>OU696664.1:0-10000000 GCA_916049575.1 Ancistrocerus nigricornis | reverse complement strand
CGTCGACGCTAATAGAGACACATCTAATACCTATTTGAGTTTTTAATTATATCATTCGGATCATGAGATAAAGGGGGTACCCCGTCTTGCCCCACCTTCCCCTACTTAGATGGGTAGATCATTTTATTTTAAAAATTGATGCAAATTGTGGAGGAAATTTCTACACGCAATATTCGTAACGTTACTTAATGTTAATATTCCTTTAGCAAGATCGCAGATTCGGCCGTTCTGCTTTAGTTTCGCGAAAGCTGTAGCTGACCTATCTCAAAGTTCCACCTCGTGAAGGACTACCGTGAGAAATATAGGTCAAGCGACGCGCACATAGCAAAAAAACGATGCAACGAAGCTGACAGTTCTTCATATTTGGCTCGTCGTCGGTGAAACTGATTCAAAAAATTCACGTGGTACTGTAGGTGAACGACTCTCGTGTGCATATGAAAGACACGACTGTAGCATCGAAGTAGTTGAGATCACGCTGCGAGAGACTCTAAAAAAAGTGTAAGGGAAAAAAAAATAAACTTGTATTTATCCAACACCGTACCATGATTTCAATTACTTCCGACTCGGGGAGGAGAGCTTGAAAGAAAATAAAGAAAAAAACAGGAAATGGCTGGCAAAAGTCACCCTCGCACAGGTGTGACGCTTCACCGTAACGTATCGATTTGCACGGTCAAGAAGTTACTCGTCCCGACAACAGACACGGCTTTCTTGCTGGGTGAGAATAAATTTTCGATGAAGAATGCGCGTTCATTCACACGCGAGCGATGTCGGTTTAACTCGCGAAACGACAACGACGCTCGTCGGTACGACGAACCGAGAGCGTATGTACTCACACGGTATATCTATATACAGGGTGTATCCGACCAACATGTCGTGAGCTATATCACGTTGTAGCCAGGAATAAATAGAACCGAAAGAAGTCATAAAAGTTAACATAAGGTAGGTTAGTTAACGAGTTATTAATTATCGAGCCGCGGCCATGCTATTCTGATGACGAGACGCTAGAAGAAAGAGAAAAAGGAAGGGAGAGAGAGAGAGTCCGCGTGAGTCGCCAACGTAAGGTAGCGCCGTGGAGGAAAGGAAGAGAGAGAAAGAACGAAAGAGGAAGGAAGAGCGAAAGTAAACAATTCGATGCTCGACCGTCTCGCCCGCCGCTCCCCGCGCCGCTCGCCATCAGATTAGCATGGCCGCGGCTCGCCGCCTACCGCTTTTTCGCCCAATCTTTGATAATTAATAACTCGTTAACTAACCTGGCTTATGTTAACTTTTATGACTTCTTTCGGCTCTATTTATTCCTGGCTACAACGTGATATAGCTCACGACATGTTGGTCGGATACACCCTGTATATGGGTACCTACGTGTACAAGCTACGCTAATGTCGGCTCTTCGCGTACACCGACGATTAATATAGATTATCACGTTTTTTCATTCTTCCGAGTAACAAAGCTAAGTAAAGAACGAGTAAAATCATTAGAAACGTCGTGCTCGTTTCGTCTAGGATATCGCGTTCTAGCCAAAGTCACAAAGTTTCGACCCGGCGAATATCGAGGAAAGGGACAAAGTTTCTAAGACGAGAGAGAGTCGGAGACGGTATTCCTACGTAAGATAGTCTCGGAAGCCGATTGCCCGAGGGATGCACCGGTGCACTCCCGCGGGCCAAAATTAAAAGCGCCGGCGCCGAGTTCCGATGCGACGAAGTCGAACGACGAAATGGCTAGCTTGCGCACCAGAACGTTTGGCGTTTCCCCCGTAGCGGCGAGTAATTAATTCCATTCTCGTGGTTTCGTCCCTGAGAGACACGGAAAGTGCCCGAGGGGCCAAACGATGCCGTAGTCTTCCTCGTTCCTTTAAAATCCATCTCTTTTATAACGCGTGTTCTCAACGGCGAGCAAGGAAGAGGACGTGGTAGGAGGAGGAAAAGCGCATTTCGTTCGAAACGAAAGCATCGAGCGAGCCCTCGGAAAATCCAATAAAGCCTTCGGGAAAAGGAAGTGTCCTACCGTCCCTCTGGAGCCAAGTAGAGTGAGAGAAAGAGGAAGATAAAACTGTATATGTATAAAGCGAGAAAGAGAGATCCGTTCACGTATCTGACACTCTTACCATTCCTAATCTTTCTCATAAAACGGGTAGTTTTGAGTATCGCCATGTGTGTCTACTTCAAGAATTCTCTACCATATTATCGGATATATAACTTGTTTTCGAGACGATATCGTACGAGAAAAAGTCTTAATAACCGTGTGTTCTTCTTTTCTTAAATATATTTTATTACAATTTTGATTGGAACGTAGCTCAGCAGGTTCTTTTGATGTCATTAGACATACTTTGCCGTAAGTTACGTATTGCTAATGTCGGTCTATCAAATTTATAATTTTACAGCCACGTTTATACCTGAAACATCGTTCTTGGAAACGGGAGAAGTTCCACGGATCCATATTTATTAAGACACTTTTGCCACTTTTGTGCCCGGAAATATACGTGTAAATTCTGACATCGTTTCGAGAAATATCCACCTACGACCAAGATGGATTCTCCTTTCACATCCCGATATCAAAAGTTGTATAACTTCGCAAAGGCTTCGTAGCACGATCTCCTCGTAAATGAATATACATACCATTCACGAGAAAACGGAAGAACGCTTAATTGGCGGTGGGGATTATTATTAACGCGAGACTGAGACAACGAGAGAAAGGACAATGAGAGATATTCAACGAGTACTTCCGGAAAAGGAGCATCGGTATAGCTCGAGTATTCGAGCGAATACATATTTTATACCTATGTGTTTTATATATATCTATGTAGATATATGTATAGGTATAGATAGTATATGTACCTACATATATTCCTGGATCCGTAATTTCATTTGTCCGTTACATTCCCCTTGATTCCACTTCGGAGTGCCATAGATGGGCAACGTTGGAAATTCAGTGGAGCTCTTCATTGAATATACTCATTAAACTTTTAATGACACGGTCGCTCCTCGCGAATTTCGGGTTCGCGCGGCACCATGCTCTCGCGTTTGGGAGCAACGTCTCTCGACGAGTCGCAAAATCTTTCTCGAACGAAGTTACCTCTTCATTAACGCTCGTTACTCGATCGAACGAGAAATATTGGTTAGCCGTTTGATTTTAGATAGATATAGCCTATAGGAGTGAAAGAGAAGAAGAGAGGGATGGATCGTTTAGATTTTAGAAAGGGTAGTCGGCTGGTTGGCTTCGGTCGACGTTCTCGGATTATTCCATCATCTTTGCCTAAGCGCGCGTTATAAAGCACACGCCTGGGAAATTCGCGGTTCAAACGGTTGCCGGTGCACTTTGATGAAAGTGCAGAATCTTTGCCATGGAACAGGATGTGGGCTTGACTCGAGAGCCACTGTGTTCCATGGATTTCAATATGTCTACCGCACGCGAAGGCTTATTAGCCCGGTGCCATAATCGCGTCCGCTGTCGTAGCCGCGCGTTCTCATGTTCGCGAATACGACGAGAAGAACCGGCATCAAGAGAGATGAAGAGAGAGAGTGAGAGAGAGTCTTCATAATTACGGCAGCAACGGTTCCTAACGCCCGTATCTACCGAGACGTCAAAAGCGATAGAGTAGGAGAGGAAGTTGCGAGTAATGCGCCATCATTTTCGTGAGTTTCTGTCGGATTCGCACAAAAGACTGACCGAATTGATACGATAATAACTCGGGTAAAAGACAACTGAAATGACTTAATATCAAGGTACGTGTCACGACACTCGGTCCGTTTTATTAGATTTCATTCTTTTTTAATATTATGCTTTTACATTATCGCAGAGAAAGAGCGCAGTGAAATTAATCACGATAGAATAAATGAATAATTAAACCGTGCTTTTGAAGAGAATTATAAAAAAACGTTCGTTTACTGCAAAAGCTGAAGATAATAATACAAGAGAATTACGAGAGAATTGCGAATAATCGTATCAGAAATAAAGCAGCATCGATGCGATATTTTCTATCGATAACTGTCCGACCGATTTTCAATAAATGTATATCTACACGTTAACGAGAAATGTAAGAAATAATCTCACGAGTATTTCTTCGACCGTGATAGAAGTCGCCTCAATTGGGATCGTAAAATGTTTCCCCCGGTTAAAAGGGCACAAGGATCCTTTGTTTTTCTTTTATTTTTCTCACGCGATGATTTTATCTCGAAATATTGTTCTAACTAGTCTTCGGGGTGACAGGGAGAAGACGTCAGGCAAGCTGCGGACAACGAGAATCCGTCTAATTTAAATTGCATCCGGTAGCTCTCGCATATATGAGCCAGCATTCGCTTGGCATCCAGCGACAGGAGCAACGGGAGCGCGGGCTGAGTGTCACGCGCGCGAACAAACCTACGTTGCTAGCGAACGCATACAGGGAGAGCGAGAAGCCGTACGTGAAGGAAACTCCCTAGGAAACTCCTAGCCTCTCTCGCTCTAGGAGGATACCGAGAGAGTCTTCCTTCCATGCCCCATTTAATACGTAAACCATTACGTCGTAGTTCGCGTTATCTCAAGAATCTTGGCATGGTGTGATCATCGACGAAGGAGTCGTCTTTGCTCCTCGAAGGAAAAACTTTTAACGAGATGACCTTTGCGAAGTAGTGGCTGGGATACTTGAAAATTAATAAATCCGACCACTTCATCTACCTATCTGTCTATTTCTCTTGAGAATACACTAGGTAAAAGGTAAAGATAGAAAAAGAAATAGCAACGTTTCTTAAAAATGGAAAGAAATTATATTCGTTATATAACCAATAAAAGTGTACGCCACAATTCACGTAATCGCCGTAGGAGCGTTATCTCTCGCCCTCTTTACGAAAACGCGAAGGATATTCTCGCAAAGTTAAATGTTTATTTATCCAGCAATAAGGCTTGCACCGTTCCAAGCGAGCTTCGTCGTCCGGAAAAGTAAGCGTTATTACGGGACTTACGTATGAATAACAGAGTCCCCGAGACAGGAGTAACGTTATTGCTACTTCCATCGTGTTTCAGCGCGCATTAGTCCAACGTTCACCGATATAACTGTGTTTTGCTTTTCCGTCTTTCTGTCTTTCCTTTCGATCCTCTACCCTTCTTCCTCTTTACGTAAACACATACACGCACGCACTAACGCTGGTAGATATATAGTAAAAGAGAAAAAGAGATAGAGACACGCGCATATAATTTACGGAGATATTGGAAAGTTCATAACTCGGTAGGTATGCACAAGAAAAGTATCAGAACTATGAGATAGACCGCTGACGGAAATAAAAATAAACAAGTGGCCATATCTTTCCGAGCCAATAATCTGACGATCGTATAAAATGTCGAGGAACAGAGAGCGAAAGCAAAAAAACGAAAAGGGATGGGGAAAAGACTTGGTGAACTAGAAAGAGAGAGAGAGAGAGAGGGTGGGGGGCGTATGCGGGATAACCGAGAGGTAGTTCGACCCACGAATATATTTTCTACGATCAAGGAGAGCGCGTGTAATAAAATACAACGTGAGGTACGGTGTAGTAAACGAAATCCTCTCTGACGCGAGGAGGAGCTTTAAAGTAATGACTCGATCGTGGCACGAGGAAGAGAGATGGGAATAGAGAGAGAAAGAGAGTGCCTATAGAATTACTTCAAAATCGAGGAGCATAAAAAGGCTAAAGATAAAGGCTCGAGTTTAACGGCTGAATCCTTGAAGAAGGGGAGAGTAGAATAACATAAATTGTAGAGAACATTTGGACGAGAAGGGTATACCACTTTCTCGTGACGGCAGATTACCCTGCAATTCCAGGCTCGACGTAGACAATCAAAGCGATGCAAGGGGAGAGCCCGCGAGTTGGTGCATCGCAACCGAGGAGACATTCGTCTCTTATCACAGTCACTGGTCTAGCTTTCCTGGGAGTATCGAGCCTCCCGTTTCTCTCTCTCTTTCTCTACGTGTCTCGAGACATGCATGATTGTCGGATAGGTTCTTAACGTACAAAGGTTTCCCATTCGCCCTCTGTCTCTCTCGTATACGTGCACACAAACACACTCCTTCGTCCTCTCCCGAGCTTCTGCATTTTGGACGCCATTCCCAAAGCGAGCTAGCTCGCATACTTGTACGGCGAGCACGCGACCAATAAACTCGTGCAAAACATGCACGCACGGTCACACACTAGTAAAAGGAGTCGATAGGGTAGGAGAGAAGAAGGGTAGAATAGGTAGAGAGAGGGAAAGAGCGTTAGTGGAATACGAACGTGCATTGCACGTGGGAGTAGCGGGAGCACCGCCACATTGAATATAAATAAGCTGAATTTGTTGGATTACAAAGCCGGAACGCCAGCGTCGTTCTCGTCGTCCGTCGTTGTCGACTGGCGTTGAAGAGGTAGAAGAAGACGAGGAAAGAGAAGAGAATGAGGAAGAAGAATAAGAGGAAGAAGAGATGGGAAAGAGAGAGGGAAAGAAGCTCGCAGGAAGGAAGAAAAGAGCTTCGAATGGTTGGCTGGCTCGAGCCTTCAGGCTTTGTATACTTTCGACGCTTTGTACGTGTCGCAAAGTGGGTGGGACTGATCGCTTTAAACCGAGAAGGGTGCCTGCTCCCGCGCTACACCTCTACCGCGACACACTCGCGCTGAAATAAAGAATACTGCGAGGGCTAGTCTTCTCCTTCGCTTTCTTCCTTTCTTTTTCATCTTTTCTCTTTCGCTCGGCTTCCTTTATGCAACGCGACGACAACGACGCTCGTCTACGCGCGATGTCGGAAAACGAGATAGAGGAAGCTTCGTAGCTGTTACTGCTTCTTCTTCTGCTTCTTCCACGGACTAAACGCGCAAGAACGAACAGACATAGAAAGAAAAGATGGGAAGAAAAAGTTCCACTTTTCTATCAAAGCACAGTCGGTGAGCTTTACGAGGAAAGGAACGTTTTTAACGTTGATCGCGAGGACCGGAGCGTCTTTAATTTTAAAAGCGTTTGCTTATGTAATACTTGAAAGATTCAGCGGGTCGGATGGGGTAAGACGCAAAGCCACCGGCCTATTTAATCGGTTTCTTCGAGAGCAAAAAGAAAAAAAAGAGATTGCATAAATTATGATTAAGTGGAATAAAGAAGAAGGTGCCGGTTGAGAACGATGTATAAGGAATGGTAGAAGAGAAGTGGGAAAGATTTAAGGGATGGGTACACGATTCTAGAGCGGAGAGAGAAAGGGAAAAAGAGAAAAAATAAATAAAAGCTAACAATCATACGGGGCGCTAAAAATGCGACGACCACTCGGCTTGGAGACGGCTGTTACTACGCTCTCGGGCCGGAGGGCTAAGAGAAAATATATAGAATTGAGGTCCCCCGGGTAACCCGTGATATAAAAGGAGACAAAATACACACAACCCGCAGGCATGCGAGATATGGGTCTCGCAGAGGAATGAAAACGAGATTTCCCTCCGCGCTAGGGAATCGCTGCGCCCGTCCGTTTTCTCTTATTTTTCTTCCGAATCTTCTTCCTCTCCACTATCCACCTCCCCTCTCCCGCTGTTCTCTCTTTCCGCGTAGTTCTATCTCGTTCGATAGAACCCGCGCGTTAGCTTCGTTCGTATTAACGAACGATACGCGTAAAGATCTACGCTCATCGATTCGATTCGAAAGAAAACGAATTTTCTTTCTTTGTTATCTCTTTTTTTATTGTATTCTTTTTTCTTATCGTTTCACCCCGTTTTCGTCGTAGCGATATAAGAACGTGGCATAATTTTTAAAGCGACGCGTTTTGCCCGGTTTTATCGGTCGTACCCGAGGCCAGACTCGAACACTCTCGCAATATCGAACGAGAGTTCTACGCGAAAGTTTGCCGATAAAATTTCTATCGAGAGCTTTACGAGCTGCGTCCCCCTTTACGTATTAATTTTACATGTGGCCCTTCGAGAAGCGCGATAGTCGAGGCAACCAACGTGGAATCGCGAAAACGCATCCGGTAATGTAGATACGTAAAGCGATAGAAAAAAAAAGAAGAGAGCGTCCGTCGTTTATCAGCGTGGCCACCTTTCGAAGTCCTTCATTTTTCGAATTTTACAGCGACTTTGAGTTTTCTAGTCCGTCCCAGATGGGATACGTGTAACATGTCGGATAAGATTGGATCGCGCCCTATAACGATCGATGTTACGAGCCGGCAGAAGTTATCGTCGGCGAGCAACTAATTTCCCGATAATAACGTTTGCCAAGAGAGAGAGGAAGAGAGAGGAATAGGGAGAGAGAGAGAGAGAGAGAGAGAGAGAGTCGTTGGCCCTTCGGAGAGCAGAAATAAACGAACCCGATATTCGATATGCACGATTTCGCGATTCCTCCTATAATCCGATTTGCATATCGCGGAGAATCGCAGCGCTCGAGCCTTATTATTACTCGGGAAATCACCAGACGGACGGAATATTTCTTCCTTCCTTGTCGCGAACGAGTTCGCTCTTTTCTTTTCCCTCTCCTCGACTACGAATCTCATCATTTCTCGCATCGACGAATAATTACGAGATGATCGCTTTGTCTCCGCAAAGTTACTGCATTACTCTCTAAGGAAACTCCTCGGGATATCGGACGAATTGTGTTGAGAGAGAAGCCGATTCTACGGTAGCTCCTGTCGTTAGACTCGAAGAATAGAAATAAAAGGCTTTCAGGAAAGTGCGACAGAATACTCGCGTGTCTGTTTAAAAGAGAACGAGAGAGGGGTAGAAATAGAAGCTTGCGATGAAAGAGACGAAGGTTCTTTTCAAGCCAATGCCCGGCCGCTCGTTGAGATTCATCGCGGAATGCATCGATGACACGTTACAACGACACGCATACCTTCCACACACGTATCTACCTTTGCGTTTACGTACCAATGCTACCCTCTATATGCATAACCGATTTATCGATATAGCGATCACGTGCCCACGCGCTCGCGATACAATGCGTTCACCGTACTACCGTCGCTACCGGTCGATCGGTATATATCCATATACACGGTTACATGGGCAGGTATGTACCTACATATACGGACGCAAAGGAGCGAGTGTTACGGGCAGGAGAGTATATCGTTTGGGACGTGCTTGGATTAACGAATGAGTAATAACTGGAATGGTTGCTCGAGCACCGCTCGTCCGTGCACGCAGTCTCCGATGCTGCTGCTGGAACCGCGCCGTTGGAAACTTTACTACGCAATTCTAGCGAGCAAGATAGAGAGAGGAAGAGAGAGGAAGATATAGTCTTGCTGCGAAAGCCTCCTCAGCTTGCCGCCATGTCCCAGCAATTAATATGCGGATTACAAGGTATCCCTTAACCGGGCCACGAGATTCACACGCGAACGGCCGACCTCTGATCTATCTCCAGTCGCGTACCAATCGTCGACCTCGTCTTCCTTCCGCCTTCCCTACCCTCCCATTTCCTCCTCTTCCTTCTTCTTCCCATTCTCATCCTTCTTCTTCTCTCATAGCGAGAACTCCCAGTTCCACCGAACGACAGTTTCCTCTTAATGCCTTATAAAGTTCCTTCATTTACTCTTAAACGGCGACGCAGTGCGCTTCCATGGCTAATACTAGAACTAGATTAGAAATTCACCTGAATTACGATCGACGATTTGTGTTAGCGACGATTCATTAGTCCGCGATGGTGCATAACTTACCTCGGAGTTATCGTCGATCGATGCTGATATTCCGGTAGCGCTCCGTCGGGTTAGCAGCGTCGTAAGATCTCGCTGCCGTGAGATCGTGCTCCGGCTTCTTGATTAACGCGCGAATTATGATGCGCCTTTCGAACGTGCCGCGAACGAGCCCGTCATCTCTCTGTATCTTTCCTGACGTTGGTGCGGTGGTTTCCTTAGCGGTGGGTAGTTTGGGTGTAATTATGGCGCTTGGTTAGACTGGTGGATTTCGTGTTTTTGGGGGATTTGAGTTTTCGTAGGTCTTGTATGTGTAATTTGATCTAAGCATGCTATTTCAATTACTTGTAAACTTTTTTATTGGATGAGGAATAAGTTCAAACAAAAGTTGTACCTTCCCTTGACATTACATAACTTTTTTTTAACATTTGGTTATACAGGGTGTCTGGTTCCAGATGTCCAAGAGGAAAATCACATGTGCAAATCAATGATTTGAGTCGAAGTCTAATACTATTTTCCAAAATTCGGCACAATTAAGTAGTTATTAACAAACAAAGATAGGCCAATCACGGCAAGCAGTGACATGTAACGTTGTTTATTGTGGATTGTTCTTCCTACTGCTTCGTTTTTTGATTTGTTACAAGCTCAAGTAAACCGCCTTTTTTCGCTAATCGCCGTAATTGGCTGATCATTGTTAATTATTAACTCGTTAACTAAGTTGAATTTCGAAAAATGGTATCAGACTTTTCGACTCAAGTCATTGATGTGTATATGTAGTTCTCCGCTTGGACACCTGGAACCGGACACCCTGTATAGCAAAGGGTTTACGAGTAATTTCGATGGACGGTACACTTGAACAGTGCATTTTTACTATGCAAGTGTAATCATGGATTAATCCATCCGGACTTTATGTATCGCTTGTGTAATTATGGAAATGAATTATACGGTAGCCTATAGTTGCTGGTCTTGTTGTACATCTTAAACATTTCATTATGCATATGTATTATGTGGGTGCAGTTTCGATTGGAAACGGATTAGATATGCACCGAAACAGTGATCGTTGATTAATTGCGAGAATCGCCGCTGGATCGCTAGCCGAAGATGAAAACTGGTATAGCTTGAAATCGAGGGATCTCCGTTTCGAATAGTCGCCATGTACATATCTCTCTCTCTCTCTCTTCCTATTACGAGAAATTGATTTTCAATCGAGTGTTCGGGTAGACGTACGAAGTGGTCGACGTGATTGGAATCACTTTGATAACTTTGCAAATATCAAAAGTTAAGTTTAAAATATGATACGTATAACATTTTTGACGGTCGAACAAAAGCAATAATATCAATTTTTATCGAGTACATACAATCGTTATTTTTACCCACAGTTCTAACGGTAAGTCGAGTCAATCCTAAAAGCGATATTACGATCGCGAAACACGTGACAATGTCCCGTATCTTCGTTCGAGCAACGTTTCCCCTCTAAAATCAATATTTATAATTATGAAAATGATTCCAATTACGTGAAACACGGCATGTGCATGCACACAGAGGTGTGTTAGAGATAGATCATCATTACGCTTAGCCCGAGTGATATTCGAGCCACAATCGTTTCATTATTCTAGATAAGCCCCGTTCGCGAAATATGCTCGTTAGCGCGTGAGTCGTTGCACGAGGGCGGCTATCGATGTAGTATCGACACCGGGGTAACGTAAGAACGTTAATACGTCACGTCGTATTATTACGAGTGAATTAAAATCAAAAACGGCGTGTATGCCGCATCGGTGGTGGTGGGAAACAAATTAAGCGGGCGGTCATGGGGCACAACGTTATTGGGCGATAGTAACCTGCAGTACGGCTTCCAATAGCGAGATGTAGAGATCGTTCGGGCGTACTGGCGAGCGTTCACGCCCTGACAATTAATATGCGGGCTATATCGTTGAACCGGTGCAAACGGTCTGTGGAATGCACAGACGAGCGGCGGATCCTTCGATCGATTTCAAAACCGAGTCACAGAGACATTGTGAGAAGATCTCGAAGTTGTCTATTACGGTGAATGGATGTAAAGAGTGACGGTAAAAGGTACATAATTTTTTCTTTGTCTATAAAGGGATATGTTTTCACGAGATGAAATATTTTCGAGTTGATTAATAAGAGAATCGATGAGAAATCTTTGAGTATAAAACCAATTCGTCCAGATATTATTTTATCATTGGAGTCGGTCTTGTCGAGTCAAAGGGATTGCAAAGTCGACTCCTCGCGGTCAAACCTAATAATGAAGCTGAGAAGGAATAACTATTATTTTTTTTAATAATTTCATCATCTAAAAAATACAATTTTCTAGTACATTTTCGATCTATGAATCACCTTAACGTTCATAATTCTTTTGCGAAAGCTATGCTTCGGTCATTCCACTATTTTACCTATCGATAAAATGATCTGCCCCCGAAAGGACGTCGTTAACGCGCGTCTACTAAGCACGCCCAATGATTTATCGTCGGAAAACTTCGTCAAATTTGTGGCGCTCCACGGAGAACGTACATATTTCATTCGGCAAAGAGAGGAGGATCGAGAAAGCGGAAATTCTCGTGCGAGTGTGGATATTATCGCGGTTGGTAGACAGGTAGGTAGGTATACCTACAATAAAAGACCGACGGTCGTTCGTCTCGGCTCGACGATAGGCTAGGGTCGTTTAAAGACGAGTGGGAGAAGAAAGTTCGATGTAATCCAAAGTAAGTTTGCAGGGAGGGGGGTCTGGATAATTCCGGGGCACGGAAAAAAAAGAAAAGTCGTAGAAAAGAATACCGGGTAAGATGGGGCGATTGAAAGAACACAAAGTTCGTGGTGTGTTAATATGTACAAGTATACGGATATATATGTATAGAGGTATATATATATCAGCGTGCCATGTTGGATAATAATAAATAGACAAAGCAAGAGAGAAAGGGACGATGGGTATAACGTGAACGAGGACAATGGGCGACCGCAGATAATTTTCAAACTCGAGAAGAGCAGCCGCTTGCGTCCGGGTTAAGTTCTATCGGGGGTGAGTAGGGTAGTGCCGCAGAGGAAGGAAAGGGAGGAACGGAAAGAGGGTGGTAGCTGATGGTAGACGTGGTGCAAAGAAGAATTCGAGCGATAGTGAGAAGAGGAGGATGAGGAGTAGCGAGAGAGAGAGAGAGCGAGGAAGGCATAAATTCAAGCATTTTTCGCGAAGTTTTGGCCCTCGGGACACGGTAATGGCGTGCAGCGAGCCGAGCACGGCCGTTTATGTTCGAATATGAGTGAGAGAGAGAGAGAGCGAGAGGAAAAGAGAAAGAGAAAAGGGAGGATGGTACGTCGTGGTGGACGTGCCGGTGGGACGGGCAAGCGGGCAGAGGGATGGACGCCAGAAACGAACGGATGAACGAGCGAGCGAGCGAACGAACCAACGAACGAACGAATGAACGAACCAACGTCTAGCCAAATCTCGACTAGTCCGGATCTATGCAGCGTGAGTATTACACAAATCCCTCGCGGCGGTTAAATTCAGCCTCTCCCGGCTTGGTTCTACCAATTTTAATCGTGCTACGGCTCGCACGCTCGCTCGCTCGTCTCCCGATCGTTTGGCGAATAGTAATAATAATCCTGTAAAGCTGGGGCCGATCGCGGCTGGTAACGAGATCAACGCGTCGTTCCATGGTATTCCGCCCGTACACGCGCGCGTATCGCGCACGCGGAATCGAAAAGCTCCCCTCTTCGCGTAGCATCAATAATGACGACGACGAAATATCGAATTTCGGCTATCGGCTATCTCTCGACTTTCTGAAATGTCGCGTTCGAATGGTTCTCGTTCAAATTGGTAGGTATAAAGGTACCCGTAACGTTTACAAAATTCGTTGAGTGAAAACTTTTTGCTTCGTAGTGGAGTTAAAAACGAATGCGCGATAAAGCGTGCAATGTTTCCTATACCTATTCGAAAGAAGGAGAGAAATAGAAGGGTTGAAATGGGATGGTGAAGAAAAACATAGAGGGGTGGAAAGAAAAGCAAGAGAGAAAGGATGAAAGAAATTGGAAGGTTTGCCCTGGCAAAAGGGACTGATGGTATACCTTGTCCTTCCTTTGTCTCAATCGTATCCGGCCTTGCTTTCATTCTCCGCCGCTCTGATTCCTTCGGCATCCTACTCGTGACATGAATCTGAAATCAGGAATGAAATTCGGTGTTCTGGCAAAGACCGAACAAGCGATTCCATTTGGAACAATTGGACCGACAAGTTAGGCCCGATACGATGCTTCTAAACACCGCGCAAACTCGAGGAACCACGACGTTGTTTTCTCTGTCTCTCACTCTCGTCTCTTCTTCCTCTCTATCTCTTTAGTTTCCTTTTATAACTACCGAAAAACTCGATATCGTACCACGCGTTCCGATAACGATATATGCGTCAAAGTTGTATCTCGAATTTCCTAAATTAAAACGACGCAACTTTCGACGTTCTAATAGAAAATTCGAAGTTGCAGTATCGCCTGTAAATTCGTGCGCGAGTCAAAACGTTGGGTGTATCTTTTTAATAAGAAAAATGGGATAACAGAAATTTGGCGCCGCACCGCTCTTCTCATCTTTCCATCTTTTTCTCTTTTTCTGTTTCTTTCTATGACAAGACAAACCGAAAGGAGGTATATTACAAAATTGAGAATTTCATACGAGAGCATAAAGTTTGATATCCTAAGGGGGACCACGAGGACGTACGCGGTATCAACGTTCCTCCATCGGCCAATGTGTACACATACATATATACATGGATATACTTATATTCGTCGAGAATGGAAGAAAAGCGAAAATAGCAAATGCGAAAAAGTAAGAGAACTACTCTGCGAATTGGTGAAAGAATAGAAAGGAAGAATCGCAAATGGTGGTTAGGAGAGAATACAACAAAAAAAGAAGGAGAGACAAACGGACGACGACCGTCGTCGAAGGTTAACGCGCCAGCTACAGCGGGAGAACAAAAATTTGCCTGCCTCTTTTCCCGCAAAAATACACGCGCATGTATATACCTACGTTAGAGCGGTATACCTACTCGGTATAAGTTGCACACACGAATTTGCAGGAAGGAGCGCATTTTACGAATGACATGCTCGGATGCTTCGAACCAAGAGCCATTTCATCCGCAAAACGTTTTTGTTTTTCTTCTTCTTGTCTTAGTCCAAGGTTCTTCTTCCCTTCTGTTGTCGTGCTTTTCATTCGTTTCGTCTTCTCTTCTTTCCATTCTCCTTCTTCAGTCTTTACTTCTTCTCGGTACTTCGCATCGATAGGAAGAACTGCGAAGAAAGCAACTTGGCCATTTTCTTCGTCCTTTTACCCATTCAAGTTCTCTCTTTATTCGCTTAACCTTTATTCCCCTCTCTCTCTCTCCCTTTTACTTTTTTTATTTCCTTCTGCCACTTCTTCCGTCCAACGAGCGTTCCTTACTGCCCGTTCTACGGTCCCTCGAGCGAATTTAATTAATTCCAGAAGCACAAAGAAAACACTTTTCCGCTGGGCTACTGGTAACGGCGACGCCGGCACTGGCCCCACTGCCGTCGAGACGCGCGCGCCAGGTCTTCCTTTCCCCGGCCTTATGAAATAATTTGTTTGGTCCTCTCGTCGGTTCTTTTTTATTTAGACTCTCATTGAGTTCGCGCTCGGCGCCTTGGCCGCTTCGTTATCGGCCCGGCTTCTTCGAATTCACGATGTTCTTTAATCGTCTAAATTGCAGCTGGAGGTTACTTCTTTTCGCGAATCGTTGCTTACCTGGTATAGGTGAGCCGAGCGTGTACGTTGTTGAAAGAGATATCGAAATATATTTTTGAAAAATTTAATGACGTGCTCGTATTCGCATCTCTCTTTCTCTTCCCCTTTGACTCGTTCGCTCTATACCTCATCACCGGCGTTGAAATAATTATTAACAAATTTTGCGAGTGCGTCCGATACGTGCATAACATTTGTACGAAAAAAGGAGAGAAATTTATTTAGCCGAGTACGAATGCTCCTGGGGTAGGTCTCGCAAGCTCTTGCGTTGATATACCAACGTATACGATGAAATGTGGGTCGTGCTCTTTTGCATTAAGTCGACACACATACATAGAGACCGAGGACTTTGGAGCAAATAGTTTTGGACGAAAATCAGTCCGTTGGCTTATTAATGCACTACTCTCATGAACGGACGGACGGACGGACGGATTTATAATAACCCCTTTTATATTCGGCCGACGTCACGCGTATTTTTCAACCGGATACCTACGTAGCTTCGTAGGTACGGATTGCCCGTTAAATCGTACGTGTGCAAATCTAAGGGAAATCATACAAATCGCGCCGAGGGTAGATCCAACGTCGACGTGGAAGGATTTAAAATAATTGTTATTTTCATTCGACCTTTAGCCTAGATTCCAGTACTGGATTTTCGGCAAATGGAGGATGGACTGTGTAAAGGGAAAAGAAACGACGAGGGGAAAGGAAGAGATAGAGAATAATAAGAGAGCGAACGAGTGCAAGAGAGAGAAAGAGAGATAGAAAGGGATGACTTTTTAGACGCGATCACGGGACCGTACGCGGTCGTAAGGGGGAAAAGAGAATGGGGCCAGAGTTTATTAACGTAACGTGGACCGCGTGAGACTCGCTTTGACCAAATTAAAATACACTTGCCCGGAACCCTCGGCTAAGCCAACGGATATTCATTTAAGAGTCGTTCTCTCCGTGTTGGCTCGCTAACGCCTCCGCGCCAGCCACCACCGTCCTCCTCGTCTCGTTCTTTCTACTATCATCCGCTCCACTATCGTGCAGAGAGAAAGGCAGAAGATAAATAAAGAAAACGAGAGGAAGGGCGAGAAAGACAGAGAGAGAGAGTAGTTGCACGCACGCACCTACCGTAAGCGGCGTTAAAAAGGATTTAGTGGCGCCTTTCTCTAGCAGCGTGGTAACGGCTAGCCGAACGCCATATTCCGCCCTGTTTTCTCTTTTCCTCCCTCAACTTCTCTCTCTTCTTTTTCGTTCTTTGTTTTTCTTTTTCCTTCCATTTTTTTGCTTTCCATGCATCCGTCGGTGGCTCCGTCCGTCCGTCAGGCCGTCCGTACGTTCTCGTCGGTTCGTTTTACGAGCTTCGCCTTTTTTCCCGGAGCCTCGCTTGAATTATTGCGAAAACCCAGGACACCGGTGGCGAAACGATTTCGCGAACGTTTCGCTTTCCTGCCGGACGTACACCTACCTATCTACTAGTTGACGAGCGACGAATATTTTTTTGCCCTCCCTCCGTTACACGCATCCCTTAAGTCGAATAAGGCATTGCCCGATACACGGAGCGTGAATTTTTCCGATTATTGTTCATCAATGTACGGAAAAGAGACGCGAGCGTCAAACGAGAGAGAGAGAGAGAGGCACTCTGTACGGATACACCCAGTGATCTTTCGAACCGGATAAAAGGGACACGACGAAGAAGCTCCCCGATCTTTTCCTCTCTCTTTTTTTTTTATCCGTATTCGAGAGCGCTCAGTCGCGGCTTTCGCTCGAAAGGAAACTCGGTCGTCGAGTACAGCGGGACGCAGCCTAGTCTGCCGTTCTATATGCCTGAGATATTTTCGTTTCGAGAAGGAAATAGATGGATATACCAAACGATATTAGGCCAAACTGTATAATAATAATAATAATAATAAACCAAAAATTATTGTAGCCATAATAATAATCATTAGAAAATAAATGTTGCCAGAAGTAGAAATATTCTATTTCTTTTTATTAAGGTTTCGTAACAAATATGCAAGGCACATCGATATTGAGATAGATACAAAATCATCTCAGGATCGTAGAGATACAGCTGTGTAATATTTAACGAACGATAAAACGATTACATATATGCAACGTTCGTGAGTGAAACCTTATTCCGTATTCGCATTGTGCAGGAGTCAGAGAATATTCTACTACGCCTAGGAGCTTATTCTCGTGGTAGGGTAGTACATGTGTTCTAGGATTAAACTTCTCAATAGAAAGGCAACTACGCAAACGCGTAGATGCGCGTAAGCATCATCGAGGAAACCTGGCCGGAGGATAGAAGGACATAACGGAGTAGATGGCGAAGGGGAGAGCGAACGGGCAGAGCAATAGCTTAAAGCATAGGGCACATCTCTTCCTCTCTTTATCTCCCTCTCTCCCTCTTTAACCGATCCTTTGTGTTCCGTCGTGCGCGTGTCGTCCTTCCATTACTCCGTGTCCTCTGGCATCCACGCAAGACGGAAGTAATTAATACTCGCCGAGGACCTCTACCAATATCCGTTTCTTAGTCTCCTTTCTGCGCCATGCATCCATCTCCCATTCTCTTTCCTGTACGCCAATCGACGAGTTCTCTATCTCTATTTCCCTGCGTTGTTCGGTAATAGATCGTGGCTGGAATTACTCCGAGAAGAAGAGAGAATTTTCCCGATATTTCGTCGCAATTAACTTCCTCTGTAATTCAAGCTTGCCATCGATACGATGAAATTTCCATAAGAAATGAAAAGATCGTTTTCAGCGAACAACATTCGACGACAACAGGATTCGAATTCGTCTAGGAGAGTAACTCCGGGTTATTCTTACTCACGAGAAAAGGAACGTTTACTCGAGCCCGTGTGAAAACTCTCGGACCAAGCGTTTCTAGATCACCAAAGAAGGATCGTGTCCTGTGTGGGTGTGTTGTTGTTGTCTGTTGGGATCGGAGTACAGGTGGATATCCATACGTAGTAGCACGAGCAAAGTAGCCTTTCGCTTTGCGTGCTAGAGAAGGCAGCCACCCGGGGAGTCCTTGTCGTAGCCATTGTATTCTTCCTCGTCTCGTCGCGTAGACGACAGCGTGGATCCTCGTTTTCTTTTTCTTTCGGAAGATAGAACGCCGAAAGGATCTTCGCGTGGACGAAGTCTCGAAAAGCTGAGGAAACAGTTAAGAGAGAACGGATCATTCGTGCTCGACGAGCCGACGTTTTCTCGATGGATAAACCGAAAACGAGAGTGGAAAAGGAGTCGGTAATTCGCACGTACTTCGATCGAGACCCTCTTTGTTTCTTTCCTTCTCCAACTTCCCTTATTCTTTTTCTCGCAAACGGAACGATGCAGTTCCGATGGTCTAATCGGCGAACGCGGCCATCCCTTAGCTACGTGACGGAAAGAAAAGACCAGTCCCGAACCCCATTTGCCTCGTAATTTACGACCGGTCAAGCCAAATTGAAGATATCGAAGCGACACGCGTGACAATCTCGCGTCTCCGTTGATCAATGCTCTCGTATTTCCTTCATCTTCGAAGATTCCCATGTGTATTTCCTACGCAGCGAACGTGCACAATTTTCGTAAAACTCGACGGGAAAACGACCTTCGCGAATTACGATGATTCGTTTCTGGTGGTGGTTCACGAGCGTGCGTTTAGTGACGATAAGGAAATTATTGGTTTGGTAGGTGATGACGAAGACAATGAGAAAGGTGCCATCTTGCTGGCAGGAGAAGAGAGCTTATTGCGTCGTGCGTTTCGTGGCATCGTCGTGGAATAAGTCTCTGCGTCGTTTGTCAAAGTTCTCTATCTCTCTCTTTCTCTCTTGCCTCCTCCATGAAGCTTTCGCCGGTAGTCGAGTGAACTCGCTCGATCGAGTAAATCACCACGGGTCTCTGTCTTCTTGCTCGACCGCAGGATAACTGGAAAGCACGTTTGCTACGTTACGGTCCCTCTCTATCTATCTTTCTCTCTATCCCGCTTCTCTCGTTCATACCGATTGAAATTCAGCATACGTTTTCGTGCGCCAGGTGAAACGCCGATCTCGAATTCACCTACCGCAAATATTCGCGCGGAACCGGCCAAATGGCCGATAATACGTCTCACATCCGGCATTTCGCACGAGCAAAAGCCCGAAAAAAGCCACAGAGATGATCTTCCGATTTTCCGAGGGAACCACTCGCCGCTCTTGTTTCGCGCGATTTGCCTTTCTGATCGCCTATCATGAGAAGAGAAACCAATACGCTCGAACGAGCCGACCATGCACCCGGCGTTTTTAGTATCGGCTCGTCGATAGAGAACGCGTACCAGTGTCACGTGTGTGCGCATGTGTCCGTGTAAGTACGACCGACGTACTCCGAGTTCGAACGGTGCCGTGATATCGGTCAAGAACTTTTTTACAAGTAGGTACTTACGAATGGATATTTTTCGAGCAAAAACAATCCTGAAATCGCCAATGGCAACTGCTACTCGATATCCGATCAAAAATGTTGGACATTAATTAACGAATCTCTCGATTCTGTCCCATATTCCAGCTTTTTCACCGTTATTCTCGATTTTATTTCGATTGTCAACTTTTGCAAACAAATTTTTAACGATTTCTGTCAATGGATATCTAATGTTAAGAAAAATTTTATAAAATTTGCATCGACATAAATATACAACAGAATTTTTCCAAGAGGATAGAAGGATTAATTTCCTAGATATCGTATTTTCGTTGTTTCGAATAAATCGAAATTTTCGAAATTACAAAGAAAATAGTGACGATCATTTTTAAAAATTTGTTTCGATTCAATTATTAAACAATTATTCTGTTTTAAAGGGTGGCTTTATATTTGTGATCGTCACTGTATCAATCACGTTTATCATCCGTCCCAAACGAGTTAATTATACTCGTTTTTTAAATAGTTCTAAGATTTCTAAGAAAAATTTTCGAAGAGAAGGAACGAGTTTGCATCGCTTTCTTCTTTTTCCTACTCGATGAGTTTTTAGGGAATAACAAACCGTCCAGCGGAAGAAGCATTCGGAAGAGGAAAACAGGTTTTTAGGGCGGCGAGGAGGAAAACGTACGAGACTTTTCGTAATACCGGGACAGACGTCCCAAGCTCTAGCCAGCGTATTTGTTCGAAAACCGCGCATCTTGCTGCTCTCCTTATCCTCTCTAACATACACACACACAAACGATACCTTTCCTTACTATATACCGTAGTCGAGTCGAGGAAACTTCAGGAGTTCTTGATTGCAGCGCTACTTAAGAAACGACGCGAACTTTTGCGGATAACTCGCGAGCCGATCTCGAGTACCTTCGCGATAACATCGCTGCGCGTCATCGTTAAGGTTTGAACGAACATCCTTGCGTAATTTTACAATTCTAATCTAAAAAAATGTTTTGTATTTAATCAGTCAATATAAGAACAATAGCTTTGTATATTTTATTTTATTCATTATCGCGTGGACTACGTCGGTGGGTCGTACAATGTAAGAATTTTCTCTTTATCTTATAAACAGAATAATCTACTTTCACATCGCGATCATAATATATTTCTTATATTTCTAAATTCTAAATCTTACTCACGTTAAAACGGTACAAATAAATTCATGCGGTTCACCAACTATTGTTTTACACCAACGACACGTATCCACGCCGAACAGACGAAAACTCGATACGCCGTGATGCGGAAAAACGCGTTTCCGAAACTCGAAACGCGAAGCATATCATTTTTTTGTTGTCCACACTCGGGGCATTGTGTTTCCGGCTCCTTCTACTTTTTATCCTCTCTCGCTACGCTCTCCTATTGTCTGTCCGTTCCTCTCTCTCGTTTTTGCGTTTGCCATAGGTACTGGTCGCCATTGGACCTTCGGGAATTGAATTCCGAGGACTGGCTTTTTACAAATGTAAATTCCTTATCAAAGTTGGAGTCGGATTACAAATTCGGAAGGAAGTAAAGTTTTCTTACCGGGAGTACCGAGCTCCTCCCTTAAGAGGACTAGCTGGTAGAGCTAACACGTGGAAGAAGAAGGAGGAAAGGAAGGATCGAAAGAGGGTAAAGACGAGAAGAGATGGATAGGAATAGAAAGAAAGAGCGAGCGAGAGAGATTGTAAGACTATATCCCAAGGAACTTATATAAGAAGAGAGTTACGATCTCTATGCTAATATGCATAATAGCATCCGATTTAGGATTTGCATTTCTCTTCGCCAAGACGATAGGAACTCGAAGCCTCCGATTCTAAGCATTTCCTAGTGAACTCGAACCTATCGATCGTGAACATGAAGCGTCGTATCGGCGTTACGGGTTCCCGCAAGCTAATTCATGTGTCCTCGCTCGTCTTCCATCATCGTCGTCGGAGGCGTCGTCGTAGTATCTCCTAGTCTCTCTCCTAGTCGCTCGTAGTTTCAGAGAATCGGAGCAAGTTGCTCGTAGCGGTAGGACAAGAGGTAAGCTTTACGGGTTTACGGGTTCGAGTGCTAGCACCGAGAGATTCGACGTCGCAATTATGCAGAAGGCAGATAAAGGGAGAGAGAGAGGAGGAGAACCCAGTCATATCTGGTGTGCATGCGCGCGCGCGTGCGTGAGCGCGCTTATGGCGCGAAACGGTGTTCCGGTCCGGTCGGAAGGTCGCTCGGAAGGACGAATATAAGCGCGTGGTCTGTTCTCTCTCTCTGTCCCTAGCACTTGGCCAAGAGGAGGTCGATGTTTGTGGTCGCACCACTCACGCGTTAGTCCAAGTTGACAACAAGCAGTCGCTTCCCGACAGTTAAGCCGCCTCGTTTGATAACGAAGCGGCGGGACCTCCTGTCTCGTTATTTATTGAAATGCATGCGTGCGGAGCAAAGTGCCGCAATTGCATTCTCCGGCTAGGGCCGTAGGGAAGCGGCACCGTGTCGCTCGCCTACCAGGACCACGACGATTTATTCGACGGCTCTGTTAATGGCGTTTCCTCGCGTGCTTTTGATTACACGTTTAACCGATCGCCCGAACTCCCACGATCGCTTTTTCATTCTCTTTTTTTTCCTCTCGGTGAATTTTCACGCCTGGGTCCTCGATTCGAGGTTCTCCTCGCGTATCGTCGAGGATCGAGTTTAATGTTAATTTTAACGCGGGAGTGGAGATCGAGAGACGTTTGTTTTATGTACGTACTATACGAATGTATGCGTATACATACATGCATGCGAAATTTCGAGAGACGATTGCTTTGTTCAGTTCGCGCGGTGTTTACCGTGCCAGTTTGAAACGGCTCGAAAGTTTCGAGTTGGTGCCGATTTCTAAGCGAGTTACCCTCGAACGGGGTTCCGGCTCTATCAATTTTTCGGATGTAAAACTTTCGAAATATACTTGGAGGTGGGCTTTGAACTTTGAGAAAGTGCAACTACGGGGAGAAAAAATGTCGATTTTCAGTAACACCGTGATCTAAAGTGTCATTTTGAGAAAGTTCTTCCTGGGGTATACGTTGGAGTTGATTAATTAAATAATATGCTTGAAATAATTTAAAGGTACTTTCATATTTTCCAAACAAGAATTTACGAACTTTTCAAACTTCAATACTTCCACGAGATATCTTGAGAATTTGCTTCATTGAAAATTCAACATCGAAAGGTGGATTTGGTTCTAGCATATTTTCGAATCCTATTTCGAAATAAAATTGTAGGGGTTACTATCCGTATATAGATCGACCGGGACAGGTTTGATAGAAACACCAGACAATATAACGTACATCCAAACCATTTATCTCGAACGCCGACGTCTGTGCGGTCACGTTAAATCGTCTAATATCAATTTTATCGTTGGACTGCTTTTTTTAATTACGCTCCCGAGATCACAAAAATTAACAAGATGATAGTAAAGTGACGGAGATAGGAGGGTTTAGCTCACCGTCGTCGTCGGGACACGATGGAAATTTTATTTTCCTCGGAATAACGGCTGGCCCATAGACGAGCAAGTCGAGAGCGGAATTGGATTAATATTCTCTCGAAAGTGTAATCGATCTCGATGCTCGAAAAGCGTACGAGCTCCGGGTAGCAAGCTCGCACGTTCTTTCGGTATCGCGTGTCTCGTGGCAAATTGGAGTGGCCATGATACGGCGCACGGTAACGAGAGAGCCCAATAATTTTTCTACTCCCGTACATTATCGGCCCGTTGTTGTCGTACCGCCGTTACGAAACTCGTAAAAGTTCTCCTTCGGATGAAATGGAGATATCGCTTAACGTCTGCTGCGTTACAACGGTAGCACCACCCCCTTTCGCGAATAAGAAAGTGGAAAGTTTGCCTTTCGATATCGAGTGGAACGTTACGTAAGTTTAACGACGATAGGCCGGTGTAGGTACGAACGTGGTCTTACGTACGTACGGTGAGTACTCGGGAAGGCAACGCACCGTGCGGTAACACGCGTACAATCCATAAAGTACACTATATCTAAAGTACATCGACTCGCGGTTGTTAAAGGTTTAACGCTTGACTTCTCTGCCCTTGGCTTCTTTTCGAAGGAAACTCTCGGAGTCTTTCGTTTCATCGATCGTGGAGTATTGTTGGTAGATAAGATTTCGTTCTATTCATGGAGCAACCTACGCCTCCGTGCTTACGCGGGTACCGGTTGCCCGATTAATCGTCCGCTCGGAAAATCTGGGCTGCGAGGATTCGCTGCTTGTTTTATATATATAAAAAAAATGGAAGAAAGAGAGATTAAAAAAAATAAGGGGGAAAAATGAAAGTAGGATAAACGAACGTTACGCAATTTTTAGGCTCGGACGTAACTCATTGCCACCTACGCGCATTATACCCCAGGACCGTGCATTAAGCGCGCGGGTTCGTGTCCTAAATTCGCTGGAAACCACCGAACGGATCGCGTTTAAAGTTTAAACGAAAAAATTATGCGCCATACGGGGCTGCGCTCTTGCGCGAGCGCGCTAGGTCGCGTTACGTGGAATTTGTGGAGCCACTATTTTCTCCGGTCTCGAAATAACGGCACGTAGTGAAAATAAAGTAAAGAAACGGAGGAACAAAGAAACGAACAAAAGGGAAAGGGGTTTTGGGAGGGGGTAAAGAGCAAACGAAGGAATACATTTTTCTTGTATATTTAAATGAAAGTACAGAAAAGCTGAAAACGCGTATCTAATTTGAGCTCCCTCCCTCGCTCGGTGTACACCTTAACGCCACGCTATTTTTCGCCCTCCAAATTAAAAGTATAAGAAGAGAGTCTAGTAGGTTAGCTTTAAACGAAACTAGCGAAACATCCTGAGCGATGTTACTTGGTAAGTGCTTCGTTAAGCGGTACATGGTTTTAACTTTGAAAGCATGTACGCGAGTTACGCATCGGTGAAAATATCGATGTAGGCTCGTCCGTGTATCTATGTAAGTAGCAGGACATTTGAAAACGCGAGTATAGCCTCGCCCAAGAAGATTTTATAGGCGTTTTAACGCACTCGGAGGTTCTTAAAGGCACTCGTAAAATCGCAGGCGCCTTATGTTTATACATCGTAAAGAGTACTCTCTATTTTTGTTTCAGGTAAGCGTGCCGTAATGGAGACTCGGGGTTAAGACGGTAATTCAATTTCGCACGGTCGTGGGCTAACACGTGAGTCTTGTTGCCTTGCTGGAGGAAAGGTGGTCACGATAAATGACTTTTAAACAAAAGGCCTCGTCGCGCGGCATAGGCTGACGCGCGAATTCCGAAGGAAAATAAATTTCTCGTAAGCGAGAAACGAGTGAAAGTCTATTTTTCCGTTGTCACAATAAACGTTTGAGCGTGGCCGTAACGTATTTATCCTAGGAATAATGGTAAATAACGGTCAGCGTTGGAGAAACCGTTCGGCTTTTACATTGGTGGAGAAGGATGGAAGCGGGCTAATAAATTGACTGAGAACGGCGGAATGTAAATTCGATGGGAACGTGATATATGTAGGTATATGCGAATGCGTACGCGCGCTAGCGTGACTGCAATTTTATTTTCTTACGATCGCGCTTTTTGCAGAACGCGTGGGAAGGGATGCCGTTGCCTACGAATGCTTTTCTTTGTCGCGTATATACATATAACATATGTATGTACTTCTCGTAAGTATGTATGGACGTACCTACGAGCATGCCTTTTTCGAAATTTATCGCTTTCTCAAGGTAGGGTTCGAAGCGAGCTATACGATTGGAGTTTGCTTTTTACGCGTACATAAAAGACGCTCTCGTTGCTCGCGGAATCTCGGTAGATATGTACATTATTATCGAGAATGGAATCAATTGCTTAAAGTGCGCCATTTAAATTTCACAAAGAGATCTACAAAAGGGTCTAACGATAAGTTACGCTGTTTTTAACCCGCGAATCGAATAACCGAGCATCCTACGAGGTGTTTAGCGCGATAACACAGTCGGTTAAAGCGGAAAACGTGGAAAAGGTCATTTCGATGTCGATAATAGCCAGGATATCGTTGCGTAATTAGTAGATAATGGCCAGTACGCGTGAACGTAATCGTGTTAAATGTCCATTATGGCCGAGATATTCAACGAGTACCTCCCCGTACGATCTTGAACCGATCTATGGAAAAGGAGACAGAATCGTTGGATACGTAACGAGAGCGTGAGAGATACCTACGTTCGGCGAAAGCGAACCGAGCGTTGGCGCAAAACGAAAGCCTAGTGACACGCTGCTCGACTAGGGAGACAGCAAATTGTCAGTTCTCGTTGGTTGGAATGTGGGAGAACTGAGAGGGCGAAAGAGAGATAGAGAGAGTGAGTGAAAGAGTAAGGGAGACGGAAAGTGTGGAGGAACCGAGCGATAACTTTCGAACAATTCCTACCGATTCTGCATCTCGATGAAGTTGTCCGAGTAGTTCGAGAGGGTGAGAGTTGAACGTATTCGTAATCGTCCTGGTAGCAGACGAACAAAGATAGAGAGAAAGAGAGGAAGAAGAAGAAGACGAGGATGAGGTGAGAAGACGAAGGAAAGGCCTTCGAAGTACTTCGGAGACGACGACGACGACTGGGATTCCGACTACGACCACTGGTTGAGTTTCCTGATACGGCACACTCAAACGAAATTTACTTGGCAACTTTCCATGGACGCGGCCCGCGGAATAACAATCAATTACGTTAGAGGAAATCCGACGTTACGCCGTAGCGCGGAGCTCTCGTTTTCGTTTGGTCCGTCAACGAATGAGCGTCCCGTGTCACCGGGACACGAGGTTTTAGGGAAGTAGAGAACGCTTGACAATCGATAACGAGAGAAGAGCACGTCGATAGGGTCCTTTTCCTATGGTAGGTACGAGGCATCCTCCAAGCGACCTATTTTCTCTCGATTCTCTCATCCCTTTTACCTCTGGCTCTCTCTCTCTGTTCTATTTCCGTTAAGCTCTCTCTCTTTCGTTCTCTCGTTGCCTTTGTCTTTCCCACTCCCCATGCTCGAGCCTCGTTTTAACTCTGCTTCTCCTCCCCTCCATCTCCCTCTATTTCTCTCTCTCGCTCTTTCAACGGTATTTCTCTTTCGAGTGCTCGACTCCGTAACGATTTTCTGTCGACCGCTCGCATGCCTCGTTACATCGTTACCGATGTCTTCCACAATGTTTAGCCGGGATGGTAGCGCGTCTGCGCTATCCCCGTTACAAAAAGCGCAACCGCGAAGGGTGGAAATCCGGTGACAACTTTGCGTACTAATAAGTACTAAAGCTGTCTCTCTCTTTCTCCTACCTTGCTCTTACTCCTGCCTATTCCCGATATAATGGTATCGTTAGCAGCTGCCGCTGAAAGCCGCGCCACGGATGGAAGCGGAAACTCAGTGGAGAAAGAGCTTACGGGCTACGAGATTGCAATGACACTGCCTGGATAATCCCAAGCTCGGTAATATCGCGCCCTCGAGACGAAGAAGAGCGAGAGAAGGGGACGACAGAGTCGGTAGGGAAAAAATGTTTTCCCCTTCCCTCCGAAACGGCAACTCTCCGGCGAGATCCTTGAGCGAAAAAAAAGAAGGAAGAAGAGTTAGAAGGAATGTAACGATAAGAGAAAGCATAAATATCATCATTGTTACTTACCGAGGAGTCGCGGATCGAGGAATTATCCTTTTAGAGGAAAAGGGGACACCGGAGTCGCATGCACAATAGCCGAAGGATAACTCGGCCGAACGGAGGAACGAAGAGGGGTAGAAAGAGGATGATGGTACGAATAAGAAGGAGTTTCTTTTATTATCATCGGAAGAGTCGGAACTTTTCCGCGTCACCGTCCTCTCTCTCTCTCTCTATCTTGCTTTTCCTTCAGCCACAAATACGAAGAAACGCTTGGGATCCGATAGACGAGGAAAGGTAAGGTCGCTCGAGCCAACGACGCGCTGGTGCAGAAGTTTTCGTTTGGGGATCCTATGGAAGGAAAGAGAAATGTGGCGAAGGAAGAAAAAAAGAGAGAGAAAGGAAAAGGGAAACGAAAAAAAGTGAACGAAGAAGAGGTAAGAATCTCGAAGGCAAGATAAAGAGAGGCCGAGAAGGTGAGGGTGAGAGAGCGGATTTGGTAGCTCGTTGAGAAAGTCGAGTACCTACGTACACATACGTATATACGTAGGTATAAGAGTACATACATATGTCGTGTCGTGCGTTTGCGCTCGGCGTACGTGCGCGCGACTCTGTGTGGATCGAGCATGTTTGCGCATATGATTGGGCGCGTATAAGGAGCATGGAGGTAGCAGAGCTTGGAATAGTTGGAGGAGAAGACGACGAAAAGTCCACGTAGTTAGCCGCACGGACCATCTTCGCGAATCGCGCGTTAAATAATTCAATGAAATCAGTATGTTCGCGCGAGCGTGAAATTACGAAGATGGAGTTCCAGGTGGAGGAGAAGGATGAGTAGAAAAGCATCAAAGTTCCGACGAATTTGTGGCTCTCGTAAAGCTCGGATTTCCTTCGAGAGATTTCGGGAGACTTTATAGAAAGGACTTTCTTCGAGATTCGTTCTCACTCTTATTCTCTTCCTCGTTCGTTGGGTGGACCAATTACGTTAGTTCCATTATGACAGTGGCACCCATGCGATACGGTGGCGTTTCTTACCTCTGGTTGATTCTCAAAACATCACCAGCTACATACGTCGCGCGTTTACCACATCAGCTAAGTCTAAGGACGTTATCGTTTGCTGGAGGTGCGGCTGGAGCGAGTTTACAAGTATGCAAATGCATCGACGTCGCTAAGCGGAGCGCTGTGTTTACTTTGAAGAATTATGCGAAGCGTTGTCTCTCTGGTCTCCCTTGTGCAGACAAACCTAAGGATTTACGATTCGCCAGCCACCGTTTCGCTGGAAAATTGCGACAGAGTGAGAGAGGAGGACGTGAAACAGCGAGCAATGATAAGATCAAACACGACTTTCGAAGGAGTAAATAATAATACTATCTTTTCTTATATTTCGTGCCATCTCCGATCATATTCTTTTTCTCAAGCTCTCTACAACCAAGAACGGCAAAGTTTTTCTTTCGCGAATAAGAGTTTTCCGTGAGAGAATAGGCTAGGTACTGAGGGGTTACGTCCCGATCGTCGTAGACAGTGGACGACGAGAAGAGAACGCCGCCGCCGGAGTTATCGAACTTTATAATAGTCTTTTCTGCCGGGTTGCCTCGCAGAACGTCGGTTATATTTCACCGCTGCGAGAAATCGGTCGTTGCATATTCTCATCCCCCTGTCCCTCTTCTTCTCTATTCTCTTCTCGCGCACACCAAGCTATCGTAGACGACTGGTGTGTACACGGATGAAAATTTTCACGAGGAATTCTTCCACAGGATTTTTCTCTTTTTAGAAGGTCTTTTTCCTTTTTCTTTCTTTATCTTTCAACGTCTCTCTTCCTCTTTCTCTCTCACTCGAAAAGACGACGTCTTTGATCGGTCTAGCGATAAATCTCGTCGAATCAAGACACCGAAGAGCGTGCGACTCGGTACGCGTTGGGAAGAATTTTCGGCGTGTTATTCTCGACTGGCGCGCTTTGTGCAAACGTTGCACGTGCAGACGCGAAGAGTTGGAGTGAAAAGGGGTAGAAAGAGAGCGGGGAATGGGAGAAGAGCGAGGAAGTCAACGACGCGGATGCTGCGACGACCACTTTTCGGTTTTCAGAGAACGACGAAGAACAAAGTAACGGCTTCGTTCGTGCGGCTATTAGCGAAGTACTAGAAACGAGTTTTCCTCATTTCCGTTGGATCTCGAAAGTGGCACGGTGTTCGCGTTTCGAAATCGAGCCGTTCTCTCTTTTTCCTTTTCTCTTCTCTCTCTCTCTTTTCCGCACTCGCGACCACCGTTCTAACCCTAAAAAGAGAATGAAACCACGCTCGTTGCGCACTTGATGTAACCCGTTTGGAGGAGCTATGAAATACTGAAATTATGGACGTCCGGCGTCCATACTACACTTGAGTAAAGAACTTGCAGGGAGAAACTGGGCTAGAATGAAACGTTTCGCTGACCCGCTTTTATCTTGAGAGTCAAAGAATGTGCGGGGAGGTATTAATCCGCGCAAGAGAAAATCTCGCGAGATGCTGCGGAAATACTTACGTGGTATATACATGCATACATGCAGACCGTTACGAACAAAACAAGGGACAAATGACTAACTTGTTCATCTATGTTTTCTAAGATCTTTTTAACGCTACAACTATCGACGTTAAACCTATATACATATAGCGCGTTTGGGTACCTGGGCCATGGTGCGTCACACTGGTATCAGATTTTACATTAACCTTTAAATAAACCAACGAACGTTGTTTAGTAGTCATAGTAACACCTACAACTCGTACAAACTTCAAAGAGTAAGAAAAATGTACACGGTGTGTCAAAAAGATATGGCATGGAACAGATGCCCCTGGGTCCAGATTCCCCGACGCATTATATTTATTTTTATCACACGTAGCTATTCCATAAATACTAAAGAAAAAACCATTTTATTTCCCATGATTAATGAATAATATCGAATAAGTAAAAGAGATAAAATATTTCTACAAAATTTGTTTTGTTATAAGAAACATTATAAAAGAAGAAACATGGAACCAGTCTGGCTAGATCGCGAAGTGGTAACTGAGAGAAGTGAGAATCTCTTAGTATTCTTTAACAATTAAAAGGAATCGCTTTTTGAATCAATGGTAACTACGAAATATTGTTAAACAAAGAAGTAATTATTTTCTGAAATCATACGTACCTAAAGAAAAAAAGAGAATCTTCCACAGATATGCGATACAAAATAAATCACAAGATTATCGAAGTAATCCATAAACTTTTCGTTCAATTTCGGGACCGTTCTTTACCATCCAGCAAATCATACCACAGAATGGTCTCTCCTGCGTAACGGCAAATGACGAAACCCGTGATTGTGGAAAAAGAAAAGGTACCATATATTATACCAACTTCTATTATATCTTTTTGAGGTAGGTACATTGTCACGGTAGCTTACAATAATTTGCCTCTCTTTTCCGGATCTTCTTCGCCGACAGCTTCGTTCTATGGCCGGAACGAACCCTCGAGCTTCCACTGCCAGTAGCATCGGGAGCATTCCTCGAACGTAATGCCCGGTTCTCCACAACGATAGCAAAATATTCTTTCCGGGGCTTGACAAAATGAATAACGGTCCGTCATCTGACCGGTATTGAAGTACTCCATATGATTCCGAAAACCGCGTTGATCGTCCGAAATCGGGAAATTGGATGAATGACCATGCCAATAGTTGTTCGAGGACATGGACGTAGTCTGATTGAAGCGGGTGGCGTCCTTCTGAGCCGAACAGTTCGACCTTAGCGGAGACCTGCGATATTTTACGGGTGTTTTTGGCCGATCACGAGGTTTAGTGTCGGTGACGGCTCCTTGTTCCTTGGTCGGTACACTTGTTTCCTGCTTGGTCGGTACACTTCTTTCCTGCTCGGTAGGACTGGCCCGCGGGGCCTCGGTTGGAATACTCAAGAGCTCGTCCGTTTGAGTTGACGCATCTACTCCCACTGCTAGATTCGTTTTGCTGCCCCTGCTGGCCCTCACAGCGCTGTCACGTAAAACCCGGGTTATCTCGGTTAAAGCCGCCGAATATCCCGAAAGCCTAAACAGATATCGCAAAAGCTAGTTAAAAAGAGTATGATATTTATTTATTTATTTATTTACAGGGAAAATCCCCTTTGATACAATATCATTATACTATGGGGATATATTAGCGCAATATTATATAAAAAAAAGAAGGCAAAAGAGAAAAACAAAGAAACAAAAACACGTATCAAATTTAAAAGAAAATTAAAAAATGGTTATACTTCGATCGAAATATATTATACAGGGTGTCCCAAACTACGCAGAGGAACCGAAAATCACATGTTCACGTCGTTAATTTGAGTTGAAAAAGTCAGGTATGCTGACGACACTACGCGTTTTTTGTAATCGAGTCTCGCGAATGCTTAACGCGCTTCATTCGGTCGTACCACGGGAAAGATTCTGCGAACTCTTCATTTCCGGTAGTCACTCCGGATTTTTTAAACGATTTTTAAAGCAACGGTTGACTATCTAGCTTTAACGTAGCCGAAATATGTAGGGAGAAGGCATTGTGCGCGAGTTTGAATTCTTCAAAGTATCAGTCCCGGTCGATCTGCTTTCCTCGACGAACGAAATAAACATTGATTTCGGAACACGGTTAACCCTTTGCCATAATCCTAACAGAACAAAACAATCAATGATATAACGGTACAAAATTTTCGTATCGCGTTATGAAAAAATCGTCCTACAGCATCACGCGTACGTAGCGTTGCGAAACGTAAACACGTACGCGCTACGGAGCGTTCGAGAGTTTTTCTTCTCATTGTCAGTCGAAACCTCGACCCAATATGAAGAAATATTGTTTGAAGTTTTTCCAAACGCTCTAGACAAGGAAGACAAGGAAGACAAGGAAGAATGTCCGAAACGGTATATCCCATCTCAGTAGATCGTTAAGTTTCGCTTGTAAATACATATGTACGAAAAATTACCAATAATTATCATAAAAAATGTTTTTGTAATTATATACCTACAGAGATTTCATAGAGCATAAAATTTAATTAAGTCATAAATAGAACATAGACACGCATATGGAGATTGGCTTCAGAAAAAAAGTAGCGAGAGTAGGACAGTTTTTCAAACGGTCCGGTCGATCAGTTAACAATACCAACGTTTATCTAAACAAACAACAAATCTATACTTACAGGTGACGGAAGGAATTTATATGTCGACGCGTGAATATTCAGTTACAGCAACAAAAACAAATATAAACGTGACTTTGTAGAAATTTGATTTAATTTTATAACCTTAAATTTATTCGCGGTAGCTCTGTTGAGATTTTCTTATGCGAGAGGATCACGTGTGCGAATTCCACGGAGAAAATTCCTTCTTACCAAGAGGACCGTTCGCGGAGGCCTTTTCGTCGTCGCCGGCTTTTGCAGAGACTCGTCATCGTCGGGAATTCCATCCTTGATTGTCTACTTCGTTCCTTAGAGAGACGAGAGGAGATCGAACTCTTTCCTTCGTTAATAACCTAACACTCGCTCTTCCACGTGACGATAACCTCTCTACGTTTTCCAAGTTTTCAAATACTTTCGATATATTCGCTATGCGTGCGTTTAATTATCACGTGCGAATAAGATCACCACCCTGCGTTAAGTGAAGTAGCTGCCACATCTATCTTACGACGCTCGACATGCGGGCATCACGTGATTTTCCTCATCACGTGCGCCCCCGGAACTAATCACGCGGAACTACGTCCGACGGTGGATAGTCGATACGCAACCACCCATACGCATCTTATTGATACGGATCTTAGACCATATATACTTATAGACACGGCCCTTGTATAGAACTCCATGGGACCAAGTGCGGCCAAGATAATATCATCTAAGTGACGTCACATGTGGGCAAAAGATAATTCAATATGGTGGAAACAAAACAAAACAACACAAACACAACACAACTGCCCCCGTAGATCGCACATATATATAATTTGCCCACATGTGACGTCACATAGATGATATTATATTATCTTGGCACGCAGCCAGTTATCTTAGGCCGTGTCTATAAGTATATATGGTCTAAGATACGGATCATAGGTCAATTTATCGATATAGCTTTTCTTTAAAAAAATATCAATATAGCTTCTATTCGCGATTAGTAGTCATCTTAGATTCTTCTGCCCCTGATGTTGGTTTCGCGCGTGCTTTTCCAACCTTCTCTTCCCGTATGGTCTTATCACGGAATATCCGATGCAAGGTTAATTCTGGCTTCTTTGTGTATGAACCCGTGGCCTATTTTATTCGATCAACGCAAAGCTTCAACGGAGTATAAGACGTTTCTTTTTGTTCCTTCTCAATTATGATTCTACGATGACGATAGAGACGATCGTTGACGGCGATTTCTTCGATGCCTTTGATATCTCTCTTCGGGTCGGAGTCTCGACAGGCTTAATTCAAATATACAAGATTTTCTAAGACATTTTTTAAATATTTTCTAAGCCGGGTAAGGAGCTACGTCACGAAAGATAAAAGTAATGTCCCACGACTTAATCTCTTATTCGAATCGCAAACATTTTTCCCTTCCGTTAATTTTAATGGAGAGCTCAATTCCGTATGCGATGTTTTATTACAGTGATGTTTTATTTAAACATAAGATTAATATTTTGCGAATTTCCCATGCTAATTAAAAGTTACGCGCAGACGGAAAATAGATTCTAGAAATAGTTACCTACAACTCTGAGACTCGATCGATGATACAACAGTAGATACTGGTGCCTGTGTGTCAAGGTAATGCATACCCATACTCTCGTATATTTTTAGCTTATACCTACTTTATTTTCGCTAAACGAATTTCCTCGTGCGGAAAGAATAAAAAGAAAAGCTCGCGGGATAACGGGATCGCTTAGATAATAAGAGAAATAGGAAAAGTAGAGCGAAGCTTCCTTTTTGTCTCACGGTCCCGGCAAATTTATTCCTCGTGGCATCGAATCCGTAGAAGGAATTCAAAAACACTCGCTTACTCGGGAAGAAAAGCGATGTCTATCCGTCTCAATGTAATTGCTGCATAACGAGCCTTCCGTCGCATCCCTTTCCCTCCGAGCCTTCTCTCGCTCTTCCTCGATTCCACTCTTTCTCTCTTTTCCTCGAGTCGATAGACCTTGCCGTGAGACAAAGGAAAGTCGTTTAAACGGAAGAAGTGCGCACTGGTGGAATAATGCGGAACGCGATCCGTAGAAATCCGTGAAGGACTCTTCTTCGAATCGCACTGGCCTTATAGCGCTTAGACGGAGCTTTCTCGCGGCCCTTCAAGAAAATGCCAAATGCCTCCTGCATTCTCCTTCCTCTCTTTCTATCTTATTTCTTCTTCGTTCAAAGCTCGCTACGGGTTAATGGATCGAAACTCGGCGAAAGCGAGCTCACGCGATACTGATATCGGGAGGAGTCACGAAGAGTAAGAGAGAGGGGGATAGAAAAGCACGAGAAAAATGAAGGGCAGACGGATGTGAGAGGAAAAAAGAAGAAAAAGGATAAGTAGAAGCAGCGGCAGAAGAAGACGGAGGAGGAGGAGAAACGAAGTGGTTCGAGTCAGCTTCGGACGACTCGACTTCTGGGCGGCTCCTAACATTTTTCTCATTAAATCGATTGCGGTGACACGCGGCTGGATCTCTCTCTTTCGCTAGGAGAAGCTCTCCGTCTCGCTTTGTCGAGCGTGCCACTCCCTTCGGGACTCTCTCTTACTTCTTTTCGTTCGTCGTCGGCTCCTTCTTTCGAGCTTCTCGTAATTTTATGTAATCCGTCCTCGTCTACCAGTTCTCTCTTTCTCTCGCATACACGTACCCTACCTATAAACCTAGTCTCTCTTTCTCTCTCTCGCACACGCGCACACACACTCTATTTCTACATTCCTCTTTCAGCTCCACTCATCGTCGTGACCGTTCTTACCTCGAAAACGGATGAAAAAGTTTCCAACCCCGACTACCGTCGGCATCAACGCCACCCCCATCTTGATATCTTTCGAAAGCACAGCTTAAGGAGGAGAAAAAAAGAAAGAAAGAATGTTGAACAGGGAAAAATGTGATATCGAAAAGCAGGATTTCGTTGTAGGACTGATATATCTAGGGGACGACATAAATTTGGTAGAAATGTCTGCTCTTTGACTCTTGTCTAGAATAGACAGGACAAATAAAGGAGACGTCAGGTTACGTACTATATTTCTACTGTGTTGCTATATAAAAGCGTTTTTCCAGACGGTTTGCCAAGAAATTAGCGAGCAAATACGCGGTTTTTCTCAGTGTATCGAGACGATTCCCTCGAATCGAACGAAGAGAAACGAGCGCGTGCTATCGATAGCTCGAGTATTTGTTAACCTCCCGGACAAACTACTCTCGAACTGGTGGCTCGTCGTTCTTCTTTTCCCCTGTGCGACACTCGCGATGTTTTGAACTACATATCGGTGATTAGAACGGAGAACTCGCGTCGTTTCGCTCTCGTTTCCTGGGTGTTCCAAAATATTCGCGTTCCCCCCTCGCAATTTCCGGGTGAAACGGAAAGCGATGAAGCGAGCACGTAATTCGCTGGAGTTATCAATTAAAGCACACCGAAGTTATGAGATTAGTGAGGATTTATATCCTTTGGAGCAACGTTAATCGCGTTTACCTCGCTTCTTACCGGCGCCAAAGTTTTATCAATAACTTACCTAATATATTACTCACGAGGGAATAATTAGGAAGCTGTGAATTATTGATTAAAGAAACTGAGGGGGGATAAGGGGTGGTATCGCTAAACGCTTTGTGGAGTATGTATAAGCGTTAGCAGCTGTTGCACATGAAACTGCATAATTTCAAAGACCGAAAGAGATAGATGGATAGAGAAAGAGAGAGAGAGCATGCAACGTTTCGCTTCGTTACCAAAAGTAGGTCGAAAAGGAAGAACGACTTCGGAACGATGGCTTTTTAATGTCGTCATTATTTCACTCTCGGGAATCGAAAGCGGTAAGAGTATATAAAAAAATTCGCTCGAATGCATAGCACTCTCCCTCCCCCTCCTCTTTTTTCCTTTTATTAAATGCAAATACGTGGGCACGTAGTTTCTCTCATTGCCGGGGCTTGAAGTGACTTTAAACATTTCCCGGAAAAGTGGAAGCTTTCAGTTCGAAAATTTCAGTACGTTCGGGACGACGTCGACGACTTCGACGGGAAAAAGAGAGAGAAAGGGAGGTACGGAGCACTTTAGGCGCGGTCGCTCGCCGAGAAAAATCCGTCGAAGGGAATACTTAGCGGAAACGAGACGATTTCGAAAGGGTCCAGACGATTCGGGTCACGGCTTTTCGATAGAGGGTTAATGTTATATTACTCGGAGTCTTACTATTCTTACCATCGGAAGCGGGTAGAAAAGAAGGGAAAAGAAAAAAAGGATGAGAGGGAGGGGAGAGAAAGAGAGACATATATATCAGCCTGTAATTCCTTCCTCCCTTTACCCTATTCCTTTCAACGGTCTTCTCTTCTACTAGACCGTCGAACTAGAGCGGATTACTTTCTTTCCGAACGAAAAGGGTTAACCTTTCGACGTCGATCCGACGGACTTGTTTCTCCTTTGTTTACGATATCATTAAGAAAGAAAGAAAGAAAAGGATAGAAAATGGGACATTAGCGAACGAATCGCTCGAGGACTTCGTCTGCGACGGCATCAGCTAGAAAAATATTTCATTTCAATATCGGCAGCTTGTAACTCGAATGCGGCCTTTCAACTTCGTCTATCACTTGACATCCATTTCGTATTTAAAGAAGATATCGTCTTTCGCGAAAGACGATCGCGAAGCTCGTCCTCCCATCTATCTCGTACGATTTCTCGATAGAACGACGTATACGTAAAGATATACGAGTAACAACGCGACTTTCTTCGAAATAAAAGTGACCTTTTCGTTTTATAGCTTGAACATTTATGTATATCTCGCCATAAGGAGAGAAAGAAAGAAAGAAAAAGACGTTTATAACGAGGGCTTTGTTATTTTTATTTCGCGCGGCTCTCCTTTCCGTACATTTTATACGGAAAACGGACGAAACCTTCGAAATTCTGTCGATCGCTGCGAAGATATTGTAAAAAAAATTTTCAAAAATTGAGATATCGTCTTGGAAATATATGTTACATCCTATAGCTATTATTATGTTATTTCTCGACAACGCGGCTCGAATCGCGTGAAGTGGCGTATATGACGCGATGACGTTTCTCGTGCCGTCGTAATGTATTACGTAGGTACCATATCTTGATATAAGACAGAAAAAGAAAAAAAGCAACGGGCATAATCATGAAAACGAAAAGAAAGAACGGGTTGTGTAATCCAAGGCTTTCTCTCTCTCTCTTTCTTTCTTTCTTATTCTTTTGACAGGCAAAACCGCGTGACACCGCGATAATGAAAAATTCGCTCGCTGATGAAAGCGACGAACGAACGAGAGTAAAGGGTCGGGGAAAATTGTCGTGTACGTGCGCGTATTGAAACGTTAAGGAGATGTGGTATTTTTCATTTGCCTTTCCTGCCCACCGTTACGATTACCGCTTCCCTAGCCCGCTACCTACCTCTGTCCGCAAGTAACGTGCAAATGCAAATAAGTTTTTTTACTTTTTCCCGTGATATTTTTAAAAAATCCGAGGTACGATCGTTCGTCTTTCATCCATTAACATTAAATTAAGTACGGAAAGGGAGAAGACTGATTCTCGTTAGACGAATAAAAGGAAAAAGGCCAAGAAAAGCTCGGAAAAGTTTTTCGAGAAAACTTCGCTCTCCCGCAGCATCTCACGGTCGTACTTAAGATCGATGACCGACCACCACCACCACTATCGAGAAAAGAAGAGAGAGAGCGATTCCCACCGGTGTGTTATGCTTTCACCGTATTATACCTACAAAAGTTTGAAGGAGGAGTCGGAATTCCGTTCGTTCGACTACCAACGTCCGAGTGGATATCCATTTGTAGGTACGTACATACATACATATGTATGTATAATTCTACGGGTAAACCATGTTGGGTTGGAGGATTAAAGGTCGCCAAAATCTTTGGCCGAACCAATGGTGAAACTAGTATCAAAGAGAATATTTACTTTGCCTTAACTATGAGAAATGTAAACGCTTGAGAATTTCCTCCTCCTTGTTGGTGATATGATAGGCGATAGTTTGATAGCTCGAGTTACGAACATTTATAAATAATTTCAATAAACGCGTGGATCCATTAAACTAGCCACCATTTTTATTTCCGTATAATATAGGTCGTTGAAAGGAAGAAAAGTTGCTTTATACGATATCATTATGACGTATCCACCTATTCGCAATAGTATTTATTTTAAAAGCAAATACATTTGTTTCGCCGCATTTACTCTACATAAAGTTACGGATTACGTATTATAAGCGAACGGTTTTGTAATATCCATACCTTTTATTGACTTTTACAAATTGAACGATTATTCCATATTAACGGGTCCCTTTTCGTCATTATTTCCCCATCATCGGTTATTAAAATTCAAAGTTTCGACGAGGAGTCGCAATTTTGCTGCTAGTCGAATGTAACAAAAAGCCACGCACACTTTCACAAAATAAAAAAAAAAGAAAATATTTTATGGAAACACGATAAACGTGAAATACGTTCGAGAAACAATTCGGCGAAGCTTAACCGTCGCACTCGCGTTGGTCGTATGGATTTATCAACGTCCGTGCAACGTTTTATCGTGTATCTCCTCTTTCATACCAACGTATACACTCCCACACACAATTTCTACCTCTCCGTAGGGTCGAGTCATGCGTGGAATCGAGATTTTAATGTTCTAATCCATAGGTGTCGCACCATCGGCATATCATACATAATTCAGTGGGCCGAATAAAAGGGATAGCGAAGGAAAGATCCATTAATAGGAGAAGGACTCGAAGGCATTATCGGTTCTCGCGCTATTCCGTGCTCGGCGTGCATTGCTCGCCGTGTCGGTATGCAATAAAAGATTAATCGAAGAGCAGAGCGAGAGAAAGAGGAGGAAAAGGAGGATGAGAAGAAGGGAAGCTGGCGAACGGAATGAGACTAAGGGAAGGGATAACCAGTCGAAAGGAAACGGTTCCATTCTCTCTCGCTGCTCGTCCAACTTTCGCGAAAATCGCGATGACGAGGTTCCGCCAAGGACATTTACGAAATCGAACTCATCGGGCAAACCCAATGGATCGTTGCATTATGTTTCAATCCTCCGTTCGGTTCTTATCGCTTTCCGCCATTGCTCCAGCAGAGTAAAAAGGTATTCCCGCTATACCGAACGTAGAAGCGAGTTTTCTCAAAGAAAACCGCTTTCCAAAGGCCTTCCGTGAGATATAAATCTTTGGATTTTACCAGAGGATAAATTCGAATCTGGACTAACGACATTCGATCCATTGATAAGAAGGAACTCTTTCAAATTTTATTTCAATTGTAATTTTCGGTGCTAGCGTGGATGGTTTAAAGGTTTCGAGGGGGTCAACGAAATGATTTTTTATCGCAAGAGCAACCGGTAATCGGCTTAGACCTTTATCGACTCGAAACACGTAGGTACCTACCCATAAGATCTTTTATTGAACTTTACAGAATTACAGTTTCAAGCTATGTATGGATAAAGCGTAACGATGAAGTCTTCACCAGTTATATCTTTGAAAGTGCTACGGAAAGTTTTAACCGTTAATATAAATTTTTACAAAACTCCTATGAATAACTTCGGTTAAAATCGTCATACATATATTATAATTATAGCGGTGATACTAAGGCGATTCCAAAGACTAGACTTTCCGATGGTACCTTTGCGATACGAAGCGCGACGACTGCTACGAAACCTACGTAAGGCTAATTAACATTAATTATGTAGAGCGTTGGGGTTTCTCGCGAGGATGGGAAGGGTCGAAGAATGAGTAGGTACATCACCGTTTCGACCTTTTATTAGAAATTAGACTTTAATTAGTTTTAATTTAAAACGCGCCCGTGCGCGCAAAAAAGGCTAGGTTAATTGTATTACTCGTGTTGTTTTTACATCGAGCTTTATAATTGCACGTCTCGTTACAAACAACGGAGAGAACATAGACGCGCGGCAGAATGTTTTTGCTCTCGATTTTAATAAATTCGAGGTAGTTGGTTGATTATCAGAATATATAGAATGTAACGGTGGGTGCCAATGTATCGAAAAATTTTAATTAAACTCACACGTTTTCTCTCTCTCTCTCTCTCTCTTTGTTTCCCCATCTCCCTTTCTCGTACTTTCCACTCATTGGTGCAAATTATCTCCGGTAAGTGAGAACGAGTGTATTATTTACTCTTCGCACTCACCATACATACATACATAGGGTAAACTGTACATGGCTGGTACTTGTAGAAATTCATTGGTACGCCCAATTTAAAAGCGATTTAAAAGGATAGCCCGCATTATTTTGCGAGTAACCAGAGTTATTTCTCGAATAAATTCCATAATGAAAGATTTCGAAGTTTTGCTCATTTTATTCATTAATCTCGGTAAGGGAACCATTATCCAATTTTAATCTCACGCTTAGTGTTAGAGATATTGCGGCGATTTCAATTCGTTTCTTCGCGTTACTATGCTCTTTCTTTCTTCTCTGCTTATGCTCTTCACATAAATTTTCAGTCATTTATAAACAAAAATACAACTATCTAAGGTATGGAAAATAAAAATTGACAACACTGACGTCGATTTATTCGCAGTCAGTTGTTTGTCCGCAGCGTTACGACCGGGACGTGTTTCCTTAGCCTAGAGGCATCTCACAAATTTTAAGATTCGCGCTCTGTATTTTGAAATTCACCCTTGTTTTATAATAAAGTGAATTTTGTCATCGTGGTTAAATAAAGAGAGTACACACGTAGGTTATTCCTTTCTTTATGGATTTTCAAATGGGAGAACTTCCGTTCCGAGTGGCAATCATTGCGTACTTCTACTGTAACGAATACAGTGAAACAAAAAAAAAAAAGAGATTTCCCGTCAAGATGACAAAATGGGAAACGGTAATTTTCTTTTTGCGATTCTCCGAAGAAAGGTTAATGAATTTCGTTATACATGCGCGCGCAACTTTCAGCACGAAGGTATAAATCATAGCGAGAGTTTGCCTTTAAGGCACGACATTTACCGAGATTCAGCAGACAGGGCCCGAGACAAAAGGTGAGAGCGCAGGAACACGGAATAAATTGAAAGTTCACTTCTAGTATCAGACTCCTCGAAGGGCCGTGAGAGAAGGGATGAGGATGGAAGGCAGGAAAGAGAAGCGAGAGAAGCAAAGAGGAAGAAGCTCGAAGGGTGGCGCAAGGGAGGCAAGCTGCTGGTGGAAAATGTCGACGGTAACTTTTCTCTATAATTTTCCTGACCGTTGCGCTCTTTGTTCTACGCTCACCTTCCGGCGTCATTTGTTTTGTTACGGAATCCGGATATAGAAACGTTAAAAGCTCGCGGACGTCTCATTCGCTAGGAGAATGTTCGATAAGCGTCGACCGATTTTCACCCGCGAGAATCGTTTTTCAACGAATACTTCCTTTTTTTCTGTATCTTCTATGGAATTTTATGAAATTCCTCCTATTTATCTCACCTGTCTTCATTGTTCCGAAATTTTAGCATTATATCGATCGTTTAATTCTCTATTGTTTATTCATCGATGTCTCGTACCTTATTCGTGACGCTTTATTACTTAGTTATTTATTATGTTGGTATTAACAAAAACTCTTCATCCTGCACCATTACAGCACGAAAAAATGATTTCCCTCTGTTATCTCTCTTTCAAGCAGGAGTCATTCGATTCTGCATATTCGTTCACGCGCGTGAATACGTCAAATACCAAATATACGTATGCCAGATTACAAGGTAGACTCTCAATGGAAATACGAGTAGACGAGGAATATCGTTCGATCGATTCAAAAGGTCTCGCCGAGTCGTTCGACCGTGTACAGGCGAGACGCGAAAGTTCACAAATCATCGACCCGGTTTAAGCCGCGCGACGCGTTGTTAGATTCCGCGAATGAACGCTCGCTGGCCAGGACGCGCCTAACCCCGAAACGTCGGCCAAAATATCGCGAGATTAAGTCGAACAAGTAATTGTTAGCTATTGGTAATCCACTCTCTCGTTCGTATATCGTACGTTCACACTTTTTTTTATTGCTTAGAATGGGTTTCAAAGCGGTATACAGAAAATCAATGAAGCGTAGCGTGACTTTGGCTACGTTGTAGATAAATTTTCGTTTTAAACGAATGTTGTATGAAAAGATGAAAACGTGTTTTAACACTAAATCTACCACGGCCGATCAATTTGACCGGTTATAGGTATGTTTCGTATTTCTCGATTATTTTAATAATAAAGTTACTTTCATAGAAATTTATTATCTATTTTATTTATTAATGATAGCACATGGCACGTTTTTGTATAACTATATATTTGTAAAACGAAGGTACCGAAATGTCGGTAGGTTTAGCGTTATTATAAAAAGACAAGAATGCATGTCTAATAAATATCACAGACATTTGACAAACGTTCTCGCAGCGTCACGGAATTTTCATACACGCGCGCCACGATATTATGTAACATTCCGTAGTTACAGCAAAGAATTAATATTCTTATTACGGAAACTTTCGAGAGAAGGACTCAATTTCCCTCCTCTTTTTTTCCAACGTTTACCAAGCGTGGATAGAGAGGAAGAGAAAGAGAGGCACGCGCGTATCGCCGACGAAATTTACGAGAAGCGATTCTTCTTCGACGCCGAATTAAAACGATGCGCCGGCCATGATTTTCAATTTACCGTGCAGTGAATCAAGTTTTAAAGCGCGTTTCATTGCACGGCACGGGTAATAGAGACGTAGTGTGGCCATTGCCGCTAGCGAATTTCTCGCGCACCTGCTCGATTATTCAAGAGCGTCGGAGGGACGGCTCCAAAGTTTTTCTTTCAAAAATGGAATCGATGAAAGCGACATCTCGTCGTCGTTTGGGTCGGTCATACCGAAGCATAAGAAACGGGCTTTAACGAGGAGCGAACATTCGAAAATTGTTCGCTAACGAGAGAACGTCTAATCGTCCATGGCGTTTACGCAGAAAATCGAAACATTTCGCGAGCGTCGACCGTATCGCGTAGTAATTATCGTATTCCTCCTTGTTCCGTTCTTCCGCGATGCTGCGAAACGGCCACGACTTAATCCGTGCGGAAGGCAGACGGATAAAAAAGAGGAAGAAAGCTAGAGGAGTGAGAAAAAGCGCTCGTTAAAGCGGTCGAGTCAAATCGATCGAGAAAGTAGTAACTGCGACCGAAGGATCGAGAAAATAAATTCAAAAGAGAGATAGAGCGATTCGTGAAATATTTATCTCGACATACTTATTATATTGTTAGATACGAGCGTCTATCTTTCGCGCGTTAGCTCGACCGATCGGCGAGCCAGCCAACCGACCAACGATTGGCTCGGATTTTCTCCGAGAGAACAACGGGGTTATGCGAGAAGGCATCGGAGTGTGCCGCGAGCGAGCGGCCGTTCGAACGGCCGATAAGGGAATAAGGGACCCGTCCCTCTTTAATTCATTCCTTTTCGAACGAGCACCGAACTGTACGCACGAGTAAATATCGCGCCGAGTGCTCCCGCGGGTGAAAAAGGAATTCTAAGCGGCGCGATGCATTTTACCCGGAGCTTTCCCGCCGGTCCCGACATCCTAAACGGGCTTTCAACCTTCCGGAAAATATTTCCTACGCCGGCGCCTTTCGTGTCTCTGCGAGACGAGAAAAAGGGAAGACCAGAAGGGGAGAGAACCTAACTCGAAAATTCTACGTCTTCCCGCGACGATATTTATTACGTAAAGCGCTTTTACTCGAGCGCAGATAACGCTTCATTTCGATACGGGAATATACGAGCTCGAGCAACGACGAGTCGACGAGAATCGTCGATGAAGCTGTTAAAACTATGACCGTGTCACTAGAGTTAGAGGAGAAATATAGAAAAAAAAAAATAACAAGACAACAAAAAATATAGAAATATTCTACCGAACCAGCGGCGGCGAGCCAACCAGCGCGGACGCGTCCAGCGTTCGAAAGACTGATCTTTGTCGAGCGTCTATTCGATTCGAGCGTCCCCCTAGGTACGCATGACAATACTGTAAATCCTCTATTGATGGAACACGAAACAAATGGTTACACGCTGCCACGGAAGTTTTTCGATTGTTATACATTGCGAGATTTGAATTACGAGGAGGATCGACGAGCTCGCTCTTCCAAAAGTTATGGCTCTTTATATTTTAATATAGTTACGGTAGTGCCTCCTCGCACATTTTTCTGATCGTCGCGAGCCATCACGGTACGTACGAACACATCTGTTTGCCTTTACGATTTTTGGAGGGCGACGTCGATTCGTCACACGAAATATTTCACGAACATCGCTCGTTATTTTCTTGTGTCCGGGTTGGAGGAACGATGAAGCGAGTAAAATATTTGCTCCTCGTTGTTTCGGTCGTTCATTTTGAAGTAACATTCTTTTTTTTTTTCTAGCATTGCGAGAAGCTCTTTTTTTTTTCTACTTCTCCTTCTTTCTTTCGCGCGCAATCGAAAGGGACCGCGTTGCTTCGCCGAGAGGAGAACGTACACAAAATGCAGCTGTCACTTCCCAAGTTTCATGCAGCTTCGTTCGCGATTGCCGATAAGCGACCTACTTTATAATCGCTCGTTGAGTCGCTACCAACCCTTTTTTTTTTTATTCCTCTATGTCCTCCACGAAATGAAATTGCTTTCCTCGTCCTCTCGCACGAATTTTGACAAGTTTCGCAAAACGAACTGATCGATATTGCGAGCCAGATCGGATCGCAGTGAAAATATTTCCAATGGAATGCCCTTTCGACGAGAGACCGGGATTTTACCATAATTTTTCCAGATAATGGAGGAGTCGTTGCTACGTGAACAAACAATAGTCCTATTGCTCTTTATAAGCCGCTTTTATGAGGGAACAAAAGACCGCTCGAACTCGTCCCATCGATCGCAAATCATCGAACGGATGCCGAGGCTGACTGCGGCAGCATGCTCGCGTACGTGCGTGCCTACGTGCGTCTGTGTGTCTTAACCTTTATAAAACGTTCTTTCAGTGATAAAGAGAGAAAAAGAGAGATGTAGAGTGGTAGAGATATCGAGAGGAGGGGCGAAAAAAGGGAAGGAGATATAGTCAGGGCTTCTCTCATTTGGCATCTATCAATAAAAAGCGGCATAACTGGAAGGACACGAGAGAGGCTAGAAGGACCGGTAGAAGTGGACCTAGCACGAGATGGGCTCGGAATGATTTATATGGGTCGTGATAATCCATCATGTCCATCCCTGGATGGTCACCCTTCTTCGTTTCTCATGGCCGAGAGAGATCATCCCTACGGTTTAGCAAACCCCGAAGCTCAGCAATGCCACTGCTCGTTTATGGCCAATATCAAATATATATTGGGCGCGAACGTGAGTGGAAGAGATCTGTGGCGGAGCACCCGAGGGGAGATATTTTCGATTTTCCAACGAATGATACGATGTATCGAGGCCATGTTCTTTCCCTGCATGTCATTTATTCTCGCATCGATGCATAATTAATATAAATAATTAAACTAATTCAACGATCGAATTTGACGTTACACCGTGGATATGAAAAACTTTTTCGTGAAAATTTCACTCTGGAAAATTTTATGATAAGAAGAACGAAACGGGCGAGAAAAAACGAGAGCATTGATATCTCGAGTATCTCGTAATACTTATTCTAACGAGTCGCGTTTCCATGCACATACGTTCACATAAATATTGCTAAAGCCGGGGGTGGAACACGCGATTTCGCGAGTTTTCAGCTAAGTCACCGCGTAGGGCTTGACGATACTTTGTGTATCAACGGCTAAAGCGAAAAGACTTTTTGGGAGTGAACGAGAGAGATAGAAAGAGATAGAGGAGTGGGGGAAACTACGAAAATACCTCGCTATACCAACCACCCGGGAGTCTCGCGCGATCGTCGAAACCTTTTACAGCTTGCCCGACTCTTTCGGAGGGATTTATTTCGTCGGCTGTGCGGATGCTCGAATATTTTATTCGGTTTCATTTTTCACGAACGTAAAAATAATTTCGCGCAAAATATTCACCATTGTAATACTCGCTGGCATTCTCGTCGCCCTTCTCGACACCGCCGTTCTCTTCATGGTGCCTGATATCTCGATTTCTCTCACACGCATATATGAAATTATTTGCAATAAAAAATGCAAAAGTACAGGCGACAGCTTACGTATGCATATATGTACGTACGATCGCTTAATGCATTTATATTTTAGCGGGACGTCTCGCACGTATTTTTCAATCATTATCGTCGCTGAGGATTAAATTGGAAGACAGAAAAATGAATAAAAGTGTACTCTACTCGAAATTGAAACGTACACATGCACGTATGTAAAATTTGTCGTGCCATATCGGTAATACGTTGCATTTACGTGCAAGTTACAGCAAAAATAGAGATTTTTTTTCTAACACGCGTCCGCGTAATCTTCACATCTTTATATTTAATAATCCATTAGTACCCATTACTCCAAGACTCATTAGTATCCCTGCAGCTTCGACGTGCACAAAAATTCGATAAGTTTTCGCTCGACGAATATATCGAGCGAAATTCCGTCCAGCGAGAAGGGGTGGCAAGGTGGATAGGGCTGCCTGGCTGGTAGCAGCGGTGGTCCCTTTAAGCGGAACGAAAGAGCTTTTTCCATGGGAAGGCGTCGCATCCCGTGGCGAAATTAAATATTCTCGAAGCTATTTACGGTGGTGTGGTACACAATCGGGGACGGCACTTAGCGTGTCCTTTATCGATACGTCGGAGGAATTAGGGTGGAAATGGGCTCTTTATATTCGTATTACCGCGGTGAGATAAGGGCTCTTCTCGATGCTTCGAGTATATTCGATTTAAATTGTCACGCCTATTGGCGAAGGGTAAGAAAAGGAAATTGTTTTCCACAGAAATTCTCGCCAAAGGGGGAAGGGTCTTTGGCGGAAAATCCGGTTCAGTTTTTAACGAGGAACCATGCTACCGTTAATAAGATCGGCGCGATATTCGCTTGCAAGAAAAGAGTAGGGATATATAGTGGAACGTCTCTTCTCGGACAGACACAGGAAAAAGTTCCTCGCTCTCTCGGCGTTGTTCGAGCGAAAAATCTTTATCTAGCTCGAACGTTTTACGCGAACGCTCTAGCGCGAACACGTCCTTCGGGAGCAGAAATTTTCGGAGCAAGCTGACTCTCTTTCTCCCTTTTCTCTTCTATTTCTCTCGGCTAGTGCAATCTTACGAATTAGGACTGCAGTCTATTTCTATTCTACTTCGTCAGAAGCATTATTACACGAACCGTCACAAATGAAGGAGAGTAATCTAGAGACGAAGACAGACAGAAAGAGGGAGAGAGGAAGAGTCGTGATGCGGTGATGCGAACTCAAAAAATTCTCCGCCTTAAACGCGAATGGAAGTACCTTCTAGAAAATGGAACTCATTAGCCACATTCTCTACCGTCGATCTCTCTCTCTTTTTATTTCTCGCCCTTTTCAAAAGTCCTTGATTTAAATAAGCCAATTTCTCGCGTCGAGCCCGCTACCTCTTCCGTTGACCGAGCAGGGCGCGTCGTTGGACGAGCGAAAGAGTACTTTCGTGAAATAATTTCGATTCGCCAGTCGCGAGAGAAAATGAGGAAGACGTAAAAAGAAGAGAGAAAACATAGAAAAAGAATGAGAGACGCTAGAAACTAGTCGAAAAAAAATCGAAGGTAGGTTAGCGCAGGCGCTACGTTTACTTACATACGTAACTATATACCTATATCTATCTACCTACGATGTGCTTGCACAAAGAGAGTCAGCTTTTAAAATGGTCGCGATGTTTCAAGAAGGTCCTCCATTCTTGCTCTGCTTGGTCCACTCGTGACTGGTGCACGCGGTCTAATTACTGAGATATCAGGAACTAGACAGCGCATACTGTAATTAATTATGACCGAGCGTCGCGCCCGGGACTTTAATTAATAAGGGTTGCAACACCGAGTGTTGGCGCGTCTTATGTTAGCCACGGGAAAGAATGGGAACTATTTCGTTGGTCGGTCGGTCTTCTTTTGCCGACGACGCGTCGTCGTTCTCGCTTCTACTCGTCCATTTGAAATTACAAAAGGGAAGAGGAAAATAAAGGGCGACGCTCGTCGTTTCCCAGAGGCGAGTGGCGACCGCGTTATCGACACCAAAGGTACCAAAGGTAAATTAACTTTATCGGGGCTTTAAAAAACATGTCGCACGGATTAATGAAGGGTCTCGCCTCGTGAAATTGGCAGGGTCCCTCTCTTTCTAACTGTCGCTTCCATTCTGCACCTCGTCGTCGTTTTTCTCCTTATGTCTCTTTCTCTCTTTCACTTTTCCCTTCTTGCTTGTTACCTATTAGACGTTCGATATCCTTTGTTAGAGAACGTTTTTCACGTTGGCGGAAGCGAAGGGACGATTTTCGAAAGTGACGAACGTGAAACCTTCTCGCCGAGATAATTTACGGGATGTAACAGTGCCAGCGGAGTCTCTTCGTATTATTAAGCTTTGTGAGACCTCGTGACTTTGCCATTACCTGCTGTCGCCGATATTGAATGGACTGGCTCTGCTACCAAAAGACCAGTTCAATTACCCCTGACAAGAGCACCCAGCTTGTAGGCATCTACCCGGTACCTACCTTCTCCGCGTTCGCAACGCGGAATGCGGTTACCTTCGTTTTTTGCTGCCCTCTTCCTCCTTCTACCCTTTTCTCTCTCTTTCCGTCCCTTTAATCGTACTATTACAACTTGAGCTTTAACAACCTCGATTTTGTAGAGCTTCTCGAAGAGAGAAAAAATATCGAGCACAGGCGAATTCTTTCGATGTCGGGCATGCTTTTCGAATAGAATAGACCCACCGAACGGTCGCATCGTTTTATTTCTTAATCAAGCATCCTCCTCTTTCTCTCTTTTTCTCGAAGTTCTAGAGATATTCCCAATAGAGAAAGAGAGAACGAGAAAGACGAGTAAAATGTCAAGCTAGGATAGGAAAAGTGGCGGACTGACGCGTGCAAGTTTTTCTCCGAAGTAAGGCTGGAAGTCGCGACGGGAAGATTAGATCGTAGAAGGATCCAAAAGTATTGGACGCAAAAAGAAAAGACGCCTCGAAGAAGAGATGCCGGGCAGAGGTGGGAAAGAAGATGGCCGCGAGGAGGACTATCGGTCGAAGAGAAAGAAAGAATAAAAAGGGACGGAAAAAAAGGAAAAAGAGAGAGAGCAGTTCCTACCATATCCGGTTCTTCTTCGGCTAGAAACTTCGAATCCAGCTTTACTTTTCCACCGTAGCGCCATGGCGTAAAAGGGGGAACGAAGAAAAAGAAGATGGCACGGATTGGAGATGGGGTTACAATCTTAAGTTACTTCCGAATGACCGGCCTGGGACTCGTATCAACCTTTAGTTCCCGATATTCGATCATACTACCGCGCGAGCTCCTCGAGTAGCAGCGCCATTTTCTTTGACATTTTACAGGGCTTTCCGATGGTTACGGATGGTATACCCTTCCTCGCGATAAAACGTATCGCCTTCGTTTCGTGATAAATACTGGTATCAGCCAAGAGAGGGAGAAAGAAAGAGAAAGGAGGAAAACGTTTCTTCTCTTGGCTCCTCGGAAATGAAAGCCTTTCGTATATAAACTATCGCGGCTTTTAGAACGAGAAGACAAACGCCTTTGAACCCGCGAACTCTTTCAACGCGTGTGTACCTATGTTCGAAGCAGTGTTTCCTGTAATTTAAGATATAACGTTCTCTTCGTTTCAACGGAAAAAAAAAATATCATATACTCCATCTAATTATATTATTAATAATATCGATATTTAATCGGCAATCACAATATTTATACTATTTCATATTACTCCGAAAGGTATCGATACGAAATATTAACGGTAAGTACTTTGGTTCTGATACGCTATCGGTACCTTTGAATAATTACAAAGAAATTAAATTGCTCCCATATCGCCGATGAATATCAAATCGATCCAATTTGTCATATAATAAAAAAACAAGGAAACGCTCGAAAATGATTCCCACACTCTCCGCCGCTGCTGCTGCGTTCACTTAATTCACCGTGGAAACCGGCGAGTCGAGCTTGTGAAAAAAAAAAAGAAATATAAAAAAAGAGTTGCTAAATCACGTCGTAAACATTATCGCCAAAAATGAGGGAGGAAGCACGGGGCATTACTCGTTAACGCGTCATTTACTCGGCGAAATGCTGGCGAGACGAAAAAAGCGGAACCGCGAAGTGAAGTCGAACAAATTAAATTACAACAAACGAATGCGTACGCCGAGCACGCGCTCTCACATACACATACATATAATTATGCGATTGCCGCGTGTTCCTACCACCAGGGGGTTAGCTACGCGATAAAATTTTTATTTTCCACGGATTGCCATTTCGAATGGCTCGTGCGAGCAACCGTCTCTAAACAAATCACTTTGCATTTTATTCGTAAAAGTGGGGTGTGAGAAAGGTAATCGTACGGCACTGTTATACCAAAACCCCCCCCTTAGAAAAAAAAATAATAATTTCATACCGCGTCATTTCGTTATTATGATTATTTTTAAAGAGAAGAAGCTCGAAAAGAGTCGGAATTCGTCGATCGTCGATGCCGTTGGAGCGTATTTCGCGATATCCCCTTGCGTTAGTCTCGCGTATGTACATACCCAGCACGCGCTGTAATTAGTAATAAATTAATTAGTTTCGAAGCGAGCGTGGAAAGGACGAATGGAGACAAACGCGTTGCGCATCGGTATAGGAAGCACGCGTACATATTTCACGCGGTTCTTCAGCGGTATGCATTAATCATAACTTTGTACGCTCGCCGACGTAAATAGTATTAGAATCCACGGTCGAGGTAAACGAAATCACGCGCGAGTATATTAGATCACTTACGGTAAGAGAATCATATTAAGTCGTGCGTTATTTAGCGCGTTGCTCTCTCGTTTGTCGTCGTACAACATATCTAGATACGTTTGTACGACGATCCGGAAAACATTATTTTATTCTTTCTTTGAGGTTTATATCGACTGTCGCGAAATCTATCGAGACGAGAACGACGACGAGATTTACAAAAGTTTTTTCCTCGTAAATCGTGCGGTTTTTCGAAAAGTCAGTAACTCCGTCGTAAATTGACATTAGGATATCGGCAGGTGAACTCGCCGAGTGGTTGCTACCAACGTGGACAGTCGGTATGCTAGACGTATACCGAACGTTCAGCCGGAAACTTTTCCTCTCCTATTTTTTTCGGTGTCACTAGAAGAAGAGCCCCGGCCGTCAGCTGCAACACGATGAGTATTCTCGTCGGTTCGCTGACGCCTGAATGGCAGATCAATAATAACATGTCAAACTCAATCTTCGGTATGCTGGTAGAAACGGTACTATTGCTTATTAAATTCTGGAAATTTAAAAAAAAAAAAAAACCTATAGCGCGGATAGGTAGATACGCGGTATGATATTCAAGTAACCATTTTATAACAGGGTAGATACTAGGTTCCTATAAAATACCATGTTATATGAGATCCGGAGCAAGGACAGAAAACGGAGGAGTCAGGTTTCGAAAATTTATTAAAACACAATTTTTTCTTTTTAAAGCCATACAAGCATCTTTATTTTTAATAACAATAGGAACATATGTACAATATACAGGGTGAGGCGCCTAACTTGATGACCTAAAATATCTTCTGAATTATGTACTGTACACAATTTTTTTTTTCCGAGGTTACATGGGATCAAGAGGGACATCATACTGTATACATAAGTTTAGACAATATTAATTTTAGAAAATATTAATAACTGTAGAGAAAAATTTTTTAATAGTTTTTTATGTAAAAATTAGTGCTCTTTAAGAATAGCGTAACAAAGTAGGGTGTTCCGATTAAACAACACAAAAGTTACCTTCAAATCTCTATAACGCCTCCACTAATAAAAAGTTATGTATGCCGTATGATGTCCCCCTTGATCCCATGTAACCTAAGAAAAAAAAATTGTTTACAGTACATAGTTCAGAAGATATTTTAGGTCATCAAGTTAGGCGCCTCACCCTATATATAATACAGAACAAATAGATACGTGATCGTGTTAGAGGGAAACCGTGTTGTAGGGCATCGTGCTGTAGAAGGGTTAGCTGTATTAAATTATAAGTATTGTTTCATTGAATTCCTTAGAGGATAGGAAGCTACTCGAAAGAGATCGTTCCTCGTACGCGAGAAAATCACTGAACATATCGGAAAGTAGTAGAAAGGTGAGAAAGACATTGAGAGCCGAAAGGGAAAAGTTATTTTCACGAGGGTCGGTGTTCACCCAGGCGATATCGTCTCGTAGTTCGCTTTTGAGTACTCCTGGCTCCATTGATCGCGATTACATGCAAACGCGGGCCGGTTCATTTGGCGTGCACCTCATCGTGAATTCATTCATATTCCATCTCGGAGGTAAAGACGGCCTTAACCGAGACATTACTCCTCCGATTGAGGATGAGGGTTTACATTTGAATTCAAACAGGCCCAGGGACGTGTAGGAGACGTTGAAACGAGCAGAGTTGAGCCGAGCGCGGCGCAAGCTGAGGATCTACGGCCAATAAAATCTGTCTTTGAAAATTAGCATTCGCTTCCAGCGAAGAAAGGAAGTAGAAAGAGAGAGGCATTAAATAAAAAGACAAGGACAAGCGACGGGTTTAAAGGGAGACGTCTCATAATCAAAGACCACTTTGTCACGATAATACGAAATAGATTGCGCAAACTTCTCTCTTTCTTCGTCTACAATTTTTGCAAAGACCGAAATATCTTTTAGCTTTTCGTAAGTACGTCCGACAAAACTTTGTCGTCGTCGTCGTTGAAAACGAGATACTCTTACCGTTATCTCGATGCTTTCTTGAAATTTCTTTTTTCTTTTGCAACGTCACTTACGAAGTAAAAAAGCGAACGAACGCGTATGGTAAATAATACGAGCATAGATTCGTCGCGATATGGTTTCCACCGTATACCGTCCGGGTCTCGTTAACGAAGTCGCTCGTGCAACGGAAACGTCTTTTACCGCGGCACGCTTTGATCTCGGAGAATATTTGCGAATAATATCGGCGATGGCCGAGGTCTCCTCGTCTCCAGGCAAGAAAATTCTATTCTCCTGCATGGTGCGTTTCGCTTTATGCTTCGTGTGGACGCATATACGCGCGTATATATCGGTATCTACATCGGGGAACGCGGCCCGGCGTAAAGAGAACGAGCGCGCACATGAACGTAAGTTACATCTGTGCACGTAGCTACGTACGAACGCACAACGAACCATGGATCTATTCCACGAAACGTTCGTGTAGGAGGACACACGAAGCATATATGTAATCCCCGAAGGGCGAGGAACGGTCCCTTCGTCGACAACGAGCCCGGCAATTCGATTTTTCGAATGGAGAAAGCTACGTTCTACAAAAGAACTACGCTCTTTCAAAGGGATTCTATCTTATCTTCGAGTGGACCGCATAGTGTACTCCGTAAACGATTCGAACTTTAGAAGCACTCCCTTCGATCCGTACTTTATCTCCTCTACCTCTTTCTCTATCTTTTTATTTTCCCCTCGTGTACCCATACGTTTTTCGTGTTGCGTGCCATACCAGAATTCCGAGTATAATTAAGCTGCAAGTAATTTTGTGATAAGTCCCGCATACTCCGCGGAATCTCGCACGGTCGACGAGTAGTAACGGATCGGGTGAATATTTCAAAAGATTTTCAACGAACGTCTGCGTCAAAAGGGAGGGAGGGGAAAGAGAGAGAGAAAACGTTCATTAAACGAAGTAAATTTGTATGCGCTCGACGTCGATTCATTTTCAGAACAATACGTACGTTAATCAACTCCGGCGTAACGTCGACGAGGCAGCTTGTTATATTACGAAGACGCCGACACCGAGAAGCACGACGGCGAGAACGATGACGCCGCCGCCGGCGTCGGCGAGTTTTATTATTTTTCGTCTTCATCGAACAGCAACATAGCTCTCGATCGTTAAATCTACCAACGAAGACGACGTTGCTTCCTCCTCTTTCGTTCTAATCGTGATCGTTAACGTTAAGACGTTAGTCGCACGGGGGTCTAGTGTTTCGTTACCGGGTGGTTAAAAGTTAATGACATTTGACATAGTTAACTGTCCCGGATAATATAATACTCTCGCTCTCTCTCTTTCTTTATCCATTTATAGCGAATACTCCAACCCGTCGAAGGAACTTTATTAAAAAGGATAATGGCCGAGCAAACAAACCGAACGACTTCTTTTTTCGATTAAACGAGACGACAACAACGTCTTATGTACAGGTCAACGATTCGTTACATAATAACGTGGCGTTATCGCGAGTACCCGCGAACGTAAGTGCTTTTAATAGTCATAATCGCAAAGGGAAGGGTCGAAATGGCGAGTTTTCGTGCCGATTTCTCACGGGGTTTTGCCTCCGGTGCAGCACGGGACGATAAAACGGCAACATATCTCGTCTGCTCCTTATGTTCGGCCCCTTTTACGGTCCGCTCCCATCTTCGTCCCTTCCGTCCTTTCTCCTCCCGTTTTCTCTCGTCCTACTCTCAGCTTCTCTCTCTCTCTCTCTTGTTCACTCTTTCTCGCTGGCTCGTTCGTTCGGTGCCGGACATTGCCTTGAGTGTCGATTCGACGAGCTTTCATGCGAAAACACTCGTTCGTTTTATCCACGAAGTGGCCGCCATTCCGGACACACTCCGTCCTCGTGTCTTCTGAAACATTGCTTGGACCATAGAGAGAGAGAGAAGAGAGCCGGACTCTCGCTCCTCCTGACCCCTCTTTCGCACGAGGAACGCTTACAAGGCACTTCGAAGCCGCTTTTCCAACATTCGTCTCCTTCCGTGTATCCCTTTCCCTTCGTTTTTCTTTTCCCTTTTTCCGACTCACCTCTCTCTCTCTCTTTCCTTCTGCTTAACTTTATCAAGTCGAGGTGCATGCACCGTTGAGTGCATCCGCCCGTGCAGAGAGCGAACGGCCGAAAGTGCTTACGAAACTGTAGACGGATCTCCACCCACGCGTCCCTTTTTACGACGTTTCCATCGGGTATAAGGGGGAGGGCATAGGGAGGAACGATTTAACGCGTCCGTGGACAATGTCGTCGACGAATGGCGTGGGCGTGACGGTGGTTTTCACGATGTAAAGAATAAATGGATGCGATGCGCCGCATCGAGCGCGTACATCCCCCTCCCGTCGCTCCTCCCACCCCCTCGTAGATACGATTCTATTTCTCTCTCTCTCTCTCTCTTTATATATATAGGTATATATGTATCTATATCTTTCTCTATCTAGTTCAATTCCTTTCGCCGAGTCGATCCGATATCGTGAAAAAACCGTTCCTCGTTGAAAGTGTCGCGATCGATCGACTTCTTTCGCGTCTCGAAAGAATTAACTTCTTCGAAACCTCCCAAACAGCGCCGTGTTTTTATCGTTCTTTTTTCTCTTTTTTTCCTTTGGGTATGTCGATTCAATCTTCTTTTTAACCCTTTCCCAGTTCGGTCTGTCTTCGATTTACTCGTAGTGTCTTTGGAGTCCTAATGAAAATTATAGTATATGAAGAAAAATAAATCCTGATTACTATTGTAAATTTAAAGAAACTATGAAGCGAATATAATTATTATTCTAGTACTAGAACGAAATGACTGATCGGTAGTTTCTTGTGTAACCATTTTTTAAATAGGTCATCAAATAACCTGTGTAGAAATTTATTTATTCATTTTAAAATAGTTGATAAAAAGATGAGATGCTATAAAAATATATTTCATTTCGACATTAAGTAATGAACGTATAAACTTTGAATAATTTTTGTATAAGACATCTGACAAATTAAAGGATTTGTGGAGGAGCTTAATCAATGAATTTTATTTGAGCGTATAGATACGGTACGATCGAAGGTAACGACTACACCAGTAATGCCGTTCGAAGAAATACTCCCGGTGACATTGAGCGCGAACGCTCCTTATCCACTCCTCGTAGTCGAGTAACTTAACTATAACTTTTCTATCGAGTTCCGTCTCGATCGCGGAAACGTCGTGGTATTACGGAAACTTACTCCGCCTGTTCCCGATATTTCGACTAAATTGCGCTCGCTCATTCGGCAAAATTATTCGTACAAACCTTCCGTGGTTATAGGAAACTCGAGTTCGTGGTTTTCTCATTTACAATTTTCGATTAAAAATTTAATTTAATTATACAATATATTTCTAGTTACGACTGACATTTACCGGTTGACAATACGTAGCTGTATAAAAATGAATCATTCTTTTTAACTAATTAATTATAAAATTTGTAACTCTAAAATTTGTATATATCTATTTATTTTTCTCCCCTCACCCTCTGTTTATCAAAACGCTTGTCAGAGCCCTGTCCCGAGCTCAAAGGAATAACAATCCCAACAGATTGCATTATACGTTCGAAGCATGCCGCGTATCTAAAAGTATGCTAATTCCATTTAACAACCCAGCAACAAAGCACGACAGTTGTTACACCTTCTGGACGCTTGGCGTTCCCTTTCGAAATAAGAGAAGAAGAAAAAGGGAGACGATATTTACGAGAGTTGCACGGGACGTTTTGAATACCTATTTTGACTAATTAAGTTGCACGCTATACCTCGCGCCGAGTACCCACCGCGATTTGATTTCTCTCTCCGCAAGAACTTGAGAGGGTGGTAAACGCAACACGCGGCCAAACTGAAACCACCAGCGGGGTTTGCGTTGCGAGAGCGGCGAGTCACTGAAAATATGTAATCGTCGACGATAGTAGAGGGTGCGAAGAGACAGCCCGAAGGGTAGGCGAGGGAACGAAGGGCCGAACGAAGGGTGGTGGTGTTGCTGTGTACAGCGCGGAGGGAACGTCTATGAACTCGAACAAGGTACTAATTGTCGGCTAAATTATTACGAAGGTCGTTCCGCCTCGACGTCGTTGCGTCGCGTGTCGGCCCTTTCAAAGTTTCTCCTCTCGTTGCCGATAAAACGTGCAAGGGACTGGGAATCGAGAAAATCGAAATTCTATTCCGTCGTTTCCCGTCACGCTGCTTACCAGTTCGTTTAACTTTTTTTTTTTATACCTACCATAACTACTAGCCGCAATTGAATTTTCTATGAAGAAACGGACGTCGTAGTCGCGTCTGTAATTTGGCTGGACGTCTCTCCGAAAAAGCGAGTTCCTCGCGTCATCGCTCGTTTCACTAACGAGGCTCCGTAATCGAGGCAGAGCACGCTAATGTTCTTCGAGAAATATGTCCGCGGCTGCTAGATAAGGACCTTCCGATGGGAACACTTCGAAAGGCCATTAAGACCTCTGCGCGTGTGTCTCTTTCTCTCCTCGAGGCACGCGCGTTTAGTTTAATTAATCGTTAATAACGCTAAATGGTTATTGACTATTTTCGATCGATAAACGTGCGTATACTAAGATATACGATATATAGGAGAATGTTAGGGTGTGCGATGTCAAAGAAAATAAATTCGCCTCTCCTTCGGAACAGCGTTTATAAATATTTAAATACGTAGCCAGCAGCGAGTATACCGCTGCCATCCTGGTGATCGATATCACCGAAGTAATAATTCTTTGCCTTCTCTTAGCATCTTATACCGTCGTAATATGTATGCGTATTGCGTAGAGAAAGAGTACGAGAGAGGGAAAGAGAGTGCGTAGATATGGATACGAAAGATAATATAGCAAGGGTAATCTGGGAAGAACGGTCATGCCCGAGGCTTTAGAACGAAGCTACTCGAATATCTAAATCGAGTCATCAAATATAGATCACGGAGGCGATACGTGCGAAGGCATTATCTATACGATGGTGGTATTCTCGGTACTATACGTATAACCCAGTCGCCATTTTCTTCCAAGAGTCTTAGTCTTCTTCTTCTTCTTCATTCTCCTCCATGTCCTTGGTAAGCCACCGACGCTTGCTAGGTGGAGTTACGGGCAGATCGGGATACTCTATTTTAGAATGATTACGCGCGATAGCATCTTCGAACGAAAGCGAGCTATCGGCGTTCCTATTATTTTCTAATCCTTCCTATCGTGCTCGATCGTGTTCTTCTTCGAGTTTTCTACGAGAGTGGGAAAGAAGGATCGAGAGAGAGAGTAGAAGACAAAGCAATAAAAGTGATGCTCCAAGTATAAAAGAATATTGCAGTACCTTTTACGTGCCGACTCGAATGAAAGGAAGAGAGGGAAAGAAAGAAAGGGAAAAAAAGCGTGGGTGAAGCATGCCATGCTCTAAGGCTACGTTTACTCGGCGAAGTTAATAACCGGAAGATGTGTGTCTTTTCCGTTTCCATAACACACTCGAGCGATATTATATATATATATATATATATACCTATATATCGAACCACTTTGCGCAGCGTACCTCAACGGAACGTAATAGTGCCGTGGAGGTTGTACCTACCTACTATTTTGTCGAGCAATATTTATCTGTATATTCGATTTAACGTTAACTCCGTTATCCGACGAAATAACAATCCTTCGACGAAAGTAGGTGCCTAACGGTTATTCGTTTTCAAGAGGAAACGACTTTAATCGTCGTCGTCTATGTTGATTAACGAACGATTAATTCGATTGACGATACTTTTAGTACCAACATCGATATTTCTCCTTGCGTATCAAAGAGCAGCAAACGCGAGAACTCGGTAGCATCGGCACCGTGTATGCAGAGGTATATCCGTGCTCGTGTGTGTGTGTGGTGCAAAGCTCAAACGGACATAAACGCGCGGAGAGTCGTCCGCTTTAAAAGAGGTCTTCCTCGTTCCCAGTCTTTACGACTGTTTGTCATGGAAATATTTGCCTTGGAGGATAGTAATCCGATCGGTTCTTTCGGTACTTATTCACGTTGGAAGTAAACTATCTGCACGCTTTACCAATGGACCAACGAGAAAGCATCTTCTTTCTCGATTATTCGTAAGTAGTATTCGTATTCTAGTTAGAAATTTGCGATATGAGTAAACGAATATAAAAAATAACGAGTAAGAGAAAATCTTATGTCGCGCACCGTTCGAACATAAATTACTTTATAACGAAAAACAACGTCTCCCCACTTCCGTTTTTATCTCGTATCAAAAGTTTACTCTCGTAAGAAGCACGAATCTCCGATGTTCCAACGATCAGCCACGTTTCTCTGCCTCTCTTAAGACCGATATCGTGGTTCGCCTATCGGTAACGCGATCGTTTCGGAGTCTTTTGGAACGTTACCGGCTATTCTTATTCCCCGGATAGTATTCCAAGTCCGTTCTTGCGGAATCGACGATACGTATGCCGTGTCGGAAGAACGCTCGTAATAACCGCAATTCGAAAGTTTTCCACGGAAGACCCAGTTTTCCTGGCCGAAGCAGCCCGTTTTGCACACGTACACACCTATGTGCGCGCGTACACCTATGTACGTACATAGGTGTACGCGCGCACGTCGAGGAAAACTCCTCCTGCTTTATTGTCTCTGCGTTACGTTCGAGAGATTCTTCAACGTGCGCCAGAAACTTGAAAGAGAGGAAGATAAAGAAAAAAGAGGGAAACGAGAAGTGGAGGGAGGGAAAGAGAGGAAGGGGTGAGTACGCGTTCACTTTATTTCAAGGCCACTCATGACTCGATGCCAATGAAAAGCCGAGGCTCTCTTCGGTATTCGTTCGTTATGAAAAACATCCAACGGTCATTCATTAGCGAAATTCTCCCTCTCTCTCTTTATAGTCGTGGCATAAAAAAATAGCGCGAGCTCGTAGAAAAAAGTACCGCTGCTCGAGGATCGGAACGCGCCAACGCGCTATTGGAAGCGATCGTACGATTCTTTTCAATGCGAGCAACACCGAAGAGAAGGTTTCTCTTCCGAGGGTAAATACGAAAGAACAATCGAGGAGGTTACTCTCAATGGCCTAACAAATCAGCCTGGTGAAAGGTTAATGAAAAGCGAACTTTTCAGTGTAAGACTCTTCCATATCGAATATAACCTTTTACGAGTGCCTCTTTTCCAACAATACTGGCTAAAAACCGTTGCCATGTGCGTCGTCGTGTTCGATAATATTCCGAGAAGATTAAAGAATAATTAAAAAGTAATTAAATTCAATTGATAAGAGGGAGACGACGATGGCTCGGTTTCGCTATCGTAATCAACGCTGAATCATTTCACGTTGTCGATCATTGTTAAAGCGTACAAATTTGTTGGTCACGTCGTGTCGTGTATACGTATCGTTCTACGAACGAAGCCGATTGTCCGCGACGACGTTGTCTGAATAAACAAGAACGATCGAGCTGCCTATTTACATTCTCTATGAGCTGGAGGGATAATCGATGTCCCCGACATACTCACGGATAATTCATATGATCGAAGTGCATCCATAATCTCGGCATTCCTCTCGTCCCCCGACTGTAATTGGTCGGTCAATCTTTCAGCGCGGAGAAGCTTCGCGTTGCTGGGTGTTACGCGAGCGCATCGGACATTTTTCTATTCATCGTGGTATACCTGCTTTTGCGTAACGAAATATGATCCTGCAGTTACTTCCAAGAAGTATTGAGACACGCTATACAGCAGAATAACTTGTTGATAGTTAACAAAACAATTTGAATTTTCGCAAGAAATTAAAAGGACTAATTTACTAGATATCGTGGTTTCGAAATTACTAGTGATGGATTCAAGACAAGACAAGAATCGAATATACTTGTCTTGTCTTGATTTTTTACAATCGAGAATTAGTATGTCTTGATCTTGACAATCAATTTCTTGTCTTGATTCTGGATTCTTGCAAGATTCTTGCAAGATTCTTGATATTTTTATAATATCTGTAAATATTTATTTACCACACCTTGATTTATTATTTTTTTAAATTTTTATAAAAATTATTGACAAATATCTTTTTTAAATTCTATTAGTCATAAAAATTAAAGGAACAAGAAAATTCTTGAAATTTGTAGGTCATTTTCAAATTACTCTATCAGCTACAAATGTTCGTAGTAGAAAATTTAAAAAACTGTTTCGAAGCTTAAGGTCTCTAGTTTACTTCACGCACGAACTTAAAAGCACGTTTAAAGACACATCATTACAAAATAGAGATTTCCTATATTTACAATAAAAATAAACTGCAGTTTTCAGTAAAATGATCAAGTTTATTGTTTCGAATAAATTTAAATTTTGCATTTAATTTTTTAAAATTGAAAATAGACGGAAAGATCTCAACATGATTGTAATATTACATAACCCCGATATATATGGCTCTATATATAAAATTATAATTACATAATATATAATTATAATTACATACATATAATTGTAGTATCAGTCATCAAGAATCAAGAATCTCGATAGATTTTTCTAGTCTTGTCTTGATCTTGAAGGACAAATCTTGTCTTGTCTCGATTTTATCAAGAACAAGAAATTGGTAATCTTGTCTTGAAAAATCTTGTCTTGTCAAGATCTTGAGATTCTTGTCTTGCCGTCCATCACTAGAAATTACAAAGAAAGTGGTAACAATTTGTTTAGTCTGCTTCATATGGTACCCAAATACTTCTAAGAGTAACTGTAGGTATCTATAATGACGAAGATTAGTATCGTTCTATACATAAAATTGTTACGAAGAAGTTTCAATACTTAACGAGTGGACAAGAAATGTGGACTCCATCATTAAGTAAAAACGGTAAAGCAATTTATGACATCTTTATCGACGATGAAAAGAAGGAAGAGTTCTTTCGGTTAATAGAAAATCGAGGAAAAATTGTAGAGACGATTATCGTGTTCGTATATCGCGGACACTCGAACGCCCGGGTGGAAAGTTTTAATCCGAGATTTCGAGGCGAAGGGAAGCAAGAAAGGACGAGTGGATGAAGTTGTTTAGCGAGCCTTCTGGCGGACAGGACGAAGGTGGTTAATAATTTGCGGATGCACGGATGTACGGAAGCCGCAATAGTGAGTATGAGACTCTGGCAAGCGATCTGGCACGTTCGGGGTTCGCGTGAGGCGCCTCAGAAATGAATTAAGTTCGGAACTTTGCATACCTTCCGCTCTGTTCCCGTCTCTCCTTCGCACTGCTTCACCTTTCTATTTCTCTCTCGCTCGTTCACTCGTTCGCTCGCTCTTTACCCCGTAGCCGCAGCTCGATCCTCCAACCATCTCTCTCACACACAAACCCCTTCGAACCTTATACCAACCCTCATCCGAGCTATCTTATCTCTAAAATATTCCAGCCACGGGCACCACCTAGAAGCACGAGCGTTGTCCTCTTCCAGGCATGCAGCCAGCCAAAGAACGTCAACGCTCGTTTCTCCCTGACACGTTATTAAAATGGACGTTATCCTAGCATCCGCAGGTACTCTTAAAAAAGACTTTCTCTCTCTCTCTCCTTTTCTTTCGAGCAGAGGTTCATCCTACCGTCGTCTAGCCACGCATCGAATTGTCATTTAACTTACTTACTTACTCAAGAAAGATATCAGCCCGACACGTTCTCGAGAGGAACCTCGCGACAAAAGTTTTTCTCTTCCATTCGAATTATGTACCAGCTATTGATCCAACGCGAACGTAATATTTTTATTACCACCAGCTCGTCGACTGTTGCCATGGCTCTCGTAAAGTTGCCTCTTAAACGTCGCGAAAAATACGTCTCCCGGATATTACCGTGAGTCGTCGTCGTCGTCGTCGTAGAAATTTGTAAAGGTCGCTCGAGCGATCGGGAACGATTTCCAATGAGGAAGGCAACCCGACAACGTTGACGACGGCCCTTAGAAAATGAAAACTACGCAAAAGGACGGGCTTCGGTAAACGGTTGCTCTCCGCGGGAGTCTCGTTTTTCAATAGCTTCCCACGCAAGCTTGTCTTTTTTTTTATTAAAGAGAAAGAGAGTAAGGAGATATAATAAACGAACTTTTCATACTTCTATCTCGCATATTAATCTGCTACGTTTATTTAAAACGATTCATAAGCATCGTTGCTAGACATGTTGTTAGTTTTAAGGTAATACAAATTCAAGCGTCTCCTTATTTGCGATCGTTTTGTATATCCGTGCTCTCATCCTATCGTCATAGAATTTGACTTCAGCGAGATACGAGCACAGTCATCCAACATATATCTAATGTAAATATAGGTATATAGACACATACCTATACATATATGCGAGCTTTAAAAAGTGTGCTCTTTATTTTCGATGCGGGAGTTCGCTTTTTGCTCGTAACCTCGACGGATTGCTCCCGCCTTCTCTTCTTCCTTTTTTCTTCTTTTTCTCCCACTCTCCGTTTCCCTTTATCTTTCTCTCCGACGAGTCCGATAAGTTCATCGAGTTTTCTCAAAGAAGGCAATCGGTCGTTAGACAGGGAAGGAATGACTGGTTCCCGATTCGTTCTCGATTACCAAAGGAAGATCGGTGGAAGGAAAGAGAAGAGGAAAAAAAAAGGGATGGGAATCGAAGGAGCGCCGAGTGAATAACTAAAAACGTTTAACATAATATCTGATCCGGGCGTAAAGGGCCCGAGGGCACCCTTTTACACCGGTGCCGTATCTTATTCCTGAGTCGAAAGGCTGCCAGCGACAAATGCAATTTTTCCAGGAGCGCGGAATCAAATGAGAGATCCGACCACCATCGGTAACTACCCTCATTTTTATTCCAGTTCCGGTTTCCTCTCCCTTTATCCGACCTTCCTACTCTTCTTCACCCCATCTCTCTCTCTTTCTCTCGTCCTTTCTATCTTTTCCTTTTTTCTCTATCTCTCATGCCTTCCTTTCTCACTCTCTTTCTATCTTTTTTCTCTCCCTCGTTGTCTCTCTCTCTCTCTCTCTTCCTACTCTTTCTAGACCCGTCGTCCCTCGATATCTCACCTACAATTTCTTAGACTTATCAATGCTCATTATTTAAGCCAGTGAAGTCCCTCGTGACACCCGCTAGATTACAAGCACCGGCTGAATTTTATTGGAATTCTTGGGGACTAGCCGGGCTCACCGATTCCTTCCTTCCTTCTCTCCTTCAACTCTCTCTCCTCCTCTTTATCGAAGCGTATCGGGCTCCCTAAAACGAAGATATCGTACCTGCGGTATGCCCGGGATTAGAATTTCACGGATTAGAAGATACGCTCGGTAGATAGATCGAACCGTACCTATTTACAGCGACACGTAGATAACACATTACCAGACACGAGTGTTTTGTACGCGAGTTACCTTTACAGAAGCGTTTCGTTACGGAAGAAAGTAGAATAACGATGTCCTTTCCTTGCTCGTTGTATTTACCCTTTACACGTCGGTGAACGACGACGAATGAAAATACTAGTTTTAAATAATGCAATACTTCACGGTTTGTCAGACACTTTCAGTCGACCCTGGACGTCGTTCGAGTAGACCGCGATTTAATTTTCCTCGATTGTTATGTTTCGTGGGGCGACGCGGGGTAGGTGGGGGAAGGGGCTCTGGACGTCTCGTTAAAAGCCAGGGAAAGCGTGGAAAAAGAAAGAGAGCGAGAGAGACAGAGAGAGAGCCCTTCAAAGGACAAAAGCGTCATTTGTCGATCGTTCGCTCTTTATTAATACAAAGAGTATTCGTATTTTACGTTTCTTCCGTACCGGTACCTATTCATTTTTTTGATTATAACATTTTACGTAGGTACGTTCTATTCGTGATTGCGTTAACTCGTCCAAAGGCAATGATCTCGTAAAGTTGTTCGCATGCAAATTTCATGATCGAATTTTGATTCTTCATCGTGAACGTACGATGGGCTTTAAACCTTTCCCCCTGATTTAATGTCGATAGGTATACGAATCGAGAGAGAAAAAGTAGAAACGATGGGTAGGGATTCTCGATGCGTATGTACATCGAGATAAGTCTGCCAGCTTTCAAATATATTCGGAAGTCGATGTTTCTCGCCATTGACGCTACGAATATTCTGATCGATTTTTCTTGACAGCTTTAGGTATTCCTTGGAAATTTGTACGTGGTGATATCGATGAGAGGAAGTAATAAAAGTTCTTCAAGTAAAATGAGGGGAAAGAAACGAATGGGGAAGAGACGGCACATCGTATTACCTTATGAATTATTTAGCGTGAAATCAGTCAAACCCCTAAAAATCATTGTATTTTTAAGTAATTAGACTTCGAATAGAAATAATAAAAATACTTTTAAAAAGTTAATTAAGATATATAAATAATGGTATGTAAAAATCGACAAAACCGCGAGGATTTGGCTACACCGCGGAGAGGAGCTCGGGAGGGGAGAAGCACCACGTGACCCGGAAGGAAGTAGGAAGCGATTAGTCTACGGTAGGAGTTTAGTGCGTGATTATCAAATCGAAAGCGAATAATACACGTAACGGGTGAGAAAAGTTACGCGAGTGATGACGAGAAGAGATTCAGGAGCGAAAAGACGAGAGGAGCAGGAGAAAAAGATGGAAGAAGGATAAGAGAGGGACGTAAGGACATAGGAGGTAGCAGCAATGTAAGTCCGGAAAAATAATCTTTTATACGCCATGAATCGGCGAGAGTATCTTTCGCACCTATCATAAGATTTTAAAATCGTAATTTAACGAGACGAAAGGTACTCCTGTTCGAGGTACTCCATATTATATCGTGAATATCTCTATCTCTCTCTCAATATGTGATATTCGAAACGAGAAAATACCTTACTTAACACCCGGTCAAAGCGTTCGTCGTCGAGATTAGGTACTTATTATTCGTAAAGAAAGTTATTTTCTTCTTTTGTCCTGTACTAATACGATATTTATAAAGGTAACGAAAAAAAGTATTCGTTTACCATCGTTACACGCGGTTATTTACTTAGATAGAAAGTGTACGAATATCAACTCTCACGTAGACGAAATATTATATCACACGCTCCGTACAACTTTAATATAATTACCATCTTTCTTGGACAAATTTTATATTCTTTACACGTTAATTTAAGGAAATGTATAAGATCACGCGTAAGAGCTGCGCCTTTCGATTAGTTCAAGTCGCACGCGTAGCCGAATATCCCATGTAGAAAAACGGGTAAACAAGAGCGTCGAAGAGCGAGCATATCGAACGTAATGATTATTGTGTTCTTGGAAAATCGTTCGAATTTCATAGGCGTATGCTCGTATTATTTCTAATATTTTATGTTCCACGACCATCGACTTTTATAATTTAATCTAGTTTCTACTATTTAAACGATTTAATTTAACGAACTCATAGTGACCGCACCGACGTCTAGTCGTAGATTTTATTTCCATCGTGATGAAGGTATCTCCTATTTTATATGAATAATAAGACCGAGTTTTTCTTACAAGGGAACATTCCCAACCCGGAAATTCTGATTTTAATGAAACTTTGTGGATAACTAGAGCTCATCGAGTTGTTTAAGAAACAATTTTTTTTCGGCGGAAACTCACTTTAAGTGGGTGTAATCACCCTTCAAAGTTTTGCGAATTTTTCGTTTTTTTGATATAACTATGTAACTGTGTACGCAGTCTGATAGATCTTGAAATATCATGCAAGTTTTACATTTACAATTTTTTTTTATCTCTCACAGTTGCATAGTTATCAAAAAAACGAAAAATTCGCAAAACTTTGAAGGGTGATTACACCTTCTTAAAGTGAGTTTCCGCCGAAAAAAAAAAATATTTCTTAAACAACTCGATGAGCTCTACTTACCCACAAAGTTTCATTAAAATCAGAATTTCCCGGGTTGGGAATGTTCCCTTGTTAGTCATAGGCGTAACTAGTAATTAGGTTATCGTTGCTTTTATATTATTTTGATATTGGCCGTGTGATCGGCCGTTACGACACAAAATGGCGGCCGCAAGGGGCCAAGAAAGGATGTAGCGCGATAATCCAGTGAGGAGCAGCATTACAGGTATTATGATCGTCAAGATACTTCTATTGAATCGAGAAAGCATCCCCAAAAAATTAATGTAGCGAGTGGACTATTCCTTTTTCTTTTAATTTCTTGAAACTTGAAATATGTGCATTGAACAAACTCGTACATACTCAAAAAAATTAAAGGATAGCACATAAGAACGAACTTTACGTAAAATTTTATCTAAAGGCGAGTTCTTCCGCAGTGCAGACGCGAGGCTCGGCATTATATGAAGGCCCATGTTTAGCGGCAAAGCGTCACAGGTAAAGTCCAAAGGATTAACAGGAGCGGGGGATCCTGACTGTCGCAATGATAGCTCGAACAACGTACGTGCCGGTACCTACGTATCTGTGAAACCTATGCAAATTGCCTTTCCAAACCCGCATTAACGGATTTAAAAGCGATATACGCTTTCCAGTTCTAGTTTCGGCTTCCGGTATTACGAATACATCGTTCAACTTAGATCACTTCGTACCGAGAGAGACCTTTCCCGATGTTCTCGAACATTCATTAACGTACCATAAAGAGGAAACCTATCCTCAAAGTCTCTCGAAGAAATTCGTTTACGAAAATTAATACAAAATATGCAAAAGATAGTACACTTTTTCTGTAAACAAAGCTTACGTAAATGTAGTATAAAGTATGTTATAATATTTTACATTTATAATATCATTCTGTTACGTGCCGGATTCCGATGGTCTCAGGACGCGTAACGGATTCGTCCTCCGAAGAAACTCCTTTGGAAATGGTGGTTTTGAGGAGATGGTTTGGTGTTAGAAAAGGAAAGGGAAAGGAAAGTGCGTTTCGTCTTGGGTCCGACTGCAGACTCATCAGTGGGGCTGATGCAGGCGGACCCTACCCCAGACGCTATGGTCAGGTAGTTTAGGAGTTCTATATATTGTTATAGGGTGATATTTGAGTGGTTTCGAGAATTTAGGAAAGAGGATGAGACATCTATCGGAGTACTTTTGGAGTCGTCTGTGGGTTACGGGACGTAACACATTCCATATAATAATAATTTCTGGCATCTACGAATATTTTCCATGTTTGTTCAATTAAAATTTTAATAACTATTCTAATCAGCGATGTTTCTGTTCCTCTCGGAAAAAAATTGTTAATAAGTATTTTTTAATCGTCGTGTATGTGCATATTAAAAAATTGCTGCATTCAAAATTTGGTAAAAATCATCACGGGATTTTGGAAAGCAAAAATGAACCTCTGACGCCGTCCAATTCGTTGAGTACCTAACGAGATACTTGGATGAAAAAACTTTTACATGTCCCGTACGTCTCTCATGATGACGATATATAGATATACCTAGAGGTAAACAAGCTTGCGAGGTAGCGTCTATTTGATATTACGCAAGGTATGGTCGAAAATCTGCGAGCTGATAAAATATATCCCGGAGAGAGGCAAAAGAGAAAGAGAGAGGGCAAAATGTAGCATGGTACTATTAACGCTAAAGTTTTGATACCCCAAGACAGGTGTACAGGCGTCCATCCATCCGAATTTTCTTCCCTTAACAATTTTTTCTCAGACCGGAAGCGATATCGCGAATGGAGATGACCGCGTCGAGCATTAAAAAATCAAAGACGCTATTTTGGATCGAACGTTTCGCCGTTGACATATCGAGTCGAGGTTATCGTTGTAGCAGTGGCCCTTCAAATTCGAAAGGACAAAGGGGGCGAAGCGGTCGAAATTCCGTTCTGACCCCGGCATGTTCAAAGGAGAAATTGGATTATTCGTGTCTATATGCGGACCCTCAACCGGCTAAACCACTTCGCCAGCCAACGTCAAACAGCGACGGTTATTCTAAGACGGGCCTTGCGCTCGGATCGTTCCGAATTCGATCCGAGAAGCGCTTAATTCGATTAATTTCCCAACTTGGTATCGTACGCGCGGTAGGATGGTAGACGAGGGAACGTTATAAATTATTATCGTTACTCGCTTCGACCGATGTTCGAGAACGCGAATATATCGAGACGAGTGGAAGCGTTCCGTCCGAAGTTTACCGATACCTACCTAAGAGACATACGGAAAGGAATAAAAAAAGAAGTAGGGAAATAATTGACAAGGACACGAGCACGTTGTTTAAAGGTAGTCCTTCGTTACATTTTTCCTCGCGAATCGTTTCTGGCAGAGGGAAGATTGGCCCTAGCAGACGTGGTAGATACAAAAGAGAGATGAGAAATTAAAGTATAATGACAAACTCGGCAATTAGGTCGCGAAGTTACGACACAACGCGGGAAGTTCGTTAACGCGTTTCGAGAGTGACAATCGTTTTCTCTCCATCCACCACCATCGTCTCGTAGCTTTCGAAACGAGTATAGCCAAGAGGGCGATACGAGGGTGAGAAAGGTATTACTTTCCTTTCAGACTCGATCCGAGCGATATAATATCAGCATGCTTCTCTTTTAATTGGCTAAACGCGTAATAAACTTTTAGCCGAGCAGACATTCTGCTGATGCTCTTGCCGATGCTCTTGCATCCGTGTTGTTGCTCTTGCTGCTGGACCGAGAGATAAATGCGTCGTCCTCTCTTAGCCGGCACGGGAGGAACACGAAGAAAGTGTCATTATGTCGCGAAATGGACTTTTAAAACTCGGCAATGGGAACTCGGGGTTATTGTTCATTTTAATTACATCACCAGAGTACACTGCCTAGCCGGTTGTACTCTTCCTGTAGAAGAAGGGAACTTCGAATCTTCGTCATTTATTGTCTTGTCATAAACCGCCCTAGAGCTATATATCGAGAACGAGAGAGTCCCTAGTTTTTAAAGAAAAAGAACGAACTTCTAACTCCTCTTTTTTTCTCCTCCTCTCTTTCTCTTGTTCTCACCCGTATTGCCGGTAGGAAATGGGAAGCGGGGAAAGGTTCGTTCTACTTTTTTTCTGCGAATCTATTCATCGTTCCCTCGTCTTTTTACGTTCGGTGGTAGGTACGATCGCGCATCGACAAATTTTTCATCGTATAGACGCGAATGCATTGAAATTAATTTTCTACCCACTATCCCGTGTAGCTTCTCGTCATCGTCGTCGTATCAAGAACTGTCTCCCTTTTTTCGACCGAATTTGAATCCGTATCGCTCAAATGCAATTTTTTCGTCGTGATTCGACTTCCAGTGGAACAAAATTATTTTCAATTTCGAACGTCGAGATTTTCTGCGGAGGGGGGAGAAAGAGAGAAAATCTCGTGAAGCATCGTTAAAAATTGGCCGAACTTTCTCGGCGCGACACGACAGTATATAAAAAATGGAAGTGACATTAATATCTCGTAAAAAAAAGGATGTACAACAGATTTTACTTCGGCCATCGTATGTCTCCCTTTGTTGTTGCTCTCGCGAACAGGATGCTCGCGGACGAATAAAATACGGGTTCTCTTCCCTCCCATTATCGTACCTGAATAAATCGTAGAGAAATCGTTTTCGAAGCTTGGCCCTTTTGTTCCCGTTAAAAATGTTATTATAAACGCGACACGAGCATTGTACCAGAGCTTCCGTCAATATCGTTGAAAATAGATTTCGTGAGTCTGTGTGGTAATACGTATGTATTCTGTAGTATACACATAAACGCACACACACTTATTTTATATACATACTATACGTCTTCGAAATATCGAACGTAACCTCTTTCGTTTGACTAGAAGTGTCTATAAATCGCAGGAGAATGAGTACCCGAACAGATACGTTTTTAAAAGTATTTACCGAGCGATATTTATCTCTTATCGAAGCACGGATGGAAAAATCATCTCGTCGACGTTGGTACACTGAAAATATTCCCAAGAGTCGTTTCCGGGCAACGGAACTCGACGTTTCGCTATTTGGTAAATTTTCTACAATCGTTTCTATGTACCGAATATGATTATGAGATATGCAATCTTCTTATTTATTTATCATTCATGCATATATTATAGATACTTTCCGAGATTATGAATAGATATGGGTTTACGATGTTACATAGTTCACTATATCAGAATCAAAATAGACTCGGTTCTATAACCGAAAAGACATTTATCAAATATTTATGATTCAGGATTAATTAAAAAAAGAGTGCGAAAGAAATCTAGTGGCATATCGACGAGAATAGAAATGTAGAAGTAGGTTAGCTTTAAAATTACTATCTATAATGTTCTAAGTGCTAATAAGCGAAATGCCGAAGCACCGTAAAGTTAATCGACGCATAGTGAAATTATATCAATGTAAACAACAAATTATTTAATTATACAAGCTATTCTTTTTTGTAAAAGTAGCATGGAATTTTGTATTAATCGATGGCGTATAGTTGTCGACAAGAGGGTTACAAATGCCAGAACTCGCGTAGATATTACTACTGAAACAGCGTACGTAAACGAAATAAGGTTAGAATCGGTAACTCCCATTATGACACACGGATATGCGATTCAACACGTGTACTCGCGAGAGGATAGATATAGTTTTCTGTAGATTTGTGAAAAGTGAAGCACGGTAGTTCGGATAACAGGAAACAGAAGTACAACGTATCGCGGCGCACCAAACGTTCTATGAATAGGTATTCATGTACCAGCTGTAGATTGCAACGACTTTCTACGATTTTCGACATTTCCACGATAACTTCGTGATAACAGCCATTAAAAAAAACATTGTAATTACTATTAAAAATAATGATATTCATATTTAAAAGTACTTTGGGTTCAATGCTCGTCCAACTTGACTCGACATTCGGCACAATAATTTAAATTAATAGAAAAACATAAATCAAAGTTTCGCAACTTTTATCATCACTTTTATTATTATTACAAGTATAATACAGATTATACAGTACCTGTGTTACGTTTTCTCCATTCTACCGAATGTTTCCTTTATTATCGCTTCGGCCGATTACGGATCGTCTTGAGCTCATCGCAAACAAACTTATTGTTAACATCGCTATAAACGTTATAAGAAGAGACACGATACATATAGGTCTTTCTCACTCTATCCGTCATACACACAGTTTCTCGATGATAAGCTCAGCCAGTCGCCTTTGCTGGATTTGAGAATTTTCTCTCGTAAAATCCTGGCCGGGCCGTTTCCATTCATCGTCGCACGCTCAACCTGTCGATTCGTCGTTGTCGAATGGTCGATCCCTCGTAAACTCGCGAGACGAAAGAGAGAGAAAGAGAGAGGGGCAATGAGAACGGTGGAGTCACTATGGGAAGCGTGGCGGCGTCTGGCAGCTGTACGTTGTAAGAAGTTTGCGAATCCTTCCCACTGAGTTTAACCTCAATCACTTATGTAACGGAGTTACTGCCAGTACATATACTCGCTCATCCAGACAAGCTGCTATTCTCCTTTTCCTCTATCCTTCTTCTTCCTTTTTCTATCTTTCTTCTTTTTCTTCTTCCATATCTTTCTCTTCGTCTTCCTCTTCTTCGAACCACGCTCAGCCTCCTTCTCGCTTTCTCGACAGGACGGTTTATGGCAACTACTTCAGATGCGAGGGTATTTGCATACGAACTTCGTTACATACATAGATGCGTACTTATATGTACACGCGTGCACATGCATATCTGTATGCATACATACGTATTTCACATACTCACACGAATATATATCTACCGTATATATGTAGTTTCTCTAGTCTGATTCTCTTCCTCTTGAAATTTAAATTGAAATTAGATTTCGCTTATTCCGTACCCCCTCTTTTCTCTCTCCCCTTCTTCTAGATAACTGTCGAATAAGTTACACCGTTTTTGATAAGGACTTCGAAAAGGAACGGCGATGGTTCGGATCGATAAACGAGTCTGTCTTTGACTATTTTTTTCTCTTAAATTATTATCCTGTTTTGTTTTTTTTTTTGTTTTTTTTTTTAATTTCAAGCTCCACGCGAAATGTTAAACCTAGGCGAGAAAAAAATGCTTTCGCGATAGAGTCAACTCGGTGATTTTGGTGCTCTTGATTTTTGCGCAAATCGCGCCTCGCATTCTAAGGATAACGAAAGTTTCTCTTTTTGCGAGTTCTTTTCTTTCTTCTGATCCTTTCTAACCCCCCTTTTTAGGCACGACCGCACAAGTGTCTTATTTATCACACGGAAGCGATCAACTCCTTCCACTGTACGAAATTTGGAAAGTTTTCGTGGAGAAATTTTAATGAAGCGTAACGTTTTACGTTACGAAAGCTAAAGCATAAATTAATGCTCGCTTCTGGTAGGAACGCGATAACGGGATTAACACCGTGCTTATTTCAATGTAAAGCTCCGAAGCTACAAGCTGCCGTTCATAATGTTCCATAATCGCGTTAGCCGGTATGAGACGCACGTTTCTTTATTTATTACGTCGAACGAGCGGGAGGAGGTATACACACGAAACTCGCGGATCTCGTTCGACATATTTTCTCTGGAATTTCGCGAATGCGTTCTGCGAAAAATTGAAATTTATAAAAAAAGAAGGAAGAAAAGAAGGAAGAATAGGTAGGTATATTATAACGAGCATACCCGTCGTTCGGAAGGTGGCAATTATTTTCAAGTACGTTCAACGCATTATTGCTTTCTTTTAACGAGGCACGCCCAACAATCGCGGAAACATATATTTCTCGCGTGAGCCCGAGGTCAAGTCGAAAATATTTCATTATTATTGAATTCGTATCAAGAGTAGACGCGTTACTCAGTATACGTGAAATTCGTTTATCTTTCTTTTCCATTTTTTTTTCCTCTAAACAACAAGTATTATACAGATTCGCGTAAAAAGAATTGGATCGATTACTATCACGGCGTAATAGACGGTAAGTGAATGTGCGACAGTGTGATACGAGCTCGTTGAAAGTATTTAACGATAATGGTTATGCCGTCGGGTTTGTTTCCGTTTTTAACAAAACGGTATCTCGTCGGGAGTAATTCGCTCTCGTCGTTGCAGTAATGTAAACGAAAGAATAATGGAAAATTAAAGATACGAATGCGAGATCCAGAGAGAGAGAAAGAGAGAGAAATAGAAGAATGTTTTTCTCTGCCGAAAATGCTTTTAGTTCAAATCGAAATATGTTTACCGAGTAAGAGAGGAAGAAAAGAGAGAGAAAAGAGTTAATAGAAAAATTGTGAAGCTCGTTTCAAGGCGAAAATAACGGTTAATGCTTCTGTCGCTCCGCGCGAATGCCGTCTTTTATTTCGGTGGGGCCAGCTTCCAGTGCTGAACGCACACGGAGCTACAAAGCGTTATAGCCAGGGTTTTTTTTAAAGTAGACGGATCCGTCAAGCTCATCCCGCGTACCTGACAGCATATATATATATATGTATATATACATATATCTCGCAAAGTCGGATATTACATTTGGATTTCTCTCCAAGCCGGACGTGATTTACCTTTGAACGAAGAATAAAGAGGCGGTCGGTCGACGGTATTCGAGTTTTATAATTAAATAATTTCTTTATTTCCGCCGTGAGCGAGTCCCCCTCCCCTTCTTCCTTTCGTTGTTCCCAGTGAATCGTAAAACAGTTTCCCGGTGGCGTGTTAAACGAATCGCGATACCTCGCGAAGTACCTACGGTACGCGAGGATCTTAAAGCGAGCATATAATTGCGCGATAAATTACAAGGAATAAGAGACTCGAACGAGTATTCTATTATCGTGAAACGCCTTCGTCCTTTTGTTTCGCTCGGTAATCGATTCCATTCTTAAGTTTCCCTTTTCCCATCTTCTCCTTCTCTATAGGACTGATTCCAGACTATTGCCCTCATTACAATCATATCTTTGGTAATTGCACGACCGGGTTTATAATAATAAATGAGTGGAAGGAAGAGATAACGATAATACGAATCGTAGAAAGGAATAAAATGCTCTCGGATACGTCGAGCCACGGTTGCCACAAACTCGCCTCTTCTTTCTACCCTTTCGCGATATGATTAATGGCATAAACGTTATTAAATTCAATTTGGGGTGCTTAGAACACATCCACTGGCGTGATGCGATTAAAATCACAAACTAGAAAGGGAGAGAAGTGCACACATATCGAGCCAGATGAAAAATGTAACCAGCCGCGCGGTAACGATTCGTCGTGCCACAATCGAAACTGTGATCAACCGCAAGGTCGTTAGCGTTGGTGTTGAAACAGTATTTCCCCTTTCTCCCCCTCCTCCCCGTTCGAATAGCGCGGCAGCGACAATAATCACGCCTCTACATTATCGATACAAAAATGTGCCCGCCTACTCGGCGTCGCGGTGGTATCGTTCGGCAAATAGTAGAACGAGAGAACGGCTAGGAGGTTCATTGCCGACGACGGCACGCACGCGAACCGCTATTTTTTTCTATTACATTCGCGTGATGATGTCGATGCAAGGAGAGACGATCGAAAGTTGATATCACGATGGGAACATCGTCCGCAACGTTTTCGACCTTAGTAATTATCCCAACGTGTATCGAGTTTTCGACGTATAGCTAAGGGTAAACGTGGAAACTAAGAGAACATCTTCTCCGTTTACGGGGCAAATGGTAGATCATATCTCCGATAATGAACCATTAGGAGGAGGAATCCATCGAGCCGAGCATGTCGTACGATTCTCATGGCTTGTATTTCGTCAAAGAGATGCTATAGGTACCTACTAGTCTAGGTCGATCCAAATGGAATTGTTGTTTAATCTTCGAATCGTCGAGAATCTTCCCAAGGTGTAAACCCACGAAGACCAGGTATCTAAGAAGTAAGACTTTTAAAAAGATCGAACCGGCAAAAGTAACGAGTGCCTCCGCTGGAGCATCCCAAATTCGATGATTTACCGCGCACGGCGTTCTCGGCCGAGCGTAAGAGGGTAAACGCTAATTAAATAGGAAGTAATTAACGAGCGCCGTCTGACCGAGCGAGCAATTAAACCTGGGAAGTTTACGTACTGGCTGCCGGTACAGACGATTCGAGAATCATTCGTAAATTTACGACGTGTTCGAGTTGTTTCAACGTTGTTCAACGCCACGGCAATTCGATTCGTGCTACTGGCAACTACGACGAAGACGGCAGCGGCCAAACTCGTTTCCGTGCAAATACCTTCGCTCCGACTCGATCGAAATCTACGATATGATTAATGAATCGTACGTCTGCACGGTTGACACACGCGCTGGAAAATAATCGCATAGGTAGACAGCGATTATTTTCGAAAGATTGGCAAGAACGACGACGCAAAATCGCGGAAGGGGGTACACTGTGGAATGAGAAGATACAACGAGTATTGTCTTCGCGTTATCGTCCTCGAGGTCGAGGGCACTTCGACGGAAATGTTATTTACCGGCGTCTGCTCGGTGATTACCCTCCCTTGCGTCGTCAGCGCGTGCTTCGTTATGTGTACCGTTTATGAAATATGAATGAAACTATCTTGATCGCGCGTCGACTTCCGTTCGTGCCGCGAAAGATATTAAATTATGCCTCGCGATCGGGCCAAGTCGACCACGAACCGGTCACGCGGTGCGCAACATGCCAGTAGTTTTCTAACGAGTCTAGAAAGGAGATCTTTTTTTGCTTTCCTTTTCCTTCATCGACCTGAATATGGAGAATAAGATAAAGCTGCCGGTATCTGATAATTTCCTGGTCTAGAAAATGTATTTACAGTACCTAGGTACCTATATACCAAGGCGTAACGAGTTCCACCGAAGGAGGTAGCAACATTTTCTACCGATGATTTACAGGAGAGAAAGATAGAGGGAAGGAGAGAGAAAAAAGAGTAGAAAAAAGGGCGACTAATTCGTCGCTAAGAAATACGTTCGTTATTCGACGGGACAAAAAAAAAAAAGAGAGAAAAAGAAAGGAGAGTCTCGTTTCCAGAAAAGGAGAGACCTTTCCTCGTGGCCGAATAAATTTTCTCGAGATTAAAGCTTTCAGCCGTCGTTCGTCGGTACCGCGGGCCCTCCGAAGGAAGAAACCGAGATTGCTGAATTCGGATAAGTTATCGCCATCGTCGAACTGTCCAGGGAGCGCCTAAGCAATTTCGCTGACCCCCCGGTTCCTTCCCGCGTCCTCGAGCCCACTCTTCCCTTTTCGTCTCCGTCGTTGGACGGACCAGACGCGCACCTCCCGCGCACCGGAGAAATTGAATTTCATCCTCTTTTCCTCGGCAGGAGCTTGGCTCGGTGCCGTAAATTAATTTACGCAAATCTTCCGTGGGCATGAATTTTTCCAGCACTAATTTCCCCAGAAGCCACCACGCTCCACGGGACACAGTCACACGGCGAAGGCAAGCCGTTACCACGGTAATTACCTTCCTACCTTCGTTCCGACTCGCCTTTTTGTCTCATAACCAAGTAACTATCTTAATTGCTTTTGCTTTTCTGGCTCTGGATACAGTTCTAGCTTTCGTTCTATACCAGGTACCTACGCTACCACCCACCACTCCTATCTGATTCTCGTTCTTTCATCCCAACCCCCGTTCTATCTCCCACCATTTTACCTCGTTTCATCGTTACATCGTTCTTTCGTAGCACCCACTTGGAATTCGTTTCAATTTCCTTGAAACGTCCTCGTTTTCCTTGCAAGTTGTCACTGTACATTGATTGCATTATCTATCACGGAGATTAAAAGGACTTTCAATGAAGCATCGTTGTAAGAAGAAAAATTTCCTAGGAATATCTTGGAAAGGATATTTAGGCCTCCGAAAATGGAGTTTAACGCTCTGGAGAGCTAGGAGGAAAGCTCTACGTAGCTCGTTTCACCGTCTAGACCTCGGCTGAAAAAGAGAACGAGGCCTGGAGGCATTCGGTTTAATGCTTTTTAACCGCTCTCTTCCGGCGTTCTTCTCGTCGTTCACGAGAGAAGAAGGCGGAGAAGGTGGAGGAGGAGGAGGTAAAGCAAGAAGGTAGAGCACTCTTCTCTTCTATCCGTAAGGTCCCTATTCCTGAGGACTGGAAAACAGATACCAGGATAATGGCAGATCCTTCGGTGTATCCGTTAAAAGAGACGGCAGCCCGTTGCGAAACTCCTCCTTCGTCGGCTTTAAGACGCCCTCGTAAGCTTCGTAATGTTCCTACGGTATTAAAGCTGATTTCGAGGACTCCGCTCGATTCGAGTACCTCTCCTACTTTTACCTCCGGAGAAATGGAAGTAGCGTGGCTGCCACTTTGTGACGAGTAATTAAGGTAGACTGCAGTGAGAAGAGAGAGAGAAAAGGAAAATAGATACGGAGCGACGCGGAAGACAGGAGGAAAGACAGATACATCGGTGTTCACGGGACTCAGACAGACGTCGTAAATATTCCTCAGGATTGTTAGCGTTCTCGTTTCACCCGCGCTTTCTCCTTCTCCCGGTAACAGAAGATGTACTATTAAACATTATTAGACTCATAACGGTGAAGTTTACCGTGCGGACTATTACAACGCTTCTAATTATGATAAATTAATTCGCACGCGCGCGCGAACGTTCGTCTTTCCACGTCTCTTCGAGGTGAAAGTGCCACACAATTTTCGACCCGAGAACGATGACTTGGTCGATCTTCTTTCGATTTTCGTCGCTACGCGGATTGGTTTCTTCGAAGGGAGAAAAAAATGAGAGCGAGAGAGAGAGTGAGATGATAGAATCGTAAATCGGAGGAGTCGCATTAATTCGCTTTCGCAGTAACGTATGTTCTTCGGAAGTTCGGACGATCGAACTTGGTACGAAGGGTCCCGTATATTTCGCTGTCACGAACGTGCTGGCAGAATGGCAGCGGGCGTTATCAACTGCCGGAAAAGTTTTTACATTATGTTAACCTGCGCGCGAAATGGACTTCCATGACCAAGGAGTAGATGAGGAGGGTGACAGAAAGTTTAGGCGAGACCATCCTCTCTTTTCTCTTCCTTTCTCCGTCACTCCTCTCCGAAGAACGTGATCCTCTCGCGAGAATAAGACTTCCTCCTTCTCTTCTTTTTCTTGTTTTTGCCTCCCCTTCTCCAGACTTACTTTCTTCTTGTCATTTATATACGTTCTCGATGTAGATACCCACCTTTGCCCCACCGTCATACATTCTCTCCCGTTGATACGAGAAATCTCGTATTCCTATCTCGGTCCTTTCTCTCCCTATCTCTCTCTTTCACAGAACGGAAAATCCTTACGTAGAACGTGTAACGTCCTACCAAGTCACATTCCAGTTGGTTACCGTTCTGAAACATTGAACTCGTATCGATTTGGAGGTGTTCTATTGTACGAGCGCGTTAATATCGCAGTACAATTGATTCGTGCTATCAGTAATTAGAGAGCACGATGCTCGAGTTATCCCCACTTATCTTGATCACGCGATGAATGAGCATGTGGGTCCGTTTTTCACTAGAAACTGCAAAAGCTCAGACATGTTCGATCGTTCTTACTCCTTATATAGAAAATTAGTAGATATCCTTTTAAGATAAAATAATCCTTTAGGATTAAATCTCAATATTATTACCGTTATTATTAGCTCACTTAAATAGATCGGTGAATATTCTTTTAAAAATTACATTTCATTATTATCTCATATAGTTACATTGATTTGTTTTAATTTAAATGGATAGGTAGCCATTGTTCTGCCAAAAATAAAATAATGTTATTAACCCTTTCGCTCCTAACGCCGAATATATCCAGCATCCACATGATATTCTGCGGAGACGAACGCCGGATATATATTTGGCATGCACGATGTGACAGCCAATTTAAGTTAATAATCACTGTATATTATTCTTTGACTATTTTCAATTTTTAATCAAATTCTTTATACCCATTAAATAAGTTTATATTTTGCATGTAGAAATCATGAGTACAGTGGTACCTCGGTTAACGACGGGTGGGCTGTAAGACAAAAACTCTTGGATAACGACGCATGCTTTGGTTAACGATTCTTGATTATATGAATTTTGAAACGGCGAAGAAGGGACAATAAAATTTTATGGGAAATCGCATCTTGGATAACGACATATATTTTTGATTAACGACGGTAATCCCAGAACGGATTACGGTCGTTAACAATGTACCACTGTATATTGTTTTAAAGAAAAGTCCCTTTTCTTTCAAAGATAAACTGTCCACGCGCAATGTGTACACTTTCGACGCAAAGTCCACTTTAGTGGCGGCGCTACGGCGGCGGAACGAAACGCCCTTACCGATGTCATTCGAAATCGAACATTAAAATGGAATGTCACGTTGAAAGCTTCTGATCGATATTCGAAGGAGCAACGATCGGTTTTTCCTCTAACAATGACAGCTTTTCTAGACACGAAATTTCCTTTTATGATATTTACACGGTTCTTAGAGGTTACTTTTCTCACCGTGTGTAATCCACCGACGAGTTCGTGTAGCTTCATTATTCACTTGTCAGACCCCTTCGCGAGCAAACTTGGACGACCTCATAGTTCATACTTATATCTTATTACATCCCCTTTCGAAGAAATCCGTTTCATTGTCTAGAAACACCATGAGTGGTAAGATGAGTTTCGCGATTTGGCTTTGGGAAGTTTTTGCTCCCGCGAAAATCCTTCGAAGGAGTTGTAATTTTCCTTTATCGAAGCTTTGTTCGCTTGTTCTATTCGATGATCAGGTAGTTCTAATTTTTACGAAAAATATCATGGGAAAATTCAGAGCAGCTCCCTCGATATATAAAAATCCGATAAATCAATATACGCGACCGAGTTACATAAATGTAATGGAAAAATAAGTGACGAGCTTCTACGATGGAACAGATCAGACTTCTAGGTACTACGATCGATTAATGTAACGATGTAACAAGTGCGTGACAAGCAACGATATGTTTTAATCGTAATTTAAATTATGGGTATAAATATATCAATCAGTAGAAGAACTATTTCTGATCTTAATTTGATTCATCCTACTTATACTGAAATACTTATGGCAGAAGTGTTATATTTTAAATTCTTAGTTTCTATATCGATACAGATTTCCTAAGATGTCGTATCCCACAAAATTTGACAAATCGGGGATCCGAAATAAGAGTTATATTTGAATTTCGTAGATAAATCTCTATTACTCAAAATTGAAAATGACTCAAAGTCATCATTAAATATTTTTGAGTAATAGATTTTCAAAATATTTTCTACTACTACTAACTACTTTTTTATGTTTTTACTTTGGATTATAATATATATTTGAATGTTATATGTATGCCAAAAACGCCTACATTTGTCAAAATGTCGTAACCCACATAATAATTATAAAATTAATTCAAATGCTATTTTTCACCTCAATTAATTTTATTTATGCATTTTACTAAAAGTTAAAAATATATATTAGTTTATTTTTTCTTAATTGTAATAACGAGCAGTCATTATCGTTTTCTGAACAATTTTCTAAATGTGGGATACATCTTAGAAAATTGGTATCGATATTCAAAGTATACTCGTAAGTATCCTCACGCGGAAAAAGCAAAAAATTCGAACCAAAGCAATGTGAACCGCCGATCACATATCTCCACCAAATTCTCCGGTGTCGATCGTTCGTTATGATAATAATCACGACTGTTCATTTTGTTAAACTGGCGAAACTATTCGCGAGAATAAATCCCATCGCTTTAAATTGTCAAGCTTGCGATCCGATGTCTTTCCGCGAGCGTGCATGCGCCAGATGCGGAGTGTTGGTGGTAGAGACGGGGTGAAGGGATGGAAGAGGTTAGGGGGTCGAAAGGGGGTAGGTCGACACCTGTGGGAGAGAAAGTGCGGTATCGAGATATGCCTGGTTGCACCAAACTCGCACTTTATGCACGTATGAGTACGTACGCGTGCCCCGAATGCTTGCAACGCGCACACGATCGCGTCGCTCCGGAAATTTAATACCGAAACACTTAACGGGGCAGAGACCCGTTGACCTTTCGCTTTAGATAGTTTGATTTCGCGGTAATTGACCGATCGAGTTTGTATCTGCTCGAGCGTGTTGCGTATAGGGGGGGGATGCCGAGCCGATCGGATGCTCCCCGAAGATCGATTGTTCTTCCACCGATTTATGTGAAATTTATGAGTTCGTTGTATGTAACATTTATTTCGTTTTGTTTTCGTAACGATCGGCCGAAACTGGAGACGAGAAGATGATGGTTTAATGATCTCGTAACTTTGCTTATCTTTTTGTAACAATTAGATTTTAGCTTGTTATCTTTTTAATTGTTTTTCCATTGTGTTGTAATAGCAGTTCTTGAAAGTAACAGCTTCCATTATGGACATCCATTTTGTTCGAGCAGACTTTATGAGATCTACTTTGTTACAATAGAAGGTGTGTTAGTTACCGCCCATTATATTCTTCAGTTACAATTAGTATTCCACTCGGGGATCAAATATACCAATTTGCAGTCTCTACTTGGCTGTACGAATTTAGGTTAATTTTTTCTTCGTTAGGGAATTTCTCGGTGTACGTCATCGTATAAACCGCACATGTCGCGCATATCGATATTTATCGACTTCTCGGTACATTTCCATTCGGTGTTCTCATCAAGCAAGAGATAATCGTCTCGCGAGGAAAAAGAAATAGCTTTTTCATCCGAGGAATCTTTCGCGCGAAAATGTAAGGAGGGAGAGCTAGAATCGAATGGAATATTACTTTTTAAAGGATAGGAGGAAAGTCCGAGGTAAAGGAGGAAGGCAACGAGAATGGAAGAGAAAGGAGGACATTTAAATCCACCAGAGAATGGAAGAAGTTTGCGCTTTCCAGAGCGGAATAATAGATAATGTTGCTTTAACGACAAAGTGGAATTGAACGGCACTGATTGTCTGGAAATAGTAATAACGTAACGAGACACGTAGCTTGCTTTTTACATGTGTTCATGTGTTCCCAAAGAGAAAAAAGTGGTGTGCGATTGAAACTTTTTCCTTATAATCGAAACAGTGGTTCAAAGGTCATACGGTTAGATACGATCTGGATAATGGAATAGGAAGATTATAACGAATTCAGGGGGCAATTGAAGACGATTCATTTTGTTGCTCCGTTTCTCTCAGCGAAGACTGTTTGTGTAAAAGCACGAACAAGAGAGAGAGGACGATAGGTAGCGCAAGAACTTATCTGCCTGGTGGCAAAGCAGCACAGGACACAGGTAGTCGTACTTAGCCGGGCTTATCTAGTGCTCGTAAAGCTGCCAACGATTAGCATCGCTAGCACGGCTCCATTGGACTGTCGTTAAGAAATAAAAAGAACGTGAAAGGAAGTGGGTGGTGGTAGGTGGGGAAGGAAGGAGCGAGCGTTTACTTCGAACGCGATAAACTTGAGAAGTTTGCTGCGATACTCTTATTCCCGTTGCCATAAGTGGAAATCTCGCGAATAGGACTGGTTACTTTAGCTTTGAGGAAGGCGAGCGAAGAGGATAATTGTGTTCGTACGTTAGACCGTCCAATTTTTTCATTTAGTTACTATTTTGTGCGGTTGGAAGACGTCGAGCTGGGTTATCCGCAAATCTCTCCGTTTGTGTCTATCAAAAAAAATATTGGACGGAAAGTAGAGAATATGAATGAAAAAAAAGGCAACACCAGGAAGGAATTCCTGGAAATTCGGAGGAATAACGGAATTCGTGATATTTGTACATCCAAGCGGAATCGTTCGTAATCAATGCGAAAGCACGCTTGCGAGAGCATGATCCCGGGAGTTTTTAATCCGGTTACAAGCGCACGGCTAATAACGCAGCGAGTTACACCGCGTAAAATGGTGCTCTCGTGAATCCATGGTCGTTATATTCGATGCCAAGCGAGATGCTACTCTGACGGCTTGGTCGGTTCGCATTGGACTCGAATTCGTTCCTCATTTTTTCTCCCTTTCCATATCTCATCGTTTTTCTCACATTTTTGGTACCTATCGTTATGTTATTTTGCCCGAGTAGATGCGCTTTAGGTACATATTTCCCACTACACGAGGTTACCCTTCCATCGGTCTGAATTTTTTTCGAAACCAAATGAGAATTCTTCTGGCATTGTTCTCGAAATCCTCATACATTCGAAACAAAAAATTTTTTCAACAAATTTACAAAAATTGTTTGATCAACGTGGACCTTCGTTATCGGGAAAACAATTATTTTTAAATTTAAATCGTTCTATACGGAAAGAAATATGACCGACATACTTGTTATTCTTACCTACTTTAAACGGTTAAAGAAACTTTTTACTGACTAAATATTTCTGCATATATCGCATCGAGTGACTCCTAGTTATAACTTTAGTCGGTTTCATAGAATACAATCTACGCGAATTTAATTCTTTATCTACATAAAATAATATCGAAATGAAAAATTCCAGTTAAAACCGTGGCATATAAGAAAGCGAGATCGTATAACATTTTTAAATCTTACAGCATATCGTTTGTTATTTAATACACGAAACGCTGTTAAATCTTATAATGTATTGTCTACTACGTAAATATTATCATCTACTTATAATATGGTTATACCACGAGTATTTTAAAATAAAAATAAAGGAAATAATGCCTTTATTGCGATTAAGAGGTCGACCTTCGTCTTTCAGATGCCATGAATTCGTTGGTGGAGGAGGTCGTCGTCGAGGCCGGCAAGAACGTGACGCTGAATTGTCCGGGGGTGACGGAAGACTCTCTGGTGTATATGCTCGAGTGGAGAGCCGACGGTATGCAGCTGCTCGAGTGGCGGGCTAACGGGATGCAACTCGAGCACGCCAACAGAGGCACCGCGGTTTGGAGTCATCAGAATAGGGTGTCGCTCTCTCTGAAAAATTACGCCCTACAATTTCATCCTGTCACGGCAGCGGACTCGGCCAAGTACGAGTGCTTGATAAACAATCGGAGTATACCGGAAGCCGTGATCAAGCTCATCGTCCAAGGTATCTACCTACTGATAACTGCTTAGATAATATTTTTCTTCTTTGTAATTATACATTTTTTGGATTTTTTCTCTCTCTATCTTCTGCCGTTTACAGGTACGTCCCCGTTATATTATTCTCCTCGCAATATTATAGACCCCGAGGATTCATGGAACTTCGATTTGAGAGAGAGAAAAAAAAATATTTCATATTTGATCTACGTCGTGAAACGATTAGCGAGAGTTTTGTTATTTTAAAAGAATTCCAAGCCTCGCTGCTATAGTCCGATAACGCTTTATACGTTACAAACTACCTACCAGGTTATACGCGAACATTAGAATAACAAAGTCGCGCGTAAAAATGTATTTCATATCTGGTAGAATACCACGGGAATCTCCATTATACGTTCGCCAGTGATGCACGGTTTTTGGAATTTCAATGTGCGAGTTGCTCCGGCGAACTCGACATCGAATAACGTTTTTTTTTTCCCTGTTAGTTTATTAATTTGCAATGGTTCCCCCTTGTTTCCCGGCGGAACAAGGTCGCTCGACGAAGTAGGAGAGTGAGAGAGATTGTAGCCTTAGCAGATATTGCTTTTAGTTCGTGGAAATTTATATCTATAGGGACTTTCAAAGGCTATCGCTCGACTAACGAAGCCAATTTGCAGGCCTTCTCAAAGTACGTCCAAACCATACGCCAGCGATCTTCTTGTAACCTCAATATCGTTGCTTCAACGATATTGGATAAACTTGCCGCGAGCTCTCCTTCGAATGTGGCCACGAGCTTCGTAACGGTACAGATAATTATACATTGTTCGAAATGATTCGTGAGTATTATCTACCGCTCATCGAACTCAAGACGAACTCGTACGATACTCGTGCACGGAAATCGATTCGTCGTCTTCATCGACTTGCATATTCTCCAGCAAGATTTTCCATGTAGCTCGAAGAGGAACGACGACAGCAAGTACAAATGCAATTCTTCTGTTCTCCTTGCGCGGTTAAAAATGATGAAAACTTTTCGAGTGCACTTTGTATTGCTTTTAGCCAGTAGCTATACGAGAGAAACCAAGCGTTTTCCACGCTTCGCTACGAAGACGTAGGTATATATCGCGTATCTTCCAATTCGCTTACTTTTATGATAAGGAAGAAGAGAATCTTCCTTTCTCTCTTTGGAGGTACCGACGGATCTTATTTCCGTCCTTCGTCCGTTTGCTCCTCGAGTAATTTTCTCAATCAGTCTCCTCTTTTTTTGCGGGTACCGCGTAATGGTCACTCTTTGATTCATTCACTGTGGTCGCAATTTGTGTTCGGGGAACTAGTTCACTCCGAAAGTTTCCGAGTTTACACAAACTTCGCGGTGAACTTTCGGGGGAAGGGTAGTCAGGAGGGGTAGCCGGGGGGATTTCGGGTGGCACCACCCCATCTAACTACCTCGTTGCTCGACGACCTTCTAATGCTTTATTTTAAAACTCAGTTTCTACCCCGCGGAGTGTTTGCTTTAAGTATTTACGCCTGATTTGAATTCGTCACGTGTAACCCACCGCGTCAAGAGCAAACTTTTCCGAGGCGTCCCATAGACGTTGGAATCATGAGAGGGGGGAGAGTACGAGGGGCATAACTTCTATGGCATAACTTTACTGCTCGCTACGAGTCGCTCTTCCCGAACAAGCAAGCAAAAAAAAAAAGGAAGAAGTCGAGAAGAAAGAAGAAGTAGAAAAGAAAAGGAGCCGAAGCGGATCTCGAACGCTCCACCGTCTCATCCACGTTGCGTCGATGCATGCAGTGATTCGCATTCGATGCACGATTCTTTGCGCGATTCGATTGAAAGGACTCTCGGATCTCCGAGCGAAACGACGTAAAATTATGCGACGGTTACCGTGCCTCGGACGAATCATCTTATTCATGCTTTCTTGATATGCGCGCCGAACTACCGCGGTGTGATTCCCTACCGATACTTCGTCAACTCGATTTATCCACGATGGCGAATCGTTCTCCTCTGTTCTTATAGAGATGAGTACTGCCTCTCCCTCGATCCGATCGTTTCTTTTGATTAACTCGATGCCTGGGGAAAAACGTGATCTCGAAGAAAGTTTTAGGTATAGGTACCTACGTATATTCTTAGGTACTTAATACGGTAGAACCACGATTATCCGAACTAATTGACTAATCAAAACTATACATCAGGAAATTTGTCAAAATTCGACCCATTTCCAATTTTCACGATCGGAATATGGCAGTGCGGTTTCGATAGGATGACTAGTTCGGAAGTTACAGTAGTTTTAATCTTGAAAAAGACGCATTAATATTGTTTGACAGAGATTATATTTACCTAAGTATGTACCTTTTATTCCTTCTCGCGCACGACAAGCTTTTTAGACAAATAATTCAACGTAATATATTATGTGTTACAGCGATAAAATTTATACTACTTTTCATTATGATCTACCCATTCGAATTATGACCCCTTTACGAACTAGTTACTTTTTCGAAAAAAAATGTATTGTCATCCGAATTACATATTTGTGCAAAGTTTTAAGTTGATTGGATATGTAGAAGTGGGCCAAATTTAGCTTACAAGATTTGTACCGGACATGCAAACAAACATACAAGCCAAACTAAATAAAAGCTTGTAATTATCGTTATTTCTTAAAATATTATTAAATTATAGCAAATATCTAATCACGTTTCACGTATTTTTTAAAATATTTGTCAAGATTTTTCTAAAATATCTGTTTTTCTATTTGGTCAAATCAGACATAGAAATGTTTTTCGAGCGGCCCGTAAGAGCTTTACCGATTCGAAAGGGTTTCAGGATTTTTGATATTTTAATCGTACATCGAAAGGAACATACGTGCGGAATAACGGCAACCACGCGGCGTCTCTTACGATACGACCCGATAGAAAGAGAAGGAAAGAAATGGAGAGAGAAAGAGGGTAGCCGTACGTGTTTCCCACAAAGAATTCCAAACACGTAGCGCTTCAGTGGTAACCAATACCCGCGCTATATCAACCATTAAAATGAATATTTCTGAAATCTCTGGAAAGACCATGTACGGGGGCTCGCGTCTATCGGGAGTAGTACGTAGATATTATGTACGTACCCGCTGCGTATATCAACCGACGAACGAGATTGGCTTTCGCGTTTTTCCTTATTTTCCTTTCCCTTCGCGCAAAAAGTCTCGACTCCTGACTGAGAAATTCCCTGTGAGGCCGTCCACGCTGGTCCGAAGCATACGATGCAGATCAAATTTCTTCCTTTTCCATCTTTCCCTTACTTTCGTCTCGCGTTTACCGTAAAAATGAAATTTCTCAAAGCACCGTCCGGCTATATGCTCTTTAAATTAAACGCTAATGGTACTGGAAGACGAGGAGAAGAAATATTCGAGTGGCTCGATCTCGCTTTTACGGAGGAAAAATGAGAAAAGAAATCCTTGAAAAATTTCTTTGCTTATCTCACGTTACGTTTCCGACTTAAGTTGCCGCCATCGTGACCTACGGTATCGATTCCGCCGTAAGTATACACTCGTGAGTTTTATCGTTTCTTTGATCGAATCGAGACTCTTCGAACATAAACATTATTTCATATTTAATATAGGTGACACCGAGCGTCGGTATTCGACGTTGGAGTTCTTTATATACTTGTCGTTCGCTCTTTGGCTTCCGGTGCTGCGAGCTTTGGAAAAAGATGGAAGAACGGATGTGTGAAACGGAGAGAGGAACGAAAGAGGGGCTGGTAAACGGGTGGATGCACGTGGAAGCATAGAGAGAGGCTCGCGCTAGACAATGGCTTCTGGTTTTGTCGCGTCACCTCGTTGCGCGATCGTGCCTTCGCCCTTTTCAACCCTTCTTCGTCCCTTTTTTTTCTTTATTCCCCTACCTTCCTTCGTTCCTATGGGTGAGTGGGATCCTCAGGGTAAAAGATAACCGTGTTTTCCTATAGGATTCGTTCGAACGTTTCCTTTTACAGAGATACCGATGGTTGTAAGAAAAGAATCGAAACGAAATTAGGTGATGCCGAAAACCCGTTCGTTTCCTCGAACAGGTCCCCTTAACAAAGAAAGCACGTACAGACTAGAGAAATTTTCAGTCGATATGCCGCAGGTCGAGTTAGAAATTCTAATTTCTCTTCTCAAATTCATCTCGGTGGTGCACAAAGAACGGCTTTCTAAGGGATGCACGCGTACTCGGACAAAGTAGTCGGGAGGATCCTCGTTGATACGTCGTGATGCGTTAATGCACCGTCAAGGAAGCGCAAAAGAGAGCTTGCGCGGGAAAGAAAGAAAGAGAGTGGTTGTTCAAGGGGTGGAACGAGGTGAAAAGGGCGTAGGTGGAAAATGCACTCTTTCGCGGAATATCATCGCGATTCAAAGACACAAAGAAAATGGTAGAAGTACGGTCGTGTGTGCGAGGCTTAAATTATCATCCGGAGCTTTACCGCATCAGAAGTCTCCTCCTACTCTCGTTGTCGTCGTCGTCGACGACGCGGCTATGAATAAGCGCGAGTCGTTTAACTGTACCTACGACGTGTTTTTTTTCGGCTCACAGCAAAACAGTTTCATTCATATGCATGACGGAATATGCAAGGAGTCGGCATAGCGCCGACGAAGCACTACTAGCACCGGATCGTAACAACGGAGAAGAGAAAGAGAGAGAGTAGCGGGACAGAGGTGTCGTCAGAAACGAAATCTCGGTGCCGTCTAACGAGCCACGATTATTCCTTCTTCTCTTCTCCTTCTCACCTTCGTCCTACCTTCTGTAAACTTGCCACTGCTGATGCAGATATCGTTGGCTCGTGTCTACGAGAGCGTGACTCGTAAACGCCATATTGTTTATCGATTCCACATCGTTATCGGCTTTCGTTACTCGGATACGTTATCTGAATAATAGATCGTACGGGACGACCGAGGTCTAGCCATCTTCCCTTTTTCTTTCTTTTTCGCCTCCTCGAATTTCCATACGAGTCGTTAACGTTCCAATCAGACCGCGATATTCGTTGGTACCGATGCACCGTTCTCCATCGCTCTCGCTTCCTCTCGAAGCGTTGCATCGAAGCGAATAATTAGTGACGCCGAGTTAGGAAGCCTTTAGTATCTTAAATTAATGGTGTATTCTTACTGCTTAGTAGAGAGTACCGGAGGACGTGATGCGTTACCTAACTGCTACACCAGTCTTCGTATATATTCTGCGGTGCCGTTTACGTACGCGGGTATATCTATACTACCTCCTCTTCCGTATCCTATTTCCCGTCTCTCTCTCTCTCTCTCTATCTATCTTTATACTCTCTCCTTCTCTTTCCCTACGTTAGCTCATGCTCCTCGTCTGCAGGCTGCAACGACGAACATGACTCACGGTATATAATTAGAGTAAATGAGAAAGGCTGTCAGGAGTACCCTGGCGCACGGCGGATTTTGGAAGGGAAGGAACCTCGACGTTGTAAACCGAGGTATACCCGACGAAAACGATTCTCCGCGTCGGTTGCGAGCTAAGTAGAACGCTTCGACCTCTTCCCTATACACCCCGCACGAACCCCGAGGAAAACCAATAGAGAAAAAGAGAGAGAGAGAGAAAGAGAGAGTGAAAATATGGGAAACGCGTGCTTCTCCGTAGAGAAGGAGAGACACCAGCGTGAAAAAGTACGACGTTTTAAACGTACGATGTATCTCGATTGAATTTCGTGAATTCGAAGCTATTCGTTCGAGTTATATTCTATAAGAAAATTTAAGAGGAACGGTTGTAACATAGTTGTTTGCTTCGATAAGATTTACTTAAGGGTTTGCGTATATACTCAGTGCCTTGTTTTCTTTACATTTTTATTTTCATTAAACATTTTCTTAAGCACCTTGTAATACATAATTACACGAAATAGAGTACTAGAGATAACTCTTGGCGAAGGTGAACTCATCGGAAAAGGCCGATCGTTCGTTGACTCGAAAAGGAAGAAAAACAGAAGAAATATCTAAATTTATTTAATAGAGTTCTCGTCGAGAGCGTTAAACGTCGGGATTTCGTTCCATAAATAAAGTTGCCTTCTTATTTCAGCGCATTTCGTTTCTGTATACGAGGTGTACCTCAGGCACGACAAGTCGAAGTAAATACAGTCTATCACGAAAATATTCGGACGCTGTATAAAGTTAAATAACTTTTTTATAATTTAATCAAACGACTTGAGTTTTTGCAAACATATAGAAGGGTTAGTTTACTATATATCATATTTTTATTGTATTGAAAAAATTACAATCTTCGAAGTTACAGAGAAAATAAAAAAACTTATTTAAAAAAATTTTGTATCTGAGCTTGTAATAAAAATTTAAAAACTGCATTCTATAGATATAAGTAAGATATATGGATATTGTAAATTTCATAAAAATCGGGTAACCTGGTTCCGAGCTACAAATGTTTAAACATTGTAACATACGGTAGAAAATCGCTGAAATCCGCCCAAATCGGTGGTTCTTGGCCCTTTTTTGGAATCCTTAAACGTTTGTAATTCGGGACAACCTTTACGGATTTGGATAAAATTTACAATATCCATATATCTTACTTATATCTATAGAATGCAGTTTTTAAATTTTTATTACAAGCTCAGATAAAAAATTTTTTAAAATAAGTTTTCTTATTTTCTCTGTAACTTATGAGATTGTAATTTTTTCAATACAACAAAAATATGATATATAGTAAATTACTCCTTCTATATGTTTGCAAAAATTCAAGTCGTTTGATTAAATTATAAAAAAGTTATTAAACTTAATACAGCGTCGGAATATTTTCGTGACAGACTGTAGGTCGGTCTCTGGGAACCGAGAAAAGTCGAGAGAAGACGCTACGATGCTTTCTCTTCCTTCTCCCTCTGTCTCCCTCTCTCTTCGGTGGAGCGAATAAAATTTTTCTTCTTCGAAATTACTATACCGCTTTCGTCGTGCTATTGTCGAGTAGACGATGTACCGAAGTATCTGCTTTTTTTTTCTCTCTTTTTCTCCTCTCTCTTGTCGCGCGGTTGGATTTGGCATCGGCGAATCGTGACTCTCATTTCTGGTCCAAATGGCTGAGAACTCGATGCTGCACCTAGCCTATTCCTATTTTACCCTTTTAACCCTTCAGCGAAGTTTTTCTTCCGCCTTCTCATTCCGAATGGAGGATAACAATGGAGGAAACGCAAAGTAGTGATCGGAGAATGAAGATTTTTCTATATCTCGGTCATTCTATCGTAGATATTCTGGAAACCGTGCTACCCGGAATAGCGTACGCCATTAGCATCTACACGAATCGATTTGGTTGATAGTGCTTTCATGTAGAGGGTGAGTCACGATCAATTAGGCATTGAAAGGTTATAATGAAGCGAGTTGGTCTCTCGTAGCCAGAAATTCGAATTTTCGTAAATTCGAGAGAGAAAGAGACGGTAAGCTCGTCGTTCGACAAAACTATCTATTATTGCGCGATCGGCTTTACTCGTGGCTCTCTTTTTCAAGATCTCCGTCGATTCTATCTCGTAGGAACGTTTTCCTCCGGTGCTCCGTTACCGCATAATTTCCATACGCTCGGGGAAGGTAAAAAGACAATTTCGTGAGCGTTCGGTGAAACCACTCCGTTTCACGTTGATAATTCAATCCCTCGGTCGTGCCAAACCGTCGTAAAAGGAATACGCTAAAATCTAAAAAGTGTGAGAGAGAGAGGGAAGCAGACAATAAAGAGTAGAAAAAGAAAGAGAGAGAAAGAAAAGGGCAAAGATACGCGTTAGGAACGAACGAAGGGAAGGGATGGAGGGTGTTCGGCAAACTCCCGTAGTATCGATGACCGCCATAAATATCGTGGCTGCCTTTGAGTCGGACGGAATTAGGGTTTAATTAATTTAACATAAATTCGCGTCGTGCAAATTCCAGACGGTCCATTCAAAGCCCACGGAAGTGCCGGGGCATTTATCAAGTCCCGTTGGAACCTTTCATGGGAGCGAACGTAACCGTAGAATGTATGTAGCTCGCCGTGTAGCTCTGACTTTTCTTTTCTACCTCTCTCTCTCTTTCACATTCCCTCTTGCTTGTTCTCGTTTCACCTACTCCTAGCCGCGTGTTCATCACACCTTCACACGTGAAACACGATTACTCGACGCCCGTAACTCTCACCTTCGCGTCAATTCAACGAGAAAAGAATAGTTAAAGACGTCATTAAGTTTTCGAGAGTGAAACGCGAAATGACGGTGTAATTTATGTCGAATTCAGGAGTAAAGCGAGACATTTCGATCGTGCGAGTACTCAACATCTGGCGAGTGCCAATCGAATTCGTCCTTTCTGAAGGAGATTGCGTTTACGACAGGTGACACAATTCGGTTTATGCTCGCACGTTTTGCCCTACGCTTTGGTGAAAGGTGTTCTCCCTCAGACATACAGACGTAGGTATACTAGCACGCACGATCGTACGGTTAGGAGGAGACATGGTAGTTGGCCTGGAAGAAAATGGAATCAGGGACAGAAAGAGTTCACGGTTCGTGTGGAATGCCAGCGTAAGTGAAGTCATTCGCAATTGTCGAGTTCCTATCTCTCGCTGTCCGAGAGGTCTCTTTCTTACGTGCACGTAAGAGAAACAAGCGCGAAATTTTACCAAGCTCAAAGGGAAACCAGACTCAAAAGAAGAGAGAGAGAAAGGGAGGGAAGGGAGGGCGTGAGAATCTAGTCGTACGCTAGTGACCCATGCAATCCCTACGTGGAAATCTTATACCTACTACCTAGACTTTACCGAGTTTAGTCGAACGTGCGAGAACGGAGAAAAACGTGAAGAAAAACTAAGGGAGATCGCGTGTCCATCGGAAAAGCGTGTCTTCCGGGCTTGATGCATCGCACGTTTGGGAAATATACTTTTAAACGCGCAACAACTTCCAACTCGGATGCTCCTACACGCTTTAGCGTTATACTTCTCGAGCAATTTTATAGCGAGCCTCTGCTCTTACCTTCGTTACTAGTAAAAAATAGTAAAGGTAGAAAAAAGTAGAACGTAAAATTAATTGCGATAGCGTCGTCGTCGAGGAACCCGCAGGAAGTCGTGCGTTCGCGAGAACGAAACGTCGTCCCCGCGTTTCTGCGGTTTAAAGCGCTTTTACAACCTAATCTGAATATTACATCGCGGTGCATTGCCAAGATCGGGGTATTTACATAGCGCATTCTGGAATGCGGCCAGTAGGAAAATATTTATGATTTCTGGCAGAGCCGCCGCCGGTCGGCTATGATTTTGAGGTCTCGTAATTAAAAATAATGTCTTTCGATTCAGCCGAACCTATGCGGCTCGACTGTTGATCTCAGCTTTTCTCTCTCAATGTTACGCTAAGCTCGTGTCCGATGTTTTTTTTTTTAATAATACGTACGACTCGATCCCTTTGTTTGCTCGGTGCTACGGTTCTCGTTAATAGAACTTTGTCGCTACATTTGTGGTAGGATGTATTATATGAGGATAAAAGTTCAATATTAATATTTTATAGCAAAAATATTTTAATTTTGTATCTTTGCGATTATTAAAATACCATCGTACAAAAAAATGTTGAGATACTATTTTTAGAATAGGAAAAAATATCCAACGACGCAAAATTTGAAAAAGTAATAAAAGTCTTGTTCACTATGTTAATTCTGATTAATGAAACATTCGATGAATGAAATGTCGACGTTTTAAAAATTCTCATCCATTTTAACCTTTTCCGGTCCTATACCGAGTCGGACTCGGCATTTTGAATAGAATATCCTTTTGTGTCTCTGATGCATGAATATTTCCTGTTCAATTTAACCTATACAAAATCTTGCGATATAACAAATTAAAAACGAAATAATGTTCATCGTATACTTGGAATTAATTGTTTAACAAGTTGAATGCCATGGGGGTCACCGGTGACCGGCACTCGATTTGTCTTATCGCATTTGAAATGTTTATTAGTTTTGATTATCAATATTTATGAGAATATAACCATCGATCATCAAAAATATGAGGTTTAATATAAAATATATGATAGTAAATTCTTTTCTATGTTTATTTTGAAAAAAATTATTAATAAAATTATATAGACAACCGATTTTATTCAAAATTTGATTGGCACTCAACCTATTAAAGTAACACGGATCGCGAATGGTTAACCGACGAAACAAGTAATAAAAGTTATAATCCTTTTTTCCTTTAACAGCCGTGACGTGGTCCTAAGAATTTTATCTCAAAATTATCTTCCATCGCACGTCCGAAAAATAATCAATCTCTCGCATTCGCTCTACCGAACCAACGACTTAGGACGTCCGGCCGTAAGTGAAGCGTAATGACTCAAAGTGGAGAAAGTCGATTACAAGCCGGACAGTAAGACGCTCGTAAACTCCCCTTTTATAGTGGCTTCCGAAAGGTGCGCGCGATTCGTTAACGGGACGAAGGTGTGCGAGCTCGTGGACGCGGGAAACGCAAAGCAATTTTGTCGGTAGTGGTTTAATCGTTGCCATTAGAGCGCGATTAGCTCGGCAATCGTCTTGAAGGGTAGAAAGAGGGAGTGAGACGTGGAAGGAGTTTCAAGGTGTTGTCGGAGGTGCAAGATGGTAGTGGCGTAGACGAAGGGAGCTTACAGCGGTGAAGGTGGGCGTTGGGAAGCGATGATGGTGGTGGCGGCCGGTTAATTTCGCGAGACAAACTGCGACGACTCACGTGCGCTGCCCGGTGAATAAAAGGGGGGGAACGATTTAACGTGCTCGCACGTAGCATGCCAACGGTACAAATGCGTTCTCCGTCCCGAGACCGGAAGCTACTCCGGTTACGGAGATAATGAAGCGTGCCTTGAAAAATAGTACCTTGCTCTCAAATAGCTCGCTAAAACGCGGTCCAGTCGATATGGGGGCTTTATCGCGCTCGAACGATTAAATTTTCGCCCCTCGTGAGTACCGTGAACCGGCCACCGTTAGACGTGAAAGACGAGCGGTACTTTCGAAGAACGCATTTCATCGTGAAGATCTCCACTGAGAATGGGAAACGGTTCTTCTTTTACCATAACTAATAGGACAGATTTTGCAAACGAGTCTGGGGCTTTCAAAAAGACGAACGTGGTAGATCCCACGAAGAAAGGGGAGGAAAAACAGGAGAAAAAGTTTCGATATTAGTCCTTGGTCTATGAAAATGGGAGAAAAGAGAAAAAGAGTAGTTCGAATCTTCGAGACTCGTATCTCTACCCTCTGATACATCCGACAAACGAGTTCACATGCAAATGCAATGCTTACTTTCGTATCGCGAACTGCATCCACTACCCGGAGCTCATCCATAAAATTCCGCGGGGTATGACACTTTCGAAGATTTACTCGATGGTAGGATACCTACCCGTCGATATTTGCTACGGATTTCACTGGTTTCTCGGTAGCTTCTGTCTTTATCCGACGATATCATCCACTCTTGGAATCTCTTAAATCGACTCGTCGAGAACGGTCCCTTTATCTTGGACGCGAGTATTTCGCGTAAACCCTTTCGAGATCGTTAGTTCTTCCTTAGAGCCAATGCAGACAGAGAGAATTCAACCGTTTTGTGTTCAACTCATCGATTCAACTTATTAAGAATAGCATTAATAAAACAAGACTTATTAATTATTTCACGATTAGAAAATTTCGCAAAGCTCTCGGTCTATTCCATTACAAAGAGAGCGCAACACAGAACGCAGAACTCTTTCTTTCTCTTCTGGCCCTTTACTGGCGTGCCTTGTATCAAATTAAAGTCAGTTACGAATACTTGATCGCTTTAGATCCGTAATTTCGCGCAACAACGTATCATTAACAATACTTGACAATATTCTACATCATCGTTAAGACAAACAAGCTTATCTAATGTCGACGCAGGGCACGACATTTTTAACGATGCTTGTAAGTACCAACCATAATCCACTTGTACGCGTTAATACGAATTAACGAGACTCGCGGCACGAGTCTCGGTACGGAATTTATGAGCACTTTCGAGATTTATTTCTGAAACCGAGGCATCGTCTCGCGTTTTCCGCGCTCGTGTGTCCGAAGGAAAGCGTAGCCGTCACGAAATGAATCGTGCAACGTCTACGCGTATATACAGGGTGTCCGGTTCCAGGTATTCAAGCGGAGAACTACATGTACAGATCAATGATTTGAGTAGAAAAGTCTAATAGTATTTTTTGAAATTTGACCTAGTTAACGAGTTATTAGCTAACAAAGATCGGCCAATTACGGCGATTAGCGAAAGAAGGCGGTTCACTCGAGCTCGCAGCTAGGCAAGAGACAAAGCGGTATGAAGAGCAATCCACAATAAACAACGTTACATGTCGCTACATGCCGTGATTGGCCAATCTTTGTTAGTTAATAACTATTTAACTGAACCAAATTTCGGAAAATAGTATTAGACTTTTCGACTCGAATCATGGATATGCACATATAGTTATCCGCTTGGACACCTGGAACCGGACACCCTGTATACGTAAGTACGTACTCCTTTAGGCCGAAGGGAAGCCGAGTCATAAGCGGAGAAAAGAAGAATAAGAATTTTACGAGGCCGATAATCGTAGTTTATTGCGTTGCGTTTATCGTGCATCTGATTTTTAATGAGACTCGGCTCGGTCACGATACGCGCACCTACGTAAGTACCCTACGTACGTACGTTCCCGAAACACGAGCCCGAGACTACGCTAGACGTCGTATTCACGAGCACACGAGTTTCCCCGAGATCTTGCACGTCGCTCTCGGAAGTTTTAACGCGCGGTATAACGCTTTGATCTATATCCTCGTTACGTTTTATGTCTCGAACTCGTAAGGAGGCGACTAAAACCTAATGGCGAACCCTGCCACCCTATTTCGTTAACCCTTGAGCTTTATCGAGTATACCTCTACCGAATTTCATTTAAAATTGCCGACAAATCGCGCGAGTTATCGCGATGAGGTGTAGCTGCGTGATTGAAACGAAATTTTCTTTTTATTCTTTTTCTTCCTGGAACGACCGATCAGTTTTATATCTCTCCAGTGTCGAACGTTGTAACGAACTGAGCTAAGACGCGCGACGTGCTCCCTAGAGGGAGAAAGACAGGGCCGATAATATTTCAGTATAGACTAATACGATTCGTCGATACTTCTTTTCCATCGGGGATAACGTTTCCATGCGTATCTCGCGGTAGGTATAGTACAGACAGCCTTTACTCCCAGAGATATCAATTTTCTTTTTATGGATCTAACTATCTATCTACCAAGTGGTTCCAATTTTTTTCTTCTTTTTTAACTCTCTTATTTCGTGAGATTTTCACGCGAATCAACGATTCGTCGTCGAATGGAATTCGTGGTATCGTAGAATCGTTATCTCCTTAAATTTGTGACTCTCTTAATATGGAAGACAGCGTGGAAGATAGAAACAGAGTTCTTGCGCTTGGGTAGAAGAGAAGGGTGGTGGTCGAGACATTATGGAGAAAGAAGAGAGAAACGGCAAGTTGGTCAAACTCCACCATTAGATTTCGTTCCTACTTAGCCGTGGATACGAAGTAAACCGCTCTTTCATAAATTAATTTCCATTCGCCTCGGTCTGCTCGAGAAAGAGAGGAAGAGTGAGTGAGAGAGAGAGAACTTATGGGCGAACTGGATAACGAACCGTGATTATCTCCCTGCCCGGCATTTTCCAAGTTTTCTCTGACCAAGTCCACCGAGCGCATTATTATTAAAATGATATTCAACGCCAATCTGTCGCGCTCGAGACTCGACGTTTTCTTCAAGTTTCTTACGATTCGCGTAATGCCATTCTTATTCTTCGTACGTTCGGTGTTATTCAAAAATCTTTTTCCTTGTTCTTCCTTTGGAAACTGAAGTCTCGACGAAAAACCGCGGAGCCTCACCTTTTTTTACATTATCTTTCGCTTTTCTTTCAGATGGGAATGAAAAAAATTGGCGAAAGACGGTCGGACGATGCAGGACTCCCTCGCAAAAAAAAAAGTCATGGCTATATAGCCATGGACCGAAATTCGTGAGGAGATTTGAGTTAGGAAGTTTCCGTTTAAACAAATTCTCGACGGTGGAAAATTAGCGAACTGGACGGCCGCGAGAGAATTAGACCGTAGAAATCTCGACTGAAAGCCACAGAGTGCGAAAGGGGGAGTTTTCCTCGAGAAATTTCGCGAGCCGGCGCGATATAGACTTACGAGGAAAACGATGTAACCGTGTATATAAATATGTATATAATATATATGCAAGCGTTGATATAGTCACATAGTATATATACCTGTAGACATACATGTACCTATATATACTATATATTCGCCTATAGATATGTAAAATAGTGGACATTCTATATAGGGAAAGCGTAATATTTGGTCGCATTTCTAAGTCACGAAAGCAATTTCGTAGTCACCCGATAGATAGGTCGAGGGGGGAATAGAATGCTTCGAATTCGACAATATCGGGAATATGTACGTACGCGCGGGCTTTAGAATCGGAATCGAGGATATCGGTACTGATTCGATAAGTGACATGGTCGTCGACGTCGTTGTCCGTTCTTTTGGACAACTACAAACCATTCGGGATGAATATACGGAAAATTGAATCGACGGGAATAGATTTGTTTCGACTAGGGAAACGTATGTACTCACCAGAGCTGGCTCGTACTGGGGAATTGCCGTACCTCCAATTCATCTCCATATATAAAAATATTAATTCATTCATTTATTCAATTCGTTCAATTAATTTATTCATATTTGCTACATAAGTCTGGTATTTTTTATCAAAAATAATAAAAATTCATCTTGTAGAAGGGCGAAATTGCAGCACCCCCACGATTTTAAGTCACGAGCCGCCACTGATACTCTGAATATTGTACACGTGTGTCTGTCGTCCTTGCTTCTTTTAGATAAATCTACTTTATAAAAAGGTGTATCAGGATTGAGTGTTTTTGTAAATTAAAATTCTAAAGGAAAATTCCTTTCAAACCTCAGCTATCTAATATTTAGCCAGTTAAAGTCATAACTGCAAGTTTATAATGAAAAATATGACTAAACGTGTTTCCAATAAGTAATAAAATACATATTTTTAAAATATGGAGTTACACCACTTTTACAATAAACGATACATACTACCTATAGAAGAATAATTAATCTGGTTCGTTGAAACAGCGTTAACTCGAATCGATATGGCTATTAGCGTAAATGCTATCGCATGTTTCTCGCCGAAACATCGCGAATAATTTCTATGCATATTATGTACTCGTTACGAAATTCATTTTTTATAAGTAAGCTCCTATCTCATCTTACGGTAGAGTACGCAAAGGCACGCGTTTTCTTTCAGAACAAAACGTACTTTCCAGTAAGGCCGATATTCGTCATTCCTTATCGCTGTGGAACTTTAACGCACAGGGGCTTATGAAAAATTAGCACGTGACCGTTTAACTTCTTAGACGTTTCCGCGTCTTATACGGTTACGTGCACGGAGAAAACTTTACGGATAACGTAGTCGCGATAAATTTTCACCGTGTAATGCTATATAGCAAAGGTACGCGAACGACGACGGTAAAGGTATACCTTTCACCGTGTATCCAGGAATTTCGAAAATTTTATCCTTTGACGGGAGTCCCGAGTAGATACAGCTGGTCCGACGTGTTGTAATTAAACGTCCAATGAGAATGACTGGCCGACTAGAGGGAAAGGAAAGAAAAAGAAAAAAACCAGAGAAGGAGGGAACGTCGCGATATTAAATGAAAGGATGCGTTACGTCACGAAACCGTCGGAAACATTTTTACACCACTTTCGTAATTATCGCTGTGATTTCGGTAGAAGAACGATTAGTCTACATTAAGGCCTTATATTACGACCAAGGCTCATGCAACGTCTGGGACGGCGTAATTAAAGGGACGTCCGTTTAATCATCTCCCTTCCTTCGTACTCCCATGAATCACCATAGATTCGAAACGGATTTACGCCCGGTAGATACGGTTTTGTTTTTTTCACTGAAATCGACCCTATCGTCTAAACGTGAATCGCATAAGTATTATCATTTATATAATTACCATTATCGATTACAGATTCGTTGATGTAATCGAGAAGGTAACGATAAAGGAACGTTTGCCAACGATCCTAAAGTTTCAATGAAACTAACAGAGAGACGGAGAGCAGCAAGAGAGAGAGAGAGAGATTCTCATTTGCTTTGTGCGTAAAGTACCACGCCTCCCCATAGGCTTTTCGTAGCTCTCCCGAATGACATTAGCGTCCAGCAACTCGCAGGCTGAGCGGGCGAGCTAGCGAGCGATTACGCAACGCGCGCGGATTCGATCGAATTTTCCATTAATTTTACGGCGTTACGGACAACGGCTAATGGAATTCGCACGGAGTCCCGTGGCTCGCGCGTACTAGCTAGCCAGCCCCTCCTGCTTTTGTATGCGCACTATAAAACGAATCGCTCTCATGGACAGGCTCGTTTGTCGCAAACGCGTTCCCTCGCGATAAAATCGAGAATGGCCGACTTGCGAAACGCATCTTGGACAGCTTTGTGCGTTCGAGATATAATGCCGCACTTCCGGCAACTTCGGCCGGCGATGTATCTTGTAAATTCTGAAATTAATGTTATCACGCGGCCGCGCATACATCATCGAGATCGCCCCGGCTAAAGCCACCCTTAAATCTTCCTTATCACAATGACGGCCCGCGAAGTCGTACAAACTTTACGACAACACCGTGCTTTTCTCCTACGACAACAATGTTCACGCGAGTGTATGCGTCTTATACGTGGGAAAGTTTCGTTCCGATGGTTAGGACGATCCGGTAAAATTGTTAACGACGTAGTGGACATAGAAGGGTCGCAGAAGTATAATTAATAACATTGGAAAGATTTTTTATTTACCGAAATTAAAAAATCATTATCGATAAATTCGTGACAAGGGAGAACATTTAAACCATCGACCAAATCGAAGGTATAGCGTTACACGTATAATATTATGAACAGACATAACGAATACTTAATCCGTTAAGGTTTGGATACGCGTGACTTGGCGGTATTGGTAACGTTGCTATCCTCGAAAGCCTCTGTCAGAGTTGGCCAGGTTGTAGATGGAACGCGTGGAAGGATGGAAGCCGATGTGGGGTTGGGTCGGAATACTGGTGGTGGTTCCACGTTACCAGGGTAGAAATGAATAATGCAACGCATCACGTCAACCGAACCGATGCACGCTGCTGCAAATCTCATCCTCCGGTGGATACCTACCTAGCAGGCCCCCGATGGACCAGCCCTCGACCTCTCTATCTCCGACCATCTCTGCAACGTTCCTAGCCTTGCCACGTCGTCTACCACGGATCACGCCCACACACGATCGGTTCTCGTGGGTTTGATCATAAGCCTACGATCGCACCTACTCGTTTGCTCGTTCGACCACGTCCTATCGATTCTGCGTGCTAGCTTTTTCTCTTTCTTTTTTTTTTTAGCGAAATACACGAACGATTAATCGACTGGTACGAAGCGAACGATCGGACTACAAAAATCGAAGATGTTCCATCGACCTATTATTTATGGATTCGCCGGACATAGAAATATTTTTTACAAAAATTTTCCAACGCCGATGTCTACGCTCGATGCATTTTTTTTTGGCCGAGATAATAAATTAACGATGGCAAGGTATTTCAATACAGGGTGTATTCGACCATATAGTCAATCGGGATTCCACGTGTAGCCAGCAATAAATTGAGTCGAAATAAGTCATAAAAGTTAACATAAGCAAGGTTAGTTAACGAGTTATTAATTATTAAAGATAGGGCGAAAAAGCGGTAGGCGGCGAGCTGCGGCCATGCTATTCTGATGGCGAGACGCTAGACGAAAGAGAGAAAGGAAGGGAGAGAGAGAGAGTCCGCGTGAGTCGCCAACGTAAGGTAGCGCCGTAGAGGAAAGGAAGAGAGAGAAAGAACGAAAGAGGAAGGAAGAGCGAAAGGAAACAATTCGATGCTCGATCGTCTTGCCCGCCGCTCCCCTCGCCGCTCGCCATCAGATTAGCATGGCCGCGGCTCGCCGCCTACCGCTTTTTCGCCCTATCTTTAATAATTAATAACTCGTTAACTAACCTGGCTTATGTTAACTTTTATGACTTATTTCGACTCAATTTATTGCTGGCTACACGTGGAATCCCGATTGACTATATGGTCGAATACACCCTGTATATGCTTGTACACGCGGATTGTGTTACCCTCGTGTAAACGACAATCGTGCTAATTATATATGACTTTTTTTTTCTCACGAGAGCACGAATTATCTTATAGAAAAAGTGATAAAATATACGTGTACGTAGGAGCGCGGTGAGTGGAGAGAAAACTCAGGATGGACTACCGGTTGATAAATGAGATTCGGACGAATCTGAGAAAAGCATCGAGTGCTTCTCTTTCTCTCTATCTCGAAAGATATAATTTCTTAGCGAGTAGCAAAGGGACTTCTTATTTCGAGTGAAAGTACTTTGAGGAATTCGAGATCTACCAACCTTTTCCATTATCAAATTAGTTTCTTATGAAAAAAGCAGAATAGCTTCCTCGCTCCGAAGAGGCTCTCGCAATACGTATATACATATACACATACATAGGTATATACTCTACCGACCAAAAACCCGATTCCACCTCCACCCAGTCTCGTTCTTTCGATCGTCCCACGGAACGTTTTGCGCGATTATTTCCCCTTTATTCCATCGGCACTCTCGAAGTCTCAACGAAGAAGAAGTTTACCGGTGGAATTCGCCGTTCTTCTCGAAGACGAGGGGTGTAACGCCTTAGCGAAGCGAGGAGGCAACAAAGTACACCCCCTTCTCGCGAATATCGCCGGAAGTACAATAAGCAAACTTTCCGACACGTGTCCGCCAGGCAAAGAAGAGTTTCGTAAGACGGCGATGGAGGGGTTGACGTCGTTAAAGAGAGACCCCCAAAAAAAAGAAGAAATATAATTACGCCGAGTCCCTGAGTTACCTTATCGCAATAACGAGGCAAATGACCATCGCGTTAAATGCTCGCGACGTTAGCTCGCGTAAGGTGGTCGAAGGGGATGATGGTGTCGTAGCGATGGGAGAGTGGAACGATGGTTTGGAGATGTGGGAAGTTAGTGGGAGGTAAAAGGGGAGACGATCATGGGGCCAAGCAACGTTCGGGGTTAATTTTGCGGGCGAAAGACAAAAGTTCTTGACGGCAGTGAACTTTTAAAGCATTCTACGTGAAGGGAGTAGATACGGGGTCGCCTGTGGTAGGTATTCCTTTGCTACTCTCTCTCTTTCTCGGACCACGACGCTGGCTGGGAGTGAGTGGATTGCCCCAGGGGTAGTTCGGAACTTGTAAAAGAAAAATTGTACCAAGGGCCACCGCGGGAATAAGGAAATTTCCATATAATAATTAGATCCTCAAATTACTCTAATAAAAGAGTATGATTAACTTGGATATCCGGACTACTCCGATCTCTCTCTCTCTCCCTTTTCTTTCATTCTATTCCTTTTTAGATCTTCGTCGTACCATCTACCACCTTTTTTTATTCCCTCTTCAGCGGCGTCGGATCGTCTGAAACTCTCGAGCACCTACTCTCTAAAAGAGGGAACGAAGGAGGACAGAAAAGAGGGGTAAAAACGTACTCGAAAGAGGGGGTTTTGTCTCTTTCTTTGCCATATATTTTTATGTTCGGCTCGCTTGGTTAGCTTCTTTTTCTTTCTTTTTTCTTTCTCTCATAGTCTCCATTTCATTCCGTTCCTACGTTTATTCTGGTCTCCCACTCATTCTCTCCTTGTCTGCCTCTCTCTTTCCCTTGATTTTCCATGTCCTCCTTTCCCAATGAATCTCACTTCATCCACCACAGTGCGAGAACGCGGATCTCGGAATAGCCCATTTATTATGCATGTCCGCGTGATTATGAGAGAAGCGATGCCTGTTAAACGCTGGAAACGTGTATGCTATATCTTTATCTCGCTCTCCCCCTTCTCCTCTCGGAAGATCAACGAGCTTTTAGTGGTTCCACTGAAATCTTTTTCCCGAAATAACCGTAATTTTGGAATAATTATTTCCTTTCTTTCCGTTAATGGAATATTTCATAACACGATTAGAGAATCATCACGTGCTATTGAATGATGAGTTACACGAACGACTGACAACGTTTTCGAGGCGATTCTCCTTTGTAGCGTACACGTAAATCTCTTAACAACTTAAATTTTACCATTATTTTATCGTCGCGGCAATTAGATATTCCGTAACACAACAAAATCATTACGGTGAGCCAACAACATCCAATTATGCTCGCTATCGCAGTTCCACCCCTTCGCACGTTCAGTGCGAACAATCGCGCCGTAGGTACTTTACCGCGATTAACCGCGGCAATAACTATGCTCGCGGTTAAATGGTAAAAGCGTACGCGGGCGTAACGTGCATTACGTCGTACGTCGACGATAATTTTGGAATATTGTAAATATGACAGCTTTCTCTCTCTCTCTCCGTTTTTCATTTTCTCTCTAAACCTTTGTCTCTCGAATTGCCTGTTTCACGAACAACCTAGCAACGGTATACCGACTTTTTTATGTTACGCGGTACTTCGTTATCCCCATTACGGTTCTTCGGTACCGTATTTTTACACATAGTAGCAACGATTCACGAAACGATCGAAGCACGTCTACGTTCCTTAACGTTTTACAATGCGAATCGATCTAATCCACGGCCTGAAAAAAGAAGGTATATTTTTCACGGCTGGCTGGATATAATTAGTCCGAACGTTTGTCTTTCGTTGCAAGCTCCCATCGTTTAACCCTTTTCTCTTTTTTTTTTTTTTTCTTTTCTTTCACCTCGTGCAAGCTGGATTTGTAGGGCAACGGTGAGGTGGAATGAGAGAAGGGGAAGGAAGAAAGAGAGAGAGGGAGGACACATCGAGGTAGCGCTAATTGGTCGGTATTCTTGTGCAACAGCCCGGATTATGCTAGTTAGGTATTCGCCTTGCCGCTAAAGTTAAACTGTAGCTCGTCGGACGTTGGAAGAGGAAGAAGGTAGTCCTGGCGTTGAGGGTTGAAGAGGGGCGTAGCGGTTGGCGGTGCGTTAAAATTCCGCGCAGGTCCATCGACTTAGTGCAAGGAGGAACGGGGGTTCCAGGCTGTGGTGGAAAGAAGGAGGTGGATGGTTTAGAGACACAAGTAAGAGACAGAGGGAGATAGAGATAGATAGATAGATAGAGAGAGAGAAGATGTGGAATAATAAATGTTACCGACTCGTCCCCGGTCGCTCGGCTGAATAATGTAGTTGGACGACAACGTTCAATTCCATTCTTTCGCGTCGCACGTCTTTCCTCGGCGTCTCCTTAAATATGTAATATAACTACTGATATAAAGACGGATACGCTCCGATTCGAGTTCCTCTTACTAGTCTCTGCTGTCGCATCGACGACGGGAAGTGGGCTCCGGTGACGCGGTTTGGGTGAGAAAGAAAGAAGGAAAGAGATAAGAAAAGATAGAAGAAAGAACCCGTACGCGGATTCTTCCTTTACAAACGGAGTGAATGTAAGGATCAAGCGGATCGTAGAAGGAGTACATGCAAACTGCATGTATTCGAGGGGTCTCGAGGATCACAGGCTGGTATAGTCGCGTGCGCAGTATCTAGGGATCCACGTTGTAAGTGGAGTCTCTCTTAAATAAAAAAGAGACTGAAATGGGACCATATGAGAAAGACTAAGAGAAAGAGAGAGAGAGAGGGTGGTTCGAGGACTTTCGACGTGCGCTTCGTATTGATGGAAAATACGTCGGCGAAGTGTAGACGATGCCGCGCGACCTGAATTTTCTATCCTCTTCTGGATCCTTCTTCCATGCTACGTTGAACAATCGGTCGACTATCGAAAAATGGAATACCGAAATCCTTCCTTCTTTCTTTCCGTCTCGTCATGCTTCGAGGATTCTTTTGTTCGATATAGAAGAATTTAACAAGATCGTAATTTCTACCTTCAGCGAACGCCCAAGAACGAAGAAGAGCGGAGGACGCATTCTAATCCTTCGAACGCTACCGTTTATACCTACTCCTTTCTCCACGTTTTCTGTTCAATGAACTAATAATCAATTACACGTTAGAACGGTCGCGCGTTATGCGCGAACGTGCTGAGAGCCGATACAATACCGACAGAGAATATGCGTGTCTAGCCACCTGTTACGTGTAGACGCGATGGATTACCATCAATATGGTGATTTATTATTTCTCCCCATGGAAGTGCATTAATTAAGACGATAACGGTTACGTGCCTTTCTCGTCGATCTCGATACCATCGAATTTCTCTCTCTCCCCTTCTCCTTTTCTATCGAAAAGAAGGAAAGAACATGAATAGAGAATTCCAACGATGGCGACGTTGGTACTGGCAGCGATGATGGTGGTGGAGTTGCATTCTCCGTCGATCGAATTTAAACTCGGCAAGATCGCCTCGAGCTCGGATCATTTCGGGAATGAAAGTCATTTGCCGATAAGACCGGCGCTCCGTTTAAACCCCCGAGCATCGATCCGAAGTTTAAGCGACGCTACCCCTGAACGGGGAACGCCGAGGTTCACGCTACCTTTAGCCTACTTCGTGCTGGAGCACTATATCAGGAGAGAGAGGGAGAAAGAAAGAGAGAGAGAGAATGTTAGGGACTCTATATGTATGTATGTAATCCTCCTACATGTGTACTCCCTGCTTGCCCATTGCAAAACGATCGCGTGTGAATATCTGGACCGTTCTCGTCGCTTGGTTCTGGCAGTTTTCCAGTAGCACCTCGTCCTTTCTTTCCCTCTCTTCCAACACTACGATCTTCCACCTGTTCTTCTCCTCCTCTTACTCCATCGTCCCATCAAAAATTCGCGCCAACTTCCTCCAGATTACGTTCAGACACCTCAAAAATGTCCGTAATACTTCGACGGCGCGGATAATCGAGCTGACGGCAGTATTAGTTTCTCGTTTTGCTGACTCCCCGTGCTTTCTCTCTATACCTACCCCTTTTCCATCTTCCTGAGCGCGGTATTAGCGGAGCCGAGCGAGCCGGCCGAGTATGCTCGTGTTCCACTTTGCTCCTCTTCGAAACGTATGCGTTACGTCTCCTTCTATTCTTCCTCTCCTCTTCCTTCCACGATCTCTCCAACGTGCGCGAATCACTTTCTTGCTGAATGCTCTCAACGTTTTCTACGTGGAACGTTCCTGCGTATTCCGCAGGATACGACTTCGTGCTCTACTTAGAAGTGCTTCTTAGATTTATACGGCAAGTTAATCTCGCGTGACGCCTATCGACAACTTCCTGCTAAGATCGGTCATGCCTGGAAAATATGTGCGGTGCACTGGCTTGGAAAAGTATTTGTATATATTCGTTCGGGTCGAAAGATTCGTGAAATACGTCAAATATCGTGTAGTTTCATAGATTTGTCAAATGTCATCGAGCTAAAATATTTACCATCGACAGGTGTGTCTCACTTTTGTCAAATCGATTGTCTCCATAAAACAAAGAGTACAGGAAATTTATAAAGTTATATAATATTTATTATATATAAGGTTATAACAAATGTTTGTCATTTAGCGGCATTAAGTCTTAAAGAAATAACGATAGTTATTTTATATATCAAAGGTGAAGCACCTATTAAGTGCTTTAGAATTATAATTTTTTAATATTCTAAAAGTGGACCTAATCGCTTTGACACGGGAATGGTGCAATTTACGATTGATATTAAAAAAATTAATGCAATGTATATTTAGTATTTTTATCTTTTACTACAATTAGACGTCCGAGCGTATCTGAATCTATTCTGGATATCAGGACCTTTCATTTTCCGGCTTTGAAAAGTTATCAAATTTCAGAGTTTTCAAAAATACTTTTCATCTGACGTTGTATATCGATCGTCTTGAGTTTCCAACGGCAACGATCGAATTAAATTTAAGAATGACGTCCTTCGAGGACTAGGAAATGCATACAGGTCACGTAAATACATATGTGGAGGCTTCGAGTTGAGAAACTCGTGCTTTGCTTGGGTATACGTCGAAATTAGATGGGACAGGATTCTCTTCACGCAGTTAGTCTTCGCGAATTCGTTCACGAATAAACCTTATTTCTAAGGTTTATTTTTGCGTATCGGTGATCCACGGATTCGTATCTTAATTAAAACCACTACCAAGCCATTTTCATTTATACGGATCGTTATCGTATTCCGCAAAGTCGATCTAAAAATCCTATTTTGCAGCTGGAAGACCATTAAGTGAGACCTCAGGCGAGAAATCGCCAAGGCAGGTCTATTTCGTTATTTAAATCCACTCGTTTAATAGCCCAACCGTAATGCGCTGAATTAATCATAAGGATTCTTTTTCGCGCTTAAAAACGTCTTTTCGAGAAGGAGGAGAGAGAGAGAGAGAATGAGAAAGAAAACGAAATAACGATCAAACTTCCGCGAAACTCGGTCTCGAAAGATAGCCCCATACCATTTCGTAGGCTTTCGCTTATATTCCGTGCACGTATTTACGTTGATCGTTTAAAGATTTTCATAACCAAATATCATATCGTTTGTTTTACTCTGTTGCAGGTAAGCGAACGCGGAAGGAGGATAAGTAAAGGCTTGCTGTTTGCTTATGGATACGGGTATGTAGGTAAACTCGTAAAACAAAGGATAAACTGTCTCTTTCCCGCGACTTCGACGCTTTCAGTCGCGTTTCTCCCTATAATTTTTGTTACCGACTTTGCGATTTCTCACTCATCATCGATTAGTAATTTCATCCTAACTCGGTACTTGCCATTTTCCTTACCTAATGTCAAACGGATGGACGATAACCGGTTGTTGGCCCACCAACCATGGACGGTAATTCCCCTCGGAAACTTAAGTGTCAGAATTAACCGCGTTAAATTGGGTCTGTACGTGCACCGAATGTGCCAGAGGATTTCTAAGGCCTTTGCCCGGCGACATCTCGAATTATTCGTACGTAATACATAGATAATAATCGGGTGAGCATGTGAGCTGCTTTTACGCTGGCATTAATCACCCCGTAACGCTCGTATGAATGAGCGAACTACATACGCGCAGAGAGGTGAATACACGTGTACGTGGTATATAATTACACGGTAGAGAAAATTCAAAGTTGAACCAAAGGACGAGTTCGCTCGTAGCTTTATCCGCGAATTTAGCCGACACCTCGGAATCCTTCGCTTTTCCAACCTTCTAAGTTCCATGCTTTCTAATTGCGAGCTCTTCGGAAGCTTAAGACCCCCTCGCTCTTCCAGATACCTCATATAACGATGATTTACGTTGTGCTCTCGAGGACCTTTCGGGACAGCCTTTATACCCGAAAAGCCTCTCTTTGTCGTCATCCCATAGTCTATGGCGTGTGGATATCATGGGCTTCTCTTCGTCCATTGTTCCCCGAGGCAGCCACTGTGTATACTCGCGCGCGAGCGCATGCTCTTAGGTCTTCTCGAAGAGATGACCGAGAACCGTGTACATGTGTGGTATATGGTATATAATATATATATATTGCATTTACACGTATGCGTTATATACAGTGCAAGTATACACGGATATGATACATATATAACCTCGGCAACGTGTGCCAGGGTAACGCTTATATATCTTGGACGTCTGTTTCTATCTCAGGTGATTATGCTAAAACCTTTAGGTGCAAGAGAAATTGCAGGGTAACGTTTCCAAGATTTCTTACGTACGTTCTTTCGCCTTATATCTACGCGTTTCTCGCTAAACTTTCGAAACCGTACTTATTAAACGGAAGGTTTACTTTTCTCCTTTTCTCGAATTTTCTCTTCTCTTCTACTTCCTTTTTGTCTTTCTTTCCTTCTTTACTCGGTAAAAGGAGTCGCCCTCTCGATCTTGCTTACGGGCAGAAGCGAAACGTGAAGTTTGAAAAAAATGGTTATGGGAGAGATTACGCGGGCGCAGTTCTCGAAGCTGGAATACCCTGCCTTTTTCGGGTTGGCGCCTTGTCCAATTTGGCTAACGAAATTCACCGGCTGCCTCAATAGCCGAATTGGACGAGGCGCCAGACTTGAAAGCCCGGAGGTTAGCGAGTCTCCTGTTCGAGCTGAATGCTTTTCTCTATTTTTCTCTCTTGCTCTTTTTCTTTCTTTTTATTCTACCTTCTACTATTTTTATCTTTTACCGTCTTTTTTTTCTCGACGGTAACCTTCTTTCGCTTTATTTTTTAAACGCTCGTTCGCTGCCCGCAAGCTGCGAGGTATTTTAGTTGATTAATCGTAAACGATTCGCCATATAGTTCCACGAACATAAGAGTAGGTACAATCGAGTAGTCAAATTAGCGGAACGAAGGGAAGCAAGGCACGATTTTACGTTGAACTAAACGACACCAACGGTGCCAATGCGTTCGGTTGTGTTTGTTCGAGTAAAGAACCCTGGTCCATTGAAAGAGCGTAAATCATAGAGACCGCATATACTAAACACGAACAAGCGCGAGCACTCACGCTTTATATTGGCAACGTGCCCGAAATCAATGTAGCTTATGTCGAATCGATAGGCTCTAATGCGTAAGTGTGATGTGTTCTTCGGACAAATTGATGCGATCAATTACTCGCCATCGAGTTGCCGTAATTAATTAGATGGGACATTATAGAGTAGATCGATCGATCGGCTCGCCATTGTGACTCTATAACGAGCCTCGTACGAAAGAAACGGCATCGATTATTTTTTTTTTTCCTGTCGTCAACCCCTCTCATCTCCTCTCTATCTCTCGTTTTCTTTTTCGCTCTCTCTTTTCGAACGCTCGTCCTTACGCGAGTTACTCGACGTTTCAATTACTTATCGCGATTTCTATCGATCGCGTACACGATTTCAAAGGGAATACCATTTCGACGTATTACCATTCGAGGAAGGTAGGTATACATAACTACATATGTCGACACGGTATACGTGCGCGATCGTTTCATCGCATGTACGATGTTATAAAGCGTGCACGACGGCGTATATCAACGCATTTTCAACAATTCCACGTTATTCACATCTGGTCGACCTCGTGGCTGGCACGTTTCCTCGACGTAACTCCTTTACCCTTCTTTTCTATCTCGAATTTCCTTCTCACCCTTAGATGTCGTACGAACGACAAAAGAACCGTGAAACCAATAGCAACAATAAAAGTAGTATAAATAATCTTAAGGATTTATGTTCGAATCGTTATTATACTTAAGCACAACGGTTACGTCGATATAAATCGACGTTCTATTTAAGTACCGTCATTAACGCAGAAGTGCGCATCCACGATGCGCGCCAATCAAACGGAAGCACTCTTGATTAACAAGCGTGACCGCGTGAACCAACGCGCTTCACTATTGGCCCGTTTACTGGCGCGCTCATTTTCCTGCGCTACACGTGCTCCGCCACGCTCGCGTCGATTCGACTGCTAGCACTTGACTCGGTTGGCTCGTTCAAACGATCTCTCGTTGAGTAAAAAAGTTCGTTCTTTTTGTTTAGCGGTATAGGGTGATCCAATAAAAAATTATCAGCATGAATATTTTTTTTTAACGATGTGAAGAAATGAACAATTTTTCCAATCAAAATTATTTATCATGATCTTATCAGTTTTTTTAAATAATTATTTGAAAGAAACAAATTTATTATGCAATCGCTTTTCCGTAAACTTAGCTGACCCGTGTTATAAGTATTTACGTTCGACTTTAGAGCCGTTATTAATTCATGAACACGTAAACGTAAAAAGATCTTTGGATATGATCATGGAATGTTCTATTTATGATCAAGCAATTTTTAGTGATCTTGGAATAGTAAGGAATACGTGAGTAGGATTTTTTTACATGAAGGTAATAAAAATAGTCGGTATTCTATTTTACTTTTTTATTTCAAATGTTTATTTCAATAATATGTAACATAGATTATGCTTTGACAGTAACGTAACGATGTTTTTAATTAATAATACAAAATATCCTATTACGTTAATTATTTCTAGAATTAGAACGAGGAACGTGATTATAAAGGATAAACTTTCCGGCGTATTTGTTGTTAAATACCCGAAATTCTTATCGCTAGAAATTTCAGAGAGAGAACCATAGATATAGTAAGGTTTGAAAATAAAACATTAAATAACTTAAGCGTAAAATGTTGATGTGGAATAAGCATAAACCTCGTTAATTAAAACTGTAAAATCGTGTCGTTGTTATCGCAGCGATACTTGATTCGGCAGGCTGCGATCCGGCGCGAGCTGTCCGTACGAAAGAGCAAATAATCCTCTTTTCTCCGTTCTTAAAAGCAGATTCGGTTCAGCCGAGAGTTTTCACCGTTCGAATTCGTTTCTGACGAGTCAACGGAGTCACTGACAATAAATCATGAATATTAAAATCGACCGGCGAGAAAAGAAAGAAAGAGAGAGAGGATAAGAGAGAAAGGAAAATCCCTAGGTTCCTAGAGATGATAAGATTATATTCAAAAGGAAAAGGAAAGGATCTTGGAATGGATTGAGGCTACAGATAAATTAAAACCACCTCATTCAGCTGGTAAGAGCGCGCGCGCTCGCTCGCGAACGGAGAAACTGCATAGGTAGGCGTCCCGTAATTTAAATGCAAATCAGTTTTTAGTCAATCGCCGTGGAACGCTCGTTTAACAAGCGTTGCTGAAATTCCACCCTCTCGTCGTCGTCGCTGGTGAGAAAGGGGGAGGGTCGGGTGAAGGAAAGATGGACGACAGAAGCCGGAAGTAGAGGAAGGCGAAGTAAAAGACGTAGAAGAGAAAGACGTTTCTCTTCGTTATTTTAGATTCCCAGAGTCTATTGAAATCCCATCGGCTCTTCACCGATCGCAAGAAAACGTCGTTCATTCGTTCGTTGCATCTGGTAGATATCACGATCTTCATCGAATCTTCTTCTAACCGAGTCTCTACTACCGAGAGACACGGATAGCCATCTCCGTTTCTCGCGACGTCTCTCGGAGATACCCTCAAGGCCGTCCTATCGGCTAATAGAAGGCCCCCCGTAATGGAATAGACACAGCGTTCGAGATTTCTCGGTTTGATAAAAGCAACCGGTGTAAACCCGTGTATATACCTTCCACCGTAGTAGCAGCGAGTAGATCCAACCAGTATCCGCGTCTCGTCTCCTAGTCTCGGTCAATGTCCATCGTATTTTCCAAGCCCTTTGGGATCCATCGTTTTGGCTTCGAGGTAGCTAGACCAGACAAAATCGAAAGACCGAAAGCGAATTTGAAGGCACGAATCGACGAGTCTCCATGAGAATCTCTTTCATCCTCGAGCACTCGTTGAGTTACTCTTATGGACTTGGGAAGGAAGAAGAGTTGGTGTCTCTCTCGTGAGAGTGTATGTATGTATAAATGAGAGAGAGAGAAACCACCTTCGTCAAATGGAAAATCAATGTACGTATGCCAACATCGAATTGTCGCCAGAGGGTCATTGTTCCGTGTTCATTCCTATTAAACGAAATAAGACTAATAGAGTCATAATGGGTGGGGGAGTGGTTCAATATTTATTAAGCTTTGAGTTGACACCAATAGACACGCGTTTCCAGCGATGTTAACCCGTACCCTCGAGGCACGACACACTTCTAAAGCTTAAACGATCTCTCTTTGCTGCGTACTATCGATTGTAGATATTTCAAATTAATTGCATTTGATGCACCGTGAAACGATATAACCCCTCTTGTCTTTCTCTATCTATCTCTCCCACTTTCCCAATCACAGTCTCGTGATTTTGCGTAGAGTGTTTCGTTCTTCTTCTCTCTTTCTCCCTCGATAAAAGAAAAAAAATGTAACGCGAAATCGTAACGTTTACTCCTTCCTGAAAAAGTATTATCGATCGAGTATCGCCGGTGCAGCAGCGATTCTTTCGAAAATCGTACGGGACAATATCGATGCCGATTGTACGGGAATCCTTTCACTGTTTAAATTTAAATATCCCGTAGGTCGGGTCAACAAACAGCGGTATATGTATACACTGGTTGTGTTCGATTCACGGACGATCACTTTATGTTCTCTGACACGGGCGAGGATCACAGAGTGGTATCGCGCGAACTGCAAATGGTTTTTTCCATTCACGCGTTAACAAGGTAACACGGTACAACGAGCTCGTGCGCCAGGGTAGGAAAGTAGTACGAGTGTGAGGGAGATAAAAAGAGAGGAAAATATTCGGGGCGCGAACGGAGTCGAGTTTGTAGAGAGATTTTAATTACCGAGTCGATCAAGTTTTTCGACGTCGAGGACCAATAAAATTAACCGCGATATGGCTCATATGATTCTTTTCTATCTCTATCTATGGTCGACGACAAAAGAATAACACATCCTGTAAATCTGTGGAATATTCGTGAAAAAGCGTAAAAATGTGTAGATTTTTCTTCGTATACATCCTGTAATACTTGTTCGCGTATCGACTTTTCTAACTGGTATTTAAACATTGCCCCATCGATTCTTCAAACTATTTTAATTTTCTATTTTGTAGAAAATCAGTTCGATAAAAGAATGGCACGCACGTAAAAGTACATAAAATTGATTAATGAATAAATTAACAGCAACGCAGCAAAGATCTCCGGCGATATTGCAAAAGCAGTATATGTATATTTTAAAACTAATAATATCTCATTTTTTTAATGGCCAGTGCGTTCCCTTAATATAAATATTATAGGAAACTGTTGTGTACTAGACGAAGTGTACTATTCGTCTATTGCGGACCGTATCTCTCTCCGTCCGACTCGAATTCTTTTTCTACTGCGCTTTTCTTTCTCGTTAAAAATGGCAAATTTGTCGATCCTCTTCCACACGGAACTACCATCGTCGTGTCGCGAGCAACGAGTTTCATCGATAATATCCTTCTCGGGGGTAAAGGTATATGCATTTGCCGGAACGGTTGCAAATATTTCCAGACGTTGCCACGACGATCCTCGATAAACGCGTTACGTGGCATTGCTGCCTGGGAAAGGAACGAAACGGTCAAAGGAGAGAGAAAGAGAGAGATAGACGGTAAGAGAGAGGGGATATCGCCGAGCGAGAAAATACGAAACACATTTGATCGAATTAGAGCGCAGACCGGGGCGAAAAAGCTAACACGCGATATCAAAATTTTAACGAGCTGGACCCAGTATAACCATACCAATTCCAGTACCGCGTTCTTTGTTTTGTTTCATTTTCCTACCATTTTTGCTCCCTCCCACCGATGAGCTTTCGTTTTTCGAGATTGGTATGTTCGATTGGACGGCTCTCCGTTCACTCGTTCGTTCGCTCGTTCGTTCGTCCGTCGGTTCGGCTTTGCGAGCTTCAAAAATTAATGGCCAATTAATTAGAGTTATTGTCGAGCGCGCGAATGCTTGCTTCGCAAACGAGATCGAAATTTATATTGCGCGTAAGTACCTTTAAAACTAAAGAAACGATACGGGAGAGCGCAAAAACAAACGACCGAGGTTGCATGCTCGAAAGTAGCGATGAGATCGATACCCATACTATTGATGATATTCGATCAATTCAATAGGAAAATACTTAATGAGAAATATTGATACGGTGGTATTAAAATTTCGGGTATATGGCATTAATTTTCGATACTGTGCGACCAGCCACTTTTTTCTAGCGATGGACGGCGAGACAAGAATTTCAAGATCTTGTTTTGTCTTGATTTTTCATCAATAATGATATGTCCACCAACATACAACTCACACTATTTTAATATCATAATTCGATTGGTAGAATTTAACAAACTAATGTTTTCAATAATTTTTATACAAATTTTCAAAAATAATAAATCAAGATGTATTAAGAAAATATTTATAGATATTATAAAAATATCAAGAATCTTGCAGGAATCAAGACAAGACATTCGATCGATCCAGTATCAGGCCCATCGCTACTCGTAAGCTCGATTCAAAGCTTGTTAAAATTTTACTACGGTGATCATCAGCCTACTTTTTCTTTTCTTTTTTTTACTTACCATTTCAGATAATTACCACGCCTATAATATGTTTTTGATTTAACAAACGAATCTACCAATCGTAAAGCCGTGGTTACGATGTTACTTCGTCGAAGACAGGACGATATTGCTTCGCAATGGGTCTTACCTTTGTTCCTCGTGAAATGCCCGAAGCTGCATCTCAGGATGCACTTTCCTTCTCCTTTCTCGCGATAACGTGTCTGCGGGTACCAGCCTCGTGCATCTGTCGAGTGCACCTTTGGAAAATGTACTAAACTTCGTAGCAGATTTCTTATTTTTTCTTTTTTTTTTGGTACATTAGGTATATGGGCGAAGTAAGAAAACTTGATGAACTTATTGCAAAATTCTTATTATTAAATACAAAAGTTGCGCATCGTGAATATAGATGAATTATTATTACGTGTCATATAACATTCGTGTTCATAAAAAAGCATAACACCTTTTATTACTTTTTTGTACCGTTAACGTACCAACACACGCGCGAGTGGCATACACTTATCGAAATCCACACGATAAACACGTAAATTTGATCTGTTTTCCGATCATCGAAGTCCACCAATGAATCGCGTTAATGAATCGAAGTCGATTAAACGACCATTCCGTTCGATGTGCGTCCATTCGCATTGGAAAAGGTCAAACGAGTCGAACGAGTGACGAAATGCGAGTTGCTTTTTCGCAAAACTCGGCAGAGCAAAAGCGAGATCGGTCGAGCGAGCAACTGCCATTTCCCTTCGAAAAGTACGTCGAAAGCCGGTCTCCGGTTACGCGCGTTATTTCGGCTTTACTTCGGCTAACGTTCGATCGAATTGCAGGGAACGGTCGAACTTGAAAGCTTCAAGGTAAAGCCTCGCGCACGAGTTGACCGTTTGCGTGGGACGAAACGTCCATGAATAATTTAAGCCGGGAGACTATTATCTATAATTGCAAGAACTTGAAGAGGAAATCGGTTCGTTTGATACACCTAAATTGATCGAATCGAAATCGAACGAGCAAAGGAGAAAAAGAGAAAGTCGAGTATTCCCTGCAAATCGTCGACATATTCCGAGTCTATATTCGTAACACTCGAGAAAGGAAAAGAAAAAAAAAGAAAGTCGACCGATACTCTGGTGTAATTTTACCTCTTGCATTTCGTATCTCGCTACGAATGTAACAATGAGCTCTCTTGTTCTCTCTCTCTCTGTATCGTTCGCTCTGTTTTATTTGCTTCCAGTTGTATAATTAACACGAGAAACGAACGAAGTCCTTCATATATTATTCGGTTGCATTTACGAGTCTCGGAAAAGGTTTTTCGGGTACAATCTTTTTTCATTCAAGGTAGAAAATGTAAAAGACCGGGAGAAGGAACATGCGAAACATTTTCGATTTCACAAACGCGAGTTCGAGTACTCGATAGGATTCAGTCGGGCATGAGAAATAACGAAAGGCGTTCAAAGGATCTGGGTTGGATCCTTTGTGGTACGTTAAAAAGGTACCTAAGGTGGTACGTACCTTTTGCACAGGATATGTACATAAATGTGGAATCGTATAATGTAACCACCGTTACTAATATCAAGCTTTATAAAATTATAATCCACGTGCACGTTCAATATCAAATGCGATTAGATCGATGTTTGAATATGTTCATAAATTATTCGGGATAAGAAAGAAAAAGAATATCTGGAATCCATCAGCCACAAAATTGTCACGCAACAAATTTCCAATCGCTCACGGTTACACGTTGCGCTCCATCCTGGTGTACGTACATGGGAAAAAAGCTATAACCTGATCGTACCTATATCGTAACGGCGCGGTCCATTCGTCGAGATTGACCGATGTATTCTAAGAGCGACGGGAAGGAAAATCGATCGATTTCGAGAAATATCGAGGCATCGTTCGTTCGATGTTAAAGCTTTTTCGTCGTCGATCAAAGGCCAACAACTTCACCTCGGTATCCATCTCCCTCTCTTTACTACCTCGAGTCCGATCGACCGCGTTAAAATGGCCCTTTGAGTGGCTCTCGAGCTGAGGTCAAAGTAAGAGAGAGAGAGAAGAAGGGCAGGAGGATATCGCATCTCTTTTTCGACCACACGACGACAACGACTAGGAAGAAGGCGATAACGAGGACGAAGTCAACGATAACGTCGTTTCCGTCGAACCCCGAAGACAGCCTCTCTTGATGCGACGAACGACATTTATACACACACATTCCGTTCCACCTGACAGCTGCTTCATGATCTTCCACAGCTCTGCTCCTTTGACACGAGAACACTCCTTGTCAAGAGTCAACGTTGTTATTGGATCTTTTCAGTGAGATTTAAATCGTCTTACGCGTTCGATTTCTGATCGATTTTTGGGTCATTATTTCTGGGCCATTATTTTATTTGTTTTACTTTACTTTACATTAACCATTAAATAAACAAACGAACGTTGTTTGGTAGTCATAGTAACACCTACAACTCGTACAAATTTCGGAGTAAGAAAAATGTACACGGTGTACCAAAAAAGAGATAGCATAGCCCAGATGCTCCTGGGCCCAGATACCCCGACGCACTATCATAAGGATTGAATATAATGGTATTATATTAGATTTTTAAACTTCATTTTTTATTTAAGAGTCAAATGGTTTTAAAAACTAAGGTTATCGTTAAAGTGCACGAATTTGCAACCTTCTTAAGCTTTTTACAATATTTTTCCTTCCATTAGCGAAAGCTCCTTTATTTCTTTCCCCACGTTTTTGCCCTCTTTAAAATATTTCTTCGTCGACAATTGACCCACTTCGACTGTCTTTTTATATTCTTCGTTTAAACTATTCTAGAAGTACGTCTTGGACAGAGGTGACTTTTCTAATTCTACGCGAAAATAAACAGACTCTTTCAGTAATTCGATCGTTCCCTTATTCCGACATACAAACGTACTTCGTCCTATTCATATTTTATAACCGACCTTATTCTCGTGCGAAGGTGGTGCTACATTTGGATAGATAGGTATAGGTACACCGATGGAATCTTTTTTCAATTACAAAGGTATTCGAACGTTACGACGGGGCTTTGTTTAATAACAACGCGATGTTAGGTGTACCCAACGTAGAGTAAACGATGTCCGATGAATTTTCTTTTGACACCGAAAAAAAGACACCGGTGATAGGCCGGTTGTTATTTCAGCCGGACTAATATGTACTTAGCCCGCGTAAGAACAATAGAGCCAGGACAAATATTTAACCAGTATAGGAGGAAGGAACTACCTGTTCGCCGATATAATCACGTCGGACACGTTTCCACGCGTCTTTATTGCTAAATCATCGTGCCCGTTCGTTGCGTTCTTCCACTCTATCTTCGTCATAAATGAAACAAAGAAGGAAAAAAATAGATACGTATATACGATCTACGCGTGAAGAAATTAAAACGCGAAAGGGGTCACATCGAGAAACGACTCGCACGTGACACCCTGCCGAATATGAATATTCATCAACGCGCTCGTAAACCTGCTGCGAAAGGGACGAGGATAAGAGGAAGGAAAAGAGTAGAAAACATGAAAAAGGTCTAAAGAAGGAAAAGGTACGAGTATAAGAAAATTGCGTACGAGTACTTGGCCCAGATGTTCGGGACAAGCGTGCGCGCGCACGTGTTGTGTGTGACGTCCCAGGTGGACGTAAGTGCCAACTTGGCTTTTCCAGTTACCGACGTGGATATCTGGACTATGTTCGTGCGACGTTAATTTTCCTCGGACGAAAAGTATGTTACGAGGAGGATTTGGGGGGGAGTGGAGAAAAGTCGGGCGAGTGGATTCAGCTCGATGGGATTCGTTCGAGATAGCGAGAGAAAGAAAACTAGAGGAGATATGAAGTTTACGGGTCTCTTCTTTAACCTGAAATTGATAAAGTAGACAAGAAAAAAGATGTGTCTATGTGTGCACGTGTTTCTGTTTCCTACGCGAAGCTCCTTCTTTGTGGTCCACGTTTCGTGTTAAGATCCCTCACACCCTTTTTCCTTTCTTTCTCTCTTTCTCTCGGCCAATGAAAACGTCGGGCCAATCTACGAGGACGAAGAAGAATTACGTCGACGATGAGAATGATCCCTTACGGAGCAGGCTTTCGTTAGAAAGTTCCAGCGCGCTTTTCTTTCGACACGTAGAATTTTTACGAGGAATAAGGTCGAAGGAAGAAGTTGAAACGTCTGATTCTACTCCTCGTACGAGCGACCGAGGGAAGTTAACTTAGGCGAATGCATTCTGGATTGGCCCTTTTCTTATCTCTCGGCATATTAATGATCGTGCGGGCACTTTATATACGCGGCCGTACAATGCGTCTCGCGAGGGAACCTCTCCTATTCATTATTTCAATTTTCTTTACTCGCGCCATTTCATTTCCACGGTAACGTAACTGCTGGTAGGTACGGTAGGCAAGGTACAATGTTGTAATAAAATTAAACAAGGAATCGTAAAGAAGCCCGATGTATGCATACCGAGGGCGGTTCGAGATAATGCGCTGGTTTGAATACCTACCTTCTTTTTCTTTTTTTTTTTTTTTTTCTTATTCTCGACCAGCCTTCCCCTTTCTTGGTGCACGCCTCTCGTGAGATCGCGAGATATGGGCGTTTTGAAATGTTCTCCTTCGATCGTTCTCGTTACAATCGAGTCGCTCGGACGAAAGAGAAAGAGTAGCGATGGACGGCAATCCAAGACTTTCAAGATCTTGTCTTTATTTTTATTACTCTACTATCCACTACTCTCACTAGATTGATATCATAATTCAAACGGTAAAATTTAAAAAACATTTTATTTCAATAATTTTTATAACAATTTTCCAAAATAATAAATCGATATATAGTAAATAAAGAATCAAGAATCTTGCAAGAATGAAGAAAAGACATTGATTGTCAAGATCAAGACATAGGATATACTAATTGTGTACACTGTACTATTTCTCGATTTTAAGAAGTCAATACAAGACAAATATGTCCAATTCTTGTCTCGAATCCATCACTAAAAAAAAGGCTCTTTGCCTCGTTCATTTCGTCGAGTTAACGCGATCGGAAAAGTTGTATCGTCCAAACAGGAAAAGTAAGAGATCTGTTCATCTATTCATCTTGAAAGAATATGATCTCATTCGAGTAAAAACTATGAGGAAAAAAATACCTAGAGATCCTGTACGTTCCTACAATAATGGTAATTTCAGAAGGTCTTCATTAAAATAGAAAGCAAAGGTTAACGAACCGTTCGCCGCAACACTTATACGGATTCTAAGAAAATAAGAGAATCGCCACCGCGAAGGGGTTCAACGAGATGGAACAATGGTCGGACCGTTTCCTGGCGAGCATTTTCGCGTTGGAGATCTCCTTCGTTTCCGCTTGTGTTTTTGACCCTCCCGTCTCCAAAAGCCGCGTTACCTTGCGACCCGCTTCGTTATCGTATCCCAGATTTCGACCTTTCACGGTCCTTTCTCTCTCTTACTTCCACTGTTTTTTCTTTCATCTCGCGAGAGACGGTACTCTGGTCGAATCTCTTTGAAATACCTTCCTTTAGAATATCTATAATCGATATCGGAACCATCTCGATTTGCATTCATCTATGCGTTTGCATTATTAGTTACCATATCTACGATTACAAGACCTACGAGCATTCCTCGTCTCTGATGTTTCTACACGAAGAAGGCAAACCTCCTACCAAAATAGGTACTTATTCGCGTCTTTCCTTCCTCCATGTCAAAATTAGATCGCACGCTTTCGTGGGAAAAGCAATCTCAAAGAGGAAAGAAATTACGGTTCATCTTTGTGTCGCTCCGGATCCTTCCATTTGATCGTTCGCTTTCTCGTGAAACGCTTTCCCAACATTTATCACGATCATTTTCCGGATACTAATGCGGTATTTTTCCGGCGTATTTCCATCTGACCTTATTTTTTTACAATCCTCCACTATGCTTCTTATCCTTCGTTCTATTTCTACGATTCTCCTCCTCCAGCCAGCATTTTTGAGTCAACTCTCTCTTTCTTCTTCTTCTTCAAAGAACGACCATATTAAATGCCTCGACAATCCGAGCTAGTGCGAATGATTTTTTTATTTTTTACACGACAGCCATAGGGTATAGGAAATTCTTATATATAAAACTTCAAAAGTCCCTTCGTTCTCCAAGCGTGTCGCGCTAACCGCACTTTATTTCGATATTACTCTCGTACCTTCCGAGAACCGCGTTGTCGTCAAATCGACGACATCGGAACGTTACATATACGCTGGCAGTACATTATCATTTTTCCCTCGTTACGTTTAAGCTTCCATTATTTCTTTCCTTTTCTCTTTGCATCATTTTTAATGCGTCCGATTAAGAGCGCCTTTTTAAATGGTAGTCGAGTTTTTTAGAAAAATTAAGCGATCTTTAGAATATAGTTTTTGTAACAAAAAAGTTGTTTGCCATGGTAATATCTAGATTCAGTTAAACTTTCTACTTTAAAGATCCCTTTAATTACTTTTCACGATCCAGACCTTTTGGGAAAAGCGCAAGGGAGAAAGAAAATGGAAGTTTTTCTTCGGGCTTGCAAATTAAAATACCGCTTGAACGGATCTCTGAGCGATCTTTAACGCGATTTGACTTATCGAGTATAAAGAAGAAGTTTAGCTTGTACGAGAAAGCAGGACGTAGGTACTCGGAAGACAACGTATGGGCTGGCAAAGCCCTTCTTTGAATTTCGACAAGAGAATGAAAGTTCGATTACTCGCGTGCTCGAACGGAGAGTTTGCACTACCTTTTTTCTCTCGTCTTCTTTTTCTCCATCTTTCTCCATCTCCCTGAGTATCTCTCTCTCGCCTCCCCGTCTCTCGGCCGTTTCCATTTAACTCGATTTAATTCTTTCTCTCGTCGCTTTATTTATCGTTTTCATTCGAGCAGTCTCCTCTTCGTTTAATTTCACAACGCGGCACGTTCGATCGTCACCGCACACCTTCGTGACGAGTTATAACGAGGACAGCAAAAGAATCTTAAAAGAAATTAAGGAAATCGGTCCGACAGTCGCTGATTGTTTCGTACCTCGAATCCACTCACCCCCTTCCCAGTAGTTCGTCCTCAACCGTACCAACTCCCTTCCACCGTTCCTCTCGTCACTGCTTCTCGCGCTATCTCGCCTGCTCTCTTCCGGACTAATTAAATTATCCCGGAGAGACGAGGTTGTTAAGCGGAAATTTCTCCCAAAAAGAAGAGAGAAAGAAATAGAGAAAGGAAGCGAAACGAAAGATGGAGAAAACGAAGCAAGAGGAGAGTGGAAGGAGGAAGATAAGAGAAGAAGAAGAAGAAAAAAAAAGGAGAAGAAACTGACGAGAAAAAATGAAACGGGACGCGCTTTGAACTTAGGACGTATCTCCTTAAACGATTCGTCCCTCAGTTTCGCCGGCGCATTAAGGCCGGGATCGCGCAAATTTTTCTTTCGATCCGACAAAAGAATATTATACTTTCAGAGACCGACTGGTCTTCTTCCATCCTCCCCCCCCCTCAGCCCATCTCTCCACCCATCGTCATATTCCACGTCCAACTCAATTTTACTAATCACTCGCTCGACTGCCGGCTCCCGAGTCCGCATCTCCCTCCTCGTTTCTTCCCTTTTTTATTCTTCGAAGGAAAAAAGGAGAAGCTAAGAGGGAGAAGGAATAACGGAAGAGACGACTCCTCGAAAGAAATCAAGAGAAATCAGTTTCGTCGTTCCGCGAAACGTTCGATCCTTAAAGCCGAACCGAATCTCAATCTTCTTTTTCTTCCCCCTCTCCGATCTTCATTTTGTCTCCGTTCCTTTTCTATTATCTTTCTATCACCCAACCTCCCTCTCTCCTTCTGTCTCTAACTCACCCTTTTCTTTTTCTTTCCTCTACCAAACCTACCGAAGGTCCTGGACTCGCCTTTTTCCTTTCTCTCAAGGTACTCCCTCTTCGAGGCGCCGACGTCTACTTTAATTACACCTTTTAATTACGATCCACCCGCCACTTTTAATTATACCTGCAACCACCCCTCGTCGATCTCCCTCTTCTCGTCCTGCACTCACGGTCCTGTAGGTATATTTCGTCGTAGCTCGATACGAAGTCTCAAAATGTTACGACCGGTCGATGCATCGACGGCTTCGTAAGGTAGTAGGTACCTAACGCGAACGTGGAACGAGGTTTCCCTGTTGGTGGGTGAAAAGGCCTGGGTAACTAAAACCAGAGTGGTCGTTAATGGCGGGACTCGCGAGCAGGACGAAAACGTAATTATAATAACGCGTGTCGCAACGATGATGTAGGCCGGGCACGTTTATTGATACGTTTAACTTTGTCTAATTTAAATGACCCCGCTGGATGGTAATCGATAAATGCGATACGTGCATCGTAGGCTGGTAACGTGCTCGTCAATACTTTAAAGGAGTTTTAATGAGTTATTCTTAGACTATAAGAAAGGATCGTGTAGATGTAGGTAGATATAAAAATAATTATGTGTAATATATTTCTGTAATTTGATTTTTCGTTCTTAAGAACTTTTTTGACAAATTCACTTCTTCCAGGCAGCAAACGATACGATTATTTGACAAATTTGTTAAATTAGTTGAAAAGCAATTTTTTCTGCCGAACTTATTACTCTAACATATAATTGAATTGCTTCGATTAAGTACTAAAAACAAAGAGAAAAGATACTCGTCTTGAAACTCGCGTCGATAGCAGAAGGTTTATTCGAGCAAATGGAAGCACCGTGATGATAATATAAATAAATCTTCGTATTTGTACGAGCGTATCGAACGAAGCTCGAGATACGGCCTTTCGTGCGTGTCATTGTCGAAATCGGAAAGCGGATAAACGAGTATCGGTGTCGGATTAAATCTCGGTATACTGGGCGAACTCGAAGCTCCGAAACTCGGTCTCGCGTCCGTGACATAACGGTTGCTGATAATGTTTCACGCCACGATTTCGTATTAATCTTTAATTAATTTCCATCCGTCGCTTCGCCCTCGTCTCCGAAAACACTTTACGTGGGCGCATGCTCGAAACTGGGAGAACGTATTTAAACGACTTCCACGCGTCGAGCTTCTATGGCGAGGACGGGCTGAGCCGGAACAAAAAAATCCTATTTTTCAAGGGGGGGGGGGTGCCAGTGAAAAATGGAGCTGAGCGAAAAATAGGCGAACGGGTTAATATTTTTTCGTATTACTCGCGGTGGAACGAGAAGAAACGAAGGTGGTCGCGGAAAAAGAAGGAGAAAAGATGGAAGAACGTGTACGGAAAGCAGTTTTATTACGTTATGAAAAATTGAAGACACGTTCGGTCGGGAATATCAGGGTAAATACCTGTGTCTGTCCATTACCCTACGGATGGACGAACGTTGAGATACGGCAGAGGTTAAAGAAGAGACGGATCAGAGGTAACATTTAGGGAAGGCTTCCGGTAAAAAGACGAAGCAACGAGGTCGATGATGATACCGAGATGTTCTCTAATCGCATTAAATGGACCTACCGATTCTCGATAGGGAAACTCTTTTTTTTTCTTTTTTTCTTTTCTCCATCTACCCTCTTCTGCCTCGGTTTCCGTCCCTCTCGATCCTCCTCGTACCTTCTCGAGATGTCTGTAAACGAGCAAAGCACCGCGCAGAATTGTGGGAAACTCGTCAGGTGCAAGGAAAACCACGCCGTGTTACTGGCGAGGCTCCCATAAGCGGTATCTTCATCGGGGCATCAAGACCGCGGTTAACGTTACCGAAAGTAATTTAACCTACGCTCTCTCTCCACCCTCGGCTGCTCGGCCGTCTCCTACGTAATCGCCCTCGCAGACCGTTCTTTTTAATTTTGAAAGAGGAGAAGGTTCCATGAGAGAGGGAGAGAAAGAAAACGAACCCTTGTAAATTTCATTCAAAATCTTCTATCCCGACTTTCGACGCGAGACCACCGACGGGAACCTTTTTTTAAAAAGATTCGGAGAGCCTCGTGAACCGTCTACGACACCCCCAGCTCCGAAGGGCAAGAGAATAAAGAGAGAGAGAGAGAGAGATAGACATATCGGAAGCTGTTCGACGAAATATTAACGTCGAACAGACAATTATTATTAGTCATTAAGCTTTTCCCTAGCGTTCGATTTTGATTTTTATGTAAAATCTTTTTTCTACCTTGTTTAGTTTACGATTCATTGGACGATACGATTTTACGTTTACGATTAATCATTCGGGTCGATGGTATGTGAAAGATATCTAGCCGTATACACGGTTTACGTATATATGCATCGAACGTGATAGCTGATTACGAAACATCTGCGTTCGTTCGATCGATCGGCAGGCTATTAGTTAAAAACTATTAATGCCTCCCAAGAGAATTTTTACGCCTACGGCACGCGCCCCATTATGTACGCAACGTGTAATCGATAAGGGACTTTATGGAGTTGCGTTCCCAATACGGGGATCGGTCGTGCGAACGAAAAGGTCTTCTCGAGATCGAATCATTGATGCGATGAGAAATATGTTTGCGATAAGGGATAGATATATCGATGAAAGGAACGGACGGACAGACGGGCGGGCGGAAGGAAGGAAGGAAGGAAGGAAAGGGTGGGTTTCGTTGTATTGTCGTGCTACCGTAATAATTCATTTCTTAAACGAAAACGTAGCCGAAGATAATCTAACCGGAAGCATTAAATGGACACGAGGTACAAAGTTTTGACTAATCACGGGGAAGCACGTAACGATCTTACACGATATAACTACCAACGCCGTTCTCGGAGAAAGAAAATATCTCGAGAAGTAACCAACCCGTATATGCGAGTTTATCTGCCACACGAAAGAGACATTATTTGCTCAGAAAGAGAGAGGAGGAGGGTGGCAGGTAGGGAAAGAGAAAATATATCGCAAGCATCATTAATAATCTTTATCTACGGTTAGAATCTCGCTGTATGTATGTACACCTACACGAAAAGTTAACCTTCGCTTCTTTAGATTAATACCCTTTCTCGTTCCTGCGAATGGTCGTGCAAAGGTGAAGAAAAAATTCCCAACGCTCGATGAAACGTTCTCGATCAACTAAGAAATAGCAAACAAAAACTGTTGGATCTCTTGAAAATCTTGAGACGAATCGATAAACGCTAAGCGTTCGGGCGAGAGAGCTGACCTAAAACGAGCTTGGGTCCACTTTGAACGGTTTTCGTTTCTCCCTCCCTCTTTCTCTCTTCTAATATTTTGTTGGGAGATAAATAAAATTTTACACGTTTCATCGGTCGGGAAAGTAAACCGTTTTCTCGTTGGGAACGTCTTTGTGCGACAGAATCGGAGCGCGAGCAAGGAGTTGTGGAGGAAAGTGGCTCGTAGAGTTATAAGATGGTGCGAATACGGAGAGAGAACCGGAGAAAAGTTGGATCTGTAGTGAACTTCGAAGTGGCAACTGGATTGCAAGCTTCTTTTATCAATGTGTTCGAGTTACTTCAATCTGGCCGTGCACGTGGCGTGGAGTAACCGATAAGAAGAGCCTCCGCGCCACCGAGGTAGGTATGGCACGATGAATACCACCTAAGTACTTCGAAATCGTTTTATCTTCTTCCGGGAGACTGGCTCTTAGCGATTTTACCTTCGTTTTCCTCGTTAGCACGATATCCGTGAGAGGAGAAACAAAAGGAATGGAAAAAAGCGAGAAATCAATGGAAGAGAGGAAGAGAATGAAGCGTACTCGCGTTCCACTGGCTTAATTAAAACGAATTTCTTTATTTATTACGCTCATTCGAACCATCTAATAATAATCTCTCGGAGATATAAAGAGACGGTATTGTCACAGAATATTCCACAAATTTGTGCAAACATTCGGCCCTGATTTCGAGCTATCGTGTCTCTCGAGAATACAACAGAGTGTAAACTTGCTGGAGCATTCAAAGAAACTCACTGGCGATAGTCTAATCGCGTTTGTACGATCGATGCATTCTACCTTCGATGTTGTTAACGAGAAGGAGATTCCGAAAATCTTTTTCTCCGAGTTTTCGTCTAAATATCGATAGCGATAGCCGTTGGTGGGAAACTCGGAGCTTCAACGTCGACCATAGTAACTGTAAAGCGAGCGAAGCTTCCGTTGTGTGTGGAACGATCTCTCTACCCTCTTTCTCTCTCTCGTCCACTCCTTGCGGTTTCAATATACCTACTCTACGTGTACGTCAGTTACCATTCGGCTATTCCCTCGCGTCTATTGTTACCCCTTTCTCGCTTTTACCCTCCCACTCTTTCGTTCGCCCTCTATCTCTTCCATACGCGTACACGCTCTTATCTGTCTACCGCGTGGAACGACTAGAGCTTCGCGCAGTTCGAGACGTAACTTTAACCAACTTCGCTGATTTACAAAACAGACATCCTTTTCGTAAAGTGCAGACTGACAAGAGAGAGAGGTAGAGAAGAAAACGGACGGAGAGAGAGAGAGAGAGCATGAGAAAACCCGAAAGCCGTGTATGCGAAGTGCTAGAGAGAAGACGTGTAGCAACGGGGATAGCGAGTGTATGAGAGAAAGAGAGAGAGAACGTGTCTCTCAACGGCACATTGTTTGCACCGAGCTTCCAGCTGAGTGTGAGCGCGCCATAGTCTTCCTACATTGTGTCCAGCAAAAGAGAGGGAGAGACTCGTCGTCATCGTCGTCTGCGTTCTGCCGTCGTGCGATACACTTTCGCGCCTTGCATCTACGTCCACCTTTTTCAGATATACGGAAAGAGCTACCAGACACTTTTGTGCAGCTCTTACAAAAGAAGTCGCACGAGCGACTACGTTGTACCGCGTAGGTATATACACGAAGAAGAAGATGAAGAAGAAGAGCCGACATAGCGTAAGCCGGCGAACGTTTTCCTTCCGGTGTTTGAATAATACGAGAGTCACGACGATTAGTGGCACGTTGTTAAAAGTGATCAAATGTGGGAGGTCGTTAAAAGAGATCGCATTTTTAACTTCCCGATTACCGGGAAGTTATTGTAATGACCCCGAAAGTCGAAAATCGATTTTTTGATAGATGTTGACATTTCAAGGTCATCTCAACATTTTCTGACCATTTTCGGCTTATAGTCTCTGTGTGTGTGTGTGTGTGTGTGTGTGTGTGCGTGCGTGCGTGCGTGCGTGCGTGCGTGCGTGCGTGCGTGCGTGCGTGCGTGCGCGCATGCGTGTGTGTGTGTGTGTGTGTGTGTGTGTGTGTGTGTGTGTGTGTATGTATGTGGTCAAATTTTACGTTCACGATTACGCCCACACTAATGACGTGATCTTGGTGATGTATGACTTCATCGATTGGAATTGAGGTAATTTGGTGCTGATTAGATTTTGGTCTCATTTGGCCGAGTAGTTTTTTAGTTTTTTAAAAAAAACAATTCAAAAGGGTAATCTTTACGAAAGGTTAGAATTTTGGGAGCGATTCGCTAAACGTTATTAATATATGATATAATTATAATTAATATAGGATTTACCCGTATAAATAAATAAATAAAAAATAAATAAATAACAAAAAATTAAATAAAAAAAAAAATTAAAATAAAAAAAACAAAAGAAAAAAGAAAGAAAGAAATAATAATATATAAGTATAAAATGTGATTTCGATAAGGTACAGGTAATTTGGACCACTTTTTTTAATTGATAACTATACTTTAGATCAGTGATTCCCAAAGTAGTCTATATCGACCCCTAGGGGTCAATAAAACATGTGTTTAACGTGTTTTTACTTTAAGTTTTTAACACTAAACTTCACTACAGTTAGAAATTTACAGGAAATCAATATCAGGTAAGTAGGGGGTCTACCCAACACGGAAAAACATGGCAAGGGATCTACGACACAAAAAAGTTTGGGGAACTCTGCTTTAGATGTTGATTGGAAAGATTGTAATTGCAAAACAAACCATTTTTACGAACAAAAAACATTCATTTGTACAAAAATTATACACACACATACATTTTCATTCGTTCATTTCGTTTCATTTCATTCACACAGATTTCGTTATAAAAAAAAGACATACAAAAAGGGCATCGATATTTCAAATAGCTTCGGAAACAATCGTTCGTTACACTCTTTTCTGTTATTAAGTGCATAAAAAAGTTCTTGTAGTCGAACCTAGAAAATATATATAATTTTAAATGGTCCAAATTGCTAGAATATCTATGAATAACTGACTTTTCAAATAAGTCATATAAAAAATAAAAGAATTAGATAATCAATGGAAATACATAAAGTAGGTATGTATAGTAATAGTTATACGCGATTACAAAAAAAAATGTAATTGAATGAATTAAATGAAAAAAATTCAATGAATAATAAGTCAGATATAACTGAATTGTACATTTACTGAATAACTTTTGCTAAAATCAATTTCACTAATTATTCTATCATCCGCACAATCACCATGAAAACCGCGTGACAAATGTCATTGTTTTATGTTGTCATGGTTTACTTCTAGTGCGCAGTATTTCCAAAGAGATAGTGTTATTAAAATATTGCAGTGGTCCATATTACCTGCAGTGGTCCACAGTACCCTACTTTCCTCTAATATTGATCGTTTAACTGTAAATTACACTTCAAGAACGGAAATTTGCTTTTGCTATTTTTTACTTCTATCGGTTATTTATTAACATATTGTTTCAAAATTCACATAATTCCAAATTATTTTTATTACGTTTCCCATTATGCATCTTTACTATTTTCAAAGTCGGTTTTTTTTTGTTAAAAATTTTTTTTCTAAGAAGTAACAGAAATAGTAGTAATAGTATTTTAAGTAAATGATTTTTTTATTAATAATACATTACATTTAATTGAAATAATAATAATTTTTTTTTATAATGGGTTTTTTTTTTATGTATACGCGGCGGCGACCGCGGGCTGCGTAACACGCGGCTAACTAAATCCGATGGTCAGGGTAATATTCACATTTACGATAGTTTATATAAGAATTGTTCGGAAGATGATCAACAAGATTTTTTAAATGCTCTTTACAGATTCCGTAAGACCTACATATTCCACAAAGTACAGAGACAGACTAATGGCATTGATTGTGGTGCGTTTGCAATATATTTTGCAACATTATTATGTTTTAATAAAAATCCGAGTAATGAAATACATTATAATGTCCATAAAATGCGAAATCATATATCAAACATGTTGTCTTGTAGAAAATTATTGATGTTTCCCGAAAATGGTTATCTAACTTAGTGTTACATATTCTGAGATAAATATATAATACTTTTCGATTGAAGTATTACATTTTAATTTTCTTTTAAATGTGATAACCATTGGTCATTATATTTCAAATATCAAGTGAGTCACAGCGTAATCTTCACGGGAAGATAAGAATTTGCGAGCAGGCGATGCGAATGAACAAATGACCACTTATGTAATCGGGGAGTTCTTAATGTGATACCTATCGGTATCAAATATGAAAAAAAAGCGGTTCCGCAACTAAGCAACGCCAAACAATACCCACTACTAACCACAGGCATCCCACTCGCGAGCGAGCAAAAGCAATCCCACTCGCGAGCGAGCGTAGCGAGCGAGAAAAAACAACCCCACTGGTTTTTAAATATTTATTTCACATCGATATAGGGTAAGGTTGCTCAAGTCGTACCCCTCAAGGAAAATCTTGCATAACAATGAGTATTTAGCAAATATGTAAAAATTATATTTGCCATTCGATTCTAGTGTAAATATTGTTTTTATTTATTAGAACAACTCTGAAAAAATCTTCGTGTTGTCATATAAATTAATCTAAATTGAAAAAAGGACTCCAAATACAGAACAGGTACGACTTGAGCAACCTTACCCTACATTAGAACTTAGAACTATCCGAAGCGTATGAAAAAAGGTTAGACACGAGCTCGATCGTTTTCAGGGTCCTTGACTCGATCTCTTCTTCTCTCTCTCTCTTTTTCCTTTTTAGGTTCCATGAAAAATCACTCCGTTCGCCGTATCCTTCAACTCGATTGGCTGGATTACGCGAGACAGGAAAAATTTCGGAAAGGGGATTTCCAAGTGCCATATCCGCGGAACCGACCGCTCGGCTAGGATTTTCTTTTGCCTCTCTGTCCCGCGCTTCGTGACGCGAGTTACAAAAGTGAGCATTCGGCAAGAATCGGTGCCGTTGTACTCTCTCTCTTTCCTTGCTCCTCTACCTTTTCGATAGAAACTGTTCGACCACGTCGTAATCGGAGATCCTACGAAGAGAGACACCGCAGTTTGGTTCGCAGTTACGAACCCAGAAAGGAAGACCTTAAAATCGTGGAAAATGGTTGTTGACCGAGCACCGTACCTAACCGGCCGTTTACATACATCGGCCCGAATTCCCCGTTAGCACTTTGAACCTTTCGATGGGCCACATTTTCGAGTAAACGATCACCGCATGCTCGGAATACGGGATTCGAAAGAGAAAATACGGAAAATAACGAGGGGATATCGCGAATCACGATCTTCTCCAATCGAACGAGGGAAGGGAAACAAAATCTCGTTACATTTTCTTGCGAAAAACAATTAACGCGTTTTACGCGAGACTCCTTGGCTTCTCTTTCAAGAATTGATAATCATGCGCGTGCGTGCTCTCTCGGTTAGGACGACCACTTCCATTACAAGGGAAACGGTATCTGATTGAATTTGCCAGCGTGACCATTTGCAATGGCTCAGTGGATTATGTCCGGGCTGATTCATCCTCGTACACATAACCGATGTCATAACTGGTGACACGAGGTTTCGGGCATGAATAGAGTTGTCCTCGAGTGTCCCGGGCAGCAGCGACGGACCAATCCCAATCGGGCCTAACCGTACCCATATCCAACGTCTCTCGAGTCGGTATTACCTGAAGTGTCAGATTCACAATTGGCTCCTTGTCGGTGCTCGGACTTGTACGTGTAATTACATAGCAAAGCATTATACGCGTTTTAGCCGACGTTCTATCTCGGGACATTTATCCGTCTTCCCGATCTTCCTCCTCCTCCCGCGACACCGATTAAAAACGGATTCTCGTGTTTCAGACATCTCGACGTTTCCCACGATTACCCGGGTTACGTCGAAAATAACTTTGGAGCTACGTGAAACGTCGTATTTTTTGCTTTGGGAACGTGGGGAAGACGAAAGTACTGACATTTTTACGAGACGTAACATGACAGTCGTATCGACACGGTTATCTTTTTTTGGCACGTAATTCTTTTTTTTAGACAATATTAAACTCGTTTAGATCTTTTTATTCGTTATATATCATCTTAAGAGTTCAAATTAGAGAGTTATAGAAAACCATAATTTATGTTAAAATAATAGATAACTGTGTTATTTAATTGATATGATACATTTTTAACGAGAATAATTCGAATCAAATGTCATTTTTCTATCCGCCACCGAGCGAGAGCACGGTTTTCTCTAAAGTTCGTTCGCATTCATGAATTATTTCAATTTTTACGTGGAATTTTATTCCACGTTGTTCGCTGCCGCAGAAAATCTATACAGAGCGTTGGATTAAGGACGATTTCCAATTATATCTTAACGGGTGAAACTCGGACGTTCGATCCAAAGCCGTCGGAATGGTTTATGGACAAGATAAGCCGAGCATACAAGCGGCGATCTTTCGGCACGTTTCGACTCTCGGCGACTTTACGCCATCGTAAAAGCAAAAGGCGATATCGAAATCGTTTTCAAGCTGCTTCGAGCATCCCACGTTCTGGATGTCCTCTACGATCGAACGTCTCTCTCGTTTTCATTCTCTTTTTCGAAAGAAAACTATATCCAGTCTTACTTGAGCAGTCGAGTTGATCGGACGTGTTCCGTGTTCGCGAGTGCTTTAGTGTTATTGTTTATGTTTCACTGCCTTTCACGTGATCGGTTTTGTATTTAGCTCTCACATAATACGCTCAACCGTTTCTTCTGGCCGTATGTTTGTGCATGCTCATGCCTACGGCATGAGCATCAATTTAAATAGCATCTTAAAAACTCCTGAGTACAGGGGTCCAAATATGGAACCAAACAAGCCTACCGACCAAAACCCACCCTCTATTCAGATGGTACAACCAACCAACCAACCAACCAAATCCTACGCTTCAGCAGCAATGAACAACATCTTTCCCAGTAAACAACAAGCTATCATAATTGATGCAATCGACGGATCCACTATAAAAGACTATGCTCAAGCAATCGCCAACATAACAGGTACCAATGCCATTCGATTTGCCTCCCGTATATCTAACGGTAGAATTTGCATCTATCTCGATAGCATAAATACAGCAAATAATATAGTATCTAACCATTCAAAACTACTAATAAACAACACCTATACAACGGTCAGACCACTACTAAATCCTTCACAAAGAATTATCTTATCAAATGTATCGCCATCAATACCACACGATCTCATCGAAAATGTCCTCAAAACAAACAATATCAGAACAACATCGAAGATGTCCTTTATCCGAGCGGGAATACAGGACGCCGGCTTCACTCACGTTATGAGTTTCCGGAGGCAGATCTTTATTAATCCTGAAGATACTACAAAAATTCCAGACTCCTTTTTAATAACTCATGATGATACTCAATACAGAATCTTTGCTTCCACCGACAAGGTTTGTTGCTTCGTGTGTAAACAAGAGGGTCATGTAGCAAACCAATGTGTCATGAGTTCAAAGACAACAACAATCAACAATGAAATCTTGGAGCCGCTCGAGAACAATACCAACAACACAATCCACACTAAAATTAATTCCAAAGACGTCACAAAACACAGTGACACTCAACCTGCAACGGATCAGCAAATGAATATTAATCCAATTACAAACAAAAGAGCCCTGTCCTATTCGTCAGAATTATCAACCGACACCGACACCAACACCTTGAAAATCAAAACGATTCATACCTCAAACCCTCTCCCACCTGAAAATGTCAACATGATGCCACCTACGACCAAAACAGTCAAACGTAGGAAAACCTCAAAAGGTTATAATGTCAATGAAATGATAAAACCCGCCGAGGACAAAATAAACAACCCAATATTTAAATATCCATTAAATATGAACCAACTAACCAGCTTCCTAGAAAATGCATTTGGATCCGTAAACCCAACTGAAGTGGCCTTGGAACACACCGAAGATATACCCGCACTAATAAAAATGCTATTGGAAATCTACCCGCTACTTAAAGAACGTAGTATCAAAAACAGAATTCATAGGATTACAAAAAAACTCAAGTCCAATCAACAACCTAACTCATCCTCGCCTATTAATAATACTATATCCTTTTCCACCTCCCCTGCATCGACTGACTACGAATCAGACGCCAATCCCGACGACATAAACCCAATATAACGAAACTAACACCAAAACAACCCACTCTTCTTAACAACCCTTTTTATGTCAGTTACCATACTACAATGGAATTTAAACGGCTTTTTCCCACGCCTGGCATCACTTCAATTATTAATTAACAAATACCTCCCAGATATAGTATGTTTGCAGGAAACAAATTTTAAACCTAACCAAACAATACAAATCAAAAACTATAAAACTTTTCTCACCAATAGAAACTCACATACTGCCAGCGGAGGAGTAGCCACTTTGATTAAAAACACTCTAACAGCCAATGAAGTACAAACTAATCTCAATATGGAAATTATAACAACGAAAGTACGTTTACAACCTGATCTAGTCATCTGCAATCTATACCTACCCAACAGTCAAGATCTAAACGAAGCTGACCTTAACTATCTGATTGACAACCTATCGAAACCTTTTATTATCTTGGGAGATTTTAATAGCCACAACCCCTTGTGGGGATCAGGCCGAATAGATACCAGAGGAAAACTATTAGAAAAAATTATTTTCAACCGCAACATAACTCTATTAAATGATTCCAAACCAACGCACTTTAATCTTTCTAGTGGTTCTTTCAGTACAATAGACCTTTGTCTAAGCAGCTCCAATTTTGCCCACAAATGTGAGTCGACTACCCTCCCGGACCTTTATGACAGTGACCATTTCCCAATTGTCACAAAAATCTATAATAACCAAAAAATCCACCAGAACAAATTCATACCCCGATGGAAATTCGCATTAGCAAATTGGAACGAATATCGACGATTAGTTGACCAAAAAATACCCTCACTAGATAACTATCTAAGTAACAACACTCACCCAATTGACGAACTTATTGAGGAATTTATCTCTATCTTAAAACAAGCAGCTGACCAATCCATCCCCAAAACAACTCAAACAAATACTAATACTCCTCACAGAGTACCTTGGTGGAATGATAAATGTAAAACCGTGATCAGGGATGCTAAACGAGCCTTCAATAAGTATAAAAGACACAGTACCCCTGAAAATCTAATTTCGTTTAAAAAATGCAGAGCTATAGCACGAAGAACTATCCGTCAATGCAAAAAACAATCATGGTTAAACTTCTTAACTTCTTTAAATAACACTGCACCGACCAATGTATTGTGGAAAAAAATCAAATCTATCCAAGACAACACACGCCGACCCAAACCCATCATATTAACCAGACCTGATAACTCGATAATTGCAGACAACAAGGAAACATCCAATGTATTAGCAGAAACCTTTGCAAAGAACTCCAGCGACTCAAATTACACCAACGAATACCTCTCCAAAAGAGAACATTATATTAACACTATACCCATTTCAAACACTATTAATAACACCAACGACGAACTAACAACAATAAACGAACCCTTCAGGACTGAAGAGCTTACCAACATCATTAAGAAAACAAAAAACTCCTGCCCCGGACCGGATGGCATTCCAAATATCCTAATAAATAAACTACCAGAAAATGGAATTAAATACTTACTTAAGATTTTTAATCTCATATGGAAACATGGAGTATTCCCAACTTCCTGGAATGAAGCCATAGTAATCCCAATCGCTAAGACTGGAAAAGACCCTTCAATGCCTGATAGTTACAGGCCCATATCTCTCACCAACACACTTTGCAAAATTATGGAAAAACTAATTAACCATAGATTCAGATGGATCCTGGAAACTAACAACATAATCTCTCCTCATCAAAGTGGTTTTAGACCCTTTCATTCTACGACTGACCAATTAATAAACATAGAATCTTTCATATGTGATAGCCTTGTGAATAAGCAACATACCGTCCTAATCTCAATGGATATAGAAAAAGCTTACGACATGGTTTGCAGGAAAAGAACTATAAAAATACTTCAACTATTAGGTCTTCGTGGAAATATCCTCACATTCATTCAAAACTTCCTCAAGAGAAGAAATATAAAAGTAAAAGCCAACAACTGTCTATCAGATCCGAAAACCACTGAAAATGGGCTACCTCAAGGCTCTGTATTGAGTGTCACGCTATTTTTATTGACAATCAACGAAATCATCTCAGTGATTAACCCTCCAACTAAAGCATACCTATTTGCAGACGACCTAACAGTTATGCTCAAAGGCAAAAATCTTAACACAACACAGAAAATCCTCCAAAACACATTAAATCACTTACAAGAATGGGCAACGAAATCGGGTTTCAAATTTTCCGGCACAAAAACAAAATACATCACTTTCTCCAAACAGCACAACCAACCGAAAATCATCCTCCGACTAGGTAACACCGTACTTGAAGAAACTAATTCGATCAAAATTCTAGGGTTGACCTTTGATAACAAACTCTCCTGGCAGGCGCACATCTCAAATATCAAGAAAGAATGCAACTCCCGACTCAACATCCTCAAAATAATAGCGGCAAATTCTTGGGGAGCAGATAAACAAACACTGACAAAAACATATAAATCCATTATTAGATCCAAATTAGATTACGGCTCGATCATTTACGGATCAGCAAACAACACCACCCTACGTTTGTTAGACCCTATACACAACGCAGCACTAAGAATAATATCTGGAGCTTTTAGAACCAGCCCGATCTTCAGCATACTAAAAGAGACGGCTGAACCTACTCTCCACTTTAGACGAAAACTACTATGCGTAACCCAAGCAGCAAAAATTTCAGCTAATCCCAACAAACCAACCCACTTAACCACGTTTACCGGGCGTTTCATTAGTAAATACACAGAATGTCCAAAATACCCAAGACCATTCTACTACAAAATCCACAAATATCAAGAGGAAATTCGGAAAAAAATTGCGTCCTCCAGTCAACTCAGACTTCCCAAAATACCACCTTGGAAGATACTCCACATTGAAACAGACACAACCTTAACTAAATATCCAAAAAATGAAACCCCACCTGAGATCTTCCGGACCATGACGGAGGAACTCCTACAAAAATACCATGATTATGAACAAATCTACTCTGATGGGTCCAAAACTGACTTAGGTACCGGATACGCAGTCTACTCTTCCAAATTCCACGTCAAAAGTAAACTACCCGACAACTCATCAGTCTACACCGCTGAAATAACCGCCATCTGGCAAGCCTTTAAAATTGCCCATGACAAGGATTTTAAAAAAACAATAATACTCACAGATTCCAAAAGTGCAATAATAAACTTAAAAAACCTACAAACCAAAAACGAAATTATAATTAAGACCTTTGAATTAAACCATATAATCTCCAAGAAAGGCAACGAAATCAAAATCGCCTGGATCCCCGGACATGTTAACATTACTGGCAACGAAAAAGCAGATAAGGAAGCCAAACCAGCTATAGGGGGGCTGGGGCCCCCGAACGAAACAGCCTTGCTGTTTCGTATTAGGCACGACCGCGGTAATGATTCGTACAGGAAGTCGGCTCGCTGCGCTCGCCTATCCCTGTTCTTATGAGAGTACAGGATAGCTGATTGCGGCCGTTTGACTATCGCTATCTGGCCGTCGGGATAATTTTTTTAAAAATACCGATTACATTAAAACTCGTTTCTGGTCATAAAAAAAAAAAATGTTTTTTCGTTCTGGTTGTATTGCTTCCCTGAAAAATTTTGAAAAAAATTACGTTATTAGTTATCACTATTTTACATACTTTTGCAAAGTTTGAATTGTTTGCCTATTATAGAGAATTTTTTATGAATTTTTTAATGTTTAAAATGACCGCCATTTTGAAACCGGAAATTGAATCAATTCGAAATTGTTAGTGGATCTATGTTTGGAAGAACTGGATTTTTCGTATAAATTTCAGCCTTATCCGTTCAGCCGTTTAGGCGCTAGAGTAGATACAAATTTTTACTAGTCCGCCATTTTGTACTGTTTCGCTGAAAAATTTTGAAAAAATTCATGTTATTAGTTGTCACTACCTTACATATTTGTGCAAAGTTTTAATTGTTTTGCTCTTATAACATAATTTTTATGAATTTTTTAATTTTTAAAATGCCCGCCATTTTGAAACCGGAAATCGGATCGAATCGAAATTGTTAGTGGATCCTCGTCGGGTGTAACTGGATTTTCCGTGTAAATTTTACTTCGATCCGTTCAGCCGTTTAGACGCTAGAGTGGATACACACATACACACACACACACACACATACACACACACACACACACACACACACACACACACATACATACATTTAGATCTTGTTATGAAACGTAAAGATCCAAAAGGATTTTTGGATATCTCGAATAGTTTCGGAGATAATCGTCCGTTACACTTTTTGCTCGATCGAGAGCATAAGGAACTCCCTGCGGTCGTGCCTAAAAAGCAGCCAACTCCCAATTCTTAATAACAGAAAACAAACTACAACTAGATGACCTAATAAGTGACCTAAAGAACAGGCTGAAACTACAATGGGAAGACGAATGGAAGCTAAAGGCACCCATCCACATCCAAAATATCTCTGATAAATTTTTCGAGGACCAGAAAGCGATCTCTACCCTCACCAGAAAAGAACAAGTGGCCATTACAAGAATAAAAATCGGTCATTCTAGAGTAACCCACTCCCACATAATTTCTAAGAACCCAGCTCCTCTCTGTACAGTCTGCGACTCATTGATATCCATAGACCATATAATCCTCCAATGTTCTAAATATACCCCTTTCCGCAATAAGTACAAACTAGCTCCTTCACTGAAAGACAATTTAAAAAATAACAAAATCAAAGATCTACTCGAATTCATTAATGAAACAAAAGTGATAAACTTGCTACTTTAACCCATCCCGTAAGGGTGTCGCTAATAACCTCGTAGTTGATGCGACTTTAAACCCAAAAATAAAAAAAAAAAAAAAAACTATATCTCGAAATCCTTCGTCATACGCTCGCGCGTAATTTACTTCGAGGCAGCGTCGAAGAGTCGTCGGAACAAATAATTACGCTCGCGACGACGATTTCCATCTGTTTCGCGTGACTCGCGCACGTTATTTGCCAAACGCCATGAACGTGAACGAAGTAGATATATGTATACGTATATACGTGTTAAGGTATGTCGGATAACAAACGCGTGCTATTTACGCTAAAATACACATTCGTGTATGGATGTATGCAAGTATAATATCGCAGATTTTCTCGGTAAATATGAAAAAGGAACGAAAAATGTATATAAAAATGATAATCTATACACCCGAACGGATTAAATAATAAAAATTCAATAAGTCGTTATAAATAATAGTATTCATTGATTTTACAAGTAGGTTCGTAATAAAATCAATTTATGTACACTTCAATTACCAGGAACCACCGTATTTCTATAAATTCGATTTAATAAAAGCATTACATATTTTATGTTTAAATGATTCATCGCCTCGAGTGTTCGCGTTGTCGATAAAGCCTGCGTATATATTCCTTTGGACGTATCACGGTTATAATCACGATCGCAGGATTTATATACGTTTAATACTCGACGAAGCTACGTTTCGAGCAAACGATCCGTGGCATCCCGCTTTTCACGTTAAAAGTGGACACCGGAGAAGCCGAGAGGATGATACATAAAGGACACGCGAATGTTCCGTGAAAGTGAGCGCGTTACTCGACGTACCTACCGCGATGGCCGGTTCTCCCGAGATCTAAGGTACGAATTGGGGTATCGTTTTTAAGAAAGTATTCAAGGTTTTACGTAAAATTAGACTTTAGTTTGATTAGATTTGTTACAATTCTAACTGACTAGTTTCAATATTCTGAGTTTAGGGGAAGCGGGACAAAACCGCATTCTACCGTATTAGTCGATATTTTTATTCAGTTGTCAAATATCAGTCGTAGTGTTCTACGACATTACGTCAGACTCTACATACATATTTCTACTTCCCCTACATACATATTTTAGAAGTAAGAATTAACCAATTAGCAGGTGGCTAGAAGGAAAAGGGAATGCAACGGCCCGTTGAAAGGTGAGAATTGCAAAAAGTGTATTAGAAACTTTAGGTTTTGTGGCAGGAAGGATTTCTGTGGACCAAGGGACAATTAAGTAATATTAAATTGAACGTTGACCTTCTTAGATATTTAACATAGTTTTCTTTATATTCAAAACTCAATCCAGCATTTCCTAGAATGCATACGTAAGACCGAATACCTCGTAGTCGAACGATGTTCCTCTAATCTTTGTTTATATTATACTTTGGGTTTGGACGCTGCTTGCAGTCCTTTATACTTCTTTCATTCCTCCAGCGATCGTCCTAGCCTAAAGACGTTTCTGTTTCGAGCTCTTATAAAGAAAGAGTAATATTAAAAAGACTTGTATTATATAAAGACTAGTACATTTCATTACCCATATCCTACCAAGTAATTTAAAAAAAAAAGAAGAAACCGCAGTTTAGGTAATTTTAAGGAAAGAGATAGTATCGTTTGCTATTTGAACTTATTACTAGAAGGTTTTAAATAAGGGACTCTACGCCTAACGATACGACCGCGTTATGGATATCGTTAACGTACGATTTTTAAATACCTCGAAAGTCACCGGTAATTACAAATGGAGAAAGGAAAGGTCGGGACTTTCGGAGCTCGAACCGAGCTTTTTTTGCGGACGTAAGCGGCACTCGCGGAGGCACCTGCGGAAAAGCTTTTTTTTGAGCGCGGGGAGTGTCGGATATCCAACGTTTTCGTCGTCGTCCATGGCGAATATGAAATGCAACACATGCGAGACATCCCTGGGAAGTAGTACGTATGTAAATGGAGGACGCGGTGTTGGAAGGGTTGTTGAATCGGTGGAGGGTGGTGTATGGTCGAAGGGTGAGACGAGTGGGGTGGGGATCGCGTTGGTGGAAAACGAGCGCGCTTGGCGGACGGGGCTGATGCATGGGCCTCGTACGTGAGGATTCGTGTGAGAGATCGCCGGTATTTCTTCTATCTCATATATTATGAGTTTTATGTTCGCCCGTCAGAACATTTATTTGTTTGACTTCCTCGCAAGGAAGCCAACTTTTTACTTCGACCACCGACTGCCTAAGCCACGGGTGGGAAGAAGAAGGAAGAAAAGTAAAAGAAGAAGAAACCCATCGAGAATTATTCCACGCGTATATTCCGTATATGTGTATCGGGCAAAAATCATCGTGCCGCGGGATGAGTATCGCGCGAGATAAAGCTGCTGAAAAATTGAAGGAAATTTATCAAGTTGGAACGCGCGGTACGCGACACTAATCTCGATCAACACGCGCGACTATTAATTTTCGTCTTCCCATTCTTTTTTTTTTTTCGCATACGCTCTCTCCCCGGTTAATAACGTACCTACGGAAAATCACGTTCTCTTCACGAGCCATTCGTAGTTTATCGTAAAGTTTTTTTTTTTTACATTTTCTATTTTATTCTACTTTCATTCTTCTTGGAAGCGAATCGTGCGTGAATCTTACCGTAGAAAAGACGGACAATCTACTCTTTAATAAATCGTCTTAGAATAGATCGCTGACGAAGGATTCAATTGGAATCGTGAAGGAGCAAGAGTTTTCATATCGAGGGATGGTCAAGGAGAAAACGTCGATCGTGATCTATCGAGGTATTCAAATAGCACGACAATGGACGACTTATCGTTCCGGAAGAATATTCGTAGCGAGGCTCGTTCCCCTCCTCCTCTCGGAGAGAGACAGAGAGTGGAACTCTCGTGATTAATAACGACGTTAAAAATGTGTGGCACGTTCATTATAATGACAATGAAATTACGCTTTAAAAGGTACCGTTTATAAGTGCGCGCGTACGTACCGCTGCAGCGTATATATGCATGCATTTACGTATGTATGCACGTCCGGAAAACGACGTTCCGCCATAAAATCGAGTCCCCGTGCTTTATACGACCGTATTTATGTCCGGCGTGACGTATATTATCGTTTAAAGCGATCGCGTGCGCGAGCTATTGAATTTACCGTTTAATATGCATGCGATCGGCCGTAAAAGTTGGCAATGACGATTGCTCCGTCCGCGTGGGTCTGTCGCGAATCAAAAATCTACTCGTGTTAACGCACCGATCGCTCGCGATTGTATGCACGTCCGACCATACGACCATTTTGATCACTGCAGCACTTCGTTAACGGTCCATCCTGGAATAGTTGCCGCGGAGTCGATAAAATCTGTATTACTTGTTCGCATATTCTTGAATTACGAGATGAGCGAAGCGCCTTCTTCAAGCTCTATGCAGAAATTCGGAATATCAACGATTAACCATATAAATATAGACGATGTGGAATGTGTAAAACGCGAAATACTTCAATACGTTTAAATATTCTATCCAGAACACATCCTTTATCGTTAGCAAAGAACTTGCGCTATTATGTGTAAAATTTGAGAGTTGAAAAATACGCGAGATATCGCTCGCGTGACTTCCTATTTCTGATTGGTATAAAGAACTGCGCGACGAAACCGTCTTCCCTTTGTTAAGATCGACGCTGCCTCCGACGAATAAATCCTCTGTCGATAAATGGGTCGATATTACAGAATCCAACAGACGTTATTAAATGATAGTCACACTAGCGAAGAATCGTTATTTCTGGATTTACGTAGCTCCGCCAGCAAACAGCTAGGGGAATACTAAAATATTTTAGCACGTCCTAAAACCCGAATAACGTATTACCAAGAAAACTCGAAATCACTATAACCTAGCTATAACCAATTTTCTCGACCCCCCGAACTAGATCCGTCCGCCCTCGTAAATAATAACTACGATTATCGAAAGAGAACGTTCCAGTCTCGTCTTCCATTTCCTTGATGTTTTTACCTTTCCCCTAAGAAGGGTATCGACCCTTGGGATATACTTTTTCTATTCTCGAAATGTGTCATTGACGTCGGTGACGGTGGTGCGAGCTGAATGCCGAAGGAAGGCTCTCCTGGCCCGTCGGATGTAAATAACTGATAAAGCTTGTAAAGGAGAGGAGAGGCATCGGCTTTAGTCCGCCTTTGGGTAAACACAGCGGGGCCAGGCCTGATAACATCTTAACTCATTGGAGCGACGTCAAGAGCACGGAGGGAGGCCCTCCTCTTCTTCTTTTCACCGCTTATATAGAAGGTGTAGATGGACAACGATAACAAAGGATCCTCGGTGCTCGTTGCGCTAGGAACTGTCCGACAACGAGTCGCGCGTGATGCTCGGCATGTCGGTGTAAAAGAAAAAAGAGGTGGCTAACGAGGACGACGATGACGTGGTGAAAACGTCTCTCTCTATCTATCTTTTTCTTTCTCTCCTTCCATATTTTTCCAACAGACGAGAAATTGGAAAAGTTTGCCTCCGAACCGTCGTGGGGACATTAGCACGTCTGCCCTTGGCTCGTTCATTCGGTTGGAGAGAGGACGATCTGGATTAGATATTCCTTATGAAATAATAAATTCTCGTGGTTATTTCCATCTCATAATCGGAAGCTCGAGCAAAGCTTCTTTATCTCTCTCTTTCTCTCTCTCTCTCTTTGTCTCTATCCATCTCGAGTCTCCCGTATCTCTCTCGACGGAAATTCCAGCGTTTCTGCTTCGCGTAAGAGCCTCATCCTCTTCCGTCTCTCTGCGTCTTACCACGGTTTTCAGGACGTTCGCCCTTAATCCGTCGGTGGACGCGTCCGTATTTCGTGGATTTCGTGAAGCAAGGGAGAATGAGATGGAGAGAGAGAGAAGGAAGAGGAGAGTTTTCAGCGACGCTAGTTTATCGTAAGACTAATTTACATGATGGATGCCCGTTAAAGCGTGAAACGGATATGGTTGAGAGGGACAGGACGACGTTAATACGACGCTAGATGCTATGCAATAGGAACGACCTGAAAAGGAGGTCCGAAAGCTAGAGACGGAAGGGGAATCGGCGGAAAGAGCTCGGGGAAAGTAAGGACAAGAGGTGAAGGAGGAGGTGGAAGGGGTTGAGAACTTGAAAAGTACGGAGGCTCAACAGCAATTAAAGTAAAATTATACAGAAGTGCATCCAGAGTGGCGCGTCTCGCGCGTCACCCAGCTGAGAAACAACTGGCTGACTAAAAGAGAAAGAGAGAAGTCCTTTCTCTCACACTCCAGCGTATGTATATAGCACGCTCGCGAGACTCTTGCAAACGAGATCTCTCATATTTAATGACCCAGTTGGGCTGCCTCCGGCCGCGTTGAACGCTCTGAATTTTAACACTCTCGCGGACTCGCCGTTGGTCGCTAGCGTCACGAGCGAGAGAGACTTTTGTGTTCCCTTTACGTGTAACGAAGAGCCTCGGGGTCCTTACTCCTGTCGTCTCCCTTTTGTTCGACTATTTTAGAAATCGATTCGGAAAACAAGACGATATTGCTTATCGATCCCGTCTACCTCGCCATGGAGTTTGTTTTCAGCAAAACAACGCCCCTCGTCACAGCGAATTATTATTCGCGTTTATTATCTCAGGTGTAGAACGCGCAAAGATTTATTCCACTTTAGCGACACAATGATGCCATTGTCGAGGGAAGAACGCAGAGAAAGTGGTTCTCCATATTTGAATGCCGTTTTGGAATTATTTCGCGAGACGAGTAGAGGTTCCACGGAGTTTTGACGACGCTTCTCGCTTTCTCGAATCTACTCGCGAAGGATGTAAACTAGTAGACGTTTCGGGAGTCGCGTCGCTCTTTTGTCGACGCTCTTATTGCAAATTACAAATTACTTCGAGACACGCGACTTCCTAAAATTCAAACCCTCGTCCTCCTTTCCATTCTAATCTCGCCCCGTCTAATCTCATAGGGAAGAAAGAAAAACCAAACGTGCGAGCGTTTCTTACACTCCGTGTAGTTTCTGTTTGAGAATCTATTTGAAAGTCAAAGTCTCGTTGCTCCCGTTAAAGCAACAACTTTAGCAAAGCCGGTTACCAGCCACGATCATTTCCCGAACACACGATTATTATCGCTCGCTGCATTTTAAATAGTACGAACACAGTGGTCGCGGTCTTTCGTGGAACTTTCGAACGTGTCCCGTTTGAAAACGCGCACGACATCGCTACAAATTCTGATATTGGATCTTATTTCAATATTGACCGTGCAACGAGCTAATGCAAGCACCGCTACGTGGTATGCCAGTGAATTACGTAGTACGGCTCTCTCTCTTTCTCTCCGGAGGCGGTCTCTACAGCCAGCTCTCTCCGATCCCATTAGAAATTCTTCTCGTACGATTCATTTCGCGGTTTTTCACTTTCCACGAAATTCCTAAATCGAGTCGACTCGCCGAGTTTTTCTTATTCTACTTTTTCCTCTTTTTACGAGTAGCCATAGCGAGATTTCGTGTGTTCACAGCAGGTGGGAACGAAAGAATGAGAACTTTGTTTATTTCTCAAAAATACATACGCTTTGTTCTCATTTTTAAAGCGACATAGCGGTACCTCGATGACGACCGTGTCTAATTCAAATTTTGTCGAGGAAATATTTCAAATCGAGACGAAGAAAGAAAATGTGTCTGAAAAAAAAGCACAGCTCTTTTCTAATCGTACACCCTCGTACACCCAGCACGTGCCACTAGCTAGATCGCAGATTTCGTTGTAAACGTGTCGAGCGCACAATACATATAACAAATAAGGTGCATTATTTATTTGGACACTCGAGGTGTCAGCGGTAAAGCCGAGTCTCGTGCCGGCGTTAGCACCGGCTGCTTGCTTGGCTGTTCGGCTTCGGAGGGTGTGTGTTCGAGGGTAGAAGCCGAAATAAGGGGTAGGGGGAGAAAATGTCCCTTCTTCGAATGATATATTTTCGCGAGTGCTCGAACGTGCGGAACGCTGGTTGGATAAGAAAGAAGATCGTTGTTACCTCGAAATCGAAACGAAAATTCTGAAATTTACCAGAGCAACTACGTTTCCTCTAGTATCGTAAATGTAAAAATAAATGATCGTTGCTCTCTTTCTCGTCACTCTTTCTTTCTCTATCCGTTCAACCAACTATTCCATAACGGTTTAAACGTTTCCGGTGACGTCCTACTGCGTTCCGTTGTCTGAAATTTATTTTCCATTTTGATCAAAAATATGACAATTAGCTGACGGTCGTAAACGATAAGGAAGTTAATTTATCCCACTACGGATATACTTAATCCCGGTGAATTTCGTACGAATTATCTTGTTTCAAAGTGCAACACGGCAAACGTGACACTTGGAACGCTTTCGAGCTGGCTAGCTGATTTGCCGCGGCACTTGGAAACTCGATAAACGGGCTTCGGTTTATCGCACGAATAATTAATGTCTTACCGGCACCGCAGTGACAACAATATTGCCGATAATTTTAAGGATCCCCCCCATTCGCTGTACGCCACATAAATGGACGGTAAACCGCAAACGGATGAAAGATCGAGCGAAACGCCGGTACAACGACGAAACGTCGATCCACCGTCGTCGGTTTATTCGCCTCTTAAAATACGTACGATCGAACATTCTGACGTTGCGATCGATCGCATCCCCTTTAAGGGATAACGTTCGCGTAACCGAAATGACGGATAACAAGGAGTTTCTTTTTTACATCCAACTCGCTTTTTGCTACTCGACATAGAGTACGTCATATCGCGAGTTTTATAAAGAAAATAATAAAAAAGAGAGAAAGGAATAACCTTTGAACGAAATTTTAGTTGGTATGGAGTAACGAGTTCCTTTAATGAGAAAAGGGAAGTAGGTACCTACTCATTAATTGGGTGAATATTCACAAAAATTCGGGCGATAACTCGTACGCAAAATTCTAAGCTTTGTTAGAAATATTTTAATTACAATACTAGGAACTTATAGATAGATAGATAGTATTGTTTATTACATCATGGGCAAAGCCCGTGGATGAATGTTACAATGACTCATTTCATGAAATAGAATTAAACTTAAATTAAGATTAAAATTAAAATTAAAATTACAATTACAATTTGAACTAAATCTAAGGATTTAAGATTAAAAATTAAAGATTAAGAATAACAATAATAGTAGTAGGCAGACAAAAATAAGAAGCTAGAGTGAGCATACTGGATGAGAAATCAAGAATTAAGTTGTACTGCTAGAAGATAGTTATACAGCCTGACCCTAAAACTAGTAATAGAAGGCGAGCGTCGAACCTCGGTTGGTAGTTGGTTCCAGTGAGAGCAGGCAGCAATCGAGAAGGACCTTAGATAGGCAGATGTTCGGCAAAAAGGTACATGCAAATCTAATTCCTGCGCTCGCATGTCGCGCTGACGAACATTTGAGCGGAAAACAAAATTTTCAGAGAGGTAGGCAGGAAGAGAAGAAGCCAAGATGGAAAAAAGCATGCAGCACATAGAGTATATGCGTCTATTTGAGATAGTTAGCCACCCGAGTCTATTTAGGTAGGGAGTTATGTGTTCGTCTCTCCTTAGATTAAAAATGAAGCGGACACACGCATTTAATGCCCGCTGCAATTTAGTAACTAATACACCCGGTAAGTCTGAGAAAACAGCACTACAGTAATCAAAGTGCGGGAATATTAGTGAGGTAACAAGCTGCCTTATACAGGGGAAAGCGGGTTAAGACAGAAGAATTAAGAAAAATCGTATGTAAAATTAATGTTTCTTTATTGACAACAATATTTTTTATCTTACATTAATATTTGGTCTTTAAATTTTGATATAAAATTAAAATGACAAACATAAATCGATTACAAATATGAAATAAATTAAGTTTAAAATATGTAGCACTTTTCCGGTTTTGTACGACTCTCCTTTACCTAAGTCGATCGTTTCAAGCAACGGATAATAAAATTTTTCAAATAAAAACCTTCCCTCTACGAGCTCGTATCAGACAATGCCAATTAATTAAATCTTTCTCAGTGGTAATTTTCACTAGAAACCAAAAGAGAAAGGACGTTCATCGTAAAAGGTTCGTAAGTCCTTCGCGAGAAAAGAGGTACAAAGAGAGAACGGTGACGTCGGGCGCGTAGAGCTAGATACAACGCATTAACGTGAATCACAGCAGCGCGGCATGACGAAGAAGAGGGTCGCGCGCGTATTCAGCAAAACTCGTCGCGAGTTATTATTTCGTCGCGAGTACACTCGGGGCACGAAAGAGGGAAGCGTTCCCGTTTCGTAGCGGCCGTGCTGCTGACAAAACAGATTAAATTAGCTCGTTAAGTCGACAACTTTTTCCCATCGCTCAGCTGGACGCTGAAGCAGCAGTAGCAGCAGTAGTAGAAGCCAACAAGCGAGCAGACTAGAGCAGACAGGAAAGTAGACGGCGTGCGAACTAACGTAGGTGGGTAGGTACCTACGTTTTTTCGTGGGACCATTCTCCGTTGATCTTCTCTTTACTCATTAACGTCGCGCTTAATCGAAATCGAAACTAACGAGGGTATCTCGATTTAGTCGAACGTAGCGAAGTCGATTTGTACGGATAGCGAAGGAAAAAAAATGTACGAAAGAAAAGTTTGGATTCACGGGATAGCTTTGCATTCTCAGTTTCGCGAAACTTCACCTATACATATGTATACGCGTATATACGTAACGTAGCTCCCTTATCTTTCCTATAGTAGGCATATACGAGACGTACACCTACACATGGACAAATACAGAGTCACACACGCGAGCACGTATATCCGTCAGGCGTATAATTTACGACAGACGAATCCGCGATGCCACGCGAGGAGAGCCGCGACGTTCGCAGCGAGAGAGGCTCGGGTTAAGGGGTAGGTTACAGGTGGAAGGAAAGGGGTAGCGGAGACGCGGAAGGGGATGGACTAGACAACTCATTACCGGGGACTGGCAAACAGAAAACTAGGTTATGCAAGCTCATACGTCATCGGAATTAGAACCGTAGTCCGCCCGCTGTATCTCAAATGTACACTATCGTACGGAACGTGTTCTTCACCTCTCTCTCTCTCTCTTGCTCACACACATACATATACACGTATACACTCATATTCAACCTCTCGACTACCTACTAACCCCCTCTCGACCACCCACGAGCGTGTATGAATTTATGTAATGCGCGCGGCTTCTAGATTGCCAGGGAAATACCGTGGATACGTGCGTTTCACAACACCGCTGCTTATACTCTCTCTCTCTCTTGCAAAGCTCGCAGCCGCCATCGCATGGAAGATAATGCGAAGGCAGGAATCCGCAATCGATACCTGCCGACAATTTTGCTTTTCGTCCGAGTACCCGAACGATGTTCTTCCTTGGCTACGCTTGTTACCTACGGATATCGTTAGAAACATCGCTGGGACCTTTCTACGACTCAAGAGACAAAGTCGAGTACTTGGTTTCGAGGAGGGTGCTAAAAGCTAAAAAGGGTGGCCCGCTAAAAGCGATTTCTAGCTTTTTGTTCCCTCAATCGGTAGACTTTCTTAACGATTAGAAAGGACCAAGTTGTGCCAAGACGTTTGATGGAGAAAATTATCGCAAAGTACCGACTGCGTTTTATGTTTGATGTTAATATCGGAACTGGGTCAAATTTCAACGTAGGTAACAAGTAAGGAAAAAGAAACAATTACAATTTCTATTTTTCTTAATAACTCGATGTGTTGTTAGGAAATTGTCCAAGATTTGTTCAAGATAATGGACTAACTCCCCGGAACTGTTTGTAGCTACTCGAAAAGTTCAGGTTTCGAACGTAGAAACGAAATGGAGATAAATCGCAACGAGTTTGTCAACGACAGATTCCGTTGGCTTTGCCACAGTCTCGCGATGACTTGTACGGGGGAGGGTTCGAGTACTCGATGTTTCCTTTCGCGCTTGTTTACGGCTTAGTCACGCGCGAAAGCCACGCAGAGCTGTCCGGTAATCTCCAGGCCGTGCCAGTTTGCGAAATGCACCGGACAAGGATTACAAATCGCTTTACTCGTTTTCGCAAAATCGATCTTACCGATGAGATAAGCCGGTCCGATTTATTTGTCTTCTAACAAGATTATCGTCAATTATGTTATAATATGGATGTTACCAGATTCTAACTTAAACGGCTGAAAAACGAGTTTTCACTTTTCGTAAGAACAACGGTCACTAGCACCAGTGAATTCCGAGCGCACGCGGACAAGTTCCGACAAATATTTTTTAAATTGAAAAACCTCGTGCTCGGACGCAAGAAAAGTCTAGGACGAGTTAGAAACCAACGAGTCCGTTTTTGGTACCGTTTTGTTCGCGAACCGTTCACGCGTTTCAACGTACGTTATATATGTGTGTTTGCGAATTCCATTCTGCGAACACAGTTTGGTTGGACGGGTTAGGAAAAGTTTGCGAGCGATTCCGGCTAATATGGACACTGCATTAGAACGAGGGAAAATGCGAGAATATCGGGAAAATTTCTACATCGTTGTTAGGAACGCGATGATGAAACGACGACTACGATACGCTTCGCTTGTCATTCGCATACTATACCCAAGGAAGTTCCTTTAGCGTCGCGGGAAGCCTCGAAGACGGAAGGGAATAGTTTTACTTTGTGCTGCTCGAGTACTTACTTTGTGTTTCGCCGTATCATAGGTAATTAAACCTTACTCATACAACGCAAGCGGTTTGACGTAAAACAAGGCAAACTTCTCGGTTAGCAAAGCGGAAGCGTTACAAATTGATCTTCCTTCTACCAACCCGCTGCCGTATTGAGGTAGTCTGCTTGCGTCGAACGTTTAACGTTACTGTCTCTCTTTCTCTTTCATCGACCATAATCATCGCTTGGTTTCCATTATGTAGCAACGATTAACTCGTTAATTCGTTTCGTCGTCGTGATCAATCTCCGGGGGTGACTCTATCTATTCATACTTTGTTTTTGCAGAACCTTTCAAAAAATAATTTCTTTGATGGATCGGTAAGAAAATAACGACAATGATATTCATGAGCATGACCTTCGTTCGAATAGAATCGATTATCGATAAGAGGATAACGATATAAGCGATACACGTTTATTTGATCTTTTAATGAACGAATATGCTCGAGATTCATCTTTAAATAACTCGTGGACACGGAATCGAAATAGCTAATCTCCAGTTTTCTCTCATTTTTTAATTCCGTTCAAAGACGTACATTGCCGAAAGGGAGGGGTTATCGCTCATTGACGGCTTTCTTCGAAGCTGCCAGATACATAACGGAAGCTCCGCGAAGGCTCGAAAGCCCCATACTTCGCCGTTTATGTGGAGTTTGAACAGTACTTCGTCGTAAGATTACTCCAAGTTTCGGTAACATAGCGCGAGAGACTTCGGTGCTGGGCCGGAGGTAAAATATTTCGCGGCTTCCGTTCGCTCGTCGATAGTTAGTCGCGCGTAAGCGAGAGGAGCTACCGTAGATTCGACCTTTACGAAAAGTTCGAAGCGACAGGTTCAGGATTTTCAAGGGAGTGTGTGCGAGGGAAAGAAGAGAGATATAGAGGGTTCGAGAGGGTTCGATTCCTTCGTCGCGCGCGCGTGCCCGACGGTGAACTAATTCGAGAGGATTCGCCGTGTCATATTCTTCTCGAGGAAATCGAAAATCGATGAAAGACTCGTTAGCATGGGGTTTCCAGCACGCTCGAGATCCGTTCGACTTTCTTCCCGCCTCATGAAAGTCCGCTTTAACGTTTTCGTGAAGAAGAATGGCGGCTGGTGCTTCCAGTCCATCCTCGTTGAGGCATCGTCTTCGTGCTTGTCCTGTGACCCTAGTTCACTCTCTCTCTCTCTCTCACTCTCTTTGTCTGTTTCGTTCTCTACCAACTGCATTCACCTTCTCTCTTTTGCGATTCTAGAAGCCCTTGGATCGCTCGGCTCACCAACGTGTGTCGCAGGCGACTGTCACGTTTACTCCCGGCGAGAATAAATGAACGCTTCCATTGAAAAGCTATCTAGCAGTAGGTAGGAGGACGGTTTTCCTTGGTTCGTAGCATAGTCACCGTCTGGTGGTGGCGTCGAAATCAGAGTTTAATGGGCATAACGTCTGAATGAACCGGCACTATCGGGCCAATATATCAGGGACCTGGTGAACCGGCCTGTCGAGCAGGCCGAGCTAGTCGTGAATTCCTGAAAAAGCACCCGCGGGAGTCGAGGTCTGCACGAGGAAAATAATTTTGCGTTACCGTCGAGGGCGCGCCTTTTCTCCCTCGATCGTACCAAGGAATAGTAGTCGTGAGCTACGTCTCACCGGTACCGCCTCTACTCGCCTCCCTTCTTCTCCTCTCTCTCTTTTTCGTGAATCTAGCCTCCATCCACCTTTCGCCTCCCAGTCTCCTTCTTCGAACACCACCCCAACCTACTCGACTCGCCATTCGTCTCGTCTCTACGCGTAACGCATTTGGATTAGGGGAAGATCTTTGATTTTTCCATCGAAATTCTAGCCGGCTCGCGTCTCGTTTTTCATTTCGGATTTTCGAAACTTACTTGGAGACGATCGCCGCCTCGAGAAACTACTAGCGCGCCATTCCCGGTAGTCGATCCAACAAATCTTTCGACGATCCATTTTTCATCTTCCCGAGCCAGAAACAAATCTCTTCTTTACGGTAGAGACACTCGATGATTAGTCAAGTCTTTGGAAACTGTTCGGCATTAGAAAACCTATTTATAACTTAGGATGTTTTAAGTAGTGATCTTAAACTGCCCAGGTCGCGGTTCAATGGTTGTAACGTCTGAATAAAATGGCGCTTTCGGGAACGATATATCAGATCTGCTAAGCTGTCTCCCGAGGAACAAACGGAACGGGATTTCGTGAGAAAGCACATTCGCACCTTCAACTTTGAGTACAATTCCCTGACAAACGACTAACCGTGGAAAAATTCTACCTATGCCCTCTCGCAGCTTATCGTTTTGGCTTTCTAACAAGCCACAAATCATTGAAAACGGGCAAGTATTGCGTTCTGTAAAAGAATTATAGCGTTCTTTCTCACGATAGTTTCGTCGATTCGACAAAATCATTCGAGCGCGCATCGTCGCCGTCGCGAGAGAATAGCCTTCCGGTTCTTCTTCCTTCGCTTTACTTACTTCTTACTCTTCTTCGCCAGCGTCTTACAAAATTCCATTTTATCTTTGAGCTTTTACTTTTCCCTCGTCTTCGTTTTTCCTTCCTCTCTTACTTACTTATTTTTTCTACCAAAATTAACAAGAAATTTCGAAGAGCGTGCAAGTCAAGACCGCTTTCACCGAAATAATGGAGTTTTTGACTCTTTGAAAATGTTACATATAGGCTTACCGATGCCGAGGAGCCCGTAGCCGCTTGAAAAGTTAGCTAAGTTGCAGCCTCGAAGTATCTAACTGCGGAAGTTGGCCCAAGCAGAGAGAAAACGAAAGAGAGAAAGCGAAAGAGAGATAGAGAAAGAGAAGGGAAGAGGGAGAGTGCAGTGGTAACTGCTCTCTGCGACCGGAAGTTTTCATGAAAATTAAATATCGTGCCCCGGGATTTGCGTAATTTCGAGATGATGTGTACTTATGTTAATGGAAAAAGTAACGCTGTTTCGGAAGAGCGAACGCGGTAATCATCGTACCGTGAAAGAGAGGAACTCGCCAACGATAGGTATGGATGGAATATGCTTCCGCGTAAAAACGATTATCGTTTGCAAATCGAAATCGAGCGGCTACCATGTTTTCCGATTATAAACCGTGATTTCAATATTTTTAATTCCCAACTGTTGCCGTCGTTCGGTCGCATCGACGCTTCGCCAACGGCTTCTCTAACTCTACTCGTAATTTACGAGCTGGTCGTAAAAGTTTCTCACGATACTATCGTGGTGCGAGGTCTCGAACGAGAATACGAACGCGTAGACGGCTTTTCTCGCCTCGAATGTTTTAAGTCACTCGCGTAATTCCTATCTCCGACGAACGATTCGTGCACAGACCGATATACAGGGTGTCTGGTTTCAGGTGTCCAAGCGGAGAACTACATGTACGCGTCAATGACTCGAGTAGAAAAGTCTAATACCAGTTTTCGAAATTTGACCTAGTTAATGAGTTATTAGCTAATAAAGATCGGCCAATTACAGCGATTAGCGAAGGAAGGCGGTTCGCTTGAGCTCGTAGCTAGGCAAGAGACAAGCGGTAGGAGGAACAAGCCACGATAAACAACGTTACGTGTCGCGGCTCGCTGTGCGATTGGCCGATCTTTGTTAGTTAATAACTATTTAACTGAGACAAATTTCGGAAAATAGTATTAGACTTTTCGACTCGAATCATTGATGTGCACATGTAGTTTTTCGCTTGGACACCTGGAACCGGACACCCTGTATACATACGTTCGTTCACGACGGAATTTTCTGGAATAAATAAGAGTTCGAATTTGTTGATAGCAGCGATGGAACATAGACAAGACAATTTAGCAAACATTATTCGAACTGATTTTCCCTTAACGAGAAGCATGGAAAGTGTAATTTTGAGAGAGAAGTGTCCGACAACTCGCTCGCTAGAAAGCGTGTTACTAGCTCGTTGCTGCAAAAGGGACTTTGAACTTCCTAACGGGGCATCCGGCAGTCGCGACGACGTAACGCCCGTCTAATTAAGACTAAATACATAATTAGAGTGTTGGTCACGTGCACTAGTCGGTCTAGCTGCAATCGAACGGTCAACTCCCTCTTTCTCTCTCTGTTTCTCCTTCCTTCTTTTACTTCTCGAGTGTTTCAACGAGGAAACACGTATCCTACCGTCAGCACCTTTGGATTTTAAGTTGCATCGAGCGCATCGTCCACTTTATTAAACCTACCGTTCGACACACATAAACTCGTAATTTTCGAAAGTTCCAACCAGGTTCTCCGCAATGATCTCGAAGGCAGAAATTTTGCTGACGGTGGTTCGGGAACACGTAGAACGGGGACCAAGTCTAATGCCACAAGGATTTCGATATATATTTATATGCATTAAAGAAACATAGTACTTGCATACATCGACGTGTAACTTAAGTATTGTAAAAAGCGCTTTAACGATTCTCTGATGAAAAAACTTTGGAAAACTGTTAGCCCGTTCGTATTAACGGTCATAAAAATCGCGAGAAATTGAACAGCTATGGATCGTTTATCGAGAAAAAGCCGTTACCACTCTAGACGATGCATCCCGGTGCCTCTCCCACCGTTTATGCTTTTTCGCGAGATTAGCATTTTTATTCGGGAATAAAATTCATTAAACAAAGTAAGTACTCGTAGTGCGTTCGCGAGTTTGCGTTAGAACTCAAGGGGACCGTAGATATAAAGGAGTGTACAAATATAAATAATACATTTCAATAATTGATTCAGACGAGTACATTTTGTCGGGCCCAGCAGATATTTATTCTCCCGTACCGTAAACTTTCAGTGGCTCGTCGTGTATCCAACCCACGCGTGTGAAAAAAAAAGAAAACTGAACTAAAAGTTCAAAAGTTACAACAAACAACACGCTTAGTCGTCGATGCGTTACAGTCGAGTTTTCAAAGCCATCATTGTCGTTCCCGATCTAACGTTTACCGTTGAAATTACCTACTCACGAAATTTCTCTCAGTCAACCATGAGAATCGAATTATCGGTAAACGTAATCGAGAACTTTGACCGATCCGCTCGCTAATCGGCCAAGCTTCCGTGGTATTTTGCCATAGGGAAACCTTTTATCCGAATAGCGACCCTTTCCATGGGAACACGTGGGTTTTTGGTAAATGGAAGGAGTTAGATTTCAATTAAACGACTACAACGGCAAAAACAAGGTGAGCTCGAATTTCGACGGACGATTGATTCGAATTGAAGCCGAGGAAACTGCTCGCCGCCGGCGCCGAGTACACGCCACGGAATTCACTTAAGAGCTATACAAGCTGCATTTAGTTAGCGCATTCGGAACTATCTCCCCTCCCTCTCTCATCCCCTAGCTCCCTTCCCCTGTTTCTCGCTCTTCACCACGAGCGTTCATGTTCTCGGAGTTATGCGCCTCGCATGTTCACCGGTGCGAGCGCGCAAGGGTTATGTCTAATTTGCTTTTCCGCGAATTCCTTCGACGATTACGCCGTTACGTCCTGCTTGAACGACACGAAAGTCTTGATTAAGCGTCGAAACGGAAATTATTTTTTTTATTTCTCTTCTTACGCGTTGCTCTTTTCTCTACGTCGATAAAACACTATACTTTTATCGTCTAACGGGTCATGATAATTATAAAACTGTTATAATCGCGAGTCGAGAATATAGAAAACGTGTAGTAATACCTTTAATTATCTAAAAACATCGATTACCTTAAAAGATTATTCTAAAACAACGTTTATACATATCATTAAAAAAAAAATATCTGTCGATCAGCGAAAAGACCGTTTCGCTTTCTTGAGAAGTTCGTATAATTTATTCTAGAATGGACCAAACCCGTGTGTTTCCTATCTCTTAGGATAACCTAAATCTGGTTGAAGGCAGGCACCGTATAAATCAGGTACGCGGCAGCAGCAGCAAGGTATACACGTAATTGAATCAATTATTCCCCGTATCTGCAGTAACTGTCGTCTTATGATAACGTATACCAGCAGCCGATGTTAATCCCTCGCGGGCACGTTTAATCGATGACCTAGGAAAAGGTCGTTCCCCGTGAAATTAATACGTTTTTCCACGTGAATCGCCTAAGGATCGAGATTCCTATCGTCTAACGGGCGATTATTAAAAAGCCGAGGGGAAACTCCTAGACGCGAATAATAACTCGAATACTTCGTTGGATTTCCAATCGAAGATTCAACCGGCTCGCCGCAAACGCTTCAAGATGTACGCTTCGCAATTTCTAATATATCCGCCGTGCCACGCATATTAAGCACAAGCGTAATTAGTATAATTACCGTTATTGGTCACATCGGTAAGCTATATACAACGCGTTACGACCGCAAATTAATTGCGCCCACTCCCGGCCACTAAGCGACGCAGTCAGGCAATAATTGGCAACTTTCGCTGTAACGTTTGCGGTTTAATAGTCAGTCACGCATCGGACCATCCTCGGAATATTCTCCACGTCGTACCTTTACTTCGGGATCCTTTCGTTAAATAAAATCGTCTACGAGAGAATCGTCGCTAGGAGAACGCGATCATATCGTTTTGAACTTGATCATTTATCACGCTTAGCTCGTATAAACTCTGCGTGGTGTAACGTACGAACGTATTACGGGCGTTATTACCTATGGCAAGAGGGGATTATGAAAATCATATTAACACCTATGTTGAATTATTCCTATTAGAGGGAAACGAGGAGAAAATAAAATGCGATCTGATTTTCTGCAACAGGAATTATTGAAAACGAAAGAAAATATCGACGTGTCTAAATCTATCGTAATAAAATTGATTACTTAGAATATGTGTTAACAGGGAATTATTCAAATCCGTTAAAAGTATTTATAAACTTGGATGAAAATGTTATCTTTCATCGGTATCGTCATTTATCTCCTATATTTTATTAGAGTAAATATTCAAATGTAAATTCAACGTGCGTCTACATACATTAGCGAGTTAGCAAACGCGTTAAGTAAATATTAAATCTGTGGTATCGACTAAATTTTAACGTCCACAAAAGGAAACGTTTCAAGGAAAGAGGAAGGGCTACTATGTCGGAAATTGGCGCGGCCAACGCGAAGGCGCGGTAAGCCGGTGAAACAATGAGACCGAGGTTGGAGCATTATAAATCACGGTTTTTCGAGCGAGCGAAACGCGATAGCGACTTCTATAGCGTTGGATAAAGGTCTCCACCCAGTTTCGCGATTACACGTTGCCGCTACCACCATGGCACGTCTTTGTCGTCGTCGTCGTTGGTGGTGCACGACAGAAGTCGTAATAAGCTCAGCTATATCTCGAAAGTTCTAACGCTAATAAATAATAACGATCTCGCACCTTTGAGTTTCGAAGACCGAGTTACTTACTCTCATAGCGCTTAACGTACGTATGTAAATCGCATGGGTTTCATCTGTGAGAAAAAAAAGTGCAAAGTTTGAATCCATTAATCATAATAAAGTAGAAACATTTATTTCAATATATCAGAAGCTTCTGCCAGACGAATCGCTAAGTGGATTTAAGGTGGTTTTCAAATTGAATGCGAGTAACAGCACGACCGAAGTTCAACGGCAACGACATACTGGTACACACACATGCGCGTACTTGCACACGTAAACTCTCTTTCTCTATTCGGGAAGCCTGCTTTCCTGTCGAGAACGAATTTCGGTAGCCTGTGGCTCGTCGTCGTCGTCGAGGATTTCGCGCAGTATTTCGCCCGAGTTTCCGCGTTTCACCGAGTCGACCGGCAGCACGTTTTACCTAACATCCTTGCCGCATTCATCAACGGAATATTAGCGGACGTTGTGGGTGCGAAAACGAGGCTGAGAAGGAAAGAGTGGTATAACGAGGACTAGAGCGAGCGAATTGACCGCGTTATGTATATTTAATTCGTTCCATAAATATTTTCGCGGTACGCGCCATGGAACATACGCTCCCGACCGGACAGTGCGCGCCGGATGCTTTCGCGAGTCGTGTTTTACCATCCTGCTTACAAAATCGAGAGTAAGGTTTTACTTCGTTATTAAAATTCCCCATCGTACGTGCACACGCATACGAATATTAATATGATAATATGGAGTTGGTGGAATTTCGTAGAACGTTACGTCCCAGCGTCGAACCAACGGTTTCGCTAGTTTTTTTTAAATCTTTTTCGAAGGATCATTAATTCTATTCTTCGCTTTAATTTTCTTGGTATTTATTTTAATTCAATTTCATCGATTGGTTTAACCATCGATTCTGCACGTAGGCAATTGGGTAATGTTGCGTGATACGAGAACTTTCCTAATACGAAACTTTTGGTTATCTTCGTTACAGAAAACAATTCCTTATGAAGGAACTGAATCTTTTGTTACTTTTAATACGTATATCACGTTTTATTAAAAATTTTCTCAATCGAGAGTTATGATTTGTTATTAAAAACTTGGTCCTGTATTAGGTCACTTTATCACGACTCGTGTCTATTTTTGTTCCAGTTGGACTGCTTTTTTTTCCCGAAAAGTACAACGTTCCGTAAAACGTGATTTCGAGGCAATGAGATTAAAGATAAAAATAACAGGCTGTGCGAGAATCGATAAATATAAATTCGGCGACGAGAAAGGATGGTCGTTGCTCTCGTCGTGGAAAGAGCCAGAAAGATATAAGTAACTAATGCGAAACTGTAACGCAGGTAACGTGATCCGAAGCCGTCAAACGACGAGTTACGATAGCGTGGCCGGAATTATAAATCGCGCGTAGTCACGGTTTTTCGTGCGAACTTCTGTGTGTGCTCGGTCTGAGTAAGTATGCCATCTAGGAAACGCGACAGTTACATTGATATTCGCCGATAGGCCGCGTGGAAGCGCGTAAAACGCGATAAAATAAATTTATCGGCGTTGGGCGGCATATACGAGAGAGCGTGCCGAGGAAATATCAAAATTCGCGGCTCGTCTCTCGCGATTGCGAAATTATGATGCGATCGGTGCTTGCTACCTCGCACGCATGAATAAATGTCGAACACGCGTGTCTACGAGCTTACAGCATTTTTAAAATCTCAGGTTAATCGTTTCGCGGCTGAGGTTGCATCGAACACTCGCGAAATTGATCGTCGTCACGTTCTACATCTATCTAAATATTAGGTCGAGCGACGAATAATTTTCTTTCCATATCAATTTCATTTATTACTAAAATAAACAACAATTTTATCTTTATCTTATTTGCAATGGTTGGTTATTGGTTATCAAATGCGATTTTAACAAGAGTCAATGGAGTAAGCGCGTCATTACAATTTATTCCCAAAAAACGAAAATTACTTATGATTTAGCCTGATAGCTCAGCGAAGTTTGGAATACCTACTCGTTTGACGAGTTAAGAATAGCCTAACGAATTATACTTCTCAATTTTTATGCAAGCAGTCTTTGTCAATGTCCAAACGAATATATTTGACAATACATTTTTCTTTTTCAGAAAAATGCCAAAGCAGGACAAAAGAACGATAACGCAAAATGCGGTTAATTTTTGCCCGTCGATCAGTATCCACTCGTATGGAGGAGAACATTATCGATTTATCCGTGTATACATTAACGCTTGGGATACGTCAATCATACACGAATCCCTAATGTTACAAGGGACATCTCGCTTGGGTTAATGCGAAGAGATTGACACTGAGATTATAGTTAGCTCGAGGACCAGGGTGAACCTCCTACTTCTTTAGTCTGCTAATTCAATAATAATAGCAATAATAGCACGAATGGAAACAATATTTCTGTCTTTTTAAATACTTTCTTGCGACGTATCTGATGTATCTGTGACATTTTCTGATAAACGAGACCTTCATTGGCTGTCTAATTTTGCAGAAACAACACGTTCTTCAATGTTCAATTTCCACGCAACTAGACCACAGTTTTACCTTTTTTAAAGTACACTGTCCAACAAATTGTAAACCGCTTTTTTTTCATTTCCTCTAGGCACCATGAAATTCGTATAGGTTTTGACGTTCAAAAAACCAATCTGAAACCCTTTTGTCTCCATCACCTTCAGTTTTTGAAGAAATTGATTTTTAACAAAAATGTCATATACAATACATGTAAGTATTAATAATAAACAAATTTAGTTTCAACCCTGAATTTCGCAGACTTTTACGAATATAGTGATATAGGTACAATGTTCCTGTAATACGAGTTTCCAAATATGTTTAATACTAGGTACTTAAAGTGGACGAGACACTTTTTTGCCCTTTTTACGATACTTTTTTCAATTTTTCGTCGAAACTACATATTTGGCACAGATTCTAACCATAGTACTCGATAAAGTAACCATTTTTCTCTAGAAAACCATCATTCCGGTATGTAAATAAAGTTTTGTTTTCACACAAGAAAACAAGATATTCGCGGAAGTCACGCGGTGGCTGCAGTCGTTTTCAGCGATCATACTTAACGAAGCTCGCGGCATTGGGAGGTTCCGAAGGCCACTGGCACGCGCGCACGCGAAGTCAACCACTGCTGTGGTTATGTGAAATGATTTTCACCGTTGGACAGTGTTGTCTTTTTTTTCTGAAATAACACGATAAGGTATAGTGCGTCAGGGTATCTGGGCCATTATTTTATTTTACATTAACCATTGAAATAACCCAACGAACATTGTTTGGTAGTCATAGTAACACCTACAACTCGGACAAACTTCAAAGAGTAAGAAAAATGTACACGATGTATAAAAAAAAAGAGATAGCATGGCCCAGATAACCCTGGGCCCAGATATAATTAAGAGAACGCTAAAAAGTAATATCTAATTGAAAATGCGAGTAGATAATATACGTAGGTATATAAATTCGAGTATTACGGTCACGCAATGATATCAATTTCTCTAATACGAAAAGCAAAGCTCCGAAAAAATGAAAGAGCATCTCCGGTAGGTACTATTATCGTTTCTCACTATACCAACACACAACGTAGATTTCGAGAATGTGAGGAAAGCCGTGGTAGATTACGAAGGAAAAAAGAGAGAGAGGAAGGAAAAAAAATCCAGAAACAGGATATGTACCTAGGATCGAGCGGGCAAGAGAAACAAAGCGACGTCGGAGGTTGGCTCGCAAAATTTATGAATCGAGCATCTCTCCTCTTTTTTCTCTCTCTCTCTCTCTCTCTTTTCCATTTCCAGACGAGCTCGAAACGCGATATCGGCTGAACCGAAGCAACGCGAATAAGTGCGTGGGCTAGACCAGGTCCTAGGTTCAATATGCGGGAGCGTGCTGGTGGTTCCACGAGCGATGTGATTACCCCGTGCGATATCCAATCCTATCGAAGCTTCGAACGGTGGCCCCTTTACATTGGATCTCCCTCTTTCTCTCTCGCTCTCTATGCTCATTCCACTTGGTCTCCTTCCCTTTCACGATTCACCATCGCCCGCTCGTCCTCTCTCGGTGCACCGGTCAGCCGCATTTTAGCCGGCTGCGATACAAGTGCGTACTCCTATATGCGTGTGCGTTCGTGTGACTAGAGAGAGAGAGAGAGAGAGAGAGAGGAATGGAATAAAAGATAGATAGAGAGAGAAAGACAATATACATGAGTGTACGTGTGTGAAAGAGTCGCGAAATACACGAAGTCGATATATACGGCACATAGTCGTCGAGCGTGTGGAGAAATTCGTCGCTTTTTCGGCCAATGTTGGCACGATAGAAGAGAGGACTAGAGAGAGAGAGAGAGCTACGAGGGAGGAGTCGACACGGGCGAGCTTTCGTTGAACTTTCGTGTTGTCGTGTCGTCGTCGCAATTGGGTGAACGCGCTCGCGCGAGCGAACTAGCCCCCAATACCAAGAGAGAAAGAGAGAGAAACTGGCAATTCGCGACGTGCTCAACGCGTTTCGCTCGCCAACAGCACGCGGCAAATGAATCGACGTAGTCAAAGCTTCGGGCAACGTCCAATCGTAAACCGCGAGAAACTCCACGCCGCATAACTTTCTCTCCGCGTGTTCGCTTCGTCCCGCGTTAGAAGCTTCGTCTGTTTCGAAGGAAGAGATCCGGTATAAGGTGCACTTGCTTCGAGCGTGCAAACGATTCTCACCTCGATACGAGAGAAAGAGGGAGAGAGAGAGAAAGAGCACGAACCGTCATTATCGGAGAGTTAATACTAATCGGGTGCGCACGTCGGCGATAATCGAGTCGGACTATCGAATCGAGTCGCTCCAGGCGAACTCGTCTAGAACATGCTCGATCGTCTTGGTCTGGAATCGAAATAAATGTTCGATTTGATTTTAAGATCATTCGTTTGTTTTCTTTTTTATTCAGGCTTTTTTATTAGGGAATTGTTGAGAAATTTTACATTTTTACAGGTATCGATGTAGAATAACAGACGAATCGATCAATCTAATGATAGAAAAATAGCTTGTAAAATAAGACACTCTATGCGGTCGTGATTAAAAGGGAACATCGCCGACTGTCGAATTGTTTAACCTGCTTCTTTTTCGAAGTCGGTTATAAATATTAATATACTACATTAATAGATATCATATCTATACATTATAGATAAATAAAATTCCTTCGTTTCTAAGGTTTGAACGAATCAGACGATCTTCAAATCATTTTTACATTCTACGAACATAGGAGTCATATTAAAGAAAACATCGCTATAATCGTAAATATAAACACCGTGTATGTCAGTCGTAATATTGTTTTTAGCAATGTAAACAATGCAAGGCCTACAAAGAAGACAAGGGAAACGTTCTTTGTTCGAAACCCGATCAGTCTTCTCGCGAGTGTCGCCCTGTAAACATGGATTCGCATCAGACGACGTATAAAACATAACGTTCCTCGTGGCGTACAGAAGTCTGAACCTTTATTGTTCTCCTTCTTCTCGTCTATCGTTGCTTACGATTTTGAAAAACTTTACCCTTTGATCGTCGTCGAGGAAAATTTTTGAAGTTTTTTATTGGAATCGATGAAACCCAGAAAGGGGATTACTACGACGAAGCGGCGCATGTATCGCACGGATTTCGAATGGTACGAATATTTTTGTATTTTTTATTTTTATCTATGAAAAAATCTGCACTGTGTTTACGGAATTTTTTAAACGTTCCTGCGATGAATTTCAAAGCTTTCTATAACTTTGAATCACAGCTCGCCAAATTCTTTTTCTTGTTTCTCATTTTTATGATTTATGTTTCTTATTCTACATATAGTTTATTTATTGTTTATTGTTTTACATTTTTAATAGCTACAGTAAATTTACTTCCATGCAAACTGAAAGGAAGTTTAATCCTGATGAAAGAGAGAAAGAAAGCGGCCGGGGACGGAGAAATAGAGAGAGTACAATACACCTTTGATAAACATGTCAATTCTACGTACGCGACTATTTCTTTCGCATTCCAAATTTTCAGCTTATTAATTGAAAATTTATGCAGAATTAAATTATTAATATTCCAGTAATATTTGTACCTCCAAACCGAGAGCTGCATAAATACGCTATCCTTTTCGACGACAGCACTTTTATTACATTTTTTACAATAATTATGATAACAATCGATCAATTAATTATTTCTTCGATCCAATTTCGTCCACTCTCTTCGACTCGCTAGTTACGTCATAATTAACGTTCAAATCAAATTAGGACGTAGAATTTATTTAACTTCGGTACTAAAGTTAATTAACGCAAAGAATATAAACGAATCGAAAAGTAAATCAAAGTCCATCCTAGGTGATACATTTACGTATCACCCGAGTCCACTACATCGCGTTTCTCACTTCGATTTCCAGGCTGAATCGATGGACGTCGACTAGCACGCGTATGTATTTCCATCCAGCCTTAAAGCTTCGGTTACATCGGTGTCAATCCGACTCGACGTTTCATCGGCACGTCAAACGTTACGCGGGATTACGGCGTTGTCGTTAAACGAGCGAACGACGCGCGTCCCAACGCTTACGGTTCGCGTAATCCTAACGTGTGCGTCCACGGAAAAACTTCCTATCGCTTGAACGATGATCGATACACGCTACCCGGGACATCTAATCCGACTTATTGCGATTATTTTTATAGAGGAACTTTTTTTAAAGTGAAATAAGAAATTTTAAGATCTCTTTATTAACCCTTAGTTTGTCGCGCTAAAAAAATCGTACAACTCGTCACGAGTGGGTAATACCTCTGTTTTCATATTAATGTAATATAACAACCAACCTTTGATTTTAAAATTGATTTTAAAAATTGATTTTAAAAAACCAAACTTTTTTCCAGCTTTTAATTAAAAAAATATTAAACTCATAGACTCCACGCAAGTAATAAAAAGTTAATTAAGAGATTAATTACAAAGAATTAGAGAAATTTTTAGCATACCTACACGAAACGAATGTAAAATTGCATGGAAGTAAAATATAAAAGATATTTAACAAATTTTCCAAGTCTAATTCTTTCTAATTTTGTCCAAGTCCCGGAAAATTGTATAAATCGTAAAAGCGAGAGACGAACTCATTGTCAATTCGGCAATAAAGTAACGAATTTAAAGCTGACTTCACACGCGATACGTTCGCCGAGATATCGATGTATGCCAGTGACAGCCAAATAATAATCCATCGGAGCGTATTCGTTCTTCGTTACAAACAGATAACGTTATAACGCACGTATAAGCAAGCTCGCCAAACGCGCTAGAGATAGATAGTACTCTCGTACCTCTAAAAGAATATTGTTAATTCGTTCGAAAAGTTTTATCGTTTTTTTGGCAACAAATTCGAGGTTGTAGTTTCCTCGTTGGAGAGTCTGGCATTATTAAAATATGTGCCACGCACGCGAAACGCGCGCCAACCGGATTCCACCTGATATTTACTCCAGCGATTATTACCTCACTCGCCTGCGGAAAAGTCATTTAAAATACCGCGTGCGTGCAGCCTCGAGAATGAAACCCCCGTTCCGTGGCTTACTCCTTTTTTTCTCACGCGTCTCGTCGTTAGCAGCGTCCTAATGGTAATGGCCGATCCCTCGAAACCTTCGACTAAACGGAAGAAGAGAAAAAAACTCGAGGGAAGGCACTTCACCTTTGAATGGTCGCTTGCTTTCAATTTCTATGGACGACGACGACGACGATGAAATTGATGCAAAAGGAGGAAGCAGCCCGAAACGTTTTTACAAGCCCGACGACGTCTTTGTCGTCGTCGCCATCTTCCTCGTCGTCGTCTACGCCGTCATCGTTGGATGCTTTTCCCTTACTTCTGTCGACAGCTTTCGTCGTTCTGAGAAAATGTAGAAAAAGAGAGGGGGAGGGTAGAAAAGGAAAACGCGAAGTTTATTCCTTCGCGTTTAGAAAGCCTAGAATAAAAAATCATAAGGTCCGTCGTTAGTAGAAACGATATTACGGGATAATACAAATGAATGAACATCTCCAACGTAATAAAAAGATTAAATATGAACGAAATACAAGAGACGATGGAAATATAATATTGTGGTAAATGATCGTATGACAAACTGTAACGATCATCGATAGAACGAAGAAGGAAGTAACGAAAACGGGGTAGATAAAACAACGCGAAAAGCGAGTCTACCGAGATATAAGGGTAATGCGTGTTCCCTAAAAAATTGCATCGCTATTCTCGATTCCTTACACGATTTTCGATATTCGCTTGGTTAATGTATCTCCCGATGCGATGTCTGACCGGAGAAATTCTAAAGCTGATACCGGTGTGCTATACTCGTCGAGGTTTAATTAGAAAACGAGCAGCTGTAGCGGCAGTAGCAGCAGCGGCATCGAAACACGATGGTTGCGTGCGAAAGAAAAAATATCGTTAGGTGGAAAACGAATAACGAACTTCGGCGATGAAAAGGAACGAAAATACGTTAACGGGAAACATTCGCGACGTACTCGGTTTTGATTACGATGAGACCATCGTAGAATTAAGGTTTAAAATACAGGAAACGAGTATGTCTTGGTTTATTTTTAAAAAAGAAAGCTTTATTTTAAGTATCACCGAGAACATAGTAAGTATTACAAATAGGACGTTATCAAATATAATGATACACGCTGAAAATAATACTAAGATTGGTACTTCCTGCGGTTGTACTCCTAAAAAGGAGATATTTATTGCATCGAGATGTATTTTGTTACGAGTATTAACGCTACGTACGTATATACAATCTTAAAAACTTCGGAGAGACCTATACCTAAGTGAACTTAATCCTGTTATCGGGCAATAGCCCATAGGTGTAATAAGTAGTTCATTCATTCTGGTTTTACGTTGAGTAGGACTCGATATTTTATTTTGAACGAAATACCTCTGTATATTCGTTAAGTAAAACTTGAAAAAATTATTTACAAGCTTGCTATTCAATTTTAAATATGTAAAATCCTTTGTCAACGATAACTAAATGACTTAAAGGGGGTTAAGGATTAAGATTAAAAAACATTTAACAAGAAAAATCTGAAAATTCATCCTCTTACACCTCCTTTTTCGAAGTCGGTTAATAAATGTGATATCTCCGTTTTTGTAAAGTTGGGAAACAATTGACCGTGTCGAAGAAGAAAAAACATAATAGCTATAAAAAAATCGTACTTTTTCCATACATTGCGTATGTCAATCGGACCTTTAATATTCATCCAAACTAAATTGCACGGTCGCGGAACAACTACCTTAAAGAAACAATGAACTTCCCAAGCTCATGACCGATCTCGTACGAGACGCGATTCATCTTTCGTATGCCGATGAAATCCTCTCTGATTGCGAAATATGTGGTTTTGCAAGTTAATAAGCTCTCCTGTGGCCGGGGATCGGACTGAGCGCCCGCGAGAGGATAATTCTGGCACACAAATAGGAATACAGGAATGGTGGGGCACCCTTGAGTACATCCATATCTGGGATGTATCTTCATGAAGGTGTACTACCACTGCTTATACATATACGGTGTGCACGCATACATATCGGATATATCCGTATATATGTGAAAAACATAGACAAGTACCGTATGTATATGTATTACGTGTGCATATGCACAGGTGAAACACGAATAGAGAGAGGAAGGATAGAAAGAGAAGAGTCGGTATAAGCAGCGAGTGCTCGTAAATTGCGAAACATAAATAGAGAGACGCGCAGTATCGTTATGGTATATTGCGGCGATGGAGAGGGATAGGAAAAAGAGGAGGCAGAGGGAGATAAAAGAAGAGAGGGTGAAAAAACGAGGGAAGAGAAGGAAGTAGAGAAGGATGATGAGAAGAACGCTGGAGAAAAGAAACGGGGGGGGGGTGGGTAAGGAGGGGGTTGAACCTCTTCCACGAGGTTCTAGATCCTTCGAGAAAGTTTTTAAAGAGAAACTACATCTCGATAGAAACGTCAGTTCTGCGGAAATGGATGGGGCTGCGCCCAGAGGGTTCAACCTCCGTTCCTCTCCTATCGCTGCATTATATCCGCTTTGTCAACCGGAAGTGGGCTACCGGCGCACCGATACAGCTCCCTTCTCTCTCGTTCTCTCTCGGTGGTTCTTAAACGAGCAATAGCTCGCTGCACGAAAGGTGGATCGCTCTAACGGACCACATCGATAGATTTTTCTTTCTTCTCCTCCCCTTTCTCTATATCTTTCTCTCTTTCCGATGACTCTTATTACTCCCGTGGGATTATTGAAAACGTCGAGGAATATTCGCAGCTAAAGATAATCGTGATCGAATGCGCGCCGGATTTCTTTTCGAAAAGACTCGGGTTTCTCGTAAACGATTTTTCTTTTGCTACTTCAGATATTTCGAATCGAATTCTTCTACGCCACTCTGCCGTTTATTTGGCCTCGAATGTGTAAGCTTATACGTATATGTGCGTGTAGATACGTTGCGTGTCTAGGACGTAGACCATGTAGAATTTATGGATGTAGTCCGTAAAGCGCGATCGATTCGGTGATTGGCATATGCGATTTAACTCTGGAATTTCTCTCAGAAAACGTATGAAGCCAAATCGAAGGCGCCTCACGCGTATTGAAAGCGCAGAGATCGAAGTTATGAAGAAATATCGGGGACGTGGTTCAACAAGAAAATCGACTCGCGTGCCGGCATGCGCGCGCTCTGCTTCTTTATCTCGAAAAGAAATTCATCTTCTTCCTTCCCTTCGCCATAATCTACGTTTCCTGGTCTTTATCTTTCGACGTAACGAACGTGTCGTTCGGTTTGAAGAGAAGAACACGCGCACCACGTAACATCTATAAGGTTCCCGTGGGTCACGAAAACGACGATCGACTTTGCCTTGGTAAAAAGGGAAGTGGATGCTGCGAGCTCGACGTGCACTTCCTCCGAGACGGATATAATCCGATAGCCAAGTTCGGTGAGCCTGGTTACCGGTGGTGGGAGAACTAGAACGAAATAGTCCAAGAGAGATAGAGAGAGAGTGGAGGGGAACGAGAGGTTGGTAGGAACCGTGAAGGGAACTACAAGAGAAGAGCATCCCTTGGACAGGTTAGCATCCCCCAGAGTGGACCGGCTGATAGATCTAAAGCTTCTAACGCTGGCTAGAACCACCACCACAGACGGTGGCGAAGCTCTATTCTGCGAGAACTACGAAATGGACCCAGGAGTAACGCGAGGGATAAATTTACTGGCTGGGCGAAGCCGAACGTTTCGCCGTTTAAAAATACAGCCTCCGTCCGACCTTTCCAAAAAAAAAAAAAAAGAAAAGGAAAAAGAATACGAACGACGTGTCTGCTCTCGAGAGCGTGCACCCTCGCCATCGACCAGGGAGAAAGAGTCGATCGTGGTCAAGATTGTATAGGTTTCTATGCATGTAGGTATATATGTGACCGTGTGTCGTCTACGCGCGTTCATTATTCGCTTCTCTTAATACGTATCTCCGGTTCACGAATCTAAGCGTCGGTCCGGACTAATTACGAACTTTGATAGCAAACGAGTCGTGCTTTTATACGTTTCGTTCGTTTGATCTCTTCTCTGTCTCTCTCTTTCATTTCTCTCACTCTCCTGCTTTCGTTCTCTTTTTCTTTTGGCAAGTGCACGCAATTACCTGAAATCGTCGATTCGCTCGACACGTTCCAACCGATAAAGGAACTCTTCTAATCAGGAATTAATACGTTCGGCGTTGAAGAACTTTATTTAAGTGGGCACCCGAGAAACGTGCTTTGTTGGCTCTCTCACTCTCTTGAAGCTCGTGGAACAACGCGCGATATCGAGCGACTACCTTGGGAGGAGTCGAAAGCCTCGAGGACGGGTAGGGTCCTCGTATCGCGAAAAGGGAGGATCGCGAGACGAAAAGCTTTTACTCGCTTTCGACGCCGGGCGGAGATGGAAAAGAAACAAGTAACGACGAGGGGAGAGAGGAAATTTACTCGGCACAAATGGCCGGCGGTCCTGGGAATGGTGAGAAATTTACTTAGTTCTTCCTTACCGAGCGATTCGGTTGCATAATATTCTTGGATGGAGAGAGAAAAAGAGAGAGAGAGAATGAACTAAGGAGAGTCTACGGCAGAATTTCAGAGACGCCGAAGCAGCTGGTCCGAAATGTAGCTCACCTCCTCGACTCCTCCTTCTTCATCTCCACGCTTCATCCGTGTGCTACTCTTTTTAGTCTCTCTCTCTCTCTCTCTCTTTCTCTTGTTTTCTGTCTTTTTTCTTTACCCGAGTGCTTCCTCTACCTTTTCCACTTTCACAAGATTCTTCGCTCTCTTTCGCTTTCTCTCTCTCCCTATCTCATTCGCTGCACGATACGACGCGACGCAAGCATTCACTTTTTGAATGAAGCCGCGTGTCCTGCAGCCGCGAGATTTAATCCCATGAAACGTCTTGTCTCGTCCGTGAATATATGTCTACTTCTTTCTCTCTTTTTGTTCGCTTCCTCGAAGACGCGATTTCCCGAGCGTCATGCTCGCTGAATACGTGCAGGCATTTCGAGCTAAGAAATTAATGTAAAGAAAGAAAGACTACGATGCCGAGGAAAACGTCTCGCGCCAATGACTCCTACCTTTGCACTTTTTGTTTTCAAGTCGGGTGCTCCGACAGAACGAAAAAGAGGAGAACCGCATGGTGGTCTCGCGCGAGCGAAGTGTTTCGAGTCACGGCGATCGCTCGATATGCTTTATTCATCGATTATGCTAACGTTGGTCCGAAAATTGATGTATTTTGCATGAAGCATGAATAATGCCACCGCGTGCCTCGATATTGTTTAATATTATACGAACGATTTTATTATTCGTTATCCTTCGAAATCGACCGGAATCTCATTGACCTAGGGATGGAGGTTAACAAAATGTTCGAACGATAACGCGAACGACGCTTCGATCGTTCATCGGTGGTATGTTTATCGCAGTTAACAACCACTCGGTTTCACGGTGTTGCTGGACGAAACGGCTAGAGTCACGGCGGCGATGATTCGAGGGAACTTTTAATTACGCCTTTCTTCGCCGAGAAAGTGCCACTTAATTATAACTTTTGACCTGGGGATACGCTACACGGTTAAGCTAGCTCGAGGGCTCTCGAAAACGTAACGACGCTCCCATTTTCGTAAACACGCTCGAACGAGTTTTTCTCCGTCGCATAAGATACGAGTTTCCTCCTTTCCGTTTATTGGGTAAACGATCCCGTGTGTCGAGCCGTGCGGGCTTCCGCGCGAGATGCGTCCGCGTTATTAACGCTCTACGCCGCCGCGTACGGTCGTTACGCTTGGATATAGTTTAACCTATATTGAAATTTTCGACCTGGAATACGTTCCTTTGAATCTTAAGCTAAACCTAAATCATCTAGGAAACCGATAGAGAGGCACAGTGATTTGCTCATCCAACTAACCACACCAACCGGAGGTGTCAAAGCTGCGCATCGTGGCTATTATGATTGAACACGTGGATTTGGCACCTGCATGCATATACATTGCGGGAATCGATAGGACGAGCCAGCGGTAGGTCAAGCCAGATCGATCTCCCGCCGAATCCCTTATCATCCCTGGTTCTCTACCCCCTTCTCTGTCCCTCGTATTCATTGTTCGTGACAGAAAATACCGATACTCTTTGTTATGGAGTTTCTTTTCGCTCTCGAAAATCTACAACCGCTGGTGGAGCAACGTGCCGATTTACGTAGGTACACCTATCTCTGTGCTCGCTAACCAACAAAATAGAACTCGCACGAGATATCGTAAATCGTCGTTTGGACGTATACGCGTGTACACGCAATGGGTACCAACCATACACGTTTTTATCTTTGATGTATTCTTACACGCTCGAGGGAAGTTCCGCATTGTCGGAGACGAACAATTTTTAAGGCAGTTTATCTATCTCCCGTGTTCAACGAGAGATATATTACGCGAGTTGGTATACCTATATCGTGAAATAATCGTAAAAGAGCGATCCATAATTTCCCAAACCCATCCCTTCTTCCTTTAAAAATATTCACCTAGATCGTCCTGTCACCGATGTCCGTTCGTTCGGTGGACGACTAGGATTCCAAGCGTTCGAACAACCCCCTACAAGGCAAGGTTATTCGCGTCTGTAACCATCGTGATTGGATACGGAGATACGTCATATATATGTGCATATATTGCCGAATCGGATTCACGTGGAGTATCTATCTGTACGGCTAGCTGCTCATTTCGTCGCTCATCAGACACGTAGAATGCGTTATCGAGTCTAATACAGATTCTAAAATGTGCGAAACCTGTAAGAGTACCTGCCAAAGCGCGGTATTCGATCGATATCGATAGGTTAAGACGCGCCGATATGAACTCTTCTTAATTAGCAACGGCATTCAATTAGAGGCTAATCAAAGCAAGGCGTCGAGCGTGAAACACGCTAGCAAGACGATGCGATGTTATATCCGTTCGAAAGACGATACCTAACACCGATCCTGCTCGACATCGGGGATTGCTTTGGGACACGTAGACGTATCTCGCGGAGGTGTCGATCGGGTACCGAGTCACATCACTCATCCGGCTAATTATTCTAGTCAAAGCAACGTTTCGTGGTACCGTCGTCGTCATCGTGATTGTACCGGCTGATTTCTCTTAAGCAGATCTCTCGACGGAACGGTAGCGTCGGTCCTTGCGGGCTGTCGATCGACACGTCCTCCTGGATTTACTCGGCTACGCACGAACGCGTCGTTACCTTAGAGAGTCATGGTCACTCGATTGATACTCTCGAACCAATCCCTCAAAATATCCTTGCGCGTGATCGTACGATCGCTAGGCTTGTTGTAAGTAATTATCGTAGCTTTCGTTTCGATGATTTTTAACCGATTTCTTACAAAGAAAACATTCCCACGAAGATGTAGAGTTCATGGAGTCGGGCAAGAGATAACGTATTTTTGACGGAAATTCACTTTAATCTCTTGCTTTATAATATCATGTGAGACTCGTGGTGCGGATGTTGCGATAAACGCGTAAAGCACGGAGTTGTACATGGTTCAATTTTAATGAATTTATCTTTGGGGATTTTTCAGTGTTCGTTAGTCTTTGTTTGGGACAGTTTGTGACTTGTATTGCCTCTAACTACATTTGTTTTTTTTTCTCAATTTTGAATACTAGTTTCATTGTGTGGCAAATTAAATCATAGGACAAGAGGTTGAGGGGGTAAAATTAACGATAGGAAAAAACTTTGAATGTAAAACTTGCGTGATATTTGAACATGTATCAAATCGTGGGAAACAAATTCTTTTTAAGTTATAATTCTTAAATAACAAATATATTATACTTTCATAAAAATGCATAATTTTTGTCAGCTGTCCGATAGAACTTTAAATATCATGCAAGTTTTGCATTAAAAGACCTTGAGAAGAAGTGGATTAAAGATAATCTAAAAATATCTTCTAAAATAATTCGTTTTATAGATTTCCAATCATCGTGACTCGTTAAACCTTAATGATATCTTTAATTCTTAATCACGCATGCCCAATTAGTCGAGATCGCTTGAATCTTATTCGAACATCATCATATTCGTTTATTCGCTCGTAACGAATCTTAACACGTTTGACATTCGTACTTTGTCAGTTCGTTATTACATACTCGCGATATCGTTATCGATATCCGTTCCTTCATCGTCCCGAAAGTCACGTGCAATTTTCGAGAAACTCGTTAATAGTATATCGTACGCTGTAGGCAGACTAACGAGCTCCTTCGTAGCAACCTTCGGGACAATTATAAGACAAAGTAATTTCTCGGTACTCGGATCTACTCGTTATCCCACTTGAAATCAGGACTCTCGCACGAAATAGGAGGAAGGAAGGAAGGAAAGAGGAACTCTATATACGGTTTTACGATAAGATACGTATCGATCATCTTGATTTTCCGGGTAAAGAAGTAGGGGAAGGTTGGGCAAGACGGGGTACTTAAGGTTTGACAACGAATAAAACAATGGTTTTTGCATTTAACGAATCCGTTTTACTTTCTAATTACTCTTTGGTAATCGGTCTTTCATTTGAACTACCAATCAACCAATTGTTTAAAGTCTTATGAACTATATAAACAAAAATGTAAAAAAAGTCATTTTTCCCCATCTTGCCCCACCGGCAGGGTAAGACGGGGTACCCCCGTGGACAAGCTGGGATTCCAATCAACCAGCAAAATTTATAAACAAACAATATAATTAAAACGATAGTAGGTATAAGGTGTGTCGTTACTATCGCCAACGACGAGAGACAAGACAACGTAGTAGGTGGCCGCGTGTAGGAGTTAGATAAAAATTTAGACGTTTTGACATTTCTCGTATTATTTTTATGCTTTCTTTCACGTATAATGTTTGTTAGTGCATAGAAGTTTTCTCGAAACAGAATTACCTTATTATTTCTCATTACCCCATCTTGCCCCTTCTCGTCATATCGCAATTATATCAATATAAAACCTCGATGCAATGTACGAAAGTGAAAATTAAGATACGTATCTTATAGCTGGTTAAATTCTGTATCGAGAAAACGTACGTGCACTTTGAATAGTACAGATTTTTATGCAAATATCGCACGTGAAAGAAAGTACAAAAATAATATGAAACATGCCAAAAAGTATAAATTTTGATTTAACTCCTACACGCGTCCTCCTACAACGCTGTCTTTTGGCTCATCGTCGACGCTAATAGAGACACATCTAATACCTATTTGAGTTTTTAATTATTTCATTCGGATCATGAGATAAAGGGGGTACCCCGTCTTACCTCCCTACCCCGTCTTGCCCCACCTTCCCCGTCTTGCCCCACCTTCCCCTACTTCACTTTCTTTGGTTCAATATTATTTACATATTATTTAACTTAGCTACGAGGATCGTCGAAAATCGCGAATCATCGATAGATAGCAACTGTAGGCACTTTATAGTACCAGGCGTATAAAGTTCGGAACAGCTTTGGGCTCTTTCTAGCGAACGCTGAGAGGAAAAGGAAGAGAAAGAGCTATGGGTCATCGCTTGGAAAGTTTAAAAGGTCAAAACGAGTCGTACCGGGGGGTAGGTCAAGATGGCCAGTGGAGTGAAATATGGAAACGCGTGGAGTGCCTGTCGGTGACGGCGAAGGGGAAGAGAAAGAGAGAAAAAGAGAAGGAGAAAGAGAGAGAAAAGAGGGAATACGACATAAAAATAATTACGCTGATAGACCGGTGGCACCGTGCCAGGCGCAGTATTGCGACCCTGCCAAAATCAGATACCGCGTTGTTGCGTCCGGATGCATTATTCGACGAAAGGAGATGCGACCGAAAGGAGATGCAGAACGAAACGAAAGAGAAATGGAAAGGGAAGAAATAGAGAGACGAATGTGCTGTGCAAGGCGCATGGCTTACGATAAATTATTATGCCTGCTCATTGATTTATGTTTTCTCCGAACGTCACACCCGCCACCTTGCCACCATTGGAATGCCACAACCACCCTCGACATTGCCGCCGCTGCCACCTTCGTAGAAGAGGAATCACAAATTTTTGTATAATGTCTTTGGCATTATATTATAGCGAACCGTGGAAAATATGTCGTATCGTACCGTTGACTCTACTTTCCTGAACGGGATTTTACGAGGGTATAAAGTGAACTAACGTGCAATATTTTTTTAATTTATTTTATCTTATTTTTTTTATGTTAATCGAAATTTCCTCTAACAGCCTTTTAAAGACAAATGTACGAAGAATTTATCTGAAATGTAGTTAATGAAATTTATGAATAGTATTTTCAGATAAAATTGATTGTAATGGTAGGAAGCACTCTCATTATCTTCAACGATACGAAATCCAAAAGTTAACATTTTCATGTCCAACAAAATGTGGTTCCTTATCCTTTTTCGTACTTATGGGCATGCAGGGTATTTGTAGAGATAAAAGAGAGACAGAAAAGCAGGGAAGAAAACAATCGCTTACGTCGATAATGACCTTTCTCGAGGAACGAAAACAAGCGATCGCATTTACCTCCGAACCTGCTTTTCTTATTTCACTTTGTTCGCCGTCGGGGTTCTCTTACCCTTTCTCTCCTTTTTCCCGTATCCATCTTTCTTTCTCTCTTTCTCTTTTCCTTTCTTGTACGCGATCGACTCTCTTAATTTCGGCATTTGTCTTTGACGACGCGGAAGTATGTAGGTAGGAAGCCGGGAGTGCAGGAAATTGCTTGTTCGCCATGGATACACGGTAGATCTGTCCCTGCAAACGTTCCTGGACGAGATCCAGGTGATGTTTTATCGTCTAAGAATATTAAAAGTGGTTCCACCATCGAGAAATGGGTCTGGAGATTGCCTGCCTCGCGAGAAAACAGGATCGTCAAACGGCGTTACGCTACTCGATCGGTGTAATCTCTCTCTCTCTTTTTCTTCCACGTTGTCCTTCTATTAAACGCAAGAAAAAAGGCGAACTCTACCACAACGAGAAGAAGAGGCAAAGAGAAAATAAAAGAAGCCCGAGCAAGGTTCCATTCCCTTTTCATGTTTTGATAAAATTTTACATTTTAATTTCGAAGAAATCCTGACATCGCTGCTTTATTCCGCGCAAAAGATTTTTTCAGATCGTGCACGGCTTCAATTTATTGTTTTTTTTTTTTTCTACAGCACAGGAGTGCAAAGGGATCCCTTTGGTCGACGCATAGGCGATTGAATTTTCTTTTTTTTCGATATTTTACCGTCGGACGTAAAGATAAAAAAAAGGTAGAGAAAGAGAGAAAAAAGGAGAAATAAAACGAGAAGAAGATGTATCAAATTCCGGGGAAATTCTCTCAGTAAGTTCTCATTTGCCGAAAGACCGACAAAGAGAGAGAGAGGAGGCCAGCCTCTGTCCTCTCTCTTCCCACCCAACGCTTTTCACCAAAGTAGCCTCATTAGAATGTTCCAGCAAGGAGGAGAAATTGAATATCCAAGCACGAAGCTCTTCCTGTCGAACGACGTACACGAACGAACGAGCGAGCTTTTGTACGTCGAAATTCTTTTCCATTCCTCGTCTCTTGATTATCGACCTCTCGCACGCGTACAAAATAGCATCGTGGTAAAAAATATATCTCGGGAGTTAATTATAATTAATAAGCGATGGGCTCTTATCGATAGGTACGAAGGAATAATTGAGAAAAATATCTCGACCAAGAAGAATTGGTCGATCGGAAAGGATTACGCTCTCTCTCTCTTCCTTGACTGTCTTCTCTCTTCTCTTTCTTTCGGCGAGTACCTTGAAGGCATAAACGATTAATTTAATTTTTTACAAAACTCCTTCTCTCTCGCACACACATTCTATCGTTCCGTTCGGTTATCGACGGCAGCGGAAAGAAGTTAAATCGAAGGTAGACATCTCGACTGCCGTACGGGACAGGCTACAATGATTAATCGTTCGTAATTAGTCGCATCGAGAGTCGGTAAAAGCGTCGACGTTGCCGTCCGTGGTTGCGGGGTGCGATCACTCCGAGTAATTTATCAGCGATTTATCTTATTTTCCAAGACTCGCCACGAAGGACACCGGCTAAGAAATTTCTGCTCCATCTTCTACGTGATTCCGAAGGTATGAGACACACACACACATAGATACCTATCTGATATATTTGTATGTTCGGTATGTTCTCGAAAAAGATGCAGACATCTCTTCGGACAAATATCGCGTGCGTAATACCAACGAATATAAATTATGAATAATCGGGTCTCGGGCTCGCACGAATAAGGGCTAAGGAGGAGGAAGAAGCTGCGAGACCCACCATGAAATGAATAGTTTCGTTAGGCACCCCCAATAAATTGTTGCTCAGCTCGCCGTACCTCGTTGGCGCTCCTTAATTTCGTGCATAGGAAGAAGGCGTTGAAATTGTTGTCGTAAAACATCTAAAGGCTCCTTTCTTCGACCCCCCTCCCTCTCTCTCCACCTACAGCTAAAAGACGAATCTCACGGAAGCACTTCATTTTCGTGAAGCTTCGCGCGATGAGAACCGCTCTAGACGAAAAATAGGACGGATCTATGAATACAGGACGCGTGCTTCCTCCTTGAATGAGAATTATACTCCGTTTGCCTTTATATGCAGCGTGAATTCATACGAAACTCTTCTCGACGTTTCGCCCACGAGACACGAGACGAGAAAGAAAGAAAAAAAAAAAAAAAAGGAAAAAAAAACTGAAAGAAGGAAGACGTTTCTTTCACGTGCTTTATCGTCGAACAAGCCCAGTCAAAGGGAGAAATTATTACCTTACAACGATGACGTCTCGCGATACGAATAAATCCTTATCGCCAAAAGTTCGACGGCCAGGTTCTAAGCGAGCAAAAAGCTTGATATACGCGACCAAAGGATTATAATACATCAGGATCAGGGACAGGATTTTCTGATCAATTAGCAGTAGAAGCCAAACTAAGCGTCTGTCACGTCCGGTTAAAGTTTCCTGCCTCTGGTGAGGGCTGAAAGAGAGATAGAGGAGAATGGAACGACGTTCCCCACGTCGCCTACGATTTGTGGAAGCGGCGTGGCATCGACGTGGGCTACGATTATTCTCGACTTAACCTCCCACCGCGCGCGAGATATCGTGCATAAGCTCGTTCACGCGTTCGGTAGAGAAACTTTGGACCGGCTCCTTATAATTCGATCGTAATTTCTATCCTCGCTTTTTAATTAATCTCGAAGGGTATCAAGGAAGTTCGTAAGGACGTGAATAGCTTTGCGTACGTACGTACTTACATACATAGGTACGCACATAGTACGAACTCGAACGTAGGTATCGTTCCCTATTCCGCCTCATTCACGGAGAATATAACGCGTCCGTACAACGACCACACACGTACGGTCGACCGAATTTAAGCTCGTCTACTCTCCCAGAAACGCGCGTTTTGCGGTCGCGATTCGCTCCGAGAGGATTTGCCCGAGCGTGATTGGTCCTACGAACATCGCACCGAATTCGAATTGGACGTTTCAGCGCGATTCGTTGTGCCGTTTGCACGTCGATTTATGCGATTATTACTCCGCCGTGCGAAATCGTATTGTCTAAGGTGACTGAGAGAGCCTCGTTACGAATGGGAAGAGCGGCGGAGCTCCTCTTTCGATATTTGGCTTTTGAACAGGAGAGTAGATTTCTTCGGTAATGATTCTTCCTCGTGCGGGTCAAGCAAATATTTGTTGAAAAGAAGTTGAGGTCGGATGGTTGGTAAACGATTGGTGTTAAAGCTTTTCGCTTGTTTGGTTTGATCGAGGGATCATTTTTTTAACCCTTTGCACTCCGCGTCGAGTCTGACTCGACAAGGCCGATTTTGAGGATAATACGATGTCGACTGCTCCTCGACGCTCATTTTTTTTTTATATTCACAGATTTTACCCCAATTCACCTACCAACAACTCGAACAATTATTTTTATAATGATATATCACTTGAAATTAAATGATATGATGTTGGAAATATGGTGCCTCAGAGGGGACAGCGGAGTTCAAAGGGTTAAACACTAAACCTATTTACTGTTAATAGATTTATGTTAATAGGTATACTGTTAATAGAATAGTCAGGAATTCAAAGGTTTAACTTAGGTCGATAAAAAATCAAACGAGTTCTGAGAAAATAAGTAAATACAGAGAAAATCGAAAAATGTATATAAAAAGGTTCGAGACTAGAACAGGGTCACGCACAGGTACTTTTACTATTAAATTGTATCCTATAAGGTATTATTTTATGCGATTTCAGAAAATTACGGAATCCCTAGGCTTTCAATGAAAGTAAAGTCTTTCTTTATGCGCTTTTCTGTAAAACATATTCACAGCATAAAACGAGACCTTACTGTAATTTGGTTAATTCGCGATGAAATGTTATCTATCAATTTTATGTGGTTCGACGTCAAAGCTACTTTTAAATAAATAAATTTTTTAGTAAGATTCATCCAATTTTAAAACACAGCGGAAAAATCCTGGTAAATCTCTTTAATGCTTTAATACAGTTTATTATTTATTCATTATCGTTTCTACTATCTCCCACGAGATTTATCTTATTCGCAATTCCATCGATCGCGATCGCGTCATCGAAAGCCGACAAGTGGGATCGATCGTAAAACGTAAAATGGAACGCGTCCATCTCGGAGAGTGATGCTTCGCGGTAAGAAAAGTAACGAGGTAGTCGTCATCCGACTAGTCGGAGTTACTCACCTGAGGTTTTCTTCCCCGCGTAGCTATCTCACTCGAGAGGAAGGTCGATCTCCGATCTGTTTCAGGATCGCGAACAATGTAAACTTTACGATCGCGAGCAAAGCCGGAGAAAGGTTCGGGATAGCTCTCGTGAGAGAATTCGCGAATCTCTTTCTCGAGGGCGAATGAAAAATTTTCTCGTTACGCTAACGGCAGTAAAATATTTTAACGTTCGTCCGCCCGCTCGCACGACTTTTATCCGGACTGGCGTGTGTTTGACGTTGGCAAGAAAAGAGGGAAAGAAGAAAGGAGACATGAAATTCTCGATAAATCTGTTGATTTTCGAAGAATAGGTACGTGCGAGTAGGAGGAGAGAGAGAGAGAGAGAGAGTAAACGAGGCAAGTTTTTCTTATACCATCGTAAATTTTCAACGCTACGGAGAAATAAAAACTGTCGGGGAACGCTCATTTCCGCGCGACGATTGTCTTCTCTTACTCGGGAGCGTGCCTCGGTTACGAAAGCAACGAGGTCGTGTCCCATTTGGCCGCGGGCCCCGAGTATCCACCCAGTCTACTCGAGTACAACCTATTCTTTGATCGTGGATTTATTCGATGACGTAATTCGCCATTACGATGTGTATACCCGAGGCCTCGCTTATACGCGTACACCCACTAGAAAGTACGGGAAAGTATTTTCCTAGTACGATTTTACTTCCGACGTTCGTTCGAGCGTACTCGAGAAAATATTCTCTTTTTCTCTCGTAGATATGGATATGTAGCGCAACTGTCTTTCTTTTTCTATTTACCCGTAGGTACTAGAGCATCGAAAAGTATATATTCGAACGCGAAACAAACGTTCCGAACTCTCCTCGATGATTTTTGGAATATACATTGTAATCCTACTTCCAAGGGGAGAAAGAAGAGAGACAGAGCGATATTTCGTGCTCGAAATTTTTCGAAATACGTTCCAAATATACGCTGGCACGGTCTCCCACTTGGAACGTGCTCCACATCGATTCGATTCGAAAACTGTATAAATATCTTCCGCCATTGCCTATTCGCCCGCGAACACAGGCGTCTCGTTGTGATTCCAAAGCTGCCCATATCGGACGGTATCCAACTTTCCTGAGTATTTTTTAATGAAATATGTCGGTCGGGACTGGGGAAAATAAAAAAAAAAAAGGAAGAAATATGAAAAGCTGAACATTTCTCGACACGTCGGGATCGCTTAAGCGAGAAAGAAGACGGAGCCGTGTATGAAAAAGATGGAAAAGTAGGAGAAAACGGGGACCCGTGCGAACGTTTCTGCATACGTCGCATTATTCTCGCGATCCTGATTTACTTTTCGGTAGAAAATATTTGAAAATTTACGGTGGCTCACCCTTCTATAGTCGATGCAGTCCCGGTAACGGAGTCTCACCCCGCCCTTCCCTCCCTTTAACCGTTAGCCTGTTCCAAAACGACTCTCCTTTTTCTCCTTTCTCGACTTCCCCTCTGCTGACTCGACTAAAACAACTCCGCAATTACTCTCGGAGGATCGTTACAACCGAGGGAAACAGTGTCGGTGTGGTTTGTTCAACGAACGAACGAACGAACGAGCGAACGTAGCGAACGAATGAGTAGTAGTCGCGATCCGCGACTACTCCCATGCGTTCTCTCTTTCACGATCATATTCTGGAAAATCGGTCGAGAATTTCTTTCTACGATGAGTTCCTTCTGGCTAATAGAATGCCATTATGGCCGTCTTAGATATCGTGGAAAGTATTGATCGAGATTTATAAACCGGGTGCCTCGAGAATCGAACGATTCCTCTCGAGAGTAGATGGAATGAAATTTTTTAATTCGAGACTTCGTCTTCCAGAGAAAATCAATTTTCAAAAGTTTCTCGCTAACGGCACGGTCTCCTAAGAATTCTCGAATTTGATTTTTACCCGTTTGGTCCACGCTCGAACAGTTCTAGGTATACTCAAAAGGAGTTTACGAGAAATGGTTGGAACTCGAAGTCTGCAAAGCAACTTATTCTCAAGAATACGACTTTTTATCGAATGGGATAAACATTTGCAATAATTTTTCAGGTAAAATATCAAAAGTAGTAGAAGAAGTAAACCTTTATTCCCTCGTTACCTTTTTGCTTGTGACTCGCGCGAGTTTAATACAACATAAATGGAAAAACGTAGCAAGCATTTATAAAAGTAATAATACTAAATAACTAAGTAAAAAAGTTTATAAAATAACATTTTCAAGCCAACATTTCCAGACGGAAAACTCGTAATAAAAGCATTTCATTGCGTGTTTTCGGGACACCATGTCTACATTATAATCCATAGACACATATGTAGGTATTCTCCATATTGTAATTTTACTCGTACGATGCGCAGTCGTTATTCTCGATCAGTATATAACATCGGAAGCTGTATAACCTACATAGAATATGATGAGAATCTCGTATGAATCGGGTCTAATTATTGCAAGCGCATCGCTTTCAACGCTCGTCTCGTCTCGCGTTACAACGAGTGCTCAGCGTTCGAACGTAATCGTGCGCTCGTCCTCGGAAAAACAGATCACATATCCCGGGAACGTGTTGCATATAAGCTCGCACACACGTTTCGAATATATATATCTATAAGTACATTATGCGTATCGAATATTAATTGTTCCGAACGCTGAGGCGGCCGTTAGGTTTTTTTCTTTCATTTTTCTCGATGTTTCGAAAGACGAGAGACATCGTTACACGTTCGTTATTTGACGTTTGCATTCAAAAGCGGGATTCATACAAGCGACGGGATGGATTTTCCCTGCATTTCGTTCGGAGGCTCGTCGTTCAATTTCGAAGCTTGTCGTTCCCACGTGACGAGTGCTGTTAATAATAAAAATTCTCTCTCTCTTTTCCTCCTCGACTCCCCATTCCGTTTTTCAGCGTTGAATTTTCACCGTCCGCGTATCGCCGTTCTCCGGCCCGTTGGTAGGTATACAGGGTGTCCTATTCCGAGTTACCTACCGGGAAATTGCAGGTAGAGTGGACGAATCTAAGCAAAAATATCGAAAATTGTTTAAACAAATTCTGTCTAGTTAACGAGTTATTGACTAACAAAGATCGGCCGATCATAGAGCAGAAGCGATAGGCGACGAGAGACAGCCTTTTTCAGCAGGAGAAGAATTTCGAGAAAAACAAAGACGAGCAGCGACACGTAATGTTGTTCATTGTGGATTCCTCCTCCTACCGCTTCGTTTTTCATCTATTAGCGAGTTCGATTAGGTCGACCTTCGCGGATCGTTTCTGCTCTCAGTGATTGGCCGATCTTTATTAGTTAATAACCCATTAACTAAACCGAATTTGTTGGAACAATTTTCGATATTTCTGCTTAGATTTGTCCACTCTACCTACAGTTTCACGGTGGGTAACTTGGAACGGGACACCCTGTATACATACCTACACGTTCCTTTCCTGCCCAATTTGCGTAGGAATTTCTTCGAAATCGATAACGCGTAATGCATTTACTAGCAAATATTTACACAAATCCATTGATACATAATTTACGGGAGCAAAGCTCACAGTCGTATTAACTCTTCCGCGAACGGTCCCGAGAGGTACTCCAATGAATGGTATAAGTAGGTAGATGGTAAATGGATAAAGCAATAAGAGGAGATCATTTATAATTCTATGAATATGAGAACGTTTCCGAGATCGTCGATCGATTTCTTAATGATTCGTGAAATCGGGAAGGAAGGAAGAGACGTCGAAGATCGCGTTGCATCGGAAATTATGTTCTCTTGATCTCTCTTTGGTATTACCGCGAGAACGGAGTCAACGAGAGAACGTTAAAATAGACATTTAGCTACGTCGTTATTACTTGGTAGGAACGTTAGCGAGATCTCGTTAATTGGTCAATGATTAAACGTAGGCAATGTCTATTTTAGATATTATACCGACTCATGAAACTTCACGAGGATCTTACAAGAGACATAATAACGTTGTTAAGGCGTTCGAGGATAAACGTTAGGAGCAGTAATGTCGGCAGGATGTTAGGCAAACTCTTCTATAAAGACGACAGCAAGTCCACGGGAGATCAAAGTGAACGTCCTCGCGAGCAAAGACCCTGCCGATGTTAAGTCTCTCTTTCTGGCTCTCGCGAGAAAACTAGCGAGTACGCGGCATCCTTGGACGAACGTCTCGTACTTTTAACGATGTTAAGACGTTCCACGATAATCCTTCGCGAGATACGCCCGGTTATTCCGATGGCTCGTGTAGGTACCTCGAGAAATCCTGAATTTAGGTCGATGAGTCTTTACTTTCTTCTCCACCTCGTCGACATCATTAATATCACGATTGAGTAAATATAAGATTAGATCGATCATAGAGTATTACGAGATAATATCTTTTTATCAGCTTTCTTTACAAAGTCTATAATAATTTTTCATCGAGGAACACATGCTTTGTACAATTTAGAGCGACGTAAAAGAAGCGAAGTATAAAGTATTAAATGAAACTAGAGATAACAAAGTTAAATATAATATCTCCCAGTAACCAAAGTATTTACTTTGAAAACAGAATAATCGTTAACACTATCCGTTGTTCTCGTAACAGAATTACATCCTAAATATCGTTCTCGTTCTAACACCACGACTTCACACGTACGGCGCCACTAATTTTTCTTATCGCCCCTTGGGAAACGCAATAGAGATGAAATAAGTTTCACGTGTAGCAAGCAACGTTTTGCATGGGAAAGAGGATGCCAAATAAAGGAGTTTCGTACGTTTTCGTTCTTGCAGATGAAAAACATAGCGAGAGCGAGGATCGACCAGGGCCAGAAACGTTACTTAACTTTAAAACTTCTTACACGAACTAACGAAGAAGTTTGTTATTAGCAGAAAATTATTTCAAAGCTTTGCTCATTACGAACAACGATGGCATTATCGTAATAAAATGGTACGATATGAAAATTCAATTAAGGGTACGTCGAACGTATTCGGCATTTATATGCAACCCCGTGTGTTCCGTTATTCTCTATATCAAACGCATACTTCGTCATACGCGACGAGTAGCGAGAGAATGAGTGATGAAGAGGGTAAGAGGAGGGGGAGAGAAGAGAACAGAGGTGGCTGGCAGTCGCTCATAGAGAATCACGTGTAGAAGCAAATACAAATGCGCGTAGACGTAAACACGTACGAGGATACATACGAACCGAGTCTAATATTCGCACTTCGGATTTATCGTTCCGCTCGTTCCCACGAGATCGTCACGAGTCCGGCAACTTTATTTTCGCCGTTTGTAAGTTTGCCTTTTCGTATCTATTACGGCATTGCGCGTCGGCGGCGTGCCGGACGAAAATGAGCGGCCTGAAGGAACTTTCTGGAACGAGCGTCTCCGGGGAGAGGAACTGGACCAATGAGAAAGACAGAGAGAAAGGGGTAGTTTGATAGAAGTATCATGTGTGTGTGTCTGTGAGAAAGAGAGAGAGCGTAACAAGGGAGTATCACGGGCAGCATTAGAACCGTCGGAACTGGATAACTTCTGACGAATTTACGAGCTGCGGCAGACGAAACATCGACGTCGTTCCGCCCACACACAACTTTACACACACACATATATGTTCACTCTTTCTCTTTTCCTGCATGGGCCGACGCCTGTAACGCTGTTCCGTCGACTTGCCACGATAAAGAGACTCGAGAGTGGCCGCCGCCGTGATTTGACGGCTAACGAAGCGACCCATTTACTTTTCCTTTTGTCCAAGAGAAACGTGCGAAATATGACGTCGTGTAAAAGCACACCGTAGACTGCACGACGCCCTACGAGATCTCCTCTCCATTATCTTCCTACCTCTATACGATATCTTATACCGCGCTCTCGGTAGATACGTAGAGAGGTTTATAAAAATTGCATCGTTCGTTCTTTTACCGGCTGTTCCATCGTTCCCTGATCGACAAAAATCACTTCAACGTGGGTGATATCGTTAAATTTATTGTAAGAATAGTAAGTTCCTTTTTAAATCGCTGATCGAAAGCGTGAAGCGTTTAATGGTATACTCGACGTAAGTTTATCGACTCTCGGGTCACGCTCGACTTAAAAAAAAAAAAAAAAAAAAAAAACGATACTATAGGTATCATTTCTATAACGTTTTCGCTTTCTATACCAAAAACGTCTCTCTTTATTTTGAAATGTTCGCATTCTCGAATGTCCAGCGTGCCGATCTTTTCGCGTCCCTCTTTGATCCGAAGTTCTGTTAAAAAAGAAAGGGTAAATATACGAGAGTCTTCCCCGTCTTCCCTACTTTTCATTAACTCGCAAAAATGTGAGGAGATATGTTCTTTGAAGCGACGCGACATAACGCAAAGGAAGCAGTCAGGTGAATATGAAGTCGTAGTACGTACTACGTAGGCACGTGTATAGGTATGTACGCATGCATACACGCATACGTACACGAACACATCCGTACATGTTACAGATACGTGTTTTACCATTTTTTACCTCTAAAGAAGCTAACGAGAATTCTTTTTTCCTTTACGTACGCGCTGATGCGATTTAACGAAAGATTTTTCTCGCGATAAATAGGAAATAGCGAAGGTGTGAGAGAGGCGCGAGAAAGAGAAGAAAAAAGGGGGGAAGGGTATTTCGTCGTACTGTGCAACGTAATGTTGGAAAAAGACGAAGCGGGTTTTAGGGCTGTCGAGACGGATGGAAGCCCAGCGTAGTAGCATGGTGCACGCGATAGGGCGGATAGAAAGCAGCTCATTAACGTTGCATAGCGATAGCACCTGCTAGCAGCTGATAAGTTCGCGTTAGCGAGACTACGGTCAATTCGTTCCTGCTACATATAGGACTACATAGAAAACTCATATAAATTGTACTTTCTTCTCCTTACTATTGGTAATTATCTAGAATTACGAGCAACTGTTCGTATATTCGGACTTTGGTTAACAGAGACACTAAAATTTCCCCTTATATTAAATTATAATATACAAGGTGGTCCATGTTAATGTAGGCACCTTAATATCTCCCTTTATTCGTGATGACATAACAAATGTTTTTAATGCAATGTAAATGGTATTACAAGGTGTTTATTACAAATGTAATTGTAATAAGCAAATTTTAACTTTATTGAAAAATATTTATGTTTTTCGATCGTTATCGATAAGCTTTACCAGCTTATCAAATTAGATTTTTTTGGTCCCACACATAATAATCTTAAAAATCGCTTTATATATCGTCTCAGTTAAAGTACCGATCAATTTATTCGTTCATCTGTAACGATAAGATAAACGGCCGATCTGTTTAGACCTTTCTCACTCCTTCGATATCGTCTAATCTCTCTCACTTTCCACGCTGGTTACCGTTTCACGTTCACCAGGAAGATACGAAGACTCACGGTTTATAGCTCATCGTCAATGGGTGCACGCCATCGCCGAATATATACATATACATATGTGCACATATATACAGGTGTCCGTATATAGTTGCATAGGGTATAATATACCTACGTACATACCGATGAACGCTCAACGGTATCATAGACGTTAGCGTACGCGGCATTTGTTCATTGTACGCAATGCATTTAGAGCAGGTTTGCTGGCAATATTAATTTTCCTCTTGTTCGTTCGCCGGCTTTCGTGCATTTGGGTGTCAGTGAGTTAATTAAATCTCGATTCTCCTGCACGGCTTTGAATCGAGGAAAGGAAAGACGCTGGCTTCGAGGAAGACAGAGAAAGGGAGAGAGAGCATCAGAGAAGAGACCAATTATTTCGTTATAAAGGGGGAAACGCCGACAATTAATTGAATCAATCAAACACGAGCGCGCCCTCTGGTACTCTTCCGTCGTTTCGACGACGACGACGAAGACCAGCGTAGCGTGTACCTACTCTTCGGTCTATGCGCGAACACTAGCGAAGCGAAAGTTAATTAGGAAATTAAATAACGAGTCTCGATTAAAATGAGCTCGTTGAAACGGCCATTCGCATCCCTATGGACGATCACCGCTATACCATCACCGGAGAGCGCAATTCGAGCTCATTTTCATCGAATTATCGTCGATCGTTATGATCGCTAAACGAGGATAGGGATTATCCTCGCGTTTCGCGTATTTTGTGAATTACCGTAAGTGCGAACGAACGGAAGGGTCGTTTCGCGCTAACGTCAACGAGCCTTCGTGGAAAAACAAGTAGCGGGGTGCTTGCAAATCGTTGGGATCGACTGCATTTAGGGTGCGACACCCATTCAATTAACCGTCGGCAAAGTGAGTACTCACTCCACGGTTTACAGTGAAATATTCGAGCTTCTTTGCCATCCCACATATCACCCACCGCCGCGTTCCCACATATAACGCGCGGTAACACATATTACGCTCCCGTGAGTTATAAATTGGATCACGTCGCTGCATTATTCATGATCCAGAAGAGCGTCAAAGCCGTTTGATTCATTTCGTATCCAGCCCGGTAGGCAGCCGCCGCGGCGACGAAACCGGTGTACCTCGAAGATTCCTACCTGGCCGACGCGATCCTCTCCTCCGAGTCCTCCCGTGAGTTTTCTCGATCCTCGTTTCACCTTTTTTTCGCCAACCTCGTCTCCTTTTGCTCATCGAATTGGTCCAGCATCGGGTGTAGATACCTTCGATATGAAAGATCGAGGATGGAAGGTCTCCTTGGAAATTATTTTTATCTTCGGAATTTTCCATCGAAATTGTCCAAAATCTGCTCGACGATCGGCAAATATTTGAATAGCGTCTGAACTAGATTACAAATTTTCCACTCACCCCGCCAACGTAAACGACATCGGTAAACTTATCGTCGTGTCGTTCATTGATGTTTCTTTTTTTAATCCCCGCGTGCAATTACATCAACATCTTCTATATGTTTTCTATATACGTCGCGGTACTTCGCGAGTGGAAATTCTCGCTACGGTGTTTACGTGTGCGTTTATATGTGCATAGGTACCTAGTAGCACGCGCGATGCGTCACGGCTTTGCTCCGCAGTGAAACTTTCTCCTCCTCTGTGCTCTTGGCCGTACGCTGAGAATTATGGCCGTTCTTTCCAAGGTGTTTACACCGAATGTAGATTTTAGCCGGCTGCACGGCCGCTTACTCGGAGACACTTTATCGCCATCTTCCCAGGTGCACTCGACGAGCCTTCCGAAAGTGGGGAAAAACATTGTGCGAGAGAAAGAAAGAGAAGAGAGAGGATGGAGTAAGAAAAAGGATAAGTAAACGCAGGACGATAAACCGCGAGGATGGCTGGGACGATTTAAAGAGCCTAAATATTTTCACGTTTTCTCTTTCGCCCTCCTTATGACGGATAACGCTCACGTAAATATATTATAGTATATAACTTTGGCTAGCACCATTCTCGACAGATATCTATGTACGTGAGCGTGTATCCAGTCGGCCCGCAGGACGACTTCGAGACTTCCACTTGGCCGAAGTCTCCGGTGAAATAGGAAGATCGAAAGATTTCGCCCGACGGAAAAACGTCGACGAGGCACCAATCATGGCTCGATAAAAGTTTGAAATCCCAGAGCATTCGCCATCCGGGACCGTCCGGAACTTTTCGACGTTCGCTCGTCGGCAGAAAACTCATCCTTGTTTCCAACTATAAGCTCACGCATTTCCAGAATTGAATCGCGAAAATCTTACCGATATCGGCTTCTGCCGGGGGAATCTGGATTCTGTCGATTCGCTCGACACCGAAACTGTCCTTTCGAGAGTGCCACTCGCATGGGGAAACGTTTTTATCCTAGCGAGGGGTAGAAGATTGGGGCTCGATAATCGATTTTTTTTCTGGGTAGGGGTTAAAGTGGATGATCCATTTCCCATATACTTTATTAGAAATTAGAGCGAGTGGTAAGGTTCGAAATGAACTGAATGTAAATATATTGAAGGTATGTAGGTCCAACTAATCGTAAGCTTATTTTAAGCTCGGTCTAAATAGTTTTCTTCTAAAAAAGCTAATCTAAGTCTACATTTTGATCTAAATAACGCAGATAGAAAGTTCTAATTTACCAGTTATTACCCTCCTCTCTCATTCGCATAGTACACTTTCTTCTTGAAATTATATCGTATAAACCAAGATGATGATAATCAAGAAGCTTAGTATCTCTCATCTCATAAAATGAAATAACTCTCTCTCTCTTTCTCTCTCTTTAGAGAAAAATATTTTCACGAAGAGGGCAACGTAAAATATATTATATTATTCTCTCGATACGCGACCGAGTAAAAGCTTCGCACCAGCTTGGATAGCACGAACGAGCTCGAGCTCGTAATATAGCAACAACGTAGCGGGCATAACTCGGCAGCTCTTAAAAGATGTTAATTCATATAAAAAGCAGAAGCGTGGAATAAAAGTCGAGGAAAGATAGGAGGTTTCTTTTCTCCCTCTCTCTTTCCCAAGCAGCTTCCTTGGCCTGGGTATCGTGCAATTCGTGACACGGATACACCAATTCACGCTAGTCCTTCCCTCTTTCTTTTCTTTTTCTCCGTACCTACCGTTATACAGACGGTAGCGTTAATTTGCATTAATTATTTCTCAGTGTTGTAGCGCCGCTAACGAAGACGTTGCGTGCGACCGTCTCACTTCCAGCATCTACTTCGACTACTCTTCTCTTTCTCTTCTTCTCGTCTCGCATGCAGCTGGTATTAATCCGTAGCTCTTTGAACTCGGTTACACGTTCCGTTTTTCCACGAATAGCCCGGATAAAAGAGCGAGCGTTCGTTCCGGTAACACGAAAGTGGTTGCCGACCAACTTGGACGAACGAACGTAGACGTTTCTATTTGTAACGACTACGATATCGTGATATTTCTTTTTTTTACTTGTAACTTTACAGCTGGGAATGAAATTCTGAAAGATATAACACGACTGCAGCGATCGTATCAAGTTTTAATAATTGCAAGCTATATTTAGGTATATCGCAAAAGAACAAAAAAGAAATGAATAACAATTTCACGTAGATCCGAACGAAAAATGGAAACGTAAAATACTGAAACGCAACGTATTTCTAAATCCCGCAAGTTCCCCGCACTGTTCAATAAAGAACAGGGTTCAACGAAGGGTTCCAATATGCTACCACGTTATGAGACCGTTTTGTGGTGGAAATGTACTTTCCATCTCGGACAATTCAATATAAGGTACGGAGGGGTAATATGGCCAGGCAGTTAATATGACCACTTTGTTATAACTCCATAGTTATAGAAAGATTTAGTCATAGAACACTGTGGCATTGTTTATTCTTCGCTGCTGTCTTTTTTGGCTTAGTTATAACTGTTCAAACCTTAAGGTGACCATATTACTATTCCGTACCTTACCTACCCATCGTTGCGAGCTCGTCCTACGCGTGGATTGGCTTCGCGTGTGACCGCCGGACGTAGTCGCAATCGTATATTGTAAAGTATAAAAGGATGACGCTTCTCTAAGGGATGAAAAGAGTACGTAACGCTGGGCCCATCGTGGGATAATAAGAATTCTTCAACAATGCGGCTAGGAGCCAACCAGCTTTTATCCTGCACTCTCTCTCTTTTTTTTTTTTTTTTTCTTTTTATCTCTTTGCTATTTACATTAACTTGGTAAAAATGTACGCGGCAGTTCGTTCTAAAGAAAAATTGACACGATTTTGCTGTCGAATGAGGAGACGCGATTGAAAATATTAAGTTTATTGTACAGAGCTATCTACCGTATGCGTAGAGAGTAACGTAACAGCTTTTATATCGGGCGTAACCCTCCGCACACTCCACGTTTCATTTATCGTACACGATGTTATGCCAAATTTATGGAAACGTTTGCAGTATGGCTTCCTTTCTATACAAAATGTTATAAAGCGTTGATAGAATCGAAGAGAGTTACACGTTGTATGTACACAGACGCGCGCACACGAGCCTACGCGTGTACGCGCAACGCGCGGTCGATAAACCAACGTGAAATGGTAAAGCATCGAAAACGTTCGCTTCCGGAAAGTCATTTTACAAAATTAATTCGCCGTGTAGCTACGATCGTTCGTTACGCGAATTACGCGGTAAAATCAATCGTTCGCGTAACTCCATCGCGATGTGTATTTTTCGCTCGTACAACGCAAACCTCCCTGCGTTACGTTCCTTTTTCTTCTCGTCGAGTACGAGGAAAATAGGACGAATGAAAGTGGAGAGGTAGAGCTACTCGAGGATCGATTATCGAAAAATGCAAGAAGAAAATCGAGGTCGCGTTATAATACATTGTTGCACGACAATGCCGGGCTCGCGAACTTGTAATGAAATGAGCCACTTTGCGAAATCTCCCGCCGCGCTTCGGCGTAAGAGGTGGATGGGAGGGGAGTAAATTGAGCCGCGAAACTTCCGCGCACTTAACCTAACAGGATAATTGCGCGATGACGGTATCTCGGGACGGCATAAAGCGCGGAGATTTTAAACTACTTTAACCTCTAATTAAATATCGTTATACGGGCCGGACACGCTCCGCCCCATATTAATTTTATACTCCGCGGAAAATCGAGCGAATCGACTTACGATTCGTCGAGAGGACCGTGTGCGTGCGCGGGTGAGTGTTCTTGCTCTTACTCGTTTTGCTACAAGAGGCAGACTTTGCTGCTCGAATTACTGGACGCTCTATCGTATTTCAATTCGTCAGTTTTACGAAAGCTTCCGTGAGTTTCGTTCGAAAGAATATCTTAAACGTATCGTTCCGAGTGTTACGTAGTACCGTTCGTTCAAAAAGTTTTTCCAAAGCCCTCGATCCGACCATCTTGGAGATTTCATATAGCCCAGATTCGTGTTACAGAGATTGATACGATCCGGAACGCCTTTAGGCTATTTCCAACGTGAAATTGCATCTCTCCGCGCTATTAATATTATCTCCGTATGGATATTACGGCATGGCTAATTAAATTAAAAACGAATTCAATCAATTTCGGGTATAAAGGGATCGCATTAGCGGAAATGTTGTAAATATTGCAGGCTCTCATCCCTCTCCTCGCTGATTGCTATATTTCGGCGTTCATCCTACCGCACATCGCGATTCATAATTGACTAAAACACAATCCCGAGGATATAAATATACACACCGGGGGCGGTTTGTTGGTTGATACGTAATTTATATCTCGCGCACGTATGTAGCTCTGTATTTACATATATGTATATAAAAACCCTCTATGGCACGGGGGTTCGCGAGGATTAACTAAAAAGTTATCGGAGAGTGGAAACAGTGCTTTTATACCGACATGTCAAACGGGCCGCACTAACGGTCGACCTACTCTACTGGATCACCGAAACACGATTATATCCGGGTTTTAATGTCGCTGCTCTTGTAATTCTACCCTTTCGGTTCTCGTCAAAGAAAAAGCTTGCAAAATGATATTGAAAAAATCGATTTGGAATTTTGAAAGAGTATGAGTCTTCGTTCAGGAGTGTAGCAAAAACGTTGATAAAGCGTGCCTTACGATTAACGTTGACCGAACGGTTCTCACTCATCCTTTTTACCTGTTTTATTCTTTGTATTACCTACACGAAGTAATTATCATTGGTATCTAAAATCTCCTTACGGTAAATTAAATAAAATTATCTCATGATTCGAAAGCTCATACGCAAATTATTGCATTACCAAATCGTAACACATTGATATACGTCCGTAAGCACCAGCTAGAACCGTTGGACCGTCATTATATGTGCGGTCAGTAATTACACGTAACGTTATTATTACGATAAATCCTGGATAGCTATCGATATAATAACATTCGATGACATCGCGTCATTCGATCAATTTTTCGGTCGCATGGATGAATTAGATCATGTCTGTACATATAATACATAGACGTACGTAAAGTAGAGGCACACAAAACTGGGAGGTGGAGCATTTTCGAGTGCGGCCACCTGCGCATCAGGTTCGATCGATCAAGTTTCCTGCATACATATATTCATGCGCTTGCCGATAGGAGAGCCTCGAGAACTCCTTCGAGTCTGAAAATCTCCTTTCCTTTACGTCATCCGGGTAAGTCCGACAAAAGGCCGAGGGACACCTTTTTTCTTCCTCCACCTTCTTCCTCTTTTCCTCCTCGAATACGAGCCCGTTATTTTCTCGGCATACTCCACCCAATACAATGACGTATCGAGCGTTTTATAAATCGTTCCTTCATCTATCTTGTTTAACTTAGAAACCCGGATAGACGTCGCGTCGTGCGCGCGATTTACTTTTATTTTTCCTAGACTTCTCGCTAAAGACGCGTGCGTCGTCTTCGTGATAGAAAGAGAGAAAGAGTAGAGATTCGTCGGAGATACGATTGTATTTATCGAAAACGTTTATCAAAAGCATCGAGCGGCTTTCTTACGTTCGTTTACAAAAAAAGAAAAAAAAAACCATAACGGAAAACGCGAAGTTTGCCGTTGAACGGCGAACCGAACGGCTAACCAGTTTTTGTCGTCAGTCAAATTTATCGTTTCTCTCTCTCTCTTTCCATGACGTTTGTCCTGCTCGAAAAAGGATATAGAACGTATAGGTATATCACTCGAATTCGTTCAGTACTTTTGGCAGCCGCTGTAAATGAGCAGTATGAATCATTAATAAACCAATTAAATAACAATCGAGCACGAGCCGGGTCCGAAACGGAACGTTCGCTCATCGACACAAACGTCAATACTTTTCTATATAAATTTGAGCCATTCGACGAACACCAAATGCATATTTCCTATCACCGGTACTTTTTTACAAGCTTTTATTTTTTCTCTTTTTTTTTTTTCTTTACTCGTTTCGTTTCTTCACTTTTTTTTCGTGACTTTGCCTCATTTGCATCCATTATCCGATCTCGTTTCACGATCGAAGCCATTTCGAATTTACGTACTGTCGGCCTTGAGGCCATTCAATGTAGAGGTGTACTCGGGGGAAGACCTTTGGTATTCTCATTATCGGTACCACATCTCTCGTTATTGGAATTCTTCCCCTCGAGAAGAACAGAGAAGGAAGAAATCCGGTTTCGATGGAAAGAGACAGACGGGAATAAACTATGCTCAACGAGGTTAATGACTTCGTGGTATCAAAAAACAACGATGAAACTAAACTAATCATTATATTTAACATTGCAATTAAATACCGAGACTTCGATTAAAAGTCAATGCAATTGAATTTAGAATTATTATTAGGTAATCAAATTGAATAAGTAGGTATGACGTGAGAAACTAAAGATACTAGGCCAGGTAATCGTTGAACATTAAACAGCTGATATTAAAATAAAATTTGCTCACAGAAGAAATTCGAATTGCATAGGTATACCTCCTACTCATAGGTATACCTTATGAGTATACCTTAGAGTCCACCTTATTCTTCCCGCCAGCAATCATTTTTCGTTCAGTTAATAAGAGTTAATATTTATATAAGAGGATTCCACGAAAAATTTGATCTCAAATATATGTATAATAATGTTGTAAACCTTATCGGGAAAATTATTGACCACCACGCCAATAATTATGTATTGCTTAATGTGATACATTGAATCGATGCGATATAGGTATTACCATGAAATTAATTATTAACTTTAATAGAAACATAACATTTTGTAACAATATGACAAAAATGTAAACATAATTAATTTTACTCGTTTAACAATTTTAATCCTATTAGAAAGACAAAGAACGATTCGTTTCTTACGGCTCGAATTATTACAACTTGTATTCGTAGCGAGATAAATCGTATACGTAGGGGAGATCCTTGTACCTTGGGACACCTTGTACCTTGGGACAAGCTTATTTATTTGACATTATTGTTTTTAGAAACTTCTCGTAGCGCCATCTATTATCGCATCGAGTCTAACATTTATTATGCATACCGTGAAGTTGCCTATTTTGACTTATTTCGAGATTATGCTTAAAAATCGGTTTTTGTGGGTGCATTGTATTTTTAGTGATCTGCTATAATCATCGTTCTACTTCAAATATTTCGATGTAAGTGATTGCTATAAGTTTTAATTAGTTAGTATGCTCTTTTATAACTTCATTCTTTTATAGAAATCAGTGTATTTGAGTTTCTTTAACTTTTACGCTTGTTTCATTATTACAAGCCGATAATTGTACCTTGGGACATATGAATATTTGTACCTTGGGACAGTCCCAATCACCTGCCCTTGCTGGGTTCATGAAGATTGTACTTTTTTTTATCGTTATTGTAACAAATGTGGTGTTAAAGCAAAAAAAAAAAAAAAAAAGTAGCCATACGAACATTGGTTTGTAGTATTAAATTCTTGTTATATTGTGTTAAATTCTTGTTATATTGTATTAAACTCTTGTTTTATTGTATTAAAGTCTTATTAGCATTAAAATAATAACACTTATTAGCACTAAAATTCCTTTTAAATTAGTGTCCCAAGGTACAAGCACATCTTGTACCTTGGGACAAATATGCCTAAATACTTTACTGTCATTTATTCAAAAACTACACTAAATATGTGGTTTGTTGCAACGTGACATTGTAATGTTATTTAGTATTAATGGAAATATACATTGATTGATAGTAATATATTAATATTGACTTAAATATAAGCGTTCAAAGAAAAGTGTCCCAAGGTACAAGGATCTCCCCTACGAGATAGACTGGAAAGCACGGGTTTGTCAAATAACGTATGACCTAAGCGTTTACATTTTAGACGTTCATATAAATGGAGCGACTCTTGGTGTTTGTACAGATAATAAGAGCTCAGCTAAAGTTCTTATAACCAAGCACTAATAAAATTTCATTCATATAAACGGAGTTTTACTGTATATTCAAACGGAGAGAACTTTTAATTTATCGGTGCCGCTGCACTCGGCTCCTTTCGCGATCACTTCACATAGTTTATTGGCCGCCTTTGCCGATAAGCCAAACGAGAGTCATTGAATCGGGTCAAAGGCAGAGCTACAGACAACCTTTGAACTCCCATCCGACTTGTTGTCCGCGCGTCAATTCCCTCGACTCGATTGATCGGTGCTTAACAAAGCGCGTTCTAGCGTGCAGCTTGCCGTTGCACGCGTATATATATATCACACGTGTGTAGAGTCGCGTGTTGCATATCTGAATGTATACGTACGGCAAGTGGCAGAAAATATGAACAACTGTAAACTTTATTGGAAATACAACCATCGATGATAATGAAATTTAGACATTTTTGTTACCAATTAGCCTGTATTGTACTTATCAATCAAGCAACAAATAAACAAACTACGAGTCGTTCGTAATTACCCAAAAAAAAAAAAAAAATACCTGTAGAACAATAACAATTTGTAAGAATTCGAAAGCTGTGACGAATATGGAGCACGAAATGATCTCAGGAAGTTCATATTTGACGCATTTAATGTTTATACTACTTATACATTTTGGCACACGTGCCACGAATATACACATTGACCATGAAATCTACCGTAACCACGTTATATTTCGGTCGTAGCAATCAAACGAAGCACCACCCGTACAAAGGTATTTAAAGCGCGATAGGCAAGAAACTTGTGCATTTCGCCAATTAAGATTTAACACGGTGACCGATATTAGCTACCTGGACTATAATTGCCATGCTCGCTTCGACCATTGGGTCAACGATCGTTTGCTCCACTTTTTATTTTATCGTAATGGCTTCATTTCCACCGTCAAATTACCGTTTTTATTCTTTTTCTTATTCTCCCTTTCCATTGGAAATAATTTATACGGCGCGAAAAATCGACGTGTCAGCCGTCGAAGTCGAATCACTCGGAGAGTGCAACTGATATGATTTTTCGCAAAAAAGAGAAGGAGAAAGGATTGTCAATGGTCGATAAAATTGACTTACCCTAGTCAGCAGGCCGTAATAAATTTTATTGAAACGCCTCGACCCGTCCCGTCGGTTTATTTTTTCCCCACCAGAGCGAAAGTTTTCTCGCGAACGATGAGGGGGCAATGTAAACGGGAATCCTTCGATTCGACGGGAAAGGTAAATCTCTTCTCGTTACGAGACAGCCGATCGTTTTCTTCTCGCACTCGATGGACATAGAACGGTTTTTTACGCGAGGTCATTTTTTCCCGCGAATGTCTTCGATCGGAACTCGACGAGTCGCGAGAATTCGTTTATATCAGAGTTCAATGTAAAAGGAAAAAAGAAATGAAATTTTCCTGATGTTCTATATACATATAGATGTTCCATGATATATATATATATTGCGTAATAAATATTCCGTTTCGTTTTTATATGCAGCCATTGTTCGATCGGACCTACATAAAAAATTCATTAGCATGCATACGTTTATGTCGTATACACGAGAAAAATCTACCTTTTCATTTCGCATACGCGTAACTTTACACGCGGAAATAGAAACGAACGCTTTTTTTTTTTTTGGTTCTGCTCTCTCTCTCGAATTTTAGTCAAGTTTTGTGAATACGCGCGTGCGCTCGCGAGGGATAGAGAACTCTCGTGGATTATCAAATTGTCGTCTCGTTGAGCCTCTCGTCGATCATAAATTATTTTCCCAACTTTTTTTTTCCCCATCGAAGAAACAGATAGGTACGCGTACCTACACAGCCATACAAGCGCGCGGTGATCTCGTAATTACTCGATTACCTACGCGAGCTGGAAAATGTTTTGAATAAACGGGCAAACCATTGCGCTGCGTCATTACGCGAAATCGTTAGGGGAAATTGTAAATTCGCTTGGTGCTATAACGAGCAACGATAATCGCTCTTTGAATGCGCCAATTGTTTATGAAAATCGTCCTCCAATCGTTCCTCTCTACTTTTTATGGAATTTTTGAAAGGTAAAAAAAAGTGCGTAAACTTAACGAATGCGAAAAAGGAAAGAGGATTTCGTGGCAAGGGTCGAAGCAACAGAGACGAATCTCGTAATCGGAAGCGCGAAAACTTTTCAGCGGAATCCAACGTTGATTAAAGCTGCTTCCTCGCGAATGAGGGAATAAATAGGGCAGCGTGACCCTGGAGAGCTGCATTGCAGCTCGCTCGCGCGGATTCTACGGAGAGAGCAGGTGACCGACCGACCGTCGACAGAAATACAAAGCAAGATTGTTAGTAGCGGTGCCATTAATGGTGGTTCGCCGAAACCATTTAGAGCTTTGTGATTTTTCAGTGAAGTTTTTGCCGAAAATAGAGAGGGAGAAGGAGAGATAGATAGAGAGAGAGAGAGAGAGAGAAGAATTGTACGGGCGATAGTGTAACGGACGAACGGGAGATGGAACTTTCCGCACTCTGAATCTTATTAATTTACAATGAACGCTCTGTGCGGATTCGCCTGGATTACCTTTGCTTCTCCACCTTTTCTTTTCTTTCTTTCTTTCTTCCTCCCTTCTTCCTTTTTTTTGTCGAGGGCAAATTAAATCGAGCGCCGCCAGCCGGAAAGCTCGGGGAAAAAAGAGAAACAAAGAGAGAAGCCCAGGCGTACGTATGCATGTCCGTAGATACGTACGTACGGACTTTCGAAGGAGCAAGAGTTTATTAGAATAAGCGCACATACCGCGATTCGTAATCCGTTTGAAGTTCCGCTTTTAGAATTTTTTCGAAAATAATTAATACGATAGACTCGTTCGTTCTTCGCAAACCTACATATCTGCTCCAAATCTCGAATCGTTTCAAAAGGAAGAAATTCTTATGCATTTTCGAATATCCTTAAACCGAGTTCGACTACATTTTTCTGGCCACTCGAAGAGATCATCTATTCGCGGAAACGTTTTCTTTCTACGATGTTCGATCTACTCGATATAACTATTTAAGCTCGGAGCAATATTGATCCTCCGGATAGCCCCGGATACAGAGCACTTGACTCTTACCGCTCGGCGCTTTGTCTATAAATCGTTTCTCGTACGTGCCCCGGGAAACCGGTGTGTTCGTTCACTCGGGGCTCGTGTTCGTAGTCGAGCGGCTATCGACTACCGGACTATTTCGCTTTCTCTCCTACACCTTTTACGAACGATACTGTCGTTTACGACTCGCATTACGTGTGTATTCCGTTGCACCGCTACCGTGATTTGTTCCGGCGTCGCGCTATACCACGTACCGCGTGCTTCGGCCCTTCGAAGAATCCAAATCCACGTTTTAGTATAATCGAAGCTACGGGCTACGATATATATACGAAGAGGAGTAGAGGAACGGATCGACGTCGAGAGGCGAACGCTTCAAATTTTAATCTCGGCTATCTATCGGTGGATGCTTGGAATACAAATTTTTCATACGAGGGCGTACGTGGTGTCCCGAATAGTCGCGTGACTCCTTCAACGAATAAGTCGAAAATGTGAAATAGAAGTGGGTATTCCGTTTTTTCTGATGATTGATTTTAATTCCAGACTAGCTCTTTAGTTTCGTGCTCGTAGGTTAAGCTAGTAGGATATCGGGATTTGTATCGTGGAGTCGTGTCAGAAATAATTTTCGTTCATCGAGGACAAATCGTAATGATGATTTTTTTGTTTAGTAACGGATCTAATAAATGGCAAACAAGTCATTTGAAATAATGAGGAATATGTAATGTAATGGATTTAAGTTAAGATAAGTAAAATTGATACAAGCACATAGGTAACGCGAAAATTATTTATGATTACGTATATATTAATTAATATTATATTAAAAATAATAAGTAATTATAAGAGCGAATGAGAAGCTTAATGGTCAATTTATTTATTTAGATATCTACTTTTCCCATCGTAATATAATTTGCAGGACCTGCGTTATATCCAGACCACATTTCGAGTTCAAATATAAACTTCGACAGTTATAAAGTACTCCGTCCGAAGAGAAAGTGTTCGGAAATTTGCAGTAACGAAAGAAAAAATTAGTACAAGTTTAGTATGACATGAGAGAGAAGTCTGGACGAAGATTAAGCATGACACGATTAGATGTCGGATAAATCTGTCTGCCGCTTGAACTTCATCGGTATCGGAAACAGAGGGGGTACTGTCGCATGTTCTCGATATATCGTTCGATCGAGTGCGCTAGAAGCACCGAAGTACCTACCTTGGAAAGCCTCGTTACAAGCAAATACCCGAGCACATCACCCTCTATATCTGATCATCCCTAATTACTATCTCCCTCAACGATCGCGTATCGATCTACGTTCGTTTCTGTCTCGCGGGCGCGCGATTAATAATTTATCCTCCGTTTGCCTCGACTCGATTCCCAAAAAAAACGTCGCCCTCCTCCGACACCTCTCTCCCCCTCTCTTTCTTCTTTTTCACTTTTATTCTTTTCACCCTCTCCCCATCGAAATTTCAACGTCGAGCGGGCTGACGGGCCGATAAATCGCCGTTTAAATGTCGCGCGAAAATTGGCGAGGGTTTCTCTCGCGGCGTGTAGACTTAAATTGACCGCTCCTCGATATACCACCACCTTCACCGTGTTAATCTTTAATCTCGATTCGCATGGAAATCGAGGGTGGTCGATATCTTCGAAAGCGACGTTAATGGATCCCTTTCGTGGGGTTGTTCCACTGCGTCGGGGAAACCTGGGCTACGTCGTACCGAATCGAACGGCCGTTTAAATTTTAACCTTCCCCTTTCTTGGTAAAAGCAAACACCTTGATTGCATTCCGTGCCAGTGCTCCTGCGTATGTGTTTGCGCATCTTGGAAGGCTTCCGTTTGGAAGCTCACGAATAAACCGCGCGAAGGTCGATCGATTCTAGTGGGACGGATGCGAGAGGAAAAAGAATTTTTTGAAAAAATCCTCATCCCTATTTTATAATCAACGTGCTACGACTAAGAAAACAAACGTGATCGGTATGGCGAAACAACGGCGTAACTACGGAGAACACTCTTTATTCCGTGATAACCGCAAGATATCGGTTCGCGTCCTCGTTACCGGTAATTAACCTGTCCGATGCAATTACCTACGAACTTTCGCGGTCAAAATGGGCTCCCTCGGTTTTAACCGACCGGTCCGGCTACCGTGTTAAACGTATTACCGACGAGGAATTCACTCAATTTACGGGTGTCACCTAATTAATGTCAGGATGCAGGAATAATTTCATTTATTCGCGATTATCGCCGACGGCCGACGATAAGCCTGCAAAATTGTTCGTTCGTGGAGACGCAACAGATGAGGTACGAGCCACGCCGGAACGAGCTTTCCTTGGTGTCTGTTTTCCGATGTCCTTGAGGAAGGAAATCGAAGAAAAATGAAAGTAGACGACGCGGAGAGTCTTCGTTTTCCTCTTCCTCTTTAATTTAGCCTCGTTAATACATGGATAACGATCATCTCTTTCTCTCTTTCCGGTGTTATTCTTTTTGCCCGTTTGCAAATGAAATTACAGAGCGATCGGAAAGCTCGCGGAACATCTCGTAATGGGAGTTACACGGAATCGAAGGTACTTCCTGGTTAATTAACTTCTGGATTGGCTGGGGGAGGGCCGCAGCCGGGGCTTAAGTACCCGAAGGTTAAGCAAGAGAGACGGTAGCCCGTTAAGTCAAAGCTGAGTAGAGGGGCGAACGCGAGTTACCTTTCTTATGGCTGGTATTAGGATCGAGCACCATTCATGGCGAACCCACGATCACCGTTCCGGGGGTAAGGAAGTTAGACGCTTCTCTCTCTCTTTCTCGTGATGGTGAGGAAGAACGGAAGGTAATATAGTTTCGTGCTTCCAGAGAATAGTCGAGAATAGGAGATGTTTGAAATTACAGTAGCCGAAACAGAGAGTGATGCTGATTTTGGCGATAGATCTCGATAAATCGATCGTGACGACCGAATCGAACGTTTTTTACGTTGATAGGCTTATTTGAAGTTGTTAGAAAAGTTAGGGGTTTTAACCCCTTGCTTTATAATATTGTGTAGGACTCGTACCGCAGATGTTACGAAAAACATATAAAACACGAGTTGTACCTGATTCAATTTTGATGAATTTATATATTTTATTTTTCTGTTTGAGCAAGGTTGTGATCTGTATTGCTTGTAACTACATTCGTTTTCTGTTTCAATTTCTAATATTAATTTCATTGTTTGTCAAATAAAATTATAGGGCAAGGGGTTAAGCGAGTGGGAATAGCCAATTTGTAATAAGGTTGTGTAAATGAATATATCCATGTACGAGTAATTATAAATTTATTTCAGAGTTATATTTTAGGTACATACAAGTTCTTATTTTTATCACGACTAATTTATAGATACCAATAGACGCTACGTATAAACTCTAACAAAATTAAGCTCCGATCACCCCGCGTGATACCCCATGACACTTAACGCACGAACCCACCGTGTAACCTAAATATATCGAAAACAGAATCGTTTTTCGATCAGCAGCTTTCCCCTCGTATCTCGAACTCGAGCGAACGAGAAGATTAGCGAGCAAGCAAGGGAGAGGAAAAGGGGCAGAACGGTCGAATCTCCGAAGGGGATGCCAGTCGGTCGAGTTTGTTCCCACTCGTAAATAAGAAATAGCTCGAGACGAAATAGACGTGGCCAAAAGTGGCACGACTCGATAATACGCTATCGGTGAAACGTCCCCGAGACGTTCTTCCCTCGTATCGAACGAAAGTCGATATCGCTATGAAGTGTAATCAAATTTTACAAAATTAATTGTCAAAGTAGTTGTGACTCAAAAAAAGAGGACTAAATGTTACCCTGCGGGAATCATTTCGAAAAGTGTCCACAATCGTGAGAAGTACACAGATCTCAGAGATTCCCGACGGCGAAATACCATGGCACCAAGGTAGAGTGCTGCTTTAAGTAATCTCGTCTTTCATGTTAATTACGTAGGGACCTGGGAGTCATGCTCAACTTTGCTCGAGTATTTGTTTTCGTAACTCGCTCTTTTTCTTTTCCGCCTGCGGCTGTCTTTCCCTCTCTCTCTCTTTGTCTCTCTCTTCCACCCTCTATCTCTCGTGTTAAATAGGTCATTATGTTTACCCCCATCTCTTTCTCTTACTCCATCTCTCTCCCTCTCTCTCGGTCCCTCGAAGCCGACGCTTTTATAAGAAACGACCGAAAGCGTTGGCTAATTCGTTAAAGCGCTAAAGTTCATTACACGCTCGTACGTTTTGTCTCTTCCCGCGGTCTACTTTTCAGGCTTTTGTAAAATTTTAAATAGCCCGAATTCCTTTCTTCTTTTCTTCTTGTACTTTTCTTCTTCTTTCTTTCTTTCTTCTTTCTCTCTCCGTATTCACCGGTAATGCTCTCCAGAGGAAACGATCACGTGTTGCTGGACGGGACACGAAACTTTAATTTCATTCTCGAGTGCCCGTTCCTCCCAAAGTCGCGAATGAAAAGAAAGGGCCTTCGTTCTTTCGTTATAATCCTCTTAAAGAGGGTGTCATGGTAACGTGTTCCGCGAATAACGCGGCACGTTCCACTTAAGAACGTTAAGTCCTTCTCTTTCTCTCGCGTACATTCGCGCACACACACAGGCGCGCGTTACGTGTTCGCGAATCCTGCCGGTACTTTAATGTGCCATCGTACCGGTGGCCCGTTTGATGCTACCAGCCAGAACGTTTGCCCTTGGGACGGTTTACGAACGTTGCATTTGCGGGCGAGCACTCTTCGCGCGTGAAACGTTCGTGGTACCGCACGAGCGTCCATGGTATTTAGAAAATCCAACCGTGCGTCCCACGAAATACCTACCTTCCCGTTAAGACCGTATAGACGGGAAGTATCTTTGTTCGAGTGTACATCGATTTTTGGGACCGTTCGGGAAGGAGAACGCGCACCCTTCGTGAATTATTAAACGGCTCGAGGGATTTAACCTTTGGGAGAAACGAGGAATCTTTTATGTCCTCGTTCTCCGGAGTTTCAAACTCGAAAGAGGGTTTTTATTTTTTTCACGATTATCTCCTTCCGTTTATTTCTCTTCTTGGGTAATTATTAAAAACATTAGCTCGTCCAAATCTTTTCAGCCGATCTTAAATTTTCTCTTCTCGAGTTTTCACTCAATTTCTGACATTTCGATTTACGTCATTGATATTTCACGCGTATCGTGCATCAGTGTTACGTAAATACCGTGTTAATTGTAATTTATTTCATTTCTGTAACTGATAGAAAATTTATCTTTCCATAATGCAGTTCAAAATCGGCAAGTATGTTATACCGGTTTATCTATATGTTGCGATCGTGAGTAATATCGAGCGAGGACATTGATAAAATTTTCGCGACGTTATAAGTAATAACAGGATCGTAATAAAGTAACGCGAAGTCACGGGAAAAGCTCGGTGGAGTCCCGGTAGTCGATTCCGTAAGAGAGATTAATGATGTCGAAGCGGATGGCTCTACGCGAAGCGAGGATAAAGTCTGTATGTATCACGTAGGTGTAAAGATGTATAGGTGTGAGCGTATCCGTACACGTGTATATACATATACACTCAAGGAAGTCTCGATTCTTACAAGGTCAAGCATCGAAGAAAAATGATGTTCCGTCGTAACGGATCTTCCGTTCGGGTAGACTTATGCGCTTCGTCGATTGTTGTCGTTACTTTAACCACGATTTACACGCTCGCTTATGTCCTTTTACATCTTCTCAAGATCTTTATTCCTCTGGTCTCGAATAGAAAGAGACGGTGTCGTCGTTATCTTCCAAAATAGTAGATCGAGAGTAAAATTATCTCGCTAAATGTAGGATCGGGAACGCTTCCTTAAGTTCACGTGGGTTCAACTTGGTGGACTGTCTCGATCTCTGGAGAGCTTGAAAAATTAATTCGAGATTCAAGATTGAAACCTACATATGTATATGTGAATTTTCTCACGCAGAGAGCTCGTACGAGTATGTATATGGAGTTTTAACTTCGTAACGGAGAACTCGTGAAAGTTAAGTTTCTTCTTCTCGAAAGATAAGTCGGAAGTTTATACGCGCATTAGAAAATAAACGTGGGGTGAAATAGAACTACTGGAAGAATACTACCTACGGTTCCTACTACGTCTTCGGGATCTTCGTGGTTCAGCATGAACGTGAAGAGGAACAACGAGAAGAAACGTCTTTGCCGTTTCGTTAAAATAATAAATAGCGTCCGAGAGAGGAACGGGAAAATAATAACGCTCGTGGGCATAGCCTTCCAATTTCTTTCGTAGTTTTTTTTTTCGCGTTTCTTACGGATTTATAACGAAGAAAATATTATAGTGTTTAATTTATATGGAAAATATATTTTTAATGTAGGCAGTAGTTTCGTCGGTCATTCAAAAATTTGTTCATACTTAAATGTTAATAATATATTTCCACATAGTAGAAAAATTCACTGTATTTTCCTCGAAATAAAAGCGATCGATAAATCGATAGGTATATGTCAGTAAGGTAATAAGGGTAATGAAATAATCGAAAATAGGTTGTCTTCGTGTAAATAACGAATAGAAGTCACCGGTGGGTTATGCATGAGGACGAACGAAGATAATTGAATAAAGTCTTAAATTTTTTGTAATCTGATTATTAAAGCGAATACGCGACGGGTGGTAATGCGTAATGACTTTAATACGAATGCGGCGACAAATCTAAATTTGATCTGGACATTATATCTTAATAGCGACCCATGAATATTTCTAACGTCATCGATCGACGCAACGTACCACAAATATTTGTTACTCTCTCATAATTCTTTTTCCATTACATTTAATCAATAACATTACCTACATATTCGTTGCAATTTCTACTCGTTAATCGATCGATACAATACTTTCTTCGCCCGAAAATATCAAAACGATGGATGAGACTAGTTCTCATTGCTAACGTATACAGGATGTCCGGTTTCAGGTGTCCATGCGGAAAACTACATGTGCCCATCAATGATTTGAGTCGAAAAGTCTAATACTACTTTCCGAAATTTGGTTCAGTTAAACAGTTATTAACTAACAAAGATCGGCCAATCAGGGCGAGCAGCGACATGTAACGTCGATTATTGCGAATTTCTCCCCCAATCACTTCGTCTCTTGATTAGCGGCGAGCTCGAGCGAACCGCCTTCCTTCGTTAAACGCCGTAATTGGCCGATCTTTGTCAGCTAATAACTCGTTAACTAAGTCAAATTTCGAAAAATGATATTAAACTTTTCTACTCGTGTCAGTGACGCGTACATGTAGTTCTCCGCTCGGACACCTGGAACCGGACACCCTATACAACGAAATTACGCCGAGCTCGCGTGCTATCACATTTTAATTCGATTCGTAGAATCGAAATGGTCACAAACAGATCCCGTAGGATAAACGGCGTACGCGTGACAAATAATACACGGGCCGTAGAAGACTCGGAGGTCTGATGCTCGCTAACGACGTAATGACATGCTTTCCATCCCTCTCTCGTTCGCTCTCGCTGGATATAGACTTTTATCGAGAATTCCAAGTAACGCGACGCGCGTTCGATAATGGTGCGTCGTCGAACTCGAAGATCGAGCATGAGATAAGCCGAAACGATGACGAACGTCCGCGTACAGATAACGCGCCCGCTATCCGGAGAAACGGAACATTAGAGGCGAGGCTTCGTGTGTGAATAATTTGCTGACTCGATTCCGCCGTCATAATGATAGCCGGACGTGGCACGATTTATGCTTGCATTATTGCGCGCATTATGCCTCCTCGTGATCGTACGCGTCATCACCGAAAAAGTATAGGTGGTACATCGGTGTACGGGAACAATACAATTTCTGTCTATAGATCGACGGTGGTAGAGGGGGTATTTCTAGAGGTACATACCTACATGACGCGTTCGAAATCATTTACGAGGGATAATAAACTAGTCGTCGAGGATAAAGATCGATGTTAATCGGATCGGTATTTTTTTTTTAATTTTATCGACGTGAATTATAAAAGTCTATTATTACAGACTAACGGCAGTTAGGCTGTCCGTCGCAAAAAATCGGACTAACGCCGGTGGTATATTTACAGCAAAATCGTAAATTTGAAGGGAGGGGGAAACCTTAAAATGCTAATATCTCATCGACGCGAAGTGCTACATAATTTTGGTTTGTTTCATCATAATCCTGGAACTTTTTCCCTTTCGTTGATATATAAGTTATTAGAATCGCGGCTTCCAATAAGTTAATAATCTAATTTATGTGTTTTGAAATTTTATGAAATATCAATTTTATCAGTCTTTTTTTTTCCGACCTTTTTCGTTAACATTGCGAGTATATCTATATATATAGAATTTTGTCCAGTTTCCTAATTTCGCCGTTAGTGAAGCCAGTGGAGTTAGCGTCGATATCAGGTGGGAATCTAGCTAGCGCTGGAATGTTTGACATGTCGATATTCTTAACCTATCACATTTTATTTATTTATTGTACCCGTCAGTACTATCGCAATCTTCCTTGTCTATAGAAACGTAGAGGATATGTGTGGTTAGAAGGGATAATTAAGGAAGGCAGTAGACTTCTTTCTCATTAATTGAGAACGTGGTTAATTCTATCGAAGATTTTAGATAACAAGAAGTTGCTAATTTTTCGTTATAACGTCCGTCACACGTAGGAGATACAGGGTAGTGGTTATCAAGCAGGTTAGAAAAACCCGTACTTACTAATTTTAATCCCATTCGACATATTAATAAAGATATGAACTAACTATTCTTTATGTAATCATTTTTCAGATAATTTTAATTTTTTACTTCATTAGAAGATTCGAATTAGTAATAAGTAAAATTCGCTGCGTGTAAATGTATAGATGAGTTCATATGGATACGTTCCGGGAGTTTCTCAGAGCGAACTATCATATCTTCGTAGACGTTTTTATGAATAATATTGCAACAAGTCTGAATGTATACCACATCTGTTATGTACTTTTTCGGTAAATTTTTCCATCATTGTACACCTATTACATCGATTATACACATTGTAATATAATATAACATGTCCTCTAGTTAACCTGGTCCCCTCGAAAAAGGTCGTAGTATACGACTGGGACGCCGGCAATCTTCCTCGAAATGTATAATTTTAATTTGGAATCGCATGGATTTCTTTGCTCTAAAAGCATCCAATTTCGGATCCCTAAGAGTTTTCTAGTGAGTACGCACTCAAGAACACTATTAAGTATGAAAGTAGCTAAAAAATCGCCAAAGATTGTCAAATGGAGCTTAGGTATGTACTTTTCTTGGAGAGACAATAGAAAATAATAACATCATAGTCTACGTATGTCGAAAAATAAAAAACAATAGGAATGTTACGTGGGCCGTCGCTGTAATTTATAATTGCTCTTATTTTTAAATTGAAACAAGGATTTTTTATTATAACAAAATTATGTAAAATCATACACAAATAACATTAAAAATGTAAAGTGGGCCGTCGCTGTAGTTAATATAAACAATAAATCGTGCTTTTTCTTGCTACATAAAGATATTAAATCAATGATGCGTCGCATCTTTATTAATAACTTTTTATCAAATATCTATAATTTTAATTTCCATATTAGTTCTTTAGACTTTGTTAAACATTGTTGACTTCATAAATTACACATTCTCCTTCAAACAATTTTACTAAAATAACAATCTCTGTAAAAAACCTTGTACAAAGTACGCGACGGCCCGCTTTTTTTCGAAAAATGAAAAAATACAACCTGGCAATATGCGAAGCCTACCTTTTTGTATTTTTTAATTGAATGAATGGAAGCATGGGGTGGAGCAACTCTAGCGCAGGAAAATGAATTATGTACTTGATTCAGGTTATTAGACGGTTGTTATACGGTTATTTATGAACTAGGAAACAATAAAAATTGAATAAATTCATTAAAATGTTTAATAAATTAAATGTTATCATAAATTCACCGATTGATTTAAACTTTAAATTAAAGATTAGTAAAATAAATTTTTGTATCCCTACTGTATCTACATAAACAATTTTCAAAAATTATCTAAAAATTGTATATGGATAACCTTCGAAAAATTAGAATTATTTATTATCTATACAAACATGTTAAATATTGTTCCTGGATTGATAGACGTACCAAAATGTTATATTATATTTAACGTTTACGAAGAAAGCGGGCCGTCGCGTACTTTGTACAAGGTTTTTTACAGAGATTGTTATTTTAGTAAAATTGTTTGAAGGAGAATGTGTAATTTATGAAGTCAACAATGTTTAACAAAGTCTAAAGAACTAATATGGAAATTAAAATTATAGATATTTGATAAAAAGTTATTAATAAAGATGCGACGCATCATTGATTTAATATCTTTATGTAGCAAGAAAAAGCACGATTTATTGTTTATATTAACTACAGCGACGGCCCACTTTACATTTTTAATGTTATTTGTGTATGATTATTATTTACTTGGAAAAATATCGGACGAAGATAAGGACTCGCGGAAAATGTACCTACCGTAAGAAGATTGCAAAGTCTTCAATTATGTGCGACAAATAAAACTTTCAAAGTTTATCAACTATGTAAGCTTCGAATCTAGCGCGTTATTCATAAGCAATAGTAAATTCCAAAGTGGATCATGTTATTTCGAATTCCGAAGATCCATTTTCTCTAGAATCATTCGCCAAATTTCGAGTAGATATTTTTGTGCGCTCGTCGATTCTAAAATTCATCGGTGAATAGAAGCACTGCGTGAAAATTTTAACCGGAGGAGGTTTAATCTCCCCAAAGCTTCCACGAAAGTTTGGATTTCTCTTCGATATTCCTTGCAACTTAGGTTAGAATTTTTGCAAGAGAAAGAAAAAGAAAGGGATGGATAGATAGATGGAGAGATAGAGAGAGAAAGAGAGAGAAAGGGTACTGATTAAAGCGCAAATACATCGACGCGTGTCGAATCGTTAATCTTGTTTCTGCAGGAGGAAACGAAGTTAGCCGAGCGCGCTTCTACTTTGCGAAGTCTTATAAAAGGATCCCTAGCAGCAAGGATCTTAATGAAGACTTACTTCGAGACGTTCCGAAAGAGAGAAAAAGAGAGAAAAAGAGAGAAAGCGAGAGTCTTACCTTTGTCCTCACCGCATAAAAAGCCAAGTTTTTCGCAATTAATCTCCAAATTCCGTATGGGCAGCGTCGGAACAAAAGAGAGCAACTAGAAAGAGAGAGAGAGGTAGGTCAGGTTTCTTTATTTCTAGATCCTCGTGAAATTAATGAGGGGCTAGTCGGAGGAAGGTCGATAATCTTTCCATCACCTCTCTCGCTCTCCTACAAACAAACCCCTTCTCAATAATAGAAACGATCGAGTAGGAGAAAGGACGTATCGATGTATCGAAGAACGAGCATCGCGTTTATCTTCGAGAGGCGTCGATCGTGCCGACCGGTCAAGGATATTAGACCTTGTTTTCGAAGGAAGGAACTCCGATGGACAGGCTCGATCCGAACGTCTAAATGAATAAGTTAGCGTGGTCGAAGGGGAGAAACGGGGTAGAACAAATGAGTAAAGTGTAATGCGCCGAGCATTCCAACGATTTATAGCGCTTTCGCTCAGGACTCGAGAGTACCCGGTAGTATCGGCTAGTCTTCTCTCGTTCCCTTTCTCTCTCATTCCCTCCCACCCTTCGAACTGACTTTGTAGCCACGTCAAGAGAAAGGGTGAACTCGAAACACAACGGTTCCCAAATGGCGCGCAGATAGCTGCTTCGACTCTCGGTCTCAAACGTCCCTTGCATCACCGAGATGCGAATCGTTCGAAACCACCGTGTATACCAACCTACACGAGCTCTTCCAGAATCGAACTTTACGCGTACGTCTTTGTTTCTCGAGATTACTCTCACATCCAGCCTGCGTTATGTGTACCCTATACCGTGTTGGTATCGTGAAAGGGAAAGACCGCTGGAAACACGCTTTGTCGGTGTCTCGAGCCATTGGAATTTATGGCTCTCGCGAAAGTAGTCGCGAGACCGAGGACGGCTAATTGCGAACGATTTACGTTGATTACGAGAGATCGATGATCGAAGAGGAATGAGAGAGAGAGAGAGAGGTTGAACGTCTATGTGGTATTATAATAGCACTTTACGGAGAAGCTTGCTTAAAAATCGATACTGGCCGTTCTCCTTTCCTATATCGATTTTTGTCCCTTCCTCCTTTCATTCTCGTTCGCTCGCTCGCCCGTTCTCTCTCTCTCTCTCGTGCTTTCGGTCTCGTCCGGGCTCTATACTCGAATTTTGCGTCCGAATTCTCTGGTGCCGAATAACGCATCGTCATTGTCATTACCTCGCTCGTTCGCTTGGCGGTAGATACCTACCACTCCGTCCAACCAGAGCGGCTTTCGCGGCCGAGTTAAAATATATTTTTGAAAATATGACCGCCGCGAGCGCATAAATTTGTTTACCACGGCGGATTTGATTTATGCCATTAATTAATTCCCGGTCGATGCTCAATACCTATCCCCTAGCCAGCAACGATGATGTCGGGGTTATAGTGAGCGTTTGAATCGCGAATTTTGCTTAATTAATAAGCACGATAAAGCTGGCACGATTAGCAGGCTCGATTTAAATAAAATATACGTTTGATGTACGCGTATGTATGAAAACGTTCTAGTAACGCGCGTCTATGCATACTCTGTGAGAGGTATCATCTTCTCGTTGGTGCAATTAATTCGTGGAAATAGATCGAGTATATCATGATGAATACGCTTAACGGGTCTTTCACCGTTGAAGGAAGCCCAAAGCTCGTTGTTTCAAAGACACCCCTTCTCTCGTCCTTTCGAGTCAACCTATCAATTATAGGTTTAACTCTGAATCGACATTTTAACCGTGCCTTAAGCCTGAATAATTCTCCGTAAGAAGTTTCAGACGAAATTTGTAGCTTTTGGAATAACAGAGATACCTACATATATTTCAAATAAACACCGTGTTGAAGTTCCGATTAGCAGTTATGACCTATTTTTTTTGCGATCGTTGAGATTTATAGAGGATGTTTATAATTCTCGATATTACCGTTCACATTTTATAAATAATTCTATTTGCGGTTCCCTAGCCTTTTAAAAGGTCAAATCTGAATTTAGATCGCTCGTTAAGCTTCCAGGTCTAACGCAAAATCTTGTAAAGTAAAAACGAGTGTTAATTTAAAGCGACATATAGAAGCTATAAAAAATTATATTTTCGAGGATCGAACAGGTTAAAAGTTTGACTCGGAACGAGTCTAATATGTACCCAACTTGGATAGTTATGTACCGATGGAACATTTTTCCTCCGATATGTAACGCCGAGCTAATTAAAACGTTCGACGTATGTACGTTCCGCCCATGACTGGCAAATCGCGCTCCATGTATAAGAAGTATGTACGCGCGGATGCTTTTCGGTATAAAAAGGTCCAATCGACGTAACAAATCGTATTCTATGGATCACGTTCGGTAATAATCCGTTTAAAGGGGTAGGTAAAAGATGATTGGAAATCATTCGACGGCGAAGGTCCAACGAATGTGACTGGTAAGACTTCGGCGAAGAAGAGCTTCCTGATGAGCCAAGTTTGGAAAGTTTGGCCGATCGTTCGCGAAATTCAATCTCGGGAAACGCTATTTAATTCGATCGCGTTCTAAGCGGATTTCATTGAACGCTTCGGAGACTTCGATCTATCTTTATTTCATTTATTAAATGAAACAGTAATCGTTAATGAACTCGTTGGGGGATCGGAAGGTATTTCAGGCGCACTCCAAGTATAGCGAGGTATCAAAAATCTGTTTTCCTCCCGTAGTCGAGAGTTTTGCTAAACTTTTACTCGCGTGCCCGTAACGCATACGTTGGTACGTATACCTACATACGATTGGGTTCTCGTGCACGTGTGAAACATGTGGTAGTGCGCGCGTGGGCAACTACCACTATACCTACGTTGAATTCGAAGCGAGTCGGGGCATTGTTTCGGTGCATCCTTGAACTGGGACGCGGATCGAGCAAATGCAAAGCGCCACGCGTTGTACACCATTGTTGCCCAATACGATATGTTTCCGAAGAGAGTTCTTTCAAAGTAAAAATACAAAGCACAGCTTTCCCGTGTTTTGCTAAATGAAAGGACGTGTATCTCGGTGAGGTACGAAAAGAGAAAAGGGGTTCACAGAGAGAAAGAGACAGAAGAAGAAACACGTCTCTCTTCTCCCGTCCCAAAGTCGCGTCGATCCTTTCTCGATTCGTGGAACTTTATGAATAATTCTTTGGAAAACGTGCGTCATCGTACGTACACAGTTTTATTTTTTCTCGTCCACTTGTCATCCTTGTCGTTAAATCAAAAACAAAGAGCAAAAGTAAAAGCGAGTGAGATTAAAACGCTTTCGAGATCTTGCCCTTCTCCCCTAGGATAATTTCTCTTTTATTTGTCCAACGATAATACTTCCGTGTACTCCTTTGCCCTCTCTCTCTTATCGCTCGCGTGCAAAATTCCAAAGGGATTCGCGGCTTACGCTCGCGTCTCGCAAGATAATCTTGTACTCTCGTCTAAAAACCTTCGGTGTAATATAATCTTGCATTATCGGTGCGTCATAGAACTTACCGAGGAGAAAGAGAAAAAGATGGAGAGAGAAAGAGAGAGATTTGTAAGTTATCCTACCGTTGGTATTTACTCTTCTCTTTAGCCATTGTTCAAGTCCTTTCATAAGGTTAGATTCGTAGCTTGTATAAAACGTGGTACTATCGCGACAAGACTACGGGCGTGTGCTCCCGAGCTCGTTCGTCATTGTAACCACGACAATTCGTGTTTCTTCATCGAGTATTTGACTCGACTCCTGCTGTATAGCGGTTGGAAGTCGTCGTTGTCGTCGTCTATAAGATATTTTCGAGAAAGAGATATCCACCTTGCGGAAAATCCAGTCTGTGAAATCCACCCTCTCTTTTTCTCCAGCTACCTCTCTCTTTCTTTCTGTCTCTTCCTCTTTCTTTCTTTCGTAGGGTACTACGAAAAGGTGCTTCCGAATAAATATCAAATAAAGGACTAAGAGGCTCACGTCAACCCGCGGTATATCACTGTACTCTCGATCTACGTGAAATGCTTTTAGCGTTTTGTTACCTTGGCTACTGTTGGGTGATTCTCTCTCTCTCTCTCTTTCACACGCATACATATACACATATATATTTTCTCTTTTCCTAGACCAGACACAAGCGCTACACGGCACGCCCTCCTAGCTCCATACTCCTTACAGCGAAGGATTTAAATTCACCGCCGCTGGAATATCGCTTTGCTCTATTCCTCTGCACAGTTCCCCGCAACTACCCTGCTCTTTCGATTCGCGCGGAAAGCCGTTCCGTATCCACGCTTGGCGAACGAGTAAAGTCGAAGGACCAGAACGGAAGCGTTTTCAAAGAAAAGAATGGACGATTCCTACGTGCCGTGTGATTTCTTTACTATCCCGTTCTCTTTTTTCTTCAACGATTTTCAACTATATCTCTTTCTGTCTCGTTCTGAATCTTGAAAAAATAGTACTTTGAAAATGGCAGTTGTATCGACACGGTCTTTTTTTTGTTACAAGAATATTTAGGTATCATTGGAGACGATGACATTGAAAGGAAATACAATTTCTTCGACAAAACTTCATTGAGTTCCAATTTGGTTCTGTGGCCAGTTTTATGGGAAGTACCGATACTTCGAGTCTTTTTACTAAAAGATACCAAATGAGACAACACTTTGTTTATTAACGACCGAGAAAACATTTGAGTCTTATTATAACATATCGTTTAGATTCTTTTATTTTTTACATTATATGTATCATTTATTCTAAAAGTGGTGAAACGCCTTGTAATTGAATTCTGAAATAACATGCTGCTTGCATGTCTTTCTTCTTTGCGTTAGTGATTGGTCTGCCGTTCTTGCTTCTTTTAGATAAATCTACTTTATAAAAAGGTGTGTCAGGATTAAGTGTTTCTGTAAATTAAAACTCTAAAGAACGATTCCTTTCAAACCTTGGCCATCTAATGTTTAGCTAGTTAAAGTCATCACCTAAAGGTGATTCCATTAAATAAAAAAATACATATTTAAAAAATATGGAGTTACACCACTTTTACAATAAAATATACATGCATATACACGCATCTCACGTAGATCGTTGCATAAGTGCCATCGTTGAGTACGAGAAGGGCGAGCAAGAGGGAGCATGCGTTTGCATTCGCAACGGTATACCGGTTCTTGGCAAAGTCGCTGCCCGATAACTTCATAATTTCGGCAAGGGTAATGGATTCGAGGTGGCCAAATGGTTATGTCGCTTCGGTGCAAGCTACCATCTTCCTCCCCACAGAGTCGTCGGAACCCACGGGAGGAATAAATAGCGATTTCACGGTTCGAAATGCGTGTAAAGCACCGACCTGACGCGTTATATCCGCTTGAAAATTCCATCGACGTGACAAAACCAGCGAGAAAGTAGCCCTTCGTGATCATTTTCGTACGAAATCGTTATAGAGTTGATCGTTCTGCTCGTTGTATCAATGATGATAATTATTACTATTATTTTACAATTATTTTATCCATGTATTTATTATTGTTTATACGATATAATTGAAGTTGTTTAAAGTGATGGTTGACGAATACCAAACGATAAACAAGAATATTACTCTGTGGTCATACCTTAGATAAATATTAGATAATGGAATATAAACTGGAACAAATAAATACGTGTACCCGTAAACACGTGTGAACACGTGACAAAATGCAAATGAAATTAAATACATATATGCAAACGTATAAAAAGCTGTAATCATACAAAGAAAAACAAACTTAACGGTAACAATAATGCTTATTTTAAGGATACCAACGCGTTATCGAGCGTTGCTAAAATATTGAATTTACGAAGAAGAACTCTGCCGGTGTCTTCGACATAAGGATGTAGCATAAGCAGTGGATAGAAGTTAGGTTGGCGCCTCCACGCTCGAAAACACTTTGTGTGTTCGCCGTGGGGTCGGCCGTAGACGCATCAATCAAGATCCGAACTCTGCAAATGGCTTCAGACGCTTTTACTCTTTCCGGCTGGCTCCTAAAGTGTCGCCATGTTGATACAGTATTTGCGCCACGGTACCGCGCACACCGGGGCCCTTTCCCTTCCAGAAACGATATCGTCCACGGGACAGATATATCGTTGAAGTATCGTACATCGATCTTACCCTCGATTCGTCCTCCTCCAGGATTTATCGACTCCTGAATTATCCAAATTTTGTCTCTCCCTCCCCACCCCTCGTCTCTTTTATGTCTCTTATTGATTTTCGATCGAACATTAACAATAGGTAGGTAATATTCGCACTCGTATATAATTGATTAACTTTTTAGAAGAATAGAGAATATCGTGTATTAATTAATTTAATTAACTAACGATACGTACCTACATATTATTCTCTTTATAGAGATACGCGTATATGCTCGGGAATACGCGAATATACATATATTTTATAAAATTTCGTCTGGCTACACGTCGCCGTAGCTATTCGATAAAAATTAACTCAAAGAATTAATGCCTTCTGCCGAACTCCCTCCCCTCGCGCCCCGGGTAGCTTATTATTTTCCATTTTCAGTAGACCGAGCCATGGCCCAACAAAGGGCGCGCTGCGTTATAATTTATTCATCTGTAATCAGCATCGAATATTCAGTTACCGGAGCGTATTTCGCCCGAGAATTTATGAACGCGGTAGGTAATAATCATCCGCAGGTCAAGCGTTTTGATTTTTCGCTCGACCGAACGGCGATAGCATACTAATTAAAATACCTCGAGTAGGTTACGTCTATGGGCGCGTAGGTGTGCGCAAGTTAGGTATGTAGGTACGTTACGTCTGAAGATTATCCGATTTTCTCCTACGCGGTAGGTTCGATGTTCGCATTTGCAATTCAAACGAGAACGGCCATTCGTTCCGTGACCCGAAAAGCGGCGCGCTAATATTCGAAATCGTTTGATTACCCCGAACGAGGATTGCTTTGAAAAGGTCCTCGATGAAAACGTTTCCACATAATTAATGGCACGAATCTTACATTCAAGGTTTAACGATCTCTAATGGAACGTCTCCGAGTTACATGCACCTACCGGAATAATCTCTCCGCGAGAAGTTATTCACCGACAGGATTATCAACACGAATCACCATTCGGTGTTATATATCCGAAGGTAGTATATTATCCATCCTCCACCGCTAATAAACCCATACAATTTAAATTCATACCGTACCGTGCTTCTCGACGTTACACGTATCTTTTAACCTAGATACATCCAAGCGGCTATTTCGACGTGTCTCGAAATTGAAAATTTTACGTAGCAATGCTTTTTACAATTCCATCGAGACGATCTAAAATAGCATGGCACGGCTCATCGTTCAAATTTACTCGGTAGTTAGAACAATGTAAAACAACATGATCAACGAGGAGACATTGAAAAACGGTTAAAGCTAACAGAATGATCAGGACAGGAAGCATTAAACAAAAATCCCGTTCTCTCTTTCTCTCTTACTCTTTTATACTCATTCCCACGTTTCCCCTCAGGATACGAATCCCTAGAAGCCTCAACCCCTCGCACTATCCTATCCATCCACGGCTCGCCACCAAGCACCTTTGCAATTCGAATGAGTGACCACTCGGGGATCCTCATTACTCTCATTAGTCGTCGAACGAACACACCAGGAAGGTTGGATGAACGCGTCGTTTCCGCTTGTAACGAACTCGTAACTGTAACTTCCATTCGTTTCAACTCGATCTTTCCATTCCGAACGTTTCCTTCCTTCCTTCCTTCCTTTCTAAGCGTCTTTCCCACGAGGATACGTTCGATACGAGAGGACGAAATTGTCCGGGGAGGAACAACTAATAGTTCTAACTCGCTATCGGTCGATAAGGAACGAAGTAGGGTAAAGTACCTATACGGCCATTGTTGCTGCTACTGTTATTGGCACATTGACTTATTTTTATACAGGTATCTGTTTCCTTGTATACCCGTTGGATTGCGGCATAAAGTTTGATAGAGACGAAAAATGTTCCTTTTTCTATTTTATTCAATCGAAACTTTAGTATCGGCATAGTTGTTTTTAAGTAGATATGTTAAAATACATCCATTGTCCAATGAACGTTCTCTCGAAGCTTCTTTCGACATAATTTTTAATGAAATCATAAAACAGGGTTCATTTAAAAATAAAAATAGATTAAAAGTTAACAACCTAGCCGGTACAAGAGGTGCCGATAACTACGAATATTTACCACCCCTCTCCCTCTCTCTCTCTCTCTTATACATACACACACACTTGGACTCCTTCTCTGTCTCTTTCTCCGTCGAATTTAATCACTGCATTATTCAACGCCTCGCGGAATTGCTAAATCGCTGACTCTTGTCGCGCACGGAAAACAGGAACGAGCAAACAGCCGAGGGAGAGCGTTCTCGCTCTCTTGCGAGCGCGCGCGCGTTCACTCACTCTCGAGGAAACACGCAGTTACGACATGTCAATACGCATTAATTATTATGTCGACGTCGGCCGGCTCGGGAGCGCACGTGCGCGTCTATTGCCGTCTCTTCTCTCTATCTCTTTCTATAGCATTGCATGCCCGTGCATATTTACCGATCGTCGCAGGAGGAGTGAGTGGCGGAAGAGAACGAGAAGGACGCACTCTCGACGGATGGATGAACGCATCAGGTGGAGCGACGATCATCGTTCCGGCATGAAACGCTTACGGAATCGTCGGGATAGGTAAATCCGAACGGGCAGCCACCACCAACGACGACGGCAGCAACACCACCGTCGCTACTATCACTGACAGACCTACCATAGGCATCGGTACCAGCAAACGGCGAAAGCGGAGGCTCGATGCTTCCCGATCGATGCTCGCTTCGTTTCATTGTGTGCGTACGGATATAACGCCGGCGATCGCGTTACTGCTCGATAATACGTCGAGTAATTTGCGAAAAGGACGGATTAATCGCTTCAAGAGAGAGAGAGAACTTTAGGGATAATTGCAAGGAGAAATAATTAAGAAGAAATGGAAAGAAAAAAATAGAAGAAATGGATGAATGGAATATATTTACATGCATATCGAGTTGTTGGACGAGTCTAAAAGATGTTACAAAAAGTTTATACATATAGATAAGGGTGGTATAAAGCAGAGGTCGACTCAAATGCAAAGTCAGGAACGGGTATAGAAACAATGAAAAACATGAAAAATATAAATAAGTATGTGCATCTGACTTTTGCTATCTTTTATAATATAGGTATACAGGGTGTCCGCTTCCATGTAGTCAAGCGGAGGACTACATGTACACATCAATGATGTGAATCGAAATGTCTAAAACCATTCGAAATTCGACTTAATTGACGAATTATTAACTAACACAGACCGGTCAATTACGGCGAGCAGCGACACGTAACGTTGTTTATTGTGGATTGTTGCTCCTACCGCTTCATCTCTTGCCTAGCTGCGAGCTCGAGTGAACCGCCTTCCTTTGCTAATCACCGTAATTGACCGATCTTTGTTAGTTAATAATTCGTTAACTAAGTCGAATTTCGAAAAATGGTATTAGACATTTCGACTTATGTCATTGATGTGTAGATGTAGTCCTCCGCTTGACTACATGGAAGCGGACACCCTGTAGATATTTAAAATAGAATGCTTGTATGTATTAGGTTGTCCCAAAAGTTTCTTTCATTTTGAAAGGAAATAATAAATGCACAACATTTTTTGTTTCATGTTATGTTTTTCAATTATATATCATATATTTTGGATATTGTACAGATTATGTTTCGTGTTTGTATAAACATTGCCAGATATAGAAGAAGCGTACAATTAGCGACTGACATTTTTAGGACAACCTAGTATATATGCTCTATAATCGATCCTGGACATTCTACTTCTGTCTTGCTAATTTTCATCCCTTGACAAGTTTAGTTTATTATTATACAAGTAAATACTGCATGACGAATTCTAATACCTATATTATTATTTATAGATTTCAACGAACACTAATATTTTAGTAGTCTAAGGTAATAAATAATAAACCTAGCATACCTACTAGAAATACGATCGTGAAAATGTTTCGAGCAGCTCGATTACGCTTACCCGCTCGCGCGAGATCACGTTAAAATGGAAAATTACGTGGCGTCGATTCATCGCCGATCAATTCCCGTCCGTCCGTCCGTCGACGTTGCGGTATTCACGATCGATCCGTATTTTCGTTCGGCCGACACGGTGCCGCGGACACGCGACGAAAATCATTTATTTCCATCGCTCCCGAGAATGGCTCGCACAAACTTAGGTATACTTGCTTACATCGAGCTTGCTTAATTATATAAGCTCCCTTCAGGGTTCCTTTGAAAAATCGACTACGTATACAGAGGCCGTCGTGTTTGCTAATGTAATAACCGCACGGGAAGATTCGCCACACACGTAACAAGGTGTTCCTGGAAAACGGGGTTAACCGTTAAGTAAGCGTCCCACGGGATAGACGATTTCGAGGCCCTGGAAGGATGACATTCCGGTTAAACGGGAAATCTATAGATTGCACACGTTGAACACGTATTTTATGCGTTTTTTTCTTTTCTTCCACATTATTTTATTAAATTTTATTTAATGAAACGATTGATCAAAAGATTAGTAAATCTAAAAATGCCAAAGTTTAACCCGGCGTCACTGTGGTAGGGAAATGTTACACGTATACCTACCTATCGAGGTATCGAGTCAATATGACCCGCGTATTTGACGTATGATATTTCAATGTTTGTTTAAGAAATTATTAATCAATGTTACGTAACAGCTTGATTATACCATGATTTCGTAAATACAAGAAAAAATAATGATATAAAAAAATTTAATTATACTAGTTCAACATAAATGTCCCAATTGACCCAACCTCCACGACGTCGGTTTAAATATGTTTAGGTTTAGGATAACTTAAGCCATTATAATAATTATTATATTTGTTATCGTTTTTACTTACTTTTATACTTCTTTAACGAGATAGCAAGAATCTTACGTACAGATTATCAACATCATCCGTTCCTCTCTCTTTCTCTATCTTTATCGCTCGCACAACGACGATGACGGAGAATTCCCAGAGGGACAACGCTTGTTACTTAATCCCCTCCTCATCTCCGTCTCCCGACATCGAAAAGAATTCCCTTTTTCGAAGAGATCACGGATCCGTTTCATCGGGTCGGTAATACCGCGATCGCGAGACAGTGATACCAGAAACTGGATAGCCGTAATCGCGAGGACGGATCGTTCGAAACGTTTCGTGACGCGGAGCGATTTAGTCGCGTACCTACTCGATGAGAGAGGATGACTTTTGTGCCCTGAATTTGCCGAACGCGATCCATCCGTCGAAGGTAAAGAAGGAAAGGAGAAAGCTCGTAGCACCGAGCCTTATTGCGATAGTAAACTACGTCTCGATCGAAATGCAATCTCTCTATTATTATTCTCTATCTCGTTTTATCTTACCGAGCTTACACAGACATACGTACGTATAAAAGGTAAGAAGGTGCACGTACCTACGGAAAAGTCCATTTTCTCGGTTTATTTCATTTATTTCACGGAATGTCGAAGGATATCGCGCGACATCGTGCTACGAAGCGTATGATCGTTGGACCGAGCCGAGATTATTCTGGAGAACGCGTTTCCACGGTGGTAGGGAGCAAAGGAAGAAAAGGAAGAATACAAAATATAACATAACGGAGGAGGAAAAATGTAAGGAGAAAGACATGCCGGGTAATATCCGGACTTTATCGGAAATATTCCGTCTCGTATTCCATTCCGTACGATTTAAAGTAAAACGATCGTCGTTCGATCGCGACGTTACCGATTTTCTATGTAGTAGATAGGTTGGTACCTACCTACTGAGAGAAAACTCGAGCCACTTTTGGAACAAACCTCGTCGATTCTGTTTCTCCATCCCTTTCTATCTTTTTCTCGAGGAGAGAGAGAGAGAGATGAGACACTCGAGCGCCTAGCCAGCATCCTGTCGTGCGCTTCGACGAGTTTGTCAGCTGGCAGTCGTCGGACGTTTCGAGTTGTGCGCGCTTCGGGTTGAGCTCATACACGAATTTAAGTCGGTCATCCGAGCCAGCCGTTCTGTCTACGTGTGACCGAGAAAGATTTAAAATGGCACCGGCTTGGTTTTCTTCTTCGGGTTTGACACAAAACTGAGAGGAACGTTAGAGACAAGAATTTTGCATGGTCTGTCTTACAAAACTGTTATATAAAACGTAAACAATTTTATTGTACATATAAATTCAGGGGTATTCAATGGTAAATTATAAATGGCAATGAAAATTAAGATTGTAACCGTAGAAGAAGTTGGTAAAGATTAGAATTTTTAAATTAAAAACAGGCTAGTCTGGCAAATTTGTAGACAATTTTTGTCTTGCATAATTTCTAAAAGGTTTACATGGTTACTTTAAATAATTTTATTATTTAAACAACATTTCCTTAATTTTAAATTATAACAATTTTAGGATAATTCAATTCCTCTTTTCCATATCGTTGGCATCATTACAAGAAATCAGCATATCTATTCTCGAAACCACGAAAATTCGCATACCACTCTCTCCCTGTATCCCAGCTGAACGCCGTTGGTAAAGTCTTCAGACTCCACCTTTCGAGTCTCTTTCTAGTCGTTGGCTTTACTTGGTTCGCGCATCTCTTTAGGTAAATGCACGTAAATAAGTGCACTCGCGATCTTTTGTGGTAGGAACGCCTCTACGAGTTCGTTCTTTCTCTCGCTTATTCTTTCTCGAGATCACGAAGAAGCAAGACCTCTGTGTTCTCCCGGTGGACGTATGCGCGCGTGAAATTTGAAAAGGAAACTACGCGAACGACAGAATTTGATTTCCGTGGAAAGTGCTATACGAGACGAGACACGAAACGGCGAGGCAGGTACCTCCCCCAGACACACTCCGCAGAAAAAGAGAAAGAAAGAAGAAAAAAAATAAAAGAATACGGTCGAATAAAATGAAAGGACTCGCGTCGATCTTTCGAAAGTCCTTTTCCATGTCGAGAGAAAGTACCAATACGTGAAAATACACATACGTTCGATGCGTCTCGTTCATTTTGTCCGCTTGTTTTTCACTCTACGATACTTTGTAAATCTCCCTCTAACTCACTCTCTTTCCCTATTACACGCACGTAACATCTTTTCTCTGCTTCACCCTCCCTAATCGTCCCACCAACGTCACCGATATCCTCACCGTTCTTCCAGCGTCCTTATCAAAGCGTAAGAAAATGAGGGGAGAGAAAAAAAATAAAGAAAAAGAGAGGTGGTTGACGGCGGCTCGGGGAGAAACAGCGTGTCTCCTTCTTCGTCGTCGTCTGGGAGGCCAGCCGTAGTCTCATAAATTATTCTAATGTACTCCCAAGGCAGGTCACCGATTACACTGATTTAGAAGCGACGCCTTCCTTCTTTTTTCGACGATACCTCATCCGCGGCCCCTGGGATGCATACAAGACGTGGCCTGACGCTTTAATGTTGCTTTTTCACTACCGACCCGTCTCGGTTAAAGTTAAAACGTCGCCCCTCTTTGCCCCCACCCTAGTTCCCTTCGTGAAAACACGCTTTTCTTTCCCGCTTTCTTTCACTGTGCCCACGCGCGCAACATCGACCAGACCAAAGTCTAGCACCACCTCCCGCGGTTACCTCGGAGAAAAGTTACGTTCGCCTGAATTATAACGGACAATTAAAGCTCGCCTCTAGTGCTTACGGAATCTGGTTTAAAAATAGAAAAACAAGGGGAAGAAGAGAGAGAGCATTAACGTGAAGGAGCCTCAGGGTGGCGTAACGAACGCATAACGCGCGAAAGATCAACGTGCTCTCCTAAGAATAAAAGCCTGTTTTCTTCTCTCCGTTGATGCCGTGGCTGTATGCCATCCACAAAGGACGTTAAACGGCTCAGCCGATGATATACTTGAGAATTATACGTTATTCCATTATCTCCATCCCTCTCTATCTCTCTTTCTCAATTTCGGTCTCACCTCTTCCTTCGAGGCACGAAGAAGGAAAATGCATTCCCTCATAATGTCTCTCTTTATGGCTCGGATAGCTGATAAGTCCTTTGAGACGTTGTTAGCGTTAGTCCGGCTACGAAAATGCGATTTCTCGCGTAACTACTCGGACAACGCACGGACCCCACGGGCACGACCCTTACAATTCTCTTTCTCAAGACACGATTCTCGCAACTGAGGAAGAAATAGAAGGAAGAGAGAAAGAGAGACGTAATTAATTATTCAATTAATTCCAAACGGATGGAAGAAGAGTTTGCCGGGGAGGGGGGATTTCGTTCGAACTCTCTACGAGATCTCTCGTAAACATATTATAATGTCTCGCGTGGCCGTGTCGTGTTCTCGCCAAGCTTCTCGTAAGAATATGCAAGAAATTATATCCACCGTGAAATTGGATGATCTCGCGACTACTGTGCTCGCCGAAGGAGGAAAGATCGAGAAGGGAGTTAAGGAGGGATGGGATGGAAGAGGCCTTTTCTAAAAACGAACGCATCGAGTTCCGTTGGCTATCGACGTCTGTTGAGGATAATTTATGGTCCAATAAATCGGTAACTCCATCCGTCTCTCTCTCTCTCTCTTTCTGTGATTCTCCCTCCCTCAACCCCTTCTTTCTTTCTCATTCGTCTCTCCTTCCCCCATATAAAGATCTCTGTCGCGTTCTCTATTCAATCTTCTTTCTGCACCTTTTCTCACCTGCCGACGCCCGCTTCCATTTCCTTCGACCATTTTTCGGATCGCGTAGAGCGTTAAAATTCGATTTACAGTTCTCCTCTCGAAACGTTCGCTCGCGCCCTCGGCCTTCCTCTTCTCCTTACTTCTATATGTTTTTTTTCTTATCCTTCGACGAACGTACGAAAAATGTTGCGTTTCGCGTAGAGGAGATGGGAATCGTCTTCGCGAAAGACACGTTTTCCATATACACGTATATACACGGATATGGGTCTACGTGTGTAGGTATATCGTTTCGATTCGAGGGACGTACTGTCTTCGTGTACGTGCATTCGTGTTTACAAGGTATTTCTATCGTTGCACCCGATGTATTATATGTATATCTACCACCTTTATAGAGAATAGAACACGCGCATCAAAGCGAAGGACGGAATAATGATGTAAAGTTCGTGCTGGCGTTATTTCGTTTGTAGTATTTCTAGGAGCACAGAGGAGAGAGAGAGAGAGAGAAAGAGATTGAAGGATGAGAAAGGGTGTAAAAGAGAGAGAGATGTTATTTATTATATCAGAGTCGATACCTGCGCAAGTGTAATGCGTAGAAAAACTTTTCTTACGAATTTATCTCGAGTTTTTTAAGTCCATCTGCTTTTATTATACAAAAAACAGGCTTTTTCTTCAGATAAAGGACAACAACATCCGAAAAAGGGACGTCGCAAATTATTCGTGCGGTCAAATACATTCGCCCCTATGAAACGAGAACGTACTTGTCAAATTATATTGTTAAATGTCACGAGGTGGTCTTTTGTATCTTTAACAATGAATTTCGAGTAAATTTACGCACCCGTGAGCTTCCCAAGAAATTTCCACTCGTTAAATTCAAATTTGAAATCAAGAGCACAAAAGAAACGTACGTGACGTGGTAACACACAGCTGCTGTGGCAACTCGTTGTCGACGTGACGTGATCTCGTCGAAACTAATGCATTTCTGGCATATTCGTTGGCATTGATAATCAATCGAATACTTGATACTTTTTAACTGATTCTTTGTATAGATGGATAGTTTATCGTCGTGACGGTACCGAATAAATTTAAAAAAAAAAATTAATTAATATACGGGTATAAAACGCAAAGCGCAGAAAATATTACAATATCAAATAATACAGACGTAACCATGGTATATGCAACAAGCGTACACGTGGATATGAAAATGAGCTCAGACATAAATATGGATGTTCATATGTTTATACAGAAGATATTTACATACTCATATACATATGCACGTGGATATATCTCAAAATACACGGTAGAACAGACGTAAACAAGAATGACGATAACACTTACAAAAAGAAACAAGTATAGAAAGCTAAAGAGGGAATGGTATATCGAATTGGTCAGACCTAAGCCGATCACGTTTAGCGGTGAGTCGCGTGGATTAGGAGGGGAAGAGAGAACGTCTTGAGGCTAATGGATCTCCAGAACTGGAACTATGCGAAGTAGAGGAGGAGGCACGTAGGATCTCGAAGGTCCTTGACGTACCGGAGTTGCGTGACCGATTCGAGGAGACCGTCGCTTCCGGTGTATCGAAACGAACACTTCGAGATGTCGTTTATCGCTCGAGAAGCTTCGTGCGTCACGCGTTTTCGAAGAGAAATTACGAGAGAAATCCTGTGCTTCGCGTACCACGTAAGGGAGACTGGGTACGGTTGTAACAATTTAGCTTCGAGGGCCAATAGTATCAACATTACGCTAGTAAGCTTTGAGAAAAGTGTCTAAAGTGTAAGTTGTATTTTCTAACATGAATTGTATTTAAATCAATTTTTTTAATCAGAAACTTAACAAATGTAGTTCTACATTGCTAAAGACTAATACGTCAGCATTTCTTACATTTTCCTGTCAGTCTTACAGAATTTAAAATTACTTGAATTTAAAAAAAAAAACAGAAAACAACTCAGTACCCTATCTATATAATCAAAGCAGCAATTCGACAATTAAATCAACTAAAAATACTTATTTTTGGTCACCCAAACACAATAGGGCCTCCTGCAAGCAGTACAGCGTTTAGAAACACGTTTAGACAAGCAAGATGCATATTTGTCTCCTTGGACTCGTCATCGTAGCATTTATCATTTCAACCATACCATGTTATAATCGTATCCAGTCTCTCTTACCTCTGGCTTAAGGATAAAAAAAACCCAGAAAGAAGAGTTTTTCGAAAAAGGGTAGAAAATTTCGAACGAAAGAAATCGAATTTGAGACGTTCACATTTACGAGACGTCGGCAAAGACGTCGATGGGCCGTGCGAGCTACTATACATCGTTCGCGAAGGTCCAGAAAGGTTCAGAACGATAACAAGGGCAGATAAAGGAGGGTGAGCACTGTTCATGGCGATCCAAGCTGTGACCTCGCCATAAATTTCCAGGAAAGCCTGACGCCTGAAAATTCCACGCTGTAAGAACGAGCCGTACGAGGCTTTGGTTCTCTCTCTCTCTTTGTCTCTCTGGCTTTCACCGTAATCCCGGCAGAAGACCGTCATCGATCCGAAAAAAGGGCTCATTTGCTCCCCGTGACGCCTCTTTGTCACCACTGGACGACCTTAGAGCAATATCCGACGCTCCGTCGTTGTCTTCGTCGTCGACTTTGTTCCAGCAAAGAGACGCTCTTTCGCGGCGATTGACAAATTTTTCCACGAGATATTTTACTGTACGACGACGCGAAAAGTCGAGTATCTACCCTCGAGAACCGACGGTACGATCGATACTATCGAATCATCGAATATTGCTTATGTATATGTAGTATATACATATATGTATACATCAAGCTACGTAATCTACACGAGTACACTCGACGTATACTACGTAAATGTAGGTACATATCTCGTATCGAAACAATGCTTCCGAATATGATAATAATATCGTTATCGTTCGTGGTGGGATGTTAAAGGAATTACATTATTATCGCGTTGTCGACTAATTTGTTTAAAACATCGGATCACCGTCGGATTTCACGCGGAAAATCAGAGGACGCGATAATATCGCGGAGCGAATTAATAAATATTCAACGAGACGAGTTAGCGAGCGACCGCCGCGAATGACAAATCGATTCGCATCGCCCTTGGACGGTTTCGCGAGAGAGCCTTTCGCATAGCACGTGATGCACGACCGAAATCCATTTGCTCTCCCAGCTCGCTCGCTCGCACCGCTGCCAGGAAACACGTCGGGAAAGCTCGAAAGCTTTTTTCGAAAGCTCCCCGCCGAATTCGTTGGCCAATGAATCTTTTAATGTGTCTAATTAAATCCCCGGAGCGAGCAGAGTATACAACGAGCCCGCCGCCGTTGCGAAAAAGTGTCCCCGTTTGACCGATTAATTACGCGAAGGTAATTGCGATGGCTACTCTAACGGAGCGCACTGAAGTCTCTTCTTCTCTTTTTTTTTCTTGTTTTGTTGTTTCAACTTTCTAGTTCGTCGTTCCGGATGGTAGCCTTCGACTTTAATTTCAACCGTGGTAGACGTACCTGCATATGTATACAGAGTGGTCCACCAAAATGTAGTCCAGCTTTACATTTACGAGAAAAAAATATCGATAACCTTGAAAATTCCAGGCGATATAACATTGAGAAAAAAGAGTTACATTTACAGAGCACCATGCGATACTATTTACATTCTATTGCAAATATTTGTTATGTTAGAAATAAAGGAAACTTTTAGGTGGACCACCCTGTATATGCGTAGATATGTTATCGATACATACGTCCGTAAGAGTCACTTATTTTTCTTTTCATTTATGGTTTGAATATCGAAAAAAATCTAATCAACAACGGTTCTTCGAATTTCCTAAATACAGAAAAGTATACCCCGTACGTTTTATCTTGACAGCGTACGAGGCGTACGATCTACGCGCCATAAACATGCATATACAATGCGTGAACACTGGTCGTTCGTTAAACGCACGAGGCCGTGCGTGACACGCGCGTGCCAGAAACGAGTGCTTCTACCTGCCCTGCGATTATTTATTCCAAATGAAAATGCATCAACGCGATGCCGTTCTAATGCCTCTAACGTATCGTCGTATGGGCGTGCCTTTTGCGAGAGTAGCGGAACTTGTCATTTAGCGAAAATGTCGCTGCGAGGTAATTTGTTAGTACCTAATTTTTTTTTCATTCCTTTATCGTTCGATTACATTTCACGATAGTACACTCGAACCTTCTACAGCGTGATTAATTTGTTCCGCGTTTAGTTTAAAGCATGTTCCATGTTTCCTGTTTACGTTAACAAAAACAATATGATGAAACATTATCAGACAAGTTTATTTAAAGCCATGTTAAAATAGTACTACCGTAATATTTTCTATCGCGTCATAAGAGTAAATGCAAATATCACGGAATCGAAGAAATGGAAAACTTTTTCGTAGTCAACCAAATTGTAATAAATAATTTAGTCGCCTTTCCTTAATTTAGCGTTGACCCTTTTAACAAATATAGAAGGTCGAAGAAAGAATAATTTTAACCTAATTCCGTTATCATTTCTGAAAGTATCCACGACGAAAATTCCGAATAAGATGTTAAAACTTTCACGTACCTACCTATAATTCGCATCCACGATTGTTCTAATCGAGATAGCACGATCGCGTGAAATTTAAAAAATTTCCAAGTTAAATTTACAGACGCTCTTGAAGTATTCACAACCTCGAGAACACCCACCGAGGAGACAAATTTTGATCTTCCCTATCCCCGAAGGATAGGAACTATCCCTCCATTAAAATATGAATGTCAGTTGAACGTACGATGTCTTGTAGAACGTTAAACTCGAAGTGAAAAGGGTCAATCATTGTCGCGGCGAGTGAGCTTTTCTCGTCCATCTTCTCGCGCGTAAGCGTTATTGGCGAACGCACGGAAGCGGTAGCGTCGTCGTCGTTCCGAGATCACTCACATCATTTCCAGCAATCCGCGTGCCAATAATCTTTCTGATTCCGTTCTTGAAGGTTCGATAATGCGTCGGGTGGATCAGGAAAAACGTTCGATGCATTCGCCGAGCTGGAAGGAATGAGAGTGGCCCGATTGAAAGGAAAAGAGAGAAAGTGCGGGGTAGTGGTTGCCGAGAGAGGGAAGCGTAGAGAGGGTGAAGAGACGTTGCTGGATGAAAGGGAAAGAGCGGGAGGGAGAGAGAAAGAGAATTGATCTAGGTTGGATTGTCAGAAAATAACATTTTCCTGGCGTGAAGGGCGTCAGATTTCTTTTGTGAAACGACGGAACGACATTTTGCTGGCGGAAGGCTATTGGGTTTCTCTCGTAACGTTCGCGCGACCCATACCTACCCACCTTCGTCCTCCACCTTCACCACTCATCCTCCTCTCCTTTGAAGCGACTTACGAGCTTGTGCGCGAGGGTACGCGAGTCGCGTCGAGCGTCATCGATTCGTCGCAATAATTCATCGCACACGCGACTCATAAATAGGGTATTCCTTTCAAAAGCGGATCGGAGAAAATCTTATTTTGCTGGAGCAAAAAGTTGTTGGAAAATTTTACGATCGTGAGTATCTGATTAGACGATGGCATTCCATATAATTCCATTGTAATAATAAAATCATTTAACTCGGCGTCATTGAGGTCGAGTCAAAATGACCCGGCGTGTTTAAACTTTCTAATATTTTTATAAGCATGCATGCGACATTGCTGTTAAATTAGTAGGTACCTATAATTTAATTTTTCTATAACATTATGTTTTCCTTTATTTACAAAACCACGGTACAATAAAGCTATTACATAATATTGATTATTAATTTCTTAAACAAACATTGAAATATCATACGTTATATACGCGGATCCTATTGACCCACCTCAACGTACGTGTAATATTTTCCTACCGTAATGAGGTCGGGTTAATTAACGATTTAACAGAAAACTAGTACAATTTTCAATATTTCTCTTTTTTTTATACTATATAATAAAATAATATTTTTCAATCGTGTACACTTTCGCGTGTTCCAAGAACATCCACCCTCGAGAATACACTTTCCAATACTTCCGATAGATCGATCGAGCCACGGATGATCGAATTACGTGAATTTATATCCCGATCGCGTGGTTGTTCGTTCTTTCTCGCGAAAAAAAAAAGAAAATACGAGAGAGATCCCTTCGCGCGAGGGACGACACGCGACGACGGTGGTGGACAAACAGAAACAAGGACAAAGAAAATTCTCACATAAATCGCGAGGTAACGCGCCGTCGGCCCGAGTTTGCATCTCGGAGCCAAGCGTAGAAAGTATCCCTTCAAGAAAAGTAAGGGAGGTTTGTCCGGGGAGTTGGTAGGGGGAGGGTGAAGTATAAGATAGAAGAAGCTCGAGAGGAGGATCTTGGAACGGCGGAAGGCGCAGGAACAATCCGGCGTATGCCAGACGATGTTTGTGCATCCGCAAGTTACGCTACTGGACATAAATCAAAGACGAGAGATTCTTTAGCTCTCCCACCGGCACCGACACCAAAAATAAGCCACTTCTGTCTACGTCGGTGAGCTTCGCGAGCGTTCACCGCCACCGCAAAACGCTTCTCCTTCTTCCTCATCCTTCTCGATATATATTATCTTTCGTATAAATTTTACGGCTACTCCACTCGCTGCCCCTTTCTTTCCTTCTTCTTTTCTTTCCTTTCTCCTCTTTCGCTCTTATCCTTCTTTCACTTCGATACCCGAGTTTCTTCTCTCCCTACCCCCTCGACCATTCTCTATCTTTCTTTTTCTTCTCTTCTCTCTCTCTCTTTTTATTTCCTCTCGTCCTTCACGCCAAGCCGAAGCAACCACCCGGTCGTATCGCTCGCTCGAGCACACGAGCTACTCCTCCTCTCTACGCTATCCCTTTTGCTTGTATTTGTAGGAGAACGTGTACACAAAATCGTGCATCGTTACGAACACGTGTAAACGTATACGGTAGGAGAACTATGGAATGTTATACGGAAGAAATGTAGGGTATAAGCTATCTTTCTTTTTCTACTCTCTCTCGCTTGCTCCCTCCCTTCTGTATCGCACTCTAACTTTCACTTTGTCTGCACCCATCTAATTCGCTGCTCTCTCTAACGCTTATAAACGCTACCAGGGTAGACGCGCCTCCCGTTTCCACGAACTCCGCAAACTCGATATTTCGTGGACTCGTGACTATCCGATTAGACGCTTAAGCGAAGCACGCTCACGTAATCTCGTAATCGGCAAAACCTCTTCTTTTTCAACGCGAGTTTATTAATCCGCAAAAGCGTCTTTGGGATTCGCGGCTTTTCGAAATATCGTCCTGTTTAAACGTTAAATGCGTTAAGGGAATAGCGAAAGAAGCGAGAGATTAGGATGTGGACATAAAATTAAGTCGATCTCTTTGATCTTTAGCGCAATTAATAAAAGTATTTTATTCCAAGAGTCATCTTATTTGCGTTTTATATGTACATTTATTTGGAAGCATCGAGAAAAACAATTTCCAATAATTGATTCTTTCCTCAATTGATATTTCCATGTAGAAAATTCTGTTCAATTTTCTTCGTACGGTTCTCAACGTTCGACAAAGAGTTATTAACAGTGGTCGAAGAGGAGATTGGCTTTCCACGAATCGGTATTTCTCCGAAGGAAGATTGGAAGCGCTTGGCCATTTCGGGATTCGAGCATCCATGGCCAAACTCTCCTCGAGGCTCGGCTTTTGGGATTCCACCGACAAACGAACTCGTATTCCACTGTATCCTGGAAGTCCAAAAACCGAACACGCATCGAGATCTTCCTCGTTACGTGTGCCCAACCTCGGAACTTTACGGAACTTCGATCTTCTCACTCCCCTACTTTATATCTCTAGCTTCGCAGTATAGTCAATGCACTGGGAACTCGGTTGAGAAAGTCACTACGAAGCATGCTGTGTACCAGATAGAACTATCCGTAGAGACGATCATACAAAATTGGAAGTCGGCTATTGAAATGAACGGATTTTCTATATTTTCTTTTCCTTATTACTGTAAATTTTCGTTATTCGGAGTATTATTATTCAAAGAGAATGTTAGATATTATATTAGAACGGAGTTATAACTAATTTCAGTTTCTGGAAACACATTGTGATAATGCTTTTATTGTCCTACTAATTTTTGTATGATCAGACCCGATAGATGGTAATAAATAATGGGTTAAGATATAATTGTCGTTTGTTTTATTGATAAATGAAATTGAGATACTCAAACGGAAATTCTTTATGGCCTGGATCTAATTTCCGGCATCCAAAAAAGGTCTGTCGTTAGTTACGATTAAAATAAAGGAATGGATAATGGATGGATTTTATTTTGATAAAATTCAACGAATTCGCCGACCTCAAATTGTTACAAAAATGGCAGAACTTTTGGGTCATCTAATATAATGACATTAGCCTTAAATAATAATATTTTGAAAAATTAAGATTTTCATTACTTTACCTGTCGATATTATTATATACTAGTTTAGTTTGATTATTTAAAAAACGATAAAAGTGCAAATACATCGTGTAATTAGATTTAGCGAATTGACAGCTATGAGAGCTCTACCGCATTAGATGTTCATTTTATTTGATTACTAGCCCAGTCAAATTAGTCAAAAATAAGGCCAAACCTCGGAAAAAATCCAAGTGAAGATTTTCAAACGGAATTATCTTCGTTTTAACACCATAAAAGCATGTCCGAAAGTCCATAAAAAAATCGCGGTTGCGTAAAAAGTTATTGAAGGTCAAAGGTCGCAAAAATCAGTTTTTCACCAATATCTCGCGAACTATCAGTTTTACGTTAATAGAGGTTATTAGCAAATTTATTCCTTAGCTAATTATACATAAAAATGATCTTTTATACAATTTACGTAGAACCTATAGTTCTCGAGATACACGTCTGACAAAAGTTATAAAAAAGCGCATACTTGCAATATCTCATATATCCAACTCTAAGTGGAAATTCTTAGTTTTTTGTCCATAACTTTCGTAAAGGTAAACCAATTTTGACGGTTGATAGCTTAAATTGGCGGGTAGAAAAGCTGCTATCAACATTGCCAACTACATAAATATAAGTATTTATGTAAAAAAGTTATTAGCATCTTTCTGCTGCTTGTCCGTCTTCCGGTTTGTTCCACAAAGGCTTTGAAACTACTGAACGGATTTAAATGCGTTTTCTTTTGTATTATCAAGTGTTTCATAGGGTATGTTTTAAAACCAATTTCATGACGCTAGGACCTCCGGAACTAGAGTTATATATTCTTATGTGTCGAGATTCCTATAGTCAAATAGTACAAAAAAAGGCTTTACCTCCGAAAAAAATCCAAGTGAAGACTTTCAAACGGAGTTTTCTTCGTTTTCACACCATAATAACATACCTAAAAGTCCATAACGAAATCGCGCTAGTTTTCGCCCAACTTTTCTCAGCCGTAAATCTCGAGAACTGTAGGTTCTACGGAAATTTTGTAAAAGATCTCTTTTATGTAAAATTAGCTAAGGAATAAATTTGATACTAACCTCTATTAACGTAAAACCGATAATTCGCGAGATATTGGTGAAAAACTGATTTTTGCGACCTTTGACCTTGAATAACTTTTTGCTAGTGCGATTTCGTTATGGACTTATAGGTATGTTATTATGGTGTGAAAACGAAGAAAACTCCGTTTGAAAGTCTTCACTTGAATTTTTTTCGGAGGTAAAGCCTTTTTTTGTACTATTTGACTATAGGAATCTCGACACATAAGAATATATAACTCTAGTTCCGGAGGTCCTAGCGTCATGAAATTGGTTTTAAAACATACCCTATGAAACACTTGATAATACAAAAGAAAACGCATTTAAATCCGTTCAGTAGTTTCAAAGCCTTTGTGGAACAAACCGGAAGACGGACAAGCAGCAGAAAGATGCTAATAACTTTTTTACATAAATACTTATATTTATGTAGTTGGCAATGTTGATAGCAGCCTTTCTACCCGCCAATTTAAGCTATCAACCGTCAAAATTGGTTTACCTTTACGAAAGTTATGGACAAAAAACTAAGAATTTCCACTTAGAGTTGGATATATGAGATATTGCAAGTATGCGCTTTTTTATAACTTTTGTCAGACGTGTATCTCGAGAACTATAGGTTCTACGTAAATTGTATAAAAGATCATTTTTATGTATAATTAGCTAAGGAATAAATTTGCTAATAACCTCTATTAACGTAAAACTGATAGTTCGCGAGATATTGGTGAAAAACTGATTTTTGCGACCTTTGACCTTCAATAACTTTTTACGCAACCGCGATTTTTTTATGGACTTTCGGACATGCTTTTATGGTGTTAAAGCGAAGATAATTCCGCTTGAAAATCTTCACTTGGATTTTTTCCGACGTAAAAGTACTAATTTGACTGGGCTATTACCTACAACTTCATACTTATTCCAATTTTATCTTATGTTAATAAAAATGTCAATAATCGGAAGTTCCCGATGTCTAAATATCAATATAAAAGCTATCAGAAATATTAATGCACAGAATATTGTGAGAGATCTACCAAAAAAAAGTTCAATACGGTTTCCAATAATCTCGCTACGAAAAACAAGGACGGATTAAACTCGATAGAAAATAAAGAACCGTTTTCCAACTTCTCGTATTTTCCAGCGGAATTATCCGAATTTATTTCTTTTATAAAAAGAGAACTGTCACTCATCGAACGATTCTCCTTACGACGAGAAAAACTTCCGAGCCGAGAAACGTTCCACGTCATCCGTTTCGTCTCCCATTTCGAAGGGACGAAGCTGTTTGCAATTCCAACCAGTTCTTTATTCGTGAAAATTCCAAATGCCTTCGTTAATTCCTTTCTCAGAATTTTATCGTCGGTTCTTACGAAAAGAGCTATACTACACAATAATAGATTCAAGCTCTCGGTAAGGATTGGAACGACATCGGGATCGGACTTGCGAGAGAAAGGACATCGTGCGTCCAGGACTTTCTCCTCTCTCTCTTTCTCTCGCGAGTGAGCGTGACACTCTTGGCAAATTTCCATGGCGGTCTACGCGTTATCTTTTGTCTCGAAATAATTGTTTCCTACTGCGAGAGCGTTCACCCACCCCTCTTCTTCTCTTCCACCCTGTCGACGAGGACGACGACGGTAGCGACAGCAGGGGCTGGCGAAACGTGTTGCGGGACTTTCTCAGATATGGACGCAGACGTTTATGTCGTAATGAAATGTCAGCCGGCACCGCCCAACGGAGTTTCGAGATCTCCAAGCCTGGTAGATGTTAATCCCCAACCCTTACTCGTATTTCCTACAGGCCCTATGTCCTCTCTATCTTTCTCTTTGAATACCGGGCTACGAAGTTTAAGCGTATTTAATAAATTTTACACAGTATACGCGATCTGGGTGATAGAATGGAGCGGAGTGCATGCAAGTGCGTGTAGGTAGATATGTTTGCGCAACGAATGGGGGAGGTCTTTATACTAAAATATGCTGATTAAGAACCTTGCATTGACTTTCAAAGCGGACAACGACGATTATCAACTTGAATTCATTTACATTTCCTAGGTGTTTACTTATTTGATTTTTATCGTTGGATAATTCGATAATTATTTAGATTAGTGAACAACCTCCGTTTGTACGAGTTACGGCTGCTCGGCTTTAGTTTCCGAGTGAACAAATTTTTTTTAATTCTTGCTTTAATTTTGAGTTAGGCCTGGAGTATGTCTGGATTACGTTTGGACCATATTGAAAAAGATTTCAGCCATTGTATCAAGAAGTGCAACTATTCTTATACTAAGGTCTTGTTGTCGTCGAGAAAAAATTCAGCTAGGTAACCATTTATTCGAGTCTCATATCGTGGGATATTTGCTCTAGTTTCATGCTAACAACGTTTGATATGTTAGATAGGGTGTTCTACTATTCTGATCGATCAAATTCATTTGATTATTTACAGTTAATACCTTTTAAGTCTTTCATTAAGCTAATTACATGATTTCCACCAATAGGATATAATTGTATAACCGGGTTTGTAGAAGCAACTCAATATTGCCGACTGTGAACTTTCCTAACCAGACCAAAACAAATACTTAATAAAAATAGTCACTGATGGACCTAAAATCTTACTTTACTATGAAATACATGACTAAAAACCAAAAAATCGTCGTACCCTTTTTTTTTATAAGTAGGTACCTACCTATCTCAAAAACTAAACCCGAGCGTCGGTAAAATGTACGAGCAAAAATTCTATAGAATAGTAATCCTGAAAACATATTTTAAGATCATCAAAATCTGTCAGAGATCTCTAATGAAAATAATTGCCATAAATTTGTATTTTGAAATTTAATTGACTATCGTGCTAATAACTAGAAAGGTTTCGTTGATATATAAACACCGTCAGCCGTGGCTCGAACAAGCCGCCATTGGACATCGTGTAACATCTTGTCTCCAGCAACAAGGTTGCTCGCGTCCGCTCTAAATCCATCCACGCGTTTAACAGATGGCGAACGGTGCCAGCGTAACACGCTCGCTCGTATGTATGTACCTACTATGAGAGATATCGTTCACTGAAAAGAGCACTCTCTCTCTCTCTCTCTCTTTCTCAAACGTTGAAAAAGAAGGTAATACAATTTTTGTGGCTTTGATAGCACGTTATGTAGTAACCCAAAATTTTCCGATATCGTTGACAGATTGATTTTTGATCACGTTTGACGCGAGCGTTTTTTTCGTTGGTCGGACGATAGCCAAACTGAAACGCGAGCAAGCGTCGAACGTGCGTTGCCAGGACTGTACATAACAGCGTTCTGTTAATTGAAGGCAATATCAAGATCGGATGATAGTGATTTACGCCGTAACGTGGATAATTTTGCGCGTCGTTAGTCGAACCAGGCCGATGGCGAGTCGTTCGTTAAAATCGTAACGTTTCGCTCGTTTCGCAGTTGCCAGCTTTGATTTGAAAATCTTTTTCATTCTCCCGTAATGCTACACGTGATAGGTCGGTTGAAATAACGGAGAGATAATGATGTCACTGTAATAGGGAAAATAAAAACGGTGAAAAGAGGAAGAGTGAACGAAATCATAAGGTTTTTAATTACTTAAGCTACATTTAGGTACACATCGATAGGTATCTGCTATATCATATTCGATCCAGTTTGAATCATAAACATATCGCTTCCTTCCTGCAAAAATGTCATAACTGAAAAATGGTGATGTTTCACAAGACGCATTTGAAAGTTTTGAACATTCATGGATAAAAATATCTAGAAAAGGGCCCTCATCTCCGATGACCTGGACATATGTTGTCAAGTCCATCTAACGATAAATAAAAAATCACCAATTTTTAGTTATGGCACTCTTGCAGAAAGGAAGCGATATATTAATGAATCTTTGGATTTACATAGTACAATATTAAGAATAATTTCGCATGTCAATGGAAACGTGATATTATGTCTGCGCAGGTAGCGTTAGTTTTGCTATTATAAGAATTTTTCTTCTATGTCATTATCACGATTTTTTCGTAGGAATATTTTATCAAATTTGAAAATAATACCGCTGTAGAATTTTTGTAACTAGGTAGCTACTTCATTCTCTTTTCGGCTATTAAATATCATAAAATATAAAAATATAAATCGAGAAATACAGAAATATCCTCTCACAACTCTGACATATCTCATATAATACCAGGACGAACTATATCTTCAATAAAACCAATCTCATTATATTACCTACAGGCCACATATTTTCAAATAACTCGAATCGATTTAAATCGCGACACGGTGCACCGATTGCGACGTCGTTTTAAAACCGCGGAAAATTGAGCACCGCGTTTCGTTTCGGCACCTCGTACTCCCCAACGATTTTCCTTCTCTCATTTAAAGAGAGAGGGTGAAAGAGAGAACCGAACGATAGAAAGGGAAAAAAGAACAAACGGAGAACGGCATTGGTGAGAAGGAAAGAGAGAAAGAGATAATGGTTTCGAATCAAAGAGCCATAGGTGCGGAATGGGAGAGCATTGTGGTCTTCGGGATCGCCGATTGACACGTCCGAATGAAAGCAAACATTTTCTCGCGCACACGCGCGCTTTTAAACAGGAAGGCGCCACGAAAAACGAGCTCTTCCGTTGGATTCTTGCCGTTTTAAAATCGAACTCGTTCCTTCTCTTTTCTCATTTTATTTTTTTCTTTCTATTCTTGTCCGTATACCGCCATGTTGAATCGTTTGACTCTCTCTCTCTCCCGTCTTTTCTTTTTCTTCTTTTTGCGAGAAAAGACGACTTCGTTAACGAGTGCGGAAACGATTCCACCCGACGCCATTTATTTCCATTTTGTCACGACATAGTCTCGTCGTCGTTTCAAGTAACTCGAAAAGTAGTTTCTTTGAGAACACTCTCGTTTCCTTCGAGGCTCGTGAGGCATCGCGACAAGAACAGAGCGAATTTCAACGTCACCGTACAAGTTTATTATGAGCCGTGTTTTAATATCGTATGGTTATTCGCACAGGCATTTTTCTCTTCCTAAATCCACGCAATCGACGAAGCGACCGTGAGATTTACTTTCCTTCCTAGTTTTTCTTTCTTTTGTTCCCGCATTCGTCGGACGGCGCGCGATTTCTTTTGAGGGGATACCGTCCATAGACCGATATAGATCTCACAGTGGAGTTAATCGCGTTTCAGCACGGGTCAAAGATGCCTTTGTAGCTCGAAACTCGAAGAAGAAAGCAGAGGTGAAGATAAGGAGTGAATAAAAAGAGAGAGGGAACAGAGGACTGACAAATACGCGTAGGAGGCTTCGTATTAAATTTATCGTTGATTTTATGTGTTTCAAATTTTCCGCTTCGTCTGATAATCCGTTTGTACTTTGAAATTATATAATAGGATACTATTACATCTTAATGATACGAAGAGAAAGAAATTACAGAAATAAAGCATATGCGAGTTGGTAAGCTCCATTTAATCAGAATGTTATTGTACACAAAAATCATCATGGTACATTGTAATATGAAGTGAAATGAAAGGGTAAAAACTAGTTAAATCTCGAGTACAATATTATTCGGATACGTACAACGAACAATAGATAATTAACTACACGTTATTCATTATATTCGTATTATTCTTTAGTCGGTGTTCTCGTACAAGTAATTGTTCAACTTGAATGCGAATACGTATAACATAAATATAACAAATTCAATCGTTTCCCACCTGACGAAACTGCGCCTAAAGTATAGAAAATACGGAAATACCTATAATTATTGTAAGATTTTTGATGAATTTGGAATTAATGAGGGCGAAACAAATTAATTTAAGTGGATGGGCTTTTAGACTGCCGATGTATATTATTCGTGATCTCTCTACCGACTGACTTACAAATATTCCGAACCGTCGCGTCGCACAGTGGCAGGTTTTGCCATTTTAGTGGATTTTTACCCACTAAAACCCCCACGGTTGCCATCCTCTCGTGTATCGGGGAGGGCTCCTGGAACCTGGTTTAGATACTACCGGTGCCCTCCCTACAAGCGTTTGTAACCCAGAGCAACATTAACCAATTTGAATGAAATGGAAAAAAAGCGTATATCTAATTTAAGTCTATGAAAGATAGTTTTGTCTCTTTATTCAATTTTCATTACAAATTGAGGCAAAAAATGGTCTCTGCCTTTATCTTTGTAATTTAAAAAATTGCAATTTTTTCAAACCGACGAACACATGATATATAGTAAACTAATCTTTTTATTTTCTTACAAAAATTCAATTCGTCTGGTTCAATTGTAAAAAAGTTATTGTGCTTGAAGTACACTTGAAGTGTACTTACTTTTGATTCACACTATATATATAATTAATTTCTCGAGCGAGACGATACAATTTAAAATTCCTACACTATTTATCTGTATAATCATAGGTATATTCCTCTTGTTAACGGGACAATCTCTTCTTCCACGTCATCGACTACGCAAATAAATAGATTATTCAACCTGGATTTGTCTTCGCACTTCAGATAAGGACGCACTTAAAGCGGCGAAGGTCGAAGAGAAATATTTGCACAAAACGTACCTTCGGACCTTTCTCTTCTTATTCCCCTTCGTCCTTTTCCTTTTGTCCTCCTTCGAATCGGCTCCCTCGAGTTCCCTCGGTACTCTCGCGCACGTCAGCAACGCTTGCCTCCATCTTATTCTATCTCCGGTCTCCCGGCAAACTGGCTAAGATATATATTTACAGCGGATTACGAATCTTCGCGGTAATTCCAGCTAAACTATTTGCGAAGAAAATGACCTGTCATCGCGTAAACAAACAGTCCTTGAAAAGAACCCTCCTGCGTGCTCTCCCTTCTTCTTTTCGCACGAGCACTCCAAGCAGGAAAACGAATTAGTTCGAAGACAACGGAAATTCGTCTCTAGCTTCGTATAAACCAAAACGTAGGTACCCATTCTACCCTCCAGTTCTCGTGTAACACGGTTTCTATACAACACGACTCGACAAACTTCTTCCTTTTAACATAAATAGTGAACAGTGAAACAGAATCGTGTTATAAGAGGCTCGAGTGTACTCAAAAAGCAAAATATGTCTTGACATATCGTACACGTGACACAATACCTTCGAACCGACAATATCTAATCGATAAATGCGATTCGACTTCGCGTCACGGCAATTTCGATCTGTATTTGCCGTCTGCACCCTTCGAGTTACGCGAAAAGGACGATTACTATTTCGTTCTTGTACTACAAGGGCCTCGCGTCCCGTTCCAGGAAATTTAATAGCTTTCGAAAACTATCGATCGACCGGCCATACTTGTCCACCTATTGTATCGAAACGCAACGCATTATCCGGTTCGCGAGACACGCCCGCAAAATTCGAAAGTTTCGTGACAAACTTCCGACCGCGGGGACGCGCACAGGTAGGTATATATGTATATAAAGCAACATACATATGCGTGGTAATACGGTGGCCCGTGTGTCATCGCTCGTATAACATCTCGAGCATTTCCCGAATCGATATTATTTTCCCTCTTGTCAGACGACGATGACCACGTTGACCTTTTGCCCTCGCCCATAATTCCACCAACTTTTCGGTCGGTCGGGGATCGCGTTTTGGCGGCGCTTCTGCAAAATTCACCAGTTCCGCGAGTTTAATTGTATTTTCCTATTAAATGGCATGGGCCGCTCGGAAATTTGCTTCTTCTCGGTTGACCACTCGACTTTTATTACAAGAAATAGAGAATCTCTCATCGCTTGATGTTAAACGAAGATTATTTGAGCTTCGATAGGGCGACAGAGAAATCGGGAATTTTAATATTTTAAAAAACATTTGAATCATCGACCATCGTATTTTACAACCAGGATGGATAAAAAAGTAAATTAAACGAGAATTGGAAAGCCGTGTTTCAAAAATCCCTGGTAATATAAATTAGTATGTATGAAACATGATTCGGCGAAATAAAAATTGTTCTGATTTCTTCGAAATCTAAACTCATAACAAACCGTACTTTTTTTATAACTCTCATTAGAACTATCAAACACGAATCTAATAAAAATTGATAAAAAATTTGTAAACGTCGACGATCAAGCGGTATATCGTGTATACCTACTAACTCACGTTGAAACATCCGCTGGAATGAACGTTAGCGAGAGAACGGAATCGAGTATAATTTTTTTTTTGTCGAATAAAATGTCGTAATATCATGGCTCTCCTCCTCTCTTTTTCTCTTCTTTTCTCCTGTTTTATCGCGAGAACTCTCATTGTCTCCCGAAAAAGCGCGCATATTACTTCGGGCGAAATAAATAGACACCGTTTTCATGCGAGTATTATACTGACAATGGATATTCGCAATTCATATCGCGCGATTTACATAAGCATTTTACACGGGACGGGTCTCGCCAAAGCCACGGCATACGTCTTCGTACGATTACCGTAAATTAAATGCAAAATTTCGAGGATCCTTTTATGTCTTTTTTTACGTTTCACGACCGAACGACATATTATATTTTCTCTTTCTACCAAATCAACGACCGATGGAACGAACTCTCGCGATCGTACGTAATGAAAAAAAAAGAAATATAAGATATATATGCTTATCGAAAATCGAAATCAACTGGATGTCGTCTCTCTCTCTCTCTTCTCTCTCAATATCGCAGCAGGACGAGAACTCTCGAACGTCCTAATGCGGTGTTTTATATTCGATTAATTCCATCCGGTTTCACGCGAGAGGCATCCCACCGTTTCACCCTCTCGGAGGTACTGTTCGCGGAGACGACGACGTGGCAGCTTCTTCCAGCTCGTCTTCGAATTTGAAATTCACCGAGTTAAAATTCTAGAGAGAGCACGAGGAGGAACGCCGCGTTGGAGAAAAGACGAAGAAAAGAGGAAGGAGAGCCTGAAAATCCGGCAAAGGAAAGAAAACGCGCGTTTCGTATCACCGAAGCGTTTCAACGCGAGTGACACAGTTATATGCTGTAATAGTATACGTACGAACGTGAATGCGCGCACGCGCGCTAAAAACGTGCTGGAGAGTTCGGTCGTAAACGTATGTAGATATACAGGGTGTCCGCTTCCATCTAGTCAAGGGGAGGACTACATGTACACTTCAATAACTTGAATCGAAATGTCTAATACCATTTTTCGAAATTTGACTTAGTTAACAAATTATTAACTAACAAAGATCGGCCAATCACGGCGAGCAGCGACATGTAACGTTGTTTATTGTGGATTGCTCCTCCTACTGCTTCACCTCTTACCTAGCTGCAAGCTCAAGTGAACTGCCTTCCTTTACTAATCGCCGTAATTGACCGATCTTTGTTAGTTAATAATTTGTTAACTAAGTCAAATTTCGAAAAATGGTATTAGACATTTCGATTCAAGCCATTGATGTGTCAATGTAGTCCTCCGCTTGACTACATCGAAGCGGACACCCTGTATATACGTGCACGGAGAGATATACATATATGTGTGTGTGTGTGTGTTTATACAGGGTGTCCCACGCAAGCTACAACCGTGAATATACACGTGTCCACATGGATAATTGGAAGCGAAAAGTGAAATAAAAAGTAATAAAAATTGTCCTCGTTAACGAGTTATTAAATAAAATAGATCAGCGAATCAGGAAGCACGGAAGCGGTAGGCGGTGAGCTGCGGCCATGCTAGTCTGAAGACAAGAAGCGATAGCGTAAGGAAGCGTCGTGGACGAAAGATTGAGAGAAAGAGAGAGAGAGAGAAAGTCAACGAAAGAAAGGGCGAGAGAGAGAGAGAGAGTCAGCGCGTGCAGGCAGCGTGAGGTAGCGCCGTGTTAGGGTAGGAGGGAGCGAGAGAGAGAGATTAGATTAGATTTTTGTTGTGCGTAAGGTAGCGTCGTGAAAGAAAGGTAGAGAGAGAAAGAGTGAGAGAGGAAGAGCGAAAGTCGACACTTTTTCCTAGAAATCTCCTCCTGACCACTACCTTCTCACGCCTGTATACGTGTCATAACGCTCCGCCCGTCGAAATTTATCGCTTCGTATCTTCAGACTAGCATGGCCGCTGCTCACCGCCTACCGCTTCCGTGCTTCCTGATTCGCTGATCTATTTCTTTAATAACTCGTTAACGAGGACAAATTTTATTACTTTTTATTTCACTTTTCGCTTCCAATAATCCATGTGGACACGTGTATATTCGCGGTTGTAGCTTGTGTGGGACACCCTGTATATGCATTTACGTATGTTTGTCTATACATATATACATATTACGTGGGAGGCACTAATTTGCTGGGGCTGTTTTTGACGGAAGCATATTCCGAGTTTCCAGGTGTGGTACGGTGCGTGGCAGCTTCGGACCGAGCATGCTCGGCCCTTTTCTGTTTTGCAGAAAGAGAGAAATAGAGAGAGAAAGAGAGGTCTCGTAGTGGTCGCGCGATGCTGCCGAGCTAGTTAGGAAAAGCCACGAAGCGCAGCTGCTATTTCCGCTCGGCGAGCTGGCGGCACAAAAATTCGAATACGAAAGAGGCCAACCTTCGTGGCTCGCTCGTCCACTCCGTTCAAAAACGACTCTCGCGGTGACACGTATCCTCGCTTCTCTCTATCTCTCTCTTTCTCTCTTATTCGTAAATTTCGCCTTTCGCTTTCGACATTTTGCGTGTCCATTACTCGTGTAAGTCTCTATACGAATGGCATAGAAATTTGTCATGCTCGATAACGAGTTCTTTGATTTAATGTGTCTCGTTCGAGAATATGTGGAAAGGAAATAGTCTCCGTGAGAAAGAGAGAAGGAGAAATATAACCTGACGATTCTACGAGGGGTTCTTTCGAGGACGACCACTTTGCAGGTTCCCACACTTCGTCTCCTTCCTTTTCACGCTGGATCCTTATTACGCTTTTATTATGGCCAACTTTATACCGCTTTATCGTCGAGCACGGGGGAATTATGCGATACGGCTCGCAGCACGACGCCTCGTTGAAAAAAATGTGCTTTCACAGCCGGACGCCGATACGACGAGCGCGACGCGTGTCTTCTTCGAAGAGAGGATAGGAGAAAAGGAGGGGTACTAAGAAAAAAAGAGGAATAAAAAAAAGTGGAGAGAAAAAGCATAAGGACTCGCGAAGGAAAGTACGAAGAGAGTGTGAACAGGAAAGGAGGAAATGAGAAAAAGGGATGGAAAACCCTTTGCCAACGGAGTCCAGTGTTTCCGAACGCACTCCGAGGAAACTGCCTTCTATTATTGCTCGCCGTACGGCACCTGGGTCTTTCGGCCTTCCTTCGGCCAGTTTCTTTTCTTTCCTTCCTTCCTCCTTTCTCTTACTCGCGTCTGTCGGGCACACAAAGGACCACGCAAATCCCGCTAGATCGAATCGATATCCCGTAGAAACAGTGAGACCAGTCGGGCCAACGGACCAATTTCGGTTGGGGACATTTTGCGATTTTTCACTTGGCACGTCGACCTTCCTAATCCTATCCTCGATCTAACGACGAGGAGTTCTGAGACCTCACGCGCGTACGCCAGGCAAAATGTTGGCATTGTCACCGGGCCGGACGGCCTGGAATATCGCTTTAAGGAAGAATGTATAAAGGCTCGGGAAGAAACGAGCCTCGTTACGACCCGAATCAATGGGATACAACACCCTCTAGGGCTAACGTTTTCTTTCAAAGGAGAAACATATTGTTATACCGAGAAGGGGATCCCGATTTCGAGAGGTTTTAAATGGATAGCTATTATGCTAACCGGGTAAGAGGTTCGATGATGTTTGCATTTTTTAATTAAATTTAGTTGAAATTTTTTTCTCATTTTGTTATAAGATTTATTATTGCAGTAGGTAATTGTTAAGAGAAGGTATAAAATCAATAAGGTTCGGTGTTATTTTCAAATATAAGTACAGTAATAACTTACTAATAAAAAATATTCTTTACTTTTCACTTTGGGTCCTTGATTAGTCGAGAGTATCAATGGATGTATAAATATCAGAACTAAGAACAGTATCTACGGTTTAACCTATATAAATATTTTTCTTATTTTAAAAAAATCTTCGTGTCGAAGCAAATTCTTTTTTTCCGCGAATCAATTATCAAGTCCATCGTAGATACGTATGAGAGATAAAAGTGATATATTATTTCGGTAGTATTAGAGGTATTTCCTAAAATCGGTTACTCTTCGACGTCGGTGATAAAATTTCATATCTCGACCGGGTCGAAGAATATACGAGCCATGAGCAGAAGAGTTAATGAAATAGCTGCCAGCAATGTTGCCGATGTATAGTTCACCGAATATCGATCTATGCGTTATGATTAGAAATTTAAATGAAAAATAGAGTCGTGAAACTTTACTGCGCTGTTCAAACGTTTACCTTCAAAGGAGAGAAGTAAAGAGAGAGAGAGTAATCGCTCGTCATTTGATCGTACCGAAAGGATATAAAAACGCTTCTGAATTTTTTAATATTAGGAAGATTAGAGTACGCACCGAGTAGCTTTAGAACGAGTGAGCAATCGATTTTCTTGTGATGCGTATCATTTCGGAAATGTAATTTTTACCTATTTGTACTTCTATAACAATGGATTCAAAAATGGAGTCACTAGAACACACAAAGTGTTCTAAAATATGTATACGCTTCGTTAGAAGTATATTTTGAATATTGAACGCAATGTATTTTTTCATGCATTTCGACTGCCACAAGCAATCAAATTGTACCTCCAGTTATTGCCATTTTTCGATAAAGTACTCTTCACGGATGAATTGACATATACATATCATGTTAATACTTTCTTGAAACCATACAACAGCTGATAAAAACATTTTCGATCGGACTGCCGATGACAGAGTAATCTCTACCGATCACGATTCATGGTTCACCCTATATAGATTAGACCCGTGATGTAAAAATCTTAAATATTTGTCATCAATCGTAAAAGACTACCAAAATTTGAATTATTATCTTATTCCTTGGACTTATAGATCTTTACCATTTAGTTTTTGTTTATTTTGAAGTATACGGTATAAACACTGTGCCACAAACCCAATTTACTTTTCATTACAAAGTGCAATTACATTAAATCGAATAAATAGCTGGTCAACAAAGGTTCGTCTCTGCACTTTCGAACCACTCTGTATTTATAATCGATCCAGCAAATATACCTCCCGAAACTATCAGGGGAAACTAAAACTAAAACTTTTGTATATAGCATCCTATTCAAGCGTTTCATTCGTTTAAAATAAATGTTATTTCGAATATGTTCCATCGCGAGAATAGCCTCTTTTCCATGTATTGTAAATGTATGGGTGCGTGTACACGTTTGTACAACACGTCAGAGTATATAAATGAATGGAAATCACGGTAGCGTAATACGGGGCATCGAACTTGGCTTTTTTCTGGTTACGTCGGCGTACCGATCCAATTCCGCAAATTTATATAGGTCGGCGCATTCCCTGAATAGAAGGTACATAGCACTGGAACAGGTTTTTACGCCTACCTTGACACCGTCGGGTGTTTGCCAAGAAATTATATGGGCCAGCGATTAGTCTCCCCCTAACAAGCGACCGAGTACAAAGCGACCTTTTTTTCACTTACAACGAAAGATGGAAAGAGAAAATAGCGCGCAACGCGTTACACGAACGTGACTATCATTTCAAACGAGACACGTTACAATGTAAAAAAATAGCTGTGTACGGAAGAGGAAATGTAGTATTTTTTCTTTTTTTTCAAAGCGTAGAAGAAGCACGAAATCTCGGTGACGCTGCTGCATCGTAAACTGTACGCGCGAAGCGCAAGATAAAAGAACAAGCGAGAAAGATAAAACAGGTAAAAAAAAAGAGAACCAAGGGACGCAAAAGTTCGAAAGTAAGCTGAACTGCGTGCCGCTAGTTAATAGTTAACTACTGAATTTTAACCTGGCGGAACCGTTCTAAGAGATATCTACGTCGGTGCCATATGGTCGAACAAGGCAAAACAGTTCTTAAAATGGTGCTCGTAAATTCTCGTAAACGCTCTCGCGAATTTATATTCAGCAACAGTAAAGTATGGCGGCAGCGGAGCCGTCGGTGCGGTATCATCCCACGAGTGGTGTGCAGTTATCCTTGTACGCGGCGGGAAACTACATAATCTTTGGTATCGTTCGGCCACGTGCGTTCCAACGAACGAGAATCTCTCGAAAATCGTGCCACCGGTGCGGCGCTTGCATCGTGTGCGGGGAAAGTTCGCGTGCTACGGGACTAATTAAAATAATCGCTGAGAGAAGTTAGGGGTTGTACGCGATACGCGAGAAGAATTTTCTTCTCTGATGAGAAAGAGAGAGAGAGAAAGAGTACTTAGTTCGTCTCTCCCTTTTTTTTTTCATTCTTCTTCTTCTTCTTCTTCTTCTTTCCCCAACTTTTGCGGCAGAGTTAAAGAGGCATCGTATCTATTGAGCCCATAGAGCGAGGAAACATGAATTATTAATGAAAGCCGGAAACATCGAGGACCGTGGATGCAAGGGTCCTGTTTAAATAGTATGGAATTAATTTAAATAGTACCTACCCTTCGACACCCTTTTCCCCCACCCTCGTCACCCTTCCGAGTGCAGACCACATCTCGCGCGATTTTCGCCGTAGGAAAATTAATGCAAAGGGTTGCAATTGAATTTAATCGGCCCTTATTGATTCCACTGAGGCCTCGATTCCGCGAGGGGCGAAGATAACGAAGGCAAATATCGGGGGAAAGGTATTCTTCGTTCGAGGGTAGGGTAACAGCACGAAGGAAATTGAAAAGCTTATGATTACGGCTGGGGGATGATGAAAAAAATCAAGTTCCTTCCCTCCTGCGATTCGTCGAATTCCTGCGTCTCATGCTCCAGTCGTGCCATAAACACGGAGATAAACCGCAACACCGTCGCGCGAAATCATGAAATTATGTTCGATTCGACGATCTCCCGAAACCCGTTAATAACCCGCTGACACGAAAACTGTATAAATTCGTTCGACGATTATATTGCATATACATATATGTATGTGTTATAGGGAAAACAGTTCGCGACGTGGCTGCCACGAACGCGTTCGACGTACGATACCAAATGGTTAATGTAGCCGACAGCTCGGCAGATTAATATTCGTTTATTGTTTAACGACGGCCGATAAACGTTGACCGTCTAAACCAGCGGCAAAAGTGCAAACAAAGTTTACCAATGGCCCGAGCTAACACCCCGTTGGCCGGCACGCGTTACGAGTCTAAACGCGGCTTTGCAAACACGACGTCGTTGTTCTAGAGAGAAAGAGAGACAGCGAAAGTGAGAGAGGGTGGGAAAGGGTTAGTAGCGAATGGTACGGGTCTGGGAAATCGGTTAACACTGTGAGAAACGTAGTTACGAGGGTTAGCAAAAGCACACACGCGAAAGGTACCGGAAAGAGAGATACAGAGGAAAAGAGGGAGAAAGACGGAACGAAGACGAAAAAAGATGACGACTCTTTCCTGAGGGGCTTAGAGGTCCCTGCTCTCATTTATGATCTTATGCAACGTGCGCGCAATGTTATATCTCTCCGACAGCATGGCGGTGCATATTAAACGCTCGCGGACTCTTATCCGATGTGGCCTGCAAAGGCGAGCGTGATCGGTGTATCTCCTGGAAATTTCTTCGACGTGTTCTTCTTCTTCTGCTTCGTACTCTCATTGCAGATTTCTTTACCTTAAATTCATTAAAATTCTATGCGAAGAGAAAACTCGGTTTCCGTTCGATTCAAACGAGGTTCAGCAAGTTTTAGAAATTTCTGAGTTCCTGATCATATTCAAATATTTTTCTAGCACTTAAACACCTTTGATAATTTTTTTCTTTTTTTTTTTTTTTCTAGAGATATAGGTACAGTAAATATGTTATAAAGTGTTTTTCTTTCTTTATCTTTCTCAATTTTATTCTAGACCGAAGCATAACAATTCCTCGACTGAGTTTCTCGTATTTCTGCTTTCAGACGTGCCAGATCCACCGGAACGTCCTCTCATAACAAGCTTTACATCCAAATCCGTGAATCTGTCTTGGGCACCTGGCGCTAATTCTCATAACAACCCAATTTCGCACTATGTCATATACACAAAGTAAGTCCGTCAAATATTTACCCTCGCGGGAATTTTCGTTTGCATTTGCCGGTGGCAAGCCAGCGGTGGAGGACGAAACTGCGAAAACGATGTGTCGCGTCTGGACGATTCGTACAAACGGAATCGATTAGGAATGAACGTCACCAGTTAGAGATAAAGCTATGAAATCAACTTCAATGTGGAAAAGCAAGGACGAATAGAAAGAGAGAGAGAGAGAGAGAAATTATTTTCCATGGCGTAAGAAAATGGAACGGGAGGCTATTTCAATTTCTCTTAATCCGAAGCAGGAAGAGAGAGGGTAAAGAGCACGCCGAAAATAGCTGTCTATGGCGAAGTACTACGTCCCGTTCTCTGATTATCTTTCAGATACACGCTACGAGTTCGAAGCTTTAGCGAAACCCGGAGAAAGGAAAACGGATAAAATAAAAGGAGTTACTAGGGATAAGAACTGCGGTGTCGATAAGCACCCTTTGTTCTTCTCCCTGACTTCTCTTCCAGGTTCCGTTATCTCCTCCTGTCTTTCTCTCTTTCCCTCTTTTCCTACACACCGATCTTCCCTCCCTCGTTTTCATTTTCTCTTATTTTTCTGTCTTACGTCTTCGAGCAGTCTTTCCCCTCTCTTCGTCTTTCTCTCTCACTCATCTGGTCCTTTTACGGCCACCGATTTTCCACCGAGAAATTCGCTATCGACACTTCCGAGTGGCACGTATATCGAATGACCGCGCGCAATGCTCGATGGGATACAGGAAAAGGGTACAAAACGACGAGAAAAAAAAAGAAAGAGGGAGAGGTATTTCGCGTTATTAACTCATTCCGTTATGTTCCCGTCGCGTGTATGTAGGTAGTTACGAGATTCGTAATGGTCAGTTCACAATCCCTCGCGAATTACCGCCCACCATGATGGATTTCTTATCGTAAACTATTTCCCCCCTTCGTTCGAGAGCCGTATCGTCGTACGTTGTTACGAATCTCGACGAGGAATTCTCTCTCGAAGCTCGACAACAACGACAATGACGATATTTCTCTTTTACGGTACGCTCTTTCCGTTTGTGCTTTTTTTTTCGAGCTTACGCTTTTGTTTCCCTTTCTCTCTCACCCTCGAGTGGCCTCGTAAGCGTCTAATCGTAAATCATCCTCCCTCTCTCAACAACGAGCTAAAATCCTGCAACACCCACCTCGAATTTCGATGGACGTGCGGCGCGTCTCACCGAAACGAAATACCTACTCCTATAAAACGCTCGATCTTTAATCCCAAAAGAAAAATTATTTCCGTCAGGAGCAACAAGTCAATCAGTCCTTCATGCATTTATGGATTACCCTGAGCGAGCGGATAGTGGATGGATAGACGGGAAGAGTAAAAAAGTGAGAGAGAGAGAGGGTTGGAATGCTCCATTATGAAGATTCGTCGCGGTACATTTGGCTGGCCCGCGTTATTAAGGTTGTCTCGTTTCTCGTGCAACGTAAAATCCAACGGCATTTTTTATTGTGCTCGCATAGCCGGATGAAACCAGTGGATTAAAACGAGGAGATACGAAAGAGCGCGCGTTGGCCTTGCCAACGGGACGAACCGAGTGCCGAGTCTCTTTCAGTTCACGAGAGAGGAAGAGAAAGAAAGAGAGGAGAGAAACAATGGCGGCAGGTTCGTTGTAATAACAGAACGATCCTTAAACATTTCTCGCGTTGCATCCAACGCGCTCGACCCTACCTTTTGATTCTGCATCTCTCTCTCTCTCTCCTTCTATTTCTCCCTTTTGCGTAAAAACACAAGTTGCGAAGTTGAAAGATTCTTTACATTATACTTTCTAAGAATTAATCGATCGATCTCTCCTTATCGTCCACATTTTAATAACCTAGCGTATGCATCGAACATACGCGCGCAACCATCTCGTACTTTTCATCCGGGATAATTTATTCCTTCGAAGGGTGGTCAGAAGAAAAAAAGGAGAAGGAATGGACGAAGAAAAAGGAGCCTTCGAGACTTCGGTGCAGTTGGAATTCTTAATCAAGTTTCTCCTTTTTCCCTTCCGTTCTCCGTCACGAACCTACCACCGCTACCCCTCGCACCGTCGTCACCAGAAGCACCCTTTTCTCACACTCTCTCCTCTTCCTTCTTCTTCATCTTTTTCGAACGCGCGAAAAGCGGACAGAAGCCACGAGACGAGAACTTGTAGGAAATAATATATCACGCGATGTCGTTATGGTCGCCGAATATTGAAGTTCCGCCCACGAGCCATTTCGCCCGGGCTCGGCGCCCTTTCAGAAAACTATCGTAATACCTCATAGAACTTGGAAAATATTAGTTTTATAATAAAGTTCGAAAGGAAGTTCCCACTGGCAGTGCTGGGATACTCTCTCTCTTTCTCCCTCTTTACCTCCTTGTACCTTCTCTCTATCTCTCTCTCTGTCTCGTGCTACCTTCTTCGTCCCCTTCCTTGCCCGCGGCTGCAGCAGTAATTGCGTCTGAAGATTATTAATCTTCCCCGGAAATCAACTGCCGTTTTGACGAGGAACTTCTCGCAATCCTCTCCTTGACGATTTTCGCGAACCATTCCTCGACGGTGGACGTCGAAACTTCGACGACAAACGGTACCAACCTTTCGGTCACTTTTTCAACGCGAAATTAAAAATCGCGGGAGACCTTTCTGGGCTTGTGTTCGTGAGTGAAAATTTCTCGTTTCGCTCGTTCGTTTAGGAAAATCGATGACGAAGTACGGAGACACGATTTTGTTTTTTTTTTTTTTTATGCAAAATTCCAAACGAATGGAAATACTCGCGCGAAGTTACCGTATATTTGAATCACCGATAAAAACGCCACGGTCTACTGGGAAAAGAACGGAACAGAGGTTTCGATTTATTATTTAGTTTTTTTTTCATTATAACCACGCATTCGCGATAAAAGCAGACCGGGGCAATAATGGATTTATTCTCTTGATTATTTTAGTAATCGATTAATAAAGTTATCTCAATTTAAACGATTCTTCATTAAATAATCGCCTTCGAATTTAATCGTTAACCACTTTTATAGTAAATAGTTGGCAGAGAAAGTTCGTTGTAAATTCTAACGGTACAGCTTTTATAAAATAATTTCATGATATATAGCATTTGTCGCAAACATACGGATATATGTTTATACAAGCGAGACTGGGTTCTTTCGTTATTAAAATTATAATTATTCTTCGATAAATAATTAACGTTTATACTAACATTACACTAACATTGATTATTTTCATTACACATATCTCATTAATTTTATTGCCAGGCGATGATACTCGTTATAAGCGTTCATTAATTTTAATAATAGTAAAATATTATATTTTGGCGAATACGGAATTATATTTTAAATTTGATGATCACTTTACTACGAAAAAGACAAAATTTCGTAGAAATAAATTGAGTACCATAAATCACGTTACATCTCAACAAAATTATCATCGACGATAACAAATCCTTTCGAGCGTCTAATAAATGCTTACAAAGAGATCCGATAAAAAGGAACTTTCTTCGATATCGTTTTATTTAAGATAGATCGTGAGAACGTTCGATCATTAGTTCGTGGAGCATTTCGCGCCAGATAAAAATTCTGACGGCGTGCTTATTAATACGCTATGGTGAAGCGCGGGGAAGGGAGAAGAGGGACTTTATTGATCTCGCGATCGTATCGCGACCGACCAATCAATTCCGCGGAATAATGCATTCGCAGTACTTTCTCGCGTAATCCTCTCCTCTCTTTCTCTCTCCCTCGCACTCTTCCGTTTTGTTAAATTTATTAAAGTGGAATTCCAATTTCGCGCTTGACCAACGCGCGCGCGTTGTACATTCGTTCGTGCGCGCGGAATTGCAAGTTTTAATTACTTCTCTCTCATACGTATCTTAAAGTCCATGAAAATTTCAGACGCTTTTTCGTATTCAGCCCTGCGATCGAAACGTGCTCTCGATCGTTTCGAGATCATCGATCATAAATAATAATCTTCGCTCAAAAAACTTTCCCTCTCTTTCTCTTTTTCCCTCGCAAATGCGTTTATTCGAGAACCATTGTCCGTTTCTCGTTCGACGCTTTAATTGACATTTTGGTTAAACGTAGTTTCGGTTCATCATTTTATTTTGGGGAATATAATTCACGCCGGTTTGTTTGCGGCGTGTCAGGAAAGTTGATTGAAATATATTGTCACAAAGTTTAATTAGTCCCGGCCGCCGCAACCCTCTCTCTCCGCGCATCTTCTTCGACGTTCGAGTTTTCATGCGCGTTCGGGATGCACGAAATGCAGCTGTGAGACATTTGAAATATTTCGAAAATTCGATCCTGACGACAGAGACTCGGAATTTAGAGTACGGAGAAAAAGAAGTTAAACGAAAGAGACAACAAGTGTAGTGGTATTAATTTAATTGCCTTTGGAAATCGCTTTGTCGTGAAAAATTCGAGTTATTCTATCTACGCGATATTATGTTGCTTCTAAAGAATAAAAAAGCCAATTTAAAGGCGTAAACGCATTAAAAACATTAGACGGAAATGTTGCATAATTCCTAAACGAGGACTCTGAATAATTTTCTCTCTCCTTTTGCTCTTAATCTCTCTCACTCTCCACGATGAAATACATTGGAATAATAGCCACTTAAGTCGGCCGATGCGCGCTCGCCGATCGAACGCGATGCAAATAACGCGGTAATTACCGATACACCTTCCTCCCACGGGAGGAAGTTCATTTGCAGGAAGATTAATCGGTCCGCCGTGCTTCTTTCCGCGCTCTTAATCGACAAAGAATAATTAGAAAAGCGACGATTCGTGCCAAACGTGATAGAGGAAGAAGGAGAAAGCAATAAAAAAAGAGCGAGGTCCACGAACGACCCGTTAAATTATATACAGGGTGTCTCACGTAAGCTACAACCGCGGAAATACACGTGTCCACATGGATAATTGGAAGCGAAAAGTGAAATAAAAAGTAATAAAATTTGTCCTCGTTAACGAGTTATTAAATAAAATAAATCAGCGAATCAGGAAGCATGGAAGCGGTAGGCGGTGAGCTGCGGCCATGCTAGTCTGAAGACAAGAAGCGATAGCGTAAGGAAGCGTCGTGGACGAAAGATTGAGAGAAAGAGAGAGAGAGAGAGAGAAAGTCAACGAAAGAAAGGGCAAGAGAGAGAGAGAGTCAGCGCGTGCAGGCAGCGTGAGGTAGCGCCGTGTTAGGGTAGGAGGGAGCGAGAGAGAGAGATTAGATTAGATTTTTGTTGTGCGTAAGGTAGCGTCGTGAAAGAAAGGTAGAGAGAGAAAGAGTGAGAGAGGGAGAGCGAAAGTCGACACTTTTTCCTAAAAATCTCCTCCTGACCACTACCTTCTCACGCCTGTATACGTGCCAGAACGCTCCGCCCGTCGAAATTATCGCTTCTTATCTTCAGACTAGCATGGCCGCAGCTCACCGCCTACCGCTTCCGTGCTTCCTGATTCGCTGATCTATTTTATTTAATAACTCGATAACGAGGACAAATTTTATTACTTTTTATTTCACTTTTCGCTTCCAATTATTCATGTGGACACGTGTATTTCCGCGGTTGTAGCTTACGTGAGACACCCTGTATAGGGTGATTCTGATAACTGGCACGCACCTTACGGATGCGGATACAGATAAAAAAATAAGGTCATAGGAAGTTAACGCGTATAATGTCGTACCATTTGTTCTTCTACAATTTTGTTCCATTAAAAAAAAGAGACAAAAAAACACAGTAACCCATCTCAGTTCACAGAATCACTTTGCATACTCGAAAGTTTGTACTCGTGACAAAAAAAAACCGTGACAACGGCTTCCTATAAATATGTCGAATGTCGTGTCTTCTCTCGTAATTAATTTTCAAAGTTGGCAACGGATGCTACCACGCATATAACGTACCTACCTACATACGTGTACGTTCTTCGTTCGGTGAAACGTCGTTCCTCCTTTCGCTTGTTAATGAGAATCGCGCGATACGTTGCAGTACAACGAGGTATATAACATTGACAAAAAAGAACGAGAAACGAGTACGCAAGGCACTTTAGCGTTACTGTAATTGTCCGCGAATTAACAAGAAGCTGCTTGTCATTTCCGAGATTACATTTTTTCACAGTGGTGCGCGCTCGAGGTACGCGCAGCGGGGGAGATGCTGCTCGCGACGAGAGCGTATTTAACGTGCTGTATGACGTAACCATGCTTTTTCCACGATCTCATTTTCAACTACCGCGTGCTTTCTTTCATTTAATTTTATTAGCAAACTCGTACTGAACATACGTACCTGAGTCGAAATTTTAACCATGATTTGGCCATCGAAATCCTGATTTCTTTGAAATTTATAAGTAGATATATATCGTTTGAAGTTAAGATTTGTTTTAACTATACGAGATCCTATCTTAGGCTAAGAAGGTTCGAATTAAAGTTTAACGAATGATTCACAATCAAAGTTGACCCTTTAAAAGGCTAGGAAAGAAAGTAAATAAAATCGTTTGTAGTACTTGGAAGCTGATATCCAAATTTATAAAATTCGTTTTAAACCTCAACTGTAACGAAAAGCAGAATATAATTGAGAGTTTGGTGCAAAAACCGGTTAACTCCATTTTTGTCTGGAAATTACTTTTTTGCTGAATTTTAGTCTACTTCGTGCGCTGAATCGTTGAGAATTAAAACGAATAGCTCTATGTTTTATAATGGGAAATATAACTCTCTCTAGCTTTTGTTAATACTGTAAAATTTAACAAAAATAGAGCTAGCCGGTTATTGCACCAAACTCTTTAATTGCTAATTGGAACTTTACAGCTGTTTTTATTTGAAATATATCTTTTATATTACATAAGACTAGCTTCTCATCTGAAATTACTTACAGAGAATCATTGAGACCCAAATAGCGGTTAATATTTCTACTCGAGTACATATGTATGCGTGGCAGTCCACCTAAATATCTTCAATCACCTACATCTCGCTGAAAACTTCGGAAAAAATGACCTTCAGAAAAAAATAATATTTGCAAAGCATTCAACTCGTGATATCATTCATATTGCATAAAAAATATTCGTTATATCATAAAAAATAAAGAAGATACTAAGATGGCTACATTTAGGTGGAACACCCTGTATATGTGTATATACACAAGTACGTATTGCACTCGAGCTTGCAGACTAATCATCGTTTAGTGAAACGTTTCGATTTTCTTCAATGGCTCCAAAGTGAATAACGAAAAGCGAATCAAGCAATACGATTCATCGCGGGAACCCATGGGCGAGATCGAAGAACGATTATCGAGGAATCTTACCCGAGATACGTCGATGGATAACGAGAAAAGGGATAAGGCTGAAGGTAGACGAAAAGGACTGCGGTGGAATGATGAAAAAAAGGAAGGAAAGAAAGGAAAAAGAAACGATTCGATCCTTGTCGAAAAGCCCCGGAGAATCCCAAGCCCCCACTTTCATTCTCCTTCCATCAAGGAGAGCCCTTTCTCCGGAGTTAATTCCGAGGAATCGTGCTATTGCCATGTTTATGTGAGCTCGCTGCATTCCGGTAACGTCGGCTAATCGGCCATCGCGAAGATTAGACAGAAAACTTAATTATAAAGATCCTGATTGGTTGAATCCTCGGGAGAGTCGAGTGTTTCGTGATATATAAAAAAAGAAGGGAGGAAGGAAGAAGTAAAGAAAAAGAGAAGAAATCAGGACTATTGCCACGGTACCCAACGGCGGCTAACAAGTTCCGTTCGAATGGCCTGTAACGCGGTACGGAACGACGACCGGTAAAGATCGGTAGATTTATTTGCTTCTCGTAAAAATTTCCTCCGTCCTCCAACAACGGAAACGGGCACGACGTGATTTTGACCCCTTTTCTCTCGTGATTTAGATACGTTTTGCCGAATGCTGTGCTACAGTGCATTTCCTACTTTGTTTCCATTGTACCATCATACTAAGTATAGCGCTAACGATGTTATGTTACTCGATCACATCTTAATGTATAAATTAATGTAATTCACTAAAGGTTTTTCTTTTGCCCGTAAATTGTAAATAAATAACTCGTATTCAACGGACGCAAATAGGTACGGTAACAGAAAAAAATCTGCCACGTAATACATTACCATCTTGCCGTAGGCGATCGCTATCTACCCATCCGTCTCTATCTGTATCTACCGCACTGACAAATTTCACAGGACCAGGCCGATTAAAAGGAGGCATCATTAATCTCGATCAATAACGCGTGGTTGCCCTTAAAACGAAGTACAACCGTCGAGCTGCACGTAATTCTCTCAGCTTTCTACCACCGACCTCTATATACGCATTTACGTCTACATTGCCCGGGTGGTCTACGTTTAACGACCAGGATCGTCTTCCCGAAACAAATCCGTTTCGCGTATTTTGCGTGAAACCGCGACGATTAAACGGGAATTCGTAATTAAAGGTACTACGTTAACCAAGGTAAATCCCTCTCTTTCTCTCTCTCTTTCATTATCATTCTCTATCACGCCGAAAGAAATCTTCTTTCAAGCATGAGGAAGTTTTCTCAAAAGACGAAAGTCCCGTCCTTTCTCGTCCTTTTCGCGGAGACGAATTTTCCAGGATGATTTAAAGGAACATCGACGTAGGGGACGCGCGCGTGGATGGTGCAATTTCACGGTCGATGAAAAAAGAGAGATAGATAGGGAGATAAACGCGTGAGGAGTAGAAAGGGAGGAGCAGGGTGGATGGGAAGGGACGAAAATTCGTGAGAAAAAAAGGCGACAGAAGGAAAAAGGAAGGGTGGAAAGGCAAGGCCGAAGGACTTAACGCGGTAACGAAGAGCCATAACGGGTTACGGGATCGTTCGAAAACGCGAGCCGGTCGGCTGGACCGACGAGCAGAGAGAGAGCACGAGCGAGAGAGAAAGATTTATCGCCTGGGGCACGATTTATTTGACGCGTTTAAATGCCTACTTTATCGACGAGCGTGAGCGGCCACCGGTGTTTAAAGTGCGATCGGGCCCTCTCACCCTTCTACCCCTCTTTCTCTCTCTCTCTTTTCACCCTTTCCACTACGCCCGAAGCTTGGCTCGTCCCTCGACGCAAACTCGAGCCCTGCGAGCGCACAGTTTCGACTTTATCGAGGCCGCTACAGGCCGCAACCCGTGAAAATGAAAATGATATTTATTAGAACGCGAGCTCTATCGCGTAGCACGTTGAGGACTACACTATATATGTTATAGCTACGCGGACACGATCATCGATTCGCGCGGACTTCATTACCGGCTTCAAATGCATCGACCGTACGAAAAATCGATTTCCTCGCTATTTCTATCTCTCTCTTTCCTTTTTCTTCCTCTACCACGCGCTGACCGAACACGTATATCTCGTTAAGCTCCTTTTGCTGATACGTTTTACCTAACTTGGAATATATTTCTCGAGTCTCGTAATTCTTTTAATTGCTCGAGGGAAGAAACGGGCTGTATAGATTTTTTTATTATGTTTCTTTTATTATTGCAAGAGTTTGCCGTAATTATTAAAATCGGAGAATACAAATTTACAATCCATATAGGAGCTATACAAATATAATATTATGTTTCATTTATTATTGCAAGAGTTTGCCGTAATGATTAAAAATCGGAGAATACAAATTTACAATTTATATAGGAGCTATACAAATGTAATAATCTAATAAAGCTACCTTTTTAAAAGAACTTGTTTTCAACCTTTGGTGTAGTTTCGTATAATTAACAAAACGTATATATTTGGTTGAGCAATCAATAATTTCTTTTTCTAAGAACAAGTAGTAGTATTCCATTTATTGTCGTAACGATTTTTTTATGATCAGATCTGGTAAATAGTAACAAGACATTGCAAATATAAAACTGTTGTTTATTTTATTAATAAATAAATTTGATAAACTAAAAAGAAGGTTCAAATTCGAAGCACTTTTAACAGCAATTATCAATCAACATTTTTTCTCATTCCCCATTAACACATACACTCGCAAACACTTATATTCGCAACACATCGTCACATCTTATAGCATTTCAAGTAGCACGCTCGAAGTGGGCGTAAAGTTAGATATCGGTTGACAAATCTTTATTGCGGACTCGTTGAAATTCGAGACGATCGTCGACGTCGATACCGTTTCACGCCGATCTACCGCTGCCTTACGGTGATTATCCTTGACTGGTTAAGCTCCGTGGCAGGAAGCTCTCCTGAGGATTATCTCTCCCCCCCTCGCTTTCTTGCTTTCTCTCTCTCTCCCTCTATATATATACCCTTCACTCGCTGTCGATATTTCAACGGTCTTATCTGCTCCTTCGGGATACAGCTTCGAGACGACGTTCTATCTGCCTCATCCTCATCTCCACCCCCTCCCGCTAACCCTTTCAATACCGCCAACTTCGCCACCCTAGCTCGATTATCCATTGTCAAGTTAATTAGGTTACATTACCTATAAACTCTCTCGGCCACACGTACGCCACCGGTCGATGGACCCGATCGAAGAACTTTCAAAATTTCACCGTTCCCGTATTATCCCTTTTGAAAGCTTACCAGTCGCTGGAAGGTTTATTAAAACTCATTGTGATTAACTTTAATTGCACGATGTCGACTCGAAGAGTTATGAGTAATGTCTTTGGCTTGGGACGAAGGAGAAAGCCAGTATTGTCAAGATATCTTTGTTGGATAAAGTAGGAAAAATTGAAATGAAATTAACCGATGTTTGGTAAAAATGGTAGGTGGTTTTATAGAGAGGGAATTAATTGGAACCATTATCTAAATTAACTAGTTAATTACTTGTGATATCAAGAAGTGTTTGAAATGAATTATGTTGCATTTGGAGAGACTCATCGAGCGAATGAAATTTCATACGACTAATTAATTTCTTGTTACAACCGATAGGTAATAAGTTATGTTAAATTATAATTAGTTTTAATACTTTTTATTAGTTCGCTTTGTATGCGATCTACGTAGAAACATTGCGCATCTAAAATAGTTTTTTCAGGTGTATCTCATGTGGTAGGTACATTTTATTGATTTATATTATTGCATAATTTACGTTACGCAATTTGTTGTTAGCACGGTTAAAATAATTATGCAATGTAAATCGTACGCGATCGTATAAAAATTGGCTTACCAAATCAAAAATGAAATTCCATCGGCGTCCTTTCAAATGACTTTTATCAGCTTATAAAACGTATATGTCGTATAGAATTCATTTAAACCCTGTAAACTAATCGTATCATCCAACCCGTTCATTGATTCACTGTGATCCGGGACAAATGAGACTTCCGTGTCCGACTCAAAAAGCGAACGAAAAAAAACGAGGAGGGAAAAAGCGACGCACGATCTTTGAATAAAAGGTTCCGAGCGCGACGTAGCGTGGCATAAATAATGCAATTATCTGCCGGACGGCGAGCCATGTCCGTCGGATAATAATTGTCATTAACTTGAAAATATGTGCTCGAAGTAACCCGCGGAATTGCACGCAGCCGAATACCCTCTCTCACCTTCTCTCTTTTCCTCGTTCACCTCGTTACGCTCGCGTTTCATTATTTTTTTCGTCCTCCGTTCTCTCTGACATAAGCTCGCTATCTCGCTTCCCGAAGTACCTAGAAAATTTACGCTCCCTTGCATTTTTCTACAAGTTATGCGTTTTTAACGGAGAGACCGAAAGAGGAGAGAGAGAGAGAGATAGAGAAGCGACAGGCTCGCACCTCCGACATTTTATCCCGACCTGTCGGGGCTAATTAATGCTTTCGTATTCGCATGCCAAGCGCGTCATACGAAAAATTTATTCCCGATATCCATGGAATTTCGGAAAACAATCGGGAAACGTGCGTAGTACGAAAAACGAAATTCTTTCTCGCTCACATTTTTTTTTTTTCATTTTGCTTCTTCCCTTTTTTCGAACTCTTCGCGATCTCCGAACCGCTTTCCACCACTTCCGGCTCTCCGTAGTTCCGGCCCGTTCGCAAGAAGAGCCGAGGCAAACGGAAATTCCGTGGCAAAGAAAAAGTTAGGCGAATTGTTATGCGAAAAGCGTGCAAACGTATTGCAACAAACGTTTAAGGAAAAAAATTCACTTTATTGAATTCTTCTGCTAGCACTTAACGGTCAGCGTTAAGCCATTTAAGAAAAACGCTTTAAATATCAAAAAAGAGAAACAGAGTTTTGCGAAGATTACACTGGTCTCTCTTATTGTTTAAAATACCACGGAAGGGGCATAATCTTCCTGGGGGAAGAATTTTGGAAAATCTTTTATCTTAAATAGTCTTCTAATCTTAAAACTTATCTCGTCCATTACATTTAATTATTATTTTTTTTTAATTTAGGAAAACATACAATAAGCTAGTCCAAAGGCTGACGGGCTTCTCTCCATTAGATTTAACTAAACTGTTCGAAGGTTGGACATTCCTAGGTTTTGCTTTTGGGGAAAGTGAACTCGAAGATAAATAAAATCATGGTATGTCATCACGAAACACCAAATAATCGTGTGACGCGACTGAACGAACTTCGAACAATCGGCTTTTACGATACGGCCGTACCAACCTACGTAGAAACTTTCGAAATTGCAAGAGAATTTCAGCCCAATGAAAGAGATTATTAAAGCGTAAGCTTCTCACGACGTAGAGACGCATCTCACGAGTAGAATACGAGCGACGTTGTTTCCACGAACAAAAGTGCGTCCTGTTAACTTTATCATAGGAATGTTTTAATCAGGGTGTAACATGAAAATGACAGTAGACAATGTGTGAGCAGGCGAGTCCACAATTCGTGCTTGTTGGTGACATAACGCCGTCGTTGGAGAACGTCGATAATGTTTTTATTATTCGAAGAATTCGTGAGTCTCGTCTCGGTCTACGGGGAGAAATGAGAGAGAACGAAAAAAATAAAAGAGAGTCAGAGAGAGAGAGATAAAAAAGCGTAGACAAGGAGGACGAGGCCGCTCGTTTAATTACTGGGTTGACTCAAGCCGTTTAGATTAGCTAGCTTAGAATTAAGGGACACGAGGCTCTCCCCGAGACTTTAGCTTAGTGAGCTATACAGAAAGAGAGAGAGAGAGAGAGGGAAGCCGCGTAGGAGCTTTCACGCTTGCGGAAACTACTATACTCCGTCGCTTGGCAACCAGAAACGGTCCCAACAGTTAGCCTTCTCTCTCTTCCTCTCTCTCTCTTTCTCCTCGTTTCATCCCCTCTTTAATTCACCATCCTTCTCCAGTTCGTTCCTATCTCCACCTTCTCCACCGCTTCACCACCCACTCGCCCCCCACCCCAATTAATCCATCCGAAATGAGGTTTAAACCGTTGCGTTACTTTCCATTGTTCGACTTTTCAATCGACTATCGGTGTCACTATCTTTGGACAGTGCTGTCTGCAGATGACGACGACGAGTTTACGTGCGTAGACGTGGAAAATGAACAGATTAATGCTATCGATCCGATTAGGTTCAAACGACGGTGAGACGATACTATTTCGATCCGTGCATTGAGACGTAGTTTTTCTTTCTTTTTCAAATCTGGTTATCGTTTTTCTAACGATGTCGCGTGTCGTTTGCCACAATTACGAGGGATGCTTTTACTTTCAACGGGATTGACTATTCGATTTCGCGGTGTTCTACTAGCTTCGAGTGAAACTCGTACAGCTGTTCTAAAAATATGTAAATTTTAATTATGAAAGATAAAAATGAATGTATATGAGGTAGATATACGCGAGATGCAATGCATATAAAAGATGAGGCATTTAAATGGGACATTTTGAATATTTCCATTATTTATGGATATATTACAAAATTCTTCAGGGAAGAGTTGTAACGTTGAATACGACAGAAAAGATAACAGGTGGAAGGAAGTTCTCTCAACGTCATTTTACTAACGTTAAGCAATTTAAAAACAAAAAAATCATTTCTTTTCCCTTTGAATTAACAAAATATCTTTAATCTTGGACCGCCGTTGGACCGACGACGATGCGGATAAAACGAACGCTCGCTTAAAAGCTGTGACCACCGTTGAGGAGTGGCGAAGGAGGAAAGAGGGGGTGAGAAGACGATGAGACATCCTCTTGGCCGAGGCAATGCATCATCTGTAATTAAGAAATTCCGTGCGCTATTTAAGTATTCTTCCCGTAATCTGGCTGGAACGGAATTAAAAATTATGAAAAGGGGGAAAAATAAATGAGCCGAGCGAGAGGCAGCCAGACCATACTCGTCCCGTTTTCCCTCTCGTAAAAGAAGGAAAGATCATTGCCGGGTTACGATGATGCGTCGCGCGCTATCATTTAAAATGAATAAAAGAAAACAAAAAAAAAGAAGAGAAAGAGACTCGAAACAACGCACGCGCTACGAATTTTTCCGACCTCTTTTCTCGGATGCTTAAAATTACCAGGAAATGTCTCCGTCCAGTTCTCTTTTTCTCTCTCCCCCTTTCTTTTCTATGCGCATATGAAGCGAAATATACGTTAGTCGTTGGAAAAAAAGTGCTCGTCGCGCGAATTGGAACTTCCTCCGTCTACTTAGCCACGAAATTATACTTGCGCGTTACGGCCGAATTCCCGCAGCGATTTGAAATAAAAAGAAAAACGTTCGAATTTTTTAATGACACGAGAAAAAAGAGAGCCGGAGTTCTTCCCTATGAAAAATATGCGATCGTAAGAAAGATTATAAAAAAATAAAACATCCAAATGCGTAAATGCGGCGCGTACTTTTGAACGTCGAGAAATGAAAAAATTCCGGGACGCTCTCGATGTAATGAATGTGTCGCTCTCTTCATACACGTAACGAATTAAACTTCAAATTAAATTTAACACCGTTGGGTAGTTCTATTTTCAAATTGGATACCGAGTGATGGAAGGGGACAGAAGAACAGAGAAAAGAGAGTAGAAAACGGAGATCAATCTTGTGAATTTTTTACTCAATCAACGTGATAGATAATTGCATTAGAGTACAAGAATGTAATATTATTTAAGTCCCTTTATTTTTCCTCTCTCGTTGTGGTCTCTCCCGCCGTTTCCCTTCGCCCTTTGTCCCTTCGAACGAAGCTCGTGACAATCGGGAACACCGTCAACCAATCCCCAACCCTTCATCTCCTCATCCTCCTCTACCTCCAACGCTGGTGACCGTCGACGGCGATGGATATATCGATTATAGGCTGGAAGTCAGGCAGGCATGGATATTTCTCGTGGAATTTGAATTTCAAGCCCCGACGCGCAAATAGATTCAATTTTTAACGAGCCGTGTTGTCCGTCATGTGCATTTGCCTCGGTGCGTCATCGTACGAACTGAATAATGTCGCGCCTCCTGCCGTACATATCCGCCATAAATATAGATGAATCCTGGCTATTGTAGATTCATCGATTTTTCGGTAGAACTCGACGAAAGATCTCCGTCGAACCAGATAGAGAGAGATAGAAAGAAATAGTGGGATACATAGGTAGACGTATACATATATCTATAGAAAAAGATAGGAAGAGGATTGAAATACTAAAAAAAGATCAATGCGATTTGCAAAAAGGATAATCTCGCGAATGTATTTTTTTTATCCCCTGCTAAACGTAAAATTCTTCATTTGGTCAACGAATTACGAAACCCAAAAATAGGCAAACGAGACAATTTTATCCTATCAAAATGATAAAGGAAAAAATCTCATTTCTCGAACGGGCCAAACATTTGTATCTCTAATAATTATTATGCAGGATCGATAACAGCGGCCACGTTTAATTCTATTGTCCGTTGGAACTTTCCGACTTAATACGAGACGGAAATGTAGTGAAAAAGGAAAAAAAAGAAAATGAAGAAAAAAGAGAGAAAGAACGAGAAATAGAAGATAGGCATGAAAGAGTAAAGGGGGGTACCGGGGATAGATGGAAAGGGAGGAAACCCCGGAGAACGGTGAAGAAGTTGGAGATGGAAAAATACTCGTGAAATTTCGTGCGAAGCAGAATCGAGCGTGCCGAGGTTAGAATTAAGGTAAAAGGAAGAGGAAAACGGGTAAGGGGGAGGAAAGAGAATGGGTGAAGGGGTCGGACATTATCGGGTGGGTCCATAAATTCAAGAAGATTAGTCCACGGCGAATCTTCTCTTCGGTCTGGGAGGAGGGTCGTGCTCGATATTATAAGCCTTTGAACGTTTAAAACCTTTTAAATTGCGAGTGTAATGAACACGACGCTCATATCCCAGTCTACGGAGAATCTCCCTTTATAATCTTACGCGATAAGATAAATTCCTTAGCGGAATAGCGAGAAGAAATTAAAGTTTATAAAAATTAGTCGAAATAATATGAAACGTTAATTTGATGATAAAGCATCGGAACAATAATTAGAAAAAGAAAAAAAATAACTAATGATTCCGTGTAGAATATAGAAAGGAAGGGGATGACTTAGCACGAACGTTACTTATCCAACATGAAAACTTGTCTGATGTTATTGAGAAAGTCAGACCGCGTCAAAGGGAAGTTCTCTAAACGAGCTCGTGCTTTCCTTCGCTCGTTTTAGAAGTAGATAAATTTCTCTTAATAACGTCATAAACGATAGGGCGGCTTTACCGAAGGCGGACCAGGAAAATCCTCGTTACCAGGATAATCTGCTCGCATTTTTATTAATCATCACTAACTCCTTTAATCGGCGAAAGCCGCGGTGCGATACGGAACTACATTTTAATACCCTCGCGTGCGTATTTTTCTCTATTTTCATACGTGGAGTAATCTCCTCGTTCGATTCGTTAATGAACGCGGAGGAGGAGAGGGAGAGAGAGAGAAAGGTTGGGAGGGTGGGTGGCACGCATACTCGTTCGCTACCTCGTCGATGCTCGAAAGTCTAATTTATTTAAATTAGAATTTATCGATCATTCGGAGACAGAAAAAAGTAAAACCACATCGCTTGGGCGAACAAATCTTTAAAAGAGAGAGAGAGATAGAGAGAAGGGGATAGATGGTTGAATGAAAAGTGAAAGAGAAAGCAAGAGAGAAGACGACTCGAGAGAGCGACGGGATAAGCGAGGAAAACCGAGGGTTAGCCAGAGAGAGTAGTAGATAACCAGATAATCCACCGAATCAGCAATTAGTATACATTGGAATAATTAACGCCGATCTCCCGTTAAGCCTTGAGCGAGACACCTTGGTGGTGCTTCTCAATTACAAAGACGAATTGTCCGTGTCACGCGATAGCTCGACAAATGGGGTTTGATTGCAAACGGGTGAGACAAAGGGAAAGAGATCGTTGTATCTCGCACTAGCGCGTCTCCGCATTCGTGCACACGATGGATGCACGCGTACGTATTATCTTCGTATAAGTACCTACATTATTACGTTTATACTCGTATTACGCGTCAATCACGATTCTATACAATTTGTCCAACGAATGCCTACTCAACTTTCTTTTAACTCTCATACCAATATTATACGTATGTAGGAGAAGCCAGTAAAACAAAAGTATCCCATTACAAGGTCATACTATAACACAACAAAACGCAATCACGAAGAAAGCATATCGATGTAACCCAGGATCATATTATCAATGCATCCTCGACTAACAAGAAAACATGGAATGTTTGAAACATCAGGATCAAGAATTTTAACGCATTTCGTGACCAGTAGTTCTATTGCTACCTTTACGTTATGGCCAGGTACGTTTCTATTCCTTACTAAATGACAACAATGATAACCAAGAATTCTCGTGATTGACTACAAGCTCTAGAACAGAAAAAAAAGAATTCTCTTGATCCGTCTGCGAACGGGACAGCGAATATATTCGAATGTCTGAGAATCAGTTACAAGAGAATAATCGAGGAATATTCGGTCGGTCGTTGGAAGATCAGCTGATTCTTTTCTTAACATCCGTGTCTTCTTTCATTATCAAGTTTCATTTTTTTAAACAAAATGTTCGAGTCCAACCCCGTCGTACATAGTCGTAAGCCAAGCATAGGCAACTGACGGCCCGCGGGCCACTGTGCCGCAATGCCCTACTCTCCTCTCCGACGTAGGAGAGAGGGAATATAATACTTTACTAGTAGTATAGTAGACTACTATATTCCCTACTATTAACTACTATAGTAGTTTACTAGTAGTATAGTATGTGACGTCCCATGAAAATTCCACTAATAATTATTATTGACAATACATAGCTTAAATTCAAACTTAAGAATTTTCATGCAACGCCACGCTTACGAATATGAAACGTGTCCGCCGTACATCTCACACGAGAGATAAGAAAGCGCTGCGCTACGCGAGCTGACACGCGACCCCTCTCCGCAACGACGTCACGGGCCCAAGCGCTCGAGCCGCCTGATATCGCGACGGGAACCCGACACCCGCTCGATCTCGCGTCACATACGTAACAACTATAAGTACATTAGTAAACATAGAGAATCTTCAAGGGAAAGATAAAGGAGTAACATTTTCATTGATCAATAGCAAAGTACCTAAAATCCAATTCTATTTAATTAGTCTCTTTACTAACCCTCGAAGATCCTCAAATTAGTTATTAAGAGTTCGACCATTATAAATCTACCATAAAAACGCCAAATCAACGTGAAGAATACACCACGAGAACGCAATAGACACCAAAATCAAAGGAAGCGGATGCAACCAAACACGCAGAACAGAAAACCAGAGGGACTCGGTCCCACGTTCAAGAAGAAATCAGACTCAAGAAGAAATCAGACTCAAGATGAAACCAGACTCAAAAAGACGCAAGATGAACTCCGAAATCCGGCCTACACAACTCAAAACCAATAGATAAAGCACGAACGGACAGTCCGCTAAAACCAAGATTCCCAGCCGCATCAGCAATCCCCACAACACTACCTTTCTACGAAAAGACCGAGATTCTGCAAACGATGCACCAGACCCTACGACATCAACAACCAATGAAAATCTCACAAAGTGTCGCCATCAGGCCCCACTCTTCACCAAAGCTACCCCTTCTCAGCAGCATCAGAAGCACTTAAAAACCCATAACGAGCAAGGAATCATCAGTCTACAAGCAAAGTCTACAAGCAAAGTCTACAAGCAAAGTCTACGTTAAACAAGTCTACACATAGTCTACCTTTTGTCACAGTCTACCCATTAATCTTCAGTCTATTAGTCTACATCAATTCAAAGTCTATATCCTACTTTCTACTTCTTGTCAATCCGAATAGTCAATCGCGAAAGTGTAGTGTATACCTTAGAGTACCAGCGACTCTCTACCGAACGTCCAACTGCCTAAGACAAAACGCCAACATCTACTGTAAGTTATAACTATAACCATTGTCAAACATTGTAGACTCCGGGATCGGATACCTCTATCACGGTCTCGTCAAACTCCTATCCAACCTTCAGCTCTCCTACTTACAATACTACCTCACTCTTTTTCTCACTCTGCATATTGCCATCTGGCACAGCGCATGCTAGCGAGGTGCAGCGTTGGGAACACTCACCGCGCATACTAGCGAGGAGCAGCGGTGGGAACACTCACCGCGCATACGAGCTAGGAGCAGCGTTGGGAACATTCACCGCGCATACGAGCTAGGAGCAGCGGCGGGATACACCCTGCGCCAGTTCCTAGCAAGGAAGTCTTTCTGAACGTTTCATTATTTAACCAGCCAACGAAAGGCAGATTTTAAACCTCCTAAATTCCCATTCCCCCGACCCGGAGACAATCACCTTAGAGCAAGGACGATACTCAGGCATTTATATACATGTACCGCTATTCATACTACCAGTGACCGCTATTGCTTTTATCATTATCCTATAGAATAAACGTAATTATTATTATTATTTCTATCGCTTTCTTTTACTCTTCAATAACTCATTGCGATTCCTCTCCTCCGATCTCTTGGCCGCCCACGGTAGACGAGGCGTAGGTCTCGTGACCAAAACAGGCCAAATCTTTAAACCGTCCGGGTAGGTGTAGAGTAACGAACGCGTTATTGGCCCTCACCCGAGACGTGACATAGTAGACTGCTATATTCCCTACTATTAACTACTATAGTAGTTTACTAGTAGTATAATAGACTACTATATTACCTACTATTAACTACTCTAGTAGGTTACTAGTAGCATAGTAGACTACTATATTCCCTTTCTCCTACGTCAGATAGGAGAGTGGGGCATCGCGTTAAAGTGGCCCGCGGGCCGCCAGTTGCCCATGCCTGTCGTAAGCATAGCTACACGTGCGTAGAATTCGACGCTTTTCGTTATTCGCTTGCAATATCTCAGGTCTCCCGAGCTATTCCTCCATTCGACGTCTCAACGCGTCGCGCTCCCATTGTTCGTCGACTGACGGATATTTATTACAAAATGGCACGAAACCTACGATAGAAATATATATATATATACGTATAGACGTATACATGTATACGTAAAGGAAATAGTTGAGGGCGTAGCAGCAGCTTTTTACGATCCGCTCACGAGCGTATCCTCCTCGAGAAAGGAACGTTCCATGCCGTGTTTCCTTTCTCCCATTGAATTCGTGCCTGCGTATTGTGGCCGGCCCGGTGCGGTGGCGCGCCATTGCCTTCCTAAGGAAACACTTTCGACGTATATACCCGCTGTTTTGCAGCTCCATCGAGTCACTTTTGTCCGTCGAAACACGCACTTTCACCAAAGTCGAGTGATATTCGTCTTTCGTGACACAGACGTCCGCGATTTCGTGCGATCGATCGCAAAGCCGGAAGACTCTTTTTAATCCACCGAGCTACGGTAGATATGTTAACGATATCGTTTTTTCGGTTCTATAAACGTATTTTAGGGGGACTAATAAGAATTGAACTGAGGATTAACGTTACCCAATATATAGAATGAATTTTTTTTTGCTCGAGATAGGACGAAACGTTTAAAGCTAAGATAATTTGATTAGGACTCATTACGTGCGAAAAACATTTTCTCCGAGTGGAGATTAGAAGGCTACCTTGACTTTTTGAACTAATCTGCAGTTTCCTTCCTAGACGTTCTTAGATATCATGTTATACATTATTAAATATTTTAAATAATAGTGGAATAATAGGTATATTTTTTTTTTATTAAACTGAGTCCTTTTTACAATCGATAGAAACGTTTCATTAAAGAAAAGGCCTAGCAGTAATCAGTGTTCCTCCTCAACTACCCCTTTTCGATAAAATTTCCGTTTAACGTGCGATAACGAAAGGCCGAATCGAAGGAAAGCGATCGCCCGCGAAATGAATGACTAATATTTTCTTACTGTTTCTCTCTTTGCATACTTTAGCATTAGTTTAATTAACCTTACGGCATAGACTGCATTCAACGTAGAGAAGTATGAAAAGGGGAAGGGGTTGGCTTATTCCTCGCGGCGACGACGGGAGCTGCTCTCAAGAATACAAAGAGTTTATCGAAGAAGAAATTCAACGGCTTTGGCCAAACCGTTGTAAAGAGAAAGAGGAAGAAAACCGATATCTTCTTAATGAAATGGCTTTGAAATTGATTGAGTACACACGATACGCGACGCCTCCCGATACTCCTTTCCTCGTCGTCTCGTGGAAGAAAGTTGCCGGGGGGGAAACTGTCGAAAAAGTCTCGAGGCACGAGGAAATAGCTGGATGGATGGCGAAACGAGATCTTCTCGCTGGGAAGAATTTACTCGCGAGAGAAGGATGAATCGTCCGAAAGTTGGCTACGGATGTTACAACGTGAATGAAATATATTTTTTGCGGATACCTGTATTCTGTAAACTTGAGAATTTATTTATGGAGCGCGGATAAGTTGATCGTACCTACGCGTCCAAAAATTTCAATTTCAATATTCTTATGGCTATAGGATATAGATGAAAACGGCGAGCGTTGGTAAACAATTTCAAAATTAATGAAAATATTAGGTATATAAATATTTTGCTTGTTCTTTGATAATCGTATAACTCTCATTTTAACTTATTAAACAAACACTTAATACCATATCGGATTAATAGCTTTTAAAATCATAAGGATTAACCTTTCGCAGTCGAAGTATTCCTTACGGTCATTGGCAAAAATTGGCATCGTACTCGAAATGTACCTCACAGGTATACCAACTGCATTAAATTTCAAACTGTTTGGATTTAAAGTTAAACTTTAGTTTTATATGATTCCGTGTTTCATTGATTTCAGTATTTAGTAGGTATTGAGACAAAACTAAGAAAGTCCGAGCTGTTTAAAGTTTTAGTCGAGAAATAGTTCGAGCGCAAAAGGCTAATACCGTAATAACTCTTTATATTAAGCGAATTATTAATTGTAAATAACATAGAAGGGTCGACTCGATCGCGTACCGATCATCGGTCTCGACTCGGTCGAGGGAACTTTGCGAGAAAAAATGAGATCTCTATCGAACAGCGAAGAAGTTGTAGAAGTCTTCTGTCACGGTCAACTAATGGAATTAGGTAGGATTATCCGTGACGAGAGCCGAAGCGTGGAGGGGAAAAGTTAAGTTAACGCCGTGGTATACTAAGAGAATTATCTGTCTCGTGTTCCGACCGATGTAATCGATAGGTCGAGACGTCGGCAAACTACTTACGGACAATGCTGGCTGTCATTCGCGAATACGGTTTTCGAAATAAATTTCTAACTTATATCTACCGTTGGGATAAATACGTCAGCGTGCTATCTACGTACACATGTCTCGTAAACTTCTTGCTGCGGAGTTATAATTATTTTCGTGAGCGATCCTGCTATCGCTATCTTTCTTCCTTCCTTTCCCTCCTTCCTTCTTTCTCTTTTTACATATAGCTTCTATTACGAAGGGAAGATTATTAAACGAGTCGGACAAAAATACGAGGCGGAAGAAACGGCAAGCGAGGAAACGTCGTGTTCGTTCTTTAATCGAAACTCACTTTACGAGGGAAGAAAAAACGTGCATGCTAGAGAGAAAGAGAGTAGCAAAATGAGAGTGATAAACAGACCGTGCTAGAAGAAACGAGAAAGGAAGAAAAATAGGGACGATAGAAAAGTGGAATTCCACGTGGTACGTTTCCTCTGTGATGTCTACGCGACTAATTAAGTAGGATCGTTAGGAGAAATAAATCGCAAGGAATTAAATTCTCGCACGGGGGTATTAAATGTTCACCTTTAAGGTTTAACGCCCGGTATTGTCCTTTCCTTTTCTCTCTAAAACGATAAAGACAGCTGGAAGAGTAAATTGTTTCGTCATGACGTTCCTCGATTCGTTATATAGTTGTGCGTTGGGTTGGAATCTAGTCAAACGAGCCTCGGTCCTCCCCTCCCGACACATATACATACGCATTATCATAAATCAATTCGGGAGAGAGAGAGAGAATGACATCAACTCGACACCACCGAACTCGGTAGCTCGCGAATACTAATCACTCTCTCTCCCTCGCGCGCATACACACGCATATACTCTCGTCGTCACCGAATCGGAAACGGTCGGTCCGCCGCCAATGTACATAGTAAAGAATTCTTTTACGTTTCGATGTCCTGATTTGCACATTTCGTGCGCGGCACGCGAGCGAACGCGTGGCTTACTCGCGGAAAAGGCATTAACATATGAACGGCGATAGTACGATATATAGTTCAACATTACGGTGCAATATTCATATGGAAATTTCACTCGAAGAGTATTATGGATCTAACAAGCCGTGGCTAAGCTATTTACATAAATGCCGACATCCGGCGCGATTTAGTTCGACGGATTTCGTCGACCGCCGAGCGCGCGTCGAGAGCAGCCTCCAAAGTGGGAGAGACGTTAAAACCGTTTACCATCCGTCCCGATCGACGGGCTATTTCATTGGCATCGTATGCGTACCCTCTTTCACTCGATCCGTGTGTCCATCGAGTCTACTCGCGCCTACGAGTTTCCGTGTGTTCCTCTATTTCTGTCATGTGTGTAAGTGTGTGTGTATTTTGTGTGTCTATGTTCCCCGAAGCTAATGCAACGGGAAGCTCCAGCGAAATTCGCATCCGTTTTAAGGACGCGATGGGAGATAAACGATAGGCTACCTTCGACGTGCTACGTGTTTGGGATAAGTGGAATAGTCACTCTTTGGCCGGACCGCATCGGCTATTCGAGAACGACAGCGGCCTGACTTTAATTACGTCGATTCTCGTAGGTACTCGATGCGTTCTAGGTATTTGCTCTTTATACCTCATAGATTTTATGGTATTTTCAGTAAATTTATCGCAGAAGAAGAGTATGGGAATGAAATATATTTGGAAACTGGATCGATTTGTTTGAACTTTAATGAATTGTATTACGTGAAAATTATGGTAGGTACAATTTTTTTCGAGATATGTGTAAAGCTGAAAATAATATTAAAGAATTTCTTAGAATAGTATAACTCATTCGAGACGAAGAATTATTTTAAAGACGAAGCACCCAGGAGCAGAAGTTCGAGTTTCCTTCAGTTTCATTAAACACCATGTGTGTAATATGTCTTTTTGGCTAGGAAATGCATTAAGTGTACGATATGTAATCCCTCTCGAATGGGTTACATTGTTCCTTGCATCATTTGCAAAAATCTAAAAAAGTTTAAAAACCTGTCGTGTCTCGATCGAATCAATTATTATACTTCGAACTTGTTAATTACTTTACGCACACCCTTACTCTTAAAAGCAATTCGATTTTCGTCGCGTCTCGTTACACCCTTCCGTATTTTCTACTACGATGCTCGTAGTCGTGGGCGAGGATGAAATTATCGGCGAACGGTTAAAATTATTTTTCGCGTCGGGAGAAACCGTGAGACATCGGGGAAAGATACAATCAGGATGATTCGTTTGCAGCGTTCGTTTCGTCGTTGACAGAGAACGGGGAACGTCTTCGAGCGGTGCGAGGAGAAACTAACGCGAAATCGGCCTCGTTCGCGCGAAATCGACGACTGCACTCTCAGCTACAAATCATCAGGGACTGATTGTGTCGAGTGTTCTCTTCTCCACCTACTTCTTCTTCTTCTCTTCCTCCAGCCTTCTTCTCTCACTCGTCGTCGGATAATTCCGCGGAGAATTTACCGAGCTTTGCAGCCATCTCGTTTCTCGCTAGCTCGATAGAGTATTATTTAATCTTAGAACGATCGAAACTTTCTTCTCTCCCTCTCTTCGCTTATACGCCTTTTTTACCCATTGTAAAGCGATTCGCGGGAACGACTCAACGATAAAAAGTTTTCTACCAAATGGCTCGTGAAATATGCCGAGCGACCGATGAAAATACTATCTCTCTTTTTCTCTCTTTCTCAGGCGCACACTCCATCCATCTCTATCTCTTACCCGAGAACGTTATTTCTATTCTCGATCGTACCCGAGAATCAGCACGGAGACGCGCGAGGACGAACGTACGAAATGAATTCGTACCTCGAATTTCAATGTTCATTTCTCGAGGAGTTTGCCATGAGCTCGAATTTATTTTGTCGTTGCATTCCTCTGCTTGTCTCTCACCCAAAAGCGAGATTCTCATTGCTGCTATACGAGAAAGAGAAAATATATGGAATATTTATCGAAATCAACGCGTGGGACGTTTTGCGATGTTTATATTTTAACAATTCATACGTACGTATTACCTACTAGCCTCGACAAACGTCGATAGTAATTTTCACGTGGAAATGTTAGAGCGTCAAAAATGTGTCGCGCGTGCCACCCGTTTCATCCATTAATTTCGCGCCTCCCGCACGTACGACACATGGAACGTTGAAACTCGTGAGCGAATGAGATTCGCGATCGCGCGATGGAAATAAAAATCAAGATGAGCTCGTGATAGAGACAGGTTGTGGGTGTTCGAAGAAAGAAAAAAAAAAAAAATTTAAAACACCTGCTAATTCTGGATAACCGAAAATTGCATCGAATTGAAATCATTTATAAATCACCGATAGACGATATCGTAGATAAATATTTACATACATGGAACGCAGCGTAAGCCCATTTTTATGATTCGTTCTATCGACTTGAAATTCAATCGTGCAGGATTTGTTCGACCGTATCGTTATTTATATACAATTTGGTAGATTAACTATGATTTTTACTTTAAAATATCAAGTTTATCGACTCATTCGTTTAACTTTCATTAGGATAGAATGATTTTATAACACAAACAAATAGAAGTGCTTCACAGCCTCCGTACAGAATGGGTGCAATTTATTGATGAAATTTAAAAATATTTCATTTAGTTTCATACATTGTATTTATTTAGTAAAATATATGTAGGCCGCGCGCGTGTTGGAAGCCGTATAGGTTTTTCCGAATTCTTTTAGGCGGCTAGCGACAAAAGACGCTTCGCGGAATTTGACGCGCTACGTCGTCGCAAGCGAGCGTTCGGAAGATTTCGGACGACGAAGCACGAGTTCAGTTCTGCTCAGTCTGTCGAGAGCAGCTTATGTATCTCTCATAACCACCAAATATACGCTTTTACTTCTTTTCTTCTTAAGTCTTTATGCCTTACGCTTTATTTATTTGTCAAACGTGCCCATCTCCTCCGTTACAAAGTCAGAAGTGGGATTGATAAATTCACGTGTGTTTATGCTGGTGATTAGTGAGAACTGTTACGGTTTTATGGACGTTACGAAAACTTATGTTTTACGGTATTACGTGTCGCGTGTAAGCGAAACAGTTAAGTGAATTTTTGATTTACGAAATAAATAAAAAGTTAAGATGAGCACGCTTACGGTGCCTGACCTTAGAGAGATCCTGAAAAAGAAGAATTTATCGTTTACGGGAAACAAAGGCGAACTTATTAAGCGCCTATTAGATGCGGGAACGCCGCCAGAGGAGTTAGGGCTAACGACAGGGTACACGGCCGAGGAAACGCGCGAGTCGCATCAAGGTGAGCCTTCGCAAGGAGCGACTCCCGGACCATCCACTACGCCTGTTCTTACGGAAATCGAATTGTTACGAATAGCAAGAGATTTAGCAGAACGAGAAACGGAATTATTGAGAAGGGAGATGGAATTCATGCGAATGACACCTCAGTCAATGGTTAATGCACCGGAAAGGTTTCGAGTAAAGAAATGGCAAGAAACCAAAGATTTAATTAGCACGTTCGATGGTAGTGACATCGATTTCGACCGGTGGGAAAAGCAGGTAAAGGGACTGTTTGCTAGTTATGAATTGGACGCACCTAGTTCGAAGGCCGTAATCTGCAGCCGTTTAACGGGGAAAGCGTTGAAGTGGTATCATTCAAGGGCGGATTGCGTTGATCTGAGCAGCGACGATCTTTTACGCGAGCTCAAGAAGATGTTCGGACAACATTTAGATCCGTTGACGTTACGACGCAAGCTGGAAGCGAGGACTTGGAAGACAAACGAAACATTCGCTGATTATCTGCACGAAAAAGTGACGTTAGCTAACCGGATCCCGATCCAAGAAACGGAAATTATTAGTTATGTGATCGACGGTATTCCAAATCAAGAATTACGTACCCAGGCGAAGGTGCAATGTTATAAATCAGTAGAAGCGATGTTGACCGCTTTTGTAGACGTGCCTGCACCGAAAGAAGCACCGAAGGAGATACCTCAACGGCAGCGGCGCGGTGGAGATCTTCCGTCGGTGGGAAGGAGCGGACCGCCTACCAAGGACCAGGAAAAAACGAAGGAACCGTACGCAAGAAAATGTTTCAATTGCAACGACGTCGGACACATGATGGGAAACTGTCCAAAACCAAAGAGAGAACGCGGATCCTGCTTCAAGTGTGGGAAATTTGGTCATCGCGTCAATCAGTGCCAGCAACAGGAAGGACAGATTAGCGGCGTCGTGAAGACACCAGAAGGCCAGATAAATTGTGTCGCGAAAACGCAGGAAGATGAATATAACGAATTTCATCGTGAGGTCGAACTGCGGATAAGTAATCATAAATTTAGTATGCGATTGAATGCGTTATTAGATTCGGGAAGTCCAATTTGCTTTATTAAAGAACGTTTTATTCCGCGGGAGTATATCGTTCCGGGTACCGATTCGGATCGGTTCTGCGGGATAAATAATAGCGATTTAAACGTATTAGGCCGTGTAGAGACGGTATTAGTTTGCGGTGATAAAGAGTGCGAGATCACGTTATTAGTCGTACCGGATAAAACGATGCGTAACACGTTAGTTTTAGGCCGCGATTTTATGAAGTCAGCGAAGTTATGTTTCAGCGAGGAAAAAGAGACCGCTGATATTATGAATATCGAAGTAGATTTTGACAAGAATTCCGAAACTTCGAATAATATACAAATTAACGAAGCTCTCCCGTCGGAGATAAAGACGCGGGTACGCGATACGTTCAATAAGTATTACGTAGAAGTAGAAAGACCGTCTAAGCCAGCGGTAGAAAATACATTAAAGCTTTCTTTAGGGGACGATAAACCGTTTTCGTGTGTACCGCGCAGACTTTCGTACAGCGAAAAGGAAATATTAAAGAATATTTTAAACGAGCTACTAATTAAGGGCATTATTAGAGAGAGCACCTCGGAATACGCGTCACCAATCGTATTAACGAAAAAGAAAAACGGACAAACGCGAATGTGCGTAGATTTCCGAAAATTAAATAAAGTTACGCTACGCGATAATTTCCCAATTCCTTTGATCGAAGATCAACTTGACTTGCTGAGCGGGAAAAAGTACTTTACGACGCTTGACTTAAAAGATGGGTTTTTTCATATTAAAATGGACGAAAATTCTATTAAGTACACATCGTTCGTTACGCCATTAGGCCAATTTGAATATTTGAGAATGCCTTTCGGTTTGAAGGGGGCTCCTCTCAGATTTCAGCGTTATGTTACCGATATATTTAAAGAACCGATTTACGCCGGGGAGATTTCAGTATACTTAGATGACTTTCTTATAGCTACCGAGACTATAGAGCATCACATTCGATTGTTAGAAAAGGTTTTTAAGCTACTTGTCGCGAATCGACTCGAATTACGATTAGATAAATGTCGTTTTCTCCAAACAAAGATAGATTATTTAGGATATACGGTGACGAGTGACGGCATTCAACCGACGGAGCACGGCCTCGAGGCGGTAAAAAGATTTCCAGTTCCGAAAAACGTCCGGGATGTCCAAAGTTTTTTAGGACTAAGTTCTTATTTTCGGAAGTTCGTCGAAAATTTTTCGATTATCGCCAAACCTTTATACGATCTTACTAGGAAAGATGTAGACTTTCGGTTCGGAGACGTTGAGAAGCAAGCCTTTACGAAACTTAAGAATAGTTTAACGCAACCGCCAATATTAAGCATATATTCGCCGCGTGACGAGACCGAGCTTCACTGCGACGCAAGTGCTGTCGGTTTCGGGGCGATCTTATTACAGAAAAAATCTGATCGGCGACTGCACCCCATATTTTACTTCTCGAAGAGAACGTCGGAGACTGAATCAAGGTACCACAGCTTCGAGCTAGAGACACTCGCGATAATTTATGCGTTACGTCGTTTTCGACCGTACTTACTCGGTATTCGATTTAAGATTTTTACGGATTGCCAGGCATTAAGTTTGACGTTAAATAAAAAAGAAACGCATCCGCGGATAGCGCGCTGGGTTTTGGAAATGCAAAATTTCGATTATGTATTAGAACATCGTTCCGGCTCTCGTATGCCGCACGTAGACGCGTTAAGCCGCCAGGTATTGGTGATCGAGGACAACTCTTTCGATAAAAACCTCGCATTATGTCAGGATGATGATCCTTCAATAAAAGCAATCCGAAGCAAATTAGAACAATCCGAAAGCAAAGTTTACGAAATGCGAAATGGCTTAGTGTATCGGAAGTTTCGCGATAAAATTTTGTTTTATGTCCCCGCAGTCTTGGAAGCGAGCATTATTCATAAATATCATAATGAAATGAGCCACGTCGGCATCGGAAAAACAAGGGAAAATATTTTAGATAGTTACTGGTTTCCCGAAATGAAACAAAAGATCGAGCAGCATATAAAAGGCTGTTTGAAATGTATAGCTTTTACGCCGAATTCAGGGAAGGCTGAAGGCCTCTTACATTCGATACCTAAAGGTGACGTACCCTTCGCAACTTTACATATAGATCATTTATCTCCAGCGTCTAGAGCGGCTCGCTCTAAAGAACATTATATCTTTGTAATAGTAGACGCGTTTACGAAATATGTGAAGCTGTATGCGACAAAAAGTACCGGGACATCGGAAGTTATAAAGTGTCTTAAATTATATTTTAGTTATTATAGTCGACCGTTACATATTATTTCTGACCGCGGTAGTTGCTTTACGTCTAGCGAGTTCGAAGAATTTATGAAGGAGAATAGTGTGCAACACATTAAAATTTCCACCGCCTCACCGCAGGCTAATGGCCAGGTCGAGCGGTTTAATCGAACAATTTTACCTATGATTGCGAAACTATCGGATGAACGAAATGTGCGTTGGTGTAATGTTTTGAATGATGTGGAGTTTGCATGTAATAACACGGTGTCCGAGGCGACAAAAGAATGTCCGAGCGTTTTATTATTTGGTATGCGTCAGCGTGGCGGTGTGATAGACGAATTGCGAGAAGGCCTCAAAGCTAATGGATCTATCGAAGTAGAACGCGATTTACCGAGCGTGCGTGAGCGGGCCGACGAGCAGATTCGCCGGTCGCAGGATGCGAATAAGCGCCTTTACGACAGTAAGCATCGAATAGCAAAACAGTACGAAGTAGGCGATAAAGTTATGCTTAAGAATTTCGATAATTCGCCGGGCGTATCGCAAAAGCTGATACCTCGTTTTAAGGGACCGTATCAGATCGCCCGAGTATTAAGAAACGATCGTTATGTGGTGCAAGATGTTGAAGGGTTTCAACTATCACAAACGCCATATCACGGAACATGGGAAGCGTCGAACATGCGTCCGTGGACACCCACTTAAAATAGTTACTTAGGATAGTTAGTTACTTAAGATAGTTAGTTACTTAAGATAGTTTTTAGTGTATTCTTTTATTTTTCATTTAGGTTAATCGAGACGTTTAACAGTCAGGACGGCCGAAACTGTAGGCCGCGCGCGTGTTGGAAGCCGTATAGGTTTTTCCGAATTCTTTTAGGCGGCTAGCGACAAAAGACGCTTCGCGGAATTTGACGCGCTACGTCGTCGCAAGCGAGCGTTCGGAAGATTTCGGACGACGAAGCACGAGTTCAGTTCTGCTCAGTCTGTCGAGAGCAGCTTATGTATCTCTCATAACCACCAAATATACGCTTTTACTTCTTTTCTTCTTAAGTCTTTATGCCTTACGCTTTATTTATTTGTCAAACGTGCCCATCTCCTCCGTTACATATATATTATTTTAATATTACCCCTTTTACAAGATATATTTATCTACGATATATAGATTTGCAGAAATGTATTTTTTTGGGCATGAAGTAATAAAAGAGTGCCGGAGACTCTTTTATCTGGATAAAGGTTAAATGTTAAAATACATACTCGACCGGTACCTACTCTGGCATACGTTTGTAGAATATTGGAACGTAATATATAAAAATTCGAAAGGATTTTTTTTTATGTAGGTTTCTCTATCTCTCTCGCAGATATTCCTCCGTTACGGTTTCTCGCTTACATCTCGGCACCTATCGTGTCTAAAAAACGGAACGAATCTCTCTGTCTTCCCGTCCCGGCTTTATCCTTTGGAGCGTTATCGACGAACGGGCACGCGATTAAGAAGGAATATTTTTCTCGATAAAGATAGAGAAAAGGAACGTTTCACGCGATCGTAAAAAGCCCTCCGGCTTGCGACGGATATTTACAGGCACGTGATATCCTCTTTTACAGCATTCTCGAAAAAAAAGACAGCGACGGAGGCGGGACGGATGATCCTGAGAGAGAGATAGAAGTATCCGTTGAATATCTATCTCATCTTACTCCCCCACCCAACCCCACCTCGTTCCTTTTTTTCGATGGGAGATTTTGAACGCCGTAACAATATCGCGGAATGGTCGCCTCCGTTATTAAGAATCGAGCTTCGTTTACTGTCGCGGCAAAAAGTCGAGCAAAAATGGTGCCATAAAAAGTTTTCGGGATCGGAAAACTTTTATTCGTTTTCCAAGCCGTTCCTCCGGCCTCTTCTCTTCCTCTCTCTCTTCTCCCCTGGAGCTAGAGCGCGAACCTCTGGCTCTCCTCTGGTAGTCGCTATCCGTGTTGCTCTACCTACGATACCCTCTCTCTCTCTTTTGCTCTCTGTATCCGTCGAATTGTAGTTACTGCTGCAAAGCAAAGAGAAGCTCTCTCTCTCTCTTCCTCTATTTCTATTTCTACCCGTATCTCTATCCCTGTTTCCATCTCTTTCTCTCCTTCTGTTTGTGGCCAGCAATTCTGATCCAGACTCTCATTTACCAGAATATCATATCTGCCACTAGTGGAAATTGAGAATCGACTTCTTTTTTTGAACCACTAACGGCTCCGGCAACGCGCAACGAGCGCCCTTTTCCGCTGAGAAGAGAGATCCGCCGAATCGTTTTTCGAACGTGAGTAAACGTGACCATTAATAGTCCTCGCGCGGAAACTTGCTCGTACCACCAATTGCTCGCACGAGCCTCATTATTCGATGGCGTATGCACGTTCAAGAGTTGTCCAGCGATTTAGAGTGGTTCGAAGCTTGCTTCCCAGGTTTTAAGTTTTTATAAGAATCGAATATTTTCACTGGCTTTTTAAATTCTACGTATTTATCTCGATATGTTTTAAGTGCAGGTACGTGTATTAGATCGAGTCAGAAATAATTTTCATCTCTGTGAATGAATTGTAACGCATTTAAAGTAGATACTAATGATTTTTTATTTATGATCACATCCGATAGAATGCTAACGAGTCGTTCCAAATGATTGCGAATTTACAATTGTTGATTATTTCATTGATAAATAAAATAAATGTACTAAAATGATGATTATTTATGATTCCATCTGAAAATTACATTCAATATCTAGGAAATGTTTTATGACCACATTCAATAAAAGGTTGTAAAAATTTTGAAACGCCGTTTAAATGGCGAGAGTACAAAACTAAGAATTTATTATTCAATTTTAATCGGACGGTCGAGATGACTACGTTGAAAGTTAACTAAAACCTTATAAATAAGTCGTGAGAATTACCCACATAAATGAAATAAGGTTCATGAGACAAGGACAGAACGTGCGAGAGGGGTGCAACGATGCATGGACCATCGCGTACCCCGGAGCCAAGGACGTCGCAAGCCAATTTCTCCTTTGAAGTCAAAGCATCTTTCCCTCTCTCTCTAGCTCTTTCCACCTCCCTCGTGTCTTTGACTTCCCCGTAGATCATTTTAGCCAGGAGCTCCCTTGAACTTCGTCGTCCTTAATATATACAGAGTGGGTTGAAAATCGTGGTAAAACTAGAAATGGACCGATTACTCCGGCAAGGATATATCGAAATGATGGAGTAAATTTTTTTTTAGTAAGAAAAGTAAGTTGGACGGATGAAACGAAGGTGCGTGCTTTTGACACGGTACCTAATAAGTTCTGCTGTATCCGGATCGTGTGTAATTCAACGTGATAAAATCTTGCTGACTCTTGAGGCAAATCAAAGAATCAGATAATTCAATGTTAAATAGATTTTCTATCATTTCGATTTATTTTTACTCGTAACGACCTTTTCCCCATTTTTATCACAATTCTCATCCCACCCTATATATACGCTTCCACTAAGGAGGACAACCTTCGTCCTTCGCATCTCGGAAGCGACGTCGAATCGAATCGGTCGCGTCTAGCGTGGAAATAGTGGATGGAGAAAAAGAAAATGAAAAAAGAATGATAGAAGGAAGGAGAAAAAGAGAGCGAGAGAGAAACGATGGCTAAGAGGAATGTAGACGACTGCGACAAAAAGGAGTACGAGGGTAACGGTGAGGTGAAGGGTAAGGGAGGGGTTTTCTCTCCGTGAAATGGGAAGAAAGAAAGATATAAAGTCGGCGATTCGCGAGGAAATGGCGCCGATTTATTCAGGCACGGGCCATGAGATTGAATAAGAACTGAATAATAGGCTCCTGACCAAATTGCCAGCCGAGCCGCACCTGACGCCTTTTCTACCGATTTTCCAAGCTCGGCAACCCCTTTTCGCGGGAGAACGAACGAGCGTTTCTCTTATCTACGACGTGTTTATCGTCTCTCGCGTTTCGATACGATCGATCGATTGATCGATATACGTGTGTTTACATGTATATCTATCAACGTATACCTAAATACTTGAAGTATCTCTCGCGATGTATTATTCGAAGAAAAATACGAGCTTCTTTCGTCACGTCAATTAATGTTGACAACCAAGATACCAACGAGACACTTTGCATTTTGACCACTTAGCTTTAGATTGAATCTTTTAACGTCACAGTTTCGGTTTCAGTACTTAAAACGGTCATGTTCTCGTCGGAAATGAAATTTCTCGTAATACCACGTTTCTATTAATAACTATACATAGTCTATTCGCGTTTTCTATCAAATTCTCCAACGACGAACGATTTTAGCTTTACTTAAGGAAATTAGACTGAACGAGATCGATGATACGTTTAATATTTCAAAATCTCACTATTTCTATTTCCCAAGCTCCAAATAAATAATCTTCGTGAGAAGAAAGGGAAAAAAAATAAATTTCGGAAGCTCGGAAAACCTTGGAACTTTTCCTTTATCTCCCAATCGTATAGTAAATCGAAAACGAAGGAGAACTCGTCTTAACGCGATATTTCTTCGAACTGTCGACGGAAGACGATGAGAAAAGTGTGACCCGGTCGTTCGTATCGTCGCCTTCGCAGCGCGTGTGACATATTGCCACAGCCGGCATGTAAATCATTCCGCGTAATATAGAGAGACGCGTTCGGGATCGTACGCACGCATGCGACGAGAACCAGCGTGAGTTCAGGAGAGAGAGAAGTAGATAGATGGAGCGAGGCAGAGAGAGAGAGAGAGTTTCTCCGGCCATACGTTATTAGAGCAGATGCGAAACGGAGGTTCTGATAGGAGGGTCGACCAGCCGAGATCCCCGTGTTTGGACCAGTTACGAGAGCGGTACGCGGTCTGAGTCCAGATTTGATATGGCATTGTGTGCACTTCCGAATCGAGCAAGAACAACGTCCACGCGCGGATAACGCATCACGCTGCGCATAAGCGATCTAACGAGCCAAACGAGATCCCTATATCTCTCTTTCTCTTTGTACGGCTCTTTCTCTCTCACTCTGACACTCTCTTTGTGCTTCCATGCATCGCTTTGATTCAGATTTTACAGGCTGAAATGAGATACCGATTCGAATTGGTAGATGGTGATTGCTAAAAGTTTCGACACGGATCGTTTGACAATTATTTTGGGGTATGATGAACGGAATTGTGCAAGGTTAGCTTGCTTCAATAATTTATTTGGATTGAGACTGCGGTGGTGTAAATAGACGTATGGTACGTGAGAAACTTCTTGAATAATACGGAAGGGGGTTATAAAAGAAAAGTCAATATGGAAGTTAATTTGGACTGTCGATTTCGTTCTGGTTTGGTAACGGAAACCTTATTAAACCTTTTAACACCTGTCAATTCACTTACGGATTATCTAGAAATATCGTAGAAATTACGTATTAAGATATTTACCGAAGTGAACACGTTTCTTCGAACTATAAATCTTTCTATGAAATGATATTTGGTGAAAGGTCCATATTTCTTTTCAGTCGTATTACTTTATAGTATAAAAACACATTTTAATACTATCGTTTCCGATGTTCGTTATCGGGTTATATTAGTACCGTAATTATATTAGTATCTCGGCGATATTTTAACAAACTGCTCCACAAAACGTTATTCGATCTTCAGAAACGATACCAAACGAGGATCAAAAAGAAATTCGTCCGAATTCTCGAAGAAGAGGGGCGAGGAGGGGAGATTCGGACGATCTATGATTAATAGTGAAAGCACGGTTTTCCTGAAAGCAACGCGCGAATACAAATATATTCATGGCGTGAAAGCTCGAAGCCGTGCCACGCGTCGGTTTTCTCATCGTCGATAGATCCGCGCGACGTATGTTCGCGGTACGTTCGCTCAGGCTCAAACGTTCTCTCTCTCTCTCTCCTTCTCCCTCGTATCTGCGTATACGCACGTCTAGATAACGCGACTATTCACGTGTCAATTGTAGGTCGAATTTCCGCTCGGCAGGCAAATTTCAACTTCCGATAGTGTTTCACTGAAATAAACCGACGAACGTAATCCGAACGCGGCCTCTCATGCGAATACCGATTTCTCTTGACTCCCTCTCTCTTTAGTTGTCTCTCCAAGGGTCGGAAGGGAGCATTATTATTCCGTGTAAAATTGATCTTTTTTCAAAAACAACGTTTTTGATATTCTTAAAAGAATTAAATATTTTTTTTGTCTATTTCTTAGTTGTAATATTAACCTGACAGATGCACGCGAAAGAATTGACGAATATATTCGAAATTATCAAATTCATGGACCATCGGACATGCCAAAAAAACGTGGATACTCCGAGGGAAGGAAAAAGAGACGGAAGAGTGCGTTTGACGTTCCTGTAAATTTTGAAGTTATCAATCGAAACGAGCGTATCGGTGAATAGAACCGAAGGGAAGAGAAAGGATGTCATTTCGAAGCTTTTTTTTTTTACTATGACAATGTATGTAGCTGTTCATGAACAAAAAGGGTGAGAGAGAAAGAGGTAGTGAGATTCTATTTATCTCTTCCCTCTCTTTCTCTCTCTATTCCTCCTAAAGAGAAATTTAGTCGAAAAACAATTTTTCGAGATAAAAGGATTCGACACAGCCGTGCCGAGCAAGAAGATACGAGAGAAATGGAGAATGAACATTTGTAATAAAGCTTGTTATCGAGCGCTTCGAGTATGGGATAACAAAGAGCACGTTTGAATAACGCGCGCTGCGGTATCGACACGCGTTACGAATTTTCTCCCTTTCTCTTTCCTTACTCCTATAATATTTTCTTTTACTCTGGAGGAGGAGCAGTTCTTTCCGTAGTAATGACAAAAACGCGAGCTCTCTCTTCCTCCTCCACTTTCTCGTTCTCTTTATCTTCCCCTATATAGTGCCGTGCCTATTATTAATAGAGAAAAAACGAGGCAATTGCCTCCATGACGGTGCATCCGATATCGAACGAATAATTATCCGGACTTCGAGTGGAAAAAGAGAGCAGAGAGCGAAAGAAAAGAGTAGGCCATTTTGCGGATGTTGTTACATTTTCGCGAAACGGTCGGTACTCGGTGCGCACCGCGAACAATTCTTTCCGTTTCTCTCTCTTTGTCACTCTTTTTTTCTCTTTCTCTTTTTCTTCTCTCTCTTTCTCTTTTTCTCTTCCGCGTCCCTTTTTCCCCCTCGTTGTCACGAAAGTTCGTTTCTGTAACGAGATGAATGCGCGCGTAGGTCGGAAAAATATCGCTTCGCGTAAAAAAGGAAAAAAAAAAGAAACGGGCAGAAAAAGTGAGCGGGGGAGAAAGAGTGAATTGAAAGAGAAAGAGAGAGAGAACGTGAGGGGAAGAGAAAGGGAAGGAAAAAATCTCTCTATTTGCCTTCCATTGCATCGATACGAGTCGGCGATGCGCGACGCGAGGACCACACGCTGTTCGCGCGTGTGACTTTTCGACTTTGTTTCCCTCGCAAATTGAATTTTTTCATCCTCGCGGAAAGACCGCTTTTCAGAGAGCGAAAGAGCGTAAGAGAGAAACGGAAAAAGCGACAGAGTGCGATAGCGAATTCTCAAATAATCGTGACGTGACGTTTCAACGTTGAAATTTTCTTCCCACAATTTCTGTCTTTTTTCAATTGGATATTTTTTCACCTTTCTCTTCTTTCTTGACACGTGGGCCACTTTATAGCCACTGGTTTTCCTTTCTAGCTTGACATTTTAGACTCGACGGAAAACGTTGCTTATATCTCGACCTACTCGCAGTGAATCACGAGGGCGGATGGCGGTTGGTATGCACCAAATATTTGAAAATAAAGTCCCGTGTACGCGCGGGCGCGTACACACACGCATCCGTACGCGATTTCGTTATCCCCTCTCTCTCTCATGCTTTCTCTTCAACGAGCGTTCTCTCTAAAATATAGAGCGCTTTTCGAATGATATCGACAGATTCTGTTTGTACGCGAGTACGCGCAATGATTTCGTCATTGTTGAAACGGTAAACGCGTCGACGATATATTTGGAACATTTCTACGTCGTATCGCGCTATCCGTCATACGGTAGCTTCGAATACTGGCAACGCGTTCCGTCGTTACAGGATTTTTGATTCCTGGTCGTATACGAAACTGGAGCGAGGTATGAACCGGATACTGCGACCCGACGCGGGTTCTCATGCTTTTTTCCAAACTTTCCTTTATACACTTTCGAGGGAACACGTTAATTCTTTTATTTTTTTCCCCTTTGTTTTCTAGCTAGAGGTCGATGTAAAGATATCGTTAAATTGTACCTAGAAAATGTTTTTTATGCACTACATGCGAATCTGATACGAACTTCAACATACACAAGTGATTTTCTATCGGTGTAAAATTTACTTTGTATTTTAAATGACCATGCGAATAGATATCCTAGAGATTTATTCATTCCGCGTTCCGAATTACTTTAGACATTTAATTTCAAATATTACACGTTAATTTATTATCGTTATCGCACGATTCTGCATTGTTTAAATTGAATAGCAGCTTATATGGTAGATGCAGTAGCTATTTAATTTGTATGTAAAGAAAATTTAAAAGCGTTTCCTGATGATCAAAAGAAAGTATCGAATTCAATTCGACATAGGTTTCCAAAGGGTTGAGTATTTTTATTTACAATTAAAAACCAGTTGATCCATTACAACGTATTCATCTTCCCAAAAATGTATCTATTACCTACCGAAAAGTCAAATGAAATTATAAATAATCATGACATCGAAAATGATTCGCCGTGAAACAATTCACATTGTAATTGGAAATATCTTTATTGTCAAAACGAAGTTACATCCATTAGGAATATTAGGGCTTGTCTTTTCATCCAGGCTTCTGGAACGAACCCGTAAATTCGTCGGCGCACCTTTTTTTCAAGGCTTTTCGTTCCCTCGTTCTGTTTCGTCGATACACTCTACGAAGAGGAGCCCTTTAAAATCTTCGAACGAGAAACGATTGGCGAGTAACGGACGAAGTCGCTTTTCTCGTACACGGTGCCCAGCCCAGGATTTTAGCTCCGTCGCGAAATAAAGTTTTCCTATAGATCGAATTAGCCCGGACAAGCGGATTGAAACGAAAGTTCGCTCCTTTGTTCGACCGAAAATGCGACGTCGTTGTAACTTTTCCGTTAAATTTGTATGGCGGAACGAGAGAGAGAAAGAGAGAAGGTGGAATAAATCAGGAAGGTAAAACCGGCAGGCTAACAAAGCTTCGCAGAGTCTGCGTAAGTCGATATTATTATTATTATTATGTAAGTATTTAGAACAAAGAGACATTGACTATACGTACATTTATAGTAGGTATACCATTAATATAGATAGACTTACTATAAGATGGATCGAATACGTAAGACCGAGTGTACCTACTCGGACCAAACGTTAGCCTACCGATAGCTTCGCCAATCCTATTATCCTATTTCGCCTACCAAACATTTAGTTTTTAGTTTTCCTCATGACTTCTGCTCATAAGCCTGTATTAAATTCGTCACATTAGATAAAAATTCGTTTCTTTGTCATCCAAGTTTAATTAAACGTCACTTTTGTCAGATGTGCTATACGTTTAGTAATCTCTAAAACGCAAAATTAATTGTGGAGAATATTTCGAATAGACTGACCTGGCCTAAAATTAACTAGCACATTAACAACTAGTCTAAATTGAATAAAGTACCGAAGGGAAAATAGGAGACAGGATAATCGATCAAGCAAATGAACGAAACATCTTGACAGTAAATTTCATATTCGAATCAATTTTAGGAGGGTATTATTACAAATATAATGCTTTCGCTATAGCTATAAGCTTTAATGAAGCTTTAAAGTGACGTTCTCCAATTTCCCGAAATACAAACGATTCAGTTAATAAATTAAGCAATATCGCTACGCAATCGAAAAAAACGTCAAAGTAGAGCAGTTTTTATGGTCGATCGATTAATGGACCGATTACCCGTAAAATAACCCTTCTAATAATATAAAAAGCAATTTCCTCGGTATATCCAAGTCGATGGTGACCGATTAGATACAAAAAAAAAAGATGATAAAAAAGGTAAACGGGCTAGAAAAAAAAAAATGAGCGGAGATCCCGACGAGACGCGGATCGGTGTCGTCTCCGGGAGATTCGCGTCCACGTGTGCGTTAACGTACGTGAGTATATATCCGCACACTTTGAAAAGTCCAATTCATCTTCTGGAAATAGCCGTCGCGCTCGAAGATAAAGCCAAACGGAGTCAGTAGTTGGTCTCAATCAGGACGACGCTATCGGACACTGACGTTCTGCTAATCCCGTCCCCGTGGCTCGAGAAACACGGTCTGATACGTATACACATACGTTCTGTGTACCGATAATTCAGCCCAATTTACTATTCCGAGCTGGCATAAATAATTACGACGATCGCGGTCGACACGGTCGAACGGCTTATCTCTCTTTATCTTACTCTCACTCTCTCTGTCTCTCTCATGCACATTTCACATATGCCACGAACAGGGCTTTACAAATCTCCGGTATCACCTATCGTGAGTAATACGCGCTGGACGATAACGATAGTCAAATAGAAGCAGCGCGTCTATGTTTCGAAGAACGTCCTCGTTGTTCGTCGTTCCGCTCGACTCGAGAATTTCAAGAGCAAATGTGAGATGAAGTATAAAAGTGTCGGTGTTCTCGTGTGGGATCGAAGGAGAGGAGATCCCGCGAGAGAAGAATACTATCTACGGAGTGAGAAAGAGAGAGGAGGAAACGGATAGTACGGTCGCTTACGACTTTCAAGCTCGACCGTACCTACTCATCGATTCTTATTCTTTTTCCTTTTCTAAAGGCGATTTTTAATATTTCAACCCTCGGTTTTGCCGTTCGAGTGCAGATATTACCTAGAAAATAAAGAATAGAAAAAAATGGAGAGGGAGGTTAAAAAGAATGAAAAATGCCATGTTTCGTCGATAGATAAACCGTGAACGAATCAATGCCTCGAGATCGCTATTATTTAAACGCGACGTCGAACGTCACCGAGTCGACGTTACTTCACCGCGAGTGATATGGACGAGGAAAGATTATCTTAGCCACCGAAAACTGCAACGGGTGGTCGCGTTTCTTCAACCGTACCGACAATAAATTACGTGACACCGGTGCATCGGAGCGGGCTAGGATGAATGGCGGGCGGTGAAGTATAAAAATTGCTGAAAGAGTTTTCCGCAGAGGGGTATCGATGATCTTTTTTTTGTTATTATCGATCGTAATGTATCGTTAATTCGATGTCACGAAAACAATAGAAATTCACATTTAAGTGTTTCTAATACTTTGATAATGATCTTTTTAAACGTCCTTTCCATTTATTATAACAAAATTAACTTTTGACACGTAATAAGCTGCCGGTAGAATACATAATTCCCCATAAAATATAGCGGTATTTCTGTTAATGTCGCTTTTGTTAAATGATATCGTAGGAGAGGTAGTGCAAATGATAATCCGACGTCTTGATTCAAAACTAATTATTAACATCGACGGAAACCGTCGTGTAACGTCGTCGTAACGATTCTCGCAATGCGACTGTTCCATCTGATTAAGGATATTAGCCCGATTATTGGAGGTAGCTCCAATCGTCGATAGTCTCGAAAGGTTAGCTTCTCTTCGTTTAACCTCTGCTTTCTCCCCTTTCTCTCTCTATCTCTCAATTCCACGCGCACAGGCAGACGCATTCTCTTCGCTTCGCTTTCGCTATTTCACGGGTGCCAATACGCACAAATTGCGAAGCGTTACTACGAGATAGCGAGACGCGTAGAGGGAGAGAGAGGATCGAAGATGGAGAGAAGGGCTGGTAGATTATGGTTGCGGGGCTTGGGAGGGGGAAGAGGATAAGGGAGGAAAGACGAAGGAAGAGGAGGACGATAGCGGAAAGGACCAATCAAAGAGGTAACTGGATTCCCATTAAACCGCTTATAACTTAATTAATTTCGCGACGCACGTTAATGTAGCACGCCTAACACACTAGATAGTGTTCTCAGCGAGCGATATCACATATAACGTAATTTGCTCGTTAAACATAGTTCAACCTATCGAGCATTTACACGCACGCTTAGAGCAACTGAGCCGACCCCTTTCGTCCTCCTCTGCCGCTCTATGATCACGTTCACGCGCGAATTTTCTACGGTCTCTCGTTCGTTGCCTCGAACCATCGTTCGTTCGTTCGGTCGGTCGCTCATTCGTTGTCCCAACGTCACGGACTTCGCCGGGGAAAAAATGACATATCTCCGGCGATGTGTCCAACGTAGAACGCCGCTGCCGCGAACGGCCTTCGTATATTTATACGCGGAATACGAGCTATGAAAAACAGCCTGTAACGGTGCTCAAACTTTCTGTGTATCGAATTTTGTTCCCCGAACTCACTGCCTCCGTTATATATTTTAACGGTTTAATAACATTTCAGTTCATACAGGAGGGCTTAGAGAAGGGGAAGAGAGCACTCAACCTTTGCTGAGTATTATCGCAATTGAACGTACAAATCCACGTGGAAGTTGCAATTTTCTGTTCGCATATTTCTTCTTTTTTTGATAAACTTTCGTTAGCTTTATTTTTTTAAGAATTCGTGTATTTTGGTAAAAGAAATTTGTAGGAATATGTCGAAAGTGTAGACGCCATGTTTTATAATTTGATCATTCCTGGGAATTAAAATGAAAATATTACGTCGAGTATTTTGTATAAATAATTCTGAAAGTATTTATTATGAGATATTACACATTATTATACATCGTGTCAATGTTTGTTACAATTATAGTTAAATTTTAAAAATTAATACATCAGTGATATTATCATAAGCAAAATGTAACTAAAAATCGTCGACCCGTTCATTTTCTTAAAGAAATACAATGCTTATGCATCCCACTCGACCCGGTCCTTCACATTCTCCGCTTATCGATCCCCCAAAGCTTTAATACCATCGCGTAATGCGATTCTCCAATCTCTTTTCGTATTCCACGAGTGAAGAAGGAACTCCATTGATGCGTCATCGTTACGGCAACGATCGAGTATTGTCCTCCTTATTATCATCGTCTAGCGTAGACACTAGATTTTATATATACGAACCTTCCGTTATCATATCCGGAATCCATAAACAACGCCATTCTCGTAGTTCCGCCGTTACGAGGGATCCTATTCGCGAGTATCCGTAACAAGAGAAAGAGAACTACGACTTCGTTAATGATTCGCTCGTAATGTCAGGAAATTATTTTCGAAATACGTACGAGCATACGTAGGTACTATACACACACACACACACGGGAACATCGATTTTTCCATTTTGCGTCGTTTCGCGAGACGAGAGTAAAAGTCGCTCGTTTCCGTCATTCGGTATACCTACTATCGGAATAGAGAAAAGGAATAGAGAAAGAGAGACTCGACTTTGCGATGTAAATTCCGCAAAAGAGGGTTACAGGGTGAAGGGAAATTTCAACGACTCACGAAAGACCGTTCGTTCGACGAGCGTGAATTCTCTCTTTCATTTTTTTTTTATTTTACTAAACAAGCACGTTTGGAAACTTTGGAACTATGTGAAAAAGCGTGAACATTTTCCTGTCCTTTCTTCTGGGCCAACAAACGGCCGATAATTGCTCCACTTTGTGCTCCTTATCTTCCCGAGTGGCGGGTACGCGCGACTACGAGCGTGCTTTCAACGTTCCTAGAATAAGGCGCGACTATGTTTGCGAGAGCAATCGCGAAACGGTTATTTACGCGCCTCGGGCCCCGGTAAATATGAGCTTCGAAGCAACACTTTCGCCAAACGTTATCTCATCCACCGAAAAAGTCGATAGCCGTTGCCTGCAATTTCCCTCTGTTCCTCTCTACCTCTCTGTCCACTGAAACTATTCTCTGTTAAAAATGCGGCAAAATAGCGTTCTCATTACGTACCCATTCATTTCGATTGAAAGTAATAAACTTGTTTACTCGAAAACTAGCCGAGGTTAATAATAACTTGCTGAATATATCTATTTTTTTTTATTAATATTATCGCTAGGTCTGTCGACGTTATATGTATTTTTGACAAGTACTTAACACTAGATTTACGGATGTTGTTTATATACCTATTTTTACTTAAGTAAAAAAAGAAGAATATAAAGAGGAAAGAAAAGAAGAGGAATCAACATTTACATATATTTCATTACTTAACTAGAAAGCCACGTATGATTTTTTTTAAATAATTGTAAAGTTTCATATATATATAGTAATCAAATTTTTAATGAGTCAAATTGGCTCAGTCCTTAAATCTAGTGTTAAAAAACAAAAAAACATTTCATTCGCTGTCGTTAATAAATGAAATTAATAATATATTTCTGCAAAAATATATTACTTTGTTAATTCAAGCGTCATTTATTTAAATGCATGCTAGAGCCGACAAATTTTCTACGTCGTTGGGTATGTTAAGCGAATGACACTCGCTCGTCTAGCCACCCTTGCTATTATCTCTCGTCGAAACCACATATATGAACAATTAAAGAATCAATTTAGTGATACGTGACGATCCGCATAATAGGGACAATAAATCTGCATAATAAAGGAACGCGTACGCTGATAATACAGACGCTGTATTGACATTTTAATGCAAAACCTACAATATATACCAGTCGCGCCAGTTTTAATGTTGATTTACGTGAAAAACGGACGGTGAATGGAATTAATTATTATATAATACGTATACCTAAAACAATTCGTCGAGTATGGTAGGTACGTTAAATTCTAAAATTTATTCACCCACGTTCGTCCCGGCTCTCGTTTCAAACATATTACCAAATTATCATATAAAATTTTCTGTTACAGAAGTAAGATTACGATCTTGCCCGTAGTCCAAAGGGAGAAAGAGAAAACTCGCGTGTTTCTCACTCGGACTCGTGTTTCTTACATCACGAAAGTGGAAGGTCGTCGACGAGGAACGATAAGCAAATCGACGACGGTGCCGTCGTGCGAGCAACAAGCTTTGCGTTCGCGCGGTACGTTGCTTGTTGCCAGCGGCACTGAATTTTTCGGGTTAATTGGAATCGAGCCACTACTTCGTTTTTTATGCCATCGTTCTCCCGAGAGGCGCGAGCAAACGGGCATCGTTCTTTCTCTCCTCTTCGACCTCACTCACTCCATTTATTTATTTATCTTTCGCTCTTCTCGAAAATCGACCGGAACCCAGTTGTTACATCGATGCTCTCTCTCGGTCGATACGAAAGCTCCGTTGATATTTCGCGATGGTTCGTCGTGTCAAGTTTATTTTATCATTGTGAAAACAGCAAAAAGTATGCAAATATTTATGTATTTATATATATAAGTATTAAGTACCAACCTACGTTTCCTACGGTGCTAATACTTTAGCACTCCGAGCGAAGATAAGAAGTGACTCTGCTCGCTGGTGATAATTATAGGAAGGAACGATTTATAACCGGTACGTTTCCCGGCAAGTTTTTACATTAATTTTCGGAACGCTGCCAGAGATTATCCGGTAATATAAGTGCATAAAATACAAATAACATACGTGCAACGCCAAAGGGTGAATTAACCGAACCCCTCTGCCATCTCATCCTCGGTTCCGACACACCTTCACCGACCCCCCATCACCACCACCACGACCAGATGCAAACTGCGGCAATTATCCGAACCGCAGCTGCGCAGAAACTTTCCGTAACAGATCGCCCGGCGATTAATAACCTATATTAATTAGGACAAAACGTGGGAGTGCGAATCGGAAGACGGTAAAATCCGTCGCTGCGCCATGTTGGCTCTTCGACCGCTAATTATTCTGCACCGACACCCCCTCTCCTTCCTTCGCGAACAAGTCCAACTCTCCACTTTGTTCCCACGATCGAGACCCCCCCCCCCACCATTCGCACTTAACGCTTCAACTGCAAAGAGATTTTCTTCTTGCAGCGTGTCTTTGATCGACGCGAGAACGTAAATCTAAACGCTAGGGGTGCGGGCACGACGAATCGGACCGAGCGAAACCGTTCGTCTTTGCTTTTTAGCCTGTAAAATAACGTTCCCGGGACATCGATCTCTCGAGTAGTAAGAAAGAGGTTAAAGACCGTCTCGTAATCGTAAAGAAAAGAAAGAAATCGTAATGATCGAGTTACGTGTGACGATGTTTGCCACAGAATGTGTTTTTTCTCTCTCTCTCTCTTTCGCATGCTCTAAGTTTTCTCTTAGGATCATACATATCTCGTTGCACGTGACGGCAGAGAACAAAGCGAATTGTCGTTTTCACGTTTATTCTAACAAATTAGCTATTTATAATATTTACACGCGAGCTCTACGTACTCTGCTAAATTTAACCCTTTTCAGTGGTCGGTACGAACATATTGTACAAGCACGGCGTGACACTCGCGTGTGCCAGATTTTGCGTGAGAGATAAAATTTGTAATTTTATGACAAAAACGAAATTCCCTCCCCTCGTGAGATCTATACCGAAAGAATGTGTGCCAGTCAAACAGAGAGAAAGAGAACATTTAAACGTACTCCACATGATGAGGATAGAATCGCTGCTAAAGATTTAAAATAAATATGAGAGGAACCTAATAGACGGCCGTGACGTCGACCCAAAGCCTTCCTCGAGTTTTACATAAAATACAGAACCGTGTTTATTAATAATGCGCAACGAACGGTGTAGAATGAGATAGGCAATTGCCGTAGATACATATAACGTCCATTTGGTTTAACGTCCGAATTCAACGTAAACATAAGCACGTTGGATAGGTCAGAATACTCTGGGTCAACCACTTGGTACTATACGTATACATAGGTATATATTTTGGGGGAAAACGACAAACGTTAATCTCATGGATTGCTCGGTCCGCATGAAACATCGATCGGCCATACCGTCGAACCAAATTAACTTTCCACGTTTATAACTGATCGGATATCTCTTAGGCACGCGAGAAAAGGACATCCGTTTATCGACAAATTTCATTCAACAAATTTTCATATCCTTCGTCGCGAGTTATCGCTCAAAATTCTAGTGGGTGTATGAGATTTTCACGAGAACAGGTGATAATATATTCTACGCGCGACAATAATAATATATGTTGAATGAAAATCGATTAATAATTGTTCGTTCCGCTCCATGTCGGTGGTGTTTATTTTATCTCTATATGAGTATAAAGTATTTATTATTAATAAGCAGTTATTTATAATAGCGTTATAATATTTTATAATACCAGACGATATGATAAAAAATGTATATTATGACGGGGAACAATAGGTGGTGTACTAGTATAACCAATTAATTATGCATGTAGGTACTGATATTAATTCGCTATCGGCTAACGTAGAATAAGGGTGCCCAATATGAGACTCCTTTTGATTTTCATATGTAATTAGGAAACTAGATGAGATATTAAAACAACCAAGCTATATTTTACTATAAAGAACAATTACAGAAAGAAAAAGAACCCCATTGTCTCTTATATTTTTAATTTTAAACAGAAGCGTTACATTGTTGGAGTCTGGAAAAAGTAGTCCTAATATGAGACCTCTCCTTTAACACTACTAAAGTGTTTAAAATTATTAATTTAAACAATAATTCGGTAACAGTTATCTTTATACACTTTATTAGTAAAAAAGAAAAGTGATATTTTGAACAAAATGAATTCAATAGAACTAGGTTTTGTTTACTGGCGCCAGGCAGCAGCACTTCCTGCGTCCTATATTTGATCCCGTGTAAGAGAGTAAATGGTCAAAATGAGACTATCGTGTCATCGCGTCTCTTTCATATTACGTTTATTAAAAAACGCAAACATGTACGTAATGGTAAACCATATTTTACCATACCAATCATTTTTGTCCCTTTAAGCCTTTGACATTTCACTCGGGTCAAATTCTCACGTCACATCGTATCATCGTTTAAATTGAAGACAAAATTAATGAGTTATGTAACGTCCCAAGAAAGAGGGATTCGTAATATAACAAAGTGTATCAAAGGGATAGGGGTTAAAAAAGAAAAAAATCCATACGACGTAATAGATAAAAGACCCCTAATACCTCGAACAATTAAATCTCAGGTATTCTAATTACTAATCTCTCATCTTTTATCTTTCAGAGTGGACGAGGATGGTTCGTGGGACGCGATGAAAGAGATCGTGACGCCAACGAACTCGACATCTTACACGATCGAGAATCTAACACCGTTCACGGTCTACAGCTTCCGCGTGGCTGCGGTGAACGCGATGGGCCGCAGCAAACCAAGTCAAGCTTCCTACTACATCGTCACCTTGAGAGAGAGTACGTCCTCCTTTGTCGATCGTAATCGCTTTTATGTACTTGATCGAAGCATTTCCCCGCGGCATTCTCGTTAGAGATCTCAATCTCTCTTTATCTCTGGCTTTCTTTCTATCATTTGACTCGGTCGATCGAACCGGCGGCGCTCGTCGTCGCGTTTGCGCGAGAAACGGGAATGAGAATAAAAGAGAAATTGAGATCAGAGGGTTGAATGGGGGGTGGGAGGAGGTCGGATGGTTTTACCAAAAACGAATTTCACGGAAAGGCAGACGCGAGCAGGTGCGCAACGATGCCGCAAACCTTCGTACAGACGGATTAAATGACTCACGCTCTTCGGTCATTAGGAGCGCAAAGTAAACGGGTTTGCGCCTTGGAGAAACGACCGAAGTAACGCGAGAAAGAGATGAGAGAATGGCGGAGTAAGGATGGAGCGAGGAAGAAGAAGAAGAAGTAGTAGTAGTAGAAGAAGAAGAAGGTTGAAAGTAGTTGGTATGGTCGGTCCTTCACGGTTAGGGAGCTCGCGCTTGCGCGTGTGCACGCACGAGCCAAGCTGGCAGGGCCCGTGACTAAAGAGGCACTAATTGCAGTGAGACGCGAGAGTGGTGTGTGCAGTTTCACTCTTTCTCATACATCTCACAGTCTACAGCTTTTATACTCCCTCTTTCTCTCTCTCTTTTTCTACCTACCTTTCTCCCACTTCACGTTTCAGCCTCGCTCTCTCGCGAGATAGGGAGAAAGAGGGAAAATGGGTTGAGCCGTCGTACGCGGGAGCCCTATAAATTCTGTAAACGCAGGCAGGATTCAACGACATCCACCTGTATACTCGCTTCCATGGTCGACAAAGTTTGCCAGTACGCTCTGAGCGCCTCGAAAGCGTACGTGAGCGTACCTACCCGTTCTCTCTTTCCCGACCTGAATTCCTCTCCTGTACCGACCGATCGTCGTTGGCTACGACAATTAGCGGGTTAGTCGTGCACGAAGAGGCAATTCCGCGCGACTGGAATTAGACGGCTACCAGGAGGTTGGTAAAGGACGGCGACGTTGAGGAAGCCAAGGCCGAGATTTATCGTCCGATCGAAAATCCCTCGTTGCTTTTAATTAATGCTCACGGAGGTCCCTCTTAGATCAAAGATTCGCGCCCTTTAATGCCACCACGCTATGGCGTAGAAGTGTCTTCCGTGGAACTCGCGGAATTTAATTACTTTTATTTATCGCTCTCGCGTTCATCTCATGGCGAGGAGAACCGGGCTAGGATTCCTTGTTTTTTCTCTCGACGAGTTTTCTGTCGCTCGGCGTAGGTACACGGTGTCTCGTAGGAGAAGGTTCCTCGCTGTCGTGAATGAACCGTAATTCTTTGCGAGCCGACGTCGAGTGTGGCCAGAGACCCGAAATAAGAGTTATATTTAAATTTCGTAGAAAAAAATCTATTACTCAAAATTGAAAATAACTTAATGTCATCATTAAATATTTTTGAGTAATAGATTTTTCAAATTGTTTTCTACGAAATTTAACCCTTTGCACTCCGCTGTCCCCTCTGAGGCACCATATTTCCAACATCATATCATTTAATTTCAAGTGATATATCATTACTTATATTATAAAAAAAATTGTTCGAGTTGGTAGGTGAATTGGAGTAAAATCTTTGAGTATAAAAAAAATTGAGCGTCGAGGACCACTCAACATCGTATTATCCTCAAAATCGGTCTTGTCGAGTCAGACCAGAGACCCGAAATAAGAGTTATATTGGCATTTCTTAGATAAATCTCTATTACTAAAAATTGAAAATAACTTAAAGTCATCATTAAATATTTTTGAGAAATAGATTTTCAAAATATTTAAAAAATCTAGATTATGGAAATCTATTACTAAAAAATATTCAATGATGACTTCAATTTTTAGTAATAGAGGTTTATCTACGAAATTCAAATATAACTCTTATTTCGGGTCTCTGGTCAGACTCGACGCGGAGTGCAAAGGGTTAAATATAACTCTTATTTTGGGTCTGGTGTGACTCGACGAAACGTAACCTATCTCGATGACACCAGACTAGATTCTTTCTTTTTTATAATGGTAAATACTACGTCGAATGTGACTCGACAAGAATGTAACGTCACTCGATGACACTAGAAAAGATTCCTTTATACGTACCTATCTACCATTCCCAATGCCAGAGAAAGATAAGAGAATGGGAAACGATCTCTTTGCGCGTAAACGTCCGGAAAAAGTATACACGCGCCGAGGAGCGAGAGGTTTCTCGCGCTGAAGTGTAACCTCAGAAGAAGCGTAATTTCCGTTTTATCGCTGTAACGATGCGCCATCCGTTCCAGGCGGATCGTAAGAAATACAGGCAGGACGCAAGAAAGTCTGGCGTAGATCCATCGAAGTGGTGGCCGGAGTAGGTACTACGAGAAAGACGACGACGAGGACGATGAGAAAGAGAAGGCGCGTTCGTCGATTAGCTCGACGTTCCGTTAAGCGAGTTAACGACCGAGGTATACGGTAAGATCAGACAGAGTTTCGACTTCCCGTGCGTACATATGATATACCTCGTAAGATTCGCCTAGTTAGATCCAGAAAATAGGATTTATCCTTATATCTTTCCGGTCGATCTTCGTGCTATCGATCAATTATCTCTTCATCGCGTTACCGGTAGATAAACGTGGGAAATCGACCACTATAAGGATGTATATCTACACCTATGTAAGGGTACAGGGTGTCCCAAAAATGAACGATGAAATTATTCTGTCTAAACATTAAAATATTTATTTTTTAATTCGTGTTTTTAGTTTAACCTCTTCAGGGATAAATACAATTTTTCTTAAAGTTGGAAGAAAATCATTGAATTTCTTGCCTAGTTATATTTTATTCATTTTCATCAATAAAAGAGATTAAGAGTATTACAAAAAATAATATTCGTTATCGTAAGAGAACTAAACGTACACACGTGTATCGGTATCCTCGATGAAGTTACATATGCTCCCGAAAAGTGTTACTTTTCGATAAAAATATTTCTTTGAATTCAATTCTACATAGAAATTAAAAAATAACATTCAAAGCATCGACAATCGAATAACCACATACAAATTTCTATCGATTGGAAACAGCGTGATAAATTATCTCGGCTCATTTGGTCGTCCACTTTTGGGACACCCTGTATATGCATATACGGTTCTTGCTAGCTTAACGAGCACTCGGCTCCTTCGCTTTGGAGTAATAAAAAGGAAGAGACGATGCAGTCGCTTTCGTATATATCGGACATTGCCATCGCATTTTCCGGAAGCGACGAAGCGGAAGACGCCGGACGAGGATTTAATGTATATTCGTAGATGTGTCTACCCTATACGTACATTCGTATGTTTGAGCGTAAGTGTATAATACATACTATATATGTATATACATATATATGCATAGTATATGCTTGTATATTGGAAGGAGGTATTCTCGTAGAAGGTGCGATTTTACGGGTCTTCAATTTTCCAGCGCGTTGATTTCGCCGATTTTCGCACACTTTTCCGTTCGACTAATGCATAATCGGGAAGTGAGCGAGAGAAAGAGAGAAAGTGAGAGAGATAGAGAACCACCGGATAACGCTTTATGCGAGGCACGATGTTCTCGCTCGCTCTCGTCACATTTTGACGACACTTTTGATGACACTGTAAATCTCGGCGTGCGCGCGGCCAACGTAATAGTCGCTCTAAACTCACAATCAGCGCTCGTTTTTGGCGTTTCTGGCGAATTGGGACGCGGAAATGCTGGACCGAGCATTGTCGAATCCGGGGGAATGTAGAATCAGAGCTATTAAACGAGAACGCTCGCGCGCATACGTACGAGCGATCGAGAATGCGTGTACGTGCGTAGAGGGGTCACTGGGGGGGGGGGAGGGGGTACACGGGGACAGACAGAGAGGGTAGGGTTCCCACCGGTTGGAAAAGGACGCTCGTGTAGGTACATACCGTGTGCGGTAGGTTCATTATGGTACCACGTGAGACGAGAATAATTATCTAGTTATCGAGACTGACCCGCATCGGCGAACAAATGTGCTCGTATCGTCGTTGAATTGCGTGTACTTGTGTCAATAACTAATTTGAATACTCGCCGACTGTCATCCAAAATATCTCGTCTCTACGCGAAAAAGCCAGTTCTATATCTCTTTCATTACCATCGTTCGAATAAACTCAAGCAAACCGATTTGTCATCGACGATTGAGAGAATGTCATTTGGCACGGAGGTAGGTACGAGGATTGGTTTAAAAAATTCTCGTCGTTTTTTTCTTAATGGAGGGAAATGTTCGAAAAGATAGATAGGTACTACGAGGCACCGGGATAGCGGGGGAACGCTGTAAGGCATACTATCTCCAGGGAGAGAGTGGAGGGAGTCATTCATCATTGGAAACCTAATAATCACTGTAGTGATCTACTCGGATTGCGGTGTATGGTATTGGGACGTTTATTGATAGATACCAAAACGTTTGCATTTAATAATTAAAGGTGTAAAGTGATATTAATTTGCATCGCTTCATTAACAAATAAACTCGATTCATCGATCGCACAGTCAAACGATATAACTTTAACGGTTATCGTTCGGGAATGTTTCCATGTACGCGCACGGACGTGATCAAGATCTTCATGGATGAATTATCCGATAAGTTTACGATACCTAATCGAGAGTAATAATTATATACTTTGTTCGATAGTCATTCTGTCGTCGGTCGATAAGGGTAATTAACGTCAAATCCATTGCGTTCATCGTTTTCGCATGACAGAGAGAGATAGGTATATTCGATATCACATTAACTTTTAAATGACTGGAAAGTTAATCTGGTACCCGTGTCATTTTTTAATAGGGTTTTATTTCATTTTAATAGTTACCGTATTTAGCAGTTTTGTGACATTTTAAATGATTTTATCAAGTACATTTTTTTACATTTTATAATTAATTATAGTATTTCTTCCACGTAAAAATGATGTACAAAGTTTCCATACCTTCTAAATTTCTGCATTTCTTATAAAGAATTTGTAATAAGGAAAAGAAACGTAGATTTTCTCTTTTTTCTTTTCATTTAAGAGAAATAAAAATTAATAAACGACTGGTTTACTCGGGAAACAAAAAAATTATAAGTGACCGTAAACATACCTAAATATATTGTACAGGTATTATAAATATTACAATTACATACCTTTCAAACATACTATATAAATAAATTGATACAATATGCTTTATAAAAAAATACATTGCAACAAAAAAACAGCAAAAGTAAAAACAGTTTATCAAAAATTTATTAGATACACGGCAACGAACACCGTTGTTTGAATATTTTGTTTACTCTTAGTCGCATAAAGCTTAAATGTACTCGCAGTTATCAGAGTGTCATTCACGAAAACGTATCTCGATCGGCTATCGAACGATCGGCGAAGCGCGAAGCTAAAGCAGTGACGTTTCGTCTATTTTTCGAGACACGTCTTGCTTATAACATCGTGCGATCTTCGTCGACATCGGCTTCGAAATGAAAGCGATATATCCACGCACGATGATGTCGATCGACTCGACGCGAGGCAATGCGTCAATATTGATGCACAGCGCGCGCGTTAAACTCGTCCCCGTGATTTATACGTTCGAATTCTATTTCGCCAGACTAATTCGTGAATCAGCTTTTGCGTACGAAGTTACGGGAAGGTAGAGAATTAAAGATTAAGAGAGAGAGAGAGAGGGATAGAGATTTTGGATCCATGAAAATGTGTCTATGTGTGTGTGTGTTGCGTAGTATAGGACGGGAATTCACGATGGCTTAAATGAAAGCCCGCGCTCCCGGATCAATAGGGCACCAACGAAACTTCTCCTACCACTTTGCTCCGGCTTCGATACGTATATCGCTTCTCGTTCCCGTTTCCGGAGCTCGTTCGGCTGTCCACCATAAATATATAGCGCAACCGAGCCACCAATTAGCCATTGGCCCACCCGTCGACGTGGCGTCCGAGTTAAACTTCCCTCTCGGCTCTTTACCGGGACAGAGAAAGAGAGAGTGAGAGACTCACCGATGGAAAATTAGAGGCGCGAGCACCTAGCTCCGGCAGAGATACAGAGGCCTTCTCGTACGGCTTCCGATACCCGAGAGGGATTCGGTGATCGTCTTACAGATTTCTGATGGAAAGATTCAACCTCCTGATTGCCCCCTTTGTTCTGTCTGTCTCTTTGTCGTATCTAATAGTGTCTGAAAGATTAATTTCTAACAGGGTGATCTTTCGTGTATCGAAAAAGAGGTATTTATTCGTGAAGAAATTTGTTTAACCCCACAAAGCACTCGGTGCTACATTTTGAACAACCACTTCAATTGTTCCTACAGCTCGATAATATACCGATATAGAATTTTTATAATTATTTTTCCATACTACATCGCATATATTTATTTCAGGCACAGAAAAAAAATTGAGCTTTGTAGGGTCAAGATACTTAGAAGCTTCAGCAGTTAAAGCAATAAAAATAGATTTAGCGATTTCCCTGTTAATATTTCTTATATTCGGACACTGCTGATGACACGAAACACGTACATGTCCCGGTCACGCGTTTATTTACGATCGTAATAATTTATATTTACTCGTATTGATTTATACGTCGTTGAAATTATAGCTTCGAAAAGATCTGCTCAACGATATTGACTAATTTTGTAGACTAACTCGAAAGATTCTAAAAGCGTAACGCGCACCTCGTTATTACCTCTGTTCTCAGGAATTGTTTTTTTCATAACGCCGCCAACGTCTCCAGACTACAGCATCGTCGAGCAACGCGACACTACGGCTTATAATCTCAGAGAAATCCCATTTCCACAGCTAGACTTCTCGGAGTATTACGCCATCCGAACGATTTCACCTGCAGCGAATAACTACTCCAAACGCGCTCGGAAAACACTCCTTACGGCAAATTGGTTGAACGTTCCTACCTCGTTATTTGGCGTACCAAAATCAGCCTTTGTTTTTCTCCAGAAAAACACCTGTACAGATTCCCTTTTTAAAACACCGGCCTTCGATTTGTCGCGCGAAATCACACGGCTGAAAGTATGTAATTTTACCAGCTCGTATAGATTAAAGATAAAAAGATCGTTAGTAAAAAGGACCGATAAAAATGAACACGTTTATTCACGCTGAATATAAAACAGGTCCGAAAATATAACGCTCTCGACGAAATCGACTTTTTCCATTCCCCGTGCACTATCATCCATTTAAACGGAGAAAAAAGAGGGGCAATTTTTGCGTATGTACCTACGATTGTTCGCATTTCGGTGATAAGCGAACTTGTCGCATTGTTTGGAACGATCGTATTCATTACATTTATGTTTGTCGTTGACGATTCGATTATTCGGTCGTCGAAAAGCACTTATCGAGTCGACATCCCAGCTACCCCTCCTCTCTTCTATTTCTCGCACTCGTTCCGAAAGCATGACCGTGCTTTTGGAGAAAATCGGTATACCCCGATAATTTATCACGGAAGCATAAAACCCGACGCCACCGTCATAAACTCGCCGACGGGGTAATAATAAGTTAACGCAGATTTAGCGTCGGTAAAAAGTGTAGCTCACATTTATCGCCAGCGCTAAATTGCTCGGCGAAGTGGCGAGCGGAAATCGCCTAAAAGACTTATCACTTTCCACTTATCGCTCCAACACCTGACCCGTTCTAACGTCGGTGCGACGCGTCGGTGCGAACTCGTTATAACTCGACTCTCATCCGCGGGTTATTTATTCGCGAATTCTTGGACCCGTTCGCGTATAGGAATGTTCCTCATCCGGTTCCATCCCCCTGCCCCCTCATTTTTTTGCCCACTTGCGATAACAAAAGGGGAATAAAGGTTTGTCAGAACGGGACAACCGAAAGACCGTTATGCAAGGAAATTAAAGCGTAATCCGTTGAGACGATGGTAATACATTTTTATTGGGTTATAGAGTTAGTTGAATCGGCACGTGATCAATGACATTTTTTTCAATAACTTTTTCGAGCTTTTGCAAATGGATGGTGTTCCAACAATTACGCATACCTAACAATTTTGTTTTAAAATATTAACAACTCTTGATGCAGGTGATCACGTAACGTCCGAAAATGATAATAATCGAATGTGATATTCGATATCTGTGTATTCACTTTGTTTTTCTTTTTTTTCGAGCACGAAATTAAGCATATGCTTTAGAAATAATACAAACTCAGTAATATTGGTCATAACGAAACACTTATTTAGAACGAACGATATCATATTATGTATCGCATGACCATCAATTAATATCGAATTTAATATAACGCTCCGCGAGATTGTTGCTTCGAAATTTTAGTCGAACATTTGGTTCATCACGAAATGGAATAGGTATTCCGTCGTCCACAATACGATCAGGAAGTTCCATACGAAAATTTGAAAACACGGCTCGCGTAAAGCTGACTGTTCGCTTTTCCGAGTATTACACAATTGGGGGTTTCGAGAAGAACGCGTGTCAATTAGCGAGCCTCAAAGTTTCGTTCGGCGTCGTGTTGTGCATGTATACAGGGTGGTCGACGAAGCATAATCAGTCAAGATTATTCTGTTGTTTGTCGTCCGATTAAAAGCAACATAATTTAAAGAGATCTTCAAGATAATTATAATCAATTTGTTGTGAACTCATTTTTTACAGAATTTTTCAGATCAGATTCAATTTTTTATAGATAAATCTCTAATTTAATTACATTTATCTTTTAACAGATACAAAAACAAATTCAACAAGTTTCTTCATCTAAACCAAAGAAATTTTACAAAATTAACCTTTACCTTACTTAAAACGGTGTTCAAAATGATGTTTATTAGCTGCAATTTAACCAAAAATGTACTATAATCACCTCAAAGCACTCGATTAACCATGTTATAATACAAAATAATTTTTCAATCTGACCATTAGCAGCAGAATAATATAATCTGACTATGCTTCGTGGAGCACCATATATATAGTATTCCAAAAATCTTACTAGCTGACTTACTGAAGTACTATTTTACTAGCTTTTAGAAATCTATTTAATTCCTTAAAACTTAGATCGATCCCCCTCCCCCTTAGAGTAAAAGGAGGCGTACCTTTGCAATTTTAAATATAAACCCCATTTTTTGATCACATATTCAGATTCTAAGTTTAAAAAAATACGACACATTTGTCTAAAATATTTCCTTCGAATCATGCATCTACGGAAGTTGTGAGATTTCAGAGTCTCCATTTGCGCATGATTTCCAGCGACTACATCGTACCTCAGAAACGCTATACTCCTTATAACATCTCTGGACCTTTCGGACACCCTGTATGTATATAGACGCGGCGACGTCACTCGATACCATTTTCGTGGAGGTCAACTTTGCTTTCTGCACGTACTCGCGCATATACCTTTCCCCAATCTCCTTTCTGACCAGTATCACCCTCTCTCTTTCTCTCTTTGCCGGACGATCTCTCGCACAATTAACACTTTGCACATGGACATTAAGCCTCAACGGGGCGGGTTAGTTGTTTCGCATCAGTTCAGGCCACAGTGACGTACGGCGAGCATTAAATGTCTTGAAATTATTTCTCCAACAATTTCTCATGTGCCATCGCGTCGGTGGTCGCCGCCACGTGCGAGCGAGGTACTACGAAACAAGAGAGAGAGAGAGTTAGCCAACTCGTGAGGTTTCGCGTGCTACGCTACGTACGAGGGTGTAAGTGATTCGTGTTCTCGCTTGTGTCTATATGCATGTACGGGTGTGTGGAAAAGGGAGGTCGCACGACAGAACGGAGAGTTCCAGAAGTGATGCGGACGCTAATTATTTCGAACAGCTCCCGAGTTCTGACGGGGACAACGAGCTTTCTGCCTTCGTCCTCAGCGATAAGGGACCACGAAACACATTATCCCGCCCGGAGAATTATTACGCAGGTGTTTTTCACTCTCTCCGCCTCGTCCCGATCCCACGTCGCGTCCCTACTTTCCGCCGCTACCTCCATCACGGATTCGAACACGACAAAATTTAATCGGGTTAATTGCGGGACATAGACCACCCGTAAGAATGTTTGGTAAATCTATCGTCCGTCTTTTCAACCGGAAAACAGCTATTTGATGGTTAGAAATTTAGGGTATGGCGGTGTAAGATTGCATGGGGGATTAAACTGCGCACACGTCATAACCGGACAACCGAGTGAAGTTTGTTACTCGTTTCTGTCTCTCCAAAATGCAAGAGCATTTGGAGAGTCAAATCGAGGTTTGAGATTAAAAGTGAAGCTTTTATGGAATAAGACAAATATATGGTGAATAAACTTCGATTTCAACCTCCAAGTGGCCGTTATGTCCGCTTTTAACAATTGGAGGGTTCAAATGTAGCTTATAAACTTCGACATGAACCTCCAAACCCTACAAATGTTGGTTTGTAAGTGTTAAAATGAAGCCTATAAACTTTGTTTGGAACCTCCAAAATAAAATGTAGGTTTATGGTGGGTCAAACCAAAGTTTAGATCACTCGTTAAACTTCGGTTTGAACCTACTAAGCCTACCACGGTATCTCGTAGGATGAAAGCGAGTCTTAATTCGAGCGGCATATAGACACTTCAAAGGAAACTATGCTTTGGAGGGCCAAACTAAAGTTAAATTTTCGACTCGGGCTATCACTGGAGTAATAATTGAGAGAACGACGATAGAAAACTATCTAATTTTTCTTCTAAACGAATGACCATGTCGCAGGAATGAAAAATATTCACCGATAAAGAAAACTTTGGTTTCCTTCTAAAGCGATGCGATTTGCACCTCTCAAGAGGTTCACAGAGGTAACATTTTTTTTTTTCTTTCCCTCTCGTACTTTATTCCAAGGTCCGCGTAAAACGTTCAGGAGAATATCTACTTCTTAAAAGTTCGCGATATTACGGGAACATTTTTCTACGGTGGGGTACGTAGGTATGCTTTTGGTTGGGACGCGCGCGCTCGAAGAAAGGCGCGCGATAAAAGGGAGGAAGCTTCGAAGGTTGTGACCATTAAACTTCCATTTGCAGCGATGAAACTAGCTCGAGTGTTCCGGGCGGTAAATTTAAAAAGATTCCTCGGGTAAAACTTAGAATCCGATTGAGATTCTTGCGGATGGTCGAGCATGGAAAATTTCAAAATGCGGACTTCCAATGAACGCCGCCGCCAGCACCGTGACCGCTCTTGCCGTTCTTCCAGCCTCTGTTCTCTTCCGGAGAAGTTTTAATGTACCCAAGAATATTTCCATAAATTTTCTTATACGGTAAAGCGGTGAAACGATTACGTACTACGTACATATACATACCTACGTACGTACGTACGTACGTACATGCATAGATGCGCACCATCCCTGTATACATATAGCATAACTTTGAAAATTGCACGTTCTGTTTTCAGTTCCCGAAGGGAAACCCCTTATCACCAGCGCGTACAACACATCGGCGACGTCTATATATTTGGCGTGGAAACCACCGAGTCGTGACACGATACACGGAGAATTTCTTGGATATCGAATTGGATATAGACCGCGAGACAAAACGAATATGGAAATGAAGGACATCTACATACGAGATCCCGCGGTCGACGTAAGTTCGCCAAAGCAGTACATAACTTTGACATACTTTCGAAATCAATTCTCTTTCTGGAATAAAACTCTCGAAGCCGTGATCTCCCTCGTCGCTTATTCTTATATTCCTTTCGTAGAATCACAGCATCCACAATCTGGACACGTACACGCAGTACCTCGTATCTCTACAAGTTTTCAACCCGGAGGGTCACGGCCCGGCCACAACGGTTTCGGTGATGACCGACGAAGGGGGTAAGTTAGTCCAAATTTCAGGTTATTTTTAACATTTAGGGGTTGTTAATCTGGTCGTCGGTAAAACAGATTTTCCGTTTGCCTTTAGCGCCGGTAGGTAAGTTCCCACGTTGATTTACCGTCGTTAAAAAGGGTATCCGCGTTCCTGAAACGTAACGGCCATCGCTAACGTTTATCGACCGAGTGTTTTTCGCGATAGCATAGACGAGGTATAAGGATAGACCTATCATCTTATGGGACTTCGTATCCCATGAACTGAAATACCGGTCGTGCAAAAAAACAGACGTCTTCTTACGCCCTCTACGATATGGAGCGGTGAGTTTAGGCACCGACGAGATACTGCTAAAGACTGCCAGCCTTATGGGACTTAGCGAGCCAGAAAAATTCACTGTTTTCTAACGCCCCCTCGAATATATTGCGGTAAAGTAAAAAACAAAAACTGAATTACAGTAAACTTTGTCGGTAACGTGAGTAAATGGTGCAGTATCGTAGGTCTTTGCTCATCAACTTTGCTTATTCATGCGTACGCACCATTAAGAGTCTTGTGATGACGCAGTAAATATTTAGTAAAAATGATAATTATAACACAATTGCTTCTAAACAAGTAATAAAAATAAGTGGACAAATATCTACGAACGAAGAGCGATCGATTCCATATAAAATTATTAGCGAATAATGAAAGAATATACATCGAAAACGGATAACGGGACAGTATTCTCCATGCTTTTTTCCTTTAAAATGAGCCATTAAACATTGAAATCGGCGGTGGTGTCCATTTTGGCCCAAAAAATATCAAAGGCTATACATCAGGATTTTTCTCAAAAATTGATGAATTTCAACCTTGCCCGCTTAAACGCTCATTCGAAAGAGGAAAGTATCTAATTTACGAATATGGCAGTGCGGCATCGATATGATGACTGGTTCGAAAGATACAGCAGTTTTAAGCTTGAAAACAAGAGATACTCCGACAATTAAAAAATTTATTACTCATCACTCCGCAACGATATCGAAAAACGGACAACGGAACAGTGTTCTCCATGCTTCCTTCTTTAAAATGAGCCATCAAACATCAAAATCGCCAGTGGTGACCATTTTGACCCAAAAAATATCAAAGGCTGTACATCAGGATTTTTGTCAAAAATCGATGCATCTCGAATTTGCCCGAACGCTCGTTGAAAAGAGGAAAGACTTTTCCTTACGAATATGGGAGTGTGGCTTCGATAGGATGACTGGTTCGAAAGATACAGCAGTTTTAATCTTAAGATTTATCTCTGTATAAAGTGCAATATAATAATATGTTATTAATTTTATGAATATTTTGATAGTAGTTAAGTATCGTATTTATTTACAATAAGAAATATTATACATTATGACAATAAGAGTTATTATACATTGTAATATAAGTGCGTCCGATGTATTGTAACTTATAATCATTGCATACTTTATATAACTTTTAAATTATTTGTAAAAATGTATGTATGTATATAGAATTCATATGAATAAATACCAAGTTACATTGAAATAAATACTGGAATTTTTAATTAAAACCCTGAACTCAACGTCCAATTTCCTCATTTGTTCAAATTTCTCGTATTACGGTCTTTAAACGAAATCTTCGTCAATGGAGAAAGTATCAGAAGAACATGAGCAGCAAGGAAGTATTCGTTCGAATTTCTCGTGCCACCTCCTTCACACATTATGCTCTCATATTAGAAATCTCAATTTACGGGAAAATTTCCCGAAACGTCGAAGATCGAGAGAGTATTACGTGAAAACGAGCGGCAAAAAGATATTCGAATTTCTCGTGCCACCTCTTTACACATGATGCTTTCCTGTTAGAAATCCCAGTTTTCGTTGAAAAATTTGCCGAAACACCGAAAATCGAAAAAGTATTAGGGAAGATGAGCAGCAAGGAGGTATTCGATCGAATTTTTCGTGCCACCTCTTTACACATGATGCTCTCCTGTTAGAAATCCCAGTTTTCGTTGAAAAATTTGTCGAAACGCCGAGAATCGAAAAAGTATTAGGAGAACATGAGAAGCAAGGAGGTATTCCATCGAATTTATCGTGTCACCTCTTTACACATGATGCTCTCTTGTTAGAAATCTCAGTTCTCGTTGAAAAATTTGCCGAAACGCCGAAAATCGAAAAAGTATTAGGAGAAGATGAGCAGCAAGGAGGTATTCGATCGAATTTTTCGTGCCACCTCTTTACACATGATGCTCTCCTGTTAGAAATCCCAGTTTTCGTTGAAAAATTTGTCGAAACGCCGAGAATCGAAAAAGTATTAGGAGAACATGAGAAGCAAGGAGGTATTCCATCGAATTTATCGTGCCACCTCTTCACACATGATCCTCTCCTGTTAGAAATCCCAGTTTTCAGGAAAAGATTTTTCGAAGTGTCATAAAATCGATGAACTCTTATAAGAGTTTAAAGAACATGAAATTTTCACCGAATTAACACAAAGGGTAAACTTGTCCTAATAGACGATGTCGTTGGAATTCTTTAACTGCATAAGGAAAGTAGGGATGATGGAATTTATATGTGGTGTTTGATTAAGTACTCATAATTTTGGTTTACTGATATTTATTAATAATTCTCATTGGAAAATACACAGTATCTAACTATGCCTAAATACGTATTTATTACTAATAAATTATACCGCACGACTTACAAATTGCATATACAATGTGCAGTAATACTATTTCTAAATATACCAACTAAAGTATAATATTACAATTTTTATAATATCCTAATATATTATATGAATATTTAAAATTATAACATAAAATATAAATTATATAGTTATTCTATAATGTTCCAATCTACAATTTGATTTTGAGAGGATTATTGTTTTCAATCAGCTGTGACGATGAACAACGCTCTACGACAGTCCCCCTATAACATAAAAATAAATAAAATTATAAAACGAGCAGTTTGTTCTTAAAAAATATATTAACTTTGTTACATATTCCAACACTTAAAAAATTTATTTCTCATTACTGCGCAACGATATCGAAAAACGGTCAACGGAACAGTGTTCTCCATGCTTCCTTCTTTAAAATGAGCCATTAAACATTGAAATCGCCGGTGGTGACCATTTTGACTCAAAAAATATCAAATGCTATACATCAGGATTTTTCTAAAAAATCGATGAATTTCAACTTTGCCCGTTTAAATGCTCATTCGAAAGAGGAAAGTCTCTAATTCACGAATATGGCAGTGATTTTTCCATACGGTGACTGGTTTAAAAGTTACAGCACTTTTTCTCTTAAAAACGACCCATACTCTTTAAAAAATTTATTTCTCATCACTCGGCAACGATATCGTGAGTAATTGGTGCAGTATCGTAGGTTCCAAAGCAAAATAATATAATTGCAGGTTTGAATCGATAATATACATCACCGCTAGATGCGTTTACCGACGGAGCCTTGGCCCACCGGGCCCACTTGCTGGCTCGCTGGTTTACACGGGGGCTGGCGGTCTTCAAAAGTATCTCGTCGGTGCTATCGATTGTTTCGATTTGTAATTCATGTCAGTGAAAAATAATTAACAATCGTTATGTTTAGTCATAATTCCTACCGATTCGGTAGCGCTGTTTCTTTTTTCCATTCTAAACCGATATTGTCGCATGCGACACTAAAATGGTAATGGGGCAACGTAGCCCCAGGACCGTGTGACACAAATTTACATTGCATGATAGGTCTATCCTATACCTCGTCTGTAACGATAGTTAGTGTCAAAAAAGTGCATTTCATTTTCGACGAGCGTGGAGAATACCGATTGGTGTCTGGATTCACAAACGCGTAAGACCAGTCGGTAAAGTGCTAATAATCTTGGATAAATCAATAATGTTATTGAGAACGAGCGATCAGCTTTAATGAAATAACGATTATTAAAACGTTATTACTTACACTTTCTTTCATATACCACAAACGTTCAATTAAATTTATCAACTTAATTTTTCCACCGCTACTACCCTAGTCTTCTTTTATAGAAAAAAAGACTGACATTTGTAACATTATACCAATAGTAGTCCTACTCTCAATGAATACACAAGTTGAACTTTTTTTTCGTGAAAACGATACGCGTCGAGCTAACAAGAACGGTCGGTGGCACCTTGCTGAAAAGCTACGAGCCTGGCTTCCTCGCGTGGTTTCAGCTTCTCACCCCTCTTTCCGTGATTCCCTCGAGACCCGTCATTGGTTGAATTCGCTATTGGCAAATTCACCTACTTATAGTACGCTTCGAGGCAATACGCACGACGTTCGACGAGTTTATGCTGGAACGTGCGTAACGACTAATAATCCCGTACGCTCGTTCGCGTACTCCTCGAGAAAGATTACCCGATCTTTAACGGTGCTTGCTAAAGCTTCCTAAGCCTTGACCAGGACGAAGCTTCGGGCTAGCAGCTGGCGATCCTTCATTTTCGGTGGGATGGGTCGTCCCGTCTGGAATTGACCCTTCGAACAAAGGAAAAATTATGAACCGTGTATCAGTCTCAAGAATCGTACTTTCAAATAAACGTACATGCGAATAAACAACGAGTATAACATTATTTTAAAGAGATAATCGATGATCGATTAACGCGAGGACGATGAAACCCCGAAGCGAGCGTTCACCTCGTAACAAAAGACGACCGAGGAGGTCACGTGGAGCCCGATTTAAGCGATACGTTACTGCCGGCCCATCGGCAGCAGGTTTCCAGCTGCTCTCCGGCTCTCGTCGGTGAACGCTCGTCGTTCTACGGCGGCGTTCGCCGCTCGTGGGAGGGCACGCTCGGAATATCCATGACCGTGCACGCGTCGCCACGTGCCCCGTTCCTTTTCACCTAAAATCAGAGCTCGTTTAACGTCATTGTCGTACGGATTCGTCAAATTTTTCAAATAATTAAATTTTTCGAACATGATAAAAATATGAAAGAGAGCGATACGAGTAAGAGATAAAAAAGAAGAATCTCTTTAAAAAAAAAATCTCGAGTACTTCCAAACATGGTGAAAATAAAGAAAAGGAGGGGAAAGGGAGCGGTGAATACCGGAGAGGGGATAACCCGAGAAGGGTTCGGAGCTGCAGGCTCGTTTCGTTCGGCACTGTAGCCGCGCCTCCGCGTTTCACGATCGATTTTCCACGATTTTTCACTCGGTGTCTCGTGTGGCTCTCCTCGCGAGCGAGGAGGAGTCATACCCGCGGTTCGAACGTGACGCGACGCGGTCTCTTCGTTCTAGACGCGAAGGAAAGAAAAATTTAAAAAGAAGGAAAGACGAATTGGAAGAGAAAGAAGAAGTGTCGTAGGAGAAAGAAGAAATATATAGGAGTGCTATGGTGATGGTGGAAGCTTAGAAACGTGTCGTGCTTTCAGTTTGTAAGAATGAAAGACATATGAGTATTGAGAAAAAGCTGGGGGGATAGTCAAAGAGAAAGAGAGAGAGAGAGAGAGGGTAAGCGTGGACACCTAGGTGTGTGCCGTTGGCTCGCTGCTCGCTTGCGTGCGTGCGTGAGGAGATCAGTGTGCTCGTGAACGCCGAGCGAGCGCGAGCTCTTCGCTCGAGCGTGTTTCTCGTTTATTCTTCTTCGCCTTCTTTCTCGCTCTCTCGTTCTTTTCGTCGCGTCCTGGAAGCGAGAAGGACCCGTTGTCGGAGTGTGCGTCGTGCTACGTGTGTGCGTGAGTAACGCGACTCTCGCGAGAAAGAGAGAGAAAAGAACCTGGATCCCGTTTTTCGATCTCGAGAAAAAAAAGCAGAGTGGGGATAGAAACATATAAGGATTATCATCGAGTTTTCTTTAAGATCGTACGTCGTTTCGTTGACGATGACAAGGTTCATCTTCCTCAGGATATTTTTTCTTATTATATCGTTGAATTTCTTGTCGAATCGATATTAGGAGAGGCTCCTTGGTGTGCCTAGTTTGTATCGTTTGTTTCCACGAGAACTCGAGGAAGCCGAATCGCTGGACGTTGTTCGAGGGCGAGGGGTCGATACTACTGTACATACACGCAGGAGGGGTCGCCGTGTGCCCGAATCGTTAAGCCGGAACGGTGTGCTCGATGGATCGGGTAGGCGACCTATCCTCCTATTCTCCAGAAATTTTTCTCTTATTCCTCGTTACTTTATTCGTCTCGAAAACTCATTTTCGTCGTTGACAGTGATTCTTGTAAGATATAAACGATGTAAGAAGTGAACCGATCGATGTTATTTTCAAGCTTTACGTGGGTGGGTGGTGATTGTCCGTTCAAGAGGCTTTGAAATGTTTTTCTATGGTAGTCCGAATAGGGTGTATTATTTGATGTGAGTAATCGGTGCAAGGAGCTTCTGTGGATTTTGGAAATTCGATACGATGGACGTGTAATAAAAGGGATAGGATAGAAGCGTATACAGTATTCTACAAAGTATGACAAAGAAATATATTTGTATTAAACGAGCAATTTGTCTCTTAACGTTAAGCTCGTATAAAAAGAGATTGTATAATATATAAGGTCTTTATTTTATTCCAAATATGACAGACAATCGTATAAATCACTTTGTAACAACTAACCTCTTACATAGTGCGCTTAACTAACGCAAAACATCGACTCCAGAATACTGTTCGAAATAAAAATCTTCGTGTCATACGATCCACCCTGTACACTTTATTAGACAACAAGAGCCAAAATCAAATTTTTTCCAAACGTTTTTTACAACAGAGAAAGAGCCCCTTGAGCAAAAATTGATGGAATATTCGCGTAATATTTTTCGGGCGCGCGTTTCGTGCAGTTTCGTTCGGCGGAAGTTAGCAAGGAAAACGTCGATAGGGTCGAGCTAGTGTCGTCGTTGTCGAGCGACATGATGTCTCTCTCTCTCTCTCTTTCTTTCTCTGTGTACGTATACACGTACATGGATCGTACATACGTACGTAAACCTACACGCAAATACGCTTCTCGGTAGACGTCTAACACGCGCTCGAGCACGAGTGCGTGTACGCGAGTGACTCGTCCGCGTTCTCGCTGCTGAGTCATCAGGATTTTCACAACGAAACTAGAATTTCGATCTCTCTGTCTCTTTATCTACCTTTCTTTAAACGCGTGCGTCTTTTTTTTCTATGGACGAGGAAACGCCACGTGCGGTAGGTCAGCGTCAAATGGAGTCAAACGACGATAGCGTATACCTACGAACGTTCGGTGCGTTCGTTGAACGTTGAACTTTCCGAACTCGTCGTTCATTTGGAGTAACTACCATTTCTATCTTTTCTTCCACAGTCCAAAACGAGTACTCGCGTGTGTATAAGAGAGATAAAGGATAGATAGACCGGTCTAGTCTCATTTGATCTTTATTTTAGATCACTTTGATACTCTATACCAGTTTCTCTCTCTCTTTTCTTATTCAAATTACGTATACGAAACGAGTTAAGAAGAAATAGGTTCGTTTTATCTCAAATTTTCTCGTTTCCCCACTTTTTTTTTATCCTTTTCATCGAGCAATTCCAGAATCGGAATTTCGGAGCAATTTCTATTTCTCTTCCACTACTCCAAAAAATCGTGCTCCTATGTACGCGAGAGAGAAATAGACTAACCTTGTCTTACTTTTTTTCTCGTTACTCTTCCTTTTGATCTTCTTTGTCAAGTGAGAGAAACGAGAGAAAGAGAGAGCAGCGAGAAGAGATAGCTCGCGCGATTCCTCTCGCGTTCGACCTTCGACGATGAAGAGGAGGAGGCAGCGTTGCTCCGTTCGCAGAGATTCAACTCTCTCGGCTCGACCGATGCTGCCCCCTTTTGCATTTTAATGCACGCTTTCGGTACCGTTCCACGCTTTTAATTCTTCCTCTCTTTCTCTTACTCATGCACGGGCGATGTTGTTATCTCGTTATGTCTTCTCTCTTTCTTCCTTTTTCCTTCCTCTCGTAGGTACGTAGCCGCACGAGCGTGGTGGGACTATTAAAAGCAGCCCATAAACTATAGTATCGGTCTCTCGTTCGCGCCGTCCACTCGTCGGAAACATTCGATTACGCCGGTAAATCGAAGCCGAGGAATCCATTTGCCACGGCGCGCTTGAAAGCGCCACTTTCCTCTCCTCCTTCGTTCCATCGATTTTTTTTCTTCTTCCTCTTCTAAACCTTTCGTCGTTCAAACTCGTTATTCGTATATGTATGTATCGTTCAGTTTATTTTTATTCTATCGAACGGAATCAATAATTTGGTTAATTTTTGGTCAATGTCGAGAAGATTGCTTGGGGATTATTTCGTTGTCTATTGATCGTAAAGATGTAGACGCGTTCTTTAGACCTGTCATAGGATTCTGAGTGATTAATAAGACTTTATTACAAGAGAGGGAGAAAGATTTATAGTTCCAGACGGTATAAATTAACGCTACGACTAGTTTATCCCTCATTCAATTTTACAGAGACATGTCTCGAATAAAATTTCTTCCATCTAGTAAATCTTTATTTCATTATCATTAATTTACGGTAAAAGTATAAACAATGAGCAGATGTCGTTCGGAATACCTAATTCATCACCTTTCTTTTATCATCCTAAAGTAATTTCGACACGAAAAATCATCGTTATCCGCTGATCTTTCTAAAAATTTCTCTTTCCAAAGTCTATCATATTTCAATGAACGCACCAGGATATACGTAACTCGCGTATACATTTCTATCCATCGACGTGAAAGCTCAATCTGACGCTAGCAAAGTATGGCGCGACACCCCTCTCCTCCCGCAGAGATGACAGCGACGAATCTCGCTTTGTTCGTGGCGTTCCCGTCGCTCCTTTCTCCCTCTCTCCCTTTTACTCCCAGTTTTGACGTACTAAAAATACGAGGGGAAGCAGCTTTAAAGCACGCTGCAGAGGGGCCGAATAATTGTTGCCAGTGCTGTCACGGTGAACCTGACGTCGTCATCGTCGCCATACTCTACCTCTTTTTTTCTCCTTCTCTCTCCCCCTCTGGCGTATCCTCGATGAGAGACAATCGAGAGCATAATTCCGACTAATCGAGGCACTCGTCGCAATTACAACCAACACGCGGTACCGGACACGTTTTTTACGCTCTTACTTGTATATTTCGTTTGTTCGTCTCTCTGTTTCTCTTTCTTCTACACGTGTTTCTTCACCTCCCTCGTTTCCTTTTTGTTCTTATCTCTTTCATACTCATTTTTACACGTCCCAGCGCACACGCCGCGTGAGAATCGAGAAGCTTTTAGGAGTCCCGAAGCGCGAGGATGTGGGGAAACTCGTCTCGTTGCATCGAAACGAAGCGGTACCGTGTAACGCGACGTAATCCAAGATCTTATCGCCCGTTGGGAGACGCTAGGAAATTAGAAGTTTCGTTTTCGCATCGTGCGAAAGTCCTCGACTGTGAACAATGTCGGACGAAGGTGTTGGACGAAAACGAGGAAGAGGGGCTTAGCTTTTTATCGCATTCTATCGCAACTCGTCGTTCAACGAAATTTCCAACTTTTAACGTTAATTCGTTCAAGGTCTTCGATTCGATCTTCTTTTACGCGATGAATTATTTTAATCGCTTGGTATTATCTTTTTTTATAGGGAGATTCCGTCTTTTTATCAAATTTAAGCTTTAGCCACAACCTTTAGCCACTTAGCTCGATATCATGGCGGTTGTTACCGCGAAAGTTAAAACTTTGTTTCCTGCAAAGTGCTCTTGTATAAGTTTCCGTCGATGGCCGACTTATTCGCTCTCATTCATACGCGAGGGAAGTAGTGAATTATAAAAGGAATTAATCGAAGAGAAAAATATGACATTTCCTCGTTATTGGAAGGTTACTTTATCATAATTTTAGTAGTCTCTTTAACATCGGTCAGTACTATAAATATCTATCATAATAAATCTCGAACAGGATATTCAATCGTTTAGTAATATTGGTTTTCTCTATTAAATTGATTTCTTCCTGATTTTCCCTTAACGCTAAAGACATACGAGATATTTAGGGTGGTCAAGTTAAATGGGACATCCTGTGCGCGCAACCGTATCTAGAAAATTATCAATGAAACGCAGACTCGACTTAAAAACAAAATTTCTCGCTTCCCGTCGCTGAATCACAGCATGTTTTTCTAAAATACGATAATAGTGACGAACGTCGCTCGCGGTTACCGATGAGTCGAAAGAAGGAAAAAAAAAAACTCGAGATCGATAAAACGTGAATTTCAATAATGAATCCTTGACGTACCAATAGAGAAATTAAATGTCGAGCTTGCAAAGGGATGGAAACGATTCCACTTTGAATTCAAACAGTTTCAATATTCACCGATCGTTTCCGTCGATGTCCCTTAATCACTCCATTTCTCTCTCTCTCTCTTTCTTTCAATAAGTAGTAATTTTCGCTTTCCGCCGCTTGACGTTCTCTCATTATCCTAGCAGTGACAATGAGGCGACGCAAACTTTCTCCCGGCAGCAGTAAAGAGGGGAAAGAATAGAGTGCATCATTATGCACTTTAACGAGTGACTCCGATACCGCGATAGACTCGCGTCACCGTAAACGTACTACGCGTAAACGTAGCTCAAACTTTATAAAAGAGAAAAAGGAAGAATTTTAATAAACGGAGGAAAAGAAGAGGATAAAATAAAGAAGAAAGTATAAATAAATAGAAGAGTTAAAAATAAAAAGAAAGTCATCGTATCGTATACGTGCCAATGTTGATACGAACGGGTAAAAGAAGAATGGCGCGAGGGGAGGAGGGAAAATGGTGGAATTCGTGAAATAGCCGGCTTCCAAAGCCAGCCGTGGCCTCCTCTTCCTCCTCCCGGCAAAGAGGGGAGAGGGGTGCAGCCCACAAAGAAAGGAAAAATGTCGCGGGCCAGGACGGCTAGTAGCAATGGCGGCGGTGGTTATCAAAGCGACGCTCATCGAAACAGCGCCGCTACCAGCACGACCATTTTAACTTTGAGGATCCTGCTGGGTGCAGGACTCCTCTCGCATCTCCTCTCGCACGTACTCGCACAGACGGAAGATCCTCAGACCACCTTGGAAACGACGACGACGCCGCCCCCGACGCCATCACCGTCTACGTCGTCGTACGAGCAAACGACTAGTTACGCCCTTCTTGGGTCTTCGTCGATTTCTTCCTCATCTTCTTCTCTTTCTTCCTCTTCTTCTGCTACATCTTCGACGGAGGGCAAGCCCGATTTTTACGAAGGTAAAATTTCGAACGTGTCCCTTATCTCGTATCATGGCTGCTTTTTATCTAACGTTTTGAAATTGTAAACTGTATTTCTTTCCCTGAATTTAGAAAAGTTATAGGTAACAATTTGAACTACGATCTTATTTATCGAGAGTGTCGATATAGGTACCTAATTCACACGAGACCGTTCAATTGGTACACGCTATCATTGAATGGCAGATTATTTTGATCGGTATACCCTGTCTGAGAAAAATACTTTTGAAAAGGGTTAAAACCCCTCGTAAGAAGTTTTTAAAACCTCTTTTGTTAGAGGTGCGAAAGAATGCGACTCGCAAAATCTTTCGATGGTGAAAAGAAAGCCGTCGAACGGTACGGGCTTTCGTCTCGAGAAGCAATTTCGTCGTCTCTCGCCCGTCTGGCATCGCTAACGAGCGACGGATCGCACATTTTGTATCGCTGTATGAGTTATACGGGGTGTCTCGAGAACAGTGGCAGAGTGTCTAGCCTAATGGTTGGGAAGTAATGATTGTATAGCCCTGAGAACGGTACCACGAGTAGATACTCAGTTTTATCGTTTCTCGTCGTTCGGTGACGTATAACCTTTCAGAGAACATTTAAATCTTTGACATTCTTCGTTTTAATCATTTGTTCAATAAAACTGTGAACCCATCGATGATAAATTAAAATTATCACATTTGAAATAAATTTTATCCAATTGCTATATTCTCAAGTCTGTTTTTTTCTGTAAATAACCGATTTAATCTCGTTTGCACTGTTAAATGCGATAAAGCGTGACTTAAAAAAACAATATTTAAAAGTAACGAGACACTTAACGAGTCGGAAATGAAAATGTCCCGATAAAAGCCATAAATAAATATCGTTGACACCTATTAAGTATCGATTGCGTAAAGTCGATCTTCGAAGATGAGTTTCTCTTAGATAATCGGTTATATGACGAGCAGATAAGAAGAAAAAATGCAGCAAAATTGAACGACTGATGACTGGAAAATTGATTAATTTATGGAGTTATATAAGAACTTAACGTTTTATGCTCGTGCAGATGGTTTTTCGAAATATCTGGAATTTTTAACTTTCAAGTTATAGAAAACAAGATTATCTAACTTTTTCATTTATCATTTATGACACTGATTTATCATATTCTTATAAATATATACATACAAGGTGTATAGATACTTACTAAATAAAATAAGCATCCTTTGATATCAATCCTCTACACTTCAAACAAGTTTTAATACGATTAACCAAACAGCTATGGTTCGTTTGCACGTTAAAACCTTTTAAAACCAAATATTTCGTTTTGAAAAAAAAATAGTTAAATAATTATTAAATCAAATACAAATTTGATTTAATAATTTAGTTTAATAGCGAACGTTATAACCTAGATTAACCCTACGGTGCGTGATTTTATTTTTTATTTCGTTTCGTCACGCTAGATGGCGTTGTAATATATCGTGCACCTCTATTTAACCACTTTTTCCGTGTGTACCACATATGTAACACTAGGCACAGTAGGGTTAAATACAATATAATTACGTACTTTATGTCCAATACATATATCAATTCTCTTTTGACATCCTATACACACGTGCATATTCATCGTTTTCGCAATTTCGGCGCTCGTCGAGCTTCCTGCCAAATGATAGCGCCGATGGCTCGCCGGCCGTCGTGAATAATTCTCGATGCTAATGGAAATACGCGATAAGTGAAAAGCCGGAAAGTTTCTTTGGCCGAGAGCGATTAAGACAGAACACTCGGAGTTTTCTCTTACGCAGCAGGCGCGATGACTTTTTTCGTCGCATTCGCTCGTTCCATCTGAATTACAAACGGAGGAGGTAGCTTCGCAGGAGGCTGTCGCAAGATTTACCAGTCTTGTAATCGACGCTTAACTCATTTCCCGTTCCGTCTTGATTTCGAGGAACGAGTTGCGACGCGTATTACATTTCTCGGGTTCTAAGTATTCGCATATGTATAGGAACCTACATGCGTGTGTTCTTATAAACGTACAGGGTGTTCCAGAAGTGAACGATCAAACGAGGTGTGACGATGGGAGAAGGTAATTTCCAACCAAAATAATCATACATGTGATTATATGATTGTCGGAAACTCAAAAGTAATTAAAAATTTATTTTTCATTGAAATAGTCTTGTTTAACCATCACAATATTTATTATGAACAAAATATGAATTATATGTTTGATCAGTTATTTTAATTATGACCCCAAAGACTGTAAATTTGTGACAGGAACATTTTTAATAAATCTTATTATAAATAGAAAATTTGAAATAATTTTGAAACTATCGACGATTGTATAGTCAGATAAATGATTATTTTTATTGGAAATAACCTTCTTCTTCACTTCACTTCGTTCGATTATCTATTTTTGGGACATACTGTATAAGCATACGATCCATACACCCATATACCTATATGCATGTAGTCGTACAAGACTATTTGTTCATATATATATGTATTTCTATATGCTTGTATATGTGTATACGTATATACGTAAGATCGATATGAAGAGTACACGCTAGCGCGCGCGCGCGAGAGCTAACTAGCAACGCGTACGTGCACTTTGTCTCTTTTTTCATCTTCGTCCTCTTATTCTTTTCTTCTTCTTATATTTTCCGCTACTCTTCTAAATGCACGTTACGCTGTGCGTTACGTAAATCCGTGGATTTACGCTCGCAGCATCTTTTATTTATAAAAATCTTTTATAATGACGAAACGCTCGTATCTCGTCTCCTTGTAATGCACCTACATACATACGCGTATTCTAGACGATTTACCATTGTTCTTTCGGAAAGAAGGAGCTCGTTACTTTTGTTTACGTTGACCGAACAATGCCGTTATTTAATAGATTACATATACCTACCAAGGTTTTTTTAATTGGAAACTTCGTAAGAAACCGGTATATTAATAAAATTATATTTCAATACCTTGTTAAAGAATATTATGAATAAAAAATTTAATTTTACAATTATTCTGTACTATATTTCTAAAGACAATGTCAAAAAGTAAATTTGTTTGCCTTGATACACTTTGAGATCGTTCAACGAAGTCGTAAATTTTTGTATTTTCTGCATTTATAATTTTCTTAAAAATATCAAAACAGAAATGTTCCAATTTAATGTTACATAGTTCTAATGAGCTCCAATCACGCGTATAATATCAAGAAACGGCGTTATCGCGACAGTGCAAAAACTAATTTTTCCGGAATTCGAAGCACGTTATCTTTTACGAGGAATTCGTACGAATTCTATTTTTACGACTAGACTCAAGGTCGGCTTCTCTGTGACGATTCCCATGCGTTTTGAGAAGCTGGCCTTCGTAATCGTAGCACACAAGGAGACTGGACTCGCCGCACGCACATGTATATAAAAAAAAGCAGATTCCTACAAGGACGTTAGACGACACGGTTTTTTCTTTTTTTTTTTTTTCTTTATAAATCGATTCTCGAAAAGAGTCTACTATAAATCCATACGAATTAATAAGCGTGCGACAATGCAAATCGCGTGGCACGATTCCCGATGGTACTGAAATAAGAAATTGTGATTGGTATGCCGTCCGTGTAGTTGCGCAGAACGCGACCCTCTCGCTCTCTCTTTCTCTGTCTGCAGATCGAGAAGCAGGTACATACACCTCGGCCATTTCTTATCAACTGTTCCTTTCACTCGCGAACCGTTACTCACTGCAAGCCGATCCAAATAAAGGCTCTTTCGCCTACTTCGAAGCTCTCCAACTTGCTCCGGCCGTGGTAACACAGACACAAGCTCAACCATAGACGTACGTGTAGCAAGTAAAGAGCACGGCTAAGCCGTAGAAAACAATAATGCGTTTCTCGATTCCCTGGGGGTCTCTCGCTCCCCATTTTGACATTCCAGGCCAGCTCGTAAAACGCGTCTTTCTCTTTCTCGCTCACCTTCCCTCGTTTAAAAACCATTCCGCGACGGCTCAGTGCCGCGATAACATCTCTTCCTTTTACCAGGTCAGTTTTCCCGTGAACACGGTCATTTCGAAGCAATGATTAGCGTGGAACTAGTAGCAAACCGGTAGCTTTATTTTCGTCTTTTCTCTTCTCCGATTACTACGAACGATTAAACCTTGAGCTTACACGGTCTTACCAAAATGTAGATATGAAATATCGAGTAGGTATTTTAATATCATTCCTATATGTAAGTATATTTCCTTCTCGCTTTCTTTCGTTACGGGTTATCCGAGTCGAGAAGCACCTACTCCCTCGTTACAAGGATAAGCCATTTCCTTATATACAAACGTCTCTTTCTTCTCTTTTTTCAATTTTCCTTCTCTTTTTTTTCTTTCTTTCATATCCTTTTGTAACGTCCAGGATGCTTTCTTCCGCGCTTTCTCTCGAGCTCTCTACACCCAATAATCCAAGCCCGCTAGGCAAAGACACTGCGAGGTTAGTGAGCCGGTCGTAGTAAGGATGTCACACGACGGAAAAACGATCTCCTCGAGCTGTCTCTTTCTCTCGCGTTCCCGTGACTTCCTTTATGGAGTCGCACGTAGACTCCTTCGTTCGTTATATCAGAATTAACGCGTGGCTGATCAAATATTTTACTACCGATCTAATCTAGACGCTCTGTACGTCATAAAATATGAAATATCTTACGAGCAGTCTCGAATGTTATTATACCTAGCGCGAGATTTCCCAACGTGTTAACGTAAATTCGTTAGATAATCGCGATTAAGCGAATATCGTGGAAAATCGTTGAAACTTTCTCTGATTCCCCTTGTGGGACTTTCTAGCACCTAGGGATCTTGGAGCCTGAGAAGGGTTGATAGATGCGAGAAAACGAACGAATCCGCTTTGCATAATGATTCGATCAAATATTCCACGCTCGTTCGGTCGTAACGAACGCACGAGGAACGTAGTAACCTCGATCGTATATGGTTTTATAGACGTTCCTCGTGGTTCTTCGTACGAATCGAGAATTAAATGAATCTCAAGAGTATCTTTCCCTGAAGTCTCTAAGCGACCGACCGACGGAATAGACTTTTCGTAGATATGTTTCGTGGTGATTGGCGTATCGAACTTATTTCCATTATCTCTGGTTACTCTAGTTAACAAGTTCTATGCTCATAGAACTTTTTGTAATAACTATATACAATTTTTGTCGAGAAACAAAAGTTATTTTAGAAAATTTTGTATAAAATCATGCATCGACAACTGAATATGTAGGTAGTGCGTCTTAATTTCTACATCTTGCTTATAATAATGATAATTTTGAATTATTATGAATACTGCAAGGCATACGTTAGAAGCAAAACTAAATCATGATAGCGTGAGACGTATAGAGCGTATTGGAGCTTGCAATAATAAATTAAGTTGGACTATGTCGTAGATCGTAGGAACGTTTAAAAGCGTCGACTTCTAATAAATCAATTTCATTCCTATCTAAGGTTAATTCGCTATACGGATTATAGCAAATGTGAGTAATACTAACAAATTGGTAAAATAAATGAAAAGAATGCGAACATAGCGAAAAAAATACTGATATATGGTTAAATATAAAAATATGGTAAAATATAAAAATAATGTCTATTAGTGAAACAACGTGAGTTGAAATATAATACTTTTGATTTCTCTTCAAATGTAACTGATTTTTTAATAAATATACTAACAGCTTGTCCAAACGATCAGTTAGGTACTGGACAAAATCTTTCAAGCACTCAATTGCTTCATCATTCATATCAACTTTGAGGATTTGATAGTTTGCATTTGGTGAAACAAATGTACTTAATTTTTGGATGGATTAATTTATGTTCCTTAGCCTTTTGGCGCGAGGTGCGTCTTAAGAGCAGCAGAGAGATTGACCTTGACTATGCCACGCCACCCGTAATCATATTCATTTTTCACCTCGTCCGTAATACGAGTACGGTTCCCCGTAGTGCGTGCGGAGACTCAGCATGACATCATCCGGTTGCAGCTCGCAAAGGTTATGCCCGATCGTCGAGCCTGCGCGTTGCGTTCCCTGAGCTGCGCCCTCTCGCTGTTCCGTTCGTTTCTGAACAAACTCGGACGAATCCGAGCGAATAATGCCTCGCTTTACCTTCTATCTTGCTTTACACCGTCTGCTCTCTTGCCAAGAGAAAGAAAGACGCGAATGGAAACTGTTTCATTGACATTTCGAGGTAGAGAATGTTTGCATGTGTGCGCGAACGAGAAAGATGGAGCGTGTCTCGAAGCTCGGCAGTCATTCTCTATTATATTATTATATTTACAAATTAGGTATATCTAACCATTTTCATACCACACTGACGTATGACGAAATGACTAAATATATGTTTCTGGTTTTACAAGTTTTATTATTTTAATTTTCAATCTCATTTATTCGATATTATTTATTAATGATAGCGAATAAAATGTTTCTTGAGTACTTGCGAATGATGCCAATACGTTTAATTTTGGTAGTTCTAGTCAATATCAAACGACTTGTAATTGTAATTCTTCGTGTATCGCTAAATCAATTTTACGAACATTTCAAATAGATCTGACGATAATTATTATCGATCACAGGTAACACCCAAGAACGATAATCGACGAGTCCGAGTTCTCGTTCGACAAAACAGAGAAAAACGAGACGAAGCACTACTCGTACGCATAGTCGAAATAAATCGATATGTCTTCTTGCCTCGTTTCTTCTTTTCTTCTATTTTCTCTCTTTGTTTCCATTTAAGTACTATACTCATTCGTTCAGTCGAACGAAACAGACGACGAAAATTAGAAGTATCCGCGCGAGCGAACGTCGGGAGCGATTTGTAGGTACACTTACTCCCGGAATACGGACACTCTATAAAGCGAAATAACTTTCTTATAATTGAACCAAACAGTTTGAATTTATGCAAGAGAATAGAAGTATTAGTTGACTAGATATCGTGTTTTCGGTGTTTAAAAAAATTCGAAATTTTCGGAATTACAAAAGAAATAAAAAAAGTCGTTTTTTTACATTTTTTATTTGAGCTCATAATCAAAATTTTTAAATTACCTGTAATATATATGCATAATATTGTAAATTTCACCCAAAACTACAACCGTTTAAAGATTACAGAAAAGTTCGAGAATCAGTGAAATACTATTTAAATATTTGTAGCTCGGAAGAATGTTAACCAATTTAGATGAAATTTACAATACGCATATATCTTACTTAAATTTACAAAAGATAATTAAAAAATTTTCATTATAAGCTTTTATTTTCTTGCAAAAATTTAAATTCTTTGGTTCAATTGTAAAATAGTTATTCTGCATTCGAGTCGCTGTAGGTAATTCGTACGTTTGTCTAGTCGTGTATTGCATTACGAACATTTGCGAGAGATCGAGTCGATTTTCACGGTTAATTAATTTCGTGCTTCGAGCTCGAATTTTGTTACGACGCGCCACCGTTCTTCGCCGCTACCACGCGCGCTCGCTTCGAGACGAGGATCGCGTTACATCGAAGCACCGAAGGTGTCAAGCGGCTATCGATTTCGACGAATTTTTTGTTTGTTGTTCCGTTGTAGCAAACGTGTCGGCGCATACGTGCACGTGCATCGGACGATAAATTATCGCTTCAAAATATTTTCGGATAGGATTACATTTTCGTTTCTTCTCTTTGTACGTTTCGACAATCAAATTATAACAATGACTAGATGGGCTTAATTTTTGTGTTGAGCTTAATTATTAAGAAACTTTATTTTAACACTTTCACGACGTGCGGTTCTCGACGAGAGTTTTCGCTGAATACTGCATGATTCTGACATTAATATGAGATTAAAAATAAAAAAATAAATATTGTTTTATATCATTCTTGTTGTCATTGTCTCATTTGAAAAAAAATGTTAACAAATTTGGTTAAAATTAAAAATATCACTTTTATAAAATTGCCAAAGGTGTGGACGTTACTTGCTAATATATTAAATATACAAAATTATGCATCGATCGGGTGGTTTGACACTGAGGCTAAATCACTGTAGCCTCCGTTTCCTACGTCTCTTAATTATTACAAAAAGATCCACCTTGTTAATAATTAAAAACTAATGGAAAATGTAGACATAAAATAAAATAAATTTTGTAATAAGACAGTAACTACACGAACCTGCTCATTGGACATTTTCTCTCTTTTCTTTTAAGCTTTTGTGACGAATATAAAATTTTCGGAAAACTGGAAAATTGGCGTCAAACTTTTCGGTTCATTTTGATTCCGTGTTTCGCTAATTTTTCGCTTGACGTGCCAGTCGAGCCGAACCGATAAATAACGCGAAAAGCTTTCTTTCCGCTCGGCGTCGTCGTCGAAACGGAGAATGCAGTCCCCGTCTTAAAGGCTCCACTCCCGGTTCCATGTACCAAAATGAATAGCGTCTAGTTGCTCGTCGGCGCGAGGGGTCTGAGAAGACACTCGAGGCCGTTATTAATTATTCAGTCTTCGGTCGTCGGAACTTCGCACTTGCCTTTGTACATGGAAAATTGGAAAGCCACCTTAGAAAATGGGGAGAAGAAGGAGAGGAAGAAGAAGTTGGGAGAAAAGGGCTACGCGAAATACTAAGAGTATGGAGACCTATTCCTTCCTTCTACCTCCTTTTCTTTCTCTATTCTCTCTTTCTCTCTCAAAAAAAAACAAAAAACAGTGCCACGCGGAGAGAACTTGATAAATGTCCAACGGCGTCACAGAACCCGACAGCGAACGCGTAGAAATATATTTTCTCATCGGCGTGTCCCCTTCAACTATTATACCTGCTGTAATTTGGCTTTAAATTTTGTTTCAGTGCCAACGAAACCCCAGAATCTCACGTCTCGCGGTATAACGTCGACAACCATAGAGCTGTCATGGTCCGAGCCAGAAAGTGCCAACGGCGTCATAACCGGCTACCGTGTTTACTACATGACTTCCAATTACACGGACGTTCAAATGCTCAAGATATACGACAACAGCGGCCCAAACATCGAATTCTTATTAAAAAATTTAAGTGAGTATGCCGTTCGATTAAATTGTCACTTATGTCGAGGGAAAAGAGTAGAGAGATAATAAAGAAGGTACAAGAGAAAACGTGCGAAGCGAGAGGAGATAAGCGGTGATACGCGTTATCTCGGTTTTAAGAATAAATCGTTAAAAGACGCGTAGACAAGAATGGAGATACTCCTTCGTCGTCTCTATACTGGGCTCTCGATATTCAATAAGAGAGGACCGATATATCCTTATCTGCTTTACGAACTCTCTACTCGCAAACGACGAACGTGTTATCGACTTACTCGTGTACGAGACTTTGAAATTTTATTGGAATTTCATTTTTCTTGTTCTTCCGCGATATCGCGCGAATTAACAATTGCGATTTAATTGATATAGATATGGAATTTTTTATAAGTTAAACATCTTTTGTTTCTGCCTATCCAAATATATTTATTAACGTTTTTTAATTCATATATAAATGTGAATATTGTTTTCATATGTCAGAATGAAAAGTAGGAAAAATTGATAAAGTGGTGCCAAATATAATTATTTAAGAAAATTTATTTTAAATTATAAAAGTTAATCATCGATCAAGCGTTTTTGTACTTAAAAATATTCTAAAACCCTTCGAATTGCGAGCGGCTCGCATATCATTAATATAATTCAGCGACTATGTAATTTAAAAAATCGTCGAAAGATATCGTTTTCGTGAAGAATACAGAAACAAGAAATTTTAGAATATGCAACGAGCTCGTGTATATTTTTTGTGCATCCTTCCATTTCAGAACCGTACACCGTGTACGACATATGGGTGAAGGCGTACACGTGGAAGCACGAGGGCGAACCCTCCGATCACATAATCCGTAGGACCGACATAGCTGGGCCGAGCGAACCGTTGATCTTAAATTTAACCTGCCAATCGCACGACTCGGTTTACATCCAATGGGCCAGGCCTTCGGTCTTTTGGGGTTCCGTCGATTATTATTACATCAAATATCGCGTTGAGAATAGCAGATTCTACGAGGAAATCGAATTACCAGCCGAGAAGAGCCACCTTGAGAGCGGCGTAAGTAACATTTGCTTTTTATATTATTGCGTCTAGATTCTCCCGTGACTAGACGTTAAGATTATTTTAATTGACACGATAATAAGGTATGAGTATATTTTTTAATAACGAGACAATAATTATTATGATGGAGCATCATTATTACAGAAAAGCATTAGCCACTTTATTATTAATTTATCAGTTACAATAGGTGTTCCTATTGATATCTATTTTCTTTTAAACTATAATTAGTCCAATTCGAATTAGTATCTTAAATATCTTGGATACCATGAGAAGAAAAGGCAAATTTTGCAAGTAAAAGTTATGTAATACTAAACTAATAATTTCATGGTCATATCGCTTAAGAAATATGACGATCATAATTCTAAAGATATTCAAAGTTCTAATTCTCATTGGTCCGCTCTGTATACCTACCATACACTAGCCCAATGGAGCCGGTTTTCAGAACACTGTATTTATCGAATAAGATATAACGAAATTTACATTATGTATAAAGTATATAACGTACATGTAACACCGCTTCTTTCATGCTCCAAATCTTTTAATCCAATTTTCTTCACGATTGTACTTTTATATTAAAATAATTGCTCTATGAAAATTCATATGCTACTTTATTAGAAAGTCAACTATTCGATGTTTAAAAAAGTAGAAAAGCACGTGTTCTACCACATATAGTTTTTTTCTGTTTAAATAGGAACTTAAAAAAAATTTTGTTAGACATCAAGGAGGTTGAATAAAAGTCAACGAAGAATAATATTTCTCTGTTCACAGATGATAATCCCAAATTTAACGATGAACACGGTGTACGAGTTCTTCGTACGTGGTGCAACGAAGAGTACGATCAACGAACGGGTGACCATACAAGGGAAAAGTTCCGCACCGCGAAACGTATTGGTCACTCACGACTGCGATAAGATTCCACCGTTGAAGCGTCGCAGCAGCAAGGATCTCAGCGCTGGTGTGATAGCCGGCATGGTTTGCGCCTGCTTCGCCGTCATGCTCGCGATCACAGCCTTCGTTCTATGGAAGTAAGAATCATCTCTCGTTACTTATGCTCCTTTTAAGAATCTCAAGACTACTCGAAACTTGCGGCTTTGATCAAAAGCGGTCTTTAGTTAAAAGAGAGATAAGAGATTCGTTAATTCTCAAACTTTATTTTCTTTGCGAAGGTGTCATATGATTACCTACGTGGATAATAGTGAATCTGTTAAGTTACTATATTTTTTATTTTGTTTTATAGCGTTTGATTTCTACGCATAACTACGTAATACTTTTGAATTTTTAAAAGGTTCTTTAATTTAATATTTCTACATTTGTTGGTAAATTGATTTGATTTTTCTTGCTATTTAAATGAATTTTTAGCAATATATATTTTGTTTAACTGAAACAACAAGAATAACGTTGCAAAGCAATAATTTTTATTTTCACTCCCATTTTAATTAATACCAAAACCTTGCACCGCAATTAGTTGATTGACTCGCTTTATAAAATATTCGAAAGACGAAAAAAAATTCCATAGCTCACTAATAACGGAGATTTTTCAGCACCTAATATTTTAATTGATCACGTAATATGATACATTTCACATACATACATACTCATTATAAGCATAGATATATTAAAAACTTGTACGTAATTTTCTAAAATTATATTATAACAACGTTAGTCGTAAAAGTTCGCACGCATTGACAAAAAGAATTTCTAAAAAAGATCAACTCTACACGTGAATCAATAAACGAAAGGACAGAAATCGGGAGAAACCCGATCAAAATCGTTTCCGCTCGCGGGTGCAAGAAACTAATCGCGCGCGTGAGGCGGGGAAAGATCATGCGCGTAATCTCGTCCGCGTAAACGCGCGCTCTCTTTTAGTTCCCTCGAAGCGTTCGTCGTGGTCGCTTCGGCCGTCGCTCCTTTTCACGTTCGACGATACGAACCGAGCGACGTTACGCGACACGGTAAACCTCGACACTTAAAAATCGCTAATGTCGAAGGAAAACGGTAACGAGGACGACAAACATCGTTCGAAATGTTAGCATCGTCGTTCGTCCTTCGTTTCAATCCTCCTTCTATTCCACCATTTATTTTTTCTTCCTTTCAATCCACTTCTCCATCCTCCTTCTTTCGTTCGACCGCCTTAAACCTACGACATATCTCCTTATCGCTCGTGATAACGGCACACGAGTAAGAACGACACACAAAGTATCGAAGTTTTCTAACAGTTGGTTGATAAGTCTCGTCGTTGTTTCGCGATCGAAGATCATCGTCGTGATGGGAGACCGTGAGAATTAGAAGAAAAGATGCTTACGAAGATTACCCAGTGATTTTAAAAAGCAACGTTGCGAGAAGGGAGATGAGAACGAGACGATTGTCAAGGATTATGTTATTACAAGGACCGTGTTATAAAAACGGGATTAATTTTTAGGTCAGGGACGCATGTGACACGTCCTAAGTCTTTCTTTTTTTCTTTCGTGTGATTTATTCGATTTGCGATTAGGCCCGGTCGCGTGATAACCACTCGCGTGGTAATATAATATATTGTGAATTTTTACAATGGAACTTGGGAAAAGTTACGGCACGAAATGAAGAAGTTTCTTGATTTGTAAGTTTTTCTTGCATTACTTTTTGTTCTTGTAGCAAAATTGATATAGACCTACTAAATACTATTTTTTTTTTTTTTTGGGACTCGCGTCATTATCTGAATCAAGAAACGTATGTTCGCGACGTTCTCCATGCTTTTTTGTTTGCTGATAAAATAATTAAAATTTACAAACGATCGTTAATATTTAACCTATTTGTATCCACCAAAATTTTGCACGTGTCAAAAAATGACTCGCTTTGTCAAGCGATTGAAGATAGCAAGGGAAAAAATAGTTGTAAAAGAAGTTTACGCGTTTTGGCAGCTGACTTGAAAAATATTTGCGCAGAGATATAAGAGGAAAGAATTTCGAGGTTTTACAAAATGACGTAACGTCTGAATATCATCGATGCACGACGTAGTACGCGAGGCTCGAGCTCTGTCATTCGGATCGTATGAATTACGCCGTTGCGATCCACACGATTCATCGGAGAGCGTATAACGCTCGACGTGGGTTTCCCACGAAAATCGAGGTGTCACACATATACGCCGGACGCGAGTTAAGATCGTTAACCTTTTCCTCGTCGGCAGCCTCGAGCGTGTTCCTCTTTCCACGACAAATATTGTTTGCGAATCGTGGATAGTCGGGTCGAGTTGTCGCCGTCCTCGAAGATAAATCGATTTATCGAACGATCGATACCGATTTCGAGACGATACTATAACGTATGGTTAGATAACGAATTCCATCTTTGATAGATATCTTTTACGATTCATTTATCGATGGAGTAGGTATTTTATTAACGGGATTGGATAAATCTTGTTAAAAAAAGAAAAATAACGAAACTCGAAATATAACAATCGAATCTTTCATCTCTCATACGTACTGTAATACCTCAGCAACATTGACACGTAGCACGGTAGGGGCAGTCAAAGTCTCATTTCTTAATTGCCTCTTCCTGTCCGTCGCGCAATGAGTAAAAATTGAAAAGGGGGGAATTTAGCTCTTTTCGGAGGTTCTCGTAATAAAGATATCATGCTTGTCATAATTTGAAGTTATCGCGTTTCATATTGCTATTTAAAATATTCAATATTTCGTGTTGTTTCCGAGATCTATATTTTTTCAAAAAATCGATTTAATTTTTTCGTTTATCCAAAAGTTATAATACAAATCAGACAAAATTCTTTCATATTATGTATTCATAATGTATTATTAATGTCCTTTTTTTTTTGCAATGGCGTACAAGAAACAACGCTTTCAAATGACTATTTATATCGTGAAAAACTAATCGAGCACGTATCGTTTCAGGCCACTTTTCAGGAAGTGCTTTCACACGGCCTATTACTACCTGGACTATCCGCCACGAAACGTGCCGACCCTACAAGAATGGGAGAACAGCGAACAGGACGGCGAGAGGACAGCCGTCAGCGTTCAACAATTCGTTCAGCACGTCGCCAAGTTGCACGCCGACGGTGACATCGGCTTCAGCAAGGAGTACGAGATCATTCAGTCCGAGAGTGGCGATTACACAGTTGAAAACTCGCAGTTCGCTGAAAATAAGGCGAAAAATCGATACCTCAACATACTCGCATGTAAATATCATTCTATTTTTATTTTTCGATACCATTTAGCATTTGAGAATGAGGGTAATGTCGAATGGACGGACGTTTAGGCGTACTTTCTAAAACCTATTCATCTCTTTTTTTTTTATTTAATTTTTATATATATGATCCAGTTCTTCAAGTTCTTCAGTATTTTCGAAGCATTTTGTTTATATAAGAAGAAAGTTATTCGATTTTAGAGAGTGTAATCTCGACCTTAATAGATTAGCAACCGTTGCCATCAATTTATGTTATTTCGAAAGCGATTTCTGGTTGTCACTATAAAGTTATCGTATGTAACAACTTCGAGCAGCTTTTTAAACTTTTCAGTCGTTTTCCACTGCTTCGGCTCTGTAGTATTAAGCTATAAACTTTTTAAAAATAATGAGCGGCAAGCCAGCTAAAGCTTTCGCGTCGGTACCACCGTTTGCAAAAGTGTCAAGATACTTTTTTTTAAGTCATCATAGCTTTTATGACTTTTTTATTTATTTTAATATAAGGTTCGAAGAGCACGATCTATCGATACCAAACTTTAATGAAATTTTCTTTCAAACTTGCAATATCTCAAAATATTTCTTTGATATTAATAAACTAATAACTATTCCAAGACTCGCAAGCATGCATTCACGTCCGATAAATATCGAAGATCGAAATTTATCCTGTAACATTATCTCCTTTAACTTCACTTTTCCCGAAAGTATTCCCGACGATATTGCAATCGTAATCTCTCCTATCGGAAGTTCGCAATCGCCGTTGTAACGTCCATTCTACGCGCTCCGCTTTCTATTTAACTGTACTACCTCCAGCAAACGATCTTCTCCCTCTCTCGAGCTCTCGCGTTGTATTTTTAACGCTCGATACGATCGTCCTTCTTGATTGTCCCGAACTTTGTTCGTCCTTCGTTGAGGAAGGTAGAGGAGGAGTAACGCGGATAGACGTAAGAGAGAGAGAGAGAGGGAGATCGCGACGTCCGTATGAACGAATTATTCTTCGTTCTGTTCAGTGACGAAGCTATATACTCACGTGCATACATAGACACGAATACATGCATACAGGGTGAGTCACGAGAAATGGAAGACGTCTGTTTTAAATGCGAGGATGTGGTGCAATCCGTATAATTGTAGTTGCATGTATTTGAACGGTGGAAAGATGGTAATAAAAAATTCTGTCACTTCAAGGTCAATCGTTTACTATATAATACTGCTTTATTGATCTTGGATCAACTAAGTCTGATACATAAATATCAATGATTTCATTACAAAGAAGAAAATATATGAGACAGATTGTTCGAAATGATTTAATTGGACATATTTCTCCATACTTCAAAATAGAAATGAATATTTTTGGAGTATTCTATATTACATTTCTTGTCACTCGTCGTAAATTATCTAATTAGTCATAAACGAATATAGCGTTCCTCCAGACAACGACGCTTGCATAGCTTGTATATCCAAAAATAACGACACTTTACTAAATTCCATCATAATAATTTTAAACGACCATCCGGATATGATTGTGGCTCTATTTGCTGGTATCTTAGCCACGAATATCGATGACTATCTTCTAATAGGTAATTAAGTGATTCATAGGGTATACCGGGTGAGTCTCGTAACATGTCGATTTAGAATATTCCGTACCTTACTTACTGTACGCAAACATATTTCAAACAAAAGTTTCTTGGGCGGAGGTTTTCTTGGAAGTGAAAAAAAGTGTCATCATTATTAAAATTTGAAATTAAGGAAGTGAAAATTGAACCCGAAGTCTCACTCGTCTTTCTTATATTTATCTCGGAAGTCATGCCTTCATGCCACAAATCTCACTCATGCTTCTCATGTTTGGCATGAAACTCATACCACGATTCCCACTCTATATTAAAAGTCAAGGAGTTAATCTGTAGCTCATGCTGACGATGTCTAATATCTTACAAGCATCGTTTTTACAAACATGACCTGCTATCGTGCACATAATCGTGTTAACAACCACGTTAACCGATCATATTTTCTAATACAATATGATTTGAAAATATCTCAATAATTATTCATTTCAAACCCTAATTAGTGTAACACTTTTTTATCAAGAATTTGACACTATTTCCTAATTCGTAAAGAAATATTAGCCATTTCATTTCAAAAACTAAAGATGACCTTCTTATCTCGTTAATAAACTAAAGTAACGACAAATCGATTACGGTACTACGAGTTGTCAAAGAAACATGCAACTTTCGTTTAAAACATTTTTTCGTATGGTAAAAAATTTGATTTATTCGAATTTGCCATTTTACCAGACTCACCCTGTATACCCGAGGACAAATCCACGAGCACTAGCAAATTCGCTTCGGCCATTCACAATGTTATCGGATTAACGAGCGTCTCTCATTGCTTTTGATGTGAGTGACCTGTCTCTCGACAACGAGGTCGCAGATCCACCGCGGCCGGACACCGTCCACTTGTTTTCGTGGAACGATAAAGTTACCTGTGTGTATTCATCACATTCCGCGATATCTCGTCGGTCCCCGCGTGACGCGCTTTCAGGCGATAACAAACCGCTTCTCTTCTAACACGATGACATTTACAGCTAAATAATTTCTCATGTTTTTTATGCACTGTCTACTTTTTTGCCTCGTTCGCAAAGAAACAGACACTCCGTCGTTTATTTATTTATGTCTCATTTTTTTCCAATTTGAATCTATATACGAGATTTTTATGTATAAATTAAACAGAATATATATATATGAGCATAAATGTATAAATTTAAATACGTTATAGTAGGTATATCTAAACCCAATCGAGAGCTTCGGTGGACAAATTAGAAAAGTCTAAGTTTTAGACAAAAAATTTGTTTTTGTCACGAATTCCTAGTATTTCGGTATAGTTTCTTAGAATTCTGGCTCTCCTGTAAAAAGTTAAAAACTGAAGGTACCTGTTTTATGTATCCAGCTTCTGAATTAGGTTATACACAATTGTAACAATATACTTTATTAACCTACACTCTTAATCTCTTTACACAGACGATCATACGCGCGTGCAGTTGCTGTCTTGCGGCGGAGGACCTCCTAAAAAGGGACAAGATTACGTAAACGCGAATTACATCGATGGATGGCAACGTGCGCGAGCTTACATTGGCACCCAAGGCCCCTTACCGCCGACCTTCGATGGTTTCTGGCGAATGGTCTGGGAACAACGCGTGTCGATCGTCGTGATGATCACTAATCTGGTCGAGCGTGGTCGTGTAAGTTTCTCATAGATATGTAAAGAGAGATCCTTATCTGTATTTCTTCTACGTTCCTTTCGAAACGTTTCTTGCTTGCTTTTTACAGAGAAAATGTGATATGTACTGGCCCAAGGAAGGTACCGAAACGTACGGTTACATTCAAGTTACGTTGGTCAGAGAAGATATCATGGCCACGTACACTATTCGTACTCTACAGATTCGACATCTCAAGGTATATGTTTAGAACGATCTTTAATAGTGCTTTTGACATTTTTGTCGAAGAACATCGATGCTTAGCGTAACGTTCGATTTGACATTTTAAGCAGATCAAGAAGAAGAAGAACGGGACCAGTATGGGAGAGAGGACGATATGGCAGTATCATTATACTGGATGGCCCGATCACGGTGTCCCAGATCATCCTTTACCGGTTCTCAGTTTCATTCGTAAATCTTCGAACGCCAATCCATCCGACGCTGGTCCGATCGTGGTCCATTGCAGGTAGACTTTTATGATGAATTAACATTTTGAATATAGTTATTTTTCCTTTTTTATTATTTCATTCATTCGTGATACGTTATTGAATAATCCCTTTTGTAAATTATATTCAATTTATTTAAACATTGAAAAGATATTAAAATAAGAATTCTTATGTAATATTCACTTTTTTTTCAGTGCCGGCGTTGGACGTACCGGGACATACATCGTGATCGACGCGATGCTAAAGCAAGCCAAAAGCAAAAACGAGATCAACGTATTTGGATTCTTGAAGCACATTCGAACGCAGAGGAACTTCTTGGTCCAAACGGAGGAACAGTACATCTTCATTCACGATGCCCTGCAAGAGGCGATCGAGAGCGGGGAGACCAATATAGAAGCTAATAATTTGATGCAGCATATTCAAGACATGCTGTGCCCGTCCAATAACAAGACAGACGCGTGGAATAATTTGGATGCTCAATATAAAGTAATTATCTGCCGGAAATGTAATCTAAGCATCTCCTTCGATTACATCTATCAACTTATCAAATTCGTTTATTCCGACAGCTCGTAACGTCCTGGAAACCGAAGGACTTTAATCTGGTATCCGCGACCAAACCCTGTAATATTCATAAAAATCGTAATATGGAGATTATACCGATCGAGAACGCTCGCGTGCACTTAACACCGAAACCCGGTGTCGACGGAAGCGATTACATAAATGCAACGTGGTTCTCTGGTAAATAAAAATTGTCCGATTGACCGCCATTAATTTTATTTTAATTCTTGAAGGGTTATATAATATACTTTTTAATCATAGGATTCCAAAGGAATCGCGAGTTCATCATAACCCAGCATCCCATGGAGAACACCATAATGGAGTTCTGGCAAATGATGTGGGACCACAATGCCCAGACGATCGTGATGCTGACCCAGTGCGACGAGGTACGTAAAATGAATGACGATTAACGATTCTATGTCAAAATTATGTTGATCGATATTTCTAATAATTCGTTTGCAGGAATACCCCGAGTTCTGGCCCACCGAAGGAAAGGATCTAGAATCGGATACCTTCCGAGTACGATTATGTGGTATCAAGGAAACGGTCAGCGGAATAATTTTACGCGAGGTAGCCGTCCGATCCTTACAAGACGATTACGAGTTGAGCGCGCGAATCGTTTCAGGGCCGCTAAATCAAGGTGGTCTATGGCCTCACAATAATAACCCCAAAGTTTTTGTCAGTGTTATACAAGACTTTCATAGAGACTATCAAAATGGTCCTATCGTCGTAATGGATAGGTAAATACATCTTTCACTGTTCAATAATGATTTAGATAAATTAAGATTTCAAATTTCGTCAACGCGTTATTAAAACTGACCAAACTCGTATCAGGTACGGAGGCGTGGAAGCTGGCCTGTTCGTTCTCTTAACGACACTGAACAAGCAACTAGAGTTCGAGCAATCGGCGGACATTTACATGTTCGCAAAGTTACTTTACATGAAGAGACCGGGTGTATTCCGGTCGAAGGTAACTAGACCTGTAACAGAAGCAATCTTGCCCATTCATAGTGATGGATGGCAAGACAAGACTTTCAAAATCTTGTCTTGTCTTGATATTTTTTTCACTCTACGATACACTACTCTTACTACTACATATTATTTCAATGATTTTTATAATAATTTTCAAAAATAATAAATCGATAGAAAAGATATTGATTGTCGACAACAAGACATACAACGTACTAATTGTGTAAACTGTAGGGGGAGTCCGGGAGACTAGCTTAGGAAGAAAACTCAAATATTTCATTTTGGATTTCGCGCTTACTTCGCTCACTGTCGAATTGGACTAATGGCGGCCAATATGTTGCCACACTTAATTACTCTGCACAGGTGTGCCGTGAGCTGTAAGCAAAGTCGGTAGCGCGAAATTTAAAATAAAATATGCAAGTAGTTCGAGTATCCCACCTTAGTAAGTCTCCCAGACTCCTACTAATTCCCGATTTTAAAAAGTCAATACAAGACAAATATGACCGATTCTTGTCTCGTCTTGAATCCATCACTACCCATTCGACTATATCTTCCTCGTATTACAAAAATATTGAAACTCTAGGAGGACTATGTGCTGCTCTACCAATGTTTGGAATCGATGCTGTCGTCGAAGGTACGCGGCGAGCCGGATCTCTACGCGATGGCGAACGGTCACGTGGCGACGATGAGCGACCCGAACGAGATCAGGTCAGCGTCATCGATGCAGCACATGGCGATGGATTATTCCGTGAAGCCGGCAACACCGATGATACGAGAATACGCGACGGTGGAGGTGAGCACCGAGTACCTGTCCGACTACACGATTCCCATAAGGGTGGACCATCCGATCGAATCTTCGTCGAGCAATCGTGGAAGCGAGACTTGTTTGGCCACTGCTCACGGCAGCAACGATCACGGCATGTCCGAGAAGAGCGTTGTGGTTAGCCAAAGGAACGTTAGCTATCACAATCATCCGCCCGGTGTTTCGGTGACGGTCGATGCGAACGGTTACATCACGAACGGCAGTATGCGCGTGCCACCTGAGGGTATGGAGGCGAGCTGCAAGATATTACCGCAATGATGCCGGCCTATCTTCGGTTGCAGCGTCGCCTCACGTCGTTCAGAACCGCTGTAATCGACCGTTTCGTCCTCGTAACCGGAAGTGTATTTTGTCCCCCGTAAGTATTTATCGCGTTCCAAGATACACTTTCTGTCTTTGCACCTTTTTCCTTTTTATTTGTCTCTGTCTTTCTCTCACTCACTATTTTTGCTTTTGCCGTCCTATCCTAACACACCGCGTGCACTTCGCGTCACTCTGTCCAACCGCACGATTCACGTTCGACGATCGAAAGGTTCAGACGGTTGTAATTGTCAGGAAGATCGGATGGCCATTTTTATGACTATCGCTGATAATCGCTATATATGTGTATGTGTGTGTGTGTGTGCTGGGGAAATAAGTGTTTTCTCTTCAATTTTCCGAGAGAATTCATTCCGAGCGTATACTCAACGATCGAGTTTACGACGTTGTTAACGTCGTCGAAGTTTACGAAATCATTTATTCTCTATGTTCTGGGATCCAGATGACACCGGAAGGAGCTGTCCGACTGGAAAGATCCTCGCACAATGGGAAAGCTGACCGCTCGAGTATACAAGACCAACCTCGGGGGATCATCGAGCGTACGTTCGTGTAAATATGTCCACGTGAATGTAAGAGATAGGAAGGAAGGAAAGAGAAAAAGAGAAAAAAATGAATGCAAAGGAAAAAGATAGAAAAGGCCCGGTGCCCTCTCTCCCGGCGAACAGTGCCAAAAAGCAAAGAAGCCACGACGCGCCTTTGCTTAAGCACGCTGGGTCTAAGGGCTCGAGGTGTTTATCTTGTCCATCTTGTAAGTGTACGCTGTTCCATTCTTGTATATATCGCCCATTCACATTAACGTATAAATATTATACATATATAAATATACATATAAATATAAACGTCGACCAGCCGACAGCCCGAGTTGCCAAAGAAAAAATCATTACGATATACTCTTTTTATTCGATAAGGGAAGAGGACGATAGATCAAATTCGCGAATGGGTGTGTACATATATATATACATGCATATGTATAAGTATGTATATATGTATACCGTACGCACGCACACGTGTATATATACATATATAAATATACATACGATATAGGGATAAAGATTACTGTATAATCTATATACGTTAGCCATTTGTGATGACGTGTGATTGGATCGGATCCAGCTCGCATATTATATACGATCAACCGCGAAAGAAACAACCAACAGCATAAGCACGCATCTATGATCGCTCGAGCCAGCCTCGCGTCTGCCCTCTCTCATTTTTTTTCCTATTACGTCCCGATAAGACGAATCGAGCGTTCGATCGCGCCCGCGTTAACGATTCGATCCGTTTAATTCGATATTAACCGTTTGAGTCCCAAGCAGCGCGATCGCGCTGTTCAGATTTTATGTCGAGCAAACCCAGCACATTTCGAGCATTGTGGACAACTGACGGTGCGTTACATATTGTAAACAAGCGCTATCGCGCTGCTTGGGTTTTTTCGTACATATATAGGGAAAGCGCGATCGCGCTGTTTGGGATTCTTCGATAGTGTTTTTTCAATACCGTCTGGGACTCAAACGGTTAAAAAAATTTCATTGACGATGCTCCAAACGCCACAAAAAACGTTCTACTGCTTTAAATTTTTTAAATCGAGAAAGTACCTAGAGCGATACCATTTGATAAAAAAAAAAAAATCGAAACTCCAGTTACGAAACGGGTACGAAAATATACTCCTTGCAAAGCTATCGACGATTTATGTATTTTTTATTGACGAGAACCGATCGGATTCCGTCTTCTAGTATCCTCGCATTTTTACTTCCGACTAAAACGACCGACGTTTAAGTGCACAACGATGCAGCGAATCTTAATGCCGATGACAATCGTGATATTTTATCGAGGATGAACGTTCCACAACGCTGCACAAATTTCGTCCCCGTTTTTCGCGTATTTTTAATAAAACGCGCATAATACGAGCATTCATACTACGAACAAGAGCACAATGTGAGTCAGTAAATTCTAAGTAAATCGGCCGAGACCGCGACCACAACTTTTCGTGCATTTTTCCTTTCCAACCCAAATCTTTGCTACTAGCGTGTACTACTTTTTTCGATCGCTTCGAGTTACGCGATCGATTCGTCGCGATGCATTTACGATTGATCGATGTGGTTGCGTTCAGAATGAATTGAATTTATATTAATTAACGATGCCGTTTGTATATATTTAATTAAATATTTAACAAAGTGTGAATAATTGACAAGTATTTGCTTCGTGTTTTTATTATAAAAAACTGAATGGTTTCAATTCAGAAAAATTGTTTTACAGAGCCAGTGAAACCATTTCACAATCTTAGATGCCTAATCGTAAAGGTATCAAAGGATGCAAACGATCAACATAATTTTCTCATATTTCATTCAATTTCTTAACATTTCTCATATGACGATCATTTTGAACGCAATTCTTCGTGCCTTCGTCGTGAGCGTTGCTCCAACTTCGGTCGGCTCGAAACGCGAGGTTTTTTTTTTACTCGAAAGCCAATCGCGCGGTTTTTTAAAGAAAAATGAATGAAACAAAATCCGAAGGAATAAAAAAGATTTGAACAAAAAAAAAAGAAAAAAAAACGAAATACACATAAGAAACGGTGCGTCGAACGTTCAAGCACGCTGTTGTTCTCACAACGCTTTTGGCATTCTTTTCCAGTGGCCATATTGCCGGTGCCTCGTTGCCATTTTTTTTTTTTTATCATACGTTCGCGCGCTCGCGGTATACACACATACACACGAAGACTGAAGTACTTGTTTCTTGTTAAATAACTTTTAGAGTCACACTAATATAAGCAACGATCGAAAGAGAGGGAGAGAGAGCAGATGGAATATGTACAATTTACGATACATAGTATATAAAGGTAGAAACAGAGAGAGAATGAATGCGAGAGAGCGTGCGAGAGGGAAAGAATTGTGTTTTACAACAGGCTTAGGCTTCAATTTTTCTATCCGCTCGATTTGTTCTCCTTTTTACCGATCGAACGATCGTGGAAGATGAACGAAGGACGCACCAGGAACTGCTGTTTCTTATGATCATCATTATTATTATTACCATTATTACTATCGATCATCGTCGTCATCATCGTAAAATGTAGAGGATCGCAACACCGAATACTGCCGATGTACGTACACGCATAAACGTACGTGCCATAGACGATCGACGGGTCTACGATTTTTGTCTAAGATTTTTATCTCGTATTATTTCGATCTAGAGTATAAGTCAAATCGGGAAAGTAGACGTCGATCTTTCGTTCGTTCGCATTAATTAGCGTTTTTAATAAGAAGACCAGTCGTCGGATTATTGTACGATGAAAATCGAGAGAAATCGATCGGTGTGGGAAAGACGGGAAATGGAATGAGATAGAGAGAGAGAGAGAGCGAGAGAGAGAGAGAGAGAGAGGAAGAGAGAGAAAAAAAAGAAGAACAAGCGTCGTTATCTCGAAGGACGCGCGTCGATCTCACAATTTTACGACGATTTACGATTCTCTCTCGTTTCTTCAAGCGGCTGTGCGTAACTTGTAATATAATTGTAATCTTGTATGTACGATTTAAGCGCGTGTGGGTTTGCACGACTCGTGAGTCGACTCTCGAGCATCGAAAGTTATTTATTGCGTGTCTCGTGGGATATCGAGAGGCGACCCCGGCTTTACGTGCCTTCGAGGTGGCACATTTTTCTCACTCTCCCTCTCTCTTTCTCTTTTCTTTCCATTAATTTGAAATTTCGATCGTACGTGTGTGAGACGAATCTTAACATCGCTCGCCATGATCGGTGTCTCTCACTCTCTCTCTCTCTCCGCGAGAAAAGATAATTTAAACGCAAAGGAAACAAAGACGAAGCGCGAGACAAGAAGAGAGAGACGAACTTTGTATCATATACGTATACCTGTCGCAGTGTAATTAGCCGTAAATTAATTGTCGATATCTGAGACGCGACTCTCGCGATCGCGCGATTCTTAACGAATTCGATAATGGAACTCGCGCGTACGAGCGGGTCGCATCGAACTTTTCGTCACGATGTCCAAAATAGATGATACGTGTAAAGATGATGTTTATCGGAGTTATATATAAATATATATAAATATATATATATATACGTTGTTTAAGAAAAAAAACAGGAATGATATTATATTATTATATTATATTATATGATTATATTATATTATAATTATATTATATTATTATTATTATATATACGTAAGAGAGGCGTTTTCAGACGAACATACACGGTGGAACACTCGTAAACAACACGGATTAATCCACGAGAACGTTATATATATAAATAGTACATGAGCATACACACACACAAGTACACATACACGAGCGTCGCGGTTAAGATTTGATATATATATAAAGATATTTATGATATGAATGGCTATCGAAGTGAGTTAAGTCGAATAAGAAAGAAGACCGATCGTCGGATTGTATTTCGACGAGATATCGCTCCGCTCTCGCTTCGCGCGTCCTCGCGATGTATAATATATATAAAATGGAATGAATGATTCGATCGTCCAAATTCCCTCCTCAGCGATATTTCCCTACCCTTCGTCGCCCTTAGAATTTTTAACGCGGTGCGCTATCTCGTCGGCCACGCGAACGGAGAAACAAAAACCGTGTACTGTAATTCACGATATCACGTAATTATGTATGTACCGTATGGATAACGGAAGAGAGGGTAGGGGGAAAAAAGAAAAGCAAACCGAGTGAAAGAGATAGACGCCTAAAGTACGACGAACGAACGAATGAATGAACGATGAACGAGTGCGATGTATGACTGCGATTCATGGAATATCGCGGTAGCTCGCGTATAATTCGAAGGTAACGAGAAATTAGGTGTGTGTATATATAGGAAAAAATAATTTTAGACTCTAGTCAACATAATATTCGTAAGGTGACGCACACGTTTCAGTTTTTCGTTCGATGTTTCCTCAAGCCTCCCATCCTATTCTTCATCATCATCGGTTTTCCAACCGTTCGTTTCCTCGCTCTCCTATTTCTTCCTTCTTCTCATCGTCTCACCTCTTTTATTCTTTTCTAATCCGTCACGCCGAAACGCGAAGGCGAGAAGAAGGAACGAAGAAACAATATCATCGCCCGTGAAAAACCCTCATCCAAACCTCTACCCACTGAAAAAGAAAAAAAAAAAGAAGAGAAAAGAAAACGTGGCTGCGTTTACGGCTGTTCGCTCGGGGAAAGGAATATCGTTACTTTCCACGCGTAGAGATTATTATTATCCTCCGTACGTATTATTATTAGATTATTATTATTATTACGATTATTATTATTATACGGATTATTACACACGCGTCGATATATATATACATATATATATATACGCGTTTAGTCACCGTCGCCGATTTTGGTTTGAACACACGAAGAAAATCACCGGTACGAAACGTATATAATTTGCACATGCACGTGCTGTGACTACTCCGTTAAGTAGCGATACGTAATTAATACACGTAAATCCTTTTTGTAAGTATCTTGAGTCGTTTTCTTTTTTCATTACCGTATTTTCGCGTAAACCTTGGCCTTAGTTTATCCTTCTTTGAAAAGATAGCTACGTACGTGCGATGATTTTCGGAGGAATCGCTAACGCAGTCATTGATGGTGATGCTGAGATTTGGAGGAAGCTGAATCGATCGGATTTATTGATTATGTTCTTCTTTTTATCTACGATCTATTGCACGAAATTATTATTTTTTGTTTTTCATTATTTGGACGTACTCGAACGAAGCAATCTAGCAGACAGGCCTACGCAAAGATACTCGACCATTTGTAAACGTGTACTCGTAATGTTTCAGGTATATGAACTATGTAAGGCAACAAGTTTATCGATGATCTAACGAAAGAGAAATTTGTCATCTTTTCTAAAGCAGCAGAGATCGATGATAGCTCGATCCTGTCTTGCCTAATCCGAGATGATCTTTTGAAAAAAACCTTTCCTGTCTTCTCTACCTCTCTCTTTCTCTCTGTATCTTTTGGTCTATCAACCCTTCGACGAAAAGTCATCCATTTTCTAAGGACACGTTAACGCGAGGCAACGATCATTAGGCATTTTCCTTTCCTCGTATATACATAAGAGATAGAATCTGTCCTCACACGCATTCCTTCCTTCCTTTCGCGTATCGTTGTTGTTTCTCACTGCCTTTCTAGCTAAAATAAAAGAAAAGAAACCAAAAAAAAGGAAGAGAAACGATTCTTCTCAACGCAGACACCACGCTGATCTTCGTCCGAAGATTTATAATGAAAGATGGTTTAAAAAAAAAAAAAAAAATTGAAAAGAGAAAAATCATTTACGATTTGTCGAAAGCTCACCGACGAACGTCCGATCGAACGTAAAAATAATCGATTTCATCGAAAGTATCGCGCGAGGCCCCATTCGAAAAGATCGATCGATCGATTTAAGACTGACGCGTCGACGTACCTAATAAGAATATTTCATTCCTCGAAGCAGAATCTCGTTCGATGACGTTCGTCAGGGACAGAAGGAACAAAGGAGAACGGGAAGAAAACGTTTAGAGTAATTTAACGCGCAGCTCACGGCCTGATTCTTGTCGTTTCAGCGAAAGCACAAAGGGAAATATAATTTGTTATGTGTGTATTATATACGGGGTGGTTTTTTTTAAATTTCAATAACAAATTTTGAGAACGTGTCCCGTTCGCGTTAAGAAATGAACATGCGTACGATTTAAGTATATTTAATATATACGATACATCGATGAAATATTGCTCGCGAAGTAAACATTCCTTACGATCTCCTCGCGATTTTTTTAACTATTTACACATACGTTTGGCGCGAATGGAATACACGATGTCGAAGTTCGATGGAATTATTTAAAAGACACCTCGTATATACGGCATATACGATGCGACAGTGAGGATGATATCTCACGTTGAATAAAAAGTAAATTAGATATAGCGAGGCTGAACTTCGACTGGCATACGGCACGTGGCCGTGTCGTACTTCTATTTGTACAAAAACGATTGCTGATAATGTCTACGAGCAAAAAAGGGAAAAATAAAGATTGTATGTCGTCTCGAATTGAACTTTCTCGAGTGATCCGACTTTGACACACGGGTCATTACATTTTCCTTTATTTTACATCTCGTAACAGCAGAAAAGAGCGATCGTCCCTTTCTACAAAAATTGCGTCAAATTGAAACGATTCGGTTTGCCAAGGCTTTGGAAAAGTTTGTAAAAAGAAAGATATCGATAACGTGTTCCACCCTTGATACGATCTTAACAGGTAAGTGAATTAATGTCAATTAAATCGGAAGGAAGTAAATGTACTTACCGTTTTCATCAACGAATCGATCGTTGCTTCACTTTCGTTAGATGTATCGTGCCATCGGCTCTAGATTATAATATTTTAATCATATTTTTGTTAACTCGATTCTAATAATTATCCTAGAGCGTTTCACGATGTCAGATACTTGAAAATGATCGAAGGGACGTGCTTGGTAATTTTCCACGAAACACCGTGCTAATAAATATCTGTGTATAATAAACCACATTTACATCATAATTATATTTGCGTAAAGCATCGACGTTAATTAACATTGCTTTTAATATATACATCTCTTGTACAAACTTTAAAATTTAATAACGCATTAAATCGGTGTATATCGACGGTGTTGCTCTTCGCGCGGATCGTTCCAGCCTACGGATGATTTATAAATCCCCCTCTCCACCTTAATACTAACAATTTAAAAAAAAAAAAAAGAAACAAAAATTGTACAGAGTGAGTCTGATCGAATGGCTAATAATCGTTCGTGTAATTATTTTATAACGAAGATTTTTAAGAGCTCGATAAAACGAAGTTCAAGTTTAATCGTACGCCTATCGAATATGTAAACGAAACTAACAGCACGAAATTTGTAATGTGTACTTGCACTCATTGTGATCTGAAATGACGAGTAAAAAGAAAAAGCAAATAAATGTAATATGGGAAGCAGACATATGTATTTGTGTGTGCGTGTGTGTATTTGGACGATTTTAATTAAAATTTTTATCTAATCATCAATGAAAAATTTACACGCGCATTTTACCAGCAATGGTATTCGCGGTAGGTACGGCTGGGAGTACGGGGACTGGACGGACGGCTCCACGACTACGCATTTCAACTGAGAATATCTTATTTATCGACCGTCGATACGAGACGCGACGGCAGTCTTTGTCTCCTCTCTCTCACCACAGAGAGAGATTCGTTCCAGAATCGAATTCCTGTCTGAACGGGAGGGTAGTTTGATTGACGCGCGTTTGATAAGCCTGGCAATTAACTTGATTGACGTTTCATTTATAACCGCAGCTACGAATTTACGGGCGTTCAACGTTTATCTCCGACTTTCATTTCTCATAGTCGTGAAAAAAAACCGAAATCGTTGGAATACGATTATAGCGAGAAAGATATTTGCGCTGATCCTATCGATCGTTGCACCGAGGATGGATTGGGTTCGTTTTTATTTTCATTAAATAATCATAGAGAAAAAACGTAGGACGATGAAGCAGGACGTGTCCGACAGGGGAAAAAGAAAGCGTGGAACGCTTCGTGGTTGCGCTTTTCTAAAAAAATACGTCTTTATTGTAAATGGGATCGTTAGCGTAGTTGCTCATCATCATAAAGACAGTCAAATTTCGAAATCCTTCGTAGCTTCGAAGCGGCGAGCTTTTGGCGAGAATATCATCAAGCGTCCCTCGACGACGAAATATCATTTTTTTCGAAATAACACTCAACTCATGCTCGATTCGTGTTTTCTTTCGTGTTAACTGGCATGCGTGTATGTGTGTGTTTTGTATTCTTTTTTTTTCTTTTCCTTATCGTTATTATTATTATTTTTTCATCGCTCTTAAATCTCTCACTTTCTCTCCCCTTAGACCCCCTCCCCCAATCTCTCTATCTCTCTTTCTCTCAGATTTAATTTGATATTTGATTAACACTTAGACGGTAATAGTAAAGTCCTTTGGCGATTTAGACAGCGAACTGTTAGAAGCGAGAGCGCTTCTCTTCCTGTGAAGCCTCAGCTTCATGTCTATGTCGCACTCGGCCTCGCTGGTCTCGTGGGCGTCCGTGAAGCCCGTCGGTGGTTTCAATTCCAACGTGGACAGCTCGCTGCCCCAATCCTCGTCTCTCCTGCTCATCCTCGAGGAACCAGGCTCCTCGAGAAGGCATAGCGATTCTACCGATTTCCTCGAGTTCTGCTCCTTGCCTAATCGGTCGCAGGAACCTTGACGATTCGGGTGACTCGGTGACGTGCCTCTCGAGTATGGATGATGCATTCCCGATTCCGAAAGTTTCACCGCACGCAGCATCCCTGGTACACGTCCATCGATCGCGATGTCTGGCGTTGCTCCTCGACTCCTATCGGATACAAATTTTTACATTATTTTGAGACTAAGTTAGGTAAGATGTTAGATATATAGAATGTAGGTGTGGACGTGTACAGGTAACCTTTGTATGTTCTACATCAAAGGTTTATTAATATACTAAAGTCACACAATCGATAATACCTACAGTTTTAAGATACAATTTGTAAGACCAATAATAATAATGTCATCCAAAGTATCGTTTCATACGAGGGTCCCTGCAAGTACCACACCCAATTCTCAAAGTACCGTGTTATAAGGTGATCACCTGTATATTACATGTATCTGACCTTTGTTTCTCGAGCCTTGGGAAGGTCTTCCTCTCAGAAATTGGTGACGGCTCCGTTGATGTACTCGAAATGTACAGCACATCTGGAAGGTGCACGCGAACACGTTGATGCGGTAAAGGTAAGTGGTTAGTAGCGGCTGAATATATTAAGCTGTGGATGGCTTCGACACAGAAAACCGAATACTAACTTACTATGATGAACCGGGACCAAGGCCAGCCGTTGTTCCCTCTGACCGACGGAGTTTGGTCCAGGTGAACGAGTCATCAACGATGTCGGCCCGGAATCGTCTAGATGATTGGACGATTCCGTGCGACTGCTAGTTCCAACTTCGGTATCGCTGTCCGAGCCAAGAGTATCGTATTCTTCGGATTCGGACTTGAAGGATTTCGATTTGCGACGTGCTCGACCGCGCACTTTTGTGTATTGATCCACGTCACACTGAAATCGTTTGTTCTGTAAAATATTAAATATTACGTTTATTAATATCAAGCAAACATTCTTTGTTGTAATCGTTTAAATTATATTTTATTCATTTAAAATTTTGATGGTGATTAACCCTTATTAACTTGTACCCTGGGCACCAAGTAGCCACGTAAAGAATGCTAATAAAACCTAATTGATTACATAAAATGGGTGTATTATTTACTATTTCCAAAGTATTATGCGTCTCACAATCGAAACTAGCCTGCTAGAGGCTTATCTTCAGTGGGAGCCTGAAATACTCCACGATACCAGTTAAGGGTTAAACGAATAAAAAAAGATAGTTATGATCAACAGTTCCTAAAGAAGATTATACGTCTGTTCGTTTGACTCACTTGAGCACCCTGAAGCATCGTCTCGCTTCGTTCGTAGAAGAATGCCTGTCGCGTTGGGTTTTCCTGCTCGGGCACATTGAAGGTGGCGTACGGATAAATGTCTTCGGGATATTCTGGTATTCGTTTCAGGGCGCTCACCTCACGGCAGGGTGGTGACTGCTGTCCCGGTTTCCTCACCGTCGCGTAATACTGTTCTCTTTGCTCTGTGTTTTGCTTATTGTCCAAAGCAACCTGCGTTTGCGAGTTGGGATCGTTCACGACGCCCGATCTCTCTGGATCTATAATTTTGTAATTGTTGGGGTTAGTCGTACTGGGATCGTATTCGACCCGTTTAACTCGCGGGTGAAAAATAAAAAAATTTCTAAGAGGCCTATTCTCGTAAACGAATATCGTCCTCGTGTTTTATAATTCCAAAGGCTCTGCCCTTCGTCTTGCCTTTTAAAACCCTCGTGAAACTATTACGGATAGTCGGCGACGATGACGTTTGAAAGTTTACGGCGAGAAGTTACGACCCGAATCTACTTCATTATTTAACACGACCCGTAGTAATGTATAATTAGCTAGCGGGAGAACCGTAGTCTCACGAAACTCGGAGGATAAGGTGATACGTCGGGCGAATGTTTATCTTGACTGATGTTCCCTTCGTTCGATAATAGTAATAATTTAATAAGAATCATGAATTTTTGTAATCCGATCTGATGAGATTATGATACGTCGCGGGTATCAGTTATACCGTGTATCTCTGCAAACAATAATACGTAATTTAATGATTTTAAATACAATAGATTCCGATTATTTGGGACACATACGGATTAACGTCCTTCGACCCGATTAAACGACTGCCCCAATTATGCGACATATCGCTATATTCACTCAGTGCAGTTTCGTTCTTTCAGCTTTGTTCCAAATAACCGGCTATCTCGTTTAACCGATGGCTCAAATAAATGGAATCCAGTTTACCTATTATAGAATTTTCGGGGATCAATGTCCCGATGAATCAAAGTTGGTAGCTGTTTTCACATAGAGGAGTTAGAAGAGACTCTTTTACTTTGTCACAGACTAAATAAAATAAATGTTGTGTTTGCTAATAATAATTATATCGATTAGCCTTTAGAAAATATTTTAATAGGTTTCCCGAACATAGTGCCAACCATCCTCTTTAAATCCACTTTCAGTATCACGAATTATTGTTCGCAAAATTTCCCAGCTCGTTCGCGTGGCAGCAACGTCCTCGTCTACGGTGTTACTTCGTCTGGCATAAGTAAAAACCGATAAAACGAGAGTCAAGTGGGTTTTACAGGAATTCTTCCCCGCGCCCCTTACTTTTTTCCTTCCTCGGTCCTAGCTCAACCACCCGCTTCAGAAAAATCCCAACGACGACGACGAACTACCATCACCACCACCATCGTTGCTACGGAGTTGGAACTCTTAAAAGCACCGGTACTTTTCTCTCTCGTAATTGGAGTACGACTCTTCGATATTTGGTTACTCTTGTCTGCGCGACAAGTGGCTCGGATAGCGGATCGTGGAAACGGGGGAGTGGTTGCGGGTATTCCCTCTGGCTTAATGCAAATTGCTGATCGGGACGGTCGTGTACGAACCGACCTGTCGACACGTCGATTTATGAACTTCGATAGCACTTCTCATTGACTCGTTCGCAAATCGATTGTCTATCGGAGCGGGCGTTACTGAGAACACAGGGGAGATATACGAAGGGTCCGAAACAAGGATAGAAGATTAAAGTGGCAACGAAATGCGCACAAACGCTTTAAACTTTTATCTCGTTTGTATGCACGTAGATTGGAAAGGCTGTGATAACAAAAGCGCGATTAATTTACACCTTAACATTTTTTTTTTTATAATTCCATTTTGGCGAACCTCTTTACTTTGCTATCACGATAAAAACTAATGAAAAATGAGTCTCACGTTTTAGATATCAGTCGATTTTTAGTATGAACAAAATTTGAACAAAAATTTCATTTAAAAGTTCAATTCAAGTAGCAAAAGGATAACTTACGTGTTTTTAAGCAAAAACAAACACCGGCGACCGCGAGAATGACAGCGAGAACGGAGATCACGCTCGGTGCCAATACGTGAGCGTCAAGATAGAGGGGGGTGTTTTCAGCTTCCTGAGGCTGGTCCTCGTGCAACCGGATGTTGCCGCTTTGTGACAGCGTGCTGAACAAGTACTCGGCTTGGGTGGATCCCGCATTGTTGTAAGCTGTCACGCGAAGCTCGTAGTTCGTCCCGCTCTCGAGATCAACGATGGAACACTTCGACTGGGGTGATATGTTATTGGACACTGAAACGTACACAGACGATTCTCTGAAAACCCCTCTCGTTTTCGACGTACCGGAATCGACGAAACGCGTTGGTTCGTTACACGATCGAAATTCGACGAGGGGCAAAAGGAATTTGGTTGACCTACCTAATAGCCAATCACCGGGAGGTCTTCTATATTCCACAACGAAAGAGAGTAAAGGGCAGCCTCCGTCTTGCCAGGAAGCCAATTCCAGATCAACGAAAGTCTGATTGACCTTGACCAGATGATGTTTCGCGGGTGGTATAGGTTTGGAACCGTTGGTCTTGGCAGTCTCGATCTTGCTCGCGCTTCCACTGCCGATCTTATTGAACGCGGCAAGAGTGAACTGATACCTGGTGCCACATTGCAAACCTTCGAGAAGGTGAGTGCTCGCTCTGCGGTCGAGTAACACTTCCTCCCACTCGGCGAACTCCCGACGATAAGCCAACAGAAATCCTTTAATGGGAGCACCGCCGTTGTCTCCCTGTTTCCATTGTAACTGAACGGCGTCGGTCGTTGTGCCGGTTGCCAGAAGCGTCGGCGGAGTCGGTGGAACTATGCATAAAGTTTACCAATTAGAACTTGTCCGACGTTCGACGACGAAACAAGGGCGGAAGGCAACGCGACGCGACTCGAGTCGCGCTACACCAGCTTCTATCTGTCCTTGCGTGAACATGGATTGGGCGAGATCTCCCGTCCGACGGAATGCTCGACTTTAAAGGGGAGTATATATCTTACTATGCTTGCTAGAACCCATCGCTTCGAGTATGTTTGTGTTTTCACATGCCAATTACGTGAATGGGTTTTTTTAACGTATATGGTCATGCGTTAGGAGATGTTTTGGGCAAACTAAGCCAATGTATACTTATGTGTTTCGTTTTACATATATTTTGTGTATGTATACTCGTTGCGTTGTAATCATGTATACGTTGTGCATTTTAGAAGTTCCCACATTATCCATGTGTTTTCAATGCATATTACGCGAGAGTATATCATCTATACCTACTGGTGTGAGTGTTCCATCTATGCAAATACATAGGAAAGCGAAGACACGCGAGCTAACGACGAGCTATCTCGCGGTTCGGCTTTAAAACCCCTCGAGTGTTGCTCTGTGTACGCTGGGATTACCATCAGAGGCTATATGCAACGGGTATTGGCAGAAGAAGACCGCCTTGGACCTTAAGTTTTAACGAGTTTCCGTGCCCTCTCTCGATCGATTATGCGCTCACTTTCGACGTACGGAAATTATGTTGGTTGACTTTGCAAAATCGAGAATCGATTTTTGGCTCTAGTTGATCGACCGAAGGAATAGAATTTCAGAAGCTATGCCGTTATTTAAAACTGGCATCGATCGATCAAATTGATTAGTTTGTTAAATTTTACTAAAACCCGATAGCATGATATTTGTTATTTTCAGTTGATTGCCAAATTTACGGAATAATTCGGATTTGGTTTTATAAAATCGATCGTTAATTCTTTCAAAGAAGTCGACTACAAAGATTTTAGTTCTAATTCGTAAGACTCGTTAAGAAGAAAGATCTTTCATACCTTGCACTTGTAACGTATACGTGATCTCATCAGACCCAAGAGAATTCTTAACGTGGCAGGAGTAATTACCCTCGTGGCTTCTTTGAACGTTTCTCAAAGTTAGAGCGTTGTCCGGTCCCAAATCATACCTGAAACACGCGAAAAATGAAGCCACTTGACTTAATTTTATCTTTGTCCTAAAAGACAACGAGGTTTATCTTTTTTCATCGTCTGCCATCTGAAACGCTTCATTAACAGCGCTCGAAGAAGCACGTAAACTTATTTTCTATATGTACCAAAATGGCCGTTAAAATAATGCCGAAAGTTCGCGGTAACGAGATTAAAGGATTACCTCGGAGCCTGAGAACTTTGCTCATCGCTGGTAGAAAGAGAGAAAGAGAGGGAGTGACTCGAAGAGAGTATGCTACTACTTACTCTTGATGCAGCTTTGCGTCAGCTCGTCTCCACTCTACGGTGGGTCGGGGGTTTCCAACGGAAAGGCACGCCATATTAACGTCGACTCTCCATGGTACCACGATAGGAATACCGAACGATATTATCGCAGCTGGAACTGATAACCCAAAAGAAAATATATTGATTTTGCTCTCCTTTGCATCTCGGTACGATATTTGATTTAACAGTTGATGTAAAAGTGAATATAAAAAATATAACAGTTTCCTCTTTTCGTTCTCTGTTCTCTTAACATTTGTATCGATTGAACAAATAATGTTGATTCGTGGACGAAATGCCATCTGTTTCTATGAATATTGGAAAACAATGGTAATGGATCATTAATCCGAGAACGTACAACATCGATGCGATAGGTCATGGCCTCGTCAGAAATGTTCTAATGGGTGCCAATTTTACGCCATCGTACGGTCGACGCGAAATACGAAATATCGTAAGTTTAAAAATGCGTCAGAGTGATGGTCTATTCATCGTGAGTTATCAAAAGAAATGCTCGTTAAGAGTCGAGAGCCTTATTAAGAATATGATCGTTGGACGAGCTTCTTCTTAACTTGGATATAGCTAGGAGGAAAGATTTTATGAGCGACGTAAATACGTTGAAACGTGCTTCAGCGTATTATGTTTTTTAATATTCTATTATGTTCGTTAAATAAGTTATGGCGTATCAAATCCCGGGAGGTAAAAAAATTTTTAGCAAAATAGATACGTAGGAAAATATAATATTAAAAGAACTTCTTTCAAATTCTTCCAAGCGAGAAATTAGAAAATTCCTTTTGCAAAAGCCAATTTCGTTCGTTCAAATGTGTATCCGGATTAATCCACAAAAACGACACAAAAATTCCCAAAATTCCTATGATCATACCGAAAATATCTTCCCTCAAATTTGCTTCGCTAATTCCACACGTTAACGGAGGAGGAATGAAGGAAGTTGAAGGTTCTCGTACGTCGTCGTCGTAGGTTTCGAGCAAAAGGTTTCGAAACGTGTTTCCTCTCTCCTATCACCGAGCTAAAGGAGGATGTTCATACATCTCGAAGTAGAAGTTTTCGAGGAACGCCTCGGGCTGGCTTACCGGTAGTGCTGGGTTGAAGTTTGATGACCGGAGTACTAGTACCCTGGCCTATTTTGGTCCAGGCCGCGACCCAAGCCTCGTAGGACTCGCGCAACTTCAGGCCGGTCATCTCGTGATGCAGGTTCTGCGCAGACAGGGAGTTCTTACTGATCTTTACTTCCTGGCCCTGGTCCAAGACTCGAATAAAAACGGTGTATTTGGTGAGAACGCCGTTCGGCCGACGCGGTGGTAGCCAAGATATCACCACTGAATCCTCGCCGCTGGACACCGCCTTCACGCGTTCCGGTGCGTCCGGAACTGCGGTCACACGATCGTTTATTAACTTTTCAAGATTTATTTCGACTCTTTCAGCAAGGGTTAACCGTAGTTTTAACTTAGAGTTAAGAAAGGATTAACCCTGACCGATTGGCTTAAACCTTTCGCAATTTAATCTGTTTTCTTTAGCTAGCCTGTAGCCAGCCTGTTGATCTAACCTAGAGTTAAACCAAACGTTAAAATAATTGATTGATTTAACCCTTTCATAGCTCAGTCTGTTTTCCTTGATCAGTCTATAATGCTTTTGAGTATTTTATACAAAAATTGTGGGATATTAAAATCGCATTGTTTATGCGATGACTCGATATATTACTTATATTCACAGGAAATAAGATAGGCCAATTGAGATGATTTATGAAAAAAAAAATATATATATATATATTCGATTTGACGTGGTCATATTTATTGTGTAGGATACTCCGTGCAAGGGTTCAAGATAAGAGCGACGAAACTTTTACCTCTTCGTGTCTTAGAGCGAACCTGAAAATCAATCGATCGATTACGAACTTGAAGAATTTGAAGGAAACTCCGAAACTCAACAATTTTTAAGATTAGTCGTGAACTTCCGGAATTTCAAGTTCGTTCTTTACTTTCCTGAATTTTAAGTTTGCTCTTTTACTTTTACCTAGCTTAAAAATATTATCAACCCTTCTTACACTTTATAAATTTGATGTGTCATATTCCTCCAACGTCTACACGCAATTGTAAAACAACTTGGGCTAATAAATTCGAGTAAAGTCTTCAAACGATATTTAAAGCAGATATTAATTATAGTACTGAACTTGTACAATGTCCAATAACAGAAATTTGACTCCCTTCGTTCGCCTATCATCGATAAAAACACATATATTCCATTTAAATAACCCGCTCTGTATCCCAACAACAAATGTTCGAAACATATCCTTTTTATCCGAGCATTAACTACTTCCATTCTCCGAGTAAAACATGGAAGGATTCTAAAGCGTTGATGGATGTATAGAGTTTCAAGCTAGCTAACGAGGATCGATGAAACATTAGAAAATGACTCGAATCTCATTCTCCTACCGTATACCATACGCTTACGACTGTATTATATTATGTAGCGAGTAGTTGGGTCTAGTTTCCATACGAACTACGCCACAACCGTTTACAGATTACACACTTGGAATGGTTAATAGGTTGGACGAGAGATATCCCCGTTCGTAGTTTAGAAACCGAAACCGAATTCTGATTCAAAATACCTATAAGATTCGAGATAAGACATCGAAAAGATCGATTTCGAAGGAAAATAGAGTCCCACCCGTGGGACAACGTATATACACTATGGATAGGGTCGCGTCTGTGGCTGACAAAATCACGGCTCGGTGGTTTACCAGTTTCCTCGGTAGTGCAGGAGACGGGACTGCTGCTGACACCCTCGCCTGCTCTGGTGTAGGCGAGTACCTGGACGGTGTAGTTCGTGTAGGGACTTAGGCCGTGCAGTACCGTGCTAAGTGCATGACTGATTTTCGTTTCTCGTCCGGTCTGCGATTCCGAGGCGACGCCGCTAGCTGCCTCGTACAGCAGCTTGTATCCTTGCACGACCCCGTGAACTTTGTCGGAAGGTGGTGGTTTCCAGGTCACCTGGATGTTCTGCCCGGTCAAAGCGGTGCAGGCCACGTTCTGCGGTGGCGCGCTTGGAACTATGTCAAATCGTATATCGTAAATTTCGGTGTGCTGGTCCACCTACTTCGAGCCTCCTGCTCTTACTTCTCCTACGAGAGTTAAACTTATTCCTCGTGAATGATTCTGTTTTGTGCGGGAACGAAACAATTGCGGGAAATCTGAATCGAGGAGACTTATTGTTAGGATTTATTTCCTTAGTGTTAACTGAAGAAAAGGCTAGAGATTAAATTTCCCGTACTAAAATTCAATCACTATCTGTGATGCCTTCATTCGATAGCAAGGCACAATACAAGTGTTAAAGTTCTTAAATATCGATATTTTCGAAATATCTGAGTTCCTTTTTCAATGTATGCTATTAATATTTTGTTATGCTAGATTATAATATAACCATTTTTTATTAAAATCACTCAGTTATTTCTCTAAAAAAAATGTTTTATTTATTCATTTTATGCATGCGCGATGTTTACAAAATACAATAATTAATAAAAAATGTAAGTGCCGGTAGATGGCCACAAGTCATAAGCTATGTAAAAACTAAGTACACCATAGAGAAGTACAAATTAAAAGACAACTTTTGAAACCCTCCCAAGCTAAGAAATTTAAAAAAAAAAAGGTACAAAATCGACCCAGCCTAATATACACTTACATGCAGTAAATTCGATATTATTCCCATGAAAACGTAAGTTCGTACCAAAGTGTTTTATAGCCTTTGAAAAGAAACATTATTAAACCCTAGTAGCATTTGCCGTTGGCTTGCATTCGCCAACGGTTGGGAATGTATTGGCAGATGGTTAGTTGGACCGCCAACTTTCACCCAACATAGGACCAATGGTGTCAACTTGCACATTTTACCCAACAGATAGCCAACAACAGAACTGCTGCTACTAAAGCTACAGTTGGGTAATGTTTGTAGGCGTTTAAGTAATGGTAGCAACGTCGGACCAGCTAATGAAACCTTATAATGGGCCTGCTGCTGCTATTACTACCGTTGGGTAATATTTCTAAATATTTCAGTAACGTAATATCGTTGGGCTATCCGTGACAGCCCTACACGAAAACGGCAATAGAGGGGTGAGGGCGGCGTGTGAGCGGTGGAAGTCATCGCGGATTGCCTGGCCCCGATCGCGTGTGAGAGCGAGATGGCAGTAAAGTAAAAGACGACGATCGGTCATGGTGAGGAAAGGCGCTTCTTTTTTTTGGTCCTTTGTCCTCGAATCTGCCGATCGTTTCGTCTGTCCGCCATTTTCTGTTATCGTCGCGTCGTTTTGTGTTGTGTCGTGCATTTTTGGAAAAATGTTTATAGTCATTGAATTTGCTGATGTTAATGGAGACGGTGGTGAACTTAGTGTTGTGCGGGAGGGGTGGTTGACACCGCGAAAGAGAAATTGTATGTGGCCACCTTTTAAAACATCTAATAAATTTAATAAATACCTTGTATCTGATAAATATATTCCCGACGTAACAACATGGGCAAGATGCCCAATTCAAAGAATATTTTATGAAACTGGTGAGTTTGTTATAAGTTCTTATTATATTCACATAATAGGTATGGGTTAATTTTAGGTTAGGTACCTAGGTGCCTCTAAACACGTCGCCAACGGCGTCTTTTCTAGAAATATCAAGGATTCCGTCAACTGTCGCTCAAAGTTCAAAATGCAATGTACCTACCCAGGTACACACAAAAATTGCTTCTGTTTTCTTCTGTGGCTATGTGAATATCCCCTGTTCCTATTCAAATGACCCATCAAGGCAACGAAAATCCAACCGCTTGCCTAAGTGTATTATGTATCGTTGGGCCTACTGCAAGTTGGCCCTTGGTAGGGAATCCTACTTTGGCCCTCAGTTTTTGGCCCAACTCGTAAACTGCGCGCCAAATGTATGCGTTAGCCAACTAACGGTAGGTATGTGGCCCAACTAACTGCCAACACAAAATGCTATTAGGGAAGAGAGTCCCACAATCTTACAAAGTAACTCAACCTTTCCCAAGTCTCGTACAGAGTACCATTTTAATCAGACCCAATAAATCTTAACCTATCAAACCCCTAAATTTATATCACCCTAATCTCCCCTAACCTAATTCCACAAAAAATCTAACCCCTTTCACCTCCCTGCCAACGATGATACACAGCATTTCGTTAGCCCAAGTTATATAAACCTAGTTCGAACTCTCTCTCTCTTAGCAAAAGCAGCGCGCATGCCCGTGTAAACGATAAGTTCCGCGCGCAAGATCACTTCCAATTAGGATCCTTTTAACAAACGCTCTCGGATATAGGTTTAGCGTGAGAGGAAGAGTGGGATGGTGAGATCAAGTACGGTAAGGGATGATGGTGAAGATCGAGTGGGGAGGGTCGCTGAGATCGACGAGAGCACGGCTTTATACTACTATACCTCGTCTAAGAACGTAAACGCTCGCGGGCGTATCGTAGCCAGTAACGTCGCTGGTAGTTACAACTTTAATGGAATCCAACAGGCCCGTTCCCCTCGCTCCGCTTGTCTCTTAACCTTTAACCCCTACCTTTCATCGAAAAGTTCCACGAAACTTTTACTAACGCTAGGCGAATAGTTATTAATATAATCAAATCGGAAATGAAATTGTTTCGAACATTCGAGCAGCCGATGGAAATTTTAAATTTACGTAGTTCAAGAGAGACAGAGAGAGAGAGGAAAGATAAAGGGGAATGAGAAAACGAGAAAAGATAGGTAAAGGATGAGAAGGATTCTTCGTCGTCGTTGTCGTAGAAAGTTAACGTCTACTTGAAATGCTCGACGAGTCTTCCACGAATCCGAAGTTTTTATTCCGGAACACGTGGAAACCGCGCATAATTATCTGTTCCGTTAGAACAATATTCCATGGCGGAGAAAGATAAACGGCCGGAATTAAGCAGACCCATTTGCAAAACACAGTTACTCTCTGTCTGTCTCTCTCTTTCTCTCTTTTTTGAGAAATGCGCGCGCACGAACGCTATCGTTGTTCTCTTTGCGAGGTTACCGCGTTCGGATAGGCTACTACGCCGTTTTATACGCGAGCATTATCGAGAAAATAGATTCGAGTTACTCGAGTAAACTATGAGAAATTTCTTTAAAAGGGTTTAACAGTTTATTCAAAAATTTTGCGCGAACTTGCGTTCTCCCATTTTCAAACTAAATTTAGGACACGGGGTCTGACGAGTTTTTAGTCAATGTTTGGATTATTCGATCAGTAGTAAGTTTGAGTTAAATTAGTTTTGTATAGTCGTTATACTACGCGCTAATGATCACGATACAGGGGAAAATGTAAAAGATCGTATAAAGCTCGTATGTACCAAAAATGTTACAATAGGATTACAACATCACTCGATAACACCGTGCTAAAGAACGTGGGTGTTACAAGCTAAATGGAATAATAAATTCGTATCTCTTAATAATTCCTGACATACCTACCCTTATAATAAGAATAATTCTCTTGCATTTGATAGACTATATTCCGAAATCTTTATCAAAAATTCCAATCATTTTCAGCTTTGATGACTATCATCCTCCTTTTTCAAAGTCAGTTAAAAATAAAAGGGCACGAAAAATTCGAAGGATTCAAATCTTCTACGGTTCCAAATTTAGTTCATGATCTCTTTTCTCAAAAATTCTTGGAGAAAAATCGCGAGACACTTAATGACGTATCGTAGCGGTACACAACGATTTCCGTTGGCTTCGTCGAGACGATATCGTGAGGTAACAGCGTACGCGGGGAATGTGAACGTAAACGTCCGGACAAAACGCTTCTCGTAATGTCTGATCCAAGCCGACGTAGCTGAGCCCCTCTCGCGGTCGGTCGGCTCGATCGTTAGAACCTTGTTTACGGACGCCTGGGATTTACGACGGGATGCTGCGCTCCTATCTTCGACTTCCATCATAGGAGAATAAGATTGAAAATCGATCTCGCGTAGGTACGGCGAACCTCCTACGACGAAACGATTCCAACTTTTTGATACGAACGTACCCTACACGTATATATATACATATACGCGACTAACGGTCGTGTGTGGCTTCTTTTTATGGGTAATAGAAATGGTTGAAGTGGAATTAAAATTTATTGCTTTCATATCGCGTGTTACGTGGTCGAGAGTTTCTCGAGATGTCCGATGAATCGAGGAAATTTTCGAAAATATAATTGCTTCGTGCGGTAAATTGTATCTTTAGATTTTTGTAATCTCGAACAAAAAGATCGGGTAAAAATCTACTAACACATTGTTGACGGGAGACAAGACTCGGTGTTTTCCGTTTCTCAAGCGCAGAAAACGGTAAACGTGGTTTTACTGCAATATGTCTTAATAACTATCTCGGTATACGAATATTATTAACATCATCGATAATAGTAATAACTAATTTATAATAAAATATTTCGTTTAATAAGAAATGCACATTGTTTTGAATAGGTGCATTTATTATACATAGGTACCTATCGAATAAAATATACCAAAGTGTTAGAATTAAGGTGAATTAAATACGCTTTATTAAAATATAAAACACTCAGTTCTTTATTCTTTGACTGTATAAGGAGGCACATCTTTTCTCTTTGCTGTGACTTTCTAGATTAAAAAGGAAAACCAAACGGCGTACCGATGCATAGGACATAGGCACAAAGATCCCACGAGCGACTAAGTTTAGGGGAGAGTTAAGTGGCCAGATCTCGCTAGACATAACACTCAATACAAAGGATCGATTGTATTTTGTAACGGAGAAAATATCTAACGAATCTCAAATTATAAATGCAATGCAATGGAAATAGAACGTTTAATCCAACACAAAGTATACCGCCCACGATGTGTTAGTAATAAGGGAATATTTAGAAACTTGATTACTTTTTTCATAAAAAAATGCAATAATATATTTATTTATTTCTACGTTAAAATAAGTGAAACCACGAGGCAGGGGAGGAGCTTGCTTCGGTGACACGCGTGCGTATGAATTTATTCGATTACGTAATGCTAATGGATATGGTGAGTGTCGATGATTAATATATCGAATAATACGATTTTCCGATAATCATAAATTGAATCCAGGGAAATATCAGGGGACGATCGAGCGAAAGTATCGTCTAGCGTGCGTACGTTCGCGTCAAAGAGAGACACGAAACTTGTCGTTCAACGTGGTTCATTTTTGAATGGATGAACCATCGATACGTAAAATCGATATATAACGTGCGTACTTCCAACGAAAAAAGAAGATGAATAATATATTTCGAAGTGAGACAGCAAAGAGAGAGCGCTTGCTAGGCGATGAAGCAAAGGCGTAGAGGCGTAATACCGTGGTATTTTTTTATTAGTACTCTCTCACTCCCGTCAGTGACGCAATTTTTATGAGATTCTTTCGCCATGCACGCTTTTTACGCTTTCCGGCCTTGTGAATTTTACATGGTATAATTGAAGGCGTCTTTATCCAATTCTAAAATACCAGACTTAATGACGTACCGCGGCGAGATATTGAAAAACGCTAAGTAAATATTAAAAATAATTTTCAGGTAGCTCAGATTTTTCTACAGGGTGTCCGCTTCCATATAGTCAAGCAGAGGACTACGTGTACACATCAATGACTTGAATCGAAATGTCTAATACCATTTTTCGAAATTCGACTTAGTTAACGAATTATTAACTAACAAAAATCCATCAATTACATCGATTAGCAAAGGAAGGCGGTTCACTCGAGCTCGCAGCTAGGCAAGAGATGAAGCGATAGGAGGAGCAATCCATGATAAACAACGTTACATGTCGCTGCTCGCCGTAATTGGCCGATTTTTGTTAGTTAATAATTCGTTAACTAAGTCGAATTTCGAAAAATGGTATTAGACATTTCGATTCAAGTCACTGATGTGTACATGTAGTCCTCCGCTTGACTACATGGAAGCGGACACCCTGTATATTTTACAAAGAACATAGCTTTACCTTTGTCACATATTTTCAACATTAACCGAAGTAGAAGTTCATAAAATACAATATTCTATTTTTAATCCAACAAAGGAACGAACTTTTTTTTCGTGTCCTCAATCTCGTCCTACTTGCTGCAAATAAATATATATCTACATACGAGGAATAAGTTTATACCACATGCGACATTTTACGAAAATAGGAGAAGAGGAAAAAAGACCTGAGACGAAGGATGCTCAAGATAAAATAAGAAAAAAAAGCACAAAGGGGTTATATCCCCTAGTGCGCGTTTACTTACCATCTTCAAAGGTTTGCGCTATGACAGAATCGGAACCGGGCCCGTCTCCTTTGCTATTGAACGCCTTTACCACTATACTGTACTGGGTGTATTTCCGCAAACCGGTTAGTCTGTAATCGTAGGAACCGTCGCCGTTTCCCGTGATACCCACTCGCGTTGTGTTCACCGATTGATCATCTCCCCTGGAATAAAATGGTAAGGGGAAGGTTGCCTATTGGGGCGGAAAGATAAAGCGAGCCGCAACACGCAGATTTTCGAAACGCCCGCAGCTATCTTAGACATACTCGAGCGAAAACGAGAATCCGACCACCCCTTTTCACGAGGCCTGTCTCCTATCCGTGCTTCCCCCCTCTCTTATCCTCTCCTAAACCTCACCCGTTCGCCCACCATAATGGATATCTTTTTTCCTTCTTTTTTGGATAGTAAATCTTTCCTCTTTTCTGTTTCTTTCGATTCTTTTATTCGTTAGGAACGAAGTACGTACTTGCGAAAAGATTATTTTTTTTTTTTTTAAGGAGAAATCAAGGAGAAAAGATTGTTACGTAGAAAAACATGAGGACGGTTTTAATAAAGTGGTATTGTAAGCGTTTGTGCCAATTAATTGTATCGATATTTAAACGATGTAGGAGACAGATTAGATATATCTTGAGATAAAACATTTGTCTATTTTTTTATAATTAATGAAATATTCACTTTAATTTTTGTTCCATCGTAAAGTTTACCGACGAATAAGACACGCTACTAGAGTTATACGTTTTTAGCTTTCCAAACTCGAACTCTAACGTTCGATCTCTACGACATCTCGGCTCTCCGCGTAACCGACCGTAATACATTCGCCGATCTTTCTTCGTTCACGTTTTCATGCAGTGTAACGAAAGAGAAAATACCGGCTCGTTCCACTTCCCGGTGGCAGGAAAAACAGTGATCCATACGCGTCAAGACGGACGATTACTCGAACAAGCTTATTAATGGGAGAACTTTCCAAGAGGGCACTCCGGCAGCAGAGATAGAACCTTCATTTTCAGAAAGTTCAGAAGCAGAGATCGTCTTGGCGTTCTTCCAGTTACAATAATTAAGCAGATAAAAAAGCTCGTTAGCCATTCAAAGCCGAACGACGACGCCAACGGCACCGCTTCGTAGGTTCGGTAGACGTTGCCGTGCGGCACCTTTCGGAAAAGCTTCTTCCACGTCGATTCTTATGGCCGATAAAAAAAAAAAAGTAACCATCTCCGCGAAACGATTTATCATTTCAAAGCGAGGACCCTCGTCGAGTGCACTTTCCCTGTTCGAAGGTCTCTTCTCATCGCCCTTTTGTTTCGACCCATCGAACCCGACTCGGACCTCTTTGATTTCGAACGATCGCCAAGTGGATAACGCGATGTCGACGATGAACGCGATAATCCGTAGTGAACAATACGATTTTATGGTCGGTTCCCAATTTGCGTTGGGTTTTCAATTTCTATTATTCATTTCGTTACACCTTTGAACGCTAACACGTACGCGATTGAAGTGACACGGCTTTAAACTTACGTTAATTACGTGTTTTAATGATATCGAACCATCGATCGATCGACCAAAATGAACAAATTCTAGTCGAAAATGACGATATCGCATTAATTGTTGAGCGCGACTCGTAGAGATGCGAAAGCGTTTGGTTACGGTTTTTCCCATTCACGCAAGACGAGAGTGGTTACCGAACTTCCTTCATTTCCATCCCACGCGAAAGTTAACGAAATATTAATGAAGTTCTAGTAACAAAGTGTACTACTTGGACGTATCAAGAGAAGGTAAGTTAAGCGGTACTTTCTCCTAGCGGACGTCTCGAAACTAAAAACAATTTCCGCCGTGTCAATCAATTTCTCCTTTCAGCTCCGAGCAGTTCGTCGCGCGTTCCAAGTCATAGAAATAAAATTATCTGAGAAAGGAATCAAAACATTTCGGAGAAATCGTCTTTCCTGTCTCTATTCAAATAAAAGAATGAATGAATTATTCTTAATCTTTTGCATTATGAGGTCAACTCTGGCACGGCTTCATTTTTCTCTAAAACTCTTGAGCCACGGTGCGACGACGTGACACTTCGTTTATTTAATAAAACAAATCAGTGAGACAGAGTTTTATTCGATAAATTACTTTAAAAGTAAAAAAAGTTCTTCGTTTACCCGATGATATGAAATATCAAAATCAGAGTTGACTTATAAAGGTTTAAAATGCAATGAAAATTCGGGAAGATCTTGGGTCTCGATTCTCTACCGTTCTCTGTCTCTTTCCCGTTTGTCTTGTTGCAATAATAACGGAATCCGTATAATCGATCAGCAGCTTAAGTAAACGTCGTCGTCTGTACGAGTCGGAGGCTTCCGTTAAATGTTGCAACGATGGTTGCGAACCGTGCTAGGAAACTATTCCAAGTAGTGGTAAGGAGATAACGATACCCGAGATTGGTATAGCTGATGGTATATCCGAGAAGCTCGCCGTTCCAGAGGGATCGATCCGGTGGTTGCCAGGTGATCTTCAGTTGCTGCGGTCCCAATGGCTCGACGGATACGTGCTTAGGTGGCCCTCCTGGAACCTCGCCGTCCGTTTGCGCCTGCATCGACGCGAGCGTTCGGAAACCACACGAGACGGATTATTTTAAAAACTCAAGCTATTCGACTCGTTCGCCTCCGGCGTTAAACCGATGAAAAAGCTGATGACCGATCGTCGTCGTTGCGCAAAATGATCCTTTTTCTTTTATTATCGTTTGTCAAGTTCAGCGAACGATAATTATCCCTACACTCTTTTAAATTGCTATGTGTGTTCAGGAATTTTATCTATCGGAACGAAACATCAACTGAAATAAATTTAACAAGATTGTAGAGAAATATTATGCTTCTATTAAAAGAATTGAGGAAACGAATACGATGCGATGATTTGAGATCTTTTTCTTTTATTATCGTTTGTCACGTCCAGCGAAAGATATTAATCGTGACAATGGAATTGTTCGTTTATAAATTTTATCTATTAGCACGTATCATTACCTGGAATGAATTTACCAAAATTTTATACAAATAAATATTCTTCTATGGAAAAAGGTTTAAGAGGCGAGTACGAGGTATTTACCAAAGGTCTTATATTCGTTATTAAATTTTAATAGTTACGACCATACCGAGTATTTTCAAAGAGATGAGTTTTAAAACGTTTCAAAGAGCACTGCTTTTAGCGATTCCTCGATAAACCGACTATACGATGCACGTATTGCGAATTTTGAGAATACGATTTGCGTGGCTAATACGAACGGGAACTTTTATAAAATATTTACTTGCATTTTAAAGGAATAGGTATATACGTATATTACGGTGACTGGGAGCGTTCGTTTCTTTTTTGAGAACGCGATATTCTGTTGGTCGTAGCGGACGCATAAAAGCGAGAAGTATATAAAGACACGAGTAAAATTCGTAACTTCAACGTAGACATCATATGCAAGAGCATAAAATATAGCCTAGTTACATTAGAAAATTCATGAAATATAAATTTAGTTTTTCTTTCAAACTATAACACAACTCAATAGCCACTTTATAAACGTTCGATTATCAATAAATGGCTTTTTACTCCGCATAGGAGTACCGAACTATAGATAAACTCGTACATAAAAGTGACAATGGCAACATAAATTCATATCGTAGAGGCTTTTCTTATAAGAGCTAATAAAATTGATCGATTTTTTTTTTATCGGGTCATCAGACTGCTGGATATCATAAAGAATCGATTTTCTTCCTTTTGCCAATTCTTTGCATAAATACGTGGTTTGACTCGTCATTTAGTACTAATTAAAAAAAATTAATCCATCCATCGTAACATAATAAAATTAACGAAACATTTTCCTCGATCTTTTATCATCTAAAACCCACTCCTCGTGTATAATACCTTAACGGGTACATTCAGAGGGGTGGTCGGTAGGTGGCTTCCCGGAATTGAGACCGGGGGTCAGCTTGGAGGTTCTAGTCGGTAAGAATCCGACACTACCTCGCTGCGGCGAGGTGTCTTATGCAAGATTTCCTCCACGTTAAAGAAAAAAAAAAAAAAAAAAAGTCTTTTATCATCTCGTTTTAAACGACCAAAACCATTGTACGCGTAATGCTTTCATCAAACGACCGATTATCACTACCTCCTATCGCTCATACAACTTTCAAATTGTTCATCGCTACCGACGATGCTTGACCTTTGCGTCTATGTACCGCGTGATCGGAACAGCAATCGGCCATCAGCGTTCTCCGTCTGCTTTCGACATGCCGAAATGATAGCGGTGTAGGTATCTGATTTTTTTTTATGAAAAAAAGGGAAAACGAAAGGGTAAAAAAAGGAAAATGAAACCACGCGATCGAGCAAACCGCATCGATAGCGCTCCTGGCCGCGAGGAAAAAGCGAAACTTCTCTTTCAACGCGTACAACAAACGAGATATCGGATTATCTCCATCTCTCTTTTTCGATCGCGACCAAGAAATATGTGTATGAATATATGTACGTATATGTATTTATGTATAGGTGCGTGCATATGCGTGCGTGCGTGCGTCGATTTGATACTGACATGAAGGATGTCGCTTGGCGCTGATGTTCCAACGTGATTTTCCGCAAGCACTCGAAAGTGGTAGGTGGTAGCGGGTTTTAGGGACGATACCAGAGCGACCGTGTTGTCTCCTGCTACCAGCTTCTGCGTGTTGTGTTCATGCCACACGTCTTTCCAGCAAAAGGCAACAACAACGCTTAGAGACATTTACAATTGAAATGTCGTATCACGCCGTTTAGAATAATCCACCGTTTAATTATTTCCTCAAAACTCTTCGCTTAACCAAAATTTATCGCTATTTTTAACCGACTTCGAAAAGAAGAAAATTCTGTATTCGAGGTGTAGATTTCTTTTATGTACCTATGTTCGCGCATAACTTCGACAAATATGCACAGATTTCGATGATTTTTGTTTTGTTTTGTTTACAAGAGTAGGTATGCTTCCGAGATGGTCACGTATAAATTTTATCGCAATTTGACCATGGACTTAGTTAATGCATTCAGGATGTATATTTTTTTTACGTATGTTTATTTAAGCTGAGGCCACTCAAAAGGGGAAAATAAATAACTTTTTAAGAAAAAAAAACCGACTTCAAAAAGTGATTAATAAAAACACTGAAAAGCATAAAATAAATATCCCACGCTAATTATGCGATTTCCATTGGTGAGAATTCCCCTAATTTCATTCGTGTACATTTTTTTTACACGAATTCTTCGAAAACGTATCTATCGTGTAAAAACAGAATGAGGTGTACTTATTTGAAACGATGATCAAGTATCCCACCTGTCCCCTACCACCAGAGTTTGGTTGGCTTGGCACCGACTTCAAAAACTATAATTTAATTAGTGTGAGATAATTATTTCATGCTTTTCAGTCTTTTTATTAGGCGCTTTTTGAAGTCAATTATTTTTTTATATTATTATCGGATATTGGGTTCATGTTTTTTAGTTATTCCTTCATCACGATCGGTTTTTTTAAAAATAGCGATAAATCTATTGGTTTACTTCGGATCGTCGAACGACGTTTCGATCGCGCCTATTTCTCCCTCTCGCTCTCTTGAATACATAGCGCAGAATCCAGATAACTTCGACGCAAGGCGTCTTTACTCAACGGTGATGGAAGTGTAATTAAACGTACTTCATTTCCCGACTTCGAAGGCGGATCTACACGGACGGCTTCTGCTTCTTCTTCTTCTTCTTCTTCTTACGTCGACGGGAGTTCACGTTTCAATTGTGCCGTCTTAATATCAATTAACTTCGTGGAAAGACCTCACCCACCGGTAGTAAATACCGAGGTTATTTATTTCCTCTTTAAGCGCAGGTAAATTTCTAATTAAATCGCCGAGGGAGCGGGAGTGAGTGAGGGAGAGATGAAACGAAGAGGAGGGAGAGTGGGAAAGTTAATCGAACTCAACGTCGCGGTGAGTGCTCCGGGAGAACTCGAGATCGAAGCTTCGCGTCTGACTGTCGCGACGTTTCGACGAATATGAAAAATGGCGGGAAAAAAAAAGACGTCCTTTTCTCGCGTTAATAGGTACCATGATAATCTCGATTCCTTCGTTAACGTGTGATTGTTTTTATAATAAATTTCATATTAGTGTCTGTATTCGCCAATTTTCTTAAGAAGGCAAAAAACTCTTTTCGAATAAAAGATATTTTTTAAATAAATCTTGTTTCTTAATTTATATCGTACCTTATACCTACACCCTATTTATACTCCATTCAATAAAATAATTCAAATTACGGGAGCTTAACTGAACTTTTGGCGAGGTTTACGCGAAAGGGCAACTCCAGTCGATTGAACAGAAACGAGGCCATCCCGAGTTAACGAGCGTCCGGGGCTAAAGGGCTACGTTTCAAAGAAGCGAACCTTACACCGTACGACGTGGAAAACAGAGATAAACGAAACTCGACGGTTCGAAACTTTCGGGGAAAACTTCGACTCCGCTATTTTCGCAGAAAAATTCTTACGATCACCACCGAAAGATATCGAACTGTCCAACGCATGTATGTATGCGAACCTTTGCCCACCCCTAGAAACTTTCCGACATCGAAACTTACGATTTCCAACGATCGAATTGGCGAATGGATTCGTAAAAAAAATTGGAAACGAGAATGCAAAACTTTTTTTTAGACTTCTGGGTACCTACCTACCGTTCCGAACCAATCTAGGATCGTTGTAAACACATTTGCACGGGTACGATTTATTTTATCGAGCTCGCTATTGTCTCGGTAAAATTGAGAACGGTATCATTTTCGTAATTACATTTTTCTCTGGTATCGGTCGCGTACCGTGCTACGATACAGAATACGATATATTTAATGAAGAATGCGTAGTATTATTGCGACCGAATAAATGAATGTGCCGAGGAGTGAGAATGAAATGAAATGATGTCGCTAATAAATGGAAATAATTTATCGATTTTTCCTATCGCTAAACATATCTACGATGAAAGAGCGCTGATATAGAAAAACAAAAAAAAAACAGAACGGAATGATCGATAGAGGTTAAACGCTCGATGTATGTATTTTTTTCTTATTTAATTGAACATAAAAAATGAAAGGATTTCATTTGAATATGATGAATGATATGTAATGTATTCATTTACATAAATTATTAATTCAGGCAAATATTATTTGTTATAATAAATATTTTAAAATATAATAATAACTTGAAAACGAAGGAATGGCTTACCTATATCGTACGTATGTGTAGTGTACGCATATTTCTACGGTCTTTCGTTTTAATCAGTCTACGAGAACTACTTCAGGTTTATTAATAACGTCAAAAACATTTTCGTGAAAACTAGTAGAATTTCTAGATCACGAGGTGGTAACTACACACCTTTAATGATGTATAAACACTTCTTGACACCCATCAATAATTTCCACGTTATGTAGGAAAATCGGTTGAAATTAAAGACACCTTGTTTTTATAATTCTTTACTTCCTACTTCTCGAAATTACACGAGAAACTACTTCACCATCCGACCCACTTCAAAAGGACAAAAAATTATACCTTCGGTTAATAAATAATTCCTTCGAAAGTGGCCATTTACCGACCCAGCCACAAAGATTTCGTCAACAGAAGCCACGAGTTAACAAAAAGAAATATAAAATGAAATTTTGCTTTCTTTTTCTATCAAAAAGAAAAAAAAAAATAACCCAATCGGGTCTCAATCTCCGTCTCATTCGATTCACAGGCGCATTCATGCGACGTATAAATCCTCGTCGATCCCACGGCGTTAGATAGGTTAGAATATTACGCTCTATAATCTCATCCGTCGCAACATCTATCGCTCCGCCCCATAGCCCCTCTTCCTGTACTACCATCGCCTCAGGCTTTCATCTCTCGCCATGTAGAATGTGTGTGTATGTGTAAAAGATAGAGACAGAGATGGAGAGATAGAAATACGAACTAGTCCAGGCCAAATTGCGGCACCGGTGTCACCACAAAAGGACATTACGAGAAAGGAGAGCAGCTAGGAACCAGTCTATATGTACCACGCGACTAATCATTCCGAATAAAATCATGTAGCATGGGATATCAAACGTGTTGGTTACAATGACTCTCTCTCATACACCGTTGGAGAATACCTACTACCCGCGTATATGTTCATTAAGTGTCACGATAAACTGTATAATTACTCATCTCTCTCTATTTCTATCGCGCACTCTCACCGAGACAACAGGAAGTACGGTATTATACGTATGCCTGTGTACCGGTCTTGCATCTTGTTTACTCCCGATAACGTTTGCCAGTTCAATTAACTATCGTCAAATAATAGGGTATGAATATGGTGTATGCCTAACCAATCGTTGTTTCTGCCAATGAAATTATCGATATTCTCGCGCTCGCACCTACAATGTGCCTATTTATACGTACCTACATACCTATGTACGTGCAGATTTATCAGTACATTTACGTGTCACGGAATTTGGCGTCGTTCGAACGAGTCCGAAGAGCGAAGAGGGGTAGAAAAATTCGTCGAGCGAAGAAAAGGTAGAATTTGATGGTTAATGAATTGATATGTGAAATCATTTTGGATAAGTGATCAAGAATACTATTTTGTTTTCTCTATCGATGATAACTCACCTTGGGCCTCTTTATACTGCACGATATAGTTGGTGATCGGTGAACTCGCGTGACTCGCGTCTTGCTCGCTCTGGGGCGACGACCATGCCAATCGAATGGAACGGCTATCTTGCTCAGCCACGCGCAAATTCCTTGGAAAGTTTGGGGGTTCTTGAACGAGCAAGAGGATCGTAGCACGGGCGTGACCGTAGGCATTGCCGGCAACGCAAACGTAGTCACCGCGATCCATGTGGCTGACCTGCATGATTCTCAGCTCCGAGAGAACCCGTCCCGAGACCACGCTCTTCTCTATGCTGTATCTGCAGAAGGAAAGAGGTAGTCGGGAGGTTTGGTAATCGATAATGTCCAATTTAAGCTCGATAATATAATCAGCTGCTTTTTATATGAATGAACTAGATTTTGTGACTAATTTTTAAGGAAATCAATTATACAAAATTGAGTTAATATTTAAGTTACTTGTATAAACTTTCATGTATATCTCTTTTGCAAAATGCACAGCTGTTAAAAAAAAAAATTATAAAAATTGCCATGTAAGACCGAAGTGTTTAATCGAGTACTATTCCAACGAATAATATCATAAAAAGATGACAGAAAAGTTTAATAATCGTTCCTCGAACATCACTCATTTTTTGTCCAAAAATAATCTTCATATATCGTATCAATTTATAACATAAACGAGAAAAACTCGTAGGCGTTCCCACCGAAACGTCTCATCCTATGTATTATCGTAGATTCATGTTACGCGTTTCTCTCGGTAGGGTTGCGCATGATTAATTTCGATACGCACCTAACGTCGTAATTAGGATCGACCCTGCTGTCATGCACACGCCAGCTCAGATCAAGAGGAGCGTCTCCTTCAGCCTCGCATCGTAACGTTACGCTATCTCCTCTCCTCACAGACTCCTGCCTCGTCCTTACTGTCACCTGAGGACCGGCTGTTTGCCAAAGCATCAGACCAATTACATAACCGTCCTTGTACCTTAACAACGATGATGAATCTCGAATATCGTTTCATAATTTATGAATATTCGGTACTACATCGAGCGATAGATGGAACATTCTATAATGCTAAATATTATAAGTTTTATATACCTAAATAATGTATCATTTTTTATGTTATCAGTTTCATGTATAAATGACAAATAAATAAGAAAATGTATAGTTTGGCTCGTGCATCAAATTGACGCTTATCCTTAGGAATAGGTATACAGAGTGATCCACGTAAGTTGTATAATCTACCCCTTCAAACCATACAACATTTGTATATAACATTTTTTCATACAACGCAGATCTACTTTAGAAGTTATTCAAGGTGTGCAAGTTAACGTCCCTAAACGGTGTGCTAAGAATACGATTGTTAAATAAAACCAATCTGTTTTCCGTAATGTTGTAATATAAGTCCGTTTAATTAATAAAGTTTTCATAGTGTTTTGGATGAAGTCGGTATGTGTATAATGAATGAATAGAGAAGTCAATGGAAAATGCTGTTTGCTTTAAGTTATTCCTTATAATACCCAACTGTTTTATCCAAAAGGATAGCTTTAATTATTCATCTTATTTAGTGGCTAATTCGCTTGTCAAAGTTAAAACATAACGTTCCTTCAAATTGTTTCCTTCCTCTTAAGTTTGGAGTTGGAATGTTGAACTTTCCAAGATGTGTACTTGATATTATGTTCCAAATAATATCAAAGGAAAATTTAGCTAGGTGAATAAGCTTGGAAAATATTCAAAGAATCACAGGTTATTTTCTATTATATTCGTTAAAACGAAATCACCATATAACATAACCGTTCTAACTATCCCTCCGTGACGTCGACGTCTTAAAAATACATGAACCAGAGATTAAAGAGAAAGACAGAAGCAGAAAGCTCTCAGTTCATCTACCCGATCTAGAATACGTACAGGAACGTCTCTCCCCGGCTGGCGTAGGTAGGTATATACATACCTAGGTATAACGTACGTACGGCAACTGGAGAGGTATAACTCGACGCAGTGTGAATATTTTACCATGAACCGTTAGGCGAATGAGCTTGCTGAGGCCAGGGCCGATGCCGTTGCTCGCCTGGCATAGATAGGAGCTGGCATGATCTCTTGATACTCGTGGAATCACCAAGGACCCATTTCCGGCCACTCCTGCACCCTCCGTACCACCGTATCCCAGCTCCCTATAGTCGCCTGGTGTTTCACCTAAATGTTCGACAGGACACGTATATTCGCACCAGCACCACCCCCTTTGCTTCCTTCCTTCCTTCCGATATAACGATCGCTAGTCATTATAGAAACTGGAGGTTTCGATGCCTCGAGTTTCTTGCACGCTCGCGAAACGTGACCACTCGAGGAACGTAATCGACCTCGATCAATAGGATTCATTACTTAGGTCGATTGATATCTCTTTCTTTTAAATCTTTTACCTCCTTTTTATTTATTTATTTCTTTTTCTTTTTTTTTTTTTCTTTTTTACTCCTCCACTGGAATCGAATTTTATGGAAAAGGGAAGAGAAGAATTCCTCCAAGGACGATATTTCCGATAGAGATAACCCAGCGGTGGAATTACAATCAATGATCATTCGTATACAATACACAATAAGCATTGAAAACGCGATAGCTATGCAACGAATTTATAATGAACGCGAGGAGATTCCTTTCTTCGATCAAACGTTTCGTCGAACGAAGCTACTAGCGTGGCGTGCATACCTTCACGGCTGATCGAATCCATCCAACATCCTCCACCATTCTCTCCTATCTACGAATACTGCGAATCCTCGTATATAACCGGGCCAAGAGAAACGCGACCTTTCAATATCGCGTCTTTAAAACGCCCCGTCGAGCTTTAACATTTTTCGCGATACGAGAAAACTCGTTGGTAGGTAGGTATATAGCTTTTTTTCGAAAAACTTTGAGAATATCGCTAGGAAAGAAATATTGGCAAAGAGAACGGGAAAGAGAGTAAAACGAAGGGAATTCGACGATCGACGCAATATCATGTCGGCGATCAACGTATTGATGAAACTAATTATCCGGGCGCTTTGTCAGGCGAACGGCTTATTTCGAGCTGAATGAAACTGCTGAGAATGGCCGATCAGCGAATTTCGTGATAGATCGCGAACCATGCCCTCCTCTCTCACTCTCTTTCTCTCTTTTCCCCTTCTCTCTTTCTATCTCTCTTTCTTCATCGTTCGCCTACCACCTGGTGTAACTTAATGAAAGCCATTTTATCCCGGACAGACGCCTGGCTCGATCGGCATAAAAGCTGTCCAAAGTTATTAGACTACTCGAACCCGACGAAATAAAAAATAAAAAGTCGAAGGAAAGAGGCTGGAGGAGGAGGGTAAAAAGACAAAAGAAAGTCCTGGTAAAGCGTATCGATTTTTATACGTGTTGGCTCACAAAAAAAGTACCAGCAAAGATTTATGAAAGTTCAGAATATAATAAAGTCCATTTTAAGTATGTCTGAAGAGTTACACGAATAGTTACCATCATTATGTTTTAATTTGGCAGTTGAATAAAACAGTAATGCTACTATAATGACTACCAAGATTTATTTAAGAACGAGACTTCTTTCTCGAATATTTCAATGAAATAAAAAAACAATCTCTATAAAGATGATTTCTTTCCTTCTGGATCCTATTAGAAGCGAAAACAGTGATTCGTTAACGAGGAACATAGAATTTTGGAGATAATAAGACTTCTGAAAGCCGAGGACAAGAAAGTTCCCCGTCCAAGCGATCGTCGAGGATTCAAAAAAGATGAAGAAAAAAAAGAAGGAAAACGAGGTAGAATTCTGCTTTGAAGTTGCTTGGCCCGATTTCTAGACGAGTCCTCTCGCGCGACACTCGAGAAGTGAGACAGGATGAAGGACGTTTTTCGCTATAAGGATAGGAAGAAAGATCTTCGTTCCTCTCACGCTTGCGCTCGCGAGAATGAGAGATCCCAGGTTTAAGGAGTCGTGACTTACCGATAGATTGCTTCCAAGTCACAGTCGGAATGGGGAATCCTTCAGCCTGACAGGCAATGGAGACGCCGTGACCTACAACGGCGTCCTGGTCGATAGGTTCCACGGTCCACCTCGGAGGTACTAAAAATACGATCCAATTGGCTTAAAATCTTCCGGCTGCTCGAGCCCGAGTTCGATCAGAATTTCATCCGGACCTCTCTCTTTCTGTTTTCAAGCCTGGCAGCTCCTTGTCGGCCCTTTTGTTTCGCGTCGACAGACCGAACTTTAAATCGACGCCGATTACGCGTTTCGCTTTCTTCTTCTCCCATTCTCTCCACTTATCAGCTTTCTTTCTCTTTTTCATTCCTCGAGAAGGTACTCCGATTTACCGAAATCCGTGGGTTCGTACCTAACTCGTTTAAATTTTCGTAGTAACCAAGCTATTTTTGATGTTGCTACGTTACGTGATATTTTACAGTGACATTTAAAAAAATACCATTCCGTACTTATCTTTATTCTATTTGTAAAGTTATTTAAAATCTTCTTTTTTCATAATTGTTCGGTCCAAATAGGTACAATTTGTGTCAATCCGTCTGTATATAAATGTACGACTGTGAGAAGAACCGCGATCAAATGTAAATCTAACCAATTTGATCTTTATAGCAAAGATAATATTTTGCCTCGCGAAATTATAACTTCGAATACAATTTATTATTTTATTTATTTATTAAAATTGAAATTGTTTTATCAAATAATGGCAGAAACAAGTTATTTTAAAAGGCAATTTACTTTAACGGAACATTATCATTAAAATCACGTCCGAAGGTCTTTATCGTCGAACCCGTATCGCTTGCTCGCGTAAATTTTGTCCAACCCCCTTACGAGTAACTTCGATCGGGGAAGGATCGTAATAAAATATCGATTCGGAATAAAACGAGAGAAAAAGAGAAGGATAGAGAACCGATGGCAATGCAGCACCGAGCAGAGTGAAAATATTTCTCAATCTCAGAATCGCGCGTCGTCTTACCGCGAAGCTTGCGATTTTGCAACGTCGAACTTCCTCCGACCTTTGTCGACGATTCTCGACGATAGCCGATATTTTCGCGCAAAATGCATTCCGCGATATTACGTTCGAAAATTACTCGAGCGTCGATGCCAAGAGAGGGAGAGAGAAGCCGACCCACGTTTCACGATATTACGAGTTGCCCTTTAACCGTTTAACCGATCCTATAGTCGTTTCGTAACACGGCATGTTGGAAATTACTTCGATAGAGAAGTTATCAATCAACGCTTTCTCTCTCGAAAAAAAAGAAAAAGAGAGAGGGAGACTAAACGGTGCTTAAAGCATGGAGTCAAACAATGACGTCCCGCGTCAATATTTCTACGCGTCGATTATGCGAGAAAATGATTTTTTACTCGACAAGGAGAACTGGCTTAAAAAGAGAGAGAAATCCGTCCACGAATCGTTAAATCGTGTATTCTCGTACTAATACGCGAACGCGTTTACGTACTTACGTGTTTTTTATTATATCTTTTTTTTTTCTTTTTTTTAAAGCATGCAAATCTCAACGTATGTCTATACTGCATACTTACGCAATCACTAAGAATGTTAAACAACGATATATACATATATATATGTATATATGGTATAACAATTCGATGATATATATATGTATATATAATATGTATCTACGACTAAATTACTTGAATTGACGATGTCGTAATCTCTCGCATAAAATCAACGTAAACGCTCAGGGTGCAGTCAAATTAAAATAAACTCTGTGTCTTTTTTATTGCTGACTGGGTGAGTGCGTGCTTCGAAGACGAAACGAAAGTAATAACGAGACCGTCCTTTGGAGAAACGAAGAAGGGGGAAGAAGAACCGTGCTTTCGTCTGAAAAATAAAGAAAGAAAACATAAAAGGGAAATGTGCGTTAAAATGAAAAGCGTAACCGGTAAATAATAAATATATTTAATCTTCCCGTAGTGTCGCATGCAAAGTAACGATCGATCGAATATAATAATATATCAAGCTCTTAAATAAATAATAATAATAATAATAGAAAAGTGTGAATAATAAAAAACGAGAATAGTAGCATTCCGAAAAAGTGTGAAAGATACCATGCGAAAGAAATATAGAAAAATATAAACGACCTATGAAGGTATAGGTCGGTGTCTTTTATTTCGAGTGCTGTCGGTAGAACGGGTGCATGTGTTAGAACAAGCAACATTCCAAGTAAAAAAGTTATCGACGATAATATAAAAATACAGGTGCATAGAAATAACAGCAAGAACAACCAACGCAAACGATACTCCTTCTAATACTGTCAACGATGAGAGAAACACGTAAAAATCGAGGCATACGAAGAAAAAATCGATGAATACTCCTTTACTCTTTCATCGTCATTCCAAGTTGCTTTGATATATATATAAATATAATGTATATATGTATATATATAGATATGCGGACGTACACAAGTATATGTATACATATATATACATACGATATACGTGTATACGTAACGTACATACGAATATAATGTATGAGTATATAAGTATGATGATATAAACGTTAACTATGCGTATGCATGCTTTACATCCGTTACAGACATTTGTTGCATTACAGGAGCACAACAACGTCTCGTATAATATATATATATATAGATAATATGAAATTACTACGAATACACTACCTAAGGGCTTTCGTTGGAACCCTTTAGAAAAAACCGGACGTAAAAAAAGAAACGAAAAAAGGGTAACGAAAATAGACGTCTTTCTAATCTAATCTCAGCAAAATTCTCAAATCTCTCCTACGTCGAACTTCAACAACAATATATAATATATCTAGGTATATAGTATATGTATATAAAAATATACTGAGATGGTCATGATAGGATTTAATATATCGAAAAAAAATGAAAACGGGTTTAGAAAGGAAAGAAATAAATGATTCCTCTTTTGTTTTACCGGCTCGTTGGGAGTCTATAACCGCGACATATTGAGACAAAAAAAGAAATGAAAATGCGTGTGATGCATACGTAATATTATTAATCGAACTCTCGTTTAGCAAAAAAAAAACCAAAGAAAGTTACTGAATTTTTGGCGAAGATCTTGCAGCAATCTTGTTCGCCGGAACGAAATAAAAAATTGATAGCATGCAATAACGAACGATCGATCGAACGGATCATTAATGAATGAACGAATGAATTAGTCATTACAAATGTTTATATGTATATTACGGACGTATGAATCTCTGCAATGCACGTTTCTCCTGTTGTACTCCTTGCTTTTCAGTCCTACGATATTGTTACCTATCGAATGATTCTTTTTCGTTAAAAAAGAAAACACCTTGTTGTTCGTTTGATTTCTTTTGTATATTGCTCGAGAAGGATCGACGAAATTTTATTTCGCACTCTTCGGGATTTCGAGGAGATCACGATGGAGATGAAATCTAGGGGTGGTTCGTGTCGCGTCGTACGGCCATCTTTTTAATACGTTCGCGGGACGAAGGAATCCAAGCCGATGGAACGAACGTACTTGCTCGTAATGCAAACCGGATATAAAAATACCACTAAAAATCTACGGCTTCCTGATCGTAAACCTGTTGCGAGAGAGGTAGAAGCATCGTAAAATGGGAAACGGTCTGCGAGGGAGCTTGCGCGGGCGCACGCCGGACGGTATTCCACTGATGAACATGGCCACGACTTAAAAGCACATTGCCTCCCATTTGGCCAGGAGAACAAACATTATGACTATCTCGAGTACGTCTTACGGCTTTGGTCCGCGTTACTTTCACGGAACGCATTTGTGTAATGACCTGGAAAACTTGTCTCGCGTTTCTGCCTCTTATCGTTTCATATAGGTATATTATATGTGTAGAAGCGTGTGTGTTCGTATAGGTATGCGAGAATACACGGAGGGTCCAAAATCTAGATTAAAGACAGAGAAAAAAGCGAGCTGATCTTCTTTTACGTTCGATGGAAGAAAAAAAAAAGAAGGAAACGCGTCGATCAAAAAGCCGCGTTGTATAAAACTTTTGCAACGTTCTCATGAATGCAAATACAAGAAAATGTTCGAAAGTAACGTATTGCGTATCCATGCATATGTATGCCAGCGCTCTCATTCGAGCATTTTCTGGAATAAAGTATTTATAAAATTGAACCACCAATTTTAATGCCTACTAAAGACCCGTTTATGCATTGTAATTTATTCTAAAAGGAAAGGGGAGGGAAAAAAACAAAAGATTCATCTCCGAAGCGTTAACCTCGCCTTCGACCCATTTTATGGACGTTAAGAAGGAGATATATGAGAGTCGGGATAATACAGTGAGAAAAGTAGGTATAGACAAAGAAGGAAAAAGAATCTGGAACGTAACGCTGTTTCAGCGTTCGAATCACTGGGATATTGGCTCCTTAAAGTGGACTATCTGCTCGTTTCGATCGAACGATACAGTTGATATAGAAGCTTGGAGTCTACGGAATCGACGCCAAAAGTGTTCGGCTCGAGAGGTAATAATGGAGAATAAATGGGAAGGCACGTGTTTCTTATCGTTGCCGGAATACCGGTGGACACTCCGTTTGCCGTTATCGTTCTTAGCGCGCGCGAGCGTTAGGCCAGCTCGCCATTACTATCGTTATCATTTTCAACGTCCTGTTAGCCCTCGAAAATCGCACATCCTATTTTCCAGTCTGTCGCACTCCATTTCGCTCGGGCAAAAGAGAAAGAGAGAGTTTTATCTCCGGCCACTGACTCTATTAAAATTGCGTCAGCGGCAGTAGGATCGTTGAAAAATTCTGAACACGGCTTTACCGTTTTCCTTTCTTTTATATTTTTTTTTTTCTTTTCAATTTCTCATGTCGTACTTTCCCACGAACGCGAGTAATATAATTATGTGTATATCAAATTCAACGACGCGGTAAATGAGCAACCTGGGCTATGCTACAACGTGTTGAATTGTAAAAGACAAATGTTGGAATAATACATTTGTTTTCTTTTAAGAAAGCGTAGTTGACTAATGCATGATAACGAGTCCAGTAATATTAGAATGTCTATATTATGCTGACGATTCGCGATGATTTTCTAGAATTTTTTCTAAAATTTCTTAAAAATATGTATGTAGAGTTGTGAATATAACAAAAGTAATATATGTAACTTTAAGAAGGAAAACCTAATATTCGAAAACAAATTTCAAAGTATACACATTATTTTATAATATTTAATAAATAGTAATAAAACAATACAAACTCTAAAATGGATTTTGCAGACACTAGGTCTCTTCTCTCGGGTCACATGTATTTCCATAATTTTACTGCGGATCGCGCAAGCTATTAAGAAGGACTGCGACAACTTTATCGGATCACGCTTCAAACTTCGAACCAACGTCCGTGTCCTATCGAGCAACGATGTCTGGATATCTCCTGGTCGCGTTTATATAACTCACCATTGACGCTTTAACGGTTAGCTCATTATTATTGACAATCTCGACGTGCGTCGAACGACGCTCGTTGGACGTCCCGACGCTATCTCGCCTGATAATTCCGTAATAACGTATTTTTCTATTTTCCCTCTCGTTACGACGACGCACGAAGTTTCGTAATAACAAATTTACGAATCGAACTCGTTATAGTTGAACAAACGACGCGACGAATCATTCGACGAGAGCGAAAGGAAATTACATTAACGTCTAATTACGAATTAATAAGGAATTTTACGAATCGGTGTTAGCGAAATTACGAAGAAAAACATAGAAACGCGCGCGTAGCTCGTAAACCTGTCTATGGAAGAGCAATGCGTTCCGCTATACATGTATTTTTGTTCTACGTCTACGAAGGGTGACTCGCAAAATCCACATACTTGTACTTTATCGTGAAAATTTTTGAAATTCAAGAGACTCGAAATAATATATCGGTCGAGTAGAAAATACGCGATAAAGATACCCGAATAAAATGTTAAAAATACAAAGTCGACCGTTAAGAATGATGGAACGATCTACGTCACTTCTTCCAGGACACCGTGTACATGTATACACGGTATAAATGGAGAACGCAGAGTGGAGTGTTCGGTGTCGAACTTTCAAACGCGAAAACGATGATGAATGCGAATACCAGCCGCATTGATTTCTCGTAGCATAGCGTAATTTAAATTTACGGGACCCCGGCCTTTTTTTTACACCGGCGGACCACTACCTGCCGCCGTCGGAGTCGTAGGACTTAATGAATATGAATGAAAGGAAGAACATTATGCCGCAACACTACGTCATGGCCTTAATACTCCCGACGTTTTATATAACGAGAAAATACCAGGGCGAGCTTGTACCTTCGCCCCTTTTTTCCACCCGAGATGGCGGACATAAAAAAAAAGGAAGGAAGAAGAAAAGGACGAGGAGAAAGGAAAGTCGGAACTTTCGAAGAGGAGAAGAAGAATTATGCCTTCTTGCGAGATTACATCTCGGTCGGCCGATATCGTTCCATCCCCTCTTCCTTTCTCTCGGGTTCTTATAGTTTCACACGCAGGAAGAAGAAGGGAAGACGCACAGACATTATCGTATAAATACGCACGCGAGTACCGTCATGCATACGTATATCATACGTACACACAGTGTAGAAATAATTTCGAAAACTTCGATATTTTTAACAACAAAACACGATATCTAGTAAACTAAACTTTCTATATTCCAACAGAAACTCAAGTTCAACCATAAAAAAGTTATTCTGCTTTAAATGATTAACGAATACTTTCTACACTCGCTGTATATCAGGTCATTCATCGGCACACAAAATATCCTTTTTATACGTTTAGGAATCCAGCATACCTACATACGTACACGCATACGTCGTTTATACACACGCACGTACTTCCTATTTCTCTTTTACGGTACACCGAGATACCGTCGGCAAATGGATAATAAATTAATCGAACAGCGTACTTGATTAACCCGGGTAGAAAAAGCTCGGCCGTTTTAAAATCCTATCCGTTTTCCCTATTCCGCGAAAGCTAATGAATCCGCGAAAAGACGTAGTCGGCGAGCGGAGCGAGCCGCGCTGTTTGCGAGCGTGAATAATACATCCGTACGCGCGGGACCGAAAAAGAGAGAAAGAGGCAAGGTAAAAAAAAAAAAAAGAAAATTAAAAAAAGGAAGAAAAACGGTAACTCGCGTAGCCATTTACAAGTCAAATCTCCCTAACGATGCGACTCATGGAACGCCGTACGCGCTGTACGTCGAGAGAGACGAGGGAAGGACTTGGAGAAAATATAAAAATAAAAGTAAACGAAGGAGACGATTATTAAATCACGAAAAAGTGGACGTTAGGAGAGAAGTTTCGCGAGTAGTCGCGCGTAGAATTCGTTTGGACGACGACGATTAACGATAAATTCTTCCTGGCGTTTGCCAGGCGTTTACCGGATAAAAGACAAAAAAAAAAAGAAGGAAGGGTGAAAGGGAGGGCGAGAAAAATGGTCCACTTCTCCAGGAAGAAATTGGCAGGAACCGTCGAGGAGCTCGCGCCAAAAATCTGAGACTTTTCTAATCAACGATATCGAGCTGCGAGGAAAGGAGGAGACTGAGATGGGGTTGAAAAACGAAAGGATGAAAAGAGAGAAGAAAGAAAAAGAAAAAAAAAAGAAAGAAACGGAAAGAGATAGGGGAAGCACGTCGTGCGGCTTGCGATCTCCCGTGGGACGTCATCAGCGAGTTCGGGCCGAGAGGCTGCGCAGCATCTAAAGGAAAGGAGGAGGAACGAGATTAACGGGATAGGGAGGAAAGAAGAAAGAGGGTTCTCGTACGTGTCGGAGAACCGAGACCGCGAACGCGATGTTCCTCGATCCTTCTCAAGATCCTATGCTGCTCCTTTTCGTAATAAAGACGTAGCTATACACACTCCTAAACTCGAGGCTGCGAACAGAGGAAGCGAGGAGATCCTACCGATCATCTAGTACTATAATAACGAGAGATAACGAGACGAATGCGAAGGAAATATTCCAAGATTCGTGATACTCCCGCAAATTCGGTTCGCATCTCGAGTGAAATGGTTTATGTACACGGGACACGTTCTTAGGTGCTAGGAGCACGTATCGTCTTAATCCTATAAAATTCGCATATGCATACATATATATAAATATCATTTTGCTTTTTGTTAAATTGGTTTGTTTGTTTTTTTTTGGGATGGACACCAACCAGCGACGGAGAGGCCGGTCGTGTGTTCGGCCGTGCCAGCGTTGTTGCTGATCTGGCAAGTGTAGTTCCCGCTGTGCCTAGCGCTGACGCTATTTATCGTGAGGATGCTGGAAAACGGCGTATATGCTTTTATCTGTATGCCAGCGCTCGTCTCGTCTTCGACGTGATGCGCTTTCGATTTCGTCGGCCCCGCCTTCTTCCCCTGGACGGCAGTCGCTGACACGGAACCACCCGTCGATGTACCACCGTCACTCGCTCTGACCTGAATCGGTTTGCCGTCCATCAACCACGTGATGTTGAAAGGCTGGTCACCCTGGCTCGCGGTACACATTAGCTGTGTCCTCATCCCCTCCGTCAGACCGGTCTCGAAATAAAACGGCGAGATCCGCGGCGGAACTATAAACGTTACACGTCTGATGATAATCGTGCGTGCCGATGATACGTCATTCTTTCATTTTTTAATCTCTCCTTAGAAACATCATACGTATGTATCATCGTTTTTTTCCTAGTTCGATATCATTCGATAGCCTGTAACGTTATAACGGACGTGGCCTCTGCTCCTATACCTATATAAGCTTTTTTCTTTTTCTCTTTTATCCTTCTCCCTTTCACTTTTATTATTAGACATCGATATTTATTATTATTATGCCGATGGATATTGCTCTCGGGAACGTACCGGAGTACGTGCCAAATTTCTCCCTGGTTCGTTCATTTCTTTTTTTTTTTCTCGTTCGATGTTTTTTCCTTTTTGTTTTCGTTCTCTTTTTTCGGACCGTCGTTAGGGGTGGCCGCGGTTTGGCTCCGAAGGAGACCAACGCCAAAGGGCTCGTTTCGTCTCGCGATTTCGCTAAATTCCAATTCCCCTAACCCCTCGTACCTCTCTGCCCGTTTTCTTCCTATATTCCCCGTAGCAATTTTTCCTACTTCGTTCAATTATTTGCACGAAGGAATTCGAGAAGTAAGTGCGCGTTGCGGGAGACGTGCGCGGACTGTTTCACGGTTTAATAAAGGGGCCACGAAAAATGAACTACAGACCGTCGTCTTTCGTCGTCGTCTTTCGAGGAAATGGACAAACGGGTATTCGGGAAAGAGTTCATTTAAAAAAGCGAAGCTTCTCTTCGTAAAATGAGAAAGAGAGATGTAAAATAACGGAACGCTGCAAGTCCGCTTTTGCTGCTCTAACTCCCCTTTTCTTGTCGCGGCCTCCCCTAACAACTTTGTCCCAGCGCGGCCAGCACGAGAAACGTGACATTATTTTCCTGCTCGCTGTCTGTCTACAGCCCGAGGTGGACTTACTCTACTCCGGTACGCACCGGAGTCAGTTCCAACCGCAAAGTCTCGTCGTCGTCGTAGTCTCGTCGTCCCACTCGTTGTCATCCTTGTCGTCGTTGTCGTTTTCGTCGTCGTCGTCGTCGTCGTCGTCGTTGTAAGAGCTAATGGAAGGCCACAAAGTGTCGGGAACACGCCGCAAATACGTCGTTTGTATTCGTCTCTCTTGAAAAATCTTTCCGAGTCTACTCTACGTGACTTTGACTATTTCGGCTTTGCGCTAAATAAAACTAATCGCATTTAAATTATATGGTAGTGATTATTAATTTAAAAAGTTTCTTTTTCTAGTGTTTTTATTTGTGAGAACTGTTTTATACTTCATGAATCTGTTTGGTATGTATTCTAATTAGAATTTGAAAGAAAGATTTAATTTAACTGTACCGTGGCACGTAATGAAGTTACAATGAGGAAATACAATACATTTTAAGGCTTTACATTCCTGCTACAAAACATACCTCAATTCATAAGTTTTTTCGATACCCCGAATGTATATGAAATATTTCACGAAAATAATTGCTGTATCGCTTGAACTGAATTTATTATCATTCCACCGGAACGATCAAAATTCTGAAATAACATTCCAACATAAATTCGTTCCGAAAACTAATAATTCAATTAATGTAAACAAAAGTCTCGATTTAGCTCCAGGAAAGTCTGCGATATTTAGATCCAACAAAGTAGAAATTTACTCGAATTTTCATCATTTTGAAATACGCTAAATAATATATCGAACAAGAGCTCTGGTAATAATTCGATGAACCGTTCTATCCGAGGCAATCAAATAGACTTCTTTCTATAAGAACCGATGAGGAAAGCTGGGAAGTTCGTTGCGCTTCGCTCCGGTACGAAATTAACCAGCTATTTTCACCTGATTTCCTCATTGTTAGCTGCCTTCTCTTCGCGGAGCGACAAATAACGCGGAGTGGATGGAAAAAATCGTTATCCTCTCCACGTCGTGACCTTCCGTGTGGAACGAGTCCGTTGAGCCGACGGAAGCTAGGCGAGGCAAAGTCTACGAGAAAATTCAGTCTCGGCCATAAATATATATGTAGTTGGTACGGGTGGTACGAGAAAAGTGGGAGGAGTTGGCGTGAGGTGGGAGAGGAGGTTGGGAGAGTTTAGCAAGCAGAGGCACGTTCGCCATGCGCGGACCACGTTACCCGGAAAATGAACATTTATGGCCGAGCGCAACTGTTAATGTCGTCCAATGCGTCTTTATGACGAAACTGGCCCAGGCCGCGTTGAGATAAGCCGGACCACTTTCATACGCGAACGAGGAGCGTTCATAAATTTTCCACCTCTAAGTTCAAATATCCTTGTGGTACGGAAAATTAAGTACGAGCTACGGACTCGGCCCCTCTTTTATATTTCTTTTTTCCGTTTCTTTTGCTTTTTTTTCTCTCTTTCCGTCTTGTTTCCGTCGTAGTAGCACAGCGAAATAATTAATCTCGCAACAATTTGAAATATTTAAATTTGTATTACAATGATCCGTGTGTGATCCTATTTAACATGGTTATAAAATATACCTTTCGACATGTGAATATTTGATTATTAATTGACAATATTATCACGTGATAGCTGCATACATATCCAGCTGAAAAAAAGTATCTTATATTAACTTACTTACCATTAACGAGCACTCGGTGATCGGGTCAAAATCTGTCTATGGAGAGGTTAAACGATTCGAACGAAGTGTCAAGAAGGATCTCCTTGTTCTAACATTTGCAAATATATTCAAATCCATCGACTAACAACGAGATTTATAGACGGAGATCGTTCGCGGAGACTTCGTCCGACCAATTTCGACTTTTACTACTTGCTCGACTAACGATCGTCGCAATGACGACGACGAGAGCGATGGTTATGATGAATTTCGTGATGACGATGACGATCTGGGTGGAGATGAAGAAGGATACACAAAAGTATAAAAGAGCACTTCTTGCGAAAATTCAATCTACAGTAATAGGATATATATATATAATATATAATAATATAAGAACTTTTGTCAAAACGACCGCTCAAGACGTGATAAATAACCATACAGAAAACACAATAACGTGTAATAAAATTGACGATGATAATATACGAGCGAAAGGAACAAACGTACCACGACTCCTACTGGGAACGTAATGACGATCGTTTTATTATAGCAAACGATCCGGCTGTGTGAGAATGTAGATACGTGTGCGTGTAGATGGGTGTGTGTACGTGTGAAGGTAAATATGAGTGTCAACGATATACTCAATCAAAAATATTACGTGTTTCCTGATTAAATATATATATAATATATATCAATGCTGTACGATGCATACACGTGTGCGAAGATTAAATTCAATACGAACGATATAACTTTGCCATCTCGTTGCAACATCGAGTTCTTCGTATGATAAATTCCTGGGTAAGTAAGAAGAAAAAAAAACAGGCAGGAAAGAGAAGGAAAAAGAACGTTGGAAGGATTTTATCGTCGACCTCGCGACGATTGAACATCGAAGATTCGTAATAAAATGCGTTAGACCTAGGTAAAATATCATTAGGAACGAAACTCGTGCAGAATATGCCTCGATGTCGCAGTTCAATTCGAGATGCGTCTACATACTTAATCAACGGTCGAGTACATTAAAAACGTTCGTAACGAGAGAATAGAAAATTACTGGCAGAGAGTATATATACATAGATATATAGGTATATATGTATACATACTTTTCAAGATCCTATTAGTAATAGGTAAATCCGATCGAAGCGTGCAATTAGGCGTGCAAGAGAACAGCGTGCAGGGTTTGACGTTTAACACGGAAGAAGTTGAAGAAAATGAAGATGAAGAGAAGATGAAGTAGAAGTAGAAAGAAATACGAACAGACGCATAGTGAATTTGAGTGTGAGATGAAGGGTGCGTAAGAGATAGACAGACAGACAGATAGAACGAGAAAATCGGAAGAAAATTGAGCGAATATTCGTAGCACGTCGAAACGGTGACGCACGTCGTCAAAAGAGGTGGGCCGAGGGAGCGACGGTGGGAGAGGGAGGAATAATTTCAGCTAGCTGATTTTGAAGCAGTCCAAATTGGAATCTAATAAGCGTCGAATCAGAAATTGCATCCAGTCTTGACGACAGCTTCCTTTTCTTTCTCTCTATCTCTACATTGTCATTGAAATCTTGTCGATAAGACGAAAAGGAAAGAGAGAGAGAGAGAGAGAAAATGAGGAAGTGGGAAGGAAACGACGGCGATGCAATTTAATATCGACTCCAAAGCTCTCGAGTTGACTCTCGAACGTCACGAAGACGACGTGCTCGGCCTCTGCGTGCAACTGCTTTTCGAACTACCATGGAGCAGTAAAAAAACGCGATCCACGATCGTTTCGACGACAAGCGTGGCCGATCGTCGTTGCTTTAAAAAAATCGTCTTTGCGATCTTTGATACTTGAAAAAAAAAAAGTAAAACAACTTGCTACCTGCGAAGACAGAGCCGAAGGATTAGAAAAAAGTATCGAACGAATTTCAAAAAAGTTCTTACGACAATGAAGGATACAGAAAACTAGACAGAGAAAAAGTAGAAACTTCGTCGAACACCACTGGGTCTATCAACGCGCTTTACGGCGTACGTCGTGGTTTATCCGAAGTAAAAGGGCAAGAACTAGACAAAGGTGAGGTAGGTATAGGAAAAAGTGCGGGCGCGTCCTTGGAAACTCTTCGCGTTTCTTAGAGCGTTAAACGTCGCAAGTTTAACGATGTAAGGGAAAAGAGTTTGCTGGAAACAGCTGGCTCGGTCTTCGCGAAAACAAGACTTGGGTGATCCCGAGAAAATGCATCCAATCTCGTCGAGGAAACCGTGAAGCACCGAATAGCCGTACTTGTAAATCAACCGTGCGATATTTAAAATTTAAAAGCTTGCCAGTGTGGCTAGCGGTTCGCTCGACGTCAGACACAAAACCCTCCGTATACGGGGTGACGAGTCCTCTCGTCTGATACAAGGTGGGTTTGACATACCCCAGACACAAAATAAGTACAATTTATTTTTGATATTACAAAAATTTCTTTCACGAATGAGTGGTCCAAGTAATAAGAAAACCATTGAAACCACGAGAGTAGGGTTCGTCACACCTTACCTCGCACACGGAAGGTTAAGCACCGTCAAGATTGGATGATAGAAGAAAGAAGGCAAAAGAAAAGGATAGATCGAAAAGAAAGAAGAGAGTACACCAACGGTGTGCGTTTACCGTTGACGTGAAGGAGTGCAGAATGAGCGACGGTGGCCGCGCCATTGGTCACGCGACAGGTGTACGTGCCATTGTGCGCGGGTGCGATCGTGCTAATGCTCAGGGCGCTGATAAAAGCGTCATTTTGCCGGATGATTATCGCCTTTCTCGGGTCGTGGGCCGCGGCTGCTGCTGCTGCTGCTGCGGCATTGCCTTTCTTGGAACCTGAGCCGCTCTTAAGCGACTTGTTAGCTAACGAACCACCGGCGTCTCCGTGGTTCGCGCGGCTCGACGACGCCTCCTGCGACGTCGTTCTGATCGTTTCAATCGGGACGTTATCTTTCAGCCACGTGAACGTCAGTGGCAGGTCGCCAGTAGCGACCACGCACTGTATGCTAGTACGGTCCCCTACGTTTAAATCGCGAGCAAAACTGAAAGGCGTGATTTTAGGTGGCACTGAAAAGACAACAACAGAAAAACAAAAGGTATGGCATTCCGTTTTAAGCAACAGTAAGTTTTTGTCGGAGACGCTGCGAGAAAGAGACAGAGAACAAGAGAGATAGGAATAGAGATAGAGATAGAGATAGATAGATAGATAGAGAGAAAGATAGAGAGAGAGAGATAATCACGGCTAATGGGGCATCCAGGGTTTTCTTGTTCCTTCGTTGCACGCGCCTCCTCGAGGTATTCATACGGAATGGAACTTGTTTTACTTCTACGATGTATATACAGACACGTATGCATCAATCGCAAAATATTTACGTATAATAGACGTAGAAGACATGATCCTGTACCGTACGAATAGATATCTAACCCAGTATCTCGGCAGCCTCCATACCCGAGATACTTCGATGGGATCCATCCAGGAATTCCGATCGATTCGAGTCCCGAAGGGCTAGTTACGCTCTCATACCTCGAGTACGCGGTTAATATGTATATGTAGTGGTATATAAAAGGCTAGGCCATTGCTGCTGGAGTTTAAGTCTTTGGTATATATCCTTTGTTCTTGAGCACGATGAAAGGGTATTAAACGATCGCATGTTGTACCGGCCACGAGTGTACGTATAAAGATGCAGCGATTGTTCGAGGATTGAATAAACATGGAATCAGAGACGCAGAGAGAAAGAGAGGGAGTGAGAAGTCATGGTATAATGAGAGAAGCCGAGATTATATACAGTTATCCGGCAGCACTGGCGAAGATGAAAGCGAGTTCGTAGAATACCGCGTACATACGCTTTACTCCTCCTCCACCTTTTCCTCCTCCTTCCGTTCTTCTTCTTCTTCATCCTCGCTCTTACCGGTTAAGCCTTTTAACCCCTGCTGGAGATTAAGGCTCGTCTTTACGACGACTAAGGGATTACCAAGTTCCAGCTTCCTTTCTCTCTTTCTCTCTCGATTTCTCTTTCTCTCTCTGTCTCTTCTCCTGCATGACTACAACGTGAGAGCTCGTCTCGCCACCGTAAAATTCCTGCTAACGAGACAACACCCGGATACCGATCGATACTCCTTTTTTTCCTCCTCACGAAAAAATATCAATAGAATAAAAATATCAATTTAACCTCCATATAACACGATGATTAAGTTGATAAAAAATGATGAGTTACGCGAAATTGTGTTATACGAGTCTGGTATAATAAATTACACTATTTTACTTGGGAAGACATCGAATAAAAATACTTTCGAATTAGTCTGATGAAAAGCAAAAAATGATCTTCTATGTTCACGCACATGGGAAGGAGCGAGAGCACCGCGCGGTATCCCCCGAGCAAACACGCGATATCTTCGCGATTGTTTTTAGCGAGAGAGAGCAGATAGAAAGATCGATAGAGAACGGCCTATCGGATAAGACGAAATCCGACTAGAGACAACGGAATCCCCGACTTAATGACGATCCTTCCGGTAAGGCATAAAGAACGCGACGCTGTCCGGCTTGCGAACACCGACTCACCCTCTTCGTGTCTGACGGAAGGATGTAATTAAACGCTTGATTAAAAAAGACTCCTTTAATAATAAAACACGTTGCCTTTGATCTTGCCAAGCAACTTGTTACGGACGAAGAAGTACACGACGAACGAACTGCCGGCTAAATATCGGCTAAAGCAATTTTATCTCGGATGGATCCATTCAATTTTTTAGCGAACCCTTTTCCGAGCGAGTTTTTTACGTTATAAAAGAAAGGGATATTACAATAATCCGACTATCCAACATTTTCTTCCTTCCAACTCAATTTTGAGGAATCGATCTACCTACAATAAACTCCTTCCATGATCTATTGCATCTTTGAAATTTTTCACAACGTTCAATCGATAACGCGGGATCACACGAAGAGAGCGAGTTTCGCTTCGAATTTAGGACATTAGTAGCTGCTAATTACTTTGATTAAACGAACCCATTTTTCCACGAAACGTTTTTACAGCGAGACCAGTCAAAGATATGCACGATAGATAGGGGCTTTCCGTTTCTCCGTGATTTCATCGAATTTACGATATAACGTAGATCATTGGAGTGTATCATATTGCAAATTATTATATATATATGTATATGTGGACATATGAATATAGGCACATATGTAAGAAGATAAACCAGAGCAAAACTCGCACATCTCACCGTTTTGATCATCCGGCACATATAGGTATGTATTTACATAAGAATCCGTACACGCGTTACAAATACACGGGGCTATCACGAAAAAAATGAAGCTTATGACTCGAGTTCATTATAAATACTTAACGAAATGAGAGCTAGTAAACGATCCTTCGAACTACCACCGTAATCTGATCCATATTCGATCGATCGCGAAAACTCAATATTAGCTGACTCTCGTTACGAAATGCAATCGAATCTCGAAACGGTGTTTCGATACGATCGAATGCACTCGTTGATATATGAATTAAACTAAATATCAAATTACCTCTTTTAATTACAGCTCATTTCGACGAGCTCGCGATGGGAGATCGTTGCTTCAATTTTGGCAGAGTAATTCTAACCATCGAATTGTTGGCAAGAAAATAAAGAAAGAGAAGAGTATAACCTTCGAACGAAGCCCCCGTATATTTGTCGCGTCGCGTACGTACTCGATTTGCGCGCGCGTGCTACAGGAGAGAATCGTGCACGCGAGCGCATACCAAAGCCGGGAAAGTAGTAGTTTCAGCTTCGTTATGTACACGAATGTACGCTGCGTTTGATAAAAATTATGTGTTACGGTATAGCCGAGTGATCCTACGTGCTTTAAAATCAATCGTGTTATAGCATAATTTTTTTATACCGATTTTGATACTCGATCTCAGATTTTTCACCGTGGGAAAGCGTACTCGTTCGAGGAGAAAAAAAGTCTGAAAGGTATACAATGCTTCTAGAATAAATTATCAGTGTCGAGAAATATGAATGAAAGCTATTCGTGAAAGCTTTCTGTTTCGTGAATGTCGAATAAGTTTATGCTCTTGTTCAAAATCTATCGAAAAAATGTTGATACGAAGGTTTCAATTAACTCGATGCTCGTTTCCATCGACGAATAGCATTTTTAAAAGCAATAGTCGATGTAACATTAAATATTAGCGATCGATCACGTGGCCAAACAGTATCACGTAACTTTTACATTACCCGGTATATACAGACAAGTAGGCGGCGTATACATACGTTAGTATATACACAAAGAGATATATATATATACATATATGTATAGTATATGTATACGAAGTATAGTACAGAGCGATTTAGGCGAGCGCGTGCAAGGACAGATGCTTCAGCGATGCAAGTGAGGTGCTGTGCTCTGTGCGTGGGTCATTTCCAGGATATTCAAGGCACACAGAAACACGCGCGCGCGAGCCGCGTTAGCTTGTCGTTCTCTCTCTTGCTATTTACTTCGATGAAGAAAATCCTTGCTAAGGAGGAACATCGGAGCTTCGACGTCCAAAAATGTTTATTCCCTACGAGGAATGAGATTTCCTCGAGTAGATGCCACTGGAATGCTTGTATGTGTAGAGTGGTGAAATAAATTGGTCTAATATATTAAAGCTGTTCACAGCCCAATACGTTTACGTGACAACTCTCCTAGTCCCAATTTTTTACCGATTTTGACGAACAAGGGCTTATTTCAAAGCTGAAAGGTTGATTGCGAGAATGATCCTTTTAAAATTTGTAAAAAAGTTTTTTGTTTTAAATATATAAGTATTTTTTGACAATTTTAAAAAGATCATTCTCACGATAAATCTTTCAGCTTGGGAATAAGCCCTTGTTCGTCAAAATCGATCAAAAATTGGGACCAGGAGAGTTGTCGCGTTAACGTATTGGGTGGTGAACAGCCTTAACGGTTTATAGCGTGGGTCTTAAAATCAACAATTTTCATGTAAATCTACTTTTATTATGTATGAGCGTTCTTGGCAATGTATCAAATGTACACTTTGGTTAGAAATACACTGGTTTTATATTGTCACGAGATTATTATTATTAATATCAATAAAAATTATTACTAAAATCAAGAAAGATTACTGTGTAACCACAAACATAGGTAGAAATCTCCACAAATGTTTTTGATATATCTAACTTTCGTTGAGAACCTTGAACCAATTTATTCCTAAACCAAGTTCCCTATGTACAATCAATATACTTCCAATTATTTTACAATATCGAACGATCGTAAATAATAAAAACTAATTTACTCCGAAAGAGTTGATTTCAAAACCTACGTTGATTAGACATTTTCCACTCCTGTAGGTGAGTAGGTACCATAAGCTCTTGAAATATCGGATCCCTGTTTTTATCACCCTTTATATGTAGATTTGTGTGTGTATATATATATATATGTAGGTACGTGTTACATGGGAAAACGAAAGAGATAACAAAACGTTCCTTCGAACGAGATCGTAACGAGTATCGGAAGAGTGATAAAAAAAGGGGGGAGAAAGCGAGAGAAAACAAAAAATGGAGGGAGATAGAAAAATGCACATCCGGACAAACCCGAAAAGTTTGAATCGAAAGCATCACCGTAGAGAAGGATCCGACGACCCCTCGGTTAATTCACTGTTTCGTCAGCGTCATTTCCGTGCGTTGCAACGTGATTTCCTCGACGCGTATTCGATAGAATCGACGACGACGACCCTTGATTCGACAGCCCGAGAAAGTGCAACGGCGTCTCGCATCCAATGGCGTAGGAAACAGACGGTCGGTACGCTCGGTTACGTGGCAGTAGAATGAAATATGAGAAAATGAAATGTCGTAGCCCGGGTAACACGAGTTGGTTGACTGCTGGTATAGGTTCGCGAGATTAATTAGTCGGCGACGTCTCTCGCAGCACTTTTCGATTTTCTTCGATAGGAAAGGGACTCTCGAGTACCTTTGATCGAATCGATTATTTCTCCTTCCTTCTGGCACCCGTCAACGCACTTGTTTTCCTTCCCCCACTCTTTACCAGTATATACTACTACCACTGTCACAACCCAAACTCCCGTTCACGCCCACCTCGATATATCGCCAGTTATACCTACGTACGTACCGTATAACGGACAATCGTTCTGCGTGCGTACAACGAGCTCGCATTAATTCGCTCCCACGTTCACGGACCGTACCTGTTTAATTATCATGAAACGGTAATACGATTCGTAGTCGAAAGCACCCGGGGTTAAGGACATTCCTATGCCACCATGTTCAAGTATGCGCTACCACGTCGCGATTATTTATCGAATCGGGTTTGGAATATTATTTTTTCTCCTTTTCCACGCGTCGATACCGCCTAAAGTTAGAAAAAAAAAGGAAAAACTTAAAAGGGGGAAGGCGAGACGAGACGATTTTGTGTGTTTGACATAGGATGAATAATTCGATACTGGAATTTGTTAAAAAAATATATAGATGTACGAATAAGAAAGGGACAAAGGGGATCAAAAGGATAACGCGTGACTTTTGTACTTGTAACGCCCTGTCTGTTTTATCTGTGTATGTATATGTTAAGTTCGTGTACATCTTTGTATAGATGAATATAACAACGTGAACTTTCGAAGAGTTCACGGAAGTATCTCATGGAACCCGATAAACAGAGGATTCGATCGGTGTTATGCGACGTTGTCGCATGATAATCGAGGCTGGAACCAAACGATAAACAGCAGGTGGCGCTCTGCTAGCCGTTTCGTCCGTAAACCTAATAGAAACATCGTGTGAAGATAAATCTGGTAGTGGTGATGCGCGTCAAACCAGCCGGTCGATTATGTATACACAAATTGCAATTAATACGATCGGAAAATGAGAGTAAGAAGGGAGAGCATCGATGTTGGATAGAATGTACTCCGATATAACGGAACGATAGATATCTTCAAACGCGCACTCGATGATACCTTTTCAGTAGTTTTAAAGGGGGTCGGGTGGGGCAGAGGGGTTGGTTTCATTTAGAATTCGATGCTTCCGTCCCTGGAAATAACTTTGTACCAACTTTCTCGATGTTATTTTCATTATGAACGATAATTTGTTATTTTCGAATCGAATCGATGTTTTATGAAATAAAAAAGTAACTTTCCCTCGACCGATGATTTTCCTCGTTAATTTGGTTATCAATTATTTAACGATGGATCGAGCGTTCCGATTACTTTTTAATGAAGCTGAATGTTTTACATGCTCAATAATCTTCATAATTTTTTCAGAACAGCGATCTGATGGACAATCGTTACTTTATGGTCTAGATAGAATATTGGAAAATGTAAAGAAAGGTGAGAAAGTTTCATCGAAGGAGTCGATGGGAAAAGTCCGTCACGCTTCGATGACCCTTACTTTGCTCCCTAACCTTTTCATACTGCCCTCGACCATACCTATAAGACTTGGGAAGTAACACTGGCGAGGCCGGAAAAAACGCAAAGGCGATATATACCTCGGCCGTGGACCTTCGGTCATCCTCCGTGACAAGTTAAAGCCGAACGATCGATTCTCGATATTTTTCGAAGGTTAACATCGAGAAAATTGGGTTTACTTACACACGTATCGTATTATCGGTAAAGAAGTAGAAAAATGTCGACCGGTTATCGACCTATGAATACTATAAGGAAAGAAATCGATTAGTAGATATCGTCGTTGGGTAAATTCTTTTTAGGAGTTTTTTCTTTTCGTAGAAAGTTTCATAACGATTTACTCACCTAAAACTTGAATTTCGACGGAACGTTGCGACGTGAAATTGTGCTTGTTTCTGGCAGTGCAAATGTACGTGCCCTGATCGGCGGCACGTTGTACGGTATCGATGAACAACGTACCGTTCGCCACTCTTTGTCTCATGTTTGTTGGCAGTTTTACGTTACCTGCCAAAATTGTTATTAATCGTCGCACGAAATGACCGAGTATACATGATTATTAAAAATCACTTGAAACGTGTAATTAATTTTTAAAGCAAACGATATGTTTAACGATAGAAAAGAACACATTATTATCCCTTTTTTTTTATAATTCGACCAAAGAATTACTCGGGATAAAACCAAAAGAGAACCCGCTTACCTTTCTCCCATACTATCGATTCGATGGGGTATCCAGCTACAGGACATTTGATATATAGTTGCTTCCCAGCGATCGCTGAGACGGTCGACATGGGTCTGACATATGGCAGTCCTGAGATTGAAAATGATAGAAAATTCCGTATAAGTTTTCTACTCGAGGGCGACTTTATCGTCGAGGTTTCTTCAAAAGGGGAATTATTATAGAAGGTGATAAAAAAAGAGGATTATGAACTTGAGAGGAGTCTATATCGCTTGGAAAATTGATTTCGTGTAAGAAATATTTAGCGAACAGAGAAATGAGTCAAAAGCTTGACTTTATTAAAGGTAGAAACTCCTTTTATACCTAAAGCATATAATTCATACGCCCTTGTTAACCGAATTAAATCTGTCATAGTTCCAAGAACGTTCAGAATTCTTTCAAAAATACATAGGACTCTCGAGTTACAAAATTAGAGAATCGCCTATAAAAGATTAATTTTTTAATATTCCATATCGATTGAACACTCTAGTTAAACTCCGCATTCTCCCTAATCTTTAAAGCTGTCCTTTTAACAAACGCGGCTACAAATCCTTAATAACGAGTCGAAAAAAGACGACTTTTAGTTAATTTTCTCGAAGCATTCGAGAAAGTATTCGATCGAATCGATTCGGATGATTTCCTCATCAAGGTACTCACCGTAAATATTCAGTCTTGCCGAGTGTTTCGATTCCCCGGCTCTGCTACTGGCAGTGCATTCGTACTCTCCGCCGTCCTCGGGTTTAACCGACGTGATGTTAACGTGGGATATTACGTCTCCGTATACGGTCACGTATTGCCCAATCAGAAGCCTGTCGTTTTGTGGAAGCGGAAATCCATCCAGCAGCCAGGAAATTTGCGGCGTGGGATTACCCGCGGCGCTGCATTTCAGAGAAACCGATGGACCGGGCTGCATTGTCTGTTCGATAAACCTGTAGACCAGCTGTGGTGCGATCTCTGTTAACAGACGTTACGGTCAGATTACATATAATCGAAAGCTTTGGAAACATCGTCTGTCTCCCTCTCGATTCTCTTATTCTCCACCCTACTAAGCATTGTTTTCTATCACCTATGCACCTACACGCGTCTGATCATATCTCTTTCCCCAAATTCATTCTTCTCGTCCTCGCCCTTTCTCCCATTCTCTTACGCTCATCGTACTACGAGGATTATTGCGTGAACTCGGAGTTCTCTCAATGAGAGGAGGAAACCGTGTACCCTTCCGAGGATTATCCGAAATCTAGACCATATAATTAACGATCTTCTAGTTCATAACGGAAATCGAGTTGCTGAAAAGACATCGTGTTCCTCGTTTGAAAAGAAAGATACGAGTTTCCAAATTTTATCTTACTTTTGATCGAAGCCCCTGTGAAATTTATATATATAAGGTGATAAAAAATGGTCCGTAACTCAAAGTGCTTATAATTCTCACCGAAAGGAGGAGAAAATAGCTAATAGTCATGGGTCCTAAAATCAACTGCTGTAAATTAACTTTTATTATTAACCCTTTGCACTCCACGTCGAGTCTGACTCGACAAAACCGATTTTGAGGATAATACGATGTCGAGTGGTCCTTGACGCTCAATTTTTTTTTAAATTCACAAATTTTACTCCAATTCACCTACTAACTCGAACAATTTTTTTTTTTTTACAATATAAGTAATGATATATCACTTGAAATGAAATGATATGATGTTGAAAATATGGTGCTTCAGAGGAGACAGCGGAGTGCAAAGGGTTAATGAGTGTTCGTTGCTGTGAATCTCTTGGTAACATATCGAATGTAAACAGAGAAATTTGCTTAGAAATACATACACTAGTTCAAGGTTGTCAATGTACAGGGTGTAAAAAAATGTTTTGTCTTGACTACCATAGTTGGATTCTACATTTTCAAATCGGTGGAGATCTACTAAAAAAATTCCCCATAAAATTGACCTTGATCTCGAAAATCAAGGTTAACTGTGTGACGTTCTACTCTTCCTTAGGCCAAAATCGTCAAAGAACCATATGTTCCAAAGCAACCCTTTCGGCAGAAATTCATGTTGAAATATTGTTATTTGCAAAATGAATTTTATGTTGCATAGCTCCATATATTGAACTTAACGTTCGAATATCATGTGTGACAAATGTGTGATATTTGTTGATTTTCGAGATGAAGGTCAATTTTCCGGGGAGTTTTATTAGTGGATCTTCACCGATTTGAAAGTATAGAATCCAACTATGGTAGTCAAGACAAAACATTTTTTTACACCCTGTACGTTTATTTTAAAACTATTACTACGATCAACAAAAATTACTTCGTAGATACAAAACCATAACTTACGCTATCAAACACTCATCGATAATAAAAGTTAATTTACAGTAAAAGATTTGATTTTAGGACCCATGTCTATCAGATATTTTTTACTCCTCTCGGTGAGTACTATAAGCCTTTCAAGTTACGGACCCTTTTTGTACCATCCTGTATATATGTCACAAAATGCGCGCTTTTGCACGGCAACGAGTGAATATAAAGTTCAAAAGGAAAATGGGTAGGAGTGACGTGGTAGCGTAACAATTGGAAAGGTGAAAAGTTTGATGTACCTAGGAGGATAGTTGCTGCTCGTGTAGATGTTGCATGCGTACGGAGATACTTCATGTTTTAGCGAGTCTTTAAGCGAATGCGGTGCTCGCATAACGAGCTGCTACCATTCGTGCGCGCAACCTCGCTCACGGTAATGAATTCATGAACTTTATAAGGTGAATACACTAGCGATAAGATAACGTTGACTCTCGCGAAAGTTTTCGCATACATTCATAGTTTCCGCATGTCTAAATGTCCCTCTCTCTCTGTCTTTAGTGTGCTAACAGGGGGGAAATTCCTTGCGCTCTCTTACCTCGTCTGCTTACTATGCAATTACAAAAAGATTAATTCCGTGGAAAAGTTTCGGCAGTCGGAGAACGGCGGCGGTCCGCTTGACTCGTTATGCAGATAAAACGGGATAAGATTCAACCTGATCTTTCGTAAAATAATAAAATAGGAAATGCGATATTCTTGATCTAAGATGTAAGATGAAAATCGTAGAGGAATATATATGTACGCGTCTGCCAAAATTTTCCAACGATGGATCAACCGGTCCGCTGATTAAAATCCCAAGAATTTACGTAGAACGAGCCGGGAGCTTTCGTGGAAATGGTCCGCGTATGTATAATTAAAAGAGCGGAGGCCTCCCAGAAGACCATTAGTAAATTAACAATTACGCTTGTCCAATTAGTCCGTGTCGTTATTCCGTCCTCGCGAAACGTTGCGTTTTCTGCATCTTGAATCAACGAATTAATGCTTGGAAAAAAGCATGGACACAATGACCCGGCACTTTTCCTACGTGGCTTTCAAGCAAATATAACTCCCGGGAACCGGACAAAGTAAAAATAAGTTAACCGCCGGCTCGCCGTGTTTCCTCGGTTTCGTTTGCCCTTTCTGAAGAGAGAGAACGAGAGAAAGGGAGAACGAAAAAAAGGATAGGAAAAGGGAAAACTGAAAAAAAAAAAACTATCTTTCGCTTTAATAATACCGTCGCTGTTAACAAAAAAAAGAAAGAAAAAACACAAACTGAACAAAACGAAACAAATGTGAAAAGAATTTGTCGACCATCAATTGTTTTAAGAGGAGAGACCGGTGTTGCTTATTTTTCGTAAAAGCTCGCGTTTCGGTGATACAATGGCGAGTAGGTACGTCGCGTACCAGGCAACTGTATAAACGTGAAAAATGAAAATGATGGAATCGCGGAAAATAGGAATAGGAATTTAATTGAGCGCCCCTATTGTCTCACGTCGGACAGCTCCCCCCGTACATGACTATTTCGAATATACCAAGCGCGATATTCCATTTCTTCCAATTTTTTTCATTTATTCCTCTTTTTTCCTTTCATCGGTCCACCGGTTTTCTCTCTCTCTTTCTCGCGGGCTCGCGATAGCCCGACGTTCGCCCGCTGAAAAAACTTTCGCTTTGCGAGAAATACGCGAGGGATGAGAGTACGGCAGCGATGAAGGGCGGACTTGTGTTTTTGAAACGAGAATATATCGAGGATATGATCGAGTCGCACGTCCAAAAATCGCGCGTTAAGCTCGAGATACTAACGAAGTAGAGAAACAAATAAAATATATGTATATATTATATAGTATATATATCTCCGAATTCGCGTCGACAAAATTCAATTGTGTAAAATATACAAGATAGATAAATATGAACGTTTATGAACAAATAAACGGGAATTCCGGCGCAGTATTGCCAAGAGTGGAAGAGAAAAAAAAATGGTAAAAAAATGGAGGAAAAACAATCCCGTAAGTACGCATGGAAGAAATATAAGCGGAAAGCACGGTCGCGCTGCCGTTTCTCGCGAAGGCGGTGGCAGGCGGGTGGTTTAGCCACCCCTGACGTATCTATGACGCATAATAAATAGATGACGGTAGGAGATGCAGGGCGATGCGAGATCGTGCCCGGTCGAGAGCGGCATGCAAAGCATCGGCAAAACCGCAGGAATCTCGTTAGCGTATGCAAATCCAAGGTGGCGGTACTAACTATCCGATCGTGCTACCAGTGCCGCTGCGGGCGATCCTCGACGGCGAGCCATCCAGCCCACCACCTTTTCCACCGTTACCTAATGCACGCTCGATGCCCTGCAGCTTAGAAATCATGGAGCCGAGAAGAATCCTAATGATAAGGTAATACGACGACGCGTGGTGTCTCTTGCTACTAGTCTATCTCGCTCTAAAGCTCACACGCGTGTTTTCTACCCTCTCTCTCTCGTTTCACCCTTACCTTCGAGGTCGCTCGCGAGAGTTACTAATTGACGGTCGGTAGGGAACTTCGTTCACCGTAATTGAGGGATTTCTAACCCCTCCCATCGTACACACTAGATCCTGTTCCCGACTCTCGACTGGATAAAGGTTCGGAAAATTGGTGATGGTCGTCGTCTACGACGAATCTCGGTTAGGGGATAGTCGATATTTTCACAATGGATTTTTTGGAGAAAGGGAGTGGAGAGGAGAGGATATGCTTTTTGGAATATCAAAGATAGGGAGATCGAAAAAGAGATCGAGAGAAAGCGGGTAGATAACGAGCACCGAGCATACGTTTTCGTCGGACAAATACCGGTAGTACGATATGGAATAGTAGTAGTAGTGCACTACGCTTGATTCGCCGACAGTAGTAAAGCCAGCTCATATTCGAAACACACGAGCGAAGACAAGGGAAATTCGGAATTCTACTGGCAAGTATTGTGGATTTTAATGAGTCATTTTATCACGATTAACGTTTGGTAGTATGGAATACTGTATACAAATACATATTTCATTGATTGAAAATTAGTTTAGAGAATTGATTTTGTTCTACTCCCGAGATAAGTTACGGTGTATCGGGAAATGGAAATAATTTCACTTTCCGATACCCTACTCCAAGACGTGTCCCGAATAAGAAGGAGCAACGCAAAAGTATCATTGTACCTTTTTTAGAGGACTAAAAAAAAAGCTATTGTTTCCGACACTACTCCATGCGGCGAAACTTCGAATAAGAGCTATAAGCGATCCCAAAAGAAAATTTCAACTTTCAACGGCTATAAAAGTTACCAAACGCGATGGGAGCTATAGAAGGGTTAATGGCCCTGAAACTTTCGTGCGATCCTCTCTCTGAAACGTACGAACGACGTTCCTCGCGAACGGTGCACGTTCCTATTCAACGGCGGGCCAGCGACTTTACGGGGAAAGAAAAAAAAAAGGGGAGAGAAACTTTCGATGAGACGTAAGTAAGAAAAACCACTAGTCGATATCCGCGATGGCGCGTTCACGACTCGTTTCCTTTTATCCGTCCTTGAATATTTTGTCTTCTATTCGTATCTTTAGTGGAGAAAGAACAGCCATGGTTTTTAATTAGCTGTCGATCGAATTTAAATATTAATTGGTTGACTTGGTGTTGGATAGGTAATTATAAATAAGTATACATGTAGTTTCCTGGTGCGTAAACTAAAGCTGGACACCCTATACAGGGTGTATTCGACCATATAGTCAATCGGGAGTCCACGTGTAGCCAGCAATAAATTGAGTCAAAATAAGTCATAAAAGTTAACATAAGCAAGGTTAGTTAACGAGTTATTAATTATTAAAGATAGGGCGAAAAAGCGGTAGGCGGCGAGCTGCGGCCATGCTATTCTGATGGCGAGACGCTAGAAGAAAGAGAGAAAGGAAGGGAGAGAGAGAGAGTCCGCGTGAGTCGCCAACGTAAGGTAGCGCCGTGGAGGAAAGGAAGAGAGAGAAAGAACGAAAGAGGAAGGAAGAGCGAAAGTAAACAATTCGATGCTCGATCGTCTCGCCCGCCGCTCCCCTCGCCATCAGATTAGCATGGCCGCGGCTCGCCGCCTACCGCTTTTTCGCCCTATCTTTAATAATTAATAACTCGTTAACTAACCTGGCTTATGTTAACTTTTATGACTTATTTCGACTCAATTTATTGCTGGCTACACGTGGAATCCCGATTGACTATATGGTCGAATAAACCCTGTATAGGTACATGGTAGTGCATTTAAATGCCAAAACATTCAAACATTTCCATTTAAATGCACATAAATCTAAAACGTTTATTCTCATGGTATTATTTTTGTTAATTACTCGCATATCGTCGTGTTTTATACCGACTTAGCTCTGGGCTTCTATACTCTCCTGCTTCGCATTTTTCAGACGATTAAGAAACTTGGTAAAACCAAAAGGATAAGGCGCGCAGGCAGCGTTCATACGTACGCGCGCTCTTAACGGCGCGTAATTTAATTGAAATTCTCATACGGGATAGACTCATTTTTTTTTGGAGAGAAAGAGAGAGATAATACAGAAAGTACGTCTAGCCCCGTTGAATATCCACTTACACGATAAAAGCACACGATCCCACGAGATTCCCCATCACGAAATCCGAATTTGCGAGCGTACTCATTAGACATAATGGCGTAACGGACAAAGGCTCTCCCGGTGCGTTGAACTCGTTACGATCTAAAATTCATTCCGAACGATACGTCCATCCTTTCCTCCATGCCACTTCCATCTCTTCTTCTTCGTCTTCTATCAAACGTCGTAAAACCTTTCGCAGTTGCGGTCCTCGAACCGGGTACGTTTTTGCCGCTACTTAACGACGAACTCGAAGTAGTAAAGCAATAAAGTTATACCGAAACTGAACAACGTTTCTTCTTGGTCATCGTCGCAACGTCCACGTGATTCCTGCCACGATTTTTCTCCTTTTCTCGTCGTTGCCGCTTGTCGAAACAAACGAATTCAATTTGGCAATAAATTGTGATCGCGAACGGATCTCGCGGACATCGTTACGCTCGTGTATATATATTTACGTAGGTATCTGATGCAAAAAAACAAAAAAAAATACAAGCTGAGGGAGGAAGAGAAAGGGAGAAAATAAAATAAAAGTAAAAGAAAACCAAAACGACAAAAAATCAGCCATTCTCACAGACGCAAACTTTTAATATTGATACGGTAAATTTGATACGCAGCTAGAGATATTCATATTGGATCGGATAGTAGTCTGGGTAATACCGGTAGTGGTGGTGATGAAGGGAGAGAGAGAAACAAATAGAGGGGTGGCAGGAAGAGAAAAAAAAATAACAATTTTCCATGGGCGAGTCGCGTATTGGCGCATTGTACCGAGTTTCGCGCTGAAAAATACATTAACAAACGCATCGATCAAAACTCGATATATACGCGGGAATCGAGCTAAAATCGAGACGCTTTACCTTGCCCGTTGTCCATTGTTCGTTGTCCATCTGGGCTTTTTGCGTTGCTACGAGCCGGGCTTTCGCGGTATACCGTTATATACCTCCGCACAGCGTAAACCAAAGATCATTCGTCGAAATTCGTTATCATATGTGCATTGTATATAGCTATGTATTTACTATATACGTATAGCGATGACCAGGGAGACGATTCGAAGCCTGGTCCAAAAGTATTTTAATTGAATTCTTCGAAATCGAAGCTACGCTAGAACTATCGATCGCGCGGATGAGAGTTAACGGATGTGCAGGTCGATTGAAAAGCGCGGGCATTTTTTTCGTTCGAAATATAACCCCTGACCTACAAAAGGATGCCAGTGAACTATACCCAATGTTCTTTCCATCTTTCTCTTTCGTTCGAACGGTAACCTTCGGGACTGGTCCGCTCATCCTACCCTCTTCCTGCTCTCTTCGCGCTACACCTCTTCCATTTATATCGAAATTACAATCCGAACGGTCCGTACTAACGTATCGAAAGACAACGAAAGAATGGATATTGCTTTACCACCGGATAAAGGCCGAGAGGAGAGAAGATTGGACGACGGTCCGCGTGATGAAGTTCTAATCGCTCGCTTCGACAACGAAAACGGGTCTCTATACGCGACCACCACCGGTGGTGTTGCGGCCATCATGTATGTACCACTCTCCGTCCTGCTTCTCCCGCAAACGAGATTCTATTTTCTGTTTTTTTTTTTCTCTGAATCTATCAACAAGCAACGCATCATGTTAGCTACCACTTTTTACGTTGGGTAAGTAAATAATCGAAGTTTAGAGAACGGAATTTTGAAAACGTTCATTTTTGTGACATACTTTTTCTAGTTTGTTGTCAGGTTTTATTAGTTGCTCGTTTTGTCGTATGGTATTTAATTTAGAGGAATTCGAGTGAAATGAAAATTTAGAAGAATACTCGAAAAAATGAACAATTTTTATACGGCATACGTTCGGCAAATAGTATACTATCCCAACAGTTTTTATAATACAAATACGGTCAAAACTAATATTCTCTAAAATCATTTTGAATTTTCTTCCTTTCTTCGCCTAAACAAATTGTTGATAAAATCCCACCATAGGTTCCCATTTTTGTTCCGAAGATACGCGTTGCACCTCGACAAAAGAGTTCTTCGATGGAGGAAAAAACATCGACAACCGCTAACACCGGTAAACTTTTAATCTCGAGATACGATATCTAAGGGAACAAAAAAGCGGGAGAACGAAATAAAAAAAAAAGAAAGAACTAAAAGTAATGTTAATACCGAAACGAGAACCGTTCGAGAGTACAAAAGCCGGGTGAACGGCGTTGTTCGGGCAGGCTACGTGTTATCGGAGGGCGCCGGCCGTATGGGGGTTTTGTAATTAAAACCATTCGACGTCCTCGTATTCGTACGATTATCGTCGAGCAAATGGTGCTGCTTCGTGGCCAAGGGGGAAAAGCTGCGATCGGAAAAGCAAGCTCGACCGTTCGAAACCGTTCTCTCTGCGTGCAAAAATGCCCACCTACTCACAGTTCTTTTATTTTTCCTTTCCCTCTTTCTCTCTCTCTTCCCATGTCCATTTTCTCTCTCTCTCCTTTCCTCTGATTTTTTTCTCTCATTCCATCTTCTCTCTGTATGCTCGTGTGTGTGTGCGAGTCTCTTTTTCTAGCTCACCGTCTCCCTTTCTTCCTCTCGTTCGTAGCCACAGCAGGAAAACCGTGGTGGTTCGTGATGGAAAATACGTTAGGATTGAGTGCCACGCAAACCGGGAATGGATCGTATGGGAAAAAGAGTTCCGCTGCATTAACCGCCGTGCAAGCTATCACCGTTGGAGCCATTCGTTCGACAAACAAGCGCTCGCCATCGCGACGCCTCGCAATTCCCTGCATTAGGCTCACCGATACGAGAAAAAAGGAATAAATGAAGAAAACGAGAAAAGGAATCAGGGAAGAATAAAAAGAGAGAGAGAAGACGAGGGATGGAGAAGGAAAAAGATGTAAAACGGGGTTGCTTAACCACTGTGTTTTCCTGACTCCCACGCAACCCTTTTTTCCTCTCCTTTTCTCTCTCTTATTCTCGTTCGAACGTCCGTACGTTCGACCTTTTGCTTTATTTCTTTCTTTCATCGGCCTTTCCTCGATTTTTCCCCTTCGGGGCCTTCCTTTTTTTTCTAAACCAAACCGATCCATCGGAGCGAGAAGCGTCTCCGCAATTCAGCAGGAGAATTTAACGAACGTCAGCTTCGGCAGAAAGATTCGTGCAGTTTGCATACGCGTGCATTAAACGTAATTGAAGCTCGTGCGCGAGCGGTGATCGCGAGTTACGTTTGGGAAAGTGGAAAAGAAGGAAAGGAAAGGTAGAGGAAGGAACGGAGAAATGGGAGATCGAGAAACGTAAGCTTTCTAACTTTCCTTTCTTTTTACGATCGGGTTAAGCGAGATGCGATCAGGGTTAAACGCCATGCCGTTTACCTTTCTGTCAATCTTGTCGAAGCGGGTAATGCTTCGAGATGGCGAAGAGTTGAAAGCACGATAGCGATATCTATTTACGTTTCTTACTCTTTCGAAACTATCAATTTCTTGGAAGGTTTTGGAGATTCGAGTAGATAATCTTATGTAATAAAATAAGTAAATCGAAATTTTAGAATAGCATTTTCCTCGCGTATAAACAAATTTATTAGACAAAATTTTTTTAGGTATATGATAAAGTTGAAAAATTGTTGAAAGATTCAGAAAAAATTGAATCGAGTTATTAACTCTTGAAACTATTCTGTATAACAAACAAACTTCTTTAGAGTTAACCGCAACGATGAAAGCACGCACGCCACGATAAATCTTGAAGTAGTTTTCTTCAACGTAAATGTACGAAATATCGTATGGAAATGATGTTACATCCAAGTTTCGATTTACTTTTTCGCATGAATCCATCCCATGTTCCATGTACGTGAACTTACAAGCCCAACCCGGTGTAACCCTGTGCGTAACTCCGTGTAACTCTGTGTAACCCTCGAGCGTGAAATCTTATTCGCTGAGAGAAACAATTGGTAGGGTTTAACAAAGACTCACCGCCGAGCCGTAATTCCGCGATTCCTTGTGCCATGTCATACTCGTTCCTGACGAAGCACTGGTACATGCCCCGATCTTCGCGTGCAACCGACGTCACGGAAATACGTTCCCTCGAAACCGCCCTCACGCGACCGGCCACTCTCAATGGCTGGCCGTCCTTCAGCCAGTAGAGTGCCGCCTGCGGAAATCCACTTGCGCTGCACGTCTGAAAAGCAGTTTAGAGAAAAGCCCCGATGATGAGAGAGTAGTGGGAGAGAGAGAAAAGGAGAGAGAAAGAGGGAGACCAGACTTTTGCCAGCTTTTCGAAAGAATCACCAGCTACGTTACGCGGCTGACCCCTTCCACGGTTCCCCACTTTGAGATACTAATTATATTACGAGCCACGATAAAGCACTTGCTCTTTCCACCTCCCCCACTCCCTTTCCCTGGAAATCCGTTTGGATGACTCTGTAAATACTTGCCGGAGGGATAGCAGACCCGCGTAATCGAGGATATGATACTAATGGGTCAAATGGCTGATTTATCGACCACCGAGTAACGATTGACTGCGATAAGACTACAAGATTAATCGATTAATTTAATATCGCGCTTAGACTTTGAGTCCTACCCAAATTTTATATCGATTGCAAAAAAAGGTTATTATTAACGATCCCTATAAGGCTTTCACAAGCCACTAAATCTAAATATAGATCATAAATTCATCCTTTCCGACGGATCACTCGCTACGAAACAATCGTGTATAAAACCGAACCTAGTGACCGGTAAACTTTCCCAACCTATCCCAACTTTCATATCGAGCCACCGAATAGCATTTAAATCTGTCGATCCTCTCGCTATCCAGCGAGCTACCCAAATCCGAACGGTTTGTCTGTCAGCCTAAATTCGCTATGAGATCCGCTCTCAAAATCGTTCGGTCCCAATCGCCGAAATCATAATTGGATTTGAGAAACTTTCGACCAAGCGAGCCGTCTAATCTCGAGCCGTCGATTTCTAATTACCAGGTGAGCGGGCTTCTCAAGATCGACCGTTTGAATGGTTGGTTGAACGTGAACGCTGAGCGGCGCGGTAACCGTCAGTCTGACTTCCAAAGTCTCGCTGCCCTCGGAATTACTTGCGATGCACATGTACGAGCCAGCGTCGTTTTCTTGGACACCCTGTATGATAAGGGTACCGTCTCGTACGATGTAACGCCCGGAGGTGTCTTCGATCGGTTCCTCTCGTTGATTCCTGTTGTAGTACCACCTGTGACAAAAATGTATTAAGTAAGGTACTTGCTTTTCTAGGAAATTACGACGGTTGGAATAAGATTCGAGAGAAGAAATAGGAATGAAAGCGTGCGTGAAATCGAATATTTCCTAACAGATTTCCTCGACATGAAGGGTAGAACCAGAGCTTAAGTAAATCCACGCTCGGTCAGTTCCGTTGAGTAAATATAAATGTTCTCTTATCTGAAATCGAGCGAAGAAATAAGAAACGAGCGAAGTAAGAAGAAAGATAGGAGTTTGCTCCGACCGCTCGAGAAAAAGGGGAGACGTAGAAAAAGTATCTTTAGCATTCGCGTATCGGTGTCGTGCGTGCGATACGGTTATACGCGTGTTTGTTAACGTTAAACGACAACGTTAACGTCGAACGATCCGTTAAAACCTTCGAAAATGAGGTGCCAGCCAGTGTTCGTGGGATACGCGAACCGATGTGCGCGCGTATCTCTCCGTTGCACCGGACTACCGCAAAATAACTACGGTTTCGAATGAAAACAGGGAATGCATGGTGCTCCCATGAATTGTAACTACGCCGTAACAATACTCACTCTTTCTCTCTTTCTCCCACGTATTTCGTCGAGATACGCAACGCACGGCCCGCCATGCGATAGACCGTCTCGTTGTTTTGAAAACACTCGCGATTAAACATCCGGCGAAATAAACGTCGAGCTTTTCTCCTCATTCTCCTCCACCCTTGCTCGTGTATATCATATATATATATATACCGATATATGTATATATATGCTACACAACAACAGGGTACCTGAACGATCGCGTAAAATCATTAACGAAAAGGAAGAAACCTTTCTCTCTCCTTTTAAGAGAGAGGAGAAATAAACGGCAAGAGGCACTCTCGAGCCGTCTAGCTTTCCTTTCCTTCTGCTCTCTTCTCCTTTCTTCCCCTTTCTTACTCGACGATTTATTATTAAGCGAAGGAAAACGCAACTATACCGCCGCTGGAAGGATTCGCCGCGGCGTAGTCGACGTCGGTCAAAGCTTCAAATATTCAGCCGCGAATAAATGCGTGGCCGGATAGTAAGAAAACGCACTGTGTACGTAAGTCGATTTTCTCTCTTTTTCTATCTTTCTCCATTCCTCTTTCGAGATTTATAGGTATACTAGATAAAATCGTGCAACTTGGATTTTGCGAGGATACGAATAGGCATAGCCGGATTAACCCTACAGTTTTGTGCTTGTAAAAAATTATGCATATTTTTTTTTTTATTTATATCATATTAATTACTTTAATAACGAACACTCCTTTACTTGATGGCCTAAGTTGCTGAGAAACAAAACAAAATGATATAAATGGGGCCACGATTCACGGTTCGTCTATGGTCCACTGGAGGCTTAATCCGGTACCGCAAATCGGGCTAATTTTATTTGGCAGCTCCTATGACGTTCGAATCTGCTTACGAAAAGTGTTCAACCGGAATACCGGAAAAGGTATTGCACAATTTGAAACTGTTTCCGTATCAACGCTTGAAATTAATATGAATTATTCATAAAAGAAACATTTGGACGTTCGTGCAAACGGTACGTGACACAATTAGAACAGAGCTATCGAGTCTATCAAAATACGATACAGTTTACGGATACGTTCCGTTATAATATTTCCACTGGAACTAAACTCATTGTATTCGCATACATAACATTTTCGACTAGCTTACACGTTACTTGTTAATGTCGGTAGTATTCTCACTGACGTATGTAGCTCACCTTTGCCCCAAAAATTTCTTCAAAATTCTATCGAATATCCATAAGAGTATACAACCAAGGATAACAGGTAGAAAACTTTACACGATTTTTGTACTTGTTAGAAAAGCAAATAAATTTCTGAGTGATAATGGAAAAACGGTACCGACGGACGATATAAAAACGTCATTGGAATCGTACAATCGACGCTAATTTCGTCAAGAGCAATTTCACGATGGCTCTTATCCTACGCAATTTACTAGTAAAGTGTAGCATTTGTAGTGGGAGTCCCCTACTCGACCCAACCAACCCTCGCTATCTCTCTTACTCTCTCTATCTGAATTCGACTACTCGTCGAGTCGATCTTTCTCACGACGATTGACCTCGCGTGGTTTGGAAAGCCATGTAGCGTCAGCGGTAGAAGAGGGGGAGGATCCTCCCGTCCTCGAAGGTACGGTTTCTTGCTTACTCTGCCCCTCGGAGGCAGAAGCACGAAGGATTGGCGGGCAGGGGGGAAAGGTAGAGCACGACGACGACAACGAGGAAGAGAGGACGACGTCGACGATGAAGAGTGGAAGAAGACGTAGCTGAAAGGAAGAGGTGGATGATGCTGAGCTAGAGAGGAGGTACGTGCGCGACGAGAGGAGGTAGTATACCTATAGATAATCGAATTTACGGAGGGAAATTGGCGAGGGAAGGAGATGGGATAGGGAATGCTCGAGTGTGAGAGAAGGAACCTGGAGATGGAAGCTTCTCCTAGCTGCTGCGGCAAACCTTCATATATATATATATATATATATATGTATATATATAGTATATTTCTCTCTCTCTTGCTCTTTCTCACTCTCTTACACACACGAACATACACTGACTCTTCTCTCATTCTATCCAACTCAGTCTCTCTCAGTCTCTCTCAGTCTCTCTCTCTCTCTCTCTCTCTCTCTCTCTCTCTCGTTTCTATCCTTCTCCGGACTGCCACTGAAGTCGAGGCACGAAAGAGGTAGTGCGAGAGAGAGGAAGCGAGGAAACTAGTGCCGTAGGAAGACCCGTAGGACGAGCGTGAGCGAGTAGGAGATAGTCAGTGAGCACAGCGCGGGAATACCCAGTGACGTCGACGTACACGTAAATGCGGAATATTTGATGGGCTGTCAGAAGCAGTCTCTGTAATCAGCGGTCGGTTTGTTTGCGCTACCCATACAGAGCCATCGTCTATATATCTTTCAGCCATCTTCGTTCGTCCCTTCGTCTCTCCGCTTCGTTCCATCCTTCGCGAACGTGCTTCCTCTTTCTCTCACTTTCCGTCTCTCCTATATCCCACGGTTGCGTGCACAGAGAGAGAATGAGAAAGAGAGAGGGATGAGCACGGACGTGTCATAAAAGCGAGCCTCCCATTCGTGGAATTTGTGACTTTATATACTTAATCGCGAACGGCGGACGTTACACGCCAGGGGAAATTTCATTTTTAACGCGCCGTTTTAACGCACCGCACTTCAGCCCGTTCGCGGACCGGCGTCGATTCGATCGTTGATGGCTACAGCGGTGGACAAATTTGATGTTCTTTTTGCTACGTTTCACGTAATTATCTGATCGAGTCATTTCTTTGAAACATTAAATATTATATACGTTTGCTAAGTTATTTATTATTTAAAGTACATTAATGTACTTTGTACCGTAAAATGTACAGGGTGTAAAAAAATGTTTTGTCTTGACTACCATAGTTGGATTCTACACTTTCAAATCGGTGGAGATCTACTAAAAAAACTCCCCGCAAAATGGATCTTGATCTCGAAAATCAAGGTCCAATTTTTTGTTAACCCTGTGACGTTCTACTCTTCCTTAGGCCAAAATTGTCAAAAGAACCATATGTTTCAAAGCATCCCTTTCGTCAGAAATTTATGTTGAAATATTGTTATTTGCAAAATGAATTTTATGTTGCATAGCTCCATATATATTGAACTTAACGCTCGTATATCATGTGTGACAAATGTGTGATATTTGTTGATTTTCGAGATGAAGGTCAATTTTGCGGAGAGTTTTATTAGTAGATCTTCACAGATTTGAAAGTATATGTAGAATTAAATTATGGTAGTCAAGACAAAACATTTGTTTACACCCTGTACATTAGGTAACCGTAATTAGAAGCATGATTATCCTATTATTAAAAGGTTTACTTTTCGAGAAAGAATCAGTAGATAATAAGTTAATTAGTTAAATAATTAAATTATGAATTATACTTAAAGAAATCGATACAAATTGAATTATTCTCTGTTAGGATATGGGTAATTGGGTCTTTATATAAAACAAATCTTTTTAATATTACTCTTTCTTTATAACAGCTCGAAACAGAAACGTCGTTGGGCTAGCACGATCGCTGGAGGAATGTATAGAAGTATAAAGGACTGCAAGCAGCGCACTATGGGACGAAACGTGCAAAAGCGTCTCAAAAATCTGTAACTTCTTTGTTTATGGTATAAACAAAGTCTCTAGCATAATTTTTCTAAAAAGCATTTTTGAGATGCTTTTGCACGTTTCGTCCCATAGTGCAGCGTCCAAACCCAAAGCATAATATAAACAAAGATTAGAGGACCCTCGTTCGACTACGAGATATTCGGTCTTACGTACCTATGCATTTTAAGAAATGCTAGATTGAGTTTTGAATATAAAAAAGAAACTACGTTAAATATCTAAGGAGGTCAACGTTCAATCCAACATTTTCTTTTGCAATGTTATTCGGAGAATATAAATTATTCTTTATTACGATCGATGTAAATTATCGTACGTTTTTATCGAAGGATCATCCAACTAACGGAGTCGAGGCAAAGGCCCGATAACTTTGAACACGCGATGAAAAGTTTCATCGTTAGCTCGATGTTTTTACTAAATGCCGTATAAACGACAATTTGGTTCCTCATTGAAAAACGCGAGAGGAAGAGGGATGGAGTCTGGCGCGTTAACCGTGAAGCATTCAATCTACCCCGAGCGAAACACGCCGCGCACCGCACCGGGAAAACGAAACTCAAAGAAAATCGGACGCGGCTTATAATTGATTTTACTTGTTCGGAACAATATCTCACGGATATACGGTTTGATTTTAATTTCGTCGAGTACGCAAATTTATGATTTCTCTCTTTATCACGTATTATGCTTGTTTCGATGTCGTTGATCGTCGAAACGGTGGGAAAAAATGTAGTTCAATTTATCGGTAATAAACGCTAACGACAACAACGTTGAAAGGAATAAATAACAGGCATAAACGTTCGCTACCGGATTGTTTATGAAGAGAATGAAAAAATAAAAGTAGGATGGGTACCAAAATGGTTTTTCCGAGTTAACTGCTTATATTTTGTGAAACGCGAGATCGTCGAGATCCGCGACCGCGCACGCATACGACTACATAAACAAGTATTAAATTTTTCAGTACGGAGTTCCCCGAAATCGTGATATTTAACCAAAAAGTACAAATAAATTGCATATCGCAAAACACTATAATAAAAATGAAACGTAGAAATTTTACTGATTCTATTTTTTTTTAAATAATTTTAAATATCGAAACCTTATCTTCGACTCGAATATCTACGCACGAGGTCGTATCGAGTACATACTTTATCATGCCAATTTGAAACATAAATCCATTTAAACTCGCGTAGATAAATTTCTTCCCGAATGCCCGTAAAATTTCTCAAGATCGTTGGATCGGGTTCCGTGAGAATTATACGGATCCGTTCCCCGCGAAATCATATTTTACGTGAGCGACTCGCGTATCGTCCTCGTAAAGGTAGGTGGGTCGACTCTCTGATTCGAACGTTACCGAAGGATCTTTATTAGCCTCCGTGAATGTCATCCGCTGTGCCAGGGAATCGAGTCTAGTCACGTCATTTAACACGATATACCGCGATATCGGATACGTAATGAGTTTTCCTTTTCTGTTAGTGATATTTTCTGGAAATCGTGTTATCTCTTCTATGCTGGCAAACTTTCTTTCATAATATTACTTTTACTATACCTATGACTTGGATGTTTTAAAACATATTCCTACGTTCCGTGTAATGAATTTCAACAATATTTTACGACACACGTCCCCCAGTTGATCGACCTTTAAAATAACCATTAATTAAAAATTTCAGTCACACGTAAAACAAGTTTATTCATTTCTTAGTGATGGACGGCAAGACAAGACTTGATTTTTCAAGACAAGATTACCAATTTCTTGTTCTTGATAAAATCGAGACAAGACAAGATTTGTCCTTCAAGATCAAGACAAGACAAGAAAAATCTATCAAGATTCTTGATTCTTCATAACTGAAACTATAATTATACGTATGTAATTATAATTGTGTAATTATAATTATATATTATGTAATTATAATTATATATTATGTAATTATAATTATATATTATGTAATTATAATTATATATTATGTAATTATAATTATATATTATGTAATATTATAATCATGTTGAGATCTTTCCGTCTATTTTCAATTTTAAATAATTAAATGCAAAATTTAAATTAATTCGAAACCAAAACTTTATAATTTTACTGGAAACTGCAGTTTATTTTTATTGTAAATATAGGAAATCTCTATTTTGTAATGATGTGTCCTCGAACGTGCTCTTCAGTGCGTGTGTTTAGTAAACTAGAGACCTTAAGCTTCGAAATAGTTTTAAAAATTGTCGACTACGAACATTTGTAGCTGATATAGAGTAATTTGAAAATGACCTAAAAATTTCAAGAATTTTCTTGTTCCTTTAATTTTTATGATCAGTAGAATTTAATAAAATTTTTTTTAATAATTTTTATAAAAATGTTCAAAACTAATAAATCAAGGTGTGGTAAATAACTATTTATAGATATTATAAAAATATCAAGAATCTTGCAAGAATCTTGCAAGAATCAAAACAAGAAATTGATTGTCAAGATCAAGACATACTAATTCTCGATTGTACAAAATCAAGACAAGACAAGTATGTTCGATTCTTGTCTTGTCTTGTCTTGAATCCATCACTACCATTTCTCCGTGCATCTCTGTGCAATGTCCGGTCACAGTTGGTTCTTCCTAGAAGAAACTTACCCCGAGTTTGAATAACCAATTCAGATATGTATTTCTTGAAACTACTTTACATGTTCTATTTACATCGAAGATTTTTAGAGAACCTCGTATTACGAGCGATACATCGAATCTCGATAATATACACAGATAACTACATATAAACCTACCAAATTTGTTGATCCTATATAAATGTCTTTCTTTTCTTTTGCATATACCTTCTATAATAATCTCTCTTACAGTATTCTCAACTCAAACTCGATATCCTCCCACCCCTATCGTTTCTCTACCGCGTATCGAACAAGAATTGCAATCTCACGATCGCAGCGGAATAATGCAAGGGTCCCTATCTTTCCTCCGATAATCTTCCTCTTTAGCCCAGCATTCTAGCGTGTACACCGCGAAGATTCTCCCGCGGGAATTTGTCCTCGTGGATTTGTATTTTCGTTTGCCGCGTTGTACTCGCCGCGAATGAACGTAATCGAATGTCGGATACATTAGTATTCCCGCTTGCCGGTGCTCCCCTTTTCTTTCACGAGCTTTCGTTTCCTCTCTTTTTCTCCTTTTTTCTCTCCCCCTTACAGACACACATACATACCGTTCTCATTTATTCTCTCCATTCGCACACCGTAATCGTACACCGGCATTGAACGTGCCGCGGTTGGATGAAACGAACGAGCAAAGAGAGAAAAATGATGGGAAAGTACATTATGACGACAATTTCATGCGCTTTGTTTATAAAAGCGCGCGCGGTCACACGCGTGCACCATGAGATGAGAAAGAGAGTAGGTAGTCGTTTAAATCAGCTCTGGCCGAGTGCCGCTCGTCTACTCTTTCCTATCCTCCTTTCTTTCTTTCTTTCTTTCTTCATCGTTTTTCATATATTTTCTCCTTTCTTCTACAATTTCTTCTTTTTTTTTTTTCACCGCGCCCCAATGTGACCATTTCATCTCGATTTCTTCTATCTTTCTCTTTCGCTTTTAACCCACCCCGTCAGTGTTTCCTTTCGTTTTCTCTTCCTGAATTTTTTCGCTCCTTTTTCTACCCTTTTTTCTCTCCTTTTTTACCTCTCTCTTTCTCACTCTCTCTTCCTTCTATTTCTCTCATTCGAGTCGGAAGCGAATCGAGAAAGCGTGGAATCGCACGTAATGCCTCGTTAATGGTCGCTACTGTGTCGGTGGCTCAACGTTCCCCACTTTCCCGCGAAAACGACTTCTTTTACTTCTTTTCCAACGAAGGAAAAATGTTCCGAAGGAAAAGCGAGCTCTCCTCGAGAGAAAGAGAGAAAGATACGGGTGAACGACATCGCCGGATAACGATCGATCGTGAACAGAATATTTTCTTGAAAAGGAGACCTCTGACTTCGCCGATTTCTCAAAAAAGAAAAAAAAATATCCAAATTATATCGCATAAACGTCATTAATACTTCGTAATATCGGGCTGATAAATTTTCTTAAATCTAATCAAAAGTTCGTCGTTTTTGTTATCAGCTTTTTATCGGTGCAGGAGAAATTATCGAAAAGTTCTTTTAAGCGATATAGGCCAAGCTTCTGAGCGAACCACTATCGTTCGCCGCCGGCGCTAATTCAGAGCTTACGTTCGCGAATTCACGGTAGAACGTCGAACGCGAACGATACGAAGAAAATCGGCACGTCGAACGCGAACTGCATTCTCTCTTCGCATATTTCGTCTTTCTGCTACTCACTCGCTGACTACCTAGCTCTCCCTCTTTCTTTCTCTCTCTTTCCCATCCTTTTCGCATAACGCGTTGATACGCGTCAATGAACTCGAGATATTTTCGTATTTCCACCAGACGAGTTTGTGCATTCTATACGGAAATATTCTCGACCCGAGTCAATGTTTAAAATTAGCATTAATATAAGCAAAATAGAGGAAGAGCGTAAACGTCAGCGTCAGAGTGGTAGGTAGATAGGTACGTGCATTGTTCGCGAGAGTGCTCGTTTTCGCTGCGATCTATAATCCCGGCCCGTCCAGTATCCTCTTACTCTCGTTTCGTTCGACGCTCCATGAAGATAAGTAGAGAGAAAGACCGATCGAATCGCTTTTCAAAAGAAAACCTACGCTATGTATCTATGTATATACGTTACACACTTGCAATCTACGTAGGTATACTCTTATACGTGCGAGTGGCTGCATAAAGCGCATACATAGATAAGTATACGTATATATATACGTCCATTGATCTTTTCTAAACTAGACTCTTACCTGTTACTTGGTGTTGGATTAGCGTAGGCCACGCAAGGTATTACAACGGTATCCTTTAGTCTAGCAGACTTGTAAACCAGCTTCTCATTTATTATAGGCGGCATGGTACCTCGTATTTCTGAAAGCAGAAATTTCCCAACGAAATGAGAAACGCACCGAAAATTGTAGTTTCAGGTTGGCACAGAGAATATATCGAGAACACGGTCCTTTTTGTGCTTCCCTTTATTTTATGGTAAACTAAGAAATGTGTTTAAAATCGTAAATCGTCCGGAGAGAACACGGTTGGATATCATAAAGTATATTTACATTGTTCCCGAATACATAATGCATCGGTGTGTCCATATCTAACGATGCCCGCGATGAAAAGAAAATAAATTTTGGTTCAGTTAGATCGACTCTAGAAGGTATATTACGCAAACGTTCTTATGTAGCATACATATGTTACCATGAATATTCATTATTTATAACGTTCGTTATAAATTTTGGACTTGTTTGGTCGGATGCCAAGCAATAACAATTCCTTAAGCGCTCGTGGTACGCTTGTTTTTGGAAAAAATACTTCATCGTACATTAAAACAGTAATATCCTCTCGAAATCTTCTTTTTTTACAAGAAAAGAAAAAAGAGAAAGAAAATTTCCGGACAAACGAACGAGCGTCTCCGTTCTTCTTTTAATATCGCCCTTCTTTCGAAAGAAGAAGAACGAACGAAGTCTACTTCTCTCCCTCTCGCATGCTCGCCCGCTACCTTCAGCGATGAGTTTATGTAAGTTTCTTCCCCTGATATACGGAAAATTTATTCCATACAAGTAGGACGACGGAATAAAGAAGAAGTAATTGGAGTCGGACGAAAGTTTGAAAGTTAGCGAGAGCTATGTACCCTTGGCACGAGAGTGAAAGAATAGAAGAATTATTATTACTGTCGCGGAATCAAAGATCGATTCGATCTCTCGATTCCTGAAAATAAAAGTCAAACGATTCCTTTAACGTCCTAGCAAAATCGTTTGTGTAAAGATTGATGCGGTACGTGCATTATCGTTATACGTGCCATAAGAATTTATTATTTTATTAGAGTATTAAAAGTAATAAATAAGTAATAAAAAGTAATAAAAAAAAGTATTAAAAAATCATTGATTTGTTATAAACGTTGATACAATAATATTAGATAGAAAAAGAGTAGAGAATTTGTATTGTTCCGTAATCATAAAAAATACTAAACTAATGATGGGAATCCAATAAACAGTAATTAAATTATAATTAAAATCAAGTAACTTAAACACTTAAGCGTAATTTCAATTACGCCATCATTAATAATCCAAATTGGAGAAGCCCGATTCATCGTTCCTTAAGTGGCTACGAGCAAAGCTGTTAAGTATAGAAAAAAAGGAGTCATATAAAGAAGAGATGAAAAAACAAGAGAAGCGAAGAAGGAAAATTGATAGCGATAATGTCGCTAGAGATTTAGGAAAGGAGTGGAAGGAAAAGGGCAGGGGAGAGAGATACATCCTGGAAGATCCTTCGGAGTATTCTTTAATACAGCAGACACGGGGATTTCTCGGAGCCTTCGCGTATCCTCTTCCTTGGAGCTCGCCGCCCACCCCTTCTCGGTATCTCTCTCGCATGCTTCAACCCACCCACGCTTCCTGCCTTTCCCCCAGGACGAGTTCATGTAAGTTTGTTCCATGATATACGGGAAATATTTCCACGGCGCGTCATAAATAGCTCACGGGAGAAAAAAAGGAGAAAAAGGGGGACAAAGGATCTCTCGGCGGTGAAAGGAAAGAGCCAGTACGCCGGAAGAAAAGGTGGATTGAAGAAAAAGAGAAAGAGGGTGGGGGAAAAAAGATAGAAAGAAAACAGATTTTAACAGGGTAGAAGCATCGATCCCGAACGTTTAATGGGGAATTACCGGTGCCCCGTTCACAAGAAGCGACAAACCGTGAACATTGAATCGCGTTAATGATATTTTCCTTTACTCGCGATGGAATCTATCGGAAGGCGATCTTGAAAAATCTTCGATTTATTTTACTTAAATCGAGAACGAAGACAAAATGAGATAAAAGGCTGGTGTAGAATGTTTTTTCGTACGCCCGTAACGATATTGATATACTCCTGCAAATTATTAGATATATATTTACTTGTATAAATACTTCATATCAAATGGAGCTTAGGTATGTACTTTTCTTGGAGAGATAATAGAAAATAATATCATAGTCTACGTATGTAGAAAAATAAAAAACAATAGGAATGTTACGTCGCTGTAATTTATAATTGCTCTTATTTTTAAATTGAAACAAGGATTTTTTATTATAACAAAATTATGTAAAATCCTACACAAATAACATTAAAAATGTAAAGTGGGCCGTCGCTGTAGTTAATATAAACAATAAATCATGCTTTTTCTTGCTACATAAAGATATTAAATCAATGATGCGTCGCATCTTTATTAATAACTTTTTATCAAATATCTATAATTTCAATTTCCATATTGGTTCTTTAGACCATGTTAAACATTGTTGACTTCATAAATTACACATTCTCCTTCAACCAATTTTACTAAAATAACAATCTCTGTAAAAAACCTTGTACAAAGTACGCGACGGCCCGCTTTCTTCGTAAACGTTAAATATAATATAACATTTTGGTACATCTATCAATCCAGGAACGATATTTAACATGATGGTATAGATAATAAATAATTTTAATTTTTCGAAGGTTATCCATATACAATTTTTAGATAATTTTTGAAAATCGAAAACGGATCGATTCGAAAGCGTTTCGAATCGCGAAAACCGCGGACCCTGGAGCCCTCGTATAATATTTTAAAACCACCCGCCAAAATTTCAAAAAAAAGATGTTTTGATTATTAATTTTTTATTTATAAATTCGTTAAATAGAAATATCTATGAAAAATAGCTGTAATGTGTATGAAAATAAAAGTAAAAATAATGTACGAAAATCTGTTCTTATTAATACTTACATACCTATATACATACCTCGAAGACAAACTTAATTAACGTTCGGGCGAACTCGCGCGGTCGCATCGAACTCGCGTGGTAATTCGTTCGAGCGAATTGACGCGAGGATATTTTCTCTCTCGTTCTCTCGTCGAACATTTATCTTTTCCCCGGTGGCTCGATGAAATATGAAATTTTGATAAGAACGGAATATTAAGCTCCCGGCTATAAATTCCTTTCTAATAGAAATCCCGATTTTGCGCGCGCGCGTGCGTCCGGTCCGTTGGCCGTGGTAAAACGCGTAGGGAGAAAGAAAGAGCGGAAGTAAACATCTGTTGCGTTAAGCTCTCGATATACCCACCCTCTCCCACCTGCCACTGAAATCCGATGTGTATACATATATATAGAAAACGCTTTCGAATCGATCCGTTCTCGATTTACTCTCACCACGCGCCACGATTTATTGATTTCTCTATGAACACTCCAAGAGTAGGTATTCTCTGAGAACGTTATTCCACGATCGAATGCCGATACCGTGTATCGTATGTGTGCGGTGCTCGAAGAACGCGAGCTATTACATTTACCGGGGAATTAATTCGGCAGATTAAGTTCTTGAATATTGCATGAACCTGCGGTAACCTACGTGCAATCGTAATTTCACGAAATTCCTTTTTCTTGCGAGTCGAAGACGCGAGTGAGATTGCTAAGGAATTTTATTCGAAAAGTTATAATCAGCGAGCAGAGTTTAATTTGATCTTTTTGAAATTTTTCGAATTTCTCGAAACGTTATTCAAAGTTACGCTAATTGAAACTGTCCTATAAAGGATCGAACAAAGTTTTGTAACTTTACTATAATTATAAATATAGTATCAAAATATAGATATTAAAAATATATATGAATATTAAATATAAATGATTATATGTGTAGCGCATTTTGATAATAACATATGCACGAACATAAACATACATCTATAGAATATCGAAAATTTATCGATGTAGAAAAGATTAATGCATTTTCGATGACAGTCTACGTCTGTTAAAAAACATTCGAGACTTTTGTCATACGTTCAAAATGTGACGATGAATCCAACAATGGAGGCCAAAACAAAAACACGCGGATAAAAAGGTCAGATAAAAACGGGTGATAAAGCGGCAGGGAATACGGGGGAAGGGGAAAGGAAAAGGAACGATGAAAATATCGGGCGCGTACGGGAAATGAGGCACACGCGTAGATTTCAAAGTTAGTTCCGAAAAGTTGAACGAGTAACGCAGGAGTTACGAAAATTTAATTCGCCCTTCTCGCGATTTCGCGTGATTTTCCACGAATCGCATTTTTCCCTATTATTATATCCCACCGTTGTTCGTATAAGCCAGGTATATACGCCTAACTTTTTCATCGCGGGGGTTCTAGCGACGTAAAACGAAGTTATTTCATTGTCCATCTTGAGAACATAAGAGCATGATCATTGGTAACCTTTGCATAGAAGCCTACCAAAGACTATATACCTCTTTCAATCGCTTTGCACTAAACGCTTTAATCCCGTTATTCATGAAATAACGAGATTGCATTGATCATAATTTTTTTCTCGTTTCATCGACGATCGTAATCCATATCATAAACACGGCGATTATATTCAACAAACATAAGTACAATAATTTTCGGATGTGAATCGATTAAAACGATACGTCTCGTATACCGAAAAGTCGAAGATCAAAGTGCAATAAAATTAGTTTAATCCTTCTAATGATACCGCGTTTCATTCGCGTCCGGATTTACGAAACGGATAATTCTCGAAAAGTTCGCTCGTTACTCTTGAAAACCACTGTACATCCGAGTTTTAGTTAATTTAGTATACGGCAGGCCGAGCGAATAAGAGGCAAAGAGGGAGAAAGCAAGAGAGATGGATGGAGAGAGAGAGTATCTGCCCCGGAATATGCAAACGATCAAATTCCTCGTGAACTTCATTATTAAGTTATTAAGTACGTAAGTGCGCTTAGCATAAATTTCTATCTCCCCGCCGGCAGCCACCGATGATGCTGCTTGCAGTACAGTAGTAGTGGTTCTAGTATCGGTGTTGGTCACGAGACGGCGACTGGGTTTATTGCGAGTGCGCAAACGAATACGTCTAACTCGAGGAAATTGAAAGCAACGTTTCCGTCAGCTCGTAAATTTTTCACCGGGCGTTCCTGAAAATATCGCACTGGAAAATATTCCAGGAAACAGGTACGCTACGAGGACGAGTGAAACGCTCGATAAGTTTCTTCGGGTTCAAGAAGGAAAAATCACAACAGTTAGCTATGTCACTCGATTATCAGTTAGCTAGTTGACGACGATTTTGGGTCAAAGGATCCACTGGATTAGCGATGGATTCAAGATAAGAATCGGACATATTTCTCCTGTATTGACTTTTTAAAATCGAGAATTAGTACAGTCACTGTTGTCATACGTACCTACTTGATGTCGACAATCAATGTCTTTTCTTGATTCTTTATTTACTACATATCGATTTATTATTTTTTTAAATGTTTATAAAAGTTATTGAAATAATATGTTGTTTTAAATTTATACAGCTTGAATTATGAAATCAATGTAGCGAGAGTAGTGAATAGTATAGTGAGAAAAATCAGGATCGAGACAAGATCTTAAAAGTCTTCTCTTACCGTCCATCACTAATCCACGCCTGCTTGGCCTCGATCGATCGAGAAAACGCTGCGTTATTCTTCGTCCAGGATCGAACTCACGCCTAAATCCTAATTTCCGGGTAAGCCACCGATTTAAGCTCGCGCACGCCTTTCGTTTACCTTAGCGAACGATTACGAAGCACCCAGCGATGGAAGACCAACGTGTGCTGCGAGGATTTCAGATTAAGCTCCTCGATATTAATTATTCCTCGGCAGCTGTTCCGGCTTATCAGCTGACGCGTGACGCCGCGGCCCTGATCGAGAAGTGTTCCGTGTTGATGATAATGATGATGATAATGACGGGCTCGTGGTGGAAGAAGAGAATAAAAAACAAAAAACCGCGCATATTCCCTTGAAATATGACACTAGCCTCGTCGTGAATTAATAGGGAAACTGAAAGGTGTAGGATGGAAGAAGAGAGACAGAGAGAAGATGGGATCTGCTTTAGTTTCTTACTACAGTAGTTGCAGGCACGTCTGAGGCTTCGCGTAAGCCTCGAGTGTAGCTATGGCATGTGAAGAGAAGCATCATTAGTTAGCCCGACTCGAGTGAAGGGTCTTTCCCTCCCTCTCTCTCTCTCACTCCTTTCTTCTTCTCACGTTCTTCTTTCCCGCTTTTGCCTTCTATGAGCGACGTCGTTCCGCGCAACCCCTACTATCCTTCGACCACCCTGAAATATACCCTGAAATGCACTCTCTCTTTCTCTTTTCAGTGCAATACCATCTGTACCTACCCAAAACATCAGCCACTGCACGAGAACCTTTTCAAACGTCACTCGATAAGCGTGCAAGACTTCGTACAGTACAAACCCGGCTCTCGATTAGTAATTAGCGATGTAAATTAAACGAAGCTTTGATCCGTCGATCGTTCGGGAGCATCATTAAGTCTTTTGAAAAATGCTTTGGCTCTCGTTATATACGGCAGAGTGTAGTACGTATAACATATAGGTACTCGCCAGTGATATTAACCTATGACGGTATTTTTAAATAACGTTTAACTAATATTTCAAAAATTCTTGTTTTAAAGCCAGAGGGATACGTTACGCGAATAATTAACGCTCTAATACGTGGCAATGCGGGTAGGTCTTTTTCGTTTCGGAAGGTGAAGCCTCTCTCTCTCTCTTTCTACGAGCGCGACTTTCCATTTTAATTGGAATTTCGTATTTATATGCGGTGCAAATAAACAGTCGCAAGCGAACGTTCGTACGGCCACCGACCCGTCTTCCTGCGGTGTTAAAACGAATATTTATACGAAGTCGTCTACTCTTTTAACGCACTCGTTGCTTTCTCTCCTTCTCTTTCTTGATTGTTTGTTATTATTTTCTTGCTTATTTTTTGTCTGTAATAAAAAGAAGAAACAAATGTTCTACGTTGTACCGTTGAGATTTCCTCGAGTCGCGTTCGGTACACTTATTTATTGTAATTAACGCGATATCGGTTTTTTGTGTACCGTTAAATCTGTAGCTTTTCTAAATTGTTTCTACAAAAGAGAAGCTTGATCGGAAAACTTTTATAAGAATTACAAAGATCTATGGATTTAATAAGAATGTCAGGAATTCTAAGCAATCTAAGAAATATTTGAAAACGCGTACTTATTAATCTCAAGTACCTATTTAAATTTAAAACCTTAATTAAGCGAAAATTAAAGAACTTATATATACGTGGTTACTAAACAAAGGTTAATCGTGAAAATAAACGTATCTCGAAAATAAAAAATCTAATTGGATCGTTATTTTTTTCTTCGTTCGCTCGAACAAAGGCTCGTGAAACTAGCGACTTATCGAGTGTCATTTAACGCGTAATATTGAATCGCGTGTAACATGTAACTACGATCGACAAAGAGATCATTCGAAAAGAATTCATGGTTGGATTCATAGCTACGACGTGGCACAATATCAGGCCGATGTTTGCTCTCGCACGACCGGAGCTAGGACACGACGCGGGAGCTTTTCCACTCTGCAGTTGCTGCGAATGCAGTTTGACAAAAAACACTAGAAAAAGAGATGAACGAGAGAGTGAGAAAGGGAGAAACGCATAGCGTGTGCCAAGTGGAACTTTGTAACGCCATGTAAGATCGTGATGGGACAGAGAGAGAGCTCGCACCTCGGTGCTTTTATTTTTCAAGCTCTTCGCTTTCCCGCCCCGGCGTTGATCTTCCACCCTTTGTATCGAAAATAGAAAAATGTGCGTCGACGTATGAACCGTGGCTCCGGTGTGAGGTTCTGTCTGTTTTTTTTTTTTTGCTTTCTTCCCTTCTTTTTTTTTCATTCATTTCAATAGTCGATGATCGATAACGTATCTATTCGTACGGCCCTCGGATTTTAACGGATTTTAACCCACTGGAATAGGACGAAGAAGCGTCGTTCTATGAAATAGTTCGAAAAATGCAATATCGATTCTCTTTATAATATCGAGTCACGGCAACTAATCGCGTGCCATAACGTGGCGTTCTTTCACGATGTTTCCTTAACGTTTTAACCGCGTTATTAGAGTGTCAACTGTACATCGATTCGTTAATCGATCGAATAAAATCGCCATTGGCGTTTACTTACACGTTTAACAAATAAAAAAATGAGTAAATCTTGTATTTCTTCCATTTTCACTAAAAGAGTTGTTAGGATATGGATAATGAAATGTACTAGTCTTTATACAAGGTGTCCGGTTCCAGGTGTCCAAGCGAATAACTACATGTACACATTAATGACTTGAGTAGAAAAGTCTAATAACATTTTTCGAAATTTGACTTAGTTAACAAGTTATTATCTACCAAATATCGGCCAATTACGGCGATTAGCGAAAGAAGGCGGTTCACACCAGCTCGCAGCTAGGCAAGAGACGAAGCGATAGGAGGAACAATCCACAATAAACAACGTTACATGTCGCTGCTCACCGTGATTGGCCGATCTTTGTTAGTTAATAATAATTTAACTGTGCCGAATTTCGGAAAATAGTATTAGACTTTTCGACTCAGATCATTGATGTGTACATGTAGTTTTCCGCTTGGACACCTGGAACCAGACACCCTGTATAAAACAAGTCTTTTTAATATTACTTTTTCTTTATAAGAGCTCGAAACAGAAACGTCTTTAGGCTAGTACGATCGCTGGAGGAATGAATAGAAGTATAAAGGACTGCAAGTAGCGTCCAAACCCAAAGCATAATATAAACAAAGATTAGAAGACCCTCGTTCGACTACGAGGTATTCGGTCTTACGTATGCATTCTAAGAAATGCTAGATTGAGTTTTGAATATAAAGAAAACTACGTTAAATATCTAAGGAGGCCAACGTTCAATCCAACAAAAGTAATACACTTTCAGTATTTCCCTTTCGTCATTGACCTAAAAATTCTGGTCTATCATCTAAACATTCCATCTTTATATCAAACGAATTACACCTCATATGCTTTTGCAGCTCGAAAAACTCTACCTATTTGAAAGGTTAATTTACAAGTTCTCACAATTCATAAAACTCGTGTTAGTTTACACTCTACCGATCAATAATCAGTCTCGCTAACACAAATTCCCAACATCCTCCCGTCTGTATAAAAAGAGAAAATCATGGGAGTACCTACGAACGCGTCAATGTACCGTATGTACCAATCAAAAAAAAAAAAAAAAAGGAAAATAGAATAGAAAAGCGCGATTTTTTTCACCGTGGCAGGTATAATAGGCGTTGGAAATGATTAAGCCGCGTCATTGAGAGGGGAGAGTGAGCGAAAAGTGGTGGTGTAGGTGAAGAAGAAAAAAGGAAATTTCAGCGATACGCTCTCAACGAGCGAGATCGATTCTCGATCTCTCGACGATAGAACCGAGACAATGGGGTAGCGCGAGCACAACGCGCCTACGGCGAAACGGTTTCTCCCCTCTCTTTCTCTCTCGTATGATCGCCGTGTGGGTGTATGTACAAAACTCGCTCATAATTGGCGGGCCATCGAACGAATGGACTGTCGGGCAAAGTAAACGTTTAATTGAAATCGGCCAGGCATCGATACGCATTCAGCCATGGGGCTTGAACGGCGATTCAACGCACAGGGGTTAGAAGGGGAGGGGATGAAGCCGTAGGCTCTCGCGAAGCGTCGTTTTTTTATATTTTTGATCGACAAAAAATTCCATAAACGAGCTGCGCTACTCAAAAACGACGATCACGTCAATTGGCCTCGTTTTTATTTTCTACTTAAAAGTTCCTCCTCGAATTCTTCCCCTTCTTCTTTAAACGAAACGTTTCTCTTCTCGATACGAATACGTCGTTGATAAAGCAACGTTCAGGAATTTTCTCCCGTGCACGTTTCGCGATATTTGAAAAATATGTGTACGAACATGTCGAACGTGCTCGGCAAGCCACCCCCGAATAGACGAACGCCCATAGAGCGAGAATTCTATTATACGGAGTAGAAAATCCAAGATGGGCTCCGACGGGATTCGTCTGTTTCCTCGATATCGTAAAATATGTATTTTCTATATAACGCTGCGTTACTTCTAGTGCGTGAAAAATCGTTATTTTGTGAGATGCGTTGTCTTGTTACTTGAACAAGATTGATTCTAATTAATTCTGTTTCACCGGCTGCACATTCTATAGAATATTTTATAGGATAATACCGAAGAATACGGACTTAATCTCTTCACAACCGAATTTTTTATATTATTTATTAAACTTATAACTTATTTATTTTCCGAGTCAAAAATTTAATAAACTTTATATATTTAGTTTAGTTTTTATAGTATTTAAACTTAACGTCCACGTAATGTGACAGATGATCCACAAATGTTAAATAAAGTATTCGTTATACCCTTTACATAATTCGATAAACCGAATAACTCGAATTATCTAAATTTAATTTTCCAAAGCAAAAGATTTGTTTGGCTATTACACAGTTTTTAAGATTGACGTGAGAAGTAATCGCTAAATAAACACAAAGAGAGTAATCGTGAAAGAGAGAGATGGAGAGCAAACGCGCACACGTTGGTAATGAACCGCGAGCGTAAGCCGCCGGTAATATTCGCCATTTCGTAATTATAACCGTCGGGGAGCACGGGCCAACCCCTGGTCGTACGCTCACTTTAGCCCCGCGAATTCGTAATAAGTGCTGCAATGAATTACAGTAATGCTCCGGTTATCACGAACAATGAACTTACACTTCGCGGCCGAGGAACGTGCTCGTTATTAAGAACGATTTCGCGGAGTGCAAGGGAAAAGGCTTTACCACCTACCCTCGCATACATAGCGCTCTCGTAAAGTCGAACGAATTCCTTAATTCCAGATCGGAGAATACGCCGAGGTTACTTTTGACCCATATCTAGAGAATTGCTCCCATTATAGTTGAAATTTTAATATCGGTAGGTATCGTCTCGAGAGATAACGAATATAGTTTCTTTGTATGCCTCACAGTGCATTGTACTTTTTTTCCTCGTTCTTTAACCCTTTTAGTGCCGGACGACGATATATCGTTGCGTATGCGACGGCGCCTTATTCTTCGCATTGCGAGAAAGCTCTATCAAAATAAATTTATAAAATGTTATAAGAGGATTACATTATTCTACCTTTCTTCCGTAATACGCTGCATTTTGAATTTTTTAAATATCATTCTTATTTTGGTAGAAAAGAAAAAAAAAACCCTCCTAAACCCTAAAAGCCAGAACCATTATAGATTCGTCAAATTCGTGGTGTTATCTTTGCATAGGCGCCCGTTTCTCGCTTCGTTACTAAAAGGGTTAAGCCGTGATATCAACTTCTTTAACCTTTAGAGGACCGGCATTTCGTCATGAAATTGATGGTATTTCTTTTCCAAAAATTTTTATATATATATAACCAACATATTGCATAGAATTGAAGGATTTGTATAAAGCCCCTCTCGGGGCTTTCCGGTCCTCAGCGGTAGAAAAATTTTCGAGATTTTCAGACTTTACAAATAAAGCACATTTAGGGGTTTTTGATGTTGCTGATTATGAATTTGTAGTCGGATTGTAAAAATATTTGATCTACATAGCGGTTTTACTGACCTAAATGAATGAACTAATGTACCGTAATTTAGAGAACTTTTCGTTAGCGCTACACAAAGCTAACGACGTGAACGTAGAATGTTTTTGCAACACCTTTTGTAATATTATACATAAATACACACGTATATATGTTATATATATATATATATATACATATAGTGTTCATGAAGTAAATTCCAGTGCAATTGTAAGGAAAAATTATGGAACTAATGAAGATATAATGCAGCTGACTTATGTTTTCGATTATAATACCAGCTATAGGGCGGCTGGGGCCCCCCCAACGAAACAGCCTTGCTGTTTCGTATTAGGCACGACCGCGGTAATGATTCGCATAGGAAGTCGGCTCGCTGCGCTCGCCTGTCCCTTTTTAGTTGTCACTATTTTACATATTTTTGCAAAGTTTTAATTGTTTCCCTATTATAGCAGATTTTTTATGAATTTTTTAATGTTTAAAATGACCGCCATTTTGAAACCGGAAATTGAATCAATTCGAAATTGTTAGTGGATCTATGTTAGGAAGAACTGGATTTTTCGTATAAATTTCAGCTTTATCCGCTCAGCCGTTTAGGCGCTAGAGTCGATAAAAATATTTATTAGTCCGCCATTTTGTACCGTTTCGCTGAAAAATTTTGAAAAAATTCATGTTATTAGTTGTCACTATCTTACATATTTGTGCAAAGTTTTAATTGTTTTGCTCTTATAACAGAATTTTTATGAATTTTTTAATATTTAAAATGCTCGCCATTTTGAAACCGGAAGTCGGATCAAATCGAAATTGTTAGTGAATCTTCGTCGGGTATAACTGGATTTTCCGTGTAAATTTTACCTCGATTCGTTCAGCCGTTTAGACGCTAGAGTGGATACACACACACACATACACACACACACACATACATACATTTAGATCTTGTTATGAAAGATAAAGATCCAAAAGGGTTTTTGGATATCTCGAACAGTTTCGGAGATAATCGTCCGTTACACTTTTTGCTCGATCGAGAGCATAAGGAACTCCCTGCGGTCGTGCCTAAAAAGTACTATTATTTGCATAGGAGTCACATACATTGAAACGAATAGATTCATAGACGAAAATACTAACATAATTTTTAATTTGGCAACGGACTTGCTCAAAGCCCCTGTCGGGGCTTTCCGGTCCCCTAAAGGTTAAAAATTTGTTTAACGCGTTACGTGCTAAGAAAATGTCCAGACTCCTCCTTTTCCCTTTATATATAAACAATAAAAATATATAAACAATCTTTAACCCAAAAACCCTACGCAAACGTACGAAACGTGTTAACCGACTAAATTTTTAAACGAAATTATAAATATACCTAGAAATACGAACTTTTATTTTAAATTTGTACCAAAAAAGATAACGACCTACTCGTAGTTTTATGATATTACAAAATTCGTTCACAGAGCTTAAATTGAAAAATTTCTAAAATGGCATCATCGACGAGTCAAAGTTCATTAATTTAAAAAACGGAGAACGTGCGTCGTATTTACTCACCGGTCAGTTGCGGTCGTCCACCATTGCTACTGACGACTGATTCTTGGGTCAATCGATGATGAGTTCTGCAGCGGTAAGTCATCTGTGCGTCCGTCCGGGTAATATTGATTATCATCAGTTCACCGCTCGGAAGCATGTGATATTTGCCATCTACAAACACACATCAAATTCCGATCATACAGCGTGCGTTGCACTACCCTTCCTCAAGTGATGAGATTGGAATTGGCAATAACGTCCAGCTTTATACATAAATAAATAGCAATTAAGATTAAACGGGAAACGTTATAACGATAGGAATAACTAATTAACAACAATAAAGCCGGCGTGCCGCTATCATTGTCAATGGCTGCCGATGTTTCTCATTTACCTCGCGAGCGACAAAATTAACTTTGTTCTTTTTTCGTCGATGAAAAGGGACGATGCGTTTACGTTTGACGGCATGACTTGCGTGAGAACGATGTAGTTTAAAAAACTAAAATACACGTAATCCACCGCGATCATGGAACACTATCCCCTTCTTGGCTCCATCGTGAGATCGGCTCAATTGTACGAAATTATTGTATTGTCATTCTGATTACATACACTTGCAAAATTTCAAATCGATACAACAAATGGAAGTAGGTTAAAATTGACTTCCAAGATTTGCTTACATAGTTACAAGTGAAGCTAATATAAGCGAGTTAAAAAGGGTTATCATTATTAATCCTCTACGCGTAGCTTCGAAGTCACATACCCACATATCTGTATTTTCCAAATTTTATTTGATTTTAACAGCAAAATTTAATGAATTTCCATTCATAAAGTAGTACACTCGTGTGTTAATATGTACACTATTTTATCTTCGAAATTCTGAACCGTTTTTTATAATAAAATACTTATAAAAATTGTAAATCAATGCTTAATTCATACCAGAAGTTTAATTTATCTTAATTTCACATTTATTTTCAATGGAAAAATATTCGGCTCGTAGAGGGTTAAAAAGAGCTTGGGAAATGACATTTTAACGTTTATTGCAGAGCGAATGATTATAATACCAATAACAAATATCATAATCATTTTTTTCGTAATAACGTATCGATTTTCGTAACACGTAGGTATGTACGTATTCGTGTCATCTTAATAAATGATAAATCGTACTAAATTCTGCGAACGTCTCTCATCCCTTTCCTCCCTTAAGTCTAAACAGCCACCCTTAAGAAACTATCGATCCTAGGTATCGAAATAAACGCGGTTATTGATAACTCGAAGTATATTATCGACGGAAGCAGTCAAACTGCTTTGGCTATAGCTTAATCAAACTCGTCTATAATCAAGGGAGCGCCAGGCGCCTGTTAATTGCTCCGTGGCTTAACGCTGCGAACGAAAGCCTGGCCCCGGACGCGCTATCACGAAAACCGCCTCTTTGATATCGAACGCGATTAACGCGTGCACCGAACCACGAACTTTGCCACTAACGGTACAAAAACGAGATTCTTCTTCTTTTAATCGTCTTTCGACTTATTTTTCTTCTTCCGTAGTATAATACATACGTAATGTACTACAATTTGCCGAGTTCTTTGAGAATAAAAGTTCTTTTTTTTTCTTTTGCAAGGACGAATACGCTCGAGGGAAATGAATTTACTTATGTAGTTTAACTTTGGCACAAGAATCGTAATAGAATAAGATGTGAATCAATTATTCCAGTTATTGATTAGTAATACGTAATAGAATAATATATAATGTCTAGTTCGGATATAATGTAAGAATAACTAATAATATATAGTAAATTATTAAGAAAATAGCGCAATAATTTATATAATAATAAATAAAACAAATCAGATTGGGACGAGAAAAGAAAATGAAGGAAAATATTCAATATATTATTTAATAATTTCAATACTCACCACTCATCGGTGTAGGATAAATATGGAAGCCCGATTCTTGAACCCAAGACGTAACCGTGACGTGGTCGCGTACGAAACTGGGTACGTTGCAGCGCATAAGTACGTTGTTGCCGAGGAAACCGCCGGGACTTTGCACCTCGGGATCATAGGGCTGGTTCACCACTAGAAATGCACAAACATACGATCCCGTTACGAATTATACGTGGCAAAGCCATGGAAATTGCGATGTTCGAATCTCAGCGTTCTTCAGAAACAAATTTGCAATTGGACTCGTATCACTGTATTTTCATTTTCGATACATTTATACCGTGTTTTACAGAGTTATGTGTTTTTCTTATTGGATAGTTTCGAAAGTTGGTAGGAAATTTAAAGCAAAAACATGTTATTTAATATTTTATTACGGTTGATCTTTATTCGAAGACGAGGGCACGAGAGCTCGCAAAAGACGGTATTTATCTACGTTGATTCTTGAATAAAGTTGAAGACATCTACGCGTAGCTTTTTTCTCGGAATTTTCATTAAAAATCTTACAAAACTTTCAAAAGAATCTAATGAACCCATAAAAAACGTCAGACGGAATATTGCAGTACACAAGATAATAAGTTCCGAAAGATTTAAAGTACGGCTTGGAGAATTTACGCAAAACGCAGGTAAGCAAACCGAATTTAACGAAGTTTCCGCGAAAGTAAAAAGCGAACGCCGCGGTAGACTCGTTTCTGAAAACGTTCCGATATCATGCAAGAAACTAAATTATTTCGACGAATCGATAAGACGATTTCGTTCCAGGACACAACGGCTGGTCAACGTTCGAAGTTCGTATTCGAGCTTTCGTACGATCGATGAGAGAGAGACAGAGAGTGCCGGTTTTTCTATTTAAAGAATCGAAGGCTATGGCCGTCGACGCGATAAAATATTCGCGATAGGAGCAACGCTATCGATGAACTCGAAATATCGCAGGAGTTGGTCAAATATTTGCAACAAAAGAGTTCAATCGCCGACTAAATTCGTTTGGATCTTCTCCATAAATTCTATTCAAAACTAGAGGATGGATTAATTATTTCTTAGTACTCTCATACTTAAACATTACATTTTTTTCTTAAACGTTACAATCACTTTCACGTTTTCTAGTCACTTTGACTCCAAACCTTAATCAACATAGCGTAACGTTGTCAAAAATACTCTACTAAAACTTACATCCAATATTTCTACTCGAACGATTTCCGTAAAAAGGCATGATCCCCTTTTACCCCAATTCCTTAAGAACCAAGCAACGATATTAACAGCGACCTTAGGAGTTCACCCGTTAAAATAAACAACCAACAGAGACCCGTGACCCGGTTACGTCCGAAAGACGTTCGAACCACGTTCAGAAATTCAACCGATCAACCACAGTACCGTTTCCCCGAAACTTTGCCCGGAGCGTGCTCGTCGTCGTTTCGATTCCTGTGGCAGCCAAGCCGCATTGCGCGGACGTAGCAAGTAGAAAATAGTTAACAAAGAAGAAGAAGAAAAAGAAAAAAGAAGAAGACGATGGGGGATGATGTAGCTCTCGAGACAGCTCCCTTGTATAAAAAATGTCCAGGGAGAATAAGCTCGTTAGATGAAGCTGAGTCGAGCATGGAGGGGTTGCAGAGGATTGTAGGAACGTTTAAACGTTCTTCGAAGGAAAATTCGCATTCGACGAAAAATTTCGAGTTGCCTAAAAAAAGAGAAATAAGGCGAGATAGAACGAAGAAGAAAAAATGGAGAAGGATCGAAGGAGGGCGAATGCGCGCCAGCTTTCACGAGATTCCGTTGCGTCCCTGAGGGTAAGAAACGCGAGTTAATGGTCTCCGCTGCGGTAAGGGCATGCCTGAGAAGAGAGAGAGAGAGGGAAGGAAAAAAGTTGTTAAGTGGTGGTAAGGGTGTAAGGCAAAACGGAGAACATGCCATGGATACCACGGATTAAATCCCACCGACAACGACGTCGACGACGACCCTTTGCTACCCAACCGGCCTACGGTGGTTCGGCAGAATCAACTTGACGCCTTCGTTGAAAGCTGGGATAAGAGCACGCGCGCGCAAACGCACCCAGAGCGGCGGCGTGAGAGTAGATGAGGCGCGAAAGAAACGACGTACAAACGGGGGGAGAACGATACACCGTGGTCTCGTAATTAAAAAGTCCCTACAACGTGGAAAATAAGAAGACGAAGAGGTGGTACAAGGTTGAGAAGTCTAGATGGTCGATGCTTCGCACGCATCTTCTTTAGACTTTGGAAGACAAGGTGGTAAGAGAAACGCACGATGGTCCTAAGAGGAGGGAGAGTCATGAAAGAAGAGAGATGAGAACTCGGAATGAAAGGGACGGGACACCCCTTCTTGATCTTTCAATCCCAGAAACGGTGAAACGATAAAGCCCGTGCGATTATCTTGAGAGAGGGAGAAGCGACCTTACGTTCGTTCCAAATTATTTAAAACACTTTCCTATACCTCTCTCTTTCTTCAAAAAATCAGAAAATCTCCCCAGGAAAAATGTTATCGATCTTCCAGGAGCATTTCCAGAAGAGAAGAAGCCACACGAAATTCGTATATATCCGAATGCTTGGGAGCCCGTGATAGAAATCGTTCTCGATACGGTCGAAGGTAGAAAATTCGGAAAGGTTGGCCCTATCTTATCAAAAATCTCGACTATGTGTCCCAATCCGCCCCTGGGCTGACAGCTCGCGTAAGTTGATGGTCTGGGCTGAAAGGTTGGTAAGGGCGAAAGGAGGTTGCTACCGGGGTAAGAAGAACGCGCGTAGAAATATACGCGTGTGTATACACGCGTCTCCATTCGTCTATTCGTATGTTGTACATATGTATGTATACACGTATACTCGGTATAGTAGGAGAAAGAAGGAGCGAACGAGAAAGAGGTACAGAAAGGAGAGAAATGCGAAAAGCTGAAGGAGCGAGAACGGATTGAAGGAAAGAGAGAAATGAGAGGAAGGAAAGAGGTAGTAGCGGGATGAGGGGGAGTGGAAGTTGTGGAGGGCAAAGTGTGTGGTAGCGTGTAGGGGTTGCCTCTGCAACCCGTTTCGAGAGTCAGCAGAGCGAGGCACTCAGACTCTAGAATGGGGTAAAAACTCGGTGAGTTCGCCTCCGCTTCTCTCTCTCTACGCCTTTTCCTCCTCCACCTTCCTCATCCCCTCTACTTTCTTCTTTTCTCTCTCTCTCTCTTCTCTTTCATCCCGCTAGCTCTTTCCCATATCGCGCGCACGGCGGCTCTCGGTTACGCGGCAACCAAGCCGAGCATAAACTCGGCAGACGTCTCGTGGCAGGTAATATTTACAAACCATGAAACGCGCGTGGAGAGACGAAGGCCTCCCGGCCGAAACCTACCAAGTACCTCTATCTATCTCTCTATCTGTCTCTTTCTACCTTTCCTTGGAACCTCTCACGACTACCACCGGCAGCAGCATCCTCGCTAGTACTCTGACACAATATCCATCCGCGAGCATCCTGCCAGAAGAGGAGAAATTTCGTGCGTTGGCGAAGTCTTCTTTCCTTCTACCCTTTTTCCCTCTCATCTCCTTCGTTACTTTCTTTCTTAGTTTTTCTTTTCCCTTCGACAAGTTAGATCTATATGACGAGGGCTCCTCCAGAAACGGGTTTTATCATATATATAAAGCATGTATACAGGTGTGTAGCCGTGTATATGTTAGATATGGAAAGCTTTCGAGACGCGGACGTTGCAATTGCATTTCCATTTTCATTAGTGCTGTTATATTTCAAAGAACGGCCCCACGGACCGGAGCGAAGAGGGCCTCGAGAATGCGATGGCAAAAGAGAAAAGAGAGAGTGAAAGGACAAAAATGAACTCTCTCGCTTCGTCCCTTTTCTCCTCTCTCTCTTACCAGGTATAAACTACCGAATGCTTTTGCATTATACATATAGATATGTATATATATATATTCACGAGGCGTGAGAACGATCGTCTAAAGAGCGCTACTCGCGTTACCGTAAATTAACTAATTTCATTCGTACCCTCGGCTATACGGAGAACTCGTATAACGCGAAAAACGATAACCACTGTTATCGGTGATTCTCGATACGCGGTCGTTGTATACGTTGGTCTATATAGAATAATGTTCCCTTCTCCCTATCTTTCTTTCTATCATTAGCGTTATAGCGTTACGGAAAATGAGTTCGATCGAATCGCTAATGGTTAAAGTAAAACGAACGGCGATAACAATTTTGGTTATTTTATTCTTGACTTTATCGAATTATGCTTACGCATAGGACGTGTCTGTGTATATACACACGTCGTATATACGAGGATAAAGGACATAATGCACGGAAAATGGGAATAAGATAGCGTCGAGGACGTGAGCCGTTAACCGAGTCGGAAAAATTGTCTCGCGACGTTCGACTCCCTGTCGTTTGCAGTTTCGCATCGTAATGCGCCCGCGAGCGCATACGCGAACGTGGAGCCGATCCTTCTCTCGTGTCGATTTTTAAACGAGGGAGGGAAAGGATCGAAGCACGTTCGTTAAATTCTATTTAGGTTTTCTTTTTTTTTCTTCTTTGCGTTTGGCACGAGCATCGGCACGTAGGTAACAACGATAAGTACTCAAAGCGTATTCCACTCCCCTTTTTAAAAAGACGCGCGTCTACCTTCGAATCGAATCCTCGAGACACGAATTTTCCCTTCGGTAATCTAAATTACTTCTGCAACGGAATATTTAATCTCCTTCCAATCATGCTTCCAGACAATCAAATCTGGAAAGGATGAAACTTTGTTCACGGAATGTAATCTCTCGGGTAGAGGAAAACGACCCAATTCTTTCTTTTTTTTTTTTTTGACATCGGATCGAACATCGTGTCGTGACACCATTATAATGAAAATCTTGAGGATTCTAATAATTTTCTTCAATTTTCGCACCACGGTAGAAATAATTAAGTACGAATTCATATTTCTTATGGACGTACTTTGAAAAAATCATTTGAAATTACTGGAATTATTATTACCATAGATAATAAATTCATTGAATCATCACAAAATGCAATCCTAAATCTGAACAGTACCATAAATATTTCTTACTTTTACATTAGTATTTATTTCTTCATTAAACTCAATAAACGTATTTCTTCCAATAAATAAATAAACAAGCGTCATCCAACTTCGATACTGATTGAATTAATCATTATCCGATCACCGCTGAGAAATTTCGAGAAAACTAAAATTATCGAAACAGTCTATGTCGATCGAGACTATTTAGTCTCGATCCTTAAAAGATTTCTTCCAGTTAATAAAAAAAAAAATAAAACTAGCAGCAGAAATGCGAGGTTTCGACGATAAAAGTGATCCTCCCTTCCTAGACGATCTTAACCGAGGCCGAGGTATACCAACACACTGTACTTTCCATGGTAATAAGATCGTCTTTAAATGTTTCTCGCTCGTTGTATGCCAAATCTTCTTGAGCGTATTACCGCGACTCCACCCCCGTTCGCTCGGTCGCTCGCTCGTAAGGATTACGCTCGGAGTGCCAAATGCTCCTGACTAAGACCGAACGGACGTTTTCCACACTGCAGTTGTCGCAATATTCGTAAATGATAAAGCGCTCTGGCATGGAAAGAAGAGGGCAACTTTAAGCTACCGACGAAGATTCTCGTCGTTCCGACAAGAAGAAGAGGAAAAAAGAAGAGTATAATGGAAAAAAGAAAGAGGGTGAGTTAATTCGACGGGAGAACGAGGCAGAACGAAAGAAAACTGCGGAAAATTGAGGACGAACGAAATAAAACAATGTTGCGACGAACGAGAGAAATTGTATCCTCTGTCCGATAGCGTCGATCTCGCAATTGCGTTTAAACGGATCTCAAATATCACTTTATACCATCGTCTATTACTCCCTATCTCTTGCATTTCACGGAAAGTAATATAAGAAAGAAATACTAGCTCCGCGGTGAAGGTGCAGAAAAAAAACGCAGCCGTTCTCGTGAAACCGCTAACGTATCGGCGAAATTAAAAGTTCCTCTTGGACCGATATGAAATCGTCCGATTTATAACAACGAAGGAAAAATTGTTTCAAAAATCTACTCTCGAGTGTAACACGATATACCCGCGCATGCGCGTAGGTACATCCGCAAGAATATAACTAAAATTCAACGTTTACGCGAGACGATGAGCCTTCGCTCAGGTTTTTTTGTAATAGTAGTAGGTAGGTACTTATGTAAAGAAAAATTCTTGAAATATGAAAGGAGTTTTATATCAATTCTTATCATTACTAATTGGATATTATGCAAATCTTATGGTTCTTTGAAACGATGTAACTCTTGGTAGCGTACAGTATAGTATGGGAATGGTGGTCACTATTGCGGTACAAAATTGTGATAAATCTGTTTCAGTTGCTGCAATTAATACAGTGCAAGATATAAGGTCGATTCCTAGAACATCGCAATTAGACCCATCAGTTCCTGAACCAGATATCGGAACAACACCTCCAATCAAAGAAATCTTAGATAAGGTGACTACAATCCAAGATCTCATTAAGATACCAGAGAAAGCATCTGTCGTCGCTAAAATAGAGGGCTTAAAGAAGCAGCACGCTAGTTTTGATTTCAACAGTAATAAAAGAAGACCTGGTAGAAAAAGAAAATAAGAAAATTAGAAAATCTCAGAAAGACAAAGGAAAAGGTAAGGAAAAAATAAATGGAAAGGTAAGGACCAAGGAAAGAAGACTAAGGTGCAGAATCAGGGCCCCGAGAGAGCAAAGAGGCAATTACTCCAGGAATCAAATGATACTTCTGTCTGCGATATGTGTTAAAATTTGTTTGATTCTGAAAGGTAACTAACACTGGAATGTTATGTACCTAATTTTTAAAGGAAAACATGCAAAATTCAAAGATCCAGCGGTTAACGGAAAAAAAAGAAGTATGAAGTAGTATGAAGTTTGAAGTATGTCAAAAGACAACCATCGGAATCATATCAAAACATATGATACTCTTAGCTCTTAGTTTTTGGGAATGACGATACCGACACAACATCCTTAAGTTTTCCGTTTTTTTAAAATTCTTTTTCATTCTCATACTCAGATTTTTCTCGAACTCTGACTCATCTCACTAAACAGTCTATACCTCCTTTCCTTTTTCGAATTCGATTTTCAAATTTAGGAAATATACGTTTAAAGTATTCCACATTTAATTTATGCAAAAAAGAAATTTGACTTTTCGAGCCCGTTACGCGAGAATTTCCATCTTTTAACAAATTCAAGAAAAAGAGTCTCTCAGGCACGACTAAGAAATTTGCCAAAAGACCAAAAAGAAAAGCCGAGATGTGACAAGGCAGAGGTGTATGCACGAAAACTCGAGCGTGATACGGTGATGCTGTAAAAGTAAACACCGTGGAGTTCCGCAACGTTTTTATATAAATGTCTTCCGCGGTCGTTAAACTTGCTCATTTCCAACGGAGTAAGCTGTCGTGCGGTAACTTTACTCGACGCTTGTCTTAAATAGTATCTCCCGTACGTCGACCCGTCGCGCCCTTTACTATCTCGAACTTTGCTCTTCGCGCAGCTAGAGCCACCCCCATCCACCCGTCCATCATCGTTCCCTTCTTCGCGACTCTCTTGGACGAAGAAGGTCTTCCTTCTCTTTTCTTATTAGAGAAAACGAGTGAGATATATATCTTAGGATACGTATAGAAGCAAGCAGCATTATGGTGATCGTTCTTGCTCGATGCTCCATGAGAATGATTACTCCATCGTTGTTTAAAAAGGGGAAAATACGAAAATGTCGTACCGATTAGGGCAAATAAACGAAAATGAGAAAAAAGTAAATACTCGTTTTATCCGTTTGTTTCTTATTTCCCCTCTCTTCTTACGGTAAACTAACGCACCTTTCTTCTTAGCTCGAACCGTAATTTCGTACTTTCCTCAAGGGAGAAAGAGAGAGAGAGTGTGCCTTAATTAACTTTTTCGAAGGCAAACAGACGTCTTTGACTCCCCTCTTCGGCTGACCGCGTTTCCCGGTCGGTGTACTCGTACCACCGTTGCGTAAATTTATCGTTATTCGGGCAAGAAGGAGAATTACGTAACGACCATGCAACGTAATGGCTCTTTCTCCCCCTTCCACGGTGACGGTAGCTTTAATTGTAATTAACTTTGACGTATCGTACCGGTGGGGTAATACCGGTAAATTCTTGATGTATTAATACTTTGAAAGATGGTACAGAATAGAACGTATTGTACCGACTATCGAGACAGTTCGATCGTGAGAGATCAACCGCTTAAACATTTGTTAAATACCTAGATAGAGATATATTGATAGCAATGGTTCGAAAATAAACACCGTAACATAGACAAATTCGGAGCAATAATATTACGTATCAGGTGTATATTTATATGCAAATTTCATAAACACGTCTCGATTATTTATATAAATCATAATAATAATAATAAAGAACCAAACATTGATAAAATTGATTAATTATTTATATATTATTTATAAATTGATTGATAAATTATAAACGTATAAGGTCGTTTAATTTTAACTCGTTCCGTTTCGATTTCTTCGCAACAACATTAAATTCGTCATAAAATTATGAATTACTGAAAAATCTGCCCGCGTACGACGTTCTTTACCCCAGAAAAGAACATTTTGCAACAATTTTAAATTACTTTAACGAAAATAAAAACCAAAAATTCAAGCAGTTCCGTTAAATATTTTTTCTCTCTTTGAAAAAGGACCGCATTGAAATATGGCGGTAGTAACGAAGAATTTAATTGTTACTCACCGCAAAGCTAACCGCGCGTCATTAATTATCTCCAAGTCGAAGTAACGGAGGAAGGGACGTTTACCATCGCCGTTTCAGAAGACCGCGAGAGAGAGAAAGAGAAGCGAAGCTCCACCGTGGACGTTTAAAATGAACAAAGCTGTGACAACGCTAACGGCTGAATCTTTCACGAGGAAGATGTTACGGGACTGCGCTTCTTTTATCTCGCACGCGCAAGAAAAAAGAGAGCATCGGTCGTTGGTAACCTCGAAGTTCCTCTCTTCCACTCTCGAACGACAACGTGTTCGACCTTTCATCCGAATACGGACACCACCACCACCTGTCTACCTTCTTCGGCTTCTGCAAAATTCAAAGTGGCACACGGTGGCAAAAGGTGGAAAGTAACGTCCGGAGCGGCCTCTTTTCACGATTTTCACGTGTCCATGTAAAACGTAGGCACATATGTACGCGCACCACGTTCGTATGCGTGTATCATGTTCTGCCTGAGGCATTTAAATGAGAAATACGAAAAACATTTCCTTTACTCGTGAGTAGAAGAAAAAAAAAACTACTTTTCAGGTTGAACCTAGTGAATTAATCGTACATGCGTAGATACGCGCGTGTTTATTTTATGCTATGCAAGGTATTGAAATAAAACGTACGAACGAACGTTTCGTTTGCTTTTACTTGTATTACAAACATTTCGTTTAAAATAAGATTTTAATGCTCGTTGAAATAGATCTAATCTTAAGAGAGAGAGAACATTTTTCGGAATTGCTTCGTTGTACATTACTAGCAACAAAAAATTCGAGTTCTCTCTGTTGGATTAAACGTTCTATTTCCATTGCATTGCATTTATAATTTGAGATTCGTTAGATATTTTCTCCGTTACAAAATACAATCGATCCTTTGTATTGAGTGTTATGTCTAGCGAGATCTGGCCACTTAACTCTCCCCTAAACTTAGTCGCTCGTGGGATCTTTGTGCCTATGTCCTATGCATCGGTACGGCGTTTGGTTTTCCTTCTTAGTCTAGAAAGTCACAGCAAAGAGAAAAGACGTGCCTCCTTATACAGTCAAAGAATAAAGAACTGAGTGTTTTATATTTTAATAAAGCGTATTTAATTCACCATAATCCTAACACTCTCATTTAAATCTTTTTACTTATTATAAGTATACAATCATAAATTAGTTCCATTTCTGAGAAAAAATTTTATTGAACTGATGCATTTATTATCCTAATAATTTAGATTTGAAAAATAATTACGAATCATTGCAGATAATTGTTATTTATTTAATAGGTAAATAAAATTGATATATTCAACCAAAAATTATTTACGACTCGACCCAACGTATACTCGAACTTCCACACAAATGGAGAGCAGTCTATATATCATATATTTCATGACACGCGAGCTTTTCATTTATAAGTATACTGCATAAACCGACACATGTTAACGTAGAAGCATAGGATATCCCAGGTAGAAACGCGTGTCCAAGCAGTACACGTTGAACCAGCAGCGGTAGCACGCGCGATGGATGCGAAACGTACGTGTTTTCGGTCGAGAATCGAGATTACTCTTGACAGGAGAAGAGGATGCTGGGTATCTCGCGAAACGTACGAAAACGGAAACGGTGGTCCATTGTTGCGTTACTCGATTCCTATCTCTCTCTCTCGTAGTCAGCATTCCCATACACGCCATCACCGTCAGGTTGCGCGCGAGCGCGTAATCATATCCATTTTGCTTCGAGGAATACGGCGTATCCGGTCGGAAGAGTTTTCTCGAAGGAGAAGCTTGAGAAAAGGAGTTGGAAGGGTGGAGTGGAAGAAGCAAAAAGGAAGAAACCAAAAGAGAGAGATAGAGTGTGAGGTTGGAAGGGGTAGGAAAGAGAGAGAGCTGACGCGGCAGAGGTATCCTCAGCATGAATCTGAAAAGGTATGGGCTGCGTTCACGCGACGATGATTTACGGGCGTATTAGGTCGATAAGATATCTTCCGGTTCGTTGACCCGGCGGAAGCTCTATTTTTAAGGCGCCTCGCGACCCCCTTTTGCTCCATTTATCGCACCGCCGTACTTCCACCTTCCTATCTCCAACCTCTCCCTCCTCAAACCCTTCCTTTCCTTTGCTTTTCCTTGCTTTCCTTCCCTTTTTGGAACTACCCGTTTTGCTCTTCCTACCCTTCGCGAATTCGCCCACCGTGTCTGTGTGTTTCCATCCGGATTGGCCAATCGGACGTAAGGAAGCGATCACCGGAGAAACTCCCCCTCTTCTCCTCCTCTCTCACTCGATCTCCGGTGTACTTCCAGAACACCGTATCGAGAAAAGTGTGAGAGAGAATCGAATCTCTCACGATACCTTTGCTCCGTGATCGCTTTCACGTTCTTTTCGATTCAGGATCAAAACTTTTCCAACAAACGTTATGTTACTTTACGTTACTCGATCCGTTTGATATTATGGATAGAGATTTTTTCCTAGATTTTGATCGCGAAACAAGTGTAGCTCGTGTTTAGCGAGCCCAAGATTTTATTAAGAGAACGGGAAGAACGCGGAAGAACAACGTTCTAGTTTTAATGATAAAAATATTCGAAGGATATAAAAGATCTTCGCTGTATTTTTACTGCAAAGGATTATACAGAAATAAAATGTTTCCGTATTTCCAAAATTCTATTTTAAACGCTTGCACCGTGGAACGTTTAAAAGAATAAATTGTCAGTTACACTTCTCTACCAATTCTCTCTCGACAACCGCGAATAGTTTATCCGAGAAAAATTTGCTAATTCCGTTTAAAAAAACCTAGAAAAATACTTATGGGTATACATACGAATAAATTCTCGAGCGTCTTTGAAAAGTTAGATGGATGCACTCGAGACAGTGGCTACATTAAAAGCGAATAAATCGAGAGATAACGATCAACGGCTGGGGTCTGAATTTTACGGAAGACACCGCAACGTTTATTCGACCCTACTCCTATTTCTCTCTCTTTCTCTCACGCGAATCGTTGAGGAAGACAAACTACGCGTCGCCAACCTAATTCGCGATACTCCGTCTTCTCAGTCAAGTGTGCTCTTCAGCGCGATTTGATATCGCGACACACAGTATTCTTTCCTCGTGTCGTCTCCACTACTCGCCCCGGTAAATAAATTCACGCTTCAGCCTTGAGTAAGAACGAACTCGGTACCCGTACTTGATATAGGTATATACGATATGCGTCTGTGCATATATATATATACAGGGTGTCTAAAAATTCCCGAAACGATCATATATCTCAAAAAACGAAACATTTCTGAAACAAATTGTTTAGACAAAAGTTCTATCGACTGGTCATATCGGTTTAACCGTGAGTGAACCCGTCAAGGTCACGTCAAGGTCAAAATGATTATTTTAAACAAAACACACCATCTTTTAATGCAATGTTAGAGCTGAACATGATATGATTTCAAAAATGTGGTTTTTGGTGTTGAATTTTTTTAATTTTCCGAGTTATGAGCTTTCAAAAATGTAGTGTCGTCGGCACTAGCATTATCCAGGATCTACCACGTGGAGGTTGGAAAGTCGGACTCGCAAGCTTGAGAGTGCAGAAACTCCATCAGGTTGGTACTGAATTCGTTTCAGAAATATTTCGTTCTTGAAATATTAGAACGTTCCGGAACTTTTGGGACACCCTGTATACGTACGTACTCACACAGATACGCGTACATTTCGGATGCATCTTGGAGCGAGCCGGGAATGATACGCGATACAGATAAATATTTCCATATCACGGTGAAGACTCCATCAATCAGAAACGATACTTTAGGGGGTATACCACTACCTACTTGGAAAATTTTTTTTCTTCCCTTCTCGAAAAGCGAAACCTCGATAGAGAGAAAGAGAGAGTTTTCGAGCTGGATCGAGAGATCGATGGTAAGAGGTCAAGAGGATGGCAAGTTTGGACAGGACGATTAACAAAGAAAAGCGATTTAATTCGCTGCCGAGTTCCATCTTGATAAAATGTAATCACGAAGTAACGCAAAGCTGTCGGACGTGCAAAGAGATTAAAACGCCCGGAGTCGAGAATCCTTTTTACCCTCGCTCGTTCCCTTTTCTTCTTTCTCTCGCACGGATATGACAGTTAGCCGTCAGTCGTCCCAAACGCTGACCCGTTCTACTTAACGCGGAGATGCTTTATCGTAAAATGTATATACTAAGCAGAACGACGTGCGTGAGACGCGATAGAAGGAACAAAAAACGCGATCCACCGCTGCCGAGAAAGATTATCGTTATTTTCATATCTTTAAAATGTCCCGCTTTATCTCCAATCTCGCTGGTGTCCCGCGTAAAAATTTAAAACAACGGCTGACGAACGAATTCGTGCAAATAAAAGGACAAAACAAAAAAAGACAAAAAAACGGGTACGGGTTGGAAACGCTAGAGAAACGTTTCATGGCTTGGCATTTGGGTATATAACACGGTGTAACGAGGAAGAAGTTTCACGGTTGGCATACCTGCTCTGACAGTGACGTCTCTGCTGACGACGGCGCCTACGCTGTTCGCGGCGGAGCACTTATAAATGGCCCAATGGACGTCCTGTCGGAAAGCTTCGGCCTCGAATCCCGGAAAGTGAATCGTCCCGTTTCCAAGAACGTGTCGGATCCCTGGTATGTTCGTTATACTGCCACCGTCCGCAGCCACCCAGTCCACCGTTGGCGCGGGATTTCCTCTAACCATGCAGTCCACTCTACCACCGTTCACGTTCGTAAATTCTACGCGAGAAGGTGGTTCCGATACGAAACTTGGTCCTTGCATCTCGTAAGAGGCGTTGCAACCTGCAAAAGACAAAGTTGCGACCATTAGAATAGCGTATCCTGGGCTATACCGATGACTTTGAAAGTAAAACTATATTCCAGGTCCCAAATCCTTAAATAGGTTATCACGTTTGATATCCTTTCTATTGTCTTTTACCAACACCATTCCCCATCCCCTCTATCGTAACAGGTGCAGCGATCGATTACCCAACAAGAATCTCAATACTTCGACCCGATTCGATTCCGCGTCGAATTCCTCGAATATTTCGAGCAACGATCTCCTCTGAACTTCCCACCACGGTATCGCAAGCCCATAAACGCATCCACCAGCTACGATAAGAATAAAACACGCGAAAGAACAGTTTTATCACTTAGCCTGTACCCATTCATTAACAACCACCCCACCTTTTTCTCTCTTTCTTCCTCTCCCGGGAACGCGATGAAAAATTGAAAAAACGTATTTAACCGTGCACCACTACCACCATTGCCACTAGCAGCAGGCGAGTCGCTGAATTTTTTCGTCCTCGCTCGGGTTTCGAAGTAATTTTCTGGAACGCCGCCGCCGTCCTGCCGGTCGACTGTATCGCCGACGCGGGACGCGAACGAAGATAATACGGGAGGCCATAAATCACACATTTAACGCTGAAATTCGCCGGTAATAGCTTCCATAAATGGAGCGCATTGCGTTTCGGCCTTCCTTCCAACCCTCTACCACCTCTACCGTTATCCCGGTCTCTCAAACACCACGTTACCTCCACCACCCCCTTTGGCCGCTATCACCGAATCCTGTTAACCATTCATCACTCGAGTTATGTTGATTTAAGTAGGAATTCCAAGCCACTCGGATGTATTCGGCATTCCGTCCGGCATTATCCATCTGCCCGGCCGCGAGCCAACGAAGTATAGAGAATGTGCTTCGAGAACGTGCGACGAATTGCGACGGTCACAGGACGATTTCAATGCGAGGCCTTTCTAACCGAACGGACATTGTAATTCGTTAGCGTTCCGAACGTCCGAGCGTTCGGGAAGGAAGCGGCATCGATGAATTATCGATAAACGATTACCATCCACCCACCAACCCCAACCCCCCCTCAACTCTACTCATAGTCTACTACCTTCGCCGCTAAGCGATGTGACGGATGATATTGAAAATTTAATCGGCTGGATGGATGCAAGTTTGGAAAAGGGCTGCATCGTCTCTGAGAAAGGAGGGTTAATATGCAAGGCGATAACAGACGCGTACCATATGATGCCTACTCGGGAAGAACGGTGAATTAAAATGATAAAGTGAAAAGGGAAGCGACACAGCGTTAAACTTTATACTTGGGTCCGTTCTCTCTTTGCGTTTGATCGAAAAAATTGTGAAGAGAGAAAGGCTTTTTGTTCTTGACTCGGAGGAAATATGATTTTTACCGTCTCTGAAATATTAATTGTTTGGACGGAGCGGTAGTATTTTCTCTAATTATGATTCTTGCTGAAAGTTTCTTTGCAGGAAATATATATATATATATATATATGCATATAAAGGAGGGAAGTGATTGCCAAAGGTCGAGCGATTACATAAAGTTTCTGCAAGAGATGAGAAATCTTACTTTCGTAAAACTTAGTATTGGTTACATTTTTTGCTTTTTATTCTTCTATGAAACTTCTACAAGTTTTTCTTTATAATCCGTGAGATCTTCTTTATAATTAACGTAAGTAAGTTCTATAGATAAATCTAAAGGAGTAGACGATCAGACGTAAACGATTTATAATACAAGAAAGTCATTCGGTCGATTACATGCTTCCTTTGCCTGTTTTTTTAATACTCGACTCTGGAAAAGCTTTCACTCGTATCTTTTCTTTTAGTCATTAACTTGAATATGTTTTACGATGAAATGTTATACGTACAATGTACACGTGGTATACGACCGTTGAAGCATGGCTTTCAACGCGTCCCGAGCATCCAACGTATTACAGCGCACTATGTTATATTAAATTCGTACGGGCTGCATTCGACCTAATCTTTAAAGTGATTGTTTTCCTCCAGGAGAAAAGCAAGCGGGACCTTCTCGGTACGACGACAACAACGACGACAACTATGCCGAGGTATCCACGTTCTGTCATTCCTCTCTCGCGAGACTCCACAAAGTCCGAGTTTCTTTTTTTTTCTTTTTCCTACTCTCTTTTTCTCGCGGTGCTTTTTTCAGTTCGTAATACCTTATGACCTACATCTTCCGATCTCCGTAATAATTTCTTGCCCAGAAGAAAAACAAATGGCACCGGAGTAAAAAATTGAATTCCTCGTTTCTCGTCCGAACGAATGAGGGATGGAGAGGACTAAAGTGGGAAGGATGAAAGAAGGAAAAAGAAATAAAAGTCTTTTTCTTTGTGTCGCAAAAGTAATTTCATTCGAACGCAAAGTCGGACGTGGTACGCCGTCTTTGCGCTTGACGCATTATTTTACCACCTCTTACGACATCACCAAACTCCTCGTAGTTTTCACGGTGCTCTTTTCCAGCATGGTGTATCGGACAAACAGAAATAAATATTAATTCATTTTGTTTTTCGCAATTTAATTCGAATCCTCACTCGGGGACCCGGGAGAACGAGCTTCGGGGGAAAGTTCGAACGTCGAATGCCGATATCGAGAAACGGTAAGAGAAAAAGAGAGGTTTCCTGGAGGGAAAAAAATGGGAAAATACTGTGGCGTTTGAAGAGTTCGTTGCGAGATTCAATAAATACGAGAGGCTTGATGACGGGAAAAGTTAGGAATTAGTAGACGTATCGCACGAGTATTTTGTGCACGAATCTTAGAAAATATATACACATAATGAAACACACATAATAGAAAATATGTACACATAAACAATGTCTGCAATAAATATGTGTACTAACTGTAAACCATAATTTATCCATAAATAAGTAATAAAAATATACGTATGTTTGGATACCAAAGACGCAAATAAATACACAGATATAAATTAATAAAAAATATAAAACGTATATAGTATGCATATCCTCCGCACGGAAATTTAAAATGCCAAACCGAAACGAAAAGCGATTAAAAACGTTCTTAACATGAATAAAACAAAAAAATATAGACATAGAAAAACATGATCTTTAAAAATTCCCATTGAACAATCATAACGAACCTGCTGATAACAAGAAGAAAAAGAGAGCGTTCGAAAGTTCTAACAAGAAATGAAAGCGCATCGCCGTGCGTGGGCCTCGCAGGCGTGCGCGGAACACCGCGTGCACGCTCGGTTTGCGAAAGGAAGTGCTTGTATTCTCCGATATAATGGCTCGCTCGAGTGCATTTGAAATGCACTGGCTCATCGGAATAGCTAAACAATAGAAGCCGGAGAAGGAGAGTAGAGAGGGAGACCGAGGGGAATTCAGTCGTAGCCCTGGCAGCTACTCGAGGTCTCTCTCGCTCCATATCTCTCTCTCTCCCCTCCCTTCTCTTTGGACGTACTTGCTGATACAGGAAGAGACGACGGCGGGTTACGCACCGCACGCGTGTTTGTACGCTTCCTGCAGCGTGCGCGCGATACGTCGAGTGGCCTAACCTTAGTCAACCCTCGACGTCATCGCGAGAGTTTCTGAAGCCGTACACTTCTGCTTTCTCTGTCGTGCACGGCCCGTTCAAGAGAGCCAAGACAACCGGCCGGCAACCATCTGCGTAATGCTTTGCGTCAACATCCCTTTTTCTCTCTCTCTTTCTTCCTATACTCCACTACCCATCTCCCTGTCCGTTTCTTTAAGCATCCTTCAAAGCATTACAGATCTCCCCTTTTTGTGATCATCCGCGCGAGCCGGCCCGTGATCTCGACATCACGAATAGGGAACACTCCCGTAGACTCGTAGTCTTCCACCTTTTCCAATTAATCATCCGATAGCGTACGTGCTATTTTCTTAGATATCGTTCTTCCTAAAAAAAGAGGGATCAATGCCATCGCGCGTCGTCCTCTTTTTTAATTGCTACGTCGAAAGAATCACGTACGAAGACGGCCAACGTGATCCATCGATTTAACTCCCTACGGTGGTAGGAACTACCGTATTGTTGGACGTTGGCACAGCCATTGTAACTGTTCTTTCTCGGCACAAAAATTGTTGCACTCCTGGTGCTCCATTCAAACTACGTGATAAAATTGCAGGCCCGTGAAATTAGCGTCTCTCGCTGTAAAGCACGGACGTTTTCAGAAGAAACTTCCTTTGTTGGATTTGCTTATACTGGCATGACGCTCTCTCTCTCTCTCTCTTTTTCTCTTTCTCTCATAACGCGAAGCAACTTTTTCAATCAAATCTACTTTCTTCTACCTTGCCACGCAAAAAATACATAATTAATTTCACCTCCCGCCAGGGAAACGAAGTTGTTTCCACGAAAACGTGCTATATAGAAATTACAACTATTATTAATATCGTGGAAATTAAATTTGGTCATAGATATTTCACTAGCAACGATAGGTTTAATTAGTTAGTTCTACGAACAAGCGTTTTACGAATTGACCTTTCGGTCAAAAATTTGAATTTCGAACTACTAATTCATTTTATTATTTATAAAATCATTCGAGATAATACTTCACGTGACTAGAAGAAATATATTAATACTCAATTAATTAGTCGATCGTAAATTTATACTAAAAGCATAAATTATTATATCAGAAAAGACCGGCCCGAAATGAACACCATAATAATTTATGCTCGAAGATAACTGCACATTTTATCAGCATCCCCTTAAAACTGTATAACGAGTACATTTAAACATACCTATTGAAATAACCTACCGATATTGCACGTACAGCAAACAGAAAGGACGAGAACCAGAGGGATCATAAAGTTCACAAAAATTCATCCATCCTATTTGAGCATTGTTTATCGCGAATATCGAGAGAGAAAGAGGGAGAGAGCGGTGGTACGCGTTTCGAAAGGACCGTCGAACCGGCCACTCGATTCGCTTATTAAAGTTGAGCGCGAAAAAAGCGATCTCTTTGACTAATTGCCGACGAGCGTGTCCGCGTGTAGACATACGCAGAAACGGAGAGACAGCGACACACGACCGGAGAGAGTGGAGCTTGGGAGGTATATGCACCCTCACGGTGCACGCGGAAAAACGCGAGAGAAAGAGAGAGTATGAAGGAGAAACGACGAATGGAGCAGTCCCCATTCCGGAATCCACGGCTCATCCGGCGGTTTACAATCCTTTCTTTCAAGCAGGCGATGGGAAACGAGGCGGAGTCGAGTCCCTTCACAGAGAAGAGAGAGAAAGGGAGAAAGAGATATAGAGATAGAAAACAAGAGAGAGAGAGGACAGACGGAACAGGCTCGCGTTACGACCATCGCACACAGCGATACCTCTCGCACACACGTGCAATCATAGACTTACTCTTTCGCGAATATACTGGACGAAAAGGGATGGAAAAGGTGAAACGGACGAAGAAGACGGAGAAAGAGAGACGTTAGGGGTAGGAGGTAGCATCGCGGGCCTCTCTCACCCTCGCTTGTCCGACAATGCAAACCAACTTTCTCATTTCAATGTATTGTTTCCATTGTTCGAGCGTGCAGCCACCGCTAGGGTTGGCAGTCGTTGCTGCTGCTGAGGAGGAGAGGGACAAAGGGGTGGAAAAAGAGGTGGGAAGAGGACGGAGGCATCGTCGGATCTCCTTCCTTCCAACGTCGATCGTCATCGAGCTCGAAGCCATGCTTGCCCGCCATATTTCATCCGTCCTTCGCCAACCCCCATCCACCTTCTACAACCACCTCCCAAAGATTACGAATAATTTCAGCGGTACGCTCTTCGAGTCATCTCTTCGCCTTTCTTTATCTCTCTCGCTTTGTTCGAAAATCTCCCTTCCGCTTTCTCGAACAGTTCATCCGTTCTCTCTTTCCTTCGTTTCTCTGTTGCGCGTGTGTTCTAGCCATCTTTCACTTTCTTACAGGGTTTAACGCTTCTTTCACTTTTTCTTTTAATTATTTTCGTATAATTTTGTAGTAGGTAGGTACATTATTATCTATTTTAATTTTGCTATTTTTTAATTATCCGCTGGTCCAGTAAATATGGACTGAATTATTCATCGTCACTCGTCGAGTGACTTTGAAACTCTATAAAATCTGGCTTCGTTGAAATTATCTGTTATGTATTTTTCAAAGCTTGTTTGAAAATTAAATTGAAACAACTTCGCCTTGATCTTATTAGCTAGCTAACGGTTAATACTGCTCATTTTGACTTTATATAGTCAATCTCTACTTTATTTTATTACGGTTAACTTTTATTTCATAATTTACGTTTACGACTCGTGCGGATATTCACCGCTATACTTCAATTGATTTAATACCGCTATAATCGTCTCCATTTATTGTATTATCTCAAATATCTCTCTTTATCCGTATTATATTTTTCTCATCCTTTGATACGTCTCCATTTTTCCCCATATCGGAGCTTTCACGCATCTTCGGTACAAACAACCATCCGACTCATCTAACGGGGACGCACGCGCGGGAAGCTGTACAAGCGCTCTACGTTTCCACCGGATGGACGGAGCGCATTATTCTAATTATACTTTGCTCCATGCTCCGTGGACCTTCGAGCGAAGAGCCCATAAGGGATTTGTCGGGTCACGCTGCCTCACGTGATTCCGTAATGCCCATTAATTCGTAGTAATTCGTCGTACTTCATTAGGGAACGCGCACGGCTCGTACGTTTACGACTCGCATATTCCTGTAATAAGTTACAGCCTTACCTACTATTGTTTCTTTTTTTTTTCACTCGAATGATTAAACATTTCTATGAACAAATTTAAAAAGAAAAAAAAGCGTTTCATTGAAAATTAGTATATGCGCGATAGCGTGTTTTAAATTTCAAACGTAATTTTCTTCAATTTCGTGTAGCATTATATAATTTTTTGCACACTTACCATCGGAACATTTTACCATGATCTATACAAATATACTCTATACGCACAGACGTATGCAAATTCAGTGACAACTTGAGCACGAAGCCATCGAAACGACGACGTCGAGCGGTTCGTTTCTTCATATCGCAAAAAACTCATAGCTGCGTGCGCGTAAGCGGATTAACATCTTAATGAAATCGACGTAACAATAAGTAAAAGGTTCGCCAACGTGGAAGAGGAAGCACACGATCGCAGTCGTTCTAACGAAATCGGTCGCACGCAACTCGGCACCCAGCCGTGAAGGAATTTCAATTGCTAATGAAATTACGGAAACGTATAGATCGGGTAATACATCCCTCTACGCTCGTGCACGGCCTCCATCCCCCAGCCAAACTACGAAACATGGAAACGCATATTGCGAGCCAAACGTGTTTGCAGCCGCATTGTTTTGCAGACGAAATTGGCTCTGATTACCGTATCGGCGTGCGTTTATCCGAACGATCGATGATATCTCGCCAAACTTTCCGCGAGTTTCATGAAATCATCGTTTAAAAAAGAAAGAGGAAAAAAAGTACCTGTCTTCGCTATTTCTGAGATTAACAAATCGATGAGCTAAAGTTGCAGAGATTTATTGAAATCTGTGTAGACGGTAAGTTTTATCAAATCAAAGTATACTGTCCCGATAATCTCGAATTTGTGACTGTATATGTAGAAAATTCTTTATACGAAAATAAAAATTACAAAATCATATCGTTCTTCCTTGTCAATGATTTGCGTATTATAAATTTGCTCGCATGATGAAATATTGGAAGAAAAATCAAATCACTCTTTTCATAGAGCTTGATACATATAAATGAACAAAAAATTTATTAAGTTTCGAATTTTAAAGCGAGATTTATAAAAAAGGTCTCGAAAACAGATCGCAACACGCTCCAACAATGAGAATATTTAAACGAACAATTTTAATTCATAAGCTAGTATTAGGTCAGATGCGAATTTGAATTACAGGTTAAATTTAAATAGTTATAACCGTATAATGATTATATTGTTATATTAAAAATTTTTTAATACCGACAATGGATGAAGAAGAAAGCACAAAATACTGGCGGTACGTTCGTTAAAAACTCGGAAAAAATTGCACGTTATTTTGGAACTCGTAATAAAGCAAATCTGACTGTATCTGACACGGAACGGTTTAGTATCTACCAGCAAAGTTTATTTTCGTGCTCACGATCGAACGGTCGCTTTTAAAATCAGTAACTGAAAAAAAATAAGGATTTCGTAAAACATCGTACCTTGACGTCTCTTTCAAGACATTCCAGTATCACAATCTTATCTTCGAACAACGAAAATAGTGAAAAATACCGCTTGACCCAGTTAGGTACGAACATAGAAACCTTGGTAAAGGAAACCTTTAATTTTGATTAGCGAACGTCTCGTGAAGTTATCAATGAAGTATAGTCGAAGCACGATAACTGCCTATCTCTACAAATAGCACAATTTGCAGTTTCGATTTAACTACCTACAAGCTCATGCACAAACACACACAGTTACGCAAGTGCAACGAGCTTCTGCTAACCGCGCGTAAGGCGCTCCGCAAATTCCAGGCGATTGCATTAAATCTCTGTAACGATCACTAAATTTGTATCGTCCCTATCTCCTACAGCGAATTATTAACGAACTCGTAGGTAGTTTCTCTCTCGATTCATCGATCTCGCCAGCTCGTGGAAACTTCTGATTCCTGCGCTTTACGAGTACTCGCCAGGATGCTTCAATTTCGATATCGCGTAACGACCATCCCTCTCTCTCTCACACAAACACATACAAACACTCTCACGTACACTCACTGTTCGATCTATTCGAGAAACGATAACGGTAGCTTCCACTCCTCGGAGAAGGTCACATTTCCGTTGCAGTCGATGGCAAGCGGATGGCCATGTTTCTTTCCACCCCTTTTCCGATTGGATTAAGAGACCGACACAGAAGCGGAAACTCCTTGGGAAAACGTTATTTATCGTCCTGCGGAAGCGAACGAAAGGATCAAACAAAGAACGCCGAGTAACACCGGCCCGTACACCGAGTATACTTTCCTTTCTATCGGAAAAGATTGAAGAAGCGAAATCGACGTTATGTCGTAACGTACAGTGAGAAGCAATAATAGTTCCAAGGAAAGGAGAAAGAGTATACCTTACATTTTTTCGACCTTTCTTTCTTCACTTATCTTCCGTTATCCATCTGGTTTCTATCCTGTTTTGCGAGCCGTGCCGTTGATGTATTTTTGATGGTCGAGATATATTAAAGATACCTATAGTTTTAGAGCGCGAGAGTTTATATAAATATTATGTCATATTAATACGAGTAACGTAAAATGACTAAATTAAAATAATTTACTTGAATAACGAATACGATTAATCTAATTATACTTTAATAAATCGATGAATAAAACTAAAAATGTTCGCAACAACGACTCAATCGCTTCCCATCGTGATTTCCTCCCTCTTCGATGATTACGCGATAAAGGAGAAATTCCCACGGATTAAGAATAATATCGTAACTCGATATAGTAAATCGAATAAGTTCTCGTTGAAAAGAAAAAATACGCTTCGCTCGAACGTTTAATCCGCGTGAAAGCGTATCTAAACCAATGTAGAGAGAGGCGTACGAAATAATCGAACGCGTCGAACGCGATTCCGTTTCGCTCTTCTTCCATCGACATTTTCAGTAACGCCGAGCTATATTATATTTCCGATAAGCAGAGAATTTGCTCGACGTAATAGCCTGCGTCAGCGTGGGCGTCCGCTCCTGTTCGATGCGAACACACCCCCGATTGGCCGTTAATTATTTCATATCGCGGAGTACCTGTACGATTAGCCGTTCATTATCTTGTCTCCGCGATCAATATAATTTCTAGTTGAGCGGCTTATCGTCCCCGCTTTCATAGGATCACTCGTGAATCTGTCGGCGAAGCCGTTGGTTCGGGGGCCCATTGTTAACTTACGATCAACGGAACGATGCCTGGAAATCGAGAAGAATTTTCGATGGAATGCTCCATCGATTTCGACGTCGTTCTCGTCGCTGATGGTAGATATAAAGAAAGAAATGATTTATGAAGACTGTTTTTTGTCAAAAATTATTCGACAATGGTAATTTCGAGTATTCTGTTTGTCTACTTAAGTTTTTAGAATGCCAAGTATGTTTTCTTTCAAGTCGAGATACTTTGTTATATTTAAAGGATAGATAAACATAAAAACATTTTAGTTTGACTATTACCTACTGGTATCATATTTCAATGGTAAAGAAATAACTTTGTTATAAAATTAAGTATTACTCTTTCCTACTTGATTGCGGCTCTACAATAAATAAGATTATTACAAAGTATGATATCTAGTTTTATTCAGTGTATCTAATTTCAACCGACTTCCAAAAATAGGGTTTATGTTAAAAAATTTGACTCTCAAAAGTAATCTAAATCGTTGTACCTGCCGGTGATATTTGACTCTTTTGACCAGTTTGCCGACCACTACCCTAACTAATGGAACATTTCATTGTAGTAGAATAGTAATTCTATACATGTAAACCGATTGGTTTAATAAATTTATACAAAAACGATTCGGCAAACTTTATGTAGTGAAACATACAAAATTGTGCACTTTCTAAACTTTCGTACTAAAGTAATATAATTGAAAGCTAAAAGACTTTAGAACGATTAAACAAAATTTAGATTTTTTCGATCCCACAAAACGGGACAGCCCCTTAATGAAGATTCGCACGATAAGAGGATCCACCGATTAATAGGCAAACTTATTCCCTCATATAATTTTACGAGCAGAGTCCCTTCCATCGTCGAGCTATCGAATTTCCCTTCACCGCACCGCCGCGTCGAAGTAAAACCACGTTTCGGTCTGACCAACAACAACAAAAAATGCAGAAAATAAAAAAAAAACAACAACAAGAAAACCGAAAAAAAAAAAAAGGAAAACAGGAAAAAGTCAGTAGCCGGTATAAACGCATCGCGTAACGTAATAGGACGTGAAAAAAAGAGATAGACAGAGAAAGGTAGGAAGGAAGGAAAAACGTGGGGAAGCAACGCTGATTTTCGTTGCCCTTTCCACAGCCCTTTGCCCGGCAGGAATGCGGTGAACTTTACGCTATGGACTCGCTTAAATCCACTCGTGCTTGGTTGAACGTGTGTACCGGCCGTCCACCAGCGCTCGAAAACTCGATGAAACTAATTCATAACTCCGTGGCTCCTACTATCCGATCTCATCTCCCAACCCCTGACCTCTACCGCCCCTTTAACTCGCCACCTTCCCACCCTCCAAAGTCTTCAACTTTCTCTCGCGCGTTAATAGAAAAAATAGGAGATAAAAAACACGAGAAGGAACAAAAATAAAAAAAAACGGGAATAGCCCGTCAAATCCTTTGACCGGTTTGGCCCCCTAATCGAGCGTTTCGAATTCTATACCATCGCACGTTTTCGCATTTACTCGTACCACAAACGGGCCTGTTTGCTTTTCATCTCGTTCTACGCGAATAAGACGTGACGTCCGGGGTGAAAATTGTTCGAGTCGCTATATAACGAGACCGAAAATGGTACCACCGGTGTTATCCATCTCGATATGACCATGTTGTATCTCTGCACGAATCAAAGATATATAGGTACATAGACGTATGTTTACTTATGTAGGTGGTACGTGGTCTTCTTTCGAGATAGCCCGGTCCATTTTCTATACATTTTTTATTCCTGTACCCGTATACTCTCCGCGTCTTCTCTCGTAGTATCCTACGGCAACATCGATCGATCCAGCGGCTAACGTTCATCTCGGTAACATCGTTTCACGGTCGGTAACTTGTTTACTTTCTGAATTCCATCCATTTTACTATAACGAAGCGAGTAACGCCTTTCGCAAATGATGATCGATATCCTCGCATGTACCTTCCCGAATGCACATATGCCATATGTAGATATATATATAAATATGTCCCTTTGTAAAATAAACGACAATTTTTCGATACGACGGCACGTATTTATGCGGCACTCGCCGCAGAAGCAAAAGGGATGAAATTTACGAAGTCCCTCTCGTAGAGTGGAAAAATTACGCGATGCGCGAGAAAGTTGAGGGAGAAATGAAATTGGAAAAGCGTTCCGCGAGAACGAGAGAAGCAATGGGGAAACACAAAACTCGCTTTTCAACTTTCAATGACTCGCCGAAAGGAGGAAGAGCGGTTTGAAATGCGAAATTTCGTATATATACGCATATACGAACGTATGACGTAAAAGGATTGGGTCTGGGTTCTCTTTGGTCCACCCTCCCTCCCTGCCTGAGACATATTTAAAAATTCATGACGGATTTCCATCGAGTAAATCACTGCCGTGAGGAAATGGACATCCGTTTAAAATAAAATTTATTAAAGCGCTCGACGAACTCGATGGACCGAGTGCCAAGAGGAGAGAAGGAAAGAAAAGGAGAGGAGAGGAAAAAAACATGTCCTGTTTTTTGACGAAAAGGCTTTCGTTCTATGTTTGCTAATTATTATTAATAAAATATAAAGGTATGGCGTTCTTTAGAAAAATATTACCAAAGGGAGGGACATCGGCGAGTAGGTATAATCTCTCTCTGGGAACAGGACGAATCGTAAGATCTTCTATCGCAACTCGGTTAAGACCAAAAGAAGAGCCTTTGACTCCGGCAAAAAGCTGTTTGCTTCGTTTACTCCAGGATCGTTCGGAAAAGAGACCAGCGGATATTTTCCACTCATAATGCCGCTTAATGATCGGCCATTTACTCCGTAATTAAAGACGAAAGAAAGAGAGGCAAGAAAAAAATGAGACGGCGACGATCTCGTCTCTTTATCGGAACGGAGAAACTTCTTCTCTCGCTGCTGTGAGAAAGGACCTCGCAAGAACCGCGAGACTTCCTACAGACGTAGAACCATACATACCAATAATATATCTGTGACAGTTGGTGGTACTAACTTTTAGCTCTCTTGAAAGCTGCACGCGACAGCGGAAGTCGTAAAGTTCGAGTGCTTTAAGGATGATTAAATTCGAAATTTATATATAAGATACCTACGCACGCGTCGTCTTCAGGGAGATCGGAAAGTAATGCGAAAAAACTCGACTACAGAGAGACGGGGGCATTAGGATATTGTTCTTCCGATCCGATCAAAGATACATAGTCGTAGCGAGGATAGACGCCTAAGATCGAGCGGACCGAGAAAAGTAAGGAAAGAGGAAGAGTCGATCTCCTGCCTACGAAAAACGGAGGAAGAAACCGGAACGCGCCGGGCGTTCTTGCGACCGTTCCAAAGTCGGTTCGGTGATTAATTCGGCAAACTCTGTAGAAGTACGCGAGCCGGTGGAAGCTGTAAGTGCGACTACTTTAACTTTGATTTATCTCCGAGTTTAGAATTATGCTCCCGGAGTCTTCGTACCCGCGACGAGGAAGACTCGTTAAAGTGGAAAAAGTAGTGTCGCGAAAGAAAAGTCAGGAGATTGATAGAGACGCAAAAAATTTCGAGATTTGTTCCGTCTACTTCGTCATTTCATTTCAGATGAGTAATCTGTTGAAATAAATATTTAGTCGAGTTACGAATGGCTTTAACGTTGAAGTAATCGATTTTTATTGAACACAGAACATCTTTATCTCTTCTTTCTATTTTTGTCGCGCAGACTCACATACGTATGTATTATTATTGTACTCCTCTTTGATGTTTCCCGTACTCTTTCTATTTTCAAATTATATCTCCATAAACACTTCTTTGACCACAGAAGTACCGCTTTTAATGCTATTTCTGGTACATACGTTAAAGCGAATACCTTGCATCTTCCCTTTGATTCCGACACTTTCCTCCAACATATTATATAATGCTTTAGCTTAACGTGTCTAATAATCCTTTCATCGCTTTTAACTTAAATTCAAATTTCCCAGCGAACAAAATCCACGATCTAATTACGATTTTACGTATTAATTGACCCAACATACGCATGCATATATCTTTAAAAGAAAAAATCCCAAAATTAGCTACGATCGAATCAGCGATAAGCAGCCCAAAGCTTTGATCGGTTCATCTAGACGAATTGGCAAGGCCCTTTGTAAGATCCGACGAAGAGAGACGGCTATTAGTCTCGAGTTCGGATACTTTAACGACGATATAATCCCTGCTTTATAAATACTGACTTGGAGGGTAGTTCGAGGGCTTAGAGAGAGACCGCAGTGCGGTTAGCACGATGCAAGTGGGTCCGTCTACCATATAGCGCACGTGGAGTCGGGCCACTGGTGGAACTCCACTAAGGGGGTGTAGAAGAGTGAGAAGGATGGGTGGTGGGAAGAAGAAAAGCGAGAGAGCGAGAGATAGATAGAGACAGAGGGTTGTGGTATGGGAGAGAGACAGAGAGCGCTAACAGGGACACACCGGTACAAAGACCGAAATGCAAATACGTATTCTGTGTACTTAGGAAGCTGTAGCGCCAGTGAGCCTCATGCATAGAGATTGTACGTTGTCCGTGTAAAATCGACCCTCGACCAACCTCTCTCTCTCTCTCTCTCTTTGCCTTCACAGTCATTCTCGCACACACAAATCCACTTGGCCACACCACCAGCCACACTAGTTCACGTGTTACACACCGACGGATTTGGCAAACCGAAACCCCACCTCTCCCTCTCTCTTCCTTATTCGATCTTTGATCTGAAAAATCTGTAAGCCCGACTAGACGCTGCCGGGCCAAACCCTCAAACTCGACGGCTTCCGGAAAATCGATCTTTGGTGCATGCGCCCCTATCGTACCTACAGCTTTCCGCTCTCAGTTTTGGATAAGTTCGCCGGTCCGGAAACTTAATAGCATCAGGATTCTCGAGATTCTCAAAGGGTTTGGAGATAAGTCCTTGGGAGAGATCATCGGAAGGGGTAGATTAGGATCTTTGCGAGAAAAGATTGAAGATTCTTTTCTAATTGGTTGTTCGAGTTTTGTTATCGTGTACCCTTAAGGGGTATTCCCAAAATGTTACTTTAATTTCGTCCTTTCTACAAGAATTCGACTCGCGACGTTGATATTACCTTGGATTTCTTAGAAATGGTTTGGTTAAGGTAGAGTTTGGGGTCTTATAGGGGTTATTATAATGGAATAAAGTTCTTGCGGCTTCGCTCGGTAGCTTGGATCGTCTCGTTAATAATATATAATAACAATGAAAGCCCTGATTATAATTGCCTACTCGTGCAAACCCCTTACGTACATTCGAAACGTGCTACGCTCTACTCGGGACAATGCAAACCTCTACGCCAAAAGTAAAAGGAAAAAATAACAATATCGAGGATGATGATCATAGTGATAAATGGTATTGACAATGGATTATACAGCGAAAACTGACCATTACATTAATTTCTAATAATTTCCAAAGTAGAAACGAGATAGCTCTTCAAAGTTATCGGAGAGTATTTGCAAGAAACCATCGAAATTTAAGTCGTCATCGGACGGTGGGTCCGAGCTTGTTGCGGGCTTGAAATTTAAATTTAATTGCTCGATACTACTTTCACCGACGACGGGTATATCGTGCGCGATTAAGTGCCACTCATATTACTCTTGAATAATTCATGAATGACGGTACTCGACGCGCAGCATCGGGCACGGCGACCAAACAAGGGGCTCGGTTAAACGACACTGTTGGCGTAACTCGCGTAACAATTTAATGTCTATTCTCTTTATAGCGCTATGCTACGCCGAACGAGAATTTTTGAGTTTCTTTTTCCAAGTCGCAAATGAGTCTGAGAGAAAAGCGATACGAGATTAGAGTTATTCCGTAGAACCTACGGTAGAGTATGCTATTTTGACGTTCCATACTTTACGTCCGGTAGCTGCTGACTCGTAGTTTTAAATGCCTTTGTAAAAGATTTGTAGGATTTATGGACTCTTAAGCATTTTACAAATTAAACCTGTTAAAAAATATACACGTGTCGTATTTAAACTTGATAAATTAATTAAACACACGAATAGCAAACTGATGGTAAATTAAAAATCGGGTTCCCTGGATCTACTGAAAATGTGTAGCAATAAATGTAGACTAAAATCCTAATCTATCGTAGCCATTTAGATATATCTAAACTCGCTGCTCTGAAAAGTTCCATAAAATGACTTATACAATGGTTCACGGTTATAACAGATACGTACCACTCAAAACTGTGAAATGACTAAATAATTTTGCAGTGCAATTCTGATAAAAACGAAATATAAAATAAAAAATTGGAAAACATGTGTCATTGATAGCAGAACTTTTGTACAGCGATATGTTAAAACGCATTAATAAAAATAGAAAAATTCCACCAAACTTATAAAACGAATGACCACATTCGGGGAAAAGCTTCTTTCCCAAATATAGAACGCTTTAATCGATGGGGGGCACAATAACGAGAATGAATGAACCGTGAACGTATCCTTATAGGTAGACATCGTGGATAGTGGTTCGAAGAGAGCGACCACTGACGGTTCAATTACGCTTTAAAGTTTGCAAAACGAAGGAGAAAGAGCATCCGTGCCGCTGGCTGGCAACCTATCCAGCGTGTGCCTTTTGTAAGCTTCTATCTCGTTTACGCATCTGCTGCCGAGGGGGGTTGGCTGTACCGAAGCACCGCCATAACGACTGCATTCTTGCCTATCACGAGCAGACTCTCGGCATCTCCCTCTCTCTCTCTCGCTTTCTCATCCCACAAACAGATAAGTCTATTTACTGTGAAAGAGCCGTCTGAAACTCTATTTGCAGTGTATCGTCTTTCCTCTTCATCCTTTTTCTTCCTACCACGTCCTCCCCTCCCTGGCCCTTGGTCCAAGTTGCAACCTCTTCTTTTTATTTTACACTCAGCTCACGCGTAATTTCGAATTTCTCCTCGGGACAAAAAAGGAAGAAAAGAGAATCAAAAGGTCGGAAGCATGAGATGCAAGTAGATTGTGTATGATATTACAAAATATTAACTCGTCTCGCAAATAATTTCCTTTTAGTATATCGATTTTATTCATCGATAAAATAAAAAACTATATTTTAATTATTTGACTTATTACCATGTATCGAGTCTGATCGTCAATAAAAATCTCCCAACAAATTTATTTCCACAAATAAAAATTAATTATGAATCATAAGTTCTGACTTACGCTGTACCATCGATCGGTATCTCTGCTCTCGGTCGATAATTAGATCAATCGTGTGACTAACGATAAGTGTAGATGACCAATCTCGTCAAAAGAAGTCAGTCGGCGAGGAGCAACAGTGGCAAGAAGCAGTCACGACTACTAGTAGACGAGCCACACGGAACCCACGACAGGTAGGCGAAGGCACGACAAATTTAAAAACGGAGTTTGCCACCCCCGGGGACGCCTTCTCGTCTTGGACATCCCATTTCATCTCTCATTATTCAAATAACGACGGAGAAAGGAAGAAGACGGGATCCATAGTCCGAGAGTGAAGATCATCCGAGTGGACAATAAAGAAATAATAAGTTATAAGATAAATATTCAGTTAAGTTATTTTTATCTTAAATCTTTATAACACATACCTATAGTTCTGAATACAGATATCAATATGTACAGGGTATCCGGATCCAGGTGTCGGAGCAAAGAACTACGTGTGCATATTAATGATTTGTGTAACTAGACACCCTGTATAACTAAGTAATAAAATCAATAAGGAAATATATATATATATGTGCAAGAGATAAAGATATTAGTGCGGATAGATTCACACGGTAATTCGATTTTTCGATTGGTATTTCATCTCGGTGGTTTGTGATTGAAAGTCGATTTGCGGACGCGCGCGAGAGCATAGTCGAGGGTGAGAGATAGAGGAAAAGAACACATGTAAAACGTATATCGACACATAGCTCGGTTCCCACTGTAGGTACATAGATGTCTCATAGAAATCGGACATTCGATGGAAGTGCGAACGACGACGACGACGATGACTAGAACGACTAGGACGAGTGTTTGTACACAGAGAAGAAAATTACATTCCGGTGCTGTTGGTACGATTAGAGCAAATATATTCCTGGAACTCGGCCTTTCCGGGCTCGTTTCAACAACGCAAATAGTTTCTCCGTGGAACGTGAAGAAAAGCATGCGGAGGGGATTACTAGAATTCCAACGACCATGCAAATGTGTACGCGCGTGCGCGCTTCTATGTGTGCGTGCGTACGTAACACGGCCTGTCATCGTTCAGGATGGGCATCTTTTCGTCAGAGAACTGACACTGGATTTATTATTATCCCCAACCAGCCCCCATCGAAAGATAATATCTCGACAAAAACGATTAACGAGTTTAAAAAGTTGAGAATAATTGAGCCGTTTATTTTGAAAGTGGAATAAGTCCAAATTTGGGAAAAAGTTTTAATGATATGTATTTCTGGTTGTAATCTAATCTCGTCATCTTATTTTATCCTAAAAATTGGAATCATAAAAAATGGATTACCTATACCATTTCAAAATAAAAGGCCCAATTCAGGAAATGAATTTAATCGTTGTTCCACCAATCGTCGGTCGTGAATCAACTAGCGATTATGGCGATCTGGTTAGAAAAAAAATCGATAACACGTTCGATAGATACCTGACCGACAAAAAGTGAAAGAGAGAGAAAGAACTAGAACAAAGAAAATACACTCTGTGTAAACCCGTGAAAAAACACAACGAGAAAAGGCGATTCTTCGATGGCCCGGGCTGCTGCCTCGAACGGTACGTCGCACGGCGAGTACTTTTTACCCGCAAGATCCTTTGTTTTTCGTTCCTCGGTTAAACGAGTAAGGAAGAGAGGCAGGGTACAGTGGTGATGGTGAAGCTCGCGAAGCTCGTGAAACTCGTGAAACGGCGTCGATTGAACGAGGAACGCGCGAGTACGGGCCAATAAAAGCTCCAGGCTGGAGAGGACAAACTCGTGTCATCAAGTTGCCTCGGGCTGTCCTTTTCGATGCCGCTATGTTGTACGTGGTACATGCATATATCCATGCACCATCCACGAGAATTTTCGTGATATGTCATGGCGCGCGCTATCGCGGTTCGTGCTCGCGACGGCGGCACACGGGGAAAACGTCATCCGCTATCAACGCGCGCTGCCAGATTTTTCGATGACAGTTGACGCACCGAGGCAACAGCGGTAGCAGTAACCCCCTTTCTCCCTATGAACGTAGAACGTGCCGCCGCGCGAAACCGGATGACAGTGATTTGCTTTGTGGTCCGTGTCGAATGAATTTGTGGCGGTCCTGCCCACCGGCATGTGCGGTTTCATATAATTACGAACTTAATTGCTTATATTGCGAGGACCCGTTGATGACGGCCCCCGTCATCCTCGAAAACTCTGTTCTATATACTGCATATAATGTGCTTTACTATGAAATTTTGATCTAATTCTTATAGTGAATTTTGGTAAGAATAAATAATAAGAAAGTGGAGATAAAAGTTTAGCTTTTCAAGTATGTTAGTCTTTTATATTATACCTTATTTTATTTTATTGAATTGTTATGCGTGATAGTTTTACATAGGTTTTTATGTTCTACCGATATATTTGAACTCTGTTAGTTTTATACCTTCTCTTGTACCTCTCTTGTACACCAAAGGGCATACAGCCCGTTTATACAAAGAAATATATATATATACCTATTCGTTGTTTTTTTTTTTCTAATTCCTTCCCTGCCAACCCTAATTTTAATCGCAACTACATTTGAAAATGTCACTGGTGACTTAAGAGCTCTAACACTTTAACGTCGGGAATTTATACGGGTTGATTGAGTGAAAAGGGAGAAAAATATTAAGTAAACGTTGAAAAAGATTGCTGCCGTTACTAAAGTCCTGTAAATCTTAATAATATCTTTTTTCTTCTCGTAATAACCTGCTCTTGGACGATTTTATCACAAAAGGAAATTATTTTGTAAAATAACATTTTGTTCGGATCAAAGGTACAAAAATTCAGGTAAAAATGTATATTTACACTGTCGAAAAAAGTAACCTCCTCTATTTTCGAAGTCGATTAAAAAATAATATTATCGCGTTAGGAATGCTCTCAAAATGCAAAGAATTAAATAATATACCTACCTACTTATATATAGTACGCGTGTACCATCGTACTTCAATTTATTAATAAAACGAATGTCATCGGCAGACTCGAGGTTCATTTTACGAAAATGATCGCTCCAGAATCTCCTTCCTCGTTTCCTAAACCTTTGGAATCGATCGAAGATCCAGCACTACCTTGGAAACGTTCCGAGAGAACTAAAGATCGTCGACCGTTTACGCTCGTAACTTCGTACATATTGAAAATGAATTCCATTTATCCTACAAATGAATTCATCCGTGACGTGGATTGATTCGTGACACGAATCTTAAGCAGGACGAGAAACTAGAGTACCAATGCGATATAATTGCAACGTTAATACAGCTGCAGCGCAACGATGATAATTCGTATTGATAAACGAAGCATATGCTCCGAACGACGTGAAAATTTTTGCGATTATTATTATTACTATAACGACGAGAAGCTACTTTAAATTCAAGTCGCATCAGGAATCCCTCGAACGGGGTAAGACTTATCGAGACGGGTGATATATTTGAAGAATTATAATTCAAACCGTCCATCCGATCGTCTCGTTTATCAAGGTAATAAGCTCGCGAAGCTTTCCCGACCGTAAGACGATGGACGACCGACAGCGAGAGAGAGAGGAAAGAGAAAAAGAGAACGGGAAATCCTCATCTTTCCTATCAAAGAGTAATGCCGTGTCGGCACAATGCCATGAAGTTCGCAACGCACGCCGATTTAATCCGAATAGTTTCACTCTCCTCTCTTTTCTACCCCCTCTACTCCATAGTCGAATCGGAAATAAGTTTTCGCGAGTTTTACAGGTCGAAGGAAATCGACGAACGGCCTTTTCTTTCCCTTTTTCCCTCTTCACCCCTTTTCCACCGATCCCCCCCTCCCCCTCTCTTTCTCGCTCTTTCATTCTCACTCTCTTATCTTATTCTCCATCGTGCTTGTTCGCTTTTCTTCGCGGAGGTTGCTCCGAGAAGGAGTCGAGAAACCGCACCTCGACGTCTACTCGAAAAGCGGGAAATTACTGCTCGGTAGAGGCGTTTAGGATCACGTAACGGCGAAAATCGTGCGTCGCATAATTACCCGTGGCGTCGTTATGAAGTACAACCTGCCGGTGGCAAGGAGAGCCAGGGAGAAAACGAGATCTGCGATGGAGAGTTGAGAAGAGAAGGTGGGAGATGAAGGTAGAGAGAGAGAGAAGGTGGGTGGGAAACGAGTTTAGGGTTGGCTGCGAACCTAACCGAGGAACAAACAAGAACGTTACCGTGGAAAAAGCGAATGATAAATCGTAGTTCGCAGGAACGGCTCGGAGAGAGCAAAAATTGTAGCCGTGGATCGTAGTTTAATTAGAAACCACATAAATTAGTTTCATTTCTTTCGTCTGGTTAATAAACCTATCGGTTGTAGAACCAATTTCGGGAACTTTAAATCGAAAGTGTATTAGTTTCGAGACATTTTACTAAATCGGTTGTAATATTCCTAATGAAAAATCTAAATTGTGATATTGGTACTTTTAGTGATATGATTATAGCGTTACGATAAGAAAATGTTAATAAAATAAATGAAATTATTCTACATATAGATAGAATTGTACGAGTTTCATGAATATATGAAAATGGATACATATATCACTTGACCCCCTGCCTTATAATATCGAGCAAGGCTCGTTGCACTAATTTCGAGAACAACTCGTGGTTTCACCGACTCATATTACAATTTTAACTAGTTTAGTTTTTTATTTATTAGATTTTTAATGTTCATTATTCCCTTTGTTCGAATAAACTTCTGAACTTATTATTTGATTGCATTCATCTCTTTGTTCTCAATTTCTAATATTAATTTCATTGGGCGCCGAATTAAATTATAAAGTAAGTACATCATAAATCAATAAAATTAAACAGTTTTTCCATCGAAACCGCGTAATCTCGTTATCATCGATAATTAATATATCACTCAACCTAAACAATTATTACAAACGTGTTATAAACGAGGTCCGCAAAATGAAGTATCGGGCACCGATGCACGCTTCGATAATCGACCTAACGAGTAGCGAGCATGACGATGCCAACCGATCGAATTTAACGAAGATTACTCACAGAGCGTTAATAAGCCTGCTCAATGTTAACAAAGAACCGATCATTAACTCTTGATCTCGCTTTTCAATCACTCTTTAACGTTGTTTGTTTCTTAGCCAAATTTCTCGCACGGCACCGACCGGAACTAATTGATACTCTGCGGGGGTCTCCCATGTTTAAAACTTAATGGAAGTAATTTATAGAGAGCGAGACTGCCCCGGGTAAAAGTTGTTCCGATAGGATACAGTCCAAAGTAACTTTTATCCAGCGAGTTTTAGCGTGGAGAAGGAGGAGGAGAAAGAGAAAATAGTAGCAAGCTGGATCGATTTCTCGATGATACCAACCAGAAGGTTATTGTGTTATTTTCTGTAGTTTATTTATACACTGAATGTAGTTTACTGTCTGTATATACGTATGCATATTAAAATATCGAAAATATTCCGTGTATAAGTATTATTGCTACACCATAAGTACGAACAAAAAAACAGCTAGAATTATTTTTATGTAAACGAGACTCGATAGTAGTTTGCATTTACGACGATACCTCGTGGGCGGTAGATGTTAAATTCTTTGAAATCGCGCGTGCACTCTCTTCGATGGATGAGCTACAAAGGCAAGACAGAAATTAAAAAGAAAAAGAGAGAGAGGAAAAAAAGTAAATCCGATATGCCAACTTCGAGAATTCTTTTTCTATGTCGGCTCGACGACGAAAAGAACGTCGATTGAAAAGGAAGATGGAAAAAAAAAACAGAAAAACGTGAAGCTAACGAACGGTTAGAGGAAAAAGTTTAGACCGCGCGATCGTGACGTTTACTTTGAAAAATTATGTACCCGCAGTGAAATTTAGTGTGCGGCCTCTTTTGAAGCACTCGCACGCTCGCAACGTCCTTTGCGCGCATTTTAGCATCGTTACAACGCGTCTCCCTGAGCCTTTCCACTTTTCACGCTCGGATTCATACGGTAAATACACCCGTGACTTTCATATTTGTCAGTCCTACCCCCAAAATCAGCGAACGTCGGTACGTGTATGGTCAAAGGAACGACGTAGAGGGAATGAAGTAGACAATTTTCGTAAAATTGTGCGGTAAGAAGACGACGACGACTGTTGGCAAAGTAAAGCGACAACAAAAATTACCAAACGAATCCGCGTACCAATTTACAGTCCCAGTTCCTTTTTCCTCGAAGGAATGCATCAAAAGCTCATCGGCGTGCAGCGTCCAACAGTTAGTCCTATCAAGGGCCACCCTACCGGTTTATTTTCTTCTTACAAGACCTCATCTACTCTCTCTCCCCGCCTCGCAATTTTAACTACCGAAGAGAAGAAAAGGGAACCCGAAGCGGATGCCGGAAAAAAAGAAAAAGGTAGACAGATAGACTCGGATAGACTACCGAAGAAGAAACGAGAGTGGTTCCATCGTCTTGCCCGAACGTAATTCCGATTCCCAAGAAACCGGACCGTGTATCGAGACCGTTCTTTTCCACCTAGACTGTTCTAAGTTCTTCCAGTCCCTCTCCCCATCTATCTGCTTTCAGCGTATAAAAGGGATTAAGACTGCGGTGGTCACGCGTGACGGACTTTTCCAAGAGAGATCCTAGAGTGGAGAACTCGACAGGTAGATGGGAACGCTCGATTCACCGGCATACCAATCAGGATGTTAGAACGAGGGACTGTTGGTACGTAGCTTGCGCTACCGGAAGGAGGAAGCTGAAGGAATAGCCGAGGACTTCGGTAGGTATATTTGGTGGTGGTGGTAGCAATAGTATCGGTGGTAGTGCCGGTGTTGATGCTGGTACTGGTGCTGCTGATGGCGAAGGTGGTTAGGATAAGGGTAGTGGAGCGGCAGTAAGGTTGATTGTAAAGAGAGAGACGAAGACGGAGAGAGAGAGAGAGAGAAGAAGGGGTGGAAAGTGCTTGCACGGAACAGGGAAGGGGCTATCGTTCCTTCGTCCCCTCGACTAATGAGACCGCGCGGTTACATCAGAGACCGGGAACAAATTGAAACGTACGAGCCTAGAGGGGCCACGGAACAGAGGAGCGACCTTCTAATGCGTGACTATGGTACACTGCTACCACCGGCACAGTCTTACTCTCTTTCTCCCTCCTGTCACGCTTTTCCTTCCACTTTCGCTAACACGTTAACACTATTTCCGTTCGTTCGCGAATTTTATTTCCTTCTGGTAAGATGTAATAAACCGATCGAAATAATCCAGCAAGAAAAAGAATATAACCTTCTTGGCGTCGTGACGCTAAGGTAGAGGCACTCGAGAATTAATTTAAAGTTTCGAAGGAAGTCGTAAAGAAATTCAAGGATTTCTGTCGGGTACGAATTATCAATATGTATACCTATGTATACCGGGTGAACCATATGAGACAAATACTTCAGCTTTTTCGCGCATCTTCCAAATTCGAAATTCATAGCATAGTTGAACTACTTATAAATTTTATAAGGGATAGCGTTTTAGTACCTATTCTTTCTTGAACCCACAAATTCCTGACTTTCTCGGAGTTTCAAGAAAAGGAAAAGAAAGGAAGGGGCGAATGAAATACGCGAGCAAGAGGATTACAAAATCCAGAGGGCCGGTCGCGACCGTAAAAGACGTTTAGACGCAATCTATAAATTAACGGTACCGGCTTGGCAGTTCCCGCTTTTCTGCCTTAATCTCTGATTCTTACTGCTGCTGCCACCGACGACGTTGCTGTTGCTACTGCTACGTTAGAAGGGTGGGGACAATTAGGGTGGCACGACGTTTACAAGCTTCCTTCGTTCTTAGTTATTTGATTGCTCCGCCGAACGAGAATCTCCCCCAAGAGAGAGATTGCTTTCGTCTCGCTGCGAAATGTCCGCGCAAAAGATGTTGCTTTTTCCTTTTATTTTCAGAAAATCAAAAGAATAGAAAATTACGTCAAAAAGGTAGGTATCGACGAGAAAGTGGAACGCCTGATTCCTTTCAAATTCCATCAGTTCTTTCAACGACCTATTTCTCAATTTCGACAGCATCGAATTAAAAGGAACAAGCAAGTATCTTGCCCTCTCATCCACCCTTTCTTATTTTAGCAAGTCATATTTTCCTCGAGTAATTTTCCAAATGCACGCATATCCAACGATCGATATTTCTCCTTGACGCGTATCTACTTCGCTGGCCACGTATGTGCATATACCATGATCTTTCTTTTTACTAAACCATTTTCTTTCACCGCGCATAAGAAAGCCGGCCGACAAGACACATTTTTATCTAGGGACCCGCTGGTAATAACCACGGAGTACGGTGGGGCAACGACGCTGAAGTTGTAGAATTTAATATTTTCAAATAACATCTATCCTAACAATTAATAAAGCATTAGTGAATATCTTGTTTCGATTTTTGAAATAGTTACGAGAACCGAAAAAATGTTATAACTGTTATAGATATATCGGTCTCGGTTTTGGTTCTTAAGAACCGATATTATATCGGTTCTATAAGTGTTATTTTTTAGTTCAATTCTACATAAAATAATACATATAGGTACTATAGTATCAATTTGATTAAAAAAAAATAAATATAAGAGTAATATAATATATAAATAATAAAGAGTTAATATAAGAGTATACATGTACGTTGTAATAGGTACCTACTATGCAGAATCGAACCGAAACCGATATGAGCCAGAACCGATATATCTATAACAGTTATAACATTTTTTCGGTTCTCGTAACTGTTTTAGTCGCAACCGATATATAACAATTTGAAACAATTATTTTCAGAACCGTTTCACTCCCTGATTCGGTCCAATAATAAGCAATTATTAAATAAACGAATCCCAGAAATGAGAACTCACACCTGCTAACACCGAACCTTGCTTCTTCAAACAATACTAAAAATCTAAACGACTCTGCACGCTCAACTACCTCCAACCTCGGAAAAAGGGTAAACATATACCCGGAACGTCCTATCAAGAAAATCGTCTTATATCCCGAGCACAATAAGCGAGTGCCAAGAACGTAGACCTATTTCGTGGATAAGGACACGCTCCGGCTGGTTGGTGGTGGTCCAGGGCGACGGAGTTCGGTAATCGATGAGGACTTCCATTGTGGGAAGGTGAGTCTGGGCGTAGCGATAGTTCGTGCCAGGTAGATTACGCGACTATGCACTGGGCTGGCGCTACAACGTTGGAATAGACCCGGAAGAGGACGGAGAGGACACCGGGCTAGGACGGAGGGAAAGAGAAGGATACCTCGGTGTGCGTGGGTGTGTAAGAGGAGGAAGGATAGGAGATGGATATAGACCGATAAAGAGAACGCTAGCTAGCGAGCGAGTGAGAGAGAGATGGACGATAAAAGGGTGGAGACGGAAAGCCGCCGTAGGCTTTAAAGGGAGAAAGGGTAAAGGGTGGACTACTAGTTGGAGTGGGATCGAGGGGCAGGCGGGGAAAGAGAAGGGAATGGATGTAGCAGCAGGCTGGCAGTCTAGCATGCAAAATGCTGCGTCGACGTTATCACGCCGGCAGAGATTAAGGGGCTGACGCTGTGGATAGCGGCCTTCAGCCTTCCTATTTTTCGCCGCACTCTGCTGAGTTTTACTTGGCAGACGCTCTACCTGCGGGGTGGTCCTTATTGTTCGCCACATTCTGCCGTTGCTACTGCTGCTGCTACTGGCGTTGCACGCGACTAAACCACCACCGTCTCCATTCTTCTTCATCCCCACTTCGTTTCTTTCTTCCCCCTTTTTCTCGGCGACCCCTCCTCTCCCCCATCTCTTCCTCCTCTTCTGGCAAACCCTCTTTCTTATCTCTCTTCTTTCTTTTCCTTATTCTTTCTCTCCTTTTACGGGTTTTTCTACCGGCGTCTTTTAACGAAGATTTAGACGTAGTCGTGCCGACGCGCATTACGTCCTCCATGACCGGAATTTATTTAGCCGCGGTTTGCCGCAACTACGGTCGTTTAAGGAGAGTGTAGGAAAAGAGAGAGAGAAAGAGGGTAGATGAGAGAGGAAGGCGAAAAAGAATCGGGAAGTAGACGGTGATTACTTTCTAGTATATTCTCCGTTCTACGCGTGAAAGCGTTATCAAATGTTGGAGTTTTAAGAACGACCTCCTCTACGATCCCGTTTATCTTCGGGTAAACGGCAAGTTTGGTATAGCTTTCGGTACATTATGCGCTATAAGTTGATTTTGCAATTTCTCTGCACTATTGTGTAGATATTTGAACGAATCTCTCTCGATCGTCTCTACCATTTCACGTTGTAGTAATTCCATTTAAAATATAACCACGTATGTAGCCCTTGGTATATCAGATATTTTTTTAATAAAATTACTTCGTTGTTCTCGAGTTTCCGAGTTGAAAAAAGCTGTAGTCTCCCGACAGAGTCGTTACGCGGACCGTACAATCGTCCAAGGGATAAAAATCAAAAAGATCCTTATCTGGTATGAACACGGCCGCCGCTGGTACGCTAAAATCATGTATAAAAACCGATAACGTTTAAAATGGCGAGTTCTCGAAGCGACGCGAACGAATTTGATGTAACATTTTTCTTCCATTAACAAAAAAGCTATTGTAGATTCAGCGTTGATTTTAGTAGGTACGGGCTATGGAAAAATGTTTTATATCTATATGGGAAAAGGAAACAAAGAGTAAAAGAGATTGGAAAAAAAGAGGTTTCCACCTAGACGGGTTCTCTTCGGCTTGATGTAACTCGCAATTTTTCTAATTCAACCATGAAAATCTAAAAAGCGTGCTACGAAAAAAGTGCAAAAAATAATCCCAACCTCTTTTCGAGTACGGCCCTTAAGCATTTTTTGTATTCTTTTCAGACGGTCGTCGATGGAAAGAAGAGCGCCGAAGAACGCGAAGCCGCGGGTTCTTAAAATATTAAACGTGGACGCATCCGGCGAAGTAACACGAATCACTAAGAAACCGTTCTCCCAAGGATGCTCGATAGACACAAAGAGAGCTCGGCGTATTCGTAAGGTTGACATTCAGAGAGACCGCTGAGAGAGTGAAAAGGCGTATGGCAGCGGTGCCGGTGGCAGCAACGAGCATAGCTCACGGCTACGGAGAATCCCGAGCGTATTCTTTAAGAGTCGAGACCAGAGGGTGACCTTTTGCACTCTCGTCTCCACGGCGCTAACAACTTCAACGAATGAGAAAACGCGTGGCATCGATTCGCGAAAACGAGCCGAGTCCCAATGAGACTCGTACGAGACGCAGAAGGACGCGCACACGCATTTACTCACGCGTACGTTGATAGCCGCAAAGAAGCACCAGCGAACTCTTCTCTCTCTCTCTCATATTTCTTTTTTTACTTTGACGCGTGCTCCTCATTTATTTCCGTGGCAAGGTAGAAAGGATCGAAACGGTAGAGAGATAGACGAAGAAAGGAAAAGCAATAGAGAGCGTGGGCTAAGGAGCAGGACGATGCGGTGAAGGGAAAAGGAACTGAGAGAAAGAAAAGAAGTGAAAAGAAAGAGAGAGAAGGCGAGGAGGTTGAACCCGAATAGGGTTCTCTCTCCTTTACTCCAACTCGTAGGCCGCACCGGCAGCAGAGAAAAGATGGTGGGACGGGAAGTTCGTTGGAAACGAGCGTGGAAACGAGCAGTGGCGAAGGCAAGAAGAAGAAGGGTGGAGTCTGGTGTGGTGAGAGCGAAGGAAGAGTTGGATGAGGAGGTTGGAGAGATGAAGGGAAAGAAGAGAGGTGGAAGGGTGCAGCCAAGGGTGATAGGGTTGTATTGTTGTGTGACGGCGGTGACCCGTGGAACGTTTGCAAGCTCTTCCAAGCTCGCTCACCTCCTTCCTCCTCGTACCTTCATAGTAGTAGCTGCGGTAGAAGCAGTGCCAGTAGCAGGAGGAGAATCAGCCACAGCATCGTCCGAGTCTGTTCCTTTAGCCTCTATCTTCTCTCCATCTCGCTTCGTATCTATCTACTCTCTAAAGAGAGAGAAAGAGGAAGAAGCTGAACCACCCCGTTAAATAAATGCTGCCACTGACAGCTGCCCACTTCTATCGGCCGCGAAAGAAGAAGAAGCAAAGACTTCTCCCGAGTATTATACCAAGCACCGTCGAAAGCGGCGAATCCAACGACGTACCTTCGAGGCTACGTCAACGAACGCCGAGAATAGCCTTGGACCGTTCTCTGTAGGGTTGGTGAAGAGAGAAAGCAAAAACGTCGCGAGAGAAAGAGATCCAAGAAACGAGATCTCACCGGCTGTCTGATCCTCGTACGAACTCGATAACCCACGTAATTGCGGAGCGAGGAAGCGTGCGAGAGGGTAAAGCTCTGCGATCTCCGATCCTGCCCACCCTGCAAATTGATTTTTCTCGTGGCATCCAGTGACCACATTGGAGCCTCGGTCAAAGCGCGTTACAACGTAACGAGCACCGATTGGCGTCCTGTTACGGTTTAATGTAATACCCTCGAGATTACTTCGGTTGGTTATGTTTTCCACCGAGATTGAGTTGTTATCGTGCGAAAAAAATTTCCTTTCGAGTTTCGTGGAGATTAATCGGGTAATATTACTCCTATGAAAGAATTTTTATCTAGGGGCACTAATATGTTTTTGTTTGCTTTTGGAGAATAAAGATTTTGTATTGTCACATCTAGAATTAAAAATGTTATGTTTTCATTCAATATTAATAATATAAGAGATTTTATATTTATGTGTGTAATACAAAATGTCTTAGTACGTTACCTACTGAATAACATACGAGAGACGAACGATGAAAAAAATAGACGAGTAGAAACTTGAAAGGTCTTGGTTAACTATACGCGGAACAACGGCACGCTAATTGGCTATTGTGTGCTTACAAAAGGGACGTACAAATGAAAGTAGTTTATTTGTGTCGTGTTTAAGATATAATGGACCCTATGCTGATAATGTTGCTCGAGCACAAGAATTATGCGTCTGCAAAAATATATATTATACTCGCGAATGTGTAACAAGTTTCTATTCACTGATTTTAGAAGATAAAGAGCAATCCTTTCTTCCGTGAAACATTCCACAATAATCCTCGTGATCAGCGAACGGTCTACAATATCATGTAAAAGGCAGTAAATTAAAAATTCTGTAGAGACGTCTCAACGAAGCACTTCGCTAATTATTTTGAGCAGAGACCGAGTTTTTCTATACCTACATAAGCACGTACGCTGCTAGTATAAATGAACTCGTATGAAATTAGTTCTCCGTTTCTGAAATTTTCACAAACAAATGAGACTTCTCTACTCCCCTAATATAATTCAAAAGTTTCCGATTCGGAAATTTCAATTTTTTTTCTTCCGCTACTTCCACCTCGCAATCCACGATAGCTGAACAAGAAAATAGAGTTTCCGAGTTCTAACGAGAGTTCCAAATAGCTTCGTGAATTCTTAGCAGATTATCTTGACTACTCGCAATCGTTCGATCCAGCGTAAACACGTGCTCTGCGAAAAGTGAGAAGCGTACGCGTCAGCCGGTCGAACGGGATATCAAAAGCTCTCGAAGTTTTTGTATAGTAAACTTTAAAAGAAGACAAGTCTTTATTCCCTTGTAAGAAAACTGCGACATTTGATCCAAAGTACAACATAAAGAACTCTAAGCTTGCGTCGATGGAATTAGAAATTTGTTTCGAAGATTTCGAAAAGCTTACGCGAGTACGGCCACACGTTGGACCATTAAAGGAAACGTCGTTAAAATAGCATGATTTTTCGAACGGAAAAGGAAAAGATAGAGGTAGAATAAAAAAGAAGAAATTATTCAAGTTATTCCTTCGATACCGTATCTCGCATCCTCTCGTCGATAACGAGACGATTTTACGAGGCATTATACGAAGCGCAACGTTCGCGTTCGCATACCATTGTTATCGAACGTTAAACGAGCAGGAAGAAAAATGAAAGGAAAATATATCGCGAATAGATAGATAGATAGCGTCTGCGAGAAATCTAGATATTTTTCCCGTCCATGCCGGTGAGAGACATCGAAGCTTGGCAGTATACTCCATTTCGATTTCAGCTAGCAACGTTTCATTCGTCTTACCTCTACCATCCGGCCACAACGGAATTAATTACGGTGCCCTGGCTATTTACGAGCGGTTTAAATCCCTCCCTCTGTCCTTTCGAAACGTCAGAGAAGCGAAACACGGCCGCGGCACAATGCTGCTAGCATCAAAAGCTCTGTCTTTTGAAGGCTTCCACGGTAGAGAGAGAGCGGGATAGAGGGAAGAGAAAAGATGGAACAAAAAAGAAAGGGAAAAAACGCGGTGGAAAGTAGACAGAGAAAAAACATACCGCCTTGATACTGCATGTGCCTGGAAGGGGGTTAAGGTTCTATCTTTCTTTCTCTCTCTACCTTTTACCTACCACTGGCAGGAAGGGGGTTGCTTTTGGACCGGTCTAAAAGAAAAATGAAAATTAATGGAACAACGAGAAAAACACGCAGTCTCCAATGCGACAAGATGAATGAATGTCGACTGCATATACGCGTTCATGTGCCTCGGCATACACACAGCACGAAACGTTATACTTATTGTACCATGATAGAAGTTCGATAGGAAAGTTACGTTCCTCGGGTGGATCGATGTTAATCGAGACTCCAGGAAGTTTAAGATTTAGGTGACGTGGAACGCTCGCCAAAGGAAAGAAAGAGAGTCTCGCTAGGTATTTTCTCTTGGTACTCCATTATAATGGAAAAATCGTTCGCTTCGAAAACGATATTTTACTTCCGAAGTCTGCATTTTGTTATGACCGAGGAATAGACGGAGAAGAAGAAGAAGAACATGGGGGTATATTCACCGAACGTGATTTAGCGATGCAGCACAGCTTCGACTCTGCTCGTTGTACCGTGTCCCTTCCCGTTCTCTGACCTACTTGCAGAGTCCTATTACGGCAAGTTCCTTAATAGCTAATCGAATCGCGAGGTGGGGCGACGGATTGAAATTTTCGCGAGTTCGGCGAGAGCTTAGGCATCCTCGCGGGAAAGTTTTAAGAGATATGTACGTAAGAATGTGGAGAAGATATTTATAATGATGGAACAATATATGTCAATAACTATAAAATTGATCTAACGAGAGGACCACCAGGCCCGTGGGTCACCTTTTGTCCTTTTTTCCACAATATTATTTCGTCTTTGTATCGAATTACATTTTTAACATAAGTACAGAAATTTGTAATGATAAATTACTATAAATGTTGGTAACAACGATATTTTCTTTAATTAACAATAACCATAGGTCGGTAATTTGTCCATAGGAAGTCACGTACGAAAGGCACGCCACGCGTCACCATGGATACACGATTGTTATTATTTCTTTTGTTTAATTTGTGTTTCAAGACTTTTAGTCTTCTTGTATCGTTCATCCAGTGAGCATCTGTACACGTTGTGTTATTAATATAATTTAATTCTTTTCACGTATATCTGGTTTACTTAATTATAATATTGAGTCACGGCCAACAATAAAATATATATAAGTATAATAGGTATAAATTTTGGGGGGGCCTTGATTGCCGAACTTGAATTTTTGACTTCAAATTTTAAAAGAACTACGGAGTGTTGCCACTTTTGGCAAAACACGTGTCCAATAGATTCGGCTAAAGAATCTCTGTGCAAAAATTGAGAAAGATCGGTGACCCACGAGTCTGGTCCCCCCATTGTAAGTTACCAAATAAATTCAAATTACTGCTCATCGTTTGTCGGATTGGTCAAAGAGTCCAAATATAGCAAAAGAAAAAAATATATGGCTCACAATTGGACCACTTTCGTAATCACCAACCCATGTAAACGTATATGCACTTATGGTATACATACACGTAGCTACGTTCTCGTTCACGAATAAATCGTATCTCGAAACTCACCGACACGAGAAACAGAAGCTCCGCTATCCCGCATCACAAACTGGAGACTCACAGAGGTTTCTACGTCCGGATTAAGTCCACCGTTTGTCGGGGGGGGTAAGGCCACGCGTGCACGGAATATATTTAGTTGAGTTAACGTTGCCGGCGTGTTACGAAGTTACGAAACACGCGCTCGTGAAAAGAAGGGAAAAAAAAAAGAGGGAAACCCTCAACGACGTACGAAACTATTCCCAGAAGTGGTATGAATAGCATTGTTGCGGTCGCCACTGTTACGTGGACGCGCGCCTGGTCCTTTTGTCGAGGTTGCCAGCCCTTTAAATAGCGTAGCTACCACTAGCGAACTTCATGAACGGCGTTATAATTTTGGCACACACGGAGAAACAATGGGAACAATCTCACAAACAGTGGGAGGAAAAGAAGGAGGAGCAACAATATTTTTCGGGACGATCGACGGGAATTCATTCCTCTTTTGTTACCCGTTCTTCATGCTTGACAAGAATAAAAACCGTGCAAACGAAATAACAGCTATCGTCGATAAAGCAAAAACAACAGGAGAGAGATAGATAGAGAAAGAGAGAGTAAGAGTAAAGAGAAAAAAAGAACACAGCTTTGTCGCGATACACGATCGTCTCTGAGAGCGCGAGCACGCCGTAAAATAATGGAAACGATAGAGAGGAATCGGTCGCGATTGAGCGATCGTTTAACGCGCAGGTGAATTTATTTTCGGTGGTAGTGGTGGTGGTGGCGGTCCACCGTCGTGTGCATGCGTGCAGCTCGATGACAACACAATAGCCAAGAGATTCGTGGTTGCGAGCCGGCCAGCAGCCGCTGGCCCGCCCGCGGAGTGCTCATAATTGCTTCCCGATTAGATACCGTCGCTCAGCCGGCCGATTTTCAATTCCACGCTACGATCATGCGCGCGAGCACGAAACACCGACTAGTATACGCACAGACGGGTGCTCCTACGGGTATATATCGACAGATATATCGCGGCAAAATCAACAGGCGGCCGTGTGCACGACTCTTTGTACACTTTTCCGATTAATGGTGGGAGAAGGGCTCGCTCTCTCTCGTCCCTCCCTATCCCTTCTCGTTTTCACCCTCTTTCTCTCTCACTCTTTCCCGTATCGACGTTCGATGTCGTTCCGTTTAATATCCACGAAGCTTCTACCGTATTGTAAGTTAACGAGCCAGGATGCACTCGTTAACCGGCTCCACTTTAACGCGAGATCCCACTCCTTTTAGAAATCTCGTCAAAGAACGTTCTCCCGTTTCGACGCAATCACTCTTGGCTTCATTGAGATATATGATTATCGTGCGTTCTTCGTTCTTCTTTCCGAGCATCGAGAGATTTCGTGCTGCTTAACGTTCGATACGATTGGGTGGAAAATGCGCAAGAAGAGAATGATGACATCGATTTATCGGTTAATTCTTTGTACGTATGTAATTGCTGTAAATTACTTGTCAGATGTATCGTTTTTTTTTTTCTTGAAAGAATTTCTTTGCGCCACCGGAATACTTAGGAATTGTAAAACCCTAAATACAAAATTACGGAATAAAATCCCTTCGTTAAAGCAACGTTATTTCGTGGACGAATCGTCGAATTTAAATTCGCGAGCAATATGGAAGTAGGTTAATCAGCCATTTACGGTTTTTATATTTAATACTATTACGATTAGCATTATACGTTGTATCAAAAATTTATTTTGCCGTTCGGCGATATTACGAACGGTTAATATCTTTATAATGTAAAATTCAGAACATATTACCGTTATACCGAAAAATATCATCAATAAGATCGCGTTTCGTTACATAATTATGATCGCATGGTAATCGTGTGATTCAAACATTATGGATTATACATTATTAACTATATAAATTCATGGGCAATACCAAGCTGCAGAAATCTTGTAAATAAAACTAGATTTCAAACTATTGTTCCAATAGGTCTTAAACAAATGTATGGGTTTCGAAAATTTTTATTTCATTTTATTCAGTTTATAATTATAAACCCATTCGTGTAAATAATAACGCTGCCTGGTTTACTCTCGTCGTATAATAACGTAAATACAATGTATTATAACATGCACACATAATCGGTATCCCTATACAACCAACATCGAATCAATACCGATTAAAGTAGATTCGGTTAAGTCTCAGCATTTGCTGCGAATTAGCAGGAAACGGCGACGATATTTCATGCTCGATGAAGAGGCGAGCATAGTTACAATTCAACAAGTTTCCTAAGCGTGCATAATCATGGGACCGCGATCGGCTCGCCGACCTTCGCACTTTCGAACTAACTGGCTGACCGTAGTGAAATCGAGGAAAACCGATAGATCGAAGCAAACGGCACGAGGGTCGCACCGGTGGCGCACTTTATATCGTTCCGTCTCTGTAGAGGGTGACTCGACACGGGAAGAGGACCCGCAGAGAAATAGTCGGGGCACGAATCAGGCTAACGGGTCTCATTATTAACCTAGTAAATCTATCGGTAGGGATAATCACTTTCTGAAACGTGAGACCGCAAATCGAGTCGCGTATTCCACGATCGTTCCATGCACGTGGTGACACGAACGAATTGGTTTGATAACTTTCCGATAACGAGCCCTTGCGTTTTCTCATTCTCGGTGGAAGATCTATCGAGACTGGGAAATTAATATATTCGAAATAACGATCTTTCAAGGTGCAACATAAATAAAGGACTAATTCGTTCATTAACGCTAAGTTTACGAACATTTCTTTTATACCTATCTCTATGCGTCAAATTGACGAACGAACGAAATCGCACATTTTCTTTAAGAAACAATAAGTTATGCTATTTAAAAACAACAAAATTATACACTATTAAATTATAAATCAAACTATGTTATATTTTATATTAATGGATAAAAGTCAATATAAATGGTAGAAGAAAAATATAAACGGTTTCTGTAATTGTTCTTGCGAAATCGAAACGAGTTCCGTAAACCTAATATTAATAGAGTCGGATAAATAGAAACGCCTGACTATTAACGGGAAACAGTCACGAAATAGAGTGGTAGTTTTTCTCTTGAAAAAAAAAACTACTCGTCCTAATTAACGAAAGAGGAAATTTACGAACAGAACTCGTGCGTAATCAAAATACGTTCCTCGCAGTAAAGAAGAACAGCTTCAAATAGCCTTTGAATTCGTAATTGAGTTCCTTCAGAAATACAATGCCTGGCGATACAGCGTTTTAAAGGATGATAAATGTCGTTCTGTCTTTTCTTCTTTCTCTACCGTACTTGCTCAACATCCTTCTTCCTCTCTCTTTCTTTTACTCTCCAAGATTACATCCACGCCCAGCTCGCTTAAGCTTTCATGGGGTGTCGCACCGGGTGGCCATTAAGCACAAATTTAAGGAACTAACGTGGTACTTGGGAACCGCATTCGAAAAGACGTTTTCACTGGGGAAACGGGAGAAGGAATATACCGTGAACCAGAAAGAAAAGCAAGAGAGAGGGAGAGAAAGGGGTGGACTAAATTTTACGTCCTTCCTACATGCGACCGGCTACCACAAAACGGACTAGTGGACGAGAGGAAACCGCTAGCGAGGATAGGAGGGAGGATCGCCGTAGAAGCAGCCCGGCAGTAGTAGAACTAAATGCGTACGGGTCAGCCGGACGATACTCATTATCCGCCATGAGTTATCGTGCGCTTTACTTTCTCTTAAACGAGACTTTATTCCACCCATTTACGGGTCCGGTGCTCGCACGTGTGTTTCAACTCCCCTGAAAATATAAACGCGAGTGATAATGCTCACCGTATCTAGGAATAAACGTTAGAAAGTCGCGCCACGAGCGACGCATATGCAGGCGAATCGGAGACCCCGTTAAAGTTCATCTTACTTTTGCTACTCGTGATTTTCTGTTTTTCTTTTTGGAAGCCAGAGAGAGAGAGAGTTTGGTTTCTTGTACTAGTTATTCGTTAACTTAAATGCATTTTTACGTAGGTATGCCACGTTTACCAAACAAAATATTATTATATTTTTCTACTCGACGATGTTGTTATCGATATCCCTTTCACGGGCGGTGTATCGATCGAGCTGTAATAATATCCGTACTTTAGTATAAACGTTCCAAGTTTATGTAGTACATATAATTGATACGCCTTCCTATATCTATCACGCGCATCGTATCTGTTATCTACACCTATGGGATATAGGATATGGGTAAAATATAGTTGCGTTTACGCTTACCGCGTAAAGTCGAGCGAGAATGTTGGCTTTAACATACGGTAGATATATCGAGGCAGGAAATCGTTCAAAGGAACGTAATCGGTGCTGAACCGTTTGGAAAATACCACATATCCGACGGGACGACTTATCCGAAATGAAATTTATCCTTGGAACGCAGCAAGTAGATATGTAGGTAAACGTCGTGTCATTTAATTAGCTACACTGCGGATTACTAACCCTTATGCGACTAGCGTTATTTCTATATAGGTACACATGGGTGTACCTGTTCAAATAAATCAAGTGCTCTCCGTTAATAGCCGTGTGCACGTATCGCAAATATAACGGGCAACCGACCGGGTACGCAACGATGGTTTTTATCAAATTTAATTATCGTAACAAACGAAGTTTATTCGCATACGCATTATTTGTAATTAGCTTTATCGCATTGTTCATACGATGATATTTTATAGCCCGTCGTACCTTTCCCCCGTGATACCAGAGTACGATTGATTCGATTTACTCGATTTATCTTATCGCCACGCAGCGTGGCCACGCGTGTCAGAGTAAAATCGTTCGATATTTTCCTACGTACGTATATACATCCATAGGGTACATACATATACATACATGGATATATAGTACGTGCTGCCGGCACGCGAGACAATTAGTTTGACGAAGATGGAGTGGCCTCTCGGGCCATCTTCCACCGACCGTCAGCGAGACTCGTGTCGTCCATTTTATTTAGAATTCTTCGAAGAGGACATGCCGCATCGACTTGCGATCAAACTAAAAAGAAGGAAAGAAATAAAGAAAAAGAGAAAAAGGCAGACACCAAAGAGAGAGAGAGAGAGAGAAAGAATTGTTCCCCCACATGGATCCTTTGTTAAACCCGATGCACGCTCACGTGAAATCGGGGAATATATACATACGTGGAAACGGCATCTCGAAAGGCGTGTCCTGGCTATCCATCCGAGAGGAGCGATAGATCGTCCTATGTGGGCGATGCTACGCTGCATTCCATGTCGTAGATCCATTGTGGTCCGAAGGATTACCAGCGATTAAATGGATGGCCGTTGGCTCGTTCCATAGCGGTACCATTATCAACTACAAACTTCAGTTAATTACACACTGTTTCAAATAATCGTTTCTCCTTGTTACAAGATGACTTCCCCTCTTCCGCTCGTGATCTGTTCTCTTTCTATCTCTCCCTTACACCGTATATATCTATCCCTTTCACTCTATTTGTCTTTCTCCCATTTTCTCTTGCCCATATTCGTCCTTTCTCTTTTCCAACCTTTCTCCGAGGAACCCAAAACTTGTAATCTCCTTCGAAGAGGATAAAGTTGCTTCGAGGTGCGTCGTTTCGTGCACAAGTTTAATCGATAAACAACGCGCACCTGTGCGCCGCTCAACTTTGTGGCATAATATTTGTCCACCGAAGCGTCGTCCTCCGGACCATATACTCTCTCTCTCTCCTTCTCTCTCTCTTTATCTGACGGCAAGGGTACGTATGTAGGTTGGTACATCGATCCGTCAGCCAGAGATAAGCCGCGTTTTATTCCCTATAATTCTCAACGGGTTATATGAATCTCGTGAGCCTAAATCCATTGATGTATATAATATGGGTATGTATGTAAAGCGAGAGGTTATAATAACGGGAATCTTTTTGTAGTTTTTTAGTATCTTAGTTGCCTAGATCACCGTGTAAGAACAATGGTTTTTTACTTTATTGAATTTACGGTATATCAAAATCGTAAGTTATGAAATTAACAACAAAGAAATTTTTTTTGTTTATAACAAAATTAAAGATTACAGATTAGATAAAGTGAAAAAGGAGAACATTTAATTATGTTTGTAAAAAGTGGTACACAGTCTGGTACATATGGAACACTGTTCTAAGACACACAAGTTTGGAACCATTGAGCCATTCAAAACCTTTTCATTAGGTATGCGTAATCAACGGAGTAGTAATAATACAGACATACAAAGTTTCTTTTACGTTGCTTTGTCAATTATCTTAATGTATATTATTTATAATAATTATCTTGAATATTAGGATCACGTGTTGATACCATTTAAAGTAAAATAAGATTTAAATCACAAGATAGCTAAAAAAAGGAGAAATAAAAGCACCTATACCCTATAAATTCTATTATTTCACGCTGTAAACAGGTGACACGAGCAGAGATCGTTCTCGATTAGTTCTCGACTGCTTTCGAAATCAATTTCAAGACAAGACGATTCTCTCCTTCTCGATTCGAGATAAATCATCGCTGAAAATGGACCGTTGCGTCCTTTATACCCTTTTCTATCCTCTGCAAGACGCGTCTTTTCCTCGCGTCCGATAATTACGCCTGGAACAGAACGTCGAGGATCGGCGCGATACTTCCTCTCTGTCGAGTCTAACTCGTCGGAGAACTTTCTACCCCCATCTCGGTCCACCCCTATCTCGAGAGCGCACCCTCGTTTATTTTTCATAAGGCAGGGCTGCTCTCCCTTTTTTTTTCTTCTTTACTTTTCTCGATTCGCATCGAGTCGAAAGATATAAAAAACCGTAAAGAGAGAGAGAAGAGCGAGACGCACTTTGTTCGTAAAGAAGAGACGTTCGGTCGTCCGTTCGATGTATCAACTTTCAATACTCGAACGAAACGATGAATGGCCACGGAGAATCAGGCAGGTTAGTCTTGACGATGCGTGAATGGCTGCCTGGCTGGTCGCTCGGAACTAGAGAAGCATCGATGCTCATTATTAGAGCAGAGTTTGCGCCGTTTTCTCTCTCTCGCTTGCTCGTACTCACCCTTGCACTACCACAACTGTACGAGCCCAATGGCTGCTGAGTAAACACTTTGATTTATGTGGCACGGTACCCCCGATAAGGATAAACTGACCCCCAACTCCCTTTCTCCACACGAAAGGGGTGGTGGAGGGTGGCTGTTGCATTGCTGTGCTTCGCGCATCCGCCTCTCTGTCTCTCTCGCTCCTCTCAGTTCTACTCATCTGCAACCCTAGGTCTATTTCTCTCTCTCTCCCTGCCTCTCTCTATCTCTCTTACTCGCTTCACAAACGTTCGGTTGCATCTGTACCAAGGGTACACGTGCATAATGACGCACGTACCTACACCGTTATGTAAAGCCAATATACACGGTTGCTTCCCTTTGCTTGAATCTCTCTCTCTCTCTATCTCTCTGTCTCTCTCTTTACCTATCCCTTTCTCTCACTATCCCTCTCTCTATCTCTCTCCGTACACGGTTTCTCTCTGTCTTTCTAGCGTACCGCGTATACGCGATTATTACATGGTTCCGTTGCACCAACACGAGTAACGGCTTACGAGAAACGAATGCATCTCCACGTCTCTATCTCTCTTCCTACATCAAATACGAAAACGTGCGAAAACACGAAAATCTCTTTCGCGTCTACTCGTTATCGCTCGTTAATTACTTTCCCAATGTATCGACGCGCTCGCGTAAAATAAGCGCGATTTATCAGTTTTTCCCTCCGTTCGGTTAACCGACTAGCCCAGGCAAATTAGTGGTAGGGTAGAAGGGTGAAATACTCGTAGTATGAAAAGAAATTTCTTCGATTTGTGTGAAGCGTTTTAAAGGAGAGATTCGATATTGTTAAATGGATAACGTTGGTTTTGTTCACGGTGTAGATAATGTACAATTGGAACTTTTTGGATAGAACTATCCTTATTTACTTTCGGTATAATTTGCACATGCTTATGAAGTATTATTAATCATTGAATTATTTAGAAATGATTGGTTAATGATTATAGTTACTATGATTAAATTAAATAATTAATGATTATTGCCCAATTCTGTCCGCAAGCACCGCGTTTCTCCTTAACGAAATCAATTTAACGTAACGCACGATAGTCCCTCATCGTTCATAATCGTCCTAGCACTTTAATTCTCCATCCTTCCTTCTGTCCCATGCGTTCGTGCTTATTTCTCGGCTCTTCATCTTCTCCTCTGGTAAAAGAAGGAACAGTCCAGCACGCAATATCTTAAACTCTTTCCTTTTCTCTAAGCCCATGCGATTTACGTCTATCCGTGCGTGAGCACTCGCTGTTACGTGGTCCCGTTATTAAACCAACACACGCAGCCTCTGCTACGTGCCATCCACGAACGAAAAGATTCTCGGATAATGTGTGGTTACTTTGCGAGAAAAAGAAAGAAGGAAAGAGAGAGAAAAGAATAAATGGACAAATAAATGGTATTTACATGCTCGTAACGATACTGACCAAGAGACACATATGTACAATTATATATTATTCGCAAGAAAAATAATACATATAATGGTGACAGATATGAGGCAGAAAAAAGCGGAGTAGGTATATGACACAGATAAATATAAAGAATAAATAAAAGGAAGATAAGAGTTTACATTTTTGCCGACAGGAGGTTTTGTACGATGGTATTTTATATCATATGTGTGTGTGTGATTTGATTCGATGATTAAACGAATATGAGAAATCGATGTTTATTAGTGCGGTCGTTGTAAAATAAGAAATATTGAGTATCAATTTATTTAATGAAAATAGATGTTCTTTTTATGTCTGTAAAACAGTGTTGAAACAATGACAAGGCTAGAAAATAGAGCAGGGGTCGGCAACCTATCTCCTATAAAGGGCATATCGAATGGCTAGTTTATAATAAAGGGTACATTATCTTTATTTTGCTGGAAGGGGAAGCCATGAACTTAAAATACATTAAGTAGATATTTAATTTTAACAAATTTACTTATAGAAAATTAATAGTAATATGTATAACCTTGTAAAATCATTTGATAAAAATATCATCTTAAAAATGCTGTGAAATTAGAAAGCTAATAACGAAATCAACACTAAAATTGATTCTAGCAACGTTATCGCTAAAACTGAATAATCTCGTTATAAAACACATTATTTATGTGTTAATTAGAATTGACGAAAACGAAAGCATTTGTAAGATCTAAAATCGTATAGGTACCAAAAGTAAAAGAAGAACGAAACGAGATACTATTCCGCAATCGAATTCTATGCAAGAAGCGAAGGAACGTCGTCGTCGACGTTGTTCTCGTTGTCAGCAAGGACTTATGCAAAATCAGCAAGTCCCAGAAAGGATTTGTCGCCTTATACATCGATACATTCGCTTTTTTCCACCCAGTAACCCACCCATCGAGTAAGAGTTCGCATAAGCGTGTCACGTCCCGAAACGACCGACTGTCGTTTCGCGAAGCGGAAGAAAATTTTTGATGCATAAAATTACCCGTCCTATTCACGGGTGGCACGCGTAAACGATAGACGTGCTTTTCTCTTCGCGTATAGAACTTTGCCGCTTTTTCGCGTCGACTTTCAAATACAGTTCCGATGGGAACGAATGAGACCAACTGGGTGAAGTTAAGAAAATAAGCGTGTCTTGAAAAAAAAAAACCTGAGTTTTGTGAAAATTTCAAAAATTGCTTTCGTATTCTAGCAGAATTTCTTATCGTTTAGTAATCTGTGTTTTATAGGCTATATTGAGATATATGGACACCCCCAAGGAATGTTGTCGTAACTCACGTTACGACTTTTTCGACATAGCTCGATTAGACCTATAATAAAGAGAAGATGAATCTTTTTTGAGTAAAAACTAGATTATGTACTTGTGAGTGTCGTGTCGATATATTCTTTTTTCAAGTAAGAAAAGTATCTAACGTATAATCTGCAAATTATTATGATTATTTTATAATTTAAGGTATCGATATGATCGAAGGGTACAGGGTGGAAGAATAATTCACAACCTTCATAAATTTGTTATATTATAGTCCCTTTTAAAAGACTCGTTATCTAAATTTCTGTAATCCTACAGGTGCTGAGCAGCACGATACCACAGCACTAGTGAAAGTTATAGTAAATATTAAAAAATCATATATAACGTTATGTATACTTACATTTTTAATTAATCCCACCCTTGCCGTACTATTTAGCTATGTAAAATCCGAGCTAAAATGATACGGGAAGACGCTCGCAAAACGAATCAGAATTGGAAAAAGTCTACTAAATAATAGATTACAAATAAAAGCTTTAAAACTACACTTCAGGCATAAGCAATACTTCAAAGGAGATTAAAGTCTTCGTCAGCGGGAATATAATAATCATATTTGAAGGGTCCAGGAGTAAAACTACTTTTCACCACAATGATTGATATTGAGAAAAATAAAATTTAAAGTTCTCCAACATGTAAATGTACAAAGACCAATCAAAAAACTTCCGACAAATTTAGTAAACGTGCTGATAGTACTCTCTGAAAGCCTCAAGATGGTACTTTGATCTCATTTTCGAAAAAAAGTGGACTAAAGTCGTTTTACCCCTGGACCATTCATTTATGTTTGACCCAAAATTGTTAGCACAAGTCGGGCTCGTGAAAGTACGACAAGGAGTTAAATAAACAAATTGTACTTTTTAAGAGACCCAATACAATCTTTTATCATAAGCAATCCCAAGTATCGCGAGCGAGCTAGTACTTTGTACGATTTATCATTCCCATGTACCATTCTGTCTAGATTTTCGAAAGAGCGCAGAAATCTCAACAAATTTTCGTACGCCACTCGTCGATCCATCAATTAGCCTACAACGTAGAATAACATACCTAACAATTTGAAAAAGTACGAACGAGGTAGAATTTAACTCACTTACACAAGTCGTAGTGATGGAAGAGCGTTATAGCCAGACATCTCGAAATACGATCCGCGAGATTCATCGATTCGCCAAGCGCGAAAGAAACGGCCGAGTAACTTCGACTCGTTTGTTGGCAGCGTTCTTCCGTGTTGTGTAAATCGAAATGCAGGAGATCAGCATGATTTACGGAGGAACTCGTTCATACGAAGAACTTGTTCGAGTTTCGTGCGAGGTCTCATCGTTCCTTCCTACATTTATTATCGTTTCTGGTCCTCGTCGTAGCCGACAAGGTAATTCAAGAACACTCACGAGAAAAAATGTTCCCTAACGAGGTACGCATTGTGTTCCTCCGACCGGCTCGTTTGCGATCTTTCAAGTATTATTTTCTCTTCCTCTCTCTTTCTTAGAAGTTTTCCTCCGTGAAAAATTTGCTCACTTTTGAAGGCAGAAGAAGAAAAATAAGAATAAGAAGGAAATAACCGTGAACGAACGCAACTCCCGCCGCGGTTTTCTTTTGTATACGTCGCTTATATTATATTGGAGGGAAAAAATAAACGTTTAGCAAGTTTTTCTCTTCGCGTTAAAGTATGTTTCCTCGGGAAAAAATTATTCATCGTTAAGCCCCAGGAAAGTTAACTAAAGCAACGAACAACGGTTTTTGCATGTAGATTCCAGAAACCTTTTGTACCATGGTACATGCTAATAATATCATCATTAAAAAAGAAAATACGTAAAGAGGACGTACGTGTGCATACACTTGTGTACATACGTGGAGAGAAAGAAAAAGGTAGAACGATTCACCGTGTTGCGCCGTGCGTTTGCCGCTAATAAATCAGATTTTTACCAATGTTACGCGCCTCGCAGTGGCAATAGCGTAATTTCCGTCGCGGCGTACCGCGGTAATGGAACGAAGATATGCGGTAGAGAAGCGCGTGGAACGTTGTAGTTGTAGATACAAAGGAAAGGTCTACGGCATACCGAGCGAGCTCGAACAGTCTGATCAAAATCGTTGGTATCTACTGACTTGCACGCGCGGGAGCCTGCCCGCTATCTCTGACCGAACGTTCAACGAAACGTCATGACGGACGATTTGCGTTGATCCTTCGCTCGTATTAAGCTTAATTAACGAACGACGAGTTATTTACACGTCACTCGGGAAACTTCGCTTTTACGAGCTCCCAGGACCGAATTTCTCAGAGAACGGATTACGGTAGTACATATTCGACAAACAACATTAAACTGTAACGAGATTAAGGGAGTATACATGGTGCCCTGAAGAAAATGGATATATACTCTGTAACTAACGAACAATATGGTTTCTTAAATATCCTTTGACTGCGGCACAGTTTAATGAAGAACCATTAGTATTTCTTTGTTTCAAGCGTAGATTACCGGTACGTAGACCGTATATAGGGTGTCCCACATCAACCACCCCAAACAAAAACTCCATGTGCACAAGCATGGACTTGAGTCGAAAAGTCTAATAAACTTTTACGAAATTCGGCTTAGTTAACGAGTTATTGATTAACAAAGATCAGCCAATTACGACAATTTCCACTTGTACGTCATAGTAGGCGTAACAAAAACAATAAAACGTACAAGTGGAAATTGTCGTAATTGGCTGATCTTTGTTAATTAATAACTCGTTAACTAAGCCGTATTTTGTAAAAGTTTATTAGACTTTTCGACTCAAGTCCATGCTTGTGCACATGGGGTATTAATTTAGGGTGGTTGATATGGCAAAGAGTAATTTATAGTAACTTAGGTGGCACGCTTAATCGCATCACCCATGTAGAAGTGTTATATGACACCGTGTAACGTATACATCTTTCTAAGACACCTCGTATATCGAATTTTCAAAATGGATCCATCCGAGAGCCGAGAACGTAATCGTTAATTCTTGCAGGAATTATTAATATGCGACTTACGTCAAAGTGTCTGATCGATTAACGTGGCCGCTCTACTCGAGCGATGCATTTCGAAGGCATATCGGAATATACGTGTGTGTATACCACGTATAAACTATTTTACTGCTCCCTTTAGGAGGAGCCAATTCCCTTCTTCCCCGTCCCTCGACTCTTCCTTTACCGCATTAACAATAAATCGATCATAAATCGCACGAAACTCGTTGTAACCGAGAAAAATGTAAAAAAGAATTAAAATGTAACTGCCACGCTAAGAATTCTTTCATCATCAAAGAGTAATACGTATAATTAACATCGGCCCTATCAAAGCGTAAAATGAAATGGAAGCGGTGTGGAATTCGTACAGGTGCCCGTAAGAGAGGGAGAGAAAAAAGAATATAAAAGCGAGGAACTCGGTTTGATGAATTTTTAATCGTGCATGAAATATCTCGCAATGAAAAATACATTCCGAAAATTACGTTCTCTCTCACGGTACTCTCGAAAGCAACGCGATGATATACCCCCGGCATATTTCTCGTGACGTCAATGGCATAATTTTCTCAACGTGTATTATGTCGAAAAGAGAGAGAAAGAGGAGTATTCGCAATCTCGATATTGATGACACTGAGTTCTGGTGACAGAGAGAACACAAGAAGCGTAGAATATGTAAAATAGGGAAAGAGACGGTATGAAATGTCTGATAAAATGTAAAGATTTCGACGTTAGAGAGAAGAGCATGGGTGGAGGGACTATTAAACGATAAAGGAGAAGGAGAGAGATGGATGAGATCGATTTAGCAAAACGAGAAGGTCTCGAGCCGCGAAGTAAGATGAAAACGAAGAAGTTATAGCAAGATTTCATTGACTACGGCATGTAAGTAATATAATAAAAATTTCACAGAATCCGATGAAAATATTTGTAAACAGAAACATCCTTATCCATAACAATATGATTAATATAAAAGAAAGATGAATGCTTTAGTCGAAAATCTAAAAATTTGATTAAATATAGCTAAATCTACGTATACGAGAAACCTTCATAAAGCACTGTGCTTTGAGGGTACGCTCTCAAAATTCCTCGAGTCCGCGTATAACGTAAAACTTCATATGAAATTAACAGAGAATTCCTTTTGAACTTGAAAATATGCATACAGCTGATTCAGCTGTCTTTGAAATACATTATTTAACAAAATTTTGTTTAATTAGTTCTCATTCAACACTGGTATCGCGTAACAAAATTTCGACGTAACGTCCAACGAACTTTCGTGCTACTCGGAAAAGGGGATGAGGTACCTAGATATATACATATAAAAATACTATTAAAGGAAGAAAATTGTCCGAAGGTAATGAGAAAAAGAAAAGAAAAAGAGGAAAAACTCGTGTCGTGGAGATCATACGATGAAAAAGAAATCGTGGCGACACGTCGTCGACCGTTCGGCAATCACATTAACTTACACTCAGGTTCTTCCTGACCCTCGACTTCATCCGAGCCACCCCTTTTAAATCCCTACGCTCGAACTCACCCCTTTTCCCAAGCACGACCCTTCTCTCTCTTTCTACACGGTGACCTCCTTCTTACCATTCAAAAGTTAAATCCGGAAGTTAACTTTACAGACCGACCTGTATCCACGGTATATGCTGCGGACTAATTTCGCGATACACAGACCGCGTAATACGTGCGTGATATCCTACGGGCCAGAACTGATATTAGCGTGCAGTAAACTTCGAAACGATCTTGGACGGGCAATGAAGTGAATTCCATTTCGACGACGATCTTTCCAAGTGTTAGCGTACGTACAGAAACCCGTGCAAATACATTATCGTTATTTCCTCGATATAAAGTTGTCGTTTCTACTTTGAATACCGGCTTCGATATTATGCTAGAGGGAAGTTTGACGTATTTATTTACGTGTGTTTAAATATTCGAATGTTTGGCGATATTTGTAAAGTTTATCTAAAATATCGACTCGAGTTTAAGATTTCGTCATACATTTTGAGATCGTCTTATCTATAGAGCGAGTCATATTGAAGTTATTTATGATTTAAAAATAGATTATTGAATGTATAATTGTTTTCTTGTAAAAGGTTTATAAGATGATATAATTATTTTAAGCTATTAACCGTTTTCTTCTCATCATTAGCAATAATTGCGTAGACCAAAGTGATTAACTACGATTGTTAAACTTTTAAAACTTTTAGTACCAAAGTATTTGATCAATACTTGACGTTTTATATGTTATCAATTTTATTTACTTTTTGTTTCGTGGTGTCAATTGTGCACGCAACCGTAGGTTTCGGCACATGTGTTTATTGAAACTCGCATTATTTGTTTAAAAAATGAAACAAAAAAAATCACACTTTATTATAACTGCCTTTGGTTAGAAAAAAATGCCTATAAGGCGACTAGACGCAATTTTAACGATACTTAGTTGAAATAATGCCTGTAGGCTTGGTGACATGTGCTTCCCTCCCAAGTGCCGAAATAAAGGAATTCGAGATCGCGTTACGACGAGTTTTCGATTCCTAGAAAAGTACGGGTTAAGTACACGTTAAAATCTTCTTAAAATTTCTAATAGATATAAACTATTAGAATTCTTTTATAATTTCTTTAAAATAAAATACATATTATCTTTAATATTTTTATCAACGTCATAAAAAAATAGACTTAACTCGTTACGAACAAAATCCGAACTAATACGACCTATCTATCAACGATTTATTTATGCTTCATCGATCGCCTGTAAACATTTAATCCAATCATTGTATATGCCTTTGCATATACACCCATACATATATACTAAAAATTCAATCGAATACTATTGTTAAAATTATATGATGTCGCAACCGTATGCCGAATTATATTATATAAATTATATATATTAAATATCCGCTGCGAATGTATAGAATTGTTTCGACCAAATTCGATGAAACGGATAAAAATTGTCGTTAATTTCTTTAACACTTACACCACCTATCGATGATGAAAAAAGCGAACGTGATACGACAAACACGTATACGTCAAAGTAACGTCACCCTGATTGGCCAATCGGATTAGAGGTTAACGTCGGCTTATATTTTCACGTCGTGCTCAACAGATTCGCACTTGCTACGTACTAATATACGTATACACGTCCAAACTGGAATATCTGTGCCGTATCGTAACGAATCTTCTCATATTTGTCATAAATCCTTATTCAAAACGCCCTTAACCTTTTACTTAAGGAAAAACTAACTTAACATGAATATTTAACTACACTCATGGAAAAACGATAGGTATATCATTTGTTTTTCATTTTCATTGACAAGGTAATATACAAGACTTTCATATAACGCGATTAAAATTTGTCTGGAATAACAGAAATCATACAGAATAATATTTTTGGGATGATTATTGTCGTGTCAATATTTATTTTCTATGCTTTATCAAATAAAACAAATATTTAAAATAAACCCGATACTCGGCCTAACCATCTTTATTTCCCGGAATTATCCCCTGACAATATAATCAAAATTGTATTATGCGAATTTAGAATAAAATTCGTGTGGTAGTAAACGTGATAATATTTCTAGAAACGTACACGATAATGCGTTAACGTGTTAAGCGTCAATTTGGTATCAACGAATCTCATATTAAACTTCACTCTTCTTACGACCGATGGTTACATTCTCGTAAATATTGATAAACGATACTAATAAACATTTCAAACGCGATATGACAAATCGAGTATCGGTCACCGGTGACCCTCGACGATATTCAACGCGTTAATAACGCTTCGGCGTGAATCTATGCGCTATCAAACGTCACACAGATGTTTATTGGTACTAAACATCGATAAAAAACAAAATTCCTATTCCTTCTACAGACAATTGGTATAACATTTTACAGATTTCTACTTCAGCAATCGTATTAACGCGACGCGCGCGAAGATAAATCGTCTTTTTCCGTCCCTCCTCTCATCGCGATTCTTCACTACTTTTTTTTTTTAATTGCCTTCACTGAAATTTCATATCGAGCATTCTAGCGCGTTAAATTCATGACGTTGGGACTCAGTTTGGCATTATCGCGCGAAGCGTATACCGTTATATCGTATATTTACTCGGACAAAAAGTTTTACAACCCTGGGAGAACGTCGTTTTTTTACTCCGCAAACGAATTGTAAAATTCAAATAAAGTTGAAACAAACGAGTCGTCGTTATTACGATCGATATATCGTTCGGATGTAATTATATGCTTCATATGTCTGTGTATCTTAAAATACCGTTATTAGCGTGTGTACTCGGAAAGACGAAAAAAAAAAGAGCTTTTCAAACAAGAAAATCCCGCATAGGTAGGATCGTCGTAGCGGCAACGATTGCACACCAGTTGCAGAATACTTCCATCATCCACCGCAATCGTGCTCTCTCGCCAAACAAGGTAGTTTAACGTACCGCAAAAACAGCAGATGTACCAAGCTATCCAACCGACTCGACCCACCACGCGAATCCTATCTCTTGCGAAGCAATAAAATTACGGATACTCTCTTTCCCCATTTCTTTGCCCTTTGATCTTTGCATTCATTTTTCGAACTCTCACCGGATCGTATCAGATTTAAGAAAAGAACTTGATATTTCGATCATTTAATATTTGATATAAAACTGTTAATAACTACGCTGCATCTTTGAATAGAACGGAAACTCTCAACCTCTTCGAGGATACTGACACACGTGTGTACGTTTAATTTACACCAACGACGACTAGCCACAAAAGAGAATATTCTTTTGTTTAATATTCTCAATCCCTTTCAACCTATGTTTAGTTATTTAATCGCTATCGATTGAAAATGAATAAAATATAACTTCACAAGAAATTGGATGATTTCCTTCCAACTACAAGAAGAATTCATCCCCGAAGAAATTACAAGAAAACTCCGATGAAGCTGTAAAACGCGAGAAAGAAAGAAGCAAAAAAATATGAACTGATTTAATTTAGTTCTTTTTAAACTCACCGGTCGCGAGAAAGACGATAAAAAGCAGCGATATGGCTGACGAGGTGAGCACGAGGTTCCGCCGCTCCACGTGGCTTCGTGTTACTTTCCACGCCCGTCGAAGAAAACTTCGCACGAACGTCATCTTGACGTCGTTGAGGATCTTCCGTGCGTTATCTCCTCGGAAAAGTGTCTCGTCGTAAAGCGAAACGGTAGAGAACGTATAAGGAGAAGATACGTAATGCAGGCAAAAGCCTCTCGTGGCGGAGGACCTATCTCGCCCTCCGCCCTCCCCTCGAAAGAGGAGGATGTTGATTTAGTTATCCTCGCAGAGCTTTGCTTTGTTATTCTCTCTTCTCCGTTTATCTATAATATACGTAAAAAACGAAGGAATGATTTACGCGCACACACGAAACCTCCTGTCCATAACCGATCCGATCGAGTACTCGTCGCACCGAACGCCAGCGAGAGACTGACCGGCTGCTCTCGCTCGAGCCGACTCAAGTTTCGCGGTGAATCGGCACTCGGACGAGCTCGGTTATCCTCGTAGACGCTCGGTTCGCGCTCGGTCCGTTCGCGATATACCTACTGCAAACCGTTAGAAGTGTACAAACGTGTTCGATTGTAGGTGTATGCGTGTATATAGCGTACGTTTGCGCGACATGCGCGAGCAATACGAGTTTCCAGGAGCTTACGAGAACCTCAGACCGCAGCGGCTCGAGTCCGTGTCTCGAACCTCCTCTCTCTCCCTCCTTCACTCCCCTTTTCCCTTTCTACATCCTACCAAGACCACCTTTTCATCCCTCCATCCCCACTCTCCCTCGTCTTCCCACATTCGAGTTCGTACACCTTGGGCAGCTTCCACCGCGGTTACATCACCCCCCACTCCTACTTTTCTTCCTCTCAGGATAGCATCAACCGCTACCAACCGAACTCCGGGGGTAGCCTCAAAGAGCGAGAGAGCTCGGTGCAACCTTACCCTCCCACTACCGTAGCCACTGCCACCACTGTGCCGCCACCGCTGACGCAAATTAAATAGTCCAGCGCGCACGCGGCCGATTAACTTCAATCCGCCATTAGGTACCGACTGGTCTTTTCTATTTGCTCACGACCGTTTGCACGAGTTCGTTCCCTTTTTTTTTTTTTTTAACCAAAGCCACAGTATCGGATGTTGCGTTATCGGCTAAATGCGTTTCTTTTACGGCACGTTTCTTTTGTCGTCGTGTGAATCTTGGATAGAGAGAAAGAGATGTTTTTTATTTGGAAGACGAGAGGAAGTAAGTAATATTTTAATAACATTTGTTGCACGAATTCGTAGCGTTATTTAAATATGATAATTTAAGCCCGTCGTGTACGTTCGATGTGAAATTTCAATCGAGAATGTTTGCGTTAAGTGAACATGGTATATAATTACTGCTAATACTTGTATTCGATGTAATAGGATCGATTATCACTTAACGATCATATAACTCTTGCTAAGCGGATCGTAGAGTGTTATTATGTTAACCGAATAAGTTATTTCCTTGTGTAACGTAAGTATTATGTATCTTACGAATAATGCATTGCACCGCGCGAATTTGGTACGCGCGTTAGAAGTCGTGTAAATTGTGATATAATGAGTGGAAATACCTATTGTTTGAACAACATATTGTTTATTATTGGATATAAATTAGGAATATATTATAAGTAAACACAAATATGTATATAATTACAGGCATAAACTTAAAGAGCGAAGCTAAAAGAAACGATTTGAAATTGAAATCTGAAGTACGACCAGAACGTTGACGTTATTCGAAATCTTGAAGGTGTACCACTACGCGAAATTACAGTTTTACCAACCTCGAATCAGGATACGTTGATTCAAAACTAAAACAGTAACGGTGAAGATATCAATCGGAAGTGAAAAACGTAAACTTATTGAAAGAATGGCAAATAAAGTTAATGTAAACTGGACTAATCTAGACGAAGCATTGAGATGTTTAAGAGAAAATGTCGCAGAATTTTCAATCGGTGCAGTTTCTCTCGATGACTACAGACCTACGGAAGAAAAAATTAAAATCGTGAGAGAAACATTAAAACGTCTAAACGCGAGGCTGCTGATGCTTAAAGCTAAGAGAGGTACTCCTACGTAGAACTATCGTGATTATTAATTATTTCTATCCTATTGATTATTATATGTCATATTCTATCGTAACTAATAGGTACTTTCTACTTCCAGAGCTGAGTAGGGAAATGTCAGAGGAAAGCATAGGAGATACTCGTCAAGAGCTAGAAGAAAATATAACACAAACGATTATAAATAATAATGCGATTAAACAATGTCTTCACGGTAATGCTACAGAAGATGTCCTGTCTGGCGGAACGCATAAGGATATTCAAGAGTATGAACAGGCCTCGTTAAAAGAAATTAATTACTTTATACTCGGGGGACAATTACATTTTTTTATGCAGGAAAATGTCTGACGCTCTGAAAAAATTGTTTTTGCTTAATGATACTACATTGTCGACGCAACGTTCTCTAGACGTCGCGTTTAAAAAGCAATTGGATTTGAAAATTCAGTGTCAAAAAGAAATACTTGACTATCATAGTTTTTTAAAAGAACAGGCCGAGCTAAGAAAACAGAAATTGGAAGAATCTAATCCTACTGCGTTACGGTGAGCTATTATTTTTGCTTAGATAAGTTAAACTGTATACTTATTAATAGCTGCATAGCGATGGGTTACAATTTGTCGCTTTGGGATAACAAAGAATGAAAATTGTATGGCGGAAAACTATACTTCTATCGTATTATGTTTTATAACATATTATAATTTTACAGCAATAAAGAGAAGATGATAAAGAAGATAAAGCAAATAAATACAATGAAGAAGCTTATCACTAACCTTGTAGCAACGTCGGCAACGATGTTGCAAGAGGAGCCTTTCCTTGTAGAAATGTTGGAGACGCATGCGGAATTAATTAACGAGGAAACTATAATAAAACTAGCAGAAAATACTGCGCTGCAGGATATAGCGTGAAAGTGTAGAAAAATGTGCTTTCATTCTTCCTTTGATATTATTATAATAATAAATATTTATATATTTAATCTCTTGACGTACAAAGATGTCTCGGGTACGTCCTGTATTTTTTTGTCATTGTAAACTTTGACGTTTCCAAGACTACCGTTGATTTTGATTATTAGTATTCGCTTATATTATTTTTTTATGATATTTTGCAATGTATAAGTATGTTTTTTGCTAAGGTTAAGCAAGTATCAAATTGAAAAATAGGTATCCAGTATTGTTTAGTTATATCGAATTTCATTTAATTCGTATGTCAACGGATTAATCAGCTTCGCATCGGCATTTTCGATAAACGTATTATAATTTCAATTTTCTAGTAAAATGTTCAACAAGACATGCGAATTGAATGGACGAAGAGTTACGGTACAAACATAACTTTCATAATTTGACCTATTTATATCGGTGTTACAAACGTACCCCTCTTCGGATCCTAAAAAAAAAGAAATGTCGAAAATACTTATCCGATTTATAATTAATAGATAGAGAGAGAGAGAGAGCTTTGTTAAAAAAATGATATTTCTCACAATATTCTTATTCGTACACACATTCAACAAAATAGATTGGCAAATACATATGCTGCTTTATAGTCATCTTCTTTTGTGTATATTTTTTTTTGTTTCATTTTCTCCTATCAGCTACAAACTTAGATTGTAGGTCAATAAACCAAAGTAATGAAACATTCACAAAAGAGATAGAAGACGAATGAGACAAAATGAATGCATAAAAATGTGAAGAATGTACTAAAAAAAATTTGTGGTTTTGTTGGAGGATAGATGTATCAAAATGTGAACATTTAGAAATAAGTTCACGTATGTCTTATTAATTATTCCTTTGAAATAAATTATATCATGCATTTAATAACATTGGTACATATTCACATGGCATCAACTTCATTTCCATTCGCTTTCAACTGCCTCTTAAAAACCACCAATTTTTCTTTGGTGTTATCATGATTATGCAATAATAGAAGTTTAACCACATTCAATGTGGTTATTTGACAGACATAATAATACACAGTTTATTATTCATTGTTATATACATATATATGTATACACGTGTGTGTATGGTATATTCGCGCGCGCGCCAGTGGTGAGGGAGTGAGAGAACGTCGAAGCTACTACACTCTCTTTGCTTTGGGCTTTTCTTAGCGTTTCTTTATTTTCTTATGTGCATCTTTTTCCCTTGGTGCAATGCTTCTTTTCTATGTACAAAATAACATTTAGTTACACTGACTCCCTTCCCTATATATTTACTTTCACAAATATTTCAAAAAAGATCTGCATGTGTTCCGAGTGCTCTCCGTCAATGCACATGCACGCATACTCGGATGAAATTATCAACAAGCATGAGCTGCCAATTCCATAAAATAGCTGTTATTTCCTGAACATCCCCTACCGAATGCTTTATTTAATAAACAATGCATAACTGAACACGCAGGTAATTCTTTGATAATATTACATCGAATAAATTGCTATAATCCAATTTTGAATGATAAAAAATTACGACTGGAAACCACCGGTAGTGCTTCGAAACAGCAATTTTTTGGGGTTTTAATAAAATGGTATGTAAATGAAAATGTTACAATGCTAACAAAGAAATTGAGATCTACGTACAAACTGCATTAGTATTGCGCTTAATGAATGAAATATAAATGATGGTCGAAAAAACGTTATGTTTTTAAGAAATAAATGATAGAATTGAAAATACCAAAGCGTTGTACGAGCTGAATGCCTTAATCTATTAAAAATGCAGCATTGACTAATCATTTTTTTATACTTATTTAAATACCTTACAAAAGTAATGAAATAGGAAAGCAAGATAGCATTTGTATTATCGAATTATACATTGGAATAATGAATATCGTAATGGTATAACGATATAGCCTGCTGCCAGTAAAATGCATGGCAATATCATAACCATAGAGACAATATCATCGATCCTGGGAAATAAAAATTGTATATATATATACATATATATATACATGTATACATGTATATGTATATATTAATGTCTATATACGTACATCGCGTTTGGTCCAAATCATCTTACCCAATTCGTGAAAGTACGACTAAAGTATACAAACTCAATCTTCAGAATACAATATCACTGTGTAACAATATATAACAGTCCTTCGATGGGACAGGTGTACGGGAGTAGTAGTAACAAAATTACAATCTCGATCAGGCATGTTTTACTCACAACCATACTTTACCAGCAATCAGCCATATTATATTAAAAATCGCCTAACGAATTATTAGCTAAATAGGCTGCGCAACGGCAGCAAGGTCGTACCTTATGTACGATATATACGGCAGAATAACAAAGGTTCATTATTCTTCTCTCGTATAACTTAAGCCTTATTTTAATTCAATACGAAATTTCCTTTGGACTCTTCGCGTTATCTTCTTTTTTCTCATTCTTTCCATAATAATATATTACCGCACAAGGTGATCTTTCGTTCGCGTAGCCGCGAGTATGTTTATATTACGCGCGCTACATTATTGCGGCATACATGCTATCTACAGCACGAAATATTTAAAAAAAGTTTCGTCCCGCAAGATCATCGCGAATAACTGAAAACTTCGTTTATCTCTTCACAATATGGTCACATGCACAAACACTTCTTCACTGTCTCTGTAATATCGCTTATTTTATTGTAAAATGTTTTATTATTCGTCATTTCGCAGTGCATCTGCAAAATTACAAAAGGAACGATGATACTATTCATTACATCTGGCGGGAAAATATGAATCACGAACAAGAACCTATTTTCTGATGTTCAATCTTAAAACGTTTGGCTTCGCGCACCATCCGACGACCGTCGGATTTCCTTTTTTTCTTTTCTAAAATAAGACGGTAATAAGTACATGAGTAAACCCATCGCCGGTCTTAATTAAACATATATCAATGCATTGATGAATTTATTGTACATTATCACTCGATAACGGTACGAAATCGTTCGATAGATGCTTTGGACCTTCCGATGCGATACATTCTTTTACTCTGTTGCTGTCCTGGTACAGCGATAGCGAATTAGTTACTTCACTCGATTTTTATATTCCTGCAAAAGAAAAAAAGGAAAAAAAAAAGAAATAAAAAAGAACATTTCTGCCGACTGGTCAGCCAATACCCAATATTTGAGAGAAATAATTGTAATAATGATAATAACTCTTTCTTTTTTGTTACAAATTCGCAATGTTTTATATCCATACCTATTGCTTACAATTACAAGAACACAAGGTTTTTAAAAAAGTTCTTTATTTTATGTTTCTGGATAGTTAATGAGAAAGAAGAATTCTATTAACCTTCGATATTGAGGTTGCATTTATAAATGCTTACATCGTAATGTATACAACTATTAAGAACTTGTGCGTGGTAATGAAATAAATACAACAAATGTTTATAACTCGCATAAATTGAATTCACTATCTAACCTATTAAAGAAAGCTACATCATAAATTAAAGCTACTTTCAGTAAGGGCATCACATGTTTAAATTATACTACAAATAATAAGATCGACGTAAAAAAAAAATTTTACTTCGATCATGTTATATCAATCACATTTGCTTCTGACATCTATTTTGCTAAGAAACTTTATTAGTAAACATTAATGTTATTGATGCAATAATATGTTACATAAATTACATGGACAAAAATTCACTTTAAATAAAAAGATACTCTATATTTTGTAGCAATTTATAACATCAATTCTTAATAAGCAACACAATATTATAAATTCTGAAAACAGTAATCCGTGCCCTACCGTTATAACTACGAAGAATTGCAAATTTGTAACAAAATTATTTACTTTATGTTTAAATTTCTTTACTTGCTCTTTTTATCGACAGTGCTGCCAAGATCCCTTCCCTTTCTCTTAAACGGGCATTTTCACATTAAGTATCTCTTCATCGCTAGAGCTCACGATAAGGACATCGGTGTGCATTTATTACATTTATCATTTAGCAACACCTTCACATTTTGCGATATTATACAAATAACACCATTTTGAATAAGTCCTTGGTGAAGTGTTTCACAATAAAAATTCACAATGTTATATGTTGCACCACTTTTAATTTTTTTATCTTGCACTTTTTCTGACGATTTCCGATAGTCTAAATATAGTAAGAAACCTGCTTGCTTAAATTAGCAATATCTTCGGATGATAAAAGTTCCTGTTAGAAAATTGTCCCAACCAATGTTCCGTCTATCGTAGGTATTTTTTGGTTCTCTTTCTTTTTTTTTCTTTTCGTTATAAGCATTCCGCTTTTTTACATAACGTGCATCAAAAAAGATAAAGTAATATCTTCGAATTTACAATTTTCTTACATACAATGGTCTAGATTCAAGAAATAACATATCTCTTGGATCTTGCGCTAATGGAACACGGATCAACGGTGTTTGCGGCGATGAGTACAACGTATTGTCTATGTTCTACCGATGTTGTTGTAACGTATGTTATGTTCTAAAGAGACAAAAATTTCTTTTTCATCGATATGTTATGTAAAATGGGAGTTTGACTTCTTTTCTCTATATATCATTCTTAAGCGATAATTTTTTTTTGGAAGGCATGAAACCGAAATTAATACTGATCTTATAATTATGTTTCGACACTTTTTCATTATCTCTCAACGTGTACCTCAAAATCGAAGACCCCTAAATAATAACGAAACGCAAGTTCAACGACAGCATATGCTTGCACATGAAGAGATACTTCGCACATGATATTGTTTATGTGCAATTAACAGCGTAAACGCTCACGGTGCATTATTTACACACACACATTGCTGCGAGTTTAGGGTACATTATCGTGTTTTTATTTAGAAAAATGGCAGGCAGTGTATATATCAAAGAAAGAATATTCATAAATAGAAATGATACACTAGTGAGTTTATATTACAGTGTATGTAATGCAGCATATCCCACAAATCAGTCACAAATTCCTATGCGCACGATTCTACCATTTCTTTCAAACGTTCTATTTGTTAAGTAATGGTAAATTGCATTCGTCACCCATCCATTCGTTTCGAAAAATATGCTTTTTAAAAGTAAGCATATTTCGCATCTTAGTCCGTAGATGCGACAATAATTACCTCTCGTAAGCACGCGCTACGTAGTATTAAAAAGTCATAAAAAACAAGGTCGAGTAGAACATTAGGAAAAATTACTGTAAGATAATCAATATACCACAATTTATTATAGACATGGATGAGTAGCTTAAAGATTGATCGTAATAAAAAAGAAACGATCGGCGATTGTCTTACAAATACACGAAAAACATTAAGCGTTTTACTCGGAATATTTCTTTGTACATATTTATAAAATATTAGAACATGATGACGGATTCGTGGAATTGCCTATATAATTTAATATGAGCTTCGTATTATTTAATGAATAATATTAATACGCGTTAATATACTCTTACTTTCCGCTTTTAGACTATGATAAACGAAATTGAAATTACAACCGTTTAATATAAAATTCTACCGAAGCATATTGAATATTCAATATCTCATTAAATCTTTTTACATAACAGGGAGGAAGATCCAGACCTGAAAAATATATTTAATAATTACAAAAGGAATTGGCATATCTAGACGCGTTAGTTCGTCCCTCCAGATTTCAATGGTGCACTACTATTCCTCCTTCAACCACGATAGAAATAAATGAACAAAAATTTCATTCGCATATATATATTCATATATATATATCATATATAAAACTTTATTGTTTCGCTCCATTGTTGTCGGTGCATCTAGGAATTATTATTGAAGTAGGATGTAATGCCGCTACCGTGTTTTCAGTTTCATGCCTTTCGCATTGATCAGACTCTTCGTACGAATGTACAATTCTTTGTTTGTTTTTTTTTTTTGTTTTTCATTACAAGAGATACGCTACGCTCGATAATCCTCAGATTTCTCATTCCCGATGATGAGTGTTCGGCTTCGTTTTTTCCTTACGAATTATAATGCGCGATCGCCTTAATAACGCGTCTCATACCAACGGCGTATAAACAATGCCACTCGCGATACAAGGAGAAGAGAGTCGTAGGTACAAACGCATTCTTTTTTTTTCTTCACCTTCGGTACGTCAATTCCTTACTCCTACACACACGTGCTTATCTCTACTGAAATGGTCAGAGAGCCGATGTCTCGTGGCTGTCCCCTCAGTCAGTCAGCACTGACAATGTTGATAACAAAGTTCATAATAAATGTACGTTGACCGAAGATATTAATGACAATGATGATAGCGATAACGACGATAACGATGGCAATAATGATACTCGAAGATAATAATAATAATAATAATAATAATAATAATAATAATAATAATAGTAATAATAATAATAATAATAATAATATTGGTAATACAATAATAATAATAATAATAACCATAATGAATAATATTAATAATAATTGTAGAAGTAAATTAGAACAGGGGGGGGGGCAATCACGGTGAGGATGATGATAAAAAAAAAAGAAAAGAAAGGGAATGAAAGGGAGAGGAATAGTAATAACTATAATTCTAATTAATAGCAGCAATAATAATGGCTGTGTGTGGTGGCTCAATTGGATAACGGTGGCGGAGTCGGCGTAGGTGTCACCGTGACGGTGGTTTGCAGCACCGAATCTCGAGAAGCCGATCGACTTCTAGGACGTAGAAGGTTGGTAGTGACCGCCGTATCTTTCTCAGATTCAGCGTCACCTGCTCCCGCTCCGACTTTAGCTTCGGGTCCAGCTTTGGTTTCAGCTCCAGCAGGAGTAGCGGTGCCAGTAGCTTCTCCGTCGTGAGCACCTTCGCCGGCGCCTTTAGCGATTCTCGCGGTTCCAGGGACTCGACGATCTCCGAGTCCGTCAGCACTATTACCCGCGCACTCTTGTACTGCCCGCCCAAGACCGACGGTATCGGACAGTTATTTCTGCCTTCCACTTTTCTTCTTCTTCCGCTTGAAGAAGCAACAGCATCTGGAAATGAAGCAAACACTAATAGGACTTAGAATCGTTTTCCTTTGAACTTAGACACAGTTGTGACACTGACATGCAGCAAAAACACGAGGAACATTCCAAGCGTCGTCAATTGAACTGGCTTGCTCGGATATATTTCTATGTGGTACGTAACCTTCGATGGGATGCATCTTACAATCACGTTCTTACACAGTTTTTAACAATGATCTTTACAATCGTTTATTTTATTTTTTTTTCGATATATAGTATATATATGTATATACTACCATAGCTTTTTGGACTCTATCGCGAATCATACATTTTACCGAGACAAACAAGTTCGTGTATAATATTATAGGTATGCGCATACGATGCCAAGATATCGGGAGTTCTTCCGTAGAGTCCAAAAAACAGTACACAATGTATAAAGGAAAAGAGTTCGTTACAAACGATCTTACAAAGTCCATTGACAGCGTGTCGATAACGTTCGTTCTTATACGATAAAAGTAACGAATAAACGAGATCGGCGGGACTGTACAAAAAATAAAATGAAAGTGATATTGGAAATCCGAGATGCGGGAAGACGCAACACGAAAAAATATATGAACGAAGTAGGTATGATATTTGCTTAATAACGATCGAGCGTATTTCGTACGCATTGTTTATAACAAACGGAATTTCGTCGTACTGACTTTGATTGTTAGATAATTACTTAACGAAGATTATATTTTCTTTTTATATTATTTAGAAGGAAAACCTGCATGGGCCAGTTAAATCGAGATAACGATTCGAATTCTGGGATGGGTATAGGATTTGCGGTGAACGTAGGAACTTGCAAATATTGGTGCGAGATAAACTTTCCACATCGAAGACAATACTTTTCTCTCTGGAAAGATTCCTTTCTGAAAATAGCAGATATATATACATATGCAAACGTTAACATGCTTCGCTTTGATCGATAGACATAAAAGACGTATATAAAAATTGCGCAAAGTATAAATAAACGGAGATCGCAAACGATTCCCAACATTCAGTAATTATATTCTCCAATGTAAATTCGAATTTTGGCATGCAATATCAATCTTTGAGAATTCTACGTTATATCAAGCAAGAATGTTCTATGTTTAGCGATTCTAAAAAACAAACATCAACCACAGAAAAAGATTAACGTAAACATCTATTTTGCAATCAATACTACGAGCTCTACCGTACGAATATTTCCATCTAGAACTAGTAAATATATGATCATATTTTACAGATCAGGTTTGCAGATACATGAAATACGTTTCTTATTTGAAGGAAGAACATATCGACTATCTTGAAAGTATAAGATTGTAACTCACATTGTTGTAACTTTTCACCCCAAAAAAAAGTCATCTCTCATTTATTACACAAATCTAATCGAACTATCTGAAAGTCCAACTAAGCTTTCTAAATCAAGAGTCCCAAGGTTATTCCTTAGGGTAAATATATGTATTACGTATTTGATGTATCGACAATAATCACATTTACGATATTCGATGATAGAAACACACAGAAACGGAGTTTCCAACGAAATAAGGGGAATATATAGTTTAAATATAATACTAACTTGGTTTCATCGATCATATCCACTTCTTGCGGTGCTGTAATTGGTGTGTTAGAATGACCCGCGGTTGGATCATCGTTAGCCAATTCTCCGTTCGTCGACGAAACAACCTATTAACAATTAATATCGTAATTAGTAAACGAGAATGGTAGAAGCAAATAACGTTCGACAAATTTTCAAAATATACATGTAGCATATTTTTATGTAGGATGAAGGTATAAACATGATTTCTATACACAATATATAGAATATCTCCATAAACAATTAAAGAATTAATTAATGACAACGGTAATCGTGAAAGCAGAAATTTACGGTGTTAAAGTTTTACTTTTTAATGTAGGATTGTACATAATTATGCTGTATTTATGTAAAGAGAATAAAAAAACGACGTAAAAGCATAAAGAGTCTCAGACGAAAAGGATGCAATTAGAATGAAGCAATTTTTTCTAAAAAGAAAAGAAAAGAAGAAAAAGTGATAAATGTTGCATGTTTAAGATAGAGAGAGAGAGAGAGAGAGAGAGTAAGAACAATTTGTACGTGGTAGACAATGAAGATACGATGGTCCAAAATGGCTTAGGAAAAGAACTTCTACATCTAATAATAATCGGGTTAGTGTTAAATGTTCCATTAAAAACAAAACGGAAGAAGATAGAGAAAGAGAGAATAAAGTGAATCGATTAAACGAGAGACATAGACAGCATGCAGCAACAAACCAAATCGCACAGACTTCTAACTGACCATAATCCATTGTTGCTTTGTCTAGAAATAGAATGAACAATTTATTTCCGGCACGTTCGAACATAGTCGCTTTCTTCGCTGAGAAAGTAACAGAAGGATAGAGACAATGTAAGAAAAAGGTGGGGGGAAAGGATCGAGGATTCATCGATTTCGGCTTTGAACGCTCCCTTTGTTCGCTAATCTCGAATCTCTATCACCGAATTATCCAAAAAATGATCGTTTCCGTCGTGAAGTGCGATTTCGCGCGAAAATTATCATAATAAGCAAAAAAAAAGAATCGTGTGGGTCTATCTGTACGTCACAAAAGTGTATAAAAAAAAAAGAAAACTTACCGAAGCGATTCCAAAACGATAATAGACGCGACAAGAAAAAAAAAGGTAAAAAAGAGATAGGTGTAACAAAAAGATCGAAAAACAATAACAGCTGAGAGAGATATATATAGAGAGAGAAAGGTACAGAATCATAGGGCCCAGGGAATGCAGGTCGAACTCACCTGAACGGAACCATGCCTATCAGCAGGTGTCAATGTACCACCGGCTCCTGATTGCTTCACTGCGTCTGGCCATGTGGTTCCCACCCCTTTTACTCCCCCACCTCCCACCCCTCCACCTGCCGCGTCCTGAGGGAATACAAGCACGAAAATGTTGCTTTTGCAACGCCTTAAGCCATCGATATGGAGATATCAAGGAAGAGTTAAGAGTAGCAAGAGGACAATGTATGCGTGTGTTGTGTCTCTGTGTACATATAATACCCGTGTCTAGATTGTACAAAATAAAATTCTTTTTATTATTCATGAATGTCTCTACGACTTACGCGATCCTATACGAATTAATCGTGCCGAAAATTTGTCAATAAAAAAAATTGTTCGTCAGCGATCGTGTGATATCGATTTATCGTAAATCGGCTGTACCTCGTCGTTCTGGTCAGTATTTTTAAAAGCTATCGAACGTTACGAATATCACAATGCGTATCTCTTATTTTCGAACAGTTCGTAGACAATAACGATGAAGAAAACGATGGTATGGTAGCTAATACGTTTACAAGTGAATGATTAATTACGTTTACGAGCGGACGATTAATAAATAGATGGGCTCTTATGATCCGTACGAGAAATTCTACATTGCTAATTACAGAAACGATCGAGTTTACAAGGAGGAAATTCGTATTTGTACAACGCGTATCAATTTAGCGCTGCATTTACTTTTCTAATGCCGCAGCTAAGTCTACCGTTAGCGATAGGTCATCTCGAATCGTACGGAATACCATATGTTGGTACATACATCAAGCACGATACCGGAAAAAAAGGTTTCGATTCTACAATACCACTTGTCGTTAAAAGTAACTCTTCTTCTTCGTGCACGGTATCAATATTTAACAATAATTATATCATTTTTCATATTTCGTTGTTAAACGAGAGATGATCCATCGACGTCGATGTTAAAATAGAATTTCAATTACGGGCACTTATCATTACCGTTTCTCTCGTAAACAAAGTGCACGCTAATTATATCTACGAGACGTTTACGAGTTGGGTAACCGTCGCCGAGCCTTATCGATAAGATAGCATCATGCACGAAGAATTGAGTTGCTTAAAATGTTACGGAGAAGTCTTGAAAAGTGGCTTACATAGTGGCCTTGCAATTCCACACGGACTTGATCCATCATGAGGACTACGTCCTCCTCAAAATCATCGTATTCCTACACGAACACCGGTCGTGGCGCGGAGAAGGAAAAAATTTGTTAAAAAAAAAAAAAATCATTGCACTCGGCGAATAGTACCTTCGCTCGATGATCGTTGATAAGAAAAGAGTATTTTATTTAAGAGAAAAAGAGAGAGAGAGAGCAAGTGATCGATTCAAAACGTTACTCGGAAAAATGTAAAAATCTTTTTCCAATCGCGCATCAAACTCGTCTCGAATTATTTTCACGAAAAAATGATCTCCATGCTGTTACTCGCATACAAAACCGCTAAACTACACACATCCATGCCGAAGAAAAGTCAGAAGTGATAAAAAGTGCGTGGTGTATACCTTATACGTTGTAGGATGCCGATCGCGATTCGGCGATACGACGATTTCGTGGCCCGTTTGCAGCGATCCGACTGGTGTGGACTGCAATGAAAAAAGAAAGAAGTCAGAGTTATGCAAAATCTTAGATATCGATATAATAATCGTTGTGATATATTATCACGGTATCATAAGCGTATCGTTTATGGAATAATTTGAATAACGTACTTCGGGAAACGGGGTAGATGATTTTTTTTTTTTTTCAAACTTTCTCAAGATGCAACAACGAGATAATGATTTCGCGATAGAGATATTTAATGGGCGTGATTGGGATTACAAAAAAATTACAACGGGCTGTCGTAGCTTGCGTCGTCGTAATATGGTGCTTGCAATGGTGATCTTTTTACCCAGTTTATCACCGAACCATGTATGTACCGTCGTCACCAACCTTGTCCGATTTGTTTTTCTCGATGTGAGACGGTGCTGCCAGCCTCAGAGCCCTGAGCTGCTCGAAGTTGGGTGGCTAGAGATAGTGCATTTGGGGGCAGCATGCAAACGTTAAGAAATCAGTGAACTCGACGTTAACTACTACAAAGTCGGGCTTTCATAAGAGACGCGAGTGTTTAGAGTGTCGCGTGTTTGGCGCCTTGAGAGATAACACCGCAGCCGGTAGAATATATACTTACCCCGAAGAGACGATACCTCGGAGGAAAGAATACAGAAAAAAGGAGAAACGTAAAAGGACCAATACGATTTTTTGGATCGGTGAGAAAGAAAATCTTTTTTCTAATTTAAATATATGCACTGGAGAGCTATAACAGCGTTTTATGCAGCTATCCTCTCTCTCATTGTCTTTTCATATGTTACTCTCTTTTACGAGAATATCATTGTATATTACAGCCGTCTTTAAATTTTGAACGTACTTCTTAAATAATTTGCTCAATAAAATTCTTAGTAATATCACACAAACGTGTCTTTTAAAATTGTATCTTCGATATATACCAAAAATGTTGATCACGTAACGACATTATTTAGAAAATTGCAAGAAATATTTCAAGCGCGTGCTATTATTGCTCCCCATCGGATTAAAAAAGGCTAACGACTAAATAAAGCGTTCGCCAGAAAAAAAAACCCATTAATTGAACAAAACCGATGTAACTTTAAAACAATTTTAATTATACATCGCCGTGTAAAAGGCGACAACGTGATCACGCTGATAATTCATCAATTATTCTCTCGCGTTTTGAACGTGATACAAAAGAGGAGGAAGGTGAAAAGAAGGAGGAGGATGAAGTTGAAGAACTGCTCCTTCGGTGAGAGAACGAGGCAACTCATCGACGAGAGGTACCCTCGGTATCGACTCTTGTACATGCAACTCTCTCTCTCTTTCTCTCTCCCCCTTTTTCTCTCATCTCATCTCACGTGTTACGCACGGTCGCCCGTCAAAGATTTCTCCTCTCTCCTTTTTTCACTCTACTCGTCCTTCGTACACTCTCACACGTACATACACAAACACGTACACATAGACACGATAGAGAGAAAGGGAGAGATAGAAGCAAGGACGCGCAAGTTTGTCATCCCTTGGCACGCACCATTGTCTTGCCGGTCCAATCGAATTCGCCGTCGTTGACGAAGCCTCGTCTCTCATAGAGATCGTGGAAGAGCTTCCTCAGGTACTCGTAGTCCGGCGTCTCGAAGAAGTCCAGCCTTCGTACGTATCGCAGGTACGTGGCCATCTCCTCGGGATGACCATCGCAGAGCACCTCGATCGGTGTCGCCCGTTTCGTGTCGCCGATCTTCTGATATCGTTCCTTCAGCGTTTCCGCCCTTAAACCTTGCCAAGGTAAACTCCCGCGTAGGAAGTACATGAACATGTGACCTAACGCCTCGAGGTCGTCCCTTCTGCTTTGTTCTGCACAAATTTTAATAAATTAGTAGTAATCTTTTCTCGATCGATGTCTACGATATAAGTAAGGGAAGAGTGGCATAAAAGAGCCACGTTTTTAAAAGAGCCACTATCAATTACACAATTTTTATCGAACGAATGTTGGACGAATTATAGTTTTTAAGTAGCAACACTGGTTGCTAGTTAAACAAGCAAAATCTTTACTAGTTTTTAAAAAACTAATTCGTCCAACATTCGTTTAAAAACTACTGTGTAAATGATAGTGGCTCTTTCATACCACTCTTCCCCTACAAGGTGTCTCATTTGACCTTCCCCACCTCAACTACACGTGTATAAGTATGAATTGAGTCGAAAAGTCTACTAAACTTTTTCGAAATTCGGCCTACTAATGCTTTCCACGATTGGCCGATCTTCGTTAGTTAGTAACTCGGTATCTAAACCGAATTTCGAAAAAGGTTATTAAACTTTTCGACTCAATACATATCTGTGCACATGTAATTTTCGGCTGGGTAACTTAGAATCCGACACCCTATATACGCGAGTTTACAATTTGCTAATATTTTAATAAACATTTTTGTCGGTATAAAAATCAGTTCTTTGTGACAGAATGGAGTCTTCGAAAACTCATCGGTGACCTGAACGTACAGTACAAAACATGTTTAATTAATGAAACAATGTTAACTTAGCCCTGTACCCTTCGTTTAGTAACAACAAAAAGAATAAACGTACCGATGTGATGTAACTCCATTTTTTTTAAATATGTATCTCTTTGCTTTTCTGTATCCCATTTAATCATGTGATTCTATTAAGCAAGAAGATATATATTTTTAAAAAATGGAGTTATACCACTTTTACAATAAACGACGCACGTATCGTTATCAAAGACGTTTTACGAGAAACTCGCTCAGTAGACAACGTGTCAAGGACTATATACCAGGCGAAGGTTCGAGGCGCGACAACAAATGTCAGACTGGCTCATTCTTTTGCTCGGCCTTTACCTTTTCCAAGGTGGGTGTTGATGCTCATATAACGCGCCGTGCCGGTAAGACTCTTGTGTTCCCGATAGGGTATGTGCTTGTTCGTATCCAGATCTATGTATTCTTTGGCCAATCCGAAGTCGATTATGTGAATGATTTTTTCCCGCTTCGTCGTACATCGTCCTATCAAGAAGTTCTCTGGCTTGATATCACGGTAAATCAGATGTCGACTGTGGACGTACTCTATCCTATGGAGCTGAAGTAAAAAGAAATGTTGTTTCATATAATTATTATACTTGTAAACATTTTATAAATATTTGACAAATCACGAATAACATCCTTCTTTTGGATTTAATCTTCTGCACTCCACGTAATTTGTGATACAATCAACCAAACAACTATGTCACGTTTTTATGCAATAAAGCTTTTAAAGATCAAATGTTTCGTTTTAAGAAGAAGGAATTATAAATTTGTTTGTGAACTTATTTATTTACTTTTTTTGGTTAATTTACTCTCTTTTTAATAATTTTATATTTTCAACTACTTCATAGTATGTACAGTATCGTGCCTCTGGGCGATAAAGAATCAACACTAAACCTACAACGACTAATCGAATGACTGGTTATATATTTCCCAATTTCTTTCATAATAAAGTTACTATTATAGAAATGTTTTAATTAATTTCATTTATTCAATAATATTTATTAATAATAGCAAATAACATGTTTTTGTTTAAATACCCGTCAAATAGATAAATCTGGTGAAAATAAGTATGCGTTTAACGTCGGTAGGTTTAGCGTTAAAAGCCAATGATCGAGTTATCGTGTGAAAATTTTGTCGAGGCTTCGATTCTCTAGCAGTGTTATACAAGGATTTCCAGCATTAAATTTTTTGAAGCTCAAATTTCGCGTTTCTTTTTTCCGTGACGCGTATCCTTCTTAACCCTTTCATCATTATAGACGTATTTGTAGGAGCAATAGACCAGGCTGATCGTATGCCGCTGGCGTGAATATCCGCTTGACGGGTGCTGGCACTTCTACCTTAATGACGCAGTGCTCGCGATCGACTCGCCTGTCAGAGCAACCTCACCCCACGAGTTTCCATATTAACCGTCGAAATGATATTAGAGTAAAAGTTCATTTAATTAAAATTGCCGAGTGATAGACGAGTCGTAGGAATTTGGGAAGTCCTTGCGTGTCTAAAAGTATACCACGTAAGACCGTAAACAAAACAAGCCGATGTAAGCTCCTCGAAGAAAACTGTTAACAATGAAAGGATTAACTCGGTGTATTCGCGCGCGCGCGCGTAGCCGTCGACAGTCTTCATAGATCGAAAATAAACATCGTCGGGGATGAATCTAATTGAGCTTCGTTTACGTTCTATTATTGGAAAAGAGAATTTGTAAGAAGAAAATCAAGTTCGATACGGCGCAACTGTGAGTAAAAACTGAGAAAAGGGAGAGAGATTGCGTACTTTCTTGGAAATACTGCGATAAGAATATTATATTTCTCTTTTGATAACGTCAAAGTACGTTTTATATCGCGCAGATTGAAATATCGAATTATTACGAATAAAGGAGTACACCTGTACCACTTCTATGTTTTCTATCAGAAAAACATTCACTGCTATTAATTTTCAAACATTATTCCTTATAAAATTATGAACAATGTATTATTAAAATTCTCTATAATGTAGCATACGACGTTTTTAAAATTTTAATTCGTTGCATTATAAATCGTCATTTCCTTATTCTTTGAAATTATTAAAAAATTATACTCTATACCGAGAACAATTAGTTCTCCTTTAGTAGATTTTTTCCTTTTTCACTTTAAATTTTGTTGAACTTTCATTGCAGTGTACTTGAATTTCTTACATTCATTTATTTGATGTAATTGAATATTACCGTAGTTTCTACCTTTTTCACAAATTTTACCCGACAGACATCGTAAAAACAAGCTTCTCGTAGCAGAGAGCATACTCTATGGCTATGGTGTTTCCACTTACGAGTTGTGTGGCAATGTTAAGAACGGTCTTGAGGGTAAACCTCCTCCCGCAGAGGTCGAAGAGATCTTCAAGGCTCGGTCCGAGGAGCTCCATTACCAGGGCGTTGTACTTCCCACATGGGCCGAAATAGTACACCTCCGGTATACCCTCTGCACGTGCATTATTAACTATATCAACCGATAAGGCAAATCACTCCCAAATTTCCCCCCTACAATCCCAATACGCGAATATTTTCTCCGAATGTGAAAAATTAATGAGTACATCTATTACATGCGTTGCTTTTTATTTTATCTACCTTTTTTTTTATTTATTCGTCCGTTTTCCGCGCGAAATCATTTCTAATAACGAAACAGACAAGGACGAACTCAAGTATTCCGTCCAGTTTGGTTAAATTATTCGTCTAGTTTATAGAAACGGTCATGATAATCGTTCACGCGATGCCCTTAATCATCCTGGCCTTCTTCCCACGTGAGACTAAAAACACATTTAGTTGGAACCTACTCAAATTCTCTATCGTATCTTCTAACGGTCTCGAAATGTTTCTAACGATATTATAGCCAATTTACAAGGTAGCACTTGGTCTACTTTATACGTTACATTGATTACAGCATCACCGATTACACGAAATTTTGAATATAACGAGCACGTTTGAGATATACGTGATTCGAGTGTCAAATTATTACGCGTAGCTCTATTTAATAAAAAGTTACCGCCAAACGTGAGAATCTCTCTAGGATTTCGAAGGAAAACAATCGGAATCGTTACAATGGAGTGTCATATTCGCAAAACAGAATTTTAATATCGAATATATTATTGACACTCACCGTGTGTACCTAATAATTTGTAAAACCTATATTCTAAATGTAGCTGTGGCGCCTTCGACTTCATTAGTTCCTGCAACAATGTAACCACACAGAAAATCGTGTTAGTTTATCAGATTTGTAAGAGACTTTTTTTTTTTACCTACGACACGACGCGATGTGTGTTATTGCGCAACGCTCGTCAAGATGTAATGTAATTTCCCGTTAAAGCGGTTTCTTAATTTAAATTGGATGTATGAAAGAGTGTAATTCGATTTTGTAGTATTACAAGATTACCAAGAGAGAGAAAGAGTGATTACATCTCTTTATCTTTCTTTCTTATTAAGAACAAGAAAAGTATTAACGATCTTACCATTTTTATTGCTACGTGCTCGTTAGTGTAGAGGTTTTTCCCTGAAACAGAAAAAAAGAGACTAATAATGCAACGTTCTCAACGTATGGCACGATAATGAGTATCGGGCGCGACTACTATACGAGCCACGGACGAGCTTTAAGCTTTTCGAAGATAATCAATAACGGCTTAATCTCGTATAATTACCAGTATCGATATATAAACTCGTTACGGTTTATTCGCACGTATTAAAGTCGATTACTTTAAACATCTATTTATGTCGATATACATATATGTATACGTGCTAGCATTCAAGTACGATGATTAGCATTAAATCGTACTCAACCTGGAAAATATGTAATCGTCGTGCTTTAGAATTAAAAAAGAAAAAAAACGAAGACTACGGTAAATCATCGAATTGCCTCGATGACGTGATAATTGTGTAATAATTAAATACCGCGTGATACGTTATTACCAAACGTATGTGATAGAGGGGGTCATAGTAGTACGCGAATCTTTCGATCTTTACTACAAAATTACCCATCGTCTGGTCACGACCTTGCCACGCAAAATCCTTATATCCGATCAACGAAAGGACATTAAAATGTTTTAAGGTTTCGAGATAATACTTTTGTCGTATCGTAGTCACAGTATCTCGAAAAGTATCCACGAAATCGTAGCGTGATGCTTCTTCGGTAGGTCAGAGTAAATCGGCTATTCTTGTAACTAAGGTTGAGGGTATTCGTGGAATGTCTTATATTATTCAATATTCTTTATATATTAAATATTCTTTCAACATTTTTCTTGTCTCCCGCGATATGTCTATTATATATCAACTTCCCCGTTCTTATGGTTCTATTTCAAGTTTTAATCGACGCTCAAGGCACTTTATTTCCGTTTAAAAAATAATCTATTTCTATTATAACCGCTTTAATATTTAAAAAATATCGTATTAAATTATTCATATCGTTCTAGTATCTACAAAACGTTGAAATTACTCGAGCGTAATCGCGAGTCCTGGCTGTAACTTACAACAATGCGATTACAAGCTACTAATGCAAAGGGGTAGTCTTGTCTAGCCGGGGAACCGCGTAATGACGGAAAGCTTCGCGTCTATTGGATGCTCGGCACAGGAGCGTGGCAATTCATAAGAGACAAATTAATGCAGCTTGTAATAAATATTAGTCGCACCGAAGGGAGTGAGAGTAACGACGATGATGATAATGGTAATAATAATAATAATAATCGTTGCGGGAAACCATTAATTCGCTGCGAGTTACGCCGTTACGAGACATAAATCGTTACGATTTAGAACGAACCTACAGTTTTGTGAAAAAGAAGTCGAATAAAGAAACGGTTAACGGGAGCCACCTTGAAAATTATCGGTAATTTTCCTCGAACGAGGTATTTATATATTATATAAAGAACGTACAAATTAAAAATCATTCCCTGCAGCACCGTCCCGGCCATTCAATTAAAACGAATCTCATTTGAATCAAACACGAATTGAATGTAATGCACGACGATGCAGAATGCTTGATGAATCAGTCTAGATACTCTATACGATCAAGACGAAGCGACGCGACGACGAACGCACAAACGATGTCGATACTTTGTATATGAAATTAGTCACACCTTTCTCATTCGGATTCGTGACATTATTACGAAATATGCACCTATCGGGTAGCTCATCGATCGATCGTACGTTATGCTCGGTCTCAATAAATTTTCATTACTCGCATATTTTTCTCTGGTTTCTATTCACGATCTCCGCGTACCTTACGCGAGCGAATCGTTCGAGCTTGTCGCGTAAAACGTGAATGACAACATAGACGCGGTAATTCTTGGAAACAATTACGTTCTCACGAGTGGAAGTAGTAGGTATCTTCGCGTTCTTCGAATTAGAACGACTCTATCTACGATCGAACGTTCCAAGATTTTTTTTCTATTCCAAACGTTAATGCTTCGCGAGTCGATGGAGGGTGGGCTAATGGGAAAGAAAATTTGGGCGTGCCTTTCGAGGCTCTCGAACATGTTAATCGGGGTAAGTTTGCCAAATTACGATAGGGTCACCACCTCGTTTACCATTTTGAAAGTTTACCGACGAATAAGTTAATTACTAGAGTATCGGTGAGCCTGCCGGAGGACCGCTAAAACGGGATCGATCGTTGCTTCGGTCTCGATACCACGATTATCGAGTTTTCGGAGAGAACCTACAACCTTAGAATTTAGACCACGTTAACCTATCCCATGAAATTTCACCTGAATCTAAAATCGTTCTGGTAGAATAATATCGCTGACACGGGTGAACGACCCGTTACTGTAGTCGCCAGATTTTTATTTGGTATTTATTTCTGTACAGGGACGAAGCAAGGATAAATGATATAAAAAAGAAGTATTGGGTAAGAAATTCTATAAAGGGAAGCGTTTAAACTTATCAACGTCGTCCGTAAATAATCCATGAATCTGTTTTACCGACCCAGTCGATATCGAACAACGATAGGATATATTATACGTCTAGAATGCATGCTATCGCGTAGATATGGTTAAATAGAAATTTTGTTTTACATTTAAACTAACAATTTTGTTGATAGAAATTTATCGAAACGATCGAATCTTGTTCTCGAATTACTTACATTATCAAACGCTTTCGAAGTTGAGTTTCTAGAGAGTAAGGAAGCAAAAAGTTGCTTTGCATAACAATATCGATGAAAGAGAGAAATGAAAAGAAAAGAAACTTATCGTCGTACGGAATACGTGTAATTCAAAAGCGTCACTGGAATTTATACCCGAGCTTGCTCACCGAAAGCGTGACAGAAGTAATTCCGGAAATGTTTCGGCCTATCGATAATCCTAACTCACACCGGGAATTCGTCACGAATATAACATACCGTGAGCGGAGTGTGCGCATAGGAAACGCGGTAGGTTCCTTGCTCCTGGTATTAGGAGTAACTAACCGTAAGTAGTCCGTGTGCCACTGCACTGACGTGTACGGTCCTGATAAGAGAAGTAAATGTAAGAGGGCCAGCTAGGCGATTAGTATCGAAGTAAAGGCTACTAAATCCGTCACGAGGTACCTCGACTCCGAACATTTTTACCGAACGTTAAGAAGTATTCCTTGAAATATTTTTCCTATATTTTAAAATTCGCCATTATCCGTATCGCGGTAGAGATCCAATAATTTCGACAGAGCCGAAACTTCTTCCTCGAGTTGACAGCTGACTTAATTGTAAAAAAAAATGTATTTTTCTAAACTTCTAAAAGGAGAATAGATACGATATAACAAAATGAAGTAAATTTATCCTTAAGACATGTACCAACAAGACTAATTTCATAATTAGCAAGATCATTAATAATAATAGAAAAATTATCTTTTATCATTAGTATTATATAGTTATAACTATTAACTGTATAGGTTATGGGTATTATAGAGATAGCCTTAATAATAAAAATAAATACTAACTTAACCTCGCTTTGACAGTCAGCTGTTACCTTCTCTCTCTCTCTCTGTTAGCGCATCTTCTAAGATGCGCGGTCGGAGAATCAACGGTAGTGGGGGAAACCGATGGTTTGCCCGTAGTGGAGAACTCAAAATTACGATATTCAAAATTAATGAATTCTTATTGCATACATAAATAAAACTAACTTGGCGCCCGTAAGTTTCCGAGTTAGTTTGAATGTGATCGTTTTGATTAAATTCGATCAAGGTTTACAATTATGTGTCTCGAAAATGCAATTACAATTTCCAATGGGTCTAATACCAACATCATTATTAGTTTCCCAGAAAACTAGAAGGAAACTTCACTCACAGTTATTTGATTAAGTTTATTTGAGAACATCGAGATGTAAATTCTTTGTACAACGAAGCAAAATAATTATCAGTAATGTAGTCGGTCGAGATCAACCAATTACAAATAATCTGAATAAAATACTTATTAAAATTTAGAACCTTTATAAGCATAAAGTGTACATCCATGCTTGTCAAAACGTCTATTTCCTCTTACTTTCAAACTCCGCGATACGCCTGTAAATGAACTTTCTAAAAAAACCGTGTATATTAAATAATCTTTGCGCTAAATCCACTCAAATATACCAAATACCGTCCAAGTGTAGCACCGTGTGAAGAGACGAATGATAAACAGATCGATATCCTTTCTCCCATCTCTCTACCGTCGCTCCAGTTTTTTATTCCGGCCTGTAGACATCCTCTCTTTCTCTCTCTTTCTCGTTTTATTAGAATGTCCGTACTGTCGATGCAAGTGCAAACCGTTCTCAATCGATACTACCAGGAAATCTAATTACGGACGTGAGATCACGAGTGGAACGGTGAAAGAGACGAATTTTTTGTTCCCAGAGAGCAACAAGCAGCTTGATTGCTGTACGAAAGGAGCGACCAATTCATCGACTATTTTCTATTGTCATACTCCAGTGCTTACGGTTACTATCTACGGCGAAAGTAATGAAAAACGAGACAGAAGTCTTTGAGGAAAGTTTGAAGGTGACGAAACACTGAAGAAATCATATTACGCGAACTAATAACAAACTATGAGAGAAGACACGTTCGAAATATCGAATTATACAGAAACAACAAGTTTTCGAGTTCGTATGAAGTAGAAAGGAATCGAGATTTCGGAAAAAGAAATCTCATATCGCGACTCTCGTGATTCTTTTTAAGTTACATTATTTATGTATACATGCATTTGTATATAAAACTTTTTAGCATTTATATCAGTCATATAGGAATGCGTTTCTTTCGTGTTTCGCACCGATAGTCCTTGCTTTACATATAACAATGTAGATTGTATACGAAATCGTAGCGATCGTCGCCGTGAAAATAAATGAACATCGCGTGGAATATATGAGAATTCGAATTCTCATGTCGAATAAAAAAAAAAAATGAGAGATTCGGCAAAGAAATAGATTGAAGTAGTAATAAATTGAATAATAAAATATTCAAATCTCGATTTTAAAACGATGAATCGGCTGCACTTAATCGAGAACAATGAAATCGATTTCTCTGAATATCGAATGGGGTTCCTTAGGAGAATACATAAGCGCAAAGATTTTCAATCATTGGATGCAAGCACACTCGAAACGTCTCCGGCGTCGTTTCGTTTTTCGTTCGATACGATATCAATGCGATAACGCGGTGCGTTCCTCTTTCCTGCAAGTCTATACGATGGTATTACATTACGCGTACGTGTTATAAACCTACGAAGGAGATAACAACTGTCGTGACTGCTTTCGAATGGAGCTTGAAAGACGCTCTCTCTCTCTCTCTGTCCGAGTCACTTTACGAGAATCTCGCTCAGTTAAATAATTGAGAGTCTGGCGTTTAAATATATTGTATATGCATGTATGCGTAACGCGTGCATATATACAAATTTGCGAGAGGTTTCTTTGCAGAGTGAGAAAAAGAAAGAGAAGTAATTAGTTCGTCGGCACGTTAATGAAATTTTTCGTTGGGTCGTCGAACTCGAAGGAGAAACACGAAGGTTCGTACCCTTTGAAAGCTTTTCTGCCCGGCGATACGACACAACGCGAAGATTAAAGGAGACATCGGCAGCGTGCTTTTGAAGCGGTCAAACGCCATTGTTTCCTTTTGTATGTTATTTCCCTCTTTTCTCTATTTTCTTTTCACAGCGCGCTCGGAGTTCTTTCGTTGTGTGTGTAAAAGAGAAGGAGAGAGAGACGAATAGATAAAGAGAGACAGTGTATGACAGGAACTAGCAGACATTCCTCGCGTGCCAAGCACGTGAGTTGTGACGAAATGTCGAACGAACTGGACCACCGGACATCACAGAAGCCGACTAACGTACAAAGCTTCGAGTTTGGGTTAGTTACGAAAGGTTTCACGGTCATACGTGCGAAATCTAATAACCAGTGAACCTTCCTTCCGTTCCTTTTATTCGACGCAAACGAGACAGTGAGATAAAAATGATTTTCTAACTTGTTTACAACGAAAAAGTTGAGAAAAATTAATAAATGAAATTGATAGTATTCTAATCGATCGTAAGTACTTCTATTTCTTTTTATAATAAATTACGATCGCTGCCAGTTCGAGGGATCGTTCAGGGGCATGTCCAACGATCGAGACCGAACGAAAGTGAGCGCATTGTCGACGATCCGAGCGAAGAGAGAAGGGAAGAAAGACGAAGAGGAATCCTTGGCCGTTCGCCAGAAACCAAAGAAGAGATATTCTCCTCGATCGAAGTTGTCACCCAAACTCGTCGCTCGTTGCTACTAGTAGCAAAATCATGCCCGCGAACCGGATAAGACCGAAAAAACATATTTCATGGAAAGTAATTAACGGAGATTGATAGACATTCGATCAAAAGTCTGTGAAAAGTATATAGTATTATAGTTAAATATTCCTTAGAGCAATAACGAAACAAATTGTGCGTTAATTTTATTTATACAAACGATTGCTGACCTAATTTTTCTTTCATCGCAAGATACTGTTCTTGGTTAATAACGATAATAATATCATTTAATTTAACAAATCATATCGACAAAAGGCGATTCGATGGCACGAGTAACGAAATATTTCATTGAAAAATCAATTTTCGATGTTCCAATAAAAAGCAGACATATGAGCTTCTTAAGAAAACCGAAATTACCAAAGTTCTGAATTGATATGGAAATCGATAATACATATATTATAGTAATAGACCGACCATTGATACTTATCTCCAGAAACTTGTCGATAATAGCGCATACAAGTGGTAGAATTATGCATTATTTCAAAGACGTCTTATTCTCGATGTTTATACTTCTTCGTCCCCTCTCTCGAAGGGAAAAGAGAGAGACCACTTATCCCTCGAAGGGGTGTGGAGCGAAGAGAAAATAACATGTGTCTACCCTCTTCTTTCTTTCCACTCGAAAGACTCAACTATATGTATACATATATACATATATATACAATTTGTTCCAGATTCCTCCAATGGAATTCCGGACAGCTTGACGAGCATCGTTTGTTTGTTGTACGATCAATCTCTCCACGGAGAAAAATATTTTTCTCGTACGATTAATCGAAATTCGTTAACGCGTTGATTATCGCGGGGCTAGTCGATGACGCTGGCGCTATGTTGTAGGGATTTTATTTAAAATTGCGACGTTCTTTCAACGTAAACAATATGTAAGAGAAATAAGTACAGTAATCTCCCTATAATCCGGCACTTCGCCAATGCGACCCCTTCAATAGTCCGGCGTCTCAAAAAAGAAAACTTCAAGGGTATAATACAAATACAGTGCAGAAATGTGATTTTTTTTATAACCTGAAACTAACGTAGGCTTAGTTAAAGTTATGTAAACTACAAGGAAATGCAATTTCTTTTTTTGTAATTTTTTTTTATAATACTAATTTTCTTGCAAGCTTGCATTTAGTTTGGCTTGTACGTATGTATGTATGTATGTCCGGTACAAATCTTGTAATTGTAATATATTTTGTTCAATAAAAATAGCTTTTATTATTAAAATGCGTTTTTTTTTTTTTTTTTTTTTTTTTAATGAACCTCCACTAATCCTGCGTCTTTTCGTCGATATCTGTCAGATTACTGAGAAACTACTGTAGTAAGAAGTATTTTGAATATACCTTTCTATACAGGATAGTTCAATAAGAACTATTGGACACCTATTTAAAATAATTTGTGTCCTATTGGTCGAATCAAGAAACGTTTGAAATGCATCAGTATATAAAAAAATCAAATTGAATTCGTTCGACGAATCTCTTCAAATACATAATAATCCATTTATAATTAATATTATACTTGGTTGTGATATAACGTGATCTGCGAAATCGTCGTGTAACACAAAACTTTGAGTGAAAATTACCGGATAATTCTTCTTGCATTTCAAATATTCGAGATTATAGGATTTTATTAAATAAACTTTTGGTTTAAAAGGGATTTACCCAGCAAATTATCGCGCTATGCGGAGAATTACACCTATATTCGGAGGAATTATACAGAACATTACAATGCTCGTTTATGTAAATGAATCTCGAGCGTGAACGCGTTAAAGGTGATGCATTAAAGAAAATCTCGGTTCTCTTAAAGGCGGTCTTCGTAACATGGGTATATACACGTAACTATGTTCGTAATACTACAACGAATCGATCGGGAAATTCGTAGAAAAGCAAAGTTAACGATAAAGTTCTCGTGGCGTTATTAGAAGGCGAACCAGGGGCTTTTATGAGCCCAGGCGAAAAAGAACTTTTCTCCTCTCTCTCGTTGAATTTACGAGTCGTCGACAAACGCGATCCCATTATCGGATAACTTTCTACGAGCGTAGACACAGAGTATGAGAGAGAGAGAGAGAGAACGGGGTCAATCTGAGACGAGCGACGATGACGACGAGAGACACACTTCGGGTCAACGATATGCATCGTGAGCGGTTGCATATAATAGCAACAAAGAGATATCGCCGGAGAAGGAGGTAAGAACGTACTCAAGGTTGCGAATGACATAGGACGCGTATCTCGCGAAATAGCTACTCGAAGCGTGTAAGCGATCTTATCGATCGCAATAGTTCCGGTCCCGTAGATTTCGATCTACGGGAGGGTAATCAAGGTAACTAACCTACAACGTTTCCACTCGCGAGAGCTAATGCACGCTTCTATTACGTCGCCTACCGCCCGTACGTATGCACATACTTCTACGTGCGCTCTCCCAATTCGCCACAAAGTGATTACTATGTAGAGCGAAACGCAATAATAGCTCGCACGGGACTGCCACTTCCATTTTTTTTTCGTTTTCGATTTCCCCTATTTACGTGTCGTACAATCGAGAGTTCGTGACGGCATTATTTCGTTTTTTCTTTTTATTTTCGACACGGATTTGTACACCGATTTGTCGTTGGCTTTAAATGAAGAGTGCTTATGGAAAATGTTGTAAGCGTAAAAATTGAAAATTGAAAAATTTTCTACGTGACATATAATTTATGTACAATTTGTAAATAGTTAGTAATAGTGCTAAAAGATGTAATTATTAGTATTACCAACTTTGCGTAGAAAACTCGTCTTCCTTCCGAAAAAATTGATTTTTGGCACTCGTAGTATTTTACGAGCACTCTTACAATAGTTATTGTCTGTCTACTGATCTATTAACTTTTATCCATTTTTTACACCATTTCGATACAAGGACGATATAATACAATTATTATAATATAAGCATAAACATATTATAATCAATCCTCATATTATATTTTTGCCAATCGTCTATGAATCATAACGGCACATAACGAATACAAAAAATCTAACTGTACATATTACAAAAAAAAAAGATGAAACCCATTAAAAATCGAATCACGAATAAAAAGCGATACTCGAAGGCACGAGCGTGCTACGTCCAGCACTTGTATCGATACCGACAAAAAGACTACGGTTGAACGAGCTCGTTATGAAGCAGATCCATGAACGATTCCGCAGTCTCCGGCATCGTCAAAGGTCATCGGACTCGCGCACGTAATTAGCCATACCAGTGCTTTCGCGTAATCGAAACGGACACTTTCCTCTCCCCTCTCTCCGTCTCTTCTTCTCTTTCTCCTTGGATCCGAAGATCAACGAATGCCTTCGATTAATCGAAATTAATTGACTCGATATGTAATCAGCCTCATATATTTATTAACCAATGGTTGTATTGACACAAAAGTGCTAATTTCCATTTTATTTATACTTCGTAATAACATTTTTACATTTCGAATATGTTGAAATATTTCACCATAAAAAGGGTATTTTCTTTTTAACGGAAACACTATGCAAATATTTATCAAATGCAAAAATATTTTTGTCCATCTTCCTCCGAAGTTGAAGCATTTCTATCATTTAAATGATTACACAATTGTTATTTCAAGTTCATTCGTAAATAGAACTTTCGAGGAATAAATAATTTGATCTTGGGCCATGTTTCTCTCTCGCTTGGTAATTGTTTCACGTAAGGCGATACAGCTTTGTTATCGAGCGAGCATCAGTTTACTCTTACGAAAATTTCCATGCCAAGTACATAGCATGCATGTTGCACTGTCCTCGTGAACGTATTAATCATACTAAATATGCATATGCATTCAAAAAAATACAATAATAATATTAATAATAATAATGTTGGTAAACGTCTAAAAATTCCTGGAAGATATCCTTATTAATCATTTCACCATTTATGACGTTCTTTGTACAAATACTAGAAAAATTTCAAAATATTATCTATCTTACTCTATCGGTAATCAAAATTGTATTCATAATCACACATCGTACACGCCGTTGAATGAATCCCAAGCTAATTTTCCCGATACTTTGGCGTACCCGTGACGACAGTATCGCTCCTCGCTCATAAAAATTATCGATAAAACCTGTTCGCGACGAGCCGTCCCCGAAGATTTTATCTCCGCGCAGCATCCACCAGATAACGTGGAACCTGTCGTACCGGATGAGAAACGAGCTCTACGATTGACAAAATTGCGATAACGAGGCGTCGAAAACAAGAAAAAAAAAGTGAATGAAAGGTAAGTAACGAAAGAAAAATCATTTTATAAATTACGAAAAAAAAAAGGAAGGAAATTTTCTTAAATATAATTGAAAATTCTTACTTGCATGAATATTCTTACTTCGTTGATTCGATAAACGACGGATATAATTAGAATTCGAAGAAACGATAGCGAGAAGAGAAGAAGAACCGTTCGTTCGCGGGAAAGCGTGGGCCTTTGTAATTAATTACCGCGTCGTTTATTCGTACGTTTGTTGTTCGGACCTCGAAGCTATGGGAAAAGGAACGAGAATGGAACTTGCGCGCACAGCCACTGGTAGAAAAAGCAAAGTCGTGTGTGCCGAGACAGTGAAAGGGAGAAATAAAAAAGAAAAAGAAGCGAGCAGGAGGAAAAATGGTGCGATGACGCGACTAAAGGAAAACAATGATGCACGTGTTGCGGATATATACCCATCCCGAGACCGAGAGTATAGGGAACAAAGGTGAGGAACAGAATCGCGTCCGCCTTGAAAAGGAGCCGTTACGTGGTGAACTAGAGAGAAAGAGGGAGATAGAGAGAGAACTGATAAAGTGGCAGTTCGAGCGCTTTTCCTCCTCCTTTTACACGCGCCTTTTTAGACATCGAACGACTCGTCCTTCGATGACGCGATTCTTGCGATAAAACTCCGTTCTTTTTCCTGAGAATCGTCTGGTAGATAGAGAAGTGATTTGAAGCACGTTCCGCGAAAAGAAGACACGTCAGATTAACGAACGAGTTCGATGCTTCGACGCGATTCAAGTCGAGAGCTGTTTCGGAGAAAATGAAAGCTTCGATGTTTCAACTGCGGTTAGAAACAAAATGACAAGACAGCTAAGCTTGATATCTATTTTAGAAAGATTTTTTAGAGCTACGTTTCTGTCTAAGTAACGCGTTGAAAGAATGCTTCGATCTTTATTCAAAATTCAATAAATCATCATAACAAGAGTGTCGGTTGAAACTATCGCGAATTCGATCGTAATTAACGTTGAAACCTGGCCGATTCAGCAGTCGGAGTGTCGGTTTCAGGTAAGCAGCCAGTCGGATAGGTAGCAACCGACCGAGCGAGCAGCCAACCAATAGAGCAGCCCTGCAAGCAAGACTGGAAAATCGAAGCAGAACCGTATAGAAGAAGGCAACATCGTCGTGCATCGATCGAACCCGCGGCCTATTCCCTTCTGTCCTCGCTCTCTCCCCTTCTCTTCTACTCTCCCTCTTACACACGCACACAAACACTCCGCAACCCCTGCCCTCTCTTTCCCTTTCGTTCTATTTCCCTTCTTCCCCTTTCACACTCTCGGCAGATCCCCGCCCTTTTTACGTCAATTTTCCTACGGGGTGTCTCGGTAGTAACGACGTCTACTTGCCGAAGCTCGCGTTTACACGTTTCCTCTTCGTACTCCCACCAACCTTTATCTCTTTCTCTCACTCTCTCTTTCTGTCTCGCTTTCACATGACACTCTGCCAAGTGCAGGAACACGTGCCAGCGACGATTGCGCTCTCCGCGCGTGAGTATCACCAAAGGAGTCCTTCCCAACTGCAATTTTCGAAAAAAGAAAGCGGTGATCCAACGACTGGTACGAGGCTCGATAACCAAGCATCGTTAACCATTGCCCTTGGGCGGTTCTTTTTCACGCAAATTTTGTTGTCTCCTTATCGTGTACACGAGTCATCTCCATGATGTCGTTCTCGTCAGTTTTATAAGCAGGTGTCTAAGTATGTGAAGAATCATCCGTGACATAAGGGAAGAAAAGAAGCAAAAATCGGAAAAGCAATCACGTTCTGGTGATAGAAAAAGAACGAATGAGTTGTAATCAGTTTATAGAATCCAGTTGCGTTTTATAGAGACTGGATAATTGGATTTACGATAACTCAGAGTCGATTACACGTATCTATTTATCTTTGAACGCTCGCGCAAGTGTTGGACATGATAAAGTAGCCAGGGTCAATGCGAAATTCTCGGATCAGCTGTGTAAAAATGAAAGAAGGAAAAGGTCTCTCTCTCTCTCTTTAGATTTGTGTATGCGCGTGCGTTAACGAACGTTTAATTTTATAATGGCTTCTTACGAGGCTGTGCTCCTCCTGGCTGCGTATCCCGTGCAATAAATCTTCCGTAAGTTTGATAAATATAAAACGGCTAGCGAGACGTTCGAGAGAGAAAAAGAGAGAAGGCTTGTGTTGGTGTATGTATATCGCGGTAAATCAATATCAGAAATTTCTGTGGCGCACGTGTTATCGTGCTCGCCATCGTCGCCGATAGCTCTCTCGCGCGAATTTAAAAATAAGCGCCAGTCACGACTGGGTGACACAGACGTGGCATGGCACATCCTAGAACATCCACGATACCGAAAGATCGTAGGCGAAATCCATCCGAGACGAAACTTGCTTTAAAAATAACACTTTCCGAAGGTATGCCTTCTTTTTTTAGGCACACATTTTTTAATAATTTATGCCGGAGTCATTTATGACGAGCGTTTCCCATCTCATGCGATAAGAAATACTGATATAATAATATTTCATAGTTTTGCGTTGTCATTATTATGAATTATTGGACTTGTTTATCCACTCGAACTATTGGCATCGTTTTAAATAATCAATGCCGCACGAAAAACATAAAATAAACTCTAATATACAAAATTGAACAAATACAAATGAACTTCTCTATTTTTAAAAAGAATATATCCGTTATGAATAATCTCTACTATTAATGCAACGTGAATTTTTGCAACGAGATGTTTTTTTTCATGTTTCGCTTCAACAAAGTGTGTCTCCGTCTGTCCGTTTCATTCACTCGCCCCCCCCCTCTCTCTTTCTCTTTTCCGGAGTAGTTAAAAGGAAGCGCAATGCAACTAATTAACGGAGGTAATTGAATTGAGTTGCACTCGCTATTTGTGCAATGAGCAAACGTTACGTCCCAGGGGTGTTTCTTTGAATGCTTCTGAGGTATCCCCCTAGACACACCGTTGAGAGATAGCAAGGTCACGTGGCAACACAAAGGGCCAGCACACTCGAGCTTCTGAGAACCATTAAAACGAGATTACGTTGCCGAGTGAATTTTCGCTCGGCGATAACGAGCGCGAAGGGAAGATCCTTCCTTCCTTTTTTTCGCGAAGCCCGAGCCCGCCATTTTCAAAGAACCGATAAAGAAAATAATTCGTAAAAACGTGATTTGATAAGCATCTCCCAAACGAAATCGGTGTAATCCTAAGTATAAGTGTTAGAAAAAGCTTTCTTACATATTGGATGTCATAACTTCGTTTAAAAATAAAAGTTTGTTAAACTATCGTCACGTCTTATATGTCTCCAATTTACGGCAATTATTACATACTCGCTATTCTTCGTTACATATTTGTTTTTCCTTATCAATTTGTCTTATACCGTATAATTTGTTGAAATATAGTAAACTACGTTTTATTCGTAAAACTCGCGTGAATATAAGTAGAAGCAAAAAAGAGTACGTTTCTCACGGGACAACGCGATAGTGAGTAAGCCGGTCAACGTTTAGGACCTTGAAGATCCCTCGCGACTTTTCCTTCGAACGTCCGTTAGCGAAGGAACGTGTAGTATGGTCTCGATGGTGTGGTAGCAACAACGCCCCGCAGCTGTCTTCCGTGCAATGCCGGTAACTGGCATAATGCTGGCTGGCTGGGCTGGCGAAGCTGCCGGTGTCCAGGAAGAAAGGCAGAAAGATAGAAAGGCGAACGAACGAGCGAGAGAAGGACGATGCGCAGGTGTCATGGTCGTGACGAGTCTCTTTAAGAGTGTATACGCGTATCCGTGTGGACGTATACGAATGTATATGCGTGTGTGTATGCAGGTATGTATACATGTATACGTATACAATGTAGGTATGTAGAAAATTCATGAACGTGCATATCCACGTATATATGTATAAGCTTGCGTGTCTCATGATTACGTGTTTGTATTTATGGAGGTGTAAATGTATGGGTATATGCGTGTGAGTGAACATATTGCTGCACTTTGTGCATTCTCTGCTCCCTATCCTCTCTCTTTTCTTTCTTTCACTCGTTTTCACGTACCTATAAAAGACGAAGAGTCCTTCACGACAGTCCAGCAGGCTCGTTTTCCCCGATTCTTACCATTCCCGATCTTAATCTCTTTTCGAGCGTCGCTCGTTATATCGTAGCGTGAATTTAAAATGGAACTTGGTGAAAGAAACTGAGAAAGAATAGATAGAATTTATGTAAAATATAGAAAATTAAAAGGAGAGAGGTGGGAGGGAGAAAGAAAGGACGATAGGGGGGAAAAGGTCGAACTGAAACGTAGTAGAAAGCGAAGAAGATATACGTCGAATTGTGTTGGTTTTGTCGGATACTTTGCTATTAATATTTCGCAAACGTCGCTGGCAAGAAATCCGGCGTAGTTGTTCAATGCCATTGTGCTTACGTAGAAAAATATCGGTCTTAGATGCGTAGAGATTGATAAAAGTGGTTAGTGTTTGCGCTGGCGTCACGTGAACACGTGCTTTTCGAGGAAATTGTTATTCGGTATCTTCGAGTATTTTTTGTGATATCAGTCAACCACTAATTTAAGAACAATAGAAATAACTATTTATTAATGAGATAATCGTATAATGGAATGGGAAATTCTATTTTTCATACACTTTCTCATTATGCGTCGTGTCTCCTATTTTTCATAGGAAAAATGATTTAAATGCTGTCATTAAAATTCATTAAAATTCTAAATTACAATACAATTTTTTGAAACTACCGGTATTCACGAGTTTCAAACCTAATAAATGAGATTTTCCAGCAGCTCCTAAACGAGCAACACCGACGCACAGTGGGCAATTTGGACGATCTAGGCGGACAAAATTCTTCCGAATAGAATTTATGATTTTTTTATCATTATTTAACTTTTTATATATATGTTTATAGTTTTTGAAGGTAAAATCAATGCATATCAATAGTAATAGTAACAGAAATAATAATAATTATAGTGATTATGACAAAATGATAGAAATCAAAGGGACGAGATAAGACAAGAATAAGATAGTAACAATATATTTAGGTTCAATACAAGTATTTATTGCATCAATAAAAGAAACTAAAGGAGATATCCTGATAATTATTTCAAATTACCGTGAAATACTTACTTCAATAAAGTGTACAGCACGATTGCCGTTGTTTTCCGTAATAATTCTTTAATAAATTGAAAGAATTAACATTGATGCACTAATCTGAAAAAAAATTTCCTGCCCCAACCTGCCCCTGCCGTTTTTATGACAAGCTGATTGAAAATGTTCATAAAAACGGCAGGGGCAGGTTGGGGCAGGAAATTTTTTTTCAGATTAGTGCATCAATGTTAATTCTTTCAATTTATTAAAGAATTATTACGGAAATCAACGGCAATCGTGCTGTACACTTTATTGAAGTAAGTATTTCACGGTAATTTGAAATAATTATCAGGATATCTCCTTTAGTTTCTTTTATTGATGCAATAAATACTTGTATTGAACCTAAATATATTGTTACTATCTTATTCTTGTCTTATCTCGTCTTTTTGATTTCTATCATTTTGTCATAATCACTATAATTATTATTATTTCTGTTACTATTACTATTGATATGCATTGATTTTACCTTTAAAAACTATAAACATATATATAAAAAGTTAAATAATGATAAAAAAATCATAAATTCTATTCGGAAGAATTTTGTCCGCCTAGATCGTCCAAATTGCCCACTGTGCGACGTGTCAGGTATTTTACAAAACGGTGGTTCAAACGAGAACTAAAATATTTGGCCGTAGGTCTAAGAAAACCGATTGTCTGCAAAAATATTTCGCGGAATGTTCATGTAGGACGAGAGGAGCGAAGGCAACAACTCGATAAAACTTTCACGGTGCTCCTCCTACTCACCGGGAAAATGATAAAACGCAGTCGGCGACGGAGAGAAACTTTTCTCGGTTTGCCACGCTTCGACTATTTTTTCTTTGCCGTGACTCTTCTTCCACGTATCGGGTGACTAAGATACCGTAACTCTCTCGTATCTGTATCGCGTCGTCGTAGGACATTGAACGTTGAGAGTCTGAGACGATCCGAAAAAGATGCCAGAACACGTGTTGGCGAAGCCCCAGAACAACATCGACCTGAATCCTTAGGATCTTAACGTCGGTGTGCACGACGCCCCTGACTAGCTCAGACACGAGCGATTCGCATTTCTTCGAGAAACTCGAACGATGTGCTTTCTCGACTCGCTCACCAACTCGAGCGCACGAACTTCTTACGCGTGAAAGATCTCCGTACTTCCTATGAAATATCTTAACCCTCTTAATACCTCAGAATCGATATATCGGCTCTAGAGTTTTCCCCAGACATATCTTGAACCGATATTTCGTCTCTTTATGTTCAATACAAATGTAATACCATTTATTACAAGCTTCAATTTATTGGAACACCATTTTTTCCTTCCCTCGTATAAAACTAGATATGATTTGCAATAAAATACTACAAAAAAGCGTTACCTTTAATGTGCATAAATGTCGTCAAGTTAAAATGTTATAAATACCGAAAAAACGATAACTACGGTTTTACATTTGCTTCTTCGTCGATCAGATCGCTCGATATCGATGTAGGATCTGTTCTCAGGGCAAGACGTTCAATGAACACACCGAGCATCCTTTTCACCGTTTCTGTTAAGTTAAGGGAACAAACGGCTCGAAGGAAATAGCTCCCCTTCTTCGAAGACGCAAGGATAGTATCTAAGGATGCTGCTGATTCACGAAAACGGAGAAAGAACCTTCGACGTGTGAAGATACCGTGAAATTGGTTTGCCAGTAATGAAAAATTGTTATTCGGAATGACGTATATGGAACGATAATCTTTATAATTTTTTTACGGTTTCTCAGCATTCTTTCTACATTGTTTGTCTTTCTCGTTTCTTACTATATAGACTTATTAAAGAGGCAAACATCTTCCGTGGTATGCGTCACCGTATACGGAAATGCATTCGATAATCGTCGTGTTTCTTATGTAAGGAAAACGTAGGTGCATACGTGCAGCGATTACTCCGTAGATTTTCACTTGGATGAAACAACGGAAAGTGAAATGAAAATGATCGGAATGCGATACTTTTCCTATTCGACGAATTAGTTCAATGACGATAAGTCTATCTCGGTATTACGATATATGGAGTCATGTGTTAATAATACAATAGGAAACCTTCAAGTTTTAATTGATTTTGTTAATGATTTTCAAAATTTCAATGATGTTTTTCGACTGAAAGTTTTACAATAAATAATGAAAGTCGTGTATACGCCTAGTTAGCGAGGACAGAACCATCAATTTGGGGGGAAATGTTATTTTAAGAATTCTATGAACGTATAAACGACCTTTGTGAGAGTGATCAGCGAATGACCTACATACATTTACATATACATATTTACTCGTATCACGTATTTCATAAAATATCAGCATTAAACGAGTTTAATGACTAATTCATTACCCGGTAACTATAAAATACGGTCTTTTGAGGTGACCGGTTATTCACCGGGGAACCCACCCTACAAAGTGTCCCAAAAGTTTAATGACCTATTTTACAAACGATCTATACATGTGTAATTACTCGACCAATAGGAAAATGATGGGTCACGAGTAAACCATAAACGAAAGCACAAACCGTAATTTACTTGCAATACAAATTGACAAAGATTTAATAAATGCAATATACAATTACAGGGCAAGGGTACAAAGACGAACCCTACTGACCCACTATACAAATATATAATGTATGTAAAATATAAACCAATTTCATGAGTTTAAATGTACTTTAAGTGAATGTACGATATACACCTATCCATCGATTTGCACGGTACTTAATTTACACGTTTTCGCTTTTACACGGTTTGAGTCGAAAAGTGTAATAAACTTTTTCGAAAGTTGGCCTAGTTTACGAATGCCTACCGCTAATATTCGACCGAACCTTCGGCTTCGGTCAAAAAAAGCACCTTATGGTTTTACGCTAGTATTATAGAATTTCTTACTAATGTTAAGGCTAAGGCCCAAATCTGCCCTTCGTTCGATCACTGCCTATCCCTTCTGCCCTCCGCGATTGGCCGATCTTTGTTAGTTAATAACTCGTTAACTACGCCAATTTTCGGAAAAGTTGATTAGACTTGTCGACTCAAGTCAATAATATGCACATACAGTTTTCGGCTAGGGAAGGTCAAATGAGACACCCTGTATATTTAATAAGTATAAACGATTATACGATGAAAGTAAAAATTACGATTCTCCCACGATACGAACGTGCGAAAATATAATATACTTGGACATACGCGGTCTAACAAAGATATCGGAATCGAAATTGAGTTTGACCCCGAAGCGACGCATCCTCCGCGAGATTTCCGGTTAACGCACGAAGCACATGTTGAGTCTGCGTGAGTGCCAATCAAGGAACGTCCCCGGTGGGGCCTTTCTCCTTATCACGGTGCACGAGCGCCGGCGCGGTGCGGGAGTCGCCGCGAAAGAGAGACAGAAAGAGAGAAAGAGTGGGGGAAAGAGAGTCAAAGACAGAAAAAGAAAGAGAGAGAGAGATGAAACGAGAGCTCTAGCGTCGATCGCAGCATCCAAACACGGCATCCGTAGTAGAGCACGGACGGCTCGAATCGGAAGCGTTCTTCGAGAAAGAACACGATTGGAGGCCGTTTATTATGCCCGAGGAAAGTTCGCATCGAAATCTTTTTCTTCCACAAAAGGTCAGAGTTCAGCATTTTCGTCCTGAACGTTATCGATCCACGGGCTCATTGTTCCCTATATGGAACGAGGATCGTCGAAGGTCATGACCGAAGGTACCGTGATAAATGATGGGAAGAAAAAGTAGTTGCCGTGTCCTTGAATTTAACGATACCAACGAAATGATTATTAATCTATCCTTTGGAGTAACTAGATCCTTATCCGGAACGCTTATGCTTCTTGTTAACCCCCTAAGTTAAAATGGAAAGTCTTGCTTGCGTCAGGTCTCTTTGTCGTACCGAGCTTTGATGAGATTTATTTTGTAAATCGACATTATAAAAAATAAAGCAAAGTCAATACGTTTTTAAACAAATGTAATGGAAACCGAAATATTTTAATTTTTCTCGTAAAACTGTGCGCAGAGCGCTGTAGTAAAATTATATAGTACGAGCAGTCGAGCTTGCTCTAAAATAAGTCGTAAGGCAGAGTGTTAATTTCTATAGGGTAAGGTTGCTCAAGTCGTACCTGTTCTGTATTTGGAGTCTTTTTTATAATTTAGATTAATTTATATGACAACACAAAGATTTTTTCAGAGTTGTTCTAATAAATAAAAACAATATTTACACTAGAATCGAATAGCAAATATAGTTTTTATATATTTGCTAAATACTCAATCTTATGCAGGATTTTTCTTAGGAGGTACGACTTGAGCAACCTTACCCTACATGCAACATAGGTTTAGGCTTCTTTTGGACAGATTTTTCGAAATTTTCTTAAATATGTTTCTTTCCCCGCGAAAGACCGCACACGCTTATTGAAAAGTGGAACATCGATTGAATGGCGAGCTTCCTTCGAACGAACTCGAGCTAAACGGATCGTACTCGCAACGATGAACGGTAGACGACAGGGCGGTATGTCTGGGCATAGAAAAAAGTTGAATGCTACTAGCAAGAAACCTTCACGTAGGTGCCCCTTTAATTATTCTTTCCGTTGCTGCGCGCGTGGTCGAGTTATAGCAGCCTGCGATACGTCACACCTCTTAAAGTTCGATTTATCGATTCTCGACGACCCCCCCCCCCCCGCCACTCACTCTCCCTTTGTCTCTCGAAGTTTTACGAAAGTCAATCTCGGCGTAACGCCTCGCGGGACACGCCTCTGATAATAAAGAACGTTGTTTTAACAGGTATCGAGGAACGTGCGATAATATTTATAGAGACAAATTATATTATGTTGGTATAATCTTGGTTATTTTTATAAAATAATTGGCGTGATTGCCGGGTATTATTTTGACGGTGAAATTTTATTTTTCTGTGCAGCGTCAACCACATTTTTATAAACCCAATAAAGAATTCACATTTAATAAAAAAAAATCGATATTTCCAATAATGAGGAAGCCGTGCGAATTCAACTCGCCAACTGTCAAATTAATTTTCTGTTTTTTTTTTTTTCTCACTCGAACGTTCTAATTATTCTAAAAATACATCAAAAAATTTCTAGAAGCACGGTAAAGGAACAGAAAATTCCCTGTGGCCTTTGAAAAATTCAAAAAATAATGGACGATCTCCTCTCTCGAGACAAAATGGAGAAGCCCGGGCCATTGTATAGCCGTGTAGCGTATCGCCTCGCGTATCAATTTCATTAATTGAAATCCATGTACTCCCATCACGGTAAATGTTTCGGAAAAACGAGATGTTGACCCAATTCCGTGGTTGTAAAATCGATTGACGGTGCGATCGATTCTCTCGATATTTTAGCAAAAGAAATAGCTATAAAAGTAAGAATAACAAAGGAAGGGGTGAGGGGCTATAAAAAGCATGACGCATAGATAGTTGGACGCGTTACAATTCGTAAGAAACTCGGTACGATGGTATCTAGGAATCCTAGTCCCACTAAGGAAGTAGCTATTCGAACGACGTTATCTTAAATTATGCGAAAACGCGAGGTAGTTTCTTAGCGTGAATTAGAGGCACCGTACGCGTCGTAGTCCAAGGCTCGAGTCGCGAGGAACGGTTCCGATATGCTTCGCGGTGTTGGCGTTTTATACATTCGCGAACGTGTAACCGCAGTAAAAATAAATGCCGGAGCGCCAATGAATAAAAAAGTGAGCGACCGACCTAGATGTATCCCCGAGTGTGAAAAGTGCCCGTTCTATAAATGGATAATGAATCTGTTAATTAGAAGAGAGAAAGAAGAGAGATAGAAAGATGGAAGCGAGGGAGAGAGAAAACAAATTGTAACGCACAAATTAACAGGCCACGTTTCAACACGGACGTCTTCGGCATGTTATTACCTCTAGACTGTAGAAAGTCGAAGGAGGGAGAGAAAAAGAAAAAAAAAAAGAATAAGAAGGATGGAAGGGAGGAAGACGGAGCAATCTCTCGACAAGCTGGAACAACGCGATTGGCAACGCGCCTGCGCTTTTCGACTTGGTACGTTGCGCTCTTTTTTTTTTATTCCGTGCATCGCGGATATAAAAGTTTGATAAAAAGCGAGAAACAAGAAAACCGTATAATCACCCTTTCCACAAATACCTACAAAGCCTTCGAAAGTGTATTCGTACGCTTTTTATTTTAAAAATTTCACAAAGTGCCATGAAATCCTGAACGGGTCGAGTGGTATTACCGCGTTGAATGGCGCACATCGAGTATTTTTCAAAATAGTGAACGGTCTTGTCTGTGTGGGGAAATATGAAATACCAGCTTTTTTTATTACATTTTTTCACGAATGTCGCATATACTTGTGCATTTTTTTGGATCTTGTTAATCCATACAAATGCTGTACTTGTAATGAAAATAGATCGACCTAACGAATTTGCTTAAATATAAACAAAATTCTTAGGCACTTTATTTAATCGAAGAATAATCTTAAGATATTATTCACATTTAAAGATTATGCAAGTACCTATTGCTTATCGTAAAAAAAAAAGACAAATTCTTAAAAACGTGTACGAGTGGGATGTGTACACCGCAGGATGTTCAGCAATTCGAAAGACGCAACAGGTACGCGTGAATCGCGGAGAAGATTCCGTTTGGACGAACGGGACGAAGAATTTCACGTGCTTGAAACACGCAGCTTTTAGGATAAAATTGTTCTAAAAACGTTTCGATCCTATTATCAGGCAAGAAGAAACCGGAAAACATAAGAGGTACCGCGAGATTCGCGTAATAAAAAGAGGAAAGGAAGGGAAAATATGATTGACCATAGACACGCAAAAAAGGAAAAGAGAAAGATAGAGAAAAGGTAGGGATAAGAAGTAGCGTTATACTGAAACTTAGAAGTATAGAGAGGCTTAGACGTAGGTGTGAATGTAGGTCAGGGTACCAGCACGTGCACTGCCTGGTCGTCGTCATCGTCTTCGGCACACTGCTCAAAACGAAAAAGAATATACATACACGGCTAAAAGAGAGTACAAGGGAGGGAAAAGAAAGAGACAGCGAGAGTGAGGGAGAAAAAGAAAGAGTTCGAGTCACGAGAGGCACTTTCGGGGCGGCCGCTACTCCCCGGTATAGCAAGCCGGGAGGCATAACCAAGGACTCGAGTGTTTTTCCTTTCTCCCTGAATTTTTCCTTCGACCCTTTTGTTTGTTTGAGACCTTCCCCCTCGCTACAAAATCCGCAGTGGACCGCGACGTTGCTCTAGCATCTCGTATTGCGAACTTAATCCCCTTTTCTATCTCCGTCTCTTCGTCCCGTCCGTCCGTCGCTCCGTCTTTCTCGCCCTCTTCTACGGCACTCCTTTCGACAGATCGATATACGAGTCGCGAGGACTGCTTAACGATATACTTTTCTCTCTCTCTCTCTTTCTTCCTTCCTTGGTCGTCCCACATTTCAGAATTCTCGGCCAACAGATTACTCTACCGACTCCTTTTTTTTAAATCCTATTTATTATTATTATTATTATGAGTACCAGTATTATGCTTTTCATTCGCCACTTCGTCGGCTATCAAAAAGACATTCGTCTTCCCGTGCTTCAATGAAGGAGCCCGAGAAGATCGAGCTTTTTTTAAAGGACACGTAAATAACTACTCTCTTTACTTTTCTTCTTCTTTTCGCAAATTTAACGACCCTCCAGACGATGGCATAGGTCCTCGAATCCTTTCTGTTGTTTGCACGAGATTCTGATTTCTAGAAGTAGACGTTCAAGGTGGAAGAAAAAGGGAGGGAGAAGCGGAAGCTTCCTTGAAGATAAAATAAATCCAGATCGATCTTTCGAAAATAAAGCCTCTGAGTATCCGAATCGGAAAAGTTTCTTCAAAGACGAGCTGCTTGATTTCGTTTCGACGTGAATCAATATTTATTCCGAATGAAAATCGATAAGCGATTATGTAAATCTCCCATTGCGTTACTAACGAGTTCGTCGACGCTCGAGAAGCGAATTTATTTCATTCTTCGCGTAAAGAGAAAAAAAAATAGAAAAAAATGCACTCTGCTCTTTTTTCGTCTGTCTGTCTCTCTGCACGGAATTATTAAACTAAGTAAGTAAGATTGAATAAAGTAAAGTCGTAGCTTTTAAGAATGGAGAATTTAGTTTCATGGAGTTTGTCGAAAGAACTCGTTAGATACGAGAGTACCTACTTGCCTTTGAAATAGTGAGAAGAAAATGGCTCGACAAACGGTCGCTTACCTCTATTTATATTTATGCACAAGGGAATCGCGTGAGTTGGACACGTAAATTTCGTAACTTCGATATAATCGTATGCGAGTGATTAAATCGATGATTAAACGATATCGTTGAGACCGTCTTTCGTGTCGTTTAACATAAATCATAATTCCAATCGAATTATGGCCGTACGATAAATGTAAAACAAACCAAATTTAACTAAAAGATAACAATTCAAGTAAGGCATGATTTTAAAGCAGGACGATTACAACAAAAATATAAGGAACAATGTGTTTGTCGTTTTTAGTCTACCGTTACTTTCACATATTCAAGCAATTCCACGTCGCAATTTCATCTCATATAAATTATGTAATAACGCGTGCAACGAGCTACAAAGTAATCGATCGGCCCGATTTCGATGCGCATCGGTCAGCCGTAACTTTTAGGGCGCGTATGATCGAAGTGCTTTTAATCATGCTCGAGGAAGAACAACGGCATTGTTAATCGAATTCAGATTCATAAGGTAACGAAAATTCGAATCACGGAACACGATCTAATTAATGTCGAAACGTGCAACGTCACGAGCGTAGACGAATGAATAATTTTATTTTGTTAAATGAAATGAGATTTTAAATAGTTGATTTTTCTAAAAAACTTATTAAATTTTCTCAAGAGGATTATATATCACGTTTCAAGCTCTGTGTAACTTCCGTTATTCGTATTTTATTCGTGTATGTAATATAGAGAGAAATGTTGGATCAAAATATGTTTCATTTGAAATGTCTTACTCGTCTGCACGTTCCATCGTAAAAATTTTCAAAAACGTATTTAATTAAGCGAAATTAGAACGAATTCTTGGACGAATATATACCTACGTAACGACAACGTCGAAATGCTAAATGGGCTTATTCAAATGAAGTTTTACGAGATACAGGCTTTAATTTGCACTTCGTTGGTGCATCGGTAGGTACATCAAGGAAATACGAACAAGCGCTAACGATTATCGGATCTCCATTCTATTATAACGATCTCGAATCGAAATTTTATGCTTTGGTTTGGCCTCCAAAACCTAATTTAATAAAGAAATAAGGTTTTTATTCTGCAAGATCCTGTGTTAGGCCTAAAAGGCTCCAATTGACGTTTAATGAGCAATCTAAACAAAGATTTGACCCTTCACGAGGCTAAAAAGATGCGAATAGAAACATTTATAAAATTTGGATGATAAAATCGAAGTTTGTAAACATCGTTTTAAACATAAATTGGTCCAAAGCGATCATAAATGCCAATTGGAGGTTTGAAATAATGTTTATTTGAAACATACTAATTCTATTCCATAAGCCTCGCATCCCATCTCCAACTTCTAACAGAGAATTATCGCGATTAAAATTTCGATTTTGGATTTTAATCGTGAAAATGTCTTACTCAATTTGTGACATATATTTCATGTTTAAGACCGATTTTATTTTGGCACTCGTTGAGAGGTAAAGAAGAAAAAAAAAGGAAATATCGTGCGCACATCGCGGAAAATATGGTAGCTGATTTTCCAGAAAAATGTTGCAACAATCCCATTACGAATCTGGAACGCTGGAAGAGTCCAACCTCGGCATCGCGATCCAGAACTCATAAGCGTGCCCTGCTCCACATTCCACCCTTTTTCTAGGAAAAGGGAAATTCGAGAAAAGAGGATAGAAGACGAAATGAGAAAGAGAGAGAAAATGGGAAACGGCAAAGAATAAACTTCGCTCTTTCGCGTTCGCCATATAGCTCGAACACCGCATGGATCAAGATTCTTCTCGAGGTCGAACAAATTGCCGAGGAAGCCGTTCTAGTTATGGGTAGACATTACGGATACCTCGAAAACGGATTATTCAAGCGCAAAATTTTAAGAGAAACGAGAGGAGGCGCCTGGAAGACGAAAGGAAACGAACAAAGACGTGGAACAGAAATTTGGGAAAATCATTCGCGAAGAAAGATTTATCGTCATCTCGGAAGTGCGCGCAAATTGAAAACGTTGGAGAATTGAAAATAACGAGAACCCTACGAGATCTTTGCCTATAAAAATTCGCGAGGCTTCCCTTAGGTATTCGTTTCACGAATAAAATGCATTTATATGCACTTGATATGCTCGAGATATGAATAGAATATCGAATCGATTTAAAGACGATATATTCTGTACATAGGACGTTTACTAGACGAACGATGTAGACTAGCATCGCGAAAGGGTTCGAACGTGTACTTACGCAAACGGAAGCCTTTACACGCGACGATCGATGCTTCTTATTTCCTTTAAAACCTCCGACAAAATACTTAGGTATCTGTGCCTGAATAAAAATCGACCGAGAATGGGATCGTTAGGATGAAAGGAGACAAACTACCATCGGAGCCACTCGAAAAAGAATTTTCCCTTTCTATGCCGTCACCACGCTGCCATTCAATTCAGTTCATTCGTACCCTTCGTACTTTGAATCACCGACTTAAAGGGGCTGGCTCCGTTTACCGTTCGGATTTTAAATAACCAAAAACTTAAATACCAAACAATTCAAAGATTTCCGATATGAAATACTAAATAATTAAAAGGTGAATTATTCAAAGATTTCTGGAAACAAATGAAACGGTAAAAACAAAACTTTTCCTCGATCGATAACACCATTCTTCCTGTACACGAAGAAAACATATTCTTTTTATAAAAAGGGGATTAAAGATTCGAATCTCGCGTGCTAAACTCGACGCAAAAAATCTGTTCTTTCTCATACACGGCATAACGCTTCTCGCAAATACGAAAGAACGGGCATCGATCAGCGAAAAGTAAAGTTTACATCCGAGGAGTTCAGTGGTCCGCGAATCGATGCTTCGTATTAAACATCAGCTGCTTAGTATAAAGCAGCTGTTCGTCGTACGCCACGCATACACGCACGTAAATCCGAGGGGATCTCCCCCTGCCAGAATTACGTGCGTGCGCGCGTGCTCTCGCTCTCTCTCTCTCTTATTCAGAAGCCGAGGACAAGTTCGAGCCAAGAGGCCATCATCATCGAGTCGACCTTACGAGGCATGGATCACAAGTAGAAATACTATTTTGGGATATCAATTGCATTAAATCGTAGTCCATGATGAATTTTGAAATAATTTGAAAGCTTAAGTGCCGGTAATTGTTCGTTTGTCGCAAAAAATCAAATTTTCTATATTAACACGTTCCGTGCCACGTGGGGCGTATACGCCCCACACAGTACTTTCCATTCAGGCCATCTACATTTTCATTGAAAAAGAAAAATTCAATAACTGACTGACATCTACAGGGTGTCCGCTTCCATGTAGTCAAGCGGAGGACTACATGTACACATCAATGATTTGAATCGAAATGTCTAATACCATTTTTCGAAATTCGACTTAGTTAACGAATTATTAACTAACAAAGATCGGCCAATCACGGCGAGCAGCGACATGTAACGTTGTTTATTGTGGATTGCTCCTCCTACCGCTTCATCTCTTGCCTGGCTGCGAGCTCGAGTGAACCGCCTTCCTTTGCTAATCGCCGTAATTGGCCGATTTTTTGTTAATTAATAATTTGTTAACTAAGTCGAATTTCAAAAAATGGTATTAGACATTTCGATTCATATCATTGATGTGTACATGTAGTCCTCCGCTTGACTACATGGAAGCGGACACCCTGTATAGTACATTTTAACCTCTAGATGTTTCTTCTGATAATCATGATTTTTTAACTATTATAAATATTGCAAGAAATACGTTACAAGCAAAACTAGATCATAACGGAAAGTCTTCAAAAATCGGTGTGGCACGGAACGTATTAAAAAGCATTAGGATCAAACCATGTTAAAAGAGTAACATTTTTTCTAAATAGTCAAAGTGTCTTATTAGTGATATTACTTTACTTTGTTTATTTTGTTTTGAATATTTATTAATATAAAAGCAAGTACCGTTGATTTTACAAAAATAACGCGTTCTATGAACGAAGAATTTGACATTTCTTGCGAAAATGTAAATATAAACGTAGGCGAACCACGCGTACGTAAATGCACATATGTGGGATTCGAGCGCAGCATTCCCGCATTTTTCGATTACAATTTCCTCTTGTTAGTTTCATTTCGCACGAGTCAGACTAGAAATGTGTCGCACCATGAAACTGCGCGCGCACGCTCTCGAGCATGTTACATACTACGCGAGTTAGTAACCGGGCTATGGGTTATTCGATGAGAAATTGATCACTTTTTGGAGTACCATTTTTGTCCTTGTCCTCAATTTCAAACAAATGTACGTAAAGAAGCTTTAGAAATATCAAAAATCACAGATGAAGCGTTTCTTACGGTACAGTAAATCCATTAACTGTCCACAAAACAAAAAATAAAGCTATATACACTTTATATTCATATATTATTCAACGGTCCTAAAAATTATTGTCGTTAAACCTAATTACTAAAGAGATTTACATGTTTTAAATATAAAAAGTTAAACGTTGATCGAGTGTTTTGGCACTAAAAATTAAAAAAAAAAATGTTAAAAGTGGAGTTAATCGTTATGACCTGTAATAATCTCGCATCACATGTGAAAGTATTTGAAGTTATGCTACTATATTTTACAAAAAGAAATCTAAACGACCTTAATAACAAAACCCAGGAAACGTCACTCGAATTAACACCTTTCGTACATTCGACGATGCTCAAAAAGCGAGCATATGTCTCACACGATTTTCGGCAAACGCTGACTCCGTAATGAGAGTTCAATGAACATACGCGGGAAAGGGAAAGTACCTCGCGTCGGCTTTCCAATGGAATTAAATCTCGGTGTAATTTCGTAGAACGTAACGATGAGACCGGGCATACATTATGCCCGCGCTTCGTACAACCGACACACTTGTACAAAATTGAAGCTTAAATCAAAACGAATGCGCGCACCTCGCTAAAAGTTCCAACGAAAAAGATACGTTCTCACTTTAATAGAACATCTCGTTTAGCGCGCCCGAAAAGGATGCAATTAGCGCAAAGTAGGAGAAGAAAAAGAAGAGAGAAAAAAAAAACGCGTTGATCACCTTTGTCGCGTTCTTACACGCACACTTGACTTCGGAGTGCCATAACGTGAGTCCGTAGAAACACGATGAACGAGATTTACGTCGAGTCACGACAAAAAGTCAAACGCTTTGTAAAATACAGAAAATAACGTAAGCAAAATAGAGAATCTCAAATCTCTGACCTCGCGTATCGCAAACGACGATCAACGATGATTCATCATCGAACCACTTTAAAATCCTAGTAGAAATAAATTAAGCGACCCCACCTCCGAACTTATACGTTTAGCGCGTAGCGCGAGTGACTGGAGGTCACCGAGAAAAATTTAGTAGGTAAGAATACCGAACTATCTCCTCCTACTATCCGAAGAGTCGAGATATCTTTCTGATGATTTTTTCTACGTAAAAAATACAAAATTATAATTAAACGGGATGCTATCCTATAACATAATTCCTCCAAGTTCCGAACGCTAGGATCGACGTCGTGGAAAATAGCTTTTACCGTGGTACATAGCGACATCGATTTACCCGGAATATCGATTTCCCGTAGATACGGATTAAAGGGAATAATTTAATGCGAACTTGTCGTGCCGCGTTAAAGTAATTACTCTCACGGGGCGGCCGAAACGTTCGTGATTTTTCATCGCGATCGTTCAGGATGAGAGGAGAGAAAGACGGGGGGAACATCCTGTGTCGAGAATTTCCGTGAGGTGGCGAGAGGAGAAAGAGGTAGATGAGGAAGAGGTGGAGGAAGCGAGTGCTACACGAGGACACAATAGAAAAAGGTCCAAAAAGATCGACAATGGGAAAGCGACGATAAAGTGACTGCACGCGGCTGTCTAACGAAAGAACGAATAATGCGCTTAACGCTTTTCGAGCGGAACGCGTCGAGCGACGTTTAATTTTCTCCTCGGGCATGAATATTTCACGGATCTTCGAATAAATGTGGCGCGGAAGAGAGGTAGAGAGAGACTGTAAAGGGAAGGAAAAGGTAGGTATACGTCGAGAGATTTCTTTTTTTTTTTTACAAAACACAGTTACCGGGCTATCGATCTAACGAAAAGCGTTTTGCATACTCCTAACGCAGTTACCTTGAATTCTACATAGATAGAACACGAACGATACTCATTCTCACAATATGGATACCTGTTTGTCGTGAATCCGGTTTATCTCGAAAGGAAATCCTCTATGCGCTTTGCGGGAGAACGCGCGAGTTTTGAACGCCCGTGACTAGACTCATTTCTGAGGATTAACTAACAAGCGAACGAAGTAGTAACATAATTGCTCTTACAACGTAACGCTATCCGTAAGGTCTATACGATAAATCCACCTACGATGCTCGTTCCCCCTCAATTATGTCACGAGGCTGCCTGCAAATTCATGCCAAGTAGTTCGTGGAAACGGGGAAGCGTCGAAGCGAACGCGACTGCGGGAGGGAGGAAGGGTCTTCGTGTATTTCCGTAAGCGAAAGACCTTAGACTCCTCTTAGGAGGAAACTCGTTTGATCTCTCGAAAAACGAGAGAGTGGGAGGAGGGCGTTCAATCGATATCGTGTATCATGAAACAACGCTTGTATATCGTTGAAAGATGGCGGACGATCAAGGAAAGCGCAGAATTTCACCATCGATCGAAGAGATACCTTTTAAAATTCAACGTGCCTCTTTCTCCTCCTTGGCTTTAACTTGGAATGCAATTAACGAAACATCGCTAAATTGAAATTCTTATCCCGTCCCTTCGGAGACAACGAGAAAGAGAGAGAGAAATCCCTCATGGACTCGACAACGCGTTATAGAGGACTCGTTCGAAGATTTCAAGGATACCGTCACCGTTCGAGGATCAACGTTTCGTAACGGAACTACTACCTACGATCTTCGCAACGATTCATCGTGCGGTTAAAAATCATTGCCAAACGATGTGTCGAGTAAGCGTAAATCATCGTTCTCGACGTTACGATTCTAATAAATACGATTACGATAATGTTATGATTGATATATTATGTACCTAGAATATCGTTCCGTTACTACGAACGACGACGATGACTATGCCGGGATAAAGTGTCAATGATCGCTGACACAATACGTTCGTCACGTGCATACTTGCGTTAAGAGAAAGAGAGAGAGAGAGAGGGAGAGATACGTTGTGGAAAACGTTTCTAGCTGGCTATGAATGACTATACTAGATTCCGTTACGTTTTTCTAACTATGTATATAAGTATGTAATATGTACGTAAGACGTCTCGAAGGAAACGCCTATCAGAGAAAAATAAAATAGGTAGCCGAGATCGCATAAGAAGCGATGTGTCGCGTTGGAAAATAACGAGACGCTCGCAAAAACAATGTACCGTGCCAAGCTGCTTCCCAACCTCGTCGAGTTCACATCCAACTCTATTTACTCGGCTTACGAATTAATGAGAAATATAGGCACGACGTTACGTAATGACCACCGTGCGCGCACAGCCTTTCAACGGGCTTTCGTATCATAGACTCGTAATTAAGACACGCTTCTCGTCACCGGTGTTACGAGCCAGTGACGAATTCGACGGGTGAACTACTGCCGAAAAGCCGATAATCGCTGCCTAGACATCGGTAACCCGAAAAAAGAAGGAACGTAGTCGTGATCGATCGAACGTCCTGTACAGACGAGGACGCGAAATCGATACGCGTTCTAGCGTGGAATCACGCGAGATAGCAATCCTACGAATTGCCGTAGTGTGAGAAAAAGAAAGAGAGAGAGAAATAAAAAGAAGTATTCGTCGATCGTGTCGTTAAAATACGATACTTTTACCGTGTCGAAACGACGAAATCCGAGGATCTCGAATGCGGTTTTGCTATTTCGCCGAGCACGTTCTTAAGCAACCCGCTGAATTTTCTCTTACAGGAAATATAAATCGATTATTTTTTGAACGAGCGTGTAGAGAGAGAGAAGGTGAAGATTGAATCGCGCTGGGAAAAAGTCCAAGTCTCGAGCAACATGATCTGTTTCCCGGAAACAATTGAGAGATCCTGGTAACTATGCTCCGAAAATCGTAGCCACATCTGCCACGTAAATCCAAACAATGCGTCGTTCTCATTAGCCATCAAGCACGCGGGCTCGCGTCAATTTAAATGGAATCAGTTCGACGACTGTTCTCGCATGCAAATTGTCGCTAGTATCGAAAGTCGTTATCGAAGCCTCTCTACCGTAAATTTTCTCCCGTTTCACTTCATACCTTTGAATATCGTTTATGTTCATTTCTATTTGTGGATAGCGACTTTGAAGTTTCAAAATTAGTTATCGCGTACCTCGTGACTTCTTTTACTCTTTATACCGTTACTGTGATCAATTTTAGAATTATTTCATTATCTTTTCTCTTGTGCAGTCGAAGTAAGTAATTCTACATAGTTATAAATTTGTAGCCGACTGCCACTGACGTAATTTGCGTTATTTATAGTTTTCAGATGAAAATCTACTTAATGAATTTAAAAGGCTTTTTAATTTGCTCTACGTTCTTGACAATTTTAAACGACATGTGATATTTTTTTATGTAATTTCATGATATACTTTGTTTTCAAATAAAACAATAAGAATAATATTCCAAAGCGATATCACCTTATTTTCACTCTCATTTTTTAATGCCAGAACGAAAGAATCGTCGGTCGTGAAAGTGTTAAAATAGAAATTATTTTGAAGTAATCATAAGAATATGATTAATAACCAATATAAGCGATAGTGGAAGCATTAAATAAAAAAATAAAAGAAACAAAATCTAAATATTTTTCTGGCAAGTCTTTTCTCGAAACGCGTGTACAACCCCTTTCTACTTCTTTTTCTCTGGCATGCGACAGTTCCCGACAGGTAAGCACCGTGCACGTGCATAAATACACGCGTAGGTCAAATCCCCAAAAATGAAAAAGCAAGCGAGAAAGAAAAAAAAAATGAACGACGAAAAGAGATAAAACAAACAACATCAATAGCAGCAGCAACAACATCGGCAACGGTTGCCTCGTCGAAAGTATATCGCATTTCCGTTGGCGCGCTACTGCATGCTGCGACTTGACTACCCAACGACCAACGCGCATACATACACCCGCGGCCGTGTGCACGCACAAAAAGCATACACACGTGTAGACGCTCGCGCGAGAAAGAAGAGCGAGCGCGCTGTTAAAAGGACGTTACACGGCGTTGAAGCTAGTCTAGCCGGATCCGGGGCCGAGTTCATTTCACTTTGCAGTCATCAGGTTCTCCTGAGTCACTCGAGCCGGCGAGTCGGCCGAGCAGACAGGTTGCTACCTGCCCTCGAACCTTCCGTGTGCGTGTTCGTGCGTGTGAGAACATCTCCTGTCTCTTTCTTTTTAAAACCCCCCACCTCCACCTTCCATCCTTTCTTTCTCGACCAAACTCCGTTCGGAGAGGCTGCCGAGCATCGGTCTTTCTCTTCTGCCGCATGTGAGAACACCGTCCCCGCTACTCGATATCATTCTATCCTTCTTTCTTTCTCTCTCTCTCTCTTTCCTTTGCAAACACGCATGTATACTCCTGTCGTAGCTTGTACCGCGCGCGAATACGCCAGCAATGCGGCGCCCAACCGGTCGTCGTCGTTCAGACTCGGAAAATAGGGAGGACGCACGATGCGAAGACCGACCGGCTCGATTTGGAAAGCCGTCGACAAAAGAAATTAAAAGTCAGCTGGTTGCCCGATGTGAATCAGCTGAGCGAAGAAGACGTTCAGTGGTGGGGGCATATCCCCTTCCGACGGTAGCGCTCGGAACGAGTAGTCTCTTTTACGAAAAGCTGTCAATCCAACGGCGTCGACCGAATAAAATAATTTTTAAATCTTTTTTCTTATAGCTGATTATAAAGATTGCATAGAATCAACCGTCGAATTCGATTCTCATGAATCCTGTACGAGACTGTGAACGGTAGTAGGTCAGGCGGATCCAAGTTTCGATCCTGATTAGATATCACGGATAAGATAAGATCGATGGTAGGCACGATCGAACACCAATTTGATCGATCGATGCACGTAATGCATTGGTAAGAAATTCTCGTTGTTACGGAAGGGATTCTTACGAAGAAAATGATTTTTCCGTCAATGTTTTTAAATCTAATATCTTCGGTCGTCTTTAATTCTTTGCACTCAACTTTCACTTCCCAGGTGACATTATAACATTTTATTTCAAATTAGATATTGCTACGTCATGAAAAAATTATGTTCGACTTGCTGGTATACATAAATCAAAGAGAAATTTCCAAATAAAAAAATAAATTGATGTTAATTGCTACTCGACGTCGTGCTGCTACCAAAATCAGTCTTTGTTGAGTTTCACTCAACGCCAAGAGCAAAGAATTAAACCTGATTCATATAGATAAAACTAACTTTAAATGAAATAATTCTTACTAAACAACGATACCTTGATCATAGAAGAATGATTCCTACGACAATGTGTAGCGCTTCGTCAAGCACTTGAAATTTAAACGAATTGAACCCATGTTTAAATCTAAAGCAAGGGATGGAAGGAGCAAAAATTGGAAGCACGTTCTAGCACGGCACGGTGGATCAATTTTTCTTGTACGTGACCGTGGGAACACCGAGTCGGGCAGCGCGATCGACTTAAACCCCTTTCAGGTAGTAGAGCCCAACAGTGGCCGGAAGGTCGGTCTTACGTGCACCACTCGGTCGCTCTACGGTTTGGAATTTCGTACTTCCTGTGTCCCCTTTCTCTCTTCTTCGCCGTATCGAGGTTCCGTTCGCTCGCCTAAATGTACAGCTGTTACGGCCGAAAGGAAGCACGCGGACGAACGCCCGGCTGGAAAGATCGATTTGTCGAGACTTCGGAATCATAAGGGAGAGCCTCGCCTACAAACTATAGCATAGCTCTGAAGTTAAATGCGGATCGCGAGAGCTATCGATATTTATAGAGAGCCGACGCGTTGCGTACGATAAAGGGTAGTTTTCTCGGAATTTTCGTCGATTTGTTGTTGAAACGTGTTCATTGGTGATATCATCGAACTGTTCTCGGTCATGTTCTTTGGTGAAGATAATTAGAAATATACAGAATATACAGAATATACAGATATACAGAAATATACAGAAATATACATATACATAGATTGCTGACTTGAGACTGTTTTTTTTTTTTTTTGTTATCAACGTTAGATGCATGTGCGTAACGTGTAAAGCTATTTCTCATTTGAATTTGTGTTAATATCGTATGCTTTTATCATGTGCTATCATTGGTGACCGAACTTTGTGGTCGGAAATAATATTTACACGATGATGACATTCCCTGACACTTTTTAGCCAGTTTCCTAAATTTACAATAATGAAATATCCTCGTCGCTCTTCGGTGTAAGCATCGATGTATCGGTATTTAACAAAAAAATGTCGAACGCAGCATAGAGAGAGAAGAACCGATAATTTACCTGCTGGAAACAGACCCACCGTTATTCAATTATGGTTTCCCGTATGTTCTACCGAAGCTCTATATAATTAAATTTATTAAGCCAAGAAACAAACCAATAGCACGTAACGCTACGATGTTATAAAGTAATAAACTAAACGAATCAAGGTAACAAGATACCGAGGGTGCCCTTTGAGTTCCGTGGTAAGTTTACGTGAAATCAGCTGATGAAACTTCACAAACTTCTATACGAATCCAAAGTTTAAAGTGGTGATGTAATAGCTATGCGTTATGACACGCGCATGTAAAAACTAATTGCGAGTACGTCCACTTCGATGATCGCGAGCAAAGCCACGCCTTAACTCGAAACTTTTTTTATAAAGTTTCAACATACCGTAGAATACTTTTGTATTTTCAATAATGGGAGATAGATACCTTAAGTAACGCTATGACGCGTGATTCATTGTTAGGACTAGTCGAAGGAGAAAGTAAGTAAAGAAATATCAATATCCATATGTAAAGAGCGACGATTGTACATATCATAGAGAAAAATCGATACAATTTTCTTTTAATTATTATTGTCAATATCGATATTTAACACTAGATTTACGGGCTGAGCCAATTTGACTCATTAAAAATTTGATTACTATATATATATGAAACTTTACAATTATTTAAAAAAAATCATACGTGGCTTTTTAGTTAAGTAATGAAATATATGTAAATATTGATTCCTCTTCTTTTCTTTCCTCTTTATATTCTTCTTTTTTTACTTAACTAAAAATAGGCATATAAACAACATCCGTAAATCTAGTGTTAAAGAGCGACGATGTACGAAGAATACTAAAAAGAGATGTCAATATTTTCTTTTAATTTAATTACAATTTCCATAACTTCTTATACATATATGAGCAAAGTTATATTGTAAGATGATGACGTAAAATTTGTGCTCCTTTGAAAATCCTTCCTAATCTTACGAAGAAAAATTTGATATCGATACTTACTAACGCTGCTGGCGGGTATATCAGCATGAACGGTTTTCTAACCAGGACTAATGAAAACACCGATCGAAATTGGTACTAATTGTAAGTGCGATTAAGCAATTCTACAAGTCATAGTGGCCATAGCGAATCGAGAGGCACGATATTCGGAGTTTGTAGCTCGTATACGCGTATACGTAGGTATGTAGGTATATACGTACGTTGCAGGACGGGTCAATTGCCCTTGGTAAATGCATTTACGGCCCTCGAATGTGACGAAGCACCGACGAAGTAGGCGATAAATTGATAACGCACGCATATGTATAACCGCGTTAGCGGCACACGTTCGTCTCTTCTCGAGAAAGTTTCGAGATATCATTATTAGATAATTTCTGATGGTCTTTCGTAGAATTGGAAATTAGGAGTAGAGGACAATGTGTTTTGTACGATAAGAAAATGACGTAAAGTGCGAATAAACAAATTCGTCCTTCGGATCAGCTTAAGGCAGAATGGATTTCAAATTATTCTACCTTTCCATAGAAAACTTCTTCGTTCTATAATTTAACTATTACTAAATTATGTTTAATTTTATTGAATTTAATTCCTACCGTTCCCCGACAGCGTGGCTGATGTTATAACACGATCAAATTGAAAAGAAAATACCACGAAGAATTAATTATTCAAAAATTGTAACTCCTCGATCTCTAGCTTGTTACAATAACGTCAGTTATGTTGGGTAGTAGCAATAGAAAATCACTAAGGACAAATTTCTTAGCGTAGTAGCGTACGTATGAAAGAACGTATTCCTTTGATCCGAAATACGCACGAATTAATTCTTTCTTCGATGCGGCATCGATCGAGACGAAAAAGGGTTCGAACTGCAGAAAGAATTTCTTACGGTAGAGATAACTGCGGAATGTTCCTTTGTGAACTGCATTTTCTGCTTGAACGAGAATCGCTTAATCCGAATCTACGAACGACGAAGTCGCATGGATCGCGATATAACTCGTAGCTCCCGGATATTTCGCAAGAGGCCTCGGACTTTCGTAGAATTTCTACCTTCGTCGAATCTATCCTCCATCTTTTTTTTTTCTCTTCTCCTTCCACCTTTCCTCTTTTTTCCCCCCTTCGAACGAAACGTCTAGAAAACCCATAGAGGTCTCCGTAGAAAGACTGGTCATCTAACCGGATGAATATAACTGTGCGTCCCGAGGAAAACGCGATGTTTCACGGAACGATGCTTGGAAGATCCGCAACGCGCTCACGAGTTTGCTCCGAATTCACTGACTCGGACTGGCCACAGTTTCGGACCGGTAATTTCTACTTTCGATACCAAACGTCTGCACAAAATTTGTCATTTTCGCTCTAGCGAAAGTAACCAAGTCTTTAATAAAAAGAATTTAATTATAATCTACGAAAGAACCACGAATCGTTCCTTAAAAAACCTACCTGGCAAAATATATTTCGAGATTTACAATACGTTGACCAAGTAAGATTAAAGATTAGCCGAGAATATTAATCGAGAACGCATCTCGACCATCCAATCGATATTTTTCAAGGAAAAAGGTACGGGCGTTTAATTCGTCGGAAGGATTTCGATGGGTCACTGAGCTAGAAAAACTAAATGGCGGAATTCATACGCGTCGTTGATCCCCCAATGGTGAATCATAGTAACGGTTTGTCTAAAGATTTCACGTTTCGATCGGTAGAGACTCGAGGAAGAAAACGCGTCAACGAAATTTTTCATCGGCTCTACACCTTCTCCTCGTTGCTCGACTCTGTCAGCCCTCGATTACGTAGAGGAGAAGACGAATGGAAAAGTGTGATAGTATCTATTCCATAGGTCACGCGCCAACGGATGCGACCTGATACATAGCAATTTTCGATAACCACGTTTGTTCTATTAAACCGGAGAAAACGACGCATCGTTTCCTTCCTCTCTCTCTATTTTTTTTTTTTTTTTCTTTTCAATATTTATCCGAACTCGAGCGATTTAATTCGACCTTCTCTCTTTTACGTAACATCGGCCGTGTACTCGTTATTATCGTAGTCTCTTTCTCGTATTTTACGAAAACAATTCTCACGCGTTCTTTGTACGTACCAACGACGAGAGTAAACAAATCGTGAACTCTGCGATACACCCGAAACATTCGCGACAACGCGATAAAGTCTACGCAAGTTGAATCATTTCTTTGCTTCGGCCGTAACGTAATTATGTATTTGGTTCGTATCGTTGATACAGCGACAATATATATATATATATAAATATATGTACACCGAAGAAAACGATCAGCCTCTACATCGTTTACTAACAATGCTTAATGACAATTAAAATTAATCGCTCGTGCTTAAGAACAGCTAGTCCGCAATCATTATTAGCAAGTATAATCAATTTATGCGGAATGCAAGCGGTTTCGTTTGGTATACATACATATATACATACGCATATATTCATATGCATCATAAGTTACGAAGCGACACAACATTGTTACACGCTATCTCTTTCTTCGGATTACTTTCGTTGGCCAAAAAACTTTTTATCTTCGATTTGACTTCTCGATAAGACGTTCGAAACGACTCGTACCAATATGGAAACATATTCGAACGGACAACGACGAAGACGAGTTCGTTGTCGTTGCACGACAACTTCAATGATAGAATCTTAATTGTCAATGATCGCAAGACCAAAGGCAAAACAACGATAAGAGTTACAAACGATCACGGTCTGGTAATAATTCAAGCGCTAACGAGCTACCGACGTAACGAAGATCGTTTATATTTATAATACAAGTTAAATCCTCCATTATAATGAATTACATCGCTACAAACCGTTCGCGATAGTATATTTCTGCTCTTATTTGCCGAAAATTCCATGTAACGATACAATTTGTACGGTGCCGCGAATTTCGTTACGTGATTAAATCATATTCGGTGTGTCTCGTCGATATGCAAATGACGATTTCTAGATTAATAATCAAAATTCATATCGAAATGCTCGAAGAGCATTTTCATTTATTCTATATAATTTTTCTGCGTTTCCCTTACATCCCCTTGTATAATAAATTCATACGCTTACGCGACTCGTAGATATACGTGAAATTAAAAAATTCCTATTGAATTCCGATATACCTACGTCTTCTATACGTAATAATTTGAATATTACAAGAGCACCGATATCGAACAAATTTCAGTTACACCGTGTCACCGTACTCGTGTTCCCGATGTCGACGGATAAAACGAATATCTCGCGAGTCTTGAGACGATCCGAGCGATAATACGAGTTCCGAAGTACCCCGAAATATTTCTCGACCGTGTGACGGAATCCATTCGCGAATCGAACGTCCAATATTGAAATTAGCGTCTCGGCCGCGTGTACAGAAACAATTCGCGTGCTCGTACAAGCACGAGATCCAGTATCGTTGAGTTTATTACTGGCTTCCGATCGAGTACGCCAGAACTTTTAGATAATATTTGTCGCGCCGAGAAGCATTTTCATTTGCGTCAGACAGTCTGTGCCATCGTATCCATGCATTCGTAAATCGCTATTTTTCACGCTTTATAACCGAGCCGTCACCGGGGAATACTAAATAATGCACAATAAACGTGGAACGTGCATCGTTGCGTTTGTTGCTCTTCTTAAGTGGAGATAAAAAAAAATGTACCGGTAGACAGGATAAGTCAATAAGTACTATTATTTAAAACAACACGTTGCTCTTACGAAGCAACGTTAGGTACAGTTGAATTATCTTGCACTTGGAATGCACTTTTATTTTTTTACATCTTTTACCTATCTTTTTCTGAGATATATCTCGAAACACAACCAATAAGTAACGACTTATTTTAGATCATAGTTCTTATTGACTCACCATGTATACCATATGCAATCTCGTCTCGCGGATAAGATAGAAGGACTTTGCTAAGGGAAGTATAATTAAGCGAGGAGCTCGATCGTCTATCTACTTCACGCCGATCGCGAACAGAGCGACTTTTGTTCCGAATCGAGAAACTTCGTTAACCCTGCGCGGACCGCATTACTTTAGACATTTTATACCGAGTAATAAACATTAACACGTTAACTTCCACGCCGCCGGTCACCCGTAACCACCACTTATTTTTTTTCAGTGAGACCGCGATAATCGCTGACGATGGTTACGAACGATATAAATGAACTATTAATAAAAATATAGTCTTATCTAGTCGTACTACGCATAGTTTTTGATTATATACTTATAATAATGAACATTTTATTATGATTTCTTAGGATCGAATACGTATTGTACCTATTCAACGCGTTAATTAAATCGTTATCGCAAGATTTGGCATATGAGCCGTTTATTTTGAAAGTGACCTAACTCCATTTTTTTATTAATTACAATTTATATCCAAATGCAAATCTAAGGTAGAAATATGAATATTAAAACAGCTAACTTAATTTTTTTGGAAAATGGTCTTAGGCCACTTTCAAAATAAACGGCTCATATATTAAATTGAATAGCGCACTTTCTTGCGATTTTATATATATATATGTACTAAATAGTTTCTTTCAATTTGTATGCAACGAAGATACAAAAACGTGTTCTATCGCCTGCCTAAAATAAAGTGTAGAGTCTGACTCGACATATGACCGGAAAGGATTAACCTCTTAACTGGGAATTCCTACCGAGTACTTTTTCTCAAGCGTAAATGGAATTTTATGTCATAACCATTATAGAAATCACAATGGCGAACACGATAAAAATATGAAGAAAAAAAATACCGAAGCAGAGAACGTCGCAAAATATGCTCACTACAACATAGAAATATGACAGGGATTTTAAGTCATGCTCCGTTAAGAGGTTAAAAGCGAATCGTACGAAAAGTTAATCGTATAAGCCGGGTATACGTGCCGGCATCTGCGTGAATTTGGACTCGAGTTAAGCTCGGTTAATGACACACATTTAGGTGACGTGATATCAATTACGATAATAATTGATTTCTTGCTCCGGACGATTTCTCCGAATTGTTCCAATCGCCGTGACGCCGACTATCGTGTAACAAGAGTTACGTGACTCACCCCATAGATATTACTACGTCGAAGCAAGAAAAGAATCGTTTGCCCCCGAAGAAGAAATCTCGAGATGTCCAGATTTTTAATCGTCTTTGAAATAAAGAAGGAAGAGGTTACTCGATTCGAAAGTGAGCAATCTTGATTTTTTTTTTGTTCGAGCATAACTCCGCAATGGATGGGTCAATCGAGATTGAACTTATCCTCTTGGTATAGACTTCCCATTGGTCATGTTTAAAAAAATATTTGCGTCTGTCATATTCGTGCACGCGCGCATAGATTCGTTGACAGTGGGAAAAATAGCGAGAGACACATGCGCGCACGTTTCGAGTGGTCGAACGTAAGTAGGGAAACGCGGCAGCGAAGGCGGAGAACGGACGGATAATAATACACATACGCGTTTCAATGGCGAGGAGAAGGTAAGATCCGACCTAAACGAAGGAAAGAACGGAAGAGAGTACCGTGTCCGAGGCTAACCAGGTGTGTCTTGCTTGGATTCGCAAAAGAACCCGACTCGCCGCGCTCGCCTGGCTCCATTTTGTTTTATCGACGACGTCCCACCGGTAAATGACCCACTTTTAAGGCGCGTTTCTAACGAGACAGCGCTAACTCCCCTTAGTTACGATCAGCGCATTTTCTCTTCCTGCGTTTTTCGAGCTTCTCCCCCCCGCCCATCTCTATTATTGCTCCCGCCTAATCCTTATCGTAAATTACGCCATTGTGCGGGCTAACGCGAAAAAGCGTACAAAGAGGAAAACGCGATGTACATATATGGTAATAACGATGACTGGGAATAATAGTAATAGTATCAATAATAATAATAGTAATAACGATAGACTCACCGAGTCGAAGTTCACCGAAGTTACCACAGCCAATTTTCTTGCCGACCCGAAAATTCGGGCCGACCATCAGCACGCCGGACGAGGAAGTGACACTATGCCTCGAGGAATGGACATTGGATCTCGTGGCATTTCCACTACCACGGGAGGTCCTTTTCGCCGCGTCCTGCTGATCGCGATCGGAGCCACGGCCGAGCTCCTTCTCGCGGGCATCCCTGCCGTCTCTCTTCTGCATCCTGACGACACGACGAGGATACAACGATAATTTGTTCTTCTTCCTCCAACGTCCCTCCGAAGATCCGTTCCTCTCCTAATATTAAAAGCGGAACGAGAGAGATTCAATCTCTTTCTCGCGCGCTGTCTCTATCTTCCCTCCTTTCTTTCGATTCTTAGCCCCCTTTCTTTCTACGCGTACGTACGTGTGTTTCACGTATACGAGTATGTGTGTTTTGTATATAGATATATGTATATACGATTTTTCTTTATCTCTTTCTATCTCGCACGCACGTCACAGGAGACGGTCAGACGTAAATTCTACGATATTCGTCGCAAGAATCAAGCTTGAGAATCTCCATTCTCTTTTTTTTCTCCTCCCTCGGAGACGCCAACGAAGACGCGACTTCCCGATGGAAGGACTAAGGGACACCACCATACGAGCTGGAGCACCAAAAGCAGCGGCGTTTCGTTGCCCGAAGTTTTGCTGTCACGCTACGAGATCGAGATCGCGATCAACGACGGCGACGCCGGCGACGAGGACGCGCGACGCCCGCGAAGACGACAACTTCACTTCGCCGAAATCGACGATCCCCATGCCGTCCTAACCTCACTTTACTCGTTTCGAGTTTTATATGGAAAAAATTTCTTTACGTGCACTATTGTTAGACGGCACGAATAACTCTGGCGCGTGCACCACGTATAGGATAAAACGCACGAGAGACACGCGGCTTCTGACACGCTCCGTTCCTATCTCACACGCACGCACACCTTCTAACCTCAAGGAATATACACACGCATACACAAACGTAACGCGAGGAGAGCGCGCAAGTACGTTGCACACCGCAGGCTCACGCGCGCGCACCCACCTATGTCGTTTTCTTTCTCCCTCCTTCTCTATCCGCTACTCCTACACCTATCTATCTTTCTCTCTCTTTCGCTCGCTCTCCCACACCCTCTCGCGTAGTCCTATCTCTTTCTTTCTCTCTCTCTCTCTCGTTCGTTCTTGCACTCTTAAACGCACTCTCTTTCTCTCCTTTCCCGTTTTTGCTCTTGTAACTATCTACCTATTTCCCCCACCGCTTTTCTCTTTCTCTCTCACGCACGCACGCACACACGCACACTATCTTTCTCTCCTGCTAGTCAAAGCGGCCAGTGGTTGTCACAGACGGTTGCGAGCCGAGTCGAATGCCCTGGACGATTCCATATCAAAATTTCGTTTTGTCCTCGTCGGTCAGCCGCCCGTCCGCCCGGCCGGTCAGGCACGATGATCCAGAAGTAAAAGAATCCCTCCAGTCTCAGCCACGAACATCGCCGTGGCAACCGTCCTCCTTACGCACGACGACAACACACACCGACTGTTCCTCCATTACGGAAGCGGCCGCGAGCCGCGTGCGAGATCACGACTTTTGCACGGCGGTATCTCGATACCGTTCTCCCTTTATCTTCCCTTATTTCGTTACGTATGGTATTCCTCTTTACGCGTAAGATAACGGAGAAACGTGGACGGCTTGACGAAAATGAAAGAGGGAAGAGAGAAACGGTGATGCGAACACGCGCGAGAACGAAATTGTCCGAGTTTATACGTACGGGAAGGGTGGAGGGGAGCAGAAGAAGAAGGAGGAATTCTTTGGACGCTCGCGAAGGAGTTCATGGGCCCGTGTCACCAGAGTACGGCGGATCGCCGTTATCCCACACGGAGCGCGCGCGCACACACACACGCTCGAGTACGGCCAGTTGAGTTCTTTCCAGCGTGTGCCTCTCTCTCTCTCTCTTTCTTTCTCTTTCTTTGTTTTTCCTCTCTTCGGCACTCTCTCGCTTTCTTTCGCTTTCCCTCCTTTACGCGTCGATCGTTGCCAAACTGCCCTAATGTTCCTTCCGCGAGCACAATAGTCCTACGTGCCGTGGTGATCGCGCGAACGCGCACACGCTACCCCGAAAGGCCAGTCGGATGCGGGCGAAACGATCGCGGACAGGTTTGCGCTCTCCCGTCTCTCGCGCTCGACTCGGGGAGACGGATAGGATTTGTTACGAGGCCGACAATGCTGCCAACTGGAGGGGCAGGGTCAGCTCGTTACCTGCGCATGTGCGCGCAAGCGGACGTCGGTGATTGGTCGCCGTCCTGTCAGGTGCGTGCAGCGCTCCTCATCGTTTACCGATGGGTAAAAGCGAATTGTCCAATCGGCGATTACGGCGGTATCTTTTAATTGGATCACCGATCGTTATTGTCATCGAGGCAACTTCAATTTTCGTACTTCGTATACTACCGGGTTGCGTGCGATTGTATATTTTTTGCGTAGAATTTATTACATCGTTATAATTTGCGTTAATCGAAATTGTGACGATTATAGAATTTCTGATTTCTGTCGTGTTTAGTTACCGTTTTTTTTTTACTTATTTTCGGTACGCAACCAATAACGAAAGCCTGATTTGCGTGAAGAACCAATTAGAATGATGCCTAGGAAATTAGTTCCCGAGCCGTCAAAAATATTTGAACGGTGGAAATAACTGTATGGGTGATCGAAATAAGTGGCGGAAGAGTATAATTTTAATTGATTATGAATAATCGATCGTTTGAATAATTATGAACACATTTTTTATTCAAAATTTATTTATCGAACGTGTGATATTTTTCATTTCTGCGAATAATTTATCTCTCGATTGGCTTTCTTGATAGAAGCTAATTTGAATCGAGATCCTTTTGATAAACTTTAAATATTTCAAGATATTACATATAATTGTATAAAAATTGTAACAATATGGACGAATTATCGAGCTCTAATCTTCAAATTGTCCTTAATATTAAAGAAGGTATTCCTTTTATGCTATTTAATATATCATATAGCGTTATTCGCTTAATTGTGAATTAAAATCTTCGCGTTTGCTATTTATACGTTGTAGGGAAAAATTTTGAGCAGATTTCACAGCCGATGATTCTTGTTGCAACGTTAAATGGACATTCCTTGGAATCTGATGTTATTGAACCAAATACGAGTCCTCGATATACAACTGATCTAATTTGGGAAATAGATAAAACCTCTTTAAGAAAGTAAAAAATAGACAAATAATATGCATATTCGTTTAAGCGGTATGAAGTATGTGGAGAATAATTTTAATCTACACTTTAATTTACAGAATGAGATGCGGACAAATTCCTTTAAAGTTAGAATGTTTTGCTTTAAAGGATCACGGTAGTAAAGAAAAGATTGGATATGTTCTCCTTGGTATAAGGTCTGCGCAAATTATACCTAAAAGTAAAAAACAAAATGCTAAAGCTAACTGGCATACCTTATTAGGGTTGAGAAATGACCTTAAAGCACAAAAACCTGAATTATTACTTGCGCTGAGCATCGAAGATCGAGAATGCGTTGTCTCGAATTCTTTAGAGGAGGTAAAGTTTTGGTAACGTCGTATAATTTCCTTTTATTATATATATATGCATTTTAGTTGGAATCTATACGACCGGTTGATTATTCTATATCTGAAACTAACGTGCTAATCCCATCCTTGATTTGCGAAGAACGACTAATACAACTAGGACCGTTAAACCGCTGCAATGACATATTTCTTTTACATATAGCAGCTAATTCTGTAATAAGCTTAGATACGTTATTGCCAGAAAGTGTCAATAACGATATGAAAGATAATCTTTCGATTTGGTATTATATATTAGAAAATGATGTGAGACTTAAACCTTTTAAAAAAGATTCTGGAAAAGCTTGGATTCTGAATGAAAAAATTGTTATAAGAATTAGAAGTTCTTTAATTATATTGAGAAATTATTTGATATCGAAACCATATTTGATGATATCCTTAAAATATAAAAATGATATTATTAGTCAAGCCCAAGTGAATTTACAACCGTTGGTAGACGAAGCTTCGGATTTTCTTGAACCTACCGCTACCTTGGAAAAAATTTTAAATCAACGATGCTTTTTAAATAAAAAAAATTTTATTCCTTCAATCGAAATGGAACCCGAACAATCTTATATAGACTTACAATTTAAATTGCAATATTTCGGATCCAAAGTAAACTTAAATAGTTACGATGTTAATCAAGTAATAACGACTGAGAATAATGTATTAACTTCACCTGTTAACAAATATAACGAAGAATATAAGAACGGTTTTCACCAAGTAATTGAGTTCGATTTATGAAATGTTTAATCAATTTTCTTTGTCACATTTATTTTTACTTTACCGATAGCTATTTACGATATTTACATAAATCAAAATGAGAGAATAATTGTAGTATGTTTCGTAAACGTTCTAGAAATTGACAGAAATGGACATGCACAGAAATCCTGCAGGTGATTTTGGAGAATATATGTCTGGAAAGATTGTTCATGACTATAAAAATATACCTACGCGATCGATTCATTGTGATGTACACGAGAATTTTATATCCGACGGTAAGGGTTATCCAAGGAATTTAGAGGATTACCACTTTTATTGTTTGGATATACTACTGGTTGCAATTAAATTATTAACTACTGGATCTGCAACACGGAATATAGAATTCAGGTATTGTTTGTTCTAAACAAATTTGATGCATATATCTAATCTTGTTTATATTTTTCTTTTAAATTATGAAATTAGTTAGCTTTAGAACATGAACAGATGTATACCTTTTCAGATTTCATCATCCAAAAGTAGAAAACATGTCAACGATTTATCCTAAAATACCAATTATTTCAGGAGAAAAAGTGAAATTACAAAACATTGATTGTAAATTACACTTTACATCTATGCCAAATCAAATTGAACATTTGTTATTATCTTGTCCTCCTAAGATTAGTATATGCGATGTTGGTGTAGATATAAAAACTTGTATATCGCAGTGTTCTCTTGATGTAAAACAGCTATTTCATCAAAATAAGGTATTAAAATGATGATAAAAAGAGGATATAATACATTAAGGCTGTTCACCACCCAATACGTTTTCGCGATAACTCTCCTGATTACAATGTTTGACCGATTTTGACGAACAAGAGCTTATTCGAAAGCTGAAAGCTTTATTGTGAGAATGAATTTTTTTTTAAATTTTCAAAGAAGTTTTTTTTCGTCACACTTTTTTTTCAGATGCGTTTCTTGCCAGGACAAGTATTTTTGGAAAATTTTAAAAAGATCATTCTCACAATAAATCTTTTAGCTTTCGAATAAGCCCTTGTTCGTTAAAATCGGTCAAAAATTGTAACCAGGAGAGTTGTCGCGAAAATGTATCGGGTGGTGAACAGCCTTAACATGATAAATATACAATTAATGTTACTTACTTAGTTGAAGTGTGAATACGATATGCCATTATATAATTCAGAGGACATTAAAGTTGGTGAATTAGATGTTATACTTAGTTTACAGGATCATGGCCCGTACTATAAAATGAAAAAAACTATGTCAGGTAAATTCATTTATATGTTGAATTATACTATTTTTTTATTGGTTCTTCTTATTGCTATTCTCCCTCATAATCCATAAGAAGTTCATTTCGACTATAATTTAATGCTGTTTAGATCAAATTTATGGACCACCAATAATAGATGATAGTTTAGCATATAAAATAGTTGATGAATTAGAGACATGGAAGGAACGACAAAAGGAGATATTTAGAGTAGAGGTATACTATACTTTATATCTTATTAAGACACGGTATATTTACAAAATTAACCTATCTTTGTATATAACGCTACACAGTTGAAAAAGAAAGAAGAACGTCATTTAAATCTATTAAGCGAAGAATGGCAAAGACAGAAAGAAAACTTAGAATCAAAATTAGCGTGCAGCGTAGAACAGTGTAAAATCTTAGCGAATAGTTTAAATAAGGCAACAGATGATTTAAGAACACGACGATTAAAAAGTCTTGAAAAAGAAGCTAGATTAATTAAAGCGAATGAGGATTTACAATGGAGATATGAAACTAAAGTTCAGGAACTAAAAGAAACATTACGTATAATGCAAGAAGAATCAACATCAAAAGTTGGTACACAATATTTATTGTCATGTATATTCATGTTTATTCAAAATATATTCTAAAAATACTTTATAGATACATATCCTTGAAGAAAAAAATGTTGCTCTTGAAGCAAGGTTTGAACCTTTATGTATTGAAAATGAAAAATTGCGACAAATGGTAACACAGCAAGCGGAAGAATTAGAAGTATATCAAAAAGGTTCTCTCACGCAAGATCAGACAGCAACTTTATTACAAGAGTTGAAAACTCTTGAAGAAAAATACAATAATGCACAACGTAATAAAACATTTTTTAAAGAAGAATGGGGTAAAGCAGTTCGTGAAATTCATAGAATGAAGAGAGAACATCAGCAAACTATTGAGATTCAAATAAAAAATAGTAAGGAAGAACTAAAAAATTTAGAGTAAGTTTTATCCATTCGACTATTATATTGACATTTTGAATTTCCAAATAATAATATATCTTTTTATACATAGTCTTGAAGAGATATTATGTGCAGATTCAACAGCGCTAACGAATGATCAAATTTTATTGGGCCAAATTCAAAAAGAAATAGATGTATTTAAACCTAATCAGGCCTTAATTAAAGAGGCCCATCAACCAATTTTTGCACCAAAAACTGAAATATTCTCCAAAACTTCTCAAGCTAGCATACAACTTATATCACATAAATCACATAAATCGGAAGAACATGATGAACGATTACAAGCTCTTATTGAGGAACGCGATTCTCTATTAAAAACTGGGAGTTACACTAATGATGACACAGTAATTGTAAAACTTAATACAGAAATTAGAAATCTTTTAATGAATAATTGAAAACATTTTTTAAAAAGTTGTAGAATTTGCTAATACGGTTATTTCTGGACCATTTAATAATAAAATATAATGTTATTTATATTTTAGACAACTTCAAATGTATTTTGCATATTTCTAAAAATATATATTGTGAATAATATTGTCAAAGTGTTATTGCTCATCTATTTTTTTTACAATTTTTATAAAACTTTCAAACTCGATAGAAGTAAGGAAGCTTGTCCAAGGGTGCACTATAATCTCGTATCCATCCTCGACCAATATAAATATTATTATTTGATACGTCTCTCCATAATCCTTCAGGTAAATATATATCCCGTGATACAGCACCTTCTTCTATTACTGGAGCTACTAAGATATCTTCCCCTAGGAGGTATTCTATAACAAAATTGATATAATTATGACAAAGTTAAGAGAAATGATTATTATAACAACTTATATAAATTACTAACTTACCATCATTAATTGTATGAGCTATTTTGTCAGTTGGATCGACCCACCAAATGGGTGGATTTAAAGGCGCACCTGTTGCAATACACTGTTCCATACTTTCCAAAATAAGCGGTGTTATTTGAGCATGCAAATCTGTGTATTTTTTACTGATTGCAATGGTCTTGAATGAAAGAAAAAGAAAGGAATTATTATTTTTTTAGTTAGTTAATTACTATGTAGGATTATTTAAAAAATATAAAATTCAATTACATACTCCATTATCGATACAAATAATTACCTCATTATCAAAGTCCCATGGTACAAATGAATATTGTAACGAAGGCATAAAAACAGTAGCTTGTAACCACCTAATAAACAATTCTTTTGGTGGATATACAGTACCATTTAGAAAACCATTTAAATATCCATTACCGCCTATCATGTCAGGAAGAACATATACATATCCATTTAAGTTCATTTGCAAGAGCGTTGTGATCAAAGTGGGTAAACCATTATTCCATGTCCATGTTGTGTCTTTGTCAATCATTCTAACAAATATAGAAAGTCGTTGACTAAGCAATCCAACACGAACTTCTATATTGTCATCAAAATTTCCAGCAAGAGTATTAACATAATCTAACGTAAAGATTCCAGGTTGACGGTCCAATGGACCAGCTAAAGAGGGTACTTGAGGTAACCATGACACTTCGCCAGCATCAAATTTAAAACTATCTATTCCAGCTTCTTGAAGTCGTTTTAATCTTGCAACCCACCACTTAACTGCCTTTGAATTTGTAAAATCTATCACGGCAGCATCGGTGCCTTTGTATTGGATAGAATTTTATTATTAATTTAATAATCATTATTATTAAACTTTAATATATAATATTTATATGTTAAATGAATTATTTTACCTTGCCACCACTGCGTGCTAACTTCCCCTGTGGTACTTTTAACAAAATATGAATTGTTTAGAGCGGTACTATATGCTGGTTCACAACCTTTATTAATGAACGGATGGATCCATAATGTTACTCTAAAACCTTTATTCTTTAGTTTGTTTGCGAGTCGAGTAATATTAGGAAATTTAGTCTTATCAAACTCAGCTGATCCATAACAAGTCTCCCAATTATCATCAATTTCAAGTTGACTATTGTTAAAACCATGCTCAATAATCTCATCTGCAAAAGTTACAACAACTTCTTCGCTAACATTAACTTTATATCTAGCCCAAGTAGACCATATTGGATGTTGAATCATCCTTTCGTTTGGGTGATCTCTAGGGTGACCTAACCGAGTCAATACTACGTGTTCATGTGCTATTCTTGGATTATTGAATATGCCAATTTCATAATTAAGTTCTATGATTTCTTTACGTCTATATGGAGCTTTGTTCTTTGCAATAAGGCAAAGGTGTTTATCCATATGGTTATTTTGATCCAAAAACAATGAATCTGTCGCTTGTACATAAATGTAGGTTCCTTCACTAGAAAGCCAATAACGTTCGGCTAAGGCCATATTTACAGGATGCGTTGGAACATATGGTTCTTCTTGATAATACATGTGCTGGATAGGCCAGTGCTGATAACGTAACTGAGGTCCTCCAAACCATTCTACATTATCACCCAATGCATAACAATCTCTTAAGACTGCATCTGCATCTCTTATAATTCGTGTCACAGTGATTACTTCACTGTCTTCAGCTATCCCAATTGCTGTATGTGTTATATTTCCATTTTTAAGACATACTTTATTAATACTACAGTTCAAATCTATGAAAAGCTGTTCGTCTATTCCAGGATAATTAATATGCAGAACATTACGTGTACACGAATCTTTTGCAAAGTCTACATAACATAATGAAACATTAGTTAGAATTCTGCTTGTTTGTATAAAAGATAAAATATAACATATCTAACACTTCACTTACTTCTACAAATTTTTAAAATTGCAAAATTTTGCCTAGCTTCAATTGTTACTTCGGCATTCTTTGCATAACGTGTAATACTAATTTTTTCTTCACACTTACATACATGAACCAGTGTGATATTAAGTAGCAAGAGAAAAAGAAGTTTCCCTAAACCAAAAACTTTAAATTAAATTCTGCGAATCAATGTACGATACAAATTTAATAATAAATATATACTTTTACTTACCAATTCCCAAAGGGAGCTTCATCTTGCACTTCAGTCTACCGTGGACTGCAGTGTTGGATGAGTTTACTTTGCTTTATATACTTAAGTCACACGAAACAGCTGATTTTCTTTAAGAATAGTTGCTCTACTGTCTTACATAGATATGAGGAAAAGTTACAATATCAGATAGAAGTTTCTGACCTTGTCATATCTCAGAAGTTTCTATCTACAAGACGATTCTTTTTTATTTATATCTATATCTTACGTACTGAAAGATTGCATATTAAAAGATATCATGTTTTTTATATAAAGTAAATTTCTTATTTACAAATATCTTGTACTATGAATTTTTTCCTAATATAAACAAGCAGATGACTATTATGTCATAGAAAGATCTTGATTATAAACAATGAAACAGTTGAAGTAATATAAGCATTGAATATAAGCGTAAATTAATAATTGGTTTTAAATATATTCTGAAAAGAATTGTATTATTGAATCATGACGGGTAATCATTTTTGTTTATGTTATGTTACACCTGTAGCTTACAGATATAATTCTTAGATTAGGTAAACCTATAAGGAATAGCCATGTAAAAAACATTCTACTTTCTTAATAATAAAGAAAGGGATAGACGGTACATAAGTGAGAGGAAGGAATATAATGGAAGAAAAGCATATACAAGAAAAGTATAATGAAACGTAGAAATCATAAATTCGTATTTTATTGAAAATTCTACACAGGGTACTGTTTTTTATGGGAACGGCCCTGGGTTAGGATGACCGCATGCGGGTAGAAACCGACGCCTCGAGACCAATTTACCGCGTCCGGTCGGCGCAGTTTTACTCGATGATGAAGTGTGACTCTACAGGGCGGTCTATCACATGGGTAAATAAAAATGTGTGAGACTGAGAGATTAATCGATCTCGTAAGAAATTATCCTATCTTGTATAATATGAAGAACAAATATTATAAGGATGTTAATCGGAAAGCGAAATTGTGGAAAGAGATTGCGGTTAAACTGGAGTTGGAAGATGGTGAGGGATCGTACAGGGCTGTCAATACATATCCTGGCAGTCGAACGGTCGAACTCGCATATCGATTATTCGATATGTAAAAGTAATTCCGCGGTCTCCAAACCCGCTAAATATTCGATTGATCGAAAAATTTTAAATGAATCTATATTGAAGCACGTGCTTTTGTAATTTAATAATCTTAATTTTTTTTTGTTGGTCGTATATTTAACGAAAAGCGAACAAAATTAGATCAATATCGTTAGGATGAAATATTATTTGCGTGAAGATAACATATAAATAAGAAAGATGTATCGCATCAATGTGAACTATTTTATTATAGGTAGAATAGCGAAAAATAAATGGAGGCACCTTCGCGATTGTTATGGAAAATATTTACGTTCGCAATCCAATGTTTCGGGACATTGTAACAAAAAATACAAACGATGGACCTGGGCTAGCCACATGGACTTTTTAAAGCCGCATATAACAACTAGACAGTAAGTAGTTAACATTGACAAATTTATTTTTTACTCTTTCATTCGATGAGGAGCGTACGATTGATTGGATTATATACTATGTATATGTTATTGACATAGATCTGACTGAGATTGGAAATTACCGTTCACCGAATCGATTTTTTTCTTAGATTTACGATCACGAATTGTTCACGGGACTTGTGTTTTCCCTTAATGATTAGATTTGTCATTTGTCTTATTTCTATTGACGTGTAGTACTAAACTGATATCGTATCGCAAGTATATATTTACCGCGAAAAAAGATAGATGTAACGTTGCATTATCTTACATTTTTTATATGCAATGTTGATACATAGGGAAAACAATACCGTTTGAAGTACACAAAGTGAAACTCTGTATTGTAAGATTAGAGCGAATTATCGTATACGGTCATATGCGTAAGATATCTTGTGCAGAAACTAAACGTTTTTTTTTTCTTTTAGCACCGATTTAAATCACGTAGGTAATTATTCGGATAGCGATACAGATACAAAAATAAAAAGTGAACCTTCTCATGAAAATATGGTGCACTACTTTAATGATACTCACAATGAAGAAACGTCCGGTTCTAGACATTGCTCTGTACAACCTACCTTAAATTTAAGCATACCCGGAGAGACAATAGAATATTTACAAACAGGAAAAGTACAAAAGAGCATGGATGCAGTGGATTTGTTATTCTTAAGTTATGCACAAACATTGAAGACCCTTTCTCCCCAAAGACAAATAGCAATAAAATTACAAATTGCGCAAATAATAAACAGTGCAGAAGTAGCACAACTAGAAGAACGTGATCCATTGCATTTTCCAACATCGCCACCCTCGTCTACATAGTATTTGTTATATATAAAGTTATAAATAAACAAATATATATATATATATATATCTTTTATAAATGGCGGATTACAAATGTATCAAAAATGTTACAAATTGTTACTACATGATATTTTGTTGTATAATAAATTGTTATATTTCTGCAATACGTGTATGCCCATGCATATAATATTGTTACTGTGATAAAAACATTTATTTTTCATATTTACATTTATATGACAATGATATAAAGAATGTTTAAATCTTAGTATACAAATTTATTATGTTCTTAGTAAAATTTCAAGCTTCATGTTAATGACAACTTGCTGGAAGTAACTTCTATAGCTTTTACTAGACCTTTACCAAGAATATAAAAGTCTTGTATCATTGTAGAAACATTTAATATCAGTTTGCCGTCGCTGTTCAGCCTACGGCAATTGACATTCGATACTTTAAAATCTTTCTGTACTAGCGCGGTCGGTTTCACCAATACTCCTATTACCATACCACCATATGTGTCATGAAAAAATAGAGCAAACTCACTGTAACCATCCTATAAATGTAAGCAATATATTAGTACAAAAATTTAATTCACTTATATGGAAGCAATTGAATCGTGCTTACGTACTCTTAATTCTTTCAAAAAATATTGGACAGGATCAAAATCTATAATAGGAATCTTTTGTAATGAATGTGGTTTATATGGATGCCATTCGACGATTGGATGTTCTTCATCTACATCAACTGCTTGCAATCTTCTAGGATTAAGTAGTGGTTTCAGGTGTATTAAACAATCATATTCTGCTAAGGATGGCCTAAAAAGTGCTTTACAGTCTAGTATCGTTCTAGCGTATAATTGTTCCTCAAACAGTTTTAATGATTCCCGTGCGAGAACACATATACGATTCAAAATTAAGACGGTTGGTGCTTTTCTAGTCCATAAAGATCTTTGCTGATCATAAGGCGTAGAGATAAATAAAGGTGGCAATGAATCGCGTGAATTTCCAAAAAGTGTTTCTACCTCAACTATTTCTTCCTCTGTAAATATAAACAATATTTTAAAACTCTTGCTAAATAATTAGTTTTATAAATATTATATTTACATACTTGACATTTCATCATTGAAGTTAACAATAATAGGATCTGTATTCCAATGTTCTCTTGCGAAGATTTCTAAAACCCTTAAAAAGGCAACTTGTGGCATTTGCGCATGTTTAAATGGCTCTGGCATTAAATATATGGATGCTAAAATTAATTCAACTGCTACATGTGGCATATGAAAATCGTCCAATAAATGAGCGGACAACCAGCGTTTTGTTAAACAACAAGCTATACCAAATGAAGGATGCTGAGAGTGTATTCTATACAATGAGAAAATGTATGCGATTAGCTTTAATATTAATATCCTCATATTAATCTAAATTCTTTTTTATTTTTTCCACTTACCCATGTAACGCACTATTTATTTTAGGCAATTGAAATAGTTTACTTTCCAATTCAATAGATTCTTCATTATCTCTGTATTTAATTACACCATCTTCATCAATTTGTTGCTTCAAAAAAGCTATTTCTTTCTGATGTGCTACTCTCAATCGAAAAACAAAACCATCCTAATAAGCAAAATCTTTTTATTATATCCAGCATAAATTTAAATAATTTCATTTCATAAACTGAACGCAACGTATCTTACTTTGAAGACATCAATATGAGTAAAATTCCCTTGTGCTTTTAAGTTGTATTGTTTCCTAAGGCACTCCGCAATTTGAATATGAAAAGCAGCTTTTGTTTTCCTAATAGCTTCTAACTCCTCAGGCCACTTTCCACTAGTCGATAATTGTAAACTAGCATCGAGCGGATAAACATACCTAGGGATCATCCCAATATTTTTGGTTCTAAACAGTAGGTAATTTTCATCTTCTTTTGTCACTTTATGACCAGCTCTATAAACTGTCGCTAATGGTGGAAAAACTTCTGTATAGCGTAAAGCAGCACTACATCCTTGCACCCCAGTTATTGAAAGAGGTATATCAACAAGGGACATTAAGTCTTTTTCCAAAGAATTAAATGCTTGTATCACGCGCAAAGTTGCTTCCTCACCGGTACCATATGCAAAATGTGTAATTTTTATCTAAACAACAAATAATTTATGAATAGTAAGATCTAACAAATTCTAATATGTAAAAAAAATGTTAGAAAATTTACCTTTTCTAATTTTAAGATGTCTTCCATTTGGTCTGCAAGATACAGATACTGATTTTCTAATAAATTAAATTTACGTTTCAATAAAAACTTTATGATCTTTTTACAAATTATTCTTTTTCCATGTAATGTTTTTCCCTTTGACCATACTACAGCTTCACGGATAGAGCCATCTTGAAAGCGACGCAATTCCGATTTGTTACACCAAAATTGTCTAAACAAAGCTGCCTGTTGTAAGAGATTATATTAACATTATAGATTATAATAGTCATATAGCATAGCTTAAAATTGGTATATTATACTTACATTTGGTAAATTAGCTTCTGGACCCTTATCAACAATACTAAAACAAAATTCAGGATTTAAATCTAAACCAATGGAAATTTTATCAATGTCATTGAGTTTTTCATTTGTGCACTCCCATTGCTTTGATTCATCTGGTAGTACACATATTCTATGCACTCTATTTCCTAAGCCTTGTTTCAGTACTTTCATAATTATGTTAACAGCTTGAGTACGTTTATCAATACCATAATCTAATTTATCAACAGTAGATGAGTTAGTATCTACAATCCTTTCTATAGCTTTGGTATCTTGAATACTAAACATATAGTAAATTACTTAATTTAAAAGTACATAAAAAAGTAGTTTTATTGTTTACAGATATTCATATTCTTACCACAGTATGTGATCAAATGCTTTATAGAATTGAAGTTTGTGCATGAAAATAGATGGAAAACTATTGACATTTACATTATCCAAATGTTTTACACAAATTTCTGCTTCCCTTTGTACCCAAGAAAATGTATCTTTTGATATGAACGAAGCCAAATTATGATATCCACTCGAGTCCAAGAATACACAATCATAATATTTATGATACTCTAGTATACGCTGCTGACTATTATCTTCTTGGAGCATACATATTCCATTTTCATACCATTTGTTTTGTACTACAAACAAGAATACTAGTTAGTTCAATGAAAAAAACACAAATAGATATTATAAAACACATTACCTTACCTAAATTACACCATACATTCCTGACTATTTGGTAGCTACTCATAAATGTGTTAAGTTTTTTCGATTTTAGCAAATACAAAACATACATTGTTATGGCATGGCTGCCAAAATTATCATAACCCTTAACTAATTGTCGCTGGCCTAACCATATCTTTAGCAAAATAATACCATCTCTAATATTTGGGTATTCTCTTATTAATGCAACATTATGAGAATTCGTCCTTGACATTGTCAGATCGTGTAAAATTACAGAGTTATAGTGTGGTGTTGGCGTTAAAGGTGCTAAACAAAATACATTTATATTTAATTTCAAGATATCTAAATTAAATAAGAATTTTATTAATAAAAAGCACATACCATTTTCAATATTTTCTTTGAAAAACCAACCAGGCCTAATACAATTTTTTTCCGGTAAAAATCTATTCAATTTAAAACTATTTTCTTCTGCAGATACATGTATATGTATGCATAATTTTTTGCCTAAACTTCCAGGTGGCACTATCTTTAGTATTGGTCTTAAATTGCTACCGACAAATACTTTATTGTCAGCAAGATCATCTCCTACATTCGAAGTTATATACGCCAGATATATAGCCTTTTTTCTTAAATATCTGTAATTCTGATAATCATGTTTTTGGAATAAATTGGCTGGCATTTGAATCATTACATCTACGGCAGTGCCTGGACCCACTGTACAATCAAAAGAGTAGGAACCAATGACTTCGATAGCCGATGGTTTCAAAAATTTAAATGTGCCTCTTTCATCTTCTGGCACATTCAATATAGGAATATTCAAACATAATTTCTTCTTCATCTTTCCATCTGTGAACTTAAAATAATAAATATGATAAATCTTCATTTAATACTTTAACGTTTATAAGAAAGAAAAGGATAACAAGTAACTCTATTCCACATACCTTGAATTCATCAGTTTCTTTTAAAGACTCTATATTTGCTTTTAATTTATTAAACCAAGTATCAAATAATTTTTTATATTTATCTTTTAGTTTTACTTCGGTTAATAGTTCTTCAATCTGAAGTCTAAATAGATTTGAATGGAAAAGATTTTCTGTTTCTTTAAGTTGACTTAACTCTTCGACTGTTGGTTGTTTATATAAATCATTTTGTAACTTTTTCTTTTTTTTAGGGACATTATTAAATTCTTCTGTCACACTTCGTTTTTTCGTTATTACCGAAGTAGAGTCATTAGCAATATCATTCAATTCCGGATCAATTTCACTATCATCATCAGTTTCTTTCATGAAATTTGAATCATCAAATTCATCGTCATGATCCAACTCGCTCTCATTGTTAAGTTCATTTTCAGAATTTATATGTGAATTCGTATCGATTAATTTCTCTTGTACCTTCTTAGACTTTCGTACCTAAAAATTATTTCACTTTTTTGTATTTCTTTCGCTTTACATTTTTTAAGGTTAGGCGAATTACGGAATATTAAATCAATCATACAAAAATATTGTTTCACATTATTTTAAGTAACCTTACCTTGCGAATCGTTTTAACTTTCATTTTGTATGCGTTAGATGGCTCACAGGATATATTTTTATTCATAAATGAAATCGTAAAATAAACCAAATGACAATTTAACAATACTCACGCGCCATGTGTTGAACACATGGTTGCCCGTGAAGATATAGCTTGAATGTATTTTGTTTGGATAGTACGTAAGTGATGCAAAATCGTAATTTTCTTATACACTTTTTCACGAAAGATTTTTTATTCAGCGGTATGAAACGAAAGTTTAAATTTCAAGGATGCACCCAACGGTACAAAACCCACGCAATTAAATTTATAAATTACTGTAATTTTTGTCTCAATATTCCTTAGACTTGTATCGCTTGTCCAACGAGGAAATATGATTGACAAGAATAATGTATTTTCCAAGCTTTTAATCTAATTTCACGGAGTTTATCACTCCAAAATCGAAGCGTCTTACCCTTCCTACCATTCTATGATTTATATAATAATAAAAGTGAACTTGGACTAATTCTTCACAAAAGCTCGACAAAGTATGAATTGTCCTTTAACCACCCTTTTTGGCTGTTTTTCTTTAATACATTAATTATCAGTTCATTAGGATAAGTAAAACATATAAATATGTTTGTCAATTAAATTTATACAATATTATTCGTGTATGTACTGTAACGTCTGGCGACTATCCCGCCAAATTCCATTTTTCTCCTCTTTCTTTCGCTTAGCCTTAAGGTACTTGCGCCATTTATATTTTTAAGCGAGTACTACTCAGTAATGCGGCCATTTAACAACGTAGAAGCTTTGTTTTCTACACCTTTTTCTTTTAATTTCGTTTTTACAATTAACAGGATACCCTCCAAAAACAAAGCGAAAAAAAATGGGTAGCCATATATGCCGCCGACTGTACTTTAATAAATAACACGTACAATAAACAGGCTGATTTGGTTGACTCCGAAATGTCTAACTTGCTAAAAACTTTAGAAAATTTAAATTTGTGCGCGCACGAGAGAGAGAGAGAACAAGAAAGAAGTGAAAGAGAATTTCAGATGGCGCTTCGTAATGGCTGCTTTCATTCGCGCTTGCACTCTCTATTTTTGGCAATATCAAATCGGGAGAGTTGCGGTACTGTATATATTGTGGTTATATTAAAGCTTGGCTCCCCGACCCAGTGATGCCAGAATCGTAGTACATACCGTTTTGCTGAAAAATTTTGAAAAAATTCATGTTATTAGTTGTCATAATTTTACATATTTCTGCAAAATTTTAATTGTTTTGCTCTTATAACAGATTTTTTATGAATTTTTAAATTTTTATAATGCCCGCCATTTTGAAACCGGAAGTCGGATCGAATCGAAATTGTTAGTGGATCCTTGTCGGGTGTAACTGGATTTTTCGTGTGAATTTTACTTCGATTCGTTTAGCCGTTTAGACGCTAGAGTGGATACACACACACACACACACACACACACACACACACACACACACACACACACACACACACACACACACACACACACACACACATACATACGGACATTTAGATCTTGTTATGAAACATAAAGATCCAAAAGGGTTTTTGGATATCTCGAATAGTTTCGGAGATAATCGTCCGTTACACTTTTTGCTCGATCGAGAGCATAAGGAACTCCCTGCGGTCGTGCCTAAAAAGCAGTACTTTCAAGTATACTCGAACCCGGACAAGAAAAGTTCGAACCTTTTGTGAGTATTTGAATAAAGTACTCGGTACTTACAAAAATACTCGAACCTTGACCGAGTAGATTCGAACCTTTTATGAGTACTTCGGTCGCCGTGATGTGAGAGTGAGAGGGTACATAGCGAACGAGCGATGCGCAACGCTCGCTTGTTTATAGCGCGACAGCTACTGCGGGTTCGAGTACTACTTGGAAAAGGTTCGAATCTTACGACAATCGAAGTACTTACAAGTACTTTTTCGAACCTACAGGTAATCATTCTACGGTTTGAAACCTACTTGTATAAAATGAGTACATTCCAAGTATACTCATTGAAACTCTTTTGTTTTTGAGTAGTAATCGAAACCTCTAAAATGAAACTTGGTTATTGAAACGTACTTGGTTTTGCAAGTACATATTGAACTTGATCCCATCCCTAGTGTCCAGCATATACAGTACAAGGTGGGAGACACAAGTAAGTTACAAAAAATAAAGCGATATTCGTGACATAAGATTTTGACGAAATTGTCTGAAACTTTTAGTATACATTTGCTGATGTCCCAAGATATAAACACAAATTTTTGTATTTTAATATATCCATTTTTTGCGGAATTATTAAGATCGTCCTCGATGGCTTCGGCGTGCAATTTAGGTATTTTGTTTTTATCGTGGAACAAAAAGTCTAACAAATTAGTCTTTTTAATGAAATTACGCATTGTAAGTTCATTTGATTAAATTTTTATCAAGTTGTGCTGCACACCAGTTTAAAGAAAGTGGTTCCAAAAAAAACGGGTTTAGTTTTTGGTTTAGGAAATTTAATTTTTGGGGAGGAACTTACCGCTCTTTATCACTAATCTGCAATCCTACAATTGACCTTTTGATTCTTCATAAGACTCATTCTGCTCGATTCATGACAGTCTGTACTCTCAAACACATTAAGGCTGTTCACCACCCAACACGTTTTCACGATAACTCTCCTGGTCACAATTTTTGACCGATTTTGACGAACAAGGACTTATTCGAAAGCTGAAAGATTTATTGTGAAAATGATCTTTTCGAAATTTTCAAAAAACTTTTTTTTCGTCATACGTCTTTTTCAGGTGCGTTTTTTGCCAAAAAATAAGTATTTATTGAAAAGTTGGAAAAGATCATCTCCCTCGGAAATTATTCAGCTTTCGAATAAGCTTTTGTTTGGCAAAATCGGTCAAAAATTGTGTCCAGGAGAGTTGTTGGCGCAAATCCCGTTTTCGAACAATTTCGGCCAGATTCGTCCAAAACGTCCAAAAACGGGATTTGCGCCAACAACTCTCCTGGACACAATTTTTGACCGATTTTGCCAAACAAAAGCTTATTCGAAAGCTGAATAATTTCCGAGGGAGATGATCTTTTCCAAATTTTCAATAAATACTTATTTTTTGGCAAAAAACGCACCTGAAAAAGACGTATGACGAAAAAAAAGTGTTTTGAAAATTTCAAAAAGATCATTTTCACAATAAATCTTTCAGCTTTCGAATAAGTCCTTGTTCGTCAAAATCGGTCAAAAACTGTGACCTGGAGAGTTATCGTAAAAACGTATTGGGTGGTGAACAGCCTTAAATTTTAAACACGTTTTTCTCAAAACTACTTTCTTCAAATTAGCATACAGTATAACTCAACAAATATTTGATTAATCTTTCTATTCCGCTGTACACATATACATAATTAAATTCTCTCTACTGAATGGACCTACTTGATTTATGACATTAACTATTTAAACTACGTTTATTGCACTATTTTTTTTAAAGCGGCGTATAATTATTCATTTTGCATTTTTTTAGCATATCTATGTGTCTTCCAAATGTAATTTTATCAAAAAGACAAAATTTGTGTAAAAAGTTTTAACATATTTCATGGAAGATACTGATTGCGAGCGGAGTTACGCGCCGCCCTCTAAAACTCTTGGATTATATTTTTGACATGTAATAGAGCATTGATTTATACAATTAAAAAAAAAATCGATCTTTTCGACCTATTACTCGAGTCTTCTCCTATAGCAATTATAAGATAAACTTTGGCAATTGTTCAAGCGATTACAAAATTTCATGTCTTTTGCCAAGGCATTTTCGTTCCAAGCAGTAATAAACTTCAACTCTTTGGTACAAGTATTAACATTTCATCCAGAATAGCAAAATGTAGCTTAGGTTTACAACTTTATATTTTTGAAAGTGTGACACCTTCGAAGAATTAATATCTACATAAAAAAACGAAATAAAATCATTTTGCCATTAGACATCTATAAAGTGGGCACTAAACAAATTAACGGGAACACATTTGTACAATTAGTCAAATAATTCATTTTAATGGAAACAAACTTTAATAAAGACATTTGTTCAATAATACATATAATGAGGGCATAGATATAACATTGCATAAAATATTATAGGGTCATGGTCAAAAAATGCAAATTATATATTGAAGATAGCATTTCGCATATGGATGGTCGTATTCGATCGACTATTTGGTTTACGTTGATATGATGCCAACACTTTTTTTAAATACATACGAACTAAAAGGAAAATTTGATGGTTTACATTGTAATTTCTTTAAATTTCGTTTTTGTGATCACGAAATACAACGGCTTACATTGAGTAAAGAAAAATGTTATTAACTAATCATATTCATGGTAATCGTTATCGTATTCGTATTATTGGGTCGTTCGACAAATTCGTGCCTATTTCCGACCCAATTATTTATTAAAATACCTTCGTAACTTTGATAATACTTTTATAAATTCTTTTATATATCTCTTCTCTAAATTAAGGATTCTAACATGTTTGTTTTCAAACAAAATTAGAAATATTACTTTAGCAAATCCGTTAAATAAAAACATGCTTTTTACTTTGTAGCAAACGTGTTTTTGTATTTATCAATGTACTGTACACAATGTATTGTCTCAAATGGTGTAGCATTTATACTCCTTTCCAGTTCACCAATGGAGAAGCAAGAGCTTGAGAACAAAAAACTTCGCAACACTTTTTATACCAAACTTATTGTCTGAATTAATATAACTTTTTCTTAAAAAATATTTTTGTAGGTTTATTAAGATATTCAAGTGTTTCCATGTAAAAACCACTCCGCGTATATTGAAATATATTTACATTATTTTAAACAACATAATGAGATTAAATAATTACTAATGATAAAACTCTTCGGCATCACTTTGATCGCGTTCATCAGTTTCAGGTTTGCTGATCGGTCTAGAGACATTATTTTTAGAACAATCATAAAATAAAGATATTAATCGTTCTCCACTACGATTTAAAGTATATGTACTGAATGGAGAGAAACTATCGAGTATCAAATCCATAGAATTTTTATCGTAAATGACTGGTAACCGGTTACGTGCGTTAAATTCGATTATTGTATAACAGTAAGCCAATTGATACATCTGTGAAATATCAGCCAAATTGTTTACAATATCAGATCGGCATGATTTTAGAGGATTTAATTTACATGTAATGATTTTAGTTAGATCTAGCTGATGTAGATAGGTAACTGTAAGAAATAAATTATAAATTATAAACATATATAAATAGATTTATAGTATATTTAAATTTATACTCACTATTTTTTATGCCAATAAAATCTTTGTGTCTGCTAATTATAATAGAAAATAGAGCCTGGCAAACGGAATAAAATACCGGATGATCTCTTGGATCATCGCTAACCGAATCCGATTTTTCGTGCACGTCAATATAATTATGTATCCAGTGTGCCAAATTTAACTGTTCAGTTTTTACCAACCTAAAATAGTTTTAATTCTTATACACATTGTTTATAAAATTTATTATTTATAATATATAACAACTAGATCGAAAGATAAAGAATAAAATGAATTTAATAATTACCGTAGTGGAACAAACGAAGCTGTAGAAACTAAACCTCCTATGTATGATGCAGCTGTGGAACGTAATATAGTTGGTACATTCGGATCAGACGTTTTTTCCCAAAGCCAGTCCAAAAAAGCCTCTACGACTATTACTTTAAAACTACAAATGTAGAACATAATGTACTGCACGTACTGACTCGCGTGCGTGGGTAAAATGATTATTTCAAAAATTTTCAACAACTCAAAATATAGACTTTTAAGAGAGTTCCCGTCTAATTTTCCGTTCGCATGACAAGTATTATGTATAAAATCGAATACTTGTTGCATGCATCCATCTAAAGTGTGTGCTAATGGATTTAACTGTATTATATTTTCTTTATTTTTGTCATTTATATTTGTATCATTGTCAACTATTGGATCACTGTCATTGTATTCCATTGAAACATCTTCCGAAGCGGTGGCTTCTGACCGTGGAATATTCACATCTAATATCATTAACCTTAAATAAAATAAAATTTGTAATTCATATGTATTTGTAACCATATTCATATTCATTTGTAATGACTTATTTTACACTTACCTATTAATTATTAAAGACAGTATATCTGATCGTAACTGTGGAGCATACTCTAACAATTGAAGTAATGCATGCACATAGACCTCATGAGCACGTGTACCATGAATAATATACGGAAATCTTGCCCCTACCGCTTGCAATAAAAGTTTACTGGACCTGAAATTTGAAATAACAAGTTATTTTTGTCTTAAATTTCACACAAAATACTTAAAATGCAATTATTAACTTGTTAACCGCAAATGACTAGTTGACTTGTCATGTACGTTTTACTAGACTAGCAAAGACAAAAGAAATGTATGATTCATTTTTCATTTTCATTGAAAAAGTAATATACCTACAGATTCTTTCTTGTACTTAATAAATTTACCAGAGATTTTTGTCTTTTACTATATCATTAAATTTTCATTTAAAATAGATTGCATACAGTCACGTCTATAGTTTGGAAAACTTTCTAGTTAACAGGCTAAAGATACGAAATACTTACATTGGTACAATATTCAAGATTTTGCACAAAACATCATGTATATGGTTTAATCTCTGCATATCTTTTGCTTTACACCCTCCTGCCTCCCATTCCATATCATCACCTTTTGCTAAAAAGTGATGTAGAGTTAAAAACACTCATGTATTTTGTTAAAAAAAAGAAGATAAAAAAGAAGTGCATTATTTAACACGTTCAATCCAGCATAATCCAGCATAATCCATCAGCCGAACAGGTATTATATCTGCAGAGGATTATATAATTCTCCATTAAGCATCATTAAAAGCCCAATAAAAGCATCATTTTATCACAGCTGTATGTTTGCGATAGTCAGACTACTGTTATTAATTATAAATAAAATATTGATAATTTCATATATTTATATTAAAATCCATCTGATAGAAGACATCAGAAATTGTAAGGCAGGTTGAACGTGTTAACAAAATTTTATTTTCACAATTACTTCATTATTTAACTAAATATTTACCTGGTTTAAATTGTTCAACAAGTTTATCTATTATACATTTTCCATGATAAATCTGTGCACTTATTAGATCTTCTAGAAAGATTTTATAAGCAGATATTACTTCTGGCGACCTGTCTAGCCAATTTAATTCAAGAAGTACTTCAATAAATGATTTGTGAACTGGACCAAGTAATGACATACATTGCCTTATTTCACATAAAAAGTCAATTAAATCATTATCCTGCAGAAAATATTATATTATGACATTTCCATAAATAATAATGTAATTATTATCAATGCAAGTTTTACAACACAATGGATTAGACCATTTTTTACCTTAACGTTTGAATTTCTCAAGATGCATACTAAATTCTCATAATCTTTGATTCCATTACGAGTTTCAAAATTAAATAGAATATCTTTAACATTTTTGGGAAATTTAAAGTATACCCTGTTAGACTGCTTAACTAATTGCGATCTGATACCGGGCGACTTTAAAATAGATGACACACTACTAACTCTTGATGAAACAACAGACATCTGTAGAATATGTTAAATTATATATAAATCGTTTAAAGTTATTTTAATATTAATAAATCTTATACTTACATTGTTCAATTACTTGAAAAAAGATATTACGTCAGTATTTCACCAAATGTTCGTGATATTAAGAACAAAAATGTTTAAGCATAGATGAATCATGTGAGAGGGGTTACGTTATTTTGACATTAAGACAAATTAATAAGTAATCACATTAGTTCAAATTTCTTATTTCCGAAATATCATTCACAATTAAAGACCACCGTGACTACATATAAATAAATCTTATGAACGTATTATTGCACTAATTTGTAACAAGTCAAAAATTTTCACATGTGACCGCATCCCACATGTTTCAGAGTAACCCTTCAAGTCTTCACCGCTTTACACATTTCACCACATTTCACATTAGATACCTAACAGTGGGAGTAACATATGAGCAAAAATTTCTCTATACAATGATCGTTTTTCTCGTTACCTGTCTTTACAAATTTTCAAATTAGAAAATGTTAATTTGTAACTTATCCTCTTGAGTTTTGAAAAAGTTGAAAATTTTCTAACAATAACTACAAAATCGTGATTTTTGAGTTATGACACTTCTCGGCGATTATACGGTCGAATTCACGTTTTTTGCAATCTTTTATTTAGTTTCACTTGTTCTTCTCTACTCACTTCTAGCGCCATCTATCTCCTCTTACTCTCGTTAAATGCTAGCGAGCGACTAGCTTTAAGATACTACTTGCGCCATCTCTATCTCTACGCTCGAACTATTTAGCAATATAGCGGCCATATTTTAACCCCCTTTTATTATTCAAACTTCCATTATACAGTAGTCTCTCTATAATCCGGCACTTCGCCAATCCGGCCGCTCCAGTAATCCGGCATTTTCAGCAAAGAAACAAAAGAAAATTTCAACTTTTTTTTACACCTGTTCCCTCAAAAAAATAATACAAAAACTTCTTTTTTTTTTTTACGTGAGCCTAATGTAGCCTAAGTCATGTAAACTACAATACAATATGTACAAGAAAATGCAAAATCTTTCGTAATTTTTTTTTGTAATACTAATTTTCATTTCAGTACATATATCTTGTGCAATAAACACAGATTTTACTATTAAAATAAGTTTTTTTAAATGAACCTCCAGTAATCCGGCGTTTTCGTTAATCCGGCAGTCCTTTGGTCTGATATCTGCCGGATTACCGAGAAACTACTGTACTTAAATGAATCCCAAAGAATAAAATAATTCAATAACTTTTATAATTAGGTAATACTTCATGAATTAGTAACTATTGGCGGTACCTTCCATAAAGACGCAATCATTCCAATACAATTAATAAGTTAACAGGATGCCTAATCACAATAGTCCACAATTTATAGCGCATAGATAAGGCCGTCACGCTCGGACCAACTGGGACCAACGCGGGACAGCGACAACGTTAGGTTGCATCAATATCTCAAATCTACCTCTGAGAATTGATGAACGAGATAATGAGCTACGGAGTGGCAAATATAAACATCCTAATACAACCTTCTTAAAACACTTTCTAGCCTGTGTCTTTAACAGGAAAATGTGATTGACCAAAATGTATTTTTCAAGTTTGAAAATTTCAAAGACATCGCATTGGCATCGCATTCAAATATTTTATTATTAAAAATTATAGAAAATATAATATTTGTTATATATAAATATAATAAATGTTAACTATAATATTATCATAACAATATTTAATTACAATGTTATTTACTCTTCCACATTTGCATTATTTTCAATTTCTTCTACAGTTTGTGTAGCACTTTGGTCATACTTATTTTTAAATATTTCTACATAACGAATTAAACGTTTATCGACTTTATTGACCTAAATGACAAATAAATTAATTAATATATAATTATATCATAAAGAACAGAATATATTAAAACTTACCAGTAATAAAACCTTTTCAATACCATCTTTTAAACTTGTTCGTGCTACATCATCATCATCTATTTGTACATCTAAGTCTTTTAAACTCTTAATAAGTATATCTTTATCAATTTTACTATCTGGATTTAGAATATCAGCCAGAATTGCAAAGGCTAAATTATTATGTACACAGTACGTGTTCATTTTAGATCCATTTCTATACCTTGTTAGGTTCAAAATAAATGAAACTACGTTATAAGCATTAATCTCTTGAAGAGGACTATTTTCTGGTGCATTAGATAAAATACGTAAAACTGGGAAGAACGTTTCTTCAAGCATTTCTTGATTAGAAGGAACTTTCTGTATGAATTGATTGAAAAAACTAGTGAGACATTGGCAGAGATAAGTATCATCACTGTTTGCCGGATTATAATACATTATTATTATTCGAACTAGCAAGCTAGAACTGCTAATACGGCAATTTAATAATAGTTTACAAAGTCCCTCTGTTGCAAGATTTCTTAGATTCTGATCCTGTAATAATATTAAATAAATAATATTAATGTTTAATATTATTCTTAATCGTGTCATGAACATTAGAGTTTCACTCCGAATAATCTATAGAGCTATTTCATAAATAATTCTTACCGCATTATCCATTAATCCCACTAAGATTTTTGTTATGTCAGCATTTTGTACTTGTTTCTTCGTTTGGTTAAACATTAAGATATTTTCTTCTTCTGTTCGATTGTATAACTTGACAGTTTTTTCAGCCCTTCCAGGTTCATTTAATGTGTCACTATCATTAACGTTTCTCAAAACATCAAGATATTCCAAACCATAAAGTAATAGAAGATCAAAGACTGCTTTCAATGTAATAATCCATATTTTCTGATTTTCGTCTTCGAGTGAAAATTGTAGGAGAAATGTCAATATATGTGTTTTAGCTAATTCCTTATCTAGTATGCAACATATTCCTAAAGCTTCTAGAGCTAATATATGAACCTTATCATCTGGATGCTAGATATAAATGTCTTATTAATAAAATGATGATCTAAAGTAAATGTATGGGACTAAATAACTTACATCTAAACTGGAATATATTATGCCCATAAGGGATTTAAGAGTAGGCGTTAAAGTTGTCACTGATTTATCTTTCATCATAGCACACATAATAGTCAAACATTTAATCATTGTTTCAGAATCATTTTTTTCTTCTTCAATATCATTATTGATCATCATATCAGGTTCTGGTTGTTCATTTAATCCTGTTAATTCTTGATTCAATGCATTTATTTGTCCTTTTATCTCTTCAGCTCTCAAATATTCTTTAGTTTGCATAGCATTGTATTCGTCTTCTTTAAGTTCTAACAATTTTACTTTTATTTTGGCTCTCTAAAAATGAAAATCAATTGAGAATTATATATTACAATGTAGCAATAATAATTAATTAATAACCTATATGGATATATTAAATGTAACATACATACTTGCATGTTATTTTCATGTTCGGTTTCGGGAGATATCGTTTGTATAACTTGTGTTTCAACATTTGTTGGCATCTTGATTTTATTTATCGCATCAACAAGAGCACCGAATCTTTTATTTACATCAGGTATCACAATTTCAAGATGTTTTATTACACATTCAATTATTTCTTTAGAACAATGATCGGTCAGTAACACATTTAACATTAATTCACTTAAATGAATTCTTCCTGCTTCATCTGACAAATCATGTATCTTAATTATTTCAAAAAGTTGAAGAAGAATAAATTTTTGATTTTGCTTTTCCCATATCTCATATTGTTTAGAAGACATCATAGTGAGAAATTCATTAATATATGCCGAAAAAGTAGATAATTCAGGCAAAATTGTTTCTAATACTTCGGTGAAAGATAAATCATGAACATGTTTGATTATACACCTCCAATATAAAGAATTTTCACTTGTCAATTTATTGACTGGTATAAGCTTGGTACTTTTATCAATTGGTATTTGACTGATTAATTTCTCCAACTCTGTATTCCTGTCAAAATAAGTAACATTTAATTCTTTAATAAGTATTTATGCATTATTAGTTTAAATGAGTTTTAGTATCCAATTACTTCAAAAATATGTTCAGTACTAAAATAGATATTTCAGTTCCAATTTCTGCATCCAATGCTTTGAGGAGATCTATATATTCTCCGTTAAAGTAACGAAGCCACGTTGGCAACAATACTTTTCCCACATATTGGCGTACTATCTCGGCTCTGTCTTTGAGCCCTTGGTTCAATACCTGGTTCCTTTGTTTGATCGTTAAAGACTTTACAGTAATTTTGCTGATAAAGTCATAAGCCATCTTTCGCACTATATCATTTATATCTCTAGTTCTTTCTAAAGCAGCATGTAAAGTATATTTATTTTTAGCCATACTGCTTAACACTGCTTTTCGAACTGCAACTTTTGGATCATTAGATAAATGGTATATATACATTTTTATTATAGGACAATTCACTTCCGACGGATCCTGCAGTCTATGTAAAGCAAAAACAGCTTGGGCTCTAACTTTATGAGATTTATCCATTAGTCGTTGTGTCATATTCTGAGTAATTTTATCACAAAGCGCATCGTCGATATAAGCGTGTTCACCCATTGAATTTAACAATATATTCAGAAAGTGACATATACGAAATCTAACTGCAGGTGCTTTTGCATTATGATGTCCAAGTACAAAGTCAAATAATTTTTCAAGAAAAGGACACATAGCTTCGCTTAAGTCATTACTAGCAAAAGAATGAAAGCTAAGAGCAAATTTAGCTGCAAATTCAAGAGTATTATCAACAGCCATTTCGCATTGACCATAACTGAGAGGAATCTTTAAACAAGAAATAAATTCTTTAAAGAATACATCCAGATCATGCTGAAAAAAGGAAAAGGAATATTACAACTTTGAAACTTTTATAAAGAAAAGATCCACCATGTAATAAAAATATTATTTGGTATCTATAATCATTACTTACTTGCTTATAAATTTTAGATAATCTTTTTATGTAAACTTTATGGCACGTTTTATTGAATTGAACATTATAGAACGTATCGTTCATTGCTTGCTTGAGTTTCTTACTCATGTTTTAAATTGATTGAATAACAACACCTTGCTGCAACTACAAGGAAGTATATAAGTTGAAATTTGGTAAAAAGTTAGCCAAGTGAGTTATTAAGTACGAGATTATATTGGGCATGTTGCGAACAACTACATTATCACAAAAAAGTATCCGTACATTGTCATAACGAATATTAAGACCAAAGAAACTATGGTAGTAGAAATGTCATTATTGAATTCAAAAAAGTTATACCACTATTCAATATATCGTTAGTAAATGCATAAGTAGAGAAATCATCGAAAACATATGTCGTTTTATAAATTAAGTTCCTTAAAAGTGACCGACTCACTTAGTAAGAGTCCTTTTCTCTCTGCTGACAACACGCTACTAATCAACGGCCGCCAAATATTTGAAAATATTGAAAATACCAAGATTACCGAGTAGCTATCCAAGGTACCAACTATCACCAATTATTAAGAATAAAAGTTCCTCAAAAGTAGTGATATTTAGATGCAATATTCGTGTCCCATGTTTTGAAAAAAGACGTTTTCTTACGCCCTCTATGATATGGGGCGGCGAGTTTAAGAACCATATTCAACCGAATAATTGAAGTCGATATTATCAATATCTATACTGCGTTCACCGAGAGAACGACCAGGTTTCGCGCAGCTTTGGGCGGAGTGGGGATAAAACGCGGCCGGGTCTACCTGGATTTTAGTGGAGAAACGAACAAGTGAGCGTTCATTTATGCGCAACTTTGACCAAATCTGACCAAATGCCTGGTCGTTCTCTCGGTGAACGCAGTATAGATCATTTTTATTTGTGTACAGGCACTCTTTTCGAGGCAATATTTTGAATCGTTTTTTACTTATTTAGATTACTATTACCTACGTACTTTATCATGGTCGAACCTTAAGAGCCTGAGCAGACGGAAAAAGTTCAGCCGTTTCGAGTTTCGCGGTCTGTATTTCGCGTGTTTTCTAATGGAATAGACTCAGACCTTTGTGAAATTTTATAATTGTTAAATAATTCTTAAGTCTTGTTTTGCTAATGCTATTCTTAATAAGTCGATTGATGAGTTAAACGCAGAGCTGTTTCTGTCTGCTCAGGCTCTTAAAAATTTACTACTAGGCGGTGGTGCTTGAATCAAAGATTTTGCTCGTGGTTTCTTTTCTCCTTAATTCACAATCTATTATCCGCTGTATTAATCTGTTTTTATAAAAAATACTATACTTATTACAATTAACCCATATCAGTCAGTAATTATATATTGTTTATACATAGCAACGATAATCTACTCCTCCGCGGATTCGAAAGTCAGGTGGTATCGATGTCAAAAAGATTTGACGGAATTACGGAATCGAAATCGGAATAATCAAAGTTTTCGCAAAATTGATTGTTACGGAAACGCTAAATAAATAATTTGACTTCTAAACCAAAGGACGAAATAGCGTTCGTAACCGTAAGGATTAGGGGCTTGATATACTCTACTCGAGCCAAAAAGGACGATACAATTTGTAAGATAAAATAAAATCCAAAAGAACTTTTCGAGAAGTTAAAGCAGAAACAAAGAAATTACAATTCCTCCCGCGCTTTTCGCCGGATTCGGTGCGCTGCTTCGCCGCTCGTCGACTAGGAAGACGTTAATGACGATGATTTTCCGTAGTCGAACGTAATCTTTCCTCGTGCGTGAAGTCAGCTGTCAAATTCGTTGTTCTCTGCTTTCGTCGGTATTCTACGTCGACATTCCTCTCGTATAAGATAAGGTTCGTTCCGTGGAGCGTCTTTTTCGTCGGAGTTCGTCGCTCGGCCCTTGTCCTCGGATTCGTCGTCGCTATATCTCGTCGGTTATCTCGTAGGAGTCGTATCGCATGAAATATATTGAAAATAATAAGAAAATAATTCGGAATGGATTATTCAAGGCCTCGGAAGTCGTTCGATCCCGCGTCACATCGGTAGCGCAGGTCCCTATTTGTCCGGTTCCGTGCGCGTTTTTACTTTATGGCTCGATTAGAGAGAGAGAGGAGAGACTTTTGCGGCGAGTATCAAAGATATCACGTCACAACATATTTACGGAAAATAGAATGATAGATTTTACCGTACATCATTGGACATTTCATAAAAAGTATTATAATACAATCAATTCCGATTAGTTGGGATACATCGGGACTTACGTCCTTGCGTCCGATTAAGCGGCTGTCCCAATTATGCGACGGATCAATATTTTTTCCATTAGGTTTTGTTCTTTGAGCTTTGTTTAAAATAAACAATTGGCTCAAATCAACGAAATCCAGCGCATTACACTAGTACACTATCTTCTAAGGGATCTTATCATTTTTAATTTTATATCATAAATTTTAAATATATTTCAAAGTTATATCATGGATCAAAATAAATTGGTAGATCTTTTTGTTGTTCTATCAAGTTACCAAGTGCTATTTCTAAATTCTCTGGAAGGTGATCTAAAAGCATCCGTGGCATTACTACCAATTCTGTAAATTCTTCCGGCTGTGCCCATCGCATTTCATATTTTGTTTCCTTCTTCTTCTTTTTCTTACTGCAAGTAAATAAAAGAATGCAATTACTTTTTAACTGAAAAAATGGACCTTGATACATTATAACTGCTAATAAGTTAAAACAGTTAAGGTATTGAAATTTTGTACTCAGGAGCTATATATGTATCTTAAATAAATTGTTGATAAATGAAACAGTCCGAATGGATATAATTACGCATTAAATAAAACTGAACTTAGGCGAGAAATACATGCAAATGGGACTATGTTATATATCTATAAAAATAATATAATAAGGCACCTGTTCGAATCTGTTCCTGCATCTTTACATCTCGCTAAATGTAGTATCCGACCAGCATTATAAAGTCTCACTTTTGAAAACCTTCTTTGTGAAATATCTCGTGTTAATACTCTGTTTTCCTGAAACAGAATCAAATAATCTATTATAAACGGCCCGTACACACGCACGTCACACATTCATATACTTTGTACTGATAAATACTGCTTACCACATTGTTTGCATTTCCTGATTCCATTAACAAAGGTGATTGTCCTGGCATTGAATTGATAATATCATAATTTGTCCATGTGTTGTCTAAATCTTGCTCAGGTACTCCATAAAATGCATATCCAAACCCATTGAGAACTACTCTGTACTATAAAAGAGAGGCATAAATAACATTTACATATTACATATATTTTTATGGTAGATATATACAAAATATTAGAAATAGTAAAAATAATTTATATATGTTTGTATACTTTTGGTAATCGACATGCTGCAAGAGTGGCGAGTAAAGATGTTCTCAAATTTTCTGTACTTTCAACACTCAACCTCATCACAAGATCATCTCCAAGGCCTATTGTTAGTACAAATTCTTCTGTTACTTTGGCAGCATTTCGGCTAAGAACACCAGCTGTTTGTCAAGTTTACTTAAAAATTATTTTTCCGAAAAAGTGTTACATAAATATTTCACTTATTTCTAAATATATTACCTGGCATAGAAAATGCATAAATTTTTAAATTCGGGTATCTGGGACGTAGCAATATTCCAAGCAAAACTGCAATGCCAGCACCTAAGCTGTGGCCTATGACAATAATATAAATAATCAAAGTCAAAAGTTTGGTTTTTACATAATACTAGTCCATTAAATAATCCGTAATATAAGTATAATAAATTACCTGTTAACGTAAGCGAATAAGTCGGAAACGTATTGAAGGCCATTTCTAAGACTTTATGATGGTTCAACTGTTTCAAAATTACTTTAGCTCCTACTATCATACCCTTATGTGCCTGTAAGATATATAGACTTGTACAATTTTTTTTTTAAAGCTGTTTGTACTATATTTTTTACATTTTTAGAAACCATCATGGAATTTTCTTTACTCTTATTTTTGTGAAAAAGTATATCGAACGAATATGTTTAAAATTAATGGAGATTCGAATAATTCTTGTAGATGTTTACGCGTCGCATCGAAGTTTGAATGTATGACGTCTATACATGCTTATATAGACATATCACTTACGTAACGCTAATGATTTAGCATACAGGATGTTAAAAAAAGAGGTTCGAAGTTTAAAAGAGTGAAAAATAAGAAATTCGTTTGATGTAGATAAACTTTGTAAAATTTACTACATGTAAATAAACGAATTAGTTTAGAAGTAGATAGATTAGGTCATCATCGATGCAAATACTTAACAAATTAGTAAATTATCAAATATTCCTTCCATGCCACAAAAGTATTTATTGTACGACACGCATCTTTTGTTGCTTGTCTTTGTTAATATCAGTAATAATCTTGCGCTGACAACCTTGAATCGATGTACTTTTGTGTCCATTTAATACGTTGCGAAAAGACTTGTTTTAACATCCTGTATGCATGTGTAAGGATCTAAAACGATTGTAAGGATAACGGCCAATTGACCAATGAAGATCAATTGGTCAACGATTCCATATTCGATAACTAAGATCTATAGTTGAATTATTTTTTCATTGTACAAAAACATAAAAGATTAAATTGGAGGAAGAAATTCAATTAGGAAATTGAAAGTCCTTACCAATGGCATTAGAATAAAGTTGCATACTTTCATACCTACGAACGATTTTATGAAGGAAGGTCGATAAATGTGATAGAATCATAAAAGATAACTTTTTTTTTGCATTTAAGATTTAGAATTACCCCTTGAAGTTTTGCACATTTATTGACGGTCACCCTGTATTTAAAGTGAATGAAATGAACATGAATTTTTTCAACTTATTCCGTCCAATCGATCTAAAACGGTGTACAGATAAAGAACTGAATTTAGCTCTTTATGCACGCGTTGTTTTAGTCTAGATTATTCGGAAACTTTTTATGGCTTTGGAGTTCCTAAAAAAACATTAACCGCTCGACAATCAATATTAATGCGAAATTAAGAAGACGACTGAACTTGTTCAATTTTGGTTTAAGAAGTACATGTACATAACTGTATAATACCAGAGAGTGTTCTCCATAATAATAACGTGAATATAAATATTAATGCGTAGAAAGTTGTTTTACCTCGTTCGTAGCGGTATGGGCTATAATAGATCTTTGGTCAGTAAAAAAGGGATACAGTAGTACCTACTTTCTTTTTTTTGTTTCCACGAATAACAAGTACAGATAATTACCATGCTTCCTGGGGGAAGTCCATCGCAATCAAATGTATCGGATGCTGCTGCAATATCCGTGATTAGATCTCTCAATGAAAAGGAGCCTCGTACAACCACAGTGATGCTAGAAGTTTTATGATCGGCGACCACGCAAAAAGGTATCTGTCAAAAACATACATAAATCTTCTATAATAAGTTGCCTTTTTATCTTCTTTTTCTCTCTTTTTTTTTTTTTAGCTACACTTACTTCGCACAAGTGGTTCTTGAAACTTGCGAATAAAATGTCATCGTCCGATAGTTTCGATATGTATTTTACGCCGGATAGATTACAGAAACAGCAGTTGTCGTCCAGAATTACCTTTCGCTTTTGTCTATGTAATATATATGTATATAGATATCTATATGTAGCCATTACAATATTAATATTTGCAACATGCTTAAATACTTATGTCATTTTAGAAAATTTACCGGAAACAACCGCAGCAAGTAAAGTTTGGTATCAAACGAAAACACGCAGTGCATAGATGTTGGTAAAACACGAAAAGCCAACCGTAAGATGCGATTGATAATTTAAGAAAATGATGAGCATTTTCCAAGGTCATCCAACTGGGAGTGTCGGTGAAAATTTGACGCGCATCTGAAGAATGGAAGAAAAGGTTGAACGAAATTTGTTACTTACGATCCTCGAGAAAAAGCGTCAGAATAAATCGTGTGGGTTCACATACCAACGGTATATTTCGGCCGATAATAGAGATTCAATCTTCTCAATTCATGTGTTTCACGTTTTTGTCGGACTCGTAGTAAAATTAATCCTGCCATAAAATCCGAAGGTACCAAATCCGTTCTCCGGAACAATGCACTCAGTAAACCTGAGAACAAAGCAGATCAATGCGATCACCTTATCTTTTTCTCAATAATCTTATCATAATGATCACGAGCTACGTCAAATTAAAACATAATTGAATGCTACAATAATTGTCTTTACTTATTTCAATTAAGAAAAAGTCCTGCCAATATAGGAATCTGAACGAGGATGACGATAACGATAACGATTCTTACGAAAACACTACAATTATGTAGCCAATTAAAATGACGTTATAAGGAAAATAGTGACATTTGTGATTTTTTATGCCTGATATCGTAGCTCGGCTATCATTTAAAGTTCAATTTCTTGTTCCTTCTACCCGTTATTAACTTTTTATACCTACTTCATACTGGGCTAATACAAAGATAAGTAATGATCGATAATTGAAAACTGAAGATAAAAAAGGCTGTAATTGCTACTTTTCCAAAAAGTTATATTTTCCGCAAAAAAAAAAAAAAAATTTAATTTCCCACGACAATGCAATAAAATAAGGCTGGTAATTCCCTGACGATTCCAATCGTTTGTTTGTTCTAGCTTTGTTGTTTGCGTTCTTAAAAGTTTTAAATCGTTTTTTCCCTTGGATCTTACATTTCGCTACTCGGAGCTTTTATTATTTCCAGTCTTCAATTATTCGACATAGGATGATCGTAATGTAAAATAAAATCAGTACGCAAATATCGCTATCCAAGCTCTAATAATAAATATGGCAGGACTTTTTTAATCAGGCGTACCTATGTCTCACCAGCAACATGTTGAAAGGTTTCTTTGGCGCTCTCGTCTTTCCTCATCCACCAAAGAAATTTAAATCTCCGCCGCCAGATTCGCGAAGTCTTTCCGTGCTCGATCGAATCGTCTAAATCTTTTTCACGTAAGCCCAATGAGCCAAGGGGATCGAAAACTAGAGCGAGACCAAATATCGTCAGCCCGATAAGGATCCAATCGAAAAACACCAATGCTTCCACTACGCTAATCGTGTACTGCTCCATTTCGCAATCCACGTTTTTGCTAAATATCCAAAGTGTACCCAGTATGTTCCAACTAATTTCTGGTAGAATCATGAATATCCTAGTAACATACGATCGAACGGTATAAATTTATGCAACTCAGTCAACAATTGTTCGCGCGGCAAATCTTAGGTAAATAGGTAGCATAATTTGCTCGGATATGAACATACGTAGAAAGAATGTAAGAGCTATCTAATAGGTATTCTTAGAAATTTGTATTACGCGTCAATGCATACGATCTTTGATATTACGCATACTCGTACGAAAGTTTAACATTAAATAAGTACTACTTACTTTACCGTGAGAATCGGCTCGACATACCGGCGGGCGTGCGTGTCAGTTATCGATCCTCTGCTGCTATATCTTATGATAAAAAATGTAAGAATCATAACTATGCCAAGGATAGTCATCTCGCCTAATAAATATACACGAACTAGATCGCCTCCTAAACGACATTTCCACGTATTTTCGTAATATTTTGCGCATCCTATCGCTATCAAGATCGACCTGCAAAAGTATAGGTTAACTTTTATTTCAAATATTAGATGTATAAGATCAACGGAATCCGTCATACATCGGACGATACGACAAATAATGAAGGGTATTGTAATGGTGGATAGATTTACATAGATCATAGGAAAAACATGACATGACATGACGTCAACCGAAAAACATGTCGATAAGTTCATTTTGTCGTTCGTCACTCATTACTCACCAAGTAAGACGAATTAAAATTTCGAAGAGTCCCGGATATACGAGATCGTCCGTAGCAGCTAACCATTTTCTACCAAAGAGCTTCAAGGCAGGCATTTCTCTGGAAAACATTCATTTCCAATATTTACATTGACAAAACGAGCAAAAACAGAGAGGATCTACGTATTTTGCTTAATCTGAAAGCATATTTGACAGTCGAGAAAATTGTTGAATCTACAAGGATAACGTGATTGCTTTATTAGTTAAAATAGACATTAAAATAGGCTCCGACAATCGATAAGTAATTCACGATTAGCTAGCACGTGACAAACGAAAGAGATATATAACAAAATATATAGAATCGTAGCGAGGTTTCTGTACCGACTATTTCTTCTAAAAATTCGAATGACCATGCGTGCTCCACGAGATATTACATCTACCAATTCGTGTGTAACACTTGGACACGATGTAGAGAAAGTGCCGAGTGAAAGTTTTTATCCATCCTACATCCGAGTCAGTATTGACATAGTAGTTTGGACTGGACCACATGGACGTTCCAAAAAAAAAATGGGAAGTAAGTAAAATGGGATGTAAATATCACAAGTGTCCAATCTTTCCGTTATTAACATCATTTAACTAACATAGATACATCAAGTGTAATGTCATCTTGTGCAAAAGAATCGGCCGTAATAAATGGAATTACTGGTGTTTTCTTTAGCGAAAAAATGACTCGAAATCGTACTGAACGTATTACCCTTGTTGTTACAATACAGATTAAACGGTAAAAAGTAATCCATTTCATAATTTCTAATTTACTAAAACTGTGATAGTAAACATTTCCATTTATGACACAGCATCACATATTACTATGATTATTACTATTTTTCCTTTATGTAAGCACATTAAAAAGTTTCAAAAGAAGTAAGAAAATGAGGTATACCTAATAACGGACGGGTAAATCTTATAAATGTTTTAGCTTACGCATGGAATGTACGTAGTCCGAATTACAGTTAACATATCTGCCACAATCGTGAATAAGTTGGTGAGTCGAAATTTTGTGAAAGTATAGTTAAGAATGCAATTAAGTAGGAACTGATGATGGGTTCATTGTAAATGATTAGCTAAGTCAAAAATAAAACTCTCGAAAAGTGTGATAAAAATGTATAACGGATTCTAATTTATCGTAGTCATTTGTATAAAAAAATCACTGTCTTGAAAGACCTAATAAAAGTGACTTACTCATTTTTGGTTGTAACAGATATGTAATGCCCTTTTTGAAATGTAATAATTTTTTATTCAATACGAACTTGTATAGCAAAGGCACCTCAACGAATACAACGAGCACAACTTAACACCACTTATTTGAATGAGAAAGATGAAGAATCACTTGAAAGTAGTCGTCTCACCTAGTTAATTAATAGGTAGAAATAACTCGTGTCTCGTGGAAACATGGAAAAGGTATATCTAGTATGGCAATGAAGATTGGAGCAAGAACGAGGATGAACGATTCGATCGGAAACTCGTTGACATCTGGACGAATGTTTCTATGTTTATGAAGTGAATTTCGTGAATTTCCGAATTTTATGATAGAGGCAAAAAAGGAGTCTATGAAGAAGAACTATTTTCCACGAGGACGCTTGAAAGACGATTGCGAGACGCGCGCGACGGTGCACTGTCCGAGTGTTTGCGAGTTTGACTTGTTCACCTTGCTCCGTGACACCCCACGTTGATTTCACGATCCGGTTGGCCGTCGATCGGTTCAGCGAATCGGCGCAAAGTACATTCTCTCTTCCTTAGCTTCTCCGGTGGTTCCTTGTTTCGTGGCAAAAAGGAAAGAGACCTCGCGGGGAAGCTGTGCGGTCTCTCAAAAGGAAGGGGGAAGAGTAGGACGAGGCGCGGCGGCGGGAAGGGACGAGAGAGTCAGTGCGAGAGAAGGACGGGGTGGAGAGGGAAATAGTTAAGCATGAAGTTTTATACATGGTCGTATCCTTCCACGGCACACCGACCTTTACGAATAACGTATTTCATATAATCTCAAAAATATCTTTACCGCGATAAGATGAAAATCGTAACACGTATTACATTTTCAAGTGTCAGATCCTATTATCAGAAAACAGCTAATATCAATAGCGTAATTTTGGTAAGTCCTAGAGATAAATAAATTTCATCGATCCGTATTTACCTAACGACTTTGATTTTCCTTTGTTATTCGTGTATCGTCGAATTGCACATTATTGTTTCGGACGAACTCCTTGAAAAAGATAACATTGGGATGGTTACAACAAAACACCCACTTTTTTCATTCGTTCCTCCACTCTTCTATTTATCTTTCTACTTTAGTTGCTTTTAAACCGCAAAACCAACGTTGTAACGACATTGAAGTCGAGAAAACGAAACCTCAAAAATGTGCTTCTTTGTATATGTCCGATATCTTTCTTTGGGGAAATTGCATGGAAATGAAGTTGTATGGCTTACGTTGCAGTTGAATTAAGCTATTTATTATATTTGTAGTCTCCGAAATTTCAATGAGTTTTACGCAGATGAAAGTACAGCCGAAAAGAAAAATATACGCGGCCACTGTGTTTCTGCCAATCGGAAATATACAGATATAAACGTTGGTTTTACTATATTACGATTGTAACACTATTCTTCACAAGTAGCAACGGCAAGCAGTGAGTAAGGATATCGGTTTGCTTCGCCTTGCATTTTTTCCTGGTAGAGGTTCGACATTCAGTGGATATACAGTCTGTCACGAAAATATTCGGACGCTGTATAAAGTTAAATAACTTTTTTATAATTTAATCAAACGACTCGAGTTTTTGCAAACATATAGAAGGAGTAATTTACTATATATCATATTTTTGTTGTATTGAAAAAATTACAATCTTCGAAGTTACAGAGAAAATAAGAAAACTTATTTTTTTTAATTTTTTATCTGAGCTTGTAATAAAAATTTAAAGACTGTATTCCGTAGATATAAGTAAGTTATATGTTTATTGTAAATTTCATCAAAATTCGCAAAGGTTGTCCCGAATTACAAACGTTTAAAGATTCCAAAAAAGGTCGAAAATCACCGATTTTGGCGGATTTCAGCGATTTTGTACCGTATGTTACAATGTTTAAACATTTGTAGCTCAGAACCAGGTTACCCGATTTTTATGAAACTTACAATATGCATATATCTTACTTATATCTACGGAATGCAGTTTTAAAATTTTTATTACACGCTCAGATAAAAAATTAAAAAAAATACGTTTTCTTATTTTCTCTGTAACTTCGAAGATTTTAATTTTTTCAATACAATAAAAATATGATATATAGTAAATTACTCCTTCTACATGTTTGCAAAAACTCGAGTCGTTTGATTAAATTATAAAAAAGTTATTTTACTTTATACAGCGTCCGAATATTTTCGTGACAGACTGTAGTTATCTACATAATTATACATACTTTGATATTTAGATCTTCATCTATTCGTTTATTTCTTGCTACTAAGTATCTATTCTATAAAAAAATTCCGGAGGATATGAGTCATAGAAACAGAAGCAATGACTTCTCTATATTGAAAATATTTTATAAATAATTGCTGTTTAAAATTGCATTTTGTAAATCTTATTTCGTTTGAAAGATAAATTCGGTTAATATTTACTGTAACTTTTTTTTACCAATAAACTTTGTGGAAAATCACGTGTAAAGTAGCATATTATTGAAAATGGAAGTGCTTACAAAGTAATAAATTAAAGAATGAATTTTGATGCATTATCCCGTTTGTTCATCTCGCCATTAACTTATAAAAGATGTGAATAATTGAGAATTTCGTTCATTTATGACCTCAGGCTCGCATACTCTGAACCAATACCACGTTTCACGGGTCCGTGGTCATGCGCGTGCTTTGGCGCTTTAGAAAATGTTGAGGAAAGAAAAAGTTTTCTTTACTAAGAAAAAAACACAAAAATCCGGGAAATGCTACGGTACTCAAGATCAACAAATATGCAATTTGAAAGTGGTTATTGGACGTGGTTCGAATTATCAACCTCGTCGAAATTAAAACTGATATGAAATTTATTCATATAAAATTTTAGTTTGGAGTCGATATATTGAAATTTACAAACAAATTTCGTTCGAATTTTTTCATAGAAAAGTTTATGTGCAGGTTCAATTAATGAAAAGTTGGACTCTAAAGTTTAAAAAATCTACGATATGATAAAAAATCTCCGATGATTGCATGCGAACATATTTATTATAATATTTTTGTAACACTTTTCTTTTTAATTAATTAACACTTAACTTACCAACGTTAAACGCACACTTACTTTCATTACATTTATCTATTTGACAAATACTTAAACGAACACACGCCATTTGCTATTATTAATAAATAATATTGAACAAATGAAATTAATAATACATTTCTATCATACAAAAGCAACTTTGTTGCAAAATCGAGAAACGAGAAATGTATAATCGGTCACTTTGACAGTCCGTGGTAGGTTTAGTGTTCGTTCAAGACTCGACGAATGCGCGTCGCGCGTTGATTGAACGACACCGAGAACTGGACGCACGAATTCATCATTGATTATTCAATATTTTCGAATGGACAAAGAAGGTTTAAGAAATGATTATACTTTACTCCAAAATATTCGAAAAACACAATGGCTCGATTATTCATAAATAATCGCTATTAACTCTGCAAATACATAAATTGAAAACGGAGTGTGAAGAAAAATCAATTATTAGCTTACCTCTGCTTAATCGCTCGTTCAAGAATGTCGTGATTACCGGTGACTAGATTTTAACGAATTCGAATTTGCGAACTTGGTCGAATGGATCCGAGTCGACCCGAACTCAATACATACATGCATTTGTACTCTCCTCGTGGAGTTTTACGCATTTATGGTCTGCAGTCCATTTGAACACTCGATAGAACGCATTTCTACTGGTCTAGCTGCTTCAATAATGATGCGTTTTACTGCCATACTCTTGATTTGTGAATTCATTGCAAGGTCAAGTTCATGTTATCGATAACTTCGTTGGTCAACTTGTTTTTCTTTTCAAGTCGCTCGTTCTATGGGAATTTATTCTCGGTAGCTTGTTCATTGTGTCTCCATCTTTTCGTCTGTTCGTTCGCCGTTCAAACGGAATCGTTGTAAGCATAAAAATGGTCATTATAAAATTAATATAATTCTTAACTTTTACGTCTAAGCTTCGAAAGTCATTCGAACCTCTTACCATCAGTCGATTTTTCGAAGTATAAGAATAGACCAGTCAACCTTTGGGATTTCGTGTCCTATGTACTGAAATACCGATCGTACGAAAAAACATACGTTTTCTTACGCCCTCTACGATATGGAGCGGTGAGTTTAGAAACCATATTCACCGACGAGAACTGCTAAAGCCTGCTAGCCTTATGGGACTTCGCGAGAGATGAGTAAAGTTAGCCCCGGACTTGAACCAATCTTAATTAATTTTATTTCAAAACATTGCTCGCAATTTGTTCATCGAGATTATAAAATTGCTCTAGCGGTAGCAATTATAAAAAAAAAGTTATTAAACAATTTCGTAACAAAAACTAATTTGACGATTTCTAAGTTACCCGTCTACGAACGGGATCTTTTCTGGGCTCAACAAATTGCGATCAATTTGCTCATCACTGCCCCACCTTATTATTTGCGTTTTATTAACGTTTTTTGAATTAAAAATAATAATTAAATTATCGATGTTTTAAGACCCAGGAAAACGACAGTAGCGCCGCTAGTTTTGAAACATGAAACTAACACCAGTAAAAGCGCTTCTCAATCCAAATCGGAAATAAAAGTTCCCACGAAGGAGAGTTTCGCTGAAAAAGATAATAAAATTTTCTCTGCTGAATTTAGAAATAAACGCGTTTATTGACAGCGTTTAAAATACATCATCTCGTTAAATGTGCTTCGTAAAAAGTCCTTATTTTATTATGATTAAAAAATAGAATATGAAGCAAACAAAAAATGAAGTAACCCCCCCTAAGAATTCAAAGCGTTTGGGTGAGCCTCGTCTCTTTTTCTCACCGTTTCGTTTTTTTTGCTCTCTAGCACACGGTTTATTACACCTTTCAACCGAACTCTCGTTTGTGGGAACTTTTATTTCCGACTTGGATTGAGAAGCGCTTTTACTGGTGTTAGTTTCATGTTTTAAAACTAGCGGTGCTACTGTCGTTTTCCCGGGCCTTAAAACATCGACAATTGAATTATTATTTTTAATTCAAAAAACGTTAATAAAACGCAAATAAAAAGGTGGGGCAGTGATGAGCAAATTGATCGCAATTTGTTGAGCCCGGAAAAGATCCCATTCATACACGGATAACTTAGAAATCGTCAAATTAGTGTTTGTTACGAAATTGTTTAATAACTTTTTTTTAATAATTGCTACCGCTAGAGCAATTTTATATTTTTGATGAGCAAATTGCGAGCAATTTTTTGAGATATAATTCATTAAGATTGGTTCAAGTCCGGGGCTAATTTTACCCACCTCTTCGCGAGCCAGAAAAATTATTCGTTTTCATGACGCCCTCTAGAATATATTGCGGTTAGAGTAAGAAGCATAAACTGAATTACAGTAAACTTTGTCGGTAACGTGAGTAAATGGTGCAGTATCGTAGGTCTTTGCTCATCTACTTTACTTATTCATGCGTACGCACCATTAAGAGTCTGGTGATGACGCAATAAATATTTAATAAAAACGAAAATTATAACACAATTGTTTCTAAACAAGTAATAAAAATGAGTGGACAAATATCTATAAACGAAGAGCGATCGATTCCATATAAAATTATTAGCGAATAATGGAAGAATATTCATCTGCGGCTAAATGAACGCAAAAATTGGAGCACAATTTGATTGACTTATTATGAATTTTCTGTTGATGAACAGAAAATTCATAATAAGTCAATTTTCTGTTGATGAACAGAAAATTCATAATAAGTCAATGATGTACAAACGATTGCATATAAAAGAAATTGAAATTTAAACAAACTACAGGCTAACTTTTTGGAGGTGATCCTAAACTTCTTAAAATAATTAACAGTGGCTATGTTTAGTTATAATTCCTACTGTTTCGGTAACGCTGTTGCCTTATTCTATTCTGAACCGATAGTGTCGCACGCAACACTAAAATGGTAAGGGGGCTTCGAAGGCCCCGGACCGTGAGACTAGAATTTACATTGCATGTCGGGTGTATCTTATACCTCGTCTGTGACCTCGCAAATGATATATCGGAAGAGATTCATTTATGTTGTACATCCTATACGATTTCATATTAGAATACTATCACAATAGAAAACATCTCTTACACATCCAGTCGCAGCCTTTTTGTTCATCTTGAAGAAAAACATCGATTCAAGCCTTCGACATAAATTCGCAAAGGGTAAATATCTACAAAATCAAGGTAGTGTACGTACGTGTAATACATCGTGGGAACGTGGGTGTGAGCCGAGTGCAAAATAACGAACGCTATTTTCTACGGACGTCGGGAAATTACCATCGCATTAGTATCTTCATGCAAGGTCGCCATTTTGCAGAATTATCTCGTAAATCCCTGTCGAGCAGTCGAGCATCTCATGATAAGCGAATTTTCTCCTAACGCTTTAATCGACGCGATCATCGACTACTTCATATCCCTTAATGATCGTTAGTCGACGTGCGTCGCGATCCGCCGAAGCAACGAGGCGCAACATTTAACGTTCGTTAAAGTTTAACGATTCAGATGCGGAGCAAACGAAACGCTCATAGGTCACTTTCACGACTCGATGCGCAATGATCGATTCGCACTTTTATTAAACAAAAAGAAATGAAAAGAGAGACACGGATAACGTCGTCCGTTCACTCGAACGAAACCATTCTCTGTTCATCAGAAACATCTGTTTTACAAGCAAAGAAAGAAAAAGAAAAAAATGAGAATCTCGTACAACGCTTGGACAAGATAGAAATATGTTGTACGCTGGTGCAAGAAGATTATGCCGTTCGCGATTACGAAGCGCGCCGAAACTTTTGCAATATCTAGCATACAATCGGCTTCTTAGAATACGAACGGAGCGTTTCGTATGAGACTCGTCTCTTTCTTGTGTTTCTCTTGTTCTTCTTTTTATTTTATTTTTTATTTTTTTTTTTATATAACTTTACAGCCGAGCTCTCCGCTATTTTTCCAGCGCGAGCGTACGCGTTCACATTCAAACCCAAGGGGATTTTTCTCTCGGCTCTCTCGCTGTTGTGCTTGTTTTCATTGTCGGTCTGAACAGGCATAGTGTTACGCCGGGTATACACCGGGGAATGACATTATTTATTCGACAGGAAGAAATTAACCCCGGTAATTATCAATGTACATTACTAACGTCCCTCTCTTGTTTCCATTCATCGCAATTCCAGTATTTAGCATCCCCAGTGCACTTATTCAATGAAACCTTACACTTCTGCATATCTCGTGCGTAATTTCATTTTACCACGGCTGAGGGTAATATAACAGTGGCGCTTCTACTCGCTACTGCGAGAATTACTTAATCAGATAGACGAATTAGAAAATTTAAAAGGATCCTGAGACTATATTCGCAGCATGCAATTAGTATAGGCATTAGTACGGGAAATTGCCGCTAGGATACGCACGGGATTCGACGCTTCTCGGAATAGATACGTCACGGATACGATATTATGTTTCCTGTAGGGACGGCGAAAAGCATACTTACCTGGCGCAGAGGTTACCGTGATCACTAAGGCGGTTCCTCCAGGGTGAGGCTCTTCCATTGCACTACGGTTGAGCTGACCCTTGCGAATATCCCTAATGTGGATATCTCGGGCGTACAATTTTTGTTAGTCGGGACTGCGTTCGCGCTATCCCGGATAAACTGATTCCAATCATAATTACCTTTTTAGTACCATCAAGAAGAGAAAAAAGAAAACTGACTTTTTTCAATAATATGAATTTATTATTCAATTTGCTTATGTCTTTATTAATAATAGGTATAGATACATAGCTATTTAATTTTTTTATAGAACAATTTCTATCTATGTTGCAATCGTGAAACTCCATACCGTCAGAGCGCGGAGTATGTGCAGGGATATCCCAAAACAGTTTTTGAACGAAATCTTTTTTATTTATTATTCATCGGACAATACACGTGCACGGAAACATTTCCAACAAACATTAATGAATTATAGGTTGTTTATCCTTTTACTAGCCCAGTCAAATTAGTACTTTTTCCTCGGAAAAAATCCAAGTGAAGATTTTCAAGCGGAATTATCTTCGTTTTAACACCATAAAAGCATGTCCGAAAGTCCATAAAAAAATCGCGGTTGCGTAAAAAGTTATTGAAGGTCAAAGGTCGCAAAAATCAGTTTTTCACCAATATCTCGCGAACTATCGGTTTTACGTTAATAGAGGTTATTAGCAAATTTATTCCTTAGCTAATTATACATAAAAATGATCTTTTATACAATTTACGTAGAACCTATAGTTCTCGAGATACACGTCTGACAAAAGTTATAAAAAAGCGCATACTTGCAATATCTCATATATCCAACTCTAAGTGGAAATTCTTAGTTTTTTGTCTATAACTTTCGTAAAGGTAAACTAATTTTGACGGTTGATAGCTTAAATTGGCGGGTAGAAAAGCTGCTATCAACATTGCCAACTACATAAATATAAGTATTTATGTAAAAAAGTTATTAGCATCTTTCTGCTGCTTGTCCGTCTTCCGGTTTGTTCCACAAAGGCTTTGAAACTACTGAACGGATTTAAATGCGTTTTCTTTTGTATTATCAAGTGTTTCATAGGGTATGTTTTAAAACCAATTTCATGACGCTAGGACCTCCGGAACTAGAGTTATATATTCTTATGTGTCGAGATTCCTATAGTCAAATAGTACAAAAAAAGGCTTTACCTCCGAAAAAAATCCAAGTGAAGACTTTCAAACGGAGTTTTCTTCGTTTTCACACCATAATAACATACCTAAAAGTCCATAACGAAATCGCGCTAGTTTTCGCCCAACTTTTCTCAGCCGTAAATCTCGAGAACTGTAGGTTCTACGGAAATTTTGTAAAAGATCTCTTTTATGTAAAATTAGCTAAGGAATAAATTTGATAATAACCTCTATTAACGTAAAACCGATAATTCGCGAGATATTGGTGAAAAACTGATTTTTGCGACCTTTGACCTTGAATAACGTTTTGCTAGCGCGATTTCGTTATGGACTTTCGGACATGCTTTTATGGTGTTAAAACGAAGATAATTCCGCTTGAAAATCTTCACTTGGATTTTTTCCGAGGTTTGGCCTTATTTTTGACTAATTTGACTGGGCTATTACGTGGCGGACTGAGCATTGGCCAAGCCTGGTTTAAATGATAGCCATTATTTAGCGATGGCATACCCTACGATTTCAATGATCTTATTAAATTTTGCCAAGAGCAGGATTCCGAGCTACTTTTTTTTAATAAAAACAATCGTTGCTCGACTTTGATTTTTTAAATATTCATTTAAATATTCTTGATACTATTTATTTTGGATTGGGTATCTACGTCTTCGTTAAATTGAATTTAGAGTAGCGAACGTATATGTTCGTACCGGTGCTAGCATTAAACAAAACCATATCGCAGCTCGACAACATCTGTACATTCAATTTAATCAAGACTCAACCCATAACGAGATAGAAAGTAGATATAAAACAAATTTTTCTGAATATCTCGAAAACTAAAGTCGAGCAACAATTTACTTTTTATGAAAAAATTACTAAGAATCATGGTCCCGACGACATCTACCCCCTCGGTGTTCGTATTTCATAAGAACAAGTTCTGAAAAGTAAATTAATTAAGTAGATTAAAGGGCCACCGGTAAATAAATTGTTAAAACGTCGGTCTCGAATGTGGTAACGTCGGTCGGCGTGGTATTCTTATGAAATAAGGAAGCTGTATGGTAGTTAAAGTGTTAATAATCATTGAAATCGTGGAAGTGCGCCATCATCTGAATACCAAAGTTAGTACCTTGCACTTTTCTTTGCCAGTCCAGGTACCATTGGTAACGGATCACGAAATGCGCTAGGAAATATTTCATAAATTTGTACCCATTTAATTATCGTATAATTTTTTTTTAGCATTCAGTAGCCTTCACACGATATTTACTTTCGGACGAAACAAATGTGGATTACAAGGGCAGATTAAAATATCTCGACGCGAATGAGACATCGATCGTTCGGTCGAAGGTTGTCTTATCTTTTGGACGAATCCCATTCGCGTCATTCCACGTAATGAGGAGATAGGACGAAGAGATGGCTGGCAAAGAGGGTAAGCTTGGAAGTAGGTTTAAATTCGAAGTGGTCTAACGCCCGTAATTCAGGCATGCGCTCGTAAGGTGGCGGCTGGTTTAACCTGGTGAGGTTTCACGGCAAGAAGAAGAAGAAAGAAAGAGGAGGAGAGAAAGAAGAAGAATCAAGGACGAAGGCAGGCGGGAGCGCGTTGCGCGAGCGCGCGCAGCCGATGTACTAAAGGGGGTTGTGCGCTCGTGATACGAAGCTGCTGCGACGGTACCCTCGTTCTCGTTGAAATCGCCTCAGTTGATTCGCGACCCTCTCGACACGAGGGTGAACGAAACATCGGTAGGCCGGAGATGCTTCTCGCGTATGTTTCACGTATCGTTCTATCTACAGTGAAAGTGAACCCCTTCGGAATTGAAATGTGGAATTGAAACGATATAGGACGAGGATCGCGATCATGTTTTTATCAATCGAGTATATCTCATCGGAATTCGACCGTATCACGAACGATACTTTTAACGGTGATGGTAGCATCGAGCGTGGAATCATAGATCATCAGTTATCGTAGACAGATTTTCTTTTTTTTTTCCCCCTTTTGAAGTTTATCAAGAGAGGAAGAAAGTAAGGGATGGGAACGATGAGGAGGGATGTTCTGATCGAGCTGATACAGCTGATATCCCTCGCATTAATTTTTTACACGGACGCGGCTCTCGCCGGAAGTTGCAGTGCCGCGAAGCTCTGCTGCCAAGGCAGAGACTCCGGTTGTGTTATACAAAAGGAGTCGCCCAATGCCATAATCAAGAGTCCGCGGGACAAACCGTGTTATTGCGATCACGCGTGTCTCAAGCTCGCTGATTGTTGCGACGACTTTAAGGAGACGTGCGGCGGTACGTTCGTCGTCGTTTTTTTTTTTGGCTATTTCTTATTCCGCTGCTTCCCTTTTGACGCACGAACTTTTCTAACTTCGTCCCTTCTTAATTATTAGTAATTCGAGATAAGTATTAGCGGGGCGCGAGGCGATAAGACGAATTCAAGGAAACTGTACAAGTCCTGTCACCAATTAAAACTTTCTTACAACGAGTTTCTTATTACGGTCTCGAGCGGACTGCGCGTAGAGCTTTATAGGATTACGTTGAACTTGTTGGACGAAGTAGTGGCAAGTGTAACAAAATTATTATGCTTTTGAGATCCGATACTTTTTTTAGATTTTAGATTTAATTCGGGTATTATACTTTATCGTCGAACTCGTTGTATCTCTTTATCGACGATGACAAACGATTGTTATTGTCGCGTAGTTGCGTCTAAACGACAGGTGATAAGAGACGAGCGGGAAAAGTCATGTATACCCGGAAAATTTAATGCCGGTCCACGTTAATTCGCTCTACGCTACGACCTCGATGAAAAATAATCTAAAATAGATGCGACAAGCGGTGGATCCAGCGCGCGGACGGGAGTTTGTTCGTAATCTTGTTTTACGCATTTCGCACGACTTTAAACCGGGTTCGAGCGAGACGGAAAAACACGTAAAAGTTATGCTCCGAGTACTCTTTTTATTAGAATAAAAACATACACACATATATATGCGTAGGTGTCTCGTCAAATAAGCTAGACGTATGAGAAATCGATATTCTGAATTAATAGGATTTCATTCCGCTCGACCCAATTTCTTTTCTTCTTTTCTAATAAAAAAGACAAAGAGTATATCGCTTGATTAAAATCGTTGGATCTGTTCTCGAAGACGCTGTTATTAGAATATTAATAAAAAAAAAAGCAGGTCGTGATGAAATGGAGACGAGAGCGTTTCATTAACACGTTCGGTATCGAATCGATTTTGCAAAGACTCCTTAAACCCTTGTTTTTAATAATTATATCGTCATAAATATCGGTAAATTACATTTTTAAACGTTTTAAAGATAACTTTTAAAATCACGTGTCAATCACTGGCGGTAACACCTTTTCGAATTTAACGTGTTATCGGTTTATCTATATTTTTATTATAAACGATTATTAAGGGAAAGTTCGTGTCGCATCGCGAAGACTTATTCATTTTTGGACGTTTCTTAGAGACGAGATCTGGGTTCCCTTTTTTCTTCTAGATTTATCGCGCCCTGTTACGAGCCGAGGTGAATCCGATAAAACGAGAGTAAGAGAGAGAGAGAGAGAGGAGGGGGGAAGGTTATAAGTACGGAAAAGGAACGATAGCGATTTGCGGAGGAGCAAGGAGGCGCGAAGCTCTGCCGGAAGACGATTATCTCGCTTCCGTACCGGACGCGAGAGTCTTCTGTCATCTCCACGACATAAGAAGCTACTACTACCACGTTTCTCCTACTATTTGTTCTCGCCTCTAACCAAGAGACATCGAATTGCAAAAGTTGATCATTTTGTCTTCTTCCTTTTACCATTTCTTTATTCTAAAGGAAGTAACGATTCTTACTTTTAACATTATAACGTAAATTTACTTTCTATTCGCGACAAGTCTCTTTAACACATCGAACGTAAAAAAGTAGAAAGATTGTCTTTTGGGGCTACGTACTTTTATTCTTGTTTTCCTTTTAAAATGTATTAGATTTGTTAAATTTTGAAGAATACTTAAATACAGGTTATAACTCCTTTAATTTTCGTCAGAGGGAACACGTAGAAGGTGCCTGCATTTACATTTCGTACTAAATGCGAAACGTGTCTAATTTACGAAGCGTAGAGTCCAGTCTACGTTTGGTGTTACATTTAACTCACGCAACCTTTTGATCAAACACAACGTGAATTAAATATATCTCGCGTGACGTTAAAAGTATTAATTTTAGTAAACGGTGACCAACTTTATTTATTTTTATATAACTTATTTCTTAAGAAGAGTCAAGTCGTGGGCATTCAAACATGGTTACTGTCCTGTCGTCGTCGTCATCGTTAAAAAGTACAGAACCATTTGACCCCTCGCGTGTACGCAAAGAACTTTATCGATTTTATTTATTGTCCACGGGAACGATTTTTAAATTGCATTCATATTTCCATAGGTACTGGTGTACCGTTCGAACCGCACGCTATAGTGTTTCTCCCTTTGTTAGTCGACGAAATAATTTAGTACGGCGTATATGGAATCGATCGATTCACCGCGCCCTGTTTAGAGATCGAGGCTAATGCAAAGGGAATGGACCATGAAGGAAAGGTCCGGAACAACAGCGTTTTCATAGAAACAAACGCGCGCGATATATCATACAAATCTAGCTGGTCTCGTTTTTAAAAACTTTTCGAATGGCCATTCAGATCAGCATTGATTCATGTTTGCTTTTTTTTACTTCTTTTTTTCGACCACGTTGTTATTAAGTGCAGGTCTTTGAACACTCGCAAAATCCTGGCATTAATCTCGACTTTGATGAATCGAGCTCCCGTGCGCGTACAGACTACAACATATTTCTTTTTTTGCTTTCCTATTAGCAGCATTGAATTCGAACGTTGAAAAAAATACCTCTTTCAATATTCACAATCCTTTCACTTTTAAGTCCACTCTCGTCCAAGTACTTTTGTGTTAGTTAATTCCGATCGGAGTACGGCTAGCTTGATGAGGGCAGCGTATTATTGATCTTCAACGTATCACGAAAAAAAATTGTACTATTCTTTATCATCGAGGTATAAAAAGGAGAACGAGTAATCACGAGCTACGCGTATCGCTGATAGAGAGTTTTACTTCGTTTAATATTGTTTTCTATAGAAATGAAATGAATATCTAATGCTCTTTGAGATGCACGGAAAATGATTTTGCAAAATTTCCAAAAGCATGTCCGTGCGATGGCGCGGAAGAAACTACGAGGCGTTTCATCACGATGCAATAAATAATGCCGGCGATATATATATAAAAGGATAAAGCGGCTATGTTTCATAAACTAGATTATATTGTGCATATGACAGCGACAAAAACAGCGAAAATAACAATACCGCAAAATCGGTATCTAGTTGGTAGAAATATCGGAAAAAGGCTATCGCCGTACCAGAATTTTGTTTAAATCCGCACGGGTTTAAAAATTTATCCGTCCCACGCGCGAATAATACCTATATATATACATATAAACGAATTTATACATGTAAAGACTAAAAAATCTTTCTTCCTTCTTTCAGTGGTAGATTGCACGGTGAGCGAGTGGAGCGAGTGGTCCGCGTGCAACACCGAATGCGGTAGCGGGACGCAAAAAAGGACTCGCACCATACAGATCCCTGAGAAAAACGGTGGAAAGCACTGTCCTAGGCTGGATCAAATCAGGAACTGTCGAAGCTTTCAATCTTGCCACTCCGACATTCTTCGTCCTCGGCTTCACGACAGGAGTGAGTGATCACGCGTGTGAACCACGAGAAAATTGCTTCCGTTTCGCTCGCTTTCTCGCTTCGTCGCTTGCTCACTCGATACTCGTTTGAATTTATTCTGTTTTTTTCGTTTTATTTTATATATATATATATATATATTTCTTCATTATCATCATCTTGAAACGATCTTCCTCGGTTATGTCGAATACGTGCGATTGATCTTCCGTAGGTGTGACCCTACTGTCTTTACCTGGCGACGACAACGATACGGACGTTGGCAATGGCAATGAGATACCCAGAGCGAGGTAAGAGATAAAAAAAAATAAGGAAGAGACTGGGAGAACGCTCCTGGCTTATCTAATTTCTTCCCTTCTTCGCGAAACGCGATTTGCTCGCATTTGGTTGCAGCCCGTGCGCTTGTTTATACAGCTACCCCTTTGCTTTTACGTTCTCACGTTTTTATTGGGACGTCGCTAAAAAGGGACCCTTCGTTCCTCCAACGAGAATCCCCGTTTTAAGAAGAACGTTCCTCGCTGTAAAATTCTTTCCACGGCTTTTAATTTACACGTTATTCTAGTAGTAATTCCCGTGCGATTACATGTTTATAATAAAATTAACGGAATAAACGCTCGTTAACCTGAGCCTTCGAGCGTGTACGATTCGCAATTAGTTACGTACTCCCGATGAAATTGCGTTAATAATCTGCCGTGACATTTAACGTGTACACGTTCACCCTTTTAACATGGAAAATCGTAACGTTCGTTTCCCACGGATTATAGTAAATTTTTACGCGAGCTCAATTTCTATCTGTCTCTCTCTCTCTCCGTGCAAATTCCGTTCGGTTACCGTCGCGGTATTTCGTAGATTACGCGTGAAAATTGTCGCGCGATCACGACACGATATTCTACGAAATCACCGAATCCGATACGCTTTACGATACGCGCGATGGGTACGCCACTGCTGCTCGACAAACCGAATTCGTCGTTGACAGGAGGAGTGAAAATTGTCGGACGCACGCTTTCGAAATTTTCGCGCGCGCGTAACCATCGATGTAAACGAGTGATATAAATTTACGTATCAACGCACGGGTACCCGCGTATCGTTGCGGTATTCGAGCAGCATTCGTGAGAAAAAAATTCAGTCAGCGTCGGCGAAAAATCGTGCGAACGAAACATCGTTTAGCGTCATTGATATCTACTAATGAAGTTATCGATCGCTCGTTCGTTCCCGTTTTATCGCGTTTCTCGCCTAGAACCCGTACAAAATCATTGCGATATTATTTTCATCACTTTGTGTGTGTGTTTTTTTTTTAAACATTCACGTGGAGTCTCATTTCAAAGGGTATCAAACGTATACTTGGATACGTAGGAATGCATGTAACGTAGATTCGTAGATAGTTTTCAGGTTTTTAACGAAGTACACCGAGCTTTTTTCCCCTCTTTTTGTGTCTTTTCTATATATTTTAGTTACGACATGTTACGTCGCGTCGGTGAAACAATTCGTAACATACGGTAGAACAATTTCAAATATCACGTCGCATAATAAACGAATAAGGCGGTACATATGAATGGGCGTGTCTCGAGCAGCAATTTACTTTCAAAGTGCCGGCGAATGCACGCGCTCGGCCACACGCGTTGTAAACATTATTTTTCGAGTGCACGTTCCTCGAAAGCGGTGGGAAAAATTTATTCTCCAGACAAAGAGTAGAGGAGAGAGAGAGAAGGAAAACAGCGAGCGATATCGTTATATACATATGTATATTTATACAATATATGTGTGTTACTCATCATCGAGAGTCACGTACCTACACGTCATCGAAACACTTTTAAACCGTGATTGGCGTCCATCGAGATAAATTCACCCTCCGAAAGGGTTAAAAAGCACCTAGGATGACGTATGTGGGTCACACGAGCCGAACCTCGATGACACGTACGCGGGCCAATTTCTCTTTTGTACTTTGGAAATTCGGATTCCACTGCCATCGTCCGCTCTCTTCTTTTTTCTCCATTTCTCTCGGTATATTACGCTTTAATGTCAAGTACAATGGAACGTATCGTACGAGATCACTCGACAGTCGTATCTGAAGTATCTTTTTGCAGATTAAAAATAGAATATCGTTGATACGTGTGTTGATCGGCTCGCGAAGAGAGGATTAGAAAAATCGCTGGTTAAAGTTTTACTTTACATATTCCTATATCGGATTCTCTTCTCGTGAACACATATACGATACCTCTCTTCCTCTCTGTCCCTCTCGATGTTACTTTTAATCGAAACGTTCCCACTTTTTAGCCAGAGATGCGTCGCCTTCACCATCGTGCGTGCCTCGAGAGCCTGCAAGAGGATATCTTCTTCGTTGGCCGAAGGTGAGGATGGATTTTCTGGAAATAATACCGTTCCGGATAAGCCAAAGAAAAAATACGAGAAGAAGGAAAAAGCTAACGCGTTCGATCGTATCGTCACGTGTCGTTAAACGTATTTACACTGCGAACGATTCTGTATAACGCGTGGCGGACAATACGCGAAATTACAATCGCCAAATTGCTCAAAAAAGGAATGTTATTCGAATCGATGACGGTAAATTGACGATTCATATTGTAACGATAATCGACGTTCCATTCCGATTCGTTTTCAATTTTTACTTTCACGTTTGTGAAATATTACGAGAATGGTGTATTCCACGGAGCACGAAAAACGTGTCGAATCGGACATGGCATAGCGACGATGTTCCATTTTGAATACGAACTACCGCCTACTCTCGATATACCGCGCGAGTCGTCGTCATCGAGGTTGTGTGTCGTAGTGGTGGAGGTAACGGGAACGAGTAACATCGTGGTGTCGACTAATCTCGGCTAAATCGGTCCACGACAATTTAGAACGTGGGGTTATTGTTATCGAAGGATCGCCCGGAGTCGAGTTTCCGGGTATTGCGGATATGTGGTAAAACGGAGATAACCGATCTTTTTCTCTATGTAATGCAACATACCTACAAATATTTAACGAAAATATGTAACACGTATTCGCGTATACCGACTCTCTAAAGATTATATCGCGTTATTTTAATTAATTTTGTTTTTTTTTTATTTTGCATTTTCAATAAGCTCTCGTTTCCATCTCTCTTATTCTCGTTATCATTTCTTTCGCATCTCAATCTCTCTTTTTCTTTCTTTAGGCACACGAATATGCGTGGAACGTCACGAGGATGAAGAGGACGAAGGCGCGGAGGGAAAAGGAAGGGAGGGTACGAGAGGGAAGTTGCTCGTGGGTATTGGCAGATGGAAACTATCGACGTCCGTCGACGGCGGAAGTGCCGCTAGAACGGCGATGAATTCGAGCTGCCACGGGAAATGGATAGGCGATTCGAGGCTCCTCATCGATTGCGACGATCCGAGCTGCGGAGAGGCCGCTAAGCGTCTACGACTTTCGAGACGAGCGCGGAGAAGCGTCACCGATCACGATGATCTCCAGGTCGACGATGATAACGATGATGATGACACAAAGGAGGAGAAGAAAGACGATCTTAGGAGGACCAACGCGGTCAGAGGGACGTGCAAGAGGAGGAGAAGAGGTCGCCGACGAAGGAGAAGAAGAAACGAAGAACTCGCTAGACCCTGATAATCGATTTTCAATGATTTTATTCGATGATGGTTTTATCATTTACTTTCTTATTTTTTTTCGTTCCTCAAGTTGTTTTTGTTTTCTCGTCGATTCTCCTTGATCCTCGTCGATCCTCGTTGATCCTCTATGATGTACGTCGTATCGTTTCTCCTTGTATCTCCGGTTGTCCCTTATGTCTATTTTGTTATATGGAAGTTTTGTTCGAGGATTGAATATATATATAAAATAAATGAATAAATAATTGAGTGTACGATCCTGAAGCGCAGAGGAGTCGTCGAGCACCATTCTCCTTTGTACTCTTCCTTCCAACGAATAATCAGAGGTGTATAATTGTTGCGAATATCGAAGAGTTAGGACATATTTATGCGATGTAGACTCGATTAAGCGATGTATGGAAACTATTTCATTACGATGAAAGATCAGAGTGGACCAGCCTCGTTCAATTCGCAAATTTTTTCAAACGGCCTATGCGCCCATCGACGCGATGCTCGTCGGGGTCACGTTATCTACGAGTATCGAGAGCTCGAGACGAGATGAGCAAAATGTAAAAGCGCACCGTCAATAAAGGGCACTTGCACTTACCAGCAAGCACCATTTCGAGATTATTCCCGCGACTGAAACGTTCCTGAAACTCCGGCTTTTCTACTATACACGTCGTATACATCTTCATAATCCCTTTCCATTTCACTCTTTCTTTCCATTTCTATCTCTCTTTCGCCACTTTCCAGTCGACTTTTGTAACGAGCAACGACGACGTTCCTTCTTTTTTCTACATTTCTAAACCGTCTCGATCTCAACGTAGCTACGACCGCGACGATAGACGCATAATGAAAGGAAAAGCTCGTTGCGTTGAGGGGATTCCTTGATTGAAATGCTTCTTTTTTATCGGCTACTATAGATACACGTGGCGTATCATCAATCTGGAAGGCTAGAATATTTTGCCCATAGGGAACTCGCATCTGGCTGAATCATTCCGTACTTCCTAAATAGCTATTCGAATTTCATTATAACAACAATCGAGCTGCGGTATTTATCGACATGTCAGAAATCGATGAATTCTTCATAAAGTATTCCAAGCGAATGCCCCGAAGTTTAGAAGTCATCGATCACGATAAGAAAGCCCAAACTCTAAGACAGGAAGGGATAAAAAAAAACAGGAAGATTCCAAGTTTAATTATTTTTTAGAACGGATTTTGCGGTCTGCGCGTCATAAACCACTGCATCCTGCATAATAGGTGTATAAAAGCGAGGAATCGAATCTGTTAGTTCACAACAAATCGAGCAACCGGTGGAATACGATTCCTCCGTGTCGCCGATAGTTTGGATCTTCGTCGTTATCGTCGCTGTTAACTCGTGCTCGCTCCTCATTCCGAAATTCATTTTGAATTCTACACGACAACGATAAGCCGATCAATATGGCGGACAACAAAGATAAGTCGGGAATTCTCTACCTGTTTGATCGACCAGCCGAGCCGGTGTACGTGCCTAAAGGTGACAAGCGTGTTGCGTTCAACATACCAGCCGATTACTTGGTACGTAAACTCTAATCCTTAGTGATTCTAGAATGCAAGATGATTTCTCGGAAATTTGATTTTTCTATCATTTTTTATTTACGTTTCATACATAGCCCGACCAATATCGCGCATCAGCTACCGAAATTTTCTCCCGATTCGGTGAATCGACCGATTCGAAGATACAGGTGAAGCAGATCAGTTTGCCCGACCTCAGCATTCCCATGCAACTCGGACGTAGGGAACCCTTCTCTCTGTTCATCCCGCAACATCGTAAAATAGCCGCTCGTCTCATCGACATATTCATGGGTTCGTCTCCCTTCTTTTCGCCCCTCTTTACGAACGAGATCGACCAAGTCGATTTAGTTTTATTCACATTGGACGTTGCGAACTTTAGGTATGAGGACCTACGAGGATTTTCTGTCGGTGTCGGTTTACTGTCGTGATCGTTTGAATCCGAACATGTTTATTTACGCGCTCTCCGTTGCGATTCTACATCGTCCGGACACCAAGAACCTGCCAATTCCTCCTTTGCACGAGGTCTTCCCGGATAAATACATCAACGGTGGTATCTTTTCTCGTGCGAGAGAGGAGGCCAACATAGCAGCGCCCGGTCAAAGGGTAAGCATGGAAAATAATTAAAGAGAGTTACTCGGCCTCTAACTAGGGCTAATCAATGATTGAACCGTATCGAATTTTCTATGCCAGTTTCTAATGCCAGTCTCGACCGATATCATTTCAATCGTAGTCAGCGCACCGGCATACGTTTAGTTCGTATTACCTTGTGTTTAGATTCCCATCGAAATCCCACGGGATTACACTGCTTCCGATCTTGACGAGGAGCACCGAGTCGCTTACTGGAGAGAAGATATCGGGATCAATCTTCATCACTGGCACTGGCATCTGGTCTATCCATTCGAGGCCGACATCAGTATCGTTAACAAGGATCGACGTGGGGAGCTCTTCTACTACATGCATCAACAGATCCAGGCCAGGTGCGCGAGCTAGTCATAAGCCGAGTAAATCGTGCTTAGTCTATAGCAACAGAGGCCATCCTGGCTTCCGTATATCAAACTAATTAACTTTTCATCCCGTCTACGACAGATCCTTTTGCACGTTGTTAAACTCGTGCGATTGCTCGCTGAGCGTTCATTCTCCGCGATAATGGACACCTGCCATTTTATTTTCTCGATAACCTATCCGTATCATTCATCGAGACGGAACACGACGAAATAATTAATAATGTTTTCCGATCCTTTGTCAACCCAGATACAATTGCGAACGTCTGTGCAACCGATTAGCACGCGTCAAGCGATTGACGGACTGGCGCGCACCCATTCCCGAGGGTTACTTCCCGAAGCTGGATTCGTTGATTGCCAGCCGTACCTGGCCGTCTCGTCCTAGCGGTGCCATTCTCCATGATATCAACAGGCCGGTCGACCAATTGAAGTTCGACATTCAAGATCTGGAAAGATGGCGCGACCGTATCTTGGAGGCCATTCATTCCGGAGCGTACACTAACTTGAACGGTGAGAGAGTACAGCTGACGGAACAGAACGGTATCGAAGTTTTAGGAAACATCATAGAGGCTAGCATTCTATCACCAAACCCAAATCTTTACGGAGACTTTCATAACCTCGGCCACGTTCTGATCTCCTTCGTTCACGACCCGGATAGTCGTTACTTGGTAAGAAGAAAGACCTGTTGAACGAACAATCATTACCTGGTTAGCTATGTGAATGTAGTAACTTAGGATACATTTTATTTGTTTAGGAAACTTTCAGCATTATGGGAGAACCGGCTACGGCTATGAGGGACCCAATATTCTACAGATGGCATGAATTCTGTAACGAGATCTTCCAGGCTCACAAGGACACCTTACCGGAGTACACTATACAGCAAGTAAGTTTTCTTACCACGAATATATCTCATTAACGAATCGTTCGGTTAAGGTACCGAGAGGCTAACTTTCGAAAGAGAAAGAGGATATCCCGATCGAGTTTAGCCATTTCGCGAGAGGAGGAGTCGACGTTCTTCGGAATTTATTCTACGGCGTGTTTCTTTTCGCATAGTAGAATTTAACGCTCGTTAACGAGTTTCAAGCATTTACTTCCACGCGCTCTAGCTATCTTTTTCTCGCTTTCTCTATACACTGCTCGTTAAAAATTTCAAGTATTTAGACACTACAGAATCACGACTTAGCGTTACTCGTTCGAGCTTTTACGATGTTATAAGTTAGAAAAAAAAGTATTCTATGTACAATTAGTCGATCGCGTTTTTAACTTTTCCTTTAGTTCGACTCGGCCTTTCTCGGGAGTTACCGAGCAAAGTATTCTTTACACTTTTATTTGATTTTAGCTCGACTTCCCGGGCGTAGAAATCACCGAGTCCCGTGTGACAACGGGAAATCAACCTCAGAACAATCTCTACACCTTCTGGACCAAGAGCGACATCGATCTTTCTCGTGGTCTCGACTTCACGCCGCGGGGTCCGATTCTCGTCAGGTTCACCCATCTCAATCATTTTGAATTCACTTATACAGTCGGTGCGGTCAATCGCAACAATGCACCGAGAAGGGGCACCGTTCGCGTATTCATAGCACCGAGCCAAAACGAACGTGGCTTACCGTTCTCCTTCGCAGAACAGAAGCATCTCATGATGGAGATGGATAAATTCACTGTAATGCGTGAGTATGGACAATATTTGATTTTTGCAGAAACTTTATCAATTTTTTTTTTATAACTGAGCTACTACTTTAATCGGGTACCATAAATGCGCGTACGATACAATTACGCTATCAGCGTGGTTCAAAAATAAGTCTAATAGGTATATTGTCACTGTATACACATTCACGTGAAAAATCAATTCGATGTTTCTCTGATACGTTCGCAGTGAATCCCGGGCAAAACACGTTTGAACGTAGATCGACCGAATCCTCGCTGACGATTCCTTTCGAAAGAACTTTCCGAAATGTCGATGAGAACAGACCGATCGGTGGTGATACCCTCGATCAGTTCAACTTCTGCGGCTGTGGTTGGCCACAGCACTTACTTCTGCCTAAGGGAAACAAGGAAGGATTCCCCATGGACCTCTTCGTCATGATATCCGATTATACCGGCGACGCGGTGAGTAGTTTCTTCTGCTTATCTCTTGCCCTTCGTATTATCATTTATTTCAGATAGATTAGAAACTTTATCTCGGAGAAACTTCTTGTAATAAATTTATTATTAATAGTTCTGCGCGATGTAAGAGGTATCTCTAAATTGCATTTCATGACTTTGGAGAAATAAGAAGAATTTTAACGAATGTGATCTTTTAAAGTACGGAAAGAACCAGTAAAGCTATTTTATGGACACTCTGTAGACGCGGTCATAGCTATTTAGTGACTACGAGGCGGTGAAGCGAACGCCACATCGTTATCATTGAATTAATAACCGAGTTACAACGTACCTCTCGCATGGATCGGTATAGATGCGCGTTTATGTCGATCCTTTCGATGGACGAAGTACGGACGTCCCACGTAGTTTCATCAAGCGTGCATATTTAATCGGGCATAAAATCTTCTCTCTCTCTCTCATACAGATGCTCTCTTGTTAAACCATAATTTAAACATTGAACATTTATACGCGATAGGCAACAGAGCAAGTTCGAAGTTTCACCATCAAGCGTTGGGTTTAATCCGATCGCGTTCGACTAAACGAAAAGTTGTCGCTCGTTGGACGGATTTTGCTAGAGACACGAGTCCATCGAAAATTCGATCAGCGCAATAATCGCTCGAATCTTAGCTATTGTGTTTGCTCGTACTAGCTACGAGCTTCGGGGTATTCGATAACCGATATTCGATATCCAGCAACATTCCGTTCTCCGAGCGCGATCACGAAGGGAATATGTCGTTATCGAAACGTTGGAATAGTCACGCGAGTTGCTTGTTTAAACTGGGTATCGCGATTTGGTATAGGTTGCAACCGGTTTCGTAGTTTACTCGCTGGGAATAGAGAAAACAGAGGTTAGAAGTGTTTACTCCGCTTGAAAGGAACAAACGGACGTAACCGAATTGTTGAATTAATCGGGATATCGAAGTTTCATACAAAATGATCGATAATCACGACTTAAGAAGGAGTTAATCAGCGATCACGTACGCACATTGATTCTCTCGCGTAGGTGGAACAAGAGGAATCTACCGGTTGCAAGGATGCCGTGAGTTTCTGTGGATTGAGGGACCGCAAATATCCCGACGCGCGTCCCATGGGCTTCCCGTTCGATCGAAAAGCACGCAGTAACGTTAGTACTCTGAGCCAATTCCTTACCGGTAATATGGCCGTCACACCGATAACCATCAACTTCTCCGACACCGTGGTACCGAGGCCCAGATCAGGAAGCATGAGTAACACGCTGGCCTTCGCTTAAACCAGACATCTTCGACCGCTTTTACGATATCGTCGAGACTACTTCGATCATTCTCGACGATGGCACCTGCACGTTGACGTCAGATTGCTGAACGAGTAAAACTACAAAGGACAATTCTTCTTCTGATCTTCTCTTTAAACGTGGATAGATAGCGGAAAGATCGATAATCGTAAAAATATCAGGATCTAAGGACAAAAGGAATCAAGGTTCGAGATCTTGCTATCTTTTTCTCGAATTTGTTTAAGCTCCTTTCCTTCAATAGGAGGACGGCCGAGAGCGCGACAAAAATACGGAAATCGAAACGGCGCAGAAAATCGAAACGTTATCCGTTTTCTGCTGGTAAAACAACGCGCCGAGGTTGTCTCTTCTCTCCTCTTCGCTACTCGGTTATCATTCTTCCATTCTATGTTTATTCGCGGAAGCGATATATCCTCGTGCTCGCTTCACATCCCACTCGCATTATTGTACGGGGAAACTAGATTGTAAGAAGCAAATTGAAAAGGAACAAAAAAAAAAAAAAAAAAGAAGAATAATGAAATAAAAGCAAAAACGATTAAGCAAATTGTTAGACGTACTTTCTGAGATCATTCCTCTTTATCTCTTTCCTACGCCATCATTTTCTATCTGTCTCACTCACTCTCCTACGCAGCATCCCCTGGAAAAGAAGAAAAAAAACGAATTCTCTCTTATTCTCCTTTTTTTTCCGGTCTAACGACATGATATAACAGCGGTAATATAATCCCAAGCACATATCTGACGTTATCCGGCAACGTTACTCAACGCTTTCCTCCCTTCGAATGCATTTATTCCCGCGTTTGTTTCCGGACGCGGAGAGTCCTGCGGCGGCGGCCAGACGAATGTGGATTTACGCTAGAAGGGAAAGAAAAATATACGTGCCGCCACGACGAAGATGGATACGCTGTTACGAACCCGACTTGAATTTTCCTCGCGGAATAATCCTTCATTTTTTTACCTTCTTTTTCCACCCTTTCTCTTTTTTCTCGTTTTCTTTCGCTCTCTCTTTCTCTCTTACCTTCTCTCTCTTGTCACTCTTACCACTCGTTCTACCCTCTCCCTTTTTTCTATTTACCGCGATAATATTCGCGGTATTCGCGTCGTATGAGAATATTATTTGCCCGCAAGAGAAATCATTAAGGCGAAGGTAGGTGGAATTCGAGAAGATAGATTAGAGATTTCTCATTCGGGATTAATGAATTTTTTTTTTTATACGAAGAGCACCTTGATGGTTTAATCCATCCGCGGTAATATTGAATGCATGAAATTATTGTGTATATGTATATATCTACCGGGGCGTTCATTAAATATTGATACTGAATGCGTTCCTAGTCTAATAGCTGCTCGAGTAAGGGAGGTTCGATTGTATTGAGGATATGAACAAATGTAACAAGATTCGCAGCATATCGATATTAATTAAAAACAATTTTGATGAGATATGAGAAAAGTAGGTGTTAGTTTTCAAGAAAGTGACAGCGTTTACGTTAGATGTGAAGAACGAGAGCTGCCAAGACTCTTTGAATCCGAATTGAAAGTACATAGAGAGAGAGAGAAAGAGTCAGGCATGTCACTCGTTGAATGTCACGAACGCGACAAAAGCGAGCTTTTTATCGTATACACGCACACACACACACACTCTTTCTCTCTCTCTCGCTCGGCGATTATTCAAAGACGACACTCGCATTCTCGTGTCGTCCCAATTCAGGACGTTCATTCGAGCCGACCGCGTCTCGCTCTCATCGCGAATGAAAGCTCACCGAAGGATGATAACCGCATTGACGCGTTTAATTTCGACGTGCAAGAAGGGGAATGTTTCCTTTTCATTGTCAACGAGAAAGGTTGCGTGGTAAAGAGGAATGAAGCAAGAGAGAGGGAAAAAGAGAGAGGGAGAGAGTGAGAGTGAGAGAGATTGGTAATGAGGTTCCACTAATTAGAAGCAATTATAAACGGTCACGCGTTGGCATTCTGTACGAGCAGTCGCTTGCAATATAGTTTATGCTCTATATACATGTACTCTATACTAGTGATATATATATATCATAGATATTTGTGCCTATACCTACATATGTGTACACATCCGTGACCACAGCTCTATTATTAATAACTCCAAAACCATAGTCTAACAGTAAAGACTTTTATTTATTTCAATTTAGATATCAGGACCCGTAACAAATTTTTTACTCAAAACTGAGTTACTTTGACGGGCAACTGAAAAGATATTTATATTAATATAGATATAGCGAATACTCAATATCGGAACTATAATTAATTGAACGATGACCACAGATATGCTTGCGGTAACGCTCTGTTTAAGTCGATGGTATATTCCATTTGGTTAATTCGATAGTTAGTTAATTTCATTTTAGCTTTACGCGTGATATCGAAATATCACACAAGGATAATACGAAAAGAACGGCAATTTACTAATAATTAATAAGTGTTGCGTCTGGTAATGAGTAGCAATAAGAGAGGGTCATTTTGTAAGAAAGAAAAAGAAGTTGAAGTACGAAGTGAAAGTCGCGGGGAAAGAATTTCTTTTGATGGGAAAAACCTTTTTCAATATCGCTCGGTAACGTAGGCTCGATAACCCGAGGACAAAAGAATCGAATTACTTAGGTCAACGACTTTCTAAAGTCTGGAAAGCGGAAAAAAGGGTCTTTAAATTAAATAGCAAGAATTTAATATGGCTGCTTCGTCCGCCCAAGGCTGGGTCCACAAAAGCCGTAGGACGAGAAAGAAGAGAGAACGAGTGAGAAATAAGAAATATTCGGTACAGCCAAGAAGCCGAGCTTCGTCGTTTCGGAACTTATTTCAAATTCATTTCGAATTTTGGGAATTTATTTGACACACCCCGCGGGTAATCTTCTACGGTCTCGTTTCAATCCCATTGTACTTCTTTACGACTCGTTTCAACGTTAATTCGCCGCATTGTCTCGTAATCGTATTCGTTTAGAAGCGTCCAGCTTTTTAATGGAATTATCTCGAACGATAAATCGACTATACTCGAGTAGAAAAGGGAAAGATAGGATCTTTGATTCTTGTCTGCTACGAAACGTTTTATCCCTAATGTCGTTCTCAAAAGGAAGAACGTTTACATTGACAGATAGACAGAAAGACGGACCGACTGACAGACGAACAGACAGACGAAATAGTCGAAGTTTCCGGGTCTACGGTAGAACGTAACGATCAACGTCGAAGGTAGAGAAATTTCCTGGCGCAATCCTAAAGGGCAAAGCTAAAGAGAGAAGGAGAGGGATAGAGAAAGTAGGTATATAAACGTACGTAAAGAAAATAACGAAGGTACGAAAGGTGTAAAAGCTCTCGCACTTATGACCGAGCTTACGGAGAGCTGCTTGGAGTTAGCACGTCGGCTTCCAATAAAAGAAAAAAAGTAAAAGGTGAAGAAAGTGTAGAAAAAGTAAAAAAGAAAAAAAAAAGAAGGACTAAAAAGCGAGCACGGTATTGAATAACGCCGTCATAATTAATAGCTCCGCGACACGTATGGCCGACGATAAATCTCCGAGTTATGTATATTGGTCGGCTCGCGGTGAGAAACTATGCAAATAACTATGCGGTGGGTTTAACTTTATAAGTTTAATGATTAACGGTATAGGAAAAGGGATCTGGATGCCACGGTGAAGGTAGCGCGGAAGGGTGACGATCGCCATGGTGGATCGAACGAAAGGAAACGTTCCATAGATTCGAACGTCTTTCTTGTAACTTTCATTGAGCCAAGACGACGAGGACGGTTGAAAGGGTATGCTAATTTTAATGGGATAACTCGAGTGAGGTCTCACAGTCACCAAGATAAGAGCGCATCCTCGAAAACGGTGGTAGCAGCCGCTTCGATTCGTCCTCGTACGTTCACCTTCGTCTCCAATTACGTTAATTAACGTAATTGCGAAAGGGAGGACAGGGAATTAAGGTGCGCAAAGGTGCTCGAACGAAACGCTCGGCTCTCGCCGCGACGAGAACGATGACGTTAAATAACGACGACTACGACGACGAGGAGAAACGACGACGACGCCAACGTCGACGACTGGGGACGATAATTAATCTTTCACAGTCCATAAAAGAGGTATAAACTTTGTTATTACGGGGCTACGAGGGTATGCGTGTGTAATTACTGCCAATGAGAGTAAGAAAGAGAGAAAAGTCATCCGTGTCAAACGTGTAGCGCGTCATCTCGCTTCGCTCCCCTTTTCTCACGCGCCTTTTCCTTTCAATTTTCTGCGATTTCGCGACGTTTATAGAGTTCTTGCACTCCTCACCCCCTTTTCCTCTCTTCTCGAGTGAGTATAAATCAAGTTTTCGCCACATATACGCACGTGAGAATGAGTGAAAAAGAGAGAGAGAGAGGAGAGAGTGGTTCGTATGTACTAAACGAAAGCTTTTCGCGATTCGACTTAAATTGGATCGTCGAAGGGATCGAGGGATCATTCGGGAAGATCATATCTAAACGTCAAAGCTCTCCTGTGAGCCACGTGACTGTGGATTCGAGTGGACGTGCTTACCGTTCGTCCGATGTAGCAGCTAGACTTTCTTTTCTACTACTTTTCTTCCTTTTCTTCTATTTCCTGCTCCTCTTCGTGGACTCTTCGAGTCTTCTTCTCCTGGGACGACGAAGGAATCAAAAGTGGGAAGACGTTCGTGCTTACCTCGACAAAGATTCCCTCGGGAGTGCAAAGGAGAGAGATATATATAGAAGATGTGAAGTCAAATCGGAGCGGATTTGTCTATCGACGTTCTTGCTTTTTACCAGACGCGATACTTACAAGTTACAAGAAGAATATGAAGATGAAAGGATTCTTTGATGTGAGCGGAAAAAAGGAACAAGAGACTTGTTTCATTTCTTTTCTTTCCGTTATTATTATCATCAGCCATTAGATCCTTTTGTTTAAATTTAATAATATGGCATCTATAATATCAACAATCTCATCTCTAATGTTCCAAAGCTGTAGTCTTCGATTTCTCCTTTTATATACACTTTATCGTTTAGCCCGAAACGAGTTTGACATCGTTGCACTAAAGGACTGTAAGGAAATAAGAGCGAATCGTTCGAGTTATCGATTGAGTTCCTTCTCTTCTTGTTCCTTGTCTTCTTCTTCTTCCTGTTCCTCTTCGTTCGCACGAAAGACCCTGACGGTCGTCGCGCTGTCGAAGATAAATCGAGTTTGCCGGCGGGTACCGCGGTTCGGGACAAAGTTATTATAGTTTCGATTCGATTACCTCGTCGGTACCGACGGTTACGGGAGGGAGGAGAAAACGAGAATCTTCCTTCTTTCCTCCACCTTCTTCGCTTCGCTTACGTTTCTTCACTTTTTTTTTTCTTCCTCGGGTACCTTAACGTCCCCGGTTGCGAAGTTAGCCGGTGGAACTTACTGGTTCGTGTCACGATTTTTACCTTTCATTCGAAAACCCTTAATACGATTCTCAATTTTATGTGACATTACGTGTAAGCCTCGTGACAAAAAACGGGATGTGCGAGAAGACAAGGAAATTTCGAGAATGTGTGATTTTTAAATTTGTTGTCCCCTTGAACGTGTTCCTTATTTTCTTATTTCACGAGAAGCATCCTTTTATAACATTACTTTCGGAAAAAATAATACTTACCTTGAAAAATTCATTCAAATTCGTTCCTCTTCTCTTTTCCTTGGCAAACTCAGAGGCAAAGACGCGCTTTCGCAACGGATAATGGAAAAACTTTGGCCCTCGACGCGCCTACAACGCGCGCGTAGCTTTTCCATTCTTCCGAAGAGCGCGCAGTGATAACGTCGCGAACGTGGTCGAGAACAATGTCTGCGTTCCAGGTTGGCATTGATGTAGGAACTCGTGACGGGAGCCTTCCATTTTCTAACGGGCGACGGAAAGTGGAGACAATCGTGTATGTCATGCGATATTTTCCACGACGCGCGGCTGTCGTAGCGACCGACGCCTTTCGTTGCATAAATATCCTCTCTGAAGTATTCTTTATCTCGTCTTTCAGGGTCGCAAACTAGGAAACGTGGATCCAACTTGAAGAACGATCACCGTTCGCAATTGCAATAAATGTAAGCTTGAATTAAACGAGCGGTTCGTACGAGATATTTATTTTTCCTTAAAATAATCAAGTAAAAAATTGTTCCAGCTTTCGACGATCCTCGGCTAGCACTGTATATAAACGATGGAAGCACGAAAAGAAGTTTATAAAACGAGAACGCGCGGAAAGGGATGGGTGGCACATTGTATTCGAGAGAGAATTTACTTTTGGACAAGTTTTTGCAACGGGCGACCATATCGCGGCCACCGTCGCGTTTTCCACGCTTTTCCCGGGCGCTTCGGCCTTTTTCCTTTTAGCGATCTAAATCTTACCGGAAATATCCACCGCGCTTTTACCTTTATCTAAGACGGCTTTGTTCGAGCATAGAAACTTTCGAATTGAGAAGATTCGAATCTCGTATCTTTTTTTTTTAGTTTTCCATCATCGATAGTAGAGGAAAGTGGGGGTAATGTAGACTACCAGTTTAAAAAGATGTTATAGAAACACGTACGCAATGAAATTCGTAATGAAATTAATTAAAAATTGTAGGAAAAGTAATGTACTTTTTTATACAAAATAATAGGAACTGAATCAGAATAATATATCAGAATAATATAAAGTGCTGATAATTTGTTCCACCCTATTTAATTTATAATTATATGTTGAATTGTTTAAAGAAGAAGTCAGCAATAGATAAATGTTGGTTGGAAGAATTTTAGTTACAAAACAAAATTTCATTATTTGTACATAAAGAAAATTTAGTTTTCTTTTATTTTATTATTCACATTCACTTTACTTTATTAAGCGCATTCACTGTGTACCTACCTAGGTATAAAGTACACATCAAACATTGAGCTATTTGATTAATCTAAATAAACTATAGCTATAGCGGTCCAAATCACCAATTTGTCAATGAATAATGTAATTTTTTGGAACTGGATAGCATACTTACTAAAGCAAACTTTTGATACTTTAAGTACGTAATATTTCAAAATATACGGTGCTATTAGTTATTATAACATTGAGGTGATCCATATTACAAACAGTACCTAGTCTAAATTACTCCGTTTTCCTCAATTTGTCTAATCAATTAGTCGTTACCCTTTTTGCCATAAATTTTGAAGGAAGTCGTACGACGCGCGACTCTCGCTTTATTCCACGTTTTTGAAGCGGTGTCGCGCTACATTTTTCGTTATTCTCGTAATACCGACTTCTTTCGCGATCAAAGGAACGAAATGGGTCGCGGACGGAGCATCGAAAAAGGAAATGGGAAGAGGCCGAAACCTTTTTCTTTCCTTTCGAGGACCAAATGGACGGTATCACGCCTTACGACGATAATGATACACCGAAAAGCGCAGTATTGCGCTCCGCGAAAGGGAGAGCTCAAGAGAAAATTGTACGTTACGAAAATAGAGGCGTTCGATGATCAAAGAAAGCGTATCCGCCACGATGAAAGGAATTTCCTTTCAGTGATGTTTTCGCTACGTCTCGTATTTTATTTCTGCTCTTGCCAATAGATCGAAAAATAAACATAAAAAGAAAGAGAGGGAAAGAGAGAGAGATAAATAGAGGAAGATACGACCAACCGTAAATAATTATCTACACAGCAGATCACAAGATATAATTATTTGCATTCCACGTTTCCACATCGATTTGAATAATCATCGTTATAATTGGAGGAATATTAACATTCGCATGAGCGACGCGTTTAATACGTTTTGCAATCTAATCGTGCCGGCCGTTAGTCGCTCGCGTTAAGGGTGGACATGAATTTTCGTCGTCACGAAAATGCGAAAAAGCAAGAGAAAGAGAATACATTAAAGAAAAGAAAGGAGAAAGAAGAAGTACCAGGTTCACCGGCTATCTCGCCTTATCGAATTTCCACGATATTTTTCTTCGGTCTCGATAGCTCGAGAACGGATCGTACTTGTAGAAGTGGTAGTCGTGGTATAGCGACATCGATGGTAGTGGTATTGTACCTCTTACGATTTACATCGGCGACAATGCGATTCGCCGATTCCCTCTCACGGGCCACCGGCTCGGCCATTGCTGAGGACGCTAAAACATCGCGTAGGATTTGCATTTATACCGGCTGCCGACGATGCTGCCCGCCCTATCTATGGATCATAAATTTATCGAACCGGGGCCACGGATTAAACGCGACGTACGGAGCACCATCTCTATCTCTCTCTATCTTACTCTCTTTTCCTCGTTCTCATGTCGTCGTCCATCCTCGTATTTCTTTTTCAACTAAAGTCGAAACGGACGTCTCCAACTTTTCGCGGGATAAATTTCCTCCAACTACTACACTCTCTTTTCTCTTTCTCTCTTTCAGTTTTCCACCGTTCCTATATCAGGCAAAAGGTAGCCAGGCAAGCCCTCGAGATATTCGTCGAGAAGTTTGAGAAACCTACGAAATAGAGGATCGTTAATTCGTCGGTGACGACGTTGAACAGCAAATTTGAATTTTACGAAGGTGAGTTCTCAAGTTGTCGAAGGGCGAAAAGGGATAGTACGGATGGCTGCTGACACGAGAAGAGTGATAGGGTTTTAATCGATTTTTTGATGCATCGAATAGGACTCGTGTTTTATTTTGTTCGACGTGGGCGTGGCCAGTGATAGAAGAGACGCGCCGTCGAATTTACTAAAGCTATACGACGTTGTTGTGTAACAATCATAATAATAATGACAGCAACAAGCGCATTAATAATATCCAACAGTTGTAACAAGTAACGATGATGGAGTGGAACGTGTATATACACAAGGTTCTCTTTATCGATTCAAGAGTCGCGATACGTTTTTTTCCAGCTACCCCCTCCGCAAGGAATATTTTACGTCCCTCCTGCATATAGAGGAAAGTGGGGTAATTTGGACTACTGACTGTGTTGAAAATGGACCATCTTTAATGTTATAATAACTAATAGCACCGTTTATCTTGAAATATTACGTACTTGAAGGACCAAACGTTTTTTTTAGTAAGTATTGCTATCCAGTTTCATCACACATATTATTCATTAGATTTTGTTGTAATTGAGTATAATTATTGTTATACATATTTATTATATGTATTTTCATTGATTTTCTCATTTTTGCTTTTTTACGTAAGCCAATAAACACGTTAAATTATTCACTGATATATTGGCAATTTGGACCACTATAACTAAAGTTTATTTCGATTAACCAAATGGCTCTATGTTTGATGTGTACTTTTACGGTAGATATACCTGCACCGAATGCGCTGGAAAATAGGTATATTTGCGATTATTGTAAACAAAGATGAAATAAAAAAAACTTAATTTGGGTTTTGTACAAATAATGAAGTTTTATTTTGTAACTAAAATCCTTTTAACCAATATATATCTATTGCTGACTCCTTCTCTAAACAATTCAACATATAATTATGAATTAAATTGGGTGTTGCAAATTACCAGTACCTTATCGAAATCACGCTTTATAATTATGTTTTCGATCAAGTCAGAAAAGGAAATTTATTACTTTGATTCATTTCCTATTATTTTGTATAAAAAAGTACATTACTTTTCCTACAATTTTCAAGTAGTTTATTACAACTTTCATTACGTATGCCTTTTTATAATAATTTTTCAAATTTCAGTTCAAATTACCCTACTTTTCTCTACGCTTAACCATCGCCCCTCAGCGGATCTTCCGCTCACGGAATATTAAACGCCTGGATCAGCAATGGCGATCTTAGAACGTCGCAGGACGTTAAATCACTCGGCCACGTCAAATTTTCCACGAATCAATTTTATTCTTGCGAGCTGCTTCCTATCTTCTTCACGTTCACTATCTCTTTCTTTTTCTCGTACACTTTATCACGAAATATGTGCCGGAAGAAATCTGCTCGCGTGGTTCGCAACTCGCGAAGAATTTCCGTCGTTCTCCTGGCTCTATTTACGAGCTTCTACGAGTTTGCGCGACACGCTCGAAAGCATGAGGACGTTTTCCAAGTTCGGAAGACGAGCGGAAGAATCATTCTTACGAAGTGCGAGTATCTTTCGCGCGGGTAAGCGGATTTCTCGCTTAAGTTCGATAGAAATTGAGAAAGATAGAAGATGAGATAGAGAGAGAGAAGAACTGATGCGGGCATCGCGAGACTCCGTAATCGATCTTCCAAAGCGCGTTGAATTCGCGTTAGAAGCTTTTCATAGGACGAAATCTGCTACGTAAAAGGGAAGGGCGAAGCAGCATAGCCATTATCGTGATTTTTCCGTCAGTCAATGCGCCACTTGTTACGTTTCAATATTTATGAACGAGCAACTTCTACGAAAGTTCGTAGGCAACGGCATGAATATTAAAACAAAAGCTCGTACTTTATCTCTCTCTCTTTCCCTCCCCGTGTTCATACTAGCTCTGGCAATTGTGCTAGTCTCCGACGTTGAAGAAAGTGAAAATCGATAGGAGTGTGTACTGTTTAGACGGGGTTTAGGTCGAACGCGCTACTCGTTCGGTCGTTTCTCGTCCATAGGCCGATCGATTTTGCTTTCCTAGACGTTAAACGAAGGAGCAAGTTGAAAAAAAAAAAAAATTGTAAATAAGAATATCACGTTATTTTAATAACGAATGATAGCGCAATATCTTCCGAGATCTTTAACGAAAAAAATCAGTTCAGAGATTCGTGTAATACATATAGTATAACAAAATAGAAGTAAGAGTTTAAGTAATTATTGATTTTTAGAGAGACTTATCGCAAAGACCGTGAAATTTACGTTTCCCAGATCACAGAGAATCTCGAATGGCGATTGGAGATCGACAGGTAGTCCGTTTCGTAGTTGAGAACGAAGGGGTGAAAAGAGCGAGGGTTGGTTGAATGAATCGAAGGGGATTCGAGACTTGCATATATGTATATTTATATATAGAGGGTGTTCCATTTTAATTGATGCCTGCGGAAAATATTCCAAAGAGTCTCGACGATTTTCAAGAACAACTGTCGCTTGGAGACGCTAGCGTGAAGATTCTTCAAGATTAAAGACTCATGTGAACTTTTTTTTTCCATTCACCGGCCCCGATGTTCGCGTGGAACCATTAACGCGAAACACCCTATATATATACACGTGTGTATATATGTGCACGCTGACGCGACTGGCCGACCAGTCGACCGCTTGGCAAAAAGGCAGGAATTTACAGAATACCACCTTTCTCTATTTCTTCCATTCTTTCTTTCCTTCTTTCATTCGTCCGTTCGTTGGTACGCGCGTCAGCGCTCGTATTGTCCGCTACCTCGTCTCTTTCTCTCTCTCTGTCTCTCTCCTATGAGAATCGGCCGCGCTTTATTCGGGGAGTTCTGTGATTCGGGGAATCTGCCAATTTATCTCTCATTCTCGCAGAAAACGTAGCCCAGGAAAATCGAAGGAGAGAGAACCCGCTTCGTTCGCTCTTCCTATCAGCCGCGATAAAAACCATTTCGAGTTTGGTGCCGAATCGCGGCCAATCGCGATAAGAAAAAAAAAAAAGAAAATACCTAGACACGCGCGTGCATTTAATCGTATAAATCTACAAATATTTGTCTATATTTCGTGTAAAATTAACGATCTCGGAGTAGGTACCACGAAAGACGATGGAAAATGTTGCGGGAGGCATCATGCCCGGAGATAGGCAACCCTTTACGCGGTACCAACGTATGCACGGCATAAACTGGCACGTATGCGCGGTTGCATATTTCCGGGCGCTCGACCGAGCACGAAAACTAGGGAAAATCAAGTAGAGATCGGTGATATGAGTATAATTTCTATTTTCCAGCAACGACGGCGACAAACATGTAGGTATGTATATAAGTTTGCGAGCGTACGCGTTTATACACGAAACGGTACAACAATGTCGTGGTCGTTGGTAGAAAATAGAAATTATACTATATAGTATATGTATAATTATATCATGTATATGTATACGTGCTCGCGTTTACGTAGAATGCCTCGTGGTAGATATAAAAAGAACATTAAATATTTCAAGAGGTTATTCGCGGAAGCGAGTCACCGTCGGCAGGTACGCCGGAATCGATTCGAATATTCCGTAGAGGGATTTCGCGTATACGATTAAAGTTCGAGGTCACTAACTTGGCCCTACATCCGGCTAGGTTCCACCGGCTGGAAGAGGGTCTATATCGGTGATTTCATTTGCGAGCTCTTGGTACTTTGCCAGACGTATATTATGTATTCCTTCGAGCGAGCTCGTGAAAATCCAGAATATGCCGAATTGCAGACTTCTAAAGAGCAAGTGAGAGAGATACAGAGAGCAGGCTTTCAAAGATCCACGATACAGCCGGCATATTAGCATCCTTATTCGTTCCTACCTTCTTTGCGGCTAATTAGAAAAGTTACAAAGACATCTTTGTCTCATTTATCTTATACATTATTTAAATGCTACTTTTACTTAGGTTTTTTTTTCCACAGGATGTAACTCACTTCTTTCTATCATTACATTTTTCATTAACAGTAATTTAGCCGTCAAAGAAGAGAGAAACATACGAAAATGAGGAAGATAGAGTAAAGGAATATAATTACAGAGCTCGAAAGACCCGTGTTAAAGAGCGGGATCTAAGCAGTTAGGTGAGAAAAGTTGTCCGCGATCTCCGTCGTGGGAAGAGTGATTAATGTCAGGAACGGCACGAGTGCTCATAGGGTGAGAGAGAGAAATAGAGAGAGAGTGAGAGAGGAGTGGCTGCAATTAGTTTGAAATATCGACGGGTCTGAAAAGGAAGCACACGCGCGCGTTCTCGTCGATGTTTCGCAGACTATGAAGACTCGCAGGAGACGAGACGAGGCAGATGCCGTTGGCGATGGTCGCGTGCCGAGTAAACCTCGATGCCGATATAATTAATCGGCAGGCTGGATCGATCGATCATTTCGCGTAAAGTGCGTGCGAGAGACCGGGATACCAGCGACAAAGCAAAACCGAGAAAATTGTTTGCGTGAGTAAAAAAAGGAGAGAGATTGAGATCGCGTGCTAGCACGATCGTTGTCCTGACCAACAAAGGACTACTCTCTCTCTCTACTCTCTCTTTCTCTCTCGTGGTTCTCTCCTTTCTACACGAATCGAGAGCATCTCTCTTTTCCCTTGGGAATCGGCCCACTTTATACGGGCACTTTGCGGAACTAATTCGTATCGTCTCCCTTAAAGAACGAAATTAACGTCGTCTTCCAGCTCCACTCGCGGCAGTTGCTAATTAATTCGTAAATCTCCTTGGACCTTTTGGGATTTTAGTATGTCATGTGGTGATTCTTTGTTCGTCGAGCGCTTAATCATTTTTAAATCACTGATTCTATTGGAGACAGTTCCAGGGTGAGTTATTCATTTTAATACTTTTTTAATCTCACACGTACAACGAACGCGTCGATGTTGAAAGTTATTTCGCGTCCTGTCCGGAGGTAAATCATATCGGAAGGCAATATAGAAATTGATTTCATTACTTTCCGACGAAGTAATCGGACACGGAGCACGCCCCTACTCTTTTCGACAGTTTCAATTATTTTATAGCCCATTCGCGATGCCCGACGACATACATCCATCGGCGAAAATTGCATCGCGGACTCGTGATTTTATAGAAATTAAACGATTTTATCGGAGCGCCGTCGACCGATGACCGATTGATTAACTAACGAGGAGCTTTTTCATGGGAATATTTTCGCAAAAACGAACGGTGGAACGTATCGCCGTGCATCGATCAACCGGACTGCATTTTTTGAAATTTTCTACGTCGGATCATTTCGTGTAAGCGTGATAGATGAATTAATCGTTCGTAGATTGCTCCGCGAAGGGACGGAGAAGGAGAAAGAGGGAGAAAAGAGGAGGGGTTGTGGATGAAGCTATTAATTGTGGGATAATACGCGTAAGGAGAAGCGTTTCCCCGAAAATTGCCCGTTCAAGTTGCTTCGCCCCCCGCCCCAAGAATGGACCTCGCAAGTCATCTTCTCGGGAGGATCATCGGGTGGATCGATAGCACTCGCGCGAAGTGTCTCTAATTAATTTTGCATTACTGTCACCTCCGTCTGCGCGTGTATAACTAACGTTGATGTAATTAATCGCCTTCCCCAGTTCGATCGATTATGTCACGAGGAGAGTGAGTGAGAGAGAGAGAACGCGCGCGCACACCATGTACTTACTTACCTTAGCGAGGATAGAAATTAGATGAAGAAGATCGCAGCGAGTTCTCTTTGACGCGCGACAAAGTAAACATCAAGCACAAAAGATCGTATCGCGAAGATAATTAAGACTCGCTCATCGTCCTCGATCAAACCTCGCTACTCTGTAATCAACTCGACGATAACGATTCTCCGTTAATTTCTCTATTTTCTATGAAAGAATAAGCCCGGTGCTGGGCGCGCGCGCGCGCACGCTCGTTGCTCCGCTGATTTATCGCGAGGCTCGAAAAAGCTTGGAGGGCTTTTGTTATCGGCACCGGTGCCGTCGTATAACTAATTGCGGAATAATTAATCACAATTTCATCGATTGTGTCGCGAACCACGCGAGCTACCGCCATGCTTGGAGAAAGAGCAACGGCTGCCCGAGACGCGCGGCATTTGTCATCATTTCTTCTCACCCTTCTCGCCATTTCCATTTCCGTACGTTTGCTCACTTTTAATTATTATCTTTGTTACCGTTTCATCCCGTTATTTCCCCGCTTTTTCCACGTTCAACCTTTTACGACACTTTTACGTAGGTACCATCCCTCGTGCCCTTATAATTAAACTTTTTCTTCTTGCAAACGTAATTTGCGTAGGTAACGATGCTTCTTAGCCGTTCGTTATAAAACTTAAGATAATGTTGCAAAAATAATCCAACACCGAGTGCAACTCGAACTCGCATCGCTATCATTTTCTATCGTCATTATTAATAATGTTTCCGTCGGGTCGGACTATGCAATTTGTAGTGCGCACGCGCATTCGGACCCTTCTTCACGCGGGGGTATATATACTCAACGTGACAAATGACCTCTCTATTTATTTACTCCTACCCAACAGGGCTGGGCTTTTACCGGCGCAATCTCTTTCCCCGGCATTTCTGTGGAGTACCTCATTAATAATAACGCGCTGATCAAAAGCTCCAATTATTAATGTTGGAATAAGCACACCGTACGCATATATATATATATACGTACGTATATATATTTATATATATACATATATATATATATCGATAGATACATAGATAGGTAAATATGTAGATATATGCAGGGTGATAAAAAAGGTTCTAATAAACGTCACATAAAAAATGTCTGATAAACGTTGGTCCTAAAATGAACCCTTTTGATGTAAATCAACTCTTATTATCTATGAGCGTTCGATATCGTAAATGAGTCTATGACAACGTATTGAATGTACACAGAGTAATTTTTGTTGAGAAGTATACTAATTGAAAGAAGTCATTATAAGACTGTTATCAATATCAAATAGACGTAATCAATACAGATTAGTTCGTAAGCGCAAACATAACTCAAATCTTTGGTATTAATTCAGCATGGTACGCGTTAACCTCGTGTTGCTAACAGTATCTACTTGTTAGCCTAACAAGGAAATGCTCACTTTGTACCAGCGTATCTCTAAACCAATCCCTTTATGTATATTCAATACATTGCCAAGAGACTCGCGATATCGAACGTTCATCAATTATAAAGGGTGATTACATCGAAAGAGTTGATTTTAGGACTAATGTTTCGACATTTTTCACACTTATCGATGAGTACTATAAGCCATTAAAATATCTGGCCTTTTTCTTTAACATCCTGTATGCTATCGTAACTTGAACGTAGTGCAATCGCTCTCAGAAATATTCGGACACTCTTTAAAGCAGAATATATCTTTTTTATAATTGAACCAAACGACTTGAGTTTGTATAGTACCTAATATAGACAATTTAGTTTACTAGATATCGCGTTTTTGTTGTTTTGAAACATATGAAAGTCATTTTTTCCAATGTTTTTTATCCAAGCTTATAATGAAAATTAAAGAACTGTCTGTTATAGATTTAAGTGAGATATATATATATTATAAATTCCATCCAAATTGGTTAACGTTGTTACGAGTTTAAAGAACGCAGAAAATTTCTGAAAGTACTGTATTACAGAACCGTGATTACAGTTTGAACGGTTAATAATCGCAAGTACGTATGTGCATACATTATATATCCGTGTATACGTATATATTCTCGAGTGTAATACTAATAACAAGTACAACAATAATAATAATAATAAGGATAATATAAACGTATCGGTAGATATAATATTTGCAATCACGATTTCCGCTCTCTCGCCCAACGAATCTCGTATCTATATTTAATTCTTTCATTCCGCGGTCCAAGCTCGACGTTACTTCATTCATTGTTCAAATACGACCGTTCATAACGAGCGTATCTACGTATCTTTTTTCTACCGCAAATGTTTAAACTAAGTTCCCGGAACCCGTGGAAACGAAACGTATTTTCCGAATCATGAATAACTATCCCTGTCTTCACGGGGGATATTAATCGTTGAATGATTTTAGACGGTACCACGTCGCGGTTAAGCGACCCATCGCGTTCATAATGGAAAGGACGACGATCACGAGTCACGTCAGGTACTCGCGTTTAGCAGGGACGACGTCGATTAGCAGCGAGAGCTACAATTTCGATGGGCCTTCGAGGTACGTCTCGTCGAATTCAGGATGATTCAAGATGCTTCTTCGATCGTTGAAATCCGTTTTCGCGTTTGTCAAGACGACGGGGTTGCGCTCCCTCTTACTTTCGACGGATGAAATCCGGACGAAACTTTTCTCATTTACATAGCTCTCTAAATTTACCACCTTCGAAAGGTGCTCTTTCTCCCTCTCTCTCTCGCACACCCTTCCCTCGCTTCTCAAGATTTCTAAATAAACCAGCCAGTTTCCAGATGGATTTCCGAGGCTGGCTCAGGGCTGACTCGAAGATTCCTTCGAGATTCGTACCGTCGAGCTCCGAAATATGCAATTTTTGCGGGTGACCTCTCGAAACTCGTACCGATGAGTGAAATTAAAAGATACCCTTGGGGAGGTTCACCAAAATACTCAAATTTATCGCTCACGGGATATAAAGAGTACGGGGAAAGATATAAATACGGGACAGGGTAGAAGAATACGAAGATTAGTTCGCTTTCATAGGATCGCTGGCAGAATCCGGTCGACCGTGTGGGGTATGACTGCTCGTAAAGAAACTAATATATAGGTGAACGTGGAATGCCATAACGGATCGACGAGGATAACGGAGAGGACAGCGGTAGTGACTGGGTACTTTATCGTCCGCGATAAAGGACCCATCGTTTCGAGTCGTAGGATCACGCGGGTCCAGCGTAATAACGATTTTGCTTCGGGTAGGCTCGTCGTTCGAGGCCGATGCGTGTTATTTCGTATCAACGAGATCGAGTTTAAACGCGTGATCTTACACGGGAATCGATTTACCGGGTCTCGATCTTATCATCCTTGTCCTACCGTTTATCTATACGAGCGTGCGTTACCGTCCATCTGTCTTTTTCTTTTCTCACAGTCACCAGGATGCGTGTATCGTGCTCGCAATTTTATTCTCGGGACCTTATCGTTTCATTCCGCATTATATCGATCCTCAAACGCCCTTTCCTCTTCGCCCAAACCATTCCCGATTCCCTTTAAACCTCTGCTTTTCTTCCCTATCCCGATCGTTCGCCATTCCTCCTTCTCGAACTCGTCGAATCGAGTCGCAAATCCGTACGACCTCGATTACGACGGGTAATCCTAGCCGGCGAGAATAAAGTCGTGAAAACGTATGAGTACGGCCGCGAGGTGGTAATAACGTATGTTTTATCGTACAAAAATAACTTTGGTGGTATGAGTGAGAAACAATTGAAACAAGACGAAACGCCGTTTATTCCGTAGCTTTCTATCATGTTATAACAACAGCGGGGGCATATGTTTCAGCGAATATGTGCAATATTTTTTTTTCTTCAGTCCCTCCTTCTGCCACTCCTCCCTCGCTCTTTCCCAGTATACTGTAATTTCTACGAACAGATATTATTATTTTTTCAGGTGGCTCCAGTGATTATCGTATCACTGTCGCGCTTGCGTTAGCAAACTTAATTTCAATGAAACTTTCCTAATTTCATTCCCGTGATACCGATATTAATACTCGTAGCTTTCAGGTTCTCTCGAGTTGGTTTTCGTTGCTACTCGAAATATGTATGAGTTTTTCGTATATTTTATATGCATAAACGCCGAGGATACCCATAGCTCGCTGTTATAGTATACGTGAAATTTTGTAGAATTTTACGTCGAGACTTATTTGATGCCAAATTGAAAGCATTGTTAGACCGCCCCAATCTCTTTCTCTCTCGCTGCTTCCACGAACTCGAGTTTAACGATCCACGGAAGGCCCGTGAAATCGCACACGCTACCTAATATATCGGATAGCAAGTTGCTAGACGAAGGAGCCGAAGTTTCTTGACGGAAAGACATATTAATAAAATACGACCGTGTACTTCGATAAATCTTCTGGGCCATTGTGAGAGCGACCAAGACAGATATCACGAGCCACGAAACGCGATAACGCTGTATACCAACCCAGCCTTCAACTTATAATTGCTCAAACTTTTGGATAATAAGTGTGAGGAGAAAAAAGAATGAATCGATGACTATGGAAATGCGAAGAAGAGATGAGATGCAACTACTATAGAAGGTGATTCACTAGAAACAGGATACCTAAATATTTCCGTTACTCATTTTTATATTAAAAAACTTATGCACTTAATAAATGTAACTCCTTTATACGTGTCAACAAGTTCTTCAAAATAATTTTCTACAGCATTTCAAGGCTATTGGTATTTTCTTAATGACTCCATACTCCGTTACTAAAACTTAAATGTCGAAGCCTAAGATCACTTTATGGTTACGGTATACCTATTAGATTGATACATTCGTCGTGATAAATATCTACCGAAGGCATGAAATCTCGTAAAAAAATAACAACATTTTTTCTTCGTCATGTTACGTGTCATTTCATATAGTGTAATTTCGTCTTCAAAAATTCTTTGATACAAGGACAAATAATGAAGATATCTAGACGTTCTGTTTTTCGTGACTCACCCTGTACATATGCATACATATCCGATCGAGTCAAGCTCGGTGTTCAATCGGAATATATTTTTCCAGGAATTTTTGCTCCCGTTCTCTCTTTGGACGAACTCGGATTTGTTTTCGATCGGAGGCAAACGTTGGAGCATAAAATTTCAAGAGTTTTATAATTTTGCAGAATATTTGAACTCCGAGAAGGTCCAGGGAACATGGTCGCAACGCGAAGGTACTCTCGATAACGATCGAGGGACTTTTGACGTTCCCTTAAATTATTAATCGTGCATTAAACGGGAGTCTTTTCAAGCTCGCGAGAGTATTCCAAATGCTTAATAAAAAATGTAACGCGGTAAAGACCGGTCTCCATCCAGTGAAAGAGCCGTATACACGTATACGAGGTGTCTCTAAGCATCAGGTATATCTAAACATCCCCGGACTTAGCGAGTGTTAATTAAGATTAATGAGTTGCCCAAGAAATCGAGACCAACTTCCCGCGCAGTAATTAGCAGTCTACCTCGGTCGCTCGCTATATAAGATGGTTCAAGCTTGCTAAAGCAAAGTGTCGTCGGTGGAAGTCGGCCGATCCTCCAACCAGCAACCAACCAGTCTACTCCCAGTCCAAGTACTTATTTCTCAAAGAGATTTTACCCCTCCTCTACTCCCCTTTTACTTTAACCCACCTCGTACCAGCATTCACTTTCTTCACTTTTGTATAATCTTTAGCACATTTTTTGTTAACCTCGCTACGATTCGAACAAGTATTTATCATCGTCTTTATATTTATTATTCGTAATAAGTTGAACGTGTTGAAGTATCTACGCAAGAAAGTTAACAAAGAAACTTTTATATACTTATTTACGTGCGCGTAAAACGTAGATACATTGGTACGAGTTTATCGTCAGTTCGTCTTCACCAATTTCCCACGGTTAATCGCGATTCATCCCGCTCGTTCAACATAAATCTTTTTTTCCTCTCTCTTCGGATCGATTATATCGTATTCCAGTGAGCACCCTCGCTCACGTCCGGCACGTAAGGAGAACTTAATCGAACTCCTCGTTCAATCTCGCCGGCGCGTGATTAATATTTTTCCGTGCGCGCTCTCTCGCAAGCTAGAGCTTCGATATGATTTATTCCGCTCAATTTCTTTCGAGGAATATACGCATGGAGACCCGCCCGTATTCGGTATGTACTAACGAATTCTTTTTCAAAAAGCTCGAAGGGAATTGGCGAAGGAGGGAAAGTGGTTGGGTTCGTTCTCGAAACATTTCGAACTAGTTAAGAAGGTAGGCCGAGAGACGAGATCGTTAGTGTGAGCGAGTACGGGAACATATTTTACTTGCATGTATGTCTGCATATACGAACGTGATATACAAGGTGTTACAAGCGAAACAGGTTAGCCAAACACTTCATTTGTTCGTAGTAACATGAAATATTTTTATGCTATAATGTGGAAAACAAATTTCTTTTATCGGATCTTTTTTTTAAGTTTCTTTAAAGTCATCAGAATTTTTCAGCCGTAAATTATGTCCTTTTTTCCGTCTTATATTTTGTAGAGTACATAATAAAAAATACATTGAAATATAAATTATACTACTAAAATGTATTTTCGAAAACATAATTCTATTATTTAGAATTTACAAAGATATGACAGATACTGTGCGACAACCTGATTTCGATACATAAGTGTACAATAAGAGTATAAGAGTATATAACCGCATAGAAATATAGGTAGGTACACAGGTTGTATATATGTATCTATGTTGCTTCAGTCTGGCCCAGTCTGCTCCAGTCTGCTCCAGTCTGCTCCAGTCTGCATGCTCGCATATTTAATAAGGCCTTACTAGCCTTGTTCCACGAAAGCGAATCTACGGGTACCCCTCCCTTTAACTCTCGAGAAACTACGACTAGGAGATGGTGGCAGAGGGTAAGAGAGGCGAAAGTATGCGCGTTACGTGTAAAGCCAGTTTGCCTCGGGCTCTCGACGAGATGCGCGAGCCTTACGTAGTACCAAGCAACACCTACGTAGGTACCTACGTACACGCTCATCTCACGTAATATCGAAGGGAAATTTCTTGCCCTGTCGATGAAGTTTTTCTTAGACGATATCGCGCAAGCAAGAGAGACAGAGATAGCAGCTCGTATATACAACAGATCTTTAGACGCGGAAACGAGCTAGCGAGCGAGCGATCTTGTCGATTTTCGTAAACGATACGAACGCTTCGTGTTTATTCGCGAATGCTTTTTTCGCACCTCGTTTGTCTGCTCTTCTTCTTTTTATCTTATGTGTCAAGCGATAGGAGAAGGAGAATGAAATCGCATCGAGAATGGAAATCGATCGGAACGGGGAACGTTTCGTCGCGTGTTACAATCCAACGCGATACTCGTTTATTTTTATTCGTGTCATTTTCGGTTCGAGATCGCAGGAGGGAAAAATACCAAATTCCTTTTTATATTTGTCATTTATTGACGTAAATAAGAAGGGCGTAGATCATGAACCAGGCCCACAATCGTCACTCTTGTGGCGCCGTTCGTTAGTTGAAGAGTATTCGTGTAAGCCGCGGAGAGATAAAGTTGAAGAAACCCTCGACCCCTTTCTCTCTCTTTCTTGTCTGGTCTTTCTCGATGCGAGTACCGAGACAATGGCAAGAAGTGCGAGTCCTTCAAAGTCTCTCTCTCTACCTCTCGCTTTTTAGAAATGACGATTTTTTTTCGTGGCTCCTGCAAGACTTGCCGCCCTTGAAAGAAGACAAAAGGAAGAAAAGAAAGTAAGAAGACGGAGAATAAGAAGAAGGGCGAGGGTTCTCGAGATAGATCGACCTTTCTCGCGACGCTCGAAGGAAAAAGACGAAAAGTCTCGGGACTTCGTATTTGCACGAAAGCGAAAGGGTCTCCTTTTGGGAAAGCGTCGCGGCTTTCCCGACCTTTCCCGTCGTCGTTCAATTAAATGATAAAAGTAACACGCTAGCGTCAAGGGAGAGAGGCGGTGCGATCGAGGAGGAGGGTTTTTAGGGGGCGGTTAGAAGTTGAGACGAGAAAAGGGATGAAAGGAAGGGGCCGAAGGTCGCCGAGGGATCGAAGCGAACCGACTTTCTCACGATTTCCATACGAGAGAAAGAGAGACTCTCTCTTTTGCACCAAAGTATCTTTTTACTTCTTCTTCTTCTTTCCCTTTTTTTACAGTCTTTCTATCTTTCTTTCTCGCTCTCTCGTACCCTTGGGCCCTGACCCGCTTGCGACGTGAAAAAGATCTCCCACCAACTCGGCTCGTTATCTACACTTCGTCCCTCACGAACGAGGAAGATAGAGAAACAGAGAGAGAGAGAGGGAGAGAGCGAGTGAGAGAGAGAGAGAGAAAGAGAAAGTTGCGAGAGGAAGATCCGGTCGAGCCTTCTTTTTTTTTTTTTTTCTTTCTCCATCGAAGCGCGACGCTCGTAATTGAAACGCGAAGGGTGCCGTATTTTTTCTATCCCACCCTTCGCGAACTACAGGGGTTGGAAAAAAAAAGATCCGAAATCGAGCGGCGCGGCACCGCGTCTCCGAGCTAATTTAACGCTTCCACTTTCCTTTTTTTCGTTCTGCGCAATTGAAAAAAGGCTCGCGTTTCAGGGTATACGGGATGGCCGATTTTTATCGATCCACGCGAGTATCGTTAACATTTTTAACGAAATCAAAGTGTTCGCGCGAATAATAAACTACTACGAACGTGATGACCGTTCGAATTCAAAGATTTTTTACCATCTTTTCTTATTAGTAGTATTATAGAGTATAAATATTTGGATGGACTCATTAATATGGTACACCCCATATATACATTTTCCTACTTGGAAAATCGAACACGATTGATCTCCTCGAGAGTAAGGGAGAAAGAGAGAGGCGGGAGCATTCGCATTTCGAGTATTTGTCAACGGGAAAGGCGCGTGCAAACGATCGTCGAGCGGTATTTAACGCGTTAGTCGACCGTCTCTAATCCCATCGAAGCACGCGAACGATCCGTGTGACGTTCGGTGATGCACTCGATTTCGAATTCCAAGTTTGTTTCGTCGTCAAGGCTCGACGAGCGCGTAATCCGTTTACGCGTCATCGTTCCGTCTCATCAAAATTATTCTCGATACATTGACAAAAACAAAGAAAATTTAAAAAAAGAAGTACAACAAAAATTAAGACGGTCGCGAAAATTCAATTGCACGTAAATGAAAAAGTTATAAGAAAATTTAGTGGAATTCCCGAGTTAAGAAGGCGAAGACTACGGAAACTCCTTCGCGTTTATTTGCAAGCTGGTAAGCTTGCAGGCGGAATTCTCGCGAATGGTAGAGCTCGCAAAGTGGCTCGGTGAAAAGCGCGAGACAAAGACAAATAAATGGACGAAGGGTGAAGAAGAGACGAATATAGATGGTCCGTTGTAGGACCACCGACCGAAAGGACGTGGAAATATACAGAGAGAAAAGTGTTGCCAGCCACTGGACCGTTTTAACGATGCTCCCTCCCTTTCTCTCACTCTGTGTTTACACACACGCGAGCAGGAAACACGCATGCATATACATGATCCACGTTGCGTATACCCGACGGACATTGGTTTACGGAACGTGCACCAAACCCCCCGTCGGTGATGCAGCCCGTAGCCTCGCTTGGTCTATAGAACTACCGAGTACATTATGTAAGCTCGTGTAAAGCCATCGTGCGTTAAACGAAATCCGCCATAGTGCATGCCCGACGGACGGTGAAAATCCGCCTTTTCTCCATTCACTCTTCCCACCCCTTTTCCAACTGACTCCCTCTCTCTCTTTCTTTCTCTCTTTCTCTCACTCGTACTCTCACACTTGCACACGCAGCATCCCTGCGGTCCCGATGTCGCTCGAATAATTCATATCCGGCGAGTCGCAGTCGTTGACATTACGCTCGTTCGTCGACCTTCGTTCTAAGGATAAACTTCCCTATGGTAATCGATTCGTTCAAGCACGATAGAGATTTCTCTTTCAAAATTCGAATTAGAGAGTACGGTTGAATTACCGAGTATGGACTTGTGAAAAGGCCGCATTTAGGACGCATTGTTAACAGTGCAAGAGGGCAATCGTTTTCTTCTCTCTCTCTTCATTCATGGATACGAGCTTCTACTACGGTACTACCTACCAAACTCCACTACGTACACCTACTTACTACGTGCTCTGTTATTCGAGGAAAGCGTGCGCCTGGAAGGATACTCTTATCGCGCCGTGTGCTCCGAATAAATCTTTTATATGCGAGTGGTATGTGCACGTGTACGAGGGTAGAATGAGAATTTAAATGTAACATTGGCCTCCCGCAAGTTTCCTTGAAAATTGTCTCGATTGAGCGATAACGTTACTCTCTCCCCCCTCTTTGTTTCTCGATCGCAGTCTATAGTTCAAGAGTTGCCGAACTCGCGTGGTGAAACCACGAGTATACCGCGATAACGCCACGATCGAGCTAACTTTCTTAACCCTCGGTGTGCATTCTCGTGTTAACGAAGATCTTAAGCTGGCTCACATGGCGGGAAACTTTGAATTTGGTAACAACGAACGTATTTCGAAGCGATCGAAAATATGTAGGATAAAATTCGTGGAGTTTTAGCTAAACGAATCGCGAAGACACTTTTAGCACCCTTCTCTGGTATTCTTCGAAGGAAATCTAATATTTCGAAACGTCTTGCCTCGTGTCTCAATATATTTTCGAATATTTATAAATCCTCGAATATTTCACGATATCATCGAAGAATCGCGTCGCTGATTATAAATATCGAGCTACACCAAGAACAGTAATCGAATTATACTCTGCTTCCTTACACACCAGCGAGAATACTTACCTTATCTCTCTCTCTCTCTTGCCTTCTCGAGTCTGGTCTGGAATACCTTTCAGAAACCGAAGATCGGATTATAAGCATTTCTTTGCTCGACCTTTCAATATTACGGTACCGAGTCTCGGTGTTTCGATATTAACGACTATCGTCCATTTTAAGCATCATTATCGCGCGTTACGTACGTAATTTAAAATCGTGAAATTTCTTTTTTTTTCCCGAGTAACGTTAAAAAAATATCGTGCCGCTGGAAGTTTGTCAGAACGAAAAGAGACAGAACGAGGCCGTCTCCGATGGCAGACGGGAAATAACGCACGCTTCGTCGCAGGTAATATCGGAAGAGGATCTTGTTAGTCGATTTTTCGAAAAGGTTGCATCGCGCGTGGCTCGCGCGCACTTTGCTTTTAGCGGGCCTTTTAACCTATAATCTCTCCTCGACGTTATATATTGATTTATATACACGGTGAGGCGATAGTCGTCGATGACTATAAATATAAACAAAAATTATTACTTACACAACGTCGAATTAATCATTATACGTAGGTACGAACGATAAAAAAATTCGATGATATTACTTCCTCGATAATTTATGACTGAATAATTCGCACTTTGGTGGTTCGTTTTCAAAGCGGTAAAAAAGTACGAGGAGCTCCGCTTTAAAAAACGCTCACCTCGCGGATCGCATTACGCGCTTCGATCATATCGTTATACATATGTACGTAGGTATGTATAACGACGAATATATACATATGTCCGTAGTCTGGCATCATCGGAGATCATAGAAGCTTTTTTCGTCGGTGGAGCTTTCACAGTTCGTCAATCTATAAAGGGTTATTCATATTCGTACTCTCGTTCGGATAGGCTGAAAGGTAGGCAGCCTGTCGGTAGGAATCCGTTCCTTGTCGAATACCATCGAAAGTAGAGTGGTATAAAAAAGTGAGAAAAAAGAAAGAAATAAAAAAAGAAGAAGAAAAACTAGACGAAGTCTCGAAATACCGTCGTGAATGTTAAACGCGATTTCCTTCCTCTTTTTTCTTTCGTCGCTAAATTCGCTAAACTAGACCCACCCCTCTCTTAACGTCGAAATTTCTCCCATCTCGAGTTTCGTAGACTCGGCTCGCGTAAATAGGATTACATTATACACCCTTCGAGGGTGATTTTCGCGTTGCCATAACCCGTAGGAACGTCTGCCGCTCGTGAGAGTATTCGTAAAACTCGTAAGTAAGTTCACGGTTGTTTTTGACGTAAGAGGGAAAACTCGCGAGCCGGTTTCCTAAGTCGATTTACTTGTGTGTTCTACGAGCTGTGCACGGACGAGAGAGATTCGTCCGCTTCGAAGAGGAAGAAGACGCTCCCCGTTGAGTAACGTTCGTCAAAGTCGGTAACCGGCTCTTCTAAAGGGATGACGATAGTGACTCCTACTACTACTCTACTACTAAATTGTATTCTTACTGAAAGACAATTGCGGGGAAGAGTCGGAAATGACTCGCAGCGGATGTTGGATGTACATTTCGAGAATTGGAGCTCTTTGGAAAGCACAGCGTTTGGTTTTGACGTTAAAAGGAGGAAAAGTTTGAGCTTGACGTTGGATATTCGTACGTATATAGAGTGGCCCGCAGAAACGAGAGCATTTTGTCTCCGAGTTCACGTAAATGAAGGTATACATGTTTCTGTCGCGCGACACGTTAACTTCCTGTAATCGCACCGTTGCCTTTCGGGGACGATATTCGGTTTGCAAAATAATTTGAATATAAAACGATTACGACGACGACGACGATGACGACAACGTGGCTCGCTCGAGCCAGCTGTCGCGCTCGTTTACTTTAAATGCAAGATTATGCTCGCGTACGTATGTATTCACGTACGTCTCGGTATGATATTGAAATAATTTTTATCCCTTTACGAGAGGAAGCAGAATTCCCCTCGCTTATCTACCTTTTCTCTGATGTTCGTTGATACGTGCCAAAGGTATTCTAAAGATCGGCTACCGAGCGCGGTGGAAAAAAATTTACGCGATTACGATCAAACGTGCTTGTTCGTGCTTTCCCTTTAATCTTCTCTTACCAAACGGGGGAAAGATAATTCCAGCTTTTACAGCATTTTTCTTTTTCCCCGAATAAATTAACGAGAATTCACAGGTTAGAAAGCGTCGACGATGATAATCTGCCATTCGCGGTGGCTTCTTGCTGCTCCTAGATAGTCGTGCGCGCGTGTGTGTGTGTGTAACCGTGTGAAAATAAAAAACGAGCTGGTTCACCAATAAAACCACCACCCTCGCGAAACAATGAAAAAGTTGCGGTAAATTCTGGAGACTGAAAATTTACGGAGGCGATTGGCTCGTAGAGATGCGCTACGGATTAGAAAAAAGGGGTGGTGAATTAACGTCCATGGGACGTCGTTAAACGAGATACACAACGGAGTCGTGGATCGTTGGATCGTTGATCGCCAACGAGAGATCTTCCTCGTGCTGTCGTAATGAACGACCTCTTTTATTTCTGCGTCGTCTTAAAAAACTTGCGGGTGGACTTGTAAATCTCGCTCGTTTATATTTCTCTCTCTCTTTCTCTGTCTTTTTTCAACCTCTTTTTTCCTTTTCTTTCCGTACGATATCACCGTCCTTTCGAACACTCGTTCGTTTACGAGCGTCGTTCGTTATTTTTTCTCTCTCTCCCCTTTTTCTCCTTTTTTTTTTGTTTTTGAGGTAAACCTTTTTTTTCCCTTTTTTTTTGCTCGTCGAATAAGCCGATTGTCTTCGGCAGGAAAATAAACGAGCTGAAGGGCGGAAAAAAATGGGCGAGAGAGACGGGAAGAGTTTTTTGCGAACGATTACGAAATAAATGTTCGCGTAGCATTTATTACGCGTACTTGTCGTCGTTGCACGCGAAAGTGCAGCGCTAAGCGGAAACGCATTATACGAAGATAAATGAAGTACGTTGGGGGTTGGGTGGGTGGCAGGAGGGTGGTAACGGGTTGGCATATGCCAGGGTGCGTCGTTCGACCTCTCAAAATGAACTTTTTTATTCTCCCGTAATAACGAGAGGACCGTTAATGGAAAGCGGCAATGGTAGCCGCCCTAGACCGCTGGTAATCGCGCGACGCATTCCGATTTTAAATACGTAATCTCCTCTTTTCCGGATCGAATACAGTAAGCCTCTTACCGGCAGCACACCCTCTCCCGACTTCCAACATTTTTCCGCAGCTTTTTCTCGACACCGTACACCACCCTACGAAAGTTTCCGCGCCGGTCCGTTTTTCCCTCGGCAATTAGAACGAGAGCTTTCTAAATGTACATCGTTCCAAATAATCGTCCTCCTTCTTTCTATTGCGCATACCGTTACCGAAGATAACTTTATTTTTTGAAAAAAAAATCTCCAAAGTACGCTCGGATCCTTGAAACGATTCTCTCGGCGCATGAAATTGAATTTTATGATTCTATTTCTTTAATCCAACGATTTATTTCCTCTCTACGATCTTGACCTTTCCTATTCTTCCTACGAAAAATCATAGATCAAGTGGAATAACGTTAAAAGTCGCGGTCGAAACTTTTAGCCGAGGTTGTACGGTCGATCCTTACATCTACGTTACAGTGAATCTCGTTACCCACGCTTTTAAATACCTAATACCGGTGCATAATCCGATCGATATCGGCCCATTTCTTTTGATCTCGCCCTAGCCAAGTATACGTGGTACGCCGGGCGAGGTCAAATTTGCATCGCTTAACGTACAGCGGGTGGGGTGCAAAACGAAGGGACTTTATTAAATATCCCTTAACCGTATAAACACAAAGGAGCGTCCTTTTATTATCCGTCCATGATTTTAAATGTTCACGACGCGCCAACGTTGGATATTATTAACGGTATATTAACGACCGGTAACCCGATAGGAAAGCTCTATTTTCGATGGGAAGCGCGATGGTACACGTATGTACGTTCGATCTCATTATCCTTTGAATACGCAAATTAGATGTTGACGTGGAACGATGTGCAGCGTTTATTAATACGCGACCAGGCAAAGGTAACTTAATATCCGCTTGTAAACGCACGTGAACCGAGCGTGGTTCGATCGTGCGTCTTCGACGTTTCGTCTTCCGGTTCGCGATCATTGCTTTGCACGTATAGAGAAAACTTAACGACGTTTTCACGACGTTCCAATCTCTCCTGCTTCTTTTACCCAAAGTTCATTCCAGTCAACGAGATTTAATTAAACTTTCTGGACATTTGCAAAAGCCAATTTCCGTTTCTTTTTTCGCAATTTCGCCCTCCCGGTTTTCAACGGAGAATCATTTCCCGGTTATTATCGGTGTTCGAGAGAAACGAGCGATACTTTAGCGAGATAAACCGAATTAGTATTGTTCTAATTAGGAATAATTACCATAGAACTCCCGGCTTTCTCGTGGTTGATTAAAAACGAGACAGATAGATTTTTGCGAAGATACTTTTATTGAAGAACGAGTGTAAAGTGGTGGAACGGCCATGGTTAAATGTTTTAATTGATTTTTCGAGGAAGTCGATAATGCACCGGGTCGAAACTCGGCCACGGCGCTCATCCTTCCGTCACGCTTTAGCTTCCTCAAGATCGTTCAATCCACGAGACGTTAAAATTCTCGGGCTGGCGGCGAGTAATCGTTGAATCTCGCGAAAAGTTCTGCCCTTGGTTTCCGGTAGAAGGAAGGTCACCATTAGAAAGGCAAACAGACAGGAAGCAGAGAAGAAATAATAAACAGCGTAAGCACCGAGCATATCGCCAAGAACTTGATATAGCTTGGAGACTGCAAAACCAAGGACACCATCGAAGACCGTGATAATGGCACCAGCGATTCCCTTCACCTCGGTTGGGAAGAGTTCACCGATCAACGCGTTTGGCAGAGTACCCAATCCTATTTGAAAAGCTACTTGGAAGAATATCACTACGACTACTGGAAGAAGATTGGCCGAGGACACGTCGACGTTTTGTGCGTCCAGCATCAGGTAGACAGCTAAGATCGCTAGAGTGATGGAAGAGCCCAAAGTAGAGAAGATCAAGAGCGGTCGTCTCCCTGCTCCTTCGACCGTCGCTGTGGAACACGCACCGGACACTAAACCAACTGCCAAGACCAGTATTGTCGCGATATTCGAGTCTATGCCTACCGAGGCACGATTGAAGAGCACTTCCAAGTATTGCATCGTACTGAAGTTTCCACTTAGTTGTTGAGCTACTATCAAGCCAAGGATTATACAGAGAGCTCGTCTGTTGGTTGGAAGGAGCATCAGCTTCAGTTTGCTCAAGACAGTTTTCAGACCTTTTTCTTCATTATCGTGTACACCAGGGGACGAAAGTTTGCCACTTCGATCGTCCAGTTTGTTATCTCTAGAATCCTCGTTGGAGCCACCTTGAAGAGCCAACTCCAACTCCCTCCGCGCCTCTTCACGGTCTCGTATACCTTTGAAGAAGGCCAACGATCTCGAAGCCTCGCCTCTGCGACCTCGGGCAGCCAGGAAATGTGGACTCTCTGGAAACCAGATGAAGGTGAGGACGAATAGGATCGGAATGACCAGTAGGATGGCCACCAAAGCACGATAAGAGATCCACGGGCCGATGCTACAGGTGAACAAAGACCCGGTAAAGACATTCACGGCTATCAGAGTTCCCAAGGCTCCTCGAATGTTCACGTCGGCTACTTCGGACACGTACATCGGGTTGGTCGTGTAGGAAATACCTACGCCGATTCCCAGAGTTACTCTCGCAACGCAGAGCGCGGACACCGAGGTGGCGAAGAAGACGATCGTCCAACCGACGATATAAAAGGCACTGGAAAGTAGGAGACATCTCTTCCGACCGTATCTATCGGCTAAGTAGGCACCCATGAATGGACCGATCATCGAGCCGATCACGGTCACGGAAACGATCCAAGATGATTCATCCTGTGTTATCCTCATCGGTGCGTCGCTGTCCTCCGACATCAAACGTGAAAGACTCGTCGTTGTCCAGCCGAAAACGGTGCCGACCGCTACCATCGAGAGCGTTGCTAAAATTATGAGATATTTTAATAACAATGATAAACAACGAGAGAGTATCCTCCAAACCTGAGATCGAAGCGAGCCACTGTCTCCATCTCGTTCTCTTCGACAATTCGCATTTTTCAAGTTGAACGTTTGGCTGCGGCGTTTCACCTTTCGGTGCTTCCTCCGGTACGTCGATCTGCGAGAAGGAAAAACATCGTTGCCTAGCTTTTACACGGAAGGTAGCGTCGTCGTGCATCGATCGGATCGATGACGCGTCTCTAATCTAATCTACGAGCCGGTAAAGCGCTCCTCTTTTTCTTATCGTCGTAAACACAAACGCGCTCTTCGATCTTCTCGATCGAGCGCGGTGCACTCGCCCGCGCGTAAACTTTCCGAAAGTAACGAAGTACGACCTACGTAGAATGCGTCGAGACACGAGTGTGACGTAAGGGATATATAAAGCAGTGGCTTTCAAATTGGACCGTGGTGAAACACTCGAAAGCGTAAGGAAGACGTTTTCCTTCTTCCAGCAAAGAAACGAACACTGGAGTATTCACGGTAACGCAGGAAACTTCTTTCGCGTGGGACCTTAAACATTTTTTTTTTTACAAAGGCTTGCATCCGAAAGGGGGTCGCGCGAGAAGAATTTTTCTTCGCGCGTAGAAAGGAGGACGGAGCTCTTGAAGAAATTTGAAAACCACTGACGTAAAGGGAGAGATACTATAAAGAACTATAAAACAGACAGGGGAAAGAAGATGGGAGGGCAAAGTCTGCCACTCGTAAAAGCGTGCGTTCTTGCGATATACATGACCGTACATACATACATATATCACGCGTCTAGAGCAAAACCGCGTTATTATTCTCCATGGGTCGAAAACTTTAATCCTAAACCCGCGCTACGTTTTCCCGGTGTCTTTCGGGTGTTGGAAAATTGACGTAAGAAGAGACAGGGCTGTTGGAGAATGATTTTCATGGGTTGGAAGCAGGAGAGAAGAGGAAAAAAAAAAGAAACACGGTAAAATTGAAGGGTAACAGACGCTCGCGTCACGAGCGATATACTACATCGCATTAGAGGCACTTTAAGGTAACGCGTATTCTCGAAGCTAAGGGCAATTTCTTGCGGTAAGGCATAGAAGGGCTGCTCTTCCTCGAAACCTTATAACAGTAGAGGCTTTTAGCCGAAAAGGGGTAGGGTAGGGATCGAAAAGGGATCGATGATAAACTTCGACTAATTCGGATCATACACGTTGCGTATCTGCAACCCGATCGCCCTAAGTATAACGACGACGATAATCAAGAATGGAAATACAAAACTTAGCATGGTATCTATTAAGATACAAGAAAGGCTAAAGTGACACTGACTTTAACCTAGTTTCGATAAATCTATTTTTAAGAAGAAGTTCGATCGATCAGCGTTAATATCAGGCAGATACTCGTTAGCCTCTATAAAATAAATCAGTTCTTAATAAGAAAAGAGGGAGACAAGGAGAAAGAGAAACAGGAAAGCTAAAGGAGAGTCACTCTGTTCGAGTACGCGACGTCTATAATTAGGGTGACCGTATTCGCGCGAGGTTCTTGCCTCTCGCGAAAAGAGGGTAAAGAAGATTTAAGCACGCGCGCACGCGCAGGACAGGTACAAGGTAGAGACGTGGGTTCGCCTCTTGCTCGTGGCAAAGAGGTACAAAAGGAACGAGCAAATTTGCGAAGAAACGAATTTGTATATATACCTACACGTTGAATCAAAGAATGACGACAGGCGCCATCATCATATTTTTTCTACTCCTCGGTTGACGACGATCGACCGAGCGTGAGCGTCTCGCACGACGGAACGGGAAGAAGAAGGAGAATAACAAAGAGGAGAAGGAGGAAAATTTGAAACGCGCACGCGCGAACATTTTCCGCGCCTGCGCTGATTTTTGATTCCGCCTCGCGGCATCGTCGTCCTTCCAAAGCCTCGTGCTAAGCGCGCCAAACATAACCTCTTAAATGTATTCTTTGAAGAAGGTGTAAAGTTAGAGAGGAGTAACAGGAAACGAGAGAGATAGATAAACAGCCATTACTCGTTCACCTGTGCGATCACGTGCACCATCTATCTCTTTCTGTCTCTCTCACTCGCACTCACACGGTTTGTATACAACGCACTTCATTTCTATCTCTCCGACTCTTCTTATATCTCGCAACAGGGGTAGCACGAGTCACTTCGAGCGGGATCAGAGGAAAATGACTCACCAGGGGATCGGTCGTGCACGTCATGCTTCTCAAGGATGATTTCGCACACGCAGAGAGCTCGTCCACCTCCGTTTATGCTCTCTCGCGGGATCGATCGACTCGCTTGCCGTTTCGAGCACGTGAAATCGTCGTCGATGCTCGACGATGTCCTGTACGGCTCTAGACAGCCCTCTCCCTCTGCCCCTCCTGCCACTCCTCGCTCCCTTCCCACTCTTTCTCTCTCTCTCTCTCTTTCTCACTCCACTCTTTTCCTCCTTCCCTGGTTTTTTACTCTCAGGCGGCGTGTCTTCGTTCTCGCGCGCGCCACTCTTCGCACTCGCGCGCACGCGCTTGTGACGAGCGCGCGAGTTCCTTCTTTTCGTTCTCCCCTTCCTCATCTTTACACACTCTGTTCTGATCGATATTTATAATTGTACCCACGGTGATCCCCGTTTCATACTCTATCTATCCCTCTTGTACCCTTTCTCTCTCTCTCTATATATCTACGTACCTATCTCTCTCGTATCCTTTCTCTCCCTCACTCTCACCTTCTCTCTCTCACCCTCTTTCACCCTCTTTCTTTAACCGTTTCGTGTTCTATACGCGCTCAAGATGAAATCTCGAGACGGCGAGGCATCTTGCCGCGACCGCGATTGCTATCGAGAAACTCGAGAGAACCTCGCTCGGTCGGTTTTTCTATTACTACAAGGAAATACCTGCTATAGTTCAATCATATACGGAAGAAGGCTCAAGAGTGTGCTTACGTTCATGACGATGACGATGATACTGTTATAAGATTAGCTCCTAGAGGATGTTTCTCGCACGTCCTTTCGATTCCTATTAAAGCGTTATCCTGCTCGATATATCGTTGCCTCTGTCACGTGGAACATGTTGCAATACGAACGGGCCAGGTTCGATTTCTCGCCATAACAAAGATCGTTTCTCGTGTCTCGCTTATATCTCGGCGCAGCCTCCGGCTGGACCGCAGCGGAGTCTTGATAACGTTTCTGCGTCAACGTCTGATTTATTACAGTTACTAGACACTCGCGACATTTCGAACGTGATAAAGTTGGTAGAAAAGAAACGCGTGTCTCGATAGTAGCGGGAAATAGAAACGAAATGACGGGTAAAGGAAATCGAGATAAAAATTTTTGAGACGCATATAACGCGAGTTGTAGAGAATTTAAAAAAAAATTCTCGATCATCGAGGGATAACGCGAAGATGAGAGCGATGAAACGTTCGCGTCTATTTATTCGCTGCTTCTAATCAGCTTTGCCTGTCGAGCGACTTGCGATCGACTAGCCACCGCTCTTGCCCAATTGCTTTTAATCGGATTATCGTTAATTGCGAGCTTGTACGCTTATTACCGAGCCACGTTCTCTCCTTCTCTCTCCTACTCTCTCCATCACCCTCTCTCTCTCTTTCTCTCGCGAGCTAGCGAGAGCATCTTCATCGTTCTCGAACAAAGACGTGGATGAGGTGAAGTAGGAGGAACGCTTCTATCGTCTTCTTTGCGCTTTCTTATCGTCTAAGACCTTCTCCGTTCCCCCACTTCTCGTCGTTCCTTTTATCTCAATTTTTTTTTAGTCTTCTTATATGCCGAGAGAAAAAGAAAGAGAGAGAAAGAGAGCTATTCTCTCGTAATCTCGACGTTCTCCTTATTTATTCTCATCGAAGTCAACGGTACGACCTCTCCATACGAAATCTTCCTTACTTTCATTCGTTCGTCCTTCCAGTTGATCCACGTTCCAACCGAGATGATCGAAAAAACGCGCGGTCGTCGGAGAATTCGATTTATCCTCTCATCGCATCGTGTAGGATCAAAGCGAAAGAATTCGTCGAGTTTCGTAGATGCTCTTTGCTATCGGAGGCTATCTTCAGGTGAGATACGATAAAATGGCGTAGTATCGTAACGTTAACCGGTTATCGACGTGATTAGCGTGTACGGTGACAACGAGTGACGATGATAGGTAGTGATATGTGTCCTATTTGGAAAGCGCGCGATTAGCGAACGCTCGCGCTATAGTAGGGACTACTAGGACCGGCAGGTAGGTTAATTATCGGCGATTTATCCTAGATAATAAAACAATAGTTCGTTGCTAAATAGGAAAATCACATTGGGTATTCACGATTCGATATCCAACTGTTCGAGATTATACCTTATTAACCGTTGAGTTGAACGATCGTTCGCGAGTACGCATAATTAGCGAATTCGTCAAATATGTCGTTAATAACTCGAGCCATCAACGGGAGCTAATGCCAGGGAAAATTACTAGCTACGATAGTTTAATTATTGCACGTGTTCCTTTACAATTTTTACCCTCGGAATCGTGTTTCCGCGTGCGTCGCTTGTACGCGTTTACATTGGCGCATAATGAACGTCGCGGAGCTCGCGTCGAGCATGGAAATGCGAAAATATGGAAACTCGACACGGTACTACGCTTGACTACTGCAACGGACCGTTTAATAACGCGCGTAATTTAACGATGCTCGCGGCACGATCGCACCGATCGTATTGAAACGCGTAAATCGCATTGATTTGACTCGATCCTTTGGCTCGTACGTGAACACGCGGTAATATCCACGTCTACTCGTTATACGGTACGATATGATGAGAGGGAGAGCGAAAAAGAGAGAGAGAGGAGGAGTGAACGGGAACAAGCAGAGTCCTGTACGTTTCCTAGCGTACGTAATTTCCATTCGCTATTCTTCCGGCCAAGTAATAAAATTAATGTGCTTCACGCTACGTGCATGACTTTTCACTCTCTTTCTCTTTGCTGGTATAAGTGCATTCGTAATGTTCTCCGGTACGACGAGTCACGAAGGGTGAAGAACAAGAGATTCGAAGGGGAAAAAAATTACATGGAATAATAATTCGTTTGTATATGCACGTATTAATGATGTAAGGAACATAGAATTTTATACATTCGTGAGTGCGAATATTGACTTGTGTGATCTGGACGATATCGTTTTTTTCGCCGCTCACTTATCGTAGATGCTTTGGGAGAAGTGTTTCGTTTATTATCGCGTGTGTTATGTCTACGGTCGTATTTATTGCAGGACCTATCTATGAGTTAAATTGTATTTCGTTACATCACTGGCACGTACACAGAGTCATATGTATTTCATCGTCAACATCTTAATTCTTTAAAATGGAATCATAGAAGTTATTCAGACGACTTAACACGACATCAAAATATGGTTTTCGTTCACTGCTCGTGAAATGCTGGCGATATATAAATAGGATTTACGTACTGTGCACTAAAGGCCGGCGACATATAAATATGTATTAAAATATACGATCGAATATACATATATTTTTAAATAACACGGTCCACAAAGAAGAATAAAAGCTCTTTGCACGAATTATTCGTTTTAAGTTTAACACGAATTCCAAAATAATTTTATAAATAAAAAAAAGTTTCAATTTTTTACTCTGTCATGCGTAGAATATCTGCATATCAAAAACTAAATTGCACACTATGTATCTGTGTAGGAATCAGAGAAAAATAAATAACTGGCGTATGCTTTTTTACACGGTTGTCATTGGAACGTATCTACAGTCTAAAAAAAAGAGTTGAATGCATATGCTCGAAATAATATTTCTTGCCGACTAGACTAATACTGCGTGCTTTGAACATATTCAAATGGTCTTTTTCCCGTTATAAATAGTCGCGCAAGCAGCCCGATTCATGACTCACCCTGTATACATACATGCCTGAGACGAGTCTTATCGTACAAAAAAAAAAAAATAATTGTTATAATATACCTAGATTAATATAGCAATCATCTTTTAGGCATATCAAACCTTATCAATAATTACAATCGGAATTCGGTTATATCGTGTTTCACAAGATGGCAAACCATCGGCGGTTTCGACTAATTCCGTTCGTCTCGGTTATAAGTTTCCTGTGTATAAGGATGGTTAGTGAACGCTAATGGAATACCACAAATTCCATCGCGAAGGAACGAGCATGAACGCAACAACGGTGCGATAATGGTCGCTGCTTGACCCTCGATGTTTGCTTTTCTTTGGCCCGCGTTGAAAGCCGGGTCAGTTTCGAGTTCGGTTCACAGCACCGCAATGATCACTATAATGCTAGTCTAAAGCTTTCGGGAACTGGAATTAACGAGATAGCGTATCGTATTTTACTATATTGTATATTACGAAGGCTATCTCGTAAGTGGATGTTTGTTTAACGAACCGTTCGTGGTCATCCTCAATGGTAGAATTTCTATACTCAAAATATAAGCTTTCATTTAATTAGTATATTCCAATGGTAGGAGCATGAATAACGATGTTCTTGATGTTATTGAAAAAAAAAGGAACGTAAGATCCCGGTTTGTATCTTCTTTTTTTAAAAAAGAACCGCGCTAAACTTCGTGCCACCTGAAGGCACCTCGCCCAAACGTTAGATGCACTGTCGTTGGTAATAATGTACCCTAACGTTGCCGGTAAGGTAGAAAATGCTAACACTTTCACATACTGGCACAGCCGAGATATAAGAATAGACCTGTCATCTTATGGGACTTCGTGTCCCATGTACTGAAATACCGATCGTGCAAAAAAACAGAGGTTTTTTACGCCCTCTACTATATGGAGCGGTGAGTTTAGTAATCATATTCAACCTTTTTATCGAAGTCAGTAATATCAATATGTAGGTAGAAAAAAATCTGTCGCGAACTACACGTATCTCGTGCCCCCACTATGTATCCACATAGATACGCACGAGTCAATGTAGTGCATCAACAAAAGAGTAACGCTTTTTTTTTGGTATGTGTGTGTGTGTATGTGTAACTGATTTTATGACGTATTCAGATACAAGTTATAATAAATTCAGATAAATATTCGGTATATTCTCAAAAGTAGGGTAAGGGGGGGCATGATGGGGTAGCGAGGCAAGATGGGGTATCGCACCTAACTTCTTATTGGAAGATGCTAGAAACATGACTAATGCACCAATAGTTTGCGATTATGTTGTAACGAGTAGGGCGTCCAAAAAAGAGAGTCGAGGGACCCGTATCTCTTGTTTCTATCGATAAAACGGTTCGCGCGCTACGTCGACACACGTCGATGTAATTTTCAATGCCCAAAACATTTAGAATAAGTATATATTTAAGAACGGTAAGTCCATTGTTATTATTATACCATATTCTTCATTTCATCTTCTTTAATATGCCATATTTAAGATTAAAGTATTATTTTATTTGTTCTACAAATTTATTAATTTCTGAAAAGCAACGGTTTGAGGCAAGATGGGGCCTTTGCGACGGGGAATGATGGGGTACCCCATCATTCCCCCTACTTGAATTTTTCGTGTGAGATTAAGCAACGTTAGCGTTTTCTATTATAATTTAATTCAAATAAATATCATTACTGTGGAAATGACGCCGATTTTTGTTCGAAGTCGTGGAGAGAGCGATAGCCGAGCGCACGTGGCCTAGCGAAAAACCGCAATTCTCACGAGTAGTCCATATAAAACGGAACTTGAGAATCGAAAACAATTAGAAAACAAACAAAAATGTGCGAATCCAAACGATCCTCGATTAAAAAAAAATAGAAAACCTAAGGGTAAGGCAAATAAAAAATCAACAACTAAGGACTGCAAATGTTTATATTGCGATGGATCATACTTGCAATCGAAGGAAGGCTGGATTGCATGCCAACTTTGCGGACGTTGGTCCCATAATTCATGCGCAGGGGTTAACGAAAAAAATCTGTCTGAGACACATATATGTAGAGATTGTGAATAAACTATATGGAAAAGTATTTAGTCAATTCATTTTGCCCCATTTCCAGTACCCCATTTTGCCCCATTTCGAGTACCCCGTCTTACCCCGTAGTAGGGGCAAGACGGTTTTTTGCGGCACTTTTTTAAAAGTTTAATAACTTCGAAATTTGATTCTACATTGTCACAAAGACTATACCAAATATTAGATTATTCATTGTAGCTCTACTATAATTCTTAAAAAACTCATTTAAACGATGTAATTACCATTTTATTTCCATTTTTCCTTAGCTTCCCCATCATGCCCCCCCTTCCCCTACGTCTAATCATGTTTATCAAGAAGCTAAAATAGCTACTAATAAAATAGCGTATGCCTTTAAAGTGCAAATAACAAATTCAAAAGTATATAAAGCAGCCTATGTAGGCGCTAATTAAAAACACGAAAATGAGACGAGTTAGCGAAGACTCCCGATGGTCGCCTGAAACAAAAAGAAAACAGAATTAGTTATAACGTCAAAATTCAAAGACATCCATTACTACACTACGCATGCAATAGAACTACTAACGAGCAAATACGACATCATGTTAAAATATAATATAATAAGATCACGAGCCATGTTCAGAGGTTTCGGCGTGCCGATCACCTCTGAAAAATGACTCGACATCGATAGTTGCCCTCTTGAGCCACAGTTTGTGGGGGCCACTTCGGCATATAGCCTCTTCTTTGCTTCATGTCCTAACCACTGCTTTTAAGGGCATTCCCTACGTACTCTGCATGATAAGTTAACGTCTTAAATAAAAGTTTACACCAAAAACTATGCGAAAATAAACAAAAAAAATAAATGAATATTTTATATCCCGCCAACTATCCTAGCCTGCGGACCATCATTGGACTCAAAGAGCCCAATGATCGTACACATCTACACAGGCACGTTTACTCGAATGCCCCAGCAGATATTTTTTCTGATCGATGAACCTATTACGAACTAAAATTAACCCTTTGCACTTAGAACTTTGTAAGTTCGAAGTTACTATTTCACAGGACACTGCAATTTTAATTAAATAAATGTATGAATGATATATTTATATATTGTAAAAGTCACGTATGTGCAAAGTGTCAATATACTTAATATTAAGTATCCGACACATTCAAAATCTTTGCGAATTTTATTTATAAAAATTGGCAAAGTCTTTTGCGGCGTTTGATACTGATCATAAGACTGTGAAATGGTTGTAAAATATCTAAAATAAGCACATTTAAAATTATTAAATTTGCAACCACTCTACGAATACCCAGAGGCGGGAATCTCCACTCCTGAGTGGAAATTACAGAACCCAGCGCCTTGCCTGGCCCTACCTACTTAGAATTATTTACTCATACACACAGAAGGGACTCTACTTACGCTGCTTTACCTATGAACCTACATTTAAAAAATTTTTAAAAGTAAGCACACCAACACACACACTCCACGATTCTCTCTCATACCGCTAGGGTGCAAAAGCCTACACTAGAGAGCATGCTCCGGAGCACCTCCGACACCCCAGCTCAATCGCGCCTGATTTAACTTATACAGGGTGTCCCACGCAAGCTACAACCGCGAATATACACGTGTCCACATGGATAATTGGAAGCGAAAAGTGAAATAAAAAGTAATAAAAATTGTCCTCGTTAACGAGTTATTAAATAAAATAGATCAGCGAATCAGGAAGCACGGAAGCGGTAGGCGGTGAGCTGCGGCCATGCTAGTCTGAAGACAAGAAGCGATAGCGTAAGGAAGCGTCGTGGACGAAAGATTGAGAGAAAGAGAGAGAGAGAGAGAAAGTCAACGAAAGAAAGGGCGAGAGAGAGAGAGAGAGAGAGTCAGCGCGTGCAGGCAGCGTGAGGTAGCGCCGTGTTAGGGTAGGAGGGAGCGAGAGAGAGAGATTAGATTAGATTTTTGTTGTGCGTAAGGTAGCGTCGTGAAAGAAAGGTAGAGAGAGAAAGAGTGAGAGAGGAAGAGCGAAAGTCGACACTTTTTCCTGGAAATCTCCTCCTGACCACTACCTTTTCACGCCTGTATACGTGTCATAACGCTCCGCCCGTCGAAATTTATCGCTTCTTATCTTCAGACTAGCATGGCCGCAGCTCACCGCCTACCGCTTCCGTGCTTCCTGATTCGCTGATCTATTTTATTTAATAACTCGTTAACGAGGACAATTTTTATTACTTTTTATTTCACTTTTCGCTTCCAATTATCCATGTGGACACGTGTATATTCGCGGTTGTAGCTTGCGTGGGACACCCTGTATAATAAGAGGGTACGTACCAATTGCTGTAATCGACTGACAAGGTTAGCGACTATTGCGTAATTAACTACTGATACAAATACTAGTACATACTAGCATATGAACATACTAGTAATATACGAGTACGTTTTTTATTAATTATAATATGATAACTCTAATATTCAAACGATCCAAATATTATTGGTATGCACGTTATCGCATACTAATTAATATGATTCGAATTCTCGCGAAACGATGTACAATCCACCACCTAATATGCACACACAAGGTGCAAGGTACATCGTGCACAATCGCGAACACATTGACAGTCGCTTATAGAAGGGATATCTTAAAACTAAACCTGTACTAATCGGTCTTCATTCGTGCGGGTAGCACCTAGGCTCACGCATAAATGAAAACAGGAAAAATACAGGGGGGAAAAACGGGAATTAGTACATTAAATGCTGAAAATCCTGAACTAAAAAAGGTTAACTTATAAACTAGACCTGCGAGGTGATGACTCGAATTTTCTTTTCTTAAAACAATTAAATTTTCATTTCATTTATGTAGAAAGACTCTACTTAAAAAAAAGGACTTTATTTTGAAAAATGAGAACTTTAATATTTCTTATAAATGAAAAAGTATTACTTTTATTATATTTTATCAAAAAATCCTCAGACGACTATTCATTTTCTATACAATGTACTTGTCCCTAGTTTATAGAAGGAAATGTGCATTGAATATTTGCTACAGTACACTTGTTTATTAGGAAGGTAAGAGTATTTACCGGGAAATATGCACATTACCGCGACTTCGGAATTTGATAGTAGCATATATAGCAAAAAGTTATTAATTTATAAATATAGTATGGTAAATATGGTACTGCTACTGTGACTTTTTTCATTAAATTTCGATTTTATCGTTTGATTCGAATTGTTATTCATGTCAGTCACAAATAATTAACAATCGTCATGTTTAGTTATAATTCCTAGCGATTCGGTAGCGCTGTTGCCTTTTTCCATTCTAACCCGATATTGTCACATGCGACACTAAAATGGTAATGGGGCTACGTAGCCCCAGGACCGTGGGACGAAAATTTACATTGCCTGTCCGGTCCTTCTTATAGCTCGTCTACGCTGCAACCGTTTCCAAGAGTAACGATTATCTTAGTATTTTAAATACCTAATCGCGGGGAATTTTAGAACGAATTAGGAATGCATCACTATTCTCCTACGAGCGAATAAATGATGAAGTATAGCATTACGTATAAATGGCACGGAAAGGTGCGGAATAAAATGATACGATCGGAGAAATGTCATCGAGCTTTGCCGGTGTTCGTCGAGCCGGCGCGAGTCTCGGTTAACGTTTCGTTCGATGATCATCGCGACTTGTCGATCGCCACGCATCGCGCAGATAAGTACGACATATACAACGTACGCGGGAATCTCGAGTTTACACAGTCGTTCGAGAACGGATCGAGAGACGTGCAAAGGGGAAAACGAGGGAGAAAGAGAACTGAGACCCGCCATCTTCTCCCTCTACGAAGGAGCCCTTTTTTTCTGTCTCTTCGTGCCAGAACCGTGACCATGCTCAACGACCGATGGGGGAGCGCGAAGAGCTTAAACCGTGTTATCGCGCGTTCAAGGTACGTCGCGTTTTATTTTCGAGGTTATGTCTCTCAGGGCACCTTGGTGTTCTTGATTACGTGGCTATGTTTTCACAATATTTTCTCTCTCTCCTCTATAAAACATCATATATCCGTGTTAAAGTAAAATCATCGACGTTCGTACAATGCTAGCCAGTGGTCGAAATCAAGTCCCTCCCGAGGATTGCCAATTTTGTTTACGATCGTAACCTGACCTAACCTCCTACTTAATTTGTAACTACTGCCAGTGTCAGGACGATAACGTTGTTTTTTACATATTGTATATATGTTTTTGTTTTCGCGAATGTTTCTCTTATCAAGACGCTTCCTAGATACGTATATATTTATATTACATCTTTTTTCTTATACGTGTTATTCTATTAGATCGAAAGGATAGTTTGAAGAACCTGAGATAAGCCGGCAATTTTTTTATCGTTCAAGCACGAACAATATTCGTCCGTCACTTCTTATATCCCGTTCGTATTTTTAAATAATTTCTCGATTATCGAAAAAAAGCAATATAACGTCGCTTCTTCCCGGGTCAAATTCGAACGAGATCCTCGTCCCGATTGTCACTTGTTTTTCGATCGATTCGATCGATCATTCAATCATTCTGCATTTTCTCAATGTCTAGAAGCAACAATACTGATTGCTTTAGCGAGATAAGCGGAAGAGAAACGATAACGCTTTTTTGTTATTAATCGTTATTGCGAGTAAATGGAGCAACATAATAGCTAATTATCGGCAGTTGTGTATACGGTGTCTTCCGCGTGATTAGTAACGATAATCTTTTTTTTAATTTCTTTTAAATTTAATTATCTCTTAAGTCATAATAATTATATTAAGTATTCCTTATCTGCATAGAGGTACACTTTATCTTATAGACGACGCCGATTAAAATGTTGATTCAGATGCGATGAACTTTATCGAACGCAAAAACCGCAATTGGTATTTTTTAATGTAGTTACGTTTCGATCGATACGCTGCAGTTAGTGAACCAACGTTATTTAAAAAGTAAAAGCATTAACCTGGATTTACGAGAACAAAAAGGGTGAAATGTTGGCAACGAGACGCGTCTTCGTAAATCAAATGCTCTACCGTCTATATTTATATCAGTTGTAACGATAGATCGCACGCGTGTGCGTAACCGTACACACACGAAAGTATTTTCTCTATCGCGCGTATTAGATAACACGTTCAATGATTAAATGCTATCGCACAAGCACCTTTCAATGAATTAATCATCATGCACTCGGTATAATAAATTCAATGTAATGTGTTGGTTTTTATAAACGAAACGCTAAACAAAATGATTTCGACTTGAGATCGATTTTACCTGCCAAATTATTGATTTTTCTTTCCAGTATTCGTTAATTTGCGGCGGAGAAATTAACAAGAATGAGTTATGTCGTGCTTCGAAAACGAGATATACGAAAGGATAATGTTAATCGTAAGAAAGTAGAAGAAAATTTGGGCTCGGAAAAAATGGTTGGCCTAGGTAGCGAAGAAATACTTGGTTCCGATATCGCCGGTATCACCATGGAGTTGGAGATGAGCTCCGATGACGAGAGCGAAGAAGGGGATAAACAGAGATTAATACAATCTTCTAGCAAAAATGAAGCTGTTAATAATCATATAAAAAAGTTGACGGTTCCAAAAGTTCAAGTAACAACGGAGGATGAAAATGTATGGTCCATATCTATTCAAATGTTTATACCATTCTTACTTGCTGGCTTTGGTATGGTTGCCGCAAGCTTATTATTGGATGTTGTTCAGGTACATAAATATAATAGAGAAGTTAATATTCTTATCTACGTATATATATATATATTAATCAAAGCTTTATTATCTTGTAGCACTGGCCGGTATACCAAGTTGTCTCAGAGGTGTACATATTAGTTCCCGCATTGCTAGGTTTAAAAGGAAATTTGGAGATGACCTTAGCCTCGCGCCTTTCCACCCAGGCAAATTTAGGTCATATGGATACGAAGAAGCAACAGTGGACATTGATTGTTGGGAATTTGGCTTTGATACAATGTCAAGCCATGGTGGTAGGCCTTTTGGCGTCGTTGGCTGCGGTTATACTTGGTTGGGTCCCAGAAGCACATTTCGATATGCACCATGGACTTTTATTGTGCGCTAGTGCCTTGGTTACTGCTTCTGTAGCAAGCTTCTTTTTGGGACTTGTAATGGTCGCAGTAATATTGGTCTCGAGACACATGAAAATTAATCCTGACAATGTGGCTACGCCAATCGCAGCTTCATTAGGAGATTTAACCACGCTAGCTCTCTTGTCATGGATCGCTTCTATTTTGTATCATTCAATAGGTAAAGACGCGACGACGCTTCATTTTATTAATTACGAATGAATAACAATGCGGTATTCCGGCATTGAGATCTAAACTGCAATTATCGCAATAGATAATGCACCATGGATAGCACCAACTTTAATATTCTTCTGCATCGTGGCAACGCCTATTTGGGGTTACGTCGCGGCGAAAAATCCGTTTACTAAAGAAGTATTGGATTATGGCTGGACGCCTGTGATATCTGCTATGCTTATCAGCAGGTATATCTTCGGTACTTTATAAATCAACTTTCGTCTACAAGAATTTTGAAAATTGATAACGATTTCAGCTTAGGCGGCCTGATCCTAGACTATACTATATCCAGCTACAAGGGGATAGCTGTCTTTCAATTAGTGATAAATGGAGTTGGAGGAAACCTCGTTGCCGTCCAAGCTAGTAGAATTTCTACGTCGTTACACAAAGATTTTCGAGCGGGTAGTCAAAATGTACCTACTATTTGTATAAGTCCATTTCATGCGTTCTTCGCGAAAGGTACGTTGGGATAATGCTTTATACACGTTCGTACGGAATATATCTAATCTCGAAACTTAATTTCATTTACAGGTGGCCATGCGAGGACTGCTAGGGTTTTACTTATGATGGTTATACCTGGCCATTTGATATTTAGTTATACCATAAGTTATTTGCAAGCTGGCCATACATCTTTCACACCTATATTTATTATCGTTTATTTAACCGCCGCACTTTTGCAGGTATTTCAATTATTATTATCGCTGTATCCATTGGAGACGATCGTGCCTATAACAAGTTAATCCTTTCCAGGTAATTTTACTGTTGTACATTGCGCAATTAATGGTAGTTTGGATGTGGACAAGAGGTATGGACCCGGACAGTTCCGCAATTCCATACCTAACCGCTGCAGGGGACCTGATAGGAACTGCTCTTCTTGGAATCGCTTTTCATATACTTTACGCTATCGGAGATGGTGACTCGGATGTAGGGGATTGATTCTTCTCGCATTTCATACACCTAGCGTGTAAACAAATTATAGAAAAAAAAGACAAGAAAGGAACGCCAGTGCCACGTATATTAACCTAAACCACAACTTTCTTATTCGTTGTTACATGCGATTAGAGTACACGCGAAGGAAAAGTAAATTCGAACGTTTCGCAAACACGAGTATATTGCAAAGAGATAGACTGATTTTAAAATACGTAAATTTTTTACTAAAATACTTTTATCTTTATCAGTCGTTAAAAAAAGCTATAGAAACGAATGCGGTTCTATCGCGAGGACGTTTTGGCTTAACGGTAAAGACAGCACAACATTTTTCTATCATAGATATTAAAAAATCAAAAGAGGCGAATGACGAATATAAATAAGGCGAGTGCGTTCAGCATTTGTGCCCTTTTTTTATAAATTCATTAACTGCGTAAAATTGTAAATATCGATAGAACGTTTAACTATATTTGTATATTCGCTTAGTGCATCTTCACGCGGAAATATTTTTTTAAGTGCAACCAACAAGAAATAAGCTATAAGATATTCGAAGATATTACGCGCCGCAATGCGAATCACGCAATAACGTTTATTTGTATAAAGAAAAAGTTTTTAAGCAATTAAATCGCCTTGTCAGGCGTATATGGATATTTCCTAATGACGAAGAGTCGTGCTCGTTTATTAAAGATTAGATTGTGTTCATACTCGGAAAGGTAAAATTTCTTCTACTCGTTGTTAATATATTGTACACGTACGATGCCATATAATCGATATGTGATGTTACAGATTTATGTACGATTATATTCCTAAAAATCCATTATGATAAGATTTGGATACATATGGTTACCTTCATTCGGAATCGACTATCCTTTATAGAATATCGCAAGTAAATAGAATAGAAATAGGTAGCAAAAGCTATCTAAAGAGCTAAGTTTCGTTTCAATCGTAACTGACACGCGCCTGCGTATACATGTATGTATATCGTCGTAAATCACGAACGTTCTCATCATTATCTTAGCCTTCCAGCTCGTACACGGTAGCGCGCACGATCAGCGGAATTTCTTTGAAATACTTTTCGAAACGAAACTTAGGTGTCAAGGATCTTCGTACGAAGTGTAAGAAGCGGCGCGCGTACGATACGTTTATAAGCCTAAGCGTTACGCTATGTACGTGGGCGAACGTCACTTAAATTGGAGCCTCGTTAGCCGTTTAGAGCCTGCACCACCAGCCGCGTATCGTTGATCCTGTTGTCTCAAAATAAATCAAACAATTCTTAGAAATTGAATGTACCTGATCACCTAATCACGTCGGATCTAAATTGTTAAAGGATGACCATCTCTTTCATAGTCATAGTATTAAAATGTGCACAAAGCAAGGATATAGGGTAAATCTAGTGATTGACTCACTAAAAATTGTTGAGAAGACAATTTGAGAAGCTTCTCCTCACGTAAGAGAATTACAGCTAAAACTTTAAAAAAATCACGAATTACGCAATACTAATTACGTTTATCGTTTTACCAACTTTTAGCAGAGTTTGCAAACTGGCCAACCCGTGTACAATCGGAGAAGTCTGAGATAAGTTGGAAGTAATTCGAAAACACGTGTGTTCCGAGCCCAGGATTAAACTAGCGAGAGACACGCGTCTTGGCTCCGATTTAGCTCGGTTCGTACCACCTACAGAGCTTCATCTTCATCACCATGATCATGATCATCATCATCATCATCATGATCATCACTATCATCATCATCTGTATCATCGGCTGTGGCGAGTAATCGCTCGGCGTAATCGCTCAGCGCCGTTTTCATGCGCGGCCCTTTCAGTCGCGTCGCGCCGTTTCGCTTCTCTCACGGCGATCTACCGACACGACTCTCTCTCTCTCTCTCTTGCTCTCTTTCTCTCTCTCTCTCTCTCTTTCTCTCTCTATCTCTGAATGAAATAGTTAGATCTCTCAGTGCCAACTATCCCTCCGCACCCGTCGGATTGCGTCTCCCGGCGAAAGATCGTAATCTATCTCGCGCGGAGGAAAATCTGCGAAGAACCCGCGAAAAGTGCAACTTTTCGAATTAGTTACGATCGATCGTCAACTTCGCAGAATTTCTTCTCTTATTCTCCCTCGATTTCAAAATTTGATCAAGGTTGTGATACGTTCGAAAGCGATACGCAACGGTGTAACTTCGAAAGGCACAAGAGGAAACATTTTCGGTTCGTCGAAACTATAGAAATTAATTATATTCTATTTATAAAAAGAGTGTCGAGCATCGTGGCGACGTAGGTCGATGCAACGTTAAAATGTGGGAAGCTCGAGTGCGTTCCTCGCTGCGGATTAAGAAAAAGTGCGTTCGGAGCGAATCGGCCTGTAGCTGACTATAACTCAACGTGTGTAAGTACGAATTCGTTTTTTCCCGTTTCCAACATTTACCGGAAGAGTATATAGATCTCTCGAGTATCGATAAAGGCTGGATTATATGGGTAAAAAAGCAAGGCGTTTTGGTTTGTGTTCGGAGCGATACGGTGAGCGAGGTGTATTAAAACGTATGTTAAGTTATTGCTCCTCATGGTCGAACTTAAACACGTGGAGTAATTTATCAATTTGCGAATATGTTACGGAAGTCCTTTGCGCTGCCCGAGTGGTGCACGTTCAAATACGAATGTTTGCAAATGTTGCAAAACTTTTCTTTTCTTCGTCTTATTTTCGAACAAAAGACACGTTTAAAGATAGGACAACGTTCGAAAGCCTTTAAAAGGACGGAGAGAGATTATTTGTTATCGGCTGAGAAGAAATCGAGACGATCGATGCGTGCGGTCGAAAACGAACGACGAGAAATTTTGTCGTGTCGCGAGCGATAATATTCATAAGAGTTATACTCGGGCCATCAGGGATCGTCGATGTAAATAGTAGTCCGTATAAGCCAGTACGATCGTTATCGCATGTAATACGTAGAGCGTTCCTCTCGTTACAGTCCAAATGCCGGCTGAGTTACGTTCAAGGGTTAGCAATTGAAGAAGCAAGTGTAAGGTAGCCATTGCGTAATCCTTTCGAGAACTCCGTACGTAGACATACGTGCGTGTGATATACACAGGGTAGATCGATCATCGTTTTCAGGTGAAACGACTCTTTTTTTTTACACGTAAAGGATAAAATGCTTTGGCACAAAACGATTTAGAAAATTTTAGACAAGTTTGATAACGCGCATGGGATCGACTGGAATAGTTTTATCTTATTTAAAAATGCATCGACGCTCGAGAACGTCCATGATCGTCACCGCAATGTCAATTAATATACATGTATGCGTAATTCGTACGTATTGTATGTACATAAAACGTCTAATTTCAGTTATAAAGAACGCATGTACGTATCTAACCGTGAGTTCGCGCTCGTTTAAGACACGACGGTCATCCCTGGTCGACGATAATCCGTTTCAGCTTCCTATTGTTAGTCGTCAACGATCGGGATTAGCTGTCGTGACTTTCCTTCCGAAGAAAATTTGAAAGATCGCGTGGGTGGGCTAATGGTGGAATGCCAAGGAGACGTTTATACTTTGCGGTCGAAGAAACGTACGTGTGTCTTGTTGGTAATACGTGTACAAAAAAACGAATTAGATCTCTTGGTATGATCTTTCATTTTCGTAGGTTTGTTATACCTATGTGTGGAATCACGATAAAAATTGCATGAGATAACGTTTCGTTTCTTCTTTCAATGACGGAAAAGACCCGTTCGTAATCGAAGTAATTCTTATTTCGTGGCAAAGTGTATTGGAAATAAATACTAGCGAGCGTTCGCCAAGTTGAGAGGTTCGACCATTCGCCCGTTGCGTGGAAGTACGCAACTTGTTGGATCAAACGGCACGTGTTTCTCGAGGAGATCGAAATCACTGGGAAAATTGCCAGAGATTTGAATAACAGAAGATGCAGTCTCATAACGCGTTCTCGTTTCAATGTCAAAGTGAAACGTTCGTAGATCAAGTACACGGATAGTCTTAGCATTGCAGGATCGTTCGATCTACGAAGATTTTTGATAAATCTCGCGATAATTACAGGAAGTAAAATACCGATAAGAAAAAGTTGGACTTGGGAAAGGAGGAAACTGATCAAGTTTGACGCTTTGGTTCGAGATGTCTCGATTACTCTTGGATCGATCCATCTTATACATATATACTTTATCTACCCGTTATTTGTTACCGAACGATCAAGAGATATCAAATACAAAGGCTTTAAAACGCATCGAGCGTAAATAAGAACCTTCAGTGTAGAAACACCGTCACCGGGAGATCGGGAGAAGCTCTCTGATATGCGTCAATCTTTTAAAGGTCCACCTCGTGAATGGACCATCGACGTTTCGAGAAAGATTCGTGGACCTTGCGAGTGGATATATCGTTTCATTTTCGTTAAGTAAGATCGAGCTAGGATCTCTAAGATGTACGGTTTTGGATCTTTGACGAAGAAGCTTTTCTACCAAGATTTCGAGTGAGTAACACGTGTAACTCGGTCTTACCAAACGGACAAATTTTATTAACGGATGTAGCGTACATTAAGAATGTCATTAAGACATACGAGAGGGATGATTATGCCAGCTTTTAAACATATTAGCCGATTAAACTCGATCGCCGTAATAATAATCCGGCGTGGCACGCGAGGAGTAGTAATTTCGATCGTAATCCAAAAGCGTCTGGGTCGTAACGTCGCAGCGATCGATTCGGATTAGAATTTTAAATTGAATCGCGTGTAAAGGAGAGTGCAAGAGAACGGGATAGAAACGCGTCGTTTCAATACGAGAATGATATTACAAATCGGATTTGGTAGGATTACGTTCTTTTCCAAGCGATTCGTCAACGTCGTCGAGGCGTTCGCGTAACCCTCGTTCCATTCGATGTAGGTACTTTCCTCGTCAGAAGCTCACCTATCTGGAAGGGTAATGTCATTCGCGAACGAAATGCGAGCGTTTAACCCGGTAATCAGAAAAGTGAGGCTACATGGATGTGACCTAGTCCACGGCTTACTGGAACACAAATTGCTATGTCGTTGCATCCTCCACGTGTAGGTACGTGCGTGCGCGCGAGCGCGATCCGTCTCTCGCATCTCTATTGTTGAAGTACTTCTAACACGCGTAACACAGGATACAATTATGGACACGTCAGTGACCGAACTTACAAACGAATTTTAAGATCCGGCCTTGACAAACGAATTCAGTTAGAAACGAGATAGAATCTTGAACGCGCGTGCAATTTTCTGGGATCTTTGGATCGTTCGTCGAGCTTGTGCTATCGACGAAATCTTTATCGAGTACCTCGGTATAAAGTCTTCGTAATCGTTCTTGACTCTGGATTTATGGAGAAAATGGTTTCTAATCGGGATCATTCGGAAACCCGAACCTACAGACTAGAAAAGGTTTCACCCCATTTGGTCCATCCGCCGCAAATCTGTGGTAGAACAAAAAGTAAAAAAAACAAGCAACATCGCCCACCGGCGAATCGAGTATAATTTCCTCCTTTTTTCAAAGTCCGTTAAAAATGATCGATAAATCTTGGAAGAAATACGACCAACGTATTTGTTCTTTCATCCTTGAACCAGTTTGGCCAAAAAATATTCCCGATTCTCGATAGAACAAAGAACAAATAAATGAAATTCCTTCGATAACGACATCGATAAATATTGTACGAGATCGTTAAAAAGATCGTCGTATCGATGTACCGATGGCAGTCGACTCGAGATAACCAACGCGAACGCGCTCGGGACGCACTTGAGAGTCACGCTAAATCATAAACGTATGAGAGCCGATGACGTAATCGGTGAACCTTAACGACGCGTGACGTAACAAATGGAAACGATCTCGTGCGTGCGTCAGGACGAGATCGCCAGGAGAGAGAAACGTAACGTGGGGAGTGTAAACGAATGCATAAAACGAGTCATTGATCGATGGAACGCATCAAGCGAAAAGCAAAACATTGCGAAAGAACGATGAGACGACCGTAGATGAGAATCGTACGATATTTCACAGGATTCAAGGAGTAACGCCAACGCCAATAAAGAACCATCGGTAATAAGGTGGTGGGTGCCGTTGACGTAATAGCTCCGATTCGTATGACGTAATAAGGAGCAAAGGATTCGATCCAGGTGATCCTCCGTAGCGCCATCATCGTCGAAAGTGACGATGTCGATGCCTGTCGGAGCTCTCTGTAAAACGAGCGTGTATTCCGAGCAAGCGTTCTAAGCGAGCACGGATCGATAAACTCGCGCTTGCCCCGTACGGACTTGCCTACACGGCGATTGTCCGAAACTAGTTTTAAGAAGGCAGGCGTGATGCACGATCGGGATCAGTCGCGATGTAACCGCAGCATGAAACGGCCTCGTACCGGGCCACCAGGTGACCGCCATCAAATGCTCGACGTTGGTTGATTCTCGTGGGAAGTTCTTTTTCGATCGGGCTTTGGGGGAGATAATAAGAGGAAGAAGGCAAGCTTGCGATCGGTTGCTTCGACGGGTGAAGGACTGTGCGGTAAAAGGAATGTAATAAAAAAGGAGCGTCTGGTCAGGTATGAGAGACACGAGACATTCAAGCGTGGACGTTGACGAGTCAGATAAAAAAGAGGGTGAATGAAAAACGATGAGGATTCTGTGCGACTGGAAAAAAAGTTCTTTCGTTTTATTTGCTTTCTCTTTGTTCGTTATTGTAAAGAACGTAGAGGAATATACGTTAAGGGTTGGTAGCGTGCTCGAAGGATATTTCCTTCACGTGGGCGTCTCCTGGAGGATGCGCGCCGGTCCTCACGCTCGACTTCGATCTATGTTCTAGGAATTGCGAGACTCTTCGATCTCACCTACTTTACATTCCGTGATCAGCTCGGGAGAATCGGTTTTCGAGGAGGTCACAAAGAGAAGGGATGAACGAGAACGAGGATAGATACTCTCGAGAATGTATGCATTCCGCGAAGGTTGCGATCGAGTTAAGGTTAAGGTCATGACGATCTAGAGATCCATGTAGTCTTACCGTTTAACTCTTTGTCTTTCGCGCCGGAAATGCATCGAGAATGCAGTTATCCTTTTTTTTTTTTTGTATAACTGACGCGTTCTCTTCCCTCCCGCTACTTTTTCCTGGTTAATAAATTACGGTCCATAGATCAAGCTTGTGATATCCTATTCGCGTTACGGAAACATCGCGATGCGTATCGCCGAGCGTGTATTCGTCTAATCTATTCGTTCGTCTCTTTCTCACTCGCACGGTCGTTCGATTCGACCTTGCGAGCTCGAGTCTAACGCGTTTCGTTGCTCGGTAAGGCGCGTGGGAGCTACCGATTTCGTTTTCCTACGATAGAAATCGAAGACGAGGGGAAATATCTCGGCCTTCTCCTTCCATAATTTTTGCAATTATTTTCCATTTCTCGAGCACGTTAAATAGATATCTCCGTTTACGTAACGACGGGTGACCAAACTTTTGACATTATTCGTTTTTGTTCAAACTGATACGGTAATGACGTAGCTGGAGTATTTCGATAAGTCGTTCGATGGAGATAAAATGGAAGAATGTATTTCTCGTGACACTTCGGTCGTTCGTCGATCGGCTCGCACGTGTTCGAAAAGCGCGCCATTCGACGAGGGTCCCGGGTAGTAGGTCTCGATGGAAGTGTCCGAAGAGGGTGGAAAGCTCAAATCCAATCGTTTAATTGAATTATCGAATATATCGTGGGAATCAAGCTCGATAATCGTCGCACCGTCATCATCGTTTTCCTATTCTCCTCGTGACAAAATCTCAACGCAACGTGAGAGGAAACATGTCCTCTGATTCTCGACGTGATTTACAGTGGTTCCAACGAGGAGCCAAACCAAAGAGATAGCGTCCCTCCACGACGATTACGTAATTTACGTTTATTTGTGTCCTGGAATATATATAACACCGCACGTCGGCGGCGAACGACGAAGACACGACGAGCCTTATCATTCTCTCAAAGGAGAATGGCTATATATTCGTGGCAGCGAGTAAGACAAGGCCCTCAGTAGGAAGATGATAGAGGGCCAGGTACACCAACTTCCGGTGAGGCTGCCGCCTGACAAGCAGATCCCGGCCCAGACGCCCCAGAGTAACGCCGCCAAGTTCGAAAAGTACGTCGATGTGTTAAGAAAGGAATATAGAAAAAAAAAAAGTTAAGGAGAAGTCAAGTTCGCGAGGTACACGGAATCGCGAGTTAGAAAACCGATAGAGCCCCGATAGGGTAAAGTGCACGCGATATAGCAGTATGACATGATTCACGATAGAGAATTTAACGTTCGTTGTATTTACGTATCGGAAAAGTTATAAAAAAAGAAATGCGGAAGTTCTTCGGAAAATTCGAACGGACATCGCGAGTTCCAGTTTGGACGATCGCCGAGCAACAGGTTGCAATGCGCAGCTCGGATCTAGCTTTTCCCAAAGCTTCCCTATTGTCCTATCGTTCCTTCCTTTTATCTTTGACACAAACGTCTTGGAAAATCGCGATTTAGAAACATCAAAGTGTTTTTTAACACATTCAGCGCCAAGCCTCTTATATTAAGCGTCTCTTATATTAAACCTTACAATATTGCCAAACAATATTAATAAACATTTCAAATGTATTATGACGAATCGAGTATCTATCACAGGTGATCCTTATGGTATTCAACGTGTTCGATAAAATAATGATTGGAAAAAAGCTATAATATTGACAAGAAACATTGCATTTTTTCAACAGTGAGCAATGTAAGGAGCCTCTGCTTCCGGAGAAGCACAATTCCCACAGGATGACACCGACCGATGGCCGATCACGCACAACTTCCGAGTCGACTGCCACCGTCGGCACCACAACCAACACCAGCAACAATAACAACAACACCAGCAACACCAACAGCAGCGGTAGCGGAAACGGCAACGGTCCTAACTTAGCTAATTTGATAACGGCCAATTCGACCGGCCATGAGGAATGCTTGGAGGTAACGATCTTTGATGAGAACCATGAGAACAATCGTCTTCCCGACGTCGTCGCGGAGAGCAAGATCTATGGAGTGGCGGACGACGAGGAGCCTCTCGAATCGTACTTGGCTATCACTATTCAAGTCTTTATACCCTTCCTGATCGCTGGTCTTGGCATGGTTGGAGCGGGACTGGTTCTAGATCTGGTGCAAGTACGTTATACGCGTTTAGACGAACTTTTGCTTCTCGTTTAGACTTTGTTTTTTTTTAGTTTTATGATTCTAAGTGTCTGCATTTGTTTTGTAGCACTGGGTCGTTTTCGAGAAAGTAAACGAACTGATGATCCTGGTACCAGCTCTCTTAGGTCTAAAAGGTAATCTAGAAATGACTTTGGCATCGCGTCTCTCTACTCAGGCGAATCTCGGGCACATGGACACGTCGAAGCAACAGTGGTACATGATCGTTGGAAATCTCGTTTTGATACAAGTAAGAAGTTTATCGATTACGTTCGCACGTATACGCTAATTATCTTCATATTTGACATTGTTTACATTTCGTATCTACGTTTCGCTCGAGAAGCGCGGGGTCTTTTTCCTAGCTTTCCAAGTTTTCGATTCGATTGCTCGGATGGTACGCGCGAAAGGCCGGCTTATCATCGGCGCCACAATGTTATTTTATTATGTATTCAACGGGTGAGACGGTAGTCGGCCTTCGACGAGCGGACTAATGTTTGCGGTGTGATCTAAACGTAAGAGAGGAGTTTGATTTGGCTCGACGAAATATAACGTTCATTCGACTCCATCAACGTTGCAACAACCTGCGAGCAGCCACGTGCTTTGCTTCGTTTTTATGATCGAGTTATGCCGTATAATTTAATGAAAAACATCTCGTTTATGACGTTATAATCGCTTTATTATTCATGGCCAGGGTCACGGTGATACGATCTTATGAATCCTATCTGAAGTAGATCTCGCGAGTCAAGCGGATCGATTATAAATTAAAATTATGTTTTTTTGTTTTTTTTTTTCAACAGTGTCAAGCTATAGTGGTAGGTTTTCTGGGCTCGGTAGTGGCTATCGTGATGGGGGCTTTCCGAAACGGCACAGTTTCTTTGGACCACGCTTATCTCTTGTGCGCCAGCAGCCTGGTCACGGCATCTTTGGCTTCCTTCGTCCTCGGTTTGATAACCGCTGGCGTCATAGTCTTCTCTCGTCATTGTCACATCAACCCCGACAACGTGGCCACCCCGATAGCCGCGAGTCTCGGTGACATCACGTCGCTGGCACTACTCTCTTGGATCTCAACGATCCTCTACGAATCGATCGACAAACAGGCTGATTGGCTGGCACCGCTCGTCATCGCGTGTTACGTCCTTGTAACGCCGCTTTGGGTTTGGATCGCCAAGAGGAACAAATATACCAACGTCGTGCTTTACTCCGGCTGGACGCCCGTCATGGTGGCCATGTTAATTAGCAGGTAAAATTTCCGTGACTTATGAGGAACGAGCGATAATTAATCATCGAGGGGAGTCACTCTAATTTTGCTTTAGCAACTTCTCCAGCGCGTGATAAAACTTTCGTACGGTTTACGACGTTTCTTCGTTGAAATACGATGACTTAATCCGATTGGCAAACAGAATATAGATAGACTTGCGTATAAACCGAAAAGAATAAGAGAGAGAGTGCGAGAGAAGGTAGGGGAGAAAGATCGTTGGCAAATAAAGGAAGATTTTGATCGTTTCAGCTGCGGTGGTCTCATTCTCGAGTTCATGGTCTCGCGTTTCGAGAATCTCACGGTTTTCCAACCTGTGATCAACGGGGTCGGTGGAAATCTCGTGGCCGTTCAAGCCAGCAGAATATCAACGGCTCTTCACAAGCAAGCCGAGATTGGAACGCTTTTGATACCGCCTGGCCACACGCATCCTGTCATCTTCATTACACCGATCGCTAATTTCTTTGGCAAAGGTATGAATCATTAACCGACCTTGACCTTGAAGACGATACCACGTTACGACGTTATTTTTTCGAATGTTTTTTTTTCTTTCGTAGGTATGCACGCCAGGACAACGAGAGTGTTGATGGCCATGGTTATACCCGGTCACATAATTTTTATTTATCTAATTAATTATATGAAGGATGGTAACGCGTCTCTGACGCCTCTCTTCGTTTTCGTTTACCTGTGCGCGGCGATGTTACAAGTGGCTGCGCTTTTGTACATCGCGTACATCATGATCCATTGGATGTGGAAGAGAAAAATAGATCCTGACAATTCAGCGATACCATATCTCACAGCCATGGGCGATCTACTTGGTATCAGTTTACTCGCGATAGCTTTCCAATTTTTATACCTCGTCGGAGATCAGGATTACGACAATACGATGAAGCCCTGAACGCGTAAGGCCAATTGGTTCATTCATTTCTATACTTAGGTCATTACGATCGTCCAAGAAACTATCCAGTTAACGTATTAATGGAACATTTCGTTTAAACGATATATTAAATGGATCTTTAACACTTTTCAGAAAAATTAAGAAATATGTGTCCGACAACGGCGTCAATGAGGAGCGCGCTCGAATCCGAAGCTGCCGTATAAGCGAAGGCATTCCAAAATGGCTGTGGTCGTATGAAAGTATACCATACCGAATCAATTATCGATCTGCCATTCCGTCGAAAGGCCTATAAGAAGGCGAACCGTTAAATATTTCGCTTGGCACTTTTACCTTTACTTCTTAACCCGCCCCGAAGAGAGTCGAGCAAAGATACAATTTCTTAGTAATTCGAGCGTCGATAATATAAAGAAAGAAGCTTCGTCGATCAACTCCGAAATTCAGAGACGGATTTTATTCTACCCACGACACGAGTATAAATGCCTTATCGATCGATCGATCACATACGGATTAGCAAACAAATATTTCGCTTCTTCGATGAGCACTCGTGCGCGCGCTTGGCTTCGAGCGAAATCGTAACGATTCGGCAACTTAGATGATTTTCCTACGAATAAGGTAACGTGATCGCAATAACGAATGATTTAGAGACCTAATCTAAGCCGCGATCGATCGCAGGACGAAGAGAAAGAACTTCGAATCTTACGCGAAGGTAGCTGATAATAATCTTTAAGGACCACTCTCGTGGTTGTACATATTTATACGATATTTATCGTCCTTTAGAAAATGTTTCGTACAAAGTTTCGTTCCTTCGCGCTCGTAACGGTACGCGTTATCGCTTCGCTGTTCGTCGAGCTTTCCTAAATTTCTTCTTCATCTTCCGCGACATGACAGTTGCCATTGAAAAAGAAAGAAAGAGTGAGAAAAAAAGATAGAGAGAAAACAAGAAAGATACCAACGCGTATGTGTCTTCGACTAGTTGCCTTCTTATACCGATGAGAGATTAGCTAGTTGTTAGAAGCAACCCAGGTGACCTATTTTTGGAAGCTTTAAAAAAGCTCTCGAATCAAGCACGATCCACCACGTATTTAGATACCTACACGCGATTGAAATAACGTGTTCCAAGATTTTAATTAAAAAAGAAAGGAGGAACACTCTTGGTTCGACACAGAAAAAAAAAAAAACGATAGAGAAGTGAAATAATTACGTGCTTTCTAAGTGGGAGGTAGGGATCACTAGCGAATAGTTATCTCTAACGAAAGGTGGACCCGTGGATCGTCGCGACCTTCGATTTAGAGAGAGTATACCTCTTAGAATCATACGTAATCAGTGCCGAATGATAACTCGTGATGATTTTATTTTTGGAACTCTTCGATAAAAATAGACTTTAATTTCATTCTAACATTGACCAGTTTAGAGATCGGTGTCGGTACAATAGAGAAGAATTAGTATTTCGAAATTCAGGCAAGGATGAACCTTTGCGAGTTTTACCTGCGTCGTTTGAGAGAGTGAGAGCGAGTAAGAAAGAGTGTGAGAAAAAGAAAGAGAAACAAAATAAAAGAAAAAAACTAGTAAAAGTTATCGCTGTTGTTCATAATTAATCTTTTATGACTCGTACGTTCACGAAGAACGCGCGCTCCGATCTTTTTTACTGTTTTAGAACGATTCGTTCGTGTCAGAGCGATTTAGACAGCATTAATTATTATCCGCACCCAGCGACATTAAGACAAGGGGCGTACTACATTGTACAGTGTATGCGATATAACGATGGTATTTTGTAAAGAGAAAAAGAGAGAGAAGAACCGTAATAGAAACATTGTACATATATACGTACGTACGTATTAGCGGATAGCCGATATAAAAAGGGGGCAAACCACTTATCTTCGAGTCATTATCAATAATATTTTCTTTTCCCTTCCTCGTAAGATGACTTATAGCGTGAACGAGTGAAGCACTGCCGTGCAATTATTGCGAAAAAGTTTTCGATTGGCGTAGTGTAATGCTTCACTCTCTATAGCATTACGTACGAACAGATATACATATTATATATAATATATAATAGCAAGAAGGACTAATATTTAGTCTTTGAAGAAATAATGAAAATTCTATCGAATCAATTCGTGCTTAGTGCCCGGTCATTCAGTATTATCTTCTAACGCTACTCATTATCAGCGAGCTGGTTCGTGAATCATTACTACAGAGTTCATCGGACCGCTCCTGGCCTGTACCGTAGTTTAGAGATATTAATCTAAATTTGCAGCACGGATTTAACCGAGTAAAGCGATCTTTACAGCTCGGTATGTTCGAAAGTAGTTCGAAATCTTACGAAATGTCAAGAAATGTTCTACGGTGTACCATAGCGTAGCTATATAGCGAAATTGGGTGACCTATTACAAGAGAAACAAGGGATGCACAGTTAAATTAAGACGAGTGAAGAGGAAGAGGAGGAACGTGTAATTTAAAGAATTGTCATTTTAGAGAGTAGAAGAGGAGGCAGAAGACATTGCCGTACGTTTAATGCGAATCGCTTCGACGATTCGATGTCAATTCACTTCCTCGATGTATGTACATTCTTATAAGAGAATTGTTATAATCTTCTGAAAAGGTTCATGAATATAGCAAAACGTGTACATGTACATATTTTTCTTATCCGTATAAAATAAAAAGATCTTTACACAAAGTAATATCCTGTACGTACGCAGACAATAATAGCACTCGGAAACGTGAAACGAAAGCAAAGTATCGAGTCGACATGGTACTTTTCATTTCACAGACGTTTTCGTCGTTTTCTTGCACTGTTATTTATTGCAAACAAAAGATTAACTACTGTCGCTGCTGCCACGAATAGAATCCGTTATTGCAAATAATTACCAACAAATCTGACCTCAATTATTGATATTGCATGCAAAATCTGAACGACGTTCAGTAAATGGATATAACGAAATGCAATGGACAATAATATCACTGAAAAAAAAAACGAGATATTTTATATACTGCTGATTAACGGAGAACTCGCGGAATTCTTTGTATCGTGTTACAAAACTGATTTGTATTTTTGCAGAAAAAAGATATGTTTTTCGAACGATTATATATATATATATATATATATATGTTCCTCTCATAGTATATGTGTCATTTTATAATGTTATCGTCAACGTCTTTTCGGTTTTTAAATACGATCGAAAGTCTAAAATTTCTTTATCGTCTCGTTTGGTTTTCCGCGGTAACCCACGCGAAAGAGCAAACATAAAAAATAGATATATACATATATATATATAGGAAAATGGTGATATTTTGTAAAACGTGTATAATAAAATGTACATAGGACGTTGCGTTTTTATTATTGATTTACTATAGCTCGTATGTACATATCATTCGTTAAAGGATCTTAGAGTAGTTAAGATCGCCGGGCTTTTAAAAAAATACATTGAACATAGAATCGTTTAACACGTATAATGTATCTATTATATAAATATCTTATTTAAGGTCGACGTTATTATATATCACTGAACAGCCAGTTATGCATGTATATACATATGTACAGTCTGAATTCGTTAACAGTTCTTTTTTTTTTTGCAGACACGAACGAACGAATAAAGTAATGTTGTGAAAATATCAACTGCGACACAGTGCGTCGTGATACACGTGTGTTTATAAATCTGTCGATCTTGAGAAACATTTCACTGTGCTTCGAGTATCATCCTCATACTTCATACGACTTATTCATTCATTCGTCGTAACTCGAGTAACATATTCGTACTGCTTAAGGTCGGGTCAGTGAACAAACAATCATTAACTCATCTTGTTTCTTTAATGATCTAAAATATAAATAGGTAAGAATAACGAAGTACAAAAATATTAATCGAAATGTCGCGACACACTTTGGAGCCGACACGAATTACCGCATAATTTTTTTTTTTTTTTCGTTTTATTATCTTTTTATTACTATCAAACTAATAATTTGCGTTCGATCGTAAATACAAAAGGATGAGGTCGATATCGTGAATGATATTACAAGCTATATGACCGCGTACACATCCTGAAAAAAGAATCGTAAAGCGACGTAACTCGTGTATACTTTACATTTATGTACGAGAACTATAATACATACGGCAGTTATAGTATGCGTACTACTAACGATCAGCGTGTCGCAAGAAAAAAGAAAAAGAACGGAAATAGGAGCTGTACGGCGATACAGCGATTTCTTTATTATTTGTGATTATTTTTGTTTATTGCAATTTAGCTTCTTCTTTTACTTTCCACAGCACCAGCTCCATACATGAGACAGCGTCCTCTTTGCTATCGTGACCTCCAACTGTAATGTATCAGTAAATAGATAAATTGATAGAGCAATTTACTATTTTATCAAACGCGTGCTCCGTTGCATTCAATGATGTCGTATCAAGGAAAGGAAAACTTACGGTCATTTTGTATAATCTTTCGTAAATATTCAGAACACAGGTTTTTTAAGGCCCGCTTCTGAGGATATCCATTCTTGTGTGGAAACATCACACTGGTATCCACCACGGTATCATGAAGTAACCTCAGTGCCTTGAAATCACTTTCAAGGCTGTGACCTACCAGTATCGTTTTGTTAGAGAACATAGCAAGAAGCGTAGCTTGGACATCTAAAAGTGTTGTCGTTACGTCCTTCATATCCTCTTCTGTAATCCCTGAGAACCTATCGGAACGAACGGGATAAAATCGCTCGTATGTTTTATTACCAGTAAATAAGATAAAAACTGAAAAATACCTTGTATTATAGTCGATTATCGGATTCTGAGGTTTAACTAACGTTTCATATACAACGTTACATTCTTCATTAATAACCGTTACCCTCGTTAATTCTAACCCTTGCGTGGTATAACACATTTCACAGTCGAGCGCATAAACGCCTTGTTCTTCTTCGGGACCATCTATGTATAGGATAATAAAAAAAGATATTACTAACGAATATTAACTTTTTTCGTGACTAATATTAATTCTACTTAATAAAAAAGATTCATTACATACTTAAAACGAAATAATAATATCATTTACAACTAAAACCTAGTAATCTATTCAGTCTTGAGAGCGGTCTTCAGATAAAACCGATGTTCGACAATGCCGTATATATCCGGTGCTGGGGGTGAAAGTGTTAATGATATGTGAACATTTATCATACCTTTTGGTAACGTTTTTATGTAGCCACGAAGATTTTCGTAGTCGGTGTAATCCCACACGTGAGTCTTCGCATCGCAACAACCAGATGCTGATCCGTACTGTTGGCAGCAACTATATTTACCTTCGCCTCTAATCGTAAATTTCCTTCCCCAATGATATATACAATTCTGTTGCTGGACAGCTAACCCATGTTTGTCGACCATATAATTATGACCGCAACGGCTACAAACTCTTTCGTTAGGCACTTTCGATAGAATAGTTTGATTACGTGTGTTAATTACATAAACCTTAGCACGTCCCTGCAAATGATATATAAAATAATTTATATACACACATATACAGGGTGTCCGCTTCCATATAGTCAAGCAGAGGACTACATGTACACATCAATGACTTGAATCGAAATGTCTAATACCATTTTTCGAAATTCGACTTAGTTAACGAATTATTAATTAACAAAAATCGGCCAATTACGGCGATTAGCAAAGGAAGGCGGTTCACTCGAGCTCGTAGCTAGGCAAGAGATGAAGCGATAGGAGGAGCAATCCACGATAAACAACGTTACATGTCGCTGCTCGCCGTAATTGGCCGATTTTTGTTAATTAATAATTCGTTAACTAAGTCGAATTTCGAAAAATGGTATTAGACATTTCGATTCAAGTCACTGATGTGTACATGTAGTCCTCCGCTTGACTACATGGAAGCGGACACCCTGTATATAAAGCTAATATCGAATGTGCTAGATCTAGAGATTCCCATAAAATATTTTACCTTAGTACCCTCCGGATGAACACGAGGAAATCCATTGTCTTTTAATTGTTGTTCCGTCATAATCCATTTTTTCAACATATTGTACAATGCAACGCCTTTGAAATCAACTATTGTCTTTTTCGTTTTTAACACGCTCCAAGTACCTTTAGATTTACCGGCGAGAACAGCCTCATGCGATACGGTACCACTAGCTGCTACGATGGAACCATCAGAGGATCGACTTTGATCTACTTCCTTTCTCAATCGGTGCGCAGCTAACATACACGAATTTTTGTATACGGAAAGTGCTTTACATTTTTCATGACAAGTGAATTCCTCTCGTACCGCACGCTGAGCCGCGTCCTCACCGTTTGTATAAATCTGTACGCACACATCGTGCATTATATTAAGATAATACTGGCGAACGTTCAGTGGGAATTTTTGTGTGGTAGGCTGAAGTGGTTCCGGGCGTACTAATTGGGGTACCTAAAACCGTTCAGGTAAATTTATATGATCTCTATAAAAATATAAATATTTTATGACGATTGCTCTAATAATTTCAATCTTTTTACCACTTGTGGGACATGGGCAACACGCATACCCCCCTTACTGGTTTGAGCTATGGTTTTACTATCTATTCCTTTACCATCGGTCGCCTTTACCGTCGTTTCCTTAACTTTCTTTTTCTTCATTGCAAGAGACATAGCATACGGCACGTGAGCAATTCTAATCCGGCCTAAAATATAATTAATGAATAATTATTTGTTCGAAAAAAGTTTGTACATTTAATTGGGCGATCATTACCATGTCCATTCATCTGCAATTCATTGTTATTTATTGTAGAAACGGATTCGACTGGCTCATCGTTTACAATACTGGTAGGCTGAATCATTTGAGCAGGTGTGACTTGAGTTTTAGCGTTAGCTGCCATTTTTTCAGCAGCTTTTTCCGCAGCCGCTTCTCTCATTAAACGCCATCTTTCATACATCTTTTGTTGCGGATTTTGAAGTCTCTTAGGTGGTTGACTTGGCCCGACTTGTCGGGAGATCGAAGTAGCTGCCGATGGGTGTGCTACCCTTTTCTTACCAACGTCTTCACTTTCTTCGACTTCCGTTTTGGCGGATTCTTTTACCGACACTACTTTTGGGTGATCAGAAACTTTATATTCCTGAAAAATTTTAAGGCATTCCTCTTGCACATCGTGTTCAGAGTCGGATGAATCAAAAATGGCTTTTTCGAAGGAACCTGGTATAGATTCCGATGGACTGAGAGATTCTCTTTCTCGACCCGATATATTTTTCTCGTCGCTGCTCTCTTCGTGCTTATTACGCTTCTTAGAAGGACTATGCGATCGATCTCTCGACCTAGATCGATGATGCGATCTAGATCGATGATAAGTTCTACTCGACGAATTTTTCCGAGATCTAGAACTGGATGTATACGTCTTTGATCTATAGGTCTTCTCCTCTTGTTTACTACTCTTATGTCTATCTTTGTTCGATCTTTCGACAGAGGAGTCTTTGTCTCTATGACTGGAGCGTTCCCTCGATTTGTGAGAAGAATCTTTAGTGCTGTGACTACTTTTGCTCCTGTCTTTATCCTTATGCGACGAAGAAGAATGTCGCTTGTCACTGGAATTAGATTTGTAGCTCTTACTTTCTTTACTACTTTTTCCTGAGCGATTGTGGTCCTTTTTGTGTTTATTGCTACTTCTACTGCTACTTCTGCTATCTTTTCTATCATCGTGTTTTGCTTTTTCTTTGTATTTGTCTCTGGCATCGCTGGACTCTCTTCGTTCCTTGCTTTTAATTTTCTTGTCATTACTATCGGCACTAGCGAGGCTATGATGATTATTAAATAATTCATTTTCTACGTCATCGATATTCCTTTTTTTATCCGCGGTTTTCGAGACACATACTTTTTCAGGTTTTTTCTTTTCATTAGAATCAATAACAGTTTTACTAGCGTCAGATTTATCTTTGTCTTTGGTATCATCCGACATGGGCTCATCGTCCGAAAACTTGGGCTCGATATCTAAACAGTAGTCTTGGGACTCTTCGCTTGGTAGTGCACTAGGAGCTGTCGTCGCGGCTGTCAATATTTCTCCGATCATGTCAAATTCTGGTTCAAATTGATCCAAAACTGTTTCATCTAACTGTTGAACATTTTTTAACGGAGCTTTTACCTTCTTAGGAACGTATTCTTCTCTTCTCTTTTTAGACTTTGGGTAATAAGCTTCTTTGACTTTAGACATATAATCATTAGAATTACTGTCCTCGTATGAATTCGAAGAGGATGAATCCGACTTAAATGTCGGTACATAACTCTGTACAGGATCCTGATCGGTTATGGAGGAGATTGCCGTAGGTTTATAAGTAACCTCTGTTGTCTGAGAACTGGATGGGTCTTTAATTACGGTGAGCCAAGGTTTGATTCTATCCGGAGAAGATTTACGTTTTACCGCTATTCTATTTTCCCTTGTCGGCATATAGGAAACCACCGGTATATGCCTTTTCTTTAATTCGGCTATAGGTGTCGGATTGTAAACGCAAGGAACTGGTTTTGTGATGGTCGTAGGAATATTCATATGCTTTCCAATTATATTGCCCGATGTTGTTTCCGAAGAAGTAGCGGAGTTAGAAGTCAAAGATGGCTTAAGTCCTTCGACTACTTGAGAAACTATAGTTTTGGAAAATTTATCCGTGTCTGTAACTTCTTGATCCGCGAGCACCTTTTTTACAGCTTCCGTTACCAATTGCTGCAACATATCCGAATTGGAAGCAGCCATCGTGGAGGTCTTTGTAGTTTGAGTTTGACCCGTTGCCTGGGTCTCCACCACTCCGGCCACTCCTGTTGTATTTCCTGCATCTTCTGAATGACACAGACATACATTACATATTACATAACGTATTGCGGATAGAACAACGCGTGATACGTTACGCGCGCGTGAAGCTGACCGACTCCAAAATCGCATTGTTCGATATGTTTTATCGTAGTTCGGGTAAACACGCGTAACAGTTTCAAACGATGGTCGATCATAGGATTTGTTCCGTTAGATACGGATATTATTTTTCGCGGTTATCTATGTTTCGCGATAAAGTCTATTGCAAGGATGATTAATTATTGTCAGGAAAAATCTATTGAACTCGCCCAGGTTATAATAACGGCAGATCAAAATTTGTCGCGAGTCTTACCTCGTTTGGCATGTTTAAAATGACAATAGGGTCTCTCGCAGGATCCGTTCTCGTAAAACGGGCAATTTATTGTTTTGAAATAACCGGTCGATGGCAACATAACTGGATCATCGCACTCCGCCTTTTGCGGAGTCCATTCTTTGAGCGGCGTATCCTGTTTAGGCTATGATAGTCCAAAGATTCGAACGCCTGATCCTTTTAATAGATCGGTGCATCTCTATTTCCCTCGTATCGATAGCCCCTACGTCCCAATTTCCTGAATAATTCGTGGAAAAAGAATATTACATAAAATCAATCGCGAAATTTGATGCGCGTCAAATAAAATCGCGCAAGAGACAAAGGTTATGTATACTCCGCTCGCATCGTTCGATTGAACTGTCATCTAGTGGCAAATACGACAATCAAACGAACTTCGATTACACATGCGCCACGGTAAAAATTCAATCGAGAGATCGAAAAGACGAGCAGCCAATTTGATTCAACCATGTATCCGTTGTATGTGAATAATTAAAAGGACAATAATTTTGTCATAAGGAAATCATTTAATAAATCATCTCTGATTTCAACGCAAATTATTCATTTTTGTAAAAGATCGATATCGGATTAAAATCGATTTTTAAATAATGATAAAAAGCGCGGTACGCTCGGATACCTTGTATAATTCTGAAAGATTTGTAAAAAGGTGGAATGTCCCGCCGAAATCCAATGATTCTCTTAAATTATGTCATCTGGGCACGTGGAGCGGATGTTGTTTTCAAATAATCAAAATGATACCGATAATGGACAATACTTATCTTAACGTCGTGTGTTATCGAAAGATTTCGATTTCTGAATGTGTAATAAAATTATCACTTATGAATGATGGCAGTCATATGAAAGTAATTCGACGTAACAGAACTTATACTTTTCTCTTTCATTATTCAATCCTATTTTATATTAAAATTGGTTATCGTAAACCTTCAGATAATTCTGTAAGCAAGCGGATGGTATGCACTAAAATATTGCAGAAGCCTGCTTCGTTTATGTAACAGTTCGATAAAGTATCTGTCTACTTCAATAACGTTTTGGTCACCGTCGATGGAATATCATTTACACAGAAAAACGCATCTCCATCAAGTCTAAGAATTACTATCGTCCAAGCTACGGTTTCAGTGATTAACGCTATTTCAATTTTATTTCCTTGAGATCATAAAGTGATTCGCAGTACGTATTATTTTATAAAAATACTCGATCATACGCGATCTAAAGTAGTGAGATAGAGTAATCGTGATCAAACATAGAGCTCAATGTTGATCGATCCGTATTTGATATACGATTAGATTTCTTCAATTCCTTTCTCATTTACGGAAAATCGTTTTAGTGAAGTGGAATCGTTTAATGTCATAACTCGTGTTGCTTAACGATAGAATATTTTATTTAAAAGAAACAAAGAAATATACATATTTTATCGAATATAATTTTGTATCGAATACAAGTATAATATTCATTCAAATATGCGCATACACGCGATCTTTTTTCTATGAAGTCTAGTATTCGTGAAATTAATTATAGTCTCGTGATCTTTTTTTTTGAAGCATTCGTTTCAACATATAATTAATCCGTGTCACGTCTATCATTAAAAAGGTCTTAAACGGATATACCACGTATTTATTGCATAAAAATTCTTTTGTTGGCAGATTTCTGCTGGTAGGCGTAGCAGTTAGTTTCACTATGACTGCAAACATGGCTAATTGTTTAATTTATTTCGTTACTTTCTTGGTACTGCTCGTTAGTGCCTTGTACATCTACTTAAAGTATAAATTAACGTACTGGAGTAAACGAGGAGTCAAGACTCCACCGGTTCATTTAATCTTTGGCAACATGAAGGACACGATAACGTTTAAGAAGCCACCGGGAGTGGTCCTTCAGGAAATTTATCAGTCAGCGGACCCAAACGATCCGTACATCGGTTTTTACATCTTTCAAAAGCCAGCATTGCTGATTCGGGACGTTAATCTCATCAAGCAAATCATGGTGAAAGATTTCGATATTTTCTCTGATCGTATGTTTGGAGGAACGAACGAGAAGGACTCCGTCGGCTTGGTCAATCTTCTCAGCATCAACCAACCAAAATGGAAGTACCTGAGAGGCAAGATGACACCAACTTTAACAGGGCAAAAGCTAAAGAGGATGGTTCCGTTGATGTTTGAACGTGGTGGCCCGATGTTAAAATTTATTGATAACACACCAGCGGACAGCGATGGCTGGAAGCATTTCGAGCTAAAAACTCTGAGTTCAAGATATACTACGGATATTATTTCATCTTTGGCTTTTGGGATAACGACTAATTCTTTTAATGAAAATGATGTTGCTTTCTGGGATGCAGGTATGTATCCAGAAAGCAAAATGTATTAACGTGTAAAGGAAATGTTGGGTGATTAATTGAAATTTTCATCGATTTAGGACAGAAAATATTAACTGGAGTAAAGAGGGGTATCATACTCTTGTTGCTCTTCTTTGTACCGGAAGTAGCACCTCTTATCGAGCCGCTGACAAAAGCTCCGGCAGAATTCTTCCGTCGCATTTTCTGGGATTCGATGAACACCAGAGAGAAGGTTGGAAATGTGAGAGGAGATTTGATCGATTCTCTCCTGGCACTAAAAAACGGACCACAGTCGGATGACTTTAGTAAGTCGAGCAACTTGAGTGTCTTAATTTCCAACTCTTCTCTTTTTCGAAGCTCTAACCGATCGCATATTATCTGACTTGTAGAATTCGAGGGTGACAACTTGCTGGCTCAAGCAGTCGCTTTTTATGTAGCTGGTTTTGAGGCATCTTCGACAGCTATTGCCTTTGCGATCTATGAGCTAGCGTCTCATCCAGAATACGAAGAGAGATTATACGAGGAGATTAAAGAAGTCCTCGCAAAAGGCGAACTTACTATGGATACTATAAGCGAAATGACCTTCTTGGATGCAGTCATAGTAGAAACATTGAGGCTTTATCCTCCTTTACCGCATGTTGATAGAATTGCCTTGAAGGATTATAATGTATAAATAAAAGCTTTTTGAATCTTTTCAGAAAACGTTTCGACCGGCACATATTTACGTGTTTTACGTCTTTAGTTACCTGGGACAAACTTGACAATCAAGAAAGGCACGCCCGTGTTCGTTTCTATTAATGGTACAAATAGAGATAGCAGGTATTTTTCCGAGTCAACCGTATTTAATCCTCTAAGGAAAAGGAACGAACAATACGATTTTACGGGATCGTTTGCTTTTGGCATCGGACCAAGATCATGCGTTGGTAGGTATTATAAAATGACTTCGAAATGCTTTTGATTTCGGTATAATAGGCTGTAATTTCCTATTGTAATTTTTCAGGTCAGAGATTAGGTATTTTAATAACGAAGGTTGCAGTGATCACGCTCGTTATGCACTATAAACTTATTTTAAAATCGGATAAGGAGAATTTGTTGAACCCTATAAGCATATTCACCAATGCTGCGGATGGTTTATACGTACACCTTCAAAAACGTGTAAATAAAGAGACTGAAGGATAATCTCACTGTAAATCTGTATTTTTGTTTTCTCTTCAAACAGTTTCCTCTTAGGAGTCGCTGACAGAAGCGTACGATAGCGCATATTCTACATCGACGCGATGTTCTAGATCGAAGTGTATATATTATGCGAATAGTAATTATTAAAATAGTGATACAAGACTCGACGATACGACGAAACAAATTTATCGATAGATTTATTACTCTGCAATAAAATCGACCGGCTTCGATCGTGTAATAATAGTAGTAGTGTACTCTTAGATAGTTAGCGATTAAGCAATTTATTTTTTCTAAGCATTATTTCATCGAACTCCTTTTAAATTATTATCGGCATAGCATATTGTATTCGAACGACATATATATTTATAAATATACTATAACAGAACATTACAAAACAACAAGCGTCATGACAGCGGTCGTCGCTATTGACTCGATTGTAGTACACTAATAACAATGTATATATATAACATAAGTTAACATCATTTAAATATAGCTAACTAACGATTATTTTACAGATCCCTATAATCTAATTTACATGAATGATAGTACAAAATTGGCTAGTTCGTAGATGCGAAGATATAAATTTCATTGTATATCGTTTAACGATTGACATTCTTGTGCGCTTTCGCTTTCAATCTCAGTTAAATGAGGTAGTTCAGCTTTTGTGGCTAGTTGTAATGCGTGCATCCACCTGTAAGTATTGTGTTCACTATGATAATGTTTCCAACTTTTAATCGTATACGATTATAAAACTATATGGTATAGCAAGGATGGCGAACCACTGACCCGTGTGAGTCACAAAGTGACCCGCTCCTCTTTTAGGTACTTATGCCGAATATTATCAACCTCGGATTAAAACATTAGTAGATAAGATGCAACAGCAAGTTTCTCATTAACATAATATGGTAAGTAACTTTGTGACCCACTTCTGTTATTTTTGGAATTAAAAATGACCTAGTCAATTGAGAAGGTTCGTCATTCTTGCGTTATAGAATACGTACTTCTCTTTATCGTTCTCGGAGGAAGCTTGGAGATAATAACATTTTCTAGAATGATGCATTTTAAATGCCCGTATACGATCCTTGCTACTTAAAGGGTCCTCATCGGGCAACGACGCACCATTCGTTACCATAAAACCTGGCATAGGCGTCGCCGTCATTGCCATTCTTTCAGTTTCTGATTTGAAAGAGTATAAAACAAAATCGATATGCAAGGCAAACCATCGTCTGGTCCAAGGTTTGCTCGCCTGGGTTTTTAATAAAAGATAACCAGACAATACTGATGGCGCGCTTGCTGAAACTTGCAGCAAGCTTGGCACTGGTCCTGACGGAGATGAGGGAGATTTACTAAGAGGTTGAGTCAGAGCAGCGTGACATAGTCTACATACTCTCATATTCTTATTGTCTTCAAATAATAACTTTTGATTTGAACATTTACTACAAACAACCTGTAACAAAAATTTTGTACGTAGGTTTATGTAGATCGATATAAAAACGATGTAACTTACAATTCCACACGCTCTGCAGTTATGTTTCCTTTTCATGACTGAAAAAATTACTTCGCAAACCATACATCTCGTGACATCATCGGCCTTAACCAACGATGTTTTAGCATTACCAGTTTTCAAACTAGCTTTGCGCCTCATTATTTCCTGCATGGTTTGGAACAGAGCATCCAACCACGAAGCTTTCTCTGCCGCGGAATGCGTGTACAATTCTACGCTTTTATTTTCATCTCGTATATAAAAAGTATTTGCCGTTTCTAGATTATCGCCTTCTACTACTTGCAAGTCCTCGACCATAAATTTGGCTCGTAAGCGGTACGGGGGACCGGGTATCAGTCTTAATGAACATAATAACAATAGATCACTAAACAAAAACAAATGCCTGTCTTGATGATCGCCGCTTCTCGCAGAAATTTTTACAATTCGACCTTCCTTTATGAGTTCACGCGTCGCACTGACTAGATCCGTCGCGTCATATATACTTTCTTGTATTTCCAAAAGTTTTTTAAATTTGTCTATTTTTTTCATTGCTTCGTTCGTATGATTTGCAGCCGTAGATACTAATTCTAGAGCTTCTGAAATATAAGAAGTATATATGTTAGATATGTTCGTGTATTACATAAGTATGCTCAAATGTTTAATAATCTTACTTTTTGTATCTTCGTAATCTGAATTTTCTTCCGTAAGATTTTTTAAATAATCTTTAAGAAGTAATTCATATCTTGGCAATCTTTGTATCGGACTTAACATGTGATGGGGCAGTGATAATTTTGCACATTCATCAAGTTTTTGTATTTCATTAATAATTGCAGCAAATCTAGAAACTTTGCTTTGCAATGTGTTTATAAGATTCATAGCGTAATCGAAATTTTTTACATACTCTGTATACATTTTTAAAAAAGGAGCAAAATTTTTCATAATGTCTCCGACTCTTGGTTTAGAATCCCAACATTGCATTCTTTCTTCCAATTGAGGTAATAAAAAATCGTTATGGAATTTGTAAATGGACTTGATGTTAGAAAACATGTGTTGGACCGTTTCGGGCGGAAACATGGGATGGGCTCTATTTTCTTGATCGACTCTAAATTGAAAAACTTGGTCGATAAGATGTAAAATGTTCACATATTTTTTTTCCGTCGCTAATAACTCTTCTGCTACGCGACGTGCCCTTTTTCTTTTTGAATCTGGTGAATTTCTGTGTACACGTAATTTTGGCTCGGATGTAGATTCGTCCGTTTGATCCGTGGTTGTAACAGACTCTGTTTCAGAAGATCTGGTATCCTCCGATTCTTCTTCGCTTTCAGATTCGCTAATGGCATATGTGTCTAACGTATATTGATGAGAATTTCTTTCTGATGCTGCGTACCTGCACGATAAGAAATATTCTACGATTAATAGGTAAAAATAAATAGTACGGTATTAGCAATGTTTTATGATCATGGTAAAAGAACTAAAGAGATGATAAATGAGTTTAAGAGAAAATAAAATATGATTCACACCTGCTACTTCTATATTCTAAAACACTGTGCGACATTGTGACATAAGATGTATCTTTAGATGTCTCTTCGTTGCTACTGATATCGATGCATGCTGCTGGGGAAGAGGCCGACATAACGAACGGTTGAAATCTCGGGAAGCCCCCATAGCTGGCGATTCTGTGAAAGGAATGTCTCGCGTATTGATGATCTTCCGTGGTCGTGTGCATGTCAGAATCTTGAGAGTTCCCATCTTCGTTAGTTCCGCTCTGTTGGTCCAGTGACTGAGAAGTTTTGGAACATTGGCTTTCTTGATATTCTTCTGTAACTGTTTCTTTGCTTTCTGTTATTTCTAAGTCCGTATAAAATGTACTGGTCGGACAGCTGGTTTTGGAGCCAAACATCTTGAAAGCCTCCATCCTATTACTCCCGTCGCTGGGCTCCGGAAACAGGCGGGTCATCCAGGTGGAAATATCTCTCAACTGACCTCGTTGCATCCTATCGCCGTGTTGTTAATTATTGTTAATTATCGAGGGCCTCGAAGTAAGGCTACCGTCATAACATAAACCACAAATATACGTGCATGACCGATTGGTAAGAAGGCATTTAAATATTGGCCTTCCTAAAATCATAAAGATAAGAAACTGGACATAATTTTTCTGGCTCTCTCTCAAATCAATTCAATAAAAGCTAACGAGCTTTCATTCGGTTCACCTGTCTTATATGTCATTCTATCTCGCTAGCTTTATTATCAAATCAGCTTATCCATACGTGCAGCAATAAAACGTATGTTAAGGTCAGAAGATTGTAGCCACTGTTAAAGACGAAAAAGAAAGCACTGTGTTTTTTTTACTACGAGTAAGAGTAACGGAGACGCACTACGAAAACAAATCAACGCTGTGGTAACCCTTTGGACCACAAGGAGCGTCTACGCCCTTTAACGTTGGACGATATCTTTACGAGATTATTACGAAAGTAGCATCGAATCGCGATAAAGTTTGAACGGTGGAAAGAGAGAAGAGGATCTTTACCTTTCTTATTGATATCGTACGCGTAACAGCGGGACAGCAACAGGCAACGACGTATTATCTCTGGCATAATGATTTGGCTTTGGTTAGACGAGGAGCAGAGTATACGGCAAAGGCACGCACTGTGCACTAATTTAAGCAGAAACAGACACCCATACCGAGCCGCACGAGCGGCCTATGGAACGTTATTTAATGGAACACCGAACGGTTAACGGACTTCACGAATTAGACGAACGCTCATTGCGTACAAAGAGTGCGAGCGAGAGGTACGATGATGCATCAGCTACTTGTACGATGACAGCGAACGACGACAATCAGTCAGCACCCGGGCATCATTACTCTCTCATTGACTTTACTTCGAAACGAAGAACACCGCACAGAGACGAACGATCGATCGACAAACACCTTTTTAGTTTCCTCGAAATTGGCGGGTTATACGAGAGCACGAATGGTCCACTTCGAAATTGCCGCGAATAACGAGAATAAAGCTCATCGCGAGGACGATTATCGGAAGTAGGGGAAACAGGAGTGACGCGCGTTTACGATCAACGCGTCGTGGGGAGGGAGACTAGGAAAGTTATATATATATCTATATGTATATATGCGCGTTGCATGGCTCTACATATGGCCACGGACGACTTATCAAGTGGAGCAATGATTTTAAAGGGTTAGGAGAACACGAATCTGATTTATCGACAGCGAATTGCCTGTATCAGTTCGGTAGCGCACTCTACGATAAAAGTCCGATATAAGAATGAACTATATTGGTACGATCACAGACGAGGTATAAGCACGGACGAGGTATAGGATAGACCTATCAGGCAATGTAAATTTTCGTCCCACGGTCCTGGAGCTACGTAGCCCCATTATCATTTTAGTGTCGCATGCGACAATATCATATTAGAATGGAAAAAGGTAACAGCGCTACCGAATCGCTAGGAATTATAACTAAACATAACGTATGTTAATTATTTGTTACTGACATGAATAACAATTCGAATCAATCGATAGAATCGAAATTTAATGAAAAAAGTCACAGTAGCAGTACCATATTTACCATACTATATTTATAAATTAATAACTTTTTGCTATATATTCTACGATCAAATTCCGAAGTTGCGGTAATGTGCATATTTCCCGGTAATTACTTAACGGTTTTCGCAAGACGATTTGGCGCCATGTTGGTTCGGCGGGTGCTACCAAGTTGCGACAGGTTTCGCGGTCTCCTCGTTAATTATAGGTAATTAGCATATTTTTTCTAACTTACGCCTTTCTATAGTAGATCAAACAATTGCTAGAGACTCAATCTCCATAGGAGAGTGTAGGCAAAACGAGATATCGCCTCGTTTAAAAAATATTAACGAAAATAAGATCGGTGTCTTGGCGTTCCTTCCGCGAGATTCGGCGCCATTGCTTTTTCATCCATTTTCGATTTTTACTTTCGCGATATCGATAGTTTTTTGATATTTCAGTGTTATAGAAATATCACTGATATTTCTGTCACACCGATATATTCTGTAGATAATATATCGCGTGCATATTATATTCCGACTTCGTATATATGACATATGTATGCACGCACACGTACACAAATATACATACGTGTACCATAATCGTGCACTAATCTATTTTGTATTTTTTGTTTTCACAGTTTACATGAATCATGCATGCTTATTTATATTAGATTAGGATAGGGCCTTCTTGATCCAACGCGGTAATCTTAGTAATTGATTGCACACGATTACGTGCACTTTATTATTCGTTTTGCTTTACGCGAGATTAGAGAGGAAGTCGGATGTTTCTCCTCCGACTTCGTGAAAAGTACATGTTAAATCAAACATGTTTTGCATCGTGGATAGTAGTTATAAACGCGATCAGTTTCGATATATCAGTATCGTTATAAAATTGGCAAAAAGGCATTCGCGACAGATAGATTCTGGACTACAAGTTACAATGTATTATTTTTCTAAATATTAGAATAGTTACTTGTAAGAAGGAGTCGTCTGAGGATTTTTTGATAAAATATAATAAAAGTAATACTTTTTCATTTATAAGAAATATTAAACTTCTCATTTTTCAAAATAAAGTCTTTTTTTTTAAGTAGAGTCTTTCTACATATATGAAATGAAAATTTAATTGTTTTAAGAAAAGAAAATTCGAGTCATCATCGAGAATCATATTAATTAGTATGCGATAACGTGCATACCAAATAATATTTGGATCGTTTGAATATTAGAGTTATGATATTATAATTAATACAAAACGTACTCGTATATTACTAGTATGTTCATATGCTAGTATGTACTAGTATTTATATCAGTAGTTACATAATTACGCAATAGTCGCTAACCTTGTCAGTCGATTACAGCAATTGGTACGTACCCTCTTATTATATAAGTTAAATCAGGCGCGATTGAGCTGGGGTGTCGGAGGTGCTCCGGAGCATGCTCTCTAGTGTAGGCTTTTGCACCCTAGCGGTATGAGAGAGAATCGTGGAGTGTGTGTGTTGGTGTGCTTACTTTAAAAAATTTTTTAAATATAGGTCCATAGGTAAATCAGCATAAGTAGAGTCCCTTCTGTGTGTATGAGTAAATAATTTTAAGTAGGTAGGGCCAGGCAAGGCGCTGGGTTCTGTAATTTCCACTCAGGAGTGGAGATTCCCGCCTCTGGGTATTCGTAGAGTGGTTGCAAATTTAGTAATTTTAAATGTGCTTATTTTAGATATTTTACAACCATTCTACAGTCTTGTAATCAGTATCAAACGCCTCAAAAGACTTTGCCAATTTTTATAAATAAAATTCGCAAAGATTTTGAAAGTGTCGGATACTTAATATTAAGACACTTTGCACATACGCGACTTTTACAATATATAAACTTATCCTTCATACATTTATTTAATTAAAATTACAGTGTCCTGTGAAATAGTAACTATTGCGAACTTACAAAGTTTTAAGTGCAAAGGGTTCATTTTAGTTCGTAATAGGTTCATCGATCAGAAAAAATATCTGCTGGGGCATTCGACTAAATGTGCCTGTGTAGATGTGTACAATCATTGGGCTCTTTGAGTCTAATGATGGTCCACAGGCTAGGATAGTTGGCGGGATATAAAATATTAATTTATTTTTCTTTGTTTATTTTCGCATAGTTTTCGGTGTAAACTTTTATTTAAGACGTTAATTTATCATGCAGCGTACGTAGGGAATGCCCTTAAAATCAGTGGTTAAGACATGAAGCAAAGAAGAGGCTATATGCCGAAGTGGCCCCCACAAACTGTGGCTCAAGAGGGCAACTATCGATGTCAAGTCATTTTTCAGAGGTGATCGGCACGCCGAAACCTCTGAACATGGCTCGTGATCTTATTATATTATATTTTAACATGATGTCGTATTTGCTCGTCAGTAGTTCTATTGCATACGTAGTGTAGTAATGCATGTCTTTGAATTTTGACGTTATAACTAATTCTGTTTTCTTTTTGTTTCAGACGACCATCGAGAGTCTTCGCAAACTCATCTCATTTTCGTGTTTTTTAATAGCGCCTATATTGGCTGCTTTATGTATTTTTAAATTTGTTATTTGCACTTTAAAGGCATAAGCTATTTTATTAGTAGCAACAGATTATAGTTCGTGACAGATCTTTAACTATCAATAGATTGATATTACCGACTTCAATTATTCGGTTGAATATGATTCCTAAATTCACCGCTCCATATCGTAGAGGGCGTAAGGAAACGTATGATTTTTCGTACGATCGGTATTTCAGTATATAGGACACGAAATCCCATAGGATGGCAGGTCTATTCTTATACCTCATTTATATCTAATTAGACTTTCTTCTTTAATTAATTTTCATTCTTTCAGCTTTCAAAGAGAATATTGAGATATAGGATTGTTTATAAATAAATCATATTCGATATTTTCTAGTCAATTTAATATTTTATTTATAAAATACAAAAAATACATGTATAATGAACATTGTATGTACATATTGTCAGAAATTTAGTATCTCAGTCCAGTAATCGATTGGATCCATGAATTAAACGCCGCAACTTTTGTGAAGACTCCAGGTCTGTTGCTGGGACAATAAGCATCACCGTAACTTACGATGCCGATTTGAAGATATTGACCATTCGAGCTTCGTACGACGAGAGGACCACCACTATCACCCTGCAAGAAGAATTACAATAATTAAATCTATTTTAATATATTTCTTTAACGTTAATTTATATAGAACAAATTGTAGGTACGATACTTACTTGACACGCGTTTTGACCAGCTCCGAACGCCGTACAAACATTTCTCTCATCCACGTTCCAGTATTGTCCACATTCTCTTTGGCTAATAATCGTTAGCTGAGCATACTTCAAAGCTTGAGTGGTTGAACCACCGGTATGATCTTTGCCCCATCCGATAACAATAGCGGTCTCACCGTTGTGATTTGTATACATATTACTGTGACTGGCTATTGTGATAGGTTGAATTTTGCCTATTAATCGAATAGTAATATATTAGAAAATGTTAAAATTGATGTTATACTTCAGAATGTAATTAATTTTAATAATTAATTGACTTACTTGAAAAGGGAATGTCCCGTGGTGTGTACAGTAATCCAATATCATTGATACTTTTCCTATAGCGTGGATGAAGGTACGATCGCGTCGTCATCATGGAGATTCCTGGACCAAGATTATAGTCATACTGGATGCCAGACTTGTCGATAATACCGAAGACAAGGAGGAATTTGTGTGGATGCTCTGCGATACAGTGCCCGGCTGTCAAGACCCATCTACTTGACAGGATGCTTCCGCCACATTGAGCGATCATTCCATTCCCAGCGAGTCGGTGCACGACAGCGACGAAGGGAAATTGTCTTTCCCTCGCATATTGCCCACCTGCTATTCTATCTGCTTTAAAAACAAAAAAGACTTGATTAGATTCTCTTAGATTTTTTATTTAACTCGTAACCCGTATCACGAAATGTAGAAGTCTCCTACACAACTATATCTTTGTATAACATTTATATATGTGGTTCTAAATTATTATTAAGATTACTTTAAGTGTTTCTAACTAAAATATGAACAAAGTATCTCCTAAAATAAGTAACGAAGACATTTTAGGCACTAATTTATATTAGAAATAAATCTAAGTTTTAATATAGGTATGTAGATAAATTCTTTTAGACGTCACTGTTTATTTAACAAAAGTGAGATGACTTCTGTTATAAATTAAATATATGTTATTCATAGATTATTATTTACCGTCTTTCGTAGTATTTTGGATCGAAGGCTCCGTGCTTGGAGCTTCCTTAGCAACTTCCTGGTGGTCACCAATTTTGTAGTACGACGAAATGTTCGTATGAATTTTCACTATGTTGGAATAACCACAGCTCTCCTGACATATCGTCAGAGCAATCACGAAAAGGAGGATAGTCTTCATGCTTCGGGAAGTCATCGTGAACTGATGTGGATTTCACAGGCCCTTCGGTTCTTATATAGGAACGATCATAGACCCTTCGGTAGGGGTGGTAAGTTTTACAATATACACCGAAAGACATTTCTGGAGTTACGGTAAAATTTGGGAATTTTCCGAGATTGTTATATTGCCCAGGTTTAACTGTACTGCACAGGACTGTACTTTTATTTCATGCTTACCCTGTAGGTACGCGGGCAAAGCAGGTATAAGAGACTAATATTCAAAAATTCTAGAAAAGCTTGTATAACGGGACCACTCGGACGTTGCTAGTCGTACTGACACAATTGACTTTTGTTTCAGATTACTCCTGCTACAAAGAATAAAATTCTACGATGGACTGCATTAACAAAGGTACACGTTTACTTCAACACGCGATTACTCATAAATTCGATGGCGGGGTTTTCCTCCATCGTTATTACCGTCAAGTATCTCCCCAACACTTTCACTTTATCTAGATGCGTTTAATTAAGTAAGTATGACTATCTCAAAGTAGAATGTTGAAACATTTAAGAAAATATTTTTTTCCGACAAGTTTTTTCATCGATAGAAATTATTTTCACAGTTCTATTACAAAATTTAATATACTGTATATGAGGAGGAAGCGAACAGAAAAAGTCGAAAAGTTACTTTTTGTTCGTCTCCTCCTCATATATACCTACTAATCAATATTTTTTCGCCATTTTTCTTATTTGTTTTGTCAATTTTTAAAGATTAATCAAATGTATCTACCATATTCCGTGTAGAGAATTAACCTTTAGAGGGAATTGGTTAACGATAGGATCAGGAGGGAATAATTGAAGATATAACAAATTTTTTAAATAAACCTTTATTTCATGCGCCGTCATTTTACGACTGACAGTGTCGATTCTTTAATACACGATACATTAAAGTAAATTCTAAAATAGGAACGGTATACTTGAGATGAAGATCTTAAAAGATTCGTATCTTTTTTTCTTTTCTTTCTCTCTGGTCTTGTAAAATTAAGATTCTTTCCGATTCTAATTGATAAAAGAAGCAGCTATAATACCAAATGGAATTAACGCTATGTGAATGTACATGATAAAATAACAGTTATACCGCTCGTAATAACTTAGGAAGGGAAGAAGAATTAAGTACGCTATTAGACATTATCGTTAAAATAATACTTATTCTCAACATAGCCGCTAGTAAGATTATGCAATTTTTATTATTTTTTTTTTTTGTTTAGTTAAAAGGAGAATGCAACAAAGGGAAGGTCGAGTCATTTGAAAACAGTTAATTTGCGCGACTCGTCTTGAATGGAAATGCACCATTCTTACTACTATTGCTTCTTCTAGCTCGAGTTTCTGCATTTTTGTTTCTTTTCTTCTTCTTGTCTCATAGAAATGGATTATCACGTTCCGTCTGTCGCATAATATATGTTACGTAACATCATTCCATAGCTCGGTTATGTAATTAAACGCGAACGTGACGTACCGAGGAAGTAGCGCGATTTAATCATTGCACGTTTGCTTTTTCGTTGATAAAACGGTACGCAATGTATATCTACAGTTTTACGCATTACTTCCTTATATTCTTTCATTTTCATGTCATGTACCATGATTTCTTTACTTTTTCTTTTCAAAAAATCGTTAACATCGTTAACGGCAGAAGCTTATCTATACGCAGAAAATTTTGTTTGCAAGGAGCACCTTCTCTCCCTCTCTTTCTCCGATCTTGGTAATTATTCGCGATAATTCCACTCGACACATATCAATTTTCCAAGACTTTGCGCGCATTATCTCAACGACCGTTTCACGTTGCGATTAAAACAACGGTTTGACTAGCTATATTATTTATTATTACACATTATGCTACTCGAAAGCATCGCGCTCGGCGGAAACGATTATCTGGTGTCGGAGTTTATTTGATTCTTGATTTTTTATTTATACGTACTTGATGACAAGTGAAGGAATTATCCGATCAGACGAACGCGATTAAACCCGAGACACGATAGTTTATTGTGAGTATTCCATTCGATGCGATTCTATGTGACGATAAACTCTCTATTTTTTTGAGGGAATATTTTCTATTTTCTTCTATCGTATGTCAATATGTCGTAAAAATCGTTCAGATCGATTTCTAATTTTTTTTTTTTTCATAATTAAACGTACCGAACTACGTATTATAATTCGAAGGCCACGAACGAGGGAATTGAAAATCGATAAAACCGATACCCGAGCTATCATTTTCTCGGCTATAGTCGATCGTTTCAGTCTTCGTGCTAAGGATATAAGGATCAATATCGAGAATCTCGCTAGATGATCGAATCTACCCAGGGATCGTCGTCGAATTTCCAACGTCCAATCGTTCACAGGACTGGTATTCTTCATTGATCTCGGTGAGGAACCAGAAGGCTAAAGCGAGAAACATCGTTCCCGTTAGGTCACCCAAAGCCGTCAGGTACGGGATAGCCGAGTTGTCTGGATCTATTTTGTGCCTCCACATCGCATGAATGATAACGTGCGCGATGTAAAGTAACAGCATAACCTGTGAATTTCAAAGTATAATTATTCATCGATAATCACACTGCTTGCGGTTCGTCGCAGTCATCATGCATTATTTAAACGTTACTGGCGTAGTTGCTAAATTCCTGGCAATTTTGAATAGAACTGCATGATGCTTCGTGAATATATGTATGTAGAAGTATCTATGATTATTTTGACATTAGGTATACGTCGGAATTTATTCCAGGTTCTTCTTGAAGTTTTATTCAAAATCGCCGAAAAACTTTCGTTTTAACGTATAAATACATATGTGAACTCACTTGTACGGCAGATACTACGAGATAAGAAAGCACAAAGTACGCGTCCACCGTCGATCTCTGACATTTTATATAATCGGCTGCAAAGACGAATACCAACTGACCGGATATTGCCATTCCGATAAGTATCCTCGCCGTCTTGGCGTACGGTACTAAAAGTGAAAGTCAAACGTGATCATTTTCTTATTCGCTTTATTCTTTTTTCGTTCAAATCACGGCCACGTACCTCCTTTAAAAAGTGCCGTCCACGGAGCGACCCATAATTTTGCGTGCGGCGGGAGAATACCCAAGATGGACGTCTGATGTAACATCGTAGAGATTCGGGACGCTTGGACGGAAACCAAGTTACCACCGATACCGTTTATGATAGGCTGGAATATCACGAATCCCTTGAACTTGTCGACAACCTCGTTTAAGATCAGTCCACCGAGCCTGAAAGATGGTTCGCGTTAAAACAATGCGCCATTTAAATAATTATCGTATTACTTACCCACTGATGAAGAGGGCTGACAAGACAGGTACCCAACCCGACGTCAAAACGTTTCTCGTGTACTTGTTCTTTAAAACCACGTAAATCCATAAAGGTAACAGCAAAAGGTAGCCAATTAAAACGACGTAAAGAATCCAAACTTGTTCTTGGAGCCTTTCAAAGAATGCAGAAGCTATGGTTGAAAATACACTGATGGATACAACATCTCCGATCGAAGCGGCCAACGGAGTAGCTAGGTTGTCTGGATTCATCTTGCATCGATGGGATATCATAATCACCGCGATCATCGCAAAATCTACGGAGATATTTTTATTAGCTACTAACGAACATTATTTATTAATAAAAAACCTATAGCAATATACTATTTAATATACGTACCAAGAATAAAACAAGAACTGGTTGCCGTGCAAACGCTCGAGGTAGCTAATAGGAAAGCGTAATTCCATTGGAAAGGCACGCTCTCCGTGCCTTCCTCCTTATGTACGAGATCCTGAATAGATCCTACGATTATCGCGAACACTGCCACTAATATAGCAGCTACGATCGCCTGGATCTGAACAAGTGCGATATTACCAATGATCATCTTCATGATCTCCCGACATTTGTGCATATTTCCTAGGTTCGCCTGAGTGCTTAGCCGCGAGGCCAAGCACATGTCGAGGTTCCCCTTCAGTCCCAGCAATGCAGGTACCAGGATAAGTAGTTGACCGATCGTCTTGAATACCGGCCAGTGCTGAAGCGAAAATTCCTCGATAAAATGCAGCCACCGATAACAATGAGAGATGCAATACAACGAAATGCACGATAGGTTTTACTTTATCTCGAGACAATGGCAAATACTTGGACGATAACAGTTTTACAAATATTGAAAGCAGCATGAAAATGTATTACAGATTGTACAATACATCTATGTGAATGTCGTCAAGGATTATCGGACCCAATTTCCTTGTATTCTTATTAATCGTGTCCACTTTCCTCATTGATGACGTGCACGCATATCTCATATCATAGTTACCTGAACCCTGTCCAGAACGAGACCAGCTCCTATCGTTCCAATTCCGGCGATGAAGAAAGGTACAGAAATCTGAAGGGTCGTGTGGTACCATCTCTCGGTCCTTTGGTGCCTCCCACCCCCGCCGCCGGTCGGATCATTTCGAAAATCAGGATCGGGGTCTGAATTTGCAACGGAAGAGATCGTCACTATGGAACTGCCACTGGATAAGGAACCACCGCCAAGATTCGGCACTGGCATATCCTTTTTGTTCTTTTGTCCATTAGGAACTTTTAGGCCGGCTATCGAAAAATTGCAACGTTTTATCGTGAAATCGCTCCTTCATCCCGCCGATCGAAAGAGACCGAACTTTGGAAGAATTCTTAGAAGAATGTCTCGGATGGACTTGCAACAACGACCGACGGCGAAGCAGCTTTCGCAGAACGAAGACACGTCCGTTATGTACGAGCGTACGCAATATCTATGCCGCGTACGTTATTAAAATTTCGAACTTTGTCGTCATCACCTTTATCACAAACGCGCGTTTATTTCTATTGGTCTCTTTTGATACACGCAATGTTAAATTTCCATTGAAAGAATCGATGATAACGCTCGCGGCCTGAGTCCATCCATCATCTTTTTTTCTCTCACATTCTTATATATCTTCTATTTACCAGAAGAACAAATACCGGATCACTTGTCACTAGAATGACCGTGAATTTATTATTTAGTGCCGACCGTTCTATCGCTTCGAAAGTATCACGCATGAGTCTTTTCCGTTATCCGTTCAATGTATCCATTTCTTTCATATTAGTTTTTTTTTGTTGGCTTTAATTACGCGTCGATACGTATAATTGACAACGTCGTACGGTATCGTCGATCGGTTTCGCGTGTAAGATAGATAGAAAAAAAAGAGAAGGGAAACTTTTTTACTCGCACGATTTATTTATCGTTGGCTTTCGATGTAAATTAGAATGGGGAAAAAAGGAGAAAACTAGTTTTTCTCACCTGCTACCTTCTTCACGACCACCGGTTCCGCTTTGATACCATCGGTTGTTATGCCGTGATTTTTTTCGCTGGATTTCTCGATGTTCTCGAACTCCAACGCGTAATTCTCATTACCGTTCGGCGTCATCGCGACCCGTGGAATCACAAAAGCTTTATCCGTAATCTTGTGACCGATTACATCGGTTAATCTGCCTTCATTGCAGTTTACTGTATCGTTAGGTTTGTAATCCGTGACGTTTAGCAAAGATGGTTCAGTCCCCGAGACCGGCAAAGCGACCATGCCTGTTTGCAGATGTTTGTTAATTAGTTTTTTTTTTTTTTTTTTTTTTGACATAAAGACCATTTTTACATACCGTATTCGGTGCTGACGTACAGTGTGACAATGCCTCTTTCCAAAGTCGCGAATACCAGGATCAACCTGGGACAATTTCACGTCGGCTCTGCCCAGTTCCGTCAGCCTTAATCTAGAGTATCTAACGACGTCAGAAAGAAAAACAATGTAGCTCGGTATATACATGTATATCTCAGTAACATCTTCCGAAAGATAAAGCTTAGGTACCTAGTACTACGTATCGTGTAAACTTTTGCGTCGAGATCGATCGAACGATCGATATTGCGAAATTGCTTTTGTTAAATTGTGTAAAAATCACGCAACGATAATCGAACGTGATGAGAATCAATGATTACGAAATTTACTCGAGTCGCATATTCTTTCTCTCAAGATCGTTTCATTTCACATTTACTCGTTTTTAATTATGATAGAGATTGAAAGCGAAAGGACTTGGACGTTTGTTCGTAATTGATTTTTAACCGACTTCAAAAAAGGAGGAGATTACTCAATTCGACAGTGGGCGAAGACTCTTTTTTTTTACGACGTCACTGTTTATCGCGTTCTAGGCACGATTATTATTTAAAATGGGTATGAAGTGGTGCTTCGGTAATTGATAGCGATAAGCGTACTTGTGCACTTTTTCTTTCCTCTCTTTCTTGCCTCGCTCGATTTCGATGCCGTTGTACCGTTGACGTCGCATCTATGACGATAGTATGAAACTCCGCGAAATATTATACGACGGATCAGCAAATCGTCCCATCGCGACACGAGGAACTAAGTTCTCGCGTTACCGTTAATCTCGGAGAACGTGGTGTACCTTCCTCCTTCGTGTAGAACTGACTCGCGCGCGTGTCCACGAAAGGAAAAGAAAAGAGAGAGAAAAGCGCGAGTATCTATGAGGTTCATTCTCATTAGTACGAATATCATTTAACTCCGAAAGGCATAGATACTACGTCAAACTTTCTTCAAACAATTGGTTTCCTTGAGATTCATTAAAAAAGTCATTTCGTCAATGTCAAGTACAGGGATTAGATAAGCGACGTAGCGCTACCACTTTTACGCAATTTTTTACGATCACGTAACAGTCATGGTTCAAGGCCCGCGATCATTGTCTTTCGCATCAAAGGCGTTTTGAAGAATTTAATTATGGTTATCGTCGCGATTCAGAAAAAATAGAAAAAAAGGGATGAAAAAGATGTCGAGATCTGGATAGATTTATTGAAAAGGTTCATTGAGATCGAATATTGTTATCCGGTTTCATAGTTACGATTAGTCCAAGATCTTTTACAATTTAAGTTATTGATAATAAAGCAACCGATATCTTTTTACTCGAAGAGCGTCACGAACCGATAACGCGACATCGATATCGAGTAATGGAATTTGCAATGATAGATGGCTAATCTGAAGGATCTCCCGCGTTTATTCCTCGTCAAAATTGCTTTTTACTTCTAGTCTACTTACGTAGCAATTACATGTCGTTGAATTAGCGCCAGCGTGTCGATCTTCCTCGGTGGGACGTCTATCGTGGCTCGATGACGATCAAAGATGATCTCAAAGAGCTTGAAGGAATCACCGAAAGCGGTGAAAAATTGGACGAAGCTCGTTTGTACCAATTGCTTTGGAAAGATCGATCCTCGATCGATAAGAGCGATCGCGTTTTCAAATTCCGAGAAGATCCACGAATTTTCCAGCTTTGGATAGATTCTATCGCTCGTTAGCGAAACGACGACGACGATGATTGCTGGAGCCGAGCTGTGAACCGTTTGCCACACGCGGTCGTGCTTGACTGATAAACGAACTCTTAAGCTCAGCCCTCGTCGTTGCTCGTCTGCACGACGGATGAAACGTCTGTCGTCCCTCGGACGTACGCACGTGCGCTATCTTGACCGTTCACGATGATGCCGGTTACGTTCCAGTGGCAGCGATGGTGGTGGTCGCGATGGTGGTATAGCCGATGACTATGACCGTGGTGGGAGATCGACATAGATCACCGTTCGATCTCTATGAAACAAGCCTACGCGATATTGGCGCCAAGAATTTTGCTACGAATCGAATTACCCCCACCCTTACCCCCCTCCTTCTCTTTCTCACGTCATCGTAATCATTGTCATCGTCCTTCTTCGAGTTCCCTCCCCACCATCGGCAAACGCACATCGCGCTCTCTCGCATTGACCCGTACTATTCCGCGTTCCGGGTCAAACGATCGACTACGTTCCTCTTTTTCTCACCGTCCCTTCCTTCTTTTCTGAACGTCCCGCGACCCTCGATGGAATCTTTTAAAGGTTTCTCCAAACGATATCGTTAACGTGATCTGCGATCGTAGACTTTGACGATTTACAAATTATGCCGAGGTTTTAAAGCGAATCGAACAAATTTCACGGAAATATATATTTTCTTATTTGCTTTACACACGTTTTTTTTGTAAATCATCGTAAGGATTAGTAAAATTAGCAAGTCATGTAATATTCAGTGCAAGTAGATTGGCCGTGTCCAACGAAGGGGAGTACCCTTTAGTAAATTGAAATAAAATATTTTTGACATCTTCCAAATATCGTTCGAGTACTTCTTATCGTATTTTTACAATAATGTCTCGATTGGTATAAGAATCGAATAGCGAAATAGATTAATCGTGAATTTCATTCTTCTCTCCGGTCACCCTCTTCTCTAAACTCCACGTTCGCGTGACTACGACACGTGCTGGAGCTTACACGTGCGTCTTTCGAGTTATCGTCGCCAAATCAAAAATATTTCAGCGTGTCACGCACGATCGATCGTTGAGTGGGTATAACGTAGAAATCGAGACGACCGATTTATCGAAAATTCGAAACCACTGTCATCATACTATTTTTCATTTATTACCATTTGAACGAGGAAACACCAGTCACGATCGTTAGTGAAGAATTATAACGATTTCCAGTTAATGGACGTCAATCGGGGTTTTACGAAATGAGGAAAAAAGTAATTTGAATCGATGGGCAGATATCGATACTCCCGATGAGTACTCTAAGTTTAGAATTCGTGCAGCTAATACGTACCTACTTGCTTATCGTTACATAAATATCCTTCGCGCTTCGTACTGTTTACCGCAAGAGCGTCATACACCGGGCCGATCGTTGGCCGATCGACATTCTGTGCACGTAGACGCTCGAAGGAACGCTGGGATTTACACGTCTATCGTGACGTAGTCAACGTCATTGGAAAAAAAGATAAGGGGATTCCGATTAAAGAAGCGTACGCTAACTTTACGTGCATTCTAAGTGATTTTTTTGATAGCGAGATTATCCGGATTACAATAGGTACCTATTCTATTTGTACTAAATCTACCCGGATAAATATTTGGTGTTTTTTGTCTTTGAATCAGAAAGGATTACAAACGTTTGTGATTTATATTAATTATTGATCGCATCTGTGCACGAATGGAGAAAACGGTAATCAGCATGAGATGCAGCAACATTTGTTTATATTCTCAGAGAAGATTTTAAGACGTCGGCGATAACGATCACTAATTGCTTTCGTCGCGTACTTCGTAATAAACATTTCTAATCCAGGGTATTTTACGGAACCGAAACCGAGTCGATTATCACTGATAAGAGCAATTGGGTTGACATTCTCGTCGTCGTTGTCGTTCTTCACCCCGAATCAACTTCTTTTCCCTCACTCTTTCTATTTCTGCTTACCTCCCTCCCTTCCTCCTTATCGGTTTCTCTTTTTTTTTCTCTTTTTGTAGTAACGCTTTACCACTTTCGACGAAGAAGCCATGCAATTACAGGTCTTCCTAAAGTTTTATAGACGCTTTTACAATGCGTCATAACTTCCAGCATGTCGCGTATACTTTATAGTAGGTGCCTGCTCCTTAATTATACTCCTAAGACACGGAGTTCATTTCCAACTTGGAATTATTTTGAGTCATTCGAATAAATATACCTGTGCTAAATGGGTACGTTGTACACGCGAATACGATGGTGAGCTATGTTCGAATCGAATGTAAAGCGAAGGTTACCGCTTGCGAGGTGATTTGTTGATTGTATACTTACTTGTAGATACTTTTGAAAATAGGTGGATCCCTGGCAAGCAGTCTTCGATCTTCCTGGGAATAACCTACACGTATTTATATCGTCGATAATATCATGATTATTAGACTTTAATTACGATGATTATCCGTGATTTCTACATTGTGCGCACGTAGTTTTTTCATTGTTCGGTATTTTTTCCTCTTCCTCCTACACATTTATTTACACTACGTCTCCCTACTGTCAAGTGTGCATACAAAGATCGCGAAAGATTCGTAAATTCCATTGGTAACAATCCCGGAGACATACGATAAACGTCACGTAATCGTTCGGACTTCCAACGAATAAGATTAAATCGTGATTTATATCGAATCACTCGCGACGTTCGATAATTAATCACTTATTAATATCGAGCCTAATCTCACGCGAAGTTCGTTCGTGCTCGTGGCGCGATCCGTTCGCGAGCAGGTTTCAAGATTAATCTCCTTAATTAATCTATCGATTCGTAAGTGCTTCTGAATAAAGTCGATAAAAAAGTGTTATACTCGCGAAAAGCAAATTTATCGAATGATCTGTAGCTCCTTAAATTTCCGCGAGGATTTTGAAGGTCTCAATGCGCTTTAAGATTTTTATCGCAGGATCGATAGTACGAGAAGAAACGATGCGTTGCTTTCATGAAGGAAAAAACGTACGATGATCGTTCTGAGAAATTACACGTGCGTGATTGTCTTATAGGCAGGATGCTAGACGATAAAATGACGACAATTCGTAATAGCATTGTGTCGCAATAATAATTACCGCGGTAAAGATTTACAAAGGTCTTTGATAAAATTAATTAAACTATATGTGCACGTAACGATATTCAAAGTTTTGTTTAGCTTCGACAGAAATTCCGGGTAACCTCGAGGCTAGTTTTTACGTTTATCGCCACGATAACGTACGATAATGAAACTATTTATGAAGATGCTTGAGGGACAGGAATTATTGTTATTCTTTTCTCACCTCCCCTCTCCGTTTAGTGGCCCGTATCTTTGACAATATTTAGTTAAGAAGAAGCCGATCGATTTTTGTGTCATGTCTCGTCAAGAGGGGAGAGAGAGAGCGAGACTAGGATTTTAATAAAGGATCAGTCATCTCACGTTCGAAGGAGATATTCTATATGTATATCGCGAAATTATTTTAATCGTGACGTAAACGAGGCAAACGATCGATCGTTTAAACTCATTGGCGTTTATCATGTTGATTTCTCACCTGCCTTTTATCACTTTTTTATCTATGTACTCTCTCTCCCAAAACTTCGTTTCTCTCGATAAAAATGAACCGTATCGTCAGTGAGGAACGCGCACTATCATCTAGGTTAACCCGTGTATTTGCAGTACAGTCGACGGCGATGCGAAAACGTTTGCGACGTGCATAAGTTAGATTACGATAGCTCGAGGGCTTTTAAGAGGATGTGAAAAATATTTTAATTGTGAGCGCGTTCTTACGACGTCTTGATAATATACTTACGGTGAGGATAAGCGAAGGTAGATAGATAAAAAATAACGACAACGCTTTTAATGGTTATTAGACTATATTTTTTTTTTTGGACGAGTCCAACTATCCTTGGCTAACAAATAATATTTACGAACAATCAATCTCTATGCACTTACAATTTAATTTTGATTTTGAATATTTTGATTTTCGATTCCTCCTCCGCCTCCTCTCTCGCATTATTCATTTTTTGTACCCTCAATCGCGTTTAAAAGAAAACAATCTTCGTGGCAAAGTGAAAACGTATTGCGAAAGATGGTAATAGTGAGCTACGAAAAATGCGATCGTTTCGCGAAAACGATCGATTTCAGTCTCGAGAGGGCCTACGGTTCTCAAAAATACCTCTTACAAGAAGATAAAAATATGCTTTGACACCAAAGTACAGTACTTATTTCGACATGCGTGCCATGGCCGATTTATGCAAAAAGAAAAAAACTCTGCGTATAATCGTTAAAAAATTTCTTTGAGCTTCGTGATTCGATAATTCTTTTTTGCAGAAACCAGCCAGAGAAGATGCACGCGCAACGCTCGTTATGTTTCGTACTACATACGTCGATCGTACACACGTAAATATCAATTTCAGTTCTTCATATATCTCTTTCGTAGATATAGATACATAATAATAATAATAATAAATAAATAATAATAATAATTCATAATATCAGATAAATCTTATTAAATTTTTTGTATAACTATATATCGCATTTAATCTTCTTCGGTAATGCCAAAAAACGTAAACGCTATATACGATACGGTAAAATATTATAATTCCTATCGCATAAATACTTATAAATACAGGTATTCAGATGAAAGCATTACATTAGGAACATTCGGTTTACTGCGTGCTAAATATTAAAATTACTATCGGTCCTTAAGACTAAGATTTATGTTAGAAACGATCGATAATGAGCTTCTCTTCGTGGCAGAATTTTTTAGAAGGGTCTTTTCATTTCATTCGAGTATGTCAAAAATAATGTCTTGCTTTTTTGTGCCGTTCTCGTAAAAAGTTGTCCGTTCCATCGAGTACAATATTATTTGCATATGTATAATCATGAAAAATTACATTGATTTCCTGCGATGTTTACTTTTTCTTCCTTTCTTTTTTTCTTTTTATATATATACAACACCTTATACGCACTTTACATAAATATATATATGTATATATATATATAATAGTGTACTCGGTAATTCGTTATCGACATAGTGGCTGTCAGTTGTACTTCTCGTTTAGTAGATACGTTTAATTATTCTATTATATCATTATCAACTAGGAAAGAAGTAACTACATGACCCTGAATTTTGGTACTTACCGATCGTAGTTTTCTTTTTTTATCCCCTTCTTTAATAATAAGTACTTATCGCATTGGCTGTTTCCATCGGACCGCACCTTCTTTCTTTTTTAAAGACTAATTTTGATTTTTTCTCAATATATATATAATATAATATAATATTTCTATATATATAAATTTATACGTCACGTATTACGTATATCCTTATAAATATTTTATCTCGTCGTCGTCGTCGTCGTCGTCGTCGTTTTGGGTCGAACGTGACGTACACGCTCATGCGCTGTTCATACGATAAACGTACATACACACACACGTACGGAATATACAGCTGTATATATATATATTTATATTTGAATGCGTGTACACGTTAAATAGAATACACTTGGTCCAGTTCATTTTAGAGCCATTCTTCTTCTCTCTCTCTCTCTTTCTTTCAATTTTTTTCTATTAATAGATATACATTCCCCCTGATTAATGAAGGTCGATAAAGCTTTAACTAAGGAACTCTAGCGTTTACAGCTTAATAGGAACTTAATGAAATCGCGATGCGACATTATTTGTGCGCATTGACGACTTTCGATACGAACGTCGAACGGATTCTCATTTTCGCGGCTTTAAAACCATCGATCGAAATTAATTAGATAATCTTTTCCCGTGTGCGTTAGCTTGTTCGCGCAACAGTTTTAACTAGTCGCCCGTTATTGTCATGTGCTGCTCATACGTACGTATAGGGAAACAAATACACAGAAGAAACACGGCAAGTACATAGAAAAAGAGAGAGAGGAAGAGAGAGAGCGTGGATTTTTACGTAAGCGCGTGAGACGTTAGAAAATCTGGATATTACATCGTTTTAACGTTAACTACATATTCTTTAAGAGGAGAGCTACGCGAGACGAAGCGACACAAAGGAATCATTATCGTTGATAACAACGCGTACCGCATTTTATCTCGTCACTTCGACTTTTCCATTAATTTGCGAGCGTCTGCATTCCGCGACGTAGAATTTTACGAGATGCAGTAAACAAAAAAAAGAGAAAAGGAACACACGAGCGTCCCGTCGCCGCTGCGTTGGCTCGACGTGATGATTCGTTTTCAAGAACACTGGGTTTTTTTCTTTTTTTTTTCCTTCTAATTTTTCATCGTCTCTCCTTTCTCATTTCGAAGGAACGCTCGCGGACTACAATAGCCACGACGAGAAAGACCAGCATGGATAAGTAACGTTGTAAACACGGGCATCGGACTAGAACTCGCGAGGACCCGCGAGAACAAAAAAGAGGGGGGAGGTGGCTGGTGGTAAAATGTGGAAAAGAAAAGGGAAGTAGGAGAAGAAAGGAAGCAAAGGGGTGGCTCGAGTAATCCGTTTCTCCCTTCTTTTTCCAGCTCTCGCATGGCACAATGCCGATGGTAATTCCCTGCGTTTTTCCTCGGCTCAACCCTAATTTCATGATTCTGCCGACGTTTTACAAACTTTTTTTTTTCTTCGGCTGTCAACGATATCCAACTTGGACTGACGATCGGCCGCACGCGTTAGCTCTCTCTCTCTCTCTCTCTCTCTCTCTCTATTTCCCATCTGTCGTCCCGTGTCCGAGGGGTTGCTTAGGTGGCAGGAAGAAGGGGAGGGGGGAGGGCACAATACTCTAAGCCGGTCGATGTTGAATTCGAAAGGGGGGAAAACCTCGGTGAAATCTTATAAAAGATTTCCAAAATATTGTGTAAATCGGTGCTCGCGTGGGGTGCGCCAGCTGAAAAGTTTTTGGGGTGAACTCGTCGAAACGAGGCGAACGGACCAACGATAGTTTCGCCGGGTGCGATTCTGCGAGCGCGGAATTCACGCGTGCTAAATAAATAAAGGGTTGCTCCGCCTCTTGGCGCGCTTAGATCCTCTTTTTGAAAGGATCGAAAAAGCACCAAAAACCGGCCTACGAAGGGTGGCTTGTATGTACGTGTGTTTGTTGCTCGTTGAATGTGTATACGTTTTCACCCTTTCCTTTCTCCTTCTTCATTCGTTTCTCTCTCTCTCTTTAACTCTTTTTTGCTCGTTTCCAGAATCGTGGATTTTTTGTCCCCTTCCTCCGTTCGACTGTAAAAATTCGCGCTTCGTTTTTCACGTCAAGCTGGAATGCACGAGAAAGGGTTCCGATTCGTTTTTGTCCCTTTTATTCTTTTTTTAAAGAACGATGTTTTTTTTTTTTTTATTGTTGCTCTCCTTTTCTTCTTTCTCTCGACGCAATCTTTTTAATAAATCATCGAACGAGCGACGGTAAAATGTGCGTGTGCAAGGAAATGCGTTTATCGCTCGGTCTCCCGACCCTATCGATCGATCGATCAATTGTACTGTACGTATCTCTTCCGTCACAAATCGATGTTTCCTTTAAATTAAAAACAGACGCACGCGCGCGCATGCCGATGTTGTTACGTAATCGCTATCGAAGTGATGACCCTCGCGATGGAATCAATATGCTTTAAATTGAAAGACTCGAAGGAATTTTTCTCGCTCTAGGCGCGGGTCCAAGGTATAATATTTGAGGAAAATCGATCGTCTTATCTCTCTCTCTCTTTTTCTTTGTTTTTTCTCTATTCTTTATCTTTCGATTTAGACATCATCGACCGTAGCAAAACAGTTCTCGCCTTTCTCCAGCAGAGTTTCTACCACAGCTATCGAAGTTATTACGGCGAGCGCGATGAAATTTCCAAGTTGTACCAAGACGATGAGGTGGAAAGAGACGGAGAAGATGGTGGTGGTGGATGAGGAGGCATAGGAGGTGGCGGAAGAAAAACGGAGAAAAAGAAAACGCGGTAGAAATGGTCTGTCGAGAGGGGAGAGGCTTTGATAATTGCAATCCACTTCCTTGTGAGGAGAAGGTGGAGGAGTGGGGAGGGTATAAGCAGTCCCGTGTTCGTGGGGTGGTTGATGAGTAGGGGAAACAGGGTGGACCGAGAAAAAGGGAGGGGTGTCCCTTCGGTTCGATACCTTTCTTAAATTTACCAGGAACTTCGAAGTCGAGCTTCCAAGCCCGGCTCTCTCTCCCTCTCTCTCCCCCATCTAAGTAAATAAATGACGAAGGAAACAAAAGGAACGGTCGTGCGATTATGCCGGAACCACGCGGAAAGGGAAAGTCGATAAACGTGCAAGATTTTGTGCCAGCATTGATCAATTTTGCCTTTATTTTCTTTTTTTTTTCTTTCGACTAGATATTTTAGATTCGTCCGTGCCGTTACTTTTCTCGTGAGTATTAAAATGCTTTACTTCTTTTCTTTTCCACAAAATATATCCAGATTTCTTTACTCGCTTTGCTTTTACTTTTTACGAACTATAGGGAGAGAGAAGGGTGATTGTATTTTTCATATCAGCCCGAGCAAACTTTCGGTCGGGGGAAGTTGAGTTTTTCCGCACGAATATCTTCGATAGAATCCTTAATGAAAAATTGCTGGTCTTTTGTCCATCTTGAGACTCCGTCTTTCGACCCCACCACCATCATCACCACTACCACCCCCTGCCCTCTTTCTTTAGCTCGTGCACACGTTTCCCCCGTTTTTCGGAGCTCTCTTGGAAACCGCAAGATATTATTGATTTTTATACATATCTTCTCTCTCTTGCTCTCTCGACGCGTTGTGGGTGGACGTTCCGTTTTTCGGTGTGTCCGTGCGTTCGTGTGTTTGCGTATCGGAGTAGTAGGGGGGCTAGCTGTGTCATTTACTCATTGGTCGTTGGTTCGAGAAGGACGTGGAATCGTTGCCTTCCGCCTTCCCTTTTCAAACCGACGACCCCGTCTACTTCGGCCATCAAGCAAAAGGAAAACTTCGATATAGCGCAAGCGCTTTACTGTTCCTGCGAATATACGCCTCCACCACCCTACCCCACCGGTCCCACTACCTTTCACTCTAACTCTCACTTTCTCTCCTCAAAATTCTTTCCTCCATCCTCCCTTTTTTCTTTTCCTTCTCTTCCGTCTTCCACTCGCAACACCCCCCGCTCGTCCCCCCTATAGCCCTCCTGAAAGATTTTCCCTTTTTTCTTCTCTCCCTTAAACGAAAAACGCCCTCTTTCTTTTTCTTTCACCGGCAGGCTTCTCTTCGTTTTGCCATTAGATTGAACTTCGTTCAGAAATTTCATTTCGTCTAACATCCCGGCGACTTCGTTAACGCGAGTTACTTCGATATGCTCTCTTGCTCTCTTGGATGATATCAATGAGGACCTTGAATAAGGGCAGAATTTGCATGGTAATACCGCGATCGCTTCGGGCCGGGTAAGTTGAAACGCGATTAGGTGTTAGTTACGTTCCGACTATCCTCGCGAATTCCAATTAGCGTCGCGGAACTTTACTACCCATTTATACGTACGTACGTACGCGTGTACGTTGTCGAAAGCGAGAAAGAAAAATTAAAGCGGCGGGGGTGAGCACCGTCGATCGGTCGAATCTCATTTGTCAACGTTGTTGTACCTATTTGTAGAAAGAGGAGACCCTACGTGCGACACCCTTTTTAAAAAAAAGTGAAACCGATCAGTTTCAAAACGAGACGAATTCGGTCGTGTAACGCGATATCACGGAACTTTTCGTGACGGCAACAAAAAAAGGAAATATGTTTGGATAGTAGTGCGTACATAATTAGAATTAGAGAGAGGTAAATAGGTCGAACGGAACAAAAAAGCGTGCAAAGTAAAGCAAAAAAATCAATTTTTATTTCGCAGTGCGTGCACATAAATAATATAAAAAAAGCAGAGTGTAAACAAAAACATGGTATTTACAAAGGAAAGCAGAAAAAAGAAAACAAAAGTGCAAGGCGACGAGGAAAATCATTCTCTTCGCTTAATAAAAACTAAATAAAATCATCTTACAAGTACTTAAGCGGAAATAAATTTTAATTCGGAAACGTGACTATGTCCCTGGACTAGATCAGGTGTAGGAATTGTAAATCGTCTCCAAAATGACTAGATGGTCTAATCGAATTACCTAATCGCGCGAAGTACGTTTTTTTTTGTACACTAGATTAATAATAATAATATAATACAGATCGTACAGATAATGTAACCATCCCCTCGTGCATTTATCCCTTATACGAATTAGACTTAGACTAGACTTTTGTTTAATAATATATATATTATTAATAATAATCGTAGTAAACGTATGCGGACAGACACATCTATGCACGTGCATGTGTGCATACGATATACTATTTATATATTTATATATATATATATATATATATATATATATATATCATTTTTTCTCTTTGATTTACGGATAAAATTTGATTTTGCGCTCAATTACGTTAGTGAAGGCAATGCTAAAGTATCGGGCGTGGTATAGCCATTTTGGATTTTCCGTTTAGTCGATGTGGTCTCACTTGATCACGCGTCACCGCTAAATTCGAGGCGTGGAGACTTTCTATCACAATGGCCACGACGAAAGGAACAAAACGTTTAAGAATCTTTAGAGATGCTGCGAAAGAATTATAAATACCCGATGGTTTCTATCGATCGGCCAACGCGCGTTCGATGAGACCACGACGAGCTTGGGAAGTCACCCGATTTTAATAATAAAATGTCGAGCGTGAGTCGTTGGTGCAATTAAAAGGTACGACCCTCCTCGACAAACGTGCACAGGCCATTAAGTGCACAATACGCATATTTCCATGGGATGCAATTAAGAGGGTGCCCATTTACATGGACGCCTGCATTTTGCATGTGTATTCTGTAGAACGAATGAGAGAGAGAGAAGGAAGTTGGGGCGAGAAAAATGGACAAAAAGCAAGGAAAGTGGGATGGGGGGGTACGTGTCCTTTCCACCACCCTCCTTCCGATCGTTTCTCCTGGACTTTTTCCAGAAAATCCCAGCCAAGGTCGCGACCTTTCCTCTCTGACCTTCCCACAAGGGGTCCAGATGCGAAAACGTATGCATCCATGGCCCAGGAAAATGGGCCCGGGGATACTTTCTCTCTCTCTCTCTCGTTCTTTTTCACAATGCCTCTAAAAATTCCATTTTTCTCAACCAAATTTCTCTCTCTCTCTCTTTCTGTTTTTCTCCCCTATCTTTCCTTCGCTCCCTCCTCGCCTTATCTCTCTTTCTCTCTCTTTCTCAATGCCTTCGTAATGGCCGATGCTTCTCCTCCCCGAAAAATATGTTAATGCACGCGTGCGCGCATACTAATTCAAACGAATTTTCGGTGAAGCCAGGGAATGGCCTGTTTAATGACGCGGGGCTTGAGTTTCAGCTGCTCTCGATATCTTTATGACTTCTCAGATGAGAGAATTGGATCGTAAATTAAAGCAAATGTATTTTCTTTTTGTTTGTTAAATAACAGAATACCACGTAGACGGTAAAGAAAATACGTTTATCGAAAAATGATCGAAGGAAAATGGAGTAGCACTTTCTGAAACAAGCACTTTTAACGTGGGCGTGCGTCGAGAACGGAAATGCATCGTTGCATGTTTGTTCATCGGGAAAGGGAGGAACGAGAAAGGTAGCAAACGCATAGAGAGACCGAATGCGTGCAAGAGAAACGTATTTCGGGAAGCGAGGTCAGGTTAGAAACGCGGCTGTGTGCCGTGGCCGATTATCGTGTGGTCACTCCGAGAGAACAGCTGTCCTTTCGAGGCTTTCGATCGAACTCACGGCTCGTGTGGCTATTGCTGAGGGAAAAATTGTAAAAAGCCCGGATCTGAAAAACGATGCATCTGCGTGCGACACACGGCCCATCCGACGCGAATACCTTCTTAATTATTTTACTTTTTCTTTCGATTTTTTTGAAAATTCAAGCAAGGTAGCAAGAAAAAGAGGATGGAGAATCGATCGGCCGATACGAGATAATTGCATAGAGAGAAAGGGAGAGAGAGATATTGTCCTTCGTATAGATTATTTCACAGAGATAATAGTAAGGGATTTGTGTAACGTCGTGCAATTCTATGTATACGGATAGTTCTTTTTTAAACTTTTCATTACGTCAGCGCGATATTAAAAAAATTTTGATTCTCAGTTTCTCAAGCTGCAAGGCACGAGTTTGAAAACAGCTTTCACGGAGGAACTATACGTTTCTTTCTTTCTATTAATTATTCTTTCTAACTCTCTTGCTCTTTCTTTCTCTCTCTCTCTCCCTCTCTCTTCTTCAGTTTTTCGATTCTTGCTCTATACCGTGCTAAATTTGAACGGTAAATATTTGGTATTAAAAGACTAGAGTTCAGATCCATCGGACTTGTTCTCTCTAAGTGAGTCCAAGAGCATTGGACTTTGATAAACCGTGGCGTACGAAAACTCTAATAGCGCTATATTTATTTAAAAAGTAGTTTTTTTTTTTTCTTTAATTCTATGCAATGCGTTGGCTGTGTATACGATTGTACTTTTTGTTGCGGGGTTATACTGTGTCCGCCCTGAGTTTGGTTGGCCTTCTTTCCTCATTTTTTGATATCCAGTATTGTAATCGTTCGTTCGCTTTAATCGTACTCGCCCATTGGTTCTATACTTTGTTACTGAGACGATGTTAGCTTGTTAAAACTTTTCTTTTTTTTCTCCCTCTCTCTGTTTCTCTACTTCTTTCTCTTTATATCTTCATTTCACGAACTCTACCATGTATATTTAATAAATACCTCTAAATCTCTCCCACCTACCGTTCATCTCTGCTTACAGATAAATTTATATATAAAATATTGACTAGGGAAAATCGCAAAAGGAAACACGATAATAACACGTCGATACAATGTTAAATACCGATCGATGTCTACGAACTTCGCCTGTCGTCTTCTAGAACTTTTCTCGCGATTTTGTTGACTAAAGTTATTAAATAAATAAGTAAGTAAGATTGTGAAAAGTAAGTAAGTTTTGTGAAAAACAAAAGCGTAGACATATCGAAGGATCTAAAAGTATATGGTAGCGCGTAACGCCCTTCGCATTTTTTGGAGGCCCGTCGCATTTTAAAATAGGAACTTTTTCTCGATCACCCGTTCGCGTTTTACTTATTTAGTCGGAATTATGTAATATTTACAATGTAACAACGTGGCTTTTAAACGCGAGACTCTTGAGAAAGAGAGCCAAGGTATAAAGTAGAACCTCCGTCTTCCTCCCATCATCTTGACGCGTCGCGATGAAAAACCACTGAATAAGCGAGGCTTATAACTCAACGCACTCGTATGGAATAATGCTCGACTAGCTAAGAGATAAGTTAAGTCCGATAAGTGTGACGTAAGATTTTGCGAGATCATTTCTTTTTTTTTTTTGCCTTTCTCACTGTCCACGTGCTCATCTCGCATCACAGATCGTCACGTGAAAATCGAACGGAACGGAAAGGAATGATTCAGTCGTAAACGATAAAGCGATTAAAGACGGATATATATAAAAACTTCATAAAAGGCAGATCAGCTATTAAAGTATGTAATATAAAAATCTCGACATCTTCGATGCCGTCTTACTTGTTCTATATAGAATAGGAACCGATACCAACGTGCTTCAGATCGCAGACGCAGAGACGAATCGCATCCTTCCGAGCGTATAGATTCGTCAGACGGGATTTCAGGCAGGTGTGAGGGTGAAGGATGCTGTCAATGCACTGCCGATTCGAGATTTAACAGGCAGGTAAACGAGAGCAGGCGCGAATCGTTTCTCCGAGCTGGACTCATCGCCGTTTTGCGATGAATCTTGTTCGTCGATCAGGAATGGTTGCATGATAGTTTTTTCGGAACTCGTACTCGTGTCTTGTGGCATGGCGTAGCAAGCGGGTACCTTGTGCCTGTTCGCGACATCTTTCAAAGTTTTGCTCAGCTCGGCTATAACACTGTCCGTGGCATCACCGATCGCTGTGTGATCCTTTCTCACATGTTTCTTGATCCTGTTGAGATTCGTCGTTGCATATCCGCACTGGGCGCATTTGTAAGCACCGTGAGGAGTTACCTGAACAGCATTGTCATCTTGTTTTTGAGTTTTCGTCTGATCGGACACGTTTTGACTCGTGGGAGTAATTTTTGCGACGATCGTAGGATCTTCCTTCATCTCTTCCGAACGCGAATCTTTCGGATCGTTGTTCTTTTCCTGATCGAGAATTTTAGGATTTCCGAGTATAGGCGATTGAAATTGCGAGAGCAAGGCCGGGAATTGATGTCTAGCAAGCAGGTGCTGATGCAGTAGCTCGGGTTGATGAAAACCTTGCGAGCAGATCGGACATTGAAGCGTGCCATCGCCTTCTAGATTTTCTTGGGGATTCACGTGAGACCTTTCATGAAGAAACAAGAAAGGTAGAACAGTTGTCGTAAAATTGCAATAGGAGCAACGATAATTCTTCAATTGTTGGTCCTCGGATGGCGAGCCAAATAGATTGGATAGCACTTGATTCCCCAAGCCGGCGTAATCCATGGACTTGTTTTGTTGCTGAGCAGTCTCGAAACCATTGGGTATCTTCAGGTTCGGACTTGGTTGCGTATTCTTCGAAGAGTTCGAGGATCGTCCAGTGGTTCTCGATGTACTTTGATATTGTTGCTCCATTTCACGCCACTTGTCGATGCCGGTTTTCCCGTGGTCTCCCAAGAGATGAGCTTTCAACCACTTGATGCTGCGAAACCTTCGGCTACAAATCGGGCACACTTCGGTGAAGTGCGTGAAATAACGATGACTGAGATCGCCAAGTTGTTCCGGTTTCAAAGCCGAGTCTTCGGAACTCGATGCGTCGAAAGATTCTTGCTTGGCCGACGAGGAAGCATTTTCATCGACGATACCATGAGTATTGTGTTTGTGAACTCGAAGGAAATATTTGCTGCAGAGTTCCTTGTTGCAGATGTTGCATATCACACCACCAATTTGTGCACCGTTCTCGATCTCGATCCCGTGCATTCTCTGCATATGCGTTTTCATAAAATACTTATTGCACAGCTCCTTGTTACAAATTTCGCAGTAGCTCGATGTAGGCGTCATAGACGTAATCTTCTTCTCCGATTGAGTCTGGTTACCAGGAGTCGTGGAAGTATTCGAACTGGTCAAAGAATTTGAGCTGGTTATAGGAACTTGTGGAACGTTCATAGGATTTGGAAGCGTCGTTTGATGTTCTTCCACGATATGCTTCTTCAAAGCTTCCTGACTAACGTAGTCCTTTTCACAAAGAGTACAAAAAGCCGTGGCCACGTTCGTAGGTGATTTTTCTTGAGGCGGCGAGGGTGGATTTTCCGAGACGGTGCCGTGTTCCGTGGCCATGTGCACTCGAAGAGCCGACCTCGACTCGCATTCCCTTCCACATATGGTGCAGGTTTGCGATCCTTTACCCACAGCTGCCTCCAACCCGTTCAACTGCAAGATCATCGTTTGAAGCTTCTGAAGATCCTCGGAAATGGAATCGGTACGTTGATCGGACGTTTCTTGATCGAATTCTTGCTTGGGCGAGTGTTGCTCCTCGTTCTCGTGCATCTTGCGACAGTGTGCCTGATAAAGACCGATCGTTTGGAAACGCAAACCGCACGGCTTGCACTCGTACTCCTCGTTGGTGCGATCGTTCGATTCAGAACCGTTACCACTTTCAGCGACGATCAAATTCAACGGGCTAGTTTGTACTTGGTGCCAGGTGAGCGCTGCTCCGGGATTGCTTGGTGATTTCTCGTTATCCTGGACAACGATACCGTGTCTCTTCATCTTGTGCGTGCGAAGGAAGTACTTGTTGCAGTACTCCTTGCAGCAGATTTCGCAGAAAGCTTCGGGATTGATGACACCGAGACGACGCAAACGATCGGCGTTAAATCCAGAGTCTCTGGCTTGTTGAATCGATTGAGGTGACAGGTGTCTCGGCGCGGGCATGAACGTGGTATCTTCTTGTTCCATACCGTATTCCTGCTTGAAGAGGGTCTCTATCCCACCTGGACTGCTACGAGGTGTCTCTCGATCATCCTCGCTCTGAGAAGCTGGCAAAGATTGATCAGTCTGCTCCATTAATTCGTTGTGCACCTTTTGCTTGTGCTTTCGCATGGATTCTTCGTTCTTAAAACGCTTTTGGCAGACGTCACAAGCGACAGTGGGCATCGGTGGGGTCGCTGGTGGCTCCAGTTTAATCGACGAGCCTGGAAATCCTCCGCTCACGAATATCTGAGAAGTGACGTTACTAGTTTCGGCAGTGTTCGGTCCAGGCGAGTCCACGTAAATCCCGTGCTTATTAGCTTTGTGCGTTTTTAGGAAATACTTGTTACAAAACTCTTTGTTACAGAGATCGCAGTAGGCTTCCGGGTTAAAGATTCTAACCGGAGCTGGACCGATCGACGGTCTTGGAATGTTACCTGGATCTGCTAGCGGGAAAGTGGGTAACGGCAGGTACTGTGCCAGAGTACCGGGGAAAGCTGACAGGGCTTGCAAGTGATTGCTCATCGCAAGCTGATTCGACGGACCGGGCCAAGGCTCGTCGTTTTGCGATTGCATCTGCGTCTGCGGTTGCACGTTCTGCTGTTGCTGACTTAGCCAAGACGAGGCGAAATTCTTAACGCTGAGAAGATTTACGGGACTCTCGGATTGATTCGGGGGTTCTAACTTTATCACGGAGGACACCGGTGACCTGTTTTGCAAGCTACCGGAACCCTGATTCGTTGCACCGTGTTCGCTATCTAAATGAACGTTCAGCATCTCTTTGCTTTCGAGGAACTGACCGCAGTATTGGCAACGAAACTCGTTGTTAAGGTTCTCGTCTTTGATCGAAGGATGGTTGTGGTGGTGGTGATGATGGTGATGATGCTGATGATGACTCGGCGATCGCGACGACAGCTTACCTTCGCTGCGCGCGTCCTCCTCCTCTTCTTCCTCCTCGTTCGACTCCTCCTGCATGCCGCTCATCAAAGACGATGAAAATCTTACCGGTGTTGTCTGCTTTCGTCTCTTCTTTGGTCCAGCGAAGTCAGCATCCCCGCGAAGACGCTTCCTAGCGTCGCGCTCCTCCGAACTCGAGCCGTCGCTGTCTAGTTCCGTGAGATCCGATATCGTCGTCGTCTCCTGTGCCATCGTCGACGACATGTTGACTCTTTCCGACGAGTTCCCTCTCGTTTCGCGTCAGATCTTCTCCCTCTGCCGACAGAGAATCCCATGTAATTTAATCGGCGAAACTTTCGCGAAAAAAAAACTTATAGGTACGCCTATCGCGCGTGTAGGGTGACTTATTTTTTCCTCTTCCTTACGTATAATATTCAGTAAGAGCCGTATAACGCGATCACATAGTTTTTAAACGTATAAACATTATCGATACAATTATACGAGACACGAGAAGAATAAGAAAAATTGTGGAAGAAATTTTCGATCGATCGTATTTCTCGAATTCGGACGTATCCATTCGCTCTGACATTAATTTAGAAAGATATAATGATTTTAGGCGATAGGAGCTAGCAGCGAGAAAGGGAAAGTGGGTGGAGGGAGTAGGACTAACGAGCATTTCGTGCCGGAGGGTGAGAAAGGAAGAAGAAATTTGGCGAAAGAGAGACGCGACGGTACGCCCTCCTGCTCGATGGACATGCGGTTGAAAAAGGGAGACGTTTCGGGGAGCGCACATGACTCATATATACGCCCACCCCATACTTTTGGGGACGAATTCGGAGGATAGTACGAATATGCATTTCAGAAGCGTGGTAATTACTAATTCAGAAACAGCGAGTGGTACTACTCGATGCTTTTGTCTGTCCTATGCCTGAGTGCGTTGACCCTTCGACAGAGTGAGAGAAAGAGAGAGAGAGAAAGACGACGGTCTCAACCATTGTCGTTTGTATTAAGAGAAAGAGACACGCGCATGAACATAGAAGAATATAGAAGAACTATACGAGTGGCGAGTTATCGAGAACTTTCAGAATAATTGATACCTTCGAAGTGAAGTAAAACAACACTTGTTTCTATCTTTTCACAAAATTCTCGCGAATACTCGCGAAACTAACGAAAAGACGAAGAAAAAAAGGTAGCAAAATGTAACCACGAGTGTCTGGGAATGCGACAGCTGTGTTATCTCGTTGATCATGCAACGACCGGTTGGTAGCGCAAAAAATTGGCATCGATCTTCTTTAAATTCCTTCGTGCTCGAACTTCGAGGGAGGAATTCTTGCGAAAGAAAAAACTTTCAGCGACAGCTTGTTTTTTTGTCTACCCTTTCTCTCTCTCTTTTTTCGCGTAATATCTCTAGCAGTTTTTAACGTTCGTCGCGTGCGATTCTTACCGAAAGAAGCAGCTTATTTCCGCGGCCCGTCGAACGCGTCTCCGTATCATAACCGATCGATGAACGTGTTCATCTTCACAGGGATCACCTTGAACACAAGAACACATTGGCACTCGGACTCGCGCGTACGATCGTTCGGTACGTTGACTCGAGGTCTTCCATGTGTGACACTTGCCGAGGATTCCTTAACTATCGAGTAGGTATCGAAGGGTCCTTAAAGGGGGCCGATGAAAGACGTTGGGAAAACGTTATTGGCACGTGGCTTTCAAAGGAAGAAGGGAAGGAAACCCGTAGGATCCTCGAAGGCATTCGATTTTTTTCTTGGAAAGTTCGATGGAGATAAAATTCAATGGAATTCGAAAGAAAACGGGGAAACGTCTTTCTTCGGAGATTTTTGGGGAAAAGAAACGAAGGGAAATCAGGTAGTCGCGTGCCCGGTCCGTGGCTCCCGGTTCGCTTTAAGTCCCCTCGAATTCTCCCAGGTTACTGTTTGGCATAGAGCGCGTGCCCTACGAAGGGCCCGTCGCACCGTCCTTGTCCCTTCCACTCTTCGAACCCATCCCCACCACTAGAACTACTCGTTCTCGTGTTTTCCCAAGTTCGTCGGTATTAGATGATTTCCTCGATTGTCTGAATCATTCGGATTCTCGGATTCTGAATCGGCAAGATTCTCATGAATTTCTATCACCGGGAAAAACTTCCTAACAACTATTAAATCGACAATTTTTTCGATAACTTTTTAGATTCTTACCGACCCGGCATTAATCTTTTAAAGACGATGAAATTAAGTCGATAAAAACCAAACGTAAATGAACGATGCTCGGCGATGAAAAAGGTTCCAGGCAGATATTATTAGAAATTTGGAGATTCGCGTGCCGTTAGGACGAAAATTGGATTACGCGAGGGTTGACGAGAAGGAACATGGGATGGGGAGAGGGGAAGAGAGAATTTTGTCGGTGCGCGAAACCCGCATTTCGACGTAACCTTTGACAGATTTTCCAAAAATACGTATAAATACGCCCGTATGTTCGCGTCCAGGCAGCTATACCTATACATACATATAGAAATACGTGGGATATTGTGAAAACGCGGAGCACCGTTCGTAGTTGGAATTGGATGAATGATAGCGAAAAGGGAGAAACGAGGGGTTCTGCGTTGTCCTTTCGAAAGGGTGTCGAGAAAAACATGTTATAAGAGAGAATGAAAGAGAGAGAGAGAGAATGAGACAAAGGAAGAAAGAGGAAAAGTACGGAGATCGAAGCTTTATGACAGAGCTTTTCGTATCGCGGAGATACGAAACGTCGTCGAAATCGACGAAGCTCTTTATTATTCGTTTCGCGGCCAGTCATCGTGCTCGCGCGCGCACATTCACGCCACTGCAAATCCTTGCGTGGGCGCTGGCGTGCGCCCGTGTAAACACCGTATCGTTTCGACTAATCGCATCGAGCGCGCCGTCAAATAATGCGCGTTACGAGAAATTATTTTCACAGCTGTTTGTTTCTCTATCTCTCTCTCTCTTTGTCGTTTACTCGTGTGCACGTGGGTGTGTTTGGATGCACTTACGTCTAGCATAAATTCTCCATTTGGAAGAACATATGATTATTGAGTGCAATTGGTACGGACCACGTTTCTCTCACGACTATCAGCGATTTGACATTTTTGTCTTTTTAAAGTTTCGATACTTTGATACGTTAGATGCGGGATATAAATACGAAAGTTATAATTTAATAGAATTAAAAAAAAAAAAAAAAAATTAATTGACGTTTTTCGCTCTCGAGATGTTTTTCGCGAATCGGGAAAGTCTCTTTTACGAACTGTGTCGAGGATAAATGGCGGGTCTATAACGTCCTTCGGCAAGTCTCTAAAAAGCTCGCAGGTCCTCTTCGGAAAAGTCGAAAGGAGAAGCAGGGAGAAGTTCCTACGACGGTGTACGTACGTTGGTGCGTGTGCGTTTCCACGATGAGTACGGGCGCGCGCACGTGTGTATTTGTGTGTGGGAGCGAGTGCGTTTACGTGTGATTTCAGTAGAGGCCTATTGATCGAGCGGCGAACTTCGGTGGTCCGCACACGCGCATAAGTCTTCTCGTAAACAAGACAAATATCATCGCACCAGTCCTGACAAATCCATCCATCCCATCTTCCGTTTTTCTCCGAAAACGCCTAACTCTATTCCGTTTCTTTACACTTGTCGACCTAGCGAGTCACCTTCCATTTCCAATTCAGCAGGAAAAAGATGAGATTTAAGATAAAAAAAAACGAGAAAAGAAGATAAAAACACGATATTCTCTATTAATTCTTGATTAAATTGACGAACAAATAAGAGAGAAATAGAAAGATTAGAATGTTCGGAACATTATATGACAGGGAACGTTCGTCTTTGCATTTTAACGGTGCAAGAGCACTAAACGAGCGGTCTTAATTAACGAGATTTAATTCCGAGAAGCGATGGCACGTGGCCGATAAAAGGGTTTCACGTCTTATCTGCATTCGCATAGTCGAGTCTAGAATCGTAAGCGGCGTAAAACGTTCTACTCTCTCTCTCTCTCTCTTTCTCTTTCTCTCTCTGACTCGTTGGTATGTATACAAGGTGGGGATCGTAGAAGGTCGGATCTGCGCAATGCGTGTCGCCAGATGAACCACGTGGAGTATTCGCATGCAAAAGACGTCGGGAGTACCGGAGTACCGGCTCGCTCGCTCGCTTTTAGTCGGCCCTCAATGGCTAACGGCGCGCTATCGTGGAAGTAAAGAGTCCTTCTCTTCGACAAAGTAAAAAAAAAAGTAGAAGATAGAAATTGTCGTTTATCGATCGGTTCGAGCGTAAAATTAGTCAACGGTACGCCGAACGATCGTACGCGATCGGGACACGGTTCTCGGTCTCGCCTTGAATTAACGGTTGTTAAGGAGAGTAGGGAAGAGGAATATTTAAGAAGGAAAAAGAGACACCGTCTCGTAACTATCGCGTCTCCGCGAGGAATTAACGTCATTAGCTGGTCGTTAATTTCTCACGTCAGTTACGCGACGCGCGAACCGAGAAGATAACCGAGGGAGCAGCTGGTTCGTTAATTGCACGAAGCATTAAGGCACGACAAAGCTTTCCGGAATGGCTAAACCGTGGAGAAGGTCGTTGATAAAGCGAGACTAAGACTCACCGTGATCGCGATCACCAGCTCGGACGAGTCCTCCACGTGAATCGGCCCAAGGCAATCGTGGAAGCTACCGATGGACGCTCGTTCGTCGCTCTTATCCATTTGTCGATCCTTCCGAGATCTAGATCTTTCGTTAGCGACAACGAGACGATCGTGAAGCCCGCTCGCGTGCTACGACGAACGGCGATAAACGCGACACTTTACTTTCACTAGTTCGCACTGAAAGCCGAAAGAGAGAATGGGAAGCTTGGGAGAGTTTAGATGCTAGCGGAAAGAGAAATAGAAAAATAGAGAGATGAAGAATGAACGAAGAGAGAGAGAAAGAAATCGGTGAGAAAGAGATAACATTTTCTAGGAGAAGGATTACAAGGGTGAGGGGTACGGGGAAAGGAAAATTTTCTCAGGGAGGAAGAACGGACGCCTAAGGCTCGGACTACTTACTATTGTTTTGGCCATCGTGCCACGATGGCGGCCATACTTGATATGAGAAAGTATCCCCCACATTGTCCACGGCCATCCGCTAATTCCCCCATACACCCCCGCGTTGATTCAACTCCTCCGAGCACCCCTCCACGAGCTCTCCACCCAGCCGTCTCCTCCTCCTCCTCTTTCTCTTCTCTTCCTCGGACTCCCACCACTTGTCTCACCGCGAAGTCACCCCTTGCGGCGTCCCAACCCCCCTACGAGCTCTTTCAAACTCAGGGACGAAACTTTCACTAGCCTCGTTTAATTTCTATCTACCAAGAGTTTTCGTTTTCTTCAGAAAAACAAGAAAAATCTTTATCTCAGGAATTTAAGACATTTTTCTTCGATCCTGTTACCGTTCTAAATAACTCCATGGTCTTGTTAATAAAACTTAAAGTATTTTTCAATGCCTTTTTGAGAAAAGACAGGGCACACGGTAGAAGAATGGACAGCCCTGCGAAAGTTCGTCCTTGGTCGAGGCACTTCCTCCTCTTCCTTTTTTTCCTCCCCCTCGGAACCCCTCACGCACCTGCACGCGCGCGTTAAAAAGAGCGCGCACGCATACACGCGCCTCTAAACTATCACCGTCCTCCGTTGGCGCGAGCCAGCACGAGCCAGTCTTTTACCCCAGTTCACAGTTTCCCCTCTTCGTGTATCTCGGCCTCGATACGATGGAGGGGGTAGGAGGGAGGAAGGAAGGAGAGAGAGTGGAAAACGTAGAAAAAGGGAAAAAGAAAGAACGACCGTCCGTCGAGAGGGAGAGTTTCTCGGAGAGAAAGAGAGAGAAAGAAAGAGAAGGGGGGGCGAGCCATGGTGGTGGGATATAGAGAGCGAGAGTGATCAAGGGAGAAAGAGAGATAGAAAATTCGATAGAGAAAGAGAACGCACGGGGTGGCACTTTTACTGGTCACTTGGAATTTGGTTCCCCACCACGCGAAATCGAATGAAACCCTCTCTCCTCTCCTCTTCTGGTCCAACATCAACCTATCTTTGTCTCTCTCAGCCCTTCCCTACCCTCTCTTATTTCAGGGTCCAACCTACCGACCGCCCTCGCGCTGCAAATTAGTTTAGCCTCACGGACAAGTTCGAGTCGATTCGAGTCTCCTTCTATCCAGGACCTTCCTTCCTTCCTTCCTCCCTTTTTTTCACGAGAAATGACACGCAGAATTTTAGAAGAGACAAAAAAGAAGAAGAACGACCAAAACGATCCAAAATTGTTGTCCAGTTTTCCGCTACCCTCTCTCTCATCGTATTACGAGTTCCTCTATCTGTTCTTTCCTTTTTTTTCTTTCTATCCTTTTTCCACAGCTAGAAGGTGCATTATTTAAAGGACAAATTGGGACGGCTAGGGCAGAAACGGTCGGACGTGTAAGCGTACCTGGGGCGTTCCGCTTCGCGGGCACGCACTTGTCACGCGATTCTATGCAGTATTGATAATGATAATGAAAGCAGCGGTCTGCATCGGCTGCCATTCGTAAATTAATGGCATTACCAGGAGCGACCGCGGTTGAACCAGCGCTGTGCGGCCAACGGTGAGGCCGCATGACGGATAATTTCGAGCTACGCCGGTGCCCTCGAATTGATGCCCTTTCTTTTTTTCTTTCTTTCTTACTTCCCTTCCTTCCTTCCTTCTCTCCCTGGTGTACGCTTTCCCATACAGTCCATAGAATTCATAGAGCTCCTAGAGCATAGTTTTTCGATCGCTTATTTGCATTCGACTCGATCATTTCGCAAATGAAAAAATCATTTTTCCGCGAGCCCGGTCGAATTTCAGCGACTCCGAACCATCACGTTTTCTTAGGTGAATACACCCTATCTAGGGGTGGCAACCCTCTTGCGCCTTTTTTTTCACTTCCTCTTTTTCGATCTTTCCTCCTCTCATTTTCTGCGGACGAGTCAGCGATAAAAAAAACATATGAGTGGCCATGTCGCACGACCACGTGCCACGTGCACGATCTCGCCGACTCTCTCGTCTATTTGAATAGTGGCCTTACCTTTTTTTTTTTATTCGAATAGGTATATACCGCGGTAGCATCCCTCCGTTAGAAAAACTTAACTATTCTTTACACGGATCATCGAATACCAGCTTTTTTTCTTGCGTTCCAGGGATTACCAGATCTACTCGACTTCGAAAAATAATTGCCTTTTTATCGAAATTATCGATTTTGCAACCTCGACGAGCTAACCGTCGATTTTTCAGTCGATATCAGTCCATTTCGCGTCAATATTTTTGCTCGAGCTTATTTCGTTAGCCTTGTATCACTATCGTAGCGTGAAATTGAGAAGGCTGGCCGCGAAAAAGCAGATGCGGACGGTAGTGTCCACCGAGTAGGAGAGAGAGAGAGAAAGAGGCAGTCGGTCTCACCACACGGCAAAATTTCTGAAAAAAGGCCAGAAAAAGTTCTTTTTCTCCCGGTCGCCCGTAATAAAAGGCAAACGTTCGGTAACGTGAAATATAATCGGCGAAGCGTCCCAGATCAATTCGGTATTATTAGCTCGAGCCAAAAGAGGGTCGCCTATTACCGGACAGCTGGACAATGGTCGCCGCTTCTGTCGCCGATTTTAATCCAGTATTCGATTCTTTACTTTTTTTTTATTCGTTTTTTGTTTTTTTTTTTTAGTAAACCACCCTGACCTGATTGGTGCACGATATTCGTGTTCTTATCTTTTTAGTACTATCGACGAAAAATGGATCTTCTCGGTAATACCATGTATTTTGTGAGGATGTTCGATGTACAAAATAATTTATAATCCTTTCTTGAAATAATAGTATACTATAATGGTTTATTAAAAAAAAAATCACCTTATTTGATCCATAAAAGGGATAGTGGTGAGAATCAATCCATTCATCGGCGCAAGGTAAATGTTAGGAGATCCCTGCTTTATCAACAGTTCGCAAACTTTATTTCTTATTCGCTACTTTCGTTTTTAACGATTCGTTTCGATGTATATCGTGGAATCTCGAACGTTTCGGTAACATTGTACTTTTCTTCGAAGCATGACGTGCTTTGGAGCTGTTATTTTAAAAAATTCCATTCAAGCATGACCTGCATCGGATAGCAGTGATCCAGTTATTTGATCCACTCTCTAATCAGTTTACTCACATAATATTTGTACGATCTCGGAATTGTGAGCTTATCTTATCGTTAATAAAGATAGAAAAATGAAGTGTAGGTACAGTAGGAAACTACCTTTAGTATTCTGCTTCAACCGCTACTGGTAAGCTCGTATCTAAGAGAGGGTAGGAATTAGAAACGCCCTCTGGTAGCGCAGGAAGTACACGGCTAAGAGAAAAATAGGATTTTTGAAAAGTTTGCGCGGTCGATAAATTTTCCACGGACATTCTGGAGGGAAATTTAAAAAAAAAACCTTCGTTGTATACAACCTGCTAATTACACAAAAATTTGTTCAATCAATATTAAAGAACAGGTATCGTAGATTTTTATTAAAGACAATGTAAATGTATTGCAGAAAAAAGTGTTCGGATATGAGACTCGTTATTAGAAAAGGTACACCATGGATAATTCTCGAGGTATCAAACCACACAAAAGGAACACGCGGTTAGGTAGAAGAATAGCGTTACTTGATCCAGTTACTGGCGGTATTCCTTGAATGGTCAAGGGGTTAGGATCGTTACTTGTAGATAGGGCAACCCAGGAGGATATACCCTTTGTGCGAAGAGGAGCTAGACGAGTAGGAAAAAACGCTCGAGCTCGCTTTCATGGGCGAACGCTAAAATATTCATTGTCTGAAAATGGGCGTTTGTTAGAGTGTGTAAAGGCGAGCCGGTCGCTCGAGAGAGTGTCGAGAGAGAGAGGAGAACGAAAGGAAAGCGAGAGGAGATACGCGTCGAACACGCTCTAGAGGTGTTCTATTATATCCCAAGGCACGAATCCGCTCGAGACTCGCTGTAGGGTTCGCGCACCCCCGTAGAAATTCAATATCTTGTTACGTTGAAACGTAATGGTCCTTCTTTTCGATCGGTCGATGCCACGTGCGCGAATCACCTAACCATTTTTTTTGTTACCTTTAAGACTACTACCCTCCGATAACCATGTCCGTTCACGGTTACTTTCACTCACTCAACTTTCTTTTTCCCACCAACTCCCCTACCCCAAACGATACGAACTTTCATAATAATAAAGTCGTTAAAATTCTCCCGGTCATTAGTGGCACACCGATAAAGTCGGTTCACGCTCGAGATACCACTTGACGAGGTACTAGGCGCTAAAGATTTTTTAAGATCGATCCGGTCAAAAGTCTTTCCGTCTCGCTCACTCGTTAACTCACTCGGTCTATCTTTTTTAGTCGGAATCACCGTCCACCGTTTCTTCGCCATTACAGTGATACTCTCCGGTTGTCTGTTTTCGCGGTGTATCCCGGCGGTACTTTAATCTCGCGATCGAAAATCACACGCTTTGAAACGTAGCACGCGAGTACGTAGGAAACTAGATGAGTGAGAAAATGTGAGGAAAAGTTGGGGAGAAAGAGAGAGAGAGAGAGAAAAAGAGATAGAGAGAAAAAAAGCGGTAGATGCATTCCATAGGCGTGCGCGCGCGTTCCACGAAATTGACGTTGATTAAAGAACGCATTACGGCGCGTTACGGCGCGTCGTACACGTATTTTTCCAAGCACGCTCGTGCTGCTGTTAGCAGCGAGCGTAATCGAGCGGGCGGGTTTGAAAATTTCAAGACTCGAGAAAGAATATATAGATGCGTGTAACCAGCAGCGTGGAGAAGGAGACTTCGCCGTAGTCATCGTCGTCGTTGTCGGGATAGGTTACTCCGCGCAAACGCCCGGAGGGCTACGCGCGTGAGGGATAGGATAGGGTCGACACTGGTAGGACCAAAAGGGAGGGCTTGCGACCGGTGACAGCAGCTTCCTCGCGATGAAGCACGTTGTTTCCTCCGAAGAATATGGATTTTATGCATGAATAAAGAGAGGAGACTACCATCCTCCAGCGTTGTCCTCCCTCACCGCGACGAGGCCTCCCTCGACTTTCGACGACTAATTCAGGTACACACCACCACTACCGACGCACCCATACATACATAGACAGGCGTTGCATTATACCACGACAACGTACCAGCGACAATAACGCTGCTTCTGCTTCCCGCGTACCAACACGCTCTCGAACATCTGCATGCGCAACCACGACGATCCTTCCTGTTTGCGAACTTGACGCCCGTATTCAAAGCGATCTCGTTGCTCTCATAAAATTCCTTCGTTCGATACACGCTTCGATGCTTTCGAAACTTTCTCCCTTTCTTTTCTTCCCTTTTTATCTTTTGCCTACCCTCGACAGGAGACAAGCCCACGCTAAGGTATGGGAGGGAGGTATTCTCGGAGGAAGAGATACAGAAAGAATACGGATTTTTGTACGCACGTCGATTAAAATTCATTATCGAACGAGAAAGCATGTCGGCTTTTCATAGGAATTGGAAATCTCAAATACGCGTAAGCTTTCCGCTTTTAACGAGCTTCCTATCGCGGAAGAGAAAATTCACGCGTTTCACGCTCGCGTTCTTCCAGCTATACCCTCTCTCTCTCTATTTTCTTTGTTTCTCTCTCTTTCTCTGTTTTTTTGTCGAGGGATCATCGACAATATCGCGAATCCAAACTGGGTACTCCTATGGTCGGCTGAAGGATCGAATTGATTTCCGATTCAGACGAGACTTCTTTTCTACGCTCGACTATAGGCCAGCATCGCGAGTACACGCGCGCGAGGGTACTCACCTGCACGAGTTGTGGTGGAAAGAGAAAGAGAGAGAGAGAAGGAGCGAGGGTGAATCTACACAGCAGCACACTGTGTGTCCCTCTATTCAGAATCATGCGGCATGCCTCGTAAATGGAATAATCAGTGACACGAGGGAACACGGAATACGCCGTTGTCCTCCTCTTCCTCATCCTCCTACTCATCCTCCTCCATCTTCCTGCGTCGTCGCGACCGCCATTGCCCCTACGAAAAGCTACCTCTCTCTATCTCTGTCTATCCATCTCTTCGTCTCTGTCCCTTAGCGACGATGAATAATCAACGGCTTTCTATCCGGACGTCAAGTCGTAAGGTTGACCCTTTCCAAATTTGTTCACTGGAAAATTTAATCTGTCGATAATTATAGAATAGATTAATATATAGGGTGTTTTCATAAAAATAATGGCACAGTTTGCAGATATAGCACCTTACTTTTTTTTGTTCTAATACTTTTACCGGTACGGTAAATTAAATTTGGTACGGTGCATTAATTTTGCGTTAATGGACGAAGATAACGGTGAACGAGGTAAAGTAGCAGATGTTATCGGATTAGAAGAACGGCGAGTGTGTTTTAGAACGTTGGTGAAAATTTCGTTTTTTTCTTCTTTTGGTCTTAATCGCGTCGATTAAATCGAATAACGATCCAAGCGTTCTTCCTTTTCTCGAGCAAGGACGATATATATATAGCCGCGAAGAGAAACTTTTCGTCGTATCGGTTTCCGTTCTCGAATGGATCTACGTGTCACGCGGGTTCGCGGGAAAACTCACGGTGCAATCTGTAACGCCTCTTTTTCGCGCACCGTTATCCGTTCGCCGCGCGGTAAGCTGCCGGAGAAAGTTTTCCCGGTCGTTTGAAAGCTTTCCTCGAAACTCATTGACCGTAGTGGGAGTCGATGTCCATGATTTTTCTCTTCTCGATAGGTCGAGACAATTTTCCCTTCGGCTTTTTGACGGATTTCTTTTAGTATTGCTTCGGTTGAAAAAGAAAGGAGCATCTTTTTGATTGATCGCGGCTGGATCGATAGATACCGTGTGCTTTTGTCATCCTAGGTACTTCTGATATTTAGGAAATACGCTTATTTCCCGAGTTACATTGTTCTTTTTTATACGATTTCTCTTTTACCCAGTTTTTGTAAAAAAAACTGATATTCTTTTCAAGATCTTTTGCTATTAATTCACGTTGAAATAGATGACGAAATTATGCAAATTTTAGTATTTATCGATTTACACGATTTTTAATTAAATACTTACATCCCTTTTCGTTTAAACAGCATCTACTAACATGATTTATAATTTTTCATACATTTTAGTATCGCTACGTTTGTTAATAGAAAACAAGTCCAGTTAGGAGAACGCGTCGCACTCTTATTTTCAATTAGGCTTCGTAACGCGCTGAACGCGCCAGCTTGGAAATTAATCCGACGGCGTATAACACGTCCCACCGCAGCTGTCGACGGTGCGATGATCTACGAGAGTCCTCGATCAAGAATTCGAATCCTCGCGACAGGAAGGCGAGCGCGAGCCATTTCTGGGAAATGGAAATTGCGAAATTTCTCAGGACTTATCGACGCTCGGCTCGAGGGAAAGGAACGACGACGCGACGTGGCTCGATGGGGGAGACGCAGAGAAGGAAGAGGTGGAGAACGAACGGGTGGAGAAGGAAGAGACCCTATGTAAGGGGGTTGCCCCGATGGGTACTTTCAGACGTAAATTGCAAATGTTCCGGAGAACCGGATAATCGGATAATCAGCCAGACTGTTCTGTCTCCGTTCGCAATTTCCAATATTCCGCTTTTCTCGAGATCCTCGACGATGAGATCGAAGTGAATTATCGTCGAAATAAAAACGTGTTGCCGACCTATCGAACAAAATCTTTTGACCCTTCCTACGTTCGTTGCATCATCGAATATTCTTTATAAAGAAATAGAATTTTTTTCAAGGTAGTCTCGGTATCGTTATCCATCGTAAAGAACGATTTAAACAATACCTTTGCGTTTCATCAACGGCTGGGTTCCATTATCGAGCGGAGGTGTTCCCTACTTCGCAATGTTCAATAACGCGAGCCCGCAAACCGCATACCACAGACCGAGCACCGGAAGTCTGTCCCTCGTCCACTCGCGAAAGGACCGCCGATTGGCTGCTCCAATTCGTACTTAAATTCGCTCGAATCTCTTCGCTCCCTCTCTGCTAAAAGCGTAGGTTACGTCGTTTTTAACGACAACGGACGGGTACCACTCGTTTCTAATCCCCTCTCTCTTTCGCACGTTCGATAACGATTTCACGCGAAATTAGTTTACGAGTTCGCAAACAAATATTGACTATTTGCCACCTTAGCCTCACGCCCGCGAAACTTTTAGTTCGAGTCGAGCACGAGTCGATGAAGTTGACTTTCCACCGGGGATTTCGAATCCGTTCGACTCGACGTCACTTTGCCGCGGTTACTCGAGAAGTACGGTGAATTAATTTTATAAAACAAAATGTTTTATATTTTTTTCGCCAAACGAATAAAACGTACCTCTACTCGCTGGGATTATATCTTTCACGGGAAATCGTGTTATCGTTAAGCGAATACCTTCCATCTTTCTCGGTTAATTCTAGTGCATTTGCGGAAGGTGTTCGTAGCTCGTGTAGATTTTATAATCGTCAGCGATTATGCTCTAACTTTCTCTCTCTCTCTCTTTCTCTCCCTTGAGCGATGTATACCCGACTACGTATATAATGTACCGTTCGTACACTGGTTAATTTCGCCATACGCGCTTTAAACGTGCAGTTTCGTAGCATCTCGGTGCTCCGTGTATTTATAGCTCGCAATAGCAGACAAGACAACGGGTTATAACGTAGCTATCCGTTTCGTAAGGGATAACCAACCTGAACGTTGTTACGTATAAAAGCTAGACGCTGAGATGGGGGTGATGCGGAAGGAGGTCGGTGTAGTTCGAGAGGAGGAAGTATAATTGCGGTAAATTAAATAAACTCGATTCCGAAGGCGATCCAATCGATTTCGTTCCCAGGTTGTTCCTCGTGGTTGCTTTTGAAACGCGTTTGCAGCAAGAGTGGAGGAACGTAGCGAGTAGGTGTGAGCGTGACAGGACAAGCTAAAATCGAATGGCACTGATAACTGCTAGCCATTAGCGATAACAACTTCAGACTCGACGAATCGTTCTGCATCTCGAACTGTCTATAACTGCCAACTGCACAGTTCGAGATAAACTTTTGTTCCTCTCCTGCCTCCACCTCTTCTCGCCTACTCTACCGCGTCTCGCCGGCATCTACCTCTCTTTGTTCGCGTCTCCTCAAAAGGTCGTAAAAAAAGAACGAGAGGTGTCTTTAATTTCAAGGTAAAAAGTTGGTTTCCGTCATGGTATCGAGATTCGCGCAAAAGTAAGAAAAGTGGAGTTTTACCTGTCGAATGATGAGACTAGGGCCGGATTAATCAATAGATAAATAAAACGAATGTCTAGGGCCTGTAATTCGGTGGAGCCTGGATTCGATTGAGCACCGCGTCTGTAAAAATTTATATATTTATTTATTTTTTTTGTAATTTATATTATATCTATTATCGAAATGTCAAAATTATGTTGTTTCGTTAGGCATGGCATTGTTCATATTTCATGTTCATTTATGAAATCATATAAAAATCTGATTACCCGATAACAAACACTCTTCTAGTTCATGGCTTAATTAAGTTTTCAAGACCAAAAAAATATATATATGCAGAAAACCCTCCTACAGCACGGTATCTTATTACAAGATTTCGCTCTAACACGATAAGAAACTCGCGGAATCTTTCCTATCACATAGTGATTTTCCGATCAAAATAGTTATATTTTACTTCTTTTTGTTTCGTGTTATACATACATATATTAATATTTTTAATAAAAATGAAGTTACTTGTACGGATTAAAAAAAAATCTCATATAACACGGTCACGGCATTTTCTAGGGACTTATCTACCGTGTTATAAGGTTACTTGCATATAAATAGGGCCCGCTGGATGCTCAATTCGGTGCTGGGTGAGACCACTTCTTTTGAATAGTAACCGCCTGGATATCACCGTAGATAATCCTGCGTGAACTGTCGAGGTGACTACGCTATCACGCATATTCCGGAGAGCTAAGGAGAAAACGAGAGAGCCACGAACCGTCTTAATTACGCCGACCTGAAATCTTTATCGGTCTAGTGCTCGTCGCAACACGCGTTGCTTTTGTTCGAGCCAATTCTAGGCTCACCCTCGCGTCGCGCACCGTATCGGTGGTATGCAAATAATTACACCCTCCTGCGGAGCATGGGTCTTCTCTCTCGCTCCTCTTCACGCGTTTGTTCCGGCTGTCATAAATCCGGCAGGAGTACGGAGCGCTGTCTTCGCTCCGTGACGAGGGTTTGACTACGGTCGCTCTCAAAGGACCGGCCCTAACGTCGTGCAAAACGGAAGGGTCCCGGAGGTGGTGCGTGCTGCAACTACCACGGCCTAATATAAACATCACCGTGTCGCAAAACAAAGCTGCGAAACAATGACGAGCCATTCCGTCGATGGATTTTAACTCGCGATGAGTTTGCACTGGCAACAAGAACGAGTCTTGCTATCGTGTGTATGTATGTGTTTATGTGTGTGTGTGTGTACTGCGTTTGAGCCATGTCACACAAAGCCAACAGCTGCGTGTAACGTTGAAACTTCTTACTCTTCTTCCTCGTAGCGCAGAATGCTCGTTCTTGCTTGGTGGATGGGGAAACGCGGTTTCAACGGGTGAGAGAAGAGAGGGCTGGATGACAAGTTCGAAACTGGAACGAGCGTTTCGTCGACGAAACCAACGATATTTCTAATCGTCGCTGCTGTTGCATCCCCGTCTCTGCGAGAAGACGCGAACTCTCTGGTGTCACGTTGACGGGACGTACGTAAACATCCGGCTAACTCACGTTTTAACTCATCCGTAAATTCTTTTTTCGTGAAAATGTGCTGCATCGCGCGGTGGGATATCTGTGATGTCTAAATTAGCGAGTATTAATATTGATACGCTTCGATACCCATTAATGGTATATAAATAATATACAATAGCAGAATATAAATTACACCACGTCGAATCGGCGTAAATTGGAATGAATGATATATAATGTGGTATTTGCTTGTACGATGAAAGGAATATTGAATTAATATTATAGCGTGGAAAAAAAATGACTTCGTATAATTCTACGATGTGACGGACAAATGAAATTTATAACGTTACGGGTAATCGACTCTTTCTAACTTTTCTTTTTCGCTCGTCACGTTCTTAAAACGATCGACGTCGGCCCTCCGTCAAGATCGAGAATTACCTTGGAGGTAGTAAATTATCTCGAAACGAAGAATCGAGAGCATGCTTCGCGCTAACCTAGGCTGACGCCGCGCCGTTGCTGCTACGTTGGCTAAACAATCCGGGCGAACGAAGGGTGTAATTATAATTAATTGCAGGCTGTACATAGTACCGCGCTAGGTGTACTAGCACGGCGTTAGAGAAGCTGGTAATAGAAGCGTGGAGGAAGGACGTAGAAACTGTGGAAATACTACTTGAAGCAACACACGACCACGTTTGATGCCTGCTGAGAAACCTTTCGCGGCTAACCAGTATAACGAGGCAAATTTCTCTTCCTGATCTGAACGCGTCTAGGATCGTATTAGAGAAAGGAAATGGTGATCCGTGTCTTTATGGTGAAATAAACGACGACTTCATTGAAAAGAGGAAAACCATCACGGTCTATCGTTCTGATTCATTTTCTTCTCTCGGCTCGGACTCAGGTGCGATTCGTTAAAGAGCTCGAAGGATTTTCTCCCAGCTGCCAAGTTATTATCGCTTTAACGCGATCAGTCTCACCTGCGCGCTCGTGCTAGTATTACCCTGAAACACGGCTTGACCGACTCCCGGTAATTTCGTTCGACAGCGACTGGGAACGGCATCTCAACGGCGAGCACTGGGAAACGGCAACGAACGAGAACGCACCAGTGCCACTGCCTGATAATTAATTGCTGTTCGTGCGATCGCGTTTACGGTACTATTTACGCGAAAGTGCTATTAGCGTGGCTGGGCCAGCAGGTGTCCTCGAGTTTCGTTCCTGTTTGTCGATGGTCCAAACGTTTCTCCTACGATTTAAACAGAGATATGGAATCGCTATGATTCTCATACATTTTAAAACGAAATCGACCATGATCGCTGTTTTAACGACAGACAAAATTACTTAGGTACGTAACGTCGTAGAATGCTTATAACGTTGGCTACCATCATACGAACCATAAGATACTTTTCTAGGAACCGTAATAAAAAAATGGTAAATCAGAAATTTTTGGATAAAAAACAAAATCTTTATTTCATTGAAATGATACATGAACGTTAAAAAAGTAAGAAAAATATAAGTTTACAGGTGAGATTCTCGTTCACTAAAATTATCTTCATGTAGGTAATCACTGCAATTTTATGCAATTTAAAGAAAGTGACATATCGCACATTTACTATCAATTCAATAGGGATATAAGTGAAAAATAATAAAACTGCAGAAAATTATAAATTAATATTTCAGGGCTTCTTTAAAAAGATCTACTGCTCTTCATTCTAATATTATTTAATTAAGAAAAAATATAACGAATTTGTAACGGTACCTATTGCATTAGGAATTCAACATGTTTAAGGTTAAAAATACAGCGTTATTAAGATTTCTTGATTTTTGCACATGAATCTATATTGTGCATAGCATTTCGTGTAAACTAAGTTTAAGTAAGAAACTTTATTGTTATGCCACTTACCCACCCACCCACCAAGTTCCACGAAAGTAGCTTCGAGGCGAACACGCGCCGTAATCCTGATGCCACATAAATGAATTTTTTCAGCTAACGTGTTACGAGATCTTTTCTCAGCTGTTCGGAGCAGACCCGAGACACGAGGTTTATAAGCTCGCGGATAATAACGTGGACTTGACTGAACAGTGAAATATGATGACTTTCTAAAAGTTTTAATTACGTCGAACTTCTCCTTTCGGGAGCCACGAACATGATTGAGCGTGAGGAAAGCGGGCTATCGGTTTCGCGGTGTTATATTCCATTCCCGTTTTTTTGTTCTGTCAAATTCACAGATGGAAAAAAGTACAGGACGATTTCGTTCGTAAAGCGCGATACAATTCTGTATTTTTTTGCGGTACACCATTATTCGAGCTAGACGTCTTAGAGTATATCATCAACCGTTCTCCTCCTTCCTTTTTTTTTCATGTCCAACTCTATTGTCGTGAAAACTTACGATTAGTCGGCGGAAATATTAACAAGTTCATGAATTATTCAGTCGTAGTATTAAAACTCCCAGCGGGCAGTATCGAGCGGTTGTTTAAATTCATTCGACGAGCTCGCTTGCTCTCCGCGTCACTCTTTCGTAATAAAAATGTCCACTCGTTGGACGATTGTATCTCTCTCTCATTTTGCTTTTTCTTTCGAAAGAGAGAGTATATTTTTTCAAGGTGTCAGTCCGGCGATATTATTATAACTTTGATTCAGCTCCCGCGCGCGCGCGTAGACTTTTAAAAGAGTTTGCGAGCAATTAAACGGGAACGAACGCTATCGAAGCTTTAATGGCACGTTGGCCCACATATCGTAGGTGGCACGCTTTCTTTCTGGACAAATGAGCTAGATACGATCTCTCTACCGTGCACGATCCACTCTCGGTTTTCTAGTCGTAAATGTGTAGTATATATCCATATACGTATACCTAAAACTCCGATAGTCGATTTTCCTCGCAAATTGAAATATGAGTTTCACAATAATTGCCATAGTCTCATGGTCTTCTGTGTGAACGCAAACGTTCGTTCAAATATTGGGAGCTTTGAGACGAAGGATCTCAGGGAACACGTGCGATACTTGATATTCAAGAGTAATTTGAAATAACAATTCGGAATGGCAGGAAAGGGATTCGCTTCGGTCGCTTTATGGAGAAAAGTTCGATACGACTGGCACTCGAGACTTTAAAGGGCCATTAAGACTGTTTACCGATCCGCGAGCTGGCAGCTTGGAATTAGAAGACTCAACGGGAATTAATGGAAGACTGTGATGGTTTCGCTTCGAGTCAACAGTTTTTTTTTTTCTCTTGTTCTTTATCGTTATCATAATCCTTTTCGAAAAATACTTTCAATTCCCCTTCTCCCTTTCTCTCATGATTGTAATATTTACCATCCATAGGAAGGTATATTTTGTAATTGGTCTTGCGGTAGCGCGAGGCGTTTAATTATTCAATGAGGTTAGGTCATCGGGCGCTGCAATATGGCTCGTATTGCCTGGTAATTATTGGGCGTAGTTTCTCGACCCCTCACGGCTTTGCTAGGTGCGAGGCGACATTCGCCCTGAATGAAATAGAGTCGTGAGGCTAAGGAGGGGGAGGTTGTGCGGTGGGACCTGCCGAAGGGTACACAAGGGGTGAAACTTCGCACGTATTCTCCTTTATGTTGTCCTCGACCGTATGCCAGATGACGGAGTCATTGAAAAAGAAATTGTGCGAGGTATGACACGATTTTCTACTTAAAAAGTTTGTTTTTATTTGTCAAAAAGAATTAATAAATTAAAGGGGGAAGATCAACGTCTCCGTAATTCCTGGAATCGTTCGCAACGCGGATATTCTAAAATACCATTAGTTACACGCAATAACGTGGACGTACCGTACGCTAATATCCAACGATTTACAGGGGTTCGCGTAAATTACCGAACGATAGACTATTAATCCTCCAGCGTGTTGCCGGCTAGTCTCCGTTGGGCATACGGGAAGGATCGAGAAGATCAAAGGATCGCTCCATGATTCCCTTTAAAGGTGTTATCGCGTGGAATCGATTTTACAGAGGGTTGAACGGGGGATCGTTATGACGGAAAATTCCAAAACTTTTATCGGGGAAAGAAAAGAAGCGGAAAAAAAAGAAAAAAGAAAGAAAGAAATCACTTTAGACCTCGGGAAGAGAAGTAGTAAAAGAAAAAAAAAAAGTAAGGATAAGATGGAAGGCGCGTACCAACGAAATTCGAGAACGATCGCGGCAGTTTGTTCCGTAATTATCGGCGGCTCCGCATTTCGTATCACCCCTTGACACCCTTTCTGGCTCGATGGTAGCGCCGGGCTTCCATCAGGACGAAACAGAGGGGTAGTTGGAGCAAGAAGAGGAGAGGAAGAGGAGGTGGGGAGACCGTTTGGTGGCAGGGGGTGGAATTTCGCGCGTGCTCGGCTTCATCCCTCTCGGCTACCACCACCACCATCGCCACCACCACCGGTACCAGCGATGCTGCTGCTGCTGCTACTGCTGGTGGATGCTGAGGGCGGCTGGACCGCGCGCATGAGGTGTCAGTTCTGCGCGCGACCTCCTCCTCTGAAGGTGTCAACCGATTTCGCGAGGCACGCTCTTACGAAAAGGTGTTCGCGAGAAATCTCGTTCAATCTGATAAAAAAGTTCCGAGAGTTCGGTTTATATATTATCTCTTTACACCTTTATCTATATTTATATATATTTTTTTCGTTGGTTTATCTTCTACCGCTTGGATCATCGTTCGTTCGTGCTACTGATCCTCGCAACGTGAAAGACACGCGCGCGCGCGCGCAATCTCGTGTTTCCTTTTTTTTTCTTCGAGCGGAGGAAGAAGCTGCACGCAGGACTGGCACGTGACAACGTTAAGCCGGACGATTATCATGCTCCTCGGAATGGCCAGTGGCAAGAATGTACGTGACAAATTTTTAGTCGATGACCGAAATGATCGCTTTCGATAGCTTCTTTTTTTCTTTTTCTACGATTCAGTGGCACGACTCGATCACTCGTACCGAGCATCGCTTTTGTTTGTCTCGTAACGAAGGTACAGGGATCGATCGATCTCGTTTATTTTCGTACACTCGGGGAAACTTCATTTCCGACTGATCGATCCGTCAGGAATAATTCATCGCGAAACGAGATCTCGCTTCGCTTCCATTCGCAGAAACGTCAATGGGACGAAACACACTTCGCTAAAGCTTTCCCTGCCGGAAAATAGCGGTTAATCCGGAAACGAACAAAGGGGGGTGTTAAGGGGGTTGGCGGGTGCGAAAGGGTGCTTTTCTCGCTTCGCATGGCTTCGCGTGAATTTCCAACATTTTTTACATTACCGTCAATAATTAATCGAACTCACCGCGAGTTTGCCTCCCGCTTTCGTTAGCACTGTGGGCCATTGTTCTCGGTTCTCTCTTGCTTGGGACTCGAGGAGAATTGTTCTGAATAGAAAGAAAAATTTCATTGCTCGAGAACTATATATATATCTATATATTCGCGCGTAAAAGGGCAGAAGCAGTCTCCGAGGTGGCGATAATTTATTAGACTAGTAAATGGGTGGTTCCCAAAATGATTAATTATTGCCATACGCAGCTCTCTACCTCCTTGAGTTCTCGCCTTTTCTTCCTTCATCTTTTTCTTCGCGTCTTTCTTTTCTCCTCGCTTGATCTTTTCCCTTAATAATAACCTCGGCCTAACCTCGCGACGATCTTTATTATTTCCAGCGAATTTCTTTAGCCATCTTTCTTCTTTAACCGTGTTCCTCAACGCGGATGGAACGAGGTCCGACTATATTTACGATCACGCGCTCGAATCTCAGGCGATGCGATCTTTTACGATCGTGCGAAAAAACGTATTCTTGGAACGATTCCGCGATTCGGGCCGGTGCATCGTAAACTCTTGCAATAGAGATAATGCTACGATCATGATCTCTTCCGTTTCGAGAAAATCCTTTCTCTCTCTCTTTCCCCCCATTTTTTTTTATTTCTTTCTTCGAGTAAAAAAGAAAATGTGCTTCTTTCGTAGCGATGCGTCTGTAATTTGATTCGTCTTAAAATGGAGGGAGAGATTGAGATAGGTAGGGGCAAAGAGAGAGAGAGAGGTATTAGGACCCTTTTAATTAAGGAGCTCCGTTCGAGGAAAAGTACCGTCTCGCGATATCCGAATAACATTACGCGGTCGTAACATTTTGAAAGGAAAATCGAGTTCACGACGAGAGCCCGACACAAAAGAGCCTCTGTCAGCGATCCTTCGAGTGACGACGAGCTACGGACGAGCCGTGGACCGATCTTTTATGCCGTTATCATTTACAACTCGCTGAGAGATAATAGAATTTTTCATTTTCTCCGAAAAAAGAGACTGGCGAGTGTTTTCAACGAATCCGTCCAGGACTCGTCGAGGGTTTTCTTCATCTTTTTGCTTCTTTTCCAAGTACGAGATTATACCAAATTGTCCTATTCGCGAGTAGGTTTATAAAAAAAAAAAAGAGTAAAAATAAATTCCGTATATTTTCCTGTCCACAGTTTGGTGCACCGTATAACCGATCGATCGCGATCGCGCGTATGCACGCTTTGGAAATAGAACGGATACTTCGATGATGCATGTAAATTAACCCAGACGAATAGTTCTCTCTCTCTCCTCTCAATGAATTAATTTCCTCTTGCTTCCCGAACAGATTCTGCGCGATCTAGTAACGTTGATCATAGTGTATTTTCCAATTATTCTAGAGAGGAAGATCGTACCCGTGCGCGCGAGGGATAGTTAGTTGGAACCGTTCGAGATTATGCGCGTGAAACCCGAAGCGTGAATTAATTAAGAACCGTTGTCACGAAAACGTTTCGAGCTCGACCGCGTCCTTGCTAAATACACGTAATTGAAGACGAGCTTGTAATCCTCTCGCTTCCCTCGTCATTGCGAGAAATGCGCATGTATTTATGTGGGTAAATAAATACATGCATAGGGACGTAACTATGCGTGCAATTTTCATTTAAGCTAGCTCACGGTAACAGTATTTAATCTATGGATACTGAGAGAGGATGAAAAAAGGGCTAGAAAGGTAGCGACGTAAAATTGATTAACCTTTCGGCATTCCACGGATTCCGTGAACTCATAAAACTTCTTAAGCAGCACTCCAAGAAAGAATTTCTATCTCTTCTTCCTTTTTACCTCTTGACTTATAAGAGCGAACCGAAGAAACCTACCCTCCTCGCTGCGTTATCGCGCTGAATAACGCGAGAGGTCTCAGCTGCTACTACTACCACCTATTTTTTATATTTTATCCAAATTTTCTGGAGCTCGCGCATTTTCTCTGTCTCTTTTTAATCCTGAAAAACAAATATACTATACAGGGTATTTATATACATACATATATATACTTATATACGCGAAACGAGCAACGAGACAGAACGAACGAGAAATGTCAGCGCACCGTTTGCTCGGCTTAATTACGTCCGCCATAAAATTTTAATGATCTTCGAAACATTGCTCCCTCTTTCTCTCTCTTTTTCTCTCGTTCGTTCTTTTATTAACGCCGGTTAATCAAAAATTTGATGCCGTTGACGGGTTTACGGAGAGTCCCATGGAAACGTGATTAACGCACGGGCGACTCGATTAACGTTTTAATTATCTTCGTTGACGCGTACACAAGCGTGTATGTACAAATCTGACTACGTACGCACGTACATACGTATACATGCATATGGGCGATCGCGTTTAATAATTCGCGATACCTGCGAGCGTTCTCCGACCTTTGCGGTGGTTAACGACGTATAAAAAATGGATCGAATGGAGGGCTGCTAAAGGGATGAAGAGTGACAGAGTAAGGACGATCGACGTTACAGGGAGAAAACTCTTTTAAAATGTCGTGCGTCAAGCGAATCGCCACTAAAATGTAGGTCGCGCGAAATTACACGTCACTTTTTGTTAGACATCCCCCACAGCCCGCGGTGGGGGGTGGCCGGGTGACGCCTGGCTAAAGAGAGAACGAGAGAGGGGCAAAGAGGGAACTCCCGCGCGTGTGTATGAACATAACTAACCATTTCATACCGGTGCTAACAAAAGGGGGAATAAATAGTCCGACAGCGAGTCCATACGTATGTAAAATCGACGTTCTAATTTAAACATCTCCGTACGCTGGTAATTAATAGTCGAGATAGCTTTATGTAGGTTACCGGGAAAATTATAGAAGCTTGTGTTTCGCGCAAGGAATGTTCTTTAAACTCAAGTAACAAACAAATTTTCCGATGGGAGAAGAAAATTGATATTTCGGCTAAATTGTAGTTTATAATTTATAATGCACAATCTTTGCTTGCGTAGGACTAATATTGTAGATACGATGTTGAATGGAAGTTGGAACTCATGATATCGGGATACGTAGGTATAACTTCCGCGGAGTTTCCCATAATCCATCGAAATCGACCCGCTATCTCTCTCTCTCCCGTCTCCTCTCTCTCTCCATCTTATTCATTTCGCTTAAGTATGCGCAAGTTGCAAGGAAACCAGGAAGCCAAACTTGCAAACGTAAGCGGCGCGAAAGGTTCGACAAGTAGTAGGTATGCTGGATGATTCTAAGGGTAGCGTGCTCGAAGCTCCGATTTTGTTAACTCGACGAAAGTATTTTCAAGGAATCGCTGCCGACAACGATAGCTCGGAGTCTTGGTCAAAGCCGCGAGAAGGCGAGAGGGAAAACCAACAAAACCTCGGAGTAAACGAAATGTCGAAGAAAAAGGAAAAGTTTGTACGGTGCGTTATGCGAAGCGAACGTCGCTCGATTTCCTCTATAGTCCTTGAAATTTACGTTAGCGAATCAAACACACATGCACGCGCGCAGATTCGCATAGACGGTGATCCCACTCTTCCTTCCTTCCTCCGTGGAACGTATTTTCCTGGCTCGGAGAATAGCAGGTGGGTTTACTCCCTCCCCTAACTTAAGCCATTTGCCATTGCTCTCTCCCAGTTTTCCGAGTATATATACTCGTTCTTTAGTCTGGAAAGTTGGCTTGGTATCGTCTCGAAGGTATGCACCTGGAAAATGCCAAGGCGTACTTTTACCACGCGCGAAATTACGTCGAATATTAATGCTTCGAAGTCGAGATGGTGTAACCCGAAGGAGCAATCGGGGAGAAAGGATCGAGTAGATGAAGGGGGTGAAAAAAGGAGGAAGATCCCGTCGAGACGACCTTGAAGTTTTCCCGGGAAGGAAGGAATTAAAAATATTGAGGAAGAACGAGAGAGAGAGGAGTAGCTTACGAAAATTTGCGTTTGTTTCGCGCGGGAAAGCTTCGCCCCGAGAGTGATTTGCATATCCGAAGAAGGTTATCAGAGTTATTTACACGGACCCTCGAGATACGCGGCCGGCTCGATTTGAATGGGAAATTTCATTTGGAAGATGAGTATCGTTGGAAATTAGTAAATGTATTTCTTTTCGCGAGGGACACGTTCCTTCGCCTCTCTCTATTCGTCTCCCTCTACTTGAAGTAGTTCCGGTCGATCTTTCAACCGTCCCACGTTAATAGGAGTCGAACGAAATAAGATAAATGAGGGGTGGAAACGGTTCGTCAGCGATGAAATTTTAGTCCCGCATCGAGATGCTTTCAACGAAACACGACTTCGTTGCTCGCTCGAATGCCTCCAGTGTAAACCCTTCAGCTTCCGGACTGGATTAACAAACTTACTCAAGAAGATACATAACTCGAACTTGTTAACGATTCGAATCAGCGATGGACTTTTATTACTCGTATTATTTTCGAACGAAGACCGAACAAAAATTAGTGAGAAATCCGGTACGCTTCTGTCTTTATCTTCTTCTTTCTTCCTTGTTTAACGTTAATCGAAGCTTCTTCCTACGACCGGCGTCACACTCGGCTAGGATAAAAGAGCCTCCGATAATGAAGCCCCGAACGAAAGCACTTAAAATGCAAATCGCGTGCGACGCGTTCGAGAGATTTTAATTATACGTTGGCACGCACGTAATATGCTCGTTCCGTAACGCAGCTAGCTATTCATGCTATATATCGTACAGGTTATACTTACATACAGGGTAGAGCGGGCCACGAAGGTGTATTTTTCATATTTCGTTGAATATCTCCAAAAGTATAAGTTATACATAAACAAAAATTAACACACTGGTAGCTTTATTATGCAGCCAACAAATGCAATAACTATCAACGGGGTAACTTTGTTTAATTTCAAGTTACATGCATTTTAAGTCATCGAGGCGTTGGGTTCTTTTTGCCCCACTAATAGGGTTAAAAGGATCGGCTAAAAGATAACAATGTAATGCAATTTAATAACAGAAATAAAACTTTTGAGTGATTAACATTATATTTAAGTAACATAACTCTTATTTCTTACTATAATTATTAATTTTTCTTGAATATAAGAGCCTCAGAACCAAAAAACGCTTTTAAGATTAGCTCAATTAAAAATTTAGTTCAATTAATCAGATTCGTGGTCAGTTTGAAGTCTATAATTACGCATCTCTTTCTACCCATATGACAAACTAACATATCGGGTTGCCGGATTCGAGGACCGAGGGCCAAAAAAAAAGAAGCGTCTTTCCCCATCTACCGCCGTCTACTACTTTACATCCATCGCACTCTCTTCATCGTAGGAGACGGCGGTAAGTCATAGTGGGGGTAGGCGCTCATTTTTTTTTGTAGTTCTCGGTTCTCGAATCTGGCGTCGATGATCGGACTATTAGTTTTAAAGATAAGGATGGTTGACCTTTTTACCCACGGACCTTCTAGCCCCGTTCTACCCTATACGCAAGGTGCAGAGCAAGCTCTGACACTCGCGATCCATTTCAGATACATCCTCCAAGACGCAAGAGTAAAGCCCTACTTAACCTTGCTCTCTATTCCAAACTCCATCGATTCACCTCGGAAAACCTAAAGAAACGTTTTCTACGATATCCATCGAGAACACGAAGACAAACGCATAGGACCTCGCGTGGTTACAATCCAACATGATCCACGTTTAATCGTTGCCCGTTAAACGTCCTTGTTCGAAGATAATCCTCCACCTTCTCTCCTCCCTCGCGTATCGTCGAGTATATACGCGTCGATACGTCTCTAATCCCCGTGTAATTAGCAGACAAAACACGTAGCGACTAGTGACCCCCAAGCGTGTGTGGCACATGTAGAGCATATAGTATACATATATAGGACTAAACATATATGTAGAGCAGAAGTGGAGTAGAAGGTGGAGGTGGAATAGAAGCGGAAGCACAGCGCATGGAAACGTCCTCCTCCTCGATGGGGACCCGTAATATAGCATACCACAGCATAATGCAGCATAATAAAGCGGAGTATAGCCGTTGGTACGGTGAGATATAGACAGATAAGGGACATCCTAGTCGTAGTGGTGATGGCGGTGCCGTTGGAAGGGGAATTCTAGAGTACATCGAAAGCATAGCGCGACGAACATAGCGTTGCTCCCGGTGGTCCATAGATGCGGCATAACGCGCCGGAACACAGGGTATGGCTTCTCTCTTATGCTCCATCTCGTACACATCTACCTGAGCACAGAGAAATACACGTGAGCGCGCGCGCGCGCGCCGTTAAGCTCCACGCTTTCCAACCCCGCCCCCACCTTTTCTCTCTCGCTCGCCTCTACTCCTCTCTCATTATCCCAACACAATGAACGTTCTCCGGCCGGTATTGGCATTCGCGGCGAATTCCAATAGAATTTAATTGGAGAAGATTGAACCGGTATATGTACACACGTACGTGATCCTGCACACACCTTTGTGACCCACCTGCGCGCACTCCCATAGTGCCTTCCTTCTTTCCAGCGAAAAACGATCGAGTAGGTATACGTATTTCACTTGATACGGTTTTAGTTTCCGTTCTTTCGAACGTGTTACCCAAAGCAAATTCTTGGAGATTGTATCCGTTGGATTATCAATCGAACGATGAAGGGGTAGATGTTACTGCCATTCGATACGTATCCACGTTTCGTGGCTCTCCTCTCTGCGTTTGACTTCAATTTTGTGGTTTAGAAATTTTGTTTGTTATTGCACATAGGCGTGCTAGGTATGTACGGACGTACGTCGAATATCCGAACGATATTTTCGAGGTATCGACGAGGACGTCGTCGGAATAATAATTTCTCACGAGAAGTCGTTGTATGAAATATGACACGAAATACGGGTCGCGTTTTCCGATCGGTGTTGCTCACCTAGAGATCCACCGTATGTTTCCGTGATTGCAGATTCGCTTTACATTAATTACGCGGAGACGCGGACTCATTTCGGGGTGGGGTTTAATTTGTTTTCAATTTACGCGCTACACGCAAAGTAAATAAAGCTTTTGATGGAACCCAGGTTGGTAATTCCCATATATAAACGCGGGCGTATTTCGTTCGCGACAAGCGTAAAGTATGGCGACGGATGTCGAGTAAAGCGATCGAAACTGCCAACACGTCCGAGTCGCCGGTTAAAAGTCCCTCCTTTACTCGAACGCACGGAAAGCCGAGATAATCGATTCGTATCGATGTAAATTGGAACTCAATCCGCGCTCACGGCGGACTTCGCGACAGCGTCTGCGCCGATGAAAGCGATGGAGGAGGATTTGTAATCCATTTCCAAGCGTCTGTTTACTGTCGTTTACCGACGTGTTTGTAATTTAATTTAACGCGTGCTGTCGGAGGGAAAGAGAAACGAGAGATACCTCGCAATTAATTGAAACCAAGTTCAACGATCTCGACACCAGTATTTTCGTTTTTTTTTTTTCATATCGTATATCGGTCCCGTCACGAACGTATCACTGATTTTTTAAACGCGGCTCGACGCTACGAGCGTGAAACCTTTAAACACGCTTCCCCCAATATATATGCCATATTTAACAATTTCCCTACATTTTTACAGCTTTCGAAAATATAATTATCACCAGCTCGGTTAACCGTCAATTTATCACTTTATCTCTCTCTCTCCTTTAATAATTGCAAATAGAGTTAGCGGCCGCGGGAAAGGCGTGAAAGTTTATGCGATCGAAGTAGCACGCGCGAGAATTCGTAAGTTACGCGGGAAGATCCACGGGAAGTCGCAATAAGAGAGTGTGTGTAAGAGTGAGAGAGAGAGACAGAAAACGGCTTTTGAGTCGGGTTAAAAGACCTCATACCTCTTCGGGTACATAAACCGCCTTAATGCACCCTCGGTAGCAGGCCATTACACCGCGCGCGCACAGCCCACGAACGCGAGCCTCGTTCCAACCCCAAAGCCACCTCCCTGCACACCTCCCCGTCTCACCATCGTGCCTCTCGCAGTTTCTCGCACGCACACAACCGAACTCTCGCTCAGCCACCCTTTAACGCATATTTACGCCGTTATCGAGCAGGTAGAGTAGCTGAAATTTACACTACCAGTTGCGATACGTTATTTCCACGGTGAGCATTAACGCAACAAGCTCTCCCCTGCCACCCCTGAAAGCTTTATATCATGGTCCTTCCTCAGGCGAAAGAATTCGAAGGGATTAAAAATTTAGTATTTGCGTTCCATCTCGTAAATCGCGACGAACGTTCGCGGGATCGGATGTGTTGCTCTATTTTTTTGTATATCTATACGAACGAAAAAATTGTGGGGTGGTAGGAACGTGCGATATACGAGCCGGTATCGCGTGACTTTATTAGCATTTAGTACTTTCTATATTTCATCGTAGCTTGGTATATTTTTTTAAGCTTGAACGTATGAGAAAAAGAGTTTATATACATGTGTTTGTGTGTGTGCAAAAGAGGAAGAGGGAGAAAGGAAGAGATCATAATTTTCGCGTTCGAGTTTAAAAACGCATTACCACGGAACGCGGTAAAGAAGACGCAACGTTCAGCGCCTAGCTTTTCCCTATTATCAAACACACAGTACAAGTGTGTATATACATAAATACATATATACGAGTACATCGACACGTACCGCGAAGCTATTAACGAGCACGACCCGCGAAAAAATACGATCGCCCTGTAATCTAGAAAACTGGGGCAGTTTCGCGGCTGCTCGAAAAAGGTTCGGTAGAATCGGGTGAATTTTTTCACGCGCCCATAGAGTCCTTTTTTTTTTTTTACTCACAGCGAGCGTGAATTTTACCGCGAATCTTTCTTTCGAATCAGAACTCGGTAGCTATATAGAGTGGGATAGAGGAAGGGAACCTAGCCCGATGAATTTTCGTTTCGCTCGGTTGATTGCCGAAGAACATACGTACGGCGATCCCTTTTATTGAAATCCGCCTTCCGTGTACCCACCCGTTCATATTTTCCTCGCACAATGTATTCTCTCTCTCTCTCTCTTTTCTCCCTTCTATCTCTACGCTATCTCTCTCTTTCTCGCTCTCTCGCAGCAAATTCAACACCAGACCGACCCTCGACTCGTACTCGCGCTTTCGAGGACCAAGTGGTCTATTCTCATGCATATATTCGTAGACATGTATGCTCCGCATCGCGACCACTTACAGTCGTCGAACAATCGCCCCTCGATTTTGAATTTTCATACGGTGAATGTTCCAAGTCGTCCTACGAAGCCGATCTCCGAGGAATTTCTTATTCTTTATCTGCTTTTTTTTATTTCTCAGTAAAGAACACGAAATGGTAGCTATATGGAATCTCTTTCGACCTCTCTCTTCCTCTTTTCGGTTTGTTTGTATCGCTTTTTCCTACGAGGAAAAAAGGAAGAGAAGAAATACTTGAAAAATATTTACCATTAACGCGTAGAAAGACCGCCGGGGACGAATTAACGTTCTCTTTTACTTTGTTTGCCGACTGTTATTAGTCGACCTTCCTCGACTTCTCGCGAAAAGTCGAGAACTGCATTAAGTGGATGGACGCTTATTCCCGCGTCGCTTCTTGCTCGGAAAACAGATTCCTTCTTCGCGATTCCCTCTCTTCCTTTCTTTCCTCGAACACGTAAGAAGGAAGAAAAGTGTTGGAAAGGAGGGAGAGAGAGAAAGGAAAAAAGGTGAGGAAGGAACGAACGATGGAAGGAGCTCCGGGCGATATTTTTACACGTCCCCGATTGAGACCGATAAAGGATGGAAACTTTGCCGAGAGAGCCTTCGCGTGCGAATGTGTTTCTAGGAGTTTGCGATTTTTATAAAAGCCTTTTCTCCCAGCTTCCACTTCTTCCTTCCACCTACCCTCCCGTTGAATTCGAATTTCAAATTCGTCCCGCGGTCTTGTATCGACGCTGCTTTTCTTCTTCGCAGGAAGCCATTCCGCAAAGTACATTTTCTCCGAGAATGACCCGCGTAAACGGAAAATTTCACGGAAAACTCGGTTCGAGAGGAAGAACTCGCGCGGCTGTATCGTTGTCACGATTTTATGGCTGGAAAACGGAGCGTACTGTCGTTTATTTACCGGATAATGCAGCCTGCTAAGAAACTACGCGAGTTTACCGATACTAAATAATTTAATAAACTCCTTATCCATTATCCATATTTTTTAACAGTTTTTCACGAACAAAAACCACGATAAATCACAAAATTTCGCGTCTTATATCCTAGTCGCTATTTCGATCTACCCCGATTCTTCCTTACCACCCCGCCCTATCAATTTTTGCTTTATATTCTTCGGCGTAAGATCGGGAACGACCAGGAGCGAAAGCCCGAGGGTACTCTGACGTTTCCACGTTTTTCGTGGATGGCCTGACAACGGGACGATAAAGTGAAACGGCAGAGTTGGATTCTTCGTCGCGAACGAGCTTCGTGGGGGCCTTCGAAAAGCACCGCGGGCGTCATTCGAGGCTCGATCGAGAAAAATATATTTTTCTTCGTCGTAAAGCCAAGAGAGGTACCTCGAGAACTTCTAATCGAGGCCGGAGCTTATATCGCGACGCGAAACAATTCTTTCGATAGAATTTTATTAGGTCGATGAAAGAGTGCTGCGATCTATCGCGAATGTACGCGTAGGTTGATAAAAAGTGTAGAAAAAGATAAAGAGAGGAATACGGAAGTAATACGTCAGGTATCTCTATCTCGCTCTCACTCATACCGAGTCGGTCCACGTTCCACAAACGATCCTTCACGCGCGCGTTACCGTTCTCTCTGGCGTTCCAATATCTAAGTCATAATTTTAATGAAATTCCTCGGAGGAGAGGATCGCGGTCTCCGAATTTCAATCCTCGATAAATAACGGGTCAGCTCGTGGAAAATGCCTGCGGAGCGGCCGTACCGTTCGCTTCGTTCTACGCCAGCTCGATATTTTATTTTCCAACTCGCACGTACATAAAAGCGTGCTCGAAGCGTGCAACCTCTACGTGAAAGATCGCGAGGATAGGGACGATTGCTCGGTACCGAAGAGAGAATAGGTGGGGTGGGTAGGAAGAGAGAGAGGAAAAAAAAGGAAGTTTGACAAAATAGAAATAATCGAAAGGAACGCTGAGAGAAATGAAAATTCTCCGTGGATAATAGGAATTCTTCGTCTTGCTCCGAGAGAGAAAGGAATGCGAACTCGTGCAGCAGCAAGCTCTCGACCTCTTGACCCTTTAAATAGTATCGTCGTTAAACTTGGTAACGTCTCTCGTGTACCTACCTACCTTCTACCGTCGAATCATCGAAGCGAGAGTGCACTTTTCGCACTTTTCGGAAAAATCCTCCAACGGTGATATCGGAGTCTAACAAACCGTTCTAATTAACTCGACAAATTTTTATTCGGTTCGGTAACCTAGTTGCAGGTCTCTTCAACGCGACGTCTCTTCTGAAATAATAGAAAATCGGTAAAGGGGAATGCTGGGAGAGTTCCAGGAAATGGAGCAGGGTTGTTAATCTTCGTTAAGAACGAGAACACCACGTACAGACTCGCGTACACATATGTATCTACATAGAAGGTTAACGAAGCAAGTTCGCTCCGATAGGATATCTTAATGATATGCGTCGTAGATCTCCAAACGACGTTGACATTGTATACCGGATGTCCTGATAACGTACCTACATACGATCGCCTCGGGGATCTCTCTATGTTAGTAGCCGTTAGTCGAGAACGTAACGCCGCCCGTAATAACGCTGACGTTATTATTGCGCGTATGATTAATTTCTCACGTAGCAACATTCTACACGCAAAATGTAATTACTGGGGTACCTAGCTGTACGTCATCGTTCAGCCCTCGTCCACGCATTTGATACGTACGCACTTTGAATTTTTTCTCGTACCTCTTTTCAAACGTTGGCTTTAATTAACATCGTTCCTCTCAGCATCGCACGTCACCCTGTCAGGGAGTATCAGTCGATGACACGAAAACTCGATGAACGAGATGCGCGAAGATGATAATACGGAATGTTCGGTGTCACGCGGAAACTCTTCTTTTTTTTCTCACCTGCTTATTATCGTAGACTTATAATGGAATGGAATGATTACGGACCGAGGTTACGAGTTTAAGAGTATTTTATTTCAAAGACACAGTGAAACGTCGATAATTGCAAAGTCAATTAAACGAAAAGGTCGAGTATAAGCTGATAAATTATTCGAGAGACTGATATTTAATTTAAAACTCTATGAGCCTGTCTGATTTTGAAGTGACATACCTATATTTTCGTATTGTCTAAATTTTATTTGATTTTACCAGCAATACTTGGACGATTTCCATTTATAAAGTGTGACACATGTATGTGTAAATACGTACACTATTGTGATTACGAATTCTAAATCGTTTTTCTTATAATAAAATATTTAAAAAATTGTGAATTGTTAGTTTATATCAGAAGTTTAATTTTTCCTAATTTCACTTTATCTATAGAGGGTTAAAGACGTTTAATTAACCAATTAAGATGCTACCAATTTGTTTTTTTCATAATTCAAACATACGTTCCATCCATTAATTTAGTCTCCGCTCTTTAGGGTCGTATTAGCAACATATTTGTCATCGTTACGGTCTTTTCTTAAAGGCAAGTTCGCTGTAATTTCGAGAGTAACACAAGCCATAGTTATCCTCGCGGCACAATAAACGCGCGACGTCGGTCGCCCGCCGCCACGGTCTGGCATGGCCGACGATAGAATATGGAAGAGGCGGCAGCATGCAAATTTTGCGAAATGACGACCGATGCTGCTGGTGGAACGGTACTCCGGGATAAAGCTTGTGCTTCCAAGAGAAAGCGAGTGAAACGAATATATATATGTATATATATAGATATCTTATATACGTACGCATATATAGATATATGTAGAAGGATGATACGAGGGGCGAGAAGAATGAAAAAGAGCAAGGAGACTCCTTGGCTGTGGCTACTGCTTGGCGCGAGCGGAATAGCGCGTGGAAAGATACTTCTACTCGTTGACAGCTTCCTTCTAATGAAAGCTTTCTCTTCTTTTCTTTTTGACGCGTCGACTATCATGGTGGATACCGGTGCTAGTGTTATTCGATTTTGGTTCATGTTACTTGAAACTTTTATAAAATAGTTTTTTTAGAAATCACATAATTTCTATTTATTCTAAAATTAACAAAATATGTATTTATCTTTTTAATCGGTTCTGTACAGACCAGATCAGCGCCGGCTCTAGCAACATCGACGCCCTCGGGCAAGATTTGCCCCGAATTGGTTGCACTCACAGGGAAAGTCACTTTTTCTATTATTTTCTTTTATTATAAGTTTATAACGATTTTAGACCATTTTTCTTAGTGTGATTACGATTTACGAAAGACTAATAATATTATAATTTTGGGGTCACTCCAATCCAATCAAGTCAGCGAAGTACCTACAAATTTTCAGCAATTTCATTTTCTATAAACAGCGGCGCTCCCAAAAATCTGGCGCCCGAGGACGATAGCCCTACCAGGCCCTGCCCTAAATTCAGCTCTGGACCAAATTTAATTGCCGTTTTGTTGAATGACTATGTTTCATGGTTTAGATAATTTGAAAATTCTTATGAATCTAAAGATTCTTATCTTTTCCCATATCATTATATTTTAATTTCAAATAAATTACATGCATGTGCATTTGCAGCTTGGAAAACTCCATCTGTTGACATTTAACAGAAGTATTCTGACCAGGAATACTAGAAATTATGAAAGAGCCTAATAATACAATATCGATTCGTGTTAAATAAAGAACAGAGAAGATAACCGATGACCTTCTGCGATCTTTAACTATGGCCTGCGATTAGCGAGACAGAAAAAGAGGACGCGAGAGAGAGACAAGAAGGGCACCCAGCACCGACTTGCAATTACTTATTTTAATAAAGAGTCACTAAATTGCAAAGCACTTTGCTAAAACGATTACCTGCCGGGAAATTGCTTTTAGCGCCACAATTACGCCCTACGCCTAGCCTCCCTCGTTCGTGTCGCGCTACGCGAGAGTCCTCCTCGCCGTTTCGGAGATTCTATCATAGGCAGCTTCTTCTTTTCAACGTTACGTTTTCCGTAGGTACTTTGACACCCTGCCCCGATCGCTTCGCCTTTTTTTTCTTTTACTTTTAGGCGCCCTTGCTCGTATAATCACATTTCGTGACAATAATTTTGATCTTGAAAGACAGAGCAGATTTACAATTATCGCAAGTGCACGAATAATAAGTACAGTTGACTCTTGTATAACATGGCATTTTTATAACACGGTTCGAAAATTTGAAAAAAAACCCGTACAACACTTTAAAAGCGTAAAAAAAAGCCTAGACTTAACCGAACAGTTGGTTATATTTCCTAATGAAGATCTTTAAACTGAAAGGAGCATAAAATTTAAAGGGAGAACTCCACAAGTGCTTAGCACCATCTAAAGAAATTTGTAAAGATCTCTCAGCCAAAAGCAAGCAATCGAAAATGACGGATTTTTTGAGAAAAGAAGAGCATGAAACTTAAGATATCGCAGAAGAAAACATTATTTAATACATTATACGTTATACCTTTATGAAAATTGGTTTAATAGATATATTTCTACTAATTATAAAAATATGCTAGTGTGTTTCTCTAATTTTTTGAATCTAAATCTCTTTTTTGCATATATTCTTTCTTTCGTATAACATGGATTTGCTTTACACGAGATTTTTTCGGAATTTCAAATTTCACGAAGTGTCGTTTCCTTATTAAAAATGCAACAATCTTACCTTTTGCTACCCTTATTTGAAAGCGAGATTCCAAGTTGCAATAAATTACGTAACCCACTTTGTATACCTACATATATCTATATAAAAGTCTTGTCTGTAGGACCGACCAGCGGTGCCGGCGGTGCTAATTTGGGAATAATTCGGTGTAGAACGTTCGTGAGAGCGCGAGGATGCAGGACGAAATCGTCGAGTGGTCTCTCTCTTCTCTCTCTCTGACTGGGCTCCTCTTGTTGGGCATCGGGCTAGGGGTAAGAGAGAGAGAGAGAGCGAGATAGAACGGTAGGACTAGAATGAACGAGAGACGTGACTGCGAAGCCGTGAAGCGAATCAAACGATTTCACGCTCCAGATTCCACCTCTTTGAATCAACCGGTGCGGAGGGTACGAGTCCTCCCTCTCTTCCAACCCCCTTTACTATTCCTCTCTTCTTCGTGCCCACTCCGCCGACTCTCTCGCCGTAAGAAACGACGAAAAGTGCGGCCATTTCGTAGCAGCGCGGAAAAGGCCGGTTCTTTCGCGCGCCATCGAGGAGCCGAGTGCTCCTAACCGAGAATCCTTCCTGCGAGAGGCCTCCTAATGTTCTAGAAATCGTCCCTGCTATCATCTTCCAGCTTAGAAACCAGTAGTGAGGTTCCATTTTCGAGAAAATGCCATGCCAATTGCGAACGTTGAAAGTACGTATCTAACTATGTACGTGGAAAGATCATCGGTGATTTACATTTTACAGTTTCCGCGTAGCCACGTTTCATTTTCAATGAAAGGAAGATAGATAGAGGAAAGCGTGTAACCATCGTGGCAATTAACGCTACTTCGAGGCTTCTAAGAAGAGCTTGTATCAGCAACATGGTTCAAAGGTTTCGTTTAAGATCACCCAGGATTAATGTTTAATCTTAATGTACACATTGCCGTAAACGTGTGCTCGTTCCGAGACTGAGAGAGCTAGAGAGAGAGGGGGAGAGCGTGTGAGAGGAAGAGTGAGAGAGAGAGAGAATTCGAGTATTAACGCGGCAAGACCATATTTGCAATAGTAAAATACTGCCGTGCAAACACAGCTGCGCGCTTCGCTCGAGTGCTCGCTACAGCTTAATGACGCTGCTGGCAGTTTACCTTCTCTCTATTTACACCGCGACTAATTAGTAAATATATCACTTATTTGCAGTGTATGACTTAATTGAGTGCAAAACGTTCCGTCGGTGTCTACGATCGCGTCCGAGTCGCGCCTCTTACGAATTTTTATACTTCTCGACGTTCCTTTCGATCGATTCGTATCACGTCTACGAGATAAACAATATCGAAAAAGAAAAAAGACAGAAATCTTATCTCTGTCGTTTACGGCAATATCGCAACTCTTGTATTTTTCCTACGAGGGTCTCGCGATAAAAGCCGAAGCTTCATAAACAATAACAAAAAGACGAGACTCGTCTCTATCAGTCTCGTTCTCCCTCTCTCTCTTTCTCGAGCGTATACATATCCAAAGCCCTCTCATTAGTTCGTTTCTCAGGCACTCGCTCATGTCGATTCTCTTCTGCTTGCTAATAAGTCACGCCTTTTACGAGCCACATCCGCGCTACGACGTTTACATACACGCGACGCGTTCCTCTTTCATCGAACCAAGGATCATATGTATGTTTCGTTCGGAGAAACGCAGCGCGTACCTATCGTATCGTGTAATGTCGATGTGCATGCAACAAAAGAAAATGGAAAGGGTTGGGATGGTAGGAGAGACGTAGGAAATGAGACGTCGTGCAATTTCGTACGAATTAACGAACGAAAATTATACGAGAGGGATACGAGGTTTTCGATAAAACGAGACACGTAAAAAAATATTTTTAAGCGCGATATTTTTACATGTCATTGCTCCCGAGCAGTCACGAGGGACCTCTATAAAAAAACAAACAAAAAGAGGCAAACTTTCGTGGCACGTACACCGATGAAATATTGGCATCAGCATATTTCTTTATAAACGCGGCCGTTCACCGCGTACGCTTTACGAGAATGAGAAGTATATCGCCCGATAAAGTCTTCCCTCCTACTCTCTCTCTCGTTTCCTTGAACGAGGCTTCGTAAAGCCTAGAAAAAAAAAAGAAGCGAAAAACGTCATCAAGTAATTAGCAAAATTTATCTTCCGCTCTCCTTGCGCGCTAACGAGCCATCGAAATAGTATTTAGTCGCTAGGAACTTTTACCGTACTATGGTTTCGCGCCGAAAAAGGTAGACAAAGCGAGATAAAGCGAGAGAGAGAGAAGAGGAGAGGGGATGAGAATGAAGTTGTTCCGCGTATCAGAGAAAATATAAGCACGCCCACGTGCACCGAATGTAAGCTTTGCCGTAACGTACGAGAATTCGGGCACGTGTATGCATATTTTACGATTATATGAGAAACGTATAACGTATACACGTATATACAGTCATATACTAGACATATATACGTAAATACCTTCTGGTAGAACTTTCATTGAGCGGACAAACCCCCGACTACGGATTTTAGAGGCGAAAAAAAAAAGAAATTGTCGATACGTTGCAGAGTAGGGCTTTGGAAGAGGGACGAAGGGGGGCTTTGAAGGGGGTTTGGACGGATGGCGTAGGACGGGCAGACTGCCAGAAAAGACGAGGCGAAAGGGTGCTGTGGGGTCCTTTCGTGAGGTGGGGCGAAGGGAGTCGAGCAGACAGAGCAAACGTGCGGGGGTGCACGTTTATGTGCACGTGTGTGAGTGAACGAGCTAGAGAGAGATAGCGAAGGTTGGCCGGGGATCGAGATGGATGGGTTGATTGATTGGGCACGCTTGTATTGTTTCAGGAGGAAGCTGAATCGACGTAACGGTCCAAGCCAGGATGGCCAGTTGGCCGCTGAAAACCGTGCTCCTGTTCAGCGCCCTCATCCTTGTTCGCGGTAAGTAATAACACAAATACGTACCTGCTCTTAGTGTTGATGACTGTTGTTCGTCTTGGTCCAGCTCTTTGAATAATTCCCAAAGGATCTAGTTATATCATATCTCATTCTAGATTCTAAATTATTCGTTATTAAACGAGATAATTTCTTCATTAGAAACGAGGGAATCTTCCATTTTCTAGATATTTATCTGCTTTGTAATGGGAAATGCGTTAAAAAGGATGCGAGTTTTGAAATAAACGATCTCACCAAGATCGAACGCGCACGATTACGTTCGATAAACCAAAGAGATTACGTCTGGCGTGACCACGAATAAATCTCCACTCGCTGCATGGACTAGACTCTAAGCTTTTCTAGCAGGGATGAAGAGAGAGAGAAAGGAACGATTTCTCGGCGAGTCGCGTTACATCGTTACCGAGCATGGAAACACAGGAGGAAGGATAGACGGGGTAGAAACGTGGAAGAGGTGGAGAAGAGTCTCGGTCAGCGGGCAAAGTCCGCCACCGACGATCGATTTCCTGCCAGTTCCTAGTCACTTCGCCATTCCTCACGCCGTGACGAAAAGTACCTTCTCCTGGGGTATCCGTTTAAATTATAGCCGGGCAGTTTCATTTATTCCGGAATCCATTATCCCGGAGGAGGAACTTTCGGCGTAATTTGTAAGCCGATCTGCTGGCTCGCCGAAGGAACGGCTCTAAGAGTAAGTGAGAGAGTACGAGAGAAAGAAAGACAGAGAGAATAGAAAAGAAAGAAGTTGCTCTGTTCGCGCTACCGAGTCGATAGCTACACTTCCACCGTACGTTCTCTCAACTTAGATCATTAATAACTTTCCCTCTCGACCGAGACGGTGGTCGCGATCGTTAAAAGGACTCACCGAACGAACCAACGTTGCTTGCGATTCTTTGACGAGGAAAAAAAAAAGGGGGGGAAAAAGAGCGTTATTTCCAACGAGAATGGTAGTGGGGAAAAAAAGGAGAGGAATAAATCTATGAGAACGATATAAAAGTTAATACGAGGTTACCACGGGGGTATCCCTTTTATAACGAATCTCGCGATTAAGTTTTAACGACCGGAGAGCATAGAAATTCAACCCTCTATTTTTTTTTTTTCTATTTCATTCCGCATAATGAGAATTCAATACGACGAGACGGACGACGAAGTTACTTGTTTCGCTCACTAACCCATGTTAACATTTAAAACTGTGCTACGATGGGATAACGAAAGAGGAAACTTTCGTGTAATTTATCGTTACCGTAAATCCCTGGCGTAAAACCAAAGTACAAACGAGAATCGGGCCGGTCGATAAGAAAAGTGTATGAGGTTGACTTAAAAATAGGTAACGATCGTGTGGACGCACCTTTTCGAAGGATAAAAAAGAGAGGATAGATGGAAAGAGATGGAAAAGAGAGAGAGAGAGCTTATTTCGCTTAAATTACTTTTAACGATCGAATCGAATGGTCCGGCCGGACAAAAGTCGCAGGACGCGTTCTCGATGTTTCCTTCTACGCGAGTGTCGAGCGTGAAAGCGCGCGCGCGCTCCTCTCATACTCGCTAACCCTCTTCACCCTTCTCTCCGGGATGGCGTAACACCGATCGGCTTTTATTTATTGCGCCCCTATAAACGTCCCGAAGGGCATTAAACCGCCGATAAATTTCACGCGTTTCGTCGAATGACAATCGAACCCTCTCTCACCCTCTCACACCCTCTTTCCCTCCCTTTCTTTCTTTTTTTACCATCTCTCTCTCTCTCTTCGTTCTCTCACGCTCGTTACATCATCGAACGGTACGAGCCTCTTTAATTTCCGTCTCCATTCTCGTAACACGCGTTTTATTAACACGCTCGCGACCGCCATCCCTCTCGCGATATCTCATAGATCTTATCGTTTCTCGTAGATCGATCATCGGTAGGGACGTGGGGTATAGAAAAAGGGGATAGAGAGATAGGAAAAGAAAAAGTGATCTCTTTGACGCGAGAGATGCCACGCGTTCCAACGAGCCTCTTCTTCTTTTTCGCCGATCTGTGTGTACACGGAATTCTACGCAGCACCTCTCTCTCTCTAAGGCACTCGTAGTCCAGCTTTTCATCGAGAAAGAAGAAGTAGGAGGTGGCACCCGACCTCTTTCGAAAGTTCCATCGGCACTTTTCCTTCGGCGTCCTCTCGCTCGAACGCTCTCACGCCATCGTATGCACATATGTATGAGGCCCACTCTTTTCTTCTCCACCTGTCTTTCCAAGGAATAAAAAGCACCTACCGAGAAAGAGAGAGTGTGGGAGGGTATAGAAGGGGAAAACTCAAATCGATTTGCTAGCCGGGAGATCGTTGAAAGTCCTAAGACGTGGGTAAAAGAGAAGGACAAGAGAGAAGGAATCAGTGAAATAGCGAGCGAAAAAAAGAAAGAGCGAAGTAAAGAGTAGCGGGAGTGATTCGGAGGGTAGTTGCGGGTTAGCCGGTGGCTGGCCGGAGAAGAGGAAGCGTCGAGCGGAGACGTAGAAAAGGGATGAAAGGAAAGAGCAGGATGAGAAAGGGATGAAAGAGGGTGCCTGCCGTAGAATGGTGGCGTCTCGAGCGAGAGGGTCGGCTAGCTTTCTTAAAGATGCGAGTCGAGGCGCACTTGTTGCACGGAAAGGAGTTTCGGAGGGTGGGAGTAAGGATATACCTTCTCTATCTTTCTCTCTCTTACTCTCACTATGCTTCTTGGCTGAGAAACCGGGCGTGTGCTCGCTCGGAAGAGGGTAGACCGAGGAGGCGAGGAAAAGATACGAGTCGTGGAAGGAGGTTGAGGAAGGTGGCGAGGGTTGGGAGAGAAAGGGAGGGCTAGAGGTACGACTTGGGAATCGAATTGATTCTCTTTTACGGTCTCGCGTTACTTTCCTTTACTGCTTCGCTATCCGACTCTTGACCGTACTTCCTCTCTTTTTCTCTCTAGTTCTCGCTGCCCCTCTCTATCCCTATCTTTCTTCTTCTTCCGTCCACACACTCTCGCGTTATTTATTTATCAGCACCCACGTAAAGGAGCCTCTCACGAGACACGATCCCTCCGCGTAGCTCGCGTCGTTCTCTCTTCCCTTTGCTTCTCTTTCTTCCACTTCTTTTCCACACCACTGAAAAGAAGGCACTCGCTTTCGTCGGAGCAACGACGAATCGACACCCACGATTGGATTGGCCGCGAGCGAGAAGACTTATCGGGATTTCTCGCGACGACGGGACTGGAAGAAGAAGAAGAAGAGGAAAAGGTAAAAGAGGAAGAAGGATCTTCGGGATCCCCAGCTAAGACGAATCGATAATCCTCGGGATTCTGGAATACGAAAGAGGATCGAACGGCTCCCGCGATTTATGTTCCCTCTTTACGTCTATTCTCACTCGTGAAAAAGGGAGAAAGGAGCAAAGACTTTTCGAATTCGACGTAGTACCTACGCGAAGAAACGAAAGGGATCTAGAGATTTGCAAAATTGAGGAAAAATACATTTTACGGCCCCGTCGAAAAGTGTAATTATCGCGAGAACCTCGGAGATTCTTCTTGAAAATTACTGGCGCGAGACTACTTCTCTGTTTTTTTTCCTCTCCTTTTCACTTGATTTTTTTTCCTTTCTTTTCCTTCGAGGTAATCTCGCTCGCGAACCCACCTAATCGCGGCAAGTTCGGCGCAGCACCGCTGTTACTACTGGGAACGAAAGAATGGCGAGTTTAAAAAGAAGGCCGAGGTGAAATTGCCTCCCGATTGTCGTCGATCGCTTTTACGCCCTTTGTTCTGGCTGCCTCGAATCGATCGTTCCTCGTTTTAACGAGACGTACAAATCGTCTTTCTCTCTCTATTTCTCCTTCTCTCCCTTTTTTAATTGCACTCTCCGAACGATAGAGATTCCTCTCGCAGTTATTTTTTATCGCCGGACTTTCTAATCGATATAGCGCGTTTTTCGTTACGCTCCTGCACGTTTTTAAGGACCACCTGATAGAAGAGAGAGAGAGAAAAGAACAAGAAGTATATACATATGTATACATATCGACCTTTAACTCCGAAATAGTCGGCTATTTTCATCGGCTCGCAGCAATATATATATATATATACGTATACGATGAAAGGTACCACGCCGCTTTAGAAACGAGGAGTACGCGCGCTTACGGTTAAAACTTTTTCTCATAACCCTCCCACAGTTAAAGAGAGGAAGGTAGAGTATAAAAAGGCCACGTACTAACGATATATTGTTGCGGAACGAACGCTTCTCGCCGTTGATTTTTCAGAATTTAAAAGCACCTGTCTGAAGTCGTTCGCTTCTCCCACTCCCATTACCATCATAGCTATCCCATTCCAACGAAAGTTTGTACACCTAATTAATATTACGATTTCGCGAGAGTGCATCCAGTTCGCGAGGATTCTTTCTCCGCGTTTCGTCGGCCACGCGATAACGAGAAAAATTTCTTCTCTCTCCGGTAAAGCTTGTAAAAATTTATTATCAAGGGAAAACTCGGCCCTTCCGCCTGGTAAGTAGTTCGAGTCTGGCCGCGCGTTATTATTATTTCCGGTTAGGGTGAGGCATTTTGCGTGAACCACGAAGATGGACCGATTGGATCGGGGCCTCGAGGAAACACTTATTGGGATTCCTCGTGGATATAACGGACTCTCCCTTTTTCTTCTCTCTCTTTCTTTCTATAAACCGACGGCAGGAACGATATGAATCGATCGATAACGCACGTAGAAGCTCACCCCGTACGATATTAACTCGTAGAACTTGGAATTACACTCGCGGCACGTACAAGGTCTCTTCTAATAATCGCGTTTACGTCTATAAAGGGCGCCATTTTCTTCGATCACCGGATCGTGAGGACGTTTTAAAAATCATGAACTCCGAGAGTCTCTCGTTGCAAGAGATAGCAGTGAAATCATACCGGAACGAAACGTCTCGCGGTTAACGGCGAAAGATCATAGTTTGTATCGACATAGACGCATCGAATGGTGATAGGAAGGTACGAGGTTGCTCGCAAATTAGGATGAGTCGAGCTTGCGCGCTGGGGAAGCTTCGCTTACGGGAGAAATCCGCCGTGGTGACACTTTATTGATTTCAAGATTATCGCGGCTCTCCACCCGTTCGTCCCTTACCCCTCGTCCTCATTTTCCTCGACTTGCCCGGAGAGACGAGACGAGGGTGGCGAGACAGAAGGTGAACGCGGCCCATTGTATCCGCGGCTTGATAATTGCGACTCTTCGCCCGATAGATACTTCCTACCACCTGGGGAATTCTATCGATATGGCTAGTTGATGGCTACCGATGACTATCCTTGGAGAGACGAAGATGGAAGGAAAGCTTCGAAAGCTACCCTCAAAGTCTGATTACGGTGCTTTCCACTCGAACCGTCTGCTTTTCACTTCCCTTCTTTATCTTACCAAAGTTCAGCGTGATAGCGAGTCGAGGGAGATTATTATCGAGCTCGTATTAACCCAACTTTCGAGTATTCCCATTGTGTCGGCGAAATTTTATTATTTTAGAAAAATGTGAATTAGGGGAGACCGGGGCAAGTTGATACAGGGACACGTTGATACAATGCAATTATCAGGACACTGGGTATATATATTTCGATTTTTGCGAGCTATTTCAAGTCTTTTACTTCAATTCTTACTAGTATAAAGCACACGTCAAGGTACTATAACATTAGAACTTTTTACTCATATTTTTCGTTTTCACGACCATAAAGTAAATATTCGTGTCGACTTCTCGAACCGTCCGAAGACGCTATATGAAACTTTATATCGTAAACTAATATGTCGTCTTATTGAATCATTCAAAGGTAAGAAAACTACGTTTTGTTACTTTATTTATATGCTCTACTTTTTCGTATAGACATGGTTTTATACAATTACTCGTCGTGGGGTAAGTTGATACAGTGTATCAATTTACCCTGGCTATTTCTTATCTGATTCTTTCTTCTTATTTATAAATCAATAGTACGAAATTTTATTTAAAAAACGAATCGTAGCGAAATATCACAAGAAATGTTGGATTCTGTAAAAGAAGGTTTAACGTTGCTAAAGGTCTATCACTAGCAGATATGTCTAAAATCGTAAATGCATGAATTGTTATGCTGATTCAGAAAGTGATTGATTGTTTATTGTTAATTTTGTTTGTTTTAGTTATCATTTTGACAGCTGTATCAACTTGCCCCATTGTGGGGCCCACTGATACATTTTTCCTTCCTTGCATAGGGGAAGAGTGGTATGAAAGAGCCACGTTTTTAAAAGAGCCACTATCATTTACACAGTAGTTTTCGAACGAATGTTGGATGAATTATAGTTTTTAAGTAGCAACACTGGTGGCTACTTGGATTAACAAAAACTTGACTAGTCTTTTAAAAACTAATTTGTCCAACATTCGTTCAAAAACTACTGTGCAAATGATAGTGGCTCTTTCAAAAAGTGGCTCTTTTATGCCACTCTTCTCCTAAACCTTCTCTAACTTTTTTTGTATTTATTTTTTTAAGTCAAAACTTTTACTATATAAAGAGGAAGGTTCAAAGTATATTATAAGATATTTTTCATTTGATAATTAATTCAAATAAAAATTACAAAAATTAAAAACGAGAAAATGTATCAACGTGCCTCAGTCTCCCCTAACGCTTGGGCAACGTTACGCGACGATGTCTCTGAATCTTTCTCTCTACGTTACAAAGCTCGTTCTTCGACGATTATCTACGATAATGTTCTAACTCGTACACACAGCGGTCCCATATTAAATTCAAATTATACGCTCGCGTTTAGAACTCTGCTGCAGTAACGGCTCCGAGAGTGCTCTCGTATAGCTCTCGGTTTTACGGGAACCGCAGGCACGTAGACGGTATCTAAGAACCGGAAGTACTCTTGGACCGCTAACGGCAGGCTCCGTGCGTGAACCATTAGGTATATTCCGACGAAGCGAATTATTAATGACAGAGAGAACTTAGAGTATTACGTAAGATTCAATGAGAATATTTGCTCGAATGGATCGAAATTGGATAGAAACGAAATATTTTTTGGCTAAAAATTCGACAATTTCAACGTCATCGACACGGTTTCGCCGTATACCTTATTTTTATATACTATCGATTTTCAGCTCTCTTTGACGACGTACCTTGCATTATTCAGCGATCCTCTCCGAGCTCTCATTTCGCGCCCTTTGCTTTCTCTTTCGCGAAGGGTTAGTGAAACGTTCCTGGCTCTCCTGCATGTTCAGTTCTGGGCTAATCCCTTCTTTCTCTTCCGTTTCCTACGAATCTACCGAAGCGTTGGGCAAATTACATGGGAGCTTAGTATTAATTATTTCGTTAAATTGAATTACGCAACAGGTACAGTTTTACCAGAACTAATCCCTTCCATCCTCGTAGAGCAAAGAGGATTTTCAAAAGCTTCCTCTCTCCTTTTCTACCTATTTTCTCGATTCTACTACTTTTACCGATATTACGAAAGAGAGTAAGATAAAAAAAAAAAGAAGCGACTTTATGTAACATCGCATAGTGATACATCGTTTCTCTCACTGAATCGTCTTCGATCGTAAAGGCAACAACGACTAGGAAGTTCGACGAGCGAGCGAGCGTCGAAGTTAATTGTAATCCATTCGTCGGGTCGCATTATCATTCAGGAACAATGAGTAACCACAGTTTCGGTCCAGCGCGTACTTGTAATTAATGGAACGCTCATTTCGGTTCGCGATTCTGCTCGAGTGATATCGCGTGATAAAATATTCAACGAGCTACGACAAAATTAATGAAATGATCGATCGTCGTCGGTCGATCGGGCCAATCCGAAAAGTTGACGAACGACCCCTCGAAGCTTACGATTCTTCGTTTTCCAGAGAAAACACGGAAAGAGATAGAAAGAGGAGGGAACGAACGGGAGAAATAAGTCCCAAAGAGAATCGTGCTGGGTACACACACTTAGCCAGACACGGAATCGTCGCATTTGCACGCTAGCGTACCGTTCGTTCTCATTCAAGTAAAGTGTTAAATAAACAAATTTGCGAGAGCGTCGCTGTGTCTCGGACGGTCGATGCTCGACGAGTAGGAGGAGAGGAGTTCCGAGAAGAATGGAAACGAGAGAGACGAATGGTTGGAAGAGAAAAGGTGAGAGAGCAAGAGAGAGAGAGAGAACAGTGGCGGGGGAAAGGGCAGGGACAAAAGGAAGAAGTAAGGGAGTAGAAGAGGGAGAGAGAACGAAAAGAAGGAGATGGAAATAGAGAAAGAGGAAAAGGGGATGAAACACGGTGCTAGTATCAACACGGAAAAGGAGTTTTCTCGCAGCGAGTAGTAGACGAGGTCGCGTTCGCGCGCGCGTGTCATCTTCGCATTGAAACGCGTCACCGACGTTTAACGGAAGCTTTTCATAAAGAGCAAACGATAAACCGTCGTCGTCTACACAGCCAACGTCGTCCTCGCATTTCGTTGAACTCGCCGAGCTAACGAAAAAAAAAAGAGGGTGGCGGTGGGAGGTTGTGGTTGGTGCGTACATAAATGTGGCTCCGGCGAATCGACGTGACGAAAAAGAAAAAAAGCAAAATGAAAAAAAAAAAGGTGGGGTAAAAAAGAGGGCCCTTTAATCGCGCGCGCGCGCGTCGACGTAATTTTTCTCTTCACTTTGCGCCCTTCGACAAAGGGGCCAAAGTTGGAGTTCGTTCGTCGAATGAAAAGCGAGACCGCCGTAAGCTCGTTCGCGTCGTCATGGCGACGAAATTCGAGCTACCTCATCTCGCTTTGCTTATTTCGATATATTTTGGCTTTGTAACGTGCACGAGCCACGTAACCATTCTGACTCTTCTCTATATCTATTTCTCTCTCTCTCTATCTCTTTCTCCCGTGTATCGCTCGCTAGTTCGTAATATCGTTTAGGCTTGTTTACCAGACACACTAATAATTCGCGGATAGTCACCGAGCGCTACCCGTTCTACTAACGAGTACCCCGTCTCGCTAATTGCACAGTTCTACGTCGTTAATAGGCGGTGCGAGTAATTAAGCCGTACTTTTAAACCGCACCGGTTTCTATCGTATACGAGAGAAAGAAAGAAAGAAAGAGAGAGAACGGGAAAAGAGGAAAAATGAAGGAAAATCTTGAGCAACGTAACCTAAAACGTCCAGTCTTTAATAATAATGGTCTTTCGAGAAGTCGATAACTTTCTTCTCCCCGTAATTGCGGAGTCTGCATATGCGAGAGTCTTTGAATCGCGGGAGAAATGTAATAACTCCTTTTCTGTCTCTCCTTGTCTCCATTTTTTTCTCCTTCGTTCTTCTCTAAAAGCAATTCTTTGTGTAAAACAGAAGAACGCTACAGTGCTTCTCGAACTTTTAGTTCCGAAGCTCGCGGACGTTTTTATATGGGTTTCGGTATCCCGTGTTTATAAAGCTTCTTTTTTCAACCCAACCTTGCTTTTTCCCCTCTTTTTTTTTTTACTTTCTTCACCTGCTCCTACTCGGAGGTCGCAAGTCTCTCCGAGGATGCCACGCGTGCCGTGCTTCGTTTAAACTTTTATGGCAAAGCACTCGCGCGCGCACCAACACCTACGCGGGTAGATATCTCCTGGGCAAGAATTTACATAAACGCGAGAGCGCTGTTCAATTTGTAACTGCCACCCCCTCGAGCGGTCGAAAACAAAATCCAACGTTTGCCGTGTCGGTCGGATTTCTAAAACGAGAGTTCGAAGGTAACGTCCCGACAGAAATCTTTTATCTCTCGTGACGAGTTTCGAATCATCCATTATATAAATTAGTTTGAAATCGGTATAAATTACGATTATAAAGACAATAGAAAACTAGAAAATTTTTGTTCAATATCAAAGCGCATTGTTAGACTCTCCAACGTGAGACACTCGTTTCCTTTGCATTCAACGCGTCACGAAAGAGAAAGAGAGAATATTATCGGAAACGTATTGAAATACTCGCACGGAGCATGCCATTAGGCTTTCAAAGGACAATGAGAATGATTAAGTCTTGTCGGGTGCGCTTACACGACAATTTACGTTGTCGCGCGTTAATGGCACTCGTCCCGGGGTACGCGCACGCGTATCGTCGGCGTTAATTTATTTTATTCAAAAAAAAAAAAAAAAAGCGAGAAAAAGGGCTTCGTCCGATATCGCTCGGTCTCGTAACGAGAGTAGGTATGTAACTACTCGAAAAAGTGCTTTCGAGGAGCGTGTTAAACGTTAAATTACCATAGTGGTCGTGAGTATCGCCATACGTCTATACGTACCGCGCCTGGTGCTCCGGACACATCGAAATAACGTATGGCGAAGGACCGAAAAGTTCATTCTAACGTTTCACCGAACAAAATGTTTCCATGTACGTAGGTATATGCGTGTACGTGTGTAAAGAGTATGTATATATTACGTAATCTCGTTCAGAGTCGTATAACGAAGCCGGTTAAATGCGAAGCGTTAAATAGACAAGACGAAAGTCTCGCTTATTCCATACACACACACACACACACACACACATACAGGGTTAACCACTTTGTTGGATCCTTTTAAAATATTATACCAGCAGTCCCGACGTCGGCGATGTCGAGGACGGACGTGGAGGAGAACCACCAGCCGGCACGTTACCTGCTCTGCTTTAAATAACCGCGTTATCTTTTTTAACGTTTCGGATTTAAGTACCTCAAAAATCGACGCTGAATTATACATCTCTCGAAGGAGCAAAAAAAAAGAGGTTTACAGGTAACGGAAATGGATAAATGGATGGAATGGTAAAAGAACAGAGCGAGCGAGAGAGAAACGTTTATTCACACGGGGTTAAAGAATTTGGACTTCCGATATCGACAACTATGTTTCGGGTTTGCTCACGAATGCGAGGTGATATTTTTCTGAGAGAAAGAGAGTAAAAAGAGGGAAGGCGAGGGTGGAAGCTCGTAACATTAACCATTCCATCGCTTTGCGACTTCATTCTTTTCGACACAGTCGCGTCAACGATGAACAAAGAGGAAGATAGCGTGGGAGAAAAGGAGCGAAGACAAGATGTCCCTGGCGTGGACAGGTGTCCCTGAAGAAGTTTCGTGAGGTCTTCGACCCTCTATAAGAGAGAATAAGAGAGGGAGGTAGAGACAGGGAGTGAGTTTCGACTTTTGACTAGTCGCGCTTGTACGTGTCTTAACTCTCCCGCGGGTATTCCTCGCGGACTCTGGCTCGTTAACTAGTTAAAGCCATTGTGCGAGAAAGGGAGTGCAACGTCGTCGTCGGTACAGCATCCGTCCCTCTGGAACGACCTACGTACCTAGTAGCTACCTACGTAGATACGTTAAGGAAGGGGAGGAAGAGAGAGAGAAGAGCGTGCGAGGAAGTGGCAGAGAACCATTCGTATCTGGAGACGTCTGAAGACGCCTGTCGCATGCGACGTGCCCAGGAGACGACGAGAAGAGAAGGCGACGGAAAAAATACGAAGGGTGGGAAAAAGGAAAGGGTGATTAGGTTGGGGGGGCTCCCTTTCAAGTTACGCCGATGTCGATAATTAACAAGCCGGGCCGGTCGAGTCACTTAGTCGCACCGACGTCGTCCTCGACCTTTCCTTCGGCCCTTTCACCCTCCTTCGCCCCGCTTTCTCTCTGTCGTTCTTTCCTCTTCTTTCGCTTCTTCCTTTTACTCTCGGCACGGTCGAACGTCCACGAGCGCCCGAGTTAATTGTTAACGAGAAAAGTTTGAATTTTCGAGCGCGATCTCCCTCGTTTCCTGCGCGCGCCCCAGCCTCGATTACAAACAACCGTACTCGCGAATGAACGAGCCCTTTCCCGAACCCCTTTCCCGTCTCAACGAGCTCGTTCGTCGTTTCGCCGAAAACTCCTACCTTCCACCCCTTTCGCTGGTTTCGGATTTTTTTACAACAAGGTAGGGGAGCTCTTTCATTTTCTATGCTTCGACACCTTCGATGCGTTCGACCCACGCGATCGTTTCTAATCGAGATCGTAAAGGAAGTTTCTAATACATATTTCTTTACGTCATTCTTCCCCACTAATATTTTAGTTTTTTAATTCATTTGTCTCGTTCTTTACGAGACGAAATTGAGAAATATTGCGTACATCGGCTCGTATAATTGCAATTTAAAAAGGGAGCCTTAACGAACGCTAACGGTCTCCTCTACCCTCTTTCATGAAAACACGGTTTCCCTTCGTGAGAAGGGCATTGACCCGCGAACACGGAGAGAACGTTTGCCCACAATTTCGAGCTATTTTTAATCGCTTCCTCGGAAACGTATCTTTTCTCTCTCCCACTTCTGCAAGTTAACGTCGACCCTTTCCAAACTCGATTATCCAAACCTTCGTTTCATCCACTCATATTATTTATATCTCTTAGTGCATGACTAACTTTTGTCTCGGTTGGATCGTACTTTTTCGAAACTAGAAGCAATTCTTTGCTTTCTTCCTTCCTATTCGAAACCCACCCTTACTCCCTCCGTCTCTCTTCGTCTCACAATCAAGCTGGCGTCGATCCCGAACGAACGATCGCGACGACCGGCTCTATCGATCGGTCGTCGAGTTCGACGAAACAATGCGCGAGGCCGAGAGAGAGAGAGAGTATGTGTGTAGGGTGGTTATATGCAAGAGGAGGAGGAGGGTGAAAACGTCGACGAGGACGCGACGTGCAACGAGCATCGGAAAGCAACAATTAGGCACGTCTGCTCGCCACAAGGAAGAGAGAAGGATGCCGCGAGTAAAAAAAAGGAGTGAGAGAGAGGGAAAAGGGATAGTCGACCGTTAACGAATGCAGGATGTACCGATGCATCCGGCTGTGCATTCAACCATTTTTTTTCTCTTCCTCCTATCGCGAACTCTCTTTCTCTCTATCTTTCGCCATCTTCCTATCTTTATCTCTGTCTCACTCACGAGCTTTCCACGCCTCCATTCAGAAGCTCCTTTCGAAGACCTTAACGGCCGTTTTTCCGCGAGAAAATTAATTCACGTTGCGAAATGGCAGCAACGTGGCTCGATGAAAAGATTTGACTCAGCCTGTACGACTTGGTGGTGGTTGAGGAGGACAAGAGGGAAAGAGAGAGATTCAGAAGCCTAGGGTGCGTCGAGAGTATAAGTGCGGCACGGCAGCCGAGGGTGACTGCTACCCTCCTCTCCAACAACCCCTCTCGCTCCCCACCACCGGTACCATCGCCACCACCAGCATCCACCTCCAACCTTCTTCAGCTTCCTAGCGCCGAGAGGGTTGAGTTTCCTATGGTTTAATTGGGCGCGAAATCATTTCCGATGCAATGCGCGCGGGTGCAGCCGCGACGACGAGTAATCACCGTAAAAGCTCGACTTCTACACCCCCTAGGCCCTCCGCGTCTTTCCTTCAATCCCTCCACCGCTTCTACCATCTTCCTTCTTCTCATCTACTCACTCACTCATTTTATCGTCTCTCAAAAGGAACCACAACCGCACGATCGATGTCCCCACTGTCACGCACGATATACGTCTCTCGTTCCAGCTCGGCTAACTCGCTCGCTCGCTCGCTTTTTATTACGTCCGTTCGTTCGTTCGTTCGATGAGATTAAAATTGGCTCTTGCATCGGGTGGTACTACGTACAAAATTCACGACGATCTTTAACTCGAACCATGCCACATCGACCTGAGAAACATTTACTATCTTTGGAAGAAAAAAACGAACGAGTAGACGTTAAACGATTAGCCCCTAGGTATCTATTAGTAAGACGCGCAAGGTAAAAGATATCCCCCATGTTAAATTCCACCGCGATTAACGAGGCAAGGGGTAGACGATGGTTTGCGGTTTTGGTACGACGCTAACGCATCGCGATTCCCCTTTTGGGAGGAACGCTGCCTGCCTGAAACGAACATAATGCTTGATAATATAATGCACTTTACCTTTTAATCCTGAACGAAACGAGGATCCCTCAGGAGGAAGAGTTTGCGCGACATTTGATCGGGGAACTTCAAAAGACGGGGCTTTGTCGCCTATGCACGTGAGAGAGAGAGAGGAAGAGATAGTATACGACTGCGAGCATCGCAAGCAGTGCTTTGCTTCTTGTCACAAGCATGTTTGTGACAGCAAAGGGTGCACGCACCGTCCGTAAGCTGTCACGCGTATTAACGGCGTGTTAACGGCTTTGTAGCCCATCGTAAAAGGCTTTGGGATTCGTTGCCCGGCGGCCATCGTAGCCGATAGTTAACGAAGATACTCCGTACGTCACAATATTCACCTGCATGGGAATTCTCTATATCGAGCTTTTCTATCTGTCCATCTCTCTCCCTCTCATTTGACGTTTATGGATTAGGATATAACGAATTGGAAGATGAAAAAGATGGTGAATGCCGATGAGTCGAGATAGGAGCGATCACATCGATCGCTTCGCGAATCGTGACTTTTTATCGTTCGAATCTGGCGCCATTATACGCTGCGGTCTTTTCGAGTAAGAGCTCTAGGTACATATGTACCTAATATATGTTACCATTAATGTAATTTTTTTTTAGTCTTGGTAATTTAGGTCATCGACCAGAGGAGTGTTTGTTATCAGATAATGAGATCTTCGTATGATTTGATGAATGAAAATGAAAATTTTGTTAACCAATTTTTTCATGGAGTTCTCATAGTCACCTTCAATCATTTTTAAAATTAATCTCTAATTTTTTTACACCTATCTTGTAGCAGACATTGATACAAATTCAGCAAGTATCATAATAAATATTTGTTCATTGTCATAAAAAAATCAGTAATCATCCAAATCATTAAAAGATTCAGAAAGAATTAAACAAATTTACTATAATCATTTTAAAGCTGCCTTTTAACACTAGATTTAGGGACTGAGCCAATTTGACTCATTAAAAATTTGATTACTATATATATATATGAAACTTTACAATTATTTAAAAAAAATCATACGTGGCTTTTCAGTTAAGTAATGAAATATATGTAAATGTTGATTCCTCTTCTTTTCTTTCCTCTTTATATTCTTCTTTTTTTACTTAAGTAAAAATAGGTATATAAACATCCGTAAATCTAGTGTTAACCATGTTATATTACCAAAAAAAAAAATTTCAATCGAATCACTAGCAACGGAATAGCACAAACTGATTACGCTTCGTAGACCACCTGGTATACGTTAGCGACGCTGCTCATCTCGCCGGTGCGTCAAACGCGTGAGGTGAGAAAAAAATTGCTCGTTTAATCGTGGGAATATTATACGAGTACGGGAGAAAGCGCTTAACGCGTGGGAGGTGCACGAAACGGCGCGAACGCGCGACAAAACGCACGGGGCGGACGTTATGTAAAATCCAATTAACCTCGCGTTCTGCGCGTCGAGTAAAAGAGAGGGAGAGGGAAAGCGAGAAGTTACGGCAGGGTGTACGAAGCGTATTTTAAATTACAGTAGTTTCCAGTCGCGCTTAGAGGGAAGAAGAGAAAAGCGAAAGAGCGCGGCAAACTCGCTTGAGGAAATTTCATGCAGGATCGCGAGACGTCGCGCTCGTCCTTCTCTCGAAACCTGCCAAAAATCAGATATTTCTGTTACGCGTTAACGAGCGACACTCGCCGAATTCGCTTTTGCCAGGGAAATTGGATTTTTCGAGACGACGCTACGACCAAACGCGCGACTCACTCGCCGGACCAATACGAAAACGCATAATCCTCGAGCTTGTAAAACACGAGCAACGGCAGCAACGTGGTACAGTCTCCAACGCGGGTCCAATTTATCCGCGCGAACCGGCTGCGAGATTGGAGCGAGTACGAGCAGGCGCGCGACCGCTTTCACGCCGGCTTTGGAAAAAAGCCTCGACAAATACCTACTCTCCGTCTGGCTTTTTTTTTCTATCTTTCTTTCTTTTTTCAAGGACTCGCGAACTTTTTTTTTTCTACACTCTCCTATCCTTGGATACCCACCTGCGTTAGGAATGGCCATTTTCGATCGATTCGTCCGACAACGGCCGTTTTTTTACTAGCTCGACGATCGGACGACCATATGCGAAAATAATTGCGAACTCGAGCGATCTCTCGAAGCTAAACCGCACACATTCGCTTTCACACCGCCGGGCAACGTATGCCAGAGAATCGAACGATCTGTAATCCTCGATCCATCGTGTTTCGGTTCTTGAACGATGCTTTAAAAAACGGTAGCTTGCGAATTATCGACTATGACGGTGTCGAATCTACATTTCTCTTTATATACATGTGTATTACGTGTATGCATACGTATAACCATCGAATATATATGTTGCCTCGAGATCGAAACGGCGACCGTGACGTAAATTCGATAGCGCGCGACGAATCCAACGCGATACGAACCTTCCTATCGTTCGAACGAACTAGAGCCCCAGCTTTCGTTCCAGTCGCTTCGCGAAGTAGAATACCAGCCGTTAGCCACTTCGCTACCGGGACTTTAGTAGAAAATACCCCACCATAACCCAGATGTTTTACCGTTTAATTACGATACCAATCGTCATTAATTTTTGTAGGATGTATTTATTACAGTCTAAATAAGTAAAATAAGTAATTTTACAAAGTGACACACATATGTGACGCTGGGCTATATAGTGCGTCGGAGTATCTGGAACCAGGGGCATCTGTGCAATGCTATCTCTTTTTTTTGACACACCGTGTACATTATACTTACTCTTTGAAGTTTGTACGAGTTGTAGGTGTTACTATGACTACCAAACAACGTTCGTTGATTTATTTAATGGTTAGTATAAAATTAAATTAAATAAATAAAACAATAGCCCAGAGCCGAGTTTCGGGATCTAGTATTAGACTTTTCAACTCAAATCATTGATGTGCACATGTAGTTTTCCGCTTGGACACCTGGAATCGGACACCCTGTATATGTGACACATTATATTAAAGGGAAAGGAATTAAATTTAAAAAGCAAAACAGAACAAACACTTTTTTTTAAAGCAAACTGTTCATCGACAAAAGTTCTTACTACCGAGAACCGAGATATAAACGTGTCTAATCATGATCAATTGTTTCTAGGAATGTTGAAGAAAGAAAACAGAATAAGTGTTTGAGTTTATAATGATTCACAGCACTGTATTTGTGACGCTGGGCTCAAGCAATAAATTCACGTCGTCTCTGCAAGTGACGCTGGTAGCGAAGAGGTTAAGCGCGCCAAAGTCATAGTGATTGACGAAGCCCGAGCGTGAACTTCGTTAAACTCGTAGGTTCGTGTCCTGTTTCTAGAAAGCTTTGGCTTCTGCGCTCGCCTACACGCTCGTAAGAAAGTATATTGTCAAAGAAACATAATGAAATTTCAAACAAACAAAACGATACTAAGCTGCATAGAGAAAACGTGACGCTTTTAGGATCGCAACCGTCGCTAAAAACATGGAAAGAGATTATAAAATAGGAATTAAAAATAAAAACGTGAGAGAGAGTGAGAGAGAACGATCGAGCCACCCGTTGGTTTCAACGCGTCGGGCATTGAAAATTCATCGCATTTCGGTCCGTCATTATTACGAGTGAGCGACCCATCGCGAGTTCGGCTCTTCTGGAATTTAATTCTCATCACGTAACGACGATTCCCCGTGACTTTGAATTTTCATAAAACGGATGTGTGCATGAGAGAGAGAGAAAAAAAAAGAGATAAAGGATTGAAAGTGAGGGAAGCGATGCACACGCGTGCGTACCTACATCGTTTCTTTTTCGAACGAAGAGAGAGAGGAGGAAAAAAGTAAGTGAAAAAAAAAACAAAAAGATTCAACGTTTACGTGTACTCAGCCCAGATTTCGCTAGATCTCCGTAGTCGAAACCCGATCTCTCGATGGATCGAACGTTTGATCGAATCAAAACGCATACCAGCTCACGCATGGACGCTTCCTCGTTTTTCCTATTAAAAGCGAGAACCAGAGTAACGGACAATATAAGCCGATCGCCGTCAATTAAACGAATCCTCCTGAAAGCTCAAGCCCATGCCAATTTTTTTTTTCCTTCGTCCTTAATGAAAGGAAGAGAGCTTATGGACGAATCGTTGAAAAGAATCGTAAGGCAGTACGTTTTTCGAAAGGGTGTCGATATTTCCTTACTTTATGGACACATTTCTAAAATCTTTTTTAAATCCAATTTTGATTTTCGATTCTATTGTTGGACACGGTGATTCGGCCGTTGTTCGTTCGCTATAACAAGTGAGTCGAACGCAAAGGGATTGAGGGGATGACGGCAGGTGGAGGAAAGTCGTTTTCCCCTTAACGGAACCAGCAAAAAAGATGAACATTTTTGGTCGAAAAAAGCGCGGTAGCCATCGGCGGACAGTACCGTATGTAGGTATACGTACGATACGCGATTGGAATTGCGTACATAAAGGCGGACTAATTGGCAGAGGAAGAGGAATCGATTGGACTCGACGAGAGTCGTCCATCGAAACAAAAAGTCATACTCTCTCTCTCTCTTTACGGCAAAAGGCACTTTACGTCGATGAATCCGCGTTACTCGAGTATCGTGCCACTCGTGTCCCGCTAACAATGAAAACTCGAAAAAGCGAAGAGTGGGTTCATTGGCATTTCCAGATCGAGAAATCGAGAGATCGAGGGTTGCAGGAAACGCTGTCCGAGGAAAGTAAGGAAGAAAGAATTTTGCTTTGAGTCGTGTCCGTTCTATCGTGAGTTTATGAACTCTTAATACAATGGTCTAACGTATTTAATCCTAAACGCGTAGGGCAAAGCGAAGTTCGAGGGCTTTTAAGGGCTTCGAGGGACGAATAGATAAATTAACGGATGGACGGATAGGTGGATAGATAAATGGATGGGTAGTGGCATATATCGTGACGGAAACCACGTACGGGTCTAATGAAAGCGTGCACTTAGGTACCGAGAAAGTTGCGATGAAATTATCGTCAAACAAAAGAGACCTAGGGGTAAAATTTAAAGTTGTTGGAACTCAATGAAGGAAGTCGGCGGATCGCAATGTGACGTGTGACACTTAACTCGTTAAAGTTACCAAAGAATTTTAAGTGATTAGAATCAAAGTAAGGAACAATTAGAGTGAGCGAGACTACGAAGTGATGTCAACAGCTGTAGCATCGAATAAAATAAAAAGAAGTGGATATAAGAGATTCGCGGACAATCTTATGAAAGTAATATTGAATCGAACGTTGTTACGGTGAGCGAGCAATGTTTTTTTTAAGTTTGCTTACGATTTTCGTCCAAGTGATTAGATTTAATAAATATTAATCAACCATGGACGTAACAATCGGTTAAGTTTGTATTTGTGTATATTTGCACACGTAAGTTACATACCATATAACAATGACGACGATTAATTTTCTTTTCCTAATTAATTGATTCGCTTTGTTCGAGTGACCCTCTTTACCCCGAGTAGGTCGGACAAAGCGAATAATTCTACCTTTTTAATATCCATTAATAGATGATTTATATTCAGAACATTTTCAATCTTTTGCTTCATTTTTAAAACATAACTCTATGCGAAAAAGAAAAACAACAAAATAAATTTACGATCAATTGAACCGTACGCAGGCTAAAGCGATTAATTCCACTTTTCAAATGTTCATAAATTTCAGTACTACGGTGCTTCATTAATATCTAACTATTTTATAATTAAAAAGAAATTTTTCCTATAAATCGACTGAACGTTACGAACAGCATTTTTTATAGCCGTTAAATAATAAATGCACATAAAACGTAAATAACTTTATAAAATTGCTCTACTTTCTATTTTTTTGAATTAATCGACTTGACAAATTAGCCATCCAATTATTCTTCCGTTCTTTATCGATTCAACCTTAATATATTATCTTTGCCCGTCCTTCGCTTAAAAATGCACAGGTGCAGTTTTTATTTAAAAATTTGGTATAACGTATGACCATACGTAAAGAGGATGGAACAATGCGTGGGTAATGAGTTAGACGGAGGGAGAGAGGGGGTAAAGGGCTGATGCGAGGGCCCCGGAGACCGCGTTAATTCCAGGGGTAGCTGATTAATCGGAAACAGGACTATCGTGCAAATAGGCGCGAGATAACCTGCCTGGCTACCGCGTTCACCTATCTATGCCGATGTCCTCCCCGGCTCCATAATGCATCCTGATGGTGGTGGCTTCGATCGACCCCATTCCTAGATTTAGAGTTAAGTCCGTGGGTGCACGAGGAGGAAGAGAGGGCCGACCGATCGCATCGATTTAATTACGATCGATCTGTCAAGGCAACGCGATAGTCGCGCGCTCGGCTAGCCTATGCAGGTATATCGACGCTTGCCCTAAATCTCGAATATGTTTGCCAGTTTCGCCATCGTTCCTCTCGCACTCTGCACCGCAACTCGAACTGCAACTGTACCGCGTGTCTAATAGCTCCTCCGATCGCGTTCGAAATTCGTGCGATTCGCTTCGATCGATGGAATTTGTAGGAATAATTGAATCTGTACGACCGATTTATCCATCCAACGATAATCCCAAAGTTTCGTACTTCGATATCTCTATACGGAACGAAGAGGTATTTCAATGGATAAGCGTAAATACTACTGTTTTATTCATTACACAAAAGTAATTATTTCCAAGGAAATCTTTTTCAACCCGAAGACAACGAGTTTCTTATCGCGAGAATTTTAATCAATTTCAATTCGAAAATGGTGAAACTAGATACGCGAGAAACGGTTCTACGTATCGAGGAACCTAATCACGGTCTCCCTATTACGCTCTTAACGTTGTAACGTTACTCGAAGCACCGGTAGATAGCCCTTAAATTTCTCCAACGTTCAATTTACGTATCCCGTATGCCGTCCAATCGTATCGAATCGTCGCAAACGGCGATCGCCTGCGGCCGATTCCTTCTGCTCGTACGATCGAACACAATGAAATCTTGCATGAATGTATGAGTATATGTCGAACTACCAGCATCGTTCCTCCAAATTTTAGGTACAGAAAGCGTCGAACGAATTACCTCGCGTTTAATTGGACTAATTGACCGCGATAGCTCTAAAGCTGGGAGGGAGTGGGGGTCTTTGTCGCAGGGAAAAAATAAAATAAAATACCACAAGAGAAAAAAAGAGGTCGAAAACCTAGAAATTCGGAGCTCGGCCGACCGAGAATTAAAATGCGCCGCGGTCTGACCGCTTGCGTACGCTGCGGCCCGGTCGCGGCGCTTGTCACGAGCGACGTTTCGCGGATCGTTTTGAATTTGGAAAATGTCCGGTCTCCGCATCGTTGCACCGTCCAACTGCGCCGCGCACTGCATCGTTGCATTCCCGGTTTCATCGGAGGAACGCGTTCGCTTGGGACCGAGAGAGAGAGAGAAAAGGGAGTAAAAAGAAGGACAAAAAAAGAAAAAGCGAGGAAAAAGAGGTCTCGCTATTAAATTGCGAAATAACTCGGCGTGCCATCGAGATATCGAAAAAAAGAGACCGAGGAAGAGAGAAAGAGCGAGCAAAAAGCGGGTAGCTTTTTTTAAAGAGGAACGTTTCGAGCCGATCGGCCTTTAATCGTAATTTACGCAAAACATTTGAAGAGAAAGAAAACACACACGTATATATATATATCAACAGAGGGAGAAAGAACAAGAATGAAGAAAAATTCGTGTACGTTTCATATTTTTCTCTAGCCCAGCGACCTACCAACTCCTTTGTTCTCATTAACCTCTTTCAAATCGGAATTTTGCTCTTAATTGCACTTCGCGTACCTACCTTAACTTTGTTAAATTAGCTGAACCATGGATGAAAGTAGAGATCCGACCACGGTTCAATACGTATGATTTTAATCATAAAAAAATGATTATATTATATCTCTACTGTTTATAACACCTCTTGCCCTCAAAACTACGTCACTTTTTGTAGCGAATTTTTAATGGATAGGTTACCCGTAGTTTCAACGACGCGCGTGCGCACGACTTCGCGGTGTACGCTTCGCTCGGCATTAACTCGCTCGTAAAGGAAAGAAAGGAAGGTATAAGGGAACAAAAGAATTCTACCTACCACCACCCGCATCGTCCTGCCTTTAATTATATTCGGAGTAATTAACGATGGATGGCGTATAATGAACAATATCTGCGGCGAGACTATATTTACGTCGTTGCAAAGGGACGGAAGAGGGGAAGTGGTTGGTGCGAGAGGGGATAACGCTGGTGCCTCATCGTGTCCACGGCACTTTATATGCGCGCTCCATATTTTACTTCACAATTGAAAATAATTTACAATTTAGCCAACGCGCCGTCGCTTGTAATTAGAATGCGAAATGAGGTTTAATGCCTTTCGACCCCGCTCGTGGTTCATGCTGCCGCGAGAGGAAAAAGCTCCCGGCGAGACCGAAATTCGTGCGCGACGCCGAAAACCTCGAGTGGGGTTGCGAGAGGGTGAGTGGAGAAGAGAAAAAAAATTCAAAAAGAGGAAGACGGCCTTTGGAATTTAACGCGAGCACGCTTTTTTAAAAAGAAGTCTTCGAATATTTTCTACAACGGAACGTGGGTTAAAGTCTTTTCCTTCCAAACAATTTGGGTCAGTTTGTTATTAATATCCTTTTTGTCGATATCACGCGATTTACGTTTATAACCATGGTACACCATATCGATTACTGTTTTTGTAGAGAACAAATATGTTCGATCCTACCTAGAATAGGGCTGCTGAGGTATAAAAAAATCGATGTTAGCAAATACGACCGCGAATCGCTTTCTTTCCTTCGAACAAAAAAAAAGAGATACGAGAGATATCTGCAACGGAATTTCGAAAGCTTTCAATGCCGTATCTCTCTCTCTCTCTAACTCGTTCATAGCATAATGAGGATCGAGAGCGTTAATTGAAATTATCGATTCCCATAACGAAGGTAAACGTTGATGGCTCGACCCAAGCTCTCTTCTGATCCAGGAATTTCGTAAATCTGCCGATCGCGGATTACCGCGAACTAATTTTCTCCAGTGGGTCATGGGATACGGTGCACCTATGTACATATGTATATAGGTGCACATACACTTTCATATAGGACGAGATACGCGCGGTAAACGTTCGCTGAGAGAAAACTCGTTCTTATTAATACGCGGTTGGTAAAATCGTATCGATCCTTCTCGCCCACGGAATAAGAATTTATTTGTTCGTGTGCGACCATCTCGTCGTCTTTTTCGACGTTTTCGAGCTCTCAAGAATTTAGTCGTCTACTAGATGATAAGGAGAGAGAGAAGAAGAGAAGCAAAAAGAAAGGAAAAGAGAAGAAAAGAGATGAGAGGAGAAACTCGTACGTGTACCAGGGTGGATCGATATTCCATTGTATCACGCGCATTGAAGTATCCACGAAGAGAGTTTCACCGGCTCGTAACGACACCGTGGGCATTATGCTAATTCAGCGTGTTGTGAGAGCAAGGATGGCGTTCAGCGATAAGGAACGAAGACAAGTAGGAGGAGAAGAAGAAAAATAGGCTGGGGATTTTAGGAAGGTGCAGAAACGCACCTGAGATCGAACGGAGAATGAAAAAAACGGAAAACGCTCGTTCTATTTATGCAAAAAGCACCCACCGATCTTGGCATTCGAGATTAATTGCATGGAAAAGCAGCCGTCGAATTCGCGAGTACCGTTTGCTCGAAGAACGATCTTTCGCTCTCTGACTCTTTCCTTTTCTCGCTTCTTCTTCGTCTCCACTTTCGCCCCTTCCAAACGAATTACGCGCGGATCAGCTTTAAATGAATTTCTTTCGTTCCCTCGCTTTTGTATCGATTAATCGAGCCGATTCCCTCGAGAGGCTTCTTCCTCGCATCGGAAATCGTTTTATTTATTTCGTGGGGGGGTCGAGTCAGGAAGTATAAACTTTTAAACCCTCGCACTTTCTATCTCTCTCTTACTCTCGATTCAAACGTCAGAAAAATATGTTCAAGAGTATATCGTGGTAGATCTTACATTCGGGTCTTGTCATGGAAAAAAAATAAAATCCACGATGGAATATCCGACCGAGAGGAACTTATGAATACTAACTTTACGATTCCTTGATCCCAGCATGTTTTTACAAATTGATTTCCCAACTTTTCCCTCTCGTTCGGCTATTCAAATCTTTCATTTTATCGTATGCATCAAAACGGTTCTCGTTTTTTTTAATTACATTTTCTAATCTTTTATCTCTCGCTCCCCCGTTTTCTCTCGTAAACTAACCAAGCTGTATAATCTTTTTTGCGGTAAATATCACGATAATAACGCGAAATTATGAGTTTAACAATAACCACTTAGAGAGGAAACGGTGGTTCAAAAGACCGAACGAAACAAACTCATAGTTTTAATATCGTATTATTATGAGGTAGGTCGACCGAAGGGCTGGGGATGGCGGAGGGAGAGAGGGTAACGCGAGAGGGGTTAGTGGGAAAACGTCCTACGTTAACTCATTTTGCGACGCGCAACGGAAATTTATGCGCCGCGAGATTTCGCGGTGGCTTCGTTCGTCAAAAGTTAATTAAGCTCGTAATTCTTCACCCCTCCTCCTTCCAACCCCCGTAGGACTTCTATTTCTTCCACTCTCTAATTAACAATGCTGGCTCTCGCGATTACGATCGTCGCATACAACGAGATATTTACGAAACGCGTCGCTATAAACGTCACAAACAATTGCCGAGGTCGGCGAACAAAAGTCTCCGACGAAAGAATTTAATTATCGAATGGTACGCGAGAAAGGAAAATACCGATCTATCGATTCTATTAATTATTCGACTACGCACATTTATAGACTGAACGATCGTCGTAGTCAGTCGCATTCCTTTGGAAACTCCAAGAAGAAATTTCGACGGGCATTATCGAGGTATACGACGACGAATAAATTTTCGAAGACGAAGATTCCGAATGGAAAATAGAAGAACGACGAGGAAGAGGGTTAGTAAAGCATTAATCGAGGGGATTAACTCCGCTAAGAGGAGGATTAAGAAAGTTACTTCGGCTAGGAAAGAAGAACTTAGAAGCTGCTATCTGCCGCTAAGCAGTTTACGGAGAAGGAACAACTCACGGTGTCGTCGAGTTCCTCTCCCCTAGCTCTTTCCCTACAATCATTTTAGTATCTCCTCGTAGATGTTCTCTTATTCATGATACAAAATTGCAAAGATATCGTCTATTAAAAATTCACGTATTCTAAATTAATAATAACGAAATACGCTTCGAAGTTTGACGAGTAGATAGTGATGGACGACAAGACAAGAATTTCAAGATCTTGACAAGACAAGACTTGATTTTTCAAGACAAGATTACCAATTTCTTGTTCTTGACAAAATCGAGACAAGACAAGATTTGTCCCTCAAGATCAAGACAAGACAAGAAAAATCGATCAAGATTCTTGATTCTTGATAACTGAAACTACAATTATACGTATGTAATTATAATTATGTATTATGTAATTATAATTTTATATATAGGGCCATATATATCGGGGTTATGTAATATTATAATCATGTTGAGATTCTTCCGTCTATTTTCAATTTTAAATAATTAAATGCAACATTTAAATTAATTCGAAACAATAAACTTTATAATTTTACTGAAAACTGCAGTTTATTTTTATTGTAAATATAGGAAATCTCTATTCTGTAATGATGTGTCCTCAAACGTACGCTTAAAGGCGTGCGTTAATAAACTAGAGACCTTAAGCTTCGAAAGAGTTTTTTAAATTTTCTACTACGTACATTTGTAGCTGATATAGAGTAATTTGAAAATGACCTAGAAATTTCAAGAATTTTCTTGTTCCTTTAATTTTTATGACCAGTAGAATTTAAAAAAATTTTTTTTAATAATTTTTATAAAAATGTTCAAAAATAATAAATCAAGGTGTGGTAAATAATTATTTATAGATATTATAAAAATATCAAGAATCTTGCAAGAATCAAGACAAGAAATTGATTGTCAAGATCAAGACATACTAATTCTCGATTGTACAAAATCAAGACAAGACAAGTATGTTCGATTCTTGTCTTGAATCCATCACTACGAGTAGACTAAACTACGAAGACAAAAAGTGAGAAGAATTTAAAAGAATCTAGATTCAAGTTCATCGATAAGAATCATCGATTCTTCGAGCCCCTTGCACCCGATCCTTCTTACGATATTCTCCGGACAGAGTTCGTTTAATCGAAGCATCCCAGCTTCTCTTTCCCTGTATAAAACGATATCCGATAATCGATTCGCGGCGGCTTCGGAAAATCCAATCGCGTTTTCGCGAAAGAGCTAGCCGTCTATCTTCGGCTCGGCGACGTTTAACGCGTTGGCGATGGGCAACGTCGAACTCGGTGAAACGCGAAAGCCGTCGTCCCTTTCTCGGATCGAATGCAAAAGGGCGAAAATATCGGTGCTCGAAAGGATGGAAGAGAGCGGAGAGGATCGGCCATCGGACTATCTGTCCTTTGGCCAACGAATACGAGCGTAGACTTCGAGTGTACGTGTGAGAAAGAAAAGAAGGACACGATGAAATACGTGAACGTTCTATACCAGACTCGGATTCCCTCGGTATTACGATCCATTTACGTCGAATTCCGCGATATTGCGAATCGACGAATAGATTTGGAATGATAATATGGGGGAGAGGACCACGCGGATCACGCAGACGAACGAGACTCGATTACGCGAGCGAACGTGTAGGTACGCGTGCGCACGTACGTAATACATTGATGTCGAAGAGGAGGAGAGAACGAAGAGGTAGGAGAAAGGAAGGTAGAAGGCACAGATCCATGGAATTGTCAGCCATTCCAGACTCCGGGGATTAACTCGCCCAGGAATGCGTTTCTCTTCTTTCTCTATCTTTCGCTCGCTTACTCGCATCTCCCTTCCTGTCTCTCTTTCTGTCTCTATCGTATCCTTCGCCCTTCCTCGCCACGAGCAACTAAGGGAGGGAAGGAAGAGAGGGAGGAGCACTCGTAGTCATTTTCTCCATTTTGCGATTCGATTTCCGTCGATATTGCTCCGTCTCGCTGAATTCTTCCATTCGCTCGGATGAAGACGCTTCCGAGCTCGAGATATATTCAAACGTGTGATCGCGAGTATGTGATGGAGAAAGAAAGAGAGGGAGACAAACGAACGGATAGAAAACGGAAAAGACAAAGATCCAAGGCCGACTAATTTCATCTCCCAGAACCTTTCCCTCCTTTTTTTTTTCTCCACATCGCATCCGGGCAAACTTCGAACCGTACTCTTTTTCTTCGAGACCAGTCAACATGCTCCATGACGCGTGCATAATGCTCGTCTACCCTGTATACCTACCCACCTTTCGAGAGAGAGAGAGGGGAACGGCCCGCAGACTATCGACTCCGGGTTGTACGAGCAAAGTGATCCGATAAGATGTCGGGAACACCGTGTTACGTTGGAGCCGGTCTCTCGCAAAAGAGAAGGACGATAATCGAGCACCCGGAAGTTACGTCGAGTCTTCCTACTTACTTCCAGCTCCCCAATATACCTACATACCGGAACTTCATTTCGTCCGTCAAGATCTTATCACGAATAAGAAGAGGTAACGTCTCGTTTTTTCCATTTTCTTCATTTTTTCCTTCGTATCGATACGGTCCTCGCAAAATTACGCGACTTCCTCATAGATTCGACGTCGTTTCGTCGTCGATATCGATGGATGCCGAAGCTGGTTGTAGCGGCAATGGAATGAGGGGGTTGCTTGGGTTTATATTCCGCGGATCGATCCACCCCACGGCTTTATCCAACCACCGTCCGATTGTGCGTATTTACGCGTGTGCGCGATGTTCCTATATTGTAGGTATGTATACGAACGTAGAATCGAAGCCACCGACCAATCGTATTGGCTTTCGCCACGCGAACCACCCACCCCCCGTCACGCTTTCTCCCTCCCCCCCTCATTGCCGGCGGCATTCTGCGCCATTACCGGTGGAGAAATTAACCGTGATCAGGGATCGATCGCGTGTCTTTGCTTTTGACTAAAAGAAATAATAACGGTGAAGAGTATTGAAGAGATACAGACGGTGTCGTTCGGTTCCGGTCGAGATAGTTTAGAACTAACATCTATTAATCCTCTATAAACTGAATTTTATTCGTAGTTGTTACAAAAATGAGAAAACGTGAAATAAAAAAAAATTAAACTTCTTCTTATTATTATTATTATTATTATTATTATTATTATTATTATTATTATTATTATTATTATTTATTTATCTACGGGAAATAATCCCTTTAGTGTGGATACATAAACAGGCAGTCATTGGTGCAAAAAGTACATACAGATTGTTGAATTATAGCGTGAAATGGATGCGGCTTAGACTATTCTTAAAGCTACTGGTATGTTGAAAAAAGTCGAGGTTGTCGCAGAAAGAATTTCTGACATAGACTAACGATTAATTTACAATTTGTTAAATATTATATCATTAGAAATATGGATTAGAATTCCAAAGTTATATCCTATACAGGGTGTATTCGACCATATAGTCAATCGGGATTCCACGTGTAGCCAGCAATAAATTGAGTCGAAATAAGTCATAAAAGTTAACATAAGCCAGGTTAGTTAACGAGTTATTAATTATTAAAGATAGGGCGAAAAAGCGGTAGGCGGCGAGCCGCGGCCATGCTAATCTGATGGCGAGCGGTGAGGGGAGCGGCGGGCGAGACGATCGAGCATCGAATTGTTTACTTTCGCTCTTCCTTCCTCTTTCGTTCTTTCTCTCTCTTCCTTTCCTCCACGGCGCTACCTTACGTTGGCGACTCACGCGGACTCTCTCTCTCTCCCTTCCTTTCTCTCTTTCTTCTAGCGTCTCGCCATCAGAATAGCATGGCCGCAGCTCGCCGCCTACCGCTTTTTCGCCCTATCTTTAATAATTAATAACTCGTTAACTAACCTTCCTTATGTTAACTTTTATGACTTATTTCGACTCAATTTATTGCTGGCTACACGTGGAATCCCGATTGACTATATGGTCGAATACACCCTGTATATTGACACATACATGTACTATATTTACAAATGGAAATCCATTAAGTTTTAGTGATAAAGTCAAATGAAATTTGGATAATACGAGCCCATACAAGGTTTTAATGTTTTATCGAGGGGGAATAAAACAACGAAAGTCATCGAATGTTAAAGTTACAGGGTGTCTCGCGAATGCTTTATGATTCAACGGCATGCCGACATCGAAACTTTCATAATTTATACTACAGGTTCCTCTGGGAGATGAAAGAAAAACGTGAGGGGACAAAAACGGGGGAGGATTCCTAGGGTGGGAACGCTTTGTCTCGGTCCACGCCACCTGTGACTTAATTAGCGGCATATGTAATCACGTTTGACGACATATTTTTCGACTCGTGCTTCACCCCCTTCTCCCGTTTGTTCTTTTTCCCCACTTCGAGAAAGAGAGAGAGAGAAGTGCCGGCGTAATTAACGGCTCTGGTCTACCGTTGTTTTCTAAAATTACGGAAAAGAAGATACGCGATAAAAGCTTACGAGTGGTGAGAAGCGTCGAAAAAAAAGTGTGAAAGAGAGAGAGCGAGGAGAAACTGGGACGAAAGGTGACGCGCGGTCGCGAATAAATTTATCATCTTTCCGTGTTGAAACCAAGCGTACAACGACTCCACGAATCTTGAGTATCGCTATGAAAAAAATCAACTTGTTTATAATAGTCAGAGAAAAAGGGAGAAAGAAAGAATATTGTTTTCGTAATACATTCATTTTATTGAACTATTTTCACCTCTCCAGGGACCAATTCTTCATAAAATTGGAAAAGAATTATCCAACCTTTTATGCAGTTATATTTTATTCATTTTCAATCGATAGCGATTAAATGACTAACATTATTTCGAAAGAGATTAAAAATATTCAACAAAAATAATATTCTCTCTCGAGTGGCTAGCCGTTATTGTAAATTCAAACTGAACGTACACGTGCGTGTCGGTGTCTCCCAAAGAGATTAATTTTATACATTCCACGTGAGATCGAATACTATCAAAGAGTTAATGCTAAACATCGGTATCTCTCTGCGAACCTTCGAAGAAATACATTTCCTTTCTCGGTCGTTCTCGCAAAGTCGTCGGAGGAACCCCGAGTCGAGTCTCGAGAGAAGAGGTGAACGCGTATGAACGCGCGTCGGCATCCCAAGTGAGTCCGTTAATTCGTCAGTGACGTGGGTTTCGTGTGCCGGATGATAATGTCGGTGCGATGCAGCGGCCGTGCCAGCGTAACGGCGCTCTGTAATTAATCAGGAACGCGAGCTACAGCGCGAAAATACAGGGTAGCCTGGGAGAGCTACTGAGAGTGAGAGAGATAGAGAGTGTAAGAGAGGGAGAGATAGCTGTGGATGTAGCTGCAACAGCAGCAGCAGTACTAGCACCAGGCAACAACTAACTGCAATAGCTGCAGGAGCAACGGCAGCACCACCAGCAGAATCGTTTACATAGTCAATGCAGTCACATGTAATGCGTACACGCCCACTCTCATGCACACGCGCATACACGCACATAGTTATGTAGTGCGTGTACATTGAGAGAGGATGGCCTCCTCTGCTTCGTGTACGACAGCCGGATACGTACTACTGCCAGGGTGCATCAACTGCTAGAGCGAGAGGGAAGAGAGGATAGGGGATGTCGGCACTGTATGGGTGTGTCGCGCGTGTAAATGTGGCATAAATGGCGTCGATGCATAATACCAAAGCCGTGGCATAGCTGCACAGGAGCCACGTTCCATAGTACGACCGTACGACGACGACTACGTTGGAAACTACACGGCGTCGTAACGAGGGAAAGAAAGAGAGTGAGGTGTAAAGAGAGAGAGACGAGAGGACCATGTGCGCGACGATAAAACGTTAATGTGCTCGGTGAAATCCTCCCTAGCGACGAAATATGAAATTCACCGGTGCCAGTTTGGGATGGTCTCAGGAAACGGAGAGGAGAGAGAGAGGCAGTCGTTCTCGATCGACGTTTATACGTCCCGTCGAGATAAGCCCTCCTCGAACGATTCTCCAACGGAAAGCATTCGCGCGAAAGAGGAGATCGCGATCGTTGAATTTCGGACAATGACGTTGGACGATCCAATGTGGAACTGTAATTTCCGGTGGCCCGACGTAAATAGATCGACTTTAGGGGAATATTCTGATATCTTATTATATTAAAATAAAAAATATGAGGAAAATATAATCGTTGATCCATTTTAGATGTCTTTATTAAAATGTCAGGTAAAAACCAATGACTAGCATAACTGATTTGACATCTTACCGAAACTTCCAACATTTTATGAATCTATAAAGAAACTAACGGTCCTCGGTGAGCATGTGGAATTTATTGAGAAGATAAAAGCGTGTGGCCTGAAATAATGACCTGTCTTCGCAAAGGGGTAGAGAGAAAGGCAGAGAGAGAAAAGAGGGAGAACCAACAGAATCTCATCAAACGAGTACAAGAGAGAGAGTGAATCCGGTGGTCGAACGAAAATCAAGCGAGCTGCGGCGTATCCGTTCATCCCTCGCGGGTACATTCGTGCGAGTGCAAAAGCGCACCCCTCCGTTTCACCCCATGGCGTGATTAATCCAACCATTTTTCTTCCCCGTAGCGCGTTTAATACCAGCCTCGCGGAAATCGCGGGAACAGGCTCGTACCTACCGCTAACTGATATCGCTCGCGGAGAGTTGGAATTCGAGAGACTTGCGAGAAAGAAAGAGACAGGGAGAGATTGGAGATTCGTGATAATACGAGGTGGGCAGAGGCTGGTCGGTGTACATAGTTGTATACTGGGACCGCAGGTGCTTCGATGGAACGGCACAAAGCCGTTTTCCTATACATACATACGTATGTACTCACCACTACTAAATAACTATAGAGATCCCGCTGGACCAATCGCACTCTTAGCAATTCTCCGAGTTTCGTTATCAAACTGCTGTTCATGCATAATGCAATCGATTTTTGTCTTTATCTCTTGCCATCTCTTTTCCAATCTCCCTCTCTCTCTCTCCTTATTCCTCTCTTTGCTTTTATGGGAAAGGTATATGCATTTCTCGGGACTCTAGTCATTTCTCGCGATCGTTCTCGGCCAGCGAAAAACATGGAGCTCGGGACAAAGCTTGGGTAGGTACTGCTGGCATCAGCTGCTACGTAGATCCTCTATCAGATTTTCTCGATTGAGGAAGATAGAGAGCACGAAAGAGCAAGAGAAATAGAGAGAGAAAGGTGAGGAAAGAAAGCAGTGGAAAATGCTGTGATCGTACAGCCACGTAGAAAGGGACAAGCTAGTTCGCGCCCGAAAAAGCACGCGCATTGCATTCACATAGTTATATGTATGTATACTCGTATCTATGTGCGACCCACCAACGAAAAGACAATTCGGTCCACGGATTCTGCGGCGTGACTGCTGTTGCCCGACTCCCACGTTTCTCACCGTTTCTTTTTATCCTTCTCGAGTTAAAGTAATTTATCGAGCGATTCGGTGAGGTTTTTTTTTTCGAGAGAGAGAAGACTCGATTAAACGCTCAGATGATTCCCGAAGAAGATCGATCCGTTTTCGTTCCACCTTCGTATATACATAGAAAGAGCAACTGTGGTTTCTCTCTACGTCTATCCACCTAACTCTATCTCTCTCCTTTTCTCAAGACTCGAGAGTAATGCGCCTTAAAGGTAAAGCCGGACGAGTGGAATGTTGGAGATGTAAAGAGAGCGGAAATAAAGGACGCGAAAGTTAAGTACTCTCGAGGTTGATGCGTGCGGAACAAGATGGATTTCTAGAGAGACCGTCTTCTTATTCCCATCCTCCGTCTCCTCTTGCCGTTCGCTACTTTCCTCATACGATAATGGCTTTTTGTATGAACGATGGCCTGTCGAGTGTCCGCGAAAAAACGTTTCCTTCCCGGATAAATTCCATATTCCACAACGGCATCGAATTCAATAAAAGCCAGACGGCCGCCGGTGATCGAGGGAGATCGATATGCCGTTATTACTTCTACGTGATCGCTCTATTAACTATCGCTTTAAGTAGAAAACGGATTAAAGTCTTTATCGCTATTTCTATGACACTTTCTTTATCGCACACAAGTAGGTACGTAGTTATATACAAGAGATGAGATGGACGTTTATCGTTATGCTGCCGTTGTTTGTGTTAAGCCAGGGATAGATCGTAGAAAATGGAGAAAAAATCTGTAGAAATGATGATGATAATATACCTCGATATGCAGGATATGAACGTCGAAGTAGAGGTTCATAATTATTGTGCTTTAAAATTAATCAATAATTATTATTGATATCGCGTATTCTCACCTTTTATATTCAGCTTGAATTAGCTGAATCTTTAGTGAAAAGCTAGGTAGCTCGTGAGATTTTTCATTAGCGCGTACAAAGCTGCCGTATAGCAATTGCTATTAGCGCAAGTTGCTGTATTATTAATTCCTTTGTAAAGCATCTATTATCGTACGGTAAAGGGAAAAATAAACAGCTTATCGCGTGAATGTTTAAAACGTAATAATATAAAATCATAAATGCTTTGGGTGGAAGATAATGCAGGAAGGATAGGAAAAATATCAATTAATTTGATCTCGAATTGTAACGATTCGATATAGAAAGAGATTGTTTCTCTTAATACCTTCTCTTACTTTACCTTTACTATGTATCAGATGAAATCTGGATTCTCGTTATTACACAAATGATAAATCAAGAAAATGCATTTTTAAACCATAATATTCAAATCTTACTAGATAACCAAATTACAGTTTGTAAAATATTGCTAAATGCTGATTGAATTCTACTTACCGAATACGTCTAATAGCATTTGAATGGATGAGTTATCCGCTTTTTATCGAGGAGAATATACAGAATATTTCAGGTTTTTTCGGCTAAAGCGCGTTAGCACATTTTATGAGTAAAATGAAAATAGCAAATAAATGTCAGTAAATTAACTCATTTCTTGTTTGTAATTTCATACAGCGTAGAACGAGATCAACAGTATTGATCCCATATGTTAATACAGAATCTGTTTTCTAATTAAGATCTTTGTGTAACTCGTACTCGTTGAAATGGGTCCATATTAAATATCATCGAGTTCTTACTGCTTCGTTCTTTTCTCACTTAATTCTTTTTTTAATAACGTCTTTATGCAGGGTGAGAAACTTAAAACAGGCCATCTGAATATCTCTGCTATTATTGGTGATAAGAAAAAATATATTCGAATGCAAATCTCAACCTAACTGTTCATTTCAGTGTTCAAAATAATGACATTGAACATCAATGCATGTTCCCAAGACCAAAACACTGTCCATGTACGCTAACCTTCGGCAACCTCCAATGACCTTAAACCATAAGTCATTATACCCTTCTTAAAATGCTCTTCTAGGCGGCACGTAAAAAAACATCACTCCATTTAAAACAATAAAGTTGAGCTTCATATTTCTTCTATATCTCCTTTAAAAAAAAAACTATTAACAGAAGATTATGTAACCGTAAAGTTTAGTCCAATCAATTTTTTCCTATCATCAACAATAGCGAAGATATTCAGGTGACCCGATTTAAGCACCTTACCCTATATACACATAACATTTTTTTCTTATTTTCACTCATAGAATATGTTGACAAAGTTTCGCCGAAAAAACCTCGGACACCCTATGCGAGAAGAACATATATGAAATTTTTACGTACACAGGATGTAACTTTTATAAAAGTGAAAATATCACAACATCAAATATATATCTATTGATATTCTAACGAAAAGGGAATGTTGTTTTTCAGGACGAGGAGTGGTGCTGGACAGCCAGGGTCCGGTACTGGTCTCGGAGCCGCGTTCATCGGTCGAATTCTCGAACGACACGGGCGCGATGATCCACTGCTCGGCACACGGCAGTCCATCGCCGAGAATCGATTGGCTGATGGGCGATGGCTCGCCCGTTTTACCCATACCGCACATCCGTGAGATGCTGGTCAACGGTTCGATGTATTTCCTACCTTTCGGTGCTGAGAGCTATAGGCACGACGTACACTCCGCGGTCTACAGATGTCAAGCCTCGAACAGCGTCGGCAGGGTGCTCGGCCGTGAAATCACGGTAAAGGCCGGTGAGTGCCTCTTTATTTCTTCTCGCTTCCGAACGATTGCTTTTCCTCTTCCATCTCCTTCTACCTTTCTACCCACGTATATCCTTCTCTCTCTCCTTCTCGATCGAACTCTGGAGACCACGCGGACTCGGACGATAAGCCCGATTAATGGGGATATCGGGAAGAAAAAAAGACTCCAGAGTCGTTAATTAATTTCTCCCGGTCTGGACGATAAATCACTCCTTCCGTCTCTCTCTTACTCTCACACATCGAAGGATCTCAATGCTGCGAGAAAGCATCTTTGAACCGTGGGTTACTTTCTTATAATCCGCAAGAAAGTTTATCGGTATGGATATCCTTTCTGACTTCCTTAGATATACTTGAAGGAATTTTAATCGACTTGTATAAAACGTATTATTCATAATCTCCTCTTATTTTCTTCCTTTTGAAAAAAAATGAAACAAAAAAATTGGTCACGAAGTCCGGTTTTACCGCTGATTCCTCTAGAGTACACAGGGAGGAGGATTGAAATCTCGTACACCATGCTCGGGAGATGATCTTGGTGAAACGGGCAAAGAGCTGCAAAGATATTCCTTCGAGTACACGACTATGCTCTCTCGGAGATTAGGTTCTCTATTTATTATCCGGCCATCCGGCATGCTGCTCGTAAAGGATCAACGCTATAAGCGTCTCGGGATGTCCCATAGAGAAAGAAAGATAGAAATACAGATAAAAGTAGAAAGGAGTATCGCTATAAGAGAGTGCGAGAGGGTATCAACGAGCGTTTAAAAGATCACATCGGGGGTACGGAATCGACGCGTTATCGATACTTTCAGGCTCGATTTCTCTTCGTAGGAATCGCTACTCGTAAATCTAATCGGGAGTTTTCATCGAATGATCTTCTAAAGTGGCGACTTCCTCGCGGGGTTGTTACGAAAGGGGTAGAACGATCGTCGCTTTACCGAGCCAACTACATTTATTTTTCTACTTCTCTCTTTCTGCGTCTTTCTTTTTTGCCTCGTAGATGGATGGCTCTAAACTAACGCTCGCTTATGGCCAACACAACCGGTGCTCACTGCCAAGATCAAGATTCGCGGCTTTGCGTGCACTGCCAAGTATATGTACGTAAGATATTTCTATGCTCGAAAGCACGATCGTGGGTTGGGTGGGATGAAAAGGGCGAAAAGTCACTCCAAACTTTCATCTTAAACTTTTCTCACGCTCACTCTCTCTCCTTCCCTCTGCTATCTCTCGATGAGCCTCCCCTTCTACATAAACTTTATCACCTTTATCGGAAAATAAGAATTTATGTGACATCGCTACTCCCACGCGATAGTGGTTCGTATAGTTAGTTTATTATACACATTATTCCCATATTTCCATACCGCCCGCTCATTAAAATTTCAACGAATCATCGCGAATGGTATTCAGCGAGGCGTGAACGAAACAAAAATTCGATAAGCCGTAAGCTTCGGTGTGTAGATATATAATACATAAATTTTTAAATCGTGCTGGATATCGCCGGCGATCCGTAATGGTGCGCGATGAAATTTTCACGAGCATTCGAGAAAGGACAATTCGTTCGTTCATCGCGCGTTTCCTAGCGGCGAGTTATCGAGGGTACCTACCGTACGAACATAAAAAAGAGTGGACCGGTGGGGTAGTCGGTAGAAATGGTCGTAAAATATGCAGGGAGTAGATACCTACCCCAGGAAAAATTTTGCGCGTGCACACGCATCTCCTGTTCGTGAACTCGCGCGTATGTGTATGTTTATGTACCTTGTCCCGTACCTATTGCACGTAGAGATACACACGTGTCACGTAAACGCTTAGCTCGAGCGTGCATATCTCTTTAAAGCCGTTGCACCCGGGAGGACAAACGAGCCGGCGAGATACTTTCGTTTTCCAGTGCGGTTAACAATCGCGACGTCTCTCGGCAAGAATCACTTATCGCGTTTAGCGACTCATGGAATCGAGGAAAATTCTCTTGAGTAGAGAAAACCGCGACTTTGCTGCTGCTTGTTTTGGTAGTTGTGTTGGTTGGTCTCTACCCACAACGGGAAGAACTTACAGGAGGGAGAGAGAGAGTGTGAGAGAGGAAAGGCACTAATTACCGAAAGTACAGACGCCAGACGGTCTGAAAAGCAGTCGCTGTTAGTCCGCTCGGGAACAGTAAAAGTTATAACGAAAAAATACGAAACACGGAATCGGTAATGGAGTTAATAAGACTTCGTAAATTTTTGTCGGGAGGTAATTAGCGACTGGGTTGTTAACGTTTCTAAGGAGGAGACCACCGTCGTCGTTAGAGACGAAAGCTTTGTTCAGTTTTCTCTTGGTGGTCGTGGTCTTTGAGCATTCGTTGCCAACTATGGAAGATAATGCCATAAGTATGTTTTATAGAGCTACCTTTATTATACCGTTCATGGAAAAGTGAACTAGAGCAGAGTAGGTAGGGTTAGAAAAGTTCAACTCCCTCTGCTAGAATTAGAATGTTAATGCGAGGAGAAATAAATTCTCTGTCCGGCCTGACGTATAAACTGCGAGAACGTTTAGGAGGATTGAAATAACGAATCCCGGAAAACGTTAACTCCACGAGTGGAAGCTCTTCCAAGTCATCCATTTTCCTTTCTACTCTTTTGCTTCCTTTTCTTTTTTTCTTTTGGCAGCGTTATCCTCGTGACTTTCGTAGCGGGACAACGCAACTTCTTCCTCTCCCAATCTCTTTCTTACTTTTCTTTACTCCCCACCTTCTCTTTTTCCTTTCCGTTTACTTCTTACTCTTTTTCTCCAATGTCCTTCCTTCGCGGCAGCCTTTGTCGTCGCGAGAGGACGACACCCCGGTGAAAGTTCCGTTTCTTTTTACCTTTCTTTGCACCCTTTTTCTTTCTCTCTCTCTCTCTTACACACTCTCACTCACTCAACCGACCGTATAACTTTCTTTTCAGTGGTCCGGCAAAAGTACGAAGTTCAAGTGCGGGACGCCTACGTCTTGGCTGGGAACACGGGTGTCCTCAGGTGCGAGATACCCTCGTTCGCTAAGGACCACGTCAAGGTTACTTCCTGGGTCCAGGATTCGGCTTTCAACATCTTCCCCACGCACGAGAGCGGTAAGGGATAATCGACTTCTGATGTAATTTCGGTGCAAGCTGACGCGATCTTCTCCAGCGTAGTGATGGATTCAAGACAAGAATCGAACATACTTGTCTTGTCTTGACTTTTTACAATCGAGAATTAGTAGGTATGTCTTGATCTTGACAATCAATTTCTTGTCTTGATTCTTGCAAGATTCTTGATATTTTTATAATATCTATAAATATTTATTTACCACACCTTGATTTATTATTTTTGACAATTTTTATAAAAATTATTAAAAAAAATTTTTTTAAATTCTACTGGTCATAAAAATTAAAGGAACAAGAAAATTCTTGAAATTTCTAGGTCATTTTCAAATTACTCTATATCAGCTACAAATGTACGTAGTAGAAAATTTAAAAAACTATTTCGAAGCTTAAGGTCTCTAGTTTTCTAAACGCACGCCTTTAAGCGTACGTTTGAGGACACATCATTACAGAATAGAGATTTCCTATATTTACAATAAAAATAAACTGCAGTTTTCAGTAAAATTATAAAGTTTATTGTTTCGAATTAATTTAAATTTTGCATTTAATTATTTAAAATTGAAAATAGACGGAAGAATCTCAACATGATTATAATATTACATAACCCTGATATATATGGCCCTATATATAAAATTATAGTTACATAATATATAATTATAATTACATACGTATAATTGTAGTTTCAGTTATCAAGAATTAAGAATCTTGATAGATTTTGTTTGTCTTGTCTTGATCTTGAAGGACAAATCTTGTCTTGTCTCGATTTTATCAAGAACAAGAAATTGGTAATCTTGTCTTGAAAAATCAACTCTTGTCTTGTCAAGATCTTGAAATTCTTGTCTTGCCGTCCATCACTAACTCCAGCAAACGTATCGAGTCTCTCATTTACGAGCCGCATCATTTTTTATACACATCAACGAACGACATCTGCTCGAGACTTCCTCGGTTTATCACGAAGTTATTTTTACTCGATAAAAAATTACACGCGTAATGTAATAACTCTCTCGTGTTTTAGCTCGGCCATACGAAATATCGTAATAACAAGATAGCCGTTCCTTTTTTTTCATGAAAGAATATGATATATTTATGTAGCTCGATATAAAACGAAGGGAGTATTCGATAGATCGGAAGCACTTTTTTTTTTCGTTCGTTCCTTTCAACCCCTCGTTTGCCCGGTACGACCGTAAGCGTTGTTTCATCGGCCTAAAAAGGGAGCAGGGAAAATATTGTGAGCGTGTATAGGCGTACGGAGATACGGCATTCTGGTCAATATCCCCGGTTAATTAGAGTCTGAGGGGAACGATTCGAGTATCAACGTGAGTGTACACATTATTACATTGACAAGTCCCGTCGCTCTAAGCCTTCGTCTGCTTCGGGGTTATTGTAGCCAACAAACAAAATTCCACTCCCGTCGTTTTATGAACTTTTCACGATTTTTCGATAGACTTCTATGGGGTTTTTTTTGTTTCTTCTAGCCTGAATTTTCCGGACAAACGTTTATTGTATACGGCTAATTACAAAATTCTTACAAATTTGTACTCTCTCTCTCTTTGAATATCTTTCTTTACAAACGGTAAGCGTTCAGCCGAAGTAGTCTTTAAATCGAAAGATCACGTCGTCACGTCTTCGTCTCGGCTTCTCGGACTTTTTCTTTTCGGTATCGGCAAACCGTTGAGAAGTTCGAAGTTGGCGCGTAGGAAAAGCACGAACGCATCTTGCATTCCTTTTCCGATAGTAAAAGGACACCTTAGAGAGAGAAAGAGAAAGAAAAGAGCTCTCGAGCTTCGTTTTATTCCTTCGATTCTCGCAGCTCCTCGCGAAAAACTTCGAAGCGGGATCATAGTTTGGATTATGTACGAATAAACGGCCAAGTTTCTTCGCTATTTCCCAAGACTCTCGCTCTCTCACTCCCACACTGTCTTATTCTTCTCAAGGATTCGCGCGGACAATTGCACACAGCTGATCCATGCGCGCGTCCAAAACTTTTCCAAGTGATTCGTTTTCCATTTAGAGCACCTCTCTCTCTCTGTCCTTTCGCTTCCGCTTCCTCTTCAATCGCAAGATTGAATTTCCCAGGCGGGACCAACTAAAAGAGAGAGAGAGAGATACAGAGGACTTGGCCCGTTTGGTAATTCCTTCAGGGTTCACAGCGTCGTGGACTAGAGACGCTTGATTTAATCCACGGTTTGTCGTCCTCTAGTCGTCCAGAGCCAACGTTCGTACCGATTATGAAGCGATTATCAAGTTTAATCGTTTTCGAAGATGGACCGCTTTCAAACGATAACGTCAAGCAATAGTATGAGAGAAAGAGAGAGAGATATACCCATAATTCAAACAATTTTCATTCAAATCCATTGCTAAGAATCACAATCTCGGTAAGAAAGAATGAAAGGAAGGAAGGAAGGAAGGAAACGTTGCCAGAACGATTTGCTTTTCGCGGTTTGTCGATGACGCGCCGCCGGCTACGAAAAGTTTCCTCGAACTTTGCCCGACTCCAAGTAGGTACTCCTACTCTTTCTCTCCATTCGAACGCCTGGATATCGTTCGAGTCCGTTATCCGGCACGGTTCGGGACCATGAGAGAGAACTATCGGGAGCTTTTCAAGAAAAAGTAATAGAAAAGAAGTAGAAGAAGAGAAAGTAATTAGAAGGGAAAGAAACGGTGGAAGTAAACGAAAGGAGAGGGAAAGAAAGAAAGAAATGGGGAAAAGCCAAGTTTAAAAAGTGCAGGCAGCTTCTTCCTTTGTCCCCGACGACGACAATTTATCGTATTCGCTCGGGAGCATCGATTAAAAGGGAGAGGCATAGGAAGAAACGCTAAAGGGACGAGATGAAAGACAAGAGAAGGGGAGTGAGTGAGACAGCACGCGTTAATCCTTCTTATTAGTTCTTATTAATCCCTCTTATTAGTTCCTCGTATACACGGAAACACATGTACACCCTTGCACATCCAGATCGATCTTCTCTTTCATATACTACCTACCGAGTGTGTACATCCTACGGGCCAATTAATGTTGAGACCAAAGAAGAGTTTAGGCAGATGCAAGTCCCGGCATACAGTTCAAACACGAAAGCTTCAGCCACAATGTAAATTCAGCCGGGTCGTACATCCCTCGGCCCAGCGAGACTCCAAACTATCCTCCTCCACTTACGAAATGCTCGTATACGATCTAGAACCGTACTGCCGTATATAGATCGTCTCTGTCTAACGGTTACACACTTCTCTGGCAACCTTCTCCGTTTGGTCCATCCCTCTCTCTCTTTCTCTCTCTATTCCCAGCCAGCTCAACCCTTTCGCCCACGCTCGTTCTAACCTGTCACTCTTGTTTAACTCGGAAACTCCCAATAGTTTCAGAAATGGTCCGGTGGACCGTGGTTATATCGCTCTTTGGCGACGAGTTTTACGACTTTCCTGATTGTGCAGCCGCGTGACTCTCGGAAAAAGTGGAATTAAAGAGAAGTATCGCACGAGTGTACGTGTGTGCGAGCGACCTTGTTGGATTTCTTCGATTAAACTCGTTTATCGATCCCTTAAACGTTCTCCTTTTCTAACAGAAGTTATAAAGTATAATAACGCGAATGAAGGAAAAGAGTGAAAGTTAAGAATAGAACGTTTTCCGATGGGGAAAGGAAAAGTTTGCCCGATCCAGATTTTCCCAGTGTAAGCCGAAAGGAAAGCACTACGTGACACCGGGGTCCATATACATGGAATATAAGCTTCGAACGATAGCAGAACGATACGGCAGCGATAACAGCCCCGGGCTGTTTTCACTCACAGCAACGTTGAAGTTCACGAGACTCTTGGTTAGACAAACTCCAACTTGCGGACACTGCTGTATAGGCCTTTCGAGAGAAAGTGAGAGACATTGAAAAAGAGAGAGAGAGAGAAGATTTGAGAGTTCGAGTTGGACACTTGAAGAGACTTAACGCCTTCTTAGGAAGCTCCGAACCGAACTAGGGCCAAGAACTTTCGAGGATAAATATATTTTTTCGTCTCACGACGGGACACTGGGTGTCTTGATATAAAATAAGATGAAATAGTATGAAAGTCGAGCGTCCTTAGAGTGGGAAACTTTCGTTAAATACAACGATAACTTTTCGATTTTTATTTATTCATTTTTCTCGCGAAAGAAATCGTTCGCACCGATCATACGAAAGGAAAGGGGGCTTGAAAGTTTTAACCGGTTTCGTGGTAAGCGATGCGTCAAAAGCGTAAAACGTCTGTCTCCTTTACGATTACGACGTAATAACGTCGTGTAAATTTTGCGAAGATGTCGCGTTGCAGCGGTAGGAACGGCGGCAGTTTGAAAAGTAGAATCCGATAAGCCATGAACGAACAAGGAACGAAGAGAGAATCGATAAGGCGAACGAGGTGATACGTAGCCGCCGCCTACTGCTGCCGCCGCACATCCAAAGGGATGATTTATTACACGAGCGGCTTTCTCGCGGAGAAACGATGCACGTGGGATCGGAAACTAACTTTCCTTAAAACCGAGAATCTGTGTTTCGCGAGAAAACGACACTGCCGAGGGTACGCCTTACTCCCGACTCGAATAAATCGAGCTTCAAATATATTCCGGTAATAGCGGACTCCTACGCGTAAATCATGCCGATCCCGCGCAGACTTCCTGAGAGAAAGAGAAGGTAAAATGTGGGACGAAGCAAACCCCAAAGGAATCGTCATTTTAATATTTCCCAACCACGCGCGAATACATTTTTCTTTCTCTCTCCCTTTTTCATCGACAAAATCATCGTGGATATCGACGAAGGCGCATCGAAAAGCACGCTGGAGGATTTAATTTTGAGCAGATCCATCATAGTACGATAGACGAGACGCGAAACGATTCGATCGGGCAAGACAGTTCGACGTGGAAATTAATTGCACGAGTGTTTCTCGATACGATTGTCTCTACACGCTTTCGGGAAAAACGCTTTCCCGCTCGGCCGTTTCTCATCGGCTTTGAGATCAAAAGTTTTACGTTTTTGCATGAGAGAGACAGGTGAGAAAGGTGGGAGAGAAATGAGAAAATCGTTTTATACCACGGCAAAAGTTATCCATTGGAATACCTATATCCGTACGCGTTCGCGCAATATTTATAATAATAATTCGCCAGAGGAGCCGAGCAATAATATCGGGTGTATTGATTTAAAGCTCCCTCGCGCCTGTGCGCGATATTATATACATTCGTTCGTACATACATTCGTACACATATATACATGTATATGGCCGTTGCGCAAAATTTGTTTGATGGCTGGAACGTGGACGATGTCAAACGCACGTACCTCGCGCGTAAACCTCGTATTTCGATATAAACACTAGCATGTCGGCATATCGAGTGTAACGTTATTGTGATCTCTCTCATTTCTCCTCTTCCACGAGAAAGCGATGGAATTACGAAGTAGATAAACTAATCAACTTTCTGTTGATAGAAGAGGGATGAAGAATCGTGCGATGCTTTGTCCTCTCGATCAAAATGCTGCAAAAAGATCGACAAACGTAGTCTGCGGCGCGAGACCCTGAAAGCTCCCCCTTTTTGTCTGTATGTATACGTGTGATCGTGTAAAACGTATATCGTTTTCAAGTTACTCCCATCCAATACCCATTACCCATAGTTTCTTCCAAAAAGCCATGGTGGTCTCCCTCATACCTACGTGCAACAGAACCACGTACATTCCAGGGGTATTTCACCGGCTGTATTCAGCTTATTCGAGCATATTATTCGTCGGCTGGCAAAAATATTCGCGTGGGCCGAATGTTGTTTAAATCCTGGCCCCATCAGCGAAATAGACGTGTCTGTCATTCTCTCCGGTGTGTCGGTGAAAAAGCTCGAACGGGAGAGCAAACGAGAGAGAGAGAGAGAGAAACGGAGAAAGCATCGGCCCCCGACGCGCGTTTTGTGCGGCTCTACGCGCCAGAATCCCGGCCGCGGTCCATTACTCTTATTAGCGCGAAATGGCAGTCGTGCATGAATATCGCGGATAAAACAAAGTTTCACGCTCGGCGGGAGGAAGAAAATTCTCTCGGGTATCGTAGCTCGTCCTTCGACCCCGTCCACACTCTTCTTTCCTCTTTCCATTATTCTTTCTCTTCTTCTTTCGCCTATTTTCTTCATGATATACAAGGTGGTCGGTGGTACAACCGAAAAGAGAGTATTTTTACATCAAAAGATAGGTCGAAAATGGAACAACAATTTTTCAAATAAGGCATTGATTTCGGGAAAATCGACTGTAAATATTCATCGAATAGGTATAGGTACGTGTACTTTGTTATTATTTAAATTCTTATTTATGGTGTTTCATCGAATCAGTTATCTATTCTCAAGAAACTACAAGTTTAGATTAAACCCTTGCCTTAGGATTTAATTCGACATTTAATCAAATTAATACTAGAAATGTAGAAAAAACGAACCACAAATTTGTCCAAACAGAGATTAATGAACCCTACAAAGCAAATAAATAAAAATTAGATTTGTAAGAATTGAACCACTAGTTTGACTCGTGCTTTTTATCCTCGACTCGGAATTTGTGCTACGAGTCTCACGCGATATTATAAGGAAGAGGGTTGATTAAAGGAAAATAATGTTTTTTACGTTTAATTAATTAAAACAGCAGAACACGTTTGGAATGTTCACATTCTTAGAAATTTATTTCGTAGAGCACGATTGTGATTCGACAGAATGCGTACTATTTTTACTATTTCTGTAGGCGTTTACCCGATGAATATTTAAAGCCGATTTTCTGAAAAACAAAGCCCAAATTTTATTACACATTTTCAATTTATTTTTTCACGTAACATCACCCTTTAATCGGTTATACCACTACTTACCAACCACCTTGTATATTATCGACTCTCCTTTTATCCGCTTCTTATCATCTTGGATGATAATGATCCCAACCCCCACCCATCCTCGTTCGCGATATTCCGTTTTACGTCCGTTCGATCGATCAAAATTTAAAAGCTTTCGACCAGACTCATTAAAAGCTCGTTTCTTGTGGTCTTCTTGCTGGCTTGCTAGCTAGCTTGCCAGTAGTAGAGACAAGTAATTGATCAGCCCTAATACGAGCCAGTGGTTTTCTTGTTCGGGTAAAATCGTATTTTAACGAGGTCATGTATTCGATCGGGTATAACCGAAGAATAGTTTTTCCTTTTTTTTTTTTTTCAATTTCGTTTATTTTTATTTCCGCGTGTTGAACTATATTCGTTTGCTTTGTCATGTTTTTTTTTCCCATTAGAGAGTTTTTATAGCTTTTCATCGTCGTCAACGCGTAAATATTATACCACCCTGGAATCGTGTTTCCCGACGAAGTAATCGCTATTGGCGTGTTGTCACTCGCGAATAAGTTATTTTATTTGAAGTACGAAAGGAATTTGACATTGTGCTACGATAACTTTTTCTGTCTTCTCTCTCTCTCTTATTGTCTCTCTCCCTCTGTCGCTATGAGGATAAAAAAAAGGAAACTTATTTCTCCTTGCACCGGCTCGCGTATCAGAGAAAACGTAAAGCTTCTTCTGTTTTATACAGCGGCAAAGCTTCCTTCTTCTCGACCATTCTCTTTATAGAAATATCAGAACCGTAAAACTCGTGGAATAAGTTAAGAGAGAGAAAAGGAGAGGGCGAAAAATGCGAAGGTCTCACGCGACTCGATCGAGCTCGCTTTATACGAATTCACGAGGATGGATGAAAAAGAATCACGTCCTCGATTTCGTTTAAACCCCTGGAGCAACTCGGCAGAGATACCGTTACAGGTCGCTCAACCCTCGTTCAACCCTCTCGATAATTTACATGTTTGCTTATTACCTGCAAAAATGATTATGCACCACGGATCGATACGCGTCCTTTTCAATTACCCGATATACAGGATGTCCCAGTTAACGAGCTTGATTATAGCTATCCTTGTTATTTTAGGCGAAAGGAAGAAGTTATTTAGTTGAAAATGGCAAGTTTTTATTAACTTCACCTTCTTTGATGTTTTTCGATGTAATCAAGTGTTTTAATTATATTAAAAAATTAAGACGAGGGAAGAAACAGTTTAGCAGGAATTCCTACTCGCGCAAAGGTATACCTCCGAGTCACTGCATTTCAACGGCAGGAATTCCACACAATTTTCATCGAGTATAAAGCTCGAAGGGTGGAACGTGCACGTGTCGAGATATCGACGCTCCTACAGAGAAAAAGAGAGACGCACTTACGTATATCGCTGCAAAAATGTAGTCATTCGCGCGAGTTGCGTCGGGTTGACGCTACTCCGTGCAGTTACTGCTAACACGAGGAATAAAAATACAGGGTGTCCACGAAATCTTGGTACGATCGGACGAGTGATGCTTTACATGCAAAAATCGATCGAACAGAGGGAATACATTTTTTTCATAAGCCTCGCTCACATTAAAATTAGTTTAAAAATCCATACGATTTGCTCTGTTCCTGGTAGCAGTTATTATTATTAAGCATCGACAGTATTACGATTACTGGAATTAACATCCTTTGACGTTCTTTTATGGTTTTTTATTAAACTGCAAATTTAGTCCAGAAATAATAATAACGTTGAAAATTTAAAAGCACATATTGTTTTGATGTTGAAAGATTTATAACATACGCATAATTCGCTACAAAAAGTTCATTATAATTCACAATTATTCCCAAGAGATAAATATTTCAAATACTTGTTACATTAATATTAATCATTGCGGAAATACGATGTTAGCAAACACAGGAAGCAAATTGTGAATCGTCCGTGTTTCATGATATTTACAAATACAAGCTTCGTGCTTCGAAACTTGCGGTTAATATACAACTAGATGTAGGTATTTTCCAGTAATTGTGTTTCCAAGCAAAGCCTTAAATATTATTCTTTTCTCATCGTATTTTTAAACGTGGTACATTCATCACCCAGTAGGTTGTACCGCAATTTTGAAAACACCCTGTATATTTACAGAGCAATTTTTGTCGCTCACGCACCTTCGTATCCTCCTCTTCTTCTCTCGGCACCACCACCGCGCAACGACCCTGGAAACTCTCCGTTAGCGTTCCCCCAGGTAAAACAAAAAGTGGAAGTTGTGTAATTAAAGAGGGAATTTCTTTTTTTACCCTTTTTCTATTCTTCTTTTTTTTTCATTCACGTTCCTTCCTCGACGTCCACGTGCGAAATATATTCCAAAATTTATTCCCGTTCAAATATTTTCCCACGCCACGCCGTTCGAATTCAAATCGCGCGCCCATCAACGAAACTTGCAATATCGCGAAGTACTCTGTTCGAAAGGTTCGAGAAATCGCGTTGGTTATTCGATATCGAAGATCGTTCGAATTGTGTAATCGACGCCCATTCGATATGCTTCACAAAAAAAGAGCGGGAAAAGAGAAAGAGAGAGAGAGAAGCATTGTTACGACCTCGAGTATTCGTCGTTTCGAAAAATAGCAGGAAATATAATCGAAGGCAACGTTTATCTCGAAGTAGTATCGAGTTCGCGCGCGCTACCCGACATTTTCCATCGTCCATCGTATTTTGCGGTACAGCATCGATCCTCGCGTGCACCACGCTTCGATATCGGATCGACTATTGTGAACTCGTTACTCGCCATTCGAAGCCTTTTTCTACATTTATTCGAAACGATATCTATCTTCCTCTTTTACAAAGGATACACTCGTTCAAATTTCCCGCGCAAGCACTTTTCGCGCGCGTTTATTCAAATCTTAGGAAAAACGTGCTCCACGTTTCACTATTAGGTCAGACACGCACTGTGATATTTTAACAGCGCGATTGATTAATCACGATCGGAAAGTAAAAAGCTGTAACGCGCATTCCGACTAATTAATCATAAAATATCATGCTTTTTTTGCGAAAACCGCGTCACTATTCATCGCGAAGGAGTAATCGCGCCTGTCCAGTGCACGCTCGCTCATAAAACTCTATAGATTACATTGCTGCGATTTTTCAATCGCTCTGCTAAAAAGTCAGAGTGAGCGTTTGGTCTAAAACTCGGAATGATATCTACGCACGCGCACGGTGTTAAATTAGTCATAGTTTTGGTATACTTCAAATGAAATGTATATCTATTTTTTATTGAAATCTCCGTTAATATACTTTCGTAAAATTTAAATTGTAGAGAAAACATGACGAAAATTATAGCCACGGAAAAATTAATTCTTAGAGTAGAAAAAAAACTATCCGTCGTTAAAAAACTACTGCCATTAGTTTTACCTTGAAAGTAATATCAATAATGACGTAATTTGTGAGGTTTCTCACTACGTATCTTTGGAATCACTAGAAGAATGCCTTTAATAAGTTTTTTTATGAATTGAAATCGGATATTTTAGCCAAGTGGCACAAATATTTCATAATGAGAAAAAGCGCACTTAATTAGTTTTACGTCAACCGACGATATGTGCTAATATATTATTCAATAACGTTTTTTTCCTCTTTTTCTCACTTTTATTAACAATAAAGCACAAACAGCAATTTACTGTACGAGATTCATTTGTAAAGTGATATTTTGCAACTAATTAGTGAACATAGCAAGCGATGTTCATTCATGCTGCCGCCGTGAAATAGAACGTTGTATTAATTTTATCCTTTTACGAGAATTCGTGATATCGCGTGCAAACGTCGACAAGGTACGTTATATTGGTTAATCGTCCGCTCTTAATTGCACGTACGTTGACGTAATATTACTTTCCGATATACCTATACCGAGTACAGACGTGATACATGGAAAGCGTTAAGTCTCGAACGGCTTGCGAATGAACGAGCTAGCGAGTAAAAGCGAAGCTCTCGCACTCCACTTACACGCAATCCGCTTAATTACACGTTCGTCGCTTTCACGTTACTGTTTTCAATACGGCCACGTTGAGACAATGCCGGTCCATAAAATGGACAGCAGAGTGGAGAGAGTGGAAAGCAAGAAGAAGGACGAGGAGAGGGGGGAACGCGTATTCGAAATTTACGTGGCTGTTTTCAGGATTTCATCGACCCACGCCACTTTTTTCTTCGGCTTAACGCCGATCGCCGAAGCTAATCACGGGGAACGGGATTAATGGCTTCGTTTTCCATTAACGCGTACTCGTTTTATTCATTTTTTTTTTTTTTTGTACTGTTCGAAAACCGAAAGCTGGTAGGTTTAACGGAACGATGATCTCCGGTACGTTGTGCAGCAATGAAAGAGGAAATTTATTGTGATGTTATAAGTTTGTTTTATGAATCCTTTTCTTTTCTCGTCCCTCCGAGGACTTTGGCAGTATTTCCTGGAAAGGCATCGACCTTCGGCTATCGAAAAACCCGTGGTCAGCCTCGCGGATCGCAAACGTCAGCGACGCACGCGGGCGAGTGGATTTTTCGTTAAAGAAATTTGCATATTGATGAAACAGAGCACGATGAAAGAGCGGAACAGCGCGAAATGGAGATGCCGGAGAGCCATCGATTTCATGAAAAATAGAAAAAAAGGGGGGAATACGAATGAGTTTGTAAAGGTGTGAACGAGCAGGGGAGTGATAGAGAGAAAACGAAGGCTATCTTGCGTTTCACGAACGATGCCAAAAGCGAAGGTCCGCGAGTAACCAGGTCGTTTGCTTCTGCTTGCAGGTGGCAAATACCATATGCTGCCAACTGGCGAACTTTTGATCTTCGCCGTGGCACCCGCCGATGCTCATTCCAGCTACCGATGTCGCACCGTGCACCACGTGACTGGCGACACAGTTGAAAGTTCGTCCTACGCTCGGCTGGTGGTCACCGGTAAGTTTCACGCAATCGCATATTCACCTGTCGTCGCAGCCACCTTTCCCTAAAACCCTCCTTTAACCACGCGCCACTCCCACACCCCTCGCTTAAAGGGATTTTCGAGGACCTGCATATTTAATGCGCGGTAAATGCAGCCTCAGCGAAATTTCTCTTCTCGTTACGCGACAACAAGGGACTCTTCTAAACGCGACACAGACACCCTTTTTTGCGGATCTATATTTATTCCGATTGATCGTTTACTTTGAAGCTAATTTTAATAAAATTCTCGTGATAGAAATAACACCTAAATTCGTGGATAGAGAGAGAGAGAAAAGTCAACCCTTTTCTCCAACAGCGTAATATTCAAAGACTCTCTCTCTCTCTCTTCGAGACTCCGCCATCGTCTTGGAAATTTTGCATAATCCGAAATTGGCTCTATTTGACTTCGCTACGAGAGAATCTAGCACAACGTTAATGGTGATTAAACTCCGTCCACACGCACAGGCAGACACAATCTCCTGTTCTCTTTACTCTCTCGACTATCCGCAAGTCCGTTCAAAGTATTTCTAGATGATATTCAATCGTTTTGACTCGTTTCTATTTAAACGTTCCCGTTTATATAACGATCTCTAACACGTAGTACCTTTTACCATGGTAAAACATAATGCATTGTTGCACGCTCTACACTGGCTACCGTCCTCCCCCGTGCCATCCTCGCACTCACCCACCCACCACCACCACCCACGCAACTTGCCTTCTTCATGAATAAATCATGAGCGGTCCGAAATGCTAATGGCCGAAACGTCCGCGCGCAGCTTCGTCGGTCCTATTTCAGCCTCGACGAAATACTACGACTCGTAAACAATATACGTGATACGCGTATCCACGAAAATATGCTTTCCTCGGCTTCCCCAGGAAACGCCAGGAAGCTTCGCAACGTCGCGCAGCATCCGGTTTCGCGCTCTCTTTGTACTCGCGATCGGAATTTCCACAAAATCTAGGATAGTACACTTTTATACCCATAGCATAGCTCGTGAAATATGTCTTGGAATCTTTTCTCGAGTATTTAAAAATTTATTTAGAAAATAAGTTAATCTTATGAAACAGTTCGCGCTCTCTTTGTACTCGCGATCGAAATTTCCACAAAATCTAGGATAGTATACTTTTATACCCATAGCATAGCTCGTGAAATATGTCTCGGAATCTTTTCTCGCGTATTTAAAAATTTATTTAGAAAATAAGTTAATCTTCTGAAACAGTTCGTGTGTCATCTTAACACGTTTTAAACGCGAATGAAGCAAACTCTAAGCGTTATATCGGAGCTAATTGTCCCAGGAGCATCAAGAATGTTTCTAATCAAGCTGCGTTTGACGATCTTATCGTTCGCGAAACCGCACGAGGACGCACGCTCGGGTTCGTCGAGCGAAGCACTTCGCTCCTGGGCCGCGCATAGATGCCGATTGATAAGGCATGAAATGGGTCGAACGTGGATGAGCGTGTTTGGAACAATAGATAGCTAATGATGAAAGTGCAGGCCAAGGCGATGCCGCTTGCTTCCTCTCAGAAACTCCAAACTGTGTGCCTGTTTGGGTGTATGTGTGTGTGAGAGAGAGAACACCGAATGCCAGATGAACATATTGTACAGCGTTCCCGCATATCCAAGCCCCATAAACCGAGCCGACGAGTTGCCATGTCGATTAATCATGCCGTCCTTCCGGCCGTTACAACGCCCGGACGCGTAATTATTAGAAATAAAAGGCCAAGCGAGGCTAAGCGAAGCTCGTTGCAAAATACGCAAGTATATATGTGTATATACCGACGTTTAAAAATGAACTCGACGTCGTTAAACTTGCCTACAAAGTATTAATCACTCGTTTGATTTTATGAGCTCATTACGCTGGGTAACTTCATCGTAATTCATTAATTCGTAACTCCATCGTACCCCGTGTACTTTTACACGAGCTATGGATAAGGAACAAATAGCGTATCTATTTAAAGCTCTGCCCTGGAAAATGGTACGTAGCGATTAAATCCATCGTTCGCGACGATTAACCGTCATCAGATATTAATGGCATCGTTAGCAAGGGAAAAGTGGGTTTTGTATGGGGTAAAGGAAATGTTGGAGCGATACCGACCGGATGGCTACTATTTCTATTTTTCTCCCTCTATCTCTCTCACTTTTGTTCAGCCTCCTCGTCACTATTCCCTCCTACATTTTTAGCAACTTTTTCCATCCCTCCCTCTCTCTCTCTCACTCTCGCTATTTCTCTATCCCTTTCAACGAACGCGTCGGAGTTATAACACTTTGCCACGGCGCCATTTTAGGGAAGCACTGCCTTTTAGGCCTGGTGTCCATTAAAGAGCTCGCCCGTACGAACTGCAAACCGTTTAAAACTCGAATTCCTTAAGCCACGTACAGCACTAATGGACCATAGCGCTCCTCCTGCCAGTCCTCTCAGTCCTCCGAGTACTCCCTGTACTCCTCTTTCTCTCTCTTTCGACATAGTCGCGCGTGTCGTCCCCTTAATCGTCCTCCTTCTGTTTCAATGTTTAGAGAGATGCCCACTACTTTCCTTTCTAAACGGCACCATCACCGCAACTCAGTCGGTACATTTAAACGCGAGTGGAAGTAGTCACTTTGGCTTGCGAAATCCGAGAACGTGTTTACCTATCGATTTATCCGCGCTTTCCCGTCGCGACTCAGAGTCGTTCGATAATTTAAAAATTTTATCAAGTCGTCGTCTAATTTCTTCGATATTCATAAATCAAACTTTAATCGATTTAACTAATCTTAAAATAAGAACGACCGTGGCTCCTAACGAAGGAATCTTCGGAAAAAAAATCAAGCGACGTCTCGAAGTAACTTTTCACGCATCACGGCCTCGTGCAAGAAGAAAATTGCGGGAAGGAGATTCGAAAGGTACGGTCTCTCGCCTTCTCGCAGCCGAGTTACAATCGGGCCGATCGAGAAGACAGTCGGATTTCGCTTTAACCGAGCGTTAAATTAGTTGGACGGTCGAACGATTTCTGCGCGAACTCAGAGACCATCTTCGATTTCAGCCACTACGACGACAACGACGACGGAGAGTCTGCTTCATCGTCGATAACTTTTTGCGTGGGAAAGTTCAACGACTCTCTTTATCTTTCTCTCTCTCGCTTTCTCTTCTATCTTTGTCGTGGCTCCGTATCGTCGTTCATGACGATGAACCAGAATACTCTACGGAGTTTTGCAAAAATTTCGGTGTAAATCTATTTCGACTGGCTCGCGTGGTTCCCGGAGTCGTGTTGCGAAATTTTACGAGAAATAGAGACAGAGGTGGAGAGAGATACACACAGGAAATCTTTTCCGTCTCTCTTTCCCTCTCTGGCGCGCGTTTATCGACTCTACCGTAGCTTTTTGCTGGTCAAGCGAGAAGCGAGGGGTCGGTCGAGAGGAAAAAGAGGAAAATAGAACGAGCGAGAGAGAAAGCGAGAGGGAAAGAGATAGGAGGTGCATGAGATCGCCATATTGGAGACTCGGCGAAAACGCAAAGTGCAATCCGCAGAGCTGCACCGTGCAGCCAGTTTGCGGAGCAACGTCGGCAAGAAACAATGCAGCCATCACGGCTCCAATCCCTTCGCTCGCTACCCCGCAATCTTATCGAGCCCAAACTACTTGTATCTCTCTTTTCTAAGGGAAAGGGGGCCCTGGCCGCGGGGGGTGCTCATATATACCTATACATACATATATATAGATCTCTCGGCTGGATGTGTACATACACCAGCACGTCATCCTTTTTCTTTTCAACCCATTCCGTTCCCTTCTCTTCCCTATCGCGACGTCCAACAACAGCTAGACGTCTTTATGTATTTATATACACAAATACATATATATATATGTACATACGCGTGGAAAAGAGGGAAAGACGATGACTCGTAAAGTAGCAAAAGGAAACGTTCTATCGTCCTCGAGTATCGTAGTCTCCACGCGTCGCGTTCTTCCTAGAAGGCGAGACCTCCGTCGTCGTCGTTGCGACGAAGATATTTGAGCCACAAAAACGATTCTCTTTGGTTACTCTCCAACGAAAAGACACCCCGCGATAAGAATAACCGTGCGTCAATGACAGATTCTCTCGATACGTGCATGCGAATGTAGGGTGCCTCGAGAAATGCACGATCCAAGTGAACTGGACAAACAACGAAACGTTTGCATGTTGCCTCGATAACCCGCACGCGATATTGGTCAACCGTTATGATGATTGCCCGTGTAAATATAGAGCTTATGTGCTCGTTCGCTAACGTGCCGTAGCCTCGAATTTTCGAAAATACATGATTTCGAGCGAAATGTTACGTCGATATCGCCCCTGGCCATCTTGTTAATGGAATTTGATAAATTTGAATACGGATTGTCGATGATTCAGATAAAAAAATACTTTTTACTTTCTTTCGATTTTCCTTTCGCATCGCGAATTACAACTCTTCGATCTTCGTAAAAGAATCTATACTAGTTTTAAACTCGCGATCGTACGCCAGCAACATCTGAATTTATTTCCAGTGGACGATTAAGCCTTCCTGGCAGTCGTTTATCTCTAATAGCCGCGTTACGAGGCCCTAAAACTACCCCCTCGCGTTTATATCCGAGCGTGCACGATAAATAATATCGTAACACCGATGCTACCGTCCTCGAACATCGGAGACATCCTTTCGGGATGGCCTACCACTTCGCTTTGCAAAAAAGCTCGAAAAGAAAGAGAAAAAAGGAAAGGATCTTCCGTGGCGAGTCGAGTGCGTCGAGTTGAAAGACGATAATTTAATCGGCCCTACGCTGGGACGGATTAATTCCTTCGAAAACTGTGGGATTAAAATTATCCCACTCCATCCTTCCCAAGATCGCGCTAAATCTTTTTTCCATTTTTTTCTCTCTCTATCTCTCCTCTCTATTTTTCTCTACCTTGCATGATCCAGCTCTTCGTAATTTTCATATCCACCCTCGAATCACGTCCCTTTGTGTTAACAGGACACCAACGAGTCTATCGCTATTCGCATCCTCGTCTCCCCACGATACACAATATCCCAGGGTTGGATTTTTGTCGGAAAAAGGGCGTTATATTCATATTTCACGTAATTATCAAGCGTCGAGCAGCCCGCCAACGCGTTAACGCGGAATTTCGATATTGCAGAAAAGCACGACCCCTGGTCCATCCCCAATCGCGGTGACCGGAGCAGAATTCTCGGAAAAGAGGTTACGCGGTAAAAGAGAGTAAAAGAGAGATGGAGAGAGAGAGATTCCCGATGGTGGTCCGGTATAAATCAATGGTCCGCGATTATAACGAATTATATCGGTGCAATTTCGCATGGGCGCGTGCGCCAGCGCAAACGCAGCCTTTGCTCGTGCAATTTGCGTTCCGGGGTTACGTCGATGTGACCTGAATTCTGAAGCAATCAGCGGCTGACATTAAATTACATATGCGCTCCATCGACGCAAAGAGGGTGAGAGAGAGAATGTAACGGGGAGTGAGCTGACGGTACTGCAAAACGACGTATAATATGGTCGACAATAATGCACAATTAATGACGTCGCGCCTTGCTTCGAAGCAGAGTAACGAACCGAGCAACGTTCTCTCTCTCTATAGATAGATATATACGAGAATCTCTCGTTACTCGTAGCTCCGATCGTTTCATCGATTCCATCGATTCTCTTTGCTCGTTTCCTTCAGAAAAAGAGAGAGCACCATGAGGAAAAGCATCGTCGACATCGATTTTTATCTTCCGACGCGAGCCAGACGAACCGATCGTTCTCGAGACAGTGAAAGAAGACGAGAAAAAGAGGGGAAAAAAAAAAAGACCAAAAGAGAGAGAAGCAGAGATAACGTGTAGTAAATCGACCTTCAACGGCTGAAAAAGGGCCTCGCGGGCTCGAGAAAAGAAACGTGTCGTGTTCGTAATACAGCTCGTTGAGAGACAGAGACAGTTATATCTACATATATACAGAGAGAGAGAGAGACATTGTACGGCTAATTAGCGGCGAACTTCATTACGTTCGAAGCTCGCTTGTTCGTAGGTTAAGTACGTGATAAGGGCCCGGCGACGTTTGAAATCCGCTTTGACGACGATACACGCTTTCTTTCTCTCTCTCTTGCACTAGCACACACAGTGGGTGTATATTTAATAGAGTCTTAATTGGACTCGCTACCTCGAAAGGTTTAATTGGACATCGTTCTGCGCGAGACCGGAGAGAGCGGTTTCCACGCTTTTCTCCTCCTCTCTTATTTCTTCTCCATCTATCCATCCATCTATCTCTCTTTTTCACTTTTTATTCTCCAACTCGTATCCGTTGAAACGTCGAAGCTACCGTTTTTCGCGTGCCCTTGCGAGGGATGTAAAAATGAGTAGTGGAATGAAGGGGGGCAAGAGGGGGGGAAAAATGCGGATTACACAGTCAATGACCGATGGTTCAAAGGATACGAAGATGCTCGTTTAAGCGCACTGTCTGCTCCTTCTCGATCCATCTCTCTCTCTCTCTCTCGCATTCGCACTCGTCAGCTCGTGTTTAAATATTACAGAGCTTGGCAAGGGCCCTTCGAAAGTGCTCCTCGCGAGTTTGCATACTTGGAATTTGTAGGCGGCTTCCGCTATTAATTAAACTTCTTCCACTCTCGTTTAACAATTTACGATGGACGATACTTGCCCGACGCGATACGTGACACTTTATAGATACGTATGTATGTAGAGAAAACGAAAGCGATCGTTGGAGAACGAGTATAGCGTCGTTCGGTGTTAATTGTGATTCTTGAATCGGGCCTGCCGATACATCGATCCATCGAGTATCAGGAAGAGGGAAAGAAAAAGAACAAGGGGTGGGGGTTAGATGGAACACAATTGAGAGGACAAACTCTCATCGATGCGATTTTCGAGCGTCGTAAATCCTCTTTCGAGCTCGAACCGATCTCCATAGCAGCCGGCGTCGACGAATTAATTCGATAAACCGCCGGCGGATTTGCCGTTTAGCAATGAAAACCGAACGGAGGTATTCTGGAAAGGGTGGGCCCGGATGGGTTAGGGGAGGTTGGTGCGTAAATCGAAAGCAAATGCCGTGAAAAGTTTGTAGCGTAGTGGCTACGAGGAGAGAAGCTGCAGGGGCGTTGCTGCTGGAATATGGCAAACTGGAATATTGCACGGGGAGTGAGCGAGAGAGAGAGAGAGTCTACGTGCGCGCGTGCATGCCTGCAAAGAGAAAGAGGTGGGAGTGAGTGAGAGAGAGAATGAGCCACCACCGACCGATCAATACGCCATCAGCTAAAATTACAATAATAACGCGGTCCAGACAAAGCGAGGCCATTATAAAATAGCGCCCTCGTAAAAAGCTTTCCGCGTTTCGTCGCGCGCGCTCTACAACACCGACGCGTTTGATCGTTAAGATTTAACCCAACGACTTAACGTTCGCTAAATTACCGATTACTTCCCTTCGTTCTTTCTTTTTACCCGAGACATTTCTTCGCAAACTTCTTCTTTGAAAAGTTTCTTTAAAATTTGACTTCGTTGAAGAAAATCGTATTTCACGATCAGCACCGACTGAAATATCACCGTGCGATTTCCAAGCCGAGCTCGGCGTTACTAATGAAATTATAATTGATAAAGGAGTAAGGCAGGCGGTATCGCCGTAGCGTTGCGAGTTTACCCATTGTACGTAACAAACGAGCCTTGAGCACTTTAATATCGGATTATTATATTATCGTCCGAGCGCCACAGGCCGGAATAACGATTGAAATTGAACGTTCTAGACTGCTTTGATATCGATCTATCGTTTCGAACGGCCCACCACCGCACCTCCGCGGACCTATCGACGATATTACGAAAATAATGTGATGAAATTGAACGTATCACCACACTCGATATAATTCTATTACACGTCGTTGTGTTGTGAAACGCATCGACGATTAAATTAAAATGTTTGCTCGAAAAAATTGAAACGTTCCTTTAAAAACACAAGAGAGAGAGGGAGGAAACTAGGTTTGTTGTTTTTTTTTTTTTATTCTCGTAAAAATCAAGTTGTAAGGTTGTAACATTAAATGCTCCACTTTTTACGCAAATACAACCGAGAGAGACACAAAGCTGTTGAAAGGTCAATTACGACAGAATTGCGACGACCTTTTTAGAATATTCCACGGTATCATCGTAGTAAATATATACCGCGGAAGGAACGGGATCCACTTCCGCGCGCGTACCAACATTCAAAATTAAACGCGTAATCCTTGCCCGAGCAAACGAGTCCCACGGGATTTGTTCCTTAACGACTTCTCGGGGATTCGAGATATATCTTGCACTAGTTCTCATCCCGGTTGCTTTGTCTTCGATGAAAAACGATAGAAAAATTGTCGGCAAAAGAAGGGTACGCGATCTATAAGTACCTGTATCCTGCAGTGGATTAGGTTTCCAGCGGGCCCCAGACAAAATTTCCATTTATATAATCTTTTTGGTCTTAGAAATTAGGACATCAACCAGACGAATGTTTGCTACCAAATAATCAGTTTTTTGTATGATTTCATGAATGAAAATGAATTATAAAAAATGGCATGCCTAGTGAGACGACTTAATTTTGACGTTTGGATAATAAATATACTTAATATGAATTTAAAGAAAAAGTAAATATATAAATTTTCAACGTATATGATAAATTGGAACGAGGGAAGCTTGTGCGTAGTACGATTGAATTGCGTAGTCGTTTAAAGAAGTGTTATTTAAGTTTTGTTTAAATCTTTGATTATTCCAGAGCACAGAAATCCAGTACCTCCCAGGTTCAACGAACGCGTCGGCCCAGCACCGATCCGCACCGGCGAAACAATCGTCCTCTCCTGCATCTCCCAAGGAATACCACCACCAACGTATCTCTGGTTCCGCGAGTCCGTCTCAGGCACTGCGATGATCTCCAACTCGGAAAGGATCCACGCTAGAGCCGGAGTGTTGATTCTTCAAGCAGCCAGGCCGGAGGATGCTGGACGTTACGTCTGTCACGCGAACAATACCGCGGGCTCCGAGAGAGTCGAGCTCGAGGTCTCCATCATCAGCAGCATCTCTATTCATCTCACTCCTCAACAGGTTAGCTTTGTCAAAAGATTCTTTTTAAAAGACGATCATTGAAATATATTTAATAGCGATTGAATATCATTTTTTGAAGAAGAAAATGTTATCGATTAATTGTTGATACGAGGCTAGATATTAAATTTAAAGTAGAACTTTATTAAATTTTTCGCTCATCCTTTTGAGCAAAGTTACGAACGTCATCTTCGATCATACCTCTCCTTTACACACACACACACACATAGAAAATTACACGTTGCTCAGTAAACGAGCGAGTTCCAAGCGCGATGCAAGGTGCCACGGTTCGTTGCACCGCGACTTTGTTAAACCGTCGAGACGTCCTCGCTACACGAAAGCTTGAGACTCGACCCGTTCTATACATAGTAGTATGTATAGGTAGGTATATAGGTATAACAACGGAGTAACGCGCAGCTCAGCCGAATAAATTCGGCTCGACTGCTCGGCTAACGGCAACTAATTCTCTCCGACGTGGATAATCGTGGATCGCGACCGACTAAATACCGTCAAGGGATAACGACAGTCCTGAGAAAATCTCGAGGACCGCGATCCGAGAAGGTACTTTCAGAACGTGCAAGGAACACCTCGGTGAACGTCTGTTTCTTGCCTTTCCCTAACACGGCCGAATTACGTGTCCGAAGATTACGACATCTTCTCTTCTACCTTTTATCCCATCGATTTTTCCCATTTACGAGAGACGCTGCACGAGATGCTTTTTTGGTCCCGATCTTTTCAACCAGACTAAAAATATGTCGAGACGCGTCGATGGGACGTTGAAAAATACATTTTCGAATAATTTGTTTAACGAGTTTATGTTTGACGTAAATATTATCGGAATACTCGTTTAACGTCCATTTAAAAGCACGCTGTTAGGCAAACATAAAACTTAATAACGCTCGAAACGTTTTATATGTAGGTAATTTAAAAAAAAAAAACGAGCTCGTTCATCATCGATCTTACATCAAGACCAATTTGGAGCGTATTTTTCGCTCAGGGAACGCCTCGTAAACGGATTCGACGATCAGCCCGAACGCACGTTTTCATAATGCCGATGGCAGTGCGTTACGGGGCGTACCTTAATTAAGTTACCCACTCCGTAACGGGTTAACCGTGCACGTAACCATGTAGCAAAATGGCTTTGTAAATCGATCTCTCGTGGAACGAGATGGTCCGGCGTGGTGTCGCACACGCCCGCGCGCACCCGCTTTTCCGGCGTTACTGAAAACGGTAGGAACGAGTTATTGGGAACGTCCATTGTGTTCTTGTTGTTGCTGCTTCTGTTGCAGAGAATACGCGCGTCATAATTATTATTAATGCGCTGCCGTTGGCCCGTTAAACTTAACGTAATCGAATGCAACGCCATCGTCGATTCGCATTCGGCGCTTCGAAATTCTGTACAATTAGATGGCTCGAAAATCGGATTTTGCAACAAATTATCGAAGAGCTTTTCTCTCTCGTTGACATTTTTTAAAATCCTCGCGATCGAGACGAGAGGTTAACGAGCTACGTTACGAATGCGAATGAATTTCGATAGGATTTCCAACTGTCGAAATGGAGAGGGAATTTAACATAGAAAAGTATCTGGTCCGGTATGACTTTCGAAACGGAACGATGCTAATAATTCTGGATATAATTACATCGATATTAGCCCCGAGGCGCTAATTATTAGTAGCCGGAGCTCCAGCGTTAATCGGGTGAACGCTCGCAAAGGGAAATAATTTATCGGGACTGTGTCGGATATAATTGCGAGACGAATATTATGTCACGTTAAATGTAAGTTTCTCTCCGTAATGCCGATTAATTCTACCTTCGTCTTTTGTCAAACGAATATACGGAATATTCTGCAAATGTGATAGGAAACTTTGGGAATATTTTTCATCGACCTTGTCGAACAAAAGTGTTTTATACGAAGCCAATTTTTGGTATCTAGGGTAAGATCGGGAAAAATGAGTACACTTTTGATTTAAGGCTCGTAGAAAACTTTATTTATTTTTCTTCGTAGCTAACAACAAGAATTTGACTTCGCAACAAAGGAATATAACATAACAATACAATTTGAAAATAACATTTTAAAAATAATACAATACACGCTAATATAAGCGTGTTAAAAATTAAGTTTGTTACAAAAAACTGTCTATTGGTCATCTTTCACGACATACTCGGAAGTCTGCACGCGTATCATCAAATTCTATGGGTTAATTTAATGAATGGGAAAGTTAGAAAAAGACTACTCCCCCTACCCCCCTTTAGACTTATTCCATACATGTTCAACATTATCGAGGATTGAAGTTGGCCTCGTGCCTTCGTTCGTTAATAAAAGTCGAATTCAATAATATGCTCGCCGTATCTGGGACTCGTCCTTTAACCTTTTTTTTTTTTTTTAATCTTCGCCTTTAGCCGGATCGATGGAACGAATCTTCGTACTTAAATCGCGGAAGGGCGAACGTAGGCATAGGTATTCACGAAAAGCCGGTCGATCGGGTCGACTAGAAAATGTTGGAGCGAAGTGTCGCTGTCCGACGAACGCGAGAAAGCGCTTGGTATTCTTCCATCTGGCGAGGACAGGCTTCGGGATATAAAAGAGAGTGAGAGTGAGAGAGAGAAAGAAAACGCTTGGAATAGGTATTGGTAAATGGTGCAAGCTCGAGCGAAGGAACGGAGAAAGAGGAAAGGAGGGAATGAAATAGCATTCATTCACCGGAAGCCTTTCGCATAACTTTTGCAGTCATCAGCAAGGAAACGCTTATAACGCTCGGATTCTCTCATATATTGGCTGCCATTCGCCTCCGCAATTTCGTTCCATTAATGCGTCAAACTCCGACTCTCTTTCTCTATCTCTATCTTTTTCCATCTCTATCTCGAACTTTATCGAAGGAACTGTACGAGCTATTTGAAGGAACGCGATAAAATTCGTACGAAACACGACGATAGACAGGATATATGTGTTTCGAGTAATAGCTTCTTTTACCAGCCTTTCTCTACCAAACCGAACATAACATCGTATATATTTCTTTATTATATATATATATTTTTCTTTAGTTTACGAGCAATAATTCATAAAATTTCTATTTCGATAGGTTCTCAAAGAAAAGACGCGAGGAAAAAGTGTAACACCTTTCTAAAAGATGCACGTCGAAAGGGTTGTTTGATTTCATCTCGTTATCATGTATCGGTTTTTCAGAGAAGGGGTCGGGCAGAAGGGGGTTGGAGTGCCGGTGTCGCGCACAACAAGTGCACGTCTAGTTTATTCTGCAAACATAAGGGCAAGCTCGCGGTTGTCTTTCGAAGAGCGCAAACAGATTCCGAAGCGGCGGTGAATATTTGAAAATGCGGTAGACGAGAGGTGGCACGATAGCCGGAATACTTAAAGACCAACGGGGTGAATGGGGGATGGGTATCTCCTGGTAGGAGGATTCTCGATAAGAATATTCGTGGAACGATCTGGCCTCGTCCGCGGTTACATTATCCGATGTCATGAATCCTGATCGAGTGTCGATGGCGAACGAGCTTTTACGATAGATGCATAAGTTTAGCACACGCGAATTCTCATTAAAATATTTCGTCACGAGATTGCGATAAAATTGTCGATATTACGGGAACTCGTAAAGCAGAGTTTCAGCTTGAAGTCGGTACCATTTTTGAGTTGCTACGACTTCTACTTCCAAAGATATTCGATATCGAAAATACGTTCTGTCTAAATGTTCGGTCTTCGTTTTATCAATGGCCAAAAAGAATCAGCCATCGTACGCATTCCGAGAATTTATGTGGTTCAATGATTCGACGTATACGTGTTTTTCCGAGAAATCGTATACGTCAATGGGCCAGTGTGTCAATGCTCTATATGTTGGATGTTCAATCTAGAAAGAGCTATCTTCCAAAATAAAACCGTACCGCAGAACATATTAATTTTTGCATATACCTACTAATGAAATACAACTGCGTAGCGACCGTCCAAGCAAATTTAAATTACCTACACATTTTTTAACATTATTTGATATAATTATTAAAAATTGAAGCAAATCTACTCAACAACCACACTACATGTGTTTTATTAACAACCTATGTCCTGGATGTACGAGTTTGAGATATATTTTTAATGTTAAAATATCCAATTAAAACAGTTTATTCATCATTCAATGGTATTATTTTATAACAAGAACGAAACGTTTTCTATTAATACCTCATTTACAGGGTGTACTTTGTTTAGAACCATTTTTTACAAGATAACTTGTTTAAGCTACTCTTATTCGTTATCCTCGCGTCAGTAGAACACAGCACAGTGATGCGTCTCGTCTTCTTAAATCCAAGTCAACCACGTGATGAATCTCAAAAGAAAAATGTACGATGGTATCGGTACGCGCGTGTAGCTACCTACGTTACGCGAAACATTGTCAGAGTAAACGTTTTGCTCCTCATTACGACTATACGATGTAATACATCGTTAAGGTGCATACACACACGCGCGCACACATACATATTAAAGATCACAAAGACAGGAGAATCTCCCTCTTTTTTATATAAATTTTCTTTAAAACCCGACCTCTCTAAAAAGCTACCATCCCCGAGCATTTGATATTTTTCATCGAAAGGTCCTATCAAAGGATATTTAAAGCTACTACCCGCAACATTTAAAAAGAAACTTTTCCTATAGAAACACGGAACAAAGAGCGGAGGAAGGTACAATCCTCTTAACAATATTTAATGGAAAGCGTTCGACTCGAAGGAAAGGACTACGCTTAAGGCTGTTCACCACCTTTCGCTCGAGTCGCGCGTGACTTCAGCGACGGGAGCGGAGAAAATAAGAACTACAGGCAAATAAGGGGAACCGCGTCCCCACCGCCAATTTATCGTATCGGTGTATGGGCATGTGTTTGTCTCTATTACCCCACCGTCTTGCGACGGAAGCGAAGGCGCGAGCCGATCAACGAACGGTGTGTGATCGTCAGATTTTTCACAGCTGATCCAAACCGAAACGTGTTGTAGGGTGCGTACGCACGTATGTACACACATACGCACACGTAGAGCACGTCTCGCTTTGGCTCAGCTGTGAACAATCTGACGATCATCAAAATCGATCAAGAATTCTGGCCATGAGAGTTTCTGCCGTGAATCTTCGCACGCGCTATTCACGGCAGAAGTTCTGCTGGTCGCAATTCTCGATCAATTTTGATGACCGATAGCTCATTCGAAAGATAAAAGATTTCTTGAGGAGATGATCTTTTCCAAATTTTTCATAACCTTTTTGTTCGATGTCTAAATGACACTACAACATATGCATAATTAAACATCCTTTTGCTGACTGAAGATCGCATGATTTCGATTTTTGGAAAAGATCATCTCCACAAGAAATCCTTTAGCTTTCGAATGAGCTATCGTTCATCAAAATCGATCGAGAATTGCGACCAGCAGAATTTTTGCCGTAAATAGAGGTAACGCGTGCAGCGTGTTTAGCGCGAGAAAAACCGTACAGCGCTTCGTACTGATTTACGGCAAACACTCTCCTTGCTACAATTATGTATCGATTTTGATGAACGATGGCTCATTCGACAGGTGAAGAACCACTTGTGCGGATGATCTTTTCAGATTTTTAATAACTCTTCTTTAATACAAATAAATAGATCTGGAACGTTCGTATAATTTAGCGCCCTTATTTGTATCAAAAAATTCACATTTCCGAAATTTGGAAAAGAACATCAGCACAAGTGGTTCTTCACCTGTCGAATGAGCCATCGTTCATCAAAATCGATACATAATCGTAGCAAGGAGAGTGTTTGCCGTAAATCAGTACGAAGCGCTGTACGGTTTTTCTCGCGCTAAACACGCTGCACGCGTTACCTCTATTTACGGCAAAAATTCTGCTGGTCGCAATTCTCGATCGATTTTGATGAACGATAGCTCATTCGAAAGCTAAAGGATTTCTTGTGGAGATGTTGTTTTCCGATTTCAGAAATCATGCGATCTTCGGTCAGAAAAAGTATGTTTAATTATGCATATGTTGTCGTTTCATTTAGACATCGAAAAAAAAGGTTTTGAAAAATTTGGAAAAGATCATCTCCTCAAGAAATCTTTTATCTTTCGAATGAGCTATCGTTCATCAAAATCGATCGAGAACTGCGACCAGTAGAATTTCTGTCGCGAATAGATGCGAGCGTGAGGAGCGACAAACTCGTATAGCGCTCGGCAAAGATTCACGGCAGAAACTCTCCTGACCAGAATTCTTGACCGATTTTGATGAACGATCGCTCCTTCGAAAGATAAAAGATTTCTTGAGGAGATGATCTTTTCCAAATTTTTCATAACCTTTTTTTTCGATGTCTAAATGACACTACAACATATGCATAATTGAACATCCTTTTTCTGATCGAAGATCGCATGATTTCGAACTTTGGAAAAGATCATCTCCTCAAGAAATCTTTTATCTTTCGAATGAGCTATTATCCATCAAAATCGATCAAGAATTGTGACCAGCAGAATTTCTGTCGTGAATAGATGCGAGCGTGAGGAGCGCGTGCGGAGTGACAAACTCGTATAGCGCTCGGCAAAGATTCACGGCAGAAACTCTCCTGACCACAATTCTTGACCGATTTTGATGAACGATAGCTCATTCGAAAGCTAAAGGATTTTTTGAGGAGATGATCTTTTCTAAAGTTCGAAATCATGCGATCTTCGATCAGAAAAAAGATGTCTAATTATGCATATGTTGTAGTGTCATTTAGACACCGAAAAAAAAGGTTATGAAAAATTTGAAAAAGATCATCTCCTCCAGAAATCTTTTATCTTTCGAATGAGCTATCGGTCATCAAAATCGATCAAGAATTGTGGTTAGGAAAGATCATGACGTGAATCGTTTATCTCCGTACATGGATATACATATATGTATGTATGTAGCGCGTCGCTTGCTTGAAGCTTTGAGCTACGGCCCATGCGATACTTTCTTCCTTCCGAATTAGTTACATGTATATACACAAGGAAAGGCGCTACTCTCTTTTGTCGACTTACAAACATTGCCGCATCCGTGTCCGTGTAGTGACGGAGTAGGGGCATGAGCTTCGGCTCGTGCGCCACGAATAGAGGTGGCGCTCTGGTTTGTCGACTTTACTCGCCAAAATCGCCCAAAAACGGGGTTTACGCCAACAACTCTCCTGGTCACAATTTTTGACCGATTTTGACGAGCAAGAGCTTATCGGAAAGCTGAAAGATTTTTGGAGGAGATGATCTTTTTAGAATTTTGAAAAAATACTTATTTCTCCACAAAAATCAAAGTAAAACATAAAAAAACTTTTTTTGAAAATTTTAAAAAGATCATCTCCTCCAGAATTCTTTCAGCTTTCGAATGAGCCCTTGTTCGTCAAAATCGGTCAAAAATTGTGACCAGGAGAGTTGTTGGCGTGAACGCATTAGGTGGTGAACGCCCTTAAATATTTCCCCTCCCCTCCTTTCTCCCTTCCCTTTTTTTCGTTTCCACGAGGGAAACTGTCGCACGGAAGGCGAAGCTCTCGAAGTAGCCCGATTAATCGTACCCGATGCAAATTGACTCTCCGTTCTCATTTGAAGTATTCGAATGTAAATCTCACTTCGAGTTCATCTGTTTATCGCGGTTTCCCATTCGATTGAGGCTAACGAGACCGTATCTTTTTTTGAGATTGATCGTCCGTAAAAACGTTGGACGAATTAACCGTTGAATTCGGTAATACTCGCGAGGTATCGGTCTCGAACGCGGGAATCATCTCATAGTCGTGAAATGTCTGCGTGTATGTGTGAACGAGAGTGAGACAAAGACAAAGAGGTATAGAGATAGATAGAGGAACTACTCTCCTCGGCGATTACGGAGGAGTATCCTCTCGAATCGTAATACGACTAACCACGTAACCGAGCCATCGTGCAGTACAAGAGCACGTTTATTGGCACACATGTGCGCGTGCATGCATGCGCGCGTGCATGCTCGCAGGTGTAGGACATAGCCGATTCAACGTGCAGTCTCTCCTTCCTTATCAGCCATACGTAACGCTTCTCTCTATACAATGGGGACACAAACGGCACTCCTTAATAATGCGCAAAATCGATTTACGGATCAAAGGGCTGCTATACTACACAAGAGGATCAGATAAATCCATTCAAGATCGATATGGAAATACCGATGAAACGATCAAAGCGTATAGCCACGCTAAGCACGTATCTTTCTTTCTCTCTCTTTTAGTTTTCGTTTCTGTATTCGTCTGTGTGAAATGCGTGCACAGAAATTGGACCGGCATATTCCTTTATGTCGTATGTACATCTGCCTACTCAAGGTCTTTCGCCGTTGCTGCCTGCTTTTGTGGAACCAGCTGGTGTTCGACTTTCTCCTGCCATTTCTAGTTTTAGGGCTAGATTGCCTCTTTCTGATTTCACTTTTTACATAACTTTTTCTATTTAGAACATTTTCGTTTTACTTTTTGTCTTTACCATTATTGTAATCTTCAATTCTCAATAATCATTGTTATCTACTATTTACTTATTTCTAATTTCTTATTTTTTTCTGTATTGTATTAAATTATTCTGTCTATCTATCCATCTTCCCTTCCCTCCGTCTCACTCCACTCTTTACCCCTTTATTTTTGTATTTATTTGTATTTCAGTTCTACTAGTCGCGATACGTCAAACGGAAACGAACGAATAGCGTTCTTCTTTTTCCGCGGAACGGATCGTCCAATCGTAGGCAACGGTACTCGCACAGTTCTCGGCGTAACCTTCAAATGGTACGCCCTTCTCTACGCTTTATGGGAATTCCTGCTTTCGTGGAAATGGTCCTTGCTGTCGGATTATATCCTGACTTTTTTCTACCGGCCCTTCCGGACCAGTAGTCAAACGCCGAACGTACTCGGACGGTTACCACGCTGTACACACACACGCTCTTTCTATCTCTTTTTACTCACATCCTCGCGCTATTCGTGCCTTTTACTCTCGGCGTTACGTCGTTGTCGTTGTTTCGCGATATTAACGGTTTTGCCGAGCCCAACGCTTTTCCGTCTGCTTGCCCTCGATCGTTTTTTATTGCCAAGATGTGTTGACGTTTTTAAAAAGCGATTTGAAATGAAAGAGAAATAAAAGAAAAGCTCGCATTTTATTTCACGCCCTCGCATAAACCGCTCATACGTTCTTTTTTTGTCCTCAGGTCACCGTTGATTTGGAAAAGGACGCGGAGTTTCAATGTTCCGTAACTGGACGACCAATTCCGTTAATCTCTTGGGCGAAGGACGGACTTCCCGTGAGGGAGGGCTCCTCTGGTAGAACGAAAATCACAGGAAACGGTGGTTCGACCTTACACATATCCTCGATCGTCAGGGACGACAAGGGAATGTACCAGTGCTTCGCCAAGAACGATTACGAGATGGTGCAAGCCACTGCTGAATTACGTTTGGGCGGTGAGTCCGATTAAGTCTTTCATTACTTATAATTTTCCTTCTTTCAGATGTTATCTTTTTAATTAAAAATTTGTTTAATCTTTTAGGATAGTCACGTTTCACATATATCCAATTCTGTTTTTACGCAATTTTAACGTGTTCTAGAAAAAGAAATCCATTTTCCTTTTATATAATTTGTTTGGATAAAACACGATCCAAATGATCCACAATTTTTAAATTTCTATTTCGTTTATTATGAATTCTAAGTAAATATGTGTTTTGTTACAATTCCCATTTGTATGAAATTTCCTAAATTTATATAACAACAACATGGAAATTATGCATGTATAATGTCTTGAACTTGGTATTAAATGTGCTAAAAATCTTTTTGATTTAAGTGTAGAAAATTTACTAACGCGTATCGATTTGAATTATAAAAATCATGCAAGTTTGATTTCATCGAAAATGAAAATAAACCGCGTACTCGATCGGTCGATTCACCGCATTTTATCACGCTTATGTTGTTACGAAAAAAAAAAAGACGATGTGGTTGCACTGACGGTACTTGGCTGGAGTTAAGTAACCGGGAGGCACGGTGTTGATTTATAAGAGAGATATCTTACTTCGCGCGATTATCCTTCGGGAGATATCGTAGGACAGTGAAAAACGTTGGGGCACGTGCACGGATATTATTTTTGGAGGAGCTTTAAAGTAAAGCCATTACAGGCCCGTAGCTCGTTCATGGGTTGCCAGGGCAGGGTGGTCCGCGAGCGAGTAAGACGGATTAGCGTGCATAAGCGGGTGCTCGTAACCCGCCGCTCGCAACTTCGCCAACTTTTATGAAAGTTCTTTGTAGAAATAATAAGGCTAAATCGAGGCTATCGCCTGGCTTCGCCGTTAACCAACAACGGAAGACTCTATTACGAAACTTTTGTCTCACCTTTTCCCCACTCCTACAGCTTTCTCAGCTCTCTTGGAGTAAGGGAAAACTTGCCGCGGAATCGTCGTAAGAATACTTGCCGGGGGTACTATCATCTCCCGTTCATAATAAATTTCAATCAGTTAATTCAACTCGGTCTATCTCTTTATATTTATCATAAACTTTCGTACCGTTCCGTATCATTTTAACGCGAAATTGTTTAACTCGAACGTCGAAAAAATAAACGTTATAAATAAATTGCCAATAATAACGAAACAAAACGAATAAATCGAACGAGTATAAAAACAAGTGTTGAACCCCAAGGATTACGTATCTTCGATCGAATGGAAATCAATTTAAGCGAAATATACCGACGAACGCAACTGGCCTCGACTATAACTTTCTCATCCCACTCACCCTCCTTTCCTCCCTCCCATTTTTTTTAAATCTCTTGATCTACTCGTGGATTTAGCGAGACACGATTTAAACGAGCGACCCGATCGAACGATCCGGGCATAACAAACGCTTCGTTATTTCGTGGTTGTCCGCGAGATTCAGTATTAAATTTCTGCCTTTGAATTCCGGGGGCGTCTCATTAAAGGTACGCGCTCGAATACGCCGGCGTCTTTCCCTTCGGCATATTTCTCTCTTTCTCTTTTTCATTGCTCGTCCGTCGAGAGAGAACCACCAGCACTCCCCGCGCACCACGCCACTATTTTTCCCTGCTAGACCGCGCACACGAACGCACACGCACTTGGTCACGCATACACACAAACGCGATAGCTCACGAAAGGCTTCGCTTAATAGGCGGAACCGAATTCTTTCATTGCTTCCACGAGCGTGCTCTCGATCCTATCGTCGAGTTTTCCTTATTCTCACGTTATAAGACGCGGATCCAGACGGTGCTGGCGGTGGCGGCGACGACCGAGAGTCGGAAAAAGGTGGAAAGGAAGGAAAAAGAAAATCGCTGAAGGAGGAAATAGGGGGAAGGAGAGGTAAGGAGAGTCGGAGCGAAGCTGGGAAACAAAAAAGGACGCTTAACGAGGGCGATGCATAATGGAGAAAGGAGGAATCCACTGGCTTGGCGTGCCGCGAAATAAATACATACCATTTGTCTTAGTCACCGCGTAAGGAAAGAGATAAAGAAAGAGAGATAAAGGGATGGAGGGAGAGAGAAAGGCAGAGATATACACACACACACATAAAGTATTTATGTATATATAGCTATGCATCTTCCAGGGTGGATGGCATAAGACCGTCGTGAGAAAGGATAAAAGCTCGAGCCAAAATACGCTCACGAACGTCTCCGCGCAAGGCAAAAAGAGCTGGCGCGAAAATGCAACGGTGGTGAAAATATTCCATTCGACGTAGCCACTACTCTTAACGCGATGTTGTAATCCATTATCTTAAACGGATGCAGTCGTCGTTTCATTCGACCATCTCAAACGCGCGCACGTACGGTAATCCACGCACGAGTGTCTCGGCGACGATGTCACGTATGCTCGGAGGGAAGGAAGAAGCGAGACAGAGAGATAGAGGGGGGAGTGAGTGAGAAAGAGACGTTTCTCACAGCATTCTCATCCCTCTTCCATTTCCTTTCGTCGCGGACCAACGGCGACGTTTCGTAGAAACTTTAAAGGAACGTTTATAACCAAAAAGCTAGGGAGAAATGTCTCTGCTTAGACGTTCGATCGGTCGACGAGGGAAGACTGAAATTTTTCCCGGATCTTTCACGATCTTTCATTCTCATAGCTCGCTTATTTCTTTCTCTACCTCACCCTCCCCGTCGTCATCTCTTCGTTCCTTTCCATTGGCGCACCCGGGAAGAATCGAGTTTTCTCCATTAAGAAATTTTTATTCTTCACCTTCGAAAGTGTCCCCAAAGGCCTCCCCCCTCTCATCCCATTTGCGAGAGCACCTGCTTTGTGCGACTTGGAATAATTGAGTCGATGGTAATCCTCTTAGCTAAAACGAGAGAAAGAGAGCGAAGAAAGGAGATGAAGTCTATCGAACGATCGTGGAACCTGCTCGAAAGAGAAAATATGTGTGCCTGGGGTATAATAAAATAAAAAATCACTATGGAGCGGAAAATCTGGAAAAAAAAACTCTACCTAGCACGCGGCTATACCTATGTAATAATAATTACTCGTCGAACGCGTGCATATATGGATTGGAATACAAATTCCAAAGCACGCGCTCGGCCGCGTATTTAGTTGTTTTCGCGGATGAAATTCCCTCGCTCATCGAACGCGGGACGAACGTGCGGCATCGGTGGCACGATCGAAGTCCTTTCATATCGCTCGTACACTCGTTCGTTGGTTATGTAATTTTGCATATTTAAATCCCCCGTAGCCGGGCTCGATAATTTGGTATTAAACGTTCGAACGTTCGCTCGTTCTTTTCCTTTTTTTTTCCTATCCCCTTTCTTCCTCACCTCTTTTTTTCCCCTTCTTTTTTTCGTTAAACGCTAAATAAATCAGCTCGGCGTACGGGACGCGCCTTTGGCTTCTGGCACGCTTCCCGTTTTATTTACATCACGTGCAACGCCCTTTTTCCCACGGTGCATCGAATCGCACGGTAAATAACGCTTCGCGAGCCCGCGAAATCATCGAATCGTAAATCGAAATACAGGCTAAACGCACGGTGCATCGACCTTGTTATCTGCCCATAGGTACCTACGCTTTTGCGTATACATATATGTACATATATATAGATATATATAGATATATATATATACACATCCCAGGCTGGCCACTGATATCGCGTGGCCCGTAAAGCGATCCTCTCTAACTACGAAGCCAATCGCATAAATCATGTGCTCGTCGAACGTGGTACTCCTGCTCGTTCGTGCGAAATTCTCCTATCGGTGGTCGGACCTCGTGCTTTATTAGAACCACTTTTTGGTATACATTCAATCTTTGCTATTACAGAATTGCGTCTAATATGTTTGAAGGGAAGTTCTAATGTATGGTGAAGTGCTAGCTCGAGTAGTACGTTTGACAAACGCGATATAATAATTGCTGGCTGTTGGACGGGGCGTGGCACGATAGCAATAGGACATTCTGATTTACGCCGTGAGCAAACAGGCACCTTCTCGCTCTCTCGCCTCTCTCCTCAACCCCTCTCTCTCTCTTGAGGTTATTGTCGGCTCTATAATTTGGGGTTAATTCACTAGACGGCACTCCGGTTCAGGCGTCAAACCGCAGATCGATAGTTCTGGCCGCGTACGGGGGCTTGTCATGTAAATGTTGCGTGCATAATACCCCGCCTTGCGGCGATCCAGAACCCATTTCCATAACCTTCCCACCCCATCCATCCTACCCTCGCCACCTGCCGCAGGTAAGCCTCCTGCGTGTGTACGCGACCTGCCCTAACCCAACTACGACGATGGCGACCCCATAGCGTTATCCTCGTAATTCCGATCGTTCGAAATTCATCGTCCCGACCTGGATCTCGAAACATTTAGAAACCCGATCGTTCTCCGCCTCGGAGTCTATTTTTATTTTCTGGACTAATGACTCCGCTTCCGTCACGCTTCCCTTCTCTATCTCTTCTTCTCTGTCGCGTTCGTCGATATAAATGGTGCCTTCTATTTTCACAGATGCGGCCCCGCAGCTCCTCTACAAATTCATCGAGCAGACCATTCAACCGGGTCCCTCTGTCTCTCTGAAATGCATCGCCACGGGAAATCCGACGCCGCACTTTTCCTGGACTTTGGACGGGTTTCCTTTACCGCAGAACGACAGGTACCCTTCTTCGAACTCTCTCATCCTCCTTCTTCTCTTCTTCTTTTTCTTCTTGTTCTTCTTCTTTTACACAGTCCTTGCCTCTCTTTTTACTATCAAGAAAAGAGGATGGCAGAGGAGTCGATTCGAAGTAATCGAGCCGAAGTAACGAGAAAATGATTCCCGGCGTCATTGTAAGAAACTACGACGATTATGACAACGACCTTCGCAGCTCGAAAAATCTATCGAGAATGCGTTAGGTACACACAATTATTCGCGGTCATTAAGCGCTCCGGGTTATTACGATCAGCGGAAAATCAGAACCACGTCGGGCTTCCCTTCAGGATGCAGATTCCGTGAAAACGGATACGCCCCTGCGGGCTTCGATTCTCTGAACCAATTGAGAGGAAAATTACCAATCGACCGCCACGGACGAAACTTTTTAAACCTGTCCCGTTATTTTCTACGAAAAGCCCGATTGACGAGACCAGCTAGCACCAAAAAAATGTCACTGTTCGATTCGGTCTCTTTTTCAACATGTTTCCATTTACTCCGAATCTCTTTTTTTATTTGCTTTCAAAATTGACGTAACCGATAGAAAAGACAAGAACTTGTACGGACTCTCGCTACGTCTAACGATACCACTTTTTTTCCCATTTTTCTTTCTTCTTTTATTTCCCTTTTTTTTATTTCTCTTTCTCAGGTTCATGATAGGGCAGTACGTGACGGTTCACGGGGACGTGATATCGCACGTGAACATAAGCGCGGTGCATGTGGAGGACGGCGGTGAGTATCGGTGCTCCGCCGTAAATCGGGTGGCGAAGGCTCATCACTCCGCTCGTCTCAACATTTACGGTTTGCCGCACGTACGTCCAATGGGAAACTATGCGGCTGTCGCCGGTGAGACCACGGTCATCAAGTGTCCGGTCGCTGGTTTTCCGATCGCCAGTATCTTCTGGGAAAAAGGTATGTTACCCTCAAGGATATTAGTACCTACTAAAAAACGTATCTACTGAAAATTTAATAACGCGTTTCGGATATGGAAAATAAAACTAAAATCGTATACCAATGCCAAAATCTCAGTTTTGTTAAGTGAACAAGAGAAGCAGGACCAAAGCTAAATAATCGTTATTATTCTTTATCTTTCATAAATAATGTTGCATAACGTGAATGCATTGACAACCACATAAAATAGTATTGCAATAACAGTCTTATGAAAATAACATTCGGTTGAGCGTTATTATTGTAAATATACAAAGCTTTTATGAAGTTTTATTATGATTTTTATTGAATTGTGGATCTTCATTAAACATAATTAATATTAATTTACTGCAAGTATAACTTTCATATTATTTGAACAATCATTTAGATTTCTATACGTTTTTACAATTATTTGTTCAGCAGTTGAAATGTTTCATTGTCTTATTTGTCTAAATGTCAGTGCTATAGCAAAAATAGATAACCTATCTACTTTATCCGAACAAGACACGAATTTCATGTTTAACAATATTATATTTAACTACGAAAATCTACCGAGTAGAAAGAAAATAAACCATATTTCTGATTAGTAGATCCCGACTATTTGTCCACGATAAATATGCAAATATGTACGAAAAATATGCAAATATACACGAAATATTTGGGAATGATTTTACAAATAGATGACACATTGAAATATTTTAAGAAAGATATTTACCGTAAGCATGAAATATGCATAAATAAGACAAATAACATATGCAATAATATACTGCACATGTTTGTCAATATAAATATGCAGAGTATATGTATAATGCAAAAATGCAAAATAAAAAATAGATTTTTAAAACCTCCTGATCATGAAAACTATTTGTGCTTTGGTCTCATTGCTTTATATGTTTTTTATAAAAATATGCGTTTACATAAACATCCGGGGTCTACTAATTAGTATATTTTTTAAATGGAGACCCCGTTAGAAGATGCAACAGATGGTCGAAGGTTACACATCACGTACAAAGTTTGGCAATCATGTTTGTAATCGTTACGACAATTAATTCTCTTTTCCTAATTTTATTCGCTTTACTCTTGCTTCCCGTATGTGTCAAAAGATCGGATAAAATGTAACAGCCTGTACACTCGTGAACTTCTCGACGTCGCGTCGCATAGTCGGAGACAGGTAATACAAACGGAACGGAAAGTGTTCCGAGGCTTCGCGGAAACGTTCGTAATGTCCGACTATGAGAGAGAAAGAGTACACTCGCGAAAGTAGTAAAAGCAAAGTTTGGCCGGACGATAAATCCCTCGGACGTGCGCGTAATGAAACGTAATCGTTTCGAGGAAAAAGATCTCGGGCGAAGACCGATATCGATCGAAATAAAATCTCGAGTAGGAGTGGAGGAGTAGAAGAGGATAGACGTGCCGCCGGTAACGGCATTAAAGTTCTCTCGTGAGAGCGTATCGACGCGAGTAAAGTTTTCTTGGAAAACTCGAACGCGCGAAAGGTACATATACCTATAAAGGGGCCCGCGGCATTCCTCCTGGGTGAAAGTAAAAATCACATGCCGCGCTCTTGAATTCCGATTTTCCCGCTTGTCTTCGAGCTTGGAAAATCATGATCTCGAACGATAAACGAACGCGACTTTTAGTATTTTCCCTTTCTTTCCACCTTTCTCATACTCGACTTTAATAACGTTTACGGTTATTCATAGCGACGCGCATTCCATTTCCACGTCAGTAAATTAAAGGTTCCCGTTAAATTAAAGATTAAAATACTCGCGGTATTCCGTGGCGCTTAGGGTGAATAAATAAGATTCACCGAGGAGCTCCGACGGGTGGTTCGGTCATAAATTTAAGTAGGTTGGAAGATAAATGAAATTTTGCGAAGAATGAAGAGGGTTGCCGTCGCTTTCGATGTCGGTGTCTTTAAAACGAACTTTTTTCCGCTCACCCTCTTTCTCTCTTTCACAAAGGCACGAAACTTCGGCCGTTTCTTTTCTCGTAACGATCAACCGAACTCGCAAAAAGTTCTCGGCTCTCTTTAAGAACACCGTGGTGGACTTGATATGGGTTAACCTTCGAACTTCCTTTACAACGTTCTTCATTTTCACGATGAACTCGGCACCTCTCGGGTAACTAAAATTAATTCACAGTTTTGTCTTCGTACTTGTTCGTAGACGGCCAGGTTTTACCGACCCGTCGCCGACAGGAAGTGTCTCCTAACGGTACGCTAACGCTTCATCGAGTCGACAGTGCGACGGATCGTGGTGCGTACACTTGCACGGCGAAGAACAAGCAAGGTCGTTCGGATTCTCAAACGGTGCACATCGAAGTAAAAGGTAAACGACTAACCCAGCTTTTCCACTTCCCTCTTTTTCGATCGATCGAAATTCCGTGAATTTTCTGGATCCGGAACACGACGTCGTCTCGTAAGAAAAACATCTGCGATTTCCGTGGTTAAATCCGCTCTGTCAGGATTTCCCATGACTTTTACGATAAAGAAACTCGTCCAATTTGCCCTTCGACAAAAATCGTTGCTTTAATACTCGCTTAAAACGTTAGCGATGAAACGGTATTTTCCTTTGGTGCGTAATTATCCCGTGTTTTCCTAGGCAGATCCGTGTTATTTCAACGACTTTAGTTCTCTTCCGTTTTCTACGGAGAAGAAAAAAAGAAAGAGAACATAAAAGCAATCGTTCTGGTAGCCGTACGTGGAACTCAGCTCTCCAACGTGAAATCAAAGTAGCCTTTTATATGTGTACTCTCCCTCTATTTCTATCTCTCTCTCGCCCACGATTTCGGAGTGAAAGGTTTCATCGTTCCTCAGGGAGAACGTAGATCTACGTTTTCTATTGACCCATGAAAGACTTCGAGAAAGTGGAGCGAATGTTAGTATAAAGAGGCTATGATATCTCGGTAATACAAATAATCGAAAATGGCCGATATCGTTACGACCTTCGAGACAACGTCGTACCGATCCTTTTATCGTAGGAAATAATCTTTTTCAGATACATCTTATTACTAGTCGTTAAACGAAATCAGCAGGTATGTAGGTTATCGAAACGATAACGATGATTTAAAAGACCCTAGGAAAAATATACTCGAGGCCGGTCTAAGCGAATCGAGCGGATCGACGCCTCGTCATAATTAATTTATAAAGTGTCCTTGATTCGTGTAATTTGCAGTACCGCCTAAAATCGAACCGTTTAGCTTTCCCGCCAGTCCCCGAGAAGGTGTGCGAGTATTCATAACGTGCGTGGTCAGCGAGGGCGATTCGCCATTGAGGATCACCTGGTTGAAGGATGGGAGACCCCTCAAACCGAAGGAAGCCAAGACTCATCATATGGGCGAGTTCGATCTATCCTTGAACATACAGAGCGCAACCACCGCGCATAACGGCAACTATACGTGCGTGGCGAGCAACGACGCAGCCAAAACGTCTCTCACGGCACCCCTATTGGTCCATGGTACGCAGTGACGTGGCCGTCCCTTGAAAAGAGTGAAAGGAAAAATTGTATTTCGAAGATCCTTTCCTTTCATTTCCTTCTAACCAAGTTACTTACCGTGAATGAAAGGTACCTACTGAATGATCCTCGGCTAGCAGTGGCGTACTAACGGGGGCCTGGAAATATAAATCTTTTTTTATATTGTATTTGTGATACATCTGTATGCAATTTATTTGTTATACTATAGTACTTTTGAAAAGTTTAGACACAGTCATATCCGTTAAATAAATTGTTTTACGTTGAAAATCATTCGTAAAGGAAGTATTATTGCGAATAGAAAATACCACTAGGAACGCCCCTGCCAGCGAGATCACGTTCCCACGCGAAAAATCCAAGAAAGATAGTTCCACGCGGTTATCGTCCTTGTACCTCCCCTATCCTCTCTGAGAAGTCGGATATAAAAAGAAAGGCACGTACGAGTTAATGGCATCGTTGGGAAAATCGATTTTTGCCTCGATCGCCTCCTGTTGGACTTCCATTTGAACTTTCGCGGATTTAATAAACGTCCGCGGGTGATAGCTTCCTACGACGCGATCGGAATGTTAAGGGAACTTCTTCGAGGTATATTCGAAAGGCTTCGCCATAGTTCGTAATGCGGATAAGCTTGCTCGGTGATCGGTCGAGAAGATAATTTTAGAAATACGGTTTGACTCTACGTGAGATTAAGATTTAATATCCTTCGTATGGAACATTTTCTTTCTCATCGTTAAAAAATGATTAATTTAATTAATTTCGCATCAAATCAAATCGCGTAAAATATCTAAAAATTCTCTAACCGAATTACCACGCTTTAAAAATATTCTCGCGCTTTTTCAAATCCCAGCGAGATGATTGTAGGAGCAGGATGGTATTTTTAAAAGGGATAGAAAAGGGTAGAATTCGCGAGACGGCTGGATGTTAATCGTTTCTGAAACTTCGCTTGAAAGGAGAAAGATCAATCGTTGACGCGGCTCGTCCTCGGGCATGGAATCTACTTTCTTCTACACCTTCGTCCTAACCCCCCACCCCAGCCTCTTTCGCGTACGTACGCGTGATTTCTCTCCTTTTCACCCCGTTTTCGTTACCCTCCCGCGAGCGAACGGGACGCGCATTAAAATCGTCCCCTTCGCCTTCTCCTCGCAGACGACGAGAACAAATCAGTGCAAGCAGAACGAACGAACGAACGAACGAATGAACGAAACTTTGCCTGTCGAGCCAACGAACATACGAACATACGTGTATATACGTATATATATACAAATGTAGTATGGACGCGAACGAACGAAGAGCCTAAGGGTGATTTCCACGTCACGTGTTGCGCCGACAAGGGAGCCAAAACAGGCGAACCCTCTGATTCCTATCCCGCGATTATACATCGGTACTTTTTACTCGCGCATACCTACGTATCTACAGGTCGCTTCGCCTAGGTGTTTGTACATCTCTATCAAAAATAGACAGAGAGAAAGAACAGAAAGAAAAAAAAAACAAGAGTCACGTACTTTTCGAGGTGCCCATCGAGTGGACAGACATAAAAATATATTTTTCTCCCTGGCTGGTCCACTACATTTTTCTCTTCTCTTTTTTTCTCTGTTGTATACGTTGGAGTATTACGATACAGTGCTCGATAAAAACCGAGCGTTACTTGGTCCAGAATTCATATCTCTGTCTCTCGGAATGATCTACATATATACGTGCAGTACATTGTCTAAGATCGAGAAGGTGCAGTGTATTCTAGTTAAACGACGCGAACCTTGCTCTGGGTCCCGAAAGCCGGCTGAGAAGACAATAACCATCATACATATTCCCCCGAGGATAGAAACGACGACAACGTCTTCTCCTCGAGACGCACCACAGCCCTTTCCCCGTTAATCGTTTTGTCTCGAATATTCTAACCGCGTTGCACCGCCCTTATTATTCGCGCGAGGGTAAAGAGACGACGAACGGGGAGGAAGCTAAACTGATTCCGCGGTGTTTGTAAAACAATGCCAGATATTTTGTCGTCCTCCCCGGCGTTAACGAAGACAAAAGCGTCTCGTATATAAACGTACATAAAGCATAATGCGTGTACAGGGTGAGACAGGTGAAACGGGACGCTCGAATATCCGCTTTAAATTTGAGATAACTGAAAGAGATATGCGTGACATTGTTCGCGTGGTCTCGAAAAAAAAAAATAATGCTGAAAGAAATATTCTGAATCGCGTTAAAGTTATGACGTACGGCCGAGTCATAAAAAATATATATCGGTACCTACCCTTTTTTTCATTAAGTTTCTTCATCGTAAAACGTGTGACTATTGTTGCGCATATTTTTTTCTTTTCTCGATCCACCACGCTTACACGCGCGAACAGGCGATTTGACTGTCTGTTTCTCATGACTCATCCTATGTACCTACAGGTAAAGGACGAACCTCTTTGGGTATTACTCACGTAGCGTTGCACCATCCACTTCCCTCCTACGGTTTCTCAATTATTCTCAAACAACCGCCACGTTCTGTTCTAATACCCCTCGGGCTATCCCTGGCTTAGTATTATATCCCTCGCGCGAACCAACGAGGCAAGTTATTATCGTCCATCTACGACGCCACATTCGGCCCTCGTGTCCTCGGGTTAACTTTAACCCCCTCGAAAAGTCGTAGCCGCGTGCCGACCGTGCCAAATCCTTTTGACACTCGATTACCGTGCTCTCTTACACGTTCGTCCGGATCTTTGACTTTTCCCTCATCGTCCGAAATATCTCGACTGTTTTTTCAAAAGGAAGAAGCGACTTTTATAAAATATTATTTTCTATGATATTTTATTTTCCAGTACCTACTACCGTACATCCATTCCAACCATATAACAGTAAAACACTCTTGAACACCGGTATCTATTCTATGAGGAAGATCGAAAGGAATAAGGTATTTGACATCCGTTCCACGAGTTCTCCCCCAACCTTTTACACGTCCGACACGTCCAACACACATCACCGACGGCAAATTTGGCTGGCGGCGTCGGCGAATATCATAGGCGAAATAAAGTTTTCCCCAGCGAAAGTTGCTGCGACGAGTAACCGAGGGAGACGAGCGGAAACGCGAAGGGTTCTTCTCTCTCTCTCTCTCTCCCTTTTCTGGAACGAACGCGTATAGAAGGGAGAAAGAGAGAGATGCAAATGCACTCTCCGTACGACGTTCCTTCGCGCGTACCGGAGAACGACTCTTGACACAGCCACTTTTCCGTTCCACGATTTTAGCCGAGACAGCGTCCTTTAGGTTTAGAGGAAGAACGCGTCAGATCTCGCACGCCTAGCCAAGGTAATCTGGGTTACTCATATTCCATTACCGTATTTTGTGTTACGTGCAGCATCAGCATCGATATCAGCAGCGGCAGCAGCAAAGACGCATAGGCACGTCGAACGTCTTACCCGATCGAGCCTCGAAAGGAGACACTCGAGATGAACATTCGTGATGAAAGAGACTGTCACGTGGTTGTCTCTTTTTTTTGTGCAGTTCCACCCACGATAGCCCCATTTAGCTTTAACAAGGATCTCTCGGAGGGTGTTCGCGCTCAGGTGACCTGCATGATCGAGAAAGGCGATCCGCCGTTCACGATCGTCTGGTCGAAGGACGGCGAACCGATTGGCAGCTCAAGTACAGCTGCTTTCGGGAATACCGGGATAACGGGTCCGAGACACTCGCAGACACCCACGGGGCTGCGTATAACCAGCATTGACGTCCATTCCAGTTCCATAGTTATCGACCGCGTCACCGCAGAGCACACAGGAAACTATACTTGCCTGGCGCGCAATTCGGTCGCCGAGGTCGTCTGGACGGCCGAATTGGTCGTTCGTGGTAAAGTAGCCGAGACGAAAAGAACTTTCTCCTCACTTTGATGCAGGATCGCACTTGCAGTAACACGCACATTTCGAACGCACTCGGCTCTTATTATTATTATTAACGTTTACAGAATCGCACTTTTACTTTTACCTTTAGTTATTATTGGATTGTCTTGCACATCACTTGGCAGAGAGCAGCGCACTTCTTCCCGTATCGTCTCGTCTTTCACTCTCTCTCTCTACTCTCTTTTTTGTATCAGTTGATAGATTCACCTTTTCTTGCAGTCGCAGCAGCAGCCGCCACCGCAGCAGCCGCAGCTAGCCGCAGTATCATCTTGAGAGCATGAATTTTATTATCGTTATCACTGTTATTATTCACGCTAGCTAGGGCTGCGAATAAAAATAATATGGAATTAATCTCTATACCACGAATTCGTCGGCTTTGCACCCACGTCCAGATGTGCTCCTGTACAACCCGTAGCAGCGAGCACGCTTTTTGCGAGTGGGAAAAATTATTCGGTCAACGACGATCACGAGAATTCTTTCGGAAGGGGAATAAATCTCGTGTGCCGCGCAATTTCGTTCGCGGACTCTCGAATTCTCGTCCGCGCGGCTTTTTTCTGGCTACTGGAAGATGGAGGGGAGATGTATCTGTTTTCGTATTATCCGGATATTCGTAAATATTCAGAACACGGTTTGATAGGAGCGAGCACGCCGCGTGGACGAGCCGATAGCACGTTCATCCGGATAAACGCGGCTCTAAAATCCTTCTTTCGAGACGACTCGACTATAGAATGATGCAGCAGCAGCCGCAGCCACGCAGCAGCCCGAAGCACCAAAAGCACTTGAGCACAGCATAATATGTATATGTGTATATACACATATATACATATAGATATATACACACCTGTATATGTATATGTATATATAGTGTTTCACGTCGGTGGTCACCGTAACCTGTATTCGCACACACGGACACTCACGCACACTCACCTTGTCCGAAGTTGAGCCGCGCACCATCCTGAAATCGCACATTATCCCATTCCCAAAGGACACCGCGATCCTCTCAGGACGAGTACCAATCTCGATGAGAAACCGCAAGGATCGCGGTGTCCTTCGAGAAGCAAGAGAAATTGCATGAAAGGCCAAGATCCATCCCATGCCAAAGTTAGGCTTCGGCGTAGATCGTTAATTCGAACGCAGTCTCGATGTGCAGATTAAACAGCAGATTAATTACCTTGACCTCCTCGCGAGAGCACATATGCACCGACACGCTCTTTTTTCTTTTTCATTCGCCATATCCTATCCTACTTTTCCACGTCAATCGGCAACACCCAAACTCACGCTGGTTTATCGTATTTGTATGAAACGCAAGTGCACAGCACTATCACCGCATCGTCGAACGATTGTGTCTGCACAGCACCGATCTTCCTTTTCCCGTGAGTGAGCGAACGAGTGAACGAGTGAAAAAAAAAAAAGATGAGTGAGCGAGAGATCGATCAAAAAGCAGCCTTTCTTCCATGACGAGTACAAGCACCGTTTCGTCCCTTCCACGTAGTCGAAACGCACCTTTTCTTTCCTCTTCCCAACATCCACGATTCGCCCGATTCCCCCAACGCACTAGAATTTTTATTTCGCGGACGCGGGAGACCGTAGCTCGCCACTGTCGTAAATATTAATCGGCCGTCGTTTAAATTTCCAGTCGACTTCGATCGGACGGTCATCGAGTTTTACGGCTCTCTCGCGGCCGCTACTGTTATACTTTTCACGTTACCTTGGTCTTTTTTTTTTGTTCTCATCTTTTACCTTTGCGCTGAAGTAGGAAGTTGCAGTAGGCCAATCAGATAACTTCTTGCTCTTGCCTCGGCGTAATAAGCTTCGATAGAAACGCGAGGTATTTCGAAGAAATCCCTCAAAACTATCTTTTTATTATCTGATAAAAAATGATTTCTTCGAATAGCCTCGCGATTCGTCCGTCGATCAGACCCATCCATTAACCTTCGCTCTCGATGTCACGCTAATCAGTACCACCACGTTGGGTGATGGAGCCTCAAGATGTTCGTGCATCCGAGGGAATGTCGCAACTAGTTCTTCACTGCCACGCCGAAGGCTTCCCACCACCTTCCATCACCTGGCGCAGAGCAACCGGAAAAAATCCTGGCGACTATAAGGATATCGGCCATCACGAGCACCCTCAGAACCTCCAAATACACTCGAACGGTTCTCTTGTCTTTGGTAGAGTACAAGAGGATCACGAGGGATTTTACTTGTGCGAAGCCCTCAACGGTATCGGTGTCGGATTGAGCAAGGTTGTCTACTTAACAGTTAACGGTGAGACAAATTACTTCGACTAAAGTCGATTTCATTCAAACTTTAAAAGTTCCAAAGTGCCTTCAGTCCGTTTATACAAATAAATACTAAAAGATCTAACTTATGTTTATCCGCAACCCCTCGCAATCTAAACTATTTTTTTCCCGGAAGATATCTTACAAGAATGTTATATAAAAACACAAATTTAGTTCCTGCGCACTTCGTGGGAAAACATCGCAATCAAACCGCGAGACTGGGCTCGAACGCGTCCCTACGTTGCGAGGCCAAGGGCGATCATCCCCTAAAGATAAGCTGGCGTAAGGGTGGCCTACAGATAGAACCGACTCTCTCCGATTACCGCTACACCCTCAAGGAGGAGAACACGACCGATGGTCTTATCAGTATACTCGGTTTTGTCAGCACGAGCAGAGAGGATAGCGGAAGATATTTTTGCATCGCCACCAACGCTTACGGCCGAGATGAAACGACGATTCATCTTTATATACAGGGTGAGTTTTGAACTTTCAAGATTTTTCTTTTTATTATTGTCTCGAATATCTCGCCAATTATCGTAGCGTATTCGGTAGAGTTTTTAATTATTATGCAAGCGTGCACCCGCGTGATCGATCGCAACGCTTATGCTCGATCGTTAACTCGCAACAAAAAGGAAAAATAATGTGCTGCATCACGAGATAGAATTCGCTCTCGCGTCGAGAACAAAGGAGAAGCGACCTCATTAAAAATGTAATTAATCTAACGTAAGGTATTTGTTTGCCGAGACATTTTACAGTCGAAATTCAGCCGGCCTTTCTTCGCGCGTTCGTTGCAGGCCGGACTTGAAAGGAGCGAGAGAAAGCGGAGAGACGCTTTTCCTTTTGACTTTTTCCTTTTTCGCCGTCGTCGGTCGTAAGAGTAAAACGACTCAACCCGTTGATGAGAAATAAATGTAAAAGTAAATCTGTCCTCGGCAAACTTTATTAAAAGCGCAGTCGCGCTCTTAGCAATATCCGTAGTTAAATTAACTTGTCATCTCGAGGAGTCTATCTATCGACGATATCGTTTGCGATAGACAACGACGAAGGCGAGATAACGTGTGAAATTAATCGAAAGGGTAACGAGCAAGACGGGACAAGAATAGTCGGTACAAAGTATTATAATTACGATGGGGTTATTATCTCGAAACGAACGTCGCCGATACGCGTGAAATCGTTTCGGATCTAGCTACGTATTCTCGGTGTCTCATGCGTAAAATTGTTTCGCGTAGCTGCAGGTTATTATCTTAATGTACTGCGGCGTTTGCATCCATTTAATTTAATCTACCTTCAAGTACGTACGCGTTCGTTCTCAAGGAATCTCGTTGTAACCTACAACGAGAGATACGCAAGTACTACATGTATATTATATATCGTTTATAACGTTAAACGCAGAACCACCGGACTTCCCTCGTAACCTTCATGTGATCGAAAAAGGGAGTCGTTACATCAAAATCGGATGGACGACCAGCCAAGACGGCAACAGCCCCATTACTCAATACATTATCGAGTACAAGACGGACTCCGGCGAGTATAAAACTCTTTTCATTCGAATCTAATCCCCCTCCTCGATTGAGATTTCGCGCCCCTCGAACGATCGATTTCTTTTCTTCTTTTTTCAGAGGTCTGGCACGATCACACTTTTCACACGACCGTGCCAGGAACGCGGGCTTACGATCACGTGAACGACCTCCGACCCGCCGTCACTTATCAATTTCGCGTGTACGCGGAGAACGAGCTCGGCCGAAGCCAAGCCAGCGACGTAGGTATCGCAAAATGGTATATCGTAATATACCTTCGTAGAGATACGCGAGTGATCTTTTAATTATCGCCGGACGACGGGACAACGCGTCCTTTAATCCAGAAGCCAGCACCGTCTTACCGAAAGCCCTCGGTGCCTTTCAGATTTTAGATGCGACGACAGAAGGGGAAAAGCCAGGCGGTCCGCCGAGAAACCTCAAGGTGGAGCCCGTCAGCTCGACCGAGTTTAACGTCACCTGGGATCCACCTGATCATGATTTATGGAACGGAGAGATTCTCGGTTATCACGTTGGATACAAGGAACACCGGTAATCACGAACGGACGAACTCTCTCCTAACGTTTCTGACTACTACCTAGCAAATCTATTCTGTTACGATTATTGGAAATAAACTTCGAACTTTCTTTTGTTCTCTCTTCAGATTGGCAGCCGAACAGTACACGTATAGAACCGTCGAACGGCGGATCTCCACAGCGAGTTTAGCGTTAGGTCTAGCGAGAACCTCCATGCCAGGTCGTCAATATCAATTAACGAATTTAAAGAAGTTCACTCGGTACAGCGTGGTTGTACAAGCGTACAACGCCCTCGGCCAAGGCCCGGTCACGCCCGAAGTCGTGGCTACTACTCTCGAGGACGGTGAGTCTCCTTTGTTTAACCTTTAATTATTATTTTTGCACGAATTCGTTCGACGATATGATCGATGCTACGGAACCTCCTAACAATGCCCAACGGTTTCAGACGATTATTATTACCGTCCGGTCGCGCGTAAAATTCTTTATTGTTTCGCGATGAAGTTTTCTCGTCTAGACGCGCTTATTTTTATTCCCATTTGGAGTGGGCTTAAAGATTCATGGGAAAAGAATAATGCTCGCGCTTTGCAGCCTATCGCAAATTCCGCAATGCATACAAACCGCCGACTGTCGACGCTTGGCTCGATAATAAATTCAAACCCGAGTGAAACACGCTGGGTTTCGTGCGCGCGCGCGTAAAAGAGAAAGAGAGAGAAGAGAAAAAAGAGAACGAGATATCGAGTGATCCACTTGCAAATAACTTTTCTTTAATCCGTACCGACGTTGAATGCGATACGCCGATTAAATTTCTCGAGTGCTTTCCGTTCTTTCATCGTCCAGGATGGATAAACATTCCGCCCGTTAGCACGGCTGATCCCGTACTTTGCATGTATTAAGCATTTCAAGTCCGATCCGAGTTGAACGCGAGGTAGGGAACGAAACAAATTGGAGGAATATCAAACAAAGGTGAGCACTTTTAAAAAGTACGCGCACGAGCTTCGCGAGTTACTTTCTACTTTTCAAGGAGGAAAGGATCGAATCGAACCCTTCTTTTTTTTTCAGTACCGAGCAGCCCACCACAAGACGTGAGGTGTACGGCCCTGTCCTCGCAATCGTTACAAGTCTCTTGGGATCCACCGCCCGAACCCAGCTTGAATGGCATTCTGAAGGGTTACAAAGTGATGTGGGAGAACGTTGACTCTCTGACGGAGTCGAGCAAGTCTGGGATGAAGATCACGACTGTTTTTACCGTCGCGATACATGGTTTGGAAAAGTACACGAATTATTCGGTCCAAGCGTTAGCCTTCACCAGAGCGGGGGATGGCTTAGCATCGGCACCGACTTACTGCGTTACGGAGGAAGATCTCCCCGAGGTACCAGCTGGTGTCAAGGCCGTTGCAAGTTCAGCTACATCCATCATCGTCTCTTGGCTTCCACCTCTAAGGAGTAACGGCAACGTCACGTCGTACAACGTTCATATCCGTAGTGTCGGCGCTGACAGCAAGTGGTATCGTCGAGCTATTTCGCCCCATCAAACCAGCTACCAAGCTGAGAATCTTCATAAAAGGAATCAGTACGAATTTAGTATCGCGGCTATAACCTCGGTTGGCGAGGGTCCTAAGACTCCTCCTATCACCGTTTCGCCATCGAGCGAAGGTCAGTCATTTGTTGTGATCACCTTTAGAATGGAATTAATATAGCCATGTACAATATTTTTTTCTATTCTATTTGTCAGAGATTTAAAGTAGCCATTTTCGATGGCGTTTTTTCTTGAATACCCTAAATAGCAATGAACAATATTCACATTATTTGTCTTGTCTGAGAGAAGTAAGATTGATCGCACACGCGGGCTCCCACAGTTCGCGCCGCAATTTATTCCTTTGGCGTTGTCCTGGTCGTTCCTTGGAAGCAAGACGTCACTCTACCCTGTCAGAGCGTTGGCAAACCAGAACCTTCGGTGACCTGGAAACAGTGGGGTCAAACGGTGAAACCGTCCGCAAGAATAACCATGTTGCCAGACGGTTCCTTGCAGATCACGGAACTTCACAGAGAGGACAGTGGGAATTACACTTGCTTCGTGGAAAATCGTCACGGTTCTGATCAAATAACTCATCGTTTGACCGTGCAAGGTATATTTTCATTAACATCAAATTCATTTCTTTCACGCCAGCTTCATTATTACACCGGTTAACAGCGTTAGGGGTTGGTCACGAGCCAAGTTCTTTAACTCGAGCGAGTTAATAAATTGCATCTCGGTAAAGAAAATGAAAATGAACTTTTTAGTACGATGGAGGAAGGTGCCATTAAGAGCACTTTTTTCGAGTCTTCGTTCGTTTAGAAAATCGAGTTTTAGGGCGAGGCGAAAGGGCAGCCTCTTACCTCTCTCGCGCGCCACAGAAATTGGATCGGATTCGCGTCATTTAAGGTCTCTATGCGTTTCTCTTCTCTCCTCTTCACTCTCTTGGTCTCCTTCTTTTTTCAGTTCCTCCGGCGGCACCACTTTTACACGCCACCAGCGCGACGAGTAATTCGATAAACGTTCAGTGGAAGTACGGCGACGATGGCGGGGCTCCGATAAGGGGCTACATCCTCCACTACAAACGGGAATCCGGCGAATGGGAGGAGGTCAAAGTATCCCACAAGATGAGCAGCTTTGTTCTATCGCGTCTATGGTGCGGCAACGATTATCAGATGTATCTGACGGCGTATAATTCGATCGGTATGGGTTCACCTAGCGAAATAGTAAAAGCCAGAACGGAGGGATCGAAGCCCGAGGATTCGCCTGGTAGCGCGGACAAGTTCATCACGGTCAACGTCTCCTGGATCACGCTTCATCTTAGCAGCTGGAACGACGGTGGCTGTCCGATAACTTACTTCGAGCTGGAATTTCGGAAAAGTGGAGAAGACATTTGGACTTTGGTCTCCAGTAACATCGAGGTACCTTTCATCGCAACCGAAGATTGTCCTTTCTCTGCCGGAGTTTTCTAAATCTTTTATTTTCTTTCGAAGGTACAAAAGACCTATACGCTGAGCGAACTGCAACCAGGAACGACCTACGATATACGCATTCGAGCTCACAATAATGCGGGCTCGTCGGTCGTTGAGTACAAAGTGACAACTCTACAGCCTCACATAAGCTCCACCATAGCCACGATCGAGATAGATCAGTTCATACCACAGCACACACCGGTATACTCGGATCTAAAACTGATCGTTCCTCTGGTACTGAGCTCTCTCGCGGTTATCGCCGCGGCAGGTGCCGTCTTTTACTGTTTTCGGAAACGTAAGTACGTCGTCGTCAGTACGTAGCAACGATTACGAGGACGTGCGCATCGTTTCATTTTTAGTATCGATCGTAGGCCCCTTCATGGGTGACATGGGTAGTCTTCACGATGCTCAAACTGCCGCGGCATTGGATAATAAGCAAAACATGGAACAACGAGAACAGTACTACGCCACTGTGAGAAAACCACTTCGTTCGCCGATACGAGAAATGGCCACGTTAGAGAAGATACCAGGTAAGTCTAGAAAATACGTCGAAAGATCCGAGTTATTTGTATCTTGGAAAAATCTTAAAGAAAGAAATTTCTAATGACTATAGAATATTCGGAGGACATCTACCCGTACGCAACGTTCCAGCTAGAAGAAAGCGTTCCTCCGGGAGGTGACAGCCGTTGCAATTCCGCAGCGCCTCTTCAGACCTTCGTTTATCACGACCCTCGCCTGTCCACTGCCGATACTCTACAATTACGAGAGGTATCTTCCGGTTCATTGATTCCACTTCTCCCTCGTCGCTTTTCGTTCGATCACCATCATGCATCTTCACCGAGACGTCGCCGTACGACACCCGCGATACACACAGTGCACACTGCATGTTCCGAAATCACGATCGATACGTCGGAATATACCGACGGTGCTCCTCTCTTATTTTCCATTCTTTTACTTTATAAAATGCTGTGGAAAGAATCGCTTCAGCATGCGGCATTGCGGCTTCCACCAAAACTCTGCTCTCGCAAACCTTTTCTTTTATCTTTCTCTCCTTGCGTTCCGTCCGTAGGTCTGAGCCGGCTGAGCTCTCTCTCTCTCTCTTTCTCTCCTATCTCTATCAATCTATCTCCTAAGTTCCGTAAAAAATGCGTGAACGGTAGACTAGAGGCGCGCGAGCAAAAAAGTAATAGCGCAACGATCGTTGCGACTGCTGGTCCCACCTTGCTTCGTTTTCGCAGCTGTCCTGATTAGTCCGTCCGAGGAAACGCAACACCGACACTTGACAGTGTCGCGCGCGCGACACTGACAACGCCAGCTCTTCTTGCGATCCCAAGCATCTCTCATTCTTCGAACAACGTCGAAAGAAAGAAGACTCGCGATCTAGATCAGCGCCACTCAGGATAACCACGGTTCCTTCTTTTAAACAACGGCATCTTCGAAGGTAGCTTCGAGTATCGTTGATCGACCGTATAGTAGTACATTCTGGTTTCCCCTTTTTTCTCTCTTTCTCTACTTAACCCTCTCTCTCTCTCTCTATTTCTCTTTCTCCTTCCCTTTCTCTTTCCTTCGTGATACGGCGCTCGAAATTAAAGTCAATATCGGAGAGCAACGCGCACCGACTCTCCTTTCGATGGCTGCTCGAGTTCAAGGAGTCGAACTCCAAAGAGCGCGTGTGTCGAACTTTGTGGAAATCGAATTACAGTGGCCCTGATCTAGAGATCATTCATCCACTCGACACGATTCGACGCGAACTTTCCGTGAACATGAGGAAACGATAAGAGAAGCTCCTCGTAATAGACACAGAGAGACGAGGCTCATAGGTAGGAGACACATATCGGTGTAGCGCGTCCTCGTTCTCCTCTCGGTGCGAAGTGCCATTCATCGAACCACAATTCCGTCTGATTGCAGTCGGATTGCAACCGGTACACTAAGGTGCGTGGAGGCCGTTCGTCCTCTGCACCGTTGCACAAAACGCACAAGGTCAGTCAGGGCAAGTCCGAGTCGGAGGAATACGACACCCTGGGCTCGGACAGCGACACGGAAGTCGGGACCAGCAGCCGAACCGAGTCTTCCAATCATCTCGTCGATTCGCACCATTCGGCGTCTGCCGCCGATTCGCGCGTCCACAGTATGCAGTTTATCATTGTTTTCTACCTTTACCTGTCTCTCTTTTTCTCTCTCTTTCTCTATCTATCTCTATCATTTACTTTACAACCCTTTCGCTTTTCGTGTGTCTCCGACCTGGACTTCACTTTTTGTTTCCTAATCTTTTCCTTCCACCTTGCGTTATTTAGCCAGGTCGATCGTGTTACTTGTTTCCAAAAAGTAACTTAGTAAAGGTATCGCTCTGGGTTTACGATTCGTACGCACCACAGCACCCATCTGTTTGCCGTGTTCCGTGTAATGTCAAGGTGCACTCGGTGCGCTCGGAATCAGTTGAAATAGACTGATTATTAACCCGATGTTGCATGCATGCGTTGAAACCTTGAACAAAAGAGATCGATTTTACTCTTTCAGACTTCCTGTACCATGGACCAGAATCTAGCACGTCTACAGAACCCTCACCGATTCTTGAGAGAAAATCGTTTCCTGGAAGGGGACGACCCAAGTAAGTGCAGCTTCGATTAATCATTTTCTCTTGTTCCATTCAGAATCGTTTACTAACGAATCCCTTTGACAGGATGTTACGGTTGGCGCGTCATCCCAGCGAGGAGACCCGTACCAACTTCGGGGCAATCACCGGGATTGGCAATTCCAAGCACCAGTCGAGCAATCCCTGTGCCAATCGGGACCAGGAGCGTGACGGATCAGGAAACCTGTTCGTCCCCAAGTTGGACCCACCCTCGGGGTTCTCCGACGCGTTTGAGCTAAGCGAAGCCGAGTGCGACCTCGACCGTGGTCACTGCAGCCAACGAAACGTCCGTGACTTCGTAATCGCGGTGTAAATAAAAATGTAAACCTGAGGTTCGAGCGCGCGCGCAAAACGAAGAGAGAAAGAGAGAGAGAGAGACACCCGTTTAAACAGAAAAAAGAAAAAAAACTCGACCGACTTATCCCCTCCCAGTCCACCCCACTCTTTCCACCTGTAAGATTAATTATATCGATGTGAGCGCTAGGGTCCGTCTGTTGTTAATTAATCAGGACGCTCGTTAATTATCTACCCCTCCTCTTCCTGCCCCTTTCTGCGTCCTTAATCTCGCCTCGCGTTCCTCTCCGTCGTCGTCATTGGAACGTTCCCCCCGACTGTGTAAATCACGAGACAAGCTCGCAAGTTCGACGATGTGTTCTCTAAACTGCCATTTCTCATTTTCCACTTGATCGCGAACGACGATCGGTAATCGAGACAAGAAGACGCCCGTGCCAAAGCAGCAGCCAAAGAGAGAGAGAGAGGGAGAGAGATAAAGAGAGTATATAGATTATACACACCTCCGTCTTCGATGTTCCTCGAGACACTCGACGACGTGTCCGCGTTTCGTGAAGCGATTCGCGCGAAGTTCCTTCCTTGGGATTTTTCTACACCCACGGCAAATTTGAACGAGCAACGAGCAAATTTTTATTCCGTGTATTACGTGTTCGTCTTCCAATTAGAGATCGCGATCGACCAGCGCGGAACCAGTTCACCTGTTAGAATGATTCGTTCGTTCACGTTACGTACAAAGCACAGTGTAGTACGAGGTATCCTACGGAAGGAGACAGTGGGAAAACGAATATGAAAATAGTTAAAGAAAAAAAAGAAAGAAATAATGTAACTCGCGATTGTCGATTTTCTCATTTTTCTTACTCTCGACGCGCCGTGACGAAGGGTGTAAATTTTGATGATAAAGATATGTAATGTAAAATGTAACGATGTCGGCGATAGCCGAGCGTCGCCGAACGAAACTCTCCGTGCGAGCAACGATAATGAAAAAGAATAACACGACGACGTTCGCTAATTTCTCGCCGCGACGATTAACCATCGGCGGACCCGGCGACGTAAGACAAAAAAAAAAAAAAAGAAGTTCATTACGAAAACACGCAGCCTTTGGATCTAATATGTGTTGTCATCGAATCAGTTAGCGAAATCAGCGCATCTAATAAGTCGATCGTCCACTCGACAATGTGACGATGATGATTTTTCAGTCGTACTCGTTATTTCGACTCTCGAATTAGTGACGCGAGCCGAAACAGAGAGAAAGAGAGTGAAAGAGAGAAAGAGAGAGAGAGAGAGAGAGAGAACGAGAGAACGAAAGAAAGTGAGAGAAAGAGAAATATAGAGAGAGAAGGAGAGAGAGAGAGAGAGAAAGAAAACTCGCCCTGTTGATATATCGTCTACTTTATGACACATGAAATGATTTACCACGAAATTCGTACTATTGTGTTTTAGATGACTTTAGATTGTTTATATTCTATTTACTTTGTAAAATATACAACACTAATTCCATATTGATAATGTCTTTATTTAACCCGTCCCAACATCTACAATTTCTATACATTTATTTGATATTTCTTGACAATTAAATAAATCAATCGTTGCATGTACGAAACAGAGTATTTAAAAAATATATATATCGTGTATCTATATAAAAAATCGTTTAAAGAGATTGGCTGAAAAAATCACGAATGTCCAAAAGTCGAACTCATTCGAGTTATTTGACGTTGGTAGAGGTATGGTATGGATGCGAGAGAGCGTATCGAATATCCAGGAATAATAAAAAGCTCGAGTGTGGAGGCGCACCATCGAAGGACATCGTGGAGCATGCGCGTGATCGTCGCTCCTTGCAGATACTATGAGCGGTGGTGTCTACGGCGGTGGTGAGTACTGCAAGCTCCCGTATTTTCCTCGAAAGAATGACGAATTCTTGATTGAAACATCGTCGATTAATATCTTGGATCGTGCTCGATAGACGAGGTCGGTGCTATCATTTTCGACGTTGGACATCAGAGCCTTCGCGTTGGATATGGCGGTGAGGACACACCGAAGGCCGAAATCCCAACGAATCTCGGCGTATGGGAGGATCCCGTCGAGTCGCCGGAATGCAATCACACCGTCAGAAAGCACTACAACATCGACGTCACAGCCATTCAAGTCCGTAAGAAGGGTAATGTCCTCTGACGTCATTTAATAAGATTACGAGCGAACACTTCGTTAGTTATGATTTTTTTCTTTGATATATAATTATATGGATAGATGTAGAAATATTGTTTTTCCGTGAAAAGATCGTGATAATTGACATACGTTTCCTTTAAAATACAAAATCGCGTGCTTAATGTATTCCTATTTAGATATGGAGATAGTTAGCCTAATGAAAGATGGAATGATCGAAGATTGGGACATGTTCGAGCGCCTAACCGAATATACCTACAAACAACGGCTTCACGCTCTTCCAGAACATCATCCAATTCTGATAACGGAGTGCCCCTGGAACACGAGACTGAAACGAGAGAAACTCTTGGAGATGATGTTCGAAAAGTTCAATGTTCCGGCCATGTACATCTGTAAGAACGCGGTTCTAGCTGCCTACGCCAATGGAAGGTCAACCGCCATGGTAGTCGACAGTGGTGCGACCCACACTAGTGCCGTTCCGGTTCACGATGGTTACGTTATCACCCAAGGGATCGTAAAGAGTCCTCTAGGTGGTGATTTCATTACCATGCAGTGTAGGCAATTCTTTGAAGAGAAGGACGTCGAACTGTTGCCCGCTTGCCTCGTTGCCAGCAAAGGTAATGGGTTCTATTATAGTTCCTTTCTACCATCGGAACAAATACTAATGTATTTCTCTTGTTTCATAGATGTGGTACGAGAAAGAGATCCTCCACGTTGGACCAGAAGACCAGGACCTCAACCCACAGCGTCCTGGTTAAGCTACATGGTACGAGAAATACTACAGGACTTTCAAATGAACTGTTTGCAAGTTTCCGATAGCCCCTACGACGAGGACATGGCTAACACCTTACCTATGAAGCACTACGAGTTTCCAACCGGCTATAACGATGATTTTGGTTCAGTAAGACTCATGATACCCGAGGCACTTTTTGACCCCAGTAATGTAAAGGGTGTTGGTGCCAGCATCCTAGGTGTCGGTCCACTGGTTACCACCAGCGTTGGGATGTGCGACATGGATATTCGACCTGTAGGTATCACCAATGTTACTAATGATCTACAACTGTTTAATAAAATCGTTCTTCGTCGCAGAGCTTATACGGTAGCGTAGTCGTCACAGGAGGCAACTCCTGTTTGCAAGGCTTCAGCGAAAGACTAAACAGAGACCTGGCCAGCAAAACGCCTCCGGTAATCGACAATATTTTTTCTTGTCTTTTATGATTATCTTGCCACAAAAATATCATTTCATTTTGACCATTTCCTTCCACAGAGCATGAGATTGAAGATAATAAGCGCCAACAGCTCGAGCGAGCGTCGTTACGGTGCCTGGATCGGTGGCTCGATTCTCAGCTCGCTTGGATCCTTCCAGCAGATGTGGCTGTCTCGGCAGGAATACGAGGAGTCCGGGAAATTGATCCTAGAACGGTGCGCGTAATTTCCTATTCGTTGCCACGTTTACTTATACCTTCAAACATGTTATCTCGAAAGGATGCAAATTCTACGTAATCTACGAATTCTCGGTTTTCTCGTGATTTTTTTAGAGATCGAGGTCTCTGTGAAAAGTGGAAGGGGGACTTTGAAACACCACGCTCAGAGATCGATGCACCTTGCCCCGCTCGATAAATCGATATCAAAATAACCACATCAAAATACACGCTCACATACTATATCGTACATACTACAGATATTCCTAAGTATAATAATTAGTTATAGTTAATACGAAGCCATCGATAAGTCATCTCTCGCTAAGGATCGACGAACAACTAGTCAATATATTATAAAACATTTTATTACTTAAAAATCGTTTTATACAATCGCCAAAGTTGGGTGTCGCTGTGCGCAAAATAAAATCCGTGCGCGCGATCTTAATCAAAAGGTAACAATATAGTTCCTATTTGCCCGAAAGATCATTCGCTCGTTGCTTTATCGGAGTTCCTTTTTTCTTAAAAAAAAGTTTCTATCGCTTTCGTCAATTAGACGTCGTTTTAAGATCGAAAATACGTAGTAGCTAAAGAACGAATGCCAATCGTCAAGAAAAACAAGTCGCGTTATCGAACAATTACAAGTAGACTCGTGCTTCCGTGTATAGTACCAAAGTGCTACGCCACTGACATTTTAGCTGTAGAAATGATACTTTTTAAAGTTATAAACGAGTCATTGTTCGATGTCGATTTTCGTTTCTCGCTTCAGCAAACGCAAGACGAACGCTTTCGCGCGTAAACTCGACGCTTCTCTTGCGTCCATCTTATTAACAAACAAACAAAAAAAACAAAATAGTAATATTAACAAAATTGGTTGTCTAATAGTTGATAAAACAAATAACTGTATGTATTAAAAGAGCATAGAATATCTTTCGAGTGTGTACAAACATTTGGAATAATCTAACATCTATGACTGGCTACTAATACTGAAATTAGTCTTTAACGAAAGAATAACATCCGACGTTGTAAAAACCTAAATCTTATAAACGCTTACGTCTCGTATCGTCTCATAGCCAGGTGTTCGGAGACTGAATAAAGACATTAGGCTTATAATGGATGCCATATACCACGGAAAGGAAAAAAGAAAAAAATGGAACTTTGAGCCAGAAGTGTGTGTATGAGTGTACACGTAGTCCACGTGTTTTTAAGTGAGTTTGTGTGCGCGTGTGTGTGTGTGTGTATGTATGTATGTCTATTTCCACGACTGCAACGTGTCAGACGTTATCCTTGTTCCTAGTCTCCTAAATATTTGTACGAGACGAATATCAAGACTCCAAAGTGAAAATAAATGTAAACACCATCGAGGAAACCTCGGTCAGAGTACTCCTGGCACGTATTCTCTCTATCCCTGCCTGATATTTGCAAAATATAACTCGAGGAGAGAACAACAAAGCCGAGGGTAATAAAGCAGGACGATGGACAGTAGGTCGTCCACTCCGTGATCTATAAATATCGAACCGATGGATGATGCGTCATCATTCTTCATCGGATATAAGGTACATTCATAAATTAAAGGACTAAAAATAGTCGCATCGTTATCACGCATCGCTTTATCGATCGTATCGTCGAATCGATAAAAAGCTGGCCCGTTAGAAGATCCGAAAATAAATTAGATATCGTCGTGGCGAGCCTCGCTCTTATTCTCTTTCCTTATCGCGCCTGAAAAGGCACGATTCTATTTGTTTGTTTAGCGCGTGTCTCAGAAATCATTCGAAATTCCATCCTAGCTACCTAATCGCGTAGGTTTAGGTAGAGCACAGATCGCGTTGTGCACCGGCATGGCCAGCCAGCCTGCTAACGCGATACCAATCGAATCTGCCATCGTGGCGATTCCTAATGAGATCTTTCGGTCCGCTCGTGGAATCTGTAAAAAAGTTACAATGAGTTTAGATTATTTACTGGCAAAATAACAAAGTTGCATAGTCGTGTAAGAAGATACATACCTCAGTCGACATTCTGTAGAATGTATTAACGTAGGCACCTCCACCGAGAAGACCTTCCCATAAGACTATACTAAAGACGATCCAAATACTTGGTATGTAATAGTAGATCGTCTCGAAAAGTAGGACGATGACGTTAAAGAACTGAAAAGTACGGATAAAACTATTAAATCATTGTTGTTTCGCGCAATATCTAAAATAAACGATATAATCGATAAGAGAATGATAACCGTAGTCAAGGGATATTCGATATCATGCGAATTGCAAAGTGCAACGCTCGTTACCTGCAGAACAGCCATGATCCAGATCCTGTTAATGGTAACTAGATTCACCGACGACCTCGAAATGAATACGCCTATCTGATAGTCCACTTGAAGCCATCTGTATTGCTCGTAATGTTTCAGCCATATACCGTCGTATTGGATTAATTCGTACTGGAAAAGATCCGAGACGAGAGTAAAATAAAAGAAAATTCGAACTGTCGTATGATAAAAAAAAAAGAAAGAAAAAAACGTTTAAAGATATTTAAGAAGGAGAAGATACTTTACCAGGCCGTGATTAATGAAATACTCGAAGAAATAAACGAGTCCCAGGGGAATCATGTATTTTAGTAAGCCAGGTACCAAGTTGATCTTGTCCCTGAAACTCTTTCTCGGTACTTCGATGATTTGCTCCTGACTATCGATACCGTTCTTCGTAATGGGTATTCTTGTTTCTGGTGGATGAACCAGAACAAACCAAAAGGTAATCGCTTGGATGAACGGTACGATCAACATCAATAGCAAAGTGTCTGACGTATTCAGCCATGTCGCCAAACTGGCATACGATAGAGCACCGACGATACCGGCACCTCCAGTTCCCGACGACCACGTCGAGATAACTTGTCTATGAAAACAGAGAGAAAGAAGACGTGCAATGTTAGCGATTTATCCGACTTTACTTAACTCGTGGAAAATTTTTAAAGCTTGCTCGTACGTTTTTCTTGCGAGCTATTAATCTATTTCGCACAAACAATCTTTCTCCCTCACTCTCGTTCCATTTTTCTTAACGCACGCACACACCTACACACATCCGTATTCGCGAGTAACACATGCAGGAGATTAAACGAGAGGAAGTGCAAAACCAGATAAATCCGTGCTACTACGCCGTCGCACGAGCTCTTCGGGCTACGCGAAGGTAGGAGCAATTAATAGCTTAATGGTCGTAATAAAGTAATCTCGAAGGGGTGTTTAACTTGTGATTCGGATTTCTCCGATTTTGCAGAATAATGGGAATTTGTCGATGTTTTCTTTCTTTCTCTCTCTCTCTCTCTCTCTGATTAACACACATAGCACACGTACGATGTCAAATGATAGTATAGCAAGAAAGGCTAGTATATATGTGTATATGTTAAGTTGTTAGTTTGACACGTTCCAATTGTAAGAATAGAATGCACTTATAGATGAATTAACGGACATACCTACGTGAGAGAACGTGGATTACACGAGTTTTCGCAATTCCACAACACGCTCTTTTATCTCTTTTATCATATTTTTGTTAAGAAATTTTTTTTGCTCACAGCAGTAGATATTACGCCCGGGCTACTATATTTTTCCTACTTTTAAAAGTCGGAACTTGGTGACGACAATTATCTTATCGCTACTTTTCTGGAACAACTGTCTAAACGTCAATACGCCGGCATAACGTCTTTGCTGGAAAAATACCTGCATCAGCAGATGTGCAAAGTGTACTTTTCTCTCATAAGAATTAATACTTTTTTTTTTCTTCATTCTCATTATCTATCTTTTTTGTTTTTATTTACTTACATATTTCAACGAAATATGTCTCGGGATGCATACGAACGAAGATATTATGCCGTTTCACGTAAAGGACCGAGTATTAAACAAAATGTCTGTGTGTGCTTACTATCCCTGTCGCCTATAAGCCTCCAAGTTTTCGTGAATATTAACGGGAAGGTGGATGAGAGCGAACTGCTAAAAAATCGTTGTATCAACGAACATGATAATTACAAAAGAATAAGAAGAAAAGAAAAATGTAAAAAAAAAAAATAGAATTTATGATCGCGGTAAAATAGGAAGGTAATGAAATTACATGCCGATAAAAATAAACACGTACGTATATCTTACATATATGCATAGAAGTGATCGATGACTCGAAGAAGATTGATTTTTACCGAGGAAGAAGAAAATGGAAGGTAAACGTGATACTTACTTCGGATACTGATGACTATAACTCAGCATCGTAACTTCACCCAATCCCGAGGATACAGACGTTATAACAACGCCCAGAATGGCGAGCCATTCGGTATTGCTCACTGACACCGTGATGAATCCTGCAGCGGAAAAGAACACACAGGTAGCCAGTCGAGCACTGTAATTAACGATTCGAATATATCGATTAGCATTACTTTTGGACAAGGAGATCAAGATAGTCCCCGGAGAGACTTACGCACGATGCTGCCGAAGCTGCGTCGACGGGCCGCGCATAAGCGGATTTTGCGCTACAAGTTTAACGGAATTTTCTGAGAGAATTTTTATCGTACAGAGATTATTCTCCTTTTCTTATAAAAAGTAAATATCGAAGTAAATCATTCGAGTAGAGCTAAGTAAATTGCATATCGGATAACTCCATAGACACGCGCGGCGTTTGCATGTACCTACAAATTATTCGAACGCTACAAATTCAATGGATCATATTCCCGTCCGCTCTAATTCCATAATTAAAAACGTAATTCCCACTACTCGCAGTACTCACTGCTTTTTTGTATATTCGACGACGAACATTGCGATAACGAAGCACGCGATGGCTTTAGGAAACTTTATGTAATATTATCTGTATAAGCTCGTAAAAAAGTTCGGATACTCACTGCACGTAAAACGGCAAAAATGGTGCCGTTATTTTAATCAGCAAACATGGCAATATATCTGCTAAAAGTATAGCTCCGGTCGATACGGTATTGCACGATCTTTCTCCGTCCAACACCTCCGTAGCGTTATTGCTACTCTCCGTTGTCGTATTCTGTAAAAAAAAGGAAACACAAATGCTTGTATTTGTAACGCTCGAGAGACTCGGCTAGGACTTTGCATTCGATGAATCATGACTTTGGTATCTCGTATTTCGATAGTGTTGAATACACGTTAAACACGTATCTTTTGAAAGAGAAAGAGCGAGAAGAAGAAGAATTGTGCAGGAAGCGGAACCAAGTCCAACATCGCTTTACGAGCTCGTTCGATCCTATCATAAATTTTTCTCACGGAAAGAACGATCAATCAGAATCATCTATTTTTTCAAGATTTCTTACAGTCTATCGGCGCCAAGAGATACTCGATCCTGATCGCGTTTTAACTAATCCTTGAGAAGTACGTTTCATTACATCACTTACGCAATAAAACATGTAGACGGCAATTGAGCCGCATTAAAACGGTGCCGTGTTACGTAATTCATCGCGCGGGAGAAGCAGCCTCTCATTATTTTGATTCGTACGTGACATAATCGAGGATCGGATTCACTCCTGGACTCGAGAACGCGTCGCCGTACCGGAAACGATTAATCGACAGGTCGTGGGCGGACGCGCACGATTTATTCGCAGGAAAATAGTTCGCAGTTTTCGGCGAGACCAAGAAAAATAGACGCGTGAAAACAGAGCGACTATGAGAGGCTCGACCTCCGAAGTGCAACCCGAGATCGCGAAACCGTTTTAGATTGCGTTTATCTCTCTAGTAGCGCGAGAGAACGATAACAAATATACAGGGTGTGTTGAAATAATTTATGACGGTTAACTGATACCAAGAAATATTATTGCTGATAAATTTAACGGTAAATAATATCTTTCCTTGGGATTACTTGACTCGTTTCTTTGCGTAAATCGATTAATTCCATAAAAGAAAAAAGAAAAGTAAAATAAAGTTTATATGAATATATTTATTATACAAGGGACCTCGAAATTTTTGTTATTTAGTGGGGTAAAGCCAAATCATTAGCAAGAGTTAGAACATCGATCGAGTGCTTCGGCACTAAAGTTTGAAAAAAATTCTAAGATTGGAATTAATCGCTTTGGCCAGTGATTAGATTTATTTCCAATGCCGATAGCTATCGATTCACCCTGTATATACGAGGGGGATTACTTTACACCCGTCCTTCTCGAATTTATTTTCCAGCAAGTTGCTCAGAGTACTGCGTACCCGATTAAATTTATCTCGAGCGTGGGAGTGGCGCCTACTAGTTACCGTTGACGTCGGTCACGCTTCTCGAGACAACGTGCGCGAGAAAACCTTGAATGGAAGTAAACTTTCGTCAATGCTTTAGATAGGTATACACGACGAATTAATAAGAATTATTATCTAAAATAACTCGTTATCCATTGATTATACGAAGGAGCGTGTCAAACGAATTATGTTGCATTTGAAGGGGTTCATCAGACGCGTCATGCAGTTTGATTTGATCTATATTATAATTATTTAAAACGTTTCTCGAAAAAACCGATAGGTCACAAGTTACTTTAGATTCTTAATGACTCACCGTATATGTCTGCCGACAAAATCTACGAATCTAAATTTCACCGGTACTTGCGTCATTCCCCATACCAAATTCATTTCACTCTCGTTATTTATACGAATTCAATTTATTTATTCTATAAAACAGCTATCTCCTTTCCCCCTTCCACGTATTCTAATCTCTCACTCCAATAATAACGCCAAGTAAACTAAATTTACGGCAAAAGTGAACGAACGATCGCTTATATCATATATCGAATATCTTTACACGTCTCTCGCTTATTCTCACTCGTTTAAAAACAACACATACATACATTATGATAATTCAAAACTTACCGAAGTGCCGAACCTGCTGTCGAGAATGTCGTGCGCCGCACTCAGCATCACAACGTATCCATAATTGTTGCACATTCCGAGTATCCAAAAAGCTACGAGATTCCTCCATCTCGTCTTTCTAACTTTGCTTTCCTCGTCGAAGTCGTCGGCAACACTACGTTCGACTACCGGCATAATTCCCTTCGTCATCCTTTCGACAACCAGTTTCCAAAGAGGGGACTCCGATCCCTATCCTTCCTTTCTTTCTTTTTATCTATCTTATTCGCTCTATGGCGAACACCGATCTATCTATCTCACTAACTCTTCCTACTCTAGCGCGTGTATATGTATGTATATTTTACTCTCTTTCTTCGTCCAACTTGGACAATCTATACAGAGAACTCTTCTCTTTCTAAGTCGAGCACGTGCTCTTCCCTTCTAAATCGGTAGACTCCGCGGTGTACCGTGGTTCGAATTCGAGCAGTTCCAACTCGACTCAAACTCGAGGAAGAAGAGTCGTAGTAGCGGATTCACGCTTTCTTTCTCTCTTTTCCAAGACTCCTCCCCTTTCTCCTTCTCCTTTTGCCAGTTCCTCCTACTTTTCGAGAGTTTAAAGCCACCACGCGAGTAGGAGGAAGAGAGACGAGCACCAACGCTTCGAGAACGTTCTCTCTCCCGACGCCTTTGGTATAATACCGTTTCCGATGATAACGTTACACGTCGCTTTTTGACACTTCCCGGTGACTTAAACGAACTTCCTTTCGATAGCCAAGAAGTGCAGCAAGAAATCAACGTAGTCGTGCTTGCGAAACTCGAGACCTTGGTTACTGCTACTCGTTATTTTCTTTTTTAATTATCTTCCAGCTAATTTTGTAATTTCTTGATTATTATTTATAATGTGATAAATTTCTATACGAGAGATCTTTCTCTTTTCGATGAGATAAAATATTAAAATTAAAATTTTATCGATGACGTTCGAAAATAGGTCCTCGCTCCGCGCGGCACCTTCGAAGTTGCTCCTTCTCGGGACGAAGAATTAAGATTGAGCCTAGGGTACGGGAGTCAGCCGAGGCTAACGGCGATCAAGCCTTCGAGAAACTTCGCTCCCTTTCCTCAAGGAACTTCCTTCTGAGCCGCCTGCTATTGGCTTCACGCTAACAAGCCTTTTCTAAAAGGCAATTTTCCTTATACGTATCTTCTGCTAGTTACGAAGTCCGACTTACGGCGATGGGAGAAGAAATTCGGTCGGAAAAGGTGAAAAATCGGATATTGTGACAAGTTCCCTTCTCCTTACTCTCCTTTCTCTTCGCGAGTGTAGCGAGAGAGAAATAGGGAGAGAGAGATCTTCGAGAAACTTCGATCCTTCCTTCGGAACCAGGAGATCCTCGGATGATACTGTCGTGACACCGTTAAAATCTTTCTTTTATTCCTTCCTTTTAACGCACGAACGTCAGCTAAGTGATAAACGTGATCTCCTCTCTTAGTAGCCGTCTAATTTCGTTTCCTGGAGCAAAGTAGAGTCGGACTTAGTTCGTTTACTTCGTTTGTTCTTTCATGCTCGATGACTCGATCGATTCTGTCCCGCTTATCGCGAATCGATCGCCAGCATTATTTCTTTTCCTATCCCTTCCCCGTGGGGAACTGCCAACGCGAAAGATAAGACTCGCGATAAGCGACTGCCGGTCCAAATTGGGAATTTCAAAGTTCATAGAAACGCGCAGAGTTCAGTCTTTTATATACCAAGTTCATAGATTTGAGCAATCAAAGAAAATGTCGAAACCTTGTCTGCTGTGCTCACGCAAGGATTACCGAACGATAAATTTCCGATGAAATCAGCTGACTTATTTGATTCTACAATTCTTTATTCATAAATATGATACTCTATCGTATCTTCGAAATGAAAAATCGCTTTTCTTATGTCAAAAGATGTACAGAACTGTAAATTAATGTTTAGTTTACATCAGAAGGTTAATGTTTACTAAATTCACGTAATATAATTCTTTTCTCGACACGAAAAATAAATGAGTCTATAAAGGATTACAGTCATTATCTAAAAAATTATAAATTCCCAATGAAATTAGCTGACCTCGAATAATTGAAAAGAATAGACGCGTCTAATAAAAAAAATAAATTCGATTCGGAAGAGATCAAAAGGCACGCAAGGAAAATTATAATAGTGTCTCGTTTAATAGATCGAGGCTCACGTTTCGAGGTAAAAGGTTATCGTACTTCCGAGGCGGCCTTTCTATATCCAGAATAGGCGGTGCACGCGCGACTTCCCATTCGCGATGATGCTAACGAGAGACCTCCTCCTGATTTCTCAGCTCCGTTCGTTCATCGGTAGTCTTGAGAATGTCGAGGAGGAATGAAAGATAAAAAAGGTGGTGATATAGAAGGATGAGATGATACCGATGACGACATGGAAAAAAACTTCCGCGATTTTTCGATGTAATTCGCGTAACGGCCCTGAATCGAGTCGCCTCGATGTTGTCGGCCGAGCTCTGGATTTGCTGCAGCGACTCGGTCACTTGCACTTGAACTACTTTTCCACCAACTGGATATCCCGATTAACGTAGAGAACTGTGTTTCGAGCGAGCCCGCGACTGGGTCAACGTGTCGTGAGCGTAAAAAAAAAAATGAACGCAAATATAAAAGAAAAGATCCAATCGCGTCGCGTCGTTGGAACCGCGAGTAGATCGAAGAATAACGAGCAAAGGAAGTGGACAGAAATTATGGTAGATTTAAAAGGTGTCGTGCGATCCTTATCACTCCGGAAGGAAACATTGGTTACGGTGTAATCGGCCGACGAGTCTAGACTCCTGCGTAATACTTTCGTCGTACGAAAGATATTTCTTTTTCTATCGATATAATTACAACAGTCGTATACATATATCGAGGAGTGAATGTAAAAGTAGTCCAGTGCAGTGGGAATAAACAGAACAAAGCTACTGGGTACGCGAGACTCTGATTACTTTCACAAAGAGAAACGGAGACTATAGCGAGAAGGTTATATACTCGACTTACCGGTTAAATGGTTCGCCTAGATCGATGCCAGCCAGGATAGACAAAGGATCTTCTACTGTCTGAATCTATATAGTCTTCTTACAAAATAATAATATATTTGTTATATTTGTATATTTATATTTTGTGTTATCACAATTCACGATCACAGTATATGAAAACCAAAACGAGGGTAGAAACAATGTTTCAAGCGTCGAGTTACTCGTTTTGTATCACAGAGATAAGAGAAAAGAGTTGAAAAGAGGAAGAGAGAAGAATGTCGGTGTCTGAGCTATTGATCTATGGATCGTCCTCTCCCTCTCTTCCTCCAGTAAACGCGGGCAAAAGTATGTGTATTCCCCGATCGTTCGACGCACGTGCTTGCCTCGGCGAGTGTCAGGATCGAAATAAATATCTCGAAGGCAAAATCGGCGAGTTATAGTCTACGACGCTGGCGCGAGCAGCGACTGCGCGCGCGAGGAAAGAATCGAGCGTGCGATCGAGTCCGGCTCGACGAGAAAACCACTCACCTCTGCTATACGACGTTTCTTATTTCTCAAAACACAATCTCCTAAGATAATGAAGTTAAAGAAAAAGAGGAATCCCTGATCTGTGTTATTTAAGCTCTGCGAAATAATTACGATCGAATGACCGCTATTCGAGATCAATTATGTTAGTTTTTTATGCGATTATCTTTAATGATACATTCCAAGATCAGAGATTAGCCGATGATTAGATAGAAATTGGTCCAACGATGTTGACGTTGGTCGTACGTCGAGTTCCAAATGCTCATTTTTTCATCTCTGTCTTCTTTAACTTTTTTTTGCTTTCTCTTGATGGAACCACTTCTGCGAGCTTGCTTACTCTTATTTTGCGTAACACCAATGGGTCACATCTCTCGTGGGTGTTCAACAGAGGCGAATTCTACTTATTTTGTAAAATACGGGACGATCAAAGCGTTCAAATTTAACTGGAAGGCACGTTTTTGCCTCTTTTGCGTTCATTCGTATTAATACATGCATATATGCGCGAATAGATGGACGTTTGACGACCTACGCCAACTAGTCGCGAACGTTGCTCTTCTATCCAATGTTTGACGACGTTCGTCGACTTTCAGAGACAAAATTGAAATTATTTTAAAGGTGTAACCGTCACGTGCTTTTGCCGCTAGCCTTAACTAGGAACCGTTAACGACACTGATTAAGCTTTCTTGGATAGGCGAGATACCGATGCGCTCGGAATATATTATAATGCAAATCAAAATCGTGCCTATGCGAAGAAAGTTCAACGTAGAATGTTTGATGCACCTAACGTTCCTGTGGGTTATTTTAAATGAAGTTATTAACCCATTTCTTGCGAAAGTAAATACATGGCAAATGGCAGATATTAAACAATTGATGAAAAGTTTTTTCGAGCCGCCGAAACACGCCTTCGCGTCCGTGTGACTCTGGAAATGTGTTAAATCATGGACACATATTAAGATTATCGGCACACCGTCATATTTTTAACCGACTTCGAAAAGGAGGAGGTTACCCTATTCGACAGTGGGCGATCTTGCCTTTTTTTTTTTTTTTTTTTGTTTGTCCGGCCATAACTCCGCAACCGGTTGACCAATCGAAATGAAACAACTTCCAGTTGCTAGGTTTGGGTCTTCCATTGGTCCCGTTTAAAAAATTTTTCCGAGATGTTTATTCTCTATACGTATAAGACACGACTTTCCCTGCACCCCGTAACTTCATCTGTCCCACAATATATGGAGCCGACTGTACCAGCAAATTATATTACAGAAAATATCTCCGTTGTTATATAAAGTAGACGTATACAATTTCCAGTATATAGTACAATACATTCTCTAACAGAACTGAAAATAATTTTTATTGGTGAAGAAATTAGTAGAAATAAAAATAATTTTCTTACATGTACAAAATAAACCGTCAAACGATACGATATTTTAAGTACTCCTAAACACTTCCTAAACGCTTCCAAATGTTCCCAACGAAAATACTTCTTGATATCTCTAAAGATAATCTCCATCTAATCGAACAGAATGTATTTGAATGCCCCTATGAAGAATTTAAATTCCCGCTGAGTCAAATAAAACACGATTCGTGTTATTGTAAATACGGAAGGATTTCGAGCAAACATATTTTCTAAAGATTAGAATACATTAAGTAGATAGAAAATTTCATGACACGGCGAAAGTAACGTTTTACGTCTTTCGTCTTATCATCGTATTTCACCCATCACGTCGAACGAAGGAAAAATCATCGATTCGACGACGATACTTCCTAGAAGAAAAATAGTGTCAGGGTTAAAAAAAAACCTTCGAACAGTACGAGAGACACTACAACGGAATTTAAAAATGAGTTTCCTAAATCGCACCCACGTCGCCGGTATACGTCTTCCATGCTAATAAAAATAAGGAAACGTCGAGGACGGAAGCCTCGGCAATGCCGTCTCGAGGCGACTCGACTTTGTCGCGAAATCGGGCCTTCGGAACCGTCGAAATACATATGTTGTGCCAATAGTTTAGAAATGCGTCATTTGTCAACTGGCTGTTGCTATAATAATCGATCGTCGCGTGGCGTAGAAAATATCTATTAAATTCTTATCACACTCGCACGCGTATTCATTTTTTTCGAAAAATCTCGGCAAACCGTCTAGATTCGCGTATGTTTTAATACGTCAGAAAAGATTTAACGTCAGACGCTATCGCGCAATAATTATAGAATGCACTATACTTGTTTATATCGTTTGCAAGATCAACGATCGAGCTTGTTTTTCCGAGTTTCGAAAGAACAGAGACAGAGAGCTAATTAAGTAAATACAATTATAAGAAGCGTATAGATCGAACTGTCCATGTCGCGAGGCTTACCTTAAGCCGCTCTTTTAAGGCTTCTCATAGAACGCCAACATTGTGCGTTTCAACGAGACGTAAATGAATCGAAGAGGAGCAAGGAAGGTGCGCGAGTAGAGTGAAATAAAGAGATATTTATTATCGTTTGCGGTGTACGGCTCCCCACGAAGAAGTCATTTGTACGACTATACGTCATAAAATGGTGATAACCTTTCGTCGACGTAAATCGCACGCGTTTTGTAACATCGTCGTTAACGCGTATGCCCGATCCCTTGATACGCGATAACAAAAGAAAGAAGACCTGATCTTTTTTCCTTACTTGTCAGAAAACACGTGTCGAATAATATTATTGTTCAAAATCGTTCGAAGGTCTCGACCTACCGTGAAAATTTAGTGTTTTCCTCTATCGTTATCGGTGTCCATCGTTTGTGCCGCCCGAACTGGAGCTCGTGACACCAGAAGAGGATACTAATTATTAGACCGTGGTTTATCGTTACGAAGAATCTACGAGATGGAACGTCTTCAAGATCATGTTAAATTACAAATCGATATCGATAAAGAACGAATCGGAAAACTTTTTCTTGCAAATATATTTTGCTAGCGATCACCGTTATCGTCTGAGCTAAATACCACGGATAACTCTTAAAAGATAATAACGTGTGTACCTTGAGAAGAAAATAAAGAATACGGTGGCACGTCCAGCGTGTTCTAACGCGTTAACATATTTGCGGTATAATGTACTCGGCATTATTCAAGAGACATACATACGTTAGAGCACATAATTCAGAACATACTTGCTCGTTACTAATACGCCCGACTTGCGTTTTTCAGCGCTCATATATACAGGGTGTTCCAGGTTTTATGGCCAAACTTTGTCGATATATTCTATGGATCTAAGTAAGAGAAAAATGTTATATAAACGATAGTTACTGCGATACAATGTAGGAATAGATTAGCAATATTTATATTTAATACAGGTTAAATGCAAATATTGCTGATCTATTGTATCGTAGGAAATTTTGCTAGTAGGAACTTTTTGATAAATCTCTAAATAACCAATATTAATATAATATTTTATGCTTATTTAGACCCATAGATTATATGTACCCATAGATATACTGACAAAGTTTGATCGTTGAAACTCGGAACATCCTGTATAGAAAATTTATGCTTTGGAAGATTCGTTTCTTCTTCGCGGAAAGATCTGACCGATCGAAAAGGAGATTTCGCGTTGTCAGCACGGAAATCAAATTTATGTATAGACGGAGGATACGCGGATCGTTGCCGGTACATAAATTTTCCAATAACTACGACACGGAAAACGTAGTAAGGCTTAAAATATTTTTGCCGATAAGCAAAATCGATAGCTTCCTTAAATTTTGCCGCTCTTTCGAAGCGGTAAGTGTTACGTAAATCATTTTGTACGCGTGCATATTATTTCAGCGATGATTACTATGTCCTTTGACTTAAATTCATGCATAATCGTTAATCTACTCGAACAATTCGATTACGTAACGATCATCGGCATTGTTAATGAGCTTATCTAAGACAGAAAGATAAATGAAACCATCCGATGAATTTTATGGATGAAAAATAATCACAAGCATACTTTCTAAACATCGTGAATAACAAAAGTATGTTTTTTCTAATGAGAAATAAAAAATGTACAAATAATGAGAATATGTAAATTTTATGGGAAGCGCAAACACTCCAATGTTAATGTTTGAAATTCTTTATAATTAGGTACTTGAAACTCACGAGTAACGTAAAATTCAATAAAGGTATACAGATCCCTATTTTACCGATGTTTGGTAAAAACACATGACGTATACAAATTTAATGCAGCTATCAAGAATTGTGAGTCACAATATCTAAAAGATTAGAATAGAAAATTCTTCTTTCGCACAATAGGAAATTAGTTAGATTTCCATTCAGAGAAGTGATAGCACTAAGACGTTCAAAAATTTAGAAAAGCGATTCCAACGTTTTAATTTCCGGTTAGTCTACGTACAGCGACCTCTTTTTCCGGTGTACCGTAGTGTGTTAAACGCGTGTTACAATGAAGGCGAAGGGTGAAGTAAGTGAATTATTTACTCGTGGCCAAAAATCCAAAGTTCTATATATCTCAAACGAATCGTTATTTCTCTATTTCACGATAATCTAAAAATGTATACTGGATGTTTGTTAAGTCCCTTAAAAAATGCAATGATAACGTAACATAACCTATATCACGGCATGCTAGTCAACACATGTCTTCGCTGTCGTACAAATAATTTTTTCACGACAATCGTATAAAGATAGTAGTATTTTAAAGTATCAACGCTATATAATTCTATTTATATCTTTTTAGTTGAAAGAATATGAAGTTATCGGGCGTAAACTCCCGACCGAGAAGGAGAAGACCACTCCTTTGTATAAAATGAGAATATTTGCACCCGACGCTATTGTCGCAAAATCTAGGTTTTGGTACTTCTTGCGTCAGTTAAAGAAGTTCAAGAAATCTACCGGAGAGATCGTATCGTTGAAACAGGTGTGTATCTTAAGGCGGAACTTTATATTGATTACAATATGCATCGATATTACAACTTTCTGTTATAGATTCCAGAGAAGACGCCAGTCAGAATCAAGAACTTTGGAATTTGGTTGAGATACGACTCTAGATCTGGCACGCATAACATGTACAGAGAATACCGTGACTTATCTGTCAGCGGAGCTGTAACGCAATGTTACAGGGACATGGGAGCCCGTCATCGTGCACGTGCTCATTCCATTCAAATTATTAAAGTGGAAGTTGTAAAGGCTGCTAATTGCCGTAGACCTCAAGTCAAACAATTCCACGATTCAAAGATTAAATTCCCCTTACCCAAACGAATCCACCACAAAAATCGCATGCCGCTATTCAGCGTCCGTAAACCACGCACTTATTTCCTTTAAGTGTATTCTTTACAGTGTTTTGTACATTGACGCTAAATATAATATTCTAAACGAAATAAATTGACTATTAGTGTGATCCATTATCATTGTTATTCCTCAATTATCTTTCTTAAGGTAGTTGATCAGAGTTGAACCAAATCCAAATTTAGTCCATTTTTTAAATATGTAAGTCGACGATTAATCTATAAAATATATTTTGAAAATCATTTTCATTGAAAATAAAATTTATTAAGCTAATAAGTGAAAAACTACATGGGAAGGAAATTTCAAACTTCACCAAGACTTTAAAAAAATGATCTTTTTTCGATTTCCTTCAAAAAAGTATATGCTCATCCAAGCACCTCAACTCTAGCAAACTACCTTAAAAAAAATGTAGACAAAATATAATGTACTTATTCAGCAAGTACCGTTAATTCGTATGAAAAAGATAATAGCCATGTATGTATATACATACATCAAGATTCAAGATTAAACAAGTTTTCTAATGTATATAACATTCGTTCGTACGATTAATCAACGATGTAGATTTATATAGATTAAAATTTTTTATTAATTATCTACAATGATTTCAGTCTAAATATAAAATCGCATGGATATATATTACGTACAATACATATTAAAGTGAAAAATAGATTTCTGGGCATATTGGTGTATTGGTAGTCGCCATAGTCGCTATTAGTCATCTGCATTACATCAGAAATATATTCAGTTTAACAACATCGGAATGAATGACTGCTGTATCAGCTATTTGTGAGCGAACACTCGTACTGCGCACAGGTTATGCGATGACACCCGCTTCTGTTATGATAGTTTGCATTGTCAAGATTTTTTAATAAAAGTACGAAAAATATGATAATTTACGCTTACCGTCCCCGTTTTAAAACTCGATTAGTTTTTCTAATGCGGAACTCAGTTTAAGAAGGATTAGTCATGTTTTAAAGTCATTATTATCCGTTCGTGGGTGACAATAATTAAACGAACGTGAGGAGATTGACGTTACAACCGGCACATTGTTTTGTAATACCTATCCTCAGAATTATCGCGACTATTGTGAAAATCATTGTGGTTCGTTTTACAGATTGGAAGTAATGGGACAATCACAAGATCGTACCGTGACTCTTCGTGAGCCATACGATGAAACTGGAAATAATGGATTAGTTCTTAGTGGCAAATACATTCCTGAGGAGCTATTGGCAGAATTTCTCTGTTACGTTGACGATAATACTTTATTGAATTGTCAATTGGTGTGTGTACGCTGGAAAAATTTAATACATAGATATGTCTGGCGTAAAAAGGCTGAGATGACATTTAGTCGTTCACAAACATTAGATACGGATATGCCTTGGAAGGGGTATTATTTAATAGCGAAGAAAAAACCCTTTGAAAGAAATTTGATAAAAAACCATTCAGGGCAACTGGGTGTACAAAGCCATTGGAGTATCTTTACCGATGGTGGAGATCATTGGAAAGTGGAAAATCCACCTGTTGGTGTCCCGCCATTGCCAAAACATGACCCTGTGTTTGAAGGGCTTGAACATTGTTTTGTAACATCTTATAGTAACTGTTTTAAAATGCAAATGATAGATTTAGAAGAAGAAGGTTTGACGCCATATGTATTGGATGTTTTACAACCAACTATAGTGGTAATGTTAAATTTATATTAAAGAGGAGTTTGCTGGCGATAGCACGTGTATTAATTAGTAAAAGTACACTTTTGTTGTATAGGTAAGTGAGTGGTATAGCTGCAGATGGGACTGTCCTGCTCATTATGAGATTACAGTAGAATTGTTAAGAAATGATAATAAAGTTATGGACACGTTCCAATTTCATGATGACATCGAAGGAGACAAACAAAACCAGTGGTTACATGTTAGCATTTTTCATTTTTCTTCATTGCATCTCTAGAATATCAAATATAATTTATGTACTTCCTTATTAAACAGATTAGTCACGAGTTTAAAGAATACGGACCCGGTCTTAAATGGATTAGTTTCTATCATGCAGGAATGGATAAATCTTTTTGGGCAGGACATTATGGTAGTAAAATGGCTGGTGCTTGCGTATATGTAAAAATACCTAATAATGTATATCATCGATGCGAAAAAATTGATGATACAGATGTAAGTTCAAGTTCAGAATAATAAAGAAGCTAAGTGCATTTAATGACAAACTTTTATTTTAGATTTGATATATCAGAGTTCAAATGTCTATAGCACATTTATTGTCATTCTTCTTTCACTCTATGCTTCTCTATCAGTTTATTTTATTACTGCTTGAAACCTGTATCCTTTATTCAGCTCATATATGTAGACATTGAATAAGAAACGCATAAATTTATTTTTTTTAAGTAGGAAAATACAAAGTTACAAACTATTGTAATACTGCATAGAAAGCTAATGATCGCTGTAAGATGTAATGCGGCTAAAATAACTATAAATATATATGTACTTAAACTTTGTTGGAGTATATTAGAATAATCTATAGGCAAAAATTAATGTTAACTTGTGCAGTTGTATAAAATAATTAAAAATTTACAATCCTAATTCACATCTTGTTCTTATGCGTAATATGATGAAAGAGTTCGTCTACAATTTTGTATACATACAGACATGAATATATAATCCTGCTCTTTGTACTGACCTAGTACAGAAGTCAGATGTGAATAAGGATTTGTGTTTTGTATATTTTGTATACACATATATGTGCATTTTATGTACTTAAAAATGTTTTTTCCACTACCTCTTTATTGTGACCAATTGAATTGAATGAATGTTTTAAATATTTCCTATTGTTAATTAAACGCATCAAATTGATCAAATATATCATACACACAATACAATGTTTTATACTGCTGTACTAAACATGTTTATGAAAGTGAAAATGATATAAATGTAAACATGATGTAAAAATGAAATTAATATTTATGAAACAACATATAATTTGAAAAATATAATACATTTGTTATTAAACTTACTATCACTTAAACCTTATAATCAATTCAATCTAAATGCTATTTCAACTAAATTCTGTGGTGCAGAGTCTTGATAACAAACGTACAATTCTTTTGGATGTGGAGTTGTATATAAACGACCTACAACCCAATAGGTTGTATTTTCCCACTCGAAAAGAATACCATGTTCCTTAATAGCAATTAAACTTTTGTTGATCACAGTTTTATCCATATCTTGATTTAACATTGTTTTAAAACGTATTGTGTTATGCAGTAATCGATGTATCATATGTACACATTTATTAAAATTTATTAAGATCTTGTTTTCTTTCAATGAAGTTTCAATAGGATCAGAAGACAATAAAATTCCCTCAGTCAAATCCAAATGTACATAATGATATAAATAATTTTTTTCACCCGCTGTTAATTTTTTTGGTATTAAGTACTCCACTTGATTCAGTAGATTATCTCTTATATTAGATATATCATTGTTTATTACTTGACTGTCGTTCTGAAATAAAAACAAATCAAAAGTTTTCTTATTTATACACACTACGTTACTTTGAATAAATATATAATAAAAAAGTAAGATTTACTCTGTAAATATCGATGTCTGAATCACTGTCATCGGAATACTTTGATGTACTACTAATTTTTTCTCTAGTTGCCCGTCTTCCCAATATTGGCATGGCCTCGTCGCTAATTTCACTTATTGCACCAGTTCCTTGACTTAACGAATCTTCTGACGTTTGCAAAGAATACACTGAAATATAAGTGTAGCACCTACTAAAATCGATCTAACTTTGATTAACTAATTTTAACTTTATCTAATTAATTGTACCTGATCCTAACACTGTCGGACTTTCTTCTGAATTACGCTTTTTTAAAATTGAAGCCAATTCCTGTGTCTTTTTATTAGTTGAAGGATTAGGATTCGTTTTCGGTATTACACTTTGTACATCTGACGATTTTATAAAGCCTAGCAAATTGTCTGTTATACTTGACGATTGTTTTGATAGTGTATTATCTTCATAAGGAATGACTTCTGGCCTAGCATTAGATGCAATCCATTTTTCAGCTAATGTTGTTATTCCAATCTTTTGTACATGCTTGAGTGTTTCTTGAGCTTCTTCTACATAAAATACATCCGGGCCAGTGGTGTCGTCATATCTGATCAATTAAAAAACCTTTGATTTAAATAGAAATGTCATCACATTAACAAGAAAATATCATTTTGTCCTTACTTTGCTGTACAACCACCAGATTCTAAAAGAACTGCCAATAAGTCATGTTCATAGCCAACAATCAATAAAAACCATTTTCCATTTGGGACCAGTGGTTGATTAGAAGCATGCATGTCAATATTTCCTCTATTACAGGATAAAGGATAAACTCTTTTCCATATAACAAGAGACTTTACTGGTTCTGTATTAACCAAATTTAGCAAACCATTTTGTCGTAAAAACGCGTGAATGTCAATTAAATCTGCATGAGGTAGATGGGATCCTAGGAGATAGCACTTATGGTATATGCAGCTACCAAGTATTGTATATAATCTTTGACAATCCATAGGATCTTCATTCTGTGTGATAATCAGATAAATATAATAGTTATTATTTAATGAGTTTTTTTTTTTTTTGAGTTTCTATCTACATAAAAAATTATGCATCTATACCCAGTCTCTATAATCCATAGCTTCCATTTCATTTAATGCAGCATCAATTTGTATTTGTGCATCTCTTGGCAAATTAATAAAATGTGCAACAGAAAAAGTACTTTTGAACTTATAATTTTCAAGATTCCTTGTAGAACTTTTTAAGTCTATCTCACTCTTGGAACTATCAGTATTATCTTCGAAATTTTTTATGCCTAATAATCTTTGCACAATAAGAAAGAACAAATGATCTATGCAATCGTGATTTTCCTGATTTGTGAAACACTTTGTTAATGATTGATAGGTGAACTCTACAGATTTAACAATATCTGCTGATAACATAACAGCTTCTTGAAGGCTACAACTGAAGTATTCAATGATAAATGATATTTAATGATTTTATTAGTTTTTATGTTATATATATTTACCATTTTTCTGGTAATGCTATCAGGAGTAATTCTTCGTTACAAGGTGTGTATACAACATGCATTTCTTCTCCCGATACGTGTACAGTTGTACTGAAAACAAGTAAAATATAAATTATTCTTTCTTTAATTATATGACCATATGAATATTTGGATAAGTTTACCTGATAGGTTGAGCACCAACTATTTCTGGCAACAAATGATTTAACGTTATAAAAGCACCTCTCGCAGAGCATAAAGTAGAATTTACACTTTCAATTCTTGGAAATGAATATAATACACCCTGCAATTCTTGACCAGTTTCTGACAGATCTGTAGTACACAGATATATAACACCAAGTGGATAATTTAATAAACTTTCCATCAAATGTACACTGTCTCCTTTATTAACAATATGTTGTACTAATGCGGATTGCTAAAAATACAAATACAATTATAGTTATGTTATTATATAAAGTGTACCATAAAATTATAAAAACAATATTACTTTCACTGTATTCATTCCTGGTATTTTTGCTGTAACATCTATTCCTGCAACCCTTTGCAGTTCTAATGTTACCTATATTCAAAAATCTCCATGGTTATAATTTAATTATTATAAGGATATTAATAAAACATTATGTAATTAATTTATCTACTACCTTTAATATGCCGATATGAAGAGAGTTATTATACTTACATTTGTTGGTGTAGTGATCTCAGACAACACATAATCTAAATTTTGGAACGTAACATTGTTTGAATTTATGCTCTTCAACCAATCCCCAATCTTGATATTTTTATTTTTCATTGCTTCACCATCTGGTATGAATCCCGCAACCATAACTCGAACTTTATCTGAAAAAGTACCTGGAGTTATACCGAAATATGCTTCGCATAATGTGGCCCTTCTCCCTAATTTATGCCTTTTCTCAGGATCAACCCATAAAGTAACTTCACGAATTTCACCTGCCTAAAAATTTAAGACCAACTGTATTCATTTGTTTTTTCTTTTTATTAAAATTATACTCACACTATGCTATATATACCTGAAAATCTCTAAAAGTGACCTCCTTATTTCCATTCCCTTCCTTGTCTTGATTTCCTCTACTACTTCCAATTAGATTGGCATTAACTTTCTTATTCCTTGTACTCCACCTTTTACTGTCCTTACGTCTTAGCAAACGCATAAGTTTACCTGCCCTTGTACTACGTCTTCTTGTTAATTCTGGTTGTGGAATTTTCTTTGAATCATCACATGTTGTATGATTGCTTGGTAAAGTTTCTACCAGGGACTCTATATAAAATACTTCCCCATTTGGACCAATTTCTGATTCCCATTCAATTATAGAACTGTGTGAAAATATTAACTCCAAGGCATTAAATGAAATTCATTTGAATTGAAACCTTAGTAGAATCCACAGTACCTGTCACTATCAGAATAGTATGACCCTGTACTTGATCCACTGTCACTTGCCCACCAATTATGTTCATTATCATCTTGCTTTGTATTTTCCAAATGACTTGTTTGATCAGGTTTTAATAATAATGTTTTACTTTCTGCATCATTCATTTTTTTACTAAATTTATTATATCAAAATACAAATTTTTAATTCATCAGAATAATACTACAACAAATTTTGCACATTACCAAAACAAATTAGAACAAATTTAATACACAAATTTTTTCTTTGACTTTACCATTTTACACCTGTTAGCATTCATATGCCTGGAAGGTTGGGTCAACCTGACTACCTGAATCCAATGGTGTAGGAAAAAAGGGATCAGCACAAATAATTCATTCCAAGCTATAACTTTTTATTCTATAGCATATTATATAAATAGAAATATAATCATATACAAATACAATGATACTTAAAATACTTTTTTTTTTTTTTTCAAAATAGGTACTAGAAAAAATAATTTATTTTAATATTTCAATTATAGTACATAAGTTAAAAGTCAAGGTGACACATCTTAATATAAATGTTTGTATAAGTACGTGTACAGCAACAACGTTCGCGTATGTATTGTAGGTAAATAAAATATTCTAAATCAAAGATTTTGTTATCTTATAAAAATAAAATACAATTTCTCTATCAGACTTAGCGGTTGGCTATAATTGAGGCTAATAAATTTAACAGTATGTACTTTAGAAATGTAATATTATAAATTCTATCTTATAGATGTCTTAAATCTAGAAGGTATAGATTTAACTTCGCTAGGTTCCTTCTTTTTATGCGGATCAGAGGGGAAGCATTTCCACAGTCTTAATGTTTCATCAGCACCTGCACTGAGTATCGTAGTACCATCAGGAGACATAGCTAAATGTAAAACGCGACTGGAATGGCCAGTTAGCTCTGCAACTTTTGTCATTCCTGGATATTTCCATATAGTTAATTGATTTTGTGCATATCCATGACCAGAGATTATTTCCTTGTACGTAGAAGACCAAAGCAAAGAGCATACTTGTGACTTTGTGTCTACGGTATTTAGACAAGCACCTACTCAAAGTAAAGAAATAATTTTTATGAACAAAATGTACAATGTTTAAGTCTGTAATAGGCAATTATATTTATCTATTCACCTGTATTACAATTCCAAAATCGTATTGTTCTATCAGCAGTACCGCCACCGCTAGCCAAGATATTATTCTGCCAAGGACACCATGCTAGTGCTTTCACAGCAGCTTGGTGTTGATTCAATGTGTAAAGAGGCTGAGTATGGGAATGATGTTGCCCTGTAATTACGGGCCATATATAAAGCATATTATCATTGCCACCACTAGCTAGATATTTTCCATCCGGTGACCATTTTAAGCCACACACTTCTTGCGAATGTGCGTTTATAGATGTTATTAAATGTTGTCGTTGTCTAACATCATGATGCACTATTTGTCCTGCTCTGTAAAAAAAATGATTATTAAATCTAGCACTATATGGATCAAAAATAATAAATTTGATTCTTCTATATGCTCATCGGTACCTGCATCCACTTGTCAAAATGTGAGAATTCCAAGCAAGAGAACCCACTCTAGCGGCATGACCATTCATGACACGTACTCTCTTTACTTCGCTACAGTCCCATAATTCAGTGTTTCCCAAAGTACTTCCAACAGCTAAATATGGACCTTCCTGAATCCATGCTACAGAACATACATAATCATTGGCTTCTAATTCAAACAACTGTGCTATAGTGCCTGTTGCAGCATTCCATAAATACACGCTACTGCCTAATGCTACAGCTAAAACATTACTTTCTGACCAGTCAATTAAATTTAAATCTGCAAATAAAAATAGTACATGTAATGGTGTATATATACATGAGATAATGACTTCATATATTTTATTATATACTTACAATAATCATCAATAATCTCTGGTGCATCTAATATTCTATCAGGGGCTTGAGGGATGTATCTTGACGAAGACTTAACACTGGCTGGAGTTTTGGTTTGACTATACACAACTCTTAAAGGATTTTGGTATCCTTCAGGTGGTGCTGGTGCTTTATTCTGATAGGATAGAACTCTCATATTATTTATATCTCCTCCATGCAAATTTTCTCCTATTAAACGTTGCATTTCCTTTTTAGAAGGACTAACATTATCCCCTCTTTCGTTCTCTTGTTCTGCTTGCTGCTGTTGAAGCTTAAATATAAAATGATTTTATGAAGGAAAAATTCAAAAACAAAATAATGCAATTTTAGTTGCTTAAAGAAAATGAATACCTTATAATAACCCAATTCAAAATTGGTTGTCGATCTGGAAGGAATAAACCTATCTCCACCACTGGGTGTACTAGCAGGGGTATTAACTGCACGGCCTATTATAAAAAATAAAATTACCCTCTACCTTGCTCATAAGTAATAATAAAATTGCCAAAATCTTGCATACCTGGGGACTTCTTGTTTCCCTTTGAAGGAGTTTTTTTATTTTTCACATCATTCTTTTTTGTAGGTGTCTTTCCTGTAGCAGGATTTGTAAATGATCCAGCCATAACTTTGCGTGATGAGTTTAAACTGATATTACTGATATTACTAAAAAGGAAAACATGTTAATCGTGCAATCGACAAAAAAAAAAACTTACACGATATAAAAAAACAACGAATTACCTTGAATTTGAATTTTCCAAACATTTTTTCTGCCAGCGTGGAAGCGGCCCTTTGATGGCCTCGTCCATTCGAGTTAAATTATTTAATTCTTTCATGTATTTTAAATGAGACATGATTAAACTCTTACTTTAATAACAAAATATATGAAAAATTATACAGTATTCATGAACGAATCGCAATCTAAGAGGAATAAAACAAACGCTCCAAAACGACTTTCCGGGCTAATGTATGCGATTTAAAGAAAATTCAAACGTTCACTAGAAGTAAAAAATGTTCCTACTGTAATTGCTGTATTGTAATGGTCTCGTGAGCAACTCCAGGTCATTTAAACGACCCAAACACCTGAGCATCGCAAAGCAACCGTTGAATTTGAATTTACATTTATATCATCCCTCTACGGTGGCGCCCTACGATGATGACATTTTCAGGTGAATTTCCATCGTTGATCATTTTATCGAAATAAACACGATTATTTAAGGAAACAATAAAAGAATTAGGTTTACTTTAAATACAAAAACTTCAAATTCTATTTTAACTTACTTTAAAATGAATTAATCTTATACCCGTGTAAATTCATTACTTCCGCAAAGTTCATTGGTCTGCCAACAAGAAAAAGAACCAATCAAATGTATACTGCAACATACTATATTGACTTAAATTCAAACAGTGATACGCACTTTATGCTGCCTTTAGTACGTATTGTAAATTATAATAAAAATATAATACCACCACAAGAATCGCTTATTCAAGTAAGAATTGCTTTTTGGTTTAACTTTTACAATACTTAAATATATCATTTCGACAATGCGGCAGATTACCGGCCTCGCATTATACTCCATACGGGCCCTTCCTGCCCGCAACGTATCTTATCTAACAGCGATTCCAGGGGATATCGAGTCCTCTGGTCAAGATACCGAGGGATAAACATGAAAGTTTTTAGTTTACAAACATCCCACACTATCCCGTCATTTTAGGAGCCAACCACCGTCCTCTAAGGGTATCTTTCCTCATGCAAAATAAAAAAAATTGTATTGTTTGAAACAGCTGATCGCGACATTAAAATCCTTCCAAATTTCGCAGTGGTAAGCTCTATAAAATGAATCTAAACTAATTATAACTAAACATAACGATTGTTAATTATTTTTCACTGACATGAATTACAAATCGAATCAATCGATAGCACCGACGAGATGCTTTTAAAGACCGCCAGCCCCCGTATAAACCAGCGAGCCAACAAGTGGGTCCGGTGGGCCAGGGCTCCGTCGGTAAACGCATCTAGCGATGATGTATATTATCGATTCAAACGTGTAATTATATTATTTTACTTTGGAACTCATTAAACCTACGATACTGCACCAATTATTCACAATATCGTTGCGGACTGATGAGAAAGAAATTTTTTAAGTGTTAGAGTATACAACGAAGTTAATATATTTTTAAAGAACAGACTTTGCTCGTTTTATAATTTTATTTATTTTTATGTTATAGGGGGACTTTCGTGGAGCGTCGCCCATCGTCACGGCTGATTGAAAATAATGATCCACTCGACATCAAATTAAAGATTGGAATATATAGAATAATTATATAATTGTAATATTATACTGTGGGATGTGTGAGTGTGTGAGAAGTATGTTGGAGAAGAGCGAGTGCGTAGTTTTAATTTTGTTAAAGCGTGCATATGAAAGCGTCGCAAATTCTCTGTAAATATCTTTACAATACTTTAATTTGTATACTTAGAACATTATAATATATTAAGTATATTTATAATGTATTAGCATATTATACAGGGTGTCTCACCTAAGCAACGACATTGCATACACACGTGTCCACAGGGATAATTGGAAGCGAAAAGTGAAATAAAAAGTAATAAAAATTGTCCTCGTTAAGGAGTTATTAAATAAAATAGATCAGCGAATCAGGAAGCACGGAAGCGGTAGGCGGTGAGCTGCGGCCATGCTAGTCTGAAGACTAGAAGCGATAGCGTAAGGAAGCGTCGTGGACGAAAGATTGAGAGAAAGAGAGAGAGAGAAAGAGTCAACGAAAGAAAGGGCGAGAGAGAGAGAGAGTCAGCGCGTGCAGGCAGCGTGAGGTAGTGCCGTGTTAGGGTAAGAGGGAGCGAGAGAAAGAGATTAGATTAGATTTTTGTTGTGCGTAAGGTAGCGTCGTGAAAGAAAGGTAGAGAGAGAAAGAGTGAGAGAGGAAGAGCGAAAGTCGACACTTTTTCCTAGAAATCTCCTCCTGACCACTACCTTCTCACGCCTGTATACGTGTCAGAACGCTCCGCCCGTCCAAATTATCGCTTCTTATCTTCAGACTAGCATGGCCGCAGCTCACCGCCTACCGCTTCCGTGCTTCCTGATTCGCTGATCTATTTTATTTAATAACCCGTTAACGAGGACAAATTTTATTACTTTTTATTTCACTTTTCGCTTCCAATTATCCATGTGGACACGTGTATTTCCGCGGTTGTAGCTTACGTGAGACACCCTGTATAAATTAATTTATACTTTATATTATAATTTTAAGTATTTATATAATATATTAGGATATTATAAAAATTGTAATATTATACTTTAGTTGGTATACTTAGAAATAGTGTTACTGCACATTGTATAGGAAATATGTCAGTCGTGCGGTATAATTTATAAGTAGGAAATACATATTTAGGCATAGTTACATACTGTGTATTTTCCAATGAGAATTATTAATAAATATCAGTAAACCTAAATTATGAGTACTTAATCAAACACCACATATAAATTCCTTCATCCCTACTTTCCTTATGCGGTTAAAGAATTGCAACGACATAGTCTATTGGTACAAGTTTACCCCTTGTGTTAATTCGGCGAAAATCTCGTGTTCTTTAAACTCTTTTAAGAGTCCATCGATTTTATGGCTCTTCGAAAAACCTTTTCAACGAAAATTGGGATTTCTAACAAGAGAGCATCATATGTAAAGAAGTGGCACGACAAATTCGATCGAATACCTCCTTGCTGCTCATGTTCTCCTAATACTTTTTCGATTTTCGGCGTTTCGGCAAATTTTTCAACGAAAACTGGGATTTCTAACAGGAGAGCATCATGTGCAAAGAAGTGGCACGAGAAATTCGATTGAATACCTCCTTGCTCCTTATGTTCTCCTAATACTTTTTCGATTTTCGGCGTTTCGACAAATTTTTCAACGAAAACTGGGATTTCTAACAGGAGAGCATCATGTGCAAAGAAGTGGCACGAGAAATTCGATTGAATACCTCCTTGCTCTTTATGTTCTCCTAATACTTTTTCGATTTTCGGCGTTTCGACAAATTTTTCAACGAAAACTGGGATTTCTAACAGGAGAGCATCATGTGCAAAGAAGTGGCACGAGAAATTCGATTGAATACCTCCTTGCTCTTTATGTTCTCCTAATACTTTTTCGATTTTCGGCGTTTCGACAAATTTTTCAACGAAAACTGGGATTTCTAACAGGAGAGCATCATGTGCAAAGAAGTGGCACGAGAAATTCGATTGAATACCTCCTTGCTCCTTATGTTCTCCTAATACTTTTTCGATTTTCGGCGTTTCGACAAATTTTTCAACGAAAACTGGGATTTCTAACAGGAGAGCATCATGTGTGAAGAGGTGGCACGACAAATTCGACCGAATACCTCCTTACTGCTAATGTTCTCTTGATACTTTCTCCATTGGCGGAGATTTCGTTTAAAAACTGTAATACGAGAATTATGAACAAATGAGGGATTGGACGTTGAATTCAGGGTTTTAATTAAAAATTCCAGTATTTATTTAAATGTATCTTGGTATTTATTGATATGAATTCTATATACATTCATACATTTTTACAAATAGTTGGGAAGTTATATAAAGTATGCAATGATTATAATTTTAAATACATTGGACGCACTTAAATTACAATTTATAATAATTCTTATTGTCATAATGTATAATATTTCTTATTGCAAATAAATACGATACTTAACTACCATCTAAATATATATAAAATAAATAATTACAGAGATAAATCTTAAGATTAAAACTGCTGTAACTTCCGAACAGGTCATTTTATCGAAACCTCACTGCCATATTCGTAAAGAATAGCTATTTATGCTACAAGTGGGAAAAGTGGCAAATTATGGTATAGGTTAAATTTCTGAAACGAGCCGATAGTGCGTGCTGTGGAACAGGGGAACGAGTGGGAATTTAGCGCCCGAGCGTCAGCGAATCACCCAACAATTCAGTTTTTGTTTTTTACTTTATCGCAATAAATTCTAGAGAGCGTTAGAAAACAGTGCATTTTTCTGGCTCGCGAAGTCCCATAAAGCTGGCAGTCTTTAGTAGTATCCTGTCGGTGGTAATAAGAAATATTGTATTGCTGGTAAAGTCACTTATCATCGTGCAACCCTCCCCTATGATATTTTGCTCGATAGCGATGCTAGGGTGTGCGACCGGAAAGAAAATATGACGAAAGGAGATGAACTGCAGCTTACCATGAGGATTTTAGTACATAAAAAAATAGAAATTATCTTCGGCTCGCATTGCCCTGTGTCAGGGGACTCTAACGGGCGATAGAATTATGAGACATATCTTTGCATTATCGACAATGGACAGAGCCCCTTTCGATCCAGTATTTTGTTACGTTCCTGCATGTTATACAGCTGATACTCTTTCCTCCTTAACGACCAAAATTACTACTAGGTAGCGCTTTGATCATCGTAAAGTACGATCCGAGATCCTGTTTCCCCTTAAGCTTTCATTTGATATCAATTTGGTATACAAATTTCTTCATATAAAATCGTAATTAGGAAACAGCGATTTTGCATCACTTATGTATTATTAAAAAAAAAACATTATATCGACGATCGAATTTGTAAAATGTTGTAAAGTCAGACATAGAAGCGATATTATCGATAATAATAAAATTCTACATCTCATACTTTTTTCTACGTTCACCCTTTATCTATATCGATCCTCCGTGTTTGTTCTCAATATATTACGCGCCTAAAGAAAGAGGGAAAAGGGATCGAAATAGTAGTTCTCGCGATGTGCGCCGTACGACGTAGTTATCGCGCTGTAGCTTTAGTAAACGTATAAACGTGAACGTAGTAAAAAGATGGTGATGCTGTTCGCAAAGAATTCTTGGCTGGGTTTAGAAGTGTTTAAATCGGTCTCTCGTTAACTTAACTCGAAAGATCTCGTCTTTGATTTTTCCTCTTTTCCCTTTTTCCTTGTCTCTCTGTCTTTTACTCCAATACGTAAATTGTCTCCGTATACGTTCATTTGGCTGAAACGCGTACGACGCTTGAATATTTCGATGTCTTCGATAGACGACAAGTCCCGTTTTCTCCAGGCGATACTTTTCACCGAAGTCTCTTCGCCATCATTTGACATTTCATTGATATCGTCGATTTAACGCCGCGAGGCTAACTAACATGGCAGCAGAATCAAGAATCGCTCTCCCATCGTACGGTGGATAATGAGAGCGTTAGAAACGAGAGACTAGCAGGATCTCGGGTCCCGGTCACTCGTCCGTAAGATACCTACGATGTTTGTATAACGATTTCTCGATGCGAAAGAGAGAAAGTGAAATAATGTGCTCGAAATAACAAAATCGACGGTTAAACCGGCAAAGAGATAGACTTGGCAACGCAACAACCGATCAGCCTCCCCCCCCCGGACCGCCCTTTGGACAAAGTTTGAATCCTTCAACGGTCACGCAAGTAAGTGTTAAGCGTCGTTGTCTCTACGACGACGACGGTGATCCATACGTTCGTCGCGCGAATTATGGTTCGCTCATATACGAGTGACGTCTTTTGAACGTCACGACCACTTTTCGCTGTAAAAATGAGTATTACCATGCGTGGGTCGTTTAAATCTAGTTTACCTTTGATATCACCCACTCTAACCTTCCATGTGTTTACTCACACGTATACTATATTTCTAAGCGTTAATTAAAATTCTGTCATTCCTTGTTGCATCGCGTATCGATGACAGGTTCATTCGAGTGCCATTCATTTCGTTGCGCGATCAATTTTGGATCACGATGGAAGTTAACGACGAAGTCTTACTTTGCGCGACTGAAATTATAAAAGGTAATCGATCATCTTCTTTATTATTATTATTGATATTTCAATCTTTAAACAATTTTACCATGATTTTCACATGATTTTCACTTATATTTAGATCGACTGTACTTTGCAACATTGAAAACCATGAAAAAACCTAAAAGTACGCTCAACACGCATTACTTCAGCATCGATGAGGAATTAGTATATGAAAATTTTTATTGTGACTTTGGTCCATTAAATCTAGCTATGTTATATAGATATTGTCAGAAAGTTAATAAGAAACTTAAGGCGGTCACACTGAATAAGAAGAGAATTGTACATTATACCACAATATTACCAGAAAAGAGAATGAATGCCGTCTTTCTCATAGGAAGCTATGCTGTAAGTATATATTATGCTGCTATGTTGGATTATAAATACTTAAATCTAAAACTTTATTTTATGTGTTTTAGATACTGTACTGTAAATACACGGCGGAAGAAGCTTTTGAATGCTTAAAAAACAGTCCGAACAGTCCACCTTTCGTAATGTTTCGCGATGCTTCCATCGGAGGAAGAACTTACAGAATATATATAAGAGAATGTTTCAGTGCTATAGAAAAGTGCCATCGACTTGGTTTTTTTAACTTTCAAGATTTCCGAGTCAAAGAATATGAACACTTTGAGAGAGTTGAAAATGGAGATTTAAATTGGATAGTTCCTGGAAAATTTATTGCCTTCTGTGGACCACATGCTAAATCCAAGATTGAAAATGGTATATTATATTTGTTACGTTTATATATTAAAATTTTTCAAATATTATATACGTGTATACATTATTTATAGTAACTATTTTTCTAGGATATCCATTACACGCGCCAGACTTATATTTTAATTATTTTCGTCGCAACAATGTCTCTACGATTGTACGACTGAATAAAAAAATTTATGACGCGTCGAGTTTTATAGAAGCAGGCTTTGATCACAAAGATCTTTTCTTCGTGGATGGTTCAACACCGACAGATTCGATCATGTGTCAATTTCTTAAAATAGCGGAAAATGCGAGCGGTGCCGTAGCTGTGCATTGCAAAGCAGGTCTTGGGAGAACTGGTACTCTTATAGGTTGTTATATTATGAAACATTATCATTTGACCGCTCATGAAGCAATTGCATGGATCAGGATATGTAGGCCAGGTTCTGTTATTGGGCATCAACAGCAATGGCTGGAAAAGTGGGTACACTCGTAGAAATATTTCCAACTAAATTTTAAAGAAATCTCGTACATTTTTATATAGAAAACAGTTTTTTTAGTAGTTTGAATATAATTGTGTATATGTTAGATTTTTTAATTGTATCTTTTTTACAGTGGTAAATACAGAATTCTCATTTAATTACTAAAGGCATTTGTATAATTTCGATATATATACATATATATCCATTTCCTGTAGGCAATGAATCAACGTCATTCCAGTGAATTGTTAATTCTATGCTTTAGAAAGGAGCCGTATCTCCATTCGTTGCTGAAAAAGCCGCTACGTTCCGAGAATGGAAATCCAGTGCACGAATATGGTATATATTCGATAATAGGAAGACCTAGGACCGCATCTTTATTAAAACTAAACAATTCTCCTGTGGTACAAGATAATGTTTCCGGAATAATGCATCGCGTGGATGGAATGAAGTTGCATGATTCTAATCCCGTTGCTGGTCTTAGAGCTGCAAATAGACACTCATCTTCTTCTTTAACGCAAGGTGACAAACTAAATCAAATTAAAGCTAGAAGAAGAGGGCAACCGGTAAATCAATCTTCTCTTGGAACTTCAACTGGGTCATCGACGGTCGTTCAGTGAGTTTCTATCCACCGATATACGAAATAATTTTATATATTCGATAATACAAAAAATTATTATACTTCCAGTCCATATCTCGGACCATTATTGCAAACAAGAAATCAAAAAGGAGCAGCTATTGGTACGTTAGCTGGAAATAAGGAAAAAGATCCTTCTAAAAGATTACTTGCGCGATCGACAGCAACGACGACTGTTAAAAGGTCAGATTCTTTAAAACTCTTACACTTACATTGTTCTTATTAATATGACTACCTGATCTATGGTCCTTCTTTCTGCAATTCTGCCTTTAACCCGATAACATGCTTTTGATAATATTAATGAAGCATCTTATATTACTAGTATTGCATGTTATAAACTAAATTTTAGACCTTTCTATCTTCTATGGAAATTGTAGAAACAGTTGGCTGGTCAACAGTAGCTGCGAACCACCCACTCGCCGTGTTAGGTCTAAACCAACAACACAGATCCATAATATCAACAACAATACAACTACTACTACTACTCCTGTTACATCTCTGTCTATGTCAAAACCAGTGACAAAGGCGAGTATGCGAACTTCATGCATCTCAGAGGCCCGTGCTACAAACTCGTCTACAAATCATTCGGTTCCGCAACCGCAACCAGCCATGAATATGATTCTTAGGTCAGCAGACCGTGCTACCCGCTATCACTCTCTCAGGCAGTAAGTCTCAATAACTGTTACTTTCAAATTTGTTACAAAGTAACAGTTTTATACTTCTTTATCTGTTTTTATTTTCATTTGTGTGCTCTTCAGAAGACACACCAGGAATCCTTTGTTTTTATCCCTTTACGACCCTTAAGCTTGCTTTACTTTCTTATGTAATATTGCTTTCCTTTACTAAAAAAACATCTAATAATACTGTATTAAAGCATGCAATGGTATATAATAACTTCATACAAGTTATAACATGTATGCTTAAATTATTTTTAAACCAAATTTACAATCTAATAGCAGATACATCCTGGGGTGCACATTATGTTTTGAGTATTTTGCAACATTCAGTATTTCAAATATCTCATTTATTTATAAATATAGGCATTTCCATAGGATCAGAGGAGAGTAAAATATATATTCATCAAGTTACTCTATATACACATGAACACATATACCGGTTTTCAGAACACACATTTTGCTTGTAGCATGGACCCATGGATTTTTATGTTAGCATGAAATAACATTATTTCTAACAAGATTATTAGGCCTGAGCAAATAGCAACTCTGATCAAAAATTGGTAATTTGTGCTCTTCAATTTTTTCCCTTTTTTTTTAATATATATGTAGAATAATTTAGAACAAATATTCTAATGGCACAGGATTTGTCGATTCGTACATATTAATGGAGTACTGACAGAGTATCCATTAGATCGATTAGATATACATTCGCCCAGGCCTTAACAGTGTGTAAGCTACATTTAGCGCTTAGGCATGAAGTAGCAGCGGAGGTGGCTAACAAACCGATCCCATCTATTTCTATGACTTGCAGTGCGCGCACGACAAAAAGTTATAAAACTGCATTTATCAGATGACTAACCGATATTCTCAGTGGCGTTGGGGAGGACAATCCAGTAACCCGAGCGTCTCACCAGCGCCGAAGATCTCATCGCTTAAACCCCATCATTCAATAAATGCACTTCAAAGAACTTCAATTTCTTCAAATTTAACCAAGCGTTGTTGGTTAGACTTTTATTATCAAGGAAGATTAAAATACACCTGTAGTCATTTTGACTACATTTTTTTTAAATAATTATATTTCACTACATTGGTATCTTAGAAATGTAAAGTTTTTACATGTACTATGACTTATGCAATTTATTTTAATAGTTCTTCCACTTTGTGTGCGGCACGTTGAACGTTCGCATATAAACATTTGGATTTATATTATTAATAATGTATCTTCCTAATCTTCTGCTGGTCAGATGAAAATATGACAAATATATTTCCGAAAGTCATATTAATTTCAATTCTTTTTCAAATTGAACAATAATCCATTATCTTTTACCAGATTTGAATATAGAACATTTTCGTTTTATTTGCTTTTAAAACTTACGACAGTAAAATGGTTTTACTACTGTGTTCCATCAGCGAGTAATTTGTATTGCATAAACACAGTGCTAATACTGAGATTTTAGAAATTTTAACTGATAATGTGTCTACCGTTAAATACAAAAGATTTGTATTAACATTATACCACATCTTTCACATAACCATTCTGTATATATTAATTCAAAACAACTAAGTCTTTAGATAGACTCAATCCTTTTATAGCATCTCTTAAATGTTTACTTTCATTGCTTTGAGCTCGGTAAAAGGCATTGAGGGACAAAAATTTGCAATTCTACAGTGCACTTATAGAATTAGATTATGTGTTATTAACAAAGCATAGTTATCTTGACATAAAAAATTATGTATAGATAATTATATTATTCTTTTGCTAATATTTTAAGTAAATGAAGGATTTTATGTAACATGACATCTTCTAACTTTTTTTTGTATAATAACTATCAGAAACTATAGATTTTTAAAAATTATATTACTTCGTATAACTTGTTATAGTATTGTATTACGTGCGTAGTATAATATGCGTGATTCAAATCTACAATTAAATAGAAAATATTAAAACAAGTAATAAATATACGGAATGCTACACAGCCGCGTCACGGAGTGAAGATCATCTTCAGAACCTTTGCTTCTTTGTAAAAAAAAAATTATATTTTTTATTGTCCTTTCATTATTCTTTGTTCTTCCTTTCCAGATTTCTACTATGATGCTAGATTATAAAAGTTTTAATATTAACTGCAACACATATCAAAAAATATATAATTATAGTAACTGGTGATGTTACAAAAAACTATCTGAGGGTATAAAAATTAAAAACACATGTAAATATTGTCTATTAGTAAGTACAGTCGTAATCATATATTTTCTGACAGATGTGAAGGTAGTGCGAGGAAAAGTCCGTAGCTTTCTTATAGACTTTTCCTCACGCTACCTTTACACCTGTTGAACAATATATGACTGCGACCGTACAATGCAATTCATTTAAACGAGTTGATTATATTTTAATTTTTATTTTTCTGCACGCAAAAATCAAAAATTTAGATTAATGACAATGTTAACATATGTATTGCGAAAATTTATCCTATTGTACATATCAAAGGATTTGAAAATGAAACAAATTATCTCTTGTCCTGACGCAGCAATGTGTAGAATGTACATAGAATTATATTATTGAAAATAAGTACAATGTTAATGATAAGCTGTTGCTATAACAAATTAATATTTGCATTATTTTTAATTATATTTGTCCCAAAATATTTAAATAATGCTTTAATGTTTACATATTCAGTTTGACAGATCTTTACAATTTTTAAAGCAATCTCACAATCTACTGTAACAGCTTATACATTTCCCAAAACATGGAATTTTATAATTTGCTATGAAAGATAAAATGTTATAATGTTTATACATCACAGTTGTTTCTTCTAACAACTCTGTAAAGTATTCTCCGCTAAGATAACGCGCAAAAAAAATTACTGTAGAAAATCACAGAAAATGATTTTAAGGAATTACATATGTGTACATTAGTAACATGTATAAAAAAACATGGAATGCCATTTTCAGACATTACATTTTAACAATTCATACATGTCAAAACAACTTGATTATACAGCTCACATGTAATTAGCAATACATGTTCATATATTTCACTTTTAAAGAAATAATAGTGAAGTTAAATTTACTAATATTTTAAAGTATACAGATGCTTTTAATGTGTATGCGCATTGTATGTACACAAAATTTGTGTCTATGAATTTTTATGCAAACAATACGAAGCATTTAACTGAATTGCTTGCAAGGAAATCATTATTATGCAACAGCAAAGTATTTTAGTAACATGATGTAGTCAATGTGTCATAGCAGATCCTAGTTAATGGATCTCTTAGAGAAGAAAAAAAAAACTTTTTCAGATTTGGAAGCATTTGCTGGAATTGTAGATGTAATAGAATATCTGATTTATAACTATATTCTAAATTACCTCTTATATTTCTGATAAATAATTTACTTTGTGATTAGAGAGTAGATTTACAAGCCTGATAATTCGCATTTTGTAAAAAAGATTGCTATTATACAAATAACTTTTTTAAGGCCTAGATTAAAAAGATCATCGCAAAAATTTGTTATATATAGTTACAAATACTCAAAAAAATCGGGTGAGTAAATACTATTCTATAGGTATAACCCAATGAATTATGTGTGAGTAACATTGATAATTGGTCAATATTTCCTTATCATCATAATTATTTATCCACAACAATATCCACATATTTCTACCAACAGCTATTTTTGAAAGCAATTAAAAAGCTTATTCGTTGAGATATCTGTGATACGGTAACTTCACTTTTGATCTTTCTATTGAAAGGTTTGGCCACTTTAAATCTAAGATGTGTCTCGAAAAGGCCTCCCTTTTTTATATATACACATCTGTTGTAAAAACATGTACGACCAATTATCTGTTGTTCCACTTTTCTATGTAATATTGATATAAATTTACATGTTAATATAATGTGTTGTAATTACATATGTAATGTTACATGCAGAGAATTCTATTTAATATTAAACGTGTGTACAATTAATGCACTTTGGAAAAATATCTTTATTCACTGTTAAGATTATGTTAAAGTTTAGTATATACCGATAATAATAAGAAATACTGAAAAAGTATTATTTAAAACTATATACTTACATATTACGGACTTCTTTTTACAATTACTATCGATGTTTCATGTGCTTCATATATAAATGACACCCAGTGAACTTTATATTGCGTTATACACTTAATAAAGACTATGTATTTTACTTACATTATGTATTTTGTGAATAGTATAACAAACCCATGTTGCTATAGATAGTAGTTAGTAAAATTTAGTTATGCAATAACTTTGGTGTAAAGTAAAAAAGAAATGGAAGAAATAATAAAGTCTATGTATACTTTTTCTATGTTTGTAACGTTTATTCTTAAGACAACAATTATTCTTGGTAGGTTTTCGATCATAGAAAATATAATCACAAGTCCTTAGCTCGATAGTTCGTTATATCACAATACGTCAATTAGTTTGGATATAAATTCGAAGAAAATTCGTTAATACTATCACACATATGTATGTATTGTAACGTGTTAAATGACAGATTTTTCCCAGTTATACTAATCCCCACGAGACTACAGCTTTTAGTTTAGTCATACTTAGTTTTATTTTTCATTGAGATCATCTACTTATACATATTTCTATGGTCATGTTGAAAATTGTAGAATACTCAACATACTTTACATAAATATTAAAAACTAGTGACGTTGTTACAACAGTTCTATGTGATTTATTAACTATTCACATAAGGCAGGGGTGTGTGATTATATGGAAAAAAAAAAAAAAATAATAATGCAGCAGATGTGCACTCACAGTGCTCTTCCAATGTAACATATTTTTGCAGAAACGTCAGATTTTGCTCCTGCAGCTTGATATATTATATGAGTCATGTCATATAAAGAAAGATACAATTGAAGAACATATTTTACAGACCACAATCTGGAAATGGTCTTCGCCTATTGGAGAATTTATTTCAAATTTGAAATATCCTACCCTCAAATTAATAATTACCTATATTATTATAAAATACAAAATTTTAAGAAAGGAAGGCTCGAACGATCATAGCCACAGGTTCTCTACACACTGCACAAGTTGTCATTTCTGGTGCACACCTTACACAGGCAACCATATGTCCGCAAGGTAAGAAAACAACACCTAGCTCCCCATTGTAACAAATTTTACACATTCGCGCATCATCAACGGATTTGCTACCATGTGGTTTCATACTGTTTAAATCTTTGCAAGCTTTCACTGTCGCGGACGACGACCCTTCAACCTCTACAGCTATACCATTTTCCTCAGTCTTACGACTTGGTCCGGGTGCATTCTCAAGTAGACTACCTTCTTTACGTTGCGAGGGTAATGGTTGTTCCACTTTTTTAATAAAACTAGGTAACTCCATTTGTAATGCCTCCTGCAAAAAAAAATTCGTCATTAGTAATTAATAGTACAAAACTGTTATCTTTGTTGCAAAGATAGGTATAATAAAGTGAAAAATTACCTCGGTAGAAATGGGTGATACTTGCTGGCCCGTTACTTTATTTACATATTCCTGTCCTTTCACCATTAGAAGGTAGCAACATTTAGGGAACCATTTGGCATGTTCTTCCCAGGGATCATCCTCTGGCTCCCAATCTTTTAAGCCTCCTCCACAATGATGGCATAAAGTTTGATCACTTTTTCCGGTATAATAAAATCCGGCGTGAGCTAAATGCTGTTTTGTTTGTGGTATCGATTTGGGCCATGTGTCAAACGTCTTTAGCCTTACATCATAGCTAACATAGTCTGGATATAGTGGTCCCTTGGTACGTCCTAAGCCCATTGAACTTAATTTAGCGGTACTTAAGAGTTGCAGTTCGGACGTAAGCGCACTGTTAGCTGTATTTTGTTCAGGTCGAGATTCATAAGGCCCGCACACATCATAACTAGGTCTTGCTAGTGGCACAGTACTTGGATCTACCCCGATTGGTACATTTCCACATGGTAACTTTCTAACGAACTTACATCTATCCGACCAACGTTTATGATCTTCCATCGGATCATCACCTTCTACCCACTGACATATTTCTATACCACATTCGAAACATCTCACTTTGTCCCCCTCTCCGAGATAATAAAATCCAGATGCTGCAAGCTTTTCCGGCTCTATGTACGACACAGGCCAGTTTGCAAAACTTCTTAATCTCTCGCTTTCAAAGCGATAGCCTATATTATCCACTTCATCGACTGATTTCATCACAGACGATAAACGTAAATCGTCAGAGTCTTCTATTTGCAACGGCTCTTTTGTTAAACCTCTACGTTCTATAATATCTGTCATTTTTGTAATTACTAATTTCTTGTTAGGCTCTAATAGAACTTTGTACTTTTTATGTGCACTTATAAATCTGTAATAGAAAATAAAAATATGAAATAATAGATGCAATTAGAAAGAATTGTATAGAACTGTTTTACATATGAAGCAGTGTTCAACTTAAAAGTAATCACTGACATTTGGGAGAAACAACTAACTTACATTTTCAATAAACTGTCTACACACACAACTAGTCTATCAAACTGTCTATACACACAACTAGTCTATCAAACTAGAAACACACGCTGATCGTTAGCAGAGCTGCTGACTGAACGAGCGAAAACTGGACGGAAAACCTTTTATATGCTGACTAAGCTTGCGATTGCAAACGCGATGCATCGAAGCAGCGTCTATCACAAAACTGACTAGAATGCGATGGATTCGAGGAAAACAACAGAATCGAAGTAACGCCCTGACGCTAAGGAAATAATCTCTTTCAATGGAACTTATCCCCTTCTTTGACCATCCCAATCCCCTCTCTCGCACCGTTACTAGACCATCTTTTATGACCTTTCCAGGTATATCATAAACATTTGACAAGCTCTATCGAGCGCAAGTATATTGCTTCATACTACGGAAGATTTCCTATGACTTGTAATTTTTCCTATTACATAATATACAAATTGCAATAAACATTGTAACCATAAATTATTTTCGTTGTACATCAATCGTAATACTGCAATCGTTATTTTCGATTTTCAAAAAGAAACAGGCGGGACGGCAATTTACCGCCATATTTTTTAATACTACAACAGAAAAAATTTATAAATTAATGGATAAACTGTATTTATTTTATAAAACATGACGAATACTATCTTGACGTAAGTCCCTGTACAACGTTGCCACGTCCAAGAGCCGTTCCATGTTCTTTTATTGTTATATTACTCGGCCGTGCATCCGCAGGAATGAATGCGGACGCAGGGCCGTAACAGTGAAAAGTACCACCCGTGGACATGTGGTCACATTCCTTAGAATGTTTTCAGGTACAATTTATGGTTTCTGTGAAAGATTAAACCGTTACTCTTTTCAATAATAAGAATTAGAAAACCCCAAGCAATATATAAATATGTTTCCACATGAAAAACACTTGAGATTATAAATTATCCGTTTCATTCTTTCATTCTATTGTTTTATTGTTCCATCTTCATTTAATTTCAATGTAGAAAAGAAAATCTAGTAATGTAATAAAATCTATAGAAAGTTCCTCCATCACTCATTAAACGACACAACAGAACGCTCTTCGATAGCAAAGTTCGCTCGGAGAAAACGGAGAGGATTCAACCGTGACTCAAGACGGAACTAGATATCTTAGCACGGTAAATTCCTGTGCGGTGAGATAAAAATTCCAAGACCGGACGTTGCCAGCCACGATTCTTTGGCGTGCATACCGTCGCGGAAATTCTCTATATTTAACATAACTCCGTCATTTATACATCCGAAAAAAACATTAGGCATAGGGCGTTAACCATCGATAAAACTTTTGATAACGTCCCCCCATTTTCCAATACTTATCAGAGATAAACAAATGATACACTAGAAAGATTATTATATCACGACATTTTCACGTGACAAAACATCGTTTAAAATATCATATCGCTATCGTAAATCATTTTTCTTCGAAACTTCGACGAGCTCTACAATCTTTCCATTCATTTTATTGGTTACGTGGCAACGATGTTCACGAGTGTGTGGGAGTGTAAAGCCGGCTACAGACGATACTGCATGCTCGACGACAAGCATGCATGAACGCATGCACAAACGCATCTTTTTGTGCAAGCATGTACAAACGTCTGTAGGATAATTTTGCGCAAGCATTTTGCTTGTACAAGCTGATTGATGATTGATTGAATTTTCATCTGCATGCTTGATCAAGCAGCGCTTGCGAAAGCATAACTGAACGTGTGTACGCAAAATTGCGTTATCTATCGTCTTTTTTTGCTTTTTCTTCTTTTTGAAATTTGGACGAGAACAGCCAAAGCGAGCACGTGTCGTCCGAATAGGACATGATTCAAGCACAAACGTTCAAGCATGCTTGTGCCGTGTGGTGACTATATGGACTTTGTGCATACTTGTACAAAAAGATTGTTCATGCATGCTTGTCAAGCATGCAGTATCGTCTGTAGCCGGCTTAACGGAAGTTTGTAAAAGGAGATAGCATAAGCGACTATATCAACGTCGTATCGCGTACGGGTAGTTTATTTTCGGAAACAAAGCTATAATGTAATAATAGGTGAATATCGTCCGTTAGTTTGTAAATATTGTCAATTGAAATATGACCTTTGTTCATAGATTAAATTGGTATCATTAGAAAGACGCGGGTATCTAATTACCTATCGATATCTTGTCACGTGACAGTTAACGGATCGACTTTTGAACACTCTACTCGATATGCAGTCGAACCTCGTTAACTCGAATCTTATGGAAACAGAATAATTCGAATTATGAAGTATTTCGAATGAGCAAGTTTTCAATTTAGAGGCGTGAACAAAAAATTCGACTTATAGAGGGTAGGTGGTTTTGCAGAATTTGGTTACTAAGAGTTATAGAGGGTATATTAATCAATTTTTTAGATATAGAGGTCAATTCATAATATTGACCTTTACATCTCGAAACAATTCGAGTTGTAGACGTAAACTAAGACGACCGCTAGACTTGAAAACACTTCGAGTTAATTTCTTATTTTTCTTCGACTTATAAAGGTTTTCGAGTTAATGAGATTCGACTGTACAATAACCACGCAAATTCAAAAGTTTTATATTAAAATCTAGCTTCGGAATTCCTAAACACAAAAAGTGAAATTGAAGAGCGATCTTTGAATAGGACACCACACGACGGACAAATAAACAGACCCCCCAGGATGGAATGTATACAAAAATAATACCATCCACGCAAGTAAGGATAATAGAACGCAAAGAAAATACGAACATGAGGTTACCTGTGTAACGTGTTTAAAATAATATATCTAATAATCATGCAAACCCAATGAAATATAACAATACTTTAACTGAATATTTCAAAATACTATAGTTCACGTTATTTGCGCGTATTTTTAAATATATTATATACTAAAAATAAAGCACGCAATAGCGCGAGCGTGACAATAAAAGAAACAAAAGCGACAATGGAACTCGTGAAAACAATGTAATAACATTTCAGTGAAAACAAAAAAATTGTAACGAAAGATATACGTACGCAGCCACTTTTTGATCGATGAATGTGTTTGTCGCAAGGATTAGTAAAGGGAAAAATCTGTTTTCCAACGATTAAATATACTTTTGCGTTTGGTAAAGCGTCTCTACGAAGCGTCGTTGTAAGTTGAGACACGGCTATACCACCATACCGCACGAAAACACGTCCTTTCGCTCTCTCTTTCCAACGGCTTCTTTCTACTACGATTCAGTAACGAAAACGTTACGAGCACACACTCACGTGGATATTGATTTTATCAAAGAACGATTAAAGTTCTTAATATGTTAAGAGGTCAATAAATAAATATAAATACAATTCAAACTTGAAAGATTTAGAAGACAAGGACGAGGGAAATATACGATATGAATCTAACGCTACGTTGTTGGTGTCGCAGAAGCAGCTGTACGCAAAGACGCCAATGGCGTTCGCTTCGAACGAGACCAAACGCAACTCACGGAGTCCCCACTTCGAACAAGGCTGAACTGATATGGAAAAGTAGTGCCATCTGCGTGCTATTAAACTGATAGTCATTTATTTTTTCGTGCTTTTCCCTCTCTCTTATATCGTTAAAAAACATTTGCAATATAACAACGATATAGCGTGTTGTGGATACTCATATATCTTTCGAGTGGTTATACGTTGAATTATCGTGATAAAATAGTATAAATTTATCGTTGCGACTAATACGTCTTTTTTTTATCGCTAAAATCAATGAGAAAGCAAAATTGTTAAACGCTGTAAAATGAAATTATAAAGAGAAAGAAAGGAATGTAATTTAGCCGAGCATAACCTACAGTATCTTCGCATAACTTCCCGTACAACGTTGCCACGTCCAAGAACCATTTCACATTCTTTTATTGTTACATTACTCTGCCGTGCATCCACACGAATGAATGTGGAAGCAGGGCCGTAACTATAGAGATAGCCCCTCTTTTTCTTTTACAAACATTTTGTTTATAGTCACATTGTTTCTTTGTCCAATTTGAAAGGATGTTTGTTTCTATATTTTATAGACGTTTCAGCGCATTTATTGCATTGTTCTTTATGACCATAGTATTGTCTTGAACTCTCGACTTATAAGTGATAATATTATCTGATAAGCTCTGATGAAACGTATGAACACTACGTTATCGGTATTCCCCTTGTATCCTCGTATATCAAAAAGGATTAAAAACATTAAACCTATTTCTTGGGACAGATTATCATCGATCGTGTCGTATATGTAAAAGAAATTGAGAAAAAAAAATATCGGAGAGATAATAGCGTCGCATGAACATTGGACCTTTCACTGGAAGTTTCAGAACGAACAAAGTGATCAATCAGAACGTGATCCTTCAATGAAGAACTTTGTAAACAAATACATACTAGACCTACGTGACAATCCACATATGTTTGCAAATACATATACTTACGTAACGTAATAAAAGTAATTTAATAAATGAATATCGACTGCGTCGCTTTAGCTTATTTGCCATTTAGATTGCGTTCTCTTCCAGAAATTTGTGATTGATAGAAAAATGTTCGATACAGGAAGCATGCTGTTTCACAACGAAGGCAAACAGACTTGTTACTACGATCGATTCCGCGAAAAGAACGCAACCACTCCCATTCATTAAAAAATTTGTAATTCAAAAATTGTACATACGCGAATCACTTCCACGAATCGAATGCCCTTATGTACACGAACACTGAGCAAGGATTCTGTATTTTCACCAAAAGAACGTATTTTTTCTTTTCAACAAGCAGCGTCTCTTGGAAGCGTCGTAGTTTCGAATTTATAGCTCGACTACGTGTCCATGTTCCAACGATCTCTCTCTCTCTCTCTCTCTCTCGCTCTCTCTCTCTCTTTCTCTCCCTCTCTACACGCCTTTCGTCCTAAGGCTTCTTTTCGCTGCAATGAAAAAATAGCAAAATTAGACGTATTCGTAGACTCATTTAAATCTTATCAAAGAAATTCACAATATGAACTTGAAAAATAAATGTAAACGTACCGAAAATGTTAAAGAATGGGTGTATGTATATACATATATATATTACAGCTTGGGTGTATGAAGGAGCAGCCGGATGTAAAAACACCAATGGCGTTCGTGTTCAAGCGAGATCGACGTAGTCCTCGCCTCAAACGAGGTCATACGCACGTTCTATCTAAACGTTTTTAATGTCATACAAGGTTTTCGTTGAAAAATTGGAAACTTTTACTTTTGTCGAAACATCTGCATAAAGAATCGCAAGATTCAAACTTTGCCGCCCTTTAGATACCGAATCAACTGACGAACTAAACTTCTTTACTACCAATGTCAATTTATGTATCCATTATTATTAAGAATTATTAATTCTTAATTTACATGTTTATAGAGTAATTTGTATAATATAAACCGATATCAATGGGCTACAAGTTTATAAAAACGTGTACAGATTTGTTAGTTATTTAATTTGTATATTTTAAGTAATAGACAATCAACATTACATATATGCAACTTGCATCTATAATATTTTTTAACAAAGATCGTTAATAGACTCATTCAAAGTAAATGATAAGCTGCATAACTACGATATTTTATGAACAAAGTTGTTGCCAATCACAAAATACTTTGTATTTAAAATGTATATAGCTTTCTTTAATTTTTGGATATAAAATAGACAAGCATACAAGGTAATGCATGTTTCAGACAATCTACATCTCGGTATGTAAGGACAAGGTTACTACCACCAATGTCTTGTACATTTGGTACATTCCGATGTACAAAGATATACTCTAATACATACTCAATTTTATTTTTTAGCATTTTACAGCGTTAGTTCATTATTAATGCCTGAAAATGCCTAGATGAGAATATACGATACTGAAATTATCTTTAAAAAAAGTAGGAACATTCAGCCCTTTAATATCAAATTAATAGTAAAATAACTTATAATATTTTTCAATAAAATGTATCTCTATTAGAGTTAGACCAAAAATTTGCCAAGCTGTAATTGACTTATTAAAGCTACATTAGTACACCTCATGGCAATATATGTTCACATTTGCAAATATAACATTTTATCAATTATTAAATCTCTTGTATCACTTATAGACTATGTATATTCAATGATTGATATGTTCTTTTAATGAAAAACTAATATTTTTGATATTAACACATTAACATTAAGAGACTATTCTCAATATATACAAAAAGAGTGTAACTATGCAACATATTATTACATTATAAAATTATTAAATGTTCAAAGAAATGTGTTATATTTTATATCCTTTGGTTTTATATTTTTTTGTTTTGTTTTAATGTTAATTACTATTGTCATGTCATTACCTAAATAAATTAAGCAAGACGACGTGTGTCAAATCCTAGACTGCTCATATCACACTTTTAAGAAAGAAATGTACGGACAGTAGCACGAATTTCTTGCCTACACATCGGACAATATGTAAGAGAAGGAGCGCAATGCACGCAAGTTGACAAATGACCACACGGTAGAAATACAACAGCAACTTCACGGTCCATACAGATTTTGCACAGACGTGCCTCTTTCAGTCTTCTATTTTCCTCTGCTAATGATGCTATAAAGATGCAAATAGAAGTATATGCTCTATTTATTACTGTATTAATAACAGAAATTACTGATATTGTTATAGCTTACCAGATTGTACTTCAGAATTGGCATTTGCTTTCTGTAGCGCTTTATCTCCGTTATGAGATATTTCACATCTTTGTGTAGTATTTTCACATTCTTCTGTTTCATTTCCCCTGTTTATTACAGGATAGGTATTACTATTTTCTGTGTCATTTACCGAGCTTGCACTAGTGTTCTGTGTTTGTGCAGTTATAACTTGTCTCAGAAAATAGTTTATTATATCCAATGAATTGTCAATTGATGAATCAGAGTTTTGACTTTCAGCTCTAATGATCGGGTTGATTAGGTGTGTGTAGTTGTTATTTAGATGTCTAAGACATGCATAGTATAATTGTTACATACCTAGCGTCATCGTCCATAGCCTGGTCTAGAAGGACGTCTGCTATAAGTTGATCCGCATCCTCGTAAGAGCTGCCAATCTCCCGCATTCGTTTCTTTAAAGCTCTTTTTACACCCCCCACATGTAAACCTATTTCAAGTGCTGCCTACAGAAATAAAAATACAAATACTTTACCCAATAAAATCTAATATTATCAGGTATTAAATAAGTTATTCTTTCTACTAACCATGGCTGGTGGCGTTTGAAGCAATTCTTCTAATACTGCATCTGTTATACTTTGAGATGGTGGTGAAACTGTAGAAAGCGATGCACGAGGTGTTTCTGAAATTTCTCCAGGATCATCCTCAGGTACGCTTGCTGCAATCTGTACAATTGTAAATAACATTTTAATAAGAAAATATTAGATGCGCAAACTGTGATTAGAACAAATATAGTTAATGCAATTCTTACAGCTGGATCTAAAGGTGGTCTTTTGTCAACACATTGCTTTATAAATTCTGGTCCTCGTACAAGATTCACATAACCACATTTTGGAAACCATTTAGCGTGTTCTATCCATGCATCATCTGTTGCCTCCCAGTTACGCAAGCCCCCATCACAATGAAAACATCTAACTTGATCTTCAATCCCTAACAAATTAGAATGCAAAAGCTGTTATAAAGATGAGATACATTTATTTAAATAAATACACACCCGTCAAGTAGATTCGTATAAAAATGACAAAACTGCAACTCTTACCAACATAATAAAATCCAGCAGTGGCTAACATTTCTGGGGTTTGTTTCAGATCTTCCGGCCAATCTTGAAAAGTTTGCAATCTCCCCTCATACGTTGCATGTTTTGGTCTTCGCGGTCCTGTATGTGTCTGTATTCCTAAATCTTTGAGATCCGTTGTTGTACCAGGCATTAATTTCAAATTAGTTAATTTTACTACATCTGTGAAGAATATATGAAATCCAAATACTACATATTCATTTCATATTATTATAATATTATAATAACATTGTATACCTTCATAGGTATCATCTTCGTTATCTTGTCGCAAATAAAAATCACAGTTGGGAAAATGAGTTCTATGTTCTCTTTCCGGGTCGTCATCAGGTTCCCATTTTAATATAACACCTCGGCAGAAAGCACATTCCACCTATATTTTTTAATATAAAATGACATTTATTAAAACAATACATTTATATTCAGATAAGATATATAATAATGTTGTATGCAAATAATTACCAAATCAGCTTGCTGCAAATAATAAAAACCTGCTTTAGCAAGTCTCTCTGGTGATATTACATTAGATATTGGCCAATTAGCAAATGATTGTAGCCTTTGCCGCATGGTTCTATATTGTCTTTGAGGATCCTGACTTCTTACAGCTGTTGAAAGCAAGTGCTGATTTTCTGTAACGTGTTCAGATTGTGCTTGTCCTAATGATGATGGTGACAGATCCCCATCGGCAACAGATGGTGGTAATAAAGGTATATTACAAGTACTGGACGGATTCATAACAAAAGGACAATCGGGTGCAGCTTGGCGATGGCGAACCATTGCTTGATCACCATAATTCCACTCTGTAATTTTTGTACCACACAAAAAGCATTGCACCTCTAGGCCCATACCCGTATAGTAAAATCCTGCTTTAGCTATGCGATCAGCACCAACTGCAGCATTGGTAGGCCAATTAGTAAATGTCCTCAATCTATTTTCTTCGATGTTCATTGTAAAAATAAGATATAGAATTTTCTGGGATTGGATTTTACCAATTACGTAAAATAGTTAATGAAAATATATGATTATTTAAACTATATTCCTTATTGAGGTTATTTCTTGCAGTTTTATATATTCTTAAACTTCATCCCTTGGCATTTGCAAGAGACATTAAATTTGTCCCAAAATTCATTTTCTTAGGAAAACGTAACATATAACGCAAATCGACGCGTGCGCTAAACAATGCGCAGGTCCTTTAACTCTAATATAAAAGAGACTGCCTATGCTATGATAGAATTTACAAGGTCAGATGGCGCAATCATACGTCAGCGTGAATCCTTCATTTGAGCGATGAAAAATTCTACACACATCTTTCGAGTTACATACTGTGTCAGATATATATATATATATATATATATATATATATATATATATATATATATAAGAAATCTTTAATGCAGTCATCAGCTTGAAAGTACTTGCGTTACATTAACTACAATAATCAAATTTATTTTGTAGGTAATATCGATTACTCGGGTCTCATCATAGTGGAGCTGCTAATTGCAAAGATTCTAGTTCTTAAAAGTTAGTGTAATTAATTGCGTTAATTATTTGATATCGTGTGCTACTATAATGATGAATACGATTGATTAATATGATTATCTAACACACGATACGATATTCTTTTATCAAAATCCCGCGTAAGACTGACAAGATGTCACGTGTCAACATTGATTTGTTATCGAATATCGAAACAGGTCGCGCGGGAAAATCGAATTATATGACCTACAATTTCTAATACGGTTTCTAGCATAATTTGCGTTAAAATTCTATAATGACGGTAAGTGAAAAAGAGAAAATTTAGAAGTGAGAGCACTAAGCTTACAACCACGTATTTTTTTGATTCAAATCATTATTAGGTCATGGTGTCTACAATTTGATTGGTCGATTATTTGGCCTGATACTACGTGATATGAAAGTACTGATAATCTATCGCAATAAAATTTATAATTAATTTATTCGCGATAAAATTAAAAATATTTGAATATTTCTACGATTAATATTACGTTCATTTAAACAAACAAAAATTACATTTACATTCAATAATGCATTTACATATTAATTATCGGCATTGGTTTGATGATAATTGTAACCAATAAACTGCTCCAAAACGGCTGATAACGATACCACAAGTGGAATTTTTACTTGCTGTTGTTCTTCCAGAACTATTAATTTAAACATTGTTATACAATTGTAGTTAAAAAAAATATATAACAATATGTTGTTTCCTAAAACGACTGCCATGAAAATTTGCAATGTAAGTTTTTATTTTTTACGATATTTTCTGGAAATATGAACTATACAAAAATACGGGTATACATTTAATATTAACGTGGATAAATCTTTTCAGACTAGTCTCATAAATCTTCGTGCATATAGTTCAAAAGTAAAATTAAATGATGTAGTCATAGTGAGTGCGGTAAGGACTCCTATCGGTTCATTCCTTGGATCGCTTTCCAGTTTATCGGCAACTAAACTTGGAGCAGTAGCTGTACAAGTAATTATTAATTTATTTTTATATATTTCTTTAATATGAATTTTTCTATGATAAATTATATAAAAAATGAATTCTGTCTTTTATTAGGCAGCTATTGAACGAGCCGGTATAGCTAAAGATCAATTAAAAGAAGTATATATGGGCAATGTTTGTCAAGGTTTCCTTGGACAAGCACCAGCCAGGCAAGCTGCTTTATTTGCAGGTTCGTTTATTAAAACTACTATTGCTATAAGTATTTTAATTTATAAAATATACGATTGTAATTTTTATGTATCTCCTACAAATTAGGATTACCAAAGTCAACAATCTGTACCACGGTAAATAAAGTCTGTGCAAGTGGTATGAAGAGCGTTATGCTTGCTACTCAATCGTTACAATGTGGACATCAGGAAATTGTACTAGCTGGAGGAATGGAATCTATGTCAAATGTACCATTTTACTTAAAGCGGGGTGAAACTACGTACGGTGGTGTGAAACTCGAGGTAAAATTATTATTTCACAAATATATCATTCTATATCTAGTATCACAGCTAAAATTGCATAATATTACATAACAGGACGGTATTGTATTTGACGGATTGACTGATGTATATAATAAGTGCCATATGGGTAATTGTGCTGAAAACACTGCTAAAAAATATAACATTACGCGACAACAGCAAGATGAATATGCAATTAATAGTTACAAACGCAGTGCCGCGGCATACGAAAATAAAAGTTTTAAGGATGAACTTGTACCAGTCAGCGTACCTCAGAAGAAAGGTAAACCAGATACCATTTTTTCGGAGGATGAAGAATATAAAAGAGTCAATTTCGAAAAATTTAATAAGTTAAATACTGTTTTTCAGGTAAATATTCAAATATAATATATCAATAATCTTTATATATGTTAATAACTTAATCTGATATTTCTCTGTATTTCTCATAGAAAGAAAATGGGACTGTAACTGCTGGAAATGCATCCACATTAAATGATGGGGCAGCTGCCTTAATTTTAACAACCGTGGATACAGCACAGAGTTTAAATCTCAAACCTTTAGCTCGTGTAGTAGGTTTTCAAGATGCTGCAACCGATCCCATAGATTTCCCTATTGCACCTGCTTTTGCTATTCCTACTGTAAGTTATCATTTAATTAATACATAAATATATATATATCTATCTATTATATATATCTATTAAATATATATATCTAGATAAATATCTATTTTATTATTCACGATAAGAATCACGACAAATATTTTATTTTATCATCGATTATAGTTGCTACAAAATGCTGGAATAAACAAAAATGATATAGCTCTTTGGGAAATCAATGAAGCATTTAGTGTCGTAGTTGTGGCTAATCAAAAATTACTCGACATCGATCCCTCGAAGGTAAACATACACGGCGGAGCTGTATCTCTTGGACATCCAATAGGGTGAGTAGTCGGGTAAAACTTTGTAATATAACAATATAATTTTACTTACGCACTTATATCGCAAGTGAAATTTTTAATTTGCAGTATGTCCGGTGCTCGAATCATCGTACATTTAGTGCATGCCTTAAAATCTGGAGAAAAAGGCGTTGCATCTATTTGCAACGGCGGCGGTGGAGCATCGTCGATATTAATTGAAAAACTGTAAGTGTACTTACAAAGATTACTGTTACGCGAGAAATTCGCGATGCTGGTCAACTGATATTATACGTTTAACTATAAAGTCTTCCAATATCGCATTATTCTATTTTTCTATTTATAGATAGAAAATGTTATTTTACATACATGTTAAAACTATTTTTATACAACTGATATTTTTTACACGCCTCATGTTTTATAACAAAAATAAACTTTCAATGCAAATGAAATATATTATTTATTATTAAGTATTTGACATCTTCAAATATTTGATAAAAGTATTCTTTTACGAGAAGATGGATTTTATATCGCTCCCTAGGTACCATCCGGTTTCTTCTCCACCAAAACTAACGCTCTATACGAAGCATCCCTGTCCTCTTTGCGACATTCTAAAGGAAGAGTTACGCTTACGTTTTGCCAATCGATATCAATTGGAAGAAGTTGATATCGCTGCCGTGGGGAACGAAGCATTCCTTAAATTATACCGCTATGAAATACCGGTCCTCTTTTTAGAGGGTCAATATCTTTGCAAGCATCGTTTGGATTCCGATATCTTAGAAAAACGACTCAACGAATTGGCGTTACAAGGAAGAATATAATACGGTGCTTATACATATGTAGATATTTCCCAACATTCAACAATTTCACATGCACTTCAAAATAAATCTAAAATCATTATAATTTTTATTAGCGTCAGAACCGTGGACCCTATAGATGCGAAATCCTTGCTCGTAGTAGAAGAATAAGCGAGACACATGTAAATGTCTTGTGCATAGAACAGCGAGAAGACGTAGTTGCTGGGTCGATCCGAAACTCGTCCGCCTTCGGCCGTTCCTCTCCTTCTTTTCCAGCGTATCTCTGCATGTATTCACCTTTCTCTTCGTGTCCGTTCATTCCGCCCCCTCTCCTTGGCACGTAACTTCTCGCATGCTCTTGCGTGGGCCTCACGCATCGAGTGCAGTCGTCAGTGACGTGTCAACAAAGTGACCGAAACCAAAGAGGTGCTCCGAAATATTTTTAAAAAATATATAAAACTTTTAACAAATAGATAAACTGTACGATCGGCATAGTCAGGGAGAAAAAAGAGAGAGCGTATGCTTTGCGTGTTTGACTTCGTATATTTGTGTAAAATCGATCGGAACTTTCTAGACTCGTGTACGAAAGTAAACAAAAGCGTTGCGAAGGGTAGTAAGCCCTTCGAGGAGGAGTTTTCGAGTAGACTCGTGCTGGCCGCACTTTACCCGTGATGTCGCGTCTTCGAAAGGTTCTCCCCACCCTTCGAAAAGCGGGCAAAGAACGGAAAAGTGGGGGTGAGGGCACTTGGCCGATCTCGATGCGATCCTGCGCGCATGGTGAGGATCGGCACGGTGAATCGGTGAATGCACGAACGTCCCTACTCTTTCTCCTTCGTTCTCTTTCTTCCTCTCTTCTCGTCGAACGTTTGCGTTCGTTCTTCTTCAGTGCGTGCCTTACGCGGATACCGTCGGGTACTCGTTTCTCGTGGCGTCTACGTGGCACGCGCTGCGAGTACCGAGAGTACCGAGATGCTTCTAAAACGAGATATAGAGTCATAGAAAGAAAAAGAAGGCGATACCGAATAAGACGCAGATAAGGGAAAGCATGGTGAGCGAGTAAAAAGACAAAGGAGTGGGTAGAAACGGAGAAGAACGTAGACGGTCGGTATCCATTTAGGGCGATTCAAGAAATTCACTCGACGTGGACGCGTCTTTCTCGCGATTCGTTTGAATCACCGGAAAGCGCACGAGTCGAGAGGATTTTGACCTTCTCCGCAGACACGATTTCCTCACGATTGATCTATCTCGATTCGTGAACTTTCTGAAAGGTCAATCTTGTTTGTTCTTTTTAACGTAGATCTCGTATGCCATAGGAACCGTGGAAAAAAACTTTCAAACTTCGATATCATTTTCGCGCGCGAAATCGATCACGATTTTTCTATCGAATTTGAAATCTTTGGTGGCGCTGCGATCGTTCTCGAATTATAATCACGTCGTAAAATTTTCGCGTGATCGCTGGTTCTACGTGCTTTTATTTAAATTAACAATTCCATTTAAAATCGTTCGTCTTTCATAAACTTTAAGCCGAGTAGCTCGATCTCTTATAATACTCGTGTTAGAAAAGAATTCTTCTCTTCGTGGGTCTCGTTTCGCGTGTTTGAAAAAAACAGTGACCGCGCCGGCTCATGGAATATAGTGGTGGTGGTAACGAAAGAAAGAAGAGGAATGAGAAGAATAGAGAGGAGGAGGAGAAAGAGTAGTAGTAATCGAAGAAACGAGACGAACGTCGGTGCACCTTAACACACCGCGAGGAAGGCTAGTGCATAGGGGTAGGCTACTTTCCCAGATGGCGCCACGATCGTCGAACTCGATCGGTTCACGAACTTTTGAAAGGGCCGCCGCTCCTTAGGAACCAGTCGCTGCACGTCGCTTCGAAATACGGACGCGAAATCTCGTCTCGCGTAAAACGCGCTTGATTTATTTTTTATTTTACAATTTTTTTCCATTTTTGAAGGGTGAAGAAACACCTCGAAGAAGCAAATAGATCATCGACGACTGTCATGGACAATTGAGTGATAAGTTGATTTGCATGGACGCGAGAATGGACCTAAGAACAGTTAAAGATCATAAAATCAGAAGTTCGAAGTTGGTTCAGCCGGCGGCTACGTGGCCGGACAGTGCGATGCGCGAGTGAAATGCCTGTTAGATCACCGATCCCGAGTTATTATTATTCCTTGGTGTACGGTGAGTTCGACGTTTCGAGAGAAGAAGAAGAGATGAGGAGGCTGAATAGGGATACCTCTCAATGCGCGTCGTTCTTCCGTGACCCGAATGTGTCGTGACACGGTGCACGAGAGAGTTCGAGGAGGTGGTGGAGGAGGTGCTGGAGGTGAACGCCTGTGAACGAGTTACAAACGAGTTGTGAGAGACAAAGGATATCGAGAGAGCAGGTATTTTTCTTCCTCCATATTCATCCGTCCCTTTTTTTTCTACTTTAAGATTCAACATCGATTTTAATTTATTGTGAATAACGGCCTATTTATTCGTCTTCTTCTTCATTATCTTTGGATGCTGCGAAGTTTCGATCGTCTATCTCGCTTTCTCTAAAGACGCTTATACAACGAGTTCGAAAAATATACGCGCTTTAAATCGTTCACTATTTTTGCTCGTCCTAACTTTCACGCAGGCATTTTCACGATTCGAACGTTAAATATTAGAAAACTATCTTCGGCTTCGTTCGTTGTTATTGCTCTTAGTGGTGACTATGGCTAGAAAGTTGGGCGCTCTCGTTGGAATGCGAACGGTGCATCGTCCTTTTGAATGCTTTTGAAAAAAACGAACGTTCTCATTGTAATGCGGTAACTCAAGAAAGAGGGGGTCTCAGGATGGACGAGGGTCCACCTACAATTTCCACGAAACTTTCCTTAACGTTTCTCTTTTTTTCGTGAGCTCTATGAACCTTTTTTTAATCACGATTTTTAAAACACTTTGTATTTACGACTTATCTTCGTAAATGAGAGATTCTTAAACGTATTCCCGGAGCATCGTAACAAGTGTACTCGCGATTACGCGGTTCGTCCATTTCTCGTAAAAGAAAGAAAATATTCTCCGAACAAGAATTACGTTCGCGTTAGAAAACTCGTCCAAAGCCGGTCAGTCGTAAGAGCGAACATTATAATTAAGTCGGATCGACCGTTCAAAGTGCAGTACTAAGGAGATCTGCCTTTCTCTTCTGTACATCCATCGTATTCATCTTTACCTTAGCCGAGAAAAGTAACATCAACAATGATATTTTTAGACCGTGACACCTGTCGTCAAACACGCTGGCCGATTTTCTCCTCTTCGCTTTTTGCGACCGGAAATTGCATGAGACACCTGGAATTACTCATTCTCTCTTTCTCTCTCGTTGCTCTTATCGAAAGTAATCATTTTTTCAAAAGAAGGAACCCTAAATTTCTCAAATACTTGTCTCCTTTTGTTTGAAATATTTTACTCGAAAGAAAAAAAAAAAAAAAAAAGGGAAGACGCGAAGGACGAAAGAAAGCATCGGTGAAGGGCACGTTGTAGTTTTTACCGTAAGGATTGCGTTTCTATCCCTTGGGTGGGTCGTGAAGCGTGGCACCACCACGAACGAGAGTGGTTGGCCTTCGAGCGAGCACGATGCAGCGTGTATCGCTCGATCCTCGGACTTTCTGTAAAGCCTGAGAGAACCACCGTGCGTAGACGACGATTCGTTTCCACGTTTTAAGCGAAAGCCGACGAGCCACGAAAGGACTCGGTCAGGTTATTTCTACGAGGTTGCGGTTCGTACCGCGTAAGAAAAGTAGAAGAGAAAGAAAAAAAAATATTCTCGTCGATCTCGATATTATCGATCGGAAACAAACGATAAGCTTAGATCGCTCGTGGTTTATTCGTGATCGCGATGTAATGGCTTAGAGAGGTAATAAATAGATTGGAACGAGACGGAAAATTCATTAATTCGCGGAACGGGAACGAGTATAGGATGGAATTTTCATTATTCCAGTCGGTTTACTATCCGAGCGATCTATTTCCTTATAGAATATCGCATTTTCCTTTTCGTTGAATCAGATATATTCTCTACAAGATTTCTGCCCGCGTATGTATAATAAATTTAAACGAATTCTATTCGTAACAACTCGGTATGCATATCGGTATTCAAAGAAAATGAACTCAAGTGATAGGAATGACAAAGGAAGCCAAATCCCATGAATTCAATGAACATGTCCAAAAATGGATATGAGGTTATAAACCTTGCACATACGCATGCTTAGTTATTAGTTCAGATAATGGAGCTCCCACCGTATGTTATCTCAATGGTTAGAACGTATTATTCTCGAGTCTCGCGACGAGGCGTGATTATTAATATTGCTTTATCGTCCCTCGCTCCACAATTTTACTCCATAAATTTCTTACTCGCCTTCGCCAAGAAGATGTCGCTTCGCGATAAACCGTGAACTTGATTATTGAATCTCTCGAATTTCGTATCGGCTGGAGTCATGAACTTTCGTTATTGTTTTGCTCGTATACGTTTGTTGATAGTTTCGTTGTGATGTGGGGAACGTGACCATTATACATTTTTTAAATTTAAGTGGGACTATCTTCGAAATACAGCCTACTAATAAAAAAAGAATCATAAAAATTGGTTCACAATTGGCGAAGATATCGCGTAACACACACCAAAAAAATACAGTCGATTTGATAAAACCTTCTTTTTAAAGTCGGTTAAAAATGTAACGAATTAATTAACGATTCCGAAACGAACGACAGGACGAGTAGTATCGAACGTCAGCGAGCCTTTTTTTTAGGCGTTGCCTGACTACGTGATTCACGAACGTGCTATGTGGGACCGTTCGTTGCCGGCTGAGAAGGTCCGGTTACTCGTTACCTGTTCGAGTATGGAACCCGCCCTGATCGACCGCGACATTCGCTATTATCCTTTCTACGAGATCTTTCTTATCTATTTATCTACGAGGAATCAGGTTTCTAGTATTTTTCTAACCTACGTTACTAGAATTCTTCGTAATCTTAAAACGTTTCGACGTTACTTCTCTCGTCACGAAACCGTAAACGTTTTTCCTCTCGACTTATCGCGCCCAGATATGATTATTTTTAATAAAACTACGCAGCTTTTCCTGCGCGCTGGTACAAACGAGAGGTCGTAATAAAATTGAGTACTTTTGCACAATATATAAAACTATGAAAACACGTTTGTTCTATTTTAAAAATAGACATTATAAAAATGAGTTTAAAAAGTTGGGAAATAAACATCGGCATAAAACACAAGAGATATTAAATCTCTCGACACCACGTTTCGACTATATTTAAGTGACTTCTTCGATATCTATCTTCGTGCACGATGCCATGGACAAACGGCGGGAATAAATATTTATTCCTAGTAGACGTAGAAGAAGAACCGGAAAAGCTACGCTGGCCGGTCCATGCGAGAGAACGTCTTTGGAGATTTATTTACGGGATGCAAGGCGTCGGTGGTCGAGAATGTTTCTATTCGAGTTTATGATCGTTTTGCTTTTTTCTCTTTTTGCGAGTACACTCGTTTATCCAGGCTGCCGTATAAACATCCTCGGGCTATGTGCACGCAGTATTGATACGTAAAAAACGAGTGTTTATCGAAAAGAGCCGACAATTTATCAATAATCTTAAAATGTCCGTTCGTAAACAATCCGGTTCACGGTGGAATATTTAGATATCCTAATTGCTTAGTTCCATTTTCAACATAAGAGAGAGAGGAAACTTGGGAATATATTATACATATGGTGTTTGCGTGTTGTTGACTGTTGTAAAAAGACTGTAATTACGGTTATACATCGACGTAGATCAGGAGAGAGAGAGAGCACTAACGTCGTAGTTTCCGAACGTAACAAAGGATTACTTTGAGTCTTTGTTTGCGATGCGGGACCACCACCCGCACTCGATGCATCTTCGGATTTAAAGCTGCCTTCACAACGACCTATCCGAGAAATCGGTCACCTTCGACATGTGATCCTGTCCGGCTGCAACCTGTTGTTCCTTCGATATATTATACTCTCTTTCTCGGCAATTTTTTTTTTTTTGGCCAAAAAATCAACACGTCTCGTTCGATCGAGGATCGAAAGACCGGTAGGAACGACGCTTAAATTCATCCTTTTTGTCTTGGCGTGCGTGCTGGTCCAAGGACAGCTTTGGTATTCCGTTAGAATACAAATAAGATACCGGTGCGCGTTCCATCGAAGAGAACAAGAAAGATTGCACCCACCAACTCGTTTGCCTCTTTCTTTATTTTACTTTTTGGTATAGGTTGAACGATACGACAATGCGAAGTGGCTTTAAACGGAGCCGGTCGTTGACAAAATTATTCGAGGAGAAAGGTCGTCCATTCTGTCTCGTTCTCGCGAGAGCTTGGACAAATAAACCGCTTGATGGATGACTCACGTCGTCCGCAGAACTCGATACGATTGAACTCGTAGAACGAAGCTGATGGAAGAAGCCCTCGTTGTGTGCCTTCTCGCTATCCAATACTCGCTCCTTCCGATGGTACATACTACGTTTACATATGTTTGTAAGGTACTTCAAAAATCTTCTTCGCGCGTATTTCCCACGAAGGCTAGGAAAAAATAGTCGTGGAAAAAAAGAGGACTAAGTATTTTCAGATAAATTCAACCGTCTTTTATATTATCTCTCGGGGTGACACGAAAGAGGACGTGCGAAAAAGCACGACGTTGGGATTCATGAACTCGAAAGTACCCCGGATAAGGAAGGAGAGCACTAGGAAGCGATCCTGTGCTACGTAAGTACATTCTCAAGGCGTGGGAGCGCACCTTAGAATGCTAGCGCGATAAAACGAACGCACTGGGCTCCTTTCGACCTGTCTTCCTTTTACTTATTTTTTGTCATTCGAGATCCTTTTCATATTTGCTTCCTGGGTCACGAGTGTACAATATCGTCTCTTTAATGATCGATAGCACGGCAGACGTTTGAAATAATAAGCTACGAGTTGGTACGAGCAAAAATGTTTGTGAATCAAACAGTTTATCGAAGAATACGAGTTAAGCTTTAGGGACGCGTAGGAATCTTCGGAAAATTCGTTATAATCGAAACTTGCTAAGGCATCGTCGACATCGAAACGTAATTCTTGATCGATTTTAAAGGAGAGCGATAAGGAGGATTCACTGTCAATCGTGGATCGCTTCACGCACAATTCCTCCTCGTGATTCGACCGTTTAACGTGTCGTTCTTAATCGTTACTAACAATATGAGCCGTTGCGAGGAAGTGTTGATTCGTGCTTGTCTATTTCGCGACTTACAGTAGTCATCCGGTGCTCTATCAAGTAACAATCTTTCGAATTCGAAGCAGACGATATGTTTTTTCAAAGTTCGAACGATACGTTCTTCTTTAGCGGAATCATACGATTCTTACGAAGAGTCGGTGAGTCTTATAGTTGAAAAGCTTAGTGGATGAACATGTTAAGTACCAATTTAGTGAATTTAAGAAAATTAGCTGTGAAATTATTAGAATTCCATCCTATGCTATGTTATTACTAGACTGCGGATATTTATGCAAATGCATATGAATTATGATTCATGATTCGTCAAATATTGCAAAGAGAACTGATAACTGTATAAAAATATGTAAAATATAAAAGATACACATAACATATTCAATGATTTGTCTTATATGTAAAATTTGAAAAACATACGCAATAAGACAAATATGCATTTGCATAAATATCCGCTGTCTAGTTATTACGATACTTTCTTTCACTAAAAACCGCCTTACTAGAAGTTCCATATTTAGAGCTAACCATAAGATGTTCTTCTATTTGAAAATCTCAAATGTTACTTAACATGTTTATTCACTAAGCTCTTTAATTCCAATTGGTTCGAACAAACGAAGAAAGTACTTAAAACAATCAAGTTCTCGATCGAATCTACCAAGATGATAGATCAAACTTTGGTCACGTAGTATACGCGAAATGTTAATTTACGATCTAGCTCGAAGGAAGGCTCCTTCTATGCACTCATGTTTATTTTCAGGTGGAAATCTTCGAAAAATGGCATCGGATGATCGCGATCTGATCGATCTCGGGAACGATGCCTGCGTGCCGCGAGTTTCGCTGACCGATTCAACACCTGAGGAACAGGAACACCTACTGGATGTGTGCCCGCCAAAGTTGGAACAGAAGCTGTCCCTGACCGTGAAGCAGGAGCAAGTTCAGAACGATAGCGACAACGGAGACGTCTTGGTGACCTTGGGGCATGATCAGGTCGTACCAATCCGGAAACGAATCGACGTTGTCTCGTCGGATACCATAAAGAGGATACGAGACATTACGAGAAACCTCGAACCGGTTATAAGGCGTACTTGTTCGGGTATCATCGAGGATCATAGAGACATCGTCGACCATGCTGGTTCTTCCGAAGAAGAAACTTTCGAGACACAGGAGATCAACAGTGCTTTCAATTTCTTAGCCGAGCACGAATATAACGATGATCAGTTTAATCAGGACGATGTTGCTGGATCGAACAGGTCGATATCTTCCCCGGTGAGGCCTCTCATCGGCAAGTACGTCGATAATTCGCCCTGTTTAGAGAATCGCAGAAGAAGAAAAACGGATTGTTACGAGGACAACCCAGCGTTCGAGTCTTCTCTTTTCGAGGCGTCCTCTTCTTGTACGGAACTCGAGTCTTCCTCTTTTGTTGACTTGGTTAATCTCGAACCTCGAGATAATAAATGCAAGAGACGTGGCCAGGACGAAACCTCGTTCTTACGCGAGACAAAAAGGAGGTCCTTCCAGAGCGTGGGTCATCGTAAATCTTGGGCCGAAGGGACAAACCCTAGGAATCTTTCGAAGGACGTTTTGGGGAGGGTCAATAGATCGGTCAGCTTGGAGGAGTCTGGTCAGTCCTACGAACCGTCAGGTTTTCTTACCGGGTAAGGATTTACTTCCTTTTCTATGATAAAGTATAAGAAAATGGAAAAAGTGTTTTTCAAGATCATAGGGGAACGCGTGTCTACGTGCTCGTACGGGAGGTGAGTGCGTCGACTGAAAAGTATACCTACTTTCGTGCCGGAAGTATTTATCGAGGCTCGACCTAACGAGCGTGCAAACTATTTCAAATCGGTCTACGACCCTTCGCGAGCGTACCTTTCTTATCTAACGAAGATGTACGACGACGAGATCTGTCAAACACGTCTTAGTTATATGTTTCTAAATTTTTCCTACAATTTTTCTTCAATTAATAGTAAGGTAAAAGTACCAGTTCTGGACCTTTTAAGAGAATAGTTCAGTTGATTTTAAATTTATTCGGAAAATAATGTATTTATTTATAGTCTAATGGTACTATGTAGTACAATGGAGTAAACAGGAATTTAAACTACTTTAATCCAGAGATCGATCGTTTATGGTATTTTTTGTATCATATTGAGAATTTGATCCATGGGCCGAGTATTGGACCGTCTTGAAACTGAACGTCCCAGTAATAATTTTCTACTTTTTAGAATAATGTATAATACATCTCAAATTTACATTTCATAAATATTCACAATTCTTCAATTACTGTACTCTTGTTGACGTTACTAAAAAGGCGATATTAGTAGGAGGTTGAAACATACACGCTTCAGTTCACACTGTTATTTTATACAATTACTAAAGATTCAAATGTTTATCTTAGGTAGATAAAGAATCAAATCAGTTCTATCGGTATTCAGATTGCAATAAAAACAAGTAAATACGGAGTAAATCAAAAAATGTATTCAAATAGGTCCGAGACTATGAAAAGGATCAAAAACTGGTACTTTTACCTTATTACCTACCAAAGAAAAATATTTCGGCGCTGACATAAATCTCGCTAGAAGAGTCCAATGTTCGTCGATGAATTGGAGTAACGTTCGCAAGAACGCTGAAACACTTTCGAGAGAATTACGTATGACTCGAGAAAGCGGAAAATGCTAACTCCGTGTCGCGTATTGCGGCAACTCATCGTCGTGCTTTTCGGAATTTTCAGAGTCGTAGTCAAAGAGGAGGGCTCGGCACTGACGTGTTCGCTCGGCAGCTGCGGGCGTCGTCGAGCGAGAACGACTTATCGAAGAGGGTAGGCAGTTCTCGCGATAAGGAATATAAAAAAGCGGCTCTGGCGTGGTTAGCCTATATAGAATAGCTCGCATGTACGTTACAAAATGCGCGTATAATAGATACATACATATGTATGTTGTACGTCAGTCGTATCGATAGGTACACGTGTAAATGAACGAGACAGGAGGCTCGCGTCTTTTTCGCAATTTTATTCGATCGTTAAGAAAAGAAAAGCAACAAAAAAGTAGGAGGGAAACTGGACGAACGCGATTGCAAATAATAATCACTTTAAAGATCATCAATCTCGTTGAATATTCTCGCTCGTCGTTCGCGTTCGTTCTCTTTACATTATTCATCGTTGCTCGTGACTTAACGTACCCACACTGTAAAATCGTCGATGGGAAAGCTTTTTATCGAGCATGGAAATACGCGTTTTACATCGATAAGAGGAAAGAGAAGAAATAGACGGACTTATTCTCGGTCACGGTGGAAGACGTGGGACGGATAGACCCACGGGGATCGCGAACACTTTCTATCGTCTATCCCTCGTGACATCGGCTTAACCGGAAGTCGCGTTAGCTCGGGCTCGTGCGCGAGAACCGTGGATCCCGCATACTCTTGGCACCACGGGGTTCCCGAACTGGCACGTGCGCTCGGCCACGCTCCCGAGAACAAAGGGTTTCTTCTTCAACCTTCCTCGAAGAAAACTTCCGAAAGGACGTCTTTTTGTTATTTCTTTCTTCTTTTCACGCTCGAGATATCATCGCGTTCGCGCTTGATCCTCGTCACGCCATCGACTTTCTCGATCTCCGCTTTCGGGACTCGATCGTCGTCACGCGGAAGAGTAATATGCAAATTCTCGAGTTTCGTAAGCTGATTTGTTTCTCTTTGTTACGAGCCGTATTCTTTCTTAGGGATCAATTGGAAATATAATTCATAATTTTGACCGTAGGTATAACTTTAACCCTTTGCACTCCGCATCGAGTCTGACTCGACAAGACCGATTTTGAGGATAATACGATGTCGAGTAGTCCTTGACGCTCAATTTTTTTTTAAACTCACAGATTTTACTCCAATTTACCTACAAACTCGAACAATTTTTTTTTTTTACAATATGAGTAATGATATATCACTTGAAATGAAATGATATGACGTTGGAAATATGGTGCCTCAGAGGGGACAGCGGAGTGCAAAGGGTTAATAGAACGATATATTAATATTCTTTTTTTGTTCATTCGTACATTTAAAATAGAAGAAGTAATGGAGCTGGATCGATAAAATTAAAAGAGATACTCGTTCGACAGGAAAGCACCGGATGGAGAATCACCGATCAGATCGGAGGAGGCTTGCTCGGAGTGTTCGGAAGTCGATTGGTCGTGGTTGGAGGAAGTGGAGAGCCTGCGGGCGTCGGAGACGTCCGGTCGCGGCGCGGGTTCACCGGCCAATGAGAGGTTCGAGTTGGAGGGGAGAAGCGCGTCCCCCGCGAACGTGAACGAGAGGACTGAGCGCAGGCGCGACAACGAGGATCGGCTCGAAGAAGCGAGTCGCAGTGCCGCGATGTCCGTCAGCGCGTCGACGGGAAAGTCCCTAGTCGATGCTGACTCGCGATCCGACATAATCGACCGTCGAGGTAACCCAAACAACAACAATAGCAACAACGAGAACGAGGGCAATAACAACAGTAATAATAACGGTGCCGATCACAATGAGAACGAGGTGGAATCGCGTCGCGTCACGAGCAACGAGCTCCAGTCGAGTAATAGCAACAACCACAACAACAGTAATAATCGTATCACGAATTCGTGGATTCGCGCCTCGATGAGACGTCTCCGTCATTTGCGATTACCGGAAGGAACCGCGGACCAGAGACAACGGAACGTGGAACAAGCCAATCACAGGACGGCGATCGTTTCGGCGCCAAATTCGTTGCCCGATATCGCGTTGATAGCACCTGAGATCTTAGCCGCTCAAACGAACGGCACCTCGGGTCATCATTTGAGGCCATCGAGTGCGCCGGCGGTTAGAAACAACGCGGGTACAACCTCCGGAGCTATCTCTCCAACGAATTCTGTCGGTGCTATTGGTGTTGCTGGTGCTGTTACCGGTAGTGGTAGTGGTGGTGGTGGTAGTGGAAACGTCGCGACGCCGCGACGACCGGGACGACAGCACGGCGGCGCCGTGAATTCTTCCTCCTCCTCCAATAACGCTCCTTCGAGCGTCGCGACGCCCTCGACGAGATCCAGGTGCGCCTCGAACGTCGTAAGGGACGCTACTTCCTCCGGACAGAGCAGCGTAGCCTCGACGACGACCGGCAGCGACGCGACCGGCACTTCCGGCACGACGACCTGTTCCAGCTCTTCCAACGGTTCACCAGCCAGCACGGCGACCAGCCCGCAACGCGTCGCCTCTAGGAGGTATATTTGCTAATTACTTACTCTTGCTTTATTACCGTTCGTTTATGGGAGAGTAATGATTCACGATATTCTTCTTTTTCTATCAGCTTTTTTAAGCACAGGTACCAACGAGGAAAGGACCAAGTACTCGAGCTTGAATCTTTATGTCATTCTCGTACGATATTATAAGAAGTCAAGGTGTTAACCTTCGTTGGTACCTTTTAAATCAGTCCTAAGATCCTTTCGAACGTGGGCGGATAGTTCTGCTCGCCGCAACGAGCCGTAAATCGTCAACGCGTATACATACATGAAAGAGAGGAGCGAATTCTCCTTTTAGGTTCTCGCCGGGATAGACACGTAGGAAGATGTCTTATAATACCAAAGGTGTTTTCGCGATTAACGCGATCCTTTTACGAGATCGTACGCGATCGTAGATCGATTCTGAATTCACAGTTTTCCGTTGTTCCGTTCGACGCGTTGAATATTCTAATCCGAAATAGTAGCGGCGAGTGTTAATTATCATATCGTTCGAACGTACTTGGACGAGCAAAGGTTCACGGTATTATGTAACGTAATACGGTAGAACCTCGATTATTCAAACATAGATCAACCAATCGTAGCATCAGGAATAATCATCAGAGGGTATGAAGCACAACAAGAAAGAATTCCTGCGGAATTATTAACCCTTTGCACTCGAGGTCACTTCCGAGGCGACATATTTTTAACATTATATCATTTCATTTCATCGAATGATATATCACTAGTTATATTATAACAAAAAAATACGTTCGACTTGCTGGTAGCTTACTCAAAAGATACATCTGTGAACACAAACAAAAATCAAGCGTCATGTCAGACCAGAGACTCGAAATAAGAGTTATATTTAAATTTCGTAGAAACATCTGTATTAGGTACTCAAAATGGAAAATAACTTAAAGTCATCATTAAATATTTTTGAGTAATAGATTTTCAAAATCTAGGTTTTTGAGGTTTTTGATTGAAAATTCTAAATTTTGAAAATATTTAAAAATATCAAAATCTGTCTCGTCGGAGTCACACTCGACAGTGAGTGCAAAGGTTTAACATTTAAAAAAATGCGATTTAGCAGGACAGAGAGAAAAAATTATAATTTTTTATGTGAAATTTAGTTATAACCCGAGTTGTTCGATTATCCGAATTTCATAAATACAATTAGTTCAGATAATCAAGGTTCTACTGTACTTAAAATGCGATTCGATTTAATGGCTCGTTTGAAAATACTCAGAATCTTCGAACGAACGTCAATTGGAATCTCGTTGACTCTCGTTCGTTTCCTTCGATCGTCTTCGGGGTCGCCTTTCTTAACTTTTGGCCTAACCTCTCTTGCTACATTTGCCGGAAGCGAAAATCAAGTTAACGAGTTGATTGTAACCGGCTGCTCGTCCAGGCTTGACACTGCAATGCCTACCCTTTTTGCGTAATCGGTCGATACACCCGGTGGGCAGGGCGTTAGGAAATTCGTTCAGAAAATTTTTTTTAGGAAACTTTTTGTGTAAATTAACCATGCAATTATCGATAGCTATCGATCGAAAGATATTCGGGATGTAGGTAAATTTCGAGTGACGACATTCGAGTCGAATCCTTTTCGAAGGATGAGCTCTGGAACGTAAAGCGTTTCGTTTAACGCGCGCACGGAGAGGATCCTTCGAGTCTGACGCAATAACTCATAATATAAAGGCGAACAATGCGCGTGAAAGCGAAAGAGAAACATAGCGCTAGTGTCGAAAGTATTCGTACTGCACGGTGTATGTCAGGAATTTTTTTAGAAATTACTTATTACAACTGGTAGAAGTAAGGAATATCAAATAAAACGATGATACGTATACATTTTTCAGATACCTCGATTATTAAAAAAATATCATTCGATTTTAGTACGATCATTTGACTGGGAGTACGGAGAAGGTTCCTTTGTATCATCGGCACACCACGAGTGTAGAGACACGCCAACTTATTGTGCTAGGAATAATTGATGACCGTAGTTGCGACAAACTTCGTCGTTTGTAGTTACCGCGCTAGACACGTAAAAGTCACCTGGCGTGGGGAAGATTACAAAGAGTCCCCTTAATCTCTTTTTTAATTCTATCTTGGATCGTTCTCGAAACTCGTGGTAAGCGAACGCTTAGTTAGTTTTCTAGTACACCTAAAGAAAGACGATGCCGGTATACGCGTACGTATACACCATCTAATTTATCGATCGTTCGCTCGCGAGTTTCACTCTGGTTTTTCAGCGAAAGTCTTAACGAGTTTTCCAGCCCGGTGGGTGTATCATGGGATCGTATCGCGACGTTTAATCGGAAGTTAGTTGATTTTAAGAGAATCCCGCCTCTGGTATTCTCACAAACGTGGGAAATTTCATTCGCCGAGAGAAATTTCAATGAAATAGCGACGAAACGTTATTTATTCTCTGTATTCCCCGAAACGCGACCTTGCTTGTTTTTAGCGCTCTTTCAACAGAATAAACTCGGATTCGTTGAGTTACGAAAGTCAACTATTTCGATTGATACACTCTCTCGAATATGCACGTCACCAGCTTTCCTATCGAACATTAACGATCGATCTATTTTCTTCTATACGAAGGCACTAGGAATTTATATTTCAAAAGAAGAAACTACGTAAAACTATTCCTTGCTTGCCAATTGTATAAACACGTTAACCGACCTCCAACGTAACTTGCAAATCGATCGTTACGTTATTCGCGCTTTGGCGTCATTGCATTTTATATTTTCGATCGCGATACGATCGAGAATACGTTGAATCTTTCATAGACGCTTTGGAAGCATCGCGAATCCTTTTTTGTCTCAAGAACCAGAAGCGTTGCGTGCGTCTCGATCGATCGGATTCTCAAGGGTCGATGATCTCGATCGTTTCAGAAATTGTTTTCGTCGTCAATGAACCGTATCACCTGTTGCGTAATTCCCAACCTTGCTCCCGGAGCAAGATCACTCGAGATGACGAGGATATTTCTAGCGTGAAGAAAATAACGAGAAAAGGTAACTTTCTCAAAGGCAAACATATAATTGCAAAGTAAACGATTTTTCTAATGCACATATAACGCATCTTTAGGTGCTACGTGGTCTTTTCGTTACTTACGAGGATAACTTTAATAGCTACGACATTTCGTTCTCTACGATGACTCTTTCGCTTTCCATCCTTGTCGCTCTGTCCTCGTCGAGCACATCTTGATTTCACTCGTTAGCGAACATCTGCCGCTGGACGCGGATTTATTTGTTGCAACCGCGAATTTACTTTCGTCGTTATCGAGTAGTTGGAGAACGCGTACGACGATATTGACACTGGCGAACGTTTATTCTGCCTCTGTCCCCCATCTGCAGTTGACGTTTTCAATTTATCGTCGCGGACGATCCTCCGAGGAAAAGTAAGCTTGCATGTTTTTCTACCTTTTTTCTGGCACGCCCGTCGCTTTAATAAACGTCACAGTCGATCTTTCGACTTATCGATCAAATTCCAGACTCCTTCGACTTACGATCATGGCTTCTCTCCAATAAATCTAGAAGAAGGATATTCGAATTCTTTTCCAATACGTTTACCTCGATTTGGCTCGGGATATCGAATTCAAAGTAAACGTAAATCCGAGTAAGGTACTTTCGTTCTATAAAGCGAATTCCATTTCGTGTTACTTGCGTGTAGCGTTGCCAAGGAGAAGATGATAAATTTCGAATTGTACAAGTACCTATCATCCAACGACGATCTAGAAGAGTACGGTAGAACCGCGATTATCTCAATTAATTATGTTCGTGAAAATCGGATAATCGAGCGACTCATGTTATAATTAAATTTCACGTAAAAAATTATGATTTTTTATATATTACCCGTTTAATACATTTGTTTTAATTATCCAATCTCTCTGTTGCGTTAAATTGCATGTTTTTTTTAATGTTAATAATTCCACGAAAAAACTTTCTTGTTATCCTTTATACGCTTTGATAATTATTTCTGATGCTACGATTGATTAATCGCTGTTCGCATAATCGAGGTTCTACTGTATTTGTTAAAAGTACGTCAAACTTTGTCCCTCCTGGGAAAAATGTATCGTGACAATGAGTCACGTTTTTGGGTCAGTGGTTGCTTTCGTAGCGGCGGGTCATCAATACCGGGCACAACATAGTTACCTTAACGGTACATCATCGTTGTGTAGCCGCGGTCATCGACGTTGATGTTCTATAACCGAGAAGCAGGATAATAGGAACGAACCGGGTGGAGCGGTGGTATCAGTTTTTATGTAAGACAATGAACGTGCCTTTGTTCTACCTTTTCCTCTTCTTCGAATTCTCACGCGCTTGAGCCATCGAGAGTGCTCGTATGTCAACCTCGAGACGATGACTCTTGCCAATGGCACCGGCTGCCTACCAGACCAGTGCGTGTGTGTGAGACGCTCGTCCGAGGTCACTGCACCTACCACCGTTCCTATCTCGCACGTTTTTCCATCGTCCTTGCGTTTATATATTTCTAGTTTACTCTACCAATGTATGAATGCCACAAAAACCTCAGAATGAACAAGCAAAACGTTCTTTCTCGCGTCGATTGAATATCACCGGTCGCTTTGTTCTTTCCGATCGTTTAACCGTTGCGTAATTTTTCACATTTCTAATGAAAAAGAAGATCTCCCGTTGTAAAACGCGATAGATTTTTTTCCCGATCATATTGAACTAAAGAAATAAAATCGAAAGAACTCGTAATGCTTCTTAGAGAATGAAAATACGAATCAAAGAGATCTCAGGGTCGCAAGAAACTGGAGAAAATCCTTACGTTCTTTTTAGAAGCACGCCATTCAAGAAAACGAGATGGCAATTCGATCCTTTTCACGCGATCGCCTTTCGCTCTTTTCTAATAATTCTGGCTCTGCTCTTTTTCCTATTTTCTTATCTAATCGAGGGTTTCTGTCAGCGAGCGCCGACAGCACAAATGGACGCTCCGTAACATAGAAACGACGAAATGAATCAGCTAGTTCGTTTCTCCTATACGTCTGTCTATTTAAAGCGAAAGTGGCGGAAGTCGAATCTAGGACGATTTGAAATACGGTAATATCGAAGAGTAGCGAATAATAGGTTATTTTCGAACGGTGTATTTTGGAGTAGGAAATTTTGGACCAGGTCTTTGACACTTCTGATTTGTCCTAATGTCTAGAAAAAAAAAGAATTGATGAAGTCATTGATTTTTTTTATGTACGAAAATGCAATCCTATCTACGGATTTGTGGACACGCTTTGTGTAGCCAGGCGACGAAGCAACGGTCACGTTAGGGCGGTGCTTATGCACGCCTGACCGCGGTGGTAACGTTTCTTCTTATTGATTATTTCCCAGGAGAAGTATGTTGCCGTTGTTGTTTGAAAGTACCTCCCGCTGCCCAGGAAAAGACACGCGGGCTAACCCCGAGACCCTAGCTTTGCTTATTGCCGAACACACCTATCGCGTCTTGATGATAGGAATTTTTTAAGAATCTCGATTCACGTCCACCAACAATAGAGAACTTCGAACGATCAATTATTAATCGATCACGTAACAAGATTTATCTATTCGCATCTACTATAGTAGGTGTGAACGAAAAGGAATCGGTAACGTCGATGGTCTCTAACGCGAATAACCGGTTCTTTGCCTCCCGTCGTCTTGGTCGTTCGTGTCCCTATCGTGAGACTTTCGCCGGGAATTTTTCAAAATGACTTTTCGAATCATGGCCACGTTTCTCCTCGCAGAAGCTTCGGGAAAAGCGATAGCACTTTAAGCGTTCTCTTTTCGTAGGACTCGTCGTCGCGTTTATCGAGTTAAGATAAAGGTGTAATAGACGTTAACTATATATCTGGTATGGAGTCGCTAAGAATTACAGGTTTTACGAGACAATTACTTTTATCGCTCCCATGAGATACCGTGTTCCGTCTGTGGCATAAAATGTTAGTTTTTTTGTCAACCGAAGCGAGGAAAAAAGATATAAAGCATGAACGATATCGGTCGGTGTTTAATGACCCGACGAATGTCGTTCTATTAACCGAACGACATTGTTCCTACTAATCGATCGTATTAACTTTATCATTGAATCGAAACTGCTTTTAATTAAAATCGTGGATAATCGCGTGCGAAATCACGTGCAGCGTATATGTATGTGCGGGACGTTGGCACGTCGATGTTCTCCTTCGTTTCGTGAAACATTTTGGAGATTCATACATACGTATAAGTGTATATACCTGCCCATGCATCAATAACTGTCAGAATGTTCGTAACGAAGAGGTAGACTAGCAGCTAGACGTCTCGGAAAGTCGGAATGTTACGAACCAATTAAGGAAGTCGGACAGTAGGAATCGTTCGATCGTACCGAATTCGTTCGTGACGTTTCTCGTTGCCAGAAGCAATTTTCAGTCGTTGACCTATGAGAGTTGTCCTTGTAATAATTAGTCATTATTAGACGAACGGTGATATTGTCTTTCAAAAATACCATGAAAATATCATTCATCGTCGAGGATGAGAGGGAAAAGATTTCTAGCTTATTGTTCGTGGTTGAAACGCTTTCCTTTGAATTGCTATTCGCTCGAACGGTGAATTTGAGAGTCTCCTCTTCTCGATTCTTGCTCCGGGTAAAGCATCGTCATACGTACGAGTTCCAGTTGCAACAGAACTGGAAGCAGCAGCAAAAGCAGCAGCTGCATCGCCTTTGATGGGCGACTGTTAAAGCCGGTTATACGGCAGGTAGTCAATTGCTCCTCTAACGCGCCCTGTAAAACCAACAAATCTTTCCTTCGCTGGCAAAACTACTACTTGGAATATAACCGTTAAGTTATTCTCGCGGCGATCGTCGTGAGAACAAGCTTCTTAGTTTTCAAGGACGACAACGACGACAACGTTTTGCGTAGATCGAATTCGCAAAAGGCGTATAAACGAATAATAATTTTCTTCGGCGTCTGCTGCTGTCGAAAAATATCCACTAGTCGTTAATATCTCGTCGCTTCGCGTTATTAGCGAGCTATGTATTCTCGCTTTAACATCGTTATCCTCTATTCTTTTTCTCGCTGACGGAACACCGTCCAGCGTATCGTACGGCCCGTGAAATCACTCTCCACGTCGATTTTCGACTGGAACGTGACATTTCGACTCCCCAATTTTGCATTCGACGCGCTCAAAGTCAAGCTCGCGATCACCTACGTGGAAGTAACAAAATACGTGTAGAGAAGCCTGGACGCATCTCTTCTCCGTCTTTTATAGTGGTCAAAGTGCGTGACTCCGGTTCACCTTCCTACCCAAGATCCTCGACATTGCACAGGATAGCCTGTAGATACGTGACCGGTTTGCATATACGTGAAAGAGAACGTCGTTGAAATTTTAAGCGACGATAGATCGCGAAAAATGAATGCACATATACGTGCATACATACATACGAATGTGTTTAATAACGGAGAGCGATCGATATCGATATCAGCAGTATTTTATCGCAATTTTATGCGGCCCTCGGCTATTTTTTCTCTCACTTCCTTCTCTCTCCCTTTTCTCGATGCACGTCATTGAATTTCGAGGGTACTCGTTAATACAATTACAATCGCGATGTAATATCTTTCGGTTTTCAACGTCGTAACATCGCCGACTCGTTTATAATGCGACGGCGATTCACCGATGTAAATTCAGATCTGGCTGTATCTCCGGCTGTGCGAGCGAGCGAACGAGAGAGAATTAAATCGGGACCACGGTAGGTACACGAGAGATAGAGAAAGAGAATAGCAGTGCTTTCCGCGTCCGTAAATCCTATTAAGAGGCTTGCCTCGAGTATGTAATCACGAGTGTACCGTTAAAAGCGTATGAATGACATCGCGCCTTCTACCACGATGATGTAACACATGGCACATCTTTTCTACATATTTTAGCATTTATTGTTATGCACTCGCATTCAAACGAAGCGTTTCACATGCGATACTTCTAACGACTACCGTTTATTTTCTAAGATTCTTCGTTTTGCCTTCGTTACGTGGCTGGTAAGATATCGATACAAATGTTATTTCTATCAACGAAGAAGCGTCATGATCTTTTTCAAGTACAGCTCCCACTTTACTATTAATTGATTAATATATCTATCTATGTGCTCCTTCGTAAATCGATTTTAAATATCTTAACGAGCTGGATTTAATGAGACGTTATGATTACGATGCTTATCTCGTTATCGTTCGTGTCCGTCTCTGGCGAAGAAAAGATTCTTCGCTAAGCGTACGAGCACGATGGTCGTTCATAAATAAACATTGCTCCGGGAACGTCGATAGAAAGTAGAAACTCCTCTGGCGAAATTGAAGAGAGAAAGAACGTAGACAAAGCTACCGGGCTCTTCTAATCGGATCGATCTTCGCTTTTCGAAGGGACCTACGAACGTTCTTGAACATTAATTAATATCGATGATATAACAAGTATGTATATCGCTTCATGTTCCGCGCGTTTCTTCCTACGCCGTCCCGGAAGTAGGAAACCAATTCGCTAATTCAAAGTCCGACCTTCTCTTAGCTACGTGATTTGGCCACGTTCGCGTTGGATTTCTTCAAGGTCGATCACACCACCAAGATATTCGTACACGTAATGGCCTTACGGTCTTCCGTAAAAAATTCCAAAGTTCGTACGCGAGAGAACAAGTCAAACGGGCAAGTAACATTCGTGAAACAATCTCTCTCTCTCTCTATTTTTCTCGACGCTCGATTTTGGGGAAAATAAATTGCCCGTCCGAGTAAGCGAACAGAGTTACGAGTCGTTCCATTGATCGTAATTAACGTCCATTATTCGCGGGTACGAGATCGTACCGATTGTCTCGTTCGTTCGAGCGAGTAATTATTATCCTTTTGTGGATAGAACGCTCGTCCTCCTATTGTGCAACGTGATCCACCCTTCTCCACCTCCGCCTTCTTTACCATGAATATATTCAGAAACTGAACGGACACGCTTCGGCCTCCATGCATTTTCATCGGTAACGGTGTTAAATAATAATAATGGAGTACGACGCCTTTTTGCTGTATAGTAGGTATATGTACCCGTAGGTACGTGCTGTGCGATCACGGTCTCACCGGATGTCTTTATCTTCGGTATAATTCCGTTAATAGTTCGTTAATCGATGACGCCGGTGATACACTTTTTAACACGTCTAAAGCCACGTTTATAGCGCATGACGCACTAATACGTTGGTAAACACCGTTCGTTTCGGTTTCTTTACGATCGTTCATTCCCGTTTTTTTTTTATTCTTACAAGGATTTAGGGATGTTCGATTCCGATTCTCAAAAGAATCGATTCTTTGGTGCAAAAGATCGATTCTTCGCCTTCCGATTTTTTAGAGAATCGATTCTGCACCCAGAGAATCGAGATGCGATTCTTTAGTATAAAAAACAACAATTTTTCTGCGATCCTAGCCGATCCGCGGAAGAGAATCCCCATTAGAGGGAAAAACGAATGAATATTCGTTGTTTCTTGATTCTCGTAGTAATCGATTTCTTAACGAACGAATCAGAGGCCTTTTTTTTTTTGCTCGTCGATTTGAGTTTTTGGTGGCATTAGTGGAAGTTCAGGGATCCGAAGATCGATTCTGTGAGAATCGATTCTTCAGTTCCGGTCTTTTTGATGAATCGATTCTGGCGATTCGATTCAAAAAATCGATTCTTTCAAGAGAATCGAACATCCCAACAAGGATTATTTGCATTCATTTTTGTTTTCTTTAAAACGACAAATATACAAGACACTCTTTCGATTTCATAGAAAGATATTAAGAGGCGCGTTAACCGTCGATCGAATATATCGAATATCGACTAGCTATACGTATCGTGGTTTTCAGCTTCGTTTACTAGACACCTACGTTGATTTATTTCTAAAACCGCGAGGACGGACGCGTTTCACCCGGGCAGATAGTTCTTGCGGTCGGTGGCGATGCGAGCTCGTCGAAAGCGATCAACGGAAAAGTCTTTTCGTGCGAGCGTGCCTTCTCGCTTCTGTAATTAGTCTTCTCGAAGAGGAGCAACAAACTTTGTCTACTCTCGACAAACGTTTACGCGTGTCCGTGCATTCTAAACCGCTTTTACTGCAGCACGCGTAAATGACTATATTGGATCTAGCAAGTTAAAAGTTCGTTACACCGGATAGTCAAAGCTGATTTCCGCTGTTCGATCGTACTCTTTCGTTCTTGGCTACGAAAGACATCGATGAATTATATAATTACCGTTGGAAATCGATTTCACGGTGGCTCGTGTTTCGCTCATTCTCATGACTATCGTGTTCCACGAATTACGCGTAGTCTCTCTTTCTCTTGCTTTTTTTTCGTCTCTCTCATTCTCTTGCACTCTCATTAACGTAACATCGTTATCTCAGTTTACACTACTACGTGCTGACGATTCAAAAACAATGACTGGTCATCGTGTCGCCTTCGTTCACTCCGATTTCTACACTTTCGTGTATGCAAAGTGGAACATACCAATTATACTCGCGCGCGCGAGTAAGCGAATTTTATCGTAATTTCGTGAAAGGTTCTTTCAACGATAAATCTTCGGCTGATCTAAGTCGGTAATCTAAAAAAAGGAAAATTCGTGAGATAGTGGAACGTCGTCCGTTCTATTAAAAAGTTTTCGGGACGGAGAAATTGAAGAAAAGAGAAAAAAAGTGCCTCGAGAAAAGATAATCTTGCTCTTACGCTTAAATTACGACCTTCGTAATACCCGGCAGCCGTGTCTACCAACTGTTAGTGCATAACGGATTCCCTTGCTTACCGTTGACAGTTCGTTATCCGTCATCGCGAAGCGAGTGATTTCGTACGATGATATCTACGGTACTTCACATCCTTGAGAAGACACTTTATTATTAACATTTTTACTCGGACATCTTGCGTGCTCCTATTTTCATTTATACCTAGCTTAACTGGAGAGCTCGCTTTCGAAATGTCTTCACAAAGATTTTTCGTTATAGCATATCCTCGCGAGATACGTTTCTCACTTAGTTAACACATTTCCAACGAGCGATCCTTACGCGAGAGCTTTTAACTGAATACGACAGGACTCTGACATTAATATGAGAAACGAAAACAAACAAAAATTATTCTATAATATTATTCTCGTTGTTTCATTTGAAAAACATTGTTCAAAGATTTGCTCAAATTGAAAAGCAAGCGCTTATCGTTTGAGATTGCCAGAAGTTATAAATGCAAATTGAACGAATTAGACATTTACAATGGAAATATTAAAATTGAAAAACTTTTTAAAATTAATTAAATAGATTTTTTTTAAAAACAATAAATGACGTAAATGTACGTCAGAGGTAACCAGTTACATGTTTTAAAGCAACGTAGGGTTACATCGGCCATGTGTTAATGCGTTAAGTTTAGAAAATTAAATACTTAAAGTACTCGTAAAAGAATCATGATCTTTTAACGACTCTATAAAAGATGAGCTCATCGATTCATTCTGCAGAATCGATTTCAGAATGTTCGTCTCCCTTCTTCTACTAAAAAATACGATCAGCCTGGCAATCGATATTCCCTTTTTTCTTCGTTCGCGCGTGTGGCTTTCGGACACAAAGGGAACCGAGTCGGAGGCTATAAATAAAGTTCGCGATGCACTTGCACCGATGCATCGGTTGCATCGCGCGGCAAGCCTCGTTCGCCTCCAGCCTCTGTCTGCTATCCTGATACGTTCGTTGCAGTACGGCTGCACCGATCATTCCTGCGATCGTCATTGTGGGAAAACAATAAGATCATCGGTCCCAAGCCCGAGAGAAATTCCAAACCTTTTTCGTTACGTTCTCCGAATAATATTTGTTTAAATCTTCGTTTCTCGAGAGGAGAAACTCATTGGAAATTCGAACGCTCCGTTTGGAAGAAAGAGAATCAAAAACTTTTTACTTCTTTCATAATTATTCTACCTCTTTATTTTTGCCGTACGTTAATCGAAAGTTTCAATGAAGTTTGACGGTACAGCGTGTGTCAAATATTTGTTCTGCACTCCGAACGTTGTACGAGGAAAAGTTACAAACGATTCAGAGCCACGATTATATCGAGTTGGTCGAGTAGCTTACGTGAAATATTCGCTCGAATGCATATGTATGTATTTAATGTCCTCGTTTGAGGTTGGCAATTTAAACATGATTTATTACGAGGATTCATCAGCGACTTAATATCTTTGTCTTCTCTTTCTCGCCCTCTCTCTTTCCTTCTGTTTCTTTTCTTACGCAGCATCGGGTATTAAGCTACCGTTAGTTCTCATAGTTGCAAAATGCAAAAAAAAAATTGTCTTACCCGGAAGCAACCGATGCTCGAGAAAGAGAAATGAACGGTAATACGTGCCGTTTGCACGTAGGTACACGAGAAAAAGGACTGCGTAAATTTTCCGGGTGTTCCTCGGATTGAAAACCTTATGCGCTAAGCCAAGTACGCGTCCACATTCTCGATGAACGAGTAAACGTGACCGCCGACACGAAATCACGATAGCGAGATCCACGTCTCCTTTCAACCCTTAAATTTCCGTTCTTGGTCATGACTTTGAATAAAACATCGCGCGTGGCCTCTTTTTTTCCTCTTGCTCGCCTTCCTATCTTTTTCTTCCTCTTCTTATGCCCCACGGCACGCGCTCTGATAAACTCTTCTAGAAAGATATTTCAGTCGAAGCATCTCGTGTTTTACGTAGACCGAAGAATTTATTTCGCATGCTATCATATGTGTGTACCACGTACGTGTTCATGATCGATATAGCAACACATGGTCATCGTGGGAAGCGATCAATTAAATGCAACCTTCGCGTCGACTCTTACAGTATTATGAGCAATCTGGTTACCTTGCTTTGCTTAAACGACGCATTATTTTCTGGAACAGTGAAATAATTATCTAAATCTATTCGATAGTAAACTATGAGGCTGCAGTTACGGAGTGAGTCAACGCATGTTACCAACTCCGAGTAACTTCTTATTCGTTAAACGAGCAACGAAATTATTTGAATTACCAGTTATCATTTCTGTTAATAAAACTGGTTTAGCAGTTTTCAATTACACCAATCGACGATGATCGTTTCCTCTCGACTTTTTCGCGAACGTATCGCACACAGATGCACGTGAGCACGCACGTGCTCCTATCCGCATGTATTTTGTCGCGTGATGTACCAGGGTACAGTTATACACGACGTTCATACGCGATGTACGTACGATGTAGAGGTAGAAAGAGAGACAGAGGGGGGTAGAGACAAAGAGAGAGAGAGAGAAGGACAGAGGAGGATAGATAGCTAAAGAGAGAGAAGTACGTGGTATACCAAGTCGTGGCCGGCATGAACGATCGGGAGTCTTCAAGGTTCGCTCGAACACGACTCATCGTAGCTCGGAGCTCTTTGACGAAGTTTGGAGTCGCGTTCGGTCGCTCGTCGGGAGCATTTCTCGCGATAGGTCCTTCGGTAAAGATAGAAAGAGAGAATACAAAGAAGTGACACGAATCGTCACGGCTAAAGGAAGCTCGTCGCGAGTCCCGCGGTGACATCGATCGTAGGAACCCTTCACTTTCGTTACCGAGACCTTCGGATTACCAGCTCGAAGGTTTTACTCGTTGTTCCGTACCGATAGACGACGACGTATCATTAACTTGTAAAAAAAAAAACGTGCCGGTGCGTGGCGAAGATCCCACTGAAATCGACTATCCGACGCACGAAACTAGCAAAGGATACAAATGAAGCGAAGAAGACGCAAAGAGTCTCGATCGTGGATGGGGTTTTAGTCGAGGATTTCGATCGGAGTTGCGTAATTTTGACGTGTACGCGAAGGAGGACGAAGAAATTGACGAAGTCATGCGTAAGCGTGAACACCTTCGTTTCATCGAGTTCTTGCTGATCTTGACACAGTAACGAGCTAGACTCTTGTATTTCTACTACGGTGTAGAAGAGACGTACACGTGTTTGTACGAGCTCGCTTGCGTCTCTATCCGTGCATATATACATGATAAATTGGCATTTTCCTTGATGTCAAAGAAATCAAAGATTTCTCTCGTATTTCGAGAGCACGATTTCCGAGATTGCGAATGGAATCGGAACAACGATAACGATCCCACGACGAAGGGTAATTTTAGAGTCCTGCATTGCAGAAGAATGAAGTGCGAGGTCTAGCTTCGTGACGGGTCTAATAAGCAAGGAAGGAGTATTTCCAAGGATCGCGCCTAGAGCGGGCACACACAGAGAAAGACGCGCGGGGATATAGGGAGGTATATACCTACCGGTAGTCTGGCTTCTCTTCGTGGCTGCTTCGACTCATTCGCTTGCCACACCGATCGTTGTCTCGCTCGTCGTCTCGACTCGACCGCAAAATCGATCGCGACATCGACCGGCCACGTGCTCTCGTCGAGCCGACGAGGAAGAAACTCGACTCGTTTCTCGTAACCCGAAAAACGCTTCCTAGAAAAGCGTGCTCTTCCAAGACGACAATTTTAACAACGTTACACACTTTTTTTCTTCGTGTTCGGAAAAAGTACGTTTGGTAACTGGAAAAATAGTTATGAACGACGGTGTTTTCTCTTCTTTTTCCTTGCAACACCTAACGATCTTAAAGTGATACGGGAAAACGATTTTGTTTACTTTTACAACGAGAGCGAAGTCCTTCAGTTTGTGTCGAACGTCGCGCGTGAGAAGAACGCGCGTGTCTCGTTTGCTGAGGGAAACTACAAAGGAAGAACAAGAGAGGGAACAAGAGAGAGAGAGAGACAACGGGGTAGAGGAAGAAGAAAAAAAGTGCGTGAACGAAATAAAGAAACGAACGAACGGCAATGGGCGTGGGTGTAACAATGAACCGACATGTGTCGGTTGACTCGTATCCGAGAAGACAATAGGGAGCCAAACGAAGCTGCAAAAGTGGCTCGCTCTCTCTTCTCTCTCTCATTCTCTGGAAAGTGCGAGCCGAGGAAACGGTCAATTTCGAAATTCGATTGTTTACCAGTGGTTCTTTAAAATCACCCTCGTGGAACGTGAAAAAAAAGAAAAGATTTTTTGAACTCGTGCCAAATTTTTTCCAAGCGCGAAACAATTTTGAGCAAGGAGATCTATGCGAAGGGAGAAAGAGTGCGCGGTAAAAGGATCGATAGACACGGTGGCGGACGGAGGGTCGTTGACATCGAATACGTCGTGACATGTGTTAAGAATGAACCACGATCCAGTGATCTGTCAGCAGTACTTTTATTGCAGCCAACGTAGACATAGGATCAGGTAATATCGGACTTGGAAAAGATATTTATGATATTTTTCAACGATCTTGTCCCGTACTCCATTGTCCCACTTGGAAGATCGCAACGATATCGATCATGTCAAATCGACCTGACCGTTAGAAAATATTTTTCGAAGACGCAATGTCGTGTGTCTCCGTACTTGGACTTGTGATCCTTTCGATTACGACTATGAAAAAGGATAAACGTGGCACGTTGTATGCAAATGCGTCTGCAGTAGTATAATAATAATACCGAGAGAGATAGGAAGATAGTAATAACAAGCAAAAGACGTAGAATCTCGCACGGTGTCAACCTTAACCCAGCGGGGCGAGCTTGGAAGTCGCTTACGCCACGTTTATTACACGTGTTTGATCCCGTAGACCCTCACGTAACAGCTATATTTATGCTAGGATTTCGTGTCGTTTCCACTTACTAATAAATCGTTTCCTCTCGATTAATAAATAGAAAGATACCCGACGAGTATACGTTGCGTCAATTAAAACAACTGTTGAATAATTTACTTCATACCTACCTGCTAAAACTACAGATATTCTCGTTTGGCGTGGATTTCAATTATGTTCTAAGATCGTTTCGTGACAACAACAACAGCGGCGGGAATTTTCCTCAAAATTAATCGGGAGACTGACGAAACATCGAACATACACGCTTTCAAATATTTTCTTTTTCAATGAGAATCGTGGATCAGCTGTCTCGCGAGTTGCTGGAAAGAAGTCCGTATAGGGTACTTACGAATGCGGATCAAGGTTGCCGGATCTGGTAGTCGGAGAACGTTAACGTAAGACGAGCGTTTCGTTCGATTGACTCCTTTAGAATTTAGAGAGGCGTCCAAGATATATATCGTTACTACCGCGCCTAAACTCCGTATAACGTGGCCTTCGCGACGATCGATCGTTCGGCGAATAAGCCCACCCGATGATTTCGATAAATTTTTTTTCGGTGTATCATTCGCCTAACTGTGACTCGCTAAAATTCAGGATAGATGAAGAGATTAGTGGATTAACATGTTAAGTACAATGAATTTGAGAAAATTAGTTGAAAAATTATTCGGATGCTATGCCTTATCATTATGTTACTTTCTTTCACTGAAAGTCGCTTTATTAGAAGACTTGGTAAAACCAATGAACGTACCATATTTAACACTAGATTTACGGATGTTGTTTATATACCTATTTTTACTTAAGTAAAAAAAGAAGAATATAAAGAGGAAAGAAAAGAAGAGGAATCAACATTTACATATATTTCATTACTTAACTAAAAAGCCACGTATGATTTTTTTTAAATAATTGTAAAGTTTCATATATATATATATATATAGTAATCAAATTTTTAATGAGTCAAATTGGCTCAGTCCGTAAATCTAGTGTTAAAACTAACAATGGAATTTGAAAATTTCCATTTTTTCAAAACTATCACTCAACACGTTCACTCACTAAGTTTTTCAAATATCTTCAAAAATCGTTTGACATTAATCGCGACGAGTGACGTAAAAAATCACGATTCGTTTCAAAAAGCAACTTCGCGAAGAGAGAGAGAGAAATCGTATCGGTAGCTGCTCGAAATAATAAAGGTAGAGAAGAGGCTTCTTATTGTTCAAATGCACGAGTCCGCGACTTGGTTTCCGGATGAAGCCTCCGTTGTTGGTATCGACGAGGAAACGCGTCGGTGTTTGCTTCTTCTTTAAATTCTCGCCATGAATAAAATGTCAGGGATATTTTAAGTGAGATCTCTCGGCGCACAAATATTTGCCAATCTTTATTTCTAAATCATCCTCGAGATCTTCGTCGGTCGCGCGAACGATGTAGTCACGTTCCAGCAGCATCGCGATATTAACCATCGAGTAACGTTATCGACGATAATTTTGCGAACGATGCATAACGAACGGTATGTCATCGGTGTGTAATTGTAAAACCGGTCCACTGTGTTATTAGTATTTCCGCTTTGCTCTCAAGCGATGCTCCAAACGGAGCATCGTCGAGTAAACGTAATATTCCGAGGTAGTATCTAAATATCCGAACATTTTCTTTTCTTTCTCACCCCTCTTCTCTTTTTGGTTCGTGCGATAATTAGTGTTTCAACGATGGCAGAGAGAAAGAGAAGGGGGGGGACGTGGTGTTTATCGTGCCAAGAGTGGCACTCGCGTGTTTCTAATCGCGAACGAGATTAAGTGTACACCATGGGGGGCTGCCGGTGGTCATTAGGGGTGGCCAGTTTATCGATTAATCGATAAACTCTCTGGCCGCTCGGTGTTCCGTTATTTCGAGAACTCGAAAACCGTGACCTTCGAAAGGATTTACGTGAAGGTCCCATTAAAACAGCGTACAACTAATTATAAGGTAACGCGATCGATGAACCAACTTATTTTTTCTTACGAACGCGTTTGGATGCGACGATATTACGTCTAATACAGAAGTAGTACGAGTCAACGATACGTGGACGGGCCGTTCGTGCCGGTTGTTAATTGCATCACGCGAGCGAAAGTAATAACTTCGTATCCGAGTTCGCGATTTCCAAGTGACATTTCAAGAAAGCTCCTTTCAGTGTCACGCTGTCTCGACATTTTTACCGTTACGAGATATGGAAGGAAAGAACGAACGTTCACGTTCACCCGTATGAAATTATTATTCCCGACATATGGATGGTTTTACCGTGCTTATCAAAGAATTTATGAGGATGCGTGATAAAATTGACGAGAAGCCTCGCGATCCGCGCCATACATACCTACATGGTATCGATCATTGATCACGCCTCTCGTTATGGTTGAAATGCTTCGAAGGTTGCTCCATTCGTATCTCTATTTCCCTTTTTGAAAAATTGATATTAGCTTCTATAAATTTTCCGAAGTTGTCTGCGGATATCTCCAAACGTTCGCAAAATTAACGCCCGCGCGATGAATAATTCAAGGATCGTCGTCGGAAACGTCAGTGGCACGCCGCGATCGCGACGACTCGTGTAATACGCAAACCACGAAGACTGAATTTCCGTGTTTCTCATGCAAAACAAGGTCGGTTTGCGCTTTAAGGTGGAACCGAGTAGGAGAGCCAGCACCGTGCTCGTCTCTCTTTCGCGATCCACTCTTCTATCTTACCTCTCTATTCTCGCGATAACGGTACAAACGTCGTGATCGTCGATCTTACATATCCCCATTATACCTGCACGATCCTCGCAAGGTGTGTCTTCGAAGACGACGCGAGGTTGATTAACCGTACGATTTTTTTTTCTATAATACCTCCTCGTATACTTTCTTCTTTGTCGATCGATTTTCTCGAATGTGGCACAACGGTGAAGCGGATAAAGTGCTTTAATGATAAGAATCGGTAATAAATTTTCGCTTAACTAACACTCGTGGTAACGTTACTTTCGACCCAGTTCTATTGGAAATCAATTCGTCCTGGGACGATCGTTTAGCGAGTCCAACTTTTCTATGGATATTCTTATATCGTCATATACATCTAGACACGCATGGGAAGACTTTCGAAAGTACTTCTGGGATAAAACAAATACGTGCGAACGAACGTGGAAGCTGTTACCGAATTCTCACGTCGATTTTTTATTCGTTTCAGGACATGCGAAAGACAGAGGGGCGTTGACAGGGACGCCGACAGAGGCGAGGATGACGATGAAGATGAAAATCCCTTGGGTAGGTGGCCGCACGCTCTTAGTCCAGCTTTGGCGTGTCTCGGTTGTACCTTGGGCCTGTTCAACATCAGTAGATTCGCCATTCTTAGTATACAATTCGGTGGTAAGTGATCCACGGAACGTGGTTAATCGTAAATAAATCTCTCCATCGAGGAGTGTACCATACCGATAATTATACCTTCCTCGATAATTGATCATATATCATCGCGAACCTCCCGCGGAGAGGGCACGAATTTCTACCCCTCTTCATCATCCACTCCTCGATGGCGGCAATCGATTTTCGTCGATGGTAATGATCGAGCGTGTCTTCCTCGTCGATAAATCGTATTGTCGCGATCGAAACGCGACGTAGGTATACCCATAATCGTATATTACGTTTGATTATAGCAAACTTCATAGTACAGTTCCTGATATTGTCCCTTGTACTGGGTATACCACTGTTAACGTTGCAAGTATGTCTGGGGCAAAGATTAGCGGCTGGATCCGTCGACATGTGGAAGATTTCACCGCTCTTTCAAGGAGTCGGGATCGCTTTGCTCACGGCACAAGCGTTCATTGGCATTTACAGTATAGTGGGTGTATCTTGGATGTTCGTGTACTTCAGGTGAGTCGACCATTTCCTTCGAAAGACCGTGCCGAGATTGGAGTAAAGTTCATCGATCGTCTCGATAATAGAAGAATTACTTTCTAGGGATTCGTTTATCACGAAGCAGGATAGGTATCGATGGGCGGAACCGTTCCTCTTGTATAGAGAAGACACTAAGCCAGCGCACAATAGCAGCACCAACTATAAATTGTACGAAACTGTTCCGGATTACTTTAGCGGAGCCGTTTTACAAAGGCATCACTTGAACGAACCCGATCCAGGCGTCGTGACGTTAAAGTTTCAAGTGGCGTTTAATTTGGCGGTCGTGTGGATGATAGTATTCGTATCGTTAAGTAAAGGTACGAGAGAATCGTTTATCGTTATTCAAATCTATTCTACGAATCGAAACTTTACCGCCGATACTCTTGTAGGTTTAAGATCTTACGGGAAGGTGGTGTACGTTTTCACGTTAGTTCCTGTGTTTGGTACGTTAATCCTCTGTACTAAATTACTTGGGCTCACCCCACCTGGCTCCATTCATCAGCTGTTTCCTGCTACCGTTTGGAATGAATTTTTCATCAACGGTAAGTCCTGGGTGGCGGCGTCCACCGAGGTTTTCCTCACGTGGGGTCTACTTGGAGCAGCTGCTATGCAGGTAAATAAAAATCAGTGACAATGCACGAAGTTACGATTCGACGATTTTCTACGGTCGAGTATTCGTATTTTAGATAGCAGCGCACAACAAGCATAAGCATCTTCTACAACGAGACACCAGCCTGGTCGTGGTGTTGACTATCGTTGTTCTGCTTCTTTCTGCCTTTTTAGCGAACACCTGTGTACAAATTCTCAGACATCACGGATATGTTTACACAACGAGTTCGTTTGGTAAGCGATCGAGATCTGATCATGTGTTTCGAATCAAATTAGTATAAGATTGACATGGATTCCTATGTCTGTTTTTGTATTTAGAGAGGATATCAGGATACACGTTTATGCGACTCGTCGGTCAATCCGCACCACCGTGGTACAGTAGCACACCGGAAAGGTTCATGTCCCACGCTTCTTTCCTGGTCGGACAACGAGTTACGCGTCCAGGTGCCGATATCTCGACCGAGTCCGGATACCAAGTGTTAAGACTATCCACCGAATTAGTACCTGCTACCCTAGCTTTGCTAGGAACGGAGCAAGTGTCACCATTCTGGGCAGTATTGTTTTACTTCATTCTCATCTTATTCGGGATCGCCCAACAGGTGAGCGAAGCGTTCTCGCGTGTCTCGCGTTCATGAACGAATCTTGGAATAATTTTTATTTGAACTCTTTTAGCTAGCGATATGGCACTGCGTGATAACTGGCATAATGGCAATCAACACAAAGATGATGAAATTATGGGAGACCACTATTACGTTCTTCAGCTGTGCCTGTGCTTACATACTAGGATTACCAATGGCTACAGAGGTTGGTATAAAAATATATTGTAACCGATTGAAAAAGGAATGTAACAGGTGCGGTGGATTTAAGATAATTTCCGGATAAGCCGATTTGTAATGTTAGCTCACCCCGATGACGCGCACTCGAATCGCTCGTGATCGTGACACCAAGGCTATTTCGAAGAGTGAACTATAATTATCGGATTGAAACCGTAATCTTTTACTCATCCACCAACGATATCGTCAACGTGGGCGAGTCACTTTTATCAAGCCGTATCGCACGATCTTTCGTTTGCTCAGATAGTTTTTATCAGTTCCTCGAGCGCGTTCCACTTCGATGAGGCAACGGTGTCAGCAGTAACACGACGGCGTTCGTAACGAAGCCAAGGATGAATAACAATACGCATGCTGTGGTACGTCGAAGCGTGCCCTGTTATTTTTGCAACGAATTTTTGGAGGAAAGATACTTACCGGAACACGTGAAGCATTGCGGTGCCGTGCTGGAGGAGTGTCCGCAAAAATGTGGAGTGTACGTGCCACGTAGGAACATGCAGGGACACGAGAGATCGTGCGCGAAAAGAATTTCCAAGAGAAATAGCGAAGCGAGAACGGACTCGCAGGATTCTTTGTGGAGGGAAAAAGTTATATCGATACTTAATTTGCTACGTGGTGCGATCAATGAAGCAGAGAGGGATCGTAAACGCTTGGCAGAGACAATGTTCAAAAATTTCACGGTATTGCATCGTAAACAAGAAAACCTCGACGTGATACGATTGAACGCGATGGAGACGATGGAGGAAACGCGTCAAAACAACGCTACGTTGGATCAAAGACTGAACGATCTCGAGTTAACTTGCGACAGTATGGAGCAACGCACTTGTATGAGCTTTCAGAAAATATCTGAACAATTGAAGCTATTGCAAACGGGTCTAAATGACGAGCAGAAGAAGCACGAGAAGCTTTTCGACGATTGGGCTAAGGATCTGAGCGACTTGAAGACCTTCGTCGCGAAGGAGAGCATACTTGTGAGTGGAATTTGGCAGGAACAGTTGAAAAGAATTCACGACCTTAAGCTCGAATTGGAAATGAGATGCAAGGACTCGAAAGATTTGGCGAAGAAGCACGAGAAATTATGCGAGAAGATCGATTCCATCGGTAAGGAAATCGTTGAACTTCGTCAAATAACTACGGATCAACGAAAGGACATAAAAGCGTTGAGGTTTCAAGCGAAGGAAAATCTAAAGTACGTCGAGGAGCTTATAAAAGATAGCACGAAGATAGTAACGTCGGAGGATCACGAGTGCGAGTGTTGCCTTCGAGAACTTGGACCGTTCTCAACAAACGGTCGCCTTTTATGGCGAATTGACAGGTATAAAGAAAAGATGAGCGTTGCAAAGGAAGACGATGCAGCAATTTATAGTCCCATCTTCTTGAACAAAGATTACGGCTATACGCTTCGAATGAAGCTCTTTCTTAATGGCATGGGTCAATGGAAAGATCGTCACGTTATAGGATGCCTTCGTGTCGAGAACGGGAAATGGGATCCGCTCTTGGATTGGCCCTGCATTCTACGCGCTACCGTAGTCTTGAGGGATCAAGAGAATCCTGCAAACGATCTGAGGAAAATCGTGAAGAGTGTCAAACGGGAAAAACACGATGACGAGAAGCCCGATAAGGAGTCCGGGTTATACATGTTCATCCCTCACACGACCTTGACTAGATACCCAGGATACACGAAGGACGACGTTATGTTTCTAGATATACAAGTGAAGGATATAAAAACGAGCGATTCGATGCCGTCTTTAGTTGCATAAAACGTTGCAACAGTTGCTGTGACCGGTGGTTACCTAACGAAAAAAAAAAAAAAGGAAAATAAAAATAGTGGAAAAGGAAAGAAAATGTAATCCGGTCGAATCGATCGGTTATGTAGATAATTTTTCATTATGTAATCGCACTGACACTGCTATTTTTTTCTCTCCCTTTATCTTACTCGCTCTCTACGTTACATTATAGTTGGGCATTTACGTCGTGTATTATCTGGACTATACGGTCGGAGGGGCATGGTGGATAATGGTTCTGTACTTGGTACAAGTCGGTGCTGTTTTCGCGGTGCGAGGAAGACCTCACAGCGGCGAAGCCGTCGTCGCGGAATTATTTCCGCCAACGGGACGATGCCTCCGACACTGGGCTGGCCCACTTCTGTCCTTCACGTGGAACGTCATTCTACCCGTGACTTTAATGGTTGGTTAATGAGATTACACATTAATATTTATTACCGACGGTAAAATACCGCTAGTCGTTTAACGCTCGTTGCTCTTTTGCGCGCGACAATCGATTAATTGTTCGTTATCTTATAACAGGTACTCAGCATCACCGTTTTTAAGAACAACGGATTCCGAGATCTCTATTCCTACCGTCGTACGAGCCGAGATTATTGGGCCGTGTGGGCGAGGCAATTGGGAGCAGCGATACAATTAATCCCGATCTTAATGATTCCAGCAGTCGCGATAATCCAAACTTGTCGATATCTCAATAACGGTCCGCCCGATATATTCGATGTAAGTAACGATCGTAAAACTTGTTCTCTATGCTAGTTAAGATAAGAAGTTTGTATCTTATAAAACGAAAATATCGTTTTCTCTGTTATTGCTAACGGTAGAACGAACAAGTGGAAGTTAGCGTAAGTCACTGCGATCAGTGCAACGGCGTAAGTTCTCGTAGAGATCATACAAACTTTATGATAAGATTTATAAAAGAAAATATTTATAAATAATATCAGACTTGACACCGTTGTATTTTTTCTCACAGAGGATTCAGCTGCTCTATCGACCGGCTCTTGAAACCGACGATCCCGCGGACGCTCAAATGCAGATAGGCAATGATACGAGTACCAGCATCCATGGGAACGGTATTTTACCAACTACGACGGACGTACCGTTCGAAGATCCACCACCGAAATATACTCCACCGCCGAGTTACACGACAGCGACGGGTGCGAGAATAGCGAAAATGCTTCGTCAAAGTTTTCGAAGAAGCGTCAGGCGTATCGCCAATGTTCTGGGAGAAAGTAGCGCTCCAAGACAAAGGCCGGCTTTACAACCACCGCCACCAGATTATGCTACCGTCTTGGTCGAGATGAATCAGAATACTCGTACTCGAGATGTGTCGATACACATGACCGAGCCAAGACCGGACGTCCTGGTGACTAACGTTAGAAGCGGTCGCAACGAAAGAGTTGCGACCGTTGGTGAACGTCACAGACCGAATACCATCGACAGAATGACCAGGATCGATTCGTTGGACGGTAATAGAAGAGTCACCGTCGAACGTACCCACTCTACCTTGGAGAGGGGAACTCGTCGTGGTTACAATATCAACGGCACCAATACTTCTTCCTCCACCGGCACGAATCTCACGGCAGCCGACGTGGCGAATCTTTTGCGAAGTAGCATTAGAAGAGGGACGGCACGAACGCAGCAGTCCCTACGTAGAAGCTTCTGTCACGATGAACCGACCGCGGCGGTATCCGTTCAGAATCTAGTCGAGGCCGCTGCGCCGATCGGTCAAGACTCCTTGGTCCTTCCGAAGGACGTCTCTCTAGTCCCCAACGAATGCATCGACGATGATCGCGATGACAAGAAGACTGCGGACGAAATGGAGAATTCCGTTTCTGTGATATAGACTTCGGCCCTACCTATCCACCTAATTCCCTCTTCCTCCTCCTCCTCCTCCTTCGTTCGAGCTTTACTCGCTAAAGCCTCGTCGCACCATCGTGACTATCATTGCCTTCGGACTCTTTCAAAGGACATCTGTACATTAGCCGACGTCAGCCGCGTCTCTATCCTCGAGTTTTTCTCCGAAAGTTCTTCGTGTTCTTCGTAGTATTTATTTTTCGAAGCGTGTTGTCCTATCGTGATAGCAGACCGGTACGAACTGCGAACCATCGAGAGAACCTTTGTCATTATTGTTCTTGGTTCATTTAATATTTGTGTAAAAAGTATGACCTAATTGTCTTTACGTTTGTTCGTTTGTGAGCTGTAAATGTGTGTTCAGAAATGTGTAAACTTAACGGATTACTGCCTAGCTCCTTATCGCAAAGGTTACTTCTGGTCTTTATTACTACGCGAGCGGGACATCATTTCCCTAGGCCTTGTATTAACGCGTTATGTAAAGACACTACTAGGCTTTGATTATTTTTCTGAACGATCGCAACGTTGCTTGGGATCTCACTAATTGGAGTTTTAAATGCGCTCGTGCGAACGATACCCTCTTGTAATATAATAATAATAATCGTTTTTTCCGAAGAGATTCGTTACTGTAAATATATATAGCATTTTATGACTTTATGATTTAGAAAAAAATATGGGCCAGCCGACTACTTATCAAAATACATTTTCTAGAGCCCATTACGTATATTTCAGTCTACGAGTGTATAGTCCGTCCAGCTCGTTAGTATTTGTATTATATATTTTTGTTGAAGAGTCTCCATAAATTACAATCGACGCGAATCAACGCATTCATATCGTAATTAAATTATATACGCTCGTATAAGCGTCCGTTTCGAGTCAAAATTTTTAGGGGAAAAAAAAGTGCGTAGAAGCTGCATCGCTAAGTGCATAAATCTATTAGCGATGTAATATCATAATATTCTATCAGCTTTTCATAAAATAAATGTAACTGCTATACCTGACATAATGGACCATAATAAAGTTTTTATGTTCTTTTATAATCCATGTAGTTGTGTGTTGTTGCTCTTCCTGATGAAATATGCTGAACGATGATGGTGATGAAAAATAAAAAAGTTTCCAAACAATACGTTGACGCTTAATTTCAATTTATTAAATTAACTATGACCGCGAAAATAGAAAAAAAAAACTTGTAACATTCGTAACCCATTTCAATATCTTTAAACATTAAATAAGATACTTATATTATAATAAATAAATAAAGCAAATGAGTCGTAGAGGTTTGGACTTATCCTCAAAAGGCAGAATATTCTTTTCAAGCGGTGCAGCAATTCGATTACTCTTCACTATAAACTATTAATCGTACAGCTATGAATAACTAAATGCGGCATGTAACTTATGGTAAAAAATCTTTTATCTCCCTGCATAAATAGGCCATAGATATTTAAATCCTTTTTTTTTAAATTTTATAACGCACTGGACAATCTGTTTACTTTTACAATTGAAAAACAGCTGCAACGCTTTAAAAAATACCCTGCATACAATCTCATCGTGTGTGGGATGTATGTACATACACACTTCTTCGGATACCATTCAATTATCGATATAAATATTATAGTACTTTATTACTTACATCCGAGCAACATAATGTAACTTTGTTATAGGAAATGATTTTTCCCAAAGCAGAATGTATATAAAATTAAGCGAAATATATATTACAACCTTTTTGTGAAACCGTTGTTTTTTTTTTATAAATACGTCTTTTGTTTTTCAATAATAACGCTAGGCGCATTAAATAGCTTTATCTTTTGCACGTTAAATCCAACGACTTCGTGGAATTTACATATTTTATATCATAATTAGTATTATTAAAATGTTACAAGCTTTCGTTATTATTCTGTCTTACGAGACAGCTAAATTACGAAATAAACTATAGTCGTTACTTACGATAGCAACAACAATTCCTATATTTAAAAAAAAAAAAAGAAGAGATTAATTCAAAGCAGTGGATGTTAAAACAGCTACTCCCCTTTCGTAAAAGCTGTGCGGGTCTTGACTAGGAGCGATATTCAAATCGACGGTGAATAGTAGTTCCGTACGAGTACTATTTAAATAGACTGGTAAGGACAATTTTCCTTTTCTAGCTTCTTCGGTAGAAGATCGATGCCATCTTAGCATTGTGACTGGCAAATCGGTCATGATAGTCGAAGTAAGATACAATTGATTATCCCTACATTGTGCTCCTTGTAATTTCAGACCAGTCACCGCAAAGGAGCAATCATCCGTGGCTATGTTGTCTCCGTCTCCGATCGTCACGTCCAATTGTAACTCTTCGAGCGACCAGCTATTAGCCTGTGCGATGCATTGCCGCGTCGCGGTGATGTAAGCTTCAGGGTTCAATAAACCACCGAGCCAAACGGGGAAGCTCTGTTAGAAAAAAAAAAATAACAGACTTTGTTATATAATATGAGTAATAGAGATGTTACAAAAATAAGATAACGTACCTTAATTTCCTTAGCTCCACCTTGCGAAACTAGCCGTGAAACTTCTTGCAATTGAGATACTCTATGACTAAAATCAGTGATCCACTGTATCACAGTACAACCTCTTGGAACGGTATATCTTCTCCAACCACCTGGTAGTATACCTTTCACTAAATCGGACAACATCGTTCTGTGATAATTCGTCTGCTTCTTCTCGCCCTGTTTTTTAAACATATAGAACATTTATCATTGCCGCATTACGGAAGAAATGAAATTTAAAAATACGATCCGCATACCTGACAAATTAATACAATATCTTCCAAGTCATGGATAACGTCTTGCAACAATTTAGATCCGCTATTAACTTCTCTCTCAAAGTATCTATACAAAGGATCTTTGATATTTTCCACGGTCCTTCTCAGAGTTGGCAGATTCTTTGGCAGCAGCTGCAACCACGTGGACGCTGAATTGTGTAACGTTCTCATCCAAGATGGGCGACCATCCGCTTCGGCTTCTCTAGGAGTGTCCAATGACTCCTCATTGGAATATGCTAATTCATCTTCATCTTCTAATTGTTGCATTTTGAGCAGTTTGGATATCAAATCGGTTCCCCGCGTTGTTAAAAGAACCTTTTCAGCGTTGTTTGGCAAGCCCAGCCATGATGGCGTCTGCCTATCGGACAAGGATTCTATCCATTTGAGGAAATGATCTCTTCTTGTACCATCAGGCATGGTAATGTGCCTTGGGCTGCTGCCTTGCGCTCCGTCGACGTTAGCGACTAAAGCAAAGTCCGCTTCGAACGATCTCGGGGTAAACAATTTTCGCAAAAACGATGCTAGTAGTCGTTGATCAAAATCATTATCTATCTTACCACCATAAATGCATTGGGATAGTAATGTTACCAGGGCATCCCAAGGTACTTTTTCCGGTGGCAAATTCGTTCTACCCATAGCAGTAGTTTCGATCCAAGTATCCAGGGTATCGCAAGCAACTCTCAAGTCACTTTCATTGAATTCATAATGTTTCGCCCATCCAAGAGGAGCATATCGAAGACGTTCCTGCACGATAGCGTGGAACCACGCGAGAAGGAAGTAAAGTCGTGCACGTTCGTTGGGTGCCTTCATCATACGAGATGCTGGTACCGTGCTGAACGTTCGAAGCAAGTTCGCTCTTATGCCAGGTGGTGGCTCGAAGACGAAGATTCTACCTGCTCTTAACAAATTCACCGGTACCTTGGGGTTGATCTCCATCGTTAAGAATAATCGGAAACCGGTATGCGGTTGTAGACTATGGAGTTTCTTCTCGAGCTGTACCAACCATTGCGGAGCTAAATGTACATTTTTCAGTATCACCCATCTGCCTGCTTTAACGGCCATGTTGATAGCTCTGTCGGCTTGATTAAAACCTTCGGCGGAACCAATGGCAATGCTTGCTATTTGTTTACCCAATTCGGCGGCCAGATCGTCTACTCTGCTCGAAGCATCAAATCCTGGTACCGAACAAAGTAATGCCGGTACCGTTGCTTTCAGTTGATTCTCCACGACAGAGGCAAAATCAAGTTCCACTTCAGCTGCAGCCATGAAGGATTCTCCTAGGGCTGATGTCACTACCAGAGACGCAGCTGCGATCACGCGGTCTGGTCGGAACGCTTGTATGACTAATAACTGGTACATCGTAGTACCGATAGATGATAATGGCTTCTCTTCTTCCCAAAGTTTAGGCACGCATGTTTCTGGCGTTGGAGATTGTAGCCATGCCGCAAAATCAGCATTCTCTTGAATCTTTTCAGCGAGCTTTTTGAAGGCTGGGAGCCTTATGCTTAAACGCATCATCGCCTCTTGTTGTTCCGAACTTAAGTACGGTATTGGTGGTGCACGAATATTAAGTACACCCTCTTTTCCCCTAAGGAAGAACGTGAATTCGCTGTCGTAAGTCGATTCTGTGGCAATACCCTTCAAATGAATACGGCAGAGTAGTAGAGCAAATGTTAGCCTATCGGTATGTAACATGCCTCGAGCAACACGTTCGTAACAGATAGAGAATAGGTCGCTCGTAATAACAGATAATCTTTGAGTATAGTCTGATACGTTGAATAATCTCGGATTTTGAGCTAAGACGGTCGTGAAGATATCTAAGAACATTTTCAAGGAATATTGGTACAAAAAGTGTACTTGGTTCAAACTGTCCATCGTGAAATACATGTTCGAACAAGCTTGAGACAACGGCATATACTGCTGAGACACGGTCTCGATCTCTGCAATTACTTTATCAGTTTCTTCTACTTTCTTACTGATATCCGCAGCTTCTTGCTTCAAGGTCTCAAGAGTCGTGATGACCGAATCATCGTCGAGAATCTTGCCTTTGGCGTCGTTCAATGCTTGCAGCAATGATTTTTCCAGTTGTCTTAATCTCAAGTGGAATTCTCCTTGGAGCTTCAATAAATCTGATCTCTTCTCATCGATATCTGGACGTTCAGCTTTCAGTACTTGATTCAGACACTGACTTTGTAGAGAACTTCTAGTGACAGTGAAGTTTACGAAGGTTACACGAGAACAGATATCCGGTGGGAACTCGACTGTAGGATCTCTCGTAGACAAAAATATTACAAACGAAGGTGAAAGATCGATATCTTGATCACCGAGCGTGATAAGCACGCGTCCACCCGTCCTTCTAAGTTCTCTGTTCAAGACGGGGTTTAATACCGGGTCGTAATTCTCCACGTCTTGTACCAACAATGGATTACCAAATCGCAATGCGCTCTCAAGATTTTTCCTGAATGAATCATCCAAGAAACTGGTTTTTGTGATCTTTCGATCCTTGAATTCGTTCATTATAAACTCTGTCGCTTGTCCGGATGGATCAATGATCAAGGGATATCTATTGAATCGTTTCAGCATAATGGCGTTCTCTGTGCAAAGATCGTCCGTTGGTAACGCGTTCGCTTGCCATCTCAAACGTTCGTCTGGATTAGATAAGTATTCCGTTCTCGCGATGTCTGCTCGGAATTGCAAGTTTGCTAGCTGAAGATGTTGGCACCACGTGGTAAAGAGATTTTGACGATACTGGAAAGAATATTAATTATACAGTCTACTTGTTGTGAGAATTTGAGAAAGTAAGTTTAAAAAGAAAGATCTTTTTACTTACGTGTTGATCGAAGTATCCAGCATAAGCGAGGAATGCAGATGACAATAATACATCACCGATTATGGTAGACATTTGACTCTTAAACGTTTCACTAGTGGCTTCCCATCGTTCTCTTTCGATAACCAACGATTTGAGTAGAGCAATAGATCGGTCTACTTTGGCTTGAACGCTTTCCAAGTCGGCCTTGATAGCCTGGGCTTGAGAAATAAGTTGAGCATACTCTTCCTTGTAAGATGCTATACTTTGTTCGAGCTGGGCAATTAAATTTTTCACTTCTTCTCCTTTCAATTTATTCGTTTCTGCTTGTCGTTCCAAGGAATAAAGTTCTTCCCTGAGTGGTTCGACTCGTTTTAACATATCAGCATATTCGATCTGAAATATATAAATCGTACAAATAAAGATGTTTAAAAGAAGCTTTAACTTGTGTCAATACGACACTTACCTGTGCAGTAGCCCATTTTACCAAAGGTCCACAAGCCATACTAGCACGATTTACTTTCTCAAAGTTGTAATCTGGATTGCTCAAGTATCGGTACTTCATTTTCTCTCTCACCTCATCGCTAAACGTATACAGCATTAAATATACAAAGCTTACTTAAAATACGTTAAAAATTTTATCTTTAAGCGAATTGCCGAAGCGAATTTTGAACACAAAATTAGCAAACAATATTGTAAGTTATTAAGCTGCAAATACGAGGTGAAAGATTTTTGTCGTTAAATGCACATTCTTGATAATGTACACTGTTATTGAGGTAACTCAAAAAGAAATTCATATTACTGTTTGTTAATTATTAGAGTAATTGATAAGTAAAAACGCACATATCTCCTCTGGTAAATTTTCGTAAAATGTGCATAATATATATAGAAGTGTTAAATCATTCATTAATTAAATGTTATACAAAAAAATCATTATAGAGTTAATGTGTTAAGTCTCTCTTGTTGCAATTTTGGCTTGTTAAGGGTACAAACATAGAAGCATGCTTACGTAATATCCTCAGTACTGAAATTAGAGACAATGGTATTGATAAAATTGTCTCTCATGATGACCGCGCGTATAGATTTCCAGTCACTGGCATTTTCACCGAGTAACAAGCAGATAGACTCCAATGCAACCTTCACGATCGCTGGTGGATTCGCCATTGAGCGAACCTCGACTAAATGCTGTTTCTTTATAGATTTCACAGCTATACGAAAAACGAAACAATTTTATATAGTACTACGAAAATGTACTACGGCATTAGACGAAGTTAGACATACAGAAATGGCAACATAACATGTAATATGTACAAGAGAATGGTAAAAGAACAGAACATATATCAAGCAGTTATAGTACGGCTGCTTTTTGGATTAATCTCCCACGTGCGCGTTGAACATTCAGCAGGCCCGTATTTTAACTCTTACGTGATCATTTCTGTGTTGAAGTTGACGATAGTAGGAATAAAGCTGTCCTTCATAATAACTGTACGAATTTGTTTCCAATCTACGGCAGTTTCCTCGAGCAAAAGACAAATCGATTCTAACGCTAGCTTTACGATAGCAGGAGGATTCGCCATAGATCGAATTTCGACGAGATGTTGACGTTTAATCCCCTTCACGGCTAAGGTGGGTGCAAGTAATTGAACCCAAAGCACGATCGTGCGTAAACGATAATAAATTAAAAGTAAAGAAAAACTCATATCAACAAAAAACTTATATTAGGAATACGTCTTTTGAAAATAACGATGAATGATTCTTATGAATGTTTATAAAATAGATAAAAACAATGTTGCATATAGAAAACATACCATTTTGTGCATCGATAACAGCTGGTTCCACTTGCGCGAGATCGGCCATAACGTCGTCTCGCTTTTGATTGATAGCAACCGTTTGTATAGCTAATTGCTGTTGAATTTCTTGACTTTGTACCTTTTTCCTTTCTGCTTCTTGCTGATCTTTAATCATTTGTCTTAATTTTGCATTGGCAGCTTCGTTTTTAGCTTGCAGTTCCTGAAATTAATTAATAGATATCGTTGAAATAAAAGTTCATTTTCAAAGTACACATGCTTCACTTTTCGATAAACTAACTTGTGATTTGACTGCCAAGCTTTTCTGCATTTCTTCTACTTGTTCTACCGTCTCTGCGATTTTACTTAATCCCACATTCAAATGCAATTGTTGTTCCTCCAGGTCGCTTCTCTTTTCTTGATATAATTTAACGAAGTGATTGATAAAGTCAAGGTAATGGCGAGGAGTAATTGCCATCGTTCTGGCACCTCTCTTTGTAAGTCTTGCATTTGCTTTGTGCAATGTTTGATGTACGTAAACGCACGCGTTTATTACCGCGTCTCTATGAGATGGTTGAGCCGGAATGAGGGAACACACGGAGGGGAAGAAATCTGGACACTTCCATGATGGTTTTTCTAAATCGACCCTACTGGTGAATTCTTTGCCAACCTGGAACAGCGCGTTGTCTGACCAATCTCCGAACCAATTCAAGACACATCTGTTAAACAACGCTGGTGATGTCGCGGCACGATCTTTAAGACCATCCGTGCTTGGATTCATTGTAAAGACAACGTGCAAATTCTTCATAACTTGTCCGGTAAACCATTTGTAGAGTTCTTCGTTGGAGTCTAACATCAGGCCTTCTCGCTGTGCTCCTTCTTTACATTGAGTCATAAGGGTGGTATATTCGTCACCTTCGAATAATCCAGGTACCTCTCCATTGGCTAGCAATGTGTTCATACGTTCTAAGAAACCGGAATCAAGGACGTTCGACTCATCGAGAATGAAGGCTATTTTCTCATCTTTGCAACCGGATCGTCTTAGTACTTGACGCAAATCTTCATCAAAATCTTCACCAGTATATTTATTGTGAACCTTTCAAAGCGAACGAAACATTAACATCGATCAAATTCAATGGGAAATAATAAAAAAGCGATGCAAACATATAGGTAACATAAAATAAAAAGCAGAAAATAATATACCTTTATTTGGAAAATAGAAAGCCCATTCATCCATGCAACGAATCTAGACAGAGTCGTCTTACCAGCTCCAGAGACACCGATAAGCAGTAAGTGTCCCTGAGGCTGTCGGAAAATTCTGTCAATTCGTAGAACATGTTCCAAAACTTCATCAAAAAGAACTAATGGAACATCCAGCTCTTCTTCGTAAAATACTTTTAACCTGGCTCGAACGTAATCTCTCAATTCTTGTCTATTTACGGGTACGTAGTCCTTAGACAACCAGTTGCTATACAAAATTGGTCTAGCCAGAGCTTTCTCTCTGTCTACACCCAAGAAGTGCTTCAATGCAACGATGTCGATATTTTTATTCGTCCATGCTCGCTCTGAATCCTCTACTAATCTGTCTTGGAAGAGACGTAGGGCTTCGTGAGCCCACAAACGAACTAAACCTTCCACCGAGAGACTGTCCAAAGGTCTGATAGCCTCGCAGATTCCTCGGACCCAACGTGTCATCTCACGCGGAGAATAAACGTAATGCGGTTGCATGTCCTGAGTAAATCTCTCTTGAGAAGCTAAGTAGAATTCTACCATAGCATTTGTTAAAGGTTCCGCGTAACCTCTCAGAGAAGGAGTTAATCTGTTTTACAGTTTAAATAATATTAATATTTGCTAATTAAGTTCAATAATTTAAGGCACGAAGGGTCGCTGAGCGTGTTAAACTTACCTTAGCATAGCACGAGTAAACGTTCCATAAATTTGTTTCAGAGAAGTTTCTCCTGGGTAGTCGACATAAATTACTGGTACGTGTCGTAAAAATCTGTGACTGAGTGGTTTCCTGCCTGGATCTGTTGGTGGATTACAAGCTCCAACAAATTGAATTCTTTCCAACGTAACCCACGCTTGATCGCTCGTTCTATAAAAGCCTCTGTGTTCTACAAGTTGTCTCAAGAAAGAGATTACACGTTGCGTTCCATAATTATCCATGTCTGGCAAGTTTATTTCGTCGCAAAATAGAACCAGCCATTTTCCCAATTGTACAGGAGAAAGTACAACACCGTTTGGCGTCTTGCGATACTCGCAGTAATGATCGAAAGTTTTGAGTAATAATTCGGGAGTTGTAGCGGAAGAGAAGTTGAGACCGACAACTTCCATATCAGGTAAGGCTCTCAGAGCAGAGAAAAGAGTCATTGTCTTACCCGAACCCGGTGGGCCACAGAGTACTGTTGAAAATAAAAAAAGTTGTATAAGTATAAACGAGTAATATTGTATCGCATTGACAAAATCCATAAATAAAAAACAACGTACCTAAAGGTTTGTGTTCAGCCAGCCATGTGTACAATAGACTCTCGTGTCTTACCGTGTCCAAAGTAGGTACTACGATATCTGGAGTGGCTACTTTGTGCGTTTCTACTTCAATCTGAGGTACTTTGTTACTCCATGGTAACCATTCACCATGAATATTCACTTCAAAGTCTATAATTGGAATGTTACTTTGTGCTGGCAGAGGTACAGTTGTGATTGATCTGACAAAATCTCCTAAATCAGATCTAACTTTCAATTTGGCATCCCCGGCAAAGCTCCAAAGTAATGCATAAACTAAGCACTTTGGCATATAACGTTCCAACTGTTCACTTGGCAGTGGGAAATCAATATGCGTGTGATTATATTGTAAAACATTACGAACTGCTTGATTTAACATTGAAAAAAGTGAACTGAGAGCTCTCAGCCTAGTGAAGTCCATAATATGTTCTTGCTTCATAGCATATTCCAAGCATCTAACTACCAACCCATCTGGTGCAAAATAGCTTTGTAAAATACTAGCAAGTTCTCTTTGCACAGCTAATGCAGGCGACACGCTATCTTCTTTCTCTGCAGTTTTCTTACTAAGAGTTTCTTCCTCGCCGTCTTCTAATGGAATGTTTCTTAAACGTAGCATGTAATGTTCGAAAATCATTTCTGTCGACAACACATCTTCCGAGAACCAAACCATACCGCAACGAGAAACTGTAGCCAATGTGGCATACTTTAGATCTTGAACCTCAAACATCACTCTTACGTTCGGTGGTAAACTCAAACGTTCACCGTTTGGTAGTGTAAGCAGTTTATTGTCGTCTAAGACTGAATTAAGATTTTCTACCCATTCCGGATCTACATCACCATCAAATATAATCCATTGCCGTTTATTTATCTCGCCTCTTACGTTGTCGATTATCTTTCTTAGAATATGAGTGAATAAACCGTCTGTCCATTCACGCGTATTTGGGTCTAAAACACCATATAATGTTTCCTTGCTAATGGCTTTGGGATCAATGACATGAGCTACTCCCTCTATTCCTTCAAATCGTTCTAATGCTTTCAATAATACTTTCCAAGCCATCGTCTTTCCCGAACCACTTGGACCAACCATCATTAATCCATGATTCAAATTACAAATTTGATACAATTGTAGAACCTATATAGAAAATAAGGTAAAGGTAAAATAAACGGTACAACAAAGCAAATGGAACTTCTTAATTACTAGAAAAGCATATTCTAACAGGTTTACACGGACCGATTATTATTGTTAGATCTCACCTTTTCTACCCAAGTTTCACCGACCATATCCTGAGTATGCATGAAAGGTTTTATATATTAAGAATTTGTTAATTATATTACGATTGAGGAATACTCTCTTGTACGCACGTAAAATGATATAAACAGTTATAAATATATTACCTTTTCTTGCCAGGCTCCTCCTTGTTCATCACCTTCACCGCACACAAGATATTCTTCTGCACAAACTTTTCTGATTTGATGCTTTAAACCTAAAAGGAAAGTAAGACATCAACTACTAGCCCTTCCACGCTCATATTAATAATTTACGGTTTGTATTTGTACGCATACCTTTCATTTCAGCGCGAGTATAATTCACGTTAGGGAATACATCATTTAATAAGCTAAATAATAACGGAATATCTTCGGCTACTAGCTTGGGTACCATCGTTTCACAAACCGATTGGATAAGAATTTCTTGTTCTGGTAGATTTTCCGCAATGGAAGCTTCATCTATATTCGTTTCTCCACGATTATGCATGCCTTCTTTAATTTTTTGAATGCGGTCGCGTTTAACATTACCGGCAGATATTAATACTGATTTTAAGGCTCTCAAACCAAAGTCATAATGCGATTGATTAGAAAGTTGTTCATCGCACAGCCTGAAATAACAAATTACGCAGATATTACCTTATGCTGTAATTATTTGATAAACGTTGATATATATTATTACTTACTTGAAAAACGGTACGATCTTACAAGCCAGTTTTTCAGCAGACCTAAAGCCTTGACTGAAAAGCATGACTTCCGCGATCAATTGCCTATCGGGAGTGGTCATCGCTAAGGATCTAAATAATTTCTTTAAATTGTCTGGTAGATTCGAACGGCCTGCATAACCAGGATTCATTGTAATGAAGATTGCCATATCTGTAGAAACTCTGACTTGCTTTCCAACTAATTCCACGCATAGAGTTCCTTCTCTCTTTCCTTCCATTTGACTCTTGAGGGCCTCTTGGATAGTCTGCACTTGTTGAGAGACCGCCGACAACATACGTTCTTCAAGACGATTAAATTCGTCAAAGCATCCCCATGCACCGACTTGACAAAGACCAACAAATATACGACCCATGGCCTAAAAATTAAATTGTGATAATATGCATTAATTTATACAATATATTTTGACTTTTGTTTATAAGCTTACCTGGAAGTCAAAAGTTTCATCGCAATTGAAAACTAACACAAGTCTTCCAAGTTGATGACCCAAAGCCTTTACAGACTCAGTTTTGCCAGTACCAGCTGGTCCAAATGGAGAGCCACCAAGTCTTGCTTCCAAAGCTTGTGTCATGGTTAAGTAACATCGATCGGTTAAAGGTGTTTGTACCAACCTGTCTTGCACACCCAAGTATTCAAATCCATAATAGAATTTGGCATTTGCCATATGTATTGTCAATTGTTGTAAGACATCGGTTTGCCTGGGATCGAAATAAAAACGCATTTCGCATAGCCACTCGAAGGCTTTTGGATTCGAAACTTTGTTAGCGATTAATCTTCTCGTAACAGTCCGTTTATGTACAAATTCATTGATCAAATGCTCAAGCTTCTTTCGTCTTAAAGGTGGTTGCTCTTGGAGTACTGAGTCTGCTAGCACGTTCAAAGTACCCTCAACTTGAAGTAGGACCCTCTCTAAAGGATTCTTACTTGGATCATTTTGAGCCTCATGTAGAGCAGCTTCTACATCTTCTGACCATAAGATTTGTGCAGCCAGTACAATAATTTGAGCTTGGTAATTATCGCACCAAGTCATAAATCCTTGTGCATTAATATTTCCATCTTTAAATTGTTTTATTTCCTGCACTGCTCTCATAAGGCTTGACGCTAGAGTGACGCGCATTTCCTTTTCAACAAGGGTTAACCATTCATTGATTTTTGGATGATCGACCGTGGATACAGGCGTTTGGAACATAACTTCTTCTCCTTCTCGGGAAGCTATTCCAGTTATTACCGTGTTGTCTTCGTTCAAAAGAATAGCTGTTACGCCCGCGAACATCTTTTTGAAATGTTTCTGCAATCTCGCAATATTTTTACTATTACCAATAATTTCCAATAAATCTTCATCACCAACAAAATAGAATCTTGGGAAGGACGTTCGTTCCCTTTCTAAATATTCTCCAAGAGCCTTCTGTATTTTTCCAAGTAAGTCCGCAAGACGTTCAAGGGCTCTCTGTACACCAGGTATGTTCAAAACATCCATAACCATAGGAGATTTGGATACTTTCTTCATTAAACCAAGAAACTCTGAACTAATGCTCTGGAATCGTGATGTTTCAACTGGTAGTAATGTTTTAATATCTGCGCTGCCTGAGAAAATTCCCTCGAGGTAGACCCAACGTCTTTGTACGTCTATCCATACATCAAATAATGCATTGATCCTATTCAATTTTTCTTCCCAAGTCAAAGCTTCTTCTTCAAATACTTTATAGTATGGCGAGAGTTTCATAGCAGCCACAGAATTGATGTGCTCTTTAACTTTGTTAAATAAATCATCCCAGCCACGAATCAATCGACATTTATTTTGATAATTTATCAAATCTAACTCGTAGGTTTGCCAAGATTCACGTACTTGTTTCAAAAATTCTTCCAAAGCCATTTCACCTTGCGCAACAAGAATAATGTCCTTTACAATAGACTCGTTCTTTTGAAGATTTACATCCCATACTTGTCCAAGGGTAAGCTCACTCAATACCCAATTCACCCGAAGTTGTTTCGTCAATTGTTTCCAATGTCTTTCTTTCAGTGCATCAGACTTTAATTCCACAATAAGCATATTGACCTTTGTATAATTTTGTAACATCTTTTTCACGTATTCGTACGAAGAGTATTGTCTTAATCTGGCTGGTAGTTCCTTTAACTGAGCCATCATTGTATCCAATTGTTGGCGTAACTTTCGTGGTTGAACCGACAACCACGGTTTCTCGCGAGTTTCATCAATTTGTGCCCAAATTCTCGATAACTCCGACCACACTCCTCGTAAATCTTGAAGTTCTTCAAAAACTACTTGCATTCTATCTTCGCTAGTGGATACGCCTCCTGGTTCTTGCAATTCCAAGGCCTCCTTTGCTTTTGCAACATTGTCTCTTTCTTCCTTGAGTCTTGCAAATTTACTTTCAAATAATTGAAGCTGCTGTAACGCATCGTCGGGACGTAAATGACCCTCCACTGGTTTACCTCTTTCCCAATCACTAAGAAAGTCAATTGTTCTTGTTTCAACTGCTTTATCTTCTGCAACAATTTTCATCTGCAGAGAAGCTACTTGCGTTTGAATACTCGTGTCTTTCCTCTTAATTATTTCATTGAATGCACCCCATTCACCTTCTATGTTATCTACATGTAACCAGGCCGAGGGAAATTGGAACCTTTGACGTTCTAGAATTCTTTGGCCTTCTCTATATATATCAACTTGTTTCTCCCAAACTTTCATTTTACGTTTCAAAGATTGCACATATGTAATGAAACCTACTGCATCAGAGGTACTTGCTGCTTCAATAGACTGTTGTTCTAAGTCGCTTCTAGATTTTGATACTTGGGCATGGAAACTTGCCATCTCGTTGCCAAGAAGACTTCCAAATTTACCCAAAGTTTCCTTGTGCCATGAATCATATTTTAGAGACACTTTACTCTGTACTTTAGCAAAGTCAATGATAACGGGTCCGAATTCACGTCTCGTGTCCGAGGTATCAAAAGTTGTCCTTGTTTTCTTAATATCATTCAAACATTTCATCCATAAATTAATATTTTCTCCCAATTTTCCATAAAGATTATCTGGCTGAAGATCCCACAAGGCTTGATATCTTAGCCATTGATCTACATAATCAGCAACATCTTTCATTTTAAATTCTACTGCCTCGTAAGCAGCTTCCAATGGTTGTTTTCCAGTAGGTAATTTAGTAAGTAAATTCCTGTAGGTACCTGATTCAGGTTTATCTAAACCTACTTGATACCTAGAACTTTGAAGACGGATTTGAGAAGTAACAATGGCTTGCCAAGCAAACAGTTGTTGCATTATCTGAAATCTAGCATCCTCTATACTTGGATATAAATACATCGTTTGATTTGTAATTCTGACTTCATGTATTTGATTTTGAATCTTTGGATCACCACCTGGTTTGTGTGTTGGTTGTGCAGGTGCATCTGTATCCATACTTAAATCTACTTCTTTCTTTTGACCAGTAAGAGCGTCAGTCCATGCTTTAATTCCAGCCTCTAATCTTGCTGCCAAGTTTTTTTCTACTTCTTCATCTAATCTTGCTACCCAAATATGCAAGTTGGAATAATTTTTCAAAGATAATTCATCAATAGATTTCTGGATCTTTGATAATATATCGGCAAATGTATTTGCAGAATAAGGACAAGTTTCCAAAGAACGAACATCCACATCCAATTGTTCTTCAACAACTAAAAGGTCTTCCACCTTTTCTTGGAAAGTTACAACTACATCCGAGAGACGTTGTACATATTGATCAAGTTTGTAACTTTCCCAAACTAAAGCAATACCCTGGGTGCATAATATTCATTATTTTTTAAATAAAATACTACAACAAAACATAGTTATATTTACTACAAATAGATAACTTACCTCAGAAATTAGTGTCAAGACATCTTTTCTTAATCCAGCAACCAAAGGTATGATACTGGCCTTATCTTCAATCTGTATAACACATATACCAATGATAATTAAAAATAAATATTTAAACTCTGGATTATTTCTGTAGTACAATGTCACAACATTAAATACAGAGTACCATTCAGTAATTGACAAACTGGCAAAATGCAAACTGAAAGGTATTGAAATATACACTGGCAATACTTGCATATATGATAGTATCTTTTGGTATACCAATTTCATAAATACAAAATATATTTGATATTATAATTTCAGGTACAAGCAATTATCAATGTAATTAGCTCTCTGAAATAATTTCCTATTTGAAAATATACATAAAAATAACATTGCTAATCTTTATATTTTGGATAATACTTGTAAAATATCCAAGTTTTATTTGCTACAAAAGCTGACAAAATGTTGTTGAACTGAAGAATTATAATAGATTAAAAGTACTTCTTGACTTGTTTTTTTGTATTCCAAATCACATTTTATACTGAAAGCAATAAGTTCATGCCATTTACCAAGTAAACATTGATTTTTTTTTTTTTAGATTGTTCACGTTCCTGCATATCCCTAGAAGCATCCTACTTATACTCAAAAGAATTGGGACTATCTTCCTTACAACGTTCACGTTGATAAAAATAAAATGATTTCATCTTGCACAGTACAAACTTTTCTACAATAGCTAAGCAGGCAGACAGTAAATATTTGCAAATATAGGCAAGATGCATAGTTCCTGGAAGCATCATATATAATGACTACCTTTAATGCGGGACAGTGGGGACTCCGATTGGTAAGCTAAAAATGTTGGAGATCCAAGGGATTAGAAATTTTAGTAAATCTAATGTAAAAAATCTTCAACCTGGCACTATTCCCTAGCAATTTCTATCATTTCTCTTAAATTTTGGAAGCACTGAATTTCCTATATTGTTATAACACTTATATCGACAACATAGAAATATCAAAAAAGTAAAAACATATCGCTAGAGAAACAGTAGGAAGGATTTATTTGAAAACTGCAGAGTAGACTTTTTAATAACATTAATAATTCATATACATAAACGTCTTACCTTTTCAAGTGTTCTCTCATATGTTCTGTTGCTCTCTATCAAACTGATCGCAAAGGGATAGAGTTGATTGGCTTGATGGGCTTTATTCACTATAGCCAGTGGTACACGGAAACCGAGATTTCGTAAATTTCTTACTTCTTTAGAAAGAGTTATAATTTCAGGAAGAAAGTTTACTTTCAGTTTTAATACATTTCCACGACCTGTTCTCGAACGTATACTCTCTATTGCGAAAATGCGGCCAGTAACACCTAGGTTTCGTTGTTGAACTTTGCGAGCCCAATCATCAAATATTTCTTGCGTAGATAATTTCATACGAAAACTGTCTCCGTCCGCTTTCAATTTTTGACCTTCTATGTGATTTTCCCAACCTTTGCCTGACAAATAATAATAATATTAGCCTACGAATCCAGAAATCTGTAAATTATTATCAGTGATAATTTATCACATTTACCTAAAACATCTTCTACCCGTTTTAAATACATAGTGAGTTGATAATCAATCTGTTTGACCCATATTATAGATCCAGCAACAGGTGGTAAATCTCTAACCAAGCTCATTCTGCAGCATTTACTTTGCGCATATTGAACCTAAACAAATACAATGCATTAACAAGGTCTTCTTAGATATCGAAATATTTTAATACAATAGTATATAGTTTACTGCCTTGAAATGCGTATACCTTGAATTTTTCATGAAGCGCCTCAATGTCATCTTTTACTCTTTGGATCAATTGCGTCTGATATTCTCTAATAGCACCACGTATATGTGGCCTCACAAACAGAGCATTAAATCGAGAAAAGATTCTAAACATTTCATTTGCATTTTTTGCAGTACCCAATTGATCTCTAAGATGTGCCGTAATTCGAGCTTCCACACGTTCTATTCTTTCTTCATATCTGTGCACAGCAGCTTCCCAAGATTCACCGCCCTCTTTGGTAATATCAAGACAATCAACTTCTTTCACATTTTCATAAGCCAAATTTACCTCGCTGATCGCATTTGCATCTGCGGCATCCAAGGCAAATTCTACCTTTACATTATCTTTATCTGCATTTTCTATCGCAGGGGTATTACTATTTTGGCGAACTGTTGGCCTAAGTACACGTACAATCACCGTCCTTAGTTGTTCATGTTGTCTACGGAAACGCCGCATATGCTCCATTCGAATTTGCAATTTTTTATGAGCTGGTAAAATTCGCCAAACCATTTTCATTTGTTCATCCCGCTTTTTCTTTATTACATCTCTTAATAAACCTGTAAGTTTATCGTATTCATCGTCCCAAGTAATAAACACTTCGAAACATTGAGTCATTACTTTTTCAAATTCATCGAATGGAATGTGCATGAGTCTCCGCGTGCCTAATACTTTGAGAAGTTGTTGACTCAAGTCTCTAGAAATAGCCTCTATCAATCTGAGGACTCTCTGTATCGGATACTTCGTAGTTCTGATTTTCCTTAAATGTATAAAAATTTGCTGTACAGCTGCCCTTATTCTTTCTAACTCTGTTGCAGATAATAAATCATTTATTGGAAAATCTTTCATCAGTGGATTGTAGTCATTCACAGTGGCTAATGCTTGTTTTAATCCTGTATCAGTATCAAAACTCACAGTGGCATGAAAACGTTTTCCATGTTTAAGAATATCGAGAGTTAGAGAGATTTCTATGCTCTCTCGTTTTTCTTGAATTCTATGTAGGGCTCTCTCGAGATTCAACCAAAATGATATTTCTTGTAAAGCAGTTCCAGATTCTGGATCACGGTTTAATTTCGTCACCTAGATAACGTATAATTATTTGATATAGAGGGATAAATGAACACAAATAAGTTTTATTAATCTCACATTTAATTTATCTTACCTTCTGAATTTCTTTTATCCATCTGTTAACACCATTCTGTAATTGATTTAGAAATGTAGAATCCTCTACTTTATCGCCAAAGTCTGCAACTTTTGGTTTTCTGTTTTCTTCCGCACATTGTTTGATAACAGCTGCCACTAATGGGTGAACTTGTAGCGAAATCTCTGGTATGTCAATGTTTTGTTGCAAATGTAACAGACCCATTTCAAGTTGGGCTATTTTCTTTTCAACCGAAGGGGCCATTTTATCTCCATCTCTATCGGCTCTACCAGTTTCTTTAACATAACTCTTGAAGTAAGGTGCCATTGTTTTACTTATCGCATGTAAAGTTTCATATGGTGGCCCATCAGAAAATGTAACCAACCGCAATTGAGAATGAATAGATTTATCAGCCTCAATTACGGCTCCACGTTTTGTTAGAACTAAGGAGGCCATTTTAGGACTAGTGAAGTGTATTTCATTTGATATATAATAACAAGAACTTTCCCTCTCCTCGTCTGCTTCTCCTCCAAATTCCTCTGAAATGTAAATAATATTGAAAGGTCAATAAACCCTATTCATAAGACCGTGATGTATTCGAATGTTAATTTCTTTTAAATTACAATAGAGTAAGAAGAAGCAAGTGCGACAAATAGATAACGTTCAAAAATCAATAATATTAAGAATAGCAAAACATGGTGGTATTCGGCTACTGACATTTGGAAATTACACTGCTGGCCAAAAGTCATCCCTCTCCCCTTATCGCAGAAACGGGTAATAATTTTACGATCAAATTTCGTATTATATAATATAAATATTATAAAAACAATAATGTAAGCACCAAGCAACCCTCGGTACGAAGATATGTAGGCACGGCTGGTATCACGTGTAACTGGCGCCGGCGTAAGCTTTGAGTACAGTGGTTCCACTGCTACATTAACACGTCGCTATGTCTCTTCAACATTAGGCGGGGGATGTGAATATTGTCGAAAACGCCAACCGATCATATCACACACATACTCGATCGGGTTAAGATCTGACAAATGAGTCTGCTATGATAGCACTAGAATATGCTCTCATGCAAACAATGTGGTACCTACAAATCGAAGAATTATAGGTACCACTTCGGGTTGCGGAACCTCGGTAAAGTACCAAGCGCTGCTAAGCGTATCCTGGATGTCTAGAATAACCCCTAAAACCAAAACACCGCAGTGGCGATGCCGGAATTGAATACACGTTTCCTTGAAACGTTTTCCTAGTCTCTGACGAACCAAGATCCGTACATTTCCAATCCCCGTACAGAATCTTGATTCGTCGGAGAAGACGAATCTCGATGGTTCCTCGTGATCAGAGGTAATAGCTGAATAGTATACCATGTTATCAACCTAGACGATTATTAACAACGATATACCGTCACCCGAAAACTCTTTTAGCTACTGCTAGGCATCATTCTTGTACAAGACCTACAGCAGAAGATACGCGACTCGAGGTCGAGACGCGGATCAACTGCATGTTTTCTCGCTCAGATGTAGCACAGGGCCGGCTAAAGCGTGGTAGCAAAGAGGTACATCCCTTCAACATCCAGGTCTAATATGCAATTGTAATCAATACAAAAATCATTTCAGAACTTTAAACAGAAAAATAAATAAACTACGTGGACGGAACAACTTTTTTGTTACGTTATTGACGATACAATGTAACAAATCCGTAGTGATATATTTTAATTGCCGTAATTGTTTATGTACGCAAGGAAACTTTTGGCTAGCAATGTATATATGCAACATCCAAGTGTCATCCGACAAACGTCAGTCGTGAATACGTTAACAAGAAATATAGAATTACTTCATAAAGGTCGGATATCGTGCGTCGTCTTAAGTAGCGCATTGATTTTCAAAAAACGTTTCCTTTCGTCGGCAAGTGTAATGTACCATTGCGTTGAAAAGCGCAAACAATAGAGCATGTAAGAAGAACAAAAGAATTCCTGCGAGAGACATATGACATAAGACAGAAGAAATATTTCATAAGATATCTTTAAAAAAATCAATATCAAGAATTCCATAATCTACGGACAAAAGAAATTATAAAGTCAAGGACTCCTCGATTAAGTCATTTGTAAATACAAATATGAGCTAAGCCTATCGGTAATTTAAATATATCTTATGATGTATCAATCAAAATAAAGAGACAAAGACTCGAGTGCAAAATGCTTCTTGATGGAAATATACCCGAACTACGATGTTAACGATAAAATTTTGTATGCCGGTAAAGAAAGGAATAGAACGGTACACCGCGAAAGGTAAAGAAAGGATGAAACGAAAGGTAGGAGTATATAGTGTCGATACGCGCATGTATCGATTCCCACCGGCGTATGACTCATATTTAGCAGCAGATATGGAATCACCTCGCGAACGTCGGATGTCTCATGTCGTCTGAAGTAACGCATTGATTTTCAATGAACGTTTTCTTTTGCCGGCGAATGTACCGTTGCGTTGAAAAGCACAACACAATGGAGGATAACGCGTGTAAGAAGGACAAACGATATCCTTCAAGAGAAATATGGCTATATATTATACGGATACATTGTAATACACGTATGCATACGTATGTAGACATAGACGCGCGCGTGCGCGCGCGTACACACGTATCGTACATATACATATGCGCAAGTTGAGCTTGCTCTTTGCATTTACCTTTGCTCGAAGCTTTTTGAATGAGAAGCGCCCACACCTGCGAGTCGCCGATAAACTTTCTTATACATTCCTGATTATTCTTATCTTCGAGTGCCAAGTTAAAAGCGGATGGCACCACTTCTTCGTCAGGAGAGAGGACTCTTACCGCCTTACAAAGATAATTTGCGAATGCGTGGTAATCCACGATCGCGATATTCTGAGACTCCGTGGGCGGTTCCACGGAGCCGTCCAAGGAGTCGCCCATCCCGAGTCGTGCACCGTCTCAAAGTATTTTCAAAAACGTTTCGGAGCGGGCAATCGTTCGAGCCCCGCTTTTAGGATGAACTGTCAATCCATGGATTTCGGAAAATTATAGATGAGAAGAATCATCATTACTCTGTTCGAACGACGATCGAACTGCCACCAACCGGACGTTAACATAAAGTTCTCTCCTAGCGAGCGATTACTTGAACCGAGCTCCGCGATGATCGAAGCGCAACCTAGTAATCAATTTCTGATGTTTCGTCGTTTAGAGCGAATAATCGTTGGATGACAGAATAATAGCAATATAAACACTGAATTATACTTGTACTGAAACGAGCACTCAATGTATAAGTCCGTTTGTTACTGAGCCTGGATTGCATTCCGGGCCCCTTTGTATTCCACCCCATCTTTGGCTCTTATCGGGCTGGCGGGCTTTTCAATACCAATATGTAAGAATGATACTATATTGGTAACAAATAACACTAGAAGGCGCTTCGATCGATTTGGAATTGTCCGAGTTGGATTGATTTCTCCTACTCCGAGATTTTTTCTCTGATGTCAAATTGATAAAAGAATATTATTATTAACTAAGTCCGTTGACTTAGTTGATTAAAGTAAGTGTTCTGATTCCAATCAGAAACGTGTGTTTAAAGATGAAAAGGTGTATTTTAATTTTATAACCTATAAATTGGAATGAAAATTCCAACCGTGAGTGCAATTATAAGAAAGTAGTGCATAAGAAAACATTCTCTATCGTTCAGTGGAAACATTCTTGCTGTTTGTTTTCGAACAGTTATCTATAAAGTATATTCGTGTTAAGCGCAGCTACAATTGTACTTTGTAGTTGTTATTTATATCATGGCATAATTGACATTATTACTGAAAAAGAATAATATCACTTTCTTGTCATTATCGTGCAAATACGTTCAGGATGACGCTGGTACCAAAGGATTTAACCAAATTATTAGATATTCTTGATGAGGAAAATATGGACATTACCTTGGAAAATCTTTGCAATCAACTTCATCAAGTATTCTCCAAGGAAGATCGTTTCAAAGTTGGAATGACGTTGCTACTGTTGCTGCAACATATTGATTTATTACCAAAACATGGTCAGAGAATAATTGCATTAACAATGTTGTTTGACTTGTACAAAGGAGAACCATTGGCTTCTACACCTTTTGTAACTGTTTTTGTTCAAGTATTGAAACCGCAAGAGGACTCAAATAATGGTGTTTCGATACCAAATTTTTCAGGGCATATTCCAGTACTTTCTGAATGTGAGAAAAACTTGCTTGTTAATTTACTGGGGTACAATCAAAAGGAAGTAATGAAGAAAACGCCGCGTCAATTAATTGTGGATGATCTCTATTTTGCATCGACGCCACCTATAGATTTAACGAATTTACAGTTGCAACTTGCTGAATATCATTCTGAACTTCCTTCGATAAGTAAGTGCGGCAATCCGATTATTTTACCGGATATGGATCATACTAAAATAACAGGATCTGATAAGAAATTATTGAGGAATGTCACAGAAAATCTTATCGTTGGGGATCCACCATTATGTGCTCAAAGTTATAGCCCTGAATTTTTAAGACTCGCGCCACCTCTTTATCATTCTATTAATGAGTTAGCTTGGTTTCATGTTACGGACCCTTCAGAGTTTACCGTGGAATACGATAGCAGTATGTGTGTTTCCAATTGTGCTGGAGCTGAAGCACGTAGATTAATGGGTAAAGCCTTTAAAAGTGTTTTAACGCTTCAACAACAACAGCATTTAGTTAATGAACTGGATAGAGATCCAAAACTCGTTTACCATATAGGTCTTACACCTGGGAAGTTGCCAGACTTAGTAGAAAATAATCCTTTGATTGCGATTGAAGTTTTATTAAAACTTATGCAATCTAGCCAAATAACAGAATATTTTAGTGTCTTAGTAAATATGGAAATGTCTCTTCATTCGATGGAAGTTGTAAATAGGTTAACAACTACTGTTGACTTACCGACTGAATTTGTCCATTTATACATTAGTAATTGTATATCAACTTGTGAAACTATAAAAGATCGTTATATGCAGAACCGTCTTGTACGTTTAGTTTGTGTATTTCTTCAGTCTTTGATTAGAAATAAAATTATTAATGTTCAAGAATTATTTATCGAAGTGCAAGCATTTTGTATTGAATTTAGTCGTATTAGGGAAGCAGCAGCATTATTTCGTCTTTTAAAACAACTTGAGTCTGGCGATATAGGTGGATTAAATGCACCACCCACAAAGAGTAAAATAGATATGTGTTAAACCATGTATTTATACAGTTAACGATTGCTGCAATCAATTTCTATATTTTTATTATGTTAAAGAAATGTAAAGACTATGTTTTTAAGAAATTTTTTGATGTAACATACTTTTGAACTTTTTGTATAGAGGCATGAATTTCCTACAATCATGCATAAATCTATACAAATATTTATTTTGTTTCCTCAAGAAATGATACATTATATTTATGAAGATACCTCATTATATTATGACTAAATTTTATACTTAAAAGAATTATATTCATGTAATTATGCAAAAAGAATAAGTAACTGCTATTGTACAAGTATTACTAAGTAGAAAGAGAAGGAAGAAATATCTATTTTGTATGCAAGAACACATCAGTAAGATATGTTTATTTTACATTGTCCTCTTATTTTCACCAATGAATATTGTACAAAATACCTATGTGCCATTACGTAACAATGTTCAATGAGCAAGGTGTAAATTATTCTTGGACAAATAATTATATTACTGTTTGTATATTTAGAATACCTTTAACTCGAACTTACATCTCAATTGTATATTACAAAATAAATGTCTTTATATGACTTGTGTGTTTTGTAGTAACAATTTAAATTGGTTGTATATTATAAATTGTTTTACACAATTTAATACATAAATGTACAATTATATTTTGAACACACATAAATTTATGATTTTATAAAAGGTGTACATACTTATCATAATATAGATTTGAGGAAAACACTTGCTACGTTCTTTTTTGAAGTTTGAATCACGAAAAAATACAATTAAAGATATTTTATGTCTCACTAAATATTATGTTAATCACACAAGGGTTTCAATTTTTTTTTTTTTTTGTTAAAAAAAATTACTTTAATTTTAACTTTAATTTCATATTTGAGATACAATGTTTGCCGCGTGTAAAGATAAATAATTGTCACAAACTTATATGATCGGATTATTTTACTAAAAAATGCATATAGTATACATTACATACTATTTTTTATATACGAAAAGATGAATATAAGCAATAAATAAATGTTACAGGTAATTACATTTTGCATTGAGCTCACTTTTGTAAATCTTATTTATTTGCATATATACACATTAGCATAATTATCTCCCTTTTATCAATACCTATTATTTTTTTTTTCATTAGACCTAGTATTATAAAAGTTGACTGAACAAAATAGCATTACATTCGATATGTAATGCCATCTTTTTTATAAATTAGTGAATTTCATAAAGGCTGTACGTCATTATTGTAATGTAAGTAAAAAAACATTTTATATACCTTCATTATTTATCTTTTCAGTCATATAAAATTAGAAACAAATATCAACATATACTATTTCCTTTGTTTGAAGTGTCAGTAACTTTTCGATATTCAATTAAATACCTCATTGATAATGATATCTTTTCTTTTGAAATATGCGAAATGTTCACATATAATGTCGCTATATATATCGAACAATTTTATAATTCACTTCATATTTTACATCTTTCATTATCTCCCAGAGATTATAGAATTAGCCATAATATTTGAACATTTCACACATTATGACCTGATACATATATATATCTTCTCTTCAACCAGCATTTCATTCGCTGGTGCGCTATTTAGTTAACAATTTTTCCTACGCAATTTAATTTTTTATCTTACACATGTTCAAATTTTATGTTACATATGCTATTCCTATATTATTTAACCAGTCTGAAATGGAATATAATTCCATTCCTTGTAAGTGCCTATATAAACAATCGCGGTATCGTGAGAATTCCCAACTTTGTACAAAATATTTTATGCATTTTTAAATATATTTGTTTGCGTGTAGATTATAACAAAAAGCTACTATAAAATAAGTTCTCTACAATTTTATTTTTATATCTAACTTTGCACGCTCTTCTCTTGTTTAATACATCAACAAAAACTATATAAATGAGAAGTAACAGTACCTAATATATTACTTTGCAAAAATTTGTTTATATTTTGTAGACATTCTAAAGATAGATAAAACATACAAAGTAGCAGATCCTACATAATTATTACGAATTTGAAGAATTTTTTTACATGTAATTAAAGTATTTTAGAACAAGCACAAATTGTTCTGAATTTCGATAATTTAGTAAACTCAAATTCAATGATTCAATTTAAATGACTCAAGTATAAATCTATTGCAAAAAATTGAATATTTATAAAGATCTAGAAATGAACTTTTTAAGAAAATATTAAATTTGCGTAATAAATATATATCGTTCACTATGTTTGGAAAAAAGTAGTTCCATTCTTTTCAATTTAATTGCATTGCACTATTTTTCGTTTTTTTTTCATTTTTTTTTTTAACAGCCTTTGCTTTAATTAAATTTTTTGTGCCCTTTCCTTTAGTTGTAATAGGTTTTCCTTTTAATGATTTCATTTGCATTTTTACATCTGTTTTAGACACTTTTTTGTTTTTTAAACTTTTTATCTTGTTCTCCTTCAATTTAACTTTGGTACTAGTTGCAACTGTCAGACCGGACCTCACAGAGGATCCGGTTAGCTTGTACTAGGCTGCCGTTTTCACTTTTTTCTTCCTTTTCTTCTTTTTCTTATCGTGATATAACTCTTGTTTTTTGGTAATGCAAGATCTACAATACCAATTCTCATTTGCAGCTGGTTCCACTTGGAGCCCCACGCATACCCTGCAAAAAAAGCATAATATTTTCGATTTGGACATGAATTTTAAATTGCTATAGAATTTTTTAAAAAGTGTTATTCATTTACCAATGGTACCACGCATCACAGTCATCACAACCAATCATGGGTGAACCATCATCCTGCTGTTTACAAGCAGGACATATCCATACTTGACGACCTCCTTGATCCTGTAAAACTCATTAAATGACAATAACGGAACTGGCGAGAAATATTAAACAACCCAACCCATCTCTTGGAGAAAATTTTGTAGTGAGCTAGAAATATTCATATTTGTTCACTCATTGAACAAAATTTGTGTCATGTTCTTGGTGCAATATTTTAATATTAAACTCTATCTTGATGCATAAAAAATCAATTATTTTAATTAGTTTATATTGTTAACATTTTCATGTTTGTTAGTTTAAATGTGTGGAATATGATAAACTTATGGTTTACTTAAATGGAGGATGAAATGATACATGATGGTATACAACATGAAAATCATGTTTTCACTTGTCTCTTCTTTTAAATTAATAGCTATAAAAGAGAAATCAGAGGTAACATAATTACTTCATAATGTTAATACAGATCTTTGATATTTTTTAAATACATTTTACATGTTTCTATTATCAAAGATTGCAGAGTAATTATATCATCTATGTTTCTACTTTATTTATTTACATGTAGTGTCAGTTTCAATATATTATTTCCTCACAAAAAACCTTTTAAAAGTTCTAGGATTTCTATATAAGACCTAAATATATTCTGGTTTAATATTTTAAGTTACCTGGTTCAATCACTTTTTTTTTTATAACATGTGTTCCTTGTCTTATATTAGTCAGTGTATCACAATGTATGAAATATAGTTTATATTATTTGTGTAAAAATTATCGAGCACATCATACTTCTAGTGCATAACAAACATTGCGAGAGCTGCTTTAAAATGGGAGGGAATGTACTCACCACTGTAGTGGTTGCTATTGTAGCCAACATGAGATTGCCATTTTCTTTGTCTTCTTTAGCATCATCCTTTTTAGAAACTGCGTCTGCTTTCACCTCTGTGTCGTTAAAACCGTTGGTTATATTCCTAACTGTCTTTCATGCTAGTTTTCATTAGATAGTGCAAGCTGCATGCAACAATTGACTTTTATCAAAATTAAACTGTATTTCTTGATCAAGTTTTATTATAACTGACTTAAGACTTTATTAAAATAATTACTTTTATTTACTTATAATTTCGTTTATCATTAATTCATGAATTATTTTCTCTTATTGTACCAGAATATGTAATGCATGCTGATTTATACAATTATATATTTATTTGCTCTCAACTAAATTTGTTTATGTAAACTAACTGTATAATGCATTAAGGCAGCCCTTTCTTCAATAAAGAAAGTTATAAAAATCATGCATATCTTATTACGAAAAGTACTATACTATATAAAGTATTGTGAAAGCATTCAGTGTGATTTGCAGAAACTAATGGTCAAACTAAGTTAGGATTTTCTAAAACATACTCGTACCATCCCTTAATCCATTTGCATTATTAATACATATATGCGCGGAATTTTGTTGGTCCTTATCACCGAAGTGCATATATGCGCGCAATTTTTTGGTGCATTATAGTCAGAGCATTTGCACGCAATTAGTGAGAAATTGTGAATGCGAATAGTTTAAAGTATTTTTCCGTGTACAATTTTTAGCGATAAGGGCTAATTTCCTACTTTTCCGTATGATGCAAATGGGTTAAGAATAAAAGGTATGAATAAGTATATAAAGTGCTAGAGTAAAATATAAGTTACATTCATAGAACTGACTACAAAAGTGCATTACTATAAGATGAATTTAAATTATTATAAAAATGTATATATATATTGGATCTATATATACATATATATATATGCATGTATACACAGATTTCTTTGTAGTATAAATAAACCCTATTTGGAAGAAAAAAGGCATTAGTTTGATCCAAGTAATAAGTAACCTACATATTTGTGATTGAAAATGTGATAAAAAAATTATATAAAAACGACAAAGGAACTATAGATATTGTGAACATTATATAATAATTGCACTACATATTTTGTCTTTAAATGATAGAAGAAGAGACAAGTATAGATCGCAAATGGTCACTATATTATTGACATATAACGAAATGTATGAGGATGTATTGATGATTTTGAATGTTAAAAAATGATTCAAAATAGTTTGTACCTTTCATTAGACGAATGTTTGGACTTATTACCTAAGATTCTGCCTATATTCTGTCAAAAAATAGTTGATTTTATGAAACGAAAATGAGTTATGATAAATAATATGACTGTCAACTGTACAAGACACACTTAGCATTAAACATACAAAAAAAAGAATAATTGTGTAACATAATTATACTAAATAATCTTTTTTACTGTACTACATTTAAAACAAAAAAGAAACAGGAATTTAAGATCTGTAAACAAAATTTAAAGAAAAGAGTTAGCATCACATTGAGCAGTTAGATCATCAACAATATAAATTTAAATAAGTGATAAATAAAAAATATAAGTGAATAAGATACTCTGCTTGACGCTTCTTAAGAACAGAAAAAAATAGCAACATACATACAAAATACATAATAAATCTAAATGAAGCTATATTATTCTACATTGAAATTTTGAACAATGTCATAGTGTGACAAAAGCATGACCAAATCAGAAATTATACCTTCACCACAAGTCATAAATGCATAGAGAGAGATAGATAGATAGAGAGAGAGAGAGAGAGAGAGAGAGAGAGAGAGGGGAGAGAGAGAGAGAGGGAGAGAGAGAGAGAGAGGGGAAGGACAGGAAATTGGAATGATAGGTGAAGTAAAGCCTGAGATAATACTGATGGGTTGGGTTAATCTTTCCACAGATTATATGATGTAAATAAAATTTCTTGGATTATTTAACTTAGTATGGAGACACAGTATGATATTTTTCCCTAATGCATGTACAGATAATATTCTTTAAAAAAAAAAAAAGAAAAAGTGGATAATGATAGCAACAACACTAATGTAGATATTTAAGAAAATATTTTGTATATCTATATCTTTAGCTATATTGAATTATTGCAAAAACTTTTATTTTCATGTCTCCAATACTAATGAAGTATTTTTCACTGATATTCAAATATCACAATAAATGTACTTACATAGTAAAATGGTGGTGGTTGTTGTTGCGCAAGTAGAGGACTTGGGAGCTTAGGAGATGGATCAAAGTGTGGTGGAGGTGATGGCTCTCTTTGAGGTAAGGCTTTAAACAGAGATTTCTTTGCTCGAGGAACTGTTGCAAGTGGCACAGTAGTAAAATTGATAGAGAAAGAAGAATCTGTAGGAAGAGCAGGGCTGCCATCTAATGTTCCCTCCTCTGTTTTCTTACTTGCTGACTTTGGCTTCGGTGGTCTTGTTACCAACGCCGATATTTTGGCCAATTCTGGACTAGGTTCTCTTTTTGTATCTTCGTCTGGCTTTTTCAACAATGGCTTAATTGTTCTATAAAAAAAGTTAGGATATGTCAGATGTACTATTATAACTAGATTTACAATTAAATTTACTTTTAGATGTACACAAATTTTAATGTTATTTCGTCTTACATCTTTTTCATAGGTGCATTGTCTGGTGTAGGTGGTCTTGGAGATGCAGGTCCTATTTTCAATGTAATCTTTGGAACAGCTTCTGAATTTTTATCTTCTTTCTATAAAAGATAATAAAAATTACATTTAAAAGATATATTTGAACAATTGTTTAAATTGAAGAATAATATTTAATATACTCTGTTGCTTACTTCTTTCTCTTTTCGTTTTTCTTTCTTCTCCTTCTTTTCTTTTATCTTTTCTATTTTTTCCTTTTTGTCAGTTTTATCCTTCTTCTCTTTGATCTTTTCTCCTTTTTCTTTATGTTTGTCTTTCTTATCTTTCTTCTTCTTCAATTTGTCTTTCTTTTCTTTTTTATGCTCTTTTGATTTCTGTAAAGTTAAGACATAGTTTGAATCATAAGCTTATTAGTTATATTTATAAAAATTGCAATCTTTCTTTTAAATAATTTTGATAGTACAATATATTCTAGAATTTTCATAGTCTTACACTGTATGCCAATATTAATGTTACCTTATCAATTTTATCGGGTTTATCAATTTTAGATTTCTTTGATGGTAACAATGGCACAACAGGTACAGGTGCAGTGGGTATGTTTTGTGCAGCAGGTGCAGAAACAATGGGTGGTGCAATTATATTTCCAGGGGTGTGTATAACCATCTCTTTGTCTTGTTTAACCACCTTGACTTTATCTGCTTTTTCCTTTTCAATTGTGTCATATTTCATTACAGGAGGTATTATTTCTCTAGGTGATTTTTCACATTCCACAGGTTTCATTTTTGATAGCGCGAAGTCTTCTGGTTTTACAGGTGGATTAAGGAAACGAGGTGGTAAAGGCAGATTTGGCATTGCTGGATGTGGACCAGGTCCACCTCTTCCCAGGGGCAATGGAAATCTTGGGAACATTGGATGTGTAATTGGATGAGGTATTAGACCAGGAGCAGGGGGAAATGTTGGAAAGAAGGGAAATGGTAGTGTTGGAGGAAGACTTGGTTCTCTATGCACTGGAGGTTCAGGAGCCTGTGGAGTTTTTGGCCGATCTAGTACATCCAGTTCCACTGCATCGTTAGAAAGTTTTGTCTGAAAAATGGTAATGGCACCCACAACGCCCTTCAGCAGTTTCTTACGTGTATTAGTTTTATACCGTTGATTACATGCATGCTTATAATGAGATAGTATACATAAAAACATCCTACCTTCTTCGGACTAACACAACGCTTTGGACTCCTAATTTTAGATTCTTTCTTTTTATTACTCTTTTCCTTCTTTTTCTTCTTCTGATCTGTAGGAGTAGGAACATTCAGTTCTGGAGTTTTAGGTGTACTAGGTGTTCCAGGAGGTGACATGTCATCAAACATATACACATCTGAAGATGGACTTTGTATATCAATTGAATCACCATCTGGATGAACGTGGACGTCTGGTGTGTGTGGTGTTTTCTTTTCCTCTTTTTTGGGTTCACTATCATTTTTATGAGCATGTTTTTCAATGTTTTCATCAATGATTAATCCAGGTGAACTTTCCCGTGAATCAAGCTCTTTGTGTTTATGCTGTTCCAATGATTCTTTCTCTTTATCCTCTCGAGATTTAGATATCTTTTTAAAAATATTTAGTTTCTGCTTGTCAGGTTCCGATGGTAGCTTATCAACATTATCTTCTTTTCTTTCTGCTGGTGGCGGACTACTTGTTAAATCTATTACCTTTTCTGGTTTTACTTTAGGTAGAACAGCTTTTGGCAATTTTGGACTACCCGCAGATTTTGATGGTATTAATTTTGGCGTGGATGGTCTACTAGAAGGACCAGCCAAGTTAGTCTGAGATTTACCACCACCTGACTTTAAAGGTTTTAATTTAGCTAATTCTTTCATACTAGCTAACTTCTTTATTTTACTGTCATCAATTTTATCTGGTTTAAACAGTTCTTTAGCTTTGTTCTTCTTTTTATTCTCTTTATCAAGTTTACGGTCTTCTGGTATTTTCTTTATAACTTTCTTTGGCTTCTTATCGCATTTTAATTCTGGTGGTACCATAGGATAAGAACTCGGTTGAGGAGAATCCGCGCATGTTTGATGCGGCGTTCTTGCTTCTGGAAGTTTTCCTTCACGAGCAGGTGATAAAAAACCAGATGTAGTCATCATTACGCTGTGTATCTCACGCAATGGTCTACCTTCTTCTAATACTTTTGCACGTTTCACTATAGGGCTTTCAAAAGATACGGGATCTCCTGGTCGTTTGAAAACTACTTGCGGTGACATTCTATGAGGCGAAACATCGACTGAACTAGGTGTCGACGTTCCATTTGTAGATGCTACATCTTGTACACCATTTGTTAAACTTTCAGGCTTATCTGCTATGTACTCTTCTGTAATCAGAATTTCTTATTCAAAACATGCATGTTTTGTTGGTAATAATCCAGAGAAAATATATACTTTTGTAACAAAAGATTCAAGGCAAATAGAAGGAACTGTAATTACCTTCTGTATCTGGATACATAGCCGGTAAGTGTTCATGTATATGTACAGATCTAGTAACTACTTCACGACTACCTGGCTTTAGGAAATTTAAGTGGTTCTCACGTTTCACTGGAAATTTTGGTACAGCGATAGAACATGGAACTGAATCTACATTTTTTACGTATTCTGCTAATTCTTGTATATCAATATTCATATGTCTGAAAGCTAATCCTAAATCATCAAGATTAGCTTCTGTTCGTCCCACTGAAAATGCAAAAATTTGAATGACTATATATTCATATAATGATAGATATGGTATGAATTTATTAATTAGAGTTACTTACAAACTTCTGCATATTGATGTGTAAGTTTTGATATACGTAAAATATATTCTTGCATAAGATCTACCATAAATTCTAATGGCGTTGAATTAATCGAATGCCATCCAATTGTTTGGCAAATTTGAGCAACAACCATTCTTAAAACACCTCTACTGTAATCAGCAGACATTTTCAGCTGAAATTAGAAGAGATAATGTTCTACCTGTAATTTTATTTAATAACAAACGATGAAAATCACGATATTATCAAATTTATGTATGCGTTTGAATTGTGAAATAAAATTTGAGTGGAATGAAAATGGAGGTTATATGAATGAGAAACAAAAGTATAGGATTTTTATTTTCATCGAAGATAATTCCTCATATACGTATAAAATCTCGAACTTACCCTTATTCGAAACAGAAATGCGTAAGGTTTCTTTCGTTGTTGTAGATATAGTTAGAAATATTACATTTCTAACGTAGTTGCTCAAACGTGATAATCAATGATTAAATTACACGGTACATTTTCCTCGCAATATACACAACACTTGTCAAAATTATAGCACCACAAACAGCAGAGCCTGCGAGGCGTCCTCGCCATTTTTTCCCCCCCTTCTTTCTTCATCACGCTCTAGACATTCCACGGCGCGTGAAACATGACCACTGATCGTACAAAATCATCAGACGGTCCTATGTGAGTTCGAGGTTGTACTATTGAATAATAGATACATTCTATCTTTCGATCGTAAATTCATTTTATTTATTAGCACTAATATTTTTTCCTTTTTATTGTTCCATTATGAGGAAATATCGGTTAGATTTGCTTAAAAAAATCTCATCTCGACTATCGCTTGAGTTTCCTTGCGTTGCTATTGGTCAATGAAAAAAAAAATATCCCGTTCTCATTGCAGATACAGAGCGAGGGAGCAGCCATCTTTGATTGATTATTTGGCAAAAAGAAACGACGCAATGAAATTGTGACATATTTATATTTATTGTCTCCTTTTTAGCTTAAAAAATGTACTCGGGGATAATAGTTTTCTCGCGAAACGTTTCTTAATAATTTAATCATATGAAAGTACATTTCCGAAAGCATAATCCGAACGATTTAAAGTAAGCCTCTCTTCTTATCTCTTTTGTGATTCATGATGTAGACTACTCGAAAACGTATCTCATATAGACGTGATCTCAGTCGTATAGTTCACAAGCCATTTTGTGCGTTGTTCAAGCAGCTGTGCAAAAATATTACTTATCATTTTTGTGTGAAATGTCAAAGCGTGATCGTCTATAACTGGCAAGGATGTGCGCCAAATGCGCGTATGTGTGAACACACGAGCACACGCGAGTATAGTACGGTTATGCCATAACATCAAAGAATTCGCGAAAATTTTGCAGATTTCGCGAAACAAAGAACTCTTCGATACCTTTTATTAACCTTGGCCTGATCGTCATAATAGTGAGTATTGTTTCGGAAGAAGTTAAAAATAGTTTAGTTTAGTGAAAAGCCAGTGACGCGATGGTGAAATACTTTTATATATCGCGACACTGTTACCCATCTATGTATCGAACAGTTCGTAGATGTTCATCTCGATATAGTTTGATATCTTCTAATATCTAAGTTAAACATTCCATTCCTCATCGGATGTAGAGTATATCTATAGTTTTTCTTTTCTTTTTTTTATCAAATAACATATTGTCATTTCACTCTACATACTGCACTACCTGTACATTGGCCTGATTTATAAACATCTTTACATTTAAAAACAAATAGAAGTAAGTGTTACAAGAGACATAAAAAAAAAAATCAATGCACAAGATAACTTTCCTTTTGCCAGCTGGCCATTATGATTTGGTATATGTGGAGTTATTTTAACATATTCTTTGTTTTGCATTAAATCAATGGATTTAGTAATTGTATATGTACACATATGATAAAGTGGGTTTTTGTTTTCATCAATATTAACATGCAGAAGAATGTATGTAATTTTTTGTATATTATTGTATCTTGCTACTGTGGTTAGTCATAGCACTGATCACATCGATATATAAAATAAATATAGAATACATTTATTATTATAAGCTGTATACTCTGTGGTACAGTACTAAACTTTCTAATTGGTAAGTTCTAAAATATATGATTTTATAAGAATATCCTTTTCTTTTTATGTTCATGATATTAAAGGAAAATTTGAATTTATAATGTGCATGTGGGTGCTATATGTTACCTATATTACATAATTCTTAAACTTGCCAAGATTATATTTGGCTAAATAAAATAATATGTGTTTAATGTTTCAGTATTCTTCCTCTTGGTAGCATAAAGTATGCAAGATGAGTGGGGATAATATCCAAAGTCATTCTGACCAGAATATCGAAGAAATAGAACTGTCGGCGTTGCCTGTCTATCCCAATGTGAGAAAACCATGCGTGCACGTATGGATGGAAAAAATGAGTAAAGGCGTTCTTTCACTCACACATTTTAAAGATCATTGGAGAATTTGGGTCCCAAAGATATACAGTCCTGAACCAAATGGCAACTGTTTGGATTGGAATTTCGACGAAAAAAAAGCAAAAAGAATACTCTTTGATACCTTGGAAGAATTTATATGTGATGGTGATCCACAAGTTGTTCTAAAACAACTTAGCCAAATGGATAATCCTCCGTCCATTTGTGGTAAAGTATTCAAAATAGGTGAACCCACATACAGTTGCAGAGAATGTGGAATGGATTCTACGTGTGTTTTATGTGTTGACTGCTTCAAACAGTCTGCCCATCGTAATCATAAATATAAAATGGGGACTTCGAGTGGTGGAGGTTGCTGTGATTGTGGTGATACGGAAGCCTGGAAAAGCGAACCGTTTTGCAACATACATATAGTGGGAACTCAGTCGAAGGAAGCTCGTGGGAATAAATTACCCGGTGATATTGCAGAAAGAGCAGTAGCAACTTTTGAAGCAGTATTAAAGTATTGCTATGAATTATTGTCATTGGAGCATACACCGGGATTACCTTCTGATTTATGTGTCAAAGAATCCGAGCAGGATCTTTTTTCTTTATTAGACACTATGGATACTTATTGCACGGTCCTTTTCAATGATGAGACACATACCTTTGAGCAAGTAATAAATACATTAACACGTTTTTTAAAGTGCTCTCAGAGAGATGCAGTTGAATATGTAACAAATGTGGATAGAGAAGGGAGATCGGTCGTGAAGTGTTCATTATTTGAACATTGTAATGAACTTAAGGTTGACATCGAAAGATATACGTCAAGACATAGTACCAGAGCCTTAAAGGTTCTTGTAGTTCATGCTTACGTAATTGCTCATCAGACTTTTGCAATGAAATTATTAAATTGGTTACAACAATTCATAAGTTTTTGCGAAGGATTCAGAATCCTTTTTAGCAACGTTGCCCTCAATACAAAATTACCTGAGATATCTATCGTCGAAGGTATATTAATGAGAGATTCACAGTTATGGAAGTCCGCTAGAACAGCTTGGCACAGATTGTTTATATCTGGAATGCTTATGGACTATGAAAGCAAAAAAGCTTTAGCTATCGTATTTACTTACAACTATGGTTCAGTTATGAAAGATTTTATAAGGGATGATCATGATCACTCTTTTTCAATTGTTTCATTATCTGTACAATTATTCACAGTCCCCTCTTTAGCTCATCACCTTATAGCGCATCATGATGTATTATTCATTTTGCTGAATACATTTGTCTCTGAAAGTTCGCGAAGATGCAATGCCGAGGGTAGATTGGAATTTGAAAGAAATACTCCAAATGTCTCTTTTAAAAGAGCTCAATACATACTTTACGATTTGAGATACTTACTTAGTTCAAAGCCAGATGTCTGGACCGACGAATTAAGACGAGGATTTTTGCAAGGAATTTCATTGTTATTAACATTATTTTGTAGTATGCAATATATGGATACAGTACTAAGACAAGTTGGACAGCACATGGAATATGAGCCTGAATGGGAATCGGCATTTAATTTGCATATTAAACTTTCCCCTGTCATTACTTTAGCTCTTGAATGGTGTGGCTCTGATAGGATGGTTTTTATAAAAGCTTTTAGATTAGTCTTACTAAAGCTCTACGAGCAACCAGGAATTGAATATGGTCCAGGTGAAGTTAGAGAACTAGCGGACCACAGCGCAACGTGCTTACAGTATGATGTATCTTCTGCACCAGTCTCCATACATCTCCCATTATCAAGATTTTTGGCAGGACTGTTTCTGTACCTTGACAAGTATAATTTACGTTTGCAAGATCCTCAAACCATAAATCAAGGGAAACCAACGGTCGAGGAAATGATCGAACCAGTACTGACAGCTCAAGCTATGATATCGCAGGTCCATGCTGGAATGTGGAGAAGGAATGGATATTCATTATTGAATCAATTGTATTTCTATCACAACGTGAAGTGCCGCAGCGAAATGTTAGATAGAGATATTATTTTACTCCAAGCTGGGGCATCTCTTATAGAGAGCAATGAATTTCTAATACACGTTTTGAATAAATTTAATCTTCTTAATTGGGCAAATCCACATTTCGAAGTCAATGCATTAAAAAATCCAGAAGAAGATAGTATCAGGCAAACGATTAATTTGGTAGAGGAATTTCTTGGTTTACTTATAACAATTATAGGGGAGAGACATATTCCCGGTGTTGGACAAGTCACCGGGGATGATCGTTTGAAGAAGGAAATAATACAGCAATTATGCATTAAACCTCTATCTCATTCGGAATTAAATAAAACTCTACCAGACGATATCGATCTTGAAACAGGTATGGAGAGAGTGATTAATGAGGTTGCAGATTTTAAGAAGCCACCAAATAAGTCTGCCGGAAAGGGTGTCTATGAACTTAAACCTCACTTATATTCGGAATACAATGTATTTTTTTATCATTACACAAAGGAAGAATTAAGTAGATCTGAAGAAGCTCAAAGAAAAAGAAGAAAAGCTCTTGGGGAATTAGAATGTTGTCCACCTCCCAAACTTCCTAGATTAACAGAAGTCTTCAGCCTGGTTGCAAATTTGTTACAGTGTGATGTTATGCTTCACATTATGGAAACCGTGTTAGAACGTGCCCTTACATTCGTGGCTAGAAGTTTTTCAGAACCACAAGTACATAAAGTTCTCCATCTTATAGGGTATGCACTTCAAGAACAAGAATCAGGCCATTATCGTTTTCTTGTCTTCACGGAAAGAGCTGCAAAATGGAAAATTTACAAATTATTGAAAAGCTTACAAAGCAGTCCGCGTATAGAAGCGCATAAAGATCTGCTGACATGGGTCCTTAATAAGTACGGAGAAGTCGCGGGTTCTACAGCGGTGGAAAGCACTACGGCTTCTACGGTATCTAATGAAGAAAACGCGGAAAATGCTGAATCTAATAAAAATGGAAAAGCATGGAGAACGAAAATGGCTGCTTTAAAACGAGACAAAATTATGGTACAAATTGCAACCATGCAGAAGCTTTTTATGAAAAAGAATCCAAAGCTATTTGAAACAGCGGGATTGGATGCAAATAAGAGCAGCGATCGAGGATCAGCTATGGATTTGACAGAATGTTCGGAAGCATCGCCAGATGTTTCCGGTAATAATCAAGCGATTAATCTACCCAAAGAAAAAACCTACACGTGCATTTTATGCCAAGAGGATCAAACTGTAACAGCAACTGGCCCAGCAATGGTACTTGCCGCTTTTGTTCAACAATCTACGGTACTGTGTCAATATAGAGGCGATACACAGGAGCCTGACCCATTGTATCTGTCAGCTAAATTGGGCGCATCGCCACATACCAGCACGTGCGGTCATGTAATGCATGCACATTGTTGGCAAGAATATTTTGATAATGTACTTGCTAAGGAGAATCGACGTCCATATCGATTACGACAACCAGCAAGTTTCGACGTAGAGAAACACGAGTATATTTGTCCCCTTTGCGAATGTTTGAGTAATACTATTTTACCACTTCTACCACCTTTAGGAGTGTTACAGCCCCGCCTTCAAAATCAGCCGAACTTGACTTTCGAGATGTGGTTAGAAGCCATGAGGTTAACGATGGACTGCAAATCAAACGCTAGGTGGCAAAAAGTACAATCTTTTACGAACGTTCACGATCCCGTTTGTCGGTACTGTACAAAATCTGAAGATACTAACATCATTGGAAGTGATAATTCGCAAGAGCACGAGACATTTGCGTGTCCTATAAAAACGCTTTACCAAGAACTTGGTACTGTTGGTGCTATCTTTGAATCTACTTACACACAATCTGGTCCATGTCTTTTAGATAATCTCGTAACGATGATACAACTATTTGCACAGGCAACATACACAAAAGGGTTCGGTGCTGAACCACACGAAGCAGACTCTAGAGTACCCTTATTGGCCTGGAAATCAACGGCTTATACCGTTCATGCCATTGAATTTCTCATACGCGACATGGACAAACCATTATTAGGTGCTTTATCTTCCAGACAAAGAGACTGCTTGGAAGGACTTGCCAGAATTTCGGCTATTTTAGGAGCAACGTGTATAACAGGAGGTTGCGCGAGTCCAACGTGGGCAGAAAAGACTACCATCAGCAACCACGCCATCTCCCTTCTAACGATGTTATTACAAAATCCTCACACTGGTCCATCCATCTTAGAGTGGGATCCATTCGGAGTTTTGATCCCATTGATCAATTCTCTTCCAACGCTTTTCAACACAAAACCAGATACCCCACCTCCGATCATTACAGGAGGTATATTCGAATCGCACGCATTGATGCTCGTATTTTTGTCTCTCATAGTCAAAATTGTACTGACAACTAATTTTAACGAGAGCATGGATATAGATAGTCAAGAAACGGAAGAGTGTACGAGTTGTACCGCTATCTTACCAATAGTCAAAGCTCTTGGAGTAAACACCGTAAACGAAACTGCCAGCGAATTATGGAGACGTATCAAGGAAGCTTGCTTACCATTTTTGAGATGTTACGCGTTGTATTATCATTTTGTCTCGGATGTTCCAGCGCCAGAGGAATTAACTAAACTAGGTGGCGATACGTACGAAAATATATGCACGTATCTGGGATTACCGGTAACATGCAATGAATTGTTGGGGCCCAAGTTGGACACCATCATGCAGTTGATAGACGTTTGGAAGAGTCACCCCACTGTCCAAGCTCATCTTTCCGGGACAAGCCCGGTCGTGATCATAAAGGAACCTTTAAGAGTCAACAAACTGGTAGAACTTCCAGACGATTACAGTGAATTGATAAATACAATATCATTATTTACTTGCCCTAACAGTGATCGGGAGGATTCGAGGAACCCTACTATGTGTCTCGTTTGCGGAAAAATGTTATGCTCTCAAAGCTATTGTTGCCAGACGGAATTAAATAAATCGATGGTCGGAGCATGCACTTACCACGCGAGCGTATGTGGCACTGGTGTTGGTATGTTCCTAAGAGTACGAGAGTGCGAAATACTTTTCTTGAGAAGTCCAAATCGAGGATCGTTCGTTTGCCCACCTTACCTAGACGAATACGGAGAAACCGACCAAGGTTTAAGGAGAGGGAATCCGCTACGGTTGTGTAAAGAAAAGTATAGAGAATTAAATCAGATGTGGCTAGGACATGGGCTGCACGAGTCCGTAGCTAGGGCCATCGAATCCTCGAATAACGTGATGTCGACGCAATGGCAACATCTATAACCGTTCTAGGGTTTCGCGCGGAATTTAGCCTGGAACGTTTAACTGATAACATACTAAATTTACACTTAGCATAAGTGAATGTAGCAGCTAGTGTTATCTTTGTTGATCATGTGCTCGAATACACTGCATGACATTTGACGAAATTATTTATTCTAAGAACATCACATAGGTAATTTTGTATATTTAAGACGATTGGATGTTATCCCTATTGCGGCAGCATTTCAACTTATTTCAGAGTTTACGGAATCCCTATTATTATGTAAATTAAAATACAACATTCTTCACAATTATTAACAAAATGTTGTATGGATTTTGTTGCTTGTAGCAATTAGTTTTGCTTGTACCATTACGATTTACCACTACCTTCATTATAACGTTTTAATATTCTAAGGAAACATTGTGAAATATGTAAACCAATTCCTCATAGGTGACGATCGTTTTAAAAGAACAATTATGCGAAATTACTTCCACGATTTTCTTGTATAAATATTGTTAATTATGTTTACAGATAACTCGCGATACGGACTGTTACGATTTTACGATCTTCTTATGTTGGTCTCAGTACTGAAAAGTGAATAATTACATTGCAATAGATGGCTAGGAAAATAAAAGTCGTTAATATTACGAGAATTCAAATACTTGGTAGTGAAATAATAAATAATGTGGCATAATTCCCGTCTTTTCATTGCTAGTCTTGGTAAAGGAAGGAAACGGTACGCTAGGTATTAGAAACTAATCTATCTTCTATATTTTAAACAACTTTATCATTGTACTACGATGTTTGTTATTTATTTAATATTATACTCTTGTCATTATATAATCTGCACAGCAAAGTCGAATATTAATGCGTATACATACGTGTACCAAATGTAACGATACGACGAACATGTAAATATTTGCCGTGTTATCGGTCGATTCGATTAAACAATAACGTAGCTGATTAGATGCTTATCACGATGAGAGAAAGAGAGAGAGAGAGCGAGAGATAGAAAAAAAAAAGATGAAAATGTTGAATGATTATTTCGTAAATCATCCTTAAGTACATTTTGTGGTGTTATAATTTATTTGTAGAGTACAGGGCAATATATTGATTTACATATTGTTACCAATGCTTATGTCTCTTTTAACTTACATTATAGACGGACTTCTGAATGTCGAGTAAACGTTTGATACGAACCATTTATTTACAGTAGTCTGATTCTTACGGGGTGCACAGGTGTGGCCGATTAAAGTCTCCTTGTTATTTCCTTTTCCTTTCGGCATCGTTGACTCACCGGACAAAACAATAAATATTTATCGAGCGCAGGCGGACAATTCTATCGTACTAGCGAGGATTCGCAGGAGAGCGCGGAGCGTTCTTACCAAAGTCATCAGAGGTTTCGCGGATCGGTCTCTAGGCGAGCGGATGACCATTTCCTCTCCGTATCTCTGGCTTTATCGCTGCGACCGTAGGTATCGTTCCTACTTCCGAATGAAAATTAATTCCCTTTGAAGTCGAGGGGTCCTCGTTTGGAAATATCGTGTATGTGGTCGGTATCGAGAGGTCAAGGATCGCGAGGTTGGGGTTCGTAGATGGAGTCGATGAAGTTTGGCGACCGCGGACTTAAAGGACACGTTAGTGAATCGGTTTGTGGATCAAATAGAATCAACGCGCAGGTTGTATCTTCCTTCCAGTGCCCCAGGCAGTATTCGAGTTGCGGTAGGAACGGAAGGGATGGAGAGAGAGGGGGTTTACAGGTTTTGCAAATGGATAAATATACACGTCCGTAGGTTGGCGCGCGGTGGCACGCGCGGACTTTGGTACAGCTTGGTCGAAGAGAGGATGGCAAGAGAGAGGGAGGTTGAAGGAGAGGGTAAGCGAGGGTAGTTGGCACTGGACCGACGCTACCCAGCCTGGGGAAGGCCGGAATCCCCGACGCGGGCAAACAATCGGCTAATGATATGTAAATATGGCGGAGCTAATCAAGCGGCTGTGCCAACAGGCTGTAGGAAGAGATGGCTGCCACCGCTACCACTGCCGCTGCTGCTACTGCAACGCACCGAGTGTCCGATCCCCCAATGCATTTATGCCACCCTCTACACACGCACGCCGGCGCAGCAACCCGTTCGCGTACATATTTAACGGTTGCACGTTAATTGCGCCCTGTTTACCCGTTCCACCTCCACCGCCATCGTCATTCACCACCACCACCACTTCCCGTGTTCCTATCCCTGCCGTTCTCCTCTTCCTCCTTCTCCTCCTCTTCATCGTCGCGCCTTTCAGGCTGCTTTTCTCCATCTCTAATGCGAGCTGGCGTTTGATTTTAATTACTTTACTTTCGAGGCCCGAACGCATCGCCTCGTAGCAGCAGCCATCGGGGCAGACTGTTCCCGAGATCTCCCGGAGCCATCACCTTTTCGAAGTAGCTTCCCTGAAAGCGTTTTAAACAAGATTATCGGTTACGTCGCGCGCGTACACGTTTATCCACAGCGAATCGAAATCATTCGATCTAGGCAGCCTTAACGACTTGGTTTTATCGATAATCGTTGAACGATCGCACGGATTCTAATCGGTGTATACGAAATCGAGACGCGTTTAATGTTGGAGATCTCTGGCGTGTTTCTTTAGGGACGTAGAAGAGCTTTCGCGAAGCGAGAAAGAACAGACGCCACGGGTGTTAAGACGTCTGACAGTTGTATAAGGATAAAGCTTCGCGAGCTGAGTGCTTTTATTTGTCGCACGGTGGCTCGCAAACCCGTCAGTGTCTCTCCCACCCTTTCCAACCCTCTTGGATCTCTCTCTCTCTCCTTCCCTCTTTTCCTTCGCCTCCCCGTTTCACGCCTTATGCCACTCGTCTGCGTGCCATTATTTCAAATCGATTCGCTTTTGTTTGTTGACTCCATTAGAAGACTCTCCTCCACGTTTTCCCCCACCAACAAACTTGTCCCCACTGTTTCCGGTTGCTCCATTCACAAGCGCTTGCGCACGGTCATTCTTCTCCGCATCGCGTTTCCGCAAGATTCGTGTTTAGAAGCTCTCGGTTAGCTTCAGAAACGCACGCCTCGCTGCTTCCTCTCGTCCCGATGAACGATTTTCACATCGATCGATTTTTTACCATACCCCTTTACAAATTTACATCAACCGCTTTCCAATCAATTATCTTTTAGCACCCGTGGGAGTACCAAACGAGTCAAGTGCACGTCAGCGGAAGATGAGAATTGGTTTAGGATTGCGATTCGAGAGCGGTCTCTCCTTCGTTGCAAGTCGGAAATGTCGTGGGCCGAGCGTAAATTTACTGGGCAAACCGGTATAAACAAATTACCGTTTACGCGCAAATATTGGCAACGTGCCCGACCCTACTCTCTCGCTCTCTCTAATTCTTGGTCAAGCGGAGCGGTAATATTATATTCGCGGCAGGAAATAATAAACAATCTATACGTAGATTTCGTTATCGGACAATATCAACATTTTCTATTGCTTTTCTTTCGACAAAAAAATACGAAACGAGTTTATGATTCATCGGTTGTCTCCGCAGTTTTATATTTGTAAATAAAAAATATTACGAACGTTACATCGGTTTATCGATTTAGTTCATATCAATAGGAATCAATGAATGTAAGTTTGACGTGTATGCGTACATGAGATATGCGAACTTTGATCGAAGGTGGCCAGACCCTCCCATTATGAAAAGCACGTTGTACACGGCCGAAATGAAAATTCCAGCCGTAGGCGCACGTGCAAATGCCTAAGGGTCGCGGGTCCGTAGACACGCATTTCCTCGTGCACCTGCCCTGCGTAATGCATGCTAAACATGCCAGGTAATTAACGCGCGTATTACACCTACTTGTATGTTACCCTCCACGTTTCGAGCACTAATTGCAGTCATCTGCGATACCGTTGATCGATCCAAGTTTCGGGCTCACGCTCGCGCTTCTATCCAATTCGCTTCTACCTCCTCGTCCTCTCTCTCTCTTTCCCCCTTCACTCAAAAGCCAATCAAAAGCCCGAATATTGTGACTGATTATTTATGATACCTCGGTCTATCACGACGAATCAGCGAACGATGCACAGTGTTATTCGTGTGATTCACAAGTGGACGATCATATTATGTTTCTAATTCGATTTATATTTATAATAGGTACAAAAGCGAGAAGGGTACATGTGGGATCGCTCACGCTTGCTCTCGATTCAACGTTGAAGGCTCCGTTAAATTGGCCTAATCGTCGGTGACCCACGAGAGCCCGCATCGGTCTTCTTGATCCTAAATGACACGTTCATAGGCAAGTATGGGGGCCGAAGAAATTCTAATCAAAGGTACGAGCCTGTCGTTGATTCCTCGTGGATGAATGCGGTAAGACTGTGTTATACGGGTATCTCTCGCTGGTCATTACTTTCTATACGTTTCTTTCGCGGTCGCTTTGATATCCACCCTTGCACACGTTCGTTGAGATTTAACGATCCGACGATTAAATTATTAACGCGTCGACGTTCGTGGTAGTTTCTTAACGAATATCGAGGATAAGGATTAAACCGAGGGAAAGTTTGAAAAGTAAGTAGAGAAAGGCCAGGTAACCCGGACGCATCCCTGCGGTCCTTTAACGATGATACATTACTTTCGAGCTTTCCCAATGGTCGCGATTCCGCTTGCTGTCACTTATAGAAAGAAAAAGACAGAAAGTCCGGAGTTTCCTGTGGATTCGTCCAACGGGATTCCCCATCTCTGTATACTTTTCGAGTAGATCGATTCATTCTGCAGAATATATGCCGCATTTTGGTTTCCTCGCAGGATCTTTAAGGATTCAGCCGTTATCTTGGTGGATCCTGACGGCATTCTCGGCTCTACATTAGACGTAGTTTTCGCTCACACACACACACATACACGGCGTCGTCCAACGAACGGCTAGTTAAGGAACATGGGAAAGCACTTCTGGATCGCTCTCCTCGACGTGCGTCCCTTGCGACACTTTGAAATTAGGATAGTGGGTTGACTCGGGACTTTGCGCGCGTCATTGAGATGCGAGCACGCGTGCCGTGTGCGTGCGTTCGACTTGACAAATCGAACTTCCTTCCTTACTATCTTGACCCACGGATCTGTTTTTTTCTAAGAGCCGGGTTCTTTGATTTTGGAAAATCTTTCAGGTAAGTCGAGGTACTCGAGTAAATTGCAGATTCGTATCCGTTTCTTCGTCAGCATCGGGAGAAGGAATAAACCTGGTGGAAGGTCTGAAATAAACCACGGTATAACAGACGTCAAGAAGCTCCTCTCTCTTACTCCACTCCATCTTTTTTATCCACTTTAATATTTTTCAACCGCGTTCCTTCTTCTTTTGCATAAACCCGAAGTCAAGAGCGATGCATCATAATCAGGCGGTCAACTTACTTAGTCCGGAGTACTGCGCGCTTAAGTTAATTAACTAATTACTAATTTTAATCGGATGACGTATACGCATCTCGGGGGATACAAGCAAACCCTCTTAGCAGGGGGAGGCACACTCCGCCCCTCTTGGATACGTCGTCATTTGGGGGTGCTTGGAAGGGGGAGGGGCGGTGGAAAGCCGGGGGTTTGACCAGGCCCGTGTTCCACGGAAGGAAAACTCTCGACTTAATTGCGTTTAATTAAATCGACCAAAAACTCCAGCTACTTTTTCGGTCGAACGTCGACGGCGATTTCGAGGCGCGCTCGTCTCCCTTTTAAAAAGGCCGGCTCGAAGGGTACGATGACTTGCGTTCCGTCGATCGTTCCAACTATAATATCGGCTGGCGTAATTCATTTTACACTAGATACGCTTCCGGTGGATCGCGCGTCCAATCGATTATGGATAGCGCGAGCTCGTTCGCGTCCGTCGAAGTCGAACGTTTTTTAATTTGTACGAAGTGCTTATAATGAGATTGGATGTAAAGTACATTATCGATTGGACGGGCAAAAGATAAAACCATTCGGCTTTTCAGCTCTTCTCCGCCTCCCTACTCTCTTCTCGATAGGTATATTTAACGACGCGACCGCGTCTACTCGACGAAAATACTTTTTTCATTGGCACCATCGCGTTTAATACGGCCCCGATTTCATTATTTTTCTCATCGCGACTCTTGGACCCTCAAGGTCCTCATTTCCTGCTCGTCACTCGTTATCGCCGTTTCGTTCATTTACTAGACTATTACAAATAGGTCGATGAACCGACCACACCGGTAATTAATAAGCGCACCACGTTTCGTAATATCTTTATCGCGGTTGTCCGTTCGAAGAGAAAGAGAGAAATAGGAAGAGAAAAAGAAAGGGAAAAAGATAGAACGACGTTGGATGACGAAAGGGTACGATAACTTGGTACGCTTGCTTCGATTCTCTATGTCTCTCTGTGTATGTATGTGTGTGTGTGCGCGTAGGTACCTACGTTTTTACGGTAGCCTTAATTAGAATTTATTTTTCAACGGTGAGACATCATCGAGAATGACCGACCACGTTGAAAGATCGAACCAAAAACATGAGAGAAAGTAAGTCCTCGTTGAAAAGACTTTGGGCATCAAAGCTTTGTCGTTAACAATAATATCTCTATATCCATTTGTCTTGCAAAATTCGAGCGCCGCAGGGAGACAATGCAGCTTGAGACTATCGAAGTATAAAACGCAAAAGGGGGAGAGGGATCCATTCTCTTCCTTTCCATAGAAGAGAACGCGGCACGTTTGTGTCGGTTAATGAGGTAGTAATTAATTAACCGAACTAGAGCGGGAAGATTGGGAGGAAGGGAAGTGGAGGCTCTGTAATTAGGGGATCTATAATTGCGTGGAGTCAGCTAGTGCGGTCGAGTCGAGTGGCAGGCTGCAACGTCGCGACGCTTTCGCGTCGACTCGCTTCGCGTCGCCTACGCGCCACCGTAAAAATCAAACTACCCGAATCGATATCCGCCTCGAAATATCTTCCACTTCGAGACCAGATTCAATTGACTCTAACTAGAATTCTCGCACTCTGCGAGGGGAAACGACAGGCGAGATGTTTGCTAGCAGTTTGGTTAGAAATGGATTAGGAAAATGTCGAAAATTAGATCGATAGATCGATCGACACAGGAATTTTTTCTTGTTTAGACTTCAAACTCCAAAGAACATCATCGTAGGACGATACGAAAAGCAGATGAATTTATATCGTGAGCTGATGTAGCGCGTTATCAGTGTGCAAACAGCAACGCCATTTCCTATGCACGTTTTTGTCCCTTCTTGTCAGTCCGGATAAGCGCGAACTAATCATGCTCGTTACCAACAGGAAACGCCGAATGCGTTCATCGTTATAACTAACGTACGCTCTTTTAATTAACGATGAGCGCCGTCCTTTGCTTTATTATTTCACTGTCGCCGTACTAGGAAGTCTAGGAAAGATCGATCCAAGTACGTATCCTCCCTACATATAACGTTGGTACGTGTAATACGATTTCGACGATACGAGAACGAGACGGCAATTTCGACGTGTCCTCGCATGACTCGGAATACAAACATTCGTGCTTTACGATTCGTAACGCACGAGCCGTCGTCGGCGTATCTTTTCCATTAGAAACGTAGTCGTCCTCGCGGGACCTTTTCCTACTGTCCCAGATTGTGTCGTAAACGAATAACAAGATTTCACCGTGATATAATATTAAAACGCGAGTTTCTCAGGACCGACCGCGGCATGTATTTTCGCAGTCGAACGTAAGGGTAACATCTCGCTAGTAGCAAATTCTTTTATGAGTAGAAAAAAATCAAAGAGTTCGTTATCGTCGATTACCTGTACAAGGTTGATGCGTTCTTCCCGTGTTTGCAAAGTTAGCGAGACGTACATAAATACGATTTGTTCGGGAATATCGTGCGGCTCGTGGGACGAGATCTACATAATCGACTATTGTCGCTACACATCTAGCATAACTACCGGCCATTTACGCGGCAATGTGGACAACAACGATGAGAATGAGAGAGATAGAGAGCACGCTCGACTAATCTCGGCTTTCCGGTTCACCATATTTCGAATTAATTAATTTGGCATCAACTTAGCTTCGTAGACAATTCCGGCAGGCCCGTCCATCCTGCAGTCAAATACTTTGGGCAATTTCGCTGGTGAATACGCGGTCGCATTGGGACGTCGAAAGGCCCTGACGTCGCGTTGAATTTCGCCACGCTTCGTTAACGAGGACTAAGATAAGTAAGGAAAAAGAATCAAAGGGATTCATATCTGCTTGATTTATTATGATTAAACGTCGACGAAGTCGGAGTCCTCGTTGTTCCCTTACAAAGGTAGTTAAAAGTTCTCTCGAATCGTAGCTCCATATGATTCATCTCTAATGATCGCGTATCGACGTTCGCGCATTGGCATGCCTGCAGGATTCAGGCATAGAATCTGGTGTACAAACGAACGACGTTCTCTCTCTCTCGCTCTCTTGTACTGCTGCGTGCGCGAACTCAACGGGCACGCAGAACGTAATTGACGTGTCTCGTGAATGCGCTCGTTCTGCCGGATACGATCCGCATTAAGCACGCCCGTCCGTCACTTCGTAACTCACGTGTCGCTCTCTCTATCTTCTCTCTTCGTCCTCTTCTCCCCCTCCTCCTCCCATCGGCCATCGTTTGCTCGACCGTTATTATTAAAATCGATAAGAAGAAATACCATGGAGAAGAAAGAGGAGGATGGTGAAGACGGTCGTTCACTTTTTTCTTCACCGACTCCTTCTCGATAGGTCCAAAGGCAAGATGAAAGACCCATTAATACGAGAAGCAATTAAAGCGTAATTTTGCGGATTATCGAGTGTTCTCTCGTGGCCATCGCTCAACGGCGATAAACCAGAAAATATTTATGCGACTCTAGCGGTGAACGCTCGCTAGAGTCAATACGTTAGAGTGCGCCGGTGTAAGACTTTTCATGCAAATAAAAGCAATTACATTATCCAGGGAGCTTGAAGGAAGTGGTGGAGGAAGGTAAGGAGCTGAAAAGAGCAAGATCAACGTCGGCCAAGGCGTCCTTTTCGAAGGAAAAGCGAAACAGAGCAGGATGGAAATGGATCGGTGGATCGGTGGAAATAGATAGATAGATAGATAGATAGATAGATAGGTTGGTAGGTAGGTAGGTAGGTAGCCGGGTAGGTAGGTGGATAGATAGAGCGAAGAGAAGCTTCTCGTCGGGCAGGGTGGTAAGTTAGCCGAGGTAAAAGTATATAAAGACTCGACGGAAGGACCCTGCCCTTGTGCGGCACTTTCTTCAGGTTGGCAATCCTTCACAGTTAACGCCCCTAATCGTATTCATTAAAGTGCTCTCAATGCTTTTACACGGCTCTCAAGCTCCGCCGCCACCCTTCGAGCGAGCTCGGTCCCATTCCTGTCTCTCTCACTCCCTTTCCCTGGCACGCCGGTGGTGCCACATTGGAGTTCTCGCACCCGTCACCTCCGCCTCCACCACCTCCGTAACTTCCTCATCCTCCACCTTCGTCCGCCTTCTTCTCCTACCTCGACCACCGCTACTCTGCAACCCTGCCTGCTACCACCGTCCTCGTCGTCGCCGCTTTCATCGTCCGCAACCTTTGCTAAGCCCTCCCCTCTCCTCGCTCTCTATCTTCTGTCTTCCTCGTCCTCTCTCTATTTCTCTCCTCACTCCTACTCGCTCGATCGCGAGAGCTTTTAAGTTGGCAACAATGCGCGGATTTATAAACCAGACCCGTGGCATTGTTATCGACGAGTGATTGAGGCCACCATTTCGACAGTGGCCGAACAGCAACCATCGGTTACTGCCCATTGTTGACCCCTTTATCTTGGAAATTCGTGCTCGCCTACCCGAGCCCACCCCCTCTTCGTCGTGTTCTCCGCCATCGGAGACTTGCTAAATCACTAGGTTTTATTGATGGAGCCGCGCGGCGAAAAGGCGCGTCCAACGCGTCGGTATCACGACTCCTGATAAACCGTATTGCCCCATTGTGGCGCGCCCTTTTCTTTCCTCCCCCACCATTTTCTATTTCTCGCGAGAGAAAGAGGGAGGTTTTCACGAACGTTGATCGTAACACGACTTTCTTGCTTTCGCGATTGCCCGATGCATTCTCAATTCCTGAAACTCGCTTGAGAGATTTCCATTAATCGACTTTGGAAATGAACGAGCGTAGCTAACAAAAAAAGAATAAAGCGTGTATAATGAGCGGCCCCTCGATATATCCGCGCTCGTCAACGACACCGCGATCACACAATGCCGCGCGAGCGAACGATCCCCCTTTCTACCCTCGCCTGCCTTTTCGGAGGCTGACTTTCCCATGATGCGTTCGTAATCAGATCATCTCTTACCCCAGCTCCCAAACGTTAGCGTCGTTACCAAACGCTTGCTCTTTATTGTGCTCTCTGCTAAAACGACACGGCCGGGCTTAAGCGTGGGATCCGAATATTTTTGCATTCGCTTCGCCTCCGCGTCCTATCTCCTTCCATTGTCTACGGTCGACTCTTCGCGACCGTGAAAGTTTAATGCCGAGAGAAAGTGATCGATCGATTTCCTTTTTAGTTGATCGCAACGAGTGTATCTCTTGTTTTGACGTTCTTCGATCCGACGACGCTTACAAAATGATTTCAATATTAATAATGAAAATATAGGTAGTCAGGGAGCGAACGGTGAGAGAATCTCGAAAAAGCAGACGACAAATTTTCCGGTTAATCTTTAACGCAACGTATCTGTCCCTGGCAGACAACGAGAGGGGAGACGCAACGTCACGCAAGGTTAAACATCGGTAATTATTAGATCCTTTCGCATAGATACGCGTCACCCTGAAGCTGAGGGGAAACCTCGAGGACGAGGGGGGAGCTTTAGGGGTGCAGCTTGACAAAAATGTATGGTTAGATAAACCATAAATTAGTTTCTATGCAGAAAAGAGCGTCGCTCGATATAAGCCAGTTTTCGGGGGTGAATACATTTTCTCTTTCGTTCGTCGACGATGATTTCGCGGAAGTTCGGTGCTCGTTCTTTTTACGTCAAGGAGTTTTTCGTTAAACGAACGAATCGAATACATTTTTCGTGGATGTTGAACGTAGTCCAAGCGTTATCTTAACGTGATCGAACGATATATACATATATGTATGCGACTGTGACTCGATCCTAACGATACAAATTTCGATCGCAATAAAAAAATCCCCTTTCATTCGATAGCGTATAAGCGATATTCCGCTTTTCGTACAAGCTACCGTTATTTATTATTCTCGAATATATATATATATATATATATATATATATATGCTATCTATACATGGAACACGGGCTCCACGGATTATATTTCTTGTTCGTTATATCGTAGGAATATGGCACGCATACGTAGACGCGTTCACGTTCGGTCGCACACGTACGGGCGAGCCATGAAATTGGAACCATTTGAGTACGATTGTGACCTTTTTCTCGATGTAAGAGTATCAAGCGCGCGCGTTCGCCCATTCATCCCCTTATAGCAGAGACGCCAACAATGGGTTCTCAGTGACACCCTCCGTATGCGATAAAAGCAGCTTTCCATTCACCTAATCCATAATTACGTCGCTGACATGGGAGTCACGGATTCTCACAGGCGCATGATATCGTCATGATTTAATGCTCTTTTCTATTTTTTTTTTCTCACTCTCACTCTCTCTTCGTTCGACGGCCCGTGACTCGGCTTTTCATTCTCAGTGTCGCTGCCGTTCAATTTTCAATTTATCAGCTGCGTTGAAATGAATTATTTCGTCTTACGGGAAATGTTAGAAGATGAGAGGAAAGAAGAGACGCGACAAGTTCCAGAAGTTCGGCGAATTCCAGGCAGAGCGCAATTTCACTCCCACCCCTCTCTCTCTTCCTTTTGTTCCACGAGTAATAAGTTGGCCTAAAGTTTTCTTTCCTCTCGACGAGGTAAGATCCGTGTGTGTCCATCTATATCTCCGCATGTATACGTTTCCTCTCTAACTCCGTCTCTGTTGCGCCAGCGAGACCTCCTTCTCCACCCATCCTCTCCCATCTTCCTCCATTTCCGTCTCGCTCTTAGCCTCGCGTAAATAAGCGAGCGAGCTTTTTTTGCACAATATGTTGCGGGACCATTACTTAGCGTTGGAGAGAGGAGCAGCTTCCGTGTGCAGGGGAGGGTGGCTCTTACCTAAATAACCACTCAGTCACTCGCAGACCTAGACCGTAGAGAAGGGGCCGTCGTGGGGGTGGAGCGGGTGCGTGGGTGGCGTTGCCGCCGGTGTCGATGCTGGTGTTGCCGCTGTTGCTTGTGTTGATGGTCTTGGTGGTGGTAGTAGTAGTAGCAGCGATGGTGGTAGTGGTGCTGGTGCTGCTGCTGGTTCTCGATGCTAGCAGGGGATAGCCCCGTTACGTGATGTAAGAGCAACCGAGCATCCAGAAACCACCCCCGCCAGATTAACGAGACCATTCTCGGATTGATTTCTCGAGAAACGCTCGCCCGTTAACTTCGATACCCACGCCACTGTGGCCAAAGAGACTTCCGTCCGGCGATCGATTAGAGAGAGAGAGAGAGAGAGAAAGAGAGTGCGAGTGAGAGAAAGATAGAGAGAGAGAAGATTCTGCTTCTAGGCTCTTGCGTGGAAGATCGTGCGTAAGGAATCCCGTGAAAGATGGCGATCATGCGAGACGGCCTTCGATGAAAGAAAATGGAAAGAGCCTTCCTTTTCTTTCTTTTTCCGCTCCGAAGGTGATCGATTAATATCCTTAGACTTTTTTTATTTGTACCACCGACCAAGCAGTATACCGTAATCGAATGCATCAATAATGGAGAATACTACTCCTAATGTAAGGAGAGTTTTAGCTGTTCTTAATCGTACGCGGCACTTGGCGTTCCGAATGTATTCGATTAAATGTTAATGAAAGCGAAGAGAGAAAAAGTATTAGACATCGCTCTCCATTTTTGCGGGTATACAAGAAAAGCTCGCTCTATACCCCAAGCTACCTGTGCAAATGCGGCTGCTTTTTTAGCGGACTACGAGTAACGCGCGTCCTACGGTAAAACTTAATTGCAATTAAAACAGAAAGGTTCGAGGAACGTTCATTATGCTCGCCCTTTCCGGCAACGTTTCATAAAAACGTTGTTCTTCTTCGACCTCGAGCACGTACTTTCGCACTAATTTTTTTTCTCACGACGAATTTTACAGCGCGACAAACTAATTTTTACAAGTACCCTCGTTCGCTTCGTTGTCCTCTTTGAACAGAGATAGGGTCAGAGAGAGAGAGGGGGCGAGGCTCGGTATTGCCGTTGAAAGGGTTCGGAGAAGAAGAGGATCGTCGGTCGAATCGTTTCATACGAAGACTCCTCGCGAGAGGGTTGCAGAAAGGGATGTATTCGCGATCCGTGTTTGTGCGGTTTGGATTGCGATGGAGCGTGGAGCGAAACTCGGAAATCTCGATGCAGACTCCCGTTCTCGGGAGCGCACACATATAGAGAGAAAGAGAGAGAGAGAGGGAGAAATAGACAGAGGTGGCAGCCGAGGCACGTAATGGCGTGTCGGAGTTAACCGGTTGATAACCATCGGTTATAATTAACTCTGGGCCAACCAGGGTACAAGCCAAGCCCGGTAACTGCCAGCCAGCACGTCGCCGCACCCCTCTCTTTAACCACCCTCCTTCTCCGTTACGTTCACCTTCCTACCCTACGCCGAGCGTCGTTGTCCCTTTAGCGATCGCACGAGCCCTTCTCGACATCCTGTGTCTACGTTTTGTCCGATCGAATAAAACCTACGTTCGTTTCGGGAATAAATCGAGATGAAGAACTTTGGGCTTGGTATCTTGGAACTTTTTTTACTTTGAGATTCGAAACATTCGCGAGAATACACTTTGACTTTAGCATCGAGCAAGTCGAACCGCATTCAAAAGATCTTCCTTTGCGTTCTGAGAACGTTCTTACGGGATACTCGAGTGTCGAGGAACAGCTCGCAAGAATACGTAGGAATCCATGAAAAGGAAATCAAAAGAGAAGACGAGGCTGACCTCGGTCTTACCCTTGCAAAGGAGTCATCTTTAAAACAAGCATAATCGAAAAGAAGGAAGGAAGCCTCAACATCCATCCAGTACCACCCGTGCCGCGGCTACGAAGTAGGTATACCATAATCCCGCTTCTCGTCTTTCTCCCAACTCCGCGGAGTCCGATTCATTTTCGATCCTCGATCAAACGTTCTCTCTCTTCTTCGTAAGTCCGTTTCAGCTGGCTACTTTAACGAAGCGAAACGGACTAACCCCTACTAAAGAGGACCAATCCCAATCACTTTTCCCGGCCGATTTCGTAATTTGCGCTAACGCGGAACGGACGAAAGAACGTTGGGAAGGATGAAGGAATCACATTCCTCTCTTTCTCTTGCTACTAAGGAGTAAAGGAAGAAGAAGAGGAAAATGAAGAGGGTGTGGGGGAGGAAAGGAGGGTGTCGAAGGCCGAGCCCGAACGCGGAACCTAGGCCGTGCGCAATCATCGGCCAGTCTTTTAATTTCCTATATCGTTAAGAGTGTGCGTCCGTGTTCGCAAGTTTGTGTGCGACAGCACGTAGAACGTGTGCAAAAGAGAGAGACAGGGAGAGAGAATCTACTCGGGAGAGCGAAAGATCGAGTACGTGTGATCGCGCGTTCGTGTGTGCCGTGAGAGAGCGAGAGAAGGATGGCGAGATGCAAGGGGTGTCCGAGGGAAGAAGAGGGAGTTCGCTCGTGCGCGAGGGTCGGTACGGAGTGGTAATTGGCTGTCAGGGCTTCCCAGTCCTACCAACCACCCAACAACCTCGAGAGATTGGTATCGCTTATAATTAACTTCTCCGTGCCACGAAGCCACCGATTCCGTTGGCGTCGACGAAAGAGCGAGAAGGAGAGAGAGAGAGTGTGTATGTGTGTGTGGGTGAAAGAAAGAGAGAGGAGAAGGGAAACTCGTGCAGGGAGAAAGAGAGAGGAGGGTAGAAAGAGCGGTAACTCTGAGAAAGTACTGCGAGAGAGATGGAAGAAGACAGTGGTGGTAATACATAAGGGGTGGTTGCGCTGATGGAGAAGGCGAAGAGCACGAACGTTTGGCTTTCGGTAAAAATCGTAAAGGCTGCCGCAGAGTGATATATGAGAGAGGAGATTACTTCTGCGATGTATACGTTCAATAAGGAAATGTTGCTTCCACCGATGGAAGTACACAGCGAAATCCGCTCATTAGAAAGCTACCGTACTTTCCGTTAAGTGCTTTGAGATTTTGATCGTAGAGTAGTATGAGTCATTTCTGTCGTCTTCGTTGTTCGATAAGGGTGCTCTAAAATGACATTCAAATGGTATATTTGTAAGAAATGTCTTTACTCGTAGTCGTCTCGATAGGAAGGCTACCTCGGTCGATGATTCGGAGGCGAAGAGTCTCGGCGGCCCGCGCGGTAACTAGTTTTCGAGCAGGTCACCCCAATTAACGTTTTCACGTACAGGACGAGCGCTTCTCTTCCCCGTGCGCGCATTCGCTCTTCCTCGACAACCTCGCGTTGTCTCGCTCGCACTCGACTCACGTCCGTTACACGGCTCGCGCCACGTAATGCGCCGGGTCTCACCAGCAGCAGCAGTACCACCACCACTGGCTCTACTACCAACAGCAACCCCCTCCCCCGTATCCCGAACGCCAAGTCTTGCAGAAACTTATAATTGCGAAAGGAGCCGGCAATTATAATTGCCTCCGGCCGTCGGAGACGGCTGTAATTATCCAAAAAGCTGCGGTGGCCGCGCGCACACGCCTACGCGAGCTACGGGACGTGGACACGGAGAACAAGAGCGCGTTTCTCCCGAGGGATTCTGCGGGGGAAATAAATAGGCTTTGTTCTTTTTAATGGCGAGTAGGAGGAAGGCGAGGGGGAGGAGGTTTCCTTAAAAAGTTCGTATGAAAACTTTACAGAGGCGCTTGGATGAATCGTCCAGGAGATACTCGACGAGTAGGTAGATAGATACTGGGTTCCCAGGATCTTGGCTAAGCTCTATGATAGATCGGATAGTCTTGTAGGTACGACTCGAACTTGAAAACTCGGAGACCGTGCGATAACGCGATATCTCGTCGAGAATTTCTACCAGAAATATATCGCTTTATCAAGGCGTCCGCCGCCATGGGGAACACACCAAGTCCATTATGCTACATTTCTATGAACTTAATGTGTTTTTGATGTAGCCGGATTCAACGCAACGCCGTATTGTCTGCCCTCCATACTCCTAGATCCCGAAGGATCGCATATGAATTCGAGTCGGCATATTATCACCGATTGAAAATCCCTTCTCCTTCGTACCTACGTCGTGTTCGGATTTCCTTCTCTCTCTCGTTAAGAACAAATCCGGATTTTCGAATGGACGTTAGACGTCGGGTTGTGGCAAACGAACGATCGTATCGATGCACGGTTCCTCGACCTCGCGAGTACGGGCAAGTACAAAGAGGCCGATAGTGGGGTTCACCCTTGCCAGCGCATCCAACCCTTCTTACGAGCGTAAGAGGTTTTAAGGGGGTAGACGAAGAAGCGAGGCGAGGAAGGAACACGGCCGAAGGAGGGAATCGAGACTTCGGTCAATTAAGCCCAGGAAATTAGAGTTTTAATTACGCAGTCATTCAGAAAATTACATCGGGGCCGCGCAAAAGCCAGTTTTAGAATCGCTTTCGAGGTAGGTACGCGAGGAACTACGACTCCGTGTACGGATTTTCTAAAAGACTCGCCTTCTTCTTCTTCCATGCTTTTTCTTCTCTTCCGCGAATAAAATCTAGTACAAGATAAACCGTTCGTTTTCTAACGCGTGGCATTCGTCGCTATGCGATCTTACGTTTCTTCGATGCTCTCAACGGAAGTAAGAATACTTTGAGAGAATAAAAAGGTGGAGCGGACGAGTGGAGGAAAACGTCGCTTAAGAAGCACTTTAGAAGAGGAAGAAGATGCAACGAGTGCTCTGTGCGATCGTGCCTCTTGGAATCTCATCGGCTTCTTACGTAGACGTCGACCGGGTGCAAAGTCATATTCTCGAGACGTTACACCCTGAAAGTAACGGACGGTGTCGTTCTATCGTTCAACCATCGCATTGTCGATCGTCAGCGGCGCGTTCACCGAATGCGGGTTGCCGTTTGAGTCTCGGGCTTGATCCAAACTGGTTCCTGACTACTACTACTACTGCTATCTACGTATAGGTATATCTATCAACGTCGAAACGCGGTGTCTGTAATTGATGCCTAACTCCGCGTTACAATACTGAACAGACTAGGGCAAAGGCGAACGCTAGAGAGAGAGAGAGGGTGATAGAGAGAAAGAGAGGGAGAGAGAGTGAAGGAGCTTGCAGAGGAGTGGTGTAAAGTGGAATCGAATAGGGTGAATGCCGTAGAACGGTGGATAGTTAAACGGGAAGGTGCGTTTGTCGCAAGAAGGCTTGTCTCACGTAGCGGGGGTTAAATCTAGTTACATGCTCGGTGACGGCTACTCGATAGGCCATACCATCGAGTGGCAAACCGGCTCGTCGCTCTCCGACGTTCATTCGGGGTTTGCCGAACCGATATTGCCACTTTCAGGATCGCCACTCGATATTCGATTCGAGGACGACGTCTCCCGAGCCGTTAGAGACTTCCCTTATAGGGAATACATAGTTCTGTACCATCGAGCGTGTCCTCTCTGTTCGAAATTAGCCTCGACAGCTTCTTTCTCTTCCCTAGAGTCTCGGGAGCGATCATCGATCGATCATACGAGCGACGGAGTCGCTGGAATTCCGACAGAAGCGATCGTTAGCGAAGGGAGACAAAAAGGAGGTCCGTGGGCTCATCGAAGACGAGCATTAAGGAGTTAGAGACGATGGAAGGGGCGAGGTGACAGATAAACGAAACAAGGAGAAAGAAACGTTGGATAGGGAGAGAAAGTAGGAAGGAAAGAAAATCATCGTGAGACCGGTGGATAATGGAGAGCGTTAATTTTCGAAATGAAAACGAGGCATCCATCTTTGGCGAAATGCTTGGCGCTCGACACTTCAGCACCCGAGCCATTCTCTCGCACAACGCATTACAGTAATGAATTAATTTCCATCCAAGCTTTCTCTCTCATTCGTTCTCCTTCTTTTCTCTCCACTCCGTATCCCCTTGCCACGGTTATTTCTTGATCCACTCTTCACGCCCCCATCCGTACACCGATTGGGATACTTTAGTTTCGCTAATCGCAACGGAGAGACACTTTCTCGACCGAGCCAAATACGCAAAGTACTTTCTACGATTATCCGCTTCTTTTATCGCGTCTTTTCCCAAATATAGTTTTCCCTGGTGTTATCATCGAATGCCGATTTGCGCTGTAATATACAACGAGCATTAAAGTATTTTCACGTTGACTGGTCGTTCGCGAAACTAATGCATAATGCATTTCACATGTCCGCGCAATTACATCTATAATCATAATTATACGCGCGCGTGAACGAGAATACATTATAGAACGCGGATCGAGAGGTCGAACGATCGGAGTACCAAATCGATAGTTCTTTTTTTTTCTGCTCCTCGCTTCTTTCATCTCCAAGCTCTTTTTTCTTCTTTCCTTCCTACCATCTTCGTCGTTGCTTCCTCCGTCCATTCTTGTTCTTTTCTCAAGTCCGCCAGGTTGCGCGAGCTCGTTAACGTATTCATGGGTTTATGGGACAATTAACCCTTTGAGGGACAGTTTAATTACACAGAAGCGATTAAACATCTTAACGTATAAACACGTCGGGCAGGCGGTTGGTATGTGTGTACGAAACGCGTCGTGGCAGCCAGGGTGCGGCTGTTACCAATTAACATACTAATGACACGAGGTGCTTTTCAAGGGCCACTGTAACCACCCAGCCTGCAAAAGCTTCAGGAGAGAGGTACGTATATGTATGTATGTATGCATGGAATAGCGCGTCGAACGTAGTAGGTATACCTAAGTGCGCCGTCTACGTCTGGGAGTATTTTCGGTGGTGGCGTAGGTACCTACGAAGCTTCAGCGATCGCGAAAATCATGGATGCTCGCTCCGGCAAGGAATTTTTAATTATCGCCAAACATTTTCTACGATTCGAGCGTACGAACACGTATCTCAGCGTACGCGCTCACACTGGTGGCCGCGCGCACCTCGATGCCGCGTTATTAAACCGGACGTTAGCGTAATTACTCATCAACCATTAATCAACATTGTTTTAGCAATTAGGAATTGCCGGGGGATTTAATTATTACAGCAATTAGCGCATAGTTCCATCGCTAATAACTTTCGCCGTTTCTAAACGTGATTTATTGCGATCAGGAAACTCGAGAGGGAAAGAATGGGACGCGTACTGGATGGATGCTATAACGTGGAATAAATAAACGATGATACGCCTGCGAAAATGCGACGGCCAAGTTCGATTCGACCCTCGAAGTATTCGATTAATTAGAAGCTCGAAATATTGCCGTCCTCTATTTCTATTAGATATGGTATCGCGCATGTAGGGTTGCTCGCGATACAGGGTGACGTTTGAAATTCGATATATCGACAGCAAAACGATACATTGAACGGAGTCTCGATATGCCGGCCGTGGCGATGTTTGTGATACATCGGACCGATCGCAAATACTATTGAATATCACTGATTGCCTGCTATGTAAACCGATTGCTACTTTGGTTTCAATTTTCAATTCAATGTTTAGTTTTCGATCGTCGCTCGGTCAGTAGTATTATCGGCACAATCATTCAGCCGTATAGTTATACGACTGGAAAGAAAAGTAAAATGATTCGACGTACGTGCACGTATACAACTATGTACGCGCATATACGTACGGCAGGCGTAACATTGGCAAAGTCGAATCAAATTTTCCTAATGTTTTCTTTCCTTTTTGTTTCATTTAGCCCGACCACGGAATATGAAATTAAAAAATACTTAGACACCGGTACGCGCCGCGGAGCATTCCGTTCGAGTCTCACTTAGCCGCGATAGCCGAGTTCAAGCGGATCGCGCTTAAACGAATTTTAACTCCCTCGGTTTTCAGGAGTAAGGCCACGGTACGGACCGTTTTCGATTTAATTAGCTAATTATATTGTTCATTTAATTAATATAATTGGAACGACCGTCGGTCGCATGCGCGCGAGTCTCCGTACTTGCGACTACCCCGCCGTGCCGTATTTAATGACATCCATTAACGAACGTTTACATTAACCGTAATTATCGCTGCCTCTATAGGCAAGACCGCGCACATGCCGCGAATTGGCGAGACGGGAAAAACGTTTTTTAGCATAACCGATCATTGTCATCTTTCGTGCGCTCGATTTACGACAAACATAGGTTAAAAGCTTTCCATCAAAATTCTCTTACATTTATCGACGCGAAAAACTCGCTCTCTCATTTTACATCCAGTGGATACAGCCATGATTTAAATTCGATCATGGTGCATTAACGAAGATCATACGAATCCGTGATTCTATTCGGATCGATGGAACGTATCGATCGCGATCGATTTTGATGAAAAAAGTCAAGCCATTACAATGCATTTTCGAACGCATCGCGTCGCGCGGCATCCATTCGAGGCGCGCGACGAGCGTGGCCGAAGTACGGCGGAGAGTACCGAGAGGGGTGGCTGGATGCGCGCGCACCTCGTCGACCGAGCGCTCGTCGGGTCTCGTGCCGCGCTCGTATCCTTCCTTCTTATTCCGTGCTCGACCGCCGTCGCGGAAGGACGTTCTTTTTTCGAACGCGTTCGACAGTCGCGCCGACGATAACGCCATCGTTGACATTGTGCGAGAAGAACGCGGTACCGACACTCGCCGAAGAAAACAAGGGTTACGAGCTCGTTCGTTTACTCGATTATTTTCGCTAATAAAAAGAAACATCGCGCGTGGTCGTCGTCCGACTCGTGCAGGCCAAGTGTCCGATATCGAAAATTTCTCTGTCTCTTTATCCCCCCGCCACCGTGTCCCCTCCATCCGCCTACGCTTGTGTCTCCCTTGAAAGAGCATAGTTACTGGCTTATCTCGAGTGCCGGATAAGTGTCCTCGTCTGAATTCCTGGAATCGTTTTCGTCGGCCGCCACAGGTGGACTCATTGAGGATTTTCGCTTTTGTGGATACTCTCTTCTTGTCCGTCACTGGTGAGTCTTTTCGCTTTCGTTCTTTAATATTTTAAGATATTATATACTTTTTTTTCAGCATTTTAGAAATAGACACGTGTATATTTGTAATACCAACGTCACGATAAACGTATTGGCTTTTGTTTTTGTTTAATTATATCGATAATCGAACACGAGTCTTTCTTTGCGGTTTATATATTTTTTCCAAAATTGTTCCATAGACTTTTATTATCTTTTTACGATTTGTTTATTTACCAATTGAAGTTATCCAGATGGCGGTAGGAGCGACGTTTTTTCAAACGTTAGTAAAAAATTTCGCTCGTATTTCATTGCGGGAAATGATCGGCTCGCCGATCGAGTGCCCGAAGAAGAAAGTATCGATCGACGAAAATTACAGGTCAAGATCAACGGAGAGTATCGTAGCCGCATATAGATCGCATCGTGGATCTTGGGGGAGAGGTGCACGCGCGCAATTACGCTTGATTTAACGAAAGCACGAAGAGAAGATATACCGCGTTCCCGATAATATGCACTCCAGTGCCGTGTAATTTATTTTCGAGTGGCAATTACGTCTTTAGCGAGGCTTACGTTGTAGAGAAACGAGGTTTCATGCGAGGAGTACGTTCTTAAAAAACGATGTAATCAACGGGCAATTAATCGATCCGCGCGTACAGTTTCTTGTAACACACGTAAACCCAAAATGCGTTCGTTTCTGAAACGTCGTTTTAATCGGGGAAAGATCCGATCGATTTCTCGATCCTCATTCTCGAAAGGTTCGTTCGCGATATTTCATTAATTCGAAGAATCCACGGAGAGAGGGTCGTCTCCGAAGCGGGTCTTCGCGATGGGTAGGCGTTGTTTGTGCAAGGATCGCTCGCCTTAATGTTCACCGCGGCGAGAGCTGGCGAGGCATTAATTGGGGAGCGCCTTAATTGCCTGGGCGCATGCGATGACCGTTGTAATTGCCTGGACTAAGGTGCCGAGCGATGGCAGAAGGTGCCCGCGCGCGCGCGCTCTCGAGCAGGCAGCATCTCTCCTCCAACGTACACGTGTGCGCTCGTGTATCTACATATATAGCTACTTGCTCGGCTCGTATTGGTGCACGGCTCGTATTTTGCGGGTTCTTCTAATGGAATCCAAGGTCATTCCGTAATTAACGCGCTTTAATTTATCGTCGAAACGTTAATTGCGCCGATTGCCGCTCGGCTTTCTCAAGGCGATGGGCGGAGTGAGGGGAAGAGAGAGAACATTGGGTCGTTGCGTCAGTCGAGACTCCTCGTCTCTTTGAAGCTTCTCTCGATGATTTATCGCGTTCGACGATTTCGTATACTATAACGAACTCGAAATCGTTTTCGAAGCGGCTCCTTCCTCGATAAGAACGATGCTCTTTATCTTTCTTTCGAACGCAAAGAAGTACAAAGATTTTCAATCTTCTATTTGTTTTCGCATAGTCTCGAGACATTACCTCGCAGGATATACCAAGACGCGTTCGCACGTATAGATGTCTCCTCGAGAGATCGTCTCGAGGGAGGCAAGAGTGAGAGAAAGAGGGGAAGGTGTTCGGGTCGAATTCGTGCGCTCCAAGGGGTGCGCCTTCCGATTGGTTTTTCGCTTCGGTGTACCGACGAGACTCAAGGTAGGAGTCGGAAGTCAATCTTCGCGGCCGGAAGTGGTCGCCATCCTACCTCTGCTTCTCTTTTCCTCTCTTTCTCCAACCTGTTTCCAGCCGGCGCTATCTTTTCCTACGGGAGTTCCTCGTCTTCGCGGAGTCTACCTCCTTTTCCTCATTCTCTTCGGGAGTACGCCGGTTCGTGCTTTCCCTCTGGACGAAGGAACAGAGAGAAAGAGAACGGGGAGGGAGAGCGTGCCGCCAACCCCTAAATGAAATCCCGAAATTAAAGCCATATATTAACCCCGCGGCGTCTCCTAAATTAAAAAACAACATTTTTACGGGCAAAGCTTAGGTACACTCTTGTCTGGAGGAAGAGCGAATGGCGATGGAGAAGGGGTAGAGTGGGGTGGGGCCGAGTAACGGGGTAGGAGGCACTTACGCTTCGATATATCCTCCCTTTGCTCTCTCGTCCCGTCGACCCGTCGTATTCGCGCACAGGGTTACCGGACTCCGAGTGGCGCTCTATCGTTCGTAAATTGCGTTTTTAAATTCGTCGGGGGCTGAGGCTCGCGCCCTGCTCGCGCGTATTTCCGAAACCTGTCGAACCTTCGACGAGTGTTTACACGAAATTATTCGTTCGTTAAATCGTGAATCGAATATGTCAAGAGTGTATAGCAATTGAAAAAATCGAAATGTGGAGGAAAAGATATCGAATGGGGGATGAAACTATTTATTTGGTACGATTGCTTGCCGTCGATTCGACGCGTGTTGGTACCCACAGAGTAGCAGCGAGTAGAGGAGGAAGGAGAAGAAGATGAGACTTGAGAAGGGTAGAGAAAGGGCAGAAAGAGCCAGCAAACCGGATACGCTCTGAGCCGCATACTTTGGAAATACTACGGCCGAATCGAGTAAGGGTGTATAATGGAAGTTGAAATTGGTCGGCCCTGTCCCGGCTGGGCAAGCTCTACCCGTATACGAGCTATCGAGGAAAACGCATTCCATGCCAAAATTACTTCGCGCTGCGATCCGCTGGGATATATACAGGGCACCGGGATTGAGGTTAGTCTTTCCTGCCCTAAAAAAAAAAATATATCTACCCTCGCGAACGTCCATCTTACATGATACGTCTCGTCGAGTTCTTGCACTTTTCCAACTCGGGTGGATGGATTTTTTGAATCGTTTTTAAATAAAAAGATCACGAGCATTCATTTCGATCGTAGAAAGGGGTGAAGGAGGTGGAGCGATGGCCCGCATGAAATATTCGCCAATCTGCGGAGCATCTATTTACCTATCCGGTTACTCATCCGGCTATCTATCCGTCCGACTGCACGCCTCTCTTTTTATCTCCCTCGTTGCCCGTCCTTGTCTTCTTTCGCCTCTGTCGGTTTCACATTTGTGGAGCGTTGATTAAAACCACTCGACGAACGTGGAAGGAGAGAGGAGATAACGAGAGAGGGAGCGATCCGCGAGAAAGAGAGAGAGAGAAAGAGGAGGGGGGAGCTTTGATAGAGGGTGAGACGAAGGTAGGAGGGGAATAGGTTCGTATATACGGAGTTTAAGGTGCGTGTGGTTGGACGCGCACTCGAGCGCGCAAATCGAACGCAAGCGCGAGGAAGAAGGGCCAGAGGGGGAGAGAGAGCGGAGTAGGAGGAACGAAATGAGGAGGAGAGAGGCAAAGTAGGAAAATAGGAGGAGGTGGAAGAGGAGGAGGACCAAGGCGTTGCTTGCTTAATTACTAAAAGCTAATCAATTCCGGGAGGAAGTAAAGTTTAAATTGCGAACTAAAGTATAGCCGGCTCCCGGACGTAACCCTGCAAAGCGATATTACCGCGCGCTGCATTCTGCAATTAGCCCGCGGTAAGTCATTGAAAGCAAATTATGGGCGGAACCCGTGAACGCAGCGTCCGTTTTCGCAGTTATGAAAATTTCCGTGGCGGCACACACCCACGGCTAAAAGTCTCGACGCGTTTCTCTCTTTCTCCTCTTCTCGTATCCCGACGTAATAAGCAACGTACAGACGAGCTTCGTTTCTCTCGAACGAAGCTAATCGATTCGAAATTCGTTGGTCGTTTCGACCGTCCGGTACTCTCCTGGACCACCAACTCCCCTAACCGAGGAGTTCGATAATCGATCGAGATCGCCCGTTCGGGAAACGTTCGCGTACACTCGTGTCGATTCTCGAACGGCAATTCGTTTTCTAGGTCCGGAGGCACCTTTAGAATATGTAACCACGTCCGCGCGCTACGAATTCAAAAAGCCCGCTTTCTGGGTCGCGAGGATTCATCGTGCACGAGCGATCAGAGAAAAACTTGAGCATGCGACACGTAAAACGGTCCCTTTGAAACGAATCCTCTGTCTCTATCTTTTACTCTCTTGCACGTTAGGCACATTTATTTTTTATACCCGAAGGTTAACGTTCTAGACATTGAATATCCTCGAGACTTCGATATCGACTCCTCTCTTTCTCCTTACCTTCGAATATTAACGAGCGTAAAGTAGAACGTCGAGTAAACTCCAGATGCGTTCTATTATAAACTTTGCAACCACTCGGTAAGCGGAAAGGCGATGAAACTACATCTTACTCATCGCCTTATTTGAAAGCCGAATCTCGAAAGTAACGCGACTTTGGAATCGAGTCGAGTAGGAAGAATGGATTCTGGCTGACTGTTAAAACGCGTTTTACGGCCATATCCGACGACAAAACTTTCCCTCTCTTCTCGAGAGAGAGAAAGATCCTGCAACGGTAATGGGTTTATACAGCGATTACGACTCGGAATCTTCAAACGAATACCTTATTTCGGGCCATCGAGAAAAATTAATTATCGATCGAACTTCCATTTCAGAATCAAACGAGTTCGGGCGCCGTCGCAATTTCGACTTTCTCCGATTCAATTCGATTCTCGTGAAATTACTATTCCCATAGTTTACATTAGCGCCTCGTCAACATCGACGTCGTAGCGCGTCGAATAATCCGTACGTGTCTACGTACTCGACGTTATCCGCAAGAGGAAGTACCCGTTGACGGAGATGGAAGGAAGAGCAAAGAGGAATGAAGCTAGGGAAGAGAATGATGGAGAGAGAGAGAGAGAGAGAGAGGGATCGGGCTCCTCGCGTGGCTCGGATTGGAGGTGTACCGTATCACTGGAAACAAGCAATAAAATCAATGTCGTTTCCGGCGATTCAATTCGCAAGACACATCGCACAATTTCACATACAATTTTACGGCAGAACGGCCAGGACTCCTATTTACTTCACGGCTGTCCGTCCCGTTCACCACCCACCCCTTTTCTTATTTCTATCCCTTCGACAATCTTTCCCTCTCTTTTTTCCATTCTCTATTATTCCTGAAAATATATCAGCAGTATCGCTTAGTATCGCAACTTCTTTCTCGTAACACGAAAACCTTGTTAATTCGATAACGTGTACGCGGTCTTCCCACAAACGCGAATAATATATAATCGTATAGCATGTGAGAAGGAGGGAAATGGAACGATACAGGTTGGTAGTTGTGTGTTGACTCGTTTGGCGTTCCCTCGATACGCGAATCTCGTTAGGATCGTATTAATTATACGAACGAAAACCAGCCCGTATTAATCGAACGTAAGGTTCGAATGCTGCGGTTATCGACAACGGTTATTAATTCTGCGGCGATAATCGATTACGTTGCGGTTAAGCGAATCGATTTTCAAGAGAGCGAGAGAGAGAGCTCCCGGGTCTTAGAATTCGCTGTTGGAAAATCGTCGTTCGATATTGTAATCTACGAATATTCGACATTTTATATATTTTTTCCACTCTCCCCCGCCGTTTGATTTTTTATTTCAGATTAAACTCGATACATATACATCCGAACACAGAGGTCGACCTACATACGAAATTCTTGGAATTGGGTTCGGTCGGACCAGGCTCGATTTCATATAACACATCTTTCTCCCTCTAGCGTTGCCCATTTTACCGATGATCGCCACGTTATCGTAGGAATTCGATGGAAAATTTGCGTGCTCGGCCCTCGGTACTCCATAAATATTCGAAGCGGAGAGACGGACGACTCGGAGGACTAGCAGGCGTCGCTGTCACGACATCGCTACTGGCCCGTGCGATAATATCGCATTACCGAGATTAACGCGAGCTGTAATTGATCGGACAGTGAGTAACTAGCCAGTGTAGCCTTGTCCGACGAATGAGACTTTGTGCGTACGGGCACGCCTCCCATTAGTAATCGAAGCGCGACGTCTCCTTTTCATTCCGCTGATTCTCCACCGACTCGCGCCTAATCAGATAATGGATAGGACCGAGGTACGAAGGCGTCGACGTTTCTAATTGTATCGACGACACGAACGCGAAAGAGAAATAGAACGAGTTTACGTATCTACCTACCCTCCTTCCGCCGAGCGAGTACGATCCCGAAGAAGAAACTTTCGAATCCGTTTTATTCCCCTTCCTCCTCCCCACTTTTCTTCCGCTGGCAGGATTGCTTTTTTAATCGGTGAGCACTCGCTGGAAAATAGCCACTTCGTCCAGGCACGCCGTGTCTATAAGTGCCACGATCGCTCGCCCTATCCCCGATCGCAAAAGTATTGACCGCTCGCACGCGCTCTCTCTCCCTGTTACGATCAGCTTTGAAAATCAAGATCGGCCGATCGTGTTCCATTCTCTATCTTTATCTTCCTTCGAGCCTCTAGCTTCGAAAACGATACGCGACGTTGATTTATCTGCGGAAGAAGACGAGGCTTCGCATCGCTTTTGTTCTCTTTACGACCTCGCGATTTGTTAAATCAAAACGGCGAGATGGATGGTGCTTCGCTGGACGTACCTACTTTTTTTTTTTCTCTATTAGAAAAGTTTCCGATAAATGTATCGGAATTTGATATCGCTTCGAAAAAAAAAACGACACGCGGGGAGAGCCTTGACGAGTACGAAAAGCAGAGGTACGCGCGTTTTGACCCACGCGCACGATGCTTCCTCGATTTGGCGATGGTAAGGCGCAGGCGCGTACTCTGGAACAAATACCCGGAAGAAAAACGATGTACACCACGGTCGATGGTTATACGTCACTGACAATAACAGTGCAGCGACCGTTTCGAAGCAAGTGCAAATAAATAGGCTGCACTGCCATTCCATTTGCTAGATTAGAATCAAATATAATTTTTCGAGGGTGCTCGATCGGCTCGATCGAGCGAAAAAGAAGCCCGGCACGCTATCCTTCTCTCTCGCTCGGAATCATCAAATTGCTTTTTCTCGTGCGTCCAACATCGGACTTGACAAACGATAGCTCACCGTGATTTTATTACTTTTATTTTGTGCTATATCGATCTCTATGTTTCCCACCTCTCCTATCTTTTTTCTTTCCTCTCCCTCCCTTTTTTTATACGAACGTATCGTTATAATCGTGCGAAATTTATAACGCGCTACGAGCGCTTCTCTCTTTTCGATTACCGATCTCATCCTTTAGATACCGAATACGACCCTAGTCGCGTCATTTTCCACGACGTTTTCCAGCGCGTCCAACGGGACAAAATTTCTACCGTCTACCCAGCGAGCGAGGCATGCGTGAATAAGTAGACCGCCATCCTATTTGGTAGATTAGAATCAAATATAATATTCCAAGACGATCGTCTTTAATATAGCTTGTCGGTGTAAAAGCACTGTAGCGTTCGGTCGAATACGTTGTTGTTAAGGGCGAGATTCGGTCTCTCCTCGATTAGCGTTAAAACGAGATCCATCATTTTTCTTTTAACTCTCCCCTATGCCTATAGATTTTTACGTTACCACCGCGAAGGAACAACGGAGAATTTATCGTCGGACATATCTATACTTTAATTTCGCTAGGAAGCAATATGCGTCATTTATACGGCGGGGCGTCGGTGCGGTGGGTGGGGGGTTGGGTGTGTGGATTTTGTAATCTCAATCTAGCGAAGCAGGGCCGCCGTGTCTGATGGAGAAAAGAAGCCAGGTGGCTGCAGGTGCGGTTACAGCCCGGCCATAAATCTTACACCTCGTAAAGGCGCTCTCTCTCACTCTCTCTATACGCGTACACGTTGTACGATTTCGATCCGAAGGTTCTTATGAGGCCGTTTACAAATTTATGCTACGTCTTATCTGGTCTTCCGTGTGGCGACAAAGCGAGCAGCGCGAAAGTCCTCATCCAACTCATGTTTTTCTTTTTTCGAATAAGCAAAAAGAATTTTATTCGTCGTAACGGGACTCTCGAATAATTCTTCCCGCGTCGTTGATTCGAATTTTCAAGAGAATACGCGAGGTTCTCTCTCCCCTCGTATCTAATTTTATCCGACGTTTCTTCTCCCATAATCAAATGCACCGCTTTTTCAATCTCGTCGAGCGATTAATAAGCCGATTACTTCCCCTATAATAATCGCATTACGGCGTCATTATGGCGGCGCTACATTATCGTCGCCCGTTCCCGAGAATAACGTGAAATAACGCGCGCGATGTTTACTCTGGAAAATCGAACCCTTTTCAAACTTGATTCGTCCTTCTCATCGTCGTCCAGATGTCGAGAACAATTGGCAAACGCTTACGCGGTGCACGGTATCATCGCGAAGACTCGAACGTGTTCGTTGGCAACGTACCGTGTCGCGATAGGCCGCGTCGAACGGTGACGATCGCTGTTTGACGCGTAATGAAAATGTTGTAGCAGCGTGGATCCATTAAGAGGATAATGATGTCGTTCGTTTAAGGTTAATAGTAATCGATGCGAGTACCAGACGCGTCGCTATCCGTGGCTGGACGCGCCAGTGTCGATGATGACCGTCGTTATAGTCGTCGCGCTAACGAAATTCTCTTTAACGACAGCGTTAATCGATTCGCACGCTCGGAACTTTTGCAAGAGAGAAGAAACGATCTCTCGCGTGCGAGATAGATTTTCATTCGATACGATTCCCACGAAACGAATAAATATTAAACGGGCAATTGGAGCTCTATTCCTCTTTCTCTCTCACTCCTGCTCTTGACGCGACGCTCATTGTTATTATTATTATAATTATAGATTGCTCGTCGTCGGTCAGTTGCTCGCAGGCAACGAATTAATACCCGCGCTCGGCTAATTTGCAATGCCATTACGGCGTATTATCGAACGCGGGGAGAGTTTGCGGCAGGAGGGGTTAAACATTCGTGCGTCGCGCGCTCTTCGAACAACCCGCGTTCGAAAAACGTGTCGTAGAATATCACGCTCGTGAGCGCTACGAAAGCCGCGTTTTCACGCGTTCGCGACTAAGCAGAGTCCGGAAAACCACGTTCTTTCCAATTATTGCCTCGTAAATCTGGCGCGAAACGACCACCAATTATTTAGGTATTAGCCACTGCACTTCCCTCGTTCTCTCTTTCTCTCGCTCAGTCGCGATAATAATCGTTTTTCCAACGAAAATCGGCCGGCCGATCGTTCGATTTCATTCTCGTCATATTTTGCGGTCCCGTTTTACGTCAAGCTGGGAAGGTCGCTATGGGATGTTTTGATATTCGCGAATTATATCGCCCGAGTATAAAACGCGTAGCGTGCGCGCATGATGTAATAGTATCGCGATTATTTATGCGACCGATCATACCTCCGATAGCGGGTGTAATCGGAATTTATTAAAGATGCAGCGACGGATTAGAGGGGGAGGGTTGGAGAGAGAGAAACGTTGCTAATGGCTCGTTATTTCGATCTCGTATGACGCGCGATGTCCAACCACGATCGATCCATGATCCTTCTCGAGGATATTGATCCAATGGAAGGACAAACAGGGATAGCTACGCATCGAAGTCGATCTTTGGGGTTTCATTTGAAAAACATAACCCACCGCGGACCGGTATTTACGGGTTCCATTAGAAAGCTGTCAGGGCTGTGATCCCACGTGCTTGGCTCGTGCCAACACACCTTGGCATTCTCGTATCGAAAGACGACGACCCTCGAATCTCAGGCTTATGGGATTCGTTGCATCCACCTTTTACCGTTTTTCGTCGACGATAGGCGTCGCAATTTTTGTTTTACTTTTTCTATTTAAAAAAAAAATACCTGATAAACGATGCCAAAGTTAAGTAAACAATGAGAAAATGGACGAGTCGGTCATCGCGGAATCTGTATTACCAACGACTGCCTACCGGCTCGACTTCGATCGCGCGCTCGTCGTCGTACGATTCGATGGGGCGATATGGAATATTAATTTTCGCTAAGTCACTCGATCCCTTAATTCCCAGCTGCATCCGTTTCTCCGCTTCACTCTCTCTTTCTACTATCCCCCGCCAAGCCACCCACTCGCCCCGTTCGCCCTGTCGCCACTTCGTGTCTCGTCTCGCCGAACAATGTTTTCCAATTAACTTTATTCGAAATCGAACGACGCCCCGTCATCTCCTTCTCCCTTTTAATCCTACCCTCCTGCCACAGTATAAACGATAAAAAGGTATTTCCATCTCGTCGCGCAAAACGTACACCGAGAGCGATTACTCGTAATCACGGGGACGCCACCGAGTGCTCGGGCGAAAATTTCATTCGATCGAGGAGATAAAGAAATAAAGAGAAAAGAAGAGAGAAAGCGATACGAGATAAATTCGTTTAGTTTCGATCACCGTGAGATACGAACACGACGGTAGTAAATAATGCTAAGGAAAGCAATCTTGTATATAAAATATAAGTAAGAATCAAGGATTAAGGGCAAAGAAGAAAAGAAAATAGGAAAAAAGGGTAGATAAAAAAAAAGGTCGAGGTCCGCGTTGATTCGGGCGTTACTACTCGGATCGAAGCGCAAAGTGGCGGTGGCGGGTGGATACCGCGAAGCAATGGCACCCCTCGAGCTTAAAGCGGCGCCGATACGAAGGCAAAAGCATCGATCGTTGGCGGGGGTGGTGGTGGTGAGCGTGCTCTCTCATTCTCCCTTTCTCTAGCTCGCTCTCTCGCACGCACGCAGGTGACGCGTCATATCCCCGTAACTTTTTACTCGATGCAACCGAATATCACGCTTGCTTGGACCTCGAGCTCACGGATAGATAGGCTGGCGTTCGCGTATGTTCGGACAATACGTTATTACGGGGCAAGCTTTATAAGCGACCCCTTATATCATCCCCCTCGCGCTCAATGCAATCTCATTACCGGGGATGCACTCTCCGTATTAATACCGAAAGGAATTAACTTTCGACGTTATGGGATCAAATGTCATTAACTTTATATTGCCAGCCGCGGCGACGAAGAGGAGGGAGAGGGCTCCGTTAAAATAAACACGTCACTGGGCTGGCCTTCCTCTCGACTACGACGACGCACGCTCGTCCCGTCGTCTTACGCGGCCGTCAGGTTCGTTCGACGCGCTATGTGAATTTAAATTACATCTTCTCTCTCTCTCTCTGTCTGGCGCTACTTCGTCGAGTCTTCGTTTCGTTAATAAAAAAAAGAGCTTTCGGCAATCGCGGGACGTGTAAAAAATGAAATCCTTCCGGTCGCTGCGGTAAAAGCTTCGCCTGATGCAAGATTCAACGAGTTCATCGCCGATAAGAACGCGTTACGAGCTTCCTCTTCCGCGTGGAACGTCGATATTTATCGGCGAGCATCGAACGCGAATGTAAAATTCAGTTTTCGTTCGAACCGTTGCCATCGAGGATCGTGAGATCCTTTTTCTCCTTCTCTTCTAGAAGGCCGGGCATCGCGGGTGGTCTCTCGACTCCTATCGTTTCCGTTCTTTTCGCGCGGCTCCTTTTAAAACTTTATCGCGCGTTAAAACGATCGCGTTTCATTGGTGGCTCGGACTTTAAAGCTGTCTTCCGTTTCTCTTCTTTCCTTTTTTCGTTACCCGCGCTCTCGCTTTTCGTACCGAAGGAACCCTTTAAGAGGCACGGCGACATCCGCTCGTTCGGCTTCTTTGATCGTCGCGTTGGATGCTGCTTAAGAAGAAGAAACGTATCCGTCAAAAGTGCTACGTCTAATAACTGCATGGCAAAAATTTCAGCATGCCCGAAGAAGAAACGAACGAATACGAATTCAGAAGCAAATATTCGTCTCGTACTTTGATGGGCTTCTGGGCGGCCCGTACTCAATTATATTATTTGCGCTAATGTTATTAGCGTTGCGGCCATGCGAGGGGTTGAGAATCGGAGTGGGAGCGAACCCAGGCTTCGTTTTTACCGCGTTCGTCATCCCAACCGCATGGCCACGCGCGTTTATTCCGCGTCGACTTTACCGACCGCGAAAACTCATACGCTTTCTATCGGTCTCTCCTCTCCTCGCTATTCGTTGGAAACTTACACCAACGAACGACTCGTCGTATTTGCGGTGCACTCGTTCCCTTGTAGTTTCAGCATCGCTACGGGACAACGAAATAAGGCTTGCGACACGCAGCCTGCGCGGGGCCATATACGCATCGTCCCCTTTTTTTGCTAGGTTTTATTTTCTTCTTCCGTGAAAAATGCGGGCGGCACGATAATGCACGAGACGTACCACTTCGTTTTCCGCGACTCTCACCACTCCAATTTTCCATAAGGGTTGTTCCACCTCGAACGATGCGATAAAAATTACAAAGGCGTATCGTTCGGTGTATAAAAAGTTATCAAAGTGGACGGTGATTTCTAATTTATTAAAAAAAAAAAAATTGGATCGCCAAAAAATTTCTTTCTTTACGTCTTCTTCTCCACTCACGTTTGGTTGTTAGTCGGGTGACACACGTGTCGCCAATTTCGTGGCAACTTTTTTTCCAGCTCCGGATGAGTCTCATTATCGCGTGATGCACGTCCGACTCTCTCCAGCTGATGTATACGAGCCCTGGGAACGTTTCTGATTCCGGATAACGATTTGTACGATCGACCGTTACTTTCTACGGATCATTTTAATCGGAATCAAGGTCGTCGGATATTCCATAAATTTATGCAGAGTGTTTCGAGTATCGTATAGGAGTTCCATCGAGCGATTCGATAGAAGACGAAAAGGAAGAAGAAGAAAGAGGATGAGAAGAAGGGTGTCGTGCGGTGGCACGAGGGTGAATCCATCTGCTAAGTGCGGATAAAATTACCCCTCGATGCCTCCACCGGCAGACTCCCTGGATATCTGGCCGTTCGTTCCACTCGTCTCTTCCCTCTCTCTGTCCTTCTCGAGTAAATAACTTAGATGCGTCCGTTGGTCGCTACGTTTGCCAGCGGCGGTTCTCAACTCGTATCGTTTTCTACTTTAATTCGCAACTCTTACGTTTGTTCTTTTTTACTCTCCCACGTTATATACGATTCTTACGACAATTTTTTTTGTCTGTGAAACAGTACGAGTGTATCGAATCATCGTTAACTTATCAGGGTATTTTTCGAGTTAGCTAAAAAAGAATCAGAAGAATCTTTTTCTCGTTGGCCGAAGAAAGGGGTAAGTCTTTGGCTTGGAAGACAAACCGATCGACGAGGGACGATAGTAGAATGCGGAGGGAAAATCGAGAGGAAGGATAGCAACATCTCGCGTGAGTGTACAAGCGCGCGCGCGCGAGCGCGTGTCGTCTCTTCTCCTTTCCTTGGAATCTAATTTCGTCGAATGTCATCCCGGAGAGTCGGAGAGTGCAGCGATCTGCATTCGAGGTTGAATCGCTCGATAGCAATTTCCAGGAAAGGAGAGGACGAGACTCGACGTGAGTACGAGAAAGAGAGAGAGAGAATCTGAGAGAGATGGACCGATAGGTGGATGTAAACGCGTGTACCACGTACGTAAACGGAGAAAGAAGAAGGAAAGAGAAAGGAGTGGGAGTGTAAGTATGTAGTAGTGGAAGACAGGAGAGGGGACGAGAAGCGCGACTGGAGGTGGTGGTGGATCCTGCAGGAGGATACGGCGGCGTCCTTTCCCTTGGAAGCCCCGTCGAAGTATTGAGTCCTGTATCATGGCGGCTATAATACATTTTTTATCTGATTGAGGGGATCTTCTTTATGGAGGGTGTTCCGTGCACACAGCCTCGTGGTCGCGCGCGCGCCTTCTACGTGCACGTTCTCTCTTCTTTTCCTCCTCTATCTCTTTCTTTCATTCGTTTTCTCTTGGCCATCGTCGATTTCGTCGACGATGGGGGAAAGGAGAGTCGATAGGGAAACGCGCGTGCCCGCCTTTCGAGAGAACGCGCGTCTCTCTTCCTGCGTTTTTCCGCACCGACCGATACACGAGCCGACACAAAAGGGGTGCGAGGGACGTTAGCTCGAGGTTGACACTTTTTATATTTTATTGTCACACGTGGATTGGAACGCGCTATTAGAACAAATTTTTAGGGAAAATGTTGATTTCAATTTTGCGTCTGTCTCTGTGCACGTTATTAGATTTTTATTCTTTACTCTCTCTCGTGGAATAACGTACGAATATCTGCGTGTATGATGCAGGACTTTTATTGATTCCACGGGAATCTAGAAAATGGCCATATTGGAGATCGCGCGGGTAAAGGATATTAAAATGCATTCAATGCGATCGGCTGCCAATTTATAAAGCTCTCTTCCAGCTGGAAAGTACTCGTTCGTCTTTCGAACATCGGCATTCCCTTTATTTTGCGGAACAAATCCAGCTGCGTGCCTCTTCGAGTGCTACTTCGTTATGTTTATTTTAATGGCGATACGTCGTCGTTGTTGTCGGTATAGTTGATATGGACGAACGTCTTTTCAGGAACGGATGCGCCCGCCTTAACGCGAAAGCCACGACGACCCGCATACGTAGCAACGTGCTGCATTTGGTAGGTGGCAATCAAATATGCACGATCGATTAGCACGTCCATGCCTAAAAGCAAACAGTGCTCCCCGACGAGCGAGGACGCGCGTTTTAAACGCGTCGCGTACCCGCATCCGCCGTTGTGTACGTCGTTCGGCTCGTTAGACCCGATAGAGACCGAGTTAAATAATAAAAAAGCGAGCACTACGAACGATCACTTTCGTCGTTCTTTAGGAAAGAAATAAAAAGAAGAAAATCCGAAGCTCCGATACGTTTGCGGTAGTCTTCGTCGTTGTCAAAATTTCGATGGCGCCGTACTATAGCCATCGCTATTTTCGTCTATCGTTTTAAAAGGAGCCGATCGCATCTATCTGAGTAAAGGAAGGAAGAGATGAGAGAAGGGGCGAGGAGATGGAAAGAAACAAAGAGAGAGAGGGAGCGAGCGAGATGAAGGGGTGTTAGGGGAGGGCCGAGGTTGTGTTGGTGGTGGTAGATCTGGTGGAGCGGAGGCCGCTGCAGGGGATTGAAAAGCAATTTCCCCGTGAGGGACGCGCGGTGTGTGGGCCGAGCTTTATATTAATGATCCAGATATATTATCGGACGTGACCGAAATTGCTGTCAAAAAACTCGGATATTGGATCGAAAGGAGATTGCGAGACGGTCGCTCCTCTCTCTCTCTCTCTCTCTCTTTCAGTCTCGTTGGCGGGGTTATGGGCGTACGTCTATACCGATCGGTCACTGCGGAAAACGGCATCGATCAAATTGCGCGGGAAAAGTCAGCTTTCATGGGCGTTTTGCTGGTTTTCTTCCGTCTCGCGACGAAAATCATTCTTTCCGATTCCAATGTTATTAACAACTTTGTTCCTGTGTATTCTTCTTCGTCTCGTTAACGAGTGATATTAACTCGATTCTGATATTCGAGAGCGGGGATAGCTAACGAATCGTCATTACGATCGACTCATACAAATTAAAGGAGATCGTTAAGGGTCCAAAAGACACCGTGGAAGCTCGTTTCAGCCCTCGAGCACCAGCGACGCCCCACCCACTCGCTCTCTCTCCGGACTATCGTCTCATTCGGTTGAGCTTATCGAAGCGAAAAGGAACTTTTTATGCGGGTCCGTTAAGTGCCGCGTCCCCGTCGCGTCGATGCGCGTGTCCGAGCACTTTATGCAGGTTCTCGATAAGGAACCTCGGCCTCGTTAGCTCGACCCCCCCCCCCCCTTCACTATGTTCGTATATTTCAAGACAAACCTTTCTAATTTTGTCTCTGATCTTTTGTCGCAGGTTATGTTAAATCGTTCTCCCGCTGACGTCGTTCCAAGGTCGCTCCGAAGGACCAGCAAGGTGAGCACGTTATACGTACTTATTAACCCTCGTAAAAGAACGAAAGGGTGCAATGGAACCACGTATGAAAAATGGTTGGACAAAAAAAAGTAATCATTTTTTTTAATCTTCTAATAATGTATTTACATTGTAAAAACATACAAAAATTTCCATTATATTTATAGGTAGATACATAAGCTTGATTACAATACAACAGTGGGACCGATAGACCCTTCTAATCGTTCGAGGGTAAAACAAATACAGTCGAACAACGCTAACTAGAACCTCGTTAACTCGAAAACCTCTATAATTTGAATTTTTATATTCATTCTCTAGAGAAAACCTCTATAAGTCGAAGAAAAATAAGAGATTACCTCGAAGTGTTCTCAAGTGTAGCGGTCGTCTTAGTTCACCTCTACAACTCGAATCGTTTCGAGATGTAGAGGTCAATATTATAAATTGACTACAATATCTCAAAGTTTGATTAATAAACCCTCTATAATTCGAAGCAAAAAGATTCTGCGATAACTTTTTGATTGTTTCTTCTTTTTTCTCTCACCGTCTATCCTCTAATTTTTTTTTTTTCGCACCTCTATAACTCGAAACCTCGCTAACTCGAAATACCCCATCGAATTATTCTCTGTTCCCCTAAGATTCGCGTTAACGAGGTTGGACTGCATACACTTTTGTTAACTTTTTAAACAGGAGTCGATTCGCTTTCTCGAATTTACATGTCAGTATGAGCGTATCGAGGAGGAAAAGCGGAGAGACGCAAAAGGATGAGGTGGGAAAGACGGGAATCGTGGTGCGATGGCGTGGCGTGGCTCGCGATCGAGTCGCAAAGACTAATTTCCGGTGGCTCGTATTTATACGGTTAGTTATACCGAGCGGATAATACGGTCCCGGCGACCTCGGTTGGTTCATCGAGGGGCGGCCAGGTTAGCCGTACGTCCGTCTGTCCGTCCGCACGTCTATCCGTCTGTTCGTGCACGTTCTCTCCCTATCTCCCTCTCTCTCTTTCTCACTATCCCTCTTTCTCTCTCTCCCGGTATATAACTCGGACCACGCGCGAGTTCTACCGAACGGGTGGTAGGCGTAACTAAATTTCCATAGCTCGGTAATTGTAATGCACATTCGTTAGTCGGCAACGAGGACGAATGGAATTAACGCCCGACTACTCCCCGACTTATATTTATACTTTTTAATCCATGCTCGCTTCTTCGAGGAGAACGCGTGCGTTCGCATTACGATCTTATTTAAAAGTCGATGATCGTTAAACCTTGTCTCACGGTCGTAAGAAAGTCTTGCTTCTTCGAATTATTAGCTTCTACGGATCGTGAGAAAGCGTAATGGGTCAAAGGTTAAAATGGTGAAGCTTCGAACTAAATAAGTGACGTAGCCACGAATATCCGCGTGCACATATAATATATAGGTATATGTTATATAGACGTAAAACATATATATATGCGTCGGCATGTATTTGCATGTGCAAGGGCTACGTTTGATTGGCCGTGACGTCGATGCTTTAAAGTGGCTTGCCAGCCCCTTGATTGGATTCTATCGTGGACACAATGGACTATACATTGCGCGACCTGACTTGAGAGCGCATTGGGTAGGAGTTGGGAGGGAGGACGAGGAAGAGAAGGAGGTGGAGATGGGGATAGAGGAGATAGAATGACAGTCTGGATGGGAGACGCGCGAACCATCGTTCTCCACGCGATATTAAAAGTTATTTCGTAAGGTAGCACCCGGAAACCGATCATCCAGCGATCTATGTCTTTCGTTGTTCGCGATAAATATCCGCGAAAGGTTGCTTCTTTTGGATGGTTACACGAGTAGAGGAAGATAATTCGAACCCTTTAGAGAGTGGAAACGTCGAGTGTAGGCAGAAGGAAGAGTAGGTAGATGTAGGAAGGCATCGCGAGGAGCGAACCGATGGACGACGAATCGTGCTGTCGTTGGGTATCGGCCAAAGGAGAGAAGGCACTACGGAGAGCAAGAAGGAGAGACGATGGGAGGTGGACGAGGAGGCACTGCGTAGCAGGTCGGGGGTGGTAGAGAGGCTAGAGGAAGAAGGGTAGGGTCGGGTCGGGCGTACTTAGTTAGCGGACAATGCGGCCCCTAATGAACAGCCAGGGGCGCCTGGCGGACCAGCTACTGGAGCACGCCATCTAGTACGAGACAGACGGATTACGTTGCTTCGGCTCGGCTACCGTTCTGGCGAGCCGCTTAAGGGGACCGCAGACCGAGCAGAAATCGATCAAAGACGATGCATACTTGGACATCGTCCCTTTATTTTTTTTTCCCTTATTCCATGATCCAGTCCTTTTTTCGGTAGTACCCTCGCGTCAGCACGGCGGCCGTCCGATCGAGGACACTTTTATCGATGCGAGAATCGCAGTGAATTCTGCCGGAAAGAGGATTTTTTTTTTCTTCTCTCTCTCTGAATTCGGCATGATAATTTGAAAAGTTCGATAGGGCAAGCCCGCGATAAACGCGTTCTTTTGATGTCCGTTCGACGTTTTTTTTCCCTTCTTCCGTTTAATGGACTCCGAAGCGATTATGCGGCGATCACGTGTGCTCGCCGGCTTGAAACTTAATTAAGATAACGACGGAACTTTGCTCGATCGAATGGGAAGAAAAGGATGGGAAATTAAATGACTTCTTTATTAGGTATTTCAGCTCTGCCCTCTCTCTCTCTCTTTCTCTCTTATTCGTGTTTCTTGCTCCTTCCTTCTTAACTGCATTTATTAACGATACATATTCTCCGTGGCAAGCGTTTTACCGATCCACCCGGGCACTGGCGCGCGTGACTTTATTTTACGAAAGGAAAAGACTCCGCAAATCGCTAACGAACGAAGCACGCGATAGAGACGCGCGTATGTAGACTACCTTTCAATTTAATTAATACATCGAATTCGAATGGCTTACGCGATGATCGCGACGATGCTCGTCGGGACGCATCAATAATTCGAGACCGCTACCTTTTCATCATTCAGCGAGTTTGTTCTAACGTAAACCGTAAGAGACTCTACTCGAGTTCGGTTACTCTATCGCGTGTGTGTAAATTAATAATAACCATTCCTCTTATTTATTTATCGTTCGATCGCTTAAGAATCGCACGAAGATCTAGAGAAAGAGAGAGTGAGAATGCCGCGCGCCATCATCCGCCGTTTCTTTTTTTTTTCTCCTCTCATCTTCGTTTCGTGTTTTTACTCGGCTACAAAACGTCGACGTCGCACGGACCGGTTTTCACGGTGAATCTCAAGGTGTAAAACGAAGCGCGTTAACTGAGAACCATCGGTCGGCTCGCCGTGCGGCAGTTGTAATTGGATTCAATTGTCCCGCGTTAAATCAGTGACCGCGCTCTCCCGTCGATCCTCCGTTATGTGCCTATCCATCCGTTACTCCTCCGACGCGATTCGTTCGAATAACTTGGCCGCAGTGCGCACGAAAAATCGATCGGCCCTTCGCCATTCATCGTAACGTTAAAAAAGAGTTCCACCGTTCGTCACGCCGACGACCTATCTCTTTTTCTCTTTTTTCTTTCTTCTTTGCCTCGCTAATTATTTTCGATAGTGCATTAGCCGAACGCTTAATTATCAGCCGTGAAATTTCACACCTTTAAACGAGCGTTCGGTCGAGTTTCATCCGTTTTAACGATCCTCAAATACCGGACGCGTTTTCATGGACTTTGAAAAGTGGAGCAAGGTTTATAAAAAATTTCTTGATTAAAAAAAAAAAAAAAGACCAGAAGAGCGACGATCTTTAATTCGATTTTTAAAAAATTGATTTTTAGTCAAAAGATCGCGAGTACTCGAGCGATAGAGGTGTCGCTTCGAAACTCGCGGATTTCTACCACATTTTAGTCACCCTCGATCGTAGGGGTGGTTTTAACGGACACGCTGCGCCTTTGGCGCCATCTCGGGGAATCGCGAGGGGTGCGGAAGGGCCACGAGCTTCGTAAATACCTACCGGCAGCGCGCATCGGTAATATTGTAAGCGGTAATTTTACTAATGGCATTGCCGCGTTCTCTGTTTTCTATTACGCTTATATCTTCCCTCCTGATTCTCTCCTTTCTCAAGCCCGCGTCGTGCTTTCCAAGCACCTCGCACTCCTCTTCGCGCACCCCTTTTCCACCGTCCTTCTTTCGCATCTTGTTATAACTCTTGCATGCGTACGCACTGTCGTGTATCCACGTGTCCCTCCCTTTTCCTCCTCGAAACCTCGGAGACTTCCACAGAGGGAGCCACTTCTATCCTCACTCCGATAAACCCCCTTGTACGCGCATTTCCCTTGCTCTCGCAGGGAATAGGCCGCGTGTTTCGAGTGTCCCGTCAATCGTTGCCTCCGCTATACCGGGTGTCCCGCGAAACAACGATTTTACAACGTTCCGTCATTCGAGAGGTTTTAAAAAGGGTAGGCCGTTCTTATCGAAGAAAAGTATACGCTATATTCTTTACGATCGCGTTGTACTTTATATATTTCATAGTTTTCATCGATCATTGATGTTGCGTTTAACGATACGAGCAATCGAACGGGATGATGAACACCCGGTATAAACAGGAATTCGGATTAACCGAAGTGCCGAAGCTTGTGCTTGGTAAAAAGTACGCGAGCGACAAACGACGGTTCATGTTCCTGCGTACAACGCGTTCCGAATGGTGGGGGATCGTAACACGCACCGTTCGAAAACGCGATCGATTTTCATCGAGAATGGAGAACCACGATTCTTCTCCCGGCTTCGTTTCCACCGATTAATCATCGCGGCTCGTTAACCGTTCGAGGATGAAATGGTCGTCGTAAAATCCCAGGGCTCCGTTTCATAACGAAACGCGCTTATTTCCCCCTCCTTTTTCGTTTTACGCGAACGCGAGCGAGTAAGCGAGCTACCTAGCCGGCTGGCTGCTCGTCCGCCGCGTTCCCGCGCGCGCACAAAAGTGGAAGACTTTCGAGGCAACGTGAGTTTAATGAAAATAGTTCTTACGTTTTTACGCGCCGCTCTCGGAAGGGGCCCAGCCCGTACGCTCCCTTAACGAAGATTCTAATTAAGCGAGCCTTCCACCGTCAACCTTCCTCCCGCAACCCCTCCTCGTCTCGTACCTTCTCCTCCTCTACCACCGTTGCCACCCTTAGTCTCAACCGACGCAACGTTGCACTACCCACCCTTACTCGCTTTTTAAACTACCCGCGGAACGCGACTCGTCGCGATCGGCTAATTTCGACGATCCTTCGATTCCCTCCCCTTTCATCCGATCTCTTTTCTTTCATTTTTCTTTCATAGAAAGAAGAGCGAAGGTTCTCTCATTATTCGACGCTTTACATCCAACGGCACTTCTCAGCCGGTGGCGAGACGTTGGAGGTAGGTCGAGTAGGACGAGGAGTGGGGAGGAGCGAAGAGACGAGGGCAGAAAGGGTGAGATCCCAATTAGATGAGTACAATTAATCGACGAGGGCTCCTATCCGGTATCCATGCGCGCGCCACCGTCTGCTATATCCGAGGGATGCTGCCGAGGTTACACGGGGCGAACGTACTTAATCCATCCACCTCGAGCGCCACCCTTCCGTTTCGATTCTCTACATTTCGCCCGTCTTTCTGTCCTCCGCTAGACTAGATCGATGACTACCGAACTTATCCTTACCTTGGTCTTCCCTTCGATTCTCAATGACGGGCTCGATATCGAGAGATTCTTAATTAGATGTCCACCATTGAGTTTAATCGAGCAGATGGTCACGATTCGCGGCAGCTGAATAATTCCGCGCGGATGAAAGCGTGAATATTTAATGAACCCTTTGAGCGATGAGCGAGTAACCGTAAATAAATAATCTCGACGCACGCTTCTCTAAATATATACTACATACATATACAGAGACGAGCGTGCGACTTTTACGTTTAGGTATTATTTAAAATTCCTCGGTGGCAGTTGCGCGATCTGTGCTCGCAATCAAAGCCAGGCCCGAAACGCTTTAAAATCCTCTAATTATCGCACTCGTTATTTCGCAGCAACAAAGGAAATAACGAGCTCGGGACTCGAGAATCGAGATACGAGGAAGGGATCGATCGAGCTTCTTGACCCCTGCCCGTCGCATAATCGTGCTTAGGCTATCGAGGAGGCCCGTGGTAACGTTCTTTAAAGCGGGAGACAAGGCGGCAAAGAGAACTAGAAAGAGAGAGAGAGAGTAAAAAGTAATGACCGTGGCACTTTCATTACGTAGCAAAGACGTTAATGCAGGCTCGCGTTATACACGTTATACACGTAAGAGTTAAAAACTCGTCCATACACTCACGCATTCGCACTCGTGGCATTAGGCGGACGCGTCGAGCGAAAGAGCGGAGCGAGCAAACAGGTTGAGTAATGAATTTAATCCCCACCCCGTGTACTCGTACTCTCGGTCTCTCTCTGCTTCTACCGTCTTCCTCTCTTTCCTTCCGTCCCACCAAACCCACTCTCTCTCGCTCGTTCTCTCCGCGTGTCTCCTCGCGAGTCGGCCGCGCGCACACGCGCGCGCACGTACGCATCAACCCGACACACAGTCGCAAAACACGCTCTACCAACGATGCGACCCCGGCTGTTAGTTACGTTAAGAGCAACGGTTATAATGAGCCCCCATTAAAACGCGACTTCTGGAATATGTCTCCGACAGCTGGACCGCGATGGATTATTTTTTTATCTGCAGACAACAGTTTATTCAAAAGTAACGAGACTGCCGCCGAATAATGGACTCGGCTCGACCTCCTCCTCGCCCAACCCCCCCCTTTTTTTTTTTTCTGCCTTTCCTCCCGGCTGCTCCAAGAGGTACGGAAGGCTCTAAATATAATTAAAGCTTCTTCCTCTTTTTTGTTTCCGACTGACTTCAAAATCGTGCCAGTCGAATTTGAGAATGTTTTGTAAAAATTACATTCTCTAATCGTCCATCGTAAAATATCGCTTCCTTCTTTTAATCGTCGGTCACGTTTTTTCTTTCAAGGCGTAGAAGTAATGACATCCTTTCGTTATCTTCTTCATCCCCACTACTAACGTTACCCCCGCTCTTTTCTTCCTCTCTCCGTCACTCGCACTCCCTCTCTCTCCTTCACCTTTTTTTCTCTTACACCCTTTCACGCGCTAACGATAAGAACGCGCCGCAGGAGGTACATCGACGGTGCCGTGGAATCTCCATAATTCCGGCTTACAGAAAATGACAGCTTTTAGCGTTGATGCACAGTTTATACCGGGTGTATTATTTTAAGTGGCGCTGTCTGTATAATTCAAGACTCAAGGCGCGCAGACAGAGAGCTCGGGAGGGAGAGGAAGGGCATTCAGAATGAAGCTCGAGAGAGAGAGTGAGTGTCGTGCGTGATTGTGTGCGAGTTGGAGAGGAAGGAGGGAGGAGAAAGGTCGACACGGTAATGGCATCGTCGTGTCGCAAGCTGCAAGCTTCAGTGATTCTCAATCGTGCGAGTCTCGCTACTGTCATCACTTTTTTTTCTTCGGCCTGTCCAACGCGTGCTCTCCTCTTCGAGAACAACGAAGCAATTTTTATTACTTTCCTGATTTCCGTAGTAAGGAGGATCTCAAAGTTTAACGAATTAAGAATTCGCAAGAACGCGTTCAAAAGAAGGGATAAAGTAGCAACTCGATCGATCGCATTCACGATAAAATAAAATTACGAATCAATAATAACGAGATCCGAGATAAATTTCTAATTAATATTACGACCACCAAATACGGAACATTCTTATTTCACCGGGCGTACGTACTTAGCCCGTCCGCTTTATCGAATTGGATCTTTCGTAGGGAGTTATCTCGTTCGTTTATAAAGAGTATACCATACACGGCGCGCGCCGTACGGTCTTGATGATATCGCGAGAGCACTTAATTGCGAATGTCTGTGTTTAATGACTCGACAACCACGTAGAAACAGTCTCGATCGTACGCTATTGTCAACGCGGTAGGCGGTCCAGAAGAAGCGTCAATTTCACGGGGTACGGCATGTGCCAGTGTTTCTCAATCGATTGCATCTTCTTTTCTTAAAACAGCTTTTAAACGAGTGGTGTCGTTTCGTCGTCCATTTGGATAACCTGAGAAAATAGTTGAAAGGCTTCCCGCTGGTAAGACAAACACCACAGTCTATGAGAAAGAGAACGGGATACGTAAAACATATTTCCCAAAGCATGAAAGTCGAGACAGATCGGACGTCTCGTCGCGCAGGCGTCCGAAAATCTCGAGCGATGAGAGAGGATCGAAGGTTTTCGAGCGGGAGGAGATATTTAAGGGACAACGTCGAAGGGTGGCACGTCGTCATCGTCGTAGAACGTAGAAGAACGTGGAAGAGATAGGGTGGAGGATGACGAGGAGGAGGGTGGCAGGTACGTGACGCCGCGACGAAGGGAGGTGGTAGAGGGGTTGCGCTAGAACTAGGCGCCAGCCAAGTTGCGGCGCTGATTGCACCACAAAGGGTGCAATTATGCGGCCCTCCAGCAATCACCGCGCATTCTGCCCGCCATTTGACCCCTCAAACCCCCCTCGAACCCCTCCCCTTCGCTCTCTCTCGCCTAACCCGCAGCCGCCCCTCTTTTCCTCTCTCTATCTCTCTCCTTCTCTATCCAACACACATATACTCTCGCACACTTTTCTCCCATCACATTGGGTAGTGGTACGTCTCCTGTCGAGCGAGCGCGCCAGATATATCACCCCTCGAACAGGCCACTGCGTCTTTTTATTTAAATGCACCCCCTCGCTGAATGCCCGTCGCAGTCAATGCAATTTAACCCGGTGTTCGCGAAAAAATGTGTTAATGAGCGATTGTGCGAATGAAAATATCCTAAAAATTGGACCGTTTCTTCGTCTCTTTCCTTTTCTCGGTCTTTCTTCTTCTTTTTTTCTCCTTTCTCTTGCTCTCTCTCTCCTTTTCCTTTACACCGACCGTGGTACCGTTCTCGTTTCACACGTTTCCTTACCTGCGAGCGTGCGTTAGCTAAATGCGAAAATATCTTGCACACCGTGGCTCGCCTTTTCCGTCGAGGGGTCAGCGACGATTTATCGTCTTTCTCGCAAGCTGCGAAGGAACGTTTGCGGAACGATTCGACGATTAACAGAGTGTCCTACGTTTCGGTCGTGTTTACACGGTAATCAGACTTTCGGTGGTAACCTTAGTGAAAATGTGGAGAGACACGGTGGGAGCCTGGAAAAAAGGTTGATTTTCTTTTCGGTTATAAACATCGAGAAGGCATATCCGGGCAGGCACGACGGGAATCTTTCCCAGCGGCTCGCTTCCGTAATCCGAGGACATTAATTCGGTGGTATGCCCGTTCTTGGGAGCGCGACCAGGCTCGTTCTCTCGAAAGGTTCCTTGTATTTTCTTAGGTTATCCCGAGGGATTTCCCTCGGGGTGGGTTCGGATATCCTGTCGAAATTTTACGGTACATCCTACACGACTGTCCAGAACGACCACCGTCGTCTCTTCGTCCTCCTCCTCCACCTTCTCAACCACCACCTCTTGCTCCTCCCTGCGTGCACGACGAACACGTGTTCGCCCGTGGCGTACAAATATTGGCTCGTAGATTTTGACGTTGTAGTCGTTCATTGAGCGCGGCTTAAACGAACGCTCGGCTCGACCGACGTGAATGGACCCGTGGAGTCGCGCGTTTAGGCTCTCTAATAGGACTGGGAGCCTCGACCGTTCGCATATGTGTACACACGTGCACATTCGCGTATGGTACGACATGGAAAAATCATCAAACAATATTAACATATAGATACTAGACATGTACCGACTATTGACCGGTCAAGCTGACTAGTTGGCAAAAAAGCTGATTATTCGGCTTCAAATTTTAGTATTACTTATGAACGTAAAATAATATAATTAATTAGTTATAGGGATATTAGAAAATTTGTCTAATCGACAAACTAGTCGGCTTTTTATCGACCGATTAGTCGATTAGTCGACCAAAAGTGTAGTCGGTATACAGTACTGGATTAAGACTCCAGCAGGCCCTAGACAAAATGTAAATCGGGGCTCCATTTATATCATTTTGTTTTATTTCTTAGTGTTGGATTGAACGTTGACCTTCTTAGATAGTTAACGTAGTTTTCTTTCTATTCAAAACTCAATCTAGCATTTCTTAGAATGCATACGTAAGACCGAATACCTCGTAGTCGAACGAGGGTCCTCTAATCTTTGTTTATATTATGCTTTAGGTTTGGACGCTGCTTGCAGTCCTTTATACTTCTTTCATTCCTCCAGCTATCGTACTAGCCTAAAGACGTTTCTGTTTCGAGCTCTTATAAAGAAGGGGAAATATTGAAAAGAGTAGTACATTTCATTACCCATATCCTAATACTTAGCAACTTAGGCCATCAACTGGATGAGTGTTTGTTATCAAAGAAATCAATAAGATATAAATTAAAAAATATATATCTATGCATAATTTTTTACAAGCACAGGACTCGATTAAATCCGGGGCCCCTCCGAATGATGGGCCCATTTGTCTTATATGTCTATAGACTTAAGCCAGCTATGTGGGTACATAATAGATACGCTCGAGGAGGGGCGAAAGTATTTAATCGACTACTTTCTTATATCCTACTCGAATTCAATCTCGAGTATTCGCGAGTTTACGGGACAAGTCGCGCATGCCGAGGTTTTCCGAGTCGGACTTTTTACCGCGAGCGCGAGGTGGTCCGAGGATGGGCAGGGCGTCGAGAGCAAAGGTGGAGGAGAGTCGGACGAGGCTGCGAACGAGCGGTGGGTGAGGAGGTGGCGGTGAAGGTACAGCAGGAGGAGAGGGAGGTTATTGCCTGTTGGGTGATTTATCTAGTAATACTAGCCGACAGGCCAGGAGCTCTGGGGGCAGCCACGGGGCCGAGTCTTCTACCCCTTCGGGGCCAACCGCCGCCACCGGTGGAAATTAAAAACTCACTTTATTACACGTCTCATTCTGCTTTCCCCGGTTACGCTTCTCCTCCTTTCTCTCTTTCTCTCGTCACATCCAGGCCGCGTCCCCGCGTCCTACTCTCCTCTCCTCTACGACGGACCGACTTAATATGAGGCCGGCCATACCCGATGGAACGAATATTATTAAAGTTCGCCCGCACGCGAAACCCGTGAAATATCGCTACTCCCTCCTCGAAAGCTTCCCACTCTTCTCCGCTCCGTTTCTCTTTCCAGTTCACCATTTCTCTCTCTCTCTCCTTCGTTCTCTCTCGCTTTCTATGCTTTTCCATCCACCAACTCGTTTCCCTTCCACGCGCGCGTTCCATCTAGCCCTTGCTTGCGAGGGACCTTTATTATCTGCCTTATTCGACGCGGGGAAACCGTCTGGAAGCAAGCGCGATCGAGGAGTAATGCGAAACGCTCTGGAGATCGTTTTCGTTGTAAGGGAAGGAAGCGGGCTAGCAAACCGATCAGAGAGATCCTTTCATGCGCGATCGAGATCGCGTCTTGATACGCTCCGAGACTCTCCCTCCTTCCTATTCGCTCATATACCTACGCGTGTGTCGTTTCTCTAAACTATCTCATGATTTTATAGCTTCAGCCTTCTCTATTCTTTCAATCTTTTTCTTTACGCGAGAGATCCTTTTTAATTCTGTTTCGTAAGAGCGACAGGTTGATCGATTAAATGTTATTTAATTATTTTTTCTTGGGTTTTTTGATGCTTCAACGATCCTTGCCAACTCCTCTTGTCTAGCCCTAGCAAGGAATCTTTATTATCCACCTTGCTCAACGAGCGCAACCATCTGGAAGCAAATATATCGTAGGAACACGTGTACTTGTGTGCGCGCGTGTAGTGAGATACGACCCCTCTCGATGAATACGTAATATTCTAAGCCCGCTCTTGCGCACGCGATTCCGTTCGCATACCTCGGAGCTATGTTTCAGAAATCTTGTTCATTTTTCGTCGTAAAAATTGTTAATTTTTAGTCGATGAACTCAGCTGGTTAAATCGATCGCGTCGAACGAGCGGCTCTTCGATTTTATCGTCGGACGCGAGCGCAAATGTGGAAATTCCTCGGTGAACCGAAAAACGTGTTCGCTCAGATAACCAGTTCCAAAGATATATATCGAAGATAAGTAATGATTTATCCGTAGTTGTCGGTTGTCTAGAGAAGGCCAGCCTCGATACGTCGCATCCGTTAAACGACCTCGTTATCCATACATCGATATCGTGAAAGTTTGTTCAGGCGCAAAATAGTCACGCCCGAAGTGTATCTTTAACCAGGACCTTTTCTTCGCGTTGTTCCTGGAATCTCCTTTTTAAACTCCTTTCATTGTACGACGTACACGTAGAGTAAATTATATATTATTTGAAAATAAATCATTTACAACATCGTTAAATTTATCTCGTTAAACGAGAACGAAGAAAGGACCATAGATTCGACGGGATCGAATTTTCATAATTTCATTTACCAGACTCGTATCAGGATCATTCGAGAATTATAAAGCTGCTTGTATTAGAGAACCGACATAGACTGCGCGGTCGATGACGTACCCCTCGGTATCCAGCTCGTTTTATTAATGTCAATAAGGCAATTATTGGCGACGAATGGCGTGGGTAGGCATTTCGCTCATATCCTTGCCGGGCCGAGTGGTCTCTTCGAACGACGATGGCAACGAACTCGTAAAGCTCCGACGAACAAACGACCATCCCTTCTACCTATCAGTAATAAAATATAAAGTCTATAACGATGCCTCTTTTGAAATTTACGCAAAAAAATATTTATGGGTACGGTGTCACGATACCTCAGACAAAATTTTGATATAACATTCGAGCCGCAGCTGCACGGTAAAGTAACGAGAACGACGAGTAGTTGATTTTCCAGACTGATTTGCCGTGCTTTCACCACTCCTGGGTTCGCGAGTCACTCGAGGCACTCGCTAGTCGAGATCTAAAGGGTTTGGGGACAATAATATAGGAACGGAGGGGTTTCTCCGAGCTTCGCCGACGAGCAATATCCATCCACCCCGCGTTCCTGCTTACTCCTCCTTCGAATTATCGCTTTCCGCGTACGATCGTACAGTTCCTCTCTTCCCTTCCTTCCTCCCCTCTTTGGCTCTCCGAGCAATTTATTCATTATCATACCTATCGGTGCCATTGATTCTCCTTCTTCGAAAATTTCATTCCTTAGAGCAATCGCCTCTACACCAGCGATCGTTCCCTGCAATTTTGATCACTTTGTTACCGTATCTCAGATCGCATGTAAGAAACGTAGAGAGAAAAAGATCGAACAGGAAAATACGAGGGGGGGCCGAATGAAAAGATACCTCTAGAAAGTCTATACGTCGGTTTCGAAGGACGGAGGCTACCGGAGGCACGAGGTAAAAGATTCACGAAGTGAATAAATCAAGGAACGTCGCACTAGCCGTGCTCTTAGTTTAAGTATTCGGATGTAGCTCCTTCCTGTCCTGGACTTTTTCCTTCCACCCTCCTCGCATCCATTCCTTTTCCACTTTTTTCCTTTTCTCTCTTCTTTATTTTTCCTTTTTTGATCGAGGACGTAGCGCGACAAAAATTCTTAGCACGCGTGCTCGAACATTCAATGAGATTTCCCTCCTTCTACTTCGTCGTCGGGCAGACTCCGGCTTTAGCATCGATCGCGTGCGGGGAGTCGTAGTCGAGACGCCAAAAAAAAAAAAAAAGGAAAACTATTTTCACCGTTCCTTACGATTGTTTTCGGCCTTTTATCCGATCGAGATTCGGCGACGTCTTTACTACGCTAGCCGAGAAAATGTGTCGACGATTTCTCGTAATTTCTGTGAGATCGGATCGGTCGCTCGTTTTCTACGAACCACCATAGAAATTTTCGTTGGCACGTAATTGTATTACGTACGTCGTAGAGACGATATATATCTAGCGGCAAGACATCTTTCCATGATTTGTACGTCTTTTAACGACTGTAGCGTCTCATAATTCGGACACTGATCGCATCGGACGTACTCGTTACTTCTGGAGGTAATTGTCGCGGAGGAGCTTTAAAACGTGGTAACGTGTATAGGGTAGAAATGTGGATAGAAAGATCGAGAGAGGAGGAGGGAGATAGTACGAGAGCGTGTGGGCGAGCGTGTACGTGTTTGCGTTCTACGTATAGATCGTAATGTATCGTTGGGTAAGTTGGGAAAGGAGGGTAGGTCACTGAGGAGGATGGCGGCTCATCTTGTAATGGACTCGGAAGACAGTCGAGTCGGCTAATGGATCCCTGCTCTACCAGAAAAGCTCTTAGTATCTGTGCCATGCTAGTATCGATAGCATCGAGCCGCGTCCTTTCAAAATCCACAAAATGTCATGGCGCTTCTCCCTGCACGCGTGCTGTATCGCGCATGCACGAGACTCTCAATGAATATTTTCTTCAATTTCGAAGGATCATCGAACGAGAGACTATACGAATCTATTTCATCGAGTAGACTCGAACAACTTCGTTGCTCCGGTTCTTGCATCATTTCCCATACGAGATCATCTAATAAATCTTCCAACATCTTTCGTCGCTTATTACGACCTATTGAAAAGATGACTCTTAAATCATTCTCTATAGGGTAACCCTTCGAAGGTCAAGAGGAAAGCAGACCTGTTTTCCACTTTGCGTGTATGTGTGCGCGCGCTAAAGAGAGAGGGGAGAAAGTTGAAGGGAAGAGGCAGGTAGGCAAGCAAGCAAGCAAACTGGCAGACAGACATACAGACAGACAGACAGACAGGCAGGCAGGCTGGCAGGCTGGCTGGCAGGCAGAAGTGGACTCATGGGGGGTGAATGCGGTTGAAACGTAGCGTTGTATAGGAAAGCGGTGGATGTTTAGCGGAAGAAGGAGAGAAATAGGCGGACTTGGGAGTAGGGTAGATGCGGGCAGAGACTCTCCGCGAGCATTACTCCTCTATATACCTAGCCAATGCGTATACAGCTATATAAATACATACATATATATATATATACATATATAGAAGCGAGCCATCTTCCTCTTATCCTTCAGCGTCATCTTTTCCCGGTCCACTATCCGGAGAGTAACATCGAGCTCCTGGACAAGCAACAGCCCCGGAAGACGCCGCGGGCAACGCCGAACTACGCTCGTAGCCTGTTCTCCTAGCCGATGTCCGATACATCGACTCCATGCATAATAAATCCAGGTTTCACTGCCGCCTTGAAATTCCCACTAGTTCTTTGCGAAAAGTAGTAACTCCGAATACGAACTCGTGAAATCGATCTGGATTAAAGTATATCTGCATCTTTCCATCGTGAGCCACCCAAAGTTATTTCATCGCGGCCAATGGAATTTTATTAAGGAGACCGAAAGGTTAGCTTCGCCTTGACGTTTCGTTATCGACTCGATTATTCGAGGGTCCGTCTAATCGCGCGCACGACAGAAACGACTCGAACGCGATGACGAACGGAAATCGATTGGAAATCGGTGCGGGAAAGTTCGACGAAAAGATATAGCCCGGTTCCGCGTGTCGTAAAATCGGCGACTAGCTTCGAGATGGCTCGAGGATGTCTGGAATTTATTTCGATATCCGTTTCGATCAGTATCGCTCGGAGAACTTCTTGTTGGCGGATAAAAGAGGTGGAGGGAGGGAGGGAGGGAGAAAGAAAGAAAGAGAGAGAGAGAAGAGCCGAAGTGCCGTTTAGTTTAATGCACGTAACGCTACTCTCTTTGCCTGCTTTTTCCGCGGCACAATCTCCTTCGGAGCGGTCCGTAGTAGTATAAGTCGTGGACAAAGTAGACGGCGTACAGAAAACCTCCATTAAAGTCCCTAGAAGTGATTAGTACTCTTCCCCTCTTTCACTCGGTCTACTCTTCCGCCCCTACGCTTTCTCTCACTCTTTATTCCTCTCCCTCGCTCTTTCCCTCCTTTCTTTCTCTTGCGCTCCTCATCCCTCTCGACTATTTTTCTTTATTTCCGTCCATCTTACTCCAGTGTTTATACATCCACCTGATTATTTGTCTACTTAGTCGACCGAGTCGTCGATGTATTCCCAATTTAGCTCGAATTTTGTCATACGTGGCATTTCTTTCTACCCGCGCAACCCTCGTCTTACCATGGTTCATTTTTATAGTTTTCGATATCGATTTCGCGTTAATCCTTTTCCAAGGAGAAGAAGGAGTTCGAGCATAATCGGCAAAGTTCGGCGCGGGACGCGTTCGCATTAACGTTATCCGGGGCAAAGTCTCGACGGTCGAACGAATTCGTGAAACAGAGTCGAAGTTTGTGCGTTTAAAAAGTTGGCCGCGTCGGCGAGACGCCCCTTGATACTCGCTTCTATTCACTCGACTAGCGGCAGACGCGACGCTCTATTCCGCAACGTTCCTCCTCCGCACCCTTCCTCGCTTCCTCCTCCACCGCCATCCGCCACCACCGTTGGAGCAGTCCACTTACATTAAAGCGCATTCGAAATTTATAACGTTGCACTTCCGCGAAATGAAAGTTTCGTCGATATTAACGTCGAGAACGCGATGCGGGAAGCGAGCGGCTATGAAATAAAAATGTGACAAGGCAATCCAATAAGAAGGCCGTGGAGGATGAAGAGAGAGAAAGAGGGAGATAAAAGAGGGGCTAGTTCCTTTCCAACGCGAAACCCGTTATTTCGCGCATGGTAATCCCCCTTTTTCGAGCTCTCGATTTAATCAGCTCATTGCCATAAATCACTCGGTAATTAAAAGAAAGCATATCGGCGTGGTAGACGCCGTAGGTATAAACGCGGCCTAATCCATTTCGTCGAACGAATTCGGCCCCGTTCAAGGTAAAAGGAAGAGTGAGAGAGAGAGAAAGAAAGAAAAAAAAAAAAAGGTCGTAGCCTTTCTAATTTAATCTGGCGAATGATTCCGTGATTCTCGAAGCCGGCAGAGAGAGCAACCCTTTCATTACTTAGGTTCCTATCCTTGTGCCGGACCGCCACGCCGCCACCCACCCTCTCGCCGCTCACTCACACGGCACCGCACCCCACCGCGTTTCCACCCCTCTCGACGGAACGTCGCACAACACTAAATCAGCGACCGGTGTAATTTTTGTAATGGGAGGTGTGGCCTTGCGGGAAAGCCGGCGGGGAGGATAGCCGTCGGGTGGGAGGCCGCCGATCGTAGTGGGGATACCATCCCTTCGAGCGGGACAACCCCTCTTTGCCGTGAACGCGTGCGATAGGGTAGACTTTCTCGCGCGCTCGATCTACTCGTTAGTAGCGGACTTGATCTTTCCCTCGCCTGACGCGAGTTCCGTCGCTCTTGCCACATCGATGGACTTTTTAAATCTGTTTTTTTTTTTTGAGACCCCATCTCGAGCGTAATTGAATATTTTACCGCTCGTATAAAATATAAGGGTTTATCATCGTTTATAGTTACGAATTGAAACATCAGGATTCGCATGGATGTTTCGACATCTCGCTCGCTTTTCGTATTACGGATTATTGTACGTATAGAAGAGACTGGGACAGAAGAAAATTGTCTCTAACACTCGAAAGTCGCGTCGCTTAATCGACAAGAGTGCCAGCGTTATCCTGTATCGTTCGTGAAAAAGCTCGTCCGCTCGAGCGGGGGCTAAATCGTGCGGCAAGACAGTGGGCACGAGAGAGAGGGAGAAAGAAGCGGTGATAACCAGAGAGGAAAGCGAGTGGGGAGAGAGGAGAAGGACGGAGAAGCACGTGGTGGGAAGGAAGTAGACGTGGTGGGCTAAAATCGAGAAGAGTGGGGAGTACCGCTCGTTCGGGTCGGAGTAACGGAGGGATAACGACGTGGAATCGTCGATGGTGGTGGGGCACCCTCCGAATCGGAGGAGGAAGTCAAGAGACTCCGGAGTGGTGGGGATTTATCACCATCGGTGGCGTGCCGTGGCCGCACGCGGTACTCCAGCAGTTTACAACCGACCATCCTGCTGGTAGGAGGTTCGCGCTCTCGATATACACCTACTCGTAGCGCACATCTCGGGAGTTTCGTTTCTTCGAACGCGCGGGCTTCTATAGTCCTTCGATTTTCGTGCGATTTAACGTTTCTTCGACCAATTTAAAGTTTCATTCGGGAGAGCTTGCTCAGTTTCACCGAACGTCTCTTCCGATACAAACCTAGACATACGATTTATCTTTCTTCAAAGAGGTGCGAATTTGAGGGTGGTGTTAAGACGATTTCTCGTGCTCAAGATGCAGTGGCACGTGACGAGAAGAGGCTGAACACTTGATCAAAAAAATTCTTAGGATCCTGTATCGCGCGCAAACCTTTGTTGCGATCGTAGCCAGGTAACTTTTTCTACAATCTTCTATATCATAATAAATCTCCCGATAAAAGATCGATCGTACGATCGAACAAAACGATTTAAACGTTATTTTTGTACCCACGTTCATTGAACGTGCACTCGGCGATGATATCGGTCTTCCGGCCACATCCTCTTTTGCATTTTTTGCGATAAGACCGAGCGTACTGTCTGCGACGTTGTATCTCGAGGTCAAGAACCCGTCGTCGAATCCTGTGGCGGGCGCGCGCGCGCGCACTCTCTTTCTCTCCTTTCGGTAGGCGACTTTAATTGCCGTCGTTTGTATATTTAATTATCGTTTAATCGAGGGAGAAGGATTTTAATCGAATAACGAAGAAAGAAAAGCAATTATGTCGCGCGATCCTATCGGTGTATGCCGGAGTACCGCCGTCGCCGCCGTAGCTGCGGGGAAAAGGGGCTACGGGACGAACGGCGCGGAGGGGAGGGACCGTAACGACGAAAGTTGCGTTCCTTCGTTCTCCCTTCGTCGCTGGATTTCTCTGAAAGTAATTAAGCGTCCACGGGTAATGTATCGCGCGGAGTAATTTCATTAGCGACGCGCGCACGCCGGTAACCGGAGAAACGACTGTTTACGAGGATATGTCGAGGGCCGGTACGAAGACGACGACGAAAAGGAGAAGGAGGAGTAGGTACGACAAAGACGAGGACGAACGAGCCTTTCGTGACTTCATCGACTATCGAAACGTCGAGTCGAGTTTAACCAACTACTAGTCTTCGACGTGCTTCGCCTTTTACAGCGAATTCGTGATTGTGGAAGTCGTCCCTTCGTTCTCTCCTTCCTTCTCTTCGTCTCACTCCAACTCAGTCAGCGCTCGCTCCAATTACAGCTTCCACTTAAGACGTTCGCGTTCGTACGGTTGCCGTTACAGATACGGATTCCTTAGAAGCGACGTTAATCCGCACCCCGTAGAATGCGACGTATCAGCTTGCCCGAGTCGCATTTTCTTACATGTAATGCCAAGTCTCGACTTTCTTTCGCGCCTTCTCCACTTCCGATAATAAATACTCCGTATCGCGTCGTCTTATCGTTTCATCTATATATATACATTCAATAATTATAACTCTTATAAACAATTTTATTGTAAAGGAAAACACAAATAACATTAAAAATGTAAAGTGAGCCGTCGCTGTAGTTAATATAAACAATAAATCATGCTTTTTCTTGTTACAGAAAGATATTAAATCAATGATGCGTCGCATCTTTATTAATAACTTTCTATCAAACATCTATAATTTCAATTTCCACATTGGTTCTTTAGACCATGTTAAACATTGTAAAGGAAATACATTAAAGAGATTACGAAAAAATTGATAGATAAAATAATGTCTTCGTAAGTATAGCGGATTCGTGAGGATTTTTGAAAAGAGCGGAAATCGCGTCCTCGTTAAATCGAAGCATCGAAAAGCGCGCGTGTCTCCGATATCTGGAATGTTACTCGTCGCGAATATCCAACCATCGCTAGGCAGCACCTTTCTTCCCCTTCGGTCGGTCGTCCCAATCAGGGTGATCAGAGTGGGCGTAGAAGGGGCGGGAGGAGATGAGGTGGATGAGGAGGAGGTGGAGAAGACCCCTATTTCGAGGGGTTCGAGCGTTCCTGCAGAATGGATGCGAGAGTATCCGTCCGTTTGGATTTCGATAATTGGCACTAGCTTCAGCGCTGGCGGGCTCGTTAGCCGTTCGCCTAAAGAGAATGGCTTAATTATTTCGTTTGAAGTCGGAGAGAGCCGGCCCGTCGCTGACTTCGAAGGGGGGGATGAGGGCTTTAAGATACGCAGGAAGTACGTGTATATAGCACGACTATCGCTGTCCTACCGAAGCTCTCAAATAAATTGACTGTGCGCGCGCGAGAGGAAGCCCGGGAAAGAGTGGCGCCTCCTCTCGCTAGCACCGACCGAAACGTTTATTTTACACCGACAATACGGTGCGGTTAATTAACTCCCGGCTAAAAGCGGATATACGACGCGCCTCGCTCGCGACACTTTAGCATTAGCTTCGATTCGACGAAATTAAAGAAATGGAAATCGCTATATTTTTTAAACGAAGCGAGACGCAACGACGTAGCTCTGAAAAAAATTCTGATTCTCTTTCAGTTTACTCGATAAAGTATTTTATCGATTGGGTCAATTACTTTTGAAAGTCTACATGTATTTGTTTTTCGTTTTTTTTCTCCCGCAATTGATTTAGTAACGATACCGGCTCGATATTTCCAGCCTTTTCACAGCCTTCGTCATTCACCAGGACGCCATTACCTTCACCGTAAACGATTTAATAAGACCGCACGCGCGGGCACGGCGCATTACTCCTAATTCCATGGCGAATGCCCAATAAAAAGGGCACTTTGCCTGATCGAAAAACGTCAAATATAATCCTCTTACGTCGATCCTAGCTGCAGAATGCGTGCCTTACGAATTGACCGTCACTCCCCCGACCACCCTACTCGACTATATCCTTGCGAAAAAGTCGGCTGACCGAGAGCAGGCGCGCTCGCACGCGTCTAAGATCGAGGGATGGGGGTCCCAAACTTTCGTTCTTCTCTTTCAGGGCATTGCTTTTATGAGGATGATAGAGCCACCCTTAGAAAAGGTTCTTGGGCATTCCGCCAGGTGGTGGTGTCGCTTTCTGGGCGTCGTCCCCATCGTTCATGGTCCCCTTTCACCTACCCTCGAATTTACAATTTCATTATTTATCCTAACGGGATGATCGGTTCTTAACAGAAAAGTTTCCGTTTACCCGAGAAACTTTGTATGTATTTCGAGCGTGTCGGTCCTTTAGGTCCGATAAGAATCCTTCCGCATCGTCGGTCCGAGGAAAAAAGGTCCGAGATACTTTTATATCTCGTCGAAATAATGAAACGTTTCAAATAGTTCCCGAACGTGTCTCGCGCACTCTACCGATTCACCGATCTTCGCCGATCGTCCGTTCGCTTGTACGCGTGCGCGCCAGCTTTTCTTCGTTCCCCGACGAAAAGTTCCCTCTTCCAACTGGTTTCTCGCATTGGACCAGAGGCACTGGCTATTGGCCGAGATATCTTTCGATTATCAAGACCATCCATACCTACCGCCTTAGCCGGCTGGGCTCCATTGTCTCCCGGGCTCTTTCAATTAATGTTTTGATTGATTTTGGCCCCTCGACTGCGAGATCGTTCTTACGTCCACCTCCCTCCGTTTCCTTCCCTCGATCTCGTTTTCACCCTCACCCACCAACCCCTTCCATTCTGCTTTCTTTCCTTTTCTTCCTCTCTTCTTGAAAGTTGTATGCCACGTCGCCTAGATAGTCCACGCTCTTGCCATTTAAAGAACCCCACGTTTTTTTCCCTACCTACCACAACAGATCGATCGATCGATCGACTAAAACTTCAAATTTCTGCGACGTTTCGAAAATTCTTAAGAAAACTTGCTAGAAATTGTCTCATTAGGCTTACCCCTTTATCACACGCACTTTGCTGCGTCAGGTGTCTTGCTTCGAGACGCTTACGACTGACTTTATGGCACGATGCCGACGTGCCACGTGCTCCCAGACACTGTGGAATGTGCGCGATACGCGCTATCGATATATAGCTGACGCGCATTAATTTTTATTGCCTGTCGCGATTAGTCCCAAGCGATCGTGTCCGTTGGTTATTACAGAGTATCGTTTTACTTTTCTCGTATCTCCGAACGTCGTGGACGTTAAATTTGGCGAAGAAACGATGACTTGATTATTTGTGTTTCATTCGAGACTAAGATAGCTTATAAATCGCGATAGAGAAAAAGAGGATTGTATATAGGGAGGGAATAAAAAAATTCAGAAAAGCGAAAAGTGCCGTCGACGCGAACATCTTTTCGATAGTGGTAGTGGTAGCTGTGGTGCGGGACTCGGTTGGTGGTAGTTGGTGGATAGTCGAATCGGTGTTATACCGGTGGCTGTTTTATTGCGAGATTTGCGGCATGGCCTCTCCGTGTAACAAGACTTACTGAGATCTTAATAGAATCTGAGACCACCACCCCAGTCGCTACCCATACCATGGATACCCTCCTCTCTTCGGCTTTGGCTCCGTGCTTTTCGTTTTTCTTTCTCTCTCTCTTTCTCTCTCCGTAGCCACAGGAGAGAGAAAGAAAGAGAAAGAAAAGAAGGTTGGTGGAGGAAGTTGACCTCGTCGCTGCATCCCTCCTGCGGGAAGAGGGCTGCTTATTCTAAGCGTATATATATACCCAGAAAGAGAGAGAAGAGAAGGGTAGACACAACCCGCGAGGGCTCCAGGCTGGAGGGTGATTTATGAATATTGCCTAGCAGGAAAAGTGTATCGCGGCCGGTCGCGTCGATTTTACTCGACGATTCTGCACCGCGAATCGACTAGGAAAAGCAGAGAAATTTCTTTTGAACTCTTTTTCCTCACGTTTTCCTTGCCACGATCGGCGTCGGCCCGTAAGACGTTTGGCTTAAAGGTAACCACCCCTTCTACACTCTTTCTCTCTTTATGCGCGCGATGCCGCTGCTTCGTGACCGGGAGAATCGACAGAAAGAGAGAACTGGTCTCGTTAATTTTTCGTGTTTTTGCAACGGGCGCCTGCATAAAGCTATAATGGCCACGGTTTACAGTCTTGTTTGCTCGATTTACCGAGTCTTGTTTGCGCGAGGAAGTATATTATGCCGGCTAAAATTGTTTTCCGTTTTCTGTCTATTAATGCACACGCTCGGCATCTCCGGGCATGTGATCCGAATATCTCGCCTCTTTTTGTTTTCTATTCTTTTTGTCTCGTGGCAAGGATCATGTTTTTTTAATAATCAATTATTTTTACACGATTTTCTATACGTTCACGATCGAATACCGTTACAATGGACAGACTCGTCTTTCATGGCTTCTGAAACGTCGTGAAAAGGTGCTTAAAAAAGTAGAGAGACGAAACGTACAAAGAGAGGGAGAGTGAGGGGTATGCGGGAGTATCGCTAAACCGTCAGACTTAATTTATGACCAAGAGCATTTTCCAATTTTCAATGACCACCCGGTAGTACGGGTCACGCGCGCACGCGTTCCACTTCTTTGCTTCGTGTAAGCGATGCCCGATTCCCGCACACGTTCTTTTCCCCCTTTTCTCTTTCCTTCTCCGCGTAGAGGGATTGGGTGGTTGGTGGGTAGGGGGAAAGGTGTAGCGCCGTCTCTCGCTTGGCAGAAGCAATTTTATATTTTATTCCCGTATTTAGATTTACCATTTCAGATATTGTAAGAACAAAAATAAGTTTAAATTGAATTCCGTCATCCCCTTTCTTTCTCGGTAGGCACACACATCTCGAGTTTTATATTGTCTACTCTTCTCTCTCTTTCTCCGACTCTCTCTCTCTCTCTCTCATACTCTTTTGCTCTATTCTCGCTTCGTGCCGTCGATGCGACGGGTTGGCTAATTAGAAAAAAAATCTCGATCTTCCGACGATCTTTTTTCTCCTCATTTCGTGACGAAGATAGGTCGCGTTATTTTCCAAGGATTCCGATCGTGGCAACACGCGAGCAACAAAAATAAGTTTAAATTGAATCCCATCGTATCCCTTGCTTCGCGCCCATAAGTTCTAGACGCTCGTGGTGGTGGGGTTGCCTGGCGGATAAGGGCTGGCGTGGGTGGTTGTAATATCCGCGCGCTGGACATAACATGCCCGTTCTCCCTGCTTGAAATGAAGGGGGTTAAAAGGGGTTGAGAAGGAGAAAGAGGGAGAGAGCGAGCGCGCGCGCGCTCACCAAGATGGCGGTAGGAGCGCGGAGCTAATTTTTAACTGGCTGCTCGCTCGGAGTTTGGTTCGCCTATCGTTAATTGGATCCCAGATGAAGGAGCCACCTTCTCTCTCTCTCTTTCTATCTCTATCCCTATCTCTCTCGCGTGCACTCTCCTCACTTTGCAGCACTAACGGAAGAAGAGGAACCCGGATCCGATTCTCCGACTGTCCAACGTAATATCAACCGTGTCGGGAAAATAGAAAGTCGGAATACCGGTGACGGGGGAGCCATGAAATTCGTTCGTTTGGCTTTTATGTACTTTTAATTATCGCGAAAATTTAGGAGGGGACGATGCATCGACCGTGTTCCTTCTCCGTTGGGCAAAGGGCCGGCCGAATGATCTTTGGAAAGCGAAGAAGAGTTCTAGCCGTTAGATTTTGCAATGGCTGAAGGCAGTGGCACCGGCTCACAAAGATGTATACGTCGGGCGTTCGCGTATATAGCGCTCGCTGGAATCGGGAGAAGGTCTGTCTCCCCAGGAAGCTTGTTAGGCGCCGGAGAGCTCCGCTATCTTCTAATTGGCGATATAATGATCCTGAAGGATGGAATCCCGTGGTCCTGAAGGGGCCGAGGAGCACCCTCCTCCGTGCCTTGCCTTGTTAGGGGTGAAATTAAAATTTGGCGTTGCCTGCCCTCTCTCTCTCTCCCTTTTCTTCTCATCTTATACCGTATCTTCTACCATCCCTCTTTACTCTCCTCTTCTTCGTTCCCTGGTGGGCTCGTTATGCGTCCGTTCAAACTTGTATGTCTTCCAACTAAAGGTTCTTACACACGTACATATAACATAGGTACGTACATACATAAAGCACTGTCGCAATTTCGTTATCAGGGAGGGTTAATTGCGCGACATGGCTCGCGTTTCCTCGCCGAAGATCTCGCCACCTTTTTTTTTTTTTTATTTTTTCTCTCGATTACAAATTTCCCGTGCAAACGAGCGAACGAACGACTCGAATAGTGTGCCGTCGTCGTACGACTTCCACGAGACATAGTCGCGGGTAATCTAATTAGCGACTCGAGGTTATTGGATTTGAAAAATTTCGAGAATTAATCGACGGATCGCGCCATATCGATTTCGGAATCCGTATTCTTCTCGAGGATATTTTCGAAAGCCCTTCTGGTAGTTAGCGAACTGGCCGCCTCAATTAGCGGAACTTGTAGGTACGTTACCGAGGTCCAATTAGTCATAGGTTGTAAACTGCTCCACGCTTACTCGAGCGAAACTAATAACTTTTCGACCGCAAGGTATACACGCTGATATCCCGCGCCCGTTGAAACTGCATACATTTGTAAGTAAGGTCGGCGGCGTGCTTTATAACTCGAGCTTTCTTGGCTCCGCGACGTCGAGCTTTATCGCGTGCATTCTCGCTCTTTTCGTAAGGGGCCACCGGTATTGCGTTCGCCTAGAGTTTCGCTAAATATCGATTCTCGAGGACGAATGCACTGTAATAAAATATTTAATTACGAAGGAGCCTGCTGGAATGTATTACAAAAAGTAGATAAAAAAAGAACGAGACTCGATCATAGAAGAAATCGTTAAATTCGATGTTGCTTTGGTTTCGAGGAGAATTTCCAAAGGACCCTCTCGCGCCCGCTGATAGTTACAGACCTGGTCTCAATTAGTAGAACTTACGTCGCCGGGGTCCAATTAGACGTAGGCTAGAAGCTATACCCTGTTTGCTCGAGTTTGCCCCGTACCTGTGCACCGTCCTCGTCGTCGGCGACGCGGCCGCGTCACAGATGGGGTTGCTGCCCGTCCTGCAGCGCCCGTTGCTTGCTGTCTTTTTCCTCCGCTAATGACTAATTAGCAGCCTCTCCACTTCATACTATAATGACACGGGAGCCAGTCTCGAGTCGTCGGCTTGGATCATTATTAAACCCCGAAATTGCAATGGTGCTCGCCGTCCCGGCTCTCTCGCGCGCGCACTCATGCCACTCGATCCCTTTCGTGTCGTCAACTAGAACGAGATCCCGATCATTTTCTGACAAAAACAAATTTTATAACGCAACGATAAACTTATTTTTATTTATTTTCTCATAAATTTTTTTCAAGAAAGAAATCACACTAGAATTCTTTGACAGCGATATTTCAAACACCATCGTTGCGACCCTCCCTTCTTAGCAATCCCCACTTCTCATCCATCCACGGCTTTCGAGTGGCCGAAGAAACGCGCGCACGAGCACCGAAAAAATGTCCATGAAATTGAAAAGCGTAGAGTGCATTTCAGCACACGCGTGCGGGATCCTGGGAAAGTGGGGTGACGCGCTAACCTCTCCCCTCTGCCCTTTCTCTCTCGATGAAAATATTATACGCGGGACGTCCACTCGTACGAGACGCGGATGAGAAAGAAAGAGAGAAGGATAGCGAGAAACTTCAGTAAACCCTCTATCTCTCCTTCTCTTTCTCCACAGTCGCGTATTCCTTCCTTCGGATTCCACTCCATCTCGCTTCCTTCCTTTCGTCTTTTCACCCACCCACCAACCCCTCTCTTCTTTTACATTTATTTATTTCCTAAATGTCCGACCCCGCCGGCTACTTTATATTTGACATTTTTATTAAACCACCCGCCAGCCCTGTCCGACTGGACAGGATATCTCGCGACGGGCAGTCCGGAGTTTCGGACGAATGGAGGGAGAGTGGGGGCGGGGAGTGGCTATAGGTGCTCTCATATTGCTGTTAGGGCAGTTTCGTAATCTCGGAAGGGTGCCTTTCCTCTTATATTGACCGAATAAAAAGTCCTATACATCGGCGATCGTCCTTTTCCCACCGTCTCGTCCGTGTCGTTCATGGTGTATTGTTTCGAATCTTCTCCTCTCTTTTTATTATTCGAGGATGGACCGATCGAGACTTTGATAAAAATCGATTCCATTCGATCGACCTTCTTCTCTCGCTCTTCCGTTTAGATACATTAGCTACTCCTGTTGTCTTCGTGCCGATCTTTCGTCGATAGAATTTGATTTCACCGTTAAAATAAAAAAATAGAAAAACGAAGTAAGCGAAAGGATATCATTGCATGTAAAATTGATTAGCTTTTTGGGAGAAAGGATCGAGGAGATGAAGTATTGGGATGATAGAAATCGTGAAAGAGAAACGCACGAGGAAAAATTCAATGCTAGTGACATGAAACGCGCGCGCGAACCGAGAGGAGGATGAGAAGGCACGGGAGAAGGTGGATGGGGAGAGGGCGGCCCAACGTAACAGGAATGCAGTCGATACGCGGCAATGCTACAATATCGAGTTGTTGAACGGCTACGGCCACGTAGATGTACGCTCACCACAGATCAGGATATTGCGGTCTCGATCGTATTTATCATTCGAGCCGACTATCTGTTTCTCTCTCCCTCACTCTCTCTCATACAACCTTATACTGGCATTCACGCACACACACATACAGAGAAAGCAATCCGATCGCGAAACCGTCTTTCGTGGATTTCGTGCGTTCACGGAGATGGACGCGCGAGGATCATATGTATATGTACAGTGCGTTATTTTGCGTCTCGCGAGCTCAAGTTCATACTGGTCCATGACGCGTTGAAAGATTAAATTACAGACCGGTTCGCGTATCCAATTTGTGCGATTTAATCGCGTTGCCTCGAGCGAACGCTCTCCTTTATTTCGCTCGATTTTATATACCTCATTCTGTGTAAGTATCTAGAGAATCGGGACTCGTTGTAAATCTATGGAAACACGAAGGACAATTTTCTAATATACTTCTGGAGTCGAAGAATATAACGAGATCGTCGTCTCGGAGACGATCGTGACGATCGGTCGCGAATTATGCGAAGAAGAGAAAAAAAAGATGGTTAGGAGAGAGGTAGAAAAGCGGCAGGCTATGTTTTGACGAATCGCGAGGCGCCTAGTGGATCTCGTCGAGTCGGAGCATCCGTAAGGGTGCGTGGAAGGAAGGGGAGGGTCGCGGGATGCTGCAGGAACGATGGAGGAACGATGTTTTTTTCCTCCGCGGCTCCTCTTTAATTTGCCCTCCAATTAACGGACGGGGTCCTATTTGAAAAATACCTGCCACGAGGGCTGGCAATTATACTTCTTCCTTTTTTTGCGCCACGAGCGCGTTATTAGCGCTATCCGTCCTCTCTCTCTCTCTTTCTCCCTTGTTCTCGCTCTCTCGGAGCCACGATCGCTCTCTCTCTCTCTCTCTTCGTCTCTCCTCTCTCTTTCGCCTTCTTTCTTCTTCGCGCATGTGTAGACGCGCGCACACTCTCTCTCTCTCCTCTCCATCTCTCTCTCGCTCCCTGGGATCTCTGTGCGATGGTATGCACTTTACTTCTACATGCATCTCTCCGTATATGTGTAAGCATGAGTGTGTGTTGGATATCGTGTGTAGGTACAGCTACGCAGGCACGGGGCGATAGAAGGGCAGCTGACAGAAAGAGAAGGGGCGAGAGAGAAAGTAGAGATGGAATGAGGGTATATATATACGCACGCACACACACACACATTCACGTACACGCGCCCACAAGCGCGAGGAAGATAGAGAAAGCACGAGAGAGAGAGAGAAAGAGAAGAGTAGCGTTTATAACTCGTGCCCGGGTCTCCCAGCTTTGAGAAGGCCAATTAGCAGCATAAAGCTGCAGCTCGGCCCCGGGGCCGAGGATGTTTGTATGTAATAATGGATTGTTACTCAAAGTATCCGGCTAATTAATTAAGCCCCGCGCCTCGCCGTGTACCCTTTCCCCATTCCACTCTCGGGAATCCTTCCTCTGGCATCGCGCGCGCACTCTCCTCCACTACCACCTCTTCGTTCATCCCGACTCCTAGCATCTCCCGCACCCCTCGGCCATCCGTCCACCCACACCCAACCTCATCCACCCGCCGAATCGCTTCGGCACAGACGCGCGCTCACGCTTCCGCGAATGTGCTCGTTCACAGAAGCGTCGCGGCATTTGCCGTAACGAGACGAAGAGACAGCGAAAGAGAGAGAGAGAGAGAGAGATAGCAGGAGAGAGTCACGACCGTTACTTTGACTTTCGAGATCGATGTACCGATCTTTATCCCGTTCCTTTCGTAGCCGAAAGGAAGATAATCCAAATGAACGAGATAGATTAACAGATATTTAAAGAAAACCCCTCTTCTTGCTCCTGTTGCAGGCGGCGTCATAGCTGGGATCAGGATGACTATGGACGTGAGTAAGTCGGAAACGAGTAAAAATGGTTCGACGCAGCAGGAATGCGCCGGTTGTGGGAAAACCATCACGGAAAGGTGGGTCAGGCGAATGGAGTTTCGACTTGAAAACACGATTTTTCGTTCGTTTCCCACCCACTTACCACCCATCCTCATCCCCGTCCCGTCTCACCCCCGTATCCATTATTTCGTGCTCTCCACTTTCGATCGCGGCTATTAGCGTTTTTAACGAGAAGCATTCGAGGCACATCGCTCCTAGCGCTCGACTTTTTTATTTCAATCGGTTATCCAGTATCCGCTCTGAAAGCCTCCAATCAGAGCAACCGCGTTTGTTCGGTTTAACTGACCGACGGGGAAATTTGGAAATGTTCTAAACCATGCTGGATCTACGTGCTAGGAATTTGAATTCATATGTATATATATATAGGCATATATGTACACACATGCACACACATATACATATATGTATAGATATATATATGAATATGAATAACGTGGAAGAAAAAAATGTATCGGCGATGGTTTTTTTTTTGTTAGCGTACCGATAACGAGTACGCATCCTTATTAACCCCCAATGCTAGCCATCGCACGCGAAATCGTTCGTGCAACGTCTATAGCGTAACAGGATGATTACGAATCCGCACGTTTTTAGCTCTTTGATGAGGAACGAGAGATCGATAAACGATCATCTCAGTTGTTTCAACCTCGCCCCGTTTTATTCGCGAGCCACGCGTAGTCGCTTCATTAGTATCCGACCCTTTTAAAAATCAACATATCGACTAACGATTCGTTTTCTCTCTTGATTTCGCGATTTAATTGCATAGAATTAATGGTAACGTTAATTAATACCGATTCGTTTAATCTTTTTCATTTCTCTTCGAGCGGCGACCGCGCCTATCGATCCGATAAGTTGATTGTATCGTGTTTGCGATGTGAAAAAAAAAAGATAGTAGCATCCGTAGAATTCTTGATAAAAAGTAACGAACCAGATGATTGTCTTTGGGTTCGTTGCTAAAGTTGATATAAGAAACGCGAAGACGTCTTTAGAGTTCACGGTCGGTAAGAATGGAAACGGTCGGTTTTACAGGTATCTTCTGAAGGCCCTGGACCTTTACTGGCACGAGGACTGCCTCAAGTGCGCATGCTGCGACTGTAGGTTAGGCGAGGTCGGTTCTACCCTCTATACGAAGGCCAACCTTATCCTCTGCAAGAGGGACTACCTCAGGCTCTTCGGGAATACCGGATATTGCGCGGCCTGCAACAAGTCTATACCGGCCTTCGAGATGGTCATGCGAGCTAGGACGAACGTCTATCATCTCGATTGCTTCGCCTGTCAGCAGTGTACACACCGGTGAGTCCGCGTTTCAATTATATCGAAAAGGAGTAGGTACATATATACGACTATATCCACGCTTCGTGAATTACGAATGCGCGCTGCAACTTTCAAAGATAATTACAATAGCCGAGGTAAGGTCTGAGTCCTCGAGGAGTACCGGAAAGATGGGGAATGAGTTGAACGAGACAGAGTCGGCTCGTGGGATTGCTTTACAGGCCAGTTGGGAAATCACCCTCTGCGCTGCGCTCTACTCGTCTTCGCCCGCACCTATATCGTACCTATATCCATATCCTACTCCTCGTCGTTTCATCTCGTTGTTTCCTTCTCCAGCCTTCCATATTCACCTTTCGAAAAGCAACGCACGCTCGAGACAAAAGGATTCGCCGCGTTTCGACGTGGTACCGCGACTCGCAGGATTTTCAACCGGTTAAAGTCAACGATCGTCGCGCGGCAGGATATGGAAGTTGCTCTCGCGGTTTCGGTGGTATACCGTGTCAAAGAAGAATCGCGCTTGCGAGAACGAACGTAAAATAGCGTAACTACAAAGCTGCTAACGCACAACAATGCGTGGGCTTATTGACGGGCCGTCGGAATTGGGTGGGGAGACAAGGGGTATTGCGGGAGTATGTCGCGGGGTGTTGCGGGGTATTGCCGTTGGTCAGGAACGAGTAAAGCGTGCTTTGGTGCCGCTGGCGGGAAGGGCGAACGCGGAGAAAGAGACAGAATGGAGGAGGAAGGGTTGTAGTTTCAAGCCAATAGTAATGGCTCGGCCAGGCGTGCGACAAACGTTGTACAGCTTCTCAAACAATGCGAACAAAAGAGCATCAATTTTACGTTTTTATCGTCCGGCATTGTCTATCTTCGACAATACCAACGGCAGTGCCATTCTCTGTCGGCTTCCAGGGTTTCGCCGTGATGCGACACGACGATAACCTAACCGTCTTCGATGTGTAACTAGAAACAAGATTGTCTTTACCGCGATGGACTCGTAAAGATAAATTTGTCTTTTTTTTTGCTTCTTTTTTCGATAGAAGAATATAATTGATCGTTTTTCGTAGCACGTTTTATCGCTCGAAAAAAAAAAAAAAAAACCGTAGGAAACATTTTCGTGCTCGCGAAAGGCTTCCAATTATTTTCGTAGCGTAACTGCAACGGTAGAGCCCGGTAGACTCGAAGAGGGCAATTATATGCGCGACAGTGTGTCGCGTAACACGACGACTTAGAGCTTGCAATTAAACAGCAACAATTACGCGCGGGGTAACTTTAGACTGTAATAACACGGAATAAAGGGTTGCCGGTGGCGGTGACTAGGTTGCCACCCTCCTAGACAGAGGGATGATTTACCGATCCAATTAGCTACATCTCCCTTCCTCTATTTCTCTCTCTCTCTCACCGTAGTTGTCTTTCTTTCTCGCGCACTCGTTCACCGACAGTCAACCATTCTCGTTCTTGTTCCGTCGCACCTGCCGAATACAGATGGCCGATGCGAGTGACAAAATTGATATCGATTCGATTACCGTTTTCTTCTGTTTTTACACTACCGAACGAACCTATTCAATCTCGAATATCGTATACGGAAATACTCCACGAAATATATGTATACTTCGGGCGCCAAGGTTTAACGGAAATCGTCAACGGCTTTCTCGAATCAGCAGAAACATTTAGAGGCAGAGAAGTAACATCTCAGGCATTTCGCATTCGGCCAAGCACCATAGATATTACTCTTGGAGGACTACGAGCATGGCGGCACCACCGGGATCGGCAGTAAAGCGGTCCTGATGGGGTCACACATTGGCAACGACGATCACATTTATTTATTCAAACTGCAGTTTGGTCTCTCTCTCTCACACACACACGCATACTCTATCTCTGCCACTATAGTACCCCTCGCTACTTTTCGCTTTTTCTCCGCCTTTCCCCGTTTCGTAGAATCAGCCGGTCTACGGACACTCGGTCGGTGTTTCGCAAAGCCGGGTGACCCTCTTTAAAGATTCACTCGAGTTATCCGAGTATACCCAGATTGAAATTTTCCATGCAAACTCGAGAGCGAGTCGTTCTTTTCTCCTTCTCTCTCTTTTCTCCTATGATTCTAACTCCTTCCCTCCGTGCTGCAGGAATCAAGTATCCCTCGTGCTCGCGGCCGATTAATATTTCAATCTTCTTGCACTTTCGTTGCAGCACGCGTGCGTTCCTCGTAACGTTTTTGGCGAATATACCGAAGCCCTTTAATCGTCCACGCGATGAATCCTCCCAAATGATAACACGATTATACAGTGACGCGAATTAGAAAAATCTTTGAAGCAGTTTAAAACCGTTAATTAGTTCGATCGCTCGAACGAAAATCGGGCTGGTCGTAGGGTATCGTCCGGCGACAAACATTTGTGCGAGAATTAAAGGATCGGCTTTTGCCGTGGCATTATTCGCGAGGGCATAATGGAAAATCCGCAATGAGTGTGCTCGTACTGGGCGATAATTCCAATGACTGCGCAGTTATGATAATATCTATCTCTAGCCAGTCGAGCGGACAAAAAGACCTTTTAAAAAAAACAGTCTCGCGCGGGGTAACTCGCAAGTTTCGCACACATTTTAAATGACGTTCGACTGCTTAAAAAAAAAGACAATTTGCTGCATGGTGAAACCATATCGTAACGATCTCGATGCTTATTTTTATCCTTCTTCTTTTTTCTCTTCTTCTTTTTTGGAGAAGGCAGAGTTCGGATTGCAACGCGGCGTCATTTAGCAGAGACGCGTCAGGCGTATAATGTGTAGAGGACTGGAGAAAGATAGAGCGAGAGAGAGGTGGGAAGAGGTGGTCGGCTTGAAAACGAGGGAAACCTGGTATAAGCTGCGCTAGAGTAGCGCGGCCGCGTGCACGATGCGCGCTAATTCTATTTGCCGTGCGATTACGAGAGTATCTACCACGAGCCAGACTCGGCGCGCTCTCGTATTTCGCTCTCGTATTTCCTGCCGGGATCAAAGCGGATACGACACCGCTCGCGGACAGAGAAGGCCGATAATAATTATTTGTCCGGCACGTCGCGATGCGCTCGTTATCGACCGACGTTGTCCTTTTTCCCTCCTCCTCCTCTATGTCCCCCGTTATCGATCCCTATCCCATTCTCTCTTTCTCGCGAAATGGACGAAAAGATGAACGAAGATGGAAATACGAGAGATAGATACATCGTGCGCGATAATCCTGCGACTGTCAATCGCTACAAATTTCCGTGCGTCCATCAAACTCTTCGCGTTTTGACGTTCGACCATTTTCGGATAAAAAAATCTCGGGCTTCTCGGTCGGTCTACCCAATTACGTTTCCTCGAAATTGCGTCCGGCACTTTCCATAAATTCCTACTCGTCCATTCTCCTTTGATAGACTCTCTCTTTCTCTCCTTTTCTTTCTCGCATATATCCAGCATCCTTCGCGAAACTTAACTCAAGCTTGTGCATCAACAGGTGTTTCCTTGTTAGCACATTTACTCGTTGCGATTCCTTCGCTCCATTTTTATGGGACTGCTTCTTACTTACATTTTCATCAATTCCTAATTCCCTGTTTACCTTGCCTAGAATCCACTTCATTGAAAAAAGAGGCTTATGTAAAACGCAGTATTAGAGAAAGTATGAACAGAGTGTTAATAAAAATTAATAAGAAAAACGAAGCGAGAAAGAAAAAAGAAAAAATTATTAAAAGAATACCTGACCGCGTTGGAAGATATCAACTATAAAGCGAAAAATAAGTTTAAATGTTGAAAAAGGCATTGCAGGCGGGGACAAGCAAAGAATTACAAAACATATTTGTCGTAAAAATTTTAATATTTTTACTTATTAGTAAATAGTCCCCACCTCCAATACCTTTTCCAACTTTCAAGCTTGTTTTTCACGTTTATTTGCTATGTTTCATATTATTATTATCAAAAAAGAAATTTTTTTTATTCCCCCTCAATTTTGTTGCCACGGGCTCTATATTTAAATGTTATACCTTATGTCACTCTGACAATTAAGACAAATCTAATTGCACCTCAAATGTTGAAATCCGTAAACCGTTTATACTACACAGCGTGCCAAAGAAATAGACATACACACACTCGAAAAACATTACCCTCCTTCGGTAGTCGGGTAAAAAATAGAGAGACGTCCTCTTCTGATTGCAGGTTTTGCGTTGGCGATCGATTCTACCTGTGCGAGAATAAAATTCTTTGCGAGTACGATTACGAGGCGAGATTTGCCAATATGGCACCGCAGTCACCGGCGTCCCTTACCTACATCAAAAGACAACTTCCGCCCACGGCAACGCCACCAGGACAGAACGTACATCCTGGTCACAATCCTCTTCAGGGACACCAGGGAATGGGACAAATGGTGGGTCCGCATAATCACGCGACGAACGTAAGTCTTTTGATAATAATTTCATTGAATTTTCCACTTTTTTGACAAACGAATTAGCCCAAAGAAGTATTCCATCTTTTAAATTGGAATTCGTTGAACGAAAAAGCGACGATATAGTCTCGCAGGTTCGATCGTCGTTCAACGAAGGATCGTTTTCTGACTTCAGGGTCAGATGTCGGGGGGAGGAGGGCCCACGGTGAACGGGACGGCCATAGGTGTGGGTGGTCCTCGCGCGCCAGGCGATATGAACAACAACGGACTCTCCGGGCCGGGTTTGGGCTCGGTGAAACCACTGCCTATGACGATGCAGGCACCGACGAGCTGAGACGAGGCCTTGCCGCCCCTGAAGAAGCTCAGATGTCTCAGCGGTTATTAATCGGCCGCGTAGTCGAGAGCCACGCGGCCTTCCTGGCTTTACATTTTCTGTGCTTGCCAGAAGCGGCCGGATCAAAATGGGTCGGAGGGATGATTGTTCTTTTGCCGTGCGGAAGTAAGGGAGAAAACAAAGTGCGAGAAGACAAAAAAAAAGAAGAAGAAAAACGATGAACTTGAAGTGTCACGGTCAAGAAGATTCTCGAGAATCCATTGTAAATTAACGGAGCTCGTCGTACCGCGAGCGGACAGTCTGTGTAAGATATGTTTCTAATGATAAGTAAAACAAAAAAAGAGAAAAGGATGATCGATGGTGCGCGAGTGTTCGCGAGAGAGAACGATAAAGCGAGTGTGTGTGATGGAGTCGTCTTGTAAATATCCTTATTAATATCGACTCCGCGCGTGCACGCCTGAGGTTATACGAGTATACGTCTAACGATTAAGATCTTTCTATGATTATTACTTCGTTAAACTGGTTAACGTAACCCGCTCTCGTTGTTTTTTATCCTTCCAATGTATAGCCGATACTTCGAGCGCGAGAGTGAGAGAGTGAATGAGAGTGTGACGGCATCGAGGAAGAGGTAAGGAGGAGAGGAATAAGGCAAGAGTGGAAAAGAGAGGAAAAGATTCTTCGCATTTCCCATCTCCTTTCTTCTCCTTCTCTCCTCTTCGTAGAATAAATTTAGCTTTCGCGAGAGAGAAAAAGGGTGTTGCCATTCGGACGTAAGAACGTTTTCCTCGATCTCGACGTTTCTTTTTTTCCCTGACGGCGGAAACGCGCGAGAAGAGTATTATTATAGCGAGAGTGCGCGCGTAACGCGAGATTATGCCTTTAGGAGTTCGGAGTCGAGTTCCATACAGCCGATACCAAAGATTAAAGACGTAAGACTAATATAGAAAAGAAGCGCTCGTTGATTCGAATTTCGAATCTTCCCGCGTCTCTCATGTTTTTTTTTTTTCACGCCCGTGGAAAGATTCGAGAGGGCACGAAAGCACTCGAACGAGCCTCTCTCCGGTTGGAGCTTTAAGTTTTCAAACCAAAGACGAATGAGAGGTAGCATCCACACCAAAGGATCGAGTATCGCTAATGGATTCGATTTACACGAGAGTCATGCGATTCGAATCGATTGGCGATCGAGATAGATAGCAAAAAAAAAAAGTAAGAGCGCGCGAGAGGCCGTATCGATGAAGTACAAAATGAGATACGAATATGATGTATAGTAAAATCCTGAAAGAGAGAGCACCGCGAGATAAACGAAAACACGCATTTACCGTCGTCGTATTCGTAGAATAGAAAACGAGATAAAAATCTTACAACAACAGCGAGAATACGAGAAAAGAATTAAGGACACGAGAGAAACTTTGCCCAATTCACTTCACCAGCCCTTTTGCCCCTTTTCCTCCCATCGGCCTCCACCAAGCAGCCCGTTTTGTTATTCATCTGTATATAATATCGTTTACTAGCGCATTACCGATATATTTATGATCGGCTCTGTAGGGGCTCCCATTACTACCGAGGAAATATAACATTCTTATAAATACAATCTGATACATTCGACGAGCATTTTTATTTCACTTCTAGAACATTACAGCGGCCGTATCGGCCGTGGGGTGAGTATCGTTCCACCCACCCTACGTACGTTTCCCGCTACTCCAGCTATTTATGGTTCTTCGAACGCGAGGCCAAACCCTCCTCGCGATCGAACTACTATCGAAATCGCGAAACGAAGGGAAAGACGCGCGTTTCGAGTTTGGTTTCCCTTGGTGCTATTCGCATTGGTCGTCGGTGAGTTACGGCCAATGGAAAAAGGAGGAGGAGAAAGAAAGGGGAGAAGAGAGAGAAAGTAAACGCGATTTCCCTAATGCCTTCCAGACCCACGGAGTCAAACGTTATTATGCTCGGTGAAGACTTTATAATGGGGACGTTGAAACTCTTTAAAACTATGCCGTGCACGTTACTCTCTTTTTTTACATTCAAGATTCTTCTCCTTTTTTTTTTACCGAAAAAGCATAGCCAGTTTTATTTCAAGTACTTTTGCTCGCCCGAACGATATCGAATCGAACGGGATTCGACTTATAGAATTTCGTGGTTGTTACGCGATACTATTGAGCACGCAGCCGATATCGTTGTGTGGGAACGCGTTCTCGCGTATCTCTCTGCAGTGAGTTCGGTATTAATTCGGTATCTCTCTATCGACTGGTTTCTACGCGATATCGTCGCGATCCCACCTTGTGTTCTCGTTCCCTCCTTCGTTCATCCATTCGTGCGTTTGTCCATTCGTTCGTTTGTCCGTTCGTTCGTTCGTTGATTCTCCTCCCAAGGCCGGAAATTAAGCCTTAAACAGGGAGGCGGAATTTTGATGAGATTTTACGCGAACGATAGATTCTTCGGGCATTTACATATATCCGTGCGTGCGTGCGTGCGTGCCGGCACGGAGTTAATGGCTTTTAATATCTCCACCTCGTTTTCAGGTATAATGATTCTACGAGGAAGGTAGGTAACTCCGATCCTTTCCGCGGTATTCTCGTATTTTAATTGCCATCGTGACTTTTACGATCGTTTTCGCGAACGATGCACGCGCATTTAGATTTCGTTTAGTTTAAGTAGACGAGGTGTTTATGAGAAACGACTGACCCTTACACGGTGAGTATAAACTTTCGTATAATTTTTAATAAAACGAAACAAGCTTTCGTCATTTTTTATTACCTACTTACCCTTTGATTTAATTTCATACTCGATAAGATTAATATTAAAAATTGAAAGGAAAAAACAAATGTAATCAAAAGCAATATAGTTCACAAACAAGAATAAAAAGAATAAATAAATAAATTCGTAAAAATTGGACAATCTTGGACTCGTGCTTCCTATGTTTGGCACGACATCCATACCCTGAAAGGGTTAAGGAGTCTTAAAACCATTCGAAGAAACTATTCGCCCGATAAGAACGACGCTCGATCGTTTAAACTCTCTCGTACACGGACTCGCAAATTAATCGGATTTTCCGTGGTCGACCTTGGAAGACGTTCCTCCCCACGCGCGGCGTATCGCATTAATCACGCGGAACGGAGGGCGAGCGAGAGAGAACGAGGTCCCCTTAAAATAATCCGGTCTCGAAATGAAATCAGCCAAGGCAATTTCCAGCCCCTATACGGCGATGGCATGGCGCGTTATCCAGCTACTCTGACCGCCTGTGGCTCCGACGCGATGCAACCGACAAATGACGTTGGTCCAACCCCCTCGCGGCGGCTCACGGAATTAAAGATCTCGAGATAAGGGTGTCATGCTTTGCTATGCATTATGTGTTCGGCAAAAAGCTCGCCCCCGGCTGCTGCTCAGCCTCCTCTCTCTTTTCCACCCCCTCCGACAACCCCCATACTCCAGGAAGCTTCCAATTAATCTTTCTCTGTTTTTCCCCACGGAAAAAATATCGCCGCACTTGTTTCTTACCCTCTCTATTTCTCTAACTCCTTTTCCCGTTTCACGCGTGTTCTATCTTTTTGTTTTTTATCGTAATCGTTTTTCAGAAAGTAAGATTCTTGATCGATGCTCGAGAGTTTCCTAGAAACATTCGTGCGAACGGGAAGTCCGGAATTGTCTTTTCGAAGAAAAATTACGAACGTTTCCTCTTCCGTGACTGTCTAGGGTAAATCTAACAATGGCGGAACGGAAGCTGCAGAGAGTCTGGATCTTCGATAGAGATGTATAGAGTTCGCAAAGAAAGAGAGAATCCTTTGGAAACGGTCTAGCCGAGTAGTACAGCCAGACCGCGGGGTGTACCACGTTATGATCTGCACATCCTCCGTGCTCTCGGACCAAACGGAACCGTGGCAACCTCCATATTTCACATTTTATCGCGCGAAAGTATCGAGAAAAATTCGGAGCTCGCATTTTCCTCTCTGGCAAGCATCGTTAAGTTGCTTGCGAACCGAGAAATAAAAGGAGAGAGAGATAGCTCGTGTCTGAAGTTGTTCGTTTAGACAATGACGTTTCTTAACCTCGATCCTTTATTCGCTAAATTGCATTACAAATATGTCATCTTCGACGGAGAAGAAGATACCTACCAAGATCGCGTCAAAATCCAACTCTTTGTCAACGGAATTTCAGTATTACGGGTAAACTTGTACTCGCGGTAAAGGTATATACATGCATCACGAGTAAATTTTAATAGCGCAGCTATCAGAAATTTGGCCCCAGCGATGTCAAACTTCGAAGACAAAACTCGGATCTTACCTTGGGCGGATAAACTTTTCGGTCCCGAGTATCACGTCGAAGTTCTACGAGATAAACGTAACAGGTGCGCGAAAGATCCTCCCCTTTCTACGGAACATTAAACATTTTCTTTTCTTTCAAGATACTTGGCGTCGTTGACTATGAACATGCTAAACGACGAGTTGGGAGGTATATTCGCGAAAGAACCACCGAGTGGTCCTTTAAAAGATTTGGTTTCTATACCGGTAACTAAAGCTCCTGCGGCTGAATGGGAATTGGACACAACTTGGAGCGAATACGTCGCGTCTTTGCCGGACGATTATGAAGAAGTTGGTCGTTTCTCTCGTTTCGTACGTTTCTTTCATTAAAAAAAGATAGCACGAGTAATTTACTTTTATAGATCCCGTGCAGTTTCCACGACGAGAATTCTTTCTGCGAGGCAGACTCCTTCGAGATGGACGAGCAATTGGATAACGTAAATACTTTTTTTCAATGTCTGATCGTCTATGGATACTTACCACTTATAGAATCGTTCTTTACATTTCCAAACGATAGGAATTTTGGTTCTTGCTTTATCAAATTAGACCGTACGCCGCGTTGATACCATCACCCAACGCTAGAACTATAGTTACGGCTTGGATTCAGACCCTCTGCCGATTGAGTTGTAACAAGTGTAGTAAAATGAAGGGGCTCCGAAACGATTACGCTTACGCTCTTTACGGGTAAGACTTACGTATGTATTCCCAAAGGTTTTAAAAACGTTCGCAGTGGCTATACGGCGTTCTCCCTCGCTTTAACGTTTAAGGTACGTTCGAGATTTACGAATAGCGGGACCCTTCCAAGATTACCCGCCTATGAAATATCTGGAATCGTTGCCAGAAGCAGCCAGGTGCGCGAACGATTGAATACGATCGTTATTAAGAATTCACCGAGACGACGAATTTCAGGCAAGCCGCGAGAAAGCATCCGCTGACGTCACCCTTCTGCCAGGAAGCCGATACCTTTATCATGGCGCAACCTGAACCGGAGGAAGGTGCATTCTGTTACATCGCTGTAACGGGTGACTTTATCGACGGCGATGGGACGCAACCTCGTTGAATCGTTTCTAATAAATCTTCGTTGTAAGAAAAAAAAATAAAAAAAAAAACAAATTAAGAACTTAGTGGATGAACATTTTAATTAACAATTTAGTGAATTTGAGAAGATTAGCTTTAAAGTTATCGGAATGGCATGCCTTGTTATTATGTTACTTCCTTCCACTGAAAACCGCTTTATTAGAAGACTTGGAAGAACCAATAAACGATCCATATTTAAAGGAACGTTCCACTCGTAAATCTCCATTTTTTTTTTAAATGTCACTTAACGCGTTTATCCACTAAGCTCTTCAAATGTTACTGTTGGATTGAACGTTGACCTCCTTAGATATTAAACGTAGTTATTTTTATATTCAAAACTCAATCTAGCATCTCTTAGAATACTTCCTAGTCCTCTAATCTTTGTTTATATTGTGCTTTGGGTTTTGACGCTGCTTGCAGTCCTTTATACTTCTTTCATTCCTCCAGCGATCGTACTAGCCTAAAGACGTTTCTGTTTCGAGCTCTTATAAAGAAAGAGTAATATTAAGACTTGTTTTATATAAAGACTAGTACATTTCATTACTCATACCCTAACAGTTCCTTAAAAAAACAAAAACCTTGTAATCGTTCAGCCTTTTCAAAAATACTTTCTAAAAAAAAAAAGTGATCGGCCACAGTCGAAACGGGTGACCTCCTCCATTCCAAAGTCTGTTAAAAATAGCCAAGACCCTTGAAAACTCTTGTAAAATGACGAAAAAGAGAGGATTAGGTTCGTTCGTCCATCGATTTCGATTCGGAGACGCTTTATCCCGAAGCATCGTCGGCGTACATCCTAAAACAATCACACGGCCGGCCGGCACGCCATTATACGGCCTTAACTTTGCTCACGCAGGAGCGCGCGGCCGCCGTTATGTATAGGGTGTACCGAAGGAAATAACCGTCATCTGTATTCGCGATAACATCGTAATTGAATGCGGTTGACGGGGATTTGCTGTACGACGAGCGACCACCACCGCTACTACCACAAGTAGCGGTACCACCATCACCATAACCGTTCCCTTACTCACCCCCCTCGTCTCCTCCTTTCTTCTCTCTTTCTCATGGAACCCTCTCTCCGAGTAGCGACACACACGATCTCCCATTTTCGAGCAACTCTCCCCCTCTTTGTCGTTTCTCTTTCCACACCCCTTCTGCTCTTTGTCGCTCTCCGGTTTTCCTCTTTACCACCCTCCTCCGATATCGCGAGGGTATTAATCATATCGAGGCGCGGAAAAATCTACCGCCCGGCCCTCGTCATCGTCGACGCTATTTCGCGCGTGTTATAGTCTCCGTCTCCTCTGGCTGCCGTGCGCGCGTGCGCTTACACGCGAGAGGGCTCGATGCGAAGATATAAGATAGGACGAAGAGAGAAGAAGAGAGGGAAGAAAGTTTATGGAGGGTATTTCGTCGGTCGAACCGTTTGACCTCCTTCTAGTCTCCTGACTGACTGCATGCAAGTTTTATTACTCTCGAATATTGTGTAATCAAACGCGTATATAGATTCTTATTAGAGATGTACCAACTACCGACTAGTCGGTCAAGCTGATTATTCGGCTACTTTTATAGTCGGCGAAAAAGCCGATTATTCGGGTTCAAAGTTTCGTATTATTGATGAATGTAATAGAACGTAATTAATTAGTTATAAGGATATACAAAATATTATTCTATTATTAATCGCAATTATTAATTTTACACTAAATCAAACTAGATCAATATTAAGTACTTATAAAGTCAAAATGTAGGGAAAAATGATATTTCTTATTTTGGTATACATTATAATCGAAGTGTTTTGTCGCATTGCTTATTGGTACTTGGAAACAATTAACAGAGCCGACTAGTCGGCTCTTTATCGACCGATTAGTTGGCCAGTCTGCCAAAAGTGTATGTAATCGGTACATCTCTAATTCTTATACAAAAATTTCAGCGGTCCGTACGATGAAAATATCTTAGAAATGGAATGACAGGACGTCTAACATCTGGCTCGAAGTAACGGAGAATTCATCGAATATTGTGATGATAATCCCAAAGAGGAGGTGGACGAGGAGAAGGATACTTCGTCGTACTCAGATCAGGTTATCGGTTCTTGCATGCCGAATGCGCTGATGGGAAATACTTGTTTCGTGGCGACTGTCACTACAACTGATTGGCGCATGACCACCGGACTTCGCGCTCTATTAATGGCCATCCGGCGTTCCTCTTTTTACCTCTTCCCTCGTTACCATCCGATACCCTTTCGCCTTTTATCTGTTCGTCTCTTTCTCTCTACCGTGACTTTACCCTCGATCCACACCGTTCCCGTGTAATAAACGTTTTGCGTTTCGTTTATTATTTAGCGGATTTGCTTTTTCATTCGGTTGGAGCTGTCCATCAACTCGACGTCTCCGTTACACTCCAAAATTACTTCTTCGTCGATCGATTTCTCGACTAATCGAACGTTGAATCTTGTCGGCCTACTTGTCGCTCGAAATATACGCTCGGTTAAATAATCAATCATAATTATCGGCGATATAGCGAGCCAAAAATTATTACGTATCATAATCGGTGGTGCATCGTATCGGAAACGGGGTTTTCTAGCTCGAGAACAAAGGATAAAACGTCTCTCGGTTCGCGAAGAAGCCACAGACGTTTGGTTTTCTTTACACTGTAGGAAACTTATAGGTCTAGAGAAGAAGGTTGTCGGAGATACTTACGATCCGTCTCTTATCTGCAGTTAGGGTCTACCGGTTTGTCCGCAACGACTGGTCTCGTCTGTATCCTTGCCGACGTTTTACGCTTTCGAGAAACGATATTACGCCTTCGAGCTTTCCGATTTCTAGTCCTCTCTCTTTCTTTCGTGATTTTGTTCTCTTCGATATGTTTCATCGATATACGTCGAAGCACACCCGGTAGATCCCTAACAATTTTCGCGTTAACGAAGATGCGGTGTAGCATCGGATCGTAATGGTTCTGGCTCCGAACTCGAGGAGGACAATAATCGCGCATAAGCAGGGCATTAGGGCCGAGTTAGTTGCTTCCACGAAGTAACAACTCCCATATAATAGTCGGCACGGTGCTCCTTTAGTTTGTCGACGTAACTATTCTGCGGATACCACCTTCCCCTCTCTCTACTCCTCACCCTCTTCCTCCATCTCTTCTTCTACCTCCTCGATATCACCCCCGAAGAACTTCCAAGTCGCACGGACTCGTGGAAATGGCTCGAGAGAGAGAGAGCGCTGAACTAAGAATATTACCTTAGGGAATACATGCTAACGCGGCAGCGATACGTATTAATGGAATCGAAGGACGGGGTGAAACAGGGTGTACTTCCACTCGAGTTACGCGTACTCGTTGGAAACAGTCCGTGAGTAATGTCCGTTTGTAAGAAGAAATGTAAAAATTATTCACCACGGAGAATTCCTTCGAAAGTAAGAAATAGAAATATCCTTTCTGGAAGATAGGATTTTAGGAAAGGCCGTATCGGCGAGCAATTATCTACGAAACAAACAGGTCCGCGAGGGAAAGTCTAACGACTGGCTGGGTCTTCTCGGCGATTACCTCAAAGCAAACCGCCTAACAAGACATTGTTCCGAATAGCTTAGCCATTCTCCCTCGGTGTGGCCCTTTTCCACCCTCTCTCACCCATCTTCCTAGATCCTTGCTTCCCACATGGAAGCACCAACGTCGCAGCATCCACCGGGAGAACCGAACCCGGCAGCAGTTAACAACCCTGCTCCGGCGACGGTCGTTAGCGACCGACCTGTCTCCTCCTTCACCCTCGTCCTCCATCTTCTCCTCCTTCTTTACACCGTACCCTCTCTCGTCTTCGAATACTAAAGTTAAAATCAACGGAACGTACGATCGGTGCCCTCCCTCCTCGAATCTCGACCATACGCCAAAAGTTGCTTCGGAAAATAGATATAGGGCTACCCGTAACGCACAATCGTGCTCTCTAACACCCAATTACCTCTACCCCAAAATGGGTAACGAACTACCAGCGAATGGGCCGTCGATGGCTAATAAAAGTCGTAACATTAATTTGTACGAGACTGAAAGATCGGATCGAATCGGCCCTACGACCCTTCGGTTTATCCTTCTCGGATAGGAAAGTCCGCGCAATTATCGATACGTTCTACTTGGATTTCGAAGAAAAACGGATACACCCCTTGAAGAAAAAGTTGCCTCGAGTATATTCGTGCGTTAGCGTGGCATTATCGCCGACCGCGATAAAGTCTCCCGCTGGTGATAATATATTCCGGCAAGCATCCCAAGAAAAATACAGATTAAAGCTCCTAAGCACGGATTTAACGCTTATTTATACTCCGCTAAGTACCGGCATTACGGCCGTATTACGATCTTAACGGTCTCTCCAACTTTTTTTTGTCGTAGCCATCTCCTCCTCTCTTTCTTTCACGTCCCCCTTCGCAAGACTCGCGTTTCGATGAATCGCGACGAGATCCTCGAGAAATCATGATACCGGCGAAGCGTCGTCGTTTCTTTTTCCTTCGCGTGTAAAGGGCCAAGACGACGAAAGGATTTTGCACGCGAGTATTTAAGACCGGAACGAGCGTAGAAAAGGGAGACTTTTACGATCGTTCGAGGGAGCTCGGGAAGGAGCACGATTTTTCACGGTTGGACGTTCGCATCGCCATACGACTACAATGAAGTTTGAAGTATTTGATTACGACCCACCTCGTAACGCGTGTAACGCGTCTTAAAGTCGAACCGGACTGACGTTGACCGTAGGTGGAATTACCTGCGCACGCAGTTTCCTCTCGGATTCCTTACGATACTTTGTTACAGCGCCGTTAATTTTAACGCTCGCTACGTGCCACCGATTTCTTTAACTTCTTCCACCCTTCGCGTCTACCCTTTTCTCTGCCGAGAACGTTAAACTCGCGTTCGTTGCTAACGAAAGAAACTCGAAATGCCGGTACCCTTTTTCTGCTTTCTATAAAGGAGGGAAGGTCGAAATTGATCAGACGACGAACCCACCGAAAATCGAGTCACAAACTCGTAATCGCTCGTTGTCCTTGGTGTAATCGGCAAGATGATCGCCTATCTTACGACTCGATTGGTCGTCGTTAAAGGGAATGCCTTGACGCCCCCCTTGGGACGACGCGATAGAGACGTTACACGGTGCCGCTATACCATTCGATGCCTATGTGTTCCAGAGAGAGAGTAAGAGAGAGTCGCCAAATTAATATGAGGGTAGCATCGCGCGTCCCTAGCGAGATTTGCAAAACTTTCTTGATCTCGGGAGTCTTTTGTATCGTGGGCATTTAACGTGTCGAATTTTTAACCAGTCAGCTGTGACGAGTTCTTGTGAAAGTGTGTATCTATATCGTGTAGCAGAAATTAAGCGACGGCGAGTATACTCGTCAAACTTAGAGTACGTGTGGCTGTTATAATATAGAATTAAGTTGGAATGAAATTATTATTTTATTTTATTACTAACATTTATTTATTTACTTAATTTAACTATCAATCACTTAAAAAAGTGATTAGATAGTTTAATCTACTGTCATGGATTGATATTGACAAAATATGAATCCGTGGTAGTAAAAAACAGCTACTTTTATCCCGGCATACAGGGTGATCTATTTAAATAAGGCTACATAAGTATTTCTTCAATGGCAATGTTCATTACGTCAATGGATCAATATCTGGCAAGAATATATTTTTTTATATTTATATATGTTATAAATATATGTTTATTTCATATATTTATATTTAATTTTTTTAAATCATTAAGGTGGCTTTATCTAAATAGATCATCTTGCATACAATTTCTTCATAATAGTTATTAACAATATATTTTTTAACTTGTTCGTTTTATTTTGTCTTGGTCTCCAAATATTCAAAACATCTTAAAATTTTCAAATATATCGTAATTTTAACAAAAATTGCAATTGAAACATTAACTACTTTTTACGTATAACACAAAATATTGCCATTTCTTCATAACGAGTATCTACACTCGTCAAACACAGCTGACTGGTTAAATAGATTCGAGCGTGATCTTTTTGAATGGTCGCTGGATGGAAGCAAAAAATATCCTGGATCTCGATCGAAGAGTTTGGACACGGTATAGGCCTCCGGGGTAGTCGTGAACCGTTGAAAGTGTTACTGCGGTTTGCCGGCTGCTATGTCAGGTCCGCGGAGTGAAGTAAAATGGACTCGAAGGGTTATGGCCGGCCATCCGGACAGGCTTATGGTCCGATCGCAGCTGATAGAATCAGCGTTCTGCCGGCGCGCCATGCTTTTGCTCATAATCACTTTTAGATTAATTAAATTTTATGCTCGCTATCGCCGATAAACGTTAAATTTAACGGGCCGGTCCTGGCAGTAGCCGTAACGGGTCGTTAGCGGCCGCGCGCACACGCTCGTATTCGAAGCTCGATGTCGCGCGTTAGCCATCGTTTTTTTAGCAAGCCGGCAGACTTATCGCGGGCTAAACGATAACGCGTCGACGAAGGTTCTCGTTGGAAGCCGTGATCGTCGATTAAATTACTCCTCGAATTATCGAGGAGCTCCGAACTATGAATATTCCGGTTAAAGAGAGCCTTGGAAAAGTCCTCGTCGATGCGCTTTCAACCTGGATTCATTGTCCCGTGTCAGGTCTCCCCCCTCCACTCTCTCTCTCTCTCTCTTGTTCGTTTAAGAGAAGTGGAAATAAGCAAATCGGCGCGTTCCGAGATCGCGAATCAGATTCGCCTTCGACGAGGGTGCGATAGAAGGGGAGAGGAGAGAAGTTCAGGAAAAGTAGAGAAAGCGAGAGAGGGATGGGGTAAATCTGGCGAAGGCGGTAATTAAATTAATTAGCCATCTCGAGGATGCAAGGATGTACCGACGAAACGAGAGCGGGCGAAAGAAGGATCGCTCGCGCGCCGTTCCTTTTCTCCTTAACGGACTTAATTATCAGGGAAGTCTCGGTCCCGTTCGTTGGCTCGTTCGCGCTCGCGCGGATTCTCGCGACTACCTCTCTCTTCCTCTCTACGTCCCTCTCTTCCGGCTATTTATTAGGTTTTTACTTATGGACCGACCGTGGAACAATCGTCCAGTACGGCCGATGGTTCGATCGAGGTCGGCCGCGAACGTCGAAGGACGAAAGTTTCTCTGGCGGTTAGCCGGCTCCTCGCTTTCCGTGAAAGAAGCAAAGCACTCCGGGTAATTAGAAGCGGAATTATATTCTGCCGCGTCCTGTTTCAGTTTATAAACAAGGACTCTTAAATGAAGTTCCCGGGAGTCGGCCGCTTTAATGCCCGGGCGTCGCGTTCACGTGTTCCGAGAACAGCCGGAAAATCCGTTCGTCTCTCGCTAATGGTCTCGCTACGTGCTGCAACGAGGTACCCGATGCACGCGTGCGTGCGTTTCTTCGAAAGCTCGTCATTGGCGAATATTCGAGATCGAATCTCGAAAAATCGATCGGGCTTGGAAATTTTCTTTCGAATCTTCCATCGACTTTCTAAGCTTAACGAGAATCTCGTTTCTTCGGGGACTGTTCGATAGTGCCGGGGAGTCGAAGAGAAAAGAGGGGTAAAGAGGAGAGTATACGTTTTAGTTTTTAATGATTATTGCGCGCCGGCACGGCTCAGGTAGGCAGGCATTAGCGGCGCTCTCCCTTTCGCGCATTTGCATATCTTTCCAGCCGTTAGGAATTGCCTGCTGGCTGCTTTCGCCCGGCGCGCGGAGTAAGCCATACCCCACTGGCACGGACGCGCTCCAACTTTTAAGCCCTCCACCCCCGACGCCTCATAGAGAGAGGAGACAGCCTCCTCCTCCTCTTCCCTCACGGCGCCACCACCGCAGCAACTGCGTTTGTAATTCCTCTCCTCTTCCACCTCCACGGCCTTCCCGCTTCCTCCCCCCGCCTCTTGCCCCTCTCTCTCTTCCTTCCTTCCTTCCTTCCTTCCTCTTTTAATGGCACTCGGTTTTCGAGTGCTTTAATTAACGTTTTGTCAGGCGCTCCTTAATTAGTCTGCTTTTGAAAAAATCAGTCAGTGAGTCAGCTCGCTCCCGCACCCTACCCAACGTCCATAAAAACACTCGGCAAAGACGAGCCCGATTTTTCTCTCGTTCTCTCTCTCTCTTTTTCCTCTCTCTGACGTCGATCGCGTTTTTCCCTTCCCTCTTCTTTCGACTTCTTTCGATAAGAATCTTTCGGCATTATGCCGCTTTTTCATCCAAAGAAATCGTCAAATCGATGAAAACCAGATTCCTGACTCTCTTGTTCCTCTTTTCTGTCTCGTATCCTCGAATTTTAGCCGAAAAACGTATAACCACACTGGCGAATGGTCACGCGCCATTAAATTTCCGCGCTTCGAAACGCGTTCATTCGTGCTCATGCTCCTTATCATCGGAGTTGTGGCTCCTCGTATCGAACGTCGCGCGGTTTACACGTTATTTAACGCGTTTCATCCCCTCCTGTTTCACCCTGCGCGCGGAAATCCGGCCTGGCGGAGTTATTGTCCGCGATTTAAATGTAACCCACGAACTCCTCTCTCTCTTTTCTTCATCTCTTCGTAGCTACTTTGCGAGTTTACGCGAACGTTTTTCGTCCTGAAGGAAAGAAAGTGAAAGAAAGAAAAGCGAAGGGAGGATCCCGCCAAAAGTTCAAAGCTCAGAAGCTCCCGAGTCGCGGACAATACTTCGTCCTCTCCTCGAAGGGTTCTTGTATAGAGATGCTATCTGTATTTCATTAACATTATTCTCTGCGGTAGACTTGGCCCACCACCGTCGTACATAACGAGAGGGAGAGTAAGAGAGCTTTCTCCCTTTACGGGGTTACAACAACCCCCTTTCCCCCTGCTTTCTCTTTCCACCCGTTCTTCTCCACGCGAAGGATCCTGCGCTCGAGCTATGGAAGAACCTTCGAAGCGAGTGCTTCTCGCGTTAATCCTTAACCTTATTTTATCGAGAACGTCTATATATATAAGAAGGTCGATACGTTAACGCGAACGAAAGTAGAGAATTCAATATCGTCGAAAGTTTCTCTTTTTGTTATATCCCTTTTTCTCTCTAACGTATATTATTCGGCAGTAAAATTTTATTTCGCTAGCATTTATTGGTACCCTAGCTAAACCGGTAGACTACCGGTAGGTGGACCACCACGATGGTAACTGCGTATACGAGAGTACCGTCGTTATTTGATAACGACAAATTATTGTTACGAGAAAAAATGGCGCTCGAACGACACCCCCTAGCTCCCTCTTTTCGAGAGAAAGGGTTGCACGCACGGTGCTCGTTCGTGTACAGCCTCGTTCGAGTATGTGGGGAAAGAGTGAGAGGGGGAGGAGGAAGTGGTCGAGGTTGGTTGGAGAGAGGCATAAAGAGAGCGAGAGAGACAAAGCATGGCTTTGGGGTCTGAGCCTCGACAGGCTATCGGCCGACGTGTCCAAACGCTAATCTCTCGATATTTTAGCGGATTTATATTTTCAGCGTTGGCAGCATTGCCGGGAACGCGTGATTCCCCGAGATACCTGGACGGAAACGTGCGCCGGACACACATCATTTCTCTCCCCTAACCCTCCCTGGGCCGCTTTTTTTTAACGATTTTTCTCCGACGCATCGGTCGAAACGCGAGAAAGGGTCACACCGTTTCTCTTGACGGACTTTTTCGAGCATACTCGGTCCAACAACGGGGTTCTGTAAAAAGTCTCGCGAGATTTCACCAAGCGAGGAGATACCTCGATCGGAACACGTTCCGTAGATCCTGAGAGATCGGAGATCGGCCAAGTATCGTCTACGGGAGTGTGCCTACGCGTATCCGAGCCTTCGCGGTAATCCTGAATTATGGCGGATTATGTCGTCAATTTCACCGACGAGGTTCAGGTGCGGCAAACAGCATTGGCAGCCGGAACGTAGCAGCGCGCACGGTATTACGCGAAGCCTCTTCCCACGGCAGTGTAACATAACCGTAACACCAAATAACTTAGCACTGGTTCTATCCTTAGGGCAACTGCGACGTTAGTATCGACGCGTGCGTGTCTCGTGAAATAGAAAGGAAGAGAATCTAGAGAAAGAGAGAAGATTCAACGAAACGAGAATAAAACCGGTCGAATAGAACGGCTTCGTGGTTACTCCTTCGGCCATAAAGAGGGGAAGAGAATCCTTTTTACATACTTCGGGCTGTGCTTTCGGAAGTTCCGAGGCCGCTAACGAGATCTTAACTCGCGACAGTGCCATAAACGTCAGACGCAGAAGTAGACGAGCCGGTGTCTCTCGCAGGGGTTGTTGGATAACAATGAGAGACGAACCAAGCTCTGCCAGGATAGCTAAAGAGAACGAGAGAGAGGCTGTGCGTGTGAGCTCACGAATTACGAGACTCGCTTCGACCGTGTGCTCGTTGTGTGGTCGGTCACCCTGTTGGCAAGAGTGTAACCACGAGGACGGAAGAAGGAAGGGCTGGAACCCCCTTCGAAGTACCGTTTACTGCACCGAAGAGGCTCGCAGGGGTACAATGATCCTTCGCGAACGATAACGTAGGAACGAGCGACCTTAATTCTAACGTTACCTTCGCGTAATCTTCGTCCTCGTGTTTCACCGTATTTTTTTATTTTTCCAAATATTTTGCGAACGTTCCCGAACGAAAACAATAAAACATATAGCGAAAAAAAAATAATAGAAGAAGCCAACTCGAAGCCAGCCGGCGAACTCCTGATAGCTCTGCTCGTAAATATCGTTGCTCGTTCTCGCCAGGATACGGGCTTGGCATGACGCACGAGCGGAAAAAAAATCCCTTTCTCAAACACGCGGAATATCAAAATTTACAGCCTTATTTTTCGGATAAAGACGGCTGCGAACGGCTTTAACCGGATTTGTCGGAAACGGGAGAGCGAGAAAGGAGACAGGGTAGGGTCGCGTTCGGTAGCGATCGCGTGCGATTAAAACTTTAGAGGCATTCGTTTGGGGTGGATGGCACGATAGAGAAAAAGAGAGATATTCTTTGTTTCAATTTTTTTACCGTATATACGATCATGAACGATCACGTTCGACTTTTCTTCCTCTTGGAGGAAGAAGAAAGGGGGTGGAGAATCGAATTTCTAACGACCGCATTCGAAATCGTCTTTACGACGCATAACGCGGTCCGTGAGAGAGCCACTCGAGGAACGACTTAAAGATGACTCGAATCGTGACTTCGAGATAGGATCGTCTGAACCGGCGACGTTAGTCGAGAAAGACGGAGAGTGAACGAGATAGAGATAGATAGAGAGACACGAACTTGACGACTAATAAACCTTCGAATCCCCCTTTCGCGTTCTCCGCTTCTATTGTCTCGGGTTTCCGCGAGCCACGGAAGCCGAGAACTCGCTTTAACTGGCCACGATGCGCCTTCTTCGGGACTACCACCGCGAAGTACGTATTATTCACATTGTTCCGACTTTCTGCAGGGGCAACAATGTACGATGGACCGTCGTAAAAGCAATGGAACGTCCGCTAAAACCACCGAGTTTATGTCTCTCGCGTTAATCACGACTTTTTTTTTCCCTTCAGAGATAAGAGGATTCCTTTGAAATTATCTTCGCGATTCCTCGACTCGATACACTTTCGACGTCAATGCTGATTATTCGAGAATGGAAGAAAAAGAGGAAGAGAAAGGGAGAACCCTTCGTTCCGGACTCTTATTCTCGATCCTGGCGAAAACGAGTCGTAACAGCGACGACAAAGTTGTCCCGATAATGTTCCTCCCGTTTCCTTCCTTCTAGCGAGAAGCAGCCCCAGCTACGTTGCCACGCCTGGCACCCTTGCTCGGTATGTTAATTAACGGTATAAGCCTTTCGAGCCTGTAGGCAGCCTTTATATAACTAATTAGTAGAGACGGTATTCGGACTATTTACCTCGTTTCATTTGCCTTATGCCTATCTAAAACGTCCTTTCCTCTTATTTACTCTTCCCTTCTCTCTCACCCTAATTCTAGCTCTCTCTCTCTCATCTCATCTAGTTCCTACGAACTTTATACTCAAACTTTTTATCCCCCTCGTCGATAAGGATTTGATCGGTCGCACGCTCGTCCGGCGGACAATTACTTTCCATCCCGCTTCCCGAATGAATTTCTAAAGCCTTATGAGAATCTTCAATTTACGATCGATCGAAGGAATCGCGAGAGAACGGCAATACCGGCGTCGTCGTCGTTCGTAATTCCGCGATATGATTTAGAGATCGATATAGCGTAATCAGGAATGCAGGCGTCTATGTATCTACTCGCGTACGTGCAGGTATACCTACGGGCGCGTAATCTCGGCATTGGGAGGATATTTGAGAGTTATGCGAGTAAGGCTTCGCGGATTGCCGCGATAAAAGGGAACGTAAAAACGTAATAGTTTACAGACTTAACTACCGACGATCGGCTAATAAAACTCCCCACGACAAACTTTCGCGTCCGGGTCCATACTACCCGTATAGAGATTCTCTTTACGATTTAGTTGCTACGCTCGCTCGTTTCGCTTTGGTGGAACAAAAAAAAAAGCTCCAAATGGGCTCTCGCGAAAAACATCGAAGAAGAAATAGTCTAACGTTCGTTCGGAATTACTTGGACGTTAACTACGATAGTTGTTCGCGAGTATTTTCAATTAGTCGATATTTTTTATGACCCTCCCAGCGATAGGAATAACTTGGAATAATACAATTGGCAAGGGGGGATACCAATCGAGACGGTGTTCCGCTTTAAAAATTAATTACACCTATCGTAATAAAAGTTAATCTTGTAAAATTGGCCCTTTTCATTCGGGGAAGAAGCAGCTACGAGGGAATCCGGAGAACGCTCGCGGGAGGATTGTGAAAATAATGAAATAAAAGTTACGATCGATGGGAAAGAAATACGTCGTACGAGTTCTTTCGTTACCTCGGGGAAGGAAAGGTCGACCGTTCGAAGAGAATGGATAATTAGCGTGGATTCTTATCGGAGGCGCGCCACCGTCATAGGTACCTGGAGTAATAATGTTCGATAATATCGAATTTTCTTTAAATATTCTAGCATCCACTTAAGAAGTTTGTATTATGTAGGAGAAGCGGGTAGATCGTCGTTTCGTTCGAACGCGAATTATAATATAGAATGCGAGTAGGATTAATCGATGATGAAAAGGCACCTTCATAATCACGGAATCGGGATAGAAGATAGCTATAGAAAGAGAGGGAGCGTGCGCGCAGCCGTCTCTCGTTTGTCCCACGAAGCGAGGAGAGGAAAAGCGCGGAGGCAAAGCGAGGAGGCGAAGCGTCGCGGCGCCGCCGTGCAAGATTTTTAATTAATCGATCGAGACGCCAGCGTCGAGCTGCCGTCGTTTGCGGTGCGGCTGGTTCATTAGAGGCTCTTAATTAACTTGCGGCGCTCACGCGACTTTGTACAATGAAATACACCTACACGGGCATGCCTGACAACCTGTGTACGCGCGTACGTATACTCGTAATATTATAGATACAGAGAAATATACGCGTATGCTTACACGTATCCCTATATAGCAGCTGAGTTCTAGCGCGTATTCATATACGGGGTGACCTTTCGAAACGCGTTAACTTTATCGAGCAACGAAGAAGCGTTCTTTCTGCTTCTTCTTTGGACTTTGGAATTTTTCTTTGGAAGAAAGCGCGTTCTCGATTCCATCGATGAAACTGCGATTTTCATTACAAAAACGAAGATTTTACTACGAAAGTTTTTGTACAAAAGGCCGAATAAAAGATAGAACTTTTTTTTTTTTTTAAACTATGGTTAGCATGAACCATTTATCGTGGGAGAGTCGAATTCTATTATCGAAACACTTGGAAATGAATCCGAGTTCAATTAAAGCGGTAGGTACAATCGTTCATACGATACTCCTCGTTATTTGGCAAACGATAACTAACGAACGCGCCGTTAACCGCATTTGTTTGATTATTTTCCGGGGTCTGCATACGTGGCAGGGGTTATTGTACTAGGCAAAAAAAAAAAAAAAAAATGATTAAAGCCGCGCTTCGTTGTGTCTGCGCGAAGGAATCCAGAAAAATGAATCGAATTGGAGCGATTCTTTCTTGCGGAGTTGGTACGAAATAGTGGTGGGAAGATATCGAGGTAGATGCGCGGATACACTTTTCTTGCTGATTTCATGAAATTTATACAGCATGTTGGCAATAGTGATATCTAGTTATTTGCAAAGTTTCAAAAAGATTGACCGTCTCAAATTTGAGATATTTCTTATCAAAGTGGGCACTTTTTACACGCATTTTTATACGAAGCAATGAAAAGTGCCATATTTTTTACTATAACTTCACGACGGTTTTTACTATTTTATTAATAAGTGCAGTCAATTTTATTTGCAGAGTATGTATGTGTTTCATATATGATGTACTCCAAATATTGCAACTTTTTCGAAGGTGACACATACATACTCTGCAACTCAAATTGACTGAACTTTTTGCTTGTTACTATATTTTTTCATATCGTAACCAGAAATTGTAAATAAAAAAAAAAAGCAACAACAGGAGACATCGCCCCCTGTCGAATTGAGTAAACTTTTCCGTTTTCGAACTCGATACAAAATAAATAATAACAATAATAGGTGACAAATTTGTTACGCGTTGAGGTTCCATTCAATCATTCCTACCTTTAGTCTGTAACAGAGCTGGGCGTTATTTAAATAAATTATTTGAAAAATAATAGTTAAGATAATAAATTATTTTATTTGGCTACATGTTATTTGAAATAATCATGCATTAGTTTATTTGAGCAGTCAAATGATTTTTTGATAATTATTTTGTTATTTGAAATTCACATAAAATAATTTTTCATTTTATTTTTTATTTGATCAAATATTTATTCAAATAATTTTCAAATATTCTCTATTTTTTCACGTCAACATCGTCAAGTGCGTCTGAAGTATAGATTTTTGTATAAAGTCTCACGCATTCAATTCAGAACACATAATATTGAAGAGTAAGTATAGAGAAGCAAGAACACTTTTAAAAGCAAATGAGGTTACAGAATGAAAATTCCTCCTCTTCTGACAATTATTTGTTATTTTATTTGATTAAAGTAATTGAAATAAAATATTATTTGAAAATAATTTATTTGAATACACGCGAAATAAAAATAATTCTCCTATGTTATCCGTAAAATAAAAATAATAAAGTATGTGAAATAATTGAGTATTTGAAATAATTATTTGTTATCTTATTTCAAATAAAATGTGCCCAACCCTGGTCTGTAATACAGACTCTGTATTTACCTTAACGATACCCTTAAAATATCATCGACATATCGAATTATCGCCAACATTTCGATAATATCGACATTCATCGATAACAACGTCTCAAATTATAGAACGACAACTACCTTAACCAGGAAAGAAACGGGAAGCTAAACTTTCTATTTAAGCGTCGCGACATTTCCCAGAAGACGAATGGACGTCGAAGAGGACAACGTGGGAGCAGCGGTAACTGGCAACATATGCTCAGACACAGAGCGAAGCATGGAAAGCGGGACGTATATATTAGAGGGCGACACCACGGTTTTCCGGCGAGTTGGTTAACCGCACTCGTTAACCGTCCCATAATGCGTTACCTCGTGGCAATTTGCGCGCGCCGATGGCGGCGCCGCGCGACCGGTGAACATTTTTCGCCACTTTACACCGTTCCCACTGGCGGATTAGATTTTACCAAAATTTTTACCACAGTTCTACCACGCATACCTACTCATCGAAAGTTACGAGACACTCGCGACATTCGATTTAATCTCTACTCGATTCTCGCAACGAAGATGTCTTTCTCTCTCGAGTTTCGTCTTAGCCGGTTAGATAATCATCGGTTGAGATTTTATCGGTGTTCCGGTTAAACGGCCATTCAGTTTCAAGTACGGATAATTTCTTTTCAAGCGACGTCTCCCTCTCTGCCATTTCCATCGCTCGAAGGATTTACGAGGAGCAAAAGGAGTGAGAGAGAGGGAGAAAAGGACAAGACGCGTGCAAGGCGAGGCGAACGGCAAAGAAATCGATACGATCGAATCGGCTTACGGAGGTGGCTGAGCCGCTCGAAGGACTGGCTCAACAGCTCATAAAAGGGTGGCCCGAGGAAAATATATATCGGCATTGAAAAGTTTGTCGAACAAGACCCGGCGACATGTTGCGAGGATAGCGTCATAACTTAACGCTCGTGTCGATATGAAAGAAAAAGAGAGAGTCGCGCGAGCCGGTTCTTCGCGTAGCTTTTACAAGCCATACTTATGACGATTTAAACTCGAAGGCGTGCGCCGACTTTACGGTATACAAGCCTCACGACAACGACACTTGTAACACGAATGGCGCCTCGATCGTAAAAATCCGAGATGGAAAACAAGAAAGTAAATTCCCTTCCATCTCTCCAAATCAAACCAACAATCCACTCGTGACCATTTTAAATCGATTCCAACCTGGTGGATAATTTCCATCCTATCTTAACTACACTAATTTACCATCGTTTATCCAAAAGAGTCTACAGGATCACAGAAGCTCTTCGACCTTTCCAAAGAACGAAATCAAAGAGATCGGGGAGATACCGGGTAGCCCGAGAATGGAAAAGAAGATCGAGGAAAACTCCGAAGCGCGGCTCACGTACGTAGAAGCTTCGTACGGCCCTGGCGTAGCTCGCTGTAGGCTGGGGTCGGTGCAATTAGGGGTATTAATTAGCGGGTACTTCATAGAGCTCCCCCTCTCCAGCAGCCCAACCATCTCCACCTCCTCTTCGCCGAAGCTGGCCCTCTTCCCCGCATGCCGGCTACTATCCGGAGGAAAGCGGCACCCTACCAGCCTGTACGCTTTCGTCCCGCTCTCTCTCTCTCTCTCGTTCGTTCCGCTAACGCTAAAGTGCTCCGCACCACTGACAGGGCAATACGGACAAGGGCTGTATAGCTAATTACATGGTTTTATGTCGTCCGCCCGGAGGGGAGCGAGAGAGGACTCGGATCGGCATGGAAGCGCAATGAGAATCTTGTGACGTCATTGACGGGCGCTCAGCTCGACGATTCACTCTCGACTCGATAGGGCCGCGTCCCTCTCGCTGCACCACCATCGTCGTTCACCTTTCCCGCGTTGCAACGCTCTCTCGCCGTTGGCCCGCTCGAATGAAAAGGTAACATTCTTTTTTTCAAAGTGTAAAGCGCTTAATTAACCGCGGAAATTCCATATAGATGTACCAGCGACGCTTCGGTAGAACGAATTCGTATGAAAACTTGCGAAATGTGAACGACGACGAACGTGTATCGTACGTTTGAGATTGGATTTCGTCTGATCGTATAACGGAGATCGTCTACTGGTTCAACCTTCGTTTTTTCGATTCCAACGCGTCGCGTGACGAGCAACGTTAAACGATAGTTATAACGCGAAAGGGCTCGAAAAGCCCTCGGTCGCGCGAAAGCTCGACCAGTTTCTAGAGTCGACATTCTCAAAAACATTATCGGCTTAACGCGGGGGCCGAACGCGTATATAGGAGCATCCGTCGAGGAGCGCAAAGCCACGATCAGATTCGTCGGAGGGGCCGGCTTTAGATATTCATGTATTTAAATTTATTTATTGGCAGGATTTTTGCCCTCGAGGGGGGTGACGCGGTGGGGGAGGGGAAAATAGGGGTAGAATGGACTCTGCTTTCTCCGTCTTTCCTCCTCCTTCTTCTCCTCCGGCAGCCAGTTAAACCTTCGCCAACCTCGACAACCCCTTCTGGTTAATTTTCTCGCTTAAAGAGATCTCGGCCAATTACACGGGCCGTCCGACGGGCGTTGAATTTTAATTGGAAAGGAAGAAAGTAGTAGAGACCCTCCTTGCCGGCCTTGTTCGTTTCGGCCGTAAGTATAAGTGCCTTTTTTTCTACCTTTATCTATTCCCTCTCTCTTTCTCTTTCTTCTAACATACACCAACGACGTGTGATCGTTACTTCGACAAACTTTTCTCGAGTAGCGATCAAGATGGAAGAAAAAGTATAGTAGAAGAAAAAGAGATGGAGAGAACGGAGTCTCACCAAACTAATAAAGGGAAAAATCGATCGATGCCTCGTCTCATAAATTTTTAACGAAATCCACGACACGCCGTAGGAGGAGCGCGGTTAGCTCTAGGCTCGTTAGCTTCCCGAATTAATTGTAATCTGCTGAATCTTTTACGCAAATCGCCGTATTCCCTATTCCAAGCGATTATTGGAAGGGTAAGGGCTCTATACCGAGCGCGCGCTAGCCACTCCAATCTTCTTCCTCGCGTTTCTTTCCTCTTTCTTTCCTTCGCTGGTGCGCTCGCGAGAGGTAAACGAGAGCGCTATGTATAAGCTCTCGTTCGAATCGACGTAGTCAGCTTCGCGATAAACGGACCATCCTTCCCTTTAATTGGATTAATCTATGGAGATTCATTAACGCCGCGAGCGAGTCGTGGCAGCGGCCGTGTGCAACGACTCTCTCTTCCGATTCACCGAGGTAATTACCTCGAGGATATTTTCCGTCGAGGACTACTCGCGAAAAGCCAGGGCAACGGCTCCAATCAAATTTGTAAATTCAGGAATTTCGCGAGAGAGGGAAAGAGAGCCGCGAGTCATCCTCTTGCAAATCGGCCCCATTGCCCATCGCATTTCAGAGATTTAGGAGAAAGAGGAGGATAAACTCCATCCGGTACGCTTCGCCGGCGCTCGTACAATAATTATCCTTTTAATCCACTTCATCGTTCGCCACGAATCCGTATATCGGAGAACAATCTCCGAACTTTGCTCGTTTTACCTTCGAATCCTGAATATATCTACGAAACACGTTTTTCGTTCTTCATTTATTCTCCATTTATCCGTTTTTGGTTTTTCTCATGTTTGGTAGCAATGGAAAGTAAAGATTTCACAGTTAAGGATGTTGTGTCGTTACATCAAAATAGAGGGATACGTTATAAGAAAACAAAATGCGCTGCCAAATGTGGCAACATCGCACTTCTTTTTCATAACTTTTGGTTAAAATTACGTCGCTTTCATAATAAACGCGTTATCGCCATGAAGATAGCATTTTTGAGCAAAGTTGCCACGTTTTCTAATTCGCGTGCGGTGAAGCTGTTAACCTATAGGTACATAAAAAGCTTGTGTGTGTGTGTAAACTGTACCGCCACAAAAGTATGTCAAAAGCCAACCATCGGAATCATATCAAAACATATGATACTCTTTGCTCTTAGTTTTTGGGAATGACGATACCGACACAACATCCTTAAAAAATAATTTCTTTTGCCGAAAAAACGTGGAAGAACGATGAGCGAAGACGTTCAAGAAAACGAGACGGAGAGTCGCCAAACGAATTCCGTTCTTACGAGGCACGGGTGCTGCCACGTTGCGGAGAAAGCATTAACCATCTAGCCACCCCCTTACTACCCCCCTGATCAATTTCCTAAAGTATCCACATACGATCACGTCGTTGCTCTTGGATTCTGATTTACTTTTCGCCCTGCCCTCGAAATCCTCGTTTCGCGATTGAAAATAAATAGAGCGAGGCTCGTGCTCCGCCTTAAAAAGTAAAATCCGTCTCGGTTGCTCCGTCGTACGAGAGATTAATTTACGGTTCCATACGATCGTGAAAATCTCACTCCATTTCTCGAAATGCCGTACGCGTCCGAGCGCGTTGTATATTAGAAAAGTTTATCGAGTGTTTTCGAGATAGGAAAAGCACGTACGCGAACACGTCGTTCCTCGCGACGTCGCGAGAGGCTAATAAGTATCGGGAAATACGAGACCGAAGTTACTTTTAAAAAGTCTATAGTATATATAGGTGCGTGCGAGAGAAAGGGTAGGAAGGTAGGTTTTTCCTTCGGGGTAAGAAAAGGAGGAGGGTTAACGGACGCGAGGTAGCGCAAGGCTCGCAGTACTTTATGAACACGCCTCACATAAATTGTCGCGGCTCTTTAAGAAATTGGAAAAAGGCGCGAAATCCTAGGAGAAACAGCTTGCGCCGAGAGTGCTTCGAAAAGTTTTCCAACTACGGTGGGACATTGGTGAGTGTTCCCTCGTCCCTATCTCCCCGCTCTCTCTCTTTTCGACGCGTGTCTTAAACAGTTTTTTAATAAAACTCCTTGGCTTCGTAACGATATCCAAAAAAGTCTTTGAGATCGGCTCTTATATCATATATTCGAAAGGTCGTAACAGTTTTGAGGTGGCTTGCCTCGTTTCGCACGTCGTGCACTTAAAAAACGATTTTGAAGAGAAGATCGAAGTAGGAGGAACGCTTCTTAAAGCGAGATTTCGCGCGGAAAAGTTGATATTAATCGAAAAAAGTGGGTGTAGGGAAACAGTGTGCGTCTACGCGAGAGGGAAAGCGGGTGAAAGCGTGGAAAGCGCGAAAAGAAAGTCGCGTACCGGTGGGACGCATTTCACGAAGAGGTAATCTTCGCCGGCAGACAAGATATTACATTTGAATAAATGTCAGCGACGATAACACGCTCCGCTCGCAAGTACGCTATCGATTACGGCGACCTCGGTAAACATCCCGCGGGAAATATTTGCTAATATCGATCACATCGTCATTAATAGTATGCGCCTCTACATCCTCCACCTTCGCTTCTTCGCTCGATCTCATTTTTCTACTTTTTCTTCTTCTACTCGCAACGAATATTTTGCGAAAAAGTATTACTTTTATCCATCGTCCTTCGATAACGTTTCGCGAAAAGAACGACGAACTCATGAATTCGTTCGACCTTTGGTTTCAAAATGACAAGTAGTTCAAAAACTAAGAAATCTCCCCTTCATGGGTTTTTAACTTTTGATTATATACAGTGATACACATTAATATTTGGACACCCTATAAAGCAGAATAATTTTTTTATAATTGAACCAAACAATTTGAATTTTTGCAAGAACATAGAAGGATTAGTTTACTATACCTATATCGTATTTCTGTTGTCTTGAAGAAATGAAATCAATGAGCTTATAATGAAAATTTTAACTGCTCTTTGTAGATTTAGGTAGAATATTTTTTGTTTTCTTTCTATTTAAAACTCAATCTAGCATTTCTTAGAATGCGTACGTAAGACTGAATACCTTTTAGTCGAACGAGGGTCCTCTAATCTTTGTTTATATTATGCTTTGGGCTTTTATACTTCTTTCATTCCTCCAGCGGTCGTACTAGCCTAAAGACGTTTCTGTTTGGAGCTCTTATAACGAAAGAGTAATATTAAAAAGACTTGTTTTATATAAAGACTAGTACATTTCATTACCCATATCCTAACAGTCATCCACATTGGTTAACGTTCAAAGATTGTAGAATATATTGCAGACACTTCGGGAGTACAGATGCCGCAATTGATTTTTCCCTACACATTTGACAATTAAATATTTTATCCTAATTTATTTCATATCACTTCATAATTACTCATGATCATCATGAATATTATCAAAGTGATTAAAATAAGAATACACAATTTTTCCGTGTTTCGCGATTACAATGTATATTTTTAGGAAAATTTGTATCGATTGAGTGCTAGGCAGTTATAAAGATGGTGCTTGCTCGCAATAGTTTGTATTCACAGTCGTACTCACTTATGTTATAAATCAAACCTCGTTAAGTGAATTCAGTGTTCGTTCATTATTAATAAAGCACCGTTCGAAGTGCCCCACACTTTTTCGAGACTAACACCGAGGTCCTCGGTTTCTTTCGATACTTTATGGTTGGGCCTGGTTTGTGTCTCGAACGTCTAGCGTCACTGGCGTCATGCCACAAGTACCAAGACTTTCGACGCTTCGAAAAGGGTCTCTATTGTTTCGCGATTTTTAGGACCGTCCTAGTCAGAATTGATGTGCTTTAGAACTAAGAACTCCGACGGTGCAAACTTAAGGTTATTGATGGGACCTACATCCATGATTGAAAGTAGGTCCTTTAAATAGTTTTATTTTCTGAATATTAGTTTTCCATTATCCCTTTTGAAACGTCGATGGACTTACACGTGTAACGCAGATGTATATCCATCGAGAGTGTACAAAAATATATTGGCGAGTTTTTAGAATTTATTATGGTTTTTGAGATGAACAAAAAAATAGAAAGTGCATAATGGCATTTCGTCCTTTGGTACGGTGGCGTAACATAATGCATGCCTTTAACACTTTGAGGCACGGTGGGATTAAAAGTGTCCCTTCTTTTTGATGTATTTCACGGCATGGTGGGACATTTTTAGTCCCACCTCGAAATCAAAAAACAAAAAAAAAAAAACAAAACAAATTAACAAATTAACAAAAATTAACAAAAAACCCAATAAAATTCCTGTGCAACATGGGTCTATTTTTTATCTGAAATCCTGTGCCTCAAAGAGTTAAACTATAATAATATAACTGTTTTTTTTTTTTTTTGTTTTAGGTGATAATCGAGAGTCATCGACAACCTGTTCTATTTTCGTGTTTGTAAAAGGGTTTATATTGGCTGCATAAGCATAAGTTATTTTATTAATAACTATTTCTTGATGAACATGAAAAGATATATTTTTTGAAAATGTACAGAATATTTTAAAAATTAATTTTAATTCGCATCTGGGACAAATTCCAACTTTTATTTATACTTCTCTGCGTCCACTGTGTAATGAGAAATGAATTGTATGGCCAGCTTCTATAAACTATTATATTTTTGCCATTGTAACAATTAATCATATATATAATTCTTCATACTGTTTCATGTGTGCCATAATGATTATTGCATGGTGTTGCTTTGTTTTTCAACCCATCTATCCATTGTAAGGAGAAATATTGTACGTTAATATGCTGAATAATTGTAATAAAGTTTCCGGTGTTGCATGAATTCTAAATAAATCCCCACTGACCCATTTTACACTTCTTTATTAATTCGATAAATAGTTTTAAAAAAATTCATTCTATTGTCTGATGTAATATATATTTCTATAAAGGTCGCATTATATTTTTCACATAAATAATTTTTTAGTTCCTGAAATACCTCCCATTTTCAAACTAAAAGTCGAATCGAACTGAAATTGTCCATGGAACGTCGGGCATTGCTGCGTGCAACCTAACTTTTTATATACCTAAATTTCAATTTGATTCATTCAGCGGTTTAGATGCTAGAGCGGACACACATACACACGATTAGATTTGATATGAAACGAACACATTGAATAGGATTTTTAGATATCTCAAATAGTTTCGGAAACAATCGTTTGTTACACATTTTGCTCTATCCAGAGCATAAGGATCTCCCATTGGTCGTGCCTAAAAAGCGAAGCTTTTTCACAAGGGTGGGAGGGTTCGAAGGGCTGGTTATTATTCCTATCGGCCTTTCGCGCACGAACCGTACCAAGCGTACGTTCTATACGCGTAGACGTTCATTATGCACGGTATCGCGATTTTCGATAATTCAATGTATTATTATCGGTATTTTGTCGAGTCGATTTAATCGAAATAGCTTCTCCGATTACTTATTTAAATCAAAGTACAGACCTGCCGCCGGTAGCGTAATAATAGAGGGCACGATCTGCGCGAGAAAACAATGGAATTAAATTCAAAACGAAATGTTGACCCAAACTTTATTCCGACACGCGTGCCTGTGCGAATAACTTCATCCCAACCCCCCCATGCCCCGATCGATTGGTTTATCCCACGAATCAATTGTTCGTGAAACCCTTTCGTTTCGTACACGTTATAAACTCTCGTTTTAAACGTCGCGTAAATTTTTAATAGCACTTCAACAAACTTTTTCTTTCCGCGGCAAATCGTAAAAACATGTTGGTCGTTGTCCCGGATTAATCAAACGCATCGAAAGACGATTGAAAATTGAATCTGGTAAAATGAAACTGAGCTAGAGAGAGAGAGAATGAGATAGATAGATATAGAAAGAGGGAGAGAGGAGATGAGTGGGGCGAGGAATAAGGGAGGAAAACGATAGGGACTCGATTATGTCGGGTAATTGCGCCCGCGTGTTGCCGCTCCCTTCTGCGCGTTGCTTTCGAGTGGTTAGGCGAATTGTGGCCGGCGCTTTGTGAAAGTAGACGAGACGGGGATGGACGCGCGCGTTCTATAGTTTCTGCTTATGTGGGTGCGTGCGGTGGTGAGTGCGCGCGTACGTAGATGGGTAAAGGAACGATGACTGGAGGGGACAGGATAGCACGGCTCATCTACGAACATCGGAAAGGGATGTTTCGGATGCGCATCTCGAGAGCGTGTCGATGACAAGAGACACGTTCATTTATAACCCCGTCATGCGTGACTCGGCAAGTATTTTTTCAACGAGTTGCCAGGAAAAAAATGTTTAGAGCGAGTGTAATTAATACGGAACGGCGATCGTCGCGAGTCTCTAGAAATGGATGAGAATTTTTGAAATTTATGGAAAGCGACTAAACAATTCGTCTATTATTCCCACTTAAAAAAAGGTTGGAAAAAGGGAGTAGATGGATGAAGAGGAGCGGGGGGATCGAAACGCGAAGCTTATCGCGAGCCGCATCGTGGAATAATGCGCACAGTGGAGGGTAAATCGAAAATCATCCCTCGACCGTATCTCGTTGTTCTCCTCTCACCCTCGACAAGCACGTCTCTCTCTCCCTCTCTCTTTCTCTCTGTGGACACTAGGCGCGTACGCGTACGTTCGCCGGTGTTTACCGCAATTATTAAATGTAAACTCATATTTCGTAATTGCCAAATATTGGCGGTCCGATCGGCCGCGACCCGATGCACCTCGCGAATGCTACGGCCGTCCACCGCCGTTGCTGCTGTTGCTCGCACGCTTTCCATCCCTTCTCAAATAACAATCCTTCCACCCCTCGCGCCACGCGCGCCCACGCACTCACACGGCCGAATCTCCGACGAATTAAACCGACCCCGTTACCTCGCACCCCTCCCCCCCCCTCCTCCTCATACGTTGAATCGATAAGCGCCCGCGCGAGAAGCGATCCCGAGGAACAAAGGGACTCGATCCTCCTTTCGATTATTACCATCGATCGATGACGTTCCCCTATCTCGTTTAACGGCAAAGATCAACGAATTCTTTTTTTATCCAGAAAATAGTCGAGATAGTATTTCTCCTTTTAAAAAATATTTAAAGATTATAAAAGGCCGTGTACGAGTTTCTCGGTATCCAGATTCCATATTATTTTTTCACGTTATCGGTGGAAATAAATTTTCATTCTCCTCGCATTGCTCGTGGAAAAACGTGAAAGACAAAATCCCGCAGTGGAGTTTGACGGACTGTCGATTAAAAAACCGGTCGAACCATAACGGGCAATTATTTACGATTTAAAAACCACCGATGTAAAGTTTCGTAGAGTCTCTGGCAAGCGAGCTGGTTGACCAAAAGAGAGGGAGGGAGGGTGGGTGAGCTGGCTCGAGCGAGGGTTGTCGACGGAGTGGCGTCAGCTTGCGTAACTATCGGTAATTAATCAGAATCATCCTCGTATATCGTATCCGTTGCCGTAGTGGGAGTCCGCGATGGCGGTGACGCCGACGATGGTGGTGGTAAAGGTGTGCGACGGTAGTGGTGGTGATGCTGCCGGTGCCGACGGCCACGACGACGCTGCTGGACCGTGCCGATGCTGTCGGAGCTGAGGGGGTAGTTAACCAGTGACGTCACGCTCGCGGCGACATCTGGCCCGGCACTAACCACCGGACGACACTGCAGGACACTGGACACTGCCCTCTAACGCAAACTCCGAATCAAAATTACCCTTGCCGAGGGTCTACGAGAGCCCGCACACCGGCTGCTTCCAATTAATTCTACCTTCGACACGTATCACCCGATCCATCCCATTCAGCTCCGTGGACTTTGGTAACGTACGGGTTACTTCCGAGAAAACTCCGTTCCCATTATCTACCTTTAATTTTCCACTATTTTTCTAGGTCCTCCGAGATGACGATTTAAACGCATCGCTAGGAGAACAGCCTTCCACCTTTCCCCGCGTGTAAAGCCGGCTTTGCGTACGTCCCTCGACAAGCGCGGCTATCAATTGCGACTAATCCTTCGCGGACATAGCGGAGAAACTGTTGTCCCTGTGTCTCTGTCGCGATCGTTCGAGATCTTGCCGATTGATCTACGTTGACCACATGATTTACGCGCTTATCTATACTTTTTGGAAATCAAAGACGATCGTTTTGTCGTAGACTTTTGTACGAAAGAAGTGAATAAGTCGTAATCATGGAAAGGCGGCACGGTCGATGGACATTTCGTGTCCGGCCAAACCGCAAGAGCGGTCATGTATATTAGATACCCAATTCCGGCGGTAATCCAGCCATAAATATCTTTGAATTATATTTTCCAACGAGTTGGACGCTACCACGGACGATTTGCTCTAGGTACCGCGCGGACGCGTTCGGGGAAAGAGGAAATTGGGGTAGAAACGTGTGCGAGTATTCGTGTGTCTGTGGAAGAACGTGTATATGCGTGGGTGTGTACATTTATGAAAGAGAGAGAGAGACCAGGCGGGCTATTTAGCTGTTAATCGCTCAATTAAATTGGATCGCTCGTATTAGCTTTTAATCCCAGTGCATCGCACTGTTGGTGCTATCGCGCGCGCAAGCCCACGCGAACTGCCCCCGAAAAATCAAAATGAAATTTCGCTTCGAGCCGCGGAGGATCGTCTCGGATAACGTCGAATTCGAGGGGACGTGATTCCGTTTACGTGCGCGCTCGATCTACCTACACCTGCGTGAGTCTATCCATGAGTTGGTATTGGTAAGAGGGAATAAAATAAATTTCCGTTTCGTGGCTCTCATAGCCGGCTGCTTCCACTCTATTTTTTTTTGAGATTCGCCAGATAACGTTGCGTTCGATAACGTTCCGGCAGAGTTCAAAAGAATCGATCGAAGTTTTAGCTAAACTATTTACAGCATCGATAATCGAGCGTGGACGGGGCGCGTTATCCTTTAACCGCAACGACTAAGCGGAAGCATCCGAGGGTTTGTTATATGACAGAGGCTAATCTAATCTCATTTACATCGCGTAACGGCCACGGGATTGACGTTCATCGAAATAAATCCAGACGCGCGTTCGGCCCGATATCTAGTAGTAACGCGCGAGCGCATGTAAATCGCAGCTTTCCTCCCTGGAACAAATCGAATGTCGGTCGATGTAAATGAATTCCATTCTAATTGCAATTATGCGACACGAGCGCGCGCATAAATGTTCGGACGTTATACGATAAATGACACGTCGCTCAGGGCGGTGCGGAGCGGGTGTGTGGCGAACTCGCGAGGCGGATTCGCCGCTCTCGCGGCTCGTCCGTCATTGCGAATTTATGAAACGACGATCGTTAAATCCATTTCGAGCTTTCCACCGATCTACCTCTCTTCCTCCTTCTCTCTCTCCTGGGCGCAACTCATAATTGCAATTAATCAATAATGAACGTCATATAATTGGCGTCCGCCGAGACGACGACCGTTTAAATATTTACCTTTTCTCGTCTAGCGACGAGACATAGTCGGTTACGAAAATAGACATCTTCCTTGAGATCGGAAGGTGGGACGGGTACCGTTCTTCGAGACATCGCCTCTTCGATCTCGGCGTTCCTGCTGCAATTAGATTTCGCTAGTCCGTACGTTTTCTCGCGCGACGATTCCGCGATCTATCTATAGTCTTTGAAATCGTATTACTCAACGACGAATGGGAGAAAGACATCGCGGTTATTAAATTAAAATAGTACTATGGTTATTTGATACGAAGGAAGAAACGGTCCTAATTATTTCGAAATGATATCTCCTAATTTTCCTTCTCGATCTCGTTAGATCAAAGAAGAAAGTATTTTCGTGATCGAACGAACGGCCCGTCGACGAACGCTCGTGCTTTCTTCGAAAATAGCTGAAAATTCGTCGAGCGAACGAATGCGGCGGCGGCGCTCTCGGCGCTGTGAATAATTAAAGCGATGTTTATTCGGCGCGAACGATAATCGATAATAAATTACGTCACGCCGTTATAGCGCAAATGCCATTCTCCAAGGGTAAATCATTAAAACGGGCGTACGCGAGTGCGCCAATCAGTAGGCATACCGTGTAAATACGTGATGGAAAGCCCCCCCCTTTCCTACCCTCTTGCGGCCCACTCCACCTCACCCCATCAATCCTCCAGCCACCACCCCCACGTTTCGGTCAAACTACCTCGTTCTAACTGACTTTAGCTGTTTAGCTAGTACGATTTATTTATCGACCGGCCGTGATTAGACTTTCGCTTTACCATCGACATGCGACCTCGTCAAACATTGACGAGCCGGCCCGATTTGTTAAACGATCGCGCGTAGCTATTCTCCCCTCCAGTACTTCCACCTATTTTCGGGGCCTCCAACGAAATACCGGAGCTGCCAGCTTCGAGCGGAGTTTTGCCAGTGGCCTGCTGCTTCGTACGCCTCTTCTTTTTTTGCCTCTCCGACCTATCGCGCTCCACCTGTTGCTACAAAAATGAAAAGGAAATTATGACGCGTGCGTTTGCCGATTCTTCCAAGATCGATTTGCAGTGAAAGGATGATTCTATATTTTTTTTTTTGTAATTTCGTTCGACAAGAAGATCAGAAGGTTTCGTCTTGATCGGTAGTTTGCATGAAAATCGGTCATATTTCGATAAAGATATTGATAGTACTTGAAAAGTGAGTTTAGATATCGGTATATGCTTGGAGAAAACAAATTCTCTACTTCGTAATTAAAGCTATTTTTTTTCTACGACTTTAAGTATCAACAATTTTTTTTTACGATAGAAGAAAAGAATAATATCGAAGGAAAATAAGCTTCAGAAAAGTTTTCCTAGATCGTTTGCCATCTTCGATTTCTAATTCTCGTCTAATCGAGACTCGTTGTTGAGTAGTAGGAGCGAGAGAGCGCGCAGACGGCCCACCTCTCTCGAACGGCAAGTCGGATCGCAAGTTCGAAAGCCGTGGCGTTGGAGAAGCTTAAGGAAAAAGCTTGTCCGGAAAGGTGGGGTAGAGCGTCGAATCGTACCCACCCCCAAGACGTGCCCCCTTCGGGGGTGTCCTATCGCCACCCGGAGCTTATTCCGCCCCTTAAGCTCTGGCCACACCCGCAACCATGCGCAGTTTCCACCCATCGGCCAATGAAAGCACGAGAGCTTGCAAGCTCTGCTCAGCGGTTTTCGAGTCGAGCCACTCCGGCAAACACCACGTGCCACGCGTCCGAGTTGCACGTGCACGTCGCGGGGCTACGAGAGCTTCGGCCCATTCGACACACGCGATTTACCGAGCTTTCGCGCGCATCGTAACCCCGCGTTCTTCTCCGCGTCTTCGACGTGTCTTCGGCTTCTTCCTTTTCTTTCTACTTCTTCTTCCCTTCGCAACGTCGACCTTTCGCTCACGACGGATCGTCCCGATTCTTCGGACCTCATGGGAATCGATTGAAAAAGAGAGAAAAAGAGAGAGCTTGCGAACACTTGGCACGAGCAGACGGTACCTACCAACGCGACAAATGAAACGTGAGTCCAAAGTTTTCTTCTCTCTCTTTATCTATCTTGCATTTTTTATCATCTCTACATTCGTTCGTGCGTCGCGTCTTTTGTTGAAATAGTAGATAGATTAGTGGGTTTTCGAGCGACCGTAACGACGATTCGACGAACTCTGCACGTTTTTGAAGAGACGCGAGCCGGATCGATACCAAGTGTTTCCTCCGCTCGTGTCGCTTCGCTCATCATGGGGGAGAGCGATATTCAACAGTTGGTCCTTCTTTTATCTCGCTAAACTCGAACGCGCAGTCACGGATCCTTAAAAGCCCCTGGTCTTCGCGGTACTCTCGAACGAAGCGTTGCTTTATTACGATCGATCGATGCTCGTGAATAAATGTCGATTATTCGATTTAGAAATGTTCTTTTTGAAAGAAATACCTGTGAAGTAAATTTTTAGAATACGAGGTTTCACATTTTTCTTCTAGAAAATTTAACTAACGTACAACCAACTTTCCCTCTTTCTCGGTATCGCACGAAATAAGACAGTCAAATTCTCGGCAGATCCACTCCCGGAATGTAAATCGCCACATTTGGAAGCAAATCCAAAAGCTCGACGTCTATCGACCTCCGTAAAACTTTCTCAAACGAGATCCACGATTACTTCATTCCCGCACCCCGAAACGTAAAAGAGACGATCTCCTTTGCATTGCAAAAGATGTTATAATTAACGAATAATTTTCCCTATTCCTCCAACTGAGATCATTTACGATCATTTACGTCTACGACTTGGAGAGAACGGTTCAATTTTCCGGGAAAAGAAACGTAAGAAAAAAAAAAAAAAGGCAGAAGATAGAAAAATACTACGGGAGAGATCCTCGATACCGTTTAAACCGTTCCACGATCGGGCGAATCTTTGCACGGTCCGTTTGTTCCACACGGAGAGAAAGAATTCCGGGCTGGCTAGCGGGCATAGGTGTGGCCATAGGTGTAACATATTTATGTTGTGAACCGGCCGAGTGCGGGCAATAAATAGCAGGCGGGTCGGGGTAGGGGCCAAAGCGATTACGCTTCCCAAACCCTCGGCGTCGGACGTCCGAGCGATCCACTACATCCACCCTCCACCCGGCTAGGACTCCTCTCTCTCTCGCATACTCTCACTCATGCTCTAACTCTTTCTCTCTCGTGAGCCCTCCGGACCCTCTCTACGATACTCGACAACCCTATTCGTTTGTTTCCACCTCCGTGTTACGTACGTGCGCGTATAGCTTGGATACGCGTACGCGAAGGTATGCAATTTCGGCGCCGGGAATGCGGCCGAACGAACGACCGCACAACGCGTATCGTCCTATTCGCGACGTCCACCTCTTACTCGAGTCTTCCCTTTTTTTTCCCTCTTCCTCCCTACTCTCTCTTCTATCTCTTTCGTCATGCTTTTAAAGTGGCTCGCTCAGAGTCCTCTCTCTCTATAGGTTCTATTCCTACAAAGGTGTATCTCGCGAGTCCGATGTCAATCGATTCTCGAGGATTAATCCCTGTAGATTGAGGGATCGGAAGGACCAGAGGTATCCGAGTAACCTAATGATGCATATCTCTCAGTCCGTTATGTCTCGAATGTCCGAGGAAAGGAAGAGGAGAGGGAAGGGCGGAGACGAGATGAGACGAGAGGATGGGAGGAGGAGTCGGAAAGCCGTAGCTCGCAATGCGTGCTTCGCGATGAGGTCGAGAGGTTGCGGCCGGATGCCAGTCTAACCATGTCTAGCGTGCACGTTTACTCGTGATCTCGAGGTAGCCTCGTAGTTAGCCGGCTAGCCTCCTAAACGCATCCAGCCAGAATCCGAGCAATGCGGCGCAAGAGTCGTGCCTCGGCGTCGGCGCCGACTATGCAGGAGGATGCTCCAGGATGCGCCCACCTAGAGCATTTGCCTAGAGGATTACCCTACCCTCCGATTGGCTCGCGAATGCGCCTCCTCGAGATCCAACGCGCTGTTTCGGATTCTAGTGCTTCAACCTATACTTGTTATTGAACTGCTTTTGACTTTTCTAAAATTATTAAGCCTCTGCACTCCGCGTCGAGTCTGACTCGACAAGGCCGATTTTGAGGATAATACGATGTCGACTGCTCCTCGACGCTCAATTTTTTTTATATCCACAGATTTTACTCCAATTCACCTACCAACAACTTGAACAATTTTTTTTATAATATGAGTAATGATATATCACTTGAAATTAAATGATATGATGTTGGAAATATGGTGCCTCAGAAGGGACAGCGGAGTGCAAAGGATTAATTATTTCGATCTGATATAAACTATACACGATCGTTTATTACCTTTCTACCTGATAGCTACGTATGATCGATAGAAGAGCAAGCTAGCGTTCACGAATGTATTTTTTTATCGTTCAGAAACAACCTGTCCGCGAGCGAGCGTTTTCATACGTAATACCGAGAGGTGTGGGAAATCGCGTGTATATGAGAGAGAGAGAGAGAGAGGAGTTGGGGAAGTGTGCAACGGGTAACGAAATTCCCTCAGTGCGCGCGTCTCGCACATTCCGCAGCGAGATTGCGCAAAAATCGGGCAAAACAAACGCAACTAATTTAACTGCTTTCGAACAATTAATCCGAAGCATTTAATTTAATTGCGCCGCAGTCCGCCGAGGCTGGGTTAGCCGGCGACCGAAACAACACAACCGACCGACGGAAAACCCGCCCGGAATTTCGGCTCGGGTGCAGTGGCTCGAATTCTTTTGCTATGTGTAAAATAAAACGGGGCACGCGGAGAGGGTCTCTTTCTCTCTCTTTACACGCGAGAAGGGATGACAACGAGCCCCGCCAAAAGCCCACCGAGTCCCGACCCATGACATGTACCTTCCTCTTGGATAGAAAAAAAAATCGCGTGATTTTGGACTCATTTTCGACTTAAAAACAGCTTCGATTTGAAAGGAAAATCAAGTTACGCGTGAAAAGAAAATAAAGTGATGTAGCTGGAACCACGGTGGGTAGGCATCCAGGTGGTAATTAATAGCAAACCCGTATAAATCAGTGGCAGGTTGGTAGGCGCGTTTGAACGAGCGTCGCTACGCGCCACTACCGATGCGGGATTATGCCCAGAGGGACGGTTACCCCAGGACTCGCTAATTTTTCAAACAGCCGCCATAATGGTCCCGGCTAATTACTGATTTTTATCTCCGCGAGTCGCTACCAACCGCGAGAATAACGAGATAGATGAGAGGAGACGGAGAAGAGAGGGAGAAGGGGAGGGAGCGTTCGGAAAATAGAGAAACAGGGAGAAAACGAGAACGAGGGACGCTACCGGATTTTTATCCCATCTGGGTCAAATGGATTTCGCGGACGGGAAAAAAATCGAAAGCCGATAAATACGAGCGATTTTCTACTTTCTCCCTCTCTTTCTCTCTCACCAGCGACCATCGCTAGGAGCATTTTTTAACGATAAAAACGAAAAATTGGCTCTGAGCCAAGTTCTTATCCGTTCAACGAGAGTCAGCGATAGGACGTCTCAAGTTGGTATGTACCTAGGGTGAGTTTCATGGGTACTACGGGTAGATAGATACAGCTAACTACCCCCAAACACCTATGTACTTAACGTAACCATGTAAGCTCACGCTAGAACAAATTTGCCCCCGACGGCCTCTCTGGCACCCCGAACCATCCTAGTCCTTTCTCGGCTCCTCTCCTCGATTCTCCCTCGAAACACCGATGTTATGAAGTTGTGTTGAACTTTTCGCGAGCATAGTTTGCGGAACACCCCCGGGTGACTCTGAGAGCTTACCTTGGCTCGTGACATATATCTACCAGGCTCTAACAACGTGCGACGTGAAACAGACAGAGAGAGAGAGAGAGGGTGTGAGCGAAGGAGAAGGGTAGATCGCGTCAAATTTGTGGAGAGCAAGAAGGGTTCCCGTGGAAGAGAAGCCAAATTTCGAGGCGCGTTCTTTTATCACGACGATCGATCTGCTTCATCTCTGCTACCTGTTGCCCACCCATCGACAAGACGTTTTAACGCTAGAAAACAAACTGCGAGAACCAGCTAAGTGTTTGTCTTGCGACTGAAATGAAACGCTAAGTCGACCCGTGACCATTATCGTTTTTCAATTTATTCAGGAATAGAAATCTCATTATTAGTTGGGAAGAACGTCAGTGGTTCTTCGATCAACCTCTAGAACAAAATCCTTCAAAGCTATCACCCACTATTTCTTTCTTGCGCAAACACACGTTCCTGCGTGGCATCGTGCGCCAACCAAAACGGTACACACGCGTTAGGAATTCCCGGCACGGCAGTCGGAGCCAACAGGCACACAGTAGAAACTTACGGGACAACTTTGAGAGGCAGAAGGGGAGGGAGAGAAGCGAGGATGAGAGGGAAAGGAGTCGGCGGGCGGTAACAGCATTACAACGTTATTAGATTTACCGCAAGCACCTACCCCGAGGCACTCCTGCACATTACACACACTCCCCCTTCTCGGTGAAGTATAAGTAACCCTGAGCAGCCCATAGACCTCTCTCTCTTCCCTCTGTTTCTCCTATACCGCAGCAGCAGACTTTCGTATTAAATTATGCGCATGTTCCTCGATACGCGCAAGGTGTTTCGAAATATTCTCACCGTCGATCGTAATTTCTCGATATGCTTAAGAAGATTCGGACGATGTAAACGGTGTTGCTTTTAATCCAGAGCGAATAAATCTTATCCCTTAGACGTTTAAACGGTCTTTCGTTGTTCGCCAGACGTAACACTGTGTAAGATAGATTTATAGAGAAGGTAAAGAGAGAGAGAGGGAGGTATGGTAAGGGTACGGAAAGAGAGGAGAGAGAGAAGTTTCGGTGCGCCTAGCTATTGAGTAGCTACCCTTAAGATAAGGATGGCTTCGCCCCGTCCCTCATACGTTTCCGCTATCTGACGCTAAACGGCACCGGCGCTCGTGGCCTCCCACGTAAAAGGGATGGCTCTGCCAGCTCGGTTCTACATAATACGCCGGCACATTACTGTCGAAACCCGTTAGATAAGCGGAATTTAGAACGGCACGACGGAATTTTTGCGCTCACGCAACGAGTCGCTTGAAAAATTGCCGTAGAGCTTTTCTGACTTTCGCCAACGGCGATTTTTACGACTTTGTTCTCTTCGATTTTTTCTTGCAGTGGGAAAAGATCGAAGAAATTTTCGGGCTCGTCAAAAATCACTTTTTTCATAGTCGTTGTTCAGAGAGCATAAAAGAAGTGAAAACGGCAGGTAATAACGCGAAACGGGGAAGGATAAAGAATAGTGAAACTGATTTCCAAGGGGTGAAGTGGAGAGGAGCTCGACAAAAGCCCTCGACACATTCCACTTCCTTGCAGCCCTCTCCCAACGTCTACGGACTCTCTCTCTCTCGCTCTTTCTCTCGTTTAAGGCTAACTGTCCACAACGGGGGTGCAAACTACCGTTATCTGTGGACGTTTATGCCCACGCCTTATCTAGCCAGCAGCTCCGACGGCGCTTCGTGCTCGCTAACAACTACCTATTCTCTTCCGTGGCAACCTCCTTTCTCAGACACAAAACGACCTTGAGCTTTCATCCATCTTCGACGGCTACCCAACCAACCGGCCATCTTTCTCACTAGAGGATCTCGTCCCTGTTATCGATACGCTTAGGGATTCCTTTCCAAAAAAAAAGGAATATTCTATCGTAGAATCGGAAAACACGAGGCTTATCTTTAACCACCACTTTCCTTTGTTCGCCTTTTCAACGTTGATCGCCAAAGGACGACGGAGGAAAAAGAAAAGAGGAGAATGGTTCGTAAGACGAAACGCGACGAAAACAAAGACGTTACTCCGTCCGTTATCTGCCGGGAACCGTGGCTTCGGGTTATAAAATAAGCGTCGAACGAGAGTAAAACGATAGGAGGGGGTGGTCGGGTAATAAATAAGATAAGCTTCGAATAGATTCCTACGGGAGTAAAAGGCATTATCGATGTGTTGCTTTCTGACGCGACGCCATCACGCTTCGATGCCTTCGCTCGACGACGACGCCCCATCGCGATACGATCTTTGTTTTCCGAGAGATCCCGAGATAATCCTTTAATAGTCTTCATTTTTTATTTTTCTTCTCGAAAGAAACCTTATGAGAGTCACGAACGAGTACAATGAGAAGAGAGATCGCAAAAATCTTTTTGAAAATATTGTGGTGAGTCGTAGGTATTAAAAAAAAAAAAAAAAAAAAACTAGAGATAGGGACAGAGAGAGATGCGGATTCTCGTTGAGCTCGGCACGCATTTCCCCGTCAAATTACAAATGATCGGCCGATTTTCCGGCGATTTTCCCGAACGAAACGTACCGAGCTTGCACCACGCCGGTACATCGAACTAATTGGAAGTCTTAATAGCACTCGACGTAATAACGCTGTCGGGATCCGGGTGTGTGCATCATATCGACCGGAATTTCCAACCCGGACCCCTCTTCGTTTCCAACCCCTCTCCTCTTCAGTCGCTCTTTCCTCTCGAAGCATCACCCTCTACGCGTATCGCCCACTGCCGACCCATCAATGGCGAATCAACAAACGGGACTGATTTGATTTCATTCATTAATTCCGAGCGACTTCGTCCGAGTTGATTTCCGTTATATTTTTTCTTGCACGAGCATTCTCGTTCGTAATATATCGAGGAAGAAGAACGAGAGACCGATGAATTCATTTCGAAGATCCACCAAAACGATAATAGCTTACGGATTAACGTTATAACGCGAGCGTAATGACGGCAAATATAACTACGTACGGGGCGAGTATGGCGCGATGAACGAAATTTATTCGGTAATATCATCGAAATTAGAAAATGGATAAGCGTTGAAAAAGTGAGTTTATAAATCCCAATTATCGGGCCATTAACCTACGTAACGCGATTATTTCGTTGGACGTTACAACGTTTCGTTCGGAATGCCGATTCGGTGATAAAGTGATACGATAAATCGACCGTGATTGCGTTCCACTTACACACGGGAATGCACGTAGGAACTATCGTCGCTGCTCCGGAATACGGAATGAGCTAGCAATGAGTATCGCTATGTAAAATTACACAAGTTCTAAATTTAGTTGTATCATTTTTTTTTTTAACGTAGAACTTTCGAGTCAAAGAAGCGACGATCGAAGGATGCAACGGAACGGTAAAAGCGAAACGTCCATCTTATCGTCGAGTCTCATGACCATGCCATGATTTAATATAAACTGCGCACAAAGCGCTACCTTTGATAGGCAAATATGAAATATTCCGGTCGGACGAGCACCCATTCGGGGACACGCTCGAGGGTGCCTGCCAGCGTCTCCAACTTCTCGGCTCGAGAGAGAGAAGATACGTGAACGTATATCTCGCATACCTGACTTCATATTTGCATCCCTACCTTTCGGTATACGCGTAACTATGTCTGGAATATGTCTGTCTCTTTTCCTCTCTATCTCTGTGTCTCTTGTTCTTGAAAAAGGTAGAAGGAAGACTGTCCCTTTGAGAGAGAGAAGGAAAATAAGAGAGAGAGAGCTGCAAATGCCGGACGAGAGTTTTCAATATCTCTGCGTAATATCGGACGTACGTCTTGACGAAAAAATATAGCGAGTAAAGAAAGGAAGAAGTCGTAACGACAGAAAATCGTTTTTAGGTATCCGTCTAGATATCGTTCCAGATATCCATTTCTTCGGACTGGCTTTGATCCTTTATTACATTTTTACAAGCGATTACGTTGGGCAGCCTCTGGCGATTCTCGAAGTAGAGGAAGTCGAAGGAATAAGAAGAAGGAAAAGATCTTGTTTTCCTTTCCACTCGCGATGGTCTTCGAGAACGAGCGAACAGTCTGTTCTGGCTTTTCTCTTACCCTTCGAACGGAGGAGACGGTGGGTAACGAAGTTGGCCGTTCCGCGAAGGAAGATATTGTTCTTGTTTGTAGCTGGGAGTTAAGTCGAGTTCGAGCCGGGGCTCGCTCGCTCCTAATTAGGTTTAAGGGTTTATAGAATTGTTTCGCAAAGTCGATTATGAGATTGCTAGGCGAGTCGCGAACCCATCGTGAAAGAAAGTCTCTCCCCGGTCCATCTCTCTCCCCGAAAGCTTCTCTTCGATAAATTCGAGAAAAGAGACCGGCTGGCTCTCCCGCAAAACGCGACGAACCTTCAAATTCGACGCAGCAATTTGCGTCTGCCCTGCCATTGCCAATCACGTCGAATCCTTTTATCTCGAAGTAGTTCGGGATAAAAATCAAGGCGACCCACGGTGACGACCTGTAATAGTAGGACCGCGTGCTGACTGGTTAGGCTGCAGTTAACCCGGGACACGTAGGTACGGCTCGTGAAAAAAAAAGGAAGAAGAAAAGGAGAAATAGGCGGAAGGGGTTCGAGAGAGTTCGGTGCTTTTGAGCGACACACGTCACGAGCAGACGCGTGGAAGGTGTTGGCCGGCGAATCGGTCCAGGCTCGTCTCGCGAGTGATTGGTGGGGTATGGCAATTTTAAACAGTCTCTCGTGACTCGATCCTCCACGTACTACTCTATAGCGAGGAAAGAGCGAGAGAATGGAGAGAGAGAGAGAGATAGAGATTGAGAGAGAGATAGAGATTGAGAGAGAGAAAGAGACTCAGAGAGGGTAGGAGGGTCCTAGCGAGGCTGGTGCACGCAATGATTGATGCTGGGGCCAGTGCGGAGGCTATATGGTAGGACTGAGGAGGGTGAGGCGTCGAAGAGAGGAGTAAGAGGAGGATCGGTCCTACGGGCTGGAGAAATTTAATTAACGTAAATGCCGCCGCCACGGCCGGCGTTACAAGCCGTGTGTGTGCGTGGCAATCGCTCATATGCAACCACCCCTTTCCTCCCGCGTACCCATTCGAGAGAGAACGAGGCTGCTTCGTTCAACCCCGTTCACCCCTTTATGTACACCATCCTCCTTCTCGACGTCCACGTCGTCATCGTCCTCGTTCTCGTCGTAGTTGGCGTCACCACGTGCGGACCAGCTGGCAGCGCGTGTTATTAAACATCCGGAAAAGGGGCTAAAAGAGCTCGATTACGTGCCGATTGATGATGGATAATCGGATCGCGGCCCAGCACGCGCGCACACCGCGCGTTTGGCACTATCGATCGATCGACTCTCGGAAGCGCGCGTATATTTCCCTCGCGAGAAGAGATCGAGTTAAATGTTACCTCGCACCCTCCTCCGGCCGGTACCACCACCACCACCTTTACTAACACCAGCACCATCATCCTCTCGTAGTTGGCCGCACTCTCGGCTTTTCGATCGGCCCGTTCTTGTTTCCAACGTGGAAATATGAAGCCGTTACTGCCCAGGCAGGAAGCCGCAACGGCCGCGCGAACATGGTCGCCCGTAAAAGCGGATTCAAACGGGGCACCTCTTTGACGCTGCGTACCCGGCACCACGATCAATTAGGGTCGTTGCATGGCTAGCCGCCAACCCGCGACTCCGTGATCGCCTCGCCACAAAATACAACCGTTTGCTTGTCATTCTACTCTCTCCTTTCCTTCGAGTAGGTATATACCTTTATCTTTGCGTTTGACGTTTCTTATCGAATCTATCGGAAAAAAAAGGGGAGAAGACGCGGTACTTTTTGAACGGTTTGTACACGTAAGTACCGCGTGGTAACGGCTGTGGCCCCGCTTTGAAGGGTAGGAAGCGAGAGAGAAAGAGAGACAGAACGCGAGAGAAGGACAGAAAGGGCGTGTGTAATGGCCACGGCACGTGGTGCGTGTCCCCATTAAAACGATCGCACCCCCGGATTGATTTTCAGCCTTTCGGCATTTCATCCGAGCAAACTTCGTTGTCGATATAATTGAATCGCGAGTGTCCGTCCAACTCGGCCGCAAATTGACCGAAACGCGCAGCTCGCCGTGACGTCGGCCGATCGCGATGGCAAAAAGAGGATGAAACGATGCTGTGCCGAGCGGTCGAGTAAAAGGGAGATAGAGAGAATCGTCACAAGGACAGCCTGTGTGCGGCTTTCGGGCTACGATGTGGACCCCGTTACGGAGATAAAACGATAACTTAATTATTCCCTCCGGTTGTAGACCGATCGCACCGTCACCGCTGCCACCACCGTTCCTATACCCGAACTATCAACGATTCCAACATTTTCGTTGATTCGTGCTAGGTACCCTTTATTATCGACAATTTCGAAACTTTGTTCGAGCTAACCAATTATATTGCCGTCGTGATTCGCTAAATTTTGCTGAAATTCAAGTTTCACTGTTTCAAACGATTCTTCTTAGTTTTTTTGGATCGACGTTCGACGCGAACGGGACGATGCGCAGGAACGATAACTGCTAATTAGTCTTCCGCGAAGAGCCGTATGGCAGGCTTCTGGAGGGTCCTACTACACCCGGCACGCATGACGCGTCCCTTTATTAAATACCTTCGAAATTAAAATTATAATAGCATTTGGTACCCCTTGACCACCCACCGAGCTACGATGGTACACTACGCTACGTATATCCTACGAAAGCGACTCACCCTAAATTATTTCGCCGACGAAAATAATATCGAACACCGATCGATAACTTCCGTGGATGCGCTCGTATACTCTCCGAATCGTTTTAATAACGAGAGACGAGATATCCATGGATTTGTTCGCGCGCTGACCGCTCTCGTTACGCGCGGACGTTCGAACGTGCATCGAACTTGTCGAAAAAGACTCGGAAATTTGACGAACAGGCTTATTTATATTTGCTTTCCCGGCAAACGAGGCGCGTTCGACAGTTTCGAGATAATGCTGGAATCGATCCTTGATCGATAAGACATCAAAAAGTCATTCTCGTTGTCGAGTTTAATCAAGGGGACTCATATCCGATGTCACGAGACATTACGCTTTTAAAATAATACAGTTCCAATCGGAAACAAAGCCGAGTAAATGCAACGTCGATCACCGACGGCAATATCGATGGGTTTAATTAATTTTGTCCTCTCTTCCAATTTCGTATTGATAAAATCGGAGAAACAAACGTTAAGGTTTGCCAAGAGTAGAAAGTGTTCCTACGTGGTCAACCGTACGACTTGGTGAAAGAAGGGGAGAGAGAGAGATGGTAATCGGGCAGCACAAGCATAAGCTATACGTTCCTATTGGTAGAGGTGGTCGCGCGATGGGGTTAACGGGGGTTGAATCGGCCGGGTGGCGAGGTTTGGATTGACGGCAAAGCGCTTTTGAAGCGCCGATAATAACGAGTAGTAATGGCATAACCGTGGCTGGTGAACATTCTAATTATGGGTAACGCGAAGCGATCCTTCGAGCCAGTCGAGCCGGATCGAGCGAAGCAAGGCGTGCGTTTCTGGAGAGTGGAAGAGAGAGAGGCTGAGAGAGGATTTGAGAGGAAGCAAGAGAGAAGAGGAGGGAAAGAGAGAGGGTAACTGCGGAGGTAGGTAGGTTGTATGGCCCCTGTCAGCCACTGTGCCACTGACGGCTCGCTAATTGCTCAACCAACCTCCGATCCTCCGGCTCTCCTCTGGCCACCCCTCCACACGGCACCTCGCCACCCGGCGTCCTTCGCCAACCTGGCAGCCACCCTTCAAATCCAAATCCATCCCTTCGTGCAACGCACGGCACCCGGAGCTTCGGCCCTCCGGAATAGCGGGCATACATCGACCATCGGTAGGAACATCAGATTTCTCCTTCCTCCCTCCCCTTCCCCTCTTCGTCCCCTCTTTACCCTCTACCTCTCGGAATCCTACTTAGTACCATCACAAATCGAAACGCTTCTCATTGATCTCCGTTAATGGATCCATCATCGAGCACCAACCGATCCATAGTACACCGTGCTTATCGGGACTTCGATGAAAGTAATACGATTTAATGCAATCGTCGAAATAAAATATTTAAAGCTATCAACCCAATCTTCAAGACAAAATCTGAATCTATCTTTATCACGAAATCGATCGGCGATTGGACAGTCGACCGCAAAAACGGGACATCATTCCGCGAGTTATTTCCAACTTCCAATCTAACCTTTCAATATTCCACGAGACCGAGATTTCTTTGCAACATCTTTTCGTCTCGTGGCCCACTTTGCCAACCATCATTTTTCAGTCTCATCGTCGAGAAATTCCATTTTAACGCGGTTAAACATAGAAAATAGGTTAATCCAACGAGAAGGATATTTAATGGAAACGGAGCGAATGTATGGACGCATACCGGTAGGAAGTTTACGTCGACGTTTAAGGTGTAAGTAAACGGTCGGACAGCCGGTTACAAGACGAAGGATCGATCGTGTGTGCCAAATCCATGCAAGCGAGCGAGCGACTGGCCAGCGAAGGGTCGCTCGCGAATTAATCGAGCATATAATCGATGCGAACCCGTCGATATACGTATATGGAAGCCATCCACTTGGTCACCCTCGCGAGCCCCTCCATCGTTAACCAACGTCGGATTGGTAACGCTAATTTCTGTGCCGGACGTGTCGTACTACCCCATCGAAAAACGTCGATAAATATAATCCTTTTTGTTTATTTATTTTTTTTTAACTCGATCTATTTTTCGTTTCAGTAAACTTACGTTTCGTAAAACACCACAGTCGATAGATACTCTAGCTTTTTTTCGATTTTTTGAAGCACTAGCGATGTTTTTACTGGCACATCGAGCGTCTAGACCAGTGGTCGGCAAACTTATTAGCCAAAGAGCCAAATATGAACGTTACAACAACTTAAAAAAAAATTAGGAGCCAAATCTGCTTGTTTAGTAAACTTTTATTACACTAAATAAGTAGTACACTAAATAAAACTAAATTTCACACTTAATAAATATTTATTAATGCGAACAATGTGTTTGCATCTCTTTGGAAAGTTTAAGCAAGTCAAGTTTGTATGTTGTTGTTTTTAATTTTAGGCATGATTCCAAGTTCTCATCAATAAGACTTTTTTTTAAATGAAAATATTATTGCGCCTTCCGTGGATATTTGTGCCAGAGCCGCACTTAAGGAGCCAAAGAGCCACATGCGGCTCTGGAGCCGCACTTTGCCGACCACTGGTCTAGACGAACATAAAATTTCTTTTAGAAAGATCCACGTCGTTACGATCGAAACGCGAAAGCTCTTTATCTCGGTGCGAAGCGCCCTATCAAATCGGATTGCTCGCGATATCACAATCGCGACCGCAAATTTATATTCGCTTTAGCTGGCACGAAAATCATGGAATGGTTCAAAATAGATCCGTTCGTTGATTTATTGCCGTGCACTAATAAAGCCACGGTGTGTATCACGATATATAGGCATTCGCTTCGCATAGCCCGCGGATATTCTACGCGAACGGGCGAAACGAGAGCTATGCAAACTGCTGCTCGTCCCACCTCTTGCGTCGATCGGATCGTTTAGGCTATATTTTGCTAGAGTTCGCTGGAATATCGTTCGTCGTCCGAAAAATCTCGAGAAGCAGTACGTGATTCGTCTTCTTTATCGCTTAACCGTTCTAACGCGATGTGTTCCAGCATTCGAAGAATATCGGATAGGTAGGCAAAGATATACAGGGTGTCCGCTTCCATGTAGTCAAGCGGAGGGCTACATGTACACGTCAATGACTTGAATCGAAATGTCTAATACCATTTTTCGAAATTCGACTTAGTTAACGAATTATTAACTAACAAAAATCGGTCAATTACAGCGAGCAGCGACATGTAACGTTGTTCATTGTGGATTGCTCCTCCTACCGCTTCGTCTCTTGCCTAACTGCGAGCTCGAGTGAACCGCCTTGCTTTGGTAATCGCCGTAATTGACCGATTTTTGTTTGTTAATAATTCGTTAACTAAGTCGAATTTCGAAAAATGGTATTAGACATTTCGATTCGAGTCATTGATGTGTACATGTAGTCTTCCGCTTGACTATATGAAAGCGGACACCGTGTACAAGCGAACGCGATTCACGAGGAAACTATCAATTGGAGGACTAGACGGATAGATCGGTCGTTCCGTAAGCAATGGCGATCCGGTCGAACCTTAACGTTTCGTGGGAGACGGGAGGAAATCGTAAAAGCGTTCACGATGCGCTCTGTATCGCTCTACGTGGACGAAGAGGCGAACGGAAAAAAGAGAAGAAAAAGGAACGTGATCGGTCTGCGGTCTCGTAGCAAGCAAGCCGGCGATCTGAATTAAAAATGCAATCCGTAGTACGTGTTGGTCCGAGGTAAACGGAGATAAAAGGAAATTGGTGGCCGAAGGGAAAGCGCGATTGGAAGGATCGAAAGCTAAACTCTTTCTCTCTCTTTTTAGCTCGCTCGTGCGAAAGGGTGAAAGATAGAGAAGAGGGAGGAAAGCCGCGAGAAAAAAGAGGAAAGACCACGTCCGAACGAAACGGCATACTAAATTTAATTCCTCTCTGTCTCACCGTAGGACGTCGCCGGTGATCGCATAAATTAGCTTTTTCCGTTTCCTCTTCTTCTTATCGGAACCATTCGCCGTAGAAATGATGCGTCTCTGCCCATAACTCACTCGTTTTAGGACGGATCTATGAGTTACCGAATACGTGCGACAAATTGTTCGATCAAATATACAGTTATGCGTCAATTTGTAAAATAGTTTTTAGAACGTGGAAAAATAACAAGAAATTTCGCAAAAAAATTGATGAAAAATCTGGGCGTTACGATCGGTCTCGTCGAAAGCTCGAACAAAGTTCTAAAAAACAAAATAGTTTGGTGGATGTGGAAAAGAGGGTAAAAAAGAAATCGACGTGGACAGCTCCGACGGATGGTCGACGGGGAACAGAAACAAGAGAGAGAGAGAGAGAGAGCAAAACGTGGAAGTAAAAGGAAAACATCGGATTCGCAACGTAACCGACGCGTTGTCAGCGCTGGAAGGGTTTTCCCGATGCTATTTAAAAAACAGGATCTTTCGTTAGCGAGCGCGCGCGTCAGATCACGTATTATATTTTTTTCCGTTTCATTTGTGCGAGACGTAGAATTAATTAAACAGCTGATACGTACGCTCTTCCAACGTGTGCATGCCCGAACGTGAGGAAGAATGTGCGAGCGTACATCTTGCCCGCGGCCAACCGTGGAGGCGAAGGCGGCTAGGGTGAAACGGAAAAACAAACGCGGGAACCCTTTAGGATCTACATCGCGACCTGATACGCGTACGAGAGATTTTCCATTTACAGGGGCGTTTTAAGGTCTCTCAAAACGTTTCTAAATACGTCAATACGTAAAGGGCTGCGTGCTAACGACAAAAATATGCGAATAAAAGAACCAGATGGTAGCTCGAGAATGTTACATGGAAAAGCCTGCGGGATATTATCGCGTAGGCAAGCTTCCATACCCGTTACGAAAAATGTCTCTCTCCACGATCGTTTGGAAACGATGAAAATTTAGGAAAAGCACGCGAGAGAAGTTTGCAAGCCCCCCCTCCCTCGAAGCCATCCTTCCATCGCCTAGATTCGTAGATTCCATTTACATAAATTCCCGGCACCCCGAGAACAATTTGGACTCATAAACGTAATTAATGGGTGGAGCATTAATTCAAAAATTTTTCGCCAGTTTCAAACACATGTTGCCGCCGCGCTCGTTCCGCGTCGCGTACAACCGTCTCGCAATTTAGCTAAATAATTACTAAACTTGCCACTTGCGGACGACGACGCATTGCCATGCACCGATTCGCCCTACGGTGAATCTACCGTAAGAATTCATAGTGAATTACTATCGCTGGATCCCAGTTCTCTCTGACTAGAACTTAATCGATCTTCTACCTTCTTCTTCTATAACGTTACATACCGAGTAAACGCTACTTAGGAGAGCCTAATCGAACCTGGCACAAGCTTGGAATCCAGTTACCGAGATCCAAGAAAGACAGAGATAGATAGATAGGTAGAGAGAGAGAGAAATTCGGGTTCGAAGGTTCGCACAGGAGATCTCGCGCGCGTGTAAACGCTCACGTACGCAGAAGCACGCACGTAGATAGAAACGGTTGTCCTGGGGCAGAGCTGCCATCCTAAGCCGGCTTGACTAATTGGTAGCGTTATAATCATGGGTACACGGTTAGGTTGGTATTACCGCGAGTTATAGCCCCGTCTCCACATTGGCGACCGCCACACGCACATTCGCACGCAAGAGGGAGCGCTTAATGACCCCGCCGTTTACGCAAATTTTCCCATTATGCGACGCGGTTTTGGACCGCCAAACGGGGCGATCCCGAGCCTCGGAACGGGGCATCGTTTCTACGAAACCAACCTCGACGTCGGCGTCGATGATGGGCTTTGAGAGCGAGAGACAGGGAAGAGAAGCAGAGAGGGTGGAGAGCTTAAAGCTTTTGGAAATCATCGACTGTGGCGGATGTGGTCGCTCGAGGTGATTTGTGACTCGCAGTTTCCACGCTCGGTCCCTCTCTCTCTACGTACGAGAGAACGTACCCATGAAAACGTCCCCGTTCGGGTTCGGTCGAAGGAGATACTGATAATAAAAAATCACGGGATATAAAATAATTCAAACAAATGCCACGCACGAGGTACGATGTTCGAGCAGCCGCCGCGATATATCCCGGGTAGGGCTTATCCGCCGACCGGCTGGTCATTCATAAACGAGGAAAAAAATGACACTCTAACGGCGCGCTATTCGTAACGGTTAGGAAGTGGGAGAGATTTGTTGGCGTCGTACGTAACGACGGCGAAGGGATTTCCTACGTTGCCGTACCTACCGTGGATATCATCCGACCTACGTGGACCGACTCTATCCGTCTATAAATTAGCTACTATTAATCAGTATTTTTTGAGAGAAGACCCCCGATATCTTCGCGATTCGACGTGAAAACGCGATCACCAGTCCGGACACGAGTTCTACGCGAAAAGCCGAAAGAGAAACTCCGCGACGAGGCTGCCCTCTCGTGAGCGTCATATCGGAGTCCCCCCCTTTGTCGAGCCACGTCCCGGGGGTGTGATCGGTGCTAACTAAACTTGTAAATCTCTAGTTCTCTCGGTCCGGACCACCCCAAACTGACCAGAACGCATTTGTCTGTCTTACTCCTGGTGTAAATACACCTCGTAGTCCCGGGGAATTAGACTTCTCTCTTCCGGATGTTACGCTGTTTGCTTTCCTATTAAAAGTCGAGGAAGAGTCGAGAATGTTTTTTCGTTATCGTCGAGAATCTCGATCCTTCTCGAATTCCTCTAGGCCATAAACTTTGATGTACGAATCTCCGGCGAGACATAAAGGTAGTTTGCGCGAAACGATCTTGGACCGCGAGAAGAAGAGCGAGAGAGACTAAGGCGATATCAGAAACAAAAGGTTCCCAAACGAGAAGTTACGAGGGCCCTTTATGCCTTGCTTCTCGCATCCGCTTGTCTCGCTGTCTCGTGTATTATGACGGATGTCGCGCTTAAGCGTTCTTCCTTGGCGCGATTCCGCGACTTTCATGCTCGAGCGGAACGATCGCGAGAGATTCTCGTCAAGGTGGATACAGACGCGTGGCCTTAGTTGGCTAGGTATATCATGAGGGATGGTTATGGCAAGGTGCGTGCGAATGGCTGCGCGACGTACCACCGCTCGCAAATCAAATCGCGATCTTCCCTTTACGCGTTAGTCCGAGCGGACTATCGGAGCCGTTCGATGTTCTCCCGCGTCGGACCGGTCATTTCGTAAACGACGAACGATGTTGCGTCGAAGAAAGTGTCGAGAAATGTGTCTCTTCAAAAATCGGTATACAGATTTTCTTACGATTCTCTTTGTTTTTTTTTTTCTTTTCCCTTATTCCGTGATCGGAGAGAACGTTGAAACGTTTTCATTTCTTTCTCGTTGCCTTGTACGACGGCCTTTCACTCTCTGCATTAATATCCGCGCAATTTTTCATTCCAGAACGCTCGTCTCTCTAATCGCCGGCCCTTTCCCGGTAATATTTAATTTTTAATCCAGCAGTATTCAAATGCAGCCAGCCAGAGCACGAGTGGTGGTAGAACGCGGGCACGTGGCTCTCTTTCCTAATGGGAATACAATTTATACCCTAGCCGGTGCTTATTTTACATTTTATGCTAACCACGCGACGACTAGACGCCAGTTTTCGACTTTACGAAGGATATTAATCGCGAGTATCCAACCACGCATTTTTTATCCGCTAAGAAACGAGACATAGCTATATATCGTGCGACATGTATACATAAATATGTATGTACGCGCCTTTCGGTGAGTTTTAAGCGAACGCGACGGATCACGAGAGTTTGGAATTTAGGTCGATGGATACATCATCCATCTTCGACGAGAGCTTTCCGGAAGTTCTTACTCGATTTTCGAGTACGATCAGCCCCAAGCAATTATCTGCTCGAGAAATTTGGTCAACCGAGGGTCCTCGACGAGAAAACTCGTTTATAGCTTGGTCACTCGCCCTCGCGAGACATCCCCCTTGGCTATCTTTAACTCGCAATTTTTAATCGAGAGGATTCGATTAACCCATCGCTAAATCGTCTAGCCCCTGGATAGAGGGAGATAATCGCCCCAGACTGGTGAATTAAAAATCGAACGTCAAATGCATTTTCAAAAATGTTCAACTTTATTTCCGCGTTGCGGTCTTCCCGTCTCGTTCGTAGATGCGCCCCGTGCAGACCGCAAATATCTTTACAGCTGACTAGCCGCGTAACGAGCAAATTCACTCCGCCGTGGAAAATCTTTGTGGAAGCTCTCTTCCGGCCTCCGCAAATAACGGGTGATTTTGCTTACCGAGGCATCCGTGCGTTAAATGAGCAACGCACATTAGAAAACATCAAAGGAAGCACGAATGCCCGGCCGTGCGATCGGCGTTGTTTACTTTACGCCATTTAGGCGCGAAATTATCCTGGAAATTATACTCGAAAGCGCGCGACCGACGAATTTCTTCGAGATGGAAATTATTATATGTCCCAGTTGAAAATTTTCAACAGAAATACCTTCTCTCTCTCGAGTTATTAACCGCGTTTCTTTTATCTTAGAAACAACAACAAGAAAGGAACGGAAATCCCGTGAATATTTCAACGAAGCTATTCCAAATCGGCTACAGGACGCGACGGAAGTCCGTACCGAATCGCAAATGAGTACGGTCTCGGTTCTCGTTGTCGCTATTCCAGGAAAAGAATAAACGGAAAGACGAGACTCCCTTCCGGCTCTCGTCCGGAGCTTATTTTTCGACCGTATCCTCGTCTATTATTCAAAGCTCGGACCTCAAGGACGAGCGTTAAAGTCTCTAGCGACTCCTTCCATCGCGACTTTCCAACTGATTCCTAATTTCACGAATTAATATCGTTATCTTAAGAGAAGATTTAATATATATATATTCGAAATGAAAGATCTCTTTTCGTTAATCATTCAAAAATAGAAGATAGAGATAACCGTGTCGGATTCTACGGATTCGTCGGCTTCCGAAGATCAAATCGAGAAGAGGTCTCTTGCCGTGTTGTAAAATTCAACGTGACTGGTTACAACTATAGATTTCCTCTCCGGTTAAAGCTCCGGACATAGCCTAGATCTTGGTTTAAACCGACCTAACGAGCGAGAGACTTGAATAATTAAACGAATCCTAAACCTCATGTCCGGTTATTACGTATGTTAAATATTACACGAAGCATTTCCACTCCTACGTTAGTTTCGCGTTCGCGAGAACGACCTATCGTACGTGTAATGGACATGAATCGGTTTATGGCTGCTTTTCCTACGTCGAATTAGGGATTAAAACGTCGTAAATATATGTTTTAAAGCGTTATCGATAATCCTGGTTGTCGAGTCCTCGATCCAAAATACACTCGTCTTTTTCGTGAGAAGATTAATCGGGTGTCTCGTATTAAACGATGAAAGTGCGATCTTGGACTAACATTTAAGTTGCGATACGAATAGTCTGCGAACGACACGTTGACCGAAGCAGAGAAGAAGAGGATTGAAAAGAGCGTGGAAGGTAGGGTTGCGAAGGAGGGGGTGTCGACATAACGGGAAACCCTCGCACACGACTGCACCCTCTACTCTTTCCTCTGACGGGGGTGGATTCTTAAGTGCGATTTGTACGAGTGCCATATTTCTTCGGTAAGGGCGCCGTTTGGCGGTAATAGTTGCAGTATTATTTACTGTTAACGGGCCACTTCGAACGGGTAATACCATGGGAATTAACTTACCGCGTCTACATTTACTTACTCGTTTCGTTGTTGGGTCGTTTACGAGGACTCGCACACTAAGCGATAGCTTTCGTTCCGTCATCTATCGTTTCGCGTGATTTTGTGAACGGTAGGTATACTTTTGTAGATTTATTACGTCTTTTACCGAAGCCTCTATAGATGAGATTTACATAAGTGTAACAGTAGTAAATAGTTTGGGTGTAAGAAAAGAAAGAAAAGAAATATGCAATAGATTTTACAATGAGTGGAAAGGTGAGAAAGTATGAGAGCAAGAGATACGGTGAGTATTTTGTTGTTAGCCCAGTATAATGTAAGAGTAATTAGCATATGAAAGAGAGAGATTGAAATCAATGAATTACGTGTAAAAGCTTTAATAGACTCGAGAAACGTAACGAATGACAACGAAAATAACAGACTATGACGGAGAATTAATAAATTGAAATTAGTAAGAAAATAGCAGATAAGGTAACATAGATAAGACACTTAATATAATATAACAAATGCCATAAACGATCGATCTCTGGATTAAAGTAGTCTAAATTCTTCTTTACAAAATCCATTGTACTTCACAGTACCATTAGACTATAAGTAAATACATTATTTTGCGAATAAGTTTAAAATCAGCTGAAATTTGCCCTTTAAAGGTCCATAACTGGTACTTTAACCTTAACTGTAGTCTAGTTTTAAAGCTTTTGAGGGATGGGCCAACCGGATTTCAGAGAGAAGAGAATTCCATGGACAACATAAAGCCACTGTAAAAGATTTTTGATAGATACCTAGTTGTTCGATAGAGCGTAATATACAATTCGAGCTCCGAGATACACTTACAAGTAGATACATTTCCGGTGAAGAACGCTACGTCGAAGCTCGTGGAAGGGTCGAAAACGATAAAGTAAATCGTCATTAAACTCTTAACGACCGATTTGAATCTCCCACGTAATTTAAAAAATACTCTGGCTGGTATACGACAGGGGATAACTCGCGCGTCACGCTTCCCTGCTCATTACGACGCGTTAACCTAATCGAATCGATGAGACTCCTCGAGATAATATCGAATTATCCTGCCATTATCGCGAGAAATAATTAAGAAACGGTTCGTTGGATATTACCGACGCTATCGAAGTATACTTTAAAACGGATTTACGTTTACGAGCGGCGTCTGCGAAGGAACGAAAAATTTTCTTCAATTTTCCGATCGTTGCCTCGCGATCTTAAGATGAAAAAAATTTCTCCGCCATCCTTTCTTATCCTAACAACGGAATTCGCAAGAAATTATTCCATGACTGGAAAGAGTCCGAAAAAAACGTAACCCTCTTTGCCATCGATTTCTTCCAAAAGTTCGAGCCAACTTTCAACACCCGGCGAAAGCTCGACAGGCATTCTCTCGTTCGGAAATAAGCGCTCTCTCGCTCGTGACGCGCGAACAAAGAGGGTGCGGCTTGGATTCTTCCGCAGGATTCTGAAATTATTAAGTATCGGGGTATTCACTTAATCCCGGAGCGAGTATCACGTGGTATCTGCAGGCCGATCAATCACGCGAGAGAAGGAGAGAGAAAGAGGTGGGAAAACCGACGGGTTTCGGGTGCTAGCCCGCTCTCCGTTATATTCTCGCGTCGAGTCATATATCATTTCGTTATCATCGACTCTTTATATGCGGTTGCGCTCCATTTTCTGTCTGTTTGCTCCGTTAAACGCCGGCCGCCCGGTTTGATTCAGTGAAACCATTAGCCGGATTTCGGTCACCGGCCGTACGCGTTTTCCGTTCTCGCCTATCGCTACGCTACGTCTGTCCGTCTCTCTATCTCGGTCTCTTTCTCTCACCCCTCTTACTCTATCTCGTTTATTCATCTATATGCCCACTCTCTCTCTTTCGTTCGTTTGCTAGGTTTATCTCGGTACGATCACCGAGCGATCATCGTTATCGTCCTGGCCCAGTGTCACCGAAGCGAGAGTCGAGAATGAAGGACGAGAGGCTAGGAAAAATAAATGTCGAACGCGTGTCGGTTATTCCCGCGAAGGGGGATGCCCTAGAAGAGATACATCATCTTTGGATACCTCGCGAATCCCTCCTCTTTGAACGACGAAAGAATAATTACGATAAAGAGTAGGTACACGAGGAAGAGTGTTTTCGACCGCAGCCGAGCATCGAAAAGGAACAAAGAATTCTCCGATAACGACTCATCAATTTTTCCTCCCCCTCTAACAGACATCGAAGCTGCATATGCACCGTGCAAAATCGAGTTACGCTGGTGAACCACCGCCATCTTGCATCGACATCACTTTCAATCCGTACCAGCAGCTTGCTTACTCGGCTACCCGCTTGCTGTCTACCCGCCTGCCTGCCTGCCTGGTGAGCCGGAAACGACTGATAGTGACGTCACCGATCGACGTGCTAACTCACCGCTCGTTCGAGGACGGTTAACACCGATATTATCCATTGTACACCGGCAATGCAACGATAAGCGAACCGATAATAGATTTTACACGACGAATTCATGCCCCCTTCTCGCTGACAATGGGATATCGCCGCGCTTACGGCTAACCGACGGCCCATTAAAGCTATTCCACTCGGGGACAAAACGCCGTTCCGCCGGCGAATCTCGCGGTAAGATCTTCGGGAAACGATAGCGATCGTTTCGCAAGAAAGAAGAGATAATTCGATGTACAGGGTGTCTGGTTCCAGGTGTCCAAGCGGAACATTACATGTGCAAATCAATGATTTGAGTCGAAAAGTCTAATACTATTTTCCAAAATTCGGCACAATTAAGTAGTTATTAACAAACAAAGATAGGTCAATCACGGCAAGCAGTGACATGTAACGTTGTTTATTGTGGATTGTTCCTCCTACTGCTTCGTTTCTTGATTAGTTGCAAGCTCAAGTAAACCGCCTTTTTTTGCCAATCGCCGTAATTGGCTGATCTTTGTTAATTAATTACTCGTTAACTAAGTCGAATTTCGGAAAAATGGTATCAGACTTTTCGACTCAAGTCATTGATGTGTACATGTAGTTCTCCGCTTGGACACCTGGAACCGGACACCCTGTATATGCATATAAATTAGTAAACACGGTCGATCCCGTATACTTTTTAACGTCGAACCACTTAGCTTCGCAATAAAATGACACAATGTTCTGTAATATCTTTCTCCCATAGAAATTTAAAGTCAACGTTGAAAGCAGCTAGACGCGACACGAGAATACTTTTTTAAGGGCGCGCGAAAAACGTAGCGGGGTGTCCGGAAGAAGGTGAATAAGATTCTCCTTGGCCACATTTTCGTGGCGGAGTCCCATAACGACGGAGATTGTGCCGGAGGGTTGCGTCGGGAGAAAGATAGAGAGTGAAAGCGAGGGGAGGTGTCGACGGTATCGGGGCTTGTATTGTGACCCGTCAATGCTACGGAAACTAACACCATCCCTACCACCCCTCTCTCTCTCACCCTTCTGCACGAGTCCACCCTTTCTCGAGTGAACCCTCGATTCGTGCTTTCCACGGAAGGTACCTTACGACTCTGTTCATCGTCTCTCTTCACCTTGCTAATCCTTTTTTCTTTCTCAGACTCGGCAATAATTTTCCCTCACGATTCTTGCGAACGTTAACGAGAAAAATTATCGACTCGGGAAAAGCTCGATAGCCGATAAGCCTTCTCTCTCTCTCCATGTCAAAACGATCCACTCGTGCACCGACATCGATGTCGCTCGAGGTTATTCAAAGCCGACGGCGCGCGTTGCCGTCAAAAACGTTGACGGCACCTTTGTCCATCCAGTGATTCCACCACAAAGCGATCGACCACTACCAATGTTTTTTGCATATCTCACAACCTTACCAGAGGAATAGAAATAATAATAATGCCTATTACGTCAAGTTAGACTCGTGCCACGAGACGAAAGGAATAATAACTCGAGTCAAGCACGAAGGAAGACTAAATATACGTCCGTCGCTGTTTCACGGAGGCAGGCGCGAAGGAGGCAGAAAGCTGTCGGTCTTAATTAATCGCGAGCATTCTCCCGTTAATCCCAGTGAGATACGAGAGAAGCCTTCCTAGGCAAGTAGTCTCGGGGATGGTCTCCGAAAGTAAACGAGGGATAAAACGATTATATGAGAAATCTCGCTTACTTTGCGTACTCGGCATGGCGGTAAAGGGACTCGCGGCGTAGGTTATATGGACCACGGAGGAGGTGAAGGAGGGTGGAAGAACAGGGTTGAGGCCAGTGAAACGGATCGAAGGACTTAACGAAGGGGTTAGGACTACCCGTTTCGTACGGCGATCTCTACCAACCATCCCACCTACCCTCCATAGTCCTCTTATTAATAAGGTTGGATTAGCATAACTGCTTGGATCCACGCTTAGAAACTCCGCATAATTAAGTCGCGAGATCTCGAGTACCATCTCTCCGAGTTCCGTTGTCTGCTGGATCGAAGAAGCTCGATTAAGACCGATAAGCCAATAACTCGCGATCGGAGATATCTCGGCTAGATGCCTAAGCTTCCGAATGTGGATCCACAAAATTATCTTATTATTCGAGAGATCGACGCGTCTGTCGGATACGAAATTCGCTCGGTGGACCGATAAGGAGCTGTCATCGTTCGTGTAACATCGTCAAAGGAGAGAAGGGATGGTGACGAGCTAGTCTGGAGCCTCGGGGGTGCTTTGCCTCGCAAAAAGTAGAGGTTACGTCACGGAGGTATAACGGCTTATCGGCCCGTGCGGTACATTAAGCACAACCGTTACCCACCGTCGAAAAGCCTGTCGCGAGGTACAGGGAGTGCGTGGGTGGTTTTGCGGACGATGGCAACGGCACTAGTAGCAGCAGCAGCAGTAGTAACAGCAGCATCAGGAGGTACTGCCAGCAACGTGCAGATCGAACTCGCTTGGTTGCGGCCAAAGAGGTGGTGCGAGAGAACGGCCGAAGAAGGGTGTCGAGAGATTATCTTGTCGTATTCAATATTCCTATGGAACGGGCCGGATGATAAATCGTTTTTCTCGATAGGAAAGATGTGGCGGAACCGCCTTTCAGAACCTTCATCGACTCTGGCATTCTTCCACCCTTAAAGTATCTAACCTTGTCCTCCTCCCGAGCACCTTCCGACCCCCGAAAAAAGGAGAAAGAAGAATCCTTCTTTGGAAAAGGAAATAATACAATTTTTCCTATTCATACTATATCCATGCGCTTGCTACTTTTTGCGATTCATTAGGATTCATTTTTCCATTTTTGATAATCTCGCTATGATCCAGAAACGTGATCGGGGCGTTTGAAAACTTATTTCCTGTCGGCACGTAAGCCAAAAGCTTCGGCACCCTCTCTCGTCTCGCATGGGATTCGAAGTTGCGAATTCCGAGGAGACGGTTGCCACGGGCGCGGAAATCGTGGCCTCGAACCGACGAGGACCACGGGCGTGAATGCGTGCACCAAGAAATCCCGCGGGTATCAGTATAATAAAACCATTAGAGTGATCCTCGTGCGTGCATCCAAACCGTATAAATATCCGGCAGAATCCCTCGCGCCGTTTCCAACTTCTGTGTAATGTTAAACTTGCGATAAATCCGAAGTACCGGCGGCGGAATATCTTTAGTCACGTGACGGCTAGTAAAAGGTCCCCGTCGTTCATGCTCATCGCGGACAATAGCTTTGCCGCGTAGAAACGCGAAGTGCGCGGACCCCTATGGCGCTGTCGCTCGTATTACGTGCGATATATTTTTTTCTCTCTTTCCCTTTTTCTTTCTCTCTCTCATAGCCTCTCTCTATTTCTCTCTCTCTCTCTCTTTACTCTCGAGGTTTTCATTATTTTATGTGCATTCATCACGAAAACAATAACTCCGTTGACCTTTCTTTTTTTTCATTTCGATCTCGATCGGGTCGGACTTCGTATCTCCTCGTCTACCTACCCCCTTGCCACCCTTCCCCAAATATTCCTACTCCACGATTCTCTTCCATCGAGATTTCGGAGATTTGGCGAAGCTCACGCGCGGATTATCGGTACGGTTGCCCGGTGTACGGCGATACACGCGGATCGTAACGCGTAAAATATGTACTCCATCTTTTATGGATAGGAAAAAAAAAAAGATAGCATCGTAAAGAGGAGTATACGGCTCGATATAAACGTTTTTCAGCTTCGGCATCATCTCGGCAGGAAGGCACGAAATTCAAGAGATTACGTCGATAGAGATTAGGCGACTGGTTGGGGAATCGTTTAGGTCCTAAGCAAAGGCTGACTTGGCAGAAGGATCTCGGTTGTCCAGCCATAAACGGCCGCATAATTACCGTATTAAGCGCACGCTCGACGTTACGTCAGCGACGAGCGTTTGCCACTATCGGTTGCGTCCCAGACTCACCCGCACTCTCTCTCCACACCCCACCCATTCGCTCCGATAGCCATGAATTCGCATATACGTTGCGGTAGAAATCCGGCAGGGTCGATCGAGTGTATCGACGCTTCTATCGCGTGACTAATTAACGCACCGAATCTGGAATCGTCGAATTAGGGGATACATCACGTCCGATTCTAACACCATTTGCGATCGAAGAGCATCGAAAATTGGGGATGGAAAAAACGTTCGTCCGTCCGAGCGATCCGCACGATCAGCCTTTCAAAGAATCAACAAGTATCGCCGGCTGTGCTCGAGCTTCCTTCGTGACAGCCTGTTTGGAAAAGATTCACACACATACAGCACACGTATATTCCACTCTTCGACCCCACACTCAAAGTACTTCTCGCGAATAGCGATATATCACGCGGTGCGGCAGAACCCTGACGTTTCCTGTCACTAACTTAACCGAGCACCACTCGGATTAAGTGTCCGCCTTCGCGAACGAGGTGCACTCTTCCTCGCGTGGTCAATAACCGAACTCTCCTCGATAAAGGAAGAAGTGGAGCCGAACAACGAGACCTGTCGAGATCTCTTCGATGTCTCTGCCAAGTCGGACGTTTTCCACAACTTTTTTAAAAGGACGACGACGAGCTTGCGCTAAGCGATCGCTCAAGATAAATTTGATAAATGAAAAAACTTGAGAAAATGCACGCGACCTGTTGTAAAGTTCGGATATAGTAGAACTCGGAGACTTTAGAGAGATGCATCTCGGTTAGACGAATCTCTTGTACGATGGCAAACCGCTTCTACCTTATTTACGTTGTTGGTAGCTTCTAACTAAACCAAGGAAACGCTCGAGAATACGTTTCTCGGTGTCTGAACCTTCGTCTTGCCGCTCGGTCGAGCTTGAAACCGCTTTGGATGAATTGCCAGGCTCTCGAGTCCGAGGAGAATTAACCACTGGATATACGTACGTATGTATATACGCATGGTCCATCCGTTGGGATATTATCTTCGCGAAGAGACTCGATAGATCGCCACGCGAGATGGATGTATTTTATGGGAGGTGGTTTACGCACAAAGTCAAAAATAAACCAAGGCGACGACCTTTAATTAAACGTTGAATTTCCAAGCAGCCCGCAGTACGAAACGTACAAAAAGACGAGAACCGGGCAAGCCGGCGAACGGGCCAGGTGAAGCGATTAATAAACATTCTTTAGGGCGATACCCAGCGTTTTCCACTATCTCCGTCTCTTTTCCCCTTGGCGCTCGCAACGATCTCGGTCTACCTCGACCACGCGCCGCGCTCGTTTGATTTATGCCGGCTCATAGGAATGCTAATTAAATCATTATTAAAATCGCTCACGGAACTCCGACCGTCGAATTACTCCGCGCGAGCGCATGGTTCAGAGAGAATCGCGAACATTTTGATAGAAAGCAGCCAGCGTGCGCTACCTTTTAAAGAGAAGAGGGGGAGGAAAAGAGAAAAAATATTCACGCGAATCCGCGAATCGAACGAAATAGCTCGCAGCGAAGCTATTTCCTTTTACAAAATACTCGAAAATGGGGGTGACACGGTGGAGAAGACGGGGCCGAAAAACTGACGAGTTACCATCGCGCGAAAGGAAAATGCTCGCTAGCAAACGGGCGCGTTCGTTATCTTGCCGCGAAACATTAATAATAAAAGTTTCTACTCTCATTGTCTCCGCGACGGGGTGGTAAACGAACGATCGTGCGGTGGGACGAGTAAAGAGAGAGGCGGAGCGAAGCAAAGGGACGAGCAACGCGACGTTTTGTCTTTGTCATGAATGGCCCCTTATCTTTCGCGAGTCCATCATCCCCGGAGCATGAGAGAGAGAGTAAGCGACGGGTCCACGTTTTGTCCCTGCACGGTGTCCTGCTCCGCTAGAAACTGTCTGCGAATTGTAAGGAGACAGGAAGCTCGACACGACGGGCATCCAGCGTCTGGACGCTTCACTCCAGTTTGGAAATATTTCGAAACGTCGATCAGCCGCGAAACGAGGGTCGAGAGTTGTGCGATTCGCGTTTCCATTCTCCAACTGTTTCCTCGCTTTTTATTCGAAATCTCCCTGCGGCTTTCCGACGAGCAACTTTTGACCGGTATTCTATCGTCGTTCACGCGAAGGAGGAAATCGGAAGAAGTTAAGAGAACCGAGAACAGTCGATCCACGCTCGGTGTGATCTATGACCGAGCGAGCACCAGCCGCGCGTACTTTGCTAGACCGCAAGCTCCCTTCGGTGCCCGTTTCTGCCGAAGGGACGCGATGTAAATCAGTCCGGTGGTCAGCAGCCCGCACATTAAGTTCCTTCAACCAACTCGAGACCGTTCTCTTAGGAACGGAACGTTCCGTGAATGACCTCGTCTCGGTTGCTTTCCGCGATCTTAATGGCGTTTGGACTTTGATCTTCACGAGTTAGAGAGAAAATATCTAGCAAGGTTGGTCGAAACGCCCTGGATTTTGCCATGGTTAATCCGCACGCGCCTTTGCGATCGACTACCGTAGTTTATCACGGATCGTCGGGCGTGAAAGTAGAGAGAGAGAGAAATGTCCGATCGATCGTTAACTCGCTAGTGCCGTGCGCTGCCGGGGACACTTACAAATTAGCCAATCAAGTTCTAATCCCAGCACGATTTACCCCAATCAGCCCGTATCCCGCCACAAATACTTTAATCCATCCATTAATCCTGCAAGATAAAAGTTTCCGAAGTAGTTACGGCCCCTTTGTCGTCGGGCCAAGCTAGAAGCGAGTCACGAATGTTTTCTCATTTTTCTCTCTCTCTTTTTTCTGGTATCAAAAACGGAACATTAAAGATAAACGAGCATTGTAAAGAGAACCAATCGAGGTGTATTTACGCGAACGGATTGAAATCAAAAAAGAGAAGGGCAAGGATGGATGGAAGAGATGGAAAAAAGCGTGTTCTCGGAGAGATCCAACGGCGTTAGGTCGGATAGGTGAGAGCGGGACTTAAATTTATGCTCGGCATCGTCGGGGTGTCCGCCGAGCCCGGGCAATTCTTTTTTTTTTTATTCAACTCCAAACCCTCGAGCCAGCAGCAAGGACGGTAGCGACGCGCCTGCTCCTCCGGCTTCCATCCTCTCTCCCACGGTGGCCGTATACAGAACGCTGGACAAACAACAATAAATACATTTTGCCAGGGCGGGTGGCAAAGCCGGTTCGGGGGTGGAACTTCCATGCGAGCACGTACGGGCATAGCTTAACGTAATCTGACTGCGCACCACCCCATTTCAACCGCGAGACCCTCCGCCGTTCTCTCCAGCTCCACCAGTGGACTCCCTCCCACCCGCTGCAGCCAGTTACTATTCCCTACAAGGAGAGGGACGACGACGACAACGACGGCGCCAGATAGCGTTCCCTTTAAGAGAAAGAGAGAAAGAAAAGGGACGCAGGAAGTCGAGGGTGAAGTGACCCCAGCGTGGCATCGCCACCTGACGAAAGAATTCCGCGACCTGACTAGAATTTCATTAACCCTCCGACAGCCTACTGGCTCGAAGAAGAGAGAAAGAAAGTGTACTGCGAGTTGGGTTGCGTTTATCGGCGCGAAAGAACTTGTTAAACGCCCCGTTTGTTACTCTTTATCCCTCGGAGGCAAACGTTTGAAAAAGATTTTCAACGGCAAAAATCCACGTCCATTTTCAAATCCACGTCCCGTTCGGACGTTAGGAAGAAACGAAATGAAATGTCGTGACGTTGTAACGTTACCTAGCGTGACAAAACCATGCTCGGACTTTCGTTCGGTATCGCTCGAATCGCGAACGTTTCTTCTCCTCTTTGTCGCCGGAACAGCGCCAGTTTTAAGCGTTCGGCCCGTTCGGAATGCTAATGCGCGATTACAGCGGGCCAAGCTCGTAATACGTGGAACTTTTTGTGCGGCTCACGTGTAGCCCGAGGGCGCTTAAAACATCCCTTAAATTACCCCCATTAGCAAGGGTTGAATGCCGGGTAAACGAGGATTTCACTGGCGCTGTTACGCGAGATTTATTCCGTGGGAAATACTCCTTTCGCCCGTTAAATTACGCGCTTCTCTTCTTCTCTCTCTCTCTCTTTTTCACCTTCTCTCTCTCCTTCACCTACGTGTGGCCACGTTCGAACGCACCTCGTAAGCCGATTTGCCAAAGTATCGCGGAGAAAACGTAAATCTGCGCTGCTAGGGATATACCGGAGCTTATCCAAAATGTAGGTAAATATATCCAACAACATCGATTTTCTACCGCCGAGGAGGCTACCCTCGACAATTCCATTTCTGTTTCTGATCCTTGTCCTCTCTGATTTTATCAATCAAAGATCACAGAAACGTCAGTAGACGGTAAGTAGCAAAGGCTACCGCGATAAAAGACGGGTCCTTTAAGCTCCCGGCGAATCTCTCGGTACGATTCTCCGACATAACGAGAATATCGCGAGAACTATTGTCACCGTTCCCACCTCCGAGTGGTTCGCGCGGCGTCGAAGCAACGGAGGATAAGGTCGTTATCTCCTTAATTTCTCGAAAGTGGCCATCGTTGTACCGGTACTAGGGGTACGTCGGAAGAGGAGCAGCAGGATTCGAGACGATTTACAGAATTTAAACAGTCCCTGGGGATAAGGCGGTGGTACGATGGCGGGGCTAGCGGGATTACGAGGCTACCTTCCAACGCGAAATAATTTGCGGGCCACCCCGCGGCGAACCTCCACCTCAACTCCCCCCTCTCTCTCTTTCTCACTCTCCTCGGCATCCGGGAAAGGTTACGTCCTTCCTGCGGGATAAAACAAAACAGCCAGCGGAGTATATTAATGCTCGGCTTAATGTGGCCCGCCTAATTAATGGACCGACTCACCGGACTCTCCGAAAGTAAGAGAGACGACGGTCTATCGCAACGTTATTAAAGACAAAAGGGGCTGGCTCTTTCGTTCGTACGAGCTCGCAACGGCGCGAAAACTTTTCACGGAGATTCGTTCGATGTAAACGCGATAACGCGCGTTCTCGCGAGGGCATGCGAAAGCGCGGGCTTCGGCGGGGGATGGTCGATACGAGGAGGAAGAAGGAAACGTGAGAGAGAGAGCTAGAGTAAGACCGAAAGAGAGAGGGAGAAGAAGGAGAGGTGGTGCTCCTCGTTCGACGATCTCGTGGGTGGCACCGAGAGGCTGTCGCGAATGCAGCAAGGGCGGAGCCTTGAGAACTGCATCGAGACTGCCCAGCCAAGTCGATAACGGACCCGGACCAAGCTACCTCCTTTTCTTTTCCTCCTTTTATCTCGTGACTAACGTTAACTCCGTCGTATAAAAACGTATCCTGTGAGAATCAACGCGAAGGTAAGACATGAGTAGACTACGAGAAAGACATCAAAGTAGTTTGCCAAAGTGACAGGTTATTCCCTCGAGAGAAAATTTGATGCAAAGAGTAAACGCGCGCGAACCTGACACAGGACTTGCAAAGAGGGCTTAGAGGAGGGGAGGGTCGTAGGCCTCCTTTACAGACGAAGCCCGCTTACAACAGCCGAGTTGGCGGTTGTCGAACGTGTAGCGGATAATCGAATTATCGTCGCTTTGAGGATCACCGTCCGTGGATGATCCGATCATGTACCTGACGAACGGATCGCCAACGATGCGAGCTACTTTCGAAAGCAACGTCTCGTTATGGACTATACTCGGTTACGTTCCAACGAACCATTCCGAATCGGCTCTGCTCCGTTCACTTTTTGACCACGTTAAATCGTACTGCTTTTTTTCTGGCAAGTCCGATAAACATCAATTAGGAAATTCGATGTACCATACCTTTGATTCATCGAATTGAGTTAACTAACGAAAGTCTGTAATTAGTGAATTCGGGGTAAATTACTTAAACGAGATCGTTTTTGTATCTTTGTTCTTTGCGAATGAAAGAGGAAAAAAAGTCTTAGGAGAAAAATGATCTCGTAGTATTTTTGTTCAATATTCGAGTATCGTCCTTGGAGTGCTTCGGCTCGCGTAAACTGGAAATACAGAATTAACTCGGTCGCGTTCCGTTCGTCTTTTCTCTCGCTCGCACTCTCTTTTAGCAGTTCGCATTCTCACCCTCGTAAGGGGTTCGAACTTCCGGCACGGCAACGTTTGAAACAAAGCTTTGAGGGAGCCACAACAATGCTCGGTTTTTCAAGCCCTCGCGGCATACTCGGAGACGAGGGACTCCGTGTACCTCGACGCAAATTGCAGAACAAAGTGGAAATCGACTGGCCACGCAGGGTCGTCGAAGGTTTCCGAGGTCTTCGTTGGAATCCAGGTCGGTCTCCGCAGGAATTTCCGTGCTCGCATGCCGGCATATGTAATTCGACTTACTTCCGTTACTTCCTGGGAGTACAAACGAGCCGTCGAAAGCGATACTCGCGGTAGGCCTCACGAACATGCGATCTTTCGACCGCGGAAACGTGGCATTGTCGTTCATCGTGGTTGAAAGAAGATGACGTACAAATTTTCTCGACTCGCAAATCGCTGATTCGTCGTGGGTGTCACGTGTATTAACAATAAGGCGGATCGACCGGTGAGAAAATTCTCGTAAACGTAATTCCGCGATAAGATAGAGAGAACCGCATGGACTCGAATGGATTTAATGGCGAAACATTCGTCACGCAATTATTATGTGGGGAAACTTTGTACGCGAGCGGATTTAATAGTTTGCATAATTTAGCCACCCTACGCTGGTTAGTTATTCCATTAATCATTACCCTCGTAGGGCTTGCACGCTTACGAATAATAATTATTGTACTATTATTTATAACGAACTCAATTTATCGGTCGAGCCGGAGGTAGGAGTAAAGCGTATAATCGATTCAACTCGATTAATTAACTCGCCTCGTTGTGATTCTCGTAACCAAAGTTGCTCTCGTTTCAACGATAATGGAACAACGGTAATCCAAGCGTTGTCGGCACAATTCGCGACCGACGGCTTCGTTTTAATGCGCTAAAACGCTTCCGCGATTACATTTCGCGAGGTTAATCCTCGATTCGTGCGACCCACGATTCCCCATCGGCGTGCTGCTCAACGAATCGCGGATCTCGTTCGTCAAATTTAGAAAGATTGCATCGATCAGAATTTTTCTGCTAGAGTTCAATTAAAGCGTACGAAAAAAACGTGTCGAGACTCACGATATTTCTTACCGAGCATCGTTGGTTCTCTCATCTTACCGAATGAAATTCCAAGCTCTCGACCTTTACAATTAACCCGATCAAAGGCCTCGTAAGTATTAATATTTACCTCGAAGTCGTAACCGCACGGAAGATAATAACGTCCTCGGTAATATTGTGTCCAAGCTAAGGGGGCGGAGGATATATTGAAACCGCACGAACTTTGCTCATAGCATCTGTAAGTTACTCGTAAATATACCGGGTGAGTCAAATCGAACCTATTTCTCTACGAGTATCTCGTTTGACTTGCAGTTGTTTAAATTAAAAAAATCTACGAGCGACATTGATCTAGAGGGCGAGCAAGTATTAATCTCTTTAGGGACGAATTCTTCTTAAAGTTGGAAGGAAACTATCCAATTTCCTGTGTAATTATATTTTATTCATTTTGGGGGGAAGGAATCAAGAATATTAAAAAAAATAATATTCACTTGTTATTCTCAATTAAAACTAAACGTAGCCATGTGTGTCCGAACCCTTGAAGAAGTTAAATAACATATCGTCGAACTTGATACTTGTTAGAAAAATGATAAAATATAGAGAAGGATTAGCAAATAGAAAATAGAAGTTTATCGAAAGCCCTGGCAAACGACGACGTCTTCCTCGAAAATACACGGAGGTTTGTTCGGGAGCCGGTGACGCTTAAGCACGGAATAAGTGGAAGGAGGGTCAAACTAATTCGATTCTAAACTCTGACCGCATCGTGAGAGAAAGAGAGAGAGAGTGAGAAGCCACCCGCGCTCGGACACAGATGGTACCAAACCGCGCGGTTAAATTCTCGAGCCGTAACTCTAATTACTCATAGACAAGCCCACGTTCTAGTGCCAGATGCCGGTGAAACTTGTTAAAAGCATGGCTAGTACGATTATTCATTCGATCGCGAGACGCCGGGATGATCCTCCATTCGTTTCTTCATTTTCAGTCGAGTAGATCTCCGAGAGGGAATCCGGGATAAAATGATGATGGACGTGAGCAAGAACGAACCGAGTAAAAACGGAGCGACTCAACAAGAATGTGCTGGATGTGGAAAAACGATTACGGAAAGGTATACGATCGTTTTGTTAATTCATTTTTAACCGTGAGGAAATACGTTGATATTTCTTTTGCATTGAATTCAGGTATCTCTTGAAAGCTTTGGACCTTTATTGGCACGAGGATTGTTTAAAATGTGGCTGCTGCGACTGTAGACTGGGCGAGGTCGGTTCGACGCTCTACACAAAGGCCAATCTAATTCTCTGCAAAAGAGATTACTTGAGGTAAGCCGAATTTCATCTTCGTTTCGAGATTACGCATCGCTATCACGTGGCAAGAGTCAACATTGAGGAAAAAAATAAGGGAGGAGTCGAACCGAAGGAAAAGAAATCGAATTTTACAGATGAGTTTCCCTTATCGAATATATCCACATCTCGTCTAAACAAGCGAAGCAAATAAAGCGCGTTGAGATTACCCTGCTCCCGAGGGAAAACGGGCAGGTGGCGCGTCTGCGAAGAGAACGCTATGCCTATCGAAACAGCATGCCCTTTATTAATGGGCCAATATTTGAAGACGACATACTCGTGATGTCCCCATGAGCCTTTATTGCCACTCGTTACGATCGAGGACACGATTCTATTCGCTCCGGGAGAATAAATATCGTTTCGCCGCGTTGAAAATAATATTTTCTTTCGAGAGTGGCAAGATTTTGATTGAGAATAATCTTTTCTTTTTTTGTTTCTCTCTCTTGTTCAGGCTCTTCGGGAACACCGGCTACTGTGCGGCATGCAACAAAGTCATACCAGCTTTCGAGATGGTAATGAGGGCGAGAACGAACGTCTATCATCTGGAATGCTTCTCCTGCCAAGAGTGCGATCACAAGTAAGAGATATTTGATAGAATTTACACGGCTTCACCCGTTACTTTATCGAGAAGAACGAAAGACGGTAATGAAAGATTCACCCAAGGAAGAAGTCGCTACCTCGTGGCAGCTCATCCGTATAACAATTTAATTCGAGGCGGCCTAACCCGCGTTTGAAAGGGCGGCCCGCTACCACCCTCCCCCTCGACTAGCTACCGAAACTTCTCCCGGCACTTTGCAACACTTCGCTTACTTATTCACAACAAGCGAGTTAAGCCGAAAGTTGTTCGTGCCGAGACTTACGTCTTCGAAACACCTCCTGCCGTATCTGCCGACTGGAGATAATCGGGATGAAAGTCAAAAGTCCGTAACTTGAACCACCAGCGCGCGGCTAGCTTCGTGGTATTTGAAAGACGAGAAATTTTCCTCTATTTTCTTGCATAATTTTTTAACCGACTTCGAAAAAGGAGGAAATTACTCGATTCGACGGTGGACGAAGTCGCCTTTATTTTTAGATAGATACAGTGACGTAACTATACCGTTGAGGCATGCGGCAAATGCATCGGATAGGGCCCTCCCTCTATGTAAAGAAGCTCGACCAACGTTGTAATTTCTTTTTAAAAAACACTACGTAAAGTACGTATTTATAAACGCTATTATAATTATTGTGCGCATTTTTATTGAATTTCTAGTAACTTTTAATTTAAAGAGTGTATTGGATGGAAATAACAATTTTATTTTTAGTCAAAATTTCTTTATTTCGGCCTTTCTGTACAGCAAAAGTGAATACAAAATTTTTGTAATAATAAATGTTAAGATCCTCCTGTGCTCGCGGCCATCTCGGGCATTTGCCTGTCCTGACACCCTATTGTATTGCCTTTGGATAGATAGACACAATTTATTATATCATGGGCGTAATTTCAATGTATCCATGTCCGATATAACTCTGCATTGGATGGACCAATCGAGATGAAACTTTTTCTGTCTTCTTTGTTGCGTCATCCCGCGTGATCTCATCACGGGTAGACGGGCGTCACGGGTGCATTACCACCTTTTCGTCATCGAGCATTTTTCCGCACGAAACAAATGATAAAGAAAATTAGAGGTCGCGGAAACCCCGCTCCTCTCTCGTCTCGATCGCCAATGATCAGCCGTCGCGATCAATTGAATTCTTGTGACACGTTATACTTTTTTTTCATTAAATATGCAGTCCACATTTAGTAAATGCAGCAATTGCTATAAAACACTTATTGTCTCAAAACCAACATTGCGGGGAAGATAAGAAACGTTATTTTAAGTTATAACACTTACAAGGTAACATTCCCAACCCGGAAATTCTGATTTTAATAAAACTTTGTGGATAAGTAGAGCTCATCGTGTTGTTTAAGAAACATTTTTTTTTCGGCGGAAATTCACTTTAAGGAGGTGTAATCACCCTTCAAAGTTTTGCGAATTTTTCGTTTTTTTGATATAAGTATGTAACTGTGAGAGATAGAAAAAAATTTTTAATGTAAAACTTGCATGATATTTCAAGATCTATCAGACTGCGTACACAGTTACATAGTTCTATCAAAAAAACCAAAAATTCGCAAAACTTTGAAGGGTTTCTTAAACAACTCGATGAGCTCTACTTATCCACAAAGTTTCATTAAAATCAGAATTTCCGGGTTGGGAATGTTCCCTTGTTAGTTTTGGTTTGTAGTTGGTTCCGTTCAAATATTGTTTTGGTAGCTTTATTATTAATTTTCCAAACAACAAGTATCAAATTCTACGTCGATGGTTGAAGATTTTCGTGGAAAACTGAAATAATAGAAAGGTCTAACGTTAATTAAGAGAAATTCATCGGTCTTCGCTACTGTTCTCCCCTGCGAACGGAAAGGCCGTAGCGACGATTCTCTGAAATCCTCTTTCCCCTAGCAGCAGCCGCCGCCGCGAGGAGAATAATTGACGCGATAGCGCGCTCCTGCGCCCGGCTGTTCGTAGAGGAAGCACCGAGACATTTGGCGAAAGGAAAGTCAGAGTTTCGAACTATGCGAGCGACGTGTGGCTGCCTCGAGGTGCACGTCAGATGCAAATCAACTCGACTAATTTCTCGGAAAACTCGCGAGTTCGCCGAGGGTGGCGATGAGAATGCTCTCGACGTCGAGGGGGTGGAGGAGGGTGGATGAGTCGACAACGAACGCGGTAGAACTCGAAGATAAGAAAGCAAAAGCTGTTTTAAAAAGAAAAGAAGAAGCGTCGAGCGATCGTATCGATCGAGGGTTGGGAACGACGTAAAATGAAAGGTCGATAACGATCGGCAAGGGGACACGTAAATTATCGGCATATTTTGAAACGTACGACGTAACGATACTCCACCGTATAATCATCGTATTACTCTCTATCCGCTTTACGGTTTATTAGATATTATGCAATTAGCTATTGCTCCCGTCGAAATATACGAATGGCGTGGCTCGTTATCGCGTTACCCCGACTGATTAATTAAATGGCTTTAATTGCTCGATAATGCCACGTCGTTGGTGACTCCTCAGGACTATTTAATCGTTCACCGTGAAATAATAAAGACCGAGAGCTCGAATGCAAAGTTTTGCGGTAGGTCGTAAGAAAAAGACCGGGATTAATATAATGAAATACTTAAATGTTAGAGAGAAACGCTAAAAGCGGTGTCACGAGACGACGAGGGTTGACGGTATTACGTAGCTCTAATGTCAGACTACGGCATTTCCTTGACCTTTCAACGAGAATCGGCGAGCGTTCGACCTCAATCGAGAAGGTACTCGGTCTGCTCTCTCTCTCTTTCTCTCCTAAAGTGATAATGAAATTTATAGAAAAAGTAGATAAAATCAAAGTTCAAACGTTAAAAGGCACGAGTAAGGTTATATCGAGATGATTTAAGAGCAAAACCTCGCTAAAATTACGTCCACAGTTTTTACGATCGAAGCGGAAAATTCATGTCCTAGAGTTCGCGTTTCTTCGAGCTTTTTCTCTTACCTTTCCTCTCTTTTTTTTTACAACCCCGTCAGATATTTATCCAAGATGGGTTACGCTTTAGGAAAATACAATGGCACGAGCTCGTTGGTCGAGTCTCGGCGAGCACTAGGACGCGAGTATCGAGCGAGCGCGATCACGGCTCGGAGATACGTCGAAAGTATACTTTCTTTCGTGGCCGATGGTAACGTGCAACCCTTAAGGCGAAGGATCGGTTAGGGGGGGCCGAAGACGGGGGTTGACCGTGTACGTAAAGGCGGAAACGGATGTGGCCGTTGGGTCACGCGATCTACACGAACCGAGCATAAAACACCTGAGTTGTTTAATCATACGCTCCTGAGGCGAGTCGTATACCGTAAACTCCTAAGGGTGCCCACCACCCCCTAACACCCTCCGTTGTTTCTCTTTCTGTCACTTCGTTCCTCTCCTTCCTTCTAGTTTGCGCTTCTCGATAAACGAGCACCGTTTATCCATTAACTGACTCGCCGTTCTGCCTCGTAAAACTCGCGAAGACGATTACCACGGCTAAAGATGATTTCTCTTTCTATGCTTTCTTTTTTTTTATATTTATTTTATCACAGCTCAATTTTCGGCTAATATCTCGGGGCGCGAAAAAAAAGTCGAAAACGCGTCTCGCGTGCGTCGTGTTTTTAAAGCGGATGTCGCGGTTCGTCGACGCACCGCGGTGATTTATCGCGGACCGTTTTGAACTATCGATTTTTTGAAAGCACGCCGACATCGCGTATAAATCCAGGCTGGGCGTGTACGAAAAAAAGTTACGTAGGAAAAAGAGGGCTATCCGCGTCTTTATACGCGAGTGAACGTTATTTCGCGAGGATACGCGATTTTCGACTCGTTAAATTAGTAATTATCGGATGAAAAAAAAGCTCGATTGTTTCCTCCACTGGAAACTACCACCCTTTGAATCCCACCACCCGTCTTACGATCTCGGCCCAAGAAGCTCGAAAGCTCTCCTTTGTTTATGAAAGTACGCTCGGCTATTGTCGAGGCGAGCTTTCGTCCTTCCCTTCGAAACGGCGAAGCATTGTTCGTGCTTATACTAAATTTTGGCATTACGAGTCAGCCGGCTTAATTGTTATTGTTCCGCGGAGCTTATCGAACAGCGTGCTCTGCTATATTCCCACGCGAATCATCGCCCGGCATCGTAATTACTAGAAAATCATTGGACTTACCTTACGGCCGGCGAGCCGGGCCGAGCAAAGCCGAGTCATGCGAATGCACGCGTTTAATATTGAATTCTCCTAACGAGCCCGTTAAACGCGATCGTTTGAAGAAAAGAAAGGAAAAAAAAAAGAAAAGAAGAAAAAATATGCGAGAGACGAATAAACGGAAAATCTCTCGATGATAATTTGATTATTGAAACATTCCAAAAACGCGGTCAGGAATATTCGTAATTCAAGCTCGACGAACGAAACTCCGCGTTATATGATATATTAACAAAGCGTTACTTTATGATAATGTTCGTGAATGTTTAAATATACGTCAAACAACATTGATCGAATGTCGGCCGATTAATATTGAGTTAAAACACTCGCGTTAGAGCCGTGCCGAGTACGATATTAACCGTACCGTACCATTTCGCGTTCGATTAAACCTAGACAACGTTTACATTTCCCTCATTAAAGTATGTACGACGCTTTTAACACTCCCGTGCGTTATCCGATAACTATTGAAAGAACTCGGTTGAAAAGTTTTCAAACGCGAGGTGTCTTTTAAAATCGAGTCTAGGCGAGAGGGTATCGTTTGGGGCTCGAGGATACCGAGAAAAGGGCCAGAAAGAGAGAGAGAGAGAGGGTGCAGCCATTTTGTTTCCGGTGTCCCGGGAGCACTTCCGGTCAACGTCACGCACTCCCGCGCCGTCTAGTACTCCCGAGCTTCTGAGATCTCCTTTCACGATTATATTCAAATTAAATGCGGCAGTCCAACCGGTAATATACTGCCACCAATTTAGTTACGATCCCTCGGAGGGGTGGCTCGCCTTACTCGTTTCGCGCGCGACCGATCTACGCGATCTTCATCTCGCGAATTCCTCGATCTCTCTATCTCCGTTTCACCCTCTCTCCCTTTCTCTGACGAGATCAAGAATTTCGGCCAGTGACTCTCACGCACGAGTGCCTCGCAAGTAACAAAAAAGAGAGAACGTAATCGGCGGTAAACTCGTAAACGGCGATAAATTCGTGGCCGGTGCAACAAGGAATTCATTTCCGGTTGTCGGTGCAGGACTCTGGCGGCGCGCGTATCGCGTTCAAGCGCCGCTGCATCCGAACAGTAGGGGTTTCAGTTGCACCATTTTCAATGGTGATAATCCGACGGGAGGGAGAGGAGAGCCGAAGCTGCTTTGTCACCGGATAACCTAGACTCGCATTGCCGGCTCCGATGGCGATAGACCTGCCAGCAGCAACCTCTCCCTCCTTTCCCCCAACACCCATTCGCTTTCTCTCTCCCTCCTCACCCTTTTCCAACTGCGTTTCCACGAGGCAAGCCCTCTCTCGACGCGCGATCCTGTTGCCTCTATGGATACACACACCCCTCGGTCTAGTGCTAACGATATGCGTATCCTAGTCTCTCACCCCGTTCCTCCTTCCTTCCCTTCGATATTCGAAGAGACCGTCGCTTCAACGGGAGCTTTCGCGTTCCGATTATAAACGAAAAGCGCAGCGTCCGATTACTTTCGTCGAGCGATTGATACACGCGTCTGAGGAATTTGATGGTATCAACGCGGGGGAAGAACTCGATGCTTAAGTGTATCTACTTTGTTCGATAAACATCAGGAAGAGGGGAGGAACGATCGGCTTCGAAAACCTCTCCCGTTGTTAGTTGTATCCGACAACGAGCGTCCTTTACACGATCAGCCTTAAATCGTTCGAACGGTCGAATAAAATAAATTGTCCCTCGGATCGTTAACCGTTACATGAGCACGAAACGGCCACGTAGGATCACGTAACTCGGTTACTCTTTGTCGCTTGGCAAAATGGAGCTCGCGACTACTGTAGCTCGGAGCGACGCGGTAACGCGAACCAAAAACCGTTCGAGTTTAATCGAACCCGAGAACTGACACAAATTGAACATTGCGGTCAAGTGGCAACAGGTTCGGTAAAGGGCGCACGTACGGGCACCGAAGGTGGTACCCGATAAAAGCTGGCTTACAGAGGCGCGTACGGGAGCGTGCGAAAACGAAACGAAATTACTTTTCGCGGTACCTTCCACCCCTAATGAAAGCCCTGATAAAAGTCACGTTGGAAATTCATACTCTTTATCGATCGAAATCTAACGTTCCTCGATCTCCCTCCCTTTTTCTGTCTCATTTTTGTCCTATCTACATTGTCACTAATGTTGTCTTTGCTCCTGTGTCGCCAGCGTGAAATGCGTGCACAGGAACTGGACTTACGTATTTCCTCATGCCAGACATCTACTTATTTAAAATCTTTAACACTAGATTTACGGACTGAGCCAATGTGACTCATTAAAAATTTGATTACTATATATTTATGCAACTTTACAATTATTTTAAAAAAATCATACGTGGCTTATTAGTTAAGTAATAAAATATATATAAATGTTGATTCCTCTTCTTTTCTTTCCTCTTTATATTCTTCTTTTTTTACTTGAGTAAAAATAAGTGTATAAACAACATCCGTAAATCTAGTATTAAACGTTGATGCTCGTAATTTTTGGAATTACTTTTCACCTAATGTCCGACCTTCGCTTTCTCTTCCTTGTTTTAAGACTAGGCTATGTAACCATTTTTTTAACCCTTTTAGTACCGGACGACGATATATCGTTGTGTATGCGCCTTAGGGCTCAGTTACACAAGAAGAGTTTCTCGAATGCGAGCGACGAGAAATCGTAAGCGATTATGTTTATATTAGGCGATAAGATCATTGCCTAGCAAGAAACTGCTACTCGCATCCGAGAAACTCTTCTTGTGTAACTGAGCCTTTATTCTTCGCATTGCGAGAAAGCTCTATCAAAATAAATTTATAAAATGTTATAAGAGGATTACATTATTCTACTTTTCTTTCGTAATACGCAGCATTTTGAATTTTTCAAATATCATTCTTATTTTGGTAGAAAAGAAAAAAAAGAAAAAAAACCCTCCTTAACCCTAAACGCCAGAACCATTATAGATTCGTCAAATTCGTGGTGTTATCTTTGCATAGGCGCCCGTTTCTCGCCTCGGTACTAAAAGGGTTAATTTTATCTTGCTTATTTTTTTTTGTATTTATTTGTACTGGCAATCTTTGATTCTCATTGTTCATTTCACTGTGTATCTAACTACGTCTTTTTTGCACTTTAATACTGCCGAACCTCGATCATCCGAACATCGCTTAAGCTTTCGCTTCAAAAATCATCAGATAGTATTAAGCACGACAAGAAAGTACCCCTTAAAAAAAATATACAATTTAATAGCATAAAAATCGTCAGGAACACGATTAGTTCGGATAATCGTAGTTCTACTGTATAATGTAACTTCTTTATTGTATTATTCTCATCTTAGGAGCTTTAGCCCATGGCCCGATGTGTAATAAATTGTTCTTCCAATCTATCTATCCATCGCTAAAAACGACTGTTTCATTAAAGCGTTAAGCGAGCAGATCGACTGATACGCGTACGAAAAAAAGAAGAGTTTTTGGTCTTCGTTATCGAAACCTCTCTCGATAGTTATTCCATTTATTTATATTTCAATTATAAATATCGCTTTGAAGTTTTCGTGCGCGAAAGCGCTTAGAGAGGGGGGCCAGCTCGACTGAACGGCTCTCGTAGTAACCGTATAAATTTCTACGTATCGCTAATTGTTTCGACCACACTCGAGAATGACGTATAAATTTCAGCGCGTCCACTCGATAACGAAGGGAAGATGCTCTCGGTGCACGCTCGATTTCGCGTTTGGAACGTTCCGTGCTCGAATAGTCGAGCACTTTTCGGGGGAGGGGGGATAAATGAAAACTCGTTTGAACGTGCGATACGCATCTCGACGGACGCCTGCACCGAAATGCATATGAATGTGCGCGCACTTATGAATATTCAAGCGATAAGCAGCGCGAACTTATGATTCTTCCATTCGTTAAAAAAATCCCGATTTGTACGAGTTACGATCTTTTCCGCGTTGTTCACGAATGGCAAGTATAGCTACGGAATCTTTGCCAAAGATTTTCAAATCGTCAAAGTCAGTAGTGATGGATTCAAGGCAAGACAAGAATCGAACATACTTGTCTTGTCTTGATTTTTTACAATCGAGAATTAGTATGTCTTGATCTTGACAATCAATTTCTTGTCTTGATTCTTGCAAGATTCTTGATATTTTTATAATATCTACAAATATTTATTTACCACACCTTGATTTATTATTTTTGAAAATTTGTAAAAAAATTATTGAAAAATATCTTTTTTAAATTCTACTGGTCATAAAAATTAAAGGAACAAGAAAATTCCTGAAATATTTAGGTCATTTTCAAATTACTCTATATCATCTACAAATGTTCGTAGTAGAAAATTTAAAAAACTATTTCAAAGCTTAAGGTCTCTAGTTTACTAAACGCACGCACTTAAGAGCACGTTTGAGGACACATCATTACAAAATAGAGATTTCCTATATTTACAATAAAAATAAACTGCAGTTTTCAGTAAAATTATAAAGTTTATTGTTTCGAATTAATTTAAATTTTGCATTTAATTATTTAAAATTGAAAGTAGACGGAAGGATCTCAACGTGATTATAATATTATATAACCCCGATATATATGGCCCTTTATATATAAAATTATAATTACATACGTATAATTGTAGTTTCAGTTATCAAGAATCAAGAATCTTGATAGATTTTTCTTGTCTTGTCTCGATTTTATTAAGAACAAGAAATTGGTAATCTTGTCTTGCCGTCCGTCACTACTTTCAAAGTCAGAAGAAAAAAAAAGATCGGAAGTTTCGAAAGGTAGGGCTTTTCGGTGCAGCTGGTACGCGCGGTGTTGTTCGCCGCCGCCGGTGCTTTTGGCGCTGACAATACCGCAATGCACAGGTTGGCCTAATAAAACTATGATCGCCGGATAAAACAGTGCAGTGCATGCTGGTAATTAGCGGTATACATAAATCATTGGCTACGTTGCACGTAAACGCGCGTATACGCGCTCGGCCATTTAGCCGGGTAACCTGCTGTGCGCGCCCTTCGTCCCTTCGATCCCACCAGTTCTAAAGCACAAACGCACGTACTCTAGCGAACCTTCGAGCGACGAACGATCGAGCGATCGAGCGAGCGAACGAACGAACGTTGAAACGTCGACGAATCTTTTCGAGAGTATATATGCGTGTACATAAATCCGTAAAAACGGACGATCTAATTCGCGGTGTAAATATCTCGACGGACATTAATCCTCGAACTAATTCGTTTCTCAAAGCGCCGGACGCGTGTATCTATCCTGCCGGTGATTAAGCGTTGCCTCGGTGTAGGAACGAAAAAAAAAAAAAAAAAACACGGAGCTGTCGTAAATAGGAGAACGCTCGCGATAGGAGCTAACGTTGGAATTAATTCATAGCCGGTGCGCTGCATTAGCGACGGCAGCGTCATCGTAGTCGTTATAGTCGACATCGCCATCGCTTAGATATAAGCCTCGGATTTTTGAAGCGCCCTCATGCAAAGTGATGGCTTAATCTCCGGTTTAGGGCCCTTGCTAGAGAATAGACGCGTCTAAGCCTCGTACGGCTTAAGCGTGGCTTTAAACTCCTCGTACAGGACCGCCCGTATACGTCTTTGCCTGACGTTGAATTTCCTTTCGTAGTTTTATCGTCGCGCTTTCTAGCTAGAGAGATAAAGAGGAGAACCGATCGATGAACGAAACTATATTTCGATTACGAACACGCTGCTGGCGATACACGTTTCTTTTTTTCTATCTCTCTCTTTTTCCCCATTTGGAGAAAACACGGGAGTAAAAATCAGAACGATGAGTCGCGGTGCGAGCCTATGAAACCGGCACGACAGAATAATTAGCGAAACATCAAATTCCGTTAAACGCACGAAATTAATCGAGCAAATACGAAATTAGCTGAAGCGGCGGCGGTTGCTGGCTCGGTACTCTCATAGACGTATACTCGCACACAGGTGAACGTATCGCGCGAGAAAGAGAACAGGAGCACTCGAAAACGCATCGAAACGTATGCGCGTGCGAGCACCGGGTATATAAGCGCGCGCGTTCTCGTCTCGCACACCGACATCCTTCTAGCGACGATAAAACGATACCGAAATTGCCGTGCTGCGCGGCTCCTGCAAATATCGTTATAGAAAGCAACGCGATTTCCCGCGGGCTATTCACTGCCCTTCTAGATTTACTACTACGATCATTATCGAGTTGTAATCAAAAGTCTCCCGAAACACGAGCCGACCACGCGTAATATCGATGTTTGTTATTGCGATATCTTCTTATTATCGCAGAGTTTCCTATTTTTTTTTTTGATTCACGTCTGATCACAGTTTAGTTGATTAGATCCATACAACGTTTATCGCGAATCCATGATAGAGAGGTCGTTGTTTTGATTGAGAAGAACGAAATCACGGTTCTAGCTTTGGAACACAGTCGATAGGCACTAATTAGCAGTGACATCGAAACGAATTCCTCCTCGAAAACGAACGGGTACACCGGCATGCGGAATACAAAAGCTATAAATAATAAGAGCGGTATCGGCTTCGACCGATGGCGGCATGAAAAAGAGAAAGAAGGAGAGAGAAAGGGAACCTACTACCCTCTCTCCCGATCGCTCGTTCGTGCGAACGTTGATAAAATAATAATTACCGGCGACAATGCCGGCCGGTACAAATTGCCCGTTAATTTTTGCCAATAAACATTCGTAAGCCCCTCGTAGAAGCGAAAAGCGTTCGAACGAAGCGTATGCGCGCAACGCGTAAATAACGACTGGCAAAATGTGAGCGAGCGACTCGCGCGTGTATTCTCGAACAGCACCGTGTCATAGGAGGGTCGCGAGGAGGCGAGGGGTGGTGTAGAAAGGGGTGGTTCGTTGTAGCACGGCTCGAACGGTCAGCCTCGGCGTAAATATCAGCGGATAATAATTTCGGGTGGTTATTAACGATAATAAAATCCCAATTTATCGGACGCGCGCGTTCGGCGACCTTCGCGATTTATAATCGGTTCTGGCCGTGCTCCGTCACGATCGCGCGACCGTTCCACCGTCGAAACAATGCGCGAATATTTGTCCGGGCGGCGATATAAAATGATAGTCGTTTAAAAGGGTGGTCGCGCGATCGCTCCTCGCCGTTTTTCACCGTCGCCGCCGATGAAAACTGTCTGGATTTCATCGTGTCTCGCGTTCAAATTCTCCAATGTTATTTCTTGCGAAATTTGCAAGTATATTTTAACTCTTAGAGGGCCGGGATTGCAAAAAAAAAAAAGTGCATTATTTCCATTGAAAAAGTATCTTAAGTCCCCAAGTTAGGGACAAATAGAGGTCAAATTGAGCTTGACGTCATGCCGGCCCGGTAAGGTAAAACACACTTTCGATTGACATTTTTCCGAAAGAAAGTTTTTATGTATGTATTTATGTATGTATATACAAAACAAACAAAAAGTTTGTTTTTTACAAACTAACAAATACAGCATCAACCTTCTTTTTTATAATACCTCCGTAATTTTGAAATTCGACATTCTGAAAGTAGATCGGGGTCTCGCTGGAATCTTTTACATATAAATGTACACAAATTTGAAATTTATTATTTTTGAGAAAATAGAAGCAAACAAAGGTCAAATTGGCTTTGACGCCATATGGCGTCATACCGGCCCTCTAAGGGTTAACATTCCGATGAGTACGCGTTCGATAAATAATCGAAGCCAAACCACGAATAAGGATTGAAGGTAATTAACGTATGAAAGCTAAAAATGGCATAGTTATTTTTTAAAGATCGCAAATAATTCTTTAATACGTCGACCGATTCGATTGAATCTCAGATCTTTATTCTACAAAAATAATATTCATATCGATATTATTTAGAGCAGTTATAAGATTTGACAGATGAAATCTGCAGAATTGTCGGAGTGTAGGAGAAATGCTATCAAATAAATATCGAAATTTTATTAAAATTCAGAATATTTCCAATGTTCTTTCATAAATAAGTCATTAATATAATCGATTCTACAAAACCGATTGTAATAGTATATTATATTAGTACATACTTGAAGATTCACAATCCATAACGAAATTAGTTTTCCGCTGCAGAAAAATTATCCTCTTCAAAAATGAATTCTTCTTAAAGTTGGAGAGAAATTATCCAATTCGTTGTATAATTATATTTTATTTATTTTCAATCGATAGCGATTAGATAACTAAAAATACGTTGAGAGGGATTAAAAATAATACAAAAAAGAAAATATTCACATAGTCTAGTGTGCCATTGTTTTTGTAAATTAAAACTAATCGTGCACATGAAGTAAAGTAAAACTAAAACCCAGAGCCTCGTTTCACACTTCCCACATATCTTGCTTCACTCAGTACGGGCATTGCAGAGTTATCTAACGAAAAAAGTGCTTCGCAACACTTTGTTTCAAGAAAAAAAAAAAAAAAGTGCTTTAGACGGTCGTTTACAGTTTTGCTTCAATTGCGACGAACATCTCGACGCGAACGAGCGTTCTCTGCTTATGTAATTTCATGCCAGAGGGAAAATGTAATCGATTCTCGCGGGGATCCGGCTTCTTAGCGACACGGGACGCGAAGCAGACAATAGGTAACAGCCTGTTTCGGGCAGGTCACGGTGTAACCGAGGAGAGCAATCCGAGTTCTCTGTGACACATTGGCTTGTGAGTTACACAATGTCTGCGGCAGACACACCCGCGGTCTTTCTCTCTCAACCCGACTAGTCGGCTGCAACGGAGTCAGATTGCTGGATATAATATCTCTTGTCACGTCTCACGTCACTTTGAAAGCTTATTCCATTCATGGCTGTCATAATAGCGCGTCTTCCCGACTCGACTCGACGCCGAGACACGACGCGCGTGAGGTAACTTCTCACGAGGAGGGAACGAAGCTTTTACGTAGAAGAAAAAATGAAGATGTCCTAACTAAATTAGAATATGGTTGCTGTCGATGGTGACGTCAAGAGCGGTAAAGGTAGGAGCTGGAAAGGCGTATCGGCACGCGTTTCGTCGCGTGGCCCGATAAACGACTTGGTAAGGTCGTAGGAACTTTTCGAAACTACCGTGCCACCGGAGTGGCTTTCAACGTAAGCTCGAGCGAGTCAAGGGCTCGTCCACTGCATCAATTTCAACTTTCTCCGATGGCGTGGTCGCGCGAGCAACGCATTTTCTTCCACTTAACTTTTCTGGCGATAAGGGCAGAGCCCTCCTTCTTCTCGTAGTTGTCGTCGTCGTCCTCGTTGTGACTCCTGTTGGAGGAGAAGGAAGTGGAGGAGGGTGAAAAACCGAGGGTCGCCGGCGCGCATATAAAGTAACATTGTTCTTTAGTTCGTTAGGTTGTACCAGACAGGGGTGGCTTTTCCACTTTACTTACGAGCGTCGAAGGTGAAAAGATAACCTGCGAGCGTTATTCACAAGGGTGAGACCGACGTTTCTTCGCGAGACTCGAGCTGCCTCGAGATCCTCCCTCCTTCTTTTGAGAGAACGAGAGAAAGAAAAGAGAAAGGTATCTCTGTTAATTCGACGATGCGATGTATCGAATCGCGAAAGAATTTTTTGAAAACCAATCGAGACGACTCGACCGAAACGAATATTCTGCTTTCCTTCCTTTTCATCTCGCGCGTCTAGCGAGGCATCGTTACGAGCTCGTTAAGGATGGAGTTTTGCACAGCTCATCACGAGGGTAGAAGGATGCCCAAGGGCCAGTCTCCGGCCGGACGGCCTTCCACTCTTCGAGGGTAGAGGATGGATTCGAAGTCCCAAGGGTGAAATGGCTCATTCCGACGCACTTATCCGGCACACGCCGTAGATAACCATAGATTAATGGGGCTCGGAGACTCGGAAGGCGGCGGAAGAGTAGAGAACGAGGACAAGAGAGTACGAGAGAGAAAGAACGGTAGAAGGAGAGAGAGGAAGAGAGATAGCCTTGGCAAAGTAAATGGAAGAAAAGGAAAAACGGAATGGGATCTATAAGAGAGACGCCATACCTTACTCCTCTGATTTATTGTTTATTGAGAAATATGGTCGTTACTCCGCGAGTAAAGATCAAGTCCCCTTTTTTTTCCTCTCCGAACCTTCGATGGATTCGTTGGAATCGAAAAGGGGAGTGGGAAATTGGTGACGCGACAAAATTCTCTAGGATTATCGTCATATATTTTAGAAAAATGATCTATAAAATATAACTTTAAAATAATGACGCGTCTCGATCGCGTCGCTATCCAAAGGATCCCAACGATGTCTCGAGCGACGTGCAGCTTTCAGGCAAGTTGCTGTGACTTAGCTTAATGTAAAGCCAACTCAGGGAAAGGATTAGGTTAGCTAAGCCCGGTGCCTAGAACTCGAGCCTTCTCTCCCTCTTTCTCGTTTCCACCTTCTTCTCTCCCTCTCTCTCTCTCCTTCTCTTCGTTGCTTCAACCCCCGTAGATGTTCCGAATTATTCAGTTATCAAGTGTGTCCGGTTAGGAGGAGACACTGCCGGAAGTCAAACAAGCTGCCCCGCGCGAGATAACGCCATCGAAGTGGTGGAGGTTAATGTGTAAGGAGACGACGACGACGACGATGGCGAGGTTCGTTCGAGCTGAAATTTTCATTAAATTACGATTGAGGCGAGTGGTTCGTTCGTGCAAACGTTTCAATAGCCCATTCTCGATTAGGGAAACGTAAAATGACGTAATAATTAAGATAAACAAAGACAAGAAGAAAATTGTAGGGGTAACGAAGGAAGTTTTCGACGGAATATCACGAGTAGTAACTCGCAACAAGATTCGGTAATTAAACCATGCTCCGTACAACTTTGAATTATGCGCGTAGCACGGACCGGAAGATAACTCTAGTGGGACCCATTCGTTGATTAATCCTTCGAACAGCTACAGTCTCCAGGATTGTATATGGCTTCCGGCAAACTCGCAAGAATCCTTCGAGATCTCGTGGGCGTCGTCTACGTTCCTTAGGAGCGAGTACCGAAAACGAAAGACCACCAATTTCTAATGAAACATTTCGGACGGTAATCGAAACGACGAATTCGCTATGCGATCCTATATATTCTGTCGCGATTACATCGAAACGGTTTACTAATTTCCCGGACAAATTACAGGAACGTCAACGGCAACGTTTTCGGTATCCCTGTCATTCGCAGTAGTCGAGACTATGGATCGAGGGGCCAGCGTATACTCTCTTTTGAGCGTAAAATTGAATCAACGCTTTTTAAACGTCCCGTACACTTTCATGGACACGTTTCGCGTTCACTCCATGCGTATTTCGATGTGACGTCCGTCTGGGACGAAGAAAAGAAAGATTTTTTTTTTTTATCGATGGATCGACGGGGTTGTTCGCAAAGTTTTCGTAGAAGGCAATCCAAGGAAACCTACGCAAAGTCTAATCGCAAGGACGGTATAAACTTGGGCATCGAAACCTTGACAATGCCCGGAGGTTACGACACGATGGTAACTTTGGTGGGCCGATCTTGTGTTCGAGGGAGAACCGGGCAAGGCGGCTAGAAAGCCGACCCTACAACAAGTTTGCCTTTCCACTGACTCTCGTAACCCTGCTCGCCGCTTTTATCGCTAGAGGCTACCTAATGATGGAAACTTAAGTACCACGGTAAGTCATATTTAATCCTATCCAGTTTACGTTCCACTGACTCACCGAGTTACCTCGGCTTTTACCTGGATGCTGCAGTCCGCCGCAAGTAGGTACCCACACGCGCCCACAAAATACTACGCGAGAGTGGGTACTAATTTGTCGAGGATAACTACCAGCACGAGCGGAGATTCGGTGGCTTACTTCGTGGTGATAATCATCGACGAGATAATCTGTATCGTCCTTGTTTCCAACGTGCAGCTCGGGTGAAAGCACGTAGGCAAATGGGAACGTGGGACGATAACGAACGGAATAGATACGAGAATAAGGACGAAGAAAGTATATTATAGCAAAGCACTGTCCTGAAATAAGAATGAAGTTATAAAAGGTGAAAGTTATACGGGAGAGTTGGACGCGATTGCCGCGGCGAGCTTCGAATAAGAGCGTAGTCAATTTCAAGAGATGAGAGCCTGCCGGGCATTTCTCGCAGTCCGTGATGTCGCGGGTGATCCTGAAGAACTGATAAGTGTCTGCTCCGGGCGACTGTAGATTTATTGCTCCAGCCTCGCTTCTTCCAACTTCCTTCTCTCACCCCCTTCTTATTTGCTCCCTCTCGTGGTCGCTTTCGTCCTACGACCCGAAACGATTCGCAGAGAGTCACGACGAAACTCGACTTCCATTTTATTGGCGGAAATAATCTTTGATGCGATTGCGCCTCTTCGTCTCTTCCAACTTCTTCTTCATCGTCTCTCCATCGTTGCTAGACGATCGATTCCTCCTATCGGGAAGCGACTCGATCGGACTCTCTCGTGCACGAAGATCGCAACGCGTTTATCATCCTTGACGTTCGACATAAATATTCCCGTTACGCGTGTCGATTTTTCCCGAGCTGCTTTTTTTTTTATTATTATTCCTACGGTCGACGTTACAAAACGTAATTTTGTCATCGGTAACGCTTATAACGGGAAAAATATAACCGAGGGAAATGCGATATAAATTTCCAGGAAAAGTGATATTTACTTTGAGAGCATGAGAAGAGGTGAAAATTATAATTGCTACGATCGCGAGCGTAAAAAATCTTTTTTCTCTTTTGCATTCGTAAAATATTACTATTTCATCCTCTAAAATTCAACCCTTTCTCAAAGCGGCGGTCCTGTAAGCGGCTGTGATCCATCGCCGTCTTAATATTCCTCATAATCTGCGTCATTAATATGGCTTAGGGTCGGTCGCCGCGCATAGAAATTAATAGAAAGACCGATGTTGGATTTTGCGTTTTCTCTCTCACTCTATCTTCCTTCCTCCTCACTTTGTCTTTCGTTTAAAAACGGGTAGATATAATATCGAATATTCATTATTCGTAGTAGCCAACAAATATCATATTACCGGGAAAATGAGAGCACGCGAAAAGTTCTTCAGCGAGAAACCTTTCATTAATCGGCAGCCACTTCAATTATCTTCTTTCTAACGTAGAGGTAGGAACGCTTTTCGTCGACGAATACTGGCTAGAGCTCGCAATTATGATGGACAAGCGAGAAACGTTAGCTACAGATAGGAGCTCGACTGCCGTCGGGATGGCAAGACGCGATTCGAGACGGTGTATTATCGAGTGACGTCGTCCGACGTCGGCTTCTGGGACGACATTTAGATAACGACGTCAACTGTCTGCGGCGTAAATCTGTCCTCGAAGCGAAGGCATCGCGACGTCGTTCTCTGCTCCTTCTTCTTCCTTCCATCTCCTTCCTTCTCACATCGCATCGCGTCGAACCCGAGCGAATTCACTCCTGATCGAATTAGCGCGCCATGGTTGCCTGATACCCCGACAGTCTGAATTAATTAACAGGAGAACGAGCTAGGTAAGCAGTCATTATCGAAACAAAGTGAGCCGAACGCTCGCGAGACATCGAGATGAGACAACGCGTTCGATCGGCCAGACGCGTCATCGACTCTTACCTATGCACGTTCGATAAATAGATACACCTTTCGATACGATCTCACGAATATTCTCTCGTCTATGTTTATCCTGTTCCTGATTTTACAGGAACGAACCTTGATCGATAGAATTGCATTCCGAATCGTCGTCATGCTCCAAGAATAACATCGACGATAATGCACACGCACGCACCGCTCGAAGCTTAATTGATTACGCTCATACATTATTGCTGGCGCTCAGTGCCATTTGCGAGTGAGTTTGGGGAGCATAAATAAATCCCATCCCTCTCTCTCATACACACACTTACTCTCTCAGGATTCTGTCCCAGAGCGACAAATAAAACATTTACCTATCTATTCGAGTCTATAACCTACCTACGCGATACGAATATGTCGCGTTATCGATACCCAAGGCGCTATTAATATCGAAACTAAAGAGCGATAATGTCTCTCGCAGGCAAACGAATTGATTTATGTCACGCGATGCGATAAAAGCTCGCCCACGAGCTCGTGCAAACTCTCGACGCAATATCCACAAGGATTTTCTCCAATTTTCCTGGTGTTTTTGACATTTTTATGCATCGCTTTGAGCCTTGGAAAGCTTTCGCGTTCGCTCAACGGGAGAGGATCGAAGGTGGCCCGCGCCAATGATAAATAATGAATAAACCGTGGCTACGTGGAACAACGTCTCCTTGATTCTCGGTGGTTCTGGATAGAGGAACGGCGTCTTGGCTCCATTAACTTCACACTTAGCAGCACCTTAGAAACCCTCCTTCGCCGTCGGAAGATCTGATTAGGGAATCGAGTCTCTACTAAACGCGTTAGTCTTGGCAGTAGGGCGCTACCGGGGAGAGATGGAAAGGAGGAGAGAGAGAGAGGAGTCACCTCCTCCATCAGGTGGCAGAGCCTGCCAGAGAATGGAAAAGCAAGCAGGCTGGTAGGCAGGAAAGCCTGCCTGCTTGTCTCTCCATAGTTTGATGCAAATTGAGTACGAACGCGAACCAAGTACCGTGAGTATAGACGCCTCCCCCTCTTACCTTTCTCTCTCGCGCGCTGATCAAGTAGGAAATTTATTCTCTAGGAGCCCCTTCAGAACCACCCCCTCCCTTTCCTACAATCTTGACTACGACCAAAGTGTTGCCGTTTGGGGTTTCTCGTCCGCCTCAACCCCTTTTCTTCGAGTCTCGAACCTCGCTCTGTTTGCTAACGAAACTCGAAGGCTTCCTTCTCGACTTAGCGAAGGCTACGCGAGCTTCGTTCGAAATAACGTCGCGATTATTCATGCAGTTCCGTCTTTTCCTCGAGTTTCTATTCTTCCTCTTCTTTTTATTAAGTATATATCGATATTCAATATTTCAAAGTCTCTTCGGCGTCCTCCTAATGTCGAAAGCATTTACCGGCGCGGTAGGAAGCAGAAGCTGTCGTTTATCGGCGGACACGTCTCGTATCTAGCACGCGAAATCATAACACCGTTGTACAGAATCGCGTAGAGAAAGACGACGAAGCCCTCGAGCTCTTCTCTTCCCCGTCATCTCCAATGTTTCCCTATCTTCCTCCTCGCGCCACCGTGCGCTCGTACATTCCTTTCTCTCTCTAATGTCCCTTTTTATGGTGTACGACTGGAGACCGCCCTGGAGGATCGATTTTAGCTCGCGACGCGGTACTTATCGTACCGCGTTACGGTGGAGCATTGCTTTTTACGGCGGCCCATGTTCGATGTTCCGATCGTTCTCCTCTTACCCCCCATTCTCTTTCGATTACCCTTTTCGAAATGGCGGAATTAGGAAACGCGAGAGTGGGAAAAAGTTGAAGGTAAAGTTCATTTTTCAGAACCATTTGCAGTTTATTGAACCGATTATACAGGGTGTCCGGTTCCAGGTGTCCAAGCGGAAAATTACATGTGCAAATCAATGATTTGAGTCGAAAAGTCTAATACTATTTTCCAAAATTCGACACAATTAAGTAGTTATTAACAAACAAAGATAGGCCAATCACGGCAAGGAGGATTGTTCGTCCTACTGCTTCGTTTCTTGATTAGTTGCAAGCTCAAGTAAACCGCCTTTTTTCACTAATCGCCGTAATTGGCTGATCTTTGTTAATTATTAACTCGTAAACTAAGTCGAATTTCGAAAAATGGTATCAGACTTTTCGACTTAAATCATTGATGTGCACATGTAGTTCTCCGCTTGGACACCTGGAACCAGACACCCTGTATAAAAGTGTAAGAGAAGGAGCATTTAAATTGTAGACTATACACGGATGAGAGTTCTTCAAAACCGTAAGATATTTTCAAGAAAATGATATCCTCTTGCGAAAGCTCGACCGAGTAGCGCAAATAGCCGATATATACCGGTGCAAGCGGGGATGGCTAGGTGGTGAAAAAAATCACGTCTGCATTTACATAAGCGCCGGTATAAACCACTCGGCAGAAATCCCGACATAAAACCCAAACAGGATCCCAGCGCGAAACCGGCACATCCGTTGAATACAGAATGTCCGTATGTACTCCGTGTACCGACTCTCGCGGAAAAATATTTTTATTATTCGCGAATACGTGCCGACTCGTTCTTCGACCCAAAAGAGAAACGAAGATTCAAAGTCGCTCGATCATTTTTATACGCGTAATAAAAACTCTCATTAGGGGGTCAATTTTGTTAGCATTCTAAATATCTCTCGGAAGAACGGATTTCTCGTGGCGCGTATGCCGTTACGGAGAGTGATGTTCGAGCTACCTGCTACGAATTTCAAGACGACTTGGATCCTGGCGCAAACGATTTTCGAGTCCCTCGTGGATCCCTTCGGCATCTCACTTTCTCTCTGTGTCTGTCGAAAAGCGGCCACCACCCCTTACGATCGTCGTTCCGTGCCTCTTTAGCATTTTCCGCGCAACGTCCCCCGTGCGGACACCCGAGAGAGAAGGAGATAGGCAATAAGAGAGTCTACGTAGAAGGCAAAGGAAGAGAGAGAGAGAGAGAGGAAGAGCCCCGCGCGCAGAAGAGAAAAATTGACTTTTAAACCGGCAATAAAAAGGAAAAATGCGAAATCTTTGATTTTAAGGGGCCTGGGCGACCACGGCGCCGACGGTGCGACAGTTGGTCGATGCGTATAACCCTCGTGGCAACCTTATTTCTCTGATATCGCAAACCAAGCACGTTTCTACCTCTGCGCCATCTCGAAATCCGCGTGTTCCACTACCTATACAAGCATATATACATGTATATCTGGACGTATATACCACTGGCAGATTACTCGAAAATCCTCCAACTTCGTACTTCGAATTTTAACAAAGCGCATGAGCTTCGGTGGCTACCGTCGTAAAAGCTTCGCTCTCGCTATTTCTCTTTTGATTCTCATACGTTTGAGTTACGTTACACGATCGTGCCTTTGGCAAGAATTTCTTTCTCCGCGTTCTTATCCCTTAACTATTTCTCTCTAACGTGGAAAGAGATAGAGAAGGAAAGGAATGCGAAACGCGTTGGTTCGACGAAAGAGGCTTGCCGGCAATCCGAGCGAGAAGTAGTTTTGCTGCGAATCGACTGGAAATTTACATCTAAAGAACCTCGAAGAGTTGCGGAAGCGGCAGAGGGGCCGGCACTTTGCTCCTTGTTTTTATTTTCTCGCAATTTCCTTGCCGGAGCAGAACGGAAAGCGGTCTTAAACGGAATTAGCACGCTTTACTGCTCCGCCAAGCTTGTACAGGCTGCTCTCGTCGAGCGAAATTCCTTGGTGTAGCTTCCGTTTGAAAAGTTTGCGAGTTCGTTTCGACGACGGGACGACGATAACGCGCTAGCGAATGCCTACTTTGTCTTCCCTCGTAAAATCGGACCTTCGCGTCGTCGCCGACTTTAAAATCAATGATTTCGAAACATCGGTAACTTTGTCCTCTTTCCAATTACAGGTTCTGCGTGGGTGACCAATTTTATCTCTACGAGAACAAGATCCTCTGCGAGTACCATTACAAGGAAAGATTTTATTTCGCCAATATGCCGCACCCACCACCCAACGACACCTTGGCACACATTAAGAGACAAGTCACGCATCTTCAACCGCAAGTAAGTAAAGCTTAACGATCTAGTTCTAAAAATTAAAGGCAAAAGTAGCAGACGTCGGAACCGCAACGAAGTGCGAACGATGATGTAACGATCGTAACGAGGCGTGTACGAGGTAGAGCATCGCGGGAGGTCGGGAACTCCTCAAGACGTAATCCCTTAAGGTGGGTTAAAGTGGCAGGTCGCTCGTCCTGACCCTCTCGACAACAAAGGACTCCCTCGAGGCTTCGACTATGCTTTACCGTGGCACCAACGTCTTCCAACTTGGGATATCGCGTGTCCTTATTAATTAAGCCCGACCGTTAAGCAAGCCACGTCGCATGCCTTAACGATCCGTGCCTCCTTCGAACGTAGTTGGAACGTGCGAAAGAATTTTCTCTTCGTAAAGGATCGTCGACTGGAATTACGATGGAATTAGGTAGAAAGACACGATATACGAGGCGCGCGATGGTAGCTACGAAATATTTGAGAATTTATCGACTCCGCTCGTAAGAGCTGCCAAAGAGAGCAAGGAGGACGTAAACTTTGAAAGAGTAAGGAAGATCTTCGCGTGGAAGAGAGGACGTCCGGAATTATGGACTCATCGGCGTTAAGCCTTTTAGGATTACGTCTTCTTGATTATCCTAAGGCAACAGCCTCGCTTCGAAACAATATCTTAAGCCCGGCCCGCGCGAAACAGGAAGGACCTTCTCTCGCCGTGTCCGACCCAACGAGGATCAGATCTACTTAATCCGGCTTCCGTCTTGCAAGGATCTTCGCCTCTTCTCTCCTTACCCTTTGACGTCACGTACTACTTGAATTTATTTAATACGGTGTTTAAAGACGATCTCTCTCTCTCGTCTTTTTTTCTTTCACAAAAAGAACAGAGAAAAGATTGTAGAAAAAAAAGTATGTTTCAAGCTCGTTGGAAAAGCTCAAAGGCATCAGACACGGGGAGAGCTCCGACCTTTAAGGCTGGTCGAAGGCCGTGAATAGTTAGCGCACGCTCGAATCATACGCATGCACGAAGTAACGAGGTCCCCGTGGCCGATGATATCAGCAGTAACGTGTACTACTTATAATATGCAAATTTCTTCCCTTTCCTCTCGCCGGTGTCGGCGAGTGCCGCATGTAACGTCGGGGTTGGTAACCCTTGCGACTCTATTTCTGCGCCACGTAACTATGCGTCTATGTACCTTGGTAAGTTCGTGTGCGTGCAACGTTTAATTAAAATCAGATTGAACGATCGAAGTCTCGTGGGAGATTTTGCAAAAAAAAAAAAGTGCGATTCGAGAGAAAGAGATAGAAGCGCTCGATTACACGACGAAGAGAACAATAGACTACGAGAGGCATTCGCTTTGACATCGATTCGAAGGATTTCAAAGCGTTATAAATGACCGGTGCGCGAAATAACGGTGGTGCGGTGAGGCAGGCTAATGTCGATAGCTCGAGCGTGGCATGCTAATGTCGGCGACGCATCTATTAGACTAAGCCTCTGACGGATCCCTCTTGACATCTCGTTCCTTGAGCGTGAATACCTTCGATATCATCGGTGAGGGAGTAGAGAAAGAGAAGGGGGGAGGGAGAGAGAGAATATTCGAAGCGACCCTCCGCGTAACGTGTCGGCAATCGTTCGAGATCGATCGTCTATCTGACATTTCGGAGTTCGATGACTTGTACGAGCATGAACATTAACGTCAACGGTTATCATTGAGCTGGTTGGAGTGATAATGAAGGAAGAGAGCTTGGTTGTTAAGAAAGAGAGAGAGTCGAAAGGGAAGAAAAAGCGTTAAGGTTCTTAAAAACCGCGAAGAGGGTTCTCAGCGTCGTTGAGACAGCTGCCACCCTCCTTAAGCCGTGGCTACGGGGGTGGGGAGAGAACGCCGTTCGGCCTCTCTAAAAGAGGGGAAGGCTAGTTTTTCTGATTGCCTGAGAACAGGCAGCTGTCCCGATCTTTCTTAGCCGTGGGCGTCTATAGCCCAGATCTTTTACCTTCCCTCTTTCAAGCTCGTTCTAAATAATGCTGGAAAACGCACGGTTTACGAATAACTCGGCTCCGCGAAGCGATCCCTGGCCGGGACTAAATAGGGGAGACACGGAAAGAGACGAGAAAGAAGCAGTTTAGTCATCGCCCTCGATAAATCGAATTAGGAGAACCTCCGCGTTGACGGAGACCTATTCTTGACCCTCGCCCTTTTCGCTCGCTTTCTTTTGAAATCAATGAACTACGCCTGTCATAACGCGTCTTAAAGTAACTCCACGAAAAGAGCGATCGCTATTGCGAAATAAGCGAGAGAGAAGCGTTCGGGCAACAACGAAATCATTGAAATCTCTGAGAAGAAAGTTCGATCGGAGGAAGGAGTCGTCCGGAGATGAACGTAACGCGCTTAAAATTCGTCGAGAACTTTTATTTCGGTCTAATTTTCCCCTTGGGATCCACCGGCGCAATGCGGAACGCCGTCATGTTGAAGAGGAGAAAGGGAAAAGGGTAGAGAGAGAAGGAGGGGAGAAATTTCGAAACGATTATCTGAGTTTTAAAACAAACTCTCGAGTGTCTGTAAAGTCCTTCGCGAATCAGAGGGTCGAAGAAGAAGGTGGATAAGAGGGAGAAGGAAAAGCGATGATGGTGGCAACGGTGGGGGGGACTTCGAGAGGTGAGATAATATGCTAATGCCAAGACGGCGGCTACATGGGAATTTAAGAGGATCAATGTGCAGCACGGAAATCGTACAGGGAATAAGGTATTACGACGTCCTTTATACGTCTTCCAAACGATTAGATCCTACCGAATTTTCGGCAAACGGACGAGTAATTTAAATGAAAGGAAACTTTTGGATCCTCCCGTTCGTTTATTCGAGGGAAAGAGCGAGGCTCGGGGTTACGTAGCGTGCACGTTGCTCCTTTAACGAACGCGTTATTAGGTGTTCCGCATGCGGCTAAATTTCACGCAAAGCTTCCGCTTCTAGTCCGTCGCGAGTATACTCATGGGAAAGGGCAGCTTGCGAGCTTACGTGAGATTATGAGTTTAGTCGCGAATCAACTCGGCGAACGTTACATGTTCGGTAGGTACATAGACACCGGGTTCACTTTTCTATTTATTTATTTATTTATTTCATTTACGGGGATAACCCCTTTGATACAGCAGTAGTAAATTAGCCTAGTGGGGGACAGAAGATAAAAAAATATATATATACAAGAAAATATACAAGAATTATAATATACATAAAAAACTATAATATATGGTAGAGCGAGGTTTTTAAAGACGGTAACGACTGAGCAAAAATGTCAATAGCTGAACAGCACAAATTAAAATTATTAATCATTCTATTAACTGGGCTAAAATAGCCATATAAGGTTCGATGCATTGAGTCCTATTAAATTAAGAAGGTTGAGACAGTCAATAGCGCCCTTTAAAATCTTTACAACAAATAGGACATCTTGCACTGTTCTCCTTTTACTGAGAGTCGATAGTTTGAAAGAGTTTAAAATATCACTATAGTCGTGAGAATGAAAGGGCATCGGATGACCACTACGCTTAGCTACCAATCTCAGAAACTTATGCTGTACACTAACGATTTTCTAACGATTACTGGACGCACGAACGAGTCGAGAGATCGATCGATTGTTTATAATAAAGAAGAAAAGCTCCGAGTCCAAGTAAAACTAATTCCAAATTTAATGATAGCCGTTTCTTTCTCCGAGAGAATTAGAAGGAGGGATAACGATACCTCGACTAATTCCGATCCCAACGATGGTGCTAATTTTTGCGCGCAAGAAAAGCCGCGAAGGAATGGCCAAACGCTGCCGCGCACCTGGACTGTTCCCAGCTACGGGAGATCAACGGACAAATGACACGCGATTCCTGCCACCCTTCTCTCTCTCTTTCCTTTCTCTAGCTCTCCCCTGTAGAAACTCCGACAGGCACCCTTCTGGTGGGCGGCATTTACCGTCGCTTGCAAACTGCCTTCGCCTTCGCGATTAATGTCTTATTCGCGAGCGAGAATCCTCTCGAAGGAAAAGGAGGACGGGAGAAAGAAGGGCGACGAAGAAGAATGAGAGAGGAGCAAAAGTTGAGAGAAGTGAGAGAAGAAGAAAAAAGAGAGAGGAGGCGTCGTGCGTGTAACGTGCCATTAACGACCTTACGCGAGAAAGAGAAAAGATTTTCCTTTTGCCGAGATATTAAGAGGGTCGAGACAAATGAAAGCGTTCGGATCCAGTACATCTTATCTACCTCTCGTTTCATTTCAACGAGGGATACGTTCGTTAGCGTGAAACCTTTTTTTTTCCCTACCCCTGGTGTCATTGTTATCGCTAAACTACTTTCACGGAAACTCGATAAATTCTTTGCTAATTTTATCGTCGATACGAAGTTAGTCGAACCAACCGTTGTAACTCATACCATTCTTTACGTAAGTAGCTCGTGTAACTCAAGAGTCTCGAAGCGCGTGCCGTTTGATTACAATGTCGGCAGTAAATCCACAGCCTTCGCGGTAATTCCTCCTCTGGCAATTGTAGATAAAACTTGAATAAGTCATAGACTTAATTTAACCCATGCTAAGTAAAGAGAGAGAAAGACCGACGATGGTCTCTGCCGGTTTCCACGAAGATTTCTTAATTACGAGCCGGAACTCGCTCGGAGAAAAGGAAAGATGGAACTAGAGGGAAAGAGTAAGTGGGAATGCTGGGAAGGGCTTTGGAAAGGGTTCTCGCTACGGTAAGATTTAGGGATTCCTTCTGGGAAGAAAGTCACCCTTGCGAGCGGCGTAGGAACGATAAAGCATTTCTTTCACGACGCTTTGTCATTTTTATCGTAATTATTTACGAGTTAATTACTTGGACTCCCGCGCAGCATCCGTCCTCGAAGATTCAAGGGCCGGAAAAATTCGCGGAGAAAGCTGTACCGGTCGTTATCGTGCCGTTCTCGTATATACAATCGAGATGTATAAAGTTTCTATGAATCTGTTAAGGTAGAAGGAAGGGAAGAGAGGAAGGAGAGAAGGCTAGAATGGAAGAAAAACGAGTCTTCTCTTCCTCCGGTTCTTCTCCAAGTCGTTGCTGTAGTTAAATTAGTACGATCGACTCGAGGTGTTCGCGAAGTAAGACGTAGCCGTGGGAAGATCCGTTGTTTCGTCAAGAGGGAGTCGCACGGTCTGCCGAATTTTAAGCCTGTATAATTTAACACCTTTACCGGAGAAACTGCGAGAAAGGGAACGCGCGAAGGGTAAAGAGAAAGATGGATAGAAAGTCGGAGAGAGAGAGAGACGACGAGAAAGATAGCAAGTTCGAAGTTTTCAACGGCACTTACCTATCCGTGAGGCATCTCTTGCCTCTCTTCTCCTCGTCCCTCTCTCTATCCACCGCATTAATATGCTCTCGAGATAGAGACAGAAGTAAGTAGGCAAGAAGAGGAGAGAGAGGGAACACCCGAATAGAGTTATCCTGCCTGAGAGGAGATAAGAGTACGCTCTTTTGTTCTTAGACCGAGTAGAATTTTACGCGAAGAAGAAAACGAACGAGAGGTCCCGCGTTAAATTAATTCTGGGGTCTTCCGTAACACCGGTTCCTCGACCGCTAAAGGAACGCAAGATTTCGAAAATAATTAAACGCGAGAAATTTGTCTTTAAAGATACCTTACTCGTTCCTTCGTAGTATAATATTAAAAAGTTTCTCAAGGCGAAACGATAGGCAATAATCGTACTCGCTCTCTTTTATCTTTCAGACGGTACCTGCCGGAGGTCCTCCGAGACAAGCGAACGGGGAGGCAGCCCATAACCACAATGGATATCCAGCACCGGCTACATCGAGCGCTCACAACGTCCTGAACCCCATGAATAATTTAAACGGTATCAATGCACAAGCACCGTACGACGCCAAATGACAAACGAAATAAGCGCCGATATACTACACGCGTCTACGCATACCTATCTTAACGCGTAAACCTAACGTAATACGCATATATATATCTAAATAATATATATATGTCGAAACGCGAGAGCGTAGTTTATCGTCGTTACTATCGGTCCTTCGTTTTCCGTTTCGTTCGGACCAGGACTCGTCGAAATCGCGACGAGAAGAGATCGAGAAAAATCGTCGATCGAAGACTCGCTTTTCGAATTCGTACGAAAGATCGCGCCTTAGGCTTGCCCACGATAATCGGTAAGATCGATGATTTGCGATCCCTTTTAACGCTTTTCTGAAAGAGCGTATTTCGTTTTGTAGATAGTCGAGTATTTATATTACCTTTAGGAAAGGATAAGAGATAATGGTGCTTCTTCGAAGTATATCGATCGTTCGACTTCTTCGATATCGAATTTCCTCGTGTAATCTTAAGGAAAGATCGTAAAGAAAATGTAGCAGGTACTGCTGAGAATGTATAAAAGGAGGTATCCCTATGTTGTTGAATTTTAGGCGAACGAATTAATGTAAAACGATGTATGTACTCTTCATCGAATAAAACGATTTCATTGTTTGCGACTCGTTAAATGAAACGTATTATTCCTGACAGATAAGAAGAAGCATCCGCGAGGAAATCCTCGGAGGAGATCACCGTAAATCTATCCAAGTAAAAGGTAATCGCAAGAAGGGCTAAAGTATTCGTAAGATCGGCCGGTAAGGGATATCGAAAGGTATCGAACGGAATCGTAGTTTGGAGAATCGAGGTTGGTACGAACGATTGGCCTCTCTCGCTTACGCCACCCTCTTGGGGCTCATACGTTAAGGGGTGACTTAAGCATTGTTTCAACTTCGAATCTCCCGACAGAGGGCCGGATTGATGTCGCGAACTTTTCCGTTGCCTTATTTGCGAGTCAGATAACGAGGCTGAGTTATGCGGAAAGTTTCGTCGCAAAACTGCCGGCGCACTATCGGCTCGAGAAAAAGAGAGAGAGAGAAAATGTTTTATTTCTTCCACGCTGTGCCATACGCTCCGGGGATTTGTCGGTTCTTACTCTCCGAAGAAATTTTTCCCTGATCGCGATAACGGCGATCGAGGTAGGGATACGTCGTCGATCGTGCGCGAGGACGCGGTTTTCCTTCGAACGGAACCGAAATTATTCTTTCACGGATAGTTCGTATGCATGAAGCCGTCTTCGCGAGAGCTCCTCTCCCCTCTCGATTCTTGAAGAGATAATTTTTTTTTCTCAAATATCACCGTTTACTTATAAATCGTCGTAAATAATACATGTAAGTATGGAACGTCCTTTTTCTAAAGGTATAATGACTTTGTTCTCCATCTCGTATCGCCTAGACTCTTCCACCCCACCTCCGCGTTCTCCTTCTTGAAGTTCCTCGCATCCTTCGACTATCCTTTGAATTATTTAAAGGAGCTACGTGATTGGCCCGCAAATCCAAGCTGCCTCAATAATTTACCAATCATACACAGTCCTTTGTGTTTTATACGCCACGTTTCGAATAAATCCCATTGTGTATTCAGGAGAGCGAAATCCAACTCTATTCGGGTGTGAACGCGAAGCCCCCTCTTGCATCCGCTTCTCAAAAAAGGAAGAAACTGGGAATACGTGTAGATGTACACGAGCGAAAGAGAGAAAAGGGAGCGATTCGTGCTCGAATCGTGTCGAAATTTGGCTGAGCATCGCGAATTTATACGACGAGAACTTTAAGGATACCGATTTTCTCCAGTCATTGCTTGGATTATCCCTTAGGAACGTTCGAGTCACCGTGTCTCCTAGCAATTTCAAATACCTACCAACTTAACGTAAGCGTTATATTATGCTCGTAAAAATAATGATACCGTGCCACATATTCGAGAAGTCAGAAAAGAAATAGCGATTCGCGTGCGCTTAATCGTACGAGGTAGCCAGTCAGTGCACGCGCTTAACAAAGTAACAAACTTACGAATACGATGATATCGAAATCGATTATCTCGCGGCACTAATTCCCATTCGAAGGATAAGCGCGAGCGAGTCGCGGAAAGGGAGAAGGCATTCGATGCAAATTGGCAATTTTTCTCGTGGCGCTCGCGGTAATCATTGGCAATTAGAGCGCGGCCCACCAATAAATGTTATTTATGACCGCGATTACCTACGGCACACCTACTGGCCATGCACGTTCAGCCAAGTACGAGCTCGCGACCACCTAATTGGCCGACAATTACTCCTGTTTGTACAAAACGGTAGAACGTGGAGAGAGAGACTTTGTCGTAACTTTGGTGAACGTGGACGAAAAAGGAGAGGGGAAAGGAAGGTGCCCCGGCCTGTTTTCGTGAATTATTTTCACCCTCTCGTGCCAAGCAACGCCATGGTGTAAGACGACACGCCGTTCAGCGTTTATTTCCTCGATATTTTATTGTCTACTGAAAAAAGGTAAGATCTATGGGACTTAACATACTCAGGGATACTTTCACACGTGTATAGATTTTGTTTTATAATTTATAGTGATGGACGACAAGACAAGACTTGATTTTTCAAGACAAGATTACCAATTTCTTGTTCTTGATAAAATCGAGACAAGACAAGATTTGTCCTTCAAGACAAGACAAGAAAAGTCGATCAAGATTCTTGATTCTTGATAACTGAAACTACAATTATACGTATGTAATTATAATTATGTATTATGTAATTATAATTTTATATATAGGGCCATATATATCGGGGTTATGTAATATTATAATCATGTTGAGTCCTTCCGTCTAATTTCAATTTTAAATAATTAAATGCAAAATTTAAATTAATTCGAAACAAAAACTTTATAATTTTTCTGAAAACTGCAGTTTATTTTTATTGTAAATATATGAAATCTCTATTTTGTAATGATGTGTCCTCAAACGTGCTCTTAAGTGCGTGCGTTTAGTAAACTAGAGACCTTAAGCTTCGAAATAGTTTTAAACATTCTCTACTACGAACATTTGTAGCTGATATAGAGTAATTTGAAAATGACCTACAAATTTCAAGAATTTTCTTGTTCCTTTAATTTTTATGATCAGTAGAATTTAAAAAAATATATTTTTGAATAATTTTTATAAAAATTTTCAAAAATAAGAAATCAAGGTGTGGTAAATAAATATTTCTAGGTATTATAAAAATATCAAGAATCTTGCAAGAATCAAGACAAAAAATTGATTGTCAAGATCAAGACAGGACATGTATGTTCGATTCTTGTCTTGAATCCATCACTAATAATTTATAATAACGTCGTTTAGACACACGATTGAATATTATTTGTTTCAATATATTTCATCTTTATGGACATATTTTTAGTTATATTTAATTGCCTCTTCTTTCAACTGTAAGAAAAATTCTTTTTCGAAGAGGTTAAAGGGAATGGCTTTTCGAGCGTTTCGACGCATCGTTTTAACGCGTGCGAGCGTTTAAGTAGCTTATTTTAGCGCCCATGGCTTAGCTTTAACGCGTTTCACCATCGACGAGGCAAAAAAAAAAACAAAATGACAAAGCGAATATCGTAATAAACGTACGCGATCGGCGCGTAGGAGATCATCAGAACCTTCAGGATTATCTCCGAAAAGGCGCCACCGCGGTGTGTGCGGATGGAAACAAACGTAGCCGCATCACGGGAATAATTAATTAAAACCATGCACCGGCGTTTTTATAAAAGCCATTTGCGAGAGCGCGCACGAATCGCACAGAGGAAATAGTTCCGAAGGCTCGGATTAACCATGCGGGCTACGCGAATTTTCATTTGAAAAACAACGTCTCCTCCCTGCTTTTCGCGTTAATTCGTCCCTTCCGCGCCACGGTACATACACACATTCCAATGAATTCCGCGTGAAATTGCAGAGAGCGTATGACAAAAAAAAAAAAAAAGAAAAATTAGCATCGCCGGCGAATCGAAGCTAACTACGTATGGCCCTCGGTGATAAAATATATATACCTATATATAGAAAACGACGGTTCTATTAAAATACTCGATGATATAGGGGCGTATTGAAATTCAAGGAAATGGAAAACGATAATGGTTCGGGCCAGATTCGAGACCGGAAACCCTTCCCCGAAAATCAGATTTCGTCGTCCAAGCGGCCGACGGCTGCCGACGCTCGACAAAAAGGCGAATCGTATTCTCGTTATGGCCTTTGAAACAATATTGTTATTAAAAACTGGACAGCGGTCTGGGTATTTCCTCGCCTACTGGAGGGAAGAACGAAGAGGTGGAACGGTTCGCGCTCGACGAGATGAGCGAGCGTGAAAGAGCGAGAGAAAGAAAAAATGTGCGAGAGGGAACGAGCGGGGAGAAGCCGTATCCTGGGGAACGGAAGAGCGATTAATTAAAAGAACAAAAACTGTTTTCATAAAATTCATTTGCGGAAATATGCGCCGACTGAAATAATATCCGGCTTGATGTGCTCGTGTATGTCTCGCACACGGCTACGAGCTGACGCTGGACCGTGCCAACCTCCGATTCGAATGAAAAACTGCCCTCTCTTGACAAAAGTGAGCCGCACTTTTTTTTTTCCATTTTTACGTACCACCTAGCGAGAGAACGCCACTGCTTACTATTCCAAGACGTTGCTCGCGAGAAAGTAGAAAGGTAACGATAATATGACAGAGGTATTAAGGAAAGTTTCGAGACGAGGTAAGAACGAAGCTCGTAAAAATATTTCTATGTCGGCTTGAATTTTTCTTCCTTTTTTTTTTCCCCTAAGACTTACGCCCCCTTCTCCGTTCCGATTATTCCGTCATGCGACTAGTATGATTTAAACGGACGTAAAAGCCACCGTTAAAAAACAAGAAGGCTACTTAAACGGCCGCGTTGATTGCCCAACTCGGTTTATTAAAAAGCTCGCGCGATATTGTGTTATTTTTTCCCCCTCTTTCGACCCTCTCCACTTCTCGCCTATCCAACGACGTCGTTCCACTTCTCCTTTTTCCTTTCTTTTCGAAGAATAAAATCGTCTCTCTTTTTCACGGGAACGGTGAAAGGTCTTTGTCTATCCCTCCCATGCTGCATACCTTTCAACCCTTTTCTTTAACGACGCTTCTCGAAGACAAAGTTTATGGGGGGAGAGAGAGAAAAAGACAAGTCGAAGAGCGGTTCAAGTCGAATGTATCATCGAGTCTTTGCGGGCTTAACGCGAGAATTTATCTTCGAAACGTTCCTTTAACGATCGCCTTTAAGAACTCAGCTACTGGTGTATATGTACAAAGAGTCGAGGGAACTAGAAATAATAAAGAAATAAAAGGCGAATACCTCGTGCGATTTTCTATCAAGAATTTTACCCCGTAGGCGATCGAAATTCGTTTGGCTACGAAAAACGCGACACCGTAGGAATCTCTTCCTCCTCTTTTACCATCCCCTAACCTACCTGTCTCGCTCCCTCCCTCTCTCTCTCTGTTTCTCCTATCTCGTAATATTAATTAATAAGGCAACCTCCGTCGGACGAGATACTTGCTACTAATTAAGAAATACCTGCCGCGCGCTCTTTTCCCGCTCAGGGGCGAGGAGGTGGAAAAATAAGAGGAGAAATTCCACGCAGCTCCGGCACTCTCGAAACGAGGTAAACTTAATCCTCGGCCAAGTTAAACCAACTGCTAAGCTTTTCATTATGCCAGAGTGTCGGAAAGGAGGAAAAGGCTCGTTGCGAACTCGCGAGCTCGTCGTTATTATCGAAAACGCACTCTTTCGACTTGTTTACTCTCTTCCGTATTCTTCTCATTCTCTTCCTTTTAAATACAAAAATTCAATCTTACCGAATCAGCGAGAATACGGAAATAATAAAAAAAAAATGTTGACGTTTCTTTTTATCATCGCACGAGCGAGCAAAGAAGACGACACCCACGAAGGAAAAAAAAAAAACAAATATGAGGAAAGTTCGGCCCCCGCGGAGGATCGCGGGAAAGGACACGGGCGCAAAGTTTTACGAGCGCGCCAGACGCACCGAATGCCTGCTTTGAATTGCATCAATTAAAAAAGGCCGTTCCGCAAAAATTCCATAACGCGACGAACGAGGGCTGCGTCAAATGTCCACGTTTGCCACCTTTCCGCGCCTACCAGGATACCACCACCGCGCTGCACCGCACCATCGTGATCGTCGAGCTTTTTTCCCTCGTTATTCGCACCATCCACTCTTTTTCTCTCTCCCTTTCCTGCGTATCGTTCATTATACGTACGAACCTACGCTTTAACAATTTCTTCAGACGAATATTTTTCTTTTCCGGAATATTTCGTTCGCGCTATTTCCCGCAAAAAGTTCCATCGGTATTGCGTACGAGATTATGAAGAAAAAAAAAGAAAGTTTAATTGCTCGCGGTATCTTTTTACGATGATCGAATGGAAAAGAATTCTCACCTCGAGGAGTATCTTCAAAGGTTTCACAGGAAGGTGCTCCAGAAAGTGAGAGAGAGAGAGAGAGAAGCCTTTGAAAAATCCAAGGAAAAGAGAGAAGTCTCGTTGCCCTCCCCCGACGCAATACTTTTCTCCTCATTGTACGATGGCGGCGTAACTCAATTTAGAAATAAACAATTTAACCGGGAAAGAGCCACGAACTGGCAGATCGCTTTCGCTCCGAGGAGAAAGCCTACAAAACATTTTTATGAACCCGCCGGAGGAGAAACTTTCTTTCTCGCTCGACAAAAGAATCTCACGAGCTCCTAAAACCACATCCACCACATTTCTTGTACCCTCTGACTACGTTGATTAAAACAAAGAAAGAAATTTTGTAATAATTTTCTCCACAGGAAGTTCGACATCGATGAATTCGAAATAGCTTTGGTTTTTCGGAGCAGGCGAAAGAGAGAGAGTACCTACTGGAAAAAGGATTCTTCGAGAGAAGGCACTCGAAATGAATCGAGCAATCTTGACGTCCTTTGTATTCGGCAACTGGCACTTGTAAATATAATTACCCTTCTCCTTTCCACTCAGGGCTCCCAGCGGTGCCTCCCTCTGCGCAGGACTACCCCTCTCTCTTTCTACCTTACCCTGCGTTCTCGCTAATTTGATTCCGCGGTTGTTTTCACCCGCGCCTCCACCACCTCCTCTTCCACCATCTACTCGTTCCACTGTTCTCGGCTTCGCCCACGCATTGTCTCTTGTCTCTTCATTCAAATTACCCTCCGCTTTCCCATTCTCGCGTCGCTACAACCCTCTCGCTAACCCCCTCTCCCCTAATTCGTTCTTTCTCCCTCTCTCTCTCTCGTTCTCTCATAGTCCCGAAACCCTGGCGTTTTCGCTCTTATTGTTGCGGTTTTATTGAATCCGCTTGGCATTGTCCGCGCGCGAGCGAGACGCGGCCGTTTTGTTCAAAGAAAATTGGCGCGTTGTTCGAAACGCGTATTCGTCTTTCGAGTTCTCCCTTTGCGTTGGCCGCCACCACGGCTGGCCCGACGTGCCTGCGAAATCGAGTTTTATGGCCTCATAAGTGCCGAATAACGACGGTTACTAAACTTGTCGTCTTTTTCTCTACGCTCTCTTTTGTCCTCGCTCGCTTGTCCAACTCGCAAAGAGTTACTCGTACAAAGGAAAGTGAAACGCGGTTAAAAATTCTCCGGTACGTTTTGCTCGCTCGCGGTTACTCGCCGGACTCGAGTAAGAAGCGTGACTAACGATCGACGTTTCTCCGGGAAAGCTAATTTTCCTCTTTTCCGTGGTGAAATTCTTCGCGGCTTTGTCACTCGTTCTTTCCACTAAAAAGTCTCCGAAACAAACAACCACCCACCACGAAGATAAAAGAATAACGAGAAAGAGAGAGACTACTAGGACGACTCGAAAATCATTTTTACGGATAATCTCGCGGCACGCGTTTTCGCGTCGATGGGATAAACCGCTCTTTAAAAGTAATTAAATTTTATCAAAGGGTGCGAAGCAACCGATCCACCCGCGTTTACTCTATATTTTTCTCTCTCTCTTTTTAGCAAAGAACGGACCAGGCAAGAATAGTGATCGCGACGCGTGTACACGGGATATATTCTTCTCATCTTCCCTCGTTAATCGTTATATTCCACTCGGATGAATCGAATTATCAAGAAGTAGAAAGATACGAGGCGGGGTGTACTTTTTAAAAGCTCTGTCGGTGACAGATACGTTGAAGGGAATAAAGAAAGAAACGGTGACTCGTGTTGGCAATTTTCGCTACGTTACGGATTCACAATTTCTCTCTCTCTCTCGCTCTGGGAATACATAATTTCGTTTCGAAAGGGGATAAAAAAGGGTGCTTAATGGCTGGCAGCCTCGTGGCTGTTGACTCGTGTAATGAAATCAAGAGTAATCGAGAGGGCGATGGCTTTTGTCGGGGATGCATGAATTTCGGCGAGCGACCATTAATTATTCGAAATTAAATATCCTCCGCAGGCTTTAATTAAAATGTTTACAATGTCGCCCGACCGGATTACCGTCGGCGTTTTACAATACGGCCGCGTATAGGTATGCGCCTATATACGAACGCATAAAGATGCTTTCGGATCGTACTCGTTATAAATACTTGCCTCGTTTTCTTTCGTCCCTGGTCGCGTTATGAATTCGTCATTTTCACTCGGCGTCATTAATCATTTATGAAATACGAAACGCGAACGACGACGAGTGAAATTCCGCGCAAACGAAATTATTCTTCATTGCGATACGCAAACGCGTGGCGCTTTCAAAGCTGCTCCCGCTCTTTTTCCAAGAATTAAGTATTCAATAGAGGTGGAAAAAGAAAAGCTTTTGCATTCGCGAATCGAACACGCGACAGTACTGATTTTCAATTCGGCGTGTCGCTAACGCGATTACGCTTTACGGCCTCGTTATATTTGCGCGATTAAAATTTCGTTGCTCTCTCTATATATATATATATACATATTTACATCTTTCTTTCTCTGTCTCTCGCTTCTCGACAGCTTCGTCCGTTTTCAGCATCGTTCGCGTCCTGCCACTCGTCGTTGGCGTCGACTAACGCGAGCAAACGATTCTTGTTTGTTTTGCAAACAAAGGGTTTCTCCTAAGGGCCAAAGAGAGGAACAGAGAGTGAGAGGTTGACACCGGAAGAGAGAAGGAGACGAAACGATTAAAAGAGCCGAGCCAAGAGAGAAGGAGAACAACACGGTGAAAGGAAGGAGGAGAAGAAGAAGGGGTTGAGAGAAAAGGGGGATACCGCTCGAAAACAGGGACAGAATTATTACATCTTTTGTTCGAAGGCTCGAACCGCCCCATTTGCGGAATTGCGGATCGCGATCCGGCCGCGATTGTGACCGCTGAATGCCGCGGGGTCGCCCAGGCTTTTGTTAGTTTTGACTAATTTCCACTGGGTATAATCTGCTTCAATTCGAATTTCTCTGACTCTGGTTTACACGAGACTTTGATAAAACTCCTCCTCTTTGCCTCTCTCGTTACTTCGAATAGTACCTTTTGTTAAGTACTTTCGCATACTATTCGTCAGCATCAAGCTGTCTTTAAAATTGGTCACATGAGCGCCAAGTGTTTTATGTCATATTTGGCTAAATTCAAGACTGTCTTTTGGAACTAAGGCAATTGTTCAAAATCTTCAATAGATTCATTAGTTTGGTAAACGCTTGAGCCACGTTTCCTAGATCCTTCGCATGAACGATCTCTCGAATTTCCAACGACCACTCAGAAAGCTTTGGTCACGGTAGGACTACTCTAGAGTGTTTCGATCGAAGATGGTTCTCGCTCTTTAGACTCTCGAGCAAAGTTTACATTTTAAAAACAAGGAGAAAGACGAACCTTTACCCAAAATCCTTTCCCTCTTCACTTTACCAGTCTTACCTTACCCACAGACCAGTCTACCCTGAGGACAATTTTATTTTACCAAATCTTACGTTTACACAGCATATCTCTCATATGTCTATCGAACAACACTTTGAAAATAACTACGAACTGTAAAGAGTTAAATACATAATTTTATAATCCGAATGTAGAGACGTATCTACGAAAAAGACGAGAGGTAATAAAAATTCTTCGACTGTGGGGAAACCAGAAACGACTTGCAATTAGATGAAATTATGGAAGGGCGTAGCTTAAATCTTAATACCTATTCTAGGTTGGCTGCAGCACCGAATCGTCGTCGTCTTTCCCGCCACCACCGCCGACGTCGATTCCAACCCCTTAGGCGAGTTTAATTCTTGTTGGTCCCATCGGTGACTTTATCGCGAGAAATTGCCACAGCTCGGAAAGCGTCGTTACAGCATCGTTACCGTAAGAACTTACCGCGACCGTTCTCTTACGGCTAATGTTACCGAACTTGGTTAACTTTCAGTTTTACGCGCCGATTCGGATTAAGAATTTATGGTAACGGCCAAATACTCTCCTTCCATTCTTACTCGAGGAAGATCTTACGAGCGTCGGTTTAATCACGACCACGGTGACAATTTTCTTTTATTCATTAATTTACTTTTCTTTAGGTTCTTACGCGTCTCTTCTTAACGTATAAATCAAGAAACATGTGGATGACAGGAGGAAAAAAAGAGAACGCTAGCTCGGCGACATCAGCCATTTCTCACATTTAGTTCTCGTCCACGTCGGCACTTTTCCTCGGGCGGTCAATCATATTAACGAAGAAGTACGACGTTAGGGGGTGGATACTAAACCGATCAACATCCTGGTAGCGACGAGTACAAACTTTTCCTTCGTCTTTATTCTCCCCGTACGTGTTCCCCGAGGGTGCGTCCTCCGGCTCATACTAATCGCTTTCAAAGAAAGCGAAAAGACGCTAATTCGAACGTCGAGGGTTTGCTGGTAATCGAAGAACGAAAAGGACAAAAAAGTGGAATGGGCAAGTAAAAGGGAAGAAGTAGAGGCGACCGAAGTCAATGGGAAAAAGAAAAAAATCTGAAGATTCTCGAGCTTCGAGAAAAGCCTCGCAAAACATTTGGTTTCTGATTGGGAGGAAAGAAGAAGGGCCATTTCAACCCTTCTCCAAGGCCACCTTGCCTTAACGCTCGCCGATTCGCTTCTTCCAAGCCGACGCGGATGGTATAATCGTGCCACGGCTACGATCCCGTGGGAGCAGTTGTTCCCGACGCGATTCTCCGCGAAGGATGAAACGACGAAAAGTTTAATGAGAGCACGGGACGCCTACCTTACGAACTTCCACCCCTCAACCCTCCTCCTTCCCACCTTCCTTACTCTCTTCATCGTATCGAATCGATCGCGATTACCGTTATATCGAATAGATATAATCGCTTTTCGAACGAAATTTTCTTTAAATTATATATCATGGTTAATTAATTTCTTTCTTCTTAGAAAAAATATGCTTTGCCATCAAGTTTCTTCACTATTAAAAATTAGGGAATCTACCGTACTATATTTTTCATGTAATATTTCCATTTTTGTTTTTAATAATAACTTCAATTCCAATTTTTGCTATTTCTGGAAATATATACTAGTACAGAATTATAAGTAATATACAGGGTGGGGCAATAATTATGTCCACTTTGAATATTGCCGTTATTTGTAGTAATATGAGAAACTTACACGGCATAGAGAGGCGCATCTCGTGACGCAAAAATTTTTTGCGTGGGTGGAGGCATAGAGGAGATTTCCAGGTCATCTCTATTTTTTTAAATGGAATACTATGTTTTTTTTATCGCGATCTAATAGCTAATGTTGAGACGACTTCAGCGAGCTATCATTGAAGGTCATGCAAGGTCATGCAATTCCATTTAAAAAAATAGAGATGACTTTGAAATCTCCTCTATGCTTTCACCCACGCAAACAATTTTTGCGTCACAATATGCGCCCCTTTATATAATTTATATTATATCAAGATTATATATAATTTATATTATATCAAGATTATATGTAATCAAGATATATATCATAGATTATAATATATCAAGATTATTATATAATCTTGTTTTGTAAACAAGATTTTCTCATATTACTACAAATAGATTACTACAAATAACGGCAATATTCAAAGTGGACATAGTTATTGCCCCACCCTGTATAAACGGACAGGAATGGCGTGTTCGATAACGTTGCGACCATTTTGAATGAATACGAGTCATCCCGAGACGAGTAAGTAAAAAAGAAAAGAAAGAAAGAAAGAAAGCAGAAGAAGCGAAGAAAGCGAGTGGCTCTCGCACGGATTTTGTAGGGTCTCGAAGCGTAAACTCGGCCGGGCTTTAATGGTCCATCTTAAATATGTAAGGGCAGTCTGCCCACCGGGTAGCGGGTAACAATAAACTAACACTTAAGACACACTCCAAGACACAATGCGAAGTCGCACCCTTGGCGCTAACGATCTCACCTCAGAGCTCCTACCTACGAAACGCGTGCACACGTGTGCGAGCAGCACGCTCGTAGGATGCTCCAGTAGTCTTCCACCGACCAATTTAGCGAAAAGGCGTTTTGTATACTTCAAGCCTTTCTAACTCTTAGCCCCAAAACGTCCGTCCTACTTTTCCTTCGCTCGTTAGATTTAGAAGGAAGATTCTAAAGATAAGATTTGATTCGAAAATATACTCGTCCTTCCTGCAGCTAATTAAACGTTTCCGTGGCAAGATAGAACCTCTGATATCCATTTACGTGTGTCTATAGATATATATAACATGCACATTGCATATACATGTTCTAAGGAATTAGTATTTATGGATTACCCGATGCGAGATCATCCATAATTTCGTTTCCATAACGAGAAACGACGAGAAGTAAGGCGTTATCCTTAACGCGTTTTCTTTTAGGAGAATAAAACGAGCCTCGACGGTGCGTGTCGTAAAGGATAATAATAATGAAAATATTAGTTTTTAAAGGCGCGCGTTGGGTGTCGTTAAAGACGACTCTCAGTCGAGACTCGAGTTTGCCGCTCCCCCGTTGCTCGTCGTTTTTCTTAAGAATTTTTCTCGCCTCGTGACGTTAGTTTTCCTTCGCTATACCTACCCTGGACTGGGGTTATATTGACGAAAAAAGAGAGAGAAGGGGCGCTTTAAACTTTTGCTTCCTCCGCGTAGATTATTATTATTGGACGTTTCGTTAAAAATATAATAATACGCGCGTGTGGTCCGATGGGAGCCGGCTCACCGATTTTAAACGGCCCTCCTCGTTAAATGTAAATTAAGAGTGAAATAAAACTGTAAAGTGTCAGTGGTTGGGATATATAAAGAGGAGATTCCTAACGAAAAAAAGAAGGCAGCGTATATAAATCTAGCTTCCGTGGAAACCGGTATGCAAAATTAATTAGCGTGTAGCGTTTACAAATGAACGTTGTAATTGGCTTTTTTAGCGTAATAAGCAACCAACCGGATGATAACCGTACGCGAGCATGATCGTCGTAAATGTTCTTCTAATATCGTAGAGAGAGAAAGCGAGAAAATGGTAGATTTAAGAACGGATAAGGTTATAATAATTGATACATTTCCAAGATTTTCTATAGATCATACATCGAAATTTCTATTTTCGAAAGCTAAAAACGATATCTAAAGATGGCTGTAATATTTCGCGATGGTGGTTATGGATAACAGGGGCGCATTAGAAATTGAAGTGGCTTTTAACGAAATCCAGGTTAGCCCAGAGCGATTCCGCACGCAAGCTACACTTTGCATGCCGCATTCCGAGCGACTTGCCAGCCTTGTTTGAACCGGCCGCGGCGAGAGCAGCGTACCGCACAAAATCCGAATGCATAATTAATTGCTTTATCAATTAAAGAAATGCCGGAAAATTTCACCGCGCCGTTTCGCTTCTCGAACGATACGCGATAAAGATATTTTCGGATTATTCAAGTTACCGAGTCGATCAAATATTTGAATGAAATGTAATTTTGATGAAAACGAATTCGGAAAATTTCGTCGAATTTTGGAACGCTCTTTTCTTGCCAGGATCGATAAACGATACGAGCGATCATCGACGAAAGAACTAAAGCAGACACTCCTAAATTCGATTGGAAGCTAGCAAACTAAATCATTCTCTCTGTGTTCCACGAGACCGGGGAAAGGACGACGCGGTTCGAGCAAACACGAAGATCCCTATGCGCTTTGCTTGAAATTTAATGCACCCTTGGTTCGCTTACTCCTCTAGGATTTTCGATCAAACGGAGAGAAAGAACGAGTCGTTTCAAATCGAATCTGATTCGCAAAAAGGATTATAGCGACTCTTTCGCACAAACGCGTTGCTCTTAAAACGTCTCGCGTAGGTATAGTAGGGTATTCCTGGTTTGTTCGGCCAGACCATGTCAATAAAAATGAGAAAAACATTTTATATCGGCATGGAACCGTAAATGCTTTATTACAAAATTATAACACAAAAATGTAGGTGTATATAGTGTAGAAATATATTAACGATATTAATCTAATCCGTTTATATAGACCACGTTTACTAATATCATTGTAGATATTAATGTAGCAAGTTACTAGTTGAAATAGATCCACATTAAATAACGTCACATTTTATCTAACGACAAACGACTCGGCATAATTAAAAAAATTTTTTAATTTATAAAAGCACGCTTGGGAATGCGTTCATAAATTTCGAGTGCTCTTTGAGTTACAGAAAGGAGAAAAAACAACTCATCAAGATATGTTTTCATTTTTATTAATTTAAAAAGAATATTTAAAAGTGTTATTTATGGCACAAACGTTGGCGCCACGCGTTGTCGATGCACTTTACTGTAGAACTCTCTGCGATCGGTATAGTCAACACCATGGTGAAACTTGTGCAGGTAACGAAGGATAACTGTAGAAACCGGCACCACCGACGAGATATTTTTAAAGACTGTTCAAGACTGGCAGCCAGATGTGTAAAGTTAGCCCCGGGCTTGAACCAATCTTAATTAATTTTATTTAAAAAAATTGCTCGCAATTTGCTCATCATGATTATAAAATTGCTCTAGCGGTAGCAATTATTAAAAAAAAGTTATTAAACAATTTCGTAACAAACACTATTTTGACGATTTCTAAGTTATCCGTGTACGAACGGGATCTTTTCTGGGCTCAACAAATTGCGATCAATTTGCTCATCACTGCCCCACCTTTTTATTTGCGTTTTATTAACGTTTTTTGAATTAAAAATCATAAATAAATTATTGATGTTTCAAGGCCTGGAAAACGACAGTAACGCCACTATTTTTGAAACATGGAACTAACACCAGTAAAAGCGCTTCTCAATCCAAATCGAAAATAAAAGTTTTCCTACTTACAATACTAGTTCGAGTAGAACATATTTATAATTCTATCATCTTGTTAAATGTGCTTCGTAAAAAGTCCTTATTTTATTATGATTAAAAAATAGAATATGAAGCAAACAAAAAATTAAGCAACCCCCGTAAGAATTCAAAGCCTTTGGGTGAGCCTCGTCTCTTTTTCTCACCGTTTCGTTTTTTTTGCTCCCTAGCACACGGTTTATTACACCTTTCAACCGAACTCTCCTTTGTGAGAACTTTTATTTCCGATTTGGATTGAGAAGCGCTTTTACTGGTGTTAATTTCATGTTTTAAAACTAGCGGCGCTACTGTCGTTTTCCCGGGCCTTAAAACACCGACAATTTAATTATTATTTTTAATTCAAAAAACGTTAATAAAACGCAAATAAAAAGATGGGGCAGTGATGAGCAAATTGATCGCAATTTGTTGAGCCAAGAAAAGATCCCGTTCGTACACGGATAACTTAGAAATCGTCAAAATAGTGTTTGTTACGAAATTGTTTAATAACTTTTTTTTAATAATTGCTACCGCTAGAGCAATTTTATATTCTTGATGACCAAATTGCGAGCAATGTTTTGAGATGTAATTCATTAAGATTGGTTCAAGTCCGGGGCTAACTTTACTCATCTTCGCGAAGTCCCATAAGGCTGGCAGTCTTTAGCAGTATCTCGTCGGTGCATTTTTTACCGAGATTTCCTTCTTTTACCGACAATGGCATTTTTTACCGACATTTCCTTCTTTTACCGACAATGACATTTTTTACCGACACACATTTCTGGGATCGACCCTTTGGAAATTTTAGTCTAGACCCCCCAATCTTCGGCCGAATGACATGATCGATGACTCGTTCGAAGGGGGAAAGTCCAGAAAACACCATGGTATGGCGGCTTTTTCCGTATCATCTCAGCATCATCGTTGTTATAGCTTCCGAAAGTTTGTAAGCTACTCGTTCTAACTATCATAGCCATACCATATCATTCTGTAATTCAGTTTCTCTTTTTTAATTTAACCTCAATATATTCTAGAGGGCGTCAGAAATCAGAGAATTTTTCTGGCTCGCAAAGTCCCATAAGGCTGGCAGTCTTTAGCAGTATCTCGTCGGTGATAGTACATCCGAGATCGGTAAAACAGGACGCTCCGTTTCGTTCGAAAATGATCCGAACGTCACGTGACATGTTTTATCGGTCGATAATATCATAACGCTAGTATTCAGCGCTCGAAACAACGGTTTATCGGTCAACTAAATTCATCGTTGCTAATGGGCTCGTTAGTTTACTGTTTCATAATTACATTCTCTTTCCACCATATATGCATCGCTAGAAAACACTCGTGCAATTGTGTTTGAACAAAAATGTTTGTCAACAAATGAAAACTAACCCGTTACTAACCGAAGAAAAAGAAATATGACAAAAGAAAATTCGAAAAAAAAAAATTAAAAGACAAGCCCTCTAAAGATTTGTAAAGATACAAAACTATAAAAAAAAATTGCATCGATCTTTCGGAGAATCGTCGTAAAAGGTCGAGGGCACTCGGGTCGGCTAGAGACGTCGGTGGTATCGAGGGGAGTCGCTTTCGGCGCATGCGCATAGTCGGCGCACGGCTGCGCCAGCACGCAATGTCGGACGTCGAGCGTTTCGTGGCAGCTACGTCTCTCGCGTTTTTCACGCATTTCTGAGTGAACCCGGGAACCATCTCTTCGTACGTGTTCGCGAGCAGTGCCGTAATATGATCGCGTAGCTCAACGAACTACGAGGAAACGTGCAGCAGAGGATTCGAGGAAGTACTTCCTGGCGGTCGCGAGGATGGGTGAGTAAAAGGCGGAAATGGAGTGAATCCGAGAGTGCCGGTTGCCTTCTCTATCTCTATCTCGCTCTTTTATTCCTCCACCTCCTCCTCCTCTTTCGTCTCCACCTCCTCTTTTCGCTCTTTCACGCTCGATGCAGCGACGACTTGAACGTGTGCGCGCGTGCCGCTATATCGTTCTCGCTTTGAAGAGTGCAAGAGAGAAAGAAAAGGAGAGGCGGATATAGAGAATAAAGTCGATCTTCCATCTCTCTCTCTCTCGCGCGCTCCCACATTTTCGTAGGCGTCAACGTAGCGATAGAGAGAGAGAGAGAGATAGCTAGATACGCCCCTGCGGACGATTTTCACGCTTCTTTCTCGAGCGTCGCCGAGAACTCGTAGAAGACGAAGTAAAGGAAGAATAAGAAAAAAGAGAAAGGGCGAACGTCGTTCGAACGGATCGTAAGCCGCTCGAGCGTCGCCCCGTCATCATCTTAGTTCTCGTCTTCGTTGTCTTCGTCAACACGAAAAACCTCTTCAGCGGGGCCTCTATAAATAGGCGGGTGGATCCATCCTCGTAGTCGTCGATTTGACGTTTTCTAGGGCGAGCCCGTGGCGCGTGGCCCGTCGTTCGCGGTTTTCTTCCTACTCTCCCTTTTCTTTTCTTGTATCTTTCTCTCTTTCTATCTCACTTTTCCTTTTAGTCTCATTTCGCTTCGCGTATCACCTCGCCTGCAAGCGTGACCCGCATTCTCTCTCTCTCTCTTCCAGTATGCGCTCCATTCGATCTTTCCATCTCTCTCACTCCTTTTCTCTTCGGAGCATCGAGTTTCCTTCTCGACTCGCCTTCCGACCTTTCCCCTCTCTCTCTCCCAACGAAAATTCCCTTTCGTTCCATTTTCGCTTCACGATTCCACGCCCTCGGCCTGTACAGGGTGATTCAATAAATAATGGCTGAGACACGGGTGATTTGGGAAGAATAAAATTATTTGGGTGGATTGTCCCATGCTAAAGTCCATTGACAGAGAAAAAAGATAGAAAAAGGTGAAGAAAAAGAAAAAAAAGTTGTTTCGTTTTTCTCTTGTTTATTTCGCAAAGAACGTTCATTGTTTCGCTGGTTTCAGTTTTCGTATTGTTGAGTTTAGAGAGTGCTCGTAGGCAAACTTCTTTCTTTTCTCTTTCGCCTTCTATCTCAGAGGTCTCCCCGATACACACGCTCGTAAATTTAACCACGCAATTATGCGTCCCTCCCACGCGATGCACGCACAACCGTGCGTTCCTCTCCTTCCCTTCTGCGATTATGCGCGCGCGCGTCTATGCAAGAAGCAAGAGTACGCGTATGCGCGTAGAGAAGAAGAGTCCAAGGGAGGTGGTGGAACCCGTCGAAACTAGGGCCGTCGTTTCGAACCCGTTTCTATCGGTTCAACTTCTCCGAGAAACTTTTCTTGACGGTACGTTGACCGATAGGGACTATCTAAGCGATATTTATATTTCTTCGTATTTCATTAACTATTTGTAGTAGATACTGCAATAAGAAAGAAAGATGATAATCGCTTCGATTAGAGTAAGGATAGTTTTGTCTACGAAAGACAATCTTTCTTTTTCTTATCTCGATTTGTTATAATGCATTTGAAATATTTATTAATACCGTTTATCAAGATCTACATAAATACCTAATATAAGAGATGCGGTAGTCAATTTTTTCATGTTTATTTGGAAAAAAATTATTAACAGAATTAGATAGAGAATTGGAATTAGAATTATATAGAATTAAAATTATATAGATCACGGGTTTATTAAACATCGAAATTAAGGTAATCCGATTCACCCTTCCACGTTAATTCCTTATAAGATTTTACATAAATTGAATAGCAAAGTTTTCTATGTTTTACAGTGACGAGGAAAAGTCCAAATTATGTGTTACTAATCTTCTAAAAAAGATAATAATACTACCAATAGCTTTTGAACAAAATGTAACAACTTAATTTTCATTATTCTTATCGATATACGAAATACTACTATGTACATATACTAAATCTTTTAATGTTTCTATAAACAAATTACATCAACGTTTTCCATCGCATGCTCGAAATAAAGTATTAAGTTCGAAGGGGTTAACCCTACAGTCCGTTCGCATGTACTCGTACCTAGGGATGGGTATCGAGTACCCGATGTTTTATGAAAATCATCTCTGATTTTGCCATCGATGTTCACTACTCAATGTTTTTAACCTATTGATGTTTTAATAACGATACATCGATGTTTTTTTTTTATATTGTGTTTTTTAAAAAATGAGACTAATTTGAACTTGTGAAAACCACATGATTTATAGCATGTATTTATCTGCACTAAATAAAAAATAAGAATTTTATTCGTTATATTAAAATTAGAAATTTTTGTACATTACATTGAGTCGATATTTTGGCGTATGCAACAATTGGAACGAAATTTTTGTTAATTGATTGCGAAATATACAGTTTTTAATTTTTTATTGAGATGTGCTTTATTTGTAAACTCATGTACATATAAAAAATTGTGCATTTTTCCTAGTTCATGAGTGACCATTGCCGATTGAGGAAAAACATCGATGTCTTTTACTCGATGTTTAATCGACATCGATATGTCTTATTTTAAACATCGAAGTTTGTGAAAATCGATGTTTTAGGTTTCGATACCCATCCCTACTGGTACCGCGAAAGAAGACTACTCGTTTGAATTCAACCGAAATACAGACGACTATAATTTCTATTAGGAAATAAGAAGGATTTCAAAATAGGGAGTCATCGTAATCATCGCGCATACGTTTCGCGTCGTCGAAGCCACCGCGCAAATACTTGAAAATCCATCGTGGGCTTTTAAGATATGCAGAACGTGCGCCGGACATTCACGGATGTTATTTATAATTCACGGCATCGTGACTCTCTCGGCTATCCGCTTTGCCTATACCGTCTTCTCTCGGTGGCGCTACTCGTCGGGTATCCTTTTGCAAATCTCACGTGAATATCGGTATTTATACGATCTTTCAAAAATCTGAAATGGTAACGTAGTTTTTTTTTTAAAGAAACGTCAGTCGTATCGATCGATCGTAGTCACGACTTCGAAAAGAGAAAGACAAAAGGAAGCAATTTGTTTTGCCCATAGAAAAGATCGATTCAGAATTCACCCTCCGTATTTAGCATCTATGTAGACGTATATACCAGGTGGATAAAAAGAAGTGTTCTATACTTTAAGGGCTTATAGTACTCACCGAGATGAGAAAAAAATATCTAATAAACGTTTATCCTAAAATCGACCATTTCGATGTAAATCAGTTTTTATTACTTATTAACGTTCGATATCTTAAGTGACTTTCTTGGAAACATATTGAACATACACAATGGTATTTATTTAGAAACATGCTAATTATGGTTATCGATACAAGATTATGATTAATATCAATATAAATTTGTGTGTCGATGAAAAAAAGAAAAGCTTACCGTGTTGTATCAATACGGTCATCTTTGCAGATATTAGTAATAATTCTTGTTGACATTAATAATAATCTGATATCGATAGCCTTGTACTAGTGTTCTTTTAAATAAATTCTTTTACACTTATGATATCGATCGCATACAATAAAAAGTTATTCACATCGAAAAGGATGATTGTATTACCCATGTCAATTAGATATTTTTTACACATCTCGGTAAATACTATAAAACCTTAAAATATCGAACCCAATTTTTTTTTTTTGACCACCTTGTATACGTGTATAGAGACACGCGTTTAGAGCAATATGCAGTCGAGTTCGACTGCGATGCACGCGCGCCACGCCAATTGGGACGAGCGATCGACGAGCTCTATTGATTTTTCCTCGCGTGCCTCCCTTCGCGAGTATCGGCACACTTTTGGCACGGGGTAGAGAGGGGTGCCCACCCTCTTGCGAAAGGGACACGCGTTTCGTGCCGTTTCCCGTCTATCTGTGCGAGAAACTGCAACCGTCGCCGATCGATATCGAGAGAGAGAGAGAGAACTCTGAACTCTCCTTCGAATGCGCCAAACTCTACGGACATATGTATATACCTCCTATTACTATCGTTTATCTATGTACTACCACGTGTTCTTGCCCCCGAACGCAAAGTCGATGCGCTTGAAGGAACTTCTGTAACGTCTGACTCATCCTCGTCGCTTGTAAAAACAATTTCGTACGAATATTGTCCATGCTTTAATGGATAATGATATACGGGTAACCTTCGTATAAGTAGGTAGAAGTGTTGTTATGCGATAGTAAAATCTAATAGAAAAAAAAACGGAGTTAGTATTTTTTTTAACCTTCGTTCGGATAGAAGAGTCTCCGACACTCTTTTATTATTTCATGATTAAAATAATCTCCAAAGAATTTATTTCCCCCAAACGGATGTTTTGTATATCTTAAATAGAGGTATAATATATATATTTTTTAAATATATTACTATATAAATAAAACGAATTAAACTAAATAAAATATTAAAAAATTATTAATTTCTAAACGTAGAGCTTGTGAGGGTCTTCTATCTGTTTGTGTTATAAAATCATTTTATCCTGATAAAGGTTAAATTGTTTCTAGTTTTTATAAATATGATATAAACATTGACGTAACAAACAGGATTATATGTATACCTAATCCAAATAATGAATCAGAATCCAACGAATCCTGATTTATCTTTACTTTTGAACCGATGTATAAGTTTGTTTTTTTATTTTTTTTTTCAAGAAAAATATATGTTCTTTTCAATATCGGCTGTTATCTTTCCTTTCATACATCCTTTTTTTAAACAGACAAAAAAATTACTTCTCAACATTATAAGAACTTCGATCCCTACAACGTGATTTTCTTTCTCAGAGCGTTATAAGAGACCAATTTTGTTAGCTGTTTTAGCTTTATTCGTATAAACAAGAAATGCATCTTTTTTCCACGATCACCATTTTCAGTCCATGGCATAAAATACTGTGTCACTGTACGCATTATCGCTGTCAAGATAAAAATCTACAAATTGCTAGAGGGTTACCTTTATATCGATCGTTTTCTCGACCGTCGGTAGGACGAAGTCCTTCGCGAAGACTCGACAGTGAATGGAACACGACTCCACGGTTATGTAAGAGATGAGAATACAATACGCTAATGTTTATTGACGAACGATTGGATAATGTTACATGCAAATAGTATAACACTTTCTTAGACGTAGGCTTGACACACATTTACCCTTACCATCCGATAGGAAAAGCCTCCGCTTTTCGAGCTTCCAGTTACTTTGTATAAGAATATCTTCTTTTAAAACGTTTGCACGATAAGTAGGGTCACGTAATACTTTCGAAGAAAACATACGTATTAGACGGCTCGACTTCCGTAATGGACTTATCTATGCACCGTCATTTACCGGACAGAATGAGAGCACGCGTATTACAAGAGTTATCACGGTCGTTTCGCGTTATTTTATATTTTAAAGCCGGATCAAAGCCTTTCGCGAATTTTACTGATTTTTAACGAACTCTATCTCTCTTTGGCATTCTCGCGTAACGATTAAGATCGATGTCGTTTCAGAGGAATACGAAATAATATCTTTAACGCATCGAAACGCTGTATTACGTAAAGAAAGAAGAATATAAGAAAATAAGAGGCACGTCGAAGAGAATAAGAAACGCACCTACGGTCTCGAGATATATTGACATGTGTCACGCAATCGTGCCCTCGACTCCTACCAGCGGACGAGAGGTCGACTTTTTTTTTCTACAAAATAGTTTCAAATAAATATTTATTCTCATCGATACTGAAACTGCGATACAAGTCTTCGAAAACGAGATAGATCTCGTCATCGGCCATTTTGTTGTCCACGAAATCCAATAAAATTGTACGAAGGATTTAAAGAGAAAAAAAAAAGTGTTGAGAAATAAAAAGGTGAACGAGAATCATGCGGACCACCGACCGTTCGCTTTTTCTTGCGGTTAAAACGGCGTTGCGTAAGATTCGTAGTGCTCCGTTAAAATCGGAGCGTTATTAATCCCGCGTGCTTGAACTTTTCGTGGCGATGACTATTTTTCGTTAAAAAAAAAGAAAGGAACGAAAGGTGGTTTACGTTTTCTTCGTTGCGCAAGCGTTGATTCCGAGGTATTTATTCCCAACGACATCTACTACCTGTATCTCTGCCGATGAAATACGCTGCTTCTGTTTGAAAGCCGATAACGTTTTAGTCGTATCGAATGATACGTATCGCCGTGTAAGGTTCTCTCCTACGATACGTCTAGGAATGTTCTACGATCGCATTAATGAATTTTAAAAGAGCGAGGAAGAAGTTGTCGTCTTCGTTGACGCCTCGTCCTCGAAGAACTGCCACGCGAGAAAAGACAAGGGTTCATTGATTCCTTCGGATCAGTCGCGCTTTATGCGTCCGAGCTGTAACAAAAATAACCTCGGGAGCATTAGTCACACAACAATTATTCGTGAACACCGAGTACGCGTACGTGGGATATTAAAGCGAGATTCTTCGATATTTTGATACGAAATCATGCAAAATTAGATATAGGGTAAACGGTACGATTGCTGATCCTAGAACGACAAATCAAGTTATTGGTCATTACAAGGAAAGATGAAAATTACTAATTATGTAAGCTTATATGACTTTCAAGTAACGTCACTGTTGAAACAAAATTTTGTTTGAAAAAAAATGTATAGTCATTCGAATCACGTAGGTATGTGTGCAAAGTTTCAAGTAGACTGGATATGTAGAAGTGGATTAAATTTAGTTTACGAGATTTATACTTGACAATGATACATATAAACATACAAGCATAACTAAAAAATTTGTTTCGAAAAAAATGTAGGTATTTTCATCGGAACTACGTATGTGTGCAAAGTTTCAAATAGACTGGATATGTAGAAGTGGATTAAATTTAGTTTACGAGATTTATACTTGACAATGATACATATAAACATACAAGCATAACTAAAAAATTTGTTTCGAAAAAAATGTAGGTATTTTCATCGGAACTACGTATGTGTGCAAAGTTTCAAGTCGATTGGGTATGTAGAAGTGGGTCAAATTAAGTTTACAAGATTTGTACGGGACAAACAAACAAACAAGCCAAACTAAATAAAAGTTATTTTTACTAAAGCTACTTTTGAGTAAAAACGTTATCTTTTTCAATAATGACGTTAGTTAAAAGTCGCATAAGTTTACATAATTAAAAATTTTCATGTTTTCTTATAAGGTGGCCAATAACCATTAAAGGATCGATAACTGTTTACCCCATAAATTAATTTCTTCTGAAAATAGAAGCAACCCTTCGTAAAATATCGTTTAAGGTCGAAGACGAAGCGATGATCTTCGCGGTCCCGCACGTCGAGAGTAAAATTATGATGGCATAGGACGGTCAGCCGTGTGGAGGGGGGATGATGGTAACAGGAGGTGGGAAGAAGCGTGCAAAGTAAACACGTCGTCGTACCGGTTGACAATCGAAACGTTAATCACCGTGGCCTCTGCTCGACGCTTTCGACTCCTTTGGCCGCGACACCGTCGCCAGTCCGCGATCGACGATCGAGCCGGCTCCATCGTCTCGAGATCGACAATCGCGCTTGATCTTTCTCGATCTTTCGTTGTAATTTTTTATTCAGAGATTTGTTTGACGCTTAAGTTTGACGCTGGTTAACGATAACGCTTTTTTAAATCGGTGTACCGGGTGAAAAGAGTCGACAATTTCATTTTTTCACTCTCGTGGAGTTACGCAACAGAAAGGAGAGACATAATGAAGTCGAAGACGAGCGAGAGTTTTATAGCGAGTGAAAGCAACGGGGTCAAGAAGGACCAAGCAGTCGAGGAGACCAAGCAGAAACAGTACAAAAAGGGTAAGAGGGCTTATGCAATTCGAGGAACCACCGTATATCCACCTACCTATATGTGCAACGAAAGTCGAAGACAATCTTGCGGATAATTTCCCGACGAAATGGCGATCGGTCGAGGCGTGGTTTATCGTTTTACGATTGCGATAACGTCAACTCCAGTGCCATCTGACGTTCATATCCTCGCGATCGTTCGATTTTCCTCGTTTTGACATTGAGAGAACGAAAACGATAAAGGTGAGAGGAATGAATCACGAAGGAGAAAAAAAATGTTCGAACGACCGTCTTTCGGCATAACGATTTTTATTCCCTTCGAATTCACGATCTCGAGCAGCGTTAGCACGATTTCTCGTGTATCGTCGCTCGAGGCAAGATAATCGCGAGCTTATTTGCTTTTACGCTCTCGATATTTCCCCGTCACGTTTTCGCCGCGCGCTCGTGAGAAGTCGCTCGTGGCGATACGGGAACACGCCGAATGCATATTCCTCCATCCTTCGCGAAAAAGACAAATAAACGACGGACGTGAAATCGTTGGTATCATAAATTTTCAAAGTACGAGCATACACGACGTTACGAGCGTAGCAATGGCGCTTCGATTTGTCATTTAATTATTATTACGATTCACCAAAGTTATAATTACGAGCTTTCCTTACCGCTCATCCCTCATTAAAATTCGCTTGGGGTTTGCTTTTGCAATTCAATCGGTTATCAAATAACAGGGAATTACCGGTTACGTTCTTAATGAATTATTAAATGATCATAGCACATAGTTCGCGCACGATTTGTGCTAATAGCTTTGAGAAAAAGTCTAATAGGTTCTACGATACGCCTTCGAAGTTTATTAAAGTTATTAAATCTAATTATAGTCGACGCGTTATAGATAAGAATCTAGGCAGAGCTCCATTATAGATAACGAAGAATACGAGCACGTTTTCTTTAAGCATTTCGCGATATAACTGAAAACAAATTTGAAACGTTCAAAAATGACGGTAAGATTTCGAGGGTCGCGCAACACATCTGTTACGTGTTGTTAATACGATTCATTATCGACTCGTAATCGTATTACGAGGATATCGTTCGAAGAGATTTCCGTTCGTCACTTAGATACAGTTTAAAGTCTGACGATAATGAAAGGTAACGTATTCGTTCGGCAAATTCTTTTTTTTCTTCTTCTCACGTGTTTCAAACTACGAGCGTTATCGTCGACCACTACGATCGTTCGACCCGATAGGAAACATTTTTCGACAAAAATACTTCGAGTCGGCGAACGCGTGAACGACTGGTGTAATGGATGATGGGGTTATGAAAGTTTGTAAAGGAGCAGTGTTAAAGGAAACGTGACGTTTAGCCGATACATTAAGGTTAAACGTATTATCTTTATGTACACGATAGACAAGAGAGAGGAAGAGCGAACGCGAGCTTTGACTTAGCGCAAAATTAAATTCTCCATCTCGCTCCTCCGGTTATCGCCGACGCGTATGTTTGCTCGACGATAATATATCGAGCTTTAGATCTATGAGATTTTAACGCGGTAATAATGGTCGCTCTTGAATTTGCTAGATCATTTAACGCGAATATTCGTGTTATTATTATATCTAAGGTTAAGTATAACGTCCAGCTATGTAATTGCACGTTACAAAAGTAACATTCCGATCGAAACTAGGAAACGGTTCGTTGATCCTTGCTCTCGTATCTTTGTCTATCGTATTTCGCGTCTGTGTCGCATCCGGTACTAGACACGCGAATCTCAAGAGAATTCACGATATCTAGTTTGTCGGTACTTTGTAATCGAATATCCTAATTCATGGAAAAATAATTCCATTCGTCGAGAGTATCGAGTGTCTTTCAAATTTTGCTTCGCAAGAGTACTCTCTTTAAGAAGCGTCAGCGTAAGCTTATCCGAAGATAAGCGATCGCGCTATCTCGCCAAGAAAATTGTCCTCGTTAAAAAATGCATTACCCGGTGCCTCGTTAATCTCGTGTTCGGCACGAAGCGTGTCTCGAAGGTCTCCTCGATCGATCGTGCAGACGACAACAGAGAAGAAGAGGGAGAAGACAAAAATGCATGACAATTAGTCGTGATTCGTAAACATCGTTTGAGATACGATACGATGGTCGTTTTGGTGACCCAGAGCGCGTACGAGAGAAAGAGAAAAACGAAGAGCCGGGGTCGCTGCATTATTTGACCCCACTTTGCGACATCCTATTTAGTCCACTTATGAATCATATTAACATACCGCGACCGAGAACGGTGCATGTAGAACGCGCGAGTTACGTGTCGACGGGACCCCATTAAGAAGAGAAAAGGGGTGTGAACCGATAGATCTCTCTTTCTCTCTTCTTACCTACTCCAAAAGAAACTTCGAGTTGGTCGACGACACTAGCGAGTCTTAATCACCAGCTTCGAACGTGAGTTTCTATGAAGTAAAAAAATCTTTATTAAGAGTACCGTTTCACTGTGTTTTATATTACGTGTGGGGAGATTATTAAACCGACCAGATGTCCGGAATTTGTCACGGATCGTCGTTTGAAATTCCGGATGCCTCTTCCCACTGTAGCTCTCTTGTTAACTCTAAACGAGATCATGATGTGATCTCTCGTCGCTAAGATGCTCGGTAATTCTGGTCGTGACGAGACCCTTCAGATTTTTTTCGACTAGTACGTGCTTCAAGGACAGAGCGGACTTTGATAGATTCGTCGACTTTCGTGAATTACTTGAAAAGTACGAAAGCTCGATGGCTCGTGTAGATTTACCGTTAAAATGCGAGGGCGTGTCGCATCCCGTCCGAGCGTAAACGCGAGACTTTGCGAGATATACCAGGCAGCCTACACGCGTACGAAAGGAGAGGCGTTTTCTGCTCTTGTGTACGGTGACCTTAACTCACGTGACGATCCGATGACGTCAAATATATCCGAGAGGAGCTCTTTCGTGATATCACCGTGTATTTTTAAAGGTCTCGTCCGATACTCGTGTTCCTCTCCTTCCTCATCTTTTTCTATCTCTTACTACTTTTTGTCTCTCGCTCCTTCTATTCCACGAGGGAATCGGTGTGGTTACGAACACGTAACAGGTAACGATAATAAGATTCCGCGGTTTTTTTACCGACTGTTTTTAGTTACTTCGAGGATGTTATTTTAGTTGATACTAGCAGGCTTGGAGACTACATAAGGAGACCGAACTCCATGTATACAAATATTAGCCGAAAATAAGAGGGCGCTAGTGTTCTATATGTACCAAAATGGCATCGGTACCCTTCTCATTTTCTAACGTTTTTGATCTTTATATGTCTTGTATAGATTCGAAAATATTAATTTGCTCACTTCACTCGTTCTTTTGAAGCTATTTCACGTCAGTACACATGGCAATGCAGCGACGCTGGTGGTAACAAAGGTAAACCTTATTTGTGCACTTTTCGGGCCAAATTCTCTCAATTCTCCCATTTGAGTTCGGACTCCTTATGTAGTCTCCATGCTAGCAGGCTTGGAACAGAAAAGAACGATAATAAATCGATGTGGCTGTCGAGAGAGAGAGAGGAAGATCAATGGATTCACTTGTCTTCTCTCACTTTGAACGATGACTCAAGCTCATTCTAGAAAGGGGCATCCCTTTTACGATGCAGTCGCTCGATCGTCCGTAGTAACGCTTCTCTCGTCTCTGCCTTCGATGCTGGAATTCATTAACGCCGCGACGAACAACCGATAACGAAATATATACGTTTATCGCGTCCACCGAGACCGCCCCAGGCGTCTCTGCTCGACACGATAAAACTGTTATTTTCTATTTAAATCTACCGATTCGCTCGTAATCTTTCCCTCCTTCGTTCTACGAAGAAACTATTCTTTGCTCGTGCAAACTCGAATCGAGAACGAGAGAGGAATCGAGAGAGTAAGCCGAGAATAACGGGGAAAAGTTGTCGCATGAGTCATACACCTGTTCGGACGAACGTAAGTATACTTACGCGTCTGTAGTACAACATGCTGGCTCGATTCAGCGGGGGAGACTCGTTATTTTCCTTCGAAAATGTTTCGACCGCACGAAAATCTCTCATTTTAAATCCTCCAGAGCTCATACCGACTGGGCCGACGCATAAAATTATCATGCTCGAAAATAAAGCGATTTTAGTCGGAATTTTGCTAACGCATCGTCGAGTTATAAATTTAAATGAGAACGTTCGTACGTCAACGCGCGTCCGACATTAATATATCTCTCGAAAATGTTTTATTAGCGCCGGCCATTCTCTCTCGCGTTCTCCCCAACTCTTAAAACTTTCTTCGAGATATAAAAAAGGAGTCCACTCGATCAGAGTTTTCTTTTAGACTCGATCTAATATGCTTCGCAGCGATACTTCTTACGGTATCCAACGACAAAAAGCTAGCCATGGCAATGTGTCTAGGCTCGTCTAGAAAGTTTCGATAGTGGTAGGAACGGTCGAAGAGGAAGCGGAACTGCGGTTCGTACCTTCGGAATGAGCATTCCAATCGGTGCTTCGACATTGCCCCGAGGCTTTCGCAATTATGTACATACGATCTCTCGAATCGTAGAAACGAGAGTCGGTAGGATTACGTCGACGAACGTAATCGTTTGACAGGTAAAAAAGAAATCGCGACCGTAAGAAGACAAAAATTGTTAAGAGAAAGAAAGAAAGAAAGAAAAATGGTCTATTACACGATCGAGTCTGTCGTCAAGTATGGAAACCGCAGGGTACTCTATCCGACCGCACCGCGGTAAGAAAACCGCGATAAGGTGTAGAACGAAGACCACTTCCAGTACTAGGAAGGCCTTCACCCGTTTTCGATGGCCGCGGGTCGTGTAAATATGCCCCTGCAAGAAGTTTCTTGTACTACCTTTTCCTTCGACTACTTCTTATTCTTCTTTCCATATGGCAACCGGTACGCGTCTAACGTGGCTCTGAGTCATACACTTTTACTACGGTTGGATTAAGTTTGTAACGCGCGCACCATACTCAACCGCTACGTGTCGGGCCTCTCAATCGTCTCGCGCCATTGATTAAACGAGAACGCGTCCCGAAACACTAGTTTCAGTTGTAGACCATGGTTCTACCCTACCAACGTTTCGTGCATTCGTAATTATATTTTTACGTTTTGTCAACGAGACCCGACCGATTGTGTCTCGAGAAACAATAGACTACTCGAACTCATTCCCATTGTCTAAGTTTTACAAGCTTTTATTTAGTTTTTTCTTCTTTTTTACAGGGAAAACGTTTTGCCAATCTTGTAAGAAGAAGTGTAGCGGAGAGGTGTTGCGGGTTCAGGACAAATATTTTCACATAGGGTGTTTCAAGTGCGCTCAATGTAACTCCAGTTTGGCACAAGGTGGCTTCTTTGCTCGCGAGGGTTCCTACTATTGCACGAAGGTAAGCCAATCTATCGACGTACCATTACAAGATCGTTTCTTTTTACTATAATCTTCACGATATTTTCTTCAGGATTATCGAGAACGTTGGGGTACGAAATGCGCTGGCTGCGGGGAATACGTTGAAGGCGACGTTGTCACGGCCGGAGAGAAGCACGCCTTTCATCCAAATTGTTTTCACTGCCAAAGATGCAGGCAACCGTTGCTGGGACAAGGAACGAAAGTATCCTTGGTACAAGGTACGTTCCATTTAAATACGCGCGAAAAAAAATTCGTAGCACGGATATGTGATGCGTGCGAAACGCGTCATAAAATCAGCATAAACAGTCGTTCGGTTAAAGGCAAATTACTAGGACGGACAAATCGTTGCTTCAGTGTTACAAGGTCGATACGCGCGGAGGCTAGAAAATATATACATATACATATATGTATATAGGGTGTCCGTTTCCATGTAGTCAAGCGGAGGACTACATGTACACATCGATGACTCGAATCGAAATGTCTAATACCATTTTTCGAAATTCGACTTAATTAACGAATTATTAATTAACAAAGATCGATCAATTACGGCGATTAGCAAAGGAAGACAGTTCACTCGAGCTCGCAGCTAGGCAAGAGATGAAGCTGTAGGAGGAGCAATTCATAATAAACAACGTTACATGTCTCTGCTCGCCGTGATAGGCCGATCTTTGTTAGTTAATAACTATTTAACTGAAATGAATTTCGAAAAATGGTATTAGACATTTCGATTCAAGTCATTGATGTGTACATGTAGTCCTCCGCTTGACTACATGGAAGCGGACACCCTGTACGGTAGCGCACAGTGATTAGTCACAGTCGAATTACCAAGAAATTGCAATAATAATCGTGAACTATCATTGATGGCTTATCGATCACGCGATAGACGATATTTCTTATCAGTGTATATCTAACACTCGAAAATTGCTGGTAATGAAGCGTTACGTGGAAAAAAGAAAAGAAAAGGATACGAACAACGCGTGCGAGAAGGAAATAACGAAAGAGAAAGTAAAAAAATCGTATTCCTTCGGTACCCTCGAAGATCTTCGAGCAACACGAATCGAGTTAGACGATCGAGAAGGCCGCTCGTTGAGCACGACAGACCGGATCTGTACAATTTTCGTTTCATTGTCCCGTAGGTCAAGCTCTATGCCATCGATGCGTCGTTATCCCCGTTCGAGAAGCCTCGACGCCTGTGGGGAACAGTGGTGGTACTCGAGGATCCGGCGATGCTACGAGCGACCCTGGTGCCTGTGCCGGCTGCGGAAACCAATTGCGAGAAGGTCAAGCCTTGGTCGCTCTCGATCGCCAATGGCACGTCTGGTGCTTCAAATGCCACAGCTGCGACACCGTTCTACATGGCGAATATATGGGAAAGTGAGTGGAAGGATCCTTTCGAATAAAAACCCATGAAAAAACCCGAAGGGAGACTACATTTTTTTCTTTTTTCGCAGAGACGGCGTGCCTTATTGCGAGAAAGATTATCAGAAACAATTTGGCGTCAAGTGCGCTTACTGTAATCGTTACATAAGCGGGAAGGTGTTGCAAGCCGGCGATAATCATCATTTTCATCCGACATGCGCGCGTTGCACGAAATGCGGCGATCCGTTCGGCGACGGAGAGGAAATGTATTTGCAAGGTGCGGCTATTTGGCATCCCCGTTGCGGACCGGGACCAACCGGCCCGAACGGTATAGTGAACGGACACGGGGAAGGTGCTCACACCCCGCAACACAGAGAATCAGAGCGAATTTCCAGTAGCGCTTCGGAAATGCAGGTAACTTCGGTCCGTACGAATTTTCTCTTTCCCTATAACGATCCTTCGAACGAGATCGAGTATCGTGACGTTTAGCGTGTATCCGTATAAATCGATGATAATATCGAATATATACAAAATTCGGTTTACTTTGAGAGAATCGAAATCTAAAGTTCAAATTTATGACCGTAAGTAGTTATTTGCTAAGGATGCGAGGACATATTCGAGTACTCGAAACTCGTGTTAAAGTGTACAGTGTATGTAATTGTATATATTGATCAGATTATTAATAACTGTATATAAGTGCGTATTGTTATGGGTATACCGCTATGTTCTAAACCTTATTCAGCTTCAGCTTTTTTCGTATGTATTATTTGCCAGAAAGCACACTGTCCGAAGTATTTGAGCTTACCGCTATTTCTCTCGAGTTCGAAGTTTGGAAAGGAAATTTATAACGCATACTCGATGCCACGCGGGCTAACGAAGAATTTACGAAGAGATCTCTTGAGAAAAGTACGTCCCGAGTGCACGTTGCTATTTCGCAGTTTGTTTTCGGATGCATCGGTGTCGCTCGTCGAATTTTGGTGTGATGTATATTCCATCTCGTTTGATCTGTACAGACTCTCGTCCGTTATTTATTTATATATTATGTTTGTCGTCGAACGTTTGCATCGAAAGTCAATAGAGTAGAAATGCTAGAGATCGAGAGGTTGTTCGTGCCGTAAGAGAAAGAGAGAGAAAGAGTGAGAGAGCTTGATGTATAGAGCTTAGTCTTGGTTGTTCTGAGAAACGTATCGCTTAACATGCATCGTTCAACGTTTTACCCTATTTTTTATACGCACGCTTCGATTATACGAAGGTACTATTTTTTACAAGTTATCATGTTATCGTATTTTGATTTTTTATTAAGTTTTTTATTATTGCTTTCTTAATCGTTATTTACTTTTTTCGCACGGTCATTGTGTATAGTTTTCATTGCGGTCACGCACGCCAAGCCTGAACGGATCACTCTGCAGCCCTTACAGCAGCCTCAGCCGCAAGGTATGGCCATGTACCAATTAAAACGGTGTTCCTTTAAGAGAAACCTTTGCGTTTTATCAAATACCTTTACGGGAATCCGTATTACCTTTATTTTGGGGTATTAAATTTCTCGAAGGAACTCCGTAAGCATTATATTTACGTTTCTTTTATTCACTTTACACTTAAATTATGGTGGTGCAAATGAGGTGATAAAGAAAAATGTAAAAATACTCTTAAAACTTGAACTTAATGAACTTTCCTTAATTGCCTCAGTATTACCCCGCGCGAACCGGGAGTCCTGGATTGATTCTGAGAGAATACGGACGAGGAGGACACGAAGACGTATCTAGGATTTATACTTATTCTTACTTGACCGAAACGCCCAGTCAAGGATACCTGAGGCGTCCGATACAACCTTACGACAAACCTCCGACTAGCCCGCATTTTCATAGACCAAGCTGTAAGTCGAACACGATCGTTGATTCAAAGATTCATCGACAGAATATCGAACGATAAACTTTCAACCATTTCCGATAGCATCTCGTTCGATAAGAAGTAGCGGTGGACGTAGTAGCAGATCGGGAATGAGAGCGTTGGTCGATGCTCTGAGCGAAACTCGACCAAAGTCACCGGCTGCTGGAAGTCAGGTCGACAACGACGAGCCAATCGAATTGGCACATTATCCGGACGCTATGAAGCCTCCACCTGGTGCTCAGCAACCGATAGAGAGAGACGACTTTCCTGCTCCACCTTATCCGTATACCGATCCTGAAAGACGTAGACGATGGTCCGATACTTACAAGGTAAGCATGTTCCTAAGATACCAGATCGCTTTACAAGTTTACAGAGTCATTAACTTTATCATCGATGAACAGGGGGTACCCGCATCAGATGACGAGGATGAGGTAGACAACAAGATGTACATCAAAGAGGTGGAGCAAAAGTTAAAGAAGGAACAAGACGAATTGAGTAAAATCGACACGGGAATAGCGAAGGTATTCCTACAAGATCGCGAAAAAGATCGAGAAAACTTGAGACACAAGGCCGCCAACGTAGATCCTAGAAACGCCTCGAGGACACCGTCGGCCGCGAGAGAGCCAACCTACAGGCTGCGATACGAGAGTCCCGTTGGTGCATGTAAGTTTTGAACGAGCTTTACGATCGAAGGGCATCTTTTTTAACCGGCTAACTGCTTTCGATGAACGTTTAATTATGCTTGTGAAAAAGCAAACGGATGAACCATTTGTTTTTCATTTTTATGAAGGATGTAATACACGTATAGATTCTTTGCCGCTTACTTTTACTTGTACCATTATATTTTTATATCCAATAAATGACACGCACTTGCACTTTGGAAAACTCCTCAGTTAAGAGATTAAAGAAATTTTTTTTTTCAGCGCCATCAAGAAACATAGATCACGCACGACCGTGGGAAGACGACGATGGTTTAAGTTACAAATCAAGTGGACCCAGTTACAACGGTGAGTCTCCTTTGATTCTATTCCTTTACGAAAAGATCATTAATCCATAACTATTTCATGATACATAAGCGAAAAATCATCTCTCATACATGTCCACACGTTCGCACATAAACACTAACATAACCACTCTATACCGTTTGTAACAACGTCGTTTAATGACGATCTAAGACCGCGCAAGGATTTTCTAAGGGCTAGCCAATTAAGACGACCCTTACGGCGGCAAGAGTTTGCTTCGTGGACGAACTCACGACGTGTCCGGCGTAAGCAAATCTTGCTGTGGGGAGGGCTCGCGTGCTCGTTAAAGAAATGAGAACAGTACGTGTAACTCGAGCAGGACTCGTTGTTTGACTGGCGTAGAGCACCAAAAAACCACACTCTCCTATGGACGTCCCATTAATCTAACAGGTGATGTATTCTGCCTCAGCATGCCGTCGACCTACCTCAATGTGCCTGCCTGGCCTCTCTTTTTCCTTTACTTTTTCTTTAACGCGCGTACACGCCTTCTCGAGCCGATCATCGTTTACGGTTATCATAGGAATTCGAATTATATTTTCTTATATCATATTCGTTAGTCGCTGGACTTTGCGCTCGGGCAAAACTTAACCTTGTCGAAAAATGCCTTGCTACAATTTCCTGCATGCCACTTTATATGGGTTTAAGGAGAGAGAGTAAAGCAAAAAGATAATATGCCCATCATACACGGACACACATCATACTCTTCGACCTTTTTTATCATTACAATGTTGGAAGATAACGAAAGATCTTTCTTTCTTTTCCATCGTTGTCGTATCTTCTTCGCCGCATGACGTTCTTGCCTTTCGCATCGTTGCTCTTACGCTTATCTCATTGGACACCATGCAAAAATGAAGTACACTAATGAATCGTATCTTCCAATGTTGGGATTATTAAGTGAAAAATAATCAAAAGAAAAGTAACATATACGACAAACGCGGCCATCATCTCGCGAGTCACACGCCTATATCTGTCGTGTCTACCATCGTCTCTCTATTTGTGTTTTTGTGTTTGTGTTGTGTTTGCGTGGGCGGCAGTTGGGAGGTCATCGGCGCGTTCCCCGGCTCCCAGAAACTATCCACCCCTTGGTACTCAACGCGCCTTCACTCTTCCAAACGCCACTAGGCACTATCATTCGGTGAGTCGGAAAACTTTCCAATTCGCTTGCCGACGAATTCAAGTCAAAGGTGCATCGCGTCTATCGCATATACTCCACTCTTTTCTTCGACAGTAAACAAACATTAGAAACGTGAACTTTGACTTGTCTTCGCGGAAGGCCCGCTTGTTTAGCTTACGAAAACAGTTTATCGCCTTGCAAAGGTGCCGGCTTCTCTGAGACTGTGTATTACAAGACGTGGGCCGTTTTCCTGTTTTTTTTTTTTATGTCGTTTGGTCGTACAATCTATTTTACGAAATCCCATTTGTAAGATCGCAAAGGCTTTTGTAAAATAGAGAGTGCTAATAACCTTCTTACACGGAACAAAGGTAGGGCTTTTAACTCGAAACGGTTATACTCTTGTTTTTTCTCTCTGAACAAAAGTGAGTGACGTACCACTACTACTACTACTATTACTACCACCACTATATGCATGATGTAACTAATCAGGTGTGTTCTAAGCGTCGATTGCGTTTTTCCCTGGTTTCGTGCGTGGGACGGTAATAACACGGCTGTCTAGTCGTACGCGCGCGCGGTGACGCGCTTCGTAGATCATAAACGCAAGATAAAATTGGTATTCGGGGAAGGGAGGAAGCGCTCCCAGGAAAAACGGAACACGACAATTCACGATCGTTCTTGGAAATACGAAGCCGTTGACACCGCGACGAACGATCGTTCACGAGATCAAAATCGTCTCTCGAACTTCTTTTCGTCCTGTTCGCGTTATACTACACCTGTTTGGCTTACACCATGATAACGAGAAACCTCGAAGAGTGTACGAGTTCTAGATGGAAATTAGAAAGAAAATATAGTTTGGCGAACGTTGGGCATTCGTATGGGAATGAAAGAGTACCTTTCTATCCCCGTTGAGAAACTAATGCAGTAATCAATCTATAAATTGACATTTGAAACCAGTTGTGAGCTCTCTTCGGCACATCCCGAAGCCAGGGTACGGTCTGGCACCGCGAAGTCACACCTTCTCCTCGACCGGCGGTTCCGTATCTGCTCTCCCTGTAAGTCTTGCACCGCGTTACGATCGACCGAACGATCTCAGAAAAAAGAAAGCATCGCGTTTCACGTTTATTATATTATTATAATTATAACTAAGAGATTTTTTATGCTCAATCCCAAAAGCCCGGCCTGCATCCCTATTAAGATAACGCTTTTTTCTCGTCTAGGGTGATTATTCGTTCAGTGGGATGGGAGACAAGACGCACAGCACTGATTTCTCGTCCGGCAAATCAGATAGTGAGTAAAAACGTGAATGAGAGAGAGAGAGAGAGTGTGTGAGAAAGAGAAAGAGAGAAAAAGAGAGAATGTGAGGAGGAAAGGAAAAGACGTCGCGACGTCTGCCTTTCCTCGGTCTTTACTCGTCGAGTTAATTTTTTTAATAATATTACTAATTTCCTCGCGGGAAATATCTCGAAGAAATATCTCGAGGTATTTCGAGCGACGAAAACCGATTTTTCTTCTACTTCTTCTTTTAAAATAGATTCTTTCGATCTGCTTTTTATCCCGAGCATGCTTTACTAATCCTTCCTTGCGAGAGCTATCGCACTGTCACTGTCGCCTGTTATACATTCTCGTGCGAACTTCGAGCGCGCCCTAATGTGTGGTCCTAGAAAAGTCAACGCTAAGTGAAATCATATATAATTTACGTGATGTTCTTTTTTAAATTAAGTAAACAAAGAAAACGAGAACGGTATGTCGGTGCAGGTACCTTGACGAGTAAAAATCGACGTACGTGCATCGCTTAGTTTTCGTAGTACCGTAGGCAATCGTACAAAAAAAAAGTTTACATTAAAAAAGAAAAAAAAACAATCATTCGTTGCAATCATGTTCCATCATTTATCGCTTGGTTAGAATTGAGAACAAAAAATCCGTAACTCTAATACTCGTTATGTACATTTTGTTTATTGAAAAAGCACTCGGACCAAGCGAGACGAAATGAGGAACATCGTTGACGAAAAGTAAGATCGTATTTACAAGTAACAACTGGTTTGTGCAATATGGTTTGACATGGTTTTCTTTCCCATTTTTTCCCCAATTTTAGTATCGACAGGCAGCATCACGGATGTGGATCGACGGGCATTGGTATGTACCACAGCCCCATACTACTCCCGGCGAATTAGCATGGTTTGTAGCTTGTTCTTGCAACCCTTTTATTTTTAACGCGATATCATCGTGCATGGTCGACTTTTAATCGGCTCGTGTAATTTACGCGATAGGAGAGAGAGTAGATGATATTCTCGTTGAATTTTGAACGGCATACAATTTGCATATATATTTACATATATATATATAATTTGCGATTGTACGAATCGTTCGAATAAGTTTTTGCAAAAACGCGTTGCACATGTATGATATTGTAAATAGCGATGTATATTCGTGCGTGCATGTTCGCTGTACATTCTGCTGAAGTTTTTTTCATTCTGCGAATGGAATTATTGATTTCGATTGCATTTTGATTTTTAGAAAGAAGTTGCTAGTGCGATTGCAATGATTTTTCGATAAATGCGATTGTTGTGTTTATTGCTACGATATATATACATTTTTTGACACGTATCTTTGATGATTTTCACATTCTTACGTAGCACGTCAATCCTCGTTGGCTGAATATTTTTGATTTAATTTTTTCCACATACATAAACGATGGCTTTTCCAAGAGAGTTTTCTTCTTTACGGATCTTTTCTTAGTCTCCTTTCGAAAGTACAGAGAATTACTTATCATGTGAAATTTAATGTCGAGAAATTCCGTCGATCATTTTTATGGAATGGCTGACGTTGTTTGCACGATAGAAAACGCATAACAAAATTATAGCTCGTATTTTGATATTATCGCGAAAGGAAAGCTATATTCAGCTATAATTTCGTTAAATTCTAAATGTAAGAGGAACATTTTTCAGCATGATCGTCGTCGTATATGCGATTTTATCCTTTTTTCTTGAAGGAAGAGAAGAATATGTCTTTAAATGTCCGCGATTGTTTCTAGTAACGAAATCAAGTTCACAAAGAAACTTTAAAACTCGGTGTATCACGAGTTGAGAATAGAACGTTAAGTAATGCCAATGTCTAAATTTTGTATTAACTCGTTACGCAGAATGATGGTGGAATCCTGCCATCCTCCACCACGTACACAGGTGGCCTAGGTTCGGTGGTGGGAAGTCATGGAGGTCATCACGTGAGAAGGTCACTGCCGGATATGGGAACTGCACCAACCGAACCACCCAAGCTTTATCCTTATCATTTACTCGTTATCACCAATTACAGGCTACCGGCCGACGTGGATCGTTGCAATCTCGAAGTAAGTTTGTAATCTCGTTAAAAATGCATCAAAAAGAAAAGAAAGATCGTTCGTTCTACATAGTATTAAACTAATCATTAAATCTTTATCTTTTAGCGACATTTATCCGACGCCGAATTCGAAGCCGTTCTACAGTGCACTCGAGCCGAATTCTACAGACTACCGCAGTGGCGTCGCAACGAGATCAAAAGGCGCGCACGGCTCTTTTAACTGCCATTTCTCGTTCGTTACATCGCATACACGTACACGTTAATACCTATTACCTGCATCGTATCGAGACCCTGTCGCCAAGGGCTTTCACGGAACGTACACTCTTCGTGCGTGGGGGATAGAGATTATCGGTGTCGATGATATCGTCCACGACAAAGGGTCGAAGGTTCTTAAAAAAAAAAAATCATACGCGTATATAAAAGGGCACGCATCGTTCGGTATATGTACAATATGGGGACACGAAAGCACTGCCATTTCTCGTCAATTGTTTCTCTCTCTATCTTTCTCTCAGCAACGAAATTCGCAGCAGGCAGCTTCTCCGTGTTATTACCGTGATTCTACAGTTTTCTTATCCGGAAAAGCTTCGAGGATTTTACTCGAAACGATGCGCGAATTGTTCGATCGTCTATTAGATAATTTCTATCTAATCGCTTCGCGTGTCCTCGACAATTGCATAGTCTTAAATGTGCCCATCGTTTACGTATATATATACATATACGTAGGATCGGTCCCTCGTTCGTTACATAATCCTCTCATTCGCTTCATAAAAACGGTAGAAGGGTAATTACATAGAAAAAGAAATGTTACCATATAACGATTCGTTCTAAACTCACTTCACCGTCACAATTACGGTGGTCCAGCGAATAGGTGATAGGATTTGCTAAATTCTATGAATACAATATGCATATTGTAAATAGGAGAAAAGATTATCGTCACGATTAAACTGGAAAGAGTAATACGCGGCTAGCGTAGAACGAGAAACGTATGGTAAGAAAGAACACGCGCGCGCACGCGTCCATACTATTTGCGACATGTTAAGATACAAATCTGCTATCTTTAAGTTATACATATTATATATATAAGAGCTATCATTATTATTAATTTTTATCTATTACTATTACTATATTTTACTATAAGTGAAATTTGAGACGTATAAAGTTATAGTTAGGTAGGTGGTTCGGCTTGCCGAAATCGGTGCAAACGCGTAAAAAGAATGAAAGAAAGAAAGGTAAAAAAAGATACAACGTGCGAGCTATTACATTTTTAACTCGTCATGCCATGGCATCATCGTTTTACAAATATATAAAAAAAAATTTAAAAATATCTTGCGCGATAGCGTAGGCAGTGTTCCTGTCGAGAAGTATATATATAATATATATATTACGTTTCTCAACCTATTCTTTATTATATTTTGTAAAGAAGACATGCTCTACAAAAAGGGACGGCAAGGCACGCGATACGAAGGTAAACTTCAACGAAAGAACCCTTCGCATGACTTCGACAAAAGTTCACTCTACATTAGAGTGCGAAACCTTTAAACAAAAAAAATCATTCGTCATCGCGCAGAGCGGGACACGGCAATGGGGAAAAGGAAAAAAGAAATATCAATTATCGTTAACGCCGAGAAAAGACATTTTATCATAAAAAACTTCACTTCTTACCCCAAGTCATGTGCCTATGAAAAAAGAACGTCGTTAAATATGAAAAATACAAAGAGTCCGTAGTGTTACATACGTTGTACATGTGCATATTCATGTAAAGCTTGCGTTTTCTCACAGTTTCTTCGCAAAGAGGGTTATTAAAAAGAGGAAGAAAGAATATTTAAAAAAAAATCTCGCGCCATGATCTCGTATGCGTGACTTGGACCTTATTCGCATATATCTTTCGATACGAAAGGAAGATGCACGATATATTGTGTATTCTACGAATGAAGAAAAGATTGAGGGATTGACAAAAAAAACAAAAAAAAAATAGAAATGAAACAGTCCGTCGAAGTATTTTAAACCCAATTCGTTCTTTTATACGTTGTCAGAACGACACACCTCGATGATCGACACGAAAGTGTATTCGAGTTCTAAACTCCGTCTCATCGTAAAACTTTTATTTACCCTGCTTATAATTAAGGTATAGGATTAGCCTTGCTTAAGGAACAAAAAAAAAAAAGAAAGAAGGAAACAGATTTCGAGTCTGTCTGACACTTTGATCATGGTGCAACGTTGTTGTTTCCACTGTGCAATGCATACCAATGTACGTTTCTGTTGTATAAAGCACATTGCTTCCGCTAGTCCCTAAAGTTAAATAAACGCAAACCTATAAAAATAATCGAACCGCATTCGAGCTCTGTCATTTTTTCGCAGAAAACTTTTAAAATGAGAATTAAAGGTATTTAATTAAATGTGAAACATCAAAAGTTCGTTCAAGAAGCTGCAGACTTCTCCCGTAAAATAACAAAGCCCTCCAACACGTCGGACAGAGGTTCGTATTCATCCAGGACCAATTCGGCCCTCTCGTTGTTCGTCAAAAGGGTTGGAGTTGTGTGAACGTTACCACCGGCTATGGATTTTGGATTACCAGCCTTGCCAACAATGTCGACTGCTTGACCCACTCTCACGGAGACGGGAAGTGCCTAGGATTTTATAAAACAATTCGTATTGAGAACGTAGATGAATAATATAATCAGATTAAAACATTTTAAAGACCTTGAGGTCCTTATCCAAAGTAACCAGCCAGCGTGGCTCAATAGCTGTTACTAAACAGTATATCAAATAGTGAGATTTATCCAGGATCAAGTTCCTACAGTCCAAACAAGCGACCAGAACAACCATCAGTCCTGCCAGTGCTGCATGATCCAAAATTCTCGACGCGTAATGTAATGGAGATAAGGATAAAGTACCCTGATAAGCAAACAAATTACCAAGTGTTTCGATAAGACAATAATTGCAGCAACCCTTTCAACTCACTTTCCCCAAATGTACAAGACCCTGAGATATTCGAACTAGAAACAAGTGAGATCGATTTTTCGCGTGGTACGCAGCCAATTGCCTTAACATTATCGCTAATCGTGCATTGTTACTCCCAGCACCGACCAATCCTAAAGCGAGTATCGCATTATGAGCAACATCCACGTCACTATCGTGGCAATACTTGTTCAGGACATCCAAAAGTGCTGGGTCTGGATTAGAGAGAGAGCAAAGAGCCATGGCTAAGGGAACTGCTCGTCGTGCTTGAGTCGGTCCGTAACGTCCTATCTATGATTTAGATTTTTTAATATCAGAGAATTCGTTTTCTTTTCTGTTTAACGATACCTGTCCAAATATTCTCGAATTTTCTTTGCCTTCGCCGAGCCCGACAACTCCCACACCAAGAGAGGCTATCGCTTGCGATATTCCAATTTCTCTATATTTTTAACAAGAAAACTATTTAATAACATTTTAGCTGAGACAAGATTTTTCAAGATAAATCCATCGTACTTTGAAATAGGAGTACTGCTCTTCGTCTGAGTCTCATCGGACGAAGAATTACCCATCGGGCGTTTTTCATGATTGCAACAACTGGCAACCGGAGTCGTGATCGGTGTACCATAGACACTTTCGTTGTTATTAACAGGTTCCGAACAGATTCGTAGGAGTTCTTGCACGATAAGCACGTCGCCAGTCCCGGCATACGCGCAAACCTTAAACCAAATCAGTTCCCGTAACTAACAGGTAAAATTTTAATACTACAGCTAGTTTAGAATGAAATAAATAAAATCATAAATATCTCCGTTAGTATTGATCAAACTTAAAGGAGATGTTCTAATCCATTTGATCCTTTACTCAAATACTGAAATTCATTGAATTATGTTTAGTTCTCTTTATGTGATGCTTTAGATAGACAACAAAATCGAGTTTAAATTGATTAATCAGAGAACAAAACGAAAATAGGACGCATAGAAAAAGTGTAAAGACATAAGGATAATTTGCTTGAAAATTAGCTTACTTGCAACATAGTTTGACACGTTAATGCATAGGGTTCGGGTAGAACGTCCAGTGCAGCATGTGGAGTGTATATGATATCCCGACAACCCATATAGAGCAGTCCCAAGGCCAATGCTAAAAATCTATTTAAAAAATTCTTATTGCGATCTCGTTAACGAGTTAGATTAAACATTTTTATTTTGCACTCTCTGATACCTGTAATGAGTATTAGACAATTCTTCGAGCGTAAGTTCGAGTAATTTTTGTAATATTACGTAGGACACATCCGCATCGGCCGTACCAACATAAACTAAGCCCAATCCAATGGCTGCTAGTCCCATTATTTCCATAGTACCTAAGGACGAGTACTTTGCTTACTGTAGATTTTTACAAAAATTAATTAAATCTTTACTCTGTTTGTCGTTCAAGGCCATAGTCAAAAGTTCGGCGACATCCATGCGTCGAGAACCAGCATAAGCTAGACCCAGTCCTAAAATCGCACCGATCCGTAAAGTTTCACTGTTAGAAAGCACGTAATCGCTTAGCAAAGCCATGGCCGGGTCACTTTCGTTACGAACTCCACAATTGACCAATCCGATGGCCAACAGAGCACCCGACTTAATGTTATCGTCGCTAGTGTAAAGATATCTGAGAAACGAGAGGGAATCGTGTCGAGAAAAAAATCTTTTGGTGTACGTTAAGGCTGTTCACCACCTAATACGTTTACGTAAAAACTCCCCTGGTCACAATTTTTCAACAAGGGCTTATTTGAAAGCTAGGACATTTTTTCTGAGAATAATCTTTTTAAAATTGTCAAAAATATTTATTTCTTGGCAGAAAACACATCTGGAAAAAAAACATGAGGAAGAAAACCCTTTTTGAAAATTTAGGAAAAATCAATCACAATAAATCTTACAGCTTTCGAATAAGCCTTTGTTCGTCAAAATTGGGTGGTAAACAGCTTTAATACTTTAGAAAGGATTAGTTTCAGTTCACATTCACTTGTCGATCGGTACCAATGCACCATCCACGTCCCAAAGGTGTATCAGACCTAGGGATGCGGTTGTCGATAACATAGCACGTCCCTAAGGAGTCAATTAAGAAAATTTAAGAATTTGTTTCTTCAAGTAGTTCATAAATCTTCAGAAAAACACTCATCACCTTATTTTTATAAACCCAGTAATCTTTAGTATTCGTCATAAGTTTATCTTCGCCGAAACCCGTATGCACGAAAGCCGTAACGAAGCTAGCAGCCAAATTTGATCTAACAGAGTCATAGAAAATGTCTCCTCTTATCCCTGTCTCCAACCAGGTCTTGTAAATATCCTCTGGAAGTTTGGGCTCTAATATGTCCAGCTCTCTCGCCAGAATTTGGAAATGTCCATTCACGTGTCCGTTGCTAAGAATTGTTTCGATATCCTGTGCATCCTCTCCTTGATATTCTTTCTTTAATAAGTTAGTCTATATGAAAAATTAGATAAATTTTCAATTCGTTTCTTGAAACAAGATGTCGGAATATATTTCTTATCCCCGTGCACCTGTTGTCTCGCTAGCAAGAACGCCAGTTGTTTTCGTATCAAAGGATCGGAGCACGCGGAGAGACATTGGAACACAAAATCAGGATTGGCCAATTGTAACGCGATCAACATAGCTTTGCCGTAGTCTCCAAATCTTATATACTGTTGGAACACGAGCTCTAATATTTGCCTTCTCTCGGTCTCCTCGCTAAACATTCACAATTCATATTCTCTCAAAAGTTGTAAGCGAGTAAACTAGATGTGCATTAACCTGTAGGCCGCGCAACTCGTCAAGTAGTGGCAAACTCTTGAGAAGTTGTTGGAGTCCAAGTATTCGTGAAGGAAATTCATTTGATCGATCTCCAGGCATAGGTCGCAAGCTTGTATTTCGGCGTTGTGTTTTATGTTAAACTTTATGATGCTCTTGACGAGAGGCGTGAGCTGTGACCTGAAAACGAATTTACAGCCGATGCTTCGTGGTTGTAAAAAAACTAAAAAAGAGAACAAAACACGTTGCTCATTTTCCATCACCTAACATCATCTTCCTCGTCGAGCGGTGCACCGGCCCATTCGTCAACGATCTCGGCTTCCAACTGTCTGACGTATTCGTGACCCCACTCGCCTGGATTCCGCACAGCTCCTTTCATACATAAATCTAAACACTCTTTTGACCCAGCTGGTGCACCAGCTATCGCCAAAACGCTCAACACTTCGGCAAATTGTATTTTAACGTCGTTTCTTTCGATCTTCGCGTATACATCCTTCAGCCGTTCGTAATAATCACGAAGAAACTTGAGCGGCTTCGGTACCGAGGTCATCGAGGTCGTCGAGGTTTGCATTAGTATTCTGAGATGGACCAGAGCACGTGGCATCGCGTTTTCGTCCTTCGCCTTCCATGTGTGCAAACATCATCATTTTCATCGTCGCTCGCGTGCACGGAATACCGCATTCTTACCATTAGTACGTCGACCAATTGTAGCAAATCTTCCTGTAACCTCTTGTCTTCCTCGTTCTAAGATAAATTCATATCATTATCATTTCGTTTGCAATCGCGAAGATCTTACTGCCTCCGTCGTTATCTTACCATATCGTCTTTCTTCCCTCCGCGAGTACTCATAACGTTATTTCTTTTTAAACGAATATCGTTTATTAACCGTAGAAAATTAAGATGTCGAGTTTTTGATTCGATTTGACAGCTGTCAATGATTTGTTTTGTTTTTTTTCTTCGTTAGATCGAACATCGGATTAGTGATTTTCAAGAGAGGAAAAGCTGGAAAAGAATAAGTAACTTTGTGCGGATGCTTTGCATTTAATTATAATTTATTCAAATCTGATTGATATGTACAAAGGTGCACTTAGGTATATCGAATAATATTTACAATAAGGGTGAAACGTATCCTCGCTCGTTCCACGCTTTTAGATTAATTTGTCTTCGCTTAAAATTTCTTTATTTTAGATTAATTCCATATAAATTAAAAAAGAATCACGCAATCGTCAAAGTCTATCACGGCTATCTCGTCGTTTAATTGATTGTTCGTCGCTAAATTCCAATAAAATCTATCAGGAACGCCTAGTATAAATTATTGCAGCATAAGAGCATATCGAGGATCGAAGTGAAAAACGTGCTCGATTGCTCGACCCGTTACAGTTGCAACGATTTATATAGGTGATTCTAACGAATGTGATAAAAAAAACATCGATAACAGCGACCAGCGCTTTGATTCGTCGCGATTATCTCGATATTTTTTTCGCGCTCGTTTTTATCAACCGAAGAAAAAATAAATTACATTATCGAAAATCTTTGACGTGTAATTTACAGGGTCGGTACCTCACTGATCTTTCGTATAAATAATTGACATGATTAGTTAGCAAGGAGTACCGTGCGAAGTAACACGACGAGAAACGTTAAAATCGAAAGTAGGCGCGTGTGCAGATACGGACTAAACATAAAAGGTTTGATCTTTGGTAATGGTTTGATTGATTCGTCAACGCGATACGTATACAGTGTGTCTAGTTCCAGGTGTCCAAGCAGAAAATTACATGTGCAAATCAATGATTTGAGTCGAAAAGTCTAATACTATTTTTCAAAATTCGGCACAATTAAGTAGTTATTAACAAACAAAGATAGGCCAATCACGGCAAGCAGTGACATGTAACGTTTTTTATTGTGGATTGTTCCTCCTACTGCTTTCTTTCTTGATTCGTGGCAAGCTCAAGTAAACCGCCTTTTTTCGCGAATCGCCGTAATTGGCTGATCTTTGTTAATTATTAACTCGTTAACTAAGTCGAATTTCGAAAAATGGTATCAGACTTTTCGACTCGAGTCATTGATGTGTACATGTAGTTCTCCGCTTGGACACCTGGAACCGGACACCCTGTACATGTCGAAGGAAGAATTATGTGATCGTTAAAATACTATAGTAAAGAATTCGTTCCTTTTTCCCTCTTGCTGCGCGTCTTGTCGCGGGGCGACATTTAAAAATATTAAAATGATGTAACCGTAACAACGAAAGAAAAACCAGAAGATGTAATAAAACGTTTTTCCCTCGTATCTTTTCAATTGCGCGTGAAGTGTAACGCGAAATGTAGGAATGTTTTCTGCCCTTGAACGAGCCACGCGGAACGACGTTAACGCTATCGTTTATCGATTCTTCTTCGCGTAATCGCGCGTACGTTCACAGGTGCATTTTTTTACATAAACGCTATCCAGCAGCATTGGCTGCGTTCTACAACTTTTATCAATGACATTTGAAAACGTTTGAGTGGATATTAATCGCTCGCTTATCGGTAGCGAACGATCGTTCGTTCTTCGTGTACCGGTATTGCAATTAAACGTCTAGGATCCGGCAAAGATTATTTAATCACGCTCGATCGTTGGCACCTGCCAATGTACGCTATTGCGTCGTTCCGCCACCGTCTAATACGCCATATTTTAAAATTATTTGCTCCCTTCGCACGCGCTTTCATTTATTTCTTTTTTTTTTCTTCTTTTCTCTTTTTATTTTTTTTTTTGTTAAATTTCTCTCGCGTTAGTATAGTTAATAAAATAAAAGTCTTAGAAGTAACCGATTTATCTACTAATTCGCTACGAATGAACAATGTCGAAAAAGTCGATCAAAGCGCGCGAAAGCGGTCGATGGTATACCGATCGTTCGATCGTAATGATCTTTTTTGAATCGCGAAGGAGCTACTATCGTACGCGTGTCTTGAAAAAACTGTAAAATGACTAGTCTTACGGGCTGCGAACGAGATCGGTGGACTTTTGGTAAGGATAGACCCATCTCGGTCGTGCATAAACACGAGAAAAAAAGGAAGTTTTGCATTGGACGCTTCTTCTTACCAAGGAACGAGTTAGTAGTACGGGCACAAGTCTGGCTTACCGGTTCGACCTGTATCAGACTCGATCCATGCTAAAGGAACTTAAATCGAAGGTTAAAATTTGAATAAAAACCTATTCTATTATTTAAATTAATACACCGTTCAACGTAGCAAGAACGGACGAGTCCGCACTGCGAAGGGTACACAAGCTCGTCGTCCTCGCTTTCGACGATTTCCTAAAATGTCCTTCCTTGATAAACCGCTAAAAAACATTGTACACCTATATCATTAGGATCTATAAAACGAAACGGAGAAAGTTCATTAGCTCTCTTTTTGTTTTTTTTCGTCGTCACGGACGACGCTGCGTGGAACACAATCGATGGGATCCTTCTGTCGCGGATGCACATTTCTCTCTCGGGAATGTTCGGGAAGACCTCGAATGATGCGACTTTTGTCGAAGAACAAAAGGGCCACGTCAAGCGTCCAACGACTTCTCGACCCCCTGTCCAATACTGATAAAACATTTTGACTTGTGAGCTCTTTAAAGGGCCGCGAGTACGAGGACGATTCGGCGGCGGTCGTCGGCTCGATTATTCATGGTCGAATATTTCACGGAAAGCTAGAGATGTCCGTTTTTTTTTTCAAGGCAAGGGCGATCAACGATTCTAGAATCATCGAATTACTTCATAAATTCCGTAAGTGCTCTAGCCGACATACCGACCGTCCACAAATCGCGCCTTTTCCAACCTCCGTGGATCGATTCATTTCTTAACGGATTCCAAATTGCTGAACTCGGTCATCGATGATTTCACACCATTCAGCTCATCCTGAATTTGCTGCAAACTCTTGCCCTTGGTCTCGGGTAAGATGAAGACCGTGAAGAGTACGCTGAGGAGACAGAAACAGGCAAACATCCAGTAGGTCGTGTAATGTCCGAATGCTTCTGTGATGTTGTTAGAGAACTTGATGATGAAAAATGCCAGGAACCAGCACATGCATACAGTGATACCAGATGCCTTCGATTTGACATCCGGGGCAAACATCTCTCCCATCACGGCCCAGGGTAGTGGTCCCCAACCGATGCAGTAAGTTGCGATGAAAATAACAAGCGAGACTACCGGAAGCCAGGAAATTCCGCTTACGTCCTTATACAGAGCGTCTCTCAGATAGAAGCACAGACCCAAGGCACCCTGTAACGAGCGGAACAACGTCAAGAACTTCAGTAGTAATCGTCTTCCTCGTTGATAATCTCTAGTACATCTTCAAAACGGATCTACAGGAAGCTAATGACGCGCCGCAATTAAACGCATTCCGAAGGCTTCTCGAATTCAGGGCCAAACTCGTTACAATTTCCGAGCGCGCCAGCTAGCGTGGCCTTCCTCTATCGTGCGTCGATCAAAAGGGAGGCCGTAATTTAAATTTTATTCTTTTAGAATTCTCGTCGGAAATATCTCGGAGACATACGAGAGTGCAACGTCCGAAGGTCGTGACCTCGTTGCACCTGTAATATGCTCCTACGCTTTTAAAACTTCGAGCCTTGGAGGTTATACAAGGAGCACGAACTCAAATGGGAGAATTGACAGGATTTGACAGAATTTGACAGAATTTGACAGAATTTGACAGATTGACAAATTCTCTTTTGTGCTGACGTGAATTTATTATTAACACTAAATCTACCGACGTTAAAGGCATACTTATTTTCATTACATTTATCTATTTGACAAATACTTAAACAAAAATATGCTTTTGGCTATCATTAAGAAATATTATTGAATAAGTATTATTGATCATAAATTTCTATGAAAATGATTTTATTATTTAAAAAATCGAGAAACTAGAAACGTATAAAGGGTCATTTGACCTGTCTTGGTAGGCTTAGTGTTAAAAGTACATGCGAAGCGAGCAACATAATATTTATAACGTAGTAACGTTATTTTCATTATAAACTGCCGCCTTAGCTTCCCACCCCCTCCTGATGCCGTTTTGGTACATATAGAACACTAGCGCCCTCTTATTTTCGAATAATATTTGTATATATAGAGTTCGTGCTCCTTGTGTAGTCTCCATACTTCGAACGATGCAAACTTGACGCGAGCTCGCGTCAAATAATGCGATCAATTGCTTACGAAATAGACGCGAATCGTACTTTACCTTCCTCTCATTTTTTTTTTACCCTATCCAACTAGCGGCACGCGACAGAAACGAGACGCGCAACAATTTTCTCGAGATTTTTCATTATCACGCCGTTCACGTATAATTCATGAAAGTCGTGACGATTGGTTACGTAAGAAAATTAATAGCCGTTTAATTGTCCACGCTTCACGGCGAAATCTGTTTTCCTTTTTTTTCCACGAAACCGGACCATCGACTCGAAGAGAAGAAGGAAAACTTCGTCAAGTCACTTCCGGAAGTTGTCATTTTCAGCGAGTGTCATTAGAAAGGAGAGCGAAGACGTCATTCTTCTTCGTTAGATAACTCTTAGAAAATACGATCGAGCGATGCGATAACGTGTTACGACAACAGGGTGTAACGAATCTGCGAAAATTGTAAATAACTCTTTCAAAATGTCTTTAAAGTACTTACCAAGGTGACGATCTCGCCGATGCCGGAAGTAACGAGTAGCAATCGTCTTCCGAGTCGGTCAACGATGAACGGTGTAACGAAGGAAGCAAGAACTTGAACGGCACCGACCGTGATCGTAGCTTCGTGGGGTTGTTGAGAACTTCCAGCGTCCTTGAAGATATTTTGCATGGAAAAGAGAACGACGTTGATTCCGGTAAGTTGTTGGAAGCTGGCAAGCAAACTAGTATACAGAAGAGCTTTGAAGTTGGCCTTGACTGTGAAGAGATCGGTGATCTTCGTCTGTGCTCTCATCGCTTCCTCTGCAGTAGCCTGGGAAAAAGAAGCAAGGGGTACTCTTAACGATTCGAAATCGAATCAAGCGATCAACGATCGCCGCGTATGATGCAATTCCCGAGTGACGTTTCGCGACCGTCGCCTTTATAAATATGTAGGTACTACGATACGTTACAATTTCCTTCGACGATTATCTTACTCATTGTCTATAAATAACCGTAAGAAGGTTCAATAAGGCTCGGTGTGCGAATCGATTATGATCGGATCGATAAAGAGGGCCTTCGAATGGGTGCACAGGGTCAATCGGCTGGTAATGCACACAGCCGACGATCCTCGACACGTGACGCGAAAGACGTCGCCCTCGCATTTATTATTCTTTTAAGATCTCTGGCTGGGATCGTTCCGAGGATCGACCATTTGCCTATAGCTTATTTTTATACTATTCGGGATCAAGAAACGACCTTTTCGACGGCCTCGTTAAACGAACGTGACCGGACAAGTGATATTAAACGGCGCGTTTTATTGCGAGAAACGAGCACGTGCCGATCGGTTCACGCCGATCGAATCAGGCGTCTTAATAATAATCAACGACGGCAATTAATTATCGTTCAAAGATCGGTTCTCACCTGCATTTCATCGGCTTCTTTCTGAACAGCAGCCTCGCTCTTGCTACGCAGTTTGGCCAATGCAGAGACGGCAGCCTGCCGATGGCCCTTGGATATCAGATAGTAAGGTGATTCCGGCATTGGTAGGAAGCAGACGAAGAAAACGACGGGTAGGACAGCGCAAACGATCCAAAATACGGTGTACGATACGTACGGACCGATAGCATAAGCGTAGAGCAACCCGATAGTAATGAATAACTGAAGGAAGGATCCCAGAGCTCCTCTGATGGACGTCTACACGATAAATAAAAGAATTGACATTTTATAATACTAAATAGAATTGAAGAGTTTACTGGATGAACATGTTGACATTTTATGGTCAGTTTTAAATATGGAACCAAGTCTTCTAATAAGGTGGTTTTCAATGGAAGGAAACGACATAATAACAAGGCATGGCATTCTAATAACTTTACAGCTGATTTTCTCCAATTCACTAAATCGTTACTTAACATGTCCATCGATTAAATTCTTCAGCTCTTCAAAAATCGTCGCTTCTTTTTTTCTGTTTCTAAAGATTTCGAAGAATTGAAAGTATCCTTACCTCGGCAATTTCGCCGCAATACATTGGTACCACCGTGAAGGCGAAGGACAAAGCAAATCCGAATATCAGTCGAGCGATGTAAAATTGCGGTACGTTGTTTGCCGTTGCTATCAACGCCCAACCAATCAAATAGGGTACCACGCAGAATAGCAGACTCTTTTTCCGGCCGAATCTAACGAACGATTGTTATCATTAAAATTAGAATAAAAATTTAAGAGAAAAATTGGACAATGTTCTTCAAGAAGTTACATCGTATCAGGGGTAGTAGATGCATACCTTTCGGCTGAGTATCCAGCCACGAAGCTACCACCAGCGGCACCAATCGCTACCAAGGCTGCGATCCATGACTCCTCTTCGGAAGTAAGTTTTTCGCTCAAGGGACTATCATCGGCTTTCTCCTTTAATTTCGGCAGGGCAGGACTGGTCCAGCCCAGCATCGCACCCGTCGCCAGAACGGAAAGATTGGCTGAAACGGTGGAAGGGATGATGTAAGTTATCGAATGTTCAAATTACTTTTATATATAATGCTCGAGATGATTGGTAGAAAAACTTCCATATTATGTTGTACGTCGCGTAAAAACATCGATGACCTATACCGATTCTTGGAAGGAATCTCGTCGCAAAAAGTGAGACTCGCGTTAATCGTTCCAATACCTACATAGTAGATAAAGACAACATTAACCTATATGAATTCTTGGCATAGTCTTCTGTAGTACTTAGATATTCGGGAAAAGTTTACTCCGAAAGGACCATGCTCCCTAAACACGAGTAAAGCACTCGGCACGGATTCGTACACACGATCTATGTTACATAGCCAAATCTATATTCATGGGTCGTATAACTAGCACGAGTTCATGCTCGAAGCTTAAGAAGCCAAGCGGGTTTTATCGCCCAACCCGTTCTCTCGCGGTTCGCGATCTTGATACGACGTAATTTAGAAATTAGATCTGATTTGTGTATGTATGCGATTTAATCGGGGGTTCGTCGATCTCTCGCAAAATTGAGAAACGAAATCTTCGATGAGAGACGCACGAATAAAACAAAGAAGGCCGGCTGGTTAATCTTCCACGATGATAAATTCGCCACGCTCGGCTTCCTTTTTAATCTTCTCGCTTCATCCGAGACATTTGAAGTCGTTTCTTTCGATAAAAGCGCTCGTAAAGCGGTTTGCATAATCGCTTGTTCCAGCCAGAATTGCTTCGGTTTTATCAAGGACTGCGCTACTTCCGGCGTTCCCGCGCATTCCAGCGAGTCTTTTGATTCAGCCTTTTTCGAATAAAGCTTGCAACGCAAGCGTACATCCAATTTTCTCTCTCTTTCCCTTTTTTTCGCAATTTTCTCGTTAGCCATACCACGATCAAAATTTCCGCGTTATTCTCTATCGGAAAAATAACGACTACGAAATATGGGTTTTATATAATCTCGCGGTTACTTTGACACGCTTCGTTCGCTCTTAAATAGACTCACGTGACCGAACGCTTTTCGTGCCGCGCACGAAAAAGTTCGATAAGGTTTACCGACCAAAAGAATTCGAGTATCTCGTTGGAACATGCAACGTTCTATCTCCCGGAGTCTTCCTTTTGACCTCGTTCGCGAAACAATGATTTATACGCTTGCGCCTGGAAACCCTTTTATCGTAATAAGTAATATATCACAGGGAGAAAATAAAGGCAAATCGAAGTTTATGGCAAAAATCGTCCGTGTACCTCCGCTGCGATTTTTTCCTTTTTGTTTCGGGAAAAAAGGAGAACGGAAGGGATATCGAGGCGAAGAATGGCAAATTGGGTTAGAAAATTATCGAAGGATATCTTCGAGGGTTCGATTCGTTCGTTAGCGATCGGTCGCTTCCTCGTCTCGCGTTATTCGATTGTCGTTGCATGAACTTCCCCTCCCCGGCTTCGCCACAACCGTCGTTCCCACCTTCGGCATTTTTTCTTTTGTCACGCATCGTGGTGCATCGTGGTGCATCGCAGTTATGCAACTCGTACGCGCCTTTCAGGTATTTCGAATCATCCGATGCGCGTCTCTTATTATTACGAAGTTATGTAAGCGTCCGGACCGGTACACCGAACATATTCGCTCGCGGAAAGTTGATCGAGAATCAAAAGCAACGAAGAGTAACATTTGGAAGAAAATTATTGCGACTTGGCCCCCTTGCTCGACATCCGATAAACGATAAGGATAAACGTGAACTCTGACCTAGAATCGGGCCAACGGAATAAACGATGTTGCCTCTACTTTGAAACGAGACGTCTTGGTAGGGTGAAGAGAGAGAGAGAGAGAAAGACAAAACGATATCAGTCTCCTAGAGGTCACCGATGGCGAGCGAATCGAACTGCGTCGAGTCATACGATACTTCGCTACGTTTTCCGCACTTGGGAAATTTCCGAATAGATAAGACATTTTCATGAACTTGAAACGATGAAAAAGAAGATGATGCGTAAGAAGAAGCAGAGGAGGAGAATATCAACGAAAGAGATTGCGATAGGCTGCCGAGTCAAGTTATTTCATAAATCGAAACGAAAAGAGGCGTGTCGATAACGTCACGAGGGCGGCTCACGTTTTCGGTTTTTTTCAAAACTATCGATCGTGCCATCGATCCGACTTTATCTCCCCGACTCTTCCTCGAACCGATTATTTTTCGATTAAATACTCGTAATTGGCAGCTCGCGTCACAAATGCCGTATTCACGGAAATTGAGTGGTATAGAAGTCGAACTAGCTCGCCTTCAAGGATCGTGTATCGCACCTGAGTTAACAATGTTAAGACCGCCGTAAGATCGATACCCCGAACGAATTATAGTAAAAAAAAACGAAGGAACGATCACTTCTTGAGATTTCAACCGCTTTGTTCCAAGACTTTTAAGGATACTTCCTCGCTGTTCTATAATGGGCATGGTATGACCTTAATTAATTGAAATAACCATAGTTGGCTATCTTAGTATTTCCGACGACTCCTTTGTTCGATTCTTTTCTCAGCAACTTTTTTCACGAGTAGATATAAGGAAAAGAAACGATTAAAAAAAAACAATCAAGTTTGGAAAGAAAGATTACAGGATGAGGCAACGACGATTTTTCCAAACTATCTAGCGGACTAACTCAACCAAGAATTATGACAACTGATTCAGCCATCCTCGTAACGATGGGCGGCTTGCAAACTCCCCAGAACCCTTATCAAAAACCGATTGTAACCCGAACGATGCAAGTGTAACGCGATCGAAGCTTCTGTTCTCGAAGCTTATTTTCAATCGAGGAAAATATAGTGCGTGCTACCTTGGGGAATCCTTAATCGGCGCGTGTCCGAGTACGTTTTGCGAAAGCAAGGCATTATGTCGTTATCTCGCTCATATTTGCTCGTTTATATAGCGTTTACGCGATTAAACGCTTTCGTCGCATGCGAAAACTCGTTCGCTGTTTGAACGACGACGAGAGACACGATAATTAAATATATTGAAAAACGAGGCTCGAAATCGTTCTCGGCTTCTACCGTACGAGTCGCGTTCCTCTTGATGGATTTCCTCTGCTTCTCGAATTGCATCGAATCAGACGTAATGATCAAAGGAAATATGATCGTCGATCTAAATAATTTACTCGGTGGGAAGAACGCGACGATGCGTCGTGCATACTTTTGATTGCGAGTAAGCCGTATAATTCGAAAGTGGTAGGTATAAGTCCACATTTGGAGAACAAAGTTTTAATGATATTAATCTGATAGTAATCTGGTCTGATTATCTTATTTTTTATCAAAAATTAGATTCAAAAAAAATGGACTTATAGAGTAGGTACGAGATATGTATGAACCCGGCTTCTCCCGGGTGATGTGTGTGACTTACCACGCGTAAACATTCCATATTTAATTTTCGCTAATTATTTCGATGTAATTGAAAATATTAACACAACGAATAGCCTATAAGCATCTCCAAAAGCTCCTCTATATTTCGGTGAAAACCCCATTAAAATCAGTTCAGTAGTTTTTGAGTGTGCCTCGAACAAAATATATCGACTTTTCTTTATATATATAGAGAATTTTATATATATAGAGATATATTTTATATATAATTTTATATATCTATATATATAGATATCTTTATATATAGAGAGAAGAGATAGAGAAGAGAAGAGAAGAAAAGAGAAGAGGAGGCATGATGGAGGCATAACGTTTAATAACCTAGAAATTTGATTGTATATTGTTTCAAAGCATATAACAAATATTAGATTATTTATGTATAACTGTATTATAATTAACAAAAACCTACTTAAAAAATACAATTACCATTTTATTTGTATTTTTTCTTTGCTTATCCATCATACCCCCCTTCTCCTACCGCTTTCAAAATAAATGCCTCATTTATTAGCCTATGGCGTGCACGCATTTCTTGCAGATCGATGCACCGAACACGATCGTTTTGCTTTTCGTAATACAATTATCGAGATTGTCGCTGACATACGTAAACATTGTTAACGTCATCCTCATTATGAAATGTTACGATCGAAAACATTGACGTTGGCCGGCGACGAGCCTCGCGAATCAGTGTTATCCTTATCCGCGTAAAGATGATATGATATTTATTCTCTTATTCTTGCTTACCGAGAGAACGGACGGTGGTAATCCCTTCTCTCGTATAAAGCATTAACAAACGGTATTATCTTTCGTGATCCCTCGCATCAAAAAAATCACGGTAAGTGGACATTATCGATCGATAATGTCACGATTACGAGGTATTATCAACGATGCATTTAAAAAAAAAGTTCCACTTGTCGCGCGCGAATGGCCATTGCCAATAACTCTTTCGCGATATATTTATGATATAATTGGTTTTTTAACGGACCATCGAAAAAATATCAGCGATACGTTTCATCGTTTGCCTTTCGCATCGATATTTCAGCACGGATTCACTCCGTTCTCTTATCGTTAACGATATCAAATAAAAAAAAAGAGTAAAAGTAATAGAACATTAGAATGGGTAACGCAACACCGTAGATCGATAAACAAACGACCAGTGAGTAAATTCAGAGAATTCGGATGTATCGAATGTCAACGGGATTAAATGATCGGCATGGAGGTACGAACGGGATATTTGGGAAAACAATATTAAAATTGATCATTTCGCGTAATCGAGCACACGAAAATATTGAAAACGGACTTTTACTGTTATTTTTATCGTGCCATCGAAATTACTTCCATTCGATTTCTCGATCGTATCTTTCCGTTTCTCGAGTTTATTGATGAATAGCTTTATCGAACCAGAAACGTCGAAATCGCTGAGAACGCGGAATCCGTTCGCTTCTGCTCTCACCTTGACCGAAAATATTGGCATTTCTGATATAATTTAACTACGAATGCACTTTTCAGTATTTTTCAAAACACGGCTATGACGCGCATCGTTTTCCTCGTTCGACTGTAATAGCGATAAAAAATAAAAGAAAATGAAAAAACTCTTTGGACGTCATCGAACGATTCGAAAAAAAGGTTGAGGAAAGAATCGAGTACCGAAGCCATCGAGCCAATCATTCGTAAAGTATTTGAAACAATTAAATTTGCGGAAAGTTATTCTCACCGTGAGAACTTTGGCAAGGATTAAAGTAGCGTCGAACGAATTCTTCGTAAACTCGCGATGGTGCGAATATTAAAGCGAATCGCATCCGGTGCTCGAGCAAATGAAATATCAACTCGTCGAGGTAAGAACTCAATCGAGTCGGACTACTTCCTTATTATCCATGTAACAACCACGGTGGACGATAAAGAGCGTCCTGGCTTAAGCGTTTTTCTCGTTGTCGCTCTCACGAACACGAGTAGAAGCAACGAACGATTTTTTTAAAAGACACGACGATCAACATTTTTGAGAAAGATTCGCTTCGTTCATAGAATCGATCGAAGATAGACAACGAGTACACGTTTCGAATGCTTCACTGAACGTATAAATAGAAAGAACGCAAAGGGAGAAGCAAGGGAAAGGATCGACGATTCGGTGCTTTTAAATATAGAAACGATCGAAGTAATCGAGTTGTTCGCTACGTAATGAACTACACGATTTTGAACTCGATCCAGCACGTGCGCGCTTTGTCGCGCTTAACATCCTACGCGAAATGTCATTCGGAAGTTTGTTAAGTCGCGTTCATAAAACGCGTTCCGTTTGGTCCACGTCGAAGTCAAAGTGCAGCTACAAATTGAATCTTGATCGAATCAATAGAGAGAAACGATCCGAGGCACGAGACTTATACCCCATGGCGCCCAGAGTAAAAGCTCGCATCACGTGGGCTCGCCGAGAACGTCAGCATCGAGTTCGAAGCTCGATCGGGGCTATGTGTTCGGCACGCGAACGCGCACGTGCTTCTCAAATTATTTCTCGCCTTTCTTTCTTCCCTCGTCGTTGTGTCTATGGTTAAAACTATTTCGCATAAATCATCACGCGATAAGCACGAACGCTATAGTTCAATGCGCTTAAAGTAACAAATTCGTAGATATTAAATTAATTCCTACTGCGTGACACATTGGAATGCGATTATACGTCTTCTTGGAATATGGGTAAACGATTTGTCAAAGCAATTACCAGAGAAAACCGATAAAAATCGAAGAAATTTAATGAGATAAATAAGATAATTTGCAAGGTTTATTAAACGAAACCAATTAATCTAATGGGACCGATAGATCGTTTGTTTTTTAAAAAAGGTATTGAGAGAATCGAACGAAACGGCCGACTCGCGATGTCCGTAGTCTAATAATCGCACTTTACACGTGTCACTCTAACGAATTCCTTTGTACAAACTGAACGATTCTAACGTGAAATCATCGCGAATTTTCAAATGCAAGGAAAGCTTATAGATCATGTTATAGATATGCTACGTTGCATTTTCCAGCTATTTTCATCTCTTTCTGTAACACGTACTTCCTAGTAGTGGTAACCCTAACTCGACGTCAATTCGGCGGGATGCTCGCGTCGCTCCGAGCCAAAAACCACTTTTAGATGAGAGGGCTTGTTTATGACACGCGCAATTGGACTTTCTTCGCGATTCGCTTGACGCGCGTGCAGCCGTGGATTCTTGGCGAACGTGGGTGGTGAAAAGAGATGAAAACTAGAGGGGTAGAAACGAGGAGGATAAGGACGGAAAAATTAGTATCAGAGACTGACCTGCAGCTGCAGCGATATACTGCAGTTTCGTGGATCCTTTTTCCGCCATATCGAGAGCACTGTATTTAGTTGTAACACCTCCTAACGTAGCTCTGGCACGTTCCTTAATGTTGTTACTTTGCTCAACGAGAAATTCTGTATCAAGGGTGGTCGTTTCGTACGCGGCTCCGGAGGAACTCGCTTGTAGAGGGCTGTAACCATAGTCTTTATACGAGCGCCCCTCTATTTCTTCCAGTCGTCGGGTGGGGGCCATTTTCTCTCGCTGTCCTTCTCTCTCTCGCTCGCTCAAAGGCTACCGCACGCTCGTCCGTTCCTCTTCTTCCTCCGATGGAACGGTTCCGATTCGATGGAAGCTCTTGGTTAGTCTTTCGTTCGTCGATCGGCCAAACGATGCAGATGCAACGACCGCTCGAAGAAAGAGACCTCGACCCTGAAACATGGAATCCTGCGATAAAGCTTAATGTCAGGGCCACCTGCTCACGGTTACTCGTTCACCAAAGATCACCAACCTCCTCCTCACTTCTGACGATCGATTTCGCGTAGACGTGCGACCGAAACGAATTTGCGAACGACTGTCGATCGCCCGATCGTTCTAATTCGAATTTATACCAATCTAAATTATAGTATATATATCAGAGCGTCAAAAAATCTATATTTAACGAGGACCGATCACGAGGGAAGGCTTACGAAATAAGTGTTCCTTTCCCGCGCCACCCCCCTTCTCATCTCTTTCTATTTTTTTATTTCGCTTTAGTAGCGTCAATCCGTGCTCGTCTTTGATCAATATAAACACGTTGCCTTTCTCGCTGCGTCACGTCGAGCGAAGAGACAAACTCGAGAGTGTAAATACGAAAGCACGCGCGCTCGTACGCTCGCAAATAAATAACAAAATGAGATCTATCTGTCTATTCGTTCAACCGTGAACGCGTCCGTAAACCTGACCTCCGAGTTCGGATAAAATATTTTCAACAAAGGTCGCTTATCGCCATGGTCGAGCGGCCTCTTTCGACGACATCATTTCAATTGATGCGTACGAACGAGCATACTTTTAATATTTTGCGCACGAATCGCGAAGGGTTAACGTCTCCCGCCCGAAGATTAACGCATCCTGCGAGCGGCTCGTTTGAAAGGGCCAACGCGGAAGGGTCCGTCCCCCCCTCTTTTCATTATCAATGGTTATCTCTCTCTCGTTGAAGAATCTCGATCAAGGATTTCTTCACGTGTCTCTGTGTACATACATTCCCGGTTATAGTCGTTGTAAAGATACGTTCGGACAATGATATACCGATCGAAGGACGAACTCGTAAATACGCGAAATCGTATAATGAACTCTTCGAATTGGATTGATCGATCGAAATCATGAGAATTACTACATATGTTTGTCATTTTTTCCTTACGAATGTCATAGACGTTTTGTAAAAATCGATCGATTCGAGTGCACCTTAAGTTAGTTAACGATCCATCGAATACTTGTGTAAGATACTAGATCGGAGTTTAAAAATTAATAACAAGATAAGATTATCTAATCTACGCTCGTGCAGGCTTCGATTAAAACATTGTTATTGCAGGTAGAAGAGAAAAGAAACTACCGAAAGTCTTTTTTGGATAGAGGGTTTTTGACAGGCTTCAGGTTGGATATATGATAATCGCATCGTCGGAACATAAGCGACGCGACGTTCGCTTTAATGGCTTTAAAGCGTTGTGTCAAGGACAAGGGCACGGGTCGTCGAGTCTATGTGAAACGGTCGAGGAGCACAGCTTCCTTTTCAATGTTGCCTCGATCTCGTCTGACCCCCTTCTCTTCATTTTCATCCCCCATTACGTCAGGGAAGAAAATCAATAGCGCGTTGGCACGAGACTCGATGGGATCATCGATGTCTGCCCGCACGTGGGATTGGCTCGTGCTTTACTACAATGTGTGTTGCACACATGCTCTCACACTTTTAACTCGAAATTGGCCTTGTATAATTTTTTGTTTGTAGAAATAATCGGTTTTTGTCCGTGGCAACGTAACTAGGAAACTAAATAAATATTATTCGCTTCGACACGATTTTTATAACGTAAAACGAATCGATAAAAACAATAAATTAATGAACTTGGCACGACAACTTAATTTTCTTGCGCATCTGCATTGATATAGTCACTGTCGCGTATTCGGCATACGTTTCCAAAGATATCGTTGTAGTTTGGTATCGTCCTCGATGTGTCGGTGGTATACATAGATGCACTCTTATAGGAAAGGTTATAATCGTGCGCACGAGGCGAAATGCAAAAGTTGAATCGCGTTGTATAGTACTTGCTTGCTCGTAATCTTGCAAATTACTATAATCATAGCATTGACTTTTTTGGGTGCTCCGAACGATCGACTTTGCAATCTTTCCGTAGGGCGATTTATAAGTCTTTGTTCGTGTGTTTGTCCTTCCGAACATAATGTTTTCACTATTGTATTGTACTAATGAGTTTCTCCGTAAATTGAATAAATAAAATAAAATATTTCTCACGAATTTCCGGAAGGAGTCGAAAAGTTCTCGTCGAGTGTACGCTTACCTCATACGCGAATAAAAGAAAAGCATCCGAGCTTGCGTCAATACGAACCGATTATTTTCCATTGGAAGGTGGATTTATCGATACGACGTATATGTCGCAACACATGTAACAAGAACACACGTAATTCTAATTCGAACAATTGGTGCGATAGAACGATTCTTTTATTTTCAGTTGGTATGTCGCGTTTGTTTGCTTACCGATAGCGAGGAGAAGCAAATAAAAGGACGATCGTACCGGATTCAGTGATACGCTTGAAAGTTATCAAACTCCTTTCACCGAACTTCGAAGCGTAAAGTCGCCATAATTTGACATCATCTTCATTTTCACCGTATCATTGTCCGAGGGGAAAGACAAGCGTTTTCCAGAAATCCTTGAAAGGAAACTTACAATATCGATATCGAACATCGATAAAACGCACTCCCGTTCACCCGCTCCTCCCTTTCCCCCTTCTTCAACATTTTTCACCAAACGAGATCACCTTCGTCGCGCGATCGATGGCGCCGACTTCGAAACGAGGGAAAAGCGAGGGAAACGAGTCGATGCGGATCCGTTCACGATTTTTTCTCGATACTGAGGAAGAAGAAAAAAACACGAAGAACTTACCGCAGAGCAAGACGCACTCGTTTAGAATGATCTTTTCTGTGAGGAACACCTGTATTATAGGCCCTCGATAATTTCTTACATAATCAACAAAGCACACGATACTTTATCTGCTTTTGCGACAAGCGCGGTTTCATCAACGAAGATAGCTTGGTTAAACTTTCACAAATTTGGCCTCGATAACAACGGGGATGAATCGACGGCAAGTTAAGTGAACAATTTGGACTAGGAATTTAATGTTTTGCGATCATTGACACGGATTCCCTTAGATCAGAGCGAATGAGAAATAAGTTCTTAATGAGGAATTAATAAGGTTATCAAAACACGGATGGTAATTCACGCGTCAGCCTTACTTTCTTTACGGTGAACGTGATTCAAGCGTAAAGCCATTGTTCCTTCCAGCTGCATAAACATCAACGTAGTAGTACAAAGTATGCTTCGAAGTCGGTTGGAATCATTGAATGAATTAAGTAGCTACTAGCAGCATGATCGATAGAAGAAGTTACGAACGTGCGAAAAAAGCAAAAAGGACATATTCGATTCTGATACGATCGAACATTTTCTAATTCCTATGCAAGAAAGATACGCAGTTTGGAGGATAAGCCGAACGAAGCAACAAGTTGCAAGAGCGAGCTCTTCGCAATGAACAGCTAGACTCAAGTTGCATAGTCGCGAATTTCAACATTGTGTATGTCTACCGAGTAGGTACAAGCTCGTATCTTCCCATTACGTGTATCGATATGAAACACTTATCAAACCTAGCGATAGATCCGTCATGGTCGTCGAAAAACTTCCGTTCACCGATCGAATGTCTCATCGATTCGAAAGATCATTCGTCATAGGGATAGCTTGTTACAGAGTTTTATCGTTAGAAATACCGCAGTGGTCAAAATGACGGATTATATGTTTCACAATTTTATCAATAAGAACATCACTTTTGTAGAAATTTATTATAATATATATATTTTATTTATTAATGATGACGAATAGAAGGATTGTTTCAAATACTTGTCAAATTAATACATTAACGTTCTGAGGCATAAAATCATGGATTGTTGTTTACTGCTCGTGAAATGTTGGAGACATAAGTAGAGTTTATTCATTGTATATTAAAGGCCAGTGACATATGAATATGTATTGCAATATATGTGCTAAAAATAATATTTCTTATCGACTACACTAATACAGCGTGCTTGAATCGTACCGTGGACTTCCAGCAAAAACTAGCCAAGTTAAAATAAATTACTTTTACCATAGCCGGATTAGCCCTATAGACAAATAAGACAAATATCTAGGGCCTATAATTCGGAAGGGCTCCGGATTAATGTCTTAATAAATGTAACAAAAATAACTATCCACTCTGGTAAGATAGCGATCCACTTTCACTTGATTCTCATTTAATCACTTTCGTCAGAATAAAAAGGAGAAAGCAGTCCAATTTTATCGTATGAATTCATGAAAGACGAGACTGTTCGTTAGATCTTCCGATGAACGAGAATAAACTTTAAACGATGAAACTTGGTTCTCGTGGAATGGTTATCGGTGAGTATTAGGTACGTGCGTCGGAGCAAAGTATACGACGAGAAAGGCGAATATTTGTGAAATTATTAATGAGAGACTCGAGTGACGTGATCTACTAAGGTAGAAACATGGTACGACACTCACGTCCCTCTTGATAATGAAAGTTATGATAATGTTCCAACAATTTATTAATGTCCCTAGAATACAACAAATTATTCCATATCAACTTGCTTGATTCGATTCATATAGCTACCTAAGAATTCCTTGAAAGAGCAAAAGAGACGATAATCGCATTGAACCTTTTCACATTTTTATCCTTCCAAGGAACAAAGGTAAACATCTTGAGCATACGTTGTCAACCGCACGTAAGTGAACAGGTAATCATAGTGAATTCCCCTTTCTTTCCTTATGCTCATCACGAAAATTCGTAGTATCGTGTTTGCGCAACGTCACAAATTCTATATCGATCGTGCAAGGAGAAGGAACTGTATTCGTCGACGTCACGTATTACGTCCGATAGCCGCAGACGAGCGTGATGCGACTGAGGATGACGTTACTTTTTATAATGTCACTTGAGTTTACCGGATACTAGTAAGGATAATAAAAACAGTATACAACCAACTGGTCGCTAATGAGGACAATAAAAATAATTTAGAAATTTGCGCATCCGCGATGTCGTATTTTTCAAAAGTCGTAAATATATTATTTTATCGGGAAATCACGAAGGACACCGAGGATAAAAGTTAAAATTCCAAAGCAGTTCGATGAGACGAGCCGAGATCGTTTCAAAGCCGTTGCGTATCGATCAACTTTTCCGTACTTCGTAATACCTACTTACGAGGTACTCGAAACGATTGGAAAATGAGATCACATCGTCGTCGTCTTACTTGTCGGCGATATCGATGACGATAAGGATCTTACTTACTCGTGAGAAAAGCGATGATCAAAGAGGATAGAATTTTCATGACGTAATTCGAATCATCCGTAATAATGTAGCACGAAATTTATCTGAGAAGGAACGTACCTCGTCCAAATATTTCGCTACCTTCCGGTTCCCTTGCATTATTCTCTTTTTTTCTCCTCTCTCCGAAGCGTGTTTGGAATATCATTACCACCTGCCATATAATTAACGCGAGGTATTCAATGTCGATAACACGTAGCCCAACGAGTTTTCTAACAAGATTATACACGAAGATTGATATTCTTTGTAGAAAAGTTATAACCGGGAAACTTTTCCGCTCAACGTGACAACCGGTAAGCGCGATTATATTCCGCAAGCTCGCTTATCTTCGAAATCCTGTTGACTGGACAGCCAATGCATCGCTTCGAAGCTGCGAGCTACGATGAATTTTTAACTAGACGATTTATATGTATATATACAGTTACTTTCAGAAATATTCGGACACCCTATAAAGTAGAATATAATTGTGTTATCGTTGTTTTAAAAAGATAACAATTTTCGAAATTACAAATAAAATAGTGGAAGTCATGCTTTTCAACTTTCACTTTTTTCTTTATAATTCCGAAAATTTTCATTTTTTCCAAACAACGAAAACACGATATCTAGTAAACTAAGCCTTCTATATCCCTACAAAAAGTCCAGTCCTTTGGTTCAATTATAAGAAAGTTATTCTTCTTTAACACGTTCGCGGAAGTACAAATTTCCTTTGTACTTTTAATTTAAACTATTGCTTTTTAACAAACTCCTTTTAAATTTGAATGCTATAACATTCATGTTATTCTGCATCATAATGGATGCTATAGCATTCATGTATGCGAACGTATTGAAAGGGTGCACGAATACTTTGTACGCCCACTGTATGTATATATTAGATCAACGGGGTGGGGAAATGCAACTCTTCATTGAATTTAGTGCGGCTCCCATTAAAAATTTCAATCCGTTTTATTTTTATTATTATTTCAGAGCATTTACATCGAATCTTGTTAAATTGACTAACAAGAGAACTATTCCAACCTGGAAATTCTGATTTTAATAAAATGAAAGTAAGCATGCGACTCTCATTGACCTCACGCGTGGCCACCCCTGTATTAGATTGTCCCAAAAGTTTCTTTCAGTTTATTAGCAAATAGTAGATATACAATGACATTGAATTACATACGATCCATTCCTTTCTATAAACATTTCATAGATAAGGCTACATGTTGACATAAACACTTTTGGAACAAGTTAATATCATACACTGAAATATCAGAAATACATAGCGTGAACTTACTGCGCAAAGTGATCAAGTACAAAATAAATAAAATTTGAGCTGATACGACCAAGTCACTAGTAAAAGTAAAAACGTAATTTGTACAAAACAGCTTTTGCAGTAAGCTCACGATATAAGAAAGTTTGCAATGCTAATATTAGACCTCGTGTGTTCAAACTTAAAAAAATTCAACAGGACAGTTATTTTTTTTTACTTTCATCGACAAATATCCGTGATATCGGTTATATGTTTTTTTCTTTCTTTTCTACATACCGCCCGACCGCAATAAAATTACTTTGTATCGTCGATAACATTATGAAGAAAAATGACACGGGATGCGACGAGAGCCAAGATGATTACATATCACACTTGCTGATTCCACTATGAATGATAAAAAACAAGTAATCGAGATAATATTTACATGTAAAAATGCATACGACCATGTGTCAAGTTTGTAATGAAGATTAATATAACGTAAATCTTTATCTTGTAAGGAAGGAAAAATATTTACCCCGTCGGCATGTTTATTACTGTTTCAATAAGTAACGGATAGTACGTTACAACAAATTATTAGACAGCCACGTTCCTTTCGGAAGATTTATTACGTGAAATTAGTAAGGCGTAATAACACTTCTGCCATCGGATTATCTACTTTCTTCTGTGGAATTATCGATTAATCTTTAGCTACTGCTTGGCAACCTCAATCACTATCTCTCTTATCGACATAAGATTTACCACTCGTAGCGATTATATTTGTAAATATAAGCGTACAGCCAAGGGCAGACACGATGTATCATATTTCCATTAAAATTTTATTAACAAAAATTATACATTTAATCGCGTTACAATATGTTTGATGCGTTTAAAAGATTTTTCGTGCGTTCAATACGTTCGAAATATTATAATGGCTCATAAATTACATGTACGATTCGGTGATTCTTCCTAGAATTTAGTTAGTAATATTTTACAGTCGTTTACGGATTACAATTTAACACGGCATATCGTAAACAACAGCGCGGACTACAAGCGAGGTATTAATGATTTTTGCTCAACATTGTCCACTTTACCTTCGCTCGTAACACATTTAAAATACTGATCGATACATAACTCTATGGTATATAATGTTAAGCAAGGCCATCTACTTCCGACAGCATTGTTTACAACTCGCACGGAGCCAATCGGCCACGTTGAACTGTCAACAACGTGGGTCAATCGTAAGATTCACGAGTGACGAACATTTCCTCGAATGTCAGACGAACCGCGCCGTTTTAGTCGCGCTAATAATTTATAGTAACTTTTCGTCTTCGATACCATCAGCTTCGCAACAATTTCGAATTGATTACGTTCTATTCCAATTGCAGAGGATCCTCAAAAGTTGTTCCAAAAATCAAGTAGATTTTTGACACGATTTAAATGCATGTACGTGGCGCTCGTACCCGCGATAGTTATCTTATATTTCGATACCGTTGCTTGTCCTCTCTAAAATGACTCGAATGACCATTAAAATCCGAAACTCGAAAGTGCCTGCGAGTGACAATGACAGGCTATTAAACGTTCGAGCCATCGCATGCGCGGGAACACGTGTACGTATGTAAAAATGTGAATAATCGAGAAAACGTTTGCGTTCTAGTAAAATAGGTATAATCTCTAATATAGTCGTCAAACTTGCTGAGTTATGCAGCATCGATTGTGAGAATGTACATCTACCGTCTTTGTTGATAACTGCCAGACGTTCTGGCAATTATCGCTAATTAATGTTCGCTCGTAATTGAATGGTACTATGGCAACCTGCCGATTACGAGGGGATCATTTCGTCGAATATCAAAACGTAATAGTTCCTATTCTCAAGAAGACACGCATATAACATCAACGAAATTGTTTCAACCGTCGACTTTGAAGATACGATACCCGCTATCGTTCGGAGAGTTCTTTAACGAATGACTAAACATTAGAAATGAAGCTGACGATCCGGACCACCCTAATTTCCTCATTCCATCTAGACTGTAGACTTTCCCAATCGGGTTTTACCATTCAACTCATCTTGGATCTCCTCCATCGTCTTCCCTTTCGTTTCTGGTACGACGAAGAACGTGAAGACCGTAGCGACCACCATAATAGCCGCGAACAGCCAGAAAGTACCACCGATGCCCATCTGATGGGTCATCATCGGGAAAGTTTTCGTGACCAAGAAGACCAAGAACCAATTTAACGTAACAGCGACACCGGAAGCGTTCGCTTTCGTCTCCGCAGGGAACAATTCGCTCGTCAGCATCCAGGGCACCGGACCCAACCTACGATAAATGCAGTTAAGTATTCGTTAACGAGATTTCCTTTCTCTATACTTCGTTAATCTCGTTCGATCTCTTACCCGATCGAGAAAGCAATCATGAAAAGAGTCAGGGATGTCAATGGTAGCCAACCCAACGAGCTGACGTCACTTCCATCGTCCTTTTTCTTAAAATAATAACCCAGTGCTATCAAGCATACAGCCATGAATCCGGAAGAGAGCATGAGCAAAGGTTTTCTACCGGCTCGGTCAACGATCAGTGCTGCCACGCCCGACATTATCATCTAAAAGAAAAATGAGTTAATTATCGTTTACTTTGCATCAACTATTCGACATTTTCCATCGTTACTTTTCACAGTACCTGAACCAGCGAGACGACTATCGCAGCGATATCGGAAGGTAAAGAACTTCCGGCAGCTTGGAAAATGGTGAAAGTATTAAAGATGACGGCGTTTATTCCGGACAGCTGTTGAAAGATCATACCACCGCAGGACGCCATGAGAGCTTTCCTAGCTCCAACCGTACGGACGAGATCAAAGAAAGAAGCTTTCTTGCTGGCTGCTTCCTCCGCAGCTCTTTGCATGCTAGCTAATTCCTCGCTTGGATCGTAGATATCGCCTCTGAGTACCTCCATTACCATGGTAGCCTCCGGTTTTCTTCTCTCGCTCTACGCAAACGATCTATCATAAATCCTATCCGATCTTTCATGCAATTCTAATGAAAAGGTATCTCAATGATACGTACCACGAGCCAATGAGGTGACTCGGGCATAAAGAAGAACGTCCCCAAGAATAAGACTTCTACGAGAGCGCAGATAATGGCCAGGGCCGTGTAACCAACGAGAGAACCCAGTACATAAACGGCAACGATTCCCACGGTGAGAAACAATTGAAATAGAGCACCCAGGGTACCTCTGGTCGATGTCTCGGCAATTTCCGAAACGTAAGTTGGCACCAAAACGCAAGCCGCGCCCACACCGAGTCCAACGATGAACCTGGCGACGTTGATCAACCAGAGATGGGACACCACGATGATTAGCAGCCAGGAGAGTAAAAAGGGAGCAGCCAACAGCATGAGGGACTTCTTCCGGCCTAATTTGTCCGCCATTTTGCCGGATGGTAGGGCACCGACCATCGCTCCCAATGCCAACAACGAGCTCACCCACGAGCCCTGTTCGCTCGTTATCACTAACCAGTTATCGGGTTCGTAAAGTGTCGGAAGTACCGGTGCGGTCCATGCCAGCGCTGTGCCGACACCCGTAGCCAGTAAACAGGCTAAAAAACAAATAGATTCCCATTATTTCAGCCTTATTTAATTTATTTGCTAGACATTCCTTTTCATACTGAATTATTATTTCCCAGGAAAGGTTATAAAATCTGGCGGGAATCCTGTTAAAAATGTCATTTTTTGTCATTTTGTAGTTATTCAAATGAACGGAAACGTTTGGACACTGACGCTTCTTATCAGAAGGCATTAGGGCTCGTTATCTCGAGTGGGGGACGATAAAATTTTGGCAATGAAACGTCGTTACGTGTGATTAAGTTGTCTGTGATAAGACAGACGACTTCGTGAGGCAAGAGAATAAGTATTGGAACGTTCCTAGATCTAGGTTGTTTGAAGTATGGAACTCTTGAAGAGGAAAACAAGATAGGTTGTTCTCTTTAGAAGAAAAAATACACAGATCTCATTCTTCTCGATTTCTTAAATTTTTATAAAAATGATATCGAAGTGCTTGGGCATTATTGTTCGGTAAAGAGCGCACGTGAAATTCTCTCTGTCTTTCTCTCTCTCCGCAAGTCGAGGTAGAAGTTTAGTGAAAAAGAGAAAATAATATCGTGAGATGGTGCACGAGGAATGGGGTGATCCTTTGAAAAATCAACTACCTGCACGCGCGTAGCGTCCCGGAAGAAATCCAAAGAGCTTCCCGGGGAAGGTTTATTTATCCAATTTGTTCCTGAAAGCAGCATACGTGCTCTCCTCGCATTTCGTTGAAGTTTCACGTTGAAAATTTAAAGGGGATATCCCTTCATGTTTTTAAATATTTCCACCGCTCGGAGTAATAGGATTTTTAATAGGTTCATCGTTGGGAGTGCGCGCTAATTCGTACTCTTTTTTATTCTACCGTAGTCATTCAACACAGATAACGAAACAGGGAAAATATCAAAGTCCCGCGATCTTATCCTAGCGGAAAAAAAATCCGGAAAAATCACGTCGCGGAATCATCGTTTCTATCTTTGCCTAGCGTTGCATGCATGGCGTTTCAAAGTAAACGTAATCGTTTTCGATAAGGCTTCGATAGGTAAGCGGAAATTTTCACGCTGGTCGAAGGAAAAATTAGGTGCACTTATCTAAGTAGGTACTTCTTTGTACAGTTAGGAATGACTATTCGTAGTACTCATTAGATTTTCAAACGAAGATTAATCGCGAACGTATCGAACAGCGTAGAATAATTCAAACCACGTCTACATTCTTGGCGTATAACAAATTAAAAAAAAAAAACAGATCCATCGTGGAGGTGTCATTTAAATACCGGAAATCGTGGCGAGGTACTGCCAAAGCTTCTTGCCATCCTGACGAACGGCCGCACCATCGATCATCCCCGTTCCCTCCATTTTTGTGATTTACGAATCTTCTTCGGTAAAAAACTGGATGATTATACGACAAAACACTTTCTAAATTTTCTCTAAATTGAAAATCCTTTCTCGCGGGATCTTGTCCACAGGAAAACGACGAAGAGGAAGACGCACGCGATCCTTTTCAGTTAAAAACTTATGTGAACTATAAAAGCTACATTTCGGATTGAACAAACTCGCTCGGAGAAAACCGAATGGACTCACCGGGAATGGGCCGATCGTATATCACGGACGCTACTATCTGGCCAACATTATCACTAATCTGACTTATCTTCCATCATCGGAAAAGAAAGAAATTGAAAAATGACGATAAACAAGAATCAACAAGTAGAGTCGAAAATTACCGGCGAGTTAGACGCCGTATATCGGCGTCGGTCGAATGCCGCTAAAAGATGGCACGCGATTGGCCCTTCCAGATTTCTAGAATAACGTTCTCTTTTGATAAAATTCCCACCACGTAACAAGCGGATCGTTATCGTCTTTCTCTGTCTCTAGGAGATCTATAAACGACGAATAATATCGATCTCGTTCTATCGCAGCACCGATAACGTTTGATGAACGTAATCTCCAAAAATCGAGCACGTGGGTGAATCGATTGATCGATCGATTCTATTCATAATAAATAGAGGTATTCAACGTTTAAAAACTCGACTCGACTTCGATCGATCAGTATTGTTTCCGTTATAGGAAGGAAAGGGTTGAAACACCACGAATAACCTCGCGAGAGTCAAACGCGTCCGTACAAATGGCTCTACTCGTTAAATATTTGTGTTACATTGGGCAAACTCGTTCTATCGCACTAGCGAAACTCACTTTACGCTAAACGTTGCTTTTCCAGGGAGATGTCCCTTAGGTTAAAGGTTCGTTGTACTCCATTCGCTATCGGAATATTTCATCGACATTTCCAAAAAAAACATTTCGACGAACGAACGAAAATGGTTACCATCTTTCTGTCGCATCTCTTTGTAAAAGTTGACAGAAGAAACGTTTCATTCGAGATGCCATTCGCACGTGAAAGATGTCGCTGATCGGTAATTAACCAACGCTGTTGTTAAATTTAATAAGACATTAATAAAGGCGCAAATGTTTTTGCGGAAGCGTTCTAATGCGAATAATTATCGGAACAGTTGTCGCGTGGTCGATTGTTCGTTCGACTCTACGCGTAATTAGGCATGTTTAACCGATTGTTCGGAGTAATGGTTGATAGTGTGATTGCAACTAGTTTGGACCGCGCGCTTCTTGGAAATAAATTTCACGCTTGCGTCGCGTTCGTTCGACGATAATTGCACCGTACGACTCTGTCGATGATCGTTTAGTCGAGAACGAGGTAACACGATTCTCAACGTCTCTTTCTATTCGTCGAAACGGGTAACTCGAAAATTGGATTATCGTATTACCTTCCGAGAGAAGTTACTCAAAATCGATCGAGAATCGTTTAAACCTCAAATCGCCGTGACTTTATTCATTCTCGATGTTTCCTCTACTGCGAAATCTCATTAGGAAGTTTGCACCGCCAATCGATTTTACGAGGGAGCCGTCCTTTCAAGTAAACGCGATCGAACTTCGATCGGGAACTCGAATCGAAAAATAATTCGATCGGTAACATTGCGTAATTCCCTAATACTCATAATACTTATTCCTTCATAAACAAACGACCGGCGACGGTATTCTTACTCGAGCGAGGAGATAAGCGATCGTGATAGATCGATCGCACTTAAAGTGTCTTATATACCAAATAAGTTCGACGGTGCTGTTTACGATACTACGTTCGATCCTTGAAAATATTCCGGTTCTTAATCCCTTTCGAAGCATTTCTCAAAAAAAATAAATAAAATATAAGTAGATAAGAGGAAAACGAGCGAGTACTATTCGAACAATTCCAAACCGCATCGTCCAGCGAGCTTTTCTCGCGGTACCGCGTTTCGCGAATTTCAATTCTAGCTTGACGCGCGAAACGCGGTTAAACGCGGTTAGATGCCTTTGTCGGTCTTCTGGAAACGCAATACGCGGCTCAGAGCTCCTAGGCACGCGCTTTGAAGGATGAAGGGAATCTAATTCGAACACGGAGACTGCGGTCGACGTCGCGGTGGTTGACGTCGATGACGCGGTGAAAAGCATTTGCATCTTCTTGCCCATCGAATGCGAGCGAGAAAAGATGGAACCTCAAAGATATCGCGTTGCATGTTAACGAGAAAGTACCCCGTTCTTTTTCTTTCTCTCTCTCTCTCAAATTTATACCATCGATCGCTTCGGTTCGCAAACCGAGAAAAGGAATAAACGAAATGGACGATACTTTCGAAAAGGGACGAATTTGATCGGTGGTGATCCGATTAATGTATTTGCGGTTTGATCGAAAACACGGAAACGAATTCAACGATGAACAAAAAAAACGTCGATTCTCGTTAGCGTCTCGCTCGTCTCTCGAGGCTACCAGATTCCGATCGACTTGATACCACGTTATCAAGGATGACCGTTCGAATTGACGTGCCGTTGCGATAATAGGACCGATCACCCGTATTTAAAAGCACTCGAACGAACCCTTTTATCCTCGATTATCGCACGAACGAAACGCGAATGAGTAGATACTATTTATATTCGAAGCGTGCCATTTAAAAGACGATGACAACTTAGATGACAACGACGAGAACGCGGCTTGTAATATGTCTCGATCGATTCACGATCGTAAGGGATATCTTTATTAGCCGCGATCGATGGCACGTGCTGCCCGGAATTAAAATAGAAACGAATTTTCAGTACGACGACGCACAGTCAGATTTATTTCGCGATCAACGTTGCCAATCGTCCGGTAATGGCAATGAAAACGTTCCAGTCAATAAATGGGTTACGATAAATATTTCACCGCGATAGCTATCGGTGATTACGTAGCTCTCCTCGTTCGTCCGTTATCTATCGTCCGATTTGCCGAGCGAGTCGAAGAGAAAGAAAAAAAAGCAGTGCGCTCGCAGAAGTAGAGAAAAATCCTTGGGTAAAAGAAATAGAAAAAAAAAAAGGAAAAAAGCGCGTGGCACACGTCCCCCTCTTGTCGCTCCGTGGAAGTAGCGACCCGTTATCGCTACTTCGAAGCCAATAACGAGAGAGACGGAAGATTTATTTAACGATTAGAGCTTTCAGCGAGGATCGATCTCCTTACAAATAGAATACGAGGGGCTTGGGAATCGTTATTTAATTAGAAATACCTACCCAGCGATGAATTCCGCGTATATTTCAATGAAGAGGAAGGAATCTTTGGTAAACGATGAAGATACGACGAAACGTGCTTTCAAAATATATTTTACTATTTACGTATTGCTTTCAAAAGAAATCGACGGTCTCTTGTAAAGCAAAGGTACAAAAAACTTACTCGACGTCAATGATACAACTTACATCTGTACGTATGATATTAATTGCGTATCGTAAAAAAAGAGGGAAAGGGAAACGAAGTGAAAAGGCACAAGAAAAAGGGATGGAAGTGTAGAAAAACGTAAACGTAGTCGTCGACGAGGACGCAAGTAATACACGAGTAGATATAGTAGCAAAAATGTGCGAGTCTCGATTTAGCTCGATTTAGGCAGTCGTGGAATGATCTACGAAGGATGTAGCAACGCTTTCGAACGAACGTGTCGGTGGATCTATGTATCTAAGCTCGTTTAACATAGTAGCAACTACGATCGATGATTCACGAGATCTTACGGAACCTCGTGTGAGAAATTAAAGATCGATTTAGTAAAGAAAAAATTCATCGTAGCTCGTCCACGTAACGTCATTCGATCGATGCTTTAACGCTAATTAGAGAGATCTCGTTTCTTTCGCCGGTATCTTTGCTACGCCGTAAATCGACTTAAATTATTTTATCAAAATATCGTCTTACGTTCTAGTAAGGCCCGTACTTTAGGTATTCGGGAGTAGCTCACCGGATTATCACTGTAGTGGCACTCATCTACCGTCTATCTCTCTCTCTCTCTCTTTCTCTCTTTCACACACACATACAAACACTCAAACTTTCTTTCGCTCTCATCAGTTCAAAGCAACTCTCGTGGTAAAGGAGAAAAAAAAAAAAAGAAAATAAAATTCACGCTACCATCGTAAAACGCTCGGTGGTTCGTTAACTTACTTTAGATTAAAAAAAACCTACTACTGTAAAATCGTACGAAAGTAAATGTCACTCTTGTTCGTATTTTTTGGTTTGCATACTGTAAGTAAGTGTAAGGCATCGCACTCGTTCGATCCTTCCTTTCCCAGTTAACTTTGGGAAACTTCGTAAACGGTCGCGATTAAGCTCGATCGGCTCAGTCTTTGTCATGTAACGTTCGCATGGACGGAAAATAAAATGAACCTTCGCTCGGTTTTAATCGTCTTGTCGTTGATACAACGTTAGAATCAGTATAAATCTCTATTAAGTCGCAAAGAGTAAATGTATTCGATATGAACGAACGAAATCATCGTTGAGCTCGTTGCCGCTGTCGACGTTCTTTGCTTTCGAGAAATCGAGAATACGATCGCTCGTAAGGAACAATCGAATTTTACGCTTTCGCGAAAAGGAAAGAAAAACACCGGACGTCGTTCGATTTTCGCTCTTAAGTACCTATACGTCTCTTTGCGAAGAGACGCGGAAAAAAAAAAGAAGGAAACTCTTGTCTATCGACGAGTAACTTTTGGAACGGACTTTGGACGGACGAGACGCAATAATCTTTAGCGCGTCCGCGATCGGTGCTCTCTAACTAACGTAAGAAGAAATCAGATCTTGAGAAGCGTGCTATAAAGGAAGATCCTCTTCCCAGTATCGGTCGTCTCGACGAGCTTGTATCTCCTACTATTAAGTTTGTCGATGATATTCTTCGTTTCCGCTGTACTGTGGTGCGTACTCCATCGTATGGAAAGGACGGATATCCTTATGATTTCCCAAGGGATCGTGTCGAGCACCTGTTCGAGATAAACCAAAGCAAATAACGATAATAAACTAAATATCCTGCGGTATAATATATCCTGTAAAGCTTGAAAAAAAGTTTCTCTTTACCTGACCGTCTTGAATGTCCGGACTGTCGAGACTCAGGTAATCCAAAGTCGTGACGTTGTAAGCCAAAAGAACGCTATAAAGAGGAAAGCACTTCAACCTGGTCGTCGGCAGACTCTCGTCCGACGACACTAGACTGTTCGGCCCTTCCCCCAGCTTGGTAACTTGAACTTCAGATTCTTGATGATACGTTATCTGAAATATCGAAGAAAATCGCTGTAGGTAAACGAAAATTCTTCCCTTTTTTTTTGTCGTAAGCTCGCTAAACGTAGAATATCAAAGAATACCTCCTTGATGACTTTATCGGTGCTGAGGCAAGAGTGAAGTACCCTCGTCTTCGAATTACGACTGCTCTTCTGAGCTTCGAAAAAACTTCTGGGATCGGTCAGGATCAATACGCCTCTCCAATTCAAATTCGAATCGAGCCAGGCGGTACTAGACATCGCTCCTATCTAAAAAAAAAATTAGAGGGATGTAAAAAAAAACAATATTCAATCTACCTCCGCACGTCTTTTACACATTTACGAATCAAAGCGAACGAAAAGAAATAAACACGGTCTGTCCTTTGCACGCGCAAATTAAGAATAAAATTTGTCGCAGTCTCTCTAATTGAATCTCCACGCGATAAAAGCGAAGGCAAACCCGACCTGATTTTAATTACGTGTACCAACAAAGTTTCGTTAGGTAGGTGCCATCGGAAATAGCGCGTGAAAGTCACTCGAAAAGAGAGCGTTTACATGAAAGTTCGTTGCTCGAGAGATATAGCTGAAAGGGTGAGAAAGGAGAAGGGATGCTCACCCTGCTGATATACTCGACGTAGATACCCTCTCGTTTGTTCTGAGTCAGACTGGCAACGTACTTTTCCTCGGTGGTTTGAGTCACGTTCAAGAACTCTTGATGGGTCGTGGGCTTGAAATGAACCTCGCGTATATACGCGATCAATTGTGGATTGTCCATGGAGACGCTGTAAAGTACGTAGTCCCTCGTCATGTTCGCGTCGAACGCTTGCCTCCTGTAACATCGAGACACGTCGGCTTTAAAAAAAAACACAAAGATACTTTGGAGCGTCTCGATCGTGATGAATAGAGGATACGGCATCGCGGTGACGTGCGCGCGTGAAAAGACGAATCAATCCCAATTAGCTTCTATCCCGTGAAAAACCACGTAAAAGCGTCGACGATGCGAAAAGACGAGGATGTTAATTGGCTCGAATTTAAAATCCCCAGGAACGGAGAGAGGGCAAAAGTTGGAGCCACTCTGTTAGAATATTTCGTGGAAAAAAATTGGTAAGGGAAATAGTCTCACCTCAAGGCTGCGGCCTCGCTCCAAACGAGAAGCAACGCCATGGCGGTGGAAAAAGCCGCTAAAAAAGCCAAGCAGGGGGCCACTCTTCGCCACCAGGTTCTCTTGTAGCCTAGCAAGCCGTTGGCAGGGATATTCGGTGATGTCGTTGCTTGCTGCCCACCACCAACTCCGGCCGGGACCACCCCTGGCCCTGCCATCCTGTCAAAATAGAACGACCGATTCCTTAACGTTTTTCTTTCTCTTTTCCAAGCAAAAAAAGAGCACGCTTGCCGAATGGCACCCAAGATACGGCCGTGCCCCCGGACTATTTATGCGCTCGCCCGCAAATTTATCCTGCACCTGTCGTCACGACTCTCCCGTGACCGCGTAAACGTTCTTCCTTTGTCCCTGCTACGACAACCTCGAAAGCATTCGCGTAATAAATAATTTTGTTAACGTCGAAGAATTTCATCGCGAAGCTTTATTCTTTATCGCAGGAAAGCTGATCGACGTCCGTGGAAAATACACATACACCACATCTGCCTTCTCCAACTTCTCTCGTAAATTTCGCAAATATTTATTTATTTACTCGCCGACGAGGCATCGAAGCGCGATAGGAATATGGGTCACGATAGGTTCAGCCAGTAGAGCGGTTCGATGGTCGGAATAGTCGCGAGCGGATTGGGAGAGGGATACAATGCTTGGATATCGTAGGCGTCTCGACCTCGATTCACCTTCTTGCAAAGCATAAAGGATAATTTTATCTCGTTGGAAAAATAATCGATCGAGCGAAGGAAAGAGTCGAGGGAGAAATCATTTGTTTTTCGAAGCGAGCAGTCGCTTTTTCCCGATTCGATTCAACCCTCTTTGCGCGCAGGCACGCGATATTTGAACGTGACGCGCTAATTTTCCCTCGAGGTAGAGTACTACGAATAAAATGTAACCGTCGACTAACTCCCCTAGGCTCGTGAAAAAAAAAAAATCAAAGTGGTAGACGACGCACCTTCGAACACGACCGTTCGATAATAACGCGGCTTCCATCGTTCGCGGTATTTTCACCATTAATCCGTTATACGACTTCCCGACTGGGATAAATGATCCGTTCATTTTGAAAGTGGCTAAATCCATTTCCCAAAAAAAAATCATGCTAACTATTTTAATATTCACATTTTAACCTTATCTTTGCATTTGGATGTAAATTATAACTAGACTGCGGATCTTTATGCAAATTCATATGAATTATAATTCATGATTCGTCAAATATTGCAAGTAGAGCTGATAACTGAATAAAAATATGTAAAATACAAAGGATACATGTGACATATTCAATGGTTTGTCTTACATGTAAAATTTGAAAAACATACGAAATAAGAAAAATATGTATTTGCATAAAGATCCGCAGTCTAATTATAACTAATACGAATGGACGGCTCAAATAATCTAAAGAAGAAATCTGTCGAATCTTTTAGAAACATTTCGAACAAGAGAATCGATCGCTTGGAAATTTTATCGTCGAGCGAAACCACGATATATCTTTAACATCGGATTTTTTTACAACTAACGGGTATTCGAAGGTAGAAGCGGCGCTTGGCAGAATCGTTTCCATCTCTATACACATGTAGACATGCATACATCTGTACCTATCCACTACACGTGACTCACAGGCGGCGCGCACGGACTTTCTAAACAAATTTTTTCCTATCGCATCCATACGAGTGCACGTATAAGGATTCCGAACAAAGGAAGTCTTCGGGTTCGTATCCTTTTCATACCTGTCGTTCGCGAAGACCTTTCTCGCGAAAGCTATTCGAAACTGCGACCGATAAAAGACGACGAATCGGTTTCCGATATTCGAACTTTTCGAAACTCCCACTCGTCTCCCACGTCGGTCACTTTAAGTAAAGAAAATGTATCGTCTCGAATACCTCCAAGTCGAACTTATTTCGAGTTTTCAAGTCGTCGAGGAATGGGGTGAGGTGACTCTTTTCTCATTGCGAGATTAGTTTAGTTAAAAATGTCAATTAAGAGAAGTTACGTTACTTTCGGTTCGGAGAGGGAAGCGATCGAGCTAATTACTACCTTTTTCATCGTCACACAAAAGAGTAACGGAACTCACAGTTTTATCTCGTCGAGCGTGTACCAAACGATAGCACTCTTTTCCCTAAAACATTCGAACCTCGTATTTTTGTTGGAACGCTGCAAACGAAACATCACTTTTTTCACGCGAATGGCATTTTTTGGAATTTCACCTACTCGCTTCATTTGAGTCGTTAGAATTAAAACAAAAAAAAAAAATGAGAGAGAGAAACGAAGGGAAACATGGAAAGAACGCTTCCCGTGAATGCGCAAAGGCTAGGCAATATCGGGCGAAAAAAAGCAGTATCCTCTTTCCGCCACGGAAAGTTCTTTTTCCCTTTTATATCGAATTTATACAGAACGAGAGAGAAAAGAGCTAGAGAAAGGAAGAGAGAGAGAGGAAAGAAAACAGTCAATGTTTGGAGGGAAAGACCGAAAGCTATGCTAACCAATACTATTTGTCGGCAACGATATCGATCGATCGATTTAAACGCAACATTTGTATATAATAATTACATAGTGGAAACGACAGGCGCCCATAGCTTTCACATCGGTCTCCGTCGTAAACAACTGGTACACACATCGCGCTAGTAAACATCGTACACTCGTCGAAGCGATTTCGTGCAATCGATCCGAGCGAAAAGCTAGAACGGAAAATTAGAACGAAAGAGCGTTGTTGCGAAAGAGATCTCTTGAATTTCACTCGAACGGAAGGAAGCGGTCATCGATCGGTCGCACTTTCGTGCACTTGCTAAAGTCCACAGACGAAAAAAAAACAAAACAAGAATACTCCACGATGATATCACTATCGTGGTTTAAAGCGACAATCATCTCGAAAGAATGTCCCTTCGGGGGGGATTCCCGAAACGCGCTTGTGATTTAACCAACGATCTATCCGTTTCTTATTTTTGTCTTCCCCCACTTTCCTTCAAAATCGATACGTACTTGGACTTGACAGGCTCCAGTTTGACGGCTCTCTTCGCTAGACTTTAGGAGCTCGAATGCCGATGGAAACGCAGCTTTAATAGCACGGTACACCGATCGCGGGAAGCTTTACATCCCGTCCGTGACACGCTCGCTGTCCCGTACACATTCGGCTTTCGTACGCGCGACCGTAGGAGAGCGTGCTCATCTCTCTCTCCTCTTCCCCTCTCCTCACGATGGTACTCCTCGCACCACCCCACCTTTCTCCCACTCTCTTTCTCTCGATTTCCTTTCGTCCGGCCGAAACAAATCGACGCACTCGACGTACACACGCACGCTGCACTTTACGGAGCTTGCCTAGGCTCACCGTAGATGCGGGAAAAAACTTTTCTTCTTCTTCCTGGCGGAAGGGTCACCGCGACGACACAAAGAGAGAAAAGGCGAGAGCGGCTACTCGCGAAGCGACTACTCGTCGACTGTGGCGACGGCTAGAAGGGAGGGCAAGAGGAAAAGAGAAAGAGAGAGGGTATAGCCGCAGTGCAGCTCTCGATGCGTCTCGCTCCTTCCTTCCTTCTTAGAGACCTTGCTCTCTCTCTCTCTCCTTCTCTCTCTCTCTTTATATATATAGTATATATATATATATACTCTACCTCTCTCTTTCTCGCGCGCTTTTCCACTATTCGTCGTATCGAAGAATGAAAGAGACAGAGAAAGAAAGAGAGTGGGATTTAGCGGCGCGCGTTTGTCCTCGCCGAGAGAGAGAAACGTTTTCTTCTTCTTGAGTCATCGTGAAAAAGAAAGAGAGAGAGAAAGAGAGCACGCACACGTTCGAAAAAGGATAGGAAGAGTGCCACGGCGGAGGACGACGGTTGCTGGCTCGTGACGAGCACCGACTGCGTGTGCCCTCCTCGCCGGCACCTGGAAACGGCCCCGACACCACCACGACGACGACGATGATGACGACGACGCGAGTACAATGCCTTCGCTCCCTCTCTCTCTTTCTCCGCTCTATGTATACCGGGTGTCCTTCTTTAAACGACCCACACCGGGACTCTCCCTCCTTCTCCATCTATCCTCCTCGTCTATCCCCTTCAACTCTACGCGCGCGCCTTTCTCGCTCGCTTTTACGAGGACACTACCGTTCTCCTATCAAGCCAGGTAGAGAGAGGGCAGGGATTCTCAACCTTACTCTCTCTCTCTCTCTGTTACACTCTTTCTCACAGGCTTTATTCAATTTATTTCACGTAGGCTCGACCGAGCGCACACGACGACGTTGCTATCGATCGTAAAACAGCGTAAACCGGAAGAAACGGTGTGGCCTTCCCGCTATTTCTTTCTCGCGATAGAAAGAAAGAGTGGCAGGGAGTACTCGAGCCGTCACGGAGAAAGATTTGTTTTTCTTACGCTCCTCGAATTTTCCATCGAGTATCTCGAATACTTACTCACGTAGACGAGAAGAGGGAAAACGTTTTCTACGAAAAGGAGAGCCACTTTTCTATATAATGGTGCGAGAGACGGACGGGATGAAAAGGGAAACGGTCGACTAGGGAGAGAAAATACGAGGGAACGGGACTGCCAAGAAGCAGGGTGGAGCGACGACGAGGAAGCGTGATTGGTATGCGCCAAGGCGGAAATGGAATCAGCTGTGGCAACGATAGGAAATTTTGTTATACGCACCCTTCTCCGTCGCCTCGATTCTCTATCTCCGTCTATGCATCTATCTACGCCGGCACTAATTACATTACAATTTTCGTTCGCGTCGCGCCAAGCGCGAATCCTATTTCCAACGGGCCAACCCACCGTCGGAAGCGATTCTTATTATCGATTCGCGAATTAGCGCGATTCTCGTTCTGCTTCCGGCGAAAAAAACTTCGTTAACGTCTCGACTACCGAAGAAAATTTCTTTCACAATATATTTTTTTATTATCATTACTAACAAAAAATACCAATAGATTTAGCGTATCGGTTCTTAAGCGTCATTAATTAACCCTTTGCACTCCGCGTCGAGTCTGACCAGAGACCCGAAATAAGAGTTATATTTGAATTTCGTAGATAAACCTCTATTACTAAAAATTGAAGTCATCATTGAATATTTTTTAGTAATAGATTTCCATAATCTAGATTTTTTAAATATTTTGAAAATCTATTTCTCAAAAATATTTAATGATGACTAAGTTAAGTTATTTTCAATTTTTAGTCATAGAGATTTATCTAAGAAATGCAAATATAACTCTCCTTTCGGGTCTCTGGTCTGACTCGACAAGACCGATTTTGAAGATAATACGATGTCGAGTGGTCCTTGACGCTCAATTTTGTTTTAAACTCACAGATTTTACTCCAATTCACCTACTAACTCGAACAATTTTTTTTTTTTACAATATAAGTAATGATATATCACTTGAAATGATATGATGTTGGAAATATGGTGCCTCAGAGGGGACAGCGGAGTGCAAAGGGTTAACATTTTATCGGTAACGAATCTGTTCTCTGTCGTATATACAGACGTTTCTTTCGTTCTTTCTTTTAAATTTCGTGACAACAGAGTTTGTCGACCGTCTCGGGGAACTTCTCTTTGAGAAGAAAGAGGCAAAGCATGCCGAGATGCGAGCAGCCGGCTCGCTGCCATCTGCTCGATCGCGTAAATGTGAGTAAGTAGAGAATAAGATAGAGAAAGAGGGAGAGAAAGAGGGAGAAAGGCACACGCCTCCGAGACGCCTCGGGACGTTTCGCGTCGGCTTGGAAAGCGTCGGGACGCCGACTACACATGGCACGCGCTGAAACGCGCCACCGAGCGAGCCGTCGCGCAGACGCGACTCTCCATTTAGAGAGCAAGAGAGAGAGAGAGGGCAACAGAGAAAGATGGTTTTCACGCACACGATAGTAGGAGAACGCCGGTGGAAGCGCGTTACGTTGAACCGTCGGACATTCGTACGGCAACCGCGAACGCGATAACTCGCCTACTTCGTCTTTTCTTCCCGTAGGAACGAAAAGTCGCGTCGAATTGTCGAGAAACTCCGAGGGTGCGATTATTCTACAACCGAGAATAATTTTCGATCGTACGAGAAAAGCCATCGAGATCGTGATTTCGAACAAATTTCCTGGATCGAGAGAAAAGCCGAAGAGAAACCACAGAGATCGAGGGATCGATCGTCGCGTTGTTCGAAGTTTACACTACGTGCTTTCTTCAAAGTATGTTTCAAATTTTAAACGAACCGCGAAAGTTGTGTCCTTTGAGATTAGAAAACTTTTACTTTACGTAGAGTTTATTCGGAACGACACGGAACCTTTTCAAAATCAATTCGCAAGCTCCAGAAAGTTTTGTGCGTTTTGTCGTACTCAAACATCATGCATATTCGTCCCGCTTGTCTACCAAATTTCCTTATTTTCTCGTACACAAAAGGGGGCGCGCGTTGTCTCCCTCGCAAAAGAGAGAACTTTTCAAACGTGAAAGAGGGAAAGAAGCGCGAGAAGCTTTTCAACAATCTTGCCATTCAATTTTTAGCATTCTCATTGAGATAGCTACCGCCCTGCGAGTATGTACGAGAGACGAATCGTCAGCGTTCGTAATAAGTCGAAAAAGAGGAAAAGAGAGAGAGAGAAAGGCTGAGAGAAAGCTTTTTTTCAAAGCGTTTCAAAATAATCGCGAGGAAAATACATACTTTGACTGGAAAACGTATCATCGGAGTTGAAAAAAATCTCCTTTGGCTGTTTTAATTTCTCTTTGTTAACATCTTTTCACTTTTCCTTTGGCTGACGCACGCATTTCCGTAAAATAATATAGATTTTAATTAAATTCGAGAGAATGTCCTACGCGTAGAGGGGCGCAGTCTTACGGAAGTTGACTTTCTCCCACGCGCTAATTAACTTCGTTAAACCTCTTCTCTCCGTATATGACAACTTCTCCTTCGGTAAAGTACGTATAAGCATAACTCGATATCCGTGTAGTGGACTCGAGTGTCTTACGATTTCCTTCCACGAAGATTGAAAACCGTAATTGTATTATTTTCAACGAGGATGCGGTTGTCCTAATCTACCCATTCTCTCGCGCGTGCAAATCGGTCGAACGGAAATAAAATGGAGAACGGAAGGCCGAGATCGTAGGCGTGCTAATTTCGTCCGCTATCGAATTTACTTGAACGGGTCGTGTACAATCGTGCTTTGCTCCGCTAATCCTAGCCAGAGATCGATAAACGTTGAGTGGAAAAGAAAACAAAGCTCGTTTCATTCGCGCCTCTTTTTCAAACCTCTTCTCAGATCGGGTGGAACTACGTCGGAGGATGCCTCATCGACCTGTACGGATATCTCTGTCGTCTCGATGTTGACATTCGTTAGCGTTGAAACGACCCTAATTAGCATCCCGATCGGTGCTTTCGAAAGCGAGGATTACAGAGAAGCCAAATACAGTGGAGAAGGAAAAGGGAGATACGTCGAGAAGGGAAACGCTTATTACCGTGATCGATGACAACGAGAGGATCATCATCGATAGACGGAGTCCGACGTAGTTCGAGATCCATTGGCCGAAATCCAATGAAGGATTCAACGCGGAAGTATGATAGTTCCGAGTGGATTTCCACCTTATACGGGCCACCGCCACTCGTGTCACGTTTCGAGAGTCATTAAGGAGAAAAAAATGGGGGCCAACCAATCGAGCAGAAGTGCGCCCATTCCGGGAGAAGAAGGTATTGCCCTTATGCTTTCATCGTTTCACCCTTCTTTTATTCTCTTTCTTTTCTACTTTTCTTTTTAAATCGCGAGGAAGAAAAACATCCGCTGACTCCGACGCTCTCGAAGGAGAAACAGCTACTATGATTTTATTTGAGAGATACGGAAAGGCAAACGATGACATTTCGAATACGATACACCCACGACGGCACGCAAATATTCGCATAATCTTTACAAAGAGATCGATTTTTAAATATTTTTCCATCGGCACAGTTTCATCGAATACACGTTTTTTTTCTTTACAAATGGACCCGCGCGTAACGTTAACGAAGGATAAAACATTTTTCGGCCGCGGGAGGAATCGATCCATCGATCATCGATATTCGGAAACGAGCACGCACAGCTCTATTCGATATTTCACTCTATCGCTATATGCATGAGCTTGAATACGGTTAAAGATTCGGCAGAATCTTCCTTTAATGCTCAACGGCCTCGCGGTTAAAATTCATGAAAACCGTACCGGCATTTTGCACGAACGGTTCAAATATTTTTACAATTTTACCCCGTAGGCTTTTCGCTTTAATGGTGATCAAATTTTTGTTACAGTGAATTTCGATCACTTCGAAATCCTACGCGCTATAGGAAAGGGAAGCTTCGGTAAGGTACGTTCGATAACAATTTTTTATTCCGATATTTAAACAGAAATTTTATTGACTATAAAAGTGCGAATCGACGAACGTATTACCGTTCCGCTCGAGTCAAAATTAGAACCGCAATTTGACTCTCAAAAATGGTCTCTTAAAAGTTTGAGTTTAAAAGCGAAGCTTATGGAATAGGACAGATATATGTCGAATAAACTTTGATTTCAAATGACAGCTATGTCCACTTTTAATAATTCGAGGGTCAAAACGAAGTTTACAAATCTCTCTTACCTTCTATTCGCACTCTCCCAGCCTTTTGTAAAGTCAAATCAAAGTTTTCAACTCTCGTTTAGCTCCTATTCGCTTTTTGTAGAGTCAAACCATTAAGATCACTCGCTAAACTTCGATTCGAACCTACTAAGCCTATCACGGCATCTCGTAGAGTAAAAGCAAATCTTGATTCGAGCAGCATATAGAAACTTCAAAAGAACCAAGTCTTTGTACGAGCAAACGAAGGTTAAAATTCCCGAGTCGAAATTTTAACTTCGGCTTGACCCTCCAAAATGCTCTGTTAGAAGTTTGAGAGTAAAAATGAAGCTTATATGGAATATGGAAAATATATGGCGAATAAACTACGTTTTCAACCTCCAATTGGCCGTTTTGTCCGCTTTTACCAAATGGAGGGTCAAAACGTAGCTTATAAACTTCGTGTAGACCCTTCGAACCCTACGTTTGTAGGTTTTGGAGAGTCAAAACGTAGCTTATAAACTTCGTGTAGAAATCGAGGCTTATAAGCTCGCTTAGCTCCTACTCGCACTCTCTGAGCATTTTGTAGGGTGAAATCGAAGCTTATAAATCTCGCTTAGCTCCTACTCGCACTCTCCGAGCTTTTCGTAGAGTCAAACCGAAGTTTAGATCACTCGTTAAACTTCGATTTCAACCTACTCAACCTACCACAGCATCTCGTAGGGTGAAAGTGAGTTTTAATTCGAGCGGCATATCGAAACAACAAAGGCAAGTAGGCTTTGGAGGGTCAAACTGATGTTAAAATTTCGACTCGGGTTTCGACTCGGAAGTTTATCCATCGAAACAAACTATTTTTCAGCACGAAAATTGTGTTAAAATCTATAACTCGCTTTCCCAACGTATCCACTGACCTTTCGTAAAGAAAATAGGTACTTCGTAACGTCCGACAGAGATATCGCGCGATCGCGTTGCTCGAGAGATGATAAATCGCTACGGATAGATTTATAGTCTTGTACGCGCATACGTATAATGTTCGCGGGATCGCGAGGTTCGTGCGGCACGACCGGCCTTCTGAAAACAGCACTCGCTGTAATCGATCGGGCGAATTACGAGACTCGGATGGCCCGGCTTCGCTTATGCCGTATATGATAAATGTATCGGAGCGTGGACGGGATCGCATTAACGCGACCGCGACTAATTAAAATACGGCCGACGCGTAATGATCGCTGGGGCGCGCGCCGGAAATAACGTCGTGCGTTCGTTCGTTTCGTTCGTTCCCTCGAATTTCCTTCTTCGTTGGAGGCTTCGCGATTAACCCCCGGCGGATGCATCGGAGCGGATATATCGGGATAAAATCCGAGGTATCACATTGAATATCGGAAAAAGCGAGGGACCTCCGGGACCCCGCTGAAACATTAAAGCAAACGATAAGAACACCCTTGAGCTGTAGGTACTCGGTCGGTTTCTTTTTCTTACGGAGCTTTTCTTATATCGTCAAACTGCTCGATTTTCTTTTCCCTTTTTTTTTTCATTTCTTGGTCTCGCTGTACTCTACCTTTTTTTACGCGGGCCACCTAGACACGTTGGCTAGGTTAAGCGGGTTGGAACATTTTATACTATACAGTTGACCGTTTTATAACACTAGGGATCGCAAAGCGAGATCCCGACTCTCGAAAATACCGGGATACCGGATGAAAATGATAATTTTTGAATCCCGGGATCATAATAATGAAAACCGCGATTTTCGATATTAGTAAAGTAAAAAATAAAACTATCATTTTGATTGTAAAATACTTATTAAGGTGTATTATTTCTTTTGAGATTTAACACTAGATTTACGGACTGAGCCAATTTGACTCATTAAAAATTTGATTACTATATATTTATGCAACTTTACAATTATTTAAAAAAAATCATACGTGGCTTTTTAGTTAAGTAATGAAATATATGTAAATGTTGATACCTCTTCTTTTCTTTCCTCTTTATATTCTTCTTTTTTTACTTAAATAAAAATAGGTATATAAACAACATCCGTAAATCTAGTGTTAACAATTTAAGTCTGAAGTAGGGTGAAACATTTTTGTTTTTATAAAGCCTAAATTATAGATAGTGCGATTAGTGGAATTCTTATTTTAGTATTAGATTTAAAATTCTTTTTAATACCTACTGAAACTAAATTTGTACTTTTCTTATGCGAATAATATTGTGATTTTATATGGCTTTCCATTCGTTTACTTTTCATTATACTGAAGAAATGAATTTTTTAAAAATATCGAAAATATCGAAAATACTGGGAAAAAGGTATTGATATAATATTAATACCGAAAATACCGGTTTTGAAGTAAGGTATTGCAATCGCTATATAACACGGTTAATTCGTTCCGTGTTACATAAAAACCGTGCTAAGAGAAACATACATATTTGTTTTTTGTACAATCCTAACATTGCAAAAATGTTGATTAATGATTACGTGTTTCGAATCGCACATGAAATCTCGGCGGTCCGCAGATCGAGTATAGCGGTCTTGGTTCCTTTGCTTACGATTACGCGATGACCAGAAAAATCGTTGACCTCGAGAACGCACTTTGCGAACTAAAGTACTCTATGAGAAGAGCTATCGTCGGCACCTTATTATCGAAGTTAACGACCCGACTCGAATAGGAAAGTGGATTAGGCAAATCACGAAAGCCTCTGCTAATTAAGCGTTTTATTCCGCTCTTTATCTATCCTCTCCGCTCGAATTTGTTCTGGCGAGGTGCCAAATTGATGAAGTTCTATAAAAAAAAGGAACACCGATCCTTCTCCAGGTGTGCATCGTGCAAAAACGAGACCATACCGGCAATATGTACGCGATGAAATACGTTCACAAAGGGGAGTGCGCGGAGAGAGGAGCCTTAAAAAATGTGGCAAGAGAGGTCGAGATTCTCTCCAAGTTGGAACATCCGTGCCTGGTGAACCTGTGGTTCAGCTTCCAAGGTAAGTCGATCCACGAATTTTTTAATTTCAATTTTGAGAGACAAAGGAAAAGCGAAGCAACAAGATACCGAGAGGGTAAAGGTATAGAAGAAAGGCAGGAACGAGAGCTTCGATAAGATTAAAAGATCGCATCGACGTTGACATCATCGATTATCCATCGTGGCACTTAAAGAAATTTACTTGGACGCGACCCGCCATCGCGCTTCCATTAATCCGTGTAATATTGTCTCCCGAGGGAACAAAATGTCGCTCGATCTCGCGAATCTTGATGCGTCCATCGTTTCTCTGGCAATTCAGAATTCCAATTATTACCTTGAACTCGCCCACCAAAGTTCGCTCGATGAAGTTAACGGATCGTCTCAAAAATGAGAACCACAAACGATATGAAACTTTGGTCAAAAGGATGAAGCGCGGTCGAACGTGCTAGGAACAAATTATTCTTCCGTTTGATACATCTCTCTTTCTCGCAATTTCAGAGTTCATATTAAATTCTCCCTTCTCTCTCTGACCATGAAGATAAATTTAATCGTCCGATCCATTCATAAAATCTGGTCTCTGTTGCACGTTATCCTTGTTTCTCCACGCCCACCGTGATTATGCGCCAGGCAAACTTGGAGAACGCGCTTACGGTATTATACGTTAAAGCGCTGTTATTAGATAGGACTTCGAAAGCCAATGGCAATCCTCCTTAGCGCGAATTCGCGATCATTTTAGACTCTTGCTCTATTTATTGAACGTTCGTACATACGTACATCAATTACCTTTCATTTCTTTCTTCCTCTCTTTCTCTCTCTATTTTCTGTTTCAGACGAAGAGGATCTGTTTATGGTATCGGATTTACTGCTGGGGGGCGACCTGCGGTACCACATTCAACAGAAGGTCGAGTTCTCCGAAGAAAGCATCGTTCTCTTCGTCGCTGAGATTGCGCTTGCACTCGACTATCTGCAAAGTCACAAGATCGTTCACAGGGATATCAAGCCCGACAATATCCTGCTGGACGAAGAAGGTGAGTACTTCGCCTACTCTTGGCGGCATCCAATATCTCTTTATCTTTGGCTCGGCACACTTCTCTTTTCAATATAAAACGTTTTAAAGGAAACGAGAAAAGTCGCGGCCCTGTCCGGGAACATATATTTCTGTTTCGAAGTATACCTTAATCCCTTTAATCTCTTGATATTCGAGTCACGTGGAAAATTTCCGAGAAAACAAAAGAATGGACGAATGGTGCGAACGCTCGTTTCCGTAACAATTTCGGAGAATTTAAATCGGGGTGAAAATCTGTGAGTGTTTGCATATCGATGAAAATAGGGTGCTCTTCTACCCCCCAAACCTCTCGCCTTCTCGGTCCTCCACCGGCTGGTGAGCAACCAGAGTACGCGCGGACGCTTTCAATGGCCAACGTTACGGCAAACAAGCGTGTACTAATCGAGTGCCTTGAGAATTGTAATTCGATCGTCGAACTATGCACGAAATTGGAAAATTGCTTTACCGCTGACTGCGCCAACTTCTCGCGCGCTCGCTGCGAATTTGCGAGCGACCTCTTAACCAGTCCCGCTCTGTTTACGCGAGCTTCCGTGTTACCACCTTCGTATATCGGTGCACGCGCTTCAACGCTCGCGCGCATTCGTATTCGTTCGTTCGTTCGTTTGCCGTAGCTAAGCGATACGAAGCAAAGTATAACGACAGAGCTTATAATAAAAGAGTAAAGGAACCGGCGACGACGCCTTCTATCATCAATGAACAATGCTTCCTTCAAGGATGAAAGAAAGTTTTCCTCTCTTTCCGGATGTAGATCTTTCTTTCTCTCTAACTATATTTGTACAAGCCGAGAGCAGGAAAAGATAACTTCTTTCATCCTTCGTATACAGGGTGCTTGGTGAATCGTGGTACAACCGGCAAGAGAGTGATTCCTCGCATAAAATGGAGTCGAAAATATAGAATACAGTTTTTTCATGCAGGAAACTTCGTTAGGTACCCGTGTACTTAGATAGTTTGTTTTATCTTACAATAGCTATTAAATTGCTATTCGTTCGGTCTAGACTGCAATTTCCATTCCTGCTTGTATCTATAAGGAGTATCATTTAGGATATGGTATGACTTTAATTAATAATTAGCTGTAAATGTCACTAATTGATTTATTCGTGTAGTTTACAAATGTTGAAGATGTCTTCCTTGCTGTTGTAGGGAAATTCTGGCTTAGATTTTCAAACTCGATTTTCTCGAAATTGAAGCCCTATTTGAAAAAACTTTATTCTATATTTTCGACTCCATTTTAGGCGAGGAGTCAGACCCTTGCCGGTCGTACCACGACTTACCAAACACCCTGTATAAAGGTATGTCATAATTTATAAATCATAAAGGTCTTTGATAGTTAGTCGTCACACGAATCCATTAGACGTATTCCCCGGTATTTCACTTTTACAAAGTATAATTACTCGTTTATATTAATTGTGGTTGTTAGAAACGGATTTGTCAATGCTTGGAAAATGACGAGAGTCAAAGACGTTAATAGAACTTTATCAAAAATTGCCAAGTGCGCGATAACAAAGTTTATATGTACCTATAATATGAATATCTCTCTTTAGATGAAACGCTACCGCGACGATAAGTTCGTCAATGAAATGTTAATTAACGTCAGCCTTTCCCCTACTACAAACTCTCAACATAATTCCTTTCGCTCGATACCCGCTCTTTTCGATCTCGAATACGTCAGCTGTACAACGAAGACCGACATCTGCGCTGGGTTATTCGGCTGATCGAAAATTTATTTTGCAGCTGCGCAAAATAATTACATTTCTTTATTTAATAAAGAACGACTCTTTGCAAGTGCACGGCCACGCATTTACTTAAGAACATACGCGTTTCGAGATAAGACTGAAATATTTTGCGTGACCTTTCGGAATAAAGATTTCCTCGCGGCAAACTCGTAGCGACAAAGAAGAAAATAACATCCTCGGACTTTGTAGTCCTTCGGAGTGCAGCTGACACATTCGATATCTGGTCGCTTCGTCGGCTTCGACATACGTAGGTAGGTATATACTACATCGAAACTCTTTTGGAAAAGAATAATTCTCGAGATATCTCTTGACGAAAAAATACCAGAAAGGGAGTCGAGTATCTCGAAGAGAGAAATAACAGCTATGACGTAGTCGCGAAGCACAAAGACGAAGTACCTACTTACCGAAAATGCAAATAGTTTCTTGACGAACACGAACTGCGACCAATGACGCGTTTGTTCTACTTCGCGCTACATTCTACGGTTTACATACATAATCATAGAAATTGCATTATTCCCTATCCTTTCCTTATCGCGTATTCCAGCATGTTTCCGTGAAACGCCCAAGATGGCCAAGATACAAAGGACCTCATCAACGCCACGTACAGCAAAGTCCATCAAAGTTCGGCGTAGGGTTGACCCGTCTATCTAGCTTCCAGCAAAACCGATTTAGTTGGGTCAAAAGGACCGAAGGGAAAACACGCGAAGAGTAGTTCGCTAGGATACCAACCGTAACGATGCGTGACTAGGACGACCGATATAACGTGTCCTTGCGATCCTTTCTCAGACATGTTTATACGCCACGCAGGACATTCTCTCATTCTGGTATCTAGTTTAAAGACGCTGGCCAATGATCGTATAAGAAATATGAGCATAATAAAATTAGATCAAAACGAGTGCTAACGTTAGAAACGAAAATTGTAGAATGATGAAAAATAAGTTTCGTAATATCTACTAAACAAATATTTGTCAAGTCTTTACGATAATAATTCCATTTTATTGTGACAACTTAAAATTAGAAATTGATATTTTCATTCTCAAATAGTCACGTTTCATTTAACGAACAATAAACTATCATAGTTTTCTCCATGAATTTACACGAATTATGCACCATGGATCCTCGTTTACTATATATACAGCCATTTCGCCATCTGCGCTAGGCTAATACAATGATGCCCCCAAGCGGCTGGTTGGTTCAGGTATATGTATATTGTCACATCGTGATGAGATATCGGTATCGCTCCAATGTATGTTTGCCATAATCATGCGAGCAACGTGAAACATATTAGTTGCTCTCTGCGATGTTCCAAATAGCAAATTATATTCGAAGACGAAGGTTTTCGAAATATCTATCTATTGAGAGAAAGAAAAAGGAAGAAAAATTTAATGAGACAGAGGGAACACCCTAGCATAGCTCGTGTTAACCAAAGTTTCGTCGTTGGATAGGTGTGGTTTAAATGCACGCTGTCAAGAACGCGCCTCGCATGAAATTCTACTCAGGCTATGGTGAATGTTGGTACGATCGATAGCTACATAAATTTCCCTACACGGCGTTCGATGATCCAACGCGAGTACACGTCGACATCGTCCTACGTAGAAGACACCTACCGAGATAATAATAAATACACGCGTTTCATGAATCGAATTAACGAGGAAAACTTCGCACGAGCATATTCATAAATTGCTTTAATTAATTCATCGTCCGTTAAACGTCACTGTCGGCCATTAAGGGTGTCGACGTTATTTAAATTATACGTCGTCCTCGGCGACTTTCTCATAAGAAAATTCTCTCGCAAAAGGGAAGATTCTTGACGCGTCATAAATACGTCGGCAAAGGTGGCGCGGAACTTTAAAAATGTTCTCTTCGTTGCTCGCAAAGTCCGGTCGATTTTCGAGCTCGAATTTTCATCGAAAGGATTACTAAATTGCTGAAAGGGATTTCCGATTTCTCTACTTCAGCACATTCGTTTCGTGGAAACTGCGTAAATCGTGCGAGTTCCGTTTTCCAAAAGAATCCACTTTAACGGCGCAGCAAATGTAGAAGGAAATCCTGGTATCTCGTAGGTAGGTAGGTAATACATTTGAGATTCTCGGACGAGTACCCCTAATTTCCCGCGGCACCTTCTCCTCCCGGCTATTTGAATTTTGAGATTGCGTCTGCATAATTTACTATTAGACTCTTGTTGGTAGCTTGGTACATCGTCGTCTCTTAAGGTCTTTGCCGATGTTCTCGTTTTATTCTACTAAGTCTTTCCCGGTACACGTCTCGGCGAAAATCTATATCGAAAACTCGTTCTTCCGTTGAACTCCATTAAAGCAAACGCAAGTTTTTGCAGAAGACGACACCCTTTATAGACTTTATAAGTAAGCATCGTACTACGCGTACTTAGACGCTTCGTGGAATCTTCGGTAGCGTGGAAAGCGAGGAGATCTTCCTTTCAAGTTTGGAATTTATCGAATTCCGTCGAAACTCTCAAGCATTCAAATTTGAGGAAAAGGTAAACGCTTACACGTGCGATTTCGTTAAAGGAAATCAACACGCAAGAGAAGAGGGTTTTTACGTAAAACAGTTTACGTAATTTCTCTATAAAGCGTGAATCCTTGCGATTCTAGGTATCTTTTGAAAGGGAAACGTTTAAAGTTCGGAAAAAGGACCGAAAACTGTCGAAGAATTTCCCTGAACTTTGAAATTGATTAACGGAGTAGACTTCGATTTACAGGGTGAGGGAAATAACTCGGACCATCTTGAATATCTCCGTTATTTGTAATAATAAAAACGAATGTTTATTTATTTATTTATTTACGGGAATAAACCCCTTATATACAAGAATATAATTAGTATGGGGAACAGATAAAAGAATAATAAGAAGGATACATGAAAGAATAAAAAAGAAATAATTACAGTGTGTTCATTAGAGAAGATTTCAAAGAGGATACAGATTGGGCAAAAATATCAATATCAGCATTATACAGATTAATGCTATTAAACATCCTATTGATACTGCTATGATAGCCATAGAGAGTACGATGTTGCTCAGTATGCAATAAGGGACTACTCTTTAAGGACCTAGAGGGTACATTTAATTTAATTTAATTTAATTTAATGTTATCCTATACAAAACTTGCACGATACGGAAGGGGACATATTGTGGAGGAAATGTTAAGGTCATCTTAATTTTTTTTTAAATGGAATGCTATACTTTTCTACCGCAATGTGATAGCTTCTGTCAATAGGAATTTTTCAAGGTATCACTTAGGTCATGCAAGGTCAAATATAATAATAAAATAAAATTATTTTCATTGCAAAAGATGTTCGATGTGGTGACCGTTACGGTAATGCAAAGTTTGTATCTTCGTATCGCTGCATCACGCGAATGTCTTACCATCTCTGAACGTACAGTAATATCTCTCATATTGCCCCAGAGCTTGGAATCGAATTGGTACAGTTTGGGTAGAGAAGACAACATTTCTCGGCGCGCGGCTCGCCTTTGTAGTTCGCCGAACGAAGATAAGGACAACCAATGTAACAGAATATGGGGTCGGGTTTCGCGGCGACCGAGAGATTAAAAAGCAATGTACCAAATACGACAGTAAAGACAATCTAAACTTATTAATTGTTTATAACAAATAATAATAACATATTGATGAGATCATTCTGATTAAAATGATACCAAACATGATATAATTTGGACCAGATTTATTTATTAATATTCATTAAATAACTCGTTTCATTTTCTTACAGCTTTGATTAAATTGCGAAAAGGGGTTAATAGAAAAACATATAAAATATCTCCATTCGATGTCCGTCGAATGTAGGCTCCTTCCTCCACACTGTCCACCGTTTCGTGCCTTCTCTACTCACACTGTCCACCGTTTCGTGCCTTCTCTACCGACATTGTCCACCGTTTCACGCCTTCTGTACTCATATTGTCCACCGTTTCGTGTATTCTCTCTTGACATTGTTCATCGTTTCGAAGTTTATAAGTGTAAAAGAACAATGTAACCCCTAACTCAACTATATGATAAGTAAATATGGTCCAAATTATATCATGTTTGATCTCATTTTAATCGGAAAAATGTCACCAATATGTTAAAAACAATTTCAGATAAGAAAAAGTACAATTAATAACGTTATAGCGTTGTTTTACGAGCTGCGAAGCTATGAGCTCGCATCAAAAGAAACCGCGTCGCGTATTCCATTAGCCACATCACACGCTTGGCTGACTCCGACGAAGATAACATAGGCGCAGGAATAACGTTTCCACAGGCGTAGGAATAACAGGGTGGACAATGTGGAGGGAGCTCCAGTTGGGTCAATGTGGGAGATATTACTGTATTTTAGCACATGTTGCAATTATTTGTTGTTTCCTATTTTCCGGTATAGCGGGTAATTGATAGATCACCTTGTTTAATGCTCCCTTGAGAAAGAAATCATATCCACGCAGTGGCAGTGGCTATCATAGTCCGGTAGTTGAAATGTCCTCTATGCCTTGACCTATGTGTAAAATGTTTCTACCATGATATATCCTCCTTCTATATCGTGTAAGTTTTGTATACAACATTTTTACATATTATTACAAATAACAAAGATATTCAATTGCCCTATCACATATTTTCAAAGTTTCAAAAAGGGTACAATTATCGCACTTTGGGAAAGGCTTCTCGCGCGTTTTCTTACAGTATATATAGGGTAAGGTTGCTCAAGTCGTACCTGTTCTGTATTTGGAGTCTTTTTTATAATTTAGATTAATTTATATGACAACACAAAGATTTTTTTAGAGTTTTTCTAATAAATAAAAACAATATTTACACTAGAATCGAATAGCAAATATAGTTTTTATATATTTGCAAAATACTCATTCTTATGCAGGATTTTTCCTAGGGGGTACGACTTGAGCAACCTTACCCTAGGTATCTCAGCGACTTCTGCTTAGCATATCTTCAAAAAGATTTTTGTTCGCATATTTTTAAAAGAGTTTCCGCGGTCTGCTCTTCGTCCTACCGAACGGGGTCAAACGTTGTATAATCTTTTGAGACACTAATTAGAAGAAAGTTGGAAACCTTTTTAATGTCGTATGCATTTTAGAAGTAGGTATTATAAATGAGCCCGCTTAAAAACATACAAAATACGCGAAGCTTTGTAAGAGACGTTCAAATAATGAATGCTCGGTCAAAGATTAAACGGAGTAAAAAATAATCATTTCGAGGGAATGGAATTTTGCGTAACGCTGCTTTAAACTTGACTACTTTTCGCAAGGGCATGCACGCGTGACGGACTTCAACATAGCCACTGAACTGGAGGATGGACAATTGGCGACTTCGATGTCCGGCACTAAACCGTACATAGGTATGCTCGAGAGAAAAAGCTTCTAGTTATATGTATGTACCTACCTACCACGTGCGTCATAGATATCCGTGAATAGGCATAACGCCTAGATAATACCTACATACGTTTCTCTTTCTTCTTTCAACACGGATCCACGTCAGCTCCGGAGATTTACATGTGCTCGTGCGAGGAATACGGCGTCCTTGGTTATGGATTTACCGTCGATTGGTGGAGCCTGGGAATTCTCGCTTGGGAAACTTTGGCCGGTGAACGTCCTTATCCTCTTCACTCGACCACCTCTTACAGAGAGGCTCTCAGAATTCTCCAGGTACTCTCATGGAACGTCGTTAATTTGTATTATCGAATTAGCCGTCTTCCATGCGAATTCTTACGTTTCAACCTCGACAAAGTTTTGGGTGTCCTTATCGTTAGTATACCTACTCTCTCGAACTCTTCAGGAAGAAAGGGGAACACCGCCGCACTGGAGCCCTTCGATATGCGAGCTCTTAGACAGGCTATTAACTTTGCCTCCGGGCGCCAGGGTTTCGACGTTAAAGGAACTCAAGCAAATCGCCGTGATGAGGAGCTTGGACTTTGATAAGGTGTTGAACAAGCAGATAAAGCCGCCTTTCGCGCCTCCCAAGGATCATCTCAATTGTGATCCTACCTTCGAGCTCGAGGAGATGATCATCGAGACGAAGCCCCTGCATAAGAAAAAGAAACGTTTAACCAAGCAAAGGTAAAATCATCCACGGTAGCCTCTTTTACGATCACTTTCTTCTCAAAGAGGTAAAATACAAAAAGGATCGGATATATCGTAGCAAAGTTTGCTATTCATCGATCCTCGTAGATCCCTCAGAGCCGAGCTTACAGCGGACGATGCTTTGAGGTTCGCGGAAGGCGACAGCGTCGATCTGAGGAGATTGGCTTTTATCCCGGAATATCGCGTATACAATCGCGAGAGAGAGATGGAGAGGCTGGAGAGGGAGCGAAAGGAGAGACAATGGGAAGAGGAATTGAACACTGCCATGATGGGTGCCGAGGAGACGCTGAGGTAAGAGTAAAACTTCCGTCGCTCGATAATTCCGATCGAGCCAAGTTCTCCTTGTCGTACCTTTATCACAAAAGGCTTTTACAATCTCTTTCAATGGCGAGACGATGAAAATTTTACGATCCTGACATTCGAAAGTTAAGTTTAACCGTGCACAAAAATTGTGTCGGTAGTAAACCTTCTTTACGTGCGCGAGCTTTCATCCTTGATATGTCGTTCACCGAAGCACCATTTTCATTAGACGTCCGTTTCTCCTCTCAAAGTGTTTATTAAACGTGATACGGAACGACTTTCTAAAAGGAGATTCTCTAATTTTTTTTCCTAAACGAGAATAATCGATGTGCAACTCATGATCATTTTTGCAGAACGAAGCAAAAGCAGCATCAACAGCAAGAACAGGATGCCCAGAAGAGCGGGAACAGGTTGAGCGTCTCGACGACGAGCGTGAAAGCTCGAATCGGTGCTTCTCCGAGGCTTAGTCGAAGGGCTAGCACCGCGACATCTTCGGACATCGATTACATCGATGCCAGTCCCGAGCCATCCACTTCTTAAAACTTTTCTTAAACTATTTCTTCGAAAGGTTACCCGCTCCTATCGCGTCTCGTTCGATCGTCGTGTCGATTGGTGTTACGAAATTCATCGAGTTCACCGCTAGAAATAGCGAGCTGGATTAGGAATCCCAGCTTTCGCTTTTGCAAAATCCATTACGTAGGTGTAATTTTTGCAAGAGTAACGCCATCGATTTGCATTGGCTCGATAATCCAACGGTCCGAGTATAGAGAGCCCGCTATAATATACCAAAGCTCGTAATACAAGGGCTCGGAAGAAAAATCTTCGCTCTCTATAATTGGAATTGGAGGATCGAAGGGATCGCGAGCGTGGCATTAAAAGCAGTGCAGACACGTTTTGTCCGAGTATCGTCGAGTAATCGATAACAACGGCGCCTGTTCGACTAAACGAAGCAAAAAGTATCTTCTCTCTACTTCACTATTCCACCCACGTCGTAACACGCTCCGTATAACGCAAAAGTAAATCACGAAAAAGTCGGTTTATAACGACCGATATAGACCAATTTCAATGGTAGCAAGTACGTTTTAACAATTATTTTTTCTCTCTCAATCTTTCTGCACTTGTCAAGTTCATTTCTAGTCAGAATCGAAAATAGAACGACAGATCTTCTTCGAGTTATTTAATTGTACATACGTATAAAATAGGACAGAAATTATAACAATGGAAAATAACAAAAAAAAAAAAAAAAGATATTTTCTTTATATGTAGAATTTGTATACATTGTGACGATTGTAAACATAGCGTTGATATAATAATAATAGTCAATACCATTATTATAATTACTATATTATACAGACAACAAATAATATTAATATTACCAAATATTGCCATAGACTTGTTTGTTTACTAACATATAAATTCCATTTTACAGCATTTCTTTCTCCATCTCTCGTGACATGAAAGCCCGCTAGATGCATCTAAAAGCGGTTGGTTATAACACGAAAGCATACTTCGCTAGACTACATATATTTACAAGATTTTTCACTTTCCGTGTAAAAATATTCGTTCGGAAAAGTAGTGTGTTCGTTTCTTCTTCCATGACAAAAATGTAACACTTTTTTTCCACGTGTCACAGGTAGGTAAATGTAAAGGCTAATGCAGCTATGTAGTCTGTAAGATCGAACAAATGTCACAAAATATTATTAAGGATATGAATCTTTCCTAATATTATTTGCCTTGACTCAACAAAAGTAATTGAAATCTGCATTGGTGAAAACAGCTCTCAAAGTTTATGAGTGCAAAGATGTTTTTTGGAATATCTTGGAAACTAGAGGATGTAGAAGAATGATTTTGTTTCAAGTAGGTATATGCTTTTGAATGAAATTTATACAAAATATATTAAAGTTTTAACCAATCCTGCTGATTGATTGATTAAATTCCGCATAAAATAAAAATAGACCGATTTATTACTAAAATATGCCTTTATAATTTTACTAGCCTTATAAAAACTTAGTTTGAAATCGTACCGCACTATTTGTTGGATTGCACAAGAAAAGCTATCAAATTTGCCACGCTTATCGTTGGGGATTTGTCGCGAACGCGTTTAACGGAGCTCAGGACCGGCAGGAGATAGAGATGATAGCCCGGGGCGCTACTTCGCTGGGACGCGGACGGGTCACTATGATAAAACAATCTTTTCTTTTTTTATTTTTGCTTTTTTGTATGCCCATAAGCAATCGTAATAACTTATTTAACGCAACTGTAAAAATTATATAAAGAAAATCATCATTTTTTTATTAAAACATTAAGAAAAGGGGTCAAAAATTAATGTCGCCCGTAATCACATTTACTCTTAGTCCATCACTGTCGGAACTTCCCTGCGATTCGCTAGAGACTTTAGCTACGGATTTTCTTTAGGGATAGGCGCCACGTACGATTCGATAAAACATAAAGTCACATACAAACGTGATAAGATAGAACCCTCTAGAAATATAAATTTAATCCTTTATTGTAGAATAAAAAGCAAGTCTTCGTAATATGCAAGGTAAACGTTTTAATATTCAATTCAAAAGAAAGGCTTACTATAATAAAAGTAATGACGTATATGTTTGAAAGCATTAGTCAAAATGAAATTTTTAAATATTCGCGGGTGTTGATAGGTGTAGCACAGAATCGACAATAGCCGAGACTGGGCGAGAGCATCCGAAACTTGGCAGCCGAATATGTAAGTGTCGTATGATATTTTCAATGGACCATTTCTTTTTCAAGATATGTTCTCCAAATAAAATGAAACTAATTATCATTCTCTAAACGCTTATGATATTATACGTTTGTAGATTTTGGAATAATTTTACTGTCGAAAATAAATTCTATACGTTACCGTTTATTTTAAATGTCTTAAAATTATTTATATTTTTTGTAGTCGAAAGTCTCAATACGGTCCTGACAGCAAGGTGTAAGAGTGAGAGGAACGATAGTACCTTCATCCATCGTGTAAAATGGCTTTACTAGCAAGAAGCATCTGTAAGGCATTTTCTCAGGTAATACGACGTTTTCTAAAATAAAGAGAGAACTTCTTACTCACAGGAAGCTCCAAATTTTATTAAAGTTTACGTGTACAGATTCGTGCGTATTTTTAGTATTAGTTGATAAGCCTCCGCCGTTGATATAGACTACAGTTTTACAAATTAGATTATTTAACCGCCGTAATTATATTTACACATTTGCATAATCGTTCCATTTTCTTGTATTAGTATTGACTTGGAACATTAGTAATTGGGGAATATACCTTAGTTATCTATATTTGTATTGTATTTTGCAGACTGCCCAAAAGGGAGGTATTAGGTCTTTACATGTAGGCGCAGCTCTTCATCAAGAAGGTGTAAGTTTTCAAGTAAATTTTTATCTCTACTTTCCTATTGCTATAACAATCATTTCTATCAGGTGGTCGAACAAGAAGGAAAAGTAAAATGTACTTTAATTCCGGGGGATGGTGTAGGACCAGAGCTGGTTGTAGCTGTCCAAAATGTCTTCAAAGCAGCAAATGTCCCGGTTGAATTTGAACCGTACTTTTTGTCCGAAGTAAATCCAACATTAAGCGCACCGCTTGAACAAGTTTCTAACAGTATTGCTAGGAACAAAGTTTGCTTAAAGGTATACTGATTCGTCGCTAACGTCTGGTTGATACTTATTGTATATTCATTAAATAATATTTTATTATACACTTTTTGTTTTCATAGGGTATTTTAGCTACTCCAGATCACTCCCATACAGGAGAGCTGCAAACGTTGAACATGAAATTACGTAGAAGTTTAGACTTATATTCAAACGTTGTACATGTAAAATCACTGCCCGGTGTCAAATCTCGTCATCAAAATGTAGACTGCGTTATTATCAGAGAACAAACAGAAGGAGAATATTCTGCCCTGGAACATGAATGTGTCACAGGAGTTGTGGAATGCTTAAAGATAGTAACCGCTACTAAAAGTCAGAGAATTGCAAAGTTTGCATTTGATTATGCAGTTAAAAATAATCGTAAAAAGGTAACCTGTGTTCATAAAGCAAACATAATGAAATTGGGCGATGGTCTTTTCCTCAAATCCTGTCAAGAGATCGCAAAATTATATCCCAGGTAAGCGCGAAGATGAACAAAATTCTGTAGTATATTACTTCTGTGTGAATATATGTTTAATGGGCCATTATTCTTTAATTACTAGAATTATATTTGAAACTATGATCGTGGATAATTGCACTATGCAAATGGTATCCAATCCTCATCAATTTGATGTAATGGTAATGCCTAATTTATATGGCAATATCGTAGATAATTTAGCATCAGGATTAGTTGGTGGTGCTGGAGTAGTTCCTGGTGCTACATACAGTGCGGAGTGTGTAGTTTTTGAACCGGTAAGATCGTATTCACAATCATTTATTATAAACATTCATTTATCCCTTTAATATGTATCTAATATTTATTTACAATACAGGGTGCAAGACATACATATTCTGAAGCTGTTGGTAAGAACGTTGCTAACCCAACAGCCATGTTTTTATGTGGTGTAAAATTGTTAAATCATGTTAATTTAAAACGCTATGCTGAGCAAATTCGAGATGCGTTAAATAGAGTTTTAAATGATGGTAAAATTCTTACAAAGGATTTAGGTGGCCAAAGCTCAACAACAGATTTTACAGCTGCGGTAATAAATTGCCTTCGTTAATAGCACTGTATGTGATTGATCTGAATCTACTTTACGAAGAATTATGTAATATAGAACACGTCGTTAAAGTTATAACATCTTTATAGATGTTTGTAGTAAGGTCCTATTATAGAGTTTATTTTACACACACATACATATATATAATATATTGTACATTTGTTTGCTAAGAAACAAATTGTAAATGACTGATTGGTTGAGCCAAAGTAGCAAAGTCCACTTTAACATATAATATGTTTTAATATCGGCAAAAACTTATGTGTTGTTATTACACATGATTATTGAAGTAATTGTAAAATTACTCAGTTGTATATCACAATGTTATATGCAACTTGTATAATAAATTACTCTACCTCGTATTGTCCTTTGTATTGTTAATTTAACTAAAGCAACCTTAGTTTAAAATTGTTATCTTAGTTAATAGCGCCATTGTGACGTATCGTAATTGTCAAGAGGTAACTACGAGCACCGACGAGATGCTGCTAAAGACCATAAAGACTGCCAGCCTTATGGGACTTCGCGAGACAGAAAAATTATCCGTTTTCACGACGCACTATACAGGGTGTCTGCTTCCATGTAGTCAAGCGGAGGACTACATGTACACATCAATGACTTGAATCGAAATGTCTAATACCAATTTTCGAAATTCGACTTAGTTAATGAATTATTAACTAACAAAGATCGGTCAATTACGACGAGCAGCGACATGTAACGTTGTTTATTGTGGATTGCTCTCCTACCGCTTCATCTCTTGCCTAGCTGCGAGCTCGAGTGAACCGCCTTCCTTTGCTAATCGCCGTAATTGGCCGATTTTTGTTAGTTAATAATTCGTTAACTAAGTCGAATTTCTAAAAAATGGTATTAGACATTTTGATTCAAGTCATTGATGTGTACATGTAGTCCTCGGCTTGACTACATGGAAGCGGACACCCTGTAGAATATATTGCGGTTAAAGTAAGAAACATAAACTGAATTACAGAAAATCTTGTCTGTAACGTGAGTAAATGGTGCAATATCGTAGGTTTAATAAGTTCTAAAGCAAAATAATATGATTACACGTTTGAAGCGGTAATATAATCTATAATATCCAATATCGCTAAATGCGTTTACCGACGGAGCCCAGGCCCACCCAGGGCAGGGTGTGTGCACTCAATGTATAAGCATAGGAGCCGTATTTGTCTATCCCCTTTTGCCCTTACCAACCTTTAATAATAAAATATGAAGCACATTTTTAGTGATACTACATTGGTCACAGTGGCTCGAAGACTGGTGGCGCCCTCATTTCTGCTCATTTCGACCTCTTTGCGCATGCGCGTTGTATAAAATAATAGACTGGAGGGCAGCACTAACGAATGCGAGGCTGCCTTGGTTGCTGTTCGTATAATTTGTATGGAAAAAACTGATAAACGTCTAGCCCCCGGGGCTAGACCCGAGTCCAGCACCTCAAGCCATCAAGCCCCTTAAACCCGCTAGCCCGTTTGCCTGCTAAGCCCGCTAGCCGGCTAATTGGAAGGGGCACATAAGATACATTAGGCACATAACATACATTTGTGGAAAGCCGTCTGTTAAGTAAATAGTGAGATAGATAGATTCTTCGAAATTGTTTATTATCGATTAAGAAATTGACAGCAGGATGGACAAAGACTTCAAAGACTTTCGCTCGATTTTACGATTTACCTATCATTAGTGATAAGGGAGCATTTGCCGAAGCAATTTTGAAATAATTTTTGTAATTTCGTTTATGTTATGTTCAGTTAGTGTTATTTTTTGTTATGTTCGTTGTCTCAAGTTCTGAAAGAAATAACATGTTTCATTCTTACCCAATGTGATTTTCTATGTTGCCGTATTAAGCTTTAAACATCTACATTTGATCTTGAGGAAGAGGCGCGGAATACAATTAAATGATTAAACGAACTTACCTAAGTGAAGTTCAATCATAATTGTATGTAGCGCCTCTTCCGAAAGATCAGTCCCAAAATAAGAATTCTGAAATTGTTAGCTGTGGTTTTATTATTATAATCAATTTCTTAATCGATAATAAACAATTTCGAAGAATCTATCTATCTCACTATTTACTTAACAGACGGCTTTCCACAAATGTATGTTATGTGCCTAATGTATCTTATGTGCCCCTTCCAATTAGCCGGCTAGCGGGCTTAGCAGTCAAACGGGCTAGCCGCTTTAAGGGGCTTGATGGCTTGATGTGCTGCACTCGGGTCTAGCCCCGGGGGCTAGACGTTTATCAGCTTTTTCCATACAAATTATACGAACAGCAACCAAGGCAGCCTTGCATTCGTTATTTTATACAACGCGCATGCGCAAAGAGGTCGAAATGAGCAGAAATGAGGGCGCCACCAGTCTTCGAGCAACTGTGACCAATGTAGTATCACTAAAAATGTACTTCATATTTTATTATTATGGGTTGGTAAGGGCAAAAGGGGATAGACCATGGTGGGGGTAAGAAGTGCACATACCCTGACCCAGGGTATGGACCATTAAATTGCCAAGGTGGTGGGGGTAAGGAGTGTCCACCAGGGTATGGACACTCAATGCATAAGCATAGGAGCCCTATTTAACGTAGTCCCCGCCGTTCACGCATGTGCATTGTGGAAAATAATCAACTGGAGGGCAGCACTAACGAACGCAAAGCTGCCAACCGTTTTATTCACGAAGAATAGATATAAGCAGCCCTATCCGACTCCCTATCCCGCATGTACTTAAAAGGTGGTCCGATTTTGTCGCCGAAACTACCAAATCCGCTAGGTTCGCTCTCGTCGATTACAGCTGAAGAGTAGAGAAGGGGAAAAGCGGGGAGGAGAAGAAGTCATAGCGGTCAAAACTTTTGTGGTCATAACTTTTTCGACTAGTCCATAAGACAGTGGTCCAAATCTACTGCAGCGCCACATAGCGGACGGCGACAATATATTACCCAAAGTGGGGGCGGAGTCGGATAGGGCTGGATATAAGGAGTCCGAACGGTATAGGCTTTTCCCCTAGATTTATGTACTCAGCAGTGGTAGTTCATTTCTTTGCCACTCGTGACGCATATGTTCAGGACGTACCTGTACTATACTTAGGGATGCAAGTTGAAGGAAATATCGATAAAAATATCGATATTTTTATCGAAGTCTAGTAAATATCGATAATCGATATATCGGTCGACAAAGCCGATATTATCGATATGAAGGTGGAAACCTTAGACCATATATACTTACCTTAGGCCGTGTCTATAGGTATACATGGTCTAAGGTGGAAACGTCAAAACAGATATAATTTCAATTAGTGACTATAACCTATAACAGTATACAATTGTGAACGAAGAACCTTTTTTTCCTTTTAATTACCGGTTATCATTATTTTTTCGGACTTTTATAATAAAACACAGAAAGCAGAAATAGGTTTCTTAAAAACGGTTTTTTATAGTTCTTCTTTGCTAGCATTGTTAAACAAAAGAAAGAATAAGAAGAATAAGAATTTGTAGATGTAATGATTACAAAATTTTTTGAAGGCTAAAAGAACAAAAAGGTCTTTCGTTCGCAAATTTTATATTGTTATGGTCATTAATTGATACTACGAAAAACTTATTTTATATTTCTAGTCATTAAATTTATTTTCGTTATATTTCCCTATTCAATTCAAAATATCGATATATCGGACATGAGAATATCGATATATTGATAAAGCAGTCATGAAAATATCGATACAAATATCGATATACACGTGTCGATATTATCGATATTATCGATATTTCGATATATCGTTGCAACCCTAACTATACTGCGTTCACCGAGAGAACGACCAGGCTTTGCGCAGCTTTGGGCGGAGTGGGGATAAGACGCGGCCAGGTCTGCATGGATAATAATTTAAACGAGTACTTCTTGAACAGTGGCGCGCCCTAGTTAAAGTGAACCCGTTCTTTTAACATTACGTTCGGACTCATTATATCTATTCTTCGTGGTTTTATTGCTTCTGTTCGTATAGTAACTAGCAGGGTGTGGACCAGCCCTATCCGACTCCGCCCCCACTTTGGGTAATATATTGTCGCCGTCCGCTATGTGGCGCTGCAGTAGATTTGGACCACTGTCTTATGGACTAGTCGAAAAAGTTATGACCACAAAAGTTTTGACCGCTATGACTTCTTCTCCTCCCCGCTTTTCCCCTTCTCTACTCTTCAGCCGTAATCGACGAGAGCGAACCTAGCGGATTTGGTAGTTTCGGCGACAAAATCGGACCACCTTTTAAGTACATGCGGGATAGGGAGTCGGATAGGGCTGGTGTGGACACTCAATGCATAAGCATAGGAGCCTTATTTAACGTAGTCCCCGCCGTTTGCGCATGCGCATTGTGAAAAATCCTCAACTGGAGGGCAGCACTAACGAACGCAAAGCTGCCAACCGTGTTTATTGCTTCTGTTCGTATAGTAACTAGCTCGCCGAGGTCGAGATCATCGAGTAGAAGTGTAGTCCCCGCGAATGAGTGCAGTCCCCCGCTAGCCCCTTATACCTGTTAACCCGTTAGCCTTCTGAGCCCGCGATCCGGCAAATTGGAAGGGGCACATAAGATACATACATGTTTAAAAAGCTGTCAGTTAAATAAATAGTAAGATAGATTCATTCCTCGAAATTGTTTATCGTCGTTTAATAAATTCATTTTAATAATAAAACGAAAGTTGACAATAAAAGAATGCTTAATAATAGCGGTACTTCAAAAATAATGAGTTAGTAACATTTGTGTATTTTTATTTCTTATCCCGTTCATACTATTTTAATATGTTTGTACTTATTTAATCCTTATTGAATGTAAATAATTGTTCGGGTGGGTTATTTATCCGCCAAGTATTTGTCGCGGAACCCACAACAAGCGCCGCGCCGTCTACAGCAGCTGATTTATTTATTCCGTGACAAATACTTGGCGGAATAAATAACCCGCCGCAACAATTATTTTAGATTTAATGAGGATTAAATAAGTACAAAGATATGAAAAAAGGATGGATGGGAGAATAAATAATAATAACAAAATGATAAAAACTCCTTACTTTTCAAGTCGCGCTATTAATATGCATTCTTTTATTGTCGGCTGTCGTTTTATTATTACAATGAATCTGTTAAACATCGATAAACAATTTCGAAGAATGAATCTATCACTATCAATACATTATTTTAATTAATCTGTGTCACTATTTATCCGAAAGACGCCTTTTTTTCACATGTATGTATGTTACGTGCCCCTTCTAATTAGCCGGCTGGCGGGTTTCGAAGGCTAACGGGTTAGCGGGTTTAAGGGGCTGGCGGGTGCTGGACGGCTACTCGGGGACTGCACTTCCACTCGGGGGTCTAGACTTTGGCGGGCTAGTTACTATACGACAGAAGCAATAAACACGGTTGGCAGCTTTGCGTTCGTTAGTGCTGCCCTCCAGTTGAGGATTTTCCACAATGCGCATGCGTAAACGGCGGGGGACTACGTTAAGTTGCCAAGGTGGTGGGGGTAAGGAGTGTCCACACCCTGGTACAAACGTAGCGCGCTCTATCTATGGCACACGGACTTAGGAATAAGGGGACGGTACATAAAGTCTTACTTTAGGCGAGGGGGCGGTCCAAACGGGGAGCGAAGGGGGAAGAAGATCCGCCATTTTAAGAACGGCTCATGCCCCCCACCACTACCCACCGCGGCATCGGAATTCAAATACAAACATCAAGCGTAAGGGACGATATAGATCATTACAGCTAATAGCAACAGACAAAAATACACCAAATTAATACAGTTTCAAAATCAATAAAACATATACATAAACAAATATTCGCATTTTTCTTTTACAAAATCCCCATTCCCCATATGTTATAAATCTGTTAATCTACAGTTAATTTTAACTTTAAGAAGTTTAATAAAAAATCTAAATAATTTATTTATTTACTTATAAATAATTGTTAATCTATACATTTTATATATTCTCTATACATTCAGGATTTCTAGCAATCCTATTTACGTATTTTTCAAAGCGAACGGAAAGTGGCGGTCGCTGCTGATGTATGCACACAAGCGTATATCAAGCATATACATGCATGAGTTTCAATGTGTACGTAACCCGTACTAAACATGGCGGCCTTTCCCCTCCGTCGCACCCCGCGCGGTGCTCCATCACTCGCGTTATGTACCGTCCCCTTATTCCTAAGTCCGTGCTATGGCAGAAGTAGTATATAAAAAACATAAACCATAATGGATTGGTTGAAACGACTGCTATTAGGGTTGTTCACCCTTTCCGCCTCAACTTCCTTACGAATCGAACGGTGATTACGAAAAGTAACGAGTTTTAAACAATTTCGGCATTTAAGATAACGGTTAAGATAACGGTTAAGATAGTAGTTTCAAATGAAGATTTAGTAGCAACAATTTTGTAATTTATTGCACAAGGTTTGGCGGTTTATTTAGGTCCTCATTCAACATTAAATAAACAAATTTCTTCATCGGGATGAACGTTTATTGAAAATTCTACAATAGTTTTATTGACTTTTACAAACCTGTGTAAAGCTATTTACAATTTTAATCATTATTTAAACTTTCTTAGTATATCCAATTATTTTAAATTGTTTTTTTATTCATGTAAGCATATTCACCAAAATGCCTAAGGGTTGTCGTGATGTCATCAACTTGTTACGCTTGCGGTGACATCGCCGGAAGGAAAGAGACGATTAGCGCGAGAAGAGATGCGAGATGAGAGCAGTTGCGAAAACATTGGAATATCTTTTTGATGGAAAATATTTTTCCTTGAATAAACTGGTTTTTTGTAATTAAGAAAGAAAACTCTTTTTCCATACAAAGTATTTATTACGTTCAAAATAAATGTGAAAAAATGTATATATAAACATAATTTTCATAAAAGTATAATATATTATGTAATAAATAATGCTTGTTCCGTGGTATCTTGTTTCATAGTCTGTTTTTTTGCAAAAAATCCGTCATTTTCGATTGCTTGCTTTTGGCTGAGGGATCTTTACAAATTTCTTTAGATGTTGCTAAGCACTTGTAAGTTCTGTTTTAAATTTTATACTCCTTCCAGTTTAAGTATTTTCATTTAGGAAATATAACTCCAACTGTTCGGCTAAGTCTATGCCTTTTTTTACCCTTTTTAAGTATTGTACAGGGTTTTTTCCCAATTCTCGAATTGTGTCAGAGCGAAACCGTGTAATAAAAATGCCGTGTTATACGGGGGTCAATTGTATTTTCTGAAACTAGGAACGTTGGCACCTGCTGACATCAATTATAGTACCTGGTGGAATAGTTCCTGGTTCTGTTAAGGAACATCCTGGCCCTACGATTATTCCTCTAGTCAGTACGACGTCCCGACCAACGTAGGCTATAAAAGATAAAATTAATATCAAGCAAACAATTAAAAGTCTATATCACGGCGGCATATACCTCTTGGTCCTACGATATTGCCATTTCCAACTCTGAGCGATTCAGAAACAGTGCCTTCTTTAAAAATATTAGCGTCACCCATTACTAGTGTTTGTCCCGATCTGCCGTAACCATGACGTGATAATCTGTATTAACCCATTGAGTCCCATGCGAAATTTGGGCTAGGAAACGCCAAGCAAACTATGCCATCGATTGCATTAGCAAAGAATAAAATATACGTATTTTTTTTTTATTTGGCGAACTGTTTAAACAATTTTAGCAAATAACAATCAAATTGCCGAACAAAAAAATACGAATATTTTATTTTTCGCTAATGCAATGGACGGCATAGTTTGTTTGGCGTCTTCTAGCCCAGATTACGCATGGAATTGAATGGGTTAAAAAGAAAATCAAACAATTGTTATTTTTACAATTTATATTATTACGGTACATATTTAATTGTATCTTACCTATTTTCTATTACTACGTTCGCTTCTATAACATTTCCTTGCCCAATAATAATTGGTCCATCTTCTGCTGAAATGCATGCCTGAGGACTTATTACGTTACCTGGGCCAGTTCTGACATCTCCATATGTATTACCTCCTCGGCATAACGAAGCCGTGCAACCTATTTCTAAACTATGTAACAAAATAAAGTAATTTAATCCTTTGCACTCAAAGGTCTCCTCTGTGGAGGAAGGGGGGAGCATTATACAATTTCATTTCAAATTATATATTACTAGATTGTTAAAAATTACTTACCAGGTTGTTAAAAAAAAAAACAACTTCGCGTTGCTTGTCGCTGTATTGAAGAAAGATCTACGAGTAAAAAAAATAAATAATAAATATGTAATAAACGCAGAGCGACATGGTATTTTTATAAAAATCAGTCTTCTCTATACTGCGTTCACCGAGAGAACGACCAGGCTTCGCGCAGCTTTGGGCGGAGTGGGGATAATACGCGCCCGAGTCTGCCTGGATTTTAGTGGAGGAACGAACAAGTGAGCGTTCATTTATGCGCAACTTTGACCAAATCTGACCAAATGCCCGGTCGTTCTCTCGGTGAACGCAGTATAGTCACACTCGAGATCAAATTAAAAGGTTGAGTAACGAGCCTAACTATATGTGACATATTTGTTTCTATTGACATTCAGAATTTGTCAGGATTATCATACAAGTTATATTACTCGTCAACATACAAATTATTAAAAAGATTAAAAATTAAATGGATATCGTGAGTATGAAAGGACTTACTTGGTACGTCGAGTGACCGATGAATTCATGTTGAACGTTGTGTTTCTTACGAACGGAGCGAACTTTATGGTAGAAGTAGTATATCAGCTCCTTTATATGTGCGAAATTTGTCTGGTTCTTATCTCTGAAACGCATATGCATATGCGCGCAATTTTGTTTGTATGGTAATTTAAAAAGCATTTTCATAAAAGTATAATATATTATGTAATAAATAAATTAAAAATTACTTACGAGGTTGTTAAAAAAACAACCAACTTAGCGTTACTTGTAGCTGAATTGAAGAAAGATCTGTGAGTATAAAAAAAGAATAAACGTGTAATAAACGTAAAGCGACATGGTATTTGACGACGATGACGATGGAAAACGACGTAATTAACTACGAATGCGGTAACCATCGCATCACTGAAGTGCAATGTTGCCACATTTAGTAGCGCATTTGGTTTTCTTACTGCGTATTGAACGGTTTCGCTAATTTCTTTAATTTTTAGTAAAACATTACGTCTCCTAATCTTTTTGAAATTTGGCACACACCTTGTTCTACATTTCAAAATACTATTCTCAAAATTTCTTCTGATTCTCTGTGTTATTTCAATTTGAAATTGATCTATTGGAGCTATGATGTCGACATATTAAGCCGGCTACAGACGATACTGCATGCTTAACAAGAATGCATGAACAATCTTTTTGTACAAGTATGCAGAAACGTCTGTAAGATAATTTTGCGCAAGAATTTTGATTGTACTAGCTGATTTATGATTGATTGAATTTTCATCTGCATGCTTGATCAAGTTCAGCACTTGTGCAAGCATAGCTGAACGTGTTTTCGCAACATTGCGCAATCAACCGTCTTAATTTTGGTATGATAGTCAAAATACCCACAAATATCATTTTCCCAGTCGAAACTAGAAAGAAGCGATGTTTTTTAAATTACCATACAAACAAAATTGCGCGCATATGCATATGCGTTTCGGAGATAAGAACCAGACAAATTTCGCACATATAAAGGAGCTGATATACTACTTCTACCATAAGGCTCGCTCCGTTCGTAAGAAACATAACGTCCAACATGAATTCATCGGTCACTCGACGTACCAAGTAAGTCCTTTCATACTCACGATATCCATTTAATTTTTAATCTTTTTAATAATTTGTATGTTGACGAGTAATATAACTTGTATGATAATCCTGACAAATTCTGAATGTCAATAGAAACAAATATGTCACATATAGTTAGGCTCGTTACTCAACCTTTTAATTTGATCTCGAGTGTGACTATACTGCGTTCACCGAGAGAACGACCAGGCATTTGGTCAGATTTGGTCAAAGTTGCGCATAAATGAATGCTCACTTGTTCGTTTCTCCACTAAAATCCAGGCAGACTCGGCCGCGTCTTATCCCCACTCCGCCCAAAGCTGCGCGAAGCCTGGTCGTTCTCTCGGTGAACGCAGTATAGAGAAGACTGATTTTTATAAAAATACCATGTCGCTCTACGTTTATTACACATTTATTTTTTATTTTTTTTTACTCGTAGATCTTTCTTCAATACAGCTACAAGCAACGCGAAGTTAGTTTTTTTTTTAACAACCTGGTAAGTAATTTTTAATAATCTAGTAATATATAATTTAAAATGAAATTGTATAATGCTCCCCCCTTCCTCCACAGAGGAGACCTTTGAGCGCAAAGGGTTAAATTACTTTATTTTGTTACATAGTTTACAAATAGCTTGCACGGCTGCGTTATGCCGAGAAGGTAATAGAAATGGAGATGTCAGAATTGGCCCAGGAAACGTAATAAGTCCTCAGGCATGCATTTCAGCAGATGATGGACCAATTATTATTGGAAAAGGAAATGTTATAGCAGCGAACGTAGTAATAGAAAATAGGTAAGATACAATTAAATATGTACCGTAATAATATAAATTGTAAAAATAACAATTGTTTGATTTTCTTTTTAACCCATTCAATTCCATGCGTAATCTGGGCTAGAAGACGCCAAACAAACTATGCCGTCCATTGCATTTGCAAAAATAAAATATACATATTTTGCTGTTCGGCAATTTGATTGTTTTTTGCTAAAATTGTTTAAACAATTCGCCAAACAAAAAAAATACGTATATTTTATTTTTTACTAATCTAATCGATGGCATTGTTTACTTGGACGTTTCTTAGCCCAAATTTCGCATGGGACTTATTGTGTTAATACAGATTATCACGCTTTGGTTACGGCAGATCGGGACAAACACTAGTAGTGGGCGATGGTAATGTTTTTGAAGAAGGCGCTGTTTGTAAAGCGCTCAGAGTTGGAAATGGCAATGTCATAGGACCAAATGGTATATGCCGTCGTGGTATAGACCTTAGATTATTTGCTTCACATTAATTTTCTTATCTTTTATAGCGTATATTGGTCGGAACGTCGTAGTGGGTAGCGGAACAGTCATAGGGCCAGGATCTGTCTGGACATAACCAAATACTATAATTGATGTCAGCAGGTGCCAACGTTCCTAGTTTCAGATAATACATTTGACCCCCGTATAACACGCCATTTTTATAACACTGTTTCGCTCTGACCCGAGTCGAGAATTGGGAAAAAACCCTGTACAATACTTAAAAAGCGTAAAAAAAGGCATAGACTTAGCCGAATAGTTGGAGTTATATTTCCTAAATGAAAATCCTTAAACTGAAAGGAGTATAAAATTTAAAACAGAACTCCACAAGTGCTTAGCAACATCTAAAGAAATTTGTAAAGATCTCTCAGCCAAACGCAAGCAATCGAAAATGACGGATTTTTTGCGAAAAGAAGAGCATGAAACTTCTCTAATTATAAAAATATGATAGTATGTTTCTCTAATTTTTTAACCTAACCCTTTTTTTGTAAAAATTTATTGTTTCGTATAACACAGATTACAGACTAACGGCATTTAGGCCTGTCCGTCGCAAAAAATCGAACTATTCGCTTTACACGGCATTTTTTCGGAACATGTATGTATCTTATGTGCCCCTTCCAATTAGCCCGCTAGTGGGCTTACCAAGTTGGCAGTGATGCCAGAACCGAGGACCGAGCCGCCGAACCCCCACTATGACCTACCGGCGTCTCCCACTTTACGTCCACGGCGCTCACGCACACAGCACCCTACTCGTGTCAATGTGCACTGCTTGGTCAACCGTTTTCGTCACCGACCTACGTTACCGACCCGACTCTCGAGCAACCTATGCGCATGCGCCTCCTCTGGGACACGTCAGTCCCATCGCGAGGGCGGTTTGAAAACAGAAAAAAGATATTTAACAAAGAAAACAGCTATTTTCCATGCCATAAACTTCTGAAAAAAAAAAAATATGAATGACCGTAGTCTATCTTACATAGGAAAGTCCTGAGGACAGTTAAAAGTGAGGAGAAACTTTTCCGCAGTCACTAATGTATGCCATTAACTTTAAAAATTCATAAAAAAATGAAATGTAAACGAAATAAAATAAATCATGAATGAAATTTGTTGAGAATTGTATGGTTTATAATCCTATGGGCTCAAAAAAATTCTTTCGTTTTCCAACAATTATTTATGTAAAAAACAAAATTATAACCTCCCATTTCTGCTAAATTACTTGGTGGAAAAATTTTATATTTGGCGCATTGCATTCTTTGTACTTTTCTCTGAAGAGAAGGTTCTATACAATTTTTCGATAGGACACACGGTTTGCGCGCAATAATGAATTTAATGAGTCTGCATTACTGGACCGAGTCGACGAATGTTCTCCGTGAGACGGTCCGGCAGAAGACAAGGAAAGAATATCGCGTCGTCTCTGTCTCTCTTACGCGAATGACGTAGCGTTCTCCGCTGCGTATTCGTGCCTCGTGCCTACCATCGGTGTGCGCACACATTGTCACTCGCCGGCGACACAAAAAACACGTGCTACTCTTCGGTCGCTGAAATCTCTATTGCCGCTGCTACGATTTGGAGAATATCGATCAAAAATTTCGATATGGATTTTTCTATTGGAATATGTTGGGGGTTGACCCGAAAGCATAAATCTGAGTTTTCGTCATCCTTGAGGTTTAACGTTAGCCGCAATTGGCAAAAACGTGTTTTTACGTTTTTACTTAATATCTCGCAAACGGTCCATCGGACGACAAAAATGTAATAGTCCTTTTTTGTAGGAACTAAAATTTACTATCACTTTTATTTAAAACTTTTTTCTGTATAGCTAATATTTTACAAGATATAGTCTGTTAAATAATTCAAATTGTGATTTTTGGGAAATATTCCGTTAATAGTTGCAGATATAAAAAAATTGGTGGTAATGAAACTTATAGAGCACTAAATTCTCTACAAATTTTATCTAAAGCTTTTTCCCGTAAAATCAGTTATTGATGAGATATGAAGTATGTTTCTTTACGTTACCCATAACTCGCTTGCGGCGCGGGCGGTCCGTGTTCGATCTCTGCGCGTGGAAACTTTTTTTTTTTTTCAATTCATTAAAAAATTATAAAAACTGTAAAATAAAGTTGATGACCTACTAATATGAAGAATTTAATTATACATACTTTTTTCTATTAATGAAATTTCGGGAATATCGTCTTTCTTTTTCAATTTTTAATTTTATATGCAAGATCCCGAGTGATAATTGTCCGAGTGATAGGAACATTGAAAACAAAAAATATTATTACATCTCGCACAATTTGGCTTTGTGGGCTTTGTTTGTCCTCCCCAAGAGTCAATAATTAACAGTAACAGTCAATTCATTAATAGACAAAATTATGTATGATTAAATTCTTCATATTAGTATGTTATTAACTTTATTTCACAGTTTTTATAATTTTTTAAAGAATTGAAAAAAAAAAAAGTTTCCACACGCAGGGATCGAACACGGACCGCCCGCGCCGCAAGCGAGTTATGGGTAACGTAAAGAAACATACTTCATATCTCATCAATAACTGATTTTACGGGAAAAAGCTTTAGATAAAATTTGTAGAGAATTTAGTGCTCTATAAGTTTCATTACCACCAATTTTTTTATATCTGCAACTATTAACGGAATATTTCCCAAAAATCATAATTTGAATTATTTAACAGACTATATCTTGTAAAATATTAGCTATACAGAAAAAAGTTTTAAATAAAAGTGATAGTAAATTTTAGTTCCTACAAAAAAGGACTATTACATTTTTGTCGTCCGATGGACCGTTTGCGAGATATTAAGTAAAAACGTAAAAACACGTTTTTGCCAATTGCGGCTAACGTTAAACCTCAAGGATGACGAAAACTCAGATTTATGCTTTCGGGTCAACCCCCAACATATTCCAATAGAAAAATCCATATCGAAATTTTTGATCGATATTCTCCAAATCGTAGCAGCGGCAATAGAGATTTCAGCGACCGAAGAGTAGCACGTGTTTTTTGTGTCGCCGGCGAGTGACAATGTGTGCGCACACCGATGGTAGGCACGAGGCACGAATACGCAGCGGAGAACGCTACGTCATTCGCGTAAGAGAGACAGAGACGACGCGATATTCTTTCCTTGTCTTCTGCCGGACCGTCTCACGGAGAACATTCGTCGACTCGGTCCAGTAATGCAGACTCATTAAATTCATTATTGCGCGCAAACCGTGTGTCCTATCGAAAAATTGTATAGAACCTTCTCTTCAGAGAAAAGTACAAAGAATGCAATGCGCCAAATATAAAATTTTTCCACCAAGTAATTTAGCAGAAATGGGAGGTTATAATTTTGTTTTTTACATAAATAATTGTTGGAAAACGAAAGAATTTTTTTGAGCCCATAGGATTATAAACCATACAATTCTCAACAAATTTCATTCATGATTTATTTTATTTCGTTTACATTTCATTTTTTTATGAATTTTTAAAGTTAATGGCATACATTAGTGACTGCGGAAAAGTTTCTCCTCACTTTTAACTGTCCTCAGGACTTTCCTATGTAAGATAGACTACGGTCATTCATATTTTTTTTTTTTCAGAAGTTTATGGCATGGAAAATAGCTGTTTTCTTTGTTAAATATCTTTTTTCTGTTTTCAAACCGCCCTCGCGATGGGACTGACGTGTCCCAGAGGAGGCGCATGCGCATAGGTTGCTCGAGAGTCGGGTCGGTAACGTAGGTCGGTGGTGAAAACGGTTGACCAAGCAGTGCACATGGACACGAGTAGGGTGCTGTGTGCGTGAGCGCCGTGGACGTAAAGTGGGAGACGCCGGTAGGTCATAGTGGGGGGTCGCCGCTTCGGTCCTCGGTCCTCGATTATAGCATCACTGCTGCCAACCGTGTTTATTGCTTCTGTTCGTATAGTAACTAGCCTGCCGAGGTCGAGATCTCCGAGTAGAAGTGTAGTCCCCGAGAACGAGTGCAGTCCCCGCTAGCCCCTTAAATCTGTTAACCCGTTAGCCTTTTAAACCCGCCAGCCGGCTAATTAGAAGGGGCACATGAGATACATACATGTTAAAAAAGCCGTCTGTTTAATAAATAGTGAGATAGATTTATTCTTCGAAATTATTATTTTTTTATTTTACTTTTAATTATATTTGGGTATCCTATAACCAGATAAATTCGTCAATGGGTATTAACTTGCTGAACAGAAGAATGGTTCGTGAGGAAAATGGTTTACATAAAAGAACGGGTTCATTTTAACTACAGCGCGCTACTGCTCGTGCATTATTACGCGATAACTGTTGTCTACTAGTATGTTTAGGTGAATAAATGACAATAATTTGATTATTAATTACCATCCTATAATTATAGAAAGAAAAAATTAACAAAAAAAGTCTCTTCTTTACGAATATGCAAATCGCGTTTCGATAGTAAGACCAGTTCGGAAGTTACAACAGTTTAAATCTTAAGATTCATCTCAGCATAAAGTGCAATATAATAATATGTTATTATTTATTTTATGTGTATTTGAATAATATTTAAGTATCGTATTTATTTACAATAAGAATTATTATACATTATAACAAAAGTGCGTCCGATGTATTAAAAGTTATAATTATTCTATGATTTATATTACTTTCCGACTATTTGTAAAAATGTACATATATAAAATTGATATAAATAAACACAAATAAGATACATTGCAAAAAATACTGGAATTTTTAATTGAAACCATGAATTAACCATCCAATTCCCTTAATTATTCAACTTCTCGAGTTATTGCCTTTTGACGAAAACTCCATCAATGGAGAAAATATCAGGAGAACATGAGCTACAAGGAGGAATTCGGATTTCACGTGCCACTTCTTCAAATAGTATGCTTTCCTGGTAGAAATCCCAGTTTACGGGGAATTTGCCGAATCGCTGAGAATCGAGAAAGTATCATGAGAACGTGAGCAGCAACGAAGTATTCGGATTTCACGTGCCACCTCTTCACATATTATGGTATCCTGTTAGAAATCCCAGTTTACGGGAAAATGTTCCGAAAGCGTCGTGGGAACATTGGCAGCGCCATCTAGCGGTGGAGAGAAAAGGCGAAATTTCATGCGTTTGCAAGGTGCTTTTTTAAAAAACTCTCCTGGTCGCAATAATTAACCGATTCTTATGAACGATACCTTGTTGGAAAGCTAAAAGAACGGACTACAAAATGGCTATTATAGAATTTTTATAATACCTCACTTTCAGTCTCTACATCGCACTTAAACTTTTCAAATGTAATTTCTATGATGATGCTAACGTTAATAATAAAATTTGTTATAGCTATCTTATAGCTTGTTCTATTAGCTTTCCGACGAGCTATTGATCGTAGAAATCGATCAAGAATTGTGATCAGAATTAATATCTAAAGTAAATCTCTCGAAAGTCGATAAAACAGGCTCTCAATTGCACGCTGGCGCCATCTAGCGGTGGAGACAAGAGGCAAAATTTCATGCATTTGCAAGGTGTTCCTTTAAAACACTTTTCTGGTCGTAATAATTAACCGATTCTTATGAACGATACCTTGTTGGAAAGATAAAAGAACAAGCTATAAGATAGTTATAACAAATTTTATTATTAAGGTTAGCATTATCATAGAAATTATATTTAAAAAGTTTAAGTGCGATTTAGAGACTGAAAGTGAGGTATTATAAAAATTCTATAATAGCCATTTTGTAGTCCGTTCTATTAGCTTCCCAACAAGGTATCGTTCATAAGAATCGGTTAATTATTGCGACCAGGAGAGTTTTTTAAAAGAGCACCTTGCAAACGCATGAAATTTCGCCTTTTCTCTCCACCGCTAGATGGCGCTGCCAATGTTCCCACGACGCTTTCGGAACATTTTCCCGTAAACTGGGATTTCTAACAGGATACCATAATATGTGAAGAGGTGGCACGTGAAATCCGAATACTTCGTTGCTGCTCACGTTCTCATGATACTTTCTCGATTCTCAGCGATTCGGCAAATTCCCCGTAAACTGGGATTTCTACCAGGAAAGCATACTATTTGAAGAAGTGGCACGTGAAATCCGAATTCCTCCTTGTAGCTCATGTTCTCCTGATATTTTCTCCATTGATGGAGTTTTCGTCAAAAGGCAATAACTCGAGAAGTTGAATAATTAAGGGAATTGGATGGTTAATTCATGGTTTCAATTAAAAATTCCAGTATTTTTTGCAATGTATCTTATTTGTGTTTATTTATATCAATTTTATATATGTACATTTTTACAAATAGTCGGAAAGTAATATAAATCATAGAATAATTATAACTTTTAATACATCGGACGCACTTTTGTTATAATGTATAATAATTCTTATTGTAAATAAATACGATACTTAAATATTATTCAAATACACATAAAATAAATAATAACATATTATTATATTGCACTTTATGCTGAGTTGAATCTTAAGATTTAAACTGTTGTAACTTCCGAACTGGTCTTACTATCGAAACGCGACTTGCATATTCGTAAAGAAGAGACTTTTTTTGTTAATTTTTTCTTTCTATAATTATAGGATGGTAATTAATAATCAAATTATTGTCATTTATTCACCTAAACATACTAGTAGACAACAGTTATCGCGTAATAATGCACGAGCAGTAGCGCGCTGTAGTTAAAATGAACCCGTTCTTTTATGTAAACCATTTTCCTCACGAACCATTCTTCTGTTCAGCAAGTTAATATCCATTGACGAATTTATCTGGTTATAGGATACCCAAATATAATTAAAAGTAAAATAAAAAAATAATAATTTCGAAGAATAAATCTATCTCACTATTTATTAAACAGACGGCTTTTTTAACATGTATGTATCTCATGTGCCCCTTCTAATTAGCCGGCTGGCGGGTTTAAAAGGCTAACGGGTCAACAGGTTTAAGGGGCTAGCGGGGGACTGCACTCCTACTCGGGGATCTCGACCTCGGCAAGCTAGTTACTATACGAACAGAAGCAATAAAACGGTTGGCAGCTTTGCGTTCGTTAGTGCTGCCCTCCAGTTGATTATTTTCCACAATGCGCATGCGTGAACGGCGGGGACTACGTTAAATTGCCAAGGTGGTGGGGGTAAGGAGTGTCCACACCCTGCTTTTACCTCCCTATTTGGCGAATGAACATTAGGGGAATATTCAATGATCATTTCCTTTTATAAACTAGGGTTAACTACATTGTATAGAAAATGAATAAGTATATGACGTAAGCTAAACCCAATGCAGACGCCATCCAAAACGAAGTTTTGAATTTTCAAGTCTGTCGTGCAATAAGTTGTGGTGTTTAGGGTGATTCAATGAGAATGATCACTCTTTGACCACTATTTAACAAGTTAATAGAATATATATATTTCGTAAACAATAAAGTACAGACCTCGTGCGAGGCGGGTGAGTCGAGAAGAACAAAGAACAAGAAGAACGCTAATAACAAAAGACTATATGTACAAACAAAAACTAGGGATAATGCCGCGCTTGAAACGCTTGCTTCGGCTTCCTGCCTTGTGTGGCGCTTCTGTCGCTTTGCTCGTTGCGCCGCTCAGCGTGATCAAAGTGAACCGATGGCGCGACCGCCACAAAGTAGCGTACTGCGCATGCGCGCCGCCAATCGAATACGGTTCGCGATACGATTTGATGCCATGTTGGTTCGGCGCGCGGCGGGTGCTATCAAGTTTCGATAGGTTTCGCAGTCTCCTCATTAAATGTAAGTAATTTGTATATTTTGTCTAACTCACACCCTTCCATAGTTCATCAAACGATTGCTAAAGACTCGATCTCAATAGGAGAGTGTACGCAAGACGAGATATCGCCTCGTTTCAAAAATATGCATAAAATAAAGATCAGCATCTTGGCCTCTCTTCCGCGAACTTCTGTGTCATAGCTTTTTCCCCCCATTTTCGATTTTTATTTTCGCGATATCGATAGTTTGTTCATACTTCAGTGTTATAGCACTAATAATTAGTTAACTTTTGTAGATAATATATCGCGTATATATTATATTCCGAGTTCGTATATGTGGCATATGTATGCATACACACGTACACGCATATACATACGTATATCATAGTTGGTACTAATCTATTTTGTATTTTTTAGCTTTTACAGTTCACACGAATCGCCTGAATTCGAGACGGAAAAGGTTAGGCATCGTTTTCTATTAGAAGCTGGTCTACATAATACGTAAAGATAAGTCTCTTATAAACAAAAGTTGAAGCATGGCTTTATATACTATACTCTATATCTATACTCTTATCAGAATAATTTATTTGTAAATTGCAAAGTTAATGTGATACATAGTATTATTTTTGAGTTTTAAGGGACATATACACCTAATTCTGTTTTTACGCGAATTTGATTTGATTTAACGCGATTCAAAAAATACGCTTTGCGATATATATTGCCAGTTTTTATTCTTTAAAATGAATTGTTTTTTTGTTATGTTTGGTTAATATGTATATGTATTTTCTTTCTATTAAATGAGTATTTTTTATTGCATTTTATTTGTTTTTCCTATCTAATATTCTATTCATAAACATATCTTATGAGGTATTTAAATAAGAAAAGTGTGTAACGCACCTGGAAACGATGAATTTGTATACTTTAATGAGATTATTTTAGTCGATTTTTCGAATGTAGAATCAATCCCCTACTTTTATATGGATACTGTACTTTTTTACGCGGGTTTTTTGAGAACGTATCTATCGCGTAAAAACAAAATTTGGTTGAATATTTTTATATATAAGTTCTCGTACCATTAGTGTTACTGCTACTAATAAATAAGTATTTCTATATACGACCTTCATCGACTTTGTGTATAAGTAATTTCGCGATTCAATGTTAAGTATTAACTATTTTGCATCCTTCATTAGAAAGATTAGACCAATTCGGTGGTTCAGATATTATTGGTTTTACATTGGGTTTCCACAAGTGGTGGTAATTAGGCAAGACCCTCATTAGATAGTCCAGCTGTCCTAATTGTCGCTGAAATAAAAGTAGATTAGTGCGCTATGTTTAGACAAAAGCATAAGAATTCTTAAAGTATTTTGTTTACACATTTTGCGATGCTTACAAATGGTTTATCATTCATTTCTCTTCTTTGGCACCTGTTGCCATATATCACATTATTTTCTGGAATAGTTTCCGGTTCTGTTAAAGAACATGCTGGCCCTATGATACATCCATTGGTTAGTTCGATGTCCCGACTAATGTAGGCTATGAAAAATTAAAGAATTATTGTCAAGCAAAGAAATAAAGTTGATGACGTGGTAGCACATACCTTTTGTTTCTAAGATATTGTCATCCCCGACTTTATGTGCTTCACAAACGCTGGCTACTTCGAAAACGTTATAGTTGCCCACTATTTGTACAGGTATCATCGTCGACTCTGGAGCATTGGGTGGTAATCTATAATAAAAGTGAAACTAGTTAACAGCTATTTCAATTCATATTATTATGGTTTATAATTACTTGTATATTACCTATTTGCTATTATTGCCATCTCTTCTATAATATTTCCATCCCCGATAATAATTGGTCCAGCTTCTGCTAAAATGCTTGCTTTAGGATGTACTACGGTTCCAGCGCCAATTGTGATATCCCCTTTTAAAATACTTTCCTCGCATACCACAGCTCCGCAGCCTATCTTTAAACTGTGTAACAAGATAAAGTAACTTAATTAAAATAGAAGTCAACGTAAATGATTTGAAAGAAATGACAGATGATGGGCCTAACCTTATGTGACAAATGTTTTTTTTTGTTAACGTTCTAAATTTGCTGGGATTACCATACAAGTTATATTACTCGTCAGAATAAAAATTATTTAACCAAAAACTTAAAACTGAATAGTTATGGTGTATAAGAGTTCAATAGCTTACTTGGAACGTCTACTGGCAGATGAACTCATGTTGGAGGTTATGCTTGGTACAAACGTAGCGCGCTCTATCTATGGCAGAAGTAGTATATAAAAAACATAAACCATAATGGATTGGTTGAAACGACTGCTATTAGGGTTGTTCACCCTTTCCGCCTCAACTTCCTTACGAATCGAACGGTGATTACGAAAAGTAACGAGTTTTAAACAATTTCGGCATTTAAGATAACAGACGACGAGTAGTTTCAAATGAAGATTTAGTAGCAACAATTTTGTAATTTATTGCACAAGGTTTGGCGGTTTATTTAGGTCCTTATTCAACATTAAATAAACAAATTTCTTCACCGGGATGAACGTTTATTGAAAATTCTACAATAGTTTTATTGACTTTTACAAACCTGTGTAAAGCTATTTACAATTTTAATCATTATTTAAACTTTCTTAGTATATACAATTATTTTAAATTGTTTTTTTATTCATGTAAGCATATTCACGAAAATGCCCAAGGGTTGTCGTGATGTCATCAACTTGTTACGCTTGCGGTGACATCGCCGGAAGGAAAGAGACGATTAGCACGAGAAGAGATGCGAGATGAGAGCAGTTGCGAAAACATTGGAATATCTTTTTGATGGAAAATATTTTTCCTTGAATAAACTGGTTTTTTGTAATTAAGAAAGAAAACTCTTTTTCCATACAAAGTATTTATTACGTTCAAAATAAATGTGAAAAAATGTATACAGGGTGTCTGGTTTGAAGTGTCTGAGCGGCCAACTACATGTGCCCAGGTATGACTTGAGTCGAAAAGTCTAATGAACTTTTTCAAAATTCGGCTTAGTTAACGAGTTATTAATTAACAAACATTGCGGAGGAAGGCGGTACGCTGGAGCTCGTAACTAGGTGATAGACGAAGCAGTAGGAGGAGTGATCCACAATAACCAATAACAATCGTCGGAAGGTAACGCTTGATCAACGTATTTACTTATTTCTCTTCTCTCTCACTCTCTCTCTGTTTCTCTCTCTACGACACTCCCTCCCGCAGGAGGCTCACGATGACTCTTTGTCTCTCTTTTTCTCGCTCGCTCATTCTTTCGACAACACTACCTTACGATGGAGGCTCGCGCCAGGGTCTGGACTGGTCTGGACACTCCTTCCCCCTCCACAAGGACCAAAGTCAGCCCCTAGGGGGGCCAACCCTTAAAAAAAAAAAATATGAAGCAGATTTTGATTATACTGCATTGGTCACAGTGGCTATAAGACTGGTGGCGCACCCTTCTCAACCTCGTTCAGCCCCGGAGTCAGCCCCGAGCTCAGCCCCGCTGGCCGGCGTAAACCCCTTAAAGCAGCTAACCCGTCAACCTTCTAAGGCCGCAAGCCGGCTAATTAGAAGGGGCACGTAACATACATACTTGTAAAAAAAAGACGTCTTTCGAATAAATAGTGACACAGATTAATTAAAATAATGTATTGATAGTGCTAGATTCATTCCTCGAAATTGTTTATCGATGTTTAACAGATTCATTGTAATAATAAAACGACAGCCGACAATAAAAGAATACTTATTAATAACGCGTCTTGAAAAGTAAGGAGTTTTTATCATTTCGTTATTATTATTTATTCTCCCATCCATCCTTTTTTTATATCTTTGTACTGTTGTGAGTTCCGCGCCAAATACTTGACGGAATAAATAACCCGCCCCAACAATTATTTAAGATTTAATTAGGGGTAAATAAGCACAAAGATATGAAAAAAGGATGGATGGGAGAATAAATAATAATAACGAAATGATAAAAACTCCTTACTTTTCAAGTCGCGTTATTAATAAGTATTCTTTTATTGTCGGCTGTCGTTTTATTATTACAATGAATCTGTTAAACATCGATAAACAATTTCGAAGAATGAATCTAGCACTATCAATACATTATTTTAATTAATCTGTGTCACTATTTATTCGAAAGACGCCTTTTTTTTACAAGTATGTATGTTACGTGCCCCTTCTCATTAGCCGGCTTGCGGCCTTAGAAGGTTGACGGGTTAGCTGCTTTAAGGGGTTTACGCCGGCCAGCGGGGCTGAGCTCGGGGCTGACTCCGGGGCTGAACGAGGTTGAGAAGGGTGCGCCACCAGTCTTATAGCCACTGTGACCAATGCAGTATAATCAAAATCTGCTTCATATTTTTTTTTTTTAAGGGTTGGCCCCCCTAGAGGCTGACTTTGGTCCTTGTGGAGGGGGAAGGAGTGTCCAGACCCTGGCTCGCGCTAACGTTCTTCATCCGTTCCTTCCTCTGCTCTCTCTCTCTCTCTGTCTTTTTCACTATTTATCATATGATGGGGTAAGGTAGTGTCGTAGAGAGAAACAGAGAAAGTGAGAGAGAAGGGAGATAGGTAAACACGTTGATCAAGCGTTACCTTCCGACGATTGTTATTGGTTATTGTGGATCACTCCTCCTACTGCTTCGTCTATCACCTAGTTACGAGCTCCAGCGTACCGCCTTCCTCCGCAATTTTTGTTAATTAATAACTCGTTAACTAAGCCGAATTTTGAAAAAGTTCATTAGACTTTTCGACTCAAGTTATACTTGTGCACATGTAGTTGGCCGCTCAGACACTTCAAACCAGACACCCTGTATATAAACATAATTTTCATAAAAGTATAATATATTATGTAATAAATAATGCTTGTTCCGTGGTATCTTGTTTCATGGTCTGTTTTTTTGCAAAAAATCCGTCATTTTCGATTGCTTGCTTTTGGCTGAGGGATCTTTGCAAATTTCTTTAGATGTTGCTAAGCACTTGTAAGTTCTGTTTTAAATTTTATACTCCTTCCAGTTCAAGGATTTTCATTTAGGAAATATAACTCCAACTGTTCGGCTAAGTCTATGCCTTTTTTTACGTTTTTTAAGTATTGTACAGGGTTTTTTCCCAATTCTCGAATTGTGTCAGAGCGAAACCGTGTAATAAAAATGCCGTGTTATACGGGGGTCAATTGTATTTTCTGAAACTAGGAACGTTGGCACTTGCTGACATCAATTATAGTACCTGGTGGAATAGTTCCTGGTTCTGTTAAGGAACATCCTGGCCCTACGATTATTCCTCTAGTCAGTACGACGTCCCGACCAACGTAGGCTATAAAAGATAAAATTAATATCAAGCAAACAATTAAAAGTCTATATCACGGCGGCATATACCTCTTGGTCCTACGATATTGCCATTTCCAACTCTGAGCGATTCAGAAACAGTGCCTTCTTTAAAAATATTACCATCGCCCACTACTAGTGTTTGTCCCGATCTGCCGTAACCATGACGTGATAATCTGTATTAACCCATTGAGTCCCATGCGAAATTTGGGCTAGGAAACGCCAAGCAAACTATGCCATCGATTGCATTAGCAAAGAATAAAATATACGTATTTTTTTTTTATTTGGCGAATTGTTTAAACAATTTTAGCAAATAACAATCAAATTGCCGAACAAAAAAATACGAATATTTTATTTTTCGCTAATGCAATGGACGGCATAGTTTGTTTGGCGTCTTCTAGCTCAGATTACGCATGGAATTGAATGGGTTAAAAAGAAAATCAAACAATTGTTATTTTTACAATTTATATTATTACGGTACATATTTAATTGTATCTTACCTATTTTCTATTACTACGTTCGCTTCTATAATATTTCCTTGCCCAATAATAATTGGTCCATCTTCTGCTGAAATGCATGCCTGAGGACTTATTATGTTACCTGGGCCAATTCTGACATCTCCATATGTATTACCTCCTCGGCATAACGAAGCCGTGCAACCTATTGCTAAACTATGTAACAAAATAAAGTAATTTAATCCTTTGCACTCAAAGGTCTCCTCTGTGGAGGAAGGGGGGAGCATTATATAATTTCATTTCAAATTATATATTACTAGATTGTTAAAAATTACTTACCAGGTTGTTAAAAAAAAAACCAACTTCGCGTTGCTTGTCGCTGTATTGAAGAAAGATCTACGAGTAAAAAAAATAAATAATGAATATGTAATAAACGCAGAGCGACATGGTATTTTTTTAAAAATCAGTCTTCTCTATACTGCGTTCACCGAGAGAACGACCAGGCTTCGCGCAGCTTTGGGCGGAGTGGGGATAATACGCGGCCGAGTCTGCCTGGATTTTAGTGGAGAAACGAACAAGTGAGCGTTCATTTATGCGCAACTTTGACCAAATCTGACCAAATGCCCGGTCGTTCTCTCGGTGAACGCAGTATAGTCACACTCGAGATCAAATTAAAAGGTTGAGCAACGAGCCTAACTATATGTGACATATTTGTTTCTATTGACATTCAGAATTTGTCAGGATTATCATACAAGTTATATTACTCGTCAACATACAAATTATTAAAAAGATTAAAAATTAAATGGATATCGTGAGTATGAAAGGACTTACTTGGTACGTCGAGTGACCGATGAATTCATGTTGAACGTTGTGTTTCTTACGAACGGAGCGAGCTTTATGGTAGAAGTAGTATATCAGCTCCTTTATATGTGCGAAATTTGTCTGGTTCTTATCTCTGAAACGCATATGCATATGCGCGCAATTTTGTTTGTATGGTAATTTAAAAAACATTTTCATAAAAGTATAATATATTATGTAATAAATAAATTAAAAATTACTTACGAGGTTGTTAAAAAAAAACCAACTTTGCGTTACTTGTAGCTGAATTGAAGAAAGATCTGTGAGTATAAAAAAAGAATAAACGTGTAATAAACGTAAAGCGACATGGTATTTTTATACAAATCAGTCTTCTCGAGTCACACTCGAGACAAAATGTAAACGGATTAAATAATGGGCCTAACTTTGGGTGCGTGTTGGTTTAGTGCACACGAGTACTGGCAGTAACTTGTACAACGTCACGGATTTCTAGGAGAAACGTCTTCATTCGTCCTCAGTCACGCTTACGGATGCTTTTGCCAACGACGTAGGGTAATAAAAGCGTGAACATCAGCGTGGGAAACATGCGTTCGAAACATATACTACAGAACAAAAGATGAAAGAATCGAAGAACAAGAAGATGAGTTGTAGTAGTATAATGTTGTGTCGGGATCGTCATTCGCAAAACTAATGCCCATTAGAGACAAGAGCATCATAGGTTTTGGTATGATTCCGATCGTTATCTTTTGATAAAATTGTGTGGCGATACCGTTCACACACACACACGAGCTTTCTATGTACCTATAGGTTAACAGCTTCACCGCAAGCGAATCAGAAAACGTGGCAACTTTGCTAAAGAAATCCTATCTTTATGGCGATAACGCGTTCATTACGAAAACGACGTAATTAACTACGAATGCGGAAAACATCGCATCACTGAAGTGCAATGTTGCCACATTTAGTAGCGCATTTGGTTTTCTTACTGCGTATTGAACGGTTTCGCTAATTTCTTTAATTTTTAGTAAAACATTACGTCTCCTAATCTTTTTGAAATTTGGCACACACCTTGTTCTACATTTCAAAATACTATTCTCAAAATTTCTTCTGATTCTCTGTGTTATTTCAATTTGAAATTGATCTATTGGAGCTATGATGTCGACATATTAAGCCGGCTACAGACGATACTGCATGCTTGACAAGCATGCATGAACAATCTTTTTGTACAAGTATGCAGAAACGTCTGTAAGATAATTTTGCGCAAGCATTTTAATTGTACTAGCTGATTTATGATTGATTGAATTTTCATCAATCTTTTTAATAATTTGTATGTTGACGAGTAATATAACTTGTATGATAATCCTGACAAATTCTGAATGTCAATAGAAACAAATATGTCACATATAGTTAGGCTCGTTACTCAACCTTTTAATTTGATCTCGAGTGTGACTATACTGCGTTCACCTAGAGAACGACCAGGCATTTGGTCAGATTTGGTCAAAGTTGCGCATAAATGAATGCTCACTTGTTCGTTTCTCCACTAAAATCCAGGCAGACTCGGCCGCGTCTTATCCCCACTCCGCCCAAAACTGCGCGAAGCCTGGTCGTTCTCTCGGTGAACGCAGTATAGAGAAGACTGATTTTTATAAAAATACCATGTCGCTCTACGTTTATTACACATTTATTTTTTATTTTTTTTTACTCGTAGATCTTTCTTCAATACAGCTACAAGCAACGCGAAGTTAGTTTTTTTTTTAACAACCTGGTAAGTAATTTTTAACAATCTAGTAATATATAATTTGAAATGAAATTGTATAATGCTCCCCCCTTCCTCCACAGAGGAGACCTTTGAGCGCAAAGGGTTAAATTACTTTATTTTGTTACATAGTTTACAAATAGCTTGCACGGCTGCGTTATGCCGAGAAGGTAATACAAATGGAGATGTCAGAATTGGCCCAGGAAACGTAATAAGTCCTCAGGCATGCATTTCAGCAGATGATGGACCAATTATTATTGGAAGAGGAAATGTTATAGCAGCGAACGTAGTAATAGAAAATAGGTAAGATACAATTAAATATATACCGTAATAATATAAATTATAAAAATAACTATTGATTTGTTTTCTTTTTAATCCATTAAGTTTCATGCGAAATCTGGGCTAAAAAACGCCAGACAAACTAAGACATCGATTGCATTTGCAAAAATAAAATATACATATTTTGCTGTTCGGCAATTTGATTGTTTTTTGCTAAAATTGTTTAAACAATTCGCCAAACAAAAAAAATACGTATATTTTATTTTTTACTAATCTAATCGATGGCATTGTTTACTTGGACGTTTCTAAGCCCAAATTTCGCATGGGACTTATTGTGTTAATACAGATTATCACGCTTTGGTTACGGCAGATCGGGACAAACACTAGTAGTGGGCGATGGTAATATTTTTGAAGAAGGCACTGTTTGTAAAGCGCTCAGAGTTGGAAATGGCAATGTCATAGGACCAAATGGTATATGCCGTCGTGGTATAGACCTTAGATTATTTGCTTCACATTAATTTTCTTATCTTTTATAGCGTATATTGGTCGGAACGTCGTAGTGGGTAGCGGAACAGTCATAGGGCCAGGATCTGTCTGGACATAACCAAATACTATAATTGATGTCAGCAGGTGCCAACGTTCCTAGTTTCAGATAATACATTTGACCCCCGTATAACATGCCATTTTTATAACACTGTTTCGCTCTGACCCGAGTCGAGAATTGGGAAAAAACCCTGTACAATACTTAAAAAACGTAAAAAAAGGCATAGACTTAGCCGAACAGTTGGAGTTATATTTCCTAAATGAAAATACTTAAACTGGAAGGAGTATAAAATTTAAAACAGAACTTACAAGTGCTTAGCAACATCTAAAGAAATTTGCAAAGATCCCTCAGCCAAAAGCAAGCAATCGAAAATGACGGATTTTTTGCGAAAAGAAGAGCATGAAACTTCTCTAATTATAAAAATATGATAGTATGTTTCTCTAATTTTTTAACCTAACCCTTTTTTTGTAAAAATTTATTGTTTCGTATAACACAGATTACAGACTAACGGCATTTAGGCCTGTCCGTCGCAAAAAATCGAACTGTTCGCTTTACACGGCATTTTTTCGGAACATGTATGTATCTTATGTGCCCCTTCCAATTAGCCCGCTAGTGGGCTTACCAACACTAACCGTAGCTTTCTTTCTTCTTTTATGATGGCACTGTGTTTGCCAATTATTTCTCTTATTGGCCGTGGTTTCGGCATTACGAGCAGGGGAGCGCTACTCTGGTTCGTTAGGCGTACTTTGTTTTGGTCAATCAATTTCCAGCTTCCAATGTTAGCAAAAGTATTTTGTTTGGATAATACATAAATGATGTAAAATCGTAATGCCCTGGTTTCTCTTTTATATGAAGTAATTTCTACGCAAATTTGGTATAAAACGAAAGCTAAGCTGATCAAAACGCTCCCCAGTTGAAATTTCGTTTCTTGCGGTAAATGTGGTTAAATGTATGTACGGTGACAATGTAAAATACTGGTACAGACGAGCTATAAGATAAATCGGACAAGCAATGTAAATTTTTGGCCCACGACCGGGGGTTTTCGAAGCCCCCTTACCATTTTAGTGTCGCATGCTTTATTCATTTCACTGTTTCTTCTCTCATGCTACAAGTATGCTATATCTATATTTCTTATATAGGTATTCAAACAATAGCATATTAATGTAACCATTTCTTTATAGCGATTAAATCTATGCTTCAATTCAATTTTGTCAATTTTAAGAACAATTTGCATCTCAATGAAAATATTATTTTCCCTTCAGGGAAATGGAAGGATTCCCTGAAGGGACTTGAGCGGCTAGCGGGCTTTTTCATACCAGCTATACGAACAGAAACCAAGAACCATAGTTGGCAGCTTTGCATTCGTTAGTGCTGCCCTCCAGCCTATTATTTGTGGCGACCTCACCACAGCTTCCTAGCGCTGCCGCGGAGAGGCGTGACAATTTTAGCGACACGAGCGCCTCCGGAAATAATATTCATTTATTTAAAACTGATCTTAATTGTTTTTTAGTATTGTTTTGTTATTCACTTCTTCGTTGTTCCATTGTGATAGAGAAAGGACGCTGTTCAAACGATGAATAAAGTTTATATATTCGTTATAATTGTGGATACAGTTATTCCCTAGAACTAAAAACCCACATATTTTATACAACGCGCATGCGTAAAGAAGTTGAAAAGAGTGCGTCACCAGTATTCAAGCCACTGTGACCAATGTAGTATCAGTCACAATGTGCTTCATAGTTCACTTTTAAAGGGTTGGTATGGGCAGAGGGGAAAAACAAATATCGGCATGGTGGGGGTAAGAAGTATCCACCCCCTGGTACCCTCTACATTCACAGGTAGCGTTGTTGTCGCTAATATTAACAGAATTAGGTGTCTTCATCAAATTATATATATGTATATAATAAAATGTAACAAAAATTTATTTATAGGAAGAAAGAAATTTAAATTATTTGGTGTAATATCCATATATATTTTTTAGAAGTTTCTGCATAGGATTCGTATGGGTTTATGTGAACACACGGATAAGTGATTCGATTAGTTAATAGCGACAACGACACTACCTGTGAATGTAGGGGGGTACTAAATATAATAGTTCGCTCTGATACAGTGAGGCTTGGCCGCATTGGTAACCCTATCTTTGCACACGCGCTGTACTGCAGTAGACTGTTGCCGCTGTCCCCACCCACCTTCGCCATTATCGTTTAAAACTCTCACAATGAGAAAACTATGCCGCCAAGTGCTTAGATTGAAAATGTTCTGCTCTTTATTTTAAAAAAATCAGAAATAAGACTAGTATAGTTTAATTTCTAATTTCACGCTCAATAGAAATCATCGCTATGAGTTTTGCCGTCCCAGAAAATGTGCCGCCGCGTGCAAATGCACGTATTCCAGTGACGGTAGAGCTGGCTCTGATTATAGCCAGGACAATTTGCACGCAATTAGTGAAGAGTGATGATTGCAACAAGTCTAAAGTTTTTTTTGGGGAAAAATTTTTTGCGATAAGGGCCAATTTTTCACTTTCCGTATGATGCAAATGGATTAAACCAAAATAATTGCTTGAAACGACTGTTATTATGGTTGGTGGCCATTTTCGACTTTAGTCTCGTATGACTGGATCGGTGTTTGCGGAAAAGTAACGAATTTTTGAAAATTTTGGCAATTAAGATAACAGACAATGAGTTGTTTCAAATTAAGGTTTATTAGCAACAATTTTGTAATTTATTGCACAGGGTTTGGCGGTTTATTTAGGTTCTCATTCAGCATACAATTAACAAATTTCTTCATCGGGATGAACGTTTATTGAAGATTCTACAATAGTCTCAGAGGCTGAGAGTATCAAATGTGTTTGCTGCAAATCAGAAAATAACGAATGGTGAAACATCGAAGGGGAACAACCTGTGGGTTCTTTCCTTGTAATTTTCTCACGCTTATCGTACGTCCCCGCCGATGCAAGAAAGTTACGTTAGAATTATGCTAGAATTTACTCTCTTTCTCTCTCTCTCTCTCTCTCTATTTCTCTCTCTCTCTCTCTCTCTCTCTCTCGTTCGATCGATCTATCTTAATATTTCGTATAAAACAGATCTTACATCTTCGCTAGAAAAAGAAATATTGTAAAATGTACTTGCTCTTACAGAAATTCATCATTTTACGATGCGCTAATCGAAATCGAAGAACTAGTCTCTTAGCGTGTAAATAACCTGTCGTGAGGTGCTCTAAAAGAAATTTGTTCGTTTAATCTGTCGATCAAAGAGCATACATACGTTTTACGTGATTCTTACCTTTGCTTTATAGTTAGGGATGATGAAACGATAATGACGCCAATCAGTCGTTTATTTAAAAGGAAGTGGCTGGATAAGCGATTACACAATGGACCAACTATGGAAATATAGATCATTTACGAGAGAACGGTACTCTTCATTTCGGTGAGAAACGTTAAGTAAGTAAAGATAGAAAAGTTTCTCTAAACAAAAGATCGACGTCTGAAACGAGCTACACTTTTTTTCGACGCAGCTTTGTTACAATTCTAGTAGTAAAAAATGACTGTATTTCGTCCTTACACGGAGCGACATTGGCTATTAGATATCGCTTATACTTCGTTCGTTTTGGTATCGTGCCTCTTAACCAAAAAGCGTTAACGAGGGCAACGTTTTAACTCATTATCCCTTTTCTGCTTATGTCGTATCGCTCTAGATATCTACCTATCCTCCGTGAACTCGAACTTTTCGATTTCCATTAAAAAGTCTGTTAAACGTTCGCTATTCTACCCTTTTTCTATCCGCAAAACCTAACGCTCCTCTTCTTGGGATCCCTTTTTATTACATCATCCTAACGATTTCTGCGAAGGCCACACGACGATCCCCTTTCTTGCGTGTCCAACAAATATCGTATGATATTCTCTACAAACCCTATTAAAATATAACTTGTGTTCGCTGCTTAAAGTCTCAGCCATTTCTTCTTTTTTAACACTTTATAACGAGATAATGTATTTTCAAAACGTAAACCATGAATGTCTCCCAATTCCAAAATTCCCGACGATCCTACGAAAGGATATAGCATACGGGACATGCAAGCCGTTTCTCTTGGGGAACAATGAATACCATCTTGCTTCTCTCACAGATATTCCTCTTATCGCATGCTTCGTATAAATATTCTTATACCACATCCACTCAATGTCATTCGTACTCGCATAATTCGTCTATGCGTCTAATAAACATAAACGAAGGGTTTACGACATGAATCTTTCTCGGAAATCTATTTAAAGATATATAACAATCGTTATCGTTCGAGGACCCCGGTAATTTATTTTCTTTTAAGGTACTAATAAAAATTTGTCTTTAGACTTAAAACCATACGTATATATTTCTCTTGCTCTCGCTCTCTCTCTTCCTGTCTCTTTCTCTCCCTCTACCCATCTTCTTTTCTCTTCGACGTGAAATACAAGGGGTAAATACTAGGATAGAGTGCCGGTTACGTTGCAGTCTCTCTTCGAATCGTTTTTTTGAGAATGAGCTTTCCGTTCGTCCTTTCCTGTGACTATAATCGTGTAGTTTCTCATTACATTTTTTTCACGTAGAATCATCTAAGTTGACCGTGTCGTTAGATGATGTCGTCGTTTTCTCCGTCTAACGATAATAAACCGTGCGGACCGTAGTGGGATTTTTTTTGCCTTGTTTTGCTTTTATTTGCTAGGTCTTTTATTGTTTCGTCGATAAGATGTCCGCAACGAAGTGTCGAACGAGTAGAAATTTTGTCGAAAGACCGGCTCTCTCACAGTGCATATATCCGCAGTCTTAAAGTTTACGCGCAAAATAGACTCATTACTTTTTTATTACTTTTTTGTCTTGTATTTAACTTCGAGGCGATCGCGAACGCAAGGCTGATCGTCGCTCTTTGAGGGCTCGAAGATCATGAAACGATAATACGCGAGATAGATTTGTCAAAATTAAAAGACTTTTATGCCTCGCTATCGGGTGGTCCACCAAGCGTGATCAGTTTTAATTATTCCGCTGCTAGTGGTCCGATTGAACTTTTATTTTAGTATTACATGGTTCAAAGGAACCTTTGAGATGATTATAATAATTTTTTTTTGTGATTTTTATGATTGAAGATTTTCTTACGACGATAAAAAAATATTTGTTTTGATACTTGCTGAATTCGTCTCAATATTTGCTACAAGATAAGTGTGAACAAATTAGAGATTTATCTATAAAAAATTGAAGGTAACGTTGAAAACTCTGAAAACTTCGGTTAACGAACAATTTATTATAATCATCTTAAAGCTCCCTTTGAACCATATTATACTAACAAAAAATGTTCAATCGGACCACTAGCAACATAATAATCTAAGCTGATTACGTTTCGTAGACTACCCTGTACATTTTAGGTATACCGAAATAATGGCAGGATGTCCTGAGGATAATTCGTTTGAAATTTCTTTTAATCCAGCATCTCGATATGCCATGATTAATATCCATCATTGAGTCTAACTGTCGATGTGTCCGGGGTGCCTGATATTTACATATATATATATATCTAATGGATGTGGTATAGGAATATTAAATTACTTGAGTGAGAACATTCGATACAAGCAGCGCTATTACTTGCAACATTTGAAGCCAAGCGAATGTAACACTTATCATCATCGATATATCATGTCGTGAAGCTTCGAAGCTGAAGAGATTACCCACCTTTCTCTTTATGTCTTTTTTTTTGTCAAGGATATTAACATTCACTAGGGATATACTTGGTGGACGTTGATCGTATATCGAGTGCTATACATCGTCTTGAGATTTTCCTGCTTCTTCTCAGAACATCCTGCAATGTGTTTCACAAACTTACGAGGATAAAGGATAAGAAATTACAACACGAAAGCTCGAAAGTCATCGATCGCGGGTTTTGAACGAGGAAGATTTTACGCGATAGAAAATTAAGAGGGTACAACGTGCGGGTAGAGTTTTTTTTTTTTTCTTACAGAATCAAGAAAGGATCATCCAAGAATTCTGTTGCAGATAATCAGATTGCCCTTATTGATTTCGAGAGAACAAAAAAAGCACGCATCATAAAAATATAATCAACGATGTCTGGAGAAATAAATCATCTAACTAACTCAATTCGCCGAAACGATAACCGATATATTTTCTTTATTTTAGTCCTTAAGAAACGTGCAAAAAAACGTTGAGAAGTAACGAGATAATAATTAATAAAATGTAGAGGGTTTGAACGATCTCAAAATTATATTATTCTACAGATCTCACTCAATGAAAAAGCGTTTCAAAACAAATCGTATCGTAAATGGGACAGTCTTGGGTCAGCTACGCAGGTATCTCATCGAAAACTGTGGTATCGCACGCGTAGTGGTCACGGTTTCCTCTCGTTTCATTTAGAAATCGATAATAACGCGCGCGCGTGGGTGTCTATGATTTCGTGTGTTATACCTATGTGTGTTACGTACAAAATGGGTAAAGCGGAATTGAAACGGCGCACATCCTACGTCACCCTCAAATAGATACGATCTCCTTTCATTTAGACATTATATATAACTTTATATTATCCGTCAACTTTTATTTATTATATATATATTTTTATATATTATATATTATAAAATTTAACTCCAAATTGCGATAATAACGTCTAATTGCAACGTGCGTGCGCGTGTACGTGTTGCGCCTTATTCTCTGTTTTTCGTGTACGTGTCTCTCGCTCTCTATTTTTCTCTCATACATGATCTTTTTTATTCTTTCACGCATTCGCTTAGTTTCCTCTCATTCTCTCTCTCTCTCGCTCTCTTCGTTATTCACACACTCTCACACATTCTCGTTCTCTCTGTGGGGAGTAATTGTGTACGTGTGTACGGTGGTAGTGGTATCGGTAGTGGTGGTGGTGGTGGATGTGGAACCGGTGGTGGTGTCGTGTGCACGTGTCTCGTGTGTAGGTAGGTCGTGAACGATCATGGATAAAATGTATTTTTGCACTCGCGCGTACGTGATTCTGTGTACGTGTTCGTTTTTTTTCCTTTATCTACAATTAAATGAATTCTACGCACTTACTCGTTAATCGGCAGAATAATATGAATCTCTTAATTTCGTTCTATAAGTATATTTAACCGTCCGGAAACGTGTCAGTCGGCGCACCGTCACGGGTTCCGCCATCGCTCTCCTCGCATCGTCGCACGATCGCCGAGAATCCAAGATTTTCTTTTCTAAACGAATTAATCTCTCGCGTTCATCGTTCTTTTTTTGTCCTAGGCGTTACGCGGTTGTGAATACGATCGTAGGTATAATGTATATTTAATAGCCTGAAACGCATCCAAATTTTGCATCGACTATGATCTACGATCAAGCTACGATCGGCTACGTTCTTCTCGACAAAAATTGGATACGTCCATTTTCGCGCGGGAGCGAGAGAGAGAAATGGACGCGGCTGTATCGGAAAGCAAGAGAGCGGTCGATGTTGTTATTTATCGATGAAGCAACGACGAATTTTCAATGGATTTCCATATCTCGTGATATACGTTCTCGACACGCGTAACAATGGTGTGCGCGATCGCTTAATGCCGGAGCGACCAGCAAGGAGAGCCGGTAACAGTGCGTAAAAATCGCTTCGAGAGGCTTCACCGCGGTATTGGATTATTTATTTTTAAAGTATTTAAGAAATACGTGTGTTACGTATAAAGAGAGGCGCGTTATACAGTGCTTTACAGTACCAAAACGTTAATGCGCACATAATGTTTACTCGATTAACTATCTACGCGCTCGCGCAGGCGTGTGTCTTATCTCCGTGTGATCGTTTTTTTTCCGTTCCTTTTTTTTTTTTCTTTAGTTTATATCTTTTTCGTCGCTGTCACTCGTCGTGTCCTGTACGTATACGCATATCCTGCGTGTCTGTCCCTTTTTTCGTATGAATCTACGTTTCTGCGTGTACTTTTCCGTATCTCTTATGTAGGTGTCTGCATGTGTGTGTGTGTGTGTGTGTGTGTGTGTGTGTGTGTGTGTGTGTGTGTGTGTGTTGTGTATGAATGTTTCCTGTACGTGTTCTCGTGTTTCACGTGTATGCATGTGTTGCGTTCTGTGATCGTCCAGGCGAGTCTCAGGACAAAATTATCTAAACGCACTCATATCTCCACTCGAGGTCTCGAGGATCAACGAATTTTGACCGTGCCGCCGATATATTTTTATTACATACGTATGCATATTTATGTAATTATAATGTATATTCATAAAGTAGCTCGGGACTAACGAATCACTACTGAAAGGTGTATTGGAAGAGGTCGAAGGATCGGTCGAACGCGAGCATCGTCCATGCGTATACGTAATATACTTTTTTTCTTCTTTTCTTAGCTTTTTCATTTTTTTTTTATACTTTTTGTCTCGAGTTTCACTTTTCGCGATAACAAAAAAGGCGGATCGTTGCTTCTAACTGTTACGCCCGACTCGACCCGCTCGACTTCAACGGTGTACTCTAATCTTTTTTGTAACGATTAAATGGTTTTCTCTTGTTTCCTCTCTTTTTTTTCTATTTCAGTCTCGCAAACTTTCTCACATTATTTTTTCCCCCTCGCACGTACATATATTTCGGTGTCCTACGACGAGAGAGCGGCTCGGTCAAAATTTACACGCGTACGGCAGTCCTCGAGCTCACGACGATCGTCCTAAGGCTATCCTGGTGGACTCAACCAGATATTTTTTTTTTAGTTTATACAATATATACTTTACGTATGTATCGTAACAACCGATATCTCACTTTACGCTCTCGTTCTCGTTTTTTGTTCTTGTTCATTCTCGCACTCTCACGTTCTTACATCGTTCCGTCCGCTGTCATACTCTCTCTCTCTCACACTCTCACGCTCGACTTTTCTCTATATATAATATATCTTATATTTGTATATATATATATATGTGTGTGTTTGTGTATATATATATATATATATATATACTTCTATATATCTTTTATATATATTTTATGTTGCTTTCTTTATGTATACTTTATATATAACAATGTTATGTTTATTTAAGGCCCAATACGTTCTTTACGAAGGAAATTATCTGCAACAGAAAGGAAAGGAAGATTTCGTTAAACGCTTGTATCTCTCTTTCTCTTTTTCCTCCTCCTTCTCTCTCTTGCTCTTTGTATCTCTTTTTTTTCTCATATAATCTTTCATTTTGCTCTCCGTCTCTTTCTCTCATTTTCTCTCTTTTCTCCCCATTCTCTATTTTGCTCCCTGTCGTTTAGCACCGCGATATATCGAACTGCACGGTTGGTGAAACGAAAAAAACCGGAATCGCTAAAGCGCTTTGTCCGACGCGTCGTACAATTTCTATCCGAAGGACGTAGTAAAGGATGAACGTGCCGCGGAGGCGACGGACGAGTAAAGTAGATGGTACCCGATCCTAATCGGACGCCGGAGACTTCCTTCGAGGATCTCATAAAAACATTCTTTCCACCTTAATCCTAGACTAAAATAACGCAAAAGCATTTATAAATTATTATACATGTAACGTGCGCTCTCATAAGTGTCGCTTCCTCGCGAATTCGACAAGAAGTAGAAGAAGAATAAGTTGCACGAGTGGATTAACGGAACCATCTACCACGTTCGTTCCGCTTCTCACCGCGGCCGTTTCTTTCCATACATTTCCCTCTCTCTCTTTCCTTCCTATCCCTCGTACAGACCGCGCCAGGTATCGATCGTGATATCGAAAGGGACGGTATCAGATCGTTACTCAACGGGGATCGTCTGAACGGTACTCTGGCATCTTCTCAGAGAGGACTCTTTTTTTTTTTCCCAATTCCGTATATACCTTGTCTCGTAATCCTCGTAGGGAGGAGGGGAGCACGATATCTCGATGCTGTATCGACTTTCGGCGTGTCTCTCCCTTTCCCTTGAGATACTTTTCGTTCTCTCTCTCTCTCTTTTCCTCTCTACTTCTCCTCTTTCTCTCTGTCTCGAGTACCCGCTCGGAACTCACCTCGACAGAGCAAGGCCCCGCGCTATTCGCGTTCCGCTTTGTTTGTCAGCGTCGGGACGCCCTGCGCCGCGTCGATCGTTCAGCTGTCGACGCTGAAAAGCTCTTTGTGAAGGGCCGGAAACTCGAGGTGCGGCTGCGACCGTTTGAACTTCGCCAGGGCGTCCATGTGTAGGAGCGAGATTTCCCGTAGCTGAGGGATCTTCGCGAGGATCGCGTCGCACACGGTAACGTCGCCCTTTATCGGTGACACGTGGTTCCGGTCCAGCTCCGATCTCAGCGCTCGTATCACCGCCTGCGAGAGCCTCGTGATTTCCGCCAAACCCTTCAGTCCCGGCCGATCTGCCGACAAAAAAATTTACCTTGTTATTATAGATTAGCCTTTTCGTCTAAAACGTTCTTGAAATATTGATAATAGTTTCGAAAATAGGTACGAACCGGGACTGAGTAGTACCGCCGCGCTATAAAGCGCCAACTCCGTTTCGGTTAGCTTCAATTCGGCAACGCTTCTAGCCAGCTCGAACACGCAGGAAACGAGTTTCATTTCCGCCGTGTCCGTCGTGTAGAACGCATCCTGAGGTAGCATCGTGTCGCCGTACAGGACGCAGTTCTGCTGGAGATCGAGGTACCTGCTCATTCGTAGCACAGCCAACTCGAAGGAACCTGCAAAGTATCGTGAAGGATTAGCAAAAATTCGTAAGCGCGAGACCGTTCGCTCGTAGGACCACTCGTTCGATCGAGTATTCTACGAGGGAGAGTCGCACTAGAAGTTCTACAGGGTGTCCAAGCGGAGAACTACACGTACACATCAATGAATTGAGTCGAAAAGTCTGATACCATTTTTCGAAATTCGACTTAGTTAACGAATTAATAATTAACAAAGATCAGCCAAATACGGCGATTAATGAAAAAAGGCGGTTTATTTGAGCTTGCAGTTAATCAAGAAACGAAGCAGTAGGAGGAACAATCCACAATAAACAACGTTACATGTCACTGCTTGCCGTGATTGGCCTATCTTTGTTTGTTAATAACTACTTAATTGTACCGAATTTCGGAAAATAGTATTAGACTTTTCGACTCAAATCATTGATGTGCACATGTAGTTTTCTGCTTGGACACCTGGAACCAGACACCCTGTATATAGCACATTTATTCTAATTGTATAAGTAGGTAGATATGGTAGAGCGACGAGGGTGGTCACCGGGGAAAGGAATACTAACCGGCCTTGAGTAGAACGATCTGGTCATCCTGCGAGAGCTTCATGAATCCAGGGACCATCTTAGCGAACTCGATGATCTGCTGGATAACAGTGGTTAGCTTTTGGGCACATTCGAGCCAGAGTTGCTCGTGCGCCATGTTCTTGTAATAGAGTAATCTGGAGAGGTCGTGAGGCTTCCGGAATGACTCCTGTATCTGTTCCGTCGACACCAGGCACGTTCTCGCGTGCGCGTCCGCTATCGTCTTCGAGAGCAGCTCGCTGATTTGTGCCGGATCTGCGAAAGTCGTGCACGGTTTTTGATGTAATCAAACGGTATCAAACTTTTTTATCGTACTTCATTATACTCTAAGCTATATACATCGAAGCTTTTTCGGGCATACCAAAGGATGAATCTTTATGGGAAATGGGTTCGACCGTTCGAATGGGAGTAGTAAAAAGCCACATAGCTCGGACGTATCCTTGCGTGCCGAACGGCGCGTGTCATTTTGCGATCGATAGCGCGTTTTGCTTCGTCGGCGTGCACGTAATATGGATCTATCGAGAATTTGGATCGTAAGTCGATCAAAAATTCGTCATGAACGGTATCTTTTCGAAGCATATGGAATAATTTGCATCGACGTTCGTAGCTGTCATTTGACGGAAGCGATGCACGACACGTTCGGGCTATTAGTCCGTTCGTCTACTTTCGAACTCGTCGCTGCGTGATCCATATTAAACGCTCTTTATCTAACCGACACGTTCGATGCGGGTGGGTCACGCGAGCACGTCGAAATCGCCGTTATGTGGTTACTGAAAGAGTCCGCGTACGATCTGAAAACGCATAAAATCAACGGAGACGTTTCGTTCGTTGAAGCAAAACGTTCTCCGTGTGAAAACAGGTGCGTCGGATTTTTTTTAAAAGTCGAGGTGCTGTCTCGGTGCGAGCTTCGCCACGAGGAAGCATCGCGATGACACTTTACACACTACTCGTAATACACTTTTTCATGCAGCATGAGCAAGGTACATGTAGACGTCAAGAATGTGAGCCGATCGTGCGAAAGACCATCGAAAGCACGATAGTGCGAAGAAAGGAAGTATCTAAACGAAGGTAGATAGATCCACGCGCGTGGAAGCGAAAGAAGGTGAAACGTAATCGCAAACAATCCATCTTACGACGGATCGATATTATCCTTCGGCTTATCGGATAAGACGCACGTCTCTATCTTCCATTTACTTTACACAAACACGATTCTCGTCTCTTGGAGAACGATCAATCGGACAGGCCCTACCCTTTGCGTACGCGGACTCTTTGTCGTGCGGAGCGAGGAAAAAGAGATGGAGGCAAAGAGATAGACAAAAAAAGAGAGATAGAGAGAGCGATAGAGTGAAAGAGATAGATAGAGAGAGAAAGTAAGAGAAAGAAAGAGAGAGCAAGAGAGAGAGAGAGAGAGCGCGAACATGCCCATGCAAAGGGACACAAACGTAACCTCACATCTCGCATGGGACATACTGGGCAGACTCGGCACTTCGTCGTCCTCGGATGGATTGGTGACCCTCTGTTGCTGACCGCTCAGAAAGGTCGTCGAGTCGACCATCGTGTACGAGCCGTGTCCCAAGCTGGCGAGTTCGACGGTAGTTTCTTGCTTGACGGCAACGATCCCACCCCCGCTCAGTGAACCACCACCACCACCGCCGCTACCGCCTCCTCCACCGCTTCCAGCCGTTCCACCGGCAGCGGCGGTGCTGGCTCCACCGCCTCCTCCGTTACTACCGCTACCACCACCACCACCACTACCGCCGCCGCCGCCACTACCACCACCACCACCACCACCACCACTAGAAGCACTACCAGCGTTGCTACCACCGTTTCCACCACCACCACCACCACCCCCACCGCCGCTGCTGCCTCCTCCGCCTCCGCTACCGCCTCCGCCTCCGCCAGCACCACCGCCACCGCCTGTGCTGCTTCCGGTTGCCGAGGCAGACAGCGACTTTCCTGGTGCGCCGAAAAGTCAAAGTTCACGGCGTCAGGCCTTACGAGCACGCGGCCGACAAGGGTGACCAGGATGCACGCGCGCTCAGCGTCGCGATTACTTTTCATTTTTTCTCTCGCGTAACAGTTCTCCCGATCACCCTTGCGAGAGCAAATCGTCAAAGAGATATTCGTGAGAGCGGATCGCGAGTTTTAAAGCAGCGGTACCGGAAGGAGAGAGGAGCTCGGCAAGGATCGTTTTTTAGACTTTACTCGCGTCTTCCTCCCGGCACTGCGTACCTATCTGTGACGCGTCGTTCGACAACGTGTGCGTGTTAGGTTCGATGAATTAGCGTTAATGGCGCCGAAATGGAGAAAGGGGAGGTTCGGAGAAAGGGTCGGGAGATAGATAGATAGATAGAGAAAGAGTGAAAGAGAGAGAGAAAGCAAAGAGAAGAAACGTGAAGAGAGAAGGGAAGAGAAGATAATAGAATAGAAGAGGATCGGAGAAAAGTGGCTTACCGGTGGTGACCACACTGGGAAGTACTCCGGTCGCTGTAACCGCGGAGGGTGTGTCGGGTGCTACGGTGTCCGCCACTTGCGTCTGCGTCGGCCTAGGGTCGTAGGCCGTCGTACTGTCGACGTAGTCGGCGCTGAGCTCGTAATTCGTCATCGCTTGATGATTGTAGTAACCGGAGCCACCCGTGCCGGGTCCCGGCGATGCGTACTCGCTACCGCCGTATGGGTACCTATCAGTTTCGGATAAAAGAGAGAAAAATTTCTCAATGAAAAGGGAACTCGGAAATATTTTCAAGAGATTTCTATTCTTCGATAGACACGATAGATGCGCGTCTGGCCTCTATCTTTAGAACAGAAAATACTGACCCGCCGTTGTAAGGGTGGTGCTGATCCGAACTGCTGGGCGTTTGATGCTCGAACACACTGCTATCGGGAGCCGTTTCAGAGGCCGCTCTCATTTGTGCCCTGTGAAACCTGACCTCATCCTCGACCTTCTCCCGCTGCTTCTTTGACATACGCCCGAATTTAACGGCTGAAAGGAAGAACGTTAATACCGGTTAGAAACCGAGGATGTTGTTTTCTTCTTAGCGTATTATTTCGATAGAAAAAAAAAACGAATAAACCCGAGGCTAGTAGAGAAGATTTATTATATTACGAATCTACGAAAAACACATGGTAAATCAAACTTGCGCGCTAACGAATTATTTCGCGAGTGATCCCGATAGCTTCGTTGCTTTTCTTCGAGTTTTCAAGGTCTCCGACCTTGTCGGCTACGGCACGCGCTTACTCCACTTAGGAAATCTGGGAAACTCGAGCGTGAAATAGGTACGGGCGTCGCGTATCGAGAGGTCGATCGAGATTGGTGCACGTGACTCTGCCCCCACTCCTCCCCTTTTGCCAGCCGGTAAGGGGAGATGCAGGGAACGCGGAAGCGAGTCGCCGTCTTCGTCGTGCTTGTGTCTTCGTTGTTCGCGGAGCGATGCACCCACCCGTTTGCCGCTGACGTCACACCCCTGTGCCGAACACAACGGCAAACGCGAGCGATACGCGTACGTCATCGGTTCCCGCAATCGCTAGACTTCCCCCTCGAGCCTCTCTCACTCTCTATTTCCTTCTCCCCCCTCCTCTCTTGTAACGATATCTCTTTCGCGCAGTTCGCGTCAAAACGCGCGCGGTCAGTACCGTCTTAAAAATATGCTCGAGCCCCGACCGGAAGGGTCATTCCACTCTTTCGTCGCGCGCCTCGACATTTCCGTCTTTTGTTCGTGGCACTATCCGCGAAGGAAATAAAATAAAGTCGGACACACCGGTATTTTTATCGGCAGTCGTACGATCGAATCCAAATTTGAAAGTACGCCTTCGCGTTTTCAACGACTAGAATCTATGTCGTCGATATGATCCACCCAAGACCCCGTAACTTTATTTACGAGTATTTCAAGAGTGATTTACGATCGAGAGACGGAAAAAATTCCAAAAATGATCGTTCACTTTGCGACTCTTTCCGCGGCCCTGGCCGCGAACGGACAGTCCGTTCGAATAGTGACCGAGCGGTCACGCATGCACGAGGAAAGGATACACGAATGTATGCAGGAGTGTCGTGGGGGTAGGAGAGGGGAAGACGCTACGTCAACCGCCAGCTGAACCGCTATCGGGATCGCGTACACGCGCGTTGGACGAAGGCGAGAGAAGAGAGACGAGGACGGTGCGACGGAGGGTGATCGACCGAACTCGTGGAACGAAAGAGAGAAAGGGAGAGAGAGAGTGAGAAGAAACCGTGGGTGGGAGAGAGACAGAGATGACAACAGGAAGAGTATGCGCAGCCAGCACACGATGCACTTTCTGCCGCTCTCCCGCGTCTTCGTCCGCGCCATGCGCACACGTGTGCGTATACACGAGCGTTATAGAAGTGTACACGAGAAGACGATGGACTCGGTCCTTATCGTGGAACGCAAATAGGCCTCGTAAGAAAGAGAGGAGGAGTAGTTTATGCGATTACTACCGTATCAAATCCACGAGCGAGTTTATCCGGGCGATGTGCTCGCGATCAACGCGACGAACGAGACGTAAGTTAATTACGATCCGATCGGTCGTAAGTGCTCGCACGTTTAATGGACGTTCGTCCAACGTTATGACCAACGTACAGTACAGATACATTCTTTCGGATAACAATGCTCGATCTAAAGAGGAAATACGATACGCGTTGGATTTAAGTTGAGTTTTATTGCTTCGACTCCCTACGATAGGTGGGCGTACTTATTACATCGTGGACGATCGTACGCCCGTATTTACTAACATTGTTTATAGTATATGCGTCGCTACTGTCCCCGGCCGGAGTTTCCTTCCTCCCGGAGTTATCTCTTCTTCTTTCTCTCGCAGAAAGTAGTAAACTTTTGTTCGAGAGTACGCGTTTTTTTATTATTTGTCAGACTTTGTGATAAATCGATACGGAGACGAGCGGTTCGTTTCGAGAGAAAAACAACGGGATATCCTGGTACGCGCGCCTGCGGTACGACCGAACGGGGATGTGCATTTTCACGCGCGGAGCGATCTTAAGACGATCAAGGACAGGGTGGCCTAGTTTAGAGAAACTCCGGCTAGGTGAACGGCATATCTACTCCAGGAATATCCACAAAGGAAACCCAGCACGACGTGTCACTTTCATAGTCCGCTAAACACCGCAATCTTACTTCCTCTTTCGGATAGGCGCGCGTACGAAATATCTTTGGTCGGTCGCGTAGTTAGCGCGCTCAAGACAGCTTCGATAAGGTGCAGCGTGGCAAGGAGGGAAGAGGAAGGTTGCGGTCGTGGCGAGAGCGGCGAGGAAGAGAGGAGAGGGTGTACGCTCTCCGATAAAGGGTCGTATACCCCGAGAGAGGCACGCGTGTTCGTTACGATCCCCGTGTATCGGATTCGAGAGCCATAGACGTGCTTCTGCTAATGCGATACGAGCATTAACTCTTAATTACGTTTCGTCCAATTGCATCGATCTTTTTGCGAGCATGTCGCCCTTTAGCTTTTACGGTTTCGCGAGGAATTTCGTCAGAAAAATTTAACGGGGTTACGTTTGGAACGAATTAGTCCGATTTCGGGGGAAAATCTTTTGCGGTATGGGATTAAGCCGAACCTATTCGTTTCCAGTATCATTTCCGCTACGATTGCTCGGGTTATCGGATTGATTCTTGAAAAAAAATTATTGGAGTTTACTTCGGTCGGTTTGCCCCGAAAATGGAAATCATCGAGGCGATCGAGGACGAATGAAAAATAGGGTACAAGCTTGTAAAAGATCGGAGGTGGATACGCTTAGAAAAATCGAGCTATAAGAAGACAAACGAAATCGCAAAGTTACAAGAAGTAGCGATGAAAATCCTTTAAGATCTATCCGAAATTGCTCTTTTCCTCAGAGAATTTTCTCCTGGTAGCACTTATCGTGATTTATCGCGATGCTTTTAACAGTTTTATCAAGGTCGACGAAAAGTTATTACGAGACAAAAGAGATTCTCGAAGAGCGTTCTCGACTCACCATCTCTGGACATGCCGAGGCGTAGGCACTTTTGCAAACGACAATACTGGCACCGGTTTCTGTTTACACGGTCGACCACACAGTTTTTGTTCCTCGGACATTGGTAGTTGACGACCGACGATTGGGACCGCCTGAAGAAACCTTTGCAACCCTCGCAGGTGATAACGCCGTAATGGACGCCGCTGCTCTTGTCGCCGCACACCTTGCACGGGATTATCTCGATCTGGGCTGAAATCAAAAAGAAAATATGTTTTAACGAAACGGTTCTACGACTAGTCGGTTCTAAAAAATAGAATCGTAATAGAGATCGAAGGGAAACGATCGTTCGCGATCGATAAAAGCGATCTCGAGCGATCGATCGATCGCACGAAAGGGATTCATCGGTAAGATCGTGTACTACCTCGTATCGAGTTAACCTGGAGTTTACGATCGGGATTATTCGCAAGACTCGCAGATTGCGTCGTTCCTCTCTGATTCCTCGAATCTTCCCGAGGCTGCGGGCTGGTACTGTCCGCGCCCCAAGTCGATCCACCGAATACCGAAAGGCTTTCCTCCATTTACTCGAAAATTATCGTCCACTCCTTTCATTTACGACTCGTCGTCACCTGATGAGCTTTGACTCGGCACGAGTCAAAGAAAATTTTCGCTTCTCTTCGTCATCGCTCTTCCTCGGTCGTCGCGCTTTCGCGATCATCGAAGGATACGATCTCTCTTTTTCCTCTCGACGAAGCTTCGACAACGTTAAGCGAGACTTCGTGACGCGTAGACGCGTTCGACTTTGAACTCGTAGCACGATACACTTTGGAGATACGATCCGAAGTCCCTTGAAGGATCTACAAATTTTTCTCCAAAATGAAGGAATCAACGGCGACATTCAATCGACTATTTTCGCGTACACTCCAAAATAATCACTTATTCCATAACGATTGGTCCGTCGATGAGATTATTAGTTCGAGCGCGAAGAAAAGTTGAAAAATCCAAAGTCGAGGAAACGAAGGGAAAAAATGCGAGGACGGCTGCAGAAACGCTTCTCGCTGGTCTCTATTTTCGTTCGTAGCTTCGTGATGCTGCTTCTATATCGTTATATGAGTGCGTTAGACCGCGAGAGCCCGATGCAAGCGCGAAAGAGAGGGGAAGCAACGTCACGCATCACTCGGGCGCGCGCACGCATGCAAGAAAGCACACACACACGTAGAGGCGCGGAAGCGACGAAGAGATTTGGTGTGCCCCGTGTTTGTTATATCGTTCCTGCCTCTATCTATTTCTTTCTCTCTTGCGCGCGTCCGACAACTCTAGCGCCACGAGTAGCGTCGAGGCGCTTGCACCATACGGTCGAACATTACATAACCGAGAACGATGAACCCAGAGTACAGTCACCCGGCACGCTCGCATCTTCGACGTGCGTCATGCCTTGCCCCGACTAGAGTGCAACGCGCCGGCTACTACAACACCCGGAACTCCCGAAATCAAAACGTTCCAGACGAGATCTACCTCGAGCGTTTCCTCCTATAAGCCTTATATCCACTATTCCGAGCAAATACCGCTCCGTGCCTTATTCCTTCGTTCCTCGCGTTTCCTCGTTCGCCGCGGCGATGATCGGACGAGTGATACGGGCGATCGTTAAACGAGTCTATCGCGGGAACACGTGCTCGGGTAATAGTAGTCACTGTAAGAGTATTTGCAAAGAAAGAAAGCAAGAGATGGAGATATCGAGAAAGATGGAAAAAGAGACAAGTCGTTTCGTCGAAGACACGAACGTTAGCGTAGGACGACCTAAGAAGGTACTTTGGTGGAACGACACTGCTGGACGCGCGTAGATCTCCGCGCTTTGTAGGAGAGAGAGAGATCTGAAGAGATCGCGCGGTGAAATACCGGTTTACATTGTCATAGTCGAGGACGATGGTAGGAGGTTATGTTCGTTCGCCATGTTTTCTTCGAAGAAGCCGCGTACGTCCAATCTCCTCTAGGCACTCTTATCTTCTCTATCGAGAACCGCGCCGTACGAGGAGAGATAAGGTCGGCCAATTTCGATCTAAGAGTATGGAGAAAGACTACGGTTTTAACGCGCAGCGTTTAATTCGAGGAAGAGCACGAGAAGAGACCGTCCACTCGCTTCGGACGCGTCGACCGCCACGAGCGGTCGCGCGTGTCGCGCAGGCGCCGCTACCACGCGCGGTCAGGAAAATCCGCGCGCGCGAGCAGCGTGCACTAGCTAACGAGCTATCGTACCGCCACGCAGCAACGCGCAAGTTTTCCCTCGATTTGGAACGTTTCCAATATAATACAGACTCGAAGATCGCGCGAAAAACGCGTTCCCTTTTTTTTCCACCACCACTACAGCGTCTCCCTCGAGGCGATCCTCTCGAAAGGACCCGCGGCACCAACGTTCGAACTAAGGTGTGGATCGCTGACGGCACTCGCGACGACGATACTCCGCGAAAATTTCGGGAGGTTCGCGCGCGCGCACTCGACCCTCCTACGATCCTCGCGCGAGCACAACGGGAATACGACGGTGTCGCTATTCGAAGAAAACGCGTGATTTCTTCGGGCATCCGACGCCCGGAAAAACTCGCGGAAAGTCCACGACTGCCGACGCGTGAATATATTTCGGGGTTCGACGAGCGCCCGACGGAGCGACCGTGTTTCCGTACTTTAGCGCGTGTGTGTCAGAGAAAGAAAAAGAGAGAGAGTGTATGTGTGATGTGCGAGAGAGAGAGATGGAGGTGTTTTTCGGGGACCGGCGTAGCGGGCTGGCATCTCACAATATGTCAGAACTCCCCGTGGCCCCTCCACCCGCTTTGCCACCGACGCCGAGCCGGGTCACTGAACTGTGCGCGCCTCCGCCGATGATGCCCGAGTGCTGCCTCACCCTTCCCCTCCCGCCGTTCTCGACATAGTCCCTCTCTCCGACCACTCCTCCCTCCCTCCCTCCCACTCGTAGCACTCGCGTAGCGCACTCCGTAATCGAGCACCCCCACTCTCTCTCTCGTCCCGAATAAAGCCGAACGCTCGCGAGTATAAACTCTACGGAGTCGAGGAAAGTCGAACGCGCTCGAAAGCCTACCGAAGCTTGCCGGAAACGCACGAAGGATCGCGGTACCGAATACGAGCCCGCGAGGCGCGCTTTCCGATCGCCTCGCGGCCTGAGACACGCGTTAACTTTATTAACGCGACTGGTTAAGGGCAACGCCGGCCGAATGCACGAACGCGTATCGTGTTTCCTTCGTGAACGATCGCCCGTTTTAAGAGGACACCCGACCTTACGACGGCTTTACTCTCTTTTTTTATTTATGAATTCTCGCCGGAGCTTTTCTCCGCAAGAAGGAGATATCTATGAGTACGAAGATCGAGATCGATCTATTTCAGTATCCTTTGAATCGTGAAAATTATAATTCTTTATAAAACTGTGATACGATTGCACGTATTTGCAATTATGCAAACTCCGTGTGTAATGAGCTGGACTTCTTCGACTCTACATCATTTATGGCGAGAGCTCGGATCCTTATCTCTTTAAGTCATCCTCCGTAATCATGTCATGTTGTTGTTTTTGTTATATTTGAGTATATTTTAGTTTTGTTATATTTTATATCTTCATTCTTCTGTTCTGTTCATTCTCTCTAGTTTTAAGGCTACTTGTATACTATTTCTACTTTGTTACTCTTTGTATATTAAAGGGTTTTTTAACCCGTTAACAAATAAACTAAACTAAACTTTAGACGTTTTAGAATATTTCGAAGCGATTATGGATTCGATAACGCTTTCATTCTTAACAAATATACCAGGGGTAGTTTAACGATTCGATGCGTGTTCGAAACGCGTGTGTCTCATTTCTATCTTGTGTCATCCTCATTCCGACAGTATCGATTATCAGCACGGTTATCTCGGCGACCTGATTCTCGAAGGAACAATTAAACGACGATTAAGATTAAACAACAGTCTCGAAGATGAGGAAAAAAAAAAAAGGTGAAGAGTTTAAAGCGCGTAGGAGTGCATCGTTGTCGTCGTCTCGTTGTCCTTTTTCTCGTTCGCCCACGAAAATACCGGCGATATTACGCGGCAATAACACGCTCATAGGATCACGCATAACGATCGTTTACGACTACAAATTCGAGCGCATCGTACGCTTTCCCTGGCTGACGTCATTATCTCGTCTCATCTTGGTACATCGAGCGTTCTCCCTATTTTCCTCCCGTTCCCCTCCTTTACTTCTTCGTTTCTCGCACGCACGTTCTTCGGAATGGTAAACCCCACCCTTTCCATGCAACTTTGCCGATCTGTCCTTGCATAGATTGCCAAGTTTTCCTCCCTTCCCTATCTCTCTCTTTCTCTCGCGTTCTCTCCCCATCGTTCTCTTACATACACTCCGTTCTCTCGTGTATTTTCCTCTTATTTCAACGGGCGGGCCGTCCTCGGTAGGAGCCACGGAGACGTTTTCTTTCTCTCGGACACGCGCGTATCGCCCCCACCATCACCCTCACCGAGAAGCATTCTTCCCCTCCCCTGCTCTCGAGCCTCCCTCCAACCACTCTCTTTCTCTCTTACTCTTTCGACGAATCTCTCGTCATTGTTTCTTCGTTCTCTCTCCTGCTCTCGCTCGCCGTCGTTTCTCGAGTTCTCTCTCCCACCCCGTTCACCCGCCTTCCATCTCTTCCCCCTCCGGCCTTCCTCTCCGGCGCACGGTAACCGTCGTGTCCCTTTCGCTCCTTCTCTCATTTATTGCATAACCGTGCACGAGGTTGCCAACCTGCGCCGCGTAATACTCTATAAATACGTTTCGCAAATAAATAATCGCACGACGATATGTCCCCCTTGCGATTGCAGCTCCTCGACAATGTTAGAGAGAATTTCTTTCCCCTTCGTTTGAGAGATAGCGGAGCGATAGATGGACAGATAGAGCAGATAAGTTTATGTTCAAGAGAGAGAGAGAGAAAAAGAGAGGGAGCAAAGGGAAAGAAAGCATCGACGCTAACGAGCTCGCCGCGTGGAAACGGCCGAGGAAAGATAAGCACGGAGATTGGAATGCGGTATTACGGAATAACGAGTAACTCATTTAACCTGGAAAAAATTTGAATCCCAGAATCGAAGCGATTCGAACGATCTTTACGAGGACGGCTCGTTTACGCGAAAGTAGATAATGATCGATCGGACGCGAGCGTTCACGGTGTCACGTTTGAACCGATATTTTCGGAATTATCGGAAGAGACGCGTCGATCTACGCTCGTACAAGCGTGCTTACGTGCTGCTAGATTGCTTTTAGGATAATTAGATGCTTAGATTATTGATCCAGACGATTAGATTATCGACGATGAAGAGAACGACCGACCGATGTATCTACCTACGTCCGGCCACGTCGAAATTCAAGCACGATCGCTGAACTTCGTTTGAGATCTTTCACTCTCAGGACTCTCGCGATCGATAGTTATTGCCACGTTACCGTTGTCTCAAACTTTCTTCTCCCCTTTCCCAATTTCTTGTCCGACCGAAATGACAGCGTAATCGCGGAGGGCGATACCTACGGCGAACTTCTCGCGAGAACTACCACGAAGGCGCATAGTAATGCCAAAGATCGTCCAACGAATTTAACCAGAGATTTTAGTCGACCGATAGGCAAGGCATTGGCCTTGAAACATAAGAATCAAGGTGTACCTCGCGAATCGATTTCTTCCATTACGAGGTTATCCCGCGATCGTACTTTTTGACATCTTTATCGAAACGCCCGCCAGGTCTTCGAGCAGACGGTAATAACAAGTTTGGCGTAGAAGAAAATCAAGGCGCTCTTTTGCCATTCGTGTTTCCGGTCTCGGCTCCGTCTGGCCGTTTACGTAATCACACTTTTTCTCTCTTCCTGCGGCAAAGAGAGAAGGGACGCGCGTCGTTCTCGCGAATACCGTGAATCGCGAAACGAATCTAGGTCAGTGAGGCATGTACGAACGAGCGTTCTTTAAAATATCGTAAACGCATCGGCAGGCACGGAAGAAGAGACCGGAATACTCTAAGGAAGGAACGGTAGAAGCCAGCGCGATCGAAATTACAGAAAGACCACGTCGACGCACCCCTAACGATCGAAGCGCATCGCGCTTATTTATAGCACTGGGAGTTACGTAATAGGGGAGAAATATGCGTAACAGGGGCGGTCGAATAATAGATTTTGACGATGGCAATCTCTGCACACGAGGTTAACTCTTTGAGGCACGGTAGGATTAAAAGTGTCCCTCCTTTTTTATGTATTTCACGGCATGGTGGGACATTTTTAGTCCCACCTCGAAATAAAAAAAAAAAAACAAAACAAATTAACAAATTAACAAACATTAACAAAAAACCCAATAAAATTCCTGTGCAACATGGGTCTATTTTTGATCTGAAATCCTGTGCCTCAAAGTGTTGAAATACTTTTAACCTGTCGCGAGATCGAAGGAAATTGGAGGAGGAGATCGAAGAAGATCATAGGATGGAGATAGGATCCGTCCTGCTTGCACGGTCTTGCGCGTCCAAAGCGGAGAGTTTTCGCTCGGCCGGATGAAGGAGGATGGAAAAAGAAGAGGAGAAGAGGTGCATCGGGGGAAGCTTACATCCCGGAGGACGAGAAACGGATCACGAGCGGCGCTTACGTAACGCGGAGAGGACGTAGAGACGATTTAGAGAGACCGCGGGCAAACGGCTATACGGAGCGTGCAAACTTCGAAGGAGCATGGTAGACAAGAATGACCGTTACAGTTTCCTTAAGCGAAACCCTCTCAATGTGGTAATACTTGCGACATCGCTTACCGAGGGGTAAGACTCCTCGTATCTTTCTTCTCGTCGGTCGGCCCAACGATCGAAACGATCGATGCCAAGATCGTCAGGCATTCGAAAGGATTTTTCAAATTGGGCCGCGCGCGACGCGAATAGCACGAAAAGACGGACCGCCAAGAGAGGGCCTCTCGCTTTTTCGAGATCTCGGAGAAACTCTCGATTTTAAATGTCGCCACTTCGAAACTGAAGAATGACGCTGGAGGGGGTTGAAGAGCCCGCGGCGCGGCAAAATACGCGCTCTTTCGAAGACGGCAGCTCTCGAGAGGAACGAAAGACGCGAGAGGCACTACCCCCTACGGTGGTCTCGCGTGCGAAAAGTCAACGTTTTTCCGGCGGTCAATACGAGGAGGGATCGTGCGAGAAGAGAACCAAAGAGAGAGAGAGAGAAAAGCAGCGGCAAGCTGGTGCCGGAAGGTTAGTAACTTGGTCGGACGGTGAACGACCGAGGGAGTTTGGTGCGCCTGCGCCAGGACGCCGCTGACCCAGATGCGCGCAACGTGATTGCCGTTCGGCAGTCCTCGCCGATTCTCGTCGACCCTCGGGGACTCTCGTGGTCGCCTCGCGGTTGACCCACATCGCTCGCCACTCGCGCCACTCGCTTCGTGCGCGTCGCTTCTCTTCGTACGACCACCAGCATCTTTTCCAATCTTTCTCTTTTCTTTGATCTTTCGACGAGGTTTACAAAGACGTCGAATGTAAACGACGTAGCTAACGCACCATCGCGCCAATCTTCCCGATACTCTTACTTCGAATCTCTTAAGATGGATACTTTCGATAAGAGCGTGACCCGATCGAAAGCGAGAGACGGGAGAAATCGCCGAGAGATCTTTTTTTTTCAAAAAGTTGTAAAAAGATTTCGAATCGAGTAGGTACGTTCCGTACTGGTAGGAAACTCGGCGAACGCGACTGAAAAGAAACCCGTTTGAAAGTTGCAGTTCCATTGGACGTATCCCGCCGAGCGGCATGACGCACGAGCATTGTTTATGTTTAACCGAGCCATACGCGGCTCGCGCTGCGCCGCACGACAGGTGCACCTGCGAACACGTAATGCCAATTTTGTTCTTCTTACGTGCTTTTATTGGAAAAAGAACCTTCATTGAATTACCGGTCATCGTCGTCCGCGGAGCCGTTCGCATCGTCAACGGCATAGTACCGGTCATGGATGACCGATGCGCCGTACTACGTTTAACGGTCGCGTTAAGATCACTCATTAAAATCAATCGTTGCAACGTCAACCGTGTCATTGTCGTCGTCGATAATCGCGAAGAAGTCGAGGATTATCTTGGACGAATCGTTCTTACAAAGTTGCACGGCGATTCGTGATACTATCGGCAAGTAGAAATCCCTATAGCACGAGTAAGAGTAAAGTAATTTATTACGTCATTGGGGAGAGCCCCTACAGATACAAGGGTAAGATAATACGGTATATAATATATAAATGAAGATAAAAATAAAAAAAATGGAAATAAAGTATGAAAATATAAAACAGACAGAATCGGTAAATATACTATTTTAATCTAGAAGAGCAGTAACGAAGCGGAAGTCGAAGCAAAAAGCTCAACACTAGATTTACGGACTGAGCCAATTTGACTCATTAAAAATTTGATTACTATATATGAAACTTTACAATTATTTAAAAAAAATCATACGTGGCTTTTTAGTTAAGTAATGATATATATGTAAATGTTGATTCCTCTTCTTTTCTTTCCTCTTTATATTCTTCTTTTTTTACTCAAGTAAAAATAGGTATATAAACAACATCCGTAAATCTAGTGTTAAACACCTATGGAGAAAAAAGAAAATTAACGAAGGATCGAAGATAAAAACGTCCGTATCGAATTTTCGCGAACGTAAGCGAAACGCATTGGAAAGCGTTTTATCCGTTGAAAAGCAATAAGACGTTCGATGGAATCGCGTAATGGAGATTCTGGTCAAAGATAATTTCATCTTCGAGCTCGTTTCGTAAGACACGCCAAGAGTGTAATTTTCGCTTCTATTATCGCTCGTTAGTAGGTGTACTTTCGAGCGCTCTCGAATCATCGAAAAGCGCGTTCGTGTTGACGAAACTCTCTCTCTCTCTCTCTCTCTTCCTTTCCCTCTCGACAGGCGTACTTGATCGACTATCCTTGACGAACAAAGCGACGGACGCACGCAGGCCGAGTGGCAAATCGCGCGTGGTGAAATTTAGAAAGCACGCCCGCATCGATGCGGCCACGTGCATTTCATACGCGTCTCGTCGTCGCGCGCGCGCACACGTAGCTATCTGCATACGTCGTAGGTAGGTACCCGGGTGTACAGGTTATCGATGATATTAAAGCACCGTCCTTCCACGGTGGATGCAAGTTCGAAACTCGTACGGTTAATTAACCGTACGCTAATAATCCTGTTAGCGGCATTTAAAACCTAGTCGTCGTTTCGCTTCTTAATCTGATTCTTCTACCGCACGAAACGAACTTTAATCCCAAAGAGATTCGATCAATGAAACGAATTCGAGTCTCGACCGAATGGAGGAGGCTTTAAATATAAAATTAGAGTAAAGCTAATGCGATTGAGCGTATAAATATCGAGTGGTCGCACCGATAGACGTCGTTACAATCTCTTTTTTTTTTCTCTCTCTCTCTCGAGTCAGTCCGGCGACGCCGCAAAACCAGTATCTCTCTTTGCCTTTTTTTCCTCCTCTCTCGTTGACTTACTTCGCCGAGCTGGATAATAATCTCCGATTCGTAGCAGACGGTGTCGCGAACGATATTAATAATTTATACGTTTCTCGTGGGTATCGTTGCAGGACCGATAAAATTCGTAGAGAAAAGCGTCCCGATGAAAAATTCTACGCCGATTATGTCGAGGGTTATCGATCTCTCCAGTTAATGGTAGAAAATTGATATCAACGTCGTTGGCGAAGGCGAGTCGAGCGACCATTGTGACCGGTTATTATTACCGGAAACCGATAAGTTCGCGAAAGACGGCGGCGTACGCGCGTAGCGTGACGTCCCTTCCGGGTTTATATTCGAAACGTCTTTTAACAACAGGCTCCGTAGAAACGATTTTGCGATCGATCGAGAAGCACGCCTCGTGTTCTACCGATGTAGGAATCCTGTACGGTCAATCTTTAATACGAAGATATAAACGGACATCTGTAGGGCTGCCACGCTTACGAGCTACGCTAGAGAGCTTACGGCGGCTTATTTAGAACGTTCGATGAACTATGCCGTCTCTGTTACGATCGACGCGAGCTGCTCCGATTATTTTCCAAAAATATTCACCGTAGGATTTTCCTTACGCGCGAGATCGCTTACACGCTCGCTTTACCTTTTTTAGAAAGACAGTCGTTTTTTTATCCACGGACAACGACCCATTAGCAGCGAGGCTGGAAGGAAAACCAAATCGAGGGCCAAGCTGCCCGGGTCGAAATTTTAACTTTGATTTGACTCTCCAATGGTTAAAAGCGGACATAACTGCCATTTGGAGGTTGAGACCGAAGTTTAACGATTAATCGAAACTTTGATTCGACCCTATAAAATCTACATTTTAGGCTATGTAGGTTTTGGAGGATCAAAACGAAGTTTATAAGCTTTGTTTTGACCCTCCAATGGTTAGAAGCGGACATAACTGCCATTCGGAGGCTGAAATCGAAGTTTATTCATAATATATAATATTGTTCTTATTCCATAAGCTTCATTTTTAATTTACAAACTTCTAAAAAAGCATTTTGGAGGGTCAAATCGCGATTAAAATTTCGACCACCGGTGGCACGCGTTACAAGGATCGTTCGTAAGTTCTTTACCGATGTCTTCCCATCTTTAGCAGTCGCCTCGCGAACGATCGACGAATAATAGAGACCTTCCCATTTCCGAGCGTGACGCTTTGCGCAATATTTGCGACCGTTTAGCGCTTCCGACTCATAGCGATTGCGTTTTCATACGCATACGACAGTGTTCGTTTCGCAAGACTGCACGGACTATCGTTGGATCTCGCGAAATCATCAAACGCACCGAAGAGTTTTCGTTCGTACGAACGATCGTACGAATTTGATTTTTCCATGGAATAAACCTTCGGCTCATTTCATATTCGATGCACGTTCTCCTACGCAATAGCGTAAATTCCCGTGCCCTCCACTCGCTTGGGAACGATCGTATAGACGGCACGCCGCGTGGCATACGTTCATGAGACGCCACCTAGCTGATCCCATAAACGGAATCTCGAAATCTCTCTTTTGAATCACCGGGAAGAAATATATTTCCAAAGTTTCTCCTTTCGTCTCACTTTCTCGGGTATGAAACGTTAATGCGGGTAACGTGGCCACGGTATTTTTCGCGTATAAAGGTAGGGGGAGAGTGGCATGAAAGAGTCACTATTATTTATACAGTAGTTTTTGAAGGAATGTTGGACGAATTAGTTTTTGAAAAACTAGTCAAGTTTTTGTTAAGGGGGAAATACCTTTATGCTGCCGAAAATAAATCAATTTTTATGAATTTGTTTAGATAGGAATATTTTGTCTAACATTTTCGAAACTTTGGGTATTATTTATTAATAATGTTTACTATTAGTGTATTTTTTGTGTTAAAAAATATTAAAAAATGCCGAAGTTATGGTACTATCTTCTGGGACGGTCGCGATATGATCGTTCCGTTATTTTTCAGTAAAAACATACTTTTTTTCTACAATTTTTTAAATCTTGTAGGTTTGGGCAATAGGTAATATGTACTGTTATTTACATGTATATAAAATTTCAACAAGATCGGTCAAACATTTTTTGAGTTATCGCTTACGCCAATTTCCAACTCAAACCACGACCGTCTCAGAAGATAGTACCATAACTTCGCCATTTTTTAATATTTTTTAACACAAAAAGTACACTGTAACAGTAAACATTATTAATAAATAATACCCAAAGTTTCGAAAATGTTAGACAAAATGTTCCTTTCTAAAAAAATTCATAAAAATTGACTTATTTTCGGCCGCATAAAGGTATTTCTCCCCTTAATCCAACTAGTAACCAGTGTTGCTACTTAAAAACTATAATTCGTCCAACATTCGTTCGAAAACTACTGTGTAAATGATAGTGGCTCTTTTAAAAACGTGGCTCTTTCATGCCACTCTTCCCCTATACGGTATATTTGAAATTTCTTCGGTGGCGCGCGGTGTCACGAGCTACGAGAAAAATGCTTTGGATTCTTCGCTTCGACGCCGTCCTCGTCTTTCTACATATTTAATTACGTAGCTCTTGTTTTATACCTGCCCGTACTAGTTTTCCGTCGGCAATAGCACGCACGCTTCGTGGGTTGCGAGCGAACTCGACGATAAACCTAGAGATAGAAGCAGAGATGGAAGCGTAACGCGATCATGATATAGGGGAAAAAAAAAAAAAGCTAAGGAAGAAGGAGAATAAGATGGTAACTTCTAGCGTAGCGATCGTAATCGCTGGTAATATCGTATCGCGGAGTCTTGCCGAACGCAAAAGTCGTGCGATCGCGCGATCGCACGTGAAGTATAGCATCGTTAGAGATTACGCGACGGGCGATATAACATCGAGCGCGTCTCTCGTTCGCCTACGACTTTTCTCACGTATCCGACGCTCACATACCTACTCCACCTACGCTTCGCACGCGACTACTCTATACTCTCTTTCTCAGTCCATCGTAGAAAGAAGTCACTGTTAAAGCGAGAGAGAGGGAGTATCTTCCAACGACGATAGCCACACGGACGAACTTTTCTTATTATCTTACCGACGGTGGCCGTGTGTGTCGTAACGTTTCACGTAACGACACATCGGCAATTTAGCATCGTGCCTGTAATTTGTTACGGTCAAGAACCGCACGCTAATCCGTACGCGCGTACACTTTGAGTGCCGCGGCAGGCCGCGTAACGAGTCGCGACTGCCCCTTTTTTTTTTTTCATTTTCGTTCACGGTCGATTCGACGAAGGCAAAACTAACGAAGCGTAAGCGTCCACGAGGAGGTACCTTCGAAGTGAAATAGAGATACATTTCCTGCTCGAGTAAGCTAGCAGTAGATTTCTTTGATCGATTGCACCGAAAACGATCTCTTACTCATTCTTCTTCTCTTCTATTTCGAATTTGGAAAGGCGATCCAGCCGACTTCTCCCTCGTTTCAACGAGGAAACAACAAAGCCCCTTTCGATCGATAAATCCATCCCGTCTTCTTCAAATCGGAATTGCGTCACGACGGCTGCTCCACATTCTCATCGGCCTCCCTCTCTCGTATTAATAATAATATTGAGAAACGCGTAACGCGCCGAGCGCGGTGAGATAACGGTGCAGCCATTGACTCTCCGAGAACCGATAGAAGGAAGTCTCGCTCGCGAATCGTTCCAGTAAAAGTTTGACTCGTGGGTGAAAGCAAAGCCGAGGCTTTTATTGATTCTCTCTTTCTCGAAATAGACCGATTCGAGCGTCGTAGAATTAGCAAGGACGCCTCGCTCGAGAGCCATACCGGACCAACGCGTTTCGTATCTACTCGCGTTGGACGGAAGAACCGTCCGATTTGTCTCTCTCTCTCCCTTACTCTTTCTATCTTGGCAGAACTCGCTCGCTCGTTGTTTACTTCGACGTCGTTGCATCCCATGCACTCGTTTCCCCTCTCCCGTATTTATCCGTTCATCGAGTGCACGCGCTTCTTTCTCCCATCGTTCCCACTTGTTCCGCGATTCGCTCATTCGAGTGTAAACACTACGGAGGACGGTTTCTACATCGCACCTCGTCCCGTTATTCCGAACGCTCTTCACGCTCTAGGATCGTATCGCGTGCACCACTTAACGCGTTACCACGCTTTCCCTTCCGCCCTCCTCGCATCTCTCTAAATATAGTACGGAGGGAAACTGTAAATTTCGTTAATATCAATGGAAGCGTACGATTCAGTGCCTTGTTGGAATGACGCCGGATCGTGCATTCGATGCGTTATAAATATCTAGTAGGAAAGATAGAACCGAGAGTGGGGAGAGAGAATCTTTCTAGATCAGCAAGATTTTACGCGAGCGTGATCGTTATCTCTACGACCCTTAGACGCCTCTCTCTCTCGAAGGAACGTCTGGCTAACGTCGAAAGCGTAAAAATCGTTGGAAAGTCTCCGGGTAGTAATCGTTCGTAATCTATCGCGGCGACACGCTTAGCAACGAAAGGCGGTGGAGAAGATGACGACGAAAGTCGGTGGAAAGTTGTCGAGGAGGAGAAATAGGCAAGGAAAAAGAGAGGAGAAGACGGCGATAGTGCGTGTGTCGAAGGAGGACGACGAGAGGAGGAAGAACGGTGGGAGCGCGTGGACGGAAGGGAGGGTGGTGGGAGGAGGTGGTGAGAGGTGGCGAGGGATGGGAGGGAGTGCGCGCATCGGCGCGCACTGCACAGTGCATGCACCTCCGAGAGGTGTGGGTGAGAGGCTTCGCTTGTGTTGAGCCGCGCGTGTAACTGGGTCGCGGGTTCGACAACTTCAGCCAAGGCTGCCAGCGCAGTGGTTCCCAATCGGAACGATTCTCTCTCTTCCTCTCTCGCGACTCGAGAATACCCACGATCTCTTCTATTTTCTTTGGCCCTCGAACGATCTTTCTTGATATGGATTCAAGAAGGACGCTTTCGTCGTCAAAGTACTTGTAGTCGTTCGTTCGCGCATCTAGAGACATCGAATTTGATCGACTTGCTCTGCCGTATATAATAAGTTGTTGCCGGTACGTCGCTTTGCATAAATATATCGTCTCTCTATCGGACGACGCACGGCCCGCGTTTGAAAGAGAAGACGCGAGAACGTTGTTGAATGTGGTCGAGAGTGGACGAGAGAGGTACGCTCGAGACGCGCGGGCTTAAATGCAAAGTACGGGGTCGATCCGAAATGTAAAGTTTGAAGGTGAAGTCGTACTCGAGACGCTCCGGACCAAGTCGCTCGAGTGGATTCGCTCCCCGTTCGAGGAAAATTTGATCGTTCGTAGAGTGCCAGGAGTACTTACGGGATGAAAATTCCGAGTCGATTAATCGTTAAAGTTAAAACGTAGCGGGATTCGCCGACGATCTCCATACGAGTCGCAAACGTTTCTTGCGGTTCTATACGTGATCGATGGTCGCGGGCTATTTAGAATCGTTTCTTTAACGATTTTCATTCTCTACGCGACACGTTGCACAAGATAGACAATCCGTCGATCCGAGATGAAAAACTATTAACGAGAAAGCTTGAGACAAGGTTCCGCTCGCGTACTTTTTATTATCGTTACGAGTGGCACGAAGCTCGTTCGCGAATCGTTTTGGGAGTCATCTAACGTGGTAAGACGATAAAAAAAAGCTTCTTTGTTCGTTGATCGCGTAAGGACACAATGAAAAATGATAATATCGAGTCACCGTCGAAGACGTAAATAAACGCCGGTATCCGTCCATAGCGCTTAAGAGGCGATTGCATAAACGAGATGCCGCCCTCTCTTTTTCTCTCATTTCATCTCTCTTTCGCGCGGCTCGTAAAGAGGCATACGTAAAAGGCGAGACGCAAAGTTCGCGTACTCGAGCGCGAAATCGCAACGTCGCGTTCCGCGCGGCGAGTCAGACGCGGTGCGGTGCGGCGAGCGAGTAAACACATCGTCCCGATCGATTTCTCTTTCTCTCTCGCTCAACGGCCCTCCGTTGCCACCTCGCGATCCCCCGACTGGCCGTGTTGCCGTACAACTGGAAACGTTTCCACCCTCTTCGACCCCTCTCACGAAACTTTGTAGAAGTTAGCGGTACGCTTTGTTCCGATTCGGTTCATTGCTTTTCGCGACGATAATACCACCCACGAGAATGGAAACGTAGGAATTAAGTAAATACGACTCTTCGAGAAGTTGATCTACGATCTTTTCGATCTTCGATACGAGGACTGCAAACTATTTTATGTCTGTAGCCGGCCACTTGTAAGCTTTTACGAATTTTCCGAATATCTTTAAGTCGAAGCGTCGTTGGCAAGGACGCTCATAGATACCCCTAGATGCGCTTAGAAGTTTATTTGACCAGTCGGCGATGCGCTAATGGTACGCTCGCCTCGTGTTTCAAGTCGTATTACGAGATAAGAGTCGCGAAGACGCGAAATGATCGATCGATCGTTTAGTGGGGCAACGTGGCTCTCAATCCGCGATACGGTATTCGCGATACTAATGATCGCCCGTTGAATAGCGCTCGCGTTCTAAAGCGAAGAGGGACTTCCAGCCAGCCAACTCGTCGACGATCTTACGCAATATTCCAAGCGACGGTGCTCGTCTTCCACTGGCGCCTGCATTCTCCTCTCTATCTATCTACTTCTCCCATTCTTTCTCCCTCTCCTCCCTCTCTCTTTTTCTCGGTCTCTCTTTCTGACATTCGCCCCTTTACTTCTCTGTCCAGCTTTAAAACCAAACCTCTATAACCATCTTCTTGACCATAATTAGTCTAAAATTGCGATGTTACTTTAATTATTAGTCTAATTGTAAGTTTAACCTACGTTTTATCTGCAAATTGCAGACACGTTATTTTACTTTTTGTACTCTATTGTTCTCCTATTTTTCAGACATCGTATTCCTGTGCTTGCGTTCGCCTGAACTACTTTCTACTTATATTCCTTTTACTTCTTTATTTTTTTTACTTTTCTTTTTTCACAAATACAAAGTGTATTTCTTGTAATCTATACAGGCACTCCGTTCATGGTGTAATAAATAGAATATTTTATTTTGTTTCCTCTTTTTTTCCATTTCACTTCGACTCGCATTTTTAAGCTTTCGCGCGTAGAACCAACTGGAACGTTCGCGAGAAAGAAAGCTTTGCCTTTTCCGTTCGTTCTTTATTTATTTATTTCTTAACTCGAAGATTTTAATGTTGTACGTCGTCGAGCGTCGTACGCGTCGCGAACGCGGAGAAACGCGGCGAACGATGCATTCGTAATGTCGTCGATCGGCGATGCGACGCACGATCATAGAAATAACATTGTAGTCGACGAACCTGCGCGCGCCTAGACTCGCTCGTAACCAGTAGAAAAGCGTTTCTCGGCGAAACGAGGAGTCGCCGATTCGCAAATAAGTTTTAATACGTCGTCTAGGCGTTTGCGATTCTCGAGGAAGAAATTGCGGTGAGATCGGGAGGAATCGCGTCTAATTATTGCACCGGAGATAAAGCTAGCAAGATTTCCTCTTATAAGTCGCGCCGAATCGAGTCGAATAACGCCGGCGTTCCATTCAAATTGATCGGCGCTTTAATATTGCAGCGCGTTGCAAAGGTCGGGTCAATTTCGCGGTTTTATACGAGGAAAACGAAGGAGAATAAATGAAGAAGAGAGGTGAAATCAATTACAAAGTCGAAGATCGATGGTGGAAATCTGTTCTAGCTTCTGACCTGACCCAATCCAGGAACTTTTCACGTTTTTCCTATCGAAATTTCCGACGATTTCTGTCACTCGTAATTGCATCCGTTTCATTATTTTCCCAAATATTTCATTACTTTTCATTTGGAAGAGTCGCCGCGGTTTAAATAACTTTCTCGGCTATTTTATCGTTGGTTACTTTAGGAGCTACCGTAGATCACGGATTGCGCGAACAAAAGTCCTGGAAATAGACGGAGGAAAGCGAAGGAAGGAGAGAAACAGCGGGTGTTCAAAAATGCCATACACGCACCTTGTCTCCGGTTGCATAACAGTGCGGTCGAGACCCCCCTCTCTCTCGCTCGCTCCATCGCGTTCGCACATATTCTCCTTCCCTCTCGTAGACGCAGTCGACGGCTCTCTTCGAGTTCTGTCATGAAATTTTTTTCTTTCGTGCGTTCGCACGAGCGACCTTACCTCGAGGTTCTTGGTCTCTCTTTCGTAATACCGAAGATATAGAGATAAAAAGAGAGAAAAGGAGAGGGTCGCGATCAAAACGATCGGACGATTCTTAATAAGTCGAGGAACAAAGCGAAGGCGTGTCGTAACTTTTCACCGACGAACGCCGACTCTTTTTCGTCCGCGAATTAAAGTATTTTTGTCCCCGTGGATTCGCGTATAATTATAAGCAGGCAGAGCCGCGTTACACGACGACGACGAGTTTCACTTTCACGAGCTGCATTGAGTTACGTGTCGTGATTTTAAACGGTGAGTCAATAAAGTGACGAACTTTCATTCGCCTCGTCGTTCGTTCGATCGATCGCGTCGACTATTCGAGCTTCGTGCTTTCCACAAAAGATTTTTACCATATTTTTTTGTCATTTTCTATGTACGTTCGTGCGTGTCGGCTACCTACGAACCTTCGAACGATATCTCGCGATACGTTGTTTTCGATCGTTTACCAGCTCATGGCTAATGAGCCTAATGACAATGCTCGAGCGAGCCCGACCAGGTAGATATATCCAAATGGATACAGCTAAATCGGTAACGACGATGACGAGCCAAGCGAGCGACGATTCTGTCCTACATCCGATCGAAGCGACCGTTCCTATCGGAAATCGTTTGACGTTATATCTCTTCCTCTAACGTTTCTCGTTTTCGAGCTAATTATCCTAAAGAATCGGACAAATTAAGCCAACATTCGTTATCGTCAAAAATTCTTTTTCCATGTTATATTTATTTAAGTCCATCGCGGCACTCTCGGCAAACGATTTAAGGGGGTAAATACCTTTATACTGCCGAATATAAGTCAATTTTTATGAATTTTTTAGAAAGGAACATTTTGTCTAACATTTTCGAAACTTTGGGTATTATTTATTAATAATGTTTACTATTACAGTGTATTTTTTGTGTTAAAAAATATTAATAAATGGCGAAGTTATGGTACTATCTTCTGGGACGGTCGCGGTATGAGTTGGAAAATGGCGTAAGTTCTATTGTTTGTTGTATTCATCTGAGACAAACCACAAATAAAAGTTGTATTGTAATTACACATATGGAGTACCTAAACCAAAAAAAAGTGAACAAAAGCGAAATTTTTAGAAATAGTACGTTTTTAAATAAATAGTTTAAATTTGACGCCAAATCTTTTCGTTATTTTTCGGTAAAAACATACTTTTTTCTACAATTTTTTAAATCTTGTAGGTTTGGGCAATAGGTAATACTGTTATTTACATGTATATAAAATTTCAACGAGATCGGTCAAATATTTGTTGAGTTATCGCTTACGCCAATTTCCAACTCAAACCACGACCGTCTCAGAAGATAGTACCATAACTTCGCCATTTTTTAATATTTTTTAACACAAAAAATACACTGTAATAGTAAACATTATTAATAAATAATACCCAAAGTTTCGACAATGTAAGACAAAATGTTCCTTTCTAAAAAAATTCATAAAAATTGACTTATTTTCGGCCGCATAAAGGTATTTTCCCCCTTAATTCGATATCGCGAATCCACGATTCGTGGCTCTAACGCGTAGACGAACATTTCTTTCTAATAGGATATTCAAGAAGAGGTATTTTCATATTCCATGCTCTCATACTTCTCATCGATAAGCAGAGAAAGCGAGAACGATCGTCTATTTATGTATCGATCGGTCGCGATACTCGTCAAAACAATGTCTGCTGGGTCAATTGTTAGTCGCTCACGAGCGCGGAAATAATTGACGGAAAAAGCAAATCGTCGGAGAGAATAGAATATACGTATAGTTTGGGATCGTCGTAAAATTCGTGGCGCGCAGGTATCGCCCGTAAGTAGAGGCGTACCGTCCGACAAAAGCTCTCGCGCGATATCGAGATATCTCGCTTTAAGGAGCTTCACGCTCACCCCGTCAGCCAGGCGCGTGCACGTATCCTCGCAATTTCCCCCTCAACGAAGGATCTCGGAATCTCTCGACGGTGTTACACGCGCGCACGAGCACACGTATACAAAGAGAGAGAGAAAGACCACACCCGCGGAACGTATATGCTTTAGGCCTCGCTGCTTTTCGTTGCCTTTTAATCGCTATTTTTAGCGACAACTCTACGGTTATATCTTACCTACGAAGACTTTTCATATTCTTCTCCGAGCTTCCATTTCGGTGAAACGGCACTAAAAATAATGCGTTCACCAACGAGGAGGAGGCTTTTACCATTAGTGTAATTAAATCCGGTCCGTGTATCAAGTGCATGTGTAACGTTTAAACGTACGGCTTCCGAAAAGCCGTTGCTTTTCGAAATTTCTCTCGAACGCGCCGCGAAAAAATCATTGCCCTACTTTCCCGTTTCCGCGTTAAAGAAGTTTTACCGAGGATAGCGCGAGAGAGAGATGCATCTTCGAAAGAAATTGAGGTAACCATCGTACTTTTTCGGCTTTAAAGATAGGATCGTTTCCAAGAGAAACGATCGATCGATCTCGGTCGAAAGGAGATAGAGTCCACGCGTCAAGCTCTCTGGTGGTACGAGGAAAATGGAAACGCTTAATTTCCCTCCGACGAATCGCACAATGGACGATCGAAGGCTCGCATTTAGCGTTTCGCTTTTAACGAAACGAGTAACGTAAGGCCCTGGAGGGGGTTGAAAGAAAGGGAAACGAAGGAAAAAGAAAGAGAAGGAAAAAAAAGAAGAGGAAAAGGACATCGGATATTGATAGGAGAGACCGGAGAACGATCGTCATTGTTCGCCGGAGCTCCGCCCACGCACGGCAAGGCGCTTCACACTTTGGGACGATGCGGAAATGATGCACGTGCGAATATATCGACGTTTCCCGACGTCGAGTCGCTTCTACGTTCCCCTAGTCGTCATCTCGACATCGTCGTCGTCGTCGTCGAGGAGACACGAAATGGGCTTCGGTTGCACGGGCGCGCGCGGCGATCGATCTGCGAACCCACGCTTCCATTCCGTCCTCTCCGCGTCCTCCGCAACCTCCTGCAACTGCAGTTGCAGCAGCAGCAGTGGTAGTAGTAGCAGCAGCAGAGGCAGCAGCGATGGTCGAGCCAGTGGCAGCGGCAACGACCCACCCTCCGGAGTCCTCTTTTCTCCTCTCTACCCCGTGCACCTCTCTCTCCTCTTTTCCACCACTAGCGTTCGTTCATTCGTTCGTTCCCTAGCTCGCTCGCATGCTCGTTTTCTCTTTTTTCCGCCGCCTTCGCCACTCGCTTTTTTCTCCCACTTTCCTGCGCCTAGTCCCGATCTCTCCTCCTTCCTCTCAATCTCATCCTCTCTCTTTTTTTTTCTTTTGCCCGTCAGTTACTTCTTCCACCCTGCTACGGATTTCCACCCTGCGAGGGCCGAGCGCGGATAAAAATGTCCACGATTACGGGAAAACGACCCGTTCTCCTTCCCTTTTCTTTCTCTGCGGTTACCCGTTATATATATACGTTGCACGTATTTATAGATATACGTACCGGTAAGAGATTCGATAAGTCGATCCGGAAAAACCTTCCGATCGATTTTGAAGACTTTCCCCAAAGGAATCCGATCGCTCTCTTTCGTGGCATCGTTTCATGGATCAAATTTTGCGCTCGAGGCGACGATATTCGAGGGATACTTTTTCCGAAATAAATCGCAGACGGGCTTGGTAGGTTTTTTTGTAGAGTATACGAGAGGGAGAGAGAATGAGAGGCTTTCAGAGAGGAACGTGGCTCGCGGCAGCGAATCGATAGAGGCACACGAAGCGTCGGCCGGACGCCATTCTTTTTAAAAGCGCGCGCTGCGGGAGATACCTTTCGTGACATTTTGATACGCTTTGTCGTCGACGAAAGCCGGTGTATATTTTTTTCATAAGTGAAAGCCGGACCACCTGACAGAGAGATACTAAACGAGAAAAAAAAGAGAGACAAAGCGTAAGAGAGAAAAAAGAGAGAGGTGGCGATCCGCCCGAGCCGTCGTGTTTTCGGATCGTGGAACCGGTTGGAAGGTTTCCCTTACGAAATCGGTGCGTGGAAGTCGTTTCTTCGTCGGTGCGTACGAGCATCGATAAACGAATCGATACTCGTGCTATCGTACGTATTATGATCGTTCGATTATCTTTGTGGCATGAGTTACGATCGACGTTCGTGCCACGCGAACATGTCGATTCGCTATACGAAAGCCAACTGACGCAACCATCGCGTCTTTGTATCGAGGAATAGAGATCGATGAACGTGAAAAGGAGCAGTCTTTCGGCGAAGCGTCGAGAATTATACGAGAGTTAGGTATACGGTAATAAGGTTTTATAGCGCAAATGGCGCCCGAAATGATGTAGAACGTGTTAAATTAAATACCTTCCCACTCTCGTTCACAGTTCATCGATATAGAAACAGTTTTTCACGATATCTCGAAAACGAACACGTGTTTTATTCCGTTCACCGATAATCAATTATCTTTTTTTCACTCGTACGGCGTAATAAGATTTGCATACGCGAGTCTACCGCGAATAAATTTCGTACGATCGAGCGACGCGACTCGTAGCGACCAATTAAACGCGTTCTTTCGAACACTGACTCGTACTACTTACGCATCCTACTCACCAGCTTTTTAATTACTTTGCGGCGCGAGCAAAGTCTACCACGTTTCCTATATCTAAAGAGTAGAAATTCAGAAGGTGCGCATCGTCTCTCGTCGATTTATTTGCACCATCTTACTTTGTGACGAATCGACTTAATTAATGTGAACGCCGATTAGCGGTAATAGCTGCATATACTTCATGTTAACCGACGCGACGGTGACGGCTTATGCAACTTTTCAAAGACTGTAATTTATAGTTAGGTAAGCCACGACGATTGGAACAAAGATATTAATCTGAAAATCGCTTTCTCCGCTAATCATCCAATATTTCTCACGCGAACTTAACGAATTAATTACTTTGTCGTCGTTCGGAGTAACGTCGAAGCATAGAGATCTAATTTGTTTACAAACGTGTCACTTAGGGGTACCGATATAAAAAACGAACAGTTGTCTCGTTTAAACATCGAAGGAGGTCGTGTCTCCGGATAAATATCGAAGAATCTTGCCGAGTTGGTGCGGAAAAGCGTGAATCTGCGTTTCTATTTCTAGTCGTCGAACGATCGAAGATAGCGGAGTCTCGATTCGGTTCGGAGGTTTCCCGTTTCCGGAAGATGGACGGACGAACGAATGGAAGGAGGACGAAGAAGCGTTTAGAATGGATCTCTCTCTCTCTATCTTTTTGGAAGAAGGAGAAAATAGAAAGCGCGAGGATGCGAAGAGCATAAATTTGTCGGTACGTCTTTTCTCTTTTACTCGATCTTCTTCCATCCTTCGAATAGGTGGACGCGAACGCGCGAGAGATTTGTTTTCGCGTTTTCACAAAGGCAGGACGCGACATTACGAGGCCGACGTTACCGGTGTTCTTCTTACGACTCTTTGCGCAACTCGCTCTTACGTAGGTACTTTCGCTTTGCATAATTTACTCCGCGCCACGCGTTTCGATCGCGTATTCGAGACAACCGCGAAGCGCGCGCGCGATACTTTTCAAAGGATTCTTCGCGCGTGCGATTTCGACCGCTCCTTGAAAGAATCGTGTCCAAAGAGTTTGAGAAAATATCTCTAGGTTCGTTGAAGAAAAACGATGAGAAAGAAAAACGAGTTAATGGACTAAAGAATAGGCTCGCGGTGAATCGAGGTATCTAACTTTTCTAACGGAGGTTGGCGCGGTTCGACGTAGAGCTAACGGTCGTTCGAAAGAAAATTTGAGCGGCGCACGCGATACCGCACGTACGCGCTCCGCTCTTTGCCGTTCGAGGAACAATCGTGGGAACTCGGGAGTCACGTAATCGTACTCTTCTCAAAGAAACTCTTATAGATATATAATATATTCTCTTTGTATTGTAGGTCGCGCGACTCGCGCGTTTGGCGCGGTTCGCGCGCGTAAAAGGGGTAGGTAAGTTGGTAAAAGTGTAAATTCGTAAACGGTTCTCTTTTTCCTTTTTTTTTTTTTACTCCGCGCGCGCGCATATCTCTTTTAACGTTCTTTACCTTTGATGCTCCCGGACGAGGTATGCGGAGTCTGGGGAGCGTGCGACGTCAATGGCAACGGCGAGCCCGAGGAGGTCGCGGAGTGTTCCAGCTTGGAACTCACCGCGCTCCACATCTCGAACATGTTGAACGCCGTGGTGACGATGGTCCTCTCCCGTCTCCCGATGACAACTCTTGCTCCACCCGTTCCTCCTCCTCCTTCTCCTCCTCCTTCTACTCTCACACCGCGCGATCGCCCGACGTCGGTGCCCTTGATCGGCCCGGCCTAACATCCGCCGCGATAAACCTTCGACGTCCACTCGACGCCGACGTCCTTTCCACCACCGATCGACGTCTTCTTCGCCTCCTCCTCTCCCACCGGCCGCTCCTACTCTCCTCACCTCCAGTTCTTCTTCTCTCTTCCGCGGTATCCACCACGACACCGATACACCAATCTTTTTTTTACTCTCCTTTCTTTCTTTCCTTCGTTTTTTTTTTTGTTATTTCTTCCTTTCTCTTTCGCTAAAGGCACCCTCTAATCGCCGCGAACTCGAGGCACTCCCGATCGACTCGCGTTTCCTCCCGAAGCGATGGCAAAGTTGTTATCGCTGTCGATGCACACTTTGCTCGCGCCCTTCGTTTCAAAGCGCGACATGGCCGCTCCTTCCTCTTCCTTCTTCTCCTCTTCCTTTCTCGATCTGTAAAGTACTACCGATGGTACTAGCTCTCGAACCCTCCTAAGCGCGACGTTCGCCTTCTCGATCGTTGGAAAGGATTTCTCGTGAATTTTATAGAGAGAGAGGGGATTCTTTCGGCCGACTATAAAAATACCTCGCGTCTTATCCTCGTTTTATAGAAAATTGCACAATTCTCGCGTTGATATTCCATAAACGATTGTCGCGCGGGAAACGCGTTTTTCATTTACCTAGACTCCGGAGATGGATTGATAGATTACCCAGATACCTTTCTCGTCGAAATTACGTAACGGATATGCCCGTGCCGATCGATACGCAAACACGGATTCCTCGATCTCTCTCGATCGTCGAAGCATCGTTCTCTGTTGGATTACGCGAAAATGTAATAATTAAATCATACTTTCGTCTTTACAACGAATATCTCTTTTACAACGTTATTAACCCTTTGCACTCCGCGTCGAGTCTGACTCGACAAGACCGATTTTGAGTATAATACGATGTCGAGTGGTCCCCGACGCTCAATTTTTTTTTATACTTACAGATTTTACTCCAATTCACCTATCAACAACTCGAACAATTTTTTTTTTTTTACAATATAGGTAATATATCACTTGAAATGAAATAATATGATGTTGGAAATATGGTGCCTCAGAGGGGACAGCGGAGTGCAAAGGGTTAAATAGCTTGGCGTTAAAATGTTTGCAGAGTTTTCGAGAAAGCAAAAACGAAAATAAAAAAAAACGTCCGAAACGTCATTTCCATCTCGTTGATCGGTGCAGTAAGATTCGAGGGAAGAGAATCTCGCGGAAGGAGGTCTCGTTCTCTTTGGGCGTTCGCATTCCGGCGCTTCGAGGGTTCCCCTTTAATCCTGCCGCGTTGCAAGTACGAGAGAGAGCTCGTGTCGAGGGGAACCGCACTTTGCTATCGAGCGAAGCTCGAATGCAAGCGAGCGAGCGAGCCAGCGTGCTAGCGACCACCAGCAGAGAGCCTGCCGGCTTGCTCGTTCGCCTGCCTTCCTTGCTTACCACCAATGGCACCCACTCACCCCCTTGCCTACATATTCACCGGCTCTGCCTACTCTCCGTGTGCTTTCATGACGCTCTATAGTTCCTCCTCGCTTTTATAGACCAGAGCTGGTGGGATTCGCCGTGGAAGGAAGCGCCGCGGCGATGCACCCACACCTACTTCCACACTTTCCCCTCGCTCGCGCGCGCTTTTTACTCGTACGAAAGGGAGGGAGACCGAGATATATTTATACTTACACCCCTTCGTGCAGCTGTATAAGAGCTTCTGCATTACCCACCCTTCGTTTATGTGTCGATTCTATACGCGAGTTATCCCAGTGTTGGTTAAAGCTCTCTACGTGCGGGAGTACGTCTTTGCTGGGGTACTTGTAAGAACGTATATCGTCGCCCTTTCGACCGTGCGTACATACATATATATCTACGTGTGTATATACGAACGTATGCATAGTATGTAGGTCCACGAGGAAGAACGTTTCACGGTGGCGCATTCGCGAGCATCGTTCCTATATACGTATGTATATGTATATACCGACGTGCGCGCGCGCGAAAGACGCTATTGTGCACGTAGACGCAGCGGATATACGTAGAGGGAGAACCGAGTCGTGCTAACATTCTGCCGGTCCTACTAGCCCACTGACTCGATCCGTTCCTCCCTCCTAGCCCCCCTTTTCCACTCTCTTTCTCTCGTCCTCTCTATCGCTCGCTACCGTCGTTTTCTTTCTCTCGCTCTCTATACTCGCTCACCCAGCGAGCAGCACGCGTCCCGCGAACACACTATTCTATGTACCTACTTCTTCCCTCCTCTTTTCACCCGTCCGAACGGTTAGCTGCTTCCTAACCGTACACGCAACGGACCTGCTCTACTGTCTGTGACGTAGCACGCGAGATCGGATCTCCTCTTCTCGCACGCTGCCGTAACAGAACTTTGCGCTACGGCTTCAGAGATCGATCTTCTCGTTACTTTATATCCTGCTCGCTCGAAAGGTTACCTAGCAAATTGACTTTTTTAGTCGAGACTGCATCGTATTAAAAATGAATCCCGTGGTGTTCTTTTTTTTTTTCTCTTTAGACAATTACCATCGATGATATCCGATTCAGGGCATTTGACGAGGAAGTCACGACCCTTTGAAGGATCACTCGCGACGATTATATGTAGAGCGAATAGAGGTATACTCGAAGAGACTCGTCGAGGACAAGTCCGTATACTAGGCTATACATGGTTGGAGTCACCTGCGCTCGCGGCTCTCTCGGTGGTAGCCGACGACGACTACGATGCCGTAATAACGGCGGCACGCTCGTGCCAGAACCAAAGTGTACGGCTACGTGTACACGACCTAAATAAGATGCGATGCCCCCCGGGGCGAAAGTAATTCACGTATACACACAACGGTGCGCGCGTGCGAGCCAGTATACGCGCGCGCGCGACTTCGTGCGATTACGTCGCGTATACGCGAAGCCGGCAAGCCGTCTTAAGAATGGCAGACTCGATCCTTCCAACGACGATTCCAACTGCGTTTTCCGCGGAAGGTCGAACGCGTAAAAGCTGAGAAAACGAGGTAGAAAAAGAGAGAGGGAACGAGTTGAGATAGTAACCGGCATAGTAATTAGGGATCGCTTAAGCGGAAAGTATAACATTGCCGACGCCTACGGGCTAATGGCACGAATTCCTTGCGTGTTTTACGTAAGATTATCGATCGATCATTTAAATTTCACGAAGAAAATAGATCTACTCGTAATTCGGAGAAACGTAATCGAGACGGACGGTCTCTCCCGGTCGGATATCGCGGAATTTGTTGTTCAGATGACTAGTGTTTAATCTCGTGGAAATTGCTAAGTTCACGGTCGTTGCTTTCGACGATGAACATTAGGTGGAACCGAAGCAACGCGGCCGAACGTGTTTACGAACGCGTTTCGTCGGGATGCTATTAGACGGCGATTAAGCGGCCGACGTCTCGCGAGCTCTTATCTTATCGGTCATTTTTCTAAGACATTCGACGTAATTCTCGGCCTCCTAATTAACATCGATTTCATCGAGTCGAATAGTTTCGACTCTATCTCTGCGCACGTAGGCATTTCCGCTTGCATCGCGAGGACGCGTGATTAGAGATAAAAAGCGGAGGCGCGCGCGAGTCTATCTCGAGCGAGTCTTTTTTTTTTTTTTGATCTGTCATTTCGAATCTATATAATTTTATATTGTTCTTTTATTTTCTATCGTCGAGTCGCACGTGGAGTAGGAATAATAATCCCGCAACGAACAGTGACCACAGCTCGCACGCGGTTAGAGGAAGGGACGAATGGGTTACGTAAGAGCGAGCCAAGCGTAAGAGATTTTGGCGGGCTCCGCGAGAAATCGACGAAGGTTGGATGAGAACCCGCGCTTTCTCGTTCGCCAGCGTGCGATAGGCGCGCGCGTACGCTCGGCCGAGTGTGCGACACATCGAGAGTGCGATCGCGCGCGGTCTAGGTATTACTTAATAATATCCATAACCGGGAGGTAAATGATGGAGTGGGCGAGAGGGAGTCGGATGGGAGAGGCGCGCTCGCGCGCGCACGGATGCAAAAGTAGACGCGGGCGGTGCGAGAGAGCGGAGTTGCAGCCGCCAAGATCGGTCGGACCGGTAGGAGTAAAAGCGAACGGTGGATATCGAGAAGACGAACTCGCGCTACTTCTTATTTCCCCCGCCCCCCTTATTCATCATTTTTTCTTTTTTTTTTTAAGAAACCCACCAGAAACTCTCCTTTCTGCGCGCGCCTTACTTTCGCCGAAATGAGTCACGGCGAAGTGCCGCGAGAGAAATTGAAACGGGGCGCGTTTCGAGGATCGATCTTCCTCTCCTTCGAGTGTATATATATCACAGTAGTAGTTGTAGTAATAGTAGTAGTAGTATAGTTGTAGTAGTAAAGGCTCCTCGTCGAAACTCACTGTCGTCGCACACCCTGTTATTATTCCTATTATTACTATTATTATTATTATTATTATTATTCTAATTATTATTATCGTGCGAAGAACCGTCTTTGGATCACCACGTTCTCGTGTCACTCGCCGTTTTTCTCACACCTTCGGATCATCGTAATTCACTTTCACTGAATAGCACATTAGCGAGGCGAACCGCTCGCGTATTCCGTTCGCACTGCACGAGACGTCGAGGTTGGCGGGGGTCGTTGCGTGGAGAGGAACCGAGGGTTGGGGGTTGGGTGGATAGGTTGGGAGGGGAGAGGACAAGAGAGACAAGCGGACAGGCGGAGAGACGGATAGAGAGAGAATAAAGGTGTCACTAGGAAGTCCCGAGAAACGTCGATACTCCAGCGTCGTCGTTGGCTCCGGAGCACCACCGTTGGGGCACGCTCGGTGTCTTTACCGCGAGGATCACGATCCTTCGGATCCACTTGATCTTTAGGATCCTCGGGATTTCGAGAGACGATTACGCGGACGTTCGGGGCGTCGACTGGTGGCACGCACGCGGGGAACAGTCACGACCCCGTCTCCTCTTCCGCGACTCTCCGAGCACGAGGCGGCGACGGACTCGAGATGACTTTGAGAGAAACGCGAGCGAACTTCGCGACTCTTCGCGCCTTGCTCGCCGCCCGCAGTTTTGCCATCGGTCCACGCACGGAGCACGCACTACCCTTTTTTTTCAGAGAGAGCACCCTTTTCGCTGGAACTCAAAATCTCTCTCTCTCTGACTTGCACTCGCGCACCCTATTTCCCTTCGTTGATCGTAAAGCGTGTATTTTTTTTTTTTGAGGGGTGGGGAAATCGTCACGCGCGAACCGAAGAAAACGTCAAAGACGAGGATAAATATAAAGAAGAAGATAACATATACAGGGACGAGGATAACGAGGAGGACGAGCACCGAGTGGTGTCCCTCGCGAGAAGGAGAAAACGACGGTTCCTACGACGACCGTGGCTCCGGGTTGACTGGTGCGCGCCGCGCAAGACCGTACAGAGCCAGCCCCACCGTTCTGCGCTCTCTCTTCCTCTCGCACTCTCCGGCCCTCCGCTTCTCTCCCTCTGGCCGGAGGGAGCGCGCGCGCGCACCGACCGAGGGAGCGCGAGCGAACCCGAGTAAAGCGGGGTACAGAGGGAGAGAGATAGTAAAGGAAGGATAGAGCGAGAGAGAATCAGAGTCGACTAAGAGGGCGGGAACGGGAGAGGGAAGGAAAGCGTGAGCGCAGTAGCGCGGAGGGCTTCCATGATAGGGAGTGGGGCATGCCGGCCGTCTTGTGGAGGGGCTAACGAAAGGGATAGAGAGGGGGTGGAAAAGAGTCAGAAGAAAGTGCCAACGCCAAGAGCTTACGGATAACTTGGAAACGTGACGAGAGAGATTCGAGAAAAGTTTCGAGGAAGAAGAAGGGTTGCTGTAAACAGGATCGCATTGGGGCAGGTCACCCCTTCTTCCTCGGTCCACCTCTACTCTCTCGCACGTGCATCGACGTCCTTCTCTCTCGAAGGGGGTGCGAGAGTGGTCGTGCTTGTTTTCCTTTCGAGTGACGCTTCTCTCGCACGAGGTGTTACTTTTACTCCTATCGTCTCGTAAAATCGTGGAAGAGGAAGAGAGAGGAAACGTGGCAAGTCATTTATTACCTACAGGGTGTAGATTAGATTTATCGAGGCAATTAATTCGGCTTAAGTGTAATTTCTCTTTTTCTCATCGTTCAAGGTAATTATACGTAATTCCTGTTCTTTATCGTACTTTGCTGTGTAATATTTTTTTTAAAAATCGTTGATTCCGATAGTTACCTATCGAAATGTATAAAGTATGAGGATTCTAGAATCACGACACGGATTGGAGTAAATACGAGTTTTTAAAGACGATTTTCCATCGTGGTATGATCCGACGGAAGAGGAAAGACGAGTCGCTGTAAACAGCGCCACGTTGGGGTAGGTTACCCCTTCCCATCTTTCGTTGCTATGCGTCCCGCATTGATATCTTTCGCGAGATGCTCCAGCAGGTGTTCTTCGCGGCTCGTTTGAACGCGGTAAGTTATTAAACGATATCGCAGGAAGGAAGGTTAAAGTTCGGTATATACGATGAGTCGTTCGAATATTTCGCGCGTTCTTGAAAGAAGACGAATCGGCAACCCTCCGAGCAACGTAGCATTATCCTCGCAAAGTCTCTCCTTCGTGTTTGACTTTAAACTTTCAAATTGCATTTGCGCGAGCCGTCCCTTCGAACGCTTTTCGGCGAACAAGGACGAACGAGCGAGGAAGTTTTAATGCGAAAGAAAGGTCAGGATAAGAAGAAAGCTTCCGAACGAGTTAGGTTGCCAAGGTGGGGGAGGAGAAGACGGAACAAACAGGATCGAGTTTGCTTCTAGTCGTCGGATCTACGTAACGTATCCGTTACGGGGATGGTACGCATCCGCTATCTTTGGAATTCGACATCTTTTATACAGAGAATTTGAAGTCACTCGCTCGTGCTAACGTCGAAGTACGTTGGTGCCGAAGGAGAGCGCGTAAATCCATCATGGCGATAGTGGTGGTTGTAAGGAAAATCAAAGGAACGTTATCGCGACGTCGCCTTTGGACGATCGGTCGGCTACTTTACGTTCTCGTAACACAACATCCAGAAACGACGACGACGGGTGTAAAGGCGGCGCACGCACGACGATCGATCGTCCCCCTGCGATCGATCGGCCCAGAGATGCCGGCCGTAGGCGTTGTGTACTTGCCAGAAAGTATACACGTAACGACACATACAACGGGTATCACCGTTAAGGCTCATCAAGGAATCTCGCGGGCTCTGGCATGGCACGAATATAAAGAACTCCTCACCCGTTGTTCTTGCTTCGCGATCTGAATTAAGACGGACCCGGCTTTCGTATTTTCGATTCGAATATCGTCGTTTATAGCTATATCGTCCACGTGCCCGAGAACCAATTCTCCCGGTTCGAATTAGCTACTTCGAGAAGAAATTTCAAGACGTTTCTTCGATATAAAAAGATAGATAGCTATCTACCGAATTATTTTTGAATAAAGACGATCCTTGACCGACAGATATTTCGTCTCGTGGAATCGAATTACCGACATTTTAGTGACAGTTAAAGTCGGGCAAAGAGTAACGCGGAAACTGTTCCAGATAAATTCGCGGTAAATTTAGAAACGACGTACTCTCGAAGTCAAATAAAGTAAAGAGTCGCGTTATCGATCGCGTTTGAAGAATTCCCGACGAGAAGGAACGGGATGATGGAATAACGCGCGAAACGATTTCGTTAAACTTTTCATCGGTGGACGACTAAACGTTAAGGGTAGAGTGGGAGGGGGTAGAGAGAAAAATGGTTGGAAAATGTAATAGGAGGATGGGACATCTGTATCTCGCGATACAAGAGCACCACCGACACTCGATATCGCACCGTTAGGTCGTCCACCCTCCCTCGAGGCCTCTCTTCTCATTGTCGTTTCGCATATTATTCGAGACGAGGGATTTCTTACAGGTATACGTGGGAAGATAGAATCGATCGGCCGGAGAAGAAGTTCTTTTTATTAGCGATAAAGAAAGGAGGAGGGACGAAGAGAGAGAGAAAAAGAGGGACGATACGAGCATAGCCAGATGATTTTCAATAACCGCGAAAAAAGTTCCGTTTCTTCCTGATTGATTCTATCTCGCCGGAAGAAGGTATAGATCTCGCTCATTGTACTCCGGAAGTCGACCTTGGTGTTTCGAACGGAATGAAACGGTATGGACAACGGGAAGCTCGAATAGTAATACCGACAAAAGGGTTAACGTGCCTAGGTCGACTTCCGCTCGAACATACATCTTGAAAAGTTTTTGAAAGATAACGCGCGAAGGATCGAGTAATCGCGCCGATGCTTCTTAACGAGTCCAGGAAAACTTTGGTAGGAATTGCAAAGGCTTAACAGCTCGTAACCAATCCGAACGGCATCGTCTTCCATGCCAATCGGAGCGCGTCGAAAGTCTGATAATCGAGTTAAAAGGATTTCACATCGATTTCCACGATTCGTCGTTAATATATTCGTAAAGGTACGTAACTGTGAAATAAGAATCGTGTAGAAGAATCCCGTGTATGGAGAAAGTAATATCTTCCAGCAAACCGATTAAAAGTTTCTTCTTCTCGCACCTTCGATTATATTTTTTCTGTTTTTTTTAACACGAGTATCTTAAACCGTCGATTAACCGGTCGAACGAGCGCGTGGTTCGAAAAGCAAGAATTTGGAGGACTCGACTATACCACGAGTTCCATCGTCGTGCTGGAAGAACGGATTACAGTTATTTACACGATAGGTACCACGCTCAGTCAATGACCTAGCCGAGCGTTTTAGCATTCTCGAGCTCGCTCGAAAGAGAATCGGGATAGGTGGTCCGCTTCGAAAAGGTAAGCCCATGCGAGTGCTACTGGAATTCGTTCGTGCGTTCGATCGAAGGGAAAACGTGCGATGGAAAAGTAATCCGTGAGGGATTATACGAAGTAAGGTGCGTTACTCCGAAGTCATAGTTTCCAAAAGCTTTCGGACGATGGAGTTGCAGATGTTTCAAGGTGCTTGAGCGAGAACGTATGTACATATGTAGGCACGCGAAAAGATAAAAAGATCGAGCCGAAATAAGGACGGCAATCCCATTTAAGGATTACCAAATTGGTCTCCCGCGGCGAGGTGGACTTGCCGGGACCAAATTCGTAGCTGCTTCGGTGAATCCCTGGTAGAAACCACGTGCGTATCTCTCTTCGAGGTCTAAGTTCGAGAATACGTCGAAGAAATACCGTCATCGCGAGCGAAACGACGCAGCAAAGTATAAGAGAGGCGTCTCTTTTCGTCTTTTCCAAGCGAAGAGTCGAGGAGGTGGTGGAGGAGGCACGCTAGGCGAGTCGAGGCGAGTCGGTCCGATCGATAGGCATACGCGCGTTATACATATAGGCGCGATCGATGCGGGGGCCTCGGCGCTCGTGTTTAAGAGCGAACGCCGCTGGTGCGGATACGTAGGTAGGTGGGTAGGTAGGTTGGTAGACCATTGAAAGCGTGCAGGGATGTACCGTTAGCCACGTCACCACGTTACCTCCCCCTTCTCTCCTTCCGTGCGTTATAACCCGCGAGCGAGCGCTCATTGCCGATCTTGCCCATTGAAATTCCTGTCGCCGAAAACGAGCCGTCGAGAATCGCGCGATCCTTCACCCTCCTTTATCCCACCTTTATCCTACACGTAGAAAGCGACGCGCATCGTCAGACTAGAAGGGTCGACGAATTTATCGAGAAACTTTTCCGCGAGGTAGACTCCAAGGTTTTTTATTATTTTTTTAACTCCGACTATGGGTTTTCGATCGAGTTCGATCGAGCGGAGAATTTATGTTAATGCGATATCGATAGGTACTTTTATCGATCGCCGAGGGAATAGACCGATTAGCGATAAATAAACGAGCGTTCGTGGACGAGCGTCAACGAACAACCGTAATTACGATGAAGGAGAATGAGAGAGACAGACGTTATTTTATTCCGTCTTTTTGTAAAGTCGCGTGAAAGCAATAGGTTTCTCGGCGTTTATCGGTAGTAGTTACGCAAATAAGATAATGCGGCAATAGAAGGTTAAACGGTTAGTCGTATTCATTGTAGTAACGAACGGACGCTTTAACGAAGCGAGTAATATCGAAGAGATGAAAATTGGACGGTATATTTCCCGTAGCGACCCAAGCTGACTTTTCGTTGCAACGAAAGAAGTGGTGGAAACTATCGGTTGCACGGCCCGTTTGGCCACGTTGTCCGCGACAATAGCGGTACCTCGGAGTCGTAAAAATTATGACTGCTTGGCATTTCAGGGTGAAGGCCCCAGGAGGACTCGTGATATTTCTAAAATTCTCGAGCGAGCGTGGCGGAACGAAAACGGAGTGGATACCTCGACCGAAATGAACGGTGAAAATGGACGACGGCGTTCGTATTAAAAAATTTCTATTTCAAGCTTCTATAGTAGGTATTTATCTACGTAAAAAATAAAGTGATGCTCAAACTTTGGGAGACCGAACTTGCCCAATTACTAGACTGCGGATCTTTATGCAATTACATATTTTTCTTATTGCGTATGTTTTTCTAATTTTACATATAAGACAAACCATTGAATATGTTACATGTATCCTTTGTATTTTACATATTTTTATTTAGTTATCAACTCTACTTGCAATATTTGATGAATCATGAATTATAATTCATATTAATTTGCATAAAGATCCGCAGTCTACCAATTACATTGTTTTCCCAGAGATTCTTTTTACGAGAAGCGTGTTACGATGCCTTACGTATTCCGGTCTAGGCTCGCGCTTGTAAGAAAGCAGGTTGCTCAAAAGTTTCGTGGAAATGTTTACGGTTTGGCGAAGTGGCCATGGAGTAGTACCTGGGCAAGGTACCTGATCGCGCAAGAGGAATGAATCGGCGTTGTCCATTGTCGTAGGTAGCTTTCTCGACGATAGCCGGGTTCACTGCTCTCTTTTGGCACGACCCGCGGCATTACGACGTCGCGCGAAGTGAAATTTCCAGGCGGTCCTTCGCCGTAAATTAAGTTGCGAGGATCGTACCGTTTGAACGATCGTGCGTTAAAGTAGACCGATCGTACGTGAAAAGGGTTGACCGAGGTGGTCAGTTTCCTTAAAGATTTTTTCAACAACAACGGTTCCTCGTCGACTAGCTTTCCTTCCTAGTCTCATAAATTTTGTGGTGAAACGGTCGGTCGTAGGGGAAACGTGATTTTCGGTCCCGGGACACCTGCTCTGAGAAAGAGAAGGAGAGACTTTACGATCGGAAAGAAACTTCGTCTTTTGGATCGAAATAAACGAAGCGAGATAACGCGCCCGCTCGATTTACTAGATGTTTCGGTAACGAGCGGTTAAGTCAAATATATCGCGTTCCCTCGGTCGAGGTAGAACTTTCTTGGCACGGTGCACGCGGTACGAAGGTGTTACGGCGTCGACGACGCGGGGATTCTCGAGTAACCTTTTTCGATGATATTCGACGGGAGCGAAAACTGCGTAACGTTCTTAACGATATTCCTCCTTCCTCGTTACGTACATCCATTGTTCCAAGTTCGAAGTTGAGCAAGTCTCGTCCACGATGGATCTCGATCGCGTCGATCGTGGTCTCGCGGCGGTGGCGCACGAAAGTCGTGAGATGGTAGGAACGATCTCGTAGGAAGAGAGATGCATAGGAGTAAAAAGGGAGCGGGAGAAACGAAGAGAAAGGGAGTATATATTTAGTCGAGCTGGACCAGTGCCAAGCTCATCAACGAAAATGAAATCTGGGTCTCTCCGCGCTGCCCGCTTCTAAAACGTCGCCGACGACCTCTCGATATACGTCCATGACCTGTGAGACGCCTCGAAAAGTCGGCCCGACGAGAGATCGCGTACGATTTTCGTTGTACCGCCTCGATAATTTCACTCTCCGATGATTCAGGATACCTCCTTGGCGTACGGACCGGTTTCTCGAATTATACTCCCGCGAGAGATCCGAAGTATTCGTACTTTCTTCTCTCTCGACGATCGGTATAATATACCTCCGATATACAAACGATTATCGGACAGCTCTCATCGATAATTAACGAAGGAAACCTCGGCCGAGACCTCGGAAGATATCCCTTCGAAATGAGAGAGTTCAAATCGTAATAAAAAGGATTCCACGAAAGCGAACTCGCTCGGGCGAGAAGGAGGCACTGGTTTTCGCGAGTGTTACGCAAGACGATACGGCAGCGTCCCGCGAGAGAGCATGGAAGGCCCGGCCTGCAAAAAGCCGATCGAGACACCCTCCCTCCTTCTCCCACCCGTTGGGTCGAGGCCCGGAAACGATTTTGACGCCCCAGGCAGGGAAAGTGACGACGACGACGACGACGACGAAGAACGGGGCTCTTGACAGATGGTTCTTTCTCGTTCCCTTCTCATATATACGCTTCTCTTATACGCTACTCGCTTTGGTAGCCAAAGGCTACGCCGCGGGATCGCACCTTCTCGTTCGGTGTTAATGGCCGCACGCGCGCGAGCGAGCGCCTGCAACTTTTATCCTTCGCTCGATGCGAACTCTGGATAATTCCGCAACGATATATGGCTCCCGATAAAATCGATAGTTCGCTTTCTCTCTGCCGATTTATCTTTCTCCTTCTATCTTCTCTTTCAACGCGACTCCATTTTTTTCTTCTCTCTCTCTATCTTCGATACGTATATATACCGTATGTGTGTGTATTATATATATATATACGTATCTACATTATATGTACTTATATGTACGCGTATATACATTCTCATACGTAAAAGCGCTTCCAGCCGTGATTCTAATCATCGTCCGATCCGGACGTTAATAAGTCCGATGCTTGTTGCCCGCTTTAATTTATCAGTCGACGCACTCGCGTTGTCCAATTTAAACGACGCGCCGATGACCGTGTAACTGCGTTCCTACGGTTCGTATAATAGCAGGATATTAGGTCGAATTTCGTGTTTCGAGTTAATTACTCGTCCGTAGATAATCGTCCGGTTCTCCGGAGGCGGATAGAATTTTGACGAGTCTTCGATTTTCATCCCGATATCGTAAAACATTTTTTTCTTTCTCGCCTCGCGCGATTACGTCGAGATATCGGGAACGCTCTTTTCGAATGGAGTTCGATCGCTTCTCGCAGTCGTTCGCGCGGATATTGCCGTATCGGATCCGTTTACAATGCGATCGCGTTGAACCCTGTAATCTGGTAGCATTTTAGCGCTGGATTATGATGGTACCGTGCAGCTTACGATACATGCATATCACGGTTACGCTATAATCTTTGCAAACGCATTGGAAACGGTATGTATGGTGTGAAAATCAGTGGCACGCTTTCACGCAAAAACGAAATTCGTTTGAAAAAAATATGCTATCTTTTTAAATTCACGCGTCAATCCCATTCGTGAATTCGAATCCATCGGCGCGATATCGTACCGTCCGCTATCTTCGTCCGGTGACATAGAGAAAAAGAGAGAGAAAAAAGAATCCTATCGGGCGTAAATCCAAAATAGCGATATCGTAGATTCGCGTTCTCCGACCTACTCTCGAGCAGTGCCTTGATAGCCTCGGGCTTTGCCGCAGGATCGTGTCGGCGACGTAATGGCTATGCAAGGTGCGCGCACCGACTCGCGTCCGCCACCGCCGCATTCATTGAAAATACGCCGCTTATCCATAGCCACGTACCACGCGTTTACACGTTCTACTGGTCAGCCTCGACAAAGTCCTTTTCGTAACGCGTACCTATATACGTATCCATCTATGTATGCACCTATGCGTTTCGTCGAACATTCCTACGTTACTTTGTTCCATTCGCGACCTCTTTGCAAAAAGGAATAAGTATTATCCCTCTCCCGTGACGAATATACGCGATCCCATTTTCATTTCTCTCACCTTCTCTCGCGAGATAGATTCTCTCTTGCAAAAATCATTGCTAGAGGGGAACGAGGAGAGGCAAAGTCGCGAAGCAAAGTGAAAAGGAAAACGTATCCTCGTCCTCGAACGACGTCCCTCGAGGACAGCGAGACCACGATACGGAATACATACGCGTACCTTACGTAGAACGGACGACAGGCCGAGTTTGTCGAGATTTCGAAACGAGACGATGAATACGCCTAGAAGACCGTGCCAGCTTGATCGATCGCTCGAGATCGGTTCGCTCCGAGCTGATCCTACTTTTCATTCTTCGAACGCAATTTCGATTTTACCGTAGGTACTCACCGTGACTATTCGCTACGTGCATGGATGACACTGATTGGCTTACCTGAAAGCAAAACACGTTTGGATATTAATCTTCCGTTGAAATATCTAAATAGATGAAATATCTGATACATCTTTTTAACTTTTTTTTTTTTTTTTATTTAGTAACGCAACACGAAAGAGTCAATTCTTAAAGAGGCGATCGTGCACGTTCTTAGAACGTAAGGAGCGATTGTTGTCGGCAATGGGCCGTTGTCGCAATGGGAAGTCTCCTCTTGCAACAGACACCGAATCGTTTCGCTTCGGCACGTCGCGAGAGTCAGAAGCGGTCCCAGTCGAGCGATTCGCCGGAACCGATCTCGCGTGTAGCCTCTCTCTCTCTTTCCTTCTCACCCATAGATCTTACGATCGAAAAGGCGAATCTTTACCTCCCAACGACGAATCCTTCTTTGCCCGAACGTTGACCCTCGAACGAGAAACGTTGAATAATTCAACACTAGGAAGCGAATCACCGAGCAAGAATCTTAATATTTTATTCAAAACGTCGGAAAACGCTACATCGGAGCTTCTAAAAATTTCATTGAGAATCGAACCGTACTCTCTGATCGTACTCTATCTTAATTATTGTCTAAGAATTCTCGATGTACGAGAAACGTAAAGATTGTAATTCCCGCTCTTTTTCACAATAACCCCCCCCCCCCCCCACTCCTTAAGATAAATCGACCTTCGGCCCTTTTTGAAGTATGACGCAGCGACGACAGCGCCAGTCGGTAAAGCGGTACGACGATGATAACTCTCTCCCATCGGACTTTCGCCGAGTTTCATCGGCTAACCGTTTTGTCGGTCGATACGGCCGGTCTCTCGAAGACTCCACGATTGGCCACCGGTGCGCGGCGTCGGAGTAACGACGGCGGCATCTGACGCAGCGCGCGCTCGGTATCTTGCCCGTCGACCGGCCTTGCAAGGCTGCAGGCCATCGAACTCTTGCCCTACTGCCGCGCCACGTAATACCCGTACGCGATGCGCAAGAACGAGGATAACCGACACGACTCGCGCGCCTTCCTCGCTCGTTCGTAAGAGGAAAAAAAGAGGAGGGAGCGGCTTGAAAGATACAGGGACGAGACCAGGGCCGTACGCGTTACTTTTCCGGCTGACGATCAACCCTCTAAATTTGCTTTTACGTTTTTTAGATTCTTTATCTAATTATTTCACTTTTATGTCGAGTAGATACGGTAATCGTCGGATATACAGGGTGTCCGCTTCCATGTAGTCAAGCGGAGAACTACATGTACACGTCAATGACTTGAGTCGAAATGTGTAATACCATTTTTCAAATTTCGACTTAGTTAACGAATTATTAACTAACAAGGATCGGCCAATTACGGCGAGCAACGACATGTAACGTTGTTTATCGTGGATTGCTCCTCCTACCGCTTCATCTCTTGCCGAGCCGCGAGCTCGAGTGAACCGCCTTCTTTTGCTAATCTCCGTAATTGGCCGATTTTTGTTAGTTAATAATTCGTTAACTAAGTCGAATATCGAAAAATGGTATTAGACATTTCGATTCGAGTCATTGATGTGTACATGTAGTCTTCCGCTAGACTACATGGAAGCGGACACCCTGTAGATCACCGGTGGGAAATTAGAGATAGCAGAAATAATATACAAATTTGTATATAACTTAATTATCGTCAATTTTAAACCTGATGAATTATATTAAATGCTTATTGTATCACTGAAGGCAACACGGTAAAACTACCAAAGTGCTTTCTAAAAATATAAAGCAAATGTACAAAATATACAGGGAATCTCTCTCGCTTTTGGAACGCAATTCGTTTATTGATTTTGCTTCTGACGTCTAAGACGTTATTAAATTCCTCGCTCGAGGGAAGAGCAATGAGGAGTAAATATTTTTGGAAATTTCTATATAGGAAATCTAATGATAATTTTTAGCGCGTCGAGGCATTTATTATAGGATCGATATTATATCGATGACATCGCGTATGGAATTCGATAGTAGATCAAGAAGCAAGAGCGTCATCGGTTCTGGTCGGTAGGAGAGGCCAAACTGTGCCACGGTCGCGCGCGCTTCCATCGAAGCGGGGCTTCGGACGCACTTTTACCCTATAACGCTCGGTAAGCTCGTTAGCGAGGCGAATCATGTGCCACGGAATAGGAGCTCAAGCAGAGACCGTAATTCGCACGATCGAGACCCCTTCCGAGAACCCGGTGTCGTTTCGACGATGCAAAAATGCAAAAACATTTCGAAGGAACGCGTCGTTTACAAAGCCATCGAAATCGGGCTTCATAAAGCCGTTTCGCGGTACCCGAGATTTACCAGCGATAGTCACGTCGAAAGCTTCGTATCTAGGCTCGCGTTAAAGCCCGCTCGTGGAAAACTCTAACGGTAATTAGTTTCGTTGCCAGCCGGATGCATAATTACGTATTTTGTTAATAACGACCAGTTAATTGGCGATCTAATTGCTAATAAGCCGGATACTATATAACGGGTAATCGCAAATAATTAGTAACGTAGCTAACCGGTGAACTATCGGCTAACAACTTGCCAACTGTTAAACAGAAGTATCGGTAATGAGCGTTAATTATGCGAGTACCTATGATTACCGCGTACCGTACTAACCGGGAGTACCTACGGTGCGCGCGAGTCTTCGATTACGATCCATTAAAAACGATTAATCGTTATTACGATTAACGATTTAACTTGGTTAAATACCTCGTTACGATCATCTCAGAGGGAGAGGTAACGTGCTCTCCAGTCAGGACTCGACGGAAAAGACGCGTTAGATGGAAAACTATAATAACAGAAAATCGAGGATATCAAGAGTTTCGAGGAAAAGATTCTTTCTATCGAGTAGCGTAATACGAGAATGATTATTTAGTTTTTTGATTCATTAGACATAGTTCCCACAATAGGAGAGCGTTCGAAAATGATAGCAAAGAAGTTCTATAGCAATCGACGGCACATCCGGCCGTTTTACGAGCCATTACCGTTCTAGAAATTCCATTAGTTCCGAAACGACTAAAGTCTTTGGCCTGATCGTTCGGCCAAGAGATTGGCGATGCCCGATCGGAATTTAATCTACGAGTCGTACGGAGATTCGTGGCGTCGATGCCGAAGGTGGAAGAAGTACATACATAGCGGGAGGATGGAGCGGTAGTAGCGACTGACCGGCTAACCTCTAGACCTTAGAGCCGTATCGAGAAGGGGATGCGAATAGCGAGGAGTCTCGGTCACGCGAGGACCCGCCGCCGCGATTCCTCGAACTCTTTTCCGTTAGGCTGAACGTGCGTCGTTCACCGTAAGATTCGTCTCGATTAAAACGGCGCTTTTTTAGTAGCCGCCTTAAGCGTACCGATCCGTGCCCGATGGAATAATCGTGAGACGTTCAGAGATCGTAACCGGATGTACCGGGTTCGAAGGTTTCACCGAAGTTCAAGATCAAAGTTCGAGTCTTTGTCTCTTTAAAATCCTATACGTTTCTACGTGAATCTTGCATAACGATTAAACAAAATTAAAAGTTTGTAGGTAGGTATATAGGGGAAAGTATGGTATATTGGACCGGCAACTAAATTGGACCACCTTTGTATTTTAACATAGATTTTCCAAAACAAAACGTTCAATGTCACAACGAAAACAATACGGCCGATATGTAATGAAGTTAGATGCATATCGTTTGGTGTTACCAATATTGAAATTGAAAAACTATCTTTTGAAAGGTGGTCCAATTTAGTTGCCGGTCCAATATACCATACTTTCCCCTATCGTTTCTTCGTCAAGCTTTGGCAAATTGGTATAGAAGGAAAGACGATCGAGGCAGCATCCTCGTGGATCAGAGGAGATTCGCGTCGAGTTCGCGTTCGAGGAAGAGACGCGATGAGACAGCACGTGGTGGAATACTCGCGGATCGTCGAGCCTAACGGTTGTCCGGTAACCGCGTCAGAGCCGGTGCTAGCGGTACTCGCGGCCGTTCCGTTACTCGACCGACAGATCCGCTAACGCGACTCACGCTCTCTCTTTCCCTCCTTCTTAACGCTCCCACCAGCCCTTCTCCTCTTTCTCCTCATCCTCCTTGCTCCCTACATCCGTCTCTCTCTGCTCCGCGTACTCCACTCTCTTTCGTACGCGCACCGCTTCGGCACGAAATTTACGACTACGCGAACTCTGCGTTTTTCAGATAAGGTCGAATAGTCGACGTTGAAATCGCCTTCGAAGGAAACTTTTAAGGAGACACTGTCCTGTACCTGTTCCAGTGATCGGTGGCGACGCGAGCTGCGAACTGCTTATATCCGGCGGTTGCTGCGTTTGCTGCGTTGGCTGTTGTTGCTGCGGCTGTTGTTGTTGCTGCGGGCTGTTGGCAGCGACCTGCACGCTACCCGGACTCGCCGCACTTTCAGCCATTTTAGTATTCTTTTCCCTTCTATCGTCTTCTTTTTTTTTTCTCTCTCAGTTCATCGGTATAAAGGAGAGATTAGAGAGACCGATCTAAAACGGTTCTCTCTTTCCTTTCCCCGTTTCGTTGCGGGACCGATCGGTCTCGATTTTAAAGCAGCGCGATGGTTTCACGGTCGGCCGCGTGCGCGCGAACCTGTCCGTGACTGCTTCGAGTTTCTCGCGACGACAGTTTCCCCTTAATGTCTCGGTCCGACACGTTCCGTAACCCCTTCGAAGTGTTACGTTTCTCTCGCGTTTATTGCTCTTTCGTCGACTAACTATACTTTTCTTGTTGTTGTTGTTACGAATCAGACTTTTTCTCTTATGTTTCTCGGTGAACGACGCGTTAATAATTTAATGAACGTACGATCGATAGAGGCACGCGCTCCTTGGCGCTCTTCGGCATCGTATCGTTGAGTAATAACGTTACCAGGATGGGGCACAACGAAGGAGGCGACGTCAGTTGTGAGAGGATATCGAGGCCTCCGAATCCTCTCGACGCCATACCCTCGGCGTCGCGAGTCGCGAGGCTATCCTCTTCTTCCTCGCGATGAAAAATTCTTCTCGTATCCTCCGTATACTCGTAAAACGTATCTCTCGTCGTTCTTGATGCACGCGACGACACGAATCGTTCGAGTTAGAAGGCATGGAGTTCCGGCGAACACGGTGATTTCTCGATCTCAAGGGACGTGACATCGATTACGCTCGAGAGTCTCTCCTTTTTTCTCTCGAATCTTTTTCCCCCGTTTTTCCTAGACAAAGATTTCTACGGTCGTGGTAGTCGAAAGGGGTTCTTTTGGAAGGTTCGACGCACCCGGTGGAAACTACAAGGAGCGGGTGTTAGAGTAGGGGTGTGGTAGGAGAAGGCGTTGGAGGAGATGAAGAATGGAAGAGGGAGAAGGAGAACGTCCTGGACGAGGACGATCAACCGACGACGCTACGCGGGCGATGACGATAGCGATGACGACGAGGAGGGTTGCTAGAAAGGGTGGACGGATGGAAAGAGGGGAGGAGAAACGGCTCGGCGAGTCGATAGGTCAGTGGGTCTCGTTCAAAGAACGACTCGTCGATTCACACTGGGTTGCGTCGTCGTCGTCGTTGTCGTCGTCGTGGTCGTTCGTGTGTACGCGCAGCCACTCGACGCGTGTCCCTTCTCGCGGCGTCGTTGTTGCCTTTGACGGCCTTTTCGTTCGAGAGGGTGAGAGACCGAGAGAAACAGAGAGAGAGGGAGAGAGAGAGAGTGTGTGTGAATGAGTGAGAGAGAGTGAGAGAAAAGAATCTCGCGATTCGATCGAAACAAGCGTCGAAAAGGTGCGAGGGAGGCCGCGGTTGAGTCGCGGGTCGATAGGTCAGTGGGTCTCGTTCAAGTCGACGTCTCTCTCTCTCTCCCGACTAGCCTCGTCTGTCTTTCCTCCCTTTCGCGCGTACGTTTCCTCGCGGACGAAACGGACCGACGGCGATTCGTAACGAGATCGATCACACCCCATTCACCATCACCCGAATCAAAACACTAAACGATTTTCTTTTTCCACCTATTCCACGATTTTCACGAGTTAGAACGAACTCCCGAACGGAAAACGCGTCTCCGTGTTGTCGAACGCGACGAGACGTCCTCGCGAAATCTCGCATCCACGATTTTCTTTCACCTTCTCCTCGGGATACCGAAGAAAGGAGCACCCTCGAGCGTACTCTTCCTCCTCTTCCTCCTCTCCCTCTCCTCCTTGATCATTTCTCGCGCGGACGCGAAACTCGACGACCGCGCGATACCCGCGACGAGAACTCTCTTCTCTCGTTTTTTTCTTTCTTTTTTTGTTATTCGACTTCCCGCTGGAAACACACCCTTCTCTCACGCACTGTCTCGCTCTTCGCTATTTCCTCTCTCTCTCTCCCTCTCTGTCTATTTTTCGTCGTTCACCCTCGTCGATTTACGTCATCGTCGTCTTCGTCGTCGGCGTCGTCGACGACGACGCACCATGCCCTGGACGTAGCCGTTCAACGAATCGTCGTTCCTCGTTCCTCCTCAACCGACGTCGTCGCGACGCACGGCACCAGTATCAACCTTATGATTCTCGATTTCGCGCGAACACACCGATCCCTTAAAGGGAAACGAGACGGTCCGACGCGGAAAATAGGAGCCTCCGAGGACACACCGTTTTGGGCGCCGAACGGTGCTTTCCTTTCGGGCTATTTTGCACTGCTCTCTGTCTCTCTCGACACTCGGGGAGAACCAAGTGGCTCGAGCCTGTACAATCGCCCAGCAGATGGCGCGCTACTCGATTCTTCGCTCGTCTTTCTCCACTGGCGCTGTGCTACCCTCGCAACCCCTACCGCGCACTGCTTTTTCCTTCCTTCCTTCCTTCCTGCTTATCTATACGCTTTCCTCTCTACTTTTCATCCTTCCTTTCTCTGCTATTCAAGTTGATCAACTTTGCGTCTAACAGCTCGCTCTAGGGGTAGTTAGCGTAACGCGGGAATTTTTAAAAATCTTCAATCACTACGATACTTTTAACTCTACGTCGTTTAACTTTGTAAGGAAAACCTACGTTCGGAATTTAATCGTAAAGTCACGCAAACTAAAGACGAATCGATTTTCCGTGACGCGTCATTTTTGTTAGGAAGAGAAACTAAATAGATCAATGGATAAACGATGGGACGTTAAAAGCCGAAGCGGATTAGCCCTACGTCCGTTCCCTTTTTTATCGATCGCTTCGCATTTTGTATGGAACTTCGAAGGAGCGGCTCGTTTCCGCGCTGGCAAATCTTTTTAACCGCATTTCGGACGGGTACCCGGACGGAACATAAATTTCCTTCGAAATATCGAATTTGTCGAGAGTCAGAGGATAATTCGAGTCACGGTAGACGAAAGGTGGTGGGAGGGATAAAGAGGGCTGGTTGATAACGCGCAGACGCCACTCGTTCCTACCCTCGCGCCCATTCCTTCGATCCGTTAGCAACGCGTACTCGCTCGCCGGTCGTGTTCGCCGGTCTCTCGCGATTTCTCCGCACCTGTCTCCTCGATTTTCCATTGTATCGCAGCACCTTGCGTGCCTTTCTTAAGTCACGCTTAACTCATTGCGACCAGTGACAGCAAAGGAAAGTAATTCGTTTAGGGAAGCATCGGTAGTAGTGATACCTCTTTCGAATTCTATTCGAATGAAATAAAAATGTCTTCTTTATTCCCGGTGGACAAAAATGTTCAAAGCTCTTAAAATCCAAAAGCCTCGTCATCGTTAATCTTCTTTTCGTTGTATCCTCGGATTGCTACCGTTATACGTCTTCGAAGGGAACCCTCCGTCTCATCTTGAATCCGGCACATCAGAGTCGATCGGTCTGGCCCGAGGATCAGCGGCTATCGCGAGGAGAGTAAAGCCGCGTTCTCTTCGGCTCGATACGAGCCGCTGCATTTTCAGAACGGTACTCCTAACTGTATCCTCCATATGTGTTATCCGTATATATAAACATATATGTAGGTAGAACGCGCGAGTACGCACGCTTAAATCTACGAGTCCTCTTGTTTGCTTACTTTGCTGGCGCGCGACGCGTCATCGCGCTAGTAGAAGAGATATAACTTCGTTGGTGCAAGCAAACTTTGTAATCAAGACACGACACGTTCTCACGATGAACGATGACGTCGTGATTCCGAGAGATCGATCGATCTTCTTGGAAGTTGCTCGTAAGATGTTGTACCGTTTGCCGATAGAGAGAAAGAGACTCGTTTACACATGTAATTAATACATCATTCCCGTATACAGGGTGTCCGCTTCCATGTAGTCAAGCGGAAGACTACATGTACACATTAATGACTTGAATCGAAATGTCTAATACCATTTTTCGAAATTCGTCTCAGTTAAATAGTTATTAACTAACAAAGATCGGCCAATCACGGCGAGCAGTGATAAGTAACGTTGTTTATCGTGGATTGCTCCTCCTACCGCTTCATCTCTTGTCTAGCCGCGAGCTCGAGTGAACCGCCTTCCTTTGCTAATCACCGTAATTGACCGATCTTTGTTAGTTAATAATTCGTTAACTAAGTCGAATTTCGAAAAATGGTATTAGACATTTCGATTCGAGTCATTGATGTGTACATGTAGTCCTCCGCTTGACTACATGGAAACGGACACCCTGTATAAAAGAAAAAGCTTAAGATCTTAATCGAATCGTCGTGAAACGATTGCTATAGATATCGATTCGAGAGACATACATAGTTGGAGAATGATCGATGGATCGACTCCTCATTCATAATGTAGATCATGTTGGTAAAGCGTTCGCAATGATGCAGGTAGTACCGCTCGACGTAAGCTAAGCTCGACGATTAATTGTGCCTCTAACGAGGCACGAAATACAGGTGCGAAGGATGGTGGGAATTAAGGCGGTAGAAGTAATAGGATGGAAGACACGGGCTTTAGGGGAGAGGGTGGGAAAGAGAGGGGAAAGAGAGGGTACGCTCGGAACGTGTAGCGGATCTTTCGCGCAGGTACATAAGTACCTACATGCGGGTCGCGTGTATGGACACTCACGTAATGTAGGCCCGTTGTCGGAGATACCGTAAGACCTTGTAGTTACGTCACACGGCAGCGCTAGTACTCATGCGGTTAGGAACGAGAGGCGAGGCCGAAGGTAAAGTCGGTTCCTATCCACCTCTAATACGATACAAGAGCGAATACTTTTCGAAATGTCTCTTTCTTTCTCATTTTCTTCCTGCAAACGTGGATTTTTTTTATAATCGCGTCGTTTATAAAACTAGTAGGGTGAATAGATCTTTTTCACGGTCTCTTCCCTCGAAAGGTACTTTGGAATTTTTTCATTGCAAAGTGTCTCTCTCATAAATATATCTCGTGTTTTTTAATATACCGCGAACTCCTCCATTATCGTAGAAAATCGTCCGGTAATTCTTTATTTCCCGAAGAAAAATGACAAAGCAATTCTTCTTTTAGAAAGAAATGAAAAAAAAATAAAAGAGTCGATGTCGGGAGGTGTGGCTCGAAAACAAAAGAAGATGATCTCGTTCGATGACACCGGTCCGATCGGGTTTCAAAGGATAAGAATACGTGACGTCGTTAAAGGTTTCGTCATTTTTGACGTTTCTCTCGTCACGTAGAGCTCGCGGAGTGCAGAGGCCTCGCTTAAAATCATCGACTCCTCCTACCTCCTTCTCTTTCTCCCACCCCCCCCTTCCTTCCTGCCCCCTCTCCAGGAGAACTTGGACTGCGTCCACGTGTTTCTATCTGCGGTCAGTGCACCTTGCTGCACGAACCGCGGCCATCTACCGAAGGTCCACGTAATGCGATCGCGCTTAATAATCTTTCACCCAAGGATCATCGACCGTCGTGTCGTAGTACACGTAAATCTTTACCTCCGGCATGTAGGTTTCCACCAAAAAAAATGTAGAAGGCGATTACGAGTATCTCCTACGAAGGGTCCTCGCAACGAAAAAGAGAGATCGTATCGCGATGGTGGATCCCTCGTGGGACGCCTCGATGGCGTAGGAATTTTTTAAATTGTCCTCGAGCCTCCCAACGTCATCCTTACCGGGAACGAAGAGAGATTCTTAGATGACGTCAGGTAATGATCAACGAAATTATACTCCAATTGCCAGGCGAAAAATGTCGACTCCCCTTTTTTCTTCGAAAAAAACTTGCGTAGGTATTAATATACATCAATAGAGTCATTCGCTTCTTTCTTCACAATCTCCTGCTCCTTTTCGCCTCATCGACGTGCGCGCAGTAGCATCATCGGATTTCCGTGTCGTCGGCACGGGCTCAGCAAAAAATAAAACGCGGAAGCGCCAGAGCATTTATAGTCGCGATTATTACGCGAAAGACGATCCTATCGGGGATCCAACGAAGTCGCGTTAAGGAAAAACAAGGAAAGCCCGTTTAATCCTAATTACGTAAACGCGATGCTAATCGGATAAGAAGAGGTGGAAAAGGAGGAGCGATGCTGGCGGACATCGATCGTTCCCTCTTCTCAACAAAGTAAAGAAAACGAAGGGGAGGAGAATCGTCTATCTCTTTAATAGACTACCTCTGTCCTTCCTGCTAGCAGTGGAACGTGACAACCTAATCGTCATGCTCCCTATCGCACAGTTGACAACTTGGCAAAAGTCACGCGTTCCGCTTACACACGCGGCGCTTGGTATTCTCTCTCTTGCCGGTAGATCAGTATGCCTCGTAGAGATAGAAAAGGTTGAGGGCCCTAGGAAGGCCCGAAGGTTCACGGCCGGGTGGTTGCTTTAAATCAGGTAGGCAAGGTGGTTTGACGGGGAAGAGACATCGCTCGCCACGTGGTGGCGAAGAGGTCATTGTCCTTGAAGCGAGCTTTGTCGAGGTGACTCGAGCGGCTCGAACTTGCCCAAAGTTAGCGGCCGCTTCTGACATCACGCCGAAAACCTCTACGCTCCTTCTTTCTTCTCTCTCTCTCTCTTACTACACCGATTAGATACCTCTCTCTTTTAACGATGATGCGCGTGCGTACACGTACGTACCCATCGACTTGCCTACGCGTGTACACACGCTTCCTTGAACAATTTTACAAATCAAAGTATTTCGATCGAAAATCTTTTAGTACAAACATGTCAGACATATTTTTTTTTACCCCCACTTTCCGACAGAGCATGAATTTTTTAGGATAAACTTTTTCGTCGAGGGAATGAGTCGTAAGTTTCGAGCCGATCTGGGAGGAAGGACAAACCGAATGAACGAGCGAGCGAGCGAGCGAACGCGTAGCACCTGCGGTCGACGACCCTTGCGGTGCTATCGAATACCTGCCGACACGACGACCCGGTCGTTTACTCGCTCGCTGCCATGTAGCTCTTTCGGCGGGCCAACGTAAGGGGTTCAAAGAGGACTAGTAGTGACTAGTAGTGTCGTAAAAGCGTCTTTTAGATGGCTGAGACGCGCGAGGGGGATGAACGTGGTTCGAATTTAAATTCCCGATCAACGTCAAGCTGGCGAGTCGTTCGATTTACGATTGACTAGTAAAAGAGAATTCGAGGTATAACGGAATCACCTGACGTAAAGTTCGTATCACTTGTAGAGAATTATCGAATCTATGTAACGAGCGTTCGACCTTCACCTCCGTAATTTCGTAAGCGTGGCTCCTCTTCGGGATTACATGGTCGAACGATCGTTCGGCTAGAAAGCTCCGCCAGAAGGATAGAAAGAAGGCGGGGGAGAGAGGTGGTAGGCCTTGAAGGCATCGAAAGGCAGAGAACTTGAAGGTGTCGTGGAGGAGGCACGCGGGTCCATGGTCGTCGACACGAAGAGAGACGGAGAGATGAGAGGACTGGGTGTGGGAGCGCGAACGAGAGAGAGAGGGAAGTAGTAAGAAACAGCTGGTAGGTTGAACGAGCGAGCCGAGTTCAATGACTGAGGAACGACGTTGCGTCGACGGCGAAGATGAAGACGAGATGGAGGAAGAAGAAACGAGAGAACGGCGAGGATTAGAGAAGAGTGAGTTTAAAGTTAGGTAGGTAGGTAGGTAGGTAGGTTGGAATAGAGGTAGGTAGACGAACGCGCGAGTTCCTCCCTGCTGCCGATTTATTGCGTCACGCAGACTCGCGAGCGGATTCGACGACGTAAGCAGAAGGGAGAACTAGCGCTGCCTGGAATCCGCGTTATGACTCACGATAGGTAGATATACCGTCAAGGTCTCGCGCGAGCTACTCTTTCTCATCGTTCGAAGGACCCTCCTCGTTTCGCTTCGACGCCCTTTCGGACGCGTTCAACGTCGAATAATTTGGTTTTTTTCTTTAAAATTCGTTGAAATTTTTTGTCAAAGCGAGCGTAACACTCCAAAGCAATTTTTTTGGAGCAACGCGTGGAGATCGAATCGCGGGTGGTCCGCGTGGAAGCGTTAAAAGAGAGTAGCCGCTTTCGCTTTCGAGTCTTCACCCTCTTTCGATCAGTCGATAAGGGAGCGAGCCTTTCGCCCCTCGCGAAGAACGCATTAAGGTATAGTTATTAGGACGTTACGGTCGTTATCGTTAGTAGCATTCGCTCCGAGTGGAGAAGCGAAAAACATTTGCGAGAAGCTCGCGCGAACCTCTCGGGCCCTCGGTAACGGTACTTTCCGACGTAATTTGGGTAGAGCCTCCCACGGAGTCGTACAATCTCGGTTCATTGCCTGCTGATTTCTCCTTTCTCTCTTCGTCTCCCTTTTTTTTTTCTTCGTATCTCTCTGTCTCTTTCGAACGTAATCGTACGCACGTTCGTATGTACATAAATTTTCACGCTTTTGTCAACTGTCCCGTAAGTGCTTTCTTAGATCACCGTTTCCAAGAAGAGACAAACGCAGAGGCGCGTGGTTACGCGGGTTCATCCGCTTATCTATTCATCCACCAAACTTCCTCTAGTTTCCCGTCGCCTTTGTTTGCCCGTCGACGACGTTTCCCTCGAACTCGCTGCTCGTCACCGTGAGAGACTATTTCGTGGAACATCTCGTTCTACTGGAACGCGAAGCCCACCATTTCTCTTGGACTTTCATTTTTTTTAATCCACCGAAAGTTTCTCCCTTTTTTATCATAGCCACCCGCTGTTCCATCCAGAAAGCGTCCGAAAAGAGAGTGGAAATTCGTGAGGACGAACGAAATATCAGAGCCATGGCAAAAAAAATCGTTGCCATCAATTAAAAAATATCCTCGATGAAAATGTAAAAGGTAGTGGAGAACGAGGAAATTCGTCGAAATGAAATTTACGAGCGTGACGAGGGTAGCGATCTTCGGACGCGTGTCTCCGTGTAATTAAAATCGACACCGTGGACGAACGAACGACGCAAAGCGTGGATGGTCAGAGGGTGCGAGGAGAAGAACGGGATGTAATCGACGAACAAAACGGGGATCGCACGTGCGTAAAATTTTCACGGGCGGCCGGAACCTCTCTCTACCTCTGTATCTTTTTTTATTTTCCTCCGCGTCGTTGCTTATATATCGAGATTATTTCGCTGCCGACATTATGTACGGTCGAGCGCGTAGATGTAACTCGCGTTCGAATAAACGGCTCGTGTTTGTCTTTTGCGCGATCGTCGCTCGAGAAACACCGGAATTGTCTCCGGAAAGAGCTATTTCGTTTTAGACGAAACGTCGAGCCGATCGTTTCCGTTGCTCCATGACGAAGCACTTTTTATTACCTCGCTGAAACGAGACACGAAAGTTTTCACTCGGTGTTAAAGGGAAACAAACTTTCAACGCGATTGGAACATTTTCAACTTTGCGAATCATCTTTAACACTAGATTTACGGATGTTGTTTATATACCTATTTTTACTTAAGTAAAAAAAGAAGAATATAAAGAGGAATCAACATTTACATATATTTCATTACTTAACTAAAAAGCCACGTATGATTTTTTTTAAATAATTGTAAAGTTTCATATATATATAGTAATCAAATTTTTAATGAGTCAAATTGGCTCAGTCCGTAAATCTAGTGTTAAACCCCTCGCCATACTACTTAGCTAGGTAAAATCAGTAACCAAAATGATATACAAAATCGATCGCAAAACGAGTCAGAATCGAAAAAAGTACCTTAAGCGTCATTAAAGCTCTCCAGTATGAAGTTGGCGATAATTAAGTTATATGAAAAGTTCTATTACTAACTTCATACCGAGTAGCTATATCTGACACCAACTGTACTATCTACTAAATAATAGAATAAAAATAAAATCTTTAAAACTATATTTCATGCACGAACGATACTTCGATTGAAAGGACAGTCTTCGTCAGCAAAAATGTTATAAATATATTTGTGTTTGACCCAAAATTGTCATCACGAGTCAGACTCGTACAGCAAGGGGTTAAAAAGATGAACATATAGAATCGAGAATTGAAAGTAGTGGTGACCCGAGTAAGGAAGGAGAGAAAGAGCGCGAATGCGTGAACGAGCGCGCGAACGATCCGCGGTTGTCCTCGTCGCGAGGAAGAGAGAAAGAAAAAAGAAAAAGCAAGAAAGAGAGAGAGAGAGTGCACGCGCGCGCACGCGGACGTGTCGGAGGGTTCGACGACCCCCGAGGCTTTTGTTCGTGTCCCAAGTGGCGAGTCTCCGTCGACGCGTAGAGTTCGAAAAATGAACGTCGGCGCCGTCGATCCGCCCGGGCCCGTGGGCCCAACGAATTCACCAACACTACGATCTCTCCATAATAGTACCGGCATACTAATACCGGCTAGCGCGAGTTAGGTAATCGATCGCAACGCCCTTACGTTCACCAAGGTCTTTATCACCTGTCACGAAAAGAGTTTCACCTTCGTAACTTTTTCCAAATTCTTTCGGATTTGCAAATCAGATTTGTACTAATTACAACCGGTTTTTCTTTTCTCAAGGTATCTTTTTAATCCTAGCTGGTTGGACGGATCGAAAATGTGCCGCGAATGGAAATTTTTAAAAGCTCTTGATAATCGAATAAATCGAACGCGGCTACTCTCTCTCTCTCGTCCGATTTTGTACCGGGCGCGTGCTGAATGCTTTTTCGAAAATGCGATTTAAGCGTAAAGCGCGTTATCCGATAATCGTATTCGGTGGATATTTTCCGGCGTTCGGCCTGGTCGCTTCGATTATCGACTTCGATCGAGTACGAACGAAATGCAAGTTATTAGAAAATATCGTGGTAGTCGTAAGGGGAGAACGTATGCACTATTAAAATAATTATTCCCACGATAATCGTCATCGAACGAGGCGTTGTCGGCTAGGTCTAACGAAGTAGTCGCTTAGGTCGTCGTCGTGTGTACAGAATCGATAGAATAGGCGGGAGAACGCGGAGTGTGTAACGCGCGCGAAAAGCGATCTACCTAGCTCTTCCTCTGGGTAAAAAGAAAGAAAGAGAGAGAGGTAGAGAGAATAAGAGGGGAGAAAAGAGAAGTGGGGAGCAGGTTTAAACGAGAAGGTGGTACGCGCGCGGATCCAGGAACCAAAAGAGAGTCGGCCGTACTGCTCTCCGCGTCCGCCTTCGTCATCAGTGTGTTACTGACCTCGAGTGACCCTGCCATCGTGACCGCAACACGGTCTCTCTTACCTTCCGCAAACGAGCCCGAGCGATCGCTCTCTTTAAATTCTCTTTTATACTCTGACAGGGTCAGATCGAACAACGAAAATTCTATGATAGCAGAAGAAAAGAAAAACAAAACTCACCTCTTATAGTGCTAGGCATGATGTCCGAGATCACATATCCTGGTATCCAAAAAAAGGTAGAGAATCCTCCGATTAACGTGCGTCACCTTCTCTTTTTTTGGTCTCACAAAATATAAATAGAAATATTTGTATATATTCGTAGGCGTGTAGGATAACACTAAATATAATATCGTTCACTCTCGTCCTCGAATCGTCTTCGATCTCGCGAGTTGGCGCGTGTCGCGCACTCTCACCTTCTCAACCACCTTCGTCGTCGTCGTCGAGTCGTAGGACGACGACGCTAGCACCGCATACCGCGCGACGTCACCCTTCGGCACACTGTCATATATACTCGACGCACTGCTCGCGAACGCGGACACACGACGATTAGGACGGCAAACTACGCCGACGAGTTCTCGTCCATCGATCGTCGATCCGAGTCGTATTATCCCTCTTCTTCTATCGCTACTCTATCTATTCTCCGGATTTCCGTTTTGCGACACCTTCTTCAACCGCTTTAATTTCCGCGATTAGGTTCCTTCTTTCTGTCCTAGAGGGGAAGGAACGAAGGAAGGGAGGCGAAGGAATCGACGAACGAACGATCGATCGGGTGGATCGAGGGTATCGATCGACGACGATGGCCGTTTCGGCACGACGACGTTGGCCCAGGATCAAGAGTCCGAAGGAGACCGACGAGGTGGACGACAAGGTGGAGGGCAGGAGGAGGCGGGAGACGTCCGTCGTCCGAGTTCTCGTCGTCTTCTTCGTCGTTGATCCTCGGCCGAGCGTTCGGGCGTCCTCCTCCTGGTCTCGGTGCTTGTCATCGGCGACGAGCGAAGCCCGTTCTCCTCCCGAGGAGCCGTGCTTCTTTTTCTTATCGTTGTCTTTCTCTTCTTCCCTTTCTGACTCTCAACGCACTTCGGAGTCGTCTCCGATCGAAGGAAACGCAGTGTCCTCTTCGTGCCTGATTTTCTTAAGTTTCTTTGTTTATTCTTCCTTCCGGCGATATTCTCGAAGAGGAGGAAACCCTTTCCAAAAAAAAAGAGGAAGAACCTCGAAGAACTCGTCGGAATCGGCGGTTCTCGCGCTTCGAAAACGTTTACCTATAAACGGAGGTTCCGCGTGGTGGTCCGGTGGTGGTGGCCGGTGAGTGACTCTACCGCGAGCAGCGCGGAGATCCACAGGTGCTCCGTACGGTCCTCCGTACCCTTACCACCGGCTCCCGCCACCCCCACTCCGCTCTCCCACCGCCACTCGCGCCAGCCAGCGAGCCTCTTCCGCCTCCTCCTTCTCCGCCTCTCTTTCTGCCTTTGTACTGGCCCCTGCCTTCCATCTCCTCCTCCTCTTCTTCTTCTTCTACCTCCTCCCTTTCCTCTCTGCTCCTCACCGAGAGCAGAGAAAGAGGCCCCTGCTTCTGCTGCTTCGCGTTACACGCAGCCCTCTTCCGCGATGGGCTCGTCACTCGGCTTTGCACCGTTCACCGTTATTCCGCTCGTAGGGCACCCTCTTCTCCGTTCCTCCTTCTCATCCTCCACCGATTCTTCTCCTTCTTCTTCTCTTTCTGCCATCTCCTTTCACGGAATGAAATATCTCCGATCGGAGGGCCGCGCTCTCGTGAAAAGGAGAGTTCCGGTTGTCTCGTCGAGATTCAGATTTTCTGACTTGTTTTGACTTTTGGATATTCTCTAAGAGGTTAAATGGCTTTTAGCGATTCCTGGATCAACCATTTTCCAATATCGACACGCGAATATGACATTTACCCGTTCCTTTCTCTTTCCCCTTTTTCTCAAACCTTCTAATGTCAGGACGTTATTAATGCGTAGGGTCGACGATCCGTCGAAATCGCAAAGGTCTTCGAACGAAAAATCCTTGTCAGCAGAAATCGACGGAATCGGACGACTACGTCGGTTGAACGAGTCTGCTCACGGAAAGTTGAATAACCTACGGAGAATTTCATTCACCGAGTGCCACCGCGAAAATTCTTCTCTTTCCGTATCGAGGATGGATAACGTCTCTCTCGCACGATTTCTAGCCGAGATTCAAGGACGAGAAGGACGAACGGTGTAGGAGGATCAAACGGGACGATCTATCCCGAAGAGATCGCTCGTATAGGCATTTAGAGACGCGTACAGGCGTGTACGCTCGCGAATCCATGATAATCCGGAGAGCGATTCCTCCTCGACCGAGCCCGACCGTCTCTGCTGCCGGCCGAACGTGAATATTCCGATGGTCGTTGACCTCGGGCCGGTCTTTGGCGCCGAACCCAAGGCTAGTAGTCTCTCGTAAAGTGGAAGCTATAGGCTTCGGCTTATAGAGAAGCATTATGCTCCGTAGAATCCTCCGCCTATCCCACCTCGGATTTTAATTACCTAGCCGCGTTACCTCAAAGAGGTAAAGACTCGATCCGCTCGGCTCCCTTTTCGATGATCGATTCCAAACGTTTCCTCCTTACTCGATCGATCGATCGAACGAACTTGTCAAACGCGCGCTATCATCGAGGCTCCCTTCATTTCCGCGTGGTCGACCGACGCGTGACTCATACGTCTCTCCTGCGTGGCTCAGCGAATATTAGAATCTCGCTAGCGTCACAATCGTACCTACTTGGTATTTTAATTTTTACGCGAGTAGTCAGCGGATTTATGAGTTTAACGTCGATGCTGTTCGATGTTCGGGAACGTTAGTGAGAAGGAGGAACGGGTGGAACGATTTCGAGCCGCGTAAGAGACAATGTATTTTCTCAACGGTGGTGGTCCTTCTCTTTCGTTTACGTTTCACGGCATTACCTACCTTCTTCTCGCACTTTCTCCTTTCTCTCCTCTCTCGATCCAACGCACGTTTACTCTCGTGGTTTGACCCACCGCACTGCGATTAGGCTGAACCGAGGCGAGCCTACCACCTTGCTGCGAGCTCATTCTCGACGTTCGCCTAAACGTATCCACCCACGCGATCGTAACGAGGCTACGACTACGAGTCTTAAGGAAACCATTCGTAGAGCTCGCGAAACGGTAAATTTACTGTAAACGGTATAACTTACTCGCGGCTATGCTCCGGGGAATAATTCTCGTTCCTCGATGAATCCTACGATTCGTCTTAATTGCTTCATAGGCGGATAAGCTTTAGCCGAAGCGTTTAACTTTCCTAGATCTTGTCATTTTTACGTTCATCGGTTATTAGATCTTTAAAGACGGAATTTTCTTTTGGTAATGCTTATCTATCTCCACGCGCGATTGAAATCTAGTTATGACGAGAATGCTCCTGAAACCGAGGAGTAAATGCATTTATCGTAAGTTTAAATTAATTTATAACAAAATGACAAATATGGCGAGATAAGTTTTTTTTTCATACAAGTATACCCGTCGATGACCCGAAAAATGGTCGTTTCTTCATTACTAGTAGGGCAAGGTTGCTTAAGTCGTACCTCCTAAGAAGAAACTTGCATAACAATGAGTATTTAGCAAATATGTAAAAACTATATTTGCTATTCGATTCTAGTGTAAATATTGTTTTTATTTATTAGAACAAATCTGAAAAATCTTTGTGTTGTCATATAAATTAATCGAAATTAAACAAAAGACCCCAAATACAGAACAGGTAAGACTTGAGCAACCTTACCCTACCTAGATATACTCGTCGAAGACCGTTAATCTTTTAACTGGAGAGTTTTTCGTGCTGCAAACTCAAATACATAGAATTTATTCAAAATAAAAATGTAATGGTAGGGTGAACTATTAGAATCCTCATATAAAGTAGGTACACGAAAGGAACAGTTTTGAATTTGTAAGTGTATTACTTTCTCAATGAAAAACAAATGATATATCTGTTTTTTTTTTTTTTCACGAACTTAATTTAATCCTCATGACGAATTAACTTGTCTTCCCTAGTTGAAAGGTTAAAGGGTTAATAAAATTAAATCGAAATAAAAGGTTCAAGGAAGATCTTATTAAAGAGCGGAAACGAACGAGGAAAGAAGATCGATTTTTAACTGGAGTCGTGACGTGGCGCCACGCGATTAGTCTATTCCTCGGGTACTCTGCTCGTAGGTACGCGTGCAAAGGTGAAGGGCTCCGTCCTCCTCTCGCGAGTCCTTCCTCCCACGCGAATAGCCGTCGGCTTTGTCTCCAAGAATAGCGAGAGAAATCACCAAGAGCCGTGGAATTATATCCAGCCTCCGGCGAGCTTCTAACGATATTCGTATACATTAGCGTTTTTGTAATTGCTTGATGGTATTCGATAAGCTAATGCATGAATCCTTTTTCCTAATTTAACTAATAGCATTTGAAGTTTTCGAATAGTAACTTATCATAAACGAACGTCGGGTCCTCCGACGAAGCGTGTCGCATACTCGCTCATCCGCGAAGCGGCTCCGCGCGACGAGTTTCTCCATTGACGAGATGCGATTTCGGCTAACGGTCGTCGAGTTTATCCCTCTCCTTCTCTTTAATCCTCTTCAAAGATCGAAACGTTCGAAATAATTTCGTAACTTTTTGCTCTGGCCCGATCGTTTTTCGGAAGCGAGAACCGTAAGATCCTCACTCCTCTGTATAAAAGGAGAGTCATGAGTAACATTATTTTTATTTCTAAGGTCTGCAGAGGCGTTATTGTCTCTCCTAATATCTTAGAATTAATTTAATTAAATGTACCCTCTAGGTCCTTAAGGAGTAGTCCCTTATTGCATACCGAGCAACATCGTACTCTCTATGGCTATCATAGCAGTATCAATAGAATGTTTAATAGCATTAATCTCTATAATGCTGATGTTGATATTTTTGCCCAATCTGTATCCTCCTTGAAATCTTCTCTAATGAACACACTGTATTCTTTATTATTCTTCATGTATCCTTCTTATTATTATTCTTTTATCTGTCCCCCATACTAATTATATTCATGTATATAAGGGGTTTATTCCCGTAAATAAATAAATAAATAAAAAGATCGGTAGAGAAAGGAAAAAGTTACTCGACTTCCGTTCGCCAAATTCTCATATTTTTATTATCTACCATTCGAGAGACCACGTTGGAAACTCCAATGGTACCTAAATCTCGAAAAAATGTCATCGTTCTCTCTTTGCCGCTGCACTCGAGAAGGATGGACCATGACTCCATCTCGGAGTCGCCATTGTTACGGTGCTCTCGCGAGCGCGTGCGTCGCGTTCGATAGAATGGCGAGGAGAGACGATGAAATAGCGCGCGAAGGATCGAGCGGGCTCGAACGGCTCGCAACGGTAAAACGTAACCGTTGTGCCCCCGACTGCGAGAGGCCGACTCGTGAGAGTGAGAGGGGCAGTGGAAGCGTGACGATGCCGGCCAACAGTGGGATGAAAGAGTGGGGGTAGCGCGAGTCTCGACGCGCGATGTAACACTGCCAGATAGCGGTACCCAGCATCCCCACCGTCGTCGATGGAAACGTCTTCGAGGTTCACGGACACTCGTAATTCGTGGCTATCGCGTAGACCCTCCACCCCGCCGCCATCGCTTCTACGCTTTTTTTCTTTCCATTTCTATGGGATACCACCGACTGGAGAACCGGTATTTTACGATCGAGTCCGAAGCACCACCGTATTATACCCTCGAAAAAGTCACGATTAAATTTTGATTAAGTTTTCTTCGAGTTTATACCCTTTTTTCTTTCTAATCGCCAGAGTAGATTCGATGGAACGCCGGATTCCCTCTCTTTTGTCGGTTACCGTTCCACTCGACTTATCGACTCGATCGTTTCTATCTTAACTCGCTTAGAGAATCGAACGACTCTACGATTTAACCCCCTTCCAACTATTTTAATTGACTTTCGGACATGCGAGCCACGTTTCGTCCAAGAGATAGCTACCCAGAATCATTTCTCTCGAGACTAACATCGAGGGATCCCGTTGGATGAGCTAACCTTCGACAAAAAAACGCTGTAGAACGCTCAAAATTCGAGCTAGAGGATACAGTTCCCCACCTTCGGCTTCGAGGTTCACGGACAGTCGTTCGGCTATTGCCCGTGGCTATGCCTACGAACTTTGCCTCGCTGTAAGCGCGATCGCACGCACGTATGTCTAAAAATACATCCTTCTCTACACTTTCGAAAACGAGTCGACGCTCCTAACGATTTCTTACTTTCTTACGAAGGTTACGCGATCGCCATCTCATCGGGACGGTTTGATAGAATTTATTCTTTCGTACTCGACCGTCACTTCTGACATTATATCGTTTCGAATGATATATCACTCGTTACGTTGTAAACAAAAATCTGTTCGAATTGCTGGTAGATAAACTGAAAAAAAAAAATGAATGTCGAATCGATAAACTCGACATCATCGGTCTTGTCGAGTCACGATCGACACCAAGCGCGAAGGGTGCTGTCCGAGGAATCGATTAGAACGCGTAAAGATATTACCAGGATCTCGACGTACATTAAGCACAATTTGTAGTCATTCCTATCGAGATACACGACAAATTTAAAGGTATTCATAGATTTACCGTTTCCCAGAGCCCATTTTTTTTTTTACGATCAATTCCCAGCGACTATTCATGAATTATAGCGAACACGCGCGCGCGTAGGTAGTCTAAGAGCGTGTCGAACTGTTAGTCAGTTTCCCATAGATTTTATCCGAGACGGCAGAAAACGGAGAAGCGGGCAAAAGCTGGCTGACATCGTCGTCGACTTTAACGGAGTCGTACGGGACGGCACTTTGCCGGGTTCAAAGTCGGCCGCGGCCGCGGTTACGGCGGTGGCGGCTTCTATTCGGGGCTACCTTTCGAATGGCGTACGACGGCCGACTGTCGACGGTAAATACTGGCTAACGGTGCTGTCGGTACGCGTAACTCCGTCCTCTCATATGCCGCAAAAACAATATGCGACATATCCGATACATCACCGTTCGCGTTGGTGGTGGTGAAGAGATAGAGAGAGAGAGATCGTACCGAACCCTTCCTCGGAAGATCTCGCGCGATTAACGCTCGTCTCTCGAATGGCATCCTTACCATTTTCTTTCTCTTCCTCGTCTTCGTGGAAAATGCCGAGTTTCTTCTCGCCATCGTTTCCGGTTTACATATTTATCAATCGCACGAGTCGCGACACAGCGATTGGAAATTAATTCGATTCGGTTCTTTGGCATCGAGGAGAAGGAACGTCGCACAAACGAATCGAATTATTTGTCATCGCGCGTTCGTTACCTTCCCTAGACCGATATAACCTAACGAGATGGGTATCGACGTGTCGTAATTAATTACGAATCGTATCTCGAACAAACGATTAGTCGATAAGGATCGTGCAAATGGGATTACGAGGAGCGACGATCGTAACGGAGCTTCGATCGGGGCATGCCGATAAGAAACGGTAGATCGATACTCCGAGACCGGACGGCTTCCGTCTTATAATTTGGAGACGCTCGATTTCGAGTGGAACGATTCGTCGAATCGATCGGCAACATATATTCCACCGGTTTGCCGGTGTACGAAAGGTGTCGAGAGACGAAGGGAACGAGAGGAGGCCGCGAGGCGGTTAAAACGCCCACGGCAATCAACGGTACATCGTGTTCCCTCGTAACGCTTCGTACCGCGTAAGTACACGCGATTTTTCGAGCTCTCCTGTCGGCGTCTTTCAACTCCTCGCATGAAACATTCAGACTCGATTGGCCTTTCAAGGGAGAGGGTGAGGAAGAGATATAAGAAACGAGCAATGTGCGTTTTATTTTTTCGAAACAATTATCCCTTTTATCGAAGTGTCTGGCTCATCGTTTGCAACTGCTTGAAAAATAAATCTTTGCCTGCTGTAACAAAGTATTTCTTTTCTAAAGAAAGCGATAATAAATCTTTTGTGTAAAACGATGTCTGATTCTTTAAATCTCTGGATATGTCTGTATAAGGAAGACTTTTCGAAGAACGCGCCACCAGGACGTAACCAGAGGTACTCTTGCCCGAGACACAGACGAGATATAAGATAGACCTGACATGCAATGTCAATTTTTGTCCAGCAGTTCGGAGGCTTCGAAGCCCCTCTTACCATTTTAGTGTCGCATGCGACAATATCGGTTCAGAATAGAATAAGGCAACAGCGTTACCGAAACGGTGGGAATTATAATTAAACATAGCGATTGTCAATTATTTTTGACTGACATGAATTACAATTTGAATAAATCGTATAGAATCGAAATTGAATGAAAAATTTAGCTTACAAGATTTGTACCGGACATACATAGCTACATATGGACAAGTGAAACTAAATGAAAGCTTGCAAAAAATCACGGGGCTCCATGGACCCGAAATTTTCGTAAAATATTATGCACCCCTTTTTTTGTTAGGTACTTTATAATATCATACCAACAATGCGTTCAAAATCTACGACAGTATAAATGATTTATAAATATAGTAATTAGGTAAAAGGTTAATGTTCGAAAATCACGAAATCGGCCGAAATCATCAATTTTCGACCTAATTTTGTAATCTTTAAACATTTGTGGCACGAAATAACGTTAATCGATTTGGATGGAATTTACAGTATGCATGTATCTTAAATCTACAAAAGGCAATTTCCGATCAAATAGTTGAAAAAATGACTTTTATTACTTGCTTTGTAATTTTGAAGATTCTGATCTTTTTTAAACAAAACAGTCACGATATATAGTAAACTAATCCTTCTATGTGCTTGCCAAAATTCAAGTCGATTTGTTCAATTATAATAGAGTTATACTGCTTTAAAGGGCGTACAGAAAGTACTTGGGGCGGACAGAGGGCTCAAATGAAAAAGTTGAAAAAATGACTTATTATTTTTTTTTGTAATTTCAGAAATTTCGATTTTTTCTATACAAAGAAACAGGATTTCTGCTCTGCTCCCTCCATACACCAATAAACGCATTTTTCTTTTACAATGTACTCATTGACTCGTGCGTAGCTGCGTAGACGCATAGTGGGGGCAAGAGATACGCGTCGTTTGCGACAGCTCTTTTTTTCTATTTATTGATATTACCAACTTCGACTATCGGGGTGAATATAATTCCTAAACTCACCGCTTTATATCGTAGAGGGCGTAAGAAAACCTCTGTTTTTTCGCACAATCGGCATTTCAGTACATGGGTTCAGTACATCTATTCTTATACCTCGTCTATGGTTGAATCATCGTTCTACCTGCCGTCGGTAACAACCTGGATCCACGTCGATGCAAGATAAAAATGGTTCGAGTCCGAGCTAAACGAATCCGATAGGATATTGCATACGTAAGATCGGACTTTGACATTAATTGAGATATTCTATAAGGATCGTCAAAGATCTTGAGCATTAATGGCCCAATTTGCCTTATCTATGACGAGTGATTAACGTGGAAATATTTTTTACGCACTCAATGTATTTTTGGACCTCGTAAAAGACGTTGTGGGCGTGGATGCTTATCTCCCGTGGTTCAAGCAAACCTTCGAGTTTACTTATTAGATAGGACATCTTATAATTATCGCAGCGCTGCGATTTGTAGAAATTTTTGGGCACGGCCACGTGAACCACGAATGCCTCGCGATCGTAAATTTACATTTTTACGAAGAGATCGATCGTAGAAAATATTTTATGTTACCTTCGATAAGCGAAATCAATAAAACGAGGGAATCGCTACCGGGAGTATCTATTTTATCGTCGCGTCGTTTCTCGTATCGTTCATGCTCCACCAATAAAACTAGCGTCAACGCTGAATGCCAACATACGAGCCCCCGAAAACGATCGATTGTGACGATCGAGATTCGTACCTTAGCAGACCACAATTTTGTAAATATTTAGCTTGACCGATACCCGTTCGATGTTCGACGACATCGACGCGAAGCTAGAGTTTTTTATAATTTTCGCAAAAATTAGCGTTACGGAAATTAAATTGGCATTAATAAGAATAAGGTGCGTTATTTTATACGAAACAACACAGTTGTTATTTTTACACGCTCGTCTTTGAATATTGGAATACCTCTTAGCAAATATTCTATATGGTTCATTTACAATGTTTTTCGCGAGATACATTATCGAAGGATGATCTGTTAATTCAACGGTACATCTCACGCGCTTCTTCTACATAAAATTTATCGCACCGTCAAATCAGTTTCTTAGAAACACAATACCCGATTCCTCCTACCGAAAGGTCCCAAAGGGAAGGAAAATTTTGTCAAGGTATTTCCGTTCATCTCCTGTCGCGATTCGCATAGAAATTGATAGCGAATTCCAAGAAGATCGGAATAAGTTGGGAGGTGTCGAAGTCGTAATATGACGGAAAAAACCACAATTTGCATTACGTACGGGTGTAAAAGGAAATGAAAGGGAGCCGCATCTTCGCGCGAGATTAATAACTCTCGTTCGGAGGCGGGCCTAAGAAGCATCATTTGTGATTATCTTGTTTTCGTCGTCGATAAAAATGCGCTGATGATTAAACGTTTTTACAATGCGTTCGATATTTCGAACAAACACGTCGTAAAACGAGAGAGAACGAATCTGTGCGCAGAAAGGGGGAAAGGGGTGTCCCGAAGTCAGCGGGATAGAGGACGAGGAAAGGAATCGTAGGATCGTAAAACACCCCCGAGGGAATCTATCGAGCCCTTGTAAATCCTTTCGCCTTAACTCTTTCTCTCTTTATACGAATGGAACCAGCAGCCACCCTTCGTCCCTTCTCGACTTCCTACAGGATAGAAGAGAAATTTCACGCAGCTTAGCTGCGCGAATTCTCCGCGCCGATCTACATACGCGTGCGCTTCTCCGCTCGCGTCTCCGCGTGCGGCCGCTAAGCGCGCCGCTCTATAAAAGCGGCCACTTGTTGAGCGATGCGCATTCCAACGATTCGCTGCAACAAACGCGGCTACATTTCGGAGAAATCGGGAGAAGACCGAAGAGAGCACCCTCGACGACATCCAACAGGTGCGGCGATCGTGCTCGGGACGCAAGACCGGAGAACGAACGAAGACACCCTCTCTTGTCCGGTCATTTTCCCGTTCCTTCTCTCCTATCCCGTCCGTCTTAGACTTCTTTTCATTCTTCCTTCGCTCTTTGTGCTCTGGAAGATCTTCTTGGAGAACACCGAGGGACCGCAGCTGCGTGGAAACGACGCTTCCTGCAAGGTTAGACGTTTCTTCTTTTTTCGTCGAGTAATAGAGAGAGATTCGAACAGGGGGTTACTCGCGACTTTCTTTCAAAACAATTTTCCCGTCTTTGTAGAATTCTTATCGATAGGTATTCTTCGTAAGTTCTTTAGGAAAATTTATATATCCGGAAGTGAACGTTCTCCCGAAGATAAAGAAATTGTCCCTGTCTTTGTCGATTCGATGTAACACCATGAAAGTAATGAGAACGCTTCGAAGAAATTAATTTCCGTTCTCCGTGCTTCGAGTTTCTCCTAATATCGTACCATTTGTACCTTTTCCTTCAGCCAATGTCATATTTAACCCATTCCGTCCCACGCTATTTCCTTAATACTTACTTGAAAACTCAACTTATCTATTTATCAGTTTTTGGTTTATATGTTTTTTTCTTTTATAACTTATTATGCAATATATTGCCAACAAAAATATATTGCATAATATATTTATATTTTTCTTTCTTGGTACGCAAGTGTTGCGGTAGCGGGCAAAGGAAAGTGACAGGTTTGACGCTACGTTGACGCGCGTGGGTCGTAATGCGGTGTCCGTGTGATAAAAGTATGAATAATTAAGATCTACATTACAGAGAATTATTTTACAATTATTTGTTCGTTAAGATAAAGGAGTCGTTCGAAAATTTGCCGCGGCGTTACGTTCGAAAAATCTTGAGATGGATCGCCCGAAGGGGGTACGCGCGAGCTCGAAGCGGAGGAAGGACGCGCGAAGCGTGCGGCATATAAAGCGGATAAATCCATCGAATCGTACGAGCTCGTTGAAAGCTACGGGAAATTAGAAAAGTCGGAAGTGGAAACGGCAGAGGGACGAGCTTTTAATATCACCGAGAGTCCTTCTGCCGCTTAAGCTCTCCCTCGCTGACTCTCTTTCTCTCCTTTCCCTCTCAGTCGCTTCGCTCTACCTTCGCCACGTTTCACGTCCATATTCAACTATTTTTTAAGTCTCTCATAAGGAACGGCAGAAACTTTTTTCGCGTATAATTCGTTCGATAATTTTACACGTAAGAATATAATCGTCTAGTGAAAACTGAAACTTTTTCCTGGTTTAACGGTTTTAAAGGTATTTCGTACCGGACGTACGAACACTTCCCTTCCGCGAAACATTTCGTCGACTCATAAATTAGATAAAACGTTACATACGTGCACGTAAACGAGCGATAGAGTGAAACGAGGACAATTATCTTTTCCTAAATAGTGCATCGTGTTGCTCGGTTGTTATATTGTTTTTTTTTTCTATTCAAAATTATCGGCACCGCGATTGTTCCTATTTGCTTCACGACAGATAAAATGTTTCTATACCGTATGTTTGTTTCCCGAAACTGTCATGTAAACACTTTGCTTTAATAAATCACAAAAAAAAAAACGTGCCAACGAGTCGTTTTCTAGCGACCGAGCGTTAACCACTACTGTCCGAAGCTTTCTCTCTCTATCGGGTTCAAAGATACAAACAATGCAGGACGGTCCGTTTCAACTTTGTATTTCGCGTGCGAGTGGGATTCTATGTTTTCGAAAAGTGGATTAGCAAAGCTTGGAATCCACGTCGGATTCCGTGAAGGAACTTGTCGGCGCGGCACGTCCATCGAAATTTTGTTCCGCGGTGGGCTCGGTAAGCATTTCCCAGGAAAGAATTCGTACAAGTTTCAATGAAAACGCCAAAGATTGGTCGAGGTGGTGGTAGTGGTTTTGCGTCAGTGTCCGTCGAGTGAATGAAAGAGGGCAGTTCGGTTCTAGGCCGCTGCGAGCCTTGTCACACTAGCCTAATAAGCTTGGCTTGGGTGCCATGTGACAGCGCGATCGATGGATGAATCCGTACAAATCATTGCGTAGTGCTCTACGTCCGGCTCATCCGCCAAAGTTTGACTCGAAGGTGGCACGTATGGTGGCCGCAAGAAGAGGTTCGACCTTTTTCGCGTTCCCCGAGATCCCCTACGTCTTTTATTCTCGCAAAATTCAATCGCATCTTCGAATACCCGCGACTCTCGCGAATTTGTACTTCGTGGAAAAGACGAGTAAATTATCGTCGCCACATGCGCGTGAAACGGGGCGATCGGAATTTCGAGATCTGGTTGTTGTGAGGCAACCAGCTTAGCGTAACCCCGCTATCTTGTGTCGTGATCCTGTTGATTCTACAGGCTGAACCAGAAGCAACTTGGGAGACACGTCGAAAGGAAGAATTTCCATCACCGAGTTTCACCTACAACCGGGACGAACGATGAATCTAGAAGAATATCGTAAGCACGGTGAGCACGCAATATCAAATGTTTTTTTGTCCTCTCCAGAAGCATAGAAGATTTACTATTGCCAATAATTTGTAATACTCCTCGTCTCATTTTTATATAGGGACACTGATGATCTTGAAAATAGTATGCTTTCTAACGAACCTCGCGATCTCAAGAGAGTAATCCTACCGAAGGAGGTTTTGTAATTTTTCGTAATCAAAGAAGCTAGTAGAACGATATTTTCTTTATATTTTTATATAATGAGAGTCATTTCTCCGTTACGTTTATCCTTCTCTTTGTATCTAAGACCAATTTGTAGGGACAAGAAGACGAAAGATGTTCGTATAAAAGAAAGTAGCTCGTTTCTACGGACTGCGACGCCAATAAGAAAGAATCGGGATACCGGGAGACAAGACTTTAGGGATTTTACTCGAGCGATATTGGCTTCGATAGGCGTCGGATCGGTAGCGACGCAAATCATTTGGTTAAGCGCACTATATAGATCGTGGATTGCCTGGACCGTACGATCGGTAAAAAAGAACGCTTTTACGAGCAAATACGTAGTAATGCTTGATTTCGAGGTAAACGAATGTTACACTGCGAAACGTCACGTTATCTCTTCGATAACCGAAGCAAGGTAACGCAAACGTTATTACTCTTACATAACGGGTCAACATTTAAAGAAGAAAAGAGTTCGGATGGAATGAAGTTTGTTTAGTTTCTCGAGAGCGTTCGCGGTCCATTGTCTTCGCGTTTCTCGAATCGAACGAGTCTCTTTCACGACTCTTTCGTTTCCGCGATCGACAATGGACAATAAAACGAGTAAATAAATTGGTGTTGAAAGATAACGCTTCCCTATTTCTCTTTCGAACGTTGCACAGGCAAGGAAATGGTGGATTACATCGCCGATTATCTGGAGAACATTCGTTCTCGTCGAGTTTACCCTGCCGTGTCTCCGGGTTATCTCAGAAACGTTCTTCCCGCCTCGGCACCCGACGACGGCGAAACCTGGGATGACATATTCGCGGACGTCGAGAGGTGCATCATGCCGGGTGTCACTCATTGGCAAAGTCCCCATATGCATGCTTACTTTCCGGCACTGAACTCACCGGCCAGCTTGCTCGGTGACATGTTGGCCGACGCTATCAATTGTCTGGGCTTTACTTGGGTAAGCGAGATTCGACCAATAACCCATTTGTATCACTAGCATATAGTATATACCCTCAATTTTTCTTGGTCATTAGCACCAGAACGTATATACAGGGTGTTCCACTTAAATGTAGCCACCTTAATAATTTTTTTATTTGTTATGTAATAACAAATATTTTTAATGCAACGTCAATGGTATCACAAGTTGAATTCTTTGCAGCGATTATTTGTTTCCTACGGTCATTTCTACCAAAGTTTTCAAAGTCATCGAGATATGAGTAGCTGAAGATATTTAAGTAGCTACATTTAGGTAGACCACCCTGTATACGCTCAATTTTGTCATTCCTTATTACGAGAGACTTGAACGTGACATGATATTTTCCGTTGGGAAAAAGGGGAAGGTGTTATTATTAGGTTATCCGAAAGGTTTCTTACGTTTTATAAAGAAATAATAGATGCACAACATTTTTGGTATTATATCATTTTATTGAATTATGTATGATACATTTGGTTCTATTGACAAATAGACAGACAATATTTAACAGATTAGGTTTCACGTTTGTATAAACATTGCCAGATAAAGCAGTTGCGTGCAGATAGCGAAAGACACTTTTGGGACAACTTAATAGAATGAAAGTAGTAGTTCTGATTATAGCTAAGAAGAATTTAAACCATTGCATTTAGACTTGTTGCAATTCTTTTATTTAAATATAATTCAAACAAATTTGGTGATAAGATCCTCGTATTCTCTTACGATGCAAATGGGTTAAAAATGACGATTCTTTTTTAATGGGTTCAGGCCTCGAGTCCAGTCTGTACCGAGTTAGAAATGATCGTGATGAATTGGCTTGGCAAAATGTTGGGACTACCCGAAGAGTTTTTGCATCGACCTGGCGTGAACGGCGGCGGTGGCGTCATACAAACTACCGCGTCCGAAGCCACGCTCGTTTCGCTTCTCGCGGCAAGAACTCGCGCGATTCGTGACGTTCAAGAGAGCGAGCCAGATCAGACGTCAGCGGAAATCAATTCGCGTCTCGTCGCTTATTGCTCCGATCAGGTTCGAATTATTTTCTTATTTTTAACACTAGAACTACCAGCAATAAAACTAGAAATTTAAAACTAGAGAAACTATAAAAAACTTATATTAAACTACTAAAATTATTATATTAACTATTACAACTATTATATTAACTATTAAAATTATTATATTAACTATTACAACTATTATATTAACTATTAAAACTATAATATTAACTATTAAAACTATTATATTAACTATTAAAACTATAATATTAACTATTAAAATTATTATATTAACTATTAAAACTATTTATTTTCATCGCACGTAGCCACTTGATAAGTAATAAAAAAAGAAACTATTTTATTTCCCATCATTGACGAATATTTAATAAATATAATAGATAATAAATCTCTACAAAAGTAGTTTTGTTATTAGAAAAATGATAAAATAAGAAACACGCAACAAGTCATTTTGACCCCTTTGGTAGTTCCAGTGTTAATATGGTTACATTCGTCTTTCGTGCGTCCTGGATCGTCTTCTAAGAGATTCGATGTTTCGTTCAGGCACACTCGAGCGTAGAAAAGGCTGGACTCATCGGACTAGTGAAAATGAGGTACATCGAATCGGACGCGGATCTTACTATGAGAGGCGAAGCGCTCGAAGAAGCTTTGGCACGCGATCGAGCCGATGGTTTGCTTCCTTTCTTTGTAAGTACTTTTTTAATCAGCTAAATAACTCCGTTTGTAAACGATCGTTCGCTGACGCGACAAACGAGCCGTGATAAAAGAGAAGAAGAACGAAAGGAACTCTGATACATTCGCCAATTAAGGAAAGAATTGTGGAGCTTTCGGTAGTATAAAGTAGATCACCATGTTGCCAATTAATGTTCGCTGGAGCTTAAGTAGTTACAACTGCGGTATGGTCGGACCGCCGACGAAACAATCCGGATAGACGTCTAGCTAGTTGGTCCCTTAGGGCGAACAGCATCCAACCTTCTTCCTTCGTCGTTCTAAGATTCATTTACTTGTTTTTCTTCGATGCAAAAATTTGTTATCCTTCGTGGTTCACATTACTTTAAACATTTTATTCCAAGTAGTGCACGATAATTCGTTATGAACTTTTTAATTATGATGGGATTTAACACGAATTATAACTCATGTATGACAACAATGCTCACACGTATCGACGACAGAGTAACGAGTGAGCTACTATAATGACGTATCGTTTAAAAAGATAACATACGTAAAAGTCATGTAATATAGTTACTAAAATGTTAATTCGTTATCCTTATCGCAAAATGTGGCATACTTATTTTAATAACTACTTTATTTATATGTTAGATAATTTATTTTCTATGCGCGTACAACGAAGTTTCAAAAGCTTGTTTAAAGCTCTAAATGAACGATAATTTCTTCCTTTCCTTTCTTTCTTTCCTTTATTTTTGTTTCTTTTTTTTACAATTGGATTCATCTTTGGACGTTTACTCATTGGCGATCGTAGGTTTGCGCGACCCTGGGAACGACCGGTGCGTGTTCCTTCGACAATGTAAAGGAAGTTGGCCCGATATGTGAGTACTGGAGAGATTCTCTTTTACAATTGACCATCGTGCGACTCATCGCGAATCCATTCGGTTATACTCGTTATAGGCGAAAGGAACGGTTTGTGGTTGCACCTTGACGCGGCTTACGCCGGAAGCGCCTTCATCTGTCCCGAGTTTCGTGGTTGGCTTCAAGGAGTCGAGTATGCCAATTCGTTCGCCTTCAATCCGAGCAAGTGGCTGATGGTTAATTTCGATTGTACCGCCATGTGGTAAGAAGAATATATTCTTTATTGCGTCACGAATATCGTCACGACGACGCTGCCAACGTCGATGCGCCTTCGTTTAATCTCATTTGCGCTCTTTCTCTCTCAATAATTTCATTTACACTCGAGGGAAGGGGAAAAGAGGGAGACGTAGATCGTAATGCTTAAGGACGAAAGGTACCGTAGTCGTACCACCCTTTCTTCTCGTAGATCTTATCGCGGAAACTCTCTCCCTTTTTTTCTCATTCTTTCCGCAATATCCGCTTGAAGGCGTCCCAACGACGATTTTCTAGTTATCCACGATTGTGCACAAATCCATAAGCGTCCTCGATGATATTTGAATCGCTTTTAAAGTCGATGGTGCGGAATGAAACTATTCTTGTTCTCAACGATAAACTCGTCGCGCATAAATTTAAACATTTCTACAGGGTAAAAAACAGCCAGGCTCTGCACAGAACGTTCAACGTGGATCCCATTTATTTGAAGCACGAAAATTCCGGTGAGACTATAATTAATTTATCCTTTTTTCGCGCAATCACAATTGTTCCCATCTTATTAACGTATCTTCTCTTCGTAGGACTCGCTATCGATTACATGGTGAGTAAGGAAATTTTTATTCAAGTCGGAAAGACCGTGGCTGTTTTTAATTCGATCGTTGTTATATCGTAGCACTGGCAAATACCATTGTCCAAGAAATTCAGAGCGCTCAAACTTTGGTTCGTCATCAGGAATTATGGAATCAGTGGACTCCAAAAGCACATACGGGAGGTATAAAACATCACTTTTTTTAACGTTTCTTTTGCACAATTACACGTATCCTCACTTTTTAACATATACATTCAGGGAGTACGGTTAGCACAAAAGTTCGAAGCTCTGGTCCTGGCTGATCCACGTTTCGAGATTCCCGTAGCCAGGCATTTGGGAATGGTGGTGTTTCGTTTGCGAGGCGACAATAGCTGGACCGAAAGATTATTGAAGAAAATGAATTCACGAGGCCGCGTCCATTGCGTGCCTGCCGCGCTTCATGGGAAATACGTCATCAGATTCACCATTACCTCGACCAAGTAACTACTCGTTTCGTTAGCTTCAATCACGAGCTCGTACTATAGGTTAATCGATAATTATTTTCTTAGCACGACGAACGAGGATATATTGAAGGATTGGGCGGAAATAAGGAACACGGCGAACGAGATTTTAGGTGACAATTCCGGTTCGCCGGTGAGAGCGAGAGTTCCGCTCGCAGGTAAATCTCAGGAAGAACGTAGACAAGTGCAGCCAGTTTGACGATATCCGTCGCAAAGTTTTTTGAGTATCGTTAGTACGCGGTAGTAGAGAATAACGAACGCTAAACGGTTCGCTGGGCGTAAACGCACCATAGGAGATCATTTAGTTGGACGAAATCAATTCGATATTCGTCCAAACTGGTGTATTTGCAAAGAACAAAGCAAGAAGAAAAGTCAAAGAACCAGGATCGGGCCAGGTCGAACGAGTTTGCTTCGAAATTTTATTTTTAATTAACCGCACTTCCGTTTCGTTACCAAGACATTTCTCTTTTTTGTTTCTCAATAAAACTGTATTATTTCTACACGTTCTCTTTTTTGTTTAACCTTTTTATTTCTTTTACTTATCCCTATTTTTTCCCTATTATCCCACAAAACCTCTACAGATTTATTAGAAATATACAGGGTGTCTCTTTTTAATCTTTAAATGCGATTATTTCGAAAAATATTAATTATTTGTTAAAATTTTTTGAACAAAACATATTCTACCTTGAAGGGGACATTCAATGGTGGACCTTTTTTTTCTCTGGGTGGAGGCGCCTCCGAGATTTGAAGTTGACCTTTGATTTTTTAAATGGAACCATATATTTTTGTTATGCCAGACATATAGCCTAGCTCAAGACGAATCCATCGACATGCATTATGTTGACCTTGAAATGTTATTTAATTTTTTTTATTATTATTAATTAAATTTTTTTTATTTTTTTTTATTTTATTGTATTTTAATTCTTTTTTAATATTAATTAAATTATTATTATTAATTAAATTATTTAATTTCGCATTTAAATTCCGCATTGGATCGATTTAATAATCGCATTTAAAGATTAAAAAGAGACACCCTGTATATGCACGGTCCGAGTCCACGTTTACGAGAGGTCCCTAACAACGTTCGACGGCGTTCCTTACACTTTACAGATACGCGCGAGAAGAATGAAAATTTCGGTTCCAGTCTGTTGTTAGCTAATTCTCCGATGTCACCAAAGATAGTTAACGGAAGTTTCGCGGCGATATACGACGCGACCGACGTGTTCGAGGAATGTATGAAGAATTTTGGACAGCTTCGAGTCGAGGCAAAAGACAGTCCAGGTGATTATTCGAGTGTTAGACCCTGTCCAGACGAGACGTTTTACGTGCGTCTGATTTGACTTTTTATGTCGACCACTGTACATTTTCCATATGACGTAATTTACGCGTGTTTACGATGTACACCGGTCGACACGAAAAGACAAATCAATCTCGCGTAAAACACTTCACCCGAACAGAGTCTTAGAATGTGCACGATGATGGACGTTTCTTTTACTTTCAGCCATGCGACGACGTATACGCGGTATACTAATGTCGGGCAAACAGTTTTCTCTTGATTCTCGTATGGATTTGGTACAGGTGAGCTCGATACACCTATCGATTCAATAACACTTTATATGGTCAGCGTAATTGTCTAAATCGTATATTTATAAATGTAAACAAGTTTGCGAAATTACTTGACTTCTTCTGTAGTCTACCATCTTTTAAACGTAAAGTAATTGCATTCCTTATGTACCATTACGGATCATTTTAATTTTTCATCCTACTTGCTTTATTGTATTTTTGTATCTTTATTCCTATTTTTCTATTCTGTTACTAAAGGGTTTATCCCGTTTACTTAATAAATGAAATGAAAACACCGTCTAATTAATACAATTTCAGGGTTACGTTTGTTGCGGACGTTTGGCAGAACCATCTACCGATCTGCCGCAAATGAAAGAGGACGAGGATGGCCTCGCCACCATCGAATCCACTTTAAGCATCGACAAAACCGATTCTACTTATAACGGTAAACCCACCTACGTTTACAAAGAATCTAATGAATCCGTATTAACGCCCGAATCTGATTACCAATAGAAATTTCTCGAGAAAACTCGATGATGCGATCGGACTCCGATGAATTGTACGATAAGGAAACGAACGTGAAGGAGGAGATGACGAAAGCTCGTTCGGGTTATGGAATAACGAACGGTTCGGTCGTTAAGCAGGAAAATGAAGGTCAGGAGGCGTCCTCCGTGCCAACCGGAGAGAAGGGCATACCCAGAAGCGAAACGATCGGTGCGATCGGACATCGACCTTACACGGGCGAGCTCGTGTCCCCGCGTCTTCGATCGGAAAGGCCGATCAAGGACAAAGAAGAGGTACGCCATGACGATGACGAAGATGGCGACAAAGATGACGATGGCAGGCTCTGTCATAAGTGCGGTCACACTTTGAAGCGTCAATAAATGGAGTCGATCGATTCTTCTTTCTCGATTCGATGATAACGCGATACGAAACGCGACGTAGATCGCCTTTCGAGAAGCACGACGATGTTAACGCGTAACAGTTTATCGATCTTTTCGTTTCTATTACTATGTCTAATTCTCTCTCCCCCCCTTATTCATCTATCTATCTATCTAGCTAGCTATTTATCTATCTATCTATCTATCTATCTATATTTAAATGGATTTTCCGTCGTTCCGGAGTCGAAACACGATCGTTCGGATAAGTCGTAGAGGCAAACGAGGAATACCTACCGATTGCAGCAATAAACCACGTTAATGCCATAGTTAGAAGAAAGTTAGACATCTCTTTTATTCTTTACCTATCACGTCTCTCCTATTTTCTCCATTCGTCGTCTTACGTCTGTCCCTTCGAAACTGGATATATAACGTTCCTGTAAAAACGGTGAAGGGGCAGAAACGAGGCAATATTCATAACAGGTATGCATAAATTTTATTTGCCTGATACATCGTGACTGCGCACGAAGAATCCGGAATAGATCCGAAAATATTGTCAAATAATACCTGGTCCAATATTTGTCCTCTCGCGCGATACGACGTTGGATAAGAGTTAAACATAGCGAAGAAATGAAACAATGTGGAATTAACGATGTTCCTTTTATTAGTAAATTATAATCGTTCTTACTAGCCGTTCTATCTACAGTCAATAACATTAGCGAGGAGAGTCGTCTCTATCGCAGTTTTTTTGTGGGTTTATTTTTTTAACAAGACTGAATAATCGAACGACTCGATAAGCTTCGATATATTTTCTGACAATTGTGTGAGAGTATCGTTTGAAACAGAGAAAAGTATGGTTTATAACATAGGTAGGTAGATTCTTTTATCGCGTTACAGAAGGACTTTTCGGTCGTACGCTGCCGTGATCGCAGCACAGCTTACATTTCCTTTCTTTCTTTCTTCTCCAATTACATCGTACATCATTGTTGCATATAATTTATCAGTTAACAAGATACGTGGATATCTTTCGGCTGCGAGGCCAGATTTGAACGTAATTATTATATAAGTACGTAATCGAATTCGCCGATTCATGAATAATCTAAGATCAATCCTTGATCGTTACTACTGGTACGCGTTAAACGAAGAAACGTCCTTGAATACTTTCTTTTCTTCTTCTTTTTTTTCTACTACCGCGATCGGTCTCGCTACTCTACAAACGCACGAGTCGTTTCCAGCACGATCTCGAACCATTCTTTGGTACTCCTTGAGAGCGATAATTCGTCATAGCGAATTCTTATAGAATTTATTAATTTATTAATTATTTCTCATCATAGAGAATACTTCGGAATGTTGCTCGATCGCTCCCGAGAATATAAAGATCGTACTCGATCCAGGTAAAACTCCCAATTTTTTCTCGCGCCACGAACGGTTCATACGAATAATGCTTTCAATGATATGACTTCTGTCGATGATCCAAACAAGGATACCAACGACCCACGTACGTTCTGCATTTAATCCTAAATGTCGATAACAGCTATTAACGTCAGCCGCTAAAACGATTTATAACAATGATATGACTCGTGATAGAATAATATACGATCGAATTATACTATGTACATACGCGATCAGGGTCCTTAAGGACTACTTCGAACGATCGATTCCTATCAAAATCCCTAAAAAAACGATCGATAACAATGATATGACTCGTATTAGAATAGAACGTAGGCCAGCTTCTCGCTTGGCGATTTTTTTTTTGGCTCTTTTCGGAACGTGCTAAAAGGCACTATCGACACGTCCGAGCTTTATATATCTTACCAAACGAACGAGACGTTTCTTCGTATGCTTTGACGTGCCCGCGTATAAAAAGAAGGACGGCGCGGAAGGACCGAAAAGCCGGCGGCGAGGAGATAAGCCGTTAATCGATGCGACCGAAAATGAGTGTAACCAGCGAAGAGAAGAGAAATAGAAAAAAGATAGGCAAAGATAGATAGAAAGAAAAGAAATAAAAGAAAAAATAGTAAAAAAATTAGTGGGGTTAGCCTCGCAGCCGCGCGTGCGACAATGAACAAATGACGCGACACGAGCCGCATGGCTTGCCAGAGAAACATCGGTGAACTCACCACCAATGCAAGCACCGAAGCTTGTTTGGCAAGAGGCTCCGTTAAAGAAAGCCTCTCTGTGAGGACATGAGCGTTCAGCTTGCTCGAGTCATTCGCGAGAGATCTTGCAATAATTTTTTTTTTAGCGTATCCTCGTTAACACGGTTACTCGCGACAAGCGAAAGCATCGATGACTGCGACTTAAGCTGAAGGCCCACGCTGTGCTTTTCCTTTCGATCTGCCTCGCATTGCATCCGTCGGGGTGGAAGGTTACGTAGGTTCTTTACGTCGTTTAGCTCGACGAAAAGAAACGTTCGAAAATTCGATCCCGATTCTATCGCTTCGTCTATTCCCGATATTTTTTTTTTTTTTATTTCTTGTCTCTTTTGTCTCTTTTCGACGAGCTACGACAGTGGAATTGGACGATTCGATTAGACGCAACGAGAACTAACGACAGAGGCATGCAGTGTCATGCAAGGTGCTGCTGCACGGTGGTTGGATAATCGAGCGACAGAGGAGAAACGAATCGAATCCTCCGATCGAGACAACGAGGAGAATCGAGAACGTCGCGAGATCGTTTCTCCTTCTTCACTTTTCTCTACGGTGCTACGATCCCATGCACCCGCTTCCTCCGGCTCAAGTGCGTGCCTACGGAAACTCGCTAACTAATCGTGATCTTATGCTCGTGCGAGCGTGCTTTCGAAACTCACTATTGGATAATTCAATTTCGTCTAAATAAGCTCTTGATAAGTGAAAAAACTTTCGTACGAATAAAATAGAACTCGATTCGTATACGATTCGTAAGCACTTATAGTGCGTCGGGGGTATCTGGACCATGGTGCGTCGCACTGGTGTCTGATTTTACATTAACCTTTAAATAAACCAACGAACGTTGTTTGGTAGTCATGGTAACACCTACAACTCGTACAAAGAGTAAAAAAAATGTACACGGTGTGTCAAAAAGAGATAACATGGCCCAGATGCCCCTAGGCTCGGATACCCTGACGCACTATATGCATCGTGTAAAAGATATACGTAAAGTACGATCGTTAAATATTATTTAAAAAAGCAATGGACGTAAGATTGTCTCGTAAGAGCTGTAAAGCCGATAAGAAATATCAAATAGAAAAAGAGATAAATTTTGGACGAATTCGTTTGTCTCCCGCGAGTTACATTTTTTATACGAGTACCTAATATACAGGGTGTCCGGTTCCAGGTGTCCAAGCGGAGAACTACATGTACACATCAATGACTTGAGTCGAAAAGTCTGATATCATTTTTCGAAATTCGACTTAGTTAACGAATTATTAACTAACAAAGATCGGTCAATTACGGCGAGCAGCGACATGTAATGTTGTTCATTGTGGATTGCTCCTCCTACCGCTTCACCTCTTGCCTAGCTGCGAGTTCAAGTGAACCGCCTTTCTTTGCTAATCGCGGTAATTGGCCGATTTTTGTTAGTTAATAATTCGTTAACTAAGTCAAATTTCGAAAAATTGTATTAGACATTTCGATTCAAGTCATTGATGTATACATGTAGTCCTCCGCTTGACGACATGGAAGCGGACACCCTGTATATATAAAAAAAAAAAATAAAGAATGATCGAAGTACACGGAGCACGTTCGCAAAGCACGCTCATAACAAATCGGCATAGCCGATAAAAGATCGTCGTTGGATCGCTGCTCGCTGATCGCCGTCATCATCATTGCCCCGACGATGCCTCGTTAGTCCTGTTGGATGATGGACATGCCGAACACCATGCGGCCTACGTTTCACGAGATCATCGCGATAACATTATTCGCTAATATCTCTCGAGCGTGAAGCGCTAGTGCTGAAACGCGTCCGAGTGGCACGCGGGGGGAGGCGAAGATAAAATGAGAAAAAGAAAGAGATAGAAGAAGAGAGAAGGTGCACAAAGTTCGAGAGAATCGAGGTGCAGGCTAATGAGTCAAATGATCGTATGAGATAAACGTGAAAAGGGACGTGGCTGGATTTTGTAATTTCTATGTAGATCGACGTTTAATTTGAAGGCTTCCATTAAACACGAGCGATCCTATCGTTACGTCCGACTAATATCATCGCCATTCGTTCTTAAAAGTAGATACATCTGTCGCTCCGTTTAAGGGAAGTCAAATTAACGTGTATGCGCCCATCAGAGATGATATCTCTGGGATAAATCTTAACAAAGCACCTCTAAACGATAGCGCTACTTGCTTCTCGGCATTTTCGACGTCCGCTGCTTTCTCACACCGATGAGATGTCGAAACGTTGCTAGTAAAGAGAATGAGAGAAAGAAGAAGAAGAAGAGAGATAGAGCAAATGATATCTACGAGAAAGACGATCGGGTAATTCTATTCTATTCTACGTCGAAGTAAGTCGGGACGAACGATACGTAATCGTTAGAGAATACTTATGTAGAAAAAGGAGAGACGTCTATAAATCTATTGTACGCGAAGGTAGAGAGAAATTGAGATTAATTATGTGCAATAAAAAGCTGCCGTTTCGTGATAAAAGCTAATCGATCCGAGAATATACTTTATCGGTGATTCGTATAATACTTTGCGATAAGAAACCCGTGGCACAAAGACGTTTTAAAAAATTTATCGGATAATAACGATCCCTCTCTCGAATAAAGAGAAAAAAAAGAGAGATATAAAATTCTCTCCTTTTCCAATAATTAGCTCCTCTTTCGTTCTTCCTTCGATCGTTCTCATTCGGTTCGCGAGAACGCGAGATCGCTCGTCCCGACGCGCGTCGTCGCGAAACGGTTTTTTTGCAAAATGCTATAAATTCTACGTTTCGGATGAAGTTAGGTTCGGGGTGGAGCTAGGTCTAGGAGGAGACGAACGGAAACTCGGGTGGTTTCTAAGTGGATCGAACGGGTGTTATACGACGTGACCATTGCAACGTTCTACAAAGCAAGCCGGGGCTCCTAAGATGGTCGAGCTTAGGAGGAAGATGGTCGAAAGGAGGAAAAGGAGGAGAGTGGGATTCGAACACGAGGTCGGGGAGACACGATTGCACATATCCTCCTCACAGAAGCACATGTGACCAGTGCCGGTACTTTCCATCATGCACACGTGGTCCACCATGAATAAGTTTATCTGTAGCTGCGAAGTGCAGGTCCTTCTAACGCTCTCGTACGCTGTGGACAGAAAGAGGAAGAAAAAGGTTACTTTTAAAAATAGTCATCGTCGATGATCCGAGATATCATTTATACGTAAGAGCGGCTCGAAATAACGCGGTGCTCGTTTTCGCGGCACGCTTCATCGGAGCGCACCCGAGCGTTCAGATTTAACGGCGAGTGCGCGCGTTCGAGCGAGTACAAACTTTATCTCTCACGATCGAGCGCCGCATAGTGGTCGATATAGGTATCGTATGTTGCCAGCAAGTGTCGTTACTAAAAAATGGTGATTTTTGAATTATCGTTATAGAAAATGTTGCATTTCTATTAGTACTTCTAACTAGTAAAACGATATGTCTGAGCTTAAGGCTGTTCAACAACAGTGTTCAAAACAGTTTGTTTTCGTCATACTGTTTTTTCTGATGCGTTTTTTTACCAAGAAATAAGTATTTTTTGGAAATTTAAACAAAAATTATCCACACAAAAAATCTTTCAGCTTTCGAATAAGTGTGAACCAAAAAATTACATGACACTACATGACTACATAATACCATGACCTTGATCTTCGAGCATCATAAATATATGAAATCAATATATATAAAAAATATAGAAATATAAAAAAATATATTCTTTCCAGATATTGGTCTATCGAGCTCAAGCGCATTACGCAACAAATCTCTTTTGCATCACAAGAACTCGAAGAGACATTTAGGTGGCCTTATTTAAATAGACCACCTTGTATAGGCTGTACCAGCGGGCAGCCACTCAATACTAAAGGATACGGACTTTATTTGACTATCCTATTCCGATATAATACCAACTTAAATGTCTGAAGCAATAGAGTCTCGGAATAATAGCGGATATTTTTAGTTTTCCACCATTTTCACTCATTTTAACCCAAATTACTTTTCCAACCTATCAACCCAGATGCAATACAGATCTGGGTGTAAAAATCCAGATATACCCATAGAAATCGATTTTATTTAAAAAAATGATTACTGTTATCGTGATATTGCTCTGGATAGTCAAATAAGAAAGTAAAAGGGTTAAGAAGCGTTAACCTGCTGGTCTGTACCACTGTGCGCCGCTAACCGAGCGAGGAGTAGAAAGATCAGACGAAAAGTTTAAATACTCACGTGATTTCGCATTTCGAACCATCTTGACGCAGCATCCGTTGCAGGTCATCAGCGGGGGCTGATCTCTCGGCAAGGCGGTGTAGTTGAATGGATCCTTGCATCGCAGATCCGTCCAAGAGTCGCACTCGTAGCAATAGACGGAACGTGCTGCGAAAGATAGTGAGAGTGACGATAAAGTTACGGCGTTTCGCGCGTGCGCTCTCTTCGATGAGCGAACGAACGAAGAGGCCGCACGCGAGTTAGCTCGATAGCCGCGACACGCTGGCGATTCGTCGTCCTTTTCCGCTACCCTTTAAATGCGTCGCTACGAGGTTCAACGTGGACACGCTGAACAAGAGTCGATCAAAACGGATTCATGCAAAGGAGTTCTCGTAATAGCGTTCATGCAACGTGCGATAAGTTCTCGTAGATCAAGCAAAGCCTAAGAGCGAAAAGAAATCTCTCTTATCCGGGATATATCGTGCCAACTATTCTCTCGCGTTATCTCCTTATCCGAAGCGAGCGAAATCTCGACGATATTCTCGTCCAGCGTGCCTACGACGATTCGCGCTCCGAATAATATTCTTTTTTTTTTTCCTTCTCTGTTTCCTTTCTCCTTCCATACGCGCGAAGGAGAAGGTATTCGTTCTTTAAGCTAAAAGAACGCTGCGCGTTCCGACTTATCGTGAGAGAACCGGACGTATCGAGTTGCTTAGCGAACGTCCCCGTTGGCGGAGAACGGTGACGACGGCATGTAACACTGAAGTAGCTGGCTTTAAGTGGCTTAATCACTCACTCTGGCACTCCGCACGACAGACGTTGGCAACCGCGAGTACAATTGCCGCTGAAAACGAAAGATCGGTCACTGCTTTAAAAACGGCTGCCACGCTTTTACATTAACGACGGTGGGTGATGGTTGGATTTATGTAAAGTTGGATAGATAAATAGATAGATAGGCGGACAGATCTCCAATAGGTGGAACGTAACAACGACGATTAACAACAACAACGGCACTACGAACACAGCTAGTTAAGAACAAAAAAAAAAAAAAGGAAAAAAGACAAACAAACTATCCGTGAGTGGCGACTAAACGATGCTAAAAGTATGCTACTCTCTACGAGATCACCGATTACGTCTAAACGTCTAATAATCCTCGCCGTGGGTGATGGTATACGGTGCTTTGCTAAATGTACTATATGCTTGTCGTTGAGCACACTAATTCTCTATGCTGTGTCAAACTATGGGTGCGAGTCGAATTTTACGACGAACATTAGGGGAGATGCGTACGTCGGACGCAAACGAGCGAGAGATATCGGTAGAATATCGAAATAAATGATCTCTCGATGGGCATGGGGAATTCGTCATTAGTTTTTACAAGCTTTTGGTAAGGTAAATTTAACCCACTTCTACATATCCAATCGACTCGAAATTATAGAGTAATTCGTAATTCGAGTAACAATACATTTTTAAAAAAAACAAATGTTGAAAAAAGTAAAAGGGAAGAAGAAGAGATAGGTGCCCACTCGAACTATGACCACTTATAAATAGCATTCAGCACTTCCCCGTTAAAAAAATATTCTTATTATTGTCGTCTTAGTACACGTAATAAAAGCTTGTTTTTTTTTAATTTTTTTTTTCTTTTCATATAATTTTTTAGGTGGACGTTCGAGTACGTCCGACGTAGGAGCACACGTGTGTACGTACCTAGCGCACGCGCGCAGCGATCGTACGCATGCCGGTATATTGGTTCTAAAAGTAATTCGTACGACTAGGATCTAGAGTCGAAAGAGGATTCAGAATATTAAATAGAGACAGAGTGTCTACCAAAATATGAAATCAACTACGGATGCTGGATGAAGAGAAAGAAAGAAAGAAAACAAGAAAGAGAGAGTCTATGTTTCTATATGCGTAAATACTGTCATCTTTCTACGGAATTCTTTCAGTCTTCTGCACACTCACCCGGGCGGTGCGCTCGATCGCCTCCAAAATAATCATAGATATTGGTCTGCTCGTTATACTCTAGTACTATATCTCGAGTACGAGGAGCGTTTGCGGGAAAAATAATTACGAGCTCGGGGATTACGTGGAGAACAGCGAAGAGCTAATTACGAGTCGGTGCTTCAACGTTCTTATACAGGGTGTTCGCTTCCATGTAGTCAAGCGGAGGACTACATGTGCATATCAATGACTTGAATCGAAATGTCTAATACCATTTTTCGAAATTCGACTTAGTTAACGAATTATTAACTAACAAAAATCGGTGTAACGTTGTTCATTGTGGATTGTTCCTCCTACCGCTTCATCTCTTGCCTAGCTGCGAGCTCGAGTGAACCGCCTTCCTTTGGTTAGTTAATAATTCGATTTTTGTTAGTTAATAATTCGTTAACTAAGTCGAATTTCGAAAAATGGTATTAGACATTTCGATTCAAGTCATTGATGTGTACATGTAGTCCTCCGCTTGACTATATGAAAGCGGACACCCTGTATTTATCCTTGCATCTTCGATTTCTCGTTCCTCGTGCGCTTTTTTGAAGAAAAAAGGGCGTATCGTTCTCCTTGCGAATTTCTTTTTATGAGAATATAAGGATCGCCAAATTTTAACCACGAACGATACGCTCTTTTTTCGTTTTAAACATCATAAATCTACTACGAACTGTGTGTCGCGTATATTTTCAAGATAAAGACATATCGTATATCGTTCTTATAAATAAAGCGTAACAGTAAATCGTATAAACATTACACCGACGTTCCCAATCGACGAGCTTCGTAGGAGGTACACGACGAAGGGGTAAAGAGAAATAATCGCAAAAGTTAAGAGACTCTATACTCCGACACTCACCCACTATCAAGTGATTCGTCCACATGTTGTTGGCGGCTGTCCCTCTCCTTACGCTCGATATATCGTCATGCCGTATCGTCGTTCCTCGTTTCTCAGACTGCGGACGTACGAAGGTGCCGATCGATCGATGCGAAACTAAAAACCGTCAGATTTTATTATCGGACTTTTTCTCGGCTAGCGCGATCGGAAGGAAACTTGGAGTTTCTAATTTCAAAAATTGCGACGTGCGTCTAGATTGTCTCAAGGGGTGTGCGTGTCGAAGAAGATAAAATACTTTCGATTTATCGAATTTCATTGGCATTTCTCTATCTACTGAATCTTCTAATCGTGTTACTTACGTGAACGAGAGAAAGAGAGGAGGGAAAGGAGAGACAGAGAGAGAATTATTTATTATATCTTGGACATAGAGCTCGTACAGACGAAAGGAAATATTGTTAAGAAATTTAAAGATATATAAAAAATGTGACTGGTGAAGCGAAAGTACGGTTTCAGGAGATATAATATAAATATGAAATAAATAATCAAGGGGTCGGATAAGAGCAACGGTGCGCGTGAAGTACAGTTAGCAAAACAATGAGTAAGTAGACAATTAGAGCAAAAAATAGGCAAGTAGGCAAAGAATTAAGACTAAGAATGGGGAAAAGACATAGATGCAAAAGGAGCAAATACGTGAAAGAGAAAAAAAGAAGGAAGAAGGCGGATAATAATAAAATGAATTGTGTCGAATAAGAAAGTTGTATAGTCCGAGCTTGATTGATACACATAAGAGTCAAACCATCGCAGATAGAAGAAGCCGGTGATCAACCATGTCAAACGCTTTCAAAAAGTCAAAAATGACCAAAACTGAGATAGAACCCTTGTCTGCGCCAAGTCCGATGTCGTCAGTGACCTTAACTTAGGAACTTTGACTGTTTTAACCCTTTCTGAAACCGTACCGATGGGGGTCCAGCATAGCATTAGTAGAGAGAAACTTCGACCTGATGGAGAACAGCTCTATCAGTTGAGTAGAAACAATTTTCTCATTTAATTTTGACCTACGGCAGAGTAAGGAGTTCGGCCAAACATCGGCAGGAGAGTTAGGGTTCACAATCTTAGCAATAGGACGAACCAAAGCACATGTCCAGGTGGACGAAAAGGTAACACAAGTAAGCGTTAAATTAAAAACATCCACAAAAATGTATAGGGTGAGCCTCGTACGTATAAATTCAAAAGAAGATTTCCTGTTGAATTTTGACAAAGCTTAACCAAATGAAATAGGATAGATTCAAAAGTGATGCAGAAAGTAAAAATAGCTGTAATAAACGCTAGAAGTCTGAAAGAGAAAGCTGGCAAGGAGACCCAGAGATGAAAGCCGTCAAAACTTGGGCACCAGCTGGCAAAAAAGCACGATTTTAGTCATCTAGCGAAAGAGACAATACACACATGCTGTCCTTGCATAGGCCAAAGCGACGAAACTCCGACCAGATAGATTTGGGATCGCGTAATTTAGAAAACAAGCGACGTGCGTCTCTAGATTGTCTCAAAGAGTATGCGCATTGAAGGGAAAAAAAAGTACAGTAAGCGGTTCGTTTTCGCAAAGCGAACAGGAAGCTGAGTTCGAGTTCTAATTGCTTTATAGCTTACGTAGTGACAGCGGAGATGAGTGAAGTTTGAAAGTTTGCACAGTGTATCTCTATTAACCATATTACACTTGATAGATGTTGTTAGTCATGGAGCAGGAAGCCATTTGATAGATAGCATATGGATAGGGGCATTGGTCTTTATCACGTCTGTTAAGCTATCCAAAAAGGGCAGAGTGAGAGAAAGAAAGAAAGATAAAGAGAGAGAGAGAGATACATTTAAGATAATCACAGCACGGATCGACACGATACCTAGTACCTACATGTTTTTTTCTCTAACGCTATTAAAGAGAACACACGGGACGATTTTAGTATAATCTTATCTCTATAATCATCGAAGGATTACGAAAGTTTCTATTTTTAAGCACCATCTATTCGTTTATCCCTTTTACTTCGTTTTTAATACCTTAACCCTCGAATGAAAAAGTTGCCAAGCAAACGCTAGGCGTTCTTACGTCAGCGAAACAAATTTTGGCAACTAAACGATGCACGATCGTGACTAAGAAAATAATCAATGTCATCCATTTCGAAAGCTTGTGGTTCAACGAAGAGGACCATTTATATTCTTGTCGTTGAATCAAATCTTGCACTCTTTTCGAAAAATCCTTTGGAGCAACCACGATATTATTTCTGTAAGGGGGAAACGACGTAAGTAAGTGCGTTTACCTCTGAAAACAGTGACGAGAAGATCCTCGAAGAATTCGTGCGAGAAGCAAAGAACGAAGAGATCCTTCGAAAACGATCTTGTCCCGATCGTCGACGAAGAGAGAAGGATATTAGCTAGTCCACTATCTCTGCTACGACGCGCGAACGTTTCGGCGCGCCTCGTACCGCCTGTTGCAAACTCGTGCTTTCATCCTCTTCGTGACAAACTCGTACATCGAACGTAGACTTTGTCCTTTCCCACCGTTATCGTTTTTCCAGCGGATGCTGATCTACTCTAGAGGAAAACGTAAAAACAAGCAGAATGATTTTGATGAGGGAAATAGATAGTAGGAAATTTCAACATAAAAACAAAAATCGACAATTTTTAACATCGTAAATTTAGATTAAATAACGTCGCTTTTAAGCATTCGTCGATCGAGCACCAAAATTCAGCACAGGTAACAACACAAACCGATTATTTCTTGTTAGATATTTAGCAGCGTTCGATAAGTCGCCGGTATTGTCACTTTTTTAATACATTCAGTGCGGCCGACATGAATTTGTGTCAGATTTGCCTCTTTAAAACTTGTTTACCGTTCTGAACGTGTTAATTGCGGAAACAAAGCGTGTCGCTGGTTCGATCGACGCACCACTATAAAACTCGGTCGACGAAAAGCGGATACGTCGTGTCAGAAATCGAAACATAGACTCGGCCAAGAACTCCTTTAGAAGTTTTTCGTTATAAAGACATTTCAATAATTGCACACGCTATAATTCATCGTTTATACCTCCATTTTCCAGTAGATTATTCGATCTCTCCAGAAAATTATCGACGTATCACCGAACGGGAAACGAGGAAGAGGACGTTGTTTAAAATGGAAAAGATTCGAGAAGGGAATGTCTTGATACCATTACCGTATGTATTCTTGGTCACAGGAGATGCATTTCGGGGGGTTGCTTTAGCGTAACTCTTCAGCCGTTGGCGAAAAGGCAGGTTGCGACCAAACTTCGACTTGGTCCTCTTTTGCTTCGTTAAAAGAAGGTGAAATGAGAAAGGAGCGAGGAACGAAGACGTTCGAACGAGGAAGAAGAACAGAGAAAAGGACGTTGCCAAATGTCGCTCGAAGGGAAGAAAACGCGCATTCGTGACGAAGCGCGGAGACCAACTGCGGATCCAGGTCGATCAATAGGGCGGACCACCACTCGCGGTGCGGCAAGCACGCAACGAACGGCCACGAGCAAGGAAGCTACGAGGGAGGAAAAAGAGGAGGAAAGAGGTAAGAGGGAGTCTCGTGTTTCTCCTCTCACGCGCCTGCGTCGAGTAATTCGAAGGGATGCTTTCGAAAGAACAACGATGCTCAAATTCCATGGCGTTCCGTAAAATGGCTCGTTAGGATAATCGAGTGGATTAACGGGTATCCCGTATAAAACGCGAGTACTTGGAACGTGCTCTGGAATGGAATGAAATCTTGACATGTCCTTTCTCGAATAATTACGATTCCTTTCTGTCTTACACCGAGTGTCTATGACCATATCTCGGATCCAACGAGCTTGGATCGCAATGTACGTTTTGAAGAATGTAAAACGATAAAAATAGTACGACAAGGACGATTCCATTGAGCGCATTTCGTTTAATTCTAGTTGCATTTTTCGGATCTTATCGTTCGTTATAAAGAATGAAAAAAAATAGTAGCTACGACAAGGACAATTTCATTGAACGCATTTCGTTGAATTATGATTGTTTTGTTTCGTCGCGTCGATGATACGAATAGTCTATGAGTAGGGATAGTCTATTACCTCCTCGCCATGCTTAGAAAAGTCCACTTTGAATTCGAGCTATTCGCGTACAGGCGTTTTGGAATTTGGAAAAATCTGTTATCGCGAGTATCAACGGAAGTAAAATGTTCGTTGAAACATGTATAGAATGCGGAATGTGGGAAGACGAGCGGAGTAAGGTTTCAAGAAGAACACGACCGGCAATGAGTAATGTAGATTTTTTCGTCCTCATCGTCATTCTTATTCGCAGGGATATCTTAACGGACCGGACGAACGTATCAGTTTCACGAATTTACGTGATTATGAAATCTAAGAACACAAATCTAAATCATAGATATTCATTAAATATTTCGAATATTTTACGTCCACAAACACGTATATCATTGTTAATTATATTAGCACGTAAGCGCTTCGTTATTCCATTAGCATGATATATAGCAGATAGTTCGTGTAACATAACGTGTTTTCCTTTGGATCGTTAGGAATTATATATTTTCTATCTATCTCATAAGATGCTAAAATATTAAATATATAACGTATCTTATTGTAAAATTTCGTCGTATCGCTTTAAAATTTAATGTATGCAAATTTTACGATAGCTTGTGATAAAGAATAACCTGAGCGAAACCTATGAATGAAAACCGTTACCATACAAGCGCATCTATACGTGAATGGGGCATTATGGCTACTTTAATTATTGTACGAATAGGTCCTTGCCGCTTCCGATACACGTGCGTAAATTGCCGCGTAAAAAATACTTACTACACATGCGCGAACGGAAGTGCTCTCGATGTTTCGATGGTGGCGCTGCGTTCGACACCTAACCTCTGAGTAAAGTTATTTTCGGTCTTCACCGCGTGCACGGACGACGCGTAAGTGTTACACCCTTTTTGTTAGAAAATATATGAAAGATTACCTTTATTCTTGACTAGAATAATTTATTACAGTGCCTTTTTGATATTTTAACAAAGTAAGATAATAGTTTATTACATTTATGCACAAATATATTGCGCCCACGTTCGAAAAATAAAGACGCATTTTACTGTTACTAAAAATAAGAAATATATTGTTTTTTACTGTAGTAATAATATCGTTAGGCATAATTTATGCTCTCAATTTTACTAAATTGTTATCGATTATATTTTAAAATCCAGTTGCTGTAACAATTGTTTTAATTGTTGCAGATACTTGTGCGACGAGATACTTAATTTTTTTACGAGATTTCTTTTATAAGAAGCAAATATGACTAAAAAGTTTAAGAAGCGTTCTTTGAGCGAAAGTAATGTAACAGAAAAATCTGTGAATAAAAATACAAATGATGTACCGGTATCACCCAAAAAACTCAAGGTAGAGGCAGTACCTAACGCGCAGAATAATGCAGCGTCCAAGAAGTTTAAGAAAGGGGCTCAAGGTGACGCAAATACAAATAAGAAAAAGCAGGAAAAGAATAAGAATGAGAATAACGTAAAAAAGGTAACTCCAACCGCCGTAGTCAAACAAGTAGAAGAAAATCAGAGCGAACAAAACCAAGCTCCTCAAGCAGGGTTAAATAGAAAAGAAAGAAATAAGTTGAAAAAGGCCGAAAATAATAAATTGAGCAAAGAAAAGCGTAAGCTGTTCCGTAAAGAAGAAGGCGATGCAAAAACAAAGACCGCGCAGTTGTCTCCAGAGCAAATAAAAGAAAAAATCAAAGAACTAGAGAGCAGGGAACAGTTATCTAAAACAGCAAAAAGGAAACTGGGTATTTTTAAAAAGTTATTACAAGTACAAGAAGGAACGAGTAATATACCAAAAAATACTGCAGCAGATTCTGAAACTACGAATTCTGAAGTTGTAGCCAAGAAACAAAATAAAAAACGAAGCGCGGAAGACGTATCCGTCGATAATAAGACAGACAAAAAAGCAAAATTTGGTAAAACCACGCAGAACTCTAAAAAACAGAAGAATGCAAAAGTACAACCGGGTAACCTATTACGAGTTAAATCAAAAAATGATGAAGACGAGGATGAAGATGAGTCAAACGACGAAGAAGAAACGGAAGGTCAAGTTATACCTGTAAAAGCAATCGATCAAGAAGATGTAGAAGAAGATGATGATGACGACGATGAAGAAGATGAAGAAGATGAAGAAGATGAGGATGAGGATGACGATGAAGGAGATGAAAATGAGGTTGAGGATGAAGATGAAGATGAAGAGGATGATGAGGATGACGAAGAAGAAAATGACGACGATGAAGAGGAAAATGAAGATGAGGACGTTGTTAAAACATTGAAGACAAAAAATGAAGAGAAGAAAAAAGATTCAAATGCTGCTGCAAAGATAAAGGGAAATGAAATTACAAATGATAAGAACCAGGATTTTAAAAAAAAAAGATACGTTCTCCATGTCTCAAACATACCGTACAGGTAACAATTATTATTTTCTATAGAGTAACATTTGTAACAATATTATTTATACAATGTTTTTTAAAATTGGATATATTTATGTTACAGCTCATCCGCACAGCAAATAAAGGATCATTTCCTGACTAAAGTTAGTAAAATAGCGGATGTCAGAATTCCCAAAAAAGTAGGTACAGATAAGCCTCGAGGATTCTGTTATGTAGAACTAGAAAATCAAGAAGATTATGAGGTAAATTTTAACGATACATGAAATCTAAGTTTTTTTTTTTTTTATTCGAAATTTACTATCTTATAATTCTATTACAGAAAGCACTATCGCTGCATCACTCGTTTCTCGACAAGCGAAGGATAGCCGTACAGTATAGCCCGGCTCCAAAATTTACCAACGCAAAGCAAATCATCGTCTCGAAAAACAAAAAATTGGACGCGCTTCGTAAGGAAGGAAAACTAGCGGGTAGTAAAAAACAGAACGATAAAAAATTCAAAAAGGATAAACGAAATGCGGTTTCGTCGACTGCATAAAAAATAAATAAAATTATTCGATTTACGGAAAAATAACGCCTGCTTCAATTTATCTTTAATCTCTTAGCTCTTCGTTGTTATCCTTGTTGTCGACTTACATGTAAGTAAGTAAGGCTCGGAGGAGACTAAAGTTAAGATTGATCAGGTATCGCTCATTTTTATACATCATTCCGACAGAATTTTCATACGTATCATCGAACGTCAACTGTTTAGCAATCGAGTTTTTGTACGAAACAAAAGTATAGCGTGGCGTACGTCAGAACATGCCGATCAGCCGATACGGTACCAAAAGGAAGTACAAGTTAATCGAATGGATGAAATTCGATTTCAATCTCTCCAATAATTTACCGCGATCTATCGTAGTACACAATAGCATTCCATGCCCGATAGAAATAATATAAAGAAACCGCATTACCCAATCTTCGTATGATTATTTCGAGGGTTAGTCATATATCGTTCATACGTTCGCAAAATTATTGCTGTCGTAATGCCCGACTCTATAAGTACTAGTAAAGACGTAAAGAATGATCCAGAGAATACTTGCGACTTCGAGGATACCGTGACGTGGTCGAAAGAAACGATCGAGGTAACGATTTTTTGTAATCTACTCCCAAGCATATGTACCCCTACATTGACTGATGTATCACTGTTAATTTTTTAAGTAGTAATTTAATCTACATATAGTTGTATTCATCTTGTTGCAATATTGTTCAACCAAACAAAATAAAAAGAAAATAAACGAACTATTATAAAGGAAAGACTTCCCGAACGACTCGTTTTTCCCGAAGAATTGAATACGTACCTGCGCGATCGTATCCGGGTGAGTACAAGAAGCCCCGTCGTATCACTCTGCCTGCGGCAACAAACGCGACGCGGAGAGGTATATTTTTGGTTCCTACGAGAATGATTGCTACTCAAATCTGTCGTAAAAAATAGGATTTGACGGGGGAAAATGGTTGCCTGCGTCGGGCGCTCGAGGAAGCTGAGGAAAGGTTCCGAAATGCGGAGGAGAACGCGACGAGATCGCAACTCCCAATAAATTTGGGTAAATCAAGCGAAATGGCCGCGACGAAGATCGTCGAATTGAGTAAAAAGTGTAGGGAGCAGACAGCCGAGATCGAGGTTCTCAAGACGAGATGCAAGACTCTCGAGGGTAATCTAGCCAACAAGACGGCCGAATTGGAGAACTTGAAGTACGAAGTAGCACGTTCGAAGGAAGCTTCGGAATCTTGTGACAGTGAGTTGCTTGCTACACCTTTCCCCAAATCTTCTCTAGCAATGTAAGAAAATCGTTCTACGTTATCGGTAAAATAACATAATCGAGATCCAGGATAGTATCCTTGAAAAAGGTGACGTCCAATCTTTATCAAAGGAAGATGAGGATAAGATCAAATCTCTGACGGAGAAACTCCAGCAAGTGCAAACGAAACTTTACGAGTCGAAGAACGCGTACGCGAGTCTCAAACAGGATTTCAACAAAGCGCAAAAGGTAGATTCGATGGGCCGTTTATTGCCACGAGTTAGTTCCCAAAGGTTGCCATTGGTCTTTAAAGAATATAAGCGCAGTTACTGTGCAGCGAAGTTGGCGAGAACGTGACAGTGGTTGGATTGTCATCTCAGCCGGGTGGATGGCGCGGAAGAGCCGAGCAAATTCGATTGCTTCAACAGAAAGTCGCGGAATTGCAATCCAAGCTCTCGGAATACGATGCAACTGTAAAAGGATCCTTCGGTAAGGGACGTACGATAACGATTTTTCGTTTTATTAACAACATTTTCTTTCATTTCATTTCAACAATTTCTTTTGTTCTCCCTCTCAATTCAGACGCCAACTGGACAGGTACATGCTCTCATACAATAGCTCTTTATAGCCGGAACTACGTACTAATACTACCTTACTAATCCTATCATACTATCTTCTATTATAGTGCATTGTCAACTTCGCTCTTTACTGTATTTCTACATTGTGACAAAATTTGTATACTAAAGGGTTTCACTACCCGTTAATAAAGTAATTAATTAATTAACATAGTTGTCGAACGTACTAGCGATATCCATGGAACGAAAGAATCTCGCGAATCTTCGTCAAGCGGAGAAGGAGAGACGACAGCAGATAGAAAATTCGGCTAAGGAGCTCAGACAGGCAGAAGTCGCATTAGAAGGTTATAAAAGAAAACTCGAAGCTTCTAAAGCAAGGATAAAGGTCCTGGAAAATGAATTGAACGCGACAAAGGCAAACGTCGCCGTGCTGAACGAGAAGAGATCTCACGATGATCATCTGATCGAGGCTCTTAACGTGAGTCTCGCGTAAATCTTTGCATTTGATAAAAAAATATCTTTGGCTATGGTATTCACAGAGTAGACTCAAATCTGCGGAGAGCAAATATCAAGAACGCGAGATGGATATCAAGAACAAGGAAGACAAAATGGAAAGAGAGAGTATCGTATTAAAGAATGATCTCCAAGCTGCACAAATCCAGATCGATCGTCTTACGAGAAAGCTGGAGGAACGAGAGATCGAGATCGATAAACTGAGGCACGAATTACTTTGTATTCTTATCCGCTTGTGTAGTTCTTTGATGTCTAATTTCTAAGGATGTCACAGAAGTGGGACGATATCGGAAGAATCGAAACCACCGCGTATGCTTCTTCATCTCGACGATCGAATTAGCTCGAGTTATCGTACGAGTCCTCCCAGTACGATCAGGACCTTAAATGAACCTAACGAATACGTCACGATGGCGATCGCGGCGGAAGCCGAACGAGAGAGATTGTTGGAATTGGTGACCGTCCTCAACAGACGATTGGATAAGGAGAGAAACGATGCGGATAGTCTGACCGTACTTGTCACGTTTTATGATACAGTCGAACTTCTTTAATTCGAAAATCTCTATAATTTGAATTTGTATTCATTCCCTAGATAACCTCTACAGAGTGTCTGCTTCCATGTAGTCTAGCGGAGGACTACATCTGCACATCAATGACTTGAGTCGAAATGTCTAATACTATTTTTCGAAATTCGACTTAGTTAACGAATTATTAACTAACAAAGATCGGTCAATTACGGCGATTAGCAAAGGAAGGCGGTTCACTCGAGCTCGCAGCTAGTCAAGAGATGAAGCGGTAGGAGCAACAATCCACAATAAACAACGTTACATGTCGCTGCTCGCCGTAATTGACCGATCTTTGTTAGTTAATAATTCGTTAATTAAGTCGAATTTCGAAAAATGGTATTAGACATTTCGATTCAAGTCATTGATGTGTACATGTAGTCTTCCGCTTGACTACATGGAAGCGGACACCCTGTATAAGTCGAAGAAAAATAAGAGATCAACTCGAAGTGTTCTCAAGTGTAGCAGTCGTCTTAATTCACTTCTATATCTCAAAGTTTGATTATATCTCGAAGTAAAAAGATTCTGCGATAGCTTTTTGTCTTTTTCTTCCTTGTCCTCTAATCTACCCTTTATAAGTCGAATTTTTTGTAGAATCTCTATAACTCCAAATACTCCATTACTCAAATTATTTTCTGTTCCCCTAAGATTCGAGTTAACAAGGTTCGACTGTGTATAAAAATTCTACACGCTCGAGAGATAATATACTTTTTATACAGGAATCCTTGAAGAACGAACGAAGCAAGTTAGCAAAATTGGAGTCTAAGCTTCGAAAGTTGGAGAACGAACGAGCAGGGATTTCTAAGATAGACAGTGGTTACAGGACGAGAAATCTTAGATCCGTTTCAGGATCTCGAACGAACGAGGAGTCTGCGAACGCCGAACAAATCCGCTTCAAGTAAAATATTTCTAATGATACGTTCTTCTCGATAAAAGATTATTAAACGTTTAATTTGTTACAAGGCTCGAATTGCTCGAGGAGGAATGTCTCGCGCTCAAAGCAAGATTGAACACCGTGCAACAGGAAAAAGTTTCCGATTTGGAGTTATACAAACGAATGCTCGATCAGGCTCGAAAAATCTTCCAGGAAGCATGCAAGTAAGAGTCACATAACGATGATCGGACTGCTAGAATTTGATTAGTTTTTGCTCTCAGAAATAGACCACTAGCTACAGCCGGAAGTCGTTCCACGATCACGGTGTGATCAAAACTCTTACGATTATACGAAGAATAATAAAAATGTATTTGTACACCTCTACAGAAAAATAAAAGATAATTTTTTTTAATTCATCGCGATCGAAAAAGAAGTTATAGCGAGCGTAGCCGCGCGATGGCAGTGATGTAACTAGGACACGAGATAAGGTGTAACGCTAGCGGTGTAAAACCACACGTGATATCGTTGTGGAAGAGGCACGCTTTCGAATTTTTTTTTTCTTGTAAGCACTGTAGAAAGATTCCCCAGTAAGCTTCTCGCACTTCCCTTCGCGTCTCGTGTTGAAAATTTCAAGTTTCTTTTTCCACCGAGATGACGAGAAGAGAGATCTATGATGAGTAGAAGGGTGAACGGAACGATGATCGACGAAGCAGGCGCGGTCGCAACGTCGAAGACACCGACAGGTGCTTAGCTTTACAGGTGTTGGCGCTCCTGGCTGATAAGAGACGAAACCCGTGACGTCAGATCGGCGCAGGTAGAGTATATGAGCGAACGCGGAGAGGCGTCCACGTCACTCGTTCTTCTACCTTCGTCAGTCGTTCGCGCGAACCCGCTTTTCTCAAAATAAACCCACGGGAATCTTTTCGATCAACATTCTTCCGTATCCTCGATCTTGCTTCATTCTCTCAAGAGAGAGAGAGAGATTCTCGCGACCGGAACTATTTACGATCGTATGATCCTACGCGATCGATCGCGAAGATCCATGCGAAGTGGAACGCCAGAAGAGGAAGAGTTTTGTTGGATGATCAAGGATGGCCGTCAGCAGGTAAGCCGAAGGGTGAAAGGGCCGAGGGTTGGTGGTTCTCGCGGAAGAAAGATCGGCGAGATAGATTTTCCGCGCGTGCGTACTTAGATCACCGCGAGGAACTCTCGTGACCTCGTGGACGACGCAGCTGGAATTCGTCGCACCACGACATTGCCTTTTCATGTGTAAATTTTGAGGGATTACGATCGCTACCGACTCTCTACAACGACGACGATTCGACCTTCCGTCGCTCCGATTACGTAACATCGTAATACCACCTTCGAAAATGAGATCTTTCAATTTTAAGATCGGCAACGCTTTCGTTTCAAAAAAAAAATTCGTTATCCCGGAGGCCACGTTTTTTTTTTCTTCTATTCTCTTTTCCCTCTAATTTTTTACTCCGCGCGAGAGAAAAATGCAATTGAGGTGTAAGATAAAAGACGTGAACTTTGTTCGGTCTTAAAAATCAAGTGCCTCGAAAAAGAACGATTAAGGTTCCATGTTTTCCGTCGGGGTCACCGGATACGAGCTGCTTTACAACGAGCAAAACCGAGCTGTGTTTATATTCCCGGTCATTGTTAACGCCACCGCACGGACCGAGAACTCTCTTCGTACGATACGCGCTATCGCGCAAAAACGATCGAACAACTGTTTCGCATGTATGTCTCGAAGGAATATAATACTTAATTATGGTAACGCGAATACGATACCATCGAATCGCCCGCGATCTTTAATTTGTTCTCTATCGATGAAAGAAATGCAACGTTCTCGTTCCATTTCAAGGATTTAGCATTGTTATCAGCACGTTCGTTCCTCGTGGTTCGATTAGGAAATTATAATAGTCGTGACAATGCCACGTTGAACGAATCCATCCTAGAGACGCATCGTTCGTTTAACTTACGAAATCCTACGTTATTCCTCTTATCTTAATGACTTCGAGAACATGTATCTCGAACTGCTGACTTTGGAATTGATTTTCCATCGAAAAAAAGTGATTATCGTGAACGCGAAGGTAGAGCAAATCGAAGCAAAAGATATTACGTTACCGAGGATTTTCGGCGATAGGAAAGCGAGTCGTTTCGTTATCGCGTTATCGCATCGTTGACTGATAATATGGGCAATCGCGACTCCTCTCGAAGATGGTACGTGATTCGTGTCGTTGGACTTTACGTGTCGTAGGAAACGAGTTATTATTACCGACGATAAAAAGTGTACACAAAAATCGTTCCGCGACGACGATCTTTAGAATTTCTCAACGACCTTCTACGTTTTGCGACAGCGATTTATCGAGAATCATTTTTTGATTTTTTAGTTCGTATAACCGATGATTCTTAATTATTAGTAATTTCACGAGTAAAATGTTTAGTCGGTTAGAACGATTTACGATTCCTTCGAAAGCATCTATCTAAAGTACTCATAAATTCTTATCGTTTCTGTTTCCCTAGCATTACCCTCATAGATAAAACTCGAGGCGTCGAATCCCGAAAGACGTTCCGGACGGTCTCGAATATCTCTCGACAAGACAAATATGACTTTCGAAAAAGAGAGACAGTTTGCTGCTTGAACAAACATTTGATTAAAAAGAACGTACTCGGTCGAATATCATCGCGTTAAAAAATATCGCACCGTTCTCGTGTATAGACATCGCCGATAGTCGTTTCAAATTCCGTAGATTTTATGGGCGGGGGAATTGGCAAAAATGTTGAAGAAGAAAAGAAGCAGAAAGAAATGGAGTGCAGCAGCCTCGTCGAGGTAGTCAGCGTTCTGCCCTGTTTAAGCAGTTGCTCGTGAACGGTGAAAATGTCATCTGAGCAAACAGGAGTCGATCTCGTCGTTGCGCTACCACCTTCGCGAGAGTCGCAACTTTTTATATTCCTCCGTTTGTTCGGGCATTAGTCGAAACGCGATAATTGCGCCGGTTCGCGCGAACGGGCTCGCGCGCAATTAGGATGCGAATTCGATAGCGAGAACGTCCTGAAAATGGGAGCGAGCCTTTTTTTTTTTAACCCTAGATCATTCAACTTAAATCAGTGATATTCCGTCGCTAATCGTTCGACTCAAACTACGAAATAAAAACATGTATTTTTTTTATATCGCTCCTATTTATTAGAAACAAAGTATGAAAACTTAAAAGATGTATTATTAGTTATTAATTAAGGAATAGAAAAGAAATAAAGCTTTTAGACGAATGTTTAGTGATTTAGGGTTAAACGAACGATGATCCTCGAGGTTCGATACGCCAAGAGAAAGAGAGAGGGAGAGAGTCCCGGTAAAAGAAAAAATCCTTCTTTAAATAGACAAAGTCGCGCAGGATCCTCCGTCGGCGGTCCAAAGAAAGTGTTAACGACTGATGGCACGAGCTAACGCGAGGAGCTCGTGTTTACCGCGCAATCAGGTGGCAACGCTAAAGAGGGAGAAGTAGCTCGCACCTCCCTGATAACGAGCTCGAGCCTCGAGTTCGAGGCACGCTTTTCGTGCGATGTATCTCTTCTCTTTTCTATAGCATGCGTCCGTGTGCGTTCTCGTGTGCCTCGTTCACGACACCCCGGAGGCTAGCCCTTTCAACGACCATTTAGAAAATTACTATTTCAAAAGTAGTCGAGGCCGAATATCGTTCCTCTCTGATCACCGTTTATCACATCTAAAGTATAATATATTTGGATAAATTAAAAAAATACGCTATTTTATAGCTTTACGATCGACACCGCTGGACCTCTCGGTTCGCTGAAATGGAAAAAAAGGCGCGAACTATGAAGAGAGCTATCCATCGACAGTATGGTAGAAAGAGACACTGTCATGGAGTTGCTCTCTTTGTGGACGCCGTCCGATTCAACGATATCTCTTCGGAAAGGAAGAGGATTCGAAAGAAATTAATGGAGAACCGGACTGGATGATATGGATCGCCGGAAAGAAAAAGGTCGACGATCTTTTAGTCGATCGGGACCGTTGGGACAACTTCCAGAAGATATTTCTGGATATGGAGAACGCGTGAAAATGATGATCCGTGAGAGAAGTCCCAACTTGGAACACGTTCCTTCAGCTTCTCTATAACTCGTATATACCGCCACCCTTACTAACGATCCTTGTATAGTGCGTCGGGGTATCTGGGCCATTATTTTATTTATTTTATTTAATTTTACATTAACCATTAAATAAATCAACGAACGTTGTTCGGTAGTCATAGGAAAGAGTAAAGAAACTGTACAAGATGTGTCAAAAAAGAGATAGTATGGCCCAAATGCCCCGACGCCTATACCTTTACTTCCACCTCAAGTTTTTTAATTCCTCGAAATCTATTAGTAGGTTCTGACTAGGTCAGGATAATTCTTCATAAGATTTTGTGATACGAAATAGAAAGATTTATTTGTTGTCTCCTGACAACATTACGAGATTTGCTAATTAGAATTTGCCTCAATTCTAATTGTTCCCATTCCTTGTTACTCTTTATTTCCTCGTTTCTTCTTATTCTCTTTATGTAAGTGTGTACCCGCTTGCTCAACATTGCTATAGACATTTAAATACATTTATCTATCTATCTGCATGCGGTTAGAAAGATACAACAAACGCATTGTTGCTTCGTTGCTTATGTCATTCCGTAGAAATTTTAAAACTCCGTACATGATCGACTATGCGCAAAACGAAGTGACAGCAAGAAGACATCTTGACAATGGTCGATCGAAACAATAGGAAGGAAACTACGTTCGTTCGGTGCATGAATGAGAGCAAGTGTCGAAGTCTTGGAAGGAGCTTACGAATCGTCGCGTTTCTTTTCCTTTACCTATACGTCGTAATCGTTACGACGACCTCGTAACGCGCCTGGCGGGATAAGCGAAACTGTGTCAGAAACGGAAAAAGACATCTTTGCGTATAGGTTATATAGTAACTTCATTGAAATCGCAAGTGGGAGAGAATATCGTCCTATGCGACATTATGAAATCTTGTTCAACTTTTTAACACGCTTTTATTAGCTTCACTTGTAACTAACTATGTAATCAAATCTTGGAAGTCGATTTAAACCCATTTCTAATTGTCGTATCGATTTGAAACTTTGCAAGTAGATATACAGGGTGTCCGGTTCCAGGTGTCCAAGCGGAAAGTTACATGTGCACATTAATAATATGACTTGAAAAGTCTAATACTATTTTCTGAAATTCGACTCTGTTAAAAAGTTATTAACTAACAAAGATTGGCCAATCACGGCGAGCAGTGATAAGTAACGTTGTTTATTGTGGATTCGCTGACCGCCGTAATTGGCCAATCTTTGTTAATTAATAACTTGTTAACTAAGCTGAATTTCAGAAAATAGTATTAGAATTTTCGACTCAAGTCATTGATATGTACATGTAGTTCTTCGCTTGAACACCTGATCCGATGATAGAGCCAGGAGGAGGATAGTATTTCGTGATTGTGATGGATAGCGTGTTTTTTAGTTTTTAAAATTATATTGTTATTTTAAAACACTTTATGTTAGCTTCACCTATATGTATGTAATCAAATCTTTCAACTCAATTTTCACCTACTTTTAGACATCGAATTAACTTGAAATTTTGCACACGTATCAAGAACCGATGCCAATGCAATAATTTCGTCATCATGACCTAGTGCTACAACAGCATCCACTGCAATTTAGACTCTGACATCAGGTTCGCTTTAGAAAAACAGTTGTTCGTTACTTCAAACAGCTGAAATAGTATTTTGCTTGCTTCTCCGTGTGTCTCTAAAAATGAATTAGATCTCGAACACATATGGAAGGTCCAAAGGTCAAACCACCCAAGTCCACTTTTTTTCGAAAATAAGATAAAGGTACCATCTCATGGCTTCCAGAGAGTACTATCAGCACGTTTTCTTTCAAATAAATAGTTTTATTAAACGAATAAAATTTGTCAAAAATTGTTTGATTGGTCCTTTGTACATTTAGAGCCTGAGTAGACAGAAAGAGTTCAGCCGTTCTGTATTCAGTTCATCAATCGACTCATCGATTTAACTTATTAAGAATAGCATTAACAAAACAAGACATATTAACACTAGATTTACGAACTGAGCCAATTTGACTCATTAAAAATTTGATTACTATATGTTTATGCAACTTTACAATTATTTAAAACACATCATACGTGGCTTTTTAGTTAAGTAATGAAATATATGTAAATGTTGATTCCTCTTCTTTTCTTTCCTCTTTATATTCTTCTTTTTTTACTTAAGTAAAAATAGGTATATAAACAACATCCGTAAATCTAGTGTTAACTATTTCACGATTATAAAATTTCACAAAGGTCTCAATCTATTCCATTACAAAGCACGCGAAACACAGAACGTGGAACTCGAAACGGCTAAATTTTTTCTGTCTGCTCAGGCTCTTGGAAAACTTAAAATTTTGTTTTTCTCAACATCAATCATTGTGGAGGAAAATGGTTTTACCCCTGGACCCTTCATATGGTATCGATACCTGTTCATGTCGAAATAAAAGCGTGGTTTTTAGTTTTTGTTTTAAATTATATTCGTACTATTATCTCGTTATCGTCGAAAAGGTGATTGCGATCTCAAAGATTTTCAGGAGAATCAGAAGACACGGACCAGACGAACGGCACCAGATGACAAACAAAAGGCGATAGACCTTCGAGATATAAAGTTTGATAGCGCGCATAGGCGAGCGTAAGCTCGCGATGTTGCGTTCGTAGTTCGCGGTACGGCATCGTAAATAACTCCATTTAATTATCGCGATAAGCGAGCGAGTTCGAACTCCACCCACTTTGCTCGAGACAACACGTTCTCATTGTGAATATATGGACGAATGTTTGTGTGTATGCTTGTGTGTTCACACGCGCGTAGAAACGCGAACTCTGCCCACTCATGCTAATAGAAGGAGAAAGTATTTAATATTAGGTGGTTCAAAGTTCGCACCAGAAACGATCTATCGAAGCGATTGGTCGCGCGAAGGGCGCAACCGGATCGTAAAAATCAAAGTCGTAAAAAAGATTGGATCGATCGTAGAAATCGAAATCTTTAAGAACGAGATACGGTCTATGGTTTAAGCGAGAAAAAAAATGCAGCAATACTTTCTTCCTTTTTATGCGTCCCGATCGCGTTGCGGTAAGACAGACGGGTAAATAAATTCTAAACGCGGAGAGAGACCGATGGTAATTATCGTCACCACGAATATGAATGGAAAAAGCGAGAGGTATTCTTCCGGCAAGTGCGCGTTTCGTAACGCTCGCATCTTCGGTTTTGCAGAAAGACACACGAGACGCTTCGATTACGTGCGCTCGACGTACGTACGTATAGTAGATTTACTTAAACTACTTAAGTATGTTTGCCGCACGGAAGACTTATAAGCTCGTAAATGTCTCTTCGTACGTCGCGTATAATCGAGTCTCTTTCTCTCCTTCTCTCTCTCTCTCTCTCTCTTTCCTTTTTTTCTCTCGCTTCACCCAAAATAGCGACTACGCGACTGTGAGAAATTTGTAAAATATTTGGAATAGGATCGTTCGCTCTTATCGAGAAAGATAATCGGTAACCGTAAGTGTGTATATCTTTCATGCGGAATTACACGTCCGAATAATCAGCAACGAATCGATTAAATATGGGATAATATATGCTACTGATTTCTGATAATAATTACGAAGAATCGACGCTTTGGTATTCATGCGTTTTATACCTAAAATAGGAAAGAAGAGATTCGTTACCCTAGCGAATTAACGACTATCCTGATTATTTTTCTTCCAAAGTAACGTGACGGCACCTTTCTTATCTAGTTTACTTGCGATACGTGGCGCTTAGGAAATTCCGAGGACGCTTACAATGTTTACCGGAAATTTTTCAGCTCATTCTCGTCAAAAACGAAATTTCGAAAGACACCTATTCCGCTCGTTACAAAGTTTCCTCTACTTCCCACCGTTCGTGATCTCTTTTTTTTTTCTACTTCTTGTCTGATTCACCAAAGGAAACTATCGGTAAGTATCTTCGTTGAAATAAAGAAATGATTTTTGCTCTGTGAATATGAAAAAAGTGATTTGTTTATTGGCACATAGAAAGGGGAAAAAACTATTTTAAGGATTACTCACGAAATTCGAGAAGATATCCCGACACCGTGTAACGTTAAACGTATCACTTCAATAGAACGTAATGCGTGAGAAAGCCTACTGTAAAGAATCCGATCCTTTTAACGTTTTACGTCTAAGAATTGATCGTTGACCTTGCGTTTAGAAAAAGATTTATTTTTGCTATAAAAGTTGATAAATCGTTGTGAAATTGCTTCGATCCTTTTGTCGTCATACAAAGAACGCGTTACAAGTGTTCACGATCGCTTTGATTTCCGTGTAATTCTTTTTTGAGTTCTTTGCTATCAAACGAGGAAAAACAGTGTTATATACTTATAAACTATGATAAGATTTTGACCCGTGATGATTGAATATTTATTTAAAATGACGTAATCGAATTTGTCTTACCGACAGAGAAGTATAATCGTGCGTTAGCAAAGAAATTATTTCACGAATGAAGGATTAAAAGTTTTATTAAAATACATACCAAATAAAAAAGCAATTATATAGCGAGGGAAGAAAATAATTTCGTTGAAATAAATGCTGAACAAATGTTTGACACATTTCGCGCGCACTCTGTTAGCGATACCGCGTATTATGCCAATTCTAGAGAGGAAAACATTTAGAAGATCCTAGATTCTACTTTGTTCAGTATTTTTACGAATAATCGATATGGAAATTATTTTGTAAATTGTAAATAAATGATAGGAATTTTTCAACAAATTAAAAATAAACGTTCCAACGAAAATAATTTAAAAATGATCTCGTTTTAACAGGGACATTGTTGCTAGGAATTATTTCGCGGTAACTAGCCTGCTTCTCTTAAAAGGTGAAGTTAGCGCAACATGGATGTCGGAGGTCAATAAATCAGTACTTTGCAATAATATTCTTGAAAATGGGAAATCAACTAGTGGGCATTGCCCCCAGCCAAATATTTCCAGTAGAACACTATTTGACGGATCACAATGATTTACTATTTGATGTAAAGTAAGTAACCGAAGCTTTCGTAGTTTCGTTAATTTCATACGTTATCTATAAACCTGTCAAAAAATGTTCATGACAATTGAACCATTGTTGATCAACGTTTGAGAAAATTATTGTTACATTTGTTCGGTTCGATCTGTATAGCTTAGGAAGTACCAGATTTTTCAAAGTGGCACGAGCTAGAAGTCAAGAGGGATTGATAGTTGTTAAGGTCTTTGCAATTCATGATCCCACATTGCCATTGACAGCTTACAAGGAGAAACTAGAAGAGATTAGATCAAAGCTCGCATCTGCGGTAAATTGTTTACCATTTCAAAGGATGATCGTAAGTCTTGTTAGATATTAAAAAGATATTATGCCTTTATCGACAATAATTGATACTGAAAAAATCATATGTGTATTAGTTGACAGAAAAGGCTGGATCAATAATGAGAGAATATGTAAAATATTCTTTATACGATAGAATTAGCACTAGATCATTTTTAACGAGTATTGAAAAAAAGTGGATTACTTTCCAAGTTCTTTATGCCCTTCACCAAGCTCATAAGGTAAATCAATATAATACAGAATATGTTGAAAACTTAATACTTTGCGCGCATTCAATTATAAATTCTTTGTACTATAGTTTGGAGTTTGTCATGGTGACATAAAGTTGGAAAATATAATGATAACCAGCTGGAACTGGGTCTTGCTAACCGATTTTGCAAGTTTCAAGCCAACGTATTTACCGGAGGATAATCCCGCTGACTTTTCCTATTTTTTTGATACATCGAGACGAAGAACATGCTACATAGCTCCGGAAAGATTTGTGAAAACACTTTCCTCCGAATTAAGTAATACCATTTTACTACCCGAGCAAGAAGTAAAAACTGGTGATTTAAATCCAATGATGGATATCTTCTCTGCGGGTTGTGCCTTGACAGAATTATATAACGAAGGACATCCACCGTTTGATTTTTCTCAACTTTTAGGTAGGTCTAGCGACGTTTGGTGGATGTAAATATAGTAAGATCTCCTGACTAATGTTTTATTATTTTATACTATCTCAAGCATATAGAAATAATGAATATTCTGTCGCTAAACACCTCGATTCTATAGAGGATGTTGGAATACGAGAACTACTAGCTTCTATGCTAGAAAGGAACCCTGCGAATCGCAAAAGCGCAGAAATTTACTTGGCACAAGCTCGTGGGACGGTCTTCCCAGAATACTTTTACTCTTTTCTACAATCTTACATGCTTATTTTCTCAGCAGCACCCATTCTTTCACCCGATGAGAAAATAAACAGACTAAAAAAGGATATTGGAAATATCATAAGTATATTTAAAGCGGAAGAATCTGAGAGAATGAAAATGATCCAAAAAAATGGCCAATGCAAAAGTAATGTAGAATCTACGAAAGATGATTCTGGTCAAAGCGAAGAAAATACTGTAATTGAAACTGATAGCGATCAAAGCTTTGACAAAAGTGAGTTAAATCAAGTAGATCAAAAAACTTCATCCATACTTGATACAGGCTGTGATATAGAGACTGAACAAGATACTCATTCTAAACAATCTCATCTGGAAAAGAGCAGTACTGAAATAGATAAAAAAAATATTACACCTGCTGAGATTTTAGAAGGTCTAGTCATTGTAACGCAACTTGTAACCTCCTGTATAAGAGGTTTACATCATTCTCAATCTAAACTACAGAGTTTAGAAATACTACTTGAATTAGCAGAAAATACTTCGGACGAAACAATACTTGACAGAATTTTGCCCTACATTGTAAGTATACGTTGTATCATGTTATGGAATATTTTTAAACATTGTGCATAGCATAAAAAACTGTATTTTTATAGTTTCATTTAGTTCATGATCCAGCACCGCGCGTAAGAGTGTCAGCTATTCATACACTGACAAAATGTTTACATCTCGTGAAATCAATTCCATCGTCCGATGTGAATATATTTCCTGAATATATTCTACCAGGCTTATCGCATATTACTCAAGACGAAGCAGTTATTGTAAGAGCAGCTTATGCAGAGAATATTGCTCATCTAGCTCATATTGCGTTACGATATCTTGAGAATGCGCACTTATCTAATCTTGGGAACAATGAAGGACCAAAGCCGAGTTATGACAGTGAACTGCAAACATTGCATGAAATGGTAACAGAGCTATGATCGTACATTGCATTTAAAATAGATTCGCGGTAACTTATACTGAAATATAATGCTTCGTGTTTAGGTGCAACAATCTGTGTCTATGATTTTAACAGATCCACAAAATTTGGTAAAACAAACCTTGATGGAAAATGGAATAAATAAGTTGTGTGTATTCTTTGGAAAACAAAAGGCTAATGATATTTTATTAAGTCATGTTATAACTTTTTTAAATGACAAAGAAGATAAGGAACTTAGAGCATCGTTTTTCGAATGTATAGTCGGTGTAGCAGCTTACGTTGGCTGGCATAGTAGTCCCATACTTATGCCTCTGCTACAACAAGGTCTAGCAGATCCTGAAGAATTCGTTACGACAAAGGCCATTAACGCAATGGCAACGTTTACAGAATTGGGTTTGTTGCACAAATCTGCCTTATATCAACTTCTCTCAGAAACTATGGTTTTTTTGGTATGTGTAGGATTGTAAAATAACGCGGAACATTTATGTCGTAGACCATCAAATAAAAAAGAAGTATTCTTATAGGTCCATCCGAATCTGTGGATTAGACACGCGACTGTTGGATTTATTTCAGCAGCAGCAAGAACGCTTAATCTAGTAGATGTACAATGTAAGGTTCAAACAATGATTCAAGGATATTTGAAACATCCGCTTATTCAAATAGAAAAAGAAGTTCTACTACTAGAAGCTCTTGTGGCTCCTATTCCGCGTATAGTTTACGATGCTGTAGTCAAATATAATGATATAGAAGAATTGTTCCAAATCCTCGAACAAAGACAAGCTGCAAGGGTTAAAGCAAATACAGGAATTGTACCACAATACAATGACATGTCTACTGCGCTACGCAATGTAAGTTTAACTATCGCTAATATAGATATAATACAATTATAGAGAACTGAACAAATTTCTTAGCTTTTCAGACGTTTAAGTTCCGAATCTATGACGGAAACGGTTGAAGACCAGTTGCTTATAATGAAACCACATTTAATGAAAATAAATAAATATCGTAATTCGGTCGATGCGAAACAAAATACTGTTAAATCTTTAGATGGCAAATTAGAATTGAATACTATGAAAGATAAAATAAGACATCACATCGTCATACTGTATCCGGATACGAAAGGCGATTTAGGTCTTCCATCTTTTAAACGTTTAGATAGAAGAACATCCGATAGCATCGGTACTTACGCCACTATGAATCAAGAATGGCGTACGATGTTTGCGGCTCAGGATAACACTCAGGTAGTATTACTAACGCCTGTATTTTAAATTGTATCAAGCAATGAAATAAAAATAGCATCTTATTAATTTAGCATACTGTCTTAAAAATGTCGGACATGACTGGAAGTAGTGGAAGTCCAAACCAAAGTATGCATGGGGGTGATATACATTTATCGCCGCAACATAGTCTTTCTGACATGAATAGTATAAATGACCACTCTCTGCACGAACGTTCTTATATACAATGTATGGTACTCCGTGTCAATTTGTTTCTTTCTAATGCATGAAGAATTTCCTAAAATCTTTGCATTGCAATAGATGCAACACTTTATGGTTTTGCAGATCGATGCGCACCTTGCAGACTAGAAGTAAGACAACTGACTTACAGAAAACAAGAACAGCACGCAGCTGCTTTAAGAGCACAACATTGGGCTGATAATATCGCGTGGAATACCGGTAAACAGACATCATTTCTCTTTGGAACAATACGGTTTAATCTTCATTACTTACTTAATATAAATGGTAATAAAAAGGCTCTAGATTATTACCAAGTGGATGGAGACCCAGAGGTGTCCCAGTTGCTCATCTCCATGAACACAGAGCAGCGGTTAACAGATTAGTGTCTATTCCAGACACTAATCTTTTTGCTAGTTCTTCGGCGGATGGATGTATTAAGATATGGGATGCTGGCAGAATGGAAGGTCGAAATATTGCTAATCGTTCGAGGTACTTTAAATACTGTATTTAGAAAGTTTTATTTAATATCGATTTTATTCAATAATATATTTCTTAAAATAGGCAAACATACATGCACAGAGGTGGTCCTCTTGTTGGTCTAACTGTTTGCGAGCAGGGGCAATCGTTAGCAAGTTCTGCTAGCCAATCTGGAAGTGTATTTGTATTGAGGATAGAACCAAACTCCAGTAAAATGAGTGTTCTTTATTCACGCCAATTGGACGTTCAAGTAAAGTATTCTTTTTATTTACTGAACGCATATTTCAGCAGTTACCGACTAAAAATCAGCCGATTGAATTAAGAAATACGGTCGTCGTTATTTTCTAGGATGAAGGATGTGCAGTTGATATACAGTATCTAGATTCTGGATCACAATCAGTCCTTGTATATGCTTCGTTGTACGGATCCTTGGTAGGGTGGGACTTGCGATGTCCAGGAACAACGTGGCGTTTGGAAAATGACTTGAAGCATGGGATAATAACGTCATTCTGCGTTAACAGTTACCAACAATGGTTGACTCTTGGTACAAGTTCGGGTGTCCACACTTGTTGGGATTTGAGATTCCAATTACCAATCACAAATATTAAACATCCGACAGGTAATCACGAACGTTATCGTGGTATTATAAATAGTACATAACTTACCCTATTGCGTGTGCATGATTTAGGAGCAAGAGTAAGGAAAGTTATTACACATCCTACCGAACATTCGTGGATAATATCGGCCGTGCAAGGGAACAATGAAATTTCCATGTGGAATTTAGAAACGGATTTCAGACAAATGGTACTTTGGGCATCGAGCGCACCACCGCTTAGTCATTCTCAAGGTGGCCACAGTGTTTGTTCGATGTACTCAGGATATATCGACAGGTCGGGCTTTTTATTAGCAGGTGGAACCGATATGAGGTTACGCTTCTGGGACTTGAACACACCTAACGAATCTTACGTTGCGTTACCTGCTGCCAATGACGTTATTCCTCCAAACTCTTTCGCATACGAGTTAGTATTCGGTTATGTTAAAATTGGTTTCCTTAGGACGCATCGTAATCTTCATCGTGAAATTGTTCACAGACAACGATTGATAGACGGTACGAACGTAGTTCAGGAAGTACTGGCAGGTGGTTGTCCAATGCCATCATCAGGAGGAGGTAGTAATGTCAGAGGAAGAAATCCAGAGGAAGGTGGACAAGGACCGGAAAATCCACCATCCGGTCATCACGACACGATATCTGCCGTAGCTATGTCCACTACGTGCATCCTCACTGGCAGTACCGACGGATTGATACAAGTTTGGAAATGATTGTTTTCCATCACGGTCATTCGCTATACGTCTGTCCAAGCTTTTATAAAGTATCGTTCCCTTTATGCAATATTAATTGTTGCAAGATAATTGTAAATTTACAAATATGGAACATCGACATTTTATACACGAGGGACTCCTACATTGTAATATTTCTGTGATTCTAAATTGTATATATATATAATGTATGTATACTTTGTATTAGTTTGTTAATAGCCACGCTAATCCTGATCATACAAAAGTCGTTAAAGCGTAGAAGTTCGAGATGCATTTCATAATGAAAGAAACGTCAAACCTATATTGTATTTTAAGATAATGTTTCATATACATAATGTAAATAATTTATTTTTATACGTTACATAGTACTTGGCAATAGAGTATTCTAATATATGGATTAAGTGATACAATAGCCGTGTATGGCTTGAGAACTGGATTCTCATTGGAGTAACAAAATCGACGATGGATGTACAAAGTTTCTGTCATTCGTACGCTTGCCTATTTTCCGCATAATTCATACACGACGCGTAGACAAACTTGGACTCTAGTGTAAATGCTTATATAGGACGACTATATATCGACTGAAATACTCATAGGTAGCTAACATGTTCGTATTGTTTAGAACATTATTATAATAAATTCATATTTTTAAAACTAACCTTACTAATTATTTACCTTAATCGCTAGTATTTGGCACGAACACGTCGAGAAGACGAATTGGAAACTTATAATCAATTACCACGGGCAAACTGGCGCAGCGGGATAAGGCGCGCGTCCTGGAAACGCGTACGGATCGACGTTTATCGTTCGGCAAATTTCTTTCCAACGTTCCTTGCCGCCTCTTCCTTGACGTTGTCGATAACGTTGATTTAGATAATAATCGGATCTCTCATCGCCGTATGATTTTTGTCCCAAAAGTATATCCAGCCACGGTGCGCAAAGAACATTTCCAATTAATAAGAATAGCAGAAAGAACGTCTTCATCTTCGCGGTATCCTTGGATTAGCACAACAAGATACTTGGGTGATGCTGTAGTTTATGTAGTTCCACCGACGTCTTCGAGATACTTATTACTGACCTAAAATATACGTGATATCGGTACGTGTTTTACTTGACTTAAGAAAATAAATTAACGAGAACGATAATATCTAGTCGCGAAAGTAGCCGCTCTACAAATAAACGCGTGACAAAGCACGATATATTACATCACGTACTTAACGTTCTCTTTTGTGACTTTCAAATTTCACACTTTCTGAGCAATATGACCAACGACACTATCTCCTTTCTTTCCTGGTATTTGAGTATCACTATTAAGATAAACTCGACCTATGATTAATGAACTTTCGTTGGATATTTTTTTACCGTACACTATGATATCGCGTATAGCGTAACTAATAGCGTATATTAGTATACTTATATACGCTCTCAAAACGGATAGGTATTTATCTTAGAAGAGTATTCTGTATTTAACAGTTTGAAACAGTCCCACGGTAGCACGAAGTGCGCACTCTCGCAATGTAGAGATGCTGGATGCTTACTGTTCTTTTATATACCAATACTCGCCCTACCGCTCAGAAAAATCGTGACGATCGAACTTGCGAATACGCTCGTTCCTGGATAGCGGTATCATCTTTCGAACTATTTTGCCTTGTAAATTTCAACCAACTCCTTTCAAATTTATGGAAAAAATTTTTTCATCTAACTCTGGTCTACGAATAAATATGACGATTGTTTCTTCATCGAGAAAATAGAGAAAGTAACTAAAAAAATGTTTAGTACAATACGTTTCTCCTAAAGGAAAATCATACGTTTTAAGAGGAAGATTATTTTTATCAGCTGATCGAATTTGAAATTCTACAGGTACAAGCAAAATGACTAATAAAACGGGATGTTTCGTCGCATTGAACTTGGGGAAGGCCCTTTCGACTATTGTCTGTGCGTACATTCAAGTAATTTTCATTCATTGGACGTACGTCTGCACAATACGCTCTTATATTCCGCGTGCGTATAAATATCGTCTGAGGAGGATACGGTAATACAAACGGTATTGATTTAACATTAGATTTATGAGGGGGTCATATTGACCATTCTAAGTTCAGTTTGTATTAATTTTCTCCAAGATAATTGGCTCCAATTTGGCTACAATAAATTCGTGGATCTTATAAAAAGAAGCCACTGGAGAAAAAATATCTATAAATGATTATTTTTTTCTTTTCATTTGGCAATAGAACTTGCTACTGAACATGAAGGTTCATTTGAATCAAATAGGCCTTTCTAATAAAAATAAAGCCCATATTACCTATGAAAGTTGCAAAAAATACGTATGTACGTAGATCTTGTACAGAGAAAAAAATTTCAATTTGTAAAGAATGCTATTCTTTAAAATATAAAAAATAAGAAGTATTATGTAATGTAATTTGAATTAAGTACGTGAAATAATTATTATTATCATTTAAATGAATTTAGAAATAAAATTATAAATTCCTTTTAACTTCATAATAGTCCAAGTTATATTTTTCTTCGATTAAATACCAAAAATGTAATTTTGATTTTATTGATAGAAATATATATATATTTCAACTCGTGGTAAACCTAATGTTAATTGTCATTATTCATATCGTTTTCTTCAATCTAAGGAATGATCAGGATCAATCTTACAGCTTCATAATCTGAAAGAACATTTTAGTATACCATATGCAACCACGTTTCGTAATATCTGCAATATGGCTTTTTCTGCGGTAAGGTAGTATATACCCGAGTTGTTACGAGAAAGACAGCCTGACCCATATAATTTCATTCAAAACGATCACCGACAACATATAATTCTCGGTGGTGGTTCCTATCTTTCGTACGCACCAACGAAAATGCAAGCTGCTCTACATCGGGCTATCGTGTCAAGGACGGTCCACGCGTTGGCGGCTTATGCACGCGATGCGATCGATCGATCGATCCCTTCACATTCTTTAGATCTTTTCCTCATTCCTTGTTCCTTTTACACGAAACTATTGTATTATTCGCTTGGAAATAAATTTTCAAAGCAAAAATCTTCTATATACAAAGTATAAGGCCTTAAGTATTAACAGTCAACATTGCAAAGTATTCAGACAGCTCAAAGGAGTTTAAGTCCGCGACTGCTATCATTTCCTATTACCGTAATAGCTAGTAGTTTCCAGGCTGGTCAACTATTAATAGCGTTTGGCAGAGAAAGTCCACACTTAGGTTTTATCCGAAGCAGTTCACCGCGATCCATTGCCGATATTCTGTAATACTATAACAAGCATGTTAAAAAGATCGTACGTCGTACTGGACCATCATGCTCGCTTATGATATGTCTAATGTTAGTGGACGTCGACCGATGATAAGAGAATCTGGTCACGGTCACGTTCCTAGAATTGACAAAACTATTTCTCAATCTGTATCATTATGAATATATATCATTTATCGCGATGATTTCAAGGACAAAGTTTATCTCAAAGCAAAAGAGATCTTGCTTTAATTAATTGTAACAAAGAAATTCCTTTCTACCCTGCTGCGTCGTGGCTTCAAACTTATTTGTATTCCTAAGGAATAATTCTGCGTGCGTTGAAATTCGTGAATATCAAGTAGCCGTTCTCCATCGTTTCGTTCCTCCAATAAAATAGCATCTATATACCGCCGCAAAGTACTGCGCCGCATATTTACAGTTAAAACATCGAAGTCGACTAAAAATAAAAGTATAAAAATGTAATAAGACCAGATATTTTAATGGAAGTCGATAGAGATGAAATGTATCGAAGAGTTAATCCGAGAGAAGCGATAATAGGGTGGCTCCTCTAATTTGAAATAGTACTCTCGTAGGTTCCGTGGCAACGTGCCTACCGAAGATACGAGCAAGACGTATCGTTCAAAATTTAGCAGAGGCACGGTCACGACGAATCGTCTAAATATTTTGGCGACTGGTTTCCTCGAAAGCTCTTCTCATAGTCGGCATCTAGGGTCATCGGTGCCACGTGCGTCAGTTCCGTTCAGTTCGCGATTGAGACGGTTTCTGCGCTTTCGTCTTCCGCGGGCACTCGGTTTAACGAATCACGATTCTTTTAATGCGACGTCACTGCCTTGGAGTACCGCCAAGCGCAACTTTGAAACGAAACAGTCGCGATCGACAAAGAGAATCGATGGACAATTGTTTATGCTAATTGTCCAACACGTTCTTAATGTGACGACAACGAAGTCTCTCATTACATCCAACATCGAGCTCGATCTTAGAAATTTTCTACAAATTCATTTTACGATCATTTTCTAGAGAATTATGATATTTAGCTGAGAAAACTAATTTTAATTAAGATGGCTATGTCGACTCAATGCGATGTAACCGATCAGGACAGGTCGGAGGTTTCGCGTCGGCCTAGTTTGTCGCGAAAAATGCAGCGTAGTTTTAGAAAAGTTAAAAAGAGTATTCAACGAATAACTGGTAGGCCATGAGACATTAATCGTTCACATAATTTTTTTTTAATCCCTCTATCCATCTTTCATCGTCTATATTCGTAGAGAGCATTCATGACGAAGATAAGCAACAAACGTATGTCCTTCCGGAACGATTATCTTCTTTGGCTTGCGACACAGGATTTTCAAAAGAAGAAATACAGAGACTTTATCGCGCTTTTAAACAGCATTGTCCAAGAGGCAGGGTTACTACCAGTGATGTAAAACCAGCGTATGCGAAATTGTTTCCATTGGGTGATTCTGCCAAGTATGCGCAAATGGTATTTAATACTTTCGATAAAGATAAGGATGGTATTGTCAGCTTCGGAGACTTGCTTCTGGGAATAGCGACGATCGTCAAAGGAAGCACGGATGAAAAACTTTCATGGATATTTCGGTAAGGATCCTGCGAGATCGACAAGACTTTAGAACCGTGTACATTTTGATTTTGAATTTCATCAACTCGCTTGCTTTTTTTTAGATTTTACGATTTAAATGACGACGGCTGTATCTCGAAAAACGAGCTGACGATGACTATTTCTGCGATTTATGAAATGTTAAACGATGATCGAGTCGCCTGGAGTTTGGTCAACAGACACGTGGACAGAGTTTTTGAAAAGATGGATATCGACAAGGATGGAGTTATATCCAAAGAAGAATTTATAGCCAGCTGCAAAAACGTATAGCAGATAGCTATAGTTTAATTAAAAAACCAATCATGTTATCATATTTTATTGTAAAACTTAGCAATAACAATGTTAATAATATAGTAAAAAAGTTATTTAATGTTCTAAAATTATCTTTGTCTTTTTTATTACAGGATGTGCTTATCCAAAATCAACTGACCGAATTTAATAATTTTTGGTGGTAATATAGGCTAAGAACAATGTCCACAATACCTAGGATATCTTACTACCGTTTATACACTAAATACAAATATCATATACGTGACCATCACTGTTCATTTCGTTACTTCATAAATACGAACCTTTGATTCCATAATAAATTAATATACTTCAGAGGTTAAAATAGAGATAATTAACAAATATAACCCTTTTATATGTCTCGACAAGGTAACATTATTTAACAAAACGAAACAACAAATTAAAATATTTATAAAACCTTGCTTTAATGCGCGATCAGTTTACGATTTCGTAAATCATATAAACCTTCTATAGGAAAAAGGAATAAATCTGGAATTATGTTATACATTGGTATAACTTTTCAAAGAATTTACACCTTCAAAACAGCCGTTTTTGTAAAATGTAAAAGACACAAGCAAGGAAAAAAATAAATGCTAAAACAAGTAGTACTTTATCCGTGACTTCCCGTCTACCATATTTTCCTAATAGCTTTCCCGATTGTACTATGACCTGCTGTTGATGCTCTAATTCATTTTTAGTACTGGATACTTTGTCGGATGATGTTACTAAAACAGAAGGTACAAATTAGCTTATTCTATGTGACAAATATAAATTAATAAAACATCACATTTATGATTACATTCATACATAATGTGTCTAATGTATCTGCGCTTTTTTGAGTTGTTTCTGATAGTTGTAGGGCAATGTTGAACAGTTTATCGGTGACTTGGCTAGATGCACTTGCTAAACCCTGCTTATCTCGTCTTCTACGAAGAGCATTTTGTTGCTCTTCGGACATCGAGAATAAGTTCTCCCTTGCTAATTTATCTATAGCGCATGCACTAATAACGTTAGCTTTACGAAATTTTGCAAGGGATGCCGTAAATTGTTTCCTGTAACTTTCAGCTAGCGCTAGTAATTCGTTTCTTTCATTTTCATTTATTTTTGAGTCTGCCACATAAGCCAATTCATCTAAATTAGATCGTAATGCTGCCATTTGCTCCCTGCCTTCTACATTGAGCTCGTTAAGTAATTCTAACGGGCCAGTACATTGTATTATATCCTATAAATCAGGATAAAAAAACTATTAATATATTATTTCTGAAATACTTTACAAATGCTTTGCACTACAAAATGAGGTTATGTTTTGATTAATGTTATAACGAATTAATTTTGAATTTACTTGTATTAAAGCAACAAATTTCAGGTGATTTTTTATTATATCTTGTCGAATTAATTCCGGGTCCTTATTAGGATCCATCGTATCCATTGCATTAGATATATTTGCTTCGTGTTTACGTTATGTACGTGCACAGTGTTAGGCAGGGTGCAGAGACATTCAATGCTTTGGTATACGGCAGGGTGTTGTAACCAGGGTATAGACCAGTATCAACTGGAGGGCAGCACTAACGAACGCAAAGCTGCCAACCGTGTTTATTGCTTCTGTTCGTATAGTAACTAGCCTGCCGAGGTCGAGATCCCCGAGTAGAAGTGTAGTCCTCGAGAACGAGTGCAGTCCCCGCTAGCCCCTTAAACCTGTTAACCCGTTAGCCTTTTAAACCCGCCAGCCGGCTAATTAGAAGGGGCACATGAGATACATACATGTTAAAAAAGCCGTCTGTTTAATAAATAGTGAGATAGATTTATTCTTCGAAATTATTATTTTTTTATTTTACTTTTAATTATATTTGGGTATCCTATAACCAGATAAATTCGTCAATGGATATTAACTTGCTGAACAGAAGAATGGTTCGTGAGGAAAATGGTTTACATAAAAGAACGGGTTCATTTTAACTACAGCGCGCTACTGCTCGTGCATTATTACGCGATAACTGTTGTCTACTAGTATGTTTAGGTGAATAAATGACAATAATTTGATTATTAATTACCATCTTATAATTATAGAAAGAAAAAATTAACAAAAAAAGTCTCTTCTTTACGAATATGCAAGTCGCGTTTCGATAGTAAGACCAGTTCGGAAGTTACAACAGTTTAAATCTTAAGATTCATCTCGGCATAAAGTGCAATATAATAATATGTTATTATTTATTTTATGTGTATTTGAATAATATTTAAGTATCGTATTTATTTACAATAAGAATTATTATACATTATAACAAAAGTGCGTCCGATGTATTAAAAGTTATAATTATTCTATGATTTATATTACTTTCCGACTATTTGTAAAAATGTACATATATAAAATTGATATAAATAAACAAAAATAAGATACATTGCAAAAAATACTGGAATTTTAAATTGAAACCATGAATTAACCATCCAATTCCCTTATTTGTTCAACTTCTCGAGTTATTGCCTTTTGACGAAAACTCCATCAATGGAGAAAGTATCAGGAAAACATGAGCTACAAGGAGGAATTCGGATTTCAAGACCCACCTCTTCAAATAGTATGCTTTCCTGGTAGAAATCCCAGTTTACGGGGAATTTGCCGAATCGCTGAGAATCGAGAAAGTATCATGAGAACGTGAGCAGCAACGAGGTATCCGGATTTCACGTGCCACCTCTTCACATATTATGGTATCCTGTTAGAAATCCCAGTTTACGGGAAAATGTTCCGAAAGCGTTCGTGAGTACATTGGCAGCGCCATCTAGCGGTGGAGACAAGAGGCAAAATTTGATGATTTTTCAGGGGGGGCTTCAACAAATTCTCCTGGTCGCTATAATTAACCGATTCTTATGAACGATACCTTGTTGGAAAGCTAAAAGAACGGGCTACAAAATGGCTATTATAGAATTTTTATAATACCTCAGTTTCAGTCTCTAAATCGCACTTAAACTTTTCAAATGTAATTTCTATGATGATGCTAACGTTAATAATAAAATTTGTTATAGCTATCTTATAGCTTGTTCTTTTAGCTTTCCGACGAGCTGTTGATCGTAGAAATCGATCAAGAATTGTGATCAGAATTAATTTTTAAAGTAAATTTCTTGAAAGTCGATAAAGTAGGGTCTTAATTGCACGCTGGCGCCATCTAGCGATGGTGAGAAGAGGCAAAATTTCATGCATTTGCAAGGGGTTCCTTTAAAACACTTTTCTGGTCGTAATAATTAACCGATTTTTATGAACGATACCTTGTTGGAAAGCTAAAAGAACAAGCTATAAGATAGCTATAACAAATTTTATTATTAACGTTAGCATCATCATAGAAATTACATTTGAAAAGTTTAAGTGCGATTTAGAGACTGAAACTGAGGTTTTATAAAAATTCTATAATAGCCATTTTGTAGCCCGTTCTTTTAGCTTTCCAACAAGGTATCGTTCATAAGAATCGGTTAATTATAGCGACCAGGAGAATTTGTTGAAGCCCCCCCTGAAAAATCATCAAATTTTGCCTCTTGTCTCCACCGCTAGATGGCGCCAGCGTGCAATTAAGACCCTACTTTATCGACTTTCAAGAAATTTACTTTAAAAATTAATTCTGATCACAATTCTTGATCGATTTCTACGATCAACAGCTCGTCGGAAAGCTAAAAGAACAAGCTATAAGATAGCTATAACAAATTTTATTATTAACGTTAGCATCATCATAGAAATTACATTTGAAAAGTTTAAGTGCGATTTAGAGACTGAAACTGAGGTTTTATAAAAATTCTATAATAGCCATTTTGTAGCCCGTTCTTTTAGCTTTCCAACAAGGTATCGTTCATAAGAATCGGTTAATTATAGCGACCAGGAGAATTTGTTGAAGCCCCCCCTGAAAAATCATCAAATTTTGCCTCTTGTCTCCACCGCTAGATGGCGCCAGCGTGCAATTGAGACCCTGTTTTATCGACTTTCGAGAGATTTACTTTAAAAATTAATTCTGATCACAATTCTTGATCGATTTCTACGATCAACAGCTCGTCGGAAAGCTAAAAGAACAAGCTATAAGATAGCTATAACAAATTTTATTATTAACGTTAGCATCATCATAGAAATTACATTTGAAAAGTTTAAGTGCGATTTAGAGACTGAAACTGAGGTTTTATAAAAATTCTATAATGGCCATTTTGTAGCCCGTTCTTTTAGCTTTCCAACAAGGTATCGTTCATAAGAATCGGTTAATTATTACGACCAGAAGAATTTGTTAAAGCCCCCCCTGAAAAATCATCAAATTTTGCCTCTTGTCTCCACCGCTAGATGGCGCTGCCAATGTTCTCACGAACGCTTTCGGAACATTTTCCCGTAAACTGGGATTTCTAACAGGATCCCATAATATGTGAAGAGGTGGCACGTGAAATCCGGATACCTCGTTGCTGCTCACGTTCTCATGATACTTTCTCGATTCTCAGCGATTCGGCAAATTCCCCGTAAACTGGGATTTCTACCAGGAAAGCATACTATTTGAAGAGGTGGGTCTTGAAATCCGAATTCCTCCTTGTAGCTCATGTTTTCCTGATACTTTCTCCATTGATGGAGTTTTCGTCAAAAGGCAATAACTCGAGAAGTTGAACAAATAAGGGAATTGGATGGTTAATTCATGGTTTCAATTTAAAATTCCAGTATTTTTTGCAATGTATCTTATTTTTGTTTATTTATATCAATTTTATATATGTACATTTTTACAAATAGTCGGAAAGTAATATAAATCATAGAATAATTATAACTTTTAATACATCGGACGCACTTTTGTTATAATGTATAATAATTCTTATTGTAAATAAATACGATACTTAAATATTATTCAAATACACATAAAATAAATAATAACATATTATTATATTGCACTTTATGCTGAGATGAATCTTAAGATTTAAACTGTTGTAACTTCCGAACTGGTCTTACTATCGAAACGCGACTTGCATATTCCTTCAAGTATTGTTAAACGACGATAAACAATTTCGAAGAATGAATCTATCTCACTATTTATTAAACAGACGGCTTTTTTAACATGTATGTATCTCATGTGCCCCTTCCAATTAGCCGGATCGCGGGCTTAGAAGGCTAACGGGTCAACAGGTTTAAGGGGCTAGCGGGGACTACACTCCTACTCGGGGACTACACTTCTACTCTGGGATCTAAACCAGCCCTATCCGACTCCCTATCCTGCCCTATCCCACATGTACTTAAAAGGTGGTCCGATTTTGTCGCCGAAACTACCAAATCCGCTAGGTTCGCTCTCGTTGATTACGGCTGAAGAGTAGAGAAGGGGAAAAGCGGGGAGGAGAAGAAGTCATAGCGGTCAAAACTTTTGTGGTCATAACTTTTTCGACTAGTCCATAAGACAGTGGTCCAAATCTACTGCAGCGCCACATAGCGGACGGCGACAATATATTACCCAAAGTGGGGGCGGAGTCGGATAGGGCTGATCTAGACCTCGGCGGGCTAGTTACTGTACGAACATAAGCAATAAACACGGTTGGCAGCTTTGCGTTCGTTAGTGCTGCCCTCCAGTTGATTATTTTCCACAATGCGCATGCACAAACGGCGGGGACTACGTTAAATAAGGCTCCTATGCTTATGCATTGAGTGTCCACACCCTGGGTAAGAGTATACATTTACCAGGAAATCTGCACATTATCGCGACTTCGGAATTTTACCGTATCATATAAAGTATAATAGTTATTGATTTATAAATATGTATAGTATGGTAAATATGGATATTTTCATTAAATTTCGATTCTATCGACTGATTCGAATTGTAATTCACGTCAATAAAAAGTAATTAACAATCGCTATGTTTAGTTATAATTCCTACCGTTTCGGTAGCGCTGATGTCTTATTCTATTGTGAATCGATAGTGTCGCTTGTGACACGAAAATGGTAAAGGTGATTTGAAGCCCCCGGACCGTGGGGCAAAAATTTACATTGCATGGTAGGTCTATTCTATACATCGTCTGTGACACTTGTTAGAAACCTGCAGAAACCTGCTTTGCTGACAAAAGCTATGTCAAGTTTCAACTGAAGTGAAAACAGAACTCCTTTACCTCGTATTTTCTTTGTTTGATATTTTTGCAATGTTAACCTACTGATCAATCCAAGCTATTTGAAACAATAAAAAATTTATCTATAACACTTTTGAATAGTTTGGCCTAAATTTGATTTCACCAGGACGTCCTAGATATTAAATAACAGTATAAAATTGACCAAATTTTAAGCTATGACCGAAAAAGAAATGACTTTCCTGTTAATGGTAGTAATTTCTTGGGCGCTGCACGAAGCAGCCGCAATGATGGACAATCTAAAATAACAAGATCGATTTTATTGAGGGTTAAGCCAAAGAATAAATGCGATAAGTAAGAATAATTTATAATTACAATAAAATAATTAACGCATAAATACAACGATGTACGGTGTACTGTGATCTTATAAAATATACAAGAGATTCGAGCTTAAAAGGACTCCTTCCGGAAAATAAATCCATATTGATCGCATTTGTATCGTAGAATTTTTGCAAGTTGTGGCGGACCACAATAAAATACAGTAATTTTCCCCTTTTTCCTGTCCTGAAGTTGCTTAAACACTTTATCCCAATTAGGGCGACCAGCGTTCGTTCTCGTTTTCAACCCCGTGATGAGATCTCGTTTCTCCTGCGAAAATTAGGGAAAGATATCATTTTGTCATGGTATTCGATTTCATTGACAATTATTTATAGAGAAAGACGAAAACCTTCTCGTGAAGCAAATCCATCGCCAATTGCAAGCCGACAGCTTTCATGTCGTTTTTTTGTAATGCGCTGGTGATGTACATGTGCATCTCGAGAAAACGTTCCATAGTGGCACCTAACTCCGCTTGTTCTATTTCTAGCTGCGAAAGCAAGTTTACGAACCATTCGAAGGAATGTTGATCTCGATTGATCCAAAAGAAATCCACCTACGAACGTTATATTAATTTTTTTTACAATAATTGTATGATAATGTTTCTTTTTTTTTCTAATTACATCTAATCACCTTTCGTAGATTCATCACGGTAGGTGGAATTTCATTGGCCCAAGCAAAATGGCACTTTGGACAAGTGTGCCTGGCCTCCCAATATCGATGCATGATCGATTGAAGGATAGAGGCGAACGGAGTCACGCCGATTCCAGTCGCGATCAGTACTGCGTGCTGTGCTTGAAATATGTAACTGGACGGTGCCCCATAGGGACCATCTAAAAAGATCTGCATCACGAAATGTTATATTTAATAGTAAACCTATTTATTTAAAATCATTACAAAGATTTATCGACCAACTAAATCGTTTTACCTCTAATGCTTTTCCAACCGGATAATTTATACTCGTGTTCGACGACGTTTCGATTCTAATCTCTATCGTTTTTCCTTTCTCATTCTCCACGTTTCCGTTGTACTGTTTTTTCGTTCCGTTTTCCTCAGCTGTCTCCTGCATTATCGACGAAGTTGGCGAGGAGATACTTTTTCGTTCTGTGATTGTTGTCGAAGCTAAAAAAAAATGTTTTTCATAACCAATAATTTTGGTAAGAAAAATAATTCTTAATCCACTTACCGTTATTTAAATTCGATGTTGATTCGTACTCGTAATTTTCTAAACTCGGTGTTTTTAACGCGATTATCGTTGGCTTCGTTCTCATATACCGGAAGCTCTGTGCCAAAGATTTATTTTGCGGGCTCAGATAAGCTATACCCAAAGATTTCATACGAGCTCGTTTAATTTGACACTCGTCAAAGCTTCTTTCCGATTCCGATCGTCCATAATCGCGAAGTCTGTTAAAAATAAATAAAAAAAATCAACGATTTCAAACAAATATACCTACAATAAGATTCGTTGTAAGCTTACGCTATCAAACGTTGTCTATTTTTATTTCTCGTTAACATATCAGGCGCTGAGAAGGATTTCTCCAATGGCATTTTACTGGCCAGTAAAAATTGACGAAGTTTCGGCTCCCTCGTCATTCTGATGACGTTCGGTGTACCTGTTGATTTATACAAATTACATTTATTATTGTATAAAATATTCGATACAGACTTTAAATGTTCTTATCATTGTCCTACATTCCGGAGTTTTTAAAAATGTTCCCGCGTCGCTGATCGTAGGATTCGACGAGGACGAGGCTTTTACATCAGGAACGAAGACGAGATTGTCGATACCATGTGCATCGGGCAACGAGCGTGTGTCTTCTTTCTTATCCTTGCCCAATTTAACGTTCAGAAATCTATACAAATGAAAAAATTAAAAATAATTTCGTCAACGATTAATAATTCGATTAAATTTCCAGAGTCAACTGATAAAAATAATATGATGTTGTATCTCCATAAAAAATTATTACAATTAATTAGGTAATGCTCGATCATAATTTCTCCTGAATCATTCAGTAAATTAATCATTAATCGGATTACAAGACAAAAAATCACAACGTGCCACATTTAAAAATAAAAGTTACTTAAAGACTCGAAGGTGAGTAGATGAAAAAAAAGCAAAAAAGAAATCATAAACTCACGATCTTTTACGTGCGAGATTAACTTTGTTACCGGGACCGTTAACGGATAAGTCATCGCCACGATGTAGTCTCATGTGTTCCTTCTCGAAGTACAAGTATAAGCTATTGGTCCATTCGCCGACAGACCGTATGTGAAGCCATATATAATCTACCGACGTGAAAAGAAAGAAGGTCGATGAATATCATTATATGTAGATTATATCGATCATTATGCGATACAAATTTTTGCCTGGACCCGTTTCTTTGTCTCCAACGGCCTTGAACTCATTTTTTTGTGTCTCTCGCTTTCTTCGGCAAAACGCGAGGAATAAATCACAATGGCATCACAAATATGGTGACCGAGCATCCATTTGTTAAATCGTATTAAAACCATTGATTTAATTGAGAAATTAAATAAATATATTGAAAATGAAATTGAAATTAATTAAACGATAATATAAATTGAAATTGATTACCTTCCTGTTCCGGAGCACTACTGATCGTAAACGGATGCCATTCGTATCGAGCGATAACCGGGATATTAACGAAAACGTAATCTCCAGGACGAAAATCGAAATTGGGTGGTCGTTTGATAACTAAATGAGTAACTTTTGATGGTAATAAGAGACCAGAACTGATGTAGGTCTTTCCACGTTGCGAGCGAGACCAAGCGAGTCTTCTAATCCCTTCTATAACATAAATGGCACCTGGAACGACAAACCATTTCCAAAAATTTGGTCCATGGAATATCGTTAGGATCCAAAAGGGTACGTAAAGCAGATGCGACCAGTAGAAGATCTATTGAATACATGAAAGAAAAAAGACAGTTAAGGACAAAAGATTTTCTTTAAGATTTCGTAGATTAAAATAATTAGAATTCTTCTTCTACCTCGAAACAGCCTCCGCGTCTAACGAAAGGTAACGAGCAGATGGTCATTACAGCGAGAATGATGATTAGGGCGACTCCGGTTGGATTAGCGCAACCTGGCACCAAACCAAACATTTTTGGTTTGCTGGTTAGCATCCATTCGTACATTGTCAAGTTTGCTTTGTTTATTACTTCGTCCTTTACAACGACGGTACCTGAAATTATAAATATTTCGTGAACAGGGGAGAAAGAAGAAATTTTGTGTTGCTCCATATTTATTTTTCACATATGTACCAAAATTAAGAAGATGCATAATCGTGTGAATTAAACTGAACACGCCGATCAAAGCTCCCGTCATTTTGTGAAGATAAATATGATGATCCAAGGGCAATATTGATGAAAAACCATTGGTCCTTAATAAAGTTATACATTGACGTAGCATCAGGACGAGAACGAACGTACAGTTAAAGTTCAAGCATTGACCTGTTATCGCATAAATATATACAATATTTTTAAAAATAAGATCTTTATCATCATTTTTTGTTCATAGCCCAAATTTATTATTTACTAAAATTCTACGTAATGTTACCGCAAGCACGTGCCAGGATCGTGTAGCCGTTCGTATGCCAATACTGAAAGATCCTCGTTACGAAGAGCGCCACGTTTACGACGATAAAAAATGTGATGAACGTCAAGTAGACGTAATTATTTTTTATGTAAGGCTTCGTTAATTGATAAGGCTGTAGGCTTGATAGAAAGCTCCAGAAGGTTTTCTTTTTCAATTCTGGTTTAGGTGGTACCAACCAACGATCTATGCTACAAATTATTCATAAATATATGATATGAGATGATCATTAATATTGTTTTACGTAATTTCAATCATTTAATATATTTAATTTCATGTTATTTTTATTATTGATTAACTTTGAACCTAATTGATAAATTTTCTAGCAAGCCCTCGTGCTTTTCTAATTGTTTCTTCAAACCCTCGAACGTGATGGCACCTCGATCGCAGGCATCAGCATCGTCGAACAAAGCTATTGTAAGATCTTCGATTTGTTCATCGCTGAACATCATTCCATTCTCTTCCATGCAAGCTCTTATCACGTGTTCGAGTTCGCGAGGCTGGATCAGACCGTCGCCTTTTCACGCAAAAAAAGTAAAAGTTTGAATAAATTAAAATATAATTTTGCTAAGATTTGCATGAGTTTCTAGTAAAATATCAGAAGCTAACCGTCGATATCGTAAACCTTGAAGAGAAATTTCATTTTATCGTCCGCGGATTTACCGGCAAACTCGTGCATCGCATCGATGAATTCCTGAAGCGATATCGTCCCGGAATTGTCTTCGTCGAATATTTCGAAGACGCGGTCCGTGAAGAATGGCTGAAAGTGATTTACATTTATTACGAAACTTTATACTTTTCCTGTTTTTTAAATTTTTTCTTTGTATACGACGATTAGTCACTATGGGATATTTCCAAAAATAATTTGAATTTCTCGAAGATAGTATACTCATGCCTCCAGCCTACGTTCTTCGAAGTGACAATCTTCTTAAATTCCTCTCGTCGTATTTCTTTTTGATTCCCGACGGTTTCCTTGAATATTTTTTCCAACCATTCCAGGCTACGCTTGTCGAAACCAGCTCGCGGTCTATTAATAAATTAGTATGCGTGAAGACTACATCGAACAATCGCGAGCTGTATATCTTTCCTGTGTTTACCTCGGATTACTGACGTTGCAAATAAATTCCATGATCTTCACTGACATAACGTATCCTGAATTTTCTTGATCGATCAGCCTGAAGAGCTTGTCCACAACCTAAAAGTATCGATTTTTATTAGAAAATATCGATATGCGATCAGAAAAGAATATTTTTCATTCTCACCCCTTTGGCACAGAATAGTTGAACGAAGCTGGTGAAGTTTAGTGGTTTCTCGCCGCACAATACAAAAGTAACACTCTCGATTTGATCGATAAAATCATGCTGTTTCTCATTTCTGATGAAATATAAAGGACGAGTTGATTAATTAAAAAAATTGTTTTTAACACACTTCGTTAATCGAATTCTTACGTTAATCTAGCCTTCAAAAATTCAATCCACTCATCCTGCCGCAATAATTCGTCCCGATTCTGATCGAAAAGGTCGAACAATTTTCCGAGAAAAAACTGGAAGTAAAAAAAAAAAATAATTGGAAAAAATTTTGTTGGCGGAACGCTCACAATTACGAAGGTCCCGTTCCAGAATATGAAAGTAATTTCTCGGGGTAACCAAAAGAGTAGGTAGGTACCCACTTGCCAGGGCTTTCATAACATGGATTTAGCCTTTTATTATATTAATTATGGTCGCTGTCGTGGCGAATCATACCCCCGGGGTTAAAATTTCCGCGATTACTGCAAAATGGGTCATTGCCGAACGTAATGTGGTCTCATGTGTCATTTCTCTCGCATGATGGCGACAAGAAAAAAAAAGGAAACATAAAAAAACCATTAAAAAAGTGTAATAATCGTTGCACGAAGTAATGATCGATGGTAACTCGAACTGAATTCTCTAGAGCTTATGGAGGAAAGAAAAAATGAAAAGCATTGCGATCAAACTATCTTGGCACGATCTTAACTATTGACTAACAATAATTTTCAAGGATCATCGATAGTAGCATATAAATCGACGATAAATCAATGAGACCGATACTAACGACGCTAACGATGTCAATGTTTCTCAGCATCCTTTTAATAAACCATTCAATGAATAACAAAATCGAGGACCAGGTCATATTTGCGGTAATGAGAAAAATCAGATCAAGAAGATTGATGGACGAGGTAGCTTCTGAAATTCGTAGAGTCTCCAGTTTTGAAAGATAGCACGGAGTTGATGGTTTAGGCATTTGACTGGATTGTTGGGTGAGAGACAAACGAGTTGCCCAGAGGCATTATCTCGTAAGGTCACTCAAGCCTGAGGCGAATAGGCACCTTGATCGAAAAGCATGGATAGGATAGTTCTGCGTTTCCTTCGATCGTGTCGTCACGATCGCCCGAGGTCCTCGATATTTCCTACTCGTATTCTGTGTCCGAGCTACCAACATGGAGCTACCTCCATTTATAATAGCGATGCTGATCGATTAGGATCCCGCGTAGCTCGCTCGCGAATTACTTTCGTTTAGCGATCTAATAATACGCCTTCCAATTATTTCTTTTTGCTTCTTGCGTGACGGCAGATAGAGATTGAGAATGACCCGCAGCTTTAATTTCGTTTTATATATATTTTTTTTCTACTGGCACGTACGGTAAGCCTATCGTTGCGAAACGGAGATCGAAAAAGGTATCGAAGCTCTCTGTGATTGGGAGGATACAACATAATTAGTAGGTGACACTGCAGTTGTATTCGAGCTGGTAAATGGTGTATCATGTTCTGTATCTTTGGTGGTCCCTCGAATGATTTCGAGTGATCGCAATTGTTTGAAATGATTTTTTCTATATATCTACCTGGTCTTGAAATAATTTTCTGAAAGCCTCCTTCGTGTAACGAGTGTCTTCCTTTAATAATTCGGAGCATTCTTTTAATATGACTTTTCTTCGTTTCTCGATGAGGCATTCCTCTTCCATGCAACTCATACTTTCCTCCATGATCACTTTTTTCTTTAAATAAATACTTTCGAACCACTACCGCAGGAAGTTTGTTATTCTAAAAGATAACACGCTCGGTCGAACGAGAAAAAATAAATAAAATAAAATTAGAGCGAAGAAAAATTTAAAAAAACATCTTTAAACCATCACTTCACTGCGCACTAAAATTTGGGAAATATAAAAAGCTGAGACAAAACGATGTTTCACTAAAAGAAATAAATTTGACCGTTGGTGAGAAAATAAAAAGGGTATCACGACGAACATAAAACTTGTCGGACGCCACCGAAGTGGTTCGATTTTTGTCTTTTCTACGTCAGCGCCCTCCACCTTTTGACCGGTGTTTCCGCGTCGAAGACGCACGCGAGAGAAACTTTTCGTTCAGCCGATCGGAGACACGTAAACTCGTTAAATGAAAGTCGACGTCGTGTGGAGAAGTTCACGATCGGTGTGTTCAACAACTACTACGAACGTTTATACGCTGTTATTACTATATACGTGTATATCCCGTATATAGGTGTGTGTCTGTTAAGTAGCCGAAGTCAGTAAGAGATTGAAAGTGAATGAGTATGTGTCGATATATGTGTGCATAAGAAAGAGAGAGATAGACAGATAAAAGAAGATGAAGAGAGGGATAGCCACACACACGTGGTACGTGTCTCGATGCCAATCCAGATCTTGTGGGGATGAAGGAGACAGAGCACCTTTCACTTTTGGACAAACCACAGGTTCCTCCTCTCCATCCACCTCTTGCCTCTCTTCATCGTCATTAGCGATGAGACCGATTTAATTATAATTTTGAAATGTCCGATCGAACCGTAGCAATCGTTCACTATCTGCCATGAATTCCATTTGGAAAGTGTTTATTATTGGAAAATGGTTTCGAAAAGAAAGATTATTGATCAATAATATTGGAACAATCATTTGCAAACAACCAATACGTTATTAACTATTGACATTATCGTTATCATCATTATAAACGTCAATTTTAACGAATACTTGGTAGGAATAAGTACGTCAGTTATTATTAACATCGTAATCATAATTATCTCCATTATCATCCCCTCTCCTTTTTTGTTCCTTTTCTCTTTTCCTGTTTTATGGTACCTGCAGGTGAGACGACACACCTTTGTGAGCTCGGTACAACCGGATTCCATCGTAAATTTATCGGTGAAACGAGTCTCATATATTCGGTGTACCCGATGGTAATCTCGTGTGTTTTATACCATTCCTTTGATCGTTCGACAAGTCCGACGAATTACTTTTCTTTTTCTTATACTTATCGTGGTAAGGCTAATGACATACGCAGGAGATAAAAGCTCACGTCTCACGAAAATCGGTAATTATATCGGACGTAATCGCAACGTCGAGTCAGCGTGTCATTCTTGATGTTTCTGTCAAGTGTTATTAACGGCGAAGGGAATGAAAGAAAAAATATGTCAATATAGTAAGTCGCGTGTGTTTACATTTTTTTAAATATATTTTGACAACATTATATTTACGATGTTGTTGAATACTATTGAATTTCACACATTTGTATATTTATATTCGTATATGGGTAAAGATTCTGATCAAAGATATGGATGTAATGTCACGTTGTTGTTAAATGTTAGACACGTACACGTGTCTATCAACGTTTATTAGCGAACGTCGGGTATAGAAAAATTGTCACGATCTTTCCGATTCAGCTTTTAAATCTTAGAGATACCTGACGGCCATGATAATGGTAAAAGGTAATTTACTTATATAATTATCGTCTTTGTAAATGTCAGGGTGAGGTAAGATTTTGTGATGACTAACATAAGAGGAAAATGTATACGTATAAGTATACGTATCCTCTGTTACTTGAACTTTTTGTAAAATTATCTTTTAAATCGCTAGAAGAAATGTCAATCAATCGACAATGTCGTATCTAATTGGAAAGTACGTGAAATTACGGTAATCGTGTGTTTACGCGAGAAGTGAACACACTCATACGTGATTGTGAGTATTCTTTATTAAACGTTACTCTAGCGAGTACGTTCATTCAAGTTTTTCGCGATGGTCAATGTTACAATGAGCCAAGGCATCCTCGCGTTTTTGGCCCCACTCGTTGGCGATCCATAAAACTCGGCTACGATACGCTTGCGCACCTGAAATCGATGCGCCTAAACCTGACAGTGTTCGTCGAGTAGAACGCGAAGCTACGCCAGTGAGTTCTTCTCAATTTTCGTGTTTTGACCTGGTGACGATGTGTTTTACAAGAGCATGAAGCCACGATTGATATTTGGAGACTTCTAAGATGGGCGAGTGGCTTTTGAACGGGATCCAGGATGGAGAGAACATAAACTCATCTGTATCTTCCATGTAATACATTTGAATGAAATGTTGTACTCTTTAATATCAGAATTTACAAATAATATGAATAGGTCTATCTATTATTTTTAATTTCTGCATGCTCACAAAGATCTCATAATACTTTTCAGAACAAACGAAACAATATCAGTCGATTTTCCAATTCTATCATATAGTGCTGCTATCTGTACTATGCGTGATCATTGGTGCCAACAATTCATCAGTGAATGCTTGCTTGATTGAAAGCGAAAGCATTCTGTGACTTGGACTCAACGAAGGTTTGTTTGATGTTCTTGATATTCTTGTTGAATCAGATTGTTTGCTTTTTTTCTTGATTGCTTTATCTGATCGATACAGATGTCATCGAAGGAATTTAGATTCATCGGTGTCCTGCTGTTGATCAATTGTGTTCCTATTGTGATCGAGTGTTACAATGTACCCTGTACTTTTAATGCGATGTGTATGTGCTGGGTACAGGACGATGAGGATTTCACGAAAATGGACATCACTTGCATGGGAGTACCGTTTGGCAGGTTCCCTGGTATGTTACATAGTGTTATTTTCTAATCATTTTGTTATACGAATGTAATTATGGCTGTTGAACCTAAAGATTTGCTTGTTGAATTCGGTAATGTCTGATAAACGTGATTTTAGACGTATCGGTGAGTTACGTAGCCCAATTGGACATCGTTGGTTCTGGGATGCAAGTGCTTGATAATGATGCACTTGAAAGTTCAATAGGTGTTGAGGCTTTAGGTCTGATGAGCAATCGACTGGCTAGTATCGGTGATACGTCTCTTAGGTAACAATGATTTTCCTTTTACGAATTTACGCATCGATTTAATTATTGATAAGATTTTTTACTACCCCATTTGCCAGTGATATAAATGGAGGTTTTTTTCAGAGTCGTAGCTAACAGTTTACGCTCACTGGATCTCAGTTACAATGCGCTAGAAGATATGCCATTCAAGGCTTTTGGGGATTTAAAAAAATTAAATTGGCTGAACATGCACAGGTATCATTTTACTAAAACATGCAGTAATTAATATCCGAGTTTTAGATTTTGTAATCCGGTATGATTGAGCGATATATTTCTTTAAGCAATCACTTAACATCACTCGATGGTGACTGGGGATATATGAAAACTACACTACGCAATGGTTTTTTCGGTGATAATTCTATAATCGAGGTACCCAAGGTGTTCTCCACATTCGACTCGCTCGTCTGGCTGAATTTGGACAACAATAATATCGAAAATCTCTCGGAAGATTCTTTGCCGCCAAATATTCATACTCTTAGTATGAACAATAATCTCCTCAAAACATTCCCATCAGCTTTAGGCAACTTGGTAGATCTAGATTGGCTTTACCTGCGTGGGAACAATATAAGGCAGTTGAAACTACCTGACTTTAGAAGTTCTAGCTTGGAACTGATAGATGTTAGCGAGAATTCGATCGAATGGATCCAAATGCCAACGTTAAGTAATCGCACCATCAGGATTAACGATTTTAACTTGGCTAGCAATAAGTTGGTCTCTTTGCCTTCTGGTATATTTGATCGTTTGGAAGCTAGGAGGATTCATCTTTCATCAAACGGCATTCGAAATATCGATGATGATGCCTTTCAAAGTCTCGGGAACAGTTTGGAGTACTTGAACTTGGAGAACAATGATTTGCCAGGTGTACCTGCTGCCATTAATGGATTGAAGAGGTTGTCTTATCTTTATCTAGCCAATAATGATATTCGGAATATATCAAATGATAGTTTTCAAAATTTTGCGGAGAACCTGAAAGCCCTTTCTCTCGCAACGAATAGTTTGGATGCTGTGCCTTCAGCAGCTCTAGCCAGGTACTATTTTTGCTTTTCTATTTAGAGAATGTTTAACAAAAAGATAAAATTTCCTTTTTCGAGAAAAGGTGTCAAAGGTTGTTGCATTTGAATCTCGGCTACAACAAGATCTCCCACGTGGAGCCAGGCGACTTCGACTGGGCCGAGGACCTCGAGATTTTGTTACTGAGGAATAATTTTCTGACAAAGCTCAAGGCGGAGTCTTTTAAAGGAGCAGGTGCGTCAATTTCATTAAATTTATTTACTTACGTTAACGAGACATTTTTTAACCATACACAGGTAAATTGAAGGAACTCAGTTTGTCTTTTAACCATCTCACTGAACTGGACGAAAATTGTTTCATGGGAATTGAAGAGAGTCTGGACATTTTAGAGCTAAGTTTTGCTTTTGCCACCGATAGTTTTCCTCAACGAGCACTCAGACCCCTAACTAATCTACTTTGGTTGGTGCTGGACAATAACAACTTCCAATCGATCGAACCCACGGCATTTTACTCGTTTCAAAAATTACACTATATCAATCTGGAGTCAAACAGATTACACTACCTGCCCGAAAGGATATTTTTGTCTAGTGTTCATCCGGAACTCAAGGACGTCAAATTGGGGTACAATTTTCTCGAGATGATTCCAGAATCTACTTTCCAAAATCTCACGGAATTAAGATCCCTTGATCTTACCGGGAATCGTATAAAGGTTTTGGCTTCAGACTCGATTATGGATTGTCCGAAATTGGTGACGATATCATTGGCCTACAACAGAATATACAAAATGGATAGAAATGCTTTCTCCGGCCTATCAAGCCTACGATTTTTACATTTGGAGTTCAATAGATTGACTGTTCTATATTTGGATGCGATATCTGAGATAGGTGGTTCAGAGTTTGCTTTAAACGTCTCCTACAATGCCATATCCCTTATTGATTCTGGATCAGCGATGAATAACTTGACTCATTTGGATATTAGTTTTAACAATATCACTCATTTACCAACCGAGACATTCTGTGGGACACCTGACCTACTGACGCTTGATCTTCGAAGTAACTTCATCACCAGTCTTGAGCCAGGTAAAATAATCAAAATAACAATGATGATAACTTTATAATTTACAATGATATTTTTGAATTACAGGAATTTTTGCTCTGAACCAGTTGCAAGTATTAAACCTACGTGACAATAAGATAGAAGCTTTAAGAAAACAGTCTTTTTACGGCTTGCAATCCCTTCAGCAACTTGATCTAGGTGGTAACGAGATAGTCCAGTTATCTACTGAACAATTTAGAAACTTAAAAAGTTTAAGAGTTTTAAATCTCTCTCGTAATAAGATGCGATCTTTACCAAGAGACGTCTTTGAAGGCACCAGATTAGAGATTCTTGACCTAAGTTATAATAAATTCACCGTTGTACCATCGCCATCGTTCCTGGAAGTGGGATATACATTACGAGATCTAAACATGGCTGATAATTTTGTAGATCATCTCGATTCGACTGCTTTTCCCACCTCACAGTTGATATCTTTGAACTTGGCCCGCAATCGTTTGACAATATTACCAGATAATTCGTTCGTATCCTTAGGAAAGTTGCTGAATTTAAATGTCTCGCAGAACAGCCTTCAGGCAAACTTTAAGGAACTCTTTCATTATTTGCCTAACCTTAGACAACTCTCTCTAGCTAATTGTGGATTAAGGACTATATCACCTTTCCCTTTAATAAGCCTAAACATTCTTGACTTGTCCTTCAACAACATCGACACTACGACTGATAGTCAATTTCAATACCTGAAGAACTTGAAGATACTACTGTTGACGAATAATTCGTTGACATCAATGCCTAGTGTCAGATTGCATCTTTTAAGAGAACTCGATGTCTCTGGGAATCCTATAGAGGTAATTATACTACAAAATCACAAAAAATAAAACGTTGCTTAACCGTTTCTGTCTCACAGGAACTAACCAAGGAAAGTTTTTTTGGATATCCAAGAGTAGAAAAACTGGATTTGAGAAATTTGAATAGAACGAGAGCCGTAGACATGGGCTGTCTTCGCTCTTTGAGATACCTTAAGTACCTTCGTCTTCAAACCTGGCCCCAAGCCGACGGATTTAATCTCCGTGACCTGGTGATCGGCTTACCGTTACGTACGGTCGAGATACAGGTCACCGAGCACCTGTTGAGGCATCAGATACAAAATGCCTTCACGAAACAACTTAGGGAGCTAACCATCACTGGTGCTGACCTAGAAGTGATATCTTCTGAAGCTTTCTCCACGATCGAGGGCGGTGAACTGATACTTAGGATAAAGAACACGCGTGTAAGAAGATTCCAATCGGATATATTCTTATCACTGACGAAAAGATTGACGCAGTTGACCCTGGATCTGAGAGACAACCACATTAACGAGTTGAGTCCGTCGATTATATACGGGAATCTTTCATGGGAAACTGTTGGCACTAACATGGTGGCAGGTAATGTGAACACGGATTTTCCAAAATGTCGCTTTCACAGATTACAAAGAATATTGATTAATTTTGTTATTTTGTAGGTGGATTACAAGTATCAGGAAATCCTTTAGAATGTGATTGCGAGATAGCCTGGCTAAGTTTGTGGCTACGAAGATGGCTTCGAGAATCTCGACAAATTCATACAGCATCTCAATCGGATGCCAGACAACTGAGGACCATCGCTGGTAGAGCTGTTTGCACTGAGACAACACCTTCCTATTCGTCTGACAAGGTGCTCCTAACTTTGGGGACACCGCACACAGCTTGTCAGGCATCGGCCCTGAGCTCTGGCAACTATGAAAGACTCGCTAGGACGTGGCTAGCACTGATTCAGCTAATTGTGCTGTTGCTATTCACTAAATGATTCATTCGATACGACTTTTAACGAGAGTGTTTTTTTATCGGCTTCCACGTAAGCTTCCCAGAAGAAAACTGAAAATTAAGAACAAAAAAAAGTCAATTTTGCATTGAATGTTTGGAAAGAGTGTGAGAAAACAGCGTTTCGGATTTGATATACAACGAACGTGTTTTGATCGAACTAATTCGCGAAGAATAGACCTTTTCAATTCCGATTAACAGGCTAGAAGTTAGCACAGAGAGTAGACATATCGAAGAATGCTTTATATTATATATGACTGTACGCACGTCTGTGATGTGTGTGTGTGTGTGTGTGTTTAAAAAAAAGTGGATGAATGATTCGTACAAATCTTTTGAAAACTGCCACGAAAGAGTTTCTTTTTTTACTAAGGAAGTGAAGCGTGCATTTGTTATATCAAATTTCCCACATTGCCCACGTAGATACAATGGCGAGTTGTGTGGACGAATGGAAGAAAAAAAAAAAATATGTAGTTTAGCAATTATACAAATTTTTATGTAACGTTATCCAATGAAGTTGTTACCTGCCCTGTTCGATCCTCTTTGACGAAGTTGTTCTGTTCTAAAAAAATCTATGAGAAGAAGAAAGTAACCAAACGTTCACGAAGGATTTATTTTGCAAAATCAGTAGGTGCTCACCGTAGTGTCTGTTAAATTTCTCTTTATTTACAAATAACTATATATCTCGTGATTTCGTCCATGCTTTATACAAATGACAAGTAAAAAGGGGCGGGTGTGGGAAAGAGGGGAGAAACATTGTCGAAATGCGAGGGACACGGACAAGAAAAGAAAAAAAAAAAAGAGAATCGAGATAGAATAGGTGGGAGAGGGGAATATCGACTATTAGTTTTGTGCAAAAGCAGCATATACTTTTCTATCCTTTTCTCTTTTTGTTTTGTCTCGATCTGCCAATCGAACAGATGATACTCCTCAGGGTGATGATACTCTCTATGTTGCGCGGTATATGCTGCAATTTTTGTTTATTAAATTCTTTTTATTCTCTCTTTCATTTTCGCAGCGGTGGCGCTTGCGTGTGCTGCAAGCAACCCTCGACATTCTCTGGCCAATCACAGACATTCTCGTTGGGGTTGAAGACGAGATTAGTAGGACAGGGCATGTGATGTTTCCGTTCACCTTCACACATGTAGTATTTCGTGCAGTCGCTTTTATCAGGGTGATAGGATATGTGATTATCTTCTTCGTCACAAGTCACTTCATTGGCTATAAAAAAATGCAATTGGTGGTTACCGATCGTGTTACTGTAAATGTAAATTCATTTGGCTGCCAATACTCACGATCTTTCGTTGTGTATTTGCTATTTCTAGAGCTACTCTCATAAGGTCCATCGTATTCCAGCTTGACCTTGTAATCTTGCAATTCCTTCTTCATGGCTTTGATTAGTGGGTATCTTCCGGCACCGCAAGATCCACGGAAATCGTCCATGTCGATCGACCAGATCATGACACCACCGAAACCTTCTTCTTTAAGCCAGTTCATCTAGATAGAGCGATTAAGACGATATGATAACAATTCCCTGACACATAAACGCCACTTCAATCCACCAAATGTATACTCACTTTGTTTATAAGACTTCTTTCATCATCAAATCCTACCCACTGATCTCCTTTGTACGCAAATGGTACCTGCTGTTCACTGTCCCATACCAGTGTTGTATTCTCTTCGTTCAAGAATCCACAAACCTACATGGCACATCAAGGTCTTAGAGAAATCATTTTTTATTTAAAATAATACAAATGATTGTGATTATAACGAAGCTTACCTCATAGTACGATAAGAATCCAGATTCGTTGGTGTAGTTACCAGGAGTACCACCACCAGACGCAGGTGCTCCGATGTCAAATTTATCCTCGTCTACCAATGAAAATGATCTACCATAAGTTGGCATTCCAATCATTAACTTCTCTTTGGGAGCACCTTGTTTTACCCACTCGCGTGCACTGTAAGCCTAAAAACAAATAAAAATATAAACCAACCTTCTCAATTAAAAAATAAATGTAATAATTCCATTGATTCTTACAACTGTCAACTTCTTTTGATAACTTGTTGCACTCTCGAGAGGATAGAGCGGGCTGTTGTGCCCAACTTGTCGTTCCCATTGACCATGAAAATCGTACGTCATCACATTGATAAAGTCCAGGTATTTGGATATTTCCGGGACGTCGTATCTAATGAGATATTGTTATGAATTTATTATGAATAAATTCTTTGTTATGAATAAATAATTTTCTTGAAAAATTACCCTGCGGCTATAGCCTCGAAACTCGCAGGCACAGCTGCTGATAAAATTAATTTAGGCTGCTCAGAGTTCTTTGCTTCACCCTCGAAGGCTAGCCTAAGTTCTTTAAGAAGATTCACGTAAGCCACACGATCATCAGCTCCCCTATAAAATTGATGAATATATAATGCAATTGTCAGGTCGAATTAATATTTATATACATTTTATGTAAAATATACCGTGGGTATTCCCAATCTACGTCTAAGCCGTCGAATTTGTATTCTCTCAGGAACTCGATAGCCTCGTATACAAACTGGTTCATTCGGAAGGTGTTGGTAGTCAGTGTCTTGAACGGTGTTGAGCCGAATGCCCAGCCTCCGATAGCAAGAAGAATCTATTCCACAACGTAATCGTCACAATCAGTAAATACTGAAATAATGTGTTAATTTCGCAAATAATCAATGTTACTTTTATATCAGGATTCTTCTCACGAAGGGAAATCAGTCGTTTGTACATCTCGAGATCCTGTTTGCTTCCTTCGCTGAGGAGATGATCGGTCAAGGTCGCGAACGCATAGACAACGTGGGTGCAAAGTGTTGGGTCGATGTCCTCGGGCATGAATTTTCCGAGACCTGGTCTCTTGTGAGACCAGTTGGTCAGATAACAAATGGTTTGCGCTTCTCTTTCTACATAATATAAAATCGAACGTGGTAATCGTATAAAACGCAACATTTAATTGATCAAAATGATGCTTACCATCCGTTGGCGTGTTAATAACTAACTGGGTCGTCTTTGGAACTTTCTTAGCTTTGTTTAAAACATCGGAGACAGAAATCTTGTAAGGTTCTGGCTTCTTTACAATAGTTTCCGTAACCGTAGCAGCTACCGAACTCCAATCGACGTCTTTGGCATTCGGGCCGCGTGAGACTCCTCTGAGTTCTTCTCTCATGGCACCGATCAGTGGATATCTGACATTCCCAACGCAAGCAGTACCATTGAAGTCATCCATGTCGACTGTCCAAACCATGGCACCACCATAACCCATATCCTTGAGCCAATGCATCTTGTTTCTGATGGATCTCTCATCGTCGAAGCCTACCCACTGATCACCATGTACCAAATAAGGTACCTTCATCTCGTCGTCCCAGATATAGGCTGCTCCATTTTGCAACATTTCACAAATCTAGCAGAACAGATCAGTTTTTAGAAGGAAATTGATTGAATTACACAAAGTATGCAAAAAAAACCAATCTTGCCTCATAATAAGCCAAGAAACCGGACTCCTTGGTGTAGACTCCAGCTTTTCCACCACCACTGGCAGGTGAGTGAACACGGAAGTTCGATGGATTCGAGAGAGTGAACGATCTACCGTAAGTGGGCATACCGATTATCAACTTTTCCTTCGGTGCACCCAGCCGTACCCACATGGACGCTGCATTGTCCACGCTAAGTTGTTTTTGCCATTCCGAGTCCAACGAGGATGCGTACAAGGGTGCATTATGACCAGTTTCTCTTTCCCATTTACCGTGAAAGTCGTAGGCCATGAGATTTATGAAGTCCAGGTAACTAAAGGAGCGAAGGAATGTAGAAATGAAGAAATGTAGAAATGAAGAAATGAAGATAAGAAAAAAAAAATAGACTTACCTGGAAACTGCTGGGACATCATAACCACCTTTGACGTTGTCAGGTCCAACAGGTACAGCAGCGGTCAAAAGGAGACGAGGCTTCTTTCTCTCCTGAGCTTCAGCTTCGAAGGCCTCGCGAAGTTCTGAAAAATACTGAAGAAGTTGGCCTATCGTGCTTGCGACATTGACAGGGGGATGGTAACTATCAAGTTTGTCATATTTTCTACGTTCTTAAATAAATTACCCTTCAACAGTAGAACATAATTCTTCTTGTCGTCTCCCCCTTTCGGATACTCCCAATCGATGTCAAGTCCATCGAAATTTCGATCTCGCAAGTACGGAATAGCACTGTAGATGAACGTCTGACGCGCGTATCTCGACGAGGATACGTCCTTGAACTTTTGCGTGCCGAAGGACCACCCACCTGAGTGACAGAAAAAATGAATATGTCTCACCATTCGAGAGTCCAACGATGTCTTGCTTTTTTTATTTTCTTTGTTAAATATGCTTGTAGATAGACTCACCAACGGCAAGAAGAACCTTTAAGGAAGGATTTGCTTTTTTCAAGGTCATCATCCTATCGTAGAGACCAATTTTACCGTCCTTGGTCTCGTCGTTCGATTCGTAGCTCGTCAATTTATTTTTCTTCAACCAACCAAACGCAAAAACGATGTGAGTGCAGAGATCGGGTTGGATATCTTCCGGCATAAATTTACCGATTTGTGCTCGATATTGCGACCAGTTCGTGTAGTAACACACAACCTGTTAACGACGGGAGAAGAATGAGTGACAATGAAATACGGGAAGTTCGAAATTGTCGTATCAAATATACCTTATAGTCGTTCGTCTTATCAGATTGGATCTCATTTTTCGTGTTCTTATTATTAACGCGATTTCGCGTGACCTTGAACCTATTAACACTGGCCGAGACTTCTTGGTCGTTTGAGATCGACGGTGCAAAAGTTGTGGGCCTACGCAATCTTTTCCTTGCACCTATTTAATAAAGATACCAGGAACGATCGAATGAATTATTTATTATTCCAAAAGATACCGTTAAGAGACAGATTTATATATAAATTGATATTCATGTTCACGGACTGGTACAAATAAAAAAAATATGTTTAATTTCATTTGTTGGGCATCTACTTATCATGTTTTGAATGTGTCTTTATTATTATTGTTATTAATTACCTTCTGCCTGGTTTAAAAGACTTAGGAGGAGTACCGCCAAGCAGGCAAGCAATAGCCTCCTAGTAGTCCTGTAGTTCGAGACCTGGAAGGAAAGTGAACGTACAGGATCAATCCACAATGAAACGCGATTACTACGATTTAAAGAGAGAGAGACAGAGAAAAATCGTTAAACGAAGTTTCTAGCCTGCGGCTTGGCACGACTCCGAAGCCGGAGGCTGATTCCACGATTCTAAGATCAAAGAGAGAGAGAGAAAGAGAAGAAATAAAAAAACTCAAGTTGAAATATGAATTCGTGGCATCGGGAAGACGGCAAAAGGGTAGAAAAACAAATGGCGAAAGTTTCCTTGCGGTTACTTTGCAATCAATTACCGTGCGATCACGAATCGTTTTACGGCTCTAAAGAAACGAGGATATTGCGAGCCTCTTCTTCTTCGTTTTAAGGAAGGAAGAAGTTTAGGAATGCGGTCGATCGTGCTCCTTCTAAACGTATCTATTTTTTAAGTCATTCTGCCTCTTCTTTTTTACCTTAAATGGACTTTAAAAACCTCCATTTGCGAGAGAATTATTACTACGCTTAGAAATTAATTGTCGACGATTGTACAAGCATCGACAAATATTTTATTGACCTCAAAAAATCTACAATTTCATTGAATATAAAATGTGAGATCTTCGGCGGTTCATTAAAATGCAATCGGAAGATTTTATACGGTTTTCACTTAGGCACCTTCTTTCTTTTTTTTTAAATTCCATGTTCACTCACATTGCTTAACAAAGCACGTTTCAATTTATTGTCTTTTTTGCTCGCAGGAAAATTTTCACTCGGCTCATTCACTCGCTCGATTACAGGACAGAACGTGGTTATTAACGTGGGGATAATACAGCGTTAGACTTTTTAATTACTCGGCCGTTTTAACGGGATTACTAATTAACGAGGACGAACCGAACTCGTTAATAATAAATTCTCTCTCTTTTCTCTCCGTATGCGTGCGTTGTGCCAATAAGTGATGAGATTCGTACGGCAATGCTGATCTTTCTACCGTTTTGTTATAGTTATTATACTTACACAATTTCACCTCGCTACTTATTCGCAGAATAAGATCAACGCGATACTTAATAAATGTATATCTTCAGACGCATTGTTTCAATCGAGCTCGAACGGATCGACCGAGAAAGTTTCGATAAAATACGATTTTTCCTGCTAAAGAAATTCTCGTCGCGTAACAATAAAAACAATTTTTTTTCTCACGTTTTTTCACATTCTTTCTAATCCTCATTAAAACCTGGAAAATTCCACGATCCGATCAGCGATAAGTGATATAATAATGAGATGGAAACGATTGCCATATTAACATACATTAACATAAATCCAGGCATTAATTTTCTAATATTAAAAGTATGCTGAGTAATTAATTGATTAATGCCAATAAAATGAGCTATGTTTACATGCTGTTTATATGTTAAATATGTACGTGTTACATTTGGTTGGCACGTCAAAAGTGCAAAGGGTTAAAAGAGCTGGTTCACTTCGCGATGTATCATAAACAGCCAGAGCGGTATGTTTATAGTCTCCTTCGCTCTCTCCTTTTCTCCGTCAAGGCGGACATGCATATATTATAGTATATGCGTTCTCGATGCTGCTGCATTCACCGCAATATCCAACGCGATGCATATACACCTATACATATACCTATATATATATATATATACTAGCTTATAAGAGGCCCTCACCACCAAGAGATTTCTACGCGAGACTTTTAGAATGGCACCTTTGTCACGGTACACGACTTCCATTATACGGCCTGTCGAGTATCCGTGACTGCTTGGACTGCTTAGTACGGTAATTTGCGATGTCCTCCTTGCCATCGATCGTCGAACGCGCTCTTACCATTCACGATTAAAGGGAAAAGGGTTGCAATTAATAAGTGATGAAGAAAAAAAAATTCATTTCTAATAACTTTTTATTGAAATATAATTCTTTTTCATTCTAATCAAACTTCTGTAAGAAGAAAACAGCTAAATTAAATACAGGGTGTCCGCTTCCACGTAGTCCAGTGGAGGACTACATGTACACATCAGTGACTTGAATCGAAATGTCTAATACCATTTTTCAAAAGTCGACTTAGTTAACGAATTATTAAATAACAAAGATCGGTCAATTACGGCGATTAGCAAAGAAAAGTGGTTCACTGGAGCTCGCAGCTAGGTAAAAGATGAAGCGGTAGGAGGAGAAATTCACAAAAAACAAAGTTACATGTCGCTGCTCGCCGTGATTGGTCGATTTTGGTTAGTTAATAACTATTTAACTAAGACGAATTTTGAAAAATGGTATTAGACATTTCGAGTCAAGTCATTGATGTGTACATGTAGTCCTCAGCTTGACTACATGGAAGCGGACACCCTGTATAAGAAAATAATAACTTCACATCACGATATTTCCTTTCTAACACAAAATTAAATTGACACGCTTTTAAGACTTCGTGATAAATGCATCAAGAGGAATTACAAAGTGACGTCTCGAACGGGCACATCTCCATCGAGTTTTCTTCTTTGCGTTTCACGACGCGGAATTCTAGATCACCGTGGCCGTTCGTTCGTGACAATTTCACTCGAAATTACGGACACAGGCCCCCTCGGACCCCTGGCCAATCGTTTCTATTCGCCGTTCGTGTCACGGCGTAGAAATAAAATAGAAGTCGATCGGGAATCAGCTGATTCGTTAGCTTCGCGGTATACGCCCGGATAGAGAGAAATCGATATCGCTAAACGTAAGACGGAACGGGGAAGGTAAGAGGATCGTTCGATCTTTCCTTATAGTATTCGAGTTCAGAATTTAATCTCTAATGCGCTTTCAAAACCGGTCTTCTCGCGTGCACGCGACTCTCGCGTCCCATTTCGATAAATACTCTCATATTTTGTTATTATTATTATTGTTATTATTTATAATCATGTCTATGCAACTAGCAATTAAAATCTTTATTACCGCCACTGCTATCATTGTCATACGAGTGTCTACACTATTATCAATGGAAAGTCTTTCCACGATGCGCCCATTTAACAGCAATAATTATAATAATAACAAATTTGCAATCGAACTAGTGAAAAGGACTTTTTATTTTCCCGTTTTACTCGATGCCGTTGTTACGAGAAAGAAAAAGTACCGCAAGACGAATTCGTTCCCACCGGGCTTCTAGCTTTCTTTTCGACAGCGTCATGTCACCTCTCATTGCGTTTGCCTTCGAGAGTTGCTCCAATTTCGTCTTTTCTTTCTTCCTTTTTCTCTCTTCGTTTATACATGTACGCACTCTCGAACGCGCGCCCTTTGATCTCTCCGACGCTCGATCATCCTCTGGGCTCATTTTTTTTTTATTACTCGCAGGTGGAACACGGGTTAATTAATTGCACTGGACGGGTTGTAAAAGTGAATGTGTTCGATATACTAATTTTCTGGGTTAACAAATTGTTTGTTAATTGCATTGACAAAAAAAGTGTAAACGATGCTTTCACTTTTTTTATTTTTATGTCGACTAGTGTTCGAATTCTTGGTTTTCTTTACTGGTCACAAGGTCCTAATAACGAGCATCTGCTGTTGCAAAACCGCTAAGAAGGCGCGAACGTACCGAACACGAAGGACTCGCACTCGAGAGAGTGTAGAATCGTGTCGCTCGGCCGTTTGTGTAACTTTCCGAGATGCATCCGCAAGAAATAAAGGCGATAACCGCGAGGCCTGCTTTTTTTTTTACTTTTTCTCCATAGTTTGCCTTCTCTTCTTCTTTTTAACATCGGAAAGAACGCACGCTCTACGATTGTCTCGCCGTGCAATAAAACGAAACCGTTCTTCGCTCTTGCGACACGCGATTGTTTAATATTTTAGCGCTTACGTATGTTGTATACGTGCAAACGGCATTAAATTCGCGTCATCCTCGAGTTTGCTAGAACGTTCAATGCTCCTTGACAAATTAGAAACGAATAAAAATTAATAAGTTGTTGTTTTATTCGTTATTTCTCTGAATATAAATTAGTCTAGTCTTACAATGGGCTTAACGTAATGGTGGATGATTTTCATTCATCCAAGAAGATCCGTTAACGTCTATTCATAAATTTTTATTAGTAATTACCGCACAGTATAATTATTAGAAATTTATATAATGCCAGACTCGATATAATACTTCCTTCTACCGCGTACAATGTTGCTTCTGGTTTGCGTAACGCAAGTGCAACATTCAGAGCAGCAGGTGAATTGTACCCTTTTTGAAAGGATGGGATTTTCCCCCTTTTTCCTAGATTTTATTTGTCCTCTCTCTCTCTCTCTTACCATCGACGTTTATTTTTTAACTTTCCCGCAGCGTGATACTTAATCTTGACTTTCCGTCGAGCGTTATACATTATTTATTACATTCCTGTCGTCGACCTCCTTCGGAGAATGGATTCGTTTCCGTTATATAGCCAAGTTTGTAGCTTTCCTTCGTGGCTCGTCTCTTTTTATCCATCCGTTTCTCTCGTCTTCTTTCTTTCTCTTTTCCTTCGTCACGTTTACCTCGTTTGCGAGATTCTCGAAAGCCTTGCTCTCCTTTTAACTCACGATCGCCTGCCAAGAATAGGCTCGCAAAATGAACAAAAAGGGAGAGAAAAAATCGAATGAAAAAGGATCGAACTTTGATTCTCCTATCTTCGATTATGGCAATAATAATTCTAAATGATGGATAGTTTCCATTATTTATGTTACCACAGACATATTTTCCATTATTACATTTTTTTCCGGATATGGATTTATTTATTTCATTTTATTTTCAAAATAATATTGATTCATTATTCAAGTTAGAATTAACGTGGCAAAGATTACGAACGTTCCCATTTATCGACCAGAACTGATGCAATGAATCCTTAGAATTAGAGAGAGATCGGGATCCCCGATTAGAAAGGCTGTTTTTGTCTACGTCTTTCGCATCGTCTAAACCGAATATGATGACTAACCTAACGGTCGGTGCACTCTCCTACGCTCGCGTGCCTCTAAATAATCGTCCTCGCCAGACCGATCGGCAGCTAAGCTCTTTTGTGATCCTGTTTCACTTTTTCATAAAAATCTCTTCGAGAGACGCATAGTTTTTTTTATACAAAACACGGAAGGAAATGAAAACAAAATATCCGTACATTTTTTTTCCCATATGAATCTCCACCAAATTTATATTAAAATTCAGAATTCCTTAAAATTCCAAACATAAGATATCATTTTGATGGTTTCCGTGTTTCTAAAAAGTGAGAGGTCGTTCTCCGAGGTCCGATCAAAGCAACAGGCGAGAAGTCACGATGTTACGAGAACACTGTGAAACCTGTTTGATGCGTAGTACGGGCACAAATCGCGCAAGGGTCACGAGGTCAATCGTGCCACGAAACTAATTGTAAGATGAAAGCGAGTAGGTAGTTTCGTGAATGTTGCCTCGTTAATTTGCGTCGATTTTCTACAGAAGAAAAATAAGATCATTTTTGCTCGATTATAAATGTTCCAAACTTTCCCCTTCCTACCCTTTCGAATAATAAATCGAATAAAATAAAATAAATTCGAAACGTTTACATAGGAATTATAAATGTAGATAAAGATATAGCATACGGATGTTTAAGACTACTTTCTAATGTAAATTACGGGAAGAGATTGGGAGTGAATTTTTTTCAGTCACGCTTCTCTCTTCGAGAATATCGATTTTTGTATTATTGCTCCTTTTTTATTCCAAGTCAGTAATAATATTAACAAACTGCAACAGTAGCCACCACGCTAACGGAACAAACTTACGTAAGTCACTGGATAGTCTAGTCCAGTTTGCTACCACGTTCGTGAATGCATTTCGAACCCGACTGAATGACTGGTTCATTGCAAAAAAAGAAAAAAAGTAAGATGGAGAACGACAATTCGGGTTCAACCGGTGGTGGAACTGTTCGAAGATGTGGAAGCTCGTGTATTCACGTACCGATTCGTTTTCAGGCTACGCACGCTTGCGAACCGTTTTCACCTGACTTCCGTTGGTGGGGTCTTACCCCCTTCTCCTCTGTTCACCCGTTTAGCGGGGCCTCAACGGCACTGCTATAAGCCGTAGAGTGTGGCTTGGCTCTTATGAAACTGGTAACTTATCCTAAGGAAGGAGTATCGCGATAGATCGATAAGATTTTCTCGATCGTGTCGCACGGGCTTCCGTTCTGTCGCAACAAATCGTTCTAATCAGATTAGACAGAAAATAAATTGTGAACGTTAGGAATGTCGAACGTTACAAATTTCCCACGTTAATTTGAATTCCTAGAAAGTAGAATTTTTTTTACCCTTTGGTTATCGAGCATGACTTTTTTGTTTTATGAGAGACTGGAAATCTAGTCACTCTTCTAATACACACGACAGAAAATATTTGATCTCCTCTTGGTTAATTTAGATATTAAAAATCACGTTTCTCGTTCGTGACGCAGGGAGGAGTACTCGAGGATGTCGAAATATTTTTACCCGCGCGATTCCTCGTATCTGCGCATTGTAAATATATGTAAACAAGAATTGTGAAATAATGCCGGATAAGTGGCAAACGAGTTCCGCTAAAATGGCATTGATATGTATAACCTTAGAGATAGAAATAATCGTATCCAAGGTGGACCTATCGTAGAAAAAGAAGAGGAGTAGTTTTAAAAAAAAAGGAAATCGATGGAGAATCATAGAGATAATTAATCGATCTTCGTTCCCTCGACGAAGCCCTGGATCGTAATCTTTAACGGGCAATAAAATCGTCCACCATTGATTCCCTATTCATTTATTCCCATTTGAATATTCATCCTGTGCATGTCGCGATTATATTCAATATTTATCATTCTATTCGCGGTGCACGACCGTAAGAGTATAAAATATAGTAACCGGATATATATTTCTTAGATTAGCTTATATTATTTTTTATTTTACATATTTTTTTGATATAACAAAAACTCTAAATGTCATTACTCCGAATAAACAATTGGAAACTAATAATTTTTATAAATAATTATCAATTTTAGTAATTTCTATATTACAACTAATACACGGTATATAATTTCGTCCCTTACACGAAGATAGACAAAATATGCAGAACGCGGACGTATCGTGCGGTTGGCCTGACAATTTTGCGTTCGGGCTCCTCTAAAAAAGATTTTCTACGTGCGTGCACGTGCACGGTAAGAAACACGCGCACACGCACACTATCCTACGTGCATGCATATTCGGGGCAAGGACATTCCTTTCTATACGTGTGCTACACATCGATCGCTTATTCGCATTAATTTAAACTTACCGCGAACATTCGCCGACGAAAAGAAAGGAAAGGAAGAAAAAAATTGAAGGAGAGGACGGATCGTTGACGAGTCAGGGGTCCGTTGCTAGTGAATCGTGTTGAGTCGAGTTAAATCGTATCGTGTCTTTCTTTCTTAAAAAAGACAGGAAAATTTCTCGCGAGAGAAAGTGGCAACAGTGATTATTAGCGATCGGAGTGGGAGAAAAACATGCCACGCCTTCTTTCTATCAATTTAGCGTCTCTTTGTCGGGTGATAGAGCAAACTTCCTAGTAATTTTTCAAGGGGAAAAAAATACCCACGTTTTACTAGCATTTTTAAAATTTTTAATTAAATTCTAAGAACGCGGTCGCTCGAGCCTATCCAGGCGTATCAGGGAACAAAGTTACGTTGGAAGGAACGGTGTAAGAAAAAATGTTAAAATGTAATATTCACTAATTGTTAAGCTCGTAAAAGTGTTACTTTTATTGCCTACAAAATGGACACTAACGGCCATGTATTATTCCACTCGGTAGATTGAAAAGGTGAAACCAATGAAAGGATCGAACTACCGTACTGTTACAACGTAATCCTGATTCAAGACCAACATGTGAGAACATCTTTGGAATATCAAAAGAGCCATTAAAAAAAAAGAAAAAAAAATGGGAAACGGATACCGATACGTAGGAATGCGTGAAACGCGAAGCTTTTCTATCTTTTCTAATGGTCGAACGAGGCAAATATTATATGAAATCAAAAGTAATACGCGACATTCCAATGCGTATAGAACAACAACGACGATCGAGTATGAGGTTTCTCTCGTTGAAAGAACGGAAACGACTTTTCTCTTTTTCTTTACCGTTATGTCGTCGTGTCTAATAGCGACCGTTTCATGATATTCATTAATAATTCAGCGTATTTTCATTGCATTCTCCGACGTATCTTTATCGACCTACGGGAGAATCCTGCGTCACTTAAAAGTAAAAGAAAAGGAAACATTGAAGAATCACCCTTAATTTGTATTTCTCTGTTAGAAAATTAGAATCAGTGTTTTGCTAAGGGAATGGTACATGATACGAACACAGATTGTAGGTACCAGTAAAGAAAATTGTTAATAAGTGAACGTTTGAGTTACATGGGAATCAATTAGAGCACATAATCTGCTTTTAATTGGCCCAAGTGTTCCACGCACGGGATAAAAGTATACTATTTATTTTCAACTCGTTTCCTTTATGGAACGAGCAAATTAACGACTCCACCTATTTAGTGCCATTTTGTTCGATTTTTTACCTCGCTATAACGACCATGCCAAATTTCCAAGTAGGTTGAACTACTGGTGAACGCAAGCAGTCTTTGGACAAATTTTCCCCTGTTTGAATTATTAAGAACACCATCTACTGTTTACATGCTTGACAAGCACTGATTTTATTTTTGACATGTCCCTGGACCACACAGTATTTTATTCCAAAATTCGTTTAACTAGGTATATAATACATATACGTTCTCTCTTTCATATTGTATTCCATTCTTAATTGAGAGGTCCAGCATACCAATTTATGAAAGAATAAAAAAAGAAAGAAGCCGACCTTCTTACGATAGAACTTTCTCCGAAATTCGTGCTTAACTGACATAACATATCCGGCAATACAGAAGAACGACGGACACCTATAGCACTTTACGCAACAATGTGAGTGGTAAGTGTTAGCAATCGAGCGTGGCCAATTACGAATGCTGCTGCATTCTAACGATATTAATCGCCAGAGGAAATTACTCCACGCTCTACGGGCTAACGCTCCGCTTCTGTGTTTGACAACGAAAAGAGAAAGATTTTGCATACCGATGCATGGCAAAGAAAAAGATCAAGTGAACAAAAATTCGCATTATCTAAAATTCGAAATTAATAAGATCTGAGCGATTTACGTAATCGGTTTTGTCCGGGATCGATATCGTTGACGAAATATGTTATGTTTTTTTGTTTCTTTCGTAAATGTGATCTCACAGGTTGTCAACGCACGTAAGATGAGATAATCCGGTGGACGATCGTTTCGAAGTTGCCGTTGAGTGTATTGCGTAAGGACAAACTTTTCTTTTTTATCGATATTATGTGCATACGTACAAATACTCTCGCGCAGTACTCTTATCGAAATATTTAAAAAAACATTTTGGCATACGATTCTTAACAAATTTTCGAGGTTCTTCTTAATTCAAGCCGAAATTTGTTCGCGAAAAGAAAATTTATCGGTCCGAGTCATCGCACCGATGAAAGTGAGTGGGCTCAGGTAACCCGGAAGGACAGAACGAGTTCTCGGTACCTGTAACATCGAAGGTCCTCGAGAGTATATCGTGCACGCCTGCTATACCTGTCGGAGGAGAACCTTTCCCGGCACACGATAAAAGCCTGCGTATATAAATTAACTCGTTGCTCCACTAAATCTCTGCTAGGACCCCGAGAATCTTTTTTTTCCTTTTACGGAGAAAAGGAGACGTAATAAAAGTCGAACCTCGATCCGTGTCCTCGACTGGACACAATTTTATTCTTTTATTTTTTGGTCCTGTACGTATTTAAGCTAACGATGACGACGAATATTTTTATTAAAAAATTGTGACATGTCTATTATTTAAGTAGTCAATGATTTATAATCCTTATTTGCGTCGGTTAATTTCACAAAAGATATTTACTGTCGGCATAATCGATGATTGCAATTTCCATAGACCACACGATTGTTGTTTGCGGAAACGGGAAACGAATTTCTCGTTAAAATTCTTTTCTTTTCGAAGGTTTTACCGTCGACGTAAATGAGAGAAAGAAGGAGAGAGATGGCAGGAAATAAGGAAGCCCGTGAGAATAAAGAGCCGCTAAAACCGCAGTCAATACCACAATACTTTCTTTTTATTGGCGGCGACCGGTCGTTGTGAAAATAGTGAAAATGTTTAATAATAATAATAACGAGGGAACCTGACTAGATGAGTTACCATAATTTCATGGAAACTTGGACAATATTTCGTTTTGCGTACGTTCACCGGTACCAAGTTGTCCTTTACGTCGGTCTCTCTATTAGACCGGTTCGGCCGTGGTCGCGCATGAGTCCAAGCGTGATGTAATATAATCGAAAATGGAACACGTAGAAAGGAAAAAAGTCGATTCGTTTAAAAGCAACTCGATCGTAATCAAGTTATTTCCTTTTCTTTCTTTCGATTTAGTCAAATGTTCGTAGATTAATTATAATTGGTAAAAAACAAGAAACGTGCCGATGCTTGATAGAAATTGTCAATCGAGAAAACAAGTTTTTAAAATCCATTTATTTCGCATAAATTCGCGAGTCCAGAAGTTTCGACTTTCTTTCGCGCGATCATTAGCGAACGATCGTTCGGAAATAAGAACGTGAATAAAATGCTAATAAATAACAAGATCGTTTCAAAAACTTTGATTTCTTTCCTCGTTCGAGAAATTTTAAAAAGACACTCTTCGAACTCACGGCCTCTTCCATAAATAGTTCCCTACCACAACGATTAATCTCTATTCAAATCCAATGGTCAAATCTCCATTTTAATCTCATGAATGAAAATAATTATTCAAGCACAAAAATTCATCTAAACTCACCATGGTTCTCGTCTTCCTCTCCTCCCGCTTCCTTTGCGACTTGTTCACCGATCACAGCACACAGAAAAAAAAATAGAAACCGGGAAGAGACAAAAAAAAAAAGGAAAAAACAAAATTAAAAATAATAAATCAAACTCCTTAGATCTCCTAGATTCGTGTGTAAAATAAACGCGTCGCAAGAAAACGAGACTCGAGCGTGTGTACTGAACTCGATCTGACTGAGAGAGAACGAGGCAGGGTTTGAGATTGAAAAAGAGAAGAACTCGAAGCGATACGTATCGATGACAGAGGATCCGTCACCGCATGATCGTGGAAATGCGTGCCCGCGGTACTCTGGCACTGACAGCAGCTCGGGAAAGACTGACTAGAGGTAAGCAAGTCTCTACTATTGTCACTCTCTCTTTCTCTCCCCCCCTCCTAACCCTCCCTCTCTTTTGCACCCAACCATTTCTATCTTTCTCTCTCTCTCTTTCTTTTTCTCACTCCCCCTCTCACCTCTTACATCGTCCAAAGAGAAACACCAAAGTACACCACCCTTCGCGCGTGCCCGTCTCTCTTTTCTATCCTACTCTATCCTTCTATATTCTTATTTGCCTTTTCTCTTTAACACCATACGTATCGTGTACATAAGATACGTCATGTTGCACCTATGTACATTTTAGCCGCCTAACTTACCGGTTAACGTTTCCTGGCGTTCGTGGTAACAACCAGATCTAAATCGAATCGCATATCACCAAATCAAAGATGTATTCTTTTTTTTTTAACTTTTACCAAGTTTTCTTTCTGACATTTATGAGATAATACTGATAAAAAAGGTATGAAGCGATTATCTAGGATTATAGGTTTGATCATTTAATATAGTATTTGATAATTTGTGTCATACATGTAGCAATGCATAAAAAGCATAGACTTCATAGAAATAACATAGTATCTCTGAATTTGTATTAGTTACAAAAGCTAATGATTATTCCCATTTTAATCAAAATCTTATCATATCATACGTCTATCGTATCCAATACCTAATGAAAAAAAAAAAATCTAAAAAAGAGAGAGAGGTCTCTTCCACACTGCGAAAAAATTGTCTCTCGATCGAAATACTCATCTCTCTCGTCGCGGATCGCGATCGATCCCTCGCGAAAGATGAAAAATTTCGAGATCTCATTCTCTCGTGGTGTCTGTAAGCCGGCAACTCTCCTGCTGCCTTTCATTTCGTGTATAGTCCGTGACGAGGACGGTATATAGACGTGCTATGCCGATCGGCGAACGAACAGCACGAGCGAAGTCTTCGACGTTGACTACTGTCGGTGGCTCGGTTGGGCTCGTCGTTCTGAGTCTCCTCATGGTAATGGTAGTAGTATTTTAATAATACTCGTCAGTCGTCGTTGTTGTCGGGCCAAGTGCCCAATAGGCGGCACGTTAAATGGGAACGCGAGAGTGAAACGCTGTTGGAAGCGCACCGATCCACGACCGGCATACGTTTAACCACACATATAAGTATATATGCATACATATATGCGTGTTGATGACTGGATAAAGAACCAAGATCGCCTAGGATCTCTGCACATCCAAAATAATATTATTACTCGATAAACCCGAAAGACGATGCTCCTATTATGACGATAATGGCTCTCGATTAGATCATTTTATACGTTTATCGACCTATCTCGTAATGATCGATCTTCATCGATTCTTACCATCTGTTCCGTTTAAACGGACTACACTTATTCCGTGATGATGCGATGATTGATTTTATATCCTGCTGAGAAAAAAAAAAAAAAATTAAAAAAATTACCCTTGTTACAGTCTCGTCTCTCAGAAATCTCACTGCAATATTCACTTGACCGAGAGTACGAGATCCTTTCGCTGGCAACAAAGTTACAAGCGCGTTTTGCACTTTTCCAACGATCCCTCGCTCGATCGTAATCGAACCGGGATTTCTGTGCCGCTAACATTTTTTTATACATTCTTGCCTCCTATCGGGAGCACGTTACGAAACTAGAATCGTAGAAATAACAACTGGTCGCTCATTTTTCACCCGTTTAATGTTATATTTTTCGTAAGAAATCTCCTCGATCGTACATAATAATAATAATAATAATATTAATAATAATAATAATAATAATAGTAATCATAAATATAATAGTAATCATAATTATAATATAATAATAATAATTATTATTAATACGTTACAATGAGAATCGCACGGCCTACGAGTAAATGTGTATACACATAGGAGAGATAATACGTTAAATGATACCTTCAATAGTAGTAGTAATAGTAGTGGTACTCTTACCGAGATGAATTTTGGAAGGATTTCGTGAATACGACTCGTAATGTGACTTAAAAACCGAACGATCGATGATCGACACTTTTATCATTTATTCAGTCCATGATTTATTCGTCAGCCTATACTTTCCAATCATTTTTAATGTAGCAATCCGTTGACAGCGAGGAGCGCGGTTCGATTCAACGCGGGAAATGAAAAATTTCTTGGTCTCTTTTTTTTTTGTGTTCGTCTTATTTTCTCTCTTATTTTTTTAAAGATTGTCTATTCCGTTCTGTTCTCCCTCGCCACGCACGTTTTATATATCGGAACACGTGTAACGTGCTCCGGTATTCGGAAGCTTTACAATGATCGAGCTTATCCAAGCTTACGACGAGGAATCGCATTGTGCAGGAAATTCCTCGGCGTTCGCCGTTGTCGCGCTGGTCGGTTGGTTTGTCGCTGAGAAAAACGTAACGACGCCTTTAAGTACGATCGATCGATCTTACGTAAGAGAGAACAAGGTGAAAGTATTACGCGGATTAATGGATATATTTCGGACGATATTATAAAGTCTACGCTTCTCGAATACGAGCCACCTGTCGAGCGGAAGAGTAAACGAAAAATTCGAAATTTCGAATCTCCCGCCTGAACGATTACGACGGTGGTGACTCGCCATCGTCGATCGATCGATCGATCAGGAAGCCGAATTCGTAATATCTCGAAGTAGTTTTCCCGATCGATTTTAATAAATTCGATTTTTATTTTTTTTTGCATTGTCCGACTGTCGCGCGTCGTTGAGAATTCTGTGAAAATGAAAAGCAACGAAACGATAACTAAAAAGTAGTCACATATTTTTGGCACTCACACACGCACACACTCAGGCACTCCCATTATCGACATTTTATTAAAGGTATCGATCCATCGATTAGCGTCTGGCTCGGTGTCTGTTTCCCTCCACACGACGACGATGACTTTGGTAAAACGATGTGTCCTTTTTTTTGGTCTTTTATTGCATGGATTTTTTTTATGTAATAACATCTTTTCGGCATGCATTCTCTCTCTCTCTCTCATGCATTTCTTTCATTTCTCTCGTGGATGAAACAGCACACCGGCTCCTCGTTCTCCTTCTCATCTTCCATTCTATCTCGTTCACTTCCGGCTTTTCTTTTCTCCCCCTCTTCTTGTTCCCCGTGTTCGGTCCTCTTCTTACATGATTATGCACTTGCCTTTCTCGGCCCATGGATTGTTCTTTTTGTCGGGCGCGTGTATCAGTGGGTCGTTCTTTTCATTCTCCTCAACGAATTCCCTCATCCTGTGAAAACATAAAAAAGCAAGTAGGTCTTTTATAATGAGATAAATATTCATCATTTCTGGAGGAAAGATAGAAATGCACTTATTATAATCAATCGTTTCTATTCTCATTATAAATGATCAAGGAAAATGATAATGATTAGTTTTTTTTTTTTGTTCAATTATTTTTTTGCATGAAATTCGTGAAATTTCTCGAAACAGTTCGAGAACAACGCGATTGTACGTTCGGCTCGCTCGAACACAGCTTAGAGAGTATCGCTTTTGCTTCGTGGCATCCAGGCCTCCCTCGCACGTTTCTATAGTCATTGCATTGCCCGTTTAGGCGACTAACCAGGCGAATGGACAGCGGTAAAGCGATAGTATCCTGCAACCAAGCTGCGGACGAGAATGCCGTGTATATACAAAGGAACGAAATGTCCTACAGCGAACGGAGGAAAGAAGAAAAGAAAAAGATAAGAAAAATGACAAGGAAAAAAAGAAAGGAAAGAAGAAAAAACGGTAAAAGTTCCCTTCGCTCGAACGAACGTTAGAAATAAATGGGAAATAAATTATTACGACGGTCGAGTTCAAATCGCTGAAGGCAGGCATGGTACACGTGTATAAGGTTTAACAATAATGGTGGACTAGTATCAATACTGCTTAAACTTGTTTTTTAATAACATCTTTTTAATATGGAGGAATGAACAAAAAAATATATTAATCAATTTAGCAATATCTCATCTAAGTATATATTGTTTCATTAAATTTTCTTTATACCAATAATTTACACGAGTTCAATATGGAGGAATGAAAAAAAAAAAAAAAAAATTAGTAAATTTAGCAATATCTCATATAAGTATATATTGTTTCATTAAATTTTCTTTATACCAATAATTTACACGAGCTCGATATGGAGGAATGTAAAAAAAAAAAAATTAATAAATTTAGCAATATCTCATCTAAGTATATTGTTTCATTAAATTTTCTGTATACCAATAATTTACACGAGCTCAATCCCATGGGACTCTCATAGACACGTATACATTTAAATACGTGAGAAGGAATTGTCTGGAATTTACGGAAGTATAACATAATCCAATCTCTTTATATCTCAGAACGAAATCTCGAGTTGCCCGAGGCCTGCTGGTTTGCTTCGTAGGAGCTTGCCTAGAGTGCGTTTATTTGTGCGCTGAGAAATAGTATAAGCAGCGTAGATGTAGAATGGAGTGTGTGTAATGCGACGATTGCACCGACCAAGAGACCGACCGGCCGCCGGTCGTGTCTACGCGTCGTCAGTGCGCTCGCGCGCACGAGCGTTTCGTTTCTCGCACCAGCTGAGCGCCCGGTGAAAGGGTGTACCTCGCGCTCGTGCGCGCGCGCGTGCAAACTCCGTTTTTGCGTTCAAGGAGAGTCGTGTTCCGCGCCCGCAACGCGATAGCCGCGAATCAAACTTTTCACGAGCTCCTAACGTTTAACGTTAGTGCGTCTAGCCTTCGAGGAATGCGAGCGTGCTATTTTTTTAGTTTGCTTTTTACTACATTTTTTTCCTTTCAGATTTCGAAGATTTTTTTTTTATTTGTTCCAAATCTTTAATGTTTTTTTTTTCGCTTTAATTTTTATCAGAAATTTGTTGGAAAATATAAAAGCAAAACTAACGTCATCGTATTATTACAGACTAACGGCAGTTAGGCCTGTCCGTCGCAAAAAAGTAAGACTAACGCCGGTGGTATATTTACAACAAAATCGAAATTTCAAGGGAGGGGGAAACCTTAAAATGCTAATATCTCTTCGACGCGAAGTGCTACATAATTTTGGTTTGTTTCATTATAATCCTGGAACTTTTTCCCATCCGTTGATATATAATTTATTAGAATCGCGGCTTCCAATAAGTTAATAATCTATTTTATTTACACGAAAATAAAGGAAGAACTCCGAGTTCTCGGGATTAACCATCCTTTCACTCTTCTCGCTCCAATCTTTTCTAATCTTTTAACCACGATTCCGAAGACGTTCTTGTCTCTTTAAGGATATCTTCACGATAAATTGGTTTTCCTTTTATATGAATTTGCTTTCTCCGTCCGATCGTCGTGACGTGTATCGATCTGGTGAATCTGTCGTTCGCGAGATTTGTTTTTTTTTTGTAACGTTTTCACCGTGTACTCTAACAGAAATAAAAATAAAATAAAATGTAAAAGAAGTCGTTGGAATTAGAAACGTTGATGTTGCGAGTGGATCGAACGTGCGTCGAGTCAGACGCGATAACGTTTTGTAAAAGCTTGTAGTCCGCGAAGTCACGCGTTTCTCAATCATCGTTCATAACCAGTAAATAAGTAAGAGAAAGACTGTAGTATAAAGATACAATAGTGAGATACGGGAGAAACAATGGAGACGGCGTCTCGCCAGACTCCCACAATCAGGAGCAACGAAAGAACAATGCCTCGCGAAGCGTTAAAACCGTTAGAATATTCGATAATTCGAACGTTTAAAGCATCGATTTATGAACGGAGCGAGCAGGTGACGAAGTTGCTTAGCACGCTCTTGTTTAACATTAGCGGAATGTGTTACATATCCCGTGAAAAGCAACCGTTGGTATTCGTGAACCACGAACGGGTCGATAACGTCATCAATCGTTATCTAATTTTTTTTACCTCTTAATTTTCTCTCTCTCTCTGTCTATTTATATATGTATACGTATCAAAGATTTGGAAACACGTAAAGGAAATGTCATATGTAAGTGGGGCAGGTTGGCCTTGCGTTTCTAAAATAATTATACTACTCTAAAATGATAGGTTTCGTTTAGAAATAAAAGAGACAAAAACTGAGGAGGATTGTAAAATGGTGATCGAGAACTGGGCCTTTCCAGGGATTAGGAAACTATGTTGGAGATGGGAGGAAGACAAAAAAAATTTCTTTTGTTTTCGCGCTGTTGTACTTCATCCATTCTTACTTTCCGAAGAAGAACGAACATCTCGCGTTTCGAGATACGAGTCGATAAGCTGTACAAAAGCCGTGAAATGCAGATGGATGAACGAGTCGTTAATTAGCCCTCGAATAGAGAGTCTTTCGGAAAAGGGGAAAGAAAAAGGTTTAGCACGGTCCTCGTTCGATTTTCATGACAGCTTCTAATCGCTTCTAGTCGCTTCTAATCGCATCCCCGCGTGCGTTTGCACGTACGAAGTTTGCCGTTTTACGATTTGCCGGAAGAGTGACAGAAACGGGACTCTTTTCTGACTCGGTCGATGGCTTTCCCTTTAAGGAAGAACTAGTACTCGTGTGGAAACATGAACGTTACGTGAACGATTCTAACGTTAGAAACGCAATGTACGTCAAAATTAAAGCAAAAACTTGCAAGAGCTGATTATTTTCAAAATTACATTACATGCATAATTATTACATGACTACCAATTAAAATCTTATTTCTACAACAAATTTCTACATTTCTTAGACCTTGGCAAACGAACAAATTGCAGAAATATTACTGCCCCTTTCTATCCACATCAATTCCAAATGGAATTATTCTAACATATAAGATAGGATTTTAATAGACCCTCTAGAAATAGAGTTTACATTCGATACACGAGATCGCAGATCCAAAGCTGACGCATTTCTCGTATGATCGTACGGAGTTACGTCAAAATCATAGCGCGCAAAAATAACAAACGAGATAAAGTTAGTCGTGCGGACATCTTAAAATGGCGCCTTTCGAGGAGGTCGCTCGACCTGCTCTCGAGAAACGTTCACCTATCCATTCGCGATGATCTCACGATTTCGTATTTCGCTTTCGCGATAGTTAACTGTAAATTTACCTAAGCCTATACGCTTTTCTCGGGGTTGGCGAGAAGTATCATCGTTCGGGAACAATGCACACATATATACACACGCGTTAACTTACGATAAACGTAAAGTAACATGGATGCTATAGAAAAGAAGAGAGAGAGAGAGAATACACCGGCAAGCGGAGAAAGTTCATGAGACGTACGAACACATACAGACACACACGGTCACGTCAACGCGAAAATCGTTAATTTTCTATATTGGGAGCACATTATTTTATCGATAGTATCGTCATTGAATAAAAACACGTCACAAATTCATATAGTTACGGAACTAATCCTGAAAAAAAAACAAAAAGAAAGAAACAAGAAAATATATAAATAATAATCCAACGAGGGAACTGTCTTTGCCGGCCATTTTTCTTCGCCAGTGCGAACTCGGTCGCATCACAATAAGCGGCCGGCTTCAAAGAGGATAGTACCTAGTATCATTTCCTTTTTCTCGCATTTATAGGACGCTCCTCGTGAGTCATCGAGTCATCGTGAACTGTGATTTTCGATGATTACGTAGGAGTAGCTCGGCACAGTGACAGTTCCGCGAAAAATGCGATCGAGTAAAGGCTTATCGAGCGTTCCAAGGATATCCTCTTTCTCTCTATCTTGGTTCACAACACGCTATGAAGAAGTCGTTGTCGTCTGGACGGCAAGGATCACTTAGCCTTGATTATTTTTATTAGCATTCGATGGGATTTATGCGATCGTTATATATCCTGGTATATAAAATAGCCTTGTGTTATTAATCGATCGCAATTTTCATAAGACGATTGTGTACACAAAATGCTAAATGAGATCGTAAGTATCTCACAAAGGATTGCAGGAAAAAAATTGCGGGGGTAGGTTCATGTTTCCATCGAAGCTTCAGTTACATCCGCGGTAGCATATTAAAAGGAAAAAAAAAAATAGAAAAACTGGAGGATAAATAGGAAAGAAAACAAATAGATAGTCGGGAAATTATAAATACGGAAATACCTTGAAGGTGTACAGTCCTAGGAGTGGCTACACAAAATAATTAAAGCTAATCGCAACATAGCAATGATGCAACCGGTGGCAAGTTGTTCATATAACGCGCACATTTACACTAACACCCACGCGCGTATATACATATGTATATACAGGGTGTCCCACGATTCGATGTCAAACGGAGAATGGCATGTACTACTGATTTTTCTGAGTCGAAAGGAGTCATAAAAAGTAACATATGCCAGGTTAGTTTTCGAGTTATTAATTAATAACGATCTGCCAATCGTGAAGCGTGGAAGCGGTAGGTGTAGTCTCGCCGCCATACCAAAACTCTAGCCAAGCTATGATTGGACCAGCGGGCGATAGAGAAAAAGCGAGAGCGAGAGTGAGAGAAAGAATGAAGGGCCTGGTCAGCTTAAGATAGCGCCGTAGAAGAAAGCTAGGGCGAGAGACAGAGTGAGCGCGAGAGAGAGAGAGAGAGAGAGCGTAAGGGGAATGAAAGGTCTTGTGGTCCGTCAGCGTAAGGTAATGCCGTAGAGGTAAGCTAGAGCGAGAGACAGAGTGAGCGCGCGAGAGAGAGAGAGAGCGAGTCAGTGCCACGAGGCTATCTTAAGCTGGCGGTTCGCGCCGACCCTCTCTCTCTCTCTCTCTCTCTCGCTCACTCTGTCTCTCGCCCTAGCTTTCTTCTACGGCATTATCTTACGTTGACGGACCACCAGGCCTTTTATTCTTTCTCTCACTCTCGCTCTCTTTCCTTCTCTATCGCCCGCCAGTCCAATCATAGCTTGGCTAGAGTTTTGGTATGGCGGCGAGACTACACCTACCGCTTCCACGCTTCACGATTGGCAGATCGTTATTAATTAATAACTCGAAAACTAACCTGGCATATGTTACTTTTTATGACTCCTTTCGACTCAGAAAAATCAGTAGTACATGCCATTCTCCGTTTGACATCGAATCGTGGGACACCCTGTATATGTACACATGCACGTACGTGTGTATAAAATATAAGGGGTTGGTAGGATGACCTAAAAGAAGAAGAAGATAGCGAAATTAAAATTGTGATGGGAAACTGATAGAAACTTAAAAAATTGTACGATTAGAGAGAAATAATAACAAATTGGGAATTAAAATTATAGGAAACGTTAAAAGCGTTCATTTTCGTCGGACTTACGCCGCGATACTCTTCGATAACGCCCATCTTTCCATGGCCGCTTGATATTTCATGTTCTCGATCTGTTTCTTCAGTGCGTCCTTGTCCATGTTAGCGAGTACACTGGGATCCATGGTTATAGCCGCACCCCCCTTGTTGCAATCGAGGATGTAGCGCTTGCGCCTCTGCGGAAAATCAATAAAACAGGAGAGTATGTGTCTGCGTGTGTTTTTCTATCTTTGTGGATATCCGTGTGTCTAGGGGCGATGTGCTCTCTCGAATGTAGTTAGGTATATTGCAAAAAAAGAAAGATTTGTTGACGGGTTGACAAACAGGATCATTTTTATCTGTTGTTCATCCCATCATCGTCATTATTTTCTGAATTATAGGTATATGAACATTTGTCGAATCGATTGGCTTCAACGAAGATGACCCTTCGAGATGTTGCAATTTGCAATAGATTTATTAAAAAATTATACTTTGTAAAATGAAAAAAACTAAATAAATGTTGAATACATTGTTAATAATGCTAGCTAAGAGGCAGTTGACAAGAATTTTTGGAATAGTTTTAGTATGTTAAAATACTTTTGTTAAAAAAAAGAGAATAACTAATCTTTTAGACAAAATTAGTGTCCTTCAAGGAGTTATCTAATCCCAATTACAAATGAATTTCATTGAATGGAAGTATGACTCTCAAATTTCATTGTAATTTAAATAATATTGCTGTAATATTAAAAGACGAAGTTAATATACGCTAATGAGCCGTAGTTCGCTCGATATCGTGCCGCGTGTTTGACATGCCTTCCGTAGAAACGAACCCCGCTCCAAGCTACCCCCATTCTCGCGATGCTTATCGATTGGACTTATATAGATCTTATCGGTAAGGGATTTATTCGGTGAGAATCTTCGTGCCTTAAAGAAACGATGGAAAGGTAGGTATAGAAAGAGTAGAGAGAGCGCTCGCGGATTTGGCTAAATGTCGCGGGTCATTAGCTATTTCCTCGAGAAGAAGGAAGAAGTTTTGCTATTTCTCAACATTTAAACGTGTCAACTTTTTTTAGGTGACTCGATTTATATGACTTGTAAGGATGCAAAACATTTTTCACTCACGTCTGAATTTTCGATTGATGTTAATTATCCTAAAAAATAAATCGTCCACTTCATTTATAAAGAAGAGAAATCGATAAAAATAAACCTTTTGCAAAGTACCTCAAATGGATCTCTTTTTTTATAACGTTCACGTTTCATACACCAATCAAAAAATATTCTGTTCAATAATTTAATTTAACTTTTACGCTTCACTTTGGGTCAACTCTAAACTCGTGTAAAAATAATTTTTATTTTGCGAAACAATTTTAACGGGCGCTAAAAAAGTTGGTAGCAACTAGATAACAAAAAATATCTTTTCACTCGTGTCAAGTTAAAAAAAAACAAAATAGAAGAATATCTTCGTATGTTGAATTGTACTCACCTGGTCGGAGGACAGAAAATTTCTGAGGCGATGTGTCACCTGGTTGGCTTCTCGATTCGCTCATGGAAGCCCCGACAAGAAGCCTGGACAATCTAATTTGGCAGTAATTAACCTGCCTGCGATACTTCAATCGCTATATACCATAAACGCATACAGTAGCTCGTGTTCCATCTCCTGTATCCCAATACGATTCTTAGATTTATAAATATGCTTTGGGAAACCGGTTGCGCATTGAGACGATCGATTTTTTTTTATATGTGTTTGCAAAGGAGTTAAAACGGAGGGAGGAGGATGTGCGGGTTCGATCGAAAGCCGATTTATTCCGGGAATACCAGGGCGATCGTCGATGACACCGTTCGGAAATTTACGATAATATACGATGTGGTAACAGAAAAATATGTATTTGTATTTACAAATCGCGGGAAACGCTTTAAAATTCATTTATATGATAATAGCGATGTGCTGCGATGACGCTGATTAACGATCGATGAAACGATGACATTTTTTAACAACGACAATAACAACCGTGCCTATACACATGGCACAGATATAATAAAGTTCTCTGATCTTCAACTTGCATGCCGCCGTGGCACGACGTTCATGAGCAAGTTCATTAATCGTAAGTACGTATTAAATCTATGATGTACCATACGAATATTTCGTACGGAAATACGTTCGGATCATTGATTACACAGGCTTGTCCATAAGTGGAAGCAACAAGCATTTATGAATCCTTCGATTAGACTGTAGACATCCTCTATATTGACCGGGGTATTCGATACCTCTGCTGATTTACGATAAACAACGTATAGATCCTAAAAATAACAAAAGTCATATAAAATATCAATTGATTAATAAATTATTATGCCTGTTAGATTAACGCTCCTACCCCTCTTGATGTGTGTAGATCAATGGTCAACATGGTGAATGCTTGAAGAGAGCCATGATGTAAAATTAGATGATGTGTTATATTCCCATCAGCTGTGCTGAATTGTTTATGATATTCTTGATATTTGTTCTGAAGAACTTTGGTCAGAGCCTGGTACCACGAGACGGGTTGACTGGTGAGCGGACTGAGCCTTGGTTCCAAATGTGACAAAGGTTCAACGTGGGCCAAGGAACACAGCTCCATAAATTCCGTATAAGTCATGAAACATTTGTTCTCGAAAAGTTTGTTCCAGAGCAAGTGAGTCCTACATTGCGAGGCACCGCGTTCTATCATGTCGATTATATGTTGTCTTGCTGCTTGAGCTTGGGACATGATCAACTGTTGCATGAGTTGTTCGTGCGAGGAATAATATCCTAGATAGTTCACTGACTCCTGACGAATTTGAACCAAGTGCGGAGACGATGACGAGCTTGGTGTATTTAAAATATTATGATTTTGTGTCAGGGGTGAGTTTGGTACAGGTGGTGGGGTAGGTGCCATGTTATTTCCAACTGTTTTGTTGTTTGCAGTTTTGTCATCAGATTCTCTGCTTGTACTGTTCGAATCTAAATCGCTAGTACGAGAATCAGAATCCGTTTGATTGCTCACTTCGCCCTTAGAAGTTCTTTTAGCGCTCGATGCTTGTGGCATTGTTGAGATTGGACTAGATTCTGATGAATTTCCAGTCTGAGAGTTGTTAGCCAATTTAATCACACTGTAGACTGTACGGAATTTTCCAAGTTTATTATTTTCCACGTCTCGCTTGGGATACAACTCTCGTTTGCTTGTTAACATTAGGTAATATTTCAACGTGATCTCCGTCCTTTCTATTTCTGGTGGCTGTTCGACTCTCGAGACGATCAGGGCCACGTCGAAGTCGTCGATGTACCTGGTGTCCTGTGCGTCGCAATAACTAACCAAAGGAGTACTCTGAAGCTTGAACAAAACGTACTCGCCCTCTTGAGATTCTTGGAGTTCGTTGGACATCACGAATGCACGCATACCATAAGTTTCTTCATGCGCGAGTAAATAAGAGTACAGTATACGTGCCGGAGTGGCTAAATTGCGTACAGTTATCACGTCTGAAAGACAATAAACGTATCACATAGCTACTCTTGATGAATGTAAATTAACGTGGTGGCCTTGAGGATAAATCGTGAGAGAAACTCACCACTGTAAACGAGATTTCTAGCGTAGTTCGGTGCCTTGCTGTAATACTTGTTAAAATCATCAAGAAAGTGCGTGAGATGATATCCTTGTTGCAAGGACCAGAAACCTGTCCCGGCTATGTAAGAATGAATGCAACGTAAATGGAAATCGTATGTGAACGAATGCAAATGCATGTTGATCTTGATCTTATCGCAAGCGTCCACGAAGCTCAACACGAACTGTAACAAAAATTGGTCAAGGATTGATGTGTATATGTTTCTTCACAAGTCAAATGATCATTTATCAGGAATTGATATTTACCTGATTAACCATAACACTGTTAGTTTTGCTTGAAAGACGGTTACACTCAATGACTCGTAACTTGGCAATAAAAAACGGCTGAGCTAAGTGAATTTCAAACAACAAAACTCCACCTAGCATCGATTTCTTTAGATAATGCGTTTGATGCGGACTCTGTTCCGAGTCTCTGCAATGCGTAAAGACAAAAGTTAAGAATTGTCTAAAAAATAAATCAGTGAGTAGATAGTTAAATTTACGTTTTATCTGGTGATTCTACTTGAATCGGACTGAACCCTAAAATTTGCAAGTACTGCTTGTATTCGATTAACATCGAATTGCAAAGCTCTCGATGCCACTTCACGATCACAGCCTTTGATGGATCCTCCTTCGATTGAAGTTGCTCCTTTGTCTGTTGATTGGTGTTACTGGAGGCAAGAGAACAAGGTGGTGTCAGCGAGTGATCTCTCGTAGCTGCTGATTGCAAACGCCACGTTGGTAAAAATAACAAGGGCGTATGACAAAAGTGTATCAAACGAGAATGCTGCTTGAACGTGTTCAATGTATCAAAACAGACAGGGATGTTCGAGGAAGAACTGCGATTTTGCCATATCGTGTACAACTTGTTCATATCCTCTGTAAGATCAATTAGAACAATTAAGGTTTATTAATACAATCAATGAACGTTGCATAAAAAAATAACAATGAGAAAACCTTTGGCTTTTCTTTCACGATGACGAAAATCTTGCAAATCGTAAGCCGTTTTCACAACTGGATCGGTATTGTCGTGCAAATGATAAGAACTGCTATCAGTCTCTTTGGTAGTTTGTCCAACCAGTTGAGTCCATGGTAACGGATTATTTCTCGTATGTTGCTTGGAACTCGATTTATTTTCACCGTGCGATGTGTGTGGAAATTTCGTCAGACTTTCCATGTCCGTGATCTGATAATACTGCGGATTATTCTGTTCACCCTGCGGATAATTAGACGTTGGCTGATGATGGAATATACCCAATTTTTGCATGATTATATTCGTGAAGAGCTGTGATCTCGAGGACAGCCAGGTACCTAAACTGGTCGTTTGTTTTATCAGCTTTTCCGATCTCTCTTTCGACCAGTTGTACATATGAAATGTTATCTGAAAGAAAAGTCTCATAAAATATCTAATAATGGATTATGAAGTATAATATTAAGATTAATTTATATTTACATTGCCACTTTGTATCTCAGCCAACAATATTCTCTGTCTGGGTACAAAATCGGATGGTAGTATTAATGGATTAAATTTTTGCAATAACTTTTGATCTGGGAAATTTATAAAATTATATTAACTAATGCTTCTATATAATTATTCGGTAAAAAAACAATCGACTTTACCTTTGGGAACAAGTAAATCCTCCTGTACAGTTTTACCAAACGACACCTTCCACTGATAGAAATTTCTTGCTATCAAAATACATTTGATATACGTCCCTTGTTCATGTTTGCTAAAATCACATGGAACATAGACGGGTGATAAAGTTCTGTCGCGTTCCTTAACATTCATCACGCATTTCTTTCTATCTTCTGATTGTACACGTTCACAGAAAGCTTGGAGATTCGGTGTACACGTAACAGTTTCATTGAGAAATGGTTGACGGTCACGTAAAACGAAGGCTCTGCTCGATGTGTCCGAAGCATAGCCTCGTATTAAATTCTGAAGTTCTCTAACGATTACGGGAATCGAGTGTCTGTGATGGATTATGACCTCGTGTTTCTTTACAGCAGGTACACCCACGTCTAAAGCATATTTGAACCATTTCGCCAATATCGTGTGATAAACTTCATTGAGTTTGCCTTCTTCACCAAACTCGTACTGATTGATCACCAAGTTATCAGGGTCTTTAGGCTGAGTCTGCTTACTTTTCACGGGTGTTTGCGTTTCCTTATTTTCTGATTGACTATTTTTGTCACCATTATCCAGTGGCTCGGTAAGTGCAGTAGATAAAAGATTGTATTCGGTTACCAAATCCCAGGTTGCATATCTCACAGCAGCACATAATTTCTGCAGTAGGGCTTCCAGGTTAACCCTACCTTGCTTCCATATTCTAAATTCGATCAGTTGCTTCGAGTTACTTTTATTTTTACATACGGACGTGGAGACCAAGTTTTCGAAGTCACCAGTTTTTAACAGTTCACGAAGCTTGGCTTCGCACGACGCTTCGTCCACGTGACGAGCTTCACTCTTGGAATCATTGATTGCTAAAGCGATACACGCTATTCCTTTACTGCCACTAGAGTGACTTTGATTGTACAAAAAAATATCACTCTCTGCTACCCTGTTCGTAGAACCCTCAGGCTGAGAATAATCTTGAAAGTGATAACATGTCCTATGATCGGTGTATTTAGGTATATAAAGAAATTGTAATAAATTTTGTCGAAGGTAATGCCCCAACGCTGCCATATGAAGCAAGCAATGTGGCTGAACAGATAACTGGACTATGGACTCAGGATTTTTGCAAGGCTTTTGGATGAAATGAACGTCAGCTGGTGTCAATTTACACATCGGATTACGTGCTAACATCACGGATAGAACTTCGAGTACAGCATCGTCCAAACGATTTTGTAAGACCTGGACTAGGTCACATTTTACTAGAGGCCCAGCATCAGATATACCATGTACCTTTAATATTATCGAATCACCAGCCTTGCTCAGAATATCAGATTCGGACCTAATTCTTGTCTGGTCTGATTCCTTTTCACCGAATGATCGGACTCTGGGTCTAGTATCATTAGCTAGAGAATGTTCGTTCGTGCTGTCGATACCTTTGGCCTGCGATAACGAAGCAACGCTGTTGCTTCTAGAGACTGTTAATTTTTCATCGCTTTCCGAAAGTTTACTTTGTAATGGCTTGCCATCATTGGTCTGTTCATTAAGTCTCAAATAAAACACGTTCTTGTTATTCTCCTGATAAACGAACATGTTGCTTCGGTTATTCACCGAGAACCTGTTCAAGACACCATGTAGTGCTTTTATCCCACGGGAGAGTCCTGATTTACCTGGTCCAGTCTTCAAGCGAGGATGCAAATAAAATGGCACTTCCCAAACGACAGGACAACGGAACATGCCTGAAGTGTTTATGGTTGAACTGTTGCTTTGTAGAGAACCACCTGATTCGCTACTGGTCTCTCCTCTCCACACATGGTCATCATTCAGCAGTTCAGGTTCCAGAAGAGCTTCACACATTCGTGTATCATGTAAGTTTTGTAGAAGCAAGTATTGATTTACTCGACGACAGATGACTTTTAATTGAGTGACTAGCATCGTTTGTATTTGTTTATAGCGGTCCACCTCGAGTGAGACTAGCTCTAGGAACCTGGTTTAAGAAACATATGATCAACGGAATGTCAAGGATCATGGGACACGAAAAATAATGCGAGCTAAACGTTTTATATACCTGCAATGAAAATATACATCAACGTGACTACTTTCAACCTGCAAAATCAACCAGAAATTGGGAAGACACTCTCTACGTCTATCAAGTTCGATCAACCATTGAAGATCATCTTCGGAATTGCTACTGTCACCTTCGTAACCATCGTCCGTTCCAACCTTACCCTCACCTATGCTGGAAATATCAGAGTAGCAACCTGGTTGATCAGCAGCATCCATTTTACCAGTATTTCTTATATCCAGGGTTGTATTTTGTTCAATATTTTCAATAGTGTTGTCTGGAATCACATGCACACTTGCTATATCCAATTGTATTTTTCATTTATAACAATTCACAGAATAATTTACGAAAATGCCTCTACCTCTTTTTATTATAATTTCGTCCTTCAAGTGTTGAATCTTTTCTTTATCACTAGCCTTATCAAGAACCTCTTGAGTACTTTTTACAAAATAAAATAGAGAATCCTCCTGACGAATACAATATCGATCGATTTGTAACTTCCGTAGCTCTTCTAAAAACTTTGGCACGCTGTTCTCCGATGGAAAAACAAAGTGAAGTGGTACTTTATCCATCGAGCAACTCGTTCGTTCGGTAGATTCTGCAACGTGACGGGCTACAAATTTTAAAGTTTCCTCCGTGGGTGGTGATTGGTCCAAAAGTGCAGTTGCTGTTTCATCTTGCAACAACCACTCGATTTCATAAGTTAAATTTGTAATAGCGCTGACTTGATAAAGAGGAAGATGTTTCATTCTATCAGGCAAACTTTCTGATTTTTTATCATTTACTAAATTACGTTCGTACTCGGCATGAACGTTCTCTAGCGAGGACTCAAATAAATTTATCACTCTTAAATTTTTACAACGCTTCGCGGTAACATCCACCACTTCTCTAGGTAAATTCAAGCATATAATATCTAACGAAACTTTAACATTATTTAAATTAAGATCTAGCTCGTTTCCATCCGTCTGGATGTCCATTCTTTGCACGATTTCGGTGAAACAAGTTGGTAGCAAGTTAACTGGTGTGGTTCTCAGACCAGAACGAAAGTATATCGAGCAACTCAATCGTAAGAAAAGTGGTTGTTCCTTGTCACACATGGTGTCTTCTTGTAATCCACCGTTGAAGGCATCAGAATAAACGCAATTCGATAATTTTCTAAAGTTGTGAATATTTGAGGTTGGACTCGTCGCGTTACCTTCTTCGTTTCCTACAGAACAATAAATAAAGTATAATTAATGACCTAACGTTATATTACATAAATATTCTGGATTTAAACAAATTTGTTACTTTGATCAGACGAGTCGTCCAACTTGCAATTAATTTCTGAATGAAACGCAAACGTTTCCAAATCATCATCGCTGTCGGACCTTTGTGAATCAGTTCGACCCTAAAAAAAAAAAATTAACAAACTTCATTAACATTTTACAGACACATTTGACGTTACTGTGATTGGTTTAAATAACGAGCATCGTACCGATTTTTTCGAAACCCACAATGGTGAACAATAATAAAATTCAGGATGAGCTGGTACAGGCCTGAATGCTACGGTTATCATACCTTCGAACTTGTCCTTTATTAAATTATGTAATGGCTTTACGTCATAACAAGCGTTACTCTTCAATTGGTTGAACGAATTATTATCCTGTGATGTACTCAAGTGTCTGCATACCGATTTTAAGTAATTAGTTATATCAATTTCGATCAAACTTTCCTCGCATAATTCAACAGCAGCTTCCATGTCCTCGTAGCTCAATGGTTGTTGAAGAGCTAGAGATTTATAAACTGCAGCGACGTAGCAATGACAGTGTGCGAAATTTAGCAGCTTGCAGTGTTCCATCAGACTCTTTTGATCTACAAAGGAACACAAAATGAAGCAGCATATTTATATTTTAATTGTTTTTGTTAATTTTGATGATATATATGAACGTACCACTCGCAGCATTATCGGAATCTTCGCTTTTCGGTTCAGGCGACGCAGTTTTAGTATTATTGGTCAATTTTGAATTAACAAATTCCTCACGCTCACGTTGACCAACACGAAACGTATGATCTTGATAAATATCCTTGCTTCGTGGGGATTCTAATTTTTCAATTAACGCGTCTATCAACAAAGCCAACGAACAATCATAAACGTAAACTGGAATAATGAGACTCTCGGACTCGTTAGCTTTCGTAGTATCGAGTGGCGTATTGGAACGATTAGAATTAGAATTTTCCAAGGAGAGCTGCTCGGACAAGACACTTTTCTTCTCGTACAAATTATTTTCCGACAAATTAGATTCGTTAACGTCCACATCGAAGTCTTGTTCTTCGTTACAATTTCTATTGTTGTGATCATTTTCAGGCAAGTTTTGGGGACAAGATATGAGATAGACATCCTTCTCGGATGCTGGCAAGATCGTAAGGACCACGTGCGTCGCGCTGATACCTTTCACGAAGCAACGCCAATGAGGATGAAAATCTGAATCTTCGTTTTTCTTAGATCGTTCTAAAAAATAAACGAATTTCATCGCAATTTTCTTATTTATATAACAAGCTTCAACATTTAGAAAATAAGGATATATATTTATTGAACGCTCTATTAAAAAAAAACTCTTTTAAAAAATATCACGCATCTTTTACCTTTCGAAAAAAATGCCAAAGTAGATTTCTCGTCGCGTGGCCTGCTCAAAAGCATCTCCGTAAATTTTTGCGATTGCGCGCTCGTAAGCATTAGTTCTTTATTATGCAAATGTTTAACGCGTTCGAGGAATCCTTCCATGAGGATCCTGTTCGCACTTTGTCTTCCTTCTTCGCCATGATCCGAACCTAACAAAATTTCTAATCAATATCTAAAACCTCTGATATCAAAGTATCATACTAAAAATCTAAAAGGATCTAAAAAAAAAAATCAGTTCGACATTGTCAGCTCTAAAGATAATTTAGAAACCCTAATCAATAATATTTCTTTCTAACCATTAGTGAACATAGAAAATAAAAGTTCGGCTTGTTGGCACTTTGGTAAAATGCTGAGTGCATCGAAGGTAAAGTGCATATGATGAATCCTCTCGTCGATCATCGATGATCCTTTGAAGCATCCGGTCGCGGTGTTCGCCGTGTATCCGTTCGAGTCGACGCTGCGATCGCTCGTACGCAAATTTTGCGAATGTAAAGTTTGTTGAACGGTCTCGTTGCCATTTTCCGCAACTGTCACCTGACAGAGTTGACTCAGATACTCGAGTGTCAGCAACGCGTTCACGCACTCCTCGTCTATGCGTGCGATCTAGATAACGCGTACGGGAAAAATAGAAAAGAAAAATAGTAGAGGTTCGAACGTAATAACGTGAGAATAATTTATCAGGATAGGAAGTGTTTTGTATTTTAATTTTGTGTTTCATTTGCATATCGTTTTAATTGAACGATAATAAAATAAATGATAATAAAGTGATACATCGCAGTATGTACATATTATATACATGTGTGTTTTATTGCTCTAACATCGTATAATTTATTATGGAAGATTTTTGTGTACGGTTTTTTTTTTCAACTTTGTGTTATAATTTAAGCCTGCCAGGAGGATTACAAATTCGTTTGTTTTATCTTCGAGGATTTGTCCAGTCACGATTCCATTAAAAAAGAATTATACATTTTTGTACTCTAATCGCTACGACAAACGACGTATCTTTAACGACACTATCGAAATTGCGGTCGACGGAACCACTTGGAAATATCGTGACCCAGGAAAAAAATATTGGACGATTTCTTTCGATTTGACGACAAGGAAGAACCAGGAATAAGTTGGAGGAGTTGAATCTCACTTAATTAACAAAGCGTAGAGACCACTTCTCCACTTAAACCTAGACACCTGCTTCAAAAGTTTCGATCTTTTTCTCTCGTTAACTTCTTTTTCGTTCCCTTCGACGAGGTCACGGTCGTAGGGGTCAAGAAAGCCGGAAGCATAAATCTCGAAGAAATCGACGACGATAATCCGCACGACCTTGAGCTGGAAGAGTTAGATCTGGCAAGTTATCAGAGAGTTATTACTCACTGCCTAGATCCTCACTTCCAACTGAGAGTCGGGCAAACCTTTTTCTGACGTTGTAAAGACCCTTCGCAAGTAGTAGCAGAAGAAGAATAAGAAGAAGAAGAGAAAGGAGGACACGTGAAGCCCTATCACGTACACCACCTGTTCACCCTTCGATGACAACGCAGAAGCTACCGGAAAAAATTGGTGAACAAATCACTGACCCATCCACTTGAGCTCCGATTATACGCGGTTACCGACTCGAACAATTTCGTATTAAAAGTTTAAAAAAAAATAAATCGATAATTCTTTTCACTTTTTCTCCACGGTTCCCAGTTGATTTTATTAAAACTCGTCCCCCAAAAAAAGGAACAAAGTGCACACAATTCCCGAAACGTCTCGTCCACGAACTTGTTCTAACACTGTTACATTTTTAACGATTACCGAACGATCGTTTAATAAAATTCGAGAAAAAAAAAAAAAGTAGCGATCCCGTAGTCACCTCATTGTTAAATTTTTTCAAATATTCACTCTAGGAAATTCGTTCGAAAGCGGCCTTACGCTCGTCCGTCGTTAAGATACTGAAGTCATCGTCGTCGTAGTTCGTCGTAGTCCTCGAGATATCGCGAGAGGATTTCGAAAAGGAGGTCCAACGCGCGCGACGTCCATCGCGTTAATGTTGCGCGAAAAAGGTGATCATCTCCACGTTGACTGGCGAGCGCGGGCAAACGCGTGCATTGGGCCCTATATATATAAAATATACGTATATAGAAAAAGAAAGAAGCAGAGGGAGTGAGAGACGTATTGCGATATATATATGTATATATATATGTAGGTGTATACCCGGAATTTATCTATAACATTTCACCGTCGTGTCTCAAATTCTATGTGAGTGTGTGTCGCACGAGCGCACAAACAAGCAAAGGCAAGCAAGCAAGCAACCGAGCCATGAGACAACTGATAGGAAAATCCCGTTAGGGAGGCCCTCATCGATATCGAAGCCCCACCCTGATAACGATAACGACAGATCGCGATGGACAGTCGTCCCAACTCACTATCTCTCTCTCTGTCTCACTCCCTCCTTTTTTCTCACATTTTTCTTCCTCCTTCCAACTACCGATCTCTCCTTTCTCTCTCTATCTTTAATCTTTTACTTTTTAATACGTTATCGTAAAATTTCATTGCAAAAGATTGAGATTGTAATATAGAAATGAAAAAAAAAAATAACGAATCTTGTTCTTTTAAACCTTGTCGAAGGAACAACGCCGATGATGAAGAATAATGTCGAAAGTGAAGCAAAAGATTATTCGACCACCCTTCGGAAAATATCTGACGCTTTCTATTGGTTCAGTGTCAATAGAGCGTCTCCTAAATTGTCCTTCGCTATCTGTCCCAACAGTCTCCTCCCTCTTTTTCGAGATGGGCCTGACAAGAGGGAGACGCTAGAGCAAATAGATCTGTCGGTAAATTCGATAAAATTTTCTTTTTCTCTGATTTATTATTTAAATAATAAAAGAAGAAATGTTCGATATGATAGAATAAGAAAAATTGTTCGAAAACTGTATAATGTAAAAATCGATCGACCAATATTTTGTAAAGCGTCATCGTCATTTATTACGAGTGATTCGTAATACCTTTCTACCCCGAAACGCGAGAACGTATACCGATGACTAGCAACGGAAGAACAGATAATGTCTTATCAGATGGATCTAAGCTGGAAGACGTGTCGGGAATGACACGTTTAAACGTAGATACTAAACTTTTTCAAAATTTATAGAAAACGTGAAACTAATCGAGGCTATCGCTATGATATTTTTAAACATCGAATCGTAATCACCTTTTATCGCGATATCGTTAAGCGCTCTGTAAAATCCTGTTATCGCTGTGTTAAATTATTATCGAAGGGCTCACGAAGATGTTACGTTTATAAATTAATGTTTAAATGATGGTTCATTTCGCTTAAATTATTAGCGAGAAACAATGAGAACGATGTACGTATGTAGGTAGATTTGATGCATTCGCAAACTTAGGCAAGTGTCTTTATCAGAAGTGGAAGAGAGATAAGATCCGTGATAAAGTAGCGGCTATTCGTGCTTTGCTACGAAATACGAAGATATAGACTTGCGATTCGTAGGAATTTGAGATTGTTCTTCAATTACTATACCAAAATTTTTTCGACCGTACCCTACTTCGGTTGCTATTGAAAAAATAGAATAGGTGTGACTACAAATTTGTTATGCTGGAGTAGTCTCGTTCCGAAAAATTTTTTTTTTTCTAATCGCATCATACTCGTTCAAGACGATGAAATAACTGAAATAATCTTCGATATCACCGGTAAACGCTAACCAATTGATAAAACGCAGTTCCTAGCAAAATAAACCTCTTACGGGCCTCTCTAGGCCGGAATACTTCTTCTTTTTTTTTCCCTGCGTTACCATTCAGTCGCGTTATCAAGTTGGTTCAAGATAAGGAGAATGGGACGAGTATGAGAATTCTTTTTTTTTTCACACTGCTCGATTCTTATTTTTTTTAGTCAAAAGTAACAATGTCTCGCATTTTTTTCTCCTACTCTTACAATCAACAAGATACTCGATAAATAACAAAAGCTTGATGAACAATAAGCCTTATCCCCTTATTTTTGTACAACGCCTCTATATCTGTGCTATCCTATCAAAAGTAAGATACGAAGAGGTACTCCAAAACGTATCTTGGCGACGTGACTGAACTTTCGCTCGCTTAATCTTCGATAGCGTCTGATAATATTCATTACAAAGTTCGCAGACTGTTCTTTCCTTCAAGGTCTCCCAATTTCATGATTCCCTCGAACAAGCATTTATCGATGAAGATTAAGATATTTTGCTGGTTCCAAGAACCGCCTTCATCGCGATCGTGATATTCTTCGTGATAGTTTTCGATCTTCAGTTTTACCATACACAAAATCTTCCTGATTGATGAAATATAATAGGAAGCAATCGAGGATCTCGTTAACAGTTCTAACTAGATTGCGATGTTCCACTTTCCTAAGAAATCGTACGTAATCGAGCGTGTCGCAGGAGCGATAACTGATACGTTATCGTTCTTAAGACCAACTCGAGTACTTAAATTCATCTTATCGATCTAAACCAGATGGCCGTTTACACGCCTAGTGACAGAATATGCATTTCTACGAATGAAATTATTATTGCCAAGGTGTACCTTGGGCGATCAAATTTTCACGACTTTCGCGTAGTCAGGTATCATGAAATATTAAGGAACAGTAGTCTCCATGCGGTACTCACCGCATCGGGAAGCTGATGATACTGCAGAGAGTGTATAAACTCTGCCGCGTGCCTTGCAAGTAGTCCCACGTGTCCGTATTGAGGCTCGATCCAAATTTCCGTGATTATTTGAAAATCTCCAGATCCCTCGCAGTCGTCCGTGCTAAGATCACCATCTACGGTACCTATAAATTGATGAAAGCTTTAATAATTTGATCTATTTAACAATATACTTTGTCTATGAGAGATACCTTCGTCCGTGTCCTCGTCCGACTGATCTGCTTCCAAAGTAGTGTTCGATACAACTTGAGGAGGAAATAGAATGTATTGAACGATACATGGGAAATGTTCGGAATTCTTGCCAAGACCTTGCATATTTACTTCTAGTACCATATTTATGATACCGGCTGCTGAGTAAGCAAAGTAGAATCCTTCCTCTAAACGCATTCTGATTAAAAAGAAAGACATTATCAAGAGGTATGGTGTTGGAACGAAAAATAGAACAGATATTTACTTTGTAATAGTTGAGAGAATCCTAGCTATCGCTGTGATGTTCAAGCGAGGTAAAGTGATGCCAGGTATAATATGTACCAGCGGTCTTTTAACGTGCCATAGCCATCGATTATGGTACAAATATCTCGAAAGGGTCGTAGTGAGGTTGTTGCTCAAAACTGATGCATTTTTACTGGAAGACGGATGAGTACCATCGGGAAAGACTATCGTGTTCGGATCGGTGGGTACACGCTCGTAACGTATCAAAATTTTTTCTAATGGTTTGTGTATAACCGTGCAACAAGGTGTCTCTCGTTGCTCCATAGGTCTATTTGGTAATGATAGCTGTGATAATCTTTCTACAAGATCGACTACGACATTATGTCTGACACCACCCTCGGTCCCACCTGTGAATGCAATATTTAACACGACACAGAGAGCTTTACAATTAACTCGTATCAATGAAAATGCAACAGGTGGCTTTTCTACTTCTTTGTATATAAACTGGACATATGTATGATTTTCGACAAGTACGAATGTTGCCCAGGTCTTCAACATGGCATATAGCACAGCAGCCGCTTGACGACACTGAATCCACTGAAATCGTCCATTCTGATTTGCTTGATGCAAATATTTCGGTAAGGGTCGATCGTGCGATAAAATTAATGTAATTCTTTGCGTGTGCATCCAACGAGCCCATTGCATGGTTTCCATCGAAACAACCGGGTGCCATATTTGTCCAAACTGCGGGCAGGCAGCATCACTAAAGTCATAAAGACCTGTAGTTTTGTAAGTGCTTATTACACACAAAAATAAGAAATATACATTTCATGTTAATAACTTACCTAAGCTGAAGGGTGTTAGGTATGGGGTGAGCTGATAAATAGAAAACAGGCATTCCGCTTCTTATGGTGTCTGGTATGTTGTACCAACTCCAGCCGGATCCAGGAAACCAGCTGAAGTGTGCTAACATATTATCGCTTTCCGTTAACGATGTTATGGCTACCCAAAAACGTGACACGACACCCTGACGATATTGAGATTTCAACGGTTTTTTAGATAAACAAGTAATGTCATGAAGGAACTCGTAAGGTGCTGAAAGAAATTTGACATTTTTTGATATTCTGTTATAAACTGATGCCATGCTCGTTATAATTTCAGGCAACTTACCTTCTATAGTGATAGTATATTGTATCGTATTAGAGATAGATAAAGATTTTGAAGACCAGGGACATGTTACTAAGTGTTCCAAAAAGACATTATTTTTCCATAAGAAAACAAAACATATTTCAAGAGTGTCATCTCTTACTACTGCCCTCTTTATTAAATATCCTTCTCGCAAACGACAACATAATAAGCTACTCAATGTGCATGTAACTTGGTCATCCACTTGTTTCTTTCTTAAAAAATGAACCGGTTTATGTCCATAAAAAAATGTATTATTTGAGTGCCACTTGCTTTGTTTAGTTGAAATCGAAGTATTGCACGTTTCACGATATAATTGCCAACAGAGGAAATTTTTATGATACATATTTATATCTGTTTCGTGTTCAGGTACCTGATAAAGTAAAAAAATTATTAAAATCTTATTGCAAATTATATGAACAGTTGATGTAGATAAATCTATGTACAATTTGTGGCATATAAGTCATATAACTCCCTAAAGTTGCAGCCGCAAGAAAACATAAGAGATCTTGATAAGGTATTAGTCCATCTGCGCAATGCGGATGATATACACTGCCAACATGTACAAAACTACATGCAACGGTTGTTGCACGTAATTGCTGCATAATTGAGTCAAACACGTGAACTTCAGTTGTGCTAACTATGCCATCAGATATAATAATCAGATCTGCAAAAATCATTAATTTAAAAAAAAGTATTAGTATTTCAAAAAATGTTGTATGTACAAAATATTGGAATTAGCTTTTGCGAACTTACGTGCACAACTATGCTCTGGTAACAGAGTAAGGGCTAACATTCCATATCGCAGCATATTGATAAAACTAGCTTCTGGTAAAATCATGGCAGTGTTGCTAACGCAACTATTATTATTTTTATTATAATAATTAGTCCCATCTTCAAAAAGGCCTCCCACTAAGCGCTCATTTTCTGCCTTTAAAGTTTCTAATTGTTGATTGGCAATAGCAGTTACATATGCTACTTTTTCTTCTAACAAATTTAATTGCTCTTCTAAATATTGTATTAAATAGTTGACATTCTCTGCAGTAAGCAGCCATCCTTGCACCAATACTTGCTGCGCTGGACTTGTAAGAAACGGAGTGTGAGCTATTATTGTCACAAAAATCTCAGGTTTCAATATACGTTTACTGCCTGGAATTGTAAACTGCAGATATGGAAAATAGATTAAATTATAATATCAGTTTCAAGCTTAAAAGACATATGATTATAATTACCGGTCTAGTTATTCCTTCGAGACATCTTTTTGTAGCTAAATGTACCTCATCTATAACAATTTCTCCATGTTGTATATCCTAACGGATAAGATTTATATTAAAAAGATAATCAAAATATCAAGAGGATCGCAAATACTAAAATTCTGCATTACTTACGACGGTAGCAAGCGAAGGACTTAGGTCTAGACTAAAAACCATTCTGTATTTATGTGCAAGAAAAATAATAGAAGTTGTCCCTAGAACTTTATACAGAAACTTATGACTAGTATCGGCTGTCCAAGAATCTGGTGGTCCATTCGGTAACACGGATACAACTTCCAATTCTGGAGCATCCTCATAATTTAAACTAGGCTGTTGAATTTCCACTATGGAATCTAGATGCTCCAGCATCCATTGAGCTCTTACATTACGAGAGATAGGAAAACCTCTTTTCATTAACAAGAAAACAGTATCTGCTTCTAATATAGTTTTTTCCTACCAAAATAAAATTTTGTGACAAAAACTGACATTAGAAAACAAGTAAGGTCACAACTGAATATGACAATATCCAAATGTTTACCTCATTCCTTATGTCAGCCATATCATCTGTTTGTTTGAATTTTCAATTGAAGGCCCAACATTGAAACAAGTTATTTTCATAGTGTACTGCTGCATAAAAGTTAGCGTGTATCATCTTAACAACACAAAATACATCGTGGCATAACTATGAATTGGCAGAATTTGTTTATACGTATAGCAGTTCAAAGGTCACATTGCTACCTATTCATTTTCTAATATATTTGTACAGTGATACGTATAACATAACCTCTTTGAAGTCATGCATCGATAATACAAGCAAATTGAGATCTACAGTTAAGTCCGTCTCGACAGAGAAGCAGACGACAATATCATTCGTTTCGATCTCTTGACGTAATCAATAAACGCTAAAAGACGTTATGGACGATACTTCGATATATTTGCATCATTCATAACCTTCATACTCCCAATATAAAACCCTTGATCATAAGGGAAAAAAAATTCTTCGAACAGAATTCCGCGATGATCACAACGCTACCTAGTAGTAATTTTGAAAAGAGTATCAGCTGTATAACATCACAGACAAGGTATAAGATAGATCGGACATGCAATGTAAATTATTGTCCCACGGTTCGGGGGCTTCGAAGCTCCCTTTCTATTTTAGTATCGCATGCAACCTCCAAAAAATTAGCCTGTAGTTTGTATAAATTGCAATTTCTCTTGTATACAATCGTTTGTGCATTATTGTTCATCGATTAATATTATTTGTTAGTTATAGAAAGTTCATAATAAGACAATCAAATTTGGCTTTTCGTTGTCCGATGTTTGTGGTGGTATACCTATAGATGGCATCACGATCGTTCACTTTCGTAAACTTTTCCGCGGCAATTATGAACACCGAGTTATTTAATTTTGAGATATGTGATAACGTTCTCAATGATCAAAAGTTATTGTTATGATAGAAACCAACATTTAATGTACACGATTAATGAGAGTAACATAAAGCATGCGATGTCGTTACGATGTATTGGGTTAGAATATGAAAAGTATTACCTGATTTACAAAATCTCATATTTATTCATGCTTTCACAATGTGAGACACACACTTGCACACAGTTCATATAAATTTATATCGCTGCGTGTCATACATATATGTATGTATATATATATACATATATGGACGATATCGTTTTGTAATTACAATTATCTGGTAAGTGCACATATCGATGTACCTTGAGGAGCATATCTTCTGTGTGCTCTAATATACGTGATGCAGACTTTTTTACGCGGTGAAACTCTTCCGTGTGTGTGTGTGTTTTTTCTTTCCTTCTCTCGTTTCACTATACGGACGCATACACCGAAAATCGTTTGATTTTACAATCCCCCCCTATAACGATATCGATACGTGTACGATAGTAGGCCTAATACGATCTCCATTTTCTTTCCTTCGTTTTTAACGGGAAAAAAGAAAAACACGACTGTACCGACGGCATTCCGAATATCACGATCTCTACCTTACCGACGCGGAAACGTTCAAGCAAAAATTATTGCTCGATCTTTGCGTTGATCTTTACAATTTGTAATCTTCCCATCCTCGTCGACACGCAAAAACCTTTCTTTGGCTTATAGACACATAGCGAGCAGAGCGGAAGTTTCTCAGAGAGGAGAGTTTTTCAAGCGATTAATTTGTTAACGTTAAAAAGAAAAAAAGGAGGAACACCTTTGCTTTCTCGTTAATGATTCGCATGCAACTACAGTACAGTAACGTTCATCGATGCTGCCCATGGCTCCCCTTAAAAAAGTTTACATCTTTCTTGCATTTATCTTACTCCCGAATGCCTACTTTTTTTCTTTCTTTCTTTTTTATTCCTAAATTGAGCTTTTTTTTTTAGACGAGCAAGGTGGGGCCTTAGACGTCACCGAATATACACACCAACGTGTAACGCACTCACGCACTCATGCATACATACACATAGACTTTTTCTCCCTCTTTCTCCCCGTTTATCGTCGTTACATCGACGTGTGTTTTTTTTTTTTAGTAATCGGATAAAGAATACGGCGTATATAATGTTTTTTTGTGGTTACATTCTTCCGTCACGAATCGATAGCAGCGTTTGGAACATGTTTTATATATACTATATATATAATTTTTTCGTTTCTCCTGAAATCATTTCGGGGCCCTTCGTGCGTACATACAACAACGTGTTCTTTATCGGCTCACTTAAGTATGAAAAAGTATTTTCTCGACCATGCCATACGTATACGTACATGCACACTCACACATACATATAATATATATTTATATATATATTTATATTTATAATATCCGAAGTGCATGGGCCGCAAAAATAGGATAGGATAAATTCTTCTAATAGACTTTGCAGACGGACGTAATAGGTATACTTGTAATATACATTATTAATATATATATATTTATTTATATATATATATATTAATATAATATTTCATAATAATATAATATTTATAATATTCTCATATGTATTGCATTTTGCGCGGCATTAATGCGGTGCCTCCTCTTATTTAGTTTTCCTTTTTAATTACGTTGATATTCTTCACCATTAATTAAGTATAATAGATATGATGTAAACACACACATACTCTTCAGCCTTGTTAGTTGATTATTAATCACCTTTTTATTTTATGTATAGTACGTCTCTCCATTACCAGTTCGCATTGCCTTTTTCGTATTTTCGTTTCAAAGTCTATTTTCTTTCACTATTTCTTCGTACTTTAACGAGACACACTTGTTTTAAAAAACGAAAAGATGACGCGCGAACTCATTTGAACGTCGCCATATTGTATTACATACCTACGCGTACGAGACGTAAGGGAAAAGGGCGGCAAATTCAAACACCGAAGAACACTTCGCACCTTATTCCGTAATTCAAGCTAACAAGCACACTTTGATACTCGACGCGACGATGATTAAATTAATTAATCTCTACGCTTATTAGCCAATTCCGTGTGTCGTTAAACGTTCATGACTATGTAACGTCGATTACAATAATATCGTTTTCACTACGGGCCGTAGAAAATTTGGAAAGGCGGCTTTCGTACGAAGGTATAAAAAGGATTTAAGCGATAGTGATTCAAGATAGACAGGTAGGAAATTGCGTGATTAGAAATACGACGAGCGAGCTTGTTTCCTTTGTTAATAATAATAATAATAATGATAATAAGTTCATGTGAAAACTTTGACGAGTTTCGAAGCACGTGGATAAAATGACTTTGACGATTACGAATTTACAATTGTTTCGACGTTAATTAAAATAAGAAATGTGATAAATGGGTTGTGATGAAACGTCATCGTATTACAAAGATAGCCACTTTCACTTATACAATCGTCCTACAATACTATCGTCGTTGCTAGATCCTTGTCTCAAACACTTTTCCGTATTTCCATTGACTTCAGAGGAGAAAATGCTCAACAGAGATCAAAGTGGGATACCCTGTATAATAGGTTTCGGTAAGGAGTTCCGTAATAAAGGACCGCCGTTTGCTTGTCAATGGGGAGCTGTAAGCACCGAATCCTTTTGCTATTCTAATTTAGATGCCCAGGTCCACGTAACGAAGCCCTCGCGCTTTGGTAGAGAAGCTTTCGAGCAGGATCAATTTGTCGGCCGGTTGATCGGTTTGGTCGGTTAGACGAGCTAATAGAAAATCTGGTCTAAGCGAAAGCGAGAAAACTTTCTAAATTTCTCGACATCTACTGCGACAATTAGACTATCGATTTTTTTACATTTATTGGTGATAACGAAAGTCGTCTAGTGGACAATTCAATCTTTTAACCAATTAGAACGATATTAAATAAGATAATCCAGTTTCTAAATAATTATAATTTAATTTTAGAAATTTCTTTTTCATTATCACCGATATAAATGTGTAATATACATATATATATGTGTGATCAATTAATTGCGAACAACTACGAGGAATTGCAATTAAAAGTTTTTGCGCGTACACACTTTCTAAATTCTACACGTCCTTTCTCGTGCATTTGTCGATAACCGATGATCGAGACGCGAGGCATTCGGTATTGCTTTATTAAAAATGCTTTTAATCAAAATGAGAACGTATGTCGAACGGAAAATGTCACGATGTAAAATAGAAGTGAAATCGTTTTTACGAAGGAGCACTTTAGGTCTCTCATCCTTTTATTTTTATGTTCTATAAATCTTCTTCGTTTTTGATTGATCAATTAAACAAATGTGGAAGATCTGCAGTCCGAATTAGACGAATCGGCAATTCCTCTCACGGTCGTGTGCAAAATTATATCTAAAAAGTTTGAAAACATTTTCTAATGCAAGTTAAAAAAATGAATAAAGTAATAGTACGTAATAAAATAATCTATTTTCAGGAGTACGTAAGTAAGAATTAGTGTCAGACAAACACGTACGCAAATTGCCTGCTGTCAGGCGTAAATCCATAAAATTAACACCGAAATTCGATTACTCGATGACGCTGGAGTGTTTTCTTCCATTATTACCAATTTCCAGGCGCGACGATGACTATTTACAGAATTGTAGTTAACGAAGTGGTCTAAAAATAATATTTCTAACTTTGGACGAATAATTCTGCACGCGAGCCACATCTTCCATTTTTCACCATTTCCTTTCGAGCGAGTTCGATACAGGAATATCCTTTTATCGTATATACGTGTATATATATATATATATAATGTGTGTACATGTATAATAATGAGAGATAAGCGACTTTTTTCATTAATGTGCACGTTTTTTTTAACGACGATTAACAGGCGGACAGGTTAGCCATATACAAAAACGCGTAACTATTTTGATCTTGCGATACTTCTCGATCGAAGTTCGCGTTAAGTATTCAACCAATAAATTAATCGATCATTGATCGATCACTAAACATAACGGAGTAGTTGTCCACATAGTAATATATTTTATTACTATAGTTAATATATATATCTAGGAACCACATTTTTCAGTATGAATATAAAGGTGAGCCTTGCTTGTTTTTTCTTTTTTTGTTCATTTTGTTATTTCTTCTTTTTTTTGTTTATATTTCTTTACACATACGCGTGTACCAGGATAACGGAGAAAAGCTACGACGTTCGACCTCGCGAAAGGATTTTAAAATAAAAATGTTCTTTTTGTTAAAATAAATATAAGCATCGAGAGAACGCTAAAGCGTGAAATTATTGCGAATGAAGAAATTTCATGACGAAGGCGAACGTGTGTATACTTTCCTTTGTGTGCAAAATAAGTTCTAAATCATTTATTTTTTCTATACTTCTCTCTTTCATTCTCTCATTCTCACAGATTGTTTTTTTTTTTTTGTCACTTTCTCTCGAACTGGACTTTGACGATTCACATCTCTCTCTCTCATATTTTTCGTTATTCCCTACGTTAATTGCTATTATCTACTTTTGATATACTATCGTACGCATAGTTAACAGAAATCATTGCTCGATCGTACAAAAATTGACTTTGGCCGATTGCTTTTACGACGTGTTTCGAATAGAACCCTTTCTCTAAAAACTTAAACTCAACTTATTATATAGGTATGTAGGTATGTATGTATGTGTCGGTGTTAACCTTAACTCTTTGCTCATCCCAATTGTTCCATTCGTTGATATGACACGTATTTAACACGTATAGGTACACTAAAGCTAGGATCAGTTCTCTCAATTGTCAGCATTGTTCTATGTTTATGATTAGTGAGCTAGAAAAGTCGAGTGTGTTTTAATTAGCTTGTCGCATAATTTGTATCGTATTATCGTTGGAATTCTTCCGTGAAAAAGATGACAATTTTATTTAAAAATATTATACGGCAATCTAATGTGTGTGGAAAATTGATTGGAAACGAACAAAGAAAAAGAGAGGAAGGGGTTTCGTTATGTGTATAAATTCGTTTATACGATTCTTTCTATTTTTTTTTTCTTCACTTTCTGTTATTTCTTTCCACACTGATGGAGTGCCGCTTGCTTTATAATACACGCATTTCCTAATCGATAGACAGCCGATGTGTGGGTAAAGAAAACGAGGAACGAAAAGCAGTGCGAGAGACACATCTGCACGATTGAAACTCTATATAAACATTCAAAGCTTTACGAATTTCGTGAAATCTTGATCGCGTCGTGAGTTTTCCATTTGGACAAAAATCTACAGGAGCGTCTTTCGGACGTTTTCTTTCTCTCTTTTATTAATTTGTGTATTTGTGTGTGTTTTCTTTAATTGTGTATTTTATTTCGTTTTTTAAATTATTCTTCCTTTTCCTCGAGAAGCTTCGTCGTCTTCGGGCGAATGATGCGTTCGTTTAATTTTTTTCAGCGTTATGTAGGATGTCGAATATTTTGGTCCATTCATTTTCTTTTATAATTTTTTTTTGTATTCCTTTTCCCTACCTTTATCTTTATAAACGGTGACTAAGAGTGATCACGATCACTCACCACATTTCGTCCCACTTCATTTATTATAAAAACGAAATTGTACTTGGATGTATGCGTATGCATCGTTACGGGCGCATCTACGAACGTGTGTATGTGTGCCTTAATTGCTAGGAAAAGTTCGTCGTAAAAATTCTACGTCGATAAAAACATTATCGTCATCATAATCATTACGATAATCATCATCGTCATTTTTGTCGTCGTTATCATCGTAGCCGTAGGTGTGGGCAAATCGCGTGCATATACGTGCTAAGAAAACTGTTGATTGCTGTGAGAAATACATACACACATATATATGTATATGTAAATATATGTATATTTAGATATGTATATGCCTATACCATGTATATTATATTCGTATATTCATATACACATATATATGTGCATGTAGATAGATTCAATGACCCTGAAACGACGCGGGTATTTTTTTTTTCTTCTTCTTCATCTTCTTCTATCTTTCGTCAAGCGTCCATTACGTATCCGGTGTGTGAGGGCGTGTAATAAAAATTGACATTGGAGGGATTTTTCTATCCTGCGTACACCGTTCTTCTTTCATTAGGCCCACGAATCCTTCTTCCTCTTCTTCCATACCCGTTGAACCTCGTGTCCTTCGTTGAAACGGTCATGATCTTTATCTAACTGCTGCTTACCGTGTTACCCACGGAACAAGATCTTGTCTTCTTGAAAGAGAGTGTCAAAGAAAGCAAAACAAGTGCTCCGTGTCTTGACGCGTCTTTGGTGGCTTCTTTTTCTCAAGCTGACCAATAGGAAGTCGTCACGGATAGCGAAAAATGATACAGCAAGACGATCGATAGATCTCAAAGTATTACGACCGTGCGCTTTAATTATTTATATATATATATACTGGTTGTTTATTCTATACCAGTTTGACATCGTATGGAAGCTTCCTCTCTTGGTGTTCCGAAGAAATTCAAAAAATTAGAATCAAAAAGAGAGAGATAGATAGAGAGCGAGCTTCCTTTTCGGTCGTAGTGCCTTGACCTTGCAAAACGACTCGTCGCGATGATAAATTTCTTCATAGCCTAAACATAGTCTACGAAAGGCCCTACCATGTCGAAGATGAATGGCAGGGTTCTCTTTCAAGGAATACACGAGTGCGTGTTGGTGGCTTGTCCTGGTGACGACAGTGGCACCGACAAGTCTGAGTCTAATATCAGATCACTGATACAACCTACGATGCCTTTCGTATACCTCCCACCCGTTGTCTTCATTATATCAGGTGCACCACCTTTAAAAAAAGAATATTTTTAGGGAAAAAAATGTATTTCATGATCACAAATCTTCGTTTACGTTACAATCAGTATGTATAGATTCATATTTACCTATGTACAATCCCGTATCAGTGTTCAATTGTCTTAATTGTCCTGGCGAAGACGCGGATACGCCTGTGCCGCTATCAACAACAAGCGATGCCCATTGTTCGTTCCTGAAAAAATATTCAAAGTATAATAACCAAGTTGTTTTGAAGTCATTTATTATTTCTGTAAAGTATTGTGATACCTGACAGCCCTAACACGATGCCACAAGTCATCGTCCAGCCTGGTAAGATTGTATCTCAAGACAGCCTCGCCCGAGCCAAGGTTGTAAGCTAGAGTCAGGTATCCTTGATTTAACCCAAGTGCAAGGAAATCGTCGTTTTCATCTTTTTGCTCTTGAGGATCCGAATGTCGACCGCTCCAGAGTAAGAGGCCGCTACTGCTACTCGCTCTGAATCTCATATTGATGTCCACTCTGTAGCTTATTATCCTAAAACAAGTCATCCTGTTATGTCTATTTGCTGCATAAATACTTAGAATTTAATTTTAAACAAAGTACGAATATCATTTTAATTAATATAGATATGAAAAAATATATTTTCACAATTCCATACCTCTTCATCGTATCAGCGTCATTATAATGCAGATAACTTTCGCTCCCGGTAAAACTAGGCACGGAACTCTTTTGTATCGTCGTTGATGGAACATTGACATTATCACGAACCGACGTTAACGACGTGTAATCGTCCAAAGCCGGACAAGGATGAGGTACACCGGCATGACAACGGCAGGTAAATCGATCTCGTAGAGGTCGACATTCAGCATCTCCGCAAGGTCTGGCCTCGCAGGCGTGACCACAATTTCCAACGTTCATACCACCCAAGGCCTCGGCCAAGATACCAATCTGAAAGGTAACATACGAGCGTAAATGTATGGTCTCGTGGGTGGAAATAAAAAAAAAGAAAACGAAATCCACACGAAATACATCGAATGTATATACCTAATATCCATCTACACGTATTGATTTATGGCGTATTATAATAAATATAAAAGAACTAATTAACTAACAAATGTGTGAATAATTAGCAGAACATCATTTAATCATGTTAAACACTTCGCTACGCACAATCGGCTTGGGAAGTATTAAAATATCAATAATTAACCGCTTGCAAATATGAAATCAAAAAGTTTAATTAAATTCGACAATTTTTCTTTTTCACTTCACCTCTCGTCTATTCAGGACGACACTCTGAATGCAACCGACAAAGCTGCTCGTCGTTTTCAGCTTGAGCGAGTAGAGATCCGGTGAGGGTGCACCACCGAGGTAGAGATTCAACGGCAAAAATAATTGCGTGAACGCGCCAGGTGCCAGGATCTCTCGAATTGGATCCTCCTCGACTTTTAAGGATGCCAAACGACCTGTTCTCGAAACTCCTATTTCTAACCATTCACCTAAACGTACCGGGTTCTCGCTCCTATAACAATAATAATAATAATATAAATAACACTCAACAATAATGACAAGTAGGTAGAGTATTGTTATAGTATATGGAAACAAAAGTTGGTAAGGAATAAAAGCCGTGTTAAAGTCTGTTCGTTTGTTTGTTCTACATGGAACTTTTAGAAATCGATAGACCTTAAAGTCGCTGGTCCGGTTCCCAGGTCAAAGGTGAAGTGTACGTATCCCGAGGAAAGGTATAGCGCGATGAAGTCACCGGTGGCGTCGCTGTGATGGCCATTGTAAATGATCACACCGTCGGGAGCCGTTGGCTTCAAGGTCACGGATAATTCTAACCAGGATAGCGAAGTGTCGCCCAGTCCTGGGTAACGTAAGTAGGACGAGCCATTAAACGATGGGACCTGTGAAATTAGAAATTATTATTAGAGTCACTTAAGAGGTGGTTAAACGATTAAGTTCTTTATTGACCCTGTCTCGAGTTAATTAATGTAACGAGCGTGCGATCATTTATTTGTAGTTTTGACTCGTTCGAAAGTTGACCGAATATATAAAATTCATTTGATCTTTTTTTTCCCACCACACCAACCCAGTTTATTCGGTTAATCTTTTATCTCGTGATTTCTAAACGATCAGATGCTAACTTTCCATTGACAGATATCTTATCTCTCTAATGAAAAAAGAAAACTATAGCGTTATCACAAAGAGCATGGGCGACTATCACACGTAAATCATGATTTTACCTACTTGTTAGTTGAACAGTATTCGATAATTTATCGTTTCATATTCGGTTTACTAGGTAATTCATATACTTTCTTTCTCTGTCTCTCGAGTTACGTCGCGAGTTCAGACTTTACTCCTTTGCCTAAAATTCGTCGGGAATACAAATTATCGGAGGTACGATTAAGAGAAGTCCTTGGCAATTTGCTTTGAACCGTAAACCGGCGAATGTTCCTACCCGCGTTCGCTCGCTATGCAGACAATGTCAGAAATCCCTTTAAGACGGTTAATCGCCGTAATAAGTTAGAGGTCGAAAACTGCGAAAGTGGATGTTACGTGTAAGGCAAATACTCGGCCATTAGTGTCAAGGTTCGTCCGTTAGTCAGTACCTTCTCTATCTTGCTCTTTCTGTTCATGAGACGAAATTGGGTTGAGTAAAGTCTTCGACATGGGATCTGGAGCTTTGCGAGTACACGACGACTATTATCTTAAAATCCAGTTCGTCTACCTGTTCTAATTCTCGATAGATTTTCTTAGCTTATACTTCGTAAAGCAAGAAGATATAAAAAGAAGATCAAGAGATGTTTCTTTTAGGATTAATCAAAATCTAGAAAAGGTTTATAAAGTATCATTAAGAACACAACGTTTCTTATCTCTCGATCATAAAATAGACAAATTATTTTCGATCAAATATCGCACCAAGACCTTCCTCTAATTCTCGGCAACGTCTAACGCGCGTGCTCAGGGAAACTAAATGTTTGCTCATTCACGGACCCATTCACAATGGTCAGACGTGCGTTTGTTTGTGTGTTTGTATGGTGAGAGTATGCGAGTACACGTATGTGTGTGTACGTGTAAACCATGAATTGGAAATTCGGCCTACGCCACGATAAACGGTTGGTCGAGCGTTCCTAATATTTACTCGTGTTAATCTATTAGTCAAAACCACTTGCTTTAATGTTAATAATTACTCCCATCTAGCATGGGCCACATTTACTTGCAATGCACTCGCTTTCTCTCTCTATCCTTGCAAGTTGCACCGGTTATATGCGCAACCTCAAACGCGACCGAGAAAGACGTACACTCTCGACGAACCAACATCGAGAAATATCGACAAGGGCAAACTGAACGTTCTATCCTCGTCGACGAGAGTAGGACGGGTAAACTTCAAAATTATACAGGTAGGGTCCACCGCGTTTCTATAAAGAGACGATACAGCTCACGTTCGTGCAATTTGTGCATTTAGGTCGAATTTCAAATCACGAATGGTTTCTTACTTTCTTTCTCTTTTCGAACTCTAGAATTTCCATTTGAGTTTCTGTCGTAGCAAACAAAAAAGTTACTTCGCGATGTGTCAATTTTAAATACCTTTTCTTTTTCACTAAAGCTGCCACGTTCTATCGGTTGAAAGGTTCGCCATTAAAATTTCAGTATCACGAACGTTCGTTTCCTTCCTTTACTAAAGACACGTTTTATTTTTTCACAAACACTCACCGTGTACGTATATTAATTCATTATGCGATTCGACGGGACTCGCTTGGAAATTTGTCGATCGAACGACCAGATAAGGTCCTTGCCGGCTTTTATATTATATTTTCTCTCTCTCTCTCTCTCTCTCTTTCTTCTTTTACTCGACAAGCTAATATCACATGGACGATCATCCCTTTCTCGACTCGCCCCTGGTTCGAGTTATCTGAATAATGGAGGACAGCATGTTCCACATTGGTTTCTTGCTGAGTGGACTCGAAGAACGAGCGAGGAACCTCATGAAACGTGTCTGTGTTTTATGTCGAACGAACAAGAGTAGATGAATGATAAGAAGACTAAACATCTGCTTTAATTCAAGCAGGTATATATATATACACTGAATATTTGAATAAATCTATTCGTTAACACCTTCGAATGCATCGAACGTGATACGTAAGATAAATTCATATGAGTCAATTTGTTAGATTTTTTTAAATGAAAAAGTGGTACGCGACAGTTCATATATTCAAATCACCAGACGTTCTACGATAAGTTCACGTTTTAACTCAGAACTGTGATATCACCAAGACTTTTAGAAAGATGTTAGAAAATTACTAGAAAGTCTAGAATATCCAGAGGGCACGAAATTTCGTTCATTCCGGAGTACCATTTATGAGAACTCATATCAATTTCTTTTTCATGTGAATTCTCGCGTATAACCCTGAGATTTGGTCCAGCAAGAACGTCATCTTCATTCAGCATCCTTCCTAAGCAAGGTAAGTGCCTGGAAAGGGGAGTCTCGGAACGAAATATCATAGGTTCTCATTTTCTAAGATGGTGGAACGTGCAGCACGAGTACAGAAATTCTCTCTTACGTGCGGTGTACCTAGCCCACTTCTCTCGCATGCTCGCTCTTATGTAACTCTAATTTTACGACATCAAATTTTGGATATAATATTTACCTGCAGGTCTACTCTCGTCTCACAGAGATCACCTGTATAGCCGAGAGGACAGAGACACACGGCCGTGTCGCCGCCGGTTGTCAGACATTTCCCACCGTGGGCGCACGGCACTTTGCTGCACCTATCCGCCGTGCATTCCTCTGAAAGCCGAGTAATTCGAGTGATTTAATTAAACGTCCCTTCAACGTCCGTAATTAAAATCCGCGCGAGCGCGACCGAACCTCTACGGTACTACCGATTACTTTTACTGCGTGCCCTCTATTCCCGACCGCCGCCGATTTCCCCCCTCATCCCCTTACCATGTTTCGATAATATTCCAAGCTTCGTATTCGTAATATTTAATTGCATTCACGAAACCGTGCTACTTTTTCTTGATTTTTTTGTTCGGCTTTTATCACTTGACCAGTTTCATAGAGTTCACGGGAGTATTCAAGAAAATAAGATTATGGTCTGGAAAAATGTGAAAAAATGTATCCATTTTATATGGACCAATTTTCAGGGACATTTTAGGATGACACAATTTTCATTATTATCGACCACTCTTATACCTTTACTTAAAAGTTTTCAATTTAAAATTTAAATTTCTGCTTAATCTTAAGTTGTGAAGTAAATTAAATTTAATCGTAAGTGAGGAAGTAAATTTATAAAATTAAAAGTTACAATTTTTTTAAATTAGAAATTTTATTTCCTAGTCTTAGGTTTTAAATTGAAGAAGTTTCCCAATTGTTCCTTTTTTTTATCGGGTCTGATAAATTTCTAAGAAAATTCTTAGTTCTTTCAAAGGTTCTTACCAACGTCGAAGCCATTGGCGGCATCGCCCTGCGGTGCCAACGGGAAACGGTAACGATGCTCGTTCGCCTCGAAATGTCGGATGCAACCCTTGAATCCAGTTCTCACCGGCAGCCTCTCCAGACCGCTCGTGTTTCCCGGTCCACCGACGAAGAGAGGCTCGCGGAACGTAATCCTCGAAAATAAGCCCTGCAATCGAAGCGATCCCTCGTGACACGTCGAGCACGTCGGATAATTACCGATGTAATAACGCCGCGATGGGATTTGAGTCTAGCTTCGATCAATCGTTATCGATGACATTCGTGAAACAAAAATCTCTCTCTCTTTTTTCTACGATTAAATTACATGCGTTCGATTTGACGCGTTTGAAAAAGAAAAAAACAAAGATTCATCCTTTTCGTACGCTCTTTAAATCCATCGATTCCAATCGAACGAGTAGAGATTACAAATTCTGCTTTTAAAATCGAGCTTAATTTCTCTTGGAAATTCCCTCGACCCATACGCATAAGAAAACATATCATATATATATTTTCTCGACGCATTGTATTAATCGCGCAACGCCGTCTGAAGTACCGGCACAAGCTCGTCGTGCATTATGGTTACGCAAGCACACCAAGCGCGAATTATAAAGGAGCCAACATTTCTATATAATATCGTCGAGCCGCGTACCACGGCATTCTGTCGTTAACGATCGTGCAATCGCGCCGCTCTCATTACCACGAATGTGCGAATAAATATCGAATTTCGTAAGGCGCATGCCTCTTGCCGTGAGATCTTTTTTTTTGTTTTCTTTTTCTTCTTCTTTCTCTCAGTTCGCCTAGTCCGTGAAAAAAAAAAGAGAGAAATATAGAAGATTTCAGGCTTCGTAACCTCGTCAATTTTGATTAAACCCACTGGTAAAAGAGGAAGGTTTCCAAGCTTCGTTTTCAAGCCAAGCTCGTCTATGATATGCGCGAGCCAATTGAAAATTTTACTTCCAAGTTAACGCAAAATGCTGGTAACTAGCGTTCGTATACTCTTGCCGGTAGCTTGGTTGCTTGCTAGCTTGCTAGCGACCTTTCGCACACTCATGAATCAACGTCGGGCTCTTTGGGAACGTTTAAAGCGCCGCGATTTCAAAGACTGTGCGACTCGACGATTAAGAAGACGTTTCATCTCGTCCCGGGCAACGTTCGTCTTTCTCTTTCTACCGGGCTCGAATCGTATCTGATATATATGTATACGTATATATATACACATAGTCATAGTCGCGAATTAAAGAGGTTTATACGAAAATCTTTCGGTTAATGAGCCAACAATTTTATGTTTTATCTCCGTAAGTTTCTTCATAGAAAATAATGAAGAATTTGTTTCGGAAAAAATATTAGCAAATATGTTGAATCATTTTATAAATATATTAGCTTTTGCCACGGAGATACTTTTTTTATTAAATGTTTGTATCTTTTCGTATTAATTTTAGATATCAATATCCACGATCAAATTGAGAGAAAGGGGTCTTGTTATAAGAACCCTACGCAGACTGCTGATGCAAGGGAAAAAATCTGAAGAACGAATAGTTCGCGAAGCTGATTAGAAAGAGGAAGAAGACGCGTTTAGTGCGTCATCGTTGCTACGAGATAAGCTTAAAAAACACTCACCTCCGATCTTCCCTGCACACGCTTCTCCTGATTCAGCTGTATCCACGCGTCCCATCGATGTCGATAGACGCTCAAAGTGTTCCACTCGTTGAGCTTCACCGTTTGCGTACTTCTCACGGTTCCGGCGCCACTTCCGCAATCGAACCTTGACGAGACGAGAGAAAGGGAGAGAGCTAGATTATATATATATCATTGATCGACGGTTAGGTGTTACCAAAAGCCGACGAAATTCGCGGCTTCCAAAGCCTTCGAAATCACACGGAGAAATGTCTATAATCCGTTGGTAGTTTCGTGTGAAAATGAACTCATGAATCTCGTGAATAATCAAATGAAGTTGATCGAACGAGGACGTATTTTTTTATATAAAACTGAACAAAATGATCGATGATGAATAATCCAATTTTTACGAATAATTTTAATATAAAAAGATAGCTCATTTTTTTATATGACAATTTATAAAAAGATCGATCGTATCGTAAGGGTGATCGCGATTTGTCAAACCCACATTTGTCCTAATTTTCCTCACAAAATTAACCCTTATCGGACGTTAGCGCTTTGCAACCTAACTTACCGTTAGGTCGGAGTTTTATTCGGTGATTATTCAGTCGTGTCACCGTTCACGTGACGCGAGACCACAGCACCAAAGTTACGATGTCACTTCAGAGGTGACATCCGGCCGATAGGGGTTAATCAAACGAAATTTCTTTTTCGTATCTTTGAAACAGCGATCCGATCGGAAATGAAGAAGATTTTAGTAAACGAAGTATCGTCAAAAAGAAACTGTAAACATAAATAAAAAAACAGCCGTTCCATTTCCGTGCCATCGAAATAAGTCTAGCGAGCGAGGAAGCGGGTAAGCGGAGACCTCTTAAAAATGAATATAAATTATTTATGAAGGCGAATACGCGCCGAGGGAAGGAGATTGCAACGCATATATGGGTAGACGAGACGTAAATTGAACTTTAAGTTTCATTCCCCCGCCGCGTTTCAATCCGCGGCACGTCGTTCTCGTTCCGAGATTTCCGGACACGAGAAGCGAGAGAGAAGCAAGAAGAGAACGAGCATGAGGTACAAACAAAATAGAGAGAGAGAGAAAGAGAGAGGAACGTCAAGAACGGCGAGGAGGACCACGAACGTGAAACGCGACGTGCCTTGGTTCGAGTTGCGTGCACCAACCTCTAATGCGAACTTATGCATAGCTTTTCCGCGAGAGAATCGCGTGTCGCGAGTGCTAGCGAGAGTTCCGTTGAATGCATTTATGTATGAAACCAAGGGGGGTAAGGGTCGAAGGTTATTTCATTCGAAGAGCTCGTGACACGCGTGTCCCAATAAGTATAAAATAACATATGCATGTACATGAACAGTCTTACATTTTCTTATCTTCATTATTATTACTATAGTTTCTGCTAACTTAATTAGCTTATGTTAATTGATTAGGTGAGGAGTGTGACGATCTCACGAAACGAAGAAAATTGTGTTGTATATGCAATCTTTGAAATAAGCTAATTTTTCTATTTCATGACGAAGTTATTTCGAATGATCTACAAGCACTTCTTAATGAAGAAAATTACAATATGGTGCATGTGTATGTATGTACCTATACATATTAGGACGAAGTTTCCGGATGTCTTTTTGTCCAACACCCTGAGAATGATTAATCGATTAATTACCTGAACTCGATAAAGCCGTGATGCAATATAAGCGCCATGAAGTCACCCTGCAGGTCGTCCCGTTCGCCGGCAAGAAGCAGTACACCATCCCACGCTTCCGGGCGAAATTCTAACTCTAATTGTACGTGCTTGTAAGCCGCCCTTAGCGCGGGAAAGGCCAGCCAACCTGACCCCGTGAACCTTGGCGATCTCACTTCGGCCTCTATAAAAAGAAAAGAAAAAAACAGAAGTAAAATTAAAATCCAGCCACATTTATACCGTTCGTTTGCAATCGATTGTTATAATCTAGTTTACAATAACAGATAAATATGTACGAACTCAATGAAATGTTACTGTCCTGTTTTTACTAGATTCAAATTAAGACCACCGACGTCACTTTTGACGTCATTTTAAAATCTATATCTTCAAAGATATCTACCGAAGCCACGTAATGACGATAATTTCTTGTCTCGTTGAAGAATGAGAAGAAAAAAGAAGAATGAAAAGGAAATGACGAAGAGAAGAAAAAATTAGACCCACGGCGCTATTCAGCGAATAGGAAAACAGGCCATCGCCCATTAATGTGTACATCTTTCATAATAAAATAGAGCAACGGTATCTCGTTTAGACATCGTTCCTAAAAGTTTGCACAGCATGCGCTTACTCGGTCGCTACCTCGCGTCTTTCATTTCAAAACGCCGCACGTCCGGGAAAGAGAGAAACGCAAAAAAGGAAGAAAGGAAAAGAAAAGAAAAAGAGAGTAAAGGGTGGGAGAGAGAGAGAGAGCGAGAAAGAGAGAGGAAGAAAAAGAGAAAGAAAAAGTAAGAAAAGAGGCTACAAGTAAGTATATACATAAAGCATCCTTTACGTGAGTCTCTATAGACCTTATTGCGGGGAAAATATTAAGTTCCAACAAAATATTAAGATTCTCAGACCGAAAAAAGGAGGACGTTATTTTCGCGTGCGCGTGCTCACGCGGCGATGAAAATTGTACATGTGGAAACACTCGCGCACGCTTCCCTCGTTCGCCTGCGCTTGCGGATTGCAGCTGTTGAATGCAAACATGAAAAGTCTTGCCTCGCACCGTTTTTTTCCCTCTCTCGCGTCGCGCTTGTGTCCTCCATCGAAAATGCTTCGGTTTCATACAAACTCAAGCTTTATTTTCAACGTAATTACATTGAAGTGTTACATACGTATTAATCATACGTAACTTATGTTATCAATGTGTTTTTTTTAAAAAAAGGGAGGATAAAGGAGAGATTACGTTACTTCAGCGTAATTGGATTGAAGTATTAATAATATGTGACGCGTGTTATCTTTTCAGTTAAAAAAATTCTCACTTATCCTCAGTTCTCTTTCTATTTTTTTTTTTATCTCTTTTTCTTTGCTCTGATTCCTTTATTCGCTCTAATCTCATTCAAAAATCGAGAAAAGGGAGAAAAAGTAGCCATGGAAAGAAAGAAGTTAGCTCACCGAGTTGACATCGATCGCCACCTCTTCCAAGAGGGCATTGACACCTCTGCCCGAAGGAGTTGCTTTCCTTCTGTTGTCTGAGGGCCACGCTGTTGCCCTCGAGATCCATACCCATCGATCCATCCTCGTTGCTTCCATTTCGCTCAGCTACGAGCACCACACTACGAACGTCTTCATCTAAGGACGGCTCAACGAAACAATTCCCGGGCCCGCAATCCAACGTACAGGTTGCTTCTGTACTCGCTATGGTGCTCGTACTCTCTTCAGTCGTTGACCACGAATTAGTTTGTGGCTTTTGAGTTGTACTTGGTATCTGTTGAGAACGATTATTATTAATTGCAATTATTTCTAAAATAGTGAGCGAATCATATTACATTGTATAATAGATGTAATATAAAGTCAAGTAGATTTCAACATAGTATTAAACGGAGTTTCTTAATTTTTGTCAATTCGATCGAACTTTTAATTTCAATTGAATCTCCAGCTAAAGTTCATGCAATTTTCTTTAATTTTCCTCCATCTTATTTAAACTTTCTATTCGATTTTTCTTGAAATTTCTTTCGCGACTCGTTACGGACACGCCCCCGTATTACCCGATTCGAGCTCCGATAATACGAGAAGGAAATTCGCGCGTTATCTTCGGACTCAAGGTCTTTTCCTTTTTACGAAGAATAATCGAAGAAGTCTCGTCCCGGGAAATTGGGAGAGAAGAGAAAGTCGAAGAGGCTTGTTCGTGTGTGTGTCTGTATGCGTGAGAGAGAAAGAGAAGATCTGTACCGGGAATATTTTTCTCGCGAAGAGACATCGACGGCCGCATGAGGGAGAAACGATGACCGTCCAGAAGACATTTCGAGAGACACGGAAAAAGATATAACCGGAGCCGACAAGACGAATAGGTTTTGCAAAAGAGCAATGGGGATAACCAGCATCCCGTTAGATACTGTCTTACGTACACGAACGGAGAGTACGAGTGATGGACGTACATGAAGGAGATAGAGCTCTTCGTACGTTTCGCGTAACTTATTATCGTAACGCTCGATCGAGTGGCCCATGCAATTTCGTAGATAAGAAATTCAGAAAATTAAATTTTGTCTTTTTCCTTTTCTTACGAGAAACGAAAAAAAAAGTAGCGAATACTATGGCATTAAAGAGAAACTCGTTGAAAAATTGAAGACACCTAAACGTAGATGCAAATCGATCATACCTTCCCGGTAGATGAGGGCAGCTCCGCCCTCTCGAACGTCCCATTGAACTGCCCGTTTATTTTTGTTCCATTTGTCGTCGCGTTCTCGTTCGGAGAGTCCAAATGTATCGTAAAGGATGCACCACGCATATAAAGAATATCTTCGACTGCATCTTCGTCTTCGTCCGTCTCCGCGTTCAGCTCGTCTCTCTCCAAGTCGTCGACGAATTCTCCGAACTCGTTCGTTGACGGTGACGTTGCATTGAGCTCTACAAAAAGTAAACGTTAATTGCTAATTAAAATCAACTATTCTTTATTACATTACAACGTTATTTCAAAAATAATATTTTCTTTGTAGCTTCCATTTGGATCACTTTGATTAAATAAACTTTAAATCAATCAAACGTTCAAACGTTTTAAGTGATTGCACGATCAAAAAGCAGTCTGATTAGCGATTGCATACGTTATAATCCGCATGCATTTATCGTATCACAATCTTCAATCGGAGAAGATTAATTGTCGCGGGAGTAACCTTGATGAATCTTTAATCGATCGCAACGGTTCGCGATGTTTTCGATTCGAATTTATCAAATCGGGGGATGAACCAACGAAAATGTTTACATTCACCTCGAACGGTGAAACGTTTTCCGACATTCTACTCTCGTCGTTAGTAATAGATGATTCGATTGGATGGCGATGAATTAAAAAAAAGCGTACATTTACATTGTACCGTTCATACCACTCTTCAATAAACATCAAATACAAGTGTCGATCGTTTGTCGATCGTTATCTCTTTCGATACTTTTATACAAAATTGCTGTAGGATCGACGAAATTAAATAAAGAAACGTTTCTGGAATCAAATATTAGTAGTAGGTACATTATGTAATGTCCGGGCAACTAAAACGCGGTCCGATAAAATCGATAACGATCGGGCGCACGATCGGTAAATCAACTTCAGATTTCGGACAATCGAAGCCTCAATCAGATATCGAGTCAATGTAATCAAGAAAGATTGGGATTTTACCGGAAGGATACGAGGAGACAACTCGTTGCGTCAGAATTGTCAAAACGCAAATACGTAAAACGTATAATAGAATACCTATGCATTTCATTTGGCATGAAAATACATTACTTTTTAATAATAAACTTTTGATTAATACCTATCCCTAACCAATAACGACCGTGGCTTTGATAAATATAATTAACTAGCTTGAGCTATTGCACGATAAATAATATTAATCGTATCTAAACACGATATTCATTGCGAAGATAATACCGTATATTGAAATCATTAAACAAGCATAAAATAGATCAATCGAGCTTGAAATAGATCGATCGGGCTTAAAAATATCATCAAATTGAAATTAGATAGTAATTAACTCGAGCGCACTTGCGTAAATACCTTCGATGGATGGTACGAAGGTACATATAGGTATTGATGTACACGATCGCTGACAACAAACACGTGCGATGAAAACCGCGATTAGCGGATATGGACTACGCAAAAGAGAGGGGGATACACGTTATTGTGCCACAATCGACCAACTATGTTACTCTTGGGAGGGGATGTTATTCCCTGGATTCGGTCAAAAGTGTGATTCCCCGATAACCCGGGGCATTACTTTGATTTTTTCATTAATATATAAGCCACCGTTACATTGCAGTTGACAGATCGAGACTGACCTTACAAGGAACTGGATTTGGTAAGTAAAATATAAGCAACGCTTATTCGATATAGCTCAAATTAAAGAAGAATACATTTCCTAATATGTATTCAAATTGGTTACTTCAATATAATACCCATAAAATTCTATAAAAAAACATAATTAGAACAAATTGCACATATTTATCCAAACAGGCAATACTATTATGAGAACGTTCATTGCCGTCATCGCCCTAGCGGCGGTGGCTTTTGCTGGGCCCATAAAGCCGAAAATAGCTGGTGGCCACGTAGAGGTTGGAGCTGAATGCAAAGGATCGAAATGCGGAGGAAGCGTAGAGGTTGGTGTTGATTGGTTCATGGCCGAAGATGGAACTCTTGTCCCTATTGCAACACCAGCTGGTGGACACGTTGATGTTGGAGCAGAATGTAAAGGATCAAAATGCGGAGGCAGCATCAACGTTGGCGTCGACTGGTTCCAAGCTGAAGATGGAAGCATTGTCCCTGTTGCTCAACCAGCTGGTGGCCACGTAACCGGTGGTGTCTCTTGCAATGGAAAACACTGCAGCGGTAACGTAGGCGTTGGTGTTGACTGGTTCCAAGCTGCAACTGGAAACGTTGCTCAACCAGCTGGTGGTCACGTAACTGGCGGAGTCTCTTGCAATGGGAAACACTGCAGTGGAAACGTAGGCGTTGGTGTTGACTGGTTCAAAGGCGAAGATGGATCCCTCGTTGCAGTACCTAGACCAGCTGGTGGTCACGTAACTGGAGGAGTTTCTTGCAATGGAAAACACTGCAGCGGTAACGTAGGCGTTGGTGTCGACTGGTTCGAAGCAGCTGATGGTATCATCGTCCCAGTACCACAGTCTCAATTTGCTACTTATGGCGGTCATGTAACTGTTGGAGGCGAATGCCACGGATCAAAATGCAGCGGAAACATTGGTATTGGTGTCGATTGGTTCAAGGCTGAAGATGGATCCCTCGTCCCTGTTGTCAGACCAGTACCAGCCAAGAGGGAAGTATCTGCTGGAGCCGAATGTCATGGATCAAAATGCTCAGGACACGTCGATGTTAAAGTAGACTGGTTCGTTGCTGAAGACGGTAGTGTCATCCTATACCCCACACCAGAACCAGCTAAAAGAGAAGTATCTGCTGGAGCCGAATGTCATGGATCAAAATGCTCAGGAAACATCAACGTTAAGGTAGATTGGTTCCAAGCCGAAGATGGTTCTCTTGTCCCTGTTATCACACCAGTACCTGCTGGCGGACACGTAGAGGTTGGAGCTGAATGTAAAGGGTCAAAATGCGGAGGAAGCGTAAAGGTTGGTGTCGATTGGTTCATGGCCGAAGATGGAACCATTGTCCCTATTGCGAAACCTGCTGGTGGACACGTTGATGTTGGAGCTGACTGTAAAGGATCAAAATGCGGAGGCAGCATCAACGTTGGCGTCGACTGGTTCCAAGCAGAAGATGGAAGCGTTGTCCCTGTTGCTCAACCAGCTGGTGGTCACGTAACTGGCGGAGTCTCTTGCAATGGAAAACACTGCAGCGGTAACGTAGGCGTTGGTGTTGACTGGTTCCAAGCTGCAACTGGAAACGTTGCTCAACCAGCTGGTGGTCACGTAACTGGCGGAGTCTCTTGCAATGGAAAACACTGCAGCGGAAACATAGGCGTTGGTGTTGACTGGTTCAAAGGCGAAGATGGATCCCTCGTTGCAGTACCTAGACCAGCTGGTGGTCACGTAACTGGTGGAGTCTCTTGCAATGGAAAACACTGCAGCGGTAACGTAGGCGTTGGTGTCGACTGGTTCGAAGCAGCTGATGGTATCATCGTCCCAGTACCACAGTCTCAATTTGCTACCTATGGCGGTCATGTAACTGTTGGTGGCGAATGCCACGGATCAAAATGCAGCGGAAACATTGGTGTTGGTGTAGATTGGTTCAAAGCTGAAGATGGATCCCTCGTCCCTGTTGTCAGACCAGTACCAGCCAAGAGGGAAGTATCTGCTGGAGGCGAATGTCATGGATCAAAATGCTCAGGACACGTCAAGGTTAAAATAGACTGGTTCCAAGCCGAAGATGGTAGTGTCATCCTATACCCCACACCAGAACCAGCTAAGCGGGAAGTATCTGCTGGAGCCGAATGTCATGGATCAAAATGCTCAGGAAACATCAACGTTAAGGTAGATTGGTTCCAAGCCGAAGATGGTTCTCTTGTCCCTGTTATCACACCAGTACCTGCTGGCGGACACGTAGAGGTCGGAGCTGAATGCAAAGGGTCAAAATGCGGAGGAAGCGTAAAAGTTGGTGTTGATTGGTTCCACGCAGAAGATGATCTAGTCATTGTTCCAGTTGGACCAGGTGGTGATAATGAACATTATCAAAGTTCGTCCATTCAGGAAATCACTTTGGTGAAGAAGGATGGAAAAGTAACACTTGCACAGCCCGGTGACACCAGAGACAATGCACTTTCCATTGGAATCCGCTGGAGCAAACTGCGTGATGGAACCTATTTCCCGGAAATCCTCGATGGTGGACTGATCCCAGAAGAGATAGTCATTGATCAAATTAGTCCAGAGACAGCACGTTTCCGTGTTAAGATCGGAGGCAAGGTCAAGTGCCACGGTTTGAAATGCAAGGGCAACGTTAACGTTAACGTTGGTAACCGCAAGAGGAGGGAAGTCGAAGCTTCGGAAATTCACAATACCATCATGACCTTTAGCGAGGATGAACTACCCATCGAATTTATCCTAGAGTTGCCAATGAACGCGTGATATGCGTAACTCTTGAAATGCACGAACAAAAACGAAAGATGGTGTCTGGCAAAAAATTTGTATATTTCCGAAACAAAAAATTCACGTGATCATTATTACGCTAGACGATCACCAAAAAACAATGTTCCTATAATTATTATATTAATAAAATGATGATGTACATATAAAATCTTTTTATTCATTTTATATTCAACGACATTTATTCTCCCATAATAAAAATGCATTCATCTATCTCCTTTCTCTCATCGACTGTTTGGAAGAATAATATTAAAAAAAAGACTCTTCCTCCTTTCCGCACAGTTTATTCTCAGTTTATTTTCGCCTCTTGGGACTAAAGGACGGGGAGGGGGCGAGGAATATCGGAAGCCTCGGACGAATAATTTCTACCTGCTCAGCATCGTTGACGCATCGATCTTCAATAGCGAATTACTCGAGTGCAACCCATCCGGCGAATTGCATCGTTGAATTGTATATCCCTGAAAATGGACGATGCATTCATCTCGCGCTACTCAGCCCGTTCGTTTCGGTCTTATGCCGTAAAACGGGCCGATGATTTTATGCTTTCCATCTAAAACACGATCGGGAATATTTAATGGACGATAACGACGACGATGACGACAAAGACGATGTCGTTGAAAGTTCTAGAAAATTGATCGATGCCGAGTAATAAGACAAAAATAGAAGAAAGGAAAGAACTATTCGTGGAAAGTGATGAGTCTCGAAGACAAAATCTTATCCACTTCAAAACGCTTTATCTAATGGGCGATACCGATGAAATTAAAGATGAGGATCTTCTTTTTCTCTTCGTGCCTTTGTACATTGACCTTAATTTAGATTAGATCTAATTAGATTAACAACGTCGATCTAAGATAATGACTGGATTACGTGCAAAGTATAACCTGTTTTTTAGAAATACAATAACAGCTAAGAACGATTTAATTTTTATTAACCGCTAACGGAACACCTTGAAATCCGTGAATAAATCACGACAAATGAATACACAGCGAATGTACTTTAAGCAAATCGCTCTGTATCACGATTATACTTACCGAGCGTAAAATCGAATGAGAGGATAGATTTCGCTTATTACGAGCGCGGGAAGGGTAAAACGCCAAAGGCATTATCGTGAATGAGAAAGATCGTTAAGAGGGAACGACTTTAACGGACTGGACGAAATTGTTACAAATGAAGCTGGATGGTAGTTCGCAAAAGGAGGTTTTACCGTTCTATTTTTTTTGTTGCCCCTCTCCCTCGCTAATTGTCATCGATAATCGCTAAAGAGTTCGTTAATCAAGTTCAAGTTGAGGAGGTAGGTGGAAACAGAGAATGGAATATCTTAAGTAACGATTTCCATAAAAAGCTGGAGTGCTAGAGAAAGACGAAGAGAGGTAGAAGAAGATAGAAGTTGCCAGCAACCACCAAAAGAAAAAGGATCGTATATATTAAAGTAAGATATAAAGCGCAATAGAGAAGATCAAGTGCATGGATGCTTTCAAAAGTTCCACGAGTAACTATGAAATGCTGCGGTGGCACGGTAATAACGTGTGCTCTTTCCCTCTCTCTTTCTCTCACACCCATAGGACACTCAGTACGCGCAACACGCGCGTAGTTTAAACTTTCATCCCCTGGTCGCTGCTAGGGGTTGAGATGAAATATTGAAAACAATTTGTAAAACGTAGGAAACGAAGGGAAGCGCTTTTTTGAGGGTGCTACTGCTAGTTATCGCCGAATTGCACGAGCTCCGCTCATTCGGGAGCTTATGGTTTTTTTTTTGTCAGCTGTTCAATAGGATTTCGCGTCATATATACGTATCTCTTGTCCTTTTTGGTTACTTTTATTTGGTTCCTTTCTATTTTTTTCAATTTTTTTCTCTTCGACGCATGCAGCATAGCGGAAAGACAAACGCGCGTGAAAAAAGGAAAAAGAAAGAAATGGCTGGTCGTCTTTTACTGTCTCTCTCTCTCTATCTTCCGTAATTTTTTAACGACACGCAGTTTCCGCGCTAACGAGCAACGCTTCGGTTCGACGTTTGTGTATATGTGAAAGACAGAGAAAAAGAAATAGAGGAACTTTAACCCACTTTATTTCACCCGAGCGATACCTAACGACAAGAAGAAATCGTTACAAAAAGTTGAAATCGTTGACATCATTAAGAAACGACTAAGAAAATAATTAATAGATAAGGACGAGGAAATGTTTGTTCCAAGAAAAAAAGGATTTATCTAGTCACTTTCGAGGAAAGAAAAAAGGCAAAGTAAAAATGGAAGGGAAAAAAAGAGAGTAAATTTCATGAAACTTACCGGCACAACTATATCCGTTCTTATGGAGTATGTAGCCATCCCTGCAGTCGCACTCGTACATCCCGTCGTGAAGTTCGTAGCAGAGATGCTCGCAGGGAGATCTATGCCCGCATCTTCCTAGAAAACAAGAACGATCATTCTCGTAGAAAAAGTATTTGCGTTCGACGCCGAGCGGAGAAAAGAGCGTCGTCTCGTTTCTCTTCCCTCTTACTCCCCCTTCTACTCTCTTTTCTACTCTCTTTCTACTCAGCTAGCTTCGAAAGTCCCTCTACCCCGAAGAAAGTTCCTTCAAATTCCATTCGCAAGACTGCCACGTTATACGGAATCGAGTGTCCCCAAGAAAAAGCTTGTTTTTCGAAACGTCTATCGTTTGGAGGGACGTTTTCGAGTCAAATTTTTCTAGCTATGGACGATCAAATATTTGTCTCACGAAGATTTTCTTTGTGAATTATTCTTTTTAGTGTAATATTTTCTGCGAGCAGGCAATTTCCACTGTAAATATTTTTTAATTCTAAATACAGACTAAATATACATATTCTAATAATAAATAATTTCAAATAGTTCAATAATGAAATACACACATCCCACTAATAATCAATAATTCCAATAATAAATATAAACATCCTGTGCGCTTAATATTGAATATTTAAATACATATATGCATGAATATGAAGTTTATTTCTAACTAACGGGCACGTAACGGTCAAATACAAAATTAATCGAACAGTCCCATCCTTATTGTCACTGAATTCGTTAATGCGATGAAAAGGGAGAAAGCGAATGGAAAAGAGAAAAAGACAGAGGGAAGGAAAAAAAAAGGGTGGAGAACGGGGAGTGGCAGACGAGGGTGTGGCCATCCAAGCAAAGGATAGACATCCCATTTTTATCCCGGTGGTCAGCGTGTTTATAAATCGTTATCCTTTATCCACCAAGGACTTATTTATAACTGCCGGCCACAACGACCATGGAAAATTTACTTTTCCCGCGCTACCTGGCCGCCATTGGCGGTGATGTTGGCGGTAGTAGCTCGACGTCGACCGTTTCACGTCCGGAAAATTTCATAAAGCCAATTTTATAACTTCGCTGTGAATTTCGTGCGAAAGCTCGCTTTCTCGAAGGCTCGTCCGTGGGTTTTATCCACCTTCCACACCCACCCCTTGCAACCTTCCACGTTGGCTCGCCTTCGTCGTGGGAATAAAGCAGGCAGTGCATGCAGAATCTCCGTTTTATTATCGTCAACGACGAAAATGACGAAGACTTTGCAGACTTTTTAGGGTCTTCTTTTTTTATAGTCGCCTGGGTCGATGGAGTCGCGGAAAAAAGGAGATAAGAAAATCTACGTACGTGAATGAGAAGGAAAGAGAGAGAAATATTGGAATCGATGAGAAATTCGGTATTGGTACTTCCAAAAGCCTAAAAACTCACATGAGAAAGAATGAAAAAGGAATGTAGTAACCGAAACTGTTAAAGGCTCGTACGTTATCGAGCGATGTAAAAAATGTGCATATACGATATATGAAAAATAGAAGTCGAAAGTATTTTTGTACATTTTTTAAAACCGAATAGGTGAGCTTTTTTAATGAATGGAATATTCTAAAGCCATGAATGAATTTGAAAAATTTAAGGTGATATGTCTATCGACAATTTTCAAGAGATACTCGTCGTTGATCTCAACAATAAAATAGAAATAGAAATCAAGATCTATCATAAGCATTGAACTATGTACCTACATTATGTAAACTTCACAGGTTAATGTGATTCCTTAACAATGTCAAAACACTGGTAAAGATCTTCAAATATCGATTAAAGACAATCCCATGATCCTTTTCACAGGTTGGTCTTTATAAGCTTCCGTTTCCTTCACCGTCTCCGCGATTTTCGCAAAAGCAATAGAGGAATACGTTAACCCGCGTATTATTCTATCCTTTGCCGCACGATCGATCTTCAATGCGGCCTATCACGCATGTGCAATGTACCATCGCGATTGTGTAAATTGGCCGTGTAATCAAGTTGTACATTGGCCTATAGAATAATCCGAATAGTATAAGATCTATCTCTCTCACTCTCTATCTATTTCCCCATCTATATATTCCTTTCTCACTCTCTCCGGTTATCGTGGTGGCGTTTATCGAACGGCACAAGGAAAGACGAGCTCCGGGTAATATCTCCGTGCTCCTCATCCTCCTTCCGATCCTCCTTCTCGAATCGTACCATCTCGAGCGCGATAACTGCGTTAGCCGACTCGTGAGAAGCGCGATTCATTAGTTGTGACGATAACAGTGACAGAGGGTGGGGGGGAAGGGAAAAATAAAAATAGAAAAAAATGCTTACTGCTGCGAGACTCTGGTTAGTTGTTCGCGAAAAAGGGGATGAAAGCTTTTATATTTGAGAAAACGAGACGAGCTTTCTTTTTTAAATAAGCAGAAGAAAAAAAAGTCACTATTGTATCTGATAACAAATAACGAATTTTTATCTAGCTTTGTATCATGTTTCAATTATCATCGAATGTTGAGACAATATCAACATCTCGGAATTTTAAAAATATTTGTTAAGTTTTTCAAAATGTACAACAAAGATAATTATAAATGAAATAACGTTTATAATAAAATCCCTTGCAAATTGAAACGTATTTAAGATCGATTTTTTGGGGGAAAAAGCAGAAGCTTCTATATAACATTGATACTTGTTACATACTTTTCATTGATACCGTTCACTATAGAATCACCAGTTTCAATATCGCATCACCAATTACAGTAGCGGTTCGTATACATTTCGTCGCTCATATCCTCGCAACAGGAAGGAAACGTAATATTTCACTGCGGTGTCTCCGATCCATCCACAAAACCCATCCTTCTTCTCACCCACAAAAACTCGTAGAAATCCAGGAGGAAGAGGTGGTGGAGGATACAATAGGGCCAATAACTTTCTCGCGTATAGGTGTATACCGAAACCCAGACGCAAACATTTAAAATCTGGCCGACGGCCGAACGATTCTTGGCATACCACGGGGCCAAACGCGAGGCGGGCAACAACGGTGTGGTACGCTGGTAGAAATCATTGTTGGGCGAACAACAATGGCCGAAGCTCCAGCGTTTTCACCGATAGAGATACCAACTCCTGGCTGAGCCATTTTAGGTGTCGGTTATAACCGTAGCCGGCTTTACCTAATGTAATTTATCTTTATTAGCACGCCAAGCGTGGGACTTTACGAGTTTATTTAACCAAGCCACGAACGAAAATGAAATATCGCGTTTGCGGATTTTAATTCATTTTCCATAGTCAAACACCAACGTCCAGCACCATTACCCCGATTATATCGATTTTGATTAACGTCTATCGAATAATATTACTACCCACGTAAACACAGGAAACAACCATCTTCCTAAATGTAGGATGATGGAGTCGGATCCTAAAATTATGCTCGCGATAATATGACGTAATCGGTGCCCGCTCACGGTGACAAGACAACAGGTCCATGTCTAAAAGCTTCCGGGGTCAACAGGTGGGGAACTGCTTCAGCGGGAAGCACAGGAGCACACGGCTCTTTTGTGGAGTCTATGAAAACAGAGTCGGGAATCCGGGAACATCGATCGGCTAACCGATGATCGCTTCTCTCATTCGTTTCAAAGATGATTGCCCTTTGATCCATACAGGAAAGGTGAAAAGCGAGAAAGAGAGATAGAAGAGACAAAGAAGAGAAAAGAGTGGTGTGATTGAAAAGTCGCGGTTTTCTCAAATTTTTCAGCCAAAATCACAGGACGAGGACAAAGCCGAGTTGACTTGGAAAGAAAAAGGGTTCGAAAGGGTACTCTGTTAGTCTTCGGAAGCCCGATGGGTCACAGGACGAGAGAAAACTGGGGATTCCAAACCCTAAAAAGACTGTGAGAGTGAGAGAGATAGGGAGTAGGGTGAAGAGTCAAAGTTCTATGGGCCACTCAGCCGGATCTTCCGCGGGCTGGCAAACTAAACTCGCGTGCTGCCTATTCAAGTAAGCCGTAAACGGGACGATGACGAGGGTGAGCTTGCCGTCCGTTCGACTTACTTGATCCATAGGGAATCGCTCCGTTCCTTCTTCCCGTTCTCTTTACGACAAGAAGGGAGGTGTGGATATCATCGTGAAAGCAGTGACCTTGAAATTTTGTATGCAAACGGTAAAGAAGTCGAGTACAAAACAAATACATAAAAATGATGAATTTTATAGATCACGAGAAATTGTATTCACGATCCTCGTGATATTTCTTCATTTCAATTCAACGAGTAAAATTGACAACGATCATATGCTTAAAAATTTACTCATCTCGGATAGAAAAAACGCAAGGTCAGGAAAGTGAGCCAAGGGTTAGCTTCATTTTTCATCTTTCATTACTGATCTTTTATCTTTCACGTTTTTGAAACGCTTACCTTGAAAAGCGGCTTCGAAGGTGGTCTTCTCCTCGACGGGATTTTGCGCGAACACAACGGCGATCGCGAGGTAGCCGAGAATCATGATAGTCTGGCGACTACGGATCCTTGCCATAGTCCACTGCTAAACATGCACGGCCTTTCTTCGGATCGATCGCTTCACTCTTTTCCTCGCAAGCCCTCGGAGTTGGCTTTAAACACACGACCGGACGGACAGATGGACGAATGAACGGATAGACGAACGAACGAACGCGCTCGCGAACGTTTCTTCTTCAGAAAAGTTCACCGTGTCGAGTTTCCTCTTTTTCTTTTCCTCTTCTTGTACCTCGTCCTTCTTCTTCCGCCTTCTTTTCCTCTTTTGCACCCTTACACCGTGACTCGACCGATCTTGCTCCCTTTTCTACCTTTTTTCTTGCTTCCCGGGTGAAAAACGGACGGTCTACGTCGAACGTCGGTAAAAGGTGAGAAAGAGAGAGGGTAGCAGCAGGATTACACACACACAAGTACACTCGCGATTACACGCGGATACTGTTATTAAGAGAAAGAGAGAGAGAGAGAGAGATACGCAGGATGGCACGCGCGCGCGCGCGTGCACTAAGGGAGTAGCGCGTGTCGGATGGTGGGACACCTTCCTTTTTTTTTTTTTTTCTTCTTTTTTCTCTCCCCTTTCTCTCTCTCTCTCTTGCTCACTCTTTTAGTCACTAGGGTCGAGTGTCTCGAAGGGAAACCGTGCAACGTCGATCGAAACTCTTTAAACCTGCGAACCAATGCGAGATCGTGTCAAGTGGACGTCCTCCTCTATACGTATCGTCGATCGTTCGAGTGCAAGAGAGAGAGAGAGAGAGAGAAAGAGATATATGTATATAGATATAGGTGAAAAGAGTAAGATAGAAATAGAGATAGAGGGATGATCGGAGGGCAATAACTCGAGCTTCTTGCGGTTCTTTTTTCTAACCCCATCTCCCTCATTCCCTCACCTTTCAAGACCACTATCGTAACCATTCCATAATTATTGCCGACGATAGAAAAAATTCTTTTTTAAATTCTTCGACCGCGCGACGATTCAATTCGTCTCATGCAATATCGAGCCACTACCTACAAGTATGCCCTTTCGGTCCAGATTCTAAGAGCGTATTAACGATCCCGTCGAAAGCTCTTATCGTAAGAAAGGCACGACACAAGGTACATTTTTGTATGTGTATGTGCGTGCAATGAAAATCGTAAGATAGCTCAAGTACCAGCAACGATTGTATATGTAGAGTGAGTACTACGTAACTATTGCCGTCTGAAGTAGGTAACTTTGCAATTTATAAGTTATAAGGAGGGTAGAAACAATTTTTTCTCTTTTTTTACGGGTAAGGATGTTATTAAATATATATTTTAATGTCTCAATGATCTCGTTCTTTAGATACCGAGTAAGGAGAACTTTAGTTGGGCTAAATTAGAAATTCAGCCTACGTACGAAAGGCGGTATGAAAATGAAGGCACGAAATAATTTCTTTCCCGTGAAATCCGAATTCCACGCGATCTTCTCTTCTCAGTTTAAATGTGCTGTTTACGCGGTCGCTTCCGCATGGAATACGAAATCCGATATTATCGTGATGCGTATGGTTAAAATGGATTTCTATAAATAGACAGAGTGAGAGAGAGAGAGAGAAAAATTGTACGAGCTTTCATGAATTTTGATATTCTACGTTCTCCGCTTTCCTTCCACTTCTTGTTTGTTTCCCTTCTCTCTTTTCAGTTTTCTCTGTTTTTAGACATGATCATCGTTAAAGAATTTGTAAAGCAAAATTTTAAGTATAAAATATCAAGTTTGTTGAGACTCGTCATACCGTGTAAACTTAATGGAAATTTTAGTTGTTTTTAAATCAATTAAAAAAATATAAAACAGATTTCAATTATTCCAACGATTACGGAGCGTTTCTCTTCTTTTAAGATAATCGCATTTAATAAATTCATTGAATGATGTACGATATAATAAATGATCTACCGAATTGTTTAATGTTATAGAAATGATTAACGATTGCAATTTTGACAGGACCCGTAACTTTCCTATGTAAAACCTCATGCATACATAGATATACACATATAGACGTGTACCACATCGAGGGTAAAAAGTATTGGAAACAGCCCTTACACGTTAAACTCGAATCTTCTCGGTCGATTTTAAAAAACGTTCGACGGTACGTTCGTTGTTACGCGTAAACGGGTTGGGAGCGAGTTATCGGCATGGACGATCATCGATGCGAGCTTCGAAAGACTCGACACGGGAGTACGAGAGAGAGAGAGATCAAGAGAGGGGGGAATAAAAGAGGTTTAAAAAGCGGAAAGATAATTTTCCCGGTCCATTTATCCTCGACTCGTATTATTTAAAGCGTACAATAAAAGCACGAACGTAACGCCTTTTCAACATTTATCCTTTGACTTTCTCTTCACACCACCCCTTCCCAGCTTCTTAGCCCTACTGCTTACACCAGATTAAAATAATTAGTCAAATCTCGACGCTCTTTTCCGACGAATTTACCAAGAATAGGCGAAAATTGAGTGAATGAATCATCCGCCGATCTTTCTCAATCCCCCCTGCCGAATGACGAGAGTTCAGAAGATTAATGATCCCGAAAAAAGTTTACTCGAGACGAACCTTACGTTCCATGCCCCTAAATTTCGAACGTATTTTCCTCGGAAATAAAAGGAGGAAAAAAAGGGAGAAAAATGATGCGGAAGTCGTGTGTGTTTCATGAACAAACTCGGCAAAAGGCAAGGATATTCCAAAGTATCCACAAGGCGACCCACGTAGGGTACTTAAACACGCTCGAATACGCGTCCACGTGTGACATTTTATTGACATTTTCCACGTTAACGCGGAAAGGCGAGCAGCGGTTCGGCTTAACGTCGCGACGATGTAACGTGCCGCGTTTAGAAACCCGGGGAAAATGTCCGTGTAATAAGTTTATCGATGATGCCACACCGATAAATAAATTTTCAAGGCGATAGACGAAATTGAGCGACAAATTACACGCGAGGGAGTATCTGACTAAAGATAGAACGTGATTGGTTAAAAAAGATATATAGGCACACATGTACATTGAAATGTCTAACCTCGAAACCGAATTAGATCCTTATCGAGGAGCACGCGATGGATCGAACGATAAAGCTAATCATGGCTTTCGATGGAAAGGGAGGAAGGAAACGGGTAGAAAAAAAATTGGATAGGTATACGTTATTTTATCGAGAGAGGGAATATTAATATTCGTTATTCCATTCCGATATTCGTCCGTACCTATGTATGCAGACGGATACATGCATATATAGCATAACCACATACATAGGTAGATGACAAATCGAAATAAAAAAGAAAAACGGTGAAACGCGAATTCGAGCCGACGCAACTCGAAGCGAAACTCACCGACGCGAGAGCGAGTACGTAACTGTTGATTCTAAGGACGTAGAATCGAGATAGTAAGAGAGAGAGAGAGCAAATGTTTAACAGGTTTGTAGATCAACGATGGCATCAAAGGATCTTCTTCTTTCATTTATCCTGAGGCACAGTAGAGATTAATATCGTGTGAGTTACTCTTTAACTAACTCCTACACGGAAATTCACACGAGACGTTTTGTCGCGATGAAACTCGAGCGATTTCCCTTTTTCCCATCGCCGTATGTCACACGGTGCAATATCTTCGGACACTTGGAGACGAAATGTTCGAAGATTGTTAGATTTCGATGAAATGGGAAGACGAATAAGGAGGAAAGAAAGAATCGATGAAAGACAGAAAAGATAGAAAAAGATAGAGAAGAAGGAAACGAATAGGGGTGAAAATGAATAGGACGACAGAAGAAGAAAAGGAGAGAAAAAAAGAGAAATAGGGGAGGAAACTTAGACGAACCCCTCGCAAAAATTCTTCGATCGTATACACGCGCGAGACAATCGATTCCGTTTGTCCAGCCGTTCTTGCCAAAGCTCGCGTGTGAAATTAGAAGGACCCGAAGAAAGTAATAACACACTGACGATGGCGAGAAGGTAAGAACGGTATACGGGGTAGGAAATTATGGGAAAAAAATTGAACGATCAACGATGAAAAATCTTGAGTTCAGAGAGCGAGCACACGCGCACGCACGCGGTCGGCTCTTTTCATCTTTTCACTTGTTCCACTGCTTATCCGTACCTCTTCTTCGAGCACTATCAATAATGATGCTGCTGCTACTGGCGATGATGATGACGGTGTTGATGGTGGTGTTTTATCCGTGACAGCTTAGACAGGTTCGCGTAGAACGCGAAGGATAAACGTTCACGAACGGGTCACAGGCACACGGTATACTCGCGAGACTCTCGTGACTCGAGAAGAAGATAGAAGATAAAGAGGGAGATAGAAGATAAGAGAGTAAACGTGTTAGAGAGAGAGAGAGTATGAGTGAGAGAGTGAGAGAGAGAGAGAGAGAGAGCACGAATGAACGACGATCGTAACGTGAGAGAGCAACGCGGCTTCCGCCGACGCCGGCCGGTGCTTCCAATCGAACTGCGGGGGTTGGTTGACGGTGGCGCCGCCGAGGGACGCTGAAAGATGCCGTGTGGAATGCGTCACGAGCACAACCACCACCACCACTACTACCATCACCACCACCGGCAGCAGCTCCACCACCACCACCAGCGTCGCCTTCGATCGGTCGCCATATTTCTTTTGCCCTGCGTTTATTATACTACCCCCGAAAACGACCTTCTCTCCAGGCCACCGGCCAATCAGAAGGGGGTTGAGAATTCCCTGGACGTATACTCACAACTATAGTGGATTCTTCGACCGGTGCTCGATAATAAGCTGCTTTATCGGCACGCGTTTCCTCGAAAGACACACGTTTCCCTTTTGTCTTTTCTTATCGGGACAATTTTTTTCTTCCTTCTTTTACGAATAAGAATAAGGTTTCATTCGAAAAATCCGTATACCTGCTTAGCCTGTGAAGAAGATGATAGAGAGAGATAGATAGATTCGAAGTATGTAATACTTTGATAAGAACAGCTTTCACGTGCTTCGACTCGAATAGTTTGTCTCTTTTTCCAAGGGTTGCCATCCACCAGTCATATCTACCCTCGATTCCCCGCCTAACGTCTACTTTCTTTCTATCTTTGTCTCTATTCCCGTTTCTTCTTTCTCTTCCGTTCCTACCGTCACCACCGTTCCTATTGCATCTACCAACCTATATATACGTATCTACTACACCTGTGGTCTGTTCTACCACTCTATCTCTGTCCCCCTTTCTACCCTTTTCCTCTATGTATCTCTCTTTCTCTGTGTTCCCCTTCTCTAGCACTCAACCTCTCCGTCGCCGGTGCTTTGTAAAAGGATTCGTTCATGCGGAGCCTTTCGTTGCTTTCCGAGATACAATTATGCGAATATCTGTTTTACATACTTATGCACGTATGGTAGATATGTTAGGGATCGTTGGTACGTACATTGTGATTTCGTTGTCCGACGTGCATTGCTTTTAATTATTACAGATGCTAATGCTGCCTCGTTCGGTAGTCCTTGCGTACTAATGCAAATTCTTCTAGGAATTTTATGTAATATAATGCGAGTGTCGGGGGAATTTAACATATTAATTACACTTTTGTACCAAGTAGGTATTAAATTTAAGACTTACCAAGGGGCAATTCTTTTGAAGGATTTTTGGATTTAGGAATTTTCTTAGGACCACGGGTGTCAGGATTGAATTCTTTCTTCAAAGAGGTTAATCTACACAGAAAAGAAAACATATCGTCAAACCTGTACGTATATCCTTCATGGATCTACGTGCATTCATTTTAATTATTTACAAAACTAACAGGACGGACGTGATAAAAAATTTTCTAGACAGTCTAGATTTTATATCTTTTTTTCTTCTTTTTCTATCCTTTTTTTTTTATACTAAATTATCGTCAGTAATTGGAGAGAGTAGTCTTAAAGTTTGTCCACGTTTCCTCGATAGGCGCCAAGACAACGATGGTTATCAGAATGGCTAGGAAAACGATGATCGCTACGATGTAGATGCCAAGGATGAGTTTTCTTAGGCCGGCACGCTAAAGTGAGGATAAAACGTGATAAGATAAATTGTTTCGGTGGTATTACTCGCAATCGTAACGTTGTTGTGCTTATGAACTCACGGGTGCTTCCATTCTCGTATCCGCGCTCGTCATCTGTCCACGAGGACTCATATCTTTCATGGGGAAGGAGTCTGCTCTCTGTGCTGAATCCCTGTCCAAAGCGTAGCCCAGGAACTGTCACAGGAATTTAAAGTATTTATTAAAGAAAAATGTGATGACAAAATAAAATAATGAATTGCACTATACTTTCGAAGACAAAGATTTATCGTAGAAATGAATTTAACGACATACTTAATTACGATGTCGGACACCGATGACTTTTTCTTTGAATCATAATTTCCTACTCACCGTAAGAACAACGTGCGTCAGTACGTGGAATATCACGTATGCTACCAATATCCAATCGACCCATTCCGGAAGTTTGGCCTTGCTCAGTCGCACGGCGAAAAATAGCGCGACGACTGTGAAAGAAATTGAATGGATCGTGCCGATTAGCAATTTATTATGGAAAAAATTCGGTCGCTCGCGACGCGACGCTGGTTATCCTGATTCAGCATGATTTAAATTCAGAACTTACTTGCGCAAATCTGTGCTGCATTCCCGATGAACCAGTGGGTCCAATTGAAAAGTTGTCGCCGCGGCGCACCTGGCTCAGGCCTCATGGCCGCTATGAAAGGTTGGATGAAACATAAAATCGTAGTCGCCAATCCGAGTGACGCGTGCAAAGTTTCGGAGCTCCACGTGCCGAGCTCAACAAATATAACGACGATCGCGATCAACGTTAGAATGCAGGTGATGCTGTTCAGGAAGGTGTGCCACTTCAAAGAAGAAAAAGAAAATGCATCATGCATTCCTGCGTTCAAAGATACTAATCTATATTAAAAAGTATTTATATAATAAAAGATACTTACGGCAAACCAATGATCTTTTCCACACATCCGTGAATGGACCCACGTTTGCTTGTAATACCTTGCCAAAAGTATGGCAAGAGAAGTGGTACCCATCCACGCGACGATCATAAGAGAACCATGAATATGAATCAATATGTTACTGGACGGCGTGAATGAGCCAACGTCCGACAATAATTTTGCTTCGCCGGTAGAATCGTAAATTAGGTCGTGGAATCCTACGCCATTTGCTGCAAATGAACAATGTAGATATAGTAAGTAGTGGGAAGAAAATGATGGGTTTATATCGACGAGACTATTCGAGAGCATAAAATTATGTATACCTTTTAAGTCGCTACCGGTTGCTAATAAAAGGTAGTACGGCTTATTGATAAGATCAAATTTCCGATCTTTGATCATCGTCACCTTGTCTCTCCAAAATTGACAGTAGATCGCACCATCTCTCATCGAACTCGTTTCGACTTGAACGTCTCCCATTTGCTACGAAACATATCGTAATCAGGACAACTGATACGCGTCATTACGTTTGACGTATTATTCATTTTTGTTGATTATGTTACAGTTAATTAACGTCATTAATTATGCTGAAATAATTACCAAGCGTTGCCGCTCGTTATGCTTGTCAGGGGTGTTCCATGACGTGTATAATTTGACCTCGTCACCCTCGTTTACACACTCCACCACGCTGTCGTCGCCCTAAACAATTGATTAGAAAAAGAAAAAACGACGTGATTGCGAAGGACCGATTGAGACATGAAAAGTAGATCAATATGGTATCCTATCGATCATGCATTACCATCTTATTATTTTCGGAGAGCCCAACTGCAACGTATTTCCCATCGCGTCCTTGCATCTCGAAGAGATATCGGTCTCCGCGGACTAGCACCGCGACAGCAGCTTTACAGTTCTTTGTCTGTAGACACCCAGAAGGCAGTCCAAAGCAATTCTTCGTCTCGCTGCATCCCTCATAAAAGGGGTCGTCTTGATTACCAAGCTGCAAGACGTTCAACAATGAAACGGCCGCGCGAGAATTATTACGGACGACATTCTAATCTTTTGAAAATAGGTAGGAACTAATTGCAAACGGCAAAATGCTTCGCTCGATTCGTGAAATTGCATGAATGTTAGCAGCCATGAAAATGGTGCAGAAAAATGGCTTTTCTATCGTTTAGAACGACAGTGATTTTCTTTTACTTTATATAATCAGTTTAATCGAAGAGAGAGATGCATCGTCACGCGAACGAATTACATGCTACGCAAGGCAAGGAGGTAATCGGGGAAAACTTTGTTATCAGGGAAAACGATTCTCGCTATTTCTACCTCGTTTTATCCTCCATCTAGCAGCATAACAAAAGAGAAACTAAACGGAACCGTTACAGAACATAAATATGTACAAGGGAAAACTAGCGTAGATTAAATAACAATGTACAACATCGATCTAACCATCCAAGCTAATTAGCGTATCGCTCAAAATGCATACTGACAAACTAGCAGAATAAATCCAGCTTTGTTCGTGAATACCTGCGCCCTACTCGCTTTTCAATTTTAACTCGTGACTTTCCTAATTCTCCTGCCGCTCCAGCTCGCAGGACTATCGCTGGAAAGCATAAAAATGAAAATGCTGGAGGACACTCCTCTCCCTGGACACTTTCCTGGACATTTAACCACTTGCGTTGGAAAAATATGATTACTTCTCCCCGTGTGTATTCAATTTGGTCCCCACTCGCTGGTGCATGTTTTATTTACTTGATGTGGTAGAGACAGAATTAATTAAATGTTCCGAATTGTCTTCTAATTTACTGTAGCATATGCAATTGTCGACAAAATATACTTAACATTAAAGTTAAACAACTGTGTCCAACAGCCCGTATAGCCACCACTTTATTTCAAACGCAAGTGGTTAGAAGAGAAAACATTACCATATCGTCCTGTCTCGGAGTATAATGTGGTGGAGTAGTGGTTCGCAAGGTCGTTGGGAACGGAGACGATGTCAAAATATCGATGGACCGTTTAAGAACAGTGACCTTCGGTGATTCCACGCCAACCCAATACGTCGCATAATCCTGAACGAATGTTGTGCTATGGAAAAGAGCAATTTAACCTGCGTTAATGCACAATCGGATGAGAAAAATATAGAAAACGATGAATATGGATCGTTTCGCAATATCGTGCTAGAATGACACACAACGCATTCTTTTTATCTGTCCCCTTGAAGTCTAGTGGGTGACTCATGCATGGTAAGGAAAGAGAGAATAATACATGTTTCGACTCTTAAAATGTAGGTATACGAATGTATCTTGATAAAGAATAAATCAAATAGAATTAAAAATGGACAAGATGTATAACATTTTTCAAACTAAAATCTTTCAAACCACAGTGCAAATCCTTTTACATTCCAAACACTCACTTGAAAATAATGGTACCCTCATAGTTAGACGGTGCGATCCAATCGAACTCGAGATTTTGCTTCTTCGTCTGATTCGCGTGCGTCACGGCATTCTATAAAAAAAAAGGATCCAAAGATCGATGAAGAAAAAAACCCAAAGTAATACCTACATGCCGTTCCAAATCAAAAGATAGGAATGTAGGCGGATCGTATCCGGTTCGTACCTTAAGGCCGGGAGTACATTCGACGAATCTCGCTGTTTCTGGCAAATTGGCGAATTCGCCGACTAATTCACCAGTTTCTGAGTCCCTCGCTAATATCAGAAAACCCATATATGCGAGACCCTGAGGACTTCCCAATATTAGGTGAACTTTGCCCTGTCCCGCTGCTGGTAGAATTTGGTACGGTGGATAAGAACCCTGACGTCTTTCTCCGACGTGTCTTGGCGTCATATCGTTGCATGTTTCCGGTGGCGCGCCTCTCGAATAACCCGATATATTTCTTACCAAAAAAGCCAAGAGTAAGATGAAGCCGATCCTCGTGTCTGTGAAAATAACAATCAAAAAATCATCTATCGTTTATAAAAGACATTGCGACGACGATTCCCTTTTAATTAAACACGATCTATATAAGACTTATTCTTGGTACTTTGTAGTATTTTTCTTTTAATAAGATGAAAATAGAGCAGCGTTTCAATTAAATTTAGGTACACATATAATATCTATGATTTATTTTCATTTTGTTTAAATGTCCAACTCGTGCGTGATACCTGCCCCGGAAAAAACACATACTCGTTCGATGACACAAAACCGAGTGTATCGGATTCGCACGAGTCAAATTTTATCTCACACCTCGTAACCTCGCACAGCCCGTATGCATATTGAATTTTATCTCTAGATAAACGACGCGTGCACCGCACGTACATACAAATACATTTACCTACAAGCACGTACGATATATCGCATAATTGGGCGAGTCATCGTTGAAACAACAATGGTAGAAAAGAATGGCAGGTATTCCAAAAGTGCGATACTTCCAAACTAAAGAATATTGTCTCGTATTTAAGCAGCTGAGAATCTTAATTTAGTCTTTCCGAGTCGATGAGTCAGAGTAAGCAGCCAGCAAATGCTGCTTGTTATGGTTATGCTCGGAATTCGTCTCTCGAACCGCGCCCAACTTTTAAATGCGAAAAAAGGAAATAGAGAGATAAAAAAAAATAGAGATCCCGTGAAATGGAAAAACGGACTGAGAGAGGGAAAAAAGGAATTTCTTTCTTTCCACCTCTTTAATTATAACTTTTTTATCTACTTTGATTATCCTCTGTGTATTCCACTTTTACTGATTTCATATTATATTTTATATTGCATCGAGGCCATTTTTCCCCCTAAAAGTGAGTATAATGAAGTATCTAACCATCTATCTTTCTTGCATACTCGCGTACAAGCACATAAAGACAAGTATATACGTATATATACAAACACATACATCCATACATATTTAGTCGAGTTTTCCAGCGACCCGTTTACAGAAGCGAGACACTCGTTTAAAACGCTATACGTACTACGTGGGTCAAACGGTGTTGTAATTACGTAAGTGTCGTGTGCCAAAGGGGTGGGGGGAGGTGGGGACTTAGGTGGAATTTCAAAAGCGGGGCCGCTCTCGCGTTTAGGAATGTGCAAGCGCGAAGGAAAAAGCTAGTAGGCCGTGTAATCAAACTCACCGCGCGCATAGGTGAAAGTCAGATTCTTTTCTTCGTTGCGTAGGTCGAGCCTTCTAACTATAAAGAAGACGAACTCTCTCATTCAGCTTCGAGTACAAAAACCCGTACACCCGCGTACATAAATAGCGTATCGAGTAATACTATACACACGAACGCATACACGAACGTATTTCACCGAGTCGAGTTCGTCGTTTCGAAGACAATTGTCAGCGATATCGACTAAAACGCGAAATTACTGTGTCGTGTGAAAGAAAGAGAGAAAGGAAAAAAGAAGAGAGAGGAATAAATAGTCCACGAAGCGAAATACTTTGAAAAGAGCTCGGACCACGCCGAAGCTGCGCTCGTAATTTATCCGCGAAGCGCGAAAATTATGCCCGCGAGGATGTTAATCGCTCCTGCTGCTACCAGCTGACGTAGTCGATGGGAACGGAAAGTAATTAGAAAAATGTTAGAATTCTTAGCGTTGAAAGGAGAATGTTTAATGTGACGATAATGAGAGATACTGCTGATGTAACCTAAAATGATCATTTTTTTTTTTTTTAATTCATCATCATCGACAATGGGTTCTTTTCCGAAGATTTAACCTCGAAGACAATTATAACTTTTTCGTAGAGGCAGATCTTATTTTTATAATAGTAATTCGTGGAAAGATTTGTTTGCAATAAATGAATAATTTAATAAAGAAATTCCGTTCCCAATAAGATTGCTACATTTAACGATTCGTCAAAGTCGATTCAAAGGATAATTAATGCCACGTGAGATTCATTAGCGAGTAATGAACGTTTTTCTGCTCGTTTCCTCGAGATGACGTAGAAAAAATGTTCTCATCTTTCAAGATTCCGCGGAGATTCCACCGATGCGTCAACGCATCACGTTAGGAGCAAGGTCGATTAGTCGCGATCCAGGGTCGAATAGAGTCGCGTCCGAGGAGTTACATACGTTTCGTTTCGACTTTCACGTGTGCTCGCACACATTTTCATTTCTATCGCTTCTTACTACTCGTTTGCCGCACTGGAACGATTTGCGGTTTAAGAATTAGACTCGCTTCTTTCTTCTCACTCTCTTTTTTCTCATGCTTTAATTTCGTGCTCCGTAACGTTGACCCGAACGATTTTATTCGAGAGTTTTCAAAGGAAAAAAGGAAACTCGAATTGGAAAACGGATTTGGTGAGATAATTTCGTTCTCGAATTTTATTGCTTCGGTTGACGATGTTGGAAAATATTTTAAATATTGATATACAATTATATCTTTTTAAAATAAAATATTAATTTTTCCCAATACAAAATAACTTGTTTTACCGATCAACTAAATACGAAAAAAAACCGATCGAATAAATCGAAAAAGAGACAGACGGACGAAATCCCAGTAGATGGGAACTTTTTCTCGCACGTACGAAGAAATTCGATGAATTTGCAAAACGAGTTAAGCGTAGTAAAAAGTTAATTGTGTGGAAGGGTAGTAGATAACTCGTAGAAGTGGAAAGGGAAAAAAATCTTAATCACCAATTCACGCTCGCACGTGGAAGATGACCGGTGACCCGCGATGGCCGACAAAAGGGCGCGTTTGCAACACGAGCGAAGCGAACCGAGGGAAACGAGGATACGAATTACGTGTTAAGCACGAGTGCCGATCGATGTACCTGCGAGGACAACCTGGAACGCTTTGACAGGACTTTCGCATCTGTATCCGTTTCGAAGCTAACGGCTCGAGCCGTTCTCGCGGATCGCGTATACAACCTCCTGACAAGTTGAATTTATTCCCTCGATACGCGAGGAGACAGGTGCGAGTTCTCTTCCTTTCCGAGAGGACAATCGAGGAAACACGGCAAAACCCAAAAGGAAAAAAAGAAAGAATTGATTTAGTACCTCTCTCTATCGCTCTACATCCTGTTTTTGATCTAAACATCCGTCAACGTATATCAAAAGCCAAATTTAATCGCACTTTATACCATTTATGTCTTACCTTATACCAAAACATATTACTGCTATTAACATTTGTATAAGTAATAAATTGTTCCCCCTTTGCTTTAATAGTGAATCACTGTGGTTCCCGTATGATTCATATGTAATATCGATAAGGAAGAGAAAAAGAATAAATTAAAAGAAAAAACAGACCAATATGTGAGAACAAGCAAGGACAGAGACAGAACGATGTAGAATGGATGAGTAAGCGGGAATAGCAAGAAGAATGAATGAGTGAGAGAAAGACAGATGGAACCAATGAGCGAACAAGACGAAGAATGAACGACTGAGAGAGACAGATAGAAAAAGAGAGAGAAAGACGTTTGATTCGGGTTAGGATAAAAAGAAAACTAAGAAAACTAGACGTCGATGGTACGTGCACTTATCGTATTCCGGTTCACTCGAACGTACATTACTCATTCGCACGGTACAACTACGAGGAGGAGAGGAGGTGAACGTTTAACGGGGACATCGCCTCTTTTTCTCTCTTTTCCTCTCTTCCCTGGCACAACCTATGCACGCTCGCATATGTAAACAGATATATACCTACATTCCTGCACGTTTATACACATGCACACACTCATGAACATATGGACATACATAACTTATGCATACACATGAGGAGACATACATGCAAACTTACATATATCTCGAAAAAAAATGTATTTAGAGTCATGCGTGAGAACGAAAGAACGATCTAATCATCTGAGAGTCTCATCAAGATGTCCCATCGGAAGGAACAAGAGACATCGAGGTTTCCAACTCGGCGTTGTTAATCCACGATCCTACCTTTTATATATATCATTATTATTCCATTGTTCGAACGAACGAGCACAAGGCTTCGTGACTTTTAAACGAGTCTTCCACTCCACCGTCAACCAGTTTTTCCCATTACCAACGGTACACTAATTCGTGATAATTCCCTATGATTAATGGCTCTCAACTCATGGCGAACCTAAAATCTCATGATCGCTTGGTGGATTTAGTATTGATGTCACTTCGAAAATTTGCCTGTATTTTCTATCGATCGTTTTCGGGTAATTATTGTCGTTCAATTAACAATTTATATTGAAATATTTGATTTAATATAACAATGATTATAATTTATTCAAAAAACTTATTGATAACGAATTGGATAAAAAGTAAATATATTCCGTAAGAATTTTTCTTCCATTTCATTTTTTTTCAAATATCATTCGACATTTACGTGCTCCATTTCTGTATATGTCTTTTTTTCAGGATCGATACGATATCATCGAACTTTACGCAAACCGTTCGAAAGAAGTTGGATCCCTTCGGAGACGTCAATCGCACGATTCGATCTTCTAAAGCGTGATGTTTGGGGAATATGTCGTCGTGACGACGACGACTAACGGTGTCCTAGAAATTCGATGCTCGACTTCGATTTTTATTGTGTATCTGTCTAGAACCGGCACGTGCACGCACGCTCGATTATCCGTGCACTCACTCCTTTTACGTCGTAAGAAAACGAGGATTATGAGAAAAGCAATAAAGGAAACGAAAAATTAATGATCATCGGCTAGCTGGAATAATCCGTAATTTATCGTTACGGTCAAGGAAATATTTCAAACGACGTACGGTGATATTAAATATTTCGTTTGAATAATGAATCTCGTTAGAAATCTAAGGAATAAACAGTTGTCACAGATGGCAGTGGTTTCTTACTAGATTAATGTATATAAGGTGTACCGAAAATAGTAACATCTAATTTATATTTTGTTTTATATAAAACTACACATTAATAAGAAAATCACCCTAAATATTCTTTGAATATTTTCTCTTTCGAGATATAAAATTGATATTAGAAAAATTCGATTATGCTTATGGACCCCACGATGCGTGTGAATTGTTTCGGAAACGGTCTGTAGTATTTCAAGCGTGGAATAATAAGTAACCGGCTCGAGTTGGAAAAGCTTTCACTACGGAGAGCGCAAAAGATCATTTATCTCGAGCATCGTCCGTCTTAATTAGATCGGATAATCCTGCCGGTACGAGCAACGTACTTACTTTGATAATTAAACGACGGCGTATTATAACGTATAGATTTCGCTCGGAGAAACTTTTTGAAGCTGGAGTGAAGTAAAAAAGAAAAGGGAAAAAGAAAAAAAGTTGAAAAGAGGACTCGTTGAATAGTTCAAAAGTAAAATCACAGGTTACGAAAGGAACGAACGGGATAACGCAGCAAGTTGTACGTTAATTTATTTGAACATTTTTTTGCACCTACGTTGCCATTTCCTGTGAACTCTTAAAAAGGAATACATTTTCTTTACTGCGAATAACTAGAGTAACGTCGATTAAAGTAGTTCCGTATCGAGCAGGTGCCAGTTTCGAAAATATATGCCCTCGGACTCGAAGTGGCCGCATTTGACGTTTGAAATCAACTTAACCTTCTCGTTTTCACGCCTTGAATACGCTCAAGTACTCACAGGTACCTGCGGAACCACGTTCTAAAAGATTACGTCACGTCGAATAAAAACCCGTTTTGGTTAACGTTGATTGAAATCTTAGAAAGGAAAAAAAGAAATGCAGAGAAAAAAATAGAGATGTATTTTTCTCCTTTTGTCGCTCTCTTCCTTTCCTTATTAGACAATATGTCAGATATTTCGATCGTACACAAATATAGCTCGTGTTTCTTTTAATCGTAATTTTATATCGATAGAGATCGATGCAATGTAATACTTTTGATAGAGCACACCGTTATCCTCGGTCTGTCGCTCCGTGAAAGCCGTACTGGATTATCTCGTTGGAAGAGAGTAATCTCGCATCCGATCGAGAATGCCATTCGATGAAATGTACCAACGTGAATCAGAAATAAATCGCCACGAAAATTGCACAGATTTCAAATATACCGGGAGCTAAAGATGGAGCGCCAATCACGTGACTACGCATTTCGCGATTTCAAATTAGGTCATATAATAATTTTCAAATGACGTAACTTTAGCGATAATATCTACCTATTTAACCGATAAATTTATCTACACGCTTTAAAAATTATTTTACGAATTTATTCACGGGCCAAAAAACCGCAAGAACTTCCGTTTAGTTTCTTAGAATTTATCGGAGCAGATGAAACAATGGCTATTTCTGCAACACTTATATATGAAGTCATGCAATAAACGTTCAGGCATCGCCATGAAAAGCTTCGTGGAAATAAATCTATCCTTTCCTGGAATGTCATTAGCCTGTATGCACGATCGAAGGTTAGAAAGAGACAGAAAGAGAGAGAGAGAGAGCGCGCAAAAAATCAATTTAAATTGAGCACACTTTGAGGTTACGTGTCGAACGAAAACTTATAATTCTTTCGGAGGAAAAGAAAGGAACACTTCAATTTCCATCAATCGCCATCGAATTAAACAAAACGTCCTTAACATTAATGTACAGGTTACAAGTGTACTTAAGTATGTACTTAAGTACTTCGAGACGAAAGAAAAAGGTCGTCGAACGTTTCGAAAGATCGTTTTTCAATGATCCCGCTCGATCACGCTTGACTGAACACGAATGCCGGTTCTCGACGCGTGGTAACGTGACTCTTGTGAGAAAGAGAAAGAGAGTGAGAGATCGACATTGAAGCGAATCTTAGTCGAGAGAAAGAAAAAAAAAGTCAAGAAAAAGAGTCTTTCACCGTGTTCAGTGAACACACCTTTCTCCTCTCTCGATCGAGTGAAAAAAAAACTTGAGTTATGACGTTTCGTATACACATGCTCTTATTTACTAATATTTTGAACGACCTTTCAAAATCGCATCGTGAAAACATTGAAAGTAACTTACGAAGCTTCATGATTAGATGATCGCAGCTGTTGTTCTTTTTTTTCTTCAAATTTTTTGTATTCTACAAAAGACGTAGACAAAGTTGAAGGCGTTCGGTCGGTAATATCCTATGGCACCGGCACGAATATCCAATCTTGTCGTTTATCCTTTTTTCAATCTTCAATTTGCTCTACCGCTATCGTACAACCTTTTCAGCTTTTTGATTTATCCCACGAAAACACCCTCGATCCACCACCGAACGATTCACCACCGTTTCCCGCGAGTCATCGGGATACAAAATTATTTTTCGCGCCTACGGAGCTCGACAAGATGGCGAACATAATAATAATAATAGCAGTAGCGACGAAGTGCGCCGTTATTCGTGCGAATCTTCTTTTCCAGCTTCTTACGATTACTACCTTCTTCTCGTCGTTATCTTCTTTCTTCTTTATATTATCGATAATCGATTATTTTGATTATCGAAATAGTGACACGTTGGTGCTCACCGGTTGTAAGCGCGCGTCTACGAAAAGTTTGTACCGAGCGTGTCCGAGAGGGATGGAGATACTATGCAAGGATAAGGAAAGTGAGAGAGAGAGAGAGAGGGAAATAGGTAGGAGCGAGGGAGATAGAACGATCGCGGAATCTCGGCAGCGAGAAACTCTTAAACTCTCGTGTAAATCGCGCATACGCTCGATGGTTCGTGAAGAAGTGTATAAAGAGTGGAGAGAGCACCGTTCGACGCGTCGAGAACCACACCTTGCCGGATACTGTGTACAGGGGATACACGAGTCGAGTTGAAAGGCCTCCCGGCCGCCAGGACTGGATCAGGGCCGTAAGCACACGCGACTGGCACCACCTGCTGCACGTTGACCCGTTTTCACTTCATCGATCCATCGATCGAAACAGCTTTACATCAGCAACTATATTTTTGTACGTATTTATACTTTCTATCCGGTTTAAGTTTATCGATGAGCACTTTTTATGCATTTGGACGACTTTAGTTATGAGGTTAGATTCCGATAACGTCTCAGAAAAAAAAATTTTGGTTACGAAAAAAAAACTTATGTTTATATGATAAGGGTTACAGTGTTTAGAAACGGTTTATTCAAATACCACGGTTTTATTAGAGGTTCAACTGTTAACGTAATAAACCATAGGACATGCACATAGTCGTTGCTGATTACTTAAGCGCACTTTCAAATATAGTTCAGACGCGTGACCGTCCTGTGGCGCTTCGGTAGTTCGAACAGTCGATCATCGACATCGAACATTGGCAATCATATATAATTAGACTGTTAAACTAAACATGTTTTAAATAGACTTTTACTAAGATTAATTCATTTAAGTTGCTATAACGTTGGTTTTAATAACAACGAATTATATCACTACTAAAAAGCTATAATCTGATTTATTAAAAAGTATTGTTCGAAAGTGTAATTTTTAACATTCGTGTTATCTACGAGTTCGAGAATAAAAGTTTAGAGAATCGATTCGATTCGCATAGTTAGTCACTAACACATTTTTGGAGAAAAATATTCGAAAGCACCTGTTCATTAAACAAGGTTCTGTTCCTGTACATACGTACCTGTTCGTACACGCCTATAAGACAACACAGTTTCCCTTTTACGAATCTCCGTTATGTTTTACGAAGGTAGTAGAAGCAGGAAGAGAGGTGGAGAGAAGGACACTAAAACAATGCGTTGAGATTCAAGGTGAAATGAAAGAGTAACTATCGAATACCAAGGCGAAGTATAGAAATGAGTTACGTGTAGAACAAAATGACAAATTACGATTCGATCTATGAATCAATACTCGAGACTCCTACGGGCTTTTAAAACAATTAAACGACTATCCAACGATGGCTTCGACGCAAATGAATTGAATAAAATTGAAAATTTACTTGAAAATTCTTCATAAACCCTTGTAATAAACAATTTACTTGACTAAGTACCGTAAACGTTTTATTATCGTGTCTTCTATCGTTTTCGCACGCTTCTCTATTTTGTATCCTTCTCTCAACTCCTTTCATGCTCGGCAGCTCCCCCTCTCCGGCACCTTCGTTGCGTCTCTTTAGAATTTCACTCACGACACGCCGCTCCTAAGGTTTACGCGGTAATGGCCGCGATTTTAACGTAAATGCATTCTCTTGGAATATTACGAAACAACGTGATTACATTCTTAACGTTTGAAATTCATTTAAGGGAGGTACATTCATAAAGAAACATCGCAGTACGATAATTACTCAATGAAATATTTATCGATGATTTCATTCCCGTTGTACTCAAACTAATTTGCATTGTTTCTTGTAAAACGTGTACATGTCTACGAGCGATTATAAAAGCTACAAATATACATCTTATTTTGACTTTAACGTTTCTGAGGACGTTCAGTTAGAATAACGGTTAATTGAAAACGTGTTTCAATTCCCAATGAATACTACGGTAATAAGATTCTATTATAAGTCGGTATTTTACACTGTCGATAAAGACGGTTGTAACGGCTAAACGATAATTCGCAGGTGAGCAGAATCGTTTTTAATCTATTTACCGTGATCTTACAATGATATAATCACCGGGTATATGAATCGCAAGGTAATCTTTGCAATAAACGTAACTTGCTTCTTGTTCATGTCCATTACGGTAAAAAGCTCCTTGAACGCGCAGATATAAAGACTGCGGTAAAAAAAGCGATAAAAATTAAGTTGTAAAATTTAAAAGCGTGGAAATATCAGTAAAAGGAAACGTTATTGCGTGCTCGAAAATGCGATAACACAGTTACACGAAATTCTAGTAGATGGCGCCGCGACGCTTCTGTAAAATTTCACTGGTCGGTAAAATGAAAATGATCTTCCCTTATTGCACCTGTTATTTCCCGTTATTTAAAAAATTCTACTTTAAGGATTGGATAAAATAAAACATATAAAAATATTTTTTGTAATTTTATATACCTTTATTGGTTCGTTTATACACGAGACCGTTTTATGTTACTGCCGTTAGAAAGGAAAATAGAACTTTATAGAGTTTTTCACGAACTTCTGTAAATTCCCACAAATTCACGGGTCGTTGATCGTCATCCGATATAGTCACGTTCGATGAGGATAAAGAAAAAATAAAAAAAAATAAAGAAATACAAACATCACTATCCCGAGTTCCACTTAATCAAACCGGAATAGTTCGAGCAAACATTCCGGGCCGGCTGACATTTGAAATCCAAGAATTTATATTGCGATCGTTCGAGCACGGTCGATAATGGTAATCTAATAAATCAAATATTCAAGGGAAAACAATAGAGAAAAGAGTGGAAAAGGGATCCTCACCTCGCAATCAAGCCGAACGTTACTTTATTGAACTCGATTGCCGTGGCACGACGCGCGACGTAGCGAAGCGAAAGAACAGAAGCCTCCGCGTTTTTCGTTCTCTTTTTTTTTTTTTTCTTTCTTTCTCCTTTTCCCTTCCACCACATAAGTAAGCGATGGCGAACGATGGCCCCGGCAATTCTTTTTTTATCGTCCATTAACTTTCCAATTACCGTCCAATCTGTTCCACGAAATTAAGACCACGAACCGCGGGACAAACTGGAATATGGCGACAGGAATATAGCTTAAAAAATGACGCTCGCACGTTCCTTGATTTCGTAGCATAAAAGAAAATATCTATTAAAGGGGAAAAAGGTGAAACAAGTGGAATTACATCGATATAACATTTTTGACACACTCCGTATAAACTGCAGCAAGCATTAACGAACCATCGAATTTGCCGAGGATTAACACACCCAACGAGAAAAAGAACTAATTCTACCTAACCCACGCGAGAAAAAAAGTCGTAAAAAAAAAAAATTACAAAAAATTCGCTCGACCATCGAACGCATAGACTCCTACGTCCACGCTGTTTTTACGCTCGTTTCTTTTTTTTTCTATCGATAGAACCAGGATTAGAGAAGCTGAGCGTTTCGTGGAGTTCGCATTAGATAGATATAGAACGATAAGGGTTAGATACAGCATCCTTCCTTCTCTCCCTCTTTCTTTCTCTCTTGATCTTTTCGTTCCAGCAAGCTTCGTCATTCGATTCTCGAAAGAAAAAGAAAGCAAGAACGCTCTGTGGAAACTCACAAAGCCTTTGGTAGAGCCCTGCGATCGCGGATGAGCGCGTTTCGCAAGAGAGATTTGGTAGTTGGCATCATCCTCCTCCTTCACCTCTTCGTCTCACGATCTATCCTTCTATCCTTCTCTCTCCTGCTCACGGTGTCCCTTAGAAAGAGATAGAGGGAGACGGAGCGAGATCTGCGCGCGTACACGAGCCGTTAAGCACGCATGTGCAAAAGCACGCTAGAAGGCGGTCCAGTTATCTACGCGATACAGCCTCGTACGGACGTACGAAGAAATTTTCATCTCGTGCGACGCGAGAGAAAGAGAGAGAGAGAAAGAGGAGGGAGGGAGGGAGAGAAAGGATTCGGAAACTTTTGGCGCGAATTGAAAATTGCGCGTAGAAGAAAAGAAAAAAGAAAAGAATATCAACGATCGAGGGATCGAGGGATCGACGGTGGATCAAGAAACATCACACACCGCACCGACAGCAACGTCACCCCTTCTTTTTCCACGGCACCCGGCGATAAGTATAATTAACGAAGCTGGCACTCTCCAATATGTCGCTGTTCGCGTGTTGTACACGTCCGGTAAGTTCTATATTATTCTCTTTTCTTTTTTTTTTTTTTTTTAATTTCTCATTTCTGTTCTTTCGTCTTCTTTTGACGGTCGTAATGTAATACGAGTATCGTGCAATTTTCTAATGGGATGGAAAGGATTTTCTTTTTTAATTTCGAAGTGCTCGTGAAATCGATATTAACAACTTTTGCATAACGCATTTTTGCGTAACGCGATAGGCGACTACGTTTTTATAAAAGGTGTTATTATTATTAATATTATTATTATTTCCAATTTGTTTTTTCGTCCTTTTCATTTTTACCGTGGAAAAGGAAAGGAAATAAAAAAAAGAATAGGATCGATCGAAAGAGTCGCAATTTTCTCTCTCTCGCAGTACCGCGCCGAATGTTCAGAAGCGGATGCTGCGAGATGGACAACTCTTCCGATCGTATTTTCGTCGAACCGGATTATAGAGACTTCTTGATAATCGTTAAAAAAAAATGAGGGGAGATGGAAAATGAAAAGGAACAAAAATATTCGGTCACATTTGCAATTACAACTTGTATCGATCATTTACAAGATCGAGAAATTCTTAATACATAGATCTTAGATCACTCGTCCATTCCATCGGGAAATTTTCTCCAAAATCCCTGGGAGAATAAGCTATTCGATTTTCCCGCTCTTTATTTATTCGTACCTTCGAGTCCCGTTACGTCCGTCCTCGTGTCGTTTAATAATTCACTTTATAAACTTCTTGGAAATCGACTAAGCTTTTTAAAAGCTGCCGTTTTTCCGTGATTACCAACTAGCTCTCTTTTTTATCAAATTCGCGGACTACCCGTTCGTCGTGGTCGTTATAAGGATATCTACGTTGCATCGTCGGGAAACGATGTGTATATAAAAAAAAAAAAAATCCCTATTCCGGGGAATCGCGTAAAAGGCGACGCTTTTATGCGTTCGCGATTCTCGTACATATATATCTGTATATATAGATGTATACAACACGTTGACACGTCCGCGCGATAAATCGACGTCGTTCGCGTGACGATCTCAGACGATCGATGTATCGATTATACGTCCCAAGATAGGGCACACAAAGCCAACGCATTAGATAGAACACTAAGATTGCGAGTATGCATAGGTTACACTTATACGCGTAAACGCGTACGTGTGTACACGCGCGTACAACGAAATGTGAATGCTTCTTCGTGCAAAATGAGACGTCAGACATGAGCGCGGAAGGAGGGGGATAAGATGACGAGCAAGCAGAGAAATTTGGCAAGTCAGTGGAACGATCCGATCTGTTGACAGCGTTGATTAATGTTCCGCCATTCGAGACCTTTATACACTCGCAGACGGGATTATCCTTTGCGAGAAGTGCGATTCCTTTTGCTATCTTTCTCTCACTCTCGCTCGTTCCCTCTGTGGGCAGCAACGCAATTTTTCAAATATTTCCCGGAAACTTATCGAACGTTCGCCGGCTCCCCTTCAAAAGTCGCCATCATCCGTGAAGGATAAAAAAAATGTGAAGAAAGACGTTCCCCCGCAAGCCAGGACAGGAAAAAAATGAGCCACGACGTTGCGCCGCGTGAATGACAATTTTCTTTTATTTTAAGTATTCTCGTTTTTTTTATACGTTTCTAGGAAATACAACAAACAAAATTGTTCCGTACACCACAAAAAACGAAGAAAACATATCGCGAGCCCGACGAAGTTGACACGTCGATCGCTTTTTAGCCTGCAGCGCATTTCCCGTCGCGTTGAACGTGTAAAAAAAAGCAGGAAGGAGAACTAAAGCAGCGCATAGAAAAAAAAGGAGTTAATAAAATTCCATTAAAGTACCGACACCGCGCTGTTTTTTTTTTTTTTTTTTTATACCGTTGTCCCAACGGTGCCCAACGAAAGGTGCATAATTTCTCCCCGTCGTCGTTATCGACCGTCATTTTAATGAGGAACCGAGCAATGAAGTTCGGAAAAATCGTATACTTCGTGGTCCACGCGTGAGAGAACAAAATGCAAATGAACGCGAATGTAATTTTTTTTTTTTTTTAAATTCACCATCCAATGAAATTGTCTTGCGTATACCATGTGGTATGCTCCTCTTTTATTACTATTTCGTCGAAAAATGTTACTATTATGCTTGCATTTAATTTGTGTAAACAACAAAAAATATGCTCTTACCGCGCTGGGAGTACGCTACATGTCCTATTTGTATGAACAATAAACAACGACTGTCCCGCAAAAAGACCGAACCACTCAGGTATTATTTTTTCCTGCTTTCTTTCGGAAAAATTCTAATCCGACCTTTACCCGGATTCGTAGAATCGTATAAAAAGTTTCCGACGCGAAAATATCGCAAGCACGTACCGCACCTATCGAATCTTAGCATACAAAAATAACGATATCACGTGGCAATCGTATATCAAAGGAGGGAAGGGGAAAAGAGACGCCTAGGGTCGTTTAAGATTAGATCGGATCAACATATATCTTATTATCGGTGGTAGTCAAAAAGAGAAAGAGACAGCCCTTTTTCTTATTCTTCTTCCTTTACCTTCGTTGCCCTCTCCGACCCCGAACGATAAATCTAATTCGTTGCGGTACTGGTAAGGCTCGTATCTTCTTCGGTTTATTCCCGTTGCAGGGGATGTTACGCGTCTAAATTCGATTGAAAATGTCGTGCAAGAGGAGATGAAACCGTTACTGTCTACCCCTCTCGAGAAAGTTTCTGCGTTCCATTTTGCCGAAATACAAATGTACTTATGAAAGAATTATTTAAATTAGTAGGAAATAATATACACAAAAAAAAAAAAAATTATTAAATATGTATTTTACAGAAGAGTGAATTAGTTTTTAATAGATTATGCTCTATTTCGTCATCTATTCTTTATACGTTTGACAAGTTTCCGTACTAGATAGTATTCTAAATTTGGTATAGATGGCGCTAGTATAATAAAAAAATGGACTGTTACTTAAATATGCTGTAACCAGTATTTCATCCTATTGAAAAATAATGAAAAATAATAGAAAAGTCGTATATACATTTCTATGCAAAATTAGTAAATGCACCCATCGATACTGATCTTCGATTGCTTTTAAAAGAATAAATCCAGAAACCTTCCAATACTATTGTCTCCAATTTCATAATTATTATCGCAATACCGAAGGGAAACGATCGGGTAAAACGCAATATCGTTGCCACACAAAAGACGCTGATGTGATCTGCCATAGAACCGAGAGGATCTGCGGGTCTCAAACGTGCAAGCGACTTGTTAACGTCAATGTGGCTTTGGAACATCCCACACAGACGTGCTTCACCACATAACTGAGCGACCAATTTCGAAACGCGTTACGCTTTTGCTTATTAAGATATTGTTAAAGGAACGATCACGTACTTTTATTACACGAAGACGTTAAAATATATCCCAATTGTATCCGATGCTTGCCTCCAAAACGAAAAAAAGATTTTAATGAACGCAGTTACGTAAAATTTATCCTTCTCGAAATACAACCGATATTTTCCCGTTTTTTTCCCCCTTACGAGAATATATAATTAATCGGAAAACGATAATAACTGCGATAGCGGCAGTTCAATAAAGCTTTGGAAATTTCATTCGAATAGGTGTGCAATCGTACATTTAAAATTTAAACTTTAAATCAACCGTTTGAAATAATCTCGTATTTTTTGAAAAAATATGGAAGAGATATGATTTGGTTGTACAAAAAATATATGGTAATAGTACGTAAAGATTTTCTTGGTATTCTCGTCCCTTTTTTTAACCGTTCTCTCTTATTTTTTACGACGCAAAGATATATTTTAGATAAAATGGGCGAGCTAAATGGTATACGTATGTCTACTGGTACATAGTCTTATATATTTCGCTCGAGGCAAATTACCCTGGCAAAATGCGTTGATATTCTAGATAATATCTCTCTCGTCCCGTCCTTCTCTCTCTCTCTCTTACTCACTATCTTACACAATATCATTGTAATCTGTTCCGAAGAACTTATTAGAATAATTAGAGCATTCGTAAAATACTTGCCCTGTGCGTAAATTCTCGCGGGCGTCTCAAGTACAAACAATCGAGAGAAATTTCTTTTGTACGAGTCGCGTTACGATCAAAGGGTAAAAGTTCTCTCTTCTGCTTCGACTTAACTCGACGAGGAGGAGTAGAAGGACGATGGAAACGACAATAAAAACTCGTTTTACTCTCTCTCCTTCGAAACTTGTAAAATGTTTTAAGGCGCTAGGAGCCCAAGCAAAGATCACAGTTAGACGAGATCAAGAAGATGAATCTCCAAGCGTACGCGCTATCGAGCGTGCCTCGAATTAAATTTCACGGTCACTAGAATCGCTCGTAAGTTTCGCAATTTACGTAAAACGTGAGGTCGAGACGAAACCCATCGATTACTTTTCTCTCTTCGTAAGAGTATACAGGCTTTACGAGTAGAAAAAAAAAAGTTAAGGAAGATAGACATCGTACGCCCTAAAGAAGTATACACTACTATACAGGATGGAGGACATTTAAATGGGTACATCTGAATATTTATAGACGTATGAAAAAAATGTCACGGGTTTAAAGTATGGTATATTCGATAAAACGAATTCCTAGATGACCTTGAAATCTTAACCAGCTATAGGGGGGCTGGGGCCCCCGAACGAAACAGCCTTGCTGTTTCGTATTAGGCACGACCGCGGTAATGATTCGTACAGGAAGTCGGCTCGCTGCGCTCGCCTATCCCTGTTCTTATGAGAGTACAGGATAGCTGATTGCGGCCGTTTGACTATCGCTATCTGGCCGTCGGGATAATTTTTTTAAAAATACCGATTACATTAAAAATCGTTTCTGGTCATAAAAAAAAAAAATGTTTTTTCGTTCTGGTTGTATTGCTTCTCTGAAAAATTTTGAAAAAAATTACGTTATTAGTTATCACTATTTTACATACTTTTGCAAAGTTTGAATTGTTTGCCTATTATAGAGAATTTTTTATGAATTTTTTAATGTTTAAAATGACCGCCATTTTGAAACCGGAAGTTGAATCAATTCGAAATTGTTAGTGGATCTATGTTTGGAAGAACTGGATTTTTCGTATAAATTTCAGCCTTATCCGTTCAGCCGTTTAGGCGCTAGAGTAGATACAAATTTTTACTAGTCCGCCATTTTGTACTGTTTCGCTGAAAAATTTTGAAAAAATTCATGTTATTAGTTGTCACTACCTTACATATTTGTGCAAAGTTTTAATTGTTTTGCTCTTATAACATAATTTTTATGAATTTTTTAATTTTTAAAATGCCCGCCATTTTGAAACCGGAAATCGGATCGAATCGAAATTGTTAGTGGATCCTCGTCGGGTGTAACTGGATTTTCCGTGTAAATTTTACTTCGATCCGTTCAGCCGTTTAGACGCTAGAGTGGATACACACATACACACACACACACACACATACACACACACACACACACACACACACACACACACACACACACACACACACACATACATACATTTAGATCTTGTTATGAAACGTAAAGATCCAAAAGGATTTTTGGATATCTCGAATAGTTTCGGAGATAATCGTCCGTTACACTTTTTGCTCGATCGAGAGCATAAGGAACTCCCTGCGGTCGTGCCTAAAAAGTGACTGCGAGGGATTTTGTATCTAAAATTCATAAATAACGCACATTCTCAGGCGTTACAATTGAAATCCCTTTCCAACGCGTAATGTTAAAGAAAAGGAAAACGCAAAAAAATTCCCTTGAATAAAATCAACGCTAAAACGTTTAAACGAGCTCTCTCAATTTTCCTCGTCTTTTCTTCTTTCTTTTCCATCGAATTTGCGCATTTGGTCTCGTTCCGCGTTTACCGCTGCGCGTGTTTCATCTTTATACGTTCAACTTCTTTCTTTCCTTCTTTTTTTTCTTGGCAATTTCACTTTGTCCTTGGAAAATCTAATCCCGTGGTTGAAATAATATGCGTTTATCTTTTTCCCTTTTTTTTTTCTTGCCTAGTACGTTCAACAAGAACGGGGCAGATGCAGCTTGACGAAGGATAACAAACCTGTATATCGTCTAAGCAATCTTTCGTTGGAACGATTCGATTTTTTCTTATCTTTTTCTTCGTCCCTTTACTGTAAACGGAATAGATCAGGATGAAGAAGCATTTTAAATCGTACAGGAAAACATTTGTATAAAAATACATGAAAACTCTTGCAACAAAATAATATTCACTTTTTCACATCTTTCCGGTGGTATCACGATTGCAACAGTTACGGAGCACCGTGTACCACGAAAGTCTATTCGCGACCTTTAGAATCCATTCTCGTGCGCTGACTCGTAATTTTGAGAAATACCACAGTGACACACACACTATAGTACGTACTATATATTAGAAATATATATTATGATATATTGAACGGCCCAAAGCGGAAACACAAAAGTGTCAACTCGATGAAAGTAATGTGCTACGTGATCGATCGATCCTACGCGATTCGAAGGTACGAATAAGCCCCCGTCGATCTCTCGATAAATTTAACCTAAAAATAAATTACAGTGCACCCTACGTACCGTTCGACGAAAATTAAAAAAATTTTTTTTGTTTTCTTCCTTCGATAGTAAAACGTATTGTAGGTTATTGCAATGCACACGTGGACACAGTGGCGGCCGCAACGCGAGTTGAATTTAAACGAGGATTACGTCTGTTCACCAATTAACAACCCCATTGTCTGTATCAGCTATTGTTCTCTATTTTTTTTACAGGTTATATAAAATATTTTTATGTATCTTTCGATCCACGATTTTACAGCTATCATTATATAGGATATATACACGAAGGGAAAACACAAAAGTTTGAAGCACTTAAAAAACAACAAGATACAGTCGAAAATATTTTAATCGATTCGACGTCGCGGTAAAAGCTTCGCTTCGAAGCTTATTTTATGCAGGGGAAACTTTACCGTACAGACGTGTAGTCGTCTATTTATATAAGTAAATTCCCAGGACCGTACACAAGTTTGTATACGTATGTATAAAATGAAATATGTTAATGGCGATGCTTTAATACTTTTGCTTATGAACGTACGAAAATACTTTGGGAAAAGTTCTCTTTCAAATACTAAGGACTCTTATCGTTCATTTACACGCAACCATTTAAATGCAACCATCCTATACATATACATACACCGCAAAGTCCTTTCCTTTCACATTTCGCGTTCGATCACAGATTATTACAGTTCACCGAAGTTTAATTTCATTCGCAATAATCTCTAATGTAGCGACGTAACAACTTGTCGGGATAGGTCGACGACGGAACTTGGGTTGGGGTGAGGGGGGGAGGGGGGGTGGTAAAGTCGATGCAAAAGTCGAGTTCCTGCCCGGGAAGTTTGCGTTATAGGTTCGGCTCAAGTAAGAGAGAGCACTCGGGGATGCAAGTGTTCTTCTCGAGAAGAAAATCGGACCGAATCGATAAACGGATCGGCGGAATTCTCCATCGGTTGGCTCGATTGAAAAATAAAGTATTTCGTCGTAGTTTCCGTTTAATACAATAACAATACCTCCACGAGCATTTCGCGAGCACGACTTTCGATTTGCTCGCGCAAGAACGGATTACAGGGAAAACGTCTGAAAATCTCTTTTTACCATCTGGGATCAGGCGAAAAAAAAGAAAACGAGGTCAGATTGTAGATTGAATTATATACAAAAAAAAAAAAAAAAAGAGAGAAAAGGAGCGTAATACCACCCGTGTAAACGCGCCGCGAGTGCAAACTCACTCTCGAAGAAAGTCTCCTACTCTAGTCAAATCGAATAAGAAGCCGACATCGGCGAGTTTCCGTGAAATTTGAGAATACTCCGATGAGATGGATTTTATTGAGAACGAAAAGAAAAAGAGAGAGAGATGAAGAGTCTCGTGTTAATTAAACCAACGGTTTACTCCGGTAAATTCCATCTTCCTTTTTCGAAACTTTCCGTCAATCGTTTATACATCTACATACATACCTACATATATATCTATGTACCAACGTATATAGAAACAGAACCGAACGCGCTTTATATTCATACCGAGGCGTTCAATCTGAATCCAAAGCCATCGTATCTCCACAAGTTCGGGCCGGCCCGCGATGATTTCTATTATCTCGACTCGAGCATTTCCTAACTACGTAATTACATTTTCCTTGCGTTTCGAGTATCGTCGAGTTTAAATTTAAAATGCGCTACGTAATCCGACCTTTCCGATCGTTAAACTAACTTCTCGAATAATTATTATCGCCGTTAGTCTCTCGTCTCTCCCTCTCTCTCTCATTTTCTCAACAGAGTAATACACGACGATGATAATAATGATTATAATAATATGTATATTAGTATTAAGAAACATGTAAAATTACTATTATTACGATCATCAATTTCTATTTGTAAAATACTCAAAATCATTGAAATATCTTTAATATCGGCAAGCTCCTACAGAGATCATTTCAAATAAGATTATCACGAATCATAAAGCAATGTCGCTCAATGACTCAACATGACACACACATCCATATTCAAACTTTGCTGCATGTGATGACAATGACAACACGTATATACGATGATCGTCGTGTTATCGGATGAATCGCAATTCAAGATCCAACCTTGTAACCCAGAGGCTCGACTAAAGCGCGTTGTAGCTTTGATCAGGAGCATGGTACTCGACGTTGGAAGGCTCATCCTGTGGGTGGTACCTGTAAGCGAAGTGAGAAGTAATGTTCTACGGGGATCCGAGTGTGTGTGTGTGTCTCTTTCTCCCTCTCTCTTTCCGTACTACTACACGCATTTAAATGTGTGTTGTATCAAACAGGCTCGTCGGTTTTTCGCAAGAAATTTCATTTATCTCACCCCCGGGAACTCTCTTACCAAGCGCGTTTGGACGAGTAAACTCCCTGGGCAGCGTTTTTATCACGTCTCTCTCTCTTTCTTTTTATTTACGAAAATATCTATATATATATATGTTCGTGCCTACGTGTTATACATCCATATGTTTATATAAATATATATATCTTTTTCTTTGTCTTTGGGGTTATTTCGAAGCGAAGATAACCATAAACGAAACAATGTTCGAAGTTTTGGGTCCAACTGGCCTTTTTTATGTACCACCAATAGAAATTTAGAAAAAGGGGTCCTCGAACTCTCCTAAGTGGTTAGATAACTGTGTTTCCCGATTATTTCCGAAGGTTATCGAGAAGATCAATTTTCTCGGTGCAAAGTGTATCCGGCCAGGCGTCACGGCCGCACCCAGCTTTACACGCTTGTCAACGAGCAACAGGATTTAACGGGACCGTTGTTGCATTGGTGAAAAGTCGTGAGAGGGGTGTGACCATTTGGAAATAGAAAAAAGGAAGGAAAGAAAGTGTGTCGCTTGGTGGCTACATTTAATCGAATGATTCTATTCTAACGGGTTTGATAACTCGCGAAGATAATCCGCGAACACTCGGAGCGACGTTTCGAGGATAAATGAAATAAAAAAAAAACGAAACGAGGAGAAACGAAGAGAGAAAAAAATCCGAGAACTCGGTCGTTTCGTTTATAATTTAATCTTCCCTTCGGAATCCGTGGCACAGCTTGAATTTTCCGTCGTATTAACAATCCGCGAGTTAGAACTTCCGTCGGAGTTCGTACGTATTAATGGGTTGACTTAACTGCGAGGAGGAACTCGAGATTAGTAGGATGTGATAGAGCTAATACGAGGACCCAGAGACAGGAAGAACGAGAGAGAGAGAAAGATAAATAGACAAATGGATAGATAAGTAAATAGATAAGTCACCAAATTTATTTTCTTGTCCCCGAGCATCGTATGTGGGGAAAACAACAATATCGAACGTCACAAATTAATTAAGAAATAAATAGACATAACACGAAAACTAACGAATTATAAATGAACTTCGCGAATGACGCTGATTATAAATGATGAGTAAAATATAAAACATTATCCAAGCTCTGTATTTATGTAACAAGAGAAAGGAAGACAGAAAGATCGCAGTTTCACTTTCGCACGATCAATCCAGAAAATCTAATAACACTTTCGATCAAAATCAAATCGAACGCGAACGGATTTTAACCGAATCGAGTTACTTCGTGCCTGTTCCCTTTAGGTGTTCCTCATAGCACTAACAAAATTCTTGTTTTCGTTTAATTTATCTGGTCTTCCAATTTCCGACAGAACGAACAGCAGCAAGTGGACCACGCCGGCACAGAGCATAGGATATCAGTCTCATGGATGTGATATTTGCATAATACCCATGCATTATGTTAATGCAATATGGATCCACGCGTTTGTAGAGAGTAAGAGATATGAGGACCAGTGCACAATTTACTCGAACGTATGTACGATCTTGTTTCCGTACCGAAATATCTAAACGATGCTAAACTCTAATTACTCGCCCTCTATCTCTGTCTTTCTCTTCCTTGCGCCAGCGACTGTCGCATAATTTGAGTAAATCATCTGTGCATACGTGTGCAAATAATTCCAGTATATCGCGGAGCTAATTCAAAGCGAAATTTAACTATCCCATTTCATTGGCAATCAAATATTTATTTGTTAGACGATAAAATAGCATGGAGAAAATAATGAGAATATCCGTGACTCGAAATCATCCCACGTATATATTATTGATAATGCGTAAGTTTATATGCAAATATATAAATTTAACGATGTAAGCCCATAATTGAGTTACAGTCCGTAAAATTGTGTATTATATAATAAGCGTTATTAAATGAGCGTTAAAACACCTTCAAGAAAATCAACATTAGAATCCAAAGCATTTAACCCATCACCGGGACTGCCGGGATAATACTGAGCCACTAGTTCGCGAGTTAACTCGTTGGATTCGGGGAAACTCCAAAGGATCCAGTTGATTTTCTAACTTTGGAAAGGAGAATGACAAGAGAGGAGGGATCGCGAGATAAAACGAAATAAAATAATGAAATTAGGAGGGTACGCTGATTGCACGGATCTCTCACGAAGAGTATATTTCATGTCGGAAAAACATGTTATGGTGTGGGGGAGAGTGTTTGTATGTGTGTAGGTGGCACGTTTGCGAGCAACGAATCACCATTCGTATGCGAATTGTACGCTCTCGTCGCGACTTGCGAGCGTGATCTCGTTAACGTTGCTCTCGTCTCTCTTTCTCTCTTGCCTTCACTCTCTTTCTATCTTTTTTTCTCCACGGTATACAATCTAAACATACGCGGTCGCGTTACACGTCTCTCTGTGCATTCAATCTCTCTCTCTCTCTCTTCCTCTCTCTTTCTCCCATACAGGAAGACACTCACCCTTTACCCTTTTCTTTCTTTCCTTTTTTATTATCTTTTTTTTTCCTGGTATAACGACAAAGCCCGAATGAGATATCAATAAGCCGGCAATTTCGTCGTCGTTCGGGAATACGCGCCCGGTGAAAATATAATCTCTCCGTGAAACGACCGCGGTTGGTTGCGTTTAATCGAACACGGTAATATTTTACGATGAGACGACCATCATCGAAAAGGCTGAATAATCGAAATACTTGAAAATTAAAGATAATCCCAGTAATCGCATTTCGATATATTAAATATCAAGTAGGTAAACCTTTTTTTTTTTATATAAAAAAATCGTCCTTTATTCGATAACTTTCTTTCTCGATTATTTCATTAATTTGTTTCTTCTTTGATAATACGTAGCTCTGACTTTCCAGTGATGAAATTCTTTACACGTGTCAAACGTAAGTACTACGTGAATCGTTTATTGCGCAAAGATGTTCTCTGAAATTCCGTCTACGTACCAAAAAGTAGATTTTTCCGAGCAGAAAGACGACGAGAGAAGAAACCGGAAAGGACGCTTTCTCCGCCCGTTTTACGATCACTAGCGAATAGCTTAATTTCGTGCTCGGACTTTTACGGTCGCGGCTCTTTCAAAGTATCTGAAATTGAGCGGGCGGCACTCTTATTTTCTTTTTCTCTCTCCCTCGAAAAAAAATTTGTACCACACTTTGCGTGGTCTGTAATGAAGTCGCGAATGTACCTCACGAATGTAACCTTTCATGCAAAAAACACAAAGTGGTAAACAAAAAATTCAGAACGGTTCTAAAAACACAAAAAAACATCGTTACAACTAGTTCAACTTGTTTTTCTGACCACTCGAACGAGGAGAACAAAAAAAGGAGACAAAAGGTATAGAAATAGAGAAACACAGAACGAAAGAGAGAAGAGGGAGGGAGAGAATTCATTTGAACGGACGAAATTTAAATTGGCTCTGATTGGTTAGCACACTCAATTGGTTATTATCCTGTCCATGACGTTCGATGAAATGGCATTCACCTCGGCAGGATGGAGCACTACGTTGAGGATATATAAACAGATGCGTTGTTATCTAGACACAGACGTATATGGATACGTATCGGGCCAAGTGGCAATCGATGCCTCGACGAGAATCTGCGACGCTTTGACAGAATCTTCCTATCAAGGTTTCCCCTCCGGATAACGGCGAACGAGAGTGTACGCGCCGTTCGACGTGTGTGAGTAAACGCAGAGGGAGGGTTTGCCGTCTATATGAGAGGACAAATTTCGATGCTCACCCTCCGATCTCTCTCTCATCTCTCTGCCACCCTGCCGATAGCAGCCGAACACCACCGTCGTACGTGATACAAATTTGTTCGTCGATGCGAGAGACTGAGAAGGCTTCTTCCAATTTTTCCAGTAGGATGATAAACGAAAGAAAAGAGAAGAAGAAAAAGATAGAAAGGTGATGAACGATAAGATGAAACGTGAAGTGAAAGAGAAAGGAAAGAAAAGAACGAATGAAATTCCAATATTTAACTTTGATAACGCAAGGACAGGCGGGAAACTCAAATCGACGGACGATGTCGCCTTGAATTTCTCGCGAAGCGTAGAGAAGATGAAGACTTTCCTTCCGTGAGCCTTTCCGAGCCGATTATAGATCGCATCTATTATCAAACTAGCTTCTCTCTCCCTATCTCTCCCTTCAATTCCGAAACTGAGCGAATAATCAGAACGCCCAGAAATGACGATTTCGTAATACCCGCGCTTCGTAATTTCGCGTTCTCGATTGTCGAATGATTTGATAACCAAGTGGTCGAATGCACATTTGAGAAGAAAGTAAATGTGCATGTGAACGATTTTCTATCTCACGTATGTACATAATCGATTCTCACGTAATGACAGCAAAGTATATTTAACTATCCAAGCGTAAACTTGCGATTAAAATCGATTGAAACGCTACACTATGTAAATATACATCTAGATCGATATTATCGGATAAAGGTCGAAACGATTGCATTTTGAAAAAATAATGGCTATCGTCTGAAAGCGTATCACACTTTCCATAAAATGTTCATCTTCAAAACCATATTCGTTTGTATCGCTAACAACTTCGATTATATTTTGGTGAATCCTATATTGTAGTGTACGTATACGAACATATATATGTACTTACATACATACACACATACATAATCCCACATGGACACACACACATTGGTGACGATTACCCGGTTTAAAGGGACCACGTAGAAACGTAGGCGAGAGTACACGCCTATTCGTTTCGACGCAAAGGTCCGCGGTATTCAGAGAATGTTCCGGCCTTTCAGAGAGAAAGCTGGAAAGGTACTCTCTCTCTCTCTTTCCCTCGCTCAGTCACCCTTTCTCTCTCAGCCAGATCAGATGCAAAATACATAGATCCCGATCGCATTGAAAGCTCCGTAAAAGATAAAAAAAAAAGCTGCCGGTCTACGTCGTGCGACAATGTATTTTCCAGAGAGAAAAAGAGAGAGAAAGAGAAAGAAGGGATATAAATTGAGAAGGAAAATATACGATCGGAAGGAGTCGATTTTTCTCTATTCCTTTTATTTTTTCCGTCGTCTTTTTATATCCCTTTGGAAAAAGTACCGACATGGAGAAGCCATCGATTTCTATCGATAGGATACGCGTTGGAGAATCGATCCTTTCGATTACATTTAAAAAGACCCGCGGATACTTTACTCTTTCTCTCTCTTTCTATCTTTCTTAACACGCACACACACACACGCACATGATACGATCGCGAATCGAGTATGTCTAGTAAACGAGGATTTTTTCGAGAAGAATCCTCTTTTGTGACGATTAAAGAAATCGTTTTTTTAGAAGTAGCCATGAATAGGGGGAAAGGATCAAATCGATCGGCTCGGTGAAAAATAGTCCTCAAAAACCCACGTGCGCATAAGTAAGTGTGTATACAGAGTGTTCCAAACATTTTTGGTAGAAATTTAATTGATCGATCGGTCCCATCAAAAGTAGCCGAAGAGTTCATAATGAACGGACTCCAAAAACTAATCGATACCTCAATACTTTTCAATCAATCAACTTTTTTTTTCGTTTCTATCCATAGCATCAGTAACGTGTTATGGATCTATATGTTTTATCTCACACAAAACTATCGATAAATAACAAAAATACAATGCTTTTGAAAATTAATTATATTTCGAAGAAAAAGTTCCATTATGGATTTTATCAATCTTTTCAATTGTTAATCAACGATTCTGGAACACCCTGTACACCAACATATATCCAAACACCAGACTATAAGAGAAAATACTCAGATGATAGTGCGGATCGAACCGGGCTAGTATATATCGATGATCATCGCATTTTACGCGATCGCCACTTTAATCGAACGCGCGCAACCCCTGTCGTTGAGGTGGCAGAATCGGTAAACAGAAAAACGACGTCAACTTCGCGTTGCGAAGCAGGTGACGGCCGTGAGAGGGAAAGAGACGGTTAGAAGTGTTAAGGGATCGAAACGTGTATATATGTGTGTGTGTGTGTGTGTGTGTAAAAGAGAGAGAGAGAGACAGAGAGGCTCCTGCTAGGGTGAATAGACACATTTTCCGCTACTTAACGGATTTCATGCTCGGCTATCGTCAAAGGGACGTGACGTCCTTGCTCCAATCAGCGCTTACTATTAATAGCCTTTGCGACTTAGTATTTTTCAAATTTTCTTAGAATAAACTGCACGTTGCAAGGAGCAAGGGAGAGAGAGAGAAAGAGAGAGAGAGAGAGAGAGAGAGAGAGAGAGAGAACATGTTAGATTTATATTGCGAGGGTGTCCGTTAAATAATATTTTAATAAACTTTTTGTCATCGTTACAAACTTTTATAATAAAATATTGATCTACACGTACTGAACACCCTGTATATACCTACATAAATCAACAATTTGAAAAATGTCTGCCAGCCCCCGGCTCTTCATTAACGTAGCAAGCTGACAGATCCTTTAAATCTACTCGAAAAAGCGAACTTATCCGGAGCTTTCCTTACTTTCAATCCTTCGAGACCCTTCTTGTAAAGGACGAGAGTTACATATACATACACCTGCGTGTGTGTGTGTGCGTCTGTACGTGCATGATCGACGATCTTTCACGAAGATTCTTGGAATATTCACGCTGATGCCTCACCGAAAAGAAAAAAGAAGAGAAAGAAACTTTCGCATTCATCGACATCGTCATCATCACCGTGGGACGTGGTTACGTTACTTCGATAAAAATTCAAATATCGAAGCGATAAGGGACCGTAATTAAAGGGCTGGTCATTCTGCGAACGTGGAAAACTCCTTGGAGGAGCATCGGGTGGTTACCGGAGGAAAGAATGGAAAATTAAATTAGCAACTAACGATACTGTGGAAACTTTGCTAATGCTTTTTTCATACCTTTTTCTTCTTCTACTACTTTTACTACTTCGCTACTTCTTTTCTTCATCCTATTTTTGTTCATACTTCTCTATTCTTAATAGTAATTCAGTAATGAAAGTGTGTGATAGCGAGAAGGGAGAGGGTGGGGGTTTATTAAACGATGTACCGATAACGAGTAATCCATCGAATCTAATCAAGTTTCTCATCATTTGCAGGTATTTTAAAGCGGAATGGCGTCTTGGTACTACTCGTTCGAAGGTGGCAACACTTTCGAAGAGATTCACGTACAACATACATGCCGAACAATACTTTCTCTGTGGCAGCATCCCATTTCGAAAATATGCCCCCGCGGTTACAAACTTAATAAAAAAAAAAGAAACAAGGAACAATGAAAAAATGCATGTTTGCATGAGAACGTACATATGCTCGTGTTGGTGTATCAAGAAAACTTTGTTTGTGAAGCTTCCGCATTAATTTTTAGTTTTTGCTTGATGATTCATTTTCGTTGGCTATCGTAATTGTTTAGAAAAGCAGAAAAACAAACAATCCTTTTTTTCATGAAGCCTACGCTTATGCGAAGTATCCTGCTTTTTTCTCGACGAACGCTTGCGAATGTTATCGTAGACGCATTTTTAGATACCTCCGTGTCTCAAAAAACTAGATGAAAGTATGAAAAAAAAAAACAAAATTAATCGGCTCGGAGTGACATCCTACATGCGTGGATCCTGGATCCGTTAGACCTCGTTCAGGCGAATTTGAAAGGCGAAAGGGTAAGCGCACATCGAATTCTAATCTCGTCGAGAGGAGAAGACGATCGGCTCGGTAGCAAGGACGTAAACGACCAGGAATGCCTCCTGGCGATGGATCCTTCAAATCTGGGTTCACTGTGCTCCCTCTCGCGCTACCAGTGTTACTACTACTAACGATCGATCGATTCCGAAGCTGCACTGACCTCCACGAATAGCTCACTTCCGTTGTCAACCGACGGGAATAACTCTCTCTCTCGGGTGCGCAACACCAAATTTCTCACAGTCTCGTTCTCCTCGTCGATCGAACTCAACGCCACCGGCATAATACGTATAGTTGAAACATATACGTGTATGTATAAAAATGTATGCGTACATATAAATCACAGGTGCTAATTTTACCGGCTGATAGAACTTTAAACGTTCAATTCATTTTATACTGATCGATATACCCATCCAATGTCTTTTATAACTTTCTTAAAAGCTGTGATATAACTATCCTTAACTTGACACGTGAATGCAGCCCAGTACGTTCCAAGTAAAGTTCGTGGACGTGACCTGAAAAAGAGGGCAGTTCATTCTAAACTATTAATAAATTAATTGTTCAAAAAGCATCTTCCTGATTCTAGCAAAACAAGATGGACATCATTTTGATGGGTTTTCCAGTTATACCGTTAAAAATGCACTTTTAATTACAAAAACAATTAATTAGTGGGTATAGGTTTATTCAAACTTTCATATTTCTCCGAAAAAGTTTTATCAGCCTGCGAAGTTAGTAATTGTAATTTATATACACAGAGAGTGTATATAAATTACAAATTACATATATATATATATATATATATAACTATTATATATGTATATGTATATATTTTACATACTTATATACGCATGTATATAAGCAAGTGTACCTACGTATGCCGGAAGGAAAGCAAAGCGCAATTTACCTTGGCACGATAAACTATCGCCGACATAACGTAGTTTACGACTGAGCCCTCGCTACACTGACTCCTTCTACTTGAAATAATAATTAGTGCGCGAGACGTACGAGCCCCGGAAATTATCTACCCCCCCATCAACCTCACCTGAACTCACCTGCTACCATCACTGCCACTCGACATCGTCACAAAGGAAGAGCCAACGTGAAAAAACAACTTATTTCCAGTGTATTATTTATTCATTTGAATGCTTTCGCTCGTGAACGTTAATGGTTTGCCTCGACGAAAATGGCCGAACTTTAAACCGGTACTTTGATCTCTTTTTACCTCTATATACCTCTTTCTTCGCCACAAACGAAACAGTTAAATATCGATCGCGAGTAGATCGAAATACGATTCGATGTTAAAGCCATGGTTATTACGTCATATAAGAAGACGTTAATGTCCCGGTAACGTCCGATAATGCCTTCTTCCAAGCCCCGTCAATACGAACGTTGCTCCGGCTTAATGAGATCGAAAGCTACCTGCTAACTGGATTTCCTCATAATTGTGTTGCCTCCATTACCTGTAACGAATGGGTACACGCCGATCGATCGACTTTAGTCACTGTTATATCCACACCCCCATCGTATAGTGCACGGAAAGAGATGGAAAGATAAAAAGAGGTAGAAAATTGGTGGTGGGGATGACGACGTAGACAGGAAGGAAAAATCGTTTAAGAGAGAAAGAAAGAACAAAAAAAAAAATAAGGAAAAAGATCCTACCTCAAGCAATGCTCCATTTCCACGAAGTAGAATAGACTCCTGTCATAGAATTTATTCGAGAATTTCCTCAAGACTTCGAGTTTTATCGTGCCGAACAACTTCTACCGGAAGTCACGCTTTGCTTCCACGATGTGTAATAAAGATGGCGGATTAAATGGCGCATTCGTTTTGCCAAGACGATGCGATAAGTAAAAGGTACCATAGCGTTTGATTCGAAACACGTAGTTTACGTTATTAATGCGATATTAATGGTAGAGATTGAAAATGGCTTCCAAGATCCGGTCTGATGAACTTTCTGTGGCTCTCGCAGCCAGCAGTGAAGTTCTAGCTAGTAGAACGGCTCGATGCATAGCCAGCCTGCCACTTTTGTTACACCTTATGGATATATAGGTATATATACATAAGTATCGTACATGTTTCTACCAGTACGCCGGCAAACTTATGTATTATCGAATAATTTCGATCCAACTAACTCCGATCATAAAGGGATAATCGTTGGATTAGCTCGTTAACGCGATATTCCCCTAATAAATTTCGTTATTTATAATTAATTCCGGTGGTCCCGTAAATTGATCGTATTATATATACCGCGGGTAATTATATTATTTATAACGTCTCGCATGTGCTCGTAACGTTTAATTATATGACTAATCAGGGAAATAAAAAAAAAAACAAATATTGCGAACGTGAGAACCAAAGCGATAACTAATTTTCCAGTTCGATAGATAACAACGATCATCAATGATAAAATATATGTTTGGCGTTCATTCAGGTCGTTTTTGAAAAATTTTTGATTAGTACAAAGTTTACATTTAGAAAAAGTAATAATAAAGCAACATACGAGTTAGGAAGATGGATGTACCAAAGTTAAAAGTGAATTATTTCATCATCCAACGTTTCGGCCATATGTTCATGGCCCTCTTCAAAGGAGCAAAACCAAATACAATTAATCTAACAGTACATCATCCTTAATTAAATTATGATATTATGACATAAATCGGGCTATTAAAAACATATTGAAGAATGATGTTAAAAACGTAGAATTAATAATGTAAAATCACAAGGCAATATAGGTGTTACGTGCCATTTTCAGTATGAACTCCACGTGGAGTTATTATTACTTTTTCTAAATGTAAACTTTGTACTAATCAAAAATTTTTCAAAAACGACCTGAATGAACGCCAAACATATATTTTATCATTGATTAACATTTCTCGGTCGAAATATTAAATTTAAATCCTTTGATAACAACGATCGTTGACCGTTGTTGTTAATTTTCTAAATATTTCTTCGCAATATACAGAGGTGAGCTCGAAAGTTGATACAAACAGGGATCTTCGTGGCACCCTTTGTAACGAAAAGCGAACAACATTTTGTCTCCCTTTCTCACTGTCTCGTTGTCGTCCCTACGATAGCGAATACCGCGCTTTAATTAGTGTCACTTTCGAAATACGCCGAGTAGATACCCCGCATAGGGTAGTTTACGAAAGTTCGTATTCGCAGAAAACTAATACGGATAATTGAATCGCTGGAAAACAGTATCTCTAATTAAAGGCTTCCCATGATGCGTGCCAGTCAGTATTACCGCTGTCCTTGACGTTATGTTGTCGTTGTTGTTGTCCCTTCTGGCTGATACTGATACTGCCCGTGACGGTTCCGATTAGTCGTGTCGTTTGATCGAAGTAAATTAAGCGTAGCGTTAAACATAAAACTGCGAAACAATTTAGCGGAAAAATTGATAAAGCGAAGAGCGCGAATAGAGACGAGGAGGACAATCATGAAAATTCGGTATCCGGTACGATGACGATAAGAACTTGGAGAATTTCGAAATCGATCGATGCTTCTATCAACGATAAAAAAAAGATTAACGCTTATACTTCGGCCGAGCGTGAAATCCTCTCGACGTTTTATACTCTTCCATTTCCCGTCTATACTTCCCAGGCTGTGTGTTCTTCTGTAGGATATGCATAGAACGAATCGAGCCGACGCAAGAGAAAAACGTGAAGATCGTGACATACTCCCATCACCGGTCACGTCGTTCAAGCTTATCCTTTGCCTTCGTTTCCCTTTCTCCTTTTACCTGACCCTTCTCCTTCCCCTCCCCTCCCGATGGAAGCAAACCCACCACCTTCTCGTGGTTTCCATCGAGCAATGATACTCGTCTGATGCTAAAAGGAAATAAAGAAATCGAGAAAGAAAGAAATAAAGGGATGCAAAGAAAGAAACGAACAAAGAAAAAAAGAAAGGAAAATTACTTGGTCCCGCGACCGTTAATGAAATCGTTTACGATTCTTCATCGTTTGCGAATTACAAAGTAGGGGGAGCAAAACAAATAAATGTAGATCCTTTTCTTTGACGAAAAGAGTATCATTGGCAAAGAGTGGGTAATCCAAAGTCCGCTGGTCCTCTTCTGCGCACAAACGATTCCATTAAAACTCGTTAAATATGGTTCACCCTCCGGAATTGTTAAAGAAAAAGTACCCTTAGAAAAAAAAAAAGAAAGCGAGAGAGAGAGAAAAAAAGTAGGATCCTTTGCAGCGGCAAAAATCTTGCCGTTCGATTTTCGGTGTAACGTCTGCCCGTCGAGCAGACTCTCTTTTATCGATCCACAAAAGATGAGATACCACAGGTGTCATCTTGTGACCGTGACACTCACCACCGGGTCGAACCACTAAAATGCTACACTTCCGGTATTAGCGGGAAGTTCGAATTACGTGGAAGTGCTGCGTGCGATTTCAATCGATATCCAAAATAGAAAAAAGGAACATTAGAAGATTAAATTACTGCGATCTTTACATCAATGAACGATCATTTGGGGCATAAGTTCGAAATGGGATAAAATCCTGCGAGAGTAAATGAATAACACGAAGCGAGTAGTTCATACATTTTTTATAAATTAATTTCGTTTCGTAGTAAACGTTGCAAAAGATGGAAGAAAATAAAAGAGTTGCGTTTGAATCAGGTATGAATCTGTTTGTATAAAAAAGTACACGTGTATGCTTGTGCGTGTATGTGTGTATGAATATATATATGTGCGGTAGGTGGAAAAGGTAGTGGCGGGTCAGGCGTACATTAACGATCAACTTCAGCACGTGCAAGCGCGCGGTAAATAGCGCGAGGGAATAATCGACCCGATACAAATTCGTTTCGAGCTCATCAGTTTTGGCGTATGCGTATATACATAAACGTATGTACATATGCGCGGGTGTTCTGTACGTTCACGTCCGGAAAATCAGTTGACGAAAGCCACAAAGAAGCGAATGGAATTAACTGAACTAAATGACAGCTTGAGAGACGTTTCAAAAATATCTTTTTATATTTAAACGTTATCCTCTTCTCTTATTTCTCGCACTTTAGCATCGTCCATAATCCATCGTTCGTTACACTTCGCCATTTAACCTTTAACTAACGACGTGTTTTTCTTTCTAAGTACCGACGTGAGATCTTCAGACCGCTATGTTTAAAGTGCCATTCTGAGAAATCTAGATAGTTTATGTTAACAATTATGATAAATATAAAAAAATTAGGACTTACGAATCAGACTAAGCATAGATAATCAACTTTTTATAAATTCGATAATTTTATGAAAACACTCTTTGGACTCGAAATTTTTCGTATAAAATAACATGAGATCTATATGCGAAGTTTTTAAACTATAAAAATTTAACCGAGTAACGATACCAAGTTTTTTCTTCAGACATTAATATATAAACAAGTAGAAAAAAATATAAAAATAAATTTAGACCTAGGAAATAAAAAACTGTCTAAACCCAAAGTAAACCAAAATTTAGGCATAGTCTGGGCATACTTGTTCTGCACATTGGAACTGGGCCTTCAGGTCTCCACGTGACCTCAACCTAAATTCTCTTTTTGAGAAATTAACTTCAACTTTTAGATAGTCATTAGCTTATTTTAGCAATACTAAAGTGACCTTGGAGGTTACATATGTGGTAAAAGGGCAGAGTGTATAGAAGGTAGGAGAAGGGATTAATATCTGAAATCCCAGATAAGAATTTTCAGACTGCTTGGTTCCATATAACATTTATAAACAAAAATTTTTTGTACAACACATAATTTAGAAATTATTCAAAGTGATCACGTTTTAGGTGACTCACCCAGTGTTATGTAAAATATGTGCATATATGTGTGATTGTCTATACACATATTTAAATGTATATATATACACACACATATATATTTAAAGCGAAATTTCATGGTACACGTGCGCATGTTACACATAACCCGAACGTCAACCGCTACCTTTGATCTTCCGAAAGGAATATCGATGCCCGTGCACACTTTGCATAACCACGAAGAAACAGATTCAAAGCCTTTCCTATCTTTACCCTTCTTTGTTCGTGAAAATTTATTTACGAGTTTATGGGAAATGGACGAGTGCACTCATCGCTGTTCGATTTTACTGTGCGAGCCAATAGAAAAATTCGCAATAAATAGAGTATCGAAGACTTACGTTTCTCAATTCTTGAGGTATACGAAATCTATTGGTAACCAGATGAAACAATTTTCTTCGAACTTTCGATATGAAATTGTTGCGGTATCGCTGGACTTTATATTAGCTTATCATATTGTATTAGAAAATTTCTTTTCTTTTCCAATGTATCTCGTTTCAAAAGGACTTTCGAAACAACCACTGTCGATGAGTAAAAAATAACAGATGAAAGTAAACTGTTCAAAGGAAACCATGTTTCCTTCGACTGTAGAGGAATAGCTTGACAAATTCTAGATCGGAGTTCGCGACATACACAGAAGACCGCATAAACTAACAAAGCTAGTTCAGCTCTTCCAAATAGCAAACCGATGCCCCTTTCTAACGTTCCTACGAACTCGACTATGAGGCTGGTTCGATAGTGCTGGTAGTGGTGAATAAAGCGATTCGAAGAAGCTTCGCAAATACGAGCTCACACAAACCTGCATATATACGTACACATTTACACAGCGTTTGTCGATCTACAAAGGAACTGCAAACGGGAAGATGAGGGGGACTTAAGGTCACAAAGTTTCAAAAGAAAAGAAGAAACACGCGTTCGATGTCTCGATCGATAACTTCTTTTTGGCGCGAAAAGTTGCGAAGATTAAACCAAAAAAAAAGGGACGGATTTATCGAAGAGATAGTCTCGCTTTCTCTTTTCAAAGGAACTCACGTAAAAAGTGAGTACCACCAATGAAAGGGAAGGGACAAAAGGGACGAGTAGTTAATTTTACCCTCGAGATTCGGTCGAGCAGCCGGAAAAATTCATCGGCCATTGTGTGCCGTTGTGCCCTCTAAAAAAAATATATCGTCACTTGCGTACACGATGCCAGAATAGCTCGTTTAATTATATTCCATTCGATTTAATTCAATATTTCGTTTCTCTCGATTCAGACAATTAATACTTAAACTCGAATAATCTATTTAAAATCAAAGCAGTATAGTTCTTAATGGAATTCGTGTGTTTCAAAGGATTTTATTAATTCGTATAACTTCGTCCAAAGTATAACTTATAGTTTCTCTTACTTCATTTCGTTGATTACACTCTTTTATAGACCTTATCTAGAAAAGGAGAATTTTTAATATGATTATAAATAAGCTTTAGCCTATAGCGTTCGATATGAACGATCGATAATCGCGATTATTAGCATTAAATTCCCGAATTATGTGCGTGGGTGTGCTCCTAGCGATAGGCGATGCTTCATGCATACATGTATGAAGAATTTCCTTATAACAATGAAGTTAATGTGTATTTCTGTTGTATTGGATCGGAATAAGAACATGACATATTATCGATAAATTCGCAATAATTGAATTACTATGAAGTATTAACCGATAAAAACATATATTTCCCAGAGGTAGGATACGAAATATTCGAGATAATAAAAATAAAGCGGAATTCATCAGTCTTCTTGCGCGTTCCGGCGAGTTTGACGTACTTCGATATCTCGTCTCGAGTACTCGCTAAACTTTTGTGTCGCCCTCACTGCAAACTCTTCTTATCTCGAAACGCTCGAAGTATCTAAGGCCTCGGGGGAGAGATTTTCGGGGTGTATAATCATCGAAAATACACGAATGCTCGTCGACGAAGATAAATCCAGCATTCACGTTGATAGGATTAAACTGTCTCTGAAAAATCTTACGACAAATCCGAATTCGGGGTGAAAGAAATATAAAAACGTAGTTAGTAAGGATGCTTCAAGACTTTCTCATCTAGATTATAAAATTTTTCATTTAACAAATATATGAAATCAACGAACGTTACGTATTCGTTAATTTCCTAACGTGTGTTTCAACACTTTCAATACCAATTAGACGTACGCAAACCGTTCTGTATGCTGCGATATCAGATTACAACGCAGCCTAATCAGCTGTTCCTCAGTGACACAGCGACTCACGTCAAGCCAGACCAACAAACCGCGCCGAGTCACATTGACCCAGCAATAAATCTGATAACACGAACTTCACGAGGTGTTAAAAAAACTACTTCAGGTTTGATGGTTAAAAATGGAAATTGAAATTTTAATGAATTCTTGAACTACTGGATCGCTTTCCAAAGTTAATCGACCCATCGACAACTTTGACAAACTTTTATTCTCTTTAAAAAACAAACTCAGCCGTTTATCAATAATCTCTATACACGACGAAACCGTCGTCAAACCTTTGCCATACCTTTTTCATACTCAAAAATAAATTCGATAGAGTCATCGTCGTGTCGAGGAAACTCGTCAGCAGGCACTGATGAGAGAGCCACCGGAAATATCCTGGGAGAATACGTTGGGTTCACCGAACGGTGTACCGTTCGATGACGACACGAAAGAGCTTCTTAAAAATTGCCTCGACGTCTCTATACCGGTACCTGCCACCTTCACGGAGATCATCAAACGTAGCTCGACCTTTCCTATCAATTTTCCGATCAACACCGTCAGATGTTCGGCGATGAGGGAGAGAGGTGTCAGTGCTGAATTATTAGAGGTTCGTAAAAAAAAAAGATTAATATTCTTTGAAGTAATAATTATTTAACATTTTATTAAATTTTACTAACAATTTTATTTTTTAAATCCCCTTTTCCTCTCAATCTACCATCACTCAACTCAACAGTCTTTTCACGAGGACGATAATCCGATTAAACGCGAAACTACTTGATCGATTAACGGTTTACTTATTATTTACGGCTAATTACGAGCTTCTTCTTCTTCCAAATCTCATTTCAGTTAAACGCTAATTCAGTCTACCCTCTGATGCACGAGGCCATGCTACCGCTTGTAGCTCGATGGTTGAAGCACAAACGGCAATACGGTAGCGCGATCGAGAGGGCTCTTTATAAAGAGATGGGTCTTATTCAATTTATACACCGGCTTTTAGAAAAGAGAGCCGTCAACTTTTTTGGCTCGGACGATCGATACAAATTGATCGATGGGAAGACTGGAGTCGATGGTTGGGAGAGTGTCGGGACGGATTATGAAAAAGAACCATTGGTGAGTCTTAAAATAAAAAATAAGAAGAAAAAAAAAACTGATAAAAATTAACGTTAAAAGTCTTTTAAAATATTAATTGAATAAAGGATATTAATTTCCATTAAATCACTTTCTAAACTTGAATGATCATTTAAACAAACGACTCGTCGATACTTTTCCGTACACGTTCGATCGATCATCGCAGGTCCTGGCGAAGTGCCTCTCCTACGACGAAATCAAATTGTCGGCAATGATCGTCGTTTCCTCGCACACGGAATTCATCAACGACGGCTCGCGAGAAAATAGGGGTGTCGTAACGAGCGATCCAGATTCCGTCCAGCCCAGAGGCGTTATTATGGGCGTCGTGGGAGCAAGGTCGACTATACATCTAACTCCTACAATTAATCACGAAAGTGCTCGTGAAAAATTAGCCTCGAAGGTGCCGCTTTTCGGTACGACGACGTTTTTTTTATCCACTCCCCTGACTCTGGAGAACAACAAAAGACTAACCCGAAAAATAATACTTTTAAAACCACCGAAAGTGAAAGACTTCGAGTGAATTTTTCACGTCAACTTGTTTTGTCACAGATTCGAAAACATGACTTAAACCTTTTTTTTTTTCATAGATTCGAACGACCACGAGTAATGGAGTATCAAGACATACTGATTACACCTTTGCAGAATAATATGGATAATGGGTAAGATTATAATGATTATTATTATCATGAATAAGTAATGAAATATATATTGATAAATAATAATTTATTAATAATGATAATCAACTCAGTAATAATTTAAATTTAATTTTTTGCTTCATCGTGACAAGGTACGGTCCAAACGTCGAAGGTACGACACAAGAGAAACGTGGACTGCGGGTTATATGGGCAAATTTTTATGGCGAGGAGTATCATCCTCTTTACGAGGAGACCGTAAAGCGTATTAAATCGAAAGACAATAAAAGGTATCTCTCGTTGACGAGCCAGACCGTCTTCGACATCGAAAATTACATGAAGAGAACCCTTCTATCCGTTGAAATCATATTGCTCGAGGCCAATACGCGAGCTGAAAAACAAAACACGACTGCTTTTTTACACGTCGTGGGATTTGGTCTTGGTACGTGCCAATCAATAGTTGTAATTATAGTTATATCATTCCGAAAAAGAATTTATTTAATTACCAACAAAACATATCCCTGTATAATTTCTACGATATAAATAAACAATTATAATGTAGGTAATCGGATTATGCTAACACAATTAGGATAGGATAGGAGGACTATGATAGTAATAATTATGTCACATGTAATGACATACATAATTAATGACTAAACGTTTACCACGCAACAATGCACTTTACGTTCTACTGGAATATATAAAAATATTTATACCCTAGTAAATGACGATACGTTGAACGTGATAAACGGTATACGCGGTAGCACTATAATTAATATTACTATAATTAATACATACCTCCGTTAACGAACTAGAGTCGAGGTAGAATGCACCAACGAAATAATTGGAGAGCATCCGAAAACCGATCCGTTCCGTGAACTATCGCGGCAACGATTGATTGACTACCGCAACGCGTTTTGCCCGCTTTGGAGCAGAAACTTTAATGGTAAACAATGTCGTTATCGGCCCGCTTTATTCGAGACGGGTAAACATTGTTTCCTTTGCACAATTTACGCCCTCTTTCTCTTTAGCGCTATACAACGTGTATATTTATTGATCTTAAGGAAAAAAAAATTTGAAATTAAGGCCAAAAAAATTCAGAACAAAGTAGTATGAATATTAATGTTTGGGAATATGTATTTATACATAGTATTGATCATGAATGTTGACAGGTGCATGGAAAATAATTCAAGACCAAGAAATATACTTCCTGAAGACTTTCGAAATAGCTATAAGAAAGATGAATAAGAAATTGAAATACGTTTCCGACGTAATGTTCGCTTACTTTAGGCAACAAAAATGCGGGAACACGGGTAACGGTGATTATCTAGGAGGTTCGTAAATCGATTTTACTATCAGCTATCCAATCCCCACAGTAGGTCGCTTAATTAACGAAATTAACGATCTTTCAGATATCAAGATCCATTTTGCCTTACGGGAACCCCACAGCAAACTACTGAGATCTACTGATGCGAACAAGTTGCTGGTTGTAACGTACGCTTGGGATGGAAACGCTCTACCAGGTTATTTCTTTTGTTCAATTCCATTTCATTTGACTTCCCATACTCCCTGCTCGCTCGTCATTGAATATCTACTTTTTTCCGGTTTTTTCGTGAGACACATCGAAAGATTCGTAGTAACAATTTCTTATCCCTAATTGCAGTTGACTTACAGGGAACGAATTTTGGAGTGGCTATCTCGCGTGCAGCGGTGATCCCGCGGCAGCGTGCAGCAGTCAAATAGCAGAATTGCATAATTGCAGAATCAATCCAAGAGCATCGGGTGGGAGTTTGCACGTCGCATCGGCCGAGCACGGAATTTTACACATATCGGACTATGCGAAACTTCATCTTACTTAGGTATCAAAAAATTCTCTAATTATATGTATAAATATCATTATACAGGGTGGTCCATTTAAATAAGGACACTTAAATATCTCGTAATATTTATGATGGTAATGGAGCGATATCTGGCAAGAATATATATTTTTTTTTTTGCATCACAATAACCTGCAGAGATATTTAGGTGACTTTATGTAAATGAATCACCATATATACACATTCATAAAGTTGATATGTAATTAAAGAATACAACTAAATAACCAAATGTAATTTTAGGATAGGGCTGGCCCAACGGGCAGCGGTCAACGAAGACCATCTCGATCACCGCGCAGTCAGAGAAGTCGAAGCGCCGATGTTGATTGCCTAAGAAAATACACGGAAAGAAGGATCGAAGGAAGACGACACACGGATGTAGGCGATACTAGCAAGTTGGATACGTCCAGATGGATACCCTTACCAAGAAATGTCTCTCGGGGTCAAGCGACGAGTAGTAGTAAGAAACCTGTGCAACTTTCGAGGGACGAAGACAAACGGCGATACGAGAGTCCCGTCAGTTCGAAAAGCGATTCGACAAAGTGGCAACAAACTTCGCCTCCTAGGATCTCTCATGAGGCGGAAGACCGAAAGAGGACTACGGCATCGAACGAGAAGGAGGAAGAAGAAGTCAAGTTTTACGGCAGACAGCCGGCTGCTCGTAGTCGCAGCACCGACGTGACCATCTTTAAAAAAGAAAAGTACACGGAAGAACGAAGGCATACGGATTGCGGCGACATTAGGATCTCCACCAGGTGGCTCGATTAATTAATTATATGTTAATGACCAATATTTATCGATAAGTTTCTTTTTTAAAGTAGTACCGTTTTGTATGGTAGAAAATGTCAATGTTTTATATTCCAAAGGAACACTATTATTGTATACAATTTAACAAATCTGTTTGTGTATTTTATTTCATTGATTATGTCTTCCTAGAGATCCTGTATTTATGTGATAATTTCGCATGTAGATTTCTACTTGATCTTTAGCATTTCAGGTCAATGACCGACGAGTGCCTTCTCTTGCGCCATCTAGTGGTGCGAACCTTGAACTAACTTTAGCGCACGACCCTGATAGTAGGCAATATTGATACACGCATGCACCGAGCATTTCTGTGTTTACACAGTAATATAAATTATTGGTGTTACTAATTAAAGAAAAATGGAAAATTCTTCATAGATGGCTACCACAAATAAACAGCGCCAGATTTCGAAGCGACTCGCCCACCTTCGCGAAATTTACAAATTCCTACGAGATCACGAAGAACGCAGCGACCAGATGGATAACATTCGCGAAGAATCCATCACCGTTTCCGACGCCTCGAATGAATACGGATAAGAAGACACCGACGGAGGAAGCTTCAAGACGAAATGACGAATCGCGTACAAAGGAAAGTAGAACGGACGCTACAACGTGGCAACCTCTGCGAAAATTCGCGTCACCCGTACCGTCCAAACGCAACGAGGAAAATGTCGAAACGCCGGGTACACCGAATAATAATTTTTTAATCAAATTCAACATAGCGTATCTTAAATATTGTATTAATTTTTTTTTGTAATTGTAGATTCCACTAACGATAATCAGAATCACGCGAAAAACAACGACACAGATGCCATTGACAAGGCTAATAGATTAAGCCAACGAATGCGAGATCTGTACGATTTCAAAACAGAGAACGAGTGGCCAAAAAGATTGAGGAATCGACCGTACGAAGATACGTGGATCAGTAAGAGCAGCAGCGAGGAAGAGAAACGTCCTCCGAGTGGACGAAGAAATAGCCAGGATATGGAATTCAATGACAGATCAAACAAAAATAAAGTAAAATGAAATTATTACAAAACAAATAATACTTCTGACTTTAATTAGACAGACTATTCTAATTTTAATTCTTATTTTTAAAGGACCCAAGATCGCACATGCACCGAACGGACGAATCCAAGATCTTCCACAGTGATACCGACGAAAAACCAAATAGATTCATAGAAAGACACAGCAATTCCGAAGATCTAGGATTAGGTGGTACAGCAGAAAAATTGCGAGCGCAAAATCGTCGAACGCATTCGGACGATTACGACGAGAAATGCAGGCAAAGGAATTATCGATCTAGTCGGGACGACGGTCAACCGAGAGAGCAACAAGCACGTTCGCGTCCGACGGAAAACAAGAGAAACTCCGATGCGAGTGGCAGATCGCAGGATTCGCGTGGCAGCTACGCCGAGGTCGAGTTTCCTAACAAGAGAAATTCACGAACTAGCAACGTCAGTTACGCGAGCATTTCTAATCCAACTGGCAAGAGAGGTAGTTTAGAATGCAGATCGACTCAGCGTATCCTCGAAATGCCACCGCGAAGAGCGTTCAGTCAAGGTGAAGGTAGACCTGCTACTCCTGTGCCACCGATAGAGATGAATGCAGATCGTGTTGTAGCCGTTAGATTAATTTCCGAGTGTCCAAAGAGAGACAGCACCAGATACAAGGTATACCTGACGTAAGGAACCTTCACAGGGAACGGTTTTTCGAAATTTGCATAAATTTTCAAAGGAAAACTAGAAAAATACGTCCTTCGACTCTTTACGTCGATCGAAGACTCATCGTTCGATCCGATCGAGATCCAAGAGCGTTTATATGTGTTTCTTAAAATAGCACACCACCCTCGACACCCTCGTCCATGTGATGTCGCCGTTTGATATAATCATCGTAATTAACCGTACCTTCGTTAACACTCCGTGAAATATTATCGACGAAGGAACGTTCTTAGGTAGTCTAGAAAGAGTCGACTATTTTTATCCTACGATTGAAAATCAATATTTTCGATTAGATATCATTAGAAATTGAATAACCGTGTTATGAATGTGCCTCTGACATTGTGATCGAGACCGTTCAAATCGAGAAGAAAGGATGAGAGAAGACAAATTTTGTGCCTGTAAGAAGTAACGATCAGGGTAACTGTAAGTGATATATATATACATATTATATATATATAAACGAAATAATATTATATATATACGTATTACGAATAGCATATTTCGTGTTTAAAGCGCCGTTATCGTGTTATCGTCGTGAATTTTCCAAGTGAAATACTCGTTGGACTTTCGAAGGATCAAACACTTCCACAATATATACACGTTCACACATAAATATATATATATATCCTCGGAGGAAGCTTGTTAAAAACGTTAATCGAGCTAGTCTGCGCGACAAAGGATTAAACCAAGCTCAAATCTGTCCATCTTTTCCCCCTTTCCAGCGAGATTCGCAAAGCCCTTTAATAAATCTGTAACGTTCGAGGAAGCTGATAAATGTTTTCTCGTCGCTTAGTATTAACTACGGTAATTAACGAACTGGGTCGTTGAATCGAACGACTCGAAATTCTTGACGTCTACCACGTAAACGATTTATTTCTAAAATGCTTACGTTAATCCTTCCCGAGATAAAATCCCCTTTCAGCGAAGAAAAATCAAGAGAATCAACTTCGAATGAAAAAAAAAAATAATGAATAAATAAATAAACGATCATAGCATCGATCTTCAATGTTTAGATAAGTTTTACCAGCGTGAACGATTAGATATTGTTCGTAACCCGATGTAGAGTTCAATGATTAGATGTTTCGTTAGAAGTCATGTCTTCGTTTTCCTTTTTTTTTTTTTTTTGTTAATCTTGACTCGTGAACCTCACGTTCGATAAAAATATATAAACGATGATGACACGTTGCAAAGTGTTCGTATTTTTTTTTTCAAATAGCGAGTATACACTTGAAGTATACATAATATATCGCATTTGATACGAGTCTGTTCTCTAACGATATCATATCCATTGTTTGTATGTAACCTACTATCGAACGGTCGACGTCGTATCGAGATCAACGTTATACATATTAAACAAATTATTAAAAACAATTTTCATTTTAATTCAATCTCACGATTAATATAAAAAAATGCGACTCGAGCTCGATCGTTCGTTAGAATAACAAGGTCACAATTGCACTGGTTTCGAGGACGCCTCATTCACACACACACAAACGATGTACAAAACTGTCATGCAAAACGAACAATAAAGCGTTTGCGAGACAACGATGACAACCCTTTCTAAAATTGTCAACGACTTTCACATTTTATCCTCACTTCCTGTCCTCAAACTCGTCTTATCGACAAAATCATCGAGACTTAATGGAAAAAAATAAAAACATTGAGAAACCGTAATAAAATAAAATAGAAATTTAATCCAGTCATTCACTTCCTTTCGATATGCCGGAAATCGTGTCGAAAATTAGCGGAGGACTCTTTGGCGAACGTGACCTTGACCCTTTTTCGAACCTGGGCACCATGCTCGGTGATACTCGTGGGTCTACATTCTCTGGGTACGCTGGACTGTTCATCGTCCAACCTCTCGACTTTCAACAATCTTTTCTGACCCACACTCGAACTATTCCCATTAGCCAAAGCAGTTGAAATGGTTCCATTCGTAGTTGAGACATTATAGTTGATTGGAGATTTTTGAAAGTTGTTTGGCCGAGCCGTAGAACTGTTGGACGATGACGAGGATGACGAAGACGATGAAGACGATGACGAAGATGACGATGAACGTACAAAATTACCGGCTAAAGGGTGACCTTGAGCAGCAACAGTAGGTTCAACGTGCTTATCGGTCGAAGAAGCCGGCAATTCGTTTAACGGCACGGCCGGTACGATCATCAGTAAGTTGTTGCCATTCTTATCACAGGCGCCATGATGACCGGCAGGATGCTGTCTCTGTTGCTGCCCGAGATAATGGACTCTGTAGGAATGGTGGGCGTTCTCGCCCACAATTTGTTGCTTTTCTTGCTTCGCCAGAGTAACCGTGCACTTGGTCTGGTAAGAATTACCTTTCGATTGTACACCGTTATTGTTAATATTGTTGATATTGTTGTTATTGTTGTTATTGTTGTTATGGCTGTTATTATTGTTGAAGTGTCCCTCGCATTTCACTCTCACGGTATCCTGCTGCACGAGACCGTTCCGATCCTGTGCGTTTTGCCACTCGAGAACGTTACTGAGCAGTCTTATGTATCTGTAAATAATTATTACAGAAGTTAGGCTTATTGTTGTAAGAGTATTCAAGGATAAAGCTTGGTGAATGCTAATTAGCAAGGAAATGATCTGTCCTTTTTAATATCGAAACAGGCACGTATCGCAATCTTAATGAATTTGTTTATTTTATATTTTATGATACCAACTTTATTGCCATCCGTAAAATCTCATTTTTCGAGAGTTTCTTATCCGGGGGATGCGTCGGGACGAGCTTGCGAAGTTCGGCAAAAGCTCCGCTGACGTTCTGTTGCCTCCATCGTTCACGACTGTTCGTAAATAATTTCCTAACTCCCACGTTCCCTATTCTAAGCGTAGGCGAGCCAAGTTGACCGTTACCAGAGGATGGAATACCGTCTAGCTACGAAATTATTCCTAATTACGAAATGCCGTCTTATTTTTTTAAGAAAAAAAGATGATTCGAAGGAAAACTTTTAAACGTATAATTAACACGTTGACTACCACAGTGGTCACCCGTAATCATTACTTATTTTATCAACAAAACTGTGGTGGACGCCGATGATGGTCATAGATGACTGTCCGTAATATAAATGCACTATTGATAAGAATGTATGTCTTATTTACTTGTATTGCAGATGATTTATGATTATATATTTATAATAATGAAAATGTTATTAAATCCACAAAGTGACGTCAACGTGTTAATTAATGTACAAACATTTTCTCACGGAATTTGCGCGATCTCTTCTCCGTCTGCCCTGTTCCTCCTCCTCATCGGTGTCATGAGAATAAAATTCATCGGAAAGGGTTGCTTCCTCTTCGGTATCCCTCGGAGTACCTGGCGAATCCCCCGGCTCTTCCGCGAGCTCGCCTTCCCCAGATAAAAATGATTCCGCCGGAGAACCATTGTCAGTTTCCGCCGTACCACCGTTACACCCATTGTACGTGAGCATCGGCTACAAAATGAACGTTAATTAACTTCCATTATCTCTTTCCTATTGTCTCCTCGTTAATTTCAAACGTGAAATAAAATTCGCTATAATTAACAGGGATTCTTACCATGTTGAGAAATCTAATTGGAAAAAAGAAACAATGATAAAAACCGGTGAGATAAAAACGATAAAACCGGAAGTATTTAAACGTTCGTTAACACTGCACGTCGACCGAACAATTACGCGTAACAATGTCGTATATATTTATGAGAGCCTCCTTTTTTTCAACTAATTTCAAACCTTCTTATTATTGTCATTACTAGACAACCGGTTGTCAGTCCGACCGACGAGGTCAGGCGAAGCGATTTGACTACTAGAAAGTCTCCGTCGGTGGTGGCTCCGTGAAAAGGAAATTTTGAGGAAGGCGGAGCTGCGAGCTTCTGTTCATGGGTGGAGCTCGTCTTTGGACCATCCCATATCGCTACGAGCACACGCGTCCAGCCTCCCTCTATCGGTCCACCACCAGATCGTTTTAAACGCGTAAGAGTGAGAATCCCTCGACGGCGAGTACGCGATAAGGGAGAAAATAAAAAAAAAATCGTTTCTGCCTTCACCTTAAGTTTTTTACTAATGTGACTAATTTATTTATTTTATTTCGCAATTAACAAAAATTCTTTCAAGTGGTTCGTATTGAGTGAGAAGATGAAGAAACCAGTTGGGTTCCGCTATGTGCGAGTCTTGCTCCGCAAGTTGTTCATTTCAAGTGTAAAAAAAATAATCTTGTGCGGGACGAGAAATACAATATACACAGATTTTTTCACAAACGAACGTGCATATTAGTATACGTCACATTTGTCGTTTTGTCAATGTCAAAAGTCGACCAGTTGGAAGTGTCATTTAACGAGAACGTTATATAAATATTTGGGTATTAAAAAACGCTTCCAAAGTGATAGCTCGACTACCCTCTTCTCTCGTTTACCTTTTTTTCCTCTTTTTTTTATCTTTACCACCTCGATTTTTCCCAAACAATCAAACTCCTATTAGTCAAATCCCCTGGAAGTCAATGTGCAAGCTTCGTAGAAACTACGGGGAAGCCTGATTAATATACATTAGAATGGTGGGGGTAAGAAATCTAAGGACCCCTCTCATCTCGGCAAGTGGCTACCACCAGAAGTTTTATTGCAACACCACGGCCGTGTTGGTGATAGGGTGCCTGTAGTTTTTACGGTGGGACGAGCCCGGGGTGTCATCGCGTTGAATCCGATTAAATGATAGTATCTCCGATGATGCTCATTCGAGCGCTATTACACATAAGCACGGCCGATCTGCGTGGGAGCAAATTTTTTATTGGAGTGAGATTTGCGAGTGAGCAATTTTTTCTAAACACTTATTTTTCATATTTTCGATTAAATTATTCCATTTATTAAATCGTTCAGCCATTCTTTTATATCATACTTTTATTTATTATTAATAATGAATGAATGACATGTAAACTAACGTTTAGACAAAACTCATTGTCACTAGAGTTCGTTATCTCTTTTAGTCTTTATTTTTTCCAGTCATACGAAACATCTTGAATACACGTGCGTTTTCGAAAGTCAACCGGAAGAGGAGGAGAACCCGTCGAGCAGTTAACTCGCGATAACAAGCGTTGCAGATAAGCGTAAATTAGATTTACGTTAAGAACCACGAGAACGTTCGCTTTAATTTGCCCTTTTTCGGAGGATTAACGAACAAGGTCGAAATCAGAATTGGAATAACGAACCGTTACCTATTTGCTGGGCGTCCAAGATAAGTCACCATTGACGCGATTAGATATTGACCAACATGGAAATTCAAAGTCGGATTTTAAAGATCAAAGGTACAGAAGCGGAAGGAGATCATTTTAAAGTCATTTAAACCGTATGAATTATTTAATAGTACTAATAGGACCGCAGCCTCGTGGACAGCGAGTGCATTGATCCGAAAATAGTTTTTAGCGCACGTCCGACACGTGCATACGTCGACCGATCATCGAAAGTAGGCGCGTGCCGCGTGGTTATAAAAAGTCTATGGAAGGGTCCCTTCTTTTTGTCATATTCTTATATCCCTCAACTTTTATTCTACTTTCCAAAACGACGTTTGAATGTTCATAAAACGACAAATTTTACCTTACTGCGTATTCAGGAACAAATCTATGTAGGTATTCCAACATATGTTTCATAGCAAAATTTAGCATAATAAAATAAGATCGCAGGATATCAGTAATCTTTTAAACAATAATTTCTCGATTAATGACTCGTGATAAAGGAAATTATTGAAATATCTCTCATATTGAGTCATTTCTTTATATTAATATTTTTATACAAAGAAAAATCATATAATGATAGATATACCGTATTGTTCACTTAAAAAGTGAAAACGAGAGTCACCCTTCGTGATTCTAACACCGTCGGGGGTTTTACTATTTGTAGTGGTTTCCCACAGGGCTACTAAGTTGTGGCTCAATTTTAGCGCGTGACAATGAATACAATTCGTGCATTAAACGTCTCGTATCGGTGCGATTACGTTTTTCTATGAACGACTGGTCGGCGTGCGTTCTTCAAAAATTTTTATCGCAGGGAAACTCTGAAACGTCATTTTCAAAGGGCGTGCAATGGTGGAAGGAAGGGAAAAAATAAAGCATTATCGTTAGGCAATAATAAATCCTAGATCGAGATTAGCGACACGATCATTGCAATTTTATACTAATATAGGTATGTATAAGATAACAAATGTCATACGACCAAGTCGAGAAACCTTTGCTCAAATTAAACAGATTTATACAAAAATTCTCACCGCTATCATTTCCTACCAAAAGGAAAAATTAATTTTACCTGACAGTAGGTACTTATAAAGGTACACTGTTATATCTACATATCTACACACGCACGTACGGTAACGTTCATACGTCATTCATTTTGTAAAAACAATTTTTCCCAAAATGCAACTTTTTTGTTTCTTTCACCCCTCGAAAAAATAAAAATTAAACGTATAGAAAAACAACGATTACTGCGACCCCACAAGGGAAAATCCTTGAAAACGTAATAGAAATCCGCGTTGGCGAGACAAAGATAGTGAAAGAGGGTGTGTCGATAGAAAAGTGGGCGTGTCCTCGACGGTTTGCGCAGTGTCCCATGAACATCGGTGCGTTCGAACGGAATCCCCATACTGGTGGTATGGATTGTACGAAGAAGAGGTGGGGGAGGATGAAAGACATAGAGAGTGAGAGAGAAAGAGTGAGATAGATAGAGGGACCCGAGCAAGAGGGGTATAAGGGTGAAATCAATTTTCGTTATCGTCGTCAACCAGACACCCCATATTAATTCCGTTAGCGGGTGTTTGCCTTTCCATGTGTGCCCCTCTCTCTTACGACCGACGGATAGAGGCCTTAGCTATTTCAAATAGAGATCCGAGAGATAACAATGATGATAATAACAATAATAATAATAATAGTAATAAGAGACAAACGAGCGAAATTATATTTAATTAATATTTATTAATAATATTATAATTATATCAGATCGATCCCACCGCTGCCACCAATGTTGTAGTCCGCGCTTGTAAGCCGGCTACCGGTTATCTTTGGAAGCGGAAGGAAGGTGATGTCTGAGGTATAGATCAGATTCTGCTTGAGTATAAGTATGACTTTTATTAAATAACTGGTTATTGGTGAGGCACAAGTAACCCTCCTAACTCTTTGCTCGCTCTCGATGATCTGTCTGTTCGTTTCCTTATTTCTGTGCGTGCCACTCCTTAGCGTTCGGTGCTAAGAAGGGAGAATCGCTGAATTGCATCTTAGGCTCGGGACTCGCAATGTCCAGGCACTCGGGTGATGCAATGCTTATACATTACTTTTGGGTCGCCTATTCGGAAGGCGGCCTTGAATACGATACTGCTTTGTCGCTTAGGCGACTCGCGGGTACAACAAGATGACCCTCGACTAGATTCGTTCCACTCAAAGAATTCACCTCGTAATTCGTAAATCTTTGAAAGATGCGCCATTTCTTCACGTGTTACTACGTCATCTTGGCGCGAAATCCAAATTAAATTTTTCTTACTGTACAAATGACCTATCGGCAATACCCAGATAAACGTTCGTTGTCGACGATCGGTAAAAATGCGGCGAAGAGAAGAATAGTGTTAGAGAGAGGGAGAGGGAGGGAGAGAGAGAGAGAGAAGAACTTAGGATTCAAAGTACGAACGAATAAACTGCCGGGAAACCCCTCACTTTAAAGAGAAGATTGACAGCGTGAATGCAGACTCGAGTGTTTGTCTCGTATATCGGCTCTTAGTATTTCGTTGTCGTATTACGATGTAATTAAAGACTCTCGTACAAAACTACGGTCTTACATCATCGAGGGAACACCTATTTATATAGGTATATATAATACTTGTTTACTGTGCACGTAATACTTATTATGTCAACATGGAAACACTGACATTCTTTTGTTCCAATCAAGTGCGCTTTCTTCGTATAACAAAAGCATAACCCGAAATTTACGACATTCTCAAAGGACAAAGATAGTTTGTAATTATAGAGTTTGCTATTTACTATAACAGAAAATGTCTACGACCTCTAAAACTGTCGAAAACTTTGAAGGTATACTGTTTTTTCTATTTCTACAATCGTTCTTCATAAATGCGGGGAAAAGATGATATGTGTGAACAAAAAACATTTGCCAGGGTTTCTTTCAGGTATAGATAGTAATAAAGAAAATAATAATGTTTTAAATAAAGAAGAAGAAAATAATAACAATGACAATGATGTTAAACAGCAGGCATTTCATGATGCGATAAATAGTGTTAGAAAAAAACATGTTACTTTAAAGGATAGCAAGGAAAACTCTTGTCAAGTAAACATCACTTTTCATCAAACAAACAAGACCGATAATCATATAAAAGAAACATCAAATGACCAAGCCAGTCAGGTGGCAGGAACTGAGCCTACAACTGATGATAAAGCAATTAAGAAAAAGTTGAAAAAACAAAGACAAAAGTTAAAAAAACAAGTTGAAAAGATTAATCAGATAGATGAAACAAAAGCAAATGTAATGGAAGTTATTAAAGAAGAAGATGAGAACACGGAGCACGAATTACAAAAGGAATTTGTCAAGACTGATTGTCCTGCAACGACTTCTAAAGATCTTGATCATGTTGATAAACACGATATTAAAGATAAAAGTGATATAAAATGTGATTCTGACGAAGAAATAGATTTTTTAAACAATACTCCAGCCTTTGTCCATGCTGCAATTAAAAAAGATAACAAGAAATTACCAACAACAAAAATGCATAAACAAAGTAAACAAGAAGATGATGTGACAAAAGTTAACATTAAACAAACAAATTTTTCTTTGGAGACATTAAAAAATGATAACAATGAATATAATGATATTGATCTGGAAAATGATTTTACTTTAGTCAAGGTAAATGTTTTAGCCATGGAGATACAGTTATACCTTTGCTCAATAGTTTTATAGCATTAAATAAAATTTTTATCACAGTACAAGCATTCAAAGCATCCTGATTCCCTTCAATCAAGCGAAGATTTTGCTACATTGGCAGTCAACTTAATTTTGGAGAATCAAATAACTCGGGCTATTCGGAATCTATCTACTGCAATAAACTTAGATCCAAAAAATGTTTATCATTATGCCAATAGAAGTTTTTGCTATCTCAGAACTTATGCATATGCTTTGTAAGTATATGGTTTTCAACTTTCTAGGGTATTTTCATTGAAAAATTATAATGCAAATCTATTCTTTATGCAGAGCAATAAAAGATGCTAATTTTGTAATAAAAAATACAAGCGATATCACAATTTTAGCGAAAGCAAATTATTTACTAGGAGAAGCATATTATGGCTTAAAGGTAATTTATACGTAATAATGACAAAAGAAGTTGACATAGTTTGAAATATTGTGCCTTTGTTACAGAATTATGAAGAAGCTGAGAGGAGTATACAAAAGTGCTTAGAATTTTTTCCACAAGATTTGTGTTATATCAGGGAATTATTACGTTTTAAAGTTTCTCAACTTGTTAATATGGGCTTTTGTGAGAGAGATGCATTGTTGGCACTTAAAAGTCATTCAACTGTTATGGTATTTCTTAATCTGTATTATTCTTCATCTTAACTGTTATATTTTAATATATTAGTGATCTTACTTAGGATGCAATGGAAATATTAATTACTGAGACCAATATACAGAAGACGAATAATAGCAATACCAATAACTGTGATACAACATCTATGTATTGCGAGGAGACTGAAGTATTTTATTCCGATGATGAAGATAATTGTAGTAATACACAATTACTGTCTTCAATCATAAAAGAGAAATTTCTACTCCAGCATGACAGGATTAATACAAAATCCAATAAAAAACCGGTAAAAAATATGTCTAAGAAAACTTGTCAAATTACAAAATAGAACATTTTTATAGTACTTAGAAAAAAATATTTATAATAATAAATATTCTCAGTCTTATAATGTTTGTTAATAAGACAAATAATATAAGTAAAATCAGGGTATAAATATAAATGTATATGGAAAATACTATTATTAACAAGTGTGATATAATTAATACAGTTATAATAAGGTACAAATTATTTACATGTATGTTTACATGTATGTTTACATGTATGTTTACATGTATGTTTACATGTATGTATTTTATGCAAAGTTCCTAATATTTTGTAAAACATTAGTTTTCTAAGTTCTGTTATTAAAAAATGATATAAATAAATCTGTAATTGCTGATGATTCAATTGCTTCCATCTAACCTTATAAAATTATAGGTATAGTTTATTACTTTGAATTTAAAACTGTTTACTTCTAAATTTAGTTTTGTTTACTAAAACATTTGAATGTGACATATAATTACAAATTTGATTTATCAGTCTGTAGACTAAGTAATATTTCTGGTATAAAAATTAACAGGAACAACATAAAACTATTATGAATACTATGAGTAAGTTATATTAATAAAAAGGTACGTTTTTGTTGATGACTTAATAACATAATTATTGTGCACATTTCTAAATATGCAAGATTATACACAAAAAATAATTCCAACGCAAGCGTTAGTTCATCATCATCTTGGCTCACCGTTAACACAAACACTTTTTACTTATGATCATCAAGAAACAAAAAAGTTGTTAGGAATAATACCACCATTAAAATGTATAAAAGGAGAATTATGGATTTCGCCAAGTGTACAAATAAATAAAAAGGTTTTAACTTTACCAGAAAATAGTAATATAATTAAAGACTGTACACATTTAGGAATACTTGGTAATGGTAAAACTTCTGTATTAATGTTATTAAAATGAATATATAATATGTAAAATCCATTATTAGACCTAGGACAGAATTTGCTAAATAAATCTAAAGAAGAAATTGAAGTAAGTATAAGACATGTATTGGAGAAACAATTAATTGAACAAAAGTATTTATGTGAAGCTGAGAAGCGTAGAGCTATTAAAATTAACTCACTGGAAATCCATGCAACATGGCAAAAATATATTAACACTGTACAATATGATATGCAAAAAGAATTACAGGTGAATAGGGTACACATTTACAAGTCAATTGATAATACTGATATTATATTAAAAGTTTATTAACAGATTGAATTAGCAAAAGTCATTGTCAGATGCAACAAAGAAATACAGAAAGCAGTAGTAGAACAACATATAAATATAACAAAACATATGCTAAGTAGAGTGCGTTATGAGATGTCTTATATGGTAGACAGTCTCTATGAACAGTTTGATCAAACTCATAGAATGCAAATAGAAAATATAATGGCAGATGTCAATAAGATTATAAAGTACTTTTAGGAATATTCACCTACATACTTTACAATAATTCTAAATTTCTTAATTCATTCTTACTGATACAGGAAAGAACGAATAGAAAATAGTAAAAAAATAGCAAAACTGAGAAAGGAAAAAACACAATCAATGCGGAATCAAAAAATGAAGTTTAAAACAAAAAATGTAGCTGATGTTATGTATATTCTTTGTCTTGAGAGATTACGTTTTAATTTAGAAAAACAGAGAATACAGAATTCCTTTAAGGTATTTTAAATTAATACATACTCAATTTTACAAATGAAAGTGATAATGAATTGTTTTTTTAGGAACAAATCTGCAATTTGCACAACGTTATCTTGAATTTAAAGAACATATTAGATCTCTCTAAAGAAACTCTTCTGCAATATCAAACTGATAACGAATTGTTAAAAGAAAAACTTCGTAATAGTAACCAAGAATTTCATAAGTTTGTCACTTTTGTTTTTAATTCTGTACCAAAACAATCTGAGTTTGTATTTCCTTCAGAATTCATTTATTTACAAGAAATTAATCAGACCTTACATCAGATATTGAATAGAGATTAATTGAAGATATTAATAAATCAAAGTATTTTCAGTTAGAAAGTCAATAAATCATTAAAATTTTTTGGATTATTTGTTTGACAATTACGATACCAATCTGGATTTCGTTGTAAACAAGATGCAGTTCGCTGATAAAATTCAGCCTGCATAACAGCTTTTGCACCGAATTTACTAGGTGGTGGTAAATCATGATCTTTAAGATTCCATCCATAAAGCCAATTTGTACAATCAGGAAAATAAAATCGATCTTCAGGTAATTTCTGTAATCTAGAACAATCAAACTTTTTTTCTGATCATCCTATTAAAAAGATTTGTCGAAACATATTAATACACTTCACTTAGTTTATTAACCTTTTATGAAAATAATTACTGCTACAAATAAAGCTTTCAACTCCTTTTTCATAGAGAATAGCACGTATGTCTGGTTCAATTGGTTTCATTATATTCAGATTTATAGAACCATCCAGATTAGGTGGCCTCCAAGGTGTCATATATTTCCTACTTATCTGTAATATGGTAAAGTACAAATATAAGTTTTAATCGCAACAAACGTGTATTATTTAAAATTCTGCTTGAAACACAACTCTCAGGTCAATTTTTTCTTCCTTTTGCGGTTTCTGTTCTATGCTCTTCACTTTTTTAATTTCTGCTATGCTCTTTTTAAGACCTAGATTATCTATTAGTTTTTGTTGATTCTTTAGAAACCACTTCATACGTAAAAATTCTTCCTTCTTAAAATTCTCTTTATGAAATAACTGACACCGGTTGTCACACATATTGATAAATATCTTTATCAAATTACGTTCATATTAAATTTGTATTATGTGTACAAATGTAATAACAAGTATATATACTTATAAACATGAAATTTTAAATATGGATATGTCAAACTGGTACCATTACATGTTGAAGCATATTCATAGTATTCCGATGCTCGGATGTTCTGAATTTTTACATCAAATTATGTACCAATATGAGGAATAAGGAACCGATAAAAGATACATATGTACAAATATATACTTTGTAGAATTATATATTTACATCGTTCAAATTGATATTTTGTTGCTGTATGTTAATCAAATTTTTAATGTGTACTTGTAAATTAACATTTCTCATTTATATTAATACCAATAGTGGCATATATAGTTATATACAATTTTAATATAAAGAGTCAACTTCAGAAATGCCAGATTGAAAATTCTAAATTAATTTCTAAAATATCCACAAGCAAGTTACTTGCTACTGACAAAAATTTGCATAGTCGATAATTACAAGTCGTGAAGATAAATGATACAGCAAAAGATGTATCAAAAGAAATCACTCGATGTTACACTGGGTTCGGTCGATATCTATAAAATATACTCCGAATATCACTAGTTACTTACATTATTCGTTCGAAATCGTTCGTATTTAGAGTGCATACACACGTACGTATACATGTATGTGCATGACACACGCATCGTTCAAACAAGTTCATACACACGTATAAAATAAATTTCATTTCAAAGCCCTGGACTTGCCAAAACCTTGAAAACCAACTTCTTTTCATGTACGACTTTCTGTAAAATAACAAAATCTTTAAGTAGCGCTTAAAGAAATATAAAGAAATCACCACATACAAATGTTTTTGTTTTTTTTTTTGTTTCACTGATTGACTATTAATAAACAGAAGATACACGTGTGCCTTCTAACGAAGCCTCGTTACAAACCGAGCCGCGTGAAGTATAAATTTAATCTTGGAATATAAACTATGAACATGTTATGTTGTAAATGTACATACATATATTAACAAAAGAATACTGCTATGTTTTTTTATCGCGCTCTGTCTGTGCCGTGGCATTGCTAGATGGCATTTTCGTGTCTTTATTTGCAAACTTTAAGAACATCAAATGATCTAATCGGTAACAATGTGTAATAGTACTGTGCTCTATAGTAATAAATACATATGGCGTGAAATATGAGTTTCCACGTGATATTACTCCCTCTCAAAGTCAACATCAAATGACCCAGGAATCACAGCCATAGGAAGCAATATTGCGGTATATTTCAAGATTTATACGCATATACTGGTTGATTTATATTACAACTGGCTAAGGAGCATTTTGTAATTTGTACTTGGATAATCAAAATGAAACATATATAACGTTATACAACTAACAATTCCTCTGCCCCTATACTGCTCATTTATGCTGTACACACTTAATATTACCTTATCTACATTCGTCTATAAAATAACCAATTTACAACACTCCTACTTGGTCTAGATTTTAATGTAGCAAAGCGTTTTGTTGACGATTTCAATGCAAGTTCCCTTAATTATGATAGTCAAATGTTCTGTGTTTCAGACGAATTTTGCTACATTTCAATCAAAGTTTTTATTGAGAAATCAGTGTAATCCTGTTTAATATGAAGTATTATGTGATTTTACAAGATCTTTATCAAAAGAAAATATCATTTTGTAACTCTAGATTTATAATATAGAGTTACATTGTCCTAATTTTTTTTTATGTATGTAGAATTTAGAATACTACACATATCATAGTATTTAAGGATTTCCTTGCATGGATTCAAATGCTTGTTTCTTCACCGAAATTTACATTACAATTTTAATATAGGCTGCAACTTTATTGATACACCATATGTTTGCCCTATAAAACTATTCAAGTGGAGTATGTGCTTTTGAATTTATTCTACATTTATTTCTAAAAATTAACGAATGTGATCTTTTCTTATGAAATGCATTTCACTTCTAATTTCTTCTTTCAAGAAAACGAGCCAAATGATTCAATTTCATGCAGCAATTCTTGTTTTTCCAAAAACTAGTACTATGATAAATTGAATCAACTCTATGTTGAATAAATTATAAATAGTAAAACATAACATAAATGAAATTAATGATATAAATTAGATATATACAAATAACATTATTATAAAAGCACGTTAAATTATTGGATGAATAAGAAATAGAAGTTTTAAGATGGATACTCCATATGAACAGTAGAGTAATAGAAGGAATACAATTCTCTTTCATCTTCCATATAGAAAGTATGGCAGCCACAAACGTAATATTTATCAAGACATTTCATATATTATTACTGTTATAAATTTGATATCACTAAAGTTCAGATTTTTGCATTATGTTCAAGTAGCTTAAAAATGTAATACCAATTTACTTTTTTATTTTAACAACAAAAAAAAATCTTTGAAGACAGTCGTATGACTTTCAATCTATTCAACTTAAAAGCAAATAATAACCATTGTAAGGTTGTAATGAATGATTAGTCTTTAGAATGATCGTCCGTTAGCACGAGTTGATAATGATTGATCTTTCCTTTTTTTGTCGCAGAATCTGTCCACTTTTACTTAGAATCTGTCCACATACAATAATTTGTATGTTAGTCTTCGTTGACAGTAATAAACACATAATGCATTGATGACAAGTGATTTCATAATATACTATTTACTAATAATAAACTCTTGAAATATAAAAATTGGGCTCGCTTGGCCTTATTTAAACAGTTTATCAATATAAACAATCGTTTCAGCATTTGCAAACATACCTAACTTCTCACTTTTAGTAATACAGTTGTATGAGCATTATTTTGAAAGTATAATCCTGTTCCTTGAAAACTACTACTTCTGGAGGTAAGAGGTTGATTTTGATTTACACCACTTGGTGGACATTCATCCATATCTATACTAAGTCCTTCTTCTTGTTTGTTATGCAATATGTATTTGAAAAATTCATACCTAGATAAATAGAAAGTAGATATAAATAATTGTATAAATTAGATAAAATCTTTAATAAAAGATAAAATAAAATACACCTACCCTCCGATATACACGGTACATTTTTTATACGATTTCACTACTTTTACGTAAGTAAGAGTTTCGTCAGTAAGTATTCCGTATGCCTTTACGTATCTCGAATTTGTAAATTATTTAGGTGTCACTTCATAAGAAATTACAATATATATTTACTATCAACAATATTATTTTATCACAATGTCATAATTGTATCAACAATGGCTCAATAAGCCTGCCCAGACTTGGAAACGTAGTCATAGACGCAGTAATTCTCAGAATTTTTATTTGTTTAATTTTCGGGATTCATTACGTAATTTACTCGGGGAATGACTGTATCAAATTTAAAATAAATATTTCTCAAGATATCTTACTTTTAATTTACGTTGAAATAAATGACGGAAATATGCAAATTTTAGCATTTTTCGATTGACACGGTTTTTCATACAAAAAGACACGGTTTCTTTAGAATCTCTCTTTAGAACCGATATTCCGTGTAAATCGGGGGATAGGTGTACAAAGTAATAACTAATATACGTACGTTGTCCAACAGATAGCAGTGGCTGGCATTTGATAAAGAACACGTGCATTAATCCCACGAAAATATCCCTGTAAACCTCCCAACCTATAGATTTTTTTAAAAGCATCAACCATACCCCTTGCTTTTACGCCATCTTGTTGCGTATTTAATAACGTTTTACAGACGTCTAGCGGCGTAGTCACTGCTGCTGCCACAGCTCCTGCCATAGCACCTATTTTCAAATATAAAAATTAATATTGTGCGACATGTAGCAAAAACTATCATAGATATATATATATATATAGTATAATAAAATATATACCAGAAATCATGTGCGCTCGTGGACTATAAACATGATCTGGATTTGTTATAGATTGTGCAAATTCATAGGCAATAAAATGAATGCTTTGAAAAGGCACATTCATAGCCAACTGAGTTGTATAACTTCTGTAAAATGCGTATACACCTTCCCTCTTATACACATGTTTTATGCAGTTGATAACATTTCTATAGGGAGAGTTGTACATTTGTAAACGTTGTTTCACCACTGCAAGAAGTATGTTTAATGAGTATAATTGAATACAATGAACATACGTGGAGTAAATTACACCATTGTATATAGACAATGAAAAGATATGTAACCTTCAGCTGGATTCATAACACCATCATGAAGGATCGTTGACACACAGCCAGCTGCACCATAGACCAAGTGGTTAAATTGAGAATGTGGCTTTGAACTCATAAATTTATCTTTTAAAAATTCATAACAGGAAAAATATAAAGCATGTGCGGGTCCTGCTCCAACAACCATTGCTCCCATACCACGAATTGGCCTCAACAATCCTTCCTGCTGTATCATTCGAACTAGTACAGTTCCTATACCTCCTCCCCCACCTGGCCCTGGAACCAGTGCCTGCATTCTGGTCTAAAAAAATTAACATTGTTAAAAACATGTCTACATTGATAAAATTATAATTTAAAAATAACTATATTAGTATAATGCAAAGTGGTATTAAAAAACACATGCTATCGTCTCTTATTTGTATGAAGATTTCAAGATAATATGTAGATGCACGTAGATAGTTTTTAATACCTAAAGAGTTTCAAATAACATGACTTGCGGATATGTATGAGCAGTGGTTATCAACTTTCATTCTTCAAAGTGAAGTGTTTCTTCACTTTGTGAAGAGTGAAGTTTAATTTTTGATAAAATAAACTTTTGACGGTGCATTAAGTTTTAGAATGCTTCTTTATTTCATTACTTACTTATTCAATAACATTACAAACAAAATATTAATAATAATTGTATATCAATGTAATTTCAAACCAATCTAAAAATATAGCCAAATAAACATTATTTACATTCAAAACAATACTTTTTCCTATTATATTATAACATATTTGTTACAATTATCTTCATTAAAATCCTTGTCTATATAACATTATTATACTGGTTAAATAATTATTTAAATTTAGCAATCGTTCATTCATAAAAACTTAATGGTTAAACAAGTGCAAGTACAGATTGTAGGCTGAAAACCAGATCAGAAATAGAACCTACTGCAATAGACTGACAAACTGTTATATAACGAACATTGGATACATAAGCTTTCAAAAAGATTCTTATATGACTTAAGATTATTATTTGTAATTCAAGATTACTCTTATACTCAATGAATTATACCTCCTTTATATAAATTTTAGAAAAAGTATGAATTGTGTAATACAAATGTAACTGTATTTATACTAAGTATTTTACAATACAAATTAAATGTCGAAACATATATTGTCCCAATAACTTATATGAGATTTATGCTTATATATTTTTTGTTTACAAACAACCAGAAAAATGAACACTGACTTCTTGGAAGTTGAAAAGGATCAATCAATGCACGAATGTTAAAAGCAAGTAATGGCTAGTGTCAACCATAGAATCAATTTTGTAGACGGATATCATTAATTATAACTTTTATCAGTCAAGACAAGAGTTCTTCTCTAGCTTGCATAATACTATAATTAAGGACTTCATTGAGATTCTTTACAAATTGTACAACACATCCTGCAAATATTTTCTTTTATGACAAGAGATGTCTTAAATAGAAAAAATTGTAAAGGTAGCCCGTAACGTGCTCGTCAAACGTTGCAATCTGCTTGAACAACGATAACGTTCAGACGTTGAACGCACATTCTAAGAAAATATGGAGGAAAATGTTGAGAGAAAACACATGTCCTCGTGACGTTTGCTGCGTTAGTTTCAAATATAAAGATAATCGTAATGTAGACGTTTGACAAACTTGTTAAAAAGGCATTTCTAAGAATCCAACTCCTAAACCACTTCTCTAGATGACAGGTATTAAAAGCCGAGTTAGAGATAGGTGTATTGAGGTTATGTAAAGGATCGGTCTCTCGGAGGGAAAAAACGTGCACGGATATACGGTTACTTTACCTTGACACTATCAATCGGATACATAATACAATGTTCCATGATTCCAGCGAAAGCTCCAGCCGTCATGTTAACACCCACTGATGTAGTGGGCAAACTCTCGTAATCTTCTATATTCATATCCTCCAAATGTGAATATCAAGCCGTGATGGCCTTTTCAGTCGTGCCGCGGTATTACCGCACTAACTCTACCCCTCTCTCTTTCTCACTCGTTTCGTTCCGTCTTGCTATCTACCTATCTCTCTCTCTCTCTCTCTCCCTCTCTCTCTCTTTCTTTCCTTGTCTTCCTATTCCTTTTTATTTTACTTTCGTTTTCACTCCTTTGACAAAGGTACATGCATACATACGGGAAGGAAAAGATACCAGAGTTCGCCCGGTGATAATACCATGCGTAGTACACCGAATTGGCTCAAAGCTTAAAAACGTGAAAACTTCGCGCGTTCTCGTACATCGTTCGTTATAATTATTGTCGTTCTCGAAGATAATGGACAAGCAGGCAGGCAGGCGTGAGGATCGTCGATATGTCGAAACAACATACACTCTTACTCGTTGATCGTGTCTTAATGGGACCGCATTGAAATCGAAAAGCCTGATACCCCCGAACGCTCGGCTTTACGACGTTGCGATCCCCTCTCCGTGAATTCGAAATGCGTAAAAGAAAAAGAAAGTGCGCAATAAATCTTGAGGTGTGCTTGACACGCAACGAAAGAACAAATATCTCAATCATAAAGTCTAACCAAACGCGGATGGATCCAGCGCCGCTCACCTACTACATTAAGTTTAACACAGCCGTGAATGATCGCAGATCGTTAAGTTAGTGAGGTTAGGTCACGAGCACGTGCCGCGCATGCGTCGTACTCGACCACGTGGTCGTGGCACGTGAGCTAACCAGCGAGTGGGAGAAAGAAAGATAGAAGGAGATAAGGCATGGAAAATCGTAAAATCGAGACCGTGGCAGTTGCTTTCTCTTTCCCTCTTTCGTTAGTGATACATACATATGTAGATGCGATGAGTAAGAGAGACAAGGACATGTATTTTTCTACGACATATTCTTCTCTATTCTGAACTCCTTTAAGGGAAGGACAGAGAACGCTCGTCGTATGTAAACTCGCGGTCGATAACTGCATTTATATGCTTTTCCCAGTTTCATCATTTTTTGTGATAGAACTCCCGTTTTTCCCTTTTATTTGTGTATGTATGTGTGATTATATAATGCAATATATTCTTTCTCATGATGATAGGTTGTAACCACCAACAATGAAGCGTGCTTATTATTCGATTTGACGACCTGCCTGACTCAGAGGAAATTCTAAGTGGTATAGCAACAAAGAGAGTATGTTACATTTGGAAAGACCCATTTTATCCTCGTGTAGTATGTATGTACGTCTATGGAATATTCATATGCGTTCCTCTTCTCTTTGCCCAGTGAATAATCACCAACGTGTCGAAGTCTTGAATTATTTCTTTCCGATAAAGAGTTGAGGGTAAAGTTTTAGTTTATTGCACTCTCGATTCTTGTTTTTTTAGAACACTTGCTACCGTCATCGATGACTAAATATTACATAATATTGTCGACGCTTTGAAACCGCAACGTAAGTCTCGAGACGTGGTACGCCTTGCTGAATCGTTTCGCGTCGCAATCGATCGATAAGATTACTTGAAATTTTATTTAATATTTCTATTTCCACATGATGACACGTCGTATTTGCAATGTAAACACACAGGCATGGCTATATCATTGTGTGTAAACGCATAGAGATAATAATGTGACGAGTTGTGTTATCTCTATCTCCCTCTCTAACTATAAATAGAAATTTATAGTTGCTGCGATTGTCTCTTTGTACACGCTACTTTATTGTATGTATCTTGTATGTAAATATATATATATATATATATACGCAAGAAATGCACACACTATACTAGTATCTAATAATTTCTATACTAGAAACGAAAACCAACGTCTTTTCGATTACGTAAACATAATATGTGCGTACGAACGGGTCTTTGATCGAATTGCATATGGATTTATGGAAGGTCGATTATAAGCAGCAAGGTCGATCAACGTAATTCTGCTATTGAACTACATTGAAAACAAAAAACGCTGACTATTCACAATGTAAGTCCCAATTATTTTTTTTTTTATTATTTTTTTCGAATCTTCTTTTATCATTTTTCGAGCGACGTTGATTTATACGTAATATCCGGATAAAACAATATTCATACGAAACTTCTTTTTAGTGTATTCCGTAGAATCAATTCTTAGCGATTTAATACGTTTATCCCAAGGTCTACGTACACACTTGAAAAAGATTTGATAGTAGCACTAACTTATATACTACCAGATAATATTAACGATATTACGGAGTACCTTCGAGGAATTAAAAGATAGATCGTTTGACGTGTATATAAAACTCGCTTTATTTCAGAGCGATTATTGTAAATAAGTGACGTTATAAATTTTTGAACTTGCTATGTTATAAATCGGAATAAATACCTGAAAAATTTGGAAAAGATATTCTACAATACAACTATTGTAATCAAATTTAACATATTCAGATTATATGTATATACAATATTTATACAATGTACGAATATACAGAATTAATAATATAAGTATTGAAAAGTACATACAGCAGTTTTGGCAAAATATGCTATTTAGACATTTTGTCGTTCACTGTCATTAACGGTTCAATTTACTATAAATTTATCACAGTGAATCTTAAAAATCATTCATTATATGTTTTAATAACTTGATAAAAAACGTTTTGCTTGCGTCTATCTACTATTTTCGTATTCGGAAAGCTTATATTATTACTACATGCTGTTGTACAATTAATAAAATAACACTGCTTATTTTTTATGAGATTAGTGATAACGATAAGTAAAATACATTGCACTCTTATTTGTCTATAGTATTATCTTCATTCTTCTTTGATATATAAAAGAAATATCTTTGACTTTACATTTTAAGAAATGAATGATATATGAAAAATTTTACTTTTTAATTATTTCTCAGAGGACATAATAGTTTAACAACCTGTTTTATAGTACTTGAAATAAAATTTCTTTATACAAATGTATACAGAATATGTTAACCATTTAAACTGATCATATAAATTTTTAAAATTTTTTAAAATTTATATGATTAGTAAAATATATTCTCTTTTTCTACGTTTGAGTCAGCCAAACTTAACTTGTTTCATGTAATTTTGGATCATTCTACCTGTTTGTATCAAATTATTAAATAAGGCTACTTTAAAAGCAAACTATACTTATTGTACAATAAATATATATTTCTAGCAAATGACAATCTAAAGTATGTCTAAGGCTTCAGTGTTTACATTCATTAAAAATCATCTGATATTCACTGTAATCAACAATAATTACATAACAACATAATTTAAAAATAAAAGTTTATAATTTTGTACACAATATCATCTACATTAACTGATCAAAATCAGCTAATTAGATTGTAAGAGATTATTTCATGATTTAAATACAGTAAGATGATATTAGAAAAATAAAATGTCTCAATTCTGTATCATACAGAGTATAATATGATTCAACATCTGAAGCCATGAGTTGCTAGCTACACCTGATTAGATCTTCTACTTCGACGAGAAGAGCTTGAAAACAATGGACGTGGTTTGTATAAGTCATCGCTTGAATATCGTTGACTGCTTCTATGCCGACTGTAAGCATTTAAGGTAATTGAAGTGAAATAAGACAAATTATCATTTTCACCACGTAAGTACGGGATACAGTATTATATCGCAATAAGTACCAAGGAATTACCTTTTTTCTTCCTTCATTACATTAGATGATGGAATTTTTTCACTAGTTGCTGATACATCACTTTCTGGACTTAATGGCATTACAAAATTTTCTCCATTTAAAAGACTTTGTGAAACACAAGGATTCGCGTGAAGTCTCGGTTTTTTCGAAGCAATCATTTTTCTTTTCTTTATATTATTTAAAGAATTATCATTCGATACTGCTGTTGTAGTTTTATGACCATCATTATTATTGTTTGTATTATTAAGCAGTATGTCTGTTAAAGGACTTCCTGAATGCTTGCGCTTTGGCATTGGAGGTGCCATAGGTTTTGAAGTTGATGATGATGAAACCACTTGACCACCTAAACTTTCTATCATATCTTCTAGAGTATTACCCTCCACCATTTCTAATGAATGTAAAAAACTAGAAAATTTATCGGACTCTTCATTATCAAGTTTGAAATATTTACAATCCTCGTGATCGTCGTTAACTTTTGGTATAAATTCGCTCTTGGAAGACTGTGCATTTGCTTGACCAGGTGATTGTTCATCAAATTCATTGAATTCTGTACTACTCCTAGCAGGAGATTTCAGTTGTTCAACAGTATTATCATTTCTATCAATGCATGTTACGTTTTCTTTTAAGTTTGTATTCGCGTCAATAACATTTTGACTCATTACTTTATCATTATTTTCAATGTTAGTTTCTATCGACTTGATTTGTTCTGTACTCTGTGTATCAAGAAGATTTGCAGAAGTTGTTCCTACTATTTCCAATACTGCAGTATTATCCTTTGTTTTTAATATGTCTTTACTACTACTTGAAGCCACGTTATCGTTACAAGTTTCATTTATTATGGGAGATTTAGATGCTTCACTACTGTTCTGTGTCCTATTACTGTTTTGTAATAATCTTGTATGACATATTGCTTCATCCAAGGACTGTTTTATACATAATTCTAAATCAGATAATTTTGTTACTAAATTAGACTGTTTTTGTAATAAATCAGTACCACGAAGTTCTCCTTCTAACAATATCATTGAACGTTCTTCCAATGTTAAACTCATTTGTCGATCAGGATATGGTTCATCATATTCTTCATCTGGTATTTCTATTATTTGTACACGTTCTTCGTCCGGAACAGTTTCTAAATCATCCATATTGCTTGCTGGCTTTGGACGTGTTACTACTTCAGGTTTTTGCTCAACTTTCTTTTCCACTCTTTTATCATCTTTCTGCTTTTGTTTTTCCATCTGTTTCCTAATTTTCATTAATTTTTTAGCTTCGTGTATATTTTTTGCAAATTTGGGTTTCTTTATTTTTACTTCATTTGAAGGGGATAAATCATCTTCATTGAGTAGAGGTCTCTTCTTCAGTGGTAGGTTATTTTCATTTGATTGCGTTTCCACTTGCCGAGTATTTTCACTACTACTGTTTTGAGTACAGTATAATTTATTGGCCAGTTCTATATTATCTTTATTTACTTCGTCATAACTTTCATTTTGTGAGTGCAATTTCATTCTATTTATTTGTGTTTCTCCTATACTATCTGATGTTTCACTACTTGAATTACTCACATGGTTGTTGTCCTTAGTTAAACTTGAAGAACTTGATTTACTGGTTGTGGTGTTGGAACTAGAAGTACTGGATTGAGAGCTTTTGCTATTAGAGCCATTTGAACCATCCCTATCGGTTGAACGGCGATCATTTGAATTCTTCCTCAAACTAGAATGATCATCCTTTGTTTTTGATTTTTTATCATCTCTTCTTTTCTTATCCTTAGATTGTCCATCACTTTTAGAGTCCTTTTTAATATCTAAAGACTTTTCATTACGATCTGATGTTTTACTTTGCACTTGAGCCTTTACATCCTTCTTACAAGTCTTATCACTAATGATTTTAGTATCCTTTTTTATTTCCGTTTTTTCTTCTTTCGCAGTTTTAGACACCTTCTTTGCATCACTTTTCTCAGATTTACCTGAAGATTCTGTTTTTAACAAATTACTTTTATCCTTAACATCTTTTGAACTACGATCATCTCGTTTAGTTTTTTCTTTAGACTCAGATTTTTTATCTTTTGTATCTGAAATTTTATCAGACGCTTTGTTAACTTTACTTTCATAACGATTTTTTTCATCATGACTTTTTGATGTAGAACTTCGATGTTCTTTTTTGTAAGACTTTTTGTCTTTTATAGAATCTTTTTTGTCCCTGGATTCTTTGTTGGACTTGACATTATCTTTATTTAATTTTTCCTTTTCTGTTAATTCTTTCTTCTCTCTGAGTTCCCTAATTTTTTCTTTATAAAGATCCTTTAAATCTTTTGCTTCCTTATTGCTACTGCTTTCTTTCTTGTCAGTTTCCTTGATTTTTTCTTCTTTAACTTTACTTGCATTATCTTTAATATTCTCTGGGTTATCTTTACTCTTTTCAATAATTTCTTTTGTTTGATTAACTTTATCTTTAACCTTACCTTTAGTATGTTTATCATGCTTTGAACTACTGTGACTGCTTTGCTTCTTTTTGTCATTGTCTTTCTCCTTATATTTTGAATCCTTAGAATACACTTTTTCTTTTGTAGATTTGGACTTAGAATTCTCACTGTCCTTATGTTTTTCTTTGTAATTTTTACTGTCATACTTGTCTTTTGTACTACTGTCTGTAGCATCACTAGAATTTTCCTTAGATGGTAAATTGAGTTTAATACTTTTTGCATCTTTTGAATCATATGTGCTATCTTTATACTTCTTGGAATCACAAATGTTTTTATTACTTTTATTCTTGTAGGATTCAAACTCTCTGAGAGCTCTGAAATTATCCTTGGTAGTTTTATTTTCACATTTATCTTTAGCAGCATCTTCTTTTATGCCATCATGTACTGGGGTTGGTGCATGATTAGAAAATCCAAAATCAGTTACTATCGATAGTCTTGAATCAGATGAAACTTTACTAAGTTGTGAGTCTTGATTACTGCAATCAAAATTATCTTGCGACAGTTCGTTGGAAAAATCAGGACTTCTAGATCTATGACTTGTTAACTCGGACATGCCAGACAAATGCGAATCATTAGATACATTTGACTCATTTAAATTCATAATATCAATTGGCTCAAAAGTTGGACTATCTTCCTCCTCTTCATCTGCTTTATCATCTGATTTTCCAGATGTATTTAAGCTTATATTATTAACAGTCTTATTGAAACCTATGCAGGTTCCATCTAGTGCTTTTTCTTCAGAAGAGACATGTCCATTTTCAGAAGCCATATCTTTATTTCTTTCAGGATACTTTTCTATATCCTCTAACTTTTGTTCATTGGATGATAGTTCAAATTTGTCATCTTGCTTGATATCAAGATCATCAATCGCATCTATAGATTCTAGTGACACATCTTTTAAACTGTTTTTATCTGATTCTGGTGAAACTGGATCTAAATCTTTAGGTAATAAATCTTTAAGTCCACAACCACTTGCTTTTTCCTTGATCTTAGGTCTTTCAATGCCTAAGAATTTATATACAACATCCTCAATTTGAGGCATGAATACCGAATAGACTTTAGGATTCACTACTTGATCCACTATACGTTCAACACCAGCATCTAAATAAGGTGCCTCATGTATATGTTTACGCAATGTCTCTCTAAGTTGATTCTTATTAAGTTCTGGTTCCCATAGCTGTTTATCAAGAAACGAATTCACAGATCCTTCAACTCTTGTGCGTAGATTTTGATATGCAGGCTGTAACATATAACATTTAATAGTTTACTATTAGTCGCAACTTTAGTACGAATTATAATAGAATTTTTGCTCAATAATAATCGGTTGGTATTAATTTCAAAAAATATGCAAATATAGCTTACATACCTTTGTGTCAACATCAGCTATGCATTCTTTACGAAACTGATCAAAAATGCCCTGCGATTTAACTTCACCGACGATATGATCCACAAGCCGTGGATCACCAGCTAATAACGTACTCGATAATCCCAACTCCATGTTGAACAAAATGTTGAATGGAAGTGGATATCATTCAATTACAATTAAGAATTCAAACATTTTTTCTAGCAGAGTCGATCCGTGTAACAGCATGCGGCCATATTTGTTTGCAACCATCGGCTGCACAGTGGTGCCAACAATCAATGATACACTTATTTTAATACCAACTACTTTTCACCCTAAATTTCAAACATAAATGCCAACTTGAAAGAACAAATCTCTATAATTTATCGATGACCTCCGGTACTTATATATAAAAAAAAAAGTACATACAAAGAAAAATGCAACGGACTTATGTATGACGTATGTATATAATACAAAAATTAAATATAGTTTAAATACAATGTATAATACATTACGTAGGAAAACTCACTTTACAATAAAATGAGTTTATATTTACTATACTTGCTTTATAATTATTTAAAGTATTACTTTAATTATGTATAATACATTTATAGATGAAGCTGTTTACTTCAAATACTTTGTATATACACATTATTCTTGCATAAATATACAAGATTACTTAATAAATTTAAATATTACTTATACCACACTTTTCAATTGTATCAAGTAACGACTGTAGATTCGTCTCAAAAAGTTCACATCTGATTGGCATTTCTAATGAATAAAATGGGTTTTTGAGAGCATAATCTGCATAAAGTTCATACACTTTTTTGGTTAAAATTTCCATTCCTACTTGTGATGGTTCTGCCACAATCATAAATTTAATTCCAGTGAGCGTTTGGTAACAATATAAACGAAATGTGTCGGCCTCTAGTATTTCAATTCCAGAACATCGAGGTTCAGGGCTCAATTGACTAGCTATTGCAAACAGAGGATAAAACATGGATGCAAGAAAGATTTTTTCATTAGTTGTCATTTTTGCACGACTAAACTTTAATGTTATAGGAAAGTTTTCTGCTTGATTTAACATCTCCAGCACATCCCTTCCATCTTCCAGTTCGTTGCCAATTACAGGACTACCATTTACAGCGGTTAGCACATGTCCTACTAAATAGAAATATTCTACTACACATACATTTGAACGTAGTATTTAAGAGTTTATAACATAAAATAAAACCTCTTACCATTTATACCATCTTTCTGACCAAAGGACACAACAATCTTTTTATTTTCATAATTTAATTGTATATCTAATGGATAAGCAAAAGTTCTTTCATTTTCCACTTTAGGAGTATTATGGTCATGATTAAAAATTAAACCTCCTGACTTTGATACAATATAAACACCGTATATCACCATATTGTAAATAATTAAAGATTATGTCGCCCTAATATTCTTTTGATAATATAAACAAATACATACTACCAGGGTATGGACACTCAATGCATAAGCTATGGAGGGTAGAGGTAAGGAGGGCAATCTCCGTATATGGAAAGTGTCCGTCTTATGAAGGAAATTACAGGTGGCGTTGCGAACATGAAGGGTACATATTAAAAAGAAGGCGCAACAATTTGATAGGGTAGTTCTGAACATCGGCTAACTTCATAATGTGTTTTTAGAATCACGAGCGCTGCACTTGGTCATTATTCGAACCCATATTTTCCTTTACTTCTCGGACACTTTTTCAGTTGAAACGCCATAAGAGATTGTCCTCCTTGCCTCTACCCTCCATAGCATAAGCATAGGAGCCTTATTTAACGTAGACCCGCCAGTCACGCATGCGCATTGTGGAAAATAATCAACTGGAGGGCAGTACTAACGAACGCAAAGCTGCCAACCGTGTTTATTGCTTCTGTTCGTATAGTAACTAGCCCGCCGAAGTCTAGATCCCAGAGTACAAGTGTAGTCCCCGAGTAGGAGTGCAATCCCCGCTAGCCCCTTAAACCTGTTGACCCGTTAGCCTTCTAAGCCCGCGATCCGGCTAATTGGAAGGGGCACATAAGATACATACATGTTTGAAAAGCCGTCTGTTTAATAAATAGTGAGATAGATTCATTCTTCGAAATTGTTTATCGTCGTTTAACAATACTTGAAGGAATATGCAAGTCGCGTTTCGATAGTAAGACCAGTTCGGAAGTTACAACAGCTTAAATCTTAAGATTCATCTCGGCATAAAGTGCAATATAATAATATGTTATTATTTATTTTATGTGTATTTGAATAATATTTAAGTATCGTATTTATTTACAATAAAAATTATTATACATTATAACAAAAGTGCGTCCGATGTATTAAAAGTTATAATTATTCTATGATTTATATTACTTTCCGACTATTTGTAAAAATGTACATATATAAAATTGATATAAATAAACAAAAATAAGATACATTGCAAAAAATACTGGAATTTTAAATTGAAACCATGAATTAACCATCCAATTCCCTTATTTGTTCAACTTCTCGAGTTATTGCCTTTTGACGAAAACTCCATCAATGGAGAAAGTATCAGGAGAACATGAGCTACAAGGAGGAATTCGGATTTCAAGACCCACCTCTTCAAATAGTATGCTTTCCTGGTAGAAATCCCAGTTTACGGGGAATTTGCCGAATCGTTGAGAATCGAGAAAGTATCATGAGAACGTGAGCAGCAAGGAGAAATTCGAATTTCACGTGCCACTTCTTCAAATAGTATGCTTTCCTGGTAGAAATCCCAGTTTACGGGGAATTTGCCGAATCGCTGAGAATCGAGAAAGTATCATGAGAACGTGAGCAGCAACGAGGTATTCGGATTTCACGTGCCACCTCTTCACATATTATGGTATCCTGTTAGAAATCCCAGTTTACGGGAAAATGGTCCGAAAGCGTTCGTGAGAACATTGGCAGCGCCATCTAGCGGTGGAGAGAAAAAGCGAAATTTCATGCATTTGCAAGGGGTTCCTTTAAAACACTTTTCTGGTCGTAATAATTAATCGATTCTTATGAACGATACCTTGTTGGAAAGCTAAAGGAACGGGCTACAAAATGGCTATTATAGAATTTTTATAATACCTCACTTTTAGTCTCTAAATCGCACTTAAACTTTTCAAATGTAATTTTTATGTTGACGCTAACGTGTATAAAAGAATCTATTATAGCTATCTTATAGCCCGTCCCTTTAGCTTTCCAACAAGGTATCGTTCATAAGAATCGGTTAATTATAGCGACCAGGAGAATTTGTTAAAGCCCCCCCTGAAAAATCATCAAATTTTGCCTCTTGTCTCCACCGCTAGATGGCGCTGCCAATGTTCTCACGAACGCTTTCGGAACATTTTCCCGTAAACTGGGATTTCTAACAGGATACCATAATATGTGAAGAGGTGGCACGTGAAATCCGGATACCTCGTTGCTGCTCACGTTCTCATGATACTTTCTCGATTCTCAGCGATTCGGCAAATTCCCCGTAAACTGGGATTTCTACCAGGAAAGCATACTATTTGAAGAAGTGGCACGTGAAATCCGAATTTCTCCTTGCTGCTCACGTTCTCATGTTACTTTCTCGATTCTCAGCGATTCGGCAAATTCCCCGTAAACTGGGATTTCTACCAGGAAAGCATACTATTTGAAGAGGTGGGTCTTGAAATCCGAATTCCTCCTTGTAGCTCATGTTTTCCTGATACTTTCTCCATTGATGGAGTTTTCGTCAAAAGGCAATAACTCGAGAAGTTGAACAAATAAGGGAATTGGATGGTTAATTCATGGTTTCAATTTAAAATTCCAGTATTTTTTGCAATGTATCTTATTTTTGTTTATTTATATCAATTTTATATATGTACATTTTTACAAATAGTCGGAAAGTAATATAAATCATAGAATAATTATAACTTTTAATACATCGGACGCACTTTTGTTATAATGTATAATAATTCTTATTGTAAATAAATACGATACTTAAATATTATTCAAATACACATAAAATAAATAATAACATATTATTATATTGCACTTTATGCTGAGATGAATCTTAAGATTTAAACTGTTGTAACTTCCGAACTGGTCTTACTATCGAAACGCGACTTGCATATTCCTTCAAGTATTGTTAAACGACGATAAACAATTTCGAAGAATGAATCTATCTCACTATTTATTAAACAGACGGCTTTTCAAACATGTATGTATCTTATGTGCCCCTTCCAATTAGCCGGATCGCGGGCTTAGAAGGCTAACGGGTCAACAGGTTTAAGGGGCTAGCGGGGACTGCACTCCTACTCGGGGACTACACTTCTACTCTGGGATCTAGACCTCGGCGGGCTAGTTACTATACGAACAGAAGCAATAAACACGGTTGGCAGCTTTGCGTTCGTTAGTGCTGCCCTCCAGTTGATTATTTTCCACAATACGCATGCGTGAACGGCGGGGTCTACGTTAAATTGCCAAGGTGGTGGGGGTAAGGAGTGTCCACAACCTGCATACTACTGTATACACCCCATATAAAATATGTCGGACCAGCTGCATAGTTTAGTAATCAAAAACCTAATTTTGCAAAGTCAATTTTATATGTTGGCAAAACTTTTCTAGTATTGCTGCTGTTTTTCCCCCACTATATGTGTATCAGCAGAGAGATTGATATTACCGACTTCGATTATTTGATTGAATATGGTTCCTAAACTCGCCACTCCACATCATCACAGACAAGGTATAAGATAGACCGGACATGCAATGTAAATTTTGCATGTTACATTATGCCAGCGGGTTGCCACTCAATGCTAAAGGATTGGAGCCTTATATGTGACATTCTATTCCAATATAATACCAACTTAAATGGCTAAAAGCAATAAAATCTCGGAATAGAAGCAGATATTTTTAATTTTCCACCCTTTTGGTGGCAGCCCAGGTTTTTTTTTTAATTAACAACATTTGATCAAAGTAATAGTAAATAGAAATTACAAGAACTACTCGTACCACTCAATTTTATTTTTTAAAGTTATTTCTGTATAGTGGTATTGCTCTGGAATAGAAAGTAATATAAAAAGTTGAAGGGGTAAGAAGTGGCAACCCGCTGCATTATGCTAACAAACAGCATAATGTTTCTTATGCTACGTTATGCTATGCTATGCAAAGGCGTGTGTGATCAGCTTTAAAGTGGAGGCGGTGGCAGCACTGTCCCGGGAACATAAAAAACCCAGCCATGAACACTCTTAGTTGCTCTCTGGTATCAGGCAGCAGGCTGTGTATTTTCATTAGAAGTGTAAAGTTTTGCAAAAATATTTGATTAAAACGCATATTACAGTTAAATTTATTACAAAATAAAAAGAAAAGAAATCACATGTTATTACTTCATACGATGCATGACTACATATTTATATTTTTCATTGTAACCCTTTCACACATTTTGTGATTTGTTTATAAAATGATGTTATAAAGTTACATCATGTGTTATTAAAACAACTTATGGCATGGAAAGAATTAATTTTATTTATACAACAATATGAATTAAATAGTCAATTATTTTGTAGGTTCAATATGACACGTAAATGTGTACTGTGCAAAGAAACAAACTACAAGAACACTTACAGTTTCTTCTCAGCTCCAAAGGATCCAGAAACACGTAAAAAGTGGCAAGCTGCAATTGCTATAGAGAACTATTCTGTAAGCGATGACACATATGTCTGTAGTAAGCATTTCCATAAAAGTGATATTATCACGCATTGGGTTAGCGGGGTTCCACCACATGTTATTACTGTGAGTTATTGTTTTATCTTCTTGTGTATCATTTTTGTTTTACTATTAATTGTTTCAATATTTTTAATCATTTTTAGATAAAATATAAAAAATGTAGATTAAGACCAGGTGCCGTACCAGGTAGAAATATTCATGTTCAATCAAATATTGGAAATAAAGAAAAAGATCACACTGATCTGTACGACTTGAATGACTTTTTAACATTTCGTAATAGTTTGGTAGAAAATATAGATAAAAAAGAGAATTTCCTTATACCCAGGAAAGAAGAAATTTCAAATACAGATGAAGAATGTTCTGAGTTTAGAAGTAATGAATATGCTTACGAAGCTACTAATAGATTAACAAAAGTTGAATCATCAAAGGATGAATTAAATGTAAACATGTCTGTTGATGATTCAAAAACAGAAATAAAACCCGTCTTTATTAGAAGTATTAAACAAGAAAAGTCAACACTTACCAGTAGTCTTACTAATTTTGAAATTACTGTTGAAACTGATAAAAGTACAGAGAAAACAAGACAAAAAGAAAATAACAATTATAATCAGTTCCCTGAAATAAAAGTTAAAAGGAGTACTTCTCCAAATATGTTTAGTTATTCTGAAGAGGATGACACATCAACAGAAATGTGGGAACACACAGAAGTTGAAAGTAAATCTTATATCATGAAAAATTGTATAGATAATACTGTAAAGACAAATGGAAATTTATATATAGAAGACCAAACATTAGATATAGTAAAGAATGATCGTTTGGATACATACGATGACTGTATGTATGATGAAATAAGGGAACATGAAATCTTGTTTGAAGATTTGCTTGAAATGTGTTTTGAAGTTGCTTTACCACGTGGCTGGTCATGTAATGTAACATCAGAAGGTCATGGCACGACAATAGTATATTTAAGCATGGGAATCTCAAAAACTGGTATGCCATTTCTAGAAAAACAAGTATTTATAAAAACTGATATGATATTACGCTGTAGTGCTGTAAACCAGGAAATTGATCCAATAATGCATAATCTTGTAAGAGAAGGTAAAAATAATAAAGTACAATGCTTATTAGACATTGAGGAACTCATTGATGAATTTGATATAAGAAGTATTTGTGAAGGTATGTTTTAAATTGCAAATACTGCTGATGTTTTTTTCAAAATGTATACTAATTTTATTATTTATCACTTAATTAGGTATAAATGATGCTAAAAATTTCCGAGAGAATAATTACCCTAGAATAGCTTTCAAAGATGGTACAAGATGGAGACATAAATTATGTCCACTTATTGTAAATAACGATTTTACAAAATGTTCTAAATGCAGCATGTTATCTCATTTAATGATACGTAGATCTAGAGAATCTGTGTCTTATAACTCCAACGTTATTTTAAGAGAACAAAGAAAAATGCATATGCGCCAAAGAAATATTAAACGCGCAAAAGAAAGTTATGCGAGATAAAAATTTCAATATTTCAAAAAGGTCTTGTGCCTATCTATATAAAAATAAAATGTACATATATTTTCAGTGTTTTTATAATTCCTGAAAGACATAAATAAAGAACCATGTTATTTATTAAAATACCAAAATGTTATATTTTTAAATACTGTTCATTTATTTTACAAATATGTAAATATTACAGGTATTATTTCTAATGTATAACTTTCTACAAAATAAACAAAAGAAAACAGAGATTTTTAATTTTGCAAATTTTTGAAGATAATATTTTCTACTTATGAAAATTGTAAAGAAGTCAAATAACAAGCAAAAACAGACCATTTACATTTAACAACATAATATGGACAAATTTAATTGTTTAATTTCTGCCAAAGCTTTTTGATCAATGTCTAAAATAAATTATATTATTATTTTTTCTTCCTAGACCATTCATTATGAAGTTCTTGTAACATTTGTGGTGTTAGCAAACCTTCTGCTATTAATCTTTCAGTCAATTTACCCCTTATTATAGGTTGAGCATTTTTATATTTTCTTGGTTCATTTTGTCCTAAAATATAAATACGGAAAACAATATTTCCAATTATTCTGCATTAATAAACTTCATATTTACTATTTGATGTATGATCTACCTTTATAGAAATTATGTTTTCGAACTTCTACATCAAACTGATCTGCTTCTGTGTTAGCTATTCCTGTATAAAAAAAATATTAATGTATATTATAAATATTTAGCACATGACATTGAAAATGAATATTAACCTGTTGCCGAATTTTTTAGTAATTGTGTCAAACGTTGTATTCCAGTTTGGATAAACGAGTCTAATTCTTGCTGGACATCTCGTACTATAGTAGCATCAGGGAATAAATCCATGAATCGATAACTGTATAAAAATACCTGATTATTACTTATGTTCTAAAAAATTTTTATTTCTATTAATTTGTTACATACCTCAACCAAAGATATAAGTCCATAACATCAAACACGGCTTCCATGTGTACAAGATCAAGGAGGGATTTAGGTGTTGAAAATGGCCAACCAATATGTTCACATAACCAGTTAAAAGTTACTCTATCATTTTTACTATATTGTCGGGCAAACTATAATAAATATTATTATCACTATCTTTATATATCATAGTATTTATATATGTGATTCAAATTCGTGTCATCAGCATAAATTTCTCTTAGAGAGATATACATTCATTCATATTTCAATTCATTAATTCATACCTTTAAAAACATAGCACACGAAAATGGAAGTTTTCTATTAATTGGAGCACAACAGAATATATATCTTGCACGTAGTGGCAAAGGAACATGTTGTATCATATCAGCAAGAAACTTAAAATCATCTATATTACACATGAAATATAAAGAATCATCAACTGTAGACAGCGTTATAAAAATATCCTGGAATAATAAATATATTATAAATATATTATTTCTTGTTTTTAAAAATGAATTTAGTTTAATATAACTATAATTTATAATAGTTTATATTATTACCATAAGACTTGATAATGGTGTGTCTGGTAAATGGTAAGCATATAATTCAATTTGATCTGCTGTTGGATGCAGACCAGCTTGGATGATAGTTTCAGGTGCTTGACTTAATAACTTTGTTAATGTTGGAAGATCTTCTGATTTAAAAGTCGTGACATATCCCTACATAAGTAATTGTGAATAGAAAATTAAAAATTTTAAATGGCAGTTACTGTTTTTAAATGTTGTGTATAATTATATTACTGTTTCCCAACGTGTGCCATAACGACCTGCCCTTCCTGCTATTTGCAAAGCTGCCGATACAGAAATTGTGTCCATTTCTTTTTCTCCTTTTTCATTCACTGTCGGTTGTATTAAAGAATAAAATATAATTCTTCTGATGTGCCTGTGTAGATGGAAAACATTTAAACCTTAATATAATATCATAAAGTATAGCTCAAATACTACATATATATTAATAATAGAACATACATGCATTTTTATTAATATTACTGATGATTCTTAACAATATGTACAATAATATAATATGTAAAAACTTACAAATTTAATCCCATTCCAATGGCGTTTGTTGCTACTAATACTTTACATGGATCATTTGGATCATTGAATTTAGCTGCTTGTGCAAGTTTTGTTCCTGGTGGTAAACTACCATATATTACTGCAATGTCTACTCCTTGTGCTTCAAGCTGGCGTGATACAGTGAATATATCATTTCTATTAAAGCAAACTATGCAGTCACCTGGACTAACGTTTTTCAGTGACATGAGAGGCTTTGTTTCTACTTCTAGTTTAGTTAATCGTTTATATTTTCGAATTTCTGGAGTTTCACCTGTTGTGAGGCATATAGCATTTACCTGTAAAAAATAATGTTACAATTAACAAATAAAAATAATATAAAGTGTATTAAAAGTTTATAAATTAGAAAATAATATAGGATGTACCAAGTCAATTGCAGCAGCTTCACCACATAGATGTATTTCATCAGCAGGAATTCCAAGAAGTGCTCTTGTCCATGCCCATCCTCTACCAGGATCACGCATCAACTGAATTTCATCAATAACTGCAACCTCGTCTGAAATTTCAAATAATAATAATGACTTAGGTAGTTATACAATTACGATCACATATTTAGCACATACAAGAAGAGTTTAGGTTAACCATTTCCACGGAACATGATAAATGATTTGATGGACTATCCGGGCTTCCTGCAAATCTTCTTTCCTCTCCTGTTAATAAATCACATGGTGTTCCCTGATGAGAGATATACAGCATGTTAATTCTCTAAAATTTCTAAAATGCTTTTAATAAATATATGAACACTAACCATGCTATTAGATTTATTGAATACTTCTGCAACTAATAACTTTAATGGTCCGCAATATACCCCACTTTTTGCATTCATGAATCTTTCTAAAGCATGATGAGTTTTCCCACTATTGGTTGGGCCAACATGAAATATAATCTTCCGTGTTTTTGCTCTTGCTAATGGATACCTATAATTGAGTTTTATACAGCATATGCTCACTTTTAAAAAATTACTTAATAATAATATAATTTTACCAATTAGCAGGTGACCTGAGATCGCTAATTTTTTTAAGATCATCTAAGCACTCAATGTGGGGAAACATCTTCTTTGCAAAACGTAAAAAATATGGAAAAATATCAGTTATATTTCCAGCATTTTGTAGGATGTCACTTAAAATAACATGTAGATCAACTGGTAATGGTTGTGTCTCAATACAATACTGCCGAAAACTTGTGAATGCTTGGGTTTGTAAATATTCTGTATAAAAACAAATATTTTAGTCTACACAAAGATAAATGTTTGTTGTAACAAATCAATTCATATGTTTATAAAATAATAATCATACCATCTAATCCAAAATCCAGTGCCAGACTTTTAATTTCCTTTGTCTCTATAAATTTGTTTATAATTGATAATATATCTGTTTTCTTCAAAGTACCAGTTAATTCACTTCCTACATTAATATCATCTGGATTAGGTTTCACAGGTACAGGGTGAAATAATGTATTCACATTATTGTTTTTATTTCGTTTTCCTCTCTTTATATGGATAATGGTTGTGGTTGGATTTAATGATCTAGAAAAGTTAGCAAGAGTATCGATATATTTTGTCATAAATATACATTATGGTTCTAATATTTAGATTAGTTTAAAAAATTGAGATATATAAATTACCTCTTTAACAAAATACATGCTGATGAACAACTTCTCCGTATATAGTGTTCGACGATAAAAGTTTGAATTGATAACATTTTTGCGAATTATTTCTGCAATTATTAGAATATATATATAGAAATAAGATTAAATTAACGTACAATTAAAGTTCATCAATCTACATAAACCACGTGTTGTTACGATCAAGTGTAATATTACGTTACAATAATGTCTTAAGCTAACAGAAGGTAACATAAAAAATGTCATGCTTTTTGAACAATTAAAAAAAGTATTTTGTATCAATAATCTTTCTTACTAAAAAAAAAAAAAAAACAGTAACAATTATAATAGTCGTACTTGCATTAGATCACATAAAACGGATCCGTAACATGGTATGGTTAGATCTGAATTGTTTATTGCGCAGATTACACTTGCATCTCTGCTATTATGGCGGTGTATAGTCAGCTGTTTTCTAGCTTAACGTCTCTTAACGTATTGTATACGCAATAAATAATAACACAAATAAATAATTCGATACGTAAATATTAGTTTTTTCAAAGTTACTATTACTTTCCCTAATATTAATAATGAATAAAGGGTGTTGGAAATTTGATGAAGATGACAGAGGTAAGTCCGTTATATTTTTAGGTTATATGAAAATAAAGAAAGGCAAATTAGTTTTAAAAATATTATATATATCTTAGAAGATTAAAATTAGAATCAAAAAACATTATGATGTGTATTTTAATACATTTGTATTTTAACTTATGCTTTGAGGTATTGCATAAACAAACATTCGCAAATCTATCAACTTGATTTTTCCAGCATTGTATATAGATCTGGAAGAGGACACAGAAGAAGATAAGGCTTCAAAAGTATATAGCTGTTGGGATCAAACACCTGATATACTTTTGGAAGAAATATTTTCATATTTAACTATTCGTGAGCGTTATTATGCTTCACTTGTATGTCGATCTTGGTATCATGCAGCATTCAAATTACAAAATGTTTGGTCTACATTTACATTGGAAGACACAACTCTTACGAGAGGAAAATTTAATTACTATAGTGGTTGGCAATATGTGTTGGATCATATGAGGACATCTGCTTGTCTTAATAAAGTTGGGAAAAACTTCAGAACACTTGTCTTTGAACCTATGTTAAACTTTTATAATTTATATGAATTTATGAATATGATATCTTGGTATACCGAAAGACAAGGTTCAGATAATACTTCTGTGGCAGGCGTAGGCATTAATATTAAGAGGCTTAAGTTTACTTTTCCTTGTAATATGGCAAATAGAGATGATCCAGATCGTATCAGACTTTTTGGTACAGGAGGAAAATTACTTGGAGCTTTAAAAAGGCTTATGAGAAATTTGAAGAATTTAAGATGCTTAGAATTAATTGATTTAATGCTTGATAGTAAAGAAGCTTTATATTTAATGGATGATATTTGTGAAAATTGCTCTCAGACTTTATCAAAATTAATATTAATAAATACTACTAGGTACTATTGTCCATTGTTGCATATAGCAGTATTTTTAAATTTAAACGTAAGTTTTCTTCATTAAAAAAGCATGTTTTTGTTAAATATGATATTCAAAAAGAAGCAATAATAACTATATACTTATTTTTAAGGTTCTTGTTATAAGTCCGCAAAATCTTGATGATGATATCATTGAATTACTTGGACACACAAAGATAAAACATCTTCATATATTACAAAACCGATATAGTCCAAAGGACACAACTATTAGATTGGTAATATAAATTTATATGAGGCTACAAAGAAGCATTTTATTATTTATTATTGTTTATTACAGCCAAAAAGAGCAGCCTGGTTAAAAATGCGAACAAATAATCCATATATAAAAGTACATTTTGAAGTAGAAAGTCATAAATCTACTGACGTACTTTTACCAATAGATGTACTAGAACATTGTGCTATACCATGTCACAGCATAGTTTTAGATAATCCAAATACACAGGTTGGTATGTTTTATTTAAATATACTACAATTACATAGGCATATATGACCATGTTATGAGATGTTGCAGATTTCACCATCATGGATAATTACACATGGTTCTTTTTTTGATTCAACAATACAAGTTTATGCATTCAAAGGAATAACAAGATATTATTTACATAAAAACTTTTCAAAGAGATTGGATGAAGCATTAGTACAATTCTGCAAAATGTGCCCTAATCTACATACTCTGGTAGCACTTTGTATTCAAACAAAATTCTGTTGTCATTTGCTTTTTTAAGCCCTACACTGATATTAATAATGCTTTAATTGTGTGGAGATTTAATTGTGTGAAGACTTGTCTGCAAGTCTTGGTATTGCAAAAGACTTTATTACCATGCAAGATTGTAAGTTCCCTGTAACTAAATCTCCCATCCCGAAATTTATAATGCATCAGATTTTCTTTAAAATTAAAAATGAATTTTTCAGCTTTTTAAAGCATTATTTGCTTTCTCCTGAAGACTGGTCACCATATGTTTTGTAAATTTTTGAATGTGCAATTTTATGTGCATTTTATGCAGTCTACGAAGTACTTACAACTTGATGCTGATAAAATCGATTTAAAAGTAACTAACAGTGTTATCCTATAATAATAAGTTTGTTAAATTTTTGCTTCTGAATACAACTGCACTGATTTAATTTTGATATTGAGAACTGTTTGCTTTTTTTTTTATACAGATGATTCGTGACAAGATATCAACATCCACAATATTAGAAATAGTTTCTACAGCAAAAGTTCTACGTTATTTGTATGTTCGACGTAATGTGGTTTTAAAAAGATGTGATGGAGATTGGTTGAAAGTAACACGTTGGTCACCTGAACACTACCAGTGGATAAGAACTAATAGTCGCAGTTATGAGGATACAGAAAGGGAAGTGTCAAAAATATTAGGCTACAGGTGGCATATGCTAACCGAAAAAGAATTCAAGAAACAGTCAATTAATTTACATATATAACTGATATCTTTATCAGGAAAAAGAAGACTACTTATATTCGTACGTTATGTGTCTCACAATCAATTGCATAGTATTGATAAAATGCAAGTATTATCCCTTAGAGGGCCGGCATGACGCCATATGGCGTCAAGGCCAATTTGACTTTTGTTTGGTTCTATTTTCTCAAAAATAATAAATTTCAAATTTGTGTATATTTATATGTAAACGATTCCAGCGAAACCCCGATCTACTTTCAGAATTTCGAAATTTTAAATTACGGATGTAATATAGAAAAGAAGGTTGATGCTGTATCTTTTAGTTTGCAAAAAACAAACTTTTTTGTTTGTTTTGTATATACATACATAAAAACTTTCTTTCGGAAAAATTTCAATCGAACATGTGCTTTACCGTACCGGGCCGGCATGACGCCATATGGCGTCAAGCTCAATTTGACCTCTACTTATCCCTAACTTGGGGACTTAAGATACTTTCTCAATGGAAATAATGCACTTTTTTTTTGCAATCCCGGCCCTCTAAGGGTTAATAGTTATTCTATATACAATAGATAAACATTTAATATTTACAAAATTTATATTAATAGAATCCTTTTCTGAATACTCAATAAAATTATAACTATCCATTAAATCATGTATTTGGTTAAAATAGTTATATGATTACAACATAGCATTTAACATGATTATAGTTTCTAGTAACAAAAATGCATATTGATCTTTTTATTTCTTTAAACGATAAAATATAAAATACCTGTAAATGATGAGAAAATTTCTTTACTTCAACCTAATCCATTCTTGTAAATTACAATATTGTTAACATTAATAAAGTGACTGTGATGAAACTGAATATATCAATGGGCAATATTATACAATATAAACATAGGATTGTTACAAATAAAAACAAATGTGTAGTATATAGTAAATAAAGATTTCACGTAATCCGAGATACCACTTTTATTATACCCTCCATTTTTTATCCCGACAATCATTGCTATACTATAAGCCACTATGTACAATGAATATAAATACTCCATACAACACTATAATTTTATACATGATTACTTAGTAAAATGAAACGTAACTGTTAAATTAACAGTTAGGTAAAAATTTAGTTCTATCCTTCAGTTCTTTGATTGAAACATTTGAATTTGTCTGCAAAGTTAAAATACCACATGGAACAATATATAATGCACTATAAATTTGTAGGAAATATCATGATATTAATGTTTACAAGACGTTAATCAAATTTTAATAATTCTTTAACTAGTCGAAATAGCAAAACTTGCAGTCATTGATGTATCCAGAATTTTGTAAATACACATTTAGTACTGTATAAACAAAATATGAACTATATAAAATAATCACATTTCTACCTTTTTGTAATGAAACATATTTATACTTTGCATAATTTTCTAAAAAATAAAAAATTTAATGTTTTGTTCAACTCGATATAATAAACCTCCTGTACATATATTTATATATATATATATATATATTTTGTTTAACTTCTTACTATGAAACAAGTAATGTTTCATGATTCGTACTGTTGCGTAGGTACAATAAATAAAAGATTATACCTCGTTAAAGCAAACAATTTTGTGATATAGAAAAGTTGAAGATTTCAGAGATTACGGTGCCATGGCTGCAGATCTTTTGTCCCTAGTTTTATTGCGTAAAATGGTGCGTGCTTTAAAAGCAGCTGCATTCATTAGTGTCTAAAAAAAATATAATATTTTGCCAAGTTGTATACAAAATATTAACTAATAATTTTTGCTCCAAGGAACATTAAAAAACTTACTCTCTCCAATTTAGTTGTTTTCTGTGTTGTTACTGGTAATACTTTATTACCCAGATGGAAAATTTCACGCAGTAACTGATTTTCTGCCAGATGAATGTTTATACCTGGACCTAATAATCGACAGCAAGCATTGTATTGAGTACGAGCACACCAGCCTTCTAAATATAAAGTTTCTTTTCCAAATCTAACATGCATTTCTGGAACAATATCTTCCTGAAATGTGAAAAATATTTCAATTAATCTTATTGTCACTGAAAATGTATAGTATGTTTGAAAACTACACTTATTTTGATTTATAACGTACATCTATATATCGCAATATATCTCTGAAATTAGCCCTCTGTTGTTTACGATCTTTTTTTGCCCTATATTTATTTGAGTCTGTAGCTAGCTCTTTAAGGACATCTATAAGACCAAGTGCCCATTTCTGTTCATAATCATATGAAAAGTCACGACCAAGTTCAAATATAACAGCAAGAGCTTCACCTGCAGATAACCTCACATCGAGATGTGGCGATGCTAATAACTCACGTAATCTATTGAGAGAGCTACAATTCGAAACAATAATTATTTAATAACTGAATTGAACAAATTAGTCCAGAGAATTATATAGATTTGTGTTTATACGCACGGCATATAATTATTGCTTCTGTCACTAGTAAGCAGATTATGTATATCTGCTGGTGTCATGACAGTTAGGAGAAGGGTCCATGATGAAATTGCAGCTGCGTGAAGTGCTGCTACGTCTGCAGAAATCGTCGCTATTGTACCATTTCCTTTCAAATAAGAGCCAGAAAAAATACCGGATAGCAATTGTACAATTTCAAGTGTATCAGCCGCATCATTACCAGATAAAAATTGATTCATGCTCAAAGCCCAACAACACTGTAAAAAGTAACTAAATGTAGTAGAACTTGGATAAAAAAAATAAAGTAATTAATACAACATCTAGCTCTGTAATATTTTACATAAGACGTTTTACCTCTGAACGTGCATTTGCAGACGCCGCATTATCATTGGCAACAAAAGTTAAAGTAGCCTTTAGATCTCTACAAACTACTTCCGCACTTTCAAAGGCTCCAAGTTGAACACAAAGTAAAGTACTCAATCTAGCTGCTGTTGATTGTTCATCGCATCGTCCTTTTTTCAAACTTCGTTCAACAGAATCCGAAATAGTAATCTTTCTATCTTCCACAAAGTCTGGAACATACTTGATAGCAAAAATCTTCTCAATCCCATTGAAACAAATTATTCTACCCTTTGCATTTTTTTGTGTTAAACCATCGATAGCTTCTTTCAACTTTTCCTCAAATACTTCTTGTTGCGAGATTTCATCAACTTCATTATCATTTACTTCATCGGGCATGCTGCGATTATCTGATTGACCACTAGAGACACTGCATGCATCATTGTTGATTGAATCCTCATCAGATGTTATTTCAACCTTCTTTCCACCGTGCCCTAAATAAAACAATTATATTATTGCAAGGATAAAGTATTATTGTTAAAACAAAAATAAAAAAAAAACAAAAAAAAATGTTTGGTGTAGATAAAGGACACTGATACATATTAATTATAATTGTTATATCACCTATGGCTAAAACATGAAAGTGAATGGCACATTGCGCAATGTTAAATCAGAACAGCTGTTATCATACATACTGGTACCATATGTTACATATTAAAGGTTATTTCATATTAATAACATAGCATGGTAACTTTTTACATAAATCTCTTTCAACAATTGAAGATTTCGCATGAATGATCATATTTTCAATATAGAATTTATTTGGAATAAAAATGATAGTAAGACAAAAGTAATAAAATGGAATCTTCAGAATTAATATTTGCAAAAAAGACATATACTTTGCCTTGTAAATGACAAAAAGTTATACAAATCTGGGATCTAAAAAAATGTTCCAGCAAATGGCGTAACTTTAAAAGTAGAAACGGTGATAATAAAGTCAAAACGTTTAAAAACGTTACATATTTGATTAGTTATTAGAATAAAACGTACAGCCCACGACCGAAACATGATAACTGTTGCAATATATTGCGTCAAATACGACTCTTCTACCTAACCCTTATGTATCCATCGATCGATGCAGTGAGATATAAATAAAAATAGGAAATAAGTAGTCCTTTATCATAATATCAATGAAACACTTGGGAAAAAATAAACGAGTCATCATTATTAAAGTCTCGTGCAGATAGCTCAATCTCTAAAGAACGTAACGAATTCGTCGCAGCACCATGTGCGAAAAGCATGAAAGTCACATGGGGATTATGGAGGGTAACTTTTTCTACATTTACTTTATAATTAATTGAATATTATTTTCATGCAACGACAGACCCTTATGTACGCACGTGAAAAGGAGAGAGAAAGAAGGAGGAAAAAAAGGAAGACATTAATCGAGTGTATGTATATTGTGACGTAAGGTGAAGTAAATAAGTTCTTTAGCATGGATGAATCATCGGAAAGAAACGAAGAATCAATAATTTCAAGATGTTCTCGAATCACGTGCGCGTGCTTTTCCTTTTAAGTCTCGATAATATATTAATATTTTTGTATAAATGCTCTATTCTATTTCTCCTTCTAGCTTTACGCACAGATACAAAGACAAAAGGCTTTCTTACCGGATTTTCCTTTTCTCCCTCCTTTGCCTGGCATCGTTCTTCACTTTTCTTCTTGCACAATTTATACTAACAAAGATACTTGATCAAGAGGGTAAATGTCTAGCACTATTAATTTTCTTTCGTATACTGAATCCACTGTATGAATTTTTAATAAGAATTTGACAAAAACTCATTAACATGTTGCGGACTGTTTAAAACATACACGTCGAGAACAGCCTTCGACGGGCCTTCTCAAGTGCACTGCCTTTGCGAACAAGCGAATATGCCCGAAACTTGTCGAAAGCATTCGAAGCCGCGAACACGCATGCGCGAATTTTTCTCTGACGTCATAGTTAGACGTCATGAAAACCAATGAAATGTTATATATTTTATATTTTTACCTCCATAAAATGACAGTATGGAATTACGACTAATATACATTTCATCGGATAATCTTTGCATTTAGGTTTAAAAATTAATGATGTAAAATTTTCTATTAGTCAACATACCAAACATTATTTAGATGCATTAGAATACTATAAAAATTTGTATGAATCTATTTTGTTACATATGGAAATATGAGCAACATTCCTACATTTTTTCATCTTTATAACATTAATAACATACACACAAAGTATAACAACATATATGTAATTACTGTGAAGTATAATTAAAATTTCAAGTAATTTATTAAACAGTATTTATTTCTTTGATTATCATTTTATTGTACAATAGTCAAATGACTGTAATAAATATTTCTTTACTTAAATTAAAACATAAGTAATATTCTTTACGATTCTTTATACTTCTTAAAGAGTTCAGGTGCACCTGTACATGTATGCTTATCTACTCATACATTGCATTTATTGATATATAATTAAAAAATGTCCACTAAGCATAATACATAAAAGTTTTACAAATATTTCTTAGCATTATAAATTGTTATACTATTTCAAATATTTGTTGTAATTGTAACTATTTCAAGTTTTATTCTTATTTGTATTGTAAACAATAGTGATTATTATATAATTAGTATATAGTATTCTTCAAATAGTCGTTGTTGTAAAATGACTTAGAGGTACAAGATAAGTTTATCTTATCTATTTTGGGAGAGTACAAAAAAAAGATATAAGTGGAAAAATATCAATTTATGATGGAAACTTATCACCCATATCACCAAATTACTTTCTTTCAATAGTTTACATTTTAATATATTTTTTTATGAATTAGAAGCTGCATAGATAACTTGATAATGCTTTTACCACACATGGAATGAAATTACTTCAAGAATGTATTATTCTATAAATATTTTATAGTAACTTTAAAATTATAATTTGTTTATACAGTTGAAAATCTCATTACTCAACATTGTTCAGGCATATTGAGAAGACTTCACGTCGATAGAAACTTTCTGTAATTTGTTATATAATAACTTTGCGATGTATAAGTTGTAACAAAATGGAAATAGCAATTATTATTGAAACAGGTGTTGTAATTGCAGAAGAATTGTGCTGTACTCCAGTAACAGCAGCAGTTTCAGAATTCTTGAGTAGGCTTTCGCAAGGTGTCACCTTTTTAATGAATCTAAATATAGATCCTACTATATTTTCAGGTGTTGGGTCTGAACATTTCTCCAATTCTTTAACAACGCAACGCTGTAGATTATCCATATCACTGAAAATTATAAAATAATATATAAATATTTGATGTATATAACATTGACATTTTAAATAATATATTACATATGTACATTCCAAAATAATTACTTACGTGCATTCTTTAGTGCCAAATATTAAAGATGGTAAATTTTCAACTCCAGGTAGACCACCAGCAATAGGATTAGATTTAGGAACATAACTACCAAAAGTAGCATTGACACAGTCTTGAATCTCCTGTTGTTTAGATTTGAAGCATTCTGGTCCACCAGCTGATATGAACACTTTTAGAAAATGAAAAATAAATTAGCATTACATACATTTATTCCAAAAGATTCTATATATAATTAAAAATAAGTATTTACAAGCAATTCGATCTCCTTCCTTATAACAAATAAAACTAAGAAGAGACTCTGTAATATTCATAACAATTCTTTTGTTCTCTCGTTCTTGTTGTTCAAGACAGGGTTCAATGGCAGTTGTAAAGTTATTTACACATTTTTTGAAAATTGGACTCCTACGACAATACTTTTTGAAAACTTCATCCAGTTCACCTTTTGGCTTGGCATTTTCTATTTCTGTATTTAATTCGTTCATGTCAATGAGTGATTTAAGGCACTGTTCCATCTCAGTCTGAGCATGTTTAGCATTTTCAAATGCATTTGGTCCGCCATTCTTTTTGCATTTCTGTTCAAAAAGATTTGTAGCTTCTTCTACGGTTGGCAATGCGGAAGTATTAAAATTGAGTTCTGGAATATTTGCAATTCCAGATACTTTTTGAAGTACTTCATCAGAAGCTATTAGATTTTCTTGTGAATTACCAAATTCAAGAAGACCTGAAAAGAATTATTGATGATATTATGAAAAATTTCTTTTTTTTTTTCGTTATTAAAATGTGAGGTAATATGGCTCGCGAATCTTTAAATTCTTATTAAGAAATAAAGGATATAGCGTATTTAAACGCGGAAAGAAGTGGTTTCGCTTATTCGATTCGAAGCTGTAAGTCATGCTTTTTAATGTTCCCATTTAACGCAAGTACATTTTATCATAGGTTCGTTTGTTTTCTGAGAATACAATGAAAAATTAAATAGTTTGCTTTTTCTATTTATTACGAAATGAACATTTTAGGAATCTTTAATCTAACCATCGGAATGGATTACGTACACGTTGTAATTCCATAGATAAGGTTATAAAAAAAAATATATACCGGCACTACATAGATGCACATGTATCTATGTATATGTACGCGACGGTCATGATTTATGGAACAAAGGTGTAGAATACATGTAATCTACGGACTTTGATACCGACTTATTCATCAATCGCTGCGACCACATATTTATCTTCAATCCGTAGGAAACGAGAAACACTTTGATCACTTTTAATCGCTTAAACGGGAAAACGATCTTTTAAATGGCTCGATTCGATGATCCGTGAAATGTTATGGAAAGATATAAATAAAAGTATTGTTCATCATCAAAACACACGACTGTATCATGTCAAGGAAATATGTATATACGGGTATTATTTGCGAAGCTGAATACAAAAGAAAAATGAAAAACAATCGTGTCAATGGCTTCAATCGCGATATTAATAAATTTTTTTTTTAAATGGTAAGAATTAAAAATGAATCATTGTATTTCACTATCAGGAAGTATATTCTTTTATCTCCTTCGCTCATTCGAGTAATAAATGAGCCGGTTTCCGTCGAATATACGAAATTTCAAATCAAATTTATTTAAATAGCTTATATAAATATACATCTATGTATAGTAAAAAAAATAATGGATTTCGCAAAAAGTATATGTGCATATATATTGATGCTACACTAGGGATTCCTTATTATCGTCCTATACGGATTCGAAGCTTAGCGTTGATGCAAACAAACCGGCACGACAATAGTATGAAGTTGTCTAAGATATTCATTGATATATTCATTGACATATCTTCCAGATTTGAAAGAAAAAAAAAAAACAATTGAACATTTTTATTACGTAACTATGTAAATAGATACATTTTTCCCTATCGCCACAACACTATCATTTGCTAACGATTCTCGTGCCGGTCAATCACGGTAAAAAATAGACGAAGCAAAAAAATACTTATAATTAAATCATCAAAGAAAGAAAAAGAGGAAGAGGCACGAATTTACTGTAAACTGTTTTATTATATACATTGTGGCGATAATTACAATATCGATACGATACGCTTGTGAAAATTTGCTTGTGCATTACGGTCGCACAAGAAGAGTTTAACAAGTATAAAAAAAAATAGATCGGGAGTTTGCTCGAAACTGGAAAAACTATCATTAAACAATATGTATTTTTACTCACCAAACAGGAGACAAAAACAGGCGATGGCAGTGGAATGTTCCATTGTTTCACTAGTCTTTCAAGAACACACGGAAGATATTCGATAAAAAGGATTCTATAAAATATAAGTGGATATACACTTCTTACGTATGTACGTTATATGAATGTACATACACCTCTTATCAGTTGAGCTTAAAGGCAGTTCACACGATGATAAACATTAAAGATTTTGTTGGCACAAAGGAACGAGTTTTCAACCTCTCGTTCGACAATTTCCCATAGGAAATGAATGAGACAAACAGAGAATGCTATGCCTTATTCACGCTAATATACACAGTACGAGATATGTATATTATTATTATAATTTTCCTTCTCCCTTTAGTCCATGGAACGGACTACTGTCTCTTTTGTTATGGAAAAAACGTCGCAAATGTCACGGTCGTGCTTGAACCATGGTCGACAATAACGAAACGGCGAGCGCGACACGTACCAAGAAGGTTATGAAGGTCCAACTGAAACGAAGGAAATGGAGAGAGAGAGAAAGAGAGAGGGGGAGAGTAAGGAAGAGAAGGGGAATAAGACAGGATCAAAAGTGGGAGGGAGGGAAATAAAGGAACAAGAGAAAGAAAGAGACAGAGAATTTGAATCAAAAGTAGCGCGAATATACAACCTTTTCCGGCCTCTACTTTATCTCGACAATGAGACAACTAGTATATCATATCACTTATATAAGCTTTAAGCTATCTGTCTCTTTTTCTCTTTAACTTCAATCCCCACCCTTCTGATTCCGATTGCCCCTCTCTTTGTCTCAATCGTCTACTCGCTATTCCCCCACTCCATTCAGTTTTCCCTTCCGTACTGACCCCTCCGTCGTATTTACTTACTTATCAAGAATGGTGTTGTGTACGCGTACAAATTAGCTGTAATTAGCTATAATTTTCAGGGCGATTTGTCTCGCGATACGTGATTACGATTATTGTATATGTAAATTGTTTCTTATCGCGTTAAATATGATTAAAATGATTAAGGGAATCTTATGATTTGTATTTTGAATCTAGGCCAATGATTACCCATAATTCGTTCAACATAACCAAACTCTTTCGAGCATCGGTGGTTCAGTGGTAGAATGCTCGCCTGCCACGCGGGCGGCCCGGGTTCGATTCCCGGCCGATGCAAATATCTTTTTGTTTTATTAATCTTATTTATAAAACAATATATGTTAATCATGTTTTTACATTCCAGACAGCATATTTATTTTATAATAGTAATTCGATTGGCATAAGGAAATTGTACATATAAATATAAAACAAATATTCAATAAATTCAAGCTCATTTGTTACGCCTCTTTAAGGGGCGATACGCATGTCGAGGCCACGGAGCGATAGGCGACAGCGGTGTAATTTAAGAAGTATCATATAATTTCCAATAGTCGAAGTCGTAAATCTTCGGGCGGTCCGTAGGTACTGAGCGATTACTTGGAAGGGCGATACGTTGAAAGCCGTTGTATAAAATACGCACGTGCGTGGCCGCTAGCCTAACGTTATCGGCCCTTGTGCTCACAAAGAATAAAGGATCTGGCCACGGAGTGGGGAAAGCGATAAGCTTTCTGGGTAAGAGGACTGTGAGAGATTTTACGGTATTTCCCCCAGAGCTTTCATTCGGTCGAGATAAAATGTTCTAACATGTATCATATTATGTTTTTATGTTGAATCAATGCGTGTTACATTGGTCCCTGCAACCAACTTTATCAAATGTCAACATATAAATGCCATAATTAAAATTATATAGGTACATCTATATATAGATAGATTATTATTTACGTCAGTAATGTGACGATAATTGGTATAAGGATAACAATCGTTAATAGCGATTATACTAGTTGCAGTAAAATTGCCGGACGATCTGTGAGATCTCAGGCTAGAACACACGTATATATTTATTTATATTTTATCATCTTTAACAAAAAAAAGCAATCGAACAGAAGCTCGAACGAAAGATCTACAAATATGGATCGCATCGATGTGCCTCAAAAAATGGGAGACGTGCTCTTGCCGTTAATCGAAACAAATTTTAAAGCTTATAAGCGTTGCGCACCATTAAATCGAAATAGGCATCGTGATCGATACTTGCACTGATCGCGCTATAGTAATTCATAAATTCTTCCATAGTTACCTGGAAATGAAAGAAAAAGAAACGCGTGATACGATTAGAGCAATCAGCCGCTTGTTAATTAATTGGATAAAAGCGTGTAAATTTTAATTAATTAATAAGTCAATTACTTAAACGTGGAACTTACCAGCCCATCCTTCGTCGCGCCTTGTTCGAAATTACCGAGGAACTTGTTTAGAATACTTTCCTCGCTTTCTTCTCCACTTATGTAACGCGGATGACATTTGACGTTATATACTCCCTTTAAATCTTCTACCGTTATTTCACCATCGCCAGTTTTATCCAATTTCTGGAATGCCTGTTCCACGACCTTCTTGCGATTCTGAGACATCGGTGGCTGGAAAGAAGGAAAAATTGAGGAAAATTGATACTTTTCCTGTATTTTACTTTTATCCGTTAACGAATATACTTACTCTAACTGCTACGATAAATTCATCGACGCTGAGATTGCCATTATCATCGGTGTCGAATTTTTTAAATATTTCAGCTATCTCGTCATCCGACACGTCCAAGCCGCTCTCACGCAAACCATTAGTGAATTCTTCCAGATTGAGTTGCTTGTTACCATCATCGTCCATTCGTCGAAATATTCTGAAGATATCAGACCGCATACATTTTTCTATGCCATTCGTATGACATTGTAGAAAAAGAGGGATTCAAGAGACATAAGACAAGATTCTACTGTAACGCATGACTCATCTGGATTCGTGCAAAAAAACCATATCGTCATCACAGTACTGAACATAGCAATAAACGATCTCGTCTGTTAGACAAATCTAATATACCTTTTTTGATTAACAATTGTCTACGGGTTATCGAAGTTTTTTTGTTGGTTTTGTTACATTGTAGAACTATTTTAGGATCGATCGTCTACCGGTTCAATGAGAAACGTGACACGAATGACGCATCATAAAACATCGTTAAAAAAGGAAAAGAAAAAGGAAAAAAGGAAAGAAATAAGAAACAACTAGGTAAGTAGGACTTACCTGCCAAGGCCGAGGATACCATTGGCACCTCTAGCCAGGCAGAGTAGACGCAGTTTCTCGATAGAATCCGTGGTTGTATGTATGGCCCGCTGGGCCTTATTAATCATCTCAGTCTCCTGCCTTGTCGTTGCGCTCTGAGGTCTGTGGAACATGTCTGGAAGAGCAGAACAGTCACGTGAACATCGTGACTCAGGTGAACAGATGGAGAAGGGAGATGATAACGAGAGAAAGTAAATTCGATTCGTTCGGGCTTTAAAAGGCTTTTTTTCTGAGTACAATGTAAATATGCAGATGTATAGTAATTGTCGCACGATATATGCGATATCGAATAATCGATAAGTACGTAATTTGTCAAAGTTTACGACGAAGAATCAAATGGTTCATGAGATAAGATATTTCTGTATGGAATGTATCGATCAGAAGCACTTGTGCATATCGGACGATATTTGTTTTTTTTTTCGACAACTAAGTTTTTTGCAATCAATTTCCTTTCGGAGATTATAAGCAAGTAGGTTGTAAGTTAAGTTAAGTAACGATATTGATACACGATAATTAGAATCATTTTGGAATTCTATGAAACTCGGGGTAACTCACAATATTTTGTGCGTTCTTCGTTATTTATTCTTCGGTCTTTAACTTTAAGAATGAAGAATTCGAATCGCAGAAATAAATTTACGTTCGACTCGTAGGACTGTTAGGTTGACACTAGTTAAGCCGTAGATACCAAAGGACGGTTCTTTAAATATTTACGAAACGGTCAATGTCGGTTTATTCGCTCAAGGTAGACTTTGTAAGAGGACATATGTCGTCCAATCTAACGACGCCTCTTCGATTCTACCGATTAAGGAAGAGAATCGATCGGTGAAGTTCGACTCACCGAAATTTTCGGAGAAGGAGCTTTCCTCCGGCGAACGGAAGTCGTCTTCGTCTCCTGTTTGCCGATCGGGACGATCCTCGTTATCGGGGATCGTTAATGATCGTGGAAAAAAAATAAGGAAGCTCCTCCGAAGAAGAGCGGAAGGCAAGTGACAATGTTCGAATTCATCGACGCGTATCGTCGCATCCTATAGCTCAAACACATATCGCGCGAGTAGGCGCGCACGCAGAACAGCTACATTCTCGCATGTTCCTTCTGCTCGAAAACGAGCTTTGTTTGACATGTGCGGTCTATAACTATGTGTACGCTTTCAGGTCTTAGGCCATACAAGACGTATCCATAACGACGAACGGGTCACAACACGCATATTCGTATGAAAAAAAAGTAGAAAAAGGAAAATAGAAATTGGCAAATTCATCGCATTCGTGATAATTAATCATTCGCATTCCACGTTTCATTGCGAAGACCAAAAGTGTCCCTGGTGCCAGTCCTCTCCGTAGTTTAAGGAAAATGGTTCCTTGGATTCGAAAAAAAATAAAAATGTATCGAAAACCTAAGTCTTATCTTTTATGATCGAAAAATATGATCATCCCACTGTGTTATTATTTGCTCGTGGTATTGATATAAAAGTTTTAACATCCGTGACACGCTTACGAACTATTAGACGTATGTACTTGACCTCGTTTAGATATCAATTTATCGTATAAAGGATCATATAGCTTACCTTGATAAATTATAATAGAGTTACATTTTGAGTAGAAAAAACCGTGTCAAGTATTATCGCTAAATTCTATAAGAGAAAAAAAAAACAAATGTTTTATACAGGAAATAATATTATCGGTACATAATAAATCATGTCGTTACAATTACCGACGGTCAAACTAATGTATTGCCTTACCTTGTATCGGTAACTTAGTGAGATACGTCGGTAATATATTTTTTTTACCTGTCAAATTTAATATCGACCACGTACCGAAAACTATTTTTCAAAGGCTTAAATAAATCTTTACAACAATTTTATAATGATTTCAAACTAATAACTTCAATTTTGTTGTCAGTTCAACCACCCCTCATCCTGGTGAACATTCTCGAAATTAGAAACGACCATGTGTTTCGTTCAACAAATCAAAATGTGACAGTTGGAACGGTTGCCATGAGTTCGTATTTGATTGGTTCATTTGTATTGCGTGGTCTCACGCGATTGGTTTTCCTTCATTCACGTCTATATCTATAGCTGATGTTGAGGAGGATTGTGTGACAGTCGACGAAAAATAGTGGCGAGTAGCGTTTGGGACTATACGGTAAAGCGTTTGCGCTTTTACTGATATTCTTCGTGAAAGAAAAGTGAAAATCATGAAAAAGCTGTTAATATTTTTAGCGGCTCTAATACTCTTCGCAGGTAATTTCTTTAGAGTGGAAAAATGTATGTATTGAACATTCCTTGCTATAAGATATTTAATTTTTATATTTGTTTTCTTAGGGTTCGTTAGGGCCGAAGATGCGACAGAAGATGAACTTGGAACTGTAGAGAAGGATCTTGGTTCTAGTCGGGAAGCATCTCGTACTGGTAAAACGCATATTTATATTTTACACATTTTTACAAAACATGTGGTTACTTTGCTCTTGATGCTTGATTATCGTTGTCTCGAATGAATGTACTTAACTGAAATTAATTTTCTCTTTTGTATGATTTCTAAGATACATATTTTTTTGCAGATGATGAAGTTATTCAGAGAGATGAAGAACGTATAAAATTGGATGGGTTAAACGTAGCTCAGATGAGGGAACTTAGAAATAAGGCAGAGAAATTTATATTCCAAACAGAAGTTAATCGAATGATGAAGCTTATTATTAATTCACTTTACCGTAACAAAGAGATTTTCTTGAGAGAATTAATTTCTAATGCGTCTGATGCTTTGGACAAGATCAGATTATTGTCCCTGACTCTCAAAAATGTTATGGATGCGAATCCTGAATTATCTATCAGGATAAAGGCAGACAAAGAAAATAAAATATTGAGCATTACTGATTCTGGCATAGGGATGACAAAATCTGATTTGGTTAATAATCTTGGAACAATTGCTAAATCTGGTACTGCAGAATTTTTGGGTAAAATGCAAGATGTGACGAATGCTCAAGATATGAATGATATGATTGGTCAATTTGGAGTTGGATTCTACTCTGCATTTTTAGTCGCTAATACTGTAGTCGTTACTACTAAACATAATGATGACAAACAATATATTTGGGAATCTGATAGTTCTAGCTATAGCATTGTTGAAGATCCTAGAGGAGATACACTTAAGAGAGGAACTACGATAAGGTAAGACTTAAAATAATTTTATAATGTATGAATCATTTATTGAATGCAATATGCTGAAAAAATTGCTTTTATTTTATAGTTTGCACATGAAGGATGAGGCATTGGATTTCTTGGAGGAAGATACTGTTAGGAATTTGATTAAAAAGTATTCCCAGTTTATTAATTTCCCCATATATCTTTGGAGTAGTAAAGTTATACAAGTAGATGAAGAAGAAACCGAAAAACCTACAAAAGAAGAAGATGTTGAGAAAGATACAGAGGATAAATCTGAAGCTGAAGAAGATGTTAAAGTAGAAGAATCTTCTGAAGATGAGAAAAAAACTAAAAAGGTTGATAAAACTGTATGGGATTGGGAACTTTTGAATGAATCTAAACCAATTTGGACATTGAAACCATCGGAAGTGGATGATAAGGAATACAGTGAATTTTACAAAACATTGACAAAAGATACGCAAGATCCTTTGGCAAAGATTCACTTTGTTGCAGAAGGCGAAGTCACATTCAAATCCCTTTTATTTATTCCTAAAGTTCAGCCAAGCGACAGTTTTAATCGATATGGTACAAAGGCAGACAATATCAAGTTGTATGTTAGACGAGTATTTATTACCGACAAATTCACTGACATGATGCCAAATTATTTGTCCTTCATACGTGGTATTGTAGACAGTGATGATTTGCCACTTAACGTATCGCGTGAAAACTTGCAACAGCATAAATTGATTAAGGTTATTAAGAAGAAGCTGATTAGAAAAGTTTTAGATATGATCAAGAAAATAACAAAGGAAGATTATGAAAAATTCTGGAAGGAATATAGTACAAACATCAAACTGGGTGTTATTGAGGATCCCCAGAACCGTGCTAGATTATCTAAACTTTTGCGATTCCGCTCTTCTACTCAAGACGGAATCACGTCATTGGAAGATTATGTATCCCATATGAAGCCTAAACAACAACATATTTATTACATTGCTGGAGCTTCCGAAGCAGAAGTAGAGAAATCTCCGTTCGTTGAACGATTGATCAAAAAAGGATACGAAGTTCTATATTTGACGGAGCCTGTCGATGAATACGCGATTTCTGCTCTTCCCGATTTCGATGGAAAGAAATTCCAAAATGTTGCGAAAGAAGGCTTCCAACTTGACGAAGGTGAAAAAGCTAAGGAAGTACAAGAACAGTTACAAGCAACCTTTGAACCATTGCTCAAATGGTTGAATGATATTTTGAAAGATCAAATTAGCAAAGCACAGGTCTCTGAGCGTCTGACGGATTCACCGTGCGCTCTTGTTGCAAGCATGTTTGGTTGGACAGGAAACATGGAAAGATTGGCAATCTCTAATGCTCATCAAAAGAGTGACGATCCACAAAAAACTTATTACCTGAACCAAAAGAAAACTTTGGAAATCAATCCAAGACATCCGCTTATCAGAGAACTACTACGTAGGATCCAAGTTGACTCGTCAGATCAAACTGCAAAAGACATAGCTGTAATGATGTTTAAAACAGCTACTCTTAGATCAGGATACATGCTCAAAGAAACTGCTACCTTTGCCGATAGCGTAGAACAGCTTATGAGGAAGACATTGGGTATTCCTCTTGATGAAGTACCAGAAGAAGAAGAAGAGATCCATGAAGAAGAGTCTACTGGAAGTTCCACAGGGGTGGAAGAACCAATGGAAGTTGATGCCGAACAGGAAAAAGAAGAGGAAGAACACGACGAGCTCTAAATAAGTGCAGCTGTGTTACAATATAAAAAGACTTCTTATAGTTTTTGAGCTATACAATGTATAGCGATACTGTGCACTATGTCGTTGCAACTGTTATTACAGATCTATAAACGGTTTAGATGTACAGCATTATACTAAAATTATAAAATGCAAGATTTTTTATGGTTTATAGCACTGTAACATCAAAACAGATGCGTGTGTTTAATTGAGAATTATTACGTATATATATTGTGCTCTTGGAGAAAAAATTATCATACTATGTCATAAATCATTTCATAAAAAGTGAGACAACCTTTTTCGATAAAAATATCAGAAATATCATTCACTTAATTTGATCTTCCATTTGTTTGTAGTGTTATAAAAAAAAGAGCATTGACTGAATATATTAGTAATATGGTATGTATGTGACACGTGCGTATGTCTCTTTGTATTTGTATACATGATATTGAGAAAAAAACATAACGAAAGAAAAACATACTTCGTCTATTTTTTCATATTCCTGCAATGCATACTTTTACGATTTAAATAGCTTAAAAGGATATAAATGTGCATTTTATTGTTATATATTAAAGACCCGTATTTAAATTGCGAATATATAAAATAAACAAATATTCCAAGTTGTTGATTCCTTCACCTTCGACAAATAATTAAGAGCAGTATATAAGACGAAGGTAATGTTCTAATAATCTCTAATTTCCAAGCCGTGAAATATTTTAAAATGATGTTACGCCATTGACTTCCGGTCGCCATCTTTCATTTGCTCAGGGAGCGCCAATCTTATTCGAGTATTCTCATGGAATCGGGACGAAGAAGTATAAGACATACGAGCGCGGTCAAGTGCTCATTTCCGTTTTCGAACTACGTCACCTACTCTGAAAGCCCGTGTGTTTTGTGTTTCTTTGGGGCCATGATGATTCTCGCTAATTTAACGTAAGTACTTTTAATCGGACATAAACCGAAGGGGAATCCTGTTTATAAGGTGATTTCGCGCGGTATCGTTCGTAAAGATAAATTGGTCGCGAATCCGCGCGAATGCCTTGTATAACTATTTTATAAGGAAGATCTATAAAGGATATATCCTTTGCTCTTTCGCCATGCCGGTCAATGGAATCCCTCTTTTTTTCTTCGAACACGTTCCCTTCAGAATGGAACGATCGAAAAGTATGGATTCCATTAAAATCAACGTTTAAGGCTTATAGAAAGTTTAATTCCCTTCTTAGCTATTTTATCGAAGGACTATATACGTTTCTACTGGCATAAACAAAGTAAATGGCGTCGACATATTTCCTTGGTAAATGTGACAAATTTCAGTTCTCGAGACTTCTTTAATAAAGAACCTGACATTTGAGTTTTCGTGTTCCTTTTCGAGATCAAGACAAGTTAACTCATTTATGTTACGACACATTTCTTTGCATCGCGATACGTGGATAATGTCGGAAAGAACTTACGTACGTTTATGAAATTCGTGTGTGTTGATGTGTTCGTAACCTGTCAAACATAATTAACGCTTAATGATTTTCAGTCTTATCGCGTATCATCTATTAATAAGATAAATGTGAAATCATTGTTCACATGTATGCGAAAGATCGAGGATTATTTTGTATTTAATTAAATTTAAATGACTGATCCAGCAACATTTTCTTACTTTTTTCAGGTTCAAACTGTTGAATTTGAAACTACAATTCTTGATGTCATAAAAATATTGGACAGTTGAATTTAAATTGGAACAGCCATTATTATAATATAAATAGATAAAAAAAAAAGTAATATACCTATATACAAAAAATATATACAACAAGTAGCAAACCTACACTAAACTTATTACTATAAAGAAAGAAAAAATCTTTACAAGATGGGCATTCAGGACTTGCAAGCTTTTCTGGATAGTAATTGTATACCAGGTGGATCTGTATCGGTAGATTTATTGAAAATAGCACGCACTGTTAGTCAACGACAGCGTAATCGTATTTGTAAAGTACTAGCACCACATTCACCAGCAAAATTGAGACTAGTCCTTGATGGAGAATGTTGTTTGGATAGACTCTATGGTGGATATTTCTCAGGTTAGTATTCTTTGGTCTATAGTACATGCGAGATATGGCTTAATACTATTTACAAAATCTTTTGGTTTTTTAACAGATTGGGCTTGCGGTGGACAATGGAACCGTATGGTGCAATTTCTAGCAGTGCTTATACAAGCAACAGAAATGTCAGGTTTAGAATTAGCTGTCTTTTTTAATGGTTGCTTTGAAGCTTCTCGCCGTGCAGATTGGGTTCAGAATCAATTGCAACTAAGGGTTAAAGTGAATAATGTAAGTTCGTTTGTAAAATACATTTTGCTTTTATTTCTAAGAGATGTATTTTTGGTAGATTAATTGTATCACGTTTAGGTCATCAAACATATTACAACCAAAGGAACTCCACCACCAAAGATTTGGTGGACACCGCCTGTATGTTTAAGAACCAGTTTACGTATGGCACTTAGATATTTTAATGTTGCAGTTGTAAGTTAATTGTCACTATCAAGTATAAGCACTAAAAGTAGAAACTAATTCAATTTGTATAAATAGTTGTGCAGTATGGATGATCATCATCAAGAAGTCATTGCTTATTGTCGGGAAAATAATTTTAATGGTCTAATAGCCGATGACGCGGAGTATGCTGCATTTGATCCACCTAGATACTTTTCGTCGGAACAATTAAAACTTACATATAAGGTTAGTGTGTATGTAAAATGTGGGTGTTAATTTTTTAACATACTTTTTGTAATATATTCTGTATGCCACATGCTTTAAGATTTATTAAGATCTGTATATTCTTTAAAGGGCTCCCTCGATACTAAAGAATATATAATTCATGAAATTTTAACAACCTTGAATGTTCCATCAGATAGATTATGCTTACTGGCAGCATTACTTGGGAATTATATCTTAACAGAAAATGACCTTCTTGACTTCTATAAAAGACTAAATATTAATACAAATACTAACAAGACCAGTATTGAACAAACAATCAAAGCACACAAGACCAGTATTGAACAAACAATCAAAGCAATTGCTAATTTTGTTAGAGAACTTCCATCTGTTGAGTTAGATGTAGTGTCACAAAAAGTATTTGGCTCTCTATCTGATCCAAGGTGTTCCAAGTTGAGGCAATCTGTGCAGTACTACATAAATGGTACAAAAGAAGGATTTTTACATTATAAGCCCGTAAAGCCAACTAAAGGTAAAATATCTTATTAGTTTCTTGTTCTTTAGATTTTTGCAGGGATATATGTGTTATAGCATAATAATGAATTATTCTTTTATAGCGAACAAGGTAGATTCAAAGCAAAATTTGCAAACACAGTCAAATTCATCCGATGGACCGTCAACTTCAAAAGGTGATAGTAATTTGGAAACTTCCAGATTTGCCTCTGAAACGTTAGAAAGCGAACGTGAAAGTTTAAATGCATATAAGCAAGCAACAGCAAATGCAAAATCAGCACCACAGATAGTAATAGATCCACCTGGTATTCAAGGGCACGGGGATGCTGACAATGCTAGGTCTGAAGAAGAACAAAGTAAATATTGATCAATTATTATATTATTTTAATTATATTACTATACTTAAATCTGACATCTAAATTTATCTAATCAATACAGGTAACGGTCATGCTATAAATGGTACTCATAATCTTTTAATAAGTTCATCGAGTTCAAGTAGCAGTTCTTCTGCTACATCTCCATCGCATGCAACCACTGATTCAACAAAACAAATAGAGAAAACAACTACCAGTATTCCTAGTACAGTGCCAGAAGTTATGCGTACTGCATCTGAAAGGCATCAGAAAGGTCTAATGTCTCCACACATATATCAAATTCTTATAGCTGGTGAAATTAAATTACCAGTGCTTCTAGAGGATGAAAATCATAGGGAATTTCCCTCTATTCATCTCATTTATAGACCAGTCAGACAAATGGTGTATGCCATTCTCTTTAACCTTCATCATCGAATGTATTTAGCAATTAAAAGTAAAGAGGAAGGTGGTATGTATACGGATATAATGTGCATATTTCATATAATTGACTGCATCTATAATGTTTATTGAAATTTTTATATAGATAGCGAAGAGATTGAAGTCCCAGATGTTATAATAAAGGAATGGGTATGGTCAAAATCAAATCCATATCAAACTCCAGAATTAGTTAAAGCAGAACAAATTGGTTGGGGTGTTCCTACGATTCAGCGTCTATGGTTTGGGTTAGTTCCTTCTTAATTTGATGTACTTTGCTCGAATAATTGTTTTCAAAATTTTATGTAAATGAACTAACGTTTTTATCGTAGCACTAGTATAGATGACAAGCGCCGTCGGTTAAGAGGGTTTTTGACCTGTATGAGATCAGATACACCCCTTATGTTGAATATATCCTATGTACCACAACATCTTTTAGTTATGGCCTGTGTTCTAAGGTAAATATATATACACATATTATGTTGTTAAAACAGGCATTGTTTATAACAATAATTTTTCTTTAACAGATATGTTATGTCTTTCTCCGATAAAATAAAAATTTTACGACGCCAAGAATTAGACGCTTTTATTGCACAAGCCTTTTCTCCAGAGCTTATGAATGCCCCATATTTACAGGAGTTGCAGGTAATATAATAATATAATCGTAACGTAGTTGAGATGCAGTCGTAATGTGAAGTTGTAAATTTATCTAAAAACAAATTAAAACATTTTCCACAGCTTCCTTTAGTCACATCACGCGGAGTTCAACTCGCGAGTTTATTTATGGCAGGTGTGGAAACGGCTCTCTTAGCGAACGATGCGTGCGGAGCGCCAATACCTTGGTTAATGTGTTGTCCTTGGTTATATTTTGATGGCAAACTGTTCCACCATACGTTGGCACGAGCTACCATTGCCAAGAATTTACTGGAACTATGTAGTGGTCATATAGATCGCGTTGTAAAAGTTGAAAGAATGAGAAAGGCTGTACTTGAAGGGATCAATATTGTATTTGCGCGGCCACCAATGCCTATTGCGCCAGGTAATAAACGATCGATATCTTCACCAAAAGTAATAGGTGTTTACAAAGACATCCTCTTTCAAGAGTTCGGTTAGCTCAGTAATTAGAGCAGCTTCATCAACTACAATAGATTGTAGGTTCAAGAGCAGTGATTTTAATCAATCGATAGTGCAAATTTTTCTTTATGGATTTCATCAATTCTCTTTAAAGTAACATAATAATATAAACTTCCATGATCCTTAGCAATTCATGACATTACATAATGATTTGCTTTCGAGTGGAAGGAAAATAAAGCAGTTCTATTGCTTCGTGGCTTCTGGTCAACACCACGAATCTCTAAACTGCAACAATTTATTCTTAATACAGTATATGCATGTAATATTTGAATAAATCATAGCGATATTTATCGGGGTGGTTGAATATCTAAACGGAAAAAGTAGTATAACGTTTGTAAAATGTATAAAATGCAATATTTTGTATAGGTATTCGTGTATCAGTACCTCAAAATATTCTCCCAGCTGGTTGTGCTATTAACGAAGGATTAATCCGTGGACGAGGCAACGGTACCATGCCACAGCGTGGTATTATGCGACGTCCTATACCTTCTCGTGGTGGACAATTAGAGATCGCTGGTGTCGTTGTTGGTCAATGGGGCCCAAATTACGGTCAGCCAGGTCGATTGCCACAACCGATGCAAGGACACCCTCGAGGACGGCTTCCACCTCAGGTAGGATATACACGCAATAGCAGTCTAACTATGGTCCAATATTGTTATTTATATGTGGAAGAAGATTTACCTGAAGATGAGTCTCTTAGTATTTCTTAAAACAAGAATTAAAAGCTCTGTCTAAATTTTGTACTTCAATTACATTTCTCTTCTTCGGTGTTCAAAATTCTTTTCATGTTTTTACATAATTTTGTATAGCAATTTTGATGCAGATGTGCTTTTCATATGTAGTACTTACAATATCAAAATAAAGATGATTTTGTTATAACATTTGTATCTCAATTAGTTTATCTTACTATAGAAACAGTTTTTGTTGTTGATATTGCTTACAATTAATATATAGTAATATAAATATAAATAAATAGTATAACAATTGATTAATTAAAGGTAAGTGTTCCGTGTGAAGGGTTCCGAAAGGTTTTCTTATTAAACCTCACCAAAATATATTAATCATTAAATCTTCATGAAACCGTTTGTTATAGGTAACGTCGATCGGTGGCCTGAAGTATGGCTTACCCCGTCCGTTCAACCCAATGGGAAGACCAACCTTTCCAACGCGTGGGACTAACCGGACACAAATAGCGGGACGTGGAAAGAAAACACAGATGAAGGTATTATATTTGTAATTTACTTTACTTTCTAAAATAAACGTAAAGCTTTATTTTTAGGCGACCGGTAAGAAAAAAACTGCTGTAAAGAAGACTAAAGAGTGTGATAAAAAGGATAACAAAGGTCGAGGTATAACTGTGGATGGACTAAGCGATTATATGTATGTCATTACAATCATATTTTGACAAAAGCGCAACAATGCATGTAAAGTAATAAAATGCTTTCGCGCTATTTCAGAGATCCTGTTACAAGTATTAATACGACAAAAGAAGTACTGCCAGTACCTGGTCAATTTGACGACGCTGTAGAAAATGGTAAAACTGTTGAGAAAGGCCAGGGAGATGCACCACTTCCAGCGCAGGTAGTGGCTGAAAATTAGGTATTTATAACCACTTTTTCATGGACTTTAGACACTCCCGGATGTGACTGAAGACTGCAATATCTATATATTCAATCGGCAATTGTGCACTGTGAACTTTTGAACATTAACATTTAATTGCAATGGTATTTTAAACAATAATAGTTGTATATCTATGCGGTTTGACAAAGTGATATTTTATATTAAATTTGTATATTTGTGTTCTGCAAATTTAATGTGGATTACAAAGAGTACTCTTTGAAATCTTAGTATAATTACTTCAATATATAAGTATAAGCATTTGTTATAGTTAAATAAATCTATGGAATCTCTCAATTATAAGGATGTTCGAAACATACGATCTACTAGTTTACAAAATAATTTCATCGCGCAATAGTTTTTACGTTACCAGACAGATATTCATTATTTCAAGTATACAGTGCACAATAGCTCGGTGTATCTAAAGCTCTAATGGGGCCAAATTATTTAACTAATATAAGCGACAAGACATCTTTATGATGTCAAGAAGATATAGAAGATGGCATAAAAATAACCAATTTTTGACATATACTATATGATGTCCTCACTGCCAAACATACCACTCTATGTAAGATAGAAGAAAAAAAATCGTGCTTGTGCTAATGAGCATCTTTGCTCGTAATACCATGGGATGAACTCGACTGATTAGTGTATGCGTGCGCTAATTTTACTACTGAGAACAAGTTGTCAGCTGCTAAGTATTTAATTCTTAAGAAGTGTGATTATTTTTTTTACAATGAAAATATATATTTTCCGGTATTATATGAAATGCTTGCTTTGATGATCTCAGTAACCTAGCCTTTGCTAAATGAATTTAAATTAATGAAGATATCATGATGGTTTATTGACTTTTGTAAGTAATGGAAGGTGTAGGATACTGAGATGATTGTTTGCACATGGAGACTGATGCTTTTCATATAGGTAAAATATATATTTATATATGATTTAGATTAGACTCCCATAGCGTATTATACGTAAGTTGTGAATGAGATGCATGAATGTGAATATACTTACGTAGAGAAGAGATTTATGAATGTGGTATTTATGATAGCGTTGGGAAGCGTACGAAAGTGATGTATATAAATGGGGGATGTTAAGTCATTGCATATATACGTGTATATATAGATATAGATATAGGTGTATATGCACGGGATGCATATGTACGTTATATACACGTCTATATGCAATTAAAGTTATATATTTACTTGCTGTTGCATTGAAACGTGTATGAATGAAAGTGCTATTGAATTGGAAGGTTCGGTGTAATAGTTTTTCTATTACATCTAAACTAGGTTTTAAGCTGGTTATAATTGTAAACAAACAATTTTTTCGAGAGATTAATATTATTATAACAAGCTTTATATCATTGAAAGGTATGTTGCATTATGAAAAGCAATAAATTCTTTGTACCGGTAATATTTTTCGGTCGTCGTAATTATCTGAATGCTTTCAAATTAAATTTTGTATTAAGTTTTCTCTTGCCTCTATTTTCTTTTTTGTTCCATATTCGGAGACATCAGATCAATAAGCAATAACTAAATACTACACGGAATTATATGAAAGTGTCGCTTGTTGCTGTTGAAAAAAAAAAAAAAAAAGTGAAATTGTACTTGTGGTAGAAAATCAATCGGATAGTATCACATAGCCCAAGTACAAAAATCCTACGCATCTATTGTCCTCCACACATTTACTATATTTAATGGTATATCTATCATTTAATTGTACATATGAATAGTTATACTAGAAGTGATTGTGCGATCAATGTGGTGTACATACAAAATCCAGTTGCATGTGCTTATCATGCACTGAGTTAGAACATGATTATGTTATAAATATATTTATGAGTAGAATAGTCAAAAAGACATTCTACCAAAGAGCAGTGTTTAAGATGTGTTCTTTTATCGATAATGGAAGAATGGTGAGATACAAGACAGCACGACAAAACACGATTATTAAATAAGGTGAGGCAAAAACATGTGTGTCTAAGTGCAGAGATAATTAAAGTGAGTAAGAAAAAAAACCATTTATTGAGATAATATAAGAAGAGACGATAAAATAAAATGTTATATTTTTGTAGATTTGTTATTGCGTAAAATGCATTAAGACAATGAGAAACTTTATATAATTTGAATAGAATGACAGTTGATGAGTCTGTGGGATAAATAAATAAGTAAGATCTGAAAAGACAGATGTAAAAGAAGTGCTTTGGATGGCATATTAAAAAATGGCATCCAAAAGTAAGCATTGCCGAAAAAATCGCATATACTCCTATATCTCTAATTGTTCTCAAAATTTTTGACAGCTTATAGAGATAGGAGAGAATGAATAACAGAAATGAATTATTATACAATGTCAGCTTCAACGTGCGCTGAGCATCTGCGAATTATTAACAGTTTTTCTAAATGCATTTTGAAAGGCACACTTGCTTGATTATTAACTAATAACTGCGTTTATAGATACATTTTATGACATATAAAATCTTACAGTTTCCATTAGCTTACATTATTTTACAATTGCAATGTAATGTACTAACATACATTATCACATTGTTTATCGAATTTATAAATTTTAAATTAAGATACTAATCATTACAAGTGACACGTACTAGAAGCAGACCTTCTGATCTGACAAACCAATTTGAGAGTAAATGCCACTTTACGCTTTCGTAAAGGTAGATGATTTTCTTTCTAAGAAATCAATCTCTTAATACCAGATACAAAATGTAAATGACACAATGATGTACACAACATAATCAGTTGCTGCTGCACTGATATGAGTATGCAATAATAACATGAAATAATTTAATAAATACGAAGCAAATGCGGAAATCCATATTGAATACAACAGAACAGAAATGTCGGAAATATGAAACTTGCATAAAACATAATCAACGTTAAAAACAGGTGCGTTGACGGCGTGCCTGCTTTTCGTTGTATAAGTAGAAAAAAAAGGGGGCCCACAAAAAATGTCTATGATACAACATACCATTTAACCAAAAAAAAAGTACGAATAATCTAATATATTTATGAAGTAACCATCTATAACGACCTTTGAACATTGTGTGTTGTGATAACAGAAAATTAATTATACACGAAGTAAGACTAACTCTTGGTATCTCTGCTAGAGTGACAAATGCTTTTGAGAAACGGTCGATGGTACGAACTACGCGATTAATGTCTGCAATCGATATTCAGACGCATTAAAGTAAGACTTGTATTTTTTATGGCTGCTTTCACGTTACGTTAACATCATATTTTTCTAGCGCAGATTATTATGGAGCAGCCAGTAGATTCACCGATTAGCTTATGTGTCTCACTAATAGTTATGCTCCTGAATCAGAAGAAATTATACTTTTTTTTATTTATACTCAGTAGAATCATAGATATCGTTGTAAAACATGAAAAATGAAATCATTTAATTTTTACTTACTTTAAATGATTGCCAAAAAAAATATCCTATTTTTCGCGTATTATTATATATACAACATGATGGGCATTGAAATATTGATGTTTCTCTTATTTCTTAATTTGCTGTAGGATGTATTAGTAGAGTTGCAATTTCTAATTGTAATTTAATAAATAATAATAATGAACCGAACAACTTTAATTAGTATGTTCAATTTGTAAATTTTAAGTTTTCTTATGTCATAGTTTTTGCTTACATATGCAATATTGAAATATAATAAAATATAATAGAAAACACAATATACTATAATAAAATAAAAAAAATTAAACACTTATTGATGTAGCTGAAAATGCATGTGGGCCCCATCATTATATATTCTTATTAAATATTACATAATGTATATTCTGCTATTATTTCTCATAGCTAAAAAAGATACGTGCATATGCGAGGTAACATGTATGTTTGATAATCATTAGTATGTTTATTTTTGTTTTGCTTTTTCTTTGTATTTAAAAAATATAACAATGTTTATATAGCGCATGCCACAAGGGGTAAAAGAAAGTAATGTTTCTTGGATTATATCCAGCACATAATATAAATTATGGGGTTTTTGCTATTTTGGATTTATAACAAAAAAAAATATATATAATAAACTACAAGATTCTTCTGAAAGCAAAAAGCATGCGCTGCTATATCGTTAGTAATCAATTAATTTGACCTCCATGGGTCGGTGAGTGGTTTCTGTTTTACAACATCAGTGACACTGATTATTGTTATTTACCATAAATTTGAATCAACATGATGCCAATATTTGAATGGTTTCTGTTATACACGTTCAACATTTTGTCATTGTTAAACAATGTCATAACTTACTAGAACATGCCTCAGTGGTAGTATATATAAACGATAACATCAATTCAGCGCAAGCTGTATTTCAGGATAAATTATTAATTTCTAACTATTAAATGTATTTAAGAAACATAGATTACTGCTACATAGCCGACCCATTTGGTCTTTGCATTTATATAACACAGTAATATTGATGTATTCTTGTTGAATTATTCTATCTTGTAACTTAATATTATAACATGTACCCCATTCATGTCTAGTGTCAAGCAGAGCTGATTCTATGCTTTAGCTAGCTGAACAACTGAAAAATAAATACAGAAAAATTTAAGTACTCACGTTTGTATGCTGAAATTCTGATGCTTTTCTGTAATTTCAAAGGATAAAAAAAAGTGAAATAAGAATCAGTGCTGACGAGAACACAAGGCAATTAAAAATTATTATAAAGCTAAAATCACATTTACTACTTTTAAAAGCGGATACATATTTGGGAAGTAGGAGGTAATAATTATATAAATGTAGTGGCAACTCTATAATACTACAAAAAAACAATGTATACAATGATTATTCGAAATATTAAAATGCAAACGCACTTTGATGGATGTTGTAACAATTTAGAATATTCAAATTACATTAATATTTGCTTTGTAAATCTGCTCTTTGGAGAATGCTGCTCTGCTAATCACGATTATTTGATGTATCTGAACAATTTTTAACTAAATTTTTTTCATAGCAGAGCAACTCATCCATTGGCAGATATGTTAAGTTCATTTCTTTTAAAAATATTAACCTTAGTTTTCTTGTATAATGTAACCAAACAACACACACACACGCAGAATAGAATGATAAGATGCATAGATCCTCTGTTGGGTTTAAAGAAAGCTTTTCAACACAATGTATGGTTCAAACAATGATAATGAACCTTCAACAAGTTTTGTAAGAAAGCTCTTAGCACGAGAGGTTCTTGGATATGGTTGGCTGACATTTTCGAAAGTTTAATGATTTATTGAAACGTGTTGTCATGTCTTGAATATAATTAAAAGAACTATGAAAATGCTATCATGTAAATTCCTTTTACCTAGCTATCGCATATCATTTCTTCACATATTTCAGGTAGCATAAAGGTAAGTGAAAAAAAGTATAGATTTTATTATTTATTTATTTTACAAATCTACGTATTTATTATACCCAATGTGGTAAATATAATTTATTTTGTACGATACATTATCATCATAAAAAAATTTTTAACAAAAAAAATAGAAACCGACTTCGAAAAAAGCGCTAAAAAGAATGAAATAATTTTTTATGTATACCTACAATATTCGATTTCACCATTATCATACTCAGAATATTGCAACTTTTTCGGCGGCGACACAAAATATTCCAACACGGTCATTTTCACGAACAAAGGAGTAAGTGCCTAATACATAAATATCCATCAATGTCCATTAATTTCTGGTTATTAATGTACTGTTAATTAATTTTTTGTCGCCTCCGAAAAAGTTGCAATATTCTGAGTATGATAATAGGTGCTTTCCATTCACACTTAAGTGATGCTCAGCTACTCAGTTCTGTGAGTTTATTAGATTCAAGCTATGACGTCATTTTCAGTGTGTAAAAAGGAACGCGCAAGTGAGACTTTTCATATGAGCTTATATACTCACTAAAGCACACGGTCTCAATCGAGCTCAATTGTGGATAGAAAACTCAGTTAAATCTAGTGGAATCTCACTTGCCAACATTGAAAGGAACGTGCGTTCAACTGAGTTATGACGACACAAGTGAGAATTCACCGAGTTTTGATGCAAATGGAAAGCACCTATTGTTCGACACCTTTAACAGCGGTGTGACATTTCAGATTCCTTACTTACCGACATACACATCATATAATTAATTCCAGGCAAGAAAGAATAAATGTTTTAAAAATGTAATCTATTATAAATTAATTAAACGGATAAACTTATTCTATTCTGAATCGAGTATCGCATGCGATACGAAAATGATACGGGGCTTCGAAATTTACATTGCATGTTAGGTCTACCTCATACCTCGTCTATTATAATAATTACAGATTTGTTTTTTTAATTACTTGAATTTATTTGTATGATTTCAAAAATTATCAAAAGGAGGATAAGAGTCATCTTTAATTTCTAATAATCGAAAGTTTTTGCGTTTCTCATCTGTATTTTATTATTCAAATTTTCATTGCAATATGTACATGTTATTACTCGTACGCACTACATCTCCTGCATCTAAACGAGCTTTACATTACGTTAACATCATATAGAAATGTTACAAACAGGTACAAAAACTATTCTACTTGTTTATCGTAACTTACGAACTAACGATCAACCGGATACAGTATCGCGTAAATGTAATTTCTCAAAGCTATGAAAATCTACTTTCTTCGATCTGGTATTGAGATAAAAACGAAATGCATTTGTATTCAACTATGTAATATTAAATGTCACTTCGTTTTTATCATGTAGAATTATTACAAATTTATTTGTATTCCAAGAAGCACGTAATTCGAATAAGTTTGAATAAAATGGTGTATCAAAGTTTTGTACTGTGACAGAGAGTTGTAATCAAGATCTTTGCTTCTTCAATTTTTGGTTGATTTAGGACTAGCTTTGCGAAAGATAAGAAACAGTTACAAATTGGATTATTGTTATTTCAATAGTAACAAAGTAATGACTGCTTGGGAAAAATTAATTGCTGAAATCTTGATTACAAGTCTAACAATCGAATGTATTCATTGGTCGCGCATGAGTGCGGAATTTTAATTAGACTGTGAAATTCTCCGTACATAAATATTCCTTCTTCTTAGTTGGCCATTTTTGGCAGTGCGATGTTATTGATACAAAATATGCGACGAATTTATTGTTATTAATTATAAAATTTCTAAAGTTGCAAGAATCTGCAACTTGGTAGTTTACATTTCACACGAATACACCTTACGTTTTATTAACACTTTCTCCATAAAATGCATAAGAAATATGACAGATGATTCGATATGGTCGAAATTGTTATTTAAATATCGTGAAAATGCTGTACATTTAATGTGCGTTGCATCATACTTCTTTTTCTTTGATGGACGGTAAATACCTATAGCAATGGTACGTTCTCATTTAATTTCATCATTTTCGTGAATTTGTATCTATGTATAACGTGTTCCTTCTTTTTTGCAACATAATTTATAAAACGTACTATGCGACCGAGAAAAACGTGCTGCGTTTTATATATGCACTTGATCGGCATACTTTCAAATACAGCACAGACAAGCTTATTGTTATGAAATGTTCTTGCTTCATTTTATTCTCATTACGCCGCGTGTATATCGAAAAATATTTACAATGTTTCCATAAAAATGTTGTACGATGAATTTTCTAGTTTCATATATACATATCACACATTTTTATAGCACTGCCCCTTTCCTTTGAGATCGTCTAATTGGGGCGAATAACTATCTATTACATTTTTATAATAATTACTTATATGCAATTATAATTATGAGTCGAAACGTAAGTTAATCATTGATCGTTACTTAATCTACTTTATGTTATATCTTGGAAAATTTCTAGTAGCGTTAATCGTCAATTTTCTATCATTACTGCAATACTTCAACAAAATCCATGTTTTGAATTTCGCGATAAACTAATTTACATACTTATGTACTATCTATATATAGGGACAATTTTGTATCAATACATAATGTTAGACATGTACAAATTATTTCTTTGTCAATTCGATCATTCATTGTTATACGTGTTCGACGCGTGTCTCTTGTGAAAAATGAAATCGTAAGTGTTTGATTCGAAATCTAAGTGTTTATTAAAAAAAGGAAATATTTACAGTAATACAAATATTTTCTATACAAAATGTATCTTTGAGTCAACTAAGTCTGTTTTATGAGAAACAAAAAACGTCCTTATGTGATAAAATTAAACTTAAATGATTGGTCCCATTTCATAATCATAAAACATACTTTATACACCTTAAAGCAAGTTCTAATGTACTAATACATAACAGAGTTATAATACCATGTTTGATTTTCTTAGAAATGTCGTCATACAAGTATGTCAGTACTTTTTCTATTGTTGTATAAATTTAGATGACTCTTATTATATACAACTTCAAATATAATGTTATTCGTTTGCAAAATAAGTTTCATGCTCTTTAAATAATGATGATAATTTGAAGATATAGTGCATATTCTCTTTGTATGATTATTTAAATTATCTGTGAGATACATTTGTTGTACCTGTTCAATTTGTTATTTATTTTTTATAATTTACTCATACCATGAATAAGTCAAATAAATAGAATAAATTGAAAGCATTCATAAAAAGTTGGTAATGTCTAAAAATTCCAAACTTTAAATTAATTGATCCTGCATTTGTACCATGCTGTAAAATTTATCATCATAGTATTATCATATTTTTAGGGGGAACTCATTGTAAACATCACCCTTGTCATATTGTAATTAAAAAAAAAAACAATCTTAAGTAAGGCTTTGTTATTGGCAAGATGTATAAGATATTAAAATCAGTTAGCAGTATGAAGTGTATGGTCTGTATAAAAATGTACTAATTTTATGAAAAGTAAGTACCTAAATCTCAATTACACTTTTTATGCCAGTAATCAAATTGTAAATCAACCACTGTCCTAACTTGAGAAAGGAACATTTTTCTAGAATTAAATAGAAACTAATACAATTAAATGTCATACTTAAAAATAAATCAGGTATACAATTCCCAACTGCTTATTCTACAAAATTTTTCAAACTGATCATTTCATAGCTGTCGTCTTTGTACTCTACCTGAATGTGAAACTACGTAATCTTATGTTTGTCAGGTATATAATTGCAGAGACACTTACAATTATTACTTATCTCAAAAATGTATAAAAAGTATAATACATCAGTCTGGCCAACATCTTGATGACCAAATACTTATTAGTCTATGTTACATATTTTTTTCTCATTTCAAATAGTCACAATTACAAAATACCATAGACAATGATAATATTAATAATGCGGACAAAACATTAGAAATTACTGCATTTGAAACTCATATGTGTTGCGTCACTGAGTTTTGTCACATGTAATATAAATTTTGTTCTTTTTTTAATATGAACATATAACACTGATTTCTTTGTTTCAAGGAGTTTCTATTGTTTTATGTAGATAACAAGAATATACCTACAAAAAGAAAAAGAATCCGAGTTTAAAAAAGCGAGAGAAAGAACTATAATAAGGATATGTGAAATCCGAAGACATTTTTAAACTTTCTATTGTGCTAAAAAGATAACTATGTGTGTAATAGAGACTACACAGAAACAAGTTTGATAAATGTACTATTCACAACAACATTAAAACGGAAGTTTGTGAACTTGTTTAAAAATTTGGAAGATCATCATATGTTACTAATGCAGTGTGTAAAGTAAATGTGGTATTTATGATTGTGCTGACTCAATTCATGATCGAGTATGCACAATATAAAATGCATGGTATAATAGTAAATTTTTTGCATAAATTACTAAGTTCTCAAATCTACAACTCAATATTTGCAATCATATAAAATCTAACATATTAAGCTGATAGCAGGGTAAATTTTGATACCAGTTTTCTCATTATGATTTCCATCATATATACACTACACAGTACTGTCATTTCGACTGTCGTCCGTTTACTCAGTTTTGCTTGGTAATCGAGGAATACAAAAAAAAAGTATTTCTATGCACACATATTGTAGCACATACAGAGATTAGAACTCTCATAATCACAAGGTTTATATTATATTAAAAATTGAATAAGTATTATGAGCAAGATGATATAGTATACCAAAGATAGACTCTTATATCCATTAACAATGAGAAGAACTCAAAAGATATATAATAATTATAAATTAATTATTACATCTATGCTTTTGAATTTTCTCCTTGAAACTACAATATATGATATAAAAATCTATCTTATACTCGGTTTGTGAAATTACGTCATACCATGTAAAATTTGATGCACTTTCTATTTCCCCAGATAAACAGTGATCTCATTGCATGTCTTATTTTTTCTTATGTGCATGAAATATTTTTACTGAAACCTCTAGAAAAAGATGTAATACTCATAGATACATATCCATTTATCCTTGCAAATTCATAAATCAATTGTTAAATAATATCTAAATTTAATCGATCTTAAGGAAAGACTCGGCTGCCGTTCCTGCCCTTAAAAGTAAAGGCGCTTTTCTCCGTGAAGTAGTTACAGGTTGATATACGTAGTTTCCTTGTATCGCGCCTGTTAATGTTTTTTGTTTCTTTGTACTAGGACTTAATTCATATTCAATCGGTTCTTGCTTTGTAATATTTAATTGCATGTGTAGGGCATCCTTGTTGTCCTCTATATCAATCTCATCGTACAGATTTTCCGTAATATCGACATCACAATCTTGACTACTTTCGTCATAACTATCTGTTACCGAATTTGCCGCGATATGACTATGTATAGATTCGTCATACGTAGCACTTTCTTCGGCGGTTTCATCACCAGAACTTTCTGTTTCCTCCGACATATCACCACTGCCAGCATACTTCATCTCTCCTCTTTCAAGTAATTCCAAGTGATCCGGATATATCATTGCCTTCTTAATCGCCAACGGATCCTTTCTTGACCACTTTTGAACTTCTTCATCCATTTTTGCTATCTTAGCAGGATTAATCGCCCACAAACAGCCTTTTCTTTGGTTACCATTTCCAGCTGGTTTTTCAATCTTTTCGAAACATTTATTCAAAGAAAGATTATGCCTTACAGAGTTCTTCCAACCGTTTGGTGCGGTTTTAAAATATGGAAAATGTTCGCTGCAACATAAATATACGAATTTTAATAAGTTATGACTTTAAAAAAAACTGGAATTGGATTTTTTAAATAAATAGTAAATAACTATTATGTCAATGTATTTAGAATAAAGATAAATCTAATAAAAAAAGTAATATTTTATTTTATAAAATCATGAGCACAAGAATCGTACGAAATAAAGGAAAAGTACCGCTTATAATTTCTAGGGGGACTGTACCCTGACATGCACCTGGTGCTTCAAGGGCCCCATACAAAATGGTAGCTCCCCCCTTGTAACCTGGGAATAAAGGAGAGAAGACAATACTTTCTCCCTTCGTTCCCCGAACACGAAGAGGGGGGCTTCACCCAACCCTTGTCTTTCCGGCCAAATGGCTGAAAATAAGCGATCTGGGACTTTGTTTGCCGAACGAAAGTCTGCCCTGTCTTTTCTAAATTTTTTCAACACTCCTTCGCTATTTTTATTACTTTCCGCGTTTATTTCACACATATTTAAATAACGCCACATCGGCCATTCGTATTTTTTTTTTTCAAAACGGATATTAAAAATTAGGTAATAAAATAAAATTGAAAAACTTACCACATAAAATTGTAAATTTCCGATACTGGCAGCGAGCCTGTTTGACTATTCTTTAAAGCCATGGCGATCAAGCAAGAATAAGAATACGCTGGCTTCGGATAGGGCTTGTCCTCGTAATCGGATAAATCAAATTCTTTATTTATCGTCGCGATCGCAGGCGAATTTGCGTTCACGTGAATATTATTATTATAAATTTGTTTTCTGACGGGTTGCTGCGGCTGAGTCGGGCTCTGCAGTACCTTAAAATTTTGGACCCTTATGCCGGATATCGTGCCGATCTTCGGTACCAAATGTGCCTTCGTTATTTGTGGCGATATCGTTTTTAGAGCGGTATTTACCGATATCGAAGATACCTTCGGCTTCAAGGTCGGAATCGTCCTCCTTATAACTTCCTGTTCATCCTCGGTGTCTTCCTCCGTTTCCGTAATATCATTCTCGTACTGTTCGATCTCCGTATCATTTCCATTGTCGTTTTCATGTTCGTTCTCGTTCTCATTTTCGTTTTCATTCTCGTTCTCGTTATCATCATTTTCATGTTCATTCTCGTTCTCGTTCTCATTTTCATTATCGTTCTCCTCATTGTCATTCTCGTTATAATTTTCTACCTCGTTCTCGACGTCGATCTTTTCCTCTTTGATGACGGTCTTTGTCGAGAAAGAAAAATGCCGCCTATTATTAATCGGTAGAGGACTATGGATGGCCATATGCGGCATCACCGAATTCGGGTTCACCATAATGGAGGCTGCATCACCACCGCTCAAATCGAGATTAAAATTGCTATAAAAAAACGAAGCAAAGAAATACGGTGTAAAAATGAGAGATTATTGATCGTTTCGTTTGATTTATATCATCGTCATCAATCATACCTGTTCGAGCTATTACTATTGCCATTGAGCAAACTGGTAGAACCGAACCATCCGCTGAGATCACTGTGACATCCAACCGGATCGTCGTCCAATTCTAAGGGCGATAAATCGGTGAAGTTGAAACCGAGATCCGTGTGACCACCGATCACGCCTTCGATCTCGCATTTGATATCGACGTCGAGCATTTCCTGAAGCGATAGACTATCGGTGCCCAAATAGTAATCCATCGTGAGCCAAGGGTCCCTCGATGGTCCCTGATCCAGCCCAGTACCGTGTCTACTCTCTGTATCCAACATTCACCTGACTGAAAAGAGAAAAAAGAAAATATTATCAAAATGCACGTCCACGTTAACGATCAAGTTACATATTTCTTCTCTATAAAAGCAATAGCGTTAAATTCGAAAAAGATCGATAGTATAATAGAACGGACATTGAAAAAGAAGAAGTTCAACCTTCCTACCGACGTTTTCCAAGGGCTATCATATATGCCGCTCGAATAAATAGCGAACACTCCTCGAGCCATTGACCGAAGAAGAAAATAATACTATACTCGATGCCAAGTATAGCGTAAGAACCGTCCGATGATACGCGGCAATGTGTACATACAACACACACATACGCATATATACGTATATGCAAGTATCTATCTACTTTTTCTCGCGCTTATTTTTTACGTCTTGTCAACCAGAACCGTCAGACACAAGGATGATGTCTCTCGGAAGTAGAAATTCTTATCGAGATAGACAATACGGAACCATCCGATATTCGAAGCGATCCCTCGAGAAAGAGAGACGAGGCCAATAGATCCTCGATTGTGTGTCCGTAAGCATGACCTCGCGTGCAGCAATGCCACACGTGTGTGTACTACGAACACACGTTTACCGGCTCATCGTAGCCGGTACGTTGTAACATACACACCCAACTTTTCTCTTTCTCTCTCTTTCTCTTCGTGTGTATATACGCGCGTACACGAGGGTCTTGAACCCATATGCGACTTGTGGGTGTGACTGACTCATAGTATTATAGTCGATTTACTATAGAGCGCGTGGACTCGTAGTAAGCCTCCCCACCCTTCACGTTTTACGGCTGGCTACCCTTCTCCTTCGAGCGAGAACGAATGAGAGAAAAGGAGTGGGGAGAAGAGAGAGAGAGAGAATTACGGGTTCGCCCGCACGATCGTGGCTGTGTGTCCCTCGAATGTGTATTATTCTGTACGTTTAATGTGTATACAGAGACGAGAAAAGAGGGGAGGGAAAGAAAAAGGGGAGGTGGGGGGTTCACGTTCGCTCGTAGATTCGCTTGAGTATAGAATATACGTATATCGTATGACCGATGATAATATAACGAGAGCTTATACTACACACATAAGCAAATTATCGGTCACACGTCGAAAGAACGAAGAGAAAGAGGAGGGAATAGAACCGAGAGACAGAACTGACCCCGTAGGAAGACCCACCAGCGCGCATCGTACTACAATGTCGACGTCTTTCGTACATTTATACGCATGTAGTGATATTTACGGGCGGAAAGATCGCTGCATGGCGAGAACGTTTCGCATAATTTACGCTAATGATAGACGCAGACCTGGGAGACTTCGATAAAACGAGTTTCATTGTCTTGAGAAATTCGAGGTTCCCGTCGACGGAATTTTGAACTTTTAAATTTCCCGCCAAACTTTGGCGATTCGGTCCGTTTCTAAAAACGTATATAACTTTTTGGAGGTAGACAAAGTACGTCTTAGAGAGTAATGAAATGACTGAACAAATTGTTACGATTTTCATAATAAATATTATAGGTTTCGTATTGTGTAAACAGTAAAAAGATCACTCGATAAAATCGACATCCACGTACAAGAGGTTGGTCGTACCAAAACGAGCAGCCGTTTCGTATTCTCGCATCTGCATTCCAAGGAATATATATACGGTCGGATATACGGTCATATAAGCACCGGCTTGTGCTACGTTCTACCAAGTATACGTATATACATACATGCAAGCATTCTTGATTGTCCATAATTATCCCCGAGCGACGAATACTTTGTAAATTCTTATAAGACCCTCGCGACTACGTTCTCGCGTGATACCCTTCGGTGAGAAAACTTTTTCTTACTGGCATGAAATTTTATTCGAGCCTTATGATCTTACCATACCGATCGAGATCTCTAGATTTTAATAAAGCCGGTCTGGCAAACTTTTTTCGCGAATAAAACAAAAAAGACAACAAGTTTTTAATATATACGATCCTTTCGAGATCGATGAGCGGGTTAACGTCGAATGCTTTAAATAGAATCGCTTTGCCAAAAGGATGAGGCAAAAGCGATCGAGTGTCCGTGGCTGTTATTCGAGGATGGCTCAGAAATCATCGAAGGGAACGTGAGACGACTGCCTTCGTATACTTCGCTGATGTTCTCCGAACTAAGATTCTTTTTTCTTAAGAAAGAGAGATAAACCTTCTTAAAACGTATAATTGCTTGTCTAGATGAAGTTGAAAAATGTAGGAAAGAACGGGCACGGTCGTTAGAAAAATCGGTAGGGAAGATCTTGAGTGAGGTACTCGAGGATTAGAGAACAGGATGAGAAAAGGCAGACAGACACGAAGAGGAAACTTTCCGTGTGTATGGGTACTCGTTCATGTTTGCCTACCGTGCTATGTCACAGTGTCAAATTCTCGCATACGAAACCATGTGTAGTACTCGTTTATACGTTCTTGGAACGTGGTTCGAACAATGTACCAAATAGAAAGTGAAATCTATTTGCGTAAGATTGTAACGGCACGCTCTCGCATATTTCATTTTTTTAATTCTCGTCGTCTCGTAAAATTACAACAACGACGATTTTGTCTTTCCATTTTCCATTATGGTATATACAGACGGTGCGGGCGTGCATCATGAGGGCTCGAGTTCCAAGAAGGGACTCGAAACGATAGACGATCCTAAAAGACCCCGGGAGCTATTCAACCTGAAATCCTTCGCAGGTCATAAAGGGGCCCTCTCTCTATCTCTCTCTCTCCGTTCCTTCCTGCCCATTCCAAGTTAACCATCGAGAAAGAAAAAAGTTTGACACAGTCCCGAGTTTCAAATATTTCCGATATCCCGCCGATCACGTGACTATCCAGTACGCGCGAGCGGCCATTTTCTTTTTTACAAAATTCATAAACACGGTTCCTTATGTAAATTTCGAAGGAGAAATAAATATAAATGGCCTTCGCGAAAAGCAGATGTCTGAAAAATCTGGTGGATATTAGAAAAGCCACCGCCACGTATGCGTTGTGTACGAGCGGGCAATTTGAACGAGCGTTTCGACGATTTACGAGATTTCCCTTTCACGATGCTTTCGAAACCGTATAAATACGAGTTTCGTTCGTAACACAACACACGTTGATGGTGGTGGTGGTCTTGACGAAACGTTTGCACAGCGCTCATGACAGAATCTCGATGGTACCACCGATAAAATAGAAACAATGAGGAAGCGGGGACACGGGCACCCAGAGAAATAAAACGAGAAGGAAAAAGAGAAAGAGGGAAGGAGGAGCAGAAAGAAAAATAGGAACGGATGTAACGAACGAGAAACAAGATGGAGAAGAAACGAAGAAAGAGAGAAATACGAACGGTCGACGTAAAACGAGCGACGTCGATGACGAATGGAAAATAGTTTATTGTAAAAATCGAAGATGGAGTAGAGGGTATGGGAGGGGAGCGCGAACCCGAGGGACGCGAGCGGACCTTGCGTGCGCGCGCGCGCGGAAAGGTGGGCTTCTTTGTGGATCGCGAGAACCGGTTCCATTCGAGGCACACGAGAAGGCTTATGAAGCGAACCGAATGTGAATCGTCGCTGCTCTTCTAAGCGAATGCGATTTTCGCCGAAGAGAAAAGCGATATAATATATATACATCTGTCTACCCGTACATATAAATCTTTTTTGTTTTTTTTAGATAAATATTCAACAATCGAAATTAAAAATTTCCCGTTCGAGATTAGCTCCATCGAATAAATTTTTGTAGCAAATATTTCTATAATTAGATAAATAGCAAAATTAATAAAATATTTAATTCTTCTTAATATAAAATACTTGGTATAAAAATTGTTATAAAAATTTCCTCTTTTCTTGAAATATCACAACGACATAAAATTACTTTGTTCGGATTCCCGTCTTTCCCTTCGTTCTTTCTTACTTACATGCGATGGATATCGTTGCAGCTGCTAAAGGAGAACCGATGCGAGCGATGCCCAAACGACTTGAGTTCCACGAGGGAAGGAAGTCGTGAATTTGTAAAAGAAAATGAGCAGCAAGTGCGCCGGAGGTAAACTCGAAGCTACAAATGGACGAATTTATTAAGGTTGAACCCGTGAACGTCCTCTATTTTAGGAACCCAAGTACGCCCAGGTAAAGGTGTAAATTTTGCTGTCCCTTTTTTTTTCCTTAGAAACTCGTCGCTTTGCGAGCAGGTAAGAAAATTTCGAGGGAAAGAGGGTCTGAGAAGTGGCCGAACGGAAAATTTCTTCTAACAACTAATCCATCTAATTCCGTTAATAATTTCAATAACCTTCCGATAGAGCGATTTCAATATTCTAAAATGCACGTCAGCGGCAACCATGAAAATGTATGTCAGGATATATCGATTACTTTCTATTTTCGGAAGGGACTAAGGAGAGATCACCCGGTGCATCGCACCGTAATGTAAAATAATGGACGACATACGTTCGTATGCATGTATGTGCGTCATTTTCACGACCGTGAAAAAAAATAGACGAGAGACATCCTTGATCTTTCTCATGGTCGTATCGTACACCATAAGTACACTTCCGCAGATAAAATTTCTACGCGGTACTCCTAACAACGATAACCGGTTCCTAATCACAGGTAGACATGAAATTTAAGAAAAATGTGTCTTCTTCAAATATATATATATATATATATATTTTTTTTTTACATATTCCTACCTATCGCAAACCTACTTTTACTTCTTATATCACCAAGATACAAGCCTAGCTGGATTTTCGTATTCCGGATATATATTCCAAGTAGAAATGTAAAAAAAAAAGAAAGGAAAAGTAATAGAAAGAATGAAAAGAAATGACAAGAAGCGCGCTTTTAATAGAGGAGAGTGCACTAGTAATATTCTAGGGATATAATGCACCGTGGCTGTGGCGGTATACAGGCTCGTTCAAGTAACAATGCATTTCTTCGAATTTTTCCTTTGTCGCTCCCACACCGGCGCTCATTTACCGCTCTCGAGCATATGCTATTTATCCAAAAGCGGACCGGTTATTCTACATCTTTCTATACGCGCATACCTAACTGCAATAAAACGTTGCATGGAAATGTAGCCGCTCTGGTCTTTGGTCACTGTTCAAACAAATAAATCCTGCGATACGCTCGATACCGAACGAAATCAAATATTCATTGGTAGGTGTATTTTAGTCGAATTACGAACGCTCAAGATTTCACGAAGAGAGTAAAGATAGATTTGCGTCTGACCATCGTGGTATAGAACAATGATCTTTAACAATGGCGCCACTTATGAAACACGCTCGAGTTCATTAACATCGAACTCTTCCAGCGTTACGAAGCCCAAGTCTTTTCCCATCCCGCACCGACGTTACCATGAAGAATAAACTCTAACAAATCGAATCTACTTAACCCTTAGTTATAAAGCTTCAAAAAAGATGTTCTAGAAATACAACTCTCAGTATGCTTGGACTCCGTTATTTTGGATGAATCTAAATATTTGCTGGATCCTCGAGAGCAATTTTTTAAATTATTTCCAAATAATCTGCGGTTACATTATCTCGTAAAATCGAGTAATCGATTTTAGTTATTTTAAAATCATTCGAAGTGTGTCTTAAACTGTTTAAAATTATAATAAATTTATGAGAAACTATTTAAAGTAAGTAGGTATTAAAAGGTTAAAAGTTCAGAAGAAACTTATTTATAAAAGTTAGCAGTAATATTCAAGTCCCGTAATAATAATAACAAGAGTTAGTAATGATGATAATAATAATAATAAGGTACGTAGAGAAACTATGTCTGGATTTCGCGATGGACCAACCGTAGATGAGTACGACCGCGCCTCTCCAACCCGCGTTTTCACAGAGTATCGATCTGCCATCCCCGCTGCACCGTCCTTCGATATCCATGTGTTTCTATGTGTATGTATGTATACATACACACAGATCCATATAAGTGTGAGAACACGACGTTTGCACCCTGCCGACGTCGTCTATGAGTTTTCCCCGTGCGCATGCGCATCGACGGCTTGCGGTGGTGTAGCTTTGCGAACATCCCCCCTCCCCCACTAAACCCGTCACTGCTTTTCCTCTTCCTCTTCCTACAAAATCGTTCGAAAATTTAGCGGATAAACCTTTTCCCGCTAATCTGTAATATCATCGACCTGTCTGTGTCTTTTTTTTTTTTTTTCTAAGAGCACAATCATCTCATTGTAAGTCGGATATCGATCGAACGAGAAGTTGGAGAGATTAAAATATATTTCCAACGTTTGCGTTCAAAATGGCGAAAAAGGGATAACGTCGAGGATTTGAGAGTTTCTGATGAAACAAAAAAAAAAAGAGAGGAAGAAGGTAAAGAGATTCGGTACTTTTTTCTTCTCAATTGTAGACGAGCTCGTTTGCTCTTCGATGGGCGATCCGTCAGACATCGCGTTACAAAAAAAAACATTTTATGGAGATATTACGTCGTGTTCGTATACGTGGAGATCCGTGATCAATGGTTACATCATTCTAACTAGTTGTTGGAAATCAATTTGCCCCTGTTCTCTCTCGCTTCGGTTAAGTTTTTGCTTTCACCGAACGGGCGCGGACACGGCAAGGCAATCAGGATCGTTGTGGACTTGCAAAATTTCCCGCTCAAATGGAAGATTCAAGCGGGAGAGATCAAAAAGTTTAATTCCTCGTATAATGTCTTGCTGTTCTTTTCTCTCTCTCTCTCTCTCAATTTCTTTTCCTCCATCGTGATCAAAAGTAATTGTAAGATCGATTCTCTCGATGTATTCGTATTTCGATCGGTTTAGCACAAAAGTAAACGATCTCGAAGCGATAGACTAATTTATCGCGTCGACTCCAAAAGAACTTGGAGGTACATTAGCGGACTATACTTTAGCAGTCTCGATTCGTAGCTTAAAGAGTATCTCTTGATGAATCGGATTTCTAAATAATCGAGCGGCCCGTTAGTTACCAGACTTTGTCTGCGACGTGTATTATCAAAGTCTCGTGAAAGCTGGCCAACTCGGTGTTTTTCTCCCCGAGTACGTGATGCAAGTAAGCGTGTTCAGGTTCTTACGATTAGAAATTACAAATTACTTCCTCCACGAGGTCTTCTTAATTCTAACGTAATACCAACAAAGAGAGACAGTACAAATAAGAAAGATAATATTTTTTCGTAGAGAGTAAAGAATCTCGACGTTCTCGACCGGAAATCGTCTTCGTGGATTCCATCTTCTCTTCACCGCAAGTTCTTTGATCAAAAAAAGAAATGAGAGAAAGAAAGATAGCAAGAAAAAAGGGTGAAGCTTTGCGGGTAGATTTCGCGCGCGCGAATGCGCACACAGTGACAAATAGTCATTCGAGAATATGAGAGAAAGAGAGAGAGAGAAACGGTCAGACGGTAGATTTCGGTCGGAGCCCGTAAGATATTTCCTTCGGTGAGCATATGGCGAGGGTAGAGTTCCCAGAAGGTTCCCACGGTCAATAGTTTTCCCGGCGGCGGTGAGCGCGTTGAAAGTGCTCGAGGGTCTCCCTCCCCGCTCCAGACACAACCCAGTGCGCTTGTTACTGGCAATTTTTTCGAAAAAGAATGAAATATTGACGGACGATGTAGAATTAATGCATATTTTATTTTATTTTCTATTCGTCGATGGGTCTATGTGTCGTTGAACGAGAAAGAAGTCAATCGGTCGATATATATATGTTTCTCTTCTTATCGGATTCTCTGCGTTATATTTAGGGACAAAAGAAAATTTGCACGTTTAAATCGGAGCGAGCGGAAAAGTAGATCGCTCGATAAGCTTCGCCTTGTATAAAATGAATCTATTTGCGCGCGCGAGACAGCGGGCTCGCTCTTCTCTCTCTTTTTTTCTTTTGATTCCTCTTCCTCTTCTTCACCACAACAGTCTGGACGAGCACTCGGCCTTTTGTTTTAATCGATGGAACGAGCGTTCTTTGTAATTCGTAATTGCTCGCGATATTAACCCTCGCGAATGCTCTTCTCCAACGGTACAGACAATTTATTTTTCTATCAAAATTAATAGGAAAATCGTTCCCTCGTAATACGTATTAAGATAAGACGTTCGTTTCGTGAAGATCCTTGATAGTTTCCCACGGTATTTTCTAACGATAGAATAATCGAATGACTCGAAAAATGGAAACGAAATTCTATGACCACCGGTACATTTACGGTGTTATGATTTTGTGCTTCCATGAATCGAGTCAAAACATAGGAATACCGATAGATTACAAGAACACATGTTTACTAACTTAATCAAACGTACCATGAATGCTGTGTACGCGTATACACATACGATCGATTGAAACAAGAGAACGTTTACTAGTAGTGTATTGTTTCGAAGCTGTAGTATATGAAAGAAATAAGAAAAAAAAAAAGGAAGAATAACCGATGCCGGAAGAAGATGACGATCTAGCAGACCCATTCGCACGTACGTTTTCTCGGAAGAGAGTGTTGTGCCTTCCCGCTCAATTTTACGCTCCTACACATTGTGAATCACTCATTCAAGCTCTGTACGATCGCATATACGCGATACGCGGTAGTGGTGGTGATATTGTGGTAGTGGTGGTGGTGATGGTTTGGCGGCGAAGGCGGAGACGACCGACACGATTGTTTATTCTCGGTTGCTCGGTCGCGCTGCATTTACGGTAAATAAAACGGTTGCCATAACAATAAGCGTAACTAAAGAAAGACACGGCCGAATTCTAAGAGCGCGGCAAAAATGCCCGCGCTACTTGAGATTATTTAGAGTGTACCACTCTTCTTGCTTTCCATAGAGAAAAAAAAAATTCCACCGGTCGTCGTAACGTGCGATATGTATTCCGTAACGGCACGTACGTTCGAACGAGCCGACGTACACTAAAAGAAAACTGACACACGAAATTCTTAGATTTCGTGGGAAGTCACGCGAGTCTTAACACCTAGCGCAAGTTCACGAGCCGTCGAAATCGTTCTTTCGATTCTCGTAGACTTTTATAAAATTGAATATAAACATGATCGTTCGTATCACACATTTGGCACCCCTTTATACCGCAATATCGCCACTCGCGACACACTCGAAAGCTTTCCACAACACTTCGACAAGCAACGACGACTACAGGACGGCGGCGGCGGCACAGCGGTGGCGGGCCGGCCACACAAAATCATATTCCCTTCTGTCTCCTTTCTTCGAGGATGATGCGATTACAGGAATCTTCACTTACCGTATATTCGACGATCCTCGAAGTACGTCGTCCACTCAGCGAAACACCACTTTCACACATATATTTACTGGGAAATTATGCGATTTTCGGCAGCGACCATGTATAAACGGACACCGACACAGGGCCCCCTTTACGGAACTGAAGTAACGTTGACGGTAGGCTCGTGAACAAAGACCACGCACGATTTCAAATCTCGTCCCGCCTATTGGCCGACCGAAGTCACGTGACGCGTCGAGGGTACGCCTATTGGCCGGCACGATTCGTTCGCGAGGACGTTTTAAATGCTACACCATTTGCACATGGCTGACAAAGGAATTTGCGCGAGATATCTTTTTGCCTTTAGATACGTCCTGGCGTGAACTTTTTGATATTCGAACGTTTGCGTTAATAATGATCTTGAATCTGATGTTCCACATTAACCATGAAGTTCCCGAAACACTCGGTACGAATGACAGAAGCGGCCGCGTGTTTTTCTTCCACTTTCCCCCCACACGAAAATGGCCGAGTCCATGTACACTGCGAAAAAATGCTTCTTACCGGCGAACGACGAATTATTTTGATCTTTTGAGGAGTGATCGAGGAAGTTATTATTTTTCAACACCATTTCACAAAATATCGTTCACAATTTTTGTCGATGCGTTGATAAAAGAATCGAGATAACGTCGAGGAAGATGGGCGAGTCTATTACCTTGGTAGAGGGGGGTGATCGGCATATGGTTTAACAATGAACCCACTACGTGCGACAATGGCGGGAATGCACATATGCGCGCGACAATTTATCGACTTCGAGTTTAGTAAAGGATACGCGTGGCACTATTACCGATGATTTTAACCAATTATACTCGTACAAATATGTACGGTGAAATTACGCGATGACTTTTTGCGCAATTTTACACAGATAGCAAAGTCGGCAATCCTTTATACTGCGGAGGTCAATGGGCGGTTCCTTTAACATACCTTTTCTGTATTTTCGATTAATTTGTATAACATCAACAAAGTATGATGACCAATAATATTTTCACAACATTTTATCTGTATAAAGATAAACATTTATATAATAAATTATTTCATGTGACATCACGCTTGACTATTTCTTCTTGCGATATATAACACCAGTCATCTTTGACACATCTTTTCGTTGTTTTATCCTCAATCTATCCATCTATTTTATTCCATCTCTGTTATATGTCTCGTCGATTTCTCTGCAAATCCCTCTTCTTACTAGCTTTTATTAAGTTTCACATGTTTTTCAATAAGTCTTCAGTTTTTCGTCACGTAGAGTATGATCATTTGCATTAATTAGATTCCAGACATTATGTATCATTATTATGGAATCGTTAGGATACATCTTTCTCGTTTTCATAATTACGTTTCATATATAAAATATTTATAAAATATAAGCGTAGAGTATATATTTCTTCTAATATAAAAATCTGTTCATATATGTAACGTGTTATTGCACTTCTTTGCTGATTAGTAGCATAAGCTTTACCCGAACGACGTTATATGGTTGTACATTTAATATTGCACTTAAATATTTGCAACCGCTGGTATTATCTTCATATATATTTCTATACCTCGTAAAAATATATCTTTATTCAAATATTCATCGTGATCGTGTAGGAGTATTTTCGTTTTATTCATTGGCGAAAAACAAATAGCTGGTATACCAACCTACAAAGGTAAACAAAATTTGATATAGTTCTTTACGTTCTATTTAGAAATGTGTATTTTGTACTACATTTGATTGCCAATCTATAAAAGAAGTATACTTACAGATCGTACATAACGACTATCGGTTCCGCCCGGGAAAATACCAATTTGCAGAGTTATACCCAAGCTATCGCAAGTATTCTTAAATGCAATCCAATATGGATTGGTATCATCCAACTTTGTATTTTCAACTTTAGGATTCTTTTGTTCAAACGTATAAGAAACGCCTTCTCCAGCTTCTGCACACCATTTTTTAATCATAGCTTCAAATTCATCATGATCAACAGTGGGAGGTAGTCTTAGGTCGAAAGTAGCGATCAATTCATTTGGTATAACATTTGTTTGTACACCACCCTATAAAAAATAAACATTGAATTAGTTAGTGGATAATAATCTGAAGTAAGTATAATCTTACATACAACAAAAAAAGACAGAATTATATGTTTAAAAGTATAAACAAGATTATGTATGCGATGCAAATACTCAATATACAAAACATACTTACAGGAATTGTAAAAATCCTAATGTAATAGACATGTAAACATAGAGATATTCATTAAATAATTTAAAATCAATATAATACCACCGATACTAAATATTAATTGTAACTAAAGAGTGTATAATGTTGTATCGCTTTTCTCATAAAAAAAAATGCAAAGAAAATGAAGGTGAAATAAAACATTTAATTTATACCTTCAATTGAGTGAGATTTACTGATGTCACATCACCAAGTTGGTACTTGGTCGTATCTTTTAATTTTTCTTTTTCAATTGCTCTAAAGTCCATAAATCGATCGATTATAATTCTGATCTTTTCTCCAGCAGTATTATCTAACATCAAAGATCCATGTCCTGGGTTTCCTGTACAATGTACGTCCACGTGCCAGATAGATCTTTCGCCATAAAACATGTAGAAAGTTTCAGTGGGAGAAGCGACACCTTCGTCCATTGCAAAGCCAATATTTAAGTTCTTGAAATCTTCCGTATGTACGAACTCCTTCATACCGAGCTTGCCACCAATTTCTTCGTCTGGTACAAACGAAATATGAATGGTTCTTTTAAAACGTTGATTAATCAATTTCATACGTCGAATGGCTTCCAGATATTGTATTCCGACGCATTTCATATCTTGACTGCCACGTGCATAGATGTTTCCTTGCTCATCCATGTGAGCACTGAAAGGTGGATACGTCCATTTATCCTATAATGTGCATTTTCATTCATAAATTTGCATACAGGATTCCTCTATGAGATATTTAATCTCCTATTTTTCTTGCAATTTACAATACTTACCTCAAAGACAGGTACAACATCCATATGGCTATTCAAGAGAATAGCCGGTTTATTTGGCTCTGTACCTAGCCAGGTGAGAACCACGATAGGCTTTCCTGGGTGTACATGGTACACTTTGATTGGCAAGTCAAGGGACTTAGCCTGTCTGTGTAAGAATTCAACGCAGGCATCTGTAATGAAATATGTTTATGGAGATTAGTCAAATAAGGATGAAAAGTCTTGGTGGTATAGCACCTATTTTGCTTTCTAATCTGTTAAAAGATATAAATAATCTCAATACAAAATGTCAACGAGGTTATATAATACTTTATCTTATAGGTAAAAGCTCAGAACATGTATCATTGCAAACACTTCAGTTACTAAAAAATTGATAAGGTAGACTTAATGACTATCTTATCATTTTTAATATTAGATTGCATTTTGATGTTGCTTTATATTTGGTTAGCATTTAAGCATGTGGAATACATTTATAACATAATATACATATTGGTAAATAATTACAGGAATAAGGTTATATTCTACTATCTATGCAGCATTAAAACAAATGTTAAACTAACTCCAACGTTCGATACAAAGTAATTTACCAAAAACGTTTCAACTAACCGAGAATTCCAAGGCCGAATCATGGATGGGAAAGCTCATCTTTCGGAGACTTTCTCGTGGCAGAAAACGTAATTTTTTGGGGCAAAAAATATGTAAGATACCTCAAAGAATAACGTAGAGTTACTGGAATCTCTCGTCGAAAATTATAAAAATAGAAATACAATTCTGCGTTGGGTGGGGCATATACAATGGCTCGATAGCGTCTCGGACGCTACGTTGTTTCGCCGGATTCAAAAATACCGGTCAGGAATGCGTCTTACGTTGAAAGTTAAAATATCGATGAACAAAAAGGTAACACGACATTACGTGCCTTCGTACAGCCAATAAAAATTTTAATTTACTTCGGGAGGAAACACATCGTTGAGCGACCCCATTCACGTAAGTGAGATATCTCCTCCACGCGAGACATTAGCACAATTTTCAATTCGTTTCTGATTCGTACGCTCTGCTCGACTCGCGAAATGATCGCCTAACAAATATCGAGTTAATTTTACGCTGTTTAAGGTACAAACTTAATATATCGCTTACCGTAATTGATATTGGGCTGGACCGATGGTATTCTTAGGTACTCCCGAAAATTCTCTACAGCTGTTGCATCCAGCTGAGCCTGAGACGACAAGGACATTGCGTAGCCTGCTGATCACCGCGTCGGACGCTGCTGAATGCGACTGTCACAGCAGACGCCCGCTGCTTTTCTCCTCCAATTGCTGCAGCTTATCAGCTATGACGTCAAGTGGTCTTGATCAATCAAATTGCAGGAACGAAGCCGCGGGTTAAACGATTTAAATTTTCAATGGAACATCCGTTCGTTAAAAGAGTGACCGCGATCGAACTTTCTCGTGGATAAGGAACGAAATAATATTTTCGCTGAGGTTTTGTACGTGTGAAAATTGGCCAATATCTTCACTGATATTTCAAACATACCGTGCTGTATGCCATACAATATATTAGTTGAGAATCCCTTTTTGCACACGTTACTTCCCCGATTTTATAACGTAATTAAGTCTCGTGCGTGCGTTAACTACAATTTACGACATGGAATATATAAGGTTGTATTTTATCTGCACGAATGTCGTAATCGTCAACTTAATTGGTCTGGAATTCTTTATGATTTAGAAGTTCTAAATTAGTAGAGGAATTCTATGGAAGATTCTATAAAACAGTAACAACATTTTAAATGGATGGGTTTTTTTTTAGTTATAATATAATTATCACCGAGTAATTAATTCGTAAAATGTATTTCGATTTATTAAATTTCATGTATGCCTAAATATGAGCTCTTTACATGTTATGCCATAATATATGTATATGTATGTATATTATATTGAGTTTGATATCCAATAACTTGTTACATTTATTAATCGATAGTACGGATTAAATTATCATACAATGTACGTAATGTAACATGGCTATAACTAGGCACATATAAGTAACAGTGAATCGCAAATAAAAAATTATGTGTTCTGAAATTATTGTAAGGTAGTATATATGCTAATATGTAATAATTGCTGTGATTTCTTTTATTTACAACATTGAAACGTTTATACTAACGAACTATTCTATTCGAAAATGTACTTAATAACAAATTTTTATCGCTTTCTACTTCTTTACTATCACTATACATATATATATATATATAGCAAGGCTATGAGAAAATCGTACAGTGTATAACAGATTGAGTAGTTTGAAAGCGATTGTATACACCTATCATTTTTCCGAGCTTAAAGAAGATATAAGATTTAAGTGAAACATCGATACTTAAATTTATCTTACAAAAGTATTTACACATTCATTATATACTCAGGTGGAGAACATAAACTGTACACTTATATATATGTATATATATATATATATGTATAGATGTACACGTATATGTATATATGTACACCACCTGTGATATTTTCAGCTTATATTAGTTTTATTACAAAATATTGGCTAAAGTATAAATGAATACCAAATGCCAAAAATATGTTTGTTTAGACTCTTAAATCGCAGCCAAACATAATGTGAAGGAGAACATTTTTGTAGACGAGATCCATATGCACTCAGGAATTCGAGAAAGTACTTTCATAGATGGTACATAAATATTGTAACTCAATTTATGCCTTATCAGCTAATCACAGATCTCCAAACTTTGATATTTGCTTAAAATCTGATGGTAAAAAATTCTTTAAGTGTGTAAGGTTTTCTATGCATAGTACGAATTCTTACAATTGCTTATACTTTTCGTAATTTTGTTGTTTTGGCTCTAAGTTACTTTTTAGCGATACTAAGTAAAAGACAATTTAATAATACGAAGAAAATTTAAATTATAGTATTTCTAATTGATTGATCACATTCGGTAAAATATATTTGTAATTTTCATTTGCAATCTAATACATTTACATTTCGTAACGTTCGAATAGTTATGTTTTAACTGAGAAAGAAATGTTAATATTTACGTTTATCAAAACACTCACTGCCGTGCAGTTTATTTAACATATCACTTAGCTCGCTTATCTGCACCTAAGGCCTGAGGTTTCGTGTTTTGATAAACACGTACCGATATACATATTGTTACACCCGAGTAATTAACTTTTCGTTGTGTCCTTAATGTGACCTTTAATTGATAGAAGTGTAAAATTAAAATCCATGATGAATATTATTTGCTTTATTAGAGAAATGAAATTTTAAAAACAGAATGATTTTATATATGTTTAAATATAATAACTAGTAATACAATTATATACACAGTTACCAATGTGCCAAATTTATATGAAGCTTTGTACACTTATTTAATTACATTAATGTGTACACTAGATAGATATTGATAATATTCAATACATAATTTACATTTCTAGATAAAATTATTTGTTAGGAGCTATTAAATTACATATTTGTTTCACCCACTAAATATCCGCTTTGTATAGGTTCCTACTCGTGCATTATTGCACAACCTTGTTATACAATCCTATCGAAAACGCGTTGAACGGTTACAGCAAATAAAATAGTTACAGTAAACGATACTTCATTTGAAAAGCCCTACAAACACTAAACAAAAAGTGTACAACGATTTTTTTCATAAAATACCCTACAAGTCTCCACCTTAATTACTGTAATTCATTATTAAATGTTTCATCTGAAATTTTTCCCCTGCTTATTCAGCTTTGTACTTATATGAACATTAAATTTCAGGATCTAATAATCCCAAAATTTAACAACATTTTTCTACAAATTTTTGTTGATTTTTCTAATTGGAATACAACTTGCTTATTGGTTGCTGTAGAAATAAAAATATGTAAGCACCTTTTATTTAGGTATGATATATCTATATATTATTGCGAAGAAAACAACCGATATAACAAGGACTTAGAACTTTTGTATAAAACATCATGCCATAAAGAACAAACATATGTTCCTTTAGACTTCTAAACATAGAAAACAATGTCATGTTAATAATATGGAAATTCAGAAATGCTCAGTCTAAGGCCTTGTCTTTTTCTATAATATTAACAAGTTTTAAGGCCTTTCAAAACTGATATTTTCCATAAAATGTAAAAGCTATAGCAAAATTTGATGGTATTTATGTCTAAATAAAGCGAATGTTAAAAACATGTCAAAAGTAGTAGATATATTTCTTTATCCAAATGAATTCGAAATTAAATTTCAACATATATCATTTATTATAACTAATTATCCGGCATTTTACAATGAAATATAAAATATAGAGAATTCTGGGCACAGTGCTGCCATATAAAACAGCACAACACAGCACAATGTCTTACTTACATGTTATAGAAGTCTATGTATTAATCTAGTAATTATGATTAAATAAAGATTCATATTATTATAATATTATGCATATATGCAAGTAATATGTACAGGTAAATTGATTAATGCAGACTCATAGGTGCACATTATATATGACGATGATAACTGCTCTTAAATATTCAGATCAAGCTTCTGATTGATCACTCATTTAAAAGATTCCAACTTTGTTATTGTTATCAAAATTGGATTAATGCTATGTATAAACACTTTACGGCACCATTTTAGTGGTATAAAAAGTGTATACACTGGAATACACTTTTTTTAATTATCTGTAAGAGATGCTAACATATTTGTATCAACAGGTCTCAACATATACTACCTAAAATGCACGTTACTATGTCTTCAAAATACTTAACTATTGCCATAGGCCACAGAAACCTGTTGAATATTTTGAAAACCATCGAATTACGTTTCAATATATTTTTGCATGAAAATTCTAGAAGCGTATAGTAGTATCTACGTTAACAAGTCTCATCTTTCTTAAATTCGGATGTTTACACATCCTATGTATGCTATTTTTTTTTTCTTCAATTTCTACGTATAATACATTGTGATTTGTATGATGAATTACTCTACTAATATGTATATATGTATATATATACTTGAATACAAATGATGTAAAATAAATTATCAGGAGAAAATGTAACTTTTAAGAGTATATTCCAAATGTGATGTTTATATTACTGTGTAATAGTTCAAAGTTTCAGACACACATCACTATTTGCCACATCAAGAGTGAGAATGGCTGATAATCATTTATCATTGTATTTTAACTAAAAATTTTGAAAAGTACTACTATTAATACCGGTTACGATCTTGGTACAGGATGATTAAAGAAAGGCTTCTGCGTCTGACCTGAAGTCGAAAATACTTGAGTTCCAGATGTCGATGTTATAGAGGGAAACTTCGAAATTGGCACTGCCGTCGTAGTCGATGGAATAAATTGCGGAGGATATGGATTTGAACCTGGTGGTGCTTGAGACGCCTGAGGTACTAAAAATTGTACCTGTTTATTAACAGTTGCTGGAGAAGCTATATTTGGGTAGACTGTTTGTGATGTCGTTTGCGGTACACTAAAATTTGAATATTGAACAGGGCAGGGTTTAGTCTGGAACTGTGGATAATGTATAGTCGCAGAGCCAGGTGGTGGTATATATGGCTGAGGTGGTAGCTGTGGTAAAGGGTACGTTGGAGATGTGGTTGGGATCGAAGAATGTGGTGGTGACGACTTACGAGCTTTCAAGATTGCTTCTGCAGTCAGACCTAGAATCCATAATAACAAGTAATTAATTTTTTGTATGTACTCAATACAACAAAAAAAATGTATATAAATCTGTTCAATTTAAGACGCATATATAAGATAAAAAACCTATGTACTATTATAATTTACTTAAAATTTTGTCTTACCATGTTTGCGCGCTCTTTCTTCTTCATCGTCACTAAGAAATAAGCCAAATTCACGTTTTAATCTTTCCGTTAAATTTTCTCTTTGGCGCTCAACCAATGTTGGAGCGGCAGACCAACCAATTGTACCCTCTTCACCACCTATGTGTAAATATAAATATGTACACACATATACAAACGGATATAACAAATTCTGGGTTATAACGTGCATGATTTACTATTTTTTGATGGCTGATAATTTTAAATCAAACTTAACAGACAAAATTTGCATCTCATAATTTTCTACTAATCCATGTGATTTGAAAGTTTTAGTTTGTTTCTTTCTATACATTGATAGCCTAAGAAAACTTATAACTATTAAAAAAATACATACTCTAAAGTTGATATTGATGAATATCATGTAGACTGCAGTTTAACAGGAATTGTGTACAATGTAAGAATCTGGATGCTCGTTATTACCTTTCTTTTCATCATTTTCAGCATTAGTGAAAAGTGGTAATGCAGTAATCCCTGGTAAATCAAGGGAAAGTGACATTTTAGAACCTTCTTCATCAGAACTTAGAGAGGAAGTCCCACTGCTTGCACTATCTGATCTACCTCTTGCTTTATCCTTTTCTGCTGTAGAGGTATCATTTGATGGCTCTGGTTCTGGAGGTGTACCAATTGATTGCTGCTTGCGTTTACGATATTCTGATATCGATAGCTGTAAAAATGATCGTAGGTGTAATGTTTAGATTTATAAAATTATTAGATAAGATCTAATTACTATTACTACTGCTACTATTAATAAATCATAAGTAATAAAGAAAAAAAAAGGTAGAATGGGCAATAAACCAAAAATTAATCCTACAAACAGAAACACTACTACAATCCTACCGTTCTAACCTTGCGCTTGACTGGCGGAAGAGTATCTGATGTAAATGTAGAAGGTGCTGGCATATTATTTGGTATTACTGTTCTAGGATCTTTTAATCTTTTGACTTCTTTTGGTTGGATATCATCTTGTTTCATTGAGATATCTTCTGAATGAATTTCTTGGCTATTGCATTTCGTAACCGGATCTTTAATCTCAGTTATATTTTCAGGTGTAAGTGGTCTCGTTTCTTTATACGATGTGCTATCCTCAATGTCAATTTTTGTTTTGGGTTCATCAGGTGACTCCTCTTCAAGTTTTGCTTCCAACAATTCTCGTAAAGCTGTTGATAGCATGGATTTCTTTTCTCCATTTTTACAAATTTTTTCTGCTTCCATATCTATGGTAGATTCTATGATAGCTGCTTCAAAATTTAATTGTGTTTTGGTAGTACTAGGTGGCTCAGCTTTTTTGCGGATTCGTTCACTTAGCGGTGGTATGGAGTGAAAAATCTTTGGAGGTTCCAAAACAGATTCTGTATCCATATTCGAGGAAGTTGATTCAAAAATAGATTCTTCCGATGAAATAAAAGATGCCTGATCAATCTTTTGAGATTCACTATTCATAGACTTATCGCTAACTTTCACTTCATCCTCAATAAGACTTGTTAATTCAGACTTCCTTCCAAATTCTTTATAATTTTCCTCGTTAGATATATTAAATAATTTAAAAGAGGACTCACTGTATTTGGTATCATCAATGTCTCTATCTTCAGATTCGGAATCTTCCTTTGAGCTTTCCATAAGTCCCTCTATACCATCCATACTTTTGTCTTTTTCGGAGCTCGTGTCAACTTTTTCTTTGTAATCGTTACCATCATCTCCTGTAATTCTTTTCATTTGTGCCTCCACGTCAAACTCGTCGATCGACATGTTATCGTCTGATCTTACATCAGAATTTTTATTTTCTACTCCCTTATCGTCGTCGGATTTTTCATGTTCGCTAGAAATATTTACGATTTCTGCTATACTACCACCAAATTCTAGTCGCATTTCAGCCACGCGTTGTTTTAAAATAGCATCAGATTCCATAGCTGCGATCGGCGAACTGAGATCTTCCATTTCTGTGTCTGGTTCATTCTGATCAATTATTTCCACAGTTCCCTTTTCAATCACTTCCTCTTTAATAGAATCTTCCTTTTTAATTGGTGTGTTATGCATTTGAAGATCATTTATCTCACGTTTAGTGAACTTTATTTCATTTTTAATAAATTCTGAAGGAGTTGAATTAAAATCACCTTTAGAATCCATCTTTGAATCAACTATTTCGTAATCCATGGGTAATTCTTCTTTTACCGAAATAAGTTCTTGTTTTGGTAATGATGTGTCATCCGTTTTTATAAATTCCATTGGTTCCTCCTTTTGTTCACATTTTATATTTACTTCCGAATGGGGTACGTCAACTGAAAGTTTCGCATGATTACACGTTGTTTCTGAATTTTCTATGTTATTTTGTACATTTATTTCTTTTATAGACTCAGGTTCCTCGTGTTGTTCGTCGTGCTGTTCCATTGTTGGTGAATGGGGATGTTCGATAAAATCATCCTACAAAATAATATTGGTATTGTTAAAAATGTATAGAATTTTATATGCACGATTTTATAATTTGCCTTACTTGAAAGATTATAATAAACGTTGAATACAACTTACTTCATTAGTACACAAGGATCTATTAGTTGAAGCAGCTTCAGGAATCAACATGGTGGGTGTTGTGGGTGGTGTATAATTATCAGAAGATAAACTTTCTCTAGCTATTCTCCTTTTCTTAGGTGGTGCCACCATTTCACTAGGTGGAGGACTTTCAGGCCGACTATTTGGTGAATCACATTCTTCAGAAATTGCTTGTCTGAGCCACCTCTTTTTTGCTGATCCAGTTGAAACGGGACAACCATTACTTCCTATAACTACTTGTTTTCGTTGTGGCGGTGAATCGCATATACCAGAAACGGAATTAGCTGCTTGGACAAGCGTAGCTAGACTTTTTGCTGCGTAACTTTGAGTTAAGAATTCTGCAGATGGATCACTAGGTAATGGAAACTCTGATGACCTACAAAGTGGATTTACAGAGTTTTGTAGAGATGTAGATGATAAAGCAGGTAATGGTGACACTTGGGGTATATTAGTTTGAGGTGGATCTGGCGATTCTTTTAACCACTCATTCATCAGAACTTTTTTAGTTTTTGGAAACTTAAAACCAGGAGCTAAAGGCCCAACCGCTGCCGCAACGAGTAAACATGCCGAAGATAATGGTGTGGACGGAGTTGAACTTTGAGAACTACTGCTGGCACCACTATCGCATGTAGGACTTTTAACTGGTGTCGGTTGCTGTAAAGGTGGCGAACTTGGACCAGGCGTATTTGAATTAGCTAATGCCAAAAGCAACCCGGCTGCTGTTGGTATACCCTGGTGTCCTGACGTAGTGGTAGCAGGTCCGTCGTTCCCATTTTTTGCCGGCGTGTGTAAATGTGCGGAATATGGTGCATCTCCACCAGATGGACGATTTTGATTGACGAGTGGAGGAGACTGCATAGAGTTACTTTCTTCGCCTGATGATACATCTGAATCGGCAGAATTTAATCTCGTTCTTCTACTACTTTGTGACTGCGACGTTGTTCTCGCACGACCCTTTCTTCTTTTCCGTCGTAGCGTTCTCTCAGAATTTTGCTGTCTTGTTTTAGCCGCTATGACTGCAGAACTATGACTATCTTCGTTATCGCTATGCGTGCCACCAGATTCCTTTCTTTGTGCATTTCTAGCCTGAACTTCTTGCTTTCTTTGCTCTGCTTTCTCAAGTCTTTCAAAAGCTTTCATAATAGCTTCCATTTTTCTTTCTTCTCTCGTCATCTTCTTTTTATCCTTTTTAGTTTCTTGTACAGTAGGTTGCGGTAAAGCGGGAGAAGTTTGTGGTTGTTGGGTTGTTATCGTAGTTTCTTCTTTGGGTATTTGACGTGCCACGGTTGTAGTACTAGTCGTAATAGTCTTTCTAGGTGGTGCTGTTACAGGTGGTGTCGTTGGCACTTGTGTCGATGATGGAGTGACATTTGTACTGGAAACCGTTGGTACTGGATCACTATCTTCGCACACTGTATTTCGCCTACCTCGTCGCCTTCTTTCTCGACCACTGTAAAAACGAATTATATTTAATATCAAATAATTCGTATCACAATTATGAAAGTCTCATTCTCTAAACTTACTCTGCATTTTCAACGATAGTTCCATTACTACCTCTTCTATTTAACTGATTTGTAGCAGTAAACTGACATTCCCTTGCGTTATTACATGCACAAGTTACTGGTATTACTGGAGAATTAGGATTGGGTGACAGCAACAAGTCATGCTGCTCATGCCTAATAGTGATCTCGGCGTTCTTTTCAATTGCCATTGTCGTGACAATATACAAATGCAATGTTCCTTTTTCTATACAGTGTTTTATTTCTGCATTGGGTTTGCAGCTACGCCGCACAAATCTGGCATCATTACCATATGTCCTAGTATCTACACATACTTCGGTACCATCTCGCGGTAACCGATAGAAAAATACAAATGGCCCTGGTCTTTGAGCATGCTGTCTACCCTGAGGATGCGACGGTCTATGCTGCGTACTCAGCATGTATTTTCCACGTAATTCGACAACTGGAGTATTTGGCGAAAGATACATAGTCGCCACCAAAAACTGTTACACATAAAAATGATTATTTTTTTTAATGCCTGCTAAGATAATAGATTAAACAATGAATATTCTTATTTATTGTCATTATCGGAGATCAATCAATAATTACAAACAATACGTGAAAATATATACTTACTCTTAAGTTATTGCTGTGCACATTGAGTCTGCATTTACCAGTAGCAATAACATTCATGTTGCTTTGTCTTAAATCACTATGTGTACCATTGACCTTAATGCTCGATATTCTAGCTCTTAGTTCAGGACTATAGTGATTAGTGACTGCTTCTTCATATCTTTCGATCCATTGTCTAAGAGGAGTCATATTAGAACCCCATGCTTCTTGTACCTCCTCTTCCTTCTCTTCAACGCTCATTCTTCGTTTAGCTTTACGTTTTCCTGGACCCCGTTTCGTAACTTCTTTTTTACGTACTGCACTGGACTGTCTCGGATTAGAGTCCCTCCGTTGTCTTTTGGCCACGTTGTTATTATTGTTGTTATTATTGTTATTCAGTCTTCTTACTTGCGGTGGTGGATCTGACTTCCGTCTCGGAACTTGTTGATGCAATGGTCGTTTCTTTTGCGTCGAATTAACGCCAACATCGGTGTCTGCCGAACTCGTGGATGATGTATCAGAGGAACTATCCGAATTTAGTAATTCCTCGCGTTTACGCATTTGCAACGCACGTGCCCTTTGCCTATCTACACGTCGTGGCCGACAAATCTCGCAAAGATATTCGTCAGGAATGTTAGAACGATCTATACCCATACAGTCCACATGCTGCCAAACTCTGTAAAATGGTGAATTGAGTGCCAACTCTTTCTAAGTACTACTTAACTTTTGTCTACTTTCTTTCAAATATGCAAGAAAGAAACAATAACTATTACTTACAAGCAACGATCACAACAGATCATGTAACCATCGTCGTGTTCGAAATCGCTGGAAAGAAAAAAGCAAAGGTCAATGTCAATGTGTAACCATTATTGATTTTAAATAGTAAAATATAAAATATATTCAAATAGTTACCATATACATCTAGTAACACTATCCTCGTCATCGCCTTCACCTTCAGGAGCAGTTTCTGTTTCTTCACCTTCGGGTTCTGCTTCACGTCCAGGTTCACTACTAATTGCACTGGCTGCATCATCTTCCACATTAGTACTATTGTTCACAACTAAAAACCAATCGGAAAATCTCATTGTATAGCGATATATGATGCAAATATGAGTGTCATAGGGTATACATTTAAATTTATCTTTACCTTGTCCATATATATATGAATGTTGAGAAGTTGTAGTGGAACTTCCTGCTCCATTAATAGGTTGTTTAGGATGAGGTGGCGGCGATGGCGGTGGCGGTGTTCTTGGTGGTGGTGCACCATAATTATGGTCTTGGAGAACAAACTGAAGACACTACAATTAGACAATGAGTTTTTTAAGTTATGCAACACCTTGTATCTTTAACCATTTAAAGAACAGGAGAAGGATCTTTTATATTACCTCATACGGTAATGGCATCCTTCTCACCGGAGATTTAGGTGGTGTTTGTTGTAATTCCTCTTCCTTAGAAACACGCGAATCAGACTCCATTCTAAAACGAAAATATTGATAATTATTGCATTATGTTCATTTAATTCATATTTAAGACAGAAAGCATGAATTTGTACTGACTTGTTTTCTAAATCTTTATGCACTTCTGCATTTGTATTAGAAAGCAGAGTTTTTATTTGTCCCGATTGTGTTCTGCCTTGCTGTGAATATTGTGATGCCATGATGAGCTGTTTTTGTTGTATAGTTTGCTGCTGAACCTTGATAGGAGCATTTTTATGGACTAACATATTTGGCATAACCGTCTGCTGAGGAAGTAAAGTTTTTATGCTTGTTTTTTGTGGGATTGATGTTATTAGTCCTTGACTTTTCAACGTGGTCACATTTGTGTTTAATGATGTTTTCACTCCTGATATCTTCTGAGCATGATTCCTTTGAGCAGGCTTCTGAGGTGGGATAGTCTTAATACATCCAGGTTGTTTTTGCGTATTCTGTGGACCAATTACATTTTGTTGCTGTTGTATAATTTTAACAGGCTGAGAATTATTATTTCTATGTAAAGATTGCTGAACCGAATTCTGTGAATTAGCAGACTTTATGGTATTTGTGATCTTCTGTGGAATAGTCTTTAAATTTCCTGCTTGCAAGTTCTGTGTTTGATTTTTGGATACTCCTACTCTCATAACCATTTGCTGCTGTTGTTGTTGTTGTTGTTGCATTTTAGAATTCACTATAGTTTGCGTCTTTTGATTACTCGGTATCGGGGCGATAGCTGGAACTTTGTGATGTACATTAGTAATACTATGACTTCTTTGAGCGTGCGTCACAGAATTCACCGGCTGATGCTTCTGCGTGACTTGTTGTTGCTGAGACGTTTGTAATAATTGTGACTGCAATTGCGTCGAGGGTTGTACATGGCTTTGTTGCGACTGTGACGCTACTTGCTGCTTACTTACAATAAGAGCATTCGAATTGTGTTGAACCTTCGAAATATTAGGTACACTGTTGCTCTTACACACGTTCGCTATGGTTTGCACTCGATTGGAAGTGATCGCCGTCAAGGTTTGAGACTTGTGTAACGCAATAGCGGATTGCGATCTTTGATGTTGCGACGTTTGAGAATGTTGTACTTGTTTTTGCAATTGAGGTGACTGCTGTTGATTCTGCACCTGTCCTATAACTTGTGCCTTCTGTATACCAGCTACAGAATTGTTAGACTTTTGAACGTTATTTTGTTGCCTCTGAACGGGCAACTTTTGCTGTTGTCCTTGCACTTTCTGCAAAGTCGTCTGTACATGTTGATTATTTTGATATTGCTGATGTTGTGCTTTGTGATTGGGATGATTCGTTACCAATTGCTGTCCCGTCTTTTGATTATTATAGACCTGTGTCATTTTTTGGGAGTTCGCGGAATTAAGGGCCTGCGTCTTTTGAGACACCGGCGTAGCACCAGTTTGAATCCGTTGAACGTTAGCATTGTTAACGACTTGACTAACCGTAAACTGCGTCCCTTGTGCCGTCGAGGTGAGTATTTGTGACTTTTGAATTGTTTGTATCCTCGGTACCGAATTGCGCTGGACCACGGCGGAAGAATTGCTAAGATTAGCTACCGCTTTAACTTTTTGCAAGTTGACCATTTGACCTTGTCCCCCGATATTCTGCGTTTTCACTTGTATCCTTTGTATATTGGGTATGGCCGTAGCCGTGGTAATCGTCTTGACCGTTGTAGTATTCAGAATTTGTTGGGGCGAGATCTGTTGAAATTTTGGGTGCATGCTCGGCTGCAAATTCGCGACCGTTACTGTAGCCTGTTGCTGTTGCAGCTTCTTCGAGGGCGCATCGGAACCAGAGATTTTAGCCTGTTGAGTGTTTTGAGGACACGTAGCTGCTTGCAAAGGGTAGACGTGTGCAACGGCACCGCTCGGTGTAGGTAAGCATTGCGAGTTAACCGGTAAGTGGCTGATGTGGGAGGCAGCGTTCAAAGTTAAGGGTTGCGTTTGATAAGCAGCGCTCGGCAATTTTTGTGATATCACTCGAGTGGTCAAAACCTGGGTGGTATTCGTTTGAGAGCCTGCAATTCTTTGTGCTACCTCTTTGCTAGTTTTTGTCACTGGATAGGAAACGCTGACAGACTTTACACTGGGCAGCGATATGGAATGGCTCACCGCCGTGATCTCGGGTACGTTCGTCACTTCGAGACACTGGAGCACTTGGGGATTATTATTATCGGTATTATCATCGGTCATCGCAACGAAGGTATTAGCGGCTGTGGTAACGCCGATCGTGAGTGGTGCGGCGGTCAGTTCTTGAGCACCGATCAGCATCGACGAGGAAGCGCTGCCGTTTTTAGTTTTATCGAGTGACGTTTCCACCGTACCCAATTGTAAAACGAAACTCATGGTGGCTTCTGTACCCTGTGAAAGGGCACCAACATTTTTCTTTCCATTATCATTATTCTCATTAGATTCGTTGCGTTCGCTCGAAGGGGATACCGGGGGAGGTGGGCCGGGTCTTGGGGACAGTTGCTCCCCACTCCCACCTGTGCCACCCCCGGATAACTTGATCACCGAAGGGGTCGACGTTTTGAAGGCCTTTCGATGACGTTCGACAAAAACTTGGGCGAGTACAGATCGAAGGGCTATCTCTTTCTTGCAGCAACGTTACGGTACAATATATTTTTCGTATCTGCTATTTGAGGAGCGTCGACCATAGGCTGAAACAAAACGATGATATTTTTCTTAGGTTGATTGATATGCTTTTACCTTATATATTTATGTTCTATAGAGTATATTTTTACATATCCGTCTCAGTTTTCGTAAATATCCATCGAAATATAAAAACATAAGTAGATTTTTATAAAAAGTAATGCTTTACGGAACATAACGCTCACAGACCGTTAGCTTGCTACAGAAACCCATAGAGTCTACAAAAAAGTTTAATAATTCAGCGAGTAAGTAGCAACGTAGGTACATTTAAGCTTATTGATCCAGAAAGGATACTTTTTATTTGAAGGGAATAGAAGCAGTTAGAAGTACAAAGATGCGATTTTTAATGGAGAGTGACTAACTGAAACAGAAAAATGATCATGCGTCAGAAGCATCCGATGTATCGAGCTAATAAAAAGCAAACGTTACGTGACTTCGATTGATATGGCCTTCCATTTATAACTGCCTGTTGTATCTATACCACCAATTTTGGTTATAGAAAATACGATCACGATGATAGTTTAGAAAAAAGATTTCTAAATCTCCAGGATCGACATAAAAAGAGAGGCTGAAATTAATATGCCAAAGTTCGACCGTAATGTACTTTCTTATCGATCCTATGATTGCCTTTTCCTTACTATCTTCCGCAAGAGATACCTAAAAAATCGCATATAGATCATTGATCGTGCTATAAGATAAAAATATAGACATCGGTGACTACAGTATAACTATTACAAAAATATGGCAAACGAGAGCGTTGGTTTAACCGAAGTTACGCGCTCCATCGCACGTTGACCGACTTAATTTTAACCGAAGAACTTGCGAAACCTAATGATTACCTCAGATGCCAGGAAATATCGTGGAAATGCTCGCTTGATCCAAACAAATTTCATCGCAAATCGAATTATGATCTGGTCTAAATATAAATCAAATCGTATCGCATCTATGCGTAATGCAAAAATGGCGCATAAATGCATACTATAATCGAAGAAGTCCTAATTAGCGATCTCTTACATTTCCTTTCTTTGATGTATCTCCGATGGAAGATAGAATGATTTTTCTCTGAAAGAACAAAATATAGGTTCGATGCTTTCAAATCCTAGAATGTCAAGCCGCCATTTTGAATGCGACGGTTTATCATCCATGTTTGAAGGAACTAAACTATAGATCAAGTATCTACTTCCAGTAGAAAGCAACAGTCGATACTTCCATTCATCAATTTTTCCGTGATCATAAAATTAGGCTAGACGAATGATGATCTTCTACGCGAAGGTGCTATCATCTCACAATTTCGGCTGACATATCAGGACGAGTCCTCGGTCCACCAACGAATAGCACATCTGGTTGAAATGGCGCGAAATTAACGAGCTTCCGTAGGAGTCCGCGGTGAAGCGCAACGCGATCGTGCGACGTTGCACGGACTCGTATCGTTGTTGGCAGCAATGGGATTTACAGCGACCTACTTGGCGTACCTCGACCCGCAACATTGATTCGATGCAAACCAAAATTATTCTCGAACCGATTATCGTTCGATACCGTGCGACTTCCTTTCTTTCTTATCGGTTGCGTATTTTTGCGACCGATTACGTCGACCAGAATGCAATTAATTTGCATATCAAAAATTGCAGCAGGTTTATTTCGAACAAAATCACACAAAGTTGATATTTTGTCCACCTAAATAAATTCTTCGTTACGCGAAAATCCTGAAAGATAACCCTGGAAAAGCATGAAATAAATATGTAGAGTAAGTCATCGCTTGAAAAATCAATAGATTTTATCTACGTATCTATGCAACTACAAAATTGCAACCGGACATTCAAGGTAGCGACATCTCTGGAATGTTCGAAAAAGGGCTACAATGTTTACGCATATCGCGAACGTACGTTATCATTATTATACAATTTTACGTTACTCTCGATCGATGTTATCCAATGTCGATGTCATTCGACAACGCATTAAGTCAAAATCGATCGTTCGAGATTTCTGTGGACCCCCCCTCTTGGGTTTGTATCATCGAACAACGATTACAAGAAAATGGTGTTGATCTCGCGTCCCGCAGTCGCGCGTGCGCGCTACGACTCCTCGGTGCATTCCACCGACGTGTAGTCCAACCTGATTATAAGCAAACTGTGCCGATGTAATGTCCACGCGATTAACTCTGTCTCTGCTACGTGCGTGCGTACAAGCGTGTGCATATAGTTGCTTGCGCATAATTGTAAGAGGAAGGACACGATTGAAATGTAATTTCAAAAACCATTTGAACAAAAGTAATCGATACGCGTAATCTCCCTGAGACCTACCTCGATGCAAATATTATACAATCGATTCTACGAGATTATCCCATTTTTTTTTATATACCTTTAAAAAATCAAAACGAATTTTCCCGCGACTACTATTACGAACCAAAGAAAAAAATAGTCCTTCTTTACCGACCGAAATCGAAACTTGACGCACGAGGATCCGCTTTACCCGTTAAACGTGAAAGGAAGTGTTACTTCGCGCGCATGCAAAAGCAAAAGACACGAGCGCAAAAAAATACGCGCGCTTCTCTGTGCAAGTACCGCTCGAGAAGCGGCTATATACGCGCGCGCATTTAACACATATACCTATATATATATATATATATATATATATGTGTACCACACATAGATCTCTCGTATGTCGAGAGAGACTAGCGAGTATTCAACAATCCCAACATTATCCATGGTAACCGCGACTAACGCAACCGATGCGCCGCATACTGTCGTCCCCCACCCCCTCTTTAACCAACCGAAGCAGCCATAGTCGCGGCTAGTTCTACGTCGTTAAATAAACGTTCGGTATCTTGCTTTCTTCCCCTTCCACCTACGATCACCTCCCTCCCTCCCCCTCCACCACCTATGCCGCTACAACCTCTTCTTATCCTTTCGCTCGAAACTTCGACGTGTTCTCTCTCCCTCTTTCTTTCTCTCAGCAGTGAGGGAGAACACGAACGAGCAACGTGCAGTGAGCCGTATACAAAGGTCTGATTGCCGGACACCCGGTGAAATATGCCAGTCTCCGCCAATAACCGGTATCTCTCTTTGCTTTCTATCTCTCTCACCCTCGTCCTTCTACCGAACTTGCTCTTTCTCTCCCCTCTTTCACTTCTTCTCTTTACTTTTTCACTGTCTTCGCCGAGAGAATGCAAGAGAGGGTGAGAAGAGAGCTACGAGAGCGGTAATCCGAGAGGGGAGGGAGAAGATAGAGAGTGGAGGGAGGAGGAACAGGAACGAGAAGAACCGATGGTGGAAGAGAGAATGGAGATGGCGAAAAGAGGCAATGCAATGCACTGCACGGTGATATTACACCGATGACGGCACCCTCTTTTTCCCGCTGCACCGTTTGCGAAATTGCAATTCGGTTAAATATATGTTATTTTTTTTTTTTTTTTTATTCGAAAATGACTAGAATATCTATTGCTTGTTAAGTATTCTTATATGCGTCGTTATCGCGTCGTTCGTTACTATGGACGATATCTAGGAATTCCTTAATGTAGAATGAAAAATGGAAAACTGTTATGAAGAAAGTGAGAAAGCACGCGGAAAGGTGCACCATCGATGTACGCTACACCGCAAGAAGCACCATTCCATCGCTTTCTTTGGTTCACGCAGTCAATGATGCTGCCGCTGTTGCTGCTACTACCGTCGGTCATCACCGCAGGGAACGGTTTTGAACTGCGGTTCCATGGATTAATCACTTAGGAATGTGAGACCGCAGGACGAAGCGAGACGGGTGGAAACGTAAAAGGCGAATCGATTTCTAGTGCTTAGGGAGAAACTAGAGACGCGTTAAACCTGCCGTTTTGTCGTCTTCTAAGAAAAAGAAAATATACGTCTATATACCGATTATAGGAAAAAAAAAATTGGTGGGATATTACGAATATCGTAAAAAAAAAAAAAAAAAAAAAAACTGTAAAGGATTCTCCAAATAAAAGATTAACTGGCTAACCGGAGAACGAATCGCAGGCACAGGTTACGTGGGTGTTTCAGGGGAAAGGAGGAGACATGCGAGCATTGTAGTGGTGCGTCTTCGCTATTACATCCAAGGTTAGCTCTTCGCGAGCGCAACCTTTTTCTTTCTCTCCTGCCCCCCTTCCCCTACACGCTTCCCGCCAATCGTCAGTCCCCACCCTCTCCAGCTTTTTCTGCGGAGCGCATGCAGTTAGCTCTGCACTCTTGCGCACTGTCACCTACCCGGACAAAATTTTATTGCAACTTGATGCTACGTATCTTCTTTACCACCCACGTTCCGCTTCTCGATTTTTTATTCCTCGTGTATCATACGCTTGTACGACTTATCGATCTTTTTACTTCGATATTTCCTTTTTTTAAGAACGTATAAAAATCAGAGATAATTCAGAAATTCGCAAAAACGCGCAGTAGAATAAAAGCATACGGTGCGTACGCAAGAGTGTGTTTGTAATTAAGCGATAAGCTCGTATTGCAGCGTATTTTTTATCTTAATGGCCCTATTAGATTAAGGTTCGAACACAATGAAAGTAAGAACTGTAAATATCTTATAGTACTCGTTAACTTTATCAAGTAATGCCTATGCGATATTAGAGTCAGCTTTACACTCGTTCCTAGTTTATACTTTTGAGAAGTTGTCCCCGAAGCACCGTTAGAATCTAACAATGTAACGAATTAACCCGATAAATTGCGTTATCTTTCTGATATACGATGCAATATTTAGTGGACGCTTCTTAATACATTCGCGCTACTTCAAGAGTAACCGCGCAAACCATTAATACATTCTGACGTCATCCTGAAGAAACGCATCGGTGCAATAATAAGCGCAAAAAAGCTTCGTTGTACGATGCGCGTTATCTCATCGCTAAATCCGAAGGAATAACTCCAGCAGAGATCGTCTTTACCGCGAAACCGTAAAGAGATATACGTAGTAATAAACTTAGTACGTAGTTGTGTAACAAAGAGCGGGAATTTCGAATAACGCTCGCTTGCGACTGTGGGACGAAGATAATGAAAATAAATTGGAGCTGGACAAAGGCTGGTTGATATTAATTTCTATGGATCAATGGGCAAACGTTGTTGCTTTGAGTCAGGTCGAGGCCAGAACTACAAGGGCAAACGCGAATGTTGAGCTATGCTAGCTCGCTTCCCCTAAAGCACCGCACAAAACCGTTGGCTGCTTCGCCTACAAATTTTCGCATGGATCACACGCGTTCGGTTGTGTCGCGCGTGCTCGTCAGTCCATGTGAACTTCTCTTGCGGTCGATACCATTTTACCTCGCAACCGGCGAATGCCAGCCACCGTCGACCGAGCGCGTTAAACCCCCTCCCCTCCCCCGCCCGCCACCCGTTAAGTGCAGCCTTTCCCCTCTCACCCTCTTTCCTTGAACATCCTCTATCTCCGCCCACCGCGCACTACGTGTACATCTAGAGATGTATCCTTTAAAACGACCGATTTCTATTTCTGCGAGAGATCGCAGGAAAAACTATCGGGGAATAGGTACGAGTACATCGATATGAGAAACGTTTTTTAATATTCACGTACGTCCTTACTATCGAATGCATTTGATGAGTTCAGAATATCGTACGAACAATTACGGAATTATTGATATGTATAGGTACTATCTGTTTTGCGATAATAAATAATAAAGAGGTGGTGGGAGATTTAATCGAATAGATTTGTACAAAACAGATCATTGACTTGATTTTTCATTATAGGCAAATCTTTTTTCGAGATTTAATTTACAAATCGCGATACAGATCCCAATTGTTCTAAATGATTTGTGAGGCATGATTTAAGGTCGTATTAAATATCTGTATGAAAAATTGAATGGCAAAAAATACGGAAATGAAAGACGTAAGAAACATAAGATCGGAGAAGGAATCGTAAAGGGACGACGAGAAAGCTGAAGGTGAGAGGTAAAAGGGGAAGTAGTTCAAGATAGGTGGCGGGCAAGAAGGGAGTTCGGCAAGATGGCCGTTAACAGGCGAAAACAGCGCCGTCTGGTAAAATTTTTCTATTCCCGCCGACTTCTTTAGGATTGTATGTATATGAATTTTCTTAGATAGGTTAGAATCCGTATAAATACATCTTTCAAAGAAGTAAAGTCGAGCCTGCAGTTTCTCCACCATCATATGCAATGACAATCTTAATTCATACTTCCTATAGGTTATAATGGATTATTTGAAAGACATAAAAATCATAAATATCAAGCTGTTATTGTAATAAAGAACTTGTAATAAATTTGTATATATTTTGGTCGCTACCTTTAAGCATGGGTGATGATATTTCACGTTGCTCCTTATTTCGCTTTACTTGTATGTGTTTCTATTATAGGAAATATCGTGGACGGTATACTTTCTAAAATCGAATGGATTATATCTGCTTGAAACATTGTAATCTAAATTACTTATGATCTCATAGAATATTGTTATTTATTCGAGTTTTGTGACAACATAATATAATATGTATCACAGTATATTAGAAGGTTGCGTTTCAATATCTATTTTATAAATTAAAAATCTGTTTATTTTGTATATTATTTCTACGCATACATCCAAATAAATTCATTATTATCTATATAAAGTGTATGCTACGAATATTGAAATAGATAATTCAATGTAAAACAATATACTTTTTTTTGTATGATAATGACAGGAAAATACTGACGTACTCTCAAAGTTTTGTTACCTTATGTTTCATATATTGTTCAAGAATAATGCATAGATTAGAAATAATTTTGCCAACTTTTTTAAATTTCTGTAGAAAGCAAGAACTGTATGAAATTGATCATGAACAAGTGCAATATGTCTACCAATGTTTCTTAGTATGAATAAGGATATCAGTTATAACTTTGAACAAATAAATTTTTATATCATATAAAAGTTTGTGTAGTGATCATTTGTTAATATGTGCATATAATATCTAAAGTTGAAAGTGTATGATGTGGTTGACCTGCCCTCACTCACCATTTTACAAGCCACTGTTGCCACCATTCAGGAATAAAAATTGCAATTAACAAATATGTTTTGAAAAATTCGTATCTTTCGAGAATTTTAAATATTTATTTAAAAAACTGTGTAAAAGAAAGTCAATATCTTAACATTTCAACATTACTTTCAAGCTTTTTGGTTAAGAGAAGTATCACACAGCCATACACTTCAAGTTAAAAACTATTAAAATAGCATAAAAATCAGGAATGTATACTACATCGTTTGTTACTCAATGAGACGTAAAAAATATACAATGTAAAATGATTTAAATGTCATCTTTGATAATCGTAGTATGGTCCTGATGTTCTCTTTCTAAACTATATTTCTAAATGATATTAAAGGAACTTTTATATTTAGGTACTGTAATTGCAATTTCCAAACCGTTGTAGAGTATTAAAAATATAGAAAAAAAACCATCGCTTACCTTAATATGACAGGAATACAGAAGCTCACTTGAAACTTGGATGTAAACACAAGCATTTTTTAATGGAACTGACACCAGGGCAGCTTAAATAATCAAGGAGAAAACACTCTTTACATCGCGAACAACGTTATTTCACTATCTTAAATTTTATTACGTTATTAAATACCGCAATAAATACAAGAATTCGCGATCTCTTCGGAAAACATCCATCGAAAACTAAAGATGGCAGCCATTCTTCTGTACAAAACAAAGGTTCACATCCACGGACTCGCAAGCAATGAAGCCTCGAACCCAGATAACTTCCGGCGCTGTTATCAACGCGCCAATTTTAATTGCATTAAATGTCAACTTAGTTTTCGTCTCTGTATCAACGTTAGACATATCGTCATACTGTCGCATATATTACTTTCGTAGAGATATACCTATAATGGATGAAAATTACTTTATCAAACAGATATGGATTCAGTTAACGTTACGTAAAATTATTGTAAGTTAGTACACATTATTATATGCAGCTGGCGCAACGATCGATTTTAAGAACCAGGACTCCGTCTATCGTTGAATTTACTAAGCAGAAGCAAGATGGCAACTTAGGGAATTGATGATAAAAATTTTGCACACTTTTTGCATATTTAAAAATTGGCGAACTTTCTGAATAAGAATGTACATTCTACGAACTGCTTTAAGAACTTAGAAATTTTGAAAATGACAGATCTAATGTTTATGTTATGTAACATATTACTTTAGATGAACCAATGTTCAAATAATTGTAATTTTAAATGCACCCACTACGGTTGGTTATACTGGAAATTCAGCCATACGAACCGAAGTTTCTGCATACGATCGACTGTTGCTTAGGTTATTGATTTCCGTGTTATGATATATGTTTAATAAAAAGTTGGTATCACAATATTTAGTGATATTCTAAATAAAAATTTAAATTTAACAAGAGGTATTGTGCGTTTAAGTTATACGTTACATCGAAAAATTTTCTTATGGCGCACATACTTCAATGTGTTAAATAAATGAAATAAACTCGTAACGCTGTTACGAATATCTGTCATAGAAGTCTTTTTGGAAACAGTGAGAAAGAAGAATGATAATCTTGTGATTTTTCTAGTATGGCAGATACTGATCCTCAATTAAAACGCCTTCTACTTCCTTCGGAAGAAACACTTTTTGAGCAGTTATTAAAATTCGGTCTTTATATAGGAGCAATATTTCAAGTTATATGCATATTAGCTATAGTAATATATCAAGCAGGTCCATCTGATGGGGCTGCTGCATTAAAGGTACTTAAATGTTAAAGTAAGTAATAATTAGTGCATTGATCTAAATGTAATATGATAAAATTATAGGATGATCCAAGTGATGTTGAATGCTCAGAAAATAGTCCACAAGTTACTCCAAGAAAACCTCATCGTCCACGAAAGCAAGAAAAAAAGAAGAGACGTTGAAACAGCATGGAAGTCTGCTAAATGTACAACATAATTAATCTTATAAGAAAAAATACAAATAATCTCATAATGCCTTGAAAGCAAATTCCGGCACTTATTTCTTATTTGACAGATAATATTAATGTAGATGTTACTTGAAAGACAAGTATTAAAAAATTGTATAAATAATTGTAGATACTTTTTTGTATTTAAGTTTGTATTTACAATGGTTTTTAGAAGATTTATTATTGTATTTAAAATGTAATAAAACATGGAGACTGATAACATATAAATTTATTGATCAAATAAGATTAACTTTTTCACCCTATAAGAAGAAAGAACAAATTCTAACAGTCAATATTTGGTTTATTTTTTAAATATTTTCGTTTATTGGTAGAATCTTTTGAATACGAATAAACTAAAAATGTAATCAATTCAGAGTTTATATTATTATTATACTTTAGCAAAATAATCTAGTAGTATTGATAATACAGATATTATTTGATTTTTTTTACATAAAACTGAATGAATTATAATTTAATAAAGTGTATAATGTTTTTTCTTTATTAATCTTTGTGATTTTGACCATTGTTGCATGTTTGGTTTTCTACTGAAGCGTGGAAATCCTGGAACGTTTGCAGATCGCAACGAGACAGCACGATTTATTTATTATTACAAATGCGATTATATTTTCACATTAAGTTGCTACGCGATGTAGATGATAATTTCGTACATACATAAAAAATTCATGAATTAACTGTTAAGTAAAAACATTAGACATGTTACACTCAGCTAATACTCTGTTGCCGCAAGATATATTAGCAGAGGTTAGGAAATTTATTTCAGCTGCTGTTAGACCTTCTCATAATACAAATACTCTTGATGTGACCAGAACAGCTTTGGTTTTACTAAAAAATCTTCCTGCTGCAAGAGACGCTGTACTCGAATATTTTTGCAGTGTGTTTTGTGTTGCTGTTACAAAATATGTACGGCAAATTGAGGTAAACGTCAATAGTATTATTAACTAAAACTGTTAATCCAACAATAAAACTGATTCGTATTTTACAGACAAATCAAAATGTAGTTATATCTGAGGAAAGTATTATTGCTGAAATTTATACCGTGTTGAGTAGTTTTATTCATGGAAATCCTGAAGCATGGGCACCTATTATATCAGCGTGGTCTTTAGAATTGCTTGGTACCTATTAATTGCAAATTATGTGTTATGTTGATATAAAGACCAGTTCTCCTTGTAATGTATATGTTTAATTTAATAGGTAAATTATCATCAGATTATTCCAAACGTGGTAATTTACCAGTTAATGCTGGAATTAATGATTTTTTACAACAGTGGATGTCTTGTCGTGCTACTCGTACATTGATTGATATCACAGCACAATGTCTTCAATGTCTTATGCATTCAGATACAGAATCTTGTATCAAAGCATTACTAGATACTAGTGTATTACATAGTCCACATTTTGATTGGGTTGTTGCTCATGTTGGGAGTTGTTTCCCAAATACAGTTATTACAAGAGTATTATCATGTGGATTAAAAGATTTTTGTGCCATGGGCTATGAACATAATGTAAAAAATCCAAAATTAAATTCTGTTGTTGGTATTCTTGGACATTTGGCAGGCAGTCATTCTCAAGACATAAGAACTGCTCTGTTAGATTTATTTAAAGTAAGAGAATATAATAATAAATAGCTATAATAGTAAATAGGTTTCACAATGTACTAATTGTTAATTATTTATTATTATAGTGGAGTTTGGATGAGAATGTAAATGTTGATGAAGACACAAAGAAACAAAAATTAGCTACTGTTCCATTTTTGCTAAATTTAGCATCACTTTCCCAAACATTATTAAAAGCAATAACCAGTGATATTTCGCAAATATGTAAGTAAAATATATACATTTATGATATACAAAAGTATACTTTTTATATTAACACAGATGAAAGGGTAAAACTATGTTTTATGTTTTAGTAAATCCTGATGTCATACCACGACTTGCTTTATATGCCTCAGATTGGTGTAAATATTTTGATAATCTGCCAGAAGCACTGATAGACTTAACTGTACATTTAGCACTAGGTTGTGAGCAAGGAGCATCTCAGATAATAAATATTTTATTAGATACTAGTTTGAATACAAGTAATGTTGGATATCACAGTGTGAATGCAGCTCGAAGTGTCAAGAATATATGTCGTGAAATATTAGAGTTAATGCTGCAGGAAATAAATTTAACATTAAGGACACATGGCCCCCAGTTAGCAAATGTTGCTCTTCTAAATTCTATTAAACAGGAATTGCTTTTGATAATACCATTACTTTTGAATCCAAATCCATTAAGAGTGCAAACAGCAGTCAGATTATTATGTTTCATCGGTGGACAAAGTTCTAACATTTTAATATCTGCAGCATCATTTATGTTGGTGAAAGCAGAGACACCCTTTCATTTAGCTGCATTGATACGTCTTATTTCCAACAATGCAATACTGTTTCCTGCAAACAAATCTGAAAGTGAAACAATGTTTGCCAGTTATGGTTATTTTACACAAGTGGTAGAACAAGCACTTAGAGAAATTCATTATAAAAGTGTAACAGATATTCAAGAGTCAAGACAATTATTTCAAAATCTCACAACATTATTAAAGTAGGTGTATCCAATACAACTCTACATATGTCTATGTCTAGACATTATTTACATAAACATAATACTTCTATTTTTCAGATGGGAGAAGTCTAATAAAGCAACAGTTTTTAGGTCAAAGATGGTAACTAGAGCCATCAAATCTAATTTATCCCAAATTTCTTCATTACTAACAAAAACAGATAATTTTGATTTAGCAAATGATATTGCTAGAATGTTAGATTTATTAAGCATGCCTGGAAAAGATCATTTTGTTCCAAACATTGAACTTACACTAAAACTAATAAAAGCAGTATTGCAGTACTTTTTTCTCTGTATAGCTGAAGAAGGTAAATAATTTATTTGCATGCATTGTGATACTATAAGTATACTATAATACTAACATTAATATTGATTTACAGATATCATAAAGAAAGAAAAAGGTATCAAAATTGTTTGTCATCTATTAAAGGATTTGACTTGTTACTCTCAGTGTGCAAGAGTATTAGCACTTAGAGAAATTTTGGTACATTGTATTGATAATGGTCCTGCTATATATTTTGGTGCAAAGGAAAAATTTGAGCCACAGTTTGAAGAAATGTTGCTCCTCCATCAAAATCATAGGCAGGTAATTCCAGTATAAATCTATAACTAATAAACATACTCAATATTTCACGTATTCAACACTTGTATGATTGTAGGTTACGAGTACAATGCTAGCTCAAAGGCACTCTTCAGTATTTCATGCTGGTGTAATAGGACATGGTCCAAGAAGACCACCACCTGAAAATAATCTTGATAAGGAGATTATTACTATAAATAAAATGTTGTTAATTGATGTAATAAAGGTAAGCTGTATATATTTATTATAAAATATATAACTTGTGTCATAAATTTATTTAATTTTTTAGGCTTGCTGTAGCAACCCGGAGTTAGAACAATATCCTGTTAATCTAGATGCATTGACAATGGTCAGTCTGTTATTAGTAGAATTAGTATCACCTGATGTCATGTATAATGGATTACCATGGCCTGATGAAGAATTTACAAAAGTGTGTACTTTTTGAAGTACATGCCATATTCATAAATTTCAAATGATATTGAGTAAAATGTATCATTACAGGTCACTGTGGAAAGAGATTTACAAATTCGTCGTACATTTAAAGATGTACCTCTGTTGTGGACTCTTTTGGAATTAACAGCTTGGTATAGACCAGCTTTAGCCTATTGTTCTGTTTTGTTAAGAGGCATAGCTGCTACAGTTATGGCTAACTGGAACATAGAAGAAGGAGTTGCACTTTTAAACGTTATGGCACTTGGACAATTGTTGCCACCTCCATTAGCCAGTATCAGAGATATTCTTCCTGTTCTTGAATCGAATCAGGTATATTCGCATACATTACACGTATTTCATGAATTCCTTTTTTGTAATAAAACGTTTTTACGAAATTTTGTTTTATTTTCATTACAGATAAATACTGTGATGCGAGAATGCGTATGGGCTTACATGCGAGAAAATGTTCCATCGCCAGCATTATTTACTCGCAATGAAGGATCTAATATAGCGTGGAGAGACACCGATACTTCGGTGCCAAACACACGTTTCATAGAAATACTTCGTTTGGTTTTACTTGCAAATATCCATAATTTGGGACCACTTTATTCTACATTATTTTTTAATGAACATAAGTAATGCAAAGAATGTTTACATTGAATATAGACAAAGATATAAACATATAAATATAGGAATACATAATTACTCTGTAAATAATCACTTATTTTGTATACACTATATCAGAGCATTACAAAAAAACAAAATAAATTGTAAAAGTATAATTAACAGAAAAAGGAAAGCTAATAATGTGTCTTTCAAAGAAATTTAATACTTTTATACTATTCACAATACATACTATCGGGTATTTAATATCCCAACTTCTACATGGAAATTGTATAACAGTAGGTATATTATTATCAGTAACAACTCTATTACATACAAAGTAGAAAAGGACATTCACACTTTATAAAATAGAAAGTAATTTTTACCAATATTTTATATATAATTTGCTATTCTGTTCATAACATATGTAAAAACCCAACACTCATTTATAAATTTTATGTTATATATTGTATTAGTGATACATCCCACATTCATTCTTTTTATGATATTAACAGATTGTAATTATTTCATGATACTGAGCAAATATATGAACGGAGGAGAGCTCGGTTGATTCTCTGTAGGTAGGATTAAACAAGGAAGACAAAAAATAAGTTTCAGTTTTTATAAAAGTACATTGTGCTAAATACATTCAAGAAATTAAATTGTTTTGTATCTTTAATAATGCAGGAATGATGGTACCTATAATGAACGAACACTGTTCAAATTAATTGCAGTACGAATACCCAAGGTGGGTGTCTCGTCCGAACAAAATGATTACATATTGTATGCATTGCTTAGATTCATATAAACGTTACGAATTTTATCGTATCCGTTGAGTCTTTCACAAAGCTCTGGATTATACAGAGCTTAAAACATTAGTAAAAAATGTTGAGAATATTTAATTATTTTCTTACTATGTACATTGCTCGTGTGAAATATTTTATCTTAAATGCATGCATAGCATTTAATAAAATTTCTCACATTTTTACTAGAGCATTTAAGAGTTATGTATGAATTCCTCTTCTACACCTTGTCATTGCATTTGGTTGCAATTGGCATGACTTATGCACTAAAGACATAGTGCAGAATGGCTATTACTTACATGTGACAAAACGTATTTTTTTTTTTTAAATAAACCAAAAAAAATATAACCACGGAAAATGACAATTTTATCAAGGTGATGTATACAAATAAATGTATAATGCATAATTTCTTTTTCAATATGTAAAAATACGTAATATGGTTTCATATGAAGTAAGGTATTTTCAAATCATAAATAACACCTTTATGATTTGTTTCACACGATGAAGACCACTTGATGGCAAATCAAGCTCATATTGATGCTGATATTGCCAAATGTTCTTATTTCACAATAAATTATTATTCAGTTCTTCGAAATTAAAAAGTTCACTTTGAAAGTCTATGTATATTAAGTTTAGAACAATAGAGTGCTCATGCCACCCATTTCACTTTGCTCTTTGACGAAGATTTCAAAGTACTGGTATATAATTGTCACAGCAAGTAAAATACCAGTGCCTGATCCAATTGCACCAAGGAAGTCAGCTAGTACAGAAAGAGCTCCAATACATAGGCCACCAAATGCTGCAGCAGTTGGAATGTATCTATTCAATTCACGAATCATGGAATTGTCTCTATGACCCCTCATTACCATTTGTTGTTCTTTTAATTGTTTCCAAACCTAAACAAAAAAAGTATATATCTTTGTATGCAATATATAATAATATAACAAGAATTAAACAGTATTACAACTTACATCTTTTGCAGAGCTGCCTGAAACTTCTATCCAGGTCTTAGAGAAGAAAGCACATGAACCAAGCATAAATAAAATATACAAGAAAGCATGTACTGGATCCTGCACAATATGGCCCACTGACTCTGGTGGTGAAAGATAATAACACAATCCACCAACAGGGTAAGATCTAGCAGGACCACCATCGCCAATATCAGACCATACTCCTAACAAATTCACCATCAAATTCCCATGGAATTTTACGGCTAACATCTGAGAGATGACGTATAAGTTGGATACTAATGCAGATTGGAGAATAATTGGAATATTACTGGTATAAAATAATTTGATAGGATAGCTGCTGTACTGGCCACGATACCTAGCAGATTTTATCGGTAAATCAACGCGGAAACCCTAAAAATAAAAATTTTTCATATTAATTTATACTTAAATGTGAGTTTGGGAAATATGACAAATATCACTTCACATTACCTGGAAGTAAATTACGATTGCGAACACTAAAATTGTAGCAAGCAGATTCATGAGATTAGGAAGATTCTGTCTGTAAAATGCTTCACGAAGAGCTCGCACTTTATCTTGTCTTGTAGCCAAAAGATGGAACAAAGCAATTACAGCACCTTCAAATTCTGTTCCACGACCTGTATATATAATGAAGTTTATATAGCAAACTTTAACAAATATAATTATGTCAATCTAATGCTTATTGTAACAGACATACCAGTATTGACAGTGGTAGGAGAAAATGCTTTCCATACTATAGTTTCACAAATGTTAGTGGCAATAAAGAGAGAAATTCCACTTCCTAGACCATAACCTTTTTGCAACAATTCATCAAGTAGTAATACTATCAAACCAGCAACAAATAATTGAATGATAATTAGAAGACAAACGCCAGCGCCAATTTCTGTTGGATCTCCATACATTCCAGTCATTACATAAACAATGGCCTGACCGACAGTAATTACCATACCAAACACTAGACATAAAAAAAATATAAAATTTATTTAATCAATGAAAATATTATAAAACATATCATGTAAAACTTTTACTTACACTTTTGTGCTCCGTTAAATAATGCTCTATCCTTTGGTGTATCACCAACTTCAATAATCTTTGCACCATGCAGAAGTTGCATGATAAGACCAGAAGTGACAATGGGAGAAATTCCCAGTTCCATAAGGGTACCTCTATTTGACGCAAGAATGACACGAATCCAGTAAAAGGGATCTGCACTGTCTGAAGACATGATACCGAAAAGTGGAATCTAAAAAATAATATATTATAAACTTTGAAATATTTTCTTATTTATAGAATACAATTTTCTAATACAGAATATATATGATAATGATAAATATTACATATATATATATATATATATATATATGTATATACATATAAATATATAGCTTACCTGACAGCAGACTAAAAAGATAAATAATGTTATAGCTGTCCATAGTACTTTTTCTCTAAATTGAATCTGTAAATAAAAAGAAAAGCACAATGTATAAGCAAAAAAGTATGGTATCAAATTGCTTTCACATGTACAAAAGTAGGTTACAGGTTCAGCAATTAGAATGGATGAACAATCTGTACTTGTTTTCAATGACTAATTCAGTATAGATCTAATCTCTATTATATCGAAATTTCGAAAATATGATGTACTATTTACAAATACAAGCGAACAAATCGAAGTTATAAATAGATATACGAAAACTTACCTTTCTTTGCGGTTTCGCTATTTCTGGCAGTATACTGCAAAATGGTTTTATCACTTCCAAAAATTTGACTGAAAAATTGAAAAACGATGAGAACGGAAACGTAAAATAGAATAAGGTCGGTTAAAGTTAGCAATTATTACAAATTTGCATCGTAGTAACAATATGTTGTCACAGTATGAGTGATTTCGGGAGGTTACCGATACAACAAGTAGCGGTAATATTTTTTTCGTTAAAATATAACTGTAATTTCTAACAATCGTATAATATACTTACATCCCATTTTAATTCCGTAACGTTATTTGCCTTCGATGTTAGCGTTCAACGGTGCAACCGACCAACGTTCTTTGTAGGACTCCAGGAACAACACCGTTGAACACTTGCACATGAAACAAGAAGACTCGAGTAAAGGTGGCCGCGTAGGCTTAAACTGGCAAACGGTTGCGAGTCGTGGCTCTCTTCGACGACACGTATCAATATGCCGCTGTCACGTGACTTGATGATGTTGGCCGCCGCGAGATCAGTGTTCGCATAACAAATAACAGATGGCGCCAGGATAGCGAGCAAGCATGCACGCCATCTATGATTATCGGCGCGTGTCAAATAGATATTTTCAGTTTTCAAATGAAATTAATAAAATCTTACAAATAAAAACTTGCGCTTTAATATTGCTTAGCTTACAGCGACACTTGAACGGTATATTTTGATTTTGTATTTTTTTACCATTTGTAATATTTCTAATAATTATTAAATCATTTTGCAACCGTTCTTTGACTTCTTTCGCATTTACAAACTATCGCAAACTATTTGTAACACACTCGAATAAGTCATTTTATTTATTATTATGTATTTACAATTATCGCAAAAACCTTCATGGGTATGAAATAGAGGCTAACCAGATAAAGTTGATAAGTTATTTGTCAAGTGATAAATGTGTAAATAGTATGTCATTGTCTGTAGAGTGTCTAAATAAAGCAAAATGAAGTCAATAATTTAAACGATTGAAGAATTTGTATGTTCCTTTCCGAATGGATGTTATACAAAATATAAAATAGCAAAAAATTAACTAATAAAATGGAACGTGTAAATGAAATTTCATGAAAATGGAATCGAATTAATGATAAGTTTTATTTGTATTGTAACAACATAAACTAGTACTATAATATTTATCGATCGTACGCGCTGCTAAGCTAATCTGTATACTTATCCATTTGTGTTGTATATACGTCATTATGAGGTGAACGTAGAATACTATATAAGGATAGCACTACCCCGTATAAATTTTACTCGACATTCATACTCGTTTCTGATCGGCGTAGTGCACACGTACTATTTTTTCTCTAATAGTTATACTACACATTCATCATGTTAAATATTCTTTGGCAGTTTTTATTTTTCACGTTATATTTCGCTGCGTTTTCGGAGGCTCGGTAAGTGAAAGGAACTTATTAGCTCCATTTAAAGGTAAAAAAGTGAAATATCTGTAAGAGCAATTCGGCCTAAAATTTCATGTTTCTACAGTTCAATGGAATTTATCCGTTGTAAATTATCGCGTCGTTTAAAGGCAAAATGTATGCACTCGTTGTTAAAAAATGTTTTTTTAAATTAATAGTAGATATTATACGATAGCAAATATGAACAGCTGTAATGTCACGGAAAGATATGAAAATTTTACGCTCAATAAGTTCATGAAAAATGTTACTATCAAGCGAGCATCATTAGTCCATTCGTAATACGCGCTTCTATACAAAACGATAAAAAAGATCGTATTAGGAATATCTGCGTATATATTACATCGCCTGCGCGCGTTTGAACGTAGTCTTCCACAGAATTTCTTAATACAAGTCGTTGTTTTTATTTGTTCATTTTTTATTCTTATCATCTATTTTTGGACCATTGTTTTCACTCGAAGCCATCTGTATGTACATAGACACTGTAAAGAAGAATTGAACAGCGCATTTTTAAAAATGACTACGTAAATATTATTCTATTATGTAATGATAGGAACATAAGGCATTCGCGGAACTTATCTTACATATACTCTATTTCCTCAATAGTTTTGTAATTTTTTTCAACCAAGTAGAAGAAGCTCCCAGATTCCTTCATTCCGTAGAATAATTAAATATTTAATCTGTCCTTGGATACATGATATCCGTAGAATACCGCCGATTATTCGATTTCAAGAAAATTGTTTTGCATTTATCTCACGTTATGTCGAATTTATCTTAGTGATTATATCCATTCTTTTATCTTCTTATTCTGTAACTTCATATCCGCCCATTTTAATGTATGAATGCAATTAATATGGGAACAATACAATGGAATATTTTTAAATATGCTTATGTTAACTTATAATTACATAAATTGTAATCATTAATATTTATTGTACAGCATAAATGCCTCTGAAATCGATGAAAATACACCTGGCATTCAAATTAAGCAAGTAACAGAACCATATGGACTTTCAGAGGGACCACATTGGGATCCAAAAACACAGAAATTATATTTTGTAGATATTTTTGGTCAAAAAATACGCAGGCTAGATCCTGCATCTGGTTCTGTAACCTCTACATACATAGGTATTTAATATTAATCAATTTAATTTATAATAAGACATTCTATTTTTGAACATTTCTTTAAATTATTTTATATATAGAAAATGGACCCGTTGGAGTAGCCATACCTGTGCAAGATGAGCCTAACAAATTTGTAGCAGGTTCTGGCACTGATTTTGTTCTTGTAACATGGGAAGATCAACTTACTCAAGACAAAGCTTCTACCAGAGTACTAGCTACCGTTGATAAAGACCGTAATGAGACAAGATGGAATGATGGCAAAGCTGACTCTTCTGGACGATTTTGGGGTGGTCGGTATAGCAATTACTCGTTATTATGTAATTTATTTAATAGCAATAACTTTGTGGGACAGGTACCATGGGTCCAGAAGTAAATGGGAATGCAGTACCCAATCAAGGAACTTTTTATCGTATAGGACCACATAGTGATGTAAAAGTAGAAATAACTCCTGTGACTATAAGCAATGGATTAGCATGGAATAAAGAAGATGACCTGTTTTATTACATAGATTCAGCTACATATCAAGTAGCAGTATTTGATTATGATAGTCACAATGGAACTATATGTAATTGATATTTAGAAATTTATATTTAATAAATTGTAATTACTTTTTTTATATCAATTTTATTCTCACAGCAAATAAAAGAATTGCATTTGATCTGAAGAAGAATAACATTACTGGAATTCCTGATGGTATGGCCATAGATACAAATGGCAACCTTTGGATAGCAGTTTACATGGGATCTCGTGTAAGTAAAATATAAAGCCATATTAAAATAATTAAATGTTTAGAAGCTAATATTATAATTGATATGACTCTGAATTTTCTTCATTTAGGTCCTTAATGTGAATCCAAGGACTGGAAAATTAATATGCTCTGTTAAAATACCAGCAGAAAGAGTAACAAGTGTTGCATTTGGTGGATCACGTTTAGATGTTATGTATGTGACCACATCATCATATGGTTTATCAGAAGCAGAGAAGAAAAATCAGCCAAAGGCTGGATCTGTATTTTCTGTAGAAGGTTTAAATGTTAATGGATTGCTGGCAAATAATTTTAAACTGTGAAGACACTAATGCATATATATATATACACGCATGAGAAAGTTCTATAATTATCAGGTAAATGTATCAAGTTATATAAATATAAAAATATTTTATTTCTTTATTATATAATAAACGTATTTAAAATGATTGTTTTAATCAGTATACTGTTGTGTATGTCGGTATATATTTCTGAATAAATATCAACTTCACATTATTATTATTTCAGTTTATTTGTTCTCTTCCTTTATTTCTTTTATTATATGATTATGATTCGTTATTGTCCTCTTATAAAACAATTTGGCAAAATTGGTCGTCCATTACGGCAACAAAATATCTCGTTTTGGTTACCATGGAAATATACTCAGTGCTGTATCACTAAACATACCCAAAAGGGGCACGTCTCTACGACTCAGTACTGTACTTTTAAAAGGACCCAAAACGGGGACTAATTACCGTAGGAGATCGAAAGAAGTCTGGCTGCAGGAATACGGGTCATATTGGTCAGAATTCACACGCATTTTCGACTCTAGCGCGCTATTGGCCGAAACGGTTACACACACTAAGCGCCTCGCCGGATAAAAAACAGTGATTGATCCTAGCGAGAGACCCCTCTTGTCCCTTTGCCATCCCGCGAGACTTCTTTTGATGTCCCTATAGTACTTTAATGTTCAGGAATGTAACAAGCAGAAGATCTAACATGGGAACCTCTAAATAAGATATCGAAATAAAAATTAGTGTAAACGATTTTTTATCTAGAGGGCCAGCTGTACATACTCAATGTTCAGACTTGTATTTATAAGGTTCTAATTTTGACACTACATAAGTGTGTTTAATTGTATATTATATGTATTAAAAAATTATTACCGAAAACGTCAGTAAAAAATTATTTTTGGTTAAGATTCTTGATTTAGTGTAACCTGAGGCATCCTTTTGTTTTGATGAATTTTACGTTAGCCTGATGTAAATATTAGAGACGTATTTGTTAGAGATGCAACGTTACGACGCTCTTATACAAGAAATAGAAGCTATCGATGACTATTTGGGACCTACTTTTCGGTATGTGAATTCCATTTATGGTACAATATATTAGTTAACCCCTGTCAAAAAAACGCGCCTACGGAAACCACCCCCTGTACGCAGATGCAAGGTCGAACAGTGCATATGCGCAATGAAGGGGTTGAAATAGGGTCGTACTTCAGGGGATGAAAATAAAATGAAATAAGATAAAATTTGATAATATGTCAAGATTATCGGGCGCTCAAATTAAAAATATTCTGTCGAGCGTTACGTCAAAGACCGATCATTTTTTATATGAAATAGAAACATCAAACAATAATAGTATAAGCCTTATTATCAGGTACTACTGTTGCTGTTTGTTGAGTTAGAGTTTGTAGAAGTAATTGCGTATTTCATTTAAAATGATTCGCATTGCAGGGCAATTTACGATGGCAACGAACATGAAAAATTTATGGAGAAGCTCGATGAACGTATCAGAGCTCATGACAAAGACATTGAGAGAATGTGTAATCATCACTATCAAGGATTCATCGATTCCATTCGTGAACTTTTACAAGTTCGTTCACAAGCACAACAACTTAACGTTAGTAGAAGAATTTGTTATCTTTGCTTTAATTTTATATAAAATATTATTTTTTTTTCAATATACCATTAATTGTACAGGCTGAAATAGTAGAACTTGATAAATGTATAACTGCCACTTCAAGCAAGGTAATTGAGAAAGGAGAAGAACTTGTAAGGGCACGTAAAGTAGAAAGTAATATGGCAGCTGCAGTGAATAGTTTAACTATGTGCCTTCCTGTTTTGGCAGCTTATGCAAAACTACAAAAGCAATTGAAAGATAAACGTTATTATCCAGCTTTAAAAACTCTTGAACAGCTAGAACATCATGACCTTCCAAAAGTTACGAATTACAGATTCTCTTCCCAAATAACTCAACAAATTCCACAGTAGGTAGTATTATAACAAAATATAATGAATCTTTATGTAGCTATGATTCTGAAAGTAACTAAGATGCAATGTATAGGTTGCGTGAAAATATAAAAGATGCTTCCATGTCAGATCTAAGAGATTTTTTAGAAAATATAAGAAAACATTCACCAAAAATTGGAGAGGTTGCTATGCGACATGTAAGTAAAATCTGTGTACAAATATTATCAGGAGTTATACAAAATAGTAACAGTAATAATGTGTCTTGCTTCTATACTAGACTGCTGAGCACTTGGTTATTGAGGCTGAAATAATTGGACGAAAAAAAAAGAAAACGCATACATATTCAGAATCAGGTGATACAGAAGAAGAATTAAGTGCACAAGATTTAATGGATTTTAGTCCAGTATATCGTTGCATGCACATTTATACTGTTCTTCGTGAGGGTGAAACATTTAAGACTTATTATAGAAACCAAAGAAAACAACAGGCCAGACTTGTTTTACAGCCTCCTATTAATATGGTGAATAGAGTACCTTCATCAATTAGATTTGTTTATTATAATACTTATTTTAAGATGTCCTCTTTTTTATATTTAGCATGAAAGTTTAGTTGGATATCAGACTTACCTGCATAGTATTGTTGGTTTTTTTGTGGTAGAAGATCACATTTTGAATACAAGTAATGGATTAGCTACTCATTCTTATTTAGAAGAATTATGGACCATGGCATTATCTAAAATAGTTAATTCGCTTCGAACACATTCAGTAAGTTCTGCATTAAATTTAAGATATTGATTAGAAGGATTAGTCATATTTTAATAATGTTTAATTTTTTAGGCATATTGTACAGATGCAACGCTTATATTAAAGATAAAAAACTTGATAATGCTTTTTAACACAACACTAAGTGTAAGTAAAATTGATAATATTTTTAATTGGCATGTTTGTATTATTTACTTTTACTGGCAAACAGAACTATGGCTATCCTGTTGGACAACTTTGGGATTTACTTCAAGAAATTCGTGTACACTATAATGAGGTTCTTATGCAACATTGGGTTCAAGTCTTTAGAGATATTTTAGATGAGGATAGTTTCTTACCATTGCAGGTATATATTATTGATTGGTTTAGTGTAAAATATTATGTTCTTGTGTTATATGCCACAAATCAATTAATTAATTACAGGTCACTTCACAAGCAGAATATGAAAGCATTCTTAGTTCCTTTCCATATCATGATGAAGAAATACAAAAAACCAAGTTTCCTAAGAAATTTCCATTTTCAGCTATGGTTCCAAAAGTGTATCAACAAGTTAAAGAATTTATTTACGCTTGCTTGAAATATTCAGAAGATTTAAATTTTACACAGTCTGAGATAGATGAAATGATTTGTAAATCAACAAATTTACTTTTAACAAGGACGTTCAGTGGATGTTTATCATCATTATTTCGAAAACCGTCTTTAGCTCTTCTACAAGTAGTTCAAATTATAATAAACATGGGCTACTTGGAAAAATCTACCAAATACCTAGAAGAATTTGTCACTAATATTACTGGGTAAAATCTTTAAGTGTTATTAATTAAATTGAATAAAATCAAAATAATGAATTTAATAATATTATAGAACACAACATGAAGGACAATTAAGTTGTGTGGGAGACAAATCAGCTATGTTTAGAGTAGCAAGAGAAGATGCGGAAACGCAGATTTGTGAGAAACTTACGAAAAAGTTGGACGAATTTTTAGAATTAGAAAATTATGATTGGAATTTATCTGAACCTCAAGGTCATGCCTCTGGATTCATTACAGATCTCATAGCGTTTTTACAAAGTACCTTCACATGCTTCACTAATTTACCTGTACGTATATGGAAATCTGTTAAGCCATCAACTTTTTTATTATATAAAAAATTTATTTTTAATCCACAGGACGAAGTTGCACAAGTTGCATGTAAATCAGCTTGTGATCATATAGCAAAGGCCATATTAGATATATTAATTAGTGAAGATGTAAAGCAAATATCGATGGGTGCGCTTCAGCAAGTAAATTTGGACACGATACAATGTGAACGTATGTTTCCTGTATTTATAGATTATATATATTCTGTACTAAGCAGTTATTCAACAATATATAATTTCACCTTACAGAGTTCGCTGCTTCAGAACCTATTGTTGGTTTACCAGAAGGTACACTATTGCAATATTTCAGTCAATTAAGACAATTGCTAGACTTGTTTATGAGCTGGGATTGGCCAACTTATTTTCATGATTATGGTCATGAATCGAGCAAATATAATTTAGTAACTCCAAATATGGCTGTGATTTTATTAGAGAAGTAAGTAACGAATTTTATTATATTAGCAGAATGTTTTATTATAACTTTCTATGACGTAATTTTGCAGATTGAAAGAATCAGATAAAAAAACAGTATTTTCTGTACTGAAGAAAAGTGAGAGGGACAAAAAAAAATTATTAGAAACTGTATTAAAGCAATTGCGTCAATTGGCACAGACTACTCAACAATAACGATTACTGAAACTGATACGATATATGTATATCATGTGAATTATAAATATAGATTAAAATTTTGTATATATATACATCTATATATATAGATGTATAAAACTGTTGCACAGTTTCGTACAAATCAATATACAAAACTGTACAATACTGTTAGTTTTATTAATTTACTAATTTATTGTATTAAAATATTTAAAACCTTTAGTTCAATTTGTACGATGTAGACAGCTACAACAGTACATTTGATTATGTAATAAAATTTATAAATATAAATTTCTGATATATACGAACATAAATGTTATTTTTTGTAATGTGCAATTCTTTATAGCTTAAACTGTTAAATGGGCATAGCATAGCAAAAAGTTAATTTAATTTTTGTTCGTCAGTGGTATGAAAGCATTTTTGCTATCACAAAAAATATTACACAGTATCTGGCATAACTGTATCGGCATTGATATATTATATGTAAATAAGATACAATGTACAACAACTCTACAACGAATAAAATCCCAATTCCTATCTTGCGAACGCAATATGTTTAGAATTACATGTAAAGTACTGAAATTGTTCCTTTTAATAGTACGAAACCTTTTCCACGTTGATCTAATGACACAGAGCACTCATATTAAATACAAATCAACTACACAAATAGATTGATAATTATATTCGGAATAATAAAATAGATTAAATACAAACCAACAATAATTCCTGTAAAAGATTACCAAGAGCATAGGTCTTGCTTATGAATCAATTGGATACGTATTTTTAATTGTAAATCAAATCATTAGTAATATGTGTATATAGACCAATTATAATGCACATGGCATGGTAAATTATGATGATACGACTAATCTTCAATATTGTCAGGATCCACGTCATCAGGTAACATGGAGTATTTGTTAGATACGACGAAATTCTAAAATGGAGTATCGGTTAATTTTATATTTTATATATTAATTATAGTAACAGTGTAGATAAGAAGTGTTTACTCACCGGAGCTTCCTCATCTTTTGCCTTAGGCATTCTATCAATTTCATCTTTTTCCTTATCTCTTTCTTTTCGCTCCCTGCTGATTTATTATTATAATTATTGTATTATTGACTACACATTGATGCATACGATACAAACTGATAATACATGATGTATCATATTACCTTCCTGATCCACGATTGTCGCTCTTCTGTGGGGTCTTTATCGGTGGTGGACCACTGCGAACTGCGCTTGGACCTTTAGAATCGCCATGTTTAGGTTCACCATCTACTGAAACAATACATTTACATTTGATATCATCGTATAGAAGTTATATTTATATAAAATGTGGCTATACGATTTTTTCCTATTATAGGAGTGCACAAAGAGAAAAATACCAGAACGTGCTGAAGCTGATTGACTTTGCGAAGCCGATCTTTCTGATCTCCAAGTTTCGCGGCTCCTATCCTTCTCTTTATCATCACGATCTTCCTGCAAATAAAATATAATTTTTTTTTTAGAAAGTGACAAAATTGATAGCAATTATCCTAACGAATGATATTAATTCATTGGTTTTCTATGTAAACATTTTTTTTTATGATTAATTTACAACACTTACTCCATTCCGACGCCCCCATGTACCTTCTTTGCGCTTTTCGAATTCCCTGATAAAGTAGAAAAATTAGAATAATACTTATCGATTATATGCATTCATAATTATAAAATATATTTCACGCACGCTTCTTCCTTAGATCTCGATTCTGCATATGATTTCGCAAGACGTTCTTCTATTTCTCTTTCCCTAGCAGTGGTGTCCACTGGTTTAGCTGCACCAAAAATATTTGTTGCTGGCACTGACGTGGGAGCTGGAGCTGGAGTTGGGGCTTTAGCTGTAGCTGTAGCTGTAGCTGAAGCTGAAGCTGAATCTGAATCTGGATCTACAGATTCTGTTTTTTCATCCTTAACATTTATCGGTTCGATAGGTTTAGTGCGAGGTTGCAGTTGTAACTTTGGTCTGGTCCGTGACTCAGCTGAAATTTTGCATGCAGAAGAAGATTAATCATTCATTTTGAGTTTCTATCATTTTCTTGAATTATTAGCTATCTGCTTACGTTTCGAATCTGTATTTCCTCTTGGTTCCCTACGTCCATCCCGATCCCAATCTCCGAAATCGCGACGTGGACCAAAGCTACCACCTCTGTCTCTGTCTCTATCTCCATCCCTACCTCCATCTCTACCTCCATCTCTACTACCTCTATCACCAAATCGTGACCATTCCTTATCCCTACCATCATCATCTTTGAAACCCTTATCTCCGAATGCCGATCTTCCTCTGTCGTCATCGGTTCTAGTACGCCATGCACCAGGTTTATCATCAGTAACTACAAAATATACCAGCAATATTTATTTATTGACTTTCTTTCTAATGTAAAATAAAACATTATATCTACCATCTCTTTCCCTCTCTCTATCCCTGTCCCTGTCTCTGTCCTTGTTATCATAACGGCTACGATAGGAATCATTATCAGAAGAAGGGGCTTCATCCCTAGGCCTACTTCTCCAATCTCCAGCAGTACGTTCGGGATCATCATAAGTATCTCTGCGATTATCTCTTCCCATGCGCCCTCCGCGTCGCTCATCATTAGTGGTGTTTGAAACTTCAATTCGAATGCGCCTTGTTTTCATAGTCTAAACATTAAATATGTAACTGTTTTGCATGATCTTTCTACACATTTGCTTTGTTACCATAATCGCTAATTAATTAATTGTCTTACTGTATTTGTCATACAAAGAGCATCAATTAAACTTTGACGGTCTTCAAATTCCACATATCCATATCCTCTAAGTTGTCTATTTGGATCTTTTGGTAAACGTACACTAGTGACCTGTAAAAATTACAATTAAAGATTAATACACTCATCAAATGTAATTATGCAACAGCTTAATTGAATATCCATATTACAATAAAATATAAAAACCTTCATCTCAGCAAAAAAATCCACAAGATCATCTTCATCGACTTCATACGGCAAACTAGTAACGTATGCTACAAAAGGAGGGTTTGTAGGAATATTTTCTTCATCGATACGTGGACCTCTTGCAGCCCTAGGTGCCGTAGGTAAAACCACTGGTTCTTTACTACTCCTCGAGGTATATCCTTGTAGCCAAATGAAAGCATAAACAATTACCGGGCACGTACAAAAGGATTATGACAAGCATATTCCTTTAATTTAAATACACTCAAAAATTAATATCAAAATAGTTGTTCTAAAACCTTGATATGACCAGATTCAAGATTGTAATCTAAAAAATGATCAGCTATAGATCTCAAAATATCATATACCGTGATCATCTTCAACATCATCAGCCCAACTTGACGACTTCAAAGGTACGGCAGGGGTTCCACCACCATCAGCCAAAAAGGACATCAAATTGACAGTTTTACAATTTTTCTTCTTTTTTCCTTTTTTACCTGTATAAACACGTTAAAGTAAAATTTCCAGTTTAAAGAACGTAGTGCGAATGCAGTATGCTACAATATTGAAAGCATGGTGCAATTTGTATAAAGTATGGTTATGTTCGTGAAAAAGCGTTTTAACATCGTATAGAGAACTCATCGCAAGTTAGTGTATCAAAAATAACACGCAGACTTATGTCAACAAAATTTTGAAAGGAATATATTTACCCGAAGACATGATTGTGACGCAGATTATCAGAAATATAAACTGCTTGATATCTCGTTAACCCACACGGTCAATTTCAGAATCCGTAAGGCATGAAATGTGTTTCGAGAAAGGACACCATGAAAGACCTCGATCTCACCAATTTTATGCTTTTCGCAAAACCAGTCGTAACTTTTGCGGTTCGAGGCCAATAGCTGTCTCTGCTTCTAGGGTCGTATTAGGACCATCTGCTTTACAACCAATGACAAAGGGCAGATTCTTTTTGACTAGAATCGTAATTACCTTCAAAAATTTGTTTATTTATTTGCGGATCTTTTTGATTATTTGAGTCAGTACAATGGTCCGACAATCTAATTGGCTAATAAAAAATCTATATTTTTGATTGGCTAAATTAGTCCGTATTGCATTTTCCCTATGTGCAAAAAAATGGCGCCAATATACCAAAATTTAAATGTCATATATATTCGTTACTGATCACACTGCTAATACTGGCAAGTTATTCAAATATTAGTATCTCGAACTTGCAACTTTTTTTTAGCACAGAGGAACAATTCAATCTTTTATAAAATATTGTACCACCCTTTACGTAATATGCTTGACAAGCAAGTTTATATTTCGGCTTTATATCCTAGGGGAAACTTACGTAATCGTTGCCATATTACGTCCTGGATCAGTTAAAATTTTACCGCGATTTTCACTTTTCTACCTGCGCATGAAAGAGAAGTGTCGGCATCATTAGAATTAGAGTAGTACAATATTTAGTACGAAATTCTATATGAATTTAATGAATTGCGGTAACTAAACGTTGATAAAATGTCAAAAGTGAATACATTGTTTAATTATTTTACATCACCGAAAACTGTCAAACAAGGGGACAATAAAGTGAAGGATAAAGCAAAGCCGGAAACACCGAAAAGAGGACAAAGGGACAAAGGTTTGTAGAGTGAAATTCCTAACGAGATAAATATTATATATACATTCATTTGTTTTGCTTGTGTATAATATATTTTAGTTTATACTTGTGTTAAAGTTAATATGAATTATAATTTGGGTATATAGAGAGAGTATCCTATTTATACCAATTATTTCTTCAAATGTGGTTTTATATACAGGAAAGAAAAGAACAGAAGAAAAAGAAAATTGTCAAACTGGTACACGCAAGAGGATTTATAAAGATGAAGAATCAGGCGACAATGAAGAAAAAACACCAACAAAACCTAAAAGACGTCGAATTATTGTGTCCGAAGATAGTGAAGATTCTGGAGATAGTTTTAAACCTGGTATGTGTAAAATATAATTAATTCATATTGTGTATAATAATTTAAATTCATTTAATTTATCAGTTCTGCTACTTTATAGATTCAGTCGAAGAAGCTAGTGAATCTGATTCACTTTCTGAAGGTGTTCCAGAAAGTGAAATAGAAACACAAGAAGAGGAAGAAACTCCTGAGGTAAAGTAACATTAAACATACATGTTCTTATTTAATCTTTTTTATTTTTTTTTTATCATAATAAAGATATTTGGGTATTTTAGAAAAAGCCAACAAAGTCTGCTGGAACAGCCAAACGTTCCTTTAAAGGAAAAGGAGTTAAAAAATCATTAGGGAAAAAAGAAACAAAATCAATTGGGGCATCGCAATTGGTAGAACAAACAACAAATACTGCTGCAACTACAGTGGGGTCATGGCCTCATTTAAAATATGACTTTCTTCAGCCTAATAAAATAAGAGATATTCATAGAAGACCACCAAATGATCCAAATTATGATCCCAAGACAGTTTATGTTCCATTGGATTTCCTAAACAATTTAACACCCGTAGGACTTTCTACTGTTTGTAAATGTAATATTTATGCCTAATATTGTATTATTGATAATTATTGTCTCCCATAGGCTATAAGACAGTGGTGGGAAATCAAGAGTAAACATTTTGATTGTGTCCTATTTTTCAAAGTTGGAAAATTCTATGAATTATATCATATGGATGCAGTAACTGGAGTTAATGAACTTAATCTTACATATATGCGTGTAAGTTATTATAAAGATATAAAAAGTATTTCTTTACAGTTTATAATATTTTTTGTAGGGTGAATTTGCACATTCTGGTTTCCCAGAAATTGGATATGGACGTTTTTCAACAAGCCTTATTGAGAGAGGATATAAAATTGCACGTATTGAACAAACTGAAACTCCAGACATGATGGCACAACGTTGTAATAAATGTAAAAAAATTACATGACTGGATATTACACTACAGTTTATTATGAGATGCATATTTATAATAAATGCTTTTTTATTTCTTGTAGTGTCTAAAGTAACCAAATTTGACAAGGTTGTCAAACGAGAGATTTGTCAATTAAGCACGAAGGGTACTAGAGTTTACACTCCTTTAGATGTTGAAGCATCTACTCCTAATTCGAATTATTTGCTATCATTGGTTCAAAAGTTTAGTAAAACAGGAACGAGCAAAAACTTGTTTGGAGTATGTTTTATAGATACCACAATTGGTGATTTTTATCTTGGACAATTTGAGGATGATTGTCATAATTCAAGATTATTAACCCTATTTGCTCATTATCCACCAGTCCATGTAAGATCATTTATTGTTAGTGACTAATAACAAAATTATATTTACAAGATACTTTATATGTTTATTTTTTTATAGATTGTATACGGACGTGGAAATTTATCACAAGATGTATTACAAGTTCTAAATACTTCATTAGCAGCTTGCTACAAAGAATCACTGCAACGTGAGACACAATTTTGGACTGCAGCTAATACTTTGAAGGTAAGACTATTCTTCTTTTAATACAATTAGTTTTAGCATGCATTTATTAATTTGTATTTTTTATTTAAAGTATCTTCATGAAGGAGAATATTTTAAAAAAGAGAAAGATTCTACCTTTTCATGGCCTAAAGGTTTACAACCCTATTTAAGCGAAGGTATACATATACAGTTTAAATTAAGCACTGTGTAGATAAGTTTAAACTACAATATGTAACTCATGAATTTTATTTACAAGGAGACAGTCTGGGCTTGACACCTGCTGAAGATAAGGAGTTAGCAATACATGCTTTAGGAGGATGTGTATACTTACTTAAGGAATATTTACTTGATCAACAATTATTGGCACAGTCTCAGTTTAAGACATACATACCACCTGACTTTTCAAATGAAAATACACACACAGGAACCACGCTTATGAACAATATGGTATGTATTTCATTCAAATACATTGTGCATAAAATGTTTACAAACGATTATAATTAGGTGCTGGATGCCATTACAATCAATAATCTACGAATCTTTGGAGAAGGGTCTCTTATGAAAACACTGGATCATTGTTGTACTGCATTTGGTAAAAGGTAAAACTACAATTATTATACATATTAACTTTGTAGTTCCTTAATTAATTTGTTTATATTTGTTTTATAATGTAGGTTATTACAGGAATGGGTCTGCAGACCATCTTGTCGTAAAGATGTTATAACTGAGCGTCAAGAAGCTGTACAAGAATTAATGGATAGAGCAGATGTAGTACAATCTGCTCGACCTATGTTATCAAGTCTTCCTGACTTAGAAAGATTACTTAGCAAGTGAGATAAAATACCACATTACATTATATGCTTATAGTTCACAAATAAATAAATACAATATTGTTTATGATACTTTTTTTTGTTCATTTATGATACAAATATCTCTTCAGAATACATGCACAAGGAAATGCAGCAAGATTATGGAATCATCCTGATGGAAGGGCAATAATGTTTGAAGGTCAGACATATTCAAGAAGAAAGATTGTAGACTTTACCACAACTTTGGCTGGATTTGAAAAAATACTGGAGCTTATTGATTTGTTTTCTGGTATATATACATATACATGTGATGATCTGAAATTTGTTCTATTTATTATAATACTGTCTTTTTCCAGACTTCAATAGTAACTTGATAAAAAAGTGTTGCAAATTCGAACCAGATGGAGAATTTCCGCACTTAAGAGAAATGCTTGATTATTTTAAAGTAATTACCATGAATATTTCAAAGCTTCTATATATTGGATCGTCCTATAAGTTAATGCTGATTGTGAAAGATTGATTATTTGTTTTTTATATGCATTTGCAGACAGCATTTGATCATGAAGAAGCAAAGAAAGCAGGATGCATTGTTCCTACAAAAGGAGTTGATGATGAATATGATTCTGTGTTATCCCAACTGGAAGAAATAAAACATGATCTAGACATTTATTTACAAAAGCAAAGGCAACACTTTGGTGTCAAAGTAACACTCTATGGGCATGATAGAAAGAGATTCCAGATTGAAATTCCTGACTCACAAGTAAAAAAAGTAGGATCGGGGTACGAGTTGCAATCACAGCGGAAAGGTTTCAAACGTTATTACACTGCAGAGGCAAAGGTTAGCTAAATTCGCGAAGAAACATCAGAAAATGTACGAGTTATAAAAAGTATTGGTAAATTGTTCTAGGAACTTTTAGCAAAACAGGTAATTGCTGAAGAAAGTAGAGACAAAGTTCTGAAGGATTTGAATAGACGAATATTTGCTAAGTTTAGTGAAAAATATGATACATGGCATATGGCTGTGCATAAAATAGCTATTTTGGATGTTCTCATCTCTCTTGCCGAATACGCTCACAGTGGAGATATGTGCATTCCAGAAATTTGTGATATAAACGAGGAGGGAGTTAGTATAAAATTATGCTTTGAAAAAATAATGTAGTATAATTATTATTAAGATAAGATCTTGTATACATATATAATTTATTTTTCAACAGATTTTTATTGACATCAAAGATGGTAAACATCCATGTTTATTAGCCGATAATTTTATTCCCAATGATACTTTAATAGCAAAAGATGAATATGCTTCGGTAATGATTCTAACGGGTCCTAATATGGGAGGAAAGTCAACTTTGATGCGTCAAGTAGGCTTACTCGCGATTATGGCACAAATAGTGAGTCTTATTAATGGTGTATTAAAAAAAATGTTTTTTAACAAATATTAATTAAAATTAAAAATTATTTGTGTCCTTGATCTTGTAGGGTTGCCACGTACCAGCAAGTTCATGTAAATTGACATTAGTGGATCGTATTTTCACAAGATTAGGAGCGAGCGATGATATTCTAGCTGGCCAGAGTACATTCCTCGTAGAATTGACAGAGACAGCTGCAATATTACAACATGCCTCACCTTATTCTTTAGTTTTGTTAGATGAATTAGGTACAGCGAGTAGAATTTACGAATGTTTATTTTTCATGGATGTACAATTAAAAATGTTATCGTTATAGGTCGCGGTACTTCAACGTATGATGGTACGGCGATAGCTGCATCAGTTGTTAATGAACTCACAAAGTTGAAATGTCGCACATTATTTTCAACACATTACCATTCTCTAGTAGAAGATTATAAAAATAATCCAGATGTGACCTTAGTTCATATGGTAAATAATGAAATTTGTACTAAATTATTATAAAAGTATGAACATGGACAATGTTATAATATTTGTTTATAGGCATGCATGGTCGAAACTGAAGAAGAAGAAGTGTCCGAAGAGACCGTCACATTCTTATATAAACTTAGCGCAGGTGCCTGTCCTAAATCTTATGGATTTAATGCAGCAAGGTTGGCTGGTATTTCATCTGCGATAACAAACAGGGCACGCGAGATAGCTAAACAATTAGAACAAGAAACTAATAACAAAAATCTTTTTACTGCTATTTGCAAAGCTGATGAATCTGAGATAAAAGCTCTTATTGCTGCTATCTAAAAGAAGAAAGTATAAGTTATTTAATGATGCGGAAATATTTATAATTTGTATTAACTATATTATATCATGCAAAATGAATTAAATATTTGCAAGGAAAGATACCGTATAAAACTCAGAATTGATCATTATAAATTTCGGATAATTGAGTGATATATAAGTACGTAATAATTTTATTTTGCTGCGAGTTTTGTTGTGCCATATATTAATTTTTTGTATTTGTATCTTATACTACATTGTGTTATATTTGTTTTTAATTTTTGGATTCTTTTGAATTGTAAAAAAAATAAACCATTTGTGTAAGTTCAGGCGATTTGCACACATGCATGTATGACTAGTCTGTCATCGGGCATTCACTACAGGCATTATTTATGGCATTTCGCCATCAGATGACGCTGGGATGTCAATAGTGTGGCGGACTTGCAATATTTAATATGACGCCCGCATGGCGGCGCGTCAAGTCCACAGCAATGCCTACCATCTTAGGAAAAATAAATTGTTTGAGTTATGCCAGAGCAATTGGCACAAGCGCGAATGTACTTCACTTGTTTGCCAGCAGGGTATGTGCACTTCTTACCCCCACCATGGTCTATCCCCTTTTGCCCTTACCAACCCATAATAATAAAATATGAAGTACATTTTTAGTGATACTACATTGGTCACAGTTGCTCGAAGACTGGTGGCGCCCTCATTTCTGCTCATTTCGACCTCTTTGCGCATGCGCGTTGTATAAAATAACGAATGCAAGGCTGCCTTGGTTGCTGTTCGTATAATTTGTATGGAAAAAGCTGATAAACGTCTAGCCCCCGGGGCTAGACCCGAGTGCAGCACATCAAGCCATCAAGCCCCTTAAAGCCGCTAGCCCGTTTGACTGCTAAGCCCGCTAGCCGGCTAATTGGAAGGGGCACATAAGATACATTAGGCACATAACATACATTTGTGGAAAGCCGTCTGTTAAGTAAATAGTGAGATAGATAGATTCTTCGAAATTGTTTATTATCGATTAAGAAATTGATTATAATAATAAAACCACAGCTAACAATTTCAGAATTCTTATTTTGGGACTGATCTTTCGGAAGAGGCGCTACATACAATTATGATTGAACTTCACTTAGGTAAGTTCGTTTAATCATTTAATTGTATTCCGCGCCTCTTCCTCAAGATCAAATGTAGATGTTTAAAGCTTAATACGGCAACATAGAAAATCACATTGGGTAAGAATGAAACATGTTATTTCTTTCAGAACTTGAGACAACGAACATAACAAAAAATAACACTAACTGAACATAACATAAACGAAATTACAAAAATTATTTCAAAATTGCTTCGGCAAATGCTCCCTTATCACTAATGATAGGTAAATCGTAAAATCGAGCGAAAGTCTTTGAAGTCTTTGTCCATCCTGCTGTCAATTTCTTAATCGATAATAAACAATTTCGAAGAATCTATCTATCTCACTATTTACTTAACAGACGGCTTTCCACAAATGTATGTTATGTGCCTAATGTATCTTATGTGCCCCTTCCAATTAGCCGGCTAGCGGGCTTAGCAGGCAAACGGGCTAGCGGGTTTAAGGGGCTTGATGGCTTGAGGTGCTGGACTCGGGTCTAGCCCCGGGGGCTAGACGTTTATCAGTTTTTTCCATACAAATTATACGAACAGCAACCAAGGCAGCCTCGCATTCGTTAGTGCTGCCCTCCAGTCTATTATTTTATACAACGCGCATGCGCAAAGAGGTCGAAATGAGCAGAAATGAGGGCGCCACCAGTCTTCGAGCCACTGTGACCAATGTAGTATCACTAAAAATGTGCTTCATATTTTATTATTAAAGGTTGGTAAGGGCAAAAGGGGATAGACAAATACGGCTCCTATGCTTATACATTGAGTGCACACACCCTGTTTGCCAGTAATCACGTTGTGGAGACGCGTATTTCGTTCCGTGAAAAATCACGGTGTATATCTTATATAATAAAGCAAATACTTGTTGAGTTTAACTACTCTATATTATTTGTAGTTATTAAAATACCCGGTAGCTACAATAGTTGACATAAGTAAATATGTGTTGTACGTATGTAAGTTTACATGAAAAGTATGTTTACTTAATTGACACTTGATAAATTTTCTGTTTGTTAACAAAAAAAAATTAAAACTAAATCAATCATCTGGCCACATGAATGACAGCAATTTAAATGGCAAGCTCGAATATAAATATATTTAAAAAGGAAAACACGTAAAGAATTATTGCTTACAAAACTTTATTAATCAATGCCAGAATACAAAAAGGCTTTTCATGACTAATTACGATGCATTACAAACGATATAACTTTACTCACACCAAACGACTTAAAAACTTCGTGAATAGAAGAGAAACGATACATGTGCGCGCGAAGTATTGCTGTGAAACAAGAATCGTGAAAAGTAAAGGAAAACGAAAAAGAAGAAGTATTTATAATCTGCTATCTTAATATTTTTTGGAAGGAAGGGGAGCGAATAGATGGAGGAGAGCGAGAGGGGATAGGAGTGAGGTATAAAAAGCAGAGGGAAAGGCGATACATTATTAACGAGCAAAAATATTTCCTCTATTCGTTGAACTCGACTAATTTCTAAATGCGTGCTCCGAATTAGAGGAATCGATTGCGATTAAGGAGACAAATAATATAATATAATAGCGATGTTGCATAAATAATTGAATATACGTAAGAACGATCGTTGCGTATATACCTATAAATTGGAAAGTCCATAGTGCAAACTCATTAATATCGTAGACCAATTAGTATAGAATCGGTCTTCACTAATCCTGCATGTTGTTCCATGCACAAAAAAGTTTACAATTAAGAAGGCACGGAGATTAAGAACGCACTATAGCGGTTGAATTGGGTTAACGCATCATGTACTTTTATTTTTCGATTATCACATGACTAATTCTAGTACACAGTTCTGGGGTCCGCGACTGCGACTCTTTCTTTCTTTTTTTTTCCTTTTCTTCTTTTTCTTTTAATTATACGGAATAGATTATAAGTTGGTTTCATTCTGTCTTTTTTATCTTTTGTTTTAACCTACGCCCTTTTTGCATTTTCTGCAAATCTAATGTTTTATTATTTTTGATCGTTATAATCGAAGAAATCGATATCAACCACTAACTAGAAATCAATTTTTTTATTTTCGTGCTCGATATTGCAGTCGTTAGGATTAATTCTAAGACGATCGCGCAAAGACAAGGAGGGCTTCGTGATGTTCGTTTATCGTGACGACGAAGGGATCGAAATTTATTAGATGAGAATCAAGAAGACAACGTAGACGAAGGATTTTAGAGAGTTGGAGTTAAGAGAAAGAAATAGAAAAAGAGAGAGAGAGAATAAGAGAACGTAATAAATTGAGAGAGATTATAGAATTCGTTAAAATTTGTCGTTACTTCGTCAAAATAGAATACCATGTATACGAATTTATAAAGTATATTATGGAAATAGCCGAGAAGCAGAAGGAACGATTCATGAACGATTTATTATATTTATTCTTTTGTAACTAAACCGTAAGTTCGCGAAATTGATAATTTCTGAATGGCTAGTATATCTTTTTCCTTGACTTTCTTCCTCTTTTTACGGTAGAGAATGTACGGGATCAATATTGTTTGATCTTTTTTTCTTTTTCTCTTCTCTTTCGTCCTTTCTTCAAAACCGTTGACACGCCAAATTTTGTTGTCTGGAGTCTGCGCTCTAAGATGGATGGGAGAACTGGAAACGAGCCCTTTTTACCAAAGTCCAGATGAATATCCACCCGGTGGAACGCGAGTGCGGGTTCCTGCTGCTGGTTTTCCTGTCGGTGACGAGCCGTTCGATTTCTCACCTATGCTGGAACTTGAGCTGCCCGTTCCATTCTGCACCGCTGATCCTCCATTCTGTGTCTCAGACGTGTAGCCAGTTCCGGTTACTGGGTTACCATCTGCGAATACAATTTTCATTTTTCATTTACGATAACTAATGCCATTGCTACGCCTCGCATCCCCCATCCATACACTTTCTTTCTTTTTCTTCAGTATAGAATATCAAACTTCGTTTCTTAAGGAATTTATCGTTGAAACGTTATCATATTTTATCGCTCTAACGAAGAGTTGAACCATTTTAAACATCGTTACACTATATTGCTGGAAAAAGTGTATAACAAGGTTAATTGTATTCTTATTCCAAGTTTCAGGGTAATAATGATATGGAGGATGCTGTGAAAATGATACAAACATCTCAGAAATAAATAAAACAGGATTTTCATCAAGAAAGTGACCTGAGTGAAATATTTTGGATGATGTATCATTTTGGGTGACAACCGTTTAACTCAATCTTTACATCTTTTCGACTCAAACCACTCTCGTCCAATTCTTCCCTCTTTGCACTAACATTATCCCTTTTTTAATAATCGCAATCCCTCGCACCTTATGAAATCAAGTAATAACAAGAAATAAACATTCCCCAAATATGCAGAATTTGCCAACACTTCCGTCATACTTTCCAATAACTCGCATTCGTGTGTCGCACGAGAGGAATCGTTTACGTTCTAACATTCAATCACAATCCTTGTCCAAACCTACGCACAAAATAAAAATTATCCCTCAAATACCCATTCATTTTACTTTTTTTCGTACACAAAAGAACGAATAACAGTGGGTGGAGAAAACGAAAGATTTTTCGGAGTATGTAAACGAAGGTGTAGGAATTGAGGGAGGAGAAAATAATGTAAGAAAAGAGTTGGAATAATAAAGGGCAAAGGGACGACGATGATAATAATGATAATGATGATGACGACGAGGGAAAAGTAAAATTGGCAAATGAAAAGGTTACCTCTACACCTTCGTGTGCGCCTCATAGGCGTCACGTCGACTCCGTCTCCGGTGACTGGATTGCGCGGCATGCAGGACGCTCCTCCTGCCAGGATTTCGACAGGATAACAGGAACGCCGAGAGAGCGAGCGAGAGATATCCGTGTTGCCGCACGTTAAGCAATAGGACACGTACCAGAAATTCACCATCACCGACACCATGCATCGACCACGTTATCGCAAAACAAGAATCGCATCCCGAACGTCATTAGTGTGAAGTGGATGCGACTTTTTCGTACGGACGAATACTTTATTTATTTATTTATTTTTTTTTTTTTTCAAATAATCGAGTAATGTCAATAATCAAGTCTTACTCGTCCGTTCGAAAAGATTAGCGTGAATATAATAAGCAATACGTGTGGTATTTGTGTATTACAATGAAAAAGCAGGTGATTGCAAAGAAGCTATATTTGTGATCATTTTTATAAGTAATAAAAAAGCGAAAATTAAATATTCAATAGTATAAAGAAGTGTATTTGGATGACGTATGATTGATAAAAAGTGTGAATACAAATTTTTTGATAATCTGCTTAATGCATCCGATGCACAGTGGTGGTAAGTGTGGTTCTTATTAGTCAATTAAGTAATGTGTATTCGAATGAAGTCAAGAAAAAAACGTGAAAAACAACCGAAGCATCAACGAGTCAAAGAATATTACACTACGCAATGCTAATACATTACTTCGACGTGAATGTAGTGCAATTGCTTGGCTCTAATCGTGTAAAAAGTCGTTTCTAAGGCCAGCGAACACGAGGTATGCGTGAAATAATTTCGAAGCGAGGTTCGTGTAGCTACGCATTCTCTCGTTAACACGAAGAGCGTAGATCTAATAATGGAACTCAAATTGTAACGACACGACAAAAGTACAATGTGTATTACTATGCACGAACGGTACTGCGAAAAAAAATATAAGCCAGAATAATGATCGGGCGTCTAACTCAAAATATGTGTTTCGATTTCTGTGGCAGGCCCTATTGTTTTTTTTTACGATGTTATAAAAATGGTCGAGATCGAGTGAACATTTCTCCTAAGAATAACATAGTATGTATATATTTCTAACAAAGGACATTTTCATGACATGACAAATTAAAACTATAGAGATTCGCCTATTCGCAAAAAAAAAAAATAGAAGAAAGTGTAGGGTCAATGTTGTATCATCTACTCAAGTATTTCGTTTTGCACACTTACGAAATCGTTTGATTCTCCTAAAAGCTGCTTGCGAACAGTTTAAGGAAAATTCAGTTTTCATTAGATCAGTCGGACACATGTATGTATAGAAAAAGAGAATTGCAAATAGAATAGAACTAACACGTATACATGCTATTTTCTCATCGGCCAATTAAATTCGTATTATTACTCGACGTTCCGCTTAATCGTACAAATTTGTTCTTTCTACTGATTTACATAATGATCATGCAGGTAGGCGCGAATCAGTTTTCATCGATAAGACACCATTTTCTTCCCCACAATTTTCGTACTTTCTCGAACGTATGTACCTGACAAAACCTTTCATCATCGCAACGATATTCCTCTTCCTCGTGCATTTATTTTTGTTTATTCGTTATTTTTTTTTAACAATTTTCAGTTCCGTCTTTCTTTTTTTATCTTTTCGCTTCACGCGCTGAATACTTCTAACTTCTACTAGGGCAATTTATCGATATCTAGCTTACAATACTAAGGAACAACGAAGACCAAGTTGTGACATACGATTTTTGTACCGCGAGAGCCTGCAACGCGGACACATATTTTAAGATAGGTTTCCACCAAAAAAAAAAAAAAAAAATCGATGCCACAATGTGCTTCGTATACATATAAGGAAGTATGAAAAATATAGTAATCGACAGCGTCCAGATACAAGTACTCAAGATACTCGGCGAAGCAATTTACCTTCTTTCTATCCCTCTATCTCTTTTTCTCTATATGTATATACAGGGTGTCCCACCTAACTTGAGCATCACAAATATCTCGCTTATTTTTTATGATAGAAAAAAATGTCAAAGGAAAAAAATCTTTGACCCGAGTGGGAAAATATGTTGATATATCTTATAAAATTACTCTTATTTATATAAATCATTATTTATATAAAAAATACTCTTATAAAATTTTTGTACTAAAGGTCATGTGAAGGTCATAGTGTTTAGGTCAGTAAACTCGCCTTGACCTCAGCTATCATTCTACGATAAAAAAAATATATGGTTCCATTTAAAAAAAACATCGATGACCTTGAAATATCGTAAAAAATGACCTTGAGCAAATTTTTTTTATATCAACATATTTCCCCCCTCGGGTCAAAGATTTGTTTCCTTTGACATTTTTTTCTATCATAAAAAATAAGCGAGATATTTGTGATGCTCAAGTTAGGTGGGACACCCTGTATATATATATATATATCTTTCTGTCCATAAAATCTCTCGCTTAAACTTTTTTACCGAGTACGGGATACCGCTATATAATACAAGGTATATCGTCACTGGCGTATTGCTACGCTCTTACCCGATCTCTTAACGAGAGGGAAAGATAAAGAGAAAGAAGAAGAATATCTGCAGACCCTTTGAAAGAATACAAAGGGTCTCGGAGTCGTCGTTGCGTTGAAATAAAAAATGGAAAGGAAAAGTAATGGATCAAAATATATATATATTATATATGCAAGTACATCTCTACTGTACGGGGTAGGCCATTTAAATAGGAATACCTATTCGTTCCTGTATCCCTAATCAGTAAAATACAATCTTATACGATATTACTCAAATAGGATATTATAACTTTGTTTGAGAGGGGGAAAATATTTCGAATACGCACCATGGGCATTCAGGTTTTCTCGTTTAAATGCCCCGCCCTGTGTGTATCTCGTATCTGTATCTAGATACTCCCGTGGAGAATGTAAAATGAAAATGATAAAGAAGAAGAAGAAAAAGAAGAAGAGGGAGAAGAATGTCGTCCATTAGCGAAGGACGACGATGTCCTTACCTGTAATATCGTTGACGTTCGAGTTGTTGCTATTGATAAAGCCGTTGGCGATACTTGAGTTGCTGCTTGATGTGCTTTTCGCGGGCGACGTTGTATCATCCCCGTTGAGGGGTATATTGCTGCGCATGTAATTTTTCGCGTTTGGGGTTGAGGGTGGGGCATCGGGAGGGCCAAACAGGCGATTGTATGAATCATTACCGGGCTTGCCGGAGCGTGGTGTTTCGCCGCCGTTGTTCTCTCCATTGCCGCTCGGCCCATTGTTGCTGCTGCTGTCTGGTGCGTCACCGAACAACGCGCTACCAAGCTGAGATTGATTGTGGTTCTTAACGCGGCGTGGACTGGTCTCGTCTTGAGTCGAGCCGAAGATGTCGCTGCTCCCGCCACCGGGTGGTTTTAACACCCTGTAAAAAAATTCATAGATTCTTCAGTCTTCACGAGTCACGAAATAAAAAAAAATTAACAAAAAGAAGAATATTTAGAATTCGTTCTACCGTTTTTATTAAACGTCAATTTTAACGTGATAATTCGTCACGTGTTTTTTTTTTCAACGGATAGATCAGTCACGAAGAAAGGTTTCGAGTGATCCTTTTAAACTCTTTGACGGATTAAATTCAATGCAGAGAGAAATTGCAATGTCTTATGTTACATCGAGGGCTAGCTCGTTCGCTCGCGCGCAGCCATTAGCGACGGCGCCGAGCTTGTAGGCGATTGCATCTCTTGCGTAGGAAGAGAAAGAAAGATAGACTCCTGGTCAATCTAGCGGTTAAATCAATTCTAATTTTCGTTTAACGAGCCGGCGAGTCAACGATGATGATGACGGTCCTCGAACGCGCCGGCACGCGCTTCTCGTCGTTGACGCGTGCGAGCACGATTGTACTCCGTTCTTTCCCTTTTTCGAAAGAGACAGAGAGAGAGATGGAGAAACGTCCGCGGGAAGAACAAGAGACAAAGAAGAAAGAAGGGACGCGCAATTAGAGCGACTGCAATTAGACGCACGAAATACTTTCGTCTCTCGCCCCTCCCGCTTTCCCCGTGGGTCGAAAGCAGCAAGCTTCCTAGCCGACCGCTTTTCAACGTTTCACGGGCGTTCATTGAAAAGGATTTTAATCAATGAGAAAACAATCCCTCGGTCCCTTCTTCCGCGAGCACGCTGCATAAATACTCTACGGTGCCACCCCTTCGCTCATTAACGACTCCATTGTATACTTCATTTTCATTGATTGGGTTTGCGCTAGAAATTACGCTAGCGGGACATCGCCCATGTGAAATGTTACGCATCACCCACCTTTGGAATTTGGAACGACTTCCTCTAATTTGGTTTTGCATTTTTGATAGGTTATAGAAATCTGACTGTGGCAGGAAAGTGAATAGAAAAATCGTGGAAGCTAAAATCTCGTACGTCTAGTACTCGAATCTGATTACTAATTGGAAATAATTTTGGTTTCTTCTTTGGACGGTTCGACAAGCTATATATCTCTTCCCCCGGTTAAACTTGAAAGCGATATTCCAACTCGAAGATAATCTGTTGACTGTAGGAAGTGGAAAATCCATGGTGGGAACAACAGGATGGGTGTGCCGGGAAATATGCTGCATGATGAATGTCGACGCCTCCTCGATTCGTTCTCAAAGTAAATACGTTTGAGCACCGATATATTCGGTGCACGGATTAGTTAAACGGTTATCGTACGTGCGATTCGACATTTTATTATGTAAATCAATAAAATCGGGAGATTTATATATAGGTATGTCTAGAAATAAAAGGAAATAAGTAGGACGAGTCATCCCCGTTGTATCGTAAATTTCAAGGGATGTCTCTACATGGTTCTCGACGACTCATCGTCGATCATATATTTTCGGATAACAATAAAAAGAAAGGAAATCGTCGTGTCATCTCAGGTGACATCGCCGTTCGGTGCCGATGTAACCTCGTCACGCGGTATCTCGTGATCGTCTTAACAATAGAAAAATGACTACCCTGGCCTAGAAACAACGCAATCGTGAAAATAATACTGTACGACAATAAGAAAATGCTATGTCCAAAGGAGTATATCGCTTATTTTCAAGATATCTTTTTTTTTGTAGCAAGTCACGTTCGATAACGGTCCGGCTTTTCTTGCATTTAATTCTTACTGCATTTCTCTCTCTCTCTCTTTCTCTCTGTTCTTCCTGCTGCAAACATGACGGCATTTGACTTATTTCGAATCGGCTTCCTCGTACTACTACTTTCGGAAACCGTAACCGTTCGAGACCGTTATTCTCAATCGACGTTGTTACGGGAACGGAAACCGGAAAAATATCGGTTACGGTTCGAGGGCCGAACACTTTCCGTGCTACATCGGTTTCGGTTCACCCGGAATCGATTAGAACGATAATCGATCGCTCACCGATTCCTCTTTCGAATCTCGAACAACGCGTGTTCTCGAATAGCAAGGATTCGATTTAGAGACGCTCTACCCTATCCCTTTTTTTCCAAGTATCTCGCCACGAAACCGGAACGCGAAGCTGCACAAAAACTTCGATTGTATAGAGATAGAAAAACGAGATAGAAAGTCGTTAACTGTATTTTCTATTTTCACGCAGAAGGGGAAATAACGATAAAAAAATGGTGAAAAAAATAAAGAATTCTAGGGATAAGAAGAAAGAGAGAAAATAGCATCGATAATGGGAGTGTTTTAGCGAAGAAAATGTTAAAGTTCCCGCCATTATTCGTTGCCTTGATTTTAGAGAAGAAGAATACGCTCTATCGCTTCTCGAGAGAAATAGAAAGAGAGAGAACAAAGCATCGGAGGCTTATACAAGCGGTGCATAGTACTTATAGCCTGCCAACTTTGTATTCAACAAAATGAGTACGTGTGAATAGACAGACGTCTTATCACGTATGCGTTCGAGCATTACCGTCGATACGAGTTAACTATCACTTTCGGCATCTCAATAACCTTTCGTACGTGTCATCGAGAGAGCCCGGAAATCTATGATGCGATATCATCGCGAAAGAATCATTTCTTGAAAGCTTTTCTTATACTAGTCAACGAAATAAAGAATTATTCGTTTAAAAACGTAGGCACGTATTTCGCGAGAAAGATAGACAAACAGAACACTTTCCGTGTACTTCAATTACTAGCCAGTGTCATTGACGCCCAGGGAATTTCAGTGGAATGCAGTTACTCATCTAGTCGCGGTAGGAGAATTATGTCGGCCAGAGTTAATCGTACCCTGTGTCTCTCATAGTCTCGTGAAGTTAAATTCACCGTTGCTGAGTTTTTACCACCCAAAATTTTGATACTACGTTATATATAAATATTTTTACTCACGCGAATTTCTCTTCGAGACGCGTACGTGAACTCTTCGCACGATTACACGTAGTAAATAAATTAAAAAAAGGAACTAGCGATAATAAGGAGTCCCCTAATAAAAGACAACAGGCTAATAACAAGGATCGCCAGGATGCAACTAAAGATCTCCTGTAATGAATCGTGAAAGACTAATGATACACGACGACGAAACCTTAATCAGGAATTAACTAATTGGCCAATTACGCCCACGTTCGGCCGATTAACTACGACGATCGATCCACCTATTTGGTTCCGAAGAAGTTCTCGATTTCAACTGCTCAAGATGTTAAACGATCCCTATCGGAAAATGAGCTGCTAATCGAGGCTCGATTCTGCAATGGTACTCGTGACAATTTCGTGATCGTTGAGTTAACCGTTTCGTTCTGGGAATTCAGAAAACTATAGAGTCCATCGCAAATTGAGGTATCACGTTGTAAAAGGATATTTTCGCGAGATTTCTGTAGAAAGTTACGTAGCTCGAATGTAATAACGCTAGATGAAACAATGGAGAGTAATGATTACTGCAAAACGCACGGTCCATTTACGAAAGAAGCACGTAAATATGCAAAGGATAATGCCCGCGCGCTTAAAGCGGAGGTTATAAATACGACGGTACGGGTTCTAGGGATGTGGGTGGTACGTTATAGAAGTCCTCCTCGTCTCTGGCGTAACTAGCCGTATCGAGAACCACCAAGAGTCACGGCACTTGATTCTCCTATTGTCTTTTAACGCAGCACGCTCGCCGATCGATTTGTTATCGTGCGTACGTATGTAATTCTCGCGTTCTCATCCTTCGCTTCGAGAGCTTTCTTCCGTTTTTTTTTTTCCCTTATTTTTTCTTTCTTCTTCTTTTTCTCTCAATAATCGATCATGTATTTCCTGTAGATCAGAGCAAACGTAGTCTCCTGTTTGAATAATCGCATCACAGATGACGTCTCGATAACTTCCACCCACTTCAAATTCATTAATCCGCGTTAGCTGTTGTACGAAGAAAAGATTGAGTATTCCAATGCAAATCCTAATGATTTTTTCTGAATAATGCAGAATCCTCCCGTTCTCGATTCGTCCGCATTTCGTTCGCATCCTCTCACCGGATATCACGCGACGTCGTTTATCGGTTTATCGTGAAAAAAAAGGTTTCCTGATCGTGATACAAAGTAGGTCGACCGTTTCAAAGTTTTTAGCTTTCTGCGTTCCTCTTTCTTTATCGCAACTCTACGTTCAATGATTACAGACTGTAATAAAGTATCCAGTAAAAACATAGACATTTTTTCGCAACATTTCATAGAAGAACTTGTTCTACTGTTAGTTTTGTTGAAAGAACGAAGCCCATCCCTGTTTCTGTACTAGAATTTTGTTCGAACCCCGTATGCTCATGTACGTAGATACTCGCGGTCGGAAGCACGGAGGGATCAAAAACGTTGGCCGACTGGTAATCCGGTTATCCCCACTTCCCTACGATATCTTCCTCTTTCTCATTACTATCTCATCTTCACCGTGATCCGATACCTCCCCTTGATACGCCGATACACGATCATTGATTGTCATGGAGTCTGATGTGGTAACCGGACACCCGATCTTCTCTCGAGTATCTCACAATATTTTTCGACCTATCGAACAACCCTTTTTCGTTACCCAAATTTATAATGCATAAGTGCGTCGTGATATCTGGACATCAAAGACATCTCTTTTTTGACACACCGTGTACATTTTTCTTACTCTTTGAAGTTTGTACGAGTTATAGTTATTACTATGACTACCAAACAAAGTTTGCTGGTTTATTTAATGGTTAATTTAAAATAAAATAAAATAATGGCTCAGATACACCGACGCACTGTATAATCGTATTACCTTTATACCGAGAATGATATTCTTTTTATTAAAAGAGAAGAAAAATAAGAAAAAACTCAGATCGATGACGTTTCTTCATTAAAACCTAAGATGGTCTCACTTGACAAGGTTCTCTACCTCCCTCCCTTATTATAGAGAGGCTTCTATGCGCCACGCGCCGTCGATAAAATCCGTCTTTTCTTCGAGGAAGCCCCGAAGTGGCCAGGGATACTTTCGAAAGCTCGCACGAGCGAACGTGAGAGGGAAGGAAAGAGAAGCCACTGGCGAGTGCACCGCACGTAGACACGCGCATGTGTTGCTGGAACCTCGCAAATCCACCCTTTTCTCATCGAGCACAGTGGCACGCGTAGTCGAGCCACCCCACAGGGCGGGGGTGAGTAACCCCGTCGACGTTTCTTCCGTACTCGTTCACGAGGAGGTGGAATAGCGAGGCAAAGGGGTACTGGGAGGGATGTCTCTCCAACGCCACATCCGGATGAGAGTCTCATTGGATGTAACACGATATATTTCGACGGACACGGATACACGAGACTCTACCCTATCTCGTTTTACACGTGGAACCACGCGACAAAAGAGCCGTTGTTTGTACCGGCCGCTCGATGACCGCACAATAATAATACGAGGCACCGTATGTTTCCTTCGACATTAATTTATCGAGTACGGTGATACCCGTAAATTCGTTACTCGAGAGTCGAGTGGTCTAAAATGAAAAAGTACGATAGGAGATCAAATATTACTCTTGTTCTACAGCTAACCCTTCTACAACATGGTTACGCTTTAACACGATATGAAATTTATGAAAACCTTCGTAAAACACTGTACTTCTACTATGCAACGTATGGATGTATTTAGCAAATCTAAATTACGTCCATTTAATTAACGTTTAAATTAAATTCACTTACAAGTAATAGTCAATAATAAAATAAATAATCGTCAATAATCCTCGACCCAGAAATTCAACAAATTATGAAACTCTGGGGGATATGTAGAGCACAAATTGACCCCTGAATATTCGGCTATTTTTCGATTTTGTCATAATTCGCAAACGAATAGGAATAGAAAAAAAGTTTTCAGGCAAAAGTTACTTCTTTTAATTAGGGCTATTATTTGGTAAAAGATTTATCAATAAACAGAACAAATTTTTTTTTCTCGAGAAATAGCCGAATATTCAGTGGTCAAATTTTTCCAACTTAAAGTGATTTTGGGTAGCAAAAAATAAAATTGCGTAATACATAACTACATGTGTTCTACATATTCTCTGAGTTTCATAATTTTTTGAATTTCCGAGTCTCATTTAACACTGCATTTTTGTATGACCTATCTACCGTGTTATAGGAGAGTTATCTTTGTAAATAAATCTATGGAACTGTATTCAGTTATGAAAAGAAACTTCCCAACGAATACGTACTTCGTGTCAAATCGCGTACTTCACGTCGCGTCCCAAAATGCGCAGACGCGGCAAAACTCTCTCCGCTTTCCCGAGTATCGACGTTTGGCTTAATATTATAAAACACCGATAAGAAATCTTTCAATGAGTAATTATCGAGAATCTTGCGAGAATACTCGATCGAGTTAGAGGTGGCACCCGTTTAGGCTGTTGAAATTGATCGCCGTCAATTACGATATCAACTGCTTTTTGTATCGGTGGTTAAAGCGATTAATTTACTGCTCCCTTTTCTGGCACGGGAGAGCTCGGATGTTAAAGAGGCTTTTCTTTTGTCGATCCTTATTTGTACAGCGTCAATAACACCGATGATGATGATGATGGAGCCCTCGCGAACTCCCACGAGCATTTGAACATATGGCAAAGAACTGTTCTACGATGGGGACCATTGCAGTCAACTGCTCTCTTCTATTCCATTATATTCTCTTTTTGACTTGTACCCTCTGCACGGCACAGATGTTCATTCACGATAAAGCTAAACTCTGGGCTTAGCACCTATCGCAACGAAAGGAATATCGAACGGGAAGAAGAAAAGAAAAAAAAAAATCGACTAGCCACGACAACCAGACATCTTCCTGTTTATTAACCATCACGAAGACAAAGTGATCATTATATCGAAGTTCTATAGAGAACGCATTGACGGCCGAGCCGTGCGCTAAGCCCTCCGTCTCTTAACAAAGCGATAATTATCAATCTGAATGGTACGAATCAACGGATGACTAGCAGTTAACTTTCTTAGCGTGGCTCGATATCGTTCCAGCTTGATTAACAGTGAATCAGCGGAGGATACCAGAACGTTAAATATCATCGCGTTATGCTTACGATGACAATGTAACTCGTTAGAATTATCGACTCGAGTATAATTGACTTCTCGCTGTGAAGATGATCGTTAAGATCAAAAATTCGTGCCTCCGTTTTCTCTTTCTCTCTGTTTGAAGGATGAAGAAAGAAAATGGATTCTTTCGAAAGGATCTTGCAATTTTCACGGCGTTGGAGGAACTCGCGAAAAATAGTGAACGGATGGAAAGATTTCTGTCGATGCGTGACGAATCACAAATTTGCGAAGTGCCTGCGAAAGAATTCCTATCTTGCAAGTCGAAGGTTTCTTCGTGTACGCTAATATCGCGTTTGATTTCACGCATAGATAAAAAGAAACTACGAGAGAGAGAGAGAGAGCACTCGTACTTGCATTTGCACTTCGCACTGCGTTCAATCGACTGGTCACACACAATACGCTACAACTTTCCTATAATCCCCGATACTAATCCTATTTTACGTTGCTATACAGAAAGCCGTCGCTCTGCGTGCAAACGTCTCGCGTTTAAGCGACTGTAATGCGACTGAAACTCGTTCGAGGTGGTTATCATGTCCACGATTTCATTCCGAACGCGGTAATTGTCCTCGAAGAAAAGTACAGAAATCGTGAAAGATTTCCTTTAGCGAGAAAGCGTCCGGCTAATGAGTAAAATTGAGTCTTTTTTTTCCTGATTCATACCGGGAATATCTTTATCGTTCACTTTCCAAAGAAATGATCCAATCATTGCGACTCGTATAAACATTGTCCTAATGACTTCATTAACGTCAGATAACGCGACAAGAAAAATTCAAAATATATCTAACAAATATGCATTATAAAATGTAAATAATTTACTGAAATTCTTTCTACCGCAAGAATTTGTTTCTCGTATGGATCTAAAAAAAAAAAAGACTACCATCTACCTTCTCTACAAGGTGAAAGAATGAATCTCATTGTTTTTTCACACCTTTCACCGGGAATAGTTTTCTTACTAGCTAGATTAATCTCCGGATTCTGGGTCATCGAAAAACTAAAAAATAAGGTAATTAGACACCTTTGATCCTTTCTATGGAACGCAAAACGTACGATAAGATACAAAACGGCGGTCACGCTTTCTAAACCCAGCTGCTGCCTCTCTTCTTCTTTACTCCTTTTCTCAATGTACAGCTCGCTTTTTAATTGATGTCCTACTCGGAAGCGCACAAAAGTCAACCAAATGGAATCATCCTGCTGCTTTAATCGCCATTTATTTTTTCTTGCGGTACTCGTCTATTATGCTCCTCGGTAAATTAATTCGAAATTCCTTCCTTTGCGGTTTCCATTCGTAGAAGAAATAACGATAACATACAACCGAGTTAATATGGCGTTAATGGTAGTCCGTGGAACGATAAAATATACTTCCGGAAAATATATGACAAAAAATCAAGTGTACCTAGAGGCATTTAACGGAATGCACATCTAGCTCACGATAAGGATACGTAATTAAACGTTATTAACTTTCGGTTCGAATTAAATACACGCATCTATCGAAATTAGGTAGACAATTTTAATAACGTTTTGCATAAAATTTCTTTGAATTTTTTTTCTACTTTTCCCGATCGAACGCCAACTTAATGCACTTACCGCTGACATAAAAATACAGCATCGTTGGCCGCGGTAGCTAAAGTTGCGCAGCTACATGCAAATCGATGAGATATGTCGCGCCGGACGACAGAACACATGTTCCGTCACATCGTATCTCCCGGTTAACTCGGAAACAGCGAATGTCGGCGCGTGATTCTTCAACCCCCACCATCAATATTTCATTACTTTTGACATCGAGTCAAAATAACTGCATTCTCAAATACCTATGTACAATATTTATATCTGATAGGACACGTCAACGAACTTATCTCTAAGTGATTAGAAAATCGATAGAACTCGCGCGAACTTCAAATTTCATCTACCCCTACTCCCAGTTTCTTACTATGACTGGTCGAAAAGGTCCGCGTCTCGGACGCGATCGATCCCCAAAAAGCTGCCAAACTACGTAAGCAGCTAGGCAATGCAAAAAAAAAAAATAAAGAGAGAAAAGGAGAGAACTTGAGAGAGGAAAAGAGGAAGAGAGAGAACGAGACACCATTGTTCACCCTCGCAACCTCCCTTTTCCCTCTACTCCTTTAAGGAAGTCTATCTCAAAAACCCACCTCTTTTTCCCGTAACCGACGTTGTCGAGCTCGACGTGTCTGTAAGCCGCGTAAGTTGCCATAACGTATAATCCTCCGGCGAAGAGGAAGGAGAGACGCCCACCACTTCCTCGAGACGACGACGACGACGGGCAGCCGCTCCCTTAGCGACGATGCCGATGAGGAGAGCTCGAAAGAGGTGGAGAGAAGAAGAAAAAGACGAAGAAGAAGAAGAAGAGAGAAGAAGAAAGGGTTCGTCCAACCAACCCGATATCGCTGACACCGGAAAGTCACAAAGTCCTTGACTGCTCTCTCAAGAAATGAAGGTAGCGATCTCGCGTGATATAATGTGTACGAGAAGGAGAGAGAGAGAGAGAGATGTAAGAGGGGAAAAAGAATATACGGGTCACCAATTCGATGCTTCAACTTAAAATACCCCTGATCGTCGCGATGCCAACGAGAGACTGACAGTCGAACAAGGGTCTCGCTTGTATATACTACCGGCAGTTGTGCCCCCCACTCTTGCACCCAGTACTCCCCACCCCGTTGCCTATACCCAGTTGTCTCTCTTCACCCCACCCAGTCTCACCAATCTCTATCTCTCTTTCTCTCACCGATTTGCTCTCTACCAGCAGCACTACCCTTCCATTTCTAGCATTTTCCATCCGGATAATTAACGTAAATTTATGTAATTCATAAATTTCTAGACTTTAACGTACTCGTTGTCCTCGATCATTGTCAGTGATATTATTTGTTATGAATTTCTACGAGATTTCCACGGAGCTATCTTTTTCCGTCTCTCTCTCTCTTCCTATTTCAAGTGACTTGGACCAGGTACCGTGTTGTTTCACCACCTCTGTACCGGGATTGCACCCCCCCCCTGGAGCGGCGACGTATGCACTTCCACCCCCACTATCCCAGAAGGGGATGGCAGAGCCGGCGTCGGCGTCGACGTCGTGCATTCACCTCAATCAATACGCTCGGCGAACCAGACCGAAGAGAGTGAGAGAGAGGGAGAGAGAGGACCTCTGCAGGGACGCATAGAGAGATGGTAGGAGAAGAAGAGTTGGAGGGGAGAGAGGGAATGCATCCTGCAGACGCGTCGAGCCCCGATGCACGCGCGCGCGCGCGCGCACGAGCGCTCACGCACGTGCCACGCTCGAAAATAACGAGAAGTGCATCGACTAGGAAAAAGATGCTCGAGAAATGGTGAGGGAGGACGGATCCTTCGCTAACGAGGAACATGTCCTGCGGCGATAATCCTACGAGATGCTACCGATCGCTTATTTTTAATCTCTTCGAGATAAATGTTCAACTTCTCGAACCTCTGCTGATTAGATTTATTCTAGCTTCTTGGTAGTCCATACAGATTTTCTAGGTTCTTACTAGCTTCGAAAGGCAATATGTAATATTAATTTTTGAAGCACCGTATTAAATGAATCGTTGCTAATATTGAATATTTCTATACATAGAATATTTTGTAGGATCAGCCCTTTTCCCCTACGATACAGTTACAGGGAGTCATTCATTATTCATCGATACTCGAACGGCCATTATCGTTTTTCTCTATGTTCCTCCTCTTCGATGTTTCGTGACCCGTTCGGTGTTGTAAGTAAATAAGCGACGTCTTGGTTAGTTATTTAACTGCTCCGCTTATGCAGTCCTCCATTCTCAATCCTTCCTTTTCCTCTCCGCATTTGCCAAGTAACGTCGGACCAAACGGGGGAAAAAAGTTTGACAGGATAACCGATGGAATAAAATCACGTTACCACGTGGATTCCTTCCCGGTAGAAGACGTATTACATATTTTATGTCGGATGCCGGATGCCATTACCTACGATTTTTTCATTACACCTAGTTAAGTGCATACGCACCTCTCGCCACGCCTGATATCACGCATAGGAAGGTAATGAGCTAACATTAAGACGATAATGATCGGACTGCTAGATCGCATCAAAGGGATACCGAAAGACGTGAGAGTGCTTTCAAACACCTCCTGCTGTTTTCTACTTTGACGTGGTACGATTCGAAACGCGTTTCTAAAGAATTTATTTTTAAAAGTAATGTCTCGATAAAATGTAAATGCACTTTATGGAAAAATGATGAAAAAGCATTATCTTAGGATAAAGCTGTAAAATATATGCTGGAATTAGTCGAACGAATCAATACCGTTTAGTCTGGCTAGCCGATGCAACAATACGTCGAGCACGTCGAACGGTAATGCAAAATTGACGTCGAATAAGTAAGGTCGTGCGTGCGTTTACCGTCTTACACGAAGGTATTCGTTCCCCTCAGCTGCACATCGGTGAGTACGCGGATAAACGCAGGATGGCTTCCACCTTTATTCATACGGCGAAACTCGATGCGAAATTTTCAGGGTTTCGGTGGTTTATTTGAAAGGGGTAAGAGAACGAAGGGTTGTTACGCAGCTAGTCTGTCAACGCCCTCCGTCAACGCGAGACACGTGGGATGTCTACAGGGTGAGTCCCTCTCGCGACCGTTTCTAAACTCTCTTTGAGTAATCAACTAATTAAATAGCAATCTATTTGACCGAACGTAACGCGCGACGCAAGTATATTGTATTTCCATAGGTTAATCCTGGAAATGCATTCGCGATAACTCGTCTAAAGAGACGGAGGGGGGACAATTATTTGAAAGAAAAGCATTTTTCTAAATTAGAAATTGTAGAATTAATGAACAAAGTTTCCTCAGCTTCTCCAAATCATCGAAAAATGGATTCCTTATCCTTTTTTTCTTCATTTCGACGATCATAGTCGGCACGCGTAGACCGGTATGCAAATGCATCGTGCCGCATTTTATATGGAAACTATTCAGGCTAAAAGTAAAAGCCAACGTTATGCGTGTATCGAATCTTGCCAGAAAATGCATGCACGAGGCAGTATGTCTGGTTTGCAGGTTTGGTAGAGTGCAACGGGCCGCAGACAGTGCGGAGAGCTTAACGAAGGCCAGCCTTCCGTTACTACCACCTCGATAATCCTCGGCAACACCTTCCCGAGTAGAGAGGGGAAACCTGTGCTCCTTGTATCGCGGCACTTTACTTCCGCTGTCTTCCCTTGGCGCCACGGAATTGCTCTCACGTTCCACAAAAGGATTTCTCTCGATTTTCTTTCGAGTGTCCAACTGTCCAGCCTAGTTTAATCGCGTTACTCCAGAAAAGAAGGACACAGTTAACTTCTGCTATTCTCTGAATACATTGTTGCAAAAGCCACATCTTCGTATACCTATCGCTTGACCAACGGTTGTCTCTTTCATCGAACAGGTTTTGTTAAACGCGGAAGCATCTTATTCGCGAGACAATATGGTCAAGATCGTTGTTCGCATTTCCTTAAAAATGTTTAAACCCTTTTGAGATTTATAACCCGACTCTATCTAGCCCGATAATCTTCTAGAGGATGCGATAAATTATTCTCTCGCGGAACTTGAATATTCACGGTGTTAACGGCTCCTGAATTAACCAGAACCGTAAACTCTGACGGTCTTTCTGTGTAATTTCTTTAATTCTCTACGAATCAAGAAAATATTCTTGATGTCTCTTGGGAGTCCCACGGATATCCCCTTTACAAGGATTCAAGCTCGAACGATTTGCTCGTTGTGGAAGTCGTTTCTGGTGTCGGTCGACCCAATGAGACACGTAATGATCCATGTTCTGCCATTCTGATCGTAGGCGGGCAGGAACATCGTTAAATAATCGCAACATTACTTCGCCCTCGTTAGCTCTATTAGTCTGTCTACCGCGTCTTTAGTGCTAGCTAGTTCAGAGAGTTCGATTAAAAGGTTCCGAGTTCTCGTCTACGTCAATGCGTTCAAAGTGGAAACGTCCTGAGATAAGGGCGATGTTTCTGAAGAATTTAGCGATGATATAACTGTGTACGTATGTACATATGGCCACGATAATGGTGATAAAAAGGAAGGCGCAAAAGGATTGCACGAGTCTTGGTTACTTTTAGGTCTTATCAAGGTTCCAATGGTTAGTTCCTTTTCCGGCAAAAGAAATACGCGACTTGGACAATTTTTCTTCAACTCTAAGAATTGTCACACGTGTAAGTATACCTTCTCGGATAGCAATGGGTATAAATGTGAGTAGTTCAGAATCACTGTTCGTTTGATACAATGATATCTTGGCATTATACGTAAATTTGATCAAATTTACATAGATGAGAAGCATTCGTAATGAGCATTAAGGTTCTTCTTCACGAAGAACGGTACCGAAATGCGGTTCTACACATGATTTCCGTTTCAAACGGACGTGCAGCGGTTTACACACAGGGTGAGCACCGTTCGCGAGTGCGGTAAAAGGAAGAGAGCAGCCACGAAACTAAAATACTGTGAGCTAACATTAGACAAGCCGAGGAATCCTTGTAATTTTATTTTTACGATTATGCTCGTCGGTATAACGTCCACATATTTCCTAGAATTGGACGTGTTATTATACATTTTTGTGCATGAACAACGATGCACTGCATTACGTTTGTCTTACACTTCCGCTGAAAGGTATTAAATGAATGAACAGTTGGGTAAAGTGTGTGGAAAAAATATGTATCGTCAAAGATGAAACAACATTTATAGTATTGTTGGTGGAGAAAACGAGAATACACCAAATCCTTGATGATGATGACGATGAAAATCATGATCATGGTACCCGGTAAATGTTTCTTCTAAGACCACCAGGAAGAACCGATCAAAGATAGCCTTCGTTATGCTTCAATAGAGCGAATCGTTAAACTGCGTCACAATAAAGAATGGTTGGTCTGTCAATGTCAATCGGGGCATGATTGACATTAACGGACGCTCGACATTCGATCGGAGATAATATTCTCGATATATCGATGTGTTTAACTTCAACCTTACATAAAGGAAATCGAACAAATGATGTCCCTTCTGTGCAACAAATTCGATCGTTTAACTATCAGTGATCGTAATCCATTGAACGTATAATAAATAAAAAGCAAAACGTTCGAACGTTTTGTCTCGTAAATTTTTGTATTATACTAGCAGATATAAGAAAACGATGAACGCGCTACGCGTACAGTTGGCGTGCCACTTGCACGCAATGTTAAGTGGTCACGGTTAATGCACAAATTATCGAATAACACGTTACCACAAAATTTCTATTTGGCTCGTCGCTCCTTTCTAGGACGCAGAGTCCATTCAATGAGCGCGACGTGTAAACGCGTTGCTAGCCGGTCTCCTCGTTCTTTCCTGAGGTGTTCTTTTGTTCCGAGTTAATCCCAAATTTAAAGACCGCTTTATGTCTGGACAAAAGCTTCCGTCCGAAAAAAATGACTCGTATCGAGACAAAGAGATGCTTTATCTCAAAAAGAAGAAAATTTCTGCGCGTGGAAAAATCGAAAGAGTGTAAAAGATGCTTGTTAGATCTAATTAATATTAAACTACAGAAATATCGTCTACGAGTAAGAGACACTACGCTTGTTCTAATCGCTTTATTTTCGGACGAACCCTAACGTTAATAGTACACGCGCCGCCGTCGACTATTTCGAAATATCTTTTTCTTTTTCACTATCCCTCGAGTGCTATCTTTCCGCGGAACGATCTCGAAATCATTTGGAAAGTTCGATATAAGCGTATGCTCCGGAAACGTTTCATTAAGGAGTTCCAGTATTTATGAACGGAGCACGGAAGAGAAGAGTTATCGAGCGTGTCGATGCACATGCAAAGAAAGGCAAGGAGTGTCGCGAAATCGACGAGGACATCGAATTTACTTTCGCTTCTTCCTCTTTTCAACAACGGTGAAATCTTTCGATGACGGAGGGAAATCTCTTGCCGCGAATCTACTTGAATGAATTAAACGAAGGATTAATTAGTGATTTAAAAGAATAGATATCGCACAATGCGTTTGATCTTTCTTGTGTGGAACATGCTGCAAGGAAAGATATTAAATAAAATATGCAAGGGCAAGAAATCTTTCAGTTTCTATAACATTGTACGTTGTAGCGATCGGGAGAATGTTTAAAGTGATAGAAAAAAGAAACTGATGATAATGATGATGAGAAATGGAGGAAGACATTTCGGAGAGAGGGAAATCAGCAGGTATGTGGCCACATGGCGCTCGTTAGATGAATTGCGGAACAGGAAGGAGCGTGAAATGAAGAGATGTTGTAGCAACCTGCTATGAGATAGGTTGTGCTGTAACCGCAATCGCTCGACACTATCTCTAAGTAGCACAGCCTGACTTTGAACATTGCAGTGCGTTCACCGTTCTGCTCCGCAACGAACTGTATGCCACACGACAACCTGGTATGTGTTTGTTCGCGAGCGCAAGCGCACGACTCTCCTGACAAAATCTTTTATTTACTTTCTATGAGTCACGCTTTATCGCATACTTTATTAATTAAAACAGACCTTTCTACCGATAACGCGATCATATCGCACGATACGAAGCAGTCACCCATCGTGTTCTATCTTGATCGATTCAAAAAAAAGAAAAAGATATAACAAAAAGACATGATAAATCAAATGAGAAATGCATGATATGTATTTGGTATAGAGATAGTCTTAGGATGCATACAAACTATACAGCAATGAGTTTAAAAGTACAACATTATGTATTACGATGATACCTTTCGATGATAGGTGAAATCTGATCCTGTTTAGTATAAAGATAATGTGCAAAAGTGAACAAAATGCAACAAAAGACATTGAGAACGTAACAAAAAATTTGTGAAACATTCCAGTGCTTTCTTGCTTTTTCATATGACCACTTTGGTATTGCATTACCTGCTCACCCAACAAAGAAAGCTTTGACGACCAATTTGTTCTTTCTTTCTTCAAATATCTCTGTACTATGTCGCCCTTGTAGTTTTCTCCTCTACCCTATAAATTTGTAAAACGATATCCCTTTATGCAATAAAGTTGTGTTATTATATAAGGGATTTAGATTATTAAAACATCTTCTTACAAGATTGTCTTCTCATAATTCTTGTCAACAACAATATCGAGCAAACGCAAAGCTCGGTTTGCTTCCACTGCAATTAAATAACATAATATAAATCAAGATACAGTATACGTAAAATTAAGAGAGCATACATTTTATAGTTATTACTACCGTAAATCTTCACATTGTTTCTTTTTTTGTTGAAAAGTTGAATACACTGGTGCAAAGAACTGACGATAAAATGCAAACATTCATAAGCCCTGAGTCTTCTCGACGCTTATCCAACTTCCTTTGGAGTAGACATCAGGTTCTTTAACCTAGCAAAATGATTTAATTCTAACTTACCGAATTGCAATATCTACAAGAAAATAAAAGATGAAAATGTGAAGGCAATTTTAATACATACAAAACATAACTTACTGAGAAAACAAAAACTGTTCCTTAATGAGGTTTTCGTGCTGGAGGACTTCATTATTGTATGATACTTGTTGATGCAAAAGTTCCAACATTTATTCATTATTCTACACTAGGATACACACATTCACTTTTATGACTACGACATATCCCTTCCATGACACCCGCTGTCTCCTTTCGAACAGCGATACAAATTACGAACTCGCATTCAAAAGGAGTGCGGTACATGAAACGAAAGATTTCACAGGATTCAAAATAAATCACCGATTGTTTCCGATCGATAGCACAAAACCAGGAGATAAAAAATGGGTTTACACAAAAGAACCTCGAAAACATCAACGTTACGAGTAACGAAAAATTATTTCTGACTGTACGCAGTCATTCGAAAGGGGAAATAAAATAAAAATAAACCGAGGGAAAAATACAAAAACGATAATGTACGCAATCTTAGGGAATACGGATGAATAAATTCGGGTATAAGAGCTAATAAAAATGAGCAAATGCCATGAAGGAATAACGAACCTGGTTTTATAACGTTGCGTCTGATCCTCGCCGGCCCACATTTTTCTTCCTTCTTTCTTCGACAAGCTAAAATCGCCTTCCCTTTGTTCGTTCTTTCCCTCTTCGGATGATATCCTTGGCAGTTCTGATATTCGTACGACGGCACTCCGTTACGAACGATTGACGATACACATCGAATTGGATCGTAAGTACCGCCCCGTTCTTCTTTTGTTTCTTTCTCCTTTTTTTTCCGCCTTTCTTTCTCTCTCTCTTCTCTTGGTCGTTTGATACCTCATTCACCGAACCACATGCACGCACGCGATGCACACGGAATATGCGCGCGCACTCACGTTTCCACGATACGATGCACAAAGGACGGAAAGGAATGGCTTGCTTGTCCTCGCGAAAACCGGCGCTCCCTTCCCCTTCCGAAAACTCGAGAAGCGATATTATGCATGTGGATACATGACGGAAGTGCAAGGAGAAAGGGGTGCGAACCGCGTATCAAGGGGACATCGTGCGACGCCAATGTCAAAACTTTTTCCTAGATCTAGTAACATTTTGACGTATGTCCAGACATGATAGGGTATTTCATGATTTTAGGGAAATTCGAATTTAGCGTGTAACACCAATTAGATTTAAAAATGAATAGATCGACTTCTGATATTTCGTAATGATAATAGAAACACAAGTGAAGTGAAATGGCACAAATCATTATTTTATTCTCTTTGTTTAAATACAATCTGTCGCTGAATTTCAAAAATTATTATCCCTAACGCCGTACCAACATTTAAACTTTCCACATCATTTGTTAAAGGTACATTTACACGGACTGCGCGTTTTCCCCACAATAGTTTCAGAGATTCCAAACTTAATCCTTCTGTCTCACCACTTATTACGAGTGCAATTTCGTTTGTGCTATAATCAACGGCGTAATATGGGACAATTGGGAACCGGGACTGCAACATTTTTACAGTTTTCTTAATTTCTTTTAACTGGTGTTCCTGGGGTTCTGGAAAATCTATATGTTCGAAATTCAAATTTTCATAAATCTTAGAAATTGTATACTTCATTCCTGAATTAAATTTTTCTAAGACATTATTTGTATTGTTTGTTGCATTGTTATCTGTTAGAAAGATATCCATTTTATCATTTATAAAGGATGAAAGCTCTTCGCATACCGATGTGTATATTGGTAATCGAAAATGTGCACCTGCCGCACTCCTCAATACTTTGGGATCCCACAGATCCACGCACCCTGGAAAAATATTTTGATATATCTACTTTCTATACTTTCCTTTAGTTATGAATTACTGCTCAACATTAACATGTAATGTACCTTTCAATAAAACTAACTGTTCACAACCAACACCAGCTGCAGTACGTAGTATAGAACCTAGATTTCCTGGATCACGGATGTTGTCACAAATAATAGTAAGAGGTAAAGCATTGGGAGCAGGTTCTTTACTTTCTGTATCAGGGATGTCGAAAATACCTTTATAAAGAAATAGAAATTAAATTATCTTGTAGCTATTTGTAACTTTATATATTAAAAAAAAAAATACAAATTTTAAGATATATTATAGTAGATGCAGATGCATTATAATAACATATAGTTACCTATAATTCCTGGAGAAGTTGTTAAATTACTCCATAGTTGCATGACTTTATATGGAACTTTATATAATTTTAATTTTTCGTCTAAAGGTAGATCTATTATATCAGATATTCTACTGAAAAAGATAATATGAGGTTTAACTCCAGCTTCTATCGCATCTTTGACTAGTCTAGATCCTTCTACGAGAATCTGGTTATTCATTTCCCGCATTTTACGAGATTTCACATTTATCATTGTAGACCTGAAAAAAAATATATATTTATATTGTGATAGTATACCATTTTGATATATTATTATACTACAATATAATGTTATGTACTTACGTAATAATGCTATCATTTTCTTTGAGATTGATAATACGTTTCACTAATTCGTTTGCACTTGAATTATCAATTTCTTTATTTACTGTTTTATCTATAAGAATTTTCTGATCTTGAGAAAATTTTTGTTTTAATTTAACAACCTTTCTAATATTGACATTTTTTGCTTTTTCCTGTTGCAATATTTCCTTATCATTTGTATCATGATTATCAAATAATTCATCCTCATTAACTATAGCAACTGGCCTACGATGTGACCATCTAGTATAATTACATTTTATGATGTTTTTGGCAGAAAATGTATCCACAATTTTCCCACTACAGACCAATCTTAAATACAGTTGTTTCACACTAAATTGCATTATTTTATAGTATTTTTAGCATCTAAGTCAGTTTTATTCTTTGTAGGTTAGTAATGAAACATAGGTTAATTTTTAAATTAATTCTGTATGCACCTCTTACTTTCCGATAACAATAAAAATTAAATACAATATTATTATCTGTATTATTATTATCTGTACGCTAAGTTATTTTACTCGTAAAACCTTCAATTGAACATAAACGTGCTATAACACTTTCCCGGCAAAGCTTGTACGTCGGCCAATCTAAACGAGCATATGATGTGTGGCAATGTGTGGGTAATGCGTACACAACGTGTTTTTCTTTTTTTTTTTTCTTTTCCCCTGAATGGCGCTGCAATAGCCCGATGCACGGCAGCTTGTATGTATGTATGTACTATGGAGGGTAGAGGTAAGGAGGGCAATCTCTGTACAGTAATATCTCCCACATTGACCCAACTGGAGCTCCCTCCACATTGTCCACCCTGTTATTCCTACGTCTGTGGAAACGTTATTCCTGCGCCTATGTTATCTTCGTCGGAGTCAGCCAAGCGTGTGATGTGGCTAATGGAATACGCGACGCGGTTTCTTTTGATGCGAGCTCATAGCTTCGCAGCTCGTAAAACAACGCTATAACGTTATTAATTGTACTTTTTCTTATCTGAAATTGTTTTTAACATATTGGTGACATTTTTCCGATTAAAATGAGATCAAACATGATATAATTTGGACCATATTTACTTATCATATAGTTGAGTTAGGGGTTACATTGTTCTTTTACACTTATAAACTTCGAAACGATGAACAATGTCAAGAGAGAATACACGAAACGGTGGACAATATGAATACAGAAGGCGTGAAACGGTGGACAATGTCGGTAGAGAAGGCACGAAACGGTGGACAGTGTGAGTAGAGAAGGCACGAAACGGTGGACAGTGACGGTAGAGAAGACACGAAACGGTGGACAGTGTGGAGGAAGGAGCCTACATTCGACGGACATCGAATGGAGATATTTTATATGTTTTTCTATTAACCCCTTTTCGCAATTTAATCAAAGCTGTAAGAAAATGAAACGAGTTATTTAATGAATATTAATAAATAAATCTGGTCCAAATTATATCATGTTTGGTATCATTTTAATCAGAATGATCTCATCAATATGTTATTATTATTTGTTATAAACAATTAATAAGTTTAGATTGTCTTTACTGTCGTATTTGGTACACTGCTTTTTAATCTCTCGGTCGCCGCGAAATCCGACCCCATATTCTGTTACATTGGTTGTCCTTATCTTCGTTCGGCGAACTACAAAGGCGAGCCGCGCGCCGAGAAATGTTGTCTTCTCTACCCAAACTGTACCAATTCGATTCCAAGCTCTGGGGCAATATGAGAGATATTACTGTATATGGAAAGTGTCCGTCTTATGAAGGAAATTACAGGTGGCGTTGCGAACATGAAGGGTACATATTAAAAAGAAGGCGCAACAATTTGATAGGGTAGTTCTGAACATCGGCTAACTTCATAATGTACCTTTAGAATCACGAGCGCTGCACTTGGTCATAATTCGAACCCATATTTTCCTTTATTTCTCGGACACTTTTTCAGTTGAAACGCCATAAGAGATTGTCCTCCTTACCTCTACCCTCCATAGTATGTACATACAAGTTGGGGCACGGATGCAGCGCTGCGAGCCGTGCCTGGCGGCGAAAGCTGCTTAACCGACTAAGTGGGTAAAAAGGCGTTACCTACTAGGCAAGGCTATAACGTGCTATAACTTTGAATTGGTAACTTGTATTAGTTAAGAAAAAGTCGATAGTGGAGGGTTTGGAGTTAAGCGAGTAATTAGTGAATTGACTAGGGTAAGCAATTTAGGAAGTAGATCGATTCTCCCTGCGAATAATGTGCGGAATTAAAGTCTTGAGTTTGCCTCTGGCGATAACTCATTTTCGTATCGAAAATTAATGAAATGACATCAAAAACGACTGGGTAATGCGTAGGGGAGATGAGCCCAAAGCGGTTACATGGCCCAAAGCGGTTTTTCTCTTTAAAACTCACGTTTTTGTAACTATCAGCTCGAAAATTCGTGGAGGTGTTCCCGACACCCCCTTTCACTTGAGGCATTCGTATGGTCGAACTCCGATCACGCGTGTGGAAGCACGAATGAAAAATTGTTTTTTCCTGCTTTTTGAAGAAAAATGCACGATACGTAGATTGTGTTCTCTTCATTTCTATAGGACATATGAGATTAGTAAGCAAATAATTTCAATGTATGTGTATTTGACAGTATTTTGAAACTGTGTAGACATCTGTACGTGCTGAATTCTGAGGTATGTCGCGCTGTGAAGAATAAAAGTCGAAAAGGGCAAAGCGGTTCGGGCAAAGCGGGTATAGGTATACGCGGTAGGAATTGAGATTTGGCTCTTATTACTGTGACGAGTGTCATAAAATTTAATTTTTAAAGTAAAAGATTAAAGCTGATAAAACTTATTTATGTTTTTTATTAACATTTCGTTTATTAGCAAATTGTTTATTGACATTTTGTTTATTATTAATTTGTTTATTATCATTTTGTTTATTAACCTTTTGCTTATTATCAATTTGTTTATCATCATTTTGTTTATTAACATTATGTTTATTAACATTTTGTTTATTATCAATATGTTTATTATCATTTGGTTTATCATCATTTTGTTTATCATCATTTGGTTTATCATCATTTTGTTTATTATCATAGACATTTTTGGGGGTATACCCGCATTGTCCAGAAGGTATAACCGCTTTGGGCCACAGTCTCGGGCAAAGCGGTTTTTTGCTAACATTTCCTAAATTGCTTATATCTTTTTTATTAATCTTCAGAAGCAAATAATAAGAATACGATTTGAAAGTACATTACATTTACTAACCGTTAACACCAAACCTGTGGTTGTATCTATTGGAAAACCTGTATTATTCATAAATTACTTTTACTATACCCGCTTTGGGCCCTCTTCCCCTACACAACGTGACGATAAATAGAATTTATAAATTGTTTGATACTATTCCGAGTGACTTGTCAATGTTGATTAATGTCACTGTATAGTTATACAGGGTGTCCCACGCAAGCTACAACCGCGAATATACACGTGTCCACATGGATAATTGGAAGCGAAAAGTGAAATAAAAAGTAATAAAAATTGTCCTCGTTAACGAGTTATTAAATAAAATAGATCAGCGAATCAGGAAGCACGGAAGCGGTAGGCGGTGAGCTGCGGCCATGCTAGTCTGAAGACAAGAAGCGATAGCGTAAGGAAGCGTCGTGGACGAAAGATTGAGAGAAAGAGAGAGAGAGAGAAAGTCAACGAAAGAAAGGGCGAGAGAGAGAGAGAGAGAGTCAGCGCGTGCAGGCAGCGTGAGGTAGCGCCGTGTTAGGGTAGGAGGGAGCGAGAGAGAGAGATTAGATTAGATTTTTGTTGTGCGTAAGGTAGCGTCGTGAAAGAAAGGTAGAGAGAGAAAGAGTGAGAGAGGAAGAGCGAAAGTTGACACTTTTTCCTGGAAATCTCCTCCTGACCACTACCTTTTCACGCCTGTATACGTGTCATAACGCTCCGCCCGTCGAAATTTATCGCTTCTTATCTTCAGACTAGCATGGCCGCAGCTCACCGCCTACCGCTTCCGTGCTTCCTGATTCGCTGATCTATTTTATTTAATAACTCGTTAACGAGGACAATTTTTATTACTTTTTATTTCACTTTTCGCTTCCAATTATCCATGTGGACACGTGTATATTCGCGGTTGTAGCTTGCGTGGGACACCCTGTATAAGTATATACACTGGAAAACAATTAACTATATATATACTATTTAATAAACGTAAATTTTATATGCATACATTTATACATAAATAACAGTTCATAATAGAATATGATATTGTTTATTCACAATTAATTTTCCATTTGGATTTATTGTAAATAAAGTATAATCGCTTCAATTGCCTTAGTTAATGCTTCCTGCTCTGCATGTAGAGGATTTTGACTTATGGCAAATTGAGTAAATGGTACAGTAAGATTTATTCGAAACCCAATAATTGTCATATTATTTTTGCCATTTAAAGAAATTCTTTGTATAGGAAGTTTACACTTTTCTTTTATATATGCTAAAGCTTGTCTATGAAAAAGTGAGTTATTTTCATTGCATTTTTCTGCATATGTCTTAAGAGCTTTGTTCAATATATCCAATTCTCCTTCTTTACTATTACAAATATTATTATAGATCATACTTTTAAAATACAAGTGATAATCGCCCACAGAAATTTTTTCATTTAAATAATTCAATGATTGCAAATTTTCTTTAGAAGTTGTAGACAAATATTTTACTTTAATATTGTCTAAATGTCCAGAATTAACTATTTTAAGGTTTGCTATTTCTATACCTAAATCCTTAAGAATAGCTTCACTTGTTTCTTTCTGAGAGCTACTATTATCAAACAGTTGACATTGGTTACTATTTGTATTGTAATTAAGATTTGGAAGTTTCTGTAGTACTTTTTGTGCAACTTGTTGCTTTGCTTGCTTCTTTGTATTTGCTACTGCTTCTTCAGTTATTGTTCCTAATGTACAAGACATTTTAAATGTTGTATTATGAGCTGGTCCATTGGTTTCACAGAGTCGATATTCAGGCTCGATGAATCTGTTTGTTACACAGTACTCCTATAAATAAATAGCTTTAGTAATCATATTGTAAATAATAATATTGATGTCATACCTTTAAAACGCCAATATAATTAATAGTATTTAAAGGACTTGCATCAAGGTTGGATGGCAGTGATTTTTCTATAGTCATATCACTATCAAACGATTCTAGGATTTTTAATCCTTTTGAAGAAATATTGTCTGTCTCTTGCAATAATTTCAACATATTTTGTGCAGCATTTTGCTTAGCTTCCTTTTTATTTGATGCTGTACCATCGGCAGATAAATTCTTGTATTTCACTCTAAACGTAAATGTATTTGCGTGTGTACCATTTTGTGAAACAATAATGTCATAATTTGGTAAAATGCATTCTTTTACTCCTAACTCTTGTAGTATCATTATTGGAGTTTTACTCATGTTCACTACAAAGTATTGTACAAAAGAAGAAAATAATTATAATAAAATGAAACATATATTTTCTTTTGATCAATAAATTAAATATTATCAATTAAAAAATCACAAACAGAAATCGGATGTCAACCCGCGACATATGTATGTACATACAAGATACAACTGCATACAACTAACATTCTTAAATGAAAATTAAGGGTGATTCCCCTTCCCCATGACATGACTTATCTTACCAGGGTCTGGAGACTGGGTAGCTTGAAGATTGGTGGCACACTCTGGGTACCGCGCTGAGCATCGAAGCCGAAGAATTGTCCCCCTCCACAAGGACCAAAGTCAGCCCCTAGGGGGGCCAACCCTTAAAAAAAAAAAATATGAAGCAGATTTTGATTATACTGCATTGGTCACAGTGGCTATAAGACTGGTGGCGCACCCTTCTCAACCTCTATCAGGGTATGGGCACTCTTTACCCCCTCCAGGCTCTTAACTGACCCCGGGGACGAGGGCTATGCCAACTATACGAAACAAAAACCGAAAACACAGTTGGTAGGTTTGAATGAGTTAGTGCTGCCCTCTAGTATGTTATTGGAGGCTTTGACTCCCAAGCGCTAGAAGTGTATTTTAAATCGAGTGAGAGTGAATTTTTGTTTTGAGTATTTTAGAAGAGAGAAATCATGGTTTGTGCAGCGAAATGTTAAGTCCCTTATTGTGGACATAATAAGCGATCAGCGGAATGCAGTTTTTCTAAATTTCTGTCGAATGCATCAAGGTGAATGATTAAAAATGTTCATAACCTTATCGTTTATAATATATCAATTAGTATAATACAGAGTAAGTAATTTAAATATAAAAATAGTTCATACATTTTTTAAATAAATACCTTTTTTGAAACAGATGCAAAAACTGGATACAAAGACTTGGAGTGGAAGATTTTGCTTATCAGCCAATAGAGAAATTGCACGATTAAAGATTTGTATACAGTTGCCACTTCACAGACCAAGATTTCAGTTTACAATCAAGGAAACTGTAATCAAGATGTGACTGTAGCATCAAGTTTAGATAAACGTATTAAGGAGCTTCCTGACAAAATTTTAAGTAATTTCCCACAAATGAAAACAAATATCATACGAACGACATGTACGTTTTTAAACCTAAGTAACAATGACAATAGAATAATACATGTAGTGTCTATATTTTATATTTTACTTTCTTAATTTTAATTATAGCCTTTCAGATTAAAATACCATAAGAGGATTTAGAAAATATGGAACAATGCCATACCATTATGAAAAAAATAAAGCAAGATGATGTTTCCCATGATCAAATAAAAGTAAGAAATTTTCTTTTTATTATGCCTGCATTTGAATTAAATTTTTGAGAATTTTTATTCAATTTTTATAATTTTTCAGTTATTAAATGATAAAGATGAATTGAATCTTCAACTTCCACCATCAAAGTGATATCGCCCGTCAGGTATACAGAATTATTTGTTTGTAATTTTATTAAGAAACTCTAGTATTTTATGTTGACTGATATGACTATGGAAATAAATTTCAGATTCTTGGGTCTTTGATTCTATCAACTCTGGGAATTGATTCAATGGAGGATTTTTAACAATGATTACAGTTTACATGGTAATTGTTTCATTTCTCTGCTACAACAAATATATACATTAAAAGTTGTTATTATTAAAAATATTAATATTTTTATTCTGTTTCAGTGTGTTACTTAGCATTGGTCAAAAATATGCTTGAAAGGGAAGTAACTTTTTGAATGTTATATACAGTTCTATTATTTGGTTTAAGCTTTAACAGAATAATATTTTTCAGGGCCATGAAGATATATCAGAACAAGTTAACTGGGGCCAGAACTAAAGATTTGATGGATTAGGATTAATTTGATTGAATAATAAATATAATGAATAAACTGTGTTGTGCTAGCATAGAATTTAACTTATTCTTATTATTTGTTAATTTCTGTTACTGTTCTGTGAGCAAGTATGCAAAGATGTTAGAAAATGTTTGTGTATTAAAAAATGTTCAATAAAAGAATTGGATTTAACAAAAGTTATTTCAAATGTTTTGATTGTAATTGTACCTAAAAAGACAAAATATTGTATCTAATTACATAAAAATATTATCCTTTGTTTTTAAATAAGTCCAAAAACATTAAAAATGTATGGATAGGGTAACAAATAATAATGATCATGAGTTCATTTTTTTAGTATCGTCAAAAACAAGAATTCTTAAATTGTTAGCTGTAGTCTAATTATTATAATCAACTCAAAAAGACTCAATCTATTTTTTTAACATATGGCTTTTTAAACATTTAATTTCTTCTATTTTAAAATCCCATATTTGTCAGATTTTTAAACATGGTACCTAATACCTTAGACCATATATACTTACAGACACGGCCCGTGTATAGAACTCCATGGGACCAAGTGCGGCCAAGATAATATCATCTAAGTGACGTCACATGTGGGCAAAAGATAATTCAATATGGTGTAAACAAAACAAAACAACACAAACACAACACCAAACACAACACAACTGCCCCCGTAGACCGCACATATATATAATTTGCCCACATGTGACGTCACATAGATGATATTATCTTGGCACGCAGCCAGTTATCTTAGGCCGTGTCTATAAGTATATATGGTCTAAGCCTAATACCGCAGTAGTATATATAATACCCAGAGAGCGCCACCATTTTTCAAGCCACTGTTACCAATGTATCAATACAAAATATGCTCAATAATTCAGGTAAAATCATTCTTGTAGGTTGGTATTGTCGTTGACCCCGGGCAAATAAGCCTCCTATGCTTATGCATTGAGTGCCCATACCCTGACCTCTATAATATGTCAAATCGAAAATCTTCCGCACTTTTAGTGGAATTGATTTCATTGGTTAGTATACGTTAATATAAACGAATTAGAAACTGAATTTGATTCTATCGTTTATTCTTATCATAAGCACAATGTTTACGTTTTTACATTAGTATATTATTATTCCCATTGACCTTTACACTTTTCACAACTACCTCATCACAAGCTAATATATTTTCCTTAAAACATATCAACATCGCATGTTTAATATTTAATGTCATATATGTATATCTGCCTTTATTTATAGGAAGTTCGGTGACATTTCAATTAAACTTTTTTATTTTTATAAAAATCGTCATCCCTTTAACAGCTATACATACGTGCACATACGTGTACTCATTTATACTTAATTCAATGGCAGCTTTTTGAACATCTGTTACCTGTAAAGTTATTAATTTTAAACGACCGCTGATAATTATCAACATTTAAAAAACAGGAGTGCACAATTACACATCTATAATTAAATTTTGTGAAGTATAAGATCATAAAATCAAAGATGCAAAAAATAATTTCTTCTCCATTAACTGTAAGTATTTTGTTTAAGATTACCATTTACCTGATATTTACAAATGATTCTAATTCGAACTAAAGGTGTACAATGGATTATATAAAACTACTTTAATGATGCTTCGTGCACAGATAACAACATTGAATTTAAATAAGCAATTACTTCCTAAACAACCAGTACCAGATCTGGCAAAAACTGCAGATCGTTACTTGAAGTAAGTATGAAAATACTTGAAATATTTGAATGGTGTTTAGCATATAATATTTGGATTGTTTCTACTGGCAAAATGAAAATATAAAATTCAAAAGAATAAATTTTATTTTCAGATCAGTAGAACCTTTATTAACTGAAAAAGAATATTGTGATACAAAGAGAATTGTTCAAGAATTTATTTGTGAAGGTGGCTCTGGACCTCTATTACAGTCCAAATTGTTACAACGATTTGACAATACTGACAACTGGGTAAATTAGAATACTTATTAAAGTTCCATGATAACTAATAACTACTAAGATCTTTCATTCATTTATAGATGAGTGAATGGTGGTTAAATACGGCATACTTGGGTTATAGAGCCCCTGTTATTATAAATTCTAGTCCTGGTGCTGTTGGACCATCTTTAAAATTTAATCGCAAGGAAGATATATATGTAACTGCTGCACGCCTTGTTAAAGCAATTTGTGATTATGATAACATGATAAAAAGGTAATTTAAAAGAATGATTCTATATTTTACAAGTACAAAATCGATGTGAGATTATATAATTAATATAATTTTGTATAGTGGAAAAGTAAAACAAGAAATGGTTCGCAATGAACCATTAGATATGCAACCATATGGAATGATTCTTGGAACACATCGCCGACCAGCTCCAAAATGTGATCAACTTTTACACACTGATAATTCAAAACATATTGTTGTAATAAGTAATAACAATGTGAGTATATTCAGCATACTTATATTATATGATTTTTTTTATATACTAATTGTAGTATCTACAGTTTTATGTTGTTTTCGTAGTTTTTTAAACTTGACGTTATTAAAGATTGTTCTATTTTAAATGAAAACCAAATTGCTGGTGCAATCAAAGACATTATCACTCGTTCTCAAACAGAAGGAAAACCTGTTGGAATTTTAACAGGAAATAATAGAGACACGTGGGCAGAATACCACTGTTTACTGCAGGGTATTTACAAATTTTTCTGTTTAAAATTTCTGTACCTTATGAAAATCTATTGATATCTTATCAAATATGAAAACTAACATTCTTTTTTTGGTTCAATATCATATATGTTAATTCTTTGTTTTTATGAAATATAATTTTTAAAGATATTTTATAATTTCTAGGACTAGGATGCAATGAAAAAATAATAAAAGAAATTGAGCAATCAATGTTTATATTATGTCTGGATAAAGAAATACCTAAAGAAACATCTAAAGACAAAAACAATGCTTCCATTAGAGCTGTACAAACTTTAACTGGTTATAACAGTCATGTAAATTCTGGGAATAGGTGGCACGATAAAACTGTACAGGTAATGTTAAGTATAGCTATTGCTTATTTTAAACTTTAATAAAAGTAAGTTATATAAATTTTGTTTAATAGTTTATACTTTCTACTGATGGACTTTTTGGAATGGAATATGAACATAGTCCCTGCGAAGGAGGACCAGTTGCTGTATTACATGATCATGTTCTAAAATATATGTAAATAGTACAGTGATACAATTACATACAAATGAATACAATAATCTGTAATATACATGTAACAAATAGATTGACTAATCTCAAGTAGAATACTGATAATAACTATATATAACATTGCTTTTTTAGTACATCAAAAGGAAGTGATACAGGATGTGAGACTTTTGAAAGCTTCCCCAAGGCAGAACATTTAAAATTTGAGACTAATGCTGCAATAGATTGTGCTATTCAGAGTGCTGCCTCTGTTGTAGATAAGTATGTACTTAGTACTTTATATTGTGTTTTAATTAGGTACGGTATTTTATATACATACTTATTATTCGCAGTCTCTCAAAAAGTATTGATATGGAATGTTTCACATTTGATGTATTTGGAAAAAATGAGATAAAAAAATTCAAATTAAGTCCTGACAGTTTCATTCAAATGGCAATGCAAGTTACTTTTTATAAATTGCATAAAACACCACCAGCTCATTATGAAAGTGCTGCATTAAGAAGATTTAGAAATGCAAGAACAGAATGTATTAGATCAACAAGCTCTGAATCTGTATTGTTTGCAAAAGCCATGAGTGATAATGAATGTACAAATGACAAGCAACTACACGAAATGATGATTAAAGCTATAGAAGTACATAAAAAACTTGCATCTGAGGTTATTTTTTATATTTATTATTGAGTATAAATTAATAAATTCCTAGAAGATGTGTAATTACTTTTTACATACAGGCTACACTAGGACAAGGAGTTGACAGGCACTTGTATGGTTTAAAAATGATTGCCCTTAGTGAATCAATGGAACTCCCAGAATTATATAAGGATGTTGCATATACCAAGAGCACATATTTTAATTTGACATCCAGTCAGGCAAGCAATATATATAATTATTAATAAGAATATTTATAATCATATACAACAATATCTTCAAATTACTCTCTAAATAATAGGTGCCTTATAAAACGTCATCCTTTATGTGTTATGGTCCTGTTGTACCAGATGGTTATGGCTGCTGCTACAATCCCAGATCAGACGATATTCTCTTTGCTTGTTCTTCATTTAAAACTTGTAAAGAAACCAACTCAAAAGAATTTGCAAATACTTTAAAGGAAACTTTGTGTCGAATGAGAAATTTAGGTAGCAGTTGTTCAAATGTATGAACATAACTACAATGAGTATCTTACTAAATTGCAAATATATCGTATTGTCTTTTTTATAATTTGTACTATAAAATAAAATATTTCTTTGAAAAGTTTTAAATTTATAATACCCACTTATTGTTAGTATATAAATGTAACATTACTTCAATATTAGTATAATAATTATACTATCAAATTAACCGTCGGATTTTTCAATACCAACCTATAAGAATGATTTTCCTCTGAACTAAGAGCATATCAGAGCATATTTTGATTGATACTACCACGGAGAGGAGAACGATCGACATAGGCTTTTTCACCAGAAAAGTGTCCCCGAAAAACGTTGAAAGTAACGTTGCCTATTTTATCCATCAGGATAGCGTTCGTAACGCTGATATCCCAACAAAGACACGGATTTTGTAATACTCTCCGTTTCACGTCATAGCCAATAGCTTCGTGGCCGATTGATAGAAGAAGGAGAAACAAAGAACAAGTCTCTTCTCTCCTTCTAACAGAGGATCTCAGCGATTGAAGCGTACTCTATAACAAAACTTTATTTTCAACGCTTTTCGGGGACACTTGTATGAGATGCGTAGGAATCGAGAATACTTATTAAAAATGTTAAATTTTCTTTCCTGAACGCACCCTTTATTGTAAAACAAAATACTTGCGTTATTATAATGTAAAATGTAAAAAAAAAGTAAAGTTTCTACAATGCAAAATTTGCGAGACGTTGCTCGCTCGACTTCCTGGTTCGGACCAGACCGGATTCGGGTCAAAGCCAATAGATAGAAGAAGAAGAAGAAATACATCGGATGGTCGTGGGCATACGAAAGGAGCAATTCGCATACGAATTGATCTGAATTACCTTGTTTTTTAATCTCCGATTCAAAAAAAGAGAAGTGTTCGAGGTTTTACACCTAAATTTGTAATTATTTATTGTCATTTTTTAAATGTATGTATTTACTGAAATGTATTATTTTAACTGTACGCTCCGTACGTAATATTTACACGGATCTATTTTTATAAGTTAGTAATTTTATTTAAATACATAATACAAGCATCAAACATTGATTTTTTTTAATAATATTGTAATATTATTTTACTATAAATCGAAGAAATTTCAACAGTACGACGTCATTTTGTTTTCTATGATCACTGCTCTTGAATACATAGATATATCTTCAATTGAATGTTTTTGTCCAAAATGAATCAAGTTTTTATGTATTTAGGGAACACGTAATACTAATTTAGTAGACATATTAATTGTACGTTTTTTAACAATTATATATTATGCGGGGTTTACACGCTTGCCAAGCTCCGGCAAGCGTCCACAAGCACAAGCGTGTGAACGGGGGTGTTTGGCTTGGCTTGCGTGAACTTGGGGAAGCTGGTCACCGTTCCGGTCGAGTGTCGGTTTTTGGACACGAATCAAAGGGCGCTTGCGACAAGCGCTTGGGACGCATTTACACGTTGGTACGCGTTTGCGACAACTCACACAAAATAGCGACCTAAACGCTTGTAATACAAGCTTTTGATAAACAGTTACCCCAAATAATAAGGTTGTTTCATAAGAACTAGCTCGTCTATGACATGAATAAAATGATATTAATAGTTACTTTTATTTTGAACTTTTGTAGAATCTTTTTTTCCAGAAATTTAAAAAAATTTCCTTCTAGAATTTTTATCGTCTACCATCTACTTCCGTGTCGGGCTTTTCTTGTTTTTATTTTCATTTGTTTGTATTTTAAATAGAAATCGCTGAGACAAGCTCGATGTCCGCCATGCTTGCCTGTTCGGAACATAATGACGCACTCGCCAACGTGTAAACGACTTCCAAATGCGAGTCCAGCGTTTGTGGAGACTTGGCGCTTGTGGGCGCTTGCCGGAGCTTGGCAAGCGTGTAAACCCAGCATTAGACATGCGCAGTAGTGCGACTGTGGCGCCCTCACCACACTTTCTACCGCTGACGCGGAGAGGCGTGATAGTCTCATGCACATAAGCGCTTTCGGAAATCGTTATTGTCTCGTTATTATTTTCTTACATCGTTGATCTATTGTTATAAAGAGAAGACTCGATATCAAAGAGCGTAATAAAGTTTATATTTTTGCTATAATTTGTGGATAAGTTATTCCCCAGAATAATTCACCCATACGACAAAATGAAAAAACCATTCTAGTACTTACGCAGCCACCACGGCGCTGTCGTGCATGAATGAAAACGAAACATTGAGCGGTAACTTTGAAAGTGGTAACTAACTATATGTCTCGATGAAATGAAATAATAAGAAGCTGTGAATATATAATGACTGACAAATTTTCTTCTATCTATTCTCTTCTTTATTTATATATTACATATATTTGTACTTTCATATTTCTTAAATTTGTTTTTTTTCATGTACATAGTTTGGTAGACGATGAGAACAAAAAATAAAATCTCATATATTTAAATATTCCGTTTTAAGGATTGCATGCAATAACGAAAATTTCTTAGCATTCTCAAAATTTCTTTGACTTTTTGGAAATTTCTTAACGATACTTTTTTTTTTCTTATGTCTTACATATTTATCAAATTTCTTAAAATATTAAGAAATTTCTTCAACAGTGGCAACCCTGGAGTGCAGTCCCCGCTAGCCCCTTAAACCTGTTAACCCGTTAGCCTTCTAAACCAGCTAGCCGTTTAATTAGAAGGAGCACATGAGATATATACATGTTAAAAAAGCCGTCTGTTAAATAAATATTAAGTATTTAAGAGTATTAGAGTATAAAGAAGTATTAAGGAATAATATATTCACTCCCCGAAATAGTTTATCGTCGTCAAATAAATTCATTGTAATAATCAAACGAAAGTTGACAATAAAAGAATGCTTAATAATGACGATACTTGGAAAATAATGAGTTAGTAACATTTGTGTATTTTTATTTCTTATCCCGTTCACACTATTTTGATATGTTTGTACTTATTGAAGCCTTATTGAATGTAAAATAATTGGAAGGGGCACATAAGATACATACATGTTTGTAAAGCTGTTAGTAAAATAAATAGTAAGTATTTAAGAGTATTAGAGTATTAAGAAGTATTAAAGAATAATATATTCATTCCCCGAAATAGTTTATCGTCGTTTAATAAATTCATTGTAATAATCAAACGAAAGTTGACAATAAAAGAATGCTTAATAATGACGATACTTGGAAAATAATGAGTTAGTAACATTTGTGTATTTTTATTTCTTATCCCGTTCACACTATTTTGATATGTTTGTACTTATTGAAGCCTTATTGAATGTAAAATAATTGTTTGGGTGGGTTATTTATTACGCCAAGTATTTGTCACGGAATAAATAAATCAGCTGCTGTAGACGGCGCGGCGCTTGTTGTGGGTTCCGCGACAAATACTTGGCGGAATAAATAACCCACCCGAACAATTATTTTACATTCAATAAGGATTAAATAAGTACAAACATATTAAAATAGTATGAACGGGATAAGAAATAAAAATACACAAATGTTACTAACTCATTATTTTCCAAGTATCGTCATTATTAAGCATTCTTTTATTGTCAACTTTCGTTTGATTATTACAATGAATTTATTAAACGACGATAAACAATTTCGAGGAATGAATCTATCTTACTATTTATTTAACTGACAGCTTTTTAAACATGTATGTATCTTATGTGCCCCTTCCAATTTGCCGGATCGCGGGCTTAGAAGGCTAACGGGTTAACAGGTTTAAGGGGCTAGCGGGGGACTGCACTCGTTCTCGGGGACTACACTTCTACTCGGGGATCTCGACCTCGGCAGGCTAGTTACTATACGAACAGAAGCAATAAACACGGTTGGCAGCTTTGCGTTCGTTAGTGCTGCCCTCCAGTTGAGGATTTTCCACAATGCGCATGCGCAAACGGCGGGGACTACGTTAAATAAGGCTCCTATGCTTATGCATTGAGTGTCCACACCCTGGAGCAGGGTATGGGCACTCCTTCCCCCTCCACAAGGACCAAAGTCAGCCCCTAGGGGGGCCAACCCTTAAAAAAAAAAAATATGAAGCAGATTTTGATTATACTGCATTGGTCACAGTGGCTATAAGACTGGTGGCGCACCCTTCTCAACCTCGTTCAGCCCCGGAGTCAGCCCCGAGCTCAGCCCCGCTGGCCGGCGTAAACCCCTTAAAGCAGCTAACCCGTCAACCTTCTAAGGCCGCAAGCCGGCTAATTAGAAGGGGCACGTAACATACATACTTGTAAAAAAAAAGCGTCTTTCGAATAAATAGTGACACAGATTAATTAAAATAATGTATTGATAGTGCTAGATTCATTCTTCGAAATTGTTTATCGATGTTTAACAGATTCATTGTAATAATAAAACGACAGCCGACAATAAAAGAATACTTATTAATAACGCGACTTGAAAAGTAAGGAGTTTTTATCATTTCGTTATTATTATTTATTCTCCCATCCATTCTTTTTTCATATCTTTGTGCTTAATTAACCCGTAATTAAATCTTAAATAATTGTTGGGGCGGGTTATTTATTCCGTCAAGTATTTGGCGCGGAACTCACAACAGTACAAAGATATAAAAAAAGGATGGATGGGAGAATAAATAATAATAACGAAATGATAAAAACTCCTCACTTTTCAAGTCGCGTTATTAATAAGTATTCTTTTATTGTCGGCTGTCGTTTTATTATTATAATGAATCTGTTAAACATCGATAAACAATTTCGAGGAATGAATCTAGCACTATCAATACATTATTTTAATTAATCTGTGTCACTATTTATTCGAAAGACGCCTTTTTTTTACAAGTATGTATGTTACGTGCCCCTTCTAATTAGCCGGCTTGCGGCCTTAGAAGGTTGACGGGTTAGCTGCTTTAAGGGGTTTACGCCGGCCAGCGGGGCTGAGCTCGGGGCTGACTCCGGGGCTGAACGAGGTTGAGAAGGGTGCGCCACCAGTCTTATAGCCACTGTGACCAATGCAGTATAATCAAAATCTGCTTCATATTTTTTTTTTTTAAGGGTTGGCCCCCCTAGGGGCTGACTTTGGTCCTTGTGGAGGGGGAAGGAGTGCCCATACCCTGGGGTAGAGGTGGGTAGAGGTAAGGAGGATCATCTCTTATGGGACTTCAGTCGTAAAAGTGTCCGCGAAAAACCGTAAAATAGTAGCACAGTATATACAGTAGCGAAACTCTCCCGATTTTGTGTTGGCCAAAACTGAGTGCGCATGCGCGAACCGGGCTAACTGCACGGTAACGCCATCTGAACTTCTTTCTCACTTGCTCTTACGTTTCTCGCTCTCTCTCGCACATTTATCTAGCACGGTATACACGCTCCGCACTTGGAGCAAAAATTTGTATAAGTATCAACTATTTATGCAATATGCTCATGCAAAAGCTATATTTACAACAAGTATTACTGATATTTAAAAAGTATATGTTTATTTTAAGAATGAAAGAAAGATATTACATTTTTAGTCTACAATAAAATTTTATTTCTGTTACAATACAAAATTGTTCAATATTTTTGTATGATATGCAACATAAAATGCTTACAATATAAACAAAAAATACGTTAAATGCATTTAACCAATACAATGACGCTCCATAAGAGGCAATGATTTTAATTTATATTTAAGAGCTTCAAAAATTTTTGCATTTAAAGCGGGCACAATATCCCATTTTTTTGTAAATAACTGTAAAGACCGTACAGATGGCAGAGCAATGGAATGTTCAATTTGTTTATAAGTTCGAGGACTCAACAAATATAAAGATAACGCGAATCTTTTAAACTCGGTGTCGTATCTTCTGCCACGTTTACTTTTCAATTTTGTATCGATTAGCGCTTCTAATATTTCATAAAAATTGTGCGGTAACAACTTTCTTCCTAATTTTTTTAATTGACCACACTCGTCTTCTCCAACTGTTGTAGTTTCTTTCTTCTTTTCCAAGCGAAACCGCCGGATCCTTTCGCGTAGCGATCGATTCTACGCTTTTAATTTTTTACACTTGCGGAGTAATTTCTTTACTTTGGGTGTGTCGGATGTTTTATTCACGTTATCAGGCCTCTCAGTAGATGTACTTCTAAAATATATTGAAATTAAAAAAGTTTAGCTAGTATATATAATTAAATTCTATTCCGACTAAAGTAACTACACTAGTTTCATTATAATATAGCATAGTCTATTAATCTATTCTAATAATAGTAACAATATTTCATATCAAAATTTGATTCCATAACAAATAACAAAGATAAAAATATATGTTTCACTCTAATTTAGTAAATAAGAACTTACGGTTCAGCTGCTTCTAATTTAACCACTCCAATTGGCGGGAATAGTTTTGAAGTTCCTTCATTGCTGAAAATATAAAATTCCATCAGTTATAATTCTCATTGAAAATTAAAAAGTTTTCTGTTAATATGAATTACCTATTCTCTTCCTGCACTTCTGCTGTTCCTTTGGGACATGAATTTCTACGACAAAAGAAACATATCACTATACTATACAATATTGTTATTATACTAAATATGAAATAACTTTGCTTAGTATACCCATCTCCTTCCTGTAGAACTGCTTTTTCTTCTTCTTCGTCTCGAATAATTGTACCATTTCTGAAAAAAGATTTCTATAAGGTTCTATTTTTCATCCTCATTTTTAAAATAAATGATTATACATTACCTCGTTATTTTATTCATGTGAATATTATAATTATATTATTCATATGAAACAAAATTATTTCCCTTACTTAACTTAAATTAAATTAATAATTATTTACTTACTGTTGTTCACAACCAACTTGAAAGAATATCGTTGGCAAAGCATCAGGTTTAAGGTAAGTTCTAGTATTGCTCCGTTTGTACCATTTGCTTTCAAAATGCAAATGGCACAAACGACAATTCCTATAAGCTTACTCTGGACCTTTAGATACTAAATCCAATCTTCCACATGCATGTACCCATTGCAGCCATCTGGAAATATTATACCATTTTATCAATAATAAAATAATGTCCATGGTACTATTAAAAATATAGTTTATTTAACAACAATAACTCTAAAACGGTGTTGTACCTGTCATATTCCTTTGGAAATCTAAAATAATTTTTGGGCGTATCATCTGGTGAGAAACACATTGGTACTGCACAGATTTGCCTCACGTTCATTTTTCCTTTACGCTATTATTAACAATTATTAATATCCAGTGATACCTGAAACAAAAACCGAAACAACGCCACGCGCTTGGTCCTGTAAGCGTCACTTGATCGAGGCGCTACTCTGCGGCTAGTGGTGTAACTAATGTGCGAGAGAGAGCGAAAACGTGAGAGCAAGTGAGAAAGAAGTTCAGATGGCGTTACCGTGCAGTTAGCCCGGCTCGCGCATGCGCACTCAATTTTGGCCAACACAAAATACAAAGGATTTGTCGAGAGTTTCGCTACTGTATATACTGTGATAGTAGTTCCATAAGTGGCGCTGATGAGCAATCAGAGTACATCTGAACTTAGCGGTTATTGACGAAGCGAAGTATGCCATAGGAAAGTAGAAAAATGTAAAAGTAGTTGTACCGAATAGAATAGTTGATAAAAATACAGTAAATGAATATTCAATTAATACAATTGATACTAACAACATATTCAATATAAATTGATAATAACAACTTTAGGCGCTTTTTTTAAATTTGGGACTTTTGATCCAGCAGCGCCCTCGGATAGGGCTGGTCCCTACGTAACCGCCACACCCTTCATGTTCGCAACGCCACCTATAATTTCCTTCATAAGACGGACATTTTCCATATACAGAGATTGCCCTCCTTACCTCTACCCTCCATAAAATATCCGTTGAATTTTTAAAGGAAAAGTGTATTGTGTGGTAAAGAAAATAATGAAGAAATCACCGTTAAGTATGCCGAGCGGTAGTAGTAGTCAACACAATCACGAGGGGAAGTCGTATGTTGATACGAGAAGGACAAATTGTGGTTTCAGTACGTGGAAACGTGGGTGTTATTCTTACAACGGCGGAGAGCTGAATCGTGGCGATGACGACTTTACTCCCTTGAACAATAGTACACCGGATCAATGGAGGCACAGTGGTAACAGGTACGGTTCTGGGGTTGGTCGAAATCACCGCGATTCAGGTAGTTCGTTTAATCATAATAGAGGAAACCAGTTAGCGTGGTTCGGTAATACATACTCTCGTTATAAGCATACTGGTATGCAATTTTATGGACAAAATGAGGTAAATAAATATTGTAGACAATAGCGCAACTTTTCATTGGTTGCATTATCTTGGATAACTTAGCTAGCTATAGAATATCAGTTGATTTTCTATATTATGCTTTGCATTATAGAGTATGCAAAAGGATGATCACAGGCAAGTTGATATATCAAGCTATGTTGACATTAAGTCTGCCTTAGAAGATCCATGGGCTGAATTAATGCAAAAATCAGAAGTCCCTAAAACCAAGCAAAATGGTGTAACGTCATGGAGGTTTAAACCAGAGCTGGGCGTTATTCAAATAAATTATTTGAAAAATAATAGTTAAGATAATAAATTATTTTATTTGGCTACATGTTATTTGAAATAATCATGCATTAGTTTATTTGAGCAGTCAAATGATTTTTTGATAATTATTTTGTTATTTGACATTCAAATAAAATAATTTTTCATTTTATTTTTTATTTGATCAAATATTTATTCAAATAATTTTCAAATATTCTCTATTTTCACGTCAACATCGTCAAGTGCGTCTGAAGTATAGATTTTTGTATAAAGTCTCACGCATTCAATTCAGAATACATAATATTGAAGAGTAAGTATAGAGAAGCAAGAACACTTTTAAAAGCAAATGAGGTTACAGAATGAAAATTCCTCCTCTTTTGACAATTATTTGTTATTTCATTTGATTAAAGTAATAGAAATAAAATATTATTTGAAAATAATTTATTTGGATACACGCGAAATAAAAATAATTCTCCTATGTTATCCGTAAAATAAAAATAATAAAGTATTTGAAATAATTGAGTATTTGAAATAATTATTTGTTATCTTATTTCAAATAAAATGTGCCCAACCCTGTATGCAAGTGAGTGTATTCCTGTGACGGCATGGACCCTTCCAAAGAGTGATCCGTTCATCTAACTCTGAAAATTTATCAATAAAAAGAAGATTTTGGTATCTTTCACCATCCTTGACCATGGTCAGAAAAATCCAGCGTGAGATCTACGATAATTACAGGACGAGCGTAAGACGTTCTGTTACAATGGGTAATGGGTAATGGATGTTTCTGAAGGATGTTTCGACAGTATTTCCATTTTCAAAGAGAATAGGGGAAGTGTGTCCCTGATAGATGCACGGTTTCAGAATACTCAAGATAATCCAGACTTTAAAAGTCATCCTATAGATGTTGATTTCGAAGTTAGTGATAATGCTCCAAAATCTAAGGCAGAAGATTCTTCGTACACAGAGCAGGGAGTTATAAAGTTTAATATGATCTTGAATAATGAAATGTGCATTGAACAATGAAATGTTTGTGCAATGTTAGTAATGATAATTATCAAGCTACGAATAAAGATATATATATATATATAATATATTTGTATATATATGTATATATGTATGTATGTATATACACATATATATAAAAGGAAAAAAGAAAGAGATACAGTTTGGAAAGTGAAAAAAAGAGACCTGGAAAGAATGCGAGTCTTATTGGTCAGAATTCACACGCATTTTCGACTTTAGCGCGCTATTTGCTGAAACGGTTACGCACACTAAGCGCCTCGTCTAACAAAGAACAGTGATTGGTCCGAGCGAGAGACGTCTCTTGCCCCTGTGCTATTCCGAGTCGCTTCTTTCAGTTTCCGAACTGTACTTACAATTTATCCAAATTTATATGATAATTTACAAAGGGCAGTGTGTGAAATGAAGCAAAAGTAAGTCACATGTTGCTTGTTACTTACTTTACGCGACATGTTTCATCAGCATGCTGATTCAATATACGTACAAAATCATAAACTGGTACAAACTTAATAATTAACTAAAAACATTCGGATTAATCTAAATCATTAATGTACTTTCTCACGATAATCCCTATTGTAAAAAGTATTAATAACCTGCTATTTAATGTATATTTAATGTGCGACAAAAACAAGAAAAAAAGAAAGATGTGAAAAAGCAACCTAATGTTTATTACTTTAATATTCCGATTATTTGTAAAAAATCCTAATTAAAAAAAAGTTTAGACCGATTAAATGAAATTCAGACAATATATTTACTTACCGTTATTGGTTTGCACGAACGTCATGTATAGAAACAATCTAAAAATTTAAAATTAATTGTAATAACCGACTCCGGATTGAATTGACTGTATGATATAGCATCGATATATTTTATAGATCAGTATTATTATAATTCTAAGTTAATGACACTTATATACAGCAGAAAATAATATTATAAAATTAGTTTTTTTTGTTTGTAAAATCGCTTAAATCGACTGTCTTAAGATTGCCTTTCCATAAGAGAATAAGGATTCATCTTTACTTATTTGGTCTCATCGCTTAAAGCTATAATTCTGTTATCCTTTTTTTTCTTTTTAAACGATCGCAATCCATGGTCGGTACACGTTACGTCGTAAACACATACTTTTCATACTCTTCTATTTATAATAAACTTGGTGTAAGGTTTAGCAATCGACGCTGATGTCGCCAATATATGTTAAACGAAACGTACTGATCATCTTAGAATCCTCGTAAGTGACTAATTTCGTTGCGCAAATCTGTCGACGTGTTACACACACGATCACATATCGTTTATGTAATTTGATATGAAGAAACAATAAATAATTGTTATTAAAACTAGAGCCCTTAAAATGAAGTCGATGTTTATCACAAAGAACTTATCGTCGTTAGTCTCAAATATAAATAAAATAAAAAGAACGGCAACCTCGCTCGATAATGACATGCTTAATCGCATGACAAATACACAATTATACGATTTATTTTTAAATTTACTCGTAAATTTGTTGCAGCTAAGCGCGCGTTTAAATTACATCTAAGGCGGTGATTTACCGCTGGTTCTGGGTGTGTACACGTCATATATACGTAATTATGCAGGGTAATTTGCGATTTACATAACAATATTGTCCGTAAATCTATAAATGATGCCCACGTGCACGTTTGCAGTAACACAGATGTTTATTCCTGGTAGCCTATCGTCCTGGTGTACTTTCAAAATTACTTCATAGGACCCCCTCACTAGGTGGCTTCTAAATTCGCGAGAATCGTTGATATTGGTCGTCGGAGATCTACACCGGGAAACGGGTTTTTTCTTATGGTCTACGTCTTCAAAGAAATGCATTAATGAAATTAAATTATGAATGAAGTTGTCACGAATGGCGCCAACTTCATTCAATAAATTCCGTTAATTCAGCGCGTAGAATTTTCTTATCCCAATACAATTTACATATCGCAGATAATTTTTTGCAAAAGAAGTTGAGCAAATTACCCTGTATATTTACCGAAAGAAGTTGTAAGTATGAGGTAACCGTGTTTTTGTGTCGTTGAAAGGGAAAAGAAAAGAAAATAGAAGAAAATACTCTAATTTTGGTCGTTGACAATTAATTACACCGATGGTCCGAGGAACGTTCGAATCGTCTTATATATATCTACCTATTATAGCGGATCAATGAGCGAAATAACGAGAACAACGTGTGCGAGAACTCGCGATGGTTAGCCAAGCTAAGGTTATATACTATCGATTTACCCTTATAAATGCTACAATGTCGCATCGGAGACATGTAACGTCGTTCATCGTCGGAAAGAGAATATAATGTTCAATATACCATCCAAAGCGACAAAATGTCACGTTATGATGTATCACGCGTTGAGAACGCTCCGATTTATAACATCCTGAAAAATTCTAAGGAATCACACGGGACATCTTTAGAGTTAAATATTTAAAAATATGGGTTTCCAATCGTGATCGTTTCCATTAATCGTACGCGCATTCGTTCAATTACTTAAATAGAAAGTTCGTTATGCCATTATTCGAGAATCGACCGGATTCTCTCGAAATAATTAAATGTCTGCCAATCATCCTTCATATTCAGGATAATTAATATTATACTATCTGTCGTCTATCGTGAGCCCCGTTTAAACGAATCCGAAGGCGAGGACCTGTACTTTTCCTTTTTCTTCTTCTTTGGTCCCCATGATATGCCATTATTTTGTATTACGAATTTACAAGTGAGTTGGATCGTATTAAAAGGAAGGAATTAAATTTTCTAGAAACTCTCCCGATGCCGTCTGGTTAAGTACCATACCACGTACGACTACGAGTAAAAATGTTATTCTACGATAGCCTTATACTACACTCTATATAAAGGATATGGACGTAATTGACTCGTTTAAACGATGAAACACATTCGTAGATATTTCGAAAGAAATCGATCCGTACGTGCTCGTCTTTTATGCCTGTATACCGTTAATTGCACGGAGAGACAATTATAAACAACGATATTTGTTTGGAGAAGTTTCTATTAAATTTCATTACCCCTTCGTTCGTTTTCGGACCAACCGGACGCGATCCGCGAATTGAAAATTAGATTTCAACGCACGTTAAAATTCTATTTTGGCTGTCGGGTTTAAAATCGGGCTTAATATTAGCACGATCGATATTGGCCGCTGTACCAAAAAGTGATTGAACTTCTCCATGCTCGGATAAACGTCGATCCGCGAAAATTAAGATAGACTTCAACTGCTAGAAGTGGATTGCGCTGAGGCAGCCTTTTGTCGACCGTTAAAAGGAAATCGATTGTATCGGGAATGGAACATCGTAGTACACTTTTCTATTTTGCGAGTTCCTCTTTTCTTCGCAAAAATTCTAGTTACGCGAACGTTCGAATGCGATGAACAAACACACGTGTATACGTACGCACGTACACAACGTGTACGTACCCGGCGATACTTCCACATTGTCCCGACGTAATAACGAATTCTGATAAGCCGTCGCGATCGATTGGGAATCAAGGAATCCAAGGACACTTCGTCGCGACGAAGCTTTTAGTACACGGTTCTCGTTATTTTGCGCGATCGTACAGACAAGTACTCGTACGTGAATATAACGGGGTGAACCGTCTAACACGATTAATTGGGAATTGGAAGATTGAACATTTCTATCATTCGTAGATTTTGGAAATTGTGTATCTTACAATTTTTAGATATTTCCATAAGGTGGTAATAGCAAATTCTTTCTGATCCGTTCGATCTCAATTTTTATAAATTTCCCGTTTTTAAATAAGTACAACTTTTTTTCTCACGTTATACGGTTCACCCTGTATATTATACGTATATCTACTAACACCCTTCTTTTTTATATATAGCATACCTTGCACGTAGTCGTGAAATTAATGCGATTCAGATGGAAATCGTTCCGCTTTATCCTTTTTTTTTCTCAATATCATATTTCCGAATGATCTATTCGAAATTTAAACGCAGCACGATACATCTATACATACGCACGTCTCGATTCGACCGATCATGGTCCCTTAATTATCGCTCGCGAGAGTGAGACAATTTCCGTTTGAAGAATAAAATTCACTTCGTCTTCGAACGAAAGAGTCGTAAGTTGGACGCCCGTAAACATTTCGTTCGTCGTTGTCGTGCGATTCTACTTTAACTCGAAAGCGGCACGGTCTTCTCATAGTGGAAAATCGTTCTCGAATTAAAAATCGAACGAGTTGGATGCTCTTAGCTCGCTTTCAAATCATAATTATATATCAGTATACAATTATGATATGTGATCAGTATATACTTAATATATTAATTCTGACCATATTTATTTTAACGTTTTTCTACGACGACGCAAGCACCGATCGCGTTTACTCGATATTTTTCCTAATTACTTATGGTACCTCAAAAACGTCGAGAGCTGCACATCAATCGCCGAATGGATCAACGTAACATTCTGAAATCTCATTAAACTTAATCAACTTTGCTTCTTCCTCTATGTCTACCTTTAATCCATAAAATCGATTCTTCTTTGCTCGACACGAGAACGTTAATTTGATCCGGAAAAATGCGATCGTGTACTTCGTTACGAAGAAATAAAGAGAAATGCAGTATAGAGATAGGGTGGGCAATCTAATCTTCGGTTCTCTGTACCTAAAGATTATGAGTTTAATATGTTTCGATATTTGTTTTCGTGAATCTTACCTAAAAAATGCTTTCTGTCAAATTTCATTCAGTAGATTTTGCTTTCTAGTCAAATAACTGCAATAACGTATGATCGTTTATGTAATAAATCTATTATAATTGATAATGTATTGAATTTTATATCCGAAGGCCGAAGTAAATTACGACCATCAATCGTTATACTTGTAGCCGCAAACCAATCTGTGGCCACATAGAATTATAGGTTGCCCACCTACGGTATAGAAATAGAGACACGAAGATAGAGAGAAAGAGAGAGAGAGAGAAGAATTGGTGGTATCATACGAGGAGTTCCTTCCGGAAATCCTCAGCAAGCAAGTCCTACAAATAATCGTCGACCCGACCGTCTTCGTCTGGCGGGCTGGGTTCGCTCACGCTTAAAATCGGCAGTCCGAAGTGTTTCACATCTATACTCGATTCTGGAGTACGTCTCGCGTAATCGCAACTCTTCGAATGGTGCTCGCCATCGAGACGATGATGATGGTGATGCCGATGGTGATGGTGCCTCGAAAGAAGCCCAGACTCGGGATCGCACGATCGCCGATAACACCTGCGTTTAATGTTCATGTTGCAAAAGAAAGTTTCTTTAACACTAGATAGACGATATAATAATCGAGGCAGACCGATTATTCAATGACATTACCGTTCGTCCATGGAAACCGGCTGTTGAACAGGACATCTAGCATATTCGTGACTTCCCGCAACGCGCCAAGCACCGAAACGTTTCGCTACCAATGACGTCGGTGCTATCGGCGAGTCCCTGAAAATGTCGGCATTAGGTTCGTTAATTCGTAATCGTGACGATATTGAACGTACACCGGTCCCGAAAAGTGTTACACAGCCATTCTATTATCTTATTGTGTTTTACTATGCATCGTTCTAAGAATTATTATTTTTCTTTTTATTTGAATCGACTACTTTTATGATAATGTGATATTTTTATTCTGAAAAAATGTCTCATTCGTTTATCGTTAACAGGAATTTCATGTTTTTATGCGTTCGTTAAATCGAGTTTTGTAAAGAGCATACGATGTAAGCTCTCAATAGAGGCTTTCGGCTTTTGAAATCGTACCCACGAAGTGAGTACTCGATCGTGCGAATATCGGAGAGTGACGTGAAGTCGACGACGCGAGAGACGAGTTCATCCTCTAATGAGTGATTCTTTAGAACGCCGTTCGCCGAATGGCATTGCTTTATCTCTACGGGTACGCTTGTCCTAATTTTCTCTTTCCCTTCCTTTCATGTTCGATCGTTTCGTTCGAGAGTAAAACGAGTAATTAGTTTGATTGAACTCATTAAGTGTATTGATATAGGATATAGGTCGTGGGTGAGCTAAATACGAGACATAAAAATAAAAGTACATCAACCCAATGGAAATATCGATAAAACGGTAATAAAACAGTTTGAACCATAAAGTAAATCTGTTTTACCTCGATGAAGGTTGCTGATAACTCGACTCCAGTAAAGATGTCTCCGTGGTGTCCTTGGAGCCACTCTCGGGACTACCTTGCCTCTTTGGGCTCATAGCCTCGTATCTCTCTTGATCCTCTTGAGTCGGCTTCAAAAAGGATTCTCGATCACCTTCGTTTCCTTCGCATCTCGAGCCTTTTCGTTGATGATGCGTCGGCCGATTCGCCGAAGCTAATGGCAAATTATCTGCACTGCGAACCTTGCGACATAACTTCGACGTGGACCCGTGTCGTCGAAGGAATTCCTAATAACAAAATAAATACCCAAAACAAAGCTAAAGCTAATCTTTTTGAAAAGAAAAGTGTAGAACAAAGTTCGTCGGTGATTTTTTCGAATCATCGAGCTGTTATTAATAACGCTCTACGAATACTAATTAAATAAAGCCCTCGATACTCCACGAACAAAGACTCGTATAATATCGCGAACGGAGCGTTAGTTCGATAATAATTACTAACGATAAGTCTCTTAATTGAAATTATATTACCGGCGTTCTCGGCCGAATGGAAAATCGATATCGGGCAATCACGTAATACACTTTTGCAGAATCGAGCTTTAAGACGAAGGTTATTTTCTATAATGTGAAAGTGATTTCGATAAATGCCTGTGAAGAAAACAAAGGTCTTTACGATTTTTTGTTGGCTTCTTCTTTGAGCTTCGTTGAAAATAAAACGAAAAAAGGTGAAGAGACAAAGTTTTGATCTTCTCGAGAAAGTTGACGGCCGTTCATCGAATCGAGATACCAGATCAATGTTTTTTGCAAGTAAACCGGGAAAGTATCGATCACACACCACGGGCTTTACCTCAGCCATAACTACCTTGAACTTTGACGTTCGGCTTTGAAGTATTCCTTCACAATGTGGTCTCCTTCGTATCTATCATTTATTTAAATAACTGTCGCACTAGAAAACACAGTTATGCCTCTATCGCAAACACCTTTCCAAGTTTCTCGAAATTTCCAGCCCGATACCATCTGTTCTTTTTCTAACGTGCGTCCACTTTTACGTCCCCAACGACGAGGGACGTAATCTTCTAATAATAAAAGAGAGAAAAAATAAATAGGAGAGTATCGACAACTCGGGCTAGAGAAAGGCGTTGGGAAGACGCTCGACGTTGTTAAATATACGTATCGATTTCTCAAGGAGTGAAATTAAAATTGACTTCATAAGTGACGAAGGAGAAAAGGGAAAAAAAAGGGAGAAAAAATCGTGTCATCCTCTCCAAATAACTCTATCCGCGTTATTGTTCCAGAAGCATTTGTACTTGTATATATCCATGGGTGAGTATCAATAAATAATAGTTAAATTTGCACGCGTAAAGTACATAAACTTTGTGCACATATACAGGTCGAGTGAAAGTGGTTGTTATCTTATAGCAGAATTTATCAGCGAGAAACGAAAGCATCTAAAATCATGCTCGAACGTTATCAATATTTTTCCCAACGTCGAATTCCCATGTAATTTTGTTGACACGACAAATAACTACTGTATATGTTTATATATGTACATTATAATATACATATATACATAAAGTTTAATTTTGCATCCACAATGAAAACTTTCCAATGACCTTTTCCAGAAGATAAGCCTTAATCTAGCAAGATCTCTTGTAACTCGATTAATCCGATAGGATTATCCATATTTGGCCAGGATCATACGATTGGCCGTCTTTATACGATTACTCACCTGCGATAGGAAGCCAGCAACGTCGATGGCACTATTGACACGTGGCCTAGTGGGCCTCGGCCAACCCAAACCACTGCCGCTGTCCAACGAGTCCACGTGATGGCTCGACCAGTGCTGATGCTGTAATTTTGTTGATCGTATCAGAAGCTCCATAGCGAGTCGTCAAACTTTGCAACAATGATTTTTGCCACGACGATAATGATGGTGAATAATGAACGAAGCATTTCTGTGTTTGTTTTTTTACAGAAGCTTCACATACACACTTGCACACACACACACACACACACACACACACACACACACATACTTTGTTCATTTTCTCGAAGGTGACTTCGATACTTACAATTATATCGCAAAATCAAAATGTGTGCGTTTTTGTGCTCAGAAGCGTGTCTTCCTGAATATCGAACTGCTCTGTGTATGAGTTTTTATTTCTCCGTGCGATTTTGAGTCATTTTTTTAAACAGCGTGCACGAGGAGAACTTTTAAACGAAATTTAGCGTGACGTTATTGAATACTGTGGTACCAGATGAAGCGGAAAAGCGAATAATAACGAGTCTCGTTTTTTTCTTTTTTCTGTTCACCTCACATCACGGTTTATTGTATCGAATATATTGTATACTTTTTTTTATGTAGCATGTCGCTGTGTCGAAACACAATCTGTAATTTTATAGCGAACCTCGGTAACGTTCGGAAAACAGACGGGCACTCCGTTGAAATTTCATGCAGATTTATTCGAACGACCATTGCCGTTGAATACGACGAATAATTTGCTCGCGGGTCCGTCGCATTGCGACCTAGAAGACGATACTTCGCGATACTGGATTCGCGGACGAGATTGAAAAGCCGACGGATTTGGAGCGTAACGAGAGGTGATCTTTTTCACAAATAAACTTCGCGATTTCTATAATGAAATAAACGAACTTTGATCTACGGATCAGCTGGGTCGCTTGTCGTTCCTAGTTTTCTTCGAATGGAAAATAAAAGGTCGCGTTTTATTCTGAGAACGAAGTCGAAGATTATACCTAGAAATTTCGAACACAAAAGTATTCGAGTTTGTTTCGTTCAAAGGTGAATCGCGGAAACAATTATGCTTGGAAGTTCATTATGTTTATTGTTCCATTAATATTAATGCATTCGCGTAATGTACACCGGCGAGGAAAGAAAAAGCGTGACGCTAATTACGAAGAAAGCTTCGATCTCGAGCACAGCGTTCATCTTTGTCCCATAATAACACGAAAGATTCGTAAAGAATTTTATTCGTTCATGGGCCAGATGTAAAAGCCCGCGCTAATTAAGTTCTCTTTCCATTATTCCAAGTAAGTATATACCTTGGAAAGAGGTATCACTTCGTAAAGATTTGTAGTATAGAAAAAAAAAGAAGGAAATAAGTTACTCGTCGCGCGGTGCACTTCCGGGCCTTCTGGTTCCTTAATTAAACAACTTGGTATATGTATATACGCACGTACTACATACTGGCTGCGTCGGACGGACGTTACTACATCATCCATTCTCTTGTTAAATATCGATCGTCCTTTTACGCAACACGCCAGGAGCAACTTTTAATTAACTACAACGGCAACGATCATAAATGAAGGATTCTGTTCAATGTTTCCTCATTGTTAACCATTTTTATTTTTTTTTTATTTTTTCAACTCGACGTTGTATCGATTACCGACCGAGTTAACAGAAAAGAAGGAAAAGACAAAACAAAATAAGAAGGCAAAGGACGCATACAATAAATTAGTAGGCACTTTAATTTTCCCGTGAGAGGATAGAAGCGACTGGGGTAAACACAGACAAAGAATTGGCAGACAGCTAAAAAAGAGATAGAAGAAAGATTGAAGAGAAGGAAGGAGATAGAGTCGTAGGAGACAAGGAAGTGCAGAAGAGGCTATTGCACGACGCGCTCACGAATAAAGTACAAATACAAGAAAAACGAGAAGACACACGCGGAACATAGAAAAATAGGCAGAGAGATAGACAGAAGTAGAGACAAAGAACAGGCAACATGGCGGTGCTTCTTCGCAATTGGGGCCGTAGTAATGTAAGTAAAGGAAGAGAATAGAGAAAGATAGATAGATAGATAGATAGTGATAGAAAAAGAAAGAGAAAACAATCTTTTTTTACAAGTACCGATGGTCAGGCGGCGATATCCGCCCTGTGGAGAAGAGCAAATTGGCATCCGCAGTCCCGAGGCTCTCGTGTTCTTCTAGGGTATTGAAAGCACTGTTCCAAGACGCAGCAGCTTCCACCCCCACACTGCATCATCATGTCCGACAACGTCGTCATTATCTTGATCGTTTTCGTATCGTTTTCGTTGCGTTGCGTGTCGGTCATTTTGTCAAGGCGTCGATATCGATGTCAAGTGTAAGTGTATATATCATTTGTGCGTGCGTGCGTGTGTGTGTGTATGTAGAAGTGTACGTATAGTCACGAGGAAAAATTGTCCGTTGCGGTAAATGTACGTTGTGTGGCGTCGGAAAACATCGAAGAACGGTCGACGATATCGAGATATCCAAAAGAAGAAGTTCGAGTTCGACGAGATCGGGGAAGAGAAGGCGAGAGGAAACAGAGAGAGATTAGATTCTATTAATTGTTGCCCTCCTACTAATTGCCATTTTTTTTATTTCTTTTCTTTTTCGAGCTATCTTTCCTTTTGACGAAGGTTCGGGTAAGGGTTGGAGAAGAAAGAGAGAAAAAAAAGAATTAATGGGAGAATTAGATAAAAAAAAAAGAAAAAATCGTCACGAAAGTTTGCTAAGGCAATCTCGCACAAAAACGTATACGTATGTATCTATCTATTTATATGAATATATATGGTATGTTTGACTTGAATATCGGCACGATAAGTGATAATGGTGCGCATATGGTCAGACATACGATGAAGATTCGGCACGACGCAAGTTAGCTCTGCATCTTTTCAAACGCATTAGGGTTAAATCCACGGGAAAATAGAGCCACCCGCCACCCCCCTTTCTACTACGACCTCACTACGTTATCAACCAAATAGTATGTATGTGTGTGTGTGTGTGTGGGGAGAGAGATATGCAAATTTATGGAAATATAATTAGGAGGGTAAAGCTTGCATCGCTTTCGAGCGCGCGCGCGCAACCTATCTTTCGTGTAGACGCGTTCTATGAAATCCCTAACTAATACTAACTTGGAAGCACATGCAAAAGCTTCTTCAGCGATACTTCCGATAATTACGGATTAATTGTTATCGACTGCCCCAAGCGATTCTCATTCGTGATGATCGATGAAAGAGAAGTGATAATAGAGAGACAGAGAGAAAGATGAAAATAGTAGATAGAGAGAGATAGAGAGAAAAGCCGGAGTTTAGCCGAAATAAAAGCAGTAATATTAGATACACAATGATTCACAAAAAATACATCCCACGATTCGGAATAATTTCTTTAAAAAAGAATAATTCTTTTCGTGAATCAGTACATGTTCGCTTTTAAAAATATGATATATGAGTTTGCCGTACGATTATCGATTATTATCTATTAGTACACAAAAGATTTTTTCGAAAAATCGTAAAAACGAAAACGTTCTATTCTCAACTTATTTATTTTCCGTCCACGATTTATTTTTGTCTAGTAATAATCGTGTGTTTTTATTTTCGAACGGGTTGACAGTCTCGTGAAAACTTTATTCGCTTCTAAGTATTGTGCAATTGAGGTCGCTGAATAATTAAAACTATTCCTCGTAAAGATAAGTAACCGGGTTATCATTGATTACGTATTTAAGTAGCATATCATGAAATTCGAACAAATGAACAAAATAGTTTAGGTAGCAAGGCGACCAGTCTAATCGAATATTTCGATAATCGACTTTCGTTGAAGAGAAAATATGAACGATGTTACGCGATATGAAAGATATCCATAAAAATATTTATTCGATCGATACTAGACGCGCGAAGTTTACCGAACACAATGGCACGGTTCTCGTTCACGGTCGGTTTTTCTCACGCGTAATTTCGTGAAGGTTTAATAAACGCGTCGATTGAAAATCCTGTGCAGCTGGCGTAAAACACGTAAAACGTGGACGCTACCCGGCGACATTCTCTCACAGTGTGGAATTATTTCTCGCTAATCCAACGAGCTTTCTCCTCGGGAGCTTTTACATCGGTTAATTGCATGTCCCTGCGATATAACGGTATGCACGTTCCTCATCCATTACGTCCGTTCAAAATTGCGATTTATCAGTGGTACAAGAGGTGCATTATTCGTCAAACATTCGTCTAATCAAGAGAACTCATCGAGGTCATACATCGAAACAGCGGCATTGAAATTTAATGGAGATCGTATCAATTCACGATTTTATCTTTCAGGCGAGCTTCAAAAGTCCTTCCTCCTCGTCATCGCGAATAATTTGCCAATTTTATCGACGATGAAATATCGTAATGAGACATTGTCACGATTCGACTGAAATTTCGTGCCTAATCGAGCCAGTTAAAACGAGTAGAGATTCGATTTGTCGGCTCATTCTACTTAACGATGTTTAAACCTGAAGATAAAAGAAGAAAATTCGTTCGATCATGCGTTACCTGGGAACACGCGTGCTGCGTCGAGTGTTGGGGATACGCGGTATTGGCCGCCGTACAAACGCCGGTACCAGGAACCTTCAATTGTTCCTTGTAATCCGGTTGATACGGCAACAACATGCGAATTTTACCCCAACGATTGAAGAACAGAGCTATGGCACCGGCCCAGACGATCAGCACTAGTATCACTATGCCCACTTCGACACCCCGTATCTATGATCAAAGAGGTTATGCGAGAAGGGTCGGTAAGGTAGAGATTCGACGAAATAACAATTATTTTTCCTGCTTTTGTCTTTCTTACTTGTATATACGGCTGCGGTTGCTGAGAAGACGGTGGAGATGGAGGAATAGGTTCATTCGTTACTGCTGCATCCTGCTGGGGGATGGTTCGCGGAGGTTCTGCAAAAAAATGCAAAACAAAAACTATACTTTGCGACAAGACAAATGTAGAATAGGTCATATACGTTTACGGCCTCGATACTAGAGAACCTTGATAGAAATGTACGAAAGACTATGTCTCCGACATGCTATAAGCAAATAAGCTAACATAGAATTGCCGTATTAGATATCTATATATACATATATAGTCGATGCTGATTATCCTTTGGAGACCATCACGGAAACGACTAATCGTTTCTATGCTGTCACGTTGATAGTCGACTCGCTTACCCTTCCTGAACAAACATGCGAACTTTACTAGCCTCGTGGTACATTAAACTTCGTACCTTCCCAACTTATTTTTCCTTGGGCTTGATATGCTATGACATATAGTCAGGGCTATTAAACGACACGACACGATATACAGAATGTTAGACCTACTCGCATGCATTGTCTATTCGTTATAATATAAAATTAAAGCGTTACAAGCGAACACATGTTCTCTCAACTGTTATACATGTCGAGGGTACGTGCTGTACGTAGATACTTCAATATGTGAACAATATCTTACGTGGTTATGTTCATGTAATTCATTCGTTTGGATAACGTTGAACTTTTTGTTTTATGTGAAATAACTTGGAGAGCAAGTATTCGCAAGATCAGGGGCAAATTTGTCGCGTTATCATAGCACACATTCGCTACATAGTGCTACTACACGTGTAATATTCGTAAATAAAACGTGTGTTTATACGTGTAAAATACCTACCTATATCCAAAGTGCATTTTTGTTGATATTATATGGAACACAAAATCTTTTCATAAATTAAAATTGATGGAAGCTGCGTGAAAGAGTTCCATAAAAAAAAGGGGAGGGAGTGTGAATAGACAGAAGAGAACTTTTGAAATATTATCATTTCGGTCACGTTATCGAACATACGTTAAATATTGATTCCCCGTAGGCAATATGGATGGACGCTTTTAATATTGGTTACGAAACGGTGTTCTTCCCCTTCCACACAGGAATTGACGTACAACGTATTACGTATCTCGACGACGTTCTATTAAGGTCGTGCGATTAAACACGATGTCGATAAATCGAGTAAAAATCTTTCTCGATTAAGTCACTTCGATCGCGTTTCGATTAATTAAAGAATAAAAGCTAACCAGATCGTAGATTAATCGAAGCGTACGGAGAGCTTTAGAGCTGATCCCGATATTGTATTTATGGTACACCTCTGCAGCCACACACGTATGTACCTACGTATTTACGTACCTATTCGCATGAAAGTTTAATTCGTTCGCGCGTTCATAAAAAGGAAGAAAATTAATGCTGGTGCACGCATAATCGATACTATACGTGAATGTATTATGCAACTTGATTCCGTACTGTTTTCCCGAAAGGGCAAAGGGTCAATAGGGAAATAACGAACACCGAAAGCAAAAGTCCAGCGAGTTGCGCTAGTTGGCTCGCCGATTTCGAATAGAAACTAACGGACGTACCAAGCTCGTACGTGTAATACACGAGATAATCGCTTAAGGGGTTTAACTACACGGCAAATGGAAAGAGAATCCTGCAAAAGTAAACCGTCTGGAGGATACTTTAATGTAGAAGTCGCGAGTAACTATGAGAGTAGAATAAAGAAAGCAGAGATGAAATTGTTTAGTTTCTAAACAACTCCGACGTCGAGGAAGAATGTCAAATGTGTATGTTTTTTTCTCCCCCTTCGCAAACAATTACACCGGCTTTACGGTCGCGAACACGCGCGATATTTTTTCCTCCCCTTTACGGACAAATATATCTACGAAATATAAATAAAGTCCATTAGTTTGTTTTACTCGCATGGTGTTGAAGGATAAAGTGAATTACGAGTGGTAGAGGCTCGACCAATAGTCAGAATGCAATCTCGCGTGCTTCTTCGACGCGAGATGCTGCAGAAGTCGATGAAATTAAATAAAAAAAAAAAATATAGCGCCCAATGTCGACTCACCGAGCGTGCGGAAGACGATCGGTCGACTTCTATACTTTTTGCCTGCTCTCACGGCAGTGACGACAACCTGGTACTGAGTATCGGCCCTAAGGCCGCGTAACGTGACTGCTTCGCTGTTTCCTGCGACCACCGCCACCACCCTGTAACTAACGCCTTGCCGTTGTGATTCCAATTTGGCCTTTTCCATTCGAGGATAAAGAAGACTGAGCGAATCGCGTTCTTCGTTGCTAATATAAAATATAATCAAAAATTGATATTTGAAATTTTAGATTAAACCTCTTAACTGTAAATAATTTTTCTAATTATGTTTGAGAATGTTCTAATACTCAAAAAATCGCCTGTCGTAGATGAACTCGTTTATTTGAAAAGACTCGCATTTGTATCACCACGATCGATATTTCGAAATGTTCCTGAAGCATAGCAATAAAGAACGCTCACAATATGCATTTTATATGAATATTCATAAAAAGTTTCGAGACTTTGTTCCGAGTACCGATCTATGTATATTAGTTGTAAACAGGATCTCAGTAATTCCGAGAGATCCATGTTTGTAAAATAAACGTTAGGCGTGTGTTGCGACTAGAAACTCGATTATTCCTTGTTAGAGACATTTTGGGTCAATGAATAATCGAGCGAGAACGATAAGCTTCCTCGTAGCTACGATGTTAAATGCTTGAGAGAATTCCGATGCCTTCTCGAGGAATAAATGAATACCTTCGTTTAGCGTTCAACTTCGAGCCCTTGTACTGTCTCGTAAAACATAAATTGTTAGAGAGAAAGAAAGAGTGAGAGAAAGAGAAAGAGAGTGAGAATGAAATTCCACGAATTTTCAGAACGAAGAAAGAGATAAGAACGATATTAGATCCTATGACGTTGAAAGGAAGAGAAAAAGAAAGAGAATGGGAGGAGGAAAGGGTGGTGGGGGGCGGAAAGTTAGACGATGGATTAGAAGAGAGACGTTTAGATAAAAGAGTGGATAGAGTGGAGAAGAAAAATGGCAAAGGGAAGGGATTAGTTCGCGAAGGGCAGAGAAAGAAAAATTGAACGTGGAAATCCTAATTCATCTTGAAGAAAATTACAAAACGAAAATCGAGAGAAGTTCGTTGAGTGTTTACTAGCAATATTGAAATAATGGGAACGCACCTGGCGTTCGTTGGTTTATACGTAACGTCGTATTTCTCTACTTGGTCGACCTGGCTGGTGCTCCAAGAAACACGGACGGATGTCGGGTTTAGGAACATCACCGTTATGTTTTCCGGAACTCCGGGAATACCGCTCGTCATCGAGCCTGGAAAAACAAATTGGAGCGGCGTTTAATTTTAAACGGGGCAATTTTAAACGCACCGAAGAATTCGCGAAACGTTTCGATCGTAAAAGCAACGACCGGTAACACGACGCTTTTAGTATTATTGTTATTGGTATTGGCTTTACCTGTGTACGTACATATGTATACGTGCCTACGTATACATACGTCTCTTTGTTTGAACGATCGATAAGTCAACAAAAAGAGAAGCTATTCCTATTTGCAAGGAAATTCAATGGACGAAGGCTAAAACTTTACGATAGCTGCCTCTTGTTAGGAGAACGTGATCGTTTTCTCTGCTAGGAACACGATCACCCCACAAGTAATTACGTTGGCGAAACCCTGGTGAACCGCGCGTTCTTCTAATCCTGTCTGTACAAATAGCAACGCTTTTTTCCACCGACCACAATTCCGCAGAGACTCAACGGCATTTTTTGTTACTCGTCGCTAGACAAACAAATATGAACAGAATGTTAACATTTTACGAATGGATGAGGTATCGGTGGAGTACATTTTTGAAGAGTTCTCTGTGGGTTCGATGACACCGACGTTATTATCTTTTAAATAGAACACTCCTGTCTGTGGAACCCTGGAGAAAATTCTATTCCCTTGGTAAAATCTTATCGGTGAAATCTTGTCTCAGAAAGATAATTCACGAGGAATAAAATAATAGAATTATTTTTGAAAGCGTTATAATTCTCTATTTTCGTCCGGAGCTGGACAAATGGAGATACACCGACCGACGAACTAAATTGCAGTTCGTGCGACAAATACACACACATATAGACATGAATATAGTGAGACCAGGGGCTAGGATTAACAAGCACCGTCCCTCTTATTCAGGATTTCGATCGAGTCGCTTCGTTGGCTCACGATGGTTATTAACGATTCTACGACCTTAGGAATCAATCGTCTCGAACTATCGTCCAGAACAGTCCAACAGCTTGTGTATGTGTGTTTGTGTGTATCGCTTCTACCTACACTTCTTCGATCTGTCGCTCTAGTTGAGCATGCTATTACTCGAATTCTCCTTTTATCGATCCCGCCATTTCGTACTCTATAAAAATACAAGATGGTCCACGTGATTGGCATCATTATAAAAATACCACAAATATATAACTTCGATAAAGTCATTCAAAAAATAAATTAAACATGGACGAACGCATAATTCGAAGAGATCAAGATCCTGGTTTTATTTATTAGTATATTTATAGCGTGGAAAACAACACGGATCGCATCGCACGCAGTATCAAAGAATAACGAAACGTTTGGTGTCACGATGACCTCGTAAGAATGAAAAATATAAGCTAGGGGAAGATCGTATCGTCTTTCTAATCTATTTTGATGGCGTGCAACGTATTTCCCGACGACGTCGAAACGCTTCGACTCTAAGAAGAAGAGAGAAAGAGAGAAGGAAATCGCTTTAGAAGCAAAGTTCTAGGGAAGTTAAATGAGCGGTGTACACGGATTGATGGATAGACCATGGTAAACTGGCTGCCTCGGCTCTCCTCTTTGATTCCTCTTGATATTTATCTCCTACATGGCCACGCGAAAACCTATCACATACTTCGTAAATCTTAGCGATGTAAATTAAATAATTCTTTGGACAACGTGATATCCAGTATGCGGGAATAGCGACATGCAATTTCACAGTTCTTTCTAACTTAATATAAAGCGTGACGATAAGCTATCTACGAGACAATATTACCTAATGAATAACGGGGACTTCATAGAGACAAATGAGATTTCAAATTAATTTCGTTCATTTATACAAAGTGGACAACCAATTGTGAAAAAGCTAAAGCTAAAATGTCGCACCATGCAAGTTTGGTTCTATTTGTAAAAAAAAAAATATATGAAATGATAAAAACTCACCCGCGAACCCAGCTCCCTGCAGGAATAGTATACTGGCCCAAAGGACCATGCCGCCAAGATGGCGGGCCGAGTATGGACCGCGTATCCCTCCACACAGGATCCCAGTTCGATTAATGTCTTCCCTCGCGGTTACGGCTGCTAAACTACATGCGCGCTTTTCCTTTCGAGATGAGTCTAACGTCTATCTCGCGGAGTCGCAGGAAGTTTCCCCATCCGTTAGCTCATAATCAGGATCCTCGAGGTGGCACGACCCTTCCTGGAACATCGTTCACTCGTGCGCCAACAACGTGACAGCACTTCGTCCTCGTCTGAAGGAGGCCGATAGCTTCGTCGTTGTTCTCGTGTCTTCTTCGTCAGGGGCTGCGAACGAGAAGAATTTTAATTAAACGCCCTACGAACGACAGATGCAAAAGTACGCGCTACACGTCTAGACAATTTATCCTTTTTGGGATAAAATTCTCGTTTTTCAGACAACATAGCGAATATCAATTTTTCGTTTTGTTAGCTGAAATCACTAGAGAAATATTTACGTTCGATCGGACAACTTTGAAGTTGTAATTTTGAAATAAATTTCTTTTTGAAGAAGGAAATATTTCATGTTATATGTGGATGTGTCTGTCTACAACATGTTCGCTGTCACAGTTCGGTTACAGGTTCAAATCCCAGGGTCCTAAAGCTATGGAGCAGCCCTCGTGAGAGACAGTAATTTAAAACCGAAACGTTCTCTAGCTCACCTCTTCTCTTTTCTTTCTCTATTTTTCTCCAAATCCAAGAGAAAGTGGGTCGAGGGAAACGCGCCGTATTTCCGACGTGAAAAGGGACTGAAATTTTCACTCAGAGAGCGAAGATATTTTTTCGGGTGTCGAAACTACGAGATATCGGAACTACGATCGGTAGGACGATGTATTAAAGCGTTCGTTAGATCAGTGTTCGTATCAGTGCTGTTTGACATCAGAGTTGATATTATTAATGCATGATGCAGACGTACAACAATAGAGTCCCAATTGGCCGGTAGGAGAGGCGGGTCATTACGTGTAATGAACCTGCTAAAAGCCTCGAGGTTACAGCTTATTTTTATCTCTGGCATTTGCATACACACATTGATCGATCGATCTTGAAAGAAACCGTTCTTCTCGATAGCAGCTTCGCCATCTTATCGATATATTGAAGACGAGAAGAAGAGTAATTACGTGACAAGTAAGTTGGAAGCTAATTAGTTTGATCCTCGAGTTAACCTAGTCTCTGGTTGCAAAACGGCCAACACCAAGATGCTATTAGCAATTATACAATTAATCCTATCGCTAATTCGATCTTCCCTTCCGCCAGGGTGATTTCGAATGCGCTTTGAGAGTGCACCAAATTTGCAGGACACGCCGTCAGTCCCACTGGCCTAGTTCGCATATCGTACACGTCTCAGTTGACGTCACATCACGCCGAAGCACATCGAGCCCTGGGTACTTCTCGCCTGTCGTATTTCGTGCTCGCAATGCGAACTAACCGTGTTGAACTTGATAAAGGAATACCGCATTACGCGCGAATTCGATAGTCCGCGTCGTCGTTCCTCTACCTGCTTTCACCTTGTCGTTATAAAGTTTCAGAAATTTGCAGTAAGTATCGTATGTTCTTTCAGACCGCATACATTTAGGTAAAATTAACGAAATGCTTTGAATTATGTTGAAGATCTTAAAAAAGAAAATATATAATTATACTGGAGGTTTCATGTATCTTTATATCCTACCAAGATTACTTTTTCAAAGAGCGTACAATCATTCGCGCGAGTCAAAGGATACCTCATTCCCTAAAAAAGAAAAGTTTGAAAAATCACCACTCACGCTCTCCTACCACTTTTCCTTTTTTTTTTCTTCCGATGACTCGTCACGTAGGAAAAGGGATGAAAGGCGATGAAAGAGAAAAAGAGCTCTTTGACGTTTACACAGGGGCACGATGAAATATCGAACGAAAGATCGCGTCAAGTTTCGCTGTCGGAAAGCTAAAAGTTAACGCGTGAAACAAAATCTCTGGCCACTTCGTCGCTGCTTTTATTGTCTTCAATTTATTTCTTTAAAACTTTGGCATATCGGAAATCGAGTAACACGACGGTTAGTCCTATTATGTCACTGATACGTTAAAAATGAAACTTTTTTAAATATTAAAGAGCAGAAATCGATAACCGGTAGATAAGAAAGCGATAGAGGATGCATGGAAAGTCCATTTAATTAAAGCGATAATGAAATTTGTAAAATTTATTTCTACGTACTCTATCGAACATCTTCAACAAAGTTACTGAGTATTTCTTGAATAAATCGCGACTTTTGGGAAAGTTAAGTCACCAAGCACGCATTTACGCGAAGCGTGCTTCCTACAAGAGCGCTCACCAGGGATCGATAATATCGATTTCACTCAGGACAAGGAACGTGAACGTGTTCCTTGCATATCGGTGTAGGAACATCACCCGACATGTATCGCGGCAATATCCACGTTCTCTTGTCGAAGTATATGACCTCGCCCATCGTTGTATAGTATATAAATGGCGTGCGACATCTAGGCCAGTCTACGTCAGTAACCTACACGAGGCAAGATGTATATATATATATATATATATAGGTACATCTTATATACGGATCATAGAACGTTTCAATTTTAAGTAATCGTCCCTTTCAATCTTCGTGACAACCGAAACGAGAAAATTATTATGATTACTTCTACATTCGCGGCTGTTCCACGTGCTCTGAAAGGGATATTGAAAAGGATGTGCGTGTACAAATAACCTACAGTGTCTATAAATAATAAAACTAAAAAAAATTGTATCGGTGATGACGTAGGAAGAAAAAATATACCCCTCAACTGTACGCGTCCGCGGTCGCGGGGGAAGTGAGTACGCCACCCGTAAGATTCAGCGGCACGCATGCGCTCTACTTCCCCACCCTCTCCACTTTGTTTACGGCACGTCGGACGGAACGCGCATGCGTCGCTTCAACGCCAGTTGCATGCACGTTTTCATGGAGGGTTGCTGCGCTTGTTAGCCGGGTCCAAGTCTTGAGAATGATTAGACAAACATTCGGAGACCTTTTCGATAAAATCTCAAGTATCGAAACGAGGTTCTGCACCAAGATTATCTGTTCTATCGACACCTATAACGCGACTTACGTGCAATCGCATTTTATAACGAGAGTACGCATGGTATTCTCATAATTTTTAATCAAATATACTCCGTAAATATTAATGGTAGTTGGAATTGATTAGATGAACAAATTTATGTCTCGTTGTATAGAATAATTGCGCAACGTTAACTACGTTTTGTGCAGTTAAACGAGCAGTGCTCGTAAACGGTTTATATTTTAACCCAGTATAAATACATTCTACGGAGGTTTAAGCAATATCCTGGTTCGTGGTACGGTGTGCCGACTGTAGATCATACCATAGGTCGTAAATTAAGAGCATTATTTAAAGTTTACGAGGTAGCATAAACCTAGCAGTTTAATGCACGAATTGGTATTGGTAAAGTGCAACGAGCCATTGCTGGCGACGACAAGATTCGTCGGCAGCCAATAGGAGAACGAGTAGTCGCCGTATCCACGGGATTCCTCGAACGTTCCAAATTTAGATCGAAACGGTTCGGGAACAGGAGCTGCGTTCGATTTGAACGGGCTGCGTTTGTTTATACCGGCGTGCATTCCGCTGTCTGCGAGAGTAGAAGCTGCGTATATAAACGGGGTACATACTCTCTGGGTATATAACTTGGTGTAATATCATTTTGGTTTTGCTTGGATGCCCTCAATTCGAAGTTTCGTCGGTGGTACGTATAGGCATGCTAGCTCATGTTCCATTAGCGAGTTCCTGCTTCGAACTGTGGATCATAAATGGCCTGGTGGGAACATATGACACACGTCACGCGTAACGTACAAGATGTTACATGATAAACACAGGCCGCTTACTTTTTATAGAACCACTGAAAGTCGAAATCAATTATAAATTTAGGGACGTACGTTCTCTCGATTCCCGAAATACTAAGTGCTTTAATACTCATCTGTCTGTCTCTTTGTTGATTAATATGTAGAAAAATTCTCGTTAAAGCAATTCGCTTTATGAACGGCCGAGCTGCTAAAGAATGCCTTTTCTCCGATAAACTTTCAACCCTTGTTCCTAACGTTATCACTAACGAGAAATTCTCAAGGACACCTTTTACGACTATCGACCGTGATTACTATATCTTGTAGGTTTTACGAGTGAAAGAAGGATAAAGACTAATAAAGTAGGTAAGAAAAATGATTGGTCGAAAAACGTCAGGCCTACGCGAAATAATAACGCGTTACGATGGCCTATCAGTTATGTTACCGTCTAGTAGGAACTAGATTTCTTTTCCCTTCCTTTTTACGAGCTCGTAAGGCACTTCTTTTATGGACAGAACTGTAACAAATTGCTACTGCCGCTACTCTGTGCGATAAAAAGCGAAATATTGAAATTATGAAATAAAAAAATGATTCAAATATTAACGTTGCCTTTTAAAACGGCAAAAATCATTCGAGAAATTAAAATGGTCGGATTATCATAATGCTATCGGTAAATGCTCGAACGAAAGACAGCCGACAGTGTGTACCTATTCACGGATCAAATTCTATTCCTGAATGTCTGACAAGACGGAACGGTAGGTACCATTAACGTCTTATATGAAGAAGTGCAACGTTCCGATATGCTCCGCGTCCTTTCGTGCATTGACTCGTCTATCATGAACACAAATCCATTCAGTGTGATTCATAATATCGAAATAGCTACCTTCTTTCTGGTCACGAACGATCGTACATCTTATAAGCGGCTAACGTTTCTTCCGAAGCCGATCTCGATCCAATTAACGCAAATTGATGTCACGGTAGACGGCTAAAAAAGCTGACGCTTTAGCAGCACGAAAGTTGCCGATACCCTGTACGATAAGCGGCAAATTAAATTTACATTAAGCAGAGTAACAGAAAATGTCTCAACTTTATAATTCATAACGATTACAAAGGAAGATTCCGGTTACTATAGTCGCGACAAACGTACAACACATCGAAAATCATTCTTTTTTAACGCGTCCTAGTCGCTCGCATAATCCTGTAAAAATATTGAGTACGGCTAAATGCATATTTTTCTCGTTGAAGTTTCGTGCGAAGTCATATAACTTCGTGTCGAGTAAACACCGGTCTCGGTTATCCGATCTTGCGAACATCACAACTATCGATTGATCGTAGGCTCTTTTGTATAAATATTGTAACGTAAACTCGAGCAAACGTTTCATCGAAAAAACCGGTTTAACAGAGCTCAAAATTGTGTAATTCATCGATTTCGCGCTGCGAAGATTTTCATCCCTCGCTTTTTTCTGTTATTTTCTTTTCTACACAAACCATCAAACGATTTGAGTTTATCTACTCGTGCGATTTGAACCGTAAGAACGAGTAAACGTCGAAACGCAAGGAGTACTGCGTAGTGATCTCTTGCGTGCCTCCATCGCATTCAAAGAATAAAAATTGCAGGGCGTCTCCCCATGCTGTGAAACTATTATAGCTTGAAAACGCGAGAGGACTTACGATAAAACCCACTCTACCTCTCAATATACGAGATTCTCGTTTCGACGTAACTGCAAAAAACGACGAGAGCTATAAAAGAGGTAAGAAAAAAAGGGGGAAAAGAAATCAGAAAAGTGAGCCGATATGTAGTCAACTTTGACTTTGATTTTAGATTCCCAACTCTTTCGTTTACTTTGAAAGCAAACTCTATTTCCATGAGCGACCTCCATCCATGGAACGTTCACTCTTGCACATAAACGATCTCAAAAGGGACGGTTAGTACAGATAGTCTGCTATATTTGACTATAGCGAGGACGAGTAAACGAAGAGTACAAGATTGGATGACTTTCTATCTTTTCTTACTGGAAATATTATGCAGATACATGTACCGGTTGCTCCGTCAAATAGATAAACATTGAAGATATTAGTTGTGAAACAAAATATTCATAAATTCTTGAGTTAGGGGAACTAACGCTGAACATTTATTTGAACATTTTCTCGTACCATTAATTATTTCAGTAATATACGTGTGGAACGATTACAACGAGACACCCTCTATACGTACATGACTATACATTTACTCGTATACATATATATATTCACGAAGGAAGCAAATGGACCGCATAAAGGCATAAAAGAAAATCACGAAATATGTCGCGTACTCGACTCGAAACACTGATTCGAAGAGATTCAGAGGGAAGGAAAGAGAGAATGGAAATGGAATTTTCTTTGTAAAAAATACAAGAACACGCTCGTCGTCGGAACATCTACGATCTTATCGAAAGTAAAGCTTTCAACGACAATTACACACGCATTTTCTTCGACGGCGTTCAACCGTGCATGTCTACAACACACCTCATATCGCTGGCTATAGCCACGTAAAGGAACTTATCCGATCGAATATAAATTCGCCGTAGTTTTTCACCAAGCTCTTTTAAATCGTTCTATAATGTCCTACCGTCTATCAAAACCACATTACTATGTTATGACATCGTGAAACACGCTGGTTGAATATACATCGACTGGAAAATCGTGTTTAGAGTACCTTGAAGATAAAGAATGGTGATATTCGTTCGTATTTCTAAATTTTTTAAATCAGGATAGATAAAGTTGTTTATATAATCCTTACGAGAACAGCAATTCCACTTGCATAGATCAACACACGTAAACGAAGAAATGAAAAAGCCTGGAAGCTAAAAACTAGAAGTTTCTTTTTCGTTGATATTCCACGAATGTAATGCGTGTGGCCGATACATAAAGTGTCACCCCGAAGGCAAAACTTTATCAAAACTCACGATTCGTCGCGACAAAGAAGAAAGAAAGAAAGAGGTCGGCCAAAACTTTACGAAGTTCGAAGAGTGAAAGAAGAATTACGAGGGTGATTCTGAAAGAAACCCTAAAGAGAGAGGGAGGGATCCCTCCAATTACGTTTAGGAAAATTGGGGAAACACGGCGTAAGTAACGTGTTGCTTCGAGTATATTAAATACCGATCCCTCGGGGGGCCAGGAAGGAACCTCGAAAAAGTTCTCTTTTGAAGCTCCTTTTCGAACATAAAGATAAACTCTTAATAACGCAAAACCGAACCTTACCTTTGGTCTTCGCTCTGCAAAAACTTCGCATATTCCCGCTCGTATCAACTTCACGAATTTCGCTTTCTACAAAGACGATAAAACTGCGGTGACTCCATCGATGATAGTGATGATGATCAGATGACACAAACACTTCAAGGATCCAGAAGTTTGAGTAAAAGTGTCTAGTTGTTGACTATTATTCGATGTCTATCAAATACTCGAAGATTATTGAGGGAAGAACGGAAAAGGAGACGATTTGACGTTGTTAAAAGGATCACAAAGGAGAGAAAGAGATAGAGAGCCACTAAAAGAACCTCGATGAATCACTGTCGCGACGTGACCGATGTCTCCCTTTCTTCCCTCTCTTTTCCCAATGAAGAAAAAAAGAAGAGAGAGAGAGAGAGAAGACCGCGAGGGTAAGAAGAAGGTCCACTGTAAAAACACACTACCGACCGAATCGTAGAGAGAGAGTGAGACAAAGATACTGGTTGCTGATGCGGGACTCACAAAACGGCTTGTACGGAGGAAGCGCCAGCACTGAGCACCGGGGTTGCCGTACGTGTGCTGTAGAGGGGCGAGTCGCCACGCGAAAAGTGAGAGAGGAAGAGAGAGAGAAAGCGAGACATAAAGAGAAAGAGAGAGAGGGCGAGAAGGGGTAGAAGACAGTTAAGGGGTGGAGGTTCTGCCATAGCCGCCCTTCCCTGCTGCTGGTGCTGCTGCTGGAAGGTGTACCAGTGGTGGTGGTAAAGCCAGTGACGACGGTGATGCTATTGGTTCTGTTGGAGGTGGTGGTAACGTTGCGAGATGGTGGTGGCAGTGACGATTTTCTGCTGGCAGGGGGTAGCTGTATCATGTGTATGTCTGTATATGTGTGTCTACCGAAGAAGTATTCGGAAAACTCACCATACGGAGCCACCTGCTACGCTCGTTGCATTTATACGCTCTCGCTTAAGATTCCCGAAGGTTGTACCTTGATGTGATTTACCGTCGTTCTTGTTCCTTCTTCGAATGATGATTTAAGGAAGGATGGAGATATGGAGCGAGATTTCTAGGATATCTACATTGTGTCGGTCGGATGGTAAGCATGTGAGGCGTGGATTAAGTAGGTACAATTTATGGCAACCCGTGTAATATCCGACACGTAATGTTTCTATCCCTTGGAGAATTAATGAACGTATAAATCCTTCGGGATATGTCTTACTTTAAGATAGTTGCACGGTACTGCATTTCTTAGGACTTCAATTTTGACATATCATTATTTTAAAGGAGATGTAGGTGAGGTCTTCGTTGTTTAGGTCACTCGATGATAAATTAAATTCTTGTATTAGCGTGCGTTTATAAAAATATCACCGCGTCGAACGCGATCTTCGCCGTACTAGTTGTACACAAATTTGTGGTGTGTATACTCTAGTCCTAAACGTAATAAAAAATACGTAAACAATGAGTCACGATTCGTTGAGCATCACGATCATTGTGCTGTGTCCCTTCCGATGCATTCAACACCACTTTTCCGTTGTTACGGAAGCCAAGTGTGACCTCGGCTTGGGCGAAGGCCACCGCAAAGCATTCTGGCAAGATTCTGCTCTGGAAGGTGTCCTTGGTGGTTGCTGAGAAGTATCGGCTTGCGTTTCCTGCATTCTGTGGTTTGTCTCTTGGTTTCCTTCCATCGGCGAGCTCTTTTCCACGGACGGTTCACCACGGTGGTTCCTCTTCGAAGGTTTACGAGAGCCCTCATGAAGAGTTGCCGCCGCAGGCGGTGCACTTTCGACGGACTGAAGGCTCGCCGCGCGATGAAGAGAGAGCCTGAGTGGCTTTTTAGGAGGAGCGGGCCGGATTTTCGCTTCCTGTGAGGTGTATGCACTAAGCACCTCGGAATTTTCGGATGCACGCGACTGCAATTCCTGAAACGATTCAACGAGTCGTAAAAACCTCGTCATATTATTATCAGTGTGTTTCAATTGTAATAGCACATTGAAACGCAAAAGCATACCTGCTGACGATAATAAGTCGGCTCGGAATCAAACTCTAAAGTTTGTAATTGCTGCTGACTCTTCCGTCTGTCGATAGCCGAATCGATAATTGGCAGTCTCCTACGTTGGAGTTGAGATTGGGTTTGTTTACAATCAAGACTAGCCGTCGATCTGGCTAATTGAAACGCTTGATGATGTTTTTGCCGACTCCTTGTTTTCTGTTGACCGTAGAATACCCCATCAGAGAGGAAATCGTTTTCCTTGGGACTCCTCGATGTGATGAAGTGTCTGCCGTGATCGCTTTGTCTACTTCTCATCGTAGGTAAACTCTGCCGTAGCTCGGTCGGGTTTCGTATTTTGGGACTAGGCAAATTTGCGACTAGCGCCGTTACTTGTGGACCTTTTTGAAAGACCTAAGAAGATCAAATCAAAGAGACACGCATTAAACGTCGAACAAAAACATTATGCAAGTTCATTTTTAACAGATATACCTGAACATGTTCTTGACCGCTCGACGAAAGATCCGTCCGTAATTCAGCTCTGCTGGGAGCAAGTAAATCTCTAACCTGTTCCTCAAGATATCCAATTCTGTGTGTCAGTCTTAAGTTGTCCGATCGAAGAGTCCGCAGTGCAGCGAGTGACTCGCCTTTTCGTAATACCACGATCTGTGCCGCATCCGGTGCGACTGCAAGGAGTCTCGTCAGATCGTTTTTGCTAGCTCCAACGACGAGCTTCCCGTTCACTTCGAGAATCCTGTGATTGTCATTTAATTTTTCATTTCTCTTTGGTCATTTTTGTTTTTGTTTTTTTTTATATATATAAACAAATCATAATATTACTTTTTTTACATCTTCTTCAATTTATTAAGATACACCTTATAAGATACAACATCTATGTAAATAAAACCAGCGAGATCTCTTTTATGACGTTGGTTCAGTGCATTTCCTCGGCGAGTGAGCACAGCACGGGAAAAAAGCAAAGAGTTGAGGGAATCAAAGAAGTATACTCGCAAAGAAGGCGCGGGTGAGTGGCGACAGAGAGAGAGAGAGACAAAGAGAGAGCGGGGAGAGGGAGAGAGAAGTGGAAAGGGACAGGGTCGTGTAAAAGACGGAGGTGCAATTAGCGGGGGCACAAGGCGGACTTCCGGTGATTTCGCCGTACTTTACGACGAGTCGTTGGGAACCTAATACCAAGATCGCACTATTGTTTAACCACGATATCCATAAAACGAGCACCCGTAGTAGCGCGTTGCGGCTATGGCTATGCTCCTCTTTAAGCGGTCACCGAGATTCAAACGTTCCACAACGTGAGTCACGTTAGACGACCACCAACCTGTAAACTCGACTCACGCAAGAGAAATTTGAATACGTTGAGAGCGATCGTTAGCTCGTTAATCCTGTATAATCTAAACTGTTGAAAAGAAATTATACGATAAAACGTTGATAAACGTAACAGTGACGTATACTCTCAATTTCACAACACAGAATTTATAGAGCATTACACATTTAACGGGATGCCAAATTTTCTAACGGTAATCAACTCCATGTTCCTTCTCATCCATGCAAATCTTAGCAGTCTTGTGCAGTTCATACTTCACACCTTTCTTCTTTGTATCCTTCTAACAATGCTTTCTATAACGCTTTTGTCACGGACGAGTTGATCTTTAAGGTAGCGGTTCGCATCCGTGCTGAACAATTACTATTAAAAGAGGCCAAGATCTTTTCGTTAATCTGTAACCTTGCCTTTGCCGTTACGGTAATCGATGTACCGTCATTTTTAACGGATCATAGCAACGTATTCATTACTCATTTAATAGGCACTTTTAGATTAAATTAATTATTGTTGGACGATGAAACCTATGTCCTCGAAGAGATAAGATAAACGACTATACCTGTCTCCTTTGCAAAGACCAGAATCTTCGACAGCCCAATCAACATAAAGGCCAGGCATTTCGTCTCTTGGTCCAGCACCAAAACGAGGACTCTTTGGATCCGCGCTGACTTCGACTGCGTGCACGGTGACTTGCGTTGACCCGGAAATGCAGCTAAGAAGATGAAATTATAATAAGCATGAAAAGTGGGTCTTGACATATCGCTCGGTAGGTGGGAGACTTCATCGAGTGGCTCGAAGGATTACGAGGTAAAATGAATACTTGAAAAAAAAAAAAAAAAAAGAAATATAAAAATATGTACACATGATGGTACCTTGCTTGTTCGTAATGCACTCGTGCTGTCTCATCGCACGGCATGTGGAATTCAAAAGATGGAAACGAATGTCGCGTGTGCCTTCGAGAGTAATTGCGTCACGAAACAACGCACACACGTACACTCTTACGAACGTATAAACCGAGTAGACAAAGAAAAGAAAAGAGTATGTACCTGAATATCGTATCGTTTTTCCGTTTCTCTTGGGTTTCTGCCAATTCCAACGCCGTCTGAAGAGCCCGGCTCTCTTCCCGGAGAGTCAAAAGCTCGAGTTCCTCGCGACCCAGCCTATACTCTAGTTCCGCTTGTTGTATACGAACGTCGATGTTGCTGAAATTGGAATGGAGAAGTGAACTCCAGCCTACTCGACTTTCAAAACGATTCAACCTTAGTGCCTCTCGACGTGAATCCGACGCGCTCTAATTTTCATTCGTAAAAACTTGTTCTCTCGGGAGAGACACAAGCAAAAATTTGGAAATGATCTTACTCGGTGATGTCCAGACGTTCCAGTGCGAGTTTCAAATTTTTTATGGCTAGTCGTTTGTTGTCCGCGTCACGTCTCAGTCTTTGAAGTCTCTCCTCTGTGGCTTTTCTATCAGCTTCCGTCAAAGGTGGCGCGGCACCGTTTCGCAAGGCAAGTCTGTTGCTCAGGCTATTGCACAATTGACCCTTCAGCCTGTAAGGAAAAAAAAAGGATAAAGGAACAAGAAATTAGGTACAATAGACGCAATCCAGGATGGAAGGCTTTTTAAGAGAAGAAAGTCCACTTACGTTTGTATAATGTTCTCCTTATCGCGAAGGGCTACACGTAGGGCGTCGAGCTCTTTGTAATGATCTTTGTTACGGTGACCCACGGACGATGTTACCCCGCCAGCAAGGCTACCACCCTTTTTCCTTCTCGGTGTCGTTGACAGAGACACCTCGATGCTCGCCATCTGAACAGGCAAAATATTAAGACGTAAAGGTAAAACGTTAAAATGCAGATTTACAGTTCGTAATGCATTAATAAATGTTTTATATGGATTCAAGCCGTTATTTTTTCAAGGTTGTAGAAATGATTCAACTTATGTTAGTATCTCGACCGTGCAATTTTCCATTTTAATTTTCCCTGCGTCAGAAAAGGCGAAGAAACATTCTCTCGAACCTCTTCCGCGATAGTATAAGACTCTCCCGTTGATGGTAATATCATTGTTCTGATTTTCTCATGCTTTGCTCCCCACCGAAACGAGCTGGTTAGTTTCCGGGAAGCTTCAGAGTCGGCCATTAGATATGGGAACCTGTGCATGCTTTCAGAAAGGAAAAATAATACCAGCTCGATGCAGACTGCAGACTGCGATTTCCCTACGAACCAACCCACGCAGATTTTCAAACTTTTTAAAAGAGCGAAACCTTCAAAGATTCTTTTTCCCTTGCGAAACGAAACTACGTCATAGTCATAAAGTTAAATAATCTGATATGAAATCTTCTCGGTGAAAAATCTGCAATTAAAACAAATCTCAATGAACTTCTTTCTGATTAATGCAAAAAGGTTTAAGTGAACTGTAACGCCGCCAGTTTTGATTAAAACTCCTAGCATTGTGATCTACGAATCGTTTAATCGTTCGAGAAACTCAGTACTTGATTAAAAAGTTTCAGCGACTTTTACGGTGAAACGCTCACGTTGAAATTTCCTCTCCGCAGAAAATGCGAAGACTTTCTTTCAAATGCAAAAACGTAATAAATTTTTTATTCGATGAAACTTCAAAGAGTCGAAAGAGAAAGAAAGCAAGACGAAGTACGTCGAAACATATACATAAATAATATCTGTTCGAGTTTGGAATCTAATCCTTTAAAAGCGAAAGAAACAAAGTAAAAATGCGGGAACGGATATTGAAAAAGAATTTCCCATCTCGATATATTAAAGATAAACCCCCTTGATATCTTTTCAAAAATTTTCCCCTCGCGAAATTGAGATACCTTGAAAAGAGACTCCGAAAAAGACAGAGATACGGTTAAGCACTGGCAAGGGACACTAACATTTTCAAAGGAACGACGCGATCGTGAGATAAAGAGAGAGAGAGAGAGCGAGTTGGGTGTACCTCAGGATTTTTATGACTGGTACCTGTTTCGCAAAAGAACGCAGAGATACACAGAGCCGTCCATGAGTAGGTGGTATCCACGAACCAACATAAAACACCCCTAACCTATTGTAAAGAAAATCTAAGTAAAAATCAATATTGCACTCGAAAAATTTCTATTGAAACTTGTCCGAAAAAATAACGATCCCAATGAAAACTTGAACCCAAATTTTGTTGCCACATGACCGGAAAGAGGAAACGTAATACGAAAAATAATAGATGTCGTGTGAATTACCGGTGTTAGGATAGAATATAAAAAATGATGAAAAAATAGCGAAAAAGAAGGGGAGGCGTGATAGTTTCTCCCTGTGGCTTATCCCACGCCACTGCGATTTAAGATGCGGGCTCCAAAACGCGAGTCGGGGCTTTCTTTGGGTCCCGCATCTGCATATAAATCACTGGTTGAACGGCCTTAAGATCCCCCGTGGGGAGTATCGCCAAACCGCCAATAAAAGCGGCGCATCGCCTTCGCCTTTTCTGTTTTTCCTCTCCCTGTTTCTTATTTTGCTCTTTTTCATCTCTTCTTTTATTTTTTTCGACACCGATACGAGAAGAGCAAAAGGAAGCGTTACGCCCCGATCACGTTTTAAACGACACTCGGCGGTAAACAAACCGTGCACGTGTCCATTGGTAATACTCCTATCCCATTGGCTCGATACGAAGCAGGAGGCGTGACGAGTGATCTATAGATCATTCATCCGACGGGGAACACCGTTCGTTTCTTCGAAGATCGAAGACCACCCCAACGAGTCAGGTTTTCGATAAAACTTCAAAATCGAGGGCAAGGGAGTACTCCCATCGAGTTCCCCTCGAAATGGTTCCGTGCGAGCAGTATGCCCTTCGAAGCGGCAATATTTTCTCATTTACATCGAAATGCTCTTTTCGGCTCCTACACGATATGATATAATTTAATTTCGAATGAGAAAAAATCGTGACTCGATTTCGTATCCCAGCTTATACCATGCGAATTTTACGTTCGAGAGTAAATGTGGGAGTACGTCGAGATAAAAATTTACTAGTGTATAAAGTATACTCCGCGCCCTTGAACAACTCTTTCGTAACAAGCTCGTTTACTTATGCAAGTAGTAGCACTTCGTTCGTTTCCGTGTTCGATAATTTAACTCGAAGGGCTTAATCGAGGAACCCGGCTTCGATGAACTTTATGACGAATATATTACCTTTGCTTCCAAGGTCTCCAGTTGCGCCATTCTCGGCTCCAATAGCTGTTGCTGGGCCCCGGTGTTGGTATGTAGAGCGGTCTGAAAGAACAAAGTCGTTGTCGCTGATAGTACCTACATTCCCTTTGTCTAATCCTAACAATTTTTTTGAATGATATCAAACATGAGAAAATTGAAAAAATTTCTTAATAAACACAAACAAATTTTCTTTCTCTTCCTCTCATAGATATCGAGCGAAAGTAAGAATGCAAAACGCATAAGCAAGTTAACACCATAGTTAAAGAATTAGGTCAACATGCAGGACGCGCGTCGACCTTTCGCACTGGCCACAAAACCAGTGGCGAACGATGATTTTCGTGAACCCTGATCCTTTCAAGGGCTATCGTGAACCTACTTCTCATGCACTCTTCTTACTTTTCTCTTTCACCATAAAAATAACAATGCTTTTAAAACAGTTATGTACTTTATCTTTTAAAAGTTAATCGGCTTCAAAGAAAACTTGACTTAGCGTGTTTTCGCATTCGCTAAGAGAATATCGTCGAGTAGTAATTCTTATAAATTCCCGTGATTAATCCACGCTCGTATCACGTAAGACATGAGATGTCGTTTTCGCTAAGAACCGTGAAATTGCACGGCGAGTCTCTCCCGTTTGTTTCACGACTTCACCGCTTCCACTAAAAGTTTCCCACAGAAACGTGATCCTATCTATATCTCACAGCTTCTGGTGAGAGATCGTTGACATACCGTTCGGTGACAACGATAGGATCGATCTGTAACGCGACCTCCAAACCGATACGTCGTTCCTTAGACGAGCGACTTTATGCCAAACCAGTGTGAGTGCGTGAGTTTCGAGAGCGTAAAAGTAAAAGTAAAATATTATAACCTCCGGCGATTTCTTCCTTGCTCGCTGCGAGTGATCGAGTCTAACGATCGTTAAGAAATTAAATTAAGCTGATAGCGTAAAGAAGTAGATATATTTTATCACATAGGTTTCATATATGGCTATACTCGTTGTTGAAGTAGCAGTAGCGTTGTCGAAGAGTGAAGAATTACTACAAAGATTTCGAAAGATTTATTTGTCTTGTTTGCAACAATCATTTGTAATAGATTCCATAGAAGGTAGATGTAGTTTGTAAATAAAACGAGTGATCAATTTGAAGCATATATTTGAATGCTCGTTGTTATCGAGAGGCATAGGCGCGTACGTGCGTGCGCGCGCGATTTGCAAGCGTAGGATGTGAGAAACGCGCGCGTGCGAATGGCGCACGTAGGACGAACTTAAACACGAGGAAGAGACCAAGCTTGAATTCTGGGACAGACAACGGAAGGAAGCGAAAGGATGGCTGATAATGATGGAGGGTAGAGGTGGAGGGAGGGCTTATAGTTAACTCGAGAGATATTTCACGAAAAAGATGACAATAAAGAGGAAACGAATGTGTCGTGATACACGAAAGATTACATTTACTTTCTTTTCTCACTCCTTTTACCATCGAATCGAACATCTGTAACGATCGCGTTCATCTTAGACACTTTCCTTTTTTTTTCTCATACCATTAAAATCGATGCCTCCATTTTGGTTGGACTTCCCTGAGCTATACTCTATAATTACGACAACCACCCGAAGCCTTTCTATTAAAACCCGAGAAATTCACGGGCCAAGCAATTTTTGAATCACGTGACTCCGAAAATTCACACGACGACGAAGCATCGCAGGGAACCGTGCTACTCTCGACCGTGAATTTAAAATTTCCAAACCACGTGACTTCGATAACACAAACAACGAAAGCAACGTCGCTAGCTCGCAGAAACTTCGTCTCGTGCGAACTCGACTCCTCCCGTTGCATAGTTTTGGTGCATCTCGTGACGATCATCAACGCCTACAGCCTCAAGCGACTGAAAGTAATACCGTTCTCGAGTAGTCTCGGTGAACACGTTGCTTCGAGTAAACCCTAGCTCTTGTACTTATCACGAATACCTAAATACATATTTCGCATGATGCATATACTTTACCAACGTAAAACTCACCAAGGAGACCGATCGTTGTTCCAGTTTAATCCCGAGATCGTCTTTGTCGTCGCCACAATCAGTCGTGTAGAACAATACGCTCTTTTTGGAACCTCTGAAATAAGGATGAATGTTATTATCACCATCAGCATCATCATCATCATCATCATCATTATCCTTGGTTCATCGTTAAAGCAGTATTAACGCTTAACAGTAGCGAGGAAAATAAAAGCGATCGCGACATAACGTTTAGGAGCTCTAGGAAAAAGCCGATACAATCATTTGAATCCGTGACGTGAGCTTTATGTCTTATTATTTTAACGATTCGTTACTTTTCTCCAAATCTGTGATCGATAGCCGAAAAAATGCAGATATTACAATTAACAAGGAAACTCGGTAGGATACCGAGAGTGTATCGAGTCATTAAAAGTATCCAACAGGTTAAACATAAAGTGGCAGAAGTCAAGCGAGGTCTACGCATTTAAGATAATCACACCTGAGTGCCTTCCCATTCCTGCTGAATGGTTGACGTTCGGCGAGCGCGGTTGGACCGGTGTAGACCCGGCTCTCGCTCATGGCGAAGATCTCTGCAACATCGCACCTCCTCTTAATCGGCTCACCACGAGGACATCTGTAATCGAGAATGTTTATTCTTTCGAGATGGGTCCCTTTGTCTAGAGATCGTGCGATACACTAAATTCTCACATTAAAAGAAAAGTAGTAATATACGAAATATAATCAGTATACGAAAATACGTAACACGAAAAATAATCAACGAAATATACGAGTTATTTTGTTTGTAAGACGATCAAAGCCTCGATTAACTCCACATTAGTTGCACCGAGTACCATGAAAATATATTCAAATAAGAACGAAATTTATATCAGTGATCCATTTTCTCGGGAAAGATTCTATTTCGTGGATTTTCACGAGAGGATTTACTCGGAGGAACCAACGAGAGACCGGAGCAGGATCAAGGAGACTGAGTAAAGAGAGAAAGAGAGTAAGAGATAGAAAAGGACAGAGATGGAGAGACGCTTCGACCCCGACCCCGACCCGTGGGCCCGAGAGTAGGCCCATTATTCGCGAGAGGAAGAGGACGAGAGAGAGAGATAGGGAGGGGAGAAAGAGAGAGAAAGAGAAGAAAGAGCAAGAGGAAGGATAGGAGAAGAGAAAGATAGAGGTTAAGCAAGGCGAGCGAAGAAGGCAAGAGGGCTTCCTCTCTTTTCTCATCCGACTCTCTGATCGCCCACAGCAGAAACATACGTATGTGCGCACGCGCACACACTCGACTAGTAGATTTAACTTACATTAGACTCGCCTCTCTTTACCCATTGTTCCCCGTTTACGCGAGTTAACGTCGGATCTAGGTATACCCACGTTGAAATATTAATAGATGCGTTAATAAAAATGAGTAGTTAATTGACGTTAATAAAAATGAAGCGTCAATAGTCACCCCTTATGTTTTTTTATAAAGTATGAATACATTGCAAAAGCGAGTCATGAGAAATATTCTTGAGATATTTATTATTTAAGTCGTAAAATAATATAATTACAATGTGGTATATAATATAAAATGATTTGTATAGTTTTAATTGACGAACAATTTGAAAGCAGGAAAAGGATGACGTTTTTCAAACGCTTTCGTTCAGAATTAAAGGGAAAGCGGAGAAGCATTCATCGGAATTCGTATACGAGGGGCACGCGCGAAAGAAAATCTTTGAATGTCCTAACGGTCGAGTAACATCTGCCGACAGGTGCCCAGAGCGCGTTACGTCTAGTCGTGCAACCCCTAACGAAAGGTCCGGAAACTTTTCGCTTCGCTGCGCATAGTCTCATTCTCACGGAAAGTTTGCATTCGCGCGACCCTACCACCGCTACCCCACTATCCTCGAATACAATTCATCGACATCGTGCTTGACTAAAGTTATTAGAGAACAAAAGCGAATGTTTTTTTTTCGGCTAATCTAAGTCAGGAGGTCATACTTCCCCTGTGTGTGTTAAAGTAACTAATTATTTTTAAAAAGGTAAATTTATTGTACATTATAATTTTAATATTAGTTTCCGTTGATCGATCACGTCGCAGACTTAGACGTTGATAAATTCTTTAGTAGACTCCTAGTAGTAAAATAATAATCCAATAGTCTCTCAATCGATATTTTTGTGGTAGGAATTGCGCTCGTACGAGTAGTAACGATAAATTTGAAAAATAAAGCGTCCAAACTTTGGCCGATCCGGATCCGGTTTGCCAGTTTCATGCTCGTCGAAACTCGACGTAAGAATATCGATGTTCCTACTTCGGGCTCTTCGGAGCTGATCGCCGAACGTGCACCGCTATAAATTTCAACGCGCTATCTTCGACGAGCCGACGCCACTGGTCTTCCCTGCATTTTTATTGCCCCTTTTCATTGGGATCGAAGATCCACCGGTCGTTCCTTTAACCGTCTGCTTGGTGCTCGACGACGGTGATATTCGTTTCCGGGGTTAGAATGCTTATCGAGCGAGAACTTACATAAAATTCGTATTTCCTTTAGAAACGACTCGCGCTCGAATCGTCTTGCGTTCTGTGATAGAGACGATAAAAAAAAGAATTGAAGAAAGGGAAGAAATTACCGGGGAGTTTTTTCTCGAGGCGTTGGAGAATTCATGTTTCAGCGTATAGGAATGACTTTCTTCTCATCGCCGGTTCTATTATTACTTTCGAGTAGTCTCTTAAAACAAAGATTCTATGGGGAAGAAGAGGGTGGCTAAAGGCGCCTAGTACGCCATTAAGCTTGTCTCTGGTAGTAACGCAGCCCTCTCGCGCATCAGACAACGGCGTTCGAACTATCTCTCAAGGTTTCTCCTCCATCCTTTCGTTTCTCTTTCGAGGAGATAGAATGGATTATAGCTCGCTCGTTCTCGCTGAGAAGTCTTTGGTTCACAAACTCCCCTACGTTCGAGGCATGCTTGAGTAACAAAGACTCCCGTTCCCTCGCGATACTCTCAACCCTTAATTCATCTAATCTACGCTCCTGTTCCCAGTCCCTCTCGATCCGACGAATTTCTTCATCACGTATTCTCTGCCGTTCCTCGATCATTCGCTCGAGATCCTCGCGATATCTCGAAAGCGCTCTTTTCCTTGCTTGGGCCGTAAGTCTAAGAATTTTCTCATCTTCCTTCAATCTCCTCATCGTCTCCTCGGCAAATTCCTTATCCCGTCGAAGGAAGCTCGCCTTGCAAAGTTCCGTCAAATTGATCTGCTCCTCCAAACTGTTTGCCAGTTCCTTCGACATCCTCGATCTCGCACATCTCTCTTTCCACTCGGCGATTGTTCGCTCCCGTTCGATTTCCCCTAGGACGAGTTCCTCGAGGAGGACCTCCCTCTCTCGCTTTCGGCTATCCTCCTCGAGTATCGTCGCGAGTAGCCCGCTCAGAACCCGTTCTCGTTCTTCCTGCAGCCAAATCGCCCGGCTCCTCGCATCGTTCGCCCTCCGTTCGATCTCCCGCGAATATCTCTCCCTGTCCTTCTCGAGCCTCCTCTCCTCCTCCCTCTCCTTCGTCATTCGAATCTCCCTGAGTTCCGCGACGATCCTCCTCTCTTTTGCGCTCCCCTCCGCCAACTCGAGTCTTCTCTCGAACGTCCTCGACTTCTCGCGCTCCTCCAACCTCCTCTCGACCTCCTCGAGGACCTCTCTCTCCCTTAGCCCTTCCTCCTTCCGAGCCCTCCTCTCTCGTTCCTTTCGGTCCGCTCTCTCCGCCAGCTCGCGGGCTACCAGCTCTCTCATCTCCTCGATCTTCTTCCTGCGCCGACGCCGATCCTCCTCTTCCTCTTCGTCTTTCGACTCGAACGCCGCGCGTGATCGAATCGCCTCCTCCGCCGCCTTTAAACTCTTCTCGACTTCCTTCGCCGCGAGCTGACCGCTTAACGATTTCTTCCAATACGCTTGTCTCAGTTCGGCTTCGAGCTCGACCAGCTCATCCGTCGACTCGCGATTTCTTAGTTTCGATCCAATAAATCCTCTTCTACCGTCCAATCTTCTATTGCTTTCCATCGTCAATTTTAGTGAATTGAGATTCCTCTTGCGCGATTCCTTTTATTACGTGATCCTTACGCGACTTGCACGAATCTTTTATATTGGTGCTAATTGATAATGAATGGAAAGAAACGTTACAGGATTGGTCTCTCAAATCGTAATCGGATAAATTATTCTATCGTGTTTTTCGAGAATTCGGTTTGTTTACGTTCCATTCGTCGCTGCAGGGACGCAACGTCGCGGGTTTATTCTGAAAGTTGAAAATTTTTGAGACTGTACCTATATAATGAAAAAAAAAAACACGCAAAACATATGTGTCCGCACCATTTCTCAATTTTTCAAATTCATTTCCCGCACGCCACTCGCGACCGCCATTGTTTCCTCTTATACTCGTCGCACTCGTGATTTGAATCGAACGTCATTTCGCGCGCACTATCTGACGATACAACGAATGTGGTTCAAAGTGGTTTTGTTAAAAACAAAAGATTTATGAGATTTTTAAATATACAATTGTAGAAAAAGCACAAAATTGAAGCGACTAACTTATAGAATTGAGAAATTACTTACGTTTAATTCAAACCAAATCCAGCAAGATGAAGTGTGACACTTCCACCTTATATTCCGTTTTTATTATCCTTTTAAACGTATGCTGTCTATTGATATCGTAATTATCACTTAATACAAACTTCGTAATGTTTGATGGATATAAATATTTGACTAATTACATAGGGAATAACCAAATTTATGATAGAATATTTTTAAAAACTCTAATTCACCAAAAGCGCACGAGCGAACGAGTCAGTGACTCGAATACGACTAACCGGCTTTCGTAATACACCGACGCTTTGTAATCACAGATGGCGCTCTAAAGCAGATAACGACCAATCGTAAACGAATGCGCGTTGCACGGACGTGTCACAAATTGTCGGCGGAAATTTTAAATTATTATCCCGTCACATTAGACGAATTGCAAATTGTATAGGCAATGATACGAATATTTTATTAAAATTATTAAACTACTGTTACATTCAAACTAATGTCATTATATATGTATAACGAACGAATAATTCTAGTAAATAATAATAATATATTTTGTTTATTTATGGATACGTAGCTTTAACCGGTTAGTGTTGGGCCGTTTATTTTCAAATCAAAAATCAAAGAGTACTTTCGTTATGTGAATATATTAATATTTCTCATTTTTTCGATATTTCTTAAGTCTGCTTAAAATGGACATATATATAATTACATTAAAAAAACTTTTAACATACATAGCGGGCGTTACATTTGACGATAAATTATCATGGAAGTTTTACAAAGCAGGAATAAAAATATATGAAGGGTCTCAAACTGAAAATTAGATTATCTTATTTATTTAATGATCATTGGTCTATATACACAAACAACAGCTTTTCTAGTTACTCTTGAAGTAACCATAAAAGAAAGATGTTGCGGTCGCTACCTGACTTATTCAAATAATGAAGAATTATTGCTGATGCAACTGCATAAAAATATTCTATTATTCATAAATATCTTCTCTATCTGCAACATAGAGAACTATCTTTCCAGGTGTCATTAATTTTTCTGCATCCATATCTGGGATTTCAAATCCAAATTCATCTTCTATAGCCATCATAACTTCTACATGATCCAAAGAATCAAGTCCCAAATCATTCATGAAATGCGACTCTAAACTTAACTGTAATAAAGTAAAAGTCAGTAAACTATACTAAATATGTTTATTTTAAAACATGCAGGTATTATGCACAACTGACATGTAAATTAAGCAATATATAACCAAATTGTTTTGCACCATATTTGTAAATATATACGATACCTTTATATTCGCTAATCTACAAGATATTGTCAAAAACATGTCAATTTTTTATAACTTATAAAATGTACATGTCAGTGATGCACGGACACCACGACTCAAGCGAGGTGCTACCTAATTGTTTTTTTCCCAAGAAGTTATCTTCTAAGTTATTTCTATAAATGCAAAGTTGATACTTTTACAAGGATTATACAAAACTAATCTCTATTGATTAGTAGTAAAAATTTCTTGTCTAGAGCACGATACTTATTTATAGAAATATCTTATTAAAGATATTCAAAGTATCATATGTTGTAATAGACAGATACCTTCGAGGGATCAATTTTATCGTACAGATTGAGTACTAAAAGCACCCGCTGACGGATAAGATCATAAGATAATGGAGGCTTCGAGCTGTAGAGGCGCACCTGCTTGACTCGTAGGTCTCTCACATCCTGCAAAATAATACTTCTTTTAAAGATATTATATATTACAACCTTATCTGCAGTAATTTTGTCATAAGCGCGAACTACTTTCAAGACACGTTCTTCTATATCCTTGGTTGTTGGTTTTTCTGAATATGTACGAACTGCACCAATTTTAACCTAAATATATTAAAAATAAAAAAAAAACCTAAATATATTTTAATTAACATACAATTCTTTTAATTTAGAAATGAACTACATAAAAAAATAATTTTGTTCTTAAACCAGGGAAACATTTGTGTCTAGGTTACAATCTACTACAGGAAGTAGTGTTCAATATTTGTTAAAAATATACGAAGTTATTGATCCCTTATATAAGGTAGGAAACTAGCATTTTAAGTGATAACAATGTTTCATAATGAATGTTTTTTAACTAAACTTCAACGATTTAAGTTACATAATGCGTATATGAAAACCCACGTATCAAATTAACCCTGATAAAAGTGTTCATTTAGCGTTTTGTTTAATCCTTAGAAGTATTTACCTTCGATATGAACGGTACGGTATTTTGTCTTGAACGATTAAATATTTGTCCATTACACGTAAGTTGCGTGCTAGCTCTACATAAATGCAATCGAGCAACTGAATTTCTAAATATACCGGGATTTCTCGCAAAAAGTCGTGCAATCGTACAGGACGCCATTTTCTTATTCAATGAATGAAAATACCCGGACTTTAGAAACTGCGTTTACGTTTCAACATCCAGCATAAAAGTGCTGTGCGACGACGAGATAAATCGGTTTGCCGCGCTATCTAGTCGTATACATTGAAAGCTCCAATCAATAGGGATATTGGCACCGACGAGATACTGTTAAAGACTGCCAGCCCCCGTGTAAACCGGCGAGCCAGCAAGTGGGCCCGGTGGGCCTGGGCTCCGTCGGTAAACACATTTAATATCTCTTATATTATCGATTATATAACCGCTTCAAGCGTGTAATCATATTATTTTGCTTTAGAACTTATTAAACCTACGATACTGCACCATTTACTCACGTTACAGACGAGATTTACTGAAATTCAGTTTATGTTTCTTACTTTAACCGCAATATATTCTAGAGGGCGTCACGAAAACGGATAATTTTTCTGGCTCGCGAAGTCCCATAAGGCTGGCAGTCTTTAGCAGTATCTCGTCGGTGATATTGGCACCGACCAGATACTGCCAAAGACCAGGGTGTTGTAACTCAATGCATAAAGCTGATCACAGACACTTTTGCATAGCATAGCGTAGCATAGGTGATTTCGACCAATCACGTAGCTCTATTCGCGTATATATAGAACAACGCATAGCAGCCACCGCTACGTGATTGGTCGAAATCACTTATGCTATGCTATGTAAAAGTGTCTGTGATCAGCTTAAGCATAGGAGCCTTATTAACGCAGTCCCCGCCAGGGTGTTGTAACTCAATGCATAAGCATAGGAGCCTTATTTAACGTAGTCCCCGCCGGTCACGCATGCGCATTGTGGAAAATAATCAACTGGAGGGCAGCACTAACGAACGCAAAGCTGCCAACCGTGTTTATTGCTTCTGTTCGTATAGTAACTAGCCCGCCGAGGTCTAGATCCCAGAGTACAAGTGTAGTCCCCGAGAACGATTGCAGTCCCCGCTAGCCCCTTAAACCTGTTAACCCGTTAGCCTTCTAAGCCCGCGATCCGGCTAATTGGAAGGGGCACATAAGATACATACATGTTTAAAAAGACGTCTGTTTAATAAATAGTGAGATAGATTCATTCTTCGAAATTGTTTATCGTCGTTTAACAATACTTGAAGGAATATGCAAGTCGCGTTTCGATAGTAAGACCAGTTCGGAAGTTACAACAGTTTAAATCTTAAGATTCATCTCAGCATAAAGTGCAATATAATAATATGTTATTATTTATTTTATGTGTATTTGAATAATACTTAAGTATCGTATTTACTTACAATAAGAATTATTATACATTATAACAAAAGTGCGTCCGATGTATTAAAAGTTATAATTATTCTATGATTTATATTACTTTCCGACTATTTGTAAAAATGTACATATATAAAATTGATATAAATAAACAAAAATAAGATACATTGCAAAAAATACTGGAATTTTTAATTGAAACCATGAATTAACCATCCAATTCCCTTATTTGTTCAACTTCTCGAGTTATTGCCTTTTGACGTAAACTCCATCAATGGAGAAAGTATCAGGAGAACATGAGCTACAAGGAGGAATTCGGATTTCAAGACCCACCTCTTCAAATAGTATGCTTTCCTGGTAGAAATCCCAGTTTACGAGGAATTTGCCGAATCGCTGAGAATCGAGAAAGTAACATGAGAACGTGAGCAGCAAGGAGAAATTCGGATTTCACGTGCCACTTCTTCAAATAGTATGCTTTCCTGGTAGAAATCCCAGTTTACGGGGAATTTGCCGAATCGCTGAGAATCGAGAAAGTATCATGAGAACGTGAGCAGCAACGAGGTATTTGGATTTCACGTGCCACCTCTTCACATATTATGGTATCCTGTTAGAAATCCCAGTTTACGGGAAAATGTTCCGAAAGCGTTCGTAAGAACATTGGCAGCGCCATCTAGCGGTGGAGACAAGAGGCAAAATTTGATGATTTTTCAGGGGGGTCTTTAACAAATTCTCCTGGTCGTAATAATTAACCGATTCTTATGAACGATACCTTGTTGGAAAGCTAAAAGAACAAGCTATAAGATAGCTATAACAAATTTTATTATTAACGTTAGCATCATCATAGAAATTACATTTGAAAAGTTTAAGTGCGATTTAGAGACTGAAAGTGAGGTATTATAAAAATTCTATTATAGCCATTTTGTAGCCCGTTCTTTTAGCTTTCCAACAAGGTATCGTTCATAAGAATCGGTTAATTATAGCGACCAGGAGAATTTGTTAAAGACCCCCCTGAAAAATCATCAAATTTTGCCTCTTGTCTCCACCGCTAGATGGCGCTGCCAATGTTCTTACGAACGCTTTCGGAACATTTTCCCGTAAACTGGGATTTCTAACAGGATACCATAATATGTGAAGAGGTGGCACGTGAAGTCCGAATACCTCGTTGCTGCTCACGTTCTCATGATACTTTCTCGATTCTCAGCGATTCGGCAAATTCCCCGTAAACTGGGATTTCTACCAGGAAAGCATACTATTTGAAGAAGTGGCACGTGAAATCCGAATTTCTCCTTGCTGCTCACGTTCTCATGTTACTTTCTCGATTCTCAGCGATTCGGCAAATTCCCCGTAAACTGGGATTTCTACCAGGAAAGCATACTATTTGAAGAGGTGGGTCTTGAAATCCGAATTCCTCCTTGTAGCTCATGTTCTCCTGATACTTTCTCCATTGATGGAGTTTACGTCAAAAGGCAATAACTCGAGAAGTTGAACAAATAAGGGAATTGGATGGTTAATTCATGGTTTCAATTAAAAATTCCAGTATTTTTTGCAATGTATCTTATTTTTGTTTATTTATATCAATTTTATATATGTACATTTTTACAAATAGTCAGAAAGTAATATAAATCATAGAATAATTATAACTTTTAATACATCGGACGCACTTTTGTTATAATGTATAATAATTCTTATTGTAAGTAAATACGATACTTAAATATTATTCAAATACACATAAAATAAATAATAACATATTATTATATTGCACTTTATGCTGAGATGAATCTTAAGATTTAAACTGTTGTAACTTCCGAACTGGTCTTACTATCGAAACGCGACTTGCATATTCGTAAAGAAGAGACTTTTTTTGTTAATTTTTTCTTTCTATAATTATAGGATGGTAATTAATAATCAAATTATTGTCATTTATTCACCTAAACATACTAGTAGACAACAGTTATCGTGTAATAGTGCACGAGCAGTAGCGCGCTGTAGTTAAAATGAACCCGTTCTTTTAAGTAAACCATTTTCCTCTCGAACCATTCTTCTGTTCAGCAAGTTAATATCCATTGACGAATTTATCTGGTTATAGGATACCCAAATATAATTAAAAGTAAAATAAAAAAATAATAATTTCGAAGAATGAATCTATCTCACTATTTATTAAACAGACGGCTTTTTTAACATGTATGTATCTCATGTGCCCCTTCTAATTAGCTGGCTGGCGGGTTTAAAACGCTAACGGGTTAACAGGTTTAAGGGGCTAGCGGGGACTGCACTCCTACTCGGGGACTACACTTGTACTCTGGGATCTAGACCTCGGCGGGCTAGTTACTATACGAACAGAAGCAATAAACACGGTTGGCAGCTTTGCGTTCGTTAGTGCTACCCTCCAGTTGATTATTTTCAACAATGCACATGCGTGAACTGCGGGGACTACGTTAAATTGCCAAGGTGGTGGGGGTAAGGAGTGTCCACACCCTGCTAAAGACTGCCAGCCTTATAGGACTTCGCGAGCCAGAACAATTCTCCGTTTTCATGACGCCCTCTAGAATATATCGCGTTTAAAGTAAGAAACATAAACTGAATTACAGAAAATTTTGTTTGTGACGTGAGTAAATGGTGCAGTATCGTAGGTTTAATAAGTTCTAAAGCAAAATAATGTAATTACACGTTTGAAGCAGTTATATAATCGATAATATCCAATATCGCTAGATCTCGTCGGTGGTAATTAACAATCGCTATGTTTAGTTACAATTCTTACCGTTTCGGTAGCGCTGATGCGTTATTCTACCCTGAACCGGTAGTGTCGCTCGCGACAGTAAAATAGTAAGGGGGCTTCGGAGCCCCCGGACCGTGGGACAAAAATTTACATTACATGTCCGGTCTATCTTACACCTTTTCTATACTCATATATCTGTTGTCCGCTAGAGCACGTTGACACACGGCTTACGCAAGTAGAAGATAATTTCGAATTTGTATGGAATGAAATCCATAGGATACGAGAGATAATAAAATATATATTATGTAATAATGGTAAAAAATTTATATCTTCTAGATGTATAAAGTTTGTTACTCTTTTCTTTTTATGTTTAAAGTCAATTATAAATACTTTATTTCCAATAATTACAAATTAATGTTATGTACGCATGAATACAAGAACGGGAATCGTCCTTGTACTATGTATTTCTTGCACTCGTAAGCAGACAAATCTCTAATATTTTTACAAACGTTTATTGATTTCAAAGTACAAACTGAAGATTATAGGTATCTTCTCTTACTACGCAATATAATACTAGTCCATACCCACTTATCTTTAAAAATAAAATCATTGAGTAACAACCAAGGAGCCTAGTACTTCGATCGTTTCAAAATTCACCAATATGAGGAAAAGATTCAGACACCACAAGTCTCTTAAAAAATCCATAATAACAACTGAAGCCTTGCAGGTCCTTCAACCTTATGCTGATAGTGAGTTCTTTAAACTCAAAAGTACAGAGTTCTTTCTCTATGAGTCCAATGATGGAATGCTTGTGACTATTGGGGTAGCAGACAACCAATACATTTCGATGACTACAGCAAGCACGCTACCGGATATATTTCCATCGGTCAATCCTGCATCGGATGACAGTTTGCCCAAGTCTAGAAAAACAACTCAAAAAATAGCCCCTCACTCTACTCACATTTCCTGTCACATATAAATTCCGTAAAAGGCTACATCAAAGTAGACGCGAATGTAGCAAGTTCATGGCTCCTTCCATTCGCAATATACGGAAGAAAATGTATTGCATCTCCAGATATTACCACCCACGCAATTACAGATCCAATTGATTGGATACAGATCAAAACGAGGCTAAAGAGATATTCGCACCACTGAGCTGATTTCAGTTTTATAAACTGATTAAGTTTGGTAAAAGCGCCAAATTTTTATTCGTTAAATAATCAATTATTCCAATGAAAATTAAATGTCATCAATATAAAAAATATTTTCTCATAAAATTATGATCCTTACGCAACAATTACATGTTACACGTTAAAACAGTCATTCTCTGGTGAAATATTTTCAAATACACATTTGGAAGTTACATGCTGTAATGTATAAACAAAGGCAATGTATCATACACAATTATGTTAACTAATAAAACATAATACATATTTTTAAATTTTAGTCTAAAATAAGCGCAAATTTATAATTAATAATAAATAATAATCAATTAACTTATGATAAGCGAGAAATTAAATATTGTAATAAATATTTGCTGATGGTTTTACCTTACTAAAAAAAAAAATATCATTCAATACATGTTAGATGATCCTTTAAAATTTTATCTTTGTCACAATACATAATTACTTCATAATGTCCGTCTTAGATCTCATTAGTAACCCATATGATAGATTATTTTACTCATCTACATATTATGTTTAACTATTGTATTGTTGGTTATGTAGGTAAAATAGGTTCGTCAACGAAAATATGTTTTACAGGACTCGCACTTTTCTTTTCTAAAAGACTATGCAACAGAATCTGCTACCTGTCTTAAGTAATACTGAATTCCGCTTTCAAAAAAATACTTATCTATAATACAGTATGTTAGAAAAAGGAACACTTGTTATATTTTCATAAATTTTGCCGTAATGAGTGTTTAAAAAATTAACGTGAAAAATGGCCTAGAAAAAATTCGAAGCATAATTCGCAAAATGGCATTCCGTGTTCCAAACATAGAATGTGTTGTTCCATTTATGGGTAAGTAAAGAGGCACATTAATTAAGAGTTAACAATCATTTGTATTTTTAACGCAACGAATATTTTGGATAATGTGTATAATGAATACAAGATGGGATTATGTGAGAATACGGGACTGAACTTTGCAATAGTATAACTATTTCCAAAACATGGATACAAATGAATACGAGAAAAGGTTGTTACTTATAAAATGAAAATGGAGGAAGTAATCAAAGTTCGTACCGTGCTCTCAATATTATCTTCATCCATTATTACATGTTTTTTATCACCACATGAGTGTTTTTTTTTTTTTTTTTTATTCGGCAATAAGACAAAATTCACAGTATTGTCTTTAAATGGTTTAGTAGTTCAAACCATTTATGACCGTGAACAAGTTTACACACAGTGGAATAAATTTTGTATTATTACCTTTGTTGAAATATTTCATACTATCCATCAATTTTGTTTTTTCTTAAAAAGATAGATGCATGGAAATTTCAATTTCCTTCACTTCTCAATATCTTTAAGACATGAATGACCCCAGTATGCTTCTAGGCCCCACAGAAAAGCAAATTGGGGCGTAAGAAAAATGTATATCGCATTACCCATTTTTAATTTTGTATACTTTTATCATGAACATAATAGTGTCTTAATGTTTGACCTTAATTTCAAAAAAACGTGTCTATACACCTACACATTATTTTTTTCAGTTCTTTTGAAAACTAGTATTTGTTGTACGGAACTGAAAAAAGTTAATTGTGCTAAATTAAATAAACAATATTATTAGGTAATAAGACATTTCCCCATTCATGACGATGAGAAAGTTAAGGAATCGATTCAAATAGCAAGGTTAGTATGCAAAATCAAGTGACAGTTGATCCATGGGTTACATGTATGTTCTATGCTTCGTCTAAGCAAACCCATAAATCACCTATTTCTCCCAGATCTGCATATTGACCTAGAGCATGGCCGCATTTCATCTCAGAATTTATGAATTCTAATTTAGTATTTCTACAATCTTTTTATGATCATAAACCAAATACAAAGTATTTGATAATTGTGTATCAGAATCAAAGGGTTGTTTCCCTTTATCGCACAGAAGTAAAAAGTTCATATGTACTCAAATCTTTCACTCCTTTGCTACTTTGACATAATTGGTATCAATTTCGCACAATAATATAACAAAAAACATTCAATTCGAGGATTGACCATAAGCAATACCTTATTATACTTTTATCACATAAAAAAGATAATATCTGTATAGTTATATCTAAACACAACAAAAATACAACTACAGAAATAACTAATACGCAAACGAAAAAAAGATCTCAAGAGTTATTTGATGCAAAAAAAAAACAAACATCAAAAAGAACTTTCAATAAAATAATAATTGTACATTTTCTAATAAGTAAACATGAGTCAATCCTAGAATTTAATGACTACCAATGCTTTTACATACTTTGCAACATACCAGGTTGCAAGATAAGTATCATATGAACCTTCTTAATTATTTTTGGCTACATATCTGGAGTATGACCATTGTAGTTATAAGGAGTAAATATTTTATTATTGAATCATGGTACTATCAATTAAATTCTTATGATATATTAGAATTTACTGTTAGAACCACAATTATGATCAAGCACCAATAATTATTATTCCATTCAGTGTACTGTATGTTTAAACATGAAACAAACGTAGTACTCCAAATTTACTGTACAAGATATTATCAGCATCGCTTTTCTGATAGTTTATTTTTGCTAAAATGAACATTTCTCAACATTTAAGGTCTTGTTTTTCTTTAAAAAAAAACTGTGAAAAAGAGTATGTATGACCTTTATATAATACTCCTAATGTTAAGGGAGATTCGGAAAACGTATAATTCCCATGACCATATCGTGACTGAAGATACACATATCTTCATATCTAATACAGGATGGACGGGTACGTTAATTATATTGGAGATCATTAAAAAGCCGAAACTGATCAGATCTACTCACTTATTAACAAACATTTCTTTCATAATTTCTAGATGTATTACTGGTGCTTGAACAATATCTTTATGCATATAAGGCACTGTAAAAGACATTAACTGTATTCTTACAGAAAACGCTACAACTGTACGGCAATTATTAATGTTTGCTAGGATCAAAACGTGAAAATCCGATGATGTCTATAAAAATAATATATATGACGCATACCTATATATCGTACAATTATGATCGAGACATCTGTGGTCAAGAATTTTCAAGGCGAATCTTAATGTATAGAAACATTTTCAGACGAGTATTTTTATTAAAGTAATTCTAGTAATGAAAGGGAAGAATACTGCTTTAAATAAACGTTGCTAGCACAAAATTGGCGAACAGTTGATACGTGATACAACCTTAAAGAATTTAATTAAGGAAATATTTTCTAATTTGTACACAAAACGCAAGGTAAACATGTCTATACACACATGAGTGCCTCTATTGTTACACCACATTCTGTGTAAATCTGTTACACTTGCGCATATGAATGCATTCAAAACTTTTCACTATACTTAGTCCTCGTTATATCACACGTCAAAAAGTTACAGCGCCAGTTTTCTTTTACAGTGCCTCGAGGCATCATCAATTATCAATTCTACATACTTTAATTTTAAATACCAGATAATTACTAATCACTATCTTCATTCAGAAGATTTTTGTTGACCTGGATACTAATGTATATTCCATCCCCAGACTCATCTATGTCCTTTATAGGTTGTGAGTTAGAAGCATTATCAAGCCCTAACTTACTTAACGTGCGTAAAGCTTTTAGTGCTGCTGCATCACGGCTTATGCTCGCTGTTGGCCCATTACCATGACATACTTGCGGTGGATCTGTGCTTAGTGTTACAAGCGATAGATACTCCTTGTGTATTGACGCTCCCTAAAAATGTATTTAATGGTATATTACATCTTCATGTTTTATGAACCGTTAGATACAGTTATCGATACTTCCGATACTTTATTTTATTACCTTCGGGAAGTCACTGAACTCAACATTGAAATTAAATAACTGTGCTAAATATTGTAACTGATCTTTAGGAGATACTCCAGAATTTTGTTGTTGTCCGCGTAACTCTTCAGCGATAACTTGAACACTAGGTCCGTTTCCTACTTTAGATTCTTGACCTCCATCCACCAATAACAATCCAGGAACCAATTGACGTCCGATGGTGCCTAAACAACAAACAATTGGAAGTATCTTTACTTAGAAAAGATGTATCGTATCAGAGATTATTAGATTATATTGTTTTAGGGTAAAAGGTTTTACCTCCTACAGGGTGACTCGGAGTTTCGTTCACTTGATCGTCTTCGAGAAAAGTGACTTTTCTAGGCTTCATTTCCGTATTTTCAGATTCTCCAGTTTTTATAGATGGTTTTACTGGTTGTGGTTGTGGTTTATTATATCCTAATTTATCTAAGAGAGCTTCAGCCGCGGCTCTTTTAGCTAATTTTTTATTAGGACCAAATCCACAAGCGGAATGCTGCCCTGTAATCACTTGTATTATAAATTCTCTACGTCGCGGAGCACCCTTTTCTTCTAGTAGATTATAAACTGGTTCTCTTTCACGTTTAGCTTGTTGAATTTGAACGAGACGTGAAACTGGATTAAGATTACTCGCAGCATCAGATTCTGCACGTGGATCTTGATAAACCTTTATCAAGTTTCTAGATTTTTTTTTCGTTGCAGGAGGCTTACGTTTCACACTTGAAAATCGATTTGGAACATTTACAAGTAACGGTGGAAGACGTTTCAATTCTTCTAACATTAATTCTGCTGCTCGTTTCTTGGAAACCTAAGGAGAATGTTTTTATAATAAAAAATTTTTGAATACACCATAGACTATAAAGATGCATGACTATATACATACTTTTTTTGAAGATCCTTCACCGACAGTAGACTTATCTCCTACAGTACATTTTGTTACAAATATTCGAATATGGGGTTTACCACTTTCTGATACAACTTCAAAACTAACAGGCAAACCACGTTTTAATGCTGTTTCATGTACTAATGATACAGGACTTTTTAAGTCAGCATTTGGATCATCGATTCCAATTAATATTCCATTTCCATTTGTGCAGTTATTCGATACCTCTTCTGGTAAAGGTAACTGACGTAATTGTTCTAATGCTCTCTTCGCCGCATCATGTCGTGCTAACTGACCTGTTACACCTCTACCAGTAAACTCTCGTTCTCCGACCTAACAATTTCATGTACATTTAAAAAAGTTCCATTGAATTCTTGATGTTTTATTTTTTTATTTGTATACCTTTAGAGTAACAATGTACATTCCTGGAGGTTCCGTATGGTATCCATGATTAAGAGGTAAACTTTGCCATATTCGGGGATAGTTGGCACAACTGTATGCAACAACTGTATGTTGGAGTCTTGCTGAAGGGGCTTGTCTGAATGTGTAAACTGCTAGTTCACCCCTTTTCATTGCCAATGCATTCAATTCTACAGTTGCTGGAACGTTCCCTGTAAAGAAAATTAAATAAGTTTACAAATTTTACATTGTCTCAAAGAATAATTATTAATGGGTTAGCAAACTAAGCTTAAAGAATGTATAGAACTTTTAAAAACACATAAGTATACGACTACCTGAACCAGGTGGACACTTTCCCGAATATCCAATTCTCATTGCTTTCGTAGGTTTTGGTGGGGGTTGCATGTACCAAGTCTTTAGTAATGCTTCAGCAGCTGCACTGTGTTGTGCTTTCTTTATGCTAGGTCCATCCGCAACGTATTCTTCTTCTCCAAGCTTCAGGGTTACGGTGAATCTCTTCTTGTGCGCTGGTCCTTCTTCATTGGTCAATCTGTATTGATGTTGAATTTTATTAAATCGTGCTAACTCATTTAGTAAGCACATTGGTGTTTTTTCTTTCATGTTTGCCAGAGCTGGATTGTTCACATTGGCATGATTTTGTTTTGATGGACTATGATCCTTTGTCTCCCCCTTGCCTTCATTTGTAGGTGGTTTAGGTTGTTCCATAATTTGTTGTTGTTGTTGCTGCTGCTGCTGCTGTTGGTGTTGTTTATGTTGGTGCTGTTGATGTTGATGTTGCTGCTGCTGTTGGACATGTTGAACTTGATTCTGTTGATTATTCTGTTGCTGAAATTGTGTTGGTTGAATATTTGGGTTTTGAAGGGTCACGGAGACTGTGTTTGTCTGGTCCTTTAAACTAACACTGACCATAGTACCTGGATAAAAGACTAAATATTACAAACAATGATTAACTCATTGATGCAAGAAGTTCTGACGGTTCATAGTTATATCATGCGATTAAATATCTTGTTTATATATGTAAATAAATAAAATGCTTTTAATATATGTTCAAAATTATTATTGGGAACTTACCATTGGAATTGTGTGCATTCATACTCATCAACATTGGTTGTCGTGGATTTCCATGTGGTGGTCCATGGTGTTGCATATGATGTAAATGTTGTTGATGGGGGGGCATGGGCAGTATTTGTTGATGTGGATTCCGATGCGGTATTGGATGCTGCGGCTGATGTAAAGGGGCCATACTTGCCTGCTGCATCGGGCGCATTGGTCCTCCCATCCTAATAAAAATAATGGATAATGAAAATGTATTAAATTTTAAAAAAAATAATGCACAAATGTAAATATCATTCTATTTTATCCAAATAAATACATAGAATATTGCATAAGCATTTTGATCTACTATATGTGTGTTCTATGTGATATAAATTCCAACAATTACATATTTTTAATTTCAATAAATGTCAAATAACATGTATTCATTGTAATACCAACCTGTTATGATCTCTGAGCTGGTTCTGCATCGAGTGATGTTGGTGGCGTAACATTTTGTAAAAATCTACACAGACAGAACGTATCAAGTCATTGCTTTATTCAATTGTAATCAAAACAAAATGACACACTAAAATATAAAGGCACTTGACATAAAAACATCATACATATCTATAAAGCAGCCAAGTACTTAAAGGAAATGAAAATATAACATATTCGTTAACTTGATGTTAACCGAAATATAAAATCTTGAACGTTAGAAAAAATAAGAAAAACTATACGGTGTGTAACGATCAATTTCTACGGTCATTTAACCGGTATATCGGTCTTTCAATGTGACTGTTCCTAAGTAAGCACGCACGCTAGTGTAAGATAGTGGACGTAAAACTAGTAGTCATAAATCAATTTAATTATTGCAATGTTGTTAATCGTTTTAAATGCTATTTAATCTATAAATAAGTCAGTCGATAGACGGTGGGCTTGGCCCGGTTTTAACGGGCACGGGAGTATACAATACGAAATCTCTTACCAAAATTTATTCTACTTCATGAAAATAATTTCGCTTGGAATAACAATGAAATATTCGTCGAAACAGACCGTGTTACTTATGCGAACACTCCCAGGCCCTTTGCACAGCTATTGGCAAACAACAAAGAAAAGTAGTCTGTAGACTAAAATGCGGCCATTTTGATGTGAGACTGTCGACCAACGTTTCCTGACCCTTCATGACTAGAGAGAGACCACCCCATTTTACTGATTTTTACGATATCGATACTTCTCCTTATTTCTCTAGTGACGAACGAACGCGATACGTGACAAGAGATAACCAATGACACGCGAGGAATATTCGAACAAATATCGTCTTCTCCTAGATTTCCACCTATCACGATACTATTTATAAAATTTCACTTATGCACGCTTCTTATAACTAGCATGTTTAAAACAAAGACGCGTGACTCTTATAATTATAAAATAAATAATAAAGTGAAAAGATTTCACAAGATATAACATTCAATTTATCGATTCGTACAATTTTTTCATCTATAATCAATTTTGAATTATATATGCCACGAATTATTTATTCTTCAAATTGTTGACGTTTAATATCTCTTTTACTGTTATTAAAAAAAAAACTAATGTCGTGTTTTTAATGCTATAAATTTTTACATTACAAGAAAAGGTTTATTTATATTACTTGTTCAAATCCTTTAATTTTTTGTTGCATAATAAGGAGCAATAAGATATTAAATTTCATAAGTTTAGGTACATTTTAAATTTATATATTCCTAAAATAATACAAAATAATGTAATAAATTTGGTGTCATACTTTGTGTATATATACTATTTGTATATAAGGGAAGTAACTGTGATAAAACTTAACAAATTTTATATAGTTTCATTTATTCCTCAAACTTGTTCACCATTTTTTCTAAAATATAAACGTAAAAATGGAACGATTGTTTCGTATCTATATTACATATGTAGATCTGTATATACATACAATTATGCACATTATATTGTAAAATATAATAGTTCAACAATTTCATGAAGAAACCATAACAAACTTTGTAAAAACTTCAATGAAAAGTAAGACATATGTAAAAAGAAATCTGGAAGCAATGTAGTAGGCACATCAGCATTGGATGTAATAATATGGCAGTTAATATTATTCTGCAATATTCTTTAATATTTCTTTTGATCTGTTATCTAAATTTTGTTCAAGATTTTATATGCCTATTTTGTATTGTTATAAGCATTTTTATAAAAACATTTCTTTGATAAAAAAAAGGGATAGGATTGTTCACCAATTCAAGGAAAGGATATTTCTCTGAAATATATATGCATGTCCTAGGTTGATTATGAATTTTTATAGGAATATAGTTAATTTACAGCGAATCTTATCCCGGTGTGTAAATTTTCCAGTTGTAATTAAAATATGATTACTTGATTTATCTTCAAAATAATAAATCAAGAATAGCTTACGACTTTGGCAAAAGAACGTTTATAAAATGTAAAATTGATCTTGTAATCTACAAATATTTTCTATAGTTATTCATTAACGCATATATTACAAAATCGCACTTTGTGTTTTATACATTCAACTTTAATACTAAATTTAATACTTTAATACTAAATAAATTTGGTTTGGAGCCAATAAGCGTTTAGCATCATTGTCTTAGGACTCAGCTAAGCTCCACTATTTACAATTAATCCATGGAATATTTAAATTTTTCAATCAATCAATAAATAAAATTTACTATACATTTATCTTACATGATTTATATATATATATATATATATATATATGTGTGTGTGTGTGTGTGTATATATATATATATATATATATATATATATATATATATTTATCCCAAACCAGTTCGCAGATTGATTATCTTACTTGACAGTTTATTACTATTTAAATATAAAGGTCTTTCAGTAACAAGAATTCTAAACATTGTGCATATGTATACTTGTTATAACATCAATATTCTTTAAGAAACCACAGTTCCGGATTTTAAATTAAAGATTACGTATGTATATTCATATATGAATGTTTCTAAATGATACATACATATAAGTTAACAAAGAAACAGTGCATATAATATAGTAATTAGGTGCCTTTATATTTAAATTTCTTCATTTTTTATCTAACAGTTTCTACCTTGCAATTTACATGTCAGTGATATGTTTTGTTTTACTTTGATTAATTTTATCAAATTATAAAAAATTGTTGTTATGAAAGTTTATTACAAAAGAGCTTCTTAAATTTTGGAAAACAATCAAATTTAATTAAAAAAATAAGATAATCATTCTGATAGATTTTTCATTCAACTTACATAATATTTGGTCAAATAACTATTATTTCATATAAACTGTATGTGATCATTATTTTTAATAATGTTCACAAACAATTTACATGAGTAAGTTTTCTCTAACCATATTTGCACGGAAACTATTAATAAAGTAATAAAGTCAATAATTTAATTAGATCATAAATAAGCTCGGACATGTAACATTTGTCAGTAGTTTACTAAATTTGGTAATTATAGTTTTACAATTATATTTACACGTTGCACATAAAGCTAAGATAAAAATTTGTACAGTAATATATTGTACATGCTCAGTTTTACTTACAAAATTTCTTTTATATGAAAGTCAAAACGTCATAATAACATTATTTAATTTGTTGAATATTAATAAACATTACATGTTTTAAAAAGAATTTTCTATTTTAATAATGATCTCTTACTCGAATGCTTTTGCATTAGTAGCAATTTGATATAAATGCTTCTATACAAAGCAGATCGAATATAAATACATTCTCACTTCAATCTCGGATAACGTCAGGCACTGTCAACCCTTTTATGGAAAATGTCATAATACATTCCATTTTATAAATCATCTTTTTTTAGATGAAAAACTTATTTTTACAACAGCTTTACCTATTCTGTCATGTACATCGATGCTTTATATAGTAAATTTAGGTGAAATAGTTCATTTCAACAAAACATTGCTACTTTTTATGATATTTTTAATTTAGTAAATTACATGATAAAATATGTAATAATCTTTGAATACAAAATGGACGCCTATGAAACCTCTGTTTATAACAGAAGATATGTATTAAAGAGGAGAAAAGACATAATAAACAAGAATGATATCTAATGTTTTTATAAATTTACAGAAATTTGATCTCATTTTATAACATGAATAATTTATATAACAAAATTTAGACAGTTTTCAGCACTACATCATATTGGTGTTCATCATTTGCTTTCTTTCTGAATTTGATATGGGCTCTAAGGACTGTACAGCTGGTAGAATACCTCTACTTATTTGATTAATGTCATATCCTTTGCAATTCTCACAGCAGATAAAAAGTTTTACTTTATTATTAAGTCAGATCACATCTCAAATACTATACATTCACTTGTATAGTCTAACTGATTTTTAAATACTGCTATACATTTCCAACTGTCCTGCATGCCTGCATCCAAGACTATAAATTGAAACAAAGGTAACAATTCTTGTTAATGTAGATTGGAAAATTGAGAATTGGAAATTGGAATAAAAAATTTAATTAATACGTCTATCTCACTGTATGTGTTCATATTATCCATAACGTTACTATACAACGAATTTTATGCAACGAAATACTAAAAGTAATCAATATAATGTGCATTGTGTTACTTTGAGTCAATCAGATTTTTTAGTATTCATTTTGTATTTATACGTATATTTCTATTCGTAATGTTGAAAAATTTGTAAATTCCAACTTCAGGAAGAATTTATTGTCATAATATAAGTATTTAAGTATATACAAATAACAATAAAAAACAAATTTTCTACCAACTGAACATTCACAAAATAAAATATGAATTAAACAATATAAAAATGTTATCTTTATGGTTGACACCAAAAGTGCTATTATCAATGGAAATGATAATTATTATTTAAGTATTCTTAATATTTATTTTTCAATATTATTAATCTTCTCTTTTTCAAGTTAAAAGTGTGCACAACATGTTTTTATACCATTGAACATTGTTTAAGTCTTTTCAAGAGCTTCATGCCTGTTAAAATAATCCCTCTCTATAAGACAATTAATGCCTAGCTTATTTTAGTGGCACCATTGTGATTCACCTTGTGATTCACTGACCAAACATCTTCTTGTATAGTCTTAAGATATTCCTCTAATAATGTAGCTAAATTACGTCTTTTAAATCGCAGTGACTCTTTAACAATATCTCTCACAAATGCAAGTCGAATATCCAATGTTCCTTGAATTTGGTGCAAGTGTGAAAATAATGTTGCATGATCTGAAACAAGAAGGGCAACCTGAGTATACTCGTGTATACATAGATAGACACATATATACATAAAAATGAATCACATATTGATAAATTCAGTATCATTATATTTCATTTAGATAACAAAAAGAAATAAACTTACTTGTTCCCCGTCTTCGTACTTCTTTGTAAACAAGTTCTCTGACGGATAAATTGTGTTTTCTTATATCCTCTAGTTCTTTTTTTGTTAAAACCTTTTCTTTCTCTGTCTTCAATTCTCGTTTTTCTTCAACATGATTTGTTAACCTTTCTTCTACTGCACTTTCAACTTTTACACTATTTTCGCTGCTATCATTGATAGGCAGTCTATTACTTTCCACATTAATAAGGTCTATTCTTTCACTTTTAACATCACTTTTTAAGCTGTCAACATTGTTAACTATGACTGGTGTTAAAGTAGGTGGACTATCCATGTGATTATTTACATGTTCAGTTGAAATTGCTTCAAAAATTGGTATCGTTGGCATTTCTGCAAGTCCATTCACTAGTTTCTCCGGAGAATTCACGCATGGTGTATTTGTTACATGGCTTGCACTTGTTGAGTTTGGTGAAGTATTTGCTTCAACATTTGGTACCACTTGATTTTTTGTTTCTTCCATCCATGGTATTGGAGAACTTGGAGGTGTATTAACAGGAGAATATGAAGGTCTTCGTACAATTACATCTTTTGGAATTGGACCTGGTTTTCTTTTATTTGGTGGTGGTCTTGGAACAGCTGTTCCTCCTCCATCGGAAGGTGGTAAAGAACGTTTAATACCACCTTTAGATGTTGAAGATGTTGCCCCAACCATATCGATATCTGCTTCATCTACCATCATCCTTTTGTCTATTTTAAATGGATTACCTGCATGTCCAAATAAAATATTAATATTAATATTAATATGGAATTTAATACTCAATAGATTAAAAGTATTAGGGAATTGAGATTTCAAAAATTATTCATGCATTTAAAATAATACATACCAAACATATGTTGTCTAACAGGTACACTTTCAATCTCCCTTAAAGGTGGTGTCATTCTTTTTAGATATTCTTGATAATTTCCCATCTGCGCTAAAGGCATAGAATGAACATAATCATCATCTAATAATTTTGTATGCAATAACCCAGGTTGGAGAAAATTTGCACGCATTCTCACAACTTGATCCAAAAGTGACTTTCTTGGAACGTCAAAAGCATTGCGGTAACTTTGTGCACCACGCTGTTGCTGCTGATTTTTTACTAAACCAACTACAAATCCACCAAACTCGTTTAATTGGTCTCTGAGTCCTGTAAATTTGTCTTGTAGCAATGGATGTGATACCTGCAAAAAATGTATTTTTATAATAAGAATATAAATACATTAAAGTAAAACATTGATGTAAAATTCACAAGACTCTTACCAAATCTTTTTTTAAAGGTGTTCTAGGGATAACTCTGACACCTTCTGTTATGGTTGTTGTACTAGCATTTGCTAAATTTTTAGTCATATTAGCAGCTGCAACTTGTTTAGAAATAACTTCATTACATAACCTATCAAACTCTATTTTAGCTTGATTTTTCAAACGTTTTAAATAATTCAAAACACTATATGACAAAGAATTGTCCATGTTGTCAGGAATTAAAGTTTGTGCTAGTGGAGTAGGGGCACCCATTCTAGTTAACGCTCTTCTTAATGACTACAATTAAAAATTTTTAAATGTTGAGTATAGATTCAAATGAATAATTTATAAAAAAAAAATAAAACAAATCTTAAAACTGACTTACCGCGGCATAGTAAGTAGGCATGGTCCTCATATAATTCTGGAACTGTGTCCTCCATTCGTTTGTGGGTTTCAGTCTATGAACTTTAAATAATTCTTCCAATAGCGGTAGCAACACAGGATAGTTATAAGGCATAACAAATAAATTAACACAAGTCAAGTTCGTGCTTGCTTTCAGATATCCGAAGGGATGACCAACTTCGCTGGACTTGTAAGAATTTGCTACAAATACTTGCCAACATATCGTTGGTTGTTTTCTGGCTAAAATATACTGTGTTAGTGGGCTTGGCTCCAATTCATATTTGTCAAACGGTAGATTTTCTATCACCATTGGTTCTTGACTAGTACAGGTAAACTTGACATTGGGATGTGCAGATCTTGGTGGCAGTGAACTTGCACTTAAATCTGGCCAAAAACTTTCTGGAATTGGCCAAAACCCAACTGCAAATCCTTTCTGTGCAGAACGTGGAACATATATTAATCTTCTACAGGAATGCCATGCCGTGTTTCCTGATACTGTTGGATTTGTAGAGTACTGAGCCCGAGGACCATTGTTAATATTATTTTCATCTTCATTCTCATCCTCATCTTGATGTTGTACTTCATTAGAAAGTGGCGGAGGATCTGGTCCAATCTTTTCAAAATTTATTACTACACCAGACTGAACTTTTTGTACTAACGAATCTATACATTGCATCATCATTCTGAAGGATGTGATACAGTATGAGCGACCTGTAATAATGTTTATAGATCTAGCTAATTATTTTAATATTATTTACACAACTATTAATAGAACAAAATAGGGCAAACATTATACCTCCAGTTACTTCACACATTGCATCAATTGGAGACGAATCGCTCGCAACTAAGCCAGTATCTCGTTCGACGGCCGGTGTTCCTGATAATCTTAACACCAAAGAAAATAACCGTTGGTCCCACCTAAATGGTTCCTTTGTTAACTCGGATCCAGGTATAGGAGAATGCATTGGTAATGTAAACTTGTAAGAAAAATATATCTTATGTAATCTTTATGAAATATAATTATAATTTGTTAATATATGGTAAAAGAAAACTACAAAAAGATGCATATCATAGTAACTTACATCTTGATGTACTCCGCTGTTAGTTGTATATTTTCCACCATCTGTTATAACAACGATCACGGATGGTTCCAAATAAAATGGACATCTTCCCTGACCGTATGTGTCAATACCGGTTTGCATCCGGTTTATATTCAAAACATCTAAAGCGTGCTTTAATGCAGCACCTAAAGTTGTAAGGCCGACACATTGTAAATTTTTCAGTTCGTTCATAAAAGTCGCTAGATTTTCTTTCCAACCAGCCTGAAATAAATAGATAATTTAATCACACCTTTATTAATTTCTCCAAACGCCAATATGCATCATAATTTAAAAATTTCGCGCCAAATTATTTTTAGAAAGAAAACGAGAGGGCGCCAAAGGCGTTCCCCGCGATAAAGCTATCGGTGCACAGCATGCGGTACCCATAATGCAGCTCTTCCGCAACGGAAGGCGGAAGGTTGTACGGTGGCAAGTGTGTATTTCACGTCGTTACTTCTCAATACCGCATATCAATTGTTTTTTCATATAACAATTTCAGCGAGGTTAAGTTTGAGAGAATCCCCCCCACCGTGCAGCAAGTTGAAATGCATGAATCTTGTTCTCGAGAGAAATGCAATTATGAAAAATGCATAGGGAAGCATGTTCAACGAAATTGTGCGTGAAGCGCCAATATATAGGATTGGAGATATATATATATGTATACAGAGAGAGAGAGAGAGAGAGAGAGAGAGAGAAAGAAGGGTAGAAGTAGGAGAGAGTGCGTTAGGGGAAGGGGGAGAAAGATTGAAAAAGACAGAGAAACAGGGAGCGTTAAGCAAGGAATACGACATACCTTGATGTTCTGGGGCGGATCTTCGAAGGTCAAAAGCATGTAACGATCTCCGCGGCTCTCTGGTGATCTTTGTCGTACCTAAAAAAGTATTACCGATTACATACAAAACAACAACAGAAATTTACACAATGTAACACATGTTGTCTTTTCTCTCTCTCTCTCTCTCTCTGTATCTCTCTATCTTGATTCCCTCTCCCTTTCACACACACAACGAAAGAGACGACGGACACACTCGCAACAACTTAAGTCTCCCGGTCAGGAAAGCTGTCTATCTGGCGTACCTTCACGAAAGTCTCCACTGCGCTCTTGGCTACATCCAAAAGCGTGGGCCGCCCGCCCAAGTAAACCCTCTGATTCATGGAGGCCGATGTGTCGATCAAAAAGACTATTATGGTCATCTTCGCGAGGTGAACCCGCTCGTTCTCGAGGTCGTAACTGCGGCCCGAGAGACCTCCCGTAGTTAGAACTAGCTAGCTAGGAGCCCTACGACGGCGTGGCGCATAGCTGCTTCGACCATTGAATGCTTCTGAACACGCTCCGAAAAACTTCTCTTTTATCGTAACGGCGCTCGTTTGCTCTATCTGTCTGTCTCTCTCTTGCTCTCACTCGCTCTCTTTCTCCCTCTCGCTCTCGTATTCTAGTTCTTTCTCTCTCTCTCACTCTCTTACTCTCCCACCCTCGCTCTCACTCCCTCTCTCTCTCTCTCTCTCTCTCTATCTCTTTCTCGCTCTCTGCTTCTCGCGTTGCGTGCTGTTTTCTACACCGATCCGATTTTGCTGCTACGCCGTACGACTCTGATTCTGTTGCTCTCTCTTGAGTTTGTGCTAGCGGTCAGCAGTGCGGAATAGCAGCTGAAATACAGGCACGGGTCGCGGATTGCGAGTTGTGAATCGGACAGGTCTGTCTGCCAGCCTGTCCGCCTGCTCTTGTCTCCCTCATGCTTCCCCCACCCTTATTTCATCGTTCACCACTCTCTCCCTCGCACTCGTGCGTTTTTCGGAATACTATTCTCTCTCACTCTTTCATGTATTTGCCTTTTCTCTATCTCTCTCACACATTCGCCATATATCTTTCTGTCTCTTTTTCTTACTTGACGTGCACGCACTCACGCGCTCGATTCTATTTACTTCTTCGTCTTTCTCGTTTCTATAAGTTACTGCAATACGTTCTCGTTCTTGTTGCTCGAGTTAATATATAACTATACATGTATCTACGTATACACACTTTCTTTATATACATTATCTATGTAAATATCATATAAAACATTTACTTCTCTATTTTGGTAAATTATTTATCCAGTTATTTTGGTAATAGTATAACATAACGAAATGAAATGTGAGAATAACATTAGAGACAATAATTCGACCAATGATAAGCCTCTATTAAAAACGTTAACTATGTTGGAATATACCCACGTTTATTGGTGCAGTATATGTTAAGATAATGAAATAAGTATAGCGAGAAATTGTTAATGGATCGTGAATACAATCAATTGGAAGTTTATCGATGAAAATTCAACTAGTGGCATCTTTGAATTAGTTTTGCTTGATATATTCAAGATTATCATTGATTTCTGCGATTGAATATCTATTCGTTGATTAACACATAATATTTAATAAAAGCGAGTATTGATAATTAATACAAATTATCAATAGTTTACGTATAATTCTTCAAAGATGAAAAAATTAAGATTCATGTGCCACCTTCTGGAGTGAACGGAAAACTATTTAAAACCTAGCACCAAATTGTATTCATTTATTACGACTTTTAATTTTGATATTCTATGTTTGTTCGATTTAAATTTGGGCGCGTACGTATATACATATTTTAATGTTTAATACGTACACAACATTTTCTTACGATAAAATTTGTAAAATATACATTATAGTGTACTGGAAACATTTAGGAAATTTTAAAATACCTTTAAATTGTGATTGTTGACATAGTTCAAGTATAAAATATTTGAAACATTTAAAAATATTTATTATGGCATGATATTTTACACGAAGTGATTCTTTTACTTTTAACTATAAAATCTAGGAAAATCAAGTCATTGTATAATTAAAAGACTACCCAAAACAAACTTTTGCTGTTACTTCGTCGTCTTTCAAGTACAATCTCCAAGTTGCTCCAAGTTATTGATCGAATGTAAAAACGCGAGAAGCATGCGCGGGTGTATTTCATGTTATCCATGAAGAAGGATGTCTTACAGAGAATTCTACGTTATTTTAAATTTTATTACAATTTTTCAAAGTATAACCGGTGAAATTTCTTCAAAGAAAAATGAAAAACATATCGATACTGCAAATAATTATGAAGGATGCCTCGAAAGTTTTGACGTTCATAAAAATAAAATTATTAGGACCGAAGATTCATGTGATCTCGGTGCAAAATATTTAAATGTAATGGACGTAGAATCGAGAGAGGAATGTTTTAAATTTTGTTGCAATACTGATAAATGTGATGTCTTTATTTTCGAAGAAAAGGTAAGCATAAGTCTTGGAATTTTAATTCTCTATAAATTATTATTTGTTCATTTATTCGTTCTAAAGTATATGATGTAATATGTCATGAATTTCTAGAAACTAGGAAGTTGTTACCTGTTTGAATGTGGGCCACTTCATGATTTCAAATGTAAATTTACCAATCATGCTAATTATACAAGTGCAGTACGTACAAATTATAATATACCAAGTCATTCTCGATTGGAAGAAGAAATTCAAGTTTCTCAACATGAACATGAGTTGAAATCATTGAGGTACACTTTTTTTAATATATTAAACTTTTGTATGCAAGTTTTCAGATTTAAATAACTATGAATTTTACAGAAAACTTGGTGATGTTCCACCAATAGAATATGCTGTTACAGAGCATCCTGCCAAACCAATTATCACTACTACATCACATCCAATTTTAACAATACCACCACCAAAACAAGGTAATATACTTAGTATTTTACTGAAGCATAACTAAAGTTATATTATGATAATAGTCAACTATAACATGCATATTTTTTAATCTTTTAATATATACAGGTTGTAGTCACAATCAATACGAGTGTCGTTCGTCTAGAGAATGTATAGCAATATACAATGTTTGCGACGGTATTCCACAATGTGCAGATGGTTCTGATGAAGCGGCAGATCTTATATGTCCTACCGAAAAGCCAACTGTTTCAGCTTCAATGGTAATACAAGGACCACCACTACAATTACCTTCCAATGTTATGAAGTACCAACAAATGATGGATCAACGCAAAGCTTTTGTACCAATTTATCCTCATGGTTCAGAAAATAATCCAAAGCCATGGGAATTACCAAATTTGGCACATCAGGTTTTATCGCAACCACAAAATCTTCTATACCCTGCTCAACAAATGGAGATACCACAAATGCAAAAGAATTTTGGTTCACCAACATATCAGTGGGATTACCAACAATTATATGAACAAAACAAAGATTCATATGTCCCAGGAAATTCCTATCATGAACAAAGTGGTTTTAATACATATGATCGTAAGTGTAAAGCATGTATTACTAAGCTGTAGTTTGTTAGCAATGTTGAGAACAATATTATTTTACTAACAACGGATATTATTTTCAGAAAACCATCATATTTTTGGTCATAAAGGATCTAATGTTGTTGGAGAACCTGATATAGACAGGTACCAACAATAAAAGTAAATTAATTATTTAATTTATTTTATGAATGTTTAATAAATTTAATACTCTGAATTTTAGTAATGCTCTTATAGATTCAAAGCATCCTTATCCATCACACTTCTCAATGCCTAATAGAGGAATATGGCAGGAAGCACAAGTTCAGTCGGTACCATCTGAAACTCCAAATCTGTTACAAAAATTAGATGAACAGGTAGACAAAGATATAAAAAATACAGTGTCACCAACTTGCGAGGTTAGTCGGCTTTATCACATATATTATAACAAAATGATACAAAAATTTAACCACATGACATACTTAATATTTCAGACATCTGCACAACATACAGATATATCTACCAAAGACAAGGAGTATGGTAAAGTAAATAAAAAAGAACAAGAAAAAACATCTAACATCAAAACCAATAAACATGATACAGAAAAATCAAGCACATTAAAAACTAATATTTCCGAACATAATAATGTGCATAAAAGTGAGTTAACAGGTATGTATAAAGTAATTTATTCAAATCAACAATAAATTATAGTATAAGTATTTTAATTTCTTCTTTTGTGAATTGCAATTATATGTATAACTTTTGTAGATCATAAAAGTGTAATAGTTCTGGAAAGTCATGTAAAAGAACGTGAAAGAAGCATTGTAGTTGCTGAACATCTTCAACAGACAAATGACAATGAAAATTTAAGGCCAAAAGGAGCAGTAATTTCATTGTCCTTAGGACTAATAGCTACAGCTATTACTGCTGCATTAATAACGTGCCGATTGCGAGTAGTAAAAAGACGCGGACATCGTGGACATGGACCTTATGCTCACGATGCTGATTATTTAGTTAATGGAATGTACCTTTAATTATATAAAGCTTACTAATAATTCCCTACAATTTTGAGAACCATACAACGCCGATATGTTTCTAAATCTCCATATGAAAAACATTTTAATTGTTATGGCAATGAAGCATGTTGCAGTGAGAAATGAACCATTGTTGAACAAAAAATTGATGACAAATAAAATATTTTACACTGACGATTACATGTAATACTATTTTGAAATTTATCCAATTGTTTTATTTGGTAGTTCTGAAAATAGTGAATATTACATAATTTATCATGGTTATGAAACATAAGTTTGTTAGAAATATAATTAGTGAATAAATTTAGTATATCGTTGCAAATTGTTGTACGGAAATATTTGTATAATACACAATCCAATAAATTAAAAAGACAATAGATGACAGTTCATACAAAACAGTTACTTTAATTCACTTTTTAAAAATATTTCTGGATTACATTATTGTTGATTACCTGAGGCATATTATTAAAACGGCACTAATCTTACAATTATAGGACTGACATTTAGTATTTATGCTGAGTATTTACTATTATTATACTGTACAAATTCCTTATTGGTTGTTTTTTTTATCGTTTCTATATATCTTTGAAAACATAGGCCAATATGTTTAAATGTAATCCATCGTTAATTCAATCTTGTAAACATGTTATTCACAAGTGATGTGCGTAATCATGCATTATTTTATACAATACATTAGTTTCTTATTTTCTAAATATGTATATGGATCGATCGTAAAAGAAATGTTGTACATTTTGATTACTTTAACATACAGTATTTCATATTAAAGGGAAGGAAATACTTTCACAAAGTATCTATAAAGTTCAAATAAACATGTCGTGCTTTATACAAACAGTGTTACGATTTCGAAATATAACATTTTTTATGACATGATATTCTGGATTTAATCATAAATTCATTGTTGTATATTTATCCCTCATGATTACAACATTCCCCTGTGTACTCAAAAGTAAGTTAATGTTAAACAATGTTTAAAAGATTTAATACTCTAGTATGTTTATTAATATATTTGAGGCAATCTATCGCATAAAAAACTATATTGCACTTATGTTTAGACGGGATGTTATGCATCATACATTTATTACTGGTGTATCTGATAAGGAATGAACGCGATTAAATCTACGATTTTTAAGGATTACCATTGCTTCTGCAAGATCTGCTCGTTTACTAAAAAAATCAACTATTGGTGGACCAGTTAACGCTGATGCTAAAAACTGTTCTATTGTTATTGACCAATCAGGATCTGCACAAGATGACGTACTAGGTGGATTCCCATTACGATCGGGCGACTGAAATTATTATTTAATATTATATATATATTTATACATATATTTATTTGTTTATTTATTTCTCTCATAGAGAGAAATAAAGAGAAAGATATATAGGCTAATATGTAAAATACAAAAGTATGAAGAAATACATATTCTTTAAATTACCGAAGAGATATGTTGTACAGCAGAAGCAGCTAATAATAAACTATCTTCAGATTCGTCTCGACCAATATTTAATTTTTTTCCTACATCGCCCAATTGTAGCAAAAGTGTACCTAAATAAATATTTTAAATATTAAACACTTTGTTATTATAAGTAAACATTGGTTATTTGAAAGTAATGTATATACCTATTGATGCTATACTATGGTATGTTTCTTGTTCTTCTGGATGTGCAGGAAACATATCGTAAAGTGTTTTCCACAATGCTATAAAATGACCTTGAGACATTTTCGGCACCATTTTTAAATCCAAGGGACTATCTCGCGATGCAATCATGGAGCGTAAACTATCCATGCTTTGTATTTCCCATGACTGATCACCATGCTGACTGTTCATACTCATTGAACGTGATAAAGTACCCGCTGTTGGTTCTTCCACTACACTCACCGGCATTTCTAAGGAAGCCACACTCTGTTCCATACTGTCAAAAAAATCTGTTGCCTCTGCTGCTACTTCAGCTCCATCTAACCGGTATGATTTTGTACATTTCTACTACTACAAATATAAATAAATACATTGATAATTTTTAAATAAAAAAATACTTACCAGAATGCGTAGGTGAGTCAAAATCAACAGGTGTAAGAAGTGGTGGCAAGTGGAGGGTATAAAGAAGTTTTAACCTTTGCGTTTGATCAGCTGTTGCAGTCATTCCAATTGCTTGTACTAATTCTCGAAAATTTAGTAAACCGTCACGATTACGATCCATCAGCTAAATTCATAATACAATTTACATCTATGTCAAAGCTCATAAGTATATAATAATAGAAACTTACACGAAATAAACGAGCAGAAAGGGATTCAGCTTGTGTACATTTTCCCCATGGTGATAAACCACCAAATAAGATTCTAAAAAGCTCAAAATCAATTTTATATGCTTCATATGGTGGTTGTGTAGGATCATATCTGTCAGGTTCGGATTTCCGCTGACTCATTAATTCTTCTCTTACTAATGCCAGCAATTCCTATATATATTAAAATATATTCCATGTATAATAAAGTACAGATTTTTATTATATGATATTTATTGTATATCATATGTCATACCTGCAACTCCTCCATCGTCATATATTTATCTACAATAACACTTCTTATTACATTTTTTTCTATTCCTTCTTCTAAACTTTGAACTACTCTAAGCCTATGCTTCAGACGAAGCCTTTCAATCCCTCCAATAGTCAAAGAACCATATCTTTCATATGATTCATATATTAATGTTTGGACAGATATACTCTACAGAAAAATTAATGTTGTATGTATACAAAAAATACATTTTAGTTAATCATTATTGTAAAAAGTAAACCTACTCTATTTGGTGTCGCATTATCAACTGGTCTAGGAAGAATAGGACCTTCATCATTATAAACACCTCCTAAATAATCTGTTAACAGCTGCATTGCCTCTCCATCATCTCTACAATTAAGTAGTTTATCTTGATTCCATTGTAGCACTGTTAATGCTATCTAATATAAGAAGAAATACCTGTTTTCATCAAGTTCTCTTTGTTTATAATATATTCTTCTACTATTACAATTTGTGTTGGTAACATTTGGTTATATCCATATTCAACTAAATCTTTTATATAATAAACTTTCCACCTTACCTGAAAGATGACCTTAGCTCCATCATAAAAAAAACAATCCATAATATTTACAGCACTACTTGTTGGCATCACACTTAAAAATATTGTTAAAAACCAGGAAAGTGATATGACTTTTATAAGACCAAGATCTTGCAATCTAGCATGTAGATTTGGTAAATATTCTGCAGCTAATTCTTCTAAGAGACCTTGATCAACAAGAGCACCAACAACACGTCTATCATAATAATCAGGTAATAAAGATTCACAAACGTTACATAACTGCCAGAAAGCTGATTCTTCTGAACAATATATTAAAAGAACCGAAGCTACTATGTTCATAGCTTGACAGTAACCTATTATATAAAGGTTAATAAAATCATTATAAATAATATAATATGTATTTAATATAATAATACTAAATAATAAATACTAATCACCAATTTGTGGGTTCCTCCATGCATAAGCAGATAATACCCTCCTTAAAGCGCTAATACCAGTATCTGATTGAAATGCAGGATGTTCCGGTAACGATCTATGTAAATCTCTCTCTATTTCCTCATTTGCCTGACAAGATTTACCCAATGATTTATCAACCAAAGATTTATAAAGTCCAGGATTCAAGGCCATTTCGTTCAACGCACCTAATTAAAAACATTAGAGTACTTTAAAGTTCTCATTACTTTTCTTAGTATTTTAGTATGGTAGACGCATCAATGTTTTATTACCAGAAAAGGTAAGCCAAACTTCTCCTCTTAAACATTGTGGGATTCCTTGAATTACAAGTTGTGCCATTTCTGTAGTCCTGTACATTGTAACACCTCTTCCATATTCTGCAAAATGAAGTTCCCATTGTTTTTCTTTAGCTTCCTGTTTTAAAGCTGCTTCAGTACTGAGCGGGGCTTTAAATAGTGTCATTAATGGAGGTTGAGGTTTCCATGTTCCTACAAGCTTTGTATCTTCAGAATTATTAAAATTACTTGTTGAAGAATTTTGTAAAGTCAAGCTGCTGCTGCTGCCTCTACATAAACATAATAATGCATTTAAACATAGAATAAGTATTATGTTAATTGTTGCATTTAATTACCTATAAACTTACAAATGCATTAATTTTGATTTAGCCAAAAGTTCTGATATTTTCTGAACCACAAAATCTCTGTCTTGTATCTGAGCAAACAAGAATGATGCATGAGTTGCGGTGGTAACTAATATTGATTTGTCCATGGAGGCAGATTGATTTTCTGCAGGTTCAACAAGCCGTACTTCTCTCAGAGGTATAACTAAACTTACCAATTTTCTTATCTAATGGGCAATTAATAATATATAAAAAGCTTTTATCACAATTGATGTAATCTTGTTTTATACAGATATTTACCCTACTTTCAAAACAGAGATAGTTTTGTGATAGATAGATCTTTCCCCAAACATATCTTTTGTTGTATGGAGCCCATAATGTAGCATCGATACTACCATCCAATTTTTCATTGCCTGGTAACCTGAACTGTAACCTGTACGCCTCAGAATGTGCCCTAGCATCGAGATCTCTTTTCAAGAATGATGGTTTCTTAGGTACATTTTTACTAAAAAAGCGCAAATACATTTAAGTAATAATATTAATAAGTATTAAAATAAAAATAAAAATTTTATTGATACAAGGTAAATGTACCTCAATTTATTCAACAGATCCCTGTCCTCATTGAAACCACTCTTTTCATCAATGAGCCTATGAAAAATTATGTATAGACTTGTACCAGTTTCATCTATTATGGATGGATAAAAGTGCGAAAAAGTACCTTTTCATGGCGATATTTGTAAGCTGTTCCATTAATGAATATGTCTCCGATTTATGAAGAAACATAGAAAAGTAATGCTACAAAACAAAGAACATATGAATTGTTATAATAATGACATACTAGTTTCACAATGTTATTAATGTTGGATATAACATCAACATGTAAAAAAACTTTTTACCTCTTTATTATCACGTGTTACAATACGTATACTATCTGGGATTAATATGGAACTTGTTTTACCCAATTCAATAATATCTGCCCATCTTATAACTAATTTTGTCTCTCTTGCCAAAATATAAGCATAAAAACACATATGATTTACAGACAAATATAGCCATCCTTGTCTAGGTATACGAGATTTCCAATAGCTATAACAAAGAAATGAACAATTTTATGGTCTTACAATTTTTCTAGTAATATTACTATACAAATACACTTACCTGCAAGAATAATAATTGACTAATTTGTCTTCTTTTGGTACATTAAACAACTGATGAAATTTAAAAGATACTGTCTTAAATGCTGCTGGATCTTCTTCTGTAAATAAGGTATTTTTTTATTTATATATACTTGTTTATTTTCAATTACCTGCACAAGTTTAAAACTAATAGGTTTACCATCAGCATATTGACTATCTGGAATATTACTTGCAATAATAGATTGAATTTTGCAACAAACAAACTCTGTTATATCTTCTTCTGTGTCAAATGATTTAAGTGTATCCATTAAATTCGATTGAAGCCATTCCCAATCTTGTAAAATTTCTTCATGAGTTAAAGAACATGATATCTCTATAAAGTAGAAAAACATAATAAACTTTTTGTTAAAAAATAAATCATTCTAATTAGTTTTAACAGTACTGATTTATTATAGCTATAATAAATTGCATACACGTATCATATACATATATAAAACGTTTGTAGTATGTTTCAAATAATAAATATATTATTATTCTATTACCCCAATAAACTTCTGATGATGGTGTTTGATGTAATATTCTAAAGGGTGCTGGTTTAGTATCAAATACACTGTCCAATGTCCCTACCAATATAGAAGTAAGGCCTTTTGTTTTTCCATGGCCTTTACGACGTTGTAAAACAAAATATACTGTTGATTGTTCATTTACCCTATTAATAAATGTATCAATATATAATCATAATTAGGTACTAAAATGGTTTAAAAAAACATAACAATATTTACATCGTTTGAAAAACGCGATATTTCTTTTAACAACATGTCAAGCATCTATGTTTATATCAGATCAACTTCTTGTCATATTATTGGTTTGCATTAACATTTTGTTTAATATTACTATTATTAATTAGTATTGTTATTATAATTTAGGTTAATATTTTTTCAACGATGACATCTATCGCATTTAAACGTAAAATTCACGACGTCAATCTATTTTCGTCAATCAAACAATTTTTTCTCGGGAACAAACGTATGCGCTTGTTGAACACAGTTCATATACGTAGCGTGCACACAGAAATAACTGTTCACATATGTACAGCGCAAAAGTGAATGCATTAGGTGATAAGAATAAGTGCACGTATGTTCGATATTACTATTTTTTTATCCAAAATAAATTGTAAAAGATGCAAATATCCTGATATAATATATAGAAGAAAACAAAAGTGGTAGCATGGCAGAAAGAATAAGCGATTTCTTTCGTGCAAGATGCGAGAGATCTGCTATCAGCTGTGTTTGACATGTATTATAAACATCAATTATCGTCCACTCTCAAGTGTAAAACATTAAAATTTACCATAAAGCATTAGCCAGTAGAACCTCCTTTGGCTTCACCCACATAGCGACTGCTTTTTCATCCAGTACTTATATGGCATTAATGCCACAGTTCTAAATGTACTATCGTTTAAAAAAAAATTCAAGCAAACGTATATACGGGCCAGTCGTATAAAAAAAAATTTTTTCGGGAAGATAAACACCAGCACGAACTTCACAGCATTATCGCCCTACCACCAAGTATTCGTCGTCGTCAGCTGCTAAAGCAGTAGATATACGGTCAGCCGGGTCAGCTGCGATGGTCAACAGTGTCGCCGCCCCGCGAAGTTAAATGCCACTATAATTCCAATTCCTCTCTCATCTTATCATTACGAAGCCGCGAAAATTCAACATAATTTTCATCGAACATAGATCATTTCGATCATTTCGACATAGATCATAAATATAAAATGATCTATGATCTATGACGCTCGATGCATCACTAAAGTTTCATATGGATGAAATTATAACAGAAAATAGTATTTATTTTGTTTATGCGCTATCTTTTTTATGGAAACTATTTTTTAAAGCATTTTTTACGATACATATTGTACTATTTACATCAATTTAAATTGCGCAATATTTAAGAGCAACATATACCTACAAACGTAAATGTGCACATAATAAATTAACTTTTCCGATTCATCTTACCAATTATGTCGTACATATGTATTGATTTTAAAGTAATATCATAGTTTCGTGAAACTATTCACAGATATAAATTTATCGATTGATGTTCACTATTCGTGAGCTAAGCGGTTAAAATACCGGTTATCGGGGTATACACGTACAACGTTATCACGTTTCATTCGAGAAAAAAGAAAATTTACTGAGAAAATATTACTTTTTAAGAAAAAATGTATGCCGAATAATTGACCAAAACCGTTTATATCCATTCGTGCAATAAAAAATGATCTTTTTTTAGTTGCTTATTTACATCGTGTAATTATATGACAACGTGAGGTTTTACGATGGCAAAAGGTTAGGTTACTTTCCCTGAACCTTAGAACGAAATTTTAATACCAAAAGTTACATATATCTTTAAAGAAATTCTTAAAAGGAAGAAAGGTTTCGGACATAAATCTGCAAGTACATTTAAAAATGTTTAAAAACACATTCCAAAGCGGCTTCTTATCCATTTTGTACAGCATTGGTAGTAAGCCATTACAAATATGGGACAAGAAAGTGCGAAATGGTCATATAAAAAGAATTACCGATAATGATATACAAAGTCTTGTATTGGAAATATTGGGCAGTAATGTAAGTACCACTTATATTACGTGTCCAGCAGATCCAAGGAAAACATTAGGCATAAAATTGCCCTTCCTAGTGATGATCATTAAAAATTTGAAAAAGTATTTCACTTTTGAAGTGCAGGTAAGAACATGGCAATAGAGCATGTAACATGATTTAACACAGTATGTGATATAACGAATTATTTATTGTTTTAGGTTATAGATGATAAAAATGTACGTCGTCGATTTCGTGCAAGTAATTACCAGTCAACGACTAGAGTAAAACCGTTCATATGTACTATGCCAATGAGGTTGGACGATGGATGGAATCAGATACAGTTTAATTTGGCAGATTTTACTCGTAGAGCATACGGAACAAATTATGTAGAAACTTTAAGAGTTCAAATCCATGCAAATTGTCGAATACGTAGAGTATATTTTTCTGATAGATTATATTCAGAAGATGAGTTACCAGCGGAATTCAAATTATTCTTACCAATACAGAATAAAGCAAAATGTTAAGTACATTAGATAGATTTTTTTCATGCTAGCCTGTTTTGAACGAGAATATTCTCATCACTACATATTTATTTGAATAAATCACCATATGTGCAAATGTTTAATGACTCATCAAAATAACAAGAATAAATGTAATTATTCTAAAAATTTGATTGCTTTGTTCTTGCGATTTTTTGTTTGTTTTGCAGTTAGTTATCCGAACACCTTAATATCACGATTAATACGACATTTTATAGACGATTGAAAAAGCTCTTTCATTTCATGCATAAAGTATTACAATTAAAAAAAAATTATTTTCTTTAATTGTCCCAAGACGTAAAAATTTACTAACAGAATAATTAAAAAAAAAAAATGATATAGAAAATTAGTAATAATCACTGGCGATATTTACAATAGCATTATAAAAGGAAAGAAATGAAGAGACCGTTTCAAATAGAAGAAGAAGGGGCAGAAGCAGTAGGGGAGAAGACGTACGTGGCGCGTGTATTAATTGCTAATTATTAAGTATTGATTTTTTTAAACGGGACATATCCGAGGGGGAGGCTGTTCGTTCGCGAGTAAGCGGGACTATTTTTCGTGTATGGGCGAGGGTGCGGGGTAGGAGCGGACGAGGCGCTTCAGTGCGGCGTAGTGATACCGATGCCATAAATGGCGGGAAATATTAGAATTCTGCGGTGGGATTTCAAAAATTTGGAGGGAAAATCAACGGATAGAGAATTTTAGAACGCTTTGATGAATGAAAGATCGTGCTAGGAAAGTCAACGATATAAAACGAAAACTTTTCTGTTTCCGATTGAAAAGATTAACATACGAAAGGGTTAAATTTGCGAGTCGAGAGAAAATGGCGGACCAATTAAGAGGCACGCGCGCCGGCACATTTTAATCTTTATTTACGATAACGGTATGCTCTATTTTCGAAATATAAATACGACAGGAATATGGTATAGAAAAAAAGGTACAGCACGGGAAAATACGAAAGAAACGTACAGAAAATAGGGGTCTATAATTGAAGAAAGAGGAAACGCGATGGTTTTGACTTCGAACGCGTGCGTCGCGGCGCGGCGCGGCGCGGCGGCGAGAGAAATCCATAAATAAAACAATCGGTTATATACATATGTTTTTCAAATCGACGAATGCTATTATATATTTTGTATCGAGCACTCGTTTCGGAGGGAGACGCCGACGCCCGGCGCCGACGTCGTTTTTAACGCGTCGACGAGCCGCGTGCTGTTAGTAATCTCACCCAATCCGAGAGACTCATAAGTAAAAAAAGGAAAAGGAAAACGGGAAAAGAGAGAAGAAAAAAAGGAGGATCGTTAGAATAATCAACCCTCTCTCTCTCTTACTCTCTCTTTCTATCTCAACGTGGGGGAGGTACGCGTTGGCACATCGTAAAGATGCATCGGTGAAAAACGTTACGGCTCGTCTTCCGGGGTTGAGCGACTAGCCACATCTCCTAAAGGAAAAGAGAAAGAAAAAAAAGGAAACATACCGAATAAGATAGACCGAGGGGTGGGAAAAGGGGTGAAAGGGAGAGCGAGAGAGAGAGAGAAAAAGAGATATGTTCGCTTTGCGGTGAGCACCACGCTTCGATATTTCGTCGCATCGTGCGGAGAGGGGAAGGATCGTAAAGTCTTCCGCTATATAATTTCCTTAGTTCTTTTCCCTTTCCTTTTTTTGAAATGGGTACGGCGGGTCGCGATTTTGAGCGCGATCGGGAAGACGGACTGCATTGTCGGATTTGTGCGTGCGAGGTGACTGGAAACGACGGTGTCAACATTTTCACCGAGGATGGTAGACGGCACTACCTGCAGCCCAAAATACGCAAATATCTCCACATCTCGGTAAGTCGTGCGACCTTGCGAGAAAAAAAGTAACCGATCGAATCGCCCCAAGAGGCAACGAACCGAGGGTGAACGCGTGTACATGTGTATACGTGTGTGTTACCGGGATCTTTTTCAAAATCTCGACCGCTGGTAGCGCGCGCGTGTTGTCCATCGAGATAATACATACTTGTGTGTGCGATTCCCACGTGCGATTCGATCCATCTGCGATCGGATATCGACATTTTTCATGATTTTCGAAATTTTCTGTGATCTGTCATTTTATTTATCAACGATAGGGCCGTGATCGAACGACGATATTTTTTTTGTATTCTAGTCAGAAGCGAAAAAATATTTTTTTAGCGTAAACGTTTAATTATTTTTTCTTCTTAACGATCTTTCGATTTTTGTCGATATTATCGATTGAATGCATAAGTGCAGCACTGACAGATACATAGGAATGGAAGATACTTTCGATCGCGATAATTATTAGTTACCGTTAATTATTGTTATTTGTTAAATAATTATTTTCTGATTAAATATGATAATCGGTATTATAGAATAACCAAGCAGTTTTCCAAATGACAATAAACAATTCGTTTTTTCGATAAATTTCCAAAATAACATAAATTTATAATTACATCGAACTACGATCGTATTTCTGCAAAAATAATTAAAGATTCAATAACGACAATATTTTAGTATAAAATTTTAATAAAGGAAAAACCGAAGCTGTTTTTCATTGTGAAAATTAAAATTGTTTATAATGGATATAAAGAATTATATCTAAATTGGAATCCGTTGAATGAGCTTCGTGGCAACCATTTTGTACAGAGCTGCAAAAGTGTTAAAAATTAGCATTTTATTGATTGCCATAAGTATAGTGTACTACATGCGCTGTATAAAGCGATGCATCTATAAATATTTGAGAATAAAGCGGCGGCGTATCGAGATATGACGTCTGTGAAATATATTATGCAAAAAAATAGAACACTGAATATTTCAAACGTTTATGAAATTTAGACACAAAAAAATTAGTAAGACTATTAATTATTCGTTATTTTCATAATTATACGACCAGGTAATCGATAAGATAAATTTCAGGGTAAAATGTTAATAATCTAAACGTCAATAAATAAAATGAAAATAAACTTATAATGAACTAAATCATTCTTTGCTAATATAACACTTGTGCCTAATTTACAATTTAATATTCTCAAATTATATAATAATAAAATACCTTATTTTGCTTAGGTATCTTCTGAAGACAAATTATCCAAAATGGTGTGTTCAACATGTATCAAAAGATTGGAAGGAATACATCGTTTTGCAATGATGGCATACCGTACACAAGAGAGATTAAGGTTACAGTTGTATGAAAATTTGGACAATGTAAATTCTGTTCAAGATACCGATGAACAAAGTTTAAAGTATATGCAGGACACTACCAAAAAAGTGGAAGATAAAGGATTATTACATTCAATTTTGACAAAAGTATGTATTTTCCTTTGTATTACATATTAATAATGTTCTTTACTATGATCACTTTATAATTTAAATATTATTTCTTTCTATGCTATAGGGTGCCATAGAAATTTTAGCGGAAGGCGAACCACTTGGCCCTTCCGAGTTATCTCATATATCTGAAGAAGAAAAGAGGCATACTCCAAGTATGGAAGAAATGGAAGTAAAAGTAGATCCAATGTTATTTCTGCAATGTGGTATGGAACAATCGGCTTCAGATATGTCAGATTCATCGGATCTGGAAGAAACTGCAATGAGAATTCATCCCCCTGAATCACCAAGTGTAACAAACAAGTAAATTGTTTTTACTATTCTATCATGAAAATTTTACATTTTTGTTTAAAGTTAAGTTTTTTTGTTTCCCACAATTTTAGTTTATTTTTGAAATAGTACATTTTTATTTATAGAGACATAAAATTAGAAAGGGAAGAAATAAAAGAATTGAATGACAATAAGCTTAGCGAAGAAACAGATGAAGATAACTTAAATGAAGCAAAACGATACGAATGTACAATATGTACTCGATCTTTCATATCAGAAATTGGCTTACAAAATCACTTGTGGTCGCATCTTCCTAGAGAAAGACGATCAGATGGAAAACCTGTTTTAAGATCACAACAGGTCTATTCGACAAATGGTGTGTTACATATGAATGTTGATAACAATTCATCTGCCAATTTTATTTGTCCAATTTGTAGTAAAAAAATTTCTACAAAAGGTAACTTGAAAGTACATTTAGAAACTCATAGGCCTAAAGGAAAGTACGGATGCGATATATGTGGTAGAATGTAAGTTTCGTATTGATGCATATAATTTATCAAATATAATTTGAAGTAATGCTTCATCATATAACAATTGTTATTTAGAAATTTCTTTTGTTTTAGCTTCAAAACACAATCGAATTTGTGCAGACATAAGGAATATCATGGTGAGATTAGATTTCCATGTAATGTGTGTGGAAGAGTTTATCCAACAAACTCGACACTTAGAGCACATAGTATAACACATTCCGACTTAAGACCACATGCCTGTCCTCTTTGTGATAAAACATTCAAAAGAAACCAGGATTTGAAATTTCATATTAATCAGCATACCGGTGCAAGGCCTTACCAATGCCCTTATTGTCCAAAAGCATTTGCTAGCTCTGGCAATTGTTTCTCACATCGTAAAAGAATGCATCCCAGGGAAGTACATAGGGACAGACAAAGAGCAGCAGACCTAATGAGATGAACCGAGGATAGTTAAAGGCGAAAAGTGGAGTTTTAGATGAACACAGTGTTTGATAGAAACATCTCTACAAAGTTTTTTTAGCTGTGTTACACAGAAAAAGAGCTTTAATTTTGAGATTAACGGTGCTAATCCTCTAAGTGATGATAGTTTTATATGCTTTTATTCTTTTTATTTTCAATGTTGAATATACTGTTGCTAATAATGTTGATAATATACTTTGTTGTTCATAAAATATGTATTCTCTTTTGATGTAACAGAATACCATGAGGGTATACAATTATTATTGATAAAAATGCAGATATTTCCAGTAGTTAATATATTTGTGATTAATTTGTATTACAAACTGCACAAGTAGGTTTGAAATTTCATAGCCAGTGGTAAATGTTGATGTTCCTTATATAGTTTCTTAAGTGTATGATCTACATTGAAGATAGAAAACATATTTTCATTGAAGTATATTAAAAGACATTTTAAAGTAATGTTTCAAACATGTTTATTTTATATAATTTAGGAAAGTGCTTTATTATTTTAGCGTTCACTGCCAAATAACTGTATGTGTTGATTATAATTTATGATGTAGTTTGAATATAACTATAATAATGTATTGAATATCAACTAAGGACATAGAGATAATAATAAGGAATATACGATTTTCTCTTTCTAGAGCTGTGATATGTTAATGATTTTTTATACTGGTTATGAAATTTACAACTTATTAGAAAGTAGACAGACACAAGAAAAGATTATTTACTTGAGGAGCATAAACACAGTTACTGCAATCTTCCAGCAGTAACGCAAGGTCTAAAAATAATTATATATTAATATATTGAATCGTCCTTTACAAAAGAAAAAGACATAACTAAAATTGTATAGCCGTTCTATAGGAACTTTATACGTAACGTATAATGACCAAAGACCTTTGTGTAAATGAAAGCATCTTTTGTAGCTTCCAACATATTTTTAGCACAACGTGAACATTATCATAAATGTTAAGACTGTTTATGAAAATTATGTGTCAAATTAAAATAACATAGGTTAGGAAAAAAGCGAACAATGGCCATGACTGCAATTGTAACAAATGAAACAGAATTTAGTTATAGGTTCACACAGTATTATGTACTTACATGAAAAAAAAAAAAACGAACGACATAGAGGCTGTAGCACATGTAACAAACTATCGTAACATTATTCTTGTAAGTGGAATTATATTTGAAAATAAATGTTAAATGAAGTCTGAGTAGTTCTAGGAAAAAATTTAGATGTGTAAGACTCGTGTAGCGTAAACTATATGTAGTTTGTGCTTCCATATGATTACATAGATACATCGTAGAAATTAAACAACGTTTCTTTACAGTAGATCGAACTAATTGTAAGCATTGTACGATAATCGGTACATGGTCCCATACATACCCTAAAACAATGTGATCCAAAGTGTGTTAATTATTTATTTACAGAAGCTTATTATAGAGATACACGCATAATATGTATTTTGCGATTACGTTTTGCGTGAACGCTTGCCATTGAATAGTATTAAATGAAGATAGTAGTAGTAGTATAGAATGAAGTAGTAGTATAGATATAACAAAAATAATCAATTTTTGACAAACAATGATCGACAAATCATCATTTTGTTCGATCAGTATTAATGCACTTAGTCGTTAGAAAATCAAAAATTGAATATTTTTTTAAAGTACACTTGCGAGTGCGCGCGCACACCACACACACGCGCGCGTGAGCTCACACGTAAACACACCAAGAATAAATAGCATTTCATTAGTACTTAGTGCCATTTCGAAAGTGCCAGTAATACAAAATAATTAATTTAGCATTATACACCAGACAAATACCGAATGATCATTTATAGAATTAAATAATGATTTAAGATTTAACACCATTGATAATACCATCTGTGACACAATAATAAACTGGTTGTATAAAACAAGCATAGTTGTGTTAATTTAACCCGTTGCCAAACATATTATTTTCTACTTTTCAGGGATTAATGCAAGTTCAATGGGCAGAAATAAGTCATGGAAAAAATATGTATTTCAAACACTTATGTAAAATAATGATCGTTAATAAGTAACAATGATAAATAAAATGTCTTCGTTCTAAGTTATTTTCGTTATCACTGAGAAGACGTTTAACAATCAAGAATTAGTTTGACCCCTTGACTTCCAATTCATAAAGGAACAAACGAAAGAAAATGACTAAGCGCTCGAAATACACTTACTCTTATGTTAGCTTGCCTATGTACCCACGGAAATGCATGCAATCCTACAGGATAGTAATTGGAAATATTTATGCTTTAAGAAAACAAATGGATGATACCATATATGTATATACAGGGTGATGCATATAAATGGGAATACCTAAATATCTTCTATATTTATGAACCTATGAAAAAACTTCACAGGACAAAGTTACACCCTTTTAAACGGAAAATGTAATGGTAGAAAGACAAATTTTTTAGTTTCATTTTTTCAAAAAGATTTCAAGGTCATAATTTTTTAAATGGAACAGTATATTTTTTTTTACCATAGCATGATAGATAATAAAAAAATACATTCGATGAATACCATTTTTTGACCTTGACATGACCTTGAAAAAAAATAATCATGTTGATGCGTGAAAGTTACAGAAGTTTAATACTTACGTGTTTCAGCTTGAATGACGTCTGTTTTACGTCGTGGCGTGCACCCATTACTTTACAATTCACCATAAATGTTCGAAATGGTGGCCATTCTCATTTATGCAATGTTGCAATCTCGTAATAAATGATTTGTAGGAATTCTCAATTTCCTGAGAGGTGATTGAAGCACATGCTGCACTAATTCTTTGCTGCATATCTTGTGGAGTTGTGGGTTTATTTTTGTAAATATCATATTTTATTTTACCACATAGATAAAAATCTAGTGTTATCATTTGTACCAATGATAAGAGAACACGAAGAATTTAACAAAACTATTTAAAAAATTGTATAGAAAGAATTTTGTTCTACTCAGATCATCGAACATTAGTAAAAAAAAAAGAATGAAGAATAAAAATCATTATTCAAATATTATACTCTACCGGTAAATACTACTCGTACAAACTTTTTTATTTGCAAATAACTGCAGGTCATCGAACTACGACTCTCTTTCTATTTTCAATCGGTCACATACCGATGACGTTACCGCCGGTAAAACGTACAATCTATTCAATCAAAATAAACCGTTGTTTTACGAAATAGTTATAAAAAAATCGACGTAATCTAATTACCGGATCTTGATGATCAATTTTTTTTAAATATTCATTCTATAATTCCCTAACGCCAAGGGAACTCGACGGCAATAAAGTTAAAAGATGAATCTAGGAAGAAGTAAATTTCAGTTCAACGACTTCCATAATTGTTCAGTGTATGTTGATAGCAAGTAATAATCGGACGTTGCGGAACATATCGGGAGAAAAAACGGCGAGAAAACAACTAACGGCGGAAAGTGCACGATCGAAATATCGCATTGAATTTCAGAACGCAAGAAATGTTCGCGGAAATTATGTAACGAAACTCTTACATAAATATGCAGATAAATATGATATGCACAACTCACGATAATTTTACATGGCAAAATTTCTGAACACTCCATTTTATTTAAACACATGCTGTGATTGATAAAAGAGAGTCAGTTTGTTTAAATTTTAATAGGTCGACGACATATGCGTATGCGTGTACATACATTCTTTGAAATCTATTTACCACCGAGCTGTTCTAAAAGCTCACTATATCAATTTCTGTATTAGTTAATGATTCAGGCTCAGAGATAATAAACTGCGATTCGATAAAGCATAAAAACAACGCTGATAAGAGATCGTATTGCTCGGAAATAGTCGGGCTTTTTCGATACTAGATCATCGCTCAGAATCGTTCTTTAAGTTGAAACGCTTGCAGGAACATCACAGCCTGTGATATCTTGTTCCTCTATTTTAATTTGCACCGCATGCGCTTTTTCCTTTTCCTCGTCCATCACCTTCTATGCGTCAAGGAAAGAGTAGAAGAAGAAGAAAGACCGCAGTGTGGGCCGACACTATGTGCAAGGTCACAGTTTGAAGCATCATGTTGCCCCTAACGATAGGTGTTTAATCGAAGCCACTCGTCGCCGATCTCACCGGGTGGTACATCGTTATTATAAGCGGACCATACCACCTTCCTCTTACTCTAGATATAATTGAAAAAGTCCAACTCTTTCCTACGGCATCGAATAACGAATAACATTGGAAGAGATAAAGATAGAATTGCAGTATTATTACTAGTCATCGGAGTTTCTCTTTCTCTTTCCCTCTATATGTATCTCTATTACTCTCTTACAAGTCGATCCGTAATGAGAGACATGATATCTGCATCAATCCTACCAGTCACATCCGTCATACTTTACAAATGCTTTTATTGCTTACATCTATATATAAGTATATATAGATCTCTCTCTCTCTCTCTCTCTCTCTCGTACTTACATCGATATTATTCGCGAAAAAAAATACAAGCACAGATATAACAGAATATAAATAAGCGTTATCATTCATTAAATACAACTTATGAGGCTCCATAAAGATTAATATTTTATTTCTATTCCTATCGCGCGGGTTATCGTATATCCGTTCTGATATTTATAAATGAATAAATGAAGAGTAAAAGAAAAGAGAATACCTGTATTAGACAAAAATTGAAAGATATGAAAAAAAATCACCTGTGTGGTCCGGTTTTTACTTATCACTTGAACTGAACATATTTTTGTAATTGTACATAAACGCTATGAATGAGAATCCAAAGACTTTAATGGACGAGTTCTCTAATTACCGATTTCTACCGAGTGACTACAACGTGTTACATAATATAATGCGATGCGAGAACTGTTACGACAGTATAATTTTACATGACTCCGATAAGAGCCATCGGTCATAAAAGCGTTGATTGCCCGTTAATTTAGATCCGCAATGTATATACGTTGCAACAATAGTCAAAATTTTACGTTATACGTATAATACTCGAAGCGTCTTACCAATTTTTACAAGTTTCGTACATTGTGACGTTGCAAAAGTCTCCGTATAATAATTTAATTAGCGTTTGGTATTGATTAAGCAAAAATAAATTATATTTGATTCGGTTCCAATGTTAAATACGACTAAAATCTTTTAATCACGTGATACGTTGCTTCTAGCGTATATTACGCATGCATTAATGAACATTGGAAGAGAAAGAATATAATGAAAAGGGGGAGATAATAAGAGGGAACATAAAAGATACAAATTTAATATACTTATCGTTTCTCCTTCTACTATCATGATACATATTTTCTATGCATTATTTACTGTGATTACACACGCATAAATTATCTTGCAATGAACTATGCGTTACATAGACAGACATGATATAATTATAGATCTAAATCCTTCTATTCTTAAATGATATCGAAGCGCCAATACCGTTTCTCTAAAAAAACATTAGAATTATCAGTTTGAGAGGTATGAAAAAAGAAATCGTAAGATCATTATTAATTAAGCCAATGTTATTTTACATTCGATGGTTAAATATCGGTAATGTTAATACATTAATGGAAACAATAACTATCTTAAAGTCCTATTAAATTTCTTCTTTCGTCACTTTATTAGTGATCTGACGAAATTCGATAGCAACATACTTACCGCCCTATCGGCCGAAATTTTAGAATAACTTGAATTTCATTTAATCGATAGATCGATAATGAGAGATCGCTGGATCTAAGAATTTCGCTCGATCAAAATATAATTATCGATCGATCAAAATATCATTACAATCATTTACCAAAAATTAATAATCACGTGTAAGTTCCTGAGTTAGGAACTACCGCTAAATATCAAAGAAATATCGACATTTCGAGATACCGAGTCTATCGAGTCTACAAAAAATTAAGTCTTTTCAAGCACTTACCGCAAATCTTCGACCGATCGAAGTTGTTCGATAAAAACGTGCAATTACGAGGGTACGCACGAACCTTGATATTCTATTCTTTGTAAAATGACGAGGTGAAATAAAAATCATATCAACATGCGAAGGTACAATGAAATATTATGATTCTTGATAATAGTAAGAAAGTAAGTTCTAAGTCTAAAGGGATATAAAGTAGTAGGCATCGTGACTTATTTAACAACTGATTCGCCGACTGGCGGAATAACAGGTCGTGTACCGTCTGAACGTCCTTCAAACGTTCCTATCGATTCTGAGAGAGTACGCGACCGTATATTACAGTGGACTGCTTTGAACCATGTCAGTTCGTCAGTAACCGTGAACGACTGGTCGCTGTAAAAGCGTGCTCTGTGGAGTAGTCTTTTGGTAATCAAAAAAAAAAAAGATTACACAGTGAAAAAAAAGAAATCTTTATATATAAATATATATACACATATAAATATATATGTATATATAAAACGGACAACTATAAAGGTGAATAGGTATTCAAACACGAAAAAACAAACATTACTCAAAATAATGTCAGATGACGACTGTAAAACATGGTGTCAATCTCGACAGAATGCTGTTGTTCAGCCTCTCTTGACAGGTATTTTAATTGTGCATTTCTCTCGATGAAATTCTAAATAGCTTGCATCAAAGTCGGCAGTGAAGAGTTAACCTCGAAACTGTCTTTGTATGCTTCATCTTTTGATTTTGTTCATAAGAAGTTTCGTTGATTATGACTGAGTTTCCATCGTTTTACGAATTCTCACAACAATTTGATGATCTATTGTTTTTGCGATATGACACAAGTCGTATCGTCCGACTTTTATTATTATGTCAAGTGCTTTTTACTTTTTTTTTTTCTTACCAATTGTCTATATGTTCTTTTTTAAATACTTATATATAATCAAAAGAAATCATTTATAAGAAATTCATAGTTTCCTGTGTTTCCTATAGATAGTATACAAAAATTACATTTTTAGATTTATACCAAATTACAATGGCATACGCTTATTGGAAAAGTGGTAAGACCAATGATTATGCTGTATTTGATTTATTTTTTCGAAAGAATCCCTTTCAAGGAGAATTCACAATTTTTGCTGGTCTGGAAGAATGTATTAAATTTCTGCAAAGGTTTCGTTATTCTAATAGTGGTATGTATGTACAAAATATGTTGTTCATTGCATAATGTTTTATGTCAATTGTTAACTGCTAATTATGTATCACAGATATCAAGTATTTGAAATCTACAATGCCAGCTTCAGTGGACCCAAATTTCTTTGATTATTTAAAAAATATTTCTGTAGATGACGTTACTATATATGCCATGCAAGAAGGCTCTGTTGCGTTTCCAAGGTTATTATAAATAATTTAGAGAAATGATTAGTCGGATATAAAGTACACAGTATATTATATTGCTTGAAATAATTCTGAAAGTGTAGAGTTTTATTAATTTGATATACCTATCAAAGTAACAGATTCAGATATATGTGTTGACGTATGTAGAATTCCATTGCTTCGAGTTGAAGGACCGTTAATAACAGTACAACTGTTGGAGACAACTTTGCTGACATTGGTAAATTATGCAAGTTTAATGGCTACTAATGCAGCTAGATACCGAATGGTTGCTGGGAAAAATATCACATTGCTAGAGTTTGGCCTTAGGAGAGCTCAAGGTCCTGATGGAGGATTAAGTGCATCTAAATACAGCTACGTTGGTCCGTCATATTCTTAATGTAATCTTACATCTTAATACTCTTTTAAGAGATAAATTGAACAATTGATTTATATCAGAATACAATTCTTAAATTAATGTTAAATTTGCAACTGCTAAGCTTTATATTTATTTTATTTTATATTTCATACACATGATATATGTAAAAAAAATGCAGTTATATTTAATATCATTATTATGTGATAGGTGGATTTGATGGTACAAGTAATGTTCTAGCTGGGAAGTTGTTTAATATACCAGTGAGTGGGACTCACGCACATGCATATATCACATCTTTCACAGGCCTTGATGATTTACAAGCAAAAGTAAGTCTAATGAACTAAACTACTGGGGTTTCATGTATATAGAAGTTACTGTAAATGATGTTAAACCTTACATTTGTGTATCATATTTACAGACACTTGCCCATAAACAAACAGGAGAAGTTTATGATCTTTTGGAGTTAGCAATAAAATACAGGGATGCTATTGCAGGTGATTTAGGAAGTATTGTATCTGAAGCTTCTAGTGGAGAATTAGCTGCCTTAATCAGTTATGCTATAGCTTTTCCAGAGAGATTTACAGCTCTTGTAGATACATACGATGTTAAAAGGTATTTATTATTGTTTTCTGTAATGCTACTTATATTTTTTCTTGTTCTTATAATTTATAATTCATAGCTCTCTACTTTTAATTCTTTTTGCATTCTGTAAACATAATTCCTAGAAATGTCTACTATTAAGCTTTATCTACATGATCTTTTGCTATATGCATTGATATGAATTATGATAAGATAAGCAATGATGATTTTCTCTAACAGATATGTATGCTACTAACATTAACAAACAATTAAATTGAAGAAAGTTATTTTAGTTAGATAAGTGTACCAACAATTTTGCATTTATTTAACTTCTTATGAATACAATACATTTCCAGAGGAAAATTGCTGTTGAAAAAAAAAAATAGATATATATATATATATATACATATATACACACATATATACTATATATTTTTGTAACTTGAATGTATCATACAAGTGTGTAAATGTATAGTATGTAAATATAATGAGAAATATCATTAATGATAAATGAGTGAAATGAACCAGTCTTTCTTGTAATGCAAAGAATTTTATTGCATACAACCAATAATAATAATTACATACAGAATTCAGAAATTACTTTAAATTAAGATTTTTCCTTCTTATCAAAATATATATTTTTATTAAATAGTAAATAATTGAGTTTGTGTATTGCTGAAATAAAAATTATAATAGATAAACATTGTTATACATGCTGCTGGCTAAGAAAAGATGTGTTTGTAGCGTCGAAACATCAGTTAAGCAACAGACATATATAACCAACCTCAATGTAAAGAATAAACTTCTAACTAGAGGATCCAGTGTACATACTCAAAATGGTGTGAGAAACAATACGCTTATATCAGAACCAACTTCGCATCACAAGAATGGCTTTTTAAGACGAGGCGAATTGGGCGAGCTCTATGTGAGGTACGATATACTCTCACTTGTGTGCTTTGTGGGATATCAGGATTTTCTTGTTGTATCGGTAAAACAACAGTATTTGGGTAGTCAAATACAAGAATATTATAGAAAAATGTAGTTTTCATTGAATTTGACAAGAATCCTCAATTTTGCAAAGCAGACAATTTGAAGAATGATAATTCTTCATTGCATCCTGTTGCTTTCATAATATGGTCATTATGAAGCAAACTTAACATGTTTTAATTGATATAAAAGCTTTCTTTTTGTGAAATGTCATTATCATAAATTTATGATCTTATATAGTGCCCTTCCCAATTCAGCCCCTTAAAATTTCCACCTCATTTTAAATATCAAAAGTGTATGCAAGTGTGCATGTTCAACTACATATATGTTCTACGTAAATTAATTATTCACTTAATATTAATAATATATTGTAATATATGTATAGATAATTATTTTATTATTAACTTTTCTGTATACTAGGAGTGGCCTCTTAAATTTTTGTGCTGTTGCACTTGCCTTAAATGACTTGGGTTATAAAGCTGTTGGAATTCGAATTGATAGTGGTGATTTGGCATATCTCAGCAATGCTGCAAGAGATATTTTTGAAAAACTCGCTGCTAAATATAATCTACCATGGTTTGCACGATTGACTATTGTTGCATCAAATGATATCAATGAAGAAACAATTATAAGTTTGAATGAGCAGGTAAAACATGTAATGACAATATTTTTTATATTTACTTTTTAAAGTAGTCTTTTCTAAACTAGGCCTTTAGTTTATATGAATTTTTTTATAGAGCCACAAAATTGACTGCTTTGGAATTGGAACGCATCTTGTAACATGTCAAAGACAACCGGCATTAGGTTGTGTTTATAAAATGGTTGAAATCAATGGTCATCCAAGAATAAAACTTAGTCAAGAAGTTAGTAAAGTAACAATTCCTGGGAAGAAGAATGCATACAGGTTATATGGTGCAGATGGATATGCATTAATTGACATATTACAAAGATCGACAGAAGAAGTACCACAAGTTAAACAAAAAGTTCTTTGTAGGCATCCATTTCAAGAATCAAAAAGAGCATATGTTATACCAACGTGTGTAGAACCATTGCACAGAGTAAATATAATTGATGTTAATATTATATTTTAATATTCTTAAAACTGTTCTGAAATAAATTCTAAAACTTTTTTGTTGCTATTTGAAGGTATACTGGAAAAATGGCAAACTTTGCGAACCACTACCGACTTTGGCACAAATTCGAAACAGAGTACAAGAATCTCTTAGAACTTTGAGAAATGATCATAAAAGGAATTTGAATCCTACACCATATAAGGTAAATTTGGAAAAAATGTTTATACTATACACCTATTACGGATAATAAACTATTGTATATAATAACTTACAGGTGGCTGTTAGTGATGACTTGTATAGTTTTATACATGATTTGTGGTTGCAAAATGCACCCATTGGAGAATTATCGTGAAGTTGCAGGTGTACGATGAGCTTCAAATTGTTGAAATATAAAACATGTTATATATGATTCAGAAGTATGTAATAGTCATACAAAATGCATACACATTGTAAGAAGGATTTTAAAAGTACTAGAGATATATTTTGTACTTCTATGATAAGTCACTGTTAGCTCTATGACTCTGTGAAAAATCATGCTACTTTGATAATATATACAAATATTCATGCTCTATTTGTATGATTTTACATACATAATTGACAAAAATGCCTTGTTACAAATAGTGTACCTATCTATTATTTTGAAAATTTATGAAGGCTCATAAAAAAAAGACGAGTAATGTTATCTGTTCTGATTTTTGAAGTACAAAAAGATGTATGAATTTCACATAAGCACAATTTAAATGCGTATCCTGTTATAAATAATTACTTAATAGTAGCAGAAAGATATTTATATTGATGTATAGTGAGGAAATTAGAAATGTAATATAAATGTAAATATTTAATAGGAAACACTGAGCTTTTGGTAGACAAATCAGATTAAATCTTGATAGTATTTTTTTCAAGAAACAATGTTTCTACCTTAATATTTTTATTATTCACACCTATTCAAATTTATATAAAAATTCCTATGTATAACACTTCTTAGATTGTCTCACTCATTCCTCTAGCTACTTTATAGACAAATTTTAAATACAGAGTTAATGTGCAATATATGTAAGAATCAGCATTAAAGAACAAAATTCTATTTAATATACATATAACATATGTATAACTGTAACACTGGAAATTCAGTAAAAAATTTATAATTAAAATATTGTTATAAAAGTAAAGTAAATATAAAATAAATGTAATAGTTATTTTTATGTTAATTATAAAGATTCTAACTTAAGTTATTATGAGTAGTTTATACCAGAACTTAATATTGAAATTTCATGAACACGTTTATTTACATTTGCCCTCCGTGCAAAGAAAGACAGAGGGGAAATGGAAATAGGGAAGCAGGAGGAGAATAAAAAAAAGTAATAAGATAAACGGAGGTCCATGGTAGAAGCGTTTAAGTGAGCACCAAAAATCCTGATTTTTCACCTTTCTTTTTTCAACTTTAGACGCTTATATCTCCTCAAGTAATTTCCATAGCCAAATGATAGTTACACGTGCTTGTAGCTTGAAGTCTTAGCTTTCGAACGAGTCATAGAACGTGCAGATCGGCCGAAAATTGCATTCGGTAGAAGAGTTCGCGCGGTCGAAGTCGAAATCTCGATGTCAGAAAATCGACTTTTTGGGATCGACCCTTTGGAAATGGTAGTCCAGAGCCCCCAATCTTCGGCCGAATGGCCTGATCGATGGCTCGTTCGAAAGAGGACGGTCCAGGGTACACCTTAGGATAGGGGCTTTCTCCGTATCATCTCAGCATCATCGTCGTTATAGCTTCCGAAAGTTTGCAAGCTTACCGTACTCGTTCTAATTGTCACAGCCATACCATGCAGGTATCATCTTGTAGGTTGAACTTCTAGCTATCGAACGCGCCATTAATCATTAGAATCGGTCGAGAATTCATGGCGCTAGAAGCGTTTAAGTGAGCACCAAAAATCCTGATTTTTCACTTTTCTTTTTTCAACTTTAGACGCTTATATCTCCTCAAGTAATTTCCATAGCCAAATGATAGTTACACGTGCTTGTAGCTTGAAGTCTTAGCTTTCGAACGAGTCATAGAACGTGCAGATCGGCCGAAAATTGCATTCGGTAGAAGAGTTCGCGCGGTCGAAGTCGAAATCTCGATGTCAGAAAATCGACTTTTTGGGATCGACCCTTTGGAAATGGTAGTCTAGAGCCCCCAATCTTCGGCCGAATGGCCTGATCGATGGCTCGTTCGAAAGAGGACGGTCCAGGGTACACCATAGGATAAGGGTTTTTTCCGTATCATCTCAGCATCTTTGTTGTTTAAACTAAGTATCTCCTCGGTGACTCGTCTTCACACCTCGCGTAATCGATCCATTGATCTTAAGACGGCGCTCACGTTAACACGTGTGCGACACCTATTTCACGGACTCAAATGGTAAAATAGGGCGGACTATTCTGTTACTTGCAATATATTATCACAGACGACGTATACTCCGTCATATACGTTTTAAAACGAACGCCAAGTATACAAGTATGGGGCTACGGTCTCATACTGAGCAGTTGGAAAAATGTATGAGCTGTTGAAAAAATACACATAATATATAAATAATTATAAAATCTGCGTCGCAATTATCATATAGCACCTGTAATAAAAGAATCCGTTGAAATTCCTGAAAATATTAAAAGTTTAAGATAAATTATATCTTATAAATAGTCATGCCTTAGGTGTAATCATGCCTTATAATTAAACATGCCCTAAAGCTAAACATGCTTTATAATTAAACATGCTTTTAAACTGAACATGCCTTATAATTAAACATGCAAGATAACCGATTATGGATTATGATCTACCAAAAATACGAATATATAAGTGCAAAACAGCCATTTGCTAGATATTATTTGCGATGTGATGTATATTATGTCACACATGATATATATCACATCGTAAATAATATCCATTGCCCGGGTCCACCACGGGGAAGTTGCTGCTAGGGACCCACGAGCTACGGGGACTCTACTTTTATATGAAATACTAATTTTATATAATCATTTGAGATGCAATGAAATTGAATCTTTTATCAAATTTAGACAGAAATGTAAAAAAAAAAGAATCGCGTTTAATGCATTTTTTAACAACTTGATCAGAGTTGTAAAAGAGTGCAAGAAAAGCGACTGTAAACTCTAACCGCGTTATCTACCTACCCGCGGGAAGAACCAAATCTTTCTACGTTTTATGCAATCGAAACGTAGAAAGGTTTCTGTCCTCCTGTATAAAGCTGAAACACTTGTGAGCTGCAACAAGCAAATATTTATTATATTAACATAAATACCACAGACATCAAATATAACATATAAGCACAAGTAATAAAATAATTATAACACGATAATCGAAGAACATATCTGAAAATTATCTCATGTTAAAAGTAGTATCATGGAGTACCTGTAATAAATAAATCTGTTAAAATTCCTGAAAATATAAAAATGTTAAAATCAATTACATCTTATAAATGTCATGCCTTTGGTGTAATCATGCCTTATAATTAAACATGCCTTACAATTAAATCATGCCTTATAATTAAAACATGCCTTAGAGGAAATCATGCCTTATAATTAAAACATGCCTTAAAGATAATCATGCCTTATAATTAAAACATGCCTTAGGTGTAATCATGCCTTATAATTAAAACATGCCTTAAAGATAATCATGCCTTATAATTAAACATGAGTTATAATTAAAACATGCATTATAATTACCTATAAAGATACCTTTTAAGTAAACATACATGATTACTGATCGTGGATTCGGCCCTACTTCCAGAAATATCACCTTTATAAAATTCTTCTTGAAAAGACATCTGAAAGATACCTGAAACAAATGATAATTTGAGAAGATACCTTTTAATCAAACATACACGAAAACTGATCGTGGATTCGGTCCTACTTCCAGAAAAAAACCATCACTATAAAATTCTTCTTGAAAAGACATCTGAAAGATACCTGAAACAAATGATAACTTGAGAAGATGCCTTGTAATTAAACATGTAAGATACCTGATCGTGGATTCGGCCCAACTTCCAGAAATACGACCACTAACAAATTCTTCTTAAAAAGATATCTGAAAGATACCTGAAACAAATTATAACTTGAGAAGATGCCTTCCTAATCGTTCATTCGGTCCTACTTCCAGAAAGATAACCACAAACAAATTTTTCTTGAAAAGATACCTGAAACAAATTTTGAAAAATGACTAATGATGTAATTTTTAAATGATTAAATTGGCATTATTGGAAGTAATTAGCTTTTGATGTTAAATATCTACATGAAAATATTCTGTGTAAAATTTTCTTAATAAATTTACCGTGTCCAACGTCATATTACCCGATGCATAAACAATTTCACATATTATCGTAACCATAACTCTATCGAGAGCAGATCTATGTTTTATAAGAAACATCATTCTCAAAGATAAAAAATGCTGAAATTTTATTTGGAGGTACGCAATTAAATGTAGCAATTATCTTTGCCACGATCTAAAAATATGATGTATAAAATTCTAATTGAACGTATTCATATTTTCAAAGCATGCTGTTTCTAAAGTGCATATAAAATAATAAATTGGCACTTTGAATTGAAATAAAATTGTATAAATTTATTCTGCAAGTTTATTTATTAATTTCATTTATCTTAATGAACGCTTGATTAATGAAAAGAAAAAAAAATAGCAGCCAACAAAGGGCGCTTGTGTAAAACGCGAGCTGCCACCAAAGGGCGCTAAATGGTGCATTTATTCGTAATGCACTGTGTTACATGTTATATTCTCCATGTGCAATTATTTTATACGTTTCGTGACTCTAATTAATGACTTTACCTTTTATTTTTATTTAAAATGACGCAATTCTTCTATTATATTGAAATGAATTTAATTTAAAGTAAAAAAAAGAAATAATAAACTCTTTTGACTTTACTTGAATAAAAATTATTTTAATATTCGAAATAGAAATTAATGAAACTCTGACTTATATTGATCAGTTAAATATTATTTCGCGACCGCGTTGCAAGATGGAGAATATGACGTGGAAAAAAGACTACCAATACTACAACAATTGAGTGACTGCGTGGTAAAAAAAGATGACAATTCATATTCAAAGTTCTGCATGCTCAGAAGTTTGAAATATGAATTATCATTGGTAGTTGCCCTCTTGAGCCACATTCTGTGGGGGCCTCTTCGGCATTTTTGCCTCTTCTTTGCTTCGTGCCCTAACCACTGCATGGGGCATTCCCTATTCCCGACGTAGGAAGATGTACTTATTAAAAAATATCCATCGTTCATAACGTGTGTTAACAGAGTTTATCATATTAGAATGTTCAATGACTTAGAGTCAGAGTCGTCCCTACAGCAGCAATTAAAAGAACCTTACAACAGCCCTAACAACAACCCTATAATACCTGAAACGAAAAAAAGCTCTTTATGTAGAAAATGCAACAGCTTTTTGATCGAGAGAACCTCTTCGCCGAAAAGCTGATTTTTCTACGCAAAGTTTCGACTCCGATTCACCGCCACGACCATTATAATATGCTAAACTCTGTATAACACATCATTTAGAACGACTTGGGGATATTTCCCAACATGCATTCTTACTGCGTTAAATCACTTCTTGCATTCTGTGATTTCTTTAATTTTGCTTTTATTATAATCATGAATTGTAAATATTACTTGAAAAATAACTTGAAAAATTACTTGAATAATAACTGGAAAAATAAATTGAAAGATAAAAGTAAAAAGGAACATGAATGTAACTTTAAAATGATTTTAAAGAACGGAAGCTATCCTAGCCCGTGGACGACCAGCGGAGTCTATGACTCCGCCAATCGTGCACATTTACACGAGCACATTTAATAGAATGCCCCAGCAGATTATTCTTCGATGAACCTGCTTACAAACTAAAATTAATACTTCGCACTTTGACGTTGAAATTATCGGATAAAAGAAATAAAATAAGTGTGATACATTTACTTTATAACACTTAAATTTGCAATTAATTTTATATATTTGAAAAACCGCGAATGTGCAAAGTATTAATACAGCTTAAGAAACTAAGTATCGAACGATTCAAAAGTTTTGCCACTTAAATACATCTCTACTTCGCGAAAAGTAGAGATACTCTTTCTTTCTCTAATAATTGCAAAATACTTATGAATGTTCGATACAGTATAAAATGATACAGAATCGTCGCAAAATAAATTTACTATAGACATGATTGAGAAAAATGATTTGCGACGATTCTGTTAATACCCGGAGGCGGGACTTTCCACTCCTGAGTGGAAATCACACCCTGCGCCTTACCCGGCCCTACCTACTTAAAAACTAAATCACACACATACCAGAAACTCTACGTTACTTATATTATAGCCTACCTAGAACCTATATTTAAAATGATTAGTAAAAAAAGCAAAACTCATTCACACCAACACACTCACTCCACGATTCTCTCACATACCGCCAGGGTGCAAAAACCTACTCTAGGGAGGATACCCCGGGGTACCTCCGTCACCCTAGCTCAAACATTCTTTCTCAATCACAACACTAATGTACGTACCATTTTCCTGAAATCGACTGTCAAGTCTAGCGACCATTGCGTAATATATCATTTTAATTATTACCAAATACGACGCGAACAAAAAATATTTCAATCAAATATTAAGTATTTTCCAGAAAATACTCGTATGTATTAGTAGATGATCCTACTAATAGTATACGAGTATATTCTAATTATACATTTTGATATGTGTGACTCTATAATGACTCGACTTATACGCATTCGACATACGCAAGGATGCAGAACTGCACTTCGGTGTGCAGTTTTATTTTTCGCGTAACACCGACGCACATTCCACCACTACCACGCACACAAGGTGGAATGTACGTCGTGCACGATACACTAGCCATTGACAGTCGCCACAAAAATACAAGAAAACCGTGCTAACCGATCTTTACCCATGCATGTAACACCTGGGCACATGCACGAATAAAGATACAAGACATAGCACGGGGGAGAAAGAAATAGTATTAGTTTGATTAGAGCTGAAAATCCTGATCTAAAAAAATATTAGCTTAAAACAAGGGCCTACGGACTGTGACTTTACAAGTCTCTTTCTCATTTTTCAAAAAAAGACTCTACTCGACTTAATTTTTCAGCAAAGCAAGGACTCGACTGAGACTTTTCCTTTTAATGCAATGACTCGACTTTAATATGTATATTCTTCAGCAAAACCCTCGGACGAACCCATCTTACAAGTGACTGCTTTAATCACGTAATTAAATCATGATATTGTGTCACTTGTAATCCGGTTTCTATCCGTCGCGAATTGTCTTCTTGTTCTTTATTAGTACAAGTATATATTTTCGATAAGACTACGATTATACAGTTTTATATTTATGGACACAACGCAAAGCATGTTAGACATATTACATGCTCTTTTGGCGAATTCGGATAATTAATATCCGAATTCTACGCTAATTTCGAACGGGATAAAGTGAATTAAAGCGCGAATAAAGTGAATAAAGTGAATTGCATACAAGCCTTGTAGATTTTTAGTCAAAATAATCAAGATTTCTGTATATTACAAATTTTCTAAATGAATTTAAAATGAATTTAAAATGAATTTAAAATATAAAGGATAGGATGGATCATGGATGGAAGATAGAGGGAAAAGCTACCACATAAGGGCCATTTGGTTAAAAAACCGACCCGTGGTAAATGCTGTGTTGAAACGTAAGCTATCATATGAATTATACGAGTATAAGGAACGACCCGTAGCAGTCTTGTGCTTGTTAGTAAAAATACCACATAAGAGCCATTTATATGCTCGTGGTAATGCTGTGTTTGTTAGTAAGTTACCACATAAAGGCCTAAAAAAAAACCGGCCATGGTAATTCTGTGTTTTTTAATAAGCTACCACATGTGAATCGTACGTTTACAAGACAACGACCCGGTGGCAATGCTCCGACTGTTACGTTTTACCACATAAGAGCCGTTAAGCTCGTGGTATTTGCTGTGTTTCTAAGACTAGCTTAGTATCTACTACCACATAAGAGCCGTTAGGCCGTGGTAAGGCTGTGTTTGTTAGTTAAAAAGCGACCACATAAGAGCCTTTTAAGAGCTCGTGGTCATGCTGTGTTGAGAGTCCACCGGGTCATTTTCGGCATTTATGTGTCTGTAAACGATGATTCGTGGTAGCCTTGGGTAATGTGTTAGTTAGTTACCACATAAGAGCCGTGGTGAGCTCGTGGTGATGCTGTGTTACGACTACATACGGGCCGTTCGATTTATAAACGATAATTCGCGAAAGCTACGTGATAGATTAGGGTAGTGTAGTGTAATGTGTTAGTGAGCTACCACATAAGAGTCATTTGGTTAAAAAACCGACTCCTGGTAGCTATGTGTATTGTGTTAGGTAAAGGTATATTGGTATGAAGGTATATAGGTATATAGGTATATTGGTATATAGGCACATAGGTATATAGGAGTAGATAAAAACCCCAATCCCAAGATATTAATTTATATTCACTTTATAAATATAATGAAATCTTGATTAATTTTAAATAAAAATCTACAGGCTTGATGCACGCGAATAAAACAAGAAGACCCTATCCTAATATAATAATAATATATTCATACAGAAAGACAAGGAAAATGTACCACTCACGAATAATTCCTCGAAAGGATTTATTCGTGGTCACTCAATTGTAAAAAAAATCTACGTAAGAATACAACCGCTCACCCGTGCCGATTCGGACTTTTCATCCTCGACATGGTTGGGTGCCGGAGGAACTTAACAAATTTTACTCACCATCTGTAACAAAAAATGGAACAAGCACATAAGTTATCTGTTTATAATATTGAAAAATGGTTAAAATATTTCACTTGAATCTTTTAATTTAATAAATGGAAAGACACGACTACTTACATTAAACGATGTAAATCCGTGCGGCGGGGTAGTAGGTCGAACATCTGCTTGATAAGGTGGGTCCTTCATTGATTATCCATCTGTAACAAAAAATGGAACAAGCACATAAGTTATCTGTTCATAATGTTAGAAAATGGTTAAAATATTTCATTTAAATCTTTTAATTTAATAAATGGAAAGACACGACTACTTACATTACACATTTTAAATCCAAGGCATCGTGGGTAGTAGGTCGCTTGGATTCCGACGGAGCTTCTAGCCTCCTGGGTGTGCCTCGCGTGTAATTTTAATAATGACTCTACTTACGCGGCGAACAAAATTATTTTTGACAAGAAATCGATTTTCTTGTGTAGTGAAGCTAACGCGACCGAAATAATTTAATACGGCGAACAACACTGACTCTAATTTTCGCACGAGACCGAACCGAATGCACGCAACGAGCCGAACGCGCGCGACCGAGGCGGCTCGAACGAACCACGGACTCGAGGACCGAATTACAAGTGGTCGAATCGGACGCGCGCGACCGAACCGATCCGACCGAATTGCGAAAAGGTAGGAAGGGTAAGGAAAATAAAATTTTAATTATCTTTTTGTTTTAACCAAGCGTTCATTAAGATAAGTTAGTTAAGTTATATGAATTTAATAAAGATGATATGAAATTATGAGCAGGATGCTTTGAAATTAGGAATACGTACCACGATTGCCATATAAATTTATTGTGAATGAAATGAATTGAAGGATTCAACTGCGCACCTCGAAACTCTATCTCTGAATAATTTTATTGAGATGCGAATTATTTTAAAATTGAAAAAAATTGAATTGAAGTATAGATTTAATCGCGATAGAGGAATGGTCACGTTAATATGCTATTGTTTAAATACCTATATACGAAATATAGGTACAGCATACTTATAAGATGAGGGAAGAAACGGTGAAATGAATAAAGGAATAAATGAATGAAAGGAATGAATTTTAAAAAGAAGATCAAAGGCTAATTACTCCCGTTAACGCGTTAGTGCAAGGCAGCCAATTCGCTAGATATTATTTGCAATGGAATGCATATTATGTTAGACATGATATGCATTACATGGAAAATAATATCCATTGCCCGGGTCCACCACGTGGAGGTTGCTGCTGGGGACCCATCTCAGATAATTTAAAAAGTTATATTATATTAGAATTATGTACTATTGTAAAATAATATATATTATACATTGTATAATAATAATATACAATAATGAATTTAATATATTATACTGTAAAATTTATAGCGTTATTTATAAGCAATGATTTAAACGATAAATTAGAATTTATAATAACGGAGATGTGAACATTATGAAAGACTACGACGGAATGAGCTTCTGCCCTCACGCAAGGTTGAACGCGTTCGATATTTATTTACTCGCGCTTATTTCTCTTAACGTCTTTGTAATATTCTTTCAATAATTAAACGTTTAAGAATTCACGTTGATGAATATATCGATTTAGTAATATTAATAAAATGTATAATATAATAATAAAATTTATAATGTTATTTCGAAGCAATGATTTAGACGAAGAATTAGAATTTATAATAACGGAGATGTGAACGCTATGAAAGACTACGACGGAATGAGCTTCTGCCGCTTGTTGACCCTTGCGCAAGGTTGATCGCGTTCGATCTTTATTTACTCGCGCTTATTTCGTTTGGCGTCTCTGTAATATTCTTAAAATAATTAAACGTTTAATAATTCACGTTGAAGAATTTATCGATTTAGTAATATTAATTAAATGTATTATAGAATAATAAAATTTATAGTGTTATTTAGAAGCAATGATTTAGAATTTATAATAACGGAGATGTGAACGCTATGAAAGACTACAACGGAATGAACGTCTACCGCTCTATGACCCTCGCCCAAGGTTGAACGCGCTCGATGTTCGTTTACTCGCGCTCATTTCGTTCAACAGCTTTGTAATATTCTTTCAATAAGTAAAACGTTTAAGAATTCACGTTGAAGAATATATCGATTCAGTAATATTAATTGAATTTATTATAAAGTAATGAAATTTATAACGTTATTTGGAATTAATCATTTAGACGATTAACTAGAATCCACAGTCTGTCGAAAACCGTACACCCTTAATAGCAGTAGGTATAACTTTTTTAAACGTGAACAAATCGACTTGAATTTTAGGAAGCACATAGCAGGGTCAGTTTACTGTTTATCGTAGCTTTTTCTGTTACTGTTTATTGTAGAGTGTTTTTTCTATATACCGGTGATTAATTTCAGATAGAGAGTTTATTATGTAATTATTTGTAACTTTTCGTAGGTTTGCAAAATAGTCCCTGGATTACTTAACGATAAATAAATCAATTCTCGAAATATTTTTTCTATTGTAAAGGATTTTGTTGGATATGTACTGCTTATAGTTAGACTTTTCTGATCTATACAAGTTGAGACAAGCTCTAAGACATTTGCGTTCGAATAGTCTCATCCTTTCCATAAGGGAAGCTGGTAGGTTGTAGTAGATTGGGCATGCGTAAGTTAGGATAGGTCTTATTAACGCAGTGTAGCAGAGAGTTTTAACTTTCGGATCTAAGTATTTAGAATAGAACAGATGTTTTAACTGAAAAAAAACGTTTCTGACTTTTTGCTCGATCGGTATTTCAGTACATGAGACACGAAGGTCTATTCTTATACCTCGTCTATGGCGGTACTTTTAAAGACTGCCGCAGGTGAGTAAAGTTAGCCCCGGACTTGAACCAATCTTAATGAATTATATCTCAAAAAATTGCTCGCAATTTGCTCATCAAGAATATAAAATTGCTCTAGCGGTAGCAATTATTAAAAAAAAGTTATTAAACAATTTCGTAACAAACACTAATTTGACGATTTCTAAGTTACCCGTGAACGAACGGGATCTTTTCTGGACTCAACAAATTGCGATCAATTTGCTCATCACTGGAATTAAAAATTATAATTAAATTATCGATGTTTTAAGGCCTAGAAAACGACAGTAACGCCGCTAGTTTTAAAACATGAAACTAACACCAGTAAAAGCGCTTCTCAATCCAAATCGGAAATAAAAGTTCCCACGAAGGAGAGTTAGGTCGAAAGGTGTAATAAACCGTGTGCTAGAGAGCAAAAAAAACGAAATGGTGAGAAAAAGAGACGAGGCTCGCCTATAACTATACTATCACTATAAAAAGTCAGTTCTACGCATTCTTTATTTGTGAATATTGCTTCTTACCTTACAAACTATAGTTTGTACTTTTTTATATCAGTTATCCCACGCTGTAGGGATCTATGCACCTTATCAAGGTGTACAATTAGTATTTTTAAATCACAGACAAATATGTGTTTATGTGTTAATCTTATATCTAATTTTTTTTTTTTTTTTATAAGCTCTTTTTTATTTTTACTGGTGTTAGTTCCATGTTTAAAAACTAGCGGCGTTACTGTCGTTTTCCAGGCCTTAAAACATCGATAATTTAATTATAATTTTTAATTCAAAAAACGATAATAAAACGCAAATAAAAAGGTGGGGCAGTGATGAGCAAATTGATCGCAATTTGTTGAGCCCAGAAAAGATCCCGTTCGTATACGGATAACTTAGAAATCGTTAAAATAGTGTTTGTTACGAAATTGTTTAATAACTTTTTTTTAATAATTGCTACCGCTAGAGCAATTTTATAATTTTGATGAGCAAATTGCAAGCAATTTTTTGAAATAAAATTAATTAAGATTGGTTCAAGTCCGGGGCTAACTTTACTCATCTAACTGTTTGGAGATTGTATTGTTTCCCCTTAAAAAGTGGTTCGGATACGTACCTTCGGTTGCGTGCCTTTATCTTTCTTGATCTTACCTCCTGGTTCCCTGCATTATCAGGCACGTGCAAGTAACGCTACCTTGCTTGGTGTTGTTTCTTGAAACTTTTTCTTATCCCTAAAGCAATACAAACCCATCGGATGTAGAGTGTACGGAGAAATTTTCAAATAATCCAACAAAATTATTGCCAAGTATAAAAATAGGAGACGAGTCGAGATTGAGGTGATTAAACGGTACATTACCGTGGTGCGATAATCGATGTAATAGGAGTTACGAAATGGAATGTTAGAAGCGCACGGTGCATCATTTTTGCGCGTCGATGGTTAATATAGAAGGAAGAGGCATCGAACAAATAATATACTTTATTCGTATTCTCTATTCGGTATCGTGCGATCGATCACGTTACAACTTATAACCTAACAACGGGTAATGTTAAAGTCTTATCGAATTTTCGTCTTTATTCTTTTGTTTCTCTTTTTCTTTCTTTCTCTACAATGTCTTGTACGATGCAATATGTAAGACTCGTTGAAAACAAAGCAGCATGCGTGCCGCTTGGGATCAGTCGTGCGGTCCTACGTACCAAATATTGTTGTGTACTGCAGGGAGCATGAAAGAAGCTTAGCGGGACGGTATAGGGGCAAGAGGGGTCTCTCGCTACGACCAAACACTGTTCTTTATCCAGCAAGGCGCTTAGTGTGTGTGACCGTTTCGGTCAATAGCTCGCTAACGTCGAAGATGCATATTATCTCTGACCAATATGATCTGCATTTCTGCCGCTACGCTTCTTTCGTGCTACCTACAGTAGTACATACGTCGTCGCAAAGAAAAGATAAATCAACGGGACCTAAATCTATCGACGAGAGAAATACCTGGTTTACACGCTACGAGCTGATGTGCGAATCGATGGTAGGTTACGAGTGGATGGTTAGCTATTGACCTCGTCTAAACGAATCGAGCACGTCACAACTATATACTTCCATATGCTTTATTTTGTTTCTTATAACTTATTTCATAGTTTATAAGCACGCGGCAAAATTTGGTACTTCTATTGCGTTCGGTAAATGTGGGAAAATTGAGTGAAATGGATACTGCAAAGTTCGTTCGTTTGCGCAAAGAGCAAAGCAAACTCCCAGACGTATTTAATATTTAATATAAAAACGGAGGTTCTCGGAAAATTTTGTTAAAATCTATCGCTCGGAGAATGCATGGTATTAACGAAAACGATTGTATTGCTCCGTCAACGATCGTAGGCGATAGTACGATGGCGAGCAGCCGACTTCCACGTTGCTGCTCGCAACGTGCAAACCAGGTACGAGACCTCACCGTTGCGTCGCGCAAAAACATTAATTAATGGTCGTTAAATTGTTTGGCCGTTTAGCCGAAAGAGACTTCGCAGCTCACAAAAATATTTTACACGCAATAGTAAGGGATACGACGTTTATATTACGTAATTTTGCTCGCTTGATCCTTCATCGCCGTTGACTTTGTCTTCGTCGTCGTCGTCGTCGTCGTCGCATGGAAAGTAGCTTTTTATTTTAATTTCGAATTTGTCTGCAACGCTAACGTGTATTTGTGAATACTGAAGTCGTAAACAAGATACCACCCTATTTGTACGCTAGATTCTATGAAAACACGTTTCCATATACTACGTTATGTGTGTACGTAAATAGATTTCAAAAAGTTCAAATAACGCCAACATTTTGCAAGTTCTAATAACGAAGAGATAACGAACGATCTTATCTTTTTCGACTGATCGCTCATATTCGTCCTACTACACGGTACCTATATACGTATGTGAAATTTATGTTGAATTCGACCGCCTACGACTTACAAGTTTCCAGAATCGCCTATCCCTGGACGTGGTACGACGAATGCAGATTGTGTTGTGTGTTTTAGTACTTTTCTCAGGCATATACACCTTCAGCGATCTCGCTGCCCGTTCTTCTTGCGATCGATCGTACGATGATTTACCGTAACTAAGAAAGCTGGATAGTTTCAAGCTACGTCTCTTTATTCTTAAACGATTAAAGAAATTCGTTTCTGATATTGACGGGGTGGGAATACCGTTGTTGTTCCGACCGTTTGATTCTTCCCCGAGCTCGTTTGATTTTCTTCGCACAAATTCTATTTCTTTCTTACAATCGCGTTGTCGGGTATCGAGCCTTTTGTATTCGTTAAATCTGTCGTCCCTCGGTTCGACCGCACCAATCGTAGCGTAGACTTCTTTCTGTAACCTCTCGAAGTTTATCTTGCTTTCCGTATTTTTTGTTCCGTTCGATTCCTTTTTTGCTCCTTGCGTTGCCAATTCCTCCAACCGTTCGACTTCTTTCACATTTTTCCAAGACGACGACGACGCCAACGCTGTTTCCAACTTGTTAGGGCCTTCGTCTACATCGGAAAGTTTTCTATGAAGATCAACGATCTTTCTACGAAACTCTTCGTCTTCCTGGCTCAACTTGGCAAAAATACGGTCTCTTTCGGTCGTACAGACCGTACTATCAGAGCCAACGTTTTTTGACGTCACCGATTGTAACCTCTGTCACCACCATCCAACTTGATGTTTCCCGCTTCCAGGTGAATCTTCTTCTTCGGGAAGAGGTTCCAGTCTTCTCCTTGTCCTACCTAGGAAGCAACGAAGCGAGCCAAGGCTACCTCCAGCGAGTAATAATTGATCCATGCTTAGCTCGGGCATACTGCAACAATCTTCGCTCTCGGATTCTTGATCGTGATCATCCTCAGTCGATAAATTGAGACCATAGTTATCTTCGCCGGAAGCACCCAAACTGCAAGTTCCATTTGACGGCAGCGGCTAGGGAAGTCAGGCACACAGCTCGGGCTAGTGATTCTTTGCAAACAAAGGGCAAGCGAGTCATGCAATGGCGTGCCAAGCGCGCAGCTTACTATATTCTCGATGCTTCTGTATATAGAAGGTACGACGGAGGCTTGGAACGAGTACAATCTACGGCTGAATTTTTCGCGCGAATGCGAAACGTGCAGCATCGAAGAAGGGAAGCAACGACGGAGTCATCGGCCGACGACGTGGAAAGAAGCGTCGCTGCTGCCGTCTTTTTTATTGTTACTGTCGTTATTCTTTTAATCATTATTATTATTATTATTGTTATTATCATCGCGAGATCTTTGTAGGTATGGTACAGTCAGCGTCAGATATGGCTCCCCAGTACGAAGTTAGTAATAATAGAACTACTATAGAAATTCCCGTATAATTTAATCATCGTCTACTTCATACTGGGGAGCTATTAATGAAGTTTTGGGTACAGTTGCAGTCATGTATTGTTCGTCAATCGTGAAGGTAGCGTGAGGAAAAATTTATAAGAAAGCTACGGATTTGTCCTCACGCTACCTTCACACCTGACGAATAATATATGACTGCGACTGTACGTAAAACTGAACTCACACGGGCGTCTTTTCGACGATTTTAACGACTGATTTGTCTTTTCATGTCATATAATTCTGAACAAAATATACTTTGCGCTCACTACTTTTTTTTTTTTCACACACAATTCTTTTCTCTCACGAAATGTAAGCGCAAAGTATATGTTTTTCAGAATTTTTTTAAACTTTTGTAATAATTTCGTTTTTTTAGCTTTTATAATAATTTTTTATCGGCATATGTAACTTGCGTACGACAAGATATAGGTTGGCGTTATAAATTGGTCTGTTATATTTTTGTAAGCATCCATACGTCATATACTTGGCTTCATTTTTGACGGCAATAACTGTTTTTATGGGGATACATACATACAAGCCAAAATAAATGAAAGCTTGTAAAAATGTACGGATGTTGGTCGTTGAAAAACTGTTTTACAGTGTCCATTTAATCATTGATGGTCTGTTAAACATTTCAGTGCGATTAGAGGATTCCGGTTTTTGGAAGTTTATTTGTAAAATTTTCGCGAAGCGCTGCTTTTTTTTTTTATTTCCTCCGTGACACAATGAAATATGGAAGTGCGGCACGCTACTATTTCTTGTAAAGGTTCTAGTCCAGTCATTATATACGAAAAAACGGCCGATACGTGCAAATGTACTGAGAAAGCTGATTTTTGGATATGTTATCGAGGGGGCTTAGAAAAGCTTAACCTCAAACTGTCGACCAAGATTTTGAAAAAGCGGTAAATCTTTTTTTTTTTTTACGATAACTCGGCTCTTCGCCACGATACGATAATTTCAATTGTATAGCTTTGTTACTTTTTCAATGCTCTACAATTAAGGTCATGTGAATTTTTCGCCTATCGTTGATCTTTATTGAGCCATCGAACGCGAAATTGAGAATTTACAAAAAAAAATTACAAAATTGTCTCTTATGAGACTTGTAGAACATACATGTTTTTGTTTTTTTTCAAATACAAAAATATTGCATTGAAAGTATTAGCATGCTCCGAGTTATCGCCAAAGAAACAAATTTACCTCATTTTCAACATGGCGGAAAATGCACATAGGAAATCTTGGTTGACAATTTTAAGTTAAGCTTTTCTAAGCCCCGTCTACAACATATCCAAAAATTAGCTTTTTCGGTTCATTCGCATTTTCAAATGTATATACTAGACTGGACTATTAGGTAATCTCGAGCTGACCGCGGTACCTTCGAATACGGCGGGTACTATGTATCAACGTTACACCGAATTCGTTGAAAGGAGTTACCGAGTGTGCCGTGAAGCTCTCGTCATCGTCGTCATCGTCCGGACCTCCGGACGTTGGAGTACCCCAAATGTCGTCTCCCGATGTCGCACCGGACGTGGTACCGCCCTCTTCGTCGTTGGGATCCAGAGAAAATTCTGTCCTCTCAGGAGGGACTGGCGGTGGTTGAAGAAGATAACCACCTACTCCTTCGCCAAGTTGCTCGAGCAAAACCATCTTACTGACAACGTAATTACTAGCTCTTGCGGTCCAAGCTCTTAAACCTGTGGATGGTGGTAGCGGTGGTGGTGGAGGTGGCGATGACTCAGAATCACGATTTTCATCTTCTCCTTGCTCGTCCAACAACTCGTCGTCCTGGTCCAAACTGCTCATCGTACCGAATCTTCTCAGAGTCCTTCGAGTTCGCGGCATTCGCGGAAGAAAGTGATGTGCGAATAAAAATGACGATCAGCGAACGTGATTTATCGTGCAAGCGGTGGTGCTTACGTACCTGTATGGTGGTTCACCGTCGCAGTCGAGATCATCTTCGCTTCCATCCTCCGTATTACCATCAGCGGACGTACAATTCGGACTATCGCGTCCCGGACTATCTTCTGTCTGACCGTTTCTTCTTAGTCTATGTCTCGTACAAAGATCCGGCGTAGGCGGCACAACGGATATTTTGGGGGGTAACGGAGAGAAAGGGTCCCTCTGTAAGGGCGGTGTAGGGCAGCAACCGGATCTGAAGGAAAACCGTACACAGAGACGATACGTCGACATTAACAATATCAGTATTATCAGCGTACGAATGGAGAAAGGAGTGGTCTTAAATTTGTATAATTAGGTGAAATCTAATACGTCCGATTATCGGTAAAAGCCAGTGCAACCTGTGGCATCTTCTACAGATGTTAACGACGGAACTCGTGGAATTCTCTCTCGAGGACGCATCATAGCTCCCGTTTCTTCTCGCTGCTATACTATTGGACTTGACCGTACTTGGACTGGCGCTCGAGGCCGTGCTCTGTTGTTCCACGTCGGAATTTACGGCCGCGACTTCCTCTCTTGTACTTTCTCGAGAAGACATGTCATTCTTCTTCTCTCTGGGTGGTGCTCTCGCAGCTAATTCTTCAGCCGTCCATTCTTCAAGAGAACTCTCGTTATCCGGAGGTGGTATCCGATGGGAATTGCGCACCCATTGTGCGAGATGATGATCGTCCTCCCGCTTACACTTGGAAACGTCGACCAAAAAACTCTCGGTCGAGCGGGATTCGCTCGCCTCTTCGCCAGATACCCGTGGTTCTCGTACGATCTGCGCACAACGCACGATCGTTGTGCGATTTTATCAGCCGCGGTTGTACATATTTATTGACATTACATACCGACATATACGAGGTATCTTGTTTCGAGTTACCCACCGGGCAACTGCAGATAGAGTGGACAAATCTAAGGAGAAATATTGAATATTGTTTAAACAAATTAGGCCTGGTTAACGAGTTATTTACTAACAAAGATCGGCTAATCACGGAGTGCGATAGGTGAAGAAAGACGGCCTCCTGAGTTCATTCCTATGTGAGAGACGAAGCGGTAGGAGAAGAATTCCACGGAAAACAAAGACGAGCAACGGCACGTGACGTTTTTTATTGTGAATTTCTGCCCCTCCGCTTCGTCTCTCAGCAATTAGCGAGTAAAGTGGGCCGACTTTCCTCTTGTATCGCTTCTGCTCCTTGTGATTGGCCGATCTTTGTTAGTTATTAACTCCTTAACCGTGCCTAATTTGTTGAAACAATTTTCGATATTTCTGCTTAGATTGGTCCTCTCTATCTGCAGTTGCCTGGTGGGTAACTCGGAATGGACACCCTGTGAATGGGTATTTGAGCAGGTCGCATTTTAAAGACTGCTCGTCGGCGTATAGGTACCACCTACCTGTGGACTTTCCGTCGATTCTCTAAGGGCAGGCAAGTTGTTGCCGCTGCTGCTGGTAACCGGACTCTCTTCAGGGCTGCTCAAAGTCGCCCCGGTTCCACCATAGCCTGTATTTAGATAGATTCTAAAATACAAGGGATCGGTACTTGGTCAACGATACTCTACCCAGTGACATGTCGAGACTAGTTTCTCTACGCAGTTTCCGATATATTATTGACTACGTTCTATTCGCAAGCATAATATTTAACGACATCGTCGACGGTGCCTAGTCTCCGTCTACTCACATTTGTCGTTGTAGCAAATTATGCCAAACTGCTTTGAGCTCGGGAGTGGGAGCTCTCAATATGATGACGCGTCTTCGAGGACGGCTATGAGGACTACAACCGCCGCCACCGCTATTCGCCACCGTTTCCGTTGGACCATTCTCGGCATTGCCATTCATATTAATCGCAACCTGTAATCTAAACTCCGTCGGTCTTTTCCTGATTGTAAAGCATGCCTCTGCAATGTTGGCTAGTCGTAAAGGTTCCTCCGTCACGAAGAGTACGCGATCTCTAGAGACGCGAGCAAACACCAAGAGATCGGTGAGAAGGAGCGCCCAAGACGGCTGTAAACGAGCGCGACCTTCCACTTTGGCTAGCGCACCGCCGAAGAGCCTATCGTAATCAACAAAATTTGATCACGCTCGAAATACATTTTCCGACGTCTTTACATTTCGAACGAGTGCCGTCTTATTCGATAAATGGTTGGGCACTGACTTACCATTGTCTCCCTGGCATAGCCAAAGTAAACGGTTTGCATTTTGCGAAAACTAGTCGTGACTCGACCTCTTGCAAACTAAGCAAGGGCCTTCCGGTGTCGCGCGGCGGTTCCATGACACCTGCGTTAGCCGTAGCTTCTCGATAACCTTGAGCCAAATCGCGAACTCGCTGGCAGTTTCTTGGTGATGCCAAACTCAATAGTCTCGTCATTTCTCTGTGGAAAAGAAAATGTCGAACGTTTCATGTCGATCTAGAGACTGATAATTCAAACGCACCTGTAGTGTTCCAAAGGAAGTAAGAGAACACCCGTAAGGTCGGGGCGTCTTTTGTGAGGGACGGCAGGTTCGCAAACCAACTTTGCGAAGGCTGTGTTTCGTCTGAGTGCAACGAGCAAACAACAGGCCCGTTGCAGGCCGCTAAGGTATCGTCTATAAGCGGCCGTGATCCTGGGTACTCTACAGAGATAGCTATCGATACCACCACGCTCGTCTCTGATTTCCTCGGATATCTTTAGTAGCTCGTCGAGATTTTGAAAGAGGATCGCGTAGTCCGCTGCGGAGAGAACGTCGCGTCTTTCGGATAACGGCGTCATAAATCTCGTGTGACCGCTTCTCATGGTTCCCCAATACCTCGTCTCTCGTACCGATAATTCTTCCTCCGGCGGTGCATCCGGAGCGAGATTCGGAAAAACCTGATCACGTAGACGTGCAAAATTTTCGTCCTGTCTTTCCAACTACACTACCGATCGAGAGACCGCATGCATCGCTGTCGTTACCTACGATAATGCTTCCTTTTTTTTAATAGCTTGATCAAAGGCTCGTTCGAAATAATAATTGTGACGGAAACTGGATATATCATGAAATTTTATAATTGGAATTAAGATAAAATAATAATCGTCAACGCTCGATGAGTCGACGATCCCAAATCGCATGATTGTGCGTCGATCTATTAAATACTATAGAGGATGTTGTCGACCAAGCCGACCAGAGGTATATCACGTGTTGACGAGTAACAAATTTAGCCGAGAGGTGTCACAAATGTAACATAACCCAGGTTAGTTTACGAGAAAAGGCGGCGAAAAGCGCCCATACTCAAGCTCAAGGTTAAGCGCGAGACGAAGCGGAAGACGGAGCTTTCCACAAAAAAACAGACGCTCGAGCATTACGTTGACTTTCGTTCTTTCTTTCTTTCTTTCTCTCTCTCTCTCTCTCTCCCTCTCTCTCTAAGAGACCCAAGACCAAGACCGTGGGTTGGGTCTCAGGGAGAGAGAGAGAGAGAGAGAGAGAGAGAGCGAGAGAGGTAAGGTAAGAAAAAAAAAAACAAAAATGCGTAACTCTACCCGTTCTTGTGTTTCGGTCCACCTACCGCTTTGTATCTGGCGTCTATACTGCGTTCACCGAGAGAACGACCAGGCTTCGCGCAGCTTTGGGCGGAGTGGGGATAAAACGCGGCCGGGTCTGCCTGGATTTTAGTGGAGAAAAGAACAAATGAGCGTTCATTTATGCGCAACTTTGACCAAATCTGACCAAATGCCTGGTCGTTCTCTCGGTGAACGCAGTATAGTACGGCGGCCAAGTCAGTCCGCTTTACGTGATTGACCAATATTTATTATTAACACGTTCACGCCGGCGTGCATCACCGGTGGGTCACGCTCAACTGTTTCATCTGGCGGCGTGCATCAACGTTGGGTCACGTTTGAACAAGAAAGAATCGCGCGCCGCCGGATGAAGCGCAACATGAATTCGAGCACCGCCTCACAGCGAAAAACATGAAAATCGGCCCCGGCGTGAACGTGTTTAATAACTCGTTAACTAACCTAGGCTATTCTACTTTTTTTACACCTTACAACTCAATTTTTTACTCGATAACACGCGATATACCTCTGGTCGGCTTGGTCGAGAACACCCTGTATTCGTATAGTTATAATTCTGAATGATGATACGAACAAATAATCTTGTTGCAAAACTCTTCAAGAAAGATACTATCGTGTCTTACGATGAAACATCTAAATACTCGCATGCAACTGTTCGGTGCTGTCCGAGCAGAGAAAAGGAGAAAGAGAAAGAGAGCGAGCGTTGCTCAGTCGTTTTGTTCTACTTTGTAACGCGAGCAATAACGCGTTCCATTCAATTCGTGGTAAATCGTCGGGGAGCGGGATGGGTCTTGTTTCGTACATGAGCCTTCCCTGAACGTAACAACATATGTTTTATGCGGCGGTCGCCGTACATTGGTCCACACAGTATCCAACGCCCACTACGTCACGTATGCAGTTCACAATGTCCTTGATAAGTTTCAAAACAACCACTGGTTTATCTAGAAAAACGGGACCTTACCCGAACGCAAACACTGTTTATATGTCTAATTTCTACACAGACCAGTGTTTGTGTCTGGCTTTTAATAATCTCATTTGTTTTATGACGTGGTGAAACATTATATAAAACATACGTTGTTACGTTATACATAAGTTGTTACGTATATAATAATTTTTTGCTGTCTAATGTTAATATTAAGGGAGCATTATTGGCAATTATAGCATAATATTTAATTTCTATTAAGAAATGTATATTTTACATATTGTTTCACCGACGTTTTGGTCAAACACCATGACCCTTCTCAAGGCTTAGCGATCAACTACAAAAACATATAAACCTAGGTATAAGTTTACGATTCGAACCGAATCGGTGAAATAATATGCGACATATACATTTCTTAATAGAAATTAAATGTTATGCTCTAATTGCCAATAATACTCCCTGAATACGTTGTTATGTTCAAGGAACCCCCTCTACGAATAAGACCCTTCACAGGGAGAGGGATTTTCTTAACATTTACTTGATTCGTCTATACTCCTTTTACGATTCAGGGCTCTACCACACGAGCGTTAAAAAGTATGTACGTCGTGCCGCGCGCACTTTTGACGTCCGTCGTAGCAATACATTATTTCTTATGAGAGAGGTCACACGAGCGCATTGCAACGGACTTCGTTTTCTATTGTTTTCTTTTTTTTTATGACGGAAGACAAAAGTGCGTGCGGCACGATGCACTTTCAACGCGCGTGTAGCAGAGCCCTTAACAGTAAGAATCGGACGATCAAAATTTAAGGATGAGGATGAATGGTACGTACATAAATGAAAAGAACAACGTGTGTAGTTTGAAACAAAACTTGTTGACAACAAAAATAAAAAACAACCGGGCAAAGTACAAGAAAGTAACCGATATAGGCCAAGCAATAGAGCGGAAAAAGAGTGATTTCGTGAGAAAAAGAATACCAGGATGCCACCGGTGCCATTACACGAAGAAGTTGGTGAGCAGTGTGGTGTCACGTACGTCTTAATTTCATAATACAACGACCTCCTTAAAAAAAGGCTCTCAGACCCAACCCAGGGAGTAGTTGCAACGTCGCGCAATTCGTATAAGTCAACCCATACGTCTTTCATTGCAATCCTTCGGAAGCGCGGACGAAACATCGCGCAATCGAGACAATAACCTACTGAACCATAAGGATGGCCACGCGAAGGCATCAACGGGTAGTTGACTACTACGAGTCGTCTCGCGGAAGCGGAACCAAGTAAAGTCCCAACCTATCATAAATTATGTAACCTTGTATTCACGCCCCATCCACTAATCTCTGTCTTGTAAATATGAATCATTCCATTAAACTACTTTAAACCGACCTGAATGTCATTCCCTCAATAATCACCAATAAAGCGATAAGGTGTGTTTTAACACTTTAAAAGAGCAACGAACCCACGGATTGGATGCAAGCGAAGTCCGATCATCCGTTACAAAGCGATGTAGTCAGCTGTTCACGGCGTCCTCAACTTAGCAGGATCAGCTAAAACGCGACTAGCCATTCGACACACTCGCTACATATAATTTGAATTTTTATTGATTCTGCGTGTAATGGCACCGGGGGCATCTTGGTATTACTTTTGTCACGAAAAAATCTCTATTGCTTGGCCTGATAGACCAGTTACGAAAGCACGCCTCCCGCGTGAGACACGCGCGCGATCACTTTTTCTATTATTATTATAAATCGAAAACACACGCTTCCAATCCAGCTTAGGCGTAAAAAAAATTCGAGAGGGAAGAAAGCACGGTGCAATACAAGATTTTATAGCGAGTTTGAATCACAGTTGATACTCGTTGACTGCGAAACGAAAGCACGAAATAGTAAGCTTGGAAGCGCGACGTTCCGTTTCCTTTCGGCAGAAATTTCCGCTTCACGCGACGTGTCGTTGCCGAGCTCGACAACGATGACGACGACGATGACGATCGTTGTATACGTACATGTATCAAATAAAGTCATGGATGAAGAGGAACGTTCGCTCTCGTCGTTGAAAGATCGAAACGACCGTTCGTTCACGAATCGATTCGTCTCGCGCCTTCTCGGAACAAATCTCGAGAGGAAGGTGATCTCGGTCTTAGGCACGACGGCTAGTCCAGTTATTACATACATTTGAAAATGCATTTGAAGATAGAAAGCTGATTTTTGGATATATTGTGGTGGGAGGAGGGGGGGGCTGGCTTAGAAAAGCTTAACTTGAAATTGCCGACCGAAATAACCTAAAGCTTTCTCTGCTATCTTCGCTTTCCCGGCCGAGATCCAGGATGCGAAGCCTCCTTTTGTTACATTTACGAATAAATCGATTCGTTAGCGAGCCGATCCATCTATTTATCTATGATCTTTCGATCTTTCAAGCGGGCCTTGAACAAAAATAACGGAAGGACCAACAGAGATCCACGGTTGCGATTGTACAAATGATCCTACTCGCGTAATCAGACCAGAACACCGGTACCGACCTCGGCGCTGAACGCGACGGCTGTGTGCTGACTATTAGCGGCACCAAACGGTTGTTGTAGTGGAGTAACGTTCATCGAGTTGGGCCTGTGTGTCGTCGACGAATGAACACCTCCCTTGCGGTAAACTTCGAGGACGAGCTGATTCGTTGCCGCCTGGATTGATCCGAGTACATCGTCTCTCGGTTTTGTCACGACGTTCGTCGTTTCGACGAAGACGACGTAATCGCCGGGCTTTAAGCCGGATCTCTCCGCAGGACTTCCAAAATCGACGCGCTCCACGCGAGGCGGTCTGCCCCAGGATAAGGAGAAACCCCATGGCACCTGGACGTAATCGTAACGCGTAAGCATACGCGCAAATTTTGTCGCGCTTTCACCTTTCTTTCCTTCTTCCATCTCTAGTAACGCGCTCCATCTAGCGTAGCTCTATCACCATCTACCTACGTCATAAATTTTGTCAACGATACCTGATTAACGGCGCTTTGTCTAATCAGTCTTCTAGTTACGGTGCAGGGCGTTCTACCGCCTCGTGCAGTGAAACCCGGATGTAAGGGTAAACCGGTCAAAGGATCGACCGGTTCCAGCTCGAGATGTCTTAGATACGTCAGATTGTCGTCACCTCCGGTATCATTGTTATCCGTTATTTGTCCATCCTTGGACAAGGGCGGTGAGACTCCACATTCTTGCGGTACTCCCGTGTAAGGAGTGCTCGGACTTCGGCCTGATCCAGCGGATTCGAGCGGGTGCCATGTCGCTTCCTACGAAATGCACAACGTATAATGTTAATCCTTTTATCTAGCCGTTCTTCTCTTACGCGTCGTGCCTTTGATTCGTCGATACTTCGATGTTATGCTTTTTTTCTCAACGAGTATCCGCGATGTCTACGCGCTTCGCTAACACGAACGTAACGGTGACTCTTTATAACGTCAACAAAACTCAAACAGTTTTAAAAGGACAGCGATAACGATGAAAGCAACGCAATAAATGGCGACTGCGATCATCTTTCTTTGGATCGATAAGCGATGGGATGCCAAAGCCTTGTGCAACGACGCGCCGCGGCAGGAAGTCAATGTGCGTTGATCAGAAAACACTACACGAACATAACTATCGTGCAATGGCCAAAAGCCGAACGAACTCTAGGCACCGGTAGTAATGCATCGACCGCTAGCTCGTCGACCGTTAGCCGCTAATCGGCTCAACCCTGACCTTGAGCGAGAAGACTTAAAAATTGCGGACATTACGAGAGCTCGTCTTTCTATACGTATGTACGTATGCAGGATTGCCATCGATAAAGGCTCAAAATCTTCGTTGAGTAATTAAAAGAAACTATGTTCGCGCAATGATTCGCATCGTCAGCTTTTACATACATTTTCGTTAAAATAGATTTTGTTATATCCTATACGTATGTATATCTATGCACGTATGTACGTAAAATAATGCATTCGATAATAGTAATCGTTACCTTATCCTGAGACAGAGGTAGAGGTAGAGTCATGCAGCCCAACAACTCGCTACGTCTGAAACACGCAGGAATGAGAAGAGAACATCAATTTTTTCACGTCTTGTATTAAATTGTTACGTATTACGTACTATTGGCATGTTTCCATACAAACAGTAATGGAGTCACGTAGGAACACGTGAAGCAAGACAGAGAGACAGAGAGAGAATATTTTCACGCGCGCTCGCTCTTGCGATACGAATGCCATATTTCGCGAAGAAACTAACACACGAATGGCGGTAGTGGTGGTTTAGTCCGGATGTGACGAGAGAGATGCACGTGGAAATCCCGATGCGCATGCCTCGAGAGAATCGATTCCCCTCCTACCGCAAAGTGCCCTCGAAAACCCAGATATTATATAGTTTTAATATTGGGATGGACCGTTGCGTCCCATAAGAGAACAACGCGAATTCCAAATAAGGAATATTTCATACTGTCTTTGAGCAATAGTTACAAGTAATCGCAGATAGGTTCTTAAATATTTTCCAAAGAAAGACTGTTTTTACTCGGAACTCGATTGAAATCAAACAAGATGCAATGTACTTTTGATACCTTTTTTAATTTAACGTGCGATGAAAGTATATATCGAAGATTTTATGTTACGTAATAGATACAGCTCTATAGCCCACTGTCGTACGAAGGGTATATATGTATTAAAAATTGTTGGTGCAAATAGACACCGGCGCCGCGACGACAATTTATAATTGGATTCTCCTATTCCTAATCGTAACCATTTTTTTATTTATTCTGCGCTTGGAAAAGTAACAGTAAATGGATCGTAACAAAGGTAACCGCGCACGTAAATACAAGGAAAATGAGAGATAGTTAAACTGTACGCATAATCCTGACACTTGCCCAAATATTTTCATTGCCCATCCTTTTTTGGCAAAGGTACACCTACTATGTGTCGATTAGTGACATGGTTAGATAGAAGCAAAACGTTTCGCATTAACAAATCACTCGATATTTCATAAGCTTTCGTGTACACCCTTTTATGTAGATCCTAAATTCATACGTAGGTAGATGTATGTGTTTCAAAATTAATGTGTTTAATAGCAGGTAGTGTAGTGGTAAATTAGGCATGTAATATACGAACATATATAATATGTATCGCGTACAAAATGCCGTATCCGAATCGCAGTGCATCAAGTTTCGATTTTATTTGGAACAGCTTCCCAGACTCTCCTCTCTCTCTCTCTCTCTCTCTCCCCCCCCCTCCCCTTGCCTCCATCTATCTATCTCTATCTCTATTGTTATCTACTTCTCTATCCCTTTCTCTCCGCGTGTCTTCTCCTGTCCTTCCTTTCCAACCCCTCTTCCTTTTTCAATTGATCGAAGCCGCCGCATGACATTTGCACGGGCTCTGTTTCTATCGATCAACCGTTTTCTTTTTACATAATATCTTCAGTTCTCTCGGGCATGCTCACCTTGCTCGGCGATCCCTGTGCCAAACGGCAATTTCCAGGGTCCACGTCGGTTTCGTGGAACAGTGTGTGTCGTTCACCGGGCAAGGCAGTATCAGGGTCTCTTGAAAAACCGGATTCGGCGTTGCTCTGTGAACCGCGGTTCTCTTAACGCGGACTCCTTCACCACTGATATTTTTTAGACTGACCTTAACGTAAGCGTAAATAGGTCTGTCTTCGTAGGTCCTTCGAAGATCTTTGCACCTTATCACTGCACGAAAAAAAGATATTGTATAACATGTATATATTTTTCGGAACGAAGGAAGGAGGTATTAGCGAATTCTTTGGCGACGCGTTAGGCTTAGATCTCTTTTACTCTCCCTCTCTCTCTCTCTCACGCATACACACTTTCTGTGCTTCATACCCCCGCCCTTCCTCGCTTTAAGAACCACCCATGTAGCACCTCCATGACCCGCCTGTATCTACTCCGCCGCTACTAAACGTGTTCTTACGAAACCCGTTCATTCTACATATTCCAAATGCAAGAAATATTTCGTTTCTATATACGCGCTAGTAATATGTGGTATTTTGATGATTTATGTATGTCTATGTTCAAGCAAAATGCTGGAAAGAATAGTTTGATGCTTTTGCAGCAAATCGCACTCACCACTGCGCTAACCGTTAGCAGCTTACATATCTCGTCATCTGGCGGTAGCAGTGACGATGGTTTACGCCAACTGGATGGGAAGTGGAATCTCAGTGGAAAATATGGAAGCCGAGTGTCGCGTGTCGATGATGACGATTTGCGTTTCGATACCCCTACTGTGCTAGGTACAACGGGCACACTTTCACAATCTCGCCAACATTTCCTACGTTACGATTTATTTACCTAAATATACGTATAGCGTAACAACAAACGGCATAAAATGCACGACACTCTATAGTTGCATCGCGTGAGACGTGTAAGCCGGGGTCACGGAAAATAATGTCTTTGAAGGGAAAACCTGTCGTTCTGTTTTTTTTTTTTTTATTATGCAAGAGTAAATAATTTGCAAATATGTGACAAGAATTGATGTCAATGCCCCTACTAAACGATCAAACGAGAAAATGCTAAGAGAGTCTGTGGGTTACTGGCGCACTACTTCTCCCTCACGGTGCCAAGTGTGACAGATCCCCTCTTACGGCACGCGAACAGTTAGCGCATGTCTCGTCGTTCGTATAACGCGGAACACGCTTCAGGAACGTAACGAGAAACTTCGCGAACCCTGCACGCCTCGGTGATCCCTTTTTCCCATGTAAAACATAGATTCGCCACTTACCTCGAATTTTTAAATTATGATCGATGTCGAACGAATACTCGATTTCGATTGATCCGCGACAATTCGGCCTTGATGGTTCACTCTCCTCCGGGCTATATTTCAGACATCTTCGAACGGTAGCACCTATCAACTGGGCCTCGGGTGTATTCGAGATCGAATTTAAGGCGGACTTGGAGCTACAACGATAATCATCCATCGAGGATGACTTTAGACTTTCCAGCTCCCAAACATTGTCCTTTTCGCTCATATCCATCCGCTCGTCCTTGTATTCAAAGTCAATACTACGAAAGGACTCCTTCGAGAACGTAATTCGTTTATCCTCCAAAGTCGAGTCCAAGTCAGTCTCGAGTGCGAGTTTCTTCACATTAAAGTTGATCGCCTCGAGCAACGGAATATTGTCTTGCATTTGTAATTTTCTACACGTTATTGTTGTTGCTGTAGAAGAGCTGCCGCTGGAAGGTATCGTTTTTTTCGGTCTTTTATCGTCAAAAATCTTCTCTTTTCTCTGCTGCTGCTGCTGCTGTTGCTGTTGCTGCCGCCGCCGCCGTTTTCTTCGTATACCGCGTTGTCTTTTCAGGGTGAATTCGCCGTAGTTGCTATTCTGTTTACCGTTAATCAATGGTGAAGAGAAAGCCCAAGCGATCGGAGAGGGGAAATCCTCCAAGAGCTGACTAGCCGAAGAGACGGAACTGTCGCTATGTTCCATGCTAGTATACTTCATCTTCCCATCTCTTTGATATCGCACTATCGTCTCGTATGTATGACCGTCCTCGAATGCTTCCTCATTTTTATTATCTCCTTCTTCTTGCTTCTCACGTATGCCAATGTTCGGAGTAACTTGAAATACTTTTGTCCTTTCTTGGATATCGCGCAAAAGAATTTCCGTGACTGTCTTACCGCCAAAATCGATTTCGTTTTCTCTAAATGTTAATAATAAAAATAAAAAGTGAAAGCACTTTGGTTACGTACGTAAACTTGCATATTATATGCTTATATTTTACTTACTTTTCGAGGACTTCTGTAACCGTGTTGTCCGTGTTTTCAAACTTGGATAAATCTTGATCGAGAACTAGACTGGATAGTTTACCAGCGAGTGGCGTTTGCCAAATATTTTTCTCTCCCTCCTTCGAAGGACTAACGAGAGATTGACTACGATGATGAGTGACTTTCGTGTAATATGGAGTTTTACATCTCGCATGTATTTTTTTGGAAACCCTTGTTAGTTTCGGTTGATATCGCTCTTGGTTGGACTCGTCTAAGTTCATCCTGAAATTGCAGTTCTGCATGTAATAAATTTGAGACTGGCTTAATGATACCGAGTCCGCTTCCATGACGTCTTCGGGACTGGTGGCCATGGAGATCTGCCGAAAGAAATCCGAAACGTGCGACTGCAGGTTTGCGCGCGCCTCGTTAACCATGTTTTGCGGCAGCTCATTGTCGAAAATCTGAAAACTCTTCTTTGATTGACTCTTCGGGAACAAAGTTGGATCCATTGGTAACGTTAAAGCCGTTGAGCGCTTGGCATCAGATGGGAGAAACGTCAATGTTCCTATGTCAGCGTCCACTCTCGGCGTGCTTTCGTAAAAGCTCTTCATATTGGGTGACATTTCCGATTCTTGAGAAAGCGATTGTCGTTTTCCCGTTTTCACGTCCCTCGCCTTCGTTGCCTGATAGAGTTAAAAGTCAACACAAGACAAAAGGATTATCTTCTAAAGTCGCTCACTCCTTAGGTAGATAATAAAAGCGTTCTCGTTGAGAATGCTATTTTTTTTCTAAGGAAAGAGTATCGACGATCAATTCGGTCGAACAATCCATAACGATACTTACTTGAAAGTATGTCCTCAAGTCACTACCGTGTCTACAACATCGTCGCCGTCGCCCCCGCCGTCGAGGGACTTGCGCCGTGGGTTTCGCCGAAGTATTGTGCATGTTCGAAGCATGTTGTACTACGTCTTTGTTTCCGGTACCGGCTCCCGGTGGTGTATTGGACAAATCTCGAAAAGGCCTACGGAGTGTTTCCTTCTTTAAAGTGAGTGCCGGAGCGTGGGGCGTCGAACTGCTCGCTGACAACGATCTCGAAACCGTCCACTTCAGCATCTTTGTACAAAAGGAGAAAATCGACAAATTACTTCTCTGCACATATGGACTGACATGCTTACTACCTACTCTAACCCCATATGTATATACATTATACATTTTATATAGTACGCTACATACGATTTTGAAAGACGATGGGGAAGTAAATATGTTCTTCTGAATAACGTAACCTACAAGATACAAAAAAGGAGAGAGAGAGAGCAAGAGAAATAAAAATTAACAACGTGGAGAAAAAATAATAGATCGATCAGATCGTGTCTGGTAACGAAAACGTGGGTTGCACCTGTCCTAACATAGGGGTAATACCGAACAGGTGAAACACTGCACACACGCATGCACGCGTACACACATCGCAACCAGAGACTGTTTTACCAGTTACTACCATTCTTTAGTATTTAACGACCGTTTAAACGCGCCCTAAAAGAACGAACCTCACCACTATTTCTGAAAAAGTAAGAGATGACAACGAAAATTGACCATATTGAGAATTACAGTTTAAAAGCGGCTTGATTTTTCTGAATACGCTTGATTGAATTATTGTTGAACATTGATTGAACCGGAGGGCGTGACTACTTTTACGTACAAAGAAAAAGAAATATGTTATTCTGATGGAGCACGATTGCTAATACCGAGTTTATTTTCTTCTTTCCCTATTTCGAATAAAATATTTACGTTACATTATAAATGGGTTACTCGTCAACGGAGAAAATTGCTTCTCCAGGAAAAGAGATGATCGTAGAAAGATAGATAGATACCTATATAGAGATGAGACTATAATGAATATCAGGTTTTCACTTTTAACGGTTCCTTTGGAGGGTGAGCGGGACGCATTGCAAAGTACCTAAGTATAACAAAATGCATTCATTTGCATACAGGCTGTTGCCATGCCAAGCACGCGCTCTTGTCCCACAATACTTAGTTTTTCGTTCTGTCTGTCCCTTTCTCTCTGTCTGTCTGTCTGACCCCCCCCCCTCTCACAAGCACATACAATACGTGTAAGTGAGTGCGGTATTATCGTACACGGTGGAAACGCGGAACGATGGAGGGCACCTGCGCATATGGTGGGACTTGTTACAACCCATCTGGTCTTCTTGTTTGTCTCGCTATTACCTTGGTGGTTTCGTTTGAACGTCACACTATCTTCCGCAATGACTTAGGATCGGACATTTTTAGATAACCTTAGAACCCGATTCTTCGTAATAAAATAAGTGCAAAAGTATAATCAACTATGGGTCAATTCTGTCTAGTTTACGAGAAAAAGAAATTTAAAGTTCATAATTTGTCAAGTTAGAAAATAAAGTTTATTGAATGGGTTATATATCTAAAAAAAAGCAGCACTATATCTCGTAGAACTAACGAATACGGTGCAATTTAAATTATGATAGCGCCTGAGATTTTTGTCATAACTTTTTTTTCTAATTTTGCTAATATGCTCTGTCAGCCACTTGATTATATTATATTTTGCAACACAAGAACTTCATAACGTAATGAAATAGATGAAATTCTTTTTCCGTGGGAATTTTCACGTACTTTTAAAAGTTTAGATGATGATTAATCATAAAAAATGTAAATATAGTAAATAAAATGATATGAACAATAAAAACTTTTTGAAAACAAGCTTTTATTTAGTGTACTAAAAAAACAATAATAACATATACATATATTATATTATGTTGAATTATTTGTCTTAAAAGCTTGTCGCGCGAAAGAGAAGGCATTAATGTTGTTCGACAGAGATTATAAGTATCTAAATATGTATCTTTATGTTCTATAACGCGACCAGCTCTCAAGACAAATAATTCAACATAATATAATACCTATATATATATATATGTTATTATTGTCTGTTTAGTACACTAATTAAAAGCTTGTTTTAAACAAGTTTTTTTTTTTCATATAATTTTTTAATTTTTTGTTTCGAGTAAGGTATAACAGGGTTTGTGGTTTGAGGTTAAGCTGTCAAAAAGGTGCCGGACATTTAAAATAAAAAAAAAATTCCTTAGAGATCCGTCGCGTCGGGACTCGAACCTCCGACGTCGGAAACATAAGGTTAACACGCTACCATCTCGGCTACTCGTTCACTTGATAAAATATAGCACTTTTCGATATGTAAGTAGCATAAAAAATTTCTCGAAAGAACCCTTTGCTTTTCGAAAATGTAAAAAAAAAAAATCTCTTGTCATCCGAGTTACGTATGTGTGTAAAATTCCAAGTCGACCGGATAAGTAGAAGTGGGTCAAATTAGGCTTACAAGATTTGTACCGGACATACAAGCTAAACTTAATAAAAGCTTGTAAAAAATATAAAAAAGATGAAACAAGTGCTTGACATGAAAATAATTAAACGAATACTTGTACCCTTCGGGAGTAAATCGTTTATTCAAGGCTAGGTTACACACTAGGTAACGTGTGAAGAGAAGAGCTAAAATCCCTTGTTCGAGATATGATTCTCGCGCTCGTGAAAGGAAAGATCGAAGCGAAAAGGAGGGGGGAGAAGCAGGTGACGAGAAGGTCGTACCTGATCCCTTTTCAAGATTTCGCATGAACACACTTGCGAACGCAAGAATAACGCATACTACGGACATGACCTGAGTACACATTGCGAGCGGTCTCTGAAAATGGTGTCTATTCATTCTTCCTAAGATCCCTGCCCCCCCCCCCCCCGTTTCTCTTTTACATACTCACATGCACGCGCGTACACACACGGATGCACGCGCGCACATTCTCAACAGTGCCTCGAGACTCGCTCCTGATTTACAATATTGGGCTGATCCAGCGCAGCTTTGCTTGTGCCATTTCTCTCTCGCTTATGGTGGTTCCACAGTTCTGATAAAGCATAACAGAAGGGAAGAAAGAGAGAGAGAAAGAGAATCAGACAGACGGAACAAGAGGGAGAGAGACACGACATCAACTAAACATCGACTTTGACAACGACGAGGAACACAAGGGGATTCGCGGAAGAAGGGGGGGGGGCGATTTTTGAAAGGGACTGCTGACGAGTTCAACCGACGACAATCAAAGGCGTATTCATTGGCATATTCTACCCGCTTTTTGGTGACGTAAGAAGAACAGAGCGAGGAAGACGGAAGGGAGGAGAAGGGAAACGCGTTGTGAAAAAGCAGACTTTAGCCGCACGTTATTTGGAGCACACCTGTCCCTCCGTTCCCTTTCCCTTCATCTCTCTTTTTCACTCTCCCACCCTCTTTCTCTTTCTCTTTCGCTCACTTTTTTAGAACTTCGACATGAGCTTTTCCGCTGATTGTGATAAAAAAAATATAACTCAATGGATCTGTTATAAAGAAAAAGGGGTAGCACATTCTATAAATTCACTTGTAGAGACGTGCGTATAATTTAAAAAAAAAGAAACAAAGTGTGAAAACTAACTAAAGAAAGAAAAGTGTATAAAGCATGTATGGACGATGCTGACGACGAAGTCTCTTTTTCGCTCATCCCTTTTCTCTGTAAGAGCATCACGAAACAGAGGAAAAAAAAGAAGGCTATTCAGGTACATTCGAAATAAGGTACAGAAAATACGATAACTGTAAGTGGTACAGTAAAACGATCTACATATAAGTAGTACGATTCTTACAGAATCTTTGGAAATTTTGGTTGGCTAAATTTGTACTGGATCTAATTGCAGGAATTTCAATTATACGATCCGCGCACGATCTGCTTATTCCTGCTACCATTATTTTCTTTCCTTGCAATTTCCTATTTGTTTATCCTCATATACTCGAATTAAAATGTAACAAAGTATTTAGAAAGTAAGTTTCGTGAAATTTAGGTTTTAATCTTTCAATTTCGAAAATATGCTAGAAATATAACGAAATTTCCTTCGCACTAACGCATACCCAATGCTTCGTGATGTAACTGTCAATCAATTAAGAGATCATTTACTTTCGTCAGCAGCTGAAACGTAAGCTGTAAACTGTAACTTCTTTAAACATTGTATTTTTCTAAGTAAACTATAGAATAATTGTAGAAATAAGTAAAAACTCTTTCAAACATAGAAAGTTAATTGCATCTATCAAAATGTGCCGTTTCTATTTCAACTGACAGCGCTAAAGTTTTCATACGAGAAAAAACAAATAATAATAATGAACACAAACTACATTACTGACTTTTTCTCTTGTATCGTGTACTCTGGGTTAGTTTCCACAAGTTGCGTATGTAATCACCGTTATCCCATCTCACATTTTGAATTTACATACACATAATAATCCGCAACACGTAATGGCACAAGAAAAGAATAGAATTTATGTGAACGACAACAGGATCGCGGCACGGAGACGAATGTACACGATGCTACAACGGTTAGTTCTTTACTGTCGTAGTGGGGCAAAGGTATAAGCCTTATGTAGGTAAGGTAAGGGTCCCTCGGCAAGGTTTTCCAACGAGAAAGACTGCCATTCTCTCTCCCCCCTCTCTCTCTCCGTCTCTCTCCCACTCGACGTCTGTGATCTGACCATGGCAACCATTCAAAATCAGCTCCAGGTAGACCAAGATACCATATTCCAAGAAACCGGTAAAAGATGTTCCTGCATAATAAATAAAATGATAGTTCTTGCGAAAAAAAGTTCAGTCTTATGCAACTATAATTTATTATCAAAAAATTGATGTTCTCAAAGGAGTATTGAAGTTAAACATCATACGCTGCGATCATGGACATTATTCTAAATATTGTAAGTGCGTAAGATTCAATGGAGATTGATACAGAATTGCTTGAGAGTATCGACAGTCTTCATCTAGACGCCAAAACGAATTTGCTTAAGGGGGGGGGGGGGGGGGGGCAGTCCCTTTAGAGTATTCCAAAAATCGATTTATTTTCTATCATATTTCGAAAGTATAATGTATGGAGAGTATACTGTAAACACGTCAAATCGAAATATGAAAAATTTACGAAGTTATAGCACATAGTCGAGAGCGCCCGAACCGCATGCCGTAATCTAGGGAGTCAGGTATTCGGAGCGCTTAGGGCAGAGCAATCTCTCTTTCACAATACCTTCGTATAGACCTCTTGTACCTTTTGATTTGCAAACGAAAGTTTAAACGTGACAGTTTGGCGATTGGCCAAAGCACCTGCATTCTGGCTTAAAAATCATTGAAATATCAGCCTACATTTTCGCAGGGTTCTTTAACGAAGGCTACACCTCCATTTTTAAAATAATGACTGCGTTAGATATAATTGTTGGCGCCTATGCTAAAGTTCTTGCCGAAAACACCGATGCGGCGCGGCTAGTAAAACAGAACCGGAGGAGCCTTCCAAGCTAAGGTTTCAAGAAGCTAAAGGTTTGCTCGATGCGCCTTGTATCGCAGATTGATCGGTAAGTCATTAAAACTAATAGTTTTATTGCATTGAAACTTTAAACGCGATTATCTCGAAACTACGTTCTCAAAAAAGGCACGTAGTGTAGCTCAAAAAGTAATTGATCGATCTGGTTTAAATTTTGGAAGATTACTCACTATACTACTAACGAGGCTCTAAACCTATAGTTTTAAGGTTAGCGCGAAAATAAATCGAGAAAATAGTCCGAAATATGCACATTTTACTAAAAAGCCTACCATATCATTAATTTTGTATCTTTTTGGATTTTTATAGGTTAAGCGCCTCCCTTCACATGTTAGTTATCGAAAAATAATGTGGAATTCTGTTTCAGATCAATAGAAAAAGTTAAAAAGATTTTGCCATTTTCGATGTTCCGCGCGACACGCACAACGAAATCATCATTTATAACTCCGCCATTTTGTGTCGTTTGAAAAAAAAAAAGAAATTTTTTATAGTTAAGATAGTAGTTACCTATACACGTAATTTCTACATTAGTATTAAATTAATTCGACCTTCCAGAACTTTTGAGTTAGAATTCTATGGACACTCTGTCTCGAGGTGTAAAGACGCGAAATCGATTAGAAGGGCAACCGAGCACTTTGTCAAAAATTGCATGTTTCCGTCTCGACCGTGAAATACGTCGAAAACGAGTAGTCTACTACATTCTACGGTATGCCGCATGTGCGTGCCATCTTTCTCTCTCTCTCTCTCTCTCTTTCTTGTCACCAAGAAATAATATTGAAGGAGATGAATAGCAAAGCATGCTCTCGTGGGAGCTGGAGCCGAACTAACTGTAAATTCAGCTTCCGTTACGAAAATAAAGCTTAGCGACGTGAGAAGGGGTAGGAGAAGGTGGGTAGGAGCAAATGGTAGGAAAGAAGGGAAGAAAAAAGAGAGAAATGAGAAGTGAAAGAAATTGAATGCGAAATCACTCGACCAACAGGAAATGAGTGAACGAAAAAGCGAAAGTAAAGTATTCGATTACGTCGCCAATAGCTAGTAATTTTTATTTATTTTGGTTATTATTACAAGCTTTTATTTAGTTTCTCTTGACCGTAAGTATGTCCGGTACAAATCTTGTAATCTAAATTTGATCCACTTATACATATCCAATCGACATGAAACTTAGCACACGCACGTAATACTGATGACAAGACATTTTTTTTCAAAAAAGCAAAACGTTCTTTCAAGAAATTTGAAGATACACACTTATATATCTAAAAGAGCTATCATTTCTCAATTGAACAACTAGACGAGATGGTAATAAAAAAAATAAAGCCGCGGGACACAAAAGGTCACACCTTTATTATAACCAATGTATATACTAAGTTAAAAAAAAAAAACCTGCATACTTTTCATATAAGACTGCAAGCGCTCGCAAGTGCCTCCCTTCGTGCTCCCAACAGTACAGTCGGCGGCATATATGGCTACCCAGTATGAAGTTAGTAATAACAGAAATACTATAGAAATTCTCATATAATTTAATTATCGCCAACTTCATACTAGGTAGCCATATATGCCGCCGACTGTACATACACACCTTCGTCGACAATGACGACTACTACGCATTAGGTACATATTGGAATAGGTAAAAAGGAACTCCCTATGGTCGTGCCTAAAAGAAGGAATAAAAAAAAATAAGAGCACGTGTACGTATTATCATGCTTCCATCCTACTCGTCTATTACATTTTTGCTCGTCTATACACACACAAATTCACCTCCAAAGCAATTATTGAAACCAGTTTCGAAAAATGTAAACGATTGTATATTCGAAAGGTCAATATTATCAACGTTTTCCGATGCGAGCGTTACAAACTAAACTTCTCCAGTGCTAGAAACAAGAAGGGCGAAGATGCGAACACTTACAAAGAGGGTCACGAACATAAAATTATCCGTATTCTGCCAGCCGCCGAGAAAAGAAAGAAAAAATCGGTGGCTTTTTCTCCGTCGCTAATTGGCGAGGATGACGCATTGCCTTTATAATTGGTCGAACGAGAATCACAAATTGAAAGATGCAACGTTTCTTTACTGTTTTTTTGTCTTGCAACTCGTCAACACCGCCACTCCCCTCGTCTCTTTCTTCTTCCTCATTTCCAAGATTTACCGAACAAGGATTGTACTTGCATCCAAAATAAGAAATTTTCAATTTGGAAACTTTTATGCAGTAGTTGTGCATAGAGACAGCGAATGTGTAAGATTTGACACGCAGGTCGAACAGAGTGTCAGACTCGCGGCCTACTTTTTAACTGACTTAAAAAAGCAGGAGGTATTTTTGGCACGACCGCAGGCAATACCTTATTTTTTTGTATGTCCGAGCATAGCTAACAAGTAGCCGATTTTCGAACGATTCGCTGCATCGTTGGAAGAATAAGTCGATTTATCGGAAGCAAACCTTTTCGGTCTTGTGAACATCATCTAGGAAGTTCAATTGTTGCTATATTAGTTGCAGAATATGTATGTGTTTCATTTATGATATACTCAGAATGTTGCAACTTTTTAGAAGGCAGCGCAAAATTAATCAACAATACACTAATAGCCAGACATTTGGGGGTGTTGATGGACAATTTCGTATTAGGCATTCACTCTTTTATTCGTGAAAATGAACGTGTAAGAATATTTTGAGTCGCCTCCGAAATAGTTGCAATATTTTGAGTACATCATAAATGAAAGACATACATATTCTGCAACCAAACATTGACTGCAGTTGTCAGTTGTTACTATATTCTTTCATATTGTAACTATGCATTGCAACTTTTTTCATTCTTTGTAGCACTTATTTCAAATTACTTCTATCAATTTTTTCGCTTTTCATTTTCACTATTTTCGAAGTCGGTTTTTATTTCCTTGTTAAACATTTGTTTTCATAAAACCAATTCAATGTCTTCGCGGTAGGCCTTATCCACGGATCGTGCGCTACAATAAAGACCGTTTGAAATTTTTGGGGCATGATAGGATACAAAGTGCCCTGCCTTTTTAGTACTTAAATTTTCAGGGTGGAATATTTTCTAAACTACCACTACAAATTAAAAGTGCAACACAGTACTTGAAGAGCAACGATTTACGATGTAACCTACACTGAAACCTTCTTTAGAAGGTTTCACAACAATAACATTTCTATGCCACGTGGACCTTTTGATTATTATTAACCGACTTCAAAAAGAAGTTTTTTTTCATCTATGTTACGCGATATCTTCGCCGAGTATGAACCGATTTTAATGTTTCTTATCTTATTGCATAGGCTGCATCTATACTTACTTAATACTCATTTACTCGATTAGTTGCCCAACTCTGCCGTCGGGATATTTTCATTTCCTTTTCGACGCTGCCGTAGCTCTCGCATTCACTCGGCACTGAACTTTATAGGCTTTTTCGATTCCTTTCGACACAAGCTTTCCTCTGACTTACGTTTTCTATAATACCGACCATATTTACGAATCATATGAGACGACATCTTTAATTATTAAAAATTTTCAATTTAATACTGATTTTTCCATATATTTCGCGCAAGCTCTTTACAATGACGCCCGAATCAATCTCCTAGTTCAACACGTTTCCACGCTACTCCAATGTATAACTTTATACAAAGCTAATTCGCAACAATTACGCGCATGCGCCTACACTGGAGCGATGACGTCACAGTCATAACAAATACGGCGCAACAAACATGTAAAGACACGATCTATCCGTTTTGTGGCTAACCATTGTTTACGTATTATTAGTTTCGTAGTTATTTGCGATTGAAATCTGTTCGACCGACCACCACTGAAACGCGCGCATAGACGTTTTCACATCAAAATATTCTTATTGTTGTCGCTTTAGTACACGTAATAAAGCATCGTTATTAAAAGGTTTCTTTTAATTTTATTGTTACGAGAAAAAAATTATGTTTTGTTATAAAAACTGAACGTATATACAAAATTTCATATCGATACTATGAGCAATTGAGGAGTTCCCTCGCAATAAGACGATCTAGACTACAGCATCCGGTCATGTCTATCAAATGAATGCGTTGTCATTGGAATTGAAAGACTGTATAAAATTTCAAGCTGGTAAGTCAAAAGAATGTGGTTCAAAATTGATTCGCAAGATTTGTAATAAAGATACTAATAGGGAAGGTTGAATAAAAGCTTGAAAAAAAATGCCACGACTGGATCCTGCAACGTTGTAGTCAAAATATTAGGACGCTACCACCTCAGCCACTGAGATTGAGCCACATTGGTTGAGAAGGAATAACTCTTTCAGGTATACCTATAATATTTAATATAATTTATGTTATATTAATTTATACATTTTTTCGATAAAAAGGTATTATCATCGGAATTACGTATATTTGCGAAGGTTCAAATCGAATATACGGAAATCGGTCAAATTTAGCATAACAAATTTTGATCAGACATACATACCCACAAACCAAACTAAATAAAAGCTTGTAATAATGACAAGCCCCCCTTATAACTTCGGACTCTTCAAGAAATGTCGATTACCACGATAAAGTGAAGAGAAAAAATGGGGGCGTGAGATACGACTCTGGCACGGACAAAAGATATCATTTTCATCTAGCAAAATTTTCATACGTCATAACAAAAAAACTTTCCTTCTCTTACGTGTTAAGATTTCAAGTTTAATAAAAGAAGAGAAAAAGTAGCGATTGGGAGGGGACACGTTTGATGCTTACATAGTTGGAGAGAAAGAGAAAAGAGAAAAGCGAGATAGTGTTGCCAGGCCCGCCTAATATTTCTCAGTGGACGACGCAAGACGCGTTGTACGTGTCAACGCGTCGCGACGCGCTCGTCCCTCACATCGTAGCTGAAACATCGAAAATTAAACTCCCCTCTCTCTATCGGCCGTAACCCCGCGTTAGGAGACTTTTCTTCGCGTGTCTTTTTCTAAGCGCCATTTTATTTTCTTGCTAAAAAATAAATGATCGAGAAACTAAATCCTAGATACCGACATAAGTATATACAGAGTGTCTCATTTTTTGAAACACAGCCAAAAACTTGGAAATTTATCAACGTTAACGGATATGTCGTTACTCGATACCCTTGCGTAACGAGATCCAAGCCGCTGTTATGGACAAAAGAAAGTTGTGAGGACGATCTCACGAGTCCAAGTCTCGATTGAGAGCATTTGTGAAAATTGAAACCTCGTGTTGTGCCGGACGTCTGTGGCGCCGACGCTGACGCATACGATTAGCAAAGTTACATAGTACAACATTCTCCGACTCGAATCTACAATCTCAGTCTGTGGATTCTTTTAGCAAAAAGTATCTTGGCTGAAAGAAAAGTCATTGTCAAAATTGAATTAATAGCTCGAAAACAATCTTTTGGAAGATAATTTTTACTCAATTTATGGGGGATATCGACTCAACATACAGAATGATCCATGAAACATGATCAGCCTATATTATTCTGCTGCTAATAGTCCAAATGAAAAATTAGTTTTTAGTATACCTAACACGGTTTACGATGCGCTTCAATATGATTATAATAAATTTTAACAATATGATTATAATATAATATAATAAATCAGCTTGCAGCTGATGAACATCATTTTGAACATTGTTTTAAGTAAAGGATAATTTTTTAAGGGGTTAGTGTCAATTATGACACCGAAAAAAACGCCTTTTTTATGATTTTTTTTTGACGGCTGGTTTATTCATTTTCATACCAGTATTTTTTCAATAAAACAATGCATGTTTCAAGAAGTTACCATAATTTTTTCATGACAAAATATTGATTCGCGAGTTATAAGCGATCTCCAAGCTATCGTTAAAAAGAAAGGCGTTTTGCGGTGTTCACGGCTACTCAAGACTGAATCATCTGTAATAAAAAATGTTAATGGGGTCGTTAGTTAACAGCACTACCTTCCGAATGGATGAAGAGTTTAGGCTAATTTTGATTTTTTACAAAATGGCGCACATGTACAAATAAAATTTGTTTGTAGGTGAAAGAAGTCGGAAAAAAAATTTCTTTTGAACATCCACGATTTTGTAAAAAATCAAAGTAATGGTAATTTCAAAAATTGTTGTAACCCAACGGTTGAAACGTACTAATTTATGTGGAAGTAATTTGCAGTTTGCGGCAAAAATACTTGCGCCGAACGCATTCGGCGAAAATTTTTACTAATGTGGACCCGCTTTAAGAGGTCCGTCGAAACTCGAACCTCGGATGTCGGAAGCAAAAAGCTAAGACTCTACCATCTCGGCTACTCGTTCAGTTGAAAAAATGTAGCTTTTTTAGATATTTAAGTACTGAAAAATTAAGATAATTTTAACTTGTTGCTCGCTATTTTCTCTTTTCTCGTGATGCGTATCGAAAAAATGTCTATTATGAAACTTGTAGAGCATACTAATACCTGCAGTGCAATGGTTACAATTTGTTTGTAAGTCAAAGATTACGACTTCTAGCGCTCCGTAAATTTCGGAAGTTGGCGCGAAAGTTCGTTCCCATAGCTTTTCTGTTTTATTTATTTATATTGTTCAATAATAATTTTTTCCAGAACCGTAAATCCGTTACAACATATCTTTTCAACCGCGCGAGCTATGGAAACAAACTTACGCGCCGACTTTCGAAATTTACGGAGCGCTAGAAGTTGTAATTTTTGTCTTACAAAAAAACTGTAACCATTGCACTGCAGATATTAGTATGCTCTACAAGTTGGATAATAGACATTTTTTCGATATGTATCACGAGAAATCGATATCTCTCTTTTCGTTCGATATCTCAACAACGATCATCAGTAGGTAAAAAATGCGCCGAAGACGCGCACAGATAGGCCCTTTTATTTCTGAGAATGTGGCATGTACGGAAGCTGATAGAACGGCATGAAAGTGGAAACGTTTTGAAACCAATGAGTGGCTAATAAAGGTGGAGCCAGCGAAGTAAATCTCCACCTACTCTTAAAACACACTACTATATCTCCTCTCCGCGTGTGCTCTCGGCTGTTTGCGACGCAGAGAACGCGCGCGCGCACGCGAGAGAGAGAGAGAGAGAGAGAGTTAGGAAGCAAGGGACACAGCAGCAAACAAGAGGAGGATCTTTTGGTACGTCTTGACTCGGCAAAGTCAGTTGGCATCGAGTTGCCCCAAGCAAAATGTCCTACTTGTGCGCTTTCTTAGATCGTTGCTTTTCGATGAAACGTGTAAAATAAATTGTTTCAATTTGAAAGATGAAAACATCCCGTAACTTCGGAGTGCGACGGAACTATAGCGCGAATCGCAGTGCTGATTGGAATTAATTAATAAAAAACGCAGTCAATTAATGAAGCACAGAGATTCGAAGATACGACGCGATTCGTGAAAAGACCCGCGCAACATCGACAGCGTATAAAAGAAAGATCAATTTATGAGGCACACGTTCTGCTTTAGAATCGAACATATTCGCATAATAATAGTAATAATAATAATGATAATAGTAATATAATAAGAAAAACGATAATAATAGTAGGGGTAGTAAGGTAGTAAACAGTTTTTGTTGCACTTCCAGTGTGATGAGGCTGAAATTCGTAAACCCACATCTAATAATGGGAAACAAAAATGTAGCGATTAATCTCTGAAATGCTGAAAACGAGTCTGAACGATGATACGTGTGGCCGAGATCTTTTTTCTCACCTTGGTGTATAAATAATTACTCTTAAAATCTGCATTGTTCTATTCAAGTTCATACATACCCATTTGGCTCTTCATTTTTATGCTCGTGTCGCTCCTATCGCCTGTCCTGTCAAACTTACAGATGCTCGTATATATTTTTTAAGAGCAATCGGAATAAATAGAAGCTTCTAAAAAACGCGAATGATCATTTTATTAAATCGACGAATCGCACAAAGTCAAAAGACTCATTTTTTATTATTTCTTTAGTAATCTTATTCGTCACAGATTTAGAACGCTGCAATGAATGTATGCATGTGTGTCTAAGTTTACGCGTGTCTACGTCGTGAGAATATAAATTAGACAAGAAAACAAAATAAGGAAAAGCGTTAATCATCAAACGAAAAGCAAAATGATCGGTGCGAACATGGGACAAGAGGATGTTAGTGATAGCGTGATAGTGTCGCAGCCAACGAATTCGCACACGTCGCAAGAATTCACAGTTTCGCGACTGTTATCAACTTCAACGCATTCAATAGGTAAGTGCATCCTGGCTCGATCTTAAATTATTTAACAGTCATCGCTAAACTTAATCAAGTACTTTCGACGACGGACGATCAAAAGTATTGTGAATTTAATCACAAGAAAAATAACAAGCAGCCGCGGGATGTCGCTGAGTTCCCGAAGCGAAGCTTCTTTGTTTTAGGCACGATCGGACCAAAGAATCTATAGATCTATTGTTTGGTATTCCGTACCCCATATCCCCTGTAAGTGGGTCCGCCCGCTGGACCGCGGGCGAAAAAGTTTCGCTTTTTATTCGCATTATGAACGACCGGGGTGATGGTCGGCTCACTGCAATCGACCCACCCTCCTTTTCCTTATGAAATTAAAAATTTTTGAAATACCCGCTACTTTTTAATTGGATGTCGGATCGAACCAATTTCTTAGGCACGACCGCAGGGAATACTTTATCGTGAATTCCCGTTGGATTCGGTCAGCCGCTTAGACGCTACACTGGATATACACACACGCCCGCGCATACACATATACATAGGTTAAGATTTTGTTGTGAAACATGAAGACCCAGCCCAGATACAAAAGAGTTTTTTGATATCTCGAATAGTTTCGGAGATAATTGTCTCTCATACTTTTGGCTCTATCAAGAGCATAAGGAACTCCCTGCGGTCGTGCCTAATTAGCGGCGTTAATGTGGTTCTCGAAGTGTAACGTTGTGCAGACGATATACGCGTTCAATTCTATCGGAATAGTGTGTTTCCGTTCATGCTGCTCGCATTATACCGCTTTGATGAATGCTTAAGCACAGTAGACTCATTCAAGAATTGCCGCGTCTGTGCTTGCTTGCTTTCTCTCTCTCTCTCTCTCCCTCTCTCTCTCTCTCTCCTCGTCTTTTATTCTTTTCTGTTCTTCTATTTCTTCTATTTCTTCTTACGTCCAAACACTATCGCATACGGAATCTTCTTATACTCCGATGTCGAATAAAAATTGAAATAAGTTTCTTTATAAGACACAGCGGGTATATCGTCTAAATGTATTTACGTAGAAATTGAAAAATTTCAAAATAGGAATAACATTGTTTAAAGAAAAAACATTCACAGAATGCTCTGAAAGTACACCGGTGGGTGGTGGAAGCAGAAGACCTAGAAGAAGTAGGACGACCTTCTCGGCGCAACAGTTGGCCGCTTTGGAGAGGGTCTTTGAAAGAACACATTATCCCGATGCTTTTGTCCGGGAAGAACTCGCCACTAGAGTATCCCTGTCAGAGGCGAGAGTTCAGGTAATTTGATCTTTCTATTGCAGAAAGCATTACTTTTTTTTAAGTATGACATTCTTACATACGTTTGTTGAAGAACCTCGAATAAACTTGCTTTACGAATGAGAAAAGAGTAGTCATCTGAGAGAGTAACAACGCACTGTCTCTCTTCCAACACACGTGTTCCTGAAGTTATACGATATATTCGAAAGATAAGCGGCATGTGAGTGAGAATGAGATTTTGGAATAAGAGAAAGAGAGAGAGAGGGGGGTGGGGGTCGGCGGAGAAAGAGAGAGAGAACGGAAAAACAGCATCGTACGGCTCTGACGTAGGGAGAAAAGATGGTAGCGGAAGCGAAGAAGAAGAGTAGAAGGCGGAGACTGCGGACAGCTAGGCAGAAAATCGAAGGAGACAGGTTGTCAAGGAAAGGGGCTATGATTAGCCTGCAGCAGCCCGAGATTGTACGCGTCGCGTTCTGGCGGCATCTGCGCACGCTTTAGAGTAGTCTGCGCGGTTATGTATCCAGCACGTGTGTTCCTCGCTCGCTCGTTCGCTCTCGCTCTCTCCCTGCCTCTCTCTCTTTCTTTCTGCGTGTCTCATTCCAAACTGTCCCTCCGCCTGCTTCTTCTCTGTATTATGAACTACAACGCCTGCCAGAAGCCGTCGCGCTGTCCCGTCTTTTCTAAGATCGTCCATCCGTACGAGCTGCACGTATCGCGGCATGTCTTACGGAAAGACACGAACCTCTTCTTTCTCTGACCTTTGTCGCCAACTGATCCTACGCTCCTCTCTACTGCTCTCTACCATTTCTGCGATCGAAATAAAGTGACGATCTAACGAGTGCATTCGCCTCTTACCTTGTGTTAATATCTTATGCTAAATCCATATTGCGCGTTTTGTCTCCTTTTCAGGTATGGTTTCAAAATAGACGCGCGAAGTTCCGCCGAAACGAAAGAACCTCTGTTATCAACCGTGGTACGTCTATGAGTAGAGAAATTGAAACAACTGTGCCGCTTCAGCCGATCAGGATGACCACGAATCACACAACACACGAAAGCAGTACGGAATCGCTCCAACCACAATTCCCACAATATTCTTATAGTGAATACTGGACATCGCCACAACATTATTACACCGCCGTTCAAACGACCAACTGTCACGGATTTGTCAACAGTAATATTGGAAACGTTGCTCTTCCATCGTACCATCATCGAGCGACGGAGATTCATGCTGGCGTCGAAAGAACAACGATAGATGGTCTAGGCACATTGAGATTGAGATCATCTCGTCCTTATAGTTCAGCCTATTCCGCCATGCACGCGAGCATGTGATTTTTCCATTTTCCTTCTTCTTCTTCTCCAATTTTAATCAAGCCGGAAACAATTTGTCGAACATGATTTTCAGCCCTTTCAATTGAAAACAAAAATGTGACTTTACTATTTTAAGGAACGTCGTAAAAGAGACTTCAGTTTAACTTGATTAATAACCGAGACATAAGTATTACGATTTTTTAAAACAGGGTATATGTACATAAATGTATACATACATATGTAAATACATAAATACACAAATAAATACATACATACGTATAATATGTTGCGAACGAGAAGACCAAAAGATTTTTTGTAATGGGAAAGACTAAGACGCCGACGTAACGTTATAACAGCGTATTCCGCACACAGTAGACGCTCCCTAAAAGGCCGCTCGAGCTACTTCCCCGCCATACGCATTTTCACTAACACCAATATTGCCCTCCCACCATGTCGACTCAAGGGATTGTCTGCGAGACGGTACAAGAGTAAGACATAAGAAATCGAGGAGTGGTAGCGCTCCGTAAGAGGCCGTTTCTTCGAATTTTCCTCTCCTACAGCCCCATGAGCAGCCTCTTAGGATGCGTCTACTGTAACTATTTTCAAAGATTCGCTCCGTGTCGGGCACTTTGCAAAAGGAAATGATAAATGCATGCGATTCGAGCATAAAGTATTAATCAATAGAAATGACGAGATAGATTCTCTTAAAAATACTGTAAGAAATATCATCAATCACAATGGACGCATAATCGCTTCTTTGTGTATGTATTACGATATTCAACTATTCGCACATAAATATGGAAAATGTTGGCACAAAATTGGAATGTAGGCGGTCACGTTCTTACAATTATTAAATTGGTCACAAACGTTTTTATCGTTTTCTATCTATAAATCTAATATATATGCATTTAAAAATGTAATACGACTGTACCGCAGAAATATCATTGTAGGTAATTGTAAAGATAAATGGTGACTATCGTAACATCGCAATTGGTCGTCCAAAAATAATTTTGATTGTAAATGATTTTAGTCCTTGTTACTACTATACCGTTACTTGGACGTTCTGAACGGCATTACTCCAATCGACTTTAGATGGAACCAAGTAAAAAGCCGGGGCTATTTTACTTCCGCATGGACATTGGCTACCAGCTATCCAACTAAAGGAACCTAACTTTGTGTTACACTTTGGACAATTTAACTTTCCTTCCACTTTGTGTATTATGTCTGGCATCCATGCCAATGGCTCCAAGAAATATATTCTTGTACAGAGTTCCACGGCCCGATCATCCTTCCTTACCCGTTCTACCGGTTCTTGGGCACGTTTTATCTCTTTCGATGAACGTTTAGAACTGATATGCCGCCAAATTTGTTTTTCGTGTGTCGTATGAGGCAAAATATTACTTGCGCTAGCCACAATTCTTCGACATTTCTTACACCGATATACTGTAGGTTCCGGGCGTACAGTGGTTAATGCAGGATCTGGCTTTATCAAATCGATGCAATTTTGAGGTAAAATTTTTGCTTTCCTTACTTTATCTGCAGCTATTTGCAATCTATACAGCTTAAACTGAACGTTAGTATTATCTATACCAAACCCCATTTCTTCGTATAATTTTAGCTGCGCTGTAAATCCAGGATTTGGCCCTATGAAACGTCTCTTTTTTTTTACCATCTCAAACGTGTCCGAAAAAGATTTCCTATGTTTCTTCATAATATATGCGATAACCACACTGGCAGACCTGGATACACCAAAATAACAATGTACCAGCGTTCTACCTTTTGATTCTAAAGCTTTATCGATAAATTCGTACGAATCTTCCAAATGTGTTAACAAATCTTCCCTTGGCATATCCGTTATTTGAATATATTTTACAACAAGATCAGGTAACCGTTCTTGAATCTTCCTTGGTAAGGGACAAGAATCCACTGTGAGTACATGTGTCATTTTCATTTGTTTCAACCATTCCACATCTGTCGCTGCTGTTAGATTTCCTAGAAATAAGTTTGCTTCGATTTCATCGAAACTAGTGGGGCCGGCATCAAAGTTTTCTGTATTCAACTTGCCTTCCTCATTACACTCCATGCTTACCCTAAATTTTGTAAAAATATACGAATATAAACTTCTATCATATTCATGTTTTAAAACAACAGCAAATCAACGATAACATAACCATGACTTATCGTTTTATCGGATATGAATAGAAAAGAACTGAATAAAATGCGCTTACCTGGAAATTGTTAAGTACTTAATCGGAATTATTTGCTGAAAAAGATACTTTCCGAAGCGTTAACCATGATATCCCAAAAATATCTTTGTTACAAATAGTTGTATGTTCTTGCACAAGTCGACTGCTTCACATAACCTGTAACCTTTTATAAAACACATACAACAGCCAGCGAACGCACAATACATGCGTTTCGATTTGGAATGCGTTTGGCCTGACCGTTTACAGGAGCTTACAGCAGCTTACAGTACGACACAGTTGGACACAGTACGGTTACGTCGCTTACGTCGCTCAACTTGACGCTTTCGGTGCTCACGCAAAAATTTCCGATGTCACGAATTCGTTGGGGAACATGTCATAACCGATGCAAAAACACGAACGTCAGCATCTCAAGCCGAATGTTGTATTTGCAAAAGCTAAAATAAATAAATGTTAATTGCCATGTTAATACGTTCGTAACACAAAGCCTTGGGCCGCACCAGGGCTACGTTCGAAAACAGCACCCGTGTGTATTTTTTCACACGCAAGTCGTTCGAAAACACCTAGGTGGTACACCGTGAGCGTGTTCATAATTGTGCTGACAGTACTGTCAGTACTGGTCAGTACCAACGCTGGTTTTACTGAAAAATGAGCGTTCTGTTTTACTGACAGTGCTGCCTGGTGCTGCCGAAACTGCTAAACGCGAACGCGTTTTCCAGTAATGCCAGCACTGTATGTGTATGTAGTACGTAGGTACCCATATGTATATTTGTGCGTCATAAACTCATCTGTTTAAATCGGAGCAATATGAACGCGATAAATCAAGCTGTATTAAATGATTATATTAATATATAATATAATATATATACATTTTCTATCATTTACATTCAACTTTTCATTGTTATAAGCGTCTAGAACAAATACCAAAAAAAAAAAATATTATTAACTATCGAGAATAGCTCGAGCTCATGCACTTTATCGCGTTCATATTAATAATATAGTAATATATATATATACTATATATATATATAGAAATTACTATACGGTACCTGGAGGGGGTATCCCCACCATGCGCCATTAATGTATCTCTCTGTACATACATGTGCGACGGAGCATACGTTTTGATCCACGGATTTTACCGCTACATTTAAACAGAGGATCTTAGCGATTGAAGTGCACTCTATAACAAACTTTATTTTCTTTACTTTTCGGGGACACTTATTACACATTACGATCGTTCTCCTCTCCATGGCCCATACCCTGGTGCCAAATGGTGCGAAATAAGACTCCTATCTTAAAGCATTGAGTGCCCATCCTTTACATGTAAGCGCGCAAAATCAAACACACCCGTAAAGACAGAATCGTCAAAATCTTTTATATTGAACTTCTACGAAACGTTTATTTCATAAAAATGCGAATACATATCGTTCGCCAATCGTTCGTTGTTAATCGTGAAAGATAAAATTTCTCTATGTTTACTTTTCCATTGCATTTCGAAAGCAAGATTTCGTCGGGATACACGTTTATCATGATATCGTAACCAACGATGGATCGTTACCTTCGTTCTTGCGACAATCGAAAGAAGATCAAATGAGAGAACCACCGGATCACTATTCCTCGAGACCGCTCTTGTGCCGTACCGTTTTTCATATCGTTTCTCGATGACAGTGCCAAGCGAAACGAAACCTTCGCTTCCGGAAACATTCGTTTCCGCATCCCCCATCAATTTGACTCGCGCCGTCGGTAAAAACGAAAACGCGCGATCTGCTTTTAGGCGAGCCTTCGTTTTAAAACGTTTTGCGTATATACATATATATGTTACTTAACTCGTGATAATAAAAAAATAAAAGCGTAGGTGGCTTCGCCCGCTGAGATTTCGACGCTTTGACCTGTGCCATTGAGCACGAATTTGTCGTGTAGAACGATGGCGGATGCATCGGATCTTCCCGGCGCTTCCTCTATGCAGAAAATGTCGACGAGAATGCTCAGACAAAAAGCTCAAGAGTTTCTCTCTTCGAGGAAGTATGCCAATAATCTCGTCGACATAATTGGCCAGTGGGATGTAAGCCGATATTGTCTTTATCGAGCCATGTCGACCGAATTCTGTTTCTCTATTATGATATATGTTTTCCCTTAAGGTTATAATAAAATTCATTATATCTTCTTATTCGCCCCCAGGAATCAACCTCCTCTTGCCTGCTAACCATAGAGACGATATTTGTGGAAGTGCTTAAACGAGGTGAAATGTTTGTAGAACGTACAATTACGCTTACCATCGCAGGTAAGCGGTTGTAATAAAGAGTTTCCTATGGTATACTTTAATTATAAGTCATTTTATATAGAGTAATTACGACCGATATACTCGTGAGCTATATTAAATTGTGTACATTAAAACTTGTATATCAATACTTTGATACACATTCGGGAGATATGCGATGCCTCTTTTATAAGGCCTTCTTTTCAATCTAGAACCTAGTGCAGAAACACGATATATCAACTGGTTACGTAACTGTTATGAAGAAGTCTGGGAGAAAATTCTCATAGCTATGGAAAAATCTCGTCCAACTGTTCAATTACAAGCCCTTACTACAGCGCTAAAATTATTAGCAGAAGAGGGCAAAATTCCGCTCGAATCAATCAGCAATTTGGGTTACTACTTTCCACTGCATCGTCTGAAGCCAATTCTTATGTGCTTACTTTCCCCGGATAAGGATAATGTTAATTTGATAAGTAGATTTCAAGAAGTCGCTGGATACTCCGACGCTCTTTATTACTCGTGGAAGTGTCTTCCATCTCTTACTCCGAAGAGGCAACCTCACGAAATTTATATTAAGAATTTACTTGAGCTCATAGATAAATTGCCATTACCAATGGAAATGGAAGGTAAGAAAGTCTGGGATCATGTAAGATAGAAATAATATGTTTTATTGTTTACGTCTCACGCAAGCTCACCTCTCTTTTTCGTTTTCAGAAAATGCATTATCCAAAAATAAACAATTGTTATGTGGTCCTCAGGCAGGTGAGTTTATATTTTGATTTAATATGATATCGTACAGATTGAAAAACCATTGTTATAAAGTATCCTTACATTTTACCAGCCACTGATAGCTTTGTATGGGACCAAGCCGGTGTTAGACGTGCTCTCAACAAAGTATGGGCATGTGTAATGCAATGGGAATTGACGCCGCAATTACATAAGCAATTACTGATAGTACTTTTGGAAAGAGTTATGTCGCATCTTGAAAAGCCTATATTACTAACTGACTTCCTAATGGATTCTTTGGACGCGGACGGTCCAATCGGATTACTCGCTTTACAAGGCGTATTCCTACTAGTTACGAAACATAATTTAGAATATCCAAACATTTTTACAAAGCTTTATTCGATGTTTGAGCCGGAAATTTTTCATACCAAGTATAAAGCTCGATTATTTTACTTGTCTGACCTTTTCCTCAGTTCAACGTAAGTAAATTTAAGTTAGATAATAAGAAATACACTCAGACCTGTTTTTGTGTGGTGATTAGGGACTGCACAAAAGAAAACGTACAAAAAAAAATTCCGAAACTTCATAAGTATACATTTAAACAAAGAACTTTTTTTATGCGGTGAATAGGAAAAAGCCGCACAAAAACAAGTTTGAGTGTACAGTGGATTTCGATTATTTGGGATATATCGGGACAACGTCCTTTGACCCGATTATGCTGCTATTTCGATTATCCCTAATGCCACTATTTCTTCGATTAAGTTCTGTTTCCTTTGAGCTATTTCTTAAATAAACGACTACCTCGTTTAACCGATGGCTCAAATAACCGTAATTCACTGTATTTTGGAATTAAATTCCTTCTTTCTTATATGTACATCACTTCTTATATCATTTTCTCCAGACATCTACCAGAAGCATTAGTGGCAGCGTTCGCAAAGCGTCTAGCACGTTTAACTTTGGTCGCACCACCGGAAGATATTCTTATTATTCTGCTGTTTGTGGGAAACCTTCTTTTAAGACATCCAGGCTTAAAAAGACTCATCGATCATCCCTCTCAAGGAGAAGAAATAATATCCGAGGAAGGTACAGGAACCGGTGACCCGTTCCTTATGGAGGAACGAGATCCGTTATTAAGCAACGCCCTCCTTAGCAGTCTTTGGGAAATCAAAGCTCTTCAGTGGCACATCTTACCGAGTATTGCAACGGCCGCACGTTTCATTCGCGAGCCGCTTCCTTGCGTTGAATATGATATGGCTTCGGCGCTTGAGCGTACAGGCGGACACATGTTTGATCGGGAATTAAGAAACAAAGTGAAAGAAATCATGCTAACATTCGAACGTCCAGACTCTATGGCTTTACCAAAAGGCGAACGTTTACTACAATATTGGCAACTTACGTCTATGCATTGACGCGATGTTTCGCACATTATCGAGGCCACGTGGTGAACACGTGTCAACGGTCACGTGCAATACATACGTTTTGAGATAGTTGTGCAAGTGTTTCCAGTGTCGAAGAAACGAAGAGTACTAGGAGAAAAAGAACCAATCGTATAAATGATAAATAAAACGAAACGACGGTTGTCCTACCGTCTCATATGTTGTATTTGCAAAAAGAAGTGACTCGTACTACATATGTTGATGATAATAATAATTAACATTATATACGTTATGTGTTAAAGTAATAATAATTGTAAAGGAATTAATTTACAAAATGTTAATACGCGACCGCTATTTGAAAATACATTACATCTAAGAATTACTGTCTCTCCCGGAAGTTATAAACGATTGGAATAATCGCTTCCGTCATAGCAAGTCATTTGTACGCACGAATGTGAAATAATAAAAAAATATTTTAATTTAATAATATTTTTGTTTTCTTCAATTTACAATTATTTTTTTGATTTGTGTAGTAGAATACATGGACAATGATAAATTTGTAAGCGATATTTTTAATAGTTTGCAACCATAATTATCTCATATCATAGGTCCAAGTATCTACGTATAACTAGTATTGTATCGTTCGATATGTTCACGCCGATTTTGGAGCAACCCGCAGCACACGAAAGTAGCTTTATTTTCAAGATAAAATGTATCTGCCGTTTTGTTTAATGACTTCTTTAAAATAAAAGAAAGCACAGTGTTGCAGATAACTTCAAAATCAACACGAACTTATTGAAGAACCCATTGCATATTTTGATACTTCGCAATGTTACATTTAGATAATCATCTGATATACAGGGTGTCCGGTTCCGTGTGACCCACCGGGAAACTGGAAGAGGTAGATTACACAAATCTAAGCAGAAATATCGAAAATTGTTTAAACAAATTCCGCATAGATAATGAGATATTAACGAACAAAGATCGGCTAATCATAAAGAATAGAAGCGATCAGCGGCTAGCGATGCCCCACTTGATTTTTAAATTGGGCGAGGGATGAAACGGTAGGAGGAACAATTCATAATAAACAATGTTACGTGCTGCTGCTCGTTTTTGTTTTTCGTCGAATTCTCCTATTATCGCTTCGTCTCACGCCTAATACCGAGTTCAAGTGAGACGTCTTAAAACGCCGATCGCTTTTGATCTCTCTTATTGACCGATATTTGTTCGTTAATATCTCATTAACTATGCGGAATTTTATTAAATAAGTTTCAATATTTCTGCTTAGATTTGTCCACTCTGCAGTTTTCCAGTGGGTCACTCGGAACCGGACACCCTGTATATTCGTCTTACGTCATTATCAAAATTACTTATCATTTTATATATATATATATATGTATATGTAACAACTTGTATATACAAAAATGATGTGACTCGTACTACATATGTTGCCGTAGCACCAATGATTACTTCGTTATCGGGTGTTCCTTCTCCAAAACCTACAAGTAACAGAATTTTGATGAAATAGTCGTAACCGCATGCATTGTTTAGTATATACATATAGTATACGTATGTATGCCTGCATATGAAATGTGTAACCTGTATTAACTTTCTCCATTCTTCTTCGGTCAGTGCATGTTTTATCTTTACTAAAATATTTGGAGAAATTTCAGGAGGAATACATAATGCCGCCTTCGAATCCTGCCTAATGGGTATATATTGTATCTGCAAAAGTTGTGCCACCGTAGGTCTGGCTTTAGGATCGTGTTGAAGGCATTTGCGCATCACATCGATCAAAATAGGAGGTGGTTCGAATTTCTGCGTTTTATCGGCCGAAAGTATGCAGGTTGGAAAAGTAATCTTTGGATTTGGATTCGTTATTGCATTGACCTTAGCCCATTGAGAACGTATATGATGAAACGGAGTCTGTCCATATACAAGACTATACAGAATACATCCAAGCGACCATACATCGGATTTGTAGCTTATCTGTAAAGTTCTCTTACATATTATCATATATATTGTGCTTTTTATACATTAGTAAATATGAAGAACGAAAATAAGGGAAACGAAAGAAAAGAAAAACACCAACCTTATATTTCACATTACGATTGGGAGAATCTCCATTCCCACCGATATCCATTAGTGCTTCTGGACTAATGTAATTTAAAGTACCAATTTGACAATTTTTTACAACAGAAGTCATATCGGCGTTTATACTAGACGCAATACCAAAATCTATTAACTTCAAACGACCCCGTACTAATAAAAAGTTTGCTGGCTTTAAATCTGAATGTATGACTCCTGAAAATAAAACATTGCTATTACTTGCTTGTTGTACCATATAAACGACAAAACAATTTTGTCATGATATTATAACATATTTTTTTTGTTTCTACCGTTATCGTGTATATGTTTAACGGCCGTCAGCATTTCTGTCCAATAGTAAAGAATCATTGTCAATGAAAGTTGTTTTTCTTGCGATATTTGTTTCAATAAACGACTAAGATCGGTATCACCCATTTCCATCACTACATAGACTAAAGGGTACTTGATTTCACTATAAAAGAAATAAATCAGTTTAAACGTCATATTAGATAAATAAATATTCTATGTATTGTCGTGCGTGATAAACTCGACATACTAATCAAACATCCTGACTATGGAGGGTGCCTGCAATTTATACAGCATAGAAATTTCATCTAAACATCCTTGAGCTGAGTCTTTGTCCATGCTACTCAGATTGACACATTTGATAGCTCGTAATTCGGACGATGTTAAATCTTGTACTCGCAATACTTCTCCGCTCATGCCACGTCCTAAAGTACCCAGAACCAAATATTCCTTATTTTTTATTACTATTATTCTCCTGTGCCTTTCTGGCAGGGTGGACAAATTCGATGGTAATGAAAATTGCACATTTGGTATATTATCTGCGGCTTGTTTTATATCCTCTTCTACGTTTCCTTTTTCATTAGGGGCTACGCTTGGTTTCTCCAAACTTTTTATACATTCCACCTTTGAAACCGATGCACCACGTTCATCGGTAGTAAATACAATTTCTTCCATCGCATTCTTATTTTTTTCATCATTTTCTGCAATGTCCATCAAACTAGAATTTTGATTTGCTTTTGTTAGTCGTTCGTCACCACCAACGTCGGTTTGCGTGAATTTCTTCTCCGATTTAGCCGTGACATCCTTATTCGCTGAATTTTCTTCTACACTGGAGAGCTGCATGTTATGATGTAATGTTCGAAGTTTGGAATCCGTCGGGAGAACAGACGAATTATGAATAGAATTGGATTGCTCGGAAGATACGGTAATTGCTAGCGGCTGCCTTACCCGTCTTTCGCGTTGGCAAAGATACCTGAAAAGAAGTTGGATTATAATATTTAACGTAACATCATCGTTATTCGTTACTTTGTAACTTCTCTTATTAACCTGGGTGTATCATATTTCTGTATCCCTTGTGTAAAAAATGAATTAACAGGTGTTTGCGTAAATTCAGCAATAGGTAATTTTCCACCCTGAAGTGGTGTTTTTCTTGTATTATTCTGCGATTGTATAGGAAGAATCGTTGATGGAGTTTGTGTTGCGTTTATTGGGACGTTGCTTTGTATGTTGGTTCGTGGTGTTTGAAAAATGTTCCTATGTGAAAAACAAGGATTTGGTCGTACTGAATGAAAATTGGCATTTTTCAAAGGGGTATCGGTTACAATGGAATGCGTAGATGATCTAATATTGGAAGTCGCTAAAGTCTCAGAAGGTGGAACATTTTCTAAATTCAAATGCTTCTCATCTGTTTTTTGGCATTTCGAATTTGGTGCATTTGAAATTGTATGGTGAATACCTCGTGATATGTTTCTGTCACTCGCAGCCGTAGAAGCTATACGCTCAAAACTGTTGTGCGTGTTTTTATACGATTTATATTCATCCTTACGATGTTCTTCCATAATTGCATTAGTGTCTTTCCATTCTGTATACTCAACGTATGTATTCACAAGAGCATTTTGATTCTCTTCCGATATGGCTATTGCATCCTCCTGCTGTAATTGCAATCCTAAATTGGAATTTTCCTCAACTTTTGTTATAATGTGGAGAGAAGGATTTGTGTGCACATGCTGCAGCGTATTAGGTATATAAGTATTTGTGGAGGGCACTACTTTGTAATAATTATTTTCTTCTTGTTCCCCCTTGTCAGTTCTATTAACATTATTACTGTATACAATGGTATCCATTTTAATAGACAAGCTAGTACTTTCATTTGTTTTTCTACTATCATTCTTGCTTTCCCAGTGCTCCTTTAAAGAAGTATTTGAAAAGATGTTTGCTTCCTTTGATTTGCTATCGACACTTTTAGAGTCTAATGTATGCTGAAACAATGAATTGTTTGCATCTTCGCTAGAATCGTTTAAATGTAATGGTCGAATATCTTCATAGTCTGCTTCGTTCTCCGAATTAATTGTTTTTTCTTCGCTCTCTTCATCGTCACTTTCACAAAAATGCAATAGAGCTTTCACACGAACTGGTTGAAACTTTGGACGCACATGACATCCACCGGCACCAAAGCTAGACCTAGTAGAGAGGTCCTCCATTCTTGAAAATCTTGGGAGAATACTTTAAAGTGACCTACAAGCCAATAATATAAACTCCAAAATAATACATTAGAAGCAAGTGTACAAAAAATTATATGCCTCGCAAGTTAACTGATATATTATTACCAATTATCAAAGAAGTTAATAATATTTCCGGCAAAAGACTGGACCGAAAGAAACGATAGAATATTCTGCCTTTGTTCGCTCAGAAGCATCATCACATGTATTATATACTATGCTAAAGCTGTCAATGCTTCCTTAACACGATTAATAGAACTGTTGATATTCAATTTGCTTGATAAATACAAGAAATCGCGAAATAAATATGTAAAATGCATTTATGAATGATGATTCGAAGCCGGACTACGTTACTACATCATACGGTACAAACCAGTACAAACATCGTTAATTAACCATAAATAACACGCAATCCATATCTTAAGTATAAATTGTTTGATTTGTTTTCTACCGGTTTCTCGTGCACGTCACAAAAATTTAAATTTTGAAGGAGAATTCTGATTGGATGTATCGGGGAGAACGATCGACATAGGCTTTTTCACTAGAAAAGTGCCCCCGAAAAACGTTGAAAGTAACGTTGCTTATTTTGTCCACCAGGATAGCGTTCGTGACGCTAATGTACCGTGTTAAGGGGAATCCGACAGATTTTAGTAACTCCGATTTGATCGAAGCGCCTTCTACTGGCATTTTTCACAAAACTTTGCCTTGACGATAGTGGCTCCTACTGTTACTTTTCGGAAGTTTAGACGCCAGGGCCGTGCTAAAGTAATAACATATGTCGCGTGTCGCCCTGACCGATAAAAATATGTTGTAGATCATTTGAAATATGAATAAACCGCGAATGGAAGAGGATTATGGAACGAGTGTCGAGGCAACTAAGTTATTACGAAAACAGCATACCAAATTCTACAATAATGACGATAATTAAACGTTTTCTTTTTTCACTTTTTCAATATAAAATAGTTTGTAACATATCGATGAGATTGTTGTAATAAAATTGAGATCAAGCATAACGACTTTTGGACCACGTTTGTTTGTGAATATTTATCAAGCAACGCATTTCCTTTTGTTATCGTTTTAAATGAATTACAAAAAGTGATAGCTAAAAAAACAAAAAAGTATCTTCATTCATTGTCCATCTAACTTTAGTTATCCCTTTCGCGATGACCGACAAATAGATAAGGTATCCCTGATGTAGAAGCATAATCTACAGTTGAAGAAAAATGTACAGTCGCAGTTAACTTATACCCGACAGGTCGTATGCCGCGTGTGGAGCTTTCTCGCCATGCGTTCAATCGTATAATATAAAATTCGCACGAGATCCGTCGGGACTCGAACCACCGACGTTGGAAACAAAAAGCTATGACGCTACCATCTCAGCTACCCGTCCAATTGACGAACGATGTCTGCTTTACATATTACAGTGGCTTCAAATTTCTCGAAAGAACCCTTTACTTTTATGAAAATTTATTTTCCAAAAAAAATGTATTGTCATCAGAGTTATACATCTGTGCAAAGTTTCAAGTCAATTGAACGTACAAAAGTGGGTCGAATTTAGCTTACAAGATTTGTATTAGACATATGTATATGTAGGTAGATAAGTGAAGCTGAAATAAAAGCTTGTAAAATATGATGGCATGACAACGATCTTTATAGGTGTTAGAGAACTAACACGTTTCTAGAAGCACGCGGACGAGTAGGCCATTGTTTTTACGGCTCAGTAAAATTGTATTGTTGCTCTCGAAGCCTTCTTTATATGCGTAGCATGATTATCAGCTGATGAAATGTAATCTCTAGAGAACATGAAAGGGCTAATGATTGTTTAGAAGCCATCAATATTTTTAGCATTGATTAATAAAGGATTCAATTCGTGTTAATAACAACTCGTAAGAAGAAAAATTGTTCTTTTCAAGGCTACTATTAAATATATTTGAAGACATACTTTCACAATTAATTTGTACGTTTTAGACAGAATACTTCGTAACGTTGTGTGTAAATAAATAAATTAAATACATAGATTGATTCACAGTTGCATTAAAGTAATGCATATGTATTGTAAAATGCCTTGGCATTGTATAGAATGCCAGATTATACACTTTGCCGGTAACACATACATTTGCTATTTATTATGGTTATGGTTTGAATTGATTGTAGTATTTGCCGACAAATTAGTTATTTCTACATTTATAAAAAATTGTAAAATGACAGTGATTAGTTATTGCGTATGTCAAGTACAACCGATTTGGTTGTGTGCGTGTAAGCGCCGTGGAGGTAAAGTGGGAGACGACGGTAAGTGATAGTGGGGGTAGCGATTTGTCCTACGTCCCAAGATTCTGGCATCACTGGATTCGGGTATCTAAAAATTGTGTGTACTTTCAACGACCCTTTGCAAACATTTCAAACATAAAATTTTTCTCGGAGCAGGTGTCGCTGCCAAGCGGCAACAGAGATCGGGACGAGGCGAGCATTTTGTATCCGTAAACCGCATTTCTGGCCGACAAAATGACAGAACATAATAGTATCAAGGCGTCAAATGAAAGATCTGATAATAATCTAGCGCGCTAAGGAGCCCGATTTTTGAAATCATCGTTACGAAAGTAGATAAAGGCATAAGAAAATCAGCTCTACATAACTTTAATATTCTAAACCCATTTTTTAATATTCTATTGATGATTTAAAAAATCAGGCACTATAGCAGAATATCTTTATATGGCATGTCAAATAAAAGATAATATGTCTACATTCGATTTAATCTAGATGCAACCCACGTCACGATAGAAAAATATTATATGAGAAATATTTCTATGAATATTTGGAAAGCTAAATTCAAACTAGTTGCTCAGATTCTTAGACCTGACAACATATTAACAAATTATTGAATCAGTGAGATGTGCCATCATTTAATTAATTATCAAATAATAATGTAATCGTGAGAGATGATTTTCAATATAACATTGTTATAAATGTACATGCGTGATTAAATATATAATAACTTTAATAACACAGCCATTTTTAATAATTATTTCCATATTGTTATTTTTATTTAGTTGTCTTTATTTTACATTATAATCAGAGGTATCGGACAATGTTCTTATTTTTATTCTGTTATAGGTATAGTTCTGTTTCAATACCCGGGGCCCTGCATGGATCTCACATCTCCGCTGCACATTCCCGACAGCGACGCCAGCGGTAATCGATGGAAGCTCGAGGCGACGATTTCGTATCGCTGAGACGAGGATTCTGCCCCGACAAATTTAAGCTTCAATTTAACAGATTATAATGAATTCAAGGTGTCAAATGAAAGATCTGATCATAATCTAGCGCGCTAAGGAGCCGGATTTTTGAAATCATCAATAAAATATTAAAACATGTTTTTAGAGATTCAAAGTTTTCTTGGTGTGAGTAGACAAGCATGTGTGAGTTTGGTCAGCTGATTTTCTTATGCCTTTCATTATTTTCATAATGATGATTTAAAAAATCGGGCTTCTTAGCGCGCTAGATTATGATCAGATCTTTCATTTGACACCTTGAATTGATTATAATCTGTTAAACTGAAGCTTAAATTTGTCGGGGCAGAATACGGTTCACGGACACAAAATCCTAGGGTAAAACCGTTCACGATGGCCGCTTGGCGGCGCGTCGATACTTCCGTCGGATTCCCCTTAAAATTTAGCTATACTGCGTTCACCGAGAGAACGACCAGGTTTCGCGCAGCTTTGGGCGGAGTGGGGATAAGACGCGGCCGGGTTTGCTTGGATTTTAGTGGAGAAACGAACAAGTGAGCGTTCATTTATGCGCAACTTTGACCAAATCTGGCCAAATGCCTGGTCGTTCTCTCGGTGAACGCAGTATATCATGCAATGTTTTGTCATAAATTCTTCTGAGGAACTTTTTCCTTTTTTCTATTTCAACTACTCTAATTTCTCTCTTATAACCACTAAGAAACCATTGTTTGGTGTACTTTTTTTTTTATTTATACTGGAGGGGAAACCTTATGCGGGGTTTACACGCTTGCCAAGCTCCGGCAAGCGTCCACAAGCACAAGCGTGTGAACGGGGGTGTTTGGCTTGGCTTGCGTGAACTTGGGGAAGCTGGTCACCGTTCCGGTCGAGTGTCGGTTTTTGGACACGAATCAAAGGGCGCTTGCGACAAGCGCTTGGGACGCATTTACACGTTGGTACGCGTTTGCGACAACTCACACAAAATAGCGACCTAAACGCTTGTAATACAAGCTTTTGATAAACAGTTACCCCAAATAATAAGGTTGTTTCATAAGAACTAGCTCGTCTATGACATGAATAAAATGATATTAATAGTTACTTTTATTTTGAACTTTTGTAGAATCTTTTTTTCCAGAAATTTAAAAAAATTTCCTTCTAGAATTTTTATCGTCTACCATCTACTTCCGTGTCGGGCTTTTCTTGTTTTTATTTTCATTTGTTTGTATTTTAAATAGAAATCGCTGAGACAAGCTCGATGTCCGCCATGCTTGCCTGTTCGGAACATAATGACGCACTCGCCAACGTGTAAACGACTTCCAAATGCGAGTCCAGCGTTTGTGGAGACTTGGCGCTTGTGGGCGCTTGTCGGAGCTTGGCAAGCGTGTAAACCCAGCATAAGATTCTTACTCACTAAAACCCCTCCAGTTGGCAGGCAATGCCATGCTTCCAACCTTTCTTGCAGCAGGTGCTAAACTATAGTCTGTACTTAAGACAGGTGCACCTAATTTATTTATGTAGCGTTTGTAACGCGAGATTATCCGTATTATATTCATATTTTCATCGAGCGATACTCGTAAGGTGTAAACTCTACCGATTTAAATGTTTAGTGCGCATCAATTTAGTACGCGGACCAAACACTCGCACGGTGTAAACAACTAGGTCATAGCAGGTCATAGTATAGACAGTGACACCACCTAGGCTTCACAATAAAAAGTAATCGTTCGACGTCATTAACGTTTAAATATTTCTAAATATATTTTGTATGAGAACGTAAAGGAGGAAGGAGCGAAGAAAGCGAAGGTGGACGTCTTCAAGCTTATTCAACCCCAGGGTATGGGCACTCTTTACCCCCTCCAGGCTCTTAATTGTCGCCGGAGGACAGAGCTATACCAACTATACGAATCAAAAACTAAAAACACAGTTGGCAGCTTTGAGTTAGTTAGTGCTGCCCTCTAGTGTGTTATTGGAGGCTCTGATTCCCAAGCCAACTGTCGCCATATTACCTGTGACCGTCGACGCGCTAACAGTGTAATTTTAATCGAGCGAGAGTGACATTATTTTATTTACAGTGTTTTACAAAAATCATGGTTGGTGTAGCGAAATGTTATGTCCCTTATTGTGGACATAATAAACGATTAGCGGATTGCAGTTTTTTTAAATTCCCGTTGGATCCATCAAGGTAAGTGTCAAAAAAATGTCCATAACCTTATCGTTTGCAATATATCAATTAGTATAATACAGAGTAGATAATTTAAATACAAAAATAGTTCATACATGTTTTAAATAAACACATTTTGTGAAACAGATGCAAAAGCTGGGTACAAAGACTTGGAGTGGAAGATTTTGCTTATCAGCTGATAGGGAAATTGCACGATTTAAGATTTGTATGCAGTTGCCACTTCACCGATCAAGATTTCTGTTTACCATCAAGGAAACGTTTAAAAGATGTGGCTGTACCATCAATTTTAGATAAACGTATCAAGGAGCTTCCGGACGAAATTTTGAGTAATTTCCCACAAATAAAAACAAACATCATTCCAACAACATGTAAGTTTTTAAACCTAACTAACAGTGACAAAAAAATAAATTTTGTATCTATATTGTATATTTTACTTTCTTAATTTTAATTATAGCTTTTCAGATTAAAATACCATCAGAGGATTTAGAAAATATGGAACAAAAACGAGTAAGAAATTTTCTTTTTATTATGCCTGCATTTGAATTTAAATTTTTAGAATTTTTATTCAATTTCTATAATTTTTCAGCTATTAAATGATAAAGATGAATTGAATTTTCAACTTCCACCATCAAAGCGATATCGTCCGTCAGGTATGCAAAATTATTTGTTTGTAATTTTATTAAGGAACCCTAATATTTTCTGTCGACAGACATTTCTATGGAGATAAATTTCATTCTGTTTACGAATGATCACCACATTTTATTATATTACTTTAAATATGCCTACGTTACTTATATGGATTTAATTATCTAATTATTATTTACAGAATTATAATCAAATTTCCATTTTTATAAAATGGAAAAGTCTCAAGGCTCTGGGGTCTTGGATTCTATCAACTCTACGAATGGATTTAATGGAGGATTTTTAACAATGATTACAGTTTACATGGTAATTGTTTCATTTCTCCGCTACAACAAATATATACATTAAAAGTTGTTATTAAAGATATTAATATTTTTATTCTGTTTCAGTATCATTCAGCATTGGTAAAAAATACCCTTAAAAAGGAAGTAACTTCTTTTAATGTTATATACAGTTTTATGATTTGGTTTACTTTTAACGAAATAATATTTTTCAGGGCCATGAAGATCTCTCATAACAAGTTAACTGGGGCCAGAACTAAAGATTGGATGGAGTAGGATTAATTTGATTGAATAATAAATATAATAAGTAAACTGTGTTGTGCCAGCATAGAATTTCACTTGGGTATTGTTATTATTTGTTAATTTCTGTTCCTCTTCTGTGATCATGTATACAAAGATGTTTTATGTTAGAAAATGTTTATGTATTCAAAAATATTCAATAAAAGAACTAAATTTAACAAAAGTTATTTCAAATATTTTCATTGTGATTGTACCTAAAAAGCCAAATATTGTATCTAATTACATAAAAATATTATCCTTTGAATAATAATGATATATGAACGATCATAAACTCATATTTTTAGTCCTGTCAAAAAAGAGAATTCTTAAATTGTTAGCTGTAGTCAGATTATTATAATCAAATCAAAAAGATTCAATCTATCTATTTATTTAACATATGGCTTTTTAAACATTTAATTTCTTCTATTTTATAATCCCATATTTGTCAGATTTTTAAACATGGTACCTAATACTACAGTAGTATATATAATACCCAGAGAGCACCACCGTCTTTCAAGCCACTGTTACCAGTGTATCAATACAAAATATGCTCCATAGTTCAGGTAAAATCATTCTTGTAGGTTGGTATTGGCGAGTCCTCCGGGCAAATAAGCCTCCTATGCTTATGCATTGAGTGCCCATACCCTGTTCAACCCCATAGAATGATTCTATTTACGTCACGTTGCCTCATGCGTTAAATGTGCGAACGTACTTTTGTAAAATGAGTAAAAAATTGAAATTGACTGCTTTGTCAACGTCAAGATGCTTGAGATCTAATCAACAACGAATCGAAAGTGTAACATCTTCCGAAAGATCTCCTTATTTTAAACGAAAGAACGATCAATCGTCTGCGGCATGCTGTGACAAAGATGTTAGCTCATCGGAAATACAAAATAAAATAGATGAAGAAACCATGTCTGGGACACGATTCTTAGAATCAATTAATACATTAGAAATGTCACAAAAGAGAAGGGAAATCGCGAAAGTGAATAAGCCGTTAAAACTTAAATATGAGATATCGGAAAATGTTGAATTAACAGAGAATCTCCCAAGGGAAGAGCATGAAGAGGGAAAATATGAAAATGGTAAAGATGATTCTGAAAACAAGTCCCGTTGGATGCCATCCAATTGGGAATCTATATTAAAAAATATAAAAGAAATGCGAAAGTACAAAACGGCGCCAGTAGACAAAATGGGCTGTCATAAATGCGCGGATCCTAATGCGATAGATCCAATCTTCAGATACCAATGTTTATTAGCATTAATGTTGAGTAGTCAAACGAAGGATCAGATAACTCATGCAGCAATGAAACGTCTAATTTCTTATGGTTGTACACCGAGCTCTATAATAGCTGCACATAATGATGTCATTGTAAAGCTTATAAGCCCAGTTGGATTCGCTAAAGTGAGGTTCTCTAACACTAATATATATTGCGTTTATGTTGTGATGTTATTTTTTTCAATAGAATTGCATGCGATTATTTTCAGAAAAAAGCAGAGTATATAAAAAGAACATCAGTGATTTTATTGGATAAATACAATGGCGATATTCCCAAAACAATAGATGAATTATGCGATTTACCCGGAGTTGGTCCTAAGATGGCGCATATATGTATGCAAATAGCATGGGGAGAGATAAGCGGTATTGGGGTTGACACGCACGTACATCGTATCTGTAACAGACTCAATTGGGTGAGAAAACCTACAAAGACTCCAGAAGGTACTAGGAAAGAATTGGAGGATTGGTTGCCTAAAGACCTTTGGAATGATATCAACTATCTCCTTGTTGGATTTGGACAAGAGATATGTCTACCACGTTTTCCTAAATGTAAAATGTGTCTTAATAAAGATGTCTGTCCCTTTGTTAAAAGAAATTAAAATGGAAAAAGATGAAACATATTAAGAAATATTTCTAATAATGTTATATTTATTGCATTTTTCTTACAATTATAACCATCTTTGTATAAAAAAGATTAATGTTTAATTTTCCTTTTAAATTTTCCTTCTCGCTTTTTTAATATCTTCTGTTGCGTTTTCTTTCTTTTAATGCTTTGCCTTTTATTCTTGTGACGTTCTAGTCTATGCTTTTGTTGAAAAGCTTTACTTTTCTTTACTTCCTTTAAAGTGGCTTGCTTTATGGCACGTTTCAAATCCTTTGGTGATTCAATAGTCTCATTTTCCATAACTTTTATTGAAGTATCAGCCGCGTGCTCCAAATCAATTGTCAAGTTCTCTTTGTTTTTGTCTGCTATCATCTTATTTAAACCTATACATTTGTCTTTTTCATACAAAGAATCTAGATCCATTTCCAAGATGCTCACTTTGTGTTCTTCTGTCTCAAATTCTTGCTCGGACAATAATTTTTCAAGTTCTGGTATATCACGATGCGTTAATAACGCTTTATACCGTTCACGTGCCTACAAAGATTGAGCTTATCATTTGAATCTGAAGTATAAAAAAAGTAAAAGTGAAAGACATACGTCCTTTTTTATTCGCTTCTTTTCTTCTTTCAATTGCCTTTGCAACTCTTCCTGAGCTTTCTTCTGTCGTTGTAGTTTACGTTTGTGAAAACCTCCCAAAAATTTGCTACAATCATTGCAAATAAGTAACGAGCATTGAATTGGCACTTAGTAATAACGTTCAAGATATTTTACAAATTTATACACCACCGAACGTATATTTACCGCCTTTTATCATCGTCAAAGACTAGAGTAATGTTTCTTCGTTTGTTTGGCTTTTTTCCTAGTTTATTCATAGCTAACTACTTGTGGAGACTAACCCGACCAGGGTGTGTGCACTCAATGTATAAGCTGAACCCCAGGGGGGCCAAGCTTCAATATAACAGAGCGAACTATTATGTTTAGTACCCCCGGATTCCACAGGTAGCGTAGCTGTCGCTACTAATGTGGGGTTTTCCCCTAGGGAAACGTATAGGTATTACTATACCGTCCCGTCTAGGTATTACTACCTCCGTGTCGCAAATGGGAATGCTGGGAAAATTCTTGCGTCTGGCATTCGCTGCTGTTCCGTCCGTTGTTCGGCTTCGTCCCTGCGTCACGTGCAACAATAAATAAGCATTTATAGTTCTTTGAAGGAATCAAGGGGTATTTCTTTCCCTCCACACGTTCGGTTCCTACATCTGGTGACCCCGACGTGATCGGGGACTTGCGGATTTGAAAAAAGAAATACAAGCAGCCTCTTTAGCCGGGGAACGGCTCGTCGCCTTTGTTCAGCGCAGCGACAGTTAAGTAGCCATCAGAGTCGATTTTAACTGTCTACACGGTGCAGAGCAGCTCCAGCGTCTTCGGCTCCTGCCTTGATTTGCGTGAAGCCAACGTCACCGGCGCCTTCCTGCAGGAAAGCAGTATCTACGAGGGTTTCCTTTGTTCGTGCCTTGGTTTGCGTGAAGCCAACGTCACCGGCGCCTTTCTACGGAGGAGCTACACGTCGTGAAGCCGTATCACCGCAGCAATTTCATCGTGACACCGCACAGTGTGGTATTTTAGCAATCTAGCAGGACAAATTTGAATTTACATAATGATCCAAAAGTATAAAGTCACATTGAAAATCAATAATAGAATATTCATTCAATCTGAAAGTATAAGCATTATTCATCAAATGATTTGTAATTATGTGCTAACAGCATGTAAAGATGTAGTTTATTTCATTCGCTCTTCTGAGCCCGTATTGTCTGCTTGAAATTCTCTATAATTACGTTGTACCGGTATCGAATAAAGATATTTCTGTATATGTATTGCTTTCTTCTATGTAGAAGGTATGTTTTCCATTTTCTCTTTTTTTATTCCGCATTTTATTAGCAGTTAAAACCTTCAGAACAACTGGCATGTAACTTAACCTCTAATTCCAACTATAATTAGACTTTTAACACGTTATACCACTTTATACAATGTTAATATTTATTGTATACGAAGCTAAAATCATACACAATGCAGAACGTGAAAGACTATTCCTGACAAATGATGACATCTATTATTTTTTCTTGTTATTGTCACATCCATCATGGGTTGTAATGATTATTTTCCCATGAAATAATATTTTGTGTACACTAACTGGCATTGAATACCAATAACATTATTTAAGGTATAATTCTCGTGTTTCTTAGCTTGCTCATTGAACTTTTATAAAGTTATTTTGCAACCAGAATTCAAAGTTTCTAATATAGTATGGAAATGTTTAATAAATTCTGCGTTGACCTCAGTTATTTTAGCCGATTTATTAACATTTCTAAAGAATTTGCCAGTCGTATTTGTATTATTGGTATTACCTGTTTGCTGCATAGGGATAACTATTAACAAACCCAATTCATTACGAAATTTTGAGTGTACAAGTTTTTCTGTTTGATCGACTTGATCTTTATTTTATATTCTTCATACTTGCCACATTTTTATTTCGAGTGTAACACACGACAATACAGTATTGCAGTAAACAAAAAATTAATGTCGGTGTTATGGGAATTTCCTTGTCTTTGATAAGTATTTTCGTAGGCGATAGTAATGAAATTTGTTCCTCGACATTTTTAACTTCCGTGGTTATTACATCTACTGTTTCTTTGGCGAAGATGAATTTATGGGGCGACAATATCCTGTCAATGATGGTGCAGGATAATGCCAAATAATTTTTTTACGTTCATTTATATTATAGTACATTTGGATTGGTACCAAGGAAATGCTAAATAAATTTTCATCCGTATAATTTGTTTCTGAAAATTTTTGCCGGTATCTTTTTTGTCCTGCACCATCACAGCCCCACTTTATAATTATGTGTAGATTATTATATTGATTAATGCAAGTCTGCAAGACTTCTTTTTGAGCTTCGCACAATTGTGTCACAGTGTGATCGAGAATCGACTGAAGTCGCATTTCAGCCGAAATTTCTGTGACCAAAATTTCAGAAGGATAGCATAACTGCTTGGCTGCTTTAACTTTGTAATAGGGTAGGTACAACGTAGAATTCATACTTTTTGCCTGCTGACGTATGATGTTGTACTGGTTAGTTGATAGTTTGGCATCAACCATTAACGCTAACGCTTGATTAGATGATAGATGTTTTGGCTTTTCTGCAAATAAATTACGTGCCTTTTTTATTGACGTACCGCTTTTCGGTGATGCTTCAGACAGCTCTCTGACAAGATAAGCAGAATCTCTCTTCCCTGATTTGCGCAATTGCATTTCACTGGCCATCAACAATTCTTCTTGGCTCGTCGATTCAAGGAGATTCTTTATTTTACGTTTTTTCGTTTTTTCACTACAAAATTTAAAATTTTTTCGAGGCCTTCCGCGTACACCTTGGGGAGTACTTACTAGAGTTTCGATCACGATATTCGCAAAACAAATATTTGTTTGAGGCCATGTAGTATTAAAAGAAAGAAACCGCTCTTGATCGAAACTCTAGTAAGTACTCCCCAAGGTGTACGCGGAAGGCCTCGAAAAAATTTTAAATTTTGTAGTGAAAAAACGAAAAAACGTAAAATAAAGAATCTCCTTGAATCGACGAGCCAAGAAGAATTGTTGATGGCCAGTGAAATGCAATTGCGCAAATCAGGGAAGAGAGATTCTGCTTGTCTTGTCAGAGAGCTGTCTGAAGCATCACCGAAAAGCGGTACGTCAATAAAAAAGGCACGTAATTTATTTGCTGAAAAGCCAAAACAGCTATCATCTAATCAAGCGTTAGCGTTAATGGTTGATGCCAAACTATCAACTAACCAGTACAACATCATACGTCAGCAGGCAAAAAGTATGAATTCTACGTTGTACCTACCCTATTACAAAGTTAAAGCAGCCAAGCAGTTATGCTATCCTTCTGAAATTTTGGTCACAGAAATTTCGGCTGAAATGCGACTTCAGTCGATTCTCGATCACACTGTGACACAATTGTGCGAAGCTCAAAAAGAAGTCTTGCAGACTTGCATTAATCAATATAATAGTCTACACATAATTATAAAGTGGGGCTGTGATGGTGCAGAACAAAAAAGATACCGGCAAAAATTTTCCGAAACAAATTATACGGATGAAAATTTATTTAGCATTTCCTTGGTACCAATCCAAATGTACTATAATATAAATGAACGTAAAAAAATTATTTGGCATTATCCTGCACCATCATTGACAGGATATTGTCGCCCCATAAATTCATCTTCGCCAAAGAAACAGTAGATGTAATAACCACGGAAGTTAAAAAGGTCGAAGATCAAATTAGATTACTATCGCCTACGAAAATACTCGTCAACGACAAGGAAATTCCCGTAACACCAACATTAATTTTTTGTATGGTAGATGGTAAAATTTGCAATGCTGTATCGTCGTGTGCGTCAACACAAACATGCTATTTATGTGGAGCAAAACCAAGCGAAATGAATGATCTTAGTGTCATTTCACGGAAGCCGGTAAATAATAATTTTTTGTCATTTGGATTATCGCCCCTGCATACGTGGATTAGATGTTTGGAGTGTATACTCCATATTTCATATAGACTCGACATAAAAATGTGGCAAGTACGGGGAAAAGAAAATAAAGAAAAAGTCGCCCAGAAAAAAAAACTTGTACAGCAAAAATTCCGCAAAGAACTGGGTTTATTAATAGATATGCCCATGCAGCAAACAGGCAATACTAATAATGGAAATACGGCTCGAAAATTCTTTAGAAATGCTGATAAATCAGCTGAAATAACTGAGGTTAATGTAGAATTAATTAAACATTTCCATATTATATTAGAAACTTTGAATTCAGGTTACAAAATAAATTTACAGAAGTTTGAAGAATACGCTAGAACGACAAGAGAGTTATACCTTAGAGACTATTATTGGTATTCAATGCCAGTCAGTATACATAAAATATTATTTCATGGGAAAGATATCATTGCCACTGCTATTTTACCGATTGGGCAGTTTTTTGAAGAGGCGCAAGAGTCAAGGAACAAAGATAATAGGAAATATAGAGAATTATTCACTAGGAAAACTTCAAGAACGGATACTAATACAGATTTATTAAATAGATTATTAATTACGTCAGACCCACTTATTGCGAGCTTACGTACTTTCCCCAAAACTGTCCGGCGAGATATTACCCCTGAAGTAATGCAATTGTTGGATGAACCATCAGTTGGGTTAAATTCGTCAGAAGATGATGTCGACGATAGTAATTTCGATTGATGTTATTTTTATTGTTACGAAAGTTTTTTTACATGTTTTGTTTTCTTTCTTGTATCAAAAAATGTTAAATAACTTTAAATATATATATTTTTATCATTATTAAATTCAACATTGTGTTTTTAATACTACAGAAACCAATAAAACTAACAAAAATGAAAGTTCCTTCGACGCAAACATTTTGTCCCGCTAAATTGCAAAAATAACACACTGTGCACCGGCTGGACTGTGCAATTTTCGTCCTGAGACTTTAGTAGCGTGAGGTTGAAGCATTTTGCGTGTTACGAAAAATAACCGCCATTTTTTTATATATATTAGTAGCGTAGTTAATCTCGCAGGCGGATTTTTTTTTTTTTTTTTTTTTTTTTTTTTTTTCTATATCTAATTAGATATCATCTGTATATTCATCCTCTTCATTGGTCATCCTATCTGACTCCCGTGAAATAATAGTCATGTTGTTGCTTTCTTTATATGCTTTAGCTTTAGTTGTGAGAGGGGTTAGATTTTGGGGTTCAATGGTCCTCTTAATATTATCAGTCCAAATTTTGAAGCCTCTATTCTGAGGAACATTCCCATTCCAGGGATATAAGGCCCAAACATCTGGATTATTATCAATTTCAGCAATTGCAGTTAGCCACAGGTCTAACAAAGCTTTATTTGGTTTAGCCGATACCACAGCCATATATTTGTCATCAATCAGTCTACACCAAGGGAAAGTTATTTGGGTCTTTGCAGCCTCTGAGCTTATGTATTTATTAGATACATTAATAAGACGCATCAAAGATGTTTCAAACTCTGAATAAGCAGAAGCTTCCAACAATTGGTTCAACGTTAACTTACACAACAAACATAATTTTGAAGCAACGTTTATCAACAACATACCATTGAATTTAAAGCGAAGCAAATTTCCAGCAGTAAACAAACTAACTACATTATCTTCATCTTGTTCTAATGCAAGTTTGTACAGTTTTAATTCAGTGAGTAAAAATGTTGTCATGGCTACTGAGCCCTTAGTGAACAATTGTAAGACTTGTTGAATCGATGAGGCATGAGGTGGTGGGGTTGTCCAGACAAACTGACTTCCAGTGATATTATTAAAGTTTTTGGTGGCAGCCCTTGCATAATAACTTGTAACACTTGTCTTTGTTTTGACTGCATACCGGCTAGTAATCAAACCTAAATAAAATAAATAATTCAGAGTATCATGTAGGCGGTTCAGAGTAGAGTTATAGGAGCCAGTTTTATGTTTGGCAAGACCAACGTCCAAATAATCCCAACATGAGTTATAAAATGATTTCACATTTTCAATAGTTGTAGTTGATTGAGTATCAATGATTTCATTGGAAGTGGCTGTTCCAGGCATTACGTTTCCTGTTTGATTTCCTACAATAGAATGACCAGATGCCGAAAAGTATGTTTGTTTAGCAATATCTTTCATTATGTCAATTTTTTCTAGTTTTCCCTCATATCCGGTCGTTATTGAAGCTTCTTCCTTGCCCATTGCAGATAAATTTTTTAGTAGGTGGTTGATTAAAGGTAGATGGTCTCCACTATTAATTAAACTCAACATCTTGAGCATTAAATTGCTCAAATCGAAGTTAGGGCCCATATCTGCTCCAATAAACCAATTGAGGAAAACTTTCCCAATTACGATTTGCTCAGACAATTCCAACGATTTTAAATTCACTCTCAGATTTTTATACTTATCCTCAAAAATTTCCTCGGACCATTCTTTATCTGTACCACTTCTGGTAAACGAAGTGTCTTTCATGGAGTTCAACTGTTCCAAAAATTTGGACGCCATGATGAATCAAGGGTACAAGGATACCAAAACCAGATAACTATATGATCGGTGTTAAACGTGGGGAGTTGAGAACTCGAGACTAATACAACGTAACTATATATGGATATGAACATACACAGTGTCATCTATAACAAGTGGTGGGAATAGGCGGCAACTGACAAATATTTGAAAAATGGAGAGGGCGCTTTTCTTATTTCGAAAAGTCTTCATTTATTTGAAAAATAGCGGGAGTGCTTTCTGGCCTCCGAAAAGTTAACAACTGTTGCAGAAGTTCTTTTTCCAGGCTCTTATTCTACAAATTTCTCCAACATTGAAGATAAAGGAACATTCCAAAGGATTAAGGATATTTAAAATATTATATTATTGCATTTTTATAAATTATTATTCAGAGTTTCTCCTGAAAATTGTATTAATATTGAATATCGTTTTCAGTTGGAGCTCAACTTTATAAGTGTACAACATCCTAATTTATTTTCTTTTTGTAGGTAACAAAGCCAAAGAACATGTCACACAAAAAGTGTGCTGTTCTTGGTTGTACCACTATTGGTGAGCGGATGTTTGAGTTTCCCCAACGGGCAGCTGACGGAGCTCGTCTTCAAGAATGGATTTCGGCTGTGGGAAATCCACAGTTATTAACACTGCCAAAAGAAAAGCTTATAAGGCGTACTGTGTGCTCGAAACATTTTGACAGCAAATGTTTTCTGCAGCGTAAGCTTACTAAGACTGCAATTCCAACTTTGTATTTGCCAGGTAAATGTTATAAATTATTTTATTATTAAATCATAAGAATCTTTTTTCATTTTATTTGATTATAATGTGAAACAATTGCTTTTTGCAGAACCAATTGCTGTCCCACATATCTGCGAAAAAGAAGCAGATACAAGTCTATCACGTATGTATACATTTTGCTATAATCTGCATACTTCCTCCATTAATCATGCATATAATTATAATTTCTGATCTTATAGACGGATACAATATACAGAAGGAGGACAGTGCATGTAGTTCGAGAGATGAAAATCAGAATTACATGGAGGGTAAATATATATATATATATATTCCATATAATATAAATACATTTATATACACTGTTACGTTTCTGTAAGCAATAAATATGATTTTATATTTGCAGTGGATGAAAGTGTTGAACAGGAGCCATTCAACAGAATGCCACAGGCTCCAGTTCCAAACAAAATGAAAGGTATTAAGTATGCATTATTATATAAAACAATAAAATGTGTAGGCAAAATATTCAGATTATGTATAAATAATGAATATTATCAGTTTTCCGTTTGCAATATTTTTTTTGTGGAAAATTGTTTACTATATATTGTCTTTAAACATGAATTGAATGCATTGCCACACATAGAATTTGTAATACTTTCATTTGATATTTATAGGGTGTTTCACACAACTAAAACAGGCTGCACCCCCTAAATGGTTGGAAATAGAAGACAATTTGGTAGATCAAAGCTAAATGGTATCGGACAGTGAATAATATACAAATAACATTATGCGCTTTTGTGCAGTTGCATTTTTCTGATGCTCTGTTGCAGAAAAGTACATAATATTATTTGTATATTATTCACTGTCCGATACCATTTAACTATGATCTACAAAATTTTCTTTTATTTTTAATCATTGAGGATGTGCAGCCTGTTCTAGTTATATGGGACATTCTGAATCTATGAACATTTGTTTTAATACTTGTACTTTATAAAGTAATCTTTTCTAATGGTTTAGATGAGGGTACAATTATTTTTGTTCATTTAAATACATATGCCAAAATAATACACCCACATTTGAATTTTGTAGGCTTATATGGATTTCTGGTAATATATCAAATTTTGTTTAGTTCATGGTTCTTTTAATTATTTCATTGTTTATGTTATGTTTAGAATTTTTGTACCCCCTGTGTAAAGATTACAATGTCGCAATGATTACTAGTATTAATTACAAAATATTATAAATAAGATAAAGATTTTAATAAATATTTTTACACTTAGCGCAGCAGAAACATTTGGGACAGTTCCTTAAATTGTCAACCTTTGTACAATAAGGAATGATTGTACCCATATGCTACATAATGAAGAAATTCATTATTGGGAAATACCACAGTAAGCATACAAATTGGGAGGAGGGGTATTTTATATTGCTTGAATGGCTATTACTTTTATGGTTGCAAAATATGTTTCTTACCTTCTTATATAACCTTTTCTTAATGTCTTGTAATGCATCTTCCATTTTAATAGATTCGAGGGTATGCAGTTCAGAGTTCTTTTATTTTTTAATGAGAATATTTAATAAGGAACTCCACACATCAAACGCGCCGCACCATGGCGCAGTTTTATAAAGATTCGTATAGAATTCGGCAGCCACAGTCGGCGCGCCGAAACGCCGAACGCGTTTGATGCGTGGTGCTCCTTATATGCATGATAACAGTCTTTTATTTGATATCGTTTTCTACTACAATTTCTTCTGAAATATTCCATATTATAATGTTATTAAAAAATTTTCTGTTGTGGAATGCTATGCTTGCGTGATTAGAATGGTAAATTGTTAGAACATCTTTGGTAATATCTAATGAAATTTTGTTATCTAGGATCAATACTGGAGACATTCGGCGTCAAAATGAAGAGGAATTTATCAACGCGGGAACGAAGAATCTATACAACTATATGCAATTTAAAAGGAGCAATTCGTCGGTCACGGAGACGGCGATACAATGTCCAGCAGAGATTGAAAGAAGCGGAGCATCAACTTGAACGAGGATTGTTCGACGACATCGAACTGATGGCGGAACCAGCAAGAGGATTTTTTCTTTCCCATATACGGAATATGGGAAAAAAGACATTTGCGCGTAGATATAACCTAGATGATAAGCTATTTGCGCTTTCCTTATACAAAAAAAGTCCGAAATGCTATAAGTATGTAGCACAAGGATTTTGTCTCCCTAGTGTGGAGACTATAAGGAAAGTTGCAAACAAAATTAATCTGAGGCCAGGGCTATGCGATAATATTTTTTATACTCTTAAAGATCGGGTTTCGAATTTCGAGGATGAGCGAAATAGATGTTGCATATTAGTATTTGATGAGATGAAGCTCGAACCTTCACTAGCTTTTAACTCATCCACCGATAGGGTTGAAGGTTTTGTAGATAACGGCATCGAAAGAATTAGTGCAATTGCAGATCATGTTATGGTCTGGATGCTGAAGGGGATTTACGGTGAGCATCCCTGGAAGCAACCAGTTGCATACACGTTCTGCAAAGGGACATCTCCCCCAAATAATATCAAACGTTTGTATAAGGAGATTATAGAAAGATCGCAAGCTGCTGGCCTCCGGATCGTAGCTTCGATATGTGACCAAGGCGTAACGAATTGTAAAGCAATTGAAGATTTAATTTTCGAATCAAAACGCGACTTTTTCCAAACTTGTGGCTGTTCCACCGACGATACAATTGTTATCAACGGGGATAAGATCATTGCGATGTATGATCCTCCACATCTTTTAAAATGTATTAGGAATAACTTATTAACAAAAGATTTAGAATTTTCATTAGACAATAATGAAAAACAAGTTGCTAAATGGTCGCATATAGAAACTGCGTATTATATCGACCGCGATTCTGGACCGTTGCGTACAATGAATAAGCTCACCGACGAACACGTTGTACCCGACAAAATAAGAAAAATGAAAGTTTCTAAGTGCACGCAAGTATTTAGTAACACAGTGGCATCAATTATTTCTTTAATGAGTCGGACTCAAGTAAAAAGTAAGTGCGGATCTATGCAGATGCCTATAGAAGGTCAGGCCACAGCGCACTTACTTTTATTTTTAAACAACTTGTTTGATAGTGTTAATGGCGGTAATTATAAAAATAGCAGCAAGCATGGATTAAAAAGTAAAATTTCTGTTGCTGGATCTTGCGAGCACGTAGAAATATGGAACAAGGCGATTTCTGTTTTTCAAAACATGAAATTTGTACCGCGCAAAGTGAAAGACAGAAAACGCCCGGCAGTTTTGAAAAACTGGGTGCATACCCTTCGCGGTTTTAAATTGTTACGTGAATCATTGTACGATCTTGGTTTCACTGATTTTGCCACAAGATCATTTAATCAAGATTGTATCGAAAATTTTTTTGGTCAAATTAGGCAACATGGTGTTAGAAATGTAAATCCAACTTGTACCGCGTTTACTGGATATTACAAAAGTTTAATTTTCAATGCCTTTATTGCATCTCCCACAAGCGGCGGTAATTGTGAGGATGAAGGTAAATTTAGTAACCTAATTCAATTTAAATCTTTTCTAAATTATCCAGCGCGTTTCAATTTAAACATTGTATCTGATACGTTGCCTAAGTTCCCCAATGATTTTCAGATTTACGAAAATTTGACTGACACTGCTTATATATGTATAGATATGTTTTTAAAAACCAGCGGTGTCATTCAAAATATTCAAAATTGCCACGTGTGTTTGCAGAATATAATGCGAAACGATGACTCGGTTGTAACAGAACACGAACAGATCTCTTCTGCAGTATCTGCTTACAATCGCTTTTTTATAAAAACTCTAATTAAACTCACGCGTGTTTGCAATTTTTACTTACCTAGAATTTGTCATTTTAATGAATTAAGTAAAACATTAAAGCATTATGTTTTGCAAACTACATCTTTTTATTTTGTAAAATGTGAACACGCTCAGGAGTTAGAAATGTTTATCATTAAAAGCTATGTTGACTTTTTCATAAGGCAATATCTTATGAACGTTAGAAAAATCTTGAGCGGCTCGCATAATTCCGTTGTAAATACAAATATACTCTTGCAAGCTACTTTATAAGCAGCCTGTTTGTTAATATAATATGTAAATATGTTTATATCATAATTTGTAATTAACTTCTTGCACTCTGTAAATATTTCTTTGTTTACATATTTATTATTATTATTATTCAAACATTATTTATATAATTAGCTATATAGACTAACAAATCCGAATGATTATAACGAAATACCACATCACTTGTCCAAGTAAGGCAAGAATGTATATTGGTAATTGTTGATTATGACGGACTTTGTTTTATTTATTATTATTATTATTATTATCATCATTATTATTTCATTTTTTATGTTATTATATAAAACATATAATAATATATAATTAACCATCAGTTTCTTTTTTAAAAATGCAGAGTGCAGAGTTAAATCGGTTTAGTTATGTTATTATGTAATATATCTTTTGTTTTGTAAATATCTGTATTAACATGTAAATTATATATGTATATATATGTATATAATCAAATATGTATAATAAAATTTATTTATACCAAAAAGAGGAATGTAAATTATTTGGCGTAACATTTATATATATAAGTACACTTTTGAATAAGGTTTCTATACAGAATTCGTATAAGTGTGTATGTGAACACACGGATAAGTGGTTCCGTTGTGTTAGTAGCGACAGCAACGCTACCTGTGGAATCCGGGGGTACTAAACATAATAGTTCGCTCTGTTATATTGAGGCTTGGCCCCCCTGCTGAACCCGACTAATCCAGTACGCTACTAGGCGTTGCGGAAATGAAACGCAACGTGTGGTTTCCCGCAGTCCAGACTGGTCCAGACCAGGGGACCAGGGTGTGTGCACTCAATGTATAAGCATAGGAGCCGTATTTGTCTATCCCCTTTTGCCCTTACCAACCTTTAATAATAAAATATGAAGCACATTTTTAGTGATACTACATTGGTCACAGTGGCTCGAAGACTGGTGGCGCCCTCATTTCTGCTCATTTCGACCTCTTTGCGCATGCGCGTTGTATAAAATAATAGACTGGAGGACAGCACTAACGAATGCAAGGCTGCCTTGGTTGCTGTTCGTATAATTTGTATGGAAAAAACTGATAAACGTCTAGCCCCCGGGGCTAGACCCGAGTCCAGCACCTCAAGCCATCAAGCCCCTTAAACCCGCTAGCCCGTTTGTCTGCTAAGCCCGCTAGCCGGCTAATTGGAAGGGGCACATAAGATACATTAGGCACATAACATACATTTGTGGAAAGCCGTCTGTTAAGTAAATAGTGAGATAGATAGATTCTTCGAAATTGTTTATTATCGATTAAGAAATTGACAGCAGGATGGACAAAGACTTCAAAGACTTTCGCTCGATTTTACGATTTACCTATCATTAGTGATAAGGGAGCATTTGCCGAAGCAATTTTGAAATAATTTTTGTAATTTCGTTTATGTTATGTTCAGTTAGTGTTATTTTTTGTTATGTTCGTTGTCTCAAGTTCTGAAAGAAATAACATGTTTCATTCTTACCCAATGTGATTTTCTATGTTGCCGTATTAAGCTTTAAACATCTACATTTGATCTTGAGGAAGAGGCGCGGAATACAATTAAATGATTAAACGAACTTACCTAAGTGAAGTTCAATCATAATTGTATGTAGCGCCTCTTCCGAAAGATCAGTCCCAAAATAAGAATTCTGAAATTGTTAGCTGTGGTTTTATTATTATAATCAATTTCTTAATCGATAATAAACAATTTCGAAGAATCTATCTATCTCACTATTTACTTAACAGACGGCTTTCCACAAATGTATGTTATGTGCCTAATGTATCTTATGTGCCCCTTCCAATTAGCCGGCTAGCGGGCTTAGCAGACAAACGGGCTAGCGGGTTTAAGGGGCTTGATGGCTTGAGGTGCTGGACTCGGGTCTAGCCCCGGGGGCTAGACGTTTATCAGTTTTTTCCATACAAATTATACGAACAGCAACCAAGGCAGCCTTGCATTCGTTAGTGCTGCCCTCCAGTCTATTATTTTATACAACGCGCATGCGCAAAGAGGTCGAAATGAGCAGAAATGAGGGCGCCACCAGTCTTCGAGCCACTGTGACCAATGTAGTATCACTAAAAATGTGCTTCATATTTTATTATTAAAGGTTGGTAAGGGCAAAAGGGGATAGACAAATACGGCTCCTATGCTTATACATTGAGTGCACACACCCTGAGGTTCACTAGAGATTTGAGCATTTATTCTTCCCGTAACTTTACGGGGAAGCTGGAACAACTCGGCCTATAAGTTAAAAAGAATAGTTACATACGTGCTGTAATAAAAAAAAAATTCGATTATTTTGAATAATCGATTATGATTTTGATTATTTATATTAATCGATTACGATTACGATTACTAAAAAGAATCGATTAATCGATGTTTCGAATCGATTCTGCACATCATTACTTTTCATATATTGAGACGCAAATACTGCATAAAGCATCGACGATATGTCATACGGCGTGGTTTATTATTGATTGAAACTAACTTTTCCTTAATCTTGACACCGGACAATCGTATAATAAGGTTAAATAATACGATATACTTGACAGTACTTAAAATTCTTACGTGTCGTCAAGAGTGAGGTTATGAGATATAAAGTTATGACCGTTTTGACGTTCCATTTGTAAATAACTACGTATAATAAAATAATAATTTTGTTTACATATCTAGACATAATGGTTCTTAGTCCAGATTTGCCGCCTGTTCCAGTTCCTTTAAAAAACATTCAACAATATTTAAAAATTGCGTTGACACATGATCAACGTGATATCGTTGTTAGTTATTGGTGTATGTATTGCTTATCTAATTATATTAAACGTTTAATTACACCAAGGTCCAAATTCTGCATAAGTTTTCTCATAGGTCGCCTTTATGCACTTCAAACTGGTTTAAAGTTGTCCACTAAAACTACAGAAGAAACAAGTTTCTTATTGAAATTAATGGATTGGTTGGAAAAAACTAAAAAGGAATTACACGACAACGAAGCTATTACGAATGATGTTGCTGCACAAGCTCATTTAGAAAATTGGGCTCTGAAGCTTTTTTTATATGCTGATAAAAGTGATAGGGCTTCGAATTTTGGAAAAAATGTTATACAAACATTTTATACCGCAGGATTATTATACGATGTTCTGACAGTATTTGGAGAGCTTACGGATGAAGCTGCACAAAACCGGAAATATGCAAAATGGAAGGCTACTTACTTACATAATTGCATAAAAAATGGCGAAACTCCTATACCCGGGCCAATGAAAAATGAAAATGATGAAGATGATATAAATGAATATTCAGAAATAGGTATACGTATATTTATTATATTATAAGCTATACTCCTATTATGATAACTAAGATGTTTGATTTTTCTGAAATTTTAGTTAATTCTAATTCAGATAGTAATGTACGTGACAATGAAGGTAATACTTCAAACTCGGACGTTTCTAGCCCAACCAATGTCAACATATTTAATCCTACTCCTGCAGAATTAGAAGGTGTTGCAGATGTTAAAACACCTATAAAATTAGATGGTAAGACAACTATACATTTAATAATTGCAGTTTTAATTTAATTTAATTGTTCCACAGGTGGTGTTACTCTATCAACAGATCAAATAACCAAAGCCCAGAAATATATTAAATGGGCTGGAAGTGCGCTAAATTACGATGACGTGCGTACTTCAGTCCTAAACCTTCAAAAGGCGATAGACCTGTTAACTACTGGCCAAGATCCGGCATAATAAATTAATCGCAAGTGCCTCATTATTTATTAGTTTTTAATGTATAGATTTTAAATTTATAATTTTAGTATTTAAGTCCTAGTCGCTTATTAATATTCACAATATATAAATTGTGATATATTTTAAAGTAACAGCTATAAGTAGACTAAAAAACTATTAACTTGAATTGACTAAGAATATCTTTCCTGCATAAATGTAATTTATAACTTCATCGATTAAGTAAATATATTATTAATTGTTGTTTTAAAAATATGCAAAAGATATGTGATATAAACTATATTGGGTGATATGTCATGAAAGGAGATAAAGAACACAGGTATAAATATTAGCCAATAGGAATATATAAAATGCATTCACACTTTTTATTATTTTATGTTAAAGATGATTGTTTCAAAAGCATGTTACATATGCATTTGCTACGATTCCTGTGCACTTGTATGTTAAAAATATAAAACACGTAACCACGAACGTAGGCAATTTTCTAAATTTATTTTACATTACGTGCTAATCCCACAAAGTACAATTTACAGTTACTTTGTACGTAACTGTAAATTTTAGAACACACGTTTATATCACGAGTGATGGCGTATTATGTTATAATTATTTCTATTGCAGTTTCAGTTCTTTTTGCTTCTAAATTTCTACACCATAAAAACTTAGTACGTAATGAGAACTCACAAATGATTTTTCATATAAATTTTCTTGTTGTAACCGAATTTACGTAAAATACGATGCTAAAATTGTTTCTTTAGTTTCACCAATCCTCATTATATGTATATATAATTACTCTTCGAGGGATATAGATGGAATTGCGTGCTGCAGATTTCATTATATGTTATTAAACATATGTATAATGTAACGTTCCTTTCTATATATAATTGCTTTGCTAATTATTAATTTTTATACGCCTGTTAAAACGTATCCGCCTTATCTTTTTTCGTTTGCGTTTCTATGTATTTTGCTTTTAAGTAAGATATTTATACAGTACATATACAATAAGTTAAGACCTCAGAATTGGCCCCATAATAATTAGCATGCTCTTTTTCATATATATTTACATTGTACTTATATGAGTTATATCGGAAACGATGAATCCTCGAAGAAAATGATACAGGATTTGAAAAATGAAATTATTTTCTTGTTTTCATAGATAGGAAATTTGTTAAAACATTCTGTATATTTAAACGTCTACGATGAAATCGTACAAATTGCAGTTTTATAAACATACAGTCGATCACATGTTCTTTTTTTTTTTGCAACGATACGTTCGGAGTTGTTCCAAAATGTGTTTACAAAAATGCGTGCCGTAATGTTTCCCTTAACTGCAACTTCGTGTAGAACGTAATATCGCTTATGACTCTACATATTTGTAAAATAAATTTGATATATATATATATATATATATATATATATAGAGAGAGAGAGAGAGAGAGAGAGAGTACAGCAGATTTATACGTATTTACACACATCCAGTTATGATATCAAGGAGAACACATTTTATTTTTGTGGCAGTTAATTACGCTTAACTAATATTAATTCATTGGTAGACGCTGCAAATGAAGGTATTATGGGTATATCATATTAATTCCTAATGTATAAACATTCTGAAATCTTGTAATCGAGGAAAACAAAATTCTCTTAGCTTTCATCTCGTTACGTATCGTAGACTTAAGCGAAATATATTTTTAACGTGTTCCTCGTGTTACGCTTAATGCAAATATTTTACATAGCACTTGGGAGCATGAACACGGACGTTAACGCGTCGCGCGTCACTCGATGTAAAGACCGTGATATTGATCCACAAAATAACGGGACATGGATCTAAAAAATTTCGTGTGTTTACACGCGAAGATGTAGATGAGCTATTATCCGCTTTGTTGTCGGACGTATTCGAGTCTACGCTAAAAAGGACGTAGCATTTTCACATGTACTCTTCCAAAATATTTTATCCTGTCCAAAAAACGGAAGGAATACTAGAAATGAATGTCCGATAACCACCCTAGTTCTCTTTCTCTCGCACAAAGTTCATATGCACCGTTCGCTTTCTTTTATCACCGACGTACGATGCTCTACAAAATATGTAAAAGAGGCATGCTTCCCGCCAGGTCTTTGATAAATTCATTCAGTCTTGTTTTCTGTTCTTTTCATCTACTCCGTTCGCAGCGACTGGTTGTGCATCCTCTCGTCGTAATTGCCAGTCTATCACCAATCGTCCCGTTAACATAAAGAAGAATACCTACAAAAAAAGGATCAGCATAGAAGAAAAAATGTTGTAAGAAAGTTAAACATTCAGAAATATAAATAGAAAACATATTTATATGCTATACATATGTATATGCAAGCTCACCAAAGCCGGCGCGATCCTCTCGAATCTATCGTTCACCATATAGTGTGAGTATACGGCCATTAGCATTAAAAAGAGCAACACCGCATTCGATAAATTCTTTATCTTATCTAAAAAAGAAAGTATCGTTATGTCGTAATCTTTGAATAAGTTTTTACTAAAATAGTTGGTAGCAATTTAATAATTAGTATATTATAATACTTATGTATATAAATATATATGTATATACAATTTGGAATTATTGCCATAGCAAGACCGCAGATTATTTCGAGTGAGCCAACTACTCTTCTGTACCATTTGCTCGGAACTTTAAAATCCAATGTTGTGGATAATGGAAATACTTTTGCGTATTTGACGTATTCCTTTCTCTGAAACGAAATAAATAAATATAACTTTGTGATAATACTATAATGTACATATATAATAACGACAAAAATAAATGTGAAAGTGCTCAATTGTTGTCTGGCGGAAGACGCAATTATTCCGCTGTGCAATTAGGCTCTTCCCAGTTAGTTTAAGCCAGACTAATTTATCATATTGTTAATGATTGGACCGTGTTAGTAAATTGTAAATATCGGGAGTTTGGCGAATGGAAACCTGGCATTGATTCAGCTAAACTAACTGCTTCGGACAGCTGCTTTTGTAAGACCGTAGCATGTATACCGGTAGATGTAGCGAGTCTACGGTGGAGGCAGGTCCAACGGCAGAAATAGAAGTGAAAACGCCTTGAATACGAAAATGATATCGTAGCTGATGCTTTGCGGAACTCGTCGACGTGTAATTATAATGCAATTTAATTAACATTTCATATGTATATGTATATATATATATATATAGACATAGATACACATCTATGTGCATGTATGCATTTACGCAAAAAGTAATAAGAAAATTTGAAAAAAGGTAGCCTCAACCGATCGCGTACTTCGAGTTATAAAAATACGTTTACGTTGATACAATTACGACTATGACCTTCAATTGGAACCAATATGAAACTTGTAAACTCGTCTGTTAATTTTCTTTTGCGTAGTATACAAACGAAATTAGCCAGTATTGCCTCGTTTCCTAACATTGTTTGAAAATATTTCAAATGTTACTGCGGCAAGTAGCTTTTCGTCCCGCTGAAATCACATAACTATGTCTTGCTATTATTAAACAACGAAATATATAGTATGAGTAGCTACATCAGTTTGCGCGCAAATTAAATTTATTTTAACGTTTAAACGTCGCGTTCGATAAATCGATAGCTGTATATTCGTCGACTTCGGCGCGCAAATTTAAAGACCAAATTCCGGGTCTCCATCTTTCGGACTTGCGTGGAACTAAGATGATTAGTAGGGTTGTGGTCGTATGCTATCCCGGTGAGTTGTACATAAAATGTGATTATCGGATTATGAATTCTCGTGTTAGAAGAATCCAAGTGACACCACATAGATTATTAGCTTTTTACGAGTATTTATCACGGTCAGGGAACCACGCACTTGGCAAACGTTACGATGTACTTTGTAAAATTAATTTGCCAAGTGGTGCTACTTTAGATTTTTCTCAAGTATACCTATTTAAGTATACCATTCCAAATGTCACGTTTTAGGGTCGATATAACGAATAATGTTGCAGCTCGGTCTACATCTTCAAATCAAAATACGTTCACACGAACGTATATACAGATTGAATAATTAGTAATCCATAATCAAACAGGAATACGCGACACGTTCTACTAGTAGCCAAAATTGCATGCAGAAAGGAATTAATGGATCGCGAGCGACGGGCATAAGATATAAAAATAGATGAGCAAATTTCGATCCATCGTGGCGAGTATAACGCGCGCTACACGCGAATCGATCCCGCCTACATTGTCGGACGATTCCGAGTGAAACTGCGCACGCTTCCCCCGTTCCCGAGAAAGAACAAGAAGGATTATGTATGAGATAATTAATATTTTATATTACGCAACATATCCAGGAATCACGGCGGAGGGAGGAGCATAAAGGAGCAGAAAAAATGAATATACACAAATAACTACAAGAATCGTTCCCAAACTCGTCGCATAGTCGTGAAAGAAAAACAGAATTATATAATTAGTCGAGCTTCTACCATAAAGGAAAACAGCAAGATAGGAAACGGGGTGATGGGAAAACGCTTGGATGATTCCCGCAAGCACTTACCAGGTCTTTATGAAGATCTTTGCTAATGTGAGACGTTAATTTCATTGTTCCGACAAAGACGAAAAATATTCCGAGTAAGACGGAAAGCGATTTTAGTACTATGGATCCCATTTTGCTGATCGTTACCGCGCCAGGACTGGATTTAAAGCAAAGGCGAACGCGTGGGAACGTAGGTATGCTCGAAAGAATCGATTGAAAAAAATGAGGAAAGAAAGACCCGCCGATCGATCGTCGGTCACGCACCACCTTGTTTGCTTGCTTTCGCGTCTATACGCAAAATTTTTCTTTTGCGTCTAGTTTTTACACTTAAAATGGATATCCACTCGTTAAAAAATCCCCTTTCCAAGGAAATACATATTTTCTCGTGGACGCGCGAGTTACGATATCACGAGTATTTCAGCGACATTTCTCAAAAATAACCACAAAGACGAGGACGAGGACGAATACGACGGCGGCGGCGACAGTAACGAACGCGCTCGGATTGACAACATCTATGTCTCCGTTTCCCTCTCTATCGTATTGCAACTCGCGCGACAGCGCATTTCACGGCGACGCTTCCGACGCACCCGACGCGTACCGTCGCTACGCGTCGCATTACGTCATAGGCCGTCTATCTGCCTAACAACCTACCACGGACAGGCGCATTTACGATCCCCCTTGCAATAGGTAAAACAACCGCGACGTTCTAAACTGGAGACGGGAAACTTCTTAGGATTAGGATTTCAAATAGGATCGCCAGACAAAATCTATAACAAATCCAATAAATAAATAATACATTTGAAAGCTTTAATCTTTTTAAATTACAATAAACATTAAGTAGTATATAATTTTATATTTACACTTTTTTATTTGTTATACATCACTCGAATTATCAGGCTATGTTTTTTATTCTATCTAGTCGATTCTCGTATCGCCACTCGATCTTTCTAAAATTGAAAGCATATATGCATGATTTAAGTAAGAAAATTATGTTATCGATTAGTGCCAACAAAAATATTAGTTTCCTTACCATATCGCGTCCGCATATTCCCATAATTTTTTTAATTAACGCTATCTCCAAATATATATATTTTTAATCAGGCGTATGCGGTGGTTCTTGACTGAAGTAGGGCGCAGTGTCCTGCACTAATAAAGTATGACAAACATCACAGACTCTGGATGGTCTTTGCTTCGGACCACTGTTCACGACGCGCGAAAGACAAGACTGACAAAATATATGGCCACAATGACGACAGTGTACCTATGAACGAGATGCCCCATCAGAGTCGTGTTTAAACAGAGTACCCCGTAAATATTCATTTATTCTTACCTTCTTCCTTGTAACTGTAAAAGTAACGTGACAAGACGGGCATTCGTCGACGTCCTCTTCGTGTTGCCACCTTACCTCGCTGCCAGCTTGCCTTATTCTTTCTAATTGCACCTATACGACCATTGAGATTTAACGTAATATCGAATCCTTATGAAAGTCAATCAAGTTCGGATCTATTTGTATACCTGTAACGATTGCGACAATCGTACGAAATCCTTTTGAACGGCTTCGCTAGTATCCAATTCCTGCTGCAAACTCATTACTCTTTGCTTTAGTTCTGTTGCAGCTAGTTCGGCATCCTTCTTTTCTTTTAATAACCCTTCCAACCGTTTTTCTAATTGTCCGACCTTTTCTTCATTTTCTGTAAATGACCGTTGCTCTCTTGCGTATTTGTCAAGTTGAAGCCTATACATTTACATTACTGATTAAACTATGATATCCCACTTCATAGCTATGAACATTCTTTACTTATATCTAGATCGTCATTTGGCAAATGTATACCTACTTAAGCTCGCCAATATCGTTCTTTAGCATCAAGACTTGTTGTTCTTTAGTCGCTGCTTCTCGCACCATTTCTTCTCTCAAGAGATTAACTTCGGATCTTAAAGTTCTTTCGGTCTCCTCCGCAACTTCCTGAGCCACTCTCGCCATAATCAAGTCTTCGTGCGTTTTTAGTAGACTTACGTGTAGGTCCTCCACATTGTTCGGCATGTTAATACTTTCGCTTTGCAGTTGATGCGAATGTTTACTGTGTTTTCCCATTAGGTTTTCGTTTTGTTTCTGTAGCCTGTAAGGATTTAACTGAATTATCAGTAAAAGGTTTCCGATGAAACGTGTTAACGGATTTAACAACGTATAAAAGTAATCTTACGCGAGAAGATGTTTTTGAACTTCTTCCCGGTCTCGTGTTAATCTCGACAACTCCTCGGTAATGGTTCGTTGAATGTGTTCGAAGTTCCTCCTGGTCTCTAATAAGATTTTCTGAGCCGTTTGCGAAATTTCTGTAAGCTCCGCTACTTTGATTTTATGCTCCTCCTTTTTCTCGTTCCATTTTTGTTCCATTTCGTGCCGAAATTCTACCTCCTTAGCTAAATCATCTTTCTGTACATTTAACATTCGTTCAGAATCGTGTAACTGCTTTTCTAAATCTTTAACAGTTTCTTGAATTTTAACAAGTTGTGCCTCGTAGTTACGGCACATATCACACGCTTCTTGGGAGCTCCCAGGTTCCTGTTGCTTCTTCAGCAGCTGTCCTTCTTTGCATTTTTGCAATTCATCGTCCGTAGTTCTCAATTTTTCTTTCAAAGCTTTGATCTCGTGCTCTAGCGGTACTACCAATGATCGTAATACTTCCGCATCCTCTTGCGCCTGCCGCATTCATAGAAAGTTAATGTCTTTGTAAGGATTTTAAGGATGTCACAAGTAAGGATTATTGTAGCTATACGTTTAAAAAATAAAATTTCCCTAATACGGATTTTATACCGTAGTAGAAAATGACAAAAATTTTGCGAATGCGCTTACTTACGGAATTACCTTGCGCATGCTTTCCTCGAGATTATCCGGGCCCAAAGATAACGCGTCTGCCCCCAATTGTGACGCAACCTTACGAGCTAATGTTTTAGTGACGGTCGACAACGATATTTGCGGTCCATCCAATTGCGACTCGCGCGGTAACTGAGACTTTAACATTACATTTTCTTCTTGTAATTTTACCAAAGATAATTTTAATTTTGACACTTCCGCATCCAATCGTTTACGAACACAGGATGACTCTTCTACGGTCTCATGAATAACTCTTTGTAGCGATGCTATTTCTTCTTGCGCTTTCCGCCTTTCTACGACAATGTCATTTTGTATTTTCAAATCCGTTACTACCAACTGGCTTTTTGCTTCATCCAGTTCATTTTTTATTTTCGCATTTTCATCTTGTAGACGTATATTCTCTTCCAATCTTCTTTTTAATTCCTCTATGGATAAAATTATTGGACTTAGTTCGTATAAGACGATGTTTTAACATTTTTACCATGTAATAGGCAGTAATTCACTGTACTTGAAATTTATTTCCAGACTTACCTTCTTTCTGTAGAAACAATTCTTTCATCTTTGCTCTTTGCATATTAAATTCCTCCCTCATTTTAGTATTTTCTGCTTCCAAAGAGTTAACCTTTCTCCCAAGAGTTTCTGAAGTAGAGAACATAAAAATTTCATACAATTTAGTAGAAAAGTGATCACTGTTCACAAATTATCGCATTAAACTTAAGAAGTCGTACAATCGTTATCTCGATCAGAAATCTTATGTATGAGCTGGCGCTTTCGTTATTTACGTTATACATTATAGCATAAATATGTTTTGAGCATTTATATCAATTTTGACGTACCTTCCTCGTCCGTCTTTACTACGTGATGACTCTCCTGCGAGTGATTCTCCATCGTGTTATAATTTGCCGCAGGTGCATGTAATTATTTCAGTGACTCTTTACTACAACTTACACGGCATATAAGAGTGTATATCACGGTTATCTATCCATAAACTTTTCAACTCAAGCATGGTACGTACGCCGATTAGACCGGACAAGCTATAATGAAATATTTTACCTTCGTATAATATCATTAGTCATCGAAACCGACGCGTGAAGCTATACCGATTAAAACATCCGTGATGTGGAACGACTGAATCACGTAAAATAGTAGAGAATCTTTACCGACGTCATTGGCAAACTAAAATTTCCTATAAGATTCTATTGGATTTACACGATAACCATCGTTGTACGTTGAGCGTCGTGTATTTCGATGATGACGACGATGATTTTGTCATAAAAGCACAATAAGGCGCATGTCACGACAGTAGCGCCTCGCAGCAAATAGCGCCGTACGCCGTACGTCCATTACGCACAAGGCTTGAACTTGTCACGAATCGATTTGAATCGTAGCAATTGGTAAAAACCTTCGGAGCGACTATCGCTACGATTATATCGATCCGATTATATCTATGTATATAATCGATAATCGCTGAAATACATCAACTATCTTCGAACTTCCTCAACGTTGGTTATACATATTTTTCTACTTTCTTTATTTTAATTTAGTTTGTGCGTATTTTATATTATACAAAAAATTAAAAGATTATATTTATTTATCGTTATTCTCCGTATGGAACGATAAGAAAGAATAGAGTGAAACATGGTAGAAGAAAAAAAAAAAAGTCTATTATTGTCTTTATATACTTCGCACCTATTTATAAATCTTAGAAGTTAACATCTTACATTTATTTCATTATATTTATATATATTATATGCAAATTAGTACTTAAAGAGCTATTTCTCATCTAACTTAATTTTAGCAGTTGCTTGATAATAGCCCGAAGGGGTGACAGATTGGCGTTGTGACAAGTGAATATCTTCCAAGACTACTGTACCAAAATATGTATCCTTATATTCCTATGGAATAGATAAAAATGTTAATACATTTTTTACATTTGGAAATTTAAACAAAAACAAATACGTGCACACTCTTACATTTAAAAGCTGTGTAGCATCAAACGTCTTCTCTGCCTGTGTATATGCTTTGTTTTCTCGACTTCTATATTTCGCATTCATGAAAGTAGCATGTAGTTTTACATTATTTTGAGTTTTTGGTGTTAAGCCTGCAACCAAATATTTTCTTTACAAAAGTATTTTTCTTATGCAGCACGTTTGCTTCTACAGGGTCCACTTGGTCCACAGGTCTACTTTCATGTAGTCAAACGGAGGACTACATGTACACATCAATGACTTGAATCGAAATGTCTAATACTATTTTTCGAAATTCGACTTAGTTAACGGATTATTAACTAACAAAGATCGGTCAATTACGGCGAACAGCGACATGTAACGTTGTTTATTGTGGATTGTTCCTCCTACCGCTCCATCTCTTGCCTAGCTGCGAGCTCGAGTGAACCGCCTTCCTTTGCTAATCGCCGTAATTTGACCGATCTTTGTTAGTTAATAATCCGTTAACTAAGTCGAATTTCGGAAAATAGTATTAGACATTTCGATTCAAGTCATTGATGTGTATATGTAGTCCTCCGCTTGACTACATGGTAGCAGACACCCTGTATACATATATACAGGGGGTCTGGTTCCAGGTGTCTATGCGGTCAACTACATGTGCAAAAGTATGGACTTGAATCGAAAAGTCTAATAAACTTTGTCGAAATTCGGCTTAGTTAACGAGTTAATAAATAACAAAAATCAGCGAAAGAAGGCGGGACGAAGGCGGTTTACTGAAGCTCGTAGCTAGATGAGTGACGAAACCTCTCTCTCTCTTTCTCTCTCTCTCTCTCTCTCTACGCACTCCCAAACGCTGGAAGCTCGCGCTGACTTTTTTGGTTCCGAGAGAGAGACAGAGAGAGAGAGAGAGAGAGAGAGAGAGAGAGAGAGAGAGAAGGGAGAAAAGTAAACACGTGTTGAAGCGTTACGTTCCGGCTATTGTAATTGGTTATTGTGGATTGCTCCTCCTACTGTTTCGTCACTCACCTAGCTACGAGATTGAGTAGACTGCCTTCGTCCCGTCTTCTTTCGATTTTTGTTATTTAATAACTCGTTAACTAAGCCCAATTTCGAAAAAGTTTATTAAACTTTTCGATTCAAGTCCATACTTGTGCACATGTAGTTGGCCGCATAGACACCTGAAACCAGACACCCAGTATATCCACTTACCCATATTTGCAAAATAATCTACAATAGCTTCCACCAAAGTCTGTAATGCATTATTCTCTGTTTTTACTTTAGCATAAAGAACCTTTACATGAGCTGGCTCATCGTTCATACAGTCGAGACCTTCTAATGTTATATTAATTGGACCATGCTTCTTGATGAAAGGACTAAAAAAATCATGACATATAGATGGAAAAAGCAAAGATAAAGATTAACTTAAGATATGATATTTTAAAAAAGAAAATGATATTTGCCTTACTCAATAATATGTTGTTTGCAATCGATCAGCGCCTTTATTGCTTGCTTTCTTTCTTTTTCGTCCAGTAAAGTAAGCATTAATAAAGTAAGATGTAATTTGTTTGGGTCTATAAAGAGAACATCATCTACACCTCTAGCAACACTCCCAAACTTTTTAATTACATCAAATTTGAATGAGATGAAGTTTGCCATAATCTCATCTTTGTTTAATGGTATCGACAGAAAATGTGTGTAACTTAATTTTTTCCTAGATACTTCTATAAGTAAATCAATTCGGTGACGAGCTGAGAATATACCTCTGCGGTCTGATCCGATTATAACTACAAATTTGATTGGTAATATCATGCAATAAATTAGTTACAATAATATTATATAAATTATTAGTAATGAATAATATCGAATATACCTATATCACCATCTTGTTTTGGCACCTGTATACTTGTTTTTGTTTCAATTTCTATTCTTTTACGTACTCCATTTTTTGATCCAATAATAAATGGAAAAAATGGCCTAAAGTATAAAATGATTAAAATTGCATATCTCTTTACTTTTTTTATATAAAAGTCTCTTGAAAATAAGATGCTTACTTTGCAACATGAAAGGAATGTTTCAATTTTGTTTCTTCATGAGGTACTATTTCTATATTAAAGTCACTGGCCTCTTCGTCTGTATAATCTGCCTGAACATCATCTTCCACGTACGAGTCCATGATATTCCTATTTGTCCATGCATCACTCTCAAAAAATCTATAACATCTTCCATCTACCCATATTAATTCTGGCTTTAATACATCCATTAATCTTATGGAGAATCTTTTCGGAAGTAACGACGCACCGCCAAGCGGTAATGGCGAAGTGTCAAGTGGTGTCAAGATTGGCTCGAGGCGAGGATTTCGTATCGGTGAGACGAAAATTTTTTCCCGAGCGTTGCAGCCTCAAAAGAGCTGGATTTGTTAGTAACGAGGTGTCAAATGAAAGATATGGTCCTGAAGAATGGCGACACCGTGCCCAATTTTTGAAATAATTTCGATAAAATTATAATAAGCCAAAAGAAAATTAGCGGTTTGCATGTGTTGTCTACGAAACGCAGGTTAATGAGATCATCTGATTTTCCTTTGGCTTATTATAATTTTTATAGTAATTATTTAAAAAATCGGGCACGGTGTCGCCATTCTTTAAGATCATATCTTTCATTTGACACCTCATTGTTAACAAGCCCAGCTATTTTGAGGCTGAAACGCTCGGGAAAAAATTATCGTCTCAGCGATACTGAATCCTCGCCTCGAGCCAATCACGATTGCCGTAGGTGGCGCTTCGTTACCTCCGGAAAGATTCCCCTTATGTTATGGAATTATAAGGTATTATAATCGGCCCCCGAACGAAAAAACTCCGCTTTTTTTCGTATTAGGCACGACCGGGGAAAAGAATCTATAGGACTATTGTTTCTTTAAGAACAAATGGTGTGGTGGCTGGCTCGCTGCGCCCCCCCCCTTTTCTTATAAATATTTTAATTTTGAAATACCCGCAATTTTTTAATCGGAAATTGAATCGAACTGAAATTTTCAGTGTATCCTCCTTGGGTGCAATCAAATTTTTGATATAAATTTCAGCTTTATCTGTTCAGTCGTTTAAGCGCTACAGTGGATACAATTTTTTATTTGAAACCGGAAGCCGAATCGAACCGAAATTGTTAGTTGATCCTCGTCGGGTGCTACACACACACACACACATTTTGATCTTATACCTATAAAAATGTTTTCGGTAGACATATAATTAGGACGGTTCTCATATCTAAAAAAAGTGATTCGGGTTGGATTGCCTCTTGGTTGTACATACGTACAAGTGTTTGCGGCGACGTCAAAATGTTCTATGTCAAATCGGCTAAACTCAGCCCAGATTTAATAACATTATTGGTATTATTGTTATTATTATTACTATTATACACTAGTGAGAAATTTATTTAGATATTTTATATCTTTTTATATAAATATTAATCAATTTTCATTAAAATTCATTGCATTAAACATTATTTTCACGGAAATAAAAGTTATCGAAAATCGAAAATTCAAAATGCTTCCTATATAGTAACTTCGCAAAAAAAAATGACCCCAATCGGGGGAGGATCCTTTTCGAAACTTTATCCAAAATATTTTTAGAATCCATATAGATGTACAAATAGTGTATTAGACATACTTTCGTTATTATTGTCATATGTTTGTGGTACTTTGGCACGTACATACAGATAATGCGCGTAGCATTGAGTGGAACTCACACCTCACCTATACATAAACAATGTCACTTATTTCATGCTCATAGCAGGTGCGCGATCTGCTGGACAAAGGAGCGCCATCTCGAATGAAGTAGCTGAGTTTCGGTTGTGCTGCTTACACACTTAAAAGTCGTGTTATATGCAGTAGTAGAGGTAGTATAAAAGTATAGTATATATAAAAGTGAACATCAGGCGGAGTCGACAAACTGTACATACAATTAACATAGTTTTCCTTAATATACTCCGACTACGGTAAAAAGTGTTATTTTGCAAAAGTGTATTCGAAGCATAGAAGAAGCCCTGTCGAAGTTACTGCATCACGAATCAGTAGGCTTTGCTGTCATTTGGCTTCGCCCGATATACGTTAAATATTTATGATTTAGTAGTTTTTTTTACGTTGTATGACGCGTTTACATTTTATCTTACAATTGAAAGTTACAGTTACGCTTGTAATTTTTGAAAGTCTATTAAACATTAGTTTGGACGCAATGTTATGAATGTTAAATGTCACTTTCTAAAGTTTAATGTTTGATAACTTTCATACCAACGTTTTTAATGTTCTTTGGATTTTATCTATTATTTTTTATCTTATTTTTGGATTTTTATTTTTTAAATATTTATCATTCTAATGAAATATATCCCTATGTTAAAGCTTGGCCCTGATTAACATATTTTTTTAAAAGACAGGGGCCAACGATGTTTACAAAGAAAAAGAAGAAACCACAGATATCTACACCAACAAACTTTGAGCATAGAGTCCATACAGGATTTGATAAACGAGAGGGCAAGTTTGTAGGATTACCATTACAATGGGCTTCAATAGTAGGCAACAATCAAATCCTTAAATCGACCAATCGGCCATTGCCACTGGTAGATCCAAGTGAAATTACACCGACAGAGATTCTTGATTTAAAAACTATAGTGCGAGGACACAACGATCCTAGAGTAAAGCTACCAATAAGTGAGAAAACTACAGAAAATGGATTGCCCAAGACCAGTACAGTTGCCAGATCAAATTCACTTCGTTCTTCCAGTCCACCGCGACTTAGGAGAGATTACAGGTAATCATAGATTTATTTTATTTTCTTAATGTATATTAATGTTACCTGCAAAATTAATGTATGTTACAGGCATAATACTAATCTTCCACCTTCTGTCCCTGAAGGACAAGAAGTACCTACAAATACTAGTCAAATTCAAGGATATACAAACTTTGGGAAACCGCATAGTTATCTTGAAAAAATGAGACAAAATTCACCCAGTGTTTCATCCGGTCTAAATCCCAACATTCAAAATATGATTCCAAATCTTCAAAATTTAAATCCTAATATGCAATCTTCACCAAATTTGACTCATACAGGACAAAATGTTCCTAATTTATCCCTCAATTTCCAGAATTTAAGTCCCATTATAAACTTACAAAACTCAACATCAAATCCAACTACCCCACAAGTGTCAGAACCTGAATTCCATAGATTAAATTCACAAATACCAATGCCGTCGAACCAACACAATGGTAACCTTCAGGTAAATATCTTTTTACATGTTTTTAAAAGCCATTATAAAGATTAAAATCAATCTTTACTACATATCAAATGTTTAATACAGATTCCAATTGGTGAAGTACCTACAAGGGATCATCAAGTTGCTCAAAATATGTTATTGCAAAAATTGCAACCAAAAATTTCACCAGTTGGTTCAATAGCCTCGCAACGCCCCCTAAGTCAACTGAGTTCTCATAATATTAATAAGTACCCCCAATCTTACAACATTTGTGAAAATTCATCTACTATTCAATCTCATTTGAAGAAACCAATGGAAACATCACAGTCGATGCATAATTTATCAAAGTCAAATGTTGCCTCCACAGTATCTGGAACTACTACTACGCCTGATCAAAATCAAAATATGAAAAATGCCTTGTCATCAGGAAATTTAACAGTTGGCTCAAACTCAAACAATTCTAATAAGCAAACTGCTGAACAACGTTTGACGCATGAGCAATTCAGAGCAGCTTTACAAATGGTGGTAAATAAGCAAAAATTTCAATATTCCATTTAAATTTATAGTTATTATATACACTTGAAAACTCGTAGGTAAGCCGAGGTGATCCACGAGAAAATCTAGAAAATTTTTTGAAGATCGGAGAAGGTAGTACAGGAACTGTATGTATAGCAACAGACAAAAGTACAAATCGTCAAGTTGCAGTAAAAAAGATGGACTTGAGGAAACAGCAGAGGCGAGAACTTCTTTTCAATGAAGTTGTTATTATGAGGGATTATCATCATCCTAATATAGTTGAGATGTATGATAGTTTCTTAGTGGATGATGAACTTTGGGTTGTGATGGAATACCTGGAAGGAGGTGCATTGACAGATATTGTCACGCACTCGCGTATGGACGAAAGTCAAATAGCGACTGTATGTTCTCAATGCCTCAAGCCATTGGCGTATCTACACTCTCAGGGTGTTATTCATAGAGATATCAAGTCTGATTCTATATTACTTACGGCGGATGGAAGAGTGAAACTATCTGATTTTGGTTTCTGCGCTCAAGTTTCACAAGAATTACCAAAGAGAAAATCTCTCGTGGGAACACCATATTGGATGAGTCCTGAAGTTATTTCAAGGTATTATCTGCAGCATTGATAATTATGTCATCTAAAGATTTTTGTGTACTTGAATAGTAATAGTATTATTCCATATTTTATTTGCTATCACGTTTCACAGATTACCATATGGACCGGAGGTAGATATTTGGTCACTAGGAATAATGATCATTGAAATGGTCGATGGCGAACCACCGTTCTTTAACGAACCTCCGCTACAAGCTATGAGACGTATAAGAGATATGCCACCTCCAAAATTAAGAAATTCTCATAAAGTAAATATTGTATTCTTGATAGATCTTACTTTTTGCGTTATCATAGTATGATTATCACGAATTACGTTAATTATAGGTAAGTCCACGGCTTCAAGGATTTCTCGAAAGAATGCTTGTTCGTGATCCGGCTCAGAGAGCAACGGCAGCTGAGTTGTTACAACATCCATTTCTTAGGCAAGCTCAAAGCCCAAGTATTTTGATTCCGTTAATGAGAGGCGCGAGGCACACAAATTGTTGATGGGTGAGACAATATCATTACAATTCTATGAAATGCTTTCATTGATGAATGCAATAGTAGATTAAAAAAAAGTGAAAAAACGTTTAGTATGCCTAACGTATACAGTCATAGTTATATTGTAGATCATGTAAAGTTTAATAACCTTTAGACAATTTATTCTAAGAAAGTTGATGACATTCCAATTATCCCTGAGCTTATACATATTAATTTATATATAAATATATAAACTGTTTGCCCATAATATTAACGTTACGATAAAGACGTTCTAAAATGCTAAAGAAACGAGTAGGATATAAATTTACATCTATACGGCGGCGACGGTAGAGTAGATATAAAGTGCCTTGGTTACAACAAAACGTTCATAATACGACGATATTTAACTCGTTCACTGCCATAACATATTTTCTTAAAATTATTATACAACAAGTTAAACATATGGCTTCGATGTATACGTTCGATAAAATTTTGTCGATAAATAACGATCGGTAAAATTCTACAAGTTTTAACAAGATAAACAAATTAATACGAAGTACTTAAAGATGTAATTAACTATTCGTTATAATACAAAATATGTCATTTGATACGAAAAAAATCGTAGAACGATGTTTGCGTGATTTGAAAATAATATTGTTTCTAAGAAGTATTACTAGATGAAGTTATTTGTAACGTCGTAAGAAATTATTCTACGATGAGATGATACAACGGTACGGAACAATTAGTATTATGATTATAAGATGGTACACAAATTATTCTTTGCACAAACATGTCGTTTGAAGCATTATCATCGAAAATTAGGAAAAAAACTGTTGTATAAGATCTAAAGTACGACGGAAAGTTTGATCCAATTTCTTTATTATGGATATACGTATGTTGCGATTTATAGCACGAAAAAGTATTGTAATGTAACATAAAATTCTATCTCATGAAATATTTTTAGGGGAATTTAACGAAACATTTAGCGAAACATTCCCAAGTTAATATAAAAATAATAGAAAAGTATTTCTTCATCGTAGTTCAGTGATATGATCAATGTATCGAACATATTTCGGACCGATATTCGTAATAACAAGGGTCAAATTTTCACGTTTATAAACGAAATTTCAGAAAAGAATACCTTATAACAATTACCCTCTAAAGTCACGTAGCGTCTAAATCTATTTTTCGAGACTGTATAGATTTGAATGGGAGATATAATACTCATAAAGCTTTGAGTTAAACAATCATGCTTTTTCAATTAACAGTTTTATACGTTACACGTTGTATAGTACCATATTGCATTCGCCATGAAAACGTATCGTCAGTGTTAAATCACAAAAATATGTATGTACGTTGAAAATTAGTAAGCAAGCGTTATTTATATTGTAATATATAACGAATCTAAACATTATTCAAGGTAAAACTATTTTTGAACGGAGCTTTTACACTCGTGAGTTATAAAATTAAACGGATTAATGGAATATAATAATAATTATCCTCGAATTGTACAGTTTTTAGGCTAATGCTACCGATGATTAATTTAAGAAAACTGATCGTTCGATTTGCCTGTGGCCATCCTTTTTTCTCTAATACAACTTCTTTTAACATGTCAATGTTTAAAACAATCTTCGCGCCGATTTGCAACGAAGTGTCTCTACGGAAAAATACACCTAATTCTGATTTTTACACGATAGATACGTTCTCGAAAAACTCCCGTAAGAAAAGGTACAGTATCCATATAAAAGTAGGGGATTGGTTCTACATTTGAAAAATCAACTAAAATAATCTCATTAGAATATACAAATTCGTCGTTTTTACTTGCATTGGACATTTTTTTTTTATTTAAATACCTTATAGAATATGTTTATGAGTAGAATATTATATAGGAAAAACGAAAAATGCAATAAAAAATACTAATTTAACAAAAACCAAATTTATATACATAGTAAGAAAAAATAATTCATTTTAATAAAATAAAAACCGGCAAAATATATTGCAAAGTGTATTTTTTGAACCGCGTTAAACCAAATTCGCGTAAAAACAGAATTAGGTGCAACATAAAACACTGAAATTACATTCCACTAACGTTATGATAATAGAATGTACAATAGAATGTACATCGTAACGAGTTAAAGGAAGAAAAGGTAGAGTTCGTTCTTAAGTCTTCGGCGACAAGCTCCTATACTTCTAAGACGATATTACGACGAAAATGATGACTTTGTTTATAAAGCTTTCTTAGGTTGTATACCTAATCATTACAGTTTTGTGATATTACGTAATATCGTAGCACTAGAATTAGTGTACGAAACGAAAGATCTGGTTGCGGTAACTCTCAGTATTGCTCTAATCGCGAAGTATTAGGAATTCTGAACTTATAAGTACCATTTGTAATCTGTGTCGATGATATTGCGTGTTAAAGTTGAAACGAGGAAATGTATTTAAGGAGTTGGGACTTGAAAGAATCAATTAAGGCCATTACACTTATCGTATTTTGTAATTATTTTAAACGAAGAGGTCCCATCGAGAGAATTTATGAAATTATGACAATGAAACGTGAAATTATACATTTATACGATTATACGTATAGCATATGTACATACATATATACATATATATATATATATATATGTATATATGTTTCTAGATAATATTTCTAGATAATAAAGATATACAGACTAATTGTAGTTTATTAATAATTACTATTCGGGCAGGATGATGATAACGAAATGGAGCAATATGAGTTCCCTGATATCTGCATTATCGTGGTAACGAGCATTGCAGAATAGTATGTGGTTGTGTGTATGTATGCATACGTATACTGTCAAAGTGCTATTTCATCCCTTACGCGTTAACACGAAAATAAGTGACGTGACGCGTTGCATTACGTTACGTTACATTACTCGTGACCATCTTTTTTGTCATCGCTTGTATCTACGACGTAATGAGAAGTCAGAGAATCTCGCGACGATTCGTTAATCTTTACGAGCTCTCATTAAAAACGGATCTAGTCATCGAAGGCGGCGCGTTATTAGAAAAAGGGAGAAATAGAATAAGAAGCAGCGAGAGAGGGTAACGGTGGAGAGCAGCGGAGAGAGAGGAGCAAGGCGCTGTTACTATGCGGGCCCGACATACCAAAAGGAAAGGCGGTTCTATGGCATTCGCGTAGCTGATTGGTCGAAAGCCGACGAGCCTCTCTTCGTCCGAGATGACCTTCGCATATTCCGCCTGCGACATAGGCGCCACACCGTTCGCCGAGAGAGCCGGTGACTTCAAGGAAATCGATCAAGCTTAGGACGCTTAAGACATTCGTCGAACAATGATTCGCAAAATGACGCAACAACGATAAAATGTTCATGATTCAAATTTAGAGGAAGTAACGATTATTTTTAAAAGCCAAATCTATGATGGTAATTAAATACTTTTTTAATTTTGCTGAAGAATATAAGTGGGCATAGATGACGCATGATTCGAGGACTCTGATTCTTTAATCGATCAGTCAGAGATTTTCAATAGATTTCTAAGAAATACAAAAGCGAAATATGTGTTTCAATAAACGAAGTAGGCGAGGTACGCTTAAACGACGTTACGTGGAAATTCCGATAAAGATTGTCTCGTTATCGGGTGAAACGTAGAACGTCCTTCGACGTAAATGTTGAGAATCGGTCGTACGGTTTTGCAGAAATAAATTAGCCGCGTATTATGAAACCCGATCGGTTCGAATCGATTGGAAAACTTCTTCAGCGAGTTACAACCGACGTGGTGGCATTAAAGTCCCCTCGGTGTATCGTGGCAGCGACTGATCTAGAAAGAAGCATCGCTTCTATGGTCTTTGATCGAACAATTCTCAGAATCAGCTGTTATTCGAAGTCTCAGTCGGAAATACAATTTCTAGAAAATTAACGGCCACGCCACTGGATATCTCTTGGTGTCTGGGCTCGATGGCAAGATAAAACGTGACGTCCGTGGTGTACGACTTCGTACGTCACTGACGTAGAACGGTGTGTGCGCGAGGACGTATTTGTATGTATATATATATATATATATATATGTATTCGAAGTGGCCGTCGTATTCGAAGGCTTAAAAAAGGAAGAAAAAAAAACGAAGTAAAAGGACCGAAGGAGACGAAGTAGGCGTGCCCCGCGCCCTGTACGCGCATGGCGCTGGTCACGTAGAACGTTCCTCGCAAACTCGAGCAACGGATCGGTTCGAGTCACACGCGCATAGCGTCTAAAACGGAAGAAGGCATCATCATCCATACGTGCTGCGTACATTTTGGCAACTTTCTCGTGACCGATTGTTACGCGACGTAACGCAACGAGATCAATGGGCAGTTCATCATCTCGCAAACGAATAGATTTCCTCCCTAACACGTAGTCCGTTATTTTCCATGCAACAAGGACTTCTGATTGATGTTGCATACGCTTAGACCATGTCCAATTACCTTCTATGGTAGATTCGCGTCATTCGTCGAGGGTTGGAAAAGAAGCGTCGTTGACTACCTTTTATCGATCGCTGTTCTTCCCGTGGTGATATTATGAAATTACATTTAAGAGGAAATCGTTTGAAATTTTTTATTTGAATAGGTACTGGGAATTCGATTGAATACAAAATACTGAGAATCCATTGTAATTTGATTGGTAAGAGATCACAAAAAGAGAAAAAGTTGTATCTTTTTTATTTTTTTACACCTCATGAGCTCATGACTGACGAGCACGACGGGACTGACCCGTCTGTAGAATTGGAGACGATAATTCAGGAATAAAGTGCATTTCCCGTGTTCTCTCTCTCTCTCTCTCTCTCCATCTATCTCTTCCTTTTATATGTATCCTTATCTATAAAATAATTTAACTTGACACATTCCACAGGCAGAGTAACCATTCATTGATTCGATGATAATCAGTTGTTTCCTCATTTCGAAGTAACATAACGATAAAGATCATCACCGTTTTTACGTGGACTTTGGAACGTAGATTTGACGAGTTTTTTTTTTTTGCGAGATTTTTCCTTCTTTTTTATGATCCGTCAAATAAGACGACTTTTGGACTCGTTTGTTTTCCGAAATTGCTTACGTTATCGCGGTAAGCCTCTTTATTCAACAAGTATTCTTGCTTTCCGGTAAAGCGTCGCATTTTTACGTGAATATTGGAATAAGCAAATCATGAATATGAGAAGCAACACCTATTCGATGAAGGGGGTTTATTGGAAGTCCTTAGAAAAAAATGCCAGGGGTCGAGGAACCTTCGTCCCTCGGTTTCACGAAATATAAATGATGTTCGGAGTCGAAAGAAGAAATTGGAGTAGTATTAAAACGCTATTACGGTCTTGTTGACGAACCAGAACGTTTACTTTTCTTTTCCTCTTTTTATTCGCCTCCCAAAAAATTCATTGTTTTACAAGCAATCGGATAGGATAATAATACAAACGGAGTTACCTGCCCTTTGCTCTATCTTTGGTAAATCGCGCGTGCTTTTGTTCTACTCGGCTTGTCGGCCTTTTGCCAAGATCATTCGCTTTATTATCTTTTCCTGACGTTCGTACGCAAAATGACGTAAATCGAGCATCGTTGCTGGAGGGAATGGCACGTGGATGAACACGTGAGACCAACGCGACTTCAACGATAACTTTGTCTCGTTAGATTAAAAAAATAAAAAAATATATAATATACCTACATACCGGTAAGACCTGCGTGTAGGAATAAAAGAAAAGAAAGAAAGAAAAAAAACGAAAATTACTTGCACGGAAATTTTTTCGAAGGAGCGAGAGTTATGATCATCTATTTACCAATTTTTTTTTTTGTTATAAACAATTTTCGATCGCAACGTGCATATATCCATATCTTATAGAAATATCTCGAGACGTCACACGATCCTATCTGCTTTCCCAGACATGCGATCGCACGCGCTTAAGAATTCGTCATAACACCTACCGCGTCTGACGCAACGATAGCTGGTTCTTAGGTTGCTATTTAACGGTACGCGTTAAACCAATCGTAGCGCGCCGCTCGAGGGGCTCGACCAAGTGTAGCCTTCGCCGGCTTTCGCCGGCAACCTCCGCTTACCCGCCTCTTAGATATCCGCGGGAAAGTCCATGGTTATTATTCTTACAGGGAAAATTGCATCAGCTTCTTTTTTAATCTCGAACCGAATCGACAGGATTTTATCGCACTTTTATTAACATCTTTCCAGTCGTCGACTAAATTCGACCACGAATCGCATAATGGAGGAAATAGCTATTTAAAATTTCGTATCGTTATTAGATTTTTAGACTTTTACATTTTAAGCGGCTTCGCATTCCATTCTAATACGCTCGAAGACGTATCAGAGGAATGTTTTCTTTTTCCTCTTTTTTTTTTTTAAATATCATGGAATATTACAGAGATTAAGAAGTCATATTATTCATTGTGTTTCATGTGCGCAAGACTCCCGTTCGCGCGGATTCACGTAGGCGCAATTTTCGATTGGCACACGCTTTCTATTCATAGGATCCGTGCTTCTCCGTCTCTTACTTCTCTTTCTACCTCCGGATTCCTCGAAAAATTCCTTTACGAATTCCCATCGCACGTCAAACTAAGTAGACTCTTTCAAGGATAGGACCAACGCAACGAAGATAAACTTACGAGACCGCTTCGACCGATCTTGGAATGTTTAATGTGTGACTGCGACTACAGAAGGAACCCGTACTTATATATGCATAGATAAACGAATTCTTTGCTCGCATGTGGTCTCGCGGCAACTATAACGAGTACCGAGTAGTATCGAGACATAAATAAAATATCGAGTAACGATGCGAATCGCTCGAATGAACAAAATTGCCAATTGCCGCCTTATATAAGTTGACCTTGAATCAAAAACTACGAAGCACGAGATAATGGGTCGTGGCGATCGTCTACGTTATATGCGAGTTTTATGTAAGAGAAAATCGATCTTCCGCGTATAGAAGATCCTACCCGTAACTGTACACTTGGTAAGGCGAGCACGTCCGTTAACAAAAAATATTTAACGACCACGATCAATCGCGTCTATGATCCTCAGTTACGCTCGAATCATGGGAAACGATTGACTAGGAGAGAGTCCGGACGAACAAAAGGAGTGATCGAGATTTGTCACTTAACAGGTGAGGTCGATCGTATTAAAGGATCTTCTACACCCTTTTTTGCTAACGGTAAGAAAGAAACGCGCAAACTCAATAGATATCGAATTTGCTCCTCGGGGGCACATAAAATTAATATGAAAGATAAACTTCCATCGTAGCATACATTATTTTAAGATGATAAAAAAATGATTAGCAATATCGTCCAAAGCTCGAGGCAATATCAGTGTCAACGCGAAAAAGGATTGGCACGAGGAACGATCCATCTTAACTTTCGACGATCCGATTGGTCGAGCTCCGGTCGAGCCTCTCCGTTCGAGCCTTTCAACGGCAACGTACAGCTCACTCGCGCATTACCATATATATGCCTGTGAATGTGTAATATATATATATATATATATATATATATATATATATATATATTATATATGTATGCATGTAAAATATCACTTACGCACGTCGAAGGAGTCAAGAACACCGATAGGAGTTCGTTCGGAGACATTGGTCTCGTGGGTTCTTTGAACGATCGATAGCGTCGTCAATACGACGCGATGAGATATCGGGGAAGATGTTGACATGTCTACTTAAATTTGAAAAAAATCAAGTCCGAAGATACGGAACGGCGAAGGATCTTAAAGTATTGAAAATTATCGTGCAAGTGCACGTGATTAGGGAGAAAAGAGTGACGTTAGTCGTGTTAAACGTCAAAGGTCACCTGTCGCGTGCAACAAGATCAATTCCATCAACGTGGAATTACTACATGGGTATACCTAAGGAATTATCACAATATCTCGTACGATCGAGATGCGATCGTACGTTTCAAGGACAAACACGTCGAAGCACATTTATGAGAACGTGTGAAAGGTTAAAGAGGGGTTGGGATTTTGCAATGTAGTTGACTCGTTGAAACGAACGGAATAATCACCGATCACGATTATGTCTGTATACATGTGTCTGTGTGTCTGTGTGTGTATACGTAGTACGTGTAGAAAAAGGCGAAGAAGTAACTGGGTGCGCCGTCTCGATTCTATGTATCCGCGTGCCGGTTGGTCGAGCCCCTGGTCGAGCCTCCGATCAGTGAAGGAGCTAATGACGCGCACGCCGAGAAAGAGAAACGTGCATGCTTTCGCGAAAGGGACGCAAAAAGGAGAGAAGAGACGATAGAAAGGAGATAAAAATGAAAGAGAACGATGCTAGAGAGGAGTGGAACTCTGCCTACGTCCTTGGGCTTCCTATTCGTGCACTAAATGCTTTTTTACAAGCTTTTATTTGTTTTACTTCTATCATCATTGAACAGTGTGGGCCAATATAACGATCTGAGCAATAAATAATTACTTATATGAAAAAAAAGAAAACTTTTTAAAAAACAAGATTTTATTATGTGCACAAAAACGATCATAATAAGTATATTTTTTTATTGGGACCGTGCTGAATGGTAGTACGATAAAGCGTAAATTAAAGAGGGAGGATCGAGGCACGAACGAGTTCGCAATGTTTATTTGATAACTCCATTCCTCGCGATCTCCTCGTTACGTTTCTGCTATCTTCAATTTTATTAATATTAAGTCGCATCGGCTATATGTATACCCTCGTCTTCGTTCTCGTCGATCCTTTATTTTTATATGTCCGTCGACAAAAATCTTTCTCTCTCTCGCGCGCGTGCGCCTGCACGTCGCGTAGGCGGCAACGCGCGGTCGTAGCAACGATCGATCATTAATATTCGTACCAAGAATTCGTATAGGCAACGAATCGAATAGCGAACCGCTTAATTCGCCGCGAACAACGACTTGGATTATGCAATTTTTACTTACAAGGAGCTTTGGTGTGCTCGTTGGAATTTGTTCCCCCAAAATGACGCAATCTATGACGAGATTCCTGCAAGAGCGTCGTGATAATCATCGACGAGATCGCAGACGACATCGCGAATCGCAAACGAATCTTATGCTTTTTTTACACTTTGAACACGAACTTTGATCTGATGAAGCAAACGTTCTCTAAAACTGTCGTTTTGTTTTTTTTTTTTTTTATCTTCTTCGTTTTTTTTTTTTTTTTTTGATCCAACATACCCGCGGCGCGTGCTACACTATGTATATATGACAAAGTATACATATAAGCATATTATGTATGAAGTATTTCGCAAGAACGCGGGTAGTTTCAGATTGGTAGGAAAAATCCACTTCGTGTCACCATTTCCGTTGACTCGACGTCCTTTAATTCGTTGATGTGTCATTTTGAAAGGACGAAATCTTCTTTCGAAAATTCAAGAAGGACGAGGTCATCGATTTATTTAAATATCTTTATTCATTATTTATCCGGAGTACATTAAGTTTTTTTCGACGGAAGGCGTTTATTACTACGTAGGACCTCAATTCGAGGAGGCAAAAAGCGCGATATTACATGCGAGTAAAGTTTGCCGACTTAAATCGATATTGGATAAAAGGTACAATTATATTACAAAAACAAAAGTAATAAGAGCAAAATAAAGAAAATTTGATATTTTGAAAATGGACGTTTATGAGGAATCGCTAGGATGATAATTTTTTTATCATTGCCTTACGAAATCAAGCAGGTTACACTTGAACGACGAGTAAAGAAGTTTAACTCGAGCAAAGAAAACGCTTCGAGATTGAACGGAGCGTGAAAATGATTGTGATATCGGTCCTTAATAACTCAGGGATGATGGAAAAGGAATTTCACGAGCATACTGTGGAAAATTAAAAAAAGGTTAAGAAAAGGGAAGAAAAGTAGAACACGTGTCGTTTATTAAAGGAAAAAAGCAAGTAAGAAAAGCAGAGAAAACAGCGAGAGCACCACGTCTTTCCGACAATCTCGTATCGTTAGTTACTTTCCCATTCGCTGGATGGACCACTCCTGTTGGCACAACGGGCAACGATTGTTCTGTTTCACCCACAAGGACATGCAACAGTAATGAAACGAGTGGTTGCACTCGCCCCATACGACCACGCAATCCTGCCGTCCGTAAAAGTCTTTCTTGCTCTCAGCCTGACATCGTAGGCACGCGTCTGTAACACAAAAAAAAAGAAAAATCCTATCACAATTCTACTTCCCTTCCTTTGAGATATCCTTTAGTCTTAACCACCTTCATTTATCTTTCGTATCGTCAAACTGACTGACTGGCATATGCTCAGGTCAAAATTATGTACTCAGAGAGTTTGCCATAAACTTGACCTCGAGGAGTGATAAATTTATTATACGAGAACCGAGGAACCTTCCGTCGCAATATTAAGCATGGAAATTTTGAGCTAATACGGAAGAAACAATGCTAGTACACATGAGCGTGTAGATGGTGGTACACGCAGACTCTCTTTTTTAACGTTTGAAAAAGGAAAGAGAGGACAATGAAAGAAGGAACACGGAAGGAAGGTAGAGGTTCAAGGCGATCATCGTTTCGTGCGTGCCTTCGAGATATTGTATAACAACGAAGCAATTCTTGCGGGCTCATTGCTTTAGGTACACCTGCGTCAAATTTTTATCCAATGTCACGTTCAACTCTTGCCACGAAGCTCTAGCCAAATATAAATTTGCTCGTTCAGCGCATGTATAATATGGAATTATGGCGGAAACAGGCGGCAAAGCATAAAACTATACCAAAATACCGATTTTTGTAATCGATCGAGGGTTAATCTTAACGAGAGATATTTCTTTATTGTTACAAAGTGGAGAACTTGGATGAAGAGTTGTTGACAGTTAACAATACCAAAACATTCGTGTAATGATCGTCGACCCTTTCGAGCCGCACGCGTTCGTTTGAGACTCACGCATGCACGCAGACAGGATCGGCACCAAGTAATATTCCACTGTCTTATCTAACGGGCTCTAGGAGCCGGCGTTATTGCGGGTGATTACCAACAGCGCGATACATTTCACCGCGTCTCCGGCTCGTTTACGATAAATGAAAGTGTTCGCTCGCTATCGGCCAGCCACAGTATAGTGTAGATATACAATGAAAGGATACCTACGAGATATCTCGTGAAAAAGCTAATAGAGAATTCGTTTTATCGAACGTGAGAAAACAAACTCTTGAGACGTGTCCCTTTTCTCTCGATAACTTATCGAACCACCGGTGCTCGAATCGTTCTCCGAGTCATGCAAGATCTTTCCAGTTGTTAAGTCATTATTTTTAGATTCGTTAAAATTTTTATTTAGACGTATCGCCGGTCAAGGTGTAAACGAGTCTGTTATCTCAAAAAAGAAATTGTGAAAATTTCGCGATAACGCGATCGATAGAACGATAGGAGAGATCTGGAAGTAATCGATCGAGGCGTTACGAATGACGAAGAAGCATGCTCGCATTTCGTTCGAGGGAAGAAGAGTCGATGGAAAAATTCCATAGGCGCCAAACTCGGTCGAACCTTCGTTGTCTCTTCATCTTCTTCCTCTCTCATACTTAAGATAAGGTTGTATCTTTTCGAGGAGGTAGCAGTTGTCTTTCTCCATGCAGTAGGGGAGAGAGAGAGAGAGAGAGAGAGAGAGAGAAGAAGAGGGAGAACTTTCCATGCGTCTGTGCTCATTGTCTTTTACCGCCTGCTGGCGCTTTGTTTATTAATCCTTGGCCAGTCGAGGGGTGGCTCTCTCATTGACCCCGACCAGGGGATCCCGGTCAGAGACACGCAAGACGTGACCCCCCGCCGCCACCCCCGGGAATCGAGGAAGCGATTGGGCCAATTAACGTCCTCTTTGTCTTCTTCCCTCTACACCTCCACCTAATCACGGCATATCGCCTCGGATCTCAATATCGATAAAACGATCGGTCGTATCGACTTCTCGATCTTTCCTTCGTTGCTATCCTTTCCATCGAACGTTCTCGGATGCCCCCAAAACATCTCCGAAAGGAGCTCTCATTGTTTACTTCGATGCGGTTAGAATCTCGTTTTTTTTTTCTATCCGTGCAGCAGGATCGATAAACGAAGGAAATACTTTCGGATTCCATGTTCTCTGGAAAGATTTTCTAGGTCTAAACGAGTGGGTGGGTAAGTTTGATCGATGCATTCGCACACCTTGAAACCCGCTTGAATGGCCGGTCATCCGTGTACGAATCTCACCGAGGGTCAAATCGGTCATTCATTTCTTATCCGATCGCACATCCGTGAATCCGATCGTTTGCCAAGCGAAAAATAGAATTTTCCGATGTCTACGAAAAGATATCGCAACCATGAGCAATAATTTCGCAGTGAAATGAGTCGTTAATAATGGCTAAGCTCCTAAGAGAAGAAACGCATATATCGTAATGATGGACATCACAGAAATCATTCTATTCAGGAATTAATTCAGGTGGTGTGTACTTACGCGTAACATATCGCTATGCACCGATACGTTAATCGTCCCGACATTCGAACGTCCGAGAATTATGAAGGGACTAACGCGAGAGAGTTTTGGTTCAAAGGGTCAATATGTTGAGGCTTACGTGTTGTCGAAGATGCACATAGTTAGCCTTTTAATAACGGGTTCATCGATGGTTTGCCATAATGTAGATACCGAGATGGAACGAGCCTGTTCGTCCCTTATGCATTTTTGCATTACGTAACACATTACTCGACGAACATTCACGGATCGATTGGGTTTAATCGAATTCGGTACGAATTTACGGACGTTAAATGAATCAAAGGGCACGTCGACGAATCGTATAGTACCTATGTACGTATTTTTTTATACACCGATCTATCCGTTTAGAAGGTGTTGCAAAACGATTAGAAAAGATGCAACTTCCCTTGAAGCTATCCGATAGTTCTCACGATCGAAACGTATAATCGACCTTGATTTTCGTGCGGATAAACATAACATTTTTGTCGACACGGTTCGTTGGAGTGGAACCGTTCAAACGGTTGACCCAAATGACATATAATCGGCTGTCGGTACGCATTTACGTCGGAGTTACTTTAGTGCGCAACTTCTAAACGTTATGAAGCAAGCATTCGGGCACAATGCGGGCAAATGGTCATTATTCAATGCGCTCCTTGATATGTCTCTCGCACGCAGAGTCATTCGGCGTTAACTCGACGACGCGTGTCTCCTACGTGACACGAGATTATGCACGTAGATGTGTAGATACTTCGCTAATTATCACTGATCCGCGCAACACGCTCTATCGTACCCCTTGCCAAAAGCTCCAAGACTTCTTCGTTTCTTATGATCTCACATGTGACCCACATACTTTTTTCCTCGTATGTTGTTAGTAATTATAAAATCTAATGAAAAGAATAAGAATGATCACAAACAAAATTTCTCCCCATGCAGTATGTGATTAATGTGTCACACAGGGAAAAACTCATGAAATAAGGTATAGTCAGATGTAGTTGGCCAGTGCGCACGTACATACTACCTGTTAAGTGTTAGATTTTTTTCATTTCCGTACGCATTCGCACGTATAAATAAAAAAAGACGCAACAACGTTTCACGCCAAATGAGATCTTAATTGCATACGATGAGCGACGTAAAACGATATGCGTTAGTAGAGTTGCTATTGCATATGTACATAACGTATATTCGTGCATATGCATACTGTAAACGTCGCGTCGGTCAAATGTTTATAGTCTAGGATTATAACGCCTTTAGCTATCGTGCAACATTAGAATGGCGTAGGATCGTTCGTTTAGGACGAAATTTGGCATTCTTCTTCGCGCTCGGGAGCATTTAGGTACAGTCGGCGGCATATATGGCTACCCAGTATGAAGTTAGTAATAACAGAAATACTATAGAAATTCTCATATAATTTAATTATCGCCAACTTCATACTGGGCAGCCATATATACCGCCGACTGTAGTACTTAACCTTCCTATACCCGCGCATTGGTCTATCAGACCGACAGATTACCTTTTTGTATTTTTTTGGAAAAATAGAAATGCCAGCGCAATGTGCTTTCTATTAGCTGCATGATTTGTTGCTAACTTCAATTTTGTACGGCACGAGCGCTCGTGTGCACGAGTGCGAAAAGTACGTGTGTCTGCACACAACACCAATTGGTCCAGCAGCCGACGCGAATATAGGTGATAATATAATGATAATAATGTTATAATAATGTTATTATGATAATTTGTTCGTACTATTGTTATCTGTAAGATTTTAGAGACTTTTTTAGTTTGATTTGAAGAGAAATAACCTTTTGTTCAGTTTTTCGTAGCTCGTAAGAAAATGTAACATTTTTTCAGAGACTGTTATATAAGACTGTTAGACACTAATAAATGCATTTATTTTCTATAAATTGTGATTTGTTTGTTCCATAACATCTCTTTCTAATAATAAAAGTTACTTTTATTAAGATACTCATATAATTAAAACAAATAACAGGCTTTAAATCTTTCGGTCCCTGACACTGTGCGCGGGTATACGTGTTACTGCATTTGGCGCGGGTATAGGAAGGTTAACCACGGATGGCGCGTAGTTATTTTTCAACTTGAAGAAAATCTGATCTTAGTGCCTATACAGTGTTCTCGGCTTTTCTCAAGGAAAATGAATCCAATTACCTTTATTTTTAGATGTGGTCTCATTTGAATTAAAAAAGAATATGTAACACCATAGCCCACGTTTGTGAGGCTCTGAGGCGGTCACCTTATCGTCTATATGTTAACGTCGGTTCCGTATTTAACTATAATGCGTAATACGCCTTTCTATTATCTTTTAAAAGTATAGTAAACTTTCAGGTAAAAACCCGCGATATAAGCTCGCGAAATCTGATTCATCGGATCTGACTGCCCGATTACAATAAAAATAGTGAAAGTCACTAATGATGTAAGTGGCATTTTGCGATAACACATTCCGAGTTATTTCACGATAAGACTATGGTATGGCTCTTCTTGTACGTATATATAACTATGCATATACATAGTCGAAAGCGGTTATCGCTGTTGTAACAGCGTATTGTAATTATTTACATAATCTTCGTGGGTGGTACTTAACGAAGGACAATGTAAAGACTTTAAAAGACTATATATCGGAAGCGACTTTGCGATAACATAAGGCAATATTCTTGCGAATATTCATCATAGCAAGCGTTAGAACATTTTCATATGACATATAAAAAGTATTTCGCGAAATTACAAAGTCATGAACGAACAGCGGTAAAAACGTGAATAATTGATCGAACCTGATGACGTTACCTGTCGTCGAAATCATGTATTTTTTTTCTACGATTTTATCGGCTCGCGAACGTTCGCTCGTGAGAAAAAGAAATATTTTGACAAAAAGCGTGGCGTCTCGAGAAACGTCTTAATGTAAAGGTAAACAAACGTCACGTGCTTTCGCTTAGATGCGCGTATATGCACCGAGAATAGAATCAGAACAGGATTCATTTGATTTTATAGCTATTCGCGGATGAAAGCAATCTGTTAGCTTGCATTCGTTTAAAAATCGGGGAACATGATAAGTATTATTGGGCTTGGATTATATATCTCGTATATATCCGACGATCTCTTCGCGAAATGAAAGACGATCGCTAATGAATCAAGTTCATGAATTACTACTTTGATAACGACTGCGTAGACATTGGCCAAGACATTGCACAAATAACGCATACCTTTCACAATAATACATGTCCTTTTTAAAAAGACAAGCTAGCTCAAGGTGCGATCGTTGATCAAAAAAAATCCTGATCGATCTTATTCGCCGACTAATTTTGCAATATTATAATCGAGTATTTAGTTGCATAGTATGCAATTCGTTGCACCTTTTTACAAGACGCGACGGTTTAAACTTGTTATTTCAGCCTGATTTACGCCTGTCGACTCTCTCTCCTTCTATAACCTAGCATAATCGTATGATAATTACGGAAGCTGATGGAAAAGTACTATAAACGAAGTCGGACGTTTGACATTCAAAGTCGATATGCAACGTATGTACATACATATGTGTCGCACGATAGCGACACCTCCGTGTGTGACATTCTGCATGTGCGACAATAAACGAAGAGAACCGGTAGTGATAAAAAAAGGAAAAGAGTTATAGAGATAGAGAGGACGAGAGGAAGACAATAAATGAAAATATGTAAAAGTACGTTTTATGAATGAAAAGTTTCGTCATAAGCATAAGTTATAATCGATGTTATCGCGGAAACGAGAATTCTGCTTTTTATCATAATCAGAAGTAGGCGGAAATTCGGTTAACGGAAGATAAATTTTACGGAAATCGTTTACATTCTCTACTAAAACGAAGAAAAATAAATAGTTTCTAAAATTAAGCTGCACTTCATCCTTAATCCAACTTAGCGAGTATTGCGCGTTTCATAGAGCCTACACATATTTGTAATAGACGCAAAACGTACACAATGACAACGATATCGGTTTTATCGGCTATACGTCGGAACGATCTCGTGGCTGGGTGATCGATCGTAATAACGTCTCCATCGATCGTAAACGCGTAGAAAAGAAAGCACAATAATTAACCTTGGGCACTACATTCGGAAAGGTGTGCTATTCTTCGAAGCACATTGTTATTAGCTAGTAAATACGATCGTGGAAGCAAAACAAGGAGACTAAAAGGCCACGTAACTTTGTGGCAATGATTTCTTTTTTTTTTGCATTGATTCTATAACCTTCTTATTGAGAATATAATAGATGGATAGAGTATTTTCTAAACGCAATTTTAACAATATATGTATAACGTTTCCAATATCAACGTTATAAAAGATGTTTACCCGTTGGGCGATCTATTTCGTTCTCTTACGCGATATCAACTTTCCGTAGATGTGGTAAAGCGCATCGCGAGTTTCATAAGAGTGAGATGGACTTCGTAAAAGTAGTTTAGCGTGAAATAAAACAGGTTCGTTCAATGGTGGGTGGAACGAAACGCGTTAGGGGGACTCAGCTCGGTTCTTTTGATATTCGACGATCGTCTAATTTAAATTTGTATGCGACAGTATACGTATATGATTCGCGGCTTCGTAAAGATGTTTGTCACTATCAAAACAAAAGTGTCGGACAAGTAAGTCGTTACTTTTCATCAGGTTGCATCGAGTGTCGTTTACACGCTAGAATTTAACATCTCATACATATGTATATCATTTTTATTAACGGTTGCCTTTTTCTGACACACATAAGAAAACGTGTCGAGCGAAATCGTCGAACAGTTTATCGGCTTCCAGATCTCCTAATCGCGTATCGATCGACGTACGCGATTATAATGGCATCGAGAAAAATCGCTATTTTATACCGTCACAATGGGAAGTTGAAATTAAAATTAAACTGGTCGCGTATATAGGGTGAGTTTGATTACATAACGATTTTAAATGGCTCGTAAATTATTTGCTGTACAGAAACATGTTTCAAACTGAAACTGCACGGTTTCTTAGGAGTAATACTAAATAAGGAACTCCCTGCGGTCGGGCCTAAAAAGTGTTATGTCAATTAGGTTTTTAAATAAATAATTACAAAAATATACTCAAACTCATCATCTTTTATTAAAAAATATAATCAGTCATGAGCTATAGATTAACCCCTTAGGTTACAATATCGATTAACACTTGTAGTGCGGATTTTACGTCCGATATAAAAAGCATGTTACCAGACTCACCCTGTTTAGACGAAGCAAAGTTGAAGCGAGTGGGGCCGATCTTGCTCGAAAGGCAAAACGGCGTAAAATAGCGGCGTACTTCCTTTTCTCTTCGTGAAAGTATAAATAATGCGAGCTCGTCAAGCGGAAGGAACGTCGAAGTGAGACTTGCCGCGCGAGTCCAACGATTATTATTAAAAGCATCGACGATGATATGGCAATTGAAAAAAAAAGAGAGAACAACATACGTATGTAAAAATTAGATAAAACTTGGTAACAAAAATTAGACACGCTCGTGTAACGCTTCGCTGTGTTACCTGCGTCATGGTTAATATCTTATCGAGGTATATCTTGGGTAAAAAATTTTAGCCGGAACTTTTGCGTCACGGTTAAAACATTTCATCTCCAAACTATCTTCAAACCCGAAGATTCTAATCCCGATCTACCCGTTGACAGAAAGAATCGCGAACGTATCTTTCGAAATCAAGGATACTAACGAGCTTTTTTATTCATCATCATCAACATCATTTATTCCAATCATTGACCCCAAACCGATGTAAAAGAGACTTCATTTGTCATCAACCTATATTTTAAGCCTGTCTCATCTAATATGTCAAGATCTCGGTCAAGTTGAATCAAGGTTTTCACCGTTTTAGGAGACCTCGAACTTAGTATCTGTCGTGTAGCGGGGAGTTCTGCTGAGAGCCCTTTGGAGGGAGGAATGCGCCCGCGCGCACGAGTCGAGCAGGAGCGACGTGCACGCGTGCACGAGGCGAGAAAGAGGCGCGCGGGACTTGAACGTCCGGACAGCGAAAGATACGGAAGAAAGAAGAAGAAGAAGCGGTAATAAGACTTCCAGGAGAGATGCCAAGGCGTACGTGCGGATAGGCCTGTGTGCTGAGACTTGGGTCGAGAGGGTGGGGAGACAGAGAGAGAGAGAGAGAGAGAGAGAGAGGGAAGAGACAGGCCTACGACTGTATGCGGACGAGTGCGCTGCCGAACGAGGTCGAACGACTCGAACCTTCTACGGGTGATCCAAGGAATATGCCGGAGCTACTCTATCGGCACCGTTCGAACTTTTCCCTCTTTTTTCGCATTTTCATCGTTGATACAGGTTTCCCAGATAGAGCACAGACAGACAATCGTCTGGCGTTCCTAACGACAAGATTTCAGCGATGGCGTCATACGAGACAACGTCGAGAACATTGCTGTTATTGGTCCACGCCCGGAATTCAGCGGAACCACTCATTCTCGGAAAAGGCAATACGCTTATAATATATATTATTTATGATATCGCATCGTAATTAGGTAGATAAACTAGTGCATAGGAACGTGCGAGTGAGTTATCGAAAGACCGGCAAAAATTCGGAGGGTTGAAGAAAAGGGCACGTTACGCATTTTTGATGGTTTATGTTTGAATAGCCGTGGTCTTGGCGCGTTATTGGCAGATGCACGTTGAGTGGTGATGCGTTCACCAGGGATAGAAAAGGGAAAGAAAACCGTGAGGTAGAGGGAGGGAGGAGAATCTGAAAAGGGCGAGGGAGAACGCAGCGCGCATGCGTGTACGATCCTACGTATGTATACTTTGGATTCGTCGAAAGCCGAACGATGCATCCACGTATGCACGTGACCGACAGGATATTGAAAATGTCGACTCAAAATAGGGGGAGAGAGAAAAGAACGGAAATGAGGGAAAGCTGTGATAATTATCTTTTTAAAATGATGAAATTCATCTCGTAATTTAGGAAAAGCTCTCACTTATACATCTAACGTGTGCGGTATGGGGTAAAAGAGATTAAATGATAACAAAAAGGATAGGTTTCAGATTAGCGCACGATTTCGCGTTCTATCGAAGTATTAAATTAATCGATCGACCGATCGATCGTGAAGACGCGAAGACATAATTCGCGCGACTCACCGTTGGCTTTGAGTCGCCGTCTTGTTCGTCCCCCCCCCCCCACCCCCACCCAGAAACCGGGCGAGAACGCGCCCCGAGGAAAAAAGTGGGCGGTGCTTGCGTTCGCATCAGCGTCTATATAAAAGAGACAAACCCCACCGATCTGATTAGCAAACCTTCCAAAAACATACGAGTAATAGCACGTGCATCGTTTCCGCTTTAAGTCGTTACCCGGTATTTACCGCGATCGTTACCGATACATTTATCTATTATTGTATACTCGCATTTTGCGCGTTACACTATTCCTTAGAACGTATTCCGAACTTGCACCTATTTCAAAACCACTCTTAGAGACAAAGAGAGAAAATAGATTTGGTGGATAGGCGCAAAGGGAAACGTAAAAGAAGAGAACGATAGAAGAAAGAAGACGAAAAGACGAGAGAAAGAGAGAGAGAGAGAAAAGACAGAGGTGCAAGGAAATCGTACGAGTTGAAGTGACAAGAACGGTGGGGTAGTAGTGGTGGTGGTGGTGCCGGTGGTGGAGGTACCGTGTTAGCTCAAGCGGCGTAGTTACGGCATGAGGCGTCATTTAAACTTCGGACGTTCCTGATATCACACCTCGCGAGAGGGTTGCTTCAAGAGATAGAAAGTGGGAGAGATCGATATTTTTCATAGGAGCGTAAAGAATAATCACATACTATCGAAGAAAGTGAGATTGGTTGCTAACACCACGCACAGCATTGGCGACTAGCAGATGATAATTTTCTGTTGTCATAACAAAACCACGTGTCGTGCCGCAGTATAAGCACGCGCACGTATAGCGCGTAAACTAAATCCCGTATACGTCCAAACCTCTCGCGCACGCCCCAAGTCTACCAAGAGAGAAAGAGAGAGGGAGAGAGAAGGCAGGGAAGCAGTTGCAGGGCATTGTGGCAGTCAGTGAGCACCTATTACCCCGTCTATATTCCTGTCTTCGTGTAGCACCTGTCGAAGGACAACCAAAGAGAACGACCTTTTATATAGGAACTCGTAAAGGTGACGACTTCCGAGAAACGGAATTAGTAGCGATCTAGGAAGTCAAATAGAAAAGGAGAGAGAACGTTTGGTTAGAGGTCACAAGGACGGTGAAAAGGTGACAGGTTACCAGGTGAAAGAGAGCCAAGTACCAGGAAGCCATCACGATGCCGTCTAACACGCAGAGGAGACAAATTATGCAGCCATGGCCCCTGTGCCTAGTGCCCTTCGCGAAAACGAAGGTAAGAAACGTTCTGATCCTCTACGCACATATGACACATCCTTTCTCTTTTATCATCTCGCTCGACAATTCATAACATCTTTTTTCTTTTTCTCGTCCATCGATCCAGTAACACGCTCATGTTCCGTTGTCGTTCTTTTGACGCTAAATTTTTGTGATCGACATTCTCACCGTATGTAGTAAGCCTTTAACGATCTCCTTTGCGAATCTCATTCCTTTTTCTTAAAAATCCTCGATCAGGCTCGCAGCTGGCGCTAGCGTTCCATTTTCGTTTCTCTTTCTCCCTCTCTAAGCTTCTGGAAAGTTCCACGATACGCGGCCACTGAGACAACGACGACGATAGCGGTGGCCCGCACGCCTTCAACTGCGATTCCGACTCGCGGTTCCCTATTTTTATTTACATTTTTATTACCAATGCGCGCGCGCGCACGGATCACTTCTTTTTCGGTAGCTTTTTCTTATCATCTTCTTTCCTTTTTTTATTCGTACTTTCGTGCGAACAATTTGAAAGACTAATATCATTTTCAAAAAGTTTTTTTATCCTACATTCTATCCATACGTTAATACGAGTTCCTCGAGATGGTCGATCGTCATCTTCGATATAAAACAATTTTGTGGAAATCGCGTGGCGAGCACGCAATCTCCCTTTTTCGTTTCTTTTATTATCCTCGTTTTCGCCGATAAGAACGGAAGATTACTCGTACGATGGTCACACATACAAACGAACTCGATGTAATTCCGTCTCCGTGGATTCTATTTTTATGAGAGCCGAAGTAACGCGTGATACGCGGTGTCGGAGCCATGTCGAGCCTATGTGAACCAAGCCGGGCGTGTTACCAGGTAACACACGTGCATTATCTACGTACGCGCTGTCAACGAGGAAGCACTCGCGAACGCTCGCTCGTTCGCCGCTCGCACGAACGAATAACTGAAATCGTCATTTCTTTTCCACGATGATTTAGTACCTATTTTTTTCTTCCTGACATATCTACCACATCCGTTCTCCGCTTCGAACCGTATCACGTATCGACGCGTGCCTCGTCCCACGTCAACTCTATCCGAAGTCGTAGGCGACATCGATCCTTCGAGGAGCGTTAAGCGCATGCGCGGGAAACTTGCCGCTTTCAAAGTCAAAAAGCGCGCTACTGGACGTGTCGGAGTAACATCTCTCTCTCTTTTTGTTTAGTTCCGTATTCTTTCTTTTTATCTGTTCGTTTGTCTATCTGTTTATCCCTCTTCCTTTTTTTTTCCGACGAAAGTCCAACGCGACCTTTTTTATTTCCGTGGCGATCTTTTCAGGAGCGCTGCTTATAATTTTGCGCAACCTTTTTATTTTCATTTTCTAGAAATTATCGATTTAATGAAACATCACAACTCACTAATTCGAGATCGTAATAATCTTTCTTTGATTAGCAGGTGTTAGCAGGAAAACGAGGATATCGTATCTCAAAATTTCGTATTTATGTACATAGTAATGATGTAACGAATAATCGCATTCGCATTCGTAAATGTTTTTGCAAATGTTACTTTAGAATAATGACGTGAAATAAAATAAAAGCGAAAGGTTTTTTAAACTCTTATTTATCAATTATCAAATTTCAACGATGCGATGTTATATAAAAAAAAAATTTGCATACTTTTTCCCAATCCGATCTATTCCGCAGTAGCTTATAAAGTTCGTATAATAATTGTCTTGAAGTAGGTGAAAGGCTAAAGACGTAACACGCGATAATAAACAAAACACTTCTCCCTAGCCGCCTTCAACAAGTTAGCGTCGTTGAAACGACATCGTCGAGATTATACAAGTTATTATTCGCATTGTATAATGTTATTATCCGAATGTATAAAATTCTACATTCGTTACATCATTACTACATGCGTTAAAAGATAGACGAGGAAAGTTCCGGTATTCTTGTCTTTCAATATGTTCTTTATCGTCGATCGGTAAACGTACTTTTTTTTCGAAATTGTTAACGATAATTGGTAAAAATTATTTTAATGTTTTACACTATACTCATTCATTATTTTTTCATATCTCCTTCGTTAAAATTCGACCGGGAAACCTTAGCATGTTTATCGCATAGAGATAAATTCGTACATGGATATACGCGTGGTCGAACCTTTCGAAAACATATAAAAGCGCAACGGTACGAGTTAAACCTCGAAGTTTTGGATAAACCTTTACCAGGACTGTCTGCGGCAGACTTCGTCGTTCACGACTCCTATCGCGAGTCTATACCTTCGACGAGAGAAAATGTAATCCTCAAGAAAATCTTGAATAAAAGCTGTTGTTAACTGTTACCATTTAGCCTTATCGATATTTTGTGGACCTATTCCATGATTTTATGTTTAACTTCTTCTATATCGACGGAAAGCAACTGGGGCGGATTCGGTAGTAATGTTCGTCGCAACGCAAGAGCGAAGTTGAAATGTATTTAAAGACCATCCATCGTCGTTTATCACATTTTTACTTTCGTTAAAGAGCATTATTTGTTCATCGGCCCCACGATTTAATAGCGTATTTACTTTTGTCTATGTGTAGCTCTTTTATGTTTCTTTCGCCGAATCGTGCACCGATCTCTCCTTGTTGAAAGCGATATCGTTTATTTTTAACGTTCCATTTACGAGCTTTAACACACTGACGAACTTTCAGCAGCAGAGTATCGTAAGATGACAACGTACAGCAGTGTACGAAATACGTTGTATCAAAATTGGTTAGTCGAGTTCGTTCGTTCGTTACTTTTAAATTTACGTTCATTTTTTATTGCTAAAAATTAGATAAAGGAATTCATTGAAACGTTTCCTGCCATTGTTAGGATACACGTTCGTTCTCATTGACTTTATTTCTCATAAATCGCTTTTGAGTTACGCTTCTCCAAAGTGTGCCTAGAGGGAGCTTCCAGCGTGTACGTACTTGTACGCCGGGTTGCCGAACGTTGGCTTCGAACGCTGCGCGGAGTCGCCTTGGAACTCTCTTTTTCTATGCGAATCGGGAAATTCGCACGACGTATCCGCACGATTCCAGTTTCATCCGTTCCTCCCCGGGAATCTTTTAAAATGAGAAAAGAAAAGCTGATGCGATAGGTCGCGCGGAGTAAGAGTTAAACTTATGCACTCGTTTTCCCGATAGTGCATAGGGAGAGAGAAAGAGAGAGCTTATCGTAAGATAAATAAGGACTGGTATGCTTCGACGTGATAAATCAAAGACCGTTGCATCGGTAGATACGTGCAAATAAAGATTGTCTCTACTACGCTACTGAGTTACTAAACAAATACGTTTAAAGTCCTTTCTCGTTCAGCTTCCGATTAGAGTTGGCTCGTGCACAATGTCATAAATGGTTGCAGTTTTCGATGTTCAAAATATACAACGTAACCACGTGAGGACAGCTCACGTACATATCTCTAACGGGTTCGAATCGCGATTTTCGAATCTTCCAGTATCATTAGCATCTTTGAGTCTCTCAGTGAGTTCGCGTCGAGCGTTAGAAACGGCTAAACTTTTGGATTGGAAGAAAGTCTTCCAAATATTAGAATCCTATCAAAAGCTGTCTATTATTTCGTACTGTCTATTATATATAAATATATATATATATATACGCACATTGTACATATATCTGGTCATCTTCGTTTCTCTTTTCTTTTGTTATTATCTATATCTTCAAAATATTTTACAATTATTGCTACTCGAAGAAGATGAGCTCGGTGCAAGAAACTCATGACTACGTTGACTGCCATGGACGCAGCGCTAAAATGCTTCAAGGGCCACGAGTATCTACGTCGCTGGTACGTCACCACTGCTCTAATGTCTAAATCAAGTTACCCCGCTTCGAATCGTCTATAGAGAACCCCGAGTAGTTCGTTGCTCTGCTTCGCGCGTTAGGAGAGTAAAATGAAAGAACAAAGAGCATAAAAGGAAAATAAAGGATATGGAGGGACAAATACGACGGTGATGCTTCGCGTGGCATCGGTGCCACGCGAATAGAGATCGAACTCGATTAAGAAAGAAAAGGTATTTCGGCAGAAATACCAGGTGCAGGCTCGAAACGCGACTCGAATGGAAAAAAATAACATCACATGACAGAAAGTGGAAGAAATGTAAAAAGAAAAGAGAGAGACCGGTGCGTTGCGCGGTGCATTGCCTCATGCCACAGTAGCCACAATAATCATAGCTTTCGATGGACACCGTGCACCGTGTCGATCGTCTCATCCTCTCCCTTTTTCGTGCTTTTGACGGTCTCTTGCTTTTTTATTCCATTCATTTACTCGGTTTTGTTTAGATAATCTTGTCGCTCGATCCTGCTGAGAAAAAGATCTTTTATATACCGAACACACTATAAGAAATTAGCTAAAATATAGGACGATCCCGAGTGAATGCCATGGATTCTCTCTATCGATCTCGTTGCTCCTTTTGCTTGCTTAGCGAGTGTAACTCGCATATTTGCATGCCACGATCATGAGAATTGACAGAAGCTTTGAGAAATTATCTACTTACACGCTTCCATACTTCCTACTCGATAATCGATCGTTCGTAAAGATTGGCATAAAAGCTCTTGTCGCTCTTAAGTAACGCCCATGCGCATATAAGCTTTGCTTGTACTTTTCTCCGTTTCATTTTTCTTAATTTGTTCATTTCATAGATAAATTTTTAATCTTCTTGTATCGTTAATACAACTCTGTTTGTGAATCAACGTAGCACGCTTAATCGCGCGTGACCGTGCTTCTTCTAAACGCGTGCCAAGAACATGGAGCGGGAGTGAAATTGTCTCGAGATCGTTTCACGGGCACGCCGAACGCTCTTTGACGAAGATAGATCGTAAATCTAGCGACGACGACGACAACGGGAACGTGGCACTTGCTTCGTTCTTTCGCATACGCGTGCACGAGAAAGCGTACGAGGAGAAACAATTCGAAGTCGAGGGTGGTTATCTAATTTACGACGAGACTCTTCTAGGATGTTTGATTATGCTATTCCCGTTCATTTCCAATTTCACGCGACATCGGACTAAAAGGATCGCATTTGCATCACTCGTTTTGCGTGATAAAGGGATATTAATGGTATCTAGGCTTCCGGTATAAGCATCATTCTCGTCTATCGCGAGTCTTTTTTCTCGACCCATTCTTCCTTTCAGCAATTTTTTACATGCATTTTCGAAATATTCCTACTGGGTGTTTCAGCTAAAACAAGCCATGTTAAGGTGACCTTAAAACCTTCTAAAAACCTCGCCTCGGAGAAAAGTGTCGTTCGCCATACAATTACTTACCAAGAATCAAACAGCTTTTACTGTCTTCAAAATTATAGAAATAATTTAGGTCGTTCAGCCAAAGTGACTAAACCTGTATATTGTACGTACCTACACATACATGCGTAGGTATATGCGACCGGCTTACCGTGAAAGTCGAAGTAGTATTTATTCATTTTAAACGCGATTTACAGCAGCTGCTCGTGATTCAACTAGGCGTGCAAAAGATAAGCAAAAGCTTGTCTCTCAAACTTGTCTCTCAACTTTGATATTTATAGAAAAAGTTCTCCGGGGATATATAATATCCTTAGAGCTGACGCAATATTTTTCCGCGCTTGCGCGCTAGGCGAGAAAGGCAGATTTTTATTGGAAATAAAATATCGAAGTTAATGTCGATGTTGATAACGACAGGGTCGAGACATCGCACCGATGTATCTAGTTGAACTACTCTCCAGTTGTGCACTTCGGGAGAAGAAGCAGTTAAGGATAATGCGATCGTCGAAAGTTGCGATTAGTAGAATAATCTCTATGATTAGATTGCTTTACTCTAGAAATTTTTAATTAATTCTGAAAAAACTGGCATAAATGCGTGCACAAAAATGGTAAAGAATTTTTCTATTTTTATTATGCTTTTTAGATCAACCAGCGACATTTTTGTTTTTCTTGCGTTATAAAAATACGGCCAGATAAAGAGTCGTGCGACGGAATATTATTTTTTCATTGTATTTCAATCAAAGAAGGTAAACACGCGATACATCTTTTTGCGCGATAACTAACCCCAACGTGGGCGTGTACCAAGAGATTGAAATTAAACGACGTTTGATTTTCTCCCGTCGCGCGTCGGGTAAAAAAATAACTTCGATCTTAAAGAAGAAGCTTATTTACAATACTGATGAAATATCAATTGGAATAGGTACTGTCGAAATGCGACTGCGATATGAATAAATTAAACGACGATATACAGGGTCTATAACCTAATTTTTGTCAAAATATATATTACCATTAAAATATTTTAGGTGATAGACTTAGATACCTAGTATAATCCGTACAGAAACTCAGTCAACGTTAGATGGTCCATTTTGTTGTAACTACCGCGTAGATGATTATTCTCTTACCATATTTCCATAGTTCGAATGAGATGGATATTTTGTTAAATGGACCGATCGAATCGGCGTATCAGTCGATGCGCGTGTAACACGTTTCGTGAAATCATATAAGTCTTGGAATAAAGATAAACGCTCCACGTGATCGGTTTGCTCCTCTCTGCGTGACACGCGGATGAGATTTTCACAAGAGAGCCCGTGTACCAGCCCTTGTCCACGCACGAGTAGTGCGCGAGCAAGAGAGCCTGAGGAAACGAAAACAATTCGCGAAAGTAACAGACTCAAAGTTTAGTCACAAAGTTCACGAGGGGGGTTATCGATAACTGGACTACAAGTCATCTAATCTACGAGTAAGCATCGAGAGTCGATTCTTCGCTCGTTCCTTTTCGTCATTGTCGATAATGTTTCTCCCACTTTTATTATTTATCCCTCTTCTCTTTGGTTCTCTATTTCTCTCTCTCTCTCTCTCTCTCTTTCTTTTCGTCCTTTCAATAGAATTCTTGATAAACGTCCACGGTATAAATACTCGAACATTGCCGTTTCATCCCCTCGACAAAGTCTTGACGGTCTTAGCGTCAAACGGACCAGACGCGAAGCATATCACTTCGTTAAGCTTGTGTTTTTCTATTTCCACGCGGTTGAGATCGAAAAAATTGAATTCCTTCGAAAAAAGAAAGGAATCCTTGAAAGAAGTTTGGTGTCGTGGTTTATCCGGATTACATGTGCTATTTCGAGAAGAAAACTCGCTTGGGACAGTGGTCTGAAATCGTCCCTTTTTAATCTTCCCTTTTGGAGAGGGTATATTTAGGGCTAGGCTGCACAGGTAATCTACATCGTTCGTATCGTCGCGTGACATATTCTCTTTTTTTCTTTTCTAATTTTCTTCCTTTTTGTCTTTTTTTTTTTTTTCTTCTTCGTTTTCACAAAATACAAAGATGGAACTTCTACGATAATCGTTTTTCGAACGTGCTTCATGCAAATGTGTTTACATCGTACGTACGCGCAAGTTTATCGCAAGAGGGAGCAAAGAGTTCAAGTCCAGTAGTGTCCAGTTTGGTCCATTTTTTCTGGTTCATTCCAGTTTCGACCAAAGAAATATAAAATAAACAAAAACATATATTTCCTTCGTTGTCAATACATACCATTAACCAACTTTTCGAATCCTTATGTCACGAATGCACGAAACGCGCTTGGAAAGCATTCCTTCGAAGGATATATATGTTCGAAAAACGTTTACAACGATTTCATCGAAATGATAAAGGTATATTTGAAGTGATATGACAACGATGTATCGATTACAGATTAAGAAATGGCATAAGGTGACGAAACGTCACAAAATTGAGTCGTCATGGAGAAAGTACCTAGCATAATTATTAAAGATAAAGGCAGACAAAGATGTGTTCAAATCAAAAAGTACTATGCTCCTTGTCATGGATGTTGATTAATTTGTCATTAGCCACGCGAGTTCACTTTTAGTCGAGTCCGTATTCGTATTACGTAGGTACAGCCCCACGCGCAAGGGGGCGGCTCAATCCTTTTTTATAGAAAAAGGCACACGCTAATGTCGCGAAGATGCTCGTCCTTCTTGTTCCTCCAACTCGTACATAAATTTTAATTGAGAAAAACTTGATACATTTCAGGAGCGCAGCGTTTTGCCAAAATACTACACGAGGGTACCGTCGATCGCGAGATCGTCGACGACAAGCTCCGGGATAACTTTGGACTGTTCCTCGAACGCAACCCTTGCGACAAACGCAAGCCCCTTCAACAGTCAAACTGCCCTTCTCGTCGAGAAAAAGCACTCGCCGAGCAGTAGCGGTGATTCCACGGCAAATCACTACTATGCCGAGAATTTGAGAAATAATCATCAGAAAGCCCTTGCAGGATCGAGGATCTACGATCCCTTAGATAAAGGACTCGACGCTGATTACAAGCAACTCGATCCGTTGTTGGATCGGCACGAGGGTATAACGATAAAGGGACAAATGACTACTCAAGACGGGAAACCTAAAGATGCACCGGAAGTGGTGCGTCTTCCACCATCCCAATTTCAAAAGGTCCAAGAGCACTCGCCAAAACGGTTTGTCAAACAGGTACGTCTATTTTCTATATAATTCTTTAGTAAATTAAAGTAAAATAATCTAATTGGGTATGCTCGATCGGAAAAGGACATCCTAAACGATCACGTATAACGCGTATCGACTGTGTATTGTATAACTATCTACATTTATCCGGATTAAATTGAGACGATCGTCTAGAACGGCGAAGACGTCAATGAAACGAAAGAGAAGTAGGGACGCGCGTGTTTATCGTACAATATCGTTATCTCTTGAAGCTGTTGGTTTGCGAGGTCGAAAGCAGGGAAATCATTTTTGCGGCCTTGCGTAGAAATTCTTACGCGGAGAAAAAGAGAGAAGAGGAAGAAAAAATAAAAAGAAGAATGAGGCGAATCTACATCTCGAAGCAGCACCAGCTTCGTTTACATAAAACGCATCGTCGATATCGCGAACTACGCTCAGAGGGGACCTTCGCGAGTGTATCTTTTTACGAATACCGCACGGTGCAGAAACGGAAACTAATTACGCGTGTTTTGTCTCCCGTTGAAACTTCAAGTCGAATCTCTACCCTTTTATCAAAGGACAAACGCGATGCGAGTGCACCTGAGGAAAAAATTGTTCCGTTTAAGTAGTACGAACGTTCATATAGCCAGCACGATAGGCCCGTCGCGTCGACTCGGCAAAGAGCCAGGAAAATGGCTTTCGCGTGTACTCTCGACTTAATGTTGCAAATTGAGTTCGTCCTTGCGATAAGATAGAAATAGTTCTGTTTGTAGAAAAAGAAAAAACGGTATAGAACAAAATGAAAATGGTACAGAAGGATCGGAGAATGCGCTACATCTCGCGGGACGATTCCCTTGGTTATTACGTAGTTACCGTCTTTGAAACTAAATCCCATTAATCCTTTCTCGATCGTACTACACGCGCCAAAGCTTCAAGGATGTCCGCGATCCTTGATCCATTTTTCGATTTGCTTACTAAGCTTCGCGGTGGGCCGACGATCGCAGCTCTGAAGATCGCACTGGTCCGGTTAACGACATAAGAAATAGAAAATAATAAGGAACCCTTCAGGTAACCCATCGATACTATTACTACTACTACTTCTCTCAATGTACCAGTAAAGACTCCGAAAATGAACGAAAAAATTATTTTAATTAATAAAGAGAAAGTTGTGTAAGTAGGTATATCGGTCCGACGATCTTACGAAATCATTTCGAGACGAGAAAGAAACAACGCGATCCTTCAATGAGGAGATTCGCGAAAGTTACGTAAGAAAATAAAACGAGGTGGCACATCGCATCGATTTCTTTTTATTGCCACTGGATAATCAATCTTTGAGATACACAGACAGATAAAATTCTTTTTTCTTTGCCTTTTTCTTTTATAAAATACAATGTATCAATCCTTACGGTAGCGGTGCTCGCGAAAGATAGAAAGAAAGAGGTCAATCTCCAAAGAGTAAGAGAGAAAGAAGCATAGCATCGGGAAAAGAGGGTGCACTTGTCTTCGCACTTGCCCGAATCACTCGTAAGACAAGTGCTAAACGCGATCGGGCCTTCGAACGCGCCGAGCGTCTCGACACGTTTATATTCTCGCGTAATGAGATGGTACAATGGACGTTCAACAAGAGACGCGTCTTCGGCACGCGCTCGTGCTTCCTTCACAATAGCCGCACGCGTTACGGCTCTCGACCTTGCGTACTTACGATGATTCTCAAGGCGTCTCTCCCCCTTTTTTTTTCTTTTTCTTACTCTGTCTCTCTCAATGCGAACAAATGGCCGTCCCGCTTACGAGAATTATAGAAAGATTATCACGGGAATGAGATCTATCGATATCCTTAACGATTCATCGGGTAATGACATTTTTTCAGGCTCCGGTTAGATTAACGCGTCGTTTTACTAGAATACGATCCATTGCCGTACTAATTAGTGGTATAAATGAGAACATCGAAATCGGGATTCTTAGCAGGAGGGAAACGTGGAGAAAACGCTGCTATAGAACGTCCTCCGGATCGGAAAGGATCGATGCGCGACCAGCCGTAAGCTGTAAGCACATTGTTTCTTCATATCCTATAAAAAAAAAACTATTCGATCGCTATACCGCCCATCTTACTTGTGAAAAAGTTGCTTATTATCATTTGTAACGGGTACTTTACCCGTATATACCTGTATAAATATAAATAAATGTAAAGCATGTTTTTCAACAAGTTTTGTTGAGTACCAAAACAAACAATTATAATCACTAATTATAGATATAACTGAGCGGTCGCGGTTGTTCGAAAAAAATTTTTCGTAGATAAGCACAAATGAATAATACGGAAACGAAAGACGGTATGGGTACTAGTAACGCGTCAAGTTCAAACAGACTTTGCAACTAAGCGAAAGTTTTTCGAAAGGATCTCTCGATCGTTTCCATGCAAAATGTTCTTAAGCTTCCTTCGAGAGTCCAAACGACGCGACGATGTGAGAACAAGTTTCACGAAGACACGTCTCCTGTCTTGCTTAAAAATAAATAATGAGCAGCGAAGAAAGCTGCCGGTAATGGGGGAACAGTCGTGAGTGATCATCGGACGATCGATCGATTAAACGAGCCGAACGAGCGGTCGAACGAGAACGCGCGTACAACTTGTTAGAGTTGGCGAACGGAACGCGACGGACCTTGCAAAGACTTATTGTATAAGGGAAGGGATGGCTCCCCCCCAGGAGAGCCATTGCCTATATAAACGAGGAGAACCACCCGGCGATCCATGAGTGTCAATAGCTTATATTATACCGCTGACACACCGAAAACTTCCACTCGCGACTAGTTGTTCTCTTGGCCGATCGCGCGTATTCCAGTGCGGGAAACTTTTCGGCCATTTACGCGTCACTGTGTTGCGCCTCGCGTCTTTTTTTGTTTTTTTCCTCAAATTTACACACGCACACATCCAATTGGATCGACACTCCGAAGCAGAAATCAAATTGTCGTTACCATGAAAATTCTTATGCGAGCGGACACTCATGTGGACATTGAAGTGCCGGGAAACGCGCCAGTAGGGAAGGTTACTTATACTCAGGTAAAGATGATGTTGGGGAAAGGGTACAGGCTCGGGGGCTCTTTTTCGTAAGGAACCTGTGTTACCTGTCTAAGGTGTCGGTCCCATTAGATCTCTCCTTCGTTCCTTAGATGCTTTTGCTTCGATCGATTTACCTCTAGTTACTACTGGCGATACGTATGCGAATATAAATGCGAGGACTTTACGGATTTAAAGCTGCAAATACCTTCCGTATTTGTCCTAATCGCCCTAATCATGATGAAGACGGGATAATTCTTTTTTCTTTGCGTGAAAAGAACAACAAAGAGTGAGTGAGAGAGAGAGAGAGAGAGAGAGAGAGAGAGAGAGAGAGAGAGAGAGAGAGAGAGAGAGAGAGAGAGAGAGAGAGAGAGAGAGTGAGAGAGAGAGAGAGAGAGAGAGAGAGAGAGAGACGTAAAATGAGTTCTGAATCGAGCTTTCATAAATTAACCATATCTTGTCTATTCTGTTTTTTAAAGATACTGGCAGCTTTGTCACTATCCCTGGGTTCCCTCGTAGTGGGCTACTCGACTTCCTACACATCGCCAGCTCTCGTTTCTATGCAGAGCAATGAGACGGACATGCCATTCCAGGTTACCAAACAAATGGTGAGTTAAATAATGTTTTCACAATATTTCTCGATATCGTTGAAACGGTGAATATCGAACAGCGAGTTATCGCTCGGTAACTCGTGGCGAGACACGGTAGAATTCTTTCTTCCAATGATTCGAGCAAAGAAGAGGAAAGAAGAGATTTGTCTCGACGTAGAAATATTTCTAAACGTACGTGCTCCGATAAGTATTTCATAATCTCGAATATTTTGTTTAATACGCGAACGCAATACCTTCGCACCGAACGCCGACTGGTTCAAGGCTACGGTATGTGTAAATCGAGCACGTATGTTTTCGAATATTCCACCGATTGTACAAATTTTTCCATCGATAGTAGTAAGTAGAGATTTTTTAAGTTACGTACGCACTCGCGAGAATCGTGAGACCACGGATAATGGCCGACGACGCGATTGGAACTCGGCTTTAATAATCGCTGAAAGAGCTTGAGAAAAAAAATGGGAGCACAAAAAACATAGCTCCGGAGAAGAAAAATCGTGACGACGCACGAAGCTAAACGTTTTGCTAATAAATTCTCTTAATAAAAGCGAATACCCCTCGCGTCGAGCGATCAACGTAAGCAACAGTTGTGTTTACTGACACGGAATTGGTTTAAATCAATTTATAGGCGACCTACTGTAAACGAAACGCGATATGGAAATAGAGCGATCGATCGGGCGTGGGAGGGGGGAATCGATAGAGATCTTTTCGAGTAACTGCGGCTGACTCTGTGATATCTCCGAGGATGAGAACAGTACACGCGATTATCATAATTTTCTACCGATTACAGTGTCACTTTGTTATCGATAGCCGAGAAAACGAAAGGTATAGTGCTTGAGCTTTGATATATTAGATGGGTCAATGGATGATTAATAAAAATTTGACCTTAAATGCGTCATTGGTATACGTGGTCAGGGGCGCGATGGCCTGATTGCGATTCGATTGGCCGAACGAATGTTGAACCTCGATGATGTCGAACCGGATTGGTCATATCGATGGACACGCCGACGATCCGGCTCGCGATGACGTTACCGCGAATTAACTTCTTCGCTATCATACGATCTACAATTACGAATTACTTCCGTGTGTTCGCTATCATCGATCGAAACGAATAACATCGTTTGATGGATCAGGAATTGGTGTTTGTCTCTTATTCGTAGTCTCTCGTCTCACCTCGCGCACCAGGAAGTACTTAGGAACGTATACGAAATGCGAATTCTCGTATTTATCTACGAACCGATCAAAGGAACAATTCCCGAAAGAGAAGAACCGTGAATAGTACCGAGGTAATGACTCGTGGTAATCTCAAGGGTTTGCTTCCCTTGACCCGTCTTCTTTCGGATTCATTTAAATTCGAAGGTCGATAGATACACGATGATCGATCCTCTAGGCTGTCGTCTCACGCGCGTACCTGACTTTGGCACGCATATTACTCACGCGTGCTTGACACTGCTCTTTGACGCAACACGCGTCTGTGCATACGTGTATTATTATGTTAGTGCGATATATCATATTTACCTACCTACTATACACGATATATGTATACAAAGATATTCGATACCCTAGCCACACAAATCACGTAATATCGTTCGTCGATCTTTTAGGGTATGTGGATTGGATCGATAATGCCTCTTAGCGCACTTTTCGGAGGTATTGCCGGTGGTCCGTTCATCGAATATTTCGGAAGGAGAAACACCATCCTTGGTACAGCATTGCCGTTCATCGTAGGTGAGTTTAACAAATCTAACGACTTTTTTTTTTTTTCATTCTCGCATCCTTCGTTTCTCCACTCCTTCTTTAATCTGATTTCCGCGTCACGTGGGATACGTTTTGCAAGAGCGGCAAGGATTTTTACGGGTAGGTACGCATTCGAAATTGCATATCGGGATGGAAAATTTCGCTCGTTAAGTCGCGCGGCACTTTGCATTGGTTTTTTCTTCTATTTTTTTTTTTTTTTTTTTGTGAAAATTAAGATCGAGATACCGTATGAAAATCAAGGAATCGCATATAATCAACGTCTCGCTTCGCTAAATTAACGTTACGCTATGTGTTCTCGTGTATTTAGCGAGAGATTTTTTGCGTTTCAATCTTTGCTTATACCGTATTCCTTACATCCTTGCCTCCGATCATCCGTTTCTCCATGCATAAGTACCGTTTGTAAATGCAACGTCCGCCTTCACCCGCGCGCACGTCACGTGACGCGGGCGATCGGTTTATTTCCACACAAATGGAAATAACGACTTGTCGCTTCGCACGATAAATCAACGATCGTCTTTACGCGTTTTCAGCTTGGTTTCTCATCGGCATGGCGCAGAATATTCCTATGATTCTAACCGGACGAGCCCTTTGCGGTTTCTGCGTGGGAATAGCTTCGTTATCGTTGCCAGTTTACTTGGGTGAAACGATCCAGCCCGAAGTCCGTGGATCGTTAGGTTTAATGCCTACCGTCTTTGGTAACACGGGTAAGTGTTACGAAGTTGTCCCTCGTAATTAGTGACACAAACCGTAGTGAAAACAAGTATTTGGATAATTTTTCTTCTCGTAGGTATTCTCACGTGTTTCATAGCCGGTATGTACTTGAACTGGAGGCATCTCGCATTGCTCGGTGCGAGCCTGCCCCTACCCTTCCTGATTCTAATGTTCATGATCCCGGAAACCCCGAGATGGTACATCTCGAAAGGCAAAACAAAGAGTGCTCGCAAATCGCTCCAATGGTTACGCGGGAACAATGTCGATATCACTGAAGAATTGACGATGATCGAAGCTTTGCACGTGGACAGCGAGAGGAACACGCAGGAAGGATTAGCCGAGTTATTAAAATCGAGTCACGTCAAACCCATTCTGATCTCTCTGGGTCTCATGTTCTTCCAGCAAATGTCTGGTATCAACGCCGTCATCTTCTACACCGTTCAAATCTTTAAGGTTCGTTTCATCTCCATTTTTTTTGTTCCCCCTTCCTATCCGTAGTTAATATTCTCTCTCTCTATGTTATCTCACGATACCTATTTTTAAAATCTCATTTCGCTAATTTTGTTTTAATTTTTGTCATGAACAGGATGCCGGCAGCACGGTAGACGAGAACATCTCGACCATCATCGTGGGTATCGTGAATTTCATGTCGACCTTCATTGCCGCCGTAGTGATAGATAAACTGGGCCGAAAGTTGCTACTCTACATCAGTGGTGTTTCCATGTGCATAACGCTTTTCAGTCTCGGCTCCTATTTCTACGTTAAACTGAACGGTGCTGACGTAGAAGCTTTCGGATGGATACCGTTGCTCAGCATGATCGCTTACGTGATCGGCTTCTCGCTTGGCTTCGGCCCGATTCCATGGCTGATGATGGGAGAGATCCTGCCGGGCAGGATCCGAGGTACGGCAGCCAGTATCGCAACGGCCTTCAATTGGACGTGCACCTTCGTCGTGACGAAAACTTACGAAGACTTTAAGGGAGTAATCGGTGCGCACGGAACCTTCTGGTTCTTCGGAACAATTTGCGCGATCAGTTTGATCTTCGTGAACATATGCGTACCGGAAACGCGCGGTAGATCGCTCGAGGAGATCGAGAAGAGATTTGCGGGACCAGTGAGAAGAATGAGCGCGGTCGCTAATATGAAACCAACGCCGATGGCCTGCTAGTTTTTTTTTTTCTTTAAGCTTCTTTTCGTTCTTAACTTTCCTTCTTTTTAATGATCGAGAAACTATTTGAATTTCTATTCTATTCCAAAAAGGCCAGGCTTATCGAGACAAAATGCGCGATAGCAATTCGGACTTAAGTAGGCGAGGTAAACGTGAGATAATGGCCTTGGAATGGGCTTTTTCGGAGACGCAGCGTGATTGCGCTCTCCCTTTTTTCTAAGATTTTTCTCTTCTTCTTTTTTTGCCCTCTCTTTTATAAATTCTCTTGACTTAATTCCATCAACTCGAAATGCGAGAGTAGTCGAAGGAATCGGCACTCAATGTCCTTCGTCCAGCATTTTTCTAATCTCTTAGAGATCGACCGTCGATCTTCGATGTTCGATTCAAACGTTTAGTCGTTATTCACGAGTACGCTCACGGTTAAGACGAGATTCTTACCAACAAGTCGATTAGTTAGGAATTTTAAACGTGAGTAAAAGGAGCGTTTAAAATGTGCGAAAGAAATCTGCTGTTGACTAGATATATAGTATTTGTTTTTGTTACTCTATAGTGTTGCAAAGTCTACCTCAAGCTAGTAATCGTACGATTTATTTAACGATACTTAGTCGAATAGAGCTATACGCGGAATATAATGAATGCTTCTCTCAAGCATTCGATTAGATGATAATTTACCGATATATATCTGTATATTTGCATCCTATGCAAATATATATTATATAATTATATACAGGTACTCATGGAAGGACAATTTATTTCCTTTTATGACAATAAATTCTCAAATCAAACGACGTATCCTTATGGTGCTCCGTTAACGTGAGTTACCAACTTTGTACATAGCCGTTAGCTTAAATGAGCAAGCATATGTATATAAGAATTAAAGTGTAAAGTAGTATTAAAGAAATTAGTGAATATATCTTTAGTTTATAAAGCAATGAAATCGAAAAAGTAGTAGCTCGAGTTAATAAAAATGAAAATAATTAGTTCGGAATCCGATCGATACGATAGATGTTCGATCGTAATGAAATTAAATTTTTCTTCTTTTAACGCGCACCAAAAGAACTATAATACTATAATTTTTATAGGTACTACTATAATTGACGTGTGTCATTTATCTTTATAAGATGATCAGCAGGGTGTTTAATTTTTAATCGTTCAAATGTACGTTTACGTAAGAGCGGGTCCTAATTAAAGCGAATCTCATTTCAACGCACATATATTATTGTAAGAAATATTTTTGCCATATGAACACTATGTAAAAGATCTTTGTACTCTAGGAACGAGTAACGATTGTTGAAATAACTTTTAAAAATATGATCGATAATTAATGTTTATCTTAACGGTATTTCATTTCTAATCGTTGAAATTATATTATTTGAACAATGTATAATTAGAACGTTTTCTCGATTTTTTTTAATTTGTAAGCATAGTACATTTTTGTCAAGAATGTCTGATAATTAAGGGCATGAAGCAAACAGTGCCGAAAACAAGTAAGAGTGATTTTGATAATTTAATACTCATTAAGTTTGTAAACAATTTTGCAAAGATAAATGGGTAAAGAAGAAGTACCTACCGACATTTCTTTTTGCTTATCACGCCTTTTATAACCTCTTTTTCTTTACAAAGTATGTAATTATTTTCTAACTTCCATACCTAATATTGTAGTTCATACTGTTGGTTAAAAGCCAGTAGTCAACGGAAATCAATAATGCCATTGATGTAATTCATTTAATGTAATTCTAGACACTCTTTGACCTTGATTATGTTTCATCACTGTTATGACTTACAGATGCTAATATCTAGTGGACCTCTAAGTGCAAAGTCGAGAAAATAAAGAATATATTATATGCATAAAATTTGGTTATTATACGTCAAAATAAATACTTATATTGATAATTTTTTTTTATATATTTCTAATATATTAATATAAAATGAGATATATGAGAACTTTTGGAGCGAGACACTCACCCATAACCTGAACTCGGCAAATGGCACATGTGTCACACTCGACGTCCCAACTCCACATAGCAACGGCATTCCATTTTTTCAAAGTAAATAACTTATCGGTTTTTATATTATCACCGTCGCCGCGATCTCCTAAATCTTGATCCGTATCAGTCATGTCAAATTTTTAGGTTAGGAAACGAAGACACAAGGCGAGGGATGACGTAGAAACACTCAAACACTGTGCAATGGTGCATACCCCGGTCCCTCCCCATATAATGCGAAATTAGACACGTGACTGTAGAGGGCGCTAGACGTGATCGCGTGACGCATGGCTCTACTAGATCGATATCCTTTGGATATGTCTAATAATATTATATTCTTTGTTTCAAACGTCGACTAATCTAATCGGAAAGAACTTTAAAAATTACTCCGACACGATAAAAAACTTGTAGACTATTTCGTTATCACCTATGAATGAACAAAAATGAAAACTACTAATTACATGTCGTTGTGATAAATAAAAAAATAAATCGTACGCGCAAACGATCGACTGAACATTGTTCCCGCAAAATAAGGACACACGCTCCGGTTGAATTTCCATTATATTCAGCATCAGAGGCGTATAACACAAAGTACAATCAAACACAATGTACAGTTTAATAATTATTATGTATAAGATTTCATTTTAATTCTCTATTAGTACTTTAGTAGTAATGTTCGTCAAACACCTTTCCACGATAAACATCTTCATCATCCACAATGTCTTCTTCATCGTTAGCATACTTTCATGTTCCTTTCGTTCGACAGTAATCATAATGTTTAAAACCAAAGAACGGATTAAATATAAACACACGGAAAAATACCGTGTTAAAATTTACCGCGGTAGCATTATCAATTCGCTTTGATACCACGAACCGAAAAAACGATGGAACGTTGTGAAAAAAAAAGATCGCCCCATCCATTTTTCGAGTTCTTTTTGTTATCATGAGCGCGTGTAACCGATCTTCGTAACTCGACGCAACCGAAAATCATCGCCGATAAATCTCATCCTTACGATACACACGATCATCATCATCCTCTCATGCGATCCATAGTGTATGTAGGAAAGATAGGAGAAGAGAAGGAACAGAATCTTTTTTTACACCCAATTGAAAGGAATTCTTCTCAGTCATTCAAGAGGCGCGATCCAAACGCGAAGTTGTATAATTATCGTTAAAGCAAAAATTTCTTTTCCAGGTTGTACCATAATTTGAACGCGTTGCGCAAAATACACACAGCACTGATCGAAGTGATCGATGATCACTTACATACATGCATATATATACATACATACATACATACATACATACATGCATGCATGCATGCATGCATACATACATACATACATACATACATACATACATACATACATACATACATACATACATACATACATACATAGATACTTACATACATACATACATATATATATACATATATATATATGTATATATATATAACAATTGGCCTTTATCCGCAGTAGTTATTCACTATCTAGATACGAGCCTTAAATCGAGACTAATAGATAAGAAAATAAGGAACAGCGTCGTGCGATAACGTTACGAAAGATCGTCGATTTCTCTATAAACATTTTATCATTTTTTCTCTGTTTACGTCGAGTTTTACGTTTCATGTGGGTCTTCTTCCAGGTCACACTTTTTTTTCTCTCATTTTTATTTTATAACTCTTCTATAGCATGTGTATACACATCCGCGCAACACACAAACGCACGCACACGTGACATACGTTTATACGTATATGTTCAACCGAACTGTCGATATAACAAAAAACAGGAAAAGTGCATTTTACATTTCGCGTGGACGTCATTAATAAAAAGAGTATTTGCCTTTGGTAAATACTTGAAAGTACGTTAGCGTGTATTATGAGTAATAATCGCTCTCCGTCTCTCGTCGGATCGTACTGTTCCATCCGTATTATTATTACACACGTAATGAGGATACGTGCAATCATTCTATGCATGAAACATGGATAGAAACACGCATTAAAAACATAGGTGTTTTCAATATACGTACGCGTAGACGGTTAGCAACGGCACTTAAAATACAACAAGTTTGAAGGTCCAGATAGTAATCGGAGGAAAGTTCGTTTCTTGTTTTTCTTTTGTCTTTTTTTGCGGATTTTCAACATTTTTCTCGGATTAAGCGGAGACACGCCACGAGCACATTTCGTTTTACTCTTTTCTTGTTTGTTCGTTTATTTCATTAGAAATAACTAACGCGTTTTTAACCGACGCTGGACATTGCTTTGAATTTAGATCTTTTAGAAATTCCTTGTAGAATGCGCAAGGAAGCCTGATTTGAAGTACGTATAAATACGTTATTACACATTCGCCACACACGACAGAAAGTTGCTTCTATTTTCCAGTTGCTTCCAGACGAATCCCAAATTTGTTATATGTTATGTTAAAGATCAAAGGTGAAACGAATGATTGAACAATCGGGCTGCAATTGACAGAACTATAATAGTAGAAACGTGTGGCGATAATAAAGTAATCGTATCTTCTTGAAGTAGATTGCATCGTTCCTTCGCATTTACTTCAAAGAATTGAGAACCCTTTCGCATTCAATTAATGTAATAATGCTAAACGTTTAAGGAGGATTCGATGAAACGGAAAGGAAACGGTTAATTTGAGTTTCGAAGTGACAGGCAGCAAGGGAAAGAATATCTTATTTTCATACGAAATTATTCGAAGCACGCGAATATATTCTACTTTTTTAAACAACCGAAATACCGAAATTTTAGCTGTCAAATAATACTGAAAAGAAAAATCCATTACTCTTACGAAACAAACGCAGTGTTGTTAGTTAACCGCGCGTACAGCATAACATCTTTGGACCGATTTTCGTTTGATACCATTTCCAATAGAGTCTTGCTTCGTTCTAACAATAATAATAAGCCACGTTATCGTTTCTGATACCGATTACATTTTGAACTTCATTTTTTTCGATCGTTCTATTTTGTCGACTTTCAATATATTGTGTATATCTTTGCTCGATTCGTTCCAAAATACATCAGCATGTTTATTTTAATGTAAAGCGCAAATTAGCTCGCGGCATTATTATTTTTTCTACAATGATCTCTCGACCTCTATTCCTTCACAGGTAGAGAAAGTACACTTTCTCCTTCTATCTTTCTACCATAATAAATCTACAATACGCGTATACGAAGGCGTGTAATCTATACGAAATACTGAATATGAAATTCAAAGTCAAAGAATATTGTTTCTACGTCAATAAGTTAGATCTACGCGAGGTAAAAGAAAAAACAACGTGACAAGAATAAAGTGAAAACACACGATAAATTTTTAGAGGCGATCGTCAACAGCCACCAGTCGTTTGAATCCTATTTATGAAAAATATTATCTTAGACGAGTAGACAAGAAATTTTTGAAGGGACTATTATATAACAAAAGATCACTTACTAAATATTTTACTAATTTTTTTTCATAAGCTTACGCACGCGTGCACGCGTGTGTTGATTTTGATACATATATATATACAAACATATACATATATGCATGTATTTATATTTGCATTTACTTTTTTTTGTTCAAGTCCTTCATTTTATTTATTTTTCATTTTTCAGATTTTTTGTTTATCTTTTCATCCGCATCTTGCAGGCGCACACGCAAATAAAGTTACACGAAGAAAAACTGGACAATGAAGAAAGAAACTAATTACAAGATAAAAGATTACAAGTGAAAATACCAAAAAAACGGAGAGAGAGAGAGAGAGAGAGAGAGAGAGGAACAAATAAAACGGAACGTGCGTAAAGACTAGGGAGAGCCAATTATCGAGCCGATTAACGACATGTCAGTCGTTGCCCGCATTTTTGCAAGAGCATCTTTTTTACGATCCTACTCTTAGTAGAACTCCTTTTAAACATCGAACGTATCTGCGTGCGTCGTGTGCAGTTTCTCATTTTTGTCATTAACAATCCTGTACATTTTGTATTTAGAGTAAGCACGCTTAGAATGTTCTTACTAACTCATACTTTATAGAAATAATCATGAAAAAATTCTTTCCGATTTGTCTTTCCTCTAGAAAAAGCAATAGATATTATTGCCTCTGTTTCGTTTTACGCCCTTGGCTCCGATATAACACGCGTACAAACGGTACTATTATCGTTATCGTTACTATTATTAATTATCATTATCATTATCATTATTATCATTATGACGTATAGCTTAAAATGGAGTGATTGGAATTTCAAGGACAAGGGCATGCTTAGAAGGAAAGAGGGTCGATATCTGTAACTATTGTATGTACTTACGTATTACTACAATTCGAGTAACGAATAATAAAAAAGATTTGAGCGCTTAAAATCTTCCTTATGATCAATCTTTTAATATGCATCATATTATATGCCATCGTTGATTTTTAATCGCAATAGCTATCTACTTGATTGTTTTTTTTATAACAAAGTTCTTTCAGGATAAGTTTGTTTTTACGTCGAATAAACTTTCAATTTTTACTAAAAAGATTTTAAGCTTTATTAAGTTGATTTTTTTTTTTCTTTAAAATGGGCTGGTCAATGAAACTCAACCTTACTGCTACTAAAAATATTATAAACATACTTTTGACATGCTTCCTAGCTTTCGCAAATACAAACTTTAATCGATGCTTTATTTAGTGATCACACGTTATATAGCAAATCTACTAAAGTGTAACTTAATAATTAACGATACATTCAAATATTATTGTTTTGTATTGAAAACTATAATTTCATTGAAACCTAAATTAATTTATTTCAAGTTTACAGTAAGACATAACAGATTTAAACGTATAGTTAGTATTAAAAATCGCAGAAAAAAAATATATTATTAGATGAACGATCTAGTATATGATCAGTGATTAGTATATTAATATTGACAAAAGATCTTTCTCGTTACAGGCGAATTACGTAAGGAGAAAGGAACGGAAAATGATAAATTAAAAAGTTAGTATCATGGACCAACCCAGGCATTTGATTATGATATCTTTATAAATATACTGTATCTTTTGAGTAAATAGTACGTAACGGATTACTACTTAAGAAAGGTCAATTCATTTAATTGACCATCATTGACCGATTATTGCTGCCTTTTACATACAGCAAAAGAATTATTAAATATGACACACATCGCTGCATCGTGATTTCGAATAGATCAGGCTGCAAATGCTCTTCCGCTGTTTTTATATCCATTGTACCGTCGTTGCTTTCAAATAACGATACATTAATTTGGATTAAATCTGATAATCGATAAACTTACTCTTAGTAGTTTAAAAGAACGTGGCAAGACTCGCTGTAATCGAAGAAATTAGAGAAATGAATCATATCCCGAGTATAACCGCAAGAAGTTATATACATTTTCTGCATACAACAATGAAATTAGCCCTTGCCCTTGTTCCATGTCACGTAATGGCAAAAGGTAACGAGATTAGAGTTTGGAAAATAGAAGGGTAAAGAGGACCAGGAGGGGGAATTTGAATAATTATTAATATATAATATTATAATAATAATAACAATAATGATGAGGTGTTCTAAACAGTGCTAGGACTAGTGCTAGAGGGTCCTGTGAGGAATCAGGGTGGGTGGGTATAGGCTAAGGAGGGGTTAGTGCGGAGGTGGAGGTTCCGTAGATTGGTTTCTTCCATCTACAGCCCTAACTGGCTTTCTACGTGAAGGACCGACCGGACCTACTCCACCTCTGAGGTATGCAGGTGCCGGGCTTGCTATGGGTTCTCTGATGGTCCCAGTACCGGTATTCCTAATTGGTGGAGGCAGTGGCTGCTGCAGTACCTGTGTAACAATATTGGGCTCCCTCAAATTTGACTTCCGCAAATAAATTAGCACTCATTTTCGATCTTCCGACCTTTTGGAAAAACAAATTGAAGAGATAAACTTTTATGAAATTTGGAGGACTTACCAATGGTTGGGGTAATACGCTATGCATCAACGTTGGAACCATGGGTGGATTTTGCGACGCGATACTATTGGGGTTTGTGGATAATCCTTGATTTTGCAGACCTGTTCCTACTACACTACCGGTTGCAGCTTGAACAATGTGCGATTGTTGCTGCTGCACGGATGGTGGTGTTACGTGTTTACTTGATGTTTGCTCACGCTTTGACTCCTGGGTTACGTTTAATTTTTTTGTGGAAACCGTGGAAGCATTTGCATTTGGTGTTTCGGGACTTGTTGTGGCAGTAGTCGCGCTAGATACCGGTGTCTGTGCGACAAACAGTTGTTGTTGCAGCAAATCTGGCAACGTTTGCGAAAGTGTCCCAAGAATAAGTTCACGTACAAAGAGACTTCTGTTTGCACTTTCGCGCTCAATATTTTGCAGTTGTGAATCAGACAGCGTAGTTGTAATGCATCTATATAAATATGAGAACATGTTATATTGCATGATTACAATGTTAAAAAGTAATTAAAAAGTATGAAAGTTAAAGAGTTTACCTAGGCAACAGAAACATCGAGCTCTGTGAGTTGTTAGATGAAACAACGGATGAGTTGGACACATTGGTTGCATTATTGTTACTACTTGTACTGCTTGCCACCACGCTTGCCATAGTAGTAGAATGACCACCGCTTGTCCCCCCTCCGCCACTAACTGAGCCAATGGCCTGGGTCTGTCTCTTGGGCAATCGCTCTAACTGTTGCCTAGCAACCTAAAATGCCCATAACATTACCACAAAATATTTATACTCCCAAGTTATTGCTAAATTAAGTTAATTAAAAGCATTAACACTATTATGAAATTCATTGATGTTATTATATGATATAAATGATTATGATCTAAATATCTTGTAAATGTAGAAATATACATACCCTAACTTGTTGTCGTTCCAACTGTAACTGCATTTGCAAGTGTTGTAACTGAGACGGCGCCGACGAACTTTGGCCTGTACCACTTCTACGAACCCCTGATAATTGCGATAACAACTCTGCAATTGGATCTATACCTTCTCGACTACTGGGACTCAAGCCTCCAGACGAACTGAAATGCATGTTGGACCTGCAGGTCCAATGACACTCCAATGAACATTATCTAAGGTAAGATGATAATGAACCTTAATGCGAACACAATATTAATACTAGCATATTGTACGAAGAACCATACTAATGGAAAGTAAATGCAATTTAGAAAAACATTGTTTCCTTCTTCATTAACCTTAAATATATAAAACAATTTAACCATCTTACAGTCATTCTTGTTTATCGCTTCTATAATAATGCTAATATTTTTATACCTGCGTGGACGTTGCCCTCCTACGCCTCTGGATGGATGTGGTATTCGTCTACCTCCATGCCGACTTAAAGTTGGTTCATCCAGAAGAGAAATAAGATCTCTTGGTCCACTACGATGTTCTAAGGTCAAATGACCAGCAAAATCATCTATCACATTATTGGGATCTCCACCTGGTAAAGATGCACAAACTGGACAGACCTAAAATAGAAGCAGAAATTAGTGTTCTTAAAGAATTAATTGACTTCACTATTCTATAAGAAACCTACAAAGAAGTGCATTATTAGCAAAATCAATATTCCTTAAAATATACGCACAACTTCAAACGAAGTGTCTGGATGATCTGCAGCAACGTGTTCTTGCAACGTAGCTTCGGTAAAACCCATTCTTGTGCAATAAGGACAAGTTAAAGATTGAGGTTGTTCTACACTGACACCTTCTCCACCATAATATAGTTCTGTTAAATAATAATTTAATTAAAACAGAGACAATAATAATAAGAAATTTTTCTTGAAAATTATCTGTGAACTATTAATTATAAGGTAGTATAAAAATATGGAGAATTAAGAACTAACCAAAGTCAGATCTAGTAAGTATGCATTGCATAGGATGATCGGTAAGGTGGCGGGTAGTACTGGCACCACCTTCATAGCAGCTGGCACACAGATCATAATCGTAGCAAACGAGGCACTTGTATCTGCGACCCCGAAAATTACCCTTTAAGCAGGAGTCACAGCTTACCCCTACAAATAAACGAATGACTCTGATCAGGCAAAACATAGAAATGAAACAAATTTTTTTATAAATATTGATTATGCAATTTTCTTTAGCAACTTCTATCCTTTTCTATATCATAATGTTCTATAAAAAGTATGTGCATATATATATATATATATATATATGTGTATGTATATAGAGAGAGAGAGAGAGAAAATATAAAACAATAATACTCGTAACATTTATATATATATATAAACATCTAATTACATAGAAAATTATTATCTATACTCTCATATTAATAGCATCCAAATTAAGATCTTATAAAGAGTCAATAGCTAAAAAAAAATCTGCTCATGAATGTAAATATATGTATGACTAAATTATTCAATACACTTGTGACAAACATTATGTCATTTAGATACGATTAAGAAGGCATTATCAAAATTACATCCAGTTGAAATCAATGATAAGTAAAGGGGTAAACTAATTTATTGGCAGTTGTGAAAGAGCAGAAAATGATTTCAATATGTTTAAGAAGTGTAAAATTATCTGTCTTTACGAAAGAGAGGGGAGGGTAGAGGGAGAAAAGATTGAGGACTGATCTGTAGAGAATCAGCTGGTAATATATACTGACAATGTATCAAATACAATTGGCCATCGTTGTATAATAATCATGCATCGGGGAACACCGAAAACATTTGTCATAATGAAGGATTCTAATTAATTGCAAAAAAAGAAGAATATACATTCACAAAAATTCGAGTGAATTATAGGCCGTGCTGCCATCTGGCTCTGACATTAGGACGATCCGTCTAGAGCTCGAGGGGAAACGTTTCTCGGAAACATTTTGCATAAAATAAAAAAAAATTTATGCGACTTCCCTTATGGTCCATGTAGCTCCATCATAAAAATTTGTTACGCATTTTGATCTTAAATTCTTTTCTACCATTATTAAAAGAGAATGGATGCACGAGGAGCACTAAGCTGACTTGCTAGTCAGAAGGCAGCACACACGTACATACCTTCATGTCGACTCATTTTCCGTTTAAAATCTCATATACGTCGACAGCGCGGGGTTTCGCGATCGCACGGTTTATAAAACACGATCACCGGTCGCCACTACGTCAGCTCGCTACGTCGCTCGGTTCGATGAATGCGACGGGAAAAACATCAATCGTCAAACAAAAATTTTTCGTTAGAATTTCCAGCGTAAAACCTAACCCAACTAGGCTACCGTGACGTCACACTAGACCTACGCTCCCGGAGAACATTGCGGGCACGGCCTCTCTTTCTGTACACGCGGCGTTGCCATGATTGCCGTGAAGAGCGCGGGAAGAATGTAATTTGCTACTATAATTTCTTATGAGGAAATAATAAAATTAAATAAAAACATACTTGTTATATCTCTTAGACATATTCTTAATTATGTTTTTACATTTTACTGAAACTATATATACGCATATGCTAGCATAAGTAAGATTTATAACTTTTTCAATTGCAAATAATGGTTTCGTCGTGACAAAAATAGGACCAATCATATTACAGAATTTCATAAATTATAAGTTGAATTAACTATTCGCATTATATTATAAACAAACGATCGTAGTCAATATTTGGACGATTAAAGTCTTGTTTTAGTATTAATCATTAAAAGGTTGTAACTAATATAACATTATTTCTTTTGGACAGTCGCCTCTAGTATTATACTCTATGCCGAAAAATGGCAATCTAGCATTCCTTTCACGACATTTTCCGAAAGTCAGCTCGTACCTATTCGTATTCTTTCGTAGTCGATCGCTGAATTCCGGATCGTTCTGACGAGTTCTACGTTTTATACACATTTTGTGAACAATGGCTACGGTATTCGGACGTGTTATCGTTTACGGTGGTAAGGGTGCTCTCGGTTCGGCATGTGTTTCTCAATTTAAGTCAAAAAATTGGGTAAGTATGTACATAAATTGTTATATGCATAAATATATGTAAATACATATAGTTAATGAAATATAACTCTTGTCAGGGCAACCAAAGGTCTATCAAGTTTGACATTTGAAATAATTATAAATACAAGATATCAACGTCATCTTAATCTTACTTTCCACATTTTATGAGAATGATTTTTAAAATATCTACAAGACATAACTTTTAAAAGTAATACTTCTTATTAATTATACAGAAATAAAAAATCATAAGCTTACCGCACATTAATTACAAAATTTCCCGGCAGATTTAAAAAATATCGAATCGCATCAAGACAATTTCGTAGAACAAATCTAGCATTTTTTGTAATAACGAGTTAAAAAATATCTTTTTAGGAGTCATATACCTAATACCTCTAATCAAAAAGTATCTAACGAGTTAAGAATTGCAAGGACACGGAAATCGTAATAAAAATAACCTTGTTCATACGTACTTCAGTACAAGGAAAACTGGTGTGGTGCACTGTCGTAACAAAAAAAAAAAATACCGAGATAGATCAAATAAATCGTAATGTAGCTAGGAAACATTTTATTAGAAATATCTTATATCTTGAAAATTATTTGCTATTACGCCATTCGCCTTTCACTGGACACACGAGTAGATGTGATAAGCGCGCAACACGTAAATGTATAAGTAGATCCTTCCATATAAATTATGAAACACATGTAATCGTGTACGTGTATATGAGACAGCATATTTCACATATGTCATACATTCTTCGATATATCCATATATTATATCGTTTTATCTTTTTTATATAATAATTTTCTAAGATATGGTATTATTAAATAAATCTATAAAATATTTATGAAATTATTTACGTAAAATCGATTGAAGATAGTTTTTTCGATTTCGTAATTTTTTACATATTTCATATTTCATATATTTGACATGTTTGTTATTTTTACTATTTCAGTGGGTTGGATCTATAGATATGAAACCTAATGAAACTGCAGATGCCAACATTGTTGTAAATTCTGAAAGAAATTGGCTGGAACAGGTAATTATTAAATATAATTTATTTAAATATTACTTCTACTATATATTATATTTATATTAATGTATATTTATATATTATTCATTAGGAGTCGGATATCTTATCGCAAATAAAAGATATTTTAAAAGAAGATAAAGTAGATGGAATTATTTGTGTAGCAGGTGGATGGGCAGGTGGAAATGCTTCTAATAAAGATTTTATAAAAAATAGTGATCTTATGTGGAAACAAAGTGTGTGGAGCTCAACTATTGCAGCCAGTATTGCTTCCCATTATTTGAAAGAAGGAGGATTTCTTTCATTGACTGGTGCTAAACCTGCCTTAGAAGGAACTCCAGGTTAAATGAGTAATAGTAAATGAAACATAGCATCATTCTTCTTTAATAACCTAAATATTTTTATTGCTTTATTATTCAGGTATGATCGGCTATGGAATGGCTAAGGCAGCTGTTCATCAATTAACCAAGTCTTTAGCTTCCAAAGACAGTGGGCTTCCTCCTAATTCTCTGGTCACTGCTATCTTACCTATTACTCTGGATACCCCAATGAACAGAAAATGGATGCCAAAAGCTGACACAAGTACATGGACATCTATTGAATTTATATCAAAGTAAGTATGATACATAAACTCTGTTATTATAAATATATATTCTTTCATAATATATTTGTATATTTTCAACAGCATGTTCTGGAAGTGGTCTCAAAATCAAGATCGTCCTGCCAATGGAAGTCTTCTTCAACTAATTACTAAGGACAATGAGACAACATTGATAAACGTTTGAATGGATGAAAATGCAATTTTAAAGATGCAAGACGATTTATGCGAACAAAAATCTCTAAGAGCATTTATGACAATAAATGATTATCTATAATAAAAGAAATACTCTATGCTACGTGTCTGTAAATAACAAAAGATGTGTTGACATTAGCTGCCATTGATATTTTATTCATAGTCAGTGTCCATTCCACAAGAAGCATATTACCTACGGTAGAATATTTAAACTCCTTTAATATGATTATGTCAACAGAACTTTCTCCATTGATTTGTAAACGCATATACTTTTATATATAATTGTTGTTTTTGTAATATATTTAATATAATTCAAACCATTCCTTAGATAATACAATTATGTGGACATAATTTATTGTTTGTTGTACATGTTTTGAAAATGCATCATTATATAAAACATTTATCGTGTTATCCTTTCACTTCTTATAAGATATTAGTTTTAGTAATACGGAGATATACGGAAGTAAATATTGCTCGTTGAAAATCTACATTTTTATATGTACATTCGGCGGCATATATGGCTCCTCCGTGACTTTGCCGCCGTTCGGAGAAGTTTCCCTTTCCATACTCCCTCAGAATCCGTATAGAAAAAAGTATGACTGTATGCCGAAGATCTTTCTATGTGTTCAAGCGCAACATACCGCCGAGGCACACGGACGGAGGAAGCAACTGTTTCGGCTGCTCGACGTAACGCGATTCTCATTTGGTCATCTTGGCAACGGTCGCACGTGGTAAAAAGGCAATATTTATCTGAATTGAGAGCCACTCTTAGCTCATCGGTGTGGCTTCTCAACTGTGTTGTATTTTTCTGTGACGTAGACACCACTCTTTCTCACTCGCTTTGTCCACCTCTCTTTCTAATCCGGGCAAGCGACAAGCAGCCGATTCAGTTGCTTCCTCCATCCGTGTGCCTCGGCGGTATGTGTGCCTTGGACACATAGAAATCTCTTCGGCAACAGTCATACTTTCTCTATACATATTCTTAGGGAGAGTGCATGGAAAGAGAACCTTCTCCTCACGGCGGCAAAGTCACTGGGGAGCCATATATGCCGCCGAGTATACTTAATGCAATAATAAAGCAATGCGATATTTATATTTATAAATATAGACATAACTGTGTTAATATAAGCATATAATTTCTCTTGTCAGGACAACCGCCCGGATAGCTCAGTCGGTAGAGCATCAGACTTTTAATCTGAGGGTCCAGGGTTCGAGTCCCTGTTCGGGCGATTTTTTTTTTTTCCTCCATCCTGAATCCTTTTTTGTAGAAACATAAAACTATACAGATTGTAAAAAATATATTCGATTATTTTTATTTCTCATAAATATTTCTACATTTAATCTTATAGATAAATAAATTATGTTTTTACATCTTGTTTCTTACAGGTCTGTAACTGTATTTGAAAAATTAAATGAAGTATTATTTAATAACACTACTAAGTCTTCGACTAATATCTTTTTATAAATAAGGTAACATAGAAAGAAATGTGTAAATACAAATACTATACTGAGGAAGTTTATTATTATTATTATTTACATGAAGATAATTTCCATTAATAATACACTAGTAAGTATATAGAGAATTATAATTTCCCCTTAATGAGGTCATCTAGCATTTTTTGTTCCTCTGAAATAAAAAATAAATAATGTTAATAATATAAATCTTTTGGGTATATATTATAAGTATATGTACTGCTATGAATTATTTTACCTTCGAGAGCACGCTTTCTCTCCTGTGCAAGTTTTGCTTCTCGAGCAGGTCTTTCCCTTTCCTCTTTTTCTCTACGAGCTGTCTCTATCTTACTGAATCTACTTTGGAAATATGCTCCATACAAAATTCCCAAAGTAAGAAATGTCCATCGTGTAAACTAAATATAATACAAAATCGTATGTAATGATGCTTCTATATTCAAAAAATGTGAAAAGTATTAAGACAGAACCAATATATATAAAACTAATAAAACATTAGATGGTATTTATACATTTTCCTTTTACAGATTTCAATAAAAATTAAAATATATATTGATATATATGCATAATATATAATATATTTTATTTATTGATATAAAATTAAAATTTTTTATCAAATCATCGAAAAATGTCTATTTATGAAAGGTTGTAGAAACAGATGACAAAAATCTTCGAACGAAAATGCAACAGTGGAACAATTGTAAACAATTGATTGTAATTCAATAGAGTGGTATGTACAGTGTACTATCAAAGTTACATAATAAAATCAAATTTTCAATGCAAATAAGTGTTATTTATAAATGGATAATGAACGAATAGATGTTAAGTCTCATTTCATTAGGGCAATAATATATTTGCGACTATATAAATTTATGTTAATAGAGCACGTTGACATTGCAATATGTACCTTAATCAAAGGCGACACCCTTACGGGTCTTGGGTTTAGTTCAGCCGCGGATACCGACATTTTGTTCGTAATACTTGGCCCTCACGGTCTCGACGTCGGTATTATCCTCGAGAGCTCTCTCTGGCTAGAATGCTTTCTGTTCTCACATCATCGATTAAATAACTAAGAATAACTATTGGATATAAAGGTAACCAATAGGCCCAAACATTTAGAAGAATGGCGCACTTCCATAGTTCTAACCAATGCGTATGTCCCTATTTGACTTAATACACGACGACCAATAGGTGATATGCAATGATAGGCAGTGCTTTATATCTATTATCTTTAGCAGCTCATTGAGTATTACAATTTAGGATAATGTGTATATGCATTGTGCTTGTATTTGATTTGACTTTGTTTTGTAGAATTTAGATAAAGTATTACATCTATTTTTTAAAATACGAAACACAAAGAAGATGGTTGATTTCAAGCGCTAATAATAGTATCGGTATCGATCTTTCCTAAATTTATTTCCATTTAGATTTAATAGTTTGGTTATAGTGTGTTTATTTATAAAGTATGTCGCCAGTACATGAGATTTTAAGAGATTCAAGTGGAGAATCTGGTACGTATTTTGGCTGTAAATGTTTTACATTATGTCCATGCCACAATTGTACACATTTTTTATACATTATCTATGAATATTAAATATTTTTTTAGAGAACTATTTCTTTTGCAAAAATATATGTTTTGTAACTTATTCAAACTATCTAATGCTATGCAACTAATATTATTTATATATTGATACCAAGAAATGTTATAGGTACAGACTCTGACAATGCTTCGGCTTCATCTAGATCAAGCGTTAAGTCTGTAAGATCAGATGCAAGTAGAAGGTCAGACGAAAGTAGAAGATCTGATGCTAGTAGGAGATCTGATGGAAGTAGAAGGTCGGATGTAAGTAGAAGATCAGATGGTAGTAGAAGGTCTGATGGTAGTAGAAAGTCAGATGGAAGTAGAAGATCAGATGTAAGCAGAAAATCAGATGGAAGCAGAAAATCAGACGGAAGCAGAAAATCAGACGTAAGCAGAAAATCAGACGTAAGCAGAAAATCAGACGTAAGCAGAAAATCAGACGTAAGCAGAAAATCAGATGGAAGCAGAAAATCAGATGGAAGCAGAAAATCAGATGAAAGTAGAAAATCAGATGGGAGCAGAAAATCAGATGAAAGTAGGAGATCTGAAGGAAGTAGAAAATCAGGAGGAAGTAAAAAGTCTGAGAAAGTTAATGAATTAAAGACATCTGAGTTAAGGAAATCTCAGAGCCCTAAAGAAGAAAGAAGCGATAATGAATCTGAAAAATCTTTTATTGCAGCTGGTCCGTAAAAGTTTAATATTTCACAAATACTTTGATTTGCATGTTTTTATTTGTCATCATCGCACATCATTGTATCTTTTTGTTTATAGATAATGAAGAAAGTGCAAAGTCTGATGATAGCGATCCAGAGGAATCTGAAAAGCGTAAGACTGATGAAGAAATAACGGATGGACCTAAAAATGTTAAAAGACATAAAGCTGTAATAGGTTCGGATTCGGAAAATGAAGACACTGAAAAAGGGAAAGACAGTGTTGCTCCAACAGCAGATGCTTTATTTGGAGATGCAAGTGACATTAGTACAGACGACGAAAAAGACAAAAAGGGAGGTGAAGAAAAGGAAAAACGTCAAAGTCGAAGTCGAAGCCGAAGTAAAAGTCGCAGTAGGAGTAGAAGTAGAAGTCCTAGTAGAGGGAGATCAGATAGCGGCGGAGAGGGACCGAGTCATCTGCCAGTTATCGAGGATGTATGTTCGTAAATCTATTTTACTAAATATCCTCTAGCGTTATAAACTACCTTTCCTTATTGCAGGATGAGAAAGACAAGGAGGATGAACCAGAACCTCCACCAGAAACCAGGATCGACGTTGAAATTCCCAAAATATCTACGGATTTAGGCAGGGAGATTCATTTTGTAAAGCTTCCCAACTTCTTGTCTGTAGAAACCAGACCATTCGACCACGACACTTACGAAGACGAAATTGACGAAGAAGAAACTTTAGACGAGGAGGGTCGAGCTAGATTAAAACTCAAAGTTGAAAACACGATAAGGTGGAAAGAAATATTCGACGACGATGGAAGAGTCGCGCACGAAAGTAATGCTAGGTTCGTTAAATGGTCAGATGGCAGTATGTCATTACATTTGGGATCTGAAATATTTGACGTATATAAGCAGCCCTTACAGGGTGACCATAATCACCTTTACATACGACAAGGTACTGGCCTGCAAGGTCAGGCAGTGTTTAGAACTAAATTGACTTTCCGACCTCATTCGACCGAGTCCTTTACACACAGAAAAATGACGATGTCTCTGGCAGATAGATCGCAAAAGACATCCGGTATTAAAGTTCTTTCTCAAGTGGGAATGAATCCAGATCAAAATAGATACGAAATGATAAAGGTCGGTGAAATACTTTTACTTTATTCTTTATATTAATTTTTAATAAAAATTACGAATAATCGTTCATAAACTTTAGAAAGAAGAAGAAAAATTAAGAATGGCCATGCGCGTTCAAAGCAAGACAAAGAAATCGGCTAGTGGGAGCCGAAGCGCGGGAAGAGCTTCCGCTGGATACGGTGCCGATGCTTACCACGATGATGCTTCAGAAGATGAGGGAGCTATTTCTCTTGCAGCTATCAAAAATAAATATAAGAAGGGTGCTGTTGCTACTGCTAAAGGTATGCGTCCTTACGATATGTTACGATATCTCCAATTATTTATAATAATGTCTTATTACTTCGCTTCAGCCGCGTCTAATATTTATTCCTCGGACGAGGAAGGATCAGATTTCGAAACTTTGAGGCCAAAGAAAAATATTAAAGGTAAAGTACTCAAGGACTCGGACGAAGAATCTAACTCTGAGAGTGCTTCGGCAAGTGGAGGAGAAGATGATAATCAAGCTGATAATACAAGCGATTAAATAAATTCTTAACTACTAATGAATAAAATAAACTTATGACATACATTTTATAATTATGAATGAAATTTCACGAAGAATGTACATATATATTTTATTTTTAAAAGATTCAAATATCGTAGAGACCAACAATTTTCCGGTTACTGCTTTTAAATTTTCCGACATCAAATTTTGTCGGGAATAAAATTTCAATTCTAGCTCTTCGATACATGAGTCAATACGATTACCTTTGTTTTGATCCGAGTTGCGTTCAACTTGAGCGCTTTCACGCTATTCTGTTAAACGGTGCTTTACAATTATTATAATATAATGTGAAATATTATCTAAGGTAACTGCAATAGCAAAAGTACATACATGCAGCATTTCTCTCTACTGTATTCATCGTTCCGTGATGCGTTTTTAAATATTAAAATATATACGAACATTTACGAATATAAGAACGTCGATAATTGTGCTAACAAGCACTTCCTATCGTCATCCAATAGACGGCGCAATATTTTCTTCGTTATCTACTCGTAAGGTTCACAGTCTAGGGTATTGACTTTCTCAATGTTTAAACACGCGAAGATATACCACTTGCAAAGCTTTGAGTCTCGACAGTTAGCAAAATGGCGTTTCCGTGGACGGTGATTTCCTTCGCGTTTTCTTTGCTATTGACACCGTTTCTTATGTTTTTACTTGCCATTATATTTCTAGCATCGATCGGCAAATCACTCGGCGTTCGAAGATTATATGTAAAACTATTATTAGCACTTTTTGAGGTAAGTCATTAAATAAAAGTAAAGGAATCACGACTTTAATAGTCCATTTCTCTTGTAAGATAATTTGAATTTAGTACTAAAATTTTTCCCATCTGTTTTTATCCTTAGAATATCGTTGGACTATTTTTAAACATAATAAAATTATCATTTCATACCATAAAAGAATCTTCTAATAAAGGTTATGTTTGCTTAGCCCAAGTTTCTACGTATGTACCTGAGACGTAGATACGTAGGAAGCAAATTTCTTTATAACCTTGAATAAAAGCACGTTGATGTATATTTTTGGGTGATTCTAGATAAAGATATGTCTCTCATCTAGCCTAAAAACACTTGTGATATGTCTCAAACAAAATTTATTTTGTTGGCGCGAAATGTTAAACCTACTTTCAATGAATTTAGTGTTATCGACAATATTTTGTATGAAATAATACGATAAAATACAATATTAAGCAAGAGGATGTTGCTATTTCGAAAGCAACATTATTGGTGCGTGGTTTTTCGGTGATATGGAAATTAGGTTTTGTACAAGTTAATATTATTTGAAATATCGCGCCCATGTACGTCAATATAAGAGATATTTTCAACAATATGATTGCACCTAATCGATTAGCAACTGTTGCGCTTTTCACGTTACCACCATCGCTGAATGTTATTTTTTCACCAAATATAGCTTTTGTAATTTTAGAACCGTGAAACAAAATTTAACACTTTACTGGAGTTTATTTCGAAAACATTTTGTTTGAAAGACAAATGACTGCCCGGTACTTAAATGACACATATCATTGTCGCCTTTTATGTGTTAAACAAGAATAGCCAAAAGCCACTTACAATTAGATTAGAAATTAAAATGCATGGTCTGTGACTGCCCTTATCCACCAATACTGAAAGTTTCAACTGTATGTTTCTTACGACATCGTATTGCGTGCTTCCGATCATTGATAAGTTACGGTTCGTTTAATATGTTAGACTTCGACTCGAGGATGTGATTATCATTCTCAGTATACTGCCTTTGAAACGCTAACGCAACACACAAATAAACGCAAGAGAATTCGTTAGTGTCATTTAGGAATTCGTTTCAATAACAAATATCTTTTTTGCCGCATTTATATGTTTAGCGCATCGAAAATCATCCCCGTATGTTCTGTTGTAAATACATACATGCGCGCGTTGTTTAAAATGCGACACAACGGACAAGTTTGCGTATTTGTCATTAGAAGCTAAAGAAAACGTCTGGCTTTCTTAAAAAAAATCGGAGTGACAACAAAACATGTTATAGATCGTCTCTTTTCTTCTTCAACCTATCTCTTGATTAAGATCTACTGAGATATTAGTATAGTAGAGAACAAGTACTTATTAACAAGAGAAAAAAGATAAATCTCTGTTCAAGGTTCACTTCTTTAGTCTGTTGATAATCATTATTGTCGAACGATCCAATCTTTGAGATAAAGAAATTCGTAAGTACACGAGTAAGCCATCGAAAACATTTCGCAGAAAAAATGAGAGTGGATGTCTTTTTTCTTTTTGGAATTAAAAAAACTTTTTGTCTATTAAAAAAAAATATGATGTATCATCGAAAGGTTAAATTCCATAGTACATCGTGATTCATATTTTCGGTCTTGCGCTTCTCTATTCTAAAATTACGTTATTATCAGTTGTAGTTTACCTATACGCATTTGTACGTATGGACAAAGGTTACATACAGAGGAAATAACGGTGTACCAAAGCATGCGTTATGTGCGTGTGGATCTGTATATACAGTTTGCGAGCCGGTGTCCAAAAATGATTTGCGTTTGGTGTCGACTGACATATTGTATAGAGATCGAAACCGATAAATGATTATGTCACATATTAAAAGAACTTATTTTGCATGCGTCCAAAATAATACAGAAATTATTATGTATTTTCTTAACTTTTTTTTTTTTTCTAATCTTGAATCTAAAATATATACATATATGCATAGTTATTGTTTTAGATTCAATATATATATATAAAAAGCAAGATTTCTTTTTCCAATTAAAGTTACCTACATGAATGATATCTTCTTTTTTTTACTTCTTGTTAATGTTCAATTTGGATAGAATAAAAATGAATTGAGATATTGTCTCTTGCAGTATGGCAGGCAGAATATAGAAAAAGTAAGAAACAAAAACAATATTTTGGAAGAGGAAGATGAGTATGAATCCATAGTGAGAAATCCACAAAAACAAATAGATAATCATCTCATGGACAAAAAACATCACAAACAAAACGGAATTATGAGTAATAATCAAGTTATAGCTAGATCGACAGATCTGATCCTATTACCTGAACCAGAAATGCAAAGTAATAAAAATCAATTAGATGAACATAAAAGTGAAAAGATTGAAGAAATTTCAAAGGATGTAGATAGCGGTAAGGAGGTAAGTTGCTTTCTTTGGAATTATGTTTATAAAAGTGAAGTTAATGAATTAGATTTATTTTAGAATACGCTTACACGACGGAATTCTTTTGAAACTCTCAAAAAAGAATTTGAACCAGCAATTTGTTTAGATTACATAAGAGCCGGGGTAGAAGCTATTATCGAAGATGAAGTAACATCTCGTTTTGAAGCAGAAGAACTGAAGGTAAAGGTATTCCATTTTGTATATTTTCTCTTATTGGTGGAAAATGCAGAATTTTATAATATGAATACCAGTATATGTACCTTGTACTTATTTGTTTTGTATTTACAGAATTGGAATCTTCTTACACGAACAAATAGGCATTATGAATTTATATCCTGGAAGTTGACCGTAATATGGATGTTTGGATTTTTCATGCGATATTGTTTCCTTCTACCTTTGAGGATATTCATCTGTTGCATCGGCGTAAGTTTATAAATTTTTATTTCAATTTCTTTCTCAATATTATTATTGAAGGTGGTACGAGATGAATAAAGAATGTGCCGTATCTGTTTCTAATGTAAGTAATATCGTCGTTATTATCACAAGTATGAAATAATGATGTTTTACTGGTGTATGCATTTTTATAATTTGATGGAATTATAGATCGTTTACTATTTAAGAATATTAAATTTACCTATTTGTGCATAACAAATATGAAAATTGAAACTTTGCTAATAATGAGGTTCCTTAGGTACTGTACCTTGTTATTGCAACATTTTTAATTGGCTTTTTACCAAACGGCCCTCTAAAACGTTGGGCAAATAACCAGGCATCTCTTATTGCATTTAGAATCATGTCTCGATCCATATCAAGCATGATCACTGTACATAATATGGAAAATAAACCAAAAAATGGAGGCATATGCGTAGTCAATCATACTTCTACTATCGACATTTGCATCTTATCCATGCAAACATCTTTTTCCTTGGTAATATATTTTAATCGGATGCATCAATTTACAAGTATAAAAATAAATAATACATGTAATAATATAATACAGTGAATGTATATACATTGTCACAAAATGCTTTGTCTATTAACCCCTTGCACTACCAGTAAACTCGGAAGAATCCGGACCCAAGCGATGTGCACGGAATTATCGGGAAGGTGTTGAAATGGTGGAGACAAACGATCGGAACTCGAGATTAAGACCACAAGTTCGACTCGTATTTATGTTATATTTATATTTGGTTCCAAATGTCGATTGCAAATCAGGCTCGTGATATTCACGTTTAAAATAAAATTGGACCACGAGTCTGACTCGTGATATTCAGGTTTAGCCCAAAATTCTCATCACGAGTTAAACTCGTTAAAATAGTGCAAGAGGTTAAGGGTAGATTTTAAATTATTGCTTTTTGTCTGTGAGTTATGCATTAATGTCAACATTTTTATTATATAGCAGTCGTTATCTTGACCAACGATTGATATTGATAAAGCAGCAATTGTATATTTAGCGTAATTACTTTCTCACATATTATTCAAGTTGATTACTAATTACTACATTTGTGAGTATAATTGCTTAAAGACTTTCCTAGCTTATCTTCTCAAAGTCGTTACATATTCCTAAGTGTTACAGGTAACAGTATCCTGTAACTTTGCTTTACAGGTAATATCTACACAGCAACTATTCAGAGGGCTTCGTCGTTTCTCAGGTGCAAAGCTTGTGGTTTACAGGTGATGTGGCTGACAGTGTGCACAGCAGTAGTGGGCTACGTTCCAGAGGGTAGCTTCAAGCGATGGTTAAACCACAAAGTCTCCATAATGTGCTTCGCTGTATTATCCAGTGCTTTATCTTCGGTTATTACCTACCACAATCCAGAAAATCGACCAGTCAGAGGCATTTGCGTAGCTAATCACACATCTCCCATTGATGTACTTGTACTTATGTGTGATAATTGTTATTCCTTGGTATGTTTTGCCATACCTTAATCCTTTACGCTAAGCTTATGTGTTTTATTTCTAATAATTGCTTCTTTTGAAACGTATTTTAATTAATTGTCAATATACAATTGTCTTGATTAGTAATTAATTTGGTATTGTAGATAGGTCAAAGGCATGGTGGATTCTTGGGAATTTTGCAAAGAGCACTTGCTCGTGCTTCGCCACATATATGGTTTGAACGTTCCGAAGTCAAAGATAGAGAAGCAGTTACAAAAAGGTAAAGACATTGAAAATAGATATGTTATTTTTCATAGTTCTCCCTCTTAGGATCTGAGAAACTAATATATGTTACATAATATTTAGATTAAAAGAACACGTATCGGACCCTACGAATCCACCGATATTAATCTTTCCTGAAGGGACTTGTATCAACAATACATCTGTTATGCAATTTAAAAAGGGTAGTTTTGAAGTAGGTGGTGTCATTTATCCTGTTGCAATCAAGGTGATGTATTACATTTAGTAGTACATATTTGATATATTCATACTTATGTAAATGATCTATGTATGTAGACATGCAGATCATTAGAAATTCCCAATATATTTTTAACCGACTTCGAAAAAGGAGGAGGTTACTCATATCGTGCATTTTCCATATAGTACGATCCACGATTTGGTGATGCATTTTGGAATAGCAGCCGTTATTCAATGTTACAATATTTATATATGATGATGTCTAGTTGGGCAATAGTTTGTGAAGTTTGGTATTTACCTCCAATGTACAGAAACGAAGGAGAGAGTGCTATTGATTTTGCGAATAGAGTAAAATCTGTTATAGCAAGACAAGGGGGACTTGTTGATTTACAATGGTAAATTAAAAATAAAAGTGAAGATACATTTTATATTCTAAACAAAAATTAAGTAGGTTCAGTATAATCTTAATTTTTTTTTGGTAGGGATGGTCAGCTTAAAAGAATGAAACCAAAGAAAGAATGGAGAGAAAAACAACAAGAAGAATTCAGTAAACGCCTTAAAGTTGAATAAACATACATTCCTTCTAGTCACATCATTTCTTGCATAGCACGTGATAATTCATTGAATCAAATGTTTTATCTGCATTGTTGTTTCATCTACTCGTGTCATCCTTAAGAATATTTATAACATTGTGCGCGTAATTAACGTTATAATCGGACTTATTTGTATCTTCAAATATGGCACATTGCACTTTTATATGCTATACCAGGCGTACCATACAGATCGTTACCAGCATTTTATGATCAGAGTATTAACATGCTAAAAATTTCTTTTATACATAATCTTCCATTAATTTTTGTATAAGTTCGAAAATAATTTTTCCATTGCCTTTGTAATAAAACAAAATATTCAGCATGTTTTACTGTTCAAAACAATTTCCAAAATGTTAAATATCTAGCACTGTAGTTTTTGTTTAAAAATTATATTTTTTTAAAAGAAACAGCAATCACATTTTATTAATTCTCTTGTATTGTGTACAGATCCATTTTTTATATCACATGATACAGTTAATAACTTTGTAATTAAAATTATCAATTGAAAAGTGCAAGGACCACATTTGCAAGTGTTAGGCATTGAAATTTTATTTATATATTATGAAATGTGTAGTAATAAGTTAAACAACGAAGTATTGTTTTGCTTGTGTGAGTGTATGTTTCAATTTATGCAAAACTACTCATATATATATATTAAAATGTATATATATATAAATATATATGTATATATATGTGTATATATATATATATATATACATATATATTTTAATAATAGTAATTATTCTCTTACTTTGATAAAATTTGGATTAAAAAAGGAATCCAACAAATAATATAATAATTATATTCAAAACATTAATATAAATCATCACATTTAATAATTATTTGATATTGTGTGGAAATATTGGAGAAGAATAGCGATTCCTTCTCTGCTGTTTTCTTAAAGATGAATAAAGCGTATTGTTTGTATTAATTAGTTGATTATTTCAATATTGTTCGATTGAAGACATAAGAATGTAAAAATTATCATGGTACATTAGTGTTTTCTATTTTTTGAAAAAAAAAGTATAGAAAAATTAAAATGAAACATACTATACAACATTGAATTTTACACAGAAATTATTAATTTTACTGTTGGGTTAAAAGAAACTTGTAGATGCTTTTATTTCTCTGTATTTGGAGTAACCATTTAAATACTTAACATTTTGTTCTTATGTAGTAACGAAAATAAACAATATTAAAAATTATTTCATAATACCTCACATATATAGCAGATGGGAGATAAATGAAATAAAAGGCATTATTTGGGCATAATTTAAAGTAAGTTGATTAAAATAGAAAAAACTTGGTTTGGAAAGATCAGTATATCCTCTATACAAATTGATTAAATTTAGTATTGAGATTTATACGTTTTTATTTAATTTCTGATACTTTTTTGTAGACTTATCATGTTAGAAATGACATTTAATGTGTACATCATTATTCGACTTTTATATGAAAAATGTCAAAGTATATATTTTTGTAGAAGTGAAGCATGTAATTAGTTATATAATAAAAATGTCATATAGATACAACTATTTGAAGACAACACTTAAATGTCTGATTGAAATTTTATTTAAAAAAATCACTGGATATAGACATTTATGTATTAAATTATACACGCATTTCTGTTATAGCAAAAGAACACCTAAAGAATATGTTGCATCGAATGGTATTTTCCTGTGTTTAATAATTACATAACATTTGCTGTACATTCACAGATTCTGCTTGAATAAATGAAGTGTAGATACGTTAATAGAATTATGTACTATTGCAGCGATAATGAACTTAGAAAATTGAATCTAATCTTTTAAAGGAATTTAGAATTTTGGATTTAAGAGAAAAAATTGTTTAAATACCATGCGTCGATATACAGACAAATTTTGAAATTGTGTTCATTGTGTTTTGTAAATTCAATAAAAAGTAAAAAAATTATTTCTTTTTCTCTCTCTCTCTCTCTCTTTCTCTCTCTATATATATATATATATATATGTATATGTATTAATATTTTTATTATATACAATACATCTTACATAGCTTACATTTATTTGAATTTCAAATATTTTGCACTATTCAATTGTTTGTTACATATCAAAAAGATTCCTTTGTAGCACTTCTTTGGTTTTCTGTATCTTGTTCTGACTTTTCAGACATTTGTTGAGCCTTAAATAATTCAATCAATTGTTCAGTAGCAGTTGGTTCTAGTTTAACAGCTGCACCCAGCTCTTTCTGTAATACAATATATCCAATGTTCAAACATATGTATAATAATTACAAATTTCGATTGTAATATATGCACTTAATTATTATTACATTAGGAAACTTTGCTAGATTATGGCTTGGATCTTTAAATGTAAAAGGTGTCCATGGTCCTTGAATAGAAGGGTATTCTGTATGCCATAATTTTCTTAAGCGCTGTTGTGTACCATCATGGTATTGAGTACGTAATAATTCCATCCATTTAACAATGTCCTCTCTACTATAATTGCTAACATTCATCCATTGCCTTTCCCCAGAAACTGTTGAGTAGCACATCGTTTATTAAATTTACGTAGGGCACAAAGAGACACTAACTATACTTACGATATTCTGCAACAATTACTGGCGATCTATGTCTTCTTGGTTTCAGATAAACAACGATTCCAGAATTTTGTTTTGCAAAGTCAAGTAAATCATGTTCCAAAAAATCTCTGAATAAAATTTAAAAAATTCATGTTTATTCTTGTAATAAAATTTTAACTATCAAACGAATTTTTCTATATTTAGATTAGTAATATAATTGGTAATATTTCTATTTTCAAATGCTTTTGTCATAAAAAAAAAATTAAATCTTAAAACGTAACCTACCTTAACCCTCTACTTGTACCATTATTTTTACAGAACTTTAATGTCACTCTCTGTAATTGACACACATAACGGCCAATTCCAAGTCCTGGAGGGGCTCGTGGGAACCCAGATGTAAGGAATAAAACTTTGTTCGACATTTTCAAATAATGTTATTTTGCATTTAATGAAAAATGAGACCTCGGGCCGAACGACGATACAGTATCGATACATTTGATTTGATATATCGCCATTTTGTATCGATACTTAACGTTTCGATATTTGTATGTATCGATACTCAGCTAACGAATAACGTGATTCGATACTACGGCTGCGTTCGGTTTGGGCGCTGACATGACTTAAAAAGCGCGCTTATTTGAAATCGAAGATCGCGTACATACCGGTCTGTGTGTCGCAGTCCGACCGTTTAATTCGGCATTTCGTGATATGTCGCCATTTCGTGATTTGGCTGATTATTAAGACGGCTTTTCATGATATGCCTGATACAAAGTCAGGCCGATCAATGACAGCAACGTATTTATCGATATTACTAATTAAACGCTTCGCCATATCGTGATATGGCACTATTTGCTCTGTAGTCGCTTCTAGTCGCGCTCAACAACATTCTGTAATAGTGTTTAAGTGTGCACGTATCTAGATACTGCATACATTACTCTACTTGTAAGTAGTTTAAGTGACTTAATAAACGATTAGAATAGAAGAAATACAGTAAAGATAAGTAAATTTTATATTCGAGAAATATTTTTACTGAAACATAACACGTTATTTTAGGCACTCTGCAACTCGTTTCGTAAATAAATAGTGAATCGTTAAAATGAAACGATAATATGAAGTTATGTCTGCGATGTTGTAGAATTTCTCGATGGTGGTCTACTAGAATCTCCGCTTTCGGCTTTTCTACTGGTGCTGCATAAAATAAAATTATATAACGGCGTTAAAAGCGTAAATAAGAATAAGAAGCTTTGAGTAATTATTACCCAGTAATAATAATAATATAGTAATCATAAAATATATAAAATCACCTGCTACTTCTGTTACTTCTTCTGAACATATCTGTTAACTTCTTTTTTAACTTTTTCTTCTCTTCTTTTCCCGTAGTTTCATTAATGCTCATTTCAGAGCCAGAAGTCTAAATATTATATTTAACAATGAGTTAATGAATAATTACTGTAAGTAAAATAAAAGTATACTAACTTGATAACCCATAGTCATATTGGCATCATCAACACTGTTAGATTTAACCAATTTTGTTCTGATTTTTCCGATTATACCTTTATTGTATTTTTTCTCCCTATGTAACATCTCACTCTTTGTAGAGTCGCCGGACAAACGACTAGAACAAATTAAATTATTTTTAATATGTTGTGAATAAATAATACTTTGTACAATCAATTGAAAGTTTTTTTGTAATACCTATCTACACTGGAATCTCGTTGTAAAGTAAATGCTCGTGGATTGGATTCCAATGATTGTAGACTGGACATATTACTATCTGCCCCCCAAACATTTTGTGACTGAACGAGAAAAAGTATTGCATAAATATTCAATATTTGTATATATATCATATTTGTTTGCCTATTGTTATAATATTATAATAGATAAAAAATAGATTATGTAATTTTACATCTATACTCCCTCCCCCTGTAGTTTGTTCTAAAGATAAACTCTTCACTTTCAAACGCGGTTTGGAAGGATTTGGACTCACTCCTCTTCTTGACGTATTATCTACGGACGTCGATCTGCAATTTAAAGACATGTTAGGAAGAAATATCTTACAGAATTTATAATTCTAATACCAAGTAATTAACCTTTTATTAAGCTTCATTAATTGTTTTGCACTTATAGCATCCAATGTTTTCTTCGACTCTTTAAGTTCTTTTGCCACATCCATTAATTTTTTTATAGTATATTCTATTTTTTCTGTTCTATTTTCTAGGTGCTGAGTAGAACCTATACACACACATATATTTTTTCATACATATACATATATACAGGGTGTCCCAAACTAATCTCCCCCATGGTAATCCGTATGTTCAAATCGACGATTTGAGTCGAAAAGTCTAATAATTTTTTTTCGAAATTCGGCCTCGTTAACAAGTTATTAATTAAGGAAGATCAGCGAATCACAAAGCGCGAACATATATATATATATATATATACACGGAAGGAAGGGTTTTAAAATACAGGTTTTACCTTTTATATCATTTTTAGTGTCGAGCATAGGCGATGATTCTCTCGACTTTGGCCCCTGTACACAAATGTATAAATTTAACTGTAGACATAATATATTTTTACTTCATCTTATACCTTCAGTCTCCTGGGTGGTGTTGGCGTGTATATATCTAATTTCTCTTTCGTAGATCCATCATTTAATTCTGGAAATAGTTTCTGGAGATCGTCTACTTGTTTTAATAACGTGTTAATATTTTTCATTTCGCTATTGTCTACCTCTCGTTGACGTAATATTTCATTTTTCAGTTCTTGTCTTTCCTTTTCATGACGTTCTTTTTCACGTCTCATTCTTTCGTTACTCGTTCTCAATTTAGCATGCGCGTCTCGCAATTCCAATAAATCACATTGTAACTATTTGAAGTATAACAAAATTTCGTTTAGTCATCGTACGGATTTAGATTATAATAATATTAGAAATATAAATATTAAACTATTTAAAAAATTAAAGAAGACAATTAAACATTTATATTATTCTCACTTCTACTAATTTTTTCTTATTTTCATCCTTTTCCTCATCAAAAGCTTTCTTCAACTGATCTTGCTTCCTTTTGTTCTCAAGACGTTCTTTAGCACGTTCTCTTTCAATCTACAATGTAAAATTAATTAAAATTACATTATTAATATATAGTTCTACTGGTTAAAATTTAAATCTTAATATTAACTTCGAATAAAGTTTGCCTCAGATCCCTTGCAAGAGTAGCTGTTTCCTCTAACAATCTTTGTTGTTCCTTTCTTTCTTTCTGCCAAGCAAGTTCCATGCGGACTTTAACGCCCGGAATTTTCGATCGACCGCTAGAAAGAACACGTTCTTCTTCGAGCTGTAAATTTAAAACACGTATTAAAGTAATAATGCGCAAAGTAATTAATTAAATCAATTACCGACCTCATTAATTCGCGATTGCATTTCAGATAATTTTACATTCCAAGCTGATTTCTCTGATACCATTGATGTCTTGAGTCTGGAATATTCAAGTTTTGTCTCTGAAAGTTCATCTTCCATGCAACTAATTTGTTGTTCTAAAACTGAAATGTTAGCCTTGGAAGATTCTTCATCCTGAAACAAAAAATGTTTTATTACCATGATTTCCAGAAATAGACGATGTGATCTCTGTTGCCTTAATACCCACCTCGTCTGATTTTTCAGAATTCGTAATAGATTGCTTACGATGCCTGACTGACTTTAAATCCGCAATTGTCCTTTGTGCACCTTCTAACATATGCTTATATGTATCACGCTCGCGTTTATAACGTGACATTTGATTTTGTAACGATTGCATTTCATCGCTAATCGCTGTAATTCTGTGTTCATAATGCATTTTGCATTGTGCTACATCTGCTTTCTTAGATTTCTCAAGATTTGATAGATTAGTTTTTAATTTTTGTATTTCTAATTCTAAGGTTGATGTGTCGGCAGATAACACTTGATGAGCTTTCGACACTGCGTCATAATCTTTTAATTTATTAAGTAAATCTTCATTCTAGCAGAAGAAAATCGTGTGATTTTAAGAAAATATATTAAATGTTGTAACATACTAATTGATATTCACTTACTACTTCTCTTGCATTTTCTAATCTTTGTAACATCACATCATTCTCTTTTTTCAGACTATTAATCTCATTCTTTAGGTCATTTATCAAAGGCTTATGGGACAATGCTTCATATTCTTGCACACGTTTCTACAATAATAATTTATAGTTGTAACTAAGATTAATGTTTCAAGATGATATATTATTTACCTGAAGGAGAGACTTTTCTGATTGCCATTCATTTTCCTTCTCTTTTATATACTCTTGAAGTGATTCTAGTTCTGTTTGATTATTACCCAAGTCAGTCTTGTACTGCAATAATATACTGTAATAATAACAGTATGTATTACTACTAAACCAAGAAAGATAATGCATGCACTATTACGTAATTTTAGATTCGACAGATATAATTTACCGATTTACGGATTGATTCTCCTCTTCCAATTTTTCTTTTAATACCACCAATGTTTTATGTTCTTCATTTATTTTATCATAATCTTTAGTCATTTTTTCAATTTTATCTGTGAGGTCTGTAACAAATAAAATTGTAATACTAGCTCTAAAATGTTTATATTTCTTACTGGAAAACTCACTTGAGATTTTATCGGAATAATTTGCTTTCATTTCTTTAATCTTGGTAGCATCCAAGCCACTTTTTTCAAGATTTGTTATTTTAGTTTTAAGAGCTTCTACTTCAGATTCTTTTACAGATTTATCCTTTTCTATTTGACTAATTAGTTTATTTTTATCCTTTTTAACATTAGTGAGCTCAGTTTTCAAATCTGCTATCTGAGTTGCAGATGTGCGTCTCAGATTTTCCAAATCGTCTTTTAATTGTTTTGCTTCCTTATCAAGTTGATTTTTCGTTTGTTCTATCTGTTATACAATTATAAATATTTATAATAGCAGTAAAAAAATAAATAACTGATAATGTTAAAAACAAATCTAATGGAAAGTATGTATATAAAAGTTATTCTTTTAAATCACAAGTTAGGAAGTTTAACTTATAATAAAGTATTCAATTATTATATTTACAGTTGATATTGTGTCTGTCATGTTTGTTTCTCGCTGGGTACACGATGATAAATCATTCTGTATTTGTCTACATTTCTTTTTCTCCTGAGACAGTTCCTTCTTTAAGTCTATGACTGTTGTCTCAAATCTTTTGATTTTATTTATATACTCTTTCTCTGAGGATTTTATGGCTTCTATGCTTGAAAAAAAGTTAATTAAATCATTTTGTATGTAGTGTTAATATTGTAGCAATTAATGAAAATAAATATATTAATAAAAAGTATAAATATAGTATAATGGTAAAGAGCATTATAAAATTAAAAATTTAATTATAATTGAACCTCACCAGCATCTTTTTTCAGTTTTTCCAACTCTTTATAAATTTTTAGTTTTTCAAAAGATAACGATAACAATTCTGACTTTAGTTTTTCTTTTTCTTCTTCCCATGCTTTTTTTTCTGTCTCTCTGGATGTAACAGTATAATCTAATTTTTTTTTCACTATAAATCAAACTCATCGGTTTAAATCTTTTTTTTTATATATATAAATAACAGTAGTGGCAACATGAGAGTAATGAGTAAAAGTTAAAATACTTACTATTTTGAAAATCCATGCTCATTTTATCATCCGTTGCTTTGCCTTCACGATTTGTGTCTTGCTCTTTGTCTTTGTCTTTGTCTTTGTCTTTCTCTTTCTCTTTCTCTTTCTCCACCATTAACTCTTTTGAAACATCTTCAAACTTTTTTTTTAATAATTCATAGTCCCGTAATAGGGCATCATATTTCATTGTATTTTCTATGCTTTTCTCATGAGTAACGTCCATTTCTTTTCCATCATTGATATTAGAACAAAGTGTAATAATATTATCTAGGAGTACAATAAAGAATGAAAGAGAATATTGGAATCTGATAGGTTCATGTAAAAATATAAATAATTATAAATATATATATATATGTAAATTGTATCATAGCTAACCTATTTGCTTTTGCATATCATCCACGGTGTTTTTAAATTGTACTTTGGTTCCCAATTCCGCAACTTTTACAACTGATTTTTTTTTGCAGTCGCTTTTTATTCTTATTAACATCTCTTCAATTTTTCTTACCTATTAATAAATTTTTTAGTAAATACCAACCACTGTAAAGAATAACAACACGTATTTTTAAAAAATATTTTACTTCCTGCAATCTTTTTTCAAAGTCATTTTTTTCTTTCTGTAATTGTTCTGTTGTTCTCTCTAATTTCCTTAGTTTAAATGAAAGAATGCGACTATTTTTATTTGATTGTTCTAAAGATTTCCTTAAGTTAGTATATTCGCTAGCTTGTTCCTCCCTTTAAGATAATAAAAACTTTTTTTTATTAAAGAAATAAATTTTTGACTACATAAATTTCAATTCTATTGTATCAATAAGAAATCAATGTATACCTAAAATTATCTTGCATTTCACAAATTTCTTCTTCCAATTCCCTGATCTCTTTCTTCATATCCTCATTTTCATCCATAAGAGATTCACAAAGAGTTTCTGCTGCTTTTAATTTTGATTTTAAATCTTCATTTGTTCTATCAGTATCACGTCTATTTAACTTATAACGTGTCTCATTTTCTAAATCTCTTAATTTTGCTAGCAGCATAGCTTTCTCTTCGGTAAGGACTAAAATGTATGCCTGATATTAAATTACATTATATATTCATAATACGCTATAAAGTATTATGTTTTTAATTATAATTATGACACAATATGAAATTTATTTTACATACCTTTAATTGACTTTTCTAATTTAATTACTTCACTAACAGATGTTTTATTTGACATGGTATCCATAGTACTTAAACGACGAAGCAATATTTCACTTTTTTCTTTTTCTAATTTTTGACATTTTTCTTTCATTCCATTCAATTCTGTTCGTAATTTCTTGACCTCATTCTAAAGTAAACATGGCATATATCTAAATTATAATTTGTATTTCTGCTACAAGATAAGTTCTTATAGTAATGATATTACCTCTTCGGTACCATTTTTGAAACTTTGAATTTCATTGGTCTGCGATAATCTTGTTGGAGATTTCTTTACCTGAAAGTACAGGTGGTATTTTTAAATATATTAACATCTTCAGTGCTATTTATATTAAATCTATCTATAACAGATAAATATTTGCATATATATATGTGTGTGTATATATATATATATATATACTTGAATAATGAATTCAACGTCATTTCCTGCAGTATTTTCATTGTTCTTTATCACTTCTTTAATCTGCAGTTTTGATCCACGTTCTGACGCATCAAAATCCAGTAATTGATTTTTTAAATTTGTTTTCCGATCTGTCAAAGAATGCCTTATATCTTTTCCATTATCTTGCTTCTGCAATTCTGAGATGTCAAGATTTTTCGTACTAACAGAAAAGTCTGATACTGATGCAGAATTGAGCGAAGAATCCAAGTTAGATGGCCTAAGATCATTTTTGGTCAAATTTGTTGTAGATGCCCAATTTCTTTTACCGTCACTGCAATTAGTGAACAAAATCATACAAATTTTCTTTGAATAACACATTACTTGATAAAAAATAAAATCGAATTTCGTGAACGTTTCTCTTGATTTCAGATACTCACCGCTCCGATGACGAACCATGTAATGAAAGATTAGGCGTTGATGATGTTATATCACGTAAACTACCTCTTTTGTCACCATGATCTTTATAATCCCTAATGAATAGATTATTATAGTTAATATTAGATGTACAGTTCTGACTAACATAAATAATGAATGGAACAAATGCGTCGTCAAAATTTTAAATATACGCGCCATGCGTCAACACAAATTGATGTTTTCTTTCTTCTTTATCGACAGTATAAATTTCATTTGGATCGTTTATTGATAAAATATGAATCTACATTACCGACCTAGTATTAAATTTTCTTTTTCTACACCGTTTTAGCAGATTCGCCTAATTTTTATAAATCTCAATTTTCTGTGTTATACGTTGCCTAAATTTCGTTTTTTTTTCTTTTTTTCCTTAAAATGTGAGAATTTCATTTTATTTTTCATTTTAATTATCAATTAATCAACAAATTTAAAGTTCTGATAATACTTCTTTGTATCTACTCTTTATAGTGCTTCCACGAGTTCCATGTCATTGAAATATGTAATGGCAAGCATTCCTTTCCTTATTTAATAACTATGCGGGTTGAACGAATGTTTTCCATCTTAAGATAACTTTTTCACGTGAAAGCTCTGACGCATTTACGTGAACGAATCGTATTTTGAATAAGTTATATATATATATACATATGTCTTTTCTATTCTTAGATTTATGCAACGATAGAAAACGTTTGGCGACTACTAAATCACCTTAATCTGCTAATAAATCATGATTGTTTGCGTTCTTAAAAAGGTGGCAATAGAACCGCGACGTTAATGGTTGATTCTTAGGAATATCGTTGTTAAAATTTGATCCGTTAATACGTGTAATTAGAAGCTGAAGTTCTCCGTGGATCTGGTTTAGCTCAATCTGTTTATAGAAATCCGCTGCGACTGGTGGCTGCGTACCTTGACAAATTGGCAACACGAATGTGTAATTACCAGTTATATTCGAACATACTAATGTAGACTTTATTACATTTTTACTAACGCGCGTATCGATCATTATCATTTTTTTCTTAAAATCATAGAACTATCTTCCCTAGTAGTTAGACAATATACTATTTAAGAAATAGTAACTCAACTATTACCTGAAGCACCGCTTACATCGTGTTGGCCATCGAACCTGAGGGTGGAAACCAAGAGGGCAAAGGGGATCCCCTTTCTTGGAAGAATATGCGTGATGCATTCTACATAAATTATTTCGAATTAATTAATATGCTATTCACTGTTTAATTACTGAAATTAAATTTGGTATAACGTTTAAAATGAAGATATGCAGAATATCGTATAGAATTCTTCATGCAATTTATAATATATATAATGCGAAATTTTACGCACACGCGCCTGTATACATTCATTAGGTTTCGTAATTTCTTTAGATTTTATTTTCCCGCCACTCCGATGGATGGCATCTGGACGGGGTATCCTTTATAGAGCTAATGCTCAAAATAAATGTACCATCGCACGTGTGCGCGAGTAAAACGGTATATAATTACATCGCGTTAGATTCTCTAATGTAAAATGTATACACGCACGATATTTTAATTCACGAGGTGCGCTTTATGTTGGAAATGTTGATTTAATAACTTACTTTACTAATAATTAATACTGATTTACAAAACGTAAAGTACTGCGATTATACATATTTTTACAAGTTGTACTTCCATCGTCTATATTTATGCACAGAACATTAATTAGTCACAAATATTAACAATAAATGCCTTTGCTACATAGTACGGAATCACTGTTTATATTATTAGTTTATTAAGGTAACATTGTAACCGCTTGTCCCCGGTTAACGCACCATGTTACGTATCTTAACAGTACATTCGAAACATTTTTCTGTAGCTCGACGTTACGCGGCGTCACTAATAGCACTGAACGGTTGCTATTGTAGGATCAGTCGAGTAGTCATCGTTGTAAGATCACCTGGACTTCTGCCAGAATGTTTGTCTGCAAATATACGGACACACCACACATGTAGATGCGACCGCGAGAGTACCTAAACTTATAAGATATAATATATCTTTTTTAGCTGCTTCTCTGCAATTTTTCTCTGCATGAAAGAAAAAGAGAAGGCAAGTCTTATAGGACTTTTAATATAAAAGAGCATGGCAATAGTCTCAAAAGAGTATTGTTATTATAACGTTTTGGCTATCCTTTTATTTTAATACAATACTTAAACATTATATCTATAAGTTTATTATATTCCATAATAAAAATGAACTTAGTCTTTCTATGACTATGTAATATGTATATCACAACATAAAATGCTATAAAATTATTTCACCTTAATGACATAGAAATTGTATTGTTTAAATATGTTTACCATTACATATATTCCCCCGACTTTTATATAAGGTATTCTTCAACAATATTTTGGATGAACCATGTGTCTGTAAATTGTAGATGATTGCCCTTAGTAGAAAGAAAATGTATTTTGCCTAACATATCCATTTCCTTTAGACCCAGACGATCCTATGATAGAAAGATTGTAAATAAAAAGAAGATTAATAATAATGACATGTGTATTTACCTCTCTGTATAAACTAGATTCCTGCAAACTTTCCACTTCTTTGCTCTGGCCAGGCTTATAAAATCCAAACCATTCTGATTCTATAGGTTGTACCATAGTATCACTATCAAACTTTACCAAAACAAGAGATTGTAACTTCTTAAGGTTACTTCTATATGTCTACAATATCATAAAAAGTGTGACCTTTAATTTTAATATTATATATAATTATATTGTTTTAGACTAAAGTAACATACCTCATTGATATTTAATTCATTATTAATATCTGCTAGGAACAAACTGTATTGTTTATAATCAGCCTCTTGCAAAGGATCGTGCCAGTATCCTGCTTGGATTAATTTTTCTTGGATAATCCTTTAGAAAAAGAAAATACATATGTACACAAATATTTCTATTGTCAATACTTCCTTGTATAAATATAATTTGTATGTAGTATATTTAATTACCTGTAATATGCTCCATAATTAAGCATTCGTCTAATATAATCACACATAGCATGATGTAAGGAAGCGCAATTTGGTAATCCATAAACTCCTTGATGCTGACCACCAAGAGATATATAGTTTAACATAGGTGGAGTGGGACATCTTTGAGCGACCGCACGTCTGGAAATATAATATTTTAGTACATTTATTTGTATATATATTTATTATATCATTCCAAGGTTGTAGGCTTATAGAGCAATTAAAGGATTGCTCTTTAATTATGACTAAAAACTGCAATTAAGGAGCAATGCTTTAATTGCTCTATAAGCCTACAACCTTGGAATTTTTTAATATTCAAGAACACTATATTCATTATATTTTTATATTTTAACATATATATATATATAAATGTCTTGGCATTAATTAATTAAATACTTAATAACATAATAAGGGTTCTATTGCACTTACAAAAATTGTGCACCCTGTGAAAAACCAATTGCATTATAACCATTTTGTAATTTATCATCCATCTCTAACTCTTTGCATACTTGCTTTATTTGATCATTAATATTTCCGAAATAACTATTTTTTACATCCTAAAAAACATCATAACTTAGACAGTGAAAAATAATTGGAATAGACAATGTAAAATATTATTCAATAATCAATGATATTACCTCCACTTCGTTACTTCCTATACGAATAGACTTAATATAAACTCCAGGTAATTTATCATTTAATAAATCCCTTATATAACCCAAACTAAAGGAAAAACAACAGCTATCGCCTAAAATTAAATATAACATTTTCATTAAATTTTACATTGATAACTTTATTAAAATGGCTATATTGATACTTACCCATACCATGCCATAAAATAATTGGTGTAGACGTATTATTTATGACAGCTTTTGAGTGTACGATTGCACTAAGGATACTTATTAAAAAGTACAAGGCAATATTAGTGTGTATTATAGACATGGTCGTAATTTAAACACGAATGCAAATACGAAATAATAATCATTAAATTTAAGTTTAAACAATTAACGCATTGTCGGATAAATATTATGACGAACTATAAAGAGAAACATGAGATTATGCGTCCTATCGCAACGCCATCTAGGCTAGATTTTTTCAAATTTAAAACTACAAACGCCATTTTTGTTTCCCGGTCTTGTGAAGTTCACAAAGAACATTAGATTTATACAGTTTGCGGATTAATTATGTCAGCTTTTGCTTTTAGTCACATTAGGTGAAAATATTGTATAGTGTGTTAGTTGAAAGTATAGTGTAAAGCGGTAATAAAATATTTCGTTTATTTAAAAACGAATAAACGTTTTTAAAATGGTAAGGAATAGAGGTTATAACACGATGTTTCGGTTATGGCGCTAATACCCATCGTAACCTCTACTATTTATATACTTATTTTAATGAATGCTAATTTTATATTACAAAACATCGATAGATACGCGATGCCTTAGATGTACAACAATTTTGTTTGTAATTTAGATATTATTCTACCATACGTTTTGATTTTATCGTATCATATGTATTAAATGTTGCATTTTTCAGACGATCGGCAAAAATAATAAAATGCTTCAGCATATTAACTATAGGGTCAGGATCATTCTGCAAGATTCTCGAACCTTTATAGGGACATTCAAAGCATTCGATAAGCATATGAATCTTATTCTCGGAGATTGCGAAGAATTTCGTAAAATTAAGCCAAAGAATACAAAACAACCTGAAACAGAGCAAAAACGTGTCTTAGGCTTTGTACTTTTAAGAGGAGAAAATATTGTTTCTCTGACGGTAGAAGGTCCTCCACCTCCGGAGGAAGGGTTGCCTAGGGTACCTATTCCAGGTGCTGCTCCAGGACCTGGTATAGGTCGCGCTGCTGGTCGTGGCATGCCTGCTAGTATTGCAGGAGTACCTGCTGGTTTACAAGGACCTGTCAGAGGCATCGGTGGTCCATCCCAACAGATAATGACACCTGGTGGTAGAGGCCAAGTATCAGCACCACCTCAAATGCATCCAGGTGGTCCTCCACGTATGCCTGTAAGTGGACCACCACCTGGTATGATGGGACCACCACCAGGAATGATGGGTAAAATAATAGTTTGACTTAATCCATTTCTATTTTGTCAAATGTATTCTTAGGAAAACAGAACGTAGTACGTATTTTATTATAGGTATGCCACCTGGAATGCCACCTATGGGAAGAGGAGGCCCACCTATGGGACCACCAGGAATGCGTGGCCCACCACCTGGTATGATGCGTGGAGGTCCGCCTCCACGTCCCTATTAATAATGATACTTTGTATATTATTAACTGTATTTTTGTCATCACTAGTAATAAAACCATCTTTTGTAATGTATGTATGTATGTACGTATGTACGCACACGTATGCTACATTTACGTTGATATTTGTAATCTTGTATAAATGATAGCTTATGTCATGATCTTTAATCATTCATAATATCGCAGAATTAGTAAGTTAATTATTTTCAGATATGATAAAAAGTACATATTCAAAGAATCTAACTTTTTCAGCATATTGATGTTATGATATTTGAGGATGGACATTCCAGAGTGCTACAAATGTTTCAGGAAGGTAAAAAAGATGTTTCAGGATGTATATCATCATCTTTTGTTAAATATTTTACTTATATTATTTAATTTGTTTTATTTACTAACTATTTTAATATTTTGTTATATATAATTTTGTTTATATTCCATATTTACACTTTACACTATTTTTACAGCACTGCTGCTATAGTTTTATGCATGGCATATGGCAGGTTCTTACAACCAAAATTTTATATACGATGTACTATTAAAATCACACACACACACAAGAATGGTACCTCATCTAATACGATTATGTGAATTTGAAATATATAATTACTTTTCAAAACGTATGTATGTTCATGTGTGCACTTAGATCATTTATATCCACAACCATTATATGATACAATCACAACCAATTTGTTTTTATAATTGCAAGAATAATGATAATAATTACAATAAGAAACTGTGTGTATTAATGAATTTTGAATATACTATAAGATATACAAATTTTGATCTGCATATTTTTCTACAAAAAATCTTGGAAATAATATTTCTATATAATAACAATGATCCGTTTCCTAAAGATTTGCATAGTATTTATATAATATTTATTCATACTATAAATATCCAGTCCAATTATTTTGCTTGATCATATACCTATGATCAATTTCATTCATGCAATAATTTTTCTTAATAATTAAAAAAAAAAATGTGTACATGCATTAATCATTGGACTGAAAGTATAGTATATGTTACAATGTTTGAAGTATTAAAATATTTTAAGAATTAGATATATACAGCGTGTCCGGTTCTCCAGGTGGTCAAGCGGAGGACTAAATGTACACATCAATGACTCGAATCGAAATGTCTAATAATATTTTCCGAAAATCGGCTCAGTTAAATAGTTATTAACTAACAAAGATTGGCCAACTACGGCGAGCAGCGACATGTAACGTTGTTTATTGTGGATTGCTCCTCCTACCGCTTCGTCTCTTACCTAGTTGCGAGCTCGAGTGAACCGCCTTCCTTTGCTAATCGCCGTAATTGACCGATCTTTGTTAGCTAATAATTCGTTAACTAAGACGAATTTCGAAAAATGGTATTACACATTTCGATTCAAGTCATTGATGTGTGCATGTTGTCCTCCGCTTGACCACCTGGAACCGGACACCCTGTGTATGTGTATATTTATACATATATTTATATCCTTACAAAATGTATGTTCAAAACTATAAGTCATCATGAGCCTTCTTTTTATTCTAGTATTGAACAAAATGTATTCTTGATCTTAAATACTACGAATCATTCAAATTTGTTTTGTAAGTGATAGATACTGGATTTTTTTTATCTTCCGAGATATGACCACCATTTTCTACCAGGCACTCAAAGTGTTCAAAGTTAAAGTCAGCCGATTGAAATCCATTTTCAAACATACTGGTATTAATTTCCATACTGCATATGGAGTCTTCTGTATGTGTATTATTTGAAGAGTTATCTGAACACATAATAACATGCTTTGGAATCAGATATAAATATTTTCATATACTTGTGAAGAAGAAATAAAAGCACAAAATATAATAATTGATGGTAAAATATAATTACAAATATAGAGCATGACAAAAAGTCTATGTATGTATCAATGTAAACAGTTAGTAACATAATTAAGAGTACGTTATAATACGTATAAAAAACAATTTTTGATAACAGCTTACATAACATTACATGGTATGTCAGTGGTTCTAAAACTTCTTATTTAAGGCACCTCGTATGTGTGTAATAAATATTATTGAAAACGATTATAATTTTGTACATATTTCCTATATTTCTTTTGTAAAAAATGTGTGCCTACGTATAACCACAGGGTTAAGTTTGAGAACCGCTACATCACATACTACATTACACGAATTATAGTGGAAATTTTAATGATGTTTAATGATGTACGTTGAATCAAAATAAAGGATTAATTTATTAATTAATTTATTATTTATTAATTTATTCAAGCGTACCTTGCGCATCCAAAAATTGGTTAGAATTTGTATATGCTTCCTCGTTTCTCTTCATTTTTACAGGATCTGTAGTATTTAGTACTTGGGACTGAATTTTCATACAAGTATCTTTAGATTTTCTATAAAATAAAATATATTTAAGAAAAGATTATATGTATTTATAGTTTAAATAGAAAACATTTGTACAATTATCTTCTTACCTATGTACTGTTTCTTCTATTGTAGTAATTAAGCTATTAGTTTTTAAAGAAGACTCAGTATCTTTTAAATGCACTTCATTGTTATCTCCTTCCTGTAATAAGTGACTACTTATACTCTATATTGCAATGTTATTGATAAATTCAGAGGCAGAATACTGGATAATTCGTGTAACAAACGTCATTAAAAAAAGAGCAGGCTGTTCTACTATACAGGGTGTCCGCTTCCATATAGTCAAGCGGAGGACTATTGGTCTAAATGGTATTAGACATTTCGATTCAAGTCATTGATGTGTACATGTAGTCCTCCGCTTGACTACATGGAAGCGGACACCCTGTATACGTGTACCTATATATATATAAAGTTTATATTTGTTTCTGCAAAAGGTGCATCAACAATGTCTTACGACTATTTTAATTCGATTATATTATTTTTAAAAAGGTCATAAAATTGAATATTATTATTTTTAGAATTATTTAAAAAGATTACCTTTATACTCGCTTTTACAGATTCCAAGTGTGTAGCTGTCAACACTGTCGCTGTTTGATTTCCATTATCTAAATTAATATGATGTGGCAGAATGTTGACAGTACTTGAATTTTGTTGATTTGCAACAGATAATTTTTTCCCTCCCATTATCACTTTACCTAAGACTTCCTGAAAGATGATATACTTAGAATTTGATTAAATAGTTATTATAAAGTGATAAAGAATTCATTAAAAAAAATTAAATACCTTGCCTGCATGGGAAAGCATTATGCCTTTGTTATGGCCTTTTTGTATTACTATTACATTAGTCTTACTTGTTAACTTTTTATTGGGATGATTAGTCATATTTACAGTTTTTTCAGAGTTTAATGTAACACCCTATAGAATAAGTAAGTAAAACATTATGAATTGGATATGCATTTGTATCTGGGTAAGTACATACCATCTTAGCAGTAGATTGATTGAATATCGCAACTGGCAGTTTTTTACAAGCTAAAGTTGTTACCACAGATTTAATGGTGGGTGGTCCAGGACCACTTGATACTATAGTTCCAGGTGCAGTAACTCGTGCATAAGCTATAAAAAGTTATATTACTGTGTATGGTGTATGTAGGTATAGAATTTAAATAATATCACGATGCAATAAAACCGATTATTGTATTAACATACATTAAAGTACATACTTGATATTGCAGATTTTATGGTTGAAACTGGTTTCATATTAGATTGCATTGTTGAAAGTACGTTCTTTACACAAGAATTTGTACTTGTTACCTCAGACTTGGTAGTTGGCATTTCTATAATGTAAATATAACCATGATTAAAAATTATAAAAATGATGTACACATAAATAAACGCTAAAAAACAATATACCATTTCTATAATATTGTACATCTTGATTTTCCGATTGTGCATCGCTATTTCTGACATGTGACACGCTATCTAACGTACCGGTATTCACTGTTAATCTTGGATTAAGTTTATTTTGTACTGTTGTTATTTTATCTTTACTCTTGGTGGAGTTAGTTGCACACATAGAAAGCTTTGCATTAGTGTTTGTAGTTGATTGAACTGATACCAAGGTGTTTGTACTCTCTGACAATATATCCTTACTAGTTGCTGTCATAAAAGATAAACATTTAATAAAATATTATAAGTACCATAATTTGAAAAGTTAAAGGAACATTCTGAAACCTATTAGACTAGATCCTGCACATGTCACAGAGAGCGGGATAATGGTAACACTGTGATGTTGGGCACTAGTTGCTTCACTTTCCATTATCTTAGCTTCAAGGGATGTTTCATTTTCATTGACATTATTAAATGTCTCCAATGCATTGGAAGATAATACCAGAACCTATATAATAGATTTCATGATATTTTATGCTTCTGCAAATTTTGCATCGCTTTCAAAAATATATCAATATGAAATAAGAAACCTTATTATGTGGCGGTGAGAATGAGGAGGGAAGTTCTTGTTTTGTACAGTTTGCTTGTTGAACATCTTGGTATTTGATTTTTATAGGCCTTTTTTCTTGTTCCTTATCAATACTTAGAACCTAGACATGTGATCTTCAATTGCAAATATTTCTTAATTTCATAGAAAAAAATAATTTAATTATAAAATAATGTATACCTTATTTTTATCATGAATCAATCTTTTTCTACAGTTTATGGTACCTTGAGCATTACATGATCCTGGTTCGATCGATGCTTTTTTGTCAAATTTGAAACATATTTTGGATTCATCTAATATATCTAAGGTAAAATGAACATTTAGTTTACAAGGTATTGGAAAAAGCACGTGCAAAAAGTCACTCCAAATATTACACAAAAGACTAACAACTGACCAGTTTTTATGGTTGTATGTAATTATGACTTCTTTATAATTTTCATAATAAAAAGAAGTAGTATTATATTAAATAAAGGAAGGTCAACTTAATGGCTTCACCAAAATAAAATGGATAGAACAAAAATGTATCTGCAACAATATGACACCACCCCAAGATCATATAATCTTGAAATAAAAGACTTTCTACGAACTGTTAAACAAAAAAATTATTTGAGGTAGCAACTCTAAGCGGAATATGATCTATATGAAATCTTCAATTAAAAAAATAAAATCTATCCGAAATAGTAGAGCACCTTGTTCTTCTTCTTTGTTTTCTTGAATCGGATAATTATCATTTGCCTGCGCAGTTGCAAGCGACAGACTATTTGCTAACATTGTAAAAGCATTTCGTGCTTTTAATCGAGGTAAAAGTGGAATTGTACGACGTCCTTCCATTGTCCAGTCTATAGCAGTGTTTGGTCCGTTTAACCTATTTTATGTTAAATGAATCAATTATATTGTACTACATATATAAAAAACATAATAAATAAATACATACTGCTGGGCTATCATTGCAAGTTTCTCATCGTTAACGGCTCGACGTACTTCCGCACGATGTCTTTCATTAGATATATGAAGAATTTTGGCAAGTTCTTGCAGTAATTTTTGTTTATGAGTAGTCAAAGGTCCTTGAGCACGCAACACTGATACCATATTTCCATAAGCATCCAATTCTGTATAATGCAAGAGCTAATTAAGCCAGTATATTCTTTTATGACTCAATAGGTATAATGCACATATTAAATCATTTGTTTGACCGTGTAATATAATTAGATTTCCAGAGCGTTATTTTTAAATAAGATTAAATTCTGTAAATGCCATTATAGTTTCGGTCTGTTCATGTAATTCTGAATGACAATTATTAAAAAATTGCCAAGACAACACGGTCGAAAGAACTTGTCCATTGCGATATAAATTATGCGGCAAGATAAAGCACAGGGAACTAATAAATATTACTTATAAAAGAAATGGTTAAAAATAATGTAACCTTACCCAGATAGCGTAAACATTTTCTACATTCATCGCGCGTCATTTCACGTCGTACCGATCGTAAAACTCCGTTATCCATACTGCAATAGTTTATATTACGCTTTTTACACAAATTGAATACATTTTTCACATTTTGTACTTCGTTGACAGAATCATTGAAGCTTTCACATATTATTATTATCATTACCTAGAGACTTGAAGTTCATAATACTAGGGACATCGTTTGACTTTTGCTAAGATTGGTAGTGAACAATACCAGAAAATCTGTTAAAAATGTCAGAGAATAATGTGTTGCTTTTATTCGAATATGAATATTCTAACGACGAAGTCATCGTTCATTTCTTTATTCTAATATAGGTATTACATCGTGCTTGAATTATATAATGAAAAAATAAAAACTAGATACTTAAATTCAAAATTAGCGCCACGTAGAACCCCAGGTGGCGCTTTGGTTATCTACGTTATTAAAATTTTAATTGGCATCACTTGTCAGCATCGATTTGAAAAAGATTAATTTTAATTGATAAACGTTAAGCAAGTATTTGTCTTAATCCGATCAGTAAATAAGAATAATTTAATATTATATATACATGCATTAATTAGACGTTATCATTGATTGATGTTGTTATTATCATAAGTAGAAAAAATAGAACCTGACATGGCGACAAGTGAGATCATGACAAACGAATGTATTAAATTAAAAAGGCGGGAAAGCGTTCAATCACCAATATCGCAGAAACATAATTTGCACGGAGCGGAACAAATGCAGCAATCTACAAGTTACAATAGTTTAATTGTCGTTCGTTGTTGTCAATTATTATTTTATTGATGGTCATTTATTATGTCACCGATATAGAAGAATATGTGGATCAGCGAGCTAAGTTTTACGAGGGTAAATTTTTATTATATCAATTAAATTTACGGTGTAGGTGAGTAGATGAGATAGAAAATTGTATAAATGTTCGAAAACAGCGTATGCTTATCACATTTATAATGTACTAGGCTTCCACTCTATGTTTCGTAGTCTATGGAGGTCCGTTGAACGATCGAATGGACTGCTCAGTTGTAGGGACGACTCCGCACGAAGTTGTGTAGCTTAAAGGCACATATTGTATAAAATAGGCGCACTCCGTAATAAGTAAATTAGAAGCATAAAAAATTTAACATATCCATTACACAGCCTTCAATAATGCCACGTTCAATTGCCCTCTGGAAAAAAATCGTGTTCTTATACATTGTACAATTATTCTCACGTAAGTCTTACGGTGAACTGCATTTTTACATATAATAACAAACATTTTTATTGTTTTCATATTTAAAAATAATCGTCTAACTTTATTATCCTGTCATGGATTTTCTTTTAAAAGAAGAGAAAAGAACGAGTTAACATCGGCCAAAGCACAATTGTATAAAATGAAAAGTATGCGAAACGAAGATAATAGGTATCATTGACATTTGTGGAATAACATTTGTCTATATTTGTAAGCTGAATCTTAATCAAATTACGTGTTAATCACGCATATCGCACGATATTCTTCACAGAATAAATCTTAAAGAACATAGAATTTCGAAGGGAGCTCGTGATATCGATAGCTCGATGCAACATGTACCCGACACCTGAGATGGATTTACTTTTTTTTCGCAATTTGCAATTGAATATATATTTCCACTAGCGGTCACTTTTACATAGATATGCATATGTTTACAGTTTTCACAGTATCTCTTCAATAATATTCCTACGTACATTAACACCTAACACACGTTTCCTGTGATCGATACGGTAACACCTCCCAGCAACAGGACACCACCGCAATTCGTTATAATCGAGCTAAACGTTGTTCCTTGATATAATTTTTCATTGAATTTTCCTATTAAGAGCACGTTACCTCGTAGATACTGATTAGGATAAAAATAAAAACTGCAAAGGGCGCATTAATAACGCATATTCGAGTCATGCGCTTGTAAATAGAGTTTTATATACGCGCGTACGTACGTATTCACCGCGATCTGACCGTAGCTCGGCACGCGACAATATTGGTAGAAAATATGACGATGAAAGGCATTCACACGTGGTTCCACAAATCGATACGATAATAGGTATATTAATACAGCGAATGTATTTAATTCGTTAATAATCCTTTTTATAGATGCAACCTGCTCGGTGCACGTACAGCTAGTTGCACCGCGTTACGTTAAGTTCCGCAGTACGGCAACGCTTTACTGTAATCATAGTGTTCCGGAAGATGAGCTATATAAGATCGACTTCATAAAAGACGACGAAAAAATATTTCAATATATAACAGAAAGAAGTCCGCGGTTCGTGGCACCGGAAGTCGGTGGTGTGAACATGGAGGTGAGAGGATTCATCTATATTCTTATGTGCATAAATGTATTCTCTTTACGCTCGCTTATTTTCTAACCGATCTATTTCTTTTTCTTTCCAGTATTCGGAAAATGGCACGACAATCAAACTAAAGGACGTTGGTTTTGGGGTGTCCGGTATATATTCCTGCGAAGTTTCTACGTCAACTCCTATTTATACGAAGCCTTCCGAAAATGTACAAATGAAAGTGATAGGTGAGTATTGGTTCTTTCTATTCCTCTTCTTTTTATATATTACCCTTCTCTCTCTCTCCCTCTCTCTTAATCGGAAGGAACGACGAGAGTTATCTCTCGTTTTTTATTAAATAATATAAAATAATTCTTTTTATGCTCATCGATAGTACCACAGACTGAGAATCCGAAGATCACGTTCGAGAAGAACGTTTATGTGATCGGGGAAAATTTAGAGGCAAACTGTTCGTCCTCGGCGGCATTACCTGTTCCTCATTTGACTTGGTTCATTAATGGAAAAGAGGTATCTTGATACACGCATACGCGCGTGTGCACAAACCCAACACACATACATCGAAGCGATCATGTAGTGTAGACGAGTGCCTGCGTGGGCGCGCGCGCGCCCACGCATACTACAGTACAAACACAAATCTCACGTACACGATTAATCGATCTGGCAGTGTCAGCTCTCTTCTGCATGATTTAAAATACGTGATCAAGTTCGTTGATGTAACTACGTTATAGCCTGAAGACGATCTTATCGATTTATGTATAAATCAAATGTTATTATCAATCGCTATGCGTAGAATTCTAAAAAGTAGATCACAATTTTTATTTAAAGATGCATAGATCGCTCTAATCGAACTCGTTTTTCCCGCCTTAATTTCAAACATCATCGCATAATACACGAAATAATGTAAATGTGCAGATATTTCAAAGTGACGATGTACATGGACAATTTGCATTGCTAGCATTCACGAGCGTTGTGTGTTGCGTCTTTTGTGACATACACGCCTACGTGCGTCAATTACACATACACTCGCGCGCGCGCGCGCCACACAACACACACACGCGCGCGCGCGTGGTATATTTATTCGATGGGTATACTGCATGTATTTATTATATTTGTAAATCAATGTTTTGTGTAGTCATAGTATTGGAAAAAAACGATCCCACTAGTGCAGTATTTTTCGATCTCTGGGTCATGAAGACTTTCTATTCTTGAGGTTTCACGGATTACAGCCGGCTTTATGGAAAAGAGTGAGACGATGATACGTCTTCTACTTTGACGGATCGACATCATGATCGTGAAAACACTGCACTAGTGAACGCTCCACTTTATGCTGATAGCACTGCAGGTATAAGCAGTTCCACTTGAGATTATCTTTATTGGAGAGATGTTACATCCTGCAGACCATCCACGCTGTCTACGCCTAAGATTGGGTCTGAGTATAACATGACTGGTATTAAGATTTAGTAGCATGTAGTGAAAAATATCATATTAAAATTCTTCTATTGCATAGTTTAACATACAGTTTTATTAATCTTGTTATATCTATATATATAAAGTCATAATACTAAATATGTTAGAAATTTATTTTTTAAATTGTGATTTCTTCAATGGTTTCAGATTGATATAGTAATCTTTAAAACAAAGACAGTGTGTTTATTTCTATTCAATTAAAAGATATTTTAATTCTTTGCAAAGTATAAGTAAACGATACGTTATAAGGGTCAAACAATAGCTTTTGCATTGCCCACTTACCATGACACTTCATATATTATATTATAATGGAATACCTTAAGCGAAAGTCTATGCACTGGTATCATTTCATAATTCCATGCATATCAAAGGGGTATGTCAATAATACTGCACTCTAATTAAGTTGCACATCACTTTTTTATTTTTATCATAAGAGAAAATAAAAAATAAGAAAATTATTTATTTCTTTTTAGTTAATGTTTCTAAGCATCACGGTTGTAAGGAGACATTCGACGTGCATTAAAATATCAAATCAAACTTTTCTCTTGTATATTACATCTAATACATCCAATACCAAAATGGGAGTGCCAGTAAAATAAATTCAAAGATTAAAGATGGCAATCAGCGATCTCTAAATAGATGACTTTTCTTAGGATATGAACTACAAAACATGACCAAAATATTTATTTGTAATGTAATTAAATTTCATATGCTAATTTGTATGTAACAGTATGAATTTGAATGTTAGCTTCAGAGACAAGTAAAAATCCACTGACCTTCTTTGTTTGTCACGGTCGGATTACCTGCACTTAGAACACACTGTATGTGTTTTCTAGTTTTTAGATCTTGGGCGTAGTAAGTATTTCGCTTGTATTTGCAATTTGTCTAAGAATTCAATCCGTTCAGAGTGCAATATTTTTATATCTAATATTATTCGTATATCAGAAATCAGATTATGCTTGATTTAATCATGCTTTACACGTTCTTGTATAATATCAGCATTGGCCATTGGATGCAGAGACTTCTGGAAAATTTTGACTAATCACCTATGCGCATACTTCAAGACTGCACCTAACTGAATCTTTTTCTTGGACTTGTTTATGTCACCCGTAGTACAACAGTAGGACTCAAATAGATGTAACGCACAATGTCTTCGGTTTCTCCACATTTTCCTTTTCTCACTAACACGGTCTCTCTGCAACAAGCACTACCATTACTGCACTTTGTAACACGCGCTACAACGAGCATGTTGTTTTAAAGGGTATGGCACATTACTAAAAACCTGGTCAATATTTATTCATTTTATAATAAAAGTAATCTTTGGTATTATTAATTAATGTATCATTTTATATTAGGTCGATGTCACATTGGTACATCATTATCCTCATACTCACCATGAACATCATCTACTATCTGCAACTGCTAAATTAATGGTAGAAGTGTCTGCATTACATGCTGGAGATAATGGGAATTTGGAGATTAGTTGTCACTCTACGATACCAGATTATCCTATGAATAATGAGGAGTATGCTGATTTTAGAAAGCAGACAGTATCGAGTAATTATATACTATATATGAGTAATGCATTTTGATTTCCATTTATACTTTCATTTACATTTCATAGGGTGTACAAATCTTATATTTTGTTTCAAAACAAAAATTTCTAAAATTATAATGAACTATACTGTTTAATTTGAATTATGTATTATTTTGTTGCAGTTCAAATCATATTAGCACCAAGTCCTACATCTTTTGCAGTGAGGAGCATGCATGAGTTAGCACTGGTGACAATATCGTGCATAATTTGTGCAAAGTGCACAATAATTTCTTAATACAAGTCAATTTATATTTAATAAAAATGTAAAATATGCGTAAGAAAAACAAAAAAGAATATACAAACGAACAATCACGTTGTCTTCCTTGATTATACAGAAATGCAGGGTGCAATGATCTTATTATGTTGCAAAGCTATCATTCATAGACACGGTTTCCTCGTGCAGCTATTTTTTACGGATGCTTAAAATTTTATGAACTTCATAAGTGATTTATCTAAAAATGTTTTTAGACTAGAAATATAAACTCCTTTATGTATAAGGCTAAAAGATTGATGTTTCTACAATCAGTATGAAGAAGAAACAATATTGCGACTCTAAAATAAAAGTACCACCAGAAAACTGAACAGTTTAAACGATCAAAATAAGTAGTATGTACATGTAAATCCTTAAAAAGTAGAATGTATAATATTTACCGATGGAATATTTTATTATTTGTTTCAAGGCTGTATTTATTTAGAGAATAATTAAAGTATGTATGCAAGACTTAATCAAGAATATAAAAATTACGATTTATTTCATGCAATCGAAATATGGTATTGTAAACGTTCCATTTAATAAACTATGATATTTGGATGTCAAGGAGAAATATTAAGAAATGTGCAAACGTTCAGGCAATGGCATCAGCTGATGTATTTCATTGTGTTATATAAACTATTTCAAAAATTTCTCAAACTAATTTAATACCTTATTTTCCATTATCTAAAATCATAAAGGAGATCGTAGTTTTATTTAAATATTACTTTGTAAGTTATTCAAATTTTGATCAACAATTGTTCTCAATTATCATTTTAAATTTGACGCTGAAGAATGAAAAACAAGAAATATGGCACAAGTATTTAATGTTGTTATCTAAACGAAAGAAGCATCTATCGTTTTAATCTTGCCGCGTATATTAGTAATGATCCGAATACCTCCGAATACCTCCGAATATTGACGAAAGATTACGGAACTATTCGTCTGCTGCGTTTATGTAGAGCACAATAATGGGAGTGACGTCTAACTACTAAGTAGGTGAGTTTCGATTATTGCTATATTTAACAAAATTTACTTTTTATATGTTTTTGTTAAATAAATGATGCTAATCCAATTACATCATTTTTCTTTTGATTTTACCGTATAAAATTGGGCATACAGTTGCACCAACATTCAAATTGATTACATTTGTAACCATTATTAGAATATGAATCATATATTATCTACATATATGTAAATGTTCTCTTTATTCTTTAAATTATATTTTGATTTTGATTGATATATACATATATGTATATCAATATATATATATATATATGGAACAATTGGAGCATCATCGATCACATTTTATTTCGTGAATCTTGTTATCTGTCGCATACAGGCACACCTGTTGGATGTTCTGACACCTGTTTACGAATCAGTAAACTTTCAAGCACTTTCAAGTAAGCTAGTAAATTATATGATCATTTTGTTATTCTTCAACATATGGTTAATTTTAATTTTCAATATTTATTTAATTAGAATAAAGTGGATTTTAGTCAGTGCGTGTGTATATGCATATGTACATATATATCTATATTCAAGAGAAAAGTGTACAAATTTGTTGACAATTTTTTGTTGTTGGAAATATTTTTACTCAGGTATTTGTTTACTCACGCAGATATCATAAGTAATAAATAAATGTTATAATTGTCATGCATACTCGTTATAGCCTTTTAACAGGTCAGTATTTAATTGTACTGTAATAAGATATTATGTAACATATAGATGTTAAATATTTTGAAGCACTAAGCAATTTGTAATACCCATAAGAATATTAGAAATATATATTCTGAATTATCATTAATATTTTTTGTCTAGTTAGGTGTGATAATGTGATTATAATATTAAAATATCTAAGTGTATGTAGATATATGCAAGCTGTAAATGTTTTTTTTGTTATTAGACATGGAGCAAACGGAGCCACCATCACCTACAAATAAACCTGCGCAAGAATTTAAATTCTTAGTTACACTTTTAGAATTAACCGGAGCTGTGCTTATTATTTTGGTGATAGTTTGGACCAGTACATATAGGGGTGGTTTTGCTTGGACCTCTGATGTAAGCCTTGAGTTTAACTGGCATCCTTTACTAATGACTATTGGATTTGTATTTCTTTATGCCAATGGTATGAACATTAATTATTTATGAATTTATTTAACATGTTTATGAACATACATCGTTACAGAACTTAAAAGTATTTTTTTGCAATTTTAGCTATGCTTATATATAGGACACAAAGAAATGTTAGAAAGAGGCGATTAAAATTGATGCATTTTGGATTGATGTTGTTTATTATTTTATTGACAATAATAGCACTAGTTGCTGTTTTTGACTTTCATAATTTAAGCAACCCACCTAAATCAAACATGTACACTTTACATAGTTGGATCGGACTAACAAGTGTAATACTGTTTTGCTTCCAGGTATGGCAACATTTTACAAGAATAATGCACCATATATATGTACATATTCTGTAATTAAAAATTTATATTTTTTCAATAGTTGCTGGCAGGATGTATTACTTTTCTCTATCCGGGTTTACACGCATCATTAAGAGTATCTTATATGCCAATACATGTGTATTTTGGTGTGGCAACTTTTGTAGGAGTCATCGCAACATGTTTAATGGGACTTAACGAAAAAGCAATTTTTGCTTTGGACAAGTAAATTCATATCAATAATATTTGAGCGAGCGCTGTAACAAATTTAACAGAATTATTTCATTTATATATTTCAGGGGGTATGCCAACTTTATTCCTGAAGGAATCTTGATAAACACAATTGGATTATTCTTTGTCATTTTTGGAGCATTGGCAGTATATTTAGTATCGCAAGAGCAGTATAGACGTCAACCCAGGCCAGAAGACGACGTTCTCTTGACAAATACGCACAATTGAACAACGAGGGTATTTCGATCGGCTTAACAAATGGTACTCTTCATTGTGCTTGAGCTTTTGACAATCTTAATTAGTTTTTATTAGATAGAAATTTATTGTATTCCTTTTTAGTATCATCAATGCTATTTACAACAAGAAAATATTTTATTATCGATTTCATAACTATTTTTTAATTAATATAAATTAATTCTAATATTAAGAATTGTTGTGATTATCATGGTGCTACTTTTGAATTCAGTTTACTTAGAGAACAGATACCAAATAACAAGGGTGCTATCTCATTGAATTTTATATATGTATTTGATTATATCAGAAATATTATGTTTTATAATTTTATAATTTTATATGTCGAAGCCTTTTCGCAGCTACGATGAATTTGTTATTAACTTATGTTATTAAGAACTAAACATTACTCTGAAAGCAGTAATTAATACTTAAGTTAAGCGATGCATATGAATAAGTATATGCTGAATATATATGTGTTGTCCATTATGTCTTTCCATATCATATGCGTCTTATCTCATATATATAGTTCATAATGGAAAATCACAGTTTTTTGTCGATAACTTTTATAAAATTAAACCAATTTCGACGATTGCTGGCTTATATTGATGGGAACAAAGGACGATATCGATTCTGTCAACTACATAAATATAAGAACTCGTGTAAAAAGGTTTATATTTTTTATGTATGTCAGTCTGTCGGTCTGTCGGTTTGTTCCACAAAGGCTTTGAAACTATTCAACGGATTTAAATGAATTTTTTTTGTATATCGTCAAGAATTTCTTATCGTAGGTTTTAAAACTGATTTCATGACGCTACTATCTCCGGAAATAGAGTTACGTATTTTTACTTCGATTGCAGCTTATTACTACTAATGAGAGATCTATAATAATAATATTATAATTAGTAATAATGATATTATTATGTAATATAACGCATCTAAACCTTCACCGGGGCGAAACCCGAGTCAACTGCTCCCTAGTATTTAATATTTCTGTTATAATTCTATTGTACAAATAAAGACTTTACTTCATTTATGCAGCAAAAAAATATCCGGACTGTATTTATACAGTTATATATATATTTTTATTGAAAAAATTTCTTATAACTTTTCGTAAATCCAAGGATATTTACATTTGCGTTAAATCGCGCGTAAACGGATCGGGTATTTTCGCATATTCCGTTTACTATCGAAGCAGCGTTCGATTAGTTAGGCGTTTGACCAATGAGCGTGAAGTTTATCGTAACTATAACCCGTGGCGCCCCCGGTCGTACGTACTTTTTCAAAGTTATTCGGGAGTTCTCGCGCCGCGCGGTTGGATAGGCTGCAATCTTCGAGACGGCGCGTACGCAGTCACTATTTGCGTTTGTCGGCGCGAGTTGCGAATTTGCGTGTTTTCTCTTTGTGTCTCTTTGTTTCCCCTCAACCTAAATCATCTTTTTCTTATCAAGAAAATACGAGGCGAAGGATCGTCGAGTACATCGAGGGAGATAACAATGGAGAACGTTTGTCGTGTCGACCTTTACCTCGTCTACTAGAGTAAGTTTTCCTTTTATTTTGTATTTTTGTTCCCTTCTTAAATACGCATCGCAAAATGGATTAGTGATAACGTTACAAAGATAAGAAAATTTACATTCGCTCGTTCCTTTTTCATCTTCGATCGTAACATGCGATAGGAATGTGCCTCCTTTTTTTAACATAACCCTCCCCCACTCCGAGGTTCGTTCATAACTTGATCCCTACATTGTTCGTGCTTATCGTGTCGAATCGTAAATGATTTCTAGCGACGTAAAACGTAGCCTATTTCACAGATGAAACATGAAAACAATATAGAAACGAAGCGTCTTCTTTGATTTTAGAGAAAAAAGCGGGCGTAAAGCTTTAATATTTGCTTATACGATCGATTTTCATTGATGTCTACTGTTAGCGACAGTAGCAATCGATCATTCGGATTTAGAGCATAAGGACCGATAGAGGCCTGAGTTTCCGGCATTGAACAAACATATTACTACAAGTTCGACCGTTTTCATTAGAAAGAATTCGATGATTTTCGATTTCTTTATAGATAGGTACAGCCGATTCTAAATAATCACTTCTAAATCGAAATAACTTTAACGTTACGGGAAATGATCACTGAGCACAAAGATGCGTCACAATATACGAACTAATGAAGCACTAAAAGGATTTGTCACATTTTCGAAATGTTCCTTTCCATTTGGTGCCTAATTCTGACGTGTTCTAAAAGCGTACGAACGAAGGAAGCGTCCACTGCATCTCATTTTTCGCGAATGTGCATTCTTTTGCGAACGACGACGAGTCTTGTTACGCGGAAAAAGCACGTACTTTTACATTATACATACGTAATCGTAATATTCCGCGATCTCTTCGTCTCTCTCTGCCCCATTCCCCTCCCGCGCGCGCGCGCACTTTTAAGATTCAATCATCAATTAAGATCTATCGATCTCGCAATGAAAAAGATTTTTAGCGAGCATCTACTCTCCCTTCTCATCCTCCGCGTTCATCCGTCCTCGCGATTGAATGCAGTACGGGTAATGGCGACGACCGATTGAAATTGTCAAGATTATATTTTCTCGATGCGGTGCGAGAGAGGAGCGGCGTAGGATCCCCTTAAAAGGGGCTGTGACCTATCGTTGGACCTCAACGAAGCTCGACACTTTTGTGACCGCGATTGTTCCTTCGCATAGAGAAAACTTATCGATAAGAAACTATTCCTACTCGAAAGTAGGAATAGTTTTGTTATTTTAGAAAGGAACAATTCTATTGGCGTTATAGGAAGTTAATAATTAGTGTCATCGATTCAAAGGCACGGACTCAGACTTTTTTGGGCGAACTCGTTGATTCTCACCCGTACGATACATCGGGAAATAGTAAGGGAGAAGGTTAAGCTAGGTCGAACATAGGCGATGATGCGAAGTGCATGCGTGCAAATAAATACGAAAGACTTGTGTGGGTGCATGTCGCCTTCGAGATTATGTACGACACACATACCTACGACGATGATAAGCAATAATATAACGTTATATCATCGCGCAAGCCGATATCGCGACAACTTCTCCACTTCTTTTTTATCGATGTAACGAGCCAGGGAGGCTCGTTCCAAACGCATGGAAATGAGATAGGCGCCAATTTTAAATACCGTCTTGTTTTTCTTGCGGGTTCTAGTGATCTTTGAAAGAGGTCGTTTGGATTGCATTACTTTTTTATTTTGTTGAAAGGATGTACTCGTAAGAGGTGGCAAACCACCTCTCTTCTTTTTCTTTCTTTTTGTCACGATTATTAGATAATCACGGTGCCTATAATTTTCGGGATAGGTAATTGAGTACAAACCCATCTATATTAGATAGTTGTAATTAATTTTCGTCGTTTTAACTATACAATTTTTGTTGCTTTCTATAAAAAAACTCATTTTATTTTTTAGTTATATATATAGTATGTATTTAAATTTAATTTAAAGCTGGAAATTTAATTAGACATATCCGACGCTGTAGTCAATTCGGCTAACAATGGCATTTTGAGGTTAAGGACGTTCGATTCGAACGTAAATATTAACGTTATTACGTATGGTCACGATCGTAATAAAGATTTATCGTAACGAGGATGATGTACTTGTGTCGATCGCGTTGCCACCATGATCAAAAATTATCAGCGAGGCATACTTTTATAATTAAGGTGAAAATGTCTACCGATAAAAAAAGCCGAACCGGGGAAAGTCGTATGATACGGAAGAAGGAACTCGCGCGTGTATCGTATGCAAATCGATGATAAGCTCAAGCGCCGACGCGCGAAGCGTTGGTCGTCGCGATCGTTCGGTCTTTCCTCGCGCGCGCGCGCGCGGAGCTTGTCCTTCTCATTGTTTACCAACTCGGAAGTCTCTTACATAAATAATTAGCGCCAGTTTTTATTCCATGTCAATTACATTGACCGGTTACGTAATTGATATCAAACGAAGGAAGAGTCAATAAAACGATGGAAGATGTTATAATCTGAATGTAATAAAGAGAGAGAGAGAAGACATCTAAGAAGAAAATCGTGTGCCTAATCAGATGTCTAACAGATTAAAAGTTTATACAGAGTGGTCCACCTAAACGTAATCATTTACATATCTCTTCTATTTGTGATGACATGACAAATGTAAATGATATCGCAAGGTGAGTGCTTGGCAAATGTTATTTTTTCCAGAGTTTTCAAGATTATTCATGGGTAACATTAAGTGGACCACGCTGTATATTACACGTTTATGTTATTTAGTGCTCACGAAAATGGATGGAAGTATGGAATTCACGAAAAACAATAAGTAACGGCACGTAAAGCTGCCGCGTTATTTGGACGTGCTTTTTTCTGCGAATTTGGTGACGAGCGCGAAATTCCAATACTATACTTCCTTCTCCTCTCTTTGTCACGCGACAAGACGCGTTTTCCGTGTCACGCTTCGTTCGAAAGTCACACGTGCGATAAAGCAGACTCGCAATAGTCGAATGGGGTTCTATTCTCTTTCGGTGGAAACTGTACGGAATGATTGCTCTTAAATAAATGTGTACAGCATACGCGCGAGCGCACAGAGTTTAGAAGTGTTGCGTAATGCGTCTTGCGTGTTTTGCGGCGCGCATTAGCTCATATCGAAGCAATTCTCGAGCACGCTGCGGTCATTTTCCCACCGAGGCACTTCCACCTTCTCCTCCACCCCCTTCAACCTTCCCTCCCGCCTTTCCCCTCCTTCTTTCAACTTCGTCAGCCCGCGTTAACTCGCGTCTACCGTAATTTTCTGTATTTTTTGCCTCTTCTTTTTTCTTCCTATTCGACGGCAATTTTTTCTTTCCCTCTTTTCCTCTTTCTTCACAGGGGAAACAACAAATGTAATATCGATCTATTACGTGTAGAGCGTAACGTGCGGATAGAGGAAACCACTCTCGCGTCTCTCTCGGGGCGTCTATCGTAACCGAGTCTATGAAAGTTATGTTATCTATGACGATTACATTATTTGCGCACACTGTTCGTAGATGGTTCACGCGCGACGTATCAACACCACCGCGCGTGTAGGTCTATCAATTTTTCTTTGTCTCTCTTTCTTCCCTTACAAAATAAGTCGCGCGTGCAGTCGAGCTTGGTCTCAGGAACCACGTTTTAAACTAGGAAAAAAGTCGAAAGCTTGCCGTACGACGCGAACGACCGCGTTTAACGAAATCGATCGACCGATAAATCGAACGATTCTATTATTTATCGACGGAACTTATCGGACCGACACTTTTCTAATTTGCGTTACGTTACGAGCGTAATATTTAATAGTTTGAGTATTCGAGCGTATATCGGAATGTAACGCGCGTCCGCCGATATTTTATCGGATCTCGAAGTACATAGATTTCGGATTAGATCGCGAACGATCGATACTTTTCTAACGATTCAACGTGAAGTCGGAGAAAGTGAGATTTCGTTGTCTTCGTTGTAACTTACTACAAGGCGTCGAATAGATGGAAATATTTGCGAGAGTTATAATAAGACCAATACGATTACCGTAAATATACGTGTCTATATGATAGATGTATACGCGTAGAATCGCTGAATCCAACGGCGGCGCGGCGTCCTTGGTTATGCGTTCCAAGTCACGAGAGAGTCGCGACCCGCGAGTCCTCGCGCACGATTATGCATGTATGTATGTATTTCGTGCTACTTCCGAGACTTCGCGCGCGAACAATCTCACTTTCGATAATACAATTTTCCCTCGATCGATCACGACTCACGGAACGGCGCGGCGGCGATCTAAAGATCTATGCGAAGAAGAGGAGAGAGAGAAATAGTCGATGCTTACGTAATGACGCGACGACGGCGGCGACGTCTGTCGATCGAGCGAAAATCGATAGAAAAATGGAATCATGGATTACGTTCGCGATGCCGATTTTAAGGTTGACAGCAATTTACGCGGGGAAATAGGAAGAAAATGCGTAATAGGCTCTTTTTGATCATAAGTTTGATATTCAGTCACGGGATAGCATCGAAGAGAAATGATTAGGATGAAGGAAGGGAAGGACAAAAAAAAAAACAAAATGCCGGACGTACAGTGATATGCAAATATAGTAATAATTTCTCCAAAGCTAATTAATAATCTCGCGAACGCTTAGAAATGTAAGCGATCTGTAACCGTGGTGTTCTCGTGTCTCGTGATACCTACTTTTTTCTAAAACCTGTTTTAATAATCATACACCTGGGAAATCCCTCCAAGTATGCATCATTTTGCAAGCACGATATTTACGAAAGATTTCGTTTTCTTCGGAACATTGACGGAGGCTCGTATTACGTCACTTCGCTTTGCATCGAATGGAGCGTTGCACTTCGTACTTCCTTTTCGAACGATCGACGACTTCACGCGCGCTCGGAGTGTCGCTGCGCACCTTGAAAACATGAAAGATGGATGCTGACGAGGCAACGATTTTTTTTTTTACGTGGGGGAAAACCTTCAAAAGGCACCCCGGATGCATTATCGATGATATTTTGCACATGGTCCTTTTTTAGCAAAATCTAGAAATAACACAAGGATAACAGTAAAGCACTGTAGAAAAATTACTGTAACTGTTCAGTGTCCGTATGCACTACTACAAAAAAACAAAACAATGAGGTCCATTCTAGTTGTTCTTATTAACTGATCGCGTACTGCAACGTTATGTTGACAACTGATCAGTTAGAGTTCTTCATTTCTTTCTTCAACTTTACACATTCACAATAGGCAAGGGCCAAAATTAATTGGTTGGTCTCTCTACCGAACGAGGAGATCCGGGGTAGTGTGGGATTTTTACCCACTAAAACCCCCACGGTGGCCATCCTCTCGTGTATCGGGCTCCGGGAACCTGGTTTAGATACTACCGGTGCCCTCCCCAGGCAACGATGAGTCAATGAAACGTCCTTTCGTTTGTCGCATTCTTCTGCGTTTCATCGTAATACGGATAGAACGTGTAAGTACCCGAGTCGAAATTTTAACTTTGGTTTGACCCTCCAATGCTTAAAAGCGGACATAACTGCCATTTGGAGGTTGAAACCGAAGTTTAACGATTAACCGAAACTTCGATTTGACCCTATGAAACCTACATTTTAGTCTACGTAGGTTTTGGAGGCTCAAAACGAAGTTTATAAGCTTTGTTTTGACCCTCCAATGGTTAAAAGCGGACATAACTGCCATTTGGAGGCTGAAATCGAAGTTTATTCATAATATATATAGATATACTGTTCGTATTCCATAAGCTTCACTTTTAATCTACAAACTTCTAAAGGAGCATTTTGGAGGGTCAAATCGCGATTAAAATTTCGACTCGGGTACCTATGTGGAACAAAAGTGATTAACCCACAGACTTGTGGCTCCTCTCTCAATTTTTTTTTTCTTCGGGATCGTTTTCTATATGTACCTACTTAAAGTCCGAGGTAAATAAGCAGATCGTTGAGAATTTCGATTCGATGCGAATAGCGAACGCGCAGGAAGCTCGTTAGTGTTTCTCCTTTTAAGGATCAGATAAGAACTCGTTTTTCTTTTTCTAACTAAAACTTTAACCAAACTCATATTCCCTTCCTCCCTCCCTGACATTTAACGAACGATTTGTGATTTTTAAACGAGGGGCAACTAAACGAAAGCTCCGTTTAAAGCACGGAAACTCAAGTCCTACCTAACCTACTCGTAGTAGCGAACACGTGGTCAAGAACGGCGCGCGACCGAGGAAGCCAACGAAATCTAGGTAACCGCAAACTACCGCGTTGCAAATAGCCCGAAAGGTCAAAATATTTCAAATGCAAATCACATTAGGCTCGCAAAGATGTCTAATATATCTATAGCCAACGGTGAATGCATGGTCCGGGTCTCATCGCCATAACCACGACGACTACGCGGGTAACATCGTTCCATGTATTTGATAGTAATTATTATTTCTATACCCAGCAGGAGTCACGGAATACCAAATTAAATTTCACACCAGACGTATACGGTATTTCGGATCTCAAAAGCGGGACGACGCGACGCGGCTTGCATTTTCCATTCGTAACTAATAGCCATAGTCTTCGTCCAGCTTCTACTTAGCTTTCCTTCGATCTAGTAGTACTCTTCGTGAAATTCGTGTCTTCGTGAAAACCGTCACCGGTTTTCTTCTTCTAATAAGAAACACCGATGAACGATCTCGATCGTTATTATCGATTAGGCTTGTCGATTCTTGCACGTACCTGATAGCATTTCGCGTCAGAGGGCAACGAGAAAGTGCGTCTGGCTATTGCATTTACCATTTTTTTGGCTTACCTTGATATAAGAAGCAAAAACTATCCTTTGTGGAAATCCGCCGAGAAGCCGGCCGGCGCGGCGTTGCTTTTAGAATTTACTGCGAAACAAGAAGTGGCCATTGCGCAAAAAGAAGTGGTTTAAACGCGTGCTCGTTATTCGACGATTTTCGATCGCCGCCGCCGTCGTACGAAGGAAGTTGGGTTGGTACGACGTAGGTACGACTTCGAAGTCTTTATATACGATCGCGATCGATTAGAAGAAAAAAGAAAGCAAAGGTGTTTTTTGCAGAGTTCACGAATTCGTATACGCTTGAATACATAACGTACGAGTGGCTGGCACAGGTGCATTGATGTTTACGTCACAGGTCAGGCGTTCATAGTGGACATTGATAGTTACTTCCGCTATCGACTTATGATTCTCCAGACTTATTACGTCACGTCAGGGCATATTAATAAAGAAAGGAGAGCTTATCGCCTTGACATTAGCGCACCCGTAGGTGCGTTCGGTACAGCTGCTCCTCCTTTCTTCGACTTTTTCATTTTTAATTAACGCCGAGATTAACGATTTAACGCCGGGATTGGAAGAAGCGAAATCAAAGTTCGATATGTGCGAGAGATCATCGTTCGCTGTTAGCTCTTCCGTTTTAGGTATCATGTATCTTTTGACAATTGGTTTACACGTAAGATGGGTCGACCATCCCTAAAACGAACCTGGAGATTCTAAAGTCTTGTAATAGGTATTCGATGTTAACCAATATTTGATAGTGTCGAATAAACTTCTTTATCTAACATTTTCACCGACACATGAATGTTGTATATAAAAACTTTACTATAAATTATGTGTAATATGATTGAATAAGATTATATTCTTATTAATAGTGCATTAGTATTACTAGTAGTCATCCATCGGCAACCATTATAGTACCATTGAGAAGACAGGGTTAACTACTATGCCAGTCAACGTGTTAGGAGCGACACTTTAATTTGAAAAGTAGTGAAGTTTATCCTCTTTTCACATGAGTTAAGCCGAACGAAACGAATCGATCGGATTCGTTTACCGAGGGTTTGGAAATACTCGAGCTTGGTCCAGAACGAATACAGGTGTACACGGAGATGAAAGACGAGAGGGACCGTTCAACGAAACGATGCAAACGATCCGATTTACTTATCTTCACCTGCTACGAGCTCTCCTATTCGAGATAGCATCTCGTGATGCTTGCGTGCGTCACGTGCGTATTTTGTACAGCATCGATCGTTTAAAGTTATATTCTTCGTTCTTCTTCGCCTTTTTCAAACATATAGCTCTAGGTACATATACTGCAGCTTTCACATCGTTGCTTAACAGTATAGCTACATAGTTTTTGTGAAAGATATCCCATACTCCTTTTTTTAGGCACGACCGCAGGGAGTTCCTTATGCTCTCGATCGAGCAAAAAGTGTAACGGACGATTATCTCCGAAACTATTCGAGATATCCAAAAATCCTTTTGGATCTTTACGTTTCATAACAAGATCTAAATGTGTGTGTGTGTGTGTGTGTGTGTGTGTGTGTGTGTGTGTGTGTGTGTGTGTCCACTCTAGCGTCTAAACGGCTGAACGGATCGAAGTAAAATTTACACGGAAAATCCAGTTACACCCGACGAGGATCCACTAACAATTTCGATTCGATCCGATTTCCGGTTTCAAAATGGCGGGCATTTTAAAAATTAAAAAATTCATAAAAATTATGTTATAAGAGCAAAACAATTAAAACTTTGCACAAATATGTAAGGTAGTGACAACTAATAACATGAATTTTTTCAAAATTTTTCAGCGAAACAGTACAAAATGGCGGACTAGTAAAAATTTGTATCTACTCTAGCGCCTAAACGGCTGAACGGATAAGGCTGAAATTTATACGAAAAATCCAGTTCTTCCAAACATAGATCCACTAACAATTTCGAATTGATTCAACTTCCGGTTTCAAAATGGCGGTCATTTTAAACATTAAAAAATTCATAAAAAATTCTCTATAATAGGCAAACAATTCAAACTTTGCAAAAGTATGTAAAATAGTGATAACTAATAACGTAATTTTTTTCAAAATTTTTCAGGGAAGCGATACAACCAGAACGAAAAAACATTTTTTTTTTTTATGACCAGAAACGAGTTTTAATGTAATCGGTATTTTTAAAAAAATTATCCCGACGGCCAGATAGCGATAGTCAAACGGCCGCAATCAGCTATCCTGTACTCTCATAAGAACAGGGATAGGCGAGCGCAGCGAGCCGACTTCCTGTACGAATCATTACCGCGGTCGTGCCTAATACGAAACAGCAAGGCTGTTTCGTTCGGGGGCCCCAGCCCCCCTATAGCTGGTTCTATTATTTATTTTCCTCGCGTATAACCTCAAACGGACAATTTTACTTCTCGCATTGTCACATTGGTACGAAAAATATTAATAAAACGGTTATTTTCTGAATTATGAACTCAATTGCACGCGGTTCCACTTTATTTCGGTTTTATAGACAAGGATTGTTTCGCAGGTCAAAGGGACCGGTTTTGAGCTTGGGTAGTCGGAGGTACGATAGGGGATGTCGTTAGCAAGGCGTAGTCTGTCAGGAACAGGCCTGATGACGTTTATATAATCACGTGGTTAAATTGTTGTTCCGTTATCTATATGCTTACGTAACTGGATTTTAGCTTGGTTCACGCGAAAAAGACAACATTCTGTGTTTTTGTGCGGCATGACTAGTGCGATTGTAGACCTACTCGTAGTTTTTCTTTATGTACAAAAGAAAGAAAATTCCAAAACCTTTATTATTTTATTTTCTTTCATATGAAAACAATTATACATATAGATATACGATATACCTGCACGTTACAATTGTATTTAATAAACTTTGTTTCATTACCCACTCTTTTTGTTCTTACAAAAAGCTCGGTTTATTTAAATGTTTCGTGTCTCATGAATTTGCATCGTGTCTCATACCATTCTCTCGCGTTTCAAGCGAGGGCATCCTTCGCAATATTTTTTTCTACGTCTCGATGAGCAATCAGGCAACAATCGGCCAATTATAAAAATACACAATAAGCAGAGGAGCAGGAATTCAATAATCAGTCGCGCTGCTTCGTCTCCATCGTCGATGAACGGGGCAATTAGCGAGATAGAAACCGTCTAAAGGAGGAAAGAGAAACATTTTCACTGACATTTGTAATTAATGCGTCTTCTAATTATTCGTCTTCTAATTCGTTCGTTTCTTTTACAGATCGTGCGAAATTATGGGTACAAATGGAGAGGGACGCGGCGTGGCACGACGTAGATACCAAGGTACGTACGATTATCAATATATTATTTATTTTTAATGGACATCATTACTATTTCGTTTGTAAATTTTTTTTTTCTCTCAATAATAATCGATAGACATGTAAGACCATGTAGCTTGGTGAGATCGTTAGTTTTTCTCGCGAGATCGAAAAGTATAGCGTTACGATGAGTTGACCAGGGTCAGCTTACCAATCAATCGACCAGAAAAGAGGTGTCTCGATTCTTCGGACAACGTATAATCTCTAGGACCGTAGCAATCGAGAGTCACGTTACGAGGAAAGATAATCGAAAGAAATCGGATACTCCATGAAATCGGTTAAAGAAAAATCGTGTCATAGTTGTACGCACGAAGGACAAAAACTTCTTTTGGCCGTGTAGAGGGTAGGGAGGATAGCGATAGAACGATCGATACCCGTTAAACCTGAAGCACGGCTACATATTTTTGTCATTCACCCGTATCACGGTACACTTACAACGTTAGTTCACAAAAAAAAAAAAATAAAAAAACGTTCTGGGTAATTATAGCATGCATTTACGACGAATACTCGTTTTTAGTTACGTAAAGCGATTTTAACGGTGGCATCGATGTGCCAAGTAAACGCGGCTTCCATCGGTGTGATCCATTTTCGTAATACGATACCTTTTATAGATAAAAAAAAAAAGAAAACAATGAAATGTACCAAACACGTGTATAACCTATGAGAATGTCCATGAATACGGTGTATCGACTTCCCTTTGCGAACGTCGCGTCGGTTCTGCGTCAGTGGGATTATGCGATATCGTTAATAAATTTGGAACGGATGGTTTTCACGGTCGTTACGCGATTAGGTATTATTCCCAGAAATAAACGAAAGGAAATGTGAAACGAACACTCCACCCACGCCCATTTTTCTCTCTCTCTCCCTCTCATTCGAGAGGGAATATTTGAATAGCAGCTCCAAGATCGTTATTCGAAACGTACAAGTTGCGTACCTACTCTCCTAAACGGATAATGGGATAAGCATAGTATCTACCGAGAGGGAAGAGGTCGTCGGGCACGCGAATAATCACTGCAAATTAATCTACGTCGAATGGGGTAGAGAAGCTGGGTCAGAGACCGAAGGGGGGGGGGTTGTTAATCTGTAGGTAGCAAAAAATCACTCTAATGAGTGGACAAGGTAGATTTAGCGAGCAGGGATCGGCTCGGGAACGTACCGCGGTCACTTCAAACGTCAATGCCGATCCTGAAAGCGATGATCACTAGGGTTGAACGTAGGTGCAGAGAAGGGGGTAAGGGGTTTATCGATGATAACAATTAACGTTGACTTACGAAGGTATCGCGACATGTGGACCGTAAGCAGTAGGCTTAGTATCTGTAATTAGTGCACGATAATCATAGCGAGATTCCGATGTTGCTGATCGTGTATTACACGATTCCTATCTCTTGTATTATGATGTTTCTTAGCCCCCCTCCCCCCGCCTCTCCTTCCAGACAGCGATCTTAGGGAAAAAATCAATAAGATAATAGACTCGATTTGTTTGTAGTTCGTATCCAGGTTTGAGGAACAACTTGATACTTGTAGTTCCGTATGACAGTGCAACCGAAAACTTTTCTCATATAAAACGTATGCCGAGTTCTCTCGAGCTTAAAGATTTCTTTTCTGTTTGCGAGGATGTTCCCGAAAAAAATTCAAAACTTCGTGTTTCAGTCATAGGCATAGTTTTTTACCAAAGAAGCAAGTAATAACCCGAGTCGAAATTTTAATCGCGATTTGACCCTCCAAAATTCTCCTTTAGAAGTTTGTAGATTAAAAGTGAAGCTTATGGAATACGAACAGTATATCTATATATATTATGAATAAACTTCGATTTCAGCCTCCAAATGGCAGTTATGTCCGCTTTTAACCATTAGAGGGTCAAAACAAAGCTTATAAACTTCGTTTTGAGCCTCCAAAACCTACATAGACTAAAATGTAGGTTTTATAGGGTCAAATCGAAGTTTCGGTTAATCGTTAAACTTCGGTTTCAACCTCCAAATGGCAGTTATGTCCGCTTTTAACCATTGGAGGGTCAAACCAAAGTTAAAATTTCGACTCGGGAACTTTTCTTCGGTCTTTCTTTCTTTCTTTATATTATCAGTTCATACGAAATCGTGGATAGAAATGCGTGCCGTGTGGAGAGATCGAGAGAACCGCGAGGGCGTATAGCATATTGTTCTTTTTATTTCTACCGAATTGTTAGATGTCGCGTATCATTCACGTATGCACGTACGCGCGTACCGTGGCTCAACGTGCGAGCTCGAATCAAAGAAGTTGCACTTGGTGGACTTCCTCTTGTCGTTCTCTTGTACGACGACTGTATCTCGTTAAAGCTCGAATGTTAAAGCCGCCGACGTTCCAAAGACGTCTTCATTCTAAGAAAGCATCTCGTTGCAATCGACACGATTTCATTTTCCAATAAAAAATTGATTGACAAAGGACATCAATATTATGAATTATAGATATATTATAAAGGTAGGTACTACGAATACCTATAATAAATTTGATTAATAAAGATTTCCTATATTCCAAATAAAAATAAACTCCAGTTTTCCGTAACATTATAAAGTTTATTGTTTTGCAGCAATTAAAATTTAGCATTTAATGATTTAAAATTGAAAATGGAAGGATCTCACCACGCTTATAATGTTAAATAATCCTGATATATCTATACACCTAGGTATATATAAAATTACAATTACATAATATATGATTATATGATTATATAATTACACAATTATAATTATATACCTACATATACTAATTGTAGTTTCAGTTATCAAGAATCAAGATTCTTGATTGATTTTTCTTGCCTTGCCTTGATCTCGAAGCACAAATCTTGTATTGTCTCAATTTTATCAAGAACAAGACATTTGACAAGACAAGATTTTGAAATTCCTGTCTTGTCGCTCATCACTAGTCTAGAAGTAGTATCGTGTCAGAGCAAAGAGAGATAGCAAAGAGATAGTGGAAGGGAGGGAGGGAGGAAGGAACGGAACAAGGTTTAACCTTGTCGGAGGGTAAAATTGAGCCCCTCCCCGAGTCGGTGAGAGGGTGGGAAAGGGGTGGCAAAGGGGTGTCGATGGGTTGTTGGTGCGACGGTACAGGGGGCGGTTTCGGTCACTCCCACCTGCGCGGTACCACGTGGTCCGAGCGGTCGCTATTCTCTTCCTCTCCCTCTCTCTCTCTTACTCTATGTCGTATGGAGCCGGAGCGGGTATCGGTTGCACGGAGGCATTCGTATTAGCGGCGCTCGCGCGTAGGCGCTTCTACCACCCGCGAAGGAAGGTGTTTCTCAGTGCGGAGCGGGCGCCTCTCCGAGACGCGAGTGCTCGCACGCGAGTTCGTGTTCTCCAGGTACCAAGGATATATCTTCATCATCTACTACCTCCACTACCGATATCACCGCCAGCTTCGATCAGCACAACCTGCTAATTTAACTTTCTCGTATAGTCTATGTGAGTGACGTCACGCGGATTCATTGAAAACTATTTTCATTGGCTGCCTGGAGATAAGGCCAGCAAGGCCTTATTTTTTCTTTTTATTAAAGATGCAACCGTTTCCTCCTCGTCGACGAGCGCGCGTACGTACGACGTTCCGCTCCTCCTCGGTAAGACCGCCACCCTCGTTTCTTCTCCTTTCTCTTTCGTCCCTTTTCTCTGCATCTTTGTCCAAATCTAAATTGTTACGGCAAGGACATGGATAAAGAAAGGATCACCGAAGTTGCCACAAACGTCAAACGTCGTTTCTTCGAAGGATTGTGAACGAAGCTTTCGCGAGTGCTATCATCGTTTCTATGATTATCGTAGAAGGAGAAGCCGAGCTTGTTCAGTGAGATCTTTCAGGACTTTTTCAGTGATTTTCTTTTTATTGAGAGAGAAACGTGACAGTGAGATAATGTGTATGTTAATATTGGATTTGTTTGGCTTAATCCACCTGGAAGTTCGGATTCTTTAAGGTATTTTTCTCGTCGTAAAAATGGAAAGGGTGCAAATCGATCGTTTATTTTTCTTTTCTTTTGCCAAGGAAGCCCTTCCTTCGCTCGTTTTTATTAAAATCGACTCTGGCTCATTTTATTTATCCCCAGCTGATTCATTTTGTCCTCGATCTTTCAGTTAGCTACGAATCGAATATATCGGACTTGCGAGTAATTGATTTCGACGTCGTGCATTCTCGCATGTGTTTTTCTAATTTCCCGGCTAAACGTCAGAAGAAATATAAGAAATTCCGATTAGAACGTTTAGGAAAGATTACTTCCGTATGAAAAAAGTGTGTCGCGCGTATACGCGTAAATAAACGCCGTGCGCCGCTCGAGTTCGCGCTTATCGATAACGAACAAAGTTGTTCGCTTTCCTTATCTCCGCCGTGACAAAATTGTGACAATGTCGATGCTTACTTACCCCTCTTATTCTCGAACGAAGACGTAAACCAAAGCTATTTCATGATGATGCTAATTAAGGATTTTACACTGAAATACGTATCTTATTGTGCAACCGTAAAACGAAGAAACGATCGATTACCTCGACGATCGGGACCGCGCACGGGAGACGTAATTGCCCGTTGATATAAATTAAATAAGACGTTTGAGATCTTCCGATACGTGGATTATTCCTTATAAACTTGCTAGAGATGAGATGAACCAGTCGTGGCGGTAACTCTCGTCGCGCCAAGGAAAAGAGAGAGAGAGAGACCTTACGTAAGTCAAGAAAACCGGCCGAATACTGAGTGCCTCGCACTCGATTAATGATACCGTACGAACTGCTCACGGGTCAACTTTGCACATTGTAACGCGTTTGATAAGCCACTAATTCTTTCTGATTATCTCTCGTACGATAAAAGAAATTCGTAATGTGATTTAATCGAGTGATTCTTCTCATTAAAATTGGCCTAACGCATCGATTGCCATGAAATATTTGACAACAAATAAGTTGATAAGATATAGTTTTCGTTCAGCTTCGTAATATTTTATTAGTCCAACTAGATCCTTTCAAATATCTACTTGTTAGATCATTCGTGTCACTGTCACTCACATACAAGTGACGCGAGTTGAGTAACGTGTCACCCGAATTTGGATGGAACGGCAGTCAGCGTGTTAAACGATCCTTCGGAGGATATTTTTCTTGAACAAGAGAGCAATAAGTAAAAGAATAAAAGGAGAGAGGGAAGTTAGCTCGTTGACTCGCCTATCATCTAGATCGGCCCGCAGGGACTAGTTCGTTCGCTAGGTTGAACTTAAATCGTTCGAGACGTCTCTTCGGAGAATGTTTATATCTCCGTGAAAGAACGTTCTTCCGCAAGAGTGGCTCGTGCACGTGTAAGTGGTTAACGTCAACGTATATACTTATACACACCGAATACTTACATATACGCGTCGCGTGGAGCGAGCGCCGCGCCGGCGGTCGACGACGTTGCTTAAGCGAGAAATGTCATAAAAATTCGGAGTTATCTGCCTGTCGGAGCATGCTGGCAATTAATGTAGTCCCGGAGGCGTACCTTTACTATATTCGTTATGAATCGCGAATGCATCGTCCCGTTGATTAATTGCTAATTCCTCGCACAAAGCGATCTGCCGTTCGTTTTGACACAATTCGTGCGTTCTTACGTAACCTCCGATTGTTTCCCGTTTTCGAATGATTTTTTTTTATAAGATTTTTTACGAAAACTACCACGTTCTCATTGGATGGAATAATTAACGGGATAACGTAACGCATCGGCCATTACGTTTAACCGCGTACGCTGACGTGTCATTTGCATATCGTAATTATCACATTTTGTGCCACGAAAACTGTCATGTGCTTATATCCCTATATGCGTTTCGTTGTTAGTCTTTTATTTTCCTTTTGCGTCTCGTCTGTCGTTCGTACAAGATAAGGTAGGCGCTACCGTGCGACGATCAAGTGCATGAAAAATGAATCAGTCGAGGACCTCTAAAGAAGAGGTCGCTGACTCGTTAAATTCTGATTTATGCCACGCACGTTGCCTGATTATAATGAGATAATAATCTCCTTTTTCCGTTTCGCGAAGCATATCAGCTTCGAGACGACTTTTCCGATGAAATCGTAAGATAAGCATCCGCGTTGCATTTATCGTGTAACAATTATGACGCGGGTACCATTATAATGCCAATAACCATTAACGCGTTTCTCAATTAATCGGGAGTAATCATTGGCTCTGCGAGCTTCGAGTTTTACACTGAGGATCCTTCGAAGAAGCATCGTGGTCGTTTTTACAAAATGGCAGCGTGAAAAAGGTCAATATATCGAAAGATTCAAGAGAGAGAGAGAGAGAGAGAGAGTGAACCAATACGATGAAAAATTATGATCCAACTTGAATACATGATTAAAAAATAAATTCGAATTGTTCGTTGTGTACGTCCTCAGACGAGGATGGATCATCATCGTCGGATGTTAGCGATGTCGAAGATGCCGCGATAATTGGCGATGACGGCGGCATGAGTATTCATCATCATCGTCATCGGTGTGTCACCGATGTCACCGTCGGCAACGACAGAGAAAACGAGCAGAAATCTTTGGTCAACGATTTCGTCGTTCGCGAGAGGTAGGGAAAGTGGAGGAGGAAAGAAAAGAGAAAAATATGGGACAGGAGATGATGGCCGATGAGATGTCTCAGGGCTACACTCAGCTCGTTCACCCAGTTCAGGAACCCCAAGAGTTCATTTCGTTAGAAGAATTTTGTCCGCGACTTCATCAGGATACACGCAGCCATGAATTACACGCCCAACAACTTTATCATCACCATCATCAGCAGCAGCAGCAGCAACGAAGATACTATAGTCTCTCGAGCATTCAAGAGTAAGTGTCGTAATTCGAATCGTCGTGTTCTCGTTTTTCTTTTCGAAAAAAAAAATAAATTCACGTAGGTACTATCGTCACGTCGCGCGTCTGGTTGAGTCGTCATCTTGGCGAATCGGGCATTAAAGTCTCCCACATGGTTCCATCCCTCGCGATTCGAACGTCGTTACACCAAGAAGAGAAGTCACAACTTTCATGTAATTTCCGTGCGTGCTATAAACTCGTCTGTAAATGCGTTCTCCCATAAACTCTCCGTTTCACGAGAATTTCCTGAATCGTTCGTTATCCACTCTTACTTTCTACACCTTTCCGAGGATTAAAGAGACACTGGTACGAGTCCCGGTGTATCGGTTTAGGCCGATCCGTGATTCGAAATTAAAAGTTCTATGTACCTAAATCTCTTTCACGTTTTTATGGATGGGTGAGGGGTGGGGAGGAATTTACGGCGTGAAATAAGAACGGTACGGGAGTAAATTTCGTTCTAGCCGTAAAGCTGATTAAAGAACGTTAAATAATTGACCGGTGTACCTATACGATTTTCAACATTAACGCTTGGCACAACATGGCGTGCTTTCCGTGATGTTTTCAGGGCTCGATAATAGTGGCGCAATAAAACGGTGGCCTACGGGGTTCCACTTTCCAGTCTTCCTATCTCCTTCTCGTTCTCACACTAAAGACTAGACGCTAGACGTGTCCTATACGTATGGAACCAACGTTTACGATCATTACGTAACACGATTTTATCATTGTCTCTCGCGTTACCGTCCGGTCGTTACATCTTTCATCGGTCGGTGCGCGAGTATCGAATTCGCGATGAGTTTCGCATCGTTTCTCTTGGCTTCTCTTTCGCTATACCTGACCATCATTATATAGGTAGATATGGTACATTTATAGAAGAAGAAAAAAAGATACCAGCGTCATAATCATAGAACGTGTAACCTATTATACGAACGAACGACCCATAAGTAATGATACCTACGTGTTCTTTAATTATTAAGTCGACTTTGTATATTCCAAGAAATGAAAAAAAACACAAAGTTGTACGTACGATGTTGCACGAGAGAAGGGAGCAAAAGTAGGAAATCGATTGAACCGATTTAATCATTAATATGTAGGGGAAAGTATGGTATATTGGACCGGCAACTAAATTGGACCACCTTTGTATTTCAAAAGATAGTTTTACAATTTCAATATTGGCAACACCAAACGATATGCATCTAACTTCATTACATATCGGCCGTATTGTTTTCGTTGTGACATTGAACGTTTGTGTTTTGTTTTGGAAAATCTATGTTGAAATACAAAGGTGGTCCAATTTAGTTGCCGGTCCAATATACCATACTTTCCCCTATATCGTAACTACGAAAGAGATCGTCAAATTTCCCGAGTTCATCCTGGTCGTTTGGAAGCAAAGTAACGCGTGCTACGTCGAAGCACGAGCGTAGGATTAAATTCGAAAAGCCGATGATGCGATTAGCGTGTTTGTAAAACGCCATGATTTTGCTTTTTTTTATCCTGTCTCAATAGTTTTCTCAGCACATTGTCCCCTTAGAAAGAAGTTCCTTATGTCGGTATCATCGGACACTCTTACGATGTTAAAGCTCTCGCGCGTTGGTGGTGCGATGCCAACGACGTCGCGTGCGCGGTATCTATGAATAAATAGAATTACGCTAATCGGTAGCGTTACATCACGATACACGGAACCACTTGCGCTTTCCGTCGGTGATAGATAAGTGGCTGACCTTGGACCGACGTTTTTCCACGAGCGGCGGCGACGACGACGGCGCGTTGTCAAGAAATTTCCCTTCTTCTTTTGCGAAGTTTATCGTGCTATTTATCGTTTCTATGCCAACACTTTCTTCTTACTTTTAACGTTAGAACCCGATATCGGCCGATCGGCCCGATAACATCGAGGCATTATCGAATTAAACGGGGTAAACGTTAACCACGGTTAACCGGCTAAACGGCACACATATCCTGCCCATGTGGAAAGTAATAAGAGTATACGTACTGGAATTATGATCGGTCGATCGAAAGGAAAAAACGAAAGGTTGGACAAGCTAGTTGCCGCCGCCGCCGAGTGGAACGCAGAAAAGCGAGCGAACCGGCATTGTTCGTAGAAAAGCAGTTAGAAGCGATAAGCGTGACGCCCGACGCGCGAGATCGACTCGCCTATCGATAGCGTACCATGTTAGCACAGCAGACCTGTCGCTACGATCGTTTCATACCGCTTTATAGCGCTCGTCCGCGTTCCCTGGCATATGTCAGTGTCACTTTCCGTAGATTGTCTTTCGGTATGCGATAGGTTAAAAAACCCGCACGGAACCACTTCTATCGTCTCCCATTCGGATGATCTACGAACGAGCCTGCCAAGTTTGCATGGTCACACATCGGGAAATCGGAAAGGAGAATCGATAACGTTGCAGAGTCGTGTAGAGATAATCGACTTTTTGCGAGTTAGATTTATCGGACGTGGAGACGTAGAATCGAAGGAAAGAATACCAAGATAAATTCTTTTCTCTTAAAGCTGATAAACTCGTCCCGAGATGACTTCGTGCCTCGATTATACCTCGACGAATGGAGAGATAAAGTCTCTCGCGAAGCTTAGTGAATCGAAAGAAAATCGTCCATGCAATAATTATAACTATCCTGCGAATAGAGATATAGTCGATGGTACGTTGTTTGCTTGGCGAGTCCTCCGATAACTCTCGATAATGTTGGATTTCATTTCTGTGCGATCCCTTTTACCTCCAGAGGTTCCTGCTCGACGGTCTATTTCGGCGAGATAGGCGCGGGCTCGGGGGTGGGAGATTTGACGGGTGTCGCAGCGGGGGCTGCCGATGAGCTCACCCCGACTCCTCCAACCCCCGGCAACGTTAGCGGAGGAGGCGGCGGCAAGTGGGAAGTGGGAGCTAACGGGAACAACGTCATCACCCCCGGCAGACCGAACGGCGCCACCCCGAGTATACTCGGAACAACCGCGAATACCACCACCGCAACCAGCACCACTACCGACACTGCTACCACCACTACCGTAACAACTATCATCGGTACAACTACCACTTCATTGGTTACTACTACCAACGCAACTAGGAGCAACGGCAAGACCACCACGGGTACCGATACCGACACCGACGTCATCGGCAGCACAGACATCACCCCGCGAGACGCAACGGGGGCTGAACCGCCCCGGCACATGGAGACACCCTCGACGATGGTTCCAGACCAGGCACCCGCCTCCGGACATCATTATCATAATCATTATCATCATCATCATCATCAGCACCAACATCGTGGATCCTCGAACGGCACAACGTCGAGTCGTGGCACGCCAAATCACTGCACGCCTGGAAGCATCGACGCGTCCGAGGATTTTGCTCCTGTTTCGAAAAAGCGGAAGCTATCCTGTCAGTAAGTTTTTTTTTTTTTTTTTTTTCTTTCTTTCTTTTTATCTTTTCCACAATGATTCCTTCCCTTTTCGAAGAACATTTAATCCAATGCTCCTGATAATTATTATTATTTATTTGCATATTTGACGCGGGAAATCTTACCGAGTGACAAACTTTCATCTTTGCCATATTCCAAAACAGGCGCGTCTTCGGGCTTCGGTATATTAACTATATAAAAGAAGCCGGTTATTATGACTCCGTTTATAATGAACGACTGCATATTACGTCTTACTTCCATTTGGTAGGTACCGTTCAATTTGGTTTCTTTCTACACGTATGCTCATATATTTTTATATCGTTTATAAGGTCGTCCGTTTAATACGACGTAATATCGCTATCCCTTGAATGTCGTTATAAACGGACTTTACTGTATACTGAAATATTATATATTAGTACAGAGGGAACCCGCCGAAGAGAAACCTATCAAACGTGTAGCTATCAAGTCTGGAATCTCAACCTACAAACACCTTTCCATCCTTCCCTTCTCTCTTCGTGAGACGATTTCCAGAAACGGCGGCGGTCGCACTCCTCGTGTTTCGTCTTAAACGCACCCGATTCGAAGTAATTGCTAATCAAGTTGTTGGGTAAACGCTTCAAAGTGAGCTAAGTTAATCATCGATTGAACGGAAGGTTCGTGTCTCGTGGGGATACGATCGGTCGAAAGTGGCTCAACTCGACAATTTTGGCTCAACTGTCCGAAAGCTCTTTTTCTCGAGAAGATAGCGATAAGAGATTTGATAAATAATATGATGCACTGATGTCATTCATATTAAATTCCATCGAAGGGATATTTTTATCGAACAAATGTTGAATTACAAGTACTTTTTCGTGATGGGAAGTAGGAAACCCTTTCGCGTCTCGCTAAATTCGCTATACGAATGGTGCGAGGAAGCAATACATCTGCGAAACTTGACGAAATTCAGCATCAAAGGGGTCGCGAGGTCTTTGACGAACAGGTACCTAAGAAATTCTTGACATTTCGATTTTCTCTATAGGACTCCCTTGGGGAATTTCAGCAATTACACCAAAAAGATTAAATGTTTTTTTTTAGCAGAAGCTCGTAGTACCTTGGAAAGTTGATCGATTTAATTGGATTCCCGATAAATAAAAGACGTGGTTCCCTTTTTTTATATACATCAAAGTTGTCATTTCCAAGATGAACGAAAGAAAACAAGTAAATTATATAATGTTTCAGCGATGGAAGCGATTTGCTGGATGATATGGGTGACGATGCCAAATCTGTGCGCACAAACGACGATAGTAAAAAGTAAGTGTATTAACTATAGTACATTAGCATACTCGATATCGTTCGCAAACAGGATCGAGTTTAAGTACATATATTTAATGTATACCTACCTTTTTTGCCGTTTCCTGTTTTGTAGTTTTGTTCGTCTATTCGTAGTATAAAATAAGAACACGCGTGTACGGATATTTTAAAAGTTCGACACGTTTCCTCTCGATTTTGTTGTCTTGTCATCTCTCTTCCACCAACATTTACACGAATCGGTAAAAGAGGATACGCTTCGCTAACCGAAGATATCGTACGTATACTTGGTCAACGATTACGTTGTATTATGTCAGATATTGTCAAGGTGACTCACACCTTGACCCAACTGACTACTTTACTCGGGCTTCGTCAACGTCACTGATCCAATATAACGTCGTCGTTGTCGTCGTAGATATCGGTCTCGAAGAAGATCGAGTCGTGCTATAAACTTACTTCGCAAAAATTCAATGATACTCTTATAATATACCTTTGTATAATATCGTTGAACTACAAGTTAGATCGGAGATTGAAAGATTCGCAAGTAAGAACGCATAGGTTCGGATCATGAATTGCGTCAGCGCGTTTGAGATTTTCATCTCGAACGAAAGGCAAGGAATTCCAACGAACGTATCTCGTTGCATCTTTCGTCGCATCTCTGTTTAACCCTTTCAATTTGTTTTTTTTTTTTTTCTTCGAGTCAAAAGAACGAGCCAATGAGAAATGGGAGAAAGTAGGTAGTAGGAGGGTATCATCGAAAGAATTTTCTTTACCATTCAACGGAAACGTTTATAATTATTTCCCTGCTTATCGATTCAAGAAAATTATCCTCTACCGAACGATCATATATCCCACGAAGTAAGGAGGCGTTACGAGTTACCACTATTTTTCTATAATTACGGGCGAAACGGTATTGGACGTTCGGAACGTGCAATGTTATTACTAAATTGAAAAAAGGGAAGCAAAAAAAGAAAAGAGGACAGACTAGCGCGCGTTATGGAAATAAGCGATCGTTGGAATCGGAATCCTGATCTTAGCCGGCCGGCATAACGGCGGATATTGGGATAATCGCGTGTACTTTTTTTTGCAGTAATAACGAGAAAGATAAGATATATATATGCATATATGGCGGGGAGGGTATATATGTATATAGTAAAACGTGAACCAGTTTCTAAGCCGAGTGATTTCCGCCGGCCAATTCATTGCTGCGGGACATGAATGCGAATTCTTGCTCGGTAAATCAGCGGTTCACGGTCTTTCAAAAGCTTCATCTTACGAATCGGTCGACATAATGCGCCCGACACTATCGTTTGTCGTCCGTGAATTGTTCAGTGAAAGGACACGGTTCGTTCTCGCGGTCTCTGGACCTTAAAAGCCGGGACGAAGTTTGTAAAATGATCTAGACTGCCCGAGTCGAAATTTTAATCGCGATTTGACCCTCCAAAATGCTCTTTTAGAAGTTTGTAGATGAAAAGTGAAACTTATGGAATACGAACAGTATATCTATATATATTATGAATAAACTTCGATTTCAGCCTCTAAATGGCAGTTATGTCCGCTTTTAACCATTGGAGGGTCAAAACAAAGCTTATAAACTTCGTTTTGAGCCTCCAAAACCTACATAGCCTAAAATGTAGGTTTGATAGGGTCAAATCGAAGTTTCGGTTAATCGTTAAACTTCGGTTTCAACCTCCAAATGGCAGTTATGTCCGCTTTTAACCATTGGAGGGTCAAACCAAAGTTAAAATTTCGACTCGGGTGGTTTAACGTTAGGACTATTGACGAAACTTGTGAAAAAAATAATTATTGATAAATAGTAGGTGTACCATTGTCATTAAACATGAACGTTCTATATTTCCCAGGCAAAACCATAGCGAAATCGAGAAACGAAGAAGAGACAAGATGAACACGTACATCACGGAACTTTCGGCGATGGTGCCAATGTGTCACGCTATGTCGCGGAAGTTGGACAAGCTGACGGTTCTACGTATGGCGGTCCAGCATCTAAAGACTATCCTTGGCGCGGTCACTTCATACACGGAGGGTCATTACAAGCCGGCCTTTCTAAGCGATCAAGAGCTCAAAACTCTCATCCTCCAAGTAAGCTCATCTCACGGTGCATATGCGTGGATAATTAATATATCTTCTTGCATCGTAATAAAATATGGTGCAACGAATCGTAAAAGTTCTTGCCCACCTTCTCTTAACGAAGGTAAATAATTTTATGGTTATAACCTGGAAACTCGAGCGGAAAGAGCAAGCTCTCACGGCTTTTAGGAATCGTATAAGGAAATCGTGATCATCGATCGCGATCTATTTTTCTTGCAAGAGGACAGGAAAAATGTCGAGTATCTCGTAACGAAGCGCGTTAAAGTTTCGTTTGTTATAAAATACGAGTTCGGAGTGGTAAAACTCGTTGGAAAATCGTACTTACCGGGATTCTCGTTGCCCCGTATCGGTATGTGTCCATTCATCTGGCACTATATAAGTTGAATAAAGAGAGAGAGAGAGACTAGTCGGGCTTGAGCGTGCGCGTAGACGCGGAATAAGACTTCCTGGTAACTTCCAAGTGGTTACGTAATTCTAAATACCGATATTACGAGTGCACGAGAGAGTATTACGTTGAGATCGCAAACGTGATGCGTTTCGATCTCGAGACCTCTCTCTCTTTCTTTCTTGTACTACCTCCTAACCCACATCCGCCATTTTTTTCTTATCCCCAACCTCCGATCGAAAGTGGAAAACGCTGATACCGACTTCATCGTCTCGCTTTTCCTGCTTTACCGATTTTCATGATGGAGTTACATAATGTTCTTATAAAGAAGGATCGACGAAGATCATTAATGAAAGTTCCCTTACTTTCCCGTAGCAAAGACTCGTAATGGACATCGGGTTGGTTTAGCTTTTGCAATCTCTCCCTCTCTCTCTAACAGCGAGAGATCGATCCGAGAAGCGAAATCCGTGGGTAACCTTTCTCCCGCGTGCTACAGATTTTTCATCGATCCCGGAGTCTCGTGCCGGCGAAAGGGAAGGGTTGCTTAGTCGCGCATACCCGTGGTACACAGATTTATAGTATATCCAACGGGTCTAACATACTTCTAGTCCGCGTCTCAATAGTACCATGCGATCGGTGCTTAAGTCACTCACCTACGCCTTTGATTCCGAACCAATTAACGATATGGAATACAAAGCGCGGGTATTATTACGAACGTACCGAGAACGTTCGCTCTCGTAACGAATACAATTTAACGATCTCTCGTAATACCGATTGATAAGTCGCCTCAACCGTTACGTTTTCGACCCTTCGAATTTAATACGGATTTACGAATTAATATACGTAACTTGACTGATCGACGATGCTTCGATGGATATCGATTTTGCAAAACGTTATTCACAAAATCCGTTTCTTTTTTTTTTTTAACTTCTATCTCTGGATTACGGAGAAAGGGTTACGTATGTACATTCGGTCGATTAAAGATACCTTTTAACCGCGATACGCACCAATGATAATCGAATATCTGAGTTCTCTTATTCGTTCGATCGTGGAAGGGATAATCCTGCTACCATAGTTTCGATTCACTCTAGATTTCGTTACGCGGCTGAATATACGGCGCGTGTTCTCGAGTCGGTGGTGGTTGGTAGGTTTGCGAGCATTTCTCATTGTCCTACATATATAGGTATATACGTGTACATGGTTAGGTACATACGTGTAAGTTTTATCTATTATATTGTAACTTTCGTTCGCGTTCGTTTTCCCTCTCTCCTTTTCACCTATCGCAGATAAAAGCCGATGCTCGAATGGTTTTGTCTCTCTCTCTCTGTCTTTTTTCTCTCGTGACTGTGGCTACTATAGAGTAAATATATATGTATCTCTTATGGAGTAAGCGACCACGCCTAAAATACCAGAGTGGTACGCTATCGTCGTGACTGCATGAGTTTATAATTGCGGCATAAAATTTCATTGTGAATTGCCTCGTATGTCTGGAGAGAACGCTATACCAATATCGTATCCGGTTTTCGGACAGACCGAAATATTATGTGTCAGATATTTGTTTTTATACTCTGATATGGTTTAATTGATAAACCAATGTTTTATACGTTTCTCATAAGTTTTTATTACTCAAATATATTTGAAATATTCCTCTGGACATATAATAACCTATTAGGCGTGAAACATGGTTAAGCCTTTAAACGATAGTTTGCACGCACAGATCATCACGAAGGCCAATGACGATAATATACGAACGATTCCGATGAATCACCGAGTTATCTACTTTGAAAAAATATTACGGTCTTTCGCGGGTTTTCAAACGATTCAAAATGAATATACCCACGTTCGGATGCTCGGAATAATTGTGCAAACGTTTCTAATGCCATGTCCTGCACTTTACTATTTTTTTATTCTTTGATCAGGAGATAATTATTGTTGACGTAACGAATTCCCGGTAGGAGGTACTCGCTAATTTATTTGAAAGTTCGCGCGCTCGTTCGCCGAACGATTTGATCGTTCTATCTAGTGACATCGCGGCTAGAAACAAGCGAGTATCGGCGGAATTGAATGAGATTGAATATCGTCAATCTCCCGACAGGTATACACATATACACACACACACGCGCGCGCGCGCGCGCGTTAAATACGTTCCCGCGTTGTGTAACCCGGCGAGGTTCGCGCATATATATCGACCATACCTATATCGCCGATCGCGTACAACATTCATTAACGTCAATGGGCTTTTACGTACTTAAAACCGAATATCATTACTAGTGTACACGTATACACGCTAAACTTCTGTCCAGTGTACAACACGTATTTTACCTTGCAAAAAATTCCAACATTTTTACAATAAAAATTGAACGGTAGGTAGGTACTTCGTTTCTCACGCGTCATTTGCATGGAGAGCATTTACATAGAAACCATATTGGAAAAACTGTATTAATTGATGCAAAAAGCATAATGGTTTCCATAAATCGCACGCTATACCTACCTACTATCTTTAACTTTGTAAAGTTCGTAGGGAATACTTAGATATCGATCGTTCTCCCCTCCGTCGCGTCGTGTAGCGATAAACATTCGAGTAAGTAGTTCCACATCGCCTTTACACCCTTGAAATAGTTTCTCGAACAAGGGCAACGGTTGTAACTTCTCTGCCGCCGTAGCATTGTCGAGAGCGGTGGCTCGTTTCGCGTTACGTAATCTCAATTAATGCTTGTTTTCAGTGACGTAACGGACAACTCCTCCTGTTTCAGGCCGCGGAAGGCTTCGTCTTCGTGGTGGGTTGCGATCGCGGAAGAATTCTCTACGTATCCGAGTCGGTATCGCAAACTCTCAATTATTCTCAGGTATTAACTGTCATTTCGAAATTTTGGGCTTGATCGAGGGTCGCAAAGCTTGCGATCAATGATACATTTAATTTATAAGGTAGTATAGATGGTGATAAAAAAGGGTTTGTAACTTTTCTAGGATAGGTTCTAATAAACGTAGGTCAGCAAAGGTATATCTTTGTTTCGGTTGAAGGAATCATTTACAAGAAGATTTACATACCTAACATAAAGTGGAAAGATAATTTATCGTTTTTATACAGCACGACAGCTTCCGAAGCAAGATGGTCACACGTAATTTTGACCGAAACGACAAAATAATGGTTAAATCAATTTGTAAATATTTGTTGACTCATCTTTATTAGGACGAGGATTTAGGATCCTTTAATTCTATCCACCGTCAAAATTATGAACCCTTCATTTCATTATCCTGTATAATCTCGACATGTTTATTCTTAAAATCGTAGGGCGACCTCTTGGGTCAGAGTTGGTTCGACATTCTACATCCAAAGGATGTCGCAAAAGTGAAGGAGCAACTTTCCTCGTCGGACCTCAGTCCGCGAGAACGACTGATCGATGCCAAAAGTGAGTATACGCGATACCAATAGTTCGAAATTGATAAAGAGAAGTGCACCTGTCACCTAACTCATTCTCTTGCACATAATTCGAAAGAAGAATTTTTCTTCGAGCGTCCAAGCTTGACTATCGACCCTCGCGAGTCCATTAATTATACCACCTCTCGACATTCACCGGCCTAAGCTTTACGTCGATCAGGCTAACTCGTGGATTATACTCCGCGCGAGACTCTTCCATGACGTTAACCTCGCGCGGGATGAAATGTCAGTCGTCCCGCAACATTTGCTTCCAAGACCGCATGTCGATAAACATCTTCGCAAATCGGTGTTACCAGATAAAAGTGATTACGAAAGTCATCGTACGTTAACGAGAAAGAGAAGAGATGTTGTACGATCATTGGGATCATCGTATTATCGCTAATCACCGTATATCTAGAAACTACAAGTTTGCATACGAGCGTGCTTTTATGCGATTGTCTACTACCTTACCTATCGACAAAAAAATATAACGCTCACGAAGAATAAACAAGACACGTTCGATACATGCTGGCTTATTTACCTCGTTATCGAACAATACACATTGCCATCGCTTATGTCACGCCTACTCTACGAATCATGTATACATGTATGTGTACGTATGTGCATACAAAGACGAGCGTACGTAACGCGTCCACGCTAACGTCTTCGATTGAAACCGATTAGGGAAAATCTGAAAGATTCTCTTTTGCGTGATAAACCGTTTGCTCGAATAACGATAAGTTAAGACGGGGATCGGCGGTAATTGTCCAAGATCGATCGAGAATTGCATTAATTAGGTACCTACTTAATGCTCGACGACTAGCAATTCCTATTTGCTACCAAGTCCGTTGCTGCTTTAATTGTAAGAGACGTTTCTCGGCGCATCATCGTCATTTTCCTCCGTGCTTTTTCATCAAGGCCGATTCTGATATGACGCGTACGCGTGGATTTCATATCTTGCGTACCTCGAGCACGTTTCGGAGGTGCATAACTCGGCAAACTTTTTCAATTGACCGTAGCACGCCAATAGTTAACGGCAGAGGAAAAAAGTCGGAGAGAGAGAGAGAACGGGAGTCACGCTTATAGAGTGACAGAGATTTATCAAGGAATTTGATCTCTCTTTCTCTATAGCTGTGCTATATATAGGGTGTCCGATTTTAATATTTCGGAGACTCGAGACACTTATTTGTGTTGTATCGATTCGCGTTGTCCTTTTTTCTGGCGATCTCGTAGTTTTTTTTTTTTGCAAATTTTTATTTTTCCCTTGATCTTTACAGTCATCGTCATTTTATAGCCGTTGAATAGTAAATTTATATACATAACCTTATCAACCATCCCTTTTGTTTAATGGACGTTAATTGATGCGGCAAAAGAGCGGCTCATTTATATAATAAGTTAGTTCAGTTTTATGTGATGTTTGATGCAAAATATGTTATACGGTGGTCCGGAATAAGGCGTTATACCAAAGACTTTATTACCACTTTGCTCTACCACGTAATAGGTAATTCCAACGATATATTTTCTTTTGGATCGATTAAAATGGGACACAGACTATATACCATATCGTATATCAAGCACATATCACAAACTGGTTGTAATGCGAGCGTCGATGTGGAAAATAACGATCGCAAGTTTATTAATTAATGGACCGTTAAAGGAACGATGAACGATCGATAAATTATCGATTAGTACACCTAAATCAATCGCGTTAACTTTTTTTCCTTTTCGTCTCGCAGCTATGCTCCCAGTGAAAACCGACGTTCCCCAAGGAGTGTCTCGACTTTGTCCAGGCGCGAGAAGATCATTCTTTTGTCGGATGAAGCGCAAGGTCGAGGGAGTTCGATGCGCCGCCGGTGAGTTGCAGGTAAAGGAGGAAGCTGATACAACCACTGGATGTCATAGACGGAAGAAGCAACAAAACGTCGGTTAGTAAAGAAAGGATTTTGTTGTTGTATAATTTCCAAAATAAAGGATCCATCAAATTCCACGCAGCAAATGTTCATTATACATTTCGAAAGGAGTTGGTACGATGCTAACGTCGAGCGTAACGTCGAAGATGAAAAATCTTGATGATCGGTGAAAGGAATCGAGTTGGCTGCGTTCTCCCGCGCGTACCTACTAGGTAGCATCTCCGTTTGAAGTATCGTTACTGCCAGCTCGAAGAAACCGAGGAATAACTTTCTTGCTTTTACAAAACTCCCTTCCCCCGCCCGTTAATAACGCGGTTAGAAATGTCACGAATCCTTTTATGTCCTACCAATAAAGTTAATTTTTTTACGAAGCAGATTGGAAGTACTGCGTGATCCAATGCACAGGATATTTAAAGTCCTGGGCACCGGCTAAAATCGGATTGGAGGAGCAGGAGGGCGAAGCCGATGGCGAGGCTTGTAATTTGTCGTGTTTGGTAGCAGTTGGGAGGATTCAAAGCGCGATCCCGACGGCATCTACCTCGCCTAGGAGGCCGCGTCTCCGAACGATAGAGTTCGTCTCGAGGCACGCGATGGACGGTAAATTCCTCTTCGTGGATCAAAGGTCAGTAGGAATTAGCTACTCTTTTGCAATGCGACGATAGACGACCACGATATTGCCTTGTCGTCGTTTATTATTTAATCTATAGACCGCAAATGTTAATGAAGTCTTCGTGGCAGGAAATAATAGGATCTTTTGCCTTTAGAGCCACTCTGGTACTCGGTTTTCTCCCTCAGGAACTTTTGGGTACGAGCATGTACGAGTATTATCATCACGATGATATACCCCACCTCGCTGAATCTCACAAAGCGGCTCTGCAATCCTCCGAACGCGTTACGACCCAGGTGAGTATTGAAAACGTCGTTTGTTTTTATCTGTGTTTATCCTACATAAATAAATTTCGATTTTCTTTTAGATGTACAGGTTTAGGAATAAAAGTTCGAACTTTGTGAGGCTACAGTCCGAATGGAAGTCTTTCAAAAATCCTTGGACCAAAGATATCGAATATTTGATCGCCAAGAACTCTGCTGTCTAGTAAGCCCCTATATCCTTATCTAAAGTCGCTAATCACATTCTGCACTAATTAAAATACGACATTTTTATTTTCGTTTCTCTTTCAGTTGTGACATGCGGCAAGCGGGTAGTACGAACAAGTCCGAGGAATCCAGCGTTCAGGAAAATTACGAGTATTTCGCGCAAAGTATGCGTCACCCATGCACGTCACCTTTAAAATTCATTCCTGTCACGATTATTAATTTCCATATCATTTCGTTCAATTTTTAGGCAACGGCGGTTTGGAAAGGCTTATCTCCAGTCACGTGGAAGTGAGCAAGATCGGACGACAAATAGCAGAAAATGTTTTGGACCTTCAAAGGCGTGGCGAAGATTCATCGTCAGGTAGTAGTCCCGGCCCTGGCGCGGAATCAGCCTTACTGAACACAGAGGTAAATACATATTGCAGAGGAATATTAATCTAGCGATAGAGCGTGATGTTTTACGAACAAACCATCTACAACGATCGATATTAGGGATCGTCTTTCCGACCTAAGTCGCAGATCACGACGACCGCTTCTCCGGAGAGAATTCACGAGGTCTCGCAGGCTGGAATAAGCGCCGATAACAGCACTAGCAGCCAAACGCCCACGTACAACCACGTAGGGAACAACGTTCAACAACTCAACAGCATCGCGAACGACCAAGGTCATAGCTATTACTGTCTCTAAGGAGTCGTTTATTGGTGTGTAGTGCGAATGCCGGATTTATCAGAAGCGAAGAATAGGAATATTTAGATCAGAATAGTCTGTGAAAGTACAGAGTGTCATTCGGCATCTTCGATACCAGCATGACCATGGAAATATATGCGTAACCATGGCATATGTATGCATGTTCATGGAATTAAACATTTTTTCCTCATTTATGTGCCGCCGAAGGTGTCGTTGCTCGAGTTTTTTTTTTTTCGTTTTTTTTTTTTTCGTAGAAAAACTCACTTTCTTTTTGCAATCTGATTTTTTTAAATTGAATTCTTCATAGCTGAGGCACGATTTGAATCCAATATTCTCCTTTGGGTACGTACAGTAGTTATCACGCGCAACGTTACATATCCCTCCTTTTAGGACCTCTACCAGACGAGGATATGATGGAAATGATCGGTGGAACTGCTATTAATGAGTCCCCTAATCCTATGCCCTCGGATGGAAACGATGAAGCAGCGATGGCCGTGATCATGAGTCTTCTAGAGGCTGACGCTGGATTAGGTGGTCCTGTGGATTTTACCGGATTACCTTGGCCTTTGCCATAGTGAGGAATACAGGAGGATTAGTGATTTCGTCTAACTGTTTAGCAATCTCGTTGCGCTGTCTAACATTCTAATCGGCCATCGGGCCGAGTGTGCACGTGACTACCGCGTACCTGAGGTATCGATACACTGAAAGATTCTTAGATTGAACAGTACTAATCTTCGGATCAGACTTTATGACTTTTCCCGAGATGTGTGTAGTTACATCGGTGCTAAAGTGGTGCTGCGTGGAATGCAGATCAGTGATCGTACCTAACATCATGCATGTCGCTTCCACAATTCGTTTTTCAGCTGTTATATGACTTTCCTAGCACATGTTGTTACGACGAAAGAAATTATTATGATATAAAAGTATTTTGGTGTAAAATGTGCTTTAAGACTAAACAGAATCTGTACACGAAAGAATAATACTTGACGTTTCTAGCAACATATTTTTTTATGCAGTGTCATACATGTGTCAAATTTAGTTTCCAAATACTTATCTACTATCGCAACATTGACGTCGTCAGAGATACGCTATAAGGAATACAGTGCTTATGATAATACATACTTTTATTTTAAGATTTTTAACAAAATGACATTATTTGTAAATATGTAGGGTTTGTTATTGTAACATGATGCTAAGTGTACCTAATTAATATTTAAGAATTCCGACATCGACGGTCGGAATATCGTTTAACGCTAGCAAAATGTTTAAAGAACTCGAAGATCTCGTAGTAGCGTCGAGTTAACTATGGTGTTTAGAGTATCATCGACGTTAATGTTATGCAACACACACGAATTCTTAATAATGATCAGTATGTGAGATGCAAGTATTTGCAATCAATATGATTGCATGTTGAGAATCATCTAGTTTAAAGGTCCTAAAGATCTTGGACATATCAATTTGTTATGTATATATGGCTTAATTACATTTTTACAAAATAATACTCCATACATTATGAGTAACTTATATTTCATTCGCTTTAAAAATGAAATATAAAGTATCAAAATGTATCTTACTCTTCGATGGGTAATCTTTTAATCTAAATTAAAAACGAGTCTCTAGGTGTTATCTAATTAATACAAACATCATTTTTATATACTATACAATTCTTAAAATTTGGAACGCTTCTGTAGCTACTAATTCCATTGTCCCATGCGAAATTTACGATACACATCGAAGAGTGAGGACTAAGGCTGTGAAAACTGATTCTCCTTCACTCTGTAAATGCTTTATTTGCAAATTTTACAATGTTAAGCAGCTATTGCTTTAGAGATATAATTAGAAGAAACTTTGTAAGACACAATAAGGTCGAGAGTTTGCTGTATCTGAAATAATGATTATCCCTTGATGTTAACATCTGGTAGTGATCATTTTTAAAGAAAAAAAGTATTGTCTGGAATTAATTTTTGACTACACACGGAATAAAAAATTATGACAAATTATGATAAGTTACGATAGGATTACGACATTTGTTACTACCTCTTTGTCATATATTAAAGGAAGGATTATATTCTGATTAGAACGATTGAAAAAGTGCTACGAAAAAGAATGTATTATTTCATAGAATATATTATGTTTGATATTGTTGTCAAAATTTATATAGTTTTTGGGTAAGTCGAAGAAATATATACAATATAGTAAAAATATATGTTTATTAGTACATCCATTTTGTACCATACTTAACTCTTATAATGTAAATTTTATCAATGGACAAAGATAATATAGTCATAGCGAGACCAATCAACTGACAAAAAAGCTGTATAAAGGCATTAGTAATTCATTTATAATTGTTTAATGTAATTATATACATATGTATTGTATATAAATGTATATGATTGATACAAATGTACAAGACGATGGATTTTTTTATTAAAAGGGTAAAATTATTACATTGTAGGTACTGTAATATTACCTACACATTTATATTTTTAGATTTTATAACTTTCCACAGATGATGATCTTTCAATTTTTACCTTCACATTCCCAGATAATATTTCATATTTTGGTTCTCTAGATTTCTTTAAACGTTTCCTAGGAGAAGAAATTTTATGTTTTGTGCCTTCAGAATCATCCGTTGTCGAATTATCGGATTGATAATTCTTAAAAGATTCATTTGTAGAATGTTTCTTGGGAGAGGTTTTGTGTCCTTTTTCTTCTATGCCTCCTCTCACTCTTAAATCTCCTTTATCCTCGAATTCACTCTTTATTTTTTCTTTTTCTACTTTTATTACTATTTCTTCAGGCTCTGACTTTATATTTATTTCTTTTGACTTTTTAGGTGATTTTTTACCATTACTTGGTAATTGGATGTCATACTCATGGTTTACATTGTCATTAACATTATCAATATGTCTATTCTTCGATGATTTGTTGCTTTGTGATGTATAGTTGGATGAGTAGTCATCCGACTTCTCTTCTTTAATTGTTACATTTTCAAAATCTTCTTCTACTACTGGAGTAGAACGTTTTTCACGTTTTCTTTTATGTTTCGTCGGTAATCCGTTTGGATAGTTCTCGTTTTCAGTATCGTTTTTACTATGACTAGATTTATTTGCAACTTTTTTTGTTTCAACAATTTTCGTTATTTTATCCTTTCTATCATCTTCTCCTTGCGTGTGTTCTGACTCGCTCGTATTTTTTTCTTCTTTAATTCGGATATTACGGATTTCTTTCTCAGAAGACTTACGTCGATGACTCACGGTATCGTGATTATTTTCGTCTAATGGATATTTAGTAATATTATTAGATTTTGGTGATCCCTCTACTTTAATTTCTATTCTTGAATCATTTATATCTGAGTCAGGTAACTTGTGTTTCTTGGAATGTCTCTTATGTTCTAATTTTACATTCTTTTGTATTTCTTCATTATCTATACTGCAATCTGGACTGCCAGAATATTTCATCTCTCTAGACTGTCTCTTGGACTTCTTTTCACGTTTCTTTAATTCTATGCCAGTTGTATTTTCACTATCAGAATTAGATGTCAGATCTTTTTCTACTTTAATTCTCACGGTACTGCAATCAAACTCTGGTTCTGATATCTGTGATCCTTCTAAAGATTTTTTCTTTGAACTCTTTTCACTCCTTTTTTTCTTTTTAGTACTCGTATCAATATCAGTATTATTTATAATATTTGCATTATCATTAGAACTCTCATAAGATGCACCGTTTTCTACACCATAGTCACTATGATTCAACTCTTGAGATATTTTTAAACGTTTTTTACCATGTTTTTTATTTTCCCCCTCTTGTATATCTCCATCATCCAAACGCCTTTTTTTCTTTGAACTTTTCTCTGAGGAAACTTGCTTCTCTAATTCTTTCAATAATTTGCTTTGGCCAACTGTCTCATGCTTTTCTACGTCAGAATCATAACTATTGTCGCTTTCATTGTTTCTGTCATAGAATGATGATTTTTCAGTAGTTTTCTTTCTCTTCTTAGTTATCTTAGTAAGTAACTTGCAGCCTTCTAAATAATTTCTGGAACAAACATAATTGCAATTTTGTAGTGCTTGTTTACAATGGAAATATATAATAAAATTATAAAAAGAAAACATTCGCTTACGCTCGATTTATTGATCCTCGAATAAATGGTAATTTACTAGTAAGATCTATATGTGTAATTGTAAATTTGACCTCTTGCCCAATTTGTACCGAATCACCTGGCCATTCTGTAGCATCTACTGTCTTTGGAATATATACATTGAAAGCTTTGTGTACAAGTACACCAATATGATTATATCCTTTCTTATTAACGATACCTAGAAAAATTTGATTCATTAATACAAACAATATAAAACAATTATAATTAAAAAGACCTTTGATAGCAAATATTACCTTTCATCTCATGACCAACCTCTGGTCTAAATACATAAAAATCTGCTTCTATGTCAACATGAATAAAACAGGAGTCATAAAATGTATCTCCTAGCGCTGTAAGAAGTTTTGGGTTCTTATATGCCAAAAGAAAGCCTTGTAATCTGAAAAGAATTATAAAAGAATAAACCGATTAATATATTTATTATATTATTAACATACTCATATACTTACTCTGGGTCATATGAATTTAGATTCGAACGCAATATTTCATTTAATGCCACACTAAGGTTAGTCAAATGAAATGGATGCAATCCAAGATGTTTTTTAATCTTTCCATAGTGCACATGGGAATCTTCATCTTCTAGGAGACCTGCTAGCTCTAAAAGAGACCAACTTATCCCTGTGTATGGTTTAAACTTCATTTCATTTACAATAAAAATTGAGATGTGCGTGTAAAGCATACACCAGTCAATGGACGCAAGATCAGGCTTTGAACATTAACATTTTTTAGGTTAGACCAGGGCAGGGTATGGACCACGGACTTAGGAATAAGGGGACGGTACATAACGCGAGTGATGGAGCACCGCGCGGGGTGCGACGGAGGGGAAAGGCCGCCATGTTTAGTACGGGTTACGTACACATTGAAACTCATGCATGTATATGCTTGATATACGCTTGTGTGCATACATCAGCAGCGACCGCCACTTTCCGTTCGCTTTGAAAAATACGTAAATAGGATTGCTAGAAATCCTGAATGTATAGAGAATATATAAAATGTATAGATTAACAATTATTTATAAGTAAATAAATAAATTATTTAGATTTTTTATTAAACTTCTTAAAGTTAAAATTAACTGTAGATTAACAGATTTATAACATATGGGGAATGGGGATTTTGTAAAAGAAAAATGCGAATATTTGTTTATGTATATGTTTTATTGATTTTGAAACTGTATTAATTTGGTGTATTTTTGTCTGTTGCTATTAGCTGTATTTATTACTCTGGATGAAATGTAATGAAGCCTGATCTTTAAATACTTTTGAATAATACCTGTTATTAAATGTACTGAATGGGTTTCTAAAAAATTTTGGTCATGGTCATGATCCCTGAGGGACATGAATAATGATCTCTTTTGAGAAACTTTGTTTATAATACTATTCTGTAAATAAATTGTTGTATATTTTTTCAATAAAAATTTTCCACCGCTTTCAAAGAGTGCTAATTTTATAATTTTTTCTGCTGTAGTGCAAATAAATATAACATCCTCTGATGGATAAATGAGGGATCCCTTACTCTTTATTTTGATTAAATTTGTATGTTCGCTCTGTGATCCTTTTAAAGATTCATAACAAGTCTCGCATTTAATTTCTAAGCGTAAACATTTTACAACAGAGCCTGCGATGTAAGCAATAACCTTATCAGTATATAAAGATAAAAGACAAGGATTTTCTATGTATGCATGATCTTGTATAATATCATTCAACTTACTCCACCTACAAGTATCATCTGCTTCTATTTGAATTTGCTTTTCAGATGGTGTAGTATTGTTTATAATACTAATAGGTTTTTGTTGAAGTGAAGTAACATGCAATATGGATATGTTTTCAAGAGGTAAACAATTACCTGACTGATTTTCTCGAAGATCATGGTGCACTAAAATTTTCTTGAAAGCTGCTCTAAACTGTCTTACAGTAGGATTATTGTTACATCCATTGTGTAATCTAATGCAGCCAAATAATAATTCTAAATGATCTTGAGATAGTTTATAAACTGGAATATATTGTAATAGTTGCTTACTTTGACAAATTTGTTTGTACATTTCTTCTAAACTATAAATACAAATTATGAATCCAACAAAGGCAGTATGCCTTTTTGAATGAACAAGGTATTCACCAGCAGGATTTTTTAATTTTAAAATATATTCTTTGCATTCATCTAATTTGGTAAATACTTTCTCATTATGACTTTGTATGATTTCTTTTTCTATATTATAGTCAACATTATGCAGGTCATTCAAATTGTTTTTATTATGTAATGGTTTCTTAAAATCTGTTTGTTTCATATTTTTAGAGTTTAGTATGTCAAAGAGATCATTAAACAGTTTAATAAAATATATTGTAGCACCACTACCTATAAACTCATTTATGCTCAAATCATTTTTCAAAACTGTTAAAGAGTCAGCAACACTTTTACTAAATAGTTGAGCAGCTAAGCGTACTTTCATTTTCTGCTTGTGGAAATCTATATGTTTTGGACGTAGTTTATTACCAAGGTGAAGTCCTTCGGAATCTTGAAGGGAGTTCAATCTTTCTAAATACTTCCATTGTATCTTATTATTTTCCACATAAATTGTCTTTAAATCACCTAAAGTGTTTCTTACTAACTTTAGCATGTGGCAGGGATCCAAAAAAATGAAAACATTCTCCTTGGTAACAGGGTGTGGGAAAACTGTCTGAAAATTTTTGGTTTTTATATTAAAACCTGTTAAATTTTGCATCATGCTTAAATTTACAGGTGCACCGTCAAAAGTAAGGGATACTACTGTGAGCCCAACGTCATGTAAAACTTCTAAACTTTTCATCACTAACATCTTTTTTTCTTTATAATTTAAACTAGTGATAAGGAAATATCCAAATGGAATTTTCCATGAACTGTTAATACAATTTACACTAAACACAAGTGCTTGTTTTGCTAGTGTAGTTTTTTCTCCTAATTCTATATTGGGGCCCATATCTACATATCCAAGAATAGAAGAACCTACATATTCTACTTCAGTTCTGATATCCATCTCATCAAACATAACTGCACCTAGAAGAGGATAATTAGCTTGCTTAACCCTTTCTTTAATCGAGTGTAAAGCTTCCACATTGAAACCTGGATTACCATCTACAGATCTATACCACCTATAAATGGTCTTAGGATTAGGTAGACAAGAATTAAATTTCTTCCGTACATACTCATAGGCTCTAGGACTATAGTAATGCAAGGTGAGTGCAAATGTTCTTAACTCGGGAGGATACTGTTTACTTACAGATGTATTAGTGATTCTATTTATTATTTTTTGAAAAAAATCTTTATTAGATACACCTATGCGCTGCAAATTATGCAGTTGAAATTTACTAAGAAAGTCTTTTTTATTTATAGTTGTAATTATGTTTTTTAAATCTGCATTCATTTTTTCCTTTCTATGCAGTTTTCTTTTTAAATTCTTTACAACTTTCTGTTGCACTTGTAATTGTTTTTCTTTTTCTTCAAGTAATGCTAGCAGACGAAAATTTGTTTCTTTGTCACTTTGATTGAACTCTGGGGACATAGATGTACCCTGCGTTGTTACTGCTTTTACAACATTACAATTTACATCGGTAAAGCTATTTAAGGACATGTGATTCTCATCTGCAATGAATTAAATCTTTTACATAATTTGACTTAATTACTAGAATTTATTTATTACAATATTTACACAATGTCATAATAAATTTAAATAGGTTTTCTCAAATTTAAATAAGACGCTTTACCTTTAATAATACTTCTTTTTGTTACAAAATTTCCTGTTAGTTCATCCAAAATTATTTCTTCAGCAGATATATCAGTGTCCTGCTGAAAATGAGTGCCCATACAATTTTCTTCGTTTGATAGATCTTTTAATCGTTTTGTGGGTTCATGATCAGTTGATGACACAGACAAAAACGATACATTATGTGTTGAATCTTCATATGGAATTTCTGCATTTTCCTTGTCCTTGCCATCCAATGCATAATACTTGAATGAGAAAAAATAATACATGATACATATTTACATATATTGCATATGTATCAAATGTTTATGCATATTTACACTAGGTACAGCATCTTCTCGCAAAACTACTCTTGACAAGGTTCTATTAAAATCCTGTTCATTAAAATGTAACGAACAAACAACTGCAGACTTTGGGATAGATTTTGTTAATTGTAAACTTTGCAGCCAAATATTTCTTTTTTTTTCATTCTTTGGTAATCTGTGTATCAGGATTAACATGCAACATGCAACATGCTTTCTTTTCTTTATATTTCACAATATACTTTAAGTAATACAATAAATACATACTTACTTATGAAAACTTATCTTTATATGTTTTTCTAAATTCCTATAAAATGTACTTTTCGGTCTTTTCTTACCGCTAGAAAAATTTGTACAGTATGGTACAATGCACGATGGCATTTTTAATTTATTATAAAAATTACCTTTGCAATAGACAAATTAACAAAATGATCTATATCGTCCCTTACGCTTGATGTTTGTATTTGAATTCCGATGCCGCGGTGGGTAGTGGTGGGGGGCATGAGCCGTTCTTAAAATGGCGGATCTTCTTCCCCCTTCGCTCCCCGTTTGGACCGCCCCCTCGCCTAAAGTAAGACTTTATGTACCGTCCCCTTATTCCTAAGTCCGTGGTATGGACACTCAATGCATAAGCATAGGAGCCTTATTTAACGTAGTCCCCGCCGTTCACGCAGGCGCATTGTGGAAAATAATCAACTGGAGAGCAGAACTAACGAACGCAAAGCTGCCAACCGTGTTTATTGCTTCTGTTCGTATAGTAACTAGCCCGCCGAGGTCTAGATCCCAGAGTAAAAGTGTAGTCCCCGAGTAGGAGTGCAGTCCTCGCCAGCCCCTTAAACCCGCTAACCCGTCAGCCTTCTAAACCCGCCAGCCGGCTAATTAGAAGGGGCACATGAGATACATACATGTTAAAAAAGCCGTCTGTTAAATAAATAGTGAGATAGATTCATTCTTCGCAATTATTATTTTTTTATTTTACTTTTAATTATATTTGGCTATCCTATAACCAGATAAATTCGTCAATGGATATTAACTTGCTGAACAGAAGAATGGTTCGTGAGGAAAATGGTTTACATAAAAGAACGGGTTCATTTTAACTACAGCGCGCTACTGCTCGTGCACTATTACGCGATAACTGTTGTCTACTAGTATGTTTAGGTGAATAAATGACAATAATTTGATTATTAATTATCATCCTATAATTATAGAAAGAAAAAATTAACAAAAAAAGTCTCTTCTTTACGAATATGCAAGTCGCGTTTCGATAGCAAGACCAGTTCGGAAGTTACAACAGTTTAAATCTTAAGATTCATCTCAGCATAAAGTGCAATATAATAATATGTTATTATTTATTATATGTGTATTTGAATAATATTTAAGTATCGTATTTATTTACAATAAGAATTATTATACATTATAACAAAAGTGCGTCCGATGTATTAAAAGTTATAATTATTCTATGATTTATATTACTTTCCGACTATTTGTAAAAATGTACATATATAAAGTTGATATAAATAAACAGAAATAAGATACATTGCAAAAAATACTGGAATTTTTAATTGAAACCATGAATTAACCATCCAATTCCCTTATTTGTTTAACTTCTCGAGTTATTGCCTTTTGACGAAAACTCCATCAATGGAGAAAGTATTAGGAGAACATGAGCTACAAGGAGGAATTCGGATTTCAAGACCCACCTCTTCAAATAGTATGCTTTCCTGGTAGAAATCCCAGTTTACAGGGAATTTGCCGAATCGCTGAGAATCAAGAAAGTATCATGAGAACGTGAGCAGCAAGGAGAAATTCGGATTTCACGTGCCACTTCTTCAAATAGTATGCTTTCCTAGTAGAAATCCCAGTTTACGGGGAATTTGCCGAATCGCTGAGAATCGAGAAAGTATCATGAGAACGTGAGCAGGAACGAGGTATTCGGATTTCACGTGCCACCTCTTCACATATTATGGTATCCTGTTAGAAATCCCAGTTTACGGGAAAATGTTCCGAAAGCGTTCGTGAGAACATTGGCAGCGCCATCTAGCGGAGGAGAGAAGAGGCAAAATTTCATGCGTTTGCAAGGTGTTCCTTTAAAACACTCTCCTGGTCGCTATAATGAACCGATTCTTATGAACGATACCTTGTTGGAAAGCTAAAAGAACGGGCTACAAAATGGCTATTATAGAATTTTTATAATACCTCACTTTCAGTCTCTAAATCGCACTTATACTTTTCAAATGTAATTTCTATAATGATGCTAACATTAATAATAAAATTGGTTATAGCTATCTTATAGCTTGTTCTTTTAGCTTCCCGACGAGCTATTGATCATAAAAATCCATTAAGTATTGTGATCAGAATTAATTTTTAAAGTAAATCTCTCGAAAGTCGATAAAATAGGGTCTTAATTGCACGCTGGCGCCATCTAGCGGTTAATTATAGCGACCAGAAAAGTGTTTTAAAGGAACACCTTCTAAACGCATGAAATTTTGCCTCTTCTCACCAACGCTAGTTGGCGCCAGCGTGTAATTAAGACCCTATTTTATCGACTTTCGAGAGATTTACTTTAAAAATTAATTCTGATCACAATTCTTGATCGATTTCTACAATCAATAGCTCGTCGGAAAGCTAAAAGAACAAGCTATAAGATAGCTATAACAAATTTTATTATTAATGTTAGCATCATCATAGAAATTACATTTGAAAAGTTTAAGTGCGATTTAGAGACTGAAAGTAAGGTATTATAAAAATTCTATAATAGCCATTTTGTAGCCCGTTCTTTTAGCTTTCCAACAAGGTATCGTTCATAAGAATCGGTTCATTATAGCGACCAGGAGAGTGTTTTAAAGGTACACCTTGCAAACGCATGAAATTTTGCCTCTTCTCTCCACCGCTAGATGGCGCTGCCAATGTTCTCACGAACGCTTTCGGAACATTTTCCCGTAAACTGGGATTTCTAACAGGATACCATAATATGTGAAGAGGTGGCACGTGAAATTCGAATACCTCGTTGCTGCTCACGTTCTCATGATACTTTCTCGATTCTCAGCGATTCGGCAAATTCCCCGTAAACTGGGATTTCTACCAGGAAAGCATACTATTTGAAGAAGTGGCACGTGAAATCCGAATTTCTCCTTGCTGCTCACGTTCTCATGATACTTTCTTGATTCTCAGCGATTCGGCAAATTCCCTGTAAACTGGGATTTCTACCAGGAAAGCATACTATTTGAAGAGGTGGGTCTTGAAATCCGAATTCCTCCTTGTAGCTCATGTTCTCCTAATACTTTCTCCATTGATGGAGTTTTCGTCAAAAGGCAATAACTCGAGAAGTTAAACAAATAAGGGAATTGGATGGTTAATTCATGGTTTCAATTAAAAATTCCAGTATTTTTTGCAATGTATCTTATTTCTGTTTATTTATATCAACTTTATATATGTACATTTTTACAAATAGTCGGAAAGTAATATAAATCATAGAATAATTATAACTTTTAATACATCGGACGCACTTTTGTTATAATGTATAATAATTCTTATTGTAAATAAATACGATACTTAAATATTATTCAAATACACATAAAATAAATAATAATATATTATTATATTGCACTTTATGCTGAGATGAATCTTAAGATTTAAACTGTTGTAACTTCCGAACTGGTCTTGCTATCGAAACGCGACTTGCATATTCGTAAAGAAGATACTTTTTTTGTTAATTTTTTCTTTCTATAATTATAGGATGGTAATTAATAATCAAATTATTGTCATTTATTCACCTAAACATACTAGTAGACAACAGTTATCGCGTAATAGTGCACGAGCAGTAGCGCGCTGTAGTTAAAATGAACCCGTTCTTTTATGTAAACCATTTTCCTCACGAACCATTCTTCTGTTCAGCAAGTTAATATCCATTGACGAATTTATCTGGTTATAGGATAGCCAAATATAATTAAAAGTAAAATAAAAAAATAATAATTGCGAAGAATGAATCTATCTCACTATTTATTAAACAGACGGCTTTTTTAACATGTATGTATCTCATGTGCCCCTTCTAATTAGCCGGCTGGCGGGTTTAAAAGGCTAACGGGTTAACAGGTTTAAGGGGCTAGCGGGGACTGCACTCGTTCTCGGGGACTACACTTCTACTGGGGGATCTTGACCTCGCAGGCTAGTTACTATACGAACAGAAGCAATAAACACGGTTGGCAGCTTTGCGTTCGTTAGTGCTGCCCTCCAGTTGAGGATTTTCCACAATGCGCATGCGTGAACGGCGGGGACTACGTTAAATAAGGCTCCTATGCTTATGCATTGAGTGTCCATACCTTGAGCAGGGTTGCCAGAAAATATCCGTCAGAGTAACCCCACCTATGATCAAAAGTAGCGAAATACTATGTGCTACGTCGCGGCTCCAGCTTACGAGCGAAAAGAAGCGGAAAAACAAAGGAAAAAAGGAAATGCATAAGTGTTGTGCATTTGGATGCAAAAACTTAGGGATTTTATTTTATTTTATTTTTATTATTTCATTTTGTACAAGGTTTCAATAAGAAATTATTATTTGCATCATACAAGATCAGTCTTTCAATAAGATCTTTTTTTTTACATATAAGAGATACACAGCGCTCCCGGAGCAGTTTTTTAAACTCCGGTAGCGTTAAATGTCCGTAATTGTTATTCATTTTGGATATATAATAATAATATATCATTATAAAATCTTTATAAAAACTTTGATTATGTCTGGATTTACCGCGCTTATTCCGTTATACTTTGGTGGCGCCTTCTAGATTAAGCTTTGCGTAAGCAACCCTATTAGCAACAATTGTGAAATATATGCAAGAATTCTAATAAATTAGAAATCGATACATAGAATGTCTATGTAAATTAAATATATGAAATATTTGTCGTTAAGTGGTATCAGGTGGTATTAGTACACATCAATTAGTACCATAAATCTGCTAAAGTTTCAATCATGGACATCCATACAGAAGAACGTACAAATTTCACGCCTATAAAAAATTGTGACGAGAGTACAAAACAAAACAGAATAAATGGTTATATATCAGAGGATACGCATTCCAATTGTTCAGCCACTTCGAATGAATTATTTTCAGGTAATACTTTTAAATGCTAAAGAATTGTCATTGTTTTAATTTAAACTTCTTTTGTGTTTGTGACATTTCAGATGATGGAAATGAAGACGATTTAATATATTATTCACCTAATGTGTCGAAATCTACTGATCCTTCATTTTTAAATATCTCTGAAACATCTTTATTACACTTTAATAAGCAAGCTTTGTAAGATAACTTCAACATTTTCTTTTTTATTAACATAAGCTGTATATATAATACAAATAATTATTTGTTACGATAGAACTCCAGGTTTTGATAAGTCTGCAGTTATTCCAAAGACACCGTTAGGTTTGTTACCATTTTTAACAAGAATTAATGAACCTTGGACATCAGATTTAGAAACACCTCAAGCAAACAAATACGATCAGAAGCAGGCCAATATGGATAGATCTTTACAATCGTCAGTAAGTGTAAGAAATTTAATTAGATTTAGGTCAAATGTTTACTTCATAAATTACATATTTATATTATTATGTCAGTTTTTAATAGAGTGCTATTAATGTTATTTTAGACTGAGAAATCTGTTTCTGCTTCAAAACAGTATACTCCAGATACTTCAAATTTTAAAAATCAATCTAATGAAGCAACCTGTACATCTCCTGTGATCAATTGTACCAGAATAAGGCGAAGAACAAAAAGAAGAATTTTTAAGACTTCTTCTATAGCTATAGATACTACTATCAATCCAAATCATTGCGGAGATATGATAATACCAAATATTCAAAATAATCACGAACAGGATCGGTTACAAGTGTTAGATGAAAATGATGATGATACTGATCAAAAGCATACTTCAAAATCTCAACATATTTCTCCAACTGATAACAATACACAAGAGTTTTTTTGTAATGCATCATTTGCTAATATAGATGAAATTTGTGCAAACTTTGCAGAGACGAATAAGAGTACAGAAAATAGCAATAAAATGAAATTTGTTGAAAATGTATTGGAAGAGAATGTGAAAGAAAAGACAAGCATTAGTCATGTAGATGGAAAGAAAAATATAGATTATCATAGTAAAGGAATACCAGTTAGCAATGTAGGATTTTCCACAGCAAGTGGAAAAGACATTTATATATCAGATTCAGCTATATCTAAAGCCAAATCTTTGCTCGAGGAAGATGATATTTGTTTTTCTACAAATATTCCACTTGCCAATACAAGTGATATAAAACTAAGTACAAATAAAGAATCTTTTCGAGCATTACCTTCAGAGAAAAGAGATACTAATGATACTGTTTTATTCTCCACTGCTAGAGGTCAAGTTATAAGACCATCTGAAAAGGCTATGGAAAAAACATATGCACTTTTTGCCGATGAAATGGATGCCGATAGTAGAAAATTATTACCAGGTAGCAACTTACATGGAACTAAAAATTCTCTTAGAGATAAACATAATTTTACTAAACAAATGACAGTTCATACTGGAAGGAACAAAGTAGAAGCCACTTTGAGTGATAAAATACCTTTCAGAGATCGATCTAATGGTGCTATAAACAGTTTACAAAATAATACGAGTATAAGTAATTTTAAAACAAAAAAGCAATTAACCTCTTCTACCCTTATAACAGCAAAGGGTCAATCATTAGGTATTTCTGATAAAGCTTTATCTAATGCCAAGAAAATGCTCATAGAACAGTTAGAAGATAATGCACAAATTAACGAAAATTTGCTAAATACCGATGATGTATTAAAAGCAGAAGAGTGTTTTACCGATCAAAGTAACAAAATAATTAAGACGGTACAAAGTTCAAAAAGTATTAATTCAAATTTGAAAGGATCTTTTGTACAGCCGGCTGTAGTTCCAAGCATTGGCTTTTCAACAGCGGCAGGTCGTAAAGTTGCTGTTTCAAAGGAAGCACTATTAAAAGCTGAAAAGCTACTCTCAGATGATACAAGCGATACTGATAAATGTAACAACTTATTAAATGAGCCAATTAATAAACGAAAGAGTGTACATATATGTGATGGTACTTTAGATAGGTTATCATCATTAAATTTAAAAAAAGTAAAACTTTCTGAGGAAAATACTAGAGCTGAAAAGGAAAATCAAAGTTTACATGAAAGTACACAAGTAACTCAATCAAATAATACTTTTTCAAATGAAATAATGGCTAGTGCAGCTGCACTTCTTGCAGATGAAAAAGACAATGATCAGAATATAGAATGGATTTCTCAAATGGAATGTTGCGAACAGAAAGAAAAGTTAAAAACACCTAGCCCAGTTATTGGCAGACAACCTGTTCCACGTAAAAGAGGAAAGAAAAGAAGTCTTCAATTCACTGAAAAACAAGAAGTTATATCATCCATTAAAGATGATACAAATATTAATAAAAATAAACAAAACTGTGTATCTACTTATAACGATACAAATGAAACAGCGGTTAAAAATATTGAAGATCCTTTACAGAAGCGTTTAGAAGCTATTTCAAAACAAGTTAGTAATATAAAAGAAAATTTGCAAAAATATTATAATTCTTTAATACTTATTATGTTTATTTAATTTTGCAGGAAAGGGTGATCAGGGGAAAAAAATTTAATAGGCCTAAAGTTATCAGAGGAAAATTATTATCATATAAAGAAGAAAACTGTAATGCACGTTTTTCTTGGAAGAAACTTATAGGAGATGATGTACCAAACCTGTGTACTTTTGAAGAGGTACTAGTAAATCACGCATACTATATTTTTGTATGAGTTGCCTAGCTGTTTATAATTATTTTCATTATTTATTTTCTCATACAGCTTATTAATCGAGATACATCAGCAGAAATTTTGAAAATCACAGCTGCTACAGCTTTGTCATACAAATTTCAATGCAGTCATTTTTATGGGTAGGATGAAATTTTCTTTCAATGTTTATTTGTTTGTTTTTATATTCAATGCTTTTCTATAATTGTAATTATTTCATATAGAGAAGAAATTATTGAAAAACATCCAGGTGGTTTGAGGATGGAAGATGGGGGTTGTATTATACCAGATGAAGATGGTTATATAGGAATTCTAGAAATTAAAGAATCTTTTCTTGCTAGTCCAGGAGTCGATCCAAATCTTCTACCCACAGGTTGGGTTGAAAATCATTACAAGTGGATTATTTGGAAACTTGCATCTATGGATAGAATAAAATTTAAGTCTATCAGTCTACCAAGGTAATTATTAGTTATAACATATTATTATATTTTACTAAACATTTTATTTATAAAAATAATATAGGACTTTAACACCGGAGAATGTTATGCTACAACTTAAGTATCGCTATGATAGAGAAATTGATAGATTACAAAGGCCATGTTTAAGGAGAATTTTAGAAAAAGATGATGGCGCATCTCGACGTATGGTTTTATGTGTATCGTCTGTTATGCAGGTAAACGTATGGATATACAGTTACAAAAGAAGATTTTGGTTATTTCTACATAAATAAACAAATATGTCTTTCTTTCTGTGTATAGTCTAAAGATATAGCAAATAGTGAACAAAGTCCAAAAATGTCTGGCATAAATCATTGGAGATTGTTGCTAACGGATGGATGGTATAGCGTCCCAGCCTCCATTGATACAGCTATGACGAATTACGTAGCTTCTGGAAAGGTACGCGAAGGTACCAAACTAATGATATTTGGAGCAGAATTATTAAATCTTGATCAAGGATGCCCTCCTTTAGAGGTATACGTAGCGAAAAACACAAATAAAGATTATCGTTACTATTACTACCGTTCGTAACATTTAAGCAATCTTTTGCTGTTTAGATTCCAAGCGACGTTTGTCTAAAAATTCATACCAACTCTACCAGGAGAGCTAGATGGGATACTAAGCTAGGATACGTGCCTCATCCAGGACCCATGCTTATTAAATTAAAAAATGTGTGCCCGTACGGTGGTTTGATTGGCAAGATTAAAGTTGTAGTTGCTAGAACGTATCCGATGCTATATCACGAGAAGAATATTTTGGGGGAATCTGGTAAGATGCGGTAACGTTGTGAAAAAAAAAAAAAATTATAATAATGCGTGATATCGAATAAAATGCCTTGTTTTAGTTTTGAGGAATAGTAGATCCGAAGAAAAGGCTAATGTCGCTTATGAGGAAGAATGTAGATCAAGAGTAGAAGCATTTTATGCAGAAGCTGAAAAGAAATTTGAAGAAAAAGTATTAAACGAACAGCAAACGGCCGAGAAGTTCAAGCAAAAGTTAGAATCAAAGTTACGCGAAAGTTTGCCACCACCGCGACAAGTTTCTCCAGTTCTTAAGATTCGTGTTACGGAAGAAGATACGAGTGCAATTCTTAAGATTTGGGCTCCCAGCGAGGAAATCGTTGATATTCTTAAAGAAGGCACGTCTATAACAATTCGCAATGTATTTGCGTCAGGCAAGCGGTATATATGTCTTGGATCTCTTAGAAATATTTCTTTTCATCATCATCATTGTTTCTTACCGTGACATTTTCCAGAGCTTGCGATCTTCAACTCACAGCGTGTCGAAATACATCGTTTAATAAAGAAAGAGTGTTTAAAAACTTTCCTCAATCTCGCGTATATACCCCATTGAAAATTGTAAGCGATCCTTCGTTTAATCCTCTTTATGGAGAATTCGATACAGTGGGGATTGTTTCATCTGTGGTTACTAATCCTTTCGTAAGTATTACCTTTCATACTTAAATTAAATAAAAAATTATCTAATCGTCTCTCTTAAATTTCTAGGATATGAAAAATTTTGAAGCTGTAAATATAGCGTGTCCGTATGACGATGCAAAGGAAGCCGCACCGGGATCCTCGTATCTATCGATTTTATTTTGGCATGGTGTTTCTGCATTTGGGTATGCAGAAATCCTTACCACGGGCTCTCTTGTTGCCTGTAGTAATTTAGAATGGAGACGTGCTACCTCATGGAATATACCAGTGGCTTATTGTACAGAGAGAACTGTATTCACGCGAAATCCTAGACAGAGTCACCTGTGCCAAGCTTTTGAAAATTTAAAAGATTTAATAAAGGTATATGTATAATAATTGTTTTTATGATATTGGAATAGTTTGAACTTGTATAATATTTTATAGAATTTTTCTTTCTAGATACCCTATAAGACATATGCTGCCAAGAGCGCGGAAGAAATATCGTTGGAAACGCAAAAGAAAGTACCTTTACGAGTATCGCTTCACGGAACGCCCGATAAAAGTACTCCTAATAAAGAGTCAGAAAACATCGATTTATCGAAATTAATAGGCTCTAGTTCTCGTTCAGATGTACGAAATGTAAATGTCAATTCGATCAAATCGGCAGCAATTCAAAGACGTCTTGAAAAACTTCACTATTACAGTAATCCACCAGAGCTTTCACCTCTCGTCCTTAAGAACAGTTCTACTAGAGTATCTCGCGATTTTCGTTCGCCCATACGAAATGATACCTTTAAACCGACGAAACTCAATCTGGATCCTTAGATTTATTGACTTGGACGATATTATAGAATAGGGGAGAGAAGTGATTTATATTTTGTTTGTACGTTGAGAATAAATGTTAATATATGTGAAATGTGATTGATACAAGCAAAGTTTATAAGTAAATTGTGTTCTGAGATTACTTGAAAGAAAGGCTACGTGATTCGAGTCCCGTGGGATCTAAACATAGTTTTACATTACCAATGAAGAACAAAAGACTTTCAACAGTTTTGATACGTTTGGGTTAGCGATCACGAGCGATTTAATACTAGGTAAAGTTGAACGCTAAAGTTTTCATGGAAATGCAGGTAAGGCATACCTGCCTCTGAAATACCCTTTTACAAAAGCAACAATGACATTTAACCGTAATCGCGTGAAGGGGCCGTTACCCGAAATGAAAGAAATTAATAGCTTCTCCCTTTTCATCTAACTCGATCCATGCCACATCGAAGTGAGATACGCCGCGTGTATATTACTTTTAGTTGCAGTATGAAGCGCTTCTGACATAGGCACAACTTGAATTAAAAAATTTCAATTACGAAGCCTGCTTTTGGGGACGATAAATGGTCAAGAGAATATAAGCATAACGTTTCAATTAGGATAAGAGAGGTTAAAACAATATCCTAAAAAATGTTGAAGTAAATTATATCGACAATTAAAAGTTGTCATAAATTCACCACAATTGCTTCATTAAAACCTCGGCTTTTGTCATTAGAATATATAAATAATTAGTTAATTATTTAAACATTCATTGATATGCTGATATGAAAGAAATATGAATGGATAGGTCAATGACCGGTATCCTGCGTGCGGCTGTGGTCACGTTATCCACCGTGTAGTAGACGACGCGGTGGTCGCGTGAACCAGCCGCGTCCTAGGAGATGTGCGCGCAGCGCCCTGATGGTGGGGGTAGCGAGCTAGCGCTTGGCGCGAGGCGCATCGAGTCGCCGCTACCTCTCAGTTTCACGCGCACCGTCGCGCCGTGTGGATGTTGAAGTTGTTTTTGTCTTTTCTTTTTTTCGTTTTCTTTTGCTAAAACGGGGTAGTTTTTTTTGTTCTCATCTTACTCGTTACCTTTCAGGATCGATCGATACTCAACATCGCGAGATGAGAGAACAGACATTGATGAACTTTGTCGAATAATAATATTTTATATATATATATAAATATATATGTATATATGATAAAGAGACAGTGAAGATCGATCTTTGTGGTTAAATATAAAATTTCCAGTGATCGATTCGCGTACGCGATGATCGTCGAAGCGCGGCGAATCGATCGTTGACGTATTTTCTTTCGTTTGTCGAATACTCGCGATCGACGCCCTCGAAATTGTTTACTCTTTTCTTTTTACTTTCTCAATTCTCGAGATACGTTTTGTTTTCTCGAAAGCAACATGTCTTTGGAAAGTGCAACGCCGAAAGTGGAATTTGCCCTCGGTAGCGAGGTCTCGCCCTGTCATTTCTTCAAAAGCTCGTTCGCGCGTTCGCTCGTAAGAAACGCACGCGATGCCAAGTCACTGGATTACGAATTATTAGACAACGGTACCATCATTGAGGAGACGGCAGAGTGTAACGCCGACGGCAGGAACAATAATTTTTTCTCCTTACTCGAGTTTCGTAACGAGAAAACGACGACTACGACGACATCAACGACATCAACGACATCAACGAATTCATCGACTCGTCTCGAGGGTAGCACGGATAACGCCCTTTGGAATGGATCTTCCTCGGTCGAGGTAAATTCAATTGTTTTAACTATATCTCCATAAGGTTATGTCATACAATTCACTATATTTTTGTTAATATAAACTCGGTGACATACCGTGCTAGAAAAAGAATCGATCGTTAATCAAATCACGTTAACTATTTTCTCTTAATTCTTCTCTTTACAGTCGAATCAGACTGCGATGGACGCCAGCGAGTTGGAAAGACTTCGAAAGGTGAGTACTCAGAAAAAAGGACAATTTTACAACGGCTTTATGCATATAAATCCCCTCACGAATCTTTCTGGAGCGATTTCCTTTCTGACCCAACACAAAAGGCGAACGGACATCAGGTATATAACGATTTGGAGTGTATCTCGTCAAGGTGGTTTATAAGAGGTTGTAATTTTTGTAACGAGTAATCCGGATACCCGGGATTAGATTTTTCTTTCACGAATTCCTTTATTTCTCCCCACCCTGCAATACCACCGACAGGATGGTTCTTATATTACTTTCGACAATGGGAAGAAATTGCGGTGGTAAAACGGTCTGGGCACAATGCTAGCGTGCTTTTATACCACCGTAAAATTAATTTCTTAAGGTCTTATCACGGTACCTGACTCACGAGAAACGCTGAAGTTTAAATATGATCGTGTACACGAAAAGGTTCGTCCTGTCGAAGACGTTACAGTGTTCATTGTACGTTTTCTTCTCCTATAATTATCGTTTGTAGTTTGCGCCCAACTAGAAAGGAAAATTATTTCAATCGATCGGTTTTACACCTCTCGTATACAATAATCATTTATTACGAGCTTAGGAAAAAACGTAGAAGCGTTTTCAATTACTCGTAGGCGTTTTGTTCAGATAGTATATCAGACTCGCGATTTAAAAAAGCAATTTCGCGAGTTTTAGAACAGTATATCGAGGGTAGAATATACAAAAAAGAGGGAGATTCGTAAGGGGGGTCGAGGAAGAGTAAAAAAAAGAGGGAAGGAAGGAGAAGCAGGTGTTCGCCTTGATCTTTTGTCCGGGCGAACGTAACAAAGAACTTCTTTTACCTTCTTCCATGCGATTATTTATTCTCGAGGTAACTGACCACGTTTCCGCTTCTCTTTATCTCTCGTATACGAGGGCTTACAAGCAAGCACGAAAACGCGGGGAACGAGCCTCGCTTTGACACAGTTTTCCCTTTGAATGCCATCCCCTCGTCTGTTCTTCGCTCTACTCTCTCTCTCTCTATGCTCTTCGTCCAGGGTTTTTCCTTCAATTTTCGTCCACGAAAGTCTCTTTTCAAGGGAGACCAGACCTCTCGTTATATCATCTCTCTAGTAACTCGTCGAGTCAATTGAGTCGGTCTTTAGTTTCATAAGCTAGCGAGAAATCGGGACACCTGTGCTCTTCTTAGCTTCTCGGAAGGTGTTTTAACGAGGCTATGTCGTATAACAATCACGAGAAAAGGAAGGGAAGGGTTGTTTAATCCGAGGGGTCACTTTGAAAAGGGATGACGCTCTTCTTCTCGAAGGCTTTACTGCTCGACTGTACGGGTTAACGTAGTCCGGTCGAACTTTCCCGTTACGAGAAAGAAAATTCCAAGAGATTCGCAAAAAAGGTAAGAAATTTGATAATGAGAACCGGTATATCTCGTGGTCGCGTGTTTTCTCTCTCCCCGTCGTTGCCTGCTAAAATTTCCAGAGACGCTTAAAATAGTATCACGGCCCACTCACCGTGCGAATATGCGCTGACCGAGTGGTGGTCAGGTCGGTGCTGTTATTCCAAAATGTCTGGTATTCTCTTGTCTAGCCGTTATAATGGTACTACACGGAACTGGTAACAACGGGGTGGTGGCAGGAGGGATACTGGTCGAGTTCACGTCAAGTTGAAATAGCCCACATTCGAGAGCTCCTCGCATTAACGACCTTTTTCGAGGACAATTCGATCTTCCATCTTTCTATAAAGGTTATCGACAGTCGAAAATAGATTTTCTCTTAGGGAATTCATTAAATTCGACGATTTTTATGATTTTAACCCTCACAATGACACTCGAAGCCCGAGAAGCTCGCGGGCTCTTGCGTTTCCCTTGATATTTTAATTAAAACAATAAATCATTTTTATTTCGTTCAAATAATATAATTTTTCCCCAAAAATTATTATTAGCTACCATTATTGTTGATTTGGTGTGGTCAAAAGTATAATAGATTGGTACGAAATATTGCATAAAAAAAAAAGGTAATTTTAAATCATGTAAGCTTGGTAGGCCTTGGGTTATGCAATAAACGACAAAAAAAGAACCGTTACTGTCACTGCGAGGGTTAAGACGGTTTCGATAGACTAGATGATTTCAATCATTTCCATGATATAAAGGACGTTGGTGATTTTGATGGACTCGATTTCGAGGAAGACTGAAATCCAAGTTAGAGGAAAGAAGAAAAAGTTAAACGTCAAAACGAGTGACAGGGGTGTGCTAATATCGTCAATGTCAGCGGATCGGTTTTGTCGATTGCCGGAAGTCCGTTTGGGCCCCTCCCGTAATTATCGGCAGGCAGAGGGCTTTGTGCGTCGCCGGTCCTACGAATACGCTCGCGGGCGCGGACGGGTATACCTACGCGTGATCGCGAGAAGGAAAGAGATGGAGCAGGACGTGACGCGTGACGTCAGCATCGAACAATATTTTTAATCCCACAAACCGAAGCCGGCAGGATGTTGGCCGTTTATACGGGTACCGAAGGAAATTATTTAGTCACCCTTCTTCGAACACCGCCGCCATTTCTATCGGCACCACCGCAGCGTGATCACAAACTCGATGTTCCCTTCGTCTGAACTTTTCCCCTCTCTTCTATTTATCGTTCTCGCGTTCGAAGCACGTTTGACTTGATCCAATCAACTTCTCGCTAGTGATTTAAGTATCATAAGGACCTCGTTGTTACTCGATGTTCTTTTTCGTTGCGCATAATTTGATATATATATATATGTCGGTAGGTAGGATTATGTGTACATACATACGTTTAACTATGTAGGGTAAGTCAGGGGAATATGCCATCTCGAGTAATATACCACTTTTCAATCATTTCCAAAATAATCAATAGAAAGCGTTAGTTATGAAAACGTTACGATGAAAACACTTAGGGGAAGGTGGGGCAAGACGGGGTAGGGGGGCAAGACGGGGTACCCCCTTTATCTCATGATCCGAACGAAATAATTAAAAACTCAAATAGGTATTAGATGTGTCTCTACTAGCGTCGACGAAGAGCCAAAAGACAGCGTAGTAGGAAGCCGCGTGTAGGAGTTAAATCAAAATTTATACTTTTTGGCATTTTTCATATTATTTTTGTACTTTCTTTCACGTGCGATATTTGCATAAAAATCTGTACTATCCAAAGTGCACATACGTTTTCTTGATACAGAATTTAACCAGCTATAAGATACATATCTTACTTTTTACTTTCGTACATTGCATTGAGTTTTTATATTGATATGATTGCGATATGACGAGAAGGGGCAAGATGGGGTAATGAGAAATAATAAGGTAATTCTGTCTCAAGAAAACTTCTATGCACTAACAAACATCACAAGTGAAAGGAAGCATAAAAATAATACGAGAAATGTCAAAAAGTCTAAATTTTTATCTAACTCCTACACGCGGCCACCTACTACGTTGTCTTATATCTCGTCGTCGGCAATAGTAACGACACACCTTATACCTACTTTTGTTTTAATTATATTATTTGTTTATCAATTTTGCTGGTTGATTGGAATATAAGCTTGTCCACGGGGGTACCCCATCTTGCCCTGCCGGTGGGGCAAGACGGGGAAAAATGACTTTTTTTACATTTTTGTTTATATAGTTCATAAGACTTTAAACAATTGGTTGGTTGGTGTTTCAAATGAAAGACCGATTACCAAAGAGTAATTAGAAAGTAAAACGGATTCGTTAAATGCAAAAACCATTGTTTTATTCGTTGTCAAACCTTAAGTACCCCGTCTTGCCCCACCTTCCCCTATTTGCTTTTTTGTCCATAATTGGCTGCGTACACCAAGTAAAGAAAGTACTGTCTTAATCTAATAACGTACTGTTACTAAAAGTTAAATTATTCATTTGTAATGACTCAAACGTAATTATGCAAATCACTACATAATAGAGTAACTATCGGTGTATAATATAACCTTTAAAACAATTACTATTATCTATGTGCTTTGTATAAAAATTTATAACTTTTATTCGTAAACCTATATTGGGGTAATATGCCAGTAGTCGATCGGGGTAATATGCCACCTGTGATACTTCGGTGCTGTAATTTTGTTTCTATTCTTACTTAGTTTTTCGCTATTTTACATACTATTGCAAAGTTTGAATTGTTTCTTTCTCATAACAGATGTTTTATAAATCTTTTAATTTTTGAATTAATTTATAAAATTTGTTTATTATATTGTTGACTATTGTGTTTTGTTTCAAATTGATAAAAAATATTAATCAATGTATGTTTTTTTTCCATAAAATATTAAGTGGCATATTACCCCAAGTCTTGTGGCATATTACCCACCACGTCCGTAATATGCCATTTTCGGTGTATCGACAAGTTCAGCAAATCCGTGTTCCTCTCTTCAATTATAAAATTTGTATAATATGTTATTTATGAAAGATATACAGAATTAACCATATTTTCAGTTGGCTATTTGTTTTTATCTGTAACGCCATAAACTTAGGAGATATCGTATGTCAAAGTTAGCTGTGACATATTCCCCCGACTTTTACCCTATATCAACTGGAAAGTTGAAATCTCAAGAGTATCCTTTCTCTGTTAAACGCGACTGCTTAAACGTAGGTTATACATAACAGACAGTTTATGACTTTAAACACAATGATTACTCAATGTTACTCGGTAGACACAAAGTGGCGATGGGAATCGTCGAGGAGGGATAGCGGAGCCACTGAAACGCTCGCGCTCTCCTCGTGGGTTTGAGACACTTACCGCTTCTCACGGACCCCAACTTCATCTTGGCGTTTCAAATGCGTCGAAGAATACCGGACTTCACGCGAATGCACGCACTTCTACCGTTTTTTCTTCTTCTTATTTCTAATTCGTGTCACGAAATTATTTTTTTTCCACTTCCTTCCAACCCTTTGCACTTCGAGTCGAAGCCGACATCGCGTATACTTCGATTTCTCGAACAACGCTTGATATTGCGGAGTACCTACGCGGTTTAACTCTTTGGGGGACGGTGGGACTAAAAGTGTCCCACCTTTTTGATGCACCGTAATGCATGGTGGGACATTTTTAGTCCCACCTCGAAATTTTGCAATTGCCACGTGCATATATGTTTATTTTTAGCTTCACTTACATAAAGACTTTGTTTAATTTCAAAACAAATAAAATTTCTGTTCAATATGGGCCTTTTTATTTTCTAAAAATTCTGTCCCTCAAAGAGTTAAAAAGTGTACACCAAACCTTCCCTCTTTATTTATCGAACGACGCCGTGAGATTTAAATTCTCGGTTAAAAGTGCCGTACTTGCGTGCGAGTAAGTAACTTTTTCGACGCACGACTTACGGTAGGGTTCTCGGAGCGACGCGATTACGGTATCTCTTTCCCTGGGTGGACTCGAAGTACACACCTGTGCGACACGCATCGTGATTCCCTTCCTGATTCCCTTCCATAGCTTTCGCAGGTGGCTACGCGTTTTTTTTTTTTCGTTTTACAAGAGAAGGAAATGCCCTATCCATTCGTCCGTCCATTTAAAACGAAGTCAACTATAGAATACGTTTTCCCTCGCAGCTAAATCCTATGTTCTCGTTAGATATTATCGTGGTGGTATCTCGTGACACCTCGCGTGAAAAGAAAGAGAGAGAGAGAAAACGTATATTTTTATCCTTCCCTTAAATTACCTCGTTCCAGTTCCACGCAGTAACGTTATCTAATTAACGCGAAGTCGACTAATTAGCCGGATGATTCGAAGATGGTAGTAGTAAGTAGTTGTAGTAGTAGTAATAGTGGAATATCGAAATGAGTACCCAAGAGTGCTAAGAGTACCAACGAGTGGTACACTCGCCAAAGGTAAAGGAATTACGTATTAGCAGTACCTAGTAGAGCCTCGTCGCCTGCTCCCCTCTTTTACTTCGCAAATTTTTGCCGGTTCGTGACACGAGAGCTCACCTCTACGCGAGACACCCAAGACCCGTAGGTATCGAAGGAAAGAAAAGGAAGGAAAAGAAGGAAAAAAAAAAAAAGAGAAAGAAAGCGTAGGGGGAAAAGCAGCAACGGCGCGTTTTCGCGCTTCGTTGAAAGCTTTAAGGCGAACGGCAACCCTCGCGCGACGCCTTTGATCAATTTGCATCCCCCCTTTCTCTACCTACCTTCGCTTACGCCCCCCCTCCCTTTCGTTAGAACGCTTCGGTTAACGCGTCTCGATCGTAAAACCCTTTCTCGTACCTCTACACCCCCTCTATCGCCCTCTTTAACTCCCTCCTTCTACCCCCAAGACTACCATCGCAGGACTTTTTGCTTACCAAGTTTATATTCGTGCCACGATATCCCCATTCAGCTTAGAAACTGCGAACACGGAGAGGAGTTAGTCGGCCGGATCCACTTTTAACGAGTCACTTGAGATTTACGAATTGCGTATTTGTACTCTACTACTTTTGTCATCATCCGTCTTAATTTATTTGTCCTCACCTAAACTAGGATCGAGGTGATGAATGATAGACATTCGAAAATGATACATTTCCAGTATCTTTTCTCTTGTAAATCATTCTCTCGGTAATTGCACATTAATTATATGAAGAAAATGTAATCGTTTCTTCGTTAATAATGACAAGTATTTTAGTATTCATCGCCAGTTGTCAACGAGTCGGTACTCGAAGCTTATGCCAAATTCGTACACGTCGTTGATGGTTGCGTATTTGCATTATATGTATTGATATGTAATACAATGGTGGAGCATTTTGTGAAGCAGCACATTAGAACGTGAACAGGGAGCAAAGGAATCCATGAACTTTCATTTTTTAAATCGTCTACTCGACTCGTTTTTTTCGCGGCTTTGCTGGAAGAGATCAGAAAATAACTCTATCGCGCGGGCAAAGATATAGCGAAGGTCCGTTCGTTCACTCGCTAATGCAAGAGACGGAAAGAGATAGATTAATCTTCTCCGTTCGCGCAAGAAAACCTTTCCACGTTTCTTTCCTGCGCGCGTTAAAATCCGTAAACATCGTATATCTTGGCTGAGATATCGAAGAGAAGAGAAAAAAGAGTTTTCGTCGTAGTTGCTTTAAAGCAGCCTACGCGTCGTGAACGTGTCTCGTTACGCATTTTTTTCTCGATACCTTGCCGATGTCGTAAAAATAGTTTGCAGGAAAAGAACATTTTTCGTACTTATGACACAAGAAAACTTTTAGAATGCCATCGAAAATTGGCATAAAATATTATACTAATTAATAGACTGCGGATCTTTATGCAAATACATATTTTTCTTATTGCGTATGTTTTTCAAATTTTACATGTAAGACAAACCATTGAATATGTCACATGTATCCTTTGTATTTGACATATTTTTATTCAGTTATCAGCTCTACTTGCAATATTTAACGAATCATGAATTATAATTCATATGAATTTGCATAAAGATCCGCAGTCTACTAATTAATAAGGAGTTCAATCGTATATAGATTTATATTGGACTACGAAATGCATTTAAATGTTAATAATTATTCATATTTCATTATACATACATTTTTAAACGAATATCGGAATGCCAGAGAAACCACGTAAAGGTACATTATTTTCTGAGATTTTCTAGAACGTCGCTTGGACGAAGACGCAATATATTTTTATTTCGGTCTATTTTTATATACACATTGTTCCGCGACTTTGAACATTTGAACCACCATCACCGACCGGCGCGAAATCGTGTCAACGCGCGGATCGTCCAGCCAGTTCTCGAGTTATACTACTCGCACGCACGACAATATCATTTAGAGCTGGGTCTGGAAAGGTGATCGAATCGAAACGGAATGCGTTATGCATGAAAGATTACAAAGAGAAGTATCTTTGACTGGCGCTCTGTTCGTCTATCGTTCGAATATCGACGCGTGCTTGCCGTTGGATTTGTAGAAAAGTGCAGGCAACGGCCAGGTGGCTTCTCGGGTTCCTTTCTCGCACGAGCAGCATAAACACGGACGCGAAGAGTCTTTGCCGGTCAACGGAGCGTGAACAGCTGTTCGCTGCTGGAGAGGATGGGAAGGATGCCACGTGCTCCTTACAATTTGCTTGGATTCGTTTCGTTCAAAGTTAACTGCCTCCTTCTCTAGGGAACGTTAAAGATCGAATTTTAGAAATGAAAGGGAAATAGACAGATGCGGAATAGTCGTTGGTACTTTGATTAGATATATCTTGCGGAAACTATTTTTTAATATTATATCGTAGTGGGGTGAAAATATTTCATAATGCCATTTATTCCCATGCTTACCGTTTTTTAACCGACTTCTAAAAGGAGGAGGTTACTCTATTCGACTTTAAAAAATTGTTCCGAAGAGTTTATTATTAACAAAGTTATTGCAAAATTAGTGCGTCAGAGTGCGAAACGAGTTCCGAACTTTATTCAGATTTTCGCAATATCTTTGAATGGGATTGATTTATTGTAATGAAATTATTACTATCTTCTTAGAAATAATTAGCAGATATTAATTATATAAAAAAAATGTATTAATTGTTGCAAAATAATTTGTTTATTCCTCTATATCTCCTCAACGACTTAACTCGTTAATCTCGTTCAGTGCTTTCCATCTGTACTATTTTCGAAGTCGGTTTCTATTTTTTTGGTTAAAAATTTTTTTATTTTTCTGTAACAATAACTCAAAGGCTGAATTTTGAGTTACGTTTTCGCTGTAGTAAACGAGCGACCTGTATGCCTAGATACCTACTTGAACTCTGAAACGATCGCGTCAATTAACTCGATATTTGCTATCTTTGGAAATTACCTTTCTCGTTCCCCTTTTGGATTCGATCATATTTAAGCATGTAGGTACATAAACGTGGTTATTTGAAAATACTTATCATTGTTCATAATATGCCCACGTATGTGTGTTTTTACTCGCTCGGAAAATACTTTTATACGATCATTTACGAGAAGATGGTTCATTGGTTATTGAAATAAAACGAGGTCAGTTTGTTCGAGATTATAAAGGAGAGAGAAGGAGGACAATCGAGCGACACTTCGCAAGAGAGAGAAATTGTTCGAGATTCATTTCTTTGTCACTAGCACCAAATTCTCACTCCAATTCTCTCTTTCTCTCTTTCTTTTCCTCTCTTGAAGTTAATTACGTCTTTGCTCTTGCGCGTTTGTAAATTAATTACACGGGCCGTGTAGTTCAACGTACTCGTTGTTCCCCTCATATGCAAAATGTTCTTTCGTAGACATCGTCTGCACGTAAACTCAAGTTTCGTTAATGATTTCACGAAATGCAAAATATTATCGTAAGTGTTGGCAAAAATTGGGAATGTCAGGAGATAGCGAGACATCGTACGTAAATTTGTAGCCTTCCAGAAGATAGCGCGAAATAGTGAAATTGTTGGTGTGAGGGAAGATCGGGATCGATATTAATTGGGCTTGATTAACATAATAAATAAAGAATTATATTTCGACGTGCTTATTCTACATAACGATAGAAAAGACTGACGAGATTCGCTCGTTACATTACTTTTTCGCCAACTATTTCCGTTTCGCCTCATTTGCATACTAATTAAATATTTTACTGTTTTACATTATCGACAGACAATAAAAACTATCACTCGCATTTGGTTTACACACAACAAATTGTTAAAATCTTATAATTTTCAATGGTAGAAATTGTAAGCCTCCACAAAAATAATGAGAAATCATATGAAATTTTTAACGCAACAGGCTCAGAATATTTAGTTTAATAAAACCCACCGAGAAATCTTGATCTCAGATTCAACGTTTGTAGGCCGCTCTTTTGCAAAAAGTTTATTCACCCGCTATTGAAAATAACGAAACGACTGGAATCTTTTTATACGAACCACAGGCACACGAGTAGAAGATCCACGCAAATAGAAAAAAATGAAAGAAAGAAAAGGAGAAAGCGCAGCGCGTTTTAGCGATTTATTCTCTGGCGCGTATTCGAAGAAAAAGACACCTACGTGCGTGTGTAGTACGTAGCTATGCGTGCGCGTGTCGACGAGATATCAAAATTCATTTCGTTCGCGTGCTACGGAACACTTCTATAGCCCGAAGGATCATGAATCGCCGGTGAAGGCAAACAATTATCTCGACGTAGGTAGCGGCGAGTTTAGCCGAGAGTCGTAGGCCTTCGTCGGATCCGTGGGCAACCCATTGTTTATTTATCTCGTGCACTCGCGCGTACACGCTGCCGATGCTGAGCAATAGCGGTAACGGCAACGAACTAGCCGAGAGTAGTCGAGTGCTTCTCTTTAAAGAACGCAAAACAGGGTGTACCCGCGGATCGATTAAATCTCTCTCTCACCGCTTCGTTTCCTCTCGTCGCTCGTTCGGTCCAGGCAGTATCATCCTCCAGACGTATTACTCGGAACGAAAGTCGACGATGTTATTTATATCGTCGACGAAATCTTTTCTCATAACTAGACTGCGGATCTTTATGCAAATACATATTTTTCTTATTGCGTATGTTTTTCAAATTTGACATATAAGACAAACCATTGAATGTGTCACATGTATCCTTTGTATTTGACATATGTTTATTCAGTTATCAGCTCTACTTGCAATATTTGACGAATCATAAATTATAATTCATATGAATTTGCATAAAGATCCGCAGTCTACTCATAACTAATCAATATTTATACTTTCATTTGTTGTACCTCAATTGCCAATCTTGCATATCGACACTCCCAAGAGAGAAGGTTGTAACTCAAATCCGTGTATTTCACGCTATGGACGGCGTAAGACGATAAAACAATATTTCATCTTTCCTTTATTGTAAATCTAATCGTTGGTTTGATGTGAACTCAGTACACATTGTAAATATGGGATAAAGAGTTATTTTTGCCTGTGATTGTTGTCCGAAAAGAGCATTAGAATCAAAGATAGACATAGTGAGTTACTACTAAGTTACAACCTTCTCTCTTGGGGGTGTCGATATATTCTTAATAAGTATGAGGGTTTTGGTATCGTTTATTAGTAATCGTTTGAACATCATCATTTATAAATGGATACAGTAATCACGATGGCGTTCGCAGAATATTCGAAGGCCTAAGAAATCGTAGACCCACGAAAATAGCCTTCGCGCGTAGCTGTTTTGTAAAGCCCGAGTAGTAACTCGTGCACGACACGAGATAAGATCAAAAAATAAGTAGTAAATTCGTGACGAGACTACGAAGTAGATACGTGTATAAGTATACATATACCTACATATTTCGTTCCCAGAGGAGACAAGGAATGTTTGCAATGGCCTACAGTCACCCCGGGTACAGATAAAGTTCCTCGACCGAAGAAACCGGAGTAACGTTATCTCGTTTTTCTACATTTTGTTTGTACGGTACGCGTCATCGAGGCGTACGTACACACCCGACGAGCTCAATTTTGCTGTTGTTGTAATATAAGCACGAAGGGTGGGGCTTGTAGGATTTGCCTTTTCATATTTTTCTCAACGGACGAGACGATTGTGTACTTACTGTCCTAATCCTTTAACAATGAGCCAACGTAGGAGACGTAGAATAAAATGATTTAAAAAACTCAAGAATAAAATTAAGAATATCACACTGCTATGTAATTGTTCATGTTCTAAAGCAATTGTTGTATTCCGGTTAATTCGAAGGATTTGGATTCTTGTTTATGGATGAACTATCCGACATCAATTTTAATACTTCACGATGCTTAGGCGAAAAGATGACGTGATTCGAGTACGAGACTACCAAGATCGACTTTACACTTCCCCCGAAGAGAAAACAAGATCCTCGGTAGCCGCGTTTATACGCTTTAACAAACATCGTGTTCTATCTTATGCTTTGGCGAATATGAATCACGGTACGGTCGAGTTATCTCCTAAGGGTATACACCTTTCGATGATCCCATGTTGGAAGAAGTCACGAAGGGGAAGCGAGAGAGGAGAGGAGGAAACGTATAACGTCCATTTAATGTTCGATGTTACACGAGAAGTCTCTTATCTGTTGCAACGCGAGAGTATCCTGACGATTAGCCATCCTTTTCTCTCTCTCTCTCCCTTTTGCTCTCTTGCAGCAACGTAAATTGGCATGCACGTTGTATACCTACCACCCCATCGGTATTCCCTCTATTTCTCCTTCGCGTACTCGCAGCTGAAAGCGGAGATATTTCTGGATCGTGAATGCCGTGTCGCGACCAAAATGCGAAGAGAAGAACCTTTTTTTAACTTTTATTTTTATTCTAATCCTAAAGCGATAGAATAAACAAATAATCGACATTTTTTACTATTTTCATATCGTCTCGCCGGAGTAAAAGAAATTGAGTTATTTATGCACATTCGCCATTTTGGAAATTATAACTAAAAGCTTGCAACAACTTTGGTGCCATTGTAGAATTTTTCAAACAGACACCGTTACTTCCGTTAGATATTTCGATAATTTCTGAAATAGCTCGATTACTAACGTTTGGTCAATAAGTTGTGCGATAATATCGATTATGAGTATGTTTACACCGTTATCAGAGAAAGGTGACGCGTTTTGTTGAATAAACTCGTCGTAACTTTGTCGTCGTCTTCGTCATCGTCCTCGTCGCAGGAAGGGCGAAGTTATTTGACGATTACTTAGCACCGTGCCATTATTCTTCCCTGCACCGGCGAGCCGAGTTCCACTCGGTTGCTCTCGCTCTCTTCCGGTTTTGCCTCTCTCGATCTACGAAATACGCACCTTCGTGCGTGCGTCGTACGCATGCATTAACCGCCGCGCCACCGCGCGCATTCCAGACTTGTTCAAGTCCCTTGAAATTCTTTTTTTTTTAATTCTTTTGTTTCTTGACTCCTATTTTCCAACCTTCCTCTTCACAATTTCGCGAAACTTTTTTCTTTCACTTCTTCCCGTGAAAAGAACGAAAAAACACTTTTTTTTCTCATTAAGAAAAAAATAAATAAATAAAAGTGCAAAGGTGTTTTGTATTTATTTGAAATTCCAGCGAAGGCGCTTCGATTCATGAACGTTTCGTCGAACTATCCACAGGTTTCATTGAATAGCGACGTTGAATTCAACGAGGCTTCGATTTTCTACAGTAGCGTGGAAAATCTCAGCGTTACGTCTCTCAGCTTTTACATTTTCTTAATGGGAAACTTTCAAGACGAAAGCTACGTTGAAATGAGGAGACGCGCTCGCAGTGGTAATACCCAAGATGTGGCCAGACCTACTCTAGCTCACGGCTCCCGGAATACGAAGTTTCAACATTTTCATTTCTCGTTTCTTGCCTTTATCCGCACTAGCTTTATACTTTTTTCTCTTCGTAAATTCAAACTGAACTCAAACGCGATGACAATAATAATCATTTTTTTTTTTTACTAACTTCCTATCAATCCGCAATGAATTCGAACGAAACTGGGCTCAATCCCAAATAAATATTTTCCCTTTATATAGCATTTGTGAATGTTTTTTTCTCACAAATCATTGTGAAAGCGAAGAACAGGTGCCAATCATTTTCACGAAACGACGATCATTTGTTTGCGACATCGATCGCCGCGCATTGATTTTAATTACATATAGGTACCACATGCAATCTACATAGGTATATGCAATCATTTTCTTTTTCTTTCTCACGAATCATGTTAATAGAGAGAGGTTTTTTTGAGAGTCAGGTGCCAGTCATTTTCACGGACTCCGAACCACGCGACGCCGGAAGCTCTTGATTAATAGTTGGCTCATTAACGAGCGGTGCGCGATACCACGTCAGAGGTTACCCAGTTGTCCACGACTCTGGAATAATGATCGGCCCTCTTCGTAAGATAGACGAGGAGAGAAGCTGCTGGAGGTGGAGATAGTGGAGAGAAGGTGCACCACCGCCTACGGATTATTAAACGCACGGACGATGAGAGAGCAGTCCTCCTCGTCTCTGCGAATTGTTACAAAACGTGCCACGATTACGCTGTGACTCTTCTCATCCTCCTCTCCCCCCCACCCGTATCTCTTCTTTATGCCTACGTGTGCGCAAGAACTTTCACTCGCGACACTCTCCAAACGATTGTACCCTGGGAAAATACTCTCACTCCCTCTTTTTTTTTTTTTTTTACCCTGAATTAACGGAATCAAAGGAAGCAGTTAATTGTTGATTAATTATCAACGAGTGCACGAAAGGAAAGACCTTTGCTAATTACTTTTATGGTAGGAAAATTTCATTCGGGCATGATTTCGTTCTCTTCGAGCTAACTTTAACCGCTAATTAACGAGATAAAAGTTCACGGTGATGAGTCGGAACGCGGTCCTTCGATAAGCTGATGTCTCGAGACTTGGGGAAAGTATTGTGTCGTATTTGTTGATGACGTCAGGAAAGGGTCAATGTCGAAAGCAGCGCAGTAGTTTTTGCTAAATTAAAATATAAAGGGCTCGGCATGCTCAATATTTTGTTTCGAGCATACCCTTTTACGTCTTTGTAAAGGAAGAAAACGGGTACCGGTTTGTTATTCAATTGAAAATATGCAAAAACTTGCGATATTGAAAAGCAGGCAACTGGAGGATTCAATAAACGAACGAACCGTCACGCCTTCTTCTCTACATTACCTACTACTTCTTCCTTTTGCTTCTGAAAGAGGGCATCTTCCCACGCTTCCAAGCGAGGCAAATTCATCCCATACTTTTCACCGTTCATCGTCGTTGCACTCGCGCGACGTGCCGACATGGATATGGCGCAAGTATCATAGTAGCAAGAAGAAGAAGCACGGAAGGAAGATGAAAGAAAGGAGAAAAAAATCTTCCTTGGAATTTAGCAGTGCGCCTCTTGGCAGCAGTAACAGCTTGCGGCGCCTTTCGCTGGTCTACGATTATGACGGTTTCAACTTCTTCTTACGTCTATTCCCGATGCCTATCTAACGCCTCCGAGATGTCAGGAATTCGAACCGCTTCTTCGTCTGGCATCTGACACTTCGAGACGTATACTCTCTCTCTCTCTCTTTCTCTGTAATGATGATTTTTGCTCGTGGACGAACAACGTAGGGATTGATTCTCTAGTACGAGATCGCAGGAGTTTTTGCACGAGTTCTAAAGAATTCGATATCTCATTTTTAGGCTTTCTTTTTCATTGATGTCACGTTCAAATCATTTTGGTTATACCTATCAACATTTATTGAATACCTTTTTTTTTAAATCTTGTATTAAAGAATTCGTTGCTCATTTTTCTTTTATCGCGCATCACGTTTTAATTATTCAACGTATGAACGAATGGACCTATACACGTTGCCATTTAATACCGTTTCTTTTCCGTTCATGCTGGTAAAGCTCGCCGCGGATACGTTCATATCATACCTTTTTCATCTTCTCGCGCTGGTAAGAAAACGGTATTTTATCTATCATACATACGATGGAAAAAAAATGAAGAAATAATTCACACAGTACCTTCGATATTAAACCGTTTCATCGAGTTTGTTAACTCGCGTCAGACACGCTGGAAGACCGTCTCCCGTGGCAAGGACAATGAGTTTTCTTCTCCTTTCTCTTATTGAGCTGCCGGAGATCGTAGAAGCGAGGAGAACTCTTTTAACGTTCGTATAACGTTCCTACAGCAAAGTCGGCATATTCGCGCGAAACTTTCTAAAAGTATTATACCTAGTCGAAGCGACGAGTCCAGCGGGCACTCCAGTTTAGTTGGTGCCCGCCTTTTTATAATTTCCATTGTGAAAGAATCTTTTATGACAAGGAAGGAGGGAGAGGCCCCCCTACTTCGGTGAAAGAAATTCGTGGAAATTTTTTAAGGAACGGAATTTCGCGTTCGAACGGATATGTCGCAGTGAAATTGAAAAGTCAGTGTTTATGAATCATTATTAAAGATTGGACAAAATTGTTGGACATTGAAAGTTGTTTGTGAAAATTTAACGATCGTTTACAATGTTATTAAAAACGGTCAATGAGTGACTAATTTTGACTAGTAAAGTAGTCAAATCCGTCGGTCGTTTTTAGTACCTATCTTTATATTTTGTCAAAACTTCAAAGATTTTTCAAACTCGCTTACTTCTCACTTTCACTGCGACAGATACAAATCATTCGCATGCTGTGCACGTTCTACGTTCCGTTGTTAGCACATTTGGCTGTGACGAGTCGTAGAGAGAATAGAGGAAGGACAGGATAAAAAGGACAAAAAGCGAATCTTGCGAGAGGAGTCGAAACGGGGGAGACGCTGAAGATGTTCAAGGCCGTACTAGAGACGAAATTAGACTTCACATTTTGTTTGTCTCTATCCCTTCTTCTTCTAGGAGAATTTCTCGTTGGTCATTTCAGACGAAATCGAGTAGATACTTTATGCTAAAAACGTTTCTGTTTTTCGTTCGAAATCAATCTGTGTATATTTATTAAAAAGTTTATTAATAAAAATATGTAGGTTCGTTGGATACCTGAATATGAAACGTCACACTGTGTACGTTTCTTTGGAAAATTGTACCTTAAAGGGTATATTTCATTGAAATCATTACTTTATTTCATTTTATAAGCAAGGATTTAATGTCTTGATAGAGCATTTATTATATTAATTATAAATTTATAATTACTTTTTCAACGGTTTATAACATTCTCCTCGATGCTCGATGTCCTCTTCTAATCCGAGGCATCTAATCGCGTTCGACGTTCTTTTTAGAAGCTTTTAAAATCTCCCGTCACGACGAATATATCTCTTCCGGTTTCTCAGCTTCGATGAAACGACGAAGCGGCGACGAGATTTCGAGCTTGCGCAAGACAAACGTCGTCGCCTCTGAGACCGGACGATATTAGAAATAAAGTTAATTCGGACGTTGTTGTTTCTGGCGCTTAGGGATAAAAATAACGCTGGACAAGCAAAAAATCTATAATATTTCGACCTCATCGAAAAAGATGTAAATCAAACCCTTTGCTTCCTCCATTATTTTTATTACATTTATTTACAATATTTTTATATAATTCTTTATATAATATACGTATAGAATGTTCTCCTATATTCGTTAAATGTCGTTTCATATTAATACCACATTAATATCCAATTCTTTGCCTTAGATTTCGCTCGTATCGTCAGAAATCACGGACCGCGCAACGACCCGTGACTATTATCAGCAGAATCGTTACGCGTCGATTCGCATAACTTTTCGTAGTCTTTCGAGGGCGTACATATAAGATAAAATTGTAAAAAAAATCGAAGACGGCAATCGGATACGTACCATACGGAGGCGATACTACCTGCCACGCTTAGTTTAATAGTAATTCGATTCCGCGCGTTTGAAAAAGAAAGAAGAGAGAAGAAAAAAAGAAATTATATTGCGGAAGGGCTCCTGCGCGCGCGTTCACTTGCTCAAGCGCGTTAAGCTACGTAGGCTTCGACCGGTTCGCAAGGTTGCTCGAGAAAAGGAGGCACGCGAAGGCAATATAGTATACACGAGCCTAGCTTAGCTAGTAGAGAGAGAGAAGTACGCAATATGAACTCTAGGAGATCGAGGAAGAGGAATCGGAGTAGGTATGTAGGTACCTAACCGCGATAGGCGTTATGCTTCGGGTGCAACGCCAACATCCTTCGAAGGTCACGATCGGCATAGTATCTTAATTATAGATCGTAGAGTTTGATCTAACCTGAACGTGTTCTAGCGAGCGAGATGGGAAGTCATTAATCAACTATTGCCTTTTTACTAGCCGAGCTTTTCCTATCTTGTCTCTCCTATCTCCCGTTAAAAGGTGAAAACGAGTCGACGTGTAATAAAAAGAGATACAAACCGTGTCCGGTTTAAGAATAATCTCCGACTTTTAACGTTTCGTCAAATTTTTCGCTACCATTGATTGAACGCACGAAAGGAAGGGCAAGCGTGGTTATCGATACTTTCGAGATATATGAATCTTGTTATGGGACTTTTATGATTTTATTCTTGGAAAGAAAATGAAATCTTTACTTCCTCATAATTCAACGTGAATTTTTAATTAAATCGATCTATTCGATCAAGTTTAATAAGACTATTTTAAAACTGACTAAAGTTTAATAAACTAAATTACTCTGGTATGCTAAAGAGATGCGATAAAGAGCTTGGTATACCGACGAGAATTTAAAATTAATCATTGATGCTTATAAAAGTAATAAAAAGAACGCAATACACTTTCTACGATTTCTTGTGTCGAATTCTATTATAATCAATTTGTAATCATAATCGTACCTAATATCTCTTAAATGTAATCCAATTCGAAGAGAATATACGAATATACTCTTACACTCGTTCGATATCGAGAGAAAAGTAAGGAGAGATCGAGATGGGACCATTTTCGGAGATGATAAGCGATAACCATAAAGAGAGGACGAGTGTGTGCATGAGTCACGCCACTCGACCAATAAAATCCAAGGTGGTGATAATTAAGTGAATGTGACGAAGAAAAAGATGGAAATAAAACTTGGAGAATCGTTTTGTACCATAAAGGGCTTGTTCGATAATGCGACGACGCTTCGAAAGTAAAAGCAAGCGGTAAGCAAGCAGCAGCAACCTATGCAAATGTTCACGAGCGCGTGCTTATGGCAATCGGATCAAGGAGAGTGCTCTCCCTCGAGTAAACTAGCCTGGCGAAAGAAATTACGGCATCGATCCATCGCGTCCTCCTTCGCGATTCGATAGCTCGATAAGCTCTCTTGCGCTCGCGCGGCACCGTTTTTCGAAGAGAACGCGACCAAATTCGGTTAAAGAACGAAATCGTCCTTCGCTCGCCTCTGCGATGCGAATGGACCAATCACGTGCTCGTCTCACTTTTATCTCTTTACCTCAAGTTGACAAGCGATTTCATTGCTACTCGACAAATTTTCTCGTAGCATCACGTTTCTTTAATGATTGTTAATTAGTGGCAGATATATCTCAGCTTTCTAAAAATTCGACATTTTTGTTGTTGTTGTTTTCCTATTCCCCTTGCATTAGTCCGAGTACGCGCATTTCAGCTGGCTCGTTACATAATAGAACTATAATTCTGAGTTACGGTCAATGACTTTCTTCGTCTTATTAACTCCTAGATAGCTTGCACAATGTTCTAATAGAAATAGAACGAAACTCATCGTATCGTGGACGACCATTGGATCCCCTTCCTCTCTTTCTATCTTTTACAAATTATAGCCAGGCGTTACGAGAACGAGGCATCTTATGGTATCGATGTATCTAAGTATCGATATTTGATACTAAAGCGTCGGAGCGTGGCTATGTCAGGATGATATTACAAGCGTTTTCCGATATCTATAGATCGTTCCGTCGATATCAGGATATCCTCGACCCTAGATCGTCGATTTCGTCGTGGGAGATGAATTCGCGAGCTCTTCGCTAAAGCGGGTCGCGAAAAAGAAGAAGGAAGAACCGTTGCACGGCTAGACTTGGGTTAGTCAACGACCTTTTGCGATCTTCGAGAGAACCGCGAAATGGGAACATGGCGAATTCGCGACGAAAACTCGTTCAACGAGAATAGTTATTATGCTTGAAGCGAATAATGACTGTAGAAAGAACGTGGCTTCTGTAAACTTTTGGTAGGTTTTTAATATTTGTATTTTCTAAACAAGAACAATGTTTGGAAGATAAAAGAATAATCATTTATTTATGTTTTATGAGATGGGACTTATAAACAATTTTGTTTTGATAAAGAGATCCAGTGCACGTGGTTATTAGCATTATTGACCTCGCGAAGTAGACTAAGGGTTAATTCGATAATCGAAATAAGAATCGAGTCATCTTATAGCGAATAGGATAGGTATTTTCGTCTTGGTTCAAATCGATGAAAATCTCTTTATTTCTGAGAAACTCAGCTTTATATTCGATTTGATTTTTTGAAAGAAAAGAAAATAGGGTGTTTCTCGTTCGTTCCCACCGTGGTAACACATTTTCTCTAGACTCGTTGACCCAGATAGATAGAGACGGAAGGCACGAGGTAGAGTTTAAATCGGGATCGAGTGAATTCTTTTGGTCCAGCACGGAGAATTCGATACTTTTGCCGTGACACGCCTTCCGATCTTTCGTTTTTGAGTATCTTTACTTCTTCCTCCGAGTCACCAAAAATTACATCGATAATCGATTAAGATTTTTACTCAAATAAAGTTCAATAAATCTCGTAAAGTGATACTCTCGATACAGGTAGAAGGGTTCGAAAATTCCAATTCGAAGCAAAAGAGACGATTGCGCGTGCAATTCTAATCGCACGCGCGTCCTTCCCCAACTTCCGGTGCATTCGATGAATACCTACCGACTCTTCCGTCGGAATATTATGACTTCCGCTATTTTCCTCTCTCTTTTAACTTTACATAGATCGAACGACGTAGGATCATGCGAATGTCTATGAAGCTCCGTCGCTGCTACGACTCGCGATGGCATTAGAATAGATCCATAGTCTCCTTCGTGATTCTAGTGTGAGGTTCCACGCTCTGATTGGCACCCGGCGGTGCATACGTCTAACTCGTTCGTTCCATCTGTCGACGATCGATCGATCATCCTTGAAGGAAATCGAGCGAACGACCGATATCGTTCGAGGAACGAAAGATCGACACGTAAGAGGCTCAAGGTTCTCGTCCGATTGGCCTGCTCTCGTGAGAACTGGAATTAATTAGTACTCTAAATATACCTACTACAAGACGGATTATGAGCGTTCTCATAATTGCATACTCTGAATCGCTCGGGTGAATGTCACTCCTGTCTCGACTTTGTGCCTTCCCGTTTTAATTTTTGTTTGTATTTCGTGTAGAGAAGAAGAATGAAAAAGTTGAGTGAAAAATTATGCGATTTTTTCATAATTTGTTTTTCATTCTTTTATTGTTCACGTACCTACCCTTACTATATGTATAAGAATTTCGAGGATCGTTGAAGAAAATCAATGAAAAATAGTGAGTTTTTTTAATTATCTTTCTTCGAGGTTCCTCTTTTTATTTCTTCTTGGTACTTCGCATATTCTCGAAGAGCTCTTGTCATATAATAGACGACTCGAGACGACGAAATCCTGTCGGTCTCCTTGTACTCGTGTCTTTAATGTCATATCGTTAATGCCAAGACACTTCTCGTTATCGGTCACTCTCTTTCTCTCTCTTCTCCTTCCTTTCGTTGTAACACTACCGACAGGCAAGGGCCCACGAGTGTGTCTCATGAATGGCGAAAGAGAGGCGAAATTATTCGTAAAAGCATCGCGCTATTTTCAGGGCCAGCGCGTTCCGGGACGAAGCGCCGCTATATGGGGTAACATTCGCCGAATTCATTTCTCTGTCACTGAACTCTCCGTTTCACGTGGGTTTCTTATATCCTGCTTCCTCTCACGTACTTGCGTATATGTGTCCGTTATTAAAGAAAATTTCCATATGGGTTCTAAAAGAATTCCAGAAAATCGCCAGCTGAAAATTCATGACGTTGTATCGTTATTAAAATATTATAATAAAGTATTTATTCTCAGTTTAAAATGCGTAGTAAGGTAAAATACAAATAAATATAATAATATCGAGTGACACTCCGACTAGTGATGGATTCAAGACAAGAAAAGACAAGAATCGAAGATACTTGTCTTGTCTTGATTTTGTACAATCGAGAATTAGTATGTCTTGATCTTGACAATCAATTTCTTGTCTTGATTCTTGCAAGATTCTTGATATTTTTATAATATCTATAAATATTTATTTACCACACCTTGATTTATTATTTCTGAACTTTTATATAAAAATTATAAAAAAAAAATTTTAGAAATTCTACTGGTCATAAAAATTAAAGTAACAAGAAAATTCTTGAAATTTTTAGGTCATTTTCAAATGACTCTATATCAGCTACAAATGTTCGTTGTAGAAAATTTTTTAAATTATTTCTAAGCTTGAGGTCTCTAGTTTACTAAACGCACGCACTTAAGAGCACGTTTGAGGACACATCATTACAAAATAGAGATTTCCTATATTTACAATAAAAATAAACTGCAGTTTCCAGTAAAATTATAAAGTTTTTGTTTTGAATTAATTTAAATTTTGCATTTAATTATTTAAAATTGAAAATAGACGGAAAGATCTCAACATGATTATAATATTACATAACCCCGATATATATGGCCCTATATATAAAATTATAATTACATAATATATAATTATAATTACACAATTATAATTACATACGTATAATTGTAGTTTCAGTTATCAAGAATCAAGAATCTTGATAGATTTTTCTTGTCTTGTCAAGATCTTGAAATTCTTGTCTTGCCGTCCATCACTAACTCTGACATAGGTTTGATACATCGATGTGGGCATGTCGAGCTATGCACGGCGTTCCCTCGTAACAATAATAATTAAAAAGATTAAGCGCAAAATGACGCGTGCCAACGAAACAATAAAGAGTCTCACGTTCGAAACGATCGTGGTTCATCGTGGGTGAACAACGGTAACGGGTTCCCCACGGGAACAACCAATGGGGGAACGATGAGGGAAAGAAACGATAGGAGCAAAAGAAGGAAAAGAGAAACGTTCCTCGGCCAAGAACAACAATAACGAGCGTGGCTCGAAGCGCGCGCGCGCGCGTGCCATCGTAGAGACTCCTGGAGAAGAGGGAGGAAAGGAAGGAAAAGAAAAGGGAGAAAGGGAAGGTCGAAGACGGAGATGGGTTCAGGAAAGACTTTGCGCGATGAGTCACAAACTTCACCACCAATAGTATAGTAATCAGTGAGACACCGTCAACACCGTAGGACATACTCGGCCAATTTGTATTCCGTATTAGCGCCGGCGCTACATCTTATTGTGCTTAGAAATCGCATTGTCCGTACAAATCTCGCGCGTATACAATCTCTGCATAAATTCGGAGATTCGTGCCTATTCTCCTTGGGCCTTTCTTTCTTTACCTTACCCCTCCATTGTTCTTCCGACTTGGATGTGACTTGAACGTGAGCGAGACGATTAAAAGGTACGAGAGAACCCTGTACGATGTCCCCCCGCTCAAATGAGACTTCCCAGAGTTTCGTACACGCGAGACGGGACACGTTTTCTACGAAACGTCTCGTCGAAACCCTTTGTATAAGTTTTTCTTTTTTTTCTATTCTGTTTTATCATGTCTCATTGCGTTAGCAAAGGAGATTCCCGTGCGTAGCTGCGACTTTTAAAAAATATCGATTTGAATTATCTCGTACTAATAGATCGAGTAGTCATCGTTGAGCCACCGTAAGACAAATGCGTCCTTCGACCAGTGGCGCGGAAAGTATCCGAATGTTAAAAATTGTTATACTCTTCTTAACCGATCAAAGTGTTTTGAAAGAAACGAGAAAAATGTATAAAAAAAAAAGAGGATTTAGAGTGGGGGGAATGCAAGAAGAAGGCAAGGGACGAAACGAGTAACGGAGTTTCGGCATTCCAACAAGATGAGGAGCGGATCTTCTCGGCGAAAGATCGTCTGCGCTGTTAGCTTCGTGGGTTCCTTCTGCCATTCGGCTGGAATGCACCAAAAATAAATTCACCGTCGTCGCGCCATTTTGGAAGCGTCGCCTTGGCGCGTTCTCCTCTCTTCGCTACTACATTTATCGCATCCTCCGTTACTTCTTTTTTTTCTCTCTCTTCATTCTTATCGTCATTTTCATTTTCATCCACGAAAGAAACACTTCTCGCATCATGCGGGTTAATACGCGCTAGGAGTCCTTCGCTCGCGCACCCTGTACTTACGCGTCATTAACCATCAATTAAGTATCATTTGCGACGGATTATAAACCTAGGCGATGAACATAATTAACGTAATTAACGTAATTAACGTTGGAACGTGCGGATTCATTTCGCACGATCGCGAACCAATTTCTTACCTTCGAAAAGGTAAAGTACCGAATTGAAAATAACATCTGTCTCCGTCCGTCGGGGTTGATTGGAAATGAAAATCGTGACCGTTTAATTGAGCAACCACGATTATTACTTCGGTTGTGTTAGATTTTTTTTTCTTTTATTTTAAACACGAGTAGGGGAAGAGTGGCATGAAAGAGCCACTATCATTTTATACAGTAATTTTCGAACGAATGTTGGACGAATTATAGTTTTTAAGTAGCAAAACTGGTTGCTAGTTAAACTAGCAAAAACTTTACTAGTTTTTCAAAAACTAATTCGTCCAACATTTGTTCAAAAATTACTGTGTAAATGATAGTGGCTCTTTCATGCCACTCTTCCCCTACCTAGGTACTATTACGTGTCGAAACATACGAAGCTGATATAATTATCCCATAAGTAATACGATTTTTAATTATCACGACAAATAAATTGATTAAAAATAAAAATATCATTTATTTAAACGAAGATGCACTATTTTTAACCGACTTCGAAAAAGGAGGAGGTTACTCGATCCGACAGTGGGCGATGTTGCTTTTTTATTCGTCATAAACAGGTTCATATTAGAAGTATCAAGAGAAGAGAGAAAATTGGACGGGGATCGTGGGAAGAGCATATTTCTTTCTATCTACGTCTCCTCTTTGTTTATCTATTCGAGATACGAAGCGCCTCCTCTTTTCCATATTTCTTTCTCGTGATTGTCTCCTCGCTAGCGAGAGCCTCCTCTCACGCGATCGCGGCCATTATTCATAGATCTCCATTCGCGTTTTCCCTGGCGAGGTCGCGTAAGGTTAACAGCTACGCTTCTTCGTCTTTCCCTTTTTGATTGCCGATTGCTTCTTTCAGTGCGCGAAAGAGAGAGATAGAGACTGGTTCGCCGTAAAGTCGAACCTCCTATATCGCGTTCAAGTTACTCGAACGTCTTTGAGACTGCGTTGCTCGATTTACGAGCTTGCGTGAAGGCAAAGCAAAGTATCATCGAACCTTCTCGTTTCGCACTCGTTAGAGGACATGGCCGTGAGAGGACCACCCCGTTGGGACCTACCCGAGATCTAGGATTTCCTAGAAAACGTTATTTTTCTCTCTCTCTCTCATTTCGGCCCTCCGCGCTTATAGAGAAGAGAGTTTTTGTCGGTAGGTAAAAGCGAAACTGGAATGCGCTCGGAGTTTAACGTCAATGGATCCATAAAAGATACTCGTTCAGGAATGCTCTTATAACGAATTTTACAGGATATCGATTCTTAATATACGTAGGTATGGAAGTTCACCATTGTTAGGAACTTTAAAAAATTAATCAAACATTCGATATATAGGGGAAGAGTGGCATGAATGAGCCACTTTTTGAAAGAGTGTACTGTACTGACTGTATCATTTACACAGTAGTTTTTGAACAAATGTTGGACGAATTAGTTTTTGAAAAACGAGTAAAGTTTTTGTTTAACTAGCAACCAGTTTTGCCACTTAAAAACTATAATTCGTCCAACATTCGTTCGAAAACTACTGTATAAAATGATAGTGGCTCTTTCAAAAAGTGGCTCTTTCATGCCACTCTTCCCCTACATAATATCAATTTAAAAGGATCGATATACCTATTTTTTACAATATCTCTGTTTTTAATGCCGCTTGAAAATGCAATCAAAGATCGAAACTTCTCTCGTGGATTCGAGAGAACGGTATTTTTGTCGTTGTTTCATTTCTCGAAGCTATGAAATCTTACGTAAACGGGCTCGAGCAAGACGGTTCGACTTCGGTTGAGCTTAACGATCTATCGGCTTCGAGCGATGGAAAGATAACGAAGGTGAACGAGAGAGGGAAAGATCGTTGCGAATTGACATTAATCTCTTTCTTGGAGAAAGAAGGAGAAAAGGCGAGACAGATGGAAAAAAAGAGAAATATCGAAGGCGAGAGAATGATTTGTTATTACGAAGTCGCTGATTGTTATGCAATAGTCCCGAAGATAATCTCACGATCGAAAAGTCGATATGTGCGGGTCCACGTAGCATTCAGAAACGATCCTTGCTACTTCGATTCATTTCATTTTCGACACGTGGGTGTCGAACGATAAATCAAAGTTACGATATTAAAGCGACAGTGAGAGGAGATTCAATTCAGGGATATTCATTTTAATTAAAATAACGTTTAAATAGAGAGCCATAGCTTTCTGTTCTCAGCGACGGGAACAAAGTCTCACGATTTTTTGTACATTTTTTCTCTTTCGCTTCTTTCAAGCTCTTTTCGCCATTTCCCTTTTAACTCGAGTACAATAGAGAACGACAGACGACGGAAAAAAAAAAAAAAAAGAGAAGGAAAGGAAAAGAATATCATCACGTTAAAGGTAATTCGTGGACTTAATATCGCAAAGCCGAAGCGAATTATCCTCGCGTGTGTATATCTACTTGGACGAGAGGTTTTCTCGTGATTTAACCTCGCAAGCAAAAGGAGAAGGAACCACGGTCGCTTTCATTGTTACGTTCAGCGACGATGACTCGACTCTTCTTCTTCTCTTGTGACTTTCCACTTCTATTTTTTTTTCTTTTCAACTCCTAAAATTCGAAGGAAAAAAGGAGTAGTAACGATAGTTGGGTAATTATTGGATATAGCATGCTGAATATGATACTAATTGGTTAATAATTGAGTATACTATGATAATAACGATATTAGACGGATAATTATTAGATAATAACGTTGGTTGTTGGCTAACGATTAGCCGAAAAAAAAGAAGATTTTGTTTCGCCATTTCAATTTCCCTTCCGTAACCCTTTTCTATTAGCTATACTAACGTCGTTTTCTTGTCTCGTGATCTAACGGACGTCGAAGAGCTTTCTTGCCGAGTTTTCGTGCGGTTTGTTGCGTTCGGAAACGAAGAAATACTGAATAATTCAGGCAGTGACCGTATCGGGTGACGTCACGATAGTATTCAGTCGGTGGACGGTTCAGGCTGAGCGACCATGCGAAACCCCATCCGCTTGGCTTCGTAGTCGCTGAAAATTTCAGCTTTCCGTAGAAATTCCCTTTACCGAGTTTGTTACGACGACGACGATCTACGACCGTTTAAAGGAAATCATTTGCCATACAACAGATTTGGAGAAACGGAAAAGTATAGTCGTTGGTAGTCGTATTTTTTTTTTTTTTTTCTTTTTTTCTAGACGAGAATGGAACCGAGATTAAACTTTCGGATTAGATCAGGTACCTACATGGGATTTTATATCATCGATATCGACGCAAAGAATTTTTTTCGAGAGCGGAGGATCCCAAACGAGATCGTTTTCGTTCGTTGCCATCACGCGAGACGATTGGAGCGTGCGAGAACTTGGAACTTGGAAAGCGTTGCTCCACTTTCCGCAGAGTATGCGTTTACCGCGACAGAACTCCGTGAAAAGAGGAGCTCTGGAGCATTTTCACGAGTTTTACAAGAATTTAAAAATACTCCAATTTATTATTATTAATACGTTTCGTCATGTGCATCGTCATGTCATTTTACCATTGAAGGAGCAAGGATCGCGTTTTTCTGTCTCTTTAAAAAAGTATTTCCTTTTTTTCTACACGCGAGATAATCCTCGAGTAGTAATAGTAAAAAAAAAAAAAATGGTTCTTTCGACATCCTTCGGACGTTGCGCGGATCCTGACGGGCCTAGTATGTTATCATTCGCGGACCATCACCGGATATCTCGCAACGCGTACGCTCTTTTTCCCGCTATTGTATGGAAATGTTAGAAAGAAATCTTTCTCGACTTCGCCCAGGATCCTTTTTACCTTACTCGTCTCTCAATGTAAAATGTACCTTGAAACTATTTTATTCACTTTTCCATATCTAATCTTTATAATATATATATTTTTTTTTCTTCTCTGAAAGTACATAGATATGCCTGTACAGGGTGTAAAAAAATGTTATGTCTTGACTACCATAGTTGGATTCTATACCTTCAAATCGGTGAAGATCTACTAATAAAACTCCCCGCAAAATTGACCTTCATCTCGAAAATCAACAAATATCACCCATTTGTCACACATGATATACGAGCGTTAAGTTCAATATATGGAGCTATGCAACATAAAATTCATTTTGCAAATAACAATATTTCAACATAAATTTCTGACGAAAAGGTTGCTTTGGAACATATGGTTCTTTTGACGATTTTGGCCTAAGGAAGAGTAGAACGTCACATGGTTAATCAAAAATTGGACCTTGATTTTCGAGATCAAGATCAATTTTGCGGGGTGTTTTTTTAGTAGATCTCCACCGATTTGAAAGTGTAGAATCCAACTATGGTAGTCAAGACAAAACATTTTTTTACACCCTGTACATTGAAAAAATATCTACGTTGTACAAATACCGTTCTCAAACATCTGTAGATTATATTTAAATATCTGTACATTGTAAAAATGTCCGTACTCTGTAACTACCGGTAGATCGTATAAAATACCTGTACATTGTATTCAATATTCCAACTTGGAGATAACAAAGGTACCGCAATTTAGATTCTGCGTAAAGATTCGACATAGCGAGCCAATTAAGTAGTCGGCTCAACCGATTAGGTTAGCCGCTCTAAATTCTATTGCACAAAGCATGTATCATGCTGCAGTACGATACGTCGAATCGGCGGCACTCCCGTGCGAAAATCTCCCACGTGAGGTGAAACCCGATATTAACAACGATAGTATCGTACATACGATATACGTACATACGTATACGAGTATGGTTAACGAATCGTCGACAGTTCGATACGAAACGGGTCGAACCTTCCGTTCGTTTCCTTTTCGATCTTTCTTATTTTTCTTCTCTCTGGAAGCCAATTCCGAACGCACGTATATTCATCGGCTTAATCGAAGAAATTAATTATAGAGACATTTCTACAAACTCGGCCAGTGGTTCGCTGACCTTTTGGCGAACGTAAATTGGTTTAATTAAATTATTCACGGCGGAAGTTCGTCGGGCACATATTTTTCATTTGCCGATCGGTTCGTATCATCAAAGAGAATCTTCAGAGAAAGAGAACGGCGCACTTCGGATCTTTCGTACCAGAGGTCTCTTCATTATGATATAATAGCTTTTAATCTGAAATAGACGTACGAAAATAAATTTTTTTTCATAATTAACCATTCATGAACTTACGGCCATTACAAAATATTGGAAAACGTATAATGTCACACGGTGCACGCCTCTCGACTAATATAGGAGTTAACATCCCACGCGTGGACGGTCACATTTAATCGTTCACCACGCTTTTGTTTCTAGAGTGCGTAGACATAATAAAGACTGTGCTGAAAATGGAAAGTTCAAGGAGTAGGTATACCTACCGTAATTAATTTCAGATTTTTTCAGACCTCTCTGCATTTACTGCGTACAATTCTTTATAAAATATAAAAAGGATATTAAATAATCTCATTTATAGGGGCAGTTTTGTTTTCTCTTTTTATCGAGTAACCTGGTAAAATTGAATAAAATAATCATTTCGATAAAACGTGCTGGTTGGAAAATATTATTTATAGATCACACAACATGAATTGGGACATTATACGTTTTTTTAATATATTCCAATGCCTATCACTTTGACCATTTTTAATATTTTTACAAATCGTTTTACGTAAATATGCTTGACGCTAAAGACTATAACATATTTAATTTTTACCAAAGAAACATGAACGTTAGACCAAAAGTATGATCAATTTTGTTCGAAGTTTTCTTTAATGGCACTTGGAATATATCGTGGGAAGAAATGATTGTCTGATCTCCGGAGTAACGAGACTCGAATCAAATGGAATAATAGAGTAAAAAATACCCCTGGTATATAATTCCATCTCGATAATGAGTTTTCTCGAGCGAGCTTTCCGCTCCTCTTCTTTACTGTTGCCCACTCGCGAGGGCGTATCCGGGAGTGAAAGGCTCGATTATTTGAAATTCAACCTCTTCTTCGGCGGGAAAGTCGGATGGCTCGATGCATTCTAATTGTTAGTATCTAAGCGATAAAAGTTATCGAAATCGATCATCAGTGAAAAGGGCAAACTCGTGGATTCACCGTTCGTTCAAACTAACTGGATTTCTCCGGGAATCGAGAAATCGATTTGTTGCACTCTCCTAGCCTTTCGCGTGCTCGCGAAGAGATTCGGCCTTTGACCCGAGTGTAGAATTAATTCCTCGTTTCGTTGTGGTCGTTAGATACTCGCCAAATTATGGAATATAGCATCGATGAGGGACCGATCTTCGTGTCTCGTAAAGCCACAAAACGCGCGTAGGTTTAAAGTATTCGCGGAATGCGCTTGTGCTCTGGAAAAAAAGTTTCTCTCTCGTCTTTAACTTCGACCCGTGAGAAAGTTTTGCCCCGAGTCGTCCTAAGAATAACGAGAGAGAAATGAGAGAAAGAGATCCTTAATTATCGAACCGCAAATTCTTCTGGTACCTACTACGTAACAGCATCCATTCTTGACCACATTGAACATCTCTATATAGATCCGTTATGGTTAAGGGGGGAAATACCTTTATGTTGCCGAAAATAAGTCAATTTTTACGCATTTTTTTAGAAAGGAACATTTTGTCTAACATTTTCGAAACTTTGGGTATTATTTATTAATAATGTTTACTATTACAGTGTATTTTTTGTGTTAAAAAATATTAAAAAATGGCGAAGTTATGGTACTACCTTCTGGGACGGTCACGACATGAGTTGGAAAATGGCGTAAGTTCTATTGTCTGTTGTATTCATCTGAGTCAAACCACAAATAAAAGTTGTATTGTTAATACACATATGGAGTACCTAAACCAAAAAAAAGTGAACAAAAGCGAAATTTTAAGAAATAGTACGTTTTTAAAGAAAAAGTTTACATTTTACGCCAAATCTTTTCGTTATTTTTCAGTAAAAACATACTTTTTTTCTATAATTTTTTAAATCTTGTAGGTTTGGGCAATAGGTAATACTGTTATTTACATGTATACAAAATTTCAACGAGATCGGTCAAATATTTGTTGAGTTATCGCTTACGCCAATTTCCAACTCAAATCACGACCGTCTCAGAAGATAGTACCATAACTTCGCCACTTTTTAATATTTTTTAACACAAAAAATACACTGTAATAGTAAACATTATTAATAAATAATACCCAAAGTTTCGAAAATGTTAGACAAAATGTTCCTTTCTAAAAAAATTCATAAAAAGTGACTTATTTTCTGCCGCATAAAGGTATTTCCTCCCTTAAGAAGACGAGCCGGGAAATAATTCTGTTTGCTAATTTTCTTTTTTTTTATCAATATCGAACTGATTTATTAAAATTCTCTATTTTCTTTCTTTCCAGCAATGCCAAACGTTAAAAGATGAGAATAGAAGACTGCAAAACGCGTTGACATTGAACCAAGTGCCGCATGTTCAAGTGATCGACAACGTCTTCCTGCAGACCCAAATCGATACGCTTCAATGGCAGCTTAAGCAGGTTTGTAAAACATCATTAACATCGTCAGCATCGTTATTATCATCAACGTCTCGTTGAGAAATGCATAAAAGAAGAATAAATTGCGAGAGGGGGTCGATAAAGCGCGTGTCACGCAACCGGTTCACCTTGCTCCGATTATTCGATATCGAGTTGTTACTACCGACACGCCTTTCCGCGGTCGATCAGTTAATCGGATTTCCCTCTCGTTGATCTATGTATCTTGCTCGGAGGTTTATCCTTCCTCCTTTTCGCTTCATTCTGGTTCTCCGTTATCCTTATCATCTTGCTGTCGCCATTCCCACGATTATCGTTTTACTTCCGGATATTATTAGAGATCCGTTGACCTTGGCGTCATGCTGGCACTCTAAGGGTTAAAAAAGGATAAAAATACCTATTCTCCCGATATAAAACAAACAAAATAAGTATCATTATTTTTGATTAACAAATAAATGTTCATTCATCCAAGGGTTAATTAACCTTTCGCATACAAGGTGAAAAAAACTCCTTACCCATACAACGTGGGGCTATATTAACCCCGCAAGGAATTGCATCTTTTTTGTACATATATCGAACACAATATGCTTGAATGCGTTTTTTCTTTAAAGATATTATTATATTACCGAACGAAACACAAAAATATAGAGAAATTAAACTCCAGCTACTGAGAAAATCAACCTATTTAGTAGCGTGTTAAGGAATAATAAAAGCATTTTCAAAGTATTGGGGTTAAAATAACCCCACCTTGTATACCGAGGGTTAATGAAAAAGAGCGATGGGAGAAAAGGATTTTAAACGAAGTTGAAAATTGTTCGATTTCAAATGAAATGATATGATTTTTTTTAGATCGATGCCAACAGGCAGATGTATCGATCGCTGATGGAACAAGTAGCACGATTCTTAGACCGAGCCCACAAGAGCCTGGATATTCTTCACGAGAAGAACAATCCAAAGGACAAGAGCGGTGCTCGCGTGCCACGAAGTCGAAGCGTTCACGCTGTACACGCGGTTCACGCCGATTGTTCTCCCAGTCGTGGAACATTAACGTCTTCCTCATCATCCTCCAATGGTTCATCTCGTTTCACAAGAGCCAAGTCAGTCAATCAGATATCAGCTGGCACGGGTTTTCGCGAGTTCACGTGGTCCGTCTTACGGCGAAACGACCCGGTCCATTGCACACCGCCAAGAGAAAAATCTCATCAGGATAATATGAACAAAACCCACGAGGGCGTTCTTTATAGAAGACCTAAGCAAATGGAACTGGACCCGGACGATGTGCCACCGGAGAAATTGTCTCAAGAAGCCTTCAGGTACGTATATTTTACCGACTACGGCGCATTCGATAATATTATATCGAATATTATATTAGAGATCCTTGTATAACGTGACAAATCGTACGGTCTTGGTATGACCAATTATATTTGGTATTTTTTGAAGAAATTTATATAATTTGATTAAAACCCAAGTCCCCCGAGGGTCTCGACTCTATTTTTTGAATAAAAAGTTTGTAAAACGGCTCGTTTGTAATAAAAATGAATTTTTGTTGCAAGGTTGATGAGAACGGTCCAGTCGCTACTAGCTATGAGGGAGCCAGATCTTGCCAGAATGTCACCAATCGACGATGGTGCGGCATCTCCATCGCCAGTTAGCAATCATCACCATCACCATCATCAAGACACTTCGCTGACGCTACAAAACGATGGCTTCGTCAATTCGAATAGTCTACAAGAGGAGAATTATGGGAGATGTTCAGGTGGTAGCGATCGCGGAAATGAATCCAGCGGCACGGAAATGGACAACGCGAGAGTGGTGCCGTCTTGTTACTCGAAATCATCCTCGAGCAGCAACGAGGTCAATCGTAATCTACAAAACTTATTGCCGGGTGTTAGGAGATCGTTGGATGCGACGTCATTGAACTCGGGTAGCAGTAAAACAACGGAAGAAGAAGATCCGATACCGATTCGAGAAAATGGTGGAAACGAGGCTCGCGAACTGGTCGCATCCTTCGCAACTGGTACATCCACCTCGACACCGAATAAACGAACAAAACGAACGGAAAAGAAGCCGAATGCCGGTGACGTTGTCCTTATGGGTAGGTCCTCCAGGTCAAAGGTCGCCACCAGTGTGAGCAGCGCCGAGGACGAGAGCGGATTTTCATCGATGAGCTCATCCTTTCAAGAAGTTGGCTTACCACCGGCGCTACCGATCTCGCCTATCAAAGGTTGTCATACGGAGGTTGGCCTGCCCGAGATCCCTCTCGAGAAGGTCGCTCATAGAAGATGGTCATCGACGCCGACCGAGATCCAGGCACTTTTAAAACGACACAGCGCTAGCTTCTCGACGTCTCAAACCAATACGGAATCTCTGAGCGTTTGGGTATAAGACGGACTCGCTCGATCGCTCGCTCGCTAAAATTTTAGTTTATCGTTCGATGTCCGAAGACGCTTCCTCGATATGTTTTTAATTTTTCATTCTAATTCTTCGATTCTTTGTAAATAGTTATTTTTAGAATACGTTTTAATTATTTTAATTCGTACGCGACGATGTCGTCATTGTCTCTCTTCGAAGAAACTATTTTAATTTTTAGTTCGTCGAATATAATTTATCGATGATTTAGTCATTTGGGAGAGTTTGTTCCCTCCTTTCAAGCGAGCGTTCGAGCATCTTAGTCCTTGGCAAGGATCGATCACCGTGCTAGGATCACCGAGCTTGTCGCGTAATTTAGGTTATAACGCTCGAAACGAAATCGTGCTCTTTTTCTCCTCGAGAAAATAATATTAAGTCCAAAAAGTAGGTCGAGACTACCGAAGGAAATTGTGCCCTATCGAACGTTGGTCCAAGCATTATCGATATATTATACGTTCCTGAATTTGGACTGATCCCTCCGTTAAAAACAAAATCAGAGTCCGAATGTTCTCATCGTATCCGTCAGAAAGTATAATCAATTAGCAAATAATCACATTCGAAGTCATCATAGAATTTTTTGCGAATTTCGCATCTACACTTTTAACAATAGTATTATATCGTAAGTCGTCGACGTGACAAACAAATTTCAATTAAGGATATCAGCGTACGTTCGTGATCACGTTATGGGATCGATCAAGTATGCTTTTTTTTTTATTTTTATTTTAGAATCTATCGTCTCGCGAAGATCCGTTCTCCCGTAATACGAACCGAACGTGCAATTTTCCATCGGATAAGGAAATAACGATCAGAGTGCATCGATTCGGTTCGCGCTTTAATTTTAAGATTAGGATATGTATCTCGTTCGCGAGATAAGCATCGATCGACGTGTCACGTTCACCCGACAGAAATAATAATAATAATAATAATAATAATAATAACAATTTATTATTAACGAACGAACTGCGACGATCCAATTTATATGACCCAGCGTATTCGCCAGTGTCTTAAGACTCCTAACGTACTCTTTACAAAGTCTCCATGGTTGTGGACTTTACTATCTGAATGTTCTCACGTTTGTCATTTTCATTTATAATTGTATAGTAAAATCGAAGTAGACGTAACATTTTCTTGTATTTTTCTTCCTCATCGTTATACAGATTTCCTAGAGCAGGCGCCTATCGTAGGAGCAACCCGTCGTACGGTAAAACGAGTCTCGTTAACTTCGCAAATCTCTCGCGAGGCAGCGCCTAAATCGCGAGTTTGCCTGGCAAGCGGCGCTAGTGGCGTGGTACGAAGTAGTTTCAAAATGGCGAATCGATTGGGATTACGCGCCTATTCGTTACGACATCGATTCGCGTGAAAAGTTATCAAAACTCGACGGTTGGTTAACGGTGACTCGTCTAGATCACGTGGAATGGCCAAATTATCCTAATTATCGTTGTATCGTATTTGGCATTTCCTAATACTCGCGAAAAACCTATTTAACGGTATGTGCTTTGGTTACAGGTAAAATCGAATAAATTAGTTCAACTTCGTAACGCTAGAGGCGCACTCGTCGTAACTTCGCGCGCGCACCGTGCCTCACGTTCGGTCGTTTTCAATTTACTCTCTCAATTATCGTCTTCCCGATAATTCTACGCGTGCAAAAATATTGCCGTCTAGCAATTGAAAAAAAGTCCGACAATATTACCCGGTGGACTCATATTTGCATAACGATAACGGAAAAAATCCGACGGGCTTTTCTTTTTCGAATTTGAAAATATGCAATAGTGTCGAGTGTCGTTAAGTTTTAATAACTTCTCCAAAGCAATATACTCTAACAGAAAAACAATGAGAAGATTCATTTTATTTTTCTCAATTCCAAAAGCAACAACCATTTCAATTAATATCATGAAGAAAGAAATTAGCAACGGAAGGACGAGACGGGCTTTATCAGAAGCAGCAGCTATTTCAAGATGGCGTCGGAATAGACGAAGCGCCGCAAGAAAATGGTTGCGCGCGCAGCTCGATAAGGGAGAGGCGATATTCCTTATCAGTGCGGCAACGTCGTCGTGCGCTCGATCGCTCGCCGGTTCAACGTCCAACCAGGAGATCGCGCCACCGAGCGAGCTACTTTTAGATCGATTTTCAAGAACGGCATCGGCGGCACTACTAGCACAGCACATATTAAAGTAGCAGGAGCGGGAGCACTACTAACGTGCCGGCGCACGGGCCAAAAGCTCCGCGTTTATTTTAACGTGGCCGAAGGGCGTTCGAACGGGCCGCGGACGCACGCTCGATCGGACGCTCGCTCGGACGACGAAGGACGTGTCGTTGTTCATCTAAAAGAAGTTTTTTTTTTTTCCTTTTCTTCTCTCCATCAATTACCATTGCAACCGGTGAAATCTAAACCACTGACATCGTTTCTCTTCATTTCTTCATCGAACACAATTTCCTCTCGTCGATCACACGCGTTCCTCCACACCTCGCATCTTTTCCTCGCCGTGTGTGCTGCTCTCGAGCGCTCGCTGCGCATCACGCAGGCGCTCGCGCGCTATCTTTTCTTTCTCTCCTTTTTTACCATCCCTATCTCGCGTGCGCGATCTCCTGTCTTTCTCCCTCCCGTTACCACCACCCACCATCAGTAGCAGCAGAATCAGAAGCAGCGGTAGCACACGAGAGCACCCTCCCTCCATCTCTCTCTCCTTCACTCTCTCTCTCCCTCTCTGCTGTCTATCTGTCTCTCTCTCTCACTCACACTCACTGTCACACTCGTGCTCTCTATCTGTCTCTATCACTCTCTCTCTCTCTCACTCTGTTTCGCGCGCGCACACACCTCTCCGTCCGGCAGCGCCGAACGTCCGTCCGTCCGTCCGTCCGTTCGTTCGTCCGTACGTACGTCTGTCTGTCTGTCCTTCTCGCGCATCCACAGTGTGAGACTGTGTGTACGCGTTATAACGCGCGGTGTGTGCCGTATACACGGGTACCCCGGTACACCGTGTATTTAAGAAGAAACTAACCAAACGGGAGAAGTGTGCGAGCGCGTGTGTTAAAGCACCGCGAGTAGTGTGTGGTGTGCGGTTTTCGTGGCGCAGTGCGTGAAATGAGCGACAAGGACCGTTCCTCACCCACCCTCGTTGAAAACAGCCTCAAATCGCTACTCGACCAGCCGAGTATCTTTCCGCTGATCGGTAAGTCTCCGAAAATTTTCATATACGCGTCCGTGCGTGTCACGCGTATTACTTTGCTGCTATCTATCCCCCCTTAATCGTGCCATCGCACTTTGCCATCCGTATCCTCTTTTCTAGATGCTTCGTTCAACGATTTTGCTAATTTAGCATCGACGACAGTTTCGATGCGCTTCTCGCGGAGAACCGATCGTCGTCTTCTATCCTTCGTGTTCTCTCTTTTCTTTCTTTCCCTTCTCGTACGTGCCTAGGAGAGTTTTTCGATGCTCTTATCGCTCTTCTTTTCTCTCTCTCGCGCGCGCTATCTCACATTCTTTCATCCTTCTTTAACTCACTGGTACGTGCGTACACGCGACGATCGGCTTCGAAACTCGCGCAAATTCTACCCCAGCGCTGACTGGCGGCGATCTTACGAAAATGCGTCACGCATTTCTCCACTTGTTCTATTATCGGGAATATATGCTTGCGGTTTGAGAGATATCGCGATTTCGAGTTCCTCGTGATTCTTCGTCATAGCTTCTCTCTCTCTTTCTCTTACATATACATACTCGGACTCTCTCGGCTCTATCGACTCGGGCCTCCCCCTTTTTCTCTTCTCCCGTCGAAAGAATTCGCGAGGAACGATGCGCACGGAAAAAGAAAGGAGACAAGAAGGAGCGATAAGAAGATGGATAGAACGAGAGAAAGAGAGATAAAAAAGGATGGAGGGTAACTAGCGTGCGCTGCGTTCATTGTTGCGCCGGCGCTCGTCTCCCGATTAACCTCGTTCGGACCCCGTGTGCCGCACCACGTGACATTCCGCCGGCCTAACCTCTCATTCCCCCTTCCCATGCGCTCGTTCGTTCCGTCTCTCCCTCCCTCGCCGAATCTATTCATCTTTCTCGCACCGTACACACCCAACCTAACCACGGCGCTCGAAGCGTTCGGTCTCCGTCGGCCTCGGCTCAGATCGCGTCTATTCGGCTTCCCTCGGCTACGCGGAGAGCAGGATACTAACCTTACCGACCGGATTGTGAAACGAGCAGCGTTTTATTAATGCCATGTGATAGAATTCCCTCGCGTACGCGGGCGCTATCAAAATTGGTCATTTTGGGACGGGATAGTGCGTGTTGTCGTTTTGCCCGACCCTGTTAAGAGTCGATTCTTTTTTAGGGTGGTGACTCGTTCCTTGTACTTTGACTTTGTTATCTCTTTGACTTTTTTTTAATTATTACGGTTTTTGTGTTTGGGCGATAACCGACCAGCGTTATTATCGAAAGACACTACTCTCGATGTTAATATTATATTTTAGATTTTGATGATTTTACAGCTGCTGTATATTTTTTTTTGACGTATTACACTTTCTTACTATCGCAGTGTCGATTATGGTAGATATCTTGAACGCGGAATATCGAAAATGAGAATCCTTTATTTCCTTATCGTAATTCTTCCGACTCGCGATTAAGTACCAATTACATCTCGATTTTTTCCCCTATTTACGATCCACGCGTTTACCTTCGATCGAATCGTTTGTCTTTCTTATACAGGCTTATAAATAGACAATTCGGTAAGCTATTACGAGTGCCCACTAGACCAACGTTCGAAGTTATTTAAACCCGTCGTAATCGCCAATCTGGAAAACGCGAAGCGTTTCGTCTTGACGGATATTTACGAGCGGTCGCGTTAGAGCAATGCGTGCCGCTATCACTAATTGTTCCGATTTGTTTCTAATAATTGTGAATGCCCGTGCGGAGATTTAGCGATAACGAATGCTCGCATCGTCCGAATTCCGTTCCAGCGCGCTTGAAAGAGAAACCTGTTTCCGATTCCGTAAAAAAAACTCAAATCAAAGTCGAAAGTGTAATTTATTCTTGCTTTTTTTCTTAACCAGGATCGATAAGAAACGACATTATGATAAGGCTATGATCGTAAACGATAAGGAAAAAAAAAAAAGACAACGAGCCACGTAACGATGCGTACGTTTTTAGCGAAAGAGTTTGCGATGGAACAGGTTTCAATGCGAAGGTGACATTAATCTATCGCGAGAGATAATGAGTCATGTTTCTTTGCGCAGCATACACGCATATCCATCTTCCTCTCTCCCACAGCTACATACATTTTTCTAATCGATCTCTTAACCGCGCGTTTTTCTATCGTACGTGACGCGTTCTATCCTTTTAACATCTTTTTAAATCGTTACCGTTTTACCGTCCGATCTTCCCCGTTTCTCTTTTATATATACAGTCAGTCCCGAAAATATTCGTACCCCGTATAAAGTTAAATGACTTTTTTATAATTTAATCAAATGATTTGAGTTTTTGCAGACACATAGAAGGATTAGTTTACTATATATCATATTTTTGTTGTATTAAAAAAATTGCAATCTTCGAAGTTACAGAGAAAATAAGAAAACTTATTTTTAAAAATTTTTTTATTTGAGCTTATAATAAAAATTTAAAAACTGCATTCTGTAGATATAAGTAAAAGATATATGCATATTGTAAATTTCATCCAAATCCGTAAAGGTTGTCCCGAATTACAAACGTTTAAAGATTCCAAAAAAGGTCGAAAATCACCGATTTCAGTGGATTTCAGCGATTTTTTACCGTATGTTACAATATTTAAACATTTGTAGCTCGGAACCAGGTTACTCGATTTTTATGAAATGTACAATCTTAATGCATACATCTTATTTATATCTACGGAATGCAGTTTTTAAATTTTGATTACAAGCTCAGATACAAAATTTTTTTAAATAAGTTTTGTTATTTTCTCTGTAACTTCGAAGATTGTAATTTTTTCAATACAACAAAAATATGATATATAAAAAACTAATCCTTCTATGTGTTTGCAAAAACTCAAGTCGTTTGATTAAATTATAAAAAAGTTATTTAACTTTATACGGGGTACGAATATTTTCGGGACTGACTGTATATATTATACATCTTTGATCGTTTTCAAGTTGCAGCTCGTACACAATATACAGACGCAGGAAATTAATTTGTTTTTTTATCGTTTCCTTTTGACATTCATCAAACTTATGTTCGTCGACTTAATCTATCTTGTTTCACATCCGACAAACTTTTTTCTTACCTTTTTTTTGTTTCTATAGCTAACGATCCTCGAGATTATTTAATTTATTTATCAAGAGATGCAGTATATTTTTAATATCGATGTTATCATCGAATGCTCAACAATATCGATAGACATATGTTCGGACGATGACAATATCGATACTGTATTTGCATAGGTACAATTATCAATACAGTCGAACCTCGCTAACTCGAATCTCTAGGGAAGAGAGAATAATTCGAGTTACGGAGTATTTCAAGTTAGCGAGTTTTTCGAGTTATAGAGGCGCGAAAAAAAATTCGACTTGTAGAGGGTAAAATATATAGGTATATTAAAATCAAACGTAAATATGTATGTAACTTAACATTATCATAAAAACGGAGAAAACAAAAAACATTTTAATCATTTATAAAAGCTTTTAATAATTTTTAATAGAATCCAAATTTTGATATCTTTAGTTAGTAAAAAAATCCGTAATTTTGCTTTGCTTTGTACGGGCTTTGATAACTGCCGAATCTACAGCATTTTCAATTTTCCAAAGTGCATTGAATATGGAATCGTCAACATTATTCGTTCCTTCAAAAATGATTGTAATGATGTGATAGCATTTTTGGCTTCCTTAATAGTACACGATATAGAGGTCAATCCCATAATATTGACCTCTACACCTTGAAACAATTCGAGTTGTAGAGGTGAACTAAGATGACTGCTACACTTGAAAATACTTCGAGATAATCTCCTATTTTTCTTCGACCTATAGAGGTTTTCTCTAGGGAATGAAGAAAAATTCAAATTATAGAGGTTTTCGAGTTAGCGAGGTTTGACTGTATTTTAATATTTTCATATATCGATAAGTTTGGTATTTCTACACAGCGGATTGCCACTTCTTACCCCTTCCACTTTCTTATATTACTTTCTATTCCAGAGCAATACCACTACACAGAAATAACTTTAAAAAATAAAATTGAGTGATACGAGTGGTTCTTGTAATTTCTATTTATTATTACTTTGATTAGAAATGTTGTTAATTAAAAAAAAAATCTGAGCTGCCACCAAAAGGGTGGAAAACTAAAAATATCTGCTTCTATTCCGAGATTTTATTGCTTTCTGCCATTTAAGTTGGTATTATATTGGAATAGAATGTCACATATAAGGCATTTGAGTGGCAACCCGCTGTTTCTACATATCATATAGTATCTCTACCTAAAGCTTGTAAACTCGTGACCGAGGAACGCGTGAAAAGACGAGGGTACGAACCAAGAGTACGCGCGCGCGCGCGCGCGTATATTTCAAGCATGGAGCCTGGCTCTCGTCGGCTCACGATATCTCGCGACTCGAGGAAGGAAGATACCGGGACTGGTGTAAACGAAACGCTCGTTTTCAAAGATAACGACGTGATCCACGGAAAGTAGATCGCCGACAGGTAGATATATTCGTGTCGTGATGTATAACGCGGTGGAACGTGGATTCGATTATTTATCGTTGGACGATTTCTCTCACTTATGTACGATATCGCACGTCCTTTTTTATTTATCGTCGAGATCGTTATCGATGTATTTCTACCGATGATTGAATTTTTTCGATCGCGATCTTCTACACGAAGTCTACACGAAGTTTATAAGCTACGTTTTGACCCTCCATTTAGTAAAAGCAGACAAAACGGTCAATTGGAGGTTGAAAACGTAGTTTATTCGCCATATATTTTCCCTATCCCATATAAGCTTCATTTTTACTCTCAAACTTCTAACAGAGCATTTTGGAGGGTCAAGCCGAAGTTAAAATTTCGACTCGGGCGGTGCGTTATTTTTTGACATAGGGGAAGGTGGGGTAAGACGGGATACTTAAGGAATTACACTAAAAAAAAGGCCTAATCTTAATTGCACAAATTTCAAACTTTTATTACAAAATAATTAGACTTTCTTCTCCTTAATTCGAAATTAACAAAAAACAAAAATACAATTCTTCATATAATTATAACATAAAACCAAAATAGTACGAATTTCCCGTCTTGCCCCACGGGTGGGAGACATATTCAAGAAATTTAGTGGGATACTAAGGTATCCCATCGTGCCCCAAACTGCTTTTTAATAAAAATAAATTTTTTTGAGGTTATAAAACGAAAGCTACCGGAGTGATTAATTGAATCTGGTACGATAAAATAAACGTGCTTTAAGAAAAAATTGCATTCTGAATCTTAAATATAGTATATTTACCACAGTCACGCGTTTTATATACCCCAAAAATTAGATCAAACATTAAAAAAAAAAAAAATTTTACTATTAAATCACCGAATGCACACGCTCCACCACGACACTTATGGCACTGAAATAGTCTCTAAAAAAGACGTTATTGGTGTCAGTAGCATCTTCATAACATCTTCAGAACTTTTGTTTAGCTAGGCGTCCCGTCTTGCCCCGTAACCTCATCTTGCCCCACCTTCCCCTAATAATAATAATAAAATGAAGTTAAATACTTTTCAGTTAATAATCATTGTCATATAACGGTAAATCTGTCTTGAGATGTTTCAACCGTGTTTGCAAACTCGTATAAAGTCGGTGTGAAGATATTTGACTTAATAATTCATTGAAGGGTTAGGAGGTTGGTTCGTTTGTACGGGAGAGAATTTTAGTCGGGGTAGCACCACGAAGGCAAGAGATCCGAGCAACTTCAGAGAGAAAGAGAGAGAAAGAGAGAGCGGATCCATAGTAAAAGTGAGAATTGATTATGTGCCAAGCTTCGAAAGTCTCGTTCTCGCTCGATCGGTCGACGAGCGAGACGCTGAAGAAAAAGGCGAGAGAAAGAGGGTGAAGCCGATACACGATCTAATTGCTACGGTAAATTTGGCCTCACCGTAGCGTAATTCTATTATCGTTAATTATTTCGGAATCACGACTTAACCTCGGCCCGTCGTTCGAAAGTATTTTTGGTTTTCTCCTCTTTCTCGCTTTAACGTTTTCTTCGGAGTCAAAGGACCTTCGTTTCGCCGTAACGAGCACAGATATCGTACTTAATTGCATTATTATGGAACTAAAAATATCTATTCTAAGAGTGGAAGAAGAAGTTTAGATCGTAAGGGGACTCTTAATGACCTCTCCCACGTGTTTCGATCGTTACCGACAATTAAATCGAAACGCGAACGTGATATACGTGATATAAGCAAAAAGGGACACGTAAATAGATAAATATTTATTAATAATATTCGTAACGATATGAGAGAAAATGAAAAAAGTTAACAAAATTTAGAGATCGGGTCAAAATATATCGATCTATTAAGTATACCGGATTAGCATCAATCGAGAGCTGGAAATACTAAACGGTTCTTGTAATCGCTAAAAGAAAAAGTAATAGAGTGTGTGAGATACGTATGAAAAAAATTGATGATGAATAAGAATTGAAGAAAAAGAAAGGAATAAAGCTATTAGGGAGCGTAATTGGTAGAATTGGAAAGTCTGGAGGCCTCCCTGCCTTCCCTTTTCTACCCCTCCTCGCCCCTCTGTTCCCGTTTGCTCTCGTTTATACCCCTTATATTGATCGACATAAATACGAAGTTGCAGTTTGCTTCGTGTCGGCGCGCTTCGTGCCGGTGCACTTCGTCTCTCTCTCCTTCCCGTGCACGCCTCTGAATAATTCGATATATAGATCATTCCCTTTTTCGTAGACATATATATATATATGCACGAACGAAAATCTAGACTCTATCCCAGACTCGATCCTAACCTCGATTTTCATCTCGCTTGCCGAACAGCTGATTCGAAACACGCGCGAAACGCATTTCTTTCTTTCATCACGTGACTGCTACAAACTCGATAATTAATCGATGGAATCATTCGGTAATGAATGTCACGTTACTATGCCTAGTAATGTCACGTATACTATATTGACTATGCGAGTACTATATGAATATTGCATGCAGAGTTTATGTCGAAATTATGTTAACGATCGTATAAAAAGAATGTTTCAATTTGATTTGTTTTATTAGAATTATTATTTTTATTGTCATTTTTTTCCTGTTGCACGTTGAAAATAATAGAGGAAAGGTTGAGACCGCGTGGCTGGGGTTATAACGTTACAGTAGAGACTACGATAAATTGAACGATAATTGTTTTTTCCATTAAAACGTAATTATGATCTATCCTTTATCGTATATACCATTCGTGTATATCTATGTATGTACGTCATATATGTATTTACTTGTTGCAAAGTACGAGTTACTCGATCCACGCGTCGGCCAACTAATTCGAGTAATTCAGCGATGACACGGTCCGTTCGCGGAGCCGACGACTATAACCTCGTTATATCGATCGAGTAGGAAAGGAAAGTGAATGAGAAATGAAGCGTCACGAGACACGCGACTTCTTGGCGTCGAGCGACCCCCGGGCTTACAACTTTCTGTCTGCTTTCCACCTGTGTGTAAAGCACGCGTGTTAAAAAGCCAGGGTCATACTCGACGATCATCGAGTAGGGTGGTAACCATCATCGATGATGGGTTCCAAGTTTTTAACACCTTTTTAACTGCGATATCAATTATACGTACACGTGATATTTGTTTTATAATTCTTTTTTTTTTTGAGAGAGGGAACGATCACATTTGCTACCGTCAATTTGATTCGATTATATTAACCCTTTGCACTCCGCTGTTCCCTCTGAGGCACCATATTTCCAACATCATATCATTTCATTTCAAGTGATATATCATTACTTATATTAGAAAAAAAAAATTGTTCGAGTTGGTAGATGAATTGGAGTAAAATGCATGAATTTAAAAAAAAATTGAGCGTCAAGGACCTCTCGACATCTTATTATCCTCAAAATCGGTCTTGTCGAGTCAGACTCGACTCGGAGTGCAAAGAGTTAACGTGAATATCAACGAACAGAAATTGTAAATGTTTTAAAGACGATCTATCACGATCGAATGTCGTTTATCGATGACCACCATAGCAGCTACGGAATTCGTTTCGCGCGAACAATTACGTGGAGATTGCGTTAACGCGAACTCGTAATGAACTCTCGTTGCACAATATATTTTCTTTTATCGTACGCGATAAAACAGTTTGGTATGGTCTCAAGGTTTACCAACGATTATCGTAACGAATACTGACTTTTTTCCAGCGTTTGCAACATTTGTTACGTTGCTACCAACAACATGCTCTTGTAAGAGATAAAGAACGAGGCAAGTGGAAGAATGTATTTACGAGGAAAGAGATTTAACTTTTCTTGGATATAATTTCTGAAAAAATGTGTTTTTAGAAAAAAATGCATTGGTTCTAGAAATTTTTGAACATGTGTTCGTAACAATCTGAAACATTTTTTAAAATACCACAAACTTTTTCGAAATATTGTTTTGCGATAAACGATTGTACGAAGTCTAATTCATGATTGACCGATATATCATTTATTGTAACCACGATCCAGACTCGTGATTTATGAACCAGAAGCTAATGGCAAAAGGTTCACGGGATAACGAGAAACACTTCGTTGCGTTCTTCCTCCTCTTAGTCCCTGATGTTTACGTTGTAAATCGCAAACCCGGAACGTATTTCAAAAGCAGATCGAAGTGGTGTAGGTATACGGTAGTAATGGTGGATATGTAGAGCCGAATAGGACGGTTTTCTCGTTAGTGTGGTGGGAAACCTTAAAATAGTAAGTCCGACTAGGCGTGACAGTTATACGCGGATGCCATCTGGCATATAGTAGCCAACGCGTAATAAAGTATTCTCTTACGGCAGAAATAGACAGTTCTATCTTTGAAGTTCGAAAGGCCGACCGTGGCGTCCATTCGGCTTGAATTTTTACTCGATTCGTCGATCGATCGATCGATGAGTGAAAGAACGTAACCGTATATCTACAACCATATATGAGCCGTTTATTTTGAAAGTGACCTAAGTCCATTTTTTTATTAATTATAATTTATATCCAAATGAAAATCTAAGGTAGAAATGTGAATATTAAAACAGCTAACTTGATTTTTTTTGGAAAATGGACTTAGGCCACTTTCAAAATAAACGGCTCATATATAGATCGTACGTACATTGTACATGAGGTTTTCTTCAATCCTGGAACATTAATGTTCGCCTAATCGTATTTCTATTACGCCACTTCATAATTATATTTTATTCCAATTTTATTCCCCGACAATTAAGTTTACTTCCATGTGCATATTAAACTATTTAAATAAAATACCTTTCCCGCGGAAGATTAAAAGTGATCGTTCGGTAAAATGACTCGTTAAAATTGCTCGTAAAAAAGTACGAAAGATCGTCATCCTAGAACTTAAACTTTTACTATGATTTTATCGTTACCGTAGGCGTTAGAAACATTAAAATTTATCCCCGTGCTTCGAAGTATGCCAAACACAAGATAATTCAATCTCTCATTCGCGAACTCCATTGATTTTTCCCTTCGTTCGTCGCAACCGTTCTCTCGACTTTATTTTCGAGCACTTCGAGGCGCACGGAGAAGTCTATTAGGTAGACCACTGCCTCCAAACATAATTTTGCGGTTTTCCGAAGGTTTTACGAACCCAGCCATAAATCAGAGAAACGCTAGAAACGCGTTAGGAGTTCTCCTTCCATCTACGCGAACGACCGTACTTCGTTTGCGGGATTATTAAATGGGAAAATAGGAAAAGCTGTCCGATAAATCGTACTGCCCGGAGAATTTATTGGCTCGTTTAACAATTACCAGGTCCGCGAAATTAGCGTCGAAGCGTTTTGACCTTCGACCTTTCATAACCGCAGCGTTACCAGTCACGTGGATCAATTCGATGACGCGTTTGAGATCGAATCTGACATGGAACCGAGATTTCGTTAAATTTTGGAATAATTTTATTATTCGGTATTGATATTATCGTCATTATTATTATTATTATCACCGTCTTGAATTATTATTACAGTAGGACCTCGATTATCCGAACATCGATTATTCGAACGTTTGATTATCCGAACGTTTGATCCTCCGAACGTTCGATTATCCGGACATCGGTTAACTAATCGTAGCAGCAGAAATGATTTTCAGAGAGTATGAAGCACAACAAGAAAGTATTCCCGCGGAATTAATAATATTAAAACAAATATGCAATTGAGCAGGACAGAAAGATTGGGAGAACAAAGATGATTAAAACAGTTGTATTAATCGGGTAATATATAAAAAAATCATAATTTTTCATGTGAAATTTAGTTATAACGTTAGTTGTTCGATTATCCGATTTTCATGAACGCTATTAATTCGGATAATCAAGGTTCTACTGTATTATTATTATCATCATCTAGTTTAAAAGCACCGACAAGAAGCATACACTAAGTCTTCCTCTTTGGCCGGTGGGACCGCGAGTGCTTTTCCACTATACGCTCGAAACGCGTACGTATTTTTGGCGCGTCCGTGTCCCGTACCCACGTCAATCGGTTTGATGGACAGCCCTGGAAGAAGACGAGGAGAAACAGAGGGAAACCGGCAAAAGGCGGCCCGAGACAGCTCGGTTTAGACAGCTCGTTTACCTCGTGCCCCTTTTTTTACACCTTTAACACCAAAACTCATCCATACTATTTTTTTCCTGCTCTTTATCATTAATGGGGTGGCAGTGACGATATTCGGTATACTATGATTAGAATTTGATAAAAGTTTATAGAATTACTACCGACGATGATATTGGTTATGTTTCGATAAATGATCGCGCAACCACGATTCAGAAATTCGAGTTAAAATGGGTTATACGTATCTATGGATAACATAGTTATGATTCCAAGAAGTCAACTTCCATGACATTTGACCGAATCGATCCGGAGGAGGACACCCTTTTCTCTACTCGTTAAACTTCGATCAAAGCGCATCGTCCAACTAACATCGGCCCTATCAGTCCGAATATAATCCCCGTTCGCATTACCCTTTCCAACGACAGCAAGGATACGGTGCGAAAGGTATCGCAAAGTGGTTATCCTTCGAAAAGATGGGCTTTCCGCGTCTCCCTTTCGGGTTGGAAGCGTTGAAAGGGGGAGGACGGGGAAGGAGGAGGGGGTGGAAGGAACAGCGGGGGTCGTTGTATCGCAGAAAAGTCCGCAGTTTCGATCGAAGTCGTTCGACGAACGGTCTTTCTTTCTTTCTCGCATAGGAGGGGGTCGATGGGGGAGGGTTTTTTGCTTCAGCTAGACGTTTCGGAGCAGCAAACGACGACGAGGCCGCTCGCCTCTGGCCTGGCATGGCCTCCAAACGAGAGTACCGCTTCTCTGGCATACCGCCAAAACTTATGCCAGGTTTCAACATACCGCTCGACACGGATATTTTCGGGTTTGCGGCGAAACTGCAACGTCTCTCTCTCTCTTCTTTTTTATCTTCCCGAAGGAGAAAAGCCGGAAGGGGGTGAAGTTAAAAAAAAAAGAGAGAGAGAAAAAAAAGATCAGAACCGGTCTCGACTTTTTTTTTTTCTAGGAACAAACGAAACATGTCCGTAAATGTCACGGGTGGTTCCTTTAAAGTACCTCGACGAGTTTAAAGCGCGAACGCGTCTTCCCATTTCCATTAGGCGCATCTTTATTTTTTAAGCGTTAATGCACGAATCGTGATATTACAGCGAGAAGGAATATTTTGGAACGGGGACAACGTTTATGAAATGGGAGAGCAATCATTTCATAGCAATGGAACTATGTATAACTGCTCTTAATTAATTTGTGAACTTCCCAAGACTGCCATTACTTCCATTATGTTCTATATATTGTTTTTGCTTTGGTTCTTTTTTCTCTTTTCTTCTTTATTTGGTTTTGTTATGATGTTATTCAAATACTAGACTTTATTTTATTTTCTTTTGATATTTTGTTATTTTATTTGATTTTTCTTTATTTTTACGTTATTCTGTACTAAATTTTTATTTTATGCTATTTTCTTTTTTTTTCTTCTCCTTTTTGTTTTACTACGCCATTGTTTTGTTTTTGTTCACTAGTATATATTACTGTTATTATTATCATTATTATTATTATTAATATTATTATTATTATTATTTTATTTTATATTATCTTATTTTATTTTATTATATTATTTTATGTCGTTATTAAATCTATCTTACACTTCCACTAATCTGTACGGGCGATTGCCCACGAGATTTAATAAATGTTCTATTCTATTCTATTCTATTCTATATTATTAAGAGATCCAAAGATTTATGTAAATTTATATCACTATGCGTACTGCCCTTATTCGTTCACTTAGATACTTGGCCCGTTTGGCAATTTTTTGTTGAAATATTTATGGGATTTCTTTATTTGATAGAAATGTTTCATCGAAATGCATTTAAGTATTAACAATTTTAAACGATATCGAATCATGGGTACACGTATATTTGTTAAAAGCTCGGAAATAATTTCCACCAGGGTATTACGTTTACAGCTCTTAGAATATAATCGCTATTATCTAACGTCGGTCGAAGGCTCGTCTCGAAAAGTAGCACCCTTTATCGTCGTACTCGCTAATGCACCGTGACGAGTGGTAATTGGTTATGTCAGAAAGCATCATCGCCTTATCGCCACGCTTAATTTCGCCGGATCATCGTCGCTTCTACGATGATATTCGCATGCCATTTTTTTCTCATTTTCTTTTTCGAGACTCTCTTCGTCCAATAAACTAAAATCATTGATAGGTATCTTGACGAGAAACGAAGGTAAAAGATTGACGAGGAACGAAACGTTCGTTCGTCGTATACCTTCTCTATTAGAAATTGACCAAACCTAGATACGTCATCTCGTTTATAATTAAGCGGTCGCTCGGACCTTTATTGATTCCTCCTTGATGATTTATTTGTTTCACGATTTTTACAAAAAAACAGAAAAAAATTAGACGAGTGTGCGAAGAATGCAAGAGCGATGTTCATAAGTCCAAATTTTTTACCGCAGCTCGATATCTTTTTAATACGCAACATGTCTTGATACGCAGAGTTCGATTTTTTCAATCAGCGGTAAGTTTCCGTATATCGGAGCCGGAGGGTCAAATGTCAAGACGCGTCGTCGAAGAATATCCAGACACCGCCGCAGTGGTGCGATTTAAATTTGACGTATTAAGGCTGTTCACCACCCAATACGTTTTTACGATAACTCTCCTGGTCACAGTTTTTGACCGATTTTGACGAACAAGGGCTTATTCGAAAGCTGAAAGATTTATTATGAAGATGATCTTTTTGAAATTTTCAAAAAACTTTGTTTTCGTCATATGTCTTTTTCAGGTGCGTTTTTTGCCAAAAAATAAGTATTTATTGAAAATTTGGAAAAGATCATCTCCCTCAGAAATTATTCAGCTTTCGAATAAGCCTTTGTTTGGCAAAATCGGTCGAAAACTGTGACCAGGAGAGTTATCGTGAAAACGTATTGGGTGGTGAACAGCCTTAATGCGGTCGTTCTTAGCCAGTGTTCTCTTGCGAGAAATTGTGAAAACTACTCTTAATAAATCTAATATTTTTGTCGACTTCATATTTATTTTTCTTACTTTATGTACATAATCCGTAATCTATAACTTTTAATAAGACGGATATTTGCATGCATATTTATCTTTTTAGTTTCATAACCTTAGCGATTGTGGTGTTCCACAGATTTTTCTTATCATCGAAAGTGTCCGTTACAAGCCTATTCTTTTGACAAACTTTCCTTACCGGAATTGTTTGTAAAAATTGGATATTTGCCATTTATTTTGCCTTTAACACCCAAATGATAAATAGCATCAAATTCTTTATTACCGAGGTGAGTTTGCTCGAACGTGTTAAGAACCACTGCAATAATGAATTCGCACTCTGGCAGTAGTAACACTGCCGACCTGACCACGTGGACGAAAACGAATCTTCAATATTTCTAGACGAAATAACAATAATGAAACAACGACAGATTTATTTTTCTTTCATCTTAGTCGATGGACGCTGTCGAAGCGGTGATAGGTACTCCACATCCGGTTTCTGAAGCGAATGTTTTTTTCTCTAGCTCGTGAAAACATGTTTTTTTATTTTGTTTACACATATACATTTGGTTTATTTGTTTTGTAGTTCTATCGACCTGTATTGGGAACTGACATGGAGGCGTGGCCTAGTTAATATGGTTGACTTTAGGTTGCAAATTTGAATAAATACATGTGTTACAATTTATTTTATAATATTATGCTTCCGTTAAGCAACATTTTTAACTAGGTGGGTGCAAATGCGGCAGAAAAAAACTTTATTGAGGCAGAAAAAATATTAGAAACCGGACATTTGATAAAATGTGGACGAAATATCGATTCCAGAAATACGGATGTAGTGAGCTTTACGGGCTTTTGTGTACTAAGTTTCCAAATTAGAGAACGACCCCGTGAAATTAATGGGAGAATAACAAATAGTGGAAAAATAACGATATCCATTACGATTTTATGTAATTTTATATAAACGAATTTAACATGTAAACAGTATGTAATGCAATCTTATTATAGTTAGAATTTCAACCACCAGACGTCGTGACCAAAGTGGTCAGTTCCCAATTATACCATGAGTGTTTTACCCATCGAAGATTACAAACAGAATACGATCAAACATTTTCTACGTACTCGTCATGGAGACTACATAAGGAGTACGAACTCAAATGGGAGAATTGAGAGAATTTGGCCTGAAAAGTGCACAAATAAGGTTTACTTTTTTTATCACCAGCGTCGCTGCATTGCCATGCGTACTGATGTGAATTAGCTTCAAAAGAACGAGTGAAGTGAGCAAATCAATATTTTCGAATCTATACATGACATATGAAGATTAAAAACCGATGCCATTTTGGTACATATAGAACAATAGCGCCCTCTTATTTTCGGCTAATATTTGTATACATGGAGTTCGGTCTCCTTATGTAGTCTCCATGGTACTCGTGATCACCGCGCTAGGTTTTAGGGGTTAACGATCTTAATCCTTCCCACCTACTTTCAGGAAGGTTTCTCGTTTTACCGAACGTCTTCGAAGAGTTCTCGCCATATAGATTCTTATCGGTCGGTTGTTAAGAAGAGAAAGAAAGAGAGACACCGGAGTTAATGTAATTGAACGGATAGCACATAGGTGTGCGGCTGACACGAAGCCTCTGGCTCGTACTATGCGTGTAGTAAGGCTTCTACGACAAGGTTCTAACGTGTACCACTGGGGAAATCGTAGGAAGTTTCCCCATGGGTTCTCCCGATCGCCATGAATTTTATCGCGTTCATCTACCTAACCATCGAGGCTAATTTTTCCGATCGGTCTTATTATACTCACCGTTCGCCTAATTTTATTTTCTTATTTTGATTCTCGGTGGATGCGTGCCTTAGCAAAAGTTTCTTTAACAACAAATGGCTGAAACACTGCCAAAGAGCCGATGTATTTTTAGGCCATCCGGGGTACCTACGGTATTTCGGATATTTCAAATAATCGTCCGTCGATGCTGGAACGATTTTGAATAATTTCATATTGCAAGTGATTTTTTTTTTTTCGTTAAGAAAATACCACTTGTTATTACGAGTATCTTTCGAAAGCAAGGGAACCAGTTTTCTCACGAATGATGCATCCATCTCTCTCGCGTTTCTTTTTCAACGTAGAAAGCGTTCAATGATTTATTTGACAAATTTTGACTACGCGGTCTCGTAAATCCGCCCAATCGAAATTCCGTTTCATTTCTAGTCTTCTACGAGCTTATAAATAAACGAGAACCGATTTCGAAAGGAAGTTGAAACAGGAGAATCGAATTTTGAGAAAGGATCGCGACAAGGATCGTTATCGGCCGACGAAATTTCCACTCTCGAACGGTCAGATCGAATTTAAATAGACTCACCAATGGCGGTGGCCAACCTCTTTCGTTTCGAATTTAAATATTTTCTTGCTCGGACTTTTTCTACCACGATCATTTACATTTATTTATCGCGTTCGAGAACCGGCCGCCCTTTCGACATCTTTGCCCTTTGTTGCTCAACGAATAAGCGATAGTACCTACTCGGTCTCTCTCTCGAAGACTCGAGTGCCTTCGCGCATAGTAAACTACGATCACTGTCAACAAACAACTTTTCTTACGGTTCGCCTTGAACTTTGAACCTTTCTTTCTCAAGTACTCGGATATCATTCAAATACAGCAAGGATCACTTTTCAAAATTTCTGCCAATCGACTCTCTTTTGAAACTCATGGAGTTTTCGATGGACGTACGATGATCGAGAAAAAAAAGAGAGAAGTCGATCGAAGGTGACTCGATAATGGAATCTCGAATTTAAAATTCGAAAGAGCATGCCGAGCGCGATGGAAGGATGAGGAAAATACTCGCGTCTCGCGATTTCCGAGGAGGAAAGAAACCGGCAACTTTCGTTTCCTATGTCCGTATTGTCATAGTACGTACAGTCTGTCAAAAAAGTCTCCGTACTCCGTTTAAAGCGCTATAACTTTTAAAAAATGGATCAAATAGACTTGAATTTTTGCAAGCACATAGAAAGATTAGTTTACTATATATCGTAGCTTTTTTGGTTAACAAATATCGGAATCTTCAAAGTTACAAAGCAAATAAAAAAAGTCATTTTTTCAACTTTTTTATCAGAGCTAATAATGAAAATTTAAAAACTGCCTTCTGTAGATTTAAGTAAAATCCATGCATACTACAAATTTCATCCAAATCGGTTAACGTTGTTTAGAGCTATAAATGTTTAAAGATCACAGAATTATCGACCGTAGTGCAGCGAGGTCGATCACCGATTTCGACCTAATTCTGTGATCTTTAAACATTTATAGCTCTAAACAACGTTAACCGATTTGGATGAAATTTGTAGTATGCATGGATTTTACTTAAATCTACAGAAGGCAGTTTTTAAATTTTCATTATTAGCTCTGATAAAAAAGTTGAAAAAATGACTTTTTTTATTTGCTTTGTAACTTTGAAGATTCCGATATTTGTTAACCAAAAAAGCTACGATATATAATAAACTAATCTTTCTATGTGCTTGCAAAAATTCAAGTCTATTTGATCCATTTTTTAAAAGTTATAGCGCTTTAAAGGGTGTACGGAGACTTTTTTGACAGACTGTATATGTATGTATACGTACGTGTACGTTGAAATCAACGGAGATAATATTCGAGTTGGAAGGATGCCAGATACGCGTATAAAAGACACGCGAGAGTGAGCGAGACGACGATTCATCTTTCTAGTTGTTATAATACTATCGCTTTTATTAAAAGGCTGTCTTGCCGATAAAAAAACATTTCAAATTAAAATCTATATTTTCAATTATTCTATAAATGAATAATGTAACTACTCGATTAACTCTTTGAGGCACAGGATTTCAGATCAAAAATAGACCCATGTTGCACAGGAATTTTATTGGGTTTTTTGTTAATTTTTGTTAATTTGTTAATTTGTTTTGTTTTTTTTTTTTATTTCGAGGTGGGACTAAAAATGTCCCACCATGCCGTGAAATACATAAAAAAGGAGGGACACTTTTAATCCCACCGTGCCTCAAAGAGTTAAAATACAAATTTCAATCAAAAATAAGTATATAATTTAAACTATTAGAAAATTAAACTTGATGGAAATTAAAATCCAAGATCACTTTTTATTAAAAGTTCATCTACAATTTCATTTTCATGGAGGTACCCCTATAGTCGTTTTTTATCGAGAAATACCTATAAGCATATGTACGTTGTATGCCGCGCGTATGTAGAAGATCGAGGATGATCAAGGTACGCGTTGGCAGGATTATCAAGAGGAGACAAAAGTCGTGGCCAACTCGTTCGAAGCTTGTATAGCGTCGAGAGCTAGAGAGTTGCTAGGCGAAATAGTCACGCGGTGCGGAGTTGGTGCGTGTGCGCGAACGCATCATTAGCGAGACTATCATTAGCCGACAAGGCCGTGCCCAGGGACGTCGTAGATCGACTCGGGGCCACGGACCTTTCGATACAACAAAACTCACTTCTCTAAGTTCATCGTAGTCAAGGTTCTACGATTACTCACATTTCTTTCCGCTTCTTCGATGATCCAGATTTACTCTTTAGTAATATTATTCTAATTGAATAAGATGGATAAAACGACGATCAAAAATTTTTTTATATATACCTACTTGTTTTTTTTTTTTGTACAAGATAGTGGGTATAAAGGTAATAAGTATCAATAAATAAATAAATAAATGTGGATATAAAAATGTCTATAAGTCGTACATGAAAGTTACATACGCGTATATGGACATACATACGATTGTACGATTTCTAGGATCGTTCGAAAGTTTTTTCCAGATAACGTTCCACTCTTCGATTAACTGAAAATTAAATAGAAAAGGGACAAAGTCATAAATATCACGATCGTGATCCCACTTACGATACCCGATTGTAAATAATTATATTTCTACCGACGTTTAACTTATCTTATCTTTTACTATGTATCTCCTCTCCGGAAAGACACAAGAGAGAAGTTTATAATTTATCGACTCGGAAGTTTTTGCAGGTAGGCGCGTCTCGTCTCAAATACATAACTATATATATATAACTTTACATAGCTTATACATATATACGGATGAAGATAACGATTACGAACGAGGGATTCGGTGGAAATTTTCGGACTTGTTGCATGAAGATAATTAATAAAATGATATTTTTGCGGGTTACTCACACAGCAAATCGACTTGGAATTTCAGTGGCGCCACATTGAACATTATCAGAGCCGATTGATAGATCCAAAACCGTTTGCGAAGAAATATCGGTCAAATAAACGACGTCATGTTTCTACTTATTGAATTTACTTTATCTTCATTATTATTGGAAATTATATTAGAAAATATGAAAATTTGTAAGTAGCTAAAATTTACCTATTATTCAATAGATAAATGAGGAAACATTCACTTATTTAATAGTAAGAACATTTTTCTATTAATTTTCCTACTTAAATATATAATATACTATCCTCATTGTTGTCATAAGAATGACAATGAAGCTAATTAATATTAATTGTTGCTGATATAATATCTGCATTTGACTCAATAAGTAGAAACGGCATGATGTTTAATATCTTTGACATTTTTTCGCAAAGGGATTCAATCCATATGCGTGATAGGTGGCGTGATGGACTGAGGATCTTGATTGTCCATTCGCCTATCGTCGGAGCTACCGGAGACGCTGGACCTGTCACTATGACTTTCGTTTCTCGAAGCGCTTTCGTCTCTTCTTGTCGGTGGTTGCTTCGATATTATAGCGTCCATCTCGATCATCCCTCCGCTGCTACATCTCTTTCCTCTCCTCCTACTTCTCCTCCTATTCCTCCTCCTACTCCTCGCCTGACCCCGTCGACTGGCACACCTTCTCCTGCTGCTTCGTCTCCTCTTGCAGGCGCTTCTCCTGTGCGATCGTTTACGCGATCTTCGACTCGATCTTCGACTTGATCTTCTAGCACTAAACATAGACAATTAGTTTTTTTTTTTTCCTTTTTTGTTAATATATTATTTTCTATTAGCGTGTAGAATTCGCGTGTACCATCTCGAGGCCCGTCTTCTTCGAGATTTCCTCGAAGATTCTCTACAACGAGCTCTCCTTCGTTGCGATCGACATTTCATCTCCACATCGCTGGTTTCCATTGGTTGCTGCTTCGCGAGAAAGTCTCGATTGCAGCTGTAGCAGCCTCTGGAAATTAGATTTTTTGTTGATCGGGGTATAAGCGATATAGATTGTTTTACTACATAGAAATAGTATTGCTAGTTTTATACGGGGTGTCCGATTTGACCTTCCCCGGCTGAAAATAGCATGTGCACGAGTATGGATTGCATCGAAAAGTCTAATAAACTTTTGGAAAATTCGGCCTAGTTAACGAGTTATTAATTAACAAAGATCAGCCAATCACGGAGAGCAGAAGCGTTTCACGAAGCAAGACGTCCCATTGAAATTGGAAAGCTAGGCGTGAGACGAGTCCTCTATCTTCGAAGAGGCCGCGTCTTTCCTCGCCTATCGCTTCTGCTCTCCATGATTGCCCGATCTCTATTAGTTAACCCTTAGTAGCCTGATTTACGAAAGTGATTTTTTTGTAATATTACTGCGTTTGCTTGAGGGTCTAGATGAAGGGAAAAATAGCTAAAAAATCACAATATTTATTTTACATATTTATTTAGAAAAAAAAAAACAGGTATCAATTTTGATACTTCAGGCATTAAGGCCATAAAGAAAATTAAAAGATTGGTATCAAAATTGAAACTCTAGGTTATTAATGGTTAAGGCTGTTCACCACCCAATACGTTTTCACGATAACTCTCCTGGTCACAGTTTTTGACCGATTTTGACGAACAAGGGCTTATTCGAAAGCTGAAAGATTTATTGTGAAAATGATCTTTTTGAAATTTTCCAAAAACTTTGTTTTCGTCATACGTCTTTTTCAGGTTCGTTTTTTGCCAAAAAATAAGTATTTATTGAAAATTTGGAAAAGATCATCTCCCTCAGAAATTATTCAGCTTTCGAATAAGCCTTTGTTTGGCAAAATCGGTCAAAAATTGTGTCCAGGAGAGTTGTTGGCGCAAATCCCGTTTTTGAACAATTTCGGCCAGATTCGTCCAAAACGTCTAAAAACGGGATTTGCGCCAACAACTCTCCTGGACACAATTTTTGACCGATTTTGCCAAACAAAGGCTTATTCGAAAGCTGAATCATTTCTGAGGGAGATGATCTTTTCCAAATTTTCAATAAATACTTATTTTTTGGCAAAAAACGCACCTGAAAAAGACGTATGACGAAAACAAAGTTTTTTGAAAATTTCAAAAAGATCATTTTCACAATAAATCTTTCAGCTTTCGAATAAGCCCTTGTTTGTCAAAATCGGTCAAAAACTGTGACCAGGAGAGTTATCGTAAAAACGTATTGGGTGGTGAACAGCCTTAATAACTGGTTAATTAGCCGAATTTCGAAAAAGTTTATTAGACTTTTCGACACAATCCATACTCGTGCATACACAAACTGGGTTACGTGCCAGTTTCTATCGAATCTCTTAAAAAGCGGTACATTATTTTTGTGCCGATAGCGCGTTATCAGCGGTCAGCAGTGATAAACGGACTTTTTTTCGTAATCCCGATAATCGGGATAACCAAAGAAATCGACTGACTCGTGGAAGCTTCGGGAGAAGCGCGAAATCTGATAATCTCCGATCAGAATGAATGAAAAAATAATTCGTCATAGGAGCTTACCCTTTCGATTTTTGAAGGATTCCAAAAGAAACACCGCGTTTTAGCGCGAGCTGAACTTGTTTCTTAATTTCTGGACCTGGCACGTCGTATTCTTGGGCTATGTAATTGCTGATTTCTCGTGGCGTCGAGCCCTGAGCATCCTGGAGTCTGCGAATCGCGCTCACGACAAGTGCTTCGACCTTTGGCCCTTTTTTCCCCGTCATTTTCACTTCTGTCCTTTAGTTTATTCACGCACATGTATCCCATCGATCGGTTGTACCACTTTAAGTTAATTTTTTTTTCTACGAGTATCCGTCATTGAGAACCAAATTTCTTCCTCACTTTTTTTTCTTTTTATTACCGATTAAATTGTTACGAAAAGGATATCAACTGATAGGATTCTTCTGCATTTTTTATTTCCGGCTTTTTAAAAAATTGTATTATAAAAATATTAATAAAATTGGATATTGGATCAGAGCACGGCACGAGAAATTTTACTTTTTAATATTCGGTTATATGCAAAACAAATGTAGGGTATCCTAGCGATGATCGTCGTTGATATATCGACGATCAGCTGATCGTCTTTTTCACATTTCGTAATATCGAGAGCAATCATTTTCATGACATACTTCATCATTACCAAAGGGGTTCTCAACGAAGAGTATTTGTTTCCTTCATTTTTTTATTTCTCTCAAGGAATCGTTGCTCGGTCATTAGTAAAGGGGTTCTGGAAGAAGGAAAGTGGTGTTAACATGAAAAAGTCGACTATTAATAGTTTGTATAGCGAGTTCTAATGTATTCCCCTTCTCTCTCTTTCTCTCTCCTTTTCTCTTGGCCGTTCTCGCTCTTTGTCTCGCAGCTTCGTGCAGAAATAAAACAGTACCGAATGACACCAGGAGAGCGTCAGACCTTTGGACCGTGACGTCACGGATCTCTTCTCTCATGCCTTTGTAAATATAGAGTCCTCTTCTTCCGTCTATCTCCATTTCATTCGTGAATCATGGATCGATACGAACGATTTGCTTTATATTCGAGCATCGAAAAATCTCTCACGCCTCCGACAGATTTTTCCACGATTTACAATGACCTTGAATATCATTTTCGTTAGAAACGAGCAACTTGCAGTCTCGATATAATTATAGTATGTCTCGATCATCGTAAAAGTCATTAAAGGAAGAGAGAGAGGGGGGGAGCATGTAGCGCACGAGCGATCATTATAAGAGGCTCGTATGAGTTAACGCGTCCGGTGAAGTATGTCGTATTGAGTCGAGCCGACAAGCAAGGTACGTTTAACCCAAAGCTCGAAGGTCAAACGTCCATTCATTTTCTTGCGGTTTTGCGTCATCGACTTCTTCCACTTGACACCATGACTAGACTTTCTATCGATATTCTACTCGGAATATTTGCGATCGTCAATGATACCATCCACGATAATATACATGTAGAGAAATTTTCTATTATAAGGTATAAGGTGTTTCAAAAAATTCTTAACACCTTTACGTATTAACAATGTTAAATCAGAATATTTGTATGAAACGCTCTGCATTAAAACTCAAGAAAAGATGTTCGATCCTTTCTCATAGAGGCGTTAACATTTGTCTTAAACGTTTCAAATAATTTTTTTGCACCTTGACACCCTGCGAGCTATTCAGAAAAAAGTGTTAACGATGTTAAATTCGTAGTGGCGTTAACATTTTTTTTTTTGAAGCGACTCGTTTTAATTTCTTCGCAGTCGGTTCTAATCGTGCTCTTGTCATTTTTGTTTCAGGTAAGTTGCGATAGATCGATCGATAGAGTGCTACTATTTAATGGATCCAAGTGGGATGTTCAAGAAAAATCTTGTTGGATTACACACGCCAAGATGACGATGACGAAAGCTTTACAAGGTCTTTTTCTTAAACAAACCAATCGAATTTTGTCGTAGTTGTTTATTTCAAATCGTTGCGTGCTTTCGCTAATCAACCGACGAGATATGGTTTTATTTATTTATTTTTTTTATTTCTTTCACGAACTAGAGCAACATTGTAGCACATTCGTTTGAAATTGAACTGATATTTGACTTTTGATAAGCTCCCTCACTCTCAACAATTATCGTTTAATTTTACCTTGAACCACGGTTTCGCTAGCAAAGGAATCGTACAATTAAAGCGATCGCCGCGATTCCCGGCAATAAGGAAGCCAATGAAAACTACCCACGCCGTTTGGAACTTCTAGGTCGACCCATGTGTATTCGAGGCAAAATTTTCCTCGATGTTTGGATCGCTCGATCGATCAATGTAACGATCGAGAGAGAGATGACTTTCGTTGTGACTCGATCGATATACCGACGATCGATAATCTAGATTCTGATCGTTGAATCTCGTCGATTATTTAAATCAATGCTTCTCGTTAATCGTCGTGGTTTCGAACATTTGTTTATTATTAACTTAAATGATCGACGGGTTAAATAAAAAGTTTCCAAAGATTAACTTCGTTAAAAAATTCCTTCTCTTTCGGCTCAAACCGTGGGATCGTTTTGTCCGGCGTAAATACACGATTCTAATTATGCGAACGTGTTAAATTAGCGTGAACTCAATCGATCGATCAATATTCGATAAGATTCGTTCGAAATCCAACGATTTCAAATTTAAATACATTATACAACTTTAACCAACAAAGGAACACGGGTTACCCGCGAAACTTGTTAGAAATTCGATCGGTACGTGTAAGGCAATTTGATTAGAAAAATGGTAGAACGATTAAATAAAATCACAACAGCACACTCGATAAAAAGGTGATCGTTGTCGATTAATCGAAGTTCATGCATGCGTAACCGTAAACGTTATGAGAAAAGACTTTGAATTATGTCATTACGCGAGCATACTACAGTCAAACACTGTAATTACCTCCCCCAGATATTATCACTATCGTTGATTATACGAAACATTTATATTCCATTACGTCAGGACTTGGTTTATTTGCAGAAAAGTGCTCTCTTTAAAATCCCATTCGGCCTGACGGAATTGTCGGTCTATGGCGATGAAAAAAAGAAATCTTTTCCCTAATCAATAAGTAGGACCATTCGCAGAGAGGTATGAGATTGATTCGTGATTAAGCCACGCCCATTTTTTAATCCATAATTATAGACTGCAACGAATTCAAAGTTCCACCGATATCGATTCTAGATCGATTACTTTAACCACATGTTTCCTCATTACTTTTACCGTACGTTTCACAGGAGTGAAAACGGAGAGAGAGAAGGCGGGGGGAAGAATTTTACCGTAAACAAGACCAACGATATGTCGGTATATAATAAATTCTATCAAGATTAATAAATCGACAGGAATCAGTCAATACGATCGACGGATATGTAAGTTTTATGCAATAAATTTTTATTTTTAATGAAGAAATGAACGGTTCGAATCATAAGTGTAATGGCTGGTATAAATGGATGGAAATATTCGGATGCAAATGTTCGTTCCTGTTTCATTGGAATCTTCCGGGGTTCTTCTCTGGAACCATACCAAGTAGAAGCTCGCGAGAACCGCACGACCGGCGATAATTTGCATCTACGAGCGAAATCAATTTGCACCGTCGCACGAAGAGCTCGGGTAAAGAGAAACGCGTTCGCCAATGTTCTCCAACGTTCGCCATTGTGAAATGAACGAGAAAAAAAACCGAGGAGAAGGAACAATGGCATAATTATATGATAAAAAAAAACTTTTTAAAAGCAAGCTTTTATTTAGTGTACTAAAAAGACAATAATAAGAATATTTTTTGATTAAGACACTGCTGAATGCTATTTATAAGTGGTTATAGTTCGAATGGATGGATCCTCGAAAAAAGTAGTATCAAAGTTATGGCTGTAACACATATAATAAATTATGTTGAATTATTTGTCTTAAAAGCTTGTCGCGTGAATGAAAAAAAAAGCTTGTCGCGTGAATGAAAAATAAAGATACGCGCGCGACAAGCTTTTAAGACAAATAATTCAACATAATTTATTATATGTGTTACAGGCATAACTTTGATACTACTTTTTTCGAGGATCCATCCATTCGAACTATAACCACTTATAAATAGCATTCAGCAGTGTCTTAATCAAAAATATTCTTATTATTGTCTTTTTAGTACACTAAATAAAAGCTTGTTTTTAAAAAGTTTTTTTTTATCATATAATTTAATTTTTTAATTTTTAGTTACGTCTTAATCTGTGCATTCTGATGATGCAACACCAGGTCATGACTAAAAATTATGTTTTGTCATAAAAACTGAACATTTTTACAAAATTTCAAGCTGGTAGATGAAACGGTTATGATTCAAAATTGACTCACAAAATTGGATCAAAACATACTAATAGGGCAAGTTAAATAAAAGTTTGTAAAAAATGCCAGGACTAAGTTCTTCCAGTACAGTTCTTTACTGTATGTAAGTAGCTTCAAATTTCTCGAAAGAACCCTTTACTTTTTCGAAATTTTTTTTTGAAAAAAATGTATTGTCATCCGAGTTACATATGTGTGCAAAGTTTCAAGTCGATTGGATATGTAGAAGTGGGTGAAATTAACCCATTTGCATCATGACTCTATTAAGGTTACTGTGTCTTTATTTAGTATTTTCGTTAATTTCTACAATACTTACACAGTAAACTTCAAGAAAGAAAGTAAAAAAGAAAGATAGAAAGAAAAGAAACAAGGAAAAGAAAGAAAGAAAGAAAAAAAGAAAGTCGCGGCCGCGGAATAGTCCGCGTTCGGTGATGGTAATCGATCCCCATGTGCGGAATATTCCGCTTAATGATGCAAATCGGTTAAGCTTACAAGATTTGTACAGGACAAACATACGGACAAGTGAAACTAAATAAAAGCTTGTAAAAAAAAAAGTAGAGAATCTTGACGATCGATCTCGCGAGTAGCGAAAAGAACCGATACGAGAAGAAAGAAGGTGCACAAGCTCAGTGGCATAACGAACGACGTGTCGAGAGTTAGGTGCGCAATTAGATAAGCGCCAGCGATTTATTCGACACGCTTTATGAATAATTACTTAATCGTTACCTAACGAACCGAAAGAAGAGGAGAGTGCCGAAGTGTGCGATGGAGCGAGGGAGAAAGCCATTATTCAAAGGCGGCGCTTATCGCCTGAAAAAATCGATAGGCCCTTACGTTCGATACTATGGGCCACGATCTCGAGTGTACCTCCTATTAATTAGCCTAAATCCATTTTCTTTGATGTTTCGAGATGTTTAGCGAGAAAATGAAAATTTTCAATCGATCGATTCCTTACACTTTTTTTTCCTTTCCTATTTCTTTATATACACATTTATTTCCTTACGGGGAGAGGAAGGCAAGGACAGGACTAGGATAAGAAGTTGAAATATTTGGAGATAAAATAGAGAGAGAGAGAGTAAAGAAAATATGACGGAGAAAACTCGATGTAGAAGAGAAATCGTGAGAGAGAGAGCCAACGTTGGAACAAAGTCCTCTAGAGAGCAGCACGAACAGGCTTTAGACTCTGCTGGCATCTAGCTACGATGTGCAGAAATTCGTAGAACCATCGTGCTCGAATGGCTAAAAGCAGATAAGGAAGGAACTTCGTACGCGCGTGTTTTTCCCTTGAACTCTCCCAAAACTTTTAACAAGATCGTATCGGAAACGGAGGTTTTCACGAACTTCGGAAAAAGGCTTCGCGTATCCTTAAAAATCGAGACTCTTCTCTTTTCTTATTTAACTTCGTTACTTGGAAAATCGTACGTACGTTTGGTATGATAAAAAAAAGTCATCTAATTTTCCATGAAATCGAGTCTATCAAACGATGCACGCAACGATCCACAAGGACACTATAAACAGCTACGAGCGCATCCAAGCGAATCTATCCACCGACATTTTCCCACGTGCTTTAATCGTAAATGCACGAACTGATGCGCGCGGGCGCGCCGAATAAGCGCGTTTAAATAATAGATCCCATCGAGGTTACTCTTCCTTTCTACTTTTCTTCGTTCTTTTTTCTATATTTAGAACGGTACGTTGAAGTAGAGATGCGATGACGAGTGAAAAAGAAGAGATAGATAGATAGATCATTTTATTAATGCCCATAGCCATGTTGGGCAAGTGGTGCACGTACAATATGCCACGTACAAGGAAACGATAAAAATAGTAATAATAAGACAATATACAAAAAATATAAAATATACAATGAAAAATAACAATAATAATAAAAAGAGAGAGAGAGAAGGGGATCGAAAATATAGTAGTAGGAACGACCGATCGTGATTTCGCTGTATGCAATTTAAAAGAACCGTGGTAATGCGAATATAATCGTCGCTTCGTTACGTTAGCCGTTTTAGCGCTAGAGATTTCCGACCTTGCGCGAAACCGTGCACATGTGTATGTGAGAAGGAAGGAAGGATGACGGTCAAGGAGAGATAAAAAATAATAGTAATAGGGGGAAAATCATTGGGTAGCTGTGAATGAAACGGAAAGGAACTATGAAAGGATTATTTGCTTGATTCGAATCGCTTCGAAAGGGTGTAGGATAACATAAAATCCAATGTTAAAAAGCTGGAGAACATTTCGGAATCCGGAGGTCGACAAAGTTAAAAATTCCAAAGTCTTTGGATAGTTAATAAAAGGAACGGACCGTGATATTGCAGAGTTAAAAAAAACATTCTCGCAAACTACAGAAGTGAACGGAAATGGTAAAAGAGAAACGACAACAGATTTCTTTTTTTTTCTTTTTTAATATTCCTTTATTGGATGGTCTATCGAGGAATAGCGTGTGTATGTTTTATCATGATCGAGCGAAAGTGCCTTTACGCTCGTATAAATGTCGGGAACAAGGAACGCGACTTAACGAATGCGGAGAGATCGGAGAACCGGAAGCGAAAGGCTTCGCGCAGCTTCGCGTTTAGTTCGATACGATCCATGGTGTAAGATCCTCGTATACTAATCATCGTTTCTATTTGCACCCAACTTGAATCAGTCAACAAAATTATATCTTTATTTCATTAAACGCATACACCGTAGCATTGGTCGTGATGCTTTAAGTAGAAAATTCCGTAGGTGGTCAGACGGGAAACAACGAGTAGCGTAATATACGGTATAATAAAATGTGAAAATTAACAAAATAGCAATTTTCAGGCAAAAAGCAGCATTTAATTAATCATAATTAGTCAGACATTCGTCGTAATATAATTCTGTCGAAATTTGACGAAAATTTACAAAGTAGAGATCTTCGTGTATGGTCAGGCGAGAAACAAATTTATCTCACGAATTGTAAGTAAAAAGACAGAAGATGTACAATTCTGAGGAAAAACAAGACGAAATTTGGAGAAAATTTGATTAAACGACGGTGCATAGAAGAAAAATAGGTTTGTTGGAAAAATCAAATAGAAATAGAATGGATTAGAGGGGATATAAAATAGGGAGAAGAATCGCGGTCAGGAAACACAATTATCGTAGAACAATGCCACGGTGATACCCTTCTACTCTCTACGTCCCTCACCCACAGCTCTGTAACTGCGTTTCGTTGTTGCGTAAACGCCGTAAACCGTACACCACGGCAGTCAAGGCATCTCATTCACTAGTCTTTTATCAATGTCGGACCAAACTCGGTAGTTTACATTAACCGTACGTTCATACATACCTGCATACACCTATACTAAGGCGCATCGAAACATCGAATGAAACGCGAGCTAAAAACTATTCTTTGTGCGCCGATTAGATCAAATAGTCACGTATTTTATAATAAATTTCAAGAGATAACATCAATTGAATAAATAATCTCGAGAAAACCTAAAATACCAATTTTTATAACGAGCGCACTTTAAACTCGCGATATCGATTATGTAATATTCAGGAATTTAAGTTTATGGCGTTTGTTATGGTCGTATTTTAACAGTTAAATTTTAATAGCAAGTAGTGATTTTATAAAAGGAACATGTTAGAATAACTATTTCAGAAAACCTGTCTTTATCCCTAACGTTTCGGTACTAAGATTGTACCATCCTCAAAGGGCGAAAATTTGCTTCCAAAATCTTTAAATTTATTCTACCTGTAAAAGAACAAGTAGAATATTACAATATTGCAATATTATTTAAATTCTTGAATATTAAATATTAGAAGGTCGATAAACTTAATTATTGTTTGATATCGATTATGTAGGTATATCGAAAAATCAAATTTACGACACCGCGCCGGCTTAATTCGAACGGAATGCGACAGGATCGATCCATCGAGAGCGATGTTCTTTCGAGATAGAATCGAAATAAAAATTTGTCTGGTCGCGAGAAGGCGTTTCCCATTTGCCACGGTGAATATCAGACGAGAACGGACCACCCCGGCGTTTATCGCGTACAGAAATTAACGAGCAACTGCGTTAATTGACACGAATCACGATTATCTTTCAGAAATGCAGGTGAAGTAACTGTATCGTGAAAATAACGGAAGCATCCCATGGTCTGTACAAATTGACGAAAGTCATTTGTCAAAAGTATATTTATATTTATGTTATATTAATTATTTTATAAGATCTCTTATCACAACCTCGATGATTTATCTCGAAATTGTAGTATACCGTAGGTACAGCGTTAAATTTGTCGAATGCGATCAGCAAAAAAAAAATCATATGTACGATATCATTAGAGAAATTAATTACTTTTATATAACACATTGTGAAATTACCAGCTACAGGGGAAAATTATTGTACCTTGAGCATATGACATAGACCAGACTACTACGACGATATATACTACATACCTACCTTTCACGATAGCTACCGACTAATCGCGTGGGGCAGGATCGCATAGATTAAGTCGTTGTATCGCATTCTGTGCTTTGCGTTGTGTGTTCGCTAGCGTTGCATTCGTATCCGCTGTCCTTGCGGCATTCACAAAGTATTTCTCTTTACATCCTTGTTGAGTACCGTGATATATCGTACCCACGTCGGGGATGTCGCATTCATGGGAGGTTCCTGCTTAGAAACTAGGATTTTAATCGATTTGAATAGATCGCTAGGTTCGAAACAGACGCCGATACGCTTCGATCCTTCAAATTGATTAAATTGTTTTTCTTTTCTTATGGTAAGCAATTTTTATTTTTTGACTTATTTATGGTGGTCAGTGTCATGATTTCTTGATACATACAATGGGACTGCTTTTAATTGTGAAAGCAAACTATTATAGTTTTGCTTCGAGGACGATTCTTTTATTTTGTACTCTTACTAGATTCATATTATATTAGCGAAGATGTTAAGTAGACTAAAGGCTTTAATATTCAAGAATTTACGTTTATGGCGTTTGTTATGGTCGTATTTTAACAGTTAAATTAATAGCAAGTAGTGATTTTATAAAAGGAACATGTTAGAATAACTAATTCGGAAAACCTGTCTTTATCCCTAACGTTTTGGTACTAGGATTGTACCATCCTCAAAGGGCGAAAATTTGCTTCCGAAAACTTTCAATTTATTCTACATGTAAAATAAAAAAGACTCTAAATTATAACAATAAAACTGACTCTAAAAAATGTTTAATTAATAACACTAGTCTACGTTTGTTTCCTATGATCGCAATTCGGCTACATCTTCAGGACTACTGTAACCATAAACGTAAATTCTTGAATATTAAATATTAGAAGGTCGATAAACTTATTAATTTAAAAAAATTGTAGACTAAGGGCGTTTAACAATAGAATTCTTACTTTGATATTATTTTCAACACGGTTACAATGGATTTTAATAATTTTGATGCATTACCTTCCGATTTTATACGCATCTCGATCATTGGATAAAGTTTTTTCAAGATAGATCGCTCGGGTATATCGCGGATATGCGATAATTACGTGGATGACACGGCGGAAATAATGGAATAACAATAATCGTAATTGATTCCCGTCGCTCGGGAGCCGGTGGTACTCACGCGATCGCGTAGATTTCTTAGTCATCTTGGATTTCACAACGCAACAAATTGAATAATTTTAATATAGGCGAAGTAATAACTCAAAGACGATTCGATTGCAAAGTTAATTTAATAAACAAATAAATACTTACATACATTTTTGCGATAAACTTTCTTAGCAGATTTGTCGTTAAACGAAGGGGAAAGGGAGATATCAAATTCGATTATGAGAGATTACAATGATCACGAGGGGAGAGTTCTCGTATAGATACGAACGAAAGGATGAAAGGGAAACGAAGATAACACGGAAACCTTGACCAAAGGCAATGCACAACAGGAAGAATGAAATTACGTTTGACCGATATACGCGACTGCGTCGGTTGATGGTAAAATAGAGAGACAACGGATAGACAGAAGGATGAATAGATATAGAATAGATAGAAAATGCACGATAAAAGAGAAAAAAGATAGACGGTATGTCTATGGGTGAACAATCGTTTTCTTACGTGAATCCGTTCCATCGATAAAGACATAAACCATATACTCCGATCGCGGCATCGAGAACCCGTAGCTAATTGAAAATATCGAGAAGAGAAAATAATTCGAACTCGTGGTGGCTATATAAATCGCGATAAAAACAGAATGCAAAAACTTCCTGGTTCGGCTCGGGTAAGTGGCTCGAATAAAAGTGACGGGACGAGGAAGAGAAGAGAGAGAGTGGACGGACAACTCGAAACGTTGAAAGCGAGCTCCCACGTGTCGACCTTGTTTGGTGGTGGATTCTCACGTGTTACGCCACGTGAGCCGTAGCTCGTTCGGTCGATCGATGGAAGTCGTGTCGAGGGTGGCTTCGAGAACTTTAGGGCGGGGAATAACGCGGGGAAACAGAGAGAGACGTGTATGTATATAAAGAATTATTATTTAATGTAAAGTGTTTCGATAAACGGGAGATCGGATTCGTTTATTAGCCGTCTTTATAGAAACGTTTATGTAACCTTCAATGAGGAGTCGAAGGGTGGACCTTACTAAAAATAAAAGTTCAATAAATTCAAAGCTAAATAGGCCCGAAGAGTTCGATCAATGGAATTTTTGGCAGAGAATCGAAGACGCATTTAAGCATGATATAAGTAGGGGACGAGTGGAATGAAAGAGCCACTATCATTTACACAGTAGTTTTTGAACAAATGTTGGATGAATTAGTTTTTGAAAAACTAGTAAAGTTTTTGCTAGTTTAACTAACAACCAGTTTTGCTACTTAAAAACTATAATTCGTCCAACATTTGTTCGGAAACTACTGTATAAAATGATAGTGGCTCTTTCAAAAAGTGGCTCTTTCATGCCACTGTTCCCCTACGAACGTTGAAACTTGCCGTTGTTCGTAAAAGCAGAAATAAAATGATCAATAAATGACATGTTCGTGGTTAGATAAAAAGAGACCAAAGTAGTGAGAAGAAAGACGAATGAAATAAAAATGGAAAAACAGGAGGTGTTTCGATAAGAATGGACCAGGACGTTGAGATCATAGGTAAATAATACTATGTACAAAGAAATGCTCGTATAAGTATTGATCAAAGCGAAGCTGGATGAATAACGATATTGTGTAATTTGTTAAATAAACAAATTTTATTAGGACATGGATAACAGCTATGAAGAATCTTATCCAAGCTTTTAACAGTATAATTCGTTATTATTGTTGGTAGAATAAAATCAACTTCGTTCGGCACGCAATCTCCGCATTAGTCTTTCGTTCTAGCAAGAAATTTTTTGTTGCACTCTCTACCCTTTTCTCTTCTTCCATACTCTTCTCCGCCTCCTTGTGGTGCACTTTCGCGCACTTGCCCTCTTGGCCCAAGGCTAACAATAAGGTGCCTACGCGCTATGCAAAGCAGGCTCGCGTTAATTCTCACGAAGCGTCACGAGCGAGCAAGATCCTCTTCGACATTTTTATCCGTGCCGAAAATTTTTTCTTTTTCAACTTTTCTCTTTTTCTTTTTTTCATCGTCAACCAAAATCTTCTAAGAACACTTCGATAAAAAGAATCATTAGCTTGATAACGCAGTCGCTGAAATTGTCGATCGAAATAAATATTGTTTCTACCCGAGTCGAAATTTTAATCGCGATTTGACCCTCCAAAATGCTCCTTTAGAAGTTTGTAGATTAAAAGTGAAGCTTATGGAATACGAACAGTATATCTATATATATTATGAATAAATTTCGATTTCAGCCTCCAAATGGCAGTTATGTCCGCTTTTAACCATTGGAGGGTCAAAACAAAGCTTATAAACTTCGTTTTGAGCCTCCAAAACCTACATAGACTAAAATGTAGGTTTTATAGGGTCAAATCGAAGTTTCGGTTAATCGTTAAACTTCGGTTTCAACCTCCAAATGGCAGTTATGTCCGCTTTTAACCATTGGAGGGTCAAACCAAAGTTAAAATTTCGACTCGGGTAGTTATGTTCGATTCATACTATCAAATATGTCGCGTTCACGATGCTAGCAAGAAGCTCTCCAACCAGATCAGTGTGTACGAAAACGTGACACTCGTGATATTTCTATTTAATGCTACCGACGCGGCGGCGCTTTCTTCGCTTCGTATCGATAATCGCCGGAGCCAGAAAATAATCTCACGCGCGCGCTCGCAAATTATTCCGTTTCCTTTTTTTTTTTTCCTATTCTTTTTTACTTTATACAACGAACACCTCATTTATCATTTCCGGTATTGCGAATTAGTTTCTTTCGTTTCTCTCATTTGTCTTTGTTTTTTTTTTCTCCCCTTTTTTTGACAAGATCGAAGAATAAGGAAATATAACGCTATCGAATACTTCGACCGTAGCGCAAAACCTGATCCTTTTTCACGTTCGTGCGGTCTGGTAAGATGTAACTGGGACAGCAAATAGAAAGAAAGAATAGAAAGAAAGAATAGAAACGTCGAAAGAATCGAAAGAGCGTTGCAGACTCGCGTATAGGAGTCCAAGAAGAAGGAGAAGTACGTTGACCCGTATTGACCTGACCTACGACAAGCAAACGTGCGTTTAGCGGATAAGCCCGTCGTATATCGAAGTAATCTCATGCACGGATCATCGACTTTAATATATACGCGTGTACCATCGTGAATGCGACGAGGAGAACGACGAAAACGTAACGCGATGCACTCGGTGCGCTGCGCTTTCGTTACGTACACCTTCGACGTCACGTTAACTTCGAAAGGTTAACCAAGAAACTAGCCAAGAGACTTTGATCCGAAAATATGACCCATAATTACGGAATTAAGTTACGTTGTATATCATGACGTAAATTTTTAATAAATAACTACAAATAATTTACGGAATGACACGTACTTACGAGACCGACGACCAGAAGTGGCTTACAAAATCACGTAAATCAGCCGCAACCAGAAATTAAAAGCGATCCACTCGATCGGAAATATTTAATTAATTTCAATAATTACATATATTCGTAATTATGTTCCAACCATGAGCTATGCGCGCGAGACGCTTTGATCGCGATATCCGCGATTACGAGATAAAATTATAAGATTTCTTTTGTCGCAAGGATAAAAAATGTGAAGAGTGTAAAAAAAGGGAGAGGTGATCAGACGCGAATATTTGATTTATTTCCATAACTCTCTATATACATATATACATATATAATCGTAATTATCAGTCTTGGTAGACTTAGCTACGCGAAACACTCGCGTAGGCATACTTAGATACTTACACACCTAATTATCGTAACGAGCGCAGAAATAAATCACGATCGCACCGCTGCTGGAGGATGATTGCAATCCGATCGAAGGATAATTACGATACCGAAGCTTTCGACCACGCGTTAGCGTTGCGGCATCGTATTCTAAAAACGCACCAAAAAAAAACAAACTAAGGATCCTTCGAGAGATTCAAAGATCTCGACTTTCGAGACTGTGCTTCTAACTATGGAATAGAACTCGATATACCGAAGGTGAACTTCTCCACGAGCTTTCCCGAAGAATTTACGTAATAACTCAACGGGCAGTGTGTAAACAGTTAATAATTATGTAATCACGATTGCGATACGATTAGATTTGCAAATTGGATATATAGCCGTGTAATTACGGGATTATTCCGCTGACATTTACGGGGGAGGTCCGCTTCGATGCAAAAACCGAGATTGGGATCGCGATGGCGGAGGTGTCCCCCACACGCGTCGCCATTACGATTTGTATGGATCATGGATCGTTTTTAAGGAGACCCGCACCGTGGGAAATTTATGGTGGAGCTGAGAATGATTGAAAAAAAAAAAAAGGAAAGAAAAGATTGATAAGAAAAAAAAACAGCCTTATGCGAATGACGTTACCGTTGTCTGGCCAGGACATCATCGTCATCTTCTCGATGTCATCCGTGTCATCTATTCGATTTTATCTATCCCTCACTCTCTCCTTCCATCTTTCTGTCCAGTTTCCATGATAATTAAGAGCTTGCCATAATAATTACATAGAGAGACCGATGCGCAAGGATAATTGATACCTTCAACGAGATAACAACGCGAGCGAGCATTTCGTACCGTCCTTCCCCGTTAATCGTATTTTATTTAACGCATTGTTAACTGGATACAACAGCGTATCAACGGTCGTACAGTATTTATATAAAACTTGTTATAAATATAAACATATGCATAATCCATGGAACAAAGGTTATCCAATTGATCATATTTTACAAAACTGAAATACTACGGCAGGACTTGTAGTAAAAAAATGGACTTATACCACTTGCAAAATAAACGGATCATTTATTAAAATGCACTAATCATTAATAACAAACGTATAAATCGATGTAGAAAAAATAGACGGTCAACAATGTAGTCGATAAAGTGATCGTACTATCCGACGAGATCTTAGATTAGTTGCTATATTCGTCTGCAAACAGAAGTACCGTTGTTAGGTCCATGAACGATACAGTCCGGGCTCGAATTAAAGCTCCATGTACGTGGGAACAAGTGAGAGAGAGAATGGGTGAGGAAAGGGTAGGGCGAGGAGGAGCGTTAAGGGGGTAGGAGGTGTACACGTGATCGAGAAACGTGCTTCCTGGTGCACGTGGACGTGTATCCCCTTTTGCCGTACCTTCCACCTTGCCCCGTTTCTAGCCCCGTCCTACCTACACCTCCCGGGTGTCGGTTCAACCCTCTTCTGCGTTTTTCGCCCGGAGGAGCGGCCAACGTAGCGGCCCTGATTCCTCTCAGTCATCGACGAGCCTCTTCGGGCTATGCGCGTGCGATCTCTTTCTCCCGGCCGGCACACACGCACGCACTTCTCACTCCCTTTCTTTCTTTCACTTTTTACCCCTACTTTCCCTACTTTACTCCTCCCTCTTTCCATTTTGAGGGAACGACGTGTCAACGTGTTAAATCTCTTATTTTTGTGTTTGGGTCCGAGTGCGAAAACGTATCGCGTTTTCGTTCCTTCTTTTGCGATTTCCCGTGTCGTTCGCTCTTTATTATTTTTCTACATATCGTAGTGCGTAGCGCAACGAGATCGGAGCACTTACCGGACCAGTCTACTACCATCTGCATTTATTAACCTCCGTTAAGTGATATTCCGCTAAGTTCATGCTTATCTTTGATACCTGCGTGTCAGTGGATGTAGTGTTCTTCGAAAATTGGCCACCGCCTTTTATTCGAATTTTCTTACCGTCTTCTCAAGAATGTAGAATTTTTAAAAGGATAATCATTTTCCTAGAAGTTCAATTGTTTGCAAACAGATCACCAATTATGGCAATAATTCGTCGTTTTATTTTTCTTCCCCGTCAAGAATTCTCTCCTTCGGTTCATTAAATGAACCGAAAATCTTTCTCAAAATCGCCTTCTCGAACCTTTCAGCAATTTTTCTTGTCAAACCATTCGGAAAAAAGAAAATCGTTTCGAAAGAATACCTAACATTCTTTTCCGAACAATTTTCGTCCTTTCGAAAGTTCCAGATTCGTATGTAACACTTTTTCGAGAAACGCTCGCACAAATACCGTTTTTTTAAATCGATCAAAGATCTAGATCTTTTACTAACGGTAATCTCCTCCCCCACGATCTCGATCTTTATATACGAAAGACACGACTTCAACGATATCGATCGCGCTAAAACGTTCGCGTCGAAGTTGTTCATTTACCAAAAAAAAATGTATCGTTACTCGAACTGTGATAAAGTATAATAAAGTGTGTTAACGATTAGTGATCAAAAGTGAATAAGTGAATAAATATTAACGATGAAAACGAGAACTCACGCAAGAGATATAAATCGTTATTGCCTTACGCGTTAATTAAACAAATTCAACTGAATCCAATAAAACACATCGGTCCCGACAATCCGGATGATTAGAAAGTTGCAATAAGGAAGAAAAAAGTTGACACAAGTTCCAAAGAGAGAAAGAAAGCGAAGAGTAGTCGCAAAAACAAAGGCAAAACAATAATAAAGAAAACGGGGAAAACAAAAATCACAGCAAATACGGATCCTTCGGAAAGAGTGCGAATGGGGAGCGAGGAGGGTAAAGGGGTGGCGTGTACCGATGCCGCCACCTCTTGGCAACAGTACTATACCTGGTGCTCGCCCTACTCCCATACTCATCCCCACCATCAACAACATCAACACGTGAATAACCCCTATCAGTATCAGCAACAGCAACAACAGCAGCAGCAACAGCAGCAGCAACAGCAACAACAACAGCAGCAGCAACAGCAGCCGCAGCAGGGTGCAAGTAGTGGGCAGTATAAGCAACACCCTCCATCAGCTTCGACGGCGAATACTTCCTCCACCCTTTACCCAGCCTCCCAGCACCATCAGATGCAGTTGCAGCCCGCCCAGGCACCACCCTTGCACCAACAACAGCAGTTTCACCCCCTGCCGGGACAATGCGCTACCAGGAAGGCCGCACCTTACGATGGCCCAGGTATCCAATCGGATGCTTTATATCTCGTTTCTATTCTTTGTCTAGTTTTTTTCCTGAATGTGTAAGAGGGTACCGTAGATTACTTTACGGCATTGCGTCTCTTTAAATATTGCATTTAGGAGGGTAAATTAGAAAGGGCTTGTGGTTCTATGAAGGTTTATTAGTGAATAGGGTAAAACGAGGTGTAACTGGCCACGTTCAGAAACTAGCCACTAGGTACTTCTGCCATTTGGATTAAGTTTCTATGAATTTTTGTGATTTACTTTGATTTCTTAGTGTCCAAATGATACTTGTATAACGTGGCCAATTACTAGTTTAATGACTGTAAGTAATTAAATTGTCTGGCCAGTTACTACTAGAGTACTGTTATTTTTCAAACAATTAAAATTTATATACCCAATATTGTTTTGTTTTACTTAATAATAAATCAAATCTATAAAAGAGAATTTATTTTATACATAGGTATTACAAAAACATTAACATTGTGACCCATTTTAACAAAACACTAACGTGAACTGGCCAGAGTGCTTAAGTGGCTAGTTACTGGGAGGTTTACCCTACGAGTTTTAAAACGCGTTTGATGTTATGTATTTTGGAATCCAGTTGTAATATCATGGCATATGTAGGTACGAAAGGGGATTGTGTTTTTACCCTTTGCAGTTGTATGTCTGGCCAAAGCCACGAATAAATGAAATATACATAAAGTTATAAGTAGCTTAAAAATCTAGTCTGAAATTATAATTGAATAAATAATTTCAAAATGACACTCGTGTTCAATAACGATTACTACAGAAAAGGGCTAAAATAAGAAAGAAGAAGAATCTCCGATGGAAAATGGAATTTTCGCGAAGACGATATACCTACTTTAGATTTCCATTTTCTATGCATCCCGAGACGAATTTATTGTGTCGCCTGTTCTATCTTCGCAAGATTGAATCGTGTCTTTTGAGAAGAAAAATAACAACGACGAGCCATTACGGGGAATGAAAATCTTTGGGGAACTGGAAAATATCGTTAATATAAAAGAGAATGAAAAAAAGGAAAGGAGGACATGCCATGGAAGGATCCTTCGAGACCCGTTCGGAATCCATTTAATCGAGTCGCCGTTTTAAGAGGGAAACGATTAGCCTCCATTACTCTTTCCGTGTATCGCACGCTTCATGTTGTTGGTGGTGGTCAATGGGCGGAAAGTTAAGCGCGTTGTCCCTAACCTACCGATCGTTTATTCCTGGGCCCTGAAGGATTTCCATGCGAAATTGCATAAGCACGAGTTGTTCTTTCCTTCGATCGTCACGCGACGTCAATCACCAAATGATTTTCGATAGCTCTTAGAAAAGATTAATAACGTCGTTGGCTCTCGTGCCGGTCGTCTCTTCCTAAATTCTGGTAGGTACCTAAATTCTCTTTTTCCTTCTATCTTCGTTCCTTCAGCGCTATCTTTCTCTTCTATACCTTTATCGGTGTGCGGGTTCTCTTCACGATATAGCGTTAGGTTACTTCTTAGAAGATTCCGAGTGAGTGCAAAAAATTAGTCTAAACTCTTGAAAATTGGGTCGTGAAGAACACTTTTCTTTTCGTTTTTTAGCGATAACTAATTTCACAAAATTGCTCGATGGTGATCGTTCGGACTTGGCTTCTCAAATGTTAACCTTAAACTTTGCAACGCGAGTGTCCAACAAGTTTGGACAAATTTTTTATCGTACTCGACATCTCTACAACGTTAATCCTCTATGCAAAGCTGTAAATAATCTTCATTTATTTTTCTATAATAACGAATAAAAAGCTAACGAATATAGTGGGTTAATAAGAATTGTACATGGGTTAGAGACACGGAAGATGGACGTACGTTTGGAAGGAAAGAAAATAATACGACTAAAGCGTAGAACGAGTGCTTTAATATCGCGGTACGTTTTGAAAAATACGATGTATAGGTAGAAGATGTGTACGAGGGAAGACAATCGGCAGAATGGAAGCAACAAATTGGTATGAATAATTCAATGCTTCTTTCCATCTCTTTTGTATTCTTCCATAGGAGCACGGACATCTATCTCTCTTTCTTTCTTTAAAAAACGAGAGAGATGGCAAGAGAGTGTAAGCATCGAGGGGTGGAATTTTTCTTCGCGCTGTCACTGTCTCTTCCAGTCTGTCCGTTTCCGCACGAGCGGCGTATACATGAAATCTAACTGGTATTACGCAAATCGTTTTTCCAGAAAAGTCGCATTCTTTTCTGCACCAGCATGTTTTACGTCGACGCGACGACGCCTATGCAAACCGCGAGTTTTATACTTTCTCTCTCTCCATCGGCTCTCTTCATTTTTTTAGGGAAGCAAGTACCAACCAAGTAATGTCATTCATCATGAACCGATTATGACACTATTTACAAAAACGTTCGTTAATTATCATGTCTCCCGACTAGACATAAAATAGGTATGAAAGATCAGGTGTTCGCTGGGAGATTATGTTCGCGAAGTAGGCATAATGTTATCGAAATTGTCAAGTGAAACGTATTGAGTCTGATAATTGAGACGTGGTCCGATAAAAACAACCTGACATGAAGTAGTCAAGTGAAATATATCGCATTTTATTACTTCCATTCGCAAAACCGGTCGATGGATTTTCTCTCTACCCCTTTTAGGTTTTATCTTATTCGAGATAAAAATATAGTAAACACTAAACGGGATTGAGGTACTGTATGTCCAACGAAGGAATACTCCGTTATCAAGAAATGGCATAACACGAAAATCTTATCTAATCTCCTACGATTTCCATAAACAGCGAATCCTTTCAACCGAAGGCTACCCGTTTCCATAATCCATCCACTATTTTATTCAAATTTGTAAAGGAGAGGCACCTAAGCGCGCGGGTCAATGTTGGATTCGAAAATACGCTGGGAGAAAATGGCGGCACGTAGAAGCGTTAGAGCGATATCGGCAAATGGCGTCGTCGTTTCGAGATTTTCGCGTCCAAGGACGTGCGCTCGCGCGTTCCGTCTCGTTGCCGAGGATAATAAGTTTCTGAGCCTCCGAGGATAGGTATTAACGAGAAATAAAATCCATCGTTGGTGCGACGTTTATTTCTAGCGGTAAGTAGGTGTAGCATAGAATCGAAGCTTGTGTGTCCACTTAGTAAACACACGGATACACACGGCTGGAAGGACTCCTGCCACTTCTTTTTCTTCTTTTTCTTTCTTCGATTCCACGCCTCTCTCTCCGCCTTTTCTGTTTTCTTAGCTGCCCACTCGTAACCATCATAGAACGGTGAGAGGTTGGCAGTAGGAAAGGACTTCATCTTTGTTGATCGGCCGAACGATGCTGATTCGAGGACGTTTATCCTTGAAGGATAATAGTTAAGCCTACCGCCCCGTCGTCGATTCGCTTTCTTAGCCACGCAACTCGGGAGAAATATTAGCCCTCCTTTTCTTATGGATTTATTTTTTCGAATTTCGGCGATGTAGGAATCAAAGAGATATAATAAGTCCCTAATTCGAGTTTTTTATGTCAAGACTCGATGTATAACTTTTAGAAAGTATATTTTGTTACAGACTCGTTTCATAAATTTGATTGGTCCAATTGGAGGTTATTTTAAAATATCTTTCAACTCGTATTATTTATCGAATTTATTTTTAATTTATCATCAAATTAGTATGATGTGTTTTTGCGAGTACCTAACGTTAAGTAGCTAAAATTTGGTCATTGTTTGATACGTAGTAAAGCAACCTACATACTTTCACTGAAAATTGTTTTCTTCGTATCGCAAAAAACAAAAAGCCAGTCTTGGAACCCAAACCGAAGCTATCTACTGTAACAAGTTTAATAATATTTGAAAACAGTAAAAGAAAACCATTTTTATTAGAAGATCAACGAAGACACAAGGCCCATGCCCAAAAAACGAGATCTTTTATTAATGGTTGCCATTGCGTTCAGCTCTTATTCTTTGATTCAACTATGGCGTTAAAAGAAAAAAATTAAAGCCAGTGAAAGGACAAAAGCTCCAGTGATTCTTTGTTCGTAGAAGATAGTTCTTCTATTCTTAATCCCCAACTATCCGATGACATATGCGATCATCGTAGCAAGGGTGCCACGATGTGCAGCGCTATCGATGGCACCATGTGCGTTGACATTTCTCACAACTTACGTAACTGTCTCTTTTCTTCTTTTTTCCTTCTTCTTCCGTCAGGTAGATGGATACCATCGTCAATTGGATGGATATCTCATAAATTTAAAGGAGAATGCGTCGGCTCGCACGACACGTAGACTCCCTGCATTCTTGGTGAACACGCGCGGTATGGTAGCGAGTTTATGATGATTTACAATCTATTCTTTTAGTATGATTTATGGAGATAACCGAAATGCATTGATCTTTTAACGCTCGAAAACCAGACTCGTCTATTCGTTCATACAAATGAATAAGTATAATTATTGCGAATGCAGAAAGTATTTGTTCGAAATCGAAAATCTCGAAAATGTATTTTATTAATAATAAAAACATGTAATTATTGCTTGTTTAATAAATATTAACGAATGATTGAAACATTACTCTTTAAAACTGAATCTATTTTTATTATATAAAAAAAATTTCTCTGAACTTGTGGTTGGATTTAAAAAAATGTGATATACGAAATTAAATTATAATAGATAAATGAAAATATAAAAATATCTTTCCAGAAACTTTGTATAAACCATGATCTATAAAAAGGAAAACATTAACATCTTTCTTTTTCTTTTTTTTTTCTTTTTTCCTGTTTCACTTCTTCTCTATCATCTCTTGTCTTTATGTCCTTCTGGACTTTATGATTTTCTTTGTGATTTGTTATATTGTATAATGGGCTTGTCCCGTATATTGGAATAAATAAATAAATTATTCACTTTTCTTTGACAAGGTGCAAATACCTCCTGTACTCGCTGTGTAAATATCGTTTGAAAATCGTAGGTATACGATAAATCGATGCAACTACTCGCGCAACAAATTCAAAATTATTCCGACAATCGATCGTTATTTTCCCATCAAAATTTTCCTCGAGTGTCTCAATTACATAAAAGTTTTCCGAAGGCGGGTTACCCGCATACTTCTGGCTCGATACTTGCGTTACGTTTTATGTAAGTATGGAAATAATGTTCGATTGGATTTTTAAATGAATTTAAATGTATAACCACGATTAATCGGTTCCTCCCAGTAGCAGCTGTCGCCTACTCGAAGCAAAGGCACCGCTAAATACATCAATTATATGCATAGTTTATGAGTGATCATTATTACCGAGTATATCACTTGTAAAATGATTACGTACGAATTATCGAAGCTCGTCGATTCGTCGATCTCGTTCCATCTCCTTGCCGTTGGACGTGTCACGAATTTAAATTGTTTGCTCTTCATTTCTTGCGACAACTTTTTATATCTATTGAAAAGAAAATTTCCTTTTCTACAAAATCGGAAGAAGCTTATTTCTACTCCCAATATTCTCTACATACCTAAGGTGACCAGACGTCCCGATTTTTCACAATCTGTCCCGCGTTCCGCGACGTTTTTCACAAGTCCCGACTTTTAGAATTAAGTTAAATTTTAACTTTATTTATATTTTTTTAGTTTTATATTTATAAAAATCATTGTTTTGCGTTCTTAAAAAAAAAAAAAAAAAAAAAAAAATACGATATTATTTTTATTCTATATGAAAATTTTTGTTGATAACCCCCCCTCCTTCGGAGTTGTCCCGCTTTGCCCATCTAAAAATCTGGTCACCTTATACATACCACACATTTGTGTTCGATTCCGTGCCATCGGCACGAGCATATAGGCGAGTACCTACGAGGGAATAAAAAATAGTATTTGACGCTGGTACGACAATCTTAAATATTATATACCTATATACCTACGTATCGATCATGGCTGTTCAACAGGTTGTTATTTAACGCCAATGGTACCCGCAATTTTCATTTTCTTTTATATTTTTCTTTGCGTCAACAGTAGCATTCTTGATAAATGTCATTTACCCATAAAGTTTTATAACTCGGCCGAAAAACGAACGGCCCACATCGATATCACAGGATCGAGAGGTTACCTTTACATTTTTATCGTCACGCATTATGCAAAACCGTATAAATTATGCAATAAATTGTTATTATTACATTATATTGCTACCCGTACTACAGTTAATAATCCTTAGGCTGCAATTAGCGATATGCTTTAGATTTGATTGATTACTGGCCTCGAACTCGGCAGACGTGAGTCAAGTACGTACAATACAATCGAGAAAAAAGGCCTAACGCTGTCGAAATATTATCGCGGGAGATCGTGAGAAAATAGAAAGGTGAACATGAAATTTGGCTTTTCGAGTTAATCGGTAGGTATCTACAAAGTTGAACGATTTCTCTTGCGAAGGAATACATTTGCATACCTACCGTATAGCAGAAAAGTCAACGAAAAGGAAAATGCTTAAGAAAAGGAGAAGGACGATGGCGTCGTACGTCGCGTGCGGCGATCGCGATAAGAGGATGTGTCGGCTCGAAGAATGCCACGATTTGTCAACGCGCTCGCGTCCTCGTAGAATCCGCAACAGAAGGAGGATGCACGCGATGCTGTCACGTATCCGCCAACCTATGCACCGATCTATGCAACCACTGACGTATATACGCATCATCGATACGATGACGCATCCCTTTGAATCGTTCATGTTTTATTTCATTAAAGATATACTCGAGTCGAGTTTTGAAACATAATAAATATCCCTGAGCTAAAAGATTTTTTTTTATCTTTCTATAAATATAACTCGCATCAAGTACTTCGGATTTCAATAAAACATATTCATTTACATGCTCTTGGAAAATCGCGAGAACGGTAAAATAATTTTTAAAGGATGTATCCTTTCTATCCAACTTGTTAGATATACAGTCTGTCAAAAAAGTCTCCGTACACCCTTTAAAGCGCTATAACTTTTAAAAAATGGATCAAATAGACTTGAATTTTTGCAAGCACGTAGAAAGATTAGTTTACTATATATCGTAGCTTTTTTGGTTAACAAATATCAGAATCTTCAAAGTTACAAAGCAAATAAAAAAAGTCATTTTTTCAACTTTTTTATCAGAGCTAATAATGAAAATTTAAAAACTGCCTTCTGTAGATTTAAGTAAAATCCATGCATACTACAAATTTCATCCAAATCGGTTAACGTTGTTTAGAGCTATAAATGTTTAAAGATCACAGAATTATCGACCGTAGTGCAGCGAGGTCGATCACCGATTTCGACCTAATTCTGTGATCTTTAAACATTTATAGCTCTAAACAACGTTAACCGATTTGGATGAAATTTGTAGTATGCATGGATTTTACTTAAATCTACAGAAGGCAGTTTTTAAATTTTCATTATTAGCTCTGATAAAAAAGTTGAACAAATGACTTTTTTTATTTGCTTTGTAACTTTGAAGATTCTGATATTTGTTAACCAAAAAAGCTACGATATATAGTAAACTAATCTTTCTACGTGCTTGCAAAAATTCAAGTCTATTTGATCCATTTTTTAAAAGTTATAGCGCTGTAAAGGGTTTACGGAGACTTTTTTGACAGACTGTAGGTAAATTTAAATGAAAAAATTAAATTATAGCTACAAATTCGGATTTAACTGAATCTTTCACTCTCGAAAAATGGAGTGGCGCCACCTTAAGAGCTATCATCGAAAGGACATTCCGATTGGTCCGTAAATCCTATCATGGGTTAATAATACCTACTCTTCAATAAAACTTTGAAGAAACTCAAAGAAGATCGGAACGTGCGCAACGAATCGCATCCTCCTGAGGTGGATAAGAGGTTAAAACAAAGCCCAATAAAGGGTGATGGAGAAGAAGGTGGGGAGGAGAAGGAGGAAGAAAGGATCGGGACAAAGGGAGTCCTTTTTTGCGGAGGTGTGTAGAATGAGAGAGAGAGAAACCCTTGGCATACTCGACCGTGTACGCTCGCACTCTCTCGAAGCCTCCCACTTGCGCATTATGCGAGAAGATAAAGTATCTCTCGCGGGAGGAACATTTTCCCGTTCTTTTCTGCGCGATGCTGTGATCCCTGACCCCGAGGCAGCCCTGCCCAGACGCACGAGCCGGGTACGGTTGAGGCCCACGCGCCTACGGGACCTACAGGGCCTGGCGGAGTGACTCGCGAACATTTCGCTAACGCTAATAAGAAGACTGCCGCTATACGACATAGTTTTACACTAGAAATATTTTATTCGTTCTTTAAAGAAAATTATAGAATTTTGTCTAATTCGATAAATTTAGATGCGATGCATTTTATTGCCAATGAAGTACCACGTTTATTTCATTTGAAGATTAATTTGACTTTCAAAAAGTTGTCATATTTACTATAAGGGAAGAGTGGCATGAAAGAACCACTTTTTGAAAGAGCCACTATCATTTACACAGTAGTTTTTGAACAAATGTTGGACGAATTAGTTTTTGAAAAACTAGTAAAGTTTTTGCTAGTTTAACTAGCAATCAGTTTTGCTACTTAAAAATTATAATTCGTCCAACATTCGTTCGAAAAATACTGTATAAAATGATAGTGGCTCTTTCAAAAAGTATAGTTTGTTAGAAGTAGAAAGTGAATTTTATGTTAGCATACCCGTTATAAATCAATCTTTTTCTATCCATGAAATTGTGCCGAAAGACAATTCCAAAATTCAACTCAACTTACAACTCGGTTAGTCGAATTTTAGTGTCTTTTTCTTTATTAATTACACGATATCGTAGAACCGATTTTCTATGCATTTTGTCTAGCTCCTATCTATCTCGCTTTCTCTCACTTTCTTTCCTATTCACAGTCTACTCTTTAGCTTTATTTTTCGCGCGAATCGTGGATTAGCGAAATTAGCAACATTAGCAACGTACCTATCTATGTCTCTTTCTATCGCTTTTCGTTCACGCATACACAAGGTAGACGTCACACTCGCACGTACATGCCATTCACGAAATACTGTACTTGTATCATTTTCAGGTGACCCCATGATAACATCCTCTCTAAAGGGTAAGTGACCATCGACGAATCATTCTTTCTTTTCTTTCTTCCTGCACTTTAAACCCCTGCCTCTATTCCCCATCCCATTGGACTCGATACAGGAGAATCCACCCTGATTTTCTTTTGATTTTTGCGTTAAACATCTCTCATTTGGACTGAGACCAACGAGATTAGTTATTGCATGGGTTTCTTTCGTTTTCCTCGCGATTTCTTCACTCACGCTTTACCTTTTTCTTTAATCACGTAGAAAATCGAGATCTCGTTTCCTCTCGAAACGAACTCGAGATCCGAAGGTTTTTATAGCGTAGGGATTATAGCGTAGTACGTAGTTAGAGTAGGTACTATAGCGTAGACATCACCGATCATCGTATCGCACATCGATCGAAAAATCTAACGATATATGCAATCATTTTACAGTGGGAGCACCATAATCGTTACTATTTATTTAATTTCATGTCGTTTTAAAAAAAAAAAAGAATTTACATACAGCTCCACGATACCGTAAGTAGAACATTTTTTATCAAAATATACAGGGTGTCCCACCTAACTTGAGCAAATATTTCGCTTATTTTTTATGATAGAAAAAAATGTCAAAGGAAAAGAATCTTTGACCCGAGGAGGAAAATATGCTGATATATCTTATAAAATTACTCTTATTTATATAAATTATTATTTATATAAAAAATATTCTTATAAAATTGTTGTACTAAAGGTCATGTGAAGGTCATAGTGTTTAGGTCAGTAAACTCGCCTTGACCCCAGCTATCATTCTACGATAAAAAAAATATATGGTTCCATTTAAAAAGAAAAACATCGATGACCTTGAAATCTCGTAAAAAATGACCTTGAGCAAATGTTTTTTATATCAACATATTTTCCCCCTCGGGTCAAAGATTTGTTTCCTTTGACATTTTTTTCTATCATTAAGCGAGATATTTGTGATGCTCAAGTTAGGTGGGACATCCTGTACAACTTTTTAATCATATTTTACATATTGCTGCCTATCGGTATATGCAACCAACGAATCGATCTTGATAAAAAAAGAATCTAAACAAAGAATTTCATCATTTCAATAATAATAACACCTTAATTAAGGAGACTCTTATTAATGGCATCGGCCTGCTCGCTTTCGTAACTTCGCGTATCATGGATTCTAAGACGATGCTCGATTATTTACGATCGTAATCGCTAATTACTTAGGCTATTTATCTCCTACGTGTAGCCCTTTTCTTTCTCCCTCTCTTTCTCTCACCTTAAAAGGAACGAGAAGAGTAACCGCACTCGCGAAAGAGAAGAAGTTACTCGACGACGAGCGCGAAGGGGCTTACCTCCCGCCCCGGTTAATATGCACATTAATTCAGCGTGTTTCATCGTCAATAATTTATAAGTCGCGAAGCTATTAATTACGTGTTGCGTACTTGCTCGCTCCTTCCAGCGAGGGAGTAGGTATACGGGAGACACGCACGTTAGGACGAGTTTAGAACGTCATCTACCCTCGATTTTCTTTTATCTCTTTACCCTCTCAACGATCGAAACGCGACGATCTGCGATTTTTATATACGTTCGATGTCACGCGAGACTGGCTTCGCGATAGTATTAAGGCTAGAACTACCAACGATAAACGTATATCTGTTTTTTTCTTTTCACGTCTATCTACTCGACAGGTTAGCGAAAAGGAAAACATTTTATACGTGCAAATTAATATGAAACGTCGTAATAAATAAAATAAATAATAGCTTTATAGCCGATATCGAGAAGTCTGTAGCAAATTCTGATTATACGTGCCTTCGAGAAACGTTTTCATTTAGCGTGATTCAATTAAAAATTGACTAATCCGTGGTTTCATCTGTAAAGATTTAATGATACATCTTAAATGAAAATAGACATTTAATGTCAATCTAGTAATCGAGTAGATTTTATGTTTACCGTACTAGTTTGATTTTCGACTCGTTATCATTTTATTCGTGATCAATTGAAGTATTTTTTTCCATTCGCGAATATATCGTGTTCGTATTTAGTAGCAATTGACTGGGATAGAAAAACAGGAGGATGAATCGTTCGCGTTCCGATAAATCATGTTCGATGCAGAAAGGCCGAGTGTTCGATCGAAGGAGAGAGGGGAGAGAAAGATGGAAAGGTAGAGGGAGAGTGTGCCGTCCTTGTGACGTCACATCCTGTCCTGCCTTCGTACCTGCTCACATTACAATAGCCACAAAGTGCATCGAGATCTCGATGTACGGGCGCGCGCGCGTGCACACATATGCGCGTCTTTTGCGTGCGTATAGAATAGCGTACACGCGAGTATAAACGACGCAACCCAGACGTTGCGTTCCTGAAATCTAAGCTCGTTACCATAAATATCTCTTCGTCGATAAGTCGATTCCGCCTTAAGACGAGATCGATTATTTTCATTATTTTTCTAAATTTGTTTTATTTTATTCTATAAACCCAAGGGTTTTTTTTTTGGTTATCTCTTAAATAGGATTACGATCAATTTTGTAAACGATACTTTGCGATACGAGATCATCTCGATTATTTTACTGGTTTTTTCTAATTTTTATTTTACACCTACCTACCTATCTTTTTCGTTCTCAAATTCTCTTAAGGGGGGAAATACCTTTATGCTGCCGAAAATAAGTCAATTGTTATGAATTTTTTTTAGAAAGGAACATTTTGTCTAACATTTTCGAAACTTTGGGTATTATTTATTAATAATGTTTACTATTACAGTGTATTTTTTGTGTTAAAAAATATTAAAAAATTGCGAAGTTGTGGTACTATCTTCTGAGACGGACGTGGTTTGAGTTGGAAATTGGCGTAAGCGATAACTCAACAAATATTTGACCGATCTCGTTGAAATTTTATATACATGTAAATAACAGTATTACCTATTACCCAAACCTACAAGATTTACAAAATTGTAGAAAAAAAAGTATGTTTTTACTGAAAACTAACGAAAAGATTTGGCGTAAAATGTAAACTTTTTCTTTAAAAACGTACTGTTTCTTAAAATTTCGCTTTTGTTCACTTTTTTTTGATTTAGGTACTCCATATGTGTATTAACAATACAACTTTTATTTGTGGTTTGACTCAGATGAATACAACAGACAATAGAACTTACGCCAATTTCCAACTCATATCGTGACCGTCTCGGAAGATAGTATCATAACTTCGTCATTTTTTAATATTTTTTAATACAAAAAATACACTGTAATAGTAAACATTATTAATAAATAATACCCAAAGTTTCGAAAATGTTAGACAAAATGTTCCTTTCTAAAAAAATGCGTAAAAATTGACTTATTTTCGGCAGCATAAAGGTATTTCCCCCCTTAAGATTTCACGATGAGATCTCCCCGGTTATTTTTTTCCTTATTCCACAAACACCGTCTAGACTTTTTCTATAATTTCTTGTATTTTTTCTTTCTTCCGTATACGATTGCGATCGATCGGTATCGCGGAAGCATTCGTTATTTAATTCGCAGTCAATCTCGTTTGTTTCCGGACTCGGATTACGAACTATCGGCGTCCTTTCGCGGAACGCGAGCCACTTTCGATCGAGATAACCGATACCTACGTGTAGTACACACCTACCGCTCGATCTTTTTCCGCGTTGCTTGAAAATTCTTTTTCTATCGCGGTTGCGTCCCCTTCCATATTCTATCGCACGGTTATAAAGAAAGAGCTATCTTTCGTTAACGATCCTTCCAAAAATATACAGGGTGTCTCTTTTTAATCTTTAAATGCGATTATTTCGAAAAATATTAATTATTTGTTAAAATTTTTTGAATAAAACATTCTACCTTGAAGGGGACATTCAATGGTGGAGCTTTTTTTTCTCTGGGTGGAGGCGCCTCCGAGATTTGAAGTTGACCTTTGATTTTTTAAATGGAACCATATATTTTTGTTATGCCAGACATGTAGCCTAGCTCAAGACGAATCCATCGACATGCATTATGTTGACCTTGAAATGTTTAATTTTTTTTATTATTATTAATTAAATTTTTTTTATTTTTTTTTTATTTTATTTTATTTTAATTATTTTTTAATATTAATTAAATTATTATTATTAATTAAATTATTTAATTTCGCATTTAATAATCGCATTTAAAGATTAAAAAGAGACACCCTGTATATCTCCCCTAAGACTGATCCGAAAAAAGGAAAGCGAGCATCGACGCGTGAAAAAATCGGCAGTTCCTCCGAGCAAGAGCGATTAGGACACATTTTGTTCCGCTTCGTTTTACGCGGACCTCGTCGCTTTCGATCGGTCGTCGAGGACTACGCATGTTTGCACAACCTCGTGCGTCTGCCGTTGGCATACGCTTTATCGAGGTCCATTACCGTGTTACAGGAACAACCCCTGCATCCTCGGACTCTGTCAGCGGGTGGTAAGCTTATGAAATTTGGATAACAGAGATTTATGCGTGGGCAATGTCTGTCGATGAAAGTTTTTGTTCAAAGATTTTTTAAAGAATGGGGGATGATCCAATCTTTGTGTAGGTATATTAAACACGGAAAGTTTTATAGACAGTTTTCTTTTGTTATTTTGTAAAAGAAACTTATTTAAAAGATTTGAAATATTATCAAATACGTATGAACATCGGTGAATATTATCGATTGGTACGATGTCTTAGTGTTGGACGGCAAGACAAGACTTGATTTTTCAAGACAAGATTACCAATTTCTTGTTCTTGATAAAATCGAGACAAGACAAGATTTGTTCTTCAAGATCAAGACAAGAAAAATCTATCAAGGTTCTTGATTCTTGATAATTGAAACTACAATTAGACGTATGTAATTATAATTTTATATATAGGGCCATATATATCGGGGTTATGTAATATTATAATCATGTTGAGATCTTTCCGTCTATTTTCAATTTTAAATAATTAAATGCAAAATTTAAATTAATTCGAAACAAAAACTTTATCATTTTACTGGAAATTTAAAAAAAATTTTTTTAATAATTTTTATAAAAATGTTCAAAAATAATAAATCAAGGTGTGGTAAATAAATATTTATAGATACTATAAAAATATCACGAATCTTGCAAGAATCAAGACAAGAAATTGATTCTCAAGATCAAGACATACTAATTCTCGATTGTACAAAATCAAGACAAGACAAGTATGTTCGATTCTTGTCTTGAATCCATCACTACGATGTCTACAACGAAAAAGTCATCGGAATATAATTGAATGACCCCCTAAAGCCGAGGGTAGAAGTTCCTCGGCGTGGCTCAGCTCGAAGTAGTTTCTTCCTCATCGTAGTATCCCGAGAGCGCGCGAAACTTGAGACCAGCCGTCGACCGCACAGGATTATCCTTCCATACCGTCGAGCACGCTAGGCCATAACACGCCATTGCCACATCTTGCAAGATAAAGTGTAAGTGCGCGCGCGATACCGATGCTATAGAACCAGATATCGTCCAACGGCCTCTCTCTCTCTCTCGCTCCCCCTGCACCACCAATCCCCCTCATCCCTCCTAAGAACATCGAGGTAGTCGTCTTTTTCTCGTTCAGTTCGATCTTCGATAAATCCATCTTTGCCTGTTGCTTCTTTTTGGAGAAAAATATACACGAAGAAAATGTATGATTCAACGAATAATCTTTACACGCCCGAGTCGAAATTTTAATCGCGATTTGACCCTCCAAAATGCTCCTTTAGAAGTTTGTAGATTAAAAGTGAAGCTTATGGAATACGAACAGTATATCTATATATATTATGAATAAACTTCGATTTCAGCCTCCAAATGGCAGTTATGTCCGCTTTTAACCATTAGAGGGTCAAAACAAAGCTTATAAACTTCGTTTCGAGCCTCCAAAACCTACATAGACTAAAATGTAGGTTTTATAGGGTCAAATCGAAGTTTCGGTTAATCGTTAAACTTCGGTTTCAACCTCCAAATGGCAGTTATGTCCGCTTTTAACCATTGGAGGGTCAAACCAAAGTTAAAATTTCGACTCGGGCGATTTTAAATCATTTTGTGATTCGTAGAGATCTCGCGAATTAATTTCTCTGTCTCTTTTGTTTAAAATAAAAAATGTGAGCGAAAATGACTAAGTACGATGATTCACGAAAGAGATCGTGAAATAATAGAGGAAGATGAGGAGGAGGAAGAAACCTCGTCGGTATCCGTAGGTGCTAACGTTATAAAGAGTTATTCCGGCGTTTGAATCGCTGCGATGCCGCGAACTTGTAGTCTTGCTTTATAAGGAAGGCTGCTTAATCATCTGCTAACGATGGTGGAATACAGATTGAGAAACGAAAGGTGCGAGTGTCGCGAGTAGAAACGTGTCTTGGATCATCTCTCTCTCTCTCGCATCCAATAAAAAAAAGAATTTGAAAGGATAGTTCGAACGCGTACATCCTCTCACTTATGCGTTCACAGTATTTACCTTTGATCTTTCATCTTTCTTAAAATCATTTTCTTTCTCTATTTTCTCATCTTCTACCTTTTTCTTCTTTTTCTCATTAATACTATGAAGAGTGAATAAGGGAGAGCGAGAGAGAGGGAGATTAATTTTATAAAAGAGAAACAGGTGGCTGCATACGTCGCGCCGAGATAATTGCTCATAACGATGCCGTAATTTAACGCACAATGCTCGTCGTGTGTCGTCTATCGTTCGTTCCTGCAAAAAACAACGTCTCTTCACGCTATTTTTCTTTTTCTCGTTGTCCATTCGATTCTCGGTGCTTTTCCATTACCAAGCTTTCTTAGACTCAAATACTGATATGAGAGGAAAAATGACCGAACCTTAAATAGTTTTGGCTTCGGTAAAAAGAACTTATGAACATGTTGTAAGATAACTTCTTTTTTTGCATTTTTATTTCCAATGTTCAATAAGAAATAAACATTGGTTGTCCTACCATTTATTGAACATTTTGTGAAAAGTTATTTTGGCTATTTCGGCTGCCGTCTAAGCGTTATAACTTCCAATTATTTTAAACATTCTCGAGATATAAAAAAATGAGAAAATCTTCCAACGAGTATAAAACGATCAGGTACTCGTGCCAACCTCCTGTTGAATATATCTTTCAGAAACCAGCTTGCTTTCTCTACCACTTTGACCAGATTCAAAGATAATTTTTTTTTATCGTCGATTATAAAGAACTGGAACGTTTCACGCCCGCGAAGATAACGACACACGCGCACGGGCATTATTTTAGAGCTTGCAAAAGTGGAAAATGCATAAATAAATGTAAAGAAATGCAAAAGAGTACGCCTGAGACGCGTTTCATGCGGAACAGTAAAATACGGGGAAATGGCTGCAACTTTTTACCACCGCGGTAATATAAAAATGAAATATGGAAGTAGCCTCGGTAAATTCTCGGTAGATTAAACGTCAAACAAATTTACTTTGTAAGGCAAAACTTAACATTTCGAATCCTCGTTGCAGAAATATATTTTTCTTGAAAAATAATGTTGCGTTGGTGGCTCCATCTTCGCTTAATTTTGCGTCTGCTATCCCATTCCACAAAGGTGGGTTATTTGAAAACGATCGTATAGAAAGATACACGCGTAAATTATATTACCGTTCGAATAAAAATGAATATATGGAAATTTGAAAGGCTTGTCGAGAACGCGATCGAACGATGGAAGTTTAAACATGTAAACTGTTTAAAAAAAAAAAAAACATTTTTTTTTATTATTATTAAAAGTACGTGCGACTCCTACGTTAAACCACGCGTAATCGTGAGTGTGGCCGGTCGAGTTTTATTAATCGATCCGTAACTAACTGTTCTCAAGCGGTAAACTAATTATAATCGGACACAATTTGCAAGCACTATAATTATTCCTTATGTTAGACATATCTCCTATTTAACGTTCCATAACGTTCTAATCGCAGGACAGTTAATCATATCGACGTTACGAGCTACTAGATGCCTTGTCGATAGTTGATAATGATAATCGTGAAGCCGGTCACACGAAGCCGTCGTAGTTACGTAAAAATACTGTGCGTACACCACGACAGAGAAAAAAAAAAAAAAATAGAGGAGAGAGATATGGAGAACCATTCTTAGAATCGAACACGCATAGCGTTCGCGCCGTTCGTTCATGAATAAACGTACATCTTTAAAAAGTTAAAGATAATCGTGATTAACGTGAACCTTGAGACGCGCAATCGACTTTTTCCCCTCTTTTCCTTTCTATTTATATGTTAAAAAAAAAAAAGGAGTAGATGGAGTACCTTGATGAGAAGGACATAAAAACGATAAATAGGGACGAGGGAAAAACGCAGTTAATTTAATTGTCACGCCTTAGGGGGATAGGAGAGCATGTATTACGCGAAAACTATCATTAAACGGAAGAGGTGGGTATAATTTTACGGTGGAAGCTGTTGGAAATTCTCGCGTCTCGAGTTGCAATCGATTCGAAGGTAATTATTTTATGAAATCGGTATCAAGATTTCATCGTTAGCCACTACTCTCTTAAGTAACGTTTATTTGATGACTTTTTTTTTGTCAAGTGTTTATTCGTAACAAGCAAATGAATTTGGCGAAATTTCATCTAGGGAGAACCGCGAGAGAACTTTAATATATCCTACTCTTTCGAAAGTTACTCACCATCGTACGTTCATTTCGTTCGTTCGTACGTTCGCACGATCATAAACGAATATAACCGAGCCCGTGAGTAATTAACAGCTGACGGACAGATGTCGGGAGAGAAAACGAACGTATACATATTATAGATTACAAAAGCGACTAGTGCGTTTCACCGTTGTCGGCTGATCGTTAAAAGGAGACGCTCCTCTCTTCGGCGACGCGATGACTCGATGAACTCGTAGAGAGCACGTGCCGTGTGTGCTAGGCCTTTTGCCACTGTCTTGTTGAATCGGTAAACAGTACGAGAAAACGATAACGCGATAAGATCGAATAATTAGCGAGAAAAACGAACGAGTTTATAACGAGCAGGGAGAATTTTGTCAAATTTCATAGGGTCCTACATTAAATCTATTCGTTTTAACTTTTTTAACCCTTTGCACTCCGCTGTCCCCTCTGAGGCACCATATTCCCAACATCATATCATTTCATTTCAAGTGATATATCATTACTTATATTGTAAAAAAAAAAAAAATTGTTCGAGTTAGTAGGCGAATTGGAGTAAAATCTGTGAGTTAAAAAAAAATTTAGCGTCAAGGACCACTCGACATCGTATTATCCTCAAAATCGGTCTTGTCGAGTCAGACCAGAGCACAGTGGGACGAGCTATAGCAATAAATAAAAATGTCGAATGATTCGGAAGTAGTTGTAAGCGATTGAAAAGTAATTTGCAATGTTTGTAGCTTCATATGTCATTTGAAATTCATCATTATTTCATTTACATCAGGAAATATAAAACGTCAAAGTATCACTATTGAGGTTATATTCTGTCAGCTGAAAGCTTTTTTTTTTTTTTTTTGCCGCATTTCCCTATCTTTCGTCCCACTGTGCAGAGACCCGAAATAAGAGTTATATTTGAATTTCATAGATAAACCTCTATTACTAAAAATTGAAGTCATCATTGAATATTTTTGAGTAATAGATTTTCAAAATCTAGATTTTACAAATATTTTGCAAATCTATTTCTCAAAAATATTTAATGATGACTTGAAATTATTTTCAATTTTTAGTAATAGAGATTTATCTACGAAATGCAAATATAACTCTTATTTCGGGTCTCTGGTCAGACTCGACGCGGAGTGCAAAGGGTTAAGGATGCTATTTATATTAAAAATCACGAGAAATATAGTCTTGAAAAATATATCCATCGTTTTTGGAGGGACATGATCGTTGGAATGGTAAAAACAAAGGAGTATCGTAAGATATTTTTTTGCACGAAAGAACTTCCTCCGACTCCTTCCTCGAACTCCTCTCGTTATTTCAAGAAACAAGCTCGCGGTGCATAGTAATTATTACCTTTCGTTAAATACTACGAGAACCCACGAGCTCGAATATTCTTCTCCTTTACGTATATTCCCAAAGACTTGGCGCACCAATCCCGACAATAATTCCGTGCTGGCGCTAGCGATGGGAAAAGAGTGCTCGCGCGTGATATCGTTAATTCGAGTTAACTCGGGCACGCGATCGACATTAAACACAAAAGAAATGAACGAACGATCTACGAAAGAAAGATGATCCATTGTTAGTAATATCGCTGATAAAGATTCAATCGATTCTGGATGAAATTCACTGTTACGAAATACGGAACCCTTGGAATAACCTATTTTGTTAAATTTAAAATATGCAGGGTGTCCGATTCCCTGTAGTCAAGCGGAGGACTACATGTACACATCAATGAATTGAATCGAAAAGCCTAATAATATTTTCCGAAATTCGTCTCAGTTAAATAATTATTAACTAACAAAGATCGGTCAATCACGGCGAGCAGCGACATGTAACGTTGTTTATTATGGATTGCTCCTCCTACCGCTTCATCTCTTGCCTAGCTGCGAGCGAACCGCCTTCTTTTGCTAATCGCCGTAATTGATCGATATTTGCTAGTTAATAATTTGTTAACTAAGTCGAATTTCGAAAAATAGTATTAGACATTTCGATTCAAGTTATTGATGTGTACATGTAGACCTCCGCTTGACTACATGGAAGCGGACACCCTCTATAGTATCTACGTCTTATGGAAGTTTACTTTAAAAGGGTAATGAAAAAAAAATGCAATTTCAAATTTTCCACGTCAACGGACGATGCTTTATTTTCACAGTACTGTACAACTATAAGATTAAAGTAAGAGGAAAAGGATTTAGGATATCCTGACTCGGTCCCATCGCTGATTCAGAGATACAAAGTCCACGTGAGCCTGAATACACGCGTATGTACCAGCACGTACTCATTATCGTTTCGAATTGATTGCTCGTACGCGCGAGTGTTCCAACCGTGGTCCAGCGTGGAGTTTCTCCTCCTCTTTTCTTTTTCTCCATCTTCTTCTTCCTGTTCCTTGCGCGAACACGTTCTCCACATTTTTCATGCAGCGAGTTAACAAACGAGCCATGCACGTTTAGCGTGATTAAAAAAAATTCTTTCGTGTGGCACACACTCGTCCCACCTCTCTCTCATCTTCGTTTCTTATCTCCAACGATCTTGGAATAACGAAAATGAACTTCTGTGCGTGCCGCCTTCGAGATTTAATGGATATTCTTAATAAGTGTGTGTGCACGCGTGCGCATACATCCTACGTAGCCTCTGAAATTGTCCGACGATTTGTATCAGTTAGAGCTTGTTAATGTTTCGTATCTTGTAAATCACCGCTCAAATCGATTACCCTCCACCCGTTCGACTCCCGTGAAAGCGATTGAATATCGCTAAGGAGATATCGGTTTTCCTTCTATATCCGTTCGAAAGAAAAGCAATTCACTCGTGATGATATATCGTCGGTGCGCTTAACAAACCTTTTATGTGCATTTTTGTAATTGAAAGACCCAGTTGCAAAAGTCCTTAAGTCCAACTTAAGTCCAACTTAAGGACTTTTTTATCTGAAGTATGACATGTTCTAGGCGTTGATGATATCAGATAAAAAAGTAAAAAAGTGGACTTAAGGACTTTTGCAACTGGGTCCTTCAATTACAAAAATGCACATATAAGGTTTGTTAAGCGCACCGACGATATTCAAGTTAGAGTCAAGCTCGTTCGTTCGTTTCGTCGATCCCCTGGTATTATATTTCCACGATTGACAAGAAAAATTGACTTTAATTTTATTTAATTGTGAACCAGACATTCGATTGCTGTTTCCTTTATTTATCGCAAAGTTTCATCGAATATTTAACAAGGATTAACTATTAGTTACGTATACGATGATTTGATTGATCGATTATAGTGATGGATTCAAGACAAGACAAGACGAGAATCGAACATACATACTTGTCTTGTCTTGATTTTGTACAATCGAGAATTAGTATGTCTTGATCTTGACAATCAATTTCTTGTCTTGATTCTTGCAAGATTCTTGATATTTTTATAGCATCTATAAATATTTATATACCACACCTTGATTTATTATTTTTGAACATTTTTATAAAAATTATTAAAAAAAATTTTTTTAAATTTTCAGTAAAATTACAAAGTTTTTGTTTCGAATTAATTTAAATTTTGCATTTAATTATTTAAAATTGAAAATAGACGAAAAGATCTCAACATGATTATAATATTACATAACCCCGATATATATGGCCCTATATATAAAATTATAATTACATACGTCTAATTGTAGTTTCAGTTATCAAGAATCAAGAACCTTGATAGATTTTTCTTGTCTTGATCTTGAAGAACAAATCTTGTCTTGTCTCGATTTTATCAAGAGCACGAATTTGGTAATCTTGTCTTGCCGTCCATCACTAATCGATTATACGCATAACTTTGTGATTTCCACAAAATCTTACATTTTGCCCTCGTTAGCTCCGTTAGAAAATTGAGTAGCCTAAAAATATTTGAAATCTCGAGCGGTAAAGGAGCACGAGGACGGTCTTTCTTTTCTTTTTTCTCGCTTTGGTAGAGGACCTGGCCAAAAACCACTTTCGGCGGCGAACTTTCTCCCGCCGCGGTGAAATGTTGGCCCTCCTTTTGCCTCCGTCGCGATTACAGAATCGCTCGGCCGCGTTCTGCTTCCTCCCCCTTCTCTCCCCTTCCCTCTCACTTACCCGTTTATTCCTTACCTCTTTTCTTTACCTCGCAAGGTAAGACTTTTCTCACAAAACCATGAGTTTATTTCTGACCACTTCTCGTGGTTCCCCTTTCGCGATTCGTCTTTGCTTTTCGTGCACTCCGATCGAGCGCGAAAAGCGGAACGACCAAAATAGGACCACTTTCTTTTGCCTCGACCTCCTCGTTAGAAAGAATTCCGGTTTACCTCCCGGATGATCTCTTCTATCGTCACCGTTTAGACCCCCCTTTTCTTTCTGGTCTCTCAATCTGGCACACTGCTCTTCTTTCTATTCTAACATCTGGTTCTTTCTATTCTCCGTATATGTATAGAGTATGATAGATAATAATTTAAGTAGGTATGTATACTATAGTAAATGTATACAGGGAGAGTCAATAACTAGGACCGTTTAGATTCATTTTTTATCTATTATATGGAATGTTTTTTATCAAATATGTAAGATAAGTGTGAGAAATCTAGCCCGCGCAGCAAATATGGACCATTTGTATAGCCAAAATATATGCCATCGCGGTATGAAATTTGCTCTTGGGGTCTTTGAACATAGTTATGGTGCATTATATGAGCCGTTTATTTTGCAAGTGGCCTAAGTCCATTTTCCAAAAAAATCAAGTTAGCTGTTTCAATATTCATATTTCTACCTTAGATTTGCATTTAGATATAAATTGTAATTAATAAAAAAATGGAGTTAGGTCACTTTCAAAATAAACGGCTCATATATTAAACATAGACACGCGTGTGTCGTATGCTAACCAATGAGACTACCTTCAATGTGATTATTGTTCCCAAAATATTGTATGGGCATAGACTGTGCTAAATTTGTATTGTATCTGTAGTAGGTACATATTACTCTACATAAGTTTCTAACGTTTTAAAAGTATTTCATTCTCTTTTTTTAATTATAAAAGACTATGATGGTCCACATATATGTCAATAGTAATATCGCACTTATTATAAATATAAGTTTTCCTATCGTTTCAACAGCGAGTTTCAAGTGAGAATCTTTTGAGGTTCTTCTTTTTTTTTCATCTTCTCTTCTCCTCGAGGATAGAGAGCAGGAGTGAAAGGGACCGTGCAGGGATCAACAGGTTGCTCGATCCTCCTTTCGTACATCGACGTCACCGTTTCTTGCTTAACCTTTGCCTACGTAGAAACCGAGCGTATCGAGCGACTGCCTTTTGCCCGCGTTCACATCTCCGAAACGAATACGGCTCTCCGATCCATCCAGCGACTACAATTGGTCCAAAATAAACAACAAAATACAATAACGACATAATATAATAATTAATTGAGATTATTAGCGTAAAATTGGCTCATGTATATAATTTGTTTGCAGAAAACGACGAATAAAAATGTTAATGTTTTAACATTTTGATACAATTGTTTCCTAGCGTAAAAGTGGCTCAGGTATATAATTTGTTTGTAGAAAACGACGAATAAAAATGTTAATGTTTTAACATTTTGATACAATTGTTTCCTAATCACAGTGAATTTGGCTTTATATTAGAAAATAAACGATTTGAAATGTTAGTTTATTTAAAAATCAAAGTTAGCCTTATTTTTTAACGAACTTGTAAAAGGAGCATAATAGTTGAGAAAGTCTACCCTGACTCGCACCGTAGGATTTAACGGATCAAATATGATGAATACTATCTCGACTTTAAAAGCAATCACGAGTACGTCGACAGAATCGACACCTCGATCAGCTTTTGATACATCCTTCGCTCTAGATCTTAAAATTCGTCCGAGTGATCGATAAAGATCGATCGAGCGGCAAAATCATTTTTCACGAACGTCTCGAAAGCTACGAGGTTTGAAGGAGAGTTTGTTCGATTGTTCGACCGTGCGAGGTTAAAAGAACCTGAAAAGCACGAGAAGGGGAGAGATTAAAAAAGAAGAGGGGGAGGTAAAAAGGATAAAGAAATTCTTTCGGAGACTCGAACGGTTTCCGCATTCGCGAGAGCGGTATCGCGTATACGGTATCGGGACTGGCACACAGGGACCGGCATAGGACCGGTTTTGGACCATTTCGGGCTTTCTCGGAGTAAGAGAGACGGAGAGAGGGAAGGATTATCTTCCTTTCGATACTTCCTTCTTCTTCGTACAGCCTTACGAAATCGCCTGGATCGCCAATAAGAAAGTATTAACGTGTCGTTTATTATGAAAGTGGTTGAACACCATTATTGAAAATTATATGTTACTGTTTGTAACGTAAGAATTTACGTTTTTAACGAATGATTCACTTTTTATCATTCATCTACGATCGTATTAGATTGAAATAAAATAAAACTTAATTCTTTCTTTTTAAATGAAGTCAAACCAAAATTATGTTTTAAGGAACGATTCGAATTATCTTCGAACATCGATCAGGAATGTGCGTAATAAAAATGAAATACGAATGAATAAGAGAGCAAAGGAAGATTTGTATCTTTATATAATTCCAAATTATATAATAATTGATCGCGATCGGGTTACGATTTTATAGTAATGGATATCGTTCGCATAAAAACACGGCGAAGGCTTGTAACTCTATCGATCTTCTCTATCGATCTTTCAGTGAGCTGCAAAAATAGACGGGACGTTTTATAAAAATTAATTGCGTTATTTTAAATTTGATTTGACATATTTCGTAAGAAGAATATATATTCAAGAAGAAAAAAAAAAAATAATAACTACTTTTAAATTTCAATGCTATAGCATTCACGTCCGCTAATTATTTTCCTAAAATTTGGAAAATAAATAAAAATTGTTGAAAGAATTGGATCACGAAAGGGAATCTCCGGAAACGTCTCTGTCGTTCCATCGACGGTAACAGCACTTTGCCACTTTCGATTTTACGCGCGCCGATCACCGGAGTCGAGTACGCCGTTACCGTTAATTTCACGGATCGAAACCGGGTATCGAGGAAGTGGGTCGAACAACGCTCGAAAACGAGGACGCGCGTACATCCGAACCTTCGCTTTTTTTCCTTCTCTCTCTGTTCCACCCGCACGATTTAATCATCATTGCGTCCTTATATCTAACGAATTTCGGTTCATGATCTTTTGTTTATTATAAAAGCTGGTAATTAAAAAGAAATAAATGTCAATAATACCATTTACTTACAGAAATGTGTTATAATCTGTTGGATTGAACGTTGACCTGATATTTAACGTAGTTTTCTTTATATTCAAAACTCAATCTAGCATTTCTTAGAATGCATACGTAGGACCGAATACCTCGTAGTCGAACAAGGGTCCTCTAATCTTTGTTTACATTATGCTTCGGGTTTGGACGCTGCTTGCAGTTCTTTATACTTCTATTCATTCCTCCAGCGATCGTACTAGCCTAAAGACGTTTCTGTTTCGTGCTCTTATAAAGAAAGAGAAATATTAAAAAGACTTGTTTTATATAAAGACTAGTACATTTCATTACCCATATCCTAACATAATCGAATTCAAATGATATTCTGCGGTACTAAAACTTAAGTTGATAAACTGTCGAGTCTCAAACGAGTTAAAGATTATCACGATTCTTTAAAAACCGTTCTGCTAATAGACAATCGAAAGCCATTCTCATATTACTTAGGCTAGAAACATCGGATTAATAAAAAATTATATGATAAAAAAAACCTTTTTAAAAACAAGCTTTTATTTAGTATACTAAAAAGACAATAATAAGTTACATATGTGTGCAAAGTTTCAAGTCGATTGGATATGTAGAAGTGGGTGAAATGAAGCTTACAAGACTTGTACAGGACAAACATACGGACAAGTGAAACTAAATAAAAGCTTGTAATAATATACATTGATCGAGCTGCGAAAGACGAAACAAACGATGTCTCTACGTCATCGTTAATATGAAAAAAAGAGAGAGAAAGCTTTCTTCGGACAAACGCGGAAGCTCTATCGCGTTGGCGGGAATCGTAGATATCCGATCGCTCGAGCGTGCGCGCGTTAAAAGAGGATAGAAAGCAAGAGACTCGTTGGAAGGAGTAACGGCTGTGTAGAGACGGACAGACGATGTGTAAAGAAAAACGAAGCTATCGAGCTAACAAACGGGAGAGAGAGAGAAGGAGAATAGGAGAGGGGAAAAAAAGGTGGTGGCTTACGGTGGACGTTGTCAGTGTTATTAGTCGTGCGGAAGGAGATCTAGAGAGGGGTTTGTAGAGGTGTGCGACGCGTGGTGGGAGGTGGGGGCGGGAAAAACCGAGCTACAGAGTACGAACAAGGATAGAGACATAGCTATAAATAAAAAAAATAGAGATAGGCATACGGACGCGAGAAACAAAAGAGAAAGATAGGTATAATCTTCGACACGATCATCATCATAGCCTAGTCACGACTCTCATCGCTGCCTTCGAACACATGGTTCTTCCTCGTTTTCCTCGCGCAACTCTCTTCTCCCACTTTACCGATGTCTGAATTCCCAAAAACGGAATAAAAAAGGGCAAAGAAGAAAATATGAGAAGAAAGGGAAAAAAAGAATAAACATGAGAGAGAGAGAGAGTACACTAGGAGGACGGACAAGAAAGGATAACGGCGCGCTAGGTGTCTCTCCCCCACCACGGTTCAACTTTGCGAGAGAGGTTCTCGCGTGTGCTCCGGGGAGTGAGTGAGTCCGTTACGAGGACCAATAGGAGCCACGCTTCCGGCAGTCGTTGCTCCAATCGGCGCACGCCGCGGATGGATAGACGCCGACGAGCGGCGATTTTGACAGTCGCCACACGACGACGGCAACGCGCGCGCGCGTCGCACCGTTTTTCCTTATCTCACTCGCTCTCTCCCCCCCCTCCATCACCCTCTACCACCTCCTACCGTCTCTCTCCGCCTATCCATCCATCTTTCTCTCACTCCCAACTCTATCTCTCTTTCTTCCTCATTGAGAGACACGCACGCGTTCGCACCAGAGTTACCGTCTGTTTATTTGCCCATTCGTATCACAGGGCAGGAGGTCCTTTTTCCCTCTATACGGGGGTCCTAGTAAGACAGACGACTCGAGGTATCTCGCAAAAAGGAAATCGCCCTTCCTATACTACTGCCTGTGACTACTGCCAGGAGAATTCCTCTCCTTTCCAGTCTTTCGACGACCGTCGAGCCGCGCGCGTCGCGTTCGCGTCACACGTCTACGACGATCTCTCTTGTCTATTCCAGTCCGCGGCGAACCGAGTATCAAGTGGTGCGTCCTTCGAAAAGACTATACTCTTGCGTCTTACTTAACGTGGATCTTCCTAGGACCTTGTTAGGACACGAATCGAAAGTATTCAGGGATTTAGGAAAGATCGAAGGAGAATATTTATTGGTGGACTCTTGGTTTTCTAGAGAGAGAGAGAGAGTGTATCGATTGCATCAATCATCAAGAGCCATCGTGGAAGTTCAGGGACGAAGCCTCGGTAGTGTCTTCGAGCTTAAACCCTGTTCGTGTGTGTCTGGCATTCTCTCTCTCTCTCTCTTAATCACTCACTCGCTCACTCTCTTACATCCCTTCTATCGTTATCCCGTCCTTAGTAAGATAAAAATACACTAAAAAAGGGATAGTCTCATTGTGGAAAAGTGTGAAAAGTCTCGGACCTTGCAAAGATAGAGAAGAAGAGAGAGAGAGAGAGAAAAAGGAGAGAGAGAGAGAGTAGGCTAAAGATTCGGTTAAATGTGCTACGAGTGAAGATAAACGGATGAGCTGCGTTATGGAGTACCAGCAATTGGCGCCTCCACCGGTCCCAGCAGGGGTGCTGCATCAGGCGCATCATCCTCAACAACATCAGCAACCACCGCCACCTCATCCTCATATCGTCGTAGCGCCGGCTCATCAGCCGCAACAACAACAGAGTAACCCAACGCAGCAAGCTTTGCCACCTACGTCGCATGGACATCAGGTTCACGCGCCATTGCCTCCGATTCATGATGATAGTACCAGTTCGCGCTGGACCCAATATCAACATCTTTGGAGGCAGCATCATGTATATATGAACGGTAGGAGTTTCGGACGGTTGGCGGTCTTTTTCTTGACACTTTTCATTGAAACGTTTTGGTGACTTGTTAAAAAAAAAGCGCAATTGCATAGTTCATTTTTGTTAACACGGGTTCTTTAGCTTTTATGGCTCTCGTCTGTCCCGAGTTCGTCGACAAATTTTCGAATTCTTTTCATCGGTGTGTATTTGCCTCTCGAATTTCTAGAGGAGCCGTCGATGAGGTATGAATATTGGAAGGAAAAAAAAACGAGAGTTGTTGACCTTCTAAACGCCATACTCAATTCGAGTATAAAGCAATGCTTTTTATTATCCATTTGAGAAATGATGGTTCCCTTCGAAATGTTGACTTTTGGCTCGAGTGTCCTGCTCATCTTTGAGGACACGTATGAAACAATTGACTCTCACGATCGATATGGAGATGAAAGAGCAGGGACGTCGATGTATCGAAGGAGATGAAAAAGTAGGAACAAAGTGCGAAGACAGGAACCAAAGGAGAGTTCGTTGGCGAGTAGGTACGACCACCTGTTACTCGCGTACGATCTGTACGGTCTGTCTATACACGGCTCGTAACTACTGTATTTCCTTATTTATTTGCCCCAACTCAGTTTAGGATTAACTTTATTTATTCTTGAATCGATAGGCAAGTAGCAAACATTTTTTTTCTCCGATGTTATACCATTTCTTTCAGAGTCTATAGACCGTAGGATGATTTTAATCCTTGAATTTCATCTTGATAGAAGTTTTTATTTGTTTAATAACCAAATATGGTATGGTTTATACAATATAGGGATGTAAATTTACATAAATCCTGTGTTATGTTCCTATTTATAATATTATTTCTTTTTTTCTCTAAAAAGATCGTTGTTACGGAGATAATAATATTCATAGTGCAATGCATTGTATCAAGATTCAGTTTTCTAGAGCACGAATTGATAATTAATTTGATAGAATTAAATACGGACGACGAGATCGTCCGGTTTAGATCGTATTTGTAAAACCCGGCCGATTCGTCGAATGAATCATTCGTGTCCGCTTTTGAACGTGTGAATTCTCTCCTATGCACCTATCCTAGTTACGCCGGATTCGACTCAAGGCTCTTCGTAATTTGCATCCTCCCACGTCTCTCTTTCTCTCTCGCGTTGTTCTCTCATACCGTATTCTCTTTTTCTCTCTCTTTCTCTCTCTCTAGATTATTCCATCTTTTTCCAGAATAACATGGAAGAATTTACGTATCTTCGTTATTCCTCGTCTTTTTTAACATTTTAAAGTAAAATAATATTGAAATTTCGCGCTAATCAATTGTACGAATCGATCGAGTAGTCGGCAGTTTAATAATTTCCTTTTTCTCGTTTTTACAATCAAATGCAATTTTCGAGGATAAAATTTATATATAATTCTCTATGAATCATTTAAGTTTACCTATACTCATAGACATATTCAGGATGCTTGGATTCGATAGACAACAATGAAAAGGGGGCAGGTCGTTCGGAGTATCTGACAATAGAAGAGGGATGGGCAGCCTCTCCTCGTCCTGCACATTCGATATATGTTATACTACTCGTGTTCATCGCGTCTAGCAAAGTCAACTCGTACGAATTATCATCGATTCTAGCACGAAAATAATCGCTCTCACGCTTGCTCGGACACGCGGTCGAGTAAAAGCTTGTTACCGGGTCGACCTGAAAAAATCACGTGGCCATAGTGACGTTTCGCGGGGACGCTCACACGTGGCTACGAACAAACGCGAAGTCGATCATCGTTCGTGTCGTTCGCTAAATTTACATTGAACGAAAAATCGTACTATGCGAAACATAAATCATCAATAATTTCTATTAATCACGAGTCACGATGGGTCACCATGAGTTTATTTCAATATTAGCCCAGTCAAATTAGTCAAAAATAAGGCCAAACCTCGGAAAAAATCCAAGTGAAGATTTTCAAGCGGAATTATCTTCGTTTTAACACCATAAAAGCATGTCCGAAAGTCCATAAAAAAATCGCGGTTGCGTAAAAAGTTATTGAAGGTCAAAGGTCGCAAAAATCAGTTTTTCACCAATATCTCGCGAACTATCGGTTTTACGTTAATAGAGGTTATTAGCAAATTTATTCCTTAGCTAATTATACATAAAAATGATCTTTTATACAATTTACGTAGAACCTATAGTTCTCGAGATACACGTCTGACAAAAGTTATAAAAAAGCGCATACTTGCAACATCTCATATATCCAACTCTAAGTGGAAATTCTTAGTTTTTTGTCTATAACTTTCGTAAAGGTAAATCAATTTTGACGGTTGATAGCTTAAATTGGCGGGTTGAAAGGCTGCTATCAACATTGCCAACTACATAAATATAAGTATTTATGTAAAAAAGTTATTAGCATCTTTCTGCTGCTTGTCCGTCTTCCGGTTTGTTCCACAAAGGCTTTGAAACTACTGAACGGATTTAAATGCGTTTTCTTTTGTATTATCAAGTGTTTCATAGGGTATGTTTTAAAACCAATTTCATGACGCTAGGACCTCCGGAACTAGAGTTATATATTCTTATGTGTCGAGATTCCTATAGTCAAATAGTACAAAAAAAGGCTTTACCTCCGAAAAAAATCCAAGTGAAGACTTTCAAACGGAGTTTTCTTCGTTTTCACACCATAATAACATACCTAAAAGTCCATAACGAAATCGCGCTAGTTTTCGCCCAACTTTTCTCAGCCGTAAATCTCGAGAACTGTAGGTTCTACGGAAATTTTGTAAAAGATCTCTTTTATGTAAAATTAGCTAAGGAATAAATTTGATAATAACCTCTATTAACGTAAAGCCGATAATTCGCGAGATATTGGTGAAAAACTGATTTTTGCGACCTTTGACCTTGAATAACTTTTGGCTAGTGCGATTTCGTTATGGACTTATAGGTATGTTATTATGGTGTGAAAACGAAGAAAACTCCGTTTGAAAGTCTTCACTTGGATTTTTTCCGAGGTAAAAGTACTAATTTGACTGGGCTATATATCAATCGTTTACCAATTATTTCATAATTAATAATGGAATAATGAATGACGGTAAAGAACGATCATCGGTAATTATTTAATCATATCGCGAACTAATTTATCATTACGCCTGTGCAACGAAAATTCTTCCGTGATTCCTCGAGAGTCAAAAGAACGAAAATGTAGAAAGGCAGGCAGAAAATTTACGTGACGGTAAACTGGCGTTAATCAAAGTGCATTGTTATTTAATACCATTGAAGTTCGAGCATACTTTGCAAGCACACTCGGCTACCAATATACTTCTTCTTATCTCCGAGCCGTTTATCATCGGGTCTTATCTCTGCTTACGAGTCAAGGGCTCAGTCGCGAAAGTTCGAACGTTCGATGTGCTTTTTCTTCTAGGTGCTACCAACCAACCACGATAGTACCAACTAACAATTTTCAAAACTCGCTAGGCAATGTTGCGTCGGGTGTACTTTTTTGTTTTTTAATGCTTCGAATTAGCTAATAAGAAATCGTGCAAACGATGACTCGACGGAAATATCGTTGGTATTATTTACTGGTTAATATTTCGGATAAAGTTTATTTATCGCTAAATGATTCCATACGATTTTGGAAGAATGCGTTTTTTACGCGTTCAATTTTTATCCACGCGAGAGAGCAGGGACTCGGAATTTATTGTCATTAAAATTTACCGTGCAAAATATTTATTTATTTATTTATTTAACGGGTAAACCCTTTAATACAATTCAATGCCACAAAGTGGTGGTGGTGGTGGTTACATATACGTAATTGCAAAAATAAATTAGCGATAACAGAAAGAAAAAAGAAAAGAATATACAGAGTATACAGAACACAGAGTTTTAATATCTATATAAAAAAAAAAATAAAAATATAAAGGATATCCGCCGAGGTTAGGAAGTTTAATCACTGCAGATCAGTCTACGGGATATTTCTTTAAATTCAAGTTAAATATATAACGTTTCTAGAGAAAGCTAGCGCCATGCTGACGCAGAGTCCGACGACCTTGTAGTTATTGAAGAGCGCATCTTTGAATAACAATTAGAGTCGCGAGTTAAGCGACGACCTATGATCTTGTCCGCGAGGAGATATCATTCGCGACCTTGACAAAGTACTACAGCTCCGATACCACTCGATGTGTCTCTCAGCTTAAACTCCTGTCTCTTCGAATACCTAACATCGAAACTTAAATGCTCGACTCTTTTCCAATTCGAATACAATATAGAAAAAAAAAGCAACTGAAAACCAAAAGAAAGAAGAAAAAACGGAAATGAAAGGCAATAAATCTCGATCAATTGGATTCCATCGACATACTCCGACCCATTTAACGTCTCCTATAATCAATCGAATCGTTAATTATCGATAATAACTCATCGATCGAGCGGTTACGTAAACTAGAACGTATCGATATTGAATTCAGCATCGATACGAATTTCAAGCGGAAGATTTGAAAAGATTGAACAATTTTGACGTGGAACAGGCGCGAGGTGAGAAGTGTCGCAACGCGTTAACGTTTCCTGAAGACCGTGGCATAGTGACCGTAACTCGACCTTCCTAAGGCCGTCTCTTAATCCGTGGCCTAAACGAAGCCGTAAAAAAAGCGAACGTTCTTCCTCTACCCCCCTCTCATTCTCTCGCCGTCTTTTACTTTCTATAATAGATAGTATAGCTGCGTCTTTAATGATTTCATACCAGAACGATCGATTACAATCTTCGTTAACCATTAAATTTTAATCATTGCCCGTATAATTGTCAGGAATTCTATCGTTTATTCCACATTTCGTCATAAAATCTTGCACCGACACTATAGAAAATACTTATAATGTTACGACAAAATCAGTGAAAATTTATAAGACACAAATTTCGGCTTTCGCTTAATTGAACAAAAATTGATGAATTTCGTTATAAAATTCCTTTATTTCATGTTGAGCCATGTTTTTTTCGTTTTAATTTCATTTCGGAGTCAACTTTCATTCGGACTTGAATTAGAGTATTGGAAATAATCACTCGAGTTGAAATGTTTAAATAATACGTTTAATGTTAACAAAACGATGTATGCTTGAAGACGATACTGAGACAACTGAACTTATAACGAAGACGATGCGACGCGTCGCTTATGATCAAGCCAACGCGTTTTGCTCAAGATAAAACAAAAGAACTATTACACGCGGTTAATGTACCTATGGTGTACCGAACGAAGTACATTTCACAAGAATAAAAGTATTTTGTCATACTAGTACATAAATGTTAATTCTAACATAGAGTTTATTTTATATTTGTAAAAAATTACATTTTTCAAAAACTTATACATAGCTTCTCAATGTGGTAAAAAAAAATCTTTGTTTTTCGCGGTTCTCTTCTAAGAATTGCAACATGTAATAGTTTGGAAAAGTATGAAATTGGTTGATCCAGTAACGCGAACCAACGCTAAAACTAATACAACTACTCTCTTCCTCTTCTAATGTCAGCTGAAAGCATTTACGCATTAAAAAGTGGAAATTGCACGCGCGCATCCACGTGCATTTGCCGTCGCGTCGCGCACTCGTCGCCGCCGCGATCGTTTCGAGACTCGCCGCGGCGTAGGAACGGGGAAAGGGGAGAAGATAGACTCGCTTAGAACGAAGAAGCGGGGAAAAGCCGATTCGGAAAATCGGATTGCGCTCGTCCGCGTATCGATCATCGCGAGAACGCCTTGAAACACGATTATCGACGCTGCGTACGATTTTTAAGCTCTTTTTCTTTCTTTAATACCCGACCCACGTATCGTATATCAACGTGCATCGATTTTCACGTTGGATCGTAAAGATTTACTTACCGATTCTAGTTTCGTTAAAAAAAAAAAAAAACTCTTGCGACAAATCAGACAAGGAATCTGGTACTTGCTAATTTTAATTTTACTGCAAAAGGTACAGGAAATGTAAAAAAATAAAATTAATTAATCCGACATATCGATCTCTTCCCCATATCAATCGATCTATGCTTTATGTAAAGAAATTTTCCACATCGTAAATAATTTTACAGTTTTCCCTTCGATTCGTTATACATCGATTTACTTGCCCGGTAAGTGAATTCATAAAACTGATTAAAACTTTTCGTTTTTTTTTCCTCTTCTACGTACGAATACGATGATTGATATTGTCATGTTAATGGACGAGATTTATAACTTAAAGGCCGATCGATTTAGCTGTAGGTACATAAAAAAATCTTTCCTATCGAGGTGCAAATTTTGACGTAAACGTATGCACGTATGCGCACCTAGCGTTGCGACGCCATTAGAAAATGAAAAATTGATCCATTAAAATTCTAACCGCTAGTTATCCGTCTTTACGCATTTATAATCCATCGTATGATGAATTGATAATAGGTAATCAAGTGGGCGGTGCGTTAGTTACGAAATATTACGCACCGTGCGTGTATAATGGTGACTGAGACAAAAGAAAAGTGCGAGCAAGTTTTGAAAGGGCTTTTAGCATTGCCGTGAGTACGGGGCGTCACGCGTACGTCAGCTTTTGACAAGCGAACCGACAACTAATTATTTTTTGTTTTTAATTATATCGATCATACCACAGCCACACATCGAGACACTTACCTTTTTCTCGTATTTTTTTTTCAACCCATTGCGTTTCGTAAATGTACTTGTGAAAGCAACAACGAGAGTATCCTTTGAGAATTTTTTTTTTTTTTTGTCTTTTTTTACTCGCTTGTGTCTCAATAGTGAATTTTGTTGGTTTTCATTTGTTTCAGGTAAGCTATATCCTTCTTCTGGATAATACGAGTAAGTTGTAAGACTCCTAGGCGCGTAGTTTGGATTATGTGAGTAGATATCTTAATTTAACAACCTCTTTTTCTTCATTTTAAGTGCGACCAGTTTAAACTAACATCTTTTTCGAATTAAGCAATTTTTGCGATAAAAAAAAGGTGTTCGTAATTAACAATGGTGTAGTAAATGTAAATTGTAAGTGGAAACTTTAAATTTCGCGCGCTTTGCGATTTAAGAAAAGATGGTGGATATCCGAAGGGTGGAGGATGGCGGTAGCGCGTTGCTACTGCTACTGTGGGAAGTAAAGTTTAATAAATCGCGACAGAAATAGACGTGTGTGTTATCGGACGACCCGAGACGACACGATATTGCGCGTTCCTCTTCCAGACCTCGACGATAAACTTTTCTCTCTCGCTTTCTTAATCATCAATCCAATCGCGAAATAGAGGTTAGAAAGAGAGAAAGTAAAGTCTTTCAATTTATACAGATCGAATCTGATCGAGCACATTCATAAATTTATTCAACAAATTGACACCATCTAACTTCATTCTGAAAATATTCGATTTGATTTAGCAGAAATAAACCCTAATAGGGGAAAGTCTGGTAATTTGGACCATTATTTTTCAAATGCGTTTTAAGTATATATTTTCTAGGATTTTGCAAATGTCTATTGTATGAAATAAAAGAACAATTATTAAGCTTTGCATTTATTAAGTATTAATGAACATAATTATTAAAGATATCTCAATAATTAACAAAATGTGAGATCGAAGCTTTGTTCCAATTTAGCCAACTCGTTCTGTTATTTGGACCACGAGGTTGCTAAATTGGACTTCAATAGGCTCTGAGGTGAAACATAAAGAAAAACTATAATTAAACAAACGTAACAAACATAATAGTTTCGGTAAGAAACCTACTAAATATGTAAAGCTCTACAGATTGTACACTCATCGCAAATGTCTGGATTTTGGGTACAAGTTTCGTGATTCCAATTATGGCAAAGTACACACTGTATCCAATCAACTTTGGGGCCATTTTTATCGTAGTAATTTCTTTTGCATTTCACGCATTTATTCTCTTTGTCTTCTGATTTAAGGCTACTATCAGAATCGTCCAAAACAAGGAGTTCCTCTTTATTGGTTCCCTTTCACCGGTCCATTTTATCAAACTGCTTGCGGTCCATTTTAACCAATAGGGTAGATACGTCATAAAACAAATCTAGTAAAACATAACTTATAAATGCCGGCAATGTTTTCACGTATGTTGATTGTAGATAAATTTACGCTTCTAAACTATAAATCACAAACACTGTATGCTTACCTTTCACTTAGCTACACCCTTAGCATAGATAAAAAGAAAAAAAAAAACAAAGAAACATAGAAAAAAAACAAACAGATAAAAAAAAAAAACATAGAAAAAAAAAACAAACATAGATAGAAAAAAAGAAAAAAAACAAAGAAAAAAAACAAAAGAAGAAAAAAAAACAAAACAAAGATATGGCCGATGTGCAATGAAGTTAGATGCATATTGCTCGGTGTTACGAACATTGAAATTGAAAAACAACTTTTTGAGATATGAAGGTGGGCCAATTTAGTTGCCGGTCCAATATACCATACTTTCCCCTACTTATGACACACATATTTCTCATCCGTTACCTCCAGAAAAATGTCGCAAAAATCATTTTCCTTTAGTTAATATTAAAACAAAAAACGTTGCGTGCTATCAGCTAGAACACCTAAATGCTAAAAAAGAAACTGAACTTTGAAGATAATGAGAAAAAATCGATACCATACCTACCCCAAATATCGTTAAGTAAAAGAGTTCACTGGAACGGAGAAGAAAGTTCCCGGGTCATCTCGAACGACGATAGGTATGTACCTACGGCAGAACACAAGGCTCGCACGTGCGATACGGAGGAGTGAGTTTTAAATCGCGATGAAACACGCGAGAGTCTTGTTCGCCGTTGGCGATCGTTTTCACTTTCGAGTCGTGCACACGTACGTTCAACATTTAAAGAAAGAAAAGGAAAGAGATAGGAAGCAGCGCGTTAGCGGTAGGTAGATAGTATTCGAACGAGGAAAAGACAAAAAAAGAGGAAAGAAAATAAGAAGAGGAAAAGTGCAAGTTGCACGCTCGAGATAATCGACGTCATCGGCCGACAGCTGAATGCACCTGCCATGCACCGTGAGCGCACGCACGCGTGCGTTCACTCGCGCATTACAATCGAGTGCGTAGATTTCGTTCCCGCTCTCGCTTTCCTCTATGCTTAATCGGGGTATAATTAGAAATTATATACAAGCGGATACTTGCTCGCTTCCTTATTCCAATTTTTCTTTTTTTTTACGTATACATCGGGCCAAACCTAATACCGTGTAAGCGTATATGCGGAATTAGATATAAGAAAGGAGAATAGAACGGAAAGAGAATATCCAGCTTTCCTTCTCGATCGAAAAAATGGCATTTTCTATGAAAATCGAGATGAAATATCGAACGTTGCGTCGCGTCGGTTGAGTTTTATATATACGGGGAAACTAGGTATAGTTTTTATAGCGAGACAGAGAAGGAAGTTGGCAAGTAAAAGTGTTACACTTCCCGGTTCAGGAGACTTCCAGTGTTAGATCACGAAGGAAAGAGGGCAGAGATGATTGATTGCTCGCAAGAAACATTAAAAATCGTAAGAAAATGAATCGTTTTTTTTTTTTCTGTAATAAATAGGTCTCCAAAATTTATGTTGATCGTTCTAGACGTCAATGATCGTGTACATTCTAAAATAAGGAACTCCCTGCGTTCGTGCCTAAATAATTGTTTAACTTTTATGTTGCTCTTTGTAAAAATTTGCGAGGTACCGTATCTCGTTTGTACATGTAAATAAGAATAATAAAAAGCACTCTATGCGTGCGCGTGTGCTACACGGTGCGTTCTCGAGCATGGGCCCGGTGATTACTTTCTTCGAACGATGTCAACGACTATACGAGCACGGTAAACTTTGCGAGCGGGAACGTCTGCCGTCGTGACGATGACGATAATTGCGGACGAGTGGAAGGACGAATCGAGATGCGTGCGTTTTTTCCGGGTTCGAGATTGTTAAATTTGCGTTATCGGAATGTTTCGTCGTAAACAAAATTGATTACCATTATATTTATATTAAAAATAGTTTATTTACAATTTACCTTTACTGGTGGTCGAGTCTTACAGATGCTGATAAAAAAAAAAAAAGAAACAAAGAAACTTGATTTATAATTTATCACAGAACGATCGAATCATTGAGATACCGATAAGAAAAAAAGAAAACGAATCATAATAACGGAGAAAGTTAGGAGGTGCATCCAGCATAGAATTGCGGTGATTTCAAAAGAAAGAAAGAAAAAAGTATCACTTCCGTCTCGAAAAATGTAGATATTACGTACGATCGGCCGATCGTACCTTCCGGGGCTCTCGTTTCTTTTGCGATCGTAAATACGCATAAGTTTTTCCTATCGGTACTCTGGTAAAACCGGTTACACGCAATTCCATGGAACGTAGACGGTTTCACTTCGGAACTCATTTTTCCTTTGCCGTCCCGAGCCCACCCTATATTCTTATAACCGATTGATTATGAGGAACGTCAAAAAGTGGTAGTTTCGAAGTAAAAAAACGAACGTATTAATTATACACAGAAATCTGGAAAATCGTGATTACAATTTTATCGAACGAGGTACAGTAAAATAATTAACGTTAACGATTATCGATATTTAAGCTCTGGAATACGTTCTCCGTTATATTTTCACTATCGTTTCGGAACATGACAAATCTCGTTAACGAGTGTATTAAATAGTACGTCAAGATAAAGAGCGGGGATAGCGAAGAGGAGAAACGGAGAGGGTGGTTGGGAGATCGTAGAAACGAGTGAGAGACGGTGTTTGATTTCATTAAGCGTAACCTACGATCGAGGTAAGATAAAAATATTGAACCTGCTTGTAAGAACTAGTTCGCTGAAGGTAATAATATCACCACGTCATAAATCAAACTTCGATCTCGATCTGGTCTCCCTATCTCTCTTTCTCGCATTAATCTCGAATGTAAAGCTCATATCTATTTGATTTAGTTCGAAAGTTTCTGCAAAAGTGGAAATTCACACGAAACACGTTTCAGTGACGTTTTTACATTTTCATTCGAGTTTCATAGAAATTTTTAATAAAAAGCATACCAATAATTTGTAATTAATACACAAATTTATACTCTTTCATATTTTTTTCGAATTTTTGTTCGGCCTCCTTCCTTCTCTCGACAATCGCCAAATATCTTTCGAATCAGCGAATCATCGAAGGTAAAATCAAAAGGAGAAAATCGAGCAAGAAGATCGACGCCTTTCTGGAAACCGTAATTCCATTGCGAAATATCACTTTCACGGAACGTACTCGAGGAATACTCGGCGCCTCGGCGCAAAGTCATTAAGCGAAATGACTTTGCGTTTATTCCTGGTATCTCGCGACTCCTCCTCTCGATCGACCCGGATTTTTATTCTTCTTCCGCTACGTGGGGGAGGAAGGACCCATATTAATCTATCGATCGTACTAAAATCTCTGACAATATCTACAATTATTAACACGAAGATTAATTAGTATCGGTATTATGAATTAATAAGCAATAATTCAAAATGTGAACATTGAAGGATTCAAATTTCTTGACAATATCTACATCAGTGATTCTTTTATTCATAGAGATCTATAGATCATAAATAAAATTTCTGATCAAGAGCATGTAAACGTGATGCACTAATCATATCGTGTAATTAAGTATTATTTTCTTTGTTGTGAGAGAAAGAATAGAATAGAATAGAACATTTATTAAATCTCGTGGGCAATCGCCCGTACAGATTAGTGGAAGTGTAAGATAGATTTAATTACGACATAAAATAATAATAATAATAATAATAATAACAACAACAATAATAATAATGATAATAATAACAGTAATATATACTAGTCAACAAAAACAAAACAGTGGCGTAGTAAAACAAAAAAGAGAAGAAAAAAAGAAAATAGCATAAAAAGAAAAATTTAGTACAGAATAACGTAAAAATAAAGAAAAATAAAATAAAATAACAAAATATCAAAATAAAATAAAATAAAGTCTAGTATTTGAATAACATATCATAACAAAATAAAGAAGAAAAGAGAAAAAAGAACCAAAGCAAAAACAACATATAGAACATAATGGAACTAATGGCAGTCTTGGGAAGTTCCCAAATTAATTAAGAGCAGTTTGCTGAAGAAAGAAAGAGAGAAAGAAAGAGAGAGTAGGAAAGAGATTAACATAAATTAGCGTGGCATAGTATTATTTAAAATGTTATAAATCGTCACACGAGGCTGCGTTTCGAGTTACAGCTCGGCCCGTTTAGGGCGTGTCGGCTTTAAAAACTTTCGAGATCGGAGATATACCGAGGACCCTTTCGCGTTAACCCGAATTCGGAGTATACCGAAGAGGTAAATTTCTCTTTCGTGCGAAAGCGATGAGAAAATAAAGAAGGAAAGAGAGAAAGACGAGGCAAAAGAGAGAGACACGCGTGCACCATTCGTATTGTAGGTATATCTATATTTTGATATTATAATATGCGTAAGTTTGCGCGCTTGTCCGTTCGTAAAAATTCGTCTCGACGGCCTCGTTATTTCGGTGAAAGTGAAAGTCACGGGGCAAGCGACTTCCTAGTTCGATCAAGTACGAACTCAAAAGCGTTTACCGAATGGACGACCGTTTTAAAAATCGACGAGTAGACGCAGATAGAGTTTATACTTTCGGCAGAGAGTCCTGTTGCTTGAAAAAAAAAAAAGATCTTTTTAAAGTTCGCCAATTATAATCGACCGAAACGATTACTCTTTCGTAAGATCGATCGCTCGCTCAATGTCTAAATCGTAGGTCGACTTGGACGATTGATCTTGAAGCGTGTAAAAAGACTCGCAGGATCTCGTGAAAATCAGAGAAAGCATTATATAGAGTTTGATTCCCCGGTAATTAAGATTCTTGAGAGAAAGAGAGAGAGAGAGAGATTATTTTGTCTCCCCCACCGGTCGTGCGTGACGTTTATAAATTAATGGAAAGCGAATCACCCTTTCTCTCTTTCGTATTTCAGGGAATCCCGGGTTTGTAATTGACTGGCCACTCGATCAACTTTCATGAGATTCGTTGAAATAGGGAACTATACAAAACGTCACTTTCGTTCATTTCCAGCTGATTTCTGTTGCATCTATCATTTTTAATACATCTTAATTTATTATCAGTGTTAGTTAACCCTTTCATGCCTAAATTATTTGATTAAAAGAAATACTTGTTTTCATGCAAAACGTTACAATGAATTTAATATAGTATATTATTGACAATGACAAATTTTATGTCCACCTATGTCAGTCAAATTTACAAGATTAATGTATAGTTAACGAACTTGGTCGATATTTATGAATTTTTATATCTCATTGGCTCGAACGTATCACGTTCGTGTAGAATTAGGGGGAGGTGAGAAAAATAATGGAGAATAGATGAGAAAAAAAGAAAGAAGAACGGAGGATCGATTTATATCTCGCGTCGAGGGAAAAGAATGAGAAAGGAGGTACTTCCTTGTCGCGTGCGGTCTAACGATACGAGACTTCCTACATTACGGCAGGATCCAGTTTCAATTCCTCCTTCCTGCTGCTCCATATCTTTCGAAAGTTTAGCCTACGCCGCCGAAAGGAAAGCTAGTTTGCCACCTGGGATTTTTTCGATTTTTGATTTCCTTTTTTCTCCCTTCGCTCTTTTCACTGCAAATTCCGACTTGGTTGGCTCGAATAGTTATGACATTTTTATTATAGAAAAATCATGAGAAAAGTCGACCAAATCGTGGAATATTAAACACGTTTGTCGAGTTTCATTGATCTTTGGGATTTTTCAATTTCGCTGCGACATACACGCGTGTTAATTCGGATGACAGGATTGGATTCAATTCTGGGACTCTTATTTCTTATCGTTCTCCCTATCACACATTTATTAATTATTAATAAACTAAGACAGAATCGATGTAATTAATGTAATAACTTTCGAGGCAAGAAAGACGTTCGAAAGTCGGGTTCTGAATATAACAGCCATACAAAATTATTCTTTCGCAAGCGAATCTCTCCTTTTTTTCAAACGACTTTCTTTGGCACCGTCCGACATATTTTTCTTCGAAGCTCATTCCTCATTGATTTTTTCCTCACGTCTCTTTCCTCTTCTTTTCTCAATCGTGATCGCAAAGAAAGAGGAAAAGATTGGTAATTTAATCGGAATTCGGGCCAAGTTCATTTTAAAGTAAGTCAAATTCCATTTATAACGAATCGCATCGATCGAATTCTAAAACGGAAGACCGCGGTACGTAATTTTGGAGAGGAAAGAAGTAAGGCTCGCTTAAACAATCGCATTTTAAGGCAAGTACCTACGTGGACGTAAAGGAGACACGCGCGAGATAGCACGAGAGAGGCCGAGACGTAAAACTGACATTTCGATGGCCTCCTTTCTCCGAGGAGAGCACGTGGGCTCGCACTTTTCGGCCGGCCACGAGAAAGTCGCCGTTAGAACGGGACGCGTCCCGGCCAACAACGACTAAGCTACGAGGAATAATTTGTCGTCTCGAAAAACTGAGCTAGTACAATCATTCAAAGTCAGAATGATTCTACTACCTTCGCCTGCTCGACAAAGTATTCGATTTACCGTAACTACCGTTTCGTCGATCCTTTTGTGTTACAAAATATACAGGGTGTCCGGTTCCATGTAGTCAAGCGGAGGACTACATGTACACATCAATGACTTGAATCGAAATGTCTAATACTATTTTTCGATATTCGACTTAGTTAACGAATTATTAACTAACAAAAATCGGCCAATTACGGCGATTAGCAAAGAAAGGCGGTTCACTCGAGCTCGCAGCTAGGCAAGAGACGAAGCGGTAGGAGGAGCAATCCATAATAAACAACGTTACATGTCGCTACTCGCCGTGATTGGCCGATCTTTGTTAGTTAATAACTATTTAACTGAGACGAATTTCGGAAAATATTATTAGACTTTTCGATTCAAGTCATTGATGTGTACATGTAGTCCTCCGCTTGACTACATGGAACCGGACACCCTGTATAGGTAACCCACCTAAACAAATATTCTAACCATTATTCGAGTTCCAAAAGACTTGCAACGGAGGAAGGAACCGATATTCGTGCACCGAAGGGTTAAATTATTCAAGAGAATTCGGTAATTCCGTCGCTTGTTCGACCAAGGAGAAAAATATTTTTCACGAAAGAGAGAGAGGGGGGATAGAAAATCGTAAAGAGGGTTGTAGAGAAAAAGAGAGGATGAAGGAAAGAAGCGAAGGCGTCGATGACGGGTATAATTGGCGTATCTTGATTATCCAGTCCCGTAAGACCCATCCAATTAAAGGTGTCTCGTGACAAGGGGAAATCGAATCAATTAAAATCGACGTTACTGGTCTTTCGATATCGGGGTTGCCTCCTTCCCCTTTTGTGACTACTCTTCTCCTCCCTTGCTCTGCATTGTATCGGCGACGGTCCAAAGTAGCGGAGGAAAAACGTCGGTAATTGTCAATTATCGTTGCAGTAAATTACATATCCCCGAGTTAAGTGCGAGGCCAGATAAGAGGTCGGACTATCGGCGGAAGGTAATTACCGAGAGTCCTTCCGTTCGAAACCTGTAAACGTGTACAAGAGGGAGAGAAAGAAAGGGAGAAAAATGGAAAATCGAAGATCAACTTATTCTCACCCTCTTTACCTTCTCTTTCCTCGTTTCACACCGTATCGAGAGATTAATCCATTTAGTATCCAACCATTTTGGTTCTATCTATCGTATGAATGTATAGGATCTTAGAGAATTACCCATTTTCTACGTTGTTTTGTTAAAAATCAATGAATATTTTTTTTTTTTTTATTTTAAATAGATAATCGTGTAATCTTCGTTATGGATGTATAGGATCTTAGAGAATTATCCATTTTCTACGTTGTTTTGTTAAAAATCAATGAATATTTTTATTTTTTTATTCTAAATAGATAATCGTGTAATCTTCGTTTATATTTGATTATTAAGTATACCAATTGATATACCGTAAAATAATGAAAATGACAAATCTCGGTTTTTGGATATACTAAGAGGGTTAACAATAGTAACGGGAAGAGAGATAGAGATAAGATGTTCTCGCGGTGAGCTAAATAGTTCGAAGGGAGTCGAGGAATCGTGGCCTTGACACGTCGGAGAGAATAATGGAGGATGAAGGAAGCTAAGAGAGCAAAGGCAAGCGTGACAACGCGCGTACATATGTACACACACACGTATTCTACGTGCACGTATGTATTGTACAAATAGAAACGTTGGCTAGCAGCTGTTAGGAATTAATTTTAGATTAGACCGAAGCCCGGTGGTGGGTGCCTGACTAGGTCAACTTCGTTCGAGTCAACGAGCATCGTTACTGCCATTATTATGACTCTCTTATCTTTCGTGTAAGAATACGCGCGCGAGCGCATGTCCCACGAACTTGACGTTCCACGTACCTATAATATTTCCCTTCGTGTATTTCTTTCTTTTATCTCGTTCAACGAGAGTAAACTATTGAAAGCAACCGGTAAAATAAATTAAAAGTCATAGAAATAGATCAAGCGAGTAAAATAACTAAAAGAAAAAAGTTGCGAGAGTCGACAAAGAAAAACGAAAGGACCCGAATCGAAATTTTAACTTTGGTTTGACCCTCCAATCGTTAAAAGCGGACATAGCTGCCATTTGGAGGTTGAAACCGAAGTTTAACGATTAATCGAAACTTCGATTTGACCCTATAAAACCTACATTTTAGGCTATGTAGGTTTTGGAGGATCAAAACGAAGTTTATAAGCTTTGTTTTGACCCTCCAATGGTTAAAAACGGACGTAACTGCCATTTGGAGGCTGAAATCGAAATTTATTCATAATATATATAGATATATTGTTCTTGTTCCATAAGCTTCACTTTTAATCTACAAACTTCTAAAAGAGCATTTTGGAGGGTCAAATCGCGATTAAAATTTCGACTCGGGGATCTATTGATTTTAATAAATAAGGAGCGATGTGCGTTTAACTTAATTTATTAAAGCGTTATTAACGTTATCGCGACGATAACGAAGTCGTTAGCTGCTAGTTTTATGAGGAACGACGAAGGCCACCAGAGAAGGAGCCAACGCGAGATAGATAAATAATAAGTGGACGACGATCGTCGCCAAGAAGCTCGAAGCGATAAAACGATCGATAGGATCGACAGGAATCATGGTAAAAAAGCTATTTGCGGCACGGAGATAATAATACCTTTAAGAAATCGGGACCGTCACCCGTTTTATCCTTCGATACCTGACACCTCGCGTATACGGTGCTATGCAAAAAAGATGACGCAAGTGGCGTCTCGGACTGATCTAGTAAGTTTCGTTTGACGGCTTCGTTCTCAAGAACGTTTATGCGGGGGAGATATAAATTTAGGAAGTTTACCACTAAACCTACCACGACGGGTCAAATGACCTTTTATACGTTTCTTGTTTCTCGATTTTTTAAATAATACAGCTACTTTCATAGAAATTTATTATCAATAATATTTATTCAATAATATTTCTTAATGATAGCAAAAAGCATGTTTTTGTTGAAGTATTTGTCAAATAGATAAATGTAATGAAAATAAGTATGCCTTTATCGTCGGTAGGTTTAGTGTTAAGTACGTGCTTGGGAAAAAAGTGAAAACTTTACTAGGGTGGTCAGGGAAGTTCAACGATTATGATTGATAAGTTTCGTGTGATTATTATTATCTAGATTTCATTTGATGGATTCATTCTCGAAGACTCCGGATGAAGGTTAAAGGGAAAATTGAAAATTTGGTTAGACTAATAAATAAATATTAATATCTAGTCACGATTGGATCTCAATTCGTCTACATCGATCTTCGCGATCCACTAAAGCGTAAAGCTCTTCTACTCGTATGATTCACGTTGGTAATGATTCATCGTCGAACGCGACATAAATTATGTAAGATAACTGGAGCGTGGTCGTCTCTCGATCACACGAGATTGTATTTAACCAGTTATATACCTGCTATGACGATCCTATCGTTGCTCCTGTGACTCGTGAGCCTCTCGGTAGATAACTCTTTATCTCTAGAATCTATCGCTAAAAGCGAGACACGATCGAGAAATGATCCGTAATCGTTGTAATGGTCGTATGTATCTACGTTTCAAATATTTATTTTCTTAATTGATTTAGACTACCTATTTTCTCTCGTACGCATATCTATAAGGATAAAGAAATTTCAAACGCTGATTTATTAGATGGATCAAATCATTAGTCGTTTTCTTTGTACATACAGAGAGAAATAAATTTAGAAACATTAAAATTGATAGGACAAAAGAATGCAAATCTACAGACTGTTGGAAGAATAATAAAAAAAAATATAGAAAATGTTAATGCAATAAAAAAAATTTTAATTGAACTACCTATGTTCTCTCGTACGCGTATCTATAAGGATAAAGAAATTTCAATTTCAAACGCTGATTTATTAGATGGATCAAATCATTAGTCGTTTTCTTTGTACATACAGAGAAAAACAAATTTAGAAACATTAAAATTGATAGGACAAAAGGATGCAAATCTACAGAGTGTTGGAAGAATAATTAAAACGATATAGAAAATGTTAATGCAATAAAAAACATTTAAATTGAACAGTAATTATAAAGTATTTGAATGAATATTTCGATAAGACCAAAAATGAATCAAGGTTAAAATACGCCAGCATTAAGAGACGAAAATAAATAGAGAAAGATTACACATGAAGTATTTTCACTTTCGCTGGGTCGAGTGAATTCCGTGGGAAGGAGAACCCACGACGATATGACATTTTTTTCTCTCCTCTTTCCGCACCGACGATGCTCGCGCCGCCGTCTCTCTGAGCGACTCGACATGGGAATTTGTTCTTCTCCTCGAGAAGCTCTCGCTGTTTCTCGAAACAGGAGGAGTAAGAAGGAGGAAGGCACGACTCTCTCTCTCTCTTTCTTTCGTCCTTGCCTCACGTTTTCACTCTCTCGCTACTCTCTGTTTCAATCACAGACCGAAGGAAAACGAAGAGAGATTGAGAGAGAGAGGGGGTGTGCAAGGACGAGAGTGCGAGCAAGAAAGACAGAGGAAAGGGAAAAAGAGAAAGGATCGACGAAGAGGGAAAACGTACTCGCGAACACGCTTCCGCGTGGTCTCGACCGAGCCTACAAACCCGAGCCGCTTCTACTCGCGTGACTGATCGACCGCCGACTCCTTTCTACTTGCTCCGATTTTATCGTATCGCAAATTGAATTAGTAGGAAGCGTCGCGGAAAAGTGCTTTTTTTCTTCCGGAGAGGTATATACGCGTCTTAAGTTGAACAAATAATTCAAGTTTTATACTCAAAATAATGAGGAGTACAAGAACGTGATAATCCAATTTGATAGAACTTGAAAAAGATAATAGCGACATATTTCCACCAATTTGATTTTAAATCATATGTTACCTACTTAACAGGTTGAGTGCCACTCAAATTTTGAATAAAATCGGTTGTCTATATAATTTTATTAATAATTTTTTTCAAAATAAACATAGAGAAGAATTTACTATCATATATTTTATATTAAACCTCATATTTTTGATGATCGATGGTTATATTCTCATAAATATTGATAATCAAAACTAATAAACATTTCAAATGCGATAAGACAAATCGAGTGCCGGTCACCCCCATGGCGTTCAACCTGTTAATACACGTTGTGAAAAAATTTTGTTCAAGTTGCTACTAGAAAAATCTCCAAATATACCTAGATAAAAATGAATGTCGAGTGCAAAGGGTTAAAAGATTACTACAAAAGGGTTAATCCAAAAGTGACAATAATTAGATCGAATTTTTAACGTGAATCGCAATCATCGTACCTGGGTATAAAATGTTCTACTTGATTTAACCCTTTTAGTACTGGACGACGAAATATCGTTTTGTATGCGATCGCGCTTTATTTCTCGCATTGTGAGAAAGCTCTATTAAAATAAATTTATCAAATGTTATAACTTGATTTAATTATTCTCCCTTTCTTCCGTAATACGCTGCATTTTGAATTTTTTAAATATCATTCTTAGTTTAGTAAAAAAAAAAAAGAAAAAACCCTCTTAATAAATTCGACAAATTCGCTTGGTACTAAAAGGGTTAAATCATGTCGAGAAAACTTTCAAGTATACGATCGATCGATTAAAATCGAGAGCGTACAACACAAATTTTTGCGTTTGGTAGCCAATCATATGGGACATCCAATGCCTTTTGACTTGCATAATTACGACGTTATACAAAATGAGTTGAACCTTACTCCTCTGTATAAAAGGAGAGTCATGAGTGACATTATTTTTATTGCTAAGGTCTGCAGAGGGGTTATTGTCTCTCCTAATATCTTAAAATTAATTAAATTAAATGTACCCTCTAGGACATTAAGGAGTAGTCCCTTATTGCATACTGAGCAACATCGTACTCTCTATGGCTATCGTAGCTGTATCAATAGAATGTTTAACAGCATTAATCAGTATAATGATGATCTTGATATTTTTTCTCAATCTGTATCCTCCTTGAAATCTTCTCTAATGTACACACTGTAATTATTTCTTTATTATTCTTCATGAATCTTTTTTCTTCTTCTTCTTATTATTCTATCTGTTCCCCATACTAATTATATTCTTGTATATAAGGGGTTTATTCCTGTAAATAAATAAATAAATAAATAAAATGAACGGAGAAAAGGAAATCGTGTTAAACGAGTGACAAGATATTTCCATAGATAGGTAGATCAGAAATATATTAGTCCGTTAAATCTCCGAAGAAGCGCCAAGCCTCTACGCCGCGACGCGACGGTCGCGTAGACACGCGTCCTTCGATAGATCGCAGAATCTCGACTCGTCCTTGACAATGTAACGAGCCGTCGCGCCGACTCGTCGACGTAATACCTTCTTCGCAATCCTTTTAGGTAATCCTAACCGTTACATTCAATACGTGTACTCGAGTTGGTACATACGTACGTACGCAATTACCGAAGCAACTCTCGTTTCATCGCGCGCATTCTTCGCGAGCGGCTGCACGTAACGTACGAGCTGATTATTTTTCAAAACTTTGTGTCGTACCTCAACCGACGTATCCGGGAACTATCGAGAGTTTCGCGCGAACGTCATTATCTTCCATCTTCTGTCATTTCGAACGAGAGAGTTTAGTGGCGTAGATTTAAATGAGTTAATCCTTAACTGCTCGCACGGGGTCTCTTTGCAGGTTCACCGGGTGTAAAAAAAGTGATTTTTCATAAGAGTATGTACCTATTTCATAAGTTAAACGATCCTTTAGTCTGTAATAATAAAGTTCTTTCGTAATTAATTTGATTTTGCATTGAAAAATGCGAGTAGTCAAGGGTTAAGATTTCCAATGGAAATTGTGATGGTAGTTAGATTATTAGATAATAATGCATAACAGTGACAAATGACGTCAATCTACGTCGTTTTGAAATTTATTTCTAATCATATTGATAAGTTTATTAATAAAATAATAAATCGTGAGAATTAGTCAGTTGTTTTTAAGAATCGTATAGATACTTTTGATACTCGCTATAGGTACCTACACATAGTTTTGCTTTGGAAAGGCGAAAGATCGTTCGATCGATTCTTCGATCTTTCTCATCTCGTTTCGTCCTTGATCGTGTAGAAAGGTCGTATATCCTATGCATCTTGAAAGCGACAAGAGTTTCGACGTACGGCGAATCATGTACTCTTTAAGCAAAACTCAAAATCGTTATATCCCAAATTTCAATGTATCTATGCGTCGCGAGCGTTCGTTGACACCTAAGTCTCGTTTACGTGCCAGAGACGTAATTATTAGGTAACCAGAGGTAAGGAAAGACTATCGGGCGAAAGCTATGCTGAAACTGACCTATGACAATGCGCTTGACCGCCTTTTCTTCAAATAGATTCGACCAAGGAATCCTCTCGTTTACAATCCACCCGTTATATTTCTTTGCATTAAAAAAAAAAAAAAAAAATAGATATGCACTAAATATAAATTCGATAAAGTTTTATCCCACTGCGACCGTTCGATTTCCATAAAGTATAATTGGAATAAAGATCCGACACCCGTGCTATTCCGTAAGAATCTAACAAAATTTAAAACGACGAGGATAAAAATACTTCAAGATTTATACATCGAAAATAAGGAATCAATTCGAGAGAAAGTTCGATCGGAGCTCGAGAATCAAGAGGAGGAATTTGAAGGGTTTAGCGTTCGTACGCGAGTCGCCGCACGCAAAGGCTGCAAAGAAGTCTTCGTTTCTATCGCCGTCATAGTCATGCGGTCAGGAAGCAACTGGCGGCCATAATTTTACAGATCATTTCCCGCAGGCGGACACGCAATTTTCCTGAAAATTGCAAGCTTCGCGAGGGCACCGCCCTCCTCCCACCCTCCTCTAGCCGCACGCGTCTTCGACTCGTTTACGGTTCGTCACGACGATACCTTCCGTCTTTTTGTTTTTTTCAAACGATTTCGATCGAATTTTTTAAATCGAGTTACGAACAATTACTGTTTTTTTTATTACAAGCTTTTATTTAGTTTTCACGCAACAAGCTTTTAAGACAAATAATTCAACATAATTTATTATACGTGTTACAGCCATAACTTTGATACTACTTTTTTCGAGGATCCATCCATTCGAACTATAACCACTTATAAATAGCATTCAGCACTGTCTTAATCAAAAAATATTCTTATTATTGTCTTTTTAGTACACTAAATAAAAGCTTGTTTTTAAAAAGTTTTTTTTTTATCATATAATTCCTACTACATATAATACGTTACAACTCAATGCTATTTAATCCAAGGAAACGGTTGAATAAAAATATTGACTCGGTAATTAATCATAACTTCATAACTTTGTAATAACATTTAAGAAAAAATATGATAAAAAAGATGTAAAAATCGTTGGACCGATGCATACATCGATATACATATGCAAAATTAATTCGACGTATGTTTACGCAGAATTGATTAGAATTTCACTAATAAATTGATCGGCGGTGTATGTCACGAGAAACCAATTAAGAAATTGTACCGTACGAGTCTCGAACGATCAAAGATTTAGAAAATGATAAAAAGAAATTCGTCCGGTCCGTTATCTTAAAATAGAAAGCGACCTTTTTTTAAGAAACTCGTGCCGGATACGCGCTAGAAAGTCCTGAGAAAGAATACATTATATATCCTGGAATGATTTCGAGTATTTTTCTGCGACGGCAGGATCCAAGATGGGGGCAAATTTTCTTATCTTCCTTTCTTGCCAACGCGAAGGAGAGAAGAGAATAAAACAAATTCTTTTTCTTTTCAATGGAAAGGGCAAACGACTCAGGGAACTCGGCTGAGACTGCTTTTACAGCTCGCGCAGCTAGATCCCGGCCGTGGATCTCTGGCATTTATGCGGGTTCGCGGTCCGGAAGCCAGCGAACGAGCGATCGCTCGTTCCCTCTCGGGGAAAGTGGCCGGAGCAACTTTCACTCGCTCGCAAACCTCGCGACGCTAACGTCTCTCGTACGAAGTACTTCGCGATAGAATCAACGTGTATTCTTCGATCGTTTCTCATATTTATTTCTTCTTCGGTTCTCTTTATTAAAACTTATAAAAATGTACCCATCTATCGATAAATCAAATTTCAAACATTTTTTTAGTTAAATCAAAAGGAATTTTTGACTATTCATTCTTTAGAAAGTATTAAATAAATGAATTTGTATCGAGTCGAAATTTTAACTTTGGTTTGACTCTCCAATGGTTAAAAGCGGACGTAACTGTCATTTGGAGGCTGAAATCGAAATTTATTCATAATATATATAGATACAGGGTGTCCGCTTCCATGTAGTCAAGCGGAGGACTACATGTATACATCAATGACTTGAATCGAAATATCAAATACCGTTTTTCGAAATTCGTCTCAGTTAAATAGTTATTAACTAACAAAGATCGGCCAATCACGGTGAGCAGCGACATGTAACGTTGTTTATTGTGGATTGCTCCTCTTACTGCTTTATCTCTTGCCTAGCTGCGAGCTCGAGTGAACCACCTTCCTTTGCTAATCGCTACTAATTGACCGATCTTTGTCAGTTAATAATTTGTTAACTGAGTCGAATTTCGAAAAATGGTATTAGACATTTCGATTCAAGTCATTGATGTGTACATGTAGTCCTCCGCTGGACTACATGGAAGCGGACACCCTGTATATTGTTCTTATTCCATAAGCTTCACTTTTAATCTACAAACTTCTAAAAAAGCATTTCGAGGGTCAAATCGCGATTAAAATTTCGACTCGGGTATAGATTAAGATTATCGACAAATCGAAATTTTCTTTTCTTATACATGTAGGTACGATTTCTTATTTAAAAGAATGAAATTGTTTACCATCATATTATTTTACAACTAGCTTTTTTCTTCGAATATCCACAACGATCAGCAAAACGAGAATAAGGGTTAAAATAAGATTTGTTAAGATCGTATTAGCGGGCTATGTATCAAAGTAGTTATCACTTTCTAACGATCGGTTTAGTAAAACGATTGGAAGTTATTATTACGAAAGATCGTGTAACATGTGTCATATCTAATTGCACACGACGTATATTACCAAATCTATCGATAACGCCTTCGTATCGAACTCGTAATTTGATTTCCAGTCAATTTGCAATGTGAAGAGTTTGCTCATGCGTATAGCGCCTAACGAAGTGCAGTTCAAAATCCACGGACGAGGGAACGGATCGATATGTCGAGCGATTTATGGATTAGTAGCGTCGATTGATCAAATATGCGACAAAAGATGGATAATTATAGACCCCGGAAGTCATCGTCGCTTAAAATCATTCCAATTGTTTAATTCCATTAAGGATTATTTAAAGATAATGCGAATAATTTGAGTTATTGTGTCGGATTACGCCATTTTTTTTCGTTTACTTTATACTTTTTTTTTTTGGATCTCTCTCTTTCTCAACTTTCACATCGTCATCGTCGTACACGAGCGCACGTGGAAACTGGTTTACGGTACAGTCCTGTAGGCAGAATGTTAAGCTCGACCTTAGTATCGAAGCCTGCATGCCATTTGAATTCGATTTCCCTTTCGGAAGTGGCGACGGGGTCAGGAAGATCGCAGACGGTGTTTGGCGAACCACGCGTGACCCGCAGCGATCGTGCGATTCGATGAGCCTATAGTAATCGATAAGTATTGGAAGTAAATAGATTCTTAGGATACGGAAATATCATTTCAACGATAGGAGGATCCTATCGGCCCTCGTTACAATTTTCATGAATCTCGGATTTGAAATCTTTGATAATCAGTTTTTGTCGTGGCTTAAATAAACCTTAAAAAAGGACAGTATAAAAATATATATTTAAAAAATATCTTAATCAAACTATTTGTAAAAAGCGTGACTATAGAAATACAAGTAAATACTTGCTACAATGTTGTAAAACATCTATATCTTTATTTAGCTATGTTCTTCAAACGAATTATAGATATAACGTCACGTAATTATAGATCTCAAGAAAGAATATTTATAAAAATACGTGTTTCACGCTGTGGCAAAGGAAAGAAAAGAAAAAAAATGAACGAAATTAAAAAGAATGACGAACGAGTTATATCTTAATTGCTTCATGGCACCGTAGAGAAGTTTCGCGCGGAAGATTTACGAACGTCGTTTCCATGAATTCCGTATGTCTCTTTTTTTTTTCTTCTACTCCAACAATACAGGATCTTTAAGAGAAGAAGGAAGATCCTGTAATCGCTGGTAAACTCAATCGACGAGTCGACTTATTCTTCTTCTTTTACTTCGTGCCTGTGTGTATGGAGTCACGTGGACTTCAACACGGAGTGGGTCACCGGGTAACAGGAGGGGAAACGAGAAAAAGCGGAGAAGCATCGAGCGTGGAGATGTGTGTAAGTGCGTATACACACGCGAACGAAAGTAACTTCGATTCACCGGCCGTCGTTAATAGTCGCGAACTGGCGCTATTCTAACGTCACATTTTCTCTCTGGCTCTCTCTCTCTCTTGCTTTTTTTCTTTTTTGTTCAATGTACGTGAGAAATTGAAAAGTTTTCCGCAAATTTTCGTCCACCTCGATTGCTTTTTTTATATTTTCACGATTAAAATCTTGAATAAATTGGCACAACGTTATTGAGTCACCAATATCTCGAGATAACAACGATTGCGATTCGTGAGTCGTCGTTAGTACCCGAGTCGAAATTTTAACTTTGGTTTGACCCTCCAATGGTTAAAAGCGGACATAACTGCCATTTGAAATCGAAATTTATTCATAATATATATAGATATATTGTTCTTGTTCCATAAGCTTCACTTTTAACCCTTTGCACTCGGTGTCGAGTGTGACTCGACAAGACTGATTTTGAAATTAATACGATGTTGAATGTTCCATGACACTCGATTTTTTTTTAATTCGCAGATTTGTCTTCGATTCACCTATTTAGTAACTCGAAAATATTTTTTTTTTTTTACAATGCACCCAGTAATATATTGAAGTGTAATTATATAATGAAAATATGTCGCCTCTGAGGCGACACTCGAGTGCAAAGGGTTAATCTACAAACTTCTGAAAGAGCATTTTGGAGGGTCAAATCGCGATTAAAATTTCGACTCGGGTAGCCACGAGGACTTGACACAACTCTGACACCATATTTCCTTTCCATTCTATTGTTTTATTCAACATGTTGTCTGAATTTTTCGCCCACATCATATTTTCCATCGATGATGTTAAGACAATCGATAGATAATTTTTGATTTCTTCATGATCGAAACGCTCGACCGAACGGCACTATTCCAACGGCTTTTCCAACAGAGTATATCATCTCTTACGTCATCGCGGTCTTCGAGGATCCACGACAACGAAGCACCGTCTAAGTTTCCTTCATAGCAAGTAGAAGGAATTCCGAAGGAAAGCGAAAGTTCTTTCACTCTCGTTCCGCGAGTACTTCTTGCCAAGGATAGTTTCACTGTCTCCGCAACCGACCGGTCTCTCTTTTTTTTCTCTTTTTATTCTTACGGCGAACCGACTAAGGAGGTTAGGAGGTGATCCTCCTTACAATTAGAACGAATAGAAGCACGAGAAATGTTTGAAGATTACGTTTCGTCGTATTACGATATAATTAATGATGATAGTAATTAATGACAGTGTAAATCGTCATCGGGAAGAAAAAGAATACTTTGGACTATGTCATTAAACGAAACTATCGTTTATATGTAGTCGAAGATAGGTATAGTAACCTATTATTACGTACGAAACGCCTTCTCGCATCCTTGGCTCGGTGTGACGCTGAAGAAACGGCGCGAAGCTTAAAATATCTCTCGCTCTAACGCTCGATTCTCTTAAACTGAATTTTATTAGTTAACGATGCATTTTCTCGGCTAGACTCGACTCGCTCGTTTAGTTCATCGTTTAGCTCGTCGCGATAGCACGAATCGCGTAGTTTCGCGGAATCGATGAAAAACACGTTTCACCGGTAGGTATATGAGGAACGCGTACATCTTATTAAAGTAATTAAAGCCATACACCGCCTTATTAAGTACCGTCGTCGTCGCTGCCGTGCAAGTATATCGCAACGCCTTGGTGTTTTTACAATGAATGTAAAACATATTCTACAAATATTCCCAATCTTTAACATAGGTTGACGGAATAATAGAGAGAAGTAACCAAACATGGAATACTGTTTTGTTTTTTACACATAAAAATAATAAATAATATAAATCAAAAACTTTTAATCGTAATTATAATCAGTCATACATTTGCGCTTAACTTAGTAACAGTCTTGTGTTATATATATTATTTAAAAGTATTATATCGACACCCCCAAGGGAGAAGGTTGTAACTCAGTAGTAACTCACTATGTCTATTTTTGATTCTAATGCTCTTTTCGGATTACAATCACAGGCAAAAATAACTCTTTGCTCCATATTTACAATGTGTACTGAGTTCATATCAAACCCACGATTAGATTTACAATAAAGGAAAGATGAAATATTGTTTTATCGTCTTCCGCCGTCCATAGCGTGAAATACACGGATTTGAGTTACAACCTTCTCTCTTGGGAGTGTCGATATTTAACAAAATCAACATAAAGGTATCTAATTATGAAATAGGTACCCAAATATGGAACACTACAAAACTATGAACAATAAACTTTAATTTCTATGAGATGCTATAGGATCTTTGGTCAAATTTAAAAAGGAACTAAACCTACTTGCAATCATCGCAAATCCACAACTCTGCACCAGCGCAATCATTATGTGCCCAGAGTCCGCACATGAGGCATTTAATCCATGTTTCTCCTCGAGTATCTTGAGAAAACAGTCCGTGACAGAATATACATTCTGCATCTTTTGAGTCAGGAGTTTCGCGACTTGTACGCACGTATAATGATTGAAAGAAATAGAAGATCACTGTTTATTGAGGCGAGGAGTATTTGTTTACGAGAAATGGCGGTATTCCATATTAGGGATACTAGGGTAAACCTCCCAGTAACTGGCCACTTTAGCACTCTGGTCAGTTCACGTTAGTGTTTTGTTAAAATGGGTCACAATATTAATGTTTTTGTAATACCCATGTATAAAATAAATCCTCTTTTATAGATTTGAATTATTATTAAGTAAAACAAAACAATATTGGGTATATAAATTTACATTGTTTGAAAAATAACAGTACTCTAGTAGTAACTGGCCACACAATTTAATTATTTACAGTCATAAAAATAGTAATTGGCCACACAATTTAATTATTTACAGTCATAAAAATAGTAATTGGCCACGTTATACAAGTATCATTTGGACACTAAGAAATCAAAGTAAATCACAAAAATTCATAGAAACTTAATCCAAATGGCAGAAGTACCTAGTGGCTAGTTTCTGAACGTGGCCAGTTACACCTCGTTTTACCCTATTCCACATTTGGTTACTTTCCTCTACGTCTTTATTCAAGATTTGTCATACTACAAAAATAAATATCATAGCTCTAGGAATAACGTAGGTACGAAAAAAAACATATCACAATTTTCAAATTTCCCGCTCCGACGTAAGATTCTCCGTGAAAAACGAGGAAAACACTTTCACTTTGTACGAATCCATGAAAGCGTATCGATTCTCGTGTTCTTATCGCGCGTAACTTTGAAAGGTACACCTCGGCGTAAGCGGAGTAGTAACACACGCAATAAGCGTGAGTAATCGGTAGCGAACGTTGGAATCGGCTCTCGCGTGGAAACGATTCCCAGGAGGTCCGGAGGCTGTTAGAGGCTGTCGGAGGAGCGGCCAAGGACAACTTCACAAGTTTCCTACGAGTTTAAGTCCCCGTTATAAGAGAGCTCGTAACTCACCGACGCCGATATATCCGCGATACCCTGACGCCTATCGATCTTGAATTCTCGAGTGATCGAACGTGTCTACGAGAGAGAAAGCTTCCTACACAATTGCAAATATACATTTTTTTATTCTATACTCGTCATGTTGGGGGCGATCAATGGAACTTCGATCGTGGGAAGACAGAAGAATAAAGAAAATAAAAAGATGTTCGTTAGGATCGTCGTTTGGATCTAGTATGGCTCGATCGTTCTTACAGTTCGTGTCGAGCACACCTGTGTACACGTTGCTAGACAAATGGTCCGAATGTAACTTACGTGACACGACTCGTTAACACTCGCTCTTTAGTCATCGAATAAACTTGGATCATGATAAACTATGACGATCCAACTAACGTATTGGTATCTATATCTATTTTTTTTATTTCTTTTCTTCTTTTCATTGCATTTCCCACGGTCCGAAAAGAAAGAGTGGGTTGAGTCTTGGACGATTATAATAAAGCGAAATGCGTAGAAGTTGCGCGCGAAAAACTAGCGATAGGAACAACGAGGTCGAAGAAGAAGGAGAGATAGGCGTGCATACGCGCTCCCGCGCGTATTCATGCGAGTTAGAAACTCGAAGAAATATGTGTTGGCGCGTGAGTAATAGGTAGTATACGCGTGCGACCTCCAAACCCGTAACTCTTTCCCGCATTTTCCCAAGGTGTCTCGGAGCAATGTCTTCGAGATAAGGAAACGATAAGCATATGCATCGCTTCTTTTCGTTATTTTGTCTAAGAATAGTTTAAAGGCGGGACTGAAGGTACGCGGAATTCGGACTTTCTAGGAAGGAAAAGCTTTGGCTTAGAATCTTTAAATGATTTTGGGAATAATCTCAAATATTTTTTATTAGTATCGTCGGATCGAATCAATTTTATTTTTGCAAGTTTCGACCAGAACAAAATAGTTATTGACAATTTTATCGAGAAGTCGAGAGATTCGCTTAGAAAAATTCTTTTATACTGGACCGTGGTATTTTCTAAATCGCCAACTCCCCACCCCAAAATGAAATAATCATTTTCTCTGAAAACATTAGTTTCTCAGCAACGTTGTAACAAACTTTTTTGTTCCTCTCATCGCGTCATACCTTCAAACTTACTTACAAATCCGAATAAAATACGTCGTGAAATCTTCTTCCAATCTATGCTTAACGATCGAATCCTTCTTGCAACTTTTCTAACGCCACGAAGAAATACTTCGATTCATGGTATTTCCGTCGTTTATTAATAAACTCGTGCAGACTGCCTCAACGGTAGTAATTAGATGGCATCATTCTTATTATACCGAAGGTATTCTTTGCTTCCATTAAGGTCACTCGTACAATTAGAGGAGAAGACGATTGCAGGATGCGATTAGCGTCTTTACGATGCGTTAAGAAATAATCGGTTAAAATTTCCTGTTAAAATTTTCTCGCGTGACTATCGCTGATTTTTATATCGAAGTTTCTTATTTTTCCTCTTTTTTTCAAATTCTATTCATTCCCGCGAAGTTTGATCACGTGCCCGTGTCCAAATGCCATTAGAATCTTCCGTGCACGCTTTTATTGTAAAAAAAAAAAAAGAAAATGGCAAAGACCGTCCTCTTCGGCGCGATCCCCGTTCTTTTCTCGCTCCTTCCTTTTTTTTTTCCAACCGCTCGTAATCATTATGCTCGTCGACGTGTATCTATAATTAGAGAAGACCGAACTAATTAGAGCGTATTCGCACCGGTGAAAGTGTTTTGGGAAAAAGAAGCGCGTGCGCGTTTCCGGCTTGCTCGAGTGAACGACCGACGCAACGTACGAAACGTGCCTATATTGTTTCTTTCGTAAATTGGATCGTAATGAGAATTTTATTTAGATTTGTACGTTCGTAAAGTCCCATGCGCTTTGTATGCAAAACAGTATTTAGTTTAATTCCACTTTTATGCGAACAACCGCATTTAAATCTTTCATTTTATACTTTTAACTCGGGTGAAAATTTAAAAAACAAACCTACCTCATATTTTCATTAAAAATAAATGATAAGTACATAAGAAAACTTATTATTTGTCGAATGTTTTAATTTAATGAGTTCAGGAGCTTCTATCCAGATGGGAATAACTTTTTAATATCGCTAGAAATTACATCGTTAATCGAACGTTACCAAAGGATATACCTACAAAATGATTAATAACTTGGGGAGATTACGATATCTTCAGCCCCTCGATTTGACACTTTCTAATGCATATATGAGCTATTTTAAGAAGAAAGTTAAGAGTGATAAAAATCTCTAAATGTCGTAGTTTGGGAAATATAGCGCAATTAAAAACAACTTGGGAAAAGGAAAAACAACAACAACTTGGGATGTAGGAAAAATTGTTTGGAAGACATCTCTTACAAGTGTACTCTTCAACGAATGCTTCGATACTATTAGAAAATATGGTTTAAGAAACAAATGAGAAGTTAAACAAATGACGAGGGCAACGGCGTCTGGGTTGCGTCCGTACGTACAATGTTTTGGAGACACATCGCATACCAATATAGAAAGTAGCCAAAATATTTGCATTAATAACAGCGATGATTTTTTCGTTAAGAAAAGTTCTGCGTAATCATAATGCTAACGACATATTAAAAAATGCTTGAAATCGGTGTCCCGTGATCGAAGTAGTAACCTTGCAATTTTTTTTAAATTTCGCTATATTTCCTAAACTACGACATTTAGAGATTTTTATCACTCTTAATTTTCTTCTTAAAATAGCTCATATATGCATTAGAAAGTGTCAAATCGAGGGGCTGAAGATATCGTAATCTTGCCAATAACTTGAATATTTATTTACTTGGACTCGGTATTTCATAAGTAGAAAGAAAGGATGGGGTGCGTTAAGAGAATTAGAAAAGAGAGTCAGCTCGGGCTTAATAGAATCCAAGTTGGTGTTAGAGAAAAGATGGAGGACGATGGTGGCTTACCGCACGTACAAATCATCGAGAGACACCGGAGGACTCTACGAGATTTATCGGCCGTAACTCAAGTTTCCCGCGCGCCCGATCCTGCCTTCGTTTTCGCATTCCACACCTCCTCTTCTTCTTCACATTTTTTCCGACCCGCGAAGATGATTTATTTACGCGATGAATCCTCGAACGTGTTTCCTCAACTTCGTTTTTTTTTTTTCCTTTTTATTTAACCGGGTGTAGTTCATCGGTATTGCGAAGTTACTTTATCTTATTCGTAACTCCATCAATTATAGCGAACGTTCTTTAAAGCCGAATAATATTTCGAGGTCTTTTTTTATTGTATCGAATATTCGAATTAACAAAATCTGCATGTTCAATTTTTATAATAACATTCCAAAAAAAAAAACTCGGAAAAAGTGTAATTGCTGCAAGAAGCATTGTCAATTTTTTTAAGAATCATCACGCGATATTTCCTAAACCTCTTCGCAATTTTAGAATACTTTCGGTCATTTAGAAAAAAAATTACTAGGTTTAAGGCCTGTACGAATGGTTTTTACATTCATCACGTTTTATTCGTCGAAGACATTGAAGCATTAAGTGCATCAAGCGTTTTTTTTTATCCCTAACCTATTCCTCGTTATTGCAACGTTACTTTACCTGATTCAGCGATCGAGGTAGGCATTTTAAAAAATACTATACTCTAGCGGATTGAGTTTTTTTACTCCGAGCCTCCACGAACACCCAGTTTTTGTCCCAAGTAAGAGAACCTTCTCGTTGAAGCGTGTCCTATCGAAGGACACGCATATAGGATTGCAGAACTATGAACGCATAACGACAGTGAATCCCAATCTCTTCTGTCTTTGAATTTGACACGGTGGAAATACATATACGTAATACATACGGTGTAGAATAGGAACTAATGTCCCAGGGATATAGCAAAATATGTTTGTCAAACCCCCTAGCGATTTGACCAAAGGCAGAACAATTTTTAAACCCCAGAAACATCCTTGTGCCGAGGCAAGAGACTTAATATTTAAGAATTTTAATTTATGGCGTTTGTTATGGTCGTATTTTAACAGTTAAATTTTTAATAGCAAGTGGTGATTTTTATAAAAAGAACATGCTAGAACAATTATTTCCGAAAACCTGTCTTTATCCCTAACGTTTCGGTACTAAGATTGTACCATCCTCAAAGGGCGAAAATTTGCTTCCAAAAACTTTAAATTTATTCTATATGTGAACTAAAAAGACTTTAAATTGTAACAATAAAAATGACTCTAAAAAATTTAGAGTGACACTACCGGTAGGACTACCGGTAGTCCTTAAGATGTAGCCGAATTGTGATCATAGGAAACGAACGTAGACCAGTATTGTTAATTTAAAAATTTTTTAGAGTCATTTTTATTGTTACAATTTAAAGTCTTTTTAGTTCACATGTAGAATAAATTTAAAGTTTTTGGAAGCAAATTTTCGCCCTTTGAGGATGGTACAATCTTAGTACCGAAACGTTAGGGATAAAGACAGGTTTTCGGAAATAATTCTTCTAGCATGTTCTTTTTATAAAAATCACCACTTGCTATTAAAAATTTAACTGTTAAAATACGACCATAACAAACGCCATGAACTTAAATTCTTGAATATTAAATATTAGAAGGTCGATAAACTTAATTATTGTTTGTTGAGGCAAGAGACTGGCAAGAGACTGTAAGGAAGGAAAAAAAACAAAAGATATAAATTCCTACTATATCGATCGGATTCGAGACAAGCCAATTCGTGAACGAACAAAAGATCCCTTGGGATTCGTGAATCGCGGAAATAGATCGCGTGGCATCGTTACCGATCGGATAAACAATCGCATTTGTTTGGAGATGACTTCCTGTGGCCTTGCTCGCTCGTTCGAAGCTATTTCGGACGGGCGATCGAGCAGAGAGATGGAAAAGAGGTAATGGTAGGATAGCAGTGGTGGTGGTAGTGCAGAGGAAACGTATTCGTTCGACATAGACCGGTGAACCCAGCTAGCAGTAGCCATTGTTATCCCTAGATTCGTTTAATCGAGAGGATTCCTGCTCTCTAAAGCGGCCCATCGTTTATTGTCAACGGAGAAGAGGAAAATCAGGCCACGAAACGATCGAGCTTACGTTTCGTTCCATCGAGACAGAAAAAGTGGTACACGTATTCGTGTACCCGTAGGGGAAGAGTGGCATGAAAGAGCCACTTTTTGAAAGAGCCACTATCATTTACATAGTAGTTTTTAAACGAATGTTGGACGAATTAGTTTTTGAAAAACTAGTCAAGTTTTTGCTAGTTTAAGGGGTTACGCCACCCTGAGACACTCCAAAACGTACTGAAATTGAAAAATTATTTACTGTATAACTATAATATATAAATGGTTTCTTCTAATTCCTTTGTTTACAGCATATATGTGGTAACAATTTGTGAAAATTTTGTCTAAAAATATTCAAAAATAGATGAGATATGCGTTGTCTCCTGAAGCTCTTTTTCCGTTACGCCCGCTGGCGGCTATCACTTTTCCGAGGTCCAGGTTCGTCTAAGAGAAAAAAACAAAAAATATTATTATTCAGTGATAAAATAGCTATGGTGTAGCATAGGGGTTTTTGAAAAAAATAATTATTGCGTTCGGTATAGCTCCCGTTCTGTTTTGAACCTATAAGTTAGACACTAAAAAATTTATTATAAACAAACGGTTTACCGCATCGAAAAAATCCTATGCTACACTTTAGATAATCTTATAAAGAATATGTGTACCAAAGTTGAAGTAAGTGGGACGAATAGTTTCCGAGATTTTTTGACAGCCAGTGCGAAAAACGTTGTTTCGAGAGACAACGCATATCTCATATATTTTTTAATATTTTTAGACAAAATTTTCACAAATTGTTACCACATATATGCTGTAAACAAAGGAATTAGAAGAAACCATTTATATATTATAGTTATACAGTAAATAATTTTTCAATTTCAGTACGTTTTGGAGTGTCTCAGGGTGGCGTAACCCCTTAACTAGCAACCAGTGTTACTACTTAAAAACTATAATTCGTCCAACATTCGTTCGAAAACTACTGTGTAAATTCTAGTGGCTCTTTCCCTACGTACACGCATGATAGAAGAAATTCACGTATTTTTACACGGGCACGCGTTTATGCGACATTTTTCTCGTAGCAGCTCGGATCGTCGCTTTTGCGGTCGCATACGAACTCGACCGGTTTACGATAATTGTACACTCGCACGAACAACGAAAAGGCATCGTCATCCAGTCGCACGGCTCGCTCTTTTATACGTACGATAAGCGAAGGCCACCTACGATTGTTCTCTCCCGCGAATCGATGGGTATATACAGTTTAGAAAACCGTATCTTCTTTCTCCGGACGTACGATCTTCTCCTGGCCATCTTATCTTCTATTTCTATTCCGTAGTTTATACTTTGGACTAAAAACAACGTGTAAAAAAAACGTTTCGGTTGATTACACCAATTTGCACCGGAGGCGACTGAAAAGTATCCTAAAATTTTCGAGGAACTCTCGAAAAGGTATAATCGCCGAATGACAAACCGTTAGAAGAATTCAAAACAATTTAATAAGTATAGGAGTACTACTAGGAAGAAGCGTATCGGTAACGACTTAATTGCATCGAACGAACAGCTAGCGTGATTTCAAATGAATCAGAAGGAAATGAAATGACGGTGAAAGATAAAGTCAACTTTAATTCCCGAGGTTATCAATACCAAAAGTATCGTCATCTTTTGAACATATCGCGCTCGAAGATAAGAGTACGAAATACGGCAATAGTTAAGCAACGACTCGGTATCTCGTCGAAGGGACGCACAGTTATAATTTCAAAAGGGACCAGAAGTGGCTAAAGTCACGATAGAAAAGAAAAAAATCCACTTTAAACGCATTCCTCGAGGGCATCGAAGTCACTCTCGCGTGCGCACCTGAACAGCAGGTAGAGGTTCGCGTGTCGCCGATTACGTAAACGAGAAACGTCTGCGAAAGAACGAGACTCCTTCGATCGATAGATCCAGAGAGAGAGAGAGAGGATGAAAGAAGACAGAAATAAAAAGGAAATAAAAGAAATAAAAGAGAACACCGGCCATTAGAGAATAGCTTGAGGAATACTTAAAAAAAGAGAGAGAGAAAAGAGACCGGTTATACCGCTAACGGAAATCTTTAGCTGTGTAGCGTTGTGCCGGAGACGCTGAGATTCCTCGCGAGCGGAGCGCCCTTTACGGTACTTCCGCTTTCGTTACGCGAGAGTGGTACCCACTACGCGAGCGACCAGTTCCCGGGAAAAACAGGAACTCCCGATGACTCGGATACCTACTTTTCTAAGCTCGCGTGTTCGCCAAAGTCCGAATGAGAACGATTTTAAGTGAAGAGACTTAAAGGAAAGTTTGCTTGAATAATTTTTTTTTTTTCTTAAGGGCCAGCTGACACTTGCAAATGGCAACGGACGACTAAATATTGAAATCAATGAAGCATGAAATCACATGCGACTGAAGTTTAACCGTAAATTTTGTAGGCTTTCTTCCATCGGAGTTGTATATTATCTATTGATACACAAACGCTAAGGCGTGCGTCTGTGTGTGACACCTAGCGCGATGTTTACCTGGCGAGGTGAGAGATTAATGGTAGTCAGTCGAATTACTGAGCGAAACCAGAGCGGTCGTCCCGTGCCGTTAGACATTCCATTTCATTGTTTAGAGTTATTATTATAGTACGATATACAGGGTGTCCGCTTCCATGTAGTCAAGCGGAGAACTACATGTACACATCAATGACTCGAATCGAAATGTCTAATACCATTTTTCGAAATTCGACTTAGTTAACGAATTATTAACTAACAAAGATCGGTCAATTACGGCGAGCAGCGACATTTAACGTTGTTTATTGTGGATTGCTCCTCCCACCGCTTCATCTCTTGCCTAGCTGCGAGCTCGAGTGAACCGCCTTCTTTTGCTAATCGCCGTAATTGGCCGATTTTTGTTAGTTAATAATTCGTTAACTAAGTCGAATATCGAAAAATGGTATTAGACATTTCGATTCGAGTTATTGATGTGTACATGTAGTCCTCCGCTTGACTACATGGAAGCGGACACCCTGTATACTATAACTTTTATAATCAAAGAAGTCAAACACCAACTTATAAAACAAGTTGTAAAATATCAAGTAACGATATCTAATAGAAATCATTTTCTCTCTTTTCTTTGCCAAAGGATTAATTTTCAATCGTAGCAAAAATAGTAAGTACAAAAATTATGCAACGACCCAACACCATAAAAATCTCACATAGATATACATATAAGGGTTAACGTGGATCGTTGGAAACGTTATTTTCACGAGGAAAACTTGGAAACCGCGAAAGGAGAATATTATCGCATCGTAAAACGGCTCACGTATGGACGGTTTCTCGGACGATGATAATTTAGCATTGTTCCTTGGAAAAAGATTAAAATGGCGTTCCGTCGGCTCGATAATATGCGAGTCGCTTCTAGGCGAGTATAGTCGAAGATTAGTATTGCATTCGCTGGGTTTTCCTTGTTGCGTCTTGACCGAGGATCACACTTATCGAATACCGATTAATATTATCGTTTAAAGATCGCATGAAACTCCGAATGATCGAGTCTTTCCTTCGTTCCTAAGTTCGTATTCGATCGACTGACTTCGCGCGTCTCGCGGTGTCGTATTCCTAACTGCGGTCGGTTCTAATTTTCGTATCTGCGCCGTACTAAAAGCAAGACGATCTATAGCATAACGAAACAGTGTCAAGGTAGATCGCCAAGAAAATTTATCTGGGTAGAATGGGGCCGAAATTTTCATAATGGAAAAAAGCACGAATCGAATACTAAAATGAGAGGGTTGGAGTGTTATCTAAATTTCATGGAATATTACAAAAAATGGAAGAGTCTGATAATTCCGAAAAGATATTCATACACAATCATAAGTAGGTATGCTCGATAATTTACTTGAATAGAATAGTACCTGAGTTTCTAGGAAGATTAGAGGAAACGTGATCGTCTTTAAAAAATTATCATTTAATTCCCTTATCGTAATTAACAACATAGTCGAGTATTCAGTTTAAAAATACGATTACCGAACGACGAAAGTGTAACATAAACGGGGAAAGATGCGAGAGGATAAAAAAAGGCAAGTTAGAAGTTGATGTAACAGCAGCGGCAATGACGGTAACACGTGCTACGCGAGAGGTTACCGACTTGCTAATGACTTTTGCGACCTTCTATCTCTCTCTTTTTCTCTACTGGTCGTAATTGTGCCGATAACCCCGATTAGCGATACAGCTAAACGTCTTGTAACACGATAAAACACTGATTTATCGTACCATGTTTGAAATACACCCGCGCAACACCATGTAGTCGATGTAGCCAATCGATGCCTCGCGGCTAACATTCTTGAAAAATGTTACTAGGTAGCTCGAATTCGTTTTGCGAATTGTTGAAAGCAGCTAAAAATTTGAAATTGAGAAGTCCGAATTTTAAGGCTCCATATACAGGGTGTCTGGTTCCAGGTGTCCAAGCGGAAAACTACATGGACACATCAATGACTTGAGTCGAAAAGTCTGATACCATTTTTCGAAATTCGACTTAGTTAACGAGTTAATAATTAACAAAGATCAGCCAATTACGGCGATTAGCGAAAAAAGACGGTTTACTTGAGCATGCAACTAATCAAGAAACGAAGCAGTAGGAGGAACAATCCACAAAAAAACAACGTTACATGTCACTGCTTGCCGTGATTGGCCTATCTTTGTTTGTTAATAACTACTTAATTGTGCCAAATTTCGAAAAATAGTATTTGACTTTTCGACTCAAATCATTGATATGCACATGTAACTTTCCGCTTGGACACCTGGAACCGGACACCCTGTATACGAAGATTTTATCGTAACGATTATGCTAACTGAACACGAAATTCCCCGGTCGTATTTTCCTCATCTTTTTGTGGATAATATTTTTTTAAATAACTTACACTAGGGACGTAGGATAGAAAGTTGTTAGGAAATGGAACTAAAGAACTTAGTTATAATGTGTTGCTTATTTCATGGCTAATTAGCATACAAAAATTGCCATTCTAGTTACAATGTAGCTAAATAGGTAACAATGTGATCGAGTCTCATCGAAGGAAATACTTTGAAATACTTTTTCGAAGGAAAAGAGGCATTCTCTTAGCGAAGCGTGGCTCTCGTCACCGAGATTTCCGTGCGGTGCATAGGCTAAACAACTAAACAACGGCGAGCAGTAATTTGGCTCAAGGCTATAGCTCGTCCGTCGTTCGACTCACCGCGGAACTAATCTCGCGTTGCGAAGCGGCTTTAGGCCGTTTAGAAGGTGCCCCGTACGACGAGGGGGACTCCCCTTCCTAACTTTGTACATACATTAGTTCGCTCCTCGTCTATCGTCATAAGTTGCATAGGTGCATTTCCTTCATTCTTTTAAGTCGATAAGAAAGATGCCTACTCCATTATTTAGAAAGAAAGGCTTATTTAAATTCTTATCAAATAAATGTAATACATACATGTAATACTAATTTAAATCCTAATAGCAATAATAAATGTTTTATCGTTCTTTTGAAAACAAAATTTAATTAAATATCAATTATAAGAAGTAAGGCTGTTTTAATAATAAATACTTTGCATTTAGTTCTCTTTTTTTTCGGAAAGGGCTAAATCGGTGGTTGCCAAACTTGTTTTTTTACGGAATAGGTACTCAAAAATTTTGAAGTTCGTAGAAACTTTAAAGATGAAGTTACCGAATGTTTGAAGATTTAAAAAATCTGTTTTTAGTTTCATAAATAAATTGACAATTTTCTGTCACGACAGTTGAGAATCACTGAGCTAAAGCGATAAAAGGGTTAAAATGGAATAACTTTCGACACCGACTAGTCGACTCGGTACGTTTTCTCTTTCCCCGTCGATATTCTCGTGCTAGCGTAGATAGATACGCTTCTTTTTTTCACTTTTTTCACATGCAAAACGACACGACGATCCGCATAACGACGTTCTATTTAACTATTGTCACCAGTCCGTACCCAGCCGATTCAAGGCTGTCCTCACAATGCAACAACCACCTTCGTTCGTTGGTACACGCCGGCGGATAGTCTTGTAAAAGAAAGAGACGAGAAAAAGGACGGAGAATTCTCTTCTTTTCTTTAACATGTTAAATATCGTTGGGGTCATCGGTGACCGGCATTTGATTTGCCAGTTTCGCCGACGTGGTGTCCGGTTACTCGACAAAATAAATTCGTATATTACAGCACGGTTCGATAGTTAAACAAACTGTAACAAAATTGTAAAATGATAATCGAACAAGTAACGTTATAACTAAATTTCACATGAAAAATTATGATTTTTTTATATATTACCCGATTAATACAACTGTTTTAATCATCTTTGTTCTCCCAATCTTTCTGTCCTGCTAAATTGCATATTTGTTTTAATATTATTAATTCCGCGGGAATACTTTCTTGTTGTGCTTCATACTCTCTGAAAATCATTTCTGTTGCTACGATTAGTTAACCGACGTTCGGAGGATCAAACGTTCGGATAATCAAACGTTCGAATAATCGATGTTCGGATAATCGAGGTTCTACTGTAATTCATCTGTAAAATCATCATTTATTATTAAACCAACTGTTAAAAAAACGACCATAACAAACGCCATAAACTTAATTCTTATAATATTAAATATTACTAGGTCGATAAACTTATTAATCTTTGTTCTACTGTAATTTTAATCGCCGATCGTAAGGTCTCCAAAAATTTGTCTGAAATTCTCTGCATGCGTTCGAACGAAACGACGTTAACGTTAATTAATGTTAACCAGTAAAGAATCTTCGGTGATCAAAGAAAGAAAAGTCGTTTCGTGCTGGTCTTCGTAAAGATGGAACGCGATGAGTCTTACGAGACTCGGGCCATACGTGAGCCATTACGTCGCGAATTACGTACAATAATTTCTTACGCGCCATTAACCACCGTATCGTATGAAACACGCAGCCTTTTCTCTCTCTCTCATGAGACTGGACGAAGAGAGATGAGAAAAGAAAGGAACGAGATAGAAATAATCCATCTTTTTCGTTATATTTATTAACGATAAATAAAATCGCTGATGAACCGTCCTAACCATTGTAATTATGTTACTCGGTCTCGTCATCGTGATTTCTCATCGTTAACACACGATCATCGTCATAATGATCATCGTTGTCATCATGATTCTACGGTATGATTGTTAGCCTAACCTCGTAGCCTTGGCAATCGACCGGACGTTTTTTTTAAGTTTCTCGACAACGAACGAAAGACTAAAATACTTACACGAGTGAATACAGTGGGTGTCAAACATGTTCGTACTTTCTTTTTAAGGAGGTTCATCTGGTTAAGTAATTAACAAACAGATAATAATAAAAAAATTTGAATACAGTTATTAGTATCTACAAAATCACCTCTCAAAATTTTAACCTCTTAGGATACCTTGTTCGTGAGAAATTAATCAAAATAGATTTGCTCAGTTAACACAGTCCCTTATGGGTTTTAGTGGTTTTCCCGTTTGTATAGACGAAATTTGCAAGCATTGACAAACAGTTTCGGAAGAAACTTCAATAATTTATAAAAAAAGATCTTAAGAATATATCATAATTATTGAAATCCTCGCGTATACACATATTCTCTTACCTCTTCTCTTTTACGGAAGCTACGAACTGAAATTATCTCCTCTTCGTGGACGAGTGGGAGAGGAGTTTAGACCGTTGCTGGCCTTGGAGAAGATTCTCGCTCAAAAATAGTGGGCTAGAGCCTGACCCATTCCTCTCTTTCTCTCTCTTACACGTTCTCTTAGCACGTTGAACACATTTAAACGTGTCCATTCGGCGTTTATACGTTTAAAAACGATCTATGCCGAGGCGAAGGAAGAACGTCCGTCATCCATCTGTCGAAATAAGAAGCGAAACGGAAAGAGATGGAAGGAAAAAGAAATAAGACAAGGATAAGAAAAAGGACGAGCTCGTAAAGTTCGTTTTTCAAAAAGATCGACACCGAGTGACTGGAAAGTTAAAAATAATTTTTAACGTCCTCTCGATCGTACGTAATATCTGCGAATTCGATAAAGAAATGTTCAAATTCGTTGTCGAAAGAACTCCGTACGAGTTTCGAGCAATGGAAATGATTCGACGATGTGGAACAAATTTATGGATATGAACCGTGAAGTAAGCGAGAAATAGATTCGCGAACGACTTCTCGATTATAACATAGATCAATTTCGAATAATTTGCCGGGTAACTTTCAGATTTATGACTCGAGCTTTGATGTATACGCGCATGTAAATCAACCTAATCGAACACGATCAACACTTTCCGTTTAGATCTAAATTAATATTGTTTCCGAATTTCCAACGTGTTATTACGACCTGTTGTATCATAAATAAAGTTATTAAATTTCATTACTAATTTCTTACCAATCTAATATGGGACTAACGAATGACCTACCATGACTCATACTTTAAAACTTATTATGTCAAATCAAGCCGCGCTGGCAACATCACATATTCCTTTTCTTTTTCTGTAATTTATTAGCAATTATGTTATTTCTATAATATCAACCATATTTTTACCGATACCTAAGTGTTAAACATATTTCCTAACTCAAAAAATTTGGCATTACCTACTAATAAGTAGTCGGGTAGTCGTCGGTCAAGCAGTCGTACTCAATCGTCTTTTTGTTACTGCCATTCCAATTGTAATATTCAAGAATTTAAGTTTATGGCGTTTGTTATGGTCGTATTTTAACAGTTAAATTTTTAATAGCAAGTGGTAATTTTTATGAAAAGAACATGCTAGAACAAACTATTTCCGAAAACCTGTCTTTATCTATAACGTTTCGGTACTAAGATTGTAACATCCTCAAAGGGCGAAAATTTACTTCCAAAAATTTTTAATTTATTCTACCTGAAAAGGAATAAGTAGAATATTACAAGGGGGACACACACAATACCTTTTAAACTACCATTCTTTTAATTAAGTATATCATTTTAACATGATATATTTAATTAATTAACGATAGGGAATTCAATTTGTAATTACTTACATGTGAAATAAAAAGACTCTAAATTGTAACAATAAAACTGAATCTAAAAAACTTTTTTAAATTAACAATACTGGTCTACGTTCCTTTGATCTCAATTCGGCTACATCTTAAGGACTACTGAGTCACGAATTTCTTAGACGGCTATAATACGGTTGAGTATGAAAAACCTGATGTTGACTTTAATTACATGTAGGAGTTGTGGAGGTGACCACAATTGCAATTGTAAGGAATATAACAAATTCGTTATTTCCTGTGAAATTAAATTTTAGTAATAAAAAAACCCAATTTACCGCTATCGCTAACTTTTTCCGTTCATTTTATTTGTCCAGGGAAGCAAGGCAAAGATGGACCGGAAGAAAAGAAGGATGCCGACGGCGAGCTTTGGGGCAACGTGGAAGCGCAGGCCGCCTTCCTCGGGCCCAATTTATGGGACAAAACTCTGCCTTACGATGCCGACCTGAAGGTATTGAACCATGTATGTACAAAGACACGCGATACGGTAAGATTCCATTTCTACAACCTGGTTGTGATGAATCCTACTTAGATTCTAATACGAAACATATGAAGAAGAAAAAAGAAAAAAATTAAAAAAATTAAGAAAATCTGATGCACGTTAATGCAAGACGACCGCCATACTAGATCCCGAATAGTGATGGACGGCAAGACAAGAATTTCAAGATCAAGACAAGACAAGAAAAATCTATCAAGATTCTTGATTTTTGATAACTGAAACTATAATTATACGTATGTAATTATAATAGTGTAATAATAATTATATATTATGTAATTATAATTTTATATATAGGGCCATATATATCGGGGTTATGTAATATTATAATCATGTTGAGATCTTTCCGTCTATTTTCAATTTTAAATAATTAAATGCAACATTTAAATTAATTCGAAACAAAAACTTTATAATTTTACTGGAGACTGCAGTTTATTTTTATTGTAAATATAGGAAATCTCTATTTTGTAATGATGTGTCCTCAAACGTGCTCTTAAGTGCGTGCGTTTAGTAAACTAGAGACCTTAAGCTTCAAAATAGTTCTAAAAATTGTCTACTACGAACATTTATAGCTAATATAGAGTAATTTGAAAATGACCTAAAAATTTCAAGAATTTTCTTGCTCCTTTAATTTTTATGACCAGTAGAACTTAAAAAATTTTTTTTTAATAATTTTTATAAAAATGTTCAAAAATAATAAATCAAGGTGTGGTAAATAAATATTTATAGATATTATAAAAATATCAAGAATCTTGCAAGAATCAAGACAAGAAATTGATTGTCAAGATCAAGACATACTAATTCTCGATTGTACAAAATCAAGACAAGTATATTCGATTCTTGTCTTGAATCCATCACTAATCCCGAAGCTTTAAATAATCATTCTCTTCCCGCTTAGCCAATAATCACTTTGCCTTAAACCATTTTCTAAATACGGGGTTCGCGTAGAAAGCACTGTTTTTTTTTCGATTTTCACTTTTTTTTAAGACTCGTTGGAAATGAAATGTTATAACTCGACCGAGCAACATAATCTCCTAGATCGTTAACGAGGAAACCAAAAAAGTGATCTCTTATAAAAGAAAAAGTCGATCGTGGATCGTAAAAGGACGATTTTATCCGGAAAGAAACACCTGCGCGGTAACGCCGATAGCATTAGGCAAGTTAGACGTAACAGAGAATGGAAAATCTCCGTGGCGGTGGCGGCCTCGTTATAAACGCCTACTCCGTTCGTAATTCGCCTTCTTCCTGGATCGAGAAACCGGGAAACGGTGCGAGCGGCGCGTCGCGCGACTATTCGGTCTCGCGAACGTCTATATATCGCGCAGCCAACTTTCTCCGTTATGCATCGTCGGAATCGAGCAACTTTTTGGCTCCTTATTCTTTTTCTACCTACCTTCCTTCTTTTCCTTTTGCTTGCCTACCGAGAGAATCGTTACCTTCTCTCGCTTCTTCATTTTGACTCCTATATTTATCTGCTATTATCGTTATTAACTGCATCTTTATTTTATATTATTATACCAACTATTTCGCTATTATTTCGTTAGAATGTCTTCTTCTTATTCGTTATAGTTTCTCATAGAGCTAAAATCATATATGCACGTATGATATAACATCGGAGAGATACTTCGTTAGCAGGTACTTGCTTGTTTATTAAAATTACGTGTAACGTTCGACCATTCGCGTTTGTCTCATTTATGCGATCCAAATGATAGGATATTATATTGTAGTATATTATATAGCAGTAGAGGTTTTTAAAACGTCGTTTCTTTCCTTCTCCGGGAGGGAAGGTAAACGAACGTTCCCCGCGTAAAGTCGAGCGAGCGAAAAGTTGGACGGTAATCATTTTTTTTTTTTTTCTTCCTCGCGGCCAGGCAGCCCACCTTTCCATCCGCGTTCGACTCACGGCGCAGCTACTTTCACCGGACGGATAATATTGCCGGGTTGACGCTCGAATTTCGAACGATTTCTATCTTTCGACGAATGAACGAACGAAACATATTCTTTAAAAGTTACAATTTTGCGACTTTTTTTTTTTTGTTTTCGAAGAAGTTTTACATAAAACAAACAAAAAAACTGAAAATAAAAATGTAAATTATTCGGGAACATTCTTGTTAGATGATAATATACACGAACGTTGTCGGTTGTTCGCATGCAACTCGATCGAACGTAACGGTTAGAATCTTGATTCCTCATTGACACTTCTTGTTCCCCTGCCGTGAACCTTGACTTTTTGTCGACGACGAGGAGTACTTTAAACGTATAAACAATCGAAGAAAATCCTTCTGCTCGGATCTCCTCTAACGATGATCGATCTGTCGCGTTAGCACTTAAATGGTTAAATGGAAATCTTCGATCGGTTCTTTCTTCACCCAACTGACGTATTATATTTGTATCAATCCTGATCTAACATTACAAAACTGAAGAAAAAACGTGAACGATAGTTAGTACCTCGTCGACGTGTGGTGTCTCTCCTCAACTTTGTTTTCCCTTAACACTCTCTTCCATTTCATTCGACTCCATTTCTCCGAAAAAAAAAAAAGATGAAGAAAGGTAAGTGACCAAGCTGTCCATAAATGTTTCCATCATCGTCTGACTCGTTCAAAGCTAAGGTGACCAGATTTTTAGATGGGCAAAGCGGGACAACTCTGAAGGAGGGGGGGTTATTAACAAAAATTTTCATACAGAATAAAAATAATATCGTATTTTTTTTCTTTTTTTTTTTTAGAACGCAAAACAGTGATTTTCATAAATATAAAACTAAAAAAATATAAATAAAGTTAAAATTTAACTTAATTCTAAAAGTCGGGACTTTCGAAAAACGTCGCGGGACGCGGGACAAATTGTGAAAAATCGGGACTGTCCCGCCAGAAGCGGGACGTCTGGTCACCTTATTCAAAGCTAATAACTCGACAGGTGTGATCATATCGGCTTGATAGAAAAAAGTCCAATGGCATATCGGATGCAGCTTGTCAATCGAGTAAAAATGATATGCTTGTCCTAACTTCGAATGGGTTAACTCGTTAAAAATGATTTTGCATGAATCTGTTCTACCTGTTTGCACATGAAATAAATTCTTTCATCGATGAAGGACCTTGTTTGATACAAAGAAACGATCGATGTTCTAATTTTTGTCTATTTTTCTGTCATCAGTATGTGGACCTGGACGAGTTTCTCTCGGAGAACGGCATCCCGGTCGACGGAGTGGCTGGCGGCGGGCAGGGTACGATGCAGAGCGCACAGTTGCACAAGATCAACAACACCGAAGCGGCGAGTCATCAGGGACCAGCCGGTCTTCACCTCGAACCGGTCACCAAACGCGAAAGGTCACCGTCGCCGAGCGAGTGCTGCTCGCCGGACACCTTAAACCCACCTTCACCCGCGGACTCCAGTGAGTACCGCTCTAACCTATCTTCTTCTCTACCTTTCGTCAATTTCCTCCTTTCTTTAATTTTTGTTTGCTCATCGATCCTGGAGAACGTGCGATAGGTTAGAAACACTTGCGATCGTCGCAAAGCTGCCCTAAACTCGTCAAAATTCATCGATTTTCGTATCTAACAAGGGAACATTCCCAACCCAGAAATTCTGATTTTAATGAAACTTTGTGGATAAGTAGAGCTCATCGAGTTGTTCAAGAAACAATTTTTTTTTTTCGGCGGAAATTCACTTTAACCTTCCTATACCCGCGCCAAATGCAGTAACACGTAGGGGAAAAGTGGCATGAAAAAGCCACTTTTTGAAAGAGCCACTATCATTTACACAGTAGTTTTTGAACAAATGTTGGATGAATTCGTTTTTGAAAAACTAGTAAAGTTTTTGCTAGTTTAACTAACCAGTTTTGCTACTTAAAAACTATAATTCGTCCAACATTCGTTCGGAAACTACTGTACAAAATGATAGTGGCTCTTTCAGAAAGTGTGCTCTTTCATGCCACTCTTCCCCTATACCCGCGCACGGTATCAGGGGCCCAAAGATTTAAAGCCTGTTATTTGTTTGAATTATATGAGTATCTTAATAAAAGTAACTTTTATTATTAGAAAGAGATGTTATGGAACAATGGAACAAAAATACAAAAAGGTAATCTGTCGGTTTGATAGACCAATGCGCGGGTATAGGAAGGTTAATGGGGTGTAATCACCCTTCAAAGTTTTGCGAATTTTTTGTTTTTTTTATATAACTATGTAACTGTGAGAGATAGAAAAAAATGTTTAATGTAAAACTTGCATGATATTTCAAGATCTATCAGACTGCGTACACAGTTACATAGTTATATCAAAAAAACGAAAAATACGCAAAACTTTGACGGGTGATTTTACTCCCTTAAAGTGAATTTCCACCGAAAAAAAAATTGTTTCTTAAACAACTCGATGAACTCTACTTACCCACAAAGTTCCATTAAAATCAGAATTTCCGGGTTGGGAATGTTCCCTTGTAAGAAATAAGTGAATCCGAATCGTGCCGATCGCGGTAGCCTGTTAACCCTTAGAGGGCCGGGATTGCAAAAAAAAAAAGTGCATTATTTCCATTGAAAAAGTATCTTAAGTCCCCAAGTTAGAGACAATTAGAGGTCAAATTGGCCTTGACGCCAATTGTACGTCATGCCGGCCCTCTAAGGGTTAAATTGAGACGATCCGCGAATCGGCGTTTGCGACGATTGTCGAGGGTTCGGATCAGAAGTGAGAGGGAAAAAAATCTTGCTGGGTTACAACCATGGAACTTGGACTACACTAACGTGGAACTCTCTCGATTATTTCCCCTTTTTTCGCGAAACAGATTCCGAGGACTCGTCACGAATACAATATGGCTTGTCTCTTGTAGCGCTCTCGATGGCCTCATCGGGGCGAGACTTCGACCCACGAACCCGGGCCTTCTCCGACGAGGAGCTCAAGCCACAGCCGATGATCAAGAAATCACGGAAGCAGGTTAGCATGCCCTTCTTTCACAAAAATAAGGAAGAAATAATAAGTCGATGAAAGAAAGAACGACGCGACGTAACTCGTCGAGTCTCTCATCACCCATTTCGAAGCCCATTCAGTATGTCTCGTGTTATGTTCCGTGCAGTTCGTTCCGGATGACTTGAAGGATGACAAATACTGGGCGCGTCGTAGGAAGAACAACATGGCGGCGAAGCGATCACGAGACGCACGACGCATGAAGGAGAACCAGATAGCTCTCAGGGCCGGCTTCCTCGAGAAAGAGGTAACATATCGTTTCCCTTTCTCTTTATCATCGATTTATCTCTATACCAAACCAATATGATACGATCATCAACTAGTCCACCGTGTTCCTCGTTCATCCTTCATTGAAAATTCATATACTTCGCTCTTCCACTGCAACTTCTTTGCAGGCAATCATCATCCAGACTGATATAGGGTAAACCTCCCAGTAACTGGCCACTTAAGCACTCTGGCCAGTTCACGTTAGTGTTTCGTTAAAATGGGTCACAATATTAATGTTTTTGTAACACCTATGTATAAAATAAATCCTCTTTTATAGATTTGAATTATTATTAAGTAAAACAGAACAATATTGTGTATATAAATTTTAATTGTTTGAAAAATAACAGTACTCTAGTAGTAACTGGCCACACAATTTAATTACTTACAGTCATTAAACTAGTAATTGGCCACGTTATACAAGTATCATTTGGACACTAAGAGATCAAAGTAAATCACAAAAATTCATAGAAATTTAATCCAAATGGCAGAAGTACCTAGTGGCTAGTTTCTGAACGTGGCCAGTTACACCTCGTTTTACCCTACACCTATCGAATAATTTCATATCTATAGGTTTACAAACATAAATTCTTACTTTTACATCTTACCATTAGTAAAAATATATCATTACAAAAATACTTAACGATCGTGACTCGTCGTTTTGCCGTGAAAGCTTCTAACTCACCCCTGATATTTTCTAGAACATGGGTCTGCGACAGGAGTTGGACCGGTTAAAGAACGAGAACATGCTGCTGCGCGACAAGCTGAGCAAGTACACGGACGTCTAACGTCCAGTCTAATAAGCAACAGCAGCAGTCAACAGCAGCAACGGCATCGGCAGCAGCAGCGAGAGCGGCTGCAGCGACGACGACGATAAGACGGACGGAGATACAGACACGAGAGTGCGTGTGTGTCGTGTACCGGCTCCTCCCTCAACATTATAGTCGCAACACTTAGGTTTCGCTACCGGAAGAAGAGAAAAAGGAAGGAGCATGTCGACGAAGATCGGACAAAAAAAAAAACACCCAAATTTACCCCCTCTTTCTTCCTCCCTTTACCAACCCTTTGTTATCTCCAGTTTTACCGAACTCCTTCCCGCGAGTCCTTCCTCGAGCATCTCCCTCACTTGTACATAATTATATGTATAGTTAGATTATATATATATATATAAAAATATACATGCAAGATGATATCGATATATCATATAATATAGTATGAACAATATGTAGGAAGATACATGCATGCCTGGTCATCGACTCGCCGCCCAATCCCCACCCACCCCACGTACACCCCTATACAGACACACGCGCAATGATCGTTTTCAGTACCTCGCTTTTGTACGAGAGGATGAAAATTAATTAGAGTCTTTGGTCAGGAAGGCGTGTCTCTCTCTCTCGTGTGGTACTGAAAACGCTGGCACACGATCGTACAGACACAAATACATATAAACACGTATCACATTTGAAAATACATACGCATGCGAGTAATACACGTACATGAATTAATGGGCGACTACAGGAACACGTGTTCGAGTTTCTTCATTTTACGACGATACTTCGAACACGCGCGATGTAAAAGAAGAAAACGATCGTGATTACCGATTAGTATAATAAGATCGAGGGTGGGCTAGCGGAATGTAAAATGTGTTCTCTCTCTTTCTCTCTCTCCCTCCCTCCTTCTCTCCGTTGCGAGCCCTCGTGTTTTCCTTTTGCGAATTCTCTGCCTTACTCTTTTTCTTCCTCAGCTGTTATTATCGACAAGTGTTAATTGACGCGAAATGAAATGAGTGCGATTGAAATTCGCTATACTTTCTTCTATTTGTTGAGAGTATCGAAAAAGAATAATATATATATATATATATCGAATTTTGTATATATAATAAGCGATAGAAACGACGGACGCACCGGATCGGCCATTCTAATCACTCACCAACGAAACTTGTTTCCTTGGCACGGCTTTGAAAAAACAGAGCTGGCTTTACTCATTGTAAATAGTCTATAATAATCTTCTTTCGAATTCTCCCGCGTCGCCGCCATCTCGGCGAACGCGGCGCGCGCAGCTCGATGAGAGATTACGTGGCAGTCACGTGCTCTACGGTACATTAATGGCGCGCGCAATTCAAAAAACTGTGCGGAAGGAGTAAATAAGAGAATGTTGTACAAAATTGTTGAAAATTGTAGAAAGAGAAGGGAGAGGAGAATGGGAACGGTAGGAGGCAGAGAATTGTGAGAAATGGTATCGAGATAAGAGAAATATTAACAAAGAAAGGAACAGCGACGGATAAAAAATGAGAAAAGGGATAAGAATAACGTTTAGTTAATTCGTAAATGGTAGAGACCGACGCTTTTCGGCGCACGAGCGTTGGTAGATCGTAGGAAAGAAGTAGAAAGAAAGAAATTTTTCCGATTAGTCCATATGGTGATGGTAAACATACATACAAGCGATTTCTAGTTTATCTCTAAGCTAGTAGCGGGATCTCACCGTTTCTCTCTCTCTCTCTCTCTCTACTTTTCTTACTTACTTACAAAGTCTTTCTTACAAATTAGCCTATATAGTTATGCAACCGATCGTGCTTGCTCGAAATGCGCGGAAAGCGTCGCGATGAACTTTGCGAACGGCCGCCGCCGCCCGTTGACCGATTTCTCCAAATAACTACAACTGGTAGTGGTCAACTACAACGGTTTTCGTCGTTCAATCGATCTATGATTCATTTTGGCTTATTTCAATTGTGTAACATAATAGCGACGGAATAAAATGAAAACGAAATTAGCGAACAACGGGCACCGTTGTCGTGTCATCGCGATTTCGATGAACGTGGCGCGACGAAGGTACTGGGAAATAAAGAAACTATATATATATATATATATATGTATCGATGCGTCGATATGTAAAAAGAACGATGGCGAGAATCCATATATCGAATATATGCGACTATCGCGAAAATAAAAAGAACCACGCGACAGAGAGATCGTGCTTTAAAACCTTAACTAAGGTTGCTGCTAATACGTGCACTAGCCTTCGTCTTTTTATGTTTTTAGGATGCTTATTTAAGAAAATAATAAAAAAAGATAAATAAGAAAAGGAAAAAAAACCATAGGAAAGTACGACGAGTTTCGTTTTTCAAACAATGAAGTGGGTTGTAGGATCGCACGAGTGAGAAGTAGCCGATTAAGGATAAAGATATATAAGTAAATAAATAATTATTGTACAGTAAAAACAGCAGCAGCAGTAGGAAGCAAGGCGTTGCGAAGTTTAACAAGCGATCACTGCTCGTTTGCGAATTAAGTGACAATAAATCGTGGAGGAGGAGGATGTGGCGTTGGCCGATCGTTATTAAAACAAACAAACATACAGAAAACTGCATTCGTAATCAAAAGATTAGATTCACGGTAACCTTATAGATATATACATATGCATATTGTACGTATTTAAAAAAAAAAACATACTCTTGTACAGACTTAGCCAATGATCGACATCGATCGTTATCTTTTTTCTCCTTCGTTTAAATTATCAATTACACTTTAAAAAGCATTCACTTTTCTTTCTTTAATAGTTTAATTAATTAACTACTCCTTTTACCATTAGAATCGTCGAGGAACGATTTCGCAGATTTTTTTCAACGCAAATTTTTATTATGAGAAAAAGAATGAACGAATGAGATCAGGCTCGCACACGTACATACAGAGAAGAAGGAGAAAAGAAGAGAGAGAGAGAGGGGGAGTGAGAGAGGAAAATGATGAAAATCTTTCATTCGATCAATCATCCCCCCACCCCCTTTTAATCATCGTTTTGATAATGACATAAGAGAAGACATTTTTATGAACGAAAAAAGAAAATTCCTTTCTTAAAGTTTCGTACAATCTATTTTATATTGCGCTCGTAAGTGGCATGCCCATCACGAACGAGAGACAAACGGCGATCAAGGTATTTAATCTGTAAGAAGCTAAATAAATAAATCGCGACGTGAGTTATTCCCCGATTCCCGAGAAGAAATGATCCATCCCACGATCAAATACACATGACGTACGTATAAAATGCATAGATGAAAATAACGCCATACAAGTGCATACGAAGTATACTTTTAATAAAAAAAGAAAATAAAAAACAAACCAAAACCTTCACGAATATGCGAAATCGCTCGACGACGCTCCTTTTACTATTGCCTTGCGTATGTTATTAATAAATAATTAAATAAAGAGGATAAAACAAAAAAAGAACCTGCTACCGTAGATAGTGAAAAAATAATGTTGTGGTGCTGCGCGCGAGATCCACACGTAGTATTTCAGTCGGTAAAGAGAATATTAGTGATATAATATGGTGTAAAACTCTCGAAAATGGCAAAAGGGTGAAGCACGAAGTTGAAAAAATATCGATTTTGACAGCAAACGAGACCACGTGGTAGCGATGCGTACATTAATTATCATTTATAGTCGTTCTTCGCGTTGTTCGTAGTACACTGAGCGTTTTTATTGGCGATCGATCGCTTTAAATTCGAGGTAACTCATTTGCAAACCAAACAATGAGCTATTTTTTACTTGCCGAAGAGCACTTTGGATAATACCAATAATAAGAAAAAAAGTAGGAAGAAAGAAAAGTCCACGTTCTCTCGTCGCGAGCACTCTGATAGATTCTCACCATTTCGTACAATCTCTTTTTTTTTCTCTCTTTCATTTACATATCCTAAGACTGCCATCGACGAGGACGAGGTACGATGTTCGTTATTTCGTTTGATCGCCAATAATAATCGTCAGAAGCATAGAAGTTTAACCGGTGGATCTCGACAAGAAATTTTATTGAGTCTATTACAAAGAGAAACAGAGAGAGAGAGAGAGAGAGATTAATAACGAGAAAACGACAAAAAATGTAAAAAAGAGGGGAACTCGATAGCATGTTTGGCGTACGTGCCGTAATCCGACGATAGTGTTGATTATTAATTTGAAGGATAAGGAAGATAAAAAAGCGGACGAAAAAAAGAACACGTGGTAGAAAATAATTTAACGAATGCGGTAAGCGCGACCGCAAAAGCTACTTTTGCTCCCAGATAGAATGGTTATTATACATAATAACCATTTAGCTCGTAAACAAATTAAAAATAAAAGGACGATACATGAGACGTAGGCGAAGAAATTGTATAATGACGCGTCCACGATGATGAACGATGATGATGTATCACCATCCGATCCATTTAAAACAAAATATGCGAAAGGTGCATAGAATGAAAAAAAAAATCAAGTAATTTTAACGAGTAACGACCACCAACAACACCACCACCAAACACAAGAAGAAAAAAATCTCTACTGTCACATTTCGAGAAATATATGTATTTGTTATTGTTTTAATTGACATTTCGGATTTGATCTATCATCGTACCCTTTCACAGTCCTCTTCATTTTGATCTGATAATAAGATGAAAGACGTTTTTATTCATTTTATTTCAACACACTTTCGAATATTATAGCTCCCGTGGTACAGTTTTACGAAATCACGCGTGACTTGGATTGCCCACCGGTAGGGGCAGTCTGGATTATAATAACAATATCCACGAAGTTAGCTCCGCAATTTTTTAATTTGGAAAAATTAAGGATTGTTCTGGTTTGTGCTGGCTTGTGCCATAAATAAAAATTTTGATAGTATTTCCAAATTTTTTTAAACGGCAAAATATTTTACTACTTTTACCCTGTACACACTTCTTCAATGTACTTTAATAGAACGTCGAGACAGAGATTAGGCTTTTCTTTGCATTTATTACAAAGAGTTACGATTTTTCTGGTTAAATTTCGAACTATTTTTTGCTACCTGATTTCTTATTTATACTTTCTAGTGCTTATTCATGGTTGAAATTCCCCCATCGTCTAAAGCCGGCGCCAGACGATGCTATGAACTTGGGTCGAACGTTTGATCCAACATTCGATCGAACGTTTTACCTACCATTCGATCGAACATTCGTTCGATCCAACATTCGAACGAATGTTTGAGTGGAAATTCGGGCAAATGCTTCTGCCGCACGGTAGGGGGTAATGCTTGGGGGACACGGCTGGTACAAACATTTCAGTGTCCAGTGTGAAATGAGAAATGGGCGGAGAATAGAAATATTGGAGCTGTTGCTGCCGCAGTGGTAATGTTATCTTGTTCCAAGTTGTTACTTGAAGAAAAGAAGCATGCGAAGCAGTAAATCTAAGCAAATATACAGGGTGTCCGCTTCCATGTAGTCAAGCGGAGGACTACATGTACACAACAATGACTCGAATCGAAATCTCTAATACCATTTTTCGAAATTCGATTTAGTTAATGAATTATTAACTAACAAAAATCGACCAATTACGGCGATTAGCAAAGAAAGGCGGTTCACTCGAGCTCGCAGCTAGGCAAGAGATGAAGCGGTAAGAGGAGCAATCCACAATAAACAACGTTACATGTCGCTACTCGCCGTAATTGACCGATCTTTGTTAGTTAATAATTCGTTAACTAAGTCGAATTTCGAAAAATGGTATTAGACATTTCGATTCAAGTCATTGATGTCTACATGTAGTCCTCCGCTTGACTACATGGAAGCGGACACCCTGTATACAGTAGAACCTCGATCATCCGACCCCTCAATTATCCGACCGATGACTTGGTTTATCCGAACGCTCAATTATCCGACCGTCAACGCGGAAGATACATTGTTTCTCGCTGCTACTGCCGTGAGCAATAATGTATCTTTGCGAGAACCGCGCATAGGTATACAACGACGCATATCGAGCGTGTTGAAGCACGCTTTGTTTCTTCGAGCGTTAGTGCTCTTGCGGAGAATCCTCGCGCAGTTGCAACACATTTTTCACATCGCGCTCACGATGATGAAATTGTTTCTTCATTAAAAAATCCAGATGAGGATCACGACAACGACAGCAGTAGCAATGAAAGCATGGATGCACCGAAGAAAACTTCACATGCAGAGGCGTTTGCCGCTTTTGAGACGGGTCTCGAATGGTTCGAGAGACAGGAAGAATGTTGCCCTACGCAACTTCTCCTTCTTAAACGGCTGCGAGACTTGGCGGCTCAAAAACGCGTGACAGCCGTTCGTCAATTAAAAATTGACAGTTTTATAAAGAAAATATAAAAAAGAAGCATTCCACTCTTTTCAGATGTTTTAGATATATATTTTAATGTTAATATATGTCAAATTCTAATATATATACTGTTTTTATGTAAAAAAAAAGTGTCGTTTATAATACCGTCCCTAAAAACACGGCATTTCGTTTTCTCGATTATCCGAACTAGTCTCGGTCCCAATTAGTTCGGATAATCGAGGTTCTACTGTACTCCAAATGGAGCTTTTGATTATGAAGTAGATGGGCATTTGAGACCAGGAACATGGCGTCAAGACACCAGCAATTCGTCACTTCTACCTATGTCTAGAGTGCCCAGAAAACCATCCCAGGAGGCAAAAGATATTCAGAAGGAGTTTGCACAATATTTTATAAGCAACGGAGCAGTTGAATGGCAAAATAATGGAAATATATTTATATATTATACTAATTTACGTTGCGTGGAATAAAATTTACCTCTGAACTTAGCGATGTTGCTTTCCTTCCGATGGCTCTACTGAAGCGGTCTATAGCGCCATACGCAAACCAAGACGGTTTAAAGATCTCATTAGCTCCAGAACCTGTAACTGATTCTGATTCTTTAACTTTTCGAGAAAGGCTTCGGTAGGTGGCCATTAGTGACTCCTTCTTCTTTCGTAAAACATCCACAAGCGCATGGATGCTAAATTCTTTGGCAACATGCGCCCAAGCATCGCTCAACTGATTCCTGTTTTTGTGTCCAGGATGCTTCGGATCCCAAAGAAAGGGATATTTCTCGTATAGAGAAATAAATTCCATTACGAGATCATTACTCCATTCCATTTTACCTGTTAATAATTATTATTTGTAGGAAAGACCGTGATTTTTGGAAATCTTTGCTCTGGACGAGATTAAAGACTGCCGCGTTCAATTGATCTCGCGCACGACGCTATTATTCCGCGAAAGATTCGGCTTCGTGTACAACTCAAAAGGCGCGCTTTGGGCCATAGCCTACACGACGCAATACAAAGCCGGCGGGCGCACAAAGGTACACCGGGATTATTACGAATTAATACATTCAATTAACATTTTTCTATTTCAAGTTTATTTGTTTAAAAAATGCATATTCTGTGCCGCTTTAAAGGGAAAATTATATTATTATTAGAGGGAATATCTTTCAATTTGTTATAAAATGAATTTTTGTTTTGTAATAAATTTATTCAAGTGATATGAAACAATTTGTTCTTCATATTAACAGTACAAATCTCAAAAGAAATGCAATATATTGTTTTAAAAGTTATAAAATATTATTATAGTTATATTTTTAAAGTGTGCTATCTTTGTGTCACGCAGCATACTACAAAACCAGTTATTTTAGTATTTTTAGACATAATTATTAGATAACATTTAAAGAACGGCTAAAGTAAAATATAAAATAATTGTTCAGTTAATTATCTGTTGCAATAAAAACGGCGCCTTCGAAATGATGATTTATCCTTTGTCAGCACTTCTTTGCACACTTCTTTACTACCGTCCAGCCGCAAGTCGAAAAAAATACTGAGTTCCCTGAATCAACAGCATTTTCCTTTGACTCATAGGTGCTCGTAGATTCGAAGTACAGCCACATGATGCTACGAACTACCGAGCGTCCAACGTTGGAAGGAGTTCGTAGCATCGTGTGGCTGAGGCTTCAAGCGAACGTTTGACGCTGGACATTGGAAGCTCGCGAGTCAAAATTCGGCCATACGATGCTACGAACTACCGAGCGTCCAACGTTCGAGGTAGTTCGTAGCATCGTCTGGCGCCGGCTTTAAACGGAATGAGAAAGAAAATCTAATCTACGTTGAACGGTTTATCTTTTATACGTTAGTAAGTACCTCTGTGTGGTTTTTACCGTAGTCTCCCCGCTCCCTGAACGGACAACGAAGGAAAATCAGGTGCGAATCAAACGTCATAAATAACCACGTCAGCGTGCAGGATTCACAGTAGTGCTTCATCTTTTGAAAGAGTTACATCGATGTGTTCGCGACGTCACCAATTGGAGGAAACCGCGAACTAACTTTCCTACATTTTAAATGCCATAAAATTGTTTTCAAAAGGTATGATTTTTTTCATTTTGAAAAGGTGCTAGACGCACTCTCTTAATATTTTAATCGCTTGCGTATCGTCATTTTTCGTTTGTTCATTTTCTAATCGATATTTCTTAACGCTAGAAATATCTACCGAGGCTGTTCACCGCCCAATACGTTTTTACGATAACTCTCCTGGTCACAGTTTTTGACCGATTTTGACGAACAAGGGCTAATTCGAAAGCTGAACGATTTATTGTGCAAATGATCTTTTTGAAATTTTCAAAAAACTTTGTTTTCGTCATACGTCTTTTTCAGGCGCGTTTTTTGCCAAAAAATAAGTATTTATTGAAAATTTGGAAAAGATCATCTCCCTCAGAAATGATTCAGCTTTCGAATAAGCCTTTGTTTGGCAAAATCGGTCAAAAATTGTGTCCAGGAGAGTTATCGTGAAAACGTATTGGGTGGTGAACAGCCTTAAACGAAATATTCGAAAAAGAAACACTTTATTTCCCATCATTACTGAATAGTACCGAATGAATGAAATAGATAATAAATTTTTACAAATGTAATTTTGTTAAAAAAGAAATGGTAAAATAAGAAACACTCAACAAAACATTTTGACTTTCTTGGTAGTTTCAGTGTTAATTGAATTAACTAGAGGACTGGGTGACTAATGCTAGGTGCTTGCTACGACATTGCAGAGTAAGAAAATATATTCTAATTAAATCCAAAGCCAATTACATATCTCAATGCTACATCGTTTTTTCTTACTCCGTAGTGTCGTAGTAAACATTTCTAGGAAGAAAACATGATCATTCAGAAAAAGTAATTTTTGATGATCTTATTCTACATTTTTCTACTTTTTTTACGTACCTATATATAATATATATACATATAACGTAGCCGTTACGAGGCACACCGTACCGTCGAGCGGCTCAGCACACAGTGGGCAATTTGGACGATCTAGGCGGACAAAATTCTTCCGAATAGAATTTATGATTTTTTATCATTAAAAAAAAAAAAAAAAAAAAAAAAAAAAAAAAAAAAAAAAAATGAAAACTGATAAAACTGTAAAAAAGTCAATACTTTACTTTAAGTTATTACGGGAAAAATGATTTTAGGGGATTATTTAAAATCAACAGGAGCCAAAATTGTTGTCTATCTGTCTGTCCGTGGACGCATTACGCCGTAACTACCGAACAAATTTTGATGAAACTTGGCATATTGATAGTCGATTACCCGGAGTAACATTTGGGATACTTTTTATCATACTTTTTTTTAAAATAAGGAAGTGAAAAATAAGGACAAAGAGAAACTTACGTTGCCGCGTTAGCCGGTCCTTTTATTTATCTACTTAATTATTTAGGTAACTCATACCTATCTTATTTTCTGTGTGACATCACGGTAAACCAAGCCAAGGATGACGGTCGCGGTTTTTCGCTACCCAAGTTCACCACGTCACAAATAATATTTGCATTGTATCGGCATTAGCATTAGTATCATATTGTTACAATGTAATAAGATAATCTATGTCAGGCGATCGGGTAACCTTTGAAGATATGTAAAATAAAAAGAAAAAGTATGGTAAAATATTTCATTAATATTAAAAAAATCAGGAGGCTCTTAATATTTGAAATGTAATAAGCGCAGGCACAACGCAATAACTTGTGGTCAATTCTATCTCAGTTTATAGCACGTCCTAGTAACTGCATTGTTCGTGAAGGAACTTCATTTCTAAGAGTAATAAAAAAAAAACTCGTATTCGCTTCAGAAGGCATGAGGATGTTAAAAAATGCCATACTCGGTGCAATTCTCGCATTTTTTACCTTATTCCTAATTTCGAGAACATTATTTGCTCCGAGTGATGTACCCAAATTGCCTGAAATTTGGTGGAAGCCCGGAAACGAGAAAATGGTGGACCAAAAGATCAGACCCTTCAACGTAACATTTTCAAAAAAAGTACGTACCTTTTTTATTTGTCATAGTTTTAGTAGAAGGAACGAAATAATGAATAGATTGACAACTTAATAAGGTACTCCCTACGGTTTAGCCTAAAAAGGGATTTACGAATAAAAATAAACCTAACGAGAGTCTATGAATTAGGGATAAATTGAATAGAATAAACAATCTATCTACTTTTCTGTGAAAATGAGCTCAGGCTTGAATTTATCAATTATCAACTCTTGCAAGGATTGATTTTATCGTTGGGGTTTCAGATGATCGAAGATCTGAAAGTTAGATTGAAGAATACGAGAGAGTTGCAACCACCGTTGGCGAACGTCGGCTCTACCTATGGTGCGAATAATGTATACCTGCCGATGTTACTCGATCATTGGTTAAACAAATACGATTTCGCGAAACAAGAAAGACTTCTTAATCGATATCCACATTTCATTACAAATATCCAAGGTAAAACGTTATTTTACTAGGCATAATATGTTATAATCAATTTATACTCTAACAAGGAACTAAAAAGAAATCAATTTACCACTTGGCCCAAATTATCAATTGCGATATCTCTCGATATTCTATGTACGTATACATGTACACAAGAGACATCGATAAAAGGTACGATAAGAAAGTGCCATCGGTGAGAAATATTTTCACTGTTTCACCACTTAAAATAAATATTAATCGTTCAGGATTATCGAAGAAAGATCGATAACACGGTCGGTTATACTTTTTAACTCGTCATTGTGATAAAAAGGTGACCAAATTTTTTATATCTAAATACGAAAGTGATATAACTTCATTTTATAAGTTTCATTACGGAGAATGTCATGGCGATCACCGGTGATGTCGTATCGCGCTTGAAATATTTTTTTTTTTAATCTTGATTATTAATATTTATAAGAATATAACCATCGATCGTCAAAAATGTGAGGTTTAATATAAAAGACACGATATTAAATTCTTCCGTATGTTTATTCTGAAAAATATGATTAATAACAATTTTTTGCAGGACTGAACGTTCACTACGTTCACGTGAAAGCAAAGAACGCCGGAGAGAAGCGAGTACTACCGTTACTCTTGATGCACGGCTGGCCAGGATCTTTCGTGGAATTTAACAAAATAATACCCTATCTTACAACGCCAAGAGACAATCAGGACTTTGTCTTTGAGGTTATCGTACCGTCTCTCCCAGGGTACGCATATTCCGACGCGTCCACCATACCAGGGCTCAGCCACGTTCACGTTGGTATTCTCATGAAAAATCTAATGCTGCGGTTAGGATTTAAACAGTTTTACGTCCAGGGTGGCGACTGGGGTGGGTTTATCAGTAACATCATGTCAGCCATGTTTCCTCAGCAGTAGGTTTTTTTATACCCACTTAACAAGATTATAAAAGTAAACGTAATAAAATAATGATATTAGTCTTGTTACAAAATTTTTTTAGCGTTTTAGGAATGCATTCGAACATGTGCCTCTCAATGTTACCGTACACTTGGTTAAAAACGCTGCTCTTCAGCTTTTTCCCAAGTTTGATAGTGTCGAAGGAAAACTATCATTTGATGTACCCGGCGTCTAGCCATATCGCAAAAAAAATCGTACATAGCGGTTACTTCCATATACAAGCGACGAGACCCGACACGATCGGTACGTACGTATATTGTTATATTATAAATTTTATTTATATTAAATTAAATTGATTATTGAATCTTCCTATCATTTTTCTTAAACATATTTGCATTATTCTTTACAGGAGTCGCACTTTCGGATTCACCAGCCGGTCTGGCAGCTTGGATTATAGACAAATTCGTCACCGGTACGAGCTTCATCGATAAAAAGACATGGGAAGGTGGATTATTCGAAAAATACACCATCGACGAAATAATAGACAATTTTATGATGTATTGGGCCACGAATAGCATAACCACGGCTATGAGACTTTACGCTGAGAGCGCTAATTATAAGTCACTGATTGAACTTGCCCCTCAACAGTATGTAATCTCTTTTCATGTAATTTTTAAGCTGTTTTTATGTACTAATTAAGATATTGGGCTTAATTTAGAGATTTCGTGTTCTCGTACATCATCGAAGAAAGAAATCGTCTTCTACGCTAATTTTGGCCATTTCATTTTTCAGTTGGTTGGTCAAAGTTCCTAGCGCGTGTGCACAATTTCCCAATGAAGTAGTATATCAACCGGAGAGCTTGCTAAGGGATTATTACGTGAATCTCGTGAGACTTACTCAAATGCCTCGTGGCGGCCACTTCGCAGCTATGGAAGAACCAAAATTGCTCGCCGATGATATATGGGAGTCTGTCGAAGTTATGGAATTTCATAGAAAAGAGAAATCTCCTGATTTATAAAACAAAAATAATAGTCGTGATTTATATTTCAAAATAGTAACTTCCTAAGTTTTGTAACATATTAAAAATAAAATGACTTGCAAATTAAGACTTTTTGTTAACATTGTTCGTGTAATTACCACCGACGAGATACTTTTAACGACTGCCAACCCCCGTGTAAACCGGCGAGCCAGCAAGTGAGCCTGGGCTCCGTCGGTAAACGCATCTAGCGATGATGGATATTATCGATTCAAACGTGTAATTATATTATTTTGCTTCAGAACTCATTAAATCTACGATACTGCACCATTTACTCACGCTATCGTTGCAGTGCGATGAAAAAGAAATTTTTTAAGTGTTGGAATATGCAACGGAGTTGCTATATTTTTAAAGAACGGACTTTGCTCGTTTTGTAATTTTATTTATTTTTATGTTATAGGGGGACTTTCGTGGAGCGTCGTCCATCGTCACGGCCGATTGAAAACAATGATCCACTCGAAATCAAATTGGAGATTGGAATATATAGAATAATTATATAATTGTAATATTATACTGTGGGATGTGTGAGTGTGTGAGAAGTATGCTGGAGAAGAGCGAGTGCGTAGTTTTCATTTTGTTAACGCGTAGATATAAGAGCGAAATATACATATTATAATTTTATAATATAATATTATAGATAATACATATAAGACGCGAATTCTTTGTAAATAATTCTACAATACTTTAATTTATATACTTAGTAATGATATTACTGCATAAATCCTTATGTATAGCCTTTGATATTTTTCAAAAATGGACACTAACGGCGATTTTAATGTTTGATTGCCCATTTTAAAGAAGAAAGCATGGAGAACACTGTTCCGTTGCCCGTTCTTCGATATCGCAACGGAGTAATGAGATATACATTTTTTAAGTGTTGGAGTATGGGTCGTTTTCAAGCGAAATAGTTTTCAAAAGAAATCAAATTGTAGATTGGAATATATAGAATAATTATGTAAGTGTAATATTATACTGTGGGATGTGTGAGTGTGTGAAAAGTATACTGGAGAAGAGCTAGTGCGTAGTTTTAATTTCGTTAAAGCGTGCAGATGAGACCGTCGCGAATTTCTTTCAAAGAATTTTACAATACTTTAATTTGTATACTTAGCATATTATAATATAGTAAGTAAATTTATAATATATTAGTATATTATATAAATGTAATATTATATAATTTAATTTATATTTTATATCATAATTTTGAGTATTTATATATTATATTAAGATATTATAAAAATTGTAATATTATACTTTAGTTGGTAGACTTAGAAATAGTATTTCTGCACATTGTATATGAAAAATGTAAGTCGTGCGGTATAATTTATAAGTAATAAATGCGTATTTAAGCATAGTTACATACTGTGTATTTTCCAATGAGAATTATTAATAAATATCAGTAAACCCAAATTATGAGTACTTAATCAAACACCACATATAAATTCCATCATCCCTACTTTCCTGATGCGTTTAAAAAATTCCTACGACATCGTCTACTGGTACAAGTTTTGCCCTTGTGTTAATTTAGTAAAAATTTCATGTTCGTTAAACTCTTTTAAGAGTTCATCGATTTTATGGCACTTCGAAAAATCTTCTCCTGAAAACTGACGCCAATTTCTTGTTCGAATTGCATGCCAGCGCCATCTAGCGGTCGATTTCGGAACTTCCCGCGGAAGGTTCCTTGATCGACCGCTAGATGGCGCTGCTAAGACAGTGAAAAATCCGCCAGATGGCGCTGGCATGCAATTCCGACGACAAATTTGCGATTTTCAGGAAATTTTTCGTCGGAATTGCATGCCAGCGCCCTCTAGCGGATTTTTTTCTTCCGCGGAAGCTTCCTCGATCGGCCGCTAGATGGCGCTGGCATGCATTACCGACGAGAAAATTTTCGGCAAGGTTCCTCGATCGACCGCTAGATGGCGCTGCTAAGACAGTGAAAAATCCGCCAGAGGGCGCTGGCATGCAATTCCGACGACAAATTTCCCGAAAATCGCAAATTTTTCGTCGGAATTGCATGCCAGCGCCATCTGGCGGATTTTTCACTGTCTTAGCAGCGCCATCTAGCGGTCGATCGAGGAAGCTTCGGCGGAAAGTTCCGAAAACGACCGCTAGATGGCGCTGGCATGCATTACCGACGAGAAATTGGCGACAAGGTTCCTCTATCGACCGCTAGATGGCGCTGGCATACATTACCGACGAGAAATTGGCGACAAGGTTCCTCTATCGACCGCTAGACGGCGCTGGCATGTAATTCCAACGTGAAATTTTCGAAATAACACAAGAAGTTTGAACAAATAATGGAATTGGACGTGGAATTCAGGTTTGTAATTAAAAATCCGAGTATTTCTTTCAATGTAACTTGGTATTTATTCATATGAACTTTATATACATTTATACATTTTTATAAATAGTAAGAAAGTTTTATGAAGAATGCAATAATTATAAGTTTCAATACATCGGACGCACTTATAATAATTCTTATTGTATGTATAATAATTCTTATTGTCATAATGTATAATATTATTTCTTATTGTAAATAATTACGATACTTAACTACTATCTAAATATACATAAAATTTATAACATATTATTATATTGCACTTTATACAGAGATAAATCTTAAGATTAGAACTGCTGTATCTTTCGAACCAGCGATCCTTTGGTTTTTTTGGGCCAAAATGGACACCACCGCCGATGTCAATGTTTCATGGCTCATTTTAAAGAAGAAAGCATGGAGAACACTGTTCCGTTGTACGTTTTTCGACATCGTTGCGGAGTGATGAGAAATATATTTTTTAAGTGTCGGAGTATGGATCGTTCTCAAGCTTAAAACTGCTGCATCTTTCCAACCAGCGATCGTATCGAAACCGCACTGCCAGATTCGTAAATTAGAGACTTTCCTCCTTCGAACGAGCATTTGAATGGGCAAATTCGAGATGCATCGATTTTTGACAAAAATCCTGATGTATAGCCTTTAATATTTTTTGTGCCAAAATGGACACTGCCGCCGATTTCAATGTTTCATGGCTCATTTTAAAGAAGAAAGCATGGAGAATACTGTCCCGTGGTCCGTTTTCGATGTATATTCTTTCATTATTCGCTAATAATTTTATATGGAATCGATCGCTCTTCGTTTGTAGATATTTGTCCACTCATTTTTATTACTTGTTCAGAAGCAATTGTGTTATAATTATTATTTTTACTTAATATTTATTGCGTCATCACTAGACTCTTAATGGTGCGTGCGCATGAATAAGCAAAGTTGATGTGCAAAGACCTACGATACTGCACCATTTACTCACGTTACCGACAAGGTTTACTGTAATTCAGTTTTTGTTTTTTACTTTACCGCAAGATATTCTAGAGGGCGTTAGAAAACAGTGCATTTTTCTGGCTCGCGAAGTCCCATAAGGCTGAGGTGAGTAAAGTTAGCCCCGGACTTGAACCAATCTTAATGAATTATATCTCAAAAAATTGCTCGCAATTTGCTCGTCAAGATTATAAAATTGCTCTAACGGTATCAATAATTAAAAAAAAGTTATTAAACAATTTCCGCTAGAGCAATTTTATAATCATGATGAGCAAATTACGAGCAATTTTTTTAAATAAAATTAATTAAGATTGGTTCAAGTCCGGGGCTAACTTTACTCATCTATAAGGCTGGCAGTCTTTAGCAGTATCTCGTCGGTGTAATTACCAATCGCTATGTTTAGTTATAATTCCTACCGTTTCGGTAGTGCTGTTGCCTTATTCTATTCTGAACCGATAATGTCGCATGCGTCACTAAAATGGTAATGGGGCTTCGAAGCCCCATGACTGTGAGACGAAAATTTACATGCATATCCTATCTATCTTATACCTCGTCTGTGGTCCCATCGCCAATTTTATTGGCGTGTTTGTGTTTAATTAATTGGCTTCCATGTGTTTAAACATTTTCTTAAGAAAAAAAAATTACAGTCATTTATATAAGTTATTTAGATACACCTATCCGAATAACTATTAGAAAATAATAACATTATAAACATAGATTCTCGAGTACAATGTAACCCCGCGCTTCGATACTCATCTACTTCCTGGCATTCGTAACAGCGAATAAATAAACTTATAATTATAATATCAAAGGCTAAGAGCTCGTAAAGAATATAAAATAAAAAGAGAACCAAAGAAACTCTCGATTACAAACTGACGGCCATTATTTGAAACCGTGTCATATATATGTATGTGAGAACGAGCCGAACGACAGATAGCAGTTTGCAACGTTTGTCTCTTTGCAAACTAATCGCACCTTCCGTTACAGTGGTTCTCATCTCGATCTATCGCCACCCTAGAAGAAAGTGATCTTTGTGTCAGACGATTCTTCTTCGCGGCCTTTCAGTTTGTCCCTGGACGTTGTACGAGGCGGACTAAACATGTGGAAGACAACTACGGTTCTATTGGTACTTTCGATTGGAGCATATCAACTTATGTAAGTTTGTCTAGATGAATTGCACAAAACCGACATTTTCATACTTATACAGATGTAATTTATTATGAGAGAAAAAATGGAAAAAAATCCTTCTTTGTAAATAATTTCAAGATAAGGATATTATCGTCGGCAACAAACTGTAACCTACAACGGTCACGTATTACGCACCTGTTTGATTCGATACATACAATAATAAGATATGTTCGATATATAACAGATAACATAAATTCATTTTATCAATAATACAACTCAATATATTATTAATTGAATTATTTACTTCTCAAATATACTAATTACTCATTATATCTATATAAAAAAAGAAACTTTCTTTCAGTAATGTTATTATCGTGAATTGAATTATTATCAATAGAAAAGAAAACGTAACATTTCCATTATTTTCATTAAGGTTCCAATCGGAAATTCAAAAACCCGATTTGAAGGAAACTTTCTGGGGTCCAGAAAAGAATAGAGCAGCGTCAACGGCAGTAAGACCTTTCAACATCGACGTACCAAAATCGGTAAATATAATAGTAGTTAAATTACTCGAGAGTATGAGTAACATTTTTGCAAATCATGCCTACATGTGGCACACGTACCATCAAAATGGTATGACGTAAGCCAGTGAATTACTGTATGATAACTCAAAAGTAGATTATACGAAACGTACACGTTAAACTACAAAATAATAATAATAAAAAAAAGAACAAGTAATACTTACCATTGCCATTGCATGTATAACATAAAAATTGATAAGATTATTTCGAGTATGCGAATAAATTGATAACGTTTGTCATAATGCTGACGAGGAGTTTTCGATTTATTTATCGTTAAAAATATATATAAAAAAGAAAGTAGGGATAAAGGTGATCTTCTCGAGTTCGCGTAATCAACAAAACTGATACGCGTAACGAAATCATCTCCGTGGTTGCGATACTTTATCTTGAGTAAAAGCACGGTCGACCGAAGGGAGGAGTATAACGGGAGTTAAAGGACTTTTTTCCATCTTGTTTTTCTTCAAGGTTATCGATGATCTAAACAAACGTTTGGCGAGTCCAAGACTAAACGTCGAACCGTTGGAAGGTGTAGGATGGACCTACGGTCTTCCCGCGACTGCTGCGAAAAAGATTATTGACTATTGGAGGACAAAGTATAACTGGTCCGAGAGACAAACTCTTTTGAATAAATATCCTCAGTTTAAAACAAATATACAAGGTACTTGCTTCATTATTGCATTATGCAGGACACGTCGTTTTCATTTGCATTAACGTAGTGCCTTGAGTAATATAAATTTAAAAAAATACTAGCTTCCTTAAAGCCTTATGCTAAAGACATTTTTTCTAACGAATTTAATGCATCATTGCAACATTATAAACTTGAGATACCGGCTTCCCTGTTGAATTATACGAAATGTTGTATAAAGACATTTTTTCTAACGCATTTAATGCATCATTGCAACATTATAAACTTGAGATACCGGCATCCCTGTTGAATTATACGAAATATTGTATAAAGACATTTTTTCTAACGAATTTAATGCATCATTGCAACATTATAAACTTGAGATACCCGGCTTCCCTGTTGAATTATACGAAATATTGTATAATATACACAATATATGGTATACTGTTTTTAATAACGGTAATACCTCAAGCAGTAGAAATCACTTGCTTCCTTGTATTATATAAATGAAGAATTCTTGTCGTTTATATAAACGTAATGTATCAAACACAGTCCCGGAATGTCTAACCAGCAAAACTACAACAAGAGATAACAGAAAATCCGACTTTTTTGGTCGTTAAACTAGACCGGTTGGAAGCCTTTGCACCTTGCAATTATAACCAATAGCGATCCAAGAAGAGATTTACTGTCTCGTATCCCGTTAACTTCGTTTAACTTATCTCGCGACCTAAACGTAAACTGATACTAGAAAGAAGAAGAATCTATACCATTGTTCTCAATTTCTTTGATTCTAATAAGAAAAAAAAACATCTGTCTTATCCATTGGCAGGTCTGGATATCCACTTTTATCACATTAAACCTAATCTACCAAAGGATAGAAAAGTGAAAGTTTTGCCACTTTTGTTAGTCCATGGTTGGCCAGGTTCAATAGTCGAATTCCAAAAGATCTTCCCTCTTCTTACGACACCTCGTCCAGACAAGGATTTCGTTTTTGAAGTTATTGCACCATCCTTGCCTGGATATGGCTTCTCCGATGGTGCTGTGCGTCCTGGACTGGCTGGAGCTCAAGTAACATACTTACTTTAATAATAACTAGTAGACATGCTTTTTAATTTTTTAATTACTCTAAATTAACAAAATGTTAATTTTTAGATCGGTGTTATATTTAAAAATTTAATGACGAGGCTAGGCTTCGAGAAATTTTATGCCCAAGGCGGTGACTGGGGTGCAGTCATTGTTTCCGCAATGGCCTCTCTTTTCCCTGAAAGGTAATTCCTCTATTTGTCTCCTTAAATAAACAAGATGACGAATCGATTCTTTTAATATTCATACTAATCTATAAATATTCATTTTAGAATTATTGGAGTTCACGCGAACATGTGCGTCGGTAGCAAGCCATGGAATATTTGGAATCTCGCTGGTTCGGTTTTTCCTTCTCTCGTTGTTGATAAAGAAAACGAGCACAGAATGTATCCCCTCTCGCAACACTGGTCTAGATTAATCGAGGAATCAGGGTATATGCATTTGCAAGCCACCAAGCCAGACACTATTGGTAATTATAATAAAAAGATGAATTACCCGACAAACGGATCCTCACGTAATATTCTACAAAATTCAATCCTTATTTTAAAAGGTGCTGCATTGACGAACTCCCCAGTCTCTCTAGCAGTCTACATTCTTGAGAAATTTAGCACGTGGACAAATAATGAGTACAAAACAAGAAACGATGGTGGACTTACTGAGAAATTTACGTTGGACGAACTTTTAGACAACATTATGGTTTACTGGGTAACGGATTCCATCACGACCAGTGCCCGTCTTTATGCTGAAAATTTTAACAGCAAGTATATGCAGTTGGACATCGACAGGTACGTTTCAAATTGTGATGTAAAAAAAATACAACTTCACGAATTTTTCATTACAATTAAGAATCATATGCTAACGAGAAATTGAACTGAAGTTTATTTTCAAAGTGGTATAAGTCTATTTTGTATAATTCAAATTTGTATCAAGAACAAACCTGTCGGATTAGGTTACACCCACTTTCAAACGACTTATACCACTTTTAAAATAAACGATTAACGATGAATCAACATATAATTAATTAACATACAATTTTGAATTTTCAGTCTACCGATCGATGTGCCATCAGCTTGCGCAATGTTCCCACACGAGCTGGTATACATCCCAGAAAAACTTCTACGCTCGAGATACGTCAATCTTATACACTTCAAAGACATGCCGCGAGGCGGTCACTTCGCGGCATTCGAAGAACCCGTGTTACTCGCAGACGACGTGTTCACTTTCGTTCATAAAGTCGAGGAACGTATCAAGAACGAACGAAAGAAGGCCTTGGCACAAGAGCAAGATAACAAAAAGCCAAAAACTACGTGACGCTAAATCTCGTTATACTTTTTGTTAACATTTTTTTTCTTTCCTCACAAACATTACGAGAATAATTTTCCATGGAACATAAATAAAATATTTAAATATCTGGTTCCAACAAAACATGGCTATTGAATTGTTTTTCTTTTTTATACTGGTGTATGTGTATCATTAATATAAGTTAATCATATTTTTGTCATTGATACGATCTACAATATATTTCCTTACGTTATTTATAATCATGCGTCATGTTTTCTTCTCCAAGCCTACGCAATCTTCCAATTTAGCCAGTTGAAAATCGGCCAAATTTATATGATGAATCGAGCATCACGCCTATGAGCAAATGATAAATTGAGTAACGACTAGTTGAGAAATTGCTTTCATAAAAACGGACAAAGTAGTATTGAACGTATGTATATATTTCAATAGTTGTTCAATGATTTTTTTTTTTTTTATTCTCTAAAGTCTAGACGTACATCGACTTTTCCTACAATAAACATCTCATGGCTAACTCACACATCGCTTCGTCTTATTCCATTTAATGCGCTAAATCGAGTCGAGATAATAACTAACGATTACTTTGTTGTTATTTTTTTTGTTTAATATGTACACAGGTATTATTCAGCCGCTTATTATAATACAATTCTATCGGTTTACCGTCAACACGCTTCCGCTACCGATATAATAATAATGATAATAATAATAATAATAATCATATTATAATACCTCCGTAAAACTGACACCCCTCCGATCTTACTCGTTATTTATAATTTTCGAGTACTTTTTGGTTATTTACTTTTTTTCCTTTGTTTTATTTTGTTTTTGTTGTTGTCATTATTGGTTAGTTCAAACGAAGAGCAAAACGAGAAGTGTATGAAAACTTGTCGACCTTCGAGATACTTTATGGATATAAAGCTACTCACAAACGTGTCCGGAGATCATCATCATCGAACCACGTATCAGGATCAGATATACAAAATGGCTACGTGGCTAGATGAGGTGAAAGAAAAAAAGGAAGAAAGAGAGAAAAAAAGAAACGGAGACCATTCGTTCGAAGGTATCCGACACTAATAAAAAATACTGCTGCTGCTCGTCTATTATTATACTTCGTCGATTGTAAAAATAAACAGTAAAAAAGGAACATGCGTCTATATAAATACACAATCCTGTTTCTTGCAGAGGACTTCGAGCTGTTGTATGACGTATACACACACATATGCTATTATTCGAAAAAGAAACGAAAAAAAAATATATATATATATATCACATTTTGAGAAATAGAAAGTTATATTGCAGTAAATGAGTTAGAGATAGAGAGATTTACGAGATTGCTTTTTTTTAACAAACAACAACTCACGATGTATCGATATTACCACTCTTCCGATCACAGCGCGTTTTACATTTAGGTGCTAACACACGTACACCTCGTTAACAGCACACGTATTAAAACGAAAATCGCACGATGGATGGAGATCCTCTATCATCAATCTTATTTAATATACTTTTATGATTTATCGTACAAAATAGTGTCATTATCAGCATCATCGTTGATCGATAATGGAGGTACGAGAAGAAAGTATCGTTGGAAAACTTTTGACGCAAAGTAAATATCAATGATTGGTCGCGAATGCCGTCTCTCCGTTCGGCGGAGATGAGAAGCTCGTTAAACACAAAAATATAATATAATCTTGTAATCTGCTTAGATGGCGAAGGTGAAGGAGGATGAAACGAAAAGTATCTTCGAGATCGAGCGATCACTTCTGATTCTCCGTTTTGTCAATCGCGGCCACGTGATCAGGCTTCTCTCCTCGCGCGAATCTTTCCCACATCCTTTTGTATAACATCTCCATTCCCATAGCGTATAATTGGCAATTGAAGAGAGGACTCTCCGAACGAGCTTTCCATACTTTTGCGCGGATTGCCTTCAAACTGAAAAAGAGAAAAAAAAAAAGCAGTTAAAATTTAGAACATACACAGATATTTCATTACTTATATAACTTCCAGGAAGAAGTTTGACTATATCATTGGCTCCTTATGGAACTCTTTCAACTATTTTTGACTAAAAAAAACTTACTACTCTCTATCGGTTCCCAATCGAACAGCAATGTCCTGATACTCCTGTCTTGTCCTGGCAACCAAATCTGGACATCCCAACGTGTTCAGTTGGCTAGCCGCTACACGAGAAGCTAGGGTTTCTCCTGGTAAGGTGACGACCGGTGTTCCGGTCCAAAGAACATCCATACTGGTGGTGTGTCCGTTGCACAATGGCGTGTCCAGGCATACATCAGCCAACTGACCACGTCTGACGTGCTCCTCTTTAGCTGCGACATTACTAAAGAGTATCCTGCCTGGTGAAAGGCCTAACTGTTGAGCCGTTGCTTGGAGATTTGGTTCACCAACTGCTGGGAAACGTAGCAGCCATAATACGGAGTTTGGCACGTTTTTGAGGATCTACAAAGAATAAAGATTGATAATTCCTTGCTCAGCTTACTTGAAATTCATAGCAAGTACGTTACTGCCATTGTAATACTCACATGTGCCCACATATGAAGAGTGAGAGGGTCGATCTTATACAACTGATTGAAATTACAATAGACAACCGCGTCCTCTGGCAAACCATACTGTTGTCTCGTCGTAATGACTATATTCTGTGGTACTTCTTCACCCGTAGCAGTTTTATTATTAACCTGTGTCGTTGCCATGCCATTCTGTACGACGACACCGTTTACAGACATTTGACACTGTCCGGAAGCGATCATCGTTTCAATAGGCGTTGTAGTTGGTAACTCCGCAACTTTTAATGAAATTTCAACTGGTTTGTTTTTAGCATCCGGTACAACGACTTCGCGTATCTCCTTTATTAAAGTGTTTTCGATCATCGGTGAGAGATCCGTGGCATTGATGACCGCTACATTGTCCGCCACTTTGCCTTTTATATTCAATTTGTCGGTTAGAATGAGACGTTCTTTCAAATGTGGGAACATTTGCCTGTAAATGAAGAAGTCACGGTATAATAAACGTGCAAAGATCGATATCATAAGGCTGTAATTAATAAACACTTAGGCCGAAATTAGCATACTTGCAAGAACGATCTGACTTACTTGTGATCACCAATGAAGTATGTGTGCGGCATGTAAGCTAATTTCTCGCTATATTGACTGGCAAGTTCCAACGGTGACGTAACCTCGTCCGTGATTAGATAATCCATGAAACTCGCGCCGGACGTTCCAGGATAACCGAGCCACATAACTTGAATCGGTGCCGGTCGCAATGCGAAGATCTCGTTTCTCGCACCTTTCGTGTAACCATTCATGTTAACCAATATATGAATACCATCGGAATTTATTCGATCAGCGGCTTTCCCGTTGCACGGTATTTGCGAAAGATCCACGAAATGTTCGGCCTCCCTTGCGATCTTTGCTCGGAATGTCGTACCATCGTCGCTGCTAAGAGCGTAACAGAAAATTTCAACGTTCGATCGGTCGTGAAGACCCGGAATCGATTGCATGAGATGACTAGTCGGATGGTTTCCAAAGTCTGAAGAAACGTAACCGATCTTCAAGCGGTTACTAATCTCGCGCGGATATTTATACGGTTGTTTGTGCAATACGTGGATCTGGAAGAAAAATCATTGATAACAGAAAATATTAAACCTTTCTTTTGAAATATCTTAAAGAGAAAACAATGTAAGATAACGAACCTTCTCGATACAGAGATTAGCGTGTCTAGCGGCAATGGCTTTCCGGAACTCGTGAGACAAAGGATAGAGCATCGAATGATGAGGATGCACGCTTGGTAATCTATTCTTATCCAACTGCTCGGCAACAATCGAGACAAGCTTCTTCATCCTGGCTTCGTAATCGGTCCAATCGCATACAATTTGAAGACAATGCGCCAAGTTGCAATAAGCGTCCGGGAAGTCCGGTTTCAGTTTCAAAGCCGTTCTATAAGATTGTATAGCTTCGGGAATATTGCCGGAGTCTTTGTGAATGGAAGCCAAGTTCGAGTGTGCATCGGCAAAAGCTGGATTGATTTGTATAGCTCTCGTGTAACATTGTAGGGCACCCTGTATGTCTTGCATCTCTTTCAGGGTATTGCCCATGTTCGAGTAAGCGTCTGCGAATGTGGGCTGAATGCGAATAGCTTCCTTATAATGCATTAGCGCTTCGTTTAGCTTTCCTTGTTGCTGTAGAACTGATGCGAGATTGCTGTGCGCGGCTGCGAACTCTGGGAATACTTCGAGTGCTTTTAAATATAATCTTGTGGCCTCCTCGATGTATCCTTGCTCGCGTTTTATGTTGGCCTAAGAATGAGAAATATGAATTAATTGTATAAAGTATGAGAAACAAATTATTAACGATATTAATGTTATGAAATCGATAGGTAAATTAGGCAATCGATAAATGACCAAATAAGTACCAAATTATTGAGAGAATCTGCATGAGTTGGACAAAGTCTGAGGGCGGTATTGTAACACTCCTCGGCCTCGACCACTTGGCCCTTCTCCTTGAGAGCGTTCGCCAAATTACAGTAGGCATCTGGGAAGTTTGGCTGTAGCTCGATAGCACGACGGTAAGTGTCGATCGCGAGATCGATGAGACTATAATAATAAAAGCATAATAATCAAGCATTGAAAACCATTTGTCTAACATCAAACTACACTGATCTCTTAAAAAACAAAAACTTACCCTTGCTCGTAATAAACGCAGGCCAAGTTTCCATGTACGACAGCATTATTTGGACTGAGATTCAATGCACGCAAATAAGCAGCAACGGCTCTACAAAAAAAGAAAAAAAAGAACGTATGAAAATCACAGTAGGTATCGTAAAATGTAATCATAAAATTATTCTTTTTCATAGAAATAGAAAAAAGAAAAAGCACGTGTCACGAATAAACGCCATCACAATTTCCAATAGAACGAGACTCAATAAAAACACCTTTTAATCCAATGTTTAATCCAGGACGCACATCCGGTACCAGCTGACGATCGAGAAAGGCTATTCTCTAATCTCTCTAATCTCCTGACGGGAAAAAACGATGCTAACGAAGTGGAGGGCGCGATCACCGTGTAAACTACAACGCACTGGCAGTCCATTCCTTTTCCATGATGATAACACGACGAATGAACCGAGTTGCCAAGAGCAAGACCCGGCTGACTTCTTCTCTCAACGACGAACGAAACGAGATGAAGAGAGAGAGAGAATTTTTTCCAACCTCACGCACACACAACGAATACACCGTTTTTGGCAATAGTCTCTTCGCGATAGATAGTGGTGGGTTGGAGATGGCGAGACGGTGGCTAAAGGGGGTGGCTTCTCGGGGGCGGAGCGATTCTCACGGAATCGATAGCTGTCCTCGAGATATTCTCTCTCTCGCAACCGCCGTTTTCTCTACTTTCCTGTGCGTAACTTCGAAGGGTGATTCCAAAGGTTTTATAATACACGTCGAGAGTATAAAGAAACATACTCTCTGTCTCAATTCGTATATACGTATACCTATGTGTTACGTATCTATCCTAACAGTGGCGCCACGAACACATGCCAGAGAACATATTTCCGACGAATGTTACATACAAACTCTTATATTTTCCCTGTTTTTGAAAGACAACGCCCCCACTTTTGCTCTATATTCCTAAGGGATCTAAATAACGTGTTTATTTAAAGTGAAAGAGCAAGGGTGTTGATTTAGAAATTCGAATAGGAAATTTTATGTAAATTGGTAAATTCGAAGATCGTGCTGATTGATGTAGAGATAATAATGGATGTATTTATGATATACAGTTGGGAGTTACAGTAATTCTACGAATAAATACTTGGGATATTCCGGACGATGAACTTAATGGGCCATCGCGTGATATCGATCGATCTCGGTGTGTTTACGCGACGGCTCATGCGCTCTTCTCATAGACTCCAAATATACACCGAAGGCGCCTAACAACGGAACGTAACGATTGCTTCTACTTCTCTGACTTTTATTTATTTTGTCCTCCGAATTACAAAAATTAAAAGGCAAAAGACAGAGACAAAATTTGTACAACTTTTGACTCCCTCCGACGTTAGCAATCACGTCAAAGGTATAACTATGAGAGTCGACATTACTCTAGCACGAACTTTAAGTTCTCCGCCCATAGAATACGAGCGACGACAGATCAAATCGTGCGTAATAAAAAATCCAGATTGGTTTTGAACCTAAGCTAGAAAAAGTCGTCTGTGAGTTAAAGGGGGGAAATACCTTTATGCTGCCGAAAATAAGTCAATTTTTATGCATTTTTTTAAAAAGGAACATTTTGTCTAATATTTTCGAAACTTTGGGTATTATTTATTAATAATGTTTACTATTACAGTATATTTTTTGTGTTAAAAAATATTTAGAAATGGCGAAGTTATGGTACTATCTTCTGAGACGGTCATGGTTTGAGTTGGAAATTGGCGTAAGCGATAACTCAACAAATATTTGACCGATTCCGTTGAAATTTTATATACATGTAAATAACAGTATTACCTGTTACCCAAACCTACAAGATTTTAAAAATTGTAGAAAAAAAAGTATGTTTTTACTGAAAAATAACGAGAAGATTTGGCGTAAAATTTAAACTTTTTCTTTAAAATCGTACTATTTCTTAAAATTTCGCTTTTGTTCACTTTTTTTTGGTTTAGATACTCCATGTGTGTATTAACAATACAACTTTTATTTTTGGTTTGTCTCAGATGAGTACAACAGACAATAAAATATACGCCATTTTCCAACTCATACCGCGACCGTCTCAGAAGATAGTACCATAACTTTGGCATTTTTCAATATTTTTTAAAACAAAATATACACTGTAATAGTAAACATTATTAATAAATAATACCCAAAGTTTCGATAATGTTAGACGAAATGTTCCTTTCTAAAAAAATTCATAAAAATTGACTTATTTTCGGCAGTATAAAGGTATTTCCCCTCTTAAGGAACACCGATTGGTCACGCTAACTTCGAGCTAGCGTCTACTCGCTAATGGTAGGTAATGTTAACGACGCTAAGTATTGATAATTTTAATATCGACATAAGTAACCAATGCTAGTAATGATATGATGGTGTAGCGATAGTACCAGAAGTGCCACTAGTATCAATTAGGGATGGGCGATGTTGTTCGATTAATCGAAAGCGTCGATAGTTTTTTCTAAATAATCGATTATATTGTGTCGATGTTTTTACCAGGCGATTAATCGATTTCCGATTTTTTTGAAGCAACATCGAAGCTAAAATTTAAAGTTAGAGAACCACTGAACATTTGTAGATTTAAAATGTAAAATTTAGGTTTTTCTAAATCTTAATTTTACATTTTTTTTTAGTTTCCTATAAACATCATGAAAGAACTTTTCTGCTGTATAAATTTGAAATAACATGTACGTTTCTTTTACACTATTTCCAAATTTGTCATGGAAAGTATGACATTTATATGGTGATAATAAAATATTATTTGTATACACACACTATCATATAAGCAAAGATAATTTTAATTATCCATATACAATATCAAGTTTCTTATATTATAAATATTTGCTTTACTATCCAAATTTGAAAAAAACAGTTGGAAAGAATTGTATTATCTAGAAGAATATTATATTATCTTAAGAATTGTATTAACTAGATTGGAAATAAGAAAAAACATTTGAAATGATGATTTTACAATAAATTTTGTATCCTAGTAACTTTGTCGGTTCGATTAATCGATTAATCGATTTTTTTATATACAAAATCGATTTATTTCTTTTTAATCATGTTCATAAAATTGATTTTATTTTGAACATCGCCCATCCGTAGTATCAATGCCACGCTACTAAGACAATAGTATAAAGTTTCCATTTTCTGGAATAAGAAAACCATGAAATTCTTATTCCCTTACCTGTCGAAGATGCGGGCCTCCTTCAAAACATTCCCCAGATTAATGTAGGCGTCCAAAAAGTTAGGATCCAATGCAACAGCCTTCTCGAAATGATGAATGGCCAACCATATCTCTCCCTGGGCATTAAAAACGCAACCAAGGTTGCTCCAGGCGACCGCAAAGTCTGGTCGCGTCTCGATCGCCTTCAGATAGCAAGCCTAAAGATAAACCGAGGGAAAGGACAGGTTAATAAAGAAGGTTTGTCCGCGTACTCGAACTTTGACGCGCCGCGCGCATTGCCCGACCTCCCATCGCCGCGCTGCACAGCTTTTGGTTGTATGACCTTCTCCTTAGAAAAAGCACTTCGTTGAAAAAAGGCTCTCTTTATTTCGTTATCTCTATACCTTTACTCTCTCTCTCTTTCTCTTTTTTTCCTTCTCTCTCGCCTTCGTTTTCTCAGCGTAAAGTGGTCAAAAGGCGTAACCATTTTTCTCTTCCCCATTTACGAGCAAAGACTTACGAATGTCTTAACCAGCGTAAACATTCTTGCTGTTTTTTATAACTCGAGATAAGAAAAATTAAGAGATTCCAAAAATCAAAACACGACATTCTGATATTTCAAAGAAATTGGAGAGAAAAAAAGCAAAACTGAAAGACCCGCGGACTTCGGTTTATGCTTTTTTTTTTGTCAAATTTCTGAATTCTACAAACGTCTTTCGCGATTGGCTTAAAGGAAGAGTGAAAAAAAAATCCGAGAGGAAGAGAGAGAGAAGAAGGAAGAGAAAGAGAGACACGCACAGAGACACATTTTTCACGAAACATCACACAAGAAGTACATAGAAAATATAGTGCAGGGATAGTGAACGTGACTAGGAGCCGAGGGTCTGGAAGCGCGCTAAGAGCGTCATCGTTTACTGGAGAACGACGTTCATTTCGGTTTCTCGTGTGCCAGGCGATTCTCCGGAATGCGTCCGGTGGACTCGTCGGCAACGTTCGAACGCCGTCCGCCATCAACTTTCTCCGCTATTCTCGGATTTTTTGCCTAAAAAGTATTTATAGAAATCGTATAGCACATGAAATAATAAAACAACGTGTCGATTAAAAAAAAAAATGATCATCCTTTCTTCTCGAAGAGACGAAGACGACGAAGACGCTCTTAAGGGGCCAAGCATGGATATCCATCGCGCGTGCCGAGAGGCGGGCTGCATCATTCTTAAAAAACAGTGTAATCCGTACCTAAACAATAAGTAAAAGGGCATTTACAGTCGGCCGATCCCTCCAGGATACGGTGATGGGTATACACATATACATATATATATATAGATATATATACATATATGTATCTCATGGAATTGGAAAAGGATCGGAGAAATCGGACGTTTAATTAACTTCGAATATATTCCTTCGCTGTTAGAACGATATTCTCGCAAAATTGATAAGAACCAAGAAAAGAAAACAGAGAATAAAGGAAAAAAAAAGATGGAAAAAGACATAAAAAATATGACGAAGAATGCGAAGAATAAAAATCGAAATTGACGTAACGCGAGAGTTTTCCTTACGATTCGTCCATGATCAATTCGGTGGGAAGACAAGGGACAATCGGAAGTGATCTGCTCGTTAAAAGGAATAAAAAACGGAAATTAGAGATCGGCCTTGGGAATTACTTTACCTGCAGAGTACCCTTCGGTAGGTTGACGGTAGGTACGGCTCGCAAGCTCTCATATTAAACTTAGACCGAGAGACAGTGTGTTACTGAATAACCAGATTCAGATTCACCCTTTGACGAAGGAACCGGTGGAAACCGACCAATCACATAGCTCCGACTTCCCATCCTAGAGTTGATCATCCCATCCACAACAATAAGACAGCTGCGTTAATGTCTCTTCATTTGATACATCTTCGCCTCAATTTTTGATCTTTTTTTACGTTCTATCATTTTTTTCTTATTTTTTTTTTTTTTTTTTATTTCTTTATCTGTATAGACGTTTCACAAACGTGTCGTTTTGGTGGACGACACGGTTCTGTTTTTTTTTTTATCCTTCGCTCAGCATGCCAGCCACCGTTACTTGTTTGTAGAATTAATTAAAAAGCAATCCAACGCGCGTTGTAAATGAAAAAGGGAACATATTCGAACTCATGTTGTAAAATAATAAAAAAAGAACGAATGTGCTGCATGAAAGGCGGCTGAACGAGCTAAGCGAGATATCAACGAGCGAGCAAGCGAGCTCTTAGGAATGGTAGACGATCTAACGGAAAGCTTTCCTCCTTGTCGAGAAAAATTGACCGGCAATCGTTGGTATCTTATACGTTCGAGTATATTCAATGTGAGAGAAAGACCAATCGAATTGTTATATATCACAAAGCTTCAAAAAAAAAAATCGGGTTATCGGCTAAAGACGCAAATAGATACACGATTATCGGTTTTCGCCGCGCCGCGCTGCAAAAAAAAACAGATTACCTGATCGATACGCTATCATACTCCTTAAAACGACCATTTACAACCCGCCAAAGTCTCTCGACTTTTGCGAGTTTACTCCGGTAAAATCTCGCTTTTGTACATCTTTTTTTTAATCTCAGGTACGTGATAAAATACTATTCGTTGGTAAGAATGGTGTGATATCAAAGTATGCGACCGGATATAATCAGGTAATCTCGCGCTCACATTATCGTACACACTGAAAATGTTCTATCGATTCTCGTTGTAGAGTGGGAAACAGGATTGCGTATGCCCACAGGTGAGTGTGTGTGTGTGTACGACACCTGTATGCCTATAGTAAAAAAATATACTCAGGAAGATATATATATATCGTCGACTAGAAGAAAAGTAATTACTAAAATCGCGCGCCGCAGAACCTACCATAAATATACATATCATTATTTGTATAAAAAAAAAAACCATGCGTCATTTTGTAATAAAACGTACAACTTTTGGTAGGGTCTGCTATAAGAGTACATAATTTTGCGGTAACGCAGTTAGATGGCAAAATCCAGATCACATTACACGAGCGTTACTGCAAAATGCGCATTGCCAGTTGGATGATCTCTCTCGTTGGTTGCTTTAATTTAGGATTCCAAAACATTTGCAGCGCATTCGATGTCATTTATTCTATGTTACTTTTGTTGATTTGGCTAAAGAAAAGAAATTATCTCAAAAGAACTCTGCACGAATTATCGACGACATCGAATGCGTATCGTGGGATTATCTATGTGTGGGAGAAAAGCGCGCGATCCGACATCGGATTATATGTACATATATATATGTAGATACTAATTTGATAAGAGAAAGAAAATGTTAGAGATTGATGTCGGATCATCGCGCAGTCGCGCTCATGAATTGCATGACGAAGAGAGAAAGCTTCCCGCACGGACACGCGAAAAGGATTTCGCTCTAACTCATTCCAAAGAACTGCATGCCGATGCTCGTGCACATGTAAACGGTACACCTGAGTATCTTCATGAGATACCTTGGAATTTGGTCGCGATGCTTTTCTCGCTCTGCGCTTTTTTTTTACATCGATACCAATGTGTACGAATACATGCGCAATAATATTATTTTATTTATAATAGGGATGGTTCTGGTTTATAAACCTACCTTGGCTTCGTCAAGTCTTGCTAATGCTTTCAAAAGATTACCAAGATCGCTTCTCACGCAATAAAGATCCTGAAACACGTGAAACGTACGAATGACGTCGCTTTTTATTACCAAAAGGCAAACTACTACTTTACTCGTGTAGCAGCCTATACGATCGACGGAAGAAACGGAAAGCATTCTCACAGGATTATATTGCAGAGCAGTGATGTACGCTTGAACAGCCTGCTCCATGTCTCCGGCTGCAACTAACGCCGCAGCCAAGTTGATGTATCCGTCGATGAAATCAGGTTTAAGCCTGACCGCGTGTCGGTAATTTTCCAAGGCTTCCGGAAGCTGACCACGCTCCTTGTAAACGTTTCCTAAGTTGCTATAGGCTTCCGCTAACAAGGGGTTCTGTTTTATGGCCAGGCTACTATAGTGAGCGGACCTGAGGTACAGAAAACATTACCATAGTATTTACATAACGTAAAGATCGATCGCAATGGCGATATAAGAAGCGTTTCTAACTTTTCCAACCGCCGACATTGAAAGTGGATCGAGGAGAGTAGCAGCAGTACTCCCGTGTTATTGGTCTCTTGCCTCCACAGCTGCATACAATGTCTCTCCGCATTTTCGTAGTCTCCTGCTTGGTACTCCCTATGTGCGAGCTCTAGCAACCCTGTAACAAACATAATTATCTATATAATATACAGTTAATACAATAATATAAAAGAGCACGTGTACGACGAGATAGGGTAAACCTCCCAGTAACTGGCCACTTTAGCACTCCGGCCAGTTCACGTTAATGTTTTGTCAAAATGGGTCACAATATTAATATTTTTGCAATACCTATGTATAAAATAAATCCTCTTTTATAGATTTGAATTATTATTAAGTAAAACAAAGCAATATTAGGTATATAAATTTTAATCGTTGGGAAAATAACAGTACTCTAGTAGTAACTGGCCACATATTTTAATTACTAACAGTCATTAAATTAGTAATTGACCACGTTATACAAGTATCATTTGGACATTAAGAAATCAAGGTACATAACAGAAATTCATAGAAACTTAATCCAAGTGGCAGAAGTACCTAGTGGCTAGTTTCTGAACGTGGCTAGTTACACCTCGTTTTACCCTACGTGTAGCAACACGAAGTAATCGAAAAAAAGGAGCAAATTTAAATTACGATCGTCCGACGTTCTCATTTCTCTTTAAAAATATTCCCTAAAAATGAATAGGAAATATCGAAAGGACGGAGGGTGGCTAATATTTATGCGTAACTTCGAAACCCCACGCGGAGTTATTACGTAGAGGAAAACGATCCGACCAACCGAGAGATGGCGCACAACATTTATCGATTTTCTTCCCAGACATAAGCCAACACACGTTTCTAAAACGTACATTTTTTTCCCTTCTACGATTAAACGGAGGAAATAGTTTTTGGGAATAAAGCGTTAGTAAGAATACGAACAATATGAATCAACGGCTACGCTGATGGTCTGATTGTCGGCCAACGCGATGAGCTCCTTTCCCTGTGGGTCCTGCGTCACGACCAAAAGATTTTGTCCGTTCTGCCAATCCGTAATATCTTCGGAAACTTCGCTCGAGCCGTTCAAAACGTTCGAACTTTTACAAACTCTTTCGACAACTAAGTTCTTCTCCGCGACCCGTACGACACTCATTTTGCCGGGAAGCGAAACCAATGTTACGAGTGTTAAAAAAGGAGTTACGAAATTTTCTTTATTGTAAAAACGTTGAAATAAATTTCAAACGTATTTTCACACACTTCCGTGGTTATGTTAATTTTCGATACCTCCGGAAAGGAAAAAAACTTTTTGGATTGTTTCCGGTCAAACACGCGCAACGCGAAGGGTCGATGTTTATTTTCTCTGTCCTTTCAAGAGACACGTAAAACAACGTCGTTGTTGCGAGGTCACTTTCGCGAGAATTCTCGTGTCTGTCGACGTGAACACAACGCAATAATCCGACGAGACTCCCCGTTCCTTTCGAGCACTCGAGCATTCGCCGCACGCAGCCCCTCTCTTCGTGTATGTTTATATCTGTGTGCGTGCGGCTGTGTGTTTGCGTCTATGTGTGCGTGACTCTCCCGTCTAGGTTATCCCTTCCAGCGAGCGAACGGAGGAGACTCGATTGGTCGATATAGCAGCGTGAACCAATGGGAGTGGTGGGGGAAGGGAGATGCATCATGGCGGACGGAACGCATCGCTCGAGAAAGCAGCCGGCCGCGTCGAGAAGGGGAGGGGAACACAGGAGCGTACGTATTCGACACCCACCCTGTCGATGTTGTTTTTACCACATTTTTTATCGAGTTTAGTCTTTTCTGAACTTGCTTAAACAGTTTGCTCTCTTTTTAATGCTGTAATTATATACTTCTTATTCAAGAATGATCCCAAGCAATTTTAATATTCTTAACCAACTTCTAATTAATTGTTAATTTATTGATTAGCTTGATAATTAATTTTTCACAATATTTTTCCTTCGGTTCCATAAATGTTCGTTTTTTACTGGTACTAATTTGTTATTTGAATTGACAATTTTATTTATTTATGTTTCTGCGCATACGCGATACATTTTTGCTTTTGGACTTGAAAATCTTTACACGATTGAAATTCAACGTTTTTAATTCGACATCTCTAATGTGGTACGCATATTTCACGCCGTGCAGTTCTTTGGAACGTTTTATTAATAGCATCGAATTCCATTTTTTTCCTACATTCTCTGTATGGCGTATGGAGCAGCTATTTTTCTACGTTTTTTTTAGCATATACCGTGTTCGGTCATTTCTTTGATTTTTTGTGAATCCCAAGTTTCGCAGACAAGTCTATAACTTTTCTAGTGAATTCGCCGATAGAATGTCAATACCAAGGAACAAAGAAAATCCTATTACAATCAGATACCGTCTTCCAATGCAATGATTGCATGGTAGGGTTTATTTATTTCATCTTGTTCATGAGTTTACAATAATTCTGCTGCGATCTATGTAGATTCATAATGCTATAGAAAATATCCATTCCTCTGAACCCTTCCCAAGAAGAAACATTGTAAATATAAAATGTCTATTTATTTCGCAAGCAGAGTTTATAGAAGATAAAAATAAACTTTGCATATTTTTGTCACACATAGTACAGAAGACATTAACATTGAAATTAAGACCGCGTTTACTTCATGCTCATAAATTTCACGTTGCTACCACATTTTCTACAAATCACACACTTCGATAATCCAGAAAACAAAATCATAAACGGCAGAAGACAATTGCAACAAAAAATTAAATAGAACGCAATATCTTCTGGTTCTGTAGACAACATTTTTACGATCAAACTCGTTCCGCGGTTTCCATATAATCTAACCTGAGACGAGACTTTTTCCTTTTCGGAGGTGCAGCTCGTTGATTTTTAGAATTTTCACGATCTATAGAATGTAAATTCATTATTTTTCAATTTATTAATCTACCTGTTATATTAATCTAGCCTGAGACGAGACTTTTTCCTTTTCGGAGGTGCAGCTCGTTGATTTTTAGAATTTTCACGATCTATAGAATGTAAATTCACTATTTTTCAATTTATTAATCTACCTGTTATATTAAATTATCAAAAAAAAAAAAAAAAATGTTCAATAATCCCTTAAGGTTAAAAACCTTTGGAATCTTAAATAAATCTAACGAATCGAGAAATACATGTCGAAAATCCGAAGGTTTCCCAGACAGGAAGGACGGGGGTCCTGAAAATTGATCGTCCGTGTCTGAATAAAGCCGGGATATTACGCACACAAAGGAAGGGTACGTTGGTGTTTGTGCTCGAGGCAGCAGCAGCAGGCAGATGGAATAGAGGTACCCAGTGGAATATTCCATCGCTGCTTTTGACGAAGCACGGCCGGTAGGGTGGGGGTTGCGGTTGGCGGAAGGGTGGGGGAGTGGTAGAGGGACCGAATACTACATATATACGTATATGTGTAAGAGAGAGAGAAAGGATATAAGGAACAAGAAGGGTTAGAGAAGCAAAATGCAAGAGCACGAGCCGTTACATTGGCCTTTCAAACGGAAAAGAAAAAAAGAGCGTACCAGCAGCATGGTTTTACATGATATCTCGATACGCATTTGAAAATATTATTATCGGATGAACAAAACCAGATCCTCTAGCTTTCTATTCTCCACGATCCATCTGCACGGCGGGCGTGCAATGAAACTTTCTGCGGTAGCACTCGACAGTCGAACGTATCGATTTGCTAGTGCATACGTCGAGAATACGAATCCATCTCCAACATTGCGATACATAAAAAAAAAAGAAAACAATAGGAACGATACAATTGGCTGACCCACTTTACAGATAGGGTTCTATTTAATCGAAAGGTAGACGATAAATCGAAAAAAACTGACCTGCGTAAATGATCGAAGCGAAATCGATTTCTACCGAATAAGAACGTTTTGAAATATTCGACAAATAAGGAAATAAGAATCGAAAACATTCGAGATATGTTCTTTTGAAAAAAAATATATCATCCAAATGACCTATAGCGTTTGATATACGCGTCGTTCTCGTCAATATCGCTTTCTAATTAGTGGTATCTATCTATTAACCTGTATCACGCTTGTAAACAACGTAAATGATGCAGGAAGGGCCCGTTTAGCGCTAAAATCCTACGAGCCTCTCGCGTACTCTTTTTCAACTAACTGCGTGCACTTGTTCCATTTTCGCACGAACCCCTTCGTGCTTCTTTCTTTAATTCTCTCGAAATTTGACTCGATCGAAGGAAATTAGAGGTAAAAATTTACCAAAAAAATAAGTAAAAAAAAATAGAAAAATCATATATATATATATGTATCGAAGAAACTTTTCACTCACCCACGGTTGAGAGCTGTTGTATCTCGTTCATCTTCAATATAACACTCGTACCCGCAATTTGCTGTTGGTGCGCCTGCTGTTGTTGTTGCTGTTGCTGCTGCTGTTGCGGTTGCTGCTGTGCTTGCATGATGACGGGCGGCATGTAGACGCGATGTATCAGGAAACAGATGATCGACGACCGTGGCTGGTGGTATATGGATCGAATAGAAGAGAAATAATCAAAGATCCTGATTATCTTCTTGAAATGACGCGGATCAATTCACGACGAGGAGACTCGTTGAGTCTCCGAATAATGGACGGAAAATGTGTGTGCTTGGATTTAACGTGTACGCTATCGTAAGCTTTCCGCGCGCGCCATGATGAATCTCGTGTCTTCGAGCAATGGATCGGACCTATGGATGGAGTAAAAAGAGAGGGAAGGAGAGAGAGGGGGGAGAGAGAAAGAAAGATAAGAAGAAACACCGCGGAAATTATTCGAACGGTCGACGATACGAGCGAGCCGAAATTTGATAAGTCAGGAATACTTGTAAATTCCTTTTCGTCACTTTTCCCGAACTTAATCGCTCCATCCGTGCTCTACCATTCCTCGACGAGTTCTATTTTTCTTCCCTCTCACTCGCGTCGACACGCGCAGGTAAGGACAACGTTGCAGGATAGCGTGGGCCAATCGATGCGCGCGAAGTCTGCCTTCGAGAGTCGCGCACGCTCACCGAGCGGGAAATTCGAATTTGCGAATGCACGCGAGAATGGGATTGGTTGGATTGCTTTTACGTTCTTCTTTACCATCATTCGGTTTCTACACTTCCGCTATGTTTATTATTACGTAAGTTTTTAAAGATATGATTTTATATGAATATATTTTCAAATTCAATTATTTTTCTTATCCGTTATTATTCTTTCGTTCGGAAATATGTTTTATACTTTGTCATTGATATAAATACACGAGACTATTGATAATTTATATATATATATGTATATGATTTTAACACGAAAGAACGTAGAGAGAAATTTCGCGAGACAATCGCTATGCGCACGCGTCTACCTTGCAAAGTCGATCGCTATACGAGCGCCGAAGCGTCTTAAAGACGAGATAACTTCAATATCACCTCCCACTACACTGACGCAGTGCAGATCACGAGTTCTTTTCCTTTCTCGCGAAATTCGTTCGACCGATCTATGGTTGTGTGCTCTGTGCTGACCTTCCTTCATTTGGTTATCGAGTACGTAATGGCTGACAACAAGGAACGCACCTTCATTATGATTAAACCCGACGGAGTCCAACGTGGACTCGTCGGGAAAATCATTCAACGGTTCGAGGATAAGGGCTTCAAGCTTGTAGCCCTTAAAATGGTCTGGGTAAGTTTTATTGCGCTTGTGCGTCTTCTTTAATTATGAGGGAGGGCGCAGACTCCGTTAGCTCCATTTCCACGTGGACACCGGCTTTTCGTAGCTAATCTTTTGTAAGAAAGTTTCAGTCAAATATTATTAATCTTTTTACTACACAAAAATGTCTTATATTTGTTTGACGTATTTAAAAAGAATATAAATTTGTTATTACCGAACGGACCTCGAATGAACTCTAACTCAGTCAAACATGTGACTACATAAAATGCCAATGCGTGTGCCAATGCATTCCAAAGTTCAAGAGAAACGAGGTATGCGTCGAAAGCATAGTTGACATTATCAGTGGCATGAAATAATTTTTATCCGTACTGTATAACAGTTGCGTTAGAACAATGGTAGGTTATTCGATATATCTTTTTTTTTATAGCCATCCGAAGATCTCCTGAAGGAACATTATGCCGATCTAGCCGCCAGACCCTTTTTCCCTGGTCTTGTAAAATATATGAGCTCTGGACCAGTCGTCCCTATGGTAAGTATTTCCAAAGGAATATTATAATTACGTATGCATCTGAAAAGGAGAAACTTAAATAGAATTACTATCGTTTAAGGTATGGGAAGGCTTGAACGCCGTGAAAACTGGACGCGTAATGCTCGGCGAGACAAATCCAAAGGATTCTGCTCCAGGAACCATTCGTGGTGACTTCTGTATTCAGGTTGGCAGAAACATAATTCACGGATCTGACTCTGTCGAATCCGCAAACAAGGAAATTAAGTTGTGGTTCGGAGACAAGCAGAAGGAAAACGTCGTCGATTGGGCCTCGTGGGCTGAAAAGTGGATCTATGAATAAGCTGCCGAGAGGTAAAACTTTGAAAAAAAGTGGATTTTCAAAGATTAACAGCTTATATCGCCTTGGAATAAATATTACCAGCTGTGTTTTTTAAAGTAATAAGTGTACATAGATTATATATAATCTGCCTGAAACCTAAATAAAAAAAGAATGATTCTTAGATTAAAACTGCATGGTGTTAGTATGAGATTTGTGAAGTTTTTCCATTTCTTTTTTTATAAATCACCTTAAAATATTTACACTTTATCCTTTCTCACTCTATCATAGGTAAGGTTTTATAACTCACTGCCGCTACATCTTGCGATTCTGTAAAAGTGACTCCACGTGTAAGCAAAGTGGAACATCTTCCTTGTGCTACTTCGGATCGCACGGAAGCCTCATAAGCAAAAATTATCGGATTTCTTTAAGCCGTACATCAACCCGTACCTGTCACTGATAATAGAAGGAGCATGATATATACATCAATGTTAATAGGAAACTATAATAGAAATGCGTATTTTTAAAGGCGAATTTCTTCGTATCAAACATCTCCTTACTGACAATATTCTTATATGTTTATATGTGTGTATTCATCACTCCAATAATAATAATAAAGAAGGTACAGAAACAGAATAGAACCAGCGTATGAATCGTATGAATAGACCATGTATATATATATATATATATATATATATATTTATAAACTGGTTAAATAAATTATACGTCGTTTACAAATTTGTATCTTCTGTACTTAGTACTATTGTGTAATCAAGTGCACTTTGGTTCTATGTATACATATATATTAAGTAAAAAAAGGTTCATTAAGAAGACATCCCGTGAAAAGTAAATACTGCGCTCGTAAAATTGGTCTCCGTAAAAGTACGCTTAGCTTTTAATTTACAAAAATATAAAAAATGGAGGCACGGTACGTGACAAATCTTGAACGTCACGAAACAGCCGATCGACGTTCCGTGGAAACACATAATATTTTTTTTGTAAACCTTCCTTAAAGTATACGAAGTACTTGCCATAAATATGATTAACAAAGTTAAAAAGAACATCGATCGAACTAGGCGTTCGATCGTAAAAGGGAGAATATACGTATAAACGAATGGAGAAGAATGTTCACGATTTGTCGTTGTCAGGTATGAGTCGTGCAATCAATTTTCAAACTGTCCTAGATATGATTGACACGATGGGCAGTAGTGTTTCTTCACAAGGCAAGAATCCATGCAATAGGGGCACGGTGCACAGGGCCAGCATCTAAAATAAAAAAGACAAATATTTCTGTCACTTGAAATATCTTTATCGTACCGATCATGTATATAAACAAGATATCGTAATATAAATAATAACAAACAAACAAACAAAACCTTACCCAATGAGACAAAGCAATAATGCAAACAAATGAGTCTTCGTATTTGCTTCAGTGTCCACGCGCGTGGATATATTTGCTCCGCATTGAGGACAAGTCATTCGTTGTGTGTCTGGTCCGAACGATTGTACGACTATCACGCCTATGTGTAGTCAAGAAATTGAATTAAATAACATTCGTTCTTTTAAAAGAATAGTTTTTTTTAAATACAATGATACAACAATGATAATCTTTAGCCATACGTACTCGGTTGTGGTGGTCCCGGTTGATAAGGTGGAGGTGGAACAAATCCAGGAGGTGGCGCGCTCCCGCTCTTATCCATATTGATTTATCGATAAATATCTGTAAAACAAGTACACCCAAATTAGATCGAATATTTATAGCAAACTAAAATTCCCTTTTAACCAGGGAAAACGAATTAAATAATCATAAACGTTTAACTACGGTCATGAACAAAAAAAAACATGATTTATTCTTCATTTCACACTTGTAAATACTCTTTACCTAAAAATTCTTGTCATTCTAACCTACTATTACATTTTGATTTTAAATAAATTATACGTATTTACGTTTGAAAGTCGGGAAATTCGTCCAGTTAAAAAGTCAAATGATTTATATTATAAATCACAATGTTATTCGTTCGTATGATTCTCGTTGGGTGTTACCACGATGCTCGAGTTCACCGGTTTTGCAAAACGATATCGTATCACCTAGTGAAATTCAATAGGAGGCTCACTAACGCGTTATGAGCTTGAAATCGAAGAGCACGGAGTTTTATATCGCGCGTCGATAGATTTCTCTTCAATACAATCACATATCGTTGCACATTCATGCAACTTATTTACAAACGTCACGTTCCTTTAGGATACTCGATGGAGGGAAATGGCTACGTGGAGCTAGCTGATAGTACGAAATTGCGCGTACACCTAGACATGCACACTTGCCGATGTCGAGTTAGATAAATTGTTTTATAACACGCTAATATGACTGCACGGTACTAGGTGGAATACAACGGAACAGACCGAGTGTCTGCATATACGAATATGTATGTGTGTGGGTATATGAATGTAAAATAGCGAAGAAGTGTCAAAGCAACGTGTCCAACGGAACGATTCCGAAGACAAGTACACTTATCCATAGATTTACACGGTACTTTTTTTAATAGTTTTGGTAAATAAGGAATTTTTAAAAATTCATGTTTTTTTTATGTCTTCCTTTTTTTACATTGAAATAAATAATTGAATTATGCAAATTTAGCATTTTTCTACTTACTCAATTTTTTAAACAAAACAAGACACGATTTCGTACTGTATGTTGTATAAATGTAGATATTTTGTTCGATATTATCGATTATAGATCATTTTCGAGTATTATCGACCGTGATGTTACGGAACAACAATTAGAAATAAAAGAACAAATACGATTTTAATCAAAAGAAAAGAGATAAAAGAAGGGAAAGAGCAAAGATTTTTGTCAAACCACTTAGTTTATTCTCGTTAATCTGTAGCTTTTAACGTCTCTCACGTGTTATACAACGATAAGCGATAAGATAGATGAAAGAGACCTGTGATGCTCGCTCGCCCATCATCGCAATCATTTGATTTTTTTTTCTTATTTTTGATTCATAATTTTATCCTTATATCATTCCAGGAATATGACGTAAAAGATCGTTCGACACGTTCATTCTCAAGACGATTGCCTCTTGACGTGAAATCAATGTAACCAGAAAAACGACTGCGACAATAACCTATACTTTTTCCTGTGGACGTGTATGCTATATAAACAAGGGTGTGGCCCGCGCGTTGTTCCTACGATTTTTCGCCTTCTCTTCACTGGCAATAAGCGAGCAATCGATTATCGGTCGATTCCTCTACAGCAGTGGTTCTTAACCTTTTCAGAATCACGGAACATTTATAATTTTCCAAGATTTTTGCGCAACGCGGTCGGAAAATAAAACATTTTTAATATACTAAAAACAAGGACTTTTGATTTTACGTGTTTTTTCGTTTTAATTTTTCACTAATTTTCACATTTTTGTGGACCACCTTTTCTAACTTCCCGGAACATCGGTAAAGAACCACTGCTCTAGAGTTTAAAAAGAAAATGTGTCTATCTGGAAAAGTGCGTTTTTTTTTTTAAAAACATGCTCGCGTTTTCACGTTTTTAATATTATCGCGATGGTAAGATGAAATTCGTGAATATGAAAGAAAAGAAGAGGTCACGACGCTTGCGTGCGTGTTCATGAGAGCTACGATTGTACGTCACAATCTTTTAAGCACTTTTTCTAATGTCAATAGGTCGTTTTAATAAAAACGAAATTGATAAGCAGAGAAGTACAAATAATAATGTGTTCTTGAACAGATTCTACTTCTAGAATTTAATTTTTACTGGATATATGATATACGCTAAATAATTTCATTCTTAATTCAATATAATCTTTAACCTACAAAAAGTGTCCAAAGCAAGCACATAAAATGTTATAAAGCTGCTATGATTTTGAATTCATCGCGTTCTTTAATTTCTAGAGCGGAAACGAGTATCATATCTTCTCTTCTTGTTTGATAGAAAAAGTAATCTAACACGATTCTATTTAATTATATCAGAATTCTAGAATAGAGATATGTAGATAGATTCTATGTAGAGATACATAGAAAACACAACGTTGTACCCCTGCCCCTCTCTCTTTCTTCGCTTTCTGCATTAGTATGTACGACCGACGAATTCTTTATCGAAATATTTGTCCTTGAGACATCTGCAGGCGAAGAAGAGAACGTAAACTGAGAACCGGCGAAATTTACTAGAGAAAAAACTCGACGGATGGGAAAAACCCTAATCGATTTATTCAAAATGCATGTATGCATATTTTCCTACACGCTTAACGACGAATTTAATCGAGTATAATTGCGACATTCGTTTATCGTAATGAAATTTTTTTCTCAAGAACATGAGTCATAGTCGTAGAAATGTTGAGATAACGATCGCTTAACCGGTTGATAGATATCGAAAGGTTACATACGTTAAACAATTAAGAGACGAGTTTTCGGAAAAAATTTTTGAAGATGGCTGAAGGTTAACGTTGGCATATAACGTGGCACGAGAAACAAACAAAAGAATGCCAAAAGATCGGGTACGATCGGGTTGAACATCTACGGACTCGGGTTCATTCGGCATATGTATTTATAACTTGAGTGAAGATTCGTACCTGTTGCACTCTCGAAACGAACACTATTTAGGGTACTATACTTTCCCCCTCTCTTCAATTATCCCTTTTTTTCCCTTTTTACCAAAAAGGAAAACCGTTGGTTACGATGAAAAGAATTCGAAATAAAAATTCTTGATGTATCGATGCGTACCCTACGTTGGTGCGAATTGGTGTCTCGTGAGTCTCGGAAGTTGCCGGTATCGCGTCCTTTTCCCGTTGAACGAACTGAACGACTGCGTCGTGACACGACTTTGCACTCGTATGTACCGAAACTAAACAGAGGTCGTACCAGTAGAGGTAGGAGGTTTCTACGAAACAACGTCCGATATCGTAAACCTTTTTCGATACTTACGGTAAGTGTTCGATACTGCCAACGATAATAATTATGAGCGATATCGATTTCCTGTTATATTAATACGATTATCGTCCCCCCCCCACCTTCGTCTGTTTTTAAGACATGGCGCTTTTTCTTTTCTTTAAATTCTTTTTTTTTTTTATTCTAAAAACGTGTTTCCCGCGCGGTACGAGGGGGATTGGTATGACTAACTCGGGAAGTGAGATTCCGCGAAGTCTTCCAATTTATACCGAAACGATAACTTTTATGGAGACGATTATAATTTAATAATAGAACTACCAAAGATGATATAATGGCAGATTGTATACTTCTTGTTTTACAATTTTTCGAATATCACTTATTGATGATAGCAAATAAAATGCTATTTTTGTTTTTTTTTCTAATACTTGACAAATGTATAGATTGGATGAAAATAAGTATACCGTTAAAAAAAGAGTGCTAAAGACGAGCGAAAAGCGTTTAGATAAATTCAGATTTTTTGATGAGAGAGCGAGATAAGATGTTTTGCGTAAAAATTCAATTCCGTGTTCGCCTGTAATCGATTGACATCATCATTGAGTTTACACGTAAATAGAATCTCTTTGATCTTCGTGGAAGGGGTAGATACGAAAGCGAATGATAAGTTGATTAGGTCTGTCTGTCTTGTATCTGCCTTGACTTACTCATTTTGAATAAAAATAAATTATTCGTCGCAACGATAATGCTCCTTTCGTGCGGGTGAAGATGATAATACGATGAATCGGATTTGTTGTTGAATAATGTTTTACTATTCGATACAATTGACATGTAGACGCGTGAAAAACATAAAAGTCGAGTACCGCGAATTTGCGGATGCGATTCGGTCGGAATTCGTACCTTGTTTTTGTATTCGAAGAATTCGCTAAAAAAAGATCTATTACAAAATTCTTGATGCAACTGTAGCTCGTTTATATTAAGTTTTTTTTTATTTCGTCATCGTACTACAAAAACGTAGTATTTCGAGTATATTCGAACCACTAAACCATTTAATATTTATCTCCAATATTAAAATTACTAATTTCGTGATAAATGTTGTATGCTCGTCTATCGTATAGCCTATTAAAATTCTTTGGCTAAATACCTTTTTAACAGTTCGAATAGTAACGCTATAAACGTAACGACATAAAGATCTTACATTTGAAACAATAACGTTATTACAACTTCATCCAATTTGTTCGAAAACAACTCTTCGAAATTTTCCTCGTTAATAACTTCAATGAATATAATTATCATTATATATATACGCTCACTCACAATACGCTCAGATACGTTCGTTTACGTAAACGTCAAATAATTATCATTATTTCTCGACAATTCGCGTTAAATAATTCACCCTAACGTTAAATACCCTTTAGAGTCTGGCAAAAAAAAACAACCGAGGACGCTGTTTTCGCGACGTGCAAAAGTCGGAAAGTAGGAAAAGCGTGAAAAAGGAATAGTGTCATCGTCGTAGGAATGGACAGCCATATTTGTTATACCGCAGCGAACAGCTACACACGGTCATCGGTGCCTATATAACTTCGATACAAATCATGGAACTCTAACGATAATAATTATATATATATATATATATATTTGTCTATATATATATGTATATATATAAACGTATACCAAGTGTTGCATCGTACGAATAATATCACGCGTATCCTTGCACATCTATACGTACACATACTTTTATCCATACATATAACAATATAACGACGTAGTTGTTCCATGCAAATCGATATGCACGCAGCGGCAGTATTGAATCGACGCTCGTTCTAAAAAAATAATAAAAATGTCGAAAATAAAAGAAATAAAACATGGAATGATCTCCGTCCGAATAAATTTAATACATGGAACGTCAAATTTCCAAGTGCGTACTCACGACAAACAAACAAATAAACTAGAAAAGAAAATGCATTTCTTTCGTAATGGACAGTCTCACACGGAAACGAACATACGTATACCCGGAACTAGCTGGTATATTTAAAAAAAAAGGAAATCTAACTTTGTACAAACGTGGTCGTAAAAAACGAAACGAAACCGATTCGAGTCTAAAATTTCAATATGATCACATAATAGGAATATAACGCATCCTTCTATCGTCGTCCGATCCATGGATCGTTCACGAGGATCGATCATTGGATGTTGGCTTCGCTTTTAATCTGCGTCCGAGCAATTTCCGAAAGGAGGACGTCCACTTTGAACGAGTGAATCCACTCCCCACCGTACCCTGATCGTCCGGCTCGCTACAGCTGAGCGATTCGCTGATCTTCCTGCTTTTGCCGCTGCTACTGGTGGTCGTGCTGCTGCAGCCGTTTTCCAAAAAACATCGTGACCTTCGTTCACCGATCTCCGACGAGAACCTGCAAATCGTTCGCTAGCTTTTTACCATCCACTTTGTCAACGGTCTCTCGATGGATAATCAAAAGAAAATAGAATTTAGTCTAGTATAGATACCCCGAATCCGATGAAAACGCTCTCGCACTGGGTGGAACGTTAGAATTCGCCGACGATAATGACATCTCTGCGACAGGTGTGCTGGGATAGGCTTCATCGTCGGAAGCACTATTGCTACTGCTATTACTGGTGGTACTACTGGTGCTACTAGTACTGCTGCCATTGGTACTACCACCACCGCTACTATCCACGCTGGAATCGTCGATGAAACTGATCTCTCGTTCGGCCAAAGGTGAACTGGTTCTTGGTGTACGCGAAGAACTCGCAGCGGTTGTTGCGTTTGGTCTTAACCATGTTCGTAGGTCCTGTAGAGGAGCTTGAAGGCACTTGAAGAGATTCCCGCTGAAATTTTAAACAGTGTTAGCTCTTTTTTAATATTCCTCGTAATAAAGCTTGTTGTGCGAATTTGCAAATTTGTTTTAGTAAAAATTCTTTTTATTCCCCCTCAATTTTGCAATATTAATTCCATTGAGACTTATCATAAGACAAGAGGTTATTCTTGAATTATAGAAAGAACTTACTCGTCCCGATAGTCGTCGACCTCGGCGAACGTACGCCGAGCGTAAAGACAAATGGAACATCTTCGACGGCGACGGCAAGAAGTGGCGTGAAGCGTAGCCGCTCGAAGATGTCGTGCAGCGTGCCTGAGCGTGATGGTCTCGCGAGTCAGTGCCGCTACACCTTCTTCTCGTCTACGTCGTTCCGTACCTAATTCATCCTCCCCGATACGCAATTTTTCTTTCAGCGTTTCGTTCTGTAAATAAATTGATTTCTTAGATATATATTAGATTTTTAGGTCTGTCTTTATTAACACGTTGAGTACCAAAGTTAACCCATGGGTCTATTGTTTTTCAAAAATGTCGAATGCCGAATACTATCGGCACGTTTTCTCTCAAATAAATAGTTTTACTACGCGAATAAAAGTTGTCTGAAGTTCTTTGATTGGTCCTTCATACATTTGCAAGTTGGAAAACTTAAAAATTTGTTTCTCTCCGTATCAATTATTGTGGAGGAAAGTGGTTTTATCCCTGGACCTTTCAATTTCTTTCGAAATAAACATACGATATATAGTAAACTAATCTTTCTACGTGCTTGCAAAAATTCAAGTCTATTTGATCCATTTTTTAAAAGTTATAGCGCTTTAAAGGGTGTACGGAGACTTTTTTGACAGACTGTATGATAGAATTTACCATCGCATCTCTCTCATATTAGACCTTACACTTTTTATGACTGCTGATTATATTCTTATAAATATTGCTAAATAATGCTAACAAACATTCCAAATACATTGTGACAAATCGAATGCCGGTGACCCCCATGGCATAAAACGCGTTAAACGATCTTGTTCTCTACGACTCATGTTTCTTATCTCGGATGTAGAAGTTACAGATCAATCCAGTTCATCGTCATTAAGTCTATCGCGATTAAACGATCTTGCCATCTCTTACTTCTTTCTCGAGAGCATCCCGTTCAGCTCGAATCTGAGTGGCCTGTCTTATAACGTCCTGTCGCGCTCGTTCCAACGACTGTCTCGTCGCCTCGTTCTGCGCAAGTTGTAGCTGCAATCGGCGTAGAGCCGTTTCGTGTTGTTGATCCAAACGATCCCGTGCCGCGATGTAGCTGTCACGCTCCGCCTTTGCACGTTCGACTTCCTCTTCCAATCGAAGACTTCGCTCCAGTTGTAGGAAGAGATCGTCCTCTTTACCTCGCAGCTCCGCTTCGCAGCCCTCCAATCGTCTCTCGAGATAACGTCTCGCATCCTCCAGTTTATCTCTTTCGGCCTAAAATTTTTATTTTTTATCAAATATAAGTATGTTGTAAAGTATTACGTAGAAGAAGAAGCATTCGTTTACATAAAAGTAGAGGGAATTGATCAGATATACAAAGTTTACCCCTTGCCGTATAATATCGAGTGGAAATCGTGGTCACGACAAACCTTACGTGGTTCAATTTTAACGAATTTCATTTTTTTTTATTCTTTCGAATTTTTAATCATCTCATTCATTTCTAATACTCATTTCTAGACAGCGGATATTTATGCAAAAACATATGAATTATAATTCATAATTCGTCAAATATTGCAAGTAGAGCTGATAACTGAATAAAAATGTGTACAATATAAAGGATATATGTAACATATTCAATGATTTGTCTTATATGTCAAATTTGAAAAACATAAGCAATAAGAAAAATATGCAATTGCATAAATATCCGCAGTCTACTCATTTCATTGTGTGCGTCAAATTAAAAGGCAAGGGGTTAAGCATCGATCGAGTGCACGAAAATAGACAAATTTGATATGGTATTAGCGTATAATAATACACATTCGGTAAAGGATAGTTTCTAACCGGATTATTTTTTTTTTTCAAATGTTTAAAATTCAATAAGGGTACAAGTGCATTTTATAAAGGACGACCGGTATTTAACGGATTACGACGTTTTATTATGCGAATAACCTTGTTTATCGGTAATTGACGGTCGAGAGAGACCTACGCATCTCCTAAAGCCTTCTAATACGGTAACAAGCAGGGATGGTACATGTCTCTCCTCTCTCTTTCGCGTCTGACGCAACGAATGTCTAGTCTTATGCCTACTTAATTGTAGGTCAGTTAGAGCTGCACGCGGGGCTAAGGTTGACGATCCTTTCGCGACCGTTGCTATTCTTCGAATGGTAAATAAGCGAATCGGTGAACTGTGAAAAAAAAAGCGCGGTGATAGGATTCCCGTCGTTGAGAAACGGAGCCTTTTCAAGTGCGTTTCGCAAAAGTAAGAAGGGAAGAAATAGGAAAGCCAAAGAAAAGAGGCAAAGTGATCGGCGAAAGAGGATAAAGTGGGGAAAGAGGTGGAGGGAACCAGTCTGGCAAGATGAAAAGTAGATTAAGGCGAGACCTCCCTCTCTCTTATTTTCTTTTCTCTCTTCTTTCGTGTTGCTCACGCTCCTATGGCTTACACGCCTCTTAAGCTATATCTTTGAAAACTACCTCTTTAAGTAAATATATATTTGTGTGTGTGTACGTGAGTGTACGCGAGTTCCTACGAGAGTATCGAACACGACAAGGATAAAGGAGACGAGCCGGAGACGAGATAACGAGACTTTCTTTCGAGTGCATCGACGTCTCGCCGTGATAATAATAAATATACGGACTGATACAGGGTGACTCGACTCGTACTCTCGCCAGCGAGCTGCCCTTTGTTAAATATACAGTCTTTTATTATTAAATATGCTGAGTGATATCCAAAGTGACTCAGGCGATACATGGACTTGAACTGACCCTTAATTCTCTAAATGAGCCGTTTATTTTGAAAGTGGCCTAAGTCCATTTTCCAAAAAAATCAAGTTAGCTGTTTTAATATTCATATTTCTACCTAAGATTTGCATTTGGATATAAATGAAAAAAAAAAAAAAATGGAGTTATGTCACTTTCAAAATAAACGGCTCAAATCTAGAAAGAGAAACCTTAAAGGGAGACAATAAATACAATTTACCACGACTGTACTATAACTTTTAGCACTTTGCACTTTAAATTGCAAACTTGGCTGCTTGACATTTTACTGGACACGTGACAACGATCTTTTTTCTTAATTAATTTATACAGAATTAATGAAATCATGAAAATTCTTCTTAATTAATTTATTATTATCGATTATTCATGAATTGATCCTTTCCATTGATTTCACGTAATTGTTAATAAATGCCTCTGTTTCATTGTATATTGTATATATTGTAAATTTAACACTTGTATAGTAAGTATTCACTGTATACAAAAGGGTCCCTGCCTGTTTACAAATACATAAATAAATAAATAAAATTTCACGTAAAAGGTGAAACTGGGTGGAGTGAAACGAGGTTAAAAAAAATATATTGCCAGGTTTGATTTGTCTCTTTCTCCTCGAATCACACTCGACAAACTCCTCTTAACCTTTTCGAGAAAGACTAGCGCGAACGAACGTTTTACGAGCCCGACGAATACGTGGCTGCTATGCTCCCCTTTTACAGCGCTAAAGAAAGGAATTTCTTCCTGCAAGCTAATGCACCGTGCTAATTGGCAAATTTACGGAGAAACCACTGCAACGGAATTATCGCTTAGCCGATCCCAATAAGGCAGGAATAAAACGTATCCCCCACTCCGGGACTCTCTTAGACCTAACCTCGCAGTCTGACTTAATTTTTTTCGTTCCTCTCTCTTTTTTTTCTCCATCGGTAGAAGTCCGGACCAAAGAAAATCGTTCTAAAACATAAATTCTAATGGCAGTTGCGTAAAAAGAATCATCGTGATCGATCGATCTTCGGAGATTCTATATATCTAACAATGTCCAAGTTGAAATTACGTAAACGTGACGCGATGAGACACTCCCGATCGAACGGCATTCATTATGTACCAGTTTATAATTAGACGTGACGTTGAAGTGGGAAATTGACTCGCGTTCGCGAATTTTGATCGATCCCGATCTTTTGTTTCTAAGATTAGAATGGTATTATAGAATTTTGATGTATTCTAACGAGGGGTCGATAAACGGGATTCTGTCTTTTGCATAAAATATTAATTTTTTAACTACTTAACATTTTTAATGGACCTCGACAGGTCGTTTAAAAATAATTAAAATGGATGAGGTATGCCATCGTCTAAATAAATAAACTTAGACATCGACCGCCAAAAAATACACTAAATAACTGTCGTTCCATGTTATTTTTTCTTCAGTTCATTTGTAACCTATTTGCATCATGACTCTATTAAGGTTACTGTGTCTTTATTTAGTATTTTCGTTAATTTCTACAATACTTACACAGTAAACTTCAAGAAAGAAAGTAAAAAAGAAAATCAATGATAAAATATACGTTTGGCGTTCATTCAGGTCGTATTTTGAAAATTTGATTAATACCAAGTTTAAATTTAGAAAAAGTAATAGCAAAACCAATACAATTAATCAAAAGTACATCATCCTTAATTAAATCCTGAAAAAAAAAAAAAAAAAAAATTAAAGAAAGGACGATGTAAAAATTGATTACCAAAAATTAAAAATATACAATAGAAACACTATGTAAGTTTGTTTAAATGGACTACTTACATGATATTATGACGTAAATCGGGCTCTTAAAAATTTTTTTGAAACATATTGAAGAATGTTAAAAACGTAGAATTAATAATGTCAAATCACGAGGCTAAATAGGTGTTACGTGCCATTTTCAGTATGAACTCCACGACGTTCTTCTCACTGTATTGGTTTTGCTCCTTTGAAAAGGGCCATGAACATATGGCCGAAACATTGGATGATGAAATAATTCACTTTTAACTTTAGTACATCCATCTTCCTAATTCGTATGTTACTTTATTATTACTTTTTCTAAATTTAAACTTGGTATTAATGAAATTTTCAAAATACGACCTGAATGAACGCCAAACATATATTTTATCATTGATTAACATTTCTCGGTTGAAATATTAAATTAAAATTCTTTTGTAAAAAAGAAAGATAGAAAGGAAAGAAACAAGGAAAAGAAAGAAAAAAAGAAAGTCGCGGCCGCGGAATAGTCCGCGTTCGGTAATCGATCTCCATGTGCGGAATATTCCGCTTAAGGCTCTTCACCACCCAATACGTTTTTACGATAACTCTCCTGGTCACAGTTTTTGACCGATTTTGACGAACAAGGACTTATTCGAAAGCTGAAAGATTTATTGTGAAAATGATTTTTTTGAAATTTTCAAAAAACTTTTTTTTCGTCATACGTCTTTTTCAGGTGCGTTTTTTGCCAAAAAATAAGTATTTATTGAAAATTTGGAAAAGATCATCTCCCTTGGAAATTATTCAGCTTTCGAATAAGCCTTTGTTTGGCAAAATCGGTCAAAAATTGTGTCCAGGAGAGTTGTTGGCGCAAATCCCGTTTTTGGACGTTTTGGACGAATCTGACCGAAATTGTTCAAAAACGGGATTTGCGCCAACAACTCTCCTGGACACAATTTTTGACCGATTTTGCCAAACAAAGGCTTATTCGAAAGCTGAATAATTTCCGAGGGAGATGATCTTTTCCAAATTTTCAATAAATACTTATTTTTTGGCAAAAAACGCACCTGAAAAAGACGTATGACGAAAAAAAAGTTTTTTGAAAATTTCAAAAAGATCATTTTCACAATAAATCTTTCAGCTTTCGAATAAGTCCTTGTTCGTCAAAATCGGTCAAAAACTGTGACCAGGAGAGTTATCGTAAAAACGTATTGGGTGGTGAAGAGCCTTAATGATGCAAATGGATTCGACAAAAACTTTTGGATCACCCTGTACTAGATGGGATCGTCTCTCGACACACAAATACAGAGCTACGCGCAGGGTGCGTCTCACGGCAACGACCTGCCCGCGGAACATCGTCGTGCGGCTTCATCGGGTTTCACCGACCGTGGGGGGTCCGGTTTCAGTTCCCGGCAACGTCTTTTAAACACTTTTTCCTAGATCGGATTAAATTTTGACGTGCCTTACTGCACCTATGCTTGGGTATGCATATATAGACACGAGCCGTGTCTAGCCGACGATTAAAAGTACAAACGGAGCGTGCAGTCCTTGCGAGATCGGAAGAACGAGATCAATGGCGGATGCATCGAACCAACCAACGAGATCTCTTTTTTACAAACTTTTATTTAGTTTCACTTGTCCGTCTGTTTGTCCTGTACAAATCTTGTAAGCTTAATTTCACCCACTTCTACATATCCAATCGACTTGAAACTTTGCACGCATATGTAACTCGGATGACAATAGATTTTTTTTTCAAAAAAAAATTTCGAAAAAGTAAAGGGTTCTTTCGAGAAATTTGAAGCTACTTACATACAGTAAAGAACTGTACTGGAAGAACTTAGTCCTGGCATTTTTTACAAACTTTTATTTAACTTGCCCTATTAGTATGTTTTGATCCAATTTTGTGAGTCAATTTTGAATCATAACCGTTTCATCTACCAGCTTGAAATTTTGTAAATATGTTCAGTTTTTATGACAAAACATAATTTTTACTCATGTCCTGGTGTTGCATCATCAGAATGCACAGATTAAGACGTAACTAAAAATTAAAAAATTAAATTATATGATAAAAAAAAACTTTTTAAAAACAAGCTTTTATTTAGTGTACTAAAAAGACAATAATAAGAATATTTTTTGATTAAGACAGTGCTGAATGCTATTTATAAGTGGTTATAGTTCGAATGGATGGATCCTCGAAAAAAGTAGTATCAAAGTTATGCCTGTAACACATATAATAAATTATGTTGAATTATTTGTCTTAAAAACTTGTCGCGCGCGTATCTTTATTTTTCATTCACGCGACAAGTTTTTAAGACAAATAATTCAACATAATTTATTATATGTGTTACAAGCATAACTTTGATACTACTTTTTTCGAGGATCCATCCATTCGAACTATAACCACTTATAAATAGCATTCAGCACTGTCTTAATCAAAAAATATTCTTATTGTCTTTTTAGTACACTAAATAAAAGCTTGTTTTTAAAAAGTTGTTTTTTATCATATAATTTTTATTTTTATTCATTTTCCATTCGCTTCGTGCGAACGCGAGAAGCCATTACACTTTGGTTACATACGTATGTCTCGTCCCAACGAAATCTTACTTTCACGAGGAGGATCAACCGATAAATTCCGGGAAGTGAGTCGTTTTATTCGAAACGATTCCTCCACTGTTTCTATTATCTTCTTTTCTGACGCTTTCACACGGTCGTAACTACACGTTTTGTGTTTGTTTCGAGGATATCTCAAAAGTGTACGCGTATAAAACAATCGACGGGTCGACTTTTCAACGTCGTAACAAAGGATGAAATATGATAACTTTTTTTTTGACGACACGTCATTGTGTTATGGTAGGAAGGAAGAAAAAGGAATCAGTCCTTCGATATATTACGGGAGCCTAACGGTATCAAATTCTGGAAACGAAGCTCGAATTTAAAAAAATGGCGCCGATAGAGAGAGAGAGAAACGTACATTTGTCACGTGAGAAAGGAAGCACGACTTTCGCGGCGTCTCGTCGGTCTCTTTATCGATTTCAGGACAAAGTAAAAAAAAAAAGAGGAAGAGAAGATTAAAAAAAGACGACCGCTTTGAACGGAGGATATCACGTTACAAAGGGGAAACGAAAGTCTCTCGAAAGTCGCGGGAGCGAGTGAAAATACGCAAAGGAGACCGAGCTAATTTTTTTTTTTTTTACTCTTTTGGGAAATTTGATAGTTCGTGGTTAGCAGAATGCTTCTTTTTTTTTATTTGTCTTTTATCGTTTCACGTACCTTCACTTCGTGGTAACGCTCCTCTAGATAGTAAGCAATACCTTTCGCCTCCTCGTATTTCGCGGCGAGTGCCACGTATTTGTCATAGTGACGTTTAAAGAGGACGAACCTGCAAAAAAAAAAAAAAAAACGATTTTGAATAGATTATCTCACGATGCTAGTAATCCTTACAAATTGTTCTCAATTCCTAAATGCAAAAAAATACACACGATATCCCACAATCCATTCTTTTTCCCAAGTCTTTCCAGTTAACTGTTACAAGGTTAAAAAAAATCGATGATGAACGTGGTTTCTACGACCTAAGCTTCGTCTGGTTCGTTTCTTTCAAAAATGTAATTAACGGCTTCGTGTTTTATCGATCCCAATTATCGCGGAGAACGTGTCACTAATTTTCAATGCTTCGATCGAATCTCCCAAAGTATTTTTAACGCGCCGTGTGTTAGAAAAATGGAGGTCACGCGATATTGCAGATTGAATATGAAGTTTTTATCAAAGTTATCGGTTATTGGTATTTACGAGCGAAAATAATAAATATACATAGAAGAATGTATCGATATTCCAAAAATCTGATGCGATATCATGCAAATCGAATACCAATAGCAAATTGAAATATATGAACTTTTGCCCCTGGTAAGCGATATATCGAATATCGATATTTTCGATTATCGATGAGTAATCTTCTTTACGAAGTCGGTTAAAAATACATACAGTCAGAGTCAGTATTATTTTTTATAAAATATAAGTTTCTCGTAAAATTAGTTGGTCAATACGGTCTCCGTTATTAACGAAAGCTCGAAGTAAGAAGCTTACGTTTTCGAACGATGCATATTCCAAGCGCGCGTGCGCTTTCTTCGCGAAATCGAATCGATTTCTCTTGCTTCTCCGCGATCGAGTAACAGCACACCCGAAGATCAAAAAGAGGACTTCCTCGATCGGTTTCTTTCTATCTCCCAATCTCTCTTTCTCTCGATCTTTTCTTCGTAAAGGGCGCGCGCAAACACACATAGACGCACACGCGAGGCACCGCCGACGAGAGACTCGACTTTCGCTTTCACGCTGTTCCCGTGGATACGCGCTTTGTATCCGGCTTCCCTCGTGGAATTAAAGAAAGAAAGAATCTCAGCTTCCTTCTCTCTTTAGATTCAGCTTCCGCTTCTATCGGAGGTTAAAACCCGCGTGAAGCTCGCTCGAGAAACGCACGAACGAGACTACGCTGCGTCGCGATTTCTTCCAGACGAACTAAGAAAGTCACCTTCAACGAAATCCAACACCCCTATCGAGGCTGCTATCGTAAATCGATATTGCAACGTTATTATGCAATCTTACGATCTGGCAAAACTATATTTTTCTTTTTACTATATAGGGTGTCCGCTTCCATGTAGTCAAGCGGAGGACTACATGTACACATCAATGATATGAATCGAAATGTCTAATACCATTTTTCGAAATTCGACTTAGTTAAATAATTATTAACTAACAAAGATCGGCCAATCACGGCGAGCAGCGACATGTAACGTTGTTTATTGTGGATTGCTCCTCTTACTGCTTCGTCTCTTGCCTAGCTGCGAGCTCGAGTGAACCGCCTTCCTTCGCTAATCGCCGTAATTGGCCGATTTTTGTTAGTTGATAATTCGTTAACCAAGTCGAATTTCGAAAAATGGTATTAGACATTTCGATTCAAATCATTGATGTGTACATGTAGTCCTCCGCTTGACTACATGGAAGCGGACACCCTGTATACACGAGTTTTCCTTTACACCGGAGTTCAATTTGAATTTCGCCCGTTAATCTCTTTCGTATCTCGTAGATCTAATTTGCGATTCCACGTTCTATTTTTCCTTCGATTTCACTCCTATTCATTCTATCTATCTATTATTCTCTTTTTTTTTTTGTTACCATAAAAAGAAAAGCAATCAAGTTCGCGCAGTGACCGATATAATCTATATAAGTCAACGATTACGTAGGATGGTCATGCACGAGGCGACATTGTTCCACGCGACGCGTCCCATTCTTTAAGTATACGACGCTACACGTAGCGTAGTCTCTTTCTTATTATATCAATTATCGAGTCTTTCTCTCTCTTTCTTGAGTCTGTCTTTATACACGGCAGGATAATGGGCACGTCCCTTCTTTAACGATCGTACCCATTTCCGTACGGTGTAATTTCTATAGGGTGTTCCCGATGAATAATAATATCGAAGAAGGCTTTTCGAGAGAAAGGGAGAGAGAGAGAAAAGACAACTTTCGATACGATCGAAAAATCGGACTCGAACTTTGCCGTCGATCTCTAAATAACTACCCTACCCAAACAAACTTTTATCTCCTTCGGAAAGTTGGAACGCCGACTTTTCGTCACCTTCGCGATAAAACGTCTCTCTACACGAAATAAGATTGAGAAATAAAAGTAAAAAAAACTTCTTTTTCCCGACGACGGTCTTCGTCCGAAAACGCGGGAATTTTAAACGACGAGACAAGTCGAAAAGGACGATTTCGAGTATTGCGTCTAAAAATAATCCGTGTCGTGGCGGAGTCGCGTCGTTGAACGCTCTCGGAAATGGCAAATGACTTCCGAGAGCTTGTCTCTCTATTTCTCTCTGTGCGTCTGCAAAAGGATGCAGAAAGAGAAATAAGTCGTAGAAAAAAAAACCGAAGGAAAAATGATAAAGACGAATCAACCGATCGGACTCATCGAGCGAGTTCTTCTCTAGATCCATAGAACGGGAAACACCGATAACGATCGATGAGCTCACGCATGCAATGTCAAAGTCGAAAGATCGAAAATATCGATCTTTCAAAAAATATCATTCATTATCGAACAATACCCTAAAAAATCCTTACGCAACCTCTTAACCTAACCATTGATTATCGATCGCTTCGATAAAAACGAATGCAAACATAACAAAAGATTTCACTTGTTTTGTTTTCTTTTTCTTCACTTCTCATCTTAATACGCGTACGACGTTAACCTAGACTGCGATTCTATCACAATATTATCTATTTATGTTTCCAATGTAATTGATTAAAAAGTTTCCCCGTTAAATATATCAAAATCCTTACCTATAAAGATCGTTCTCCGTGACGATATCTCGTATCGAGTCTTCGGGATCGATACGATCGGTGAGCAAACCTGCCGGCGTGCCAACAAATTTCGAAGCAAAAAGCGTGCTCGTCGGTGTGCTCGGCGTGGTCGATGACGATGAAGGTGGTAATCTCCTGCCATCGACAATGGCGGCTACACGATGACGATGACGATCCGTAGCAGCTTCGTGTAACGCGCTCGCCGCGATCAAATCGTCCTCCGAAGCTGTACTGGGTAATCCAATAGTCGGACTAGCCGATCTCGAGTTCGGAATAGCACCGAGTAGATCCTCGCTTCTGGAATGTCTCATCTCCGGTACGACACCGTAAGCAGCAACACCGTTGCTTGTGGTACTCGTCTTCGCCATGCCGCCGTGCCTCTTCTTCCTATTTCTTCCGGTTCCAGTCTTTTTCGCTTCCACCACCTTCTCTTTCACCGGTAGAGATAAGAAGTCTATCTCCACTTCCTCTTTCACAACTAGCAATAATTCTACCTCGAAGTTTTTCGTCAGCAACAATAACGATCCTATTTCCACTGGGTCCGGTATAACCTCCTCCGCCACCTCTGCCACGACGATTCGTCGACGTTCTCGGGTAATCGCTGTGTCGTCTCCTCGATGCTGCTCCCATCCGGATGCTTCTGAACTCCTAAGCTTCCTAGTATGTACTCTTTGTATTATTATTATGCACGTTTTCTTCCGGGACTCCTCTCGACCTTTCCAAGTACGATGACTACCGTGAAATGACTTTGATAGTTATCGAGGGAGGAATAGAGCGAGAGTGTAAGAAAAATTTTCGTCAGCGTATACCTGGGAACACCCGCTAATTAGTACGGTTCGTGTAAAAGGACAATCTCAATAGCGAGGGATCCTCTTTGAAGTAAATCCTGTACACACGCAGGTAGAGGTACCCTCGTTAGGATCTTCTTTCTCTTTACCTGGCTCTACTCCCCTCTCCTTTTCTTCTCTCGAGCAGTAACCGAGTAACAGGTAACGGGCACGAAATGTCCGTTACCTTTTCGAGGAGAGGCGTTAGAGGACGATATATATGTATATATTCTTCTTTTCCTCTTTTTCAAGAAAATCACGTAGGCACTCGCGCGCACCTTTCTCGTTCTTTGATTTTTTTTTTCTTATCCTCTTCGATAGAGTTTTCTCTCTTTTCCGATTACCACCAACTTGAATTAAGGAGATACACTGTTATAGAGATGATTTTATGCACTCACGTATTAGAAATGTAGGCGGAGCACAACGCCTACCGTTCGATTCTCCTAGGATGTCCTAGGAGAATCGTGCAAGGACGACGAGGATGACGACGGCCGAATTTCCGCCATCTTATCCGAACTCCCAGCAGCAGTAGCACACCTATATATACTCTTACGCGTGTGTGCGCGCGCGCGCGCGTTTTTCTCCGAAGGATACGCTATTGGGATATCTGTCTATCGATGATTAGGTGTTTTTTTTTCTCCTTTTTCTATAATTGAAATTTCTTCTCGAGTTGCCTTTGAAAAAGATTTTTTATCTCTAATATCGTGTACCTCGCGTAAAAATTGTTTCGAGCGTTCGCTCGTCGAGATCCTTATTCTTTCGAGCATAGGGAGATGATCGTTGAAAGGATGTATTGTCCTTGTTGACGTGCAATAATAATTCTTTCGTCATCGATCCTTTCACGTTTTGCAGAGAGAAATTTGGTAACGTTCCAGGTACGTATGAGAGACTACGGTGACGCGAGATCGTCACTCAAAATTCTTTCGTATTAGGTGTTACACTTTATTTATTTATTTGTAAACTATGATTATTTATTCGATAAGCGTATTAACGGATTAACTTGATGCATTGTTTTGTTAGTAATTATTACGCTAGGGTTCGATCGCATCGTCGAACGCGTGTACAGGTTAAGTTGGCGGTGAAGCCCGCACGAAAAATGTTTTCGATCTATTAATCGACACTTCACATGATATATTTTGCATAACTTGATAACAAAACGATCGCATTTCGAAATTCCCGAATGGAAAGTCGTACGTCACGATGTATCGAACATGAACTTTGTCGTCAGTTTTATCGATCGAACGAGCACCGTTCGAGAGAAAACGTTAGAGTTTGTGTTTTTTCCGGCACAATTTTTCTGCAAGTGAACATTTTTTATCGAAAATAAGAGAGATCGGACGTTGGTACACGCTACAACGACGGAGTCGACCGTACTGTAGTGGAATTTAGCATCGACTGAAGGGCCGCTTGCGCGCTGCGTGCACTGGTGCTGCCATCTGAGACTGTACAATTGCAGGATCCATTGTTGAGGAATACCGTGAAACTTTTTGTTTATTGTATTAAAGAAATGTGAGAGAGAAGGAATTATTCGCATTGATTAAACGAAAGTTCTTACTTTTTATCTCAGTTATTTTAAACTAATTCGTTTTTAAATAGATTCGAAAGCCCGCTCGAATCCAGCAATCCAGTCGGTAATGTAGTTTCCTGGCAAATAAAGTTTTCCCTTCGAGTCAAGAATTTTCTTTTTTTTTCGTTCTCTAAAATTGGTAACATTGAGAATTGTAGTAAAAGCGCGCTACAATAGTGCATAAAATATTTTTAAGTGTGTTGCATCTTTGAAGTAAAGAAACATTTGGGTTTTCCGTTGACTACATTATTGTATATAATGACCAGCTCTGTCAGTACAAATCCTTCGACGTTATTACCCTTGGGTGAGTGAAAATTAACCTAACTTTTTTGTACACCTTGAAAACATTTCGTATCGTTAACAGAATTGGTTGATAAATGTATTGGGTCGCGAATACATATTATAATGAAGAATGACAAGGAGATCGTGGGTACGCTGTTAGGATTCGACGACTTTGTGAATATGTTGTTGGAAGATGTGACCGAGAGCGAAGCAACTCCGGAAGGTAGAAGAGTCACAAAGTTAGATCAAATTCTTTTAAATGGAAGCAACATCACCATGGTCGGTATATTTAACAGAAAGATGTTTTATATTTATATTTAAGATTCTATTTTGATTGTGACTTTTTTACAGTTGGTACCTGGCGGTGAGATGCCTGACACGTAAAAGTAAATTCCTCTTTTTTTTCTACATTTTATATATACAGGATGTAAACATTTATTTAATAACGTGTAAAAGTAAGCGATCATATACTTGAAAGTATAAAATAAAATTTACTTATCCATTAGGATATCAAGCATATTAATTACTTTACTTAATAATGGTCGAGCGCTAACTTCTTGAGACCACATCTTTCTGTACAACGACTTGTACGACCCTTGAAATTCATCTTCAAGATCTTTATCCAAAGGTCTTGACCCTTTTGCGGATAGATAAATAATTGTGTGCGCGTGCAATCCGTCAAAAGGTATTTTCCTAGACAAAATCTGCCAAGCGACGATGCCTAAAGAATAAATATCTGATGCGGGACAGGGAATAGCTCCGCGCAACACCTCTGGTGCTGCGTACCCTGGTGTACTTCGTATTATCTATAAGAGAAAATTAAATGTTATCATAGAAATATAACAAATGTGTACAAATGTCTATTGCTTACGTGAGATGTTCCTTCGTTATGTAATTCATTTATTAAAACGGAACTTCCAAAGTCTGTGAGCTTAGGTTGACCATTATTTCCGATTAAAATATTTCTTGGCTTCACATCTGCATGCACAATGCCTGCATTGTGACAAAATTGGAGCGCGCAAGCTATATCTCTCCAAATCTGAATACGTTTCAACCGGTCCAAATTCTCTTTTTCTAATTTATCTTGCAGCGTGGTGCCGCATAATTCCATTGTTATTAAAGATAAAGCGGCCCCTTCCTCTATACTTAAAATATTTACAATATTAGCATGCCTCAGTAGAAAAGCATGCTTCTCCGAATTTATTATAATATCGCTATCCCGACATTTCTGTAATATCTTTGCAGCGACTTGCGTTCCTATAGTAAACATAACTACATCGATTATATTACATAGTCAAAATTGAAAGGAGCAAAATGCATACCTTTATATGATGCTTTATACACTGTACCAAACCCTCCAGTACCCAATACGGTACGGTGTTTATTTGGAAGACCATTTTGAAGTATTTCTTTTCTGTTAGGTGTATTTATATTGAAAGGTGATAGTCTTTTCCTACTTTCTGGCGATTTAGTATAAGTAGTATTTGTTGGAAAACATTTTGGACTTAACGAATTCCTAAAATATATTTTCTTTTACAAATTAACTGTTTTCAATGTTTCACTCATCTTTATTACCTTACACCTGATACCGGAGATAAACCTCCCAATTTTGACACTATTCGCGGTGAAGCCATTTATGCTTTAATATTGAATTTAACATCTTAAACTTTTTGACTATCCACGGATGTTTCTAAAGGTACAATGGAGTGTGTTTATTTCAGTACTAATGTACACATAGAAGGTCGTGACTTTGCTTCGTATTCAATCTGGTAATATATGATTGTGAGACAGGACTGGAATGAATCCAGGAAAAAGATTTAAAAAATATATGTGAATAACTATTTAAACGGAAAGCAATTAAAATATGCTTTATTTCCTTCGTTTTCTATGTTTAAGGCGTAAACCAGCTACAAAGAGCCTATTACTAATTATTACTTCTTAATACTGTAGGATAATTAAATTATTTACAATGTTTTTTTTTTCTATCACTTCGTAACAATTAATGATCGTTTTCAATAATCTCTCAATATAGGTAATATCAGTGGTGTGAATACAATAACGTGTGCCGATACTACATATACATAGTGTAATTCCTACTGACATTTTGTGTTACAAACGTTATATGCTAATTAAGAACATGCTCGAAATTTATCGCAAGTATTTAAATTATTTCTCGTTCTCTATCACAAATATATAAGAGTCTACGTTATTTTGTTGTTCGTATTTTAGTCTACTTAGTAGAGAATAATTAGTAAAATGATTTAATACGCGCACGCGTGCGCGAATGTGTGTTTCTGTACGTGTCTGTCTATGTGCCTATGTACTCAGAAGCCACCAAAGTAAACGCTTCGTTAACGATAACGTTAACAATGATTAGTAAAATATTTTAACAAATCAAAATATATTTTTCCTTTGTAATATTTTGCTCAAATGTTTGTCTGTCTACTTCTTTACTTGACTCTTTTTTTTATATACCTTCCACACATTGCGTAGACGCAATATTCGTACGGTCATGTTAATCAATTTTAAAATATATAAAGTTTCTATTTTAATTATATGTATTCTGGAAAATAATGATGAAATCTTAATATTTGCATTGCACGCTTAACGTAAGTAAAACATGATAACGCATGGAACTTGAAACAATAATCGATTATATATTCTTATCATGTTAAATTCTTAATTGCATAACTCGCAACGATATAATACGAAGAATTCTAAATGGAATTATTTCGACTTAAAGTTATTAGACATTTTTTCGGTGTAAGAAAAATCAATGGTCTACGTTCATTTCCAAAGAAGTATATTATCTCCCCTAATAGATACAAGTTTTCATTGTGAAAATACTTCTTTCGAACGAAAAATTTCAATCTGCGTTCCAAAAATATTAATTGTACATCGATTTGAGCTTTTCCTTTTGTATCGAAAATAGCTATTTTACAACGCAATAGTTAAACATACAACACGCTTAATTCTTCTCAGGATGCAACGTATTATTCAGGTACCGTTTCTTTTTTTTTTTTAAAATACATTTTTAGAGCACCACTTGGATCGCTTAAATCAATAACGTTTTTTCTAACAATTTTCGAGGATTCGCTTAACATATCATCATCATGGCATAAATATTCTTAAGAATTTTTTTCTACACCGTTCGGTTAAGTACTGTTATTTTTTTTTTAAATACCATAGAAATTAAGTATCATTTGAGAATTCCTTTTTTTTTTTAAGTCGTGTACGTGCGTGAACTATATATTTTGGCCGCATAATTAAGAACATAAGATTCATTTCTTTACATGTATATAGGCATGTACAATATAACATTAAGTTTCTCCTGAGAAGATACTGTAATTTATTTCACGACATTTTTCAAGCTCGACGCTGCTGCTGCTGTCACTTTAAGGAGGTAGTGTTTCAATTTAATGTAATAGTAAAATCGAAGATTTAGGTCTCTTCTAATTAAGAAGGAAGCGAGAAGAACTGTTTAGAGTGTACGTTAGTAAAGGAATGAAGCCTGCGCGCCATGTTAAAATCGGTGTTATAGATTGATTCGATGAAGAATATACGGAGGAGCTGCGATCGATCGTTTATCGTTGATCTCTCGATTTTTTTGGCACTTCTCAAAATAACGTGCCTCAACGCCTGCACTTTTCCTGAGAGTAATCTATCATTTCTTTTTTTCTTTTTTTTTTTTTTTTAAACGACGGCTTCGATTTTTAGAAGCTACTGGTGTCATCATCACTCAACTAAACTCTATTCATTCCCGTACAAATGAAACGACATATCGGGAGCATTCATTTAGGCATGCACACGTAATCATCACATTGCTTCATTTCATATACGCGTATTTTTATCGACAGTTCAACTATTTACAGTGTGTGTGTATGTGTAGTAATATAAAATAATCCTCGCGTGCTCGATGAGTTTTCTCATTCGCTCCCCTTCCCCCAGTTTTAACAACTGGCGCTTAACTTCTAAGTACCTTGCTTTCCTCTAATACATGGACCCCTAGCATTTACTTTTTTGATATACAGATTATATATCTTCTCTCTTTCTTTTTTCTTTTTAAATCATTTTCTTCAAGAAAATACATCATTTCTTTCCCTCTCGACACGGAGACTCATGGTGATACTCGAAAGAGATATTTTTAACGATAAAAGGGATATAGGAAATATCGGAGAGAGAGAATGCGAGACATTGGAGTGTTTAAAAGAGAGAAAGAGAGAGAGACAAAACGACGGAAGAGAGAAGAATTGGAGATAATCGAATATATAAGGCACAGTCTAACCAGGTAGCGGAGCTTCCTCGTAAAAGTCGGGCTCGTCTTCGACGCCTTCAGGTTCCGATCCTTTACTATCGAGTGCGCGTAACTCCAGGGTCGTGAAGAAGTGGGTCATCTGAGCGCGGAGTGGTATCATTAGTATAAGGAAGAACGGTAGTGCTAAAGCCGCTTGCGTACTCTTAACGATCCAGAGTACGGCCAGGCACAGTATTTGTATCAGTGTGAAGATGTGCATTTTGTAAGTTTGGACTCTACGGACGTAGTTCGCGCTGCCGTGGTGTTTCACCGGCATGAAGAAAAGTTTAACGCGATCGAACAGTTGTACGCCGTTCGTCGAGGAGATGCCCATGTAGAGGAAAACCCCGAGTAGGACGGACATAGGAACGCGTCTTAATAATGGTGCCATTAAGACGCTCACGCCCATCAATATGGCAACTAGTAAAGCGCTGACACGTTGCTCTTTAACTTCGACTATGTGTGCCTTGTCACCAGGTGCATGCGTGCGTGACATAACGGTGACCGCCGAAACGTGGGTCAGTGAACGTACGGATGCTGCACTGCACCAAGGTGCACCCATGAGGCCACAGCCAACGTTCATTAGACATACCACGACGATATCCATGTGGTAGCCGTTGCCTTTACGTAGTTTGCGTTCTTTCTTGTCGATTATGAGCCTGTGTAAATGAATTCATATTAGCAAGGTATATTAAAAGTATTGTTAAAGCTAACAAAGGAGTAAATCTATTTAAAAGTCATACTCTGAGATCTGGGTTTCCATGAAGACGAGAATATAAACCAATAGAGCAGGAATCGCACAAGCCAGCGTCATCCAAAGTGGAATGGGTTGATTTTCACCAGCCGGAGAGACGAACCAGTTTCTACCAGCGATGGTCGGACTCAAGCCTTCGGGGACCAATAATTTTTCGGTCTTCACTTTGGCTAGGTAGTCGATCAGAACAAAGACTATTATGCTGATCGGTACACCAAAGTCTCCGAAAGCTCTTCTCGCGCTACGGCCGAGGTAATGACTGTTACGGAAGATTCGTAAGTAGTAAGCACCTAGAAAAGTGCCTAGGCAGAGTATCGTACACATTAGCGCGGTGTTAGGTTGGTTTATCAAGATTCCCGTGCTGGTCTGCTTTGGTATCAAGGTTCTAGTATCGTTGTACGATACAGTGATCTCCGGACCGTTCCAAGTTTCATATATTATTTTTATCTCGGTCACGTTCAGCGGCTCCGTTTGATTGCTATCAGGTAGGAAGTTGTATTCATCAAGCAGAGGATTACGCGCAAAGTAGTTGTACAATTTAATGAAAGTTTCGACGATGTAGAGAAGGGATATCAATCCGGTGAAAATTTCTTCCGTGAAACGCGTGAAGAGTCTCACCAGGACCGACCCTTCGACACAGGCTATGGCCAATGCGATTATTCCCATCCAAGCACCAATGTAAACCCTTACGGTGAGAAATTCCAATTCGTTAGCCTTGCAAAAGTTGTAAAGACTCTCGTCGAAGAGCAAGAGGGGTCCCGTTGTACCGATGATGACCAATGGTTGCGTAGCGAAGAGTGCCATGAGTACTCCTGTCCAGGAGCCGGAGATCAGAGTCTCAGAAATTCCTATAACGTCGTGTGTTTTGTCGCTCATTAACCCGCCGAACGTTATAGCGGCACAAAGTGCCGCGAAGTACATGAAAATTGCCGCGGCTATGCAGGACGAGTTCAAGCCGTCCGTGAAATCTGATAAGTAATGAGGATAGCGTCTCTTGATGTCATTGATAATACCACCAAAGGGACGTTTCGTTCTGCGTAGTGGATCGTCGTCGTCGGGTGGTTTCTTCTCTTCCTCGCCAGCGAGAAGAGCTAAAGTGTGTTTTTATGGTCAAATAATCTTATAAACAAGAAATATATGCGAGTAGATGTTTTGAAAAAGATGATTAATACCTTTCTTTTTGGCAGCCTCACTCTGCACGGGTTTAGCTTTCTCTTCCAAAGCTTTCGCCTTTCTCTTTCTAATAGCTTCGCTTTTAGCTTTCAATTCATTGAATGGTAACAAAGCTTGCCTCTCCCAGTCACCGGGTGGTAACACGATGGAATCATCCAAGAATTCGTTAATAGCCGATAAAAGTTCCCTTCTCTCGTTTGCCTTGTACGCTATTTTATGGAACGACGTATTTGCCATCAACGTAGCAATGGATCTACCGATCTCGTGGTAATCCAAATCAGCGTTTCTTGGACCCAACAAAGTGAACATAAATCTCACTGGTATCGTCACTTCGGTTATGGCTGGCATGAATACACCTTCCGCGAGTCTCACAAAAGCTATCGTAGGTTGATCAAGAAAATCCACGGCACCTACGAGAACAACCGTAGCCTCAGCTCCAGCTGGAATTCTTTTCAAAATGTATTCATTGTGTGTCTTTTTAAGATCCTCTTGGCTACTGGTAAACGTTAATTCTTCCTTCATGTCGATCGCCGTGTGATTACTATCCAAGGCCAAGTTCGACGAGACGATCTTCGGTTTCGTGTCGTTCAGGTTCTGTGGAATAAGATTAAAGGGTTGCTTTAAACGGCTTGACGTTGTTACTTTATGTATGTACACACGCGACGTTCAAAGGAACGGGCATAGGTTTTCTAGCTTTTCTACTTATCTCCGCTGTAATGATACTCTTTAGTCTGTACTTATTTAGGATCACCTAACTTGGCCAACCAGGAAATCCTATGCACCGCTTACGATGATGACACGATAATATACATATGTACGAGTTTGATACGTAAACGAATGAAAAAGATAGAAAAACATAGAAGATCCAAAATGGGGCAATAAAGACAAAGGTGCAATACCTAATTAAAGTCAAGCGAATAAACGTTCTTTTGCCTTCGAGAGTGGCTAGAGCCCATGTCAAGATTGCCTATGGAAATAAAAACGCCCTGGCATACAGCAGAACACAAGAGAATAAATCGCAAACTATGGAAGGAGGGTGCTAATTGGCGTGTCATGGACTTACAGGTTTTAGGCGCGATCGATAAGAACGAAGATACGAACGATAAGATAATTATGCTCCTGTAAGTTCATGTTCAAAGATGGTTTTGTAACGAATGCGGATACGCAATGAGTAGTGTATACAAGAAGAAGAGTAAATAAAATTTATAGCTGGTAATAATGGAAAACGAGAGAGAGAGAGAAAGAATAACAAAACAAAAAAATGAAAATTAACAAATTTGCAACTGCATTCAAGATCTGGGAAAACTAATGTTTTACATTTTGGGTTACATGGTTTTCAGTGGCTCCTCGTGCAGCCTCTTCCTCCTCCAGCCAGAGAGACTGTGGAAACAATACATCATGACATCGGTGATAAGTCATCATCTCCTAGTATAACGTATTCGAACAATTTCCTTTACTAACAAACTATTCTAACGAATTTTCACCGTTTAAGATCTCTTACGGAACGGTTCCAATGAACAAACAAAATAAAATTTGACGTTCGCATCGCATTGGACCACGGTGACCTAAGAGCTTGCCTTTAATCACCTAAAAATTAATCCTAATCGCCTAAAAAATCGATCATTCATGGAGGAATAATATCTGTTGACAAACCTGCAAACTGGTGTAGCTGGAGTAATTCCGTTTGCCACCAAAACGGAAACCCCGGTCGTGTTCGTGAACGTGTTTGTGCTTTAACAGTAGTGCCCTCATCACAACGGGCCTGTCCTCGGGTAGAATCAGTTCTTCGACCACCATCTGCTCGACGACCCTATAAGCTAATCCAGGTAAATCCTTTTCCTCTAAATCGAGGAGTACCACGCCGGTTTCGAGACATCTTCGAAGATTGAGCAAGGAGTGGAAGCTCAAAGATGCCACGTGGGGCCTGCCCCACCTATCGGCACCTTCCTCGACATCTTCTTCATATTTAATCCATCTCGCTGTTTCTCTCCACTCCCGTTCCTCGCCAACACCATGCAGCTCGTCCAGTTGAACGAACACCTCGTGCGGCGAGTGATCGTACATTTTCTTGAAGGCCTCGTGAGGTATCCCACCCTCTTTTCGTCGGCCGATTTGCACAGTCATATGCGCGGCCTTGTGCCGTCTCATTCCACGGGGATCGTCGCTTCTGTGCGACTCTAGATCGTCGATGTCCAGTTCTTGTAACGTGCTCGCCTCCTCCGGCTGCACGCTGACCCTCCTTGCCAGGATACCCGGCCCATCCGGGAGTCCTGCTCCTGAACGTTTTCTCCATTGCGGGTCTTCTTGGAGTGAGTACTTTCGAGACTTGTGATGATGTCTTCTGGAATTATCGATAAAAAACAAAAAAAAAACAAATAAATAATTGGTAACATTAGTTAATAATCTCGTAGCTATGTTCTTCTATCCGGTTAACCCTTTAAACACGGTGTCGTGCGTGATTCAACAAGATTAATTTTGATGGCAATAGGATGCCGAGCGAGTCTTGGCACTCATTGATTTTTTGGACTCGGAGATTTTTCTTCGATTCGTCTACCAGTAAACCGAATAAACGTGGTAAAAGTGGAATTACGTTGGAAATATATATCACCTTATAGAGGATAGTCCAGTGAAAAAGGTTAATTTTCTAATTATTATTATCGTTGTTATTAATAATATGGGGAATGGAATTTATAGAGTCTATTTCTGTAGCGCTCGTCGCCGGTAGCGTGCCGACATCTTTACAAGGAGGAGCTATGCGAGCAAGTGCCAGCACCGTTTTGGTACTGTGACCCTGGCAGTGAATTAATCGTCTAACGTTCTTACGTCAACTGATAGACAAGCGAGAGAGGCACGAGGCGCGAATGTAACACCGAAGCAGGTAGGTATGCTGGAAATTGTATTCTCTCCTGGATGAACTTTGGTATCGATTACATTCTCGGGTAATCCATTCGTCACAATTGTCACGGTATGCACGTGTGTATGTATATACGTATGAACCGATCAGGGTACAATTGAGTTTAGGTGAATTTGGGTAGATACCGTTGCCTGATACTCCCGATTTGCAAACGTTCCTGGGCACGTTCACGTTCGTAGAACATTTTAGTCGTTCCGTCGATGATCACGCGCCCGGTGTCATATCGCGTGCTTCGATTGTATCGACGCGGCTCGAACGAGCACTACTGGCTCGACTTCCTAACTACTAGCGCGTTCTTGATGCACAAGAAAGACGATTGGACCATTCGTCTAGGACAATGAAGGCCGCGCTTCTTCTTCCTCCCAACGAAGTGAATCTCTTCTGGCTGATCGCCATGGCACCGAAAGACGTAGGAGAGTTCCTTCCGAGACCGTACACCTTTAGTTGGAGCTCGTGACACGTGCTTGTCACTCGTGGCTATGATCCATTAAGAGACCGATCGCGTGAATCCGTACACCAATTGTGAAAGAGTTAGGTGATAAGTTTGTATGCGTGCGTGAGGGAGTATGTAGTTTGATCATTCAAGGTCGGACAATATCGCGATATTCGATAGTCCGCGATTCCTTGGCTCCTATCAGTTGCAGCATACGGCACTTTCTTCCTTGAAATTATTTACTCGACCGTGAACTATCCCCGTGTTTCTTATCTAACCAATACCTACCGAACGAGTCCGATATCTCCCGTTTGCACGCTTGCACGTACAGTCGGGAAAAGGTAAAAAAAAAAAAAGGTGTAACTCACTTGTGCTCGTGTTTCTGATGTCTTCGACACTTTCGATCGTCTTCGTGATTCGCTGCAGCAGTTTGTGGAGATGTTTCGCTTGATTGATCCTCTTCGTTCAAATTAGAGGAGTCCTCCTCCTCTCGGATTTTTTCAAATTGCACTCTCGGACTACCGACGGAGGTCGAACCTTCGCTGACACCGGAAGCTGCTCTTTCGGAAACCAGCGCCTCGCTGCCGCCGCTGATCACATTTTCCGTCTCCTCTGCCGTTTCGTCGGCTTCCGCGTTGTTGTTCGAAGGCCCGTTGTCCAAAGCATCGATCTCCCCTTGACCATTTCTCTCCTCCTCTTCCGGACTCGCCTCCGCCGTTGATCCTTCACTATACAAAATCACCGTATCTCTTTAACCTTCACATTCTTATATCTTTCGTGCTGAGCTCGTATATTTTTTCATTCGTCAAGCTCATCATATCGGAGGGGTTAATATTCACTTTATGATGGATGAACTCACGGTGAGAGGTGTCGTCGCATAGATCTCGAGTGTAAACTCTTCAGTGGCATATGGGGGTGTGGATAACTTTTTTTTCGATGTTCTGGAAATAAATTGAAATTCATCTTGTATATTTTCGTTGTTACACGTCGGGGTGTCTAATCAGAAACTTGCAACATATATACAGGGTGTCTGATTCCAGGTGTCCAAGCGGAAAACTACATGTGCACATCAATGATGTGAGACGAATAGTCTAATACCATTTTCCAAAATTTGGTTCAGTTAAATAGTTATTAACTAACAAAGATCAGCCTATCACTGCGAGCAACGACATGTAACGTTGTTTATTGGTGATTGTTCCTCCTATCGCTTCGTCTCTTGCCTAGCTCCTAGCTCGAGTGAACCGCCTTCTTTCGCTAATCGCCGTAATTGGCCGATCTTTGCTAGCTAATAACTTGTTAACTAAGTAAAATTTCGAAAAATCGTATTAGACTTTTCTACTCAAGTCATTGACGTGTACATGTAGTTCTCCGCTTGGACACTTGGATCCGGACACCCTGTATATCGCAAGATTTTTAATTTGGGTACGTTAAATTCGATTTATATGATCGGTATCGTCCGACTTACGATTAAAGTCGCGGTCTCCATATCGTGGCGGTGGTCCACGATCACGATCACGATCGGATCCTGCCGATTCCGTGGGTGAACCGAGTCGGGCTACGTCGAATTTTTCTGCGGCGTCCATCGCGAAGACCTTCTCCATCTCCTCGTCGAGTTCTGGAACCGTTTCCGCGCCATGACCGTCGACCTAACAAAATAACCAATTCCCCGATTATTGTCTCATATCTTTATAAAAAGATAAATCTAAAGATGTTTTAAATCTACGAGCTTTTAATCGCTTTTCCAAGTAAAAGGATCGTGAAGCTTGCTATGATAATCACGCTAAAACGAGACGACATTCCAACTGTTCCATTAGTACTGTTTGGTACGGCATGGTACTGCACATTATGGAATGTCGGATATAATACGACTGAATAAGTAATGACCGTGCTCGTTTAAACTTTTTCACGAGGGGAAAAGAAGGAAGAATTCGATAACAGCCTTCCTAAGGATCCACGAATATAGGTTGAAATATTAATAAAAATATTTTTAAATTGTTCGAATCGAAGTTCGCGGATACTATACCACTTAATTCTATAGCTCGGGCTAGCCGGTGGACTACGTGCTATCTAATCTACGCAATTTCGCTTCAGTCGACAAATATCGATCTCTCTCTTGCGTGGAAAGCGTGCCGCTTTGTCGTGTGTGCCTTCGCACAGGCCCTCGTATTAGCCTGACATCGGTTGAATACGTAATGGCTAGCTATTTCGAAGACGGCATGACCATTTTCGAACATTAACGAGTTAGGTATTTTCGTTTGGTCGACCTGATTTGAAAACGATCTATTATACCTTTTTTTTACGCCATAACGATTATGATTAAAGAGAAGCAGACGCGATACAGTTCCATCCGCTTTAAATGCCGAGTCCTACTCTCTCTCTCTCGCTTGAAACCGGCTGAAAATAAATCGACGAGAGGGATGCTACGATCTTCACGGGAGGAGTATACTTACGATCGAAGGGTCACTTCGAATCGATGTTCCCTTTTGTGTCGACACTCGTCCGATTTTCCCAGGGAGTGTCTACCTCTAACCTCCCATCAGCGTTCAGCCATCGTTATAATTGTTCACGACTATGAAACCCCGTTGTCATTCTCGTATCTATGCGTGATCGCGTAAACAGGACGAGTGACAATTTCTCCTATATAACTTAACGTTTCATGACATCAAAATCTTGGTCTTGACCGATTTCAATTTGAACAGTGCTCTTATTACAAATTGAGATATACCCAATTGGAATCAATTTTTTATATAAAGACAATAAATTTAATCGCATCAAGAAATAGGGAACAATATTAGCATTTTATGAAATACGCCAAATTATATTTCTACGCGATAGATACGTTCTCGATAAAACCGCGTGAAAAAAGATACAGTATCCATATAAAAATAGAGGATTGGTTCTATATTTGAAAAATCAACACTAAAATAATCTCATTAAAGTATACAAATCCATCGTTTTGACGTGCGTAGCACACTTTTCTATTTAAATACCTTATAAGATATGTTTATGAATAGAATATTACATATGAAAAGCAAACAAATGAAATAAGATAACACGGTCATTAAGATAACACAAACCATTTCATTCTAATAAAATAAAAACTGGCAAAATATGTATATCGCAAAAGCGTCTTTTTTGGATCGCGTTAAATCAAATTCGTGTAAAAACAGAATTAGGTGTAGTAAGAATGTTGAATAATTAAACTTCATTGGTTGAGATTCTAGTTACGTTTTTCTTTTCTTATTCCTTATTAAGAAATAAGGTATAAAATCAAACAACTTGGTCAAACTATTTCTGTATGAAAGAAAAAAAAAAAAAAAATTGTTTCATACGGAGCATTGCTTTATTAAAAACGGAATAAGTGTTTTCTGGCTTATGGTGAACGTACAGTCGATCGTTTATTCGTACTCTAAGAATGAAACGATCCTATAAAAACGTATCCACGCCTGATCATTTTCTCTCGACGATCTCGACACTTTACTCGCGCAGCCGATTCTCGCAGCTGAACGATAAAATATAAATGAGGAGGAAGAGGGCGGCCGTGTCATCGATGCCAATGCGAGCGTTATACTATAGGTACCTACTATATAGGGAAAAGGACTTCGAAAGCCGGACGAGTTCACTTTTAAAACGATGCCCCTGGTAGTCAAAATTCTTGAATGCTTTAAAAAATGTTCATTTCTCTTTAGCCTCACTTTTTCTCGCTCTAATAGCATACTGTGCGTGACTGGGGCAGTATGGGTAAACCAGCCGAGAGTATGTCTCAATTATTAGAATTCCGTCTTGGTACGAGAACAGGAGAGAAAAATGATTTAAATGGAAATAAAATAAAACTTCTGGCACGTTTGATCATTTTAACGCATAACTCATGCGTCTCATGCATTTTATGCGGCTCGACGTCGCCCGTACTATCGTTAAATGCTTATAGCTTGCAAGCGAGTAAAATAATTTAGTGTTGAGAATCTTGGAAAATGTGCTAAATCGCGAAATTGACGAGAGTGAAGTACGTACCGGTAGTCAACGACGGGTTACAAATCGCTTACTATGAAAATTTCTTTGCTGACCCACCGAGAATGTCCCGCGCAGCGCGTCGGGATTTCAGGATCCCAGGGGAGCGCTCGAACGAGACCGGGAGCACCAAATCGTAACTCGATTATACACCAACGAACGTTTACTTCGACTAGTAAGTAAAAATGTCAACGTCTCACAAGGAAATAAATACTTCTTTGGCACAGTGTTGATTATAAAAAAAAAAAACCACACAGTTGAACAGTTAGTATTCACAATGGAACGAGTGTTTTTAAACGATCCAAAAACGTTTGACGATTCCAAGTGAAGAAAAATTGTAGAACGGTTGAGGGACACGGTAGCAGGAAGGGCGATAAGATAACAAAGAAGAGAAAAAACGTTTTTAAAGACGTATCACCTGGTTCGTGCCAGCACGTAAGGATCGTCGTAACCAGCGGAGTACCTTGCCCCGTGCCCGTTGTAGGAACGACTTCCCGGAGGAATCAGCGCCGGCCTCGGGCATGGCATCCCGGGCCGATGTGACACCCGGCCGCTGTTTCCTACGCGGGAGAGCTCGAGGATACGAACTGAGGGTGGGAAGGCTCTGGTTCCAAAGGAGAAGCAAGGGTTGGTAGTGAGGGTAGAGTAGAAGGATCGTGGTGGAGGTAATTTGTGGTGGGGATGGAAGCATGTCGTTCTGCGCGTAGCTACGCATAGCTACGTTTGTAGGGGTAGTTACGAGTGAAGGGGTAGTAGAAAATGCGAGTACCCGTGCGACCTCCTGCAGTGTTCGGTATGTGGGAATCAGGAGGGTAGATGTGGTGGTTATTACAGGTACGTGTACCAATATTGGTATTGGTGGTGCTGGTATATCGATACAGGTGATAGTGTTGGTAGTTGCGAATATGGTGGTGGGGGTGGTTCGTGGCTCTGCTGATCGTACTGGCGATCCTGTCGCTGCTAGCGATGGGTAGTAGGAGGGATAGGATGCAGAAGTGGCCTTTTGGGTCGATATCGTGCTCTCCGGATTTGTCTCCGGTCCTCTCTTCATTTCCTTCTCCCGAAGCTACCTTAGCTTGCTCCAAACCAAGCAACATCATCGAACTCGATATAACGATTCGATGTGCTTGTATTATTCCAGAACGATCAACGAATCAAGATTTTATAGAGAGGACAGGTCCGATACACCTCTTTGATATCTCCGGCGCAGGACGCATCACGCGAGCCGATCGGTCGAGCCGGGAGGGTGCAACAAGTGTCCGTCGGCCGTGAAATCTGGCACTCGAGAAGGTGGATCGTGTTGGTAGGATAGAATGAGCGTGAGAGAGATAAAAAGAACGGGGAAGTTGGGGAGAGATACAGAGTGGGGATGAAAGCGGGCTGGAAGTTGGCTGGGTAGGGTTCTTGTTCTCCTCCCTAGACCACCCCGAAGAATATACCGCCACAGCTGATGGTGCAGCTGGTGAAGAGAAGAGAGGAGACGTGAACCAGGCCAGGACAACCCTGGCTAGGCCTAGGTCATAGCACGGCCGTATCGACCGGCTACTATCGTCTCTCCCTTCCTATACTACACCAGGAACCCACCACCGTTCTCTTTCGTCATCGAGATGGCGTTACGTTTCCGTTGGTGGGGGTCCAGTAAAAGGGTGGGAGAGCACGAGAATGAGCGAGCAAGGGAGAGAGAAAGAGAGACAAACTGGCTCCCGGCATCGACCGAGTTCACCAGTGTGTACCCGGACTGCACGTATACGATCTACGTGTACCGTTGTATTCGTTCCTGCTTCCTGCTCCAACGACCTTGAACCTGAACCACAGCCTCCCCAGTTTATGCCCCGCCTATTGACCTTTCCCTTGAAACGTCCGAAGAAAATCGATAAACCTTTTGATACTTTTGCCTCGTCTCCAACCAAGAGTGTCTTCCTTTTTTTTTCTCATTCGCGTTATCTTTCATTCTTCGTTCATTCGAGAACCATCGCTTGAGAAAGAGCCATCGTGCCAACTGGACGAGCGTCTCCTATCGCAATCGGAGAAATTGATTTGCTAGGAATCAACGAATAGAGAAGCATAGGTGTAGAGTTTGTAAAGTTTGTAGTTTGATTTTTTTGTTAATTTGTCGCTAATTTGTAGAAATTCAATCCATATTATCTAATCTCGAAGATGAGGAATCTGGACGAATGAAACATATTGTACGATAAACTTCGTTGATAAATTCAACATGAAAAAAGCATTAGAAAAATCGTTCATTGTGAAATACGATGATTCTCTTGAACACAAATGTGCGTCTCTCATTTCGACGATGTTAAAGTAGAAGTTAGACACGTTAATCGTCTTAAATCGATGATATTAATTCTCACGAGCTTAAAGTTCGAGAATGGACGGAAAAGATCAACGGGATCGTCGACCCACTTCACTTTCACAAATCCTACCCGACTATCCTTTTTCTTCGGACCTTTAGGAGACTCTTCGAAGGCTTCGCGGTGGCCCGGCTCATAATTCTTCCTTTAGAGCGGCAATATCTTTATTATTTGCCCCTTCTCGGGGTCCGTGACCATCCACGTTCAGGAAGACCCTCGGACACGTAGTAAAACTCTTGACCCAAGTTGAAGGAGGATCCCGTTGAGCAAAGTGTGCGAAGAGCTCATGAAACGAAATCACGTGCGTATCGAATCAACGTGCGAAAAGAGCTTTACCTTCCTTCCATTCTATAACGTGAAAGCTCTCGCGTTGAAGGCTAATAGGCCGACACGAGTGAGAAAAATTAGTTCAAGTCCAAGTCAGGTAGGCGTTTACTCTTAAACTTTAGAACGAAAAGAAGGTGAAAGCGGTATTAAAGGGACGCGCGTAAAAATGTATAGATACGAAAGGGTTCATAATCGATAAAATAAAATCACCCACCGGAGAAATTTCTCGTCTTTTTCCTTTTAACGATAACAAGATGACCTTTCGGTAAAATAGAAAAAAGACCTATAATTTCGCCGATGCGTATGATGTAATATATTTTAGTTCGAGAGACGTGGGAAGACGTGTCTTATGAAGAAGTTCCAAAAGGGCAAGAAATGAGTTATAACTCTTCGCATTGGAATTAAAACAACTTATTTGTTTCTAATGTATATACAGGGTGTCCGCTTCCATGTAGTCAAGCGGAGGACTACATGTACACATCAATGACTTGAATCGAAATGTCTACTACCATTTTTCGAAATTCGACTTAGTTAACGAATTATTAACTACCAAAGATCGATCAATCACGGCGATTAGCAAAAGAAGGCGGTTCACACGAGCTCGCAGCTAGGCAAGTGATGAAGCGCTAGGAGGAGCAATCCACAATAAACAACGTTACATGTCGCTGCTCGCCGTAATTGGCCGATCTTTATTAGTTAATAATTATTTAACTGAGACGAATTTCGAAAAATGGTATTAGACATTTCGATTCAAGTTATTGATGTGTACATGTAGTCCTCCGCTTGACTACATGGAACTGGACACCCTGTATAAAACCGTAATAAAGAGCATCCAATATAAAAGTATAAATAAATATTGCCACTGACGGGTAAGCAAATTAACCGCTACACCATGAACCAAAAAAATTGAACGACACGATTGTCCAAAGAAGTTAAGAGATGTTGGAAATATTTACCCCCGTAGCCGTGAAGATCGACATGGGTCGGAATAGCTTTTGACAGACACTCGGACAGCAACATACTCCCATAAGTATCGTCGTACTCCCAGCTGGTACGTTCAAGCTTGCTCGCGAGTAATCTAGCTTTATGACACTGCGCCGACGATTGGCACTACTCATTTAATCGAATTTACGGCTTCCCACCTTGCGTAAGTATCCGCCCCGTGCGATGCGTTCAAGTACAAGTACGAGGTGAGTCTTAACAGCAGAAACAACCTCGGCAGTTCGTTGTTTAATCGTCTTGAAACGATTTGTGGTATGATTTTTATACAAATTTTCTTTATACTTTTTCATTTACCTCTTTATTCTTTAACCCTTAAGGCAGTGTTCTAGTTTCGAGGGACAAAATGAAAGTGATGTTCGGGGATTTTTTTTCTAAAAGAAAATAATAATCAATCTTTTTCAACTATTAAAAATACATAAAATTAAAAGTGAAAAAAAATCACGCATCAAGCAATAAATATGTTTTTACACGAATAATGGACACAAAAATGGATATAATAATAAGTGTAACCTTTAAGAGTTAAAGCTGTTGCAGACAAAAGCTTAAAAAGTTCTTGTCTTATATCTACAATGATTTTGCAATATTCCTTATCAAAGATCAAGCCGAATTGTCTCGAATACCGTTTCGATCGATTCGGGTCATCGTAATGGAATATATAGAGCTTTCGGGGTCGATGTACTATCGGTAACGCACACACACGCATACAGACCGCGAGTTCTTCCACCAGGCGCGAAAAGGCATTTATGAATATCGATCATCGTCAAATGGAATTGTGCCAAGACTCGCAAAGTCCCTGGTCTACGACGAGACGCGGGATTCGCGTGCGGTCGCACGTTCGCTCGCTAGCACCATCGATAATCGATAAATCTGAGAAAACGCTACGGAACGACGTTTTTCTTTCAAGATTTTTCAAAGACGGCGCCATTGGCAATTTAGAAACGTTATTTCTTATGCAAGAGGCAGAAAATTAACTTTAACATTGTACATTTTCTTAGCACAAGCCGATACTAAATTAGACGATTTACATAACCGTGGTCTTGCTACCGACTGCCACTACCGTTGTCCTTTGTGACGAATCCCTTTCATACACATGCTTTGCTTACTGGAAAACAATGTGACCAACGAACGAGTCTGCAGGTAATTACGAGAACATAGTTTAGCATACTTCTCTTTCTCTCTCTTTTAAGACTACTTAAAAACTACACGGTACAACGTAATCGCTTTGTTAAATAACGTTCCCATAAAACGGTCGTCGTTAAGTATTTTATCTCTCGCGAGGAGAAAAGATCAACAGAGATCTTTCAAAAGCAATCGGTATCGTCAATTGGATCGGTACTCGACAGTATTATTTGTAGAATATTGCCTAGCCTGCATACGGGAAGTCGATGTGCATTTCATTTTCTCGCGTCGTTACGCAAGAACCATCAAAGAACGACATTCAAATCATTTTTTTCCCCTTCGTCTATCATTAAATATCCCGTGAACTTGTTCAATCGATCATCTTTTTATTATTATCTTTAATTGCGACACTATTTTAGGGTATACTACCCGAGATATCTAAAAAGAGTAGGCCGAAGTGTACGATTGATCGAGTCGTTCTTTTATAAAATAGCCTGATGCTAATGATCATTCACGAATGAGAGGTCCGAATCTCAATTATTCTTGAGACTTTTACCACGTAATGACCTTTTTTTTTTTTTAGATTCGCTTCGGTCATTTAATCTTACATATTACGTCGAGTCTATTCGTTTTCGATTAGCTCCCACGTCTTTATTATTATTTTAAATTAAAGTGAACGTGGCTCCAAGCGCTCGTCGCTTAATCGTATTGTTTATCCTATTTATAGAATAGCGTTGAACGATAATCTGTCGTTTCACGACACGCGACAAAAATCGTTCGCGCGCGCACAACTCTGACATGAATTCGAAAAGCGGGACGACCTCGAGTGGACTGATTGGCCTGATTGTCGATGGCCGTAGGTCAATAACCATTTAACATCGAACAACGCGAGCTTGGAGGATCACACGGCGACACCTAGTATAGTCAGATCATCTGACGTTGACGCGTCTGGAACGAAACTTTCGCGGAATATCGTCGAACTCGTTTGAATCATTCTCTCTCTCTCTCTCTTTTATTTCAAACGACCGCTCGATTAATCTCGAACGAGAGCGATCGATGTTTTCTTGTCATTGAACGATCATTGAATCGAATAAGAATCTGGTTCCATGAGATTTATCGGCATGACGAAAGATCTATTACGGGATGTTATTGAATCGGTTGACTAACACCTTAGTTAATTTTTAAGTGCGATGGATAAACATTTTTTTGAAGATAAATAATAAATAAATTTTATATCATTAGCCAAAACGGGATAATCAATTTCGTTAAATTGGAAACATTCGTTTGAAAATCTTCTTAATGTTTTGGTAGTTTTTTTTTTTTAAACAAAACACGTTTATAACTGGAAACACTGGTTGTCATACTAGAGAATCATTAGAAAACTCGTTTGGCCATTATCTTAAAGTGGCCAATTCTCTTTTTTTTTATAGAGGAAATTGCTGTTTCGCATTTAACATTTTCAAATTAGACAAGTCAGATCTCATTTATACAGATTATCAGTCGTAACTGGAAGTTGCATGAGAACAACGCATAGTTCGTAGTAAAACCTGTTAATGTCAACGTGTACATAATAGAAATTGATAATTATCGTCATCGGGGATAACTTGATTTATTTATTTACTTTAGAAGAAATCGTACGATACAGGACAAAAGTTATCTACTGTTTCGAATGACGATAGTTATCGATTCATCCTATGTATGTATACAGACATATATATGTATATATAATATCGACGACACCGCGATATTCCAAAGCGGTATTTCGAGTATCACGTTGATTCATGCGTTTCTAATGAATTTCTTTACGCGCGAAGTAACTCGTCGAACATTTTTGCGAGGCGCTCGTAAAATTCATCGAACTAAAAATAACGGCATAAAGTTAGCCGATCCACGACTTACGTGTACGTAGATACATACATGCAAACATTTAAGCGCGCGAGAATATGGCTTTCAGTCTGCTCGGCACGTTTAATCGCTGAAAGACGAGAAACCTAATCCCATAGTAAGAGCACGTAATGTGGTCGATTCGATAATAAGCGCCGCTTTGCTCGACACCCGACTCAACGTCCACGAAAATTTAACGAGGAGCATCCGAATGCGTCATTAAGTCATCGTTTTGCGTAACTACGCCTCGATTGTCTCGTATGAATCATTTGAAGTTAGAACATCACTTACGGTTTCGACGTTTGCTTTTATAGTTTTTCTTTAGCGAATGAAATTGCTTGTCAATTTAAAGTGAAGTGTTTTTTTTTGTTTATCAACCAAAGAGTTCATCTATTTTTTAAGTTATTTCTTGGAGTTCCATAGATTGTTCACAATTTATTTAATAATAAAAAAAAAAAATATGGCACTGCCAAAAGCGAGGTTGTCATCTTTGCTAAATATTTCTCACAGATGGTAAATCTTTCTAATTATCGGAATGACACTGCGGCAGTGTCAAAATCATAATTATATATGCAAATATTTCCTTACCGATGGTCTTTTCACAAAGCCCAAGAAGGAAAGTTTCCTTCTCGAACCCTCGGAATGCTCCATTATTCACCGGCCGCGGTAATTGGTCCAGCTGAGATTAAGGAGTCGACTTTTTCCTGGGTGCCCGGCCGATCCTAAGTCGGGACGGCGATGTCCACATGTGGAGGAGTCGCTGTGATGGCAGCTCCGTTCTGCTGGCTGCTACGACAGATGTTTCACGTTAATTAAAACGCCTCTCTGTTTTTAGCAACAGATAATGATTATATATATATATACAACGTCAATGTCGCGAATATTCTTAAATATTAAAATGAAATCGAGTATGCAAAACCATCGTTCCACGCTTCGATTATTCGTATAGCGCTATTTTTACATCAATTTATTATGTAAATACCAATGAAATTCAGCGATTTTTACAAAAATAAAAATAAGACTTTTGGACAGTGAACTTGTCAATGTTTTGGCCATTCTGACTATCTTCTCTTTCTTTCGAAGAAAATGTAACATGATTTAATGGAATCGTAGGTATGGAGCATAATTCTACAATACGGAGGTATCGAGTTACGTGATATCGGTGATCACTAATATCCTATAGAAAAGATAATACAAATGAAAGATAACGAAATCGGCGAATACGTCGAACCCCGAGATTCTGTGAATTCTATTCGTCATGAACAACATCGTGCCATGAACAAAGACATCGGAGAAGAATGTGGACTTCGCTTATAATCATTTCGAAAATCGTAACCTGTCTATATTTTTTCACGATCTGCGCGTTAACATATTTCTGAAAAAAATTCGTGACTAACCCAAGACAAGGAAAACATTTTATTTAAGATCATAAATTGATTAAATTACATGATCTTGTTTAAAACAATAAATTCATTTAATGAGATGCCGTTCTTGTATAAAAGTAGAGATTTATTAAATTTTATGATTAGAACAAAATCTGATTTGAAATTCATTCATTTAAATTAATCGAATCGATCATTGTGCTCAGGGCAGGCTCGATGACCAGTGTCAGTGTACTCGGACACGTATCTCCGATTACACGGTGATCTTCATTCCGTCAATGTAATCCGAACGCTTTATCCGAATTCCCGATACCTACGTGCACGAATCGACAACACTTGGTATATACCAGCCTCGTGATTCTTATTCCGAACGTTTCCGGATTAATCGTGAAAGAAATGGTGGTTGGACGTGTAAGGCAAAAACAAGATGATTTAGCACAGAAAAGAACGATTTCCCCGTAGAATTCTCCGAAGGTCTTACCACCTACCATCCTCCATTTCTTTTTACACGACGGGCGTGCCTTTCGCGTTTTATTATCACGAAGAAACGAAAACTAAGCGACAATCTATACTCTCAGCCTACGCTCTCTAACTACGATTCTTCTTCGTCATGGTGGATTTAAGAAGGTTCAACGGATATCGTCTCTTCGTTTTTAAGTGGAAAAGAGAAAGTAAGGAAAAGAAGACAAATCTTGAAAGTAGGAATATGTCCGCGAGTAAAACGAATAATCTCGCAGGACCTGTAACACCCTCGGGACAGGAGACAAGAATGAACATTCTAATCATAACATTTAAACAAAAACGTTTCTCTATTTATTTTTCTTAAATAGCACTTATTAACCCTTTGCACTCCGCGTCGAGTCTGACCAGAGACCCGAAATAAGAGTTATATTTGCATTTCGTAGATAAACCTCTATTACTAAAAATTGAAGTCATCATTGAATATTTTTGAGTAATAGATTTTCAAAATCTAGATTTTGAAAATATTTCGCAAATCTATTTTTCAAAAATATTTAATGATGACTTTAAGTTATTTTCAATTTTTAGTAATAGAGGTTTATCTTCTAAATTCAAATATAACTCTTATTTCGGGTCTCTGACTCGACAAGACCGATTTTGAGGATAATACGATGTTGAGTGGTCCTCGACGCTCAATTTTTTTTATACTCACAGATTTTACTCCAATTCACCTACCAACAACTCGAACAATTTTTTTTATAATATAAGTAATAATATATCACTTGAAATGAATTGATATGATGTTGGAAATATGGTTCCTCAGAGGGGACAGCGGAGTGCAAAGGGTTAATGAAACTTGCTTACGGTAGTAGTACTTATCATTTGTACCAAGTTCGTCGTCCATGTTTTTGAGTAAATTCATTCTTAACCATAATGGCAAAATGCCAGGAGCAACAACCGATCCTCGAGCTTTTACCCATCACAAAATATAATAAAAGACCAGGTTCATCGAGTTTTTCACTATAAAAGGCTAGCCCGTCACGATAAAGTCCAACTAATTCACTGATGTTGTACTACCTGTTCACCATCCGCAAGCGTCGAGCATTCTTCGCGAAGCAAGACGAAAGAGGGAGTATAGAGAAGATATGTAGTTGCCCGAAGTATATCGGAGAACGGCGAAACACGATCGCGTCGTTGTTGAATACGCCCGGGGCTCCTCACGACATATCAATATATAGGGCGTTCGAAAGGCAACGGAGTATTGCCACGGTAAGAGACAATGAAGAGTTAAGGTAAACCTCACACATACGTAAAGCGAGTGTGTGACGTTCGCTGGTTAAATTCGCGATAGGTACACGACAGGTTGGGTCCCTTTCGCTTTTGCATCGTAGTGTTCGATGTGTACGTGACTTAAGATGTCCTACCACCACTATCGACTCCACCACCACTTATACGAGCGATACCACCAATACTATCGCATCTTAGGCACTAAACGTGTACACGTATCCGCCATTGCTGCAGGCATCGTTCGAAGGCACCATAATGAGAAGATCTGGCCGCGAAGAACCGGCCGGCGCCGGTTTTCCTTGTCTCTTTTGAAGAACCATCGGTACGATCCCCTTTGTGAACGCGCCAGCTGTCGCGAAGTTACGTCTAATTACGTCTTCTTCTCTTCTGCTCTTCTGTTTTGCCACCGTACGACACATTATCGGTACTGTTATCTCCTTTTTATATTCCTTACAATTGGTTTCTAAGGTAAGTACGAACGATCGTAAGGTCAAGTCAGTTGCCCGTTAAACGTCGCGGAGATCTGCTCCTCGTGATATCCTAGTAAGTACTGTGAGTATTTATGAGATACTTTGTGAAGTCTGGAGACTGAAATATTTGTCAACAACCGACTTGAACAAGATTATTAATACGATACGTTTATTTTCAATCCGCTTTATAATTTCTGGTAAACGTAACGCGAGCATTTCATTCGCGGTAATAGAAATCATTATTATTTATAATAATTAACACGTTCGCGGAAGTGAATGCAATACTATTCATTTGCAGAATGACATAAATGCTATAGAATTCAGATTTTAATCGCAGATTCTTATCACGCATAGGTACCCATAGCCTTTCAAGATTTTATTTCAAATTACTTGCAAAAAAAAGGATTATATTGTTACAAAATATATTTGAAATTGTAAAAGACGACAAAATAACGAACGTTTGATAAGAAATAAACAAAAATATCCATCCCTGTTTTAACATACTAAAACAATTACAAATTGTGTCCTCGTTACACACGAGATTCGATGATACTACAACCGCAATCGGATTAGACAATCAGAAAGTTTGACTCTATTAGACTGTAGAAAGAACTCGAACTGGCGCGATGACATGATATCGGTTTTGGTCTTTCTCGACTGAATGAAACAAGTACATATACGTATACAATATCGACACTAGATTTATCGATTCTTTTCTCCCTCTCTGAAGGAGAAACACGTAAGAAAGAGATCGATAAAGGTAGACAGACAGGAAGAAAGAAAGCGGGAAAGTATTAAGGGGCTACATCTACCTAGAGACCCGAAAAAATGGCCAAATTTCTGAATTTTTTTTCTGGCTAACGGTTGGTGAGAAAGAAACGCATTTTTTTTTTAACACGAAGGTACATATATTGAGAGCCTTTGAAAAAAAAATCACCAAAAAATGCCGATAAACAACAAAGATATGGCCGCCGACAGACGATGAAGTTATTTTCGCGACGATTGGTGGTGGACACTCTCCAGCTTAAACGGTCTATCTGAATTTTAAAAACCAAACGGGATATTCAAGTCAACGATAAATACGAGTCGTTGACGATCTTCGATGTTTAAAATCATTTTTTTAAATAAAATAGCGACGAATTGAAATTCGAGCATACAGAATCTATGAAAAAGGCGACATTTTTACGTAACTATTAACAAAATGAAGATCGATCTTTAAAAAGTGAGATCGTCAACGACCTTTAAATGTTTCTCGTCGTATCTCCTGTAAATTTGAAAACAATCCATCAAGTGGTTCTCGAAATATCGTGTCCACCACCAATCGTCGCGAAAATAACTTCATCGTCTGTCGGCGGCCATATCTTTGTTGTTTATCTGCATTTTTTGGTGATTCTTTTTTCAAAGGCTCTCAATATATGTACCTTCGTGTTAAAAAAAAAATGCGTTTCTTTCTCACCAACCGTTAGCCAGAAAAAAAATTCAGAAATTTGGCCATTTTTTCGGGTCTCTAGGTAGATGTAGCCCCTTAAACACGTTTCCATTCCGAATCACAACGTGTTGTCCCGGAGTAGAGAATACGGAGCGTAGGTAGGCTGGTTTTGCGTGAAATATCTCGAAGACGTCGTCCGATTGTGAGATTTATGAAACCAGGTCGAAAACCTCGAAGGAGTCCTGGTCCTCCGCTTGCATAACCTTGTTCCACAAACGTTGACTGCGAGAAGAGAAACCAACGTGCTCCTTTCTCTCGCATGGAATCGCTCCGTTTCATCGATTTGCCACGCGGAATTCTACGAAGTCAATTCCACCAAGAGAATTCTACCTGACACGAGTCTGATTTAATGAGAGGAAAAAAGCTCATGGTCTTGCCAGCTTATATACCGTACTTGTTGTGTCGCGTTATATCCTACATGTTCGTAAAACGTCCGCATGAGACTTTGAAAACGTAATCGAGCGAGTAATTAAACCGTTCACGAGCCGTTAGGGTTACTCGTCGTCACGGCGGGTAAACAAACGATTTCGCGGTGTTACGAAAGAAGAAATCGTCATGAATCGAAGTCACGGGGTTTGGAAGTAAAAGCAAGGCAAGCGTCCTAGACGAGTTAGATGGGATTGCATAAGAGACTTCCCGTCGTAGAAGTTTTGAATCGTTGTTTGATATTAGAAAAACGACGACGAAGAAGAAGAAGAAGAAGTAGACTGACTCGGTGATTATATCTATCGAGACGTTCCTCGACCACGCCGGCAAGTTCTTTTGTAATTGACGCAATTAACACGGTCGAACGTGACGCGGATTATCGCGTTTGTTTTACAACTTTGACCGAGGTGGCGTTTAATTGTTTTGTGGTATCAGCGATGTTGATTTAAAAATTCATCTAGTCGTTTGAAACTTCACATTCTTCCTAAGATTATCCTCGATCGTAAATACAACTTTTGCGTTGTATTATCCACTCGAAAAGGAATATTTAAAAAACAAGAAAAAAACCCTTTATCTATCGTAATCTCGAGGAGACAAGGCCGATAATAGTCATTAGCCTCGATAATAGTAATTTTTTTCTATTTTCTCCACAATCAGGTACGAAGGACGATGTTCTTTCGCTTCGTCACCGAACGTTACACCTACGTGCACAAAAAGGCACGTTCTTTTTAAACGTACCACTTACGTGCTTATGTTTTTGCGTTAGATTCGTTTAATTACATAGAGAAGGCTCTCGTTATAAAGCTCGGGAAACATTTCGCGTTGTTTCACACGACTCGAGCGGTACAATGACACCAGTGGCCACTGTGTGTCCGTAGAGAGAGAGAGAACGAACGAGCCACATATGTTATACCCTGGGTCACGGCTAATCGCTTCGCGAGCGCTATGGCGTCAGTCATTGAACAATGCTGCGCTAACGGCGACAATGCTAAGGCTACTATCGATCGATATTGTCGGAACACGCTTCGGCTGATATACCCTTAACGCTCCCACCTGTCGTCAGCGAAATATCCTATTTAAAATAGTTCGCCTTTAACGTTATACTTTTGAAAAGAAAAGAAAAAATCTGATCCACTTATGAAAGACAACGTTTCGTTGAACAATGTTTCTTATTAATGGTTTTATTCTTGGACCCTTCAATTTTTCAAGAAATTCCTAAAGTTCCACTTAAAAGTATCGTAATTTACTAAACATTCTCTTCGAGTCTCTACAATTAATTAATAAAAAAAAATCTACGAATCGTAAAAGATAAAATAAAACGAAGTTCACACTTCGATATACCGCTTCGATGAAAAGCCATAAACTTTCCATTCTATCGAGTCTCACGACAGACCAATCGCGAAACTCACGCGCGCTTGGAATACGAAATAAAAAGCCTTTGCTTTCGTAGCGCAGAGGCAACGTTCCTTTCGCGCGAACCCCACACTATGGTCACATCTTTATCGAAATCCAATCAATGCCATTCTTAAATTCCACGTTGAATATTTTCACGCGCGCGCGCGCATGTATCTTTCGAAACGTACGGAGTCAAGGACTGGGTGCGCGAATTTGAAAGGTTCGAGAATTGTTATGAAAATGTTGAGATGACTTAATACAACGACTCGTTATTTCTTGTTAGACGTTCGTTTTCGATACCGAGTACAATCGAATATTACGATACTCTTATCGATTAGTAACGGCTGTTATGGTCGTGGGAAGAATTTTATAGGAAGGAAGGAAGGAAGAATGACGATGGCGTCCGCTAAAAATACACAGGTGGAAACACGCGAGAAAAGGGCTAACGATCGTCGTACGTTCGTACAAAGAGGCAAGCAAGCTCACGTGCTAACCACGAGGCGCCTATCGAGTTACTTTATTACAGTTGCACGCTGGAACGGTTTGATCGATATCTCGATGATCGTAAAGCACGTAATCGTCTATGAAAATTCGAATAAGAATAAAAATAGGCGATACGGGATAGACATTGAATATCAAACGTTGGACAAACACATGCGATATACGAAAATGGTTGAAGTACCTTTTTTGGGAAGAGCTTATAATTAAATTTTTCAATTGGTTTTTATTTGTAAATAATAAAATATAGTTTATATAGCAGAGTTGCATCGCTCTTGTAGCGTGTAGTTCACATCTTGACGAGAGAAGAAACGAGACTCGGCGCTAACGAAGTCTCGATCGTTTTTCGACCGTCACGTGGGACAATAAGTACGTGCACTTTCACGGATTCGCATGAACGCGTCACAAAGTGGATAGACGATGTTATCGTAACGAAAAATTAGAGCCCAGATTTTAGAACTGATACCCTAATCATTGTTCATTGCCTATATAACCCTCTAAAATGCCAATCCTTCCGATTGCTTAAATATAAACCATATGAGTCGTTTATTATGAAAGTTGTGTACCTTCGTTTCATAAATTATATTTCACTTTTTATGAATTAAAAGTTCAAGAGTTCGATTGTAACTTAATTACAGACTAACTAAGTTTTTCTCAAAATGGAATTTCATCGTAATTTCCTAATATAATCATAATACAATCATTCATATAGAATGCCAATAAATGTTAAAAATGTTATATAAATTTCATTAAACTCGGATCATACTCCAACTGGAAGCTCTTATGTTTTTCATCCGATGGCGAAAAACGTACTGCGAAATACGTACGTAATTTAAAAATGATATCGAGAAACAAGTATAGCGATACACGGTAGCTAGAATATTTCCAAAATAACAATAAATTTTCTAGGGATAAAGTAATGATCGATACTAAATTAATAGAAATGAATAAAAACCCGAGAAAAAAAATACCTGAAGTTGTAAAAGGGTGACGATTTCCCTCCTCTCTTTTTTTCTTTCTTCCCTCTCTCTCTCTCTCTCTCAATTTCCAAGAATCGATCTATTTCCTAGTTCTTTCCACGCGGGCTAATTAATAGGCACTGCCGAACGTTTGCAAGTGAAACGAATCGAAGTCGAGTCCAGCACGAGTTACGACTCGACCGTCCGAGCGTCGACTGACTCGACAAGCGAGTCCGACGCTGTCAGAATCATCGACTGCTCGTGCTAGCGACCGAGTCCCGAATCGGTAGAAGGGATTCTACTGTTGGTTTCCTCGAGAGTGCGATACCACCGTGCGTTCCTACAAATCAACAGATACCTTTCAACCGCATGGACGATCATGTCCCTATATATTCTTATATTTACATGTCGTTCTTACAAGTTGATCCAGGAAATGGTATTATGAAAGTTGTTGATAATAAAAAATTGTATTACACGTGTTTCGAACAAGCCTGATCTTAAAATGTTCGCAGTGTCAATCGTATCCCTATACTTGACTCTCTGCATTTGGAAATTTTCTTTAAATCCATTTACCGGCTACTGGCTACCGGCTACACTAACATCTTTTTTTACAAAATAGTAATACGTGAATAATAATACCCATTTTCCCAACAAACGCTAGAAAAAATTGATAAAATATGGTATGTTAAGCACGAATCAACTGTTCTGACACAAACATTTCAACAAACTGTAAATGAATCTGCATTTGGAAATTTTCTTCAAATTCATTTACCGGCTACTGGCTACCGGCTACACTAACATCTTTTTTTACAAAATAGTAATACATGAATAATAATACCCATTTTCCCAACAAACGCTAGAAAAAATTGATAAAATAGGGTATGTTAAGCACGAATCAACTGTTCTGACACAAACATTTCAACAAACTGTAAATGAATCTGCATTTGGAAATTTTCTTCAAATTCATTTACCGGCTACTGGCTACCGGCTACACTAACATCTTTTTTTACAAAATAGTAATACGTGAATAATAATACACATTTTCCCAACAAACGCTAGAAAAATTGATAAAATATGGTATGTTAAGCACGAATCAACTGTTCTGACACAAACTGTAAATGAATCTGCATTTGGAAATTTTCTTCAAATTCATTTACCGGCTACTGACTACCGGCTACACTAACATCTTTTTTTACAAAATAGTAATACATGAATAATAATACCCATTTTCCCAACAAACGCTAGAAAAAATTGATAAAATATGGTATGTTAAGCACGAATCAACTGTTCTGACACAAACTGTAAATGAATCTGCATTTGGAAATTTTCTTCAAATTCATTTACCGGCTACTGACTACCGGCTACACTAATATCTTTTTTTACAAAATAGTAATACATGAATAATAATACCCATTTTCCCAACAAACGCTAGAAAAAATTGATAAAATAGGGTATGTTAAGCACGAATCAACTGTTCTGACACAAACATTTCAACAAACTGTAAATGAATCTGCATTTGGAAATTTTCTTCAAATTCATTTACCGGCTACTGGCTACCGGCTACACTAACATCTTTTTTTACAAAATAGTAATACGTGAATAATAATACCCATTTTCCCAACAAACGCTAGAAAAATTGATAAAATATGGTATGTTAAGCACGAATCAACTGTTCTGACACAAACTGTAAATGAATCTGCATTTGGAAATTTTCTTCAAATTCATTTACCGGCTACACTAACATCTTTTTTTACAAAATAGTAATACATGAATAATAATACCCATTTTCCCAACAAACGCTAGAAAAAATTGATAAAATATGGTATGTTAAGCACGAATCAACTGTTCTGACACAAACTGTAAATGAATCTGCATTTGGAAATTTTCTTCAAATTCATTTACCGGCTACTGACTACCGGCTACACTAATATCTTTTTTTACAAAATAGTAATACATGAATAATAATACCCATTTTCCCAACAAACGCTAGAAAAAATTGATAAAATAGGGTATGTTAAGCACGAATCAACTGTTCTGACACAAACATTTCAACAAACTGTAAATGAATCTGCATTTGGAAATTTTCTTCAAATTCATTTACCGGCTACTGGCTACCGGCTACACTAACATCTTTTTTTACAAAATAGTAATACATGAATAATAATACCCATTTTCCCAACAAACGCTAGAAAAAATTGATAAAATATGGTATGTTAAGCACGAATCAATTGTTCTGACACAAAAATTTCAACAAACTGTAAATGAATCACTATTGTCTGCTAACGGTTCGTATAATTTCATATAAAATAGTACCTACAACGTTGGAACTATGTCCCCTTAGAGGGAAGAGAGGGAATAAAAATTGTTCACCATATATACATATGATCTTTAATTACTAATTCCAATGATGCGTTATCGTATGCATTGAAACGGTATAACCATCACGTGCGTGCATCGAGAAAGAAATTAGTAAAAGCCGCTTAACCAGAGACGGAGAGACAGACAGCGGAGAAAGAGGCAGAGACAGAGAGAGAAAAAAGAGAGAAAAAAAAAACGGAAAAATTCCTTAGAAGGGAAACGGGAGTCATGCTTGGGGTTAGCAGCTAACGTGAATCATCGTCACGAGACGTCGCGTGCGCCTTGGATCGATTAAGCTCATTGAAAACGAGACCGCCATCTCCTCGTGACTATTGCTGCGAGACGGGTGCCACCGCGTATTTATCAATCGATTTACGGAACGATCTTTTCATCCCCCTGAGATCCTTTGATCTCCTACCGGACTTTTCGACAAAAAATAAGAATAAATCAACAAAATTGTTGTTTTTTTTAAGACGTTCTCGCGTTTACGTCAGCTTCGATTCTCGGTAAAGTAAATTCCAAAGTCTGGCATTCCCAATGATGATGATAATAATAATCATCGTGTTTTCTATCCGACGATCCTTTCTCAATCGAACGAATTACCTATAATGACGAATCACTGGCGAATGTCATGGACGAATAGCGCGAATTGATCGAGCTTGTTTTCTCCTTTCGCGAGAGACGCGTCAGGATCGTTCTCGATCGCACGTGCCGCACACGATCGAGTCTTATTATCTTGGGTGGAAAGTGAGGAAGTAAAATTTCGAAAAAATGCTAACAAATCAACTGCTGGTTCCGTTTATGAAAGCTTCCGCCGGCGGAGAGCTCGAAGCAATGAAATTTAAACATTTATCTTACAAAGTGTATGGACTTTCGTCGGATCGTACACGCGAACCGTAAATCTGGTATGAAGGAAATTTTTATACCGTGGCAGCAAAAAAAAAAGGAGAGGTGGAACGTAAACACGCGGAAAAGATTTATTATTGTGGCCGAACGTAATGTGTACGTAGGTATATACGTAGATACGTTACCGGTGCAATCTCAGAGATTTGCAAAAAAGTTGTCGGGACTATCTCGGGAAAACGAAATAAAGTACGAAATTAGCTCGCTCGAGATTAGAAACAGTCCTACCCTAGCGATTACGATATTGCAGGCAGCTGTTAATTATCGAAGCGTGATTCACCGTCCACGCGACGCGACGATTCCTGATTCGTATCGAGTTTGCAAGACACCGGTCAGCAATTTGCATTATTTTTTTTTCTCCCTCTTCCGACTGGCTATTTGCAAATTATCGCAATTAACGAAAGGATTATCTGGTATCGGATTGAATCTCTTCTCTGATTTTTCATCTGTACTATTTTCGAAGTCGGTTTCTATTTTTTGTTGTTAAAAATTTTTAGACTCGATCCATACTCGTGCACACGTAGTTTTCGGCCGAGTTACTTAACAGGTTGAATGCCATGGGGGTGACCGGCACTCGATTTGTCTTAACGCATTTGAAATGTTTATTAGTTTTGATTATCAATATTTATGAGAATATAACCATCGATCATCAAAAATATGAGGTTTAATATCAAATATATTATAGTAAATTCTTCTCTATGTTTATTTGGAAAAAAATTATTAATAAAATTATATAGACAACCGATTTTATTCGAAATTTGATTGGCACTCAGCCTGTTAAAATGAGACGCTCTGTATAAAACTTTGCGCGGGGAAATGAAAGCAAGCGCGAAGATCGTACCGCACAGAGAATTTTCTTCGAGCGAGCGAAGAGGCTAGTGGTTGTAAAGGATTCAATAAGGATAGTAAATGCCTCTGGAAATAGCCCGTATACCTGCAGGAGACTAGCCAGGATCCTCGAGAGTGAAACGATTATAGAGGTAGAGCGTTGCCCCTTTAAGATTTACTCGTCCCGGCAACTCGAGGGAATTGTTTCCTAACGGAAGTTAGAGTACCTTTGTCAGTTAAGGATACATTTATATACGAAATGGAAGAATAGATCGTATATCGATTTGACTGGTGTCAGTGGACGAAATTTAGTCAAATTTATTTAGCAATTAAAATGGACATTTTTTTTAATAGAAAATAAACTTCGGTTAACGATAATGGCTGTAAGCTTCAAACATAATTCATAGAATACAATCTCGAACGTTCTTGACTACAAAATTATGTTTTTTCGTTTAACGACAGTTCTCAAAAAATCGTTCGAAGGATTCTTTTGTTACAAATATGTAAACTGTTCTAGATAAAATGATGTAAGCTCGATAATAACGATACCATTTATTATGAATAAAAACGGATACTGATAAATGAACGAGTTGCTGGAAATAAAAAATATAATAACAAAAATACAATTGATTGCAAGCAAATTTAAAGAAAAAGATAGCCCGTTGCACTTGGGAGATACCGAACTGTCGCTGACTCGAAAGAAAACGAGTCACGTTTTGTCGCGCGAGCGCACGCTGCTGACTATTTACTATTTATTGCCTCTTCGTTGTGCCTCCGCAACGAGAAAGGAGCGTTTTATTTGTATTTCTTGTCGTCGGAACGTCGACATCGTGCGAGCGCAGCATTTTTATCCTATTATTATTTACGGAAGATTACCGACGTCGGACTATCGATTAGCGAGGTTAGAAAAGAGTCTACGGCTTTTTTTCTAACGTATTCGTAACGACTTAATCGCATAATTACGTAAGGACCGGGGCATCGTGATGCCTCTGATGTGTGCAAACGAAGAAAAACCCTAAAAATTTGAAAAACAAAGTGCGACCATAAAATTGGGAACTGACATGGAGGCGTGGCCTAGTTAATATGGTTGACTTTAGGTTGCAAATTTGAATAAATACATGTGTTACAATTTATTTTATAATATTATGCTTCCGTTAAGCAACATTTTTAACTAGGTGGGTGCAAATGCCGCAGAAAAAAAACTTTATTGAGGCAGAAAAAATATTAGAAACCGGACATTTGATAAAATGTGGACGAAATATCGATTCCAGAAATACGGATGTAGTGAGCTTTACGGGCTTTTGTGTACTAAGTTCCCAAATTAGAGAACGACCCCATGAAATTAATGGGAGAATAACAAATAGTGGAAAAATAACGATATCCATTACGATTTTATGTAATTTTATATAAACGAATTTAACATGTAAACAGTATGTAATGCAACCTTATTATAGTTAGAATTTTAACCATCAGACGTCGTGACCAAAGTGGTCAGTTCCCAATTGTAAAGAAATATGTAACTTGATAATTAACGAATCCATCCGGTGATCACCAAAAATCGTACGATCGTTACAATGATTAATAGTTTGGTATAGTTTAATATCGACTACGCGCTTAAAGAAATGCAGAATTAACTGGACAAATAATAAACATTTTTTATAATTAACGAATCCATCCGGTGATTACCAAAATCACACGATCGTTACAATGATTAATAGTTTGGTATAGTTTAATATCGATCACGCGCTTAAAGAAATGCAGAATTAACTGGACAAATAATAAACATTTTTTATAATTAACGAATCCATCCGGTGATTACCAAAAATCACACGATCGTTACAATGATTAATAGTTTGGTATAGTTTAATATCGATCACGCGCTTAAAGAAATGCAGAATTAACTGGACAAATAATAAACATTTTTTATAATTAACGAATCCATCCGGTGATCACCAAAAATCACACGATCGTTACAATGATTAATAGTTTGGTATAGTTTAATATCGACTACGCGCTTAAAGAAATGCAGAATTCACTGGACAAATAATAAACTTTTTTGATAATTAACGAATCCATCCGGTGATCACCAAAAATCACACGATCGTTACAATGATTAATAGTTTGGTATAGTTTAATATCGATCACGCGCTTAAAGAAATGCAGAATTAACTGGACAAATAATAAACATTTTTTATAATTAACGAATCCATCCGGTGATTACTAAAATCACACGATCGTTACAATGATTAATAGTTTGGTATAGTTTAATATCGACTACGCGCAGAAATGCAGAATTAACTGGACAAATAATAAAGATTTTTTATAATTAACGAATCCATCCGGTGATTACCAAAATCACACGATCGTTACAATGTTTAATAGTTTGGTATAGTTTAATATCGACTACGCGCAGAAATGCAGAATTAACTGGACAAATAATAAACCTTTTTTATAATTAACGAATCCATCCGGTGATTATCGAAATCACGTGATTTTTATGACTCGTATAATGGGATGTTAAAAAATAATTTAATACCCTTCGCATGATTATACGAATGTAGAATCGATTATACAATTAATGGACACGTCTTTTACATTGTAAAAATGATGCAATTTATGCGAGCTTACTTTTCGTATATTTCTGCAGCCAAGATCCCATCGTTAAGCCGGATATAATCGAGTAGTGTAAAGCTTATTTCGAAATGGTTGCCAGGACTTACGAAATTCTCACGTGTGCGATCGCGACGATAAACGCAATGTGAAAGGAGCCAAAGAGTAAAGAGAGTCGCGGGCCAAGAGACACCCTTCCGACGAAAATGTAAACGCGTGCAGAAAGTATGCGCGCTCGCCAATTATTCTTAAAGAAAAAATAATAATAATACTGGAAATTCGACCGAGCTCACGAGCAATCTCGAAATAGTTTCTTCGCAATACTAAAAATGCTAAAATTGTCTAAAGAGAGAGATAGATACAAAAAAATAGATAAAATATTCAACGAAACCGACGGAATCGAAAGATCTTAAATAATAAAGACGCGTTAGTACGATGTGTACCTCGTCGAATGGATAGTTATCGATTTAACATCGCGTACTCGCGTCTTTCGTTTTCCTTGCCCGTGTCAATGTTAAGAGGGTAAAGTGTCACTGTGAAAGCTTGTCAGAGGGTTCGCGGAACGAGGACGTTTATAAAGGGAAAAGACGGAAACCTTGAAAACGCGTCGTGTGCTCCGAGTTTGCGCGGGTTTCTGTCGCGGAAGAATTTAAGAAAAGGAAAAAAAAAAACGAGATAGGTAGATAACGACGATCTATAAAAACGTCATCCCAAATAAGCAAAAACGGGAAAACTACTTCGACGACTCTCTTATTTACTAACCCGCTACACTTTCATATAACGTGTATCCTGCTTCATTTTCCGGATAAAAAAATGTGAGGTCCGTCGAATTAATTAAATGCATTTTTTATATGTTTGAAATCAATAGATTATTATACATAAGAAATAAAATCATTTTATAATATAAAATCCCTCTATATCTTAGTGAGTTCATTTCTAAAACAAATATGACGATCTAATTATAGTTTACAAAGCTACCAATAACGGCGACAAGTTTTGAATCGAAAGCTTTCCACGATCTTTTCATTTTAAAAATCAAATATTAATCCCACTGGCGCCTAGTTAAGAATTAATCGCACGAAGGGAACCATGCGAATGGAAAATATAACGAGAGATTATAAAAAAAATCGCATGTCATAGCGTTTAGTTGTTCGAATCTAGGTGATATTACACGAAGTAGGCGTTTACGAGGTGGTTTGTGACTCTACCTGTTCAAACACAGCGATACTACTCCTGAGTAGTTTCCTCAACATGGAGATAAGCTCTGGCTACGAACGAGTTACTCCTACTTCTCTTCGACTCTTATACCAGCTCGTCTATCTTCTTTTCGCACGATCGCTAGCGTGTTATTATGCCGTTATGGCTCGGCCTACCGACGCACGGGCCATTTCATCTTTCATAACTGTCCGAGTTCACGTAATACCAACGAGATATGTAAGTATAACGTGTATATATATGTATATATAAACACGCGTATAAGTATCGTACGCACGTGCGAGGATGAACCAGCTAAAAACAGTGCGAACTAATGTCGTTATTTTTAAATTACCTCCGAGTACCGCCATTATTCGCGAAATTACGATCTCTAACGATTTTAGCGACTTTCTAGGAAGAATGAAAAATTAAAATCCTGAAAGCGATTGGTAAGAAACAACATTTTTCTAATCTCCCAACAGACTTTTAAAGTAACGATATAAATATTGATATGAAAATTTCCCGCCATTCGGAAAATCCGCATGAAGAGTTTCGAAAATAGATCACGACCGTGCGCGATATTGTCGATTTTAAAGCTGTGGGTAGTACCAGAGACGAGGATATTTCTATTCTTACGCAGGCTCCTATTGGCGACAAAAGTCGATCTTTGCTTCGAGAGTACCACGGACGTCGAGAGATACTTCTCTATCATGCGATAGAATTCTTTGAATTTCAAGATCGTGCAACTAACGTGGCGGCGCACACGCTTCGTGTATTTTAAGAAAACTGTATGTAAACGCCGTAAATCGTTTTTCGTGCGATGATTCATAGCTAAAACGCGCGTGGCAGTCCCGTGTAAGTATAAAAAAAAAAGATATTGCAAGTAAAAGCGTCGATCACGTGTCCAGATAATACGAGTAGCGCGCGCATGTACGAGTAGCGGGTTGCTATTGATAGGGCGGGTCTCGGATATTTAAATATCCCGCGCAATTTTCTACACATCACTGTTTTCTTCTATATAACACCGTTTTACGATACGAAACATATGCCTACGCTCTGTTGCCGTTATCGTTGGCACAAAATGTCAGATAAACAATTATTCACTTCCGGCTAATATCAAAACCGCCAGAGTTCCGGGAAATTCTCGCGCGAAAAGTTTTTCATCTCGTTTACGCAAGATTCTCTTATTTGTGATGTGTGGGGGGGGAGGTATCAACAAGTTGCCCGTAAAGGTGTATACGCGAAACATGACGAGACGATAGAGCGCAAGTCACGGTGACCATTTTCCAAGCGCGCCAAAAGACGGTTTGAATATTTGAAAATACATAGAGTAATAGAGAGATCGAACGTGATTGGTCGATGACGTACGATTATGATAGGTTGCGGCAAATTGTAAGACGTTTCGTGTAGAAGACAAAGGATTATGTCGCATTCTTTCTTCGCTTCCTTTTGTCTTTGTTATACTTATATATTATATTTCCTTTTATGCATTGCAATTATTAATAATTGTTTTATCGTCCAAAATAATATACATACTCGATTTATTTATTTATCTTTCCTCCATTATTTCAATTCTAACCCTACCCCTTTTGTCCCAAGTTTTCTATAATTCATTTATACGCATAATCCACGTGCCAATAGCGAGAACAAGAAGACAGCATGCGCGTCTAGATCAAATTGTACTATAGTTTGCTCACCTTCGTTCGAAGTCGATTCCTCGTTAGTAGCCGTACCTCGAGACAGCGTGGCCAAAGAACGGGGAACGGTGCGGAACGTAAAAGGCTTATGGTTGGATCCTTCGAATTCTTCTCACTTCTCTTTCTCTTTTCTTATTCGAACTTTCGACAAGTCATTTTTCTACGTATCGTAATTACCCACGTTTACTATATCGTAACGATGACGATTACTTCAATTCGTAAGTGTGTAAAATGAAAGAAATCAATGTAGTTGTTAGGAAAACTAACGAATTGCATCCACGAACGCGCAATAAACTAGCACCGCCGACAGACCGGTCTGAACTGGTCGGCTTAAAGAAGAAGCGTTGGTCGCCGGGCGCGACTTCCCTTGGGAAACACTCTGTCTCTCTTTCTCGCGCTCACACTCGCTTTCACATTCTCTCACTCACTCTCTTTCTCGTTTCGTCTCACTCTTGCTATCTCTCTTTCTCTCCCTCTCTTTCCTTCGCGGTTTTTTTGTTCTCTTTCCGTTCTTTCTTCTGCTTCCGTCAGGGTTAGCACCAGCGAAATAAAAAGAAAAATACGAACGCGCGTAGACGTATATACATATAAAGGGAATCAAATTTCTAAGGTCTATCGTGGCGCCACTACGGTCGCACGAATAACGTTTTATGTGTCTGTCCTTATCCTTATTTTTTTTTTTTTTTTTTCTTTTAATACGTATTTTTAGTCACTCGAGGCGTGTGAATTCGAAACTATTAACGAAAACAGTCCCATGTCACTTAGATTAATTAAATACGGTATTTAACTAATTAAATATTTTATGTCAAACATGTTCACTTGTGAATCTTTCGAACAATCTCGATCCTTTTCAAACCATTCTCATTTGAATTCCCTTTCTTGTAAATACCGCTAGGTTAATTTTATGGTATCGTTTGAAATGACTGATTGTTACAGATCGTAGGATCGCAAAAAAACAATAAATTATATCGAGAAATTTGTAAAAATGTACATTACGTTTATTAATGACGGTTCGCAGTGCGTCACGATGCACTTTACGAATATCAAGTGAAATTACAAAGAGGCGCTTGGTTTAAACGTTTCTCCTAAAGGTAGCGCCACGCGCTTGGGTCGTGGGATAAGGGAGGATGGCGGGAAAATACGAATCGATAGTAATTATTGGCGGGCCCGTTTGAATTTACTCTTCTCCTTTTATATATGTATTCCATATATAAACAAGAGAAAGAAAGGACCCCCGATTTTAAGGACCGAATCATCGATCAACGACAAGAACGCGTAATGATTCCTCTCGCGGTAATACCACGTTTCCATCTTTCCTTCTTTCTTTTGTTCGTCTCTCATCCTTTCAAAAAAATAGCCTCGATTTAAAATTACGGGCTTAGTAACGTTACTGATAAGAGACGAGAAAAGAAAAGCTTTCGATTTACGTAGACTGTGAAGAGGAACTGGTACGCGAAATTTCACTTTTAATAAACCCTACTGCTTTTTTTTCTCGATACAGGCATAGGTGCTACGACTTCTTTTTTTGTTTAATGACAGTGATCGTTTATGTTACTCGTGATAATAATAATAATAATAATAATAATAATAATAATTATTTATATCTTATATAGTTGTATTTATATTTTCATACATATACATATATATATATGTGTGTGCATATATATATATATATATGTATATGTACATATTTATATATATTTATAGTTCAACGTACAAACTATATATCGTACCTTAGTAACTTCTAACGCGGGGGGAAAAAGAGAGGGGTAGTATTTACACAGCCTTGGACCAGTTCTCTCTATGCGTGGTCCTGATTTTTTTTATCTTTTTTTTGTTCGCACGCTCCCAAAGTATGTGTACGTACCAAGATCGGATACCCGATGACGATAAATGACGGAGACGTTGGGGGAGGGTTCGGTACAGGAGGAAAGGATGAAAGGAAGGGAAAAGAGTCTTGTGTAATCGTTTGTCTAATCCTCGAAGCTTGACTTCCACTATGTTAGGTCGGACGACGCTCGCGCAATTAATTAACGCGACACTTTTTCTTTCCAAACGCGTTGACAAGTATCTCACAGTGACTACTAACTAGTTATTAACATTTATACAGAATACAACCAAGTTTTCTCGCATGTATGCACGTTCACTCCCCCTCCCGCCTCCACGCTATGTTAGGATATTAATATTATCGTTCGAGGAGCATGTTTATGGCTGACCGTTTAAATATATAAAAATAAACAAAAAATTGAGGCTAACTAATATTCGTATAGTTTTATGACGAATGAAACGAGCGTGTCCAGTAACGATAACGATGATGATAATAAAGATGTTGACGATTATGATTGCTTGTTAAAAGCGCTCTTTCCCTCTCTCTCTCTCTCTCTTTCTCTTTAAACGTGAACAAGGAGTAAACTACGCTGTGTGTATTCTTACGGAATCAACGATTACGAATTTGACGAATAATCATAATAATAGTAATAATAATATCCTTGCACGATTAAAAATGTCGATATGTTACATGAACCTAACTGTGCAGAATTGAGATACCTACGAATTGCTATTTTTTACTCTCTACATACGGAAAGAATCTCGAGCTTTCGATAAGAGTTTGCATTTGTAATTTTTTCTAATTAAATTTCATACGAACAAGAGGAGAGGGACGGGCGGGGGCTACTATTATCGTTTATATAGTACGGCACTTCGAGGATAATCAATACGAATAACTCGTTAATAGAGATATCGTAACGATAAGGAAAGATAACTAATATTTTTTTCTGTTCGTTTGTTCGATCGCCGGTTTTACGCACGTACCATTTTTTTTCCGTGCGAATGCGCAAAACTGACGCGGTGAGGTGACATGGCACGATAGCTTAATTAAAACTGCGATAATAAAACGATACACGGCGTTATATTGCGGGCGAATCTTCTATGAGAATGTGAAATACAAAGAAGCGTGTGAGAGAAAATGGAAATAAAATGAAATATCGCGGAAAAGATTCCGGTGCGTCTCTTCCGTCCTTATTTACAAGACGTCAAAGAGTAACTGACAATACTTATTAATTACATTACTCGCGGGACACGTGTATCGCGCTGCGAAGGTGCCATTTGTAATTAATTAGTTAATTGTTTTCAGCTTCTACGCGTTCGATTCGTTAAAACGTGTTTCACGGTTCTTTTGTTTAATAATATTTTGTTGTTATTCTATTCGTCGACTTTTTTTTAAAGAAAAAAGACAAAAAGGAGAAAATCTCTAATCGTCTTTAAGCATTTCGCTATCCGATATAGGGTACGAGTATATATATATATATATATTTATATATATATATATATTTGTTTGAGTCGCGATACGTGTCTCACAATAAGTATATACGAAAATCCTCGCGGGACAATGCGCGTTTACATGTCACTTTGTCGTTATAATACGTTAAAATAAGAATATATATAAAATTATAAAACTATCAACAAATATACATATCGTTAGAAAAAGTGTTTCGTGAAATAGAAAAAGCTCTAAAGAGAAGATAAAAAACGTCCGTTGACTTCCGGGCTGATGCAAAAGTCTGAGCATGCATATCGTTCAGCATTACTTATTTTCTCTCTCTCTCTCTCTCTCTACGATCAGTAATAATGCGTATTCGATTTTTAGAATAAAACACACACATGGTTTACGTATAATTCGTCTGTGAGATTGTCCAAAGATAGGCCCATTTTTGTTCGAACTCTCGTGTCGTTCGATTCTTTCGTGATTCTTTTACTTTCGAAATTGTTAACTCGGAAACATCTACGGAAAATAGGTTACAATAATATATAGAAAAAGAAATCAGCTCTAAAGTCAACGTTATTACATTCGCTTCGTGCTTGTAACTTCTACGAGTCCAAAATCCGAGTTTTGACCAGCTTCGCGATTAGAATAAGTGGTAGTAGTACTATATGACGAAAATGAATGGTACGTGTATAAATATACAAATACGCTATGTGAGAAATATTACGACGATTGCAAAAAGGTAATAGATACAGCGACTTCGACTTTCTAGAGTATTTGTACACTCTTTATCAACATTCGTGACGAATGTTCGTCGGGCTATATAATCTTGAACGAGTAAATATACATTTAGACAGCAACTAAAAATAGCTTAGAAGAAGGTGATCGGATAACGCTCGGAACATTTCTTTTTTTTTTTTTTAATATCGACTTAACGTGTCACGAAGCTATCGTTAATTACAAAGGGATGCTAAGAACTCGTCAATTTAATCCTGTTTACTGCGTGGTTAATTTCGATGCGAGCCTTGCGTGAAAAATAGCTGTCAAATGTATTGTCATTTCATCACCTTTTCTTTTCTTTGTTTATCTCTTTAACGATTTTCATCCAGTCTCTACGCCGATTTACCTTTACAGCACGCAATAAACCATTTTTTCGGTAATCTAAATTCTTACGAATCGTAAAGCACAGAAGTGGTCCATGTGCGATGATCATCTTCCATTAGTATCACATACTTCTTTATAGTATAACTCGGATATGAAACGCGAGTAGCCTGTTCATTTAAATGCTTTTTTTTTTTTCTTTTATACGTAACACGAATGCTTTCGTTGCATAAGTTATTAATACCATTAGCATGTATCGCGTATGTACTTTAAATATTTACTGTCGTATATCATTAAATACAAATCCGATGAGTTATGAAAATGGATGTTACCGTAACTACTACGTGTCTAAAAATAGATATCACTTTCAATGCAAAACGATTCCCATGCGTTCATTGCGCGCTGTGCATCTATAATGGTAGTATAAAGATCGATTACCACATACAAAAGTTGTAATATTGTGCGCAATTCAGCTTAATACAATCCCATCGTTTTTTTTTTCTTTTTCGTTAATTTGGTACAACTATATGTCGGTTATTATATTTGAATTTTTTCTTCCTCGTTTATATTTAACGTTATTTAATATCAGAACGATAGCGAGCTATTAGTAAGAAGCCTGCAAAGTGCCAAAGTACACGATGGAGTATCTTCGAACATTTTACTAGCAAGTAAAAAATGTAATCCAAAGGAACGTTGACAATATCTCAAAACGTTAAGTTAAAATTAAGCTTACTTTGTCAAAATCGATTGAATTCAGTCTATGAATATCAGTGAGGTTGCTAACGCTATCATCGCAGGCATTTATTGCATCGAAGGTACAAGCTCACTATCCTTCAAACGTCATCGATCCAAAAAATATTATCGTTCCATAATATATGTATATATTAAACGACGCAACGAGTAGGTATACCCGTTACGAGAATAATCAAGCTACGGAATACCATTGTATTCTTCTTTTCGTGGCAGTCTAGTTTAAAAAATTTCGGAAGATCATCCGCGCTTGTCCGTTCAAACGAAATACTTAAAACAAGAAAAAGTTCGAGCGCGCAATTACACCGCGATCGTCGCGATAGTCGTCATCGCGTATCGCAAAGTGTTTGTAACAATGGCAATATAGATTTATAATAATAAGGCGGACAAGCTTTTCAACTACGTTGAACGTAACGTAATAACGTAATCCTATTATCGTGCTGCACAGCGTTCACATATTGTAGGCTACATAAATTGGGTCAAGTTGATCCGCGAGGAATCCATCGCGCAAATGCATCCGTTGTTTCTCGCCCCGTGAGTTGATCGGAACCACACCGGGATCGACAACGACAACGACACCAACTACCAAATGATGCTCCTCCAAAACGGCGCTAGTAACGAGTGCCACTAAATCGAGAGCTTCACTTTCACTACCATCGAGCTCCACCACTACTACTAATAGATTAGTCCACGTGAATACGGCGCTGTGGAAAAACAAAAAGAATGAGAGACACGCTTATTACGAGACGATAGCTAAAGGAAATGAATTAATGACTGTATATTTACCATTCGGCGATCTTTTTGTGACATCTCATAACACTGTTCTCGATATCGATAGGATGATACCGCATGCCTCGCAATAAAATAGCTTCATCGAGTGCACCAACCACGAAAACAGCGTCATGCAGTTCTGCATCGCCGGGAACAAGATCTGCCTCGGATGCTGAGGTATCACCAGGAATATCACTAATGACGGATTGTTGAACGCTTTCAGTTCGTCTCAAGAAACCAAGGTAACCGGTCCTAGCGTAAACTTCGTTGGTATTCCCTGTTACGAGTCGTGCATTGAAGTGATCCGCGTAGTCACTTTCGTCACCGTAAATCGAGAAGTAACCACTGGCATTGTGAGCGGATTGTACCCAGATTTCGCCTAGATGAGAGTCACCGCATTGACCCTTCGTTTCTGGATTAGCTATAATGACCTTCACTCCGGGCAATAGTTTTCCAGATTCCATTAGACAGAGGGAATGTGGGCTACCCCTTTCGACAAGCGAAACGCGGTCGTTACGTAATGCTCGTAGGTCCACGTATACCGTTGATGGTTCCGGACTAGATGCACCCTTTTGATAAAGGAAACAAATTCGTTCGATTAATCATCACGTCGTACAAATCTTAATAACAAACTTTAAAAAATTTACCTGAAGGCAAATGGCAGTATTCACTCTGCACCCGAACGACGTTGAAACGGCTCGAGGACTTAAGCCAAGAGCAGAGAATAACTTGCTAAAGCTCGTAGTGAGAGCTATCCGTGGTCTTTCTTCCGCGACTACCACGCAAGTCCTGACGCAGGCTAGACTGACTCCACGAGCTTTAAGAGCATGTACAGAGGACCCCAAGCCTTTCGTACACAACTCCATAACACCGTATGAACAGAACGTGTCCCTCACTCTGGACTGACTGACGGCTGATAACCAGAGAGCTGGATTGACTTCCACCTGACGATCAGATTTTTAGAAATCAAAAGGAAAATTGAAGAGACTACGAGGTTAACGAATTTATAATATATTCTATATACGGACCTCGGATGGTGGTATTAAAATGGAATGATGTCCGCTGTATATACTGCTTAAACACCAAAGTGCAAATCCAAGACCCGAGTAAGGATCTAAACAGAGAGCAATGTGTCTGGAAGGATACAATTCGCATGCAAGCTTCATGGCACGGCAGAGTGACGTTACAGCCGCGTGAGACATTTTAATTCCAGCCAGCATGCCGGTAGTAGAGACGCTGAAATCCAAGTAAGCCAACATCTCCGCTGTTGGTGCTCGGTACATTACTGGAAGCTTCTTCTTTGGCATGTCGTCCATATCAAGAATCGTTGGCCAGCTTTTAACCTCGATAACGTTATTAGCTTCCTAATTAAAAAGAATAACGGCAATATGTCGAATCTCAGAAATGTATGCAATATAATCTTATCAAATTGCAGGTAAATCTCACTTACCTTAGTCTTTAGAAGTTTCATGATGTTCTGATTCGTCAATACCAGTACCGATTTACTGACGTCAACGATCATACGAACGGTAGGTAAAGTGGTTTGAAGGTTTTGCGGATGAGGGGGCCTGATTGTCACGGGGACGGCTCCCACGTAAAGACAACCGTAAAAAGCGCATATTAAATCCGTGCCAGGTGGAAAGATCAATGCAACATGATCACCTGTGTTGATCCTTCCGCGATCTAGAAGAAGATTTCCAATACGTTCGGCTTTTTTATGAAGTTGAGAGCAGGATAAGGAAGTTGCCACTGCGCATTTGGCATTGAGCGATGTGAAGATCACGTGGTCGGAGGTACTGACGGCACGCCAACGTAAAATCTCAGAGATAAATTGATACTGGAAAGATAGAGATGTGCTATTAATAACGTCCTATGGCAGAGACCAAGTTTCATAAGCGATGATTAGAGGAAATACGAACCTTCTTGGCGTTATCGCTGTCCTCGTCCAAGACACCCATATCGCGTCCTTGAGCGGAGGCCAGTCGATTGCCCTGAACGATGTTGCCTACCATCACGCTCGCCGGGCCAACGTCTGCAACAGAATCCCCCGCTACACGCCCCCGCACCATTCCGTTAGTAAACCAACACAAACACTCAACCCGGTAATGAGTAGCTCACACACTCTCCCCTGACTGAGGCCGGAAAATCAAAGCTAGGACAAAGATTCGTTGCCGTTGAGCAGCACCTAGAGTACACGCTCTATTTTTCGTGGTTGGAGCATTCCATTGGGCGGCAGGAAGGCGTAGTTTAAACTGTTGCTTGTCAACCAATGTAGTAAGTTAAGGTAGCGATGTGAAAATTGGTTGCGTGCGTAACTTTAGATGTCTAAGAAACAAGTAACTTCAATCATAAAGCTTTCATTGGTAAAGAAAAGTGTATAAAAAAATAAATAAAATTTGTTTTCTATTAAATAATTATGTTTTTTCACATCGCTATACGCATTTGTACTATAGGTTCTGGATGCTACAGGATATTCGGAACTCAGCCAAAAGAAAGAAGGGCAACAAACTAGAAATAACATGCTAAGCACGAATGACATCGTATCAGGGTAAATAAAAAATATATAGTAGTATTTACAGCAAAGGAATGATTATAGCGGCAGAAAATCTGTGAGATAAAACGGTAAAAGATATTACAAATAAATAATTATTCGTCAAAGCGTAACAGCTCCGGAGTGGTGCCGATTAAGATAACGAAGAAAAGGGTCGGATACGTGATCTTATACACACATATATATATTATATATATATATATAATTTTTATCAAACACTATCTCTCATTCTCTCATTTGTTCACTCGTATGAAATAAAATGTATGCAGGATGATTCAAAAAGACAATAGGATGTAACATCTTTGCGACGTAACACTAATAAGTCCAATGGCTAACGCTATAAGCAAAGTCGACATCGCATTTGTTTTTTTGAATCACTGCATGCGTCATCGCATAAAAAGATTATGGAGATAATCAGAGACTTGCCTATGTATCTATGTTTCATTAGTATATCCGTTATTCGCTAGGCGCAGCCGCTTTTTAAGGTGCGTACTCGAACGCCTGGATTGTTAACCGTATACGATCGTTATTCGCGTTATCAGATAAAAGACTTACCCGAATGCACTTCGCGCGGTTTTGGTAAGTTGGTAACGCAAGTGTGCGGGCAGAGCAGGACGTTTGCCGGATGTAGTGCACCTTCTAGAAAACGTCTTTTTGTTTCGGACAGGTGTATACCACCGAGCGGCGTTTTTGGCAGATAATTTGGTGGAACTAATGCGAGACAATAAATTCCAACTGCGTGAATGGAGTCGACTGCTTGTAAAACGCGCGACATCCATTGGAAACTCTAACATCCCATGAAAAAGAGAATGTTTCATCGTTCAAAAATGCTTGACAAATGAAAGGATCGATAAAACGTGATGCAATTTACCTCCTCCTCGCTACAGTCGGGACGTTGTTCCGCGACAACGCATATCCTTTCGTCCCTCAGCACGCGCACGCTAAAAACTGCGATCCTGCCACGATAAATGAACTTCATCGGTTCCACGGCTAACACGGTTGCTATTATGTCGTCGGCATTATGTTTCCTTCCTGTCACCGTCATTAGACCATCGCGAGATCCACAAACGAATACCAGGCCACCTGGTCCGAGAAATCCTAACAAACCCGATCGTGTATATTCCACTTCGCCCAATGGTGTTCCGTCCGCTTGCAACGGCGATACTTTGAAAGTATTGTTTGTTAATCCTTGAAGTCCCCAATACTGGCTACCGGTTGCTGCACTGTGCACGCATATCTCACCAACCTCGTCGGTTTTACATATGTACGGTTTTCCTTCCATCTTAACTACAACTACGATACCTGGAAGAAAAATAGAAACAAGTATTAAACGAAATCTATGATCTATTTTAATGACAGCGACGAACAACGGGGTTACTTACTTCCGGGCATAACCTGACCACAATCTTGCAACGTCAGAGAGGTCAAAGAATTTTCTTGATCTACCCTAACGACACCGTAACTCAATCCTGACATCGATAGAACGCCACGTCCAGTGGCATTGACTCCAGCTCGGCCAGGTCTTCTCACGGATACTGTAAGAGCTTCGCTAGACGAGGCACAAGGACACACGGCGTCCGGTCTCAAGCCCTTCGATTGAAACACCGAGAGAAACTGATCGCAAGATGATAGTGACCAAGGATTGGCACCGTCCGCGACCAGTAGTAACCTCAAAGAGGAGAGCGATATATCCTTGTGATCTTTGGTGGCTAGTAAGCCCCAGTGAAGATCCCGCGACTTAACAACGGCTACGCTAGCGCGATGTTTCGTGATCATTTGCATCCAGCTCGCGGGGTTAACCTTCATCAAGGCGTACGGTATAAATATAACGTGCATTCCGTTCAATACGCTGGTGAGGGTGCTGTGCCAGAGGCCGACTTCTCGTTTAAAGTCCAACACGCAAACCGCGTTCTCTCCCTCCGTGTAGCCGCAGGCTTGAGTCAGTGCGCGACAGTGCGAGAGCATCGCCGATCTCGTCACCGTAACACCCATCACCGAGCCGTCCTTCACCGTGGTATATTCGATATAAGCAGGCGTGTCATCTGTTAAACGTGGCGGAGGTAGCCAATCCTTCGGCGTTTTACCCAAATGTTCCGTGACGAACCAATGAAGTTTTGGCCAGCCCTTGAAAGCCACCACTTCGCCAGCTGCCGTCTTTGGTAAACCTTTGAGACAAGCCTCGCTGGTGAGTGCCACCTGAACGAATCGATCTCGTTACCATCATACGAGGCAAAAACTTACATGAAATTGGATGCAATTTGATCTTTTAATTTTGATTTACCTGAATTTCGCAGCTACCGAGAAGAAAACCAATTTGCTGAGATCCCGCGTCCCGACGAGTGAGCGGGACCTCTATGGGAACAGGCACGATACCAGCTTGAAGGCAACCGTAAAAGGCGCACATGAAGCTGATCGGATCGTTGTTCGGATACACCAATGCAATTCGATCGCCGGGCTTGAGACAGCAATCCCCGCCACGACTTAGAGCCTTGTTTAGAAGAGTATAGGCTATCTTGTGCGAACGGCTAAGAAGCTTTCCGTATGTCAGGGTGATGCAGAGCTTGCCGTTGGGATCGAGTACGGTCGCGACGGGTGCTTTGTAACTGGCCGAGCCGTACCTAGGAAGCGAACGTTTTAACGTCATTATCATGTTAACTTTTTCCAGATACAAAAAGAATCTAGGTATATAAACTTACCTTTGGATCGCGGCTTCGAGCGATCGAGGAAGGCCCGATGGCACGGACAGCGGTTCACCGATCGCGGACGTCATCGAACCACCTTCCGGTTTCGGAGCATTCGGATCCTTCGGATTAGCGGCGATCTCGAGCTCGATGTCATCATCCTCGTAAAATTCCGGAAGCGGTCGCCTCTTGGGCCGCTTAAGGGTGTTCAGCAACTGTTGGATCTTCGCGGAAACCTTCCAACGGCCGGTCGTCCCGGTATTGTTCTGATCCTCGACCACGTGATAGCGATTTACTCGATCGGCGCCAGGCCGCCTGGTCGACTGTTGGGCCGTTGGCGTGCTGCCCGTGTGCGTTACGTCCGGTGGTTGGATGTTGCAGTATGCGTGAGGCGTGTATTCCGCGATGTCGGTAATGTCCGCACCAGGTGGCCTCCTTGCCGGTGGCCTGGGTGGTGGAGGTGTATCCCGAGCCGATCCGGTACTGCTGGTATCCGATAAACCCGTACCTGATAGCCCAAATTGATTTGATAGTTTAGATGAAAAACGGCTAGGTCCCTCGGGATCTACCTAACCTATGGACTCGTTCATTTTTCTTCCATGCGAGAAGAGCGAGGAAGGAAAAATGTGTTTTTTAATACCCGTTGGACCACCCGCACCAGGACTCTCCTCCGTTACGACACTATCCTCGTCGCTGCTCGATTCTCCGCTATCTCGACGCTCTCGTTCGGGACTCCTGGCCATGACCGATGTCCTTTTCGATGGCATCGGTAAGGAGGGCTTCGGGCGACCTTGCATCGCGGCCAGAGCTTGCTGCACAGCCTCCTGACGCACCTCTGAACATTTCCATCACCACCACGGTAAACGTGGATATAACTTATCGGACCCTGGTATTATAAATATATAGATCGTACGATCGAGCGCGCGCACGCGTATATTTTTTTACTTAGAAATCAACTAAAACTAAATTTAAGAGGAAGGCTAGCCGCGTAATGTCGTACTCGCTTTTATCAACTCGCAAGAAAAGCCAAGTGTTATCATGGTGCAAGAACGTATAACGTAAGGGCACAAAGTAGTCGTATTTCCGGGTGAAGCATGCCGGTATCGTTATTACAACATCATGCAACATCGGTACGTCGGTTCGTTACGAAGTGCACTTAGGCGTACTGGCGCGCGCGCAAACACACAAACACAAAGAGTAACGTGCCTTGCGATTCATACGGTATGTATGTACGGATTCACCGAAGTACATATGCGCGTAATAGGTACACGTGCGCGTATCTCCATGCCGGACGATTTCCATGGACGGATACCGACTTATCTTCTACGAGCTACGTCCGTCCATTTCGTTCGCTAACGGTGCACCAGGTGCAGGATCGGTTATAGGAGATACATCTCGCACAAAATACATGAAAGATTGTTCTTTTTTTTTGTAATTGAACGGAAAATTTTGTTGGAAACAATCTCGTACACTCGTGTGCTACGTTATGTCGAAAGATTTGGGATAAATACATCGTTCGCGTAGAGGCTAAAAACTTAGAAGCTAAATCTTTCTAAAAACTCGCTTTTTCTCTCGCTGTTAAGTCATAGCGAGCAGCGTTCGATCGTAATTTACTCACCGGAATGATAGCGGCTCTCATTGCGCGTGAGTCTGCGATTACCGCGTCTCGCAGCAGCCGAGTTCGAGTTCCCGGTGTTTCCGGTCGAGCCGCCAGATCCCGGAGGACTGGCGATCCCGGCAGGTACTAGCCGACCTCCTGGCATGCAACACAACGCAACAACGGCACATAGACAAAAAAGAGAGAGGAGTACTATGAGGATCACGGAGGTATACTAAATCGTCTTCGTACCCTCCCGTACCTTGAGATATATCTTACATAATTACGATGATTTAACCTTAGAGTCCCTAGAACACTGATTCTCGGGACTTAACAGATGCGTTGCTTTTTATTAATTTGTTATAAAACTTATCTAGTTGTATGATTAATTTCAAGATCTGATTGATTTAAAGAGAAATATTGCTACTTTTCGATTAAATTTAACTCATTAGTGTTCTAGGGTTAACTTAACACGGAATTGCATAAACATAGAGTGCTCTCAAAGCAATTGATCAAAATTGTTTCTCAAGGTACCGGAGTAACGTATAGGTAAATTGCGCCATCCACGAGCGTTCGGTTGTTCCACCTTCGGAAGCTGCGATAACGATTTCACTTTTATCGATTCTCCGTGGCTCGAGTTTTCAGTGGCGTAGAGACATAGAGAGGTGGTGGATAAATTCACGATAATTCAACTAGTAATAAATCACAAACGAGAGATGCGGATCAAACGTGTCATGGTATTGGAAGAAAAAAAAAAAAAAAAACAAGAAAAGAACACGCTCTCTGGCAAGTATGGATCGGTGTTCGAGAGATCGGAGCGCGTTCGTGCGCGAGGAAAGTTCGGAGGGTATCGAGGCACACAGGCGTCAATCGCAGATTTCACGACGCACTCGGTTACGTCGCAAGAATGTCGACGGATGCCCGGTACGTACGATCTTGAGTCACCCGAAGGTGGAACAACCGGTCTCGGCTGCTACCGCCTGACTAAGTCAAATTACAAGAGGTATCTAAGGTGCAAAAGGCATCGTCATAATAATAATCATCATCATCATCATTATCATTATCATCATCATCATCGAACCAGTACATTTACAATGGTTTACAAGCAGGCAAGCAATGACGAGGAAAAAATGATCTAATGATATTAAGTATGCGTAAAGTGATATCTATGTGGACGTATGTATATAGAAAAAAGATAGATAAATAGATAGAGAAAGATATAGAAATACACTCCAACTACACGATGCTCACAAATTTGCATGATTGTTAGTGAGATGCCTTGTATGAGAATGAAAACGAGTATATGACACATACCAAAACGATCTAAATTGTGTTCTATGCATGATTTTCTAGAGGCGGTAATAACGATGAGGGGGGGGTTGTACGAGTACAAGATCGTGCAAAAAGATTGGTGGTCTGCGGGGCATAAGTACCGCGCGTTGTGGCGAAAGCACGAGAAAAAAGCTCGAGGGATCTATGCTTAATTAAGGCGAGGACAACGGCACTGCAATTATTCGGTGAGTACCCGCCGGCTTGACAGCCATTCACGTTTCTCGTTTCGCGCTTTTTTCGTTCTTCGCCTCGCCTAGCGTCGCCGCATGGCTTAAGAAAAATCCGTCCGTTCGAAAAATCGTTCGCATCTTTCGTAAATCGAAAAAAAAAAATAGGAAGGGAAGGGAAAAAGAAATATAGCGAAAAGTCTCGTTGCGGTATACTTGGAAGAAGAGAGAAATAGTGGAATCATGGGTCGTGGGCTTTCCTCAATTTTTTTTCTTTCGTCCCTATTTCTAGATATTACAAATTTCAACTGGGACTACATCTCATTGAATGAAAGATCGTACCGGGAATATACCAATCAAGTATCACTAATAAAGATACTGAAAAATAGAATATGAAAAATACATTTTACCTCGATCTCTCTTCAACACCTGGAGTACATTATCTACTGTTTTTACTTTATAAGAACAAGATCAAAACGATTTGCCAAACGAACGAATTTCCTTTCTTATAAACACCCCGATCTATCCAATGGTTTATTCATCAGATTGAATACAAAATCATCGTACAGAATCTTATAAAAAAAAGTTCGAAGCGACGATGAAAAATGGGCGTGTAACGAGAGCAATTTGGAAAAACGTTTTCGCGTGCCATCGCCTCGAAAGGAAGATTGTCGAAAGAATGAAGGATGAGGAAGACGCACTCGGAAAACAAAACGCAAGAAAATAGAGAGCAATCGATACGAGTCAAAGTAGAGGGATGAAAAGAGCCGTAGAATCGTGCGATGCGTGACGCTACCTGAATGATAGCGTTTCTCGTTGTGCGTGACACGACGTTGCGTGCGTCGTGCACGTGGCTGCGGTCGTCCGCCACCGCTTCCATAACTCGTCCTCTCGATTCCACCACCAATACCACCGACACCACCTCCACCACTTCCAATGCCACCGTCACCAGCCCCTACGAGCCACACGCGAGTCTACAGAAAATTCTACGCCGTTGAGTTCACATTTATTTTACCCCCGGTTCCCTTACGGCCGTTCCAATTCTCTCGAGAAAACTAGACTCTTTTTTTTTTTTTTTTTATTCGGTCGTGCACGAGTGATTACGATTTTTATTGTTACGTTTTGAAACAAGGAAACGCGGAAACCGTGAGCTTAAAACGTTTTACGTTTCCGTACGGTATAAGAGTTATCCCCGTTTGATAATAATTGTTATTGGAATAACGGTATAGTCCGACATACTGCTGGAGCGCGAACACAATCACCGGTCCAGCGTGTAATGAATTGCACCGCGGGACAATTAGCGTTGTATCGGCTTTCGTTAGTCGGCATTGAGTACACCGATTTTCTTCGAACTCAAGAAATCGAGGGACAAGACTCTCGTACGTCTTACGGTGCTGTTGCCGTTAATCGAGGGTAAGGAACGATCGTTGTCTCGATAGGAACACGAAAGTTCTGTTAAAAAGTCATCGAGCAGAAAATCGTTAGATATTCGAGGTAGTTCGAGTCGCGCATTAGCGACAACGGCAGATGCACGTCGCGTATAACGAGCGGATAACGCGGAAGCGACACTTCCGCGTGCAGGTACAGTTAAACTCGCGCGCGCGTTGCGGCCGATCGCTCGGAAGGCTCACCGTATGATCGCAGCTGCGAAAACGAGCCCGCGAAGTTTTGTATTTTCGAAATATATTGGCTTCGTTCAACGCGTTGATTGGAGAACTTATTTTGGACAAGTCTGTATTTTTGGTTTACAATTTGTTTCGAAATGAAAATATAGAATTTACTATCACATTTTATACATTAGACGTATATTAGATTACTTTCCCGTAAATATAAATAAATAATACTTATAAACGTTTAAAATGCAACCTAAAAATCGAGTGCCAGTTATCAATGATGAACTCTTGTATCGATCTAATATTATTTATAGATTTTTTTCAAAATGAATATACAGACAAATTTACTATCACATATGTAGGGGAAGAGTGGCATGAAAGAGCCACATTTTTAAAAGAGCCACTATCATTGACACAGTAGTTTTCGAACGATTGTTGGACGAATTATAGTTTTTAAGTAGCAACGCTGGTTGCTAGTTAAACTAGCAAAAACTTTACTAGTTTTTCAGAAACTAATTCGTCCAACATTCGTTTAAAAACTACTGTGTAACTGATAGTGGCTCTTTCAAAAAGTGGCTCTTTCATGGCACTCTTCCCCTATTTGATATCCGACCTTCCCATGTCCGATTATTTCATTTTCATACATATTAATGAACGATACTCCAAAGAAAAACAAAAGACCGTCATAGCAATCAACTCAAAGTAGCTCAAACTATTTCTCTCGTTGTTTGATTTTCGTTGGAAATACCGTGGATTCGTCGTCACGCTCCTGTACGAGTAATCAAGTAAGATTTTACACGTTGCGTAAGTCCGGTAAAGGCGTTACGAGATGTGCGAGATAGAAGAGCTCCGAGCCGCATCCCGAAGATCGAGCTTCCCTTCTTACGCTTCTTCTTCTTCCACATTTGCTTTTTTCACACCGTACGCGACGATTGCATCTACCATTGTGCGCACGTCCTAACATGCGTCCCTTGTACATTAATGTACATACAGACGGTATGTATCTATAGTACCAGTACACGTTGATATGTCGTAGTCTCTTGAGAATCGGAACGCGATTAATATTGCGAACGAACGAAACTCGTTGCGTATGGATGGCGCAATCCGCGTAGTAAGTAAGATTATCGCATGGTGGGTAGACAACTAACCAACCAACCACCACTGCCGTGTGCTGTCGGAGGACAGGAAGGTTTCAACGATGCGATGCTCCGCGACGCGGAAAAGAAATTGAAAGCGTTACCGTAATTAAAAGCGCGCGAGATCGAGGTCGTTACGGAATAATCGTCCTCGTCACTGAGAAAAGCGTTAAACAGGACTCGAGGGATAATCGAGACTCGAATTGAAAAAAAAAAAGAGAAGAAAAAAGTTGACTTTTATCGCGGCAGGTAGGTATAATAACGTCTCGCGTGTCAATCGACGCGATATGATCTCGATAATGATCTATATGATAATGATGGATGTTAATGGAAGCTACGTAAGCCGTGGGACTCACCAAGCTGCTTCGAAGCATACTGTTGAAGTAGACGAGTCCGTTTCTTCTCGTAACCTTTTTGCGTTATGTCTCCTGTAAAAAGAAGATGAAAGAAATATTAGCGAGAGTTATTTTTTTAAAGAGTTCTTTGATTATCTCGTCTCGTTCCTCTCGTACCAGGTATTTAGCACGCTAATATGTACCAGATATCTATATAATATCATCTATAAGGGATTCCTGGAAGTTACCACACTTCTGTCAATTTCTTTTTCGAGTCGTTTCAAGGACGATTACGACCAGACGCGTATCGTTCGCTTTAAGAGGCGAAAATTACGACCCCGTTAAAAGGGAGAGCAGAGAGTAGACGAGGACTAGGCGCGTGCAGTTGATACATAGCTATATCTTGTTCGGCTAAACGAGGTCGTAGCAACGACACCAGAGTTGAATACCGGGAAAAGGAAAAGAGAGAGAGAGAACAATAAAGACAGGGGAGCATATATGGGTACCTGCATCCAACGATCAACCTTTAAAAAGCTTGCTCGATCGTTTAAATAGGAAACGCTCAAGTGAATAATTAGGAAGAAATTAAAGAGAAGAATTAAAATAGCATCGTAGCCTTCGGTGAATATTTTCGGTCCGACTTCTTCATACGCGCAAGCGCGAACAAAATGGTAAAGATCGATCGCGAAGCTCTTCGTTTTACGGATCGTTGCTTCTCGCGTAGAAATCAGCGTGAAATTATTTCGATCTCGGATAGAGCTCGAGTTGCTCGGGTTCTCTCGTGCATTATCCACGTGCCTTTACGTTGTAAAGGGATACGTACGTAACGTACGTAACGTACGATGCAAAACGGGTCGGCGGCGTGGCTCGCGTCACGCCTGGTAACTCGAGAAAATGCCTCGAATCGATCGGCTAACGGCCGAGACACGATTTTTCCACAGGCCTGCCACGAGAGAAGAAAACTGGGCCACCGGCGGCGCGAGATTAACAAATCGACTCGAGTGCCTCGAACCGCGGATGCAAATGCTCATCGATTAGCGTGCTTTCGAGGCGAAACGAAAGACCAACTACCTTTCGCGGTTGGTATTCCTCGAAGAAGAGGTGGGCTATTGGAATTTTTGCTTAATCGTTTGCGTCCCTTAAAGTAGTATCTCCCTCATTTTGTTCTTATCCGTTCACGTCTCTGCGGTAAGAGAGAGAGACCTATGATTTGGCATTGAATTCTTTCAAGTGTACGCGCAAACCGGACTGTCTACTCTCTCTCTCTCTTTCTCTCTCGTTTTATCTCGTGTCTCATTAAGTAAGCCTATCTTTAGATTTAATCGTAGTGCCAACGTTCGTGAACGTCATAGAAAATAAGAACGACGAGATATATGGAGCGATACGTTTCTCGAAGGAATGATCACAGAACATTACCATTCGACGCTTTAGTCTCTCGTGATCGAGACTCCATGCGTTCTCGCTGAACGCTTCCTCTCGCGGAACATAAAATTATGCGAATTCAGTTCAAGTGCGCGCTAATAAACCGTTACACGTGTCGCATCTAACGTGACGGGATAATTTGCAAGACGATAAATGATCCATAATCGTATTAGTAAAATTAAGAGAAAACCCGTTATTCTTATTAAGTTCTAGATGACTCCGGTAGGAATCTAATTAGATATAAAATGATTAGAAATGGTTTAGAGACCTGTCGTTGGTTCGCTATACTGGGTGTCCGGTTATAAGTTAACTAGCCGAAAAGTGCATAGGTACGGATCGAGTCGAAAAGTATAATAAACTTTTTCGAAATTGGGCCTAGTTTACGAGTTATTGCCTAACCAAGATTGATCAATCACGGCCGACTGGAATTCGATACTAGGCGTGAAACGAAGCAGCAGGAGAAGTTTTTGTCTCTGAAGCCGTAGGAGGAGAAACGTTGGTCGGTTCTTCGCCTATCGCTTCTACTCTCCGTGATTGGTCGATCTTTGTTAGTTAATAACGCCGAATTTCGCAAAAGTTTATTAGACTTTTCGACTCAATCCACACCCGTGGACATGTAACATTTAATGTGATACTACATGTATGTAGAACAGATTATAAACGTCGAATAAATCATTTTTTGAACTCCTTAACAAATATTTCCTGACTGACAAAATGTTTTCTGTTAAAACGAAATGTTTTAATCATATCGAACGTTTGCCTGTTAACGAAGCATAGGTCTGGAGGCACAAAGATTACAACGAGTGATCTTACTGGGTCGTTTCCTCAAGGACGAGCATTTCCGAACAAGAAAAACGGGCTGGCCCGAGGCACGCCGTAGCTGTGATTTTCTTCGCAGAGGTCTCCTCCTCGCACCGGATTTTTGTCGCTTGAGATGCTGCTGCTGACGTTGCGAAACGTAACCACCATCGTCGTCCCTTCCGTCCTCGAGGTCGCGTCGAACCGATTCGTTTTCGCTGTCGCTGGATGTGAGATATCTATAGTACGAGCTGCTGTCGTTCCTGGTTCTTTCTTTGCTCGTACGATCGGGTGCCGAGCTTTTAGCGAGAAAATTTATAAACTGACTACTGGTGAAATAATTTTCCATCGCGGAAGTCGCTGTTGGCTTCCAGGTCGTTCGTCTACCTAACAAGCCTCTGCTTCGTAATTCTTCGGAAAATAACTTGTCCTCGTTGAAATCGCTGATCTTTGGTGCTGGACAAACCGAGGATGACGAAGAAGTTATCGAAAAAGAACCCAACGACGACGAGACGAGGGAATTAAAAGCCTCGTCTCGCCTCTCGTTGAAATCACCCGAAAGTAGTAGCTTTTGATCATCGAACTGATCATCGGAGAGATTCGACGAACAATCATCGAGCTTCTCTAGAACCAGAGCTTCGTCTTCCTCTGGAAAGTAACGAATCTCTCGCCAGACTCGTCTCTGACGTCTCGATCGTCTTCTCTCGGGTGGTACGAACCACACTGGACTGTTCGCTCGAATAGTCTGACTTTGTTGATTCTTTTTTGCTCGTTGGGAATTCCTTTGCGACGCTCGTTGCGACGACGTTCTTTTGCCGCGTCTTCGCGAACTCGACCTTCTCTGTCCACTCGTTCGCTTGAAGTAACCTTCCGTGCTGACGCTAGGCGATGGTTTTGTTTTGCGCCGGAAGAATCCATTTCTCGTGCTCCTGTAGCCGGGACACACGCATTTTCATTTCCCGCGTGTATATTTGACAAGTTTAACCGTGTAGATTGATATTATGAAAAACAGAATATCTTGCGACATAACGTTCCAACGAGCAAATGTAAATAACAAGTATGGAAATGACCGTAGTGTAATGTGGACAACACGAGACGATATTCTGTTTTCTCAAGATTATCAACCACAAGTCAAAAATTAATAGAAAAATTCGAGAGAATAATAACCCTGCCCTGAAGTCAGCGAGCTTGCCGATCCTCAAAGAAAACCCAAAGGACGTCGAGGACGACCCATTGTCCTTGACAACGGTCTTTTCCGGTGCCGAGACGGTTCTCGCGACCGTAGGCTGAGTGGGTTTCCTCTCTTTCAAAGCGCTGTCCAGGGAGTGATGAACGGAGGGTCCGGAAGAGGAAGGATACGGTACCGGAACCGGTACCGCATCCCTCCAGACCCGTCCGAGACTGATGCTGACGCTGGGTGGTCCAGTTTCGACGGGGACGCAGCTCTCGCTCTTCTCGTGAAGATTCTTCTCGGAGTAAATCCATTCATCGTCGTTTCTGCCGTTGTTCGTGCCGAACGGTTTCAGAGAGAGAATCGCAGAGTTAAGATCGTCCGTGAGGTCGTTGCACGATGACCGATCTTGGTGGGGTTTCACCGAAGGTTTCGAAGATCTCGTTGAAACGATTGCTTCTTGATGAACTTTTTCCTTCTCGTGTAATTTCTCGCGCGACGACGAACCAACACCTTGAAGCCACTCGTCATAACTGATAGATTCACGACTAAGCGAGACATTCCTTTCTTGACGTTTTCTTACTTCCTGTTCATCGATCTTGATTCTCGCTATCTTTTCTGTCTTTTCCAATTGTGGTACCGGCGGTGGCGGTGGATCGGGCACGCTAGTGGTCGAAGTTACGACCGGCTGGACCGTGATCACCGGCTCGAGATTCTTCTGCAACTTGTTACGACGTTTACCCCGGTCCAGGTAACTCTTCCTGATGGAGATTCTCTTAAAGGACTCGCTGCGCTTGAAGGAGGGCTCGTTTCGATCCTTCTTGCGGCTCACGAGCCTCCTCAGGTTCTCGAATGAGAGTGGCCTCATGGGTCACCTTGAGGAAAGCCACACAGGCACCGTTTGACTCGATCGACCCGACGCCGGCACTTTTCTATCCCTTCGACTTTGTCCACTTCTCCCTCGTTTATCGACTTCCAACGATCTTTCCTTCTTCGACCGGCATCCTTTTCGACGGAGACGGTACTCGCCCTCCGGGTCTGCGTGCCGAGTCCTTCTTCTTCCTCCTTCTCCTCGTCCTCTTCGTCCTTTTCTCTTCTTACTACCTCCCCCACCCCCCGGCTCTTACGATGCTCGCGCGCGCGCACGCTCGCCGCTCGCCGTTTCTGCGATCCTAAGGTGCAACACGCCGAGGTCTTCCAGTCGCGAATCACCGTGGCTTTCCTTTTTCAATGCTCTGCCCGTTGACGGTGGTACGCCTCTCCTCCTTCCTCCTTCCTCCCTCTCGTTTCCCTCTCTCTCTTCCCTTCGACGCGATCAAAATCATTCTTCGCTCGAACACACTCTCTTGAATCCCTCTCTCTCTCTCTCTTTCTCCTGGCTCTCTTCCTTAATCTCCTGGGGAACCTCAAACGATTAGTCCCACCTTATTATTATTCACTTTCTTCGATAAGAACTCTCACCCTCTTTTTACACACCAGCAAACACCACCGAACGCGCTCACCGCACGAAAATTCCCCGTGGATCCTCCATCTCCGTAAGATCAAGAGCAAGCGATCGATCGCTTTCTACGAGCGTAATCTTACGAAGAATCCACGGAGGCACGCCATCCCGAGGATCCGTGCACAAGACTAGAGCCAAATCGATTTCGAAAAGGATTTTCACGCACGCGTGATTTTTTAACATGCACGACAGTGTGTGTTCTCCTCCTGTAGCACCCACACACACATACAAGTATACACGGAGACTCGCATTAACTTCTACACCCACGCACGAGTACACGAAAGTACTCGAGGTCTGAACTCGACTTTCGGAGCGTCTCGGAAATCACCGCGAGAAGCGAAACACACTGACGGTGTTTTCAGCGAGTAGCCGAAGAACCAGTCCGCTTTCGGCGACGATACACGGCGTACTCGAAGTCGCATCGAATCACTGGCATTTCGCGAGCTCTACGCGCGATGCACCTCTCCGCGCTCGGCGTACACCGAGAAGTAAGAAGCGCGCGCGAGCGAACGAACAAGCAGGAGAAAGAAAGAGAGAGAGAGTTCTGTGGGAAGGCGGCCCCCGTGAATAAGTCACGATCATACGAGAGAGATAGAGAGAACATGAGTAAGAGAGAGAAGGAAAGAGAATGGAAGAAGCAAAGGAGTGGTGGTCGTACTTATGGTGGTGGTAGTGGTGGTGGTATGCGGTCCGTCCACTCTCGCCCGTCGACTACTCTCTTGCACCTCGCAGCATCCCTACCACCCACCCCTCCACGGCCCCTCCACGGCCCCCGTTCCATCTATTCGCGTTGGAGTGTGCCTCTTGTACTCCGTCTTTCTCTCCCACTAGCTCCATCTCTTTCTCTCTCTCAACCGTTCGACTCTTTTCTCTTTTCCAGTCTCGAGACTCGCTTCTCCTTCTATCTATCTATCTCTCTTTCTCTTTCCATTTCGTTTTGCCTCCACCCATGCGGCTACAAGCTTTTTCTCCTGGCGACTTAACGAAATGTGCTCGAAAATCAGCCTCCCTATCGTTGATCCTTCTCTCTCTTTCTTTCATTTTCTGATTTGTCTCTTTTCTTTCGAGAGTTTATCCTTCTTATACTTTTTGCTTTCTCTTTTCTCTATCAAACGTGCGTGAAACCGCGTTTCGTTAGTTCGACGTAGAATGGAAAGGCAAGAACCGAAACGCTCGCTTGCGTAAACTAACCTAACTTCTTTTTACTGATAATATCGCGGTTTCGGATAGAAATGATAGGATTGCGAGAGGGTAGAGCGAACGCGCTAGTTAATTTTGATCGCGTTTGACCGATAAAAAAAAGTAGCGACCACGTCGCGTGATAAAGGAAGATTTTCCTTATTTTTTTTCTATCTATCGTACGTTTAATCGTACGTCCGGTAAGGGCTTGAAGCACGCGAGAGGAGCGTCCAGATACATCATCCATCCTGCCTTCGTTACTTTCCACGAATAGGACTACCCGCGCCCACGTTCAATCGTCTCGCGAGAAGTCAGACACACTCCGAACGCGATTACTCCAAGTAGGCGGTACGTAATGGCCATCGAGGAAAGTCGAGTTTCGACAGAGCTCGGATTCCATGGAACAAAGCTGATCCGGAAAGCCACGGTCAGCCCATTCTACTCATGATCGAAACTTAAATTCGAAAGATTCTTTTCATGCGTTTCGTCAGCACGCTGGTAGGTATCTAATCTTTGCCACATATAAAATATGAAAGAAAAAAAAAATGATTTTGTTACCGTTCAACCCAGTGTTTCTTTGGTTCTCTCATTTCGAAAGATTGTTGTTTTTCTTAAACAATTCCTGGAATTGTTCCAAGGCGATAAGACAGACGATGCCTTTGGTATTATAAAACCGAAAGTTCCTTTGCTTTCTTAATTTCTACAAAAAAATTTCCAAGCAACCGCAGTCTCTCCAAAGACACCACGAACTTTTCCACGCCGATAAGACAGCTATCATCGTATTACATAAAACATATTTTCTTATTCCCCAAATATCTCGATATCTCCAAACCTCGTTATCGTCTCAGGTATAATGAACTAGTCGATTGATAAGATTCGACTATCTAAGAAACAACATCAGAATCGTACAAAAAAACATTCAAAGACACGATACTTTCACCCACGTTCAACCTATCTTCCGCGTTCGTTGCCTTTTTTTCAGTGGTCGATCGACCGGGATTAACGGGCAAAGTCTAGGCTGAATGAAGCGAACAGGGTGTAATAGAAGGGTGGTGGAGGAGAAGAGCGAGTGGAAGGTTATTAATTCGAGCGTGCGAACTCCCTCGATCGAGACTCATCGAGCACGCAACCCTCTTAGGAAAAGCTCTGATCCTGGGTCGAGGCTATCGGGTGCATTCCTCCAGTTACTCTCAACTTTGTAAGGGCGATCTCGCGTGCATGTATATGTTTATATAGATACCACTCTACGGCATTGCTTAAAAGAAAGAATAAGAGAGAGAGAGGAATATATGAACGATTGGACCTTATACGGAGAGAGATCGTCTGAAAGGCGTGGGGGTGGCACGTAATGGACCGTAAGAGTGGAATATGAGGATGAGGAGAGATCGGAGAGTGCAACGCTGCAACTTCGGTGCAAGGCACATCTCAAGGCGACTCGAGGACGTTTACCCACGAAACCAACGACCTTGATCTTACAAACGATTCGTGAGGCAATAGGAGGAGCGACAGGGTACGACCAGAGAGAGAGAGACATATATATACAGAAGAGTCCGTTTATAACGACAGTCAAGGGATAGCGATATTACGTCGTACTGAACGGACAACGTTATAAGCGATATAAAACTATAGGTACGGGCATATATGTATAAAAAACGAAATTGAAGTAAGATGCAATATGCAGTCGTTCATTGTAAACGGAGTCATAATAACCGGATTCCAGTGTATATATATACAGGGTGTCTCTTTTTAATCTTTAAATGCGATTATTTCGAAAAATATTAATTATTTGTTAAAATTTTTTGAACAAAACATATTCTAACTTGAAGGGGACATTCAATGGTGGATCTTTTTTTTCTCTGGGTGGAGGCGCCTCCGAGATTTGAAGTTGACCTTTGATTTTTTAAATGGAACCATATATTTTTGTTATGCCAGACATGTAGCCTAGCTCAAGACGAATCCATCGACATGCATTATGTTGACCTTGAAATGTTATTCAAGGTCATTTTTAATTGTTATTAAGTGTGTAATTGTCGGAGGCGCCTCCACCCGATGAAAAAAAATGTCCACCATTGAATGTCCCCTTTCAAGATAGAATAATTTTCGTTCAAAAAATTGTTTCAAATAATTATTATTTTTCGAAATAATCGCATTTAAAGATTAAAAAAAGACACCCTGTATTTCTGCTGCAACTTGGAGCCGCTGCACCTGCGCGCCCTAGCGACATCTCGTGCGCGCGCACACATAAGCAACGCACATCTCTCCTCTCTTTCGGCCAAATTCGAGACTACTCGAACGTCGAGAGGTAAGATTGATCATTTCGGATAACGAGAAACGTGCCAAGCTTCCGATTTATCGGCTACTTCAAAGATCTCACGATCGCTGAGATTTCATGACGGCTCGTGATTTTCTTCTTCTCCCTTCACGGATAGGATATGCGTCGATGAACGAAACGTTAAACGCTCGTTGCTCGTTATATGGTGCTGCAAATAGTCTTGAGCGACGACTGAACGTGTAATCGAGAAGCAGCATGGTAGAGCAACCCCAATGAAATTCCTACCGATATAGAGTCAGACTAGTTGTAATCGAGATCCGTGCTTCATTTTTTACGGTGTTGGTACGATGTGATACAAAATTAGATGCTTGTCCGATCGCTAAAGATCATCTTGATATTTATAACACGAACATTATTTTTCATCGACAACGTGTTGGAAGAAGTATTGTCAAGTAGTCGTTTCGTGTTATACACGAATCCTCGACATTTTCAGACCATGTTATTCGAAAACCACTTGTACTATCTAGAGTTTAGATCGGTACTATTTATCTCTCGATTATATTCCTCTGATTACCGTCTTACTTTGATTGAGTAATTAATACAGAGAGGAAACCCGGGTACATTGATGCAACGTTGAAATCAGTTACTTTACCCAGCCAATTCTTTTCTTTTCCGTTTGAGATATGTGTTCACGAAACGTAGGAAGCCTCAAAGCGACGAGTTTGCTAATAGTAACGCAATAGACGCGAACTGACGGAAGGCGGCCGCAGAAATTGTCGGAGATAAAGTTGCGGTGTTACACCTCTAGCATCGTGGCCGAGTCTAATAAAATGGTGATTAGAAAATTCTGGGTTAAAGTCGCTTTCTACTTCTTCGTTTTTCTTCCCTTTCGCGATTCGTTAAAAGCCGTGAGTTCGTTTCGACACGATATTTCAGAAAAAGGTTTCTCTACGCGTCGAGAATTTGGGAAACTTTGATCCTCTCGCTACGAAAGGTTCAAGACATTCGAACTTTGACAGCCGATAATTACTTGCGAATTAGCTTCTTTAGCAATAACTCTCATTTTTTAAATGTAATCTTGCCAAACGTCGAACCCAGGACGAGATGACTTTAAAAAGTCAAGACTCGCGGCACGGAGTCAATTGGTTTTCACGTTATCTATCGAGCAGATAGCACGTGGCGTGTGTGTATATAACGTAAGCCGCTTATATTCTCTCGTAAACAAGACTTAAAAGTCCGCGCGAGCAGCGACGTGCATTCGCGCGGATAATAAAGGGCCTGGGTCCATGGGCGGACAATGACGTTCGTATACACGGTGTCCCAGTTCAGGTTCATGAAACTTTAAGATATTCTAAGAAATGGAAGTCTAAATAAATAACATTTTCATAAACGTATAGGTTCTCTTATTTCCAAAGTTTTAGTTAAAAAAAACTTGAGCCCGAAAGTAAGAAAATGAAAAGAATGATGAGACTATAATTACAATGTAATCTTTATTAGAAAATTAAGGTTTTTTATTACAAAATTTAATAATAGTCAAAGAAAATTATTATTGCATTGCTAATCAAATGGATATAAGTTTGAACACTTGCTTTAAAGTCACTTAGGTTACATTTACTTGGAATTTCATTTCTTCGATCAAGTATTCTTCGATCAAGTATTTAACTGATCGTATAACATGTAGATAATTTAATAAAAAACTTCTAAGTTATTAAAAAGAAATTTTGAACAAGCGAACGAATCAAATCCGATTTTATTAACGAGACTTCAAAATCACGGCCGAGTTACAATACGAATGTAGATTAACGAGCACGTATAGCTATATACCTAGACGTATTCCTAGCGTGGAAATTAATAACGCGGCGCACGATCGAGTTTCCGTTCGCGGTAATTGCATATCCTTCTGTAGATTAAACCATGAATACTGCCAATAATCGACCTTTGGAAGAAATCTCGACCATCGAAGCGGTAAAACGTTCTTACGAATTGAGAGACCATCGAGGATGGAAGCGAAGGTAGAAGCATGACAGATCGAAATTTCCCAAGCCAACGACACCGAGTGCTCCTTCCACCCCCTTTTCGTCGTCGTCGTCTCGACGCGTAACTTCGTACTTATGCGACCGCGACGACCTTTCGGGTCATGAACCTCGGAAGCTTCGAGCTTGCGGAAAGCATCTTAAAGGCGCCTACTCTCTCTCGTGGCACGCGCGCAGGTAGGATTGACGGCTCGATAGGCGCGCGACGATGCGAAAAAAGACGAGTCGGTGGTTTAGAATAAAACGAAATAAGAAAAACAAATCGATTTTATTTGCAAGGTGATGACTCCTTTTAAAAGAAATAACTTATGGCCATTTCCGAAATGCTATACAAGAAAATATACTAGTCAAAAAAATTAAAGGAACAAGAAAATTCTTCAAATTTTTAGGTCATATTCAAATGATTGTATCTCAGCTACAAATGATCGTATTGCATGATCGTATGTATTTAATAAATATGAACAATTTAAACGGGTTGAGTGCCAATCAAATTTTTAATAAAATCGCTTGTCTATATAATTTTATTAATATTTTTTTTCAAAATAAACATAGAGAAGAATTTACTATCATATATTTTATATTAAACCTCATATTTTTGATGATCGATGGTTATATTCTTATAAATATTGATAATCAAAACTAATAAACATTTCAAATGCGATAAGACAAATCGAGTGCCGGTCACCGGTGACCCCCATGGCATTCAACCTGTTAAAGGATCGAATTCCTCTAAAGACTAATGATCATTTTCGAAATATTACACGAGAAACACATACGAAGAATTTTAATAATCGAATCGCTTTGAAATCTGATGATTCCTGTTGAAAAAGAACCGATGATGTTTCGCAAAGTATTATACAAGCGACAGAAATGAATTAGATGATCGAATCGGCTTGAATCTTTCGCGTTTGAAGCTCGCAGAGGCGATGATCGCGTAGCATTACGATCGATACAAGATTAAATTTCGCGTATCGTATGCTCGCGAACTACAACGACGACGCAACGCAACAAAGTCCGTTTCTATTGAAACACACATGAACGGGTAATCTAAGCAATTACCTCACATGCAAATAAACCTCTTTGAGGATGTACAGTGACCCATCCAGCTGACGTCACTCGCACGAGGACGCTGCAAAAGAGACACGAAGATTCGCGAGCGACGATGTACACAAAACCTACGATTTAACGATGAATTAAACTCGTATTGCTATCGTGTGCAAATGACATACTCGGAAAACAAAGGATTTTCCATAGTCTACGATCCATTAACCCGTCTCTTTTTCTATCTATCTCTATCTTTCTTTTCTCTCGTTATCGCCGTACGAGTTTCGAACCGTGTAAGCGAAAATCGTCTAATGCTCGTGAAACAAGGCCACGTTTTGCTAGCTCGTACCTCGGCGATTACGCTTTAATGGAAGCTCCTAACGTCAGCTAGAATGTAAACGTCTAAACTGGTATTAGCATTAGTGTACCCTCATCTTTCTCTCTCGCTCTCTCTCTCTTGGAGGGATGCCATTTGTTCTAAAGGATAGAGAGAGAGAGAGAGAGAAATAGGAGTCCTAGAGAGACAGAGAGAACGTAGATTCGAGAAACCGGTTGGTTTCACATTATAATAGTCCTAACGACGAATGCAAACAGTCGGCAAAATCCTCGCTTGAGTTGGACCTTACGGAAAGAGAAGTCTAAATTTCACACCTGTAACGTCGAGCCACTGAAAGACGTACCGTAATACCCTCGTAGAAAATCATTTTTCTGCGAGCCCTATGCCATCGATTCTATCGATGTCTCGTCGATCTTATCGACCGTTCGATCTCAACTAAGACTCGTCATAGGATCCGGCAAAGAAAACGCGTGTTACGAGTAGGAACGCGTCATGGCTGGTAGACGTGGCAGCATATATGGTGGTAATAAGGCTCAGGCATATAGAAGAGTTAACGATTAATGAAGCGGTCGCTTAAGCGTGGATTGTGTATTCGTGAGAAACCGGTCAATAACTTGTCGCGGCTAACTGGTCTCTCTTTGTATGTGTGCAAACGCATACACGTAAGTTTTCTGTTGGGATGCTTAAAATACGAAATCGAAACGAGGAGAGAAGGGGAGAGAGAGAAGTGGCCGATTCCGGAGTAGTTTTGTCAACTTATATAACGATGGAAGCTTTTCCAACAGAAGTTAGCTAGTTGGATATTTAAAGGGCATGATTTCGAAACGATGCTCGCAGGATGGTACAACGGAGCAGAGGCTGTGCCGTAGGAAAAGTTCTTTTCATAGGATCCTTTTGCTAACCCTTCCGGGCCGGGTGTCTTTGTACTTTGTCATCCCTGCAGCAATCGCGAACCCTTCTTCTTTGCGGACGGTTCGCGAGCTGCTTTATAGAATTATCGTTTAAAACCCTTTCTGCAACGTGCAACGATCGTTCAAAGCAACACACACACACATACTCTCTCTCTCTTTCTCTATTAATAGAGAGATCTTATTTTCAGTTATTTATATTACAACGAAGATGCGAGGAGGAAGAAAGAAAGGAAGGATGAGATGGAAAAAAGGTGCAAGGAGGGAGGGTCAAGATGAATTTTTCGGCTGCACTCTGGCACGTCCGAGTACGCGTGTACGTAACGGAGAATATAAGGAGACGATGAGAGAAAGAAAGAGAGAGAGAGAGAGAGAGAAGCAAACAAGCAGACGGGTGAAGCAGGGAGCAGCAGACACGCACGTATGCACTTAAAAAGACTTCTTTTACGATCGTCTACGAGGAAAAAAAAAAGGGCTCTTATCGAGCGGCGTCGCGACTCGAATATGATTCTTCTAGGTGAAACGCGACCTTCTCGTGGCGCATCCTCGGGACGTTCAAGGAATAAGGCGCGGCTCTCTCTCTCTCTTTTTCTTTCTACGTCTTTCTCTCTCTCTCTTTCTTTCTCGGGGTAGCACAGATCCCAAGAAAGAATCCGGATTTCCAGGAGCGAGAATTCTCGGAGGAGCGCTCAACCACTCGGTGCACCGACTATTAGCAGAAACAAGAGAAAAGCAAGGGGAATACAAGGGAAGCAAAGGGATGGTAAGGGAAAAGAGACGAGGAGAGACGGGCAAGGTGTTATCGATTTTATCACGGGGGCTAGGGGATTCTCATCGGGGTCTACGGCACGGGGTGGTGAGTCAGAGAGAGGGTTCGCCGCGCGTATCGCGAGTTGCGGAATATCCTAAGGTAAAAATTCTTTTCTTTTTACTCACCCTCCGAGAGTTCGAGATCCAGCTCGGCGAGTTTCTCCCGTACGTCCTCCGGGAGCTTGCCGATGTCGATGTTGAATTCGGCCATCGCTAGGCCATCCGCGCTAAGCCGAGATCGCGAATTCTCCAGCCGTACATTCCACGACCCGTCACCACCGCTCGGCCATCTTGCCTGCTACTGCTCTCTGCAGCCGGCGATAGGTGGCGCCCTGATCGTTTTATCCCCCACCCCCTCGCTAACCGGCCGCTAGCTATCCCCCACTCCGAGCAGTGTCGCCGGTAGCCGCGCGAGCCGCGACGCCACACTCACTGTTGATTAGTCGCTATGAGTATCGTGTGTTTGTATTTGACGAAATTTGATTATGACATTTTCAGGATACTCCTCGTTTTATTGAAGTATACTTTTTTTTTATAAATGAAAACAATGATGCCGATAGAACGTGTGTAATGCTTATTTTTTTCGTCTATATATTTACCTTTTTTAATCATATGATTGTGTCGAACGTGTTTTATCGTTAAATAAAAAAAAACAGACGTATACTCTCGCGACTTTAATGAATGATGTAACGTTATGTTGTCGTCGCGTACGTCGGTAACGTGGAAACTACGCTTAGCGTAGTTCTACGATAGACACGTAGCGCTGCACGAATCTATCAATTTTTCTTTCCCGCCTGTTTTTGTATTTTCACGGGAGATGAAACCGTTATCTTACTTTAACCTCGTGCTTCCGATACACGGGTCTGTTATACGTTAATGAAACTGTCATTGGTATATTATTACATAGAAAATGGAACTATTGGAGGATCCGCTTTTTAAATCTAAGTATCAAAAGTATAAACGACGCGTGAAAGTATGGGAGAGTGATTTTATGGAAAAGTATGGACGTAAACCAAATAAGGTTCGTAACACTATCTCCTACCTGATGTTTGATAATCCTTTATTTTTAATGAATTATTCCACCATTGAAATACCGTAGAATGATATTAAGGAGGCCGATACTATGACGAAAGAGGCATACAAAATGTATTGGAAGTTAAAGACACGCGCGTTGGAGGAAAGCCTTATGGATATTACGTTTACCGAGGATACACAGACAAATATTTCTGTGGATTGTTCTATGTATTCTGTTGTGGAAAAGATTGAAGAAAGATCCTTGATGAATACAAACCAAAAAGACAGCGAAAACATAGATCCTGGCGATCGTAATTTGCAAGAAACTACTGATTGCTTGATAGATGAACCAGATATAAAAAATCTTAAGGATGTATGGTCCAATAATATCTGTAAGAGTCAAGAACCATTGCCTAAGAAAACACAGAGCTTGTTGGCCAGCAGATCCACTTCGTTTCAACTTTCTCAGAATAAATTCATGACCTCGGGTTTAACTAAGAGAAATCCAAGAAAGTCTTTATCTTTAACAAAAATTAAAAGTAACACAGACAAAGATCAAAGTATGAACGAGCCTGTTAGTCCTGTTCAAGCGGATGATATAAATATAGATGAAGACGCAAAGGCTATATTTGGTGACAATGTAAAAATTGTTAATATGGAATCTAAAGTTACCGGACGTTCGATAAATACAGTTTATGAATTAATAGAAAATGAAATAATTACTACTAATCGAAATATAAATCAAGGTTGGTTAGATAGATGCACGCAATTGGAAAGTTTAGACAATGCGATGCCTACTTCGCAGAGACTTTCTAATCTAAATGACTCTGGTACCGAATCTATGGAATCTCGTTCTCCAAAAGATGCAACAAAATTAGTGAATGATAAATCATTACCGGTATCCGACGAAGAAGACTTTATATGTAATAGCGATACAGAGGAAGATCATAAGAATAAACGTATTAGAAATTCTAAGAAAAGACTGAATGACTTTGATTGTGTTGCTAAACGACCTCGCATAGAAACTAATAGTATTTTATCTAATACTCCATTGAAAGTTAATAATAATAAAACCAATGTATTAATAGCATGTGATATCGAAGTAAATAATGCTTCAAAAGAATTGACTCTACGAAACTATAAAAAAAATGAAAATGTTGATATTAATGATATGCTAGAAATTATAAATGACAAACCATCTGAGGAGATAAATTGTTCCTCCATACAAAAAGAAAGTTTCCTTAACACGGATAATGAAGAAGTTATCGAAAAGTCAGAAGAAAGGAAAACGACGAAAGGAAAGAGTCGAAAAACTAAAAGTAAAAAAAATGCAACAAATAATAAAAAATCAGGCGAAACAAAGCCTAAAAAACCTACTAAAAGAAAAAAAGTTGAAAAGGGTGAAACAAACTGCGATGACCCATCGTCGGATGTAGAAGTCTTTAATGAACCCGTATTTAGCATAGAGACCTTAAAAACAGTGCCACGCATCGCGATGTGTTCTTCGGGTACTGGAGATTTAGTTACTGATTTCTCAAATTCAGTTTCGTCATTAGACACCGTTACGTGCACCGCTACTGCTTCTGATAAGTCAAAAGGACCAAAAACTGCCAAAGAAAAATTAGAACAAAAAATTGCAAACGGTAACATAAATGAGAACTTTGTTAGGATAAATATAAAGAAAAAGGTTTTTGTACGTGGTAAGAAGACATTCAACTATTCCAAATATAAAAAGAATCAATGGAAGCAAAAGAAGAATGCATTAGGAGCAAGTAAAGACAGTCTCGATGTAATTGATTATTGCGAACAGAAGGGTGCATCGTGCTTTAAGTGTGGCAACACTGGACATTTTTCTCGTTATTGTACAGTGTTAAGAGACAGTGACCTATTACCTTTGAATGAAACCGATGACCTTGCACAGTATCCGAGTTTAGAAGAAGCAGAGAAAATGGCAAGTCTAAATGCTGTTGTTGCACATAGTAGGCAGATCGGTAGACTTCCAGAGAAACCATTATATATCTCAAATAAGGATACCCAGCAAAGTATTGATCAACAATCACTGTCCACCGAAAATGAATATATTTTAGATGATGCTGATTTTGCGGAAATAATGGAAGAAGAAGAAAGAGAGAAAGTAAGTATTATTTATATACGCACGAAGCAGCTTTTTCTTCTATACTTAATAAATTTAACAAACTTTTTGTAGGAGCTTCCTGCAGGACATAAAATTCCTGATGAATTGTTAGCTAAATTAGTACTTCCTGAATTTCAAGTATTATCACCATTATATATGCCGAAAGAAGACCAATCACTTATTGGTAATATTTTAATGCTTTAATAAACTAATCATAGAATTAAAATATAATAATTAGTTTAATATTTCTTTTAGAAACACCACAAGAAGTTTTTGAAGTGTTAAAAATGTTTGGTCATGAAAGCTTCAGACTGGGACAAGAGAAAGCAATAATGAGAATATTGTCAGGTCAATCGACATTACTTACATTAGCAACTGGTTCTGGAAAATCGTTATGTTACCAATTGCCTGCATACTTGTATTCTAAATATTCAACTTGTATTACATTAGTCGTTTCACCATTAGTATCATTGATGGACGATCAAGTCACTGGCATGCCACCATTTATAAATGCAGCATGTTTACATACTAATCAAACTCCGAAAGTAAGAGATAAAGTAATACAACTTATAAAGCAGTCAAAGGTACAAATATTACTTGTTTCGCCAGAAGCAGTTGTTGCTGGAGAAAAATCTACTGGATTTGGGTCTGTGTTTAGACAACTTCCACCTATAGCATTTGTTTGTATAGACGAAGCTCATTGTATATCTCAGTGGTCTCATAATTTTCGTCCATCGTATCTTATGATTTGTCGTGTTCTTAAAGAAAAATTGGGAGTAAAAACTATATTGGCTCTCACAGCCACTGCAACTAAATCTACAGCTGAAAGTATAGTTCATCATCTAGATATTCCGGATGGAATGGCAGGTGTTATATCAGATATACCATTACCAAGCAATCTTTTCTTAACGATATCCAAAGATGATCATCGAGATAATGCTTTAGTTCAACTTTTGTTAAGTGAGAGATACAAAGAATGTTATTCCATAATTATTTACTGCACGCGCAGAGAAGAATGTGAGCGAATTGCAGGACTTCTAAGAGTTAGTCTACAGGTATATATGATGTAACATAAATTACATATTTATACTTATGTGTTGCTATATTATTAAAATTATTTTAGCAAAACACACAACAATCCGGAAAAGTAAACAAGCAAGTGTCGCATATAGCAGAGGCTTATCATGCTGGAATGTCAGCTTATCGTCGTAAACTTGTACAAAAAGCTTTTATGAATGGAGAGATTAAAATTGTAGTAGCGACTGTAGCATTTGGAATGGGTATTAATAAATCAGATATTCGTTCTGTAATTCACTATAATATGCCAGGAACATTTGAAGGATATGTACAAGAAGTAGGAAGAGCCGGACGAGATGGACTGTTCGCGCAATGTCATTTGTTTTCGAGCCCTGGGGTAATATTATGCAATTTAATTTCTAAATTACTTATTTTAAAATTAGTACCTTGAAATTTTTAATATCTAAATATTTTTATATTTTTTAGGAAAATAAAGATAAATGGGAATTGCAAAGACATATATATGCCAATAGTGTCGATAGGTACACAATTAGACGTTTGCTTGCAAAAGTTTTTATTCCTTGCTCATGTGCACAAATTAATAGATTTGATAAAGTATGTTCTGGTCATGAAGTTGGTCTTCCAATTAATGACACTGTGAAAGCACTTGACATTACAGAAGAAATGATCATGACACTTTTATGTTATTTGGAATTACACGATAAAAGATTTCTGACAGTTCTATCTTCTGCTTATACAATGGCCAAAGTTACTAGTTATAATGGTCCCCAAGCACTAAAGTTAGCAGCACAGTCTGTAAGTGACAAGTATTAATCTTTAAATCTATTTTGTTTCTTATCAACTTGTTGGAGGTATTGTTGTATACAATACTATTTTACTGTTTAATACGTTATTTATTAGTGTCCACCACTTGCAATGGCAATTGCATTAGACTTAAAGAAAGGCATTTCCCATGAGAATAGTACTACCATAGAATTTCCTGTTATCAATGTTGCTTCAATTATTGGTTGGGACAGTGGAGTGGTGAAAAAACATCTCAAAGATTTAGAATGGAAAACAGGTATATCTAAATAAGTGTCTTTGCGGAAGGTTTCATAGATTTAACAATTGTTCTCCTTTATAGTGAATGGAGTACCTAAACGTTCTGCCATATCAGTACGTTATGATACATTGGGCTTGAGAGTTAAGGCTAGAGGTGATCTTACTGATATTGAGCTAGATGAAGTTTTGGAAGTATTAGTATCTAGAGTACAATCACAAGAGACTTCTTCTTTGCAACAACTTGAATTTATTATCTCAAGTCTTAATAAATACAGCATATCAACAATTAATCAATGCTTGGTTGTATCTAATGAAATGAAAAATAAATCAGAAGAATTGAAAAATGTAATAAGAAACTATTTTCAATCGAATCATTTATTGAATAATACTACTTCTAAATCACAAGTAAGCTTCTTATTGTTTTAAAATAATCTTGTCTTTTTATTTAATATTAATTATATCATGTAGTATTCATCATTACAGGTTAAATTAGCAAATGAAGAACAGATAGCTGCTGATGTACGTTGTTTGGTTGCGAGTTATAGAGACACTAGTTTTACGGGTCGTGCAGTGGCACGAATTTTTCATGGCATACAAAGTCCTAATTATCCTGCCATTACTTGGAGTAAATGTCGCTTCTGGAGAGCACATATTTCATCTGACTTTAATGCAATTTGTAATATAGCTACTAAGGAGATTTTAGCCTTACGTTAATTAATATTAATTAAGTATTCAAATTGTTTATGACTGAGTAGATTTATTTTATGAATAAAGAAAATATAAATTTTTAGAATATTTACGATGAAATTGTAATAAATTAACAGATTCTAAATTAAGTATAGAAATAGATCTTGTTACATTAAGTTATATACGAAGGCATATTTGTGTCTAAAATTCACTAAAAAAGTCGCAAGCGTAAAACTAATGGCAGTAAAATCATGTAATTGTAATAAATATTATATCTTGCTTCTTTTTATTATGAACGTATAATGAGATATTATCAAAAATATTAGTACCCGCTAATACTAATTTTCAGGCTACTCTCGCAATAACCTACACTGGTTGATTTACAATCCTTACAATTTCCAGTACCTAATACACACCATGTTTGAAAAACGTTGGCTAATGTTTAGCGATTTTGCCACTAAATACAGTCCGCGGGAAATAACCACAGAATCCTTTCTGAAAAATACGTTTATTTTTTCAAGTAATAATATAAAGGAATTCCTTCTTTCTTTTACAACGTAATAATTCTTATACAAAAGAACGCTACTGAACAACTTATTTTACAGCCTTCTTCTACAGGCGCTAGGGTAGCTGGGGTAGCTCAGGGTGTTGTAACTCAATGCATAAGCATAGGAGACCTATTTAACGTAGTCCCCGCCGTTCACCCATGCGCATTGTGAAAAATAATCAACTGGAGGGCAGCACTAACGAACGCAAAGCTGCCAACCGTGTTTATTGCTTCTGTTCGTATAGTAACTAGCCTGCCGAGGTCGAGATCCCCGAGTAGGAGAGCAGTCCCCCGTTAGCCCCTTAAACCTGTTGACCCGTTAGCCTTCTAAGCCCGCGATCCGGCTAATTGGAAGGGGCACATAAGATACATACATGTTTGAAAAGCCGTCTGTTTAATAAATAGTGAGATAGATTCATTCTTCGAAATTATTATTTTTTTATTTTACTTTTAATTATATTTGGCTATCCTATAACCAGATAAATTCGTCAATGGATATTAACTTGCTGAACAGAAGAATGGTTCGTGAGGAAAATGGTTTACATAAAGGAACGGGTTCATTTTAACTACAGCGCGCTACTGCTCGTGCACTATTACGCGATAACTGTTGTCTACTAGTATGTTTAGGTGAATAAATGACAATAATTTGATTATTAATTACCATCCTATAATTATAGAAAGAAAAAATTAACAAAAAAAGTCTCTTCTTTACGAATATGCAAGTCGCGTTTCGATAGTAAGACCAGTTCGGAAGTTACAACAGTTTAAATCTTAAGATTCATCTCAGCATAAAGTGCAATATAATAATATGTTATTATTTATTTTATGTGTATTCGAATAATATTTAAGTATCGTATTTATTTACAATAAGAATTATTATACATTATAACAAAAGTGCGTCCGATGTATTAAAAGTTATAATTATTCTATGATTTATATTACTTTCCGACTATTTGTAAAAATGTACATATATAAAATTGATATAAATAAACAAAAATAAGATACATTGCAAAAAATACTGGAATTTTTAATTGAAAGCATGAATTAACCATCCAATTCCCTTATTTGTCCAACTTCTCGAGTTATTGCCTTTTGACGAAAACATGAGCTACAAGGAGGAATTCGGATTTCAAGACCCACCTCTTCAAATAGTATGCTTTCCTGGTAGAAATCCCAGTTTACGGAGAATTTGCCGAATCGCTGAGAATCGAAAAAGTAACATGAAAACGTGAGCAGCAAGGAGAAATTCGGATTTCACGTGCCACTTCTTCAAATAGTATGCTTTCCTGGTAGAAATCCCAGTTTACGGGGAATTTGCCGAATCGCTGAGAATCGAGAAAGTATCATGAGAACGTGAGCAGGAACGAGGTATTCGGATTTCACGTGCCACCTCTTCACATATTATGGTATCCTGTTAGAAATCCCAGTTTACGGGGAAATGTTCCGAGAGCGTTCGTGAGAACATTGGCAGCGCCATCTCACGGTGGAGAGAAGAGGCAAAATTTGATGATTTTTTAGGGGGGTCTTTAACAAATTCTCCTGGTCGCTATAATGAACCGATTCTTATGAACGATACCTTGTTGGAAAGCTAAAAGAACGGGCTACAAAATGGCTATTATAGAATTTTTATAATACCTCACTTTCAGTCTCTAAATCGACCTTAAACTTTTCAAATGTAATTTCTATGATGATGCTAACGTTAATAATAAAATTTGTTATAGCTATCTAATAGCTTGTTCTTTTAGCTTTCCGACGAGCTATTGATCATAAAAATCCATCAAGAATTGTGATCAGAATTAATTTTTAAAGTAAATCTCTCGAAAGTCGATAAAACACGGTCTTAATTGCACGCTGGCGCCATCTAGCGGTGGTGAGAAGAGGCAAAATTTGATGATTTTTCAGGGGAGTCTTTAACAAATTCTCCTGGCCGCTATAATTAACCGATTCTTATGAACGATACCTTGTTGGAAAGCTAAAAGAACAAGCTATAAGATAGCTATAACATATTTTATTATTAACGTTAGCATCATCATAGAAATTACATTTGAAAAGTTTAAGGTCGATTTAGAGACTGAAAGTGAGGTATTATAAAAATTCTATAATAGCCATTTTGTAGCCCGTTCTTTTAGCTTTCCAACAAGGTATCGTTCATAAGAATCGGTTCATTATAGCGACCAGGAGAATTTGTTAAAGACCCCCCTAAAAAATCATCAAATTTTGCCTCTTCTCTCCACCGTGAGATGGCGCTGCCAATGTTCTCACGAACGCTCTCGGAACATTTCCCCGTAAACTGGGATTTCTAACAGGATACCATAATATGTGAAGAGGTGGCACGTGAAATCCGAATACCTCGTTCCTGCTCACGTTCTCATGATACTTTCTCGATTCTCAGCGATTCGGCAAATTCCCCGTAAACTGGGATTTCTACCAGGAAAGCATACTATTTGAAGAAGTGGCACGTGAAATCCGAATTTCTCCTTGCTGCTCACGTTTTCATGTTACTTTTTCGATTCTCAGCGATTCGGCAAATTCTCCGTAAACTGGGATTTCTACCAGGAAAGCATACTATTTGAAGAGGTGGGTCTTGAAATCCGAATTCCTCCTTGTAGCTCATGTTTTCGTCAAAAGGCAATAACTCGAGAAGTTGGACAAATAAGGGAATTGGATGGTTAATTCATGCTTTCAATTAAAAATTCCAGTATTTTTTGCAATGTATCTTATTTTTGTTTATTTATATCAATTTTATATATGTACATTTTTACAAATAGTCGGAAAGTAATATAAATCATAGAATAATTATAACTTTTAATACATCGGACGCACTTTTGTTATAATGTATAATAATTCTTATTGTAAATAAATACGATACTTAAATATTATTCGAATACACATAAAATAAATAATAACATATTATTATATTGCACTTTATGCTGAGATGAATCTTAAGATTTAAACTGTTGTAACTTCCGAACTGGTCTTACTATCGAAACGCGACTTGCATATTCGTAAAGAAGAGACTTTTTTTGTTAATTTTTTCTTTCTATAATTATAGGATGGTAATTAATAATCAAATTATTGTCATTTATTCACCTAAACATACTAGTAGACAACAGTTATCGCGTAATAGTGCACGAGCAGTAGCGCGCTGTAGTTAAAATGAACCCGTTCCTTTATGTAAACCATTTTCCTCACGAACCATTCTTCTGTTCAGCAAGTTAATATCCATTGACGAATTTATCTGGTTATAGGATAGCCAAATATAATTAAAAGTAAAATAAAAAAATAATAATTTCGAAGAATGAATCTATCTCACTATTTATTAAACAGACGGCTTTTCAAACATGTATGTATCTTATGTGCCCCTTCCAATTAGCCGGATCGCGGGCTTAGAAGGCTAACGGGTCAACAGGTTTAAGGGGCTAACGGGGGACTGCTCTCCTACTCGGGGATCTCGACCTCGGCAGGCTAGTTACTATACGAACAGAAGCAATAAACACGGTTGGCAGCTTTGCGTTCGTTAGTGCTGCCCTCCAGTTGATTATTTTCCACAATGCACATGCGTGAACTGCGGGGACTACGTTAAATTGCCAAGGTGGTGGGGGTAAGGAGTGTCCACACCCTGGGGTAGCTTTGGTAATTTCCTCAAGGTCGACCATCACGCTGCTGCGGCTGGTATCGCCACTACAGCTGACCGCTACAAATGCCATACACAGATGCCCTCTCGCGGCAAAAGGTTTATACATACTTTAAGATCTTTCAAATAACAAGAAATCGGGTATTCGTGGCAAAAAAAAAAATATATATTCCTTGCTTATACCTTGTTTTATGATTATTTTAAGTTCTTGCAATAAAAATAATAAAATTAATATTAATATTTATTTAATCTGGTTGTCATCTAATGTATGAAATATTAAAGTAACCTCTTTATTTTTATAAAGAGGCTCTTGACTGCTTGTAATGTGTGCTCTCATTGTCACTTTAAGTCGAACGTGCTAGTTCCATGAATATAAAATTGACAATAAAGTGATATTGTAGATAGCATTATTGTGACCAGGAATTTGATAGGACTTAATATGATAGGTAAAAATGAAGAAGAAGATAACAATGATAATAACTTGTATCGAATTAAATTAATAGCCAATAAGAGAAAATCTCTGGAAGACAATACGGCACAAGTAAGTTAAATATGGACCTTTTATTTAGTTCTGTAACAACTTGAGGTATTTTTTTATATTATAGATTCAAGAACAAATTAAAAATTGTTTTGCACAATTGACGGATGCATTACAATTAAGAGAACGGCAGCTATTGCGTCAAGCTGAAGCAGTACATACTCAACAGCTCTCTTTGCTCCAATCAAGCTTAGATTTTATACCTTCGTTAATTGTCAATTTAAAGAAGAAAGAAGATCTTTTAGAAGAGATACATCATTTTGGAAATATTGAATTGTCCGGTACAAATTGTATAACAGTCAAGGATATTGAGCCTTACCGAGTTGCAGAATATGAAGAAGCTAATAAAGATCATGTCAGTTTTGACAAGTCCATAAAATGTGAAAAAACTGTAGATGCTATAACCAAACAAACAAGGAACATTGACATCGATAAGTTCAATATATCATTGGATTGTGCAAGTATATTCAATGATTCTAGTTTTCTGAATTCCAGTTTAAATTCAAGTACAGAAAATGAGAGGCATTTACATATGTCTCTAGAATCAAATAATATTTCCGAAATGTGCAAAGAGTCTAAAATTGTACCATTGTGTTCTTCAGTATATATAATAAAACAAGATCCAAATATTATATGCTTTATGGAGAATGAGAAACATAAACTTGATAGTAAGTGTACAAATGACCTGCAGGACATTAGTTTACCAAATGAAGGTGCAAATATTATAATTAATGGAGTAAACAAAGATGTTGATGAAGAAGTGCAGCTACATGAAAAGTTCTTGGATATAAGTAAGAGAGATGTATCCGAATCTAATTTGGATGATCAACATAATACATCTGACCAAATAAAAAATATGGAATCTGCAAAAAACCAAGATGTGTTTAAAGATGCTTGTGAACATCCAAAACAAGTTCAGCAATGGTTGAAACAAATATTGGTGGAAACAGAAATAGAACCGATAGTACATGAGGTAGGGCAATTTTCTGAATTATCAGAAGTTCAGCATTATAATAAGCTTCAACTACAAACATAAATTACTTTAATTTATACAATCTTTGATAACAAAAAGGAATTGCACTACTTTATACTTAATTTATATCTCTTTGAATTAAAAAAAGAATACTTTCATGTCTTAAGTGGGGCCAAAGTTTCCATGATAATGGAAAGTAAACCAAGAAGTCTGATTTATCATTACAGTTATGTCATATGCATTTTGTAATTTATTTTGATTATTCAATATTATACTGACATGCACTATATATATATTTCTCTTTGTAATATCATCTGATTTTTATAAAACAGGCATTTAAGTAATTTCACGTATCTTCCTTTATATAAATTGAAATAAGGGGCACTAATTGAAATAAACATTAATAAATATTTATTGTCCGTTAATAATATATAACACAGGAACAAATGTTTACTTAAAAGCAAGAGTAAGAATGAGGGTAATACTTATAACAGTACTACATTAAAATTTACACAATCATTTCAAATCTAATAAAACCTAAGGTATTATGCGTAGGTTACATAAGCCATTAAAGTTAGTAATTAAATCATATTAAATTATTACTTTTAATACATGTCCGTATATTTTTATCAGGATTCGTTTAAAGGCTCGATGGAATTTGAACAAATTACAATTAGCATGCAAGTTTTTTATTATCGTATGTATAAGATTTTATATATTTATGTATCATGTATAGGTGTGCTTTAAAAGTCAACTTCTTTTTGAAGTGACTAATATACAATAAGACGTAATTTCATATACAATTATACCCTTTATTTATTATCAGTTTGACAACTGAACGTCTATATTATGTAATTGAATATTTATATAATAGTCTTTTTTGTACTGGTGTTATAAGCGAATATAAATGGTACTTTTATTCCATATTGTGCTGCTATGTGTACTAATTATCATTATCAAAGCAAGGAAATGTTTTACTATAAAAAATAATTTTTCAATTTTATCAATGTTCTCTGTTCATTCTTGTAATTTTTCATAGAAATATGTAAATTAATTATATCATATTATTGAAATATTCATAATATCATAGACGATCAAATAAGTATCAGTCGTAAAAAATGTGTACTGAAAATATTACCCATAAGTTTTAAAAATCTTATGGTAAATGCTCTGTTCAATTCCTTAGTAATATTCGAAAATATGATACATTGAAGATATTTTACGTTACGTTAATAAAGAACTTGATAATTGCTTATATCTATGTTTATAATATTAAAAAATTTGAATGATTTTTAAACATTTTAGTAATGTAAACGAAGTAAAATTCTTAACTTGGTAAATCCTATTTGTCTTTGTTTCACATACTTATATGTACTGAATGTTCGAATTTGGTCGTTTATATATATATATATATATATATATATATATATATATATATATTTTTATAATTGAATTTATAAAAAGCAAATTAACCTGTAATATCGATATCTTTCTAATAATTATAAACGCAATATATTGTACACGTAAAAAATAAATTAGCACATTTCAGCGTTTTACTAATGACGAGTAATTAAGCGTGAAGATTCATACTGTTTAACTTGTGATATTTGAATTAGAGTAACCACACGTGTGCATGCGTATATATACTATATTTATACATACATACATACGTATGTGCATACATATAGATTGCAGCATATGTACGTACATATCACACATTTTTTGTACATCAATGTACATGTATATATATATATGTGTGTATATATACATATATATGTACATATACACGCATGCAGAGGCATACGAATCTATATGTATCGTTTTGATTCGAGTAAGAAGTTAAATTATCTCATAGAGGAACTGATTATTTACTTAAGTTTCTAAAACTAAGGCTCAGTTTGGGTCATAATGGAAGTAACAGATTGTGAGAAAATTTGGTTGGACTTTCAAGTAAATTATGTGAGTTTTTAATCCATCATTTAAGCGACACTTGGTAGAAAATCCAATCTTCGAAGAAAGATGGAACGAAAGCACGATCCTTTGTGAACGCGACCGGCACACAAAGTTGAGATAATACTTCCTCATACATTTTGAGAGATTCAGGACAGGAAGCTCCATTTCCCTTAAAAGAGAAAAATCAATAATATAAAAGTATTAATTCTTTAAAGTAATAATAAATAACTTACATGAGTCATATATTTTCCCGTGGTTTTCAGTACTTTCACCGAAGAATTCAAAATCAATCTTATAAAATCCCAAGCATCTCCATGAGGAGTAGTACTGATTGGAATATCCGTTAAATCCCCAAAAACGTAGTCAAATTGACGACCTTCTTCTATCATGTGTGCAAGTGCTTTTACACAATCGCCTACTATTATCTGCAATCAATTATATTTTAACAGATTTTTGAAACTTGACTATTGAAAAATATTTATAATTTTACCTCATAATTATCGCCCTTCCTCTTATCCAAACAATCGCCGCATATGCTTCTCATATGTTGGCTACAAGCTTTCATAACAACATCATCAATCTAGAAACAAGTATTTCATAATTGTCATAAGATAATCACTTTATGCATACATCTATAGCAATATACATACCTCTAGCATTGTGACATATTTTGGCTTTTCCTTGAGCAGTTCCCAGAGTAAACCGCCGTCGCCGCCACCAAGAATAACTATTTCTTTTCCAGCATAATTTTCCTTGCCACGTTGCATCAATGTTTCTGTATATATAAGATCTGCCTCTGACATGTCTGTAAGTGTTGTGTAATGTTTTATTACATATGTCTTAAGGACATTACCTATATAATTACGTTTTCCTTACTTTGTAATTCGTCAAGAACCAAAAGATTACCAAGAGATTTGGAATGGACGATTTGTACCTTCTGATAAGGCGACCGTGCTTCAAATACCAACTTATCAATGTCATATTCAAGTAATCTCTCATCTTGAAAAATAAAGATGGCATTTATTAATAAATATATTTTAGAAGTTATATTCTAAAATATAAATTTTTTATCTAAAACATGCTTTAACTGTTTCTCATTACAATAATCTGTTCAAAATAATTAATATGGGTGATACACAAGGTAAAGCTGTAACACAACTAAAAATATATGGTTTTTTGGATACACATTTCAATTTATAGTATTATATATTATATGTGTGTGTGTGTGTGTGTGTGTAAAAACACTAAGTGAAATAGTTACAGGAACATTAAATAAAATGCTTCGCCATGCAAATACAAGGCAAACATTATTATTATTATTATTAGTAGTAGTAGTATTATTATTATTATTATTATTATTATTATTATTATGTACAATCTAGAAATAATAATATGAAAAACATGTACACTCTAATTTGAAAACCAACTAAAAAGACCTTAACTCTTATGCACATACACGGCAGCAACCTAATGCGTTATACCATCCATCATCCCTGAGTATCTAGCAGAGCGTTAAAAGCAGTCAAATTAGTGTTATAAAATCATTACTTTTTGTTAAATCAATATTACTTAATTTTTCTAACGTATATACAATTACTTTGAAAATAATTAATATAAGAACTAATGGGACAAATAGATATCTTTCCAAATGAAAATAATATATTGTTCTTAATTATCTAGCATAAGAACTTTTCTATTTTCATACGTCAGTCATCATATAGAAGATAGAACCATATAACTTATAAAAAGAAAACAAGTAAGTTAAAAGAGAGCTATTTAATGTTAAGAGTTGTTCTTTGTACTATAAGCACATTAAAAATCAAACTAGTCATAGTTGTTCGTACAGACGGCAATCAATAAAATATTTAAGTAAAATTGTCAAATAGAAGAATAGTGTAAGATTTGCTTTGTATATAATTCTATTAATAAGGACCCCTTTAATTTGATTGTAATTTCTAAATTTTCATATACTATTGTTTTCAACGAATCGGTGATTGGCCGTAAACATAATTATAAATAAAACTCACCGGCGGTAGGAAAGTATCTCTCAAAAGGTCCACCGCGTTTAATGGGGGTAAGCGTGTGTGACCGCGTAGCGGTTGCCGCTGCCTGCAACGCCGTCTCCAACTCTCTGGCCAACTACCATGGCCGTCAAGCGAACCAATGAATAAACAGAACAAATGAACTATCTTGTTAAACGAATTGCTACATCCCTGTAGAGAAGCTAAAAAGTATCAAGATCTGGTATCTCGATGTGAAACAATTCGAATGCCCTTTCCACAGATGAAATCAAGATCAAATTGATAATATAGTCCAATAAGGGTCACATTGATCTATTTATCGCTAAACACTATTATCGAGTATACCAGTTGTCAGAAAAGTGGAGAATGGTAATGATAAAAGAAAGAGAATGGAATAGTAAAATGGTTATGTAGTATATACTGGATACTGTTGCATCACATTACATTTTCATGAGCAAATCAGGTGCTAAATAATTCCATAATATGCAAATGTGCTGGGGTAACTAAAATTGGCATTCCTGGCAAGCGGCCTACCCTAAATATCTATTAGTAACAATCAATAGCAATTATAATTCTATGGCAGTATTCCATGATAATCTATAAATATAAAAACGAAGGTTAAGAGAATAATCGAGGAACAAATGTGATCGTTGGAAAGCAAGTTCTACCTGATAGTGTCAGATAGAGGTCATATATGGTTCCTCGTCTTACAGGTGGCAAACGCTTGCTGCGTTGGCTGTTCAAAGCCATGGCAACATCAGCTTCCAAGTATCGCCACTGCTACAACGTCCTGTCGGTTATGCTATGTTTCCCTTCTCCTTTACATTAAATTATCTACTTACTACTATATATAGCAACAGTAGCGTGCAAAAAAAATATAAATTTAGCCTGATTTCTCATTTTCCTCCCAAGCGTAAAGAGGCTAATATTATCCCACAATACACCACTCTTTCTGAGAACTTGCATAAATCAGGCATGCCATACTAGATAGTTAAAATTGCGACCGAATTGATTGTAAGAAATTGTATTGTTACATTTAGCTTTTGAACATTATGTTAAAATGTATCAAGAGATTAGATCAAAAGAATAACTGATCTTATCTCTTGATACCAAATAATTCCACTTTGAAAAGATGTAATTGTAATTAATAGTATGAAAGTATTAACCTATATAAATATATTCTATACACATATATATATATATATATATATATGTATATGCATATATATCTTTAATAATAAAATCAATATAATTAATATTGGAAAGATTATTCTTTATGATTAGAACTATTACTCACAAAATAGTATTGTTACAGGCGTGCTACTGAGATTAAATATAATAAAAGTATAAATTTTACTGTTGTACCTCAAAAGTTAATAGTGCTTCTTCATCATCCTGTTTGAAATATTCAATGTTTAGCGTCACTAGGCCTTCCTTGTACCCTCTTACGGTAATCAAGCTACCTCTTGGACCAGTGTATAAAATCAATAAGCTGCCATCGATGTTTGATTCTGTTAAAGGCTTCAGGCCAATAAAATGTTCACCCAGGACATTTGCAATTGCTGATTTTAAATTAGAACGTTTGTCTAAGTCTGCTATCACATTAGCGGACACAGTAAAGTCAAGAAGGACTGTATGGGCAACCATTGTTGATTGATCTATAAAGTAATATATATATATATATTAAAAATACCATAAAGTATTTTTTCGAAATTAAGATATTTACAGTAATACACGTGTTTTAATTAATTAAATCGATACAACTTTAACAGTCACCTTCAACGTACGACCGACTGACACAAGTTTCATAAGTAAGTATTAATGGTTTGAGACACTGTTAATAAGTCATTTTGTTATAAAATTCGAAGGATAATGTGAATCAACAAAGAGAACATTATATAATTGCTTTAATAAGCAGGTATTTGTGTATGTCCTTCGCCATGTATCTCTTAATGTATCATAGTAAAAATGTATTGAAATACATATATTGGGATTTACCAGGGTCAGGAAAATTGCAATATTATTATTACAATGTATAAATTTCTATACTTACCGGTTACTGTAATAAATATTTGTTAAATCTTGGCAGCTAATGTCCTGCGTTTTCGGATAAAAATTTTATGAACCGCTGCGCGTCTAGGGTGTACCGATACCAACAAATACCGAGTATTGTAGTATCTAGTTATTCTTCATAGGAACTTTAATTGATACACCTTTATAAAATTCATGGTAAATAAATTCAATTCAGCGATAATAATTAATATTTTTACTTCTTACACTGTAAAGTTACGGCTAGATTGTATAAACCCGGCCTATATCGACTATAACATTATCCTAAATTTCGTTTCTCAAAATAATTTCCATTATTATTGTAAATCGCGCGAATTTCTTCCAAGTTCGACGCGCCATCTGGTGTTAAAAAATCTATCTTCGGTTGACAAGAGGCTGTAGAATTTCTCTATCAAGCGGAAGAATGGCGGAAGAGTAAGTAACCTTCTTGTCTCGAAAATATCCACTATCATCGAGATGTATGCACATTATTTTTACTCGAAGTTATGAGAAAAATGATGAACAATGATATATCAATTAATTCTATATTATAGTTTTCTAGATTTTAGTAATACGTAAAGAATAATATAATGCTAACTTGTCCCTATTATCGTAAGCATGAGATGTGTAATAGTACGATATTTTCTTCTATAAAAGTTAATTCAACTTTTTGAAGACAATACTTTTCATTTTGCATATCATAATTTATTCTATCGAACACGTCTATAGTAGATAAATGCTTGTAAACAAATAGTTACTAACTGTTAAAGATATAGCACATAACCTCTAAACGCGGTTAACTCATATGTATTTTTGATATTCAAATGTTAATCTATCCAGGAAGAAAGAAGTCAGCGTAGCTAAAAAGCTGCCAGCAGTACCAGAATCGGTACTGAAAAGAAGAAAGCGGCGTGAGACAGTAAAAGCTACCCGTTTACAAACATCTATCAAGGTGAGATACTTATTGTATACTTATTGTATGTATTTCTAATACATTCAATTTATTAACTACCATAATCAATTTCTTTTTTTATCTTCATGTGTACATTCAGCTTCATATATATATGATATTAAATCTAAATTTTTTAATTTTTTTAATAATTATTTTTTTACATTAGCAACGTGCAGATCGTTACAAGAAGAGGAAAGAAATCTTCAAGAGAGCAGAGAAGTATGTTAAGGAGTATAGAACAAAAGAGCGTGATGAAATCAGGTTGATAAGGCAAGCCAAAAATCGTGGAAATTACTACATTCCTGGTGAAGCAAGGCTAGCATTTGTTATTCGTATACGGGGGTTAGTACAAATATTTTGAATAAATTTATTTCTCTTACTATAAAATATTATTGTACTAAATTTGTTTCAGTGTTAACCAAGTTGCACCAAAAGTACGTAAAGTACTTCAGCTCTTCCGTTTGAAGCAAATCAACAATGGTGTATTTGTAAAATTGAACAAGGCCACAATTAACATGCTCCGTATTGTTGAACCGTATATAACTTGGGGATACCCAAATCTGAAGTCTGTACGGGAATTGATTTATAAACGGGGTTTTGCTAAGATCAATCGCCAGCGTATTCCTATTACTAGCAATAGTATCGTCGAAAAGAAGCTTGGTTAGTATAATTTGTACACATTTCCTATTATATGTACATTTTTGAAAAGAAATCAAACATTGACAATTCCATGGAAGTTATGTGTCAAGTGCATGCTCCCTTCCATATTGTCATAAATTAAATAGAATTTCTTGATGCATTTGTTGATATATTCAGCACAACATTTTTGAGAAATTCGAACATCGATATATTCGGAGTTATTTATATTTTTTATTTAGAAATACAACGAATTTTGCCAGTTTTTAAAAGATTGTGTTTTACAGGTCGCTCAGGAGTTATCTGTATGGAAGATTTGATCCATGAGATATTCACAGTAGGACCAAAGTTCAAGTATGCAAGTAATTTCCTGTGGCCCTTCAAGGTAAAAGAAAATTTTGTTTTGTTTAACTACGACATAGGCATGGTTGTAAAACATTTATCTAAGTTTTATTACCTCCTTCTATGTCGTAAAACAATAGGAGTATATACCCATTGAAATGCACATTCTATTGTGTTATTTTAAGATGTACTCCCACAATATTTCTACTTGTATTTGTCGATTTACATTATGCATGTTTATATTTATCCGTTTCTTTTTTCAGTTGAACACACCTAATGGCGGATGGCGTAAGAAGACAAATCATTACGTAGAAGGTGGAGATTTTGGAAATCGCGAAGATAAAATCAATGAGCTCCTCAGGAGAATGGTTTAAGACTATAATCTTGATAAATAAAACCTTACAGTCAACAAACAGAGTATATTTCTTTCATATCACAGCACAGTTAAATTTGTATAAAATACTTACATACTGCCACTAAAGACCCCCCTCACAAAACATAAATATAGTGAAAGTACATTCACTTTAATCTTTATATAAAATATCAACCATAATTAATTCATTAAACTTATTGTTATGTACATATAAATAAGTTTTATACCGCACAATGTTGTGTAACATTGAATGATTTTTAAATAAGTCGATTAAACAAAAATATACTCTTTGCCGTAGAAGTAATAAAAAAAGTCGATTCAGTATTTTCAACCTGTAAACTATAATCATGGTTATGTATTTTTACATGCAATACGAAAACTACGACAATAAAGTTGAAATTAAAAAATGTACACGATATATAGATACATATGCTTTGTACAAATAAAAATAGCTAATTAGACAATTTAGTTCACACATGAAGATTATGACAATTCAGCAAAGATCAGAGCTTGGAAAATACTGGACCAACTCTTTTCAGATGCCTTATAAATATATTAATTATGCTTTGTTTTCATTCTTCTTTAACATAGCTTCTGTATGCTCCTTTACTAATGTGTCCATTTCTAAATTTGGTGACATACATGCAAAGTTTAATAATCTTACTAAACCATTTTGGTAGCCGGTAGCAAGCCATAAATAGCTCCACATATTTGGATTCCAAGCTATCTGTGAGATTAAAATTAGTTATTAAAGAAATGAACATTATAACAATTCAAATTCTTTTTATATATCATAATTATGTTAACTTACTTTGTTCACAGACATAAATGGATATTGCTCGATCGGAGCGCGTGTTAAATTGTCAGCATATAAAACTTTTTGGTGTACGTCCTTTGATAAATTATCTGTTACACCCTGTATTTAAAAATATGCAATTAAAACTTTTTATCATCATGATATGATAATCTAATGAAAGACTTACTGCAAAATTGTTATGAAAAATCATTCCAAAACGATCTTTACAATCATTGTATGCATTGGGCATGTAATGATAATCTTTCGAAGATTTTTTCTCTTTGCCATTCTCTTTATGTTTATTAATAATACCCTTCTGTGATTCTTTCAAATCTACGACTTTTATAAAAGAATTCAACTGGAATTAAAAGCATACAATCGTTAACACAAATTAGTACAAAAATAATATAAATATTAAAGGGTTTAAGAAAATTCATACATTCAGGAACATGTTACATACTTGTCTTTTTCTTGGCAGTATTTTTTCTACATCTTTTGTATATAATAATTGATGTGGAAAAACTGTGACGACATCTCCAGCTAAAGAACCATGTGCTATGCTATTTGCATAATCAGATATTGCAACGGTCTAAACAATTAATACATATCTTTAATTAATTTTATCAAATTAGAAAATGTATGTATATTATAAACACTCACATAAGTCGGTGAGTTAGTTGCAAGAATAGGACAAAGTTTATATCCATATTCCCTCAAAGGAATCAAATAGGTGTTTGTATGCTTGTATCTGTAAAGTGTAATTAAGTATTTTATAATTGTTTTAACTTATAAATTTTGCTGATATACAGGGTGTCCGCTTCCATGTAGTCAAGCGGAGGACTACATGTACACATCAATGACTTGAATCGAAATGTCTAATACCATTTTTCGAAATTCGTCTCAGTTAAATAATTATTAACTAACAAAGATCGGCCAATCACGGCGAGCAGCGATATGTAACGTTGTTTATTATGGATTGCCCCTCTTACCGCTTCATCTTTTGCCTAGCTGCGAGCTCGAGTGAACCGCCTTCCTTTGCTAATCGCCGTAATTGACCGATCTTTGTTAGTTAATAATTCGTTAACTAAGTCGAATTTCGAAAAATGGTATTAGACATTTCGATTCGAGTCATTGATGTGTACACGTAGTCCTCTGCTTGACTACATGGAAGCGGACACCCTGTATATTTCATACCCTAAAGCATCGTCAAAACCGATGACAGCGTCAGGCCAATGAAGCATCCACGCTCCATCTGCTATTATACCCTTTTTTATAGATTCTTGTGGAGTGCTTATATTTTCCAAATCCCATAATTTGTAAAATCTGTCTAAACTAGCTGAAGCCAAGAATCTCTGATTGTTGTATGGTATAATTGCCAACACTACAAGAACAATAACTCTATAATTATTTTCTCATGCACCTTTATTAATTTATAATTTAGATTTACTTACTGCTAATAGCACTACTATGTGCAAAGAAATGTGAAAATGCATTTATCACCAAGGAATTGTTTTGTTTTTGCATTAATAACGGTGAATGTTCTTTGAGATCCCATAACGCGATATAACCATTTGTAAAACCTGCAGCAATAGTACTAAAAAAATGTTTTATGATTAGGTATACTTATCATTCATTTTAAATAGTTACCACAGAAGAACGTGAATCATAATTCGTACTTGTGTCCGCGTTCCTTGGTCCACGACAATTTAGTACATTGCCAGTTTTGCTTGCCGCTATTATATATAATACTGTTTACAACTAATATTAGCACAGGATCAGTCTTGTAAATTGGTAGACTAAAATTATAATAATGATATAATGAATTTTTCATTAATCAAAATGTATCGCAAAATGTACAATTGCATTCTTACTTCTCAGTTTTAGTCTTTTTAAATGCAACATCTTCTGGAAATGGTAATGAATAAATATATACAGAACCATTAGAACCAGCAGCAGCTAGTAAACCCATTCGTTTGAATCTATTTGTTTCGTTTTTATAATCTTGATAACATCCAGAAGGGCACCATTCTAGAGACCATATCGTACTGCTATCGTGTATAATCGCGTATGACAAAGTAGGAGTACTAACTGTAGTATTTAACCTTAATAATAATGAAAAAAATATACCGATCTCAATGACACAGTAAATATTTGTAATCAGTATTTATAAATAAAATACTTACTCGTTTTTTAATTTACCCATATTCCATATTTGTATAATATTGTGTCCTGAATATGCTTTTCCTATAGCATATTCATTCTCCATGCCAGGATGTGTACTCACTGCTAAATATTGATCAGGTGTTTGGAAATATGTAGAAGGTGGAAGAGGTAACCATGCTAAAGCCCATACAGGACCTCCAGCAAAAAAGGTTGGGCAATCTGTAATAGCAATAAAAATAATCAACTTTAAGTTAAAACAAAACAAAAATAAGTTGGTCATTCTTAGCTTTTCCTTCTACTTCACCTTGAGAAATTCCACCTTCAAATGTATTCCAATATCTCCATTCGCTTTCTGCATCTTTCACTTTTCCAAATGAATTTAAGGTAACTGTTTTTGTAGGCATTGAAACCTTTAATGGTGGTAAGTACTGTATAATATCTTTATCGTTTAACAGTACAAAAGGATTTGGAAGATAATCATTAAATAATTGAAGAACATAATTTTCTCTTTCACTGTAAGAATTAATAAATGACTTCACTTATTCTTATATTAGAAGAATTATTCATACTTACAATTCCATTGTCCAATGAAAAGTAGGCATATAACACTTAGTCCAGGATACTCTTAGTGCTTGCGGGTCATCCAAAAACATCATTATACTACATGATTCTAAAATTATTTACCATTAACTTTAGTTAATTGCGCATTTATGATATTTTTTAATAATTAAATTACTTACTTTCTTTTTCAGAATGCATAAAATGTAACTGTTGTTTATTTTTATCTGTAAATAGTTCATCATCACTTTCATCCGTTGGATTGTCTTCTTTCTTAAAATCAGGTGAATTATCTGCATTATCTTCAGATTCATGCTTAGTTTTCATATGTTCAACGATTTCCTCTTTGCTTCCAGTTAAAAATTTGCATATTTTACAAATGAAATTCTATGTAAAAGAAAATAATGTAATTATTTTGTACATTGTTAATATAATCAATATCAACAAAATTCAACTTTTTTTGATTACCTTTTGTGGTACAAAATTACATGTGGTACAATGTTCAAATATTTTTTCATATGACGAACATGAGAAATTGCACTCTAATTGACGACATTTTGCAATTCCGAGCGATTCTAGTTCTTTCTTCCATACAGTTTTCCAAGTAGATGGTATTTTCTTTTTCAATTCCGGCCTTTTTACGTTTTTCTATAATTGTGTACATATATCATAACAAGAGCCAAATGTAGGACAACTTAAAAATAAAAATAAAATAACCTGGTAAAAAGCACCAGTATAAGCCATTCCATTGCCATAATATTAATAACTATATTTAGATGTGGACATTTATTGCATGATACATTATCTAGTTGTTTCCTTTGTTGAAATGTAAAAATCAAGACATACATTTAGTATTGAATTGATTAGGATTCACGTGTAGTAAACATTCAATAAATATTCGTAACTTTCTATCAGTACAATAAAATTAATTTAAAAATGAAAAATTCAATACTACTTAATTAAGAATTAAAAAAGAACATAAGCCTTAAATTCTACTTTACATCAAATTGTGTAGTGATAAAAAATGTCTGACTTTTACATCACATATTAGCATTCTGACTAAAGTCTCAGCTTTACATATTTTATAAAATGATCTTAATAAACGTAAAGCAGTGAATATTACTATAATAAAATGAATTCTGATATAATAAGAGGAAAATGATTAGATAATTTAAGTAAACGAAGATTCTGGAGTAGTTGATCCTGGAAGTCGATCTTCTTCATCTTGTATATCTATTATAGCACACTGAATCTTTCTCTTTAATTTTCTGCGTAAATAGTCTGAATTCAAACAGCGCATTTCACTTGCTACATACGATCCAAATGTATCATATTGATCTTCAGTAGCAGGTAATGTATTTTCACTTTTTGAGAATGAATCGCCTTCGCATTTCGTTTTTCTCACTCTCTGTGGATGTGGTTCAGTTTCAAAAGATCTACTTTCTTGGCATGCAATGCCAGTAACATTTGATGTATCATTTGTATCATCCAATGTATCTTCACATTTTGTGCTTGTATTTGGTGCTGTTTCTGCAGCCTAGAATTATTTAAACATTGATTGAATTGAAGACCCTACTACTCCAGAAAAATACACAACAATAAGCAGAAAAGTTAAATACATATAAAATTGTGCCTAACGTATATGGATGAAAAATTAGAATAATATATATCACAATATTTTGAAAGATATTTTAACCATCATAGATATTATAGATGCAGTAGTAATTGCTATTGTGTTATATGGTGAAATACTATGCATTTAAATTTATAAAGTGAACTGTTTATATTGAGATTATACTAACCAATAACGTTGGTAACTGCTATTTTAGTAAAACACAATTTATAATATATGTAATAGCAATAGACTGGGCACTTCCCTTAGGACCATATTTTGAATTTCCTTGTAAACAAAAATTGAAACTTTAAAATTGTTTAAATCTTAGTAAATTTAATGTCCGTGTTTTCTATTTAATCTTTGTATTAAAAAAAAATATGTCACAAAAGTTTAAGTAATATTAGTATTTTATTGGAATAAAGTACATAGCCATTATATCCAATACTTCATCCAATGTATGAAACTTTGTTCTTATATATACATATACATATATACATTTTCCCTTTCTACATTTTTGTATATAAGATTTTCTCTCCAATTTTGATTATGTGATAATGACATCTAAGAATGATGATATGTAGCATGCAATAAGTGTCCAGTCTAAAATTGGCTTTTAAAAACAGATTATTTATTATTAATATACTTTTATATCATACACTTCTTAAAATTCTAAATTCATTTAATTTCTTTGTAAAAATAAGAAATTATTTAAACTTATGTTATAAGCAATTAAAATTAAATATATTCAGTAACATTGCTGAATATGAATAATTATCCAAATTTTTGCAGTTTATATTTTGATATGTAGAGAATGCTATTTCATATCAATCTTAAAAAAGCTATTCTAAATATACTTGTTTTTTTAATTCTTAGATTTCGCATCATTTCATAAATAACTGCAAGCTAACATATGCGCATGACAAATTGTAAGAAACCATGCTCCACATTTGCTTACCAATACAGAAGAGTTTAATTCCACTTTCTTAGGTTGTCCTAAACATTCCTCCTTCACAAGTTCTGTAAACTGTAGTATCTTTGATACTGCTCTATAAGCAAAATAATTTGTTAATTACATATTAGAATTATGAGTTTTCAAATATATTAAATCAGTCACATTTTTTTATACATACTTTTCCGCAGCTTTACGTCTAACTTTCTCATTTTCCATAGATTCCATTGAAAAATGTTTACGTTTGTTGTATTTTAATTCTCTATGATGTCGCTCATGAATTTCCATAGATGATGGCATCATAACAGCATTACACGCAGAGCATGTAACCATTAATGCTCTTCTTTCCTGTAATTCAAAATTTTATATTATTTGTAATATTTTTAATTATGTAAAGGCAACATAAATGTTGCAAAGAAATTTTACATATAACCCACATCATCTGATTTACCACAAAATTGTATATGTGATATGAAACCATTAACGCTTCGTTTTATTGCGCTACATTGTTCGCATGTAAGTTGTCCTTTCTTTTTTTTTATGGCATTAGCTAATACTCTTTTCAGTAGCTTTATATCTTGAAAGTCCTACAATAATATTATAAGAAAATTAGGAAATAAACTTAACATTTAACTATGATAACACTTCTTACATACCATTGATTCTTCTCCTTCATACCAGGCCATATTATTGTGTTTGGTTAAATTATGTGCGACCCATAATTTCTTTGTTATTTCTTTTCCACACCTCACACATCTAACTACGAGCATCTAGGATACAGTGACTAATTAGAAATACAAATAATTTTTTAGAAAAAGTTAGTACTAACCTCGTCCTGCCCTTCTGCATTTAATCTGCTGTTTTTATTTGTAACTATAGATGATTTGGATAACTGTGATAAATGTTCGGTATTGTTGATATCGACATCCATCTCCTTTTTGTCATGATTTTTTACTTCAACTTTTAAAATACTTTTATTTTTTGATGGAGGACGTCCTCTTCGTTTAGGTATATAATCATTCTCAATTATATTTGCCTTAATATTGGAATTAGGTGGTTGGCTATTAGTTGGAATTACAGGTGGATTCATCGAATTTTTTGTACTATACGGTGACGGTTCTGAATTGGAAACATGCGACTGTGGATAGTAGTTGCATTCCTCTGGAGTTTGAATACACACATACTTTCTAGGTCTTCCTCTTCTTCTTGGTTGAGTAGAAGGTACAGCAATGGAATTAATAGGTTTCTGTTCATTTGCCATCTCATTCTGGGACATAGAATTTATATCCGAACAAGATACAACATCTTTAATCTTCAAATGTGAAATATTATCACTATTACTTATTTTATGCGAATCTGTATTGGGCTGACGTAGTTCAAGATCAGGCTTTAAATCTTGAATTTCTGTATCTGATGCATTGCCTTTATATAAAATTGAAGTATCACATAATCCTAGTTGATCTGTAGTAGATTGTATTAATGAACCATTAGCATCTCTTCTTCCTATCTGATCTGTAGTAGATTGTATCAATCTACCATTAACATCTCTTCTTCCTATCTGATCTGTAGTAGAGTGTATCAATCTACCATTAACGTCTCTTCTTTCGTATATATTATTTTGAGTAGTCCTTATCGATGAAATGCCTAATTCTTCCTCTGACTTCACAAGTATATTAACAGGATTTAATGGAACGTTGTCAGTTGACTTTGTAGGTGTCATTCCTGACATAATCTTAGGTACTATTGCTACTGATGATTCTTTATTGGATCTTTTCTGTAGATTACTTTTTGCATTCATTGCATAATTAACTTTTCAAGAAATAAAAATATTTCTTTGTTAGATGCATATATATGACACAATTACTGATAAAATACAGTGTAGATTTTATAAGCAAATATAATGCAGACCATTATACATTTATATTTTTAGTTATATGTATGATATGATTTATATTAAATATATACATATATGTTTATGTTTGTTGCATTGATAGATTTTACGGAATCACCGGTAAAATACAATGTAAAATTTATAAGCAAATTTAAATTTTTGCTTCGTCCACAGAGGTTCTAGGCAGTATCAGACTCGTCTAGGCCCTCATAGAAAAACCTTACTTAGTATCTTCTTACGCTTTAGCAACCTCTATACTTCGAACATGCCTACTGTTTCCACGTACACATATTCTATGTCTACACACATCCAAAATCTTATATAGAGATAGAAGAACAGGGCACAAAATCTTATTGGGATATAGGAAAAATTATGGAAGACGAAAGGGGTAACATGCATCCGCCATTGCATATCAACACTTTGCGCGCGAATTTTAAAATCATATGAAATAGAAAATTCGAAATAGTTTATCATTAAAGTAAATCTCAAGGGTTATTTTATTCATAACAAATTTATATAACTTTGTAATATTAACATTCCAAGTATTATAATATGAATTTTTTGTAATGTGAAATTATTACTCGCGGAAAACACGGAAATAATAATTAACCAAATGAGTAATTAAACACAAAAGCAATGTAGGGATTGTGGAGCAGTAAAACTATTTTGGAACTGTCCAAATTTATATATATTTTTCTTTGACATATTTCTACATTACCGACAATTGTGCTAAAACCCTTTCCCAGTCTGTCCCTTTTGCACTTTTGGTATGTTCTTTCGCCGTAAATGACGAAACTAGAAATTTACTATAAGATAACATTTCGATCGCTACGGATTTTTGCTCGAGGTCTTGTTTCCCTCAATTAAATATCGCTGATCCTCATTGGTCTATAGAGATATCGATCATGATTGGTTCAAGAGCATGTCTCCCTCTCGTGGGGAATTTGTGTGACTACATACGAAAGGGGCGCAGTCCAAGCGTGTTTTATTCGAATTTATATTGCGCACGTTATCGGTATATTGCACAATTTTTGTTTATTTCTTACTCCATGTTAAATAATTTTTTTAGAATTTGAGTAAATATATTTAAAGATACATTGTAGATCAAATTCAAAAAGAAATTAAATGGAAGGTATTAATATATAGTGCGAAAGAGATAAAGCGTGCGTGAGAGTGAAGGAAGGAGGTAAAAAAAAAATGAATAGATGGCAGGAAGTTAGCGGCGATGCAGCTGCGGTCCGTTCGTTTCCCGTTCCCGGTGTTCAGATCCAAAATTAGTAAATAAAAGATGGTGGCAGCGAGTAGGTTGTGTATCGGATTGTTGCACGGAAAATGTCTGGTAAAATGAAGTGGAATCGCAGAGGAACCGTGATTTCCGAAAATAATTCGACAGCCATAGAGACTTAGTGTGTCCAACTTTGTTAGGTACACTGATACGCGTGTAAATAGTGTTTTTTTTATCTACGTACATTTACCGAGCTATAAAGAGAGAGAGAGAAAGAGAAAGATAGTGGGAGAGAGAAATAGAGAAAGAGGGGACAGAGAGGAGAGAAAAAGAGTAAGACACCGAGAGAGGACCGAGGAAGAGTGGCGGCCGAAAAGGAGGATAATCTCGCTCCAGAGTTCACTGTAAGGTACAAATTCTCGCTATTTTTAGAATACGGCCCGACTGTCGATATTCATTCAAAGCTTCCGTCGACGTTATCCATTTGGAACTCTAATTTTGATACTCCGTCATATGTAATCGAACCGATTACGGTAGTATTATATGTACGTTGAGAGACCAAAAAGAAAAAAGGAAGGATTAAGGCTTCGTCGATCGTCGAATAATCGCTGTGGTTAAAAGTTCGATAGGGGTTAATGAGACGAATTCTCACTGTATAATTTAAGATAGAAGGAATCATTATCGAGAGTAATTTTTTTCCTAGATACATGATTCGTAGTTGAATAATCATTACCTGTAGTAAAGGATCCCTTTTGAATATCAGGATGCTATTTTTATCGGTGGAAACCTAAATACCGAATAGCACGCTCTCGTAGCGGTACGCGCGTGTGCGTATGTGAAACACGTACACGCTGACACACATTTTGCTTTTCTCAATTGACAGTTCGGTCGATCTCGTTAAAGTAACGACTCGTTCACGCATCTTCGTCAATTAAATTTGACGGATTTACTTTTCATAGTTGCACCATCGTATCAGGATTGCAATACATGAAATTGATCTTTGATTTCTTCACGAGTCTCGTATACGCGTAGGTACATCGAAGTTTCGATTTAAACGAGTACCGACTACGCTTGAAACCGTATATGCTTTGTATCCTTGATCCTTTCACCGTTATAAATCTATTATTGGACTACGATATTTACTATTCTAGACAGTATAAAGAATAATTTTCACGAAAGAACTGTATCATTAAAAAGAAAGGCTAGAAAGGTACTACATAACCACAATGAAATATTCTTCGCGGTTAAACAAAAAGAAATGACTGTCATATTAATCTATACTAAAAGGTCTTGCGAGAAAGTCAAAAGAAAGAACGAATTAAACGAACAAATTTAATTGAGAAAGGTTAGAAAAGGCGCGCATTTCGAAATATGTTTATATCATTTAGGCGCGCTTTTTGAAATATGTTTCCATACATCAACCGAGATTATGAGCACTGAACGATAAAGTAATTTAGTTTCTTTCGTTACAAAAGGAACATCTTCGTTGGAGCTTTGCTTTCTAAACGTTTCACCGTTGGTATAAATCTAGATTAGCGAGCCTGCAAAATAAAGAGAAATCATGTTCGATTAATCGAGCGAAAGAAGAAAGGGTTCGACAAGATTTTTCAACGTCGGAGATGCGATTAATCTCGTGAATCGCGATCAAATTTATAATCTCATAGTTGTTCCCTCGTCTCGTGGCGCATTATCGCAACGCGTAAATAACTACGGGCGATGACGGCCCGTACACCAACCGCGGTCGTTCGTATCGCGAAACGAAACCGTTTTGGATCGTGCACCTACCGAGAATAACGAGATACAATAATATCACGTGAATCACACAGGATACCGTATTAGTACACCGTATGACGTCATAGTGGAGAACATCATCCTTAAGCGCGTCACGCACCGCTAAACTCGACCTTCGTTCGAAAGGTTCCCTTTCGCATTCCAACGCGGGAGATCAATTTTCCCGCGAATTTAAATCACCTTTGCTTTAGATTGGTCACCTCGTTGTTCAAGTACTCGAAACTCGTTATTCGATAACTCGAGATAATCGAAATCGTTCGATTTACGAAATGTAGAGCTCGTCGATTTATTAATCAGGAAGTTCTTCGTGTTTTCTTTCGAAAGTGGACTTTCAGAAGATAGATCGAAGAACGTGAATTTGTATAAAGATATGGGAGTCATTAGGACGTCGGCCCTGAGGCTGGTCTGCCCACGCGGCGGGTCTACGTGCTCTGCTAAAAATATCGAAAGCGCACCGATCGAGTATCGAGAATGATTTCGTACGCGCACGTGTTCCCCCTCTTGTACTTTCGTGCACTGCCGATCGGTGACGAGAATGAGTAGTCGCTACGCTTCTCGGGATTGGCCCCATGCTTTCTTTTTTATTCTTTTACGATAAAGGGAAAGACGACCGATTAATTTATCGAGAAAAGGATCGATCGGTTTATACGGGTTTTTGATTGGTCTATCCTTAGTGACGTATTAAAGAACACGCTTTCTGCTTACTTGAAACATTTAACGATCGCCACTTTCTTTCTTTCGTCCAACGAGTTCTAGTGCCTTTTAAAAACAGTAGCTTATCTTCGTGAATACTCTTAGTCTCGGGGCACGTTTCATTTTTTTCGACGACCCTTCGCGATTATTAAGTATCGTTGGACGACAAGTGCACGGTTACATTGCACCTTGCTAACTAATAGTCACGAATAGTAGAGAAAGAGAGAGAGAAACAAGAGAAGATCCAACGGACAGGAAAATGAACTCCGAGCATGAATACATCGCCTTCTGAAATATGCAGACGGCATTGCGCTATGTATGCCAGTCGCTGAAACTCTGTAGGGTTGTACGAGTCTTCTCGATTTTCTTGAAATTCGTCGCACGTGATACGCGGAAATGCTTTACGCACCATTTCCCTTTCAATCAAACGGAGCACGAGTATGATCGCGATAGTAATTAGGGGAGAAATTGAATTTAGAATCTAATCCTTAGCGTTATCTACTTTAATCCAATCTTTATAGTTTTATCTAATATTTACCATGAAAAGTAAGTAAAATAAAAATTTCAAGTTCGACAGATATAATCGATGGTGTCTACTTTCAAGGCAAATGTTCAACCTTGGAATGTTCTAGGCGCGCTTACCCGTATCTCTTTTACATATACCGATAGCGATATGAAAATAAATAACTTCCCTCGGTGGCCTTGAGAAAACTTATGAAAAGGTTAAAAAAAAATAATGTTTCGTATATTTGTAATTTTTTAATATTATTTTTATAATAGTTCTATGAATTATAAGGCAGATCAGATTTCCAAGTTCAACCTCTGTATAGTGTCGTAACGTGAGTGGTAAGACCAACGTAATGTTTTTGGCATTAGTAACACGGAAACAGAACAAAAATATTATACAACGTAACTTACTTTTTGATGTAATATATCGTCGTGTAGTAGTAGAAATTCTCTATTATTATTTTATATGTAAACGATTATAACGATGCTATAAATTCTAAAACGCATCGTGATCGTTCTAATCTGGCAAGTAGTATTAATGTAACGAAAAATTTTGACAAGAAATTGCTGCTTCTTTATACGAGTACTCTTGTCTGACCTAGAAGGGAATGCTCCAGTTGAATACGCTGTATGATCTAATGATAAGAGAACTACTTACACTCACGTCTAATTGCACTTATTAATGATTACTCGTACATTAGTTGAGTGTTTGGTTAATTAATACTTTAATTTAGTCGAGTGCTAATTTTGAAATTAAATCATGTGAAAAAAAAAGCTTCGTCGTTGATGAGAACAAAAAGCTTGTTTTTTCTTCCGGAAAAGTGGCGAATCTTGCAACATTTGGTCGTCGTAATCTTATTCGTCTTATTGCTTTGTTTTTTCGGTTTCATTCACCCCGTGTTGCGTTCTCGTGAATCTTTCCCGATTCTCGTTCCTCAGCGAGGCGTTTGAACGAACGCCGCATTTAAGCCAGCCGTTATCCATATTGCGATGCATTAATAGCCGGACGTCGGGAAGGCGAGAGCTATAGTCCCGAAGCGAATAAGGTTTACTAAAGACAAACACCGAGACAGCATTCGTTAGTAAAATGTTATTCCTTTTTCGTTGTCTGCTCCGATAAAATTTCACCGAAATTTCCTTCCTTACCGACATTTTTATATGTCGCGCTTTTGTACACCCGCAGGGTGTACAATTCCAGGCCCGCGCAATTCGAAACAATGGAATGTTTTTTAAATTCTCATTATGATCATCTATCATCTTATTTCACGGCTGACACGATGCTAATCTGATTTTTATCTTAATTCAGATTTTTGGTAGTATGTACGAATGAGAAAACAAAAAAACATGAGAATCAAAGCTATCGAGAGTTCGTAAACCTTGTTCATCGAATTACTCAATGGTTTTGCCGATAGTAATGGCTGACCGGTGGTACATACATCGAGACATATTCCTTGTGCGAAGATGCGAGATGGCACGGAGAGCCCACCGACGTGGAGACACACGTCGACGTCTCGATGCTCGAAATAAACTCACCGCATTCTGCCTCTCTCTCTCTCTCTCTCCCTCGCGCGCGCGCGCTCTTTCTTTCTATCTCTTTCTTTCTTTCTTTCTTTCCCTTTCTCCCCACCGATTCTCGCTTTCACTCTTCTTCACGTAAGCTTGCTTGGCTTAAAGCGCCTACTGTCATCCTCCTTTTATGAGGACAGGGACGTGCTTCCAAACCGGCTGTTGGTGTTCTGCGCTATAGCAGGGAGAGAGAAAAAGGATCATGCTTAGAGTCATTGAAGCGATGTCTTTAAAAAAGTATTTCGCAAAAAAATAATCCTGTATATTCTTCTGAAAGAGGAAGAAAGAAAGAAATGGCAATCTTCCTTTCACACTTTATTTGTTTGCATTAATTCTTTGGACTGATCACATTTAAAGAAGTTAGCATATACTTCTGATTATATTTTTGAAAAATTATTACATAACTATATTGAATTTGTTTTCAATTAACAAATTCATCATCTGAAGTCTAATATATATATTCAATTTAAATATAATTTATCGACCGATGATAAATCATTGTTTAGATTTACTTATCTAATTTTTATTTTTTTTTTAGATAAATAACAATCAAAATGGTTGTGGGCGAAGCTAGTATACACAACATAATGGGAGGGATGGAGAGTACAGGAGGTGTGCGTCTTCATAATCACAAGAGGAAACTTAAGCAAAGGTAGAGTATCTTCGTCATGGTAGTAAAGAAAAAAAAAATGAAACAAAAAAAAAGAATCTTTTTGCATCAAGTTTGATAATTCTAAAATCTACTACAAGTTAATGCCGGCCTTCTTTTACGTGATTTTAAGAATTCATAGCTAGCTGCCGCGGCTGACGTAGTTTGATGCTATTTTATATTTGCGCGTTTTATAATTACTAGAACTTTATTGGACTCTCGAGTCTGACGGAACTACGGATTCGAAAGAGTTAATTAGACATTTTGTGATTGGCAAGTTTACAAGTCTCTGTAGAATTTGATGCTAATAAAATGCGATCGGTGATGCGTTCGCCGATTTATGAGTTTTGGCAACGATTCGTGGTTCGGTATGCGGTGGACTTTGTTTGACGTTTGAGTCGTCCGATTTGTTTCGACAGGCGCCGGCTCTACGCTTGTCACTTTCAATCATTCATTATCCTGTACTTTTAGATTTGACATTATCAAGAAACTGGGCCAGGGCACCTATGGCAAGGTTCAATTAGGAATAAACAAGGAAACTGGCCAAGAGGTGGCGATAAAGACAATAAAGAAATGTAAAATAGAGACAGAGGCTGATTTGATACGAATACGAAGGGAGATACAAATTATGTCGAGCGTACAACATCCCAATATTATTCACATTTATGAAGGTAAAATATTGGTTGAGCATTAGCCATAAGTTTAAGCTAATTTATTAAATTTTAAGTAAAATATCATTAACGTTACTCTTGACAGTTTTTGAAAACAGGGAAAAGATGGTATTAGTTATGGAATATGCGGCTGGTGGTGAACTTTATGACTATTTGAGCGAACGTAAGGTTTTGTCCGAGCAGGAAGCACGGAGGATATTTCGCCAGATAGCGACTGCTGTTTTTTATTGTCATAAACATAAGATATGTCATAGAGATCTCAAATTAGAAAATATACTCTTGGATCAAGTTGGGAATGCAAAAATTGCTGACTTTGGTTTGTCGAATGTATTCGACGAACAGAGACTATTGAGTACTTTTTGCGGCAGTCCGTTGTATGCGAGCCCTGAAATTGTTAAAGGTACACCTTACCATGGACCTGAAGTAGATTGTTGGAGTTTGGGAGTTCTTTTATATACATTGGTTTATGGTGCCATGCCCTTTGATGGGTCCAATTTTAAGCAGCTAGTCAAACAGATCTCACAATCTGATTATTTCGAACCCAAGAAACCATCTCGTAAGTTTATTGAAAGAATATTAACTTGTATGTATGTTGCGATATATATATATATATATATATATATATATATATATGTATACTAATAACTTCTCTTGCAGCCGCTTCACCTCTCATTAGAGATATGCTCACGGCTTGCCCTGCCAGACGAGCAGATATAGAAAAAATCTGTAGTCATTGGTGGGTAAACGAGGGTTATGAACAAAATTGTCTCGATATTGCCGAGGATCTTGCTGCTCAGACTCCCGTTCGACTTGATCTGTTACTCTCTTTGGTACCCCAATCGGCTAGTGCAGAGAAATTACTTGTAGGCGACCAACAAACTAGCGGAGATGTTGCGAATAACACGTCCTCCGAAACATTAGTACCTACAAGATGTCACTCTGTTGGTAGCCTAATGGAATTCGATCAAAATAGTTCAGACAGACGGCGAGAATTATTCGACGAAGAAAATAGAGCAGCGGCGGCAGCTACCGACGCAAAAAGAAAATTAGAAACGACACCCTCGATGGATGAAACAATAGCGGCAACTGTTAAAAAGAAAGAGAGGTCTAGAAGAAAAGAAAGATCAGATGAAAGAGAACCTAGAGCATATAGATCGACGTCTAGGTAAGTATAGAAAATTATTTTTCTTTGAGTTTCTGTACGATGAACATTTTTTATTGTTAACGAGATTATTTTCTACAGGCACCATTCGGCACCTATTCCAAATTCTATAATGGAAGAAATTATGGAAGTGGAGCCTACAGCAACTGCATCCGTTCCTACCACAAAGACTGTTGATTTGAATAAAGTAGACGCGGCAGCTTGTTTAGAATTAATAGAAGAATCTAAAGAAAAATCACCTAGTAAAGAAAGAAGTAAAACGCCAGTACCTATGGAGCATGAACAATCCAAAGAAACGCCTGCGAAGGATGCCGATAGATTATATGATACTAGTCAAAATGAGAACAAGGAAAGCACGTTAATAGAGAAATGCTCAGAGGTCCCAGACGAAAGTAGTCGTCAGCAAGGAATCGCTGTTGTAGAAAATAATAGAAGTACGCATGTATTACCAAATAAAGTAATGTCCAATAAGGAATTAAACGATACTTCCAAAATAGATGTGCCAAATAAAGATAATTTAAGTAGCAAATTGGAAAACGATAATGTTTCTTCTGATACTAAGAAAGCAGATTCTGTGGAGAAGGAAATAAAAAAATTAAAAGAAAGAGCGTTGTCTCTTGATTCTGAGCTCGCCAACGATGTAGAGGATGTACTTACAAAGCCCGTTGAGAGACGACGATCGAAAATATTTGAAACTGCAGAAAAGTTTAATCAAATGGCATCCTGCATGGAAAATGAAAAGCCAAAAAAGATTTTCATTCCTGGTGTTAACGTTGGTGGTGCAAAGCGTGCCTTTGAACGTAAGGCAAGTCTCACGTCAAGTACTGTTTCACCAGTTAAACATAATACGTCTAAAGTTATTATCGATGTACCGATAGATAAGAAAACCGAAAAAGTTGAGGATAAATTAAAACTTAATCAAGCTGGTGTAGATACAGATGAAAAATCTAATAAGCGAGATGAAGTTAAAAAAAGAGCAGTCGATATAATAACTGGAGCAATTGGTAAGCCACCTGTACTTAGAAAAGTTAATGGTTCTCCGCCAATGTCTCCGCCGAGTCAAGAGTCGAAAAAGATAGGATTAAAGATACCCGTTGGTCCGAATGATGTCAGATCTGCTACTCTGATGGTATCTACACCAACAGAAACCAAATTTTCATTCGATAACAGTCCCGTTTCTTCTGATGATGTTCCGGTAAGTAATATTAAAAGTTCAAATCTTACGATTATGCAAAAAATATTACTTCGTATCTTACACCTCTTCTTTATTTTTCAGACTCCAGCTATGTGCGAAGTATCCAATAATGATAATTCACAAGTAGAGGAACCTAAGGTATCTAGCAAGATGGAAATAACACTTAAAAGTGCCACTTTACCTCGACCGCGGAAAACAAGCAAAGCTGAAATAACGTTATCAGGGAATAAGATTCCAGACACGGGTGCTTTCAAATCAGAAGTAGAGGCTAAAGTCGATGCTTTTTCACCGCAAAAGTTAAGAACGCAAAGATCTGAAATAGCATTTCCGGTTGCTGCAGCAGTGCCACAGACAAACAGAAGTTCTAGTTTGGAACCAGAAGGAAAACCAAAAATTCAACCACGGGAGAGAATTATACCCATTCAGGTAATTTGACAAAAAATAATCATTCTAATTATCGCTTATCTATTTATTTAATTATAGGTTGAACCGGATCATCAACATGTACAACAATCACCTATTACTCCTCCCAAACCTCCAATGCCACAAAGATCTATGTCCCAGCGATCAGGATCTTTGTCGCGTCAATCAACAGCAGATTCCGATACCGATAGTGCTCTTGGCTCAACAATAGGACCAGAGCCAATAAGGAAGAGTCCAAGGGAGTATATAATACCCATTGCCGTAGAAGGTGGTGGCTATGTCACACCTAGATCCGGTAGTGTAGAACCAGAAAGTAAAACTGGCACACCAACGAGTACAAATGCACCAAGATCCAGATTCAGTAGACCAAGAAGAATGAGTTCTTTATTATCTGATGCTAGTGAAGACGAATCGCCATTTTCTACTTTACATAGGTAAAAATCATGCTCTTTTGTGTCTGGAATAATGTATACACAAACATGTAACATTATTGTATATTTTACAGAGATAGCGAAGACCTCTTGCAAAGGCATATGCACAGATTACGAAGCTCTCGGCCGTCTAGACAGCCATCTGAACATGGCGATAGTTTGTCTTCCGGTGAAGATGACGACGATGATGGCTTTGAATTATTAACAGCCGAAAATTTATTTTCCACATTATTGTCCAGGGTGCGAAGTTTGACACAGAGACTTAATGTCGACGATACTAGAGGCAGTGGTTTTCCAAGTAGCCGATTATTTGGACGACTTGGAGTTAATTCACCACAAAATTTTTGGAGTCATAATAAACCCTTATCGAGGTAATCTAACAAATGTTATGTATTATTTTATACGACACATGTGATATGCGTAGTGTCGTATATACATAGAATCTGTGTTATGTGTAGAGCAATATAAATGAGTTACGTATTTCTCTCATTCTATCATTGCTCATTTATGCAAGCCACGAGACGTTCTTTGAAACAAGGACCGTGACAACGTGAGTTCGATTTAAGAAACTGAATAATGTAGAAATATGCTGAAAATAATTCACACAGTCACCCATAACAATATAGATTAAATTTTGTATGCATATCCTACCTTATATTTACTTTAATTTACAACGTTGTTCTATACTCGGCACGTAGTAGTGGCACACGCGATACAGAAATAAATAGGCTGAAAATACTTTCCACCTGCCCATAGATACTGGCACCCTCTCTTTTGCACTACATTTTGATTTCACTCTGTTCTCTTACCAGTACGCAAGAAGAGTCTATCGTAGTCAATACTTATACTTGTTGCATACTCAAAAGATCTTTGCATAAATCAATAATAATTGTTAAAAATAGATATTTAATCAATGTAAAGCATTCTGACAATCAACAAAATATTTTTATGACTATAGGCGTTTGTCGGAATCGCAGTTTAAGCATTCTCTGAGTCGTGACAGTGACATATTTGGCAGAAAAGACTCTAGCAGTTCCATAAATCCTGGCTCTCCTAATAGTCCAAGTTCGCACAATACACCTTCAAGAGAGAGCGTTTTTGAAATTGGAAGCAATACATTACCACGAGGTAAGGATATTAATATATACACACGTTTTACAATTTACTGTGGAATTACCTGCAAAACAATAAAACCAGCAGCAATTTAAATAAATTTTGCTTTTTACGAAATTTTTAGTTAAAAGTTGTTATGACTTCGCTTATTTAAACAAGTTATTTATGCTTGTTTAAATAAATCATCAACAACAGGAGTCCACTGTGAAATGTATAAATTGAAATATTTGATGTTGTATGGTGTTAACACACGTCTTCACAGAAGCTATGATCTTTTGCACATTGTAGTCATTATTTCTGCAGTTACCATTATTATACTGCTTTGGTAGATAGTACTAAACAAATATTAGATTGTTCAATCGAAAGAATCTGCTGTGAAAACGTGATATTACAATGCTATTTTGTCACTGGTTAAGAATATTAGCCGTGTGAGAAAATGCTGGATTGTATTCAGTATGCATTTCCTAGTACCTAGCTGTTGTCGAGTCGTTGATAGACAGAGCATATCTTTCTGTTTATTTTATTGATTTACCTATTGTTTTTTCCAAGTTATTCCTTTGATTTATTGCCTGACGATGTTTTGCAACTTTTGACTACTAACCCTTTCTAGAATAACTAGATGGTTCATGTTTGGCACAGGTGGGTAGATTTTCTATTGATTTCTTCTTTATGAAGGACATATTTTTTATATTTTATACATTGCTCATATTAAATTTATTTAGATTTTTATTAAACTTCAAAGTAATTATAATATTTTTTAAATATTTTTCTCTTTCAATTTCATTAGCAATAATTTCTTTATATTAACAGGAAGTTTTTTTTTTATATCTTATCAAGAAAATAACATTTTTCGAATTTTCTTGTAATTTCTAATTACAATGATGTAGTAAATTTTTTATTTATTTTTCAATCTGTTTAATTCAAAAAAATTTAAGAACTTCAATAAATATAGACCTTACATGCCTTGTCATGAATCATTGGTAAATAGTTGACATTGAAACCAATAATATATATATATATATATATATATTATGATACTTGATAATAACATAAAAGTATTTGCAGGATATCCCAATTATTAAAGAAATATAAAATCAACCGTAGACTCACTTCGCCTGACATAGAACCTCGTAATATGCAGTAGTTGTTGCAATGCTGTTGTTGATTTATATTATCCTGTAACATTGTAGCAATACACCTTTTTTCATATACCTAGTCTATACTAAGGTTCAGAGCATGAATACACACATCCATAAACAGAGCTACAAGAAAAACTCAATTCCACTTTCCAAGACAGAAATCCACATAGTTCGAATTAAGAATCTGTGCATTATTTTACGTCTATCGTCGACTCTTCAATCAGTAATAAAAGTAAATATTTATTACCACTGATTGATATTAAGAAGATTATATTTTTGATAAAACTTTTTGTTATACAAAGACTAATTGTTAATACTCATTAAAGGTAATATGTTTAACTGATATGATGCAAGGGAATCTTGTCTCACCAATTTAGATCCTCTTAATATTGTATTGATATTGGATACAATATTACTTATTGATTCAATTCATTATTGTATACACAATAAGAAATTGCATATGTCAAATAAAAAATAGAACGTTAGTCATATCTCATTTTAAGTAAGTGAAAAAAATTGGTGCATTTACATTACTCAAAGTTTTACAACAAATTGCTTTCCTCGATCCTCCCTAATTGTATTATAAAGTATTTTAGATAACTAGTATATTATTAGGTCGCTAAATTTATTTAAACTATAATATGCCCCAATAATATACAATAATTATGTAAGATTACAAACACAATTATGTTTATCGAAGATATATTCAACAATATCTCAGTGGTCTAGTTTTATAATACGTATTGACGGACTTTTATAACGGTTGTTGCAGCGACCGTGCGAGTGACTCTACGTAGGCGGGCTGACGGTAATCCCCAATAGAGACATACCAAGTTAGGTACTATATTATATCTAATTTAGTGAATGTGACCAATAGGTCATTCACATATGAATATGAAGTTATTTCATCACATACACTCTTTTCGGATTCCTCAAACATTCGTTGATATTATATGACGTTTATTACTGTATCAAACAGTATCATCACAAAATAGTTATAACTTTTGTTTTTTTGTAATATAGCTCTTTAACGGACGTTCGAGAAAGGCACACTTTAATAGCTCGTAAGCGTGTGCGCCAAAAGGCTGTTACGTTTAAAAGAAATTACACAGCGGGATATTTGTATAATTTATTCTAACATGCAAGCATGTATATATATATTTATTTATTTATTTAGCCATCCCGAACAGATGGATTTAATGGAAGATGAAAATTCTTCATAAAACCATAATACATGTTTGTATGTTACCACTATTTGAAATTTATAAAATAGCAACTGACAGTTCTAAATGTGATATGAAGACACATGGAATAAATCATACTATGCCTGCTGAAAGTTCTTGACAAATAAGCTAATCATTGCCGTGTTCTAAAAAAAAAAAAAAGGAAATAGTTACACAAGAAACTTTCTGAGTGACATTCTTAGGGAGGGTGTTATTAAAATGTATATTGCAAACCGAAGCTAACCCTTGTATGTAATGGCTGATATTTGTTGTGTTTTAAGAGTTTAAATAACAGTGTTTTATTACTTCACGTTGTCTCAGCATGCTTTAATAATGCTACTATAAATTGTATTTAATATTATACATTGCATTACTCTTAAGTTAAATTTACTCATTTAACACATTGTGATTTAGACAAGTATAAAAAAATATATTTATTCTTAGCGTGTATCTTTCATCTATTGCAGTCATGTCTTGATATGTTGTCTGTAAAGTCTATAACTATAATTTCTGCAAACGTGAAGCAAATATTTTGTGTGCATGTAACTGTTAAATGAGTACATAAGTACACTTTTAGTCTTCTTTATATATGTATATATAAACAATTTTATATATGTATATATAATATATAAAAAATAACATACATATAAGAAGAAGGAGAATAGAAAGGGATATAGAGAGATAGAAAGAAAGAATGAGAGAATGAGTGAAAGTAAAAGTGAGAGAGAAATACAGGCAGATATACAGGTAGCATAAACAACTAGACATTTACCCATGAATGCATATTTTCAATATTTTTTATTATACAAGTCGCTTAAGAGAAACATAAATTCTTCCATTATTCTAGGTCTAACAAGGAAACCTACCGAGGTGTCCGCATCCGATTTCAATGAAACTTTGTAGGCTTATCAAGCTCGTAAAAATAAGCGACACGTAAAAACCCATGAAACCTTTTCCCAAAGAATTTTCTTCTACGTGCGATAATTACCGAAATAGCATTTTCATGCTCTAACTTTGGAGGGTGGTTTCACCCCTTAAATGTGAATCTCAGCCGATAAAATAGTACGTGTCGCTTATTTTTACGAGCTTAATAAGCCTATAAACTTTCATTGAAATTAGACGCGGACACCTCGATATGCTCTCTTGTAAGTCGTTGTGTAGTCTAGTGATCTTAGAAAAGTTACTTGAAAATATGCATTATCCTGTGTAAATTAATGGTCCACATGTAATATTAATGTGGAAACTTTTAAATATATGTAATAACTTGGGAGATTTTTAAGAGAGTTAACATTATTTATTAATTTTTCGACAAATTTTATAAGAAGGTTTTATGTATGTAGAAATAAAGGAGTGTAATTATTAACACGGAGGTATTCTTCATATATCCTTAATAAAAATCCATTTTTTAAATATCTGCTTATATTTAGTATTTCCATAGACGTTGTATCAATCTTTTTCAGATAAAGTAGAACATGAAGACATAGAAGCGGAGACAGTACAAATCAGAAAAGAGGCCCAAGAATCCTTAGAACAGAATTTTACTCCTAGTTTGGCACGAAGATTAAGCAGACAGTTTATTGAACAAACCAGGCAATCGTTACCGAGATCACCATCGATATCATGCGAGAAGTATTATCAATCTCCAACTAGGGAAAATTTAAGTTTAATAGATGCATCTGAGGATACAAAAAGGCATTCTAGTTCAACTACATCAGATCAAACGGAATATAGAAGTAGATCAGCTGACAGAAATATTCGGAGGACCAATAGCTTGTTGGAAGCAGGAAATAAAGGAGATTATCCAGATTATCGATTTTCCAGAAGAAGTATTAGTCTTTTTGATGATGATAATTTTTTGCCTCTACCAAGGCAAGTAATGACTCTTGGCAGAAAATATAAAGAAAGTGGAAAATCGAATTCTGGGAATACTTGGAGAGATATTTTTAGTGTTCATAGAACAGATAAGATTCAAGAAGAATCTCTTGAAGATACATCGCAGTTACCTAAAGAAGCTATGAACAATACAGATAATAATGTAGATGTTGGTTCAACATCCGAATGTACTTCAGTGTCTGTATGTAATTCGAATACAAATTTAGTTGATACCACATCTAGTATATCGATCAGATCACGCGATACATCTCCTGCAGATTCGTCTTCAAACATAATTGAATCTAGTAAATCACTTTCTAAAACAGAAGCATTCAAAAATTTCGAAAGTAGACTTTTGGCAGCAGAAAATCTAATCAAGGAGTCCAAATTGAAAAATTTAGGACCGTCTAAGTATGATCCCAATTTAAATTCGAATTACAAAGAAATGGATAAATGTGACAAAGAACCTTTAAGTTCAATCTCAGATGCACCTAACATGACCTTATCTAAGCGACGCAGTTGCATTCCAAGTTTAAGATTCCGCTCTGGTTCCTTGACAAGGGAGCCTTGTATAGATAGTGATAGGAGAAAATCATTTGCCGGATCGCAAGGAACACTTTCTAACATAAGAGCATTATCGCCAGAGAAATCAATCTTAAGCAAATTTTTTAGACCTGGCAGTAGCAAGGAGAGTGATTCAAAGGAGAGACCCCAAAAACCAAAGCAACATCGAATTTCACGCTTCTTACGACCAGACTTCTTTGACACTCCAAGGGAAGAAAGTCAATATGTTAAGGAGAAAGAAGCGCAGAAGGCTGCAGAAAATGAACGTAGAAAATCTAGATTTATGAAAAAGAAAAATGAGAATAAAACTACGGAATGTAAGCAAGAGACAAAGCCAGAAAAGGAATTGAAGAATGAAATGAATTCACTTAAGAAAGATAAATCTGATAATTCGTCGGATGACAAATCCAATAAAGATGAAAGTTCGAAGTTAAAATTTGAAAGACAATCCTCGAGAAACAGTTTTCTACATTCTTTAGAGAAGAAATTAGAAAAGTTTCGTGTTTCGGACGAGACACCGAAGTCTTCGTCGAACGGTGGTATTTTGATTGATCAAAAAGTAAGAGCGTTAAGAGAAAACTCAGCACCACCGACAGATTCTTTATTCACTGAATCAAATTTAATTAAAAGAGCAATTAGCGTTGAGGATTTGTCTCTGAAAGAAAATTCTCCCAACTGTCGAAAAAGTAGAGTATCGTCCGTACTAGGATTGTTTAAAAGTTCTGATTTAAAACAAAATTCAAATGGAACAAAAGTACAAAACACTATTATGAGCAAGTTAAAAAGAAGTCCTCCCAAAGTGGTAAAAGCAGATACTCCAATTAACGAGGATGTATCATCATCCACAAGTAAAATTCCAATGAAGTTGATTAAAAATGATTCTAGATTAACAAAGAAACCCATAGATAATAAGAAACCTTTGGACAATTCTGTATCTGAATCGAAAAAATCACAGTATAAAGAAAAAGTGAAAGAAAGAGAAGTTAATTTAAAGGAAAGAAGACTTTCTAATGAAAAACAGTCAAAGGAGTCAAAGATAAGTGGAGAAGAAGGTATACTGACAAATAAATCATCATCACCCATTGACAGTCTAGCTGACAAAGAAGCGGTTAAGAAAACAAATTCATTTAAAAAAGAAGATGATACTAAACTTATCCCATCAGAAATTAAGAAAGTTATAGATAATAATGGTGTAGAGGGGAATACTTGTAAGCAAGAAAAGAAAATTGTAAAAACAAAAAAGAATGTAGGATCTATAAAAAAAGTTAATACACTAACAAAGTCAGAGAAAGAAGAAAGTGGAGATAAGAAGGGACCTAAAAGTAGTAAACTTAAAGAACCAATGCAAAAGGAAGAAGCAGAAGGTGCTAAAAAGAAAAAAATTGTACGGGTTGTTAAGAAGGTAGTTAAAAAATCATCTGAGAGTTCTGATAGCAAATCAGAAGAGAAGCCTAAAGTTTTAAAATCAACCGTCAAAGGTACTTCTTCCCCTAAAAAAGAGAAGAGTCCGGAGACTCCAACCAATAATACTGATAAGATAAACGACTGTAATATTGACCTAAAAAATTCTTCAAAGACTCCTATTCTTACAGACACAACAAGAACTATAAATAATACTTCTACTCTAGAAACACGTGCAAAATTGAAAGCAAATCTTTCTTCTGTCGATACAGTATTAAATAAATCTGAACTGACAGAATCTGGATATACCTCAAATAAAAATGCTGATAATACTCAAGTATGTACTACAGATCCTGATACTCAAATCAAATATTCTGATGTGAGAGCCAATAGAGGAAATCTGAAGCTTGACTTATCTAAAATACCTCAACACACATTCAGAAATAGCACTCCTAAAAAGGATTCACCGAAAACTGAATCAGTTAAAATAAATGCTAATACACCATCTCAATCTCCAAAAATTAGCGAAGCATGTACTGATATCCATTCGGACAAATTATTAGATTCTTTATCAAAAATGACACATCATGCTACAATCACTGGTAATAAAATTATTATTGACAAACCATTGCGAGCAAAGGATGTTGCTGACTTAAAGAAGGAAGTTAATGAATGCGCAAGGCTTATTGAAAATCAAATAGAGTTACATAATGTTAGTGTACCATCTAATGAAACTATTGAGAGAAAAGAAAGTGAAATTAATCCTGAAAATACAACCCATAATAATATTGATGAAATCGAATCCTTACGTGAAAAAAGTCTTCCTAAAGAAGCAATACAATCTACTAACATAGATACTTATACAGATGGTGTAATTTCACCTGCCGACGAACCAGACAGTTTTGATTCCTGGTCAATATGTTCAGCAGATATGAATCATACGCGCATGGAGTTAAATTCGCCCACTTCACCCTGTTACTCCCTTTTTTTGCGTGGAGATCAGGGAGAATCTGTAATAGATAGAATAAGAAGGAGAAGCTTTTATTCAAGGTTTAACGATAGAAGAAGACCTTCTCTAACTGCACCACCACCAGGAGTGACCCTACCAAGTAGCACATTACCAAGGAAGTATAGCTCTAGTAATTCAAGAGATAGAGATCGTAGTAAATTAAATAGTTATCCCTCAACCAATAAAAAACTAATGCAAAGAAGCTACAGCCTACATAACGACGACATACCATCGTATAGAAAATCACCGATCGATAAAGAAAAATTCAATGATCTAGTATCCCATAATACAGAACATAAAACACCTGTTGAACATTATGGTAGTTCCTCACATTCGATATATGATCCACTGCGAAAATATTTAAGATCTCCAACGTTAGAGTTGTCTGCAGCACATAAGAGATATCATAGTACAGATCTTAGTATGGATGATGAGTTAGGAACGTATAAGAATTCCTCACTGAACTCTATATTAAATAACAGTCCTCTAGAATTTTATGGAACTAGAAGTTCTAGCATGCTACCAAGAAAATATGGGTCTTCCATTACCTCTTCAGAACCAAAGACAGTAGAATATTATGAAGAACTATTGTCTCCAACTAATCCCGAATATTTAACAGTAAGGAGATCTCCATTGTCAAATGAATATCTAAGTAGATGCGAAAATGGATACTATAATACAAATTCGATTAAGCCCAAGTCGTGTATAGGTAAAACAAGAATGGAATCCACAGAAGAGAATGAGAAAGAACTTGAAGAACATGGAAGGTATTTACATAATCCTTTAAGTCCTATAAACTTTCTAAATTAATGTACTTACTAATATAGTTATTGCAAATCATTTTTCTGATTTTCAGAATAACAAGTCAATGTAACAATGAAACCAAAGATTTGCCTTCAACTTCATCGGATTTTCAGTCAACTATTCATCCTAGTGAATAAAGAATTATCAAATATAAAAAATAATAATAGGAGCACTATTTTACAATATTTATATATATAGTTTTACCTGGTCAAAGTATATCTTTCAGTCAATATACCCATTTGTTATCGCAGGTTTTTACAGTTCCCTAATATTAAAGTAATCTATGCATTATACACTAGGCCTCTAAATATTTCGTGAACATATGAATCAGCACCAACAATGTTAAGTTTTATTTGGTTATATTATTATAAATATTTGCTTCCACGTTTAACATATCTTATTATTTTTAGCAAAAATCTGAAAAAAATAATAAACCATTAAAACCTTTGGAAAATCTATACAAAGTAGTACATCCAATTTAAACGTGAAAGCAATAATTAATGTTAAAATGTTTTTATATACCAAGTATTTTAGATATTTTTATCCATGTATTTCAAGCTTCTTTGTATAATAAGAGCTCTGTTGCAAAGACAATATATGATAAAATGTACAAGAAAAATATTGTTAAATGAAAAGAAACTCGCACATGCTTAATTATAATGTTTTCAAAGTTTTTCTATTCTCTTGCAAGTGTAATTATGTTGTTATATACACTCATTGCAAATGATATAAATGTTGTATTAATCATTTAGCTCTTACATTTCTTGGTAGTTGTGTTTTACTATTTTTTTTTGTTATAATAGCTTTAAACAAGAAGCTATATTAATACACTTGTAATGCTTATATTTATGAAAAAAGTGTTAATGATCACATCTACTTAAACAAAAAAATAATAACTTTTGATTGATGTCAAAATCATGGAATGAAGCTCATTTATTTTTATGAGCTCTTCTCCTATGTCATATTCAGACATAGGTATTATTCAGAAAGATTTATAAATAATCTTACAATTTACACAAGAAACTTGTTATTGTTAACAATAACATTTGTTAAAAAAATAGTAATGATACATGTAAAATATTGTTTGAGTGCATGAGAAAATGAATATGGCTTTGATTTCTCATAGCAATGTTGCCTTATATTTGAAAAGACGATTGCTGGTTGGATCATTCAAGGTGTGAAGAATGTTGATGTTTGTATAGAAGCCTCTGACTGATCAACCATAGTCTTCCGCTTGTTATGTATGTGTTTTCTATTGATATACACATTTTAAATAAATATTAATAATTGAATGACTATTTTTTTATTACCCACATTTGAGCAACTTCATTAATAATCATAGAAGTTTAATAATTCCTCTTAAAACAATTACATCTTTTTCTTATAAGAAGTTTAATTATGGATCCTATAAAATTGCGCTTCTATGCTGAGCGGTATGAAAAAGAAAATCTTACATTGAAGTTACAAGAAAAATTTACTCTTACCACTCCAACAAAATCTTTGACTGGAAAATTCTATGCGCGTCATGATGTTATTTCATCATTTGATATCCCAGATGAATATATTAAATTTATTGAACGACGTACAGCTCTGACGCCAAAAAACATCTATGCATTCAGACCTCCTGCAGTTAATATGGAGTAAATCATATATATTACTTTTTTTTTTTTTACATTAACTACCAAAAAAGACCTTTGAATTAATTAAAACTTGATTTTATTAATTGTAGGTATGGATGGTTTACAAAGCCGTTGATACCCAGATCAAATGATCCAAGATTATATTTTGCCAGAAAGGAATGTGAATTTATCAAAAAAGAATTGGACCTTCGACATCTTCATAAAGGTCTACCAGTAGAAAAATTTACTGGTGTACCATTTAAAACATAATAATATTATATATACATGTATATTATATGGGTTACATAATAATTAGGAATTTTTCAAAATCAATGTTAATAAATGTATCTTCATTTATAAGAGTGTTATTAAAATTCCTGCTTTTTTTTTATACATAATTAGTAAACATTGCACTTTTATTGATTGTGAATCATGACCACAAAGTTTCTGAATAAGGAGAAAAGTGTAACACACAGTTATCTATGAACTACTTGATATACAGTAATAATGAATATGTATTTCATGTCGAAACATAAATGTGTACGACTGAATCAATCAACTTGATCAACTTGAACACTACACAAAAAAATCGAATTACACGCAACACAGATCCACCAGCAATTTCGGTTCGGTCTGACTTCCGGTTTCAAAATGGCGGTTATTTCAACAATTAAAACATTCATAAAAAATTGTATGAGCTGTATGAAGCTTGTTTACTTAAGGCGAAGACCCCTGGTCAATTCCTAAAGCTAGTATGCCCTTTACACAAGTTCTATGTCGATGTCAATTCTAACAACTATATCAATTCAATACCAATGTTGTGTTTTTGTATCCTGGCAACACTGGTATACTAGTGTTAATCTGACAAGATGGCAATTTCTAAAGAATTAATGTATACTTCACTTTAGTATACATGTTTTAGAAAATACTGTATGAACATAATTTATTAAATAATTAAAGAATTGACTGCGTATAGTGTTTATAGTAATGATTATAAAAGAATATAATAAAAACCCTTCCTGGTCAGGACACTGGAATTACTTGTGTTAGTGAAGTAGTTGTCAATGATCATGACAGGAAGAGGTTTTTGCGTTAAAATACAACTTCATCTTCATGCTGTATGTATACAGTCATCAACTTTTCAAAAAATCCTATTCTGTTACAAAGATAAAATAAAAAATTAGTCCCTTTTTGTAGGTAACATGTCCTGGTGTCTGGTTATGTCCGAATGGCAAAGTAGCTTTGCAAATTAATACACTGAACTATAATATTGTGTCTCAAAGAATGGTGCCAGTTTTTCCATTACTATTTCATGAAAAATTTACATTTGAAAAATTATTTGCTCGTGTGGTTACTTTAACAGAATTACAGCAGAGCTTGGAACAAGAATTATTTTATGCAAAATTAGTACAATGGATTACACCTAGTAGTCAAGGAATAATTTTAGCTACGTTCGAAACAAATTTAGTTGAGTTATTATACCCTGCATCATGTTTTAAAGGCCTCTTAGCTGGTTTAGATATAGATTTGCTTATGGAACCTACTAAACACTTTCCTGTAAGAATAATTATTGCTTGCATGCATGTTTACTCTTAGCATTGAAATAAAATATATGTTCACACACAGGGCATCATAGCACCTAAAATTGAAGTATCTACAAAGACAATAATAGAAGGGATTATAAACATAGAAGATACTATGTCAGGGCTAAATATTATTAATCCAAAAACCATAAGTTCAAAGGTATTATCATTGTTTGTTAAATTGTAGATCATGTCAATCATAATCACTATTAAAAAAATATTTTGTAGAACACATTGTGCATCCATAGAAAAGAACCGGTCAAGGGTATCATTAGGCAAAAAAGAGTTTGTCACAGTCAAGGAAGAGTTAAAGATCAAAATTATCAATTGTATGTAAAACATAAAATAATTAGAAATAGGAACAATAGCAATATATTACAGTAGAAAATTATTTAATGTTTCTTTTGCAGATCTCAACAAAAATGTAGCAATACATATAGTTCACATAAATGTTCTGATAATTCATGTTGTTCACAAAGAATATTAAGGCCCTTAGCTACATACAATAATTCACATATGTTTGCAAACTGTCCTGTCTGTTTAAAATACAAATGTTATTTTTCTGATTACAATGACACAACTGGTTCTGCAGAAGGCTATAATACTAAATGTAAAAAGGATTTGTTAAATAACAATAACATTTCCAGATGCATTTGTCAGTTTGATAATAAAAAGGATCACAGTAATGCTCAAACTTCAAATAATGTGCACGCAGCACAAAAAGAATCAACAGTATCAATGTAAGATAATTACTACTGGTATATAATTATTTAAGCAAGAATATTATTACATAAAATCTTTTTACAGGTTAGGATATAACAAAAAAATGGAACAGAATATAAATAATACTTATTCGAAACTTGAACATTATGAAATGAAGAATTTTTATAAAAATTTGGAAAAATTTTATAAGAGAATGTACAAGCAAGCAAAATTGCATGCTGAAGAAATTGATGCATAGAAGTCATACGTACTGTTATTCTATAGATTCCAGATATATTTTGTGTTACTATCATGATCAAAATTGAAACTATGCCTTCAAATTGTTAAAAAGAAAAGATAGGTATTAAAATGATCAAAGAGTTATAACTCTATTGATATTACAATATTACATGTTATTATGTTGTAACATTATCCTTATGTTACATTCTTAAATGCAGTATGATATACTGTACTATATATAGAAATTTAAACTGCACATTTTGATAAATATTGCCTTGAATTTAATGCTTTGTATATACTTGTCTTCCCTTCTTATAAGCTGGTGTGCCTAATACTCTTGCGCCCCGAAGAGTGACCGATTTTTTTAAAAGAGCTGGTATTCTTAAATGTATACCTCGTCCATCTGGAGTCCAGCCCTGTAACTTAATTTGCTCATTTTCATTAGGAGTGATTGCAATCCAACCTGAAAAAATATACATTATATATTAATGGCATAAAAAATTGATTGTACCAATATTTGTCAATGTTTCTTACCACTTCAACACATCTAATTAACATTATAATGTTTTTAATTTACTTAACCAAACATGTAGACTTTATTGTGTGTGTATATATATATATAGATTCACCTGCATTTGATAAAACAACATCTGCTGCCGATTCGATGTCACTGATACCTGTTACTTCCATCTGTTTTGGCTGTAAGGAAGGCCATACTTTTAACCTTTCTGAGTTATTTATAGGCACAACGAAAGCTTCTGTATGTAGTAATTTATTATATAAATCATCCGCATCAATGGTATGGCACATTGTTATAGGTAATGCATTGCTTGCAAAGATTGTACATCTGCAAAAATTTTCGACTGTAAAAAGAATATACCAGTCTAATTAAATGTGCTATACAAACCAAGTACCTAATAAAGGTGTTTCCTTCTAAGTAATCCAACCTTCCTAAACCTCCTACAAATATTGTTTGCTTTGGTTGCATGACAAATGTTCTAGGTGAAATAATTCTATTTGGTAATGTTTGTACTAATTCTTCAGTTGTTAATAGGTCTAGTATTTGGTCAGATTGAATAGTACCGGGTGTGTCATAACACCAACGACTACGTACGTAGTTTGGATCAGTTTCATCTAATCCAAATTTATTAGTGTCGTGTTTATGCGAAGATGCAGCAAAGGGATCACTAGTTTCTGCAATATCGGCTTTGCAGGATTTGAAAGTTTTACCTATAAATCCTAGATAAAATTATGCAAACGTTGTAATATATGAATGAAAATATACTTCATAAATTATAAGCATACAATATAAAATCCATAATATACCTTCTGGTGTAGCATATTTTATATTATGAAACAAGTTTAATTGATGGCATCTTATAAATTGTGCCGCAAGTCGCCCTTCTTCCTCAGCTTGCAACCGTTTTGTTCTCAAATAAAGTCTCCATCTTACAGGATTCGTAATTGGAAATTTTAACAAATTTAAAGTAGTTCCCGGCCATGGAGATATTGTTGCACGTCGTACAAGATCAGCAGCTTGATCTTTGCAGTAATCAGATAGTAAAAGATCATTAAACAATGAAGATTTACCTACATTTGTACATCCTATTAAATACACATCTCCTGTAATATTAAAAAAAAATTTTATCACAGAAATTAAATTTGTTTTTGTAACTTTGTATAACTTAAGCATTATTATACCATTATATTTCCAAAATTTATGTAATTTATTTATAAGTTGTTCTATTCCATATCCAGTTTTAGCAGAAATTAAAGCTATATGCTTAATATTTTCTTTTCGTATGCCTGTAGTTTCTATAGCTTTCGACATACATTCTTTAACATGCTTTTCAAAAGTTGGCGAATCTTTAGGTAATAAATCAAACTTATTTCCCACTAAAAATACAGAGGTTCGAGGATGCAAAACACTGGCAATATCTGGCCATATACTACATGGAAAGTCTGTTAGATCGATCATTAGAATAACTGCACACTTTTTTGTTTTTATTACTTTTAAAAGTTCAGGGTAATCTTCTGGAGATACTTTTACTTCTAAAGCTGTATTATAGTGTTTTATAAAATGACATCTTTGGCAAATCATAGTCTTTAATTCTTCGTTGGTTCTACCCATAAATATTTCTGAGGGTAAATAACCAGGAAGTGCATGATCTTTGCAATGTAACAAAGCGCCACAGCCACCGCATGGAATTTGACTAATATTAGTATTTTTATTGGCTGTACCATAAAGCCAATCGCTTGGATTTTGCGAATCATCATACTGTTCATAATCATCCATCCAGTCATTTGGAATATTCTGTAAATCTTGTAATTTTTCTTCGCTGTAAGCTTCCTCATACTCTATAAAACTAGGCTTCTCTCTACCCTGTGATAAACTTTTGGTTTCCAAATATTTTTCATACAAGGCTTTATAATTTTCATTAAGAACTGAAAAATGAGATTTGTCAGTTTCTTTACCCACGTCTTCGGGAACATTCTTTATTTTATCAGTGGATACATCTACTCGTTTGAAACTATCCGTAGATGCATAAGGCATGTGTAAGACAGCATGCGATTCGGTATTATCCAAAGTAGAATCTTTGGTTGCTTGCCTAATAGCACAGTGCGTACTATTATTATCATCATTATGGTTTAAAACAACGCTATACACAGGTTTTTCCAATTGTTCCATCACTTGTCGTTTTTTTTCTATCTCTTGAAACTTCTTTTTGAGTATTACACGTTTCAAATATCCTAATTTCATGTTTTCATAAGCCAAGTACTCACTGTATAGCAATTTGTCTTGCAAATCTTTAACTTTAGGATCAATTTTGAACAAAACATTTTCATATCGTTGTACCGAATAATGGTATATTTGAATGTAAGGTAAATATTTCGTAAAATATAACTTTAGTGCACATGGTTTCGCCTTTAGTATTATTTTGGCAAACGACATTTCGAAAATACTCCTTAGAAATAATATGTCACTTTCGATAGTCCATTTCTGCAAAATTTATAACATAATGTAATTAAATTATTACTTTACTTCTAGAGAATTATGATTAACTAATTACAAAACATAACCAATAAATATATTCCTACTATATATGTCAAAAAAATTCAAATTTTGTTATTCAATGGAATTTCCGAAGATGAGGTTATCTCTTAAAGTTTATAACCAGAATTTTTTGTTCGTGTTCATGAATGAAAAAGGATTATAAAGTTAAGTAACTAACCTAACTACCCTAGATAAACAATCAACAAGATTGGCGTGCAGAGAAACGAAGGTTACATGGATTAAAAGGATTTAAAGAGAGAGAGAGAGAAAAAGATAGATAATAATAAAAGAGAGAGATAGATAAAGGTAGTCGCAAGCGATATATCGAAAATCGATAGGGCGTCGCGTTTCCCGCCACGCGACGCTTTTCGCCGGACGAAAAATGCCGGACGCGTTCAACTGCGTAGCTGATGGAAGAATAAAACGTTCAAGAGGAATTATCGCGGTAATCGATGAATTACATGATTCGTTAGATGTATGTGGCTGATTGTTGGATCTAAGTCCAAAAGTGTGTCAATTCGATCGTCCCTCGCGTTTACGACAACACGAGGAGTGCGATTTGTTCGGCGACAATATGGCGAATTCTCGAAAGGTAAATCATTTGGCTTTTTTTTCTGCGTTGCATGCGCTACGATGACCAGTTAGCCCGCCTATTTTAATATTATACGATTAATCTAATTTCTTCAATTACGTGCATAGACATACGAGCTTTCGTCAAATGTATATTAGTTACCGAATCTATGCGACTTACCTACATATGATAATTTTTGGACATTCGAAATATTACATAGGTACACGTATTACATAATAGAGTATTATATGAAACACAAGCGTTATGTTATCACGGAAAACTTTGAAAAATTTGAAAATCAATCTCATAAGAATTCCTTAAAGATTATCTGTAAATTATTTTCCATAAATCTTATGTTACTTCGCCGTAGTATAGCTTGTAATACAGTAACAACAATGTCCCAGTCCGATTACTATGGAAAGCACGGTGTACCAAGATAATATTCCTTGACTCTGCATAAAGACAAAGGGAATTGGAGAAGCAAAAGAAGGCCGTAGGTACTTGGCGTCGAATTTATCGCAGAACTTTAAACGCGTTCGAAATTGTGGGCTTGCGTTCAGCGTAGCGCAAAAAGAGAAGCGGCGCAGATGTTTCGCGCTCGTTCTATTTTTCGTCTGTCAACTATCCTAATGATTTATCGCGTTCATTAATTTTCCCTTTTATTTCGAAAAGAACAATATTTCCTTACGGAAGATCGCTCGATGCATCATCGATCTATCGTAAGGAATAACGTGACTACGTTCGTCAGTCCATACGTTCACGTTCGAATACACGCGCATCCACGTGTGTGGAACGAAAGGGTTCGGGGAGATCGAAGATTCGAAGCGAACGGAGCAGGAGTCGGTCGAAGACACAAAAGTGGGTCAGGGCTGTATACTCGAAGCTCGGCTTGCACGTACGCCACGCTCCAAAATGCTTTCAATCCTATCGGGGGCCTTCGTTATATGCGTTGGAAGGGCCCCGTCGTGGCTGTTTACAAAAACAACGCGATATGGGTAGCTAGCCGTTTCTCCGTTTCCTTTTACGATCACATTACTATATACATTTATATATATATATATCCACTTATCTTTGGAACCTAACCTAACTCGAGTAAAATTTTCGACATATTATTTTTCATCGTTTATAGAAATCAGTCGAGTTGGCGTAACATCCTTATCGCTATGATTCGCATACGTGCTTCGTTTGTCGTCTAGTTTATGTGGACGAAATCACGTAAATGCATTCGCTCTCTTCTATTCGGGAATTTCCGCGGTAAAAAGAAAATCACACGCAGCGTGCGATATATTTGAAAAGCCCGAGCGACCTCCTCGAACGGAGGACAAAAAGAATATCGAGGCACAACGGTGGTTGTATAGTATAATACGGAAGGAGTCTCTCTCCGGGAGAGCTTAGAAACATATTTTCCACGAATAAATCGAATGAGAAAAAGCTGAGGGTATTTATTTTCGTCCGATGGCGTTCTCTTCGCTCTCTCGAATGTTGTTCGAAGGAATATACCGTTCGTCTATCGTTTTCCGCGCTTAGCTACGATTGGTCAATTTTGATGATACCTATAGTACGATAATCGGGATGTACGTTTTATCGTTTTAAATCATCGAAGCGGTGAACGATCGTTGTGCAAGGTCGGAAAAAACGTCTCCGTGATGCGAAAACTCGGCTGAATTCCATGAACGTGATCGTTCGTTAAACAGCAATGCAGCTTATTAGTGGTACAAGGTCGATAACTTTGACTCGTTCGTCGCAAACGCTGGATATCTTATACATTCTCGCGTGTTTCTCTTACGTGGGTAAATAGGGAAATGATAGTCACGGTTCGCGTCTCTTTTTAGATCTTTCTACGTTATAACCTCTCAAGAATTGCATGTAATTATTCACGAGGTTGAAGAAAATCATCCGGGAGTCGGGTTGGTTTCTTAATGAATTTCAGTCTTATGAATTGTGAGAAGTTTTAAGGATTGCCAGGAACGTTGATCAAATAACATCTCCTTCTCGCGTGCCTCGTACAGCGTTCTCTCTCTCTATCCTTCTCGTCCGTTAGCGACCAATCAACGCCTAGAACGAAAAGTCACGCGTTGCTCGCTAAGATGTAAACAAGTTTGCTTCTCTCTCAATCTCATTTTTACCTTCTTTCGCCGAATATCGTTGGAAGAAAGAGACGCACATAAGGTTACATAAGTCTCGAGTGATTTATCTCTCTTTGCCAAGGTGGTTCTCACTCTGGTACTACGATATGTATGTTTGTCGAGAAACATGAAAAAGATACGTAAACTCTTTCATTGTAAAAATAAATATATATAAAGAGAAAGATCGCTAACTTAAAAATCAATATCCGTTTTGCATAAATAACATCGTTGCTTCTCTTACGGAGAAATTTGTATAAAAATTACGTGCCTCGATTTTGAATATCTTCATGTACTACATACGAATCGTCCGATCGATCGATCGATCGATCGTGTCAGCTCGATCACCAGGCCAATAACCTTCTCGGTGAAATCTACTTGAGCTACACACACGCGCGTACTTTACTATACATACATTTACTTCCTCGGAAGCGAAGTTGGTTTAATGACGTTTTACCAACGACTGACGAGTCAGTGGCATTAGTGGGTGTTATATGTCGATAAGTATATCGCAGTTTATATGCTTCGTTGCTCGCACGAAAACCCAATCGTAGCTGCCTTTCCGGTTTCTGTTTTACCTTCATACATGTCGCTTCGGATGAACTCGAACGAGCGTTCGATGAACCAGGCGAGTAAAAATCGTTTGAGATTATTTCCGCGATGGTTCCATTGGTAAATCTTACCTCGAACCTTTCTTTATGACACGAGAAATCTTCAAAAGTTTCCTGGTCTAGCGAGAAATGCCAGAAGCAGGATGCGTGGTATTCTTACCCACTAAAACTCTCTGATGCAGGCCATCGATTAAACGTTGTCACTCGGGCCCACCCGTTACCTGGAAGATCATCGAATATGTTTTCAAAAGACCTTATAAACGAATCAGATCAAAGATACGTCTATCAATTAGTCATACAGACATCGATTACATTCATTCGTCGCCAAACTTTCTGATGACACTTCTCGCTGATGTGTTATAATACACTTATGTCACGGTACGGTGCACTTCTAAGATTTCTTTGGTAACGAAGATAACGAACCGCAGAATCGGTATGACGCAATGTGGTTCTCGATGATAAAGGAATTAGTAAAACGTGGAGTTCAAAGTGACGAATGATGAAGGCGAAGAAGAAGGGGAAAATCGGTGGATCACACCACATCTGCTTCCGGTTAAAGTAGCTTAGGTGATTATAGGTTATGGATTCGAAACCCCTCAATGGAGTTTCCGTTACGTCATGACCTTCAACTTGCAAAGATTACCAAGCGGAATGCATCATCCTGCATTTTTTGGTACGGGGGCTTACCCCGCTTAAGATCCATTGAATTTAATACGATTAAGCGTGGGACGTAATTAAATGCGATTAAATTACAGCGGGACTTTCAAGAGAATTGTTTACACGATACGTACGAGATGAAAAATATATACGTCAGAAGAAGTACACGAGCATAACATGTTGTTAAATATTTATATTACACGTAAAACATTTCTTTCGATTAAAAATACAAATTAATAATAATAAGGTACCTACGTGTTATCTGTACGAACACGGAATAAATATTGTTTAGCAACGCACGGGTGTATAATTAATAAGAAGCGATACCTATGACACATCGGGCACGGTTGAAAAAGTTGAATGGCACTGCGAGTATATTGAATTTAAACATCGAGCAACTGGTATCGATCGGATAACGATGGCAAACAGCCGAGGTCTCTTTCGAGGACGATAAATATTTTAATCGATCTCTCTTACGGTTCTTTCTCGATACGTGTCTCTTTCTCGCTCTTTCATTCGTCTTTCGCGATACTTTTCTTCGCAAAAGACGCATATGCCATTTAGCACGTAGCGTTCGTTCGTACTTCGTAAACACGCTACGTGAAGTATTACCATCATCTGCGTTCAATATTCACGTTGTTCGAAAACAATAGCCAACTTTTCTCGATCGTTAGAAAGATCGATTCATGCTCCAAACGCGATAAAATGTTTCGAGCCGTTCATCGAAAGATTTGCCGAGAATATCTACTTATAAGTAGATATTGTAACTTATAATCACTTTAATTTTAGAAGCGTATTGGGGAATGTGATTAAGAATCAAAACAAATGTCAGATGACAGGCGACAGCAGCGCTACGTAGCCGAATGATTAGTTAATAACGACATCAGCGACCTTAAATGTTCTTTTTTGGAATTTATGCAATGAATAAAATACTCTTCAAAGTAAAAAAAAAAAAACTGTAAATGGAACATAAAAAAAAATAATTTAAAAATTAAAAAAAAATTATAACCCATTATTATCCCATTACGAGACTAGGCTTAAAATTTGTGTTTTGAAGAGTAGAATTTTTGAGAATGTTTTAAAAAATTTTGAAGGATACAAACAATCTTAAAATTCTTGTTTTAACTTTGGAATGAAAAAAAAACAATCAAATTTATGATGAATAATTTTTTGCATAAATTTTTCAAAAATTTCATCAAAAAACACGAAATTTAAAAAAAAAAGTCCCAAATCGGACAATTTTTCACCAAGTTATGGCTATTTAAAAAAAAAATACCCGAAATTTTCGAAAATTCATATCTCTCGATTGGCTGAATGAAAAAATTTGAAAAAATTCATAGAAACCTTTTTCGAAGGGTACAAAAAGATGCCCAAATTTCAGCGAAATCAGAGATGCAAATCCAATCGGTAGGATGAGTTGGCATGGAATGCCCCGTATGTACATAGTAATAAATGAGAGTCTATCAAGAAAGCTTAAGAATAGTTTGAAAATACAAAATAGTTTGAAAATAAATTGACGATAGTATGCGATATCGTTTTACCTAATGTTTACACAATTTTACCGTGTCGTCGATCTTACTTCTGTAGGAGGAGCGGGTCGTACGCGAGGAAGCTCGAAAAGGAACGCGTTGGCCGAAAATACGGATGTTTACTTTGTGCGTCGGTAAACAAACTATATGACTAAAAAGAGGCGTGTCGTACGACGCGTTAGTAATGCAAATCGCGTTCAAAATATCGGCGACACGCGTCTAACGGTATCATACGCTCGTTTCAAACGTTGTTTATCCTTTTCCTCGGATGTTCATCGAGTGCTACCGTCTTGATCCAGAGACTCGAGACGAACACGGTGAGAGAGAGCGAGAGAGAAAAGATTCGTGCTCGCTACGACGTGGATACGTTTTCGAAAATTTAGCACGCGTGTATCTCGTTCGGCAAAAAAAAAAAATATGTCTGTAAGTATATATTATATCTACACATATATACATACATACATAATGTCATCGTACGATCGGCAACGAAACAAAAGCGGACAGTCGTGATCTCTTGCTGGTAAAGATGGCGGATATAAATCGCCGTTATACTCTTGGCACGATTCCCGTTTAAAGTATCGTTATAAATACTCGCTCGGGCTAGGCCTCTCATGCCACAATAAACCGTGCTCATAACGCTCTTGCTAATTCTACGACTTTGCTTTATATCGAAAGTAGTATATCCAAACGGTTCATCGGCGTATCGCGATCGTACCGTTTCGATTTTCGAAGGGAAAGTGAGAAGAACGATTAATGACAGAGGTGACAAATGCCTGCCGACATTTATGTAAGTTCTCAACGCTGTCTAATCATTTTTACCGGTCCCGATACCGACGTTCCGTGCGAGAATGCTCGTTAAAAATGTGTGTCGGTAAGGTAGAGACCGACCCTTCATCCCCACTCCCATCGGCCTTTCTTTTCTCGCGTTTTCCGAGGGATCGTTATCGCTCGTTAGAGATGCGAAAGGCGGCACGGCGCGTCGGAGTGGAAGAAAAAAGATAAAAAGGTTGATGATATGCCTCTCGCGTGACTTACGATGACTCATAGGTCTTACGAGACGCGATAAAAGTAAACTTACCTGTTAAAACATGCGTCGATATCGTGATGTTACCGCGCAATGGACTCGAACGATATTTTATTTACGTACGTCGATCCGCTTTTCTAGGAAAAACTTTGTATTTTTCTCTTATTATCCTAAATAATTATTTCATACGTAGTCGTCTAATATTATCCGTGTTTTTTTATTTCTCGTTAATTAAAGATATCCAGTTCGAACGTCAACGAACCCTTACGTAAATGGAACGAGAGCGTCGTTGGAAGAAGGACGTTTTGAATTCTTATATGGTCGAAGGAAAAATATTAACGCGTATGTGACATTAATAATTGTGTGTTTCTAATTGAATATGATCGACTGCGCGTGTAATTAATATGTCACCTTGATCATTTGCACCGTAACGAAGAAATTCCGCTTGCAGGTGGACTATCCTATAAAATTCAAATCGCCGTTATATAATTGACTATTTTCCACCGTGTACTATAGCAACTGGACGATGTATCTGTTTATTTGCACGTTTTATTAATAGACGACGCCTTCGAGGCGGCAAGTTCAGCGTGCGAAAGAATGTATTGCCTTTTATGTGAAAATTTCATGACGTAACGTCCATTCATTTATCAATCCATATAACGAAGCCCATATTATTTACATCGTTCTCTCTCTCTCTCTTTATCTCTTCGCGAGAGCACGTTTACGCGATAACGCGTGAAACTTTGTAAACCTTGTGCATCGATTAAGATAGGCGCCTCGATATCGCGCGATCGAGCAGGAAAAGAGATCGCTCTGGAGATCGTTTAACATCCGCTCGTTTCACACGCATTTTGCTTCTCTAACAAAAAGACGATGTCTTCTTATCCTTTCTCTAAGTAGTACCTATCTCCCGATAGGAAAACTTTCTCCTTAATTTCGTATCAAGCATACGGTAACGATGAGTTTGTTATTTCAAGGCGATTTGCTTAATAATATCTTGACATTTCGATCGTCGATGTTTGTGTCCAGTTAAGTCCAATCACAAAGACCAATCGCTGTATACGAAGGTCGAAAGACTCGTTTTAAATGTAGGAAAAAGAAGAGATGCGGGAAGACATGGCGCCAAGCATACAAATTTGATAGTTCGACTTCCGGTCCCCGAATTGCTTACGTACGAAACGTTTACAAACTCTGTCCTATGGAACACGTTCGAGAGAACCCTGAACTTTCTAAGAATTATAAAAACTGCGTGTAACTATCTATGTGTATCTACCTATAAAAAAATGAAAAGCCGATAGCCACGGTATATCTATTCCCTGAGACGGTGTTCATGAGAAAGGAAAACAAGGATATAAATTCTTGGTTACTTTCGTCGAAGAAAAATCGCATTTTACTCGCGACTCGCATAACTTTCGACCCGTACGATCGTGCTCTGCGTGACATTATCCAGCGTGACAAAGAGGAGGAGTGTCGCGTTAAAATTCACAACGTGGCTGGTCATCGCCGGATAGCTCGTTCGAATGGTAGAATTTCACGCGCCGTGTTTATACTCTCGACGACGAGCGGGACCGTGTAAACTGATGAGAATCGACTATTACGATTTTACGGATAATTCTAATCTTATCGGTATCTATGTTGTCGCGAGAAAAATATTTGTCTTTTGGGAAGCGAGCAAACGAATTCTACTCGACGATCGAGTCGAACGCTCGCGCGAGCATTGGAGATCGCGTTACGCAAGCTTGATTTAAAACTCCGACTCTGCATTCATATGCGGGACATTCTTCGACATATCTAATCGCTCTTTTTCCTCGTAGCTGTAATACATACATCGTTTAGAAACGCGTCGGGGAAAAATAAACATCCTGCGACTGCGTGGAGTCCTATCGAGCATCGTGCATGTTTCTTCTCCAATTGGAGAGAAATCTTGGGAATATCGTATATATATTCGATACGATAAACACATCGGTCGTAGTTAATTATAAACTTGACACGTGTCACATATTTCTTGTTTCGGAATAATTAAATTTTCAATATAGATAATCGTTTGCAAATTGTATTTCCAATTTAAACCGCTTCTATGTACGTGTAATCAAAGACGATAAGCGTGTACTTAATAGGATAAAAAAGAAATAATTGGTTGCTATATAGCGCGTGGTATATTAAAACCGATCACGTCCAACTTTCATCGATACTCGAGTATTCTCTAATGTCTCTCTAGCGTATAGCATATGGCGATAGAAAGTGATCGAACGTTTTGCTCTTTTCAATCTTTTTTTCTCCAGGCATGGATCGTCCTTTGCACAACTATCTTTGAATATTTTTTCGTTCGTTATTTAAATTCTTTTACGTTCTCTTTCCCATGTAGGCTTGTTTACCCTACGCGTTCTTCGTAATTTTTGAAGCATACCTACCAGTGAACATAATGGAAATAGCTGTGGGCTATGAATTTGTATTCGTGCGTGTACAGAAACCAACTGATCAACGGAGCAACGAAGCGCAGAGTAAAAAGGGAAAGGAGATGGTGGCACGTTGTTGGCCTACCGGGGCAATAAAGTCAAGGTTTTCCACTGGCTGTAATAACGCGATCCTACGATGCACTTGCGATCGGATTCTAGCGATAAACATATATACACACACACAAAAAAGAACATAATGGTCATAACCGTTAGGCTGAAGAAAAACAAGAGGCATGACTTTCATGACTACTAGAAAGGATGACTATTAAATATTATCTTCGATCATTCTTCAACATATTCTGGAGAAATGATTCGTGCTAACAATTAGCTTGGTGAGACAGGTGCCAGAACGTTTACAAAGATTGAGAGAGGTCTAATCGAACAGCACGTTTAATCAGATCTCACACGAAATAGATGTTCGTTTTCCAGTGAAAACGAACCAAGTTGACCTAAAATACATGCGGTATAATTTTGGAAAAGTCGACGTTACGTTTTGCAAGAAAATTCGTTCTTGTATTTTACTACCAGCTCGAATAGTGCAGATTGGACATACAACGTGGAAGCGCTTCGTGGTAAGTTCGAAGGCGTTCGTCTCCTTTCTCGGGTCAATCAAGTTCATTGGCTCTTTTTCGGAGCCGGCGCTCTTTTCACACTTTCAGCTCGGCGAATCTCCTCGTGTGTACGCACGTTCTTGCGCAATCCACATTGGGTCACTGTACCGAAACGATGAATTATTTCTTTCGGCGAGTCGCGCCACCCAAATCGATTTCAAACGAATCGACTTTATAATGCTAACGCGACAACGATGCTGCGTCTTTTCGGTAGCATTACCAGGGTCGAATGATCGTGTTGATCCAAGATGAGTAACAACGCCTCTCTACATATCGTCGGTGCGCTTAACAAACCTTATATGTGCATTTTTGTAATTGAAGAACTTAGTTGCAAAAGTCCTTAAGTCCAAATTAAGGACTTTTTTATCTGATACCTTTTCTATCTGAAGTGTGACATGTTCTACGCGTTGATGATATCAGAAAAAAAAGTAAAAAAGTGGACTTAAGGACTTTTGCAACTGAGTTCTTCAATTACAAAAATTCACATATAAGGTTTGTTAAGCGCACCGACGATATGTCACACGATAGAATGACTTTGACACTTTTTTTGTTTGCTCATGTAGTTATAGGTATACATATGCGTTAACGTAAAACGCGAAATGGCATTTACAGCCAGCTCCAATGTAGATAAGGTTAGGCCAGGTTAGTTGCCACGCCAATTGGCGTTCCTGGTCAATAATAAAAGCGTTAATAGACGCCTTTCGAATTGATCTACACCCCGTAACTTTCGATGCATCGATAAAATAAATCTCCTGGCGTGGCACCTCACTGTTCCTCCGCTCGAATTGCATGGTCCATTAAACGCGCGTACACGAGTGCTCTAAAACACAAAGTATGCATTAAGAGATCTATTAGGTACTACTCTCGCGCTAGATGTAGGTACCTTTCTCGATGGAAAAGCCAACCGAGCTGCGGTTCCTGTATGCTCATAATTATTCATTTTGTAATTAATGAAATAATCATGATCGAAGGTCAATTATCTTATTGTTTTCGTGTCGCATCAACCGGTTGCCATTTTGACGACACGGAGACGAGAAAATGGCGGACGTTTATGCGATAGGCGTTATAAAAGTGTGGAACTCACGCGGTGTTTACCGAAGAATCTTAAAGAGGCGTGTCGGTTATATCCTTCGCACGTGTAATTCTTGCCTTTTTTCTCAAAGCGCTCGCTACCTTCGAGAGAAAGAGAAAAGGACAGAGAGAATGTTCAACGAGTAAAGGATGCCGGCCGGTGGTTTTGTCGTGTACACGATCGTTAAAACCGCACGGAAGGCGGCAGCCACGGATGTAGATTTATCTGCTAATATAGTAGCGATCCTCCATTGTAGTTGCTCGAGCGTAAATGCTCCTTGGTAAAACGCTAGAGGGTGAACTCACGAGTAATCCTTTCTCTCCGGCTGAGTCCGTGAGTCATTCACCGTGTTCCGTGTCTCCGTTTTTCTTTCTTTCTCGTTCTTACCTACTATTTCCAAGTTTACTCGAGAAGAAAGAGAGAAGAAGGTGGGAAAGAGAAAGCCTGTTTTATCGAGAACTCCCTTCTACCTGCTAACCGAACTTGATTTCCTTCTTAACTTCTCCGGGCAAGTGTCCTTTTTTATCAAATAGTAAATACAATATGTACGGTATCGCGTAATTTCACGTTGTCACGGCGCAGGTAACATTGTCATCAATTTCTACGAACCATTACTTTTCACGCTACAGTTTAGTGTCAAAGTTTTCTCGGGGTCTTGGAGCAAGGGGAATCATTACTCTTAAATAGAACCAGCTTAAAACAGTATGCTAGCGAATTATACTAGGAAAGTCGTCCGAAAATAATATCGCGAGTGTGTATGCTCTGGAGCCATGAGAGAACACTGGTCAATGACCTTATGTTTTTGGATTCGCACACTGCGAGCTAAACTCGTGCGGTCTTAGACGAAACGTCCGTAATGGATTCCTCCTTTCTATTTTTTATTACGTTAGTGAAATTTTATTGAAATTAGACGCCTCGAAAGTTCCACGAGTAAACAAAATCGTCAAGTTTTCCACAAAGAGAATATATATATGCGAAGTAACATAGTTATCGTATTCGTCATATGCGGTTTTCGCTTTAAATCGCCGTAATTGTCGGTGGCGGTCACGATAGCACCGTGTTTATTTTTGTACGCATTATTATACATATAAGTACCCACTGAACTAACCACCGCGCGCATGCCATCGGAGGATGAGTCATTGAACGAGATCGTCCGTTCTTTGCATAATGACATCATATACCCGTGTAATACACCGGCAGGTGTAATTAGTGTGTTTCTTCCGCGACGTTAGCAGCCGTTGAAAGAGAAAAGACGAAAGCGTCTGCAGGTTTATATAATTGAAATGAAATATTTCAATTCATGAGTCATAGGAAATATATTCATTTATTAACTCGAATATTCTGTACTACGTTATATTTGCCCTAGCGACTTATCATTTCGTGTATCAATTCTCCGATACATGTTGCAGAATTCCCAAATGAGAGTAGAACGTGACGGGAGATAAAATAGCTTGTTCCTGTTTTCTCGCTAGCTCGTTATCGAAATAATTACTCGCTTCGAGTTAATTCTATGTATAGATCAGCACTATTATCGGTGTTGTACTTTATTTCTTTCTTTCGTAAAAAGCCATTCCATCGTCGTATAGTCGATGGCGATGATCCGGCTTATTAGCGAGCTTCTAAATGCCCTGATAGGCGTGAAGTATCAAAGATGCGAGTAATTGGACGACTGACAAAGTCCGAAAGGCTGATCTTTTTACCCCTCTTCGTGCTTTTGCAGAACTTATCGTCGTTATCTCGTTCGGCTTTTCGTTACCGCGATAATCCACAAATATGGGATAACAGGATTTTATATCCCTCGTATTATCGTCAATGATAATATCATTATTTCGTATAAAAAGAGCTCATATATGTATAATGTGAAATACACATGTTTGTATCAATGAAGATAAGAGTTGTAACATATATCGGCTATCGAGAGTGCAATAATCTCCTTTAAACGTACCCCCACGATCGATCTTGATCGAGCAAATACACGAATATAGTGACAAGTGACACTAGAATGTCAATAAACATCGTGGTTATTAGTACTCAGCTATTAATTTCATATTAGAACAGTGCTGACTTTCGAATTCCCGGCTTTTCAATGCAAATGATTAATTACCTATTCCGTCACGAAATTAGATCAACGTATCTATAATTTCAGCTTTGCGAATGAACACGAAATTCAGACTCGTCGACCGGTGCGATGCTCGGCTGAACGGATAACGAAGACTACAGATTATTGATAATAATCGTGGCGGGATCCGAGTTATTCGAATAACGGGATATAAGTGTATTTTGGGTGGAGTTAAAATGAGATCGATATATCATTCGGGAAGAAAGTAGTCTTAGTTATTTCGACAGCTAGGCATATACGAACATGCTCTTGTTTGTACAAGCCCGTTTTATATTGGTGATGCAAAAAGAAACAGGCGCGTGGGGTGATAAGTATTTTTCGAAGAAATCTCTATCACCACGCGTGCGACCTTCACGATCGCCCCTGTCTGTCTTTCTCTCCTCTCCTCTCTCTCTCTCTCTATCTTTGTCTGCGATTTATTTTTTTTCCGATCTCAGAGATATACCGAAATTTTGTGCGTAGCTCGTGCGACCTTGAAACCCAGATACACGTGCCGCACGATACCACGGACGTTCATCTCGTCTTTTCCTCTTTTACGATAGGCTATATCTCGTCCCTGTTTTTTTTTCCTGCTGGTTCAGTGCTCCTTTTTCTCATTTTTCACTTTCTTTTTCTTTGCCAAAGGAAATATTACTTTGGCGAGTCACTTTTAATTACTCGCCTGATTTATTTCATACAGTCTAGCTAATAATACCGATGTACTACACTCTTATTTCCTTTTTTTGCAGGGTAACGCGAATACCTTGGTAGAAGTACAGGAAAATAACAGGTTAGAGGGATCAACGAGGGACGATTTGAAGATCTCATACTCGACAAGTAAGTTACTACTCGATAAATTTTGATAAAGATCTTCTATCTCGTGTTCTAGCTCGTGATAAATCTAACGTAAGATCTAATCATCTGTGTTTTCGTGATACGCGCGTACTTTTGCGACAAACTTTGTTTTCGTTCGGTTAGAAGTAATACAAGGCTAACGCTCTTTCGAATACCCGATAAATATCCCGCCTTGTTTTCGTTCCCACCTTTTTCCTATATTTACACCTCACTCTGTTCTATGTTTGCTATTGTTTTTTATCTCGATACTGCGTCGCACGTCGTAAGAGTCACCTGACCCGTTAAATTACCTAAGTGTTTCCTCGATATACGCGAAATAAAACATTTGAGAAATTTCGAAACCGACGGTAATATCGAAGATTTTATAACTATGCAAATGTTACCGCATATTTTGGTAGCCGTTTAGCTGGTACTCGCGAAATATTAAGTCATACATCGTCGTTAGAAATTAACAGGACATGTAAATGCACCAGCACGTAAGAATGCTAATTTGATTATAATAAAAGAGTCATTGGTTATACGAATACTCTCGAAGATAAAGGAATACCTTTTATGCATGAAATATGCATGCAACACGACGTTTGTTTCTCGCATATTTTTCAAGAGTCGATGTTATATAACGCTTATCGCGGCATTACGATCGTTCTCCTTTAAAATCGCAATCTGAGCACTTTGTTTTGAACCAAACTAACTACGTATTCCATTTTAATTAATCGCATTTGCGATAGACAAAATCTTAACTTATTGCGTCTTACGTTCGTTGCCCAAAAATTGGTTGATGTAATAGTCCGACGAAATTCGTTATGCTTTTATGAAATCGTACGTTTTCAGACGAATTTATCAGTTCGACTTTCGTACTTGGCAATTATAAAGAGCTATTAAATGTATCAATTCTATCGGACAAATTATCTCGAATATAGTAATCTCCTGTTTGTCCGCTTACAATGTAGCTCCTTCAGATGGATGTGAATATAACCCTTGTATATACATTTTTACGTCGACGCTCACGTAACAGGCTCGTAGAAGCGTAAAATCGACCGACCTGGTATGCCTTTCCTCTTTTTAGAAGAACAAAAATATCCATCTAATCGTTTAATGAACGAGTGCTTGTAAAATCGGAGCTATATATACCGATACGTACTGCTTTTCGCTAAGGCGAGTAATTATAATCTCGAAGAGTCGAGGATGAGTTAAAGATGCGCTCGAACGTTCGATCGTTTAACGAAAAGTCTGATGAAATGTTAAAGGTTCATTTGACTATGTCACCGCGACGTGACGTTAAATCTACGCAGCTCGTCGCTCCGGCACTAACGACTCTCGTTGCAATCTACCGATTGACTGACTCATTCGACCTCGTAGCTGCCTCCATCGTAGCTGATTTCGCTACTGAATATTGATAATGTTTTCGAAAAAAATGTTGTATATAATGACGGAAGATCGTGCGTGCAACGATCGAAGCTTTTGAGAGAGCAGTTCGAAGATTTCTTTTCGTCGTCGTTGAAGGGCACGAAGAGAAACTTTCGTGGTTTCTTGTAGGTGGGCCTGTATCTTGGCCGACGACTCCTACCATACGCGGAAACCGGTTCGAGCTGTTATTAGGGACGTTTCGACGGCGTTCTTTAAATTTTCTATCCGAGACGAGAAATCTCGCATGGTTTCTTTTCACGAAGAAGCCATTCTCGTTGACTCGTAGACACGCTTGATTCTACTCGAGCAATTATTTGCTTGATCGTCATACTCCTCGTATATATTTTTCAATTTAGCAAGGTTGACTCCTTTCTATCGATCTTCGGTATTTTTCTCGCGGAAATTTCGCTCGAAAGTATAGACATCGAATTTCATACCGATTCGATGCACTTAACGGGACTCAGCGGTATTTCTTGCGAGCGTAGATCGTTTTCATCGACCTTGGCTTGTCCTACAACGAATAACCAGCAGTGAAATTACTTGTACTCGACATGCTTCGAGTCTGACGAGAGACGATAAGTTGTTTCCGTGGCAGGACGAAATTCGTGTTGAGAAAAACTTTGCCATATATCGTATAACCTAAATATTCGAATTTATATACATATATTTCAACTGACAGACGACGCTTTCTTACGTAAGCAATGAAAACAAATGTTTATCTTAAAAACAATAACAACTCTGTTCGATCGAAACGTGACTCTACACAGAGGCGGAAGGTAACTCGAAATGCTCTTAGAAACTCACGGAGATAAGGTGTACCTAAAAATACTAACATCCACGATCGTTGACATATCGTTCTCGCTAAGTAAATAAACTAATACCGATAACAACGACGGTGAAGTGTCCGCTAATGTCCGATCGAGTTATCGTCCGAAGATAAAATCGATTACATAACATCAAATAGTCGCGCGCCATGATGGATTCGCGACGTTGACCGAGGTAGTCACGATCGCATTCGGGCAACAAGTTCGGCCAACGTCGGATTCCCGTTTGAAACGATGGAGTCCGAACTTATGGGAATATAAAAGAATATACATATATGCCGTCTTTCTCTTTGTTTCTCTTCCATTTCTCCTCCACTTTACTCTCGTCTCTTCCATATCAGCTCGAGAAACTTTTTTATTCCTTTCCCACTCGACCGAACTCATAAGACGCCTTCCCTTTTCGTTCCCGCTAGATGTATACTTAAAAATAAAACTAATCTCTGATCTCTGTAATACGTAAACGATCGCTGGTCGATCAATAGATTCCATTTTTGGAGGACTCGAAGAAAGCTCCGATGTTTGTAAACACGCCTAACCTCCCCCACTTTGCTCGCTAAAGTTCTCTCGTAAATTAACGTTGATTAGCGACGCTACTCCATAGGAAACTTTTGATCAGCCTGTATAATATATCTACAGCTCTTTGACTCCCTTTTCTCTCTGTCTCTCTCTCTAGTCATTCGTTTACGTGTACGTATCCATATCTCATTCTCTCCCCTCTCTGCGCGATCACCTTAGAGTCGTTCTCTTTCTCTCTTGGTTCGAGTATCAATCTATCTCTCTCATTTCTACGCCGCGCGATGTTATATACGTGGCCCACGGGGCACGATGCGCGCGCATCCAAACACGTCCGAACGTGTATCGCGCGACTCACGCGGCGTTGGTCGCTTTCGGGACTCGATAACGTTTCTTTCCGATGATTTTTCGAAAGGAAGGACGAAAAACCTCTTCCCACGATACACGTGGATACCTATTTTTTGCATGCGGAAGCGAGAAAAGACAGGAGGCGAACGATGTAAGAAAAGAAGGAGAAAGAAGGAGAAAGAATAAGACGGTCTAGAATCTCGAACGAATTTTCCACGAGCCGCCACGCTGGAATCGCCCGCCTCGGTCGTGGCTGGTAGCACGTAGGCAGGACGGCGTATGTAGGCAGCTCTCGAGCGTTTGTATGTGTAGGTTTCGAATGTTCGAGAAGGTCAGTGGTTATCAACCGGTGGCGTCCATGATCTAGATATTCATCTAACGCGTAGCAAGGCGCTGCGGAGCAAAGAAACTACCTTGACGTTATCTCGCGTCGATATATAACTGACGTAGGACGATACGACTCGTCGATGTGTTTTAGTTTTATCTCGAAAGCGTATTATCGAGATCTCCGGTAGAAGTCGAAAAAAAGTGCTATATAGGTTCGTATGAGTCAGTGAGGTGACGATCGACGCGTCGTCGATGAAAACACGTGGTAAGCAACGGCGTCTCTTGCATCATACCCGTATAATGTGGTTAATGCGGCGCTAGGATGATAAGGAGAAAAGAAGGAGACAGCCGACGCGACGGCTGAGAGCCACGTTGCCTACGTGACTACACGGTGGTAGCGCGATGGAAGGGGGAGAGAGCTCGGAGCGATGGTGGGGGGGCTCGTTGTTAGTTATTCGGAGCGGGCGTCGGCGAGGTCTCCTGATTCGTGTTCGCGAGTGGTGGGGGAAACGGCTGACGAGAGCCGAGTGGTGGGAGGTCGTGGATAGGTATGAGACGTTAGGGGGCGCGAGGGGTGTTAGTAAGCGATGCGGCCATCTTGTTGAGCTCAGTCGGAAACCAACTGCCGAGCAGTGAGGGACGGTGAACGAGAAGAAGATCAGATGTGTTAGCAGAAGGATTTTTAATGCGCTTCCAAGCCCGACTACCGCTACGTGCGAGAGGCTGTGTGATAGCGACAACGGAGCAACGACCATCGCGGGATTTTCGTGTGCGAAAAGCCCCGTTACATCCGATTAAAAACCTTCAGAGGAGCGGCGAAGGGGTGCAGCAGGAGGAAGAGGAAGAGGAGATCGAGCGTTTTGGAATTAATCAGAAGAATTTTTGCTGGGCGAGAGGCTAACCGGTGTGTTGACCTTCTCGTTGCGGTAGAAAACTTGGTTATCGAGTATTTGGTAGAGAGGAAGACCAGATAGAGGACGAAGGGAGAGAGAGAGACAAAGAAACACCGGCACGAGATACGAGCTGTGAGAAAGATAGAAGAGAGAGAGAGCAGAGCGAACGAGAGGAGAGCGAGTGCAGTGTCAAAGTCTGTGATAGTATTTATTCAAAGGATTTAAGATACAACCTTTATCAGCAGCGACAGCGTTACATCGGTCGAATCAGTAAAAGTAAATCAGTAAAATCGCGCGCGTTAAAGAAGCGAAGGATTTAGATAGGCTTTATATATTTATTTGTATCTGTGATATCTACACTGATATACATCGATCCGATTCGGACGACGTATCCATCCGAGGAAGAGCGAAGAAAAGGAGCATCGATTTGTTGTTAGACGTCGCGCGACAAGAGCTTTTCACGAGGATCGTCGTAGGGTGGAAAAAGAGAGATTATATCAGTATCTTAGCGGATAGGCGTTTTTTGTATATACGACTGACTCTTTTTTACGATTATTAATACCGGTGCGATATCGCGTGAAGAGGAAGAGAAAGAAATCGAATTTTCCTAGCACCAAACGAACGTGTACGTCCACGTAAACGAAAATGGTCGAGAAGATATTGGAGGAACGCGAGGACGGCTGTCAGGAGACCGGTCGAGGTAAGAAACAACTATGAAAAATATAGAATTAACTTCCGCATCTCGAAGATTTCATCTTTCCTTTTACGTCCTTGTCTTCGCTCTCAAGAGCACGATCGATCTTCCTTCCGATGACGTATAAAATCATTTCACCCGTTGCGACCCTTCTTTTCGCAAAGCTCGTCTTTTTTCTCATATATATATGTACCTATGCAAACTTCTGAGCTCAGTCGATAAGGAAGTTGCGTCATCCAGGACACCCGGCACAATTATCCCGGGAAAAGTAGGATGACATAACGAAATTTTGATAGACGAGGATACCGGCCGAAACGGTAGGACGCCAGTCACGACGAACTTTCTCGATGCCGGCACTGGTTAACCAAACTCTCGGTATATCGACGTATCTTTCTCCTCGAATTTTTCTCGATAAAACGAACACGTTCCTTCGATTCTACACGATCAATCTCTTTTCGCTTGGCCCACTTTCGAGTCACGAACGAGCACGATCGTGATAAAACTCGAGTCCTTAGCATTTCCACTTACATTTTTCGAAGGTTTGCACGAAAAAAGGAGTAACAATGATATACACGAATATTCTCACAAAATGGCTTCGTTAACAAAGAGTTTCTTCGAGCAGCTTCTTTGTTTCTCTTCCATATTTTTCATATTCGAGGAAAAGCGAAACCGGTGCCACGATTTTCGGTATATTTCGAGGTTTACGTCTCGGAAGACTTGGCTAAAAGCGAGAACTATTAATTTTGTAGCTATCACGCGCGACGTTGTCGTCGTTGTACGGTAGCTTGGCATGGGAGATTATTTTCGAAGTGGGTTAGTCGGTATGCTCGAATTCGACGACGCAGATCCTGAAGGGCGTCGGTAGGGCAAACCCAAACAAAGAAGAAAGGGAGAAAGGACCCTCGCGCATGTTCCGCTTTCCTCACCCCTTTTGGCTTTAAAGGGAAGCATCCATTTCGAAGGACGAGGGCGTTGCGCGGACCGATCCATCTCGTTCACATTCCTACTTCGCTTTTCCAAATATAAACGATGACATCTCGCGGCTAAACTAACGTACGATATAAATTCATGAGAGGTAGAAGCTCTTCTGCGTCGTTCCTCCGATAAACTTCGTATTATTATCCTTCGCAAAGTTGGCGTCGGAAGTGGCAACGCGATGCTGTTTACATCGGTCACGATTTAAAGACTTTTCGAATTTGGCGCGAGAACCGGCTCGACAACGAAACTCTTTGTTTAATATTTTTTTTTTCTCCACTCGTACGATAGGTTCGAAAGGGCGGGCGATGAGTAACCGACTAACTCGGGAACAAAGGAAAATGGGGGAAGGACGAATGAAATTGATGTTCGTCGCTTCGCCCGTCCCTTTGTTCGATTCTTTTATACGGAAGCATATCGAATCTCGCGTGTTTCCATGCAATTTCCTCGATATCACTTTCCAATACAAAAACGATGCTCATCCGAACAAACCGAATCGCGACTCTACCAGTCGCCAAATTCAACGTGTTGCGTAGAACCTTCCATCGACCACTTATATGGTATTATCGCATTCGAACCTATAGCGATCGGTCTACCCAATTACGTAATTCCCTCTCGCTATGAGGGGGTTGGGGCGAACGTTAGGGTGATTTAAACCGAGGAAGCCGCGCGCTCGCCGTTATACTATCTCAGTGCTTCTCAACCTGAAGTTTCCAATTATTTTTTTCAATAACCTTTCGATACGAGGAGCGTCGATTGCACAGGGGTTCTCATTTTCCATAATTTGATTATTATCTCTCGGACGATCATAATTTTCCATTGTTAGTCCGTAACACGGTGTTACTACGGTAGAATGCCCAAGGCATTATCGCACGCACGTATCTGACGAGAGAGAGAGAGAAGGAGCAAGAGAGAAAGAGAGATGGCGGCGTTCCTTTCTGTGCCAGTCATTGAACTCTGGCTCGGTGCTCCGGTCGCGCACGTCGGTCGTTGCACGGCGGCGCGGCGGCGTCGCGACCGATACTCGTGGAACGCACGAAAATACATTTGCCACCAACCGAAATTATAATCGTTTTGGTTTGAGCGAGAAACGGAACGTTACGTCTTACAAAGATGTCCGATCGATCCTTCGTACGTATCAGGGGTTCTCATCGTTGCTCGTGGTCCTCTTAACGCGCATCTCTGGACGCTTCTATAAAATAAGTAGGGAAAGAGTGACATGAAAGAGCCACTATCATTTTATACAGTAGTTTTCGAACGAATGTTGGACGAATTATAGTTTTTAAGTGGCAAAACTGCTTGCTAGTTAAACTAGCAACAACTTTACTAGTTTTTCAAAAACTAATTCGTCCAACATTTGTTCAAAAACTACTGTGTAAATGATAGTGGCTCTTTCAAAAAGTGGCTCTTTCATGCCACTCTTCCCCTACCGAGTATGTAATCTTGCAATCGTAGAAATGTAACATAATTCCTAGAGTAGGTTGTGGCTCGTTCGCGTAACATCGAAATATTCTTTTTAATTATCCAGACTACTTTTAAATGAATCTTCCATTGTTTCTACGGTACATCTTAAGAAAATGTTTCACACGCGAACCGTAATTAATTGCAGAGGGTTCACTCCAACAACCAGAAACGACCGCGGTTGCACGATCGGAGTGCTTTGATCCAATTCAAGTTTCGAATGAACTCGGAGTCGCGGCATGCATAACCATGTTTCTAATTGCGGTCGATTAAAGCGAGGTCACTTCGATGAACTAAATATAAAATATACGAAACGTTTAAACGTGTGACGTTTCGAGATCAACTAAATTCTGCCGAAATTTTACCGAGCGATAACTTGATCGAGAGTGTTCTCGAATTTTCCAAGGGCGGAAACGTTCGAGGATTTTCGAGGGTAGGGGAGAGATGAAATTATTTACATTTTCATTCTCCCCTCGGTGTAGCTGGTGCGTAACTGCCATTGGAAATTGTACCCTCACGGATGGAACTTTTGATGGGTCCCCGAGTTTTTCTCCCCCTTTTCGGCACAAAGCAACCCCGGCCAGGCTTTCTCTTTTCTTTCTTTGCCTCTCATATTTTTTCTGCGAAGGGGAATAACGGCCGATGGAACGTTCCATGGTTACCGGCCCAGCAGGGGTATATCCGTTTCCTGGGACGAAAACTCCTGATGAATTTTCTCTCATTATTCCTTTCCTCCTTTTGGCTTTACATTTTTCCTAACGCATGCATCCCAACACCGTGTTTTCTTCATACTTACGAGAATGAAAAAAGCAAATGTATTCTTTATTCGATATTTTATCGATGGCGTTTTCACCGATAACGCTAAGTGGCATTACTGGCCGATAAAGTATTGACACGATGATCGAAGAAAAGAGACGCGCGCGCGCGTGTATTCACGAGCTATGTAATCTCGTGACAAGTAGAGTCTCAAGAGCGACGGTGATAAGCGTGCGAATGCGGCACGAGTATCACGTGCTGCGAATCCGGTCGATAGGATGCCTGACTCGCGGAGCATCTATCCGTAAATACACACGACGCGACGTCTTCTCTCTCTCGAGGTTCTAGAAACATCCTAGAATCACAGATTCCGGTAGATGGTAGCTTCTACGCCATTGCGGCGGCCATTTGTTGCGCGTTAAAAGCGGTCCTTTTGAATGACAACCCCAAAACCTAACGTGTATTTATTATTTAAGAAAACAAACGAACAATTTTCTTACTTTCTTTCTTGTTTCTTTCAGGCGATGGAACTTACAAGGAGGTCTCCTCGACGGGAGAATCGATGAGCGCGGTACAAGCGCGTCAGGAAGAGGCAAGACGTAAAAGACGCAGGAAGAAGCGTTCTGGCTCGTCTCTCGTGTCCTCCTGTTTCCAAGGTAAATGGCCTAAAGATAAAAGGAAAGAGAAGAGGCGACGCAAGATAATCACAGCGTTGAGACTGTGTCCTTTCGGTTGACATGTTTCCGAGAAGTTACAGTTATTACGAACGCGATATCATAAAAAATTGCCTTACACGAGAACAAGACGGCACGTTTTATTAGCAACTTCCGATGAGTTCGTCTATATTACTCGATGACTTAGCGGTTCTCTTCTGTGACCTTACTCAAGTTTCGAACGTTCGAGAAACTTGGCTCGAAAATCGATACGGTCAGCCGGTTGCCAGGCTTATTTGTGAACAGTCATAAATATTATTCTACGATTTACTTTGTTGTTTCGAATAGACATCGTTGTTTCTACAAATATATGAGAATTTTTGTCGATTTCTGTGCTGCTTGCCGAAACTGATCGTTCGATTTTGTATAGAATGTATGATGGATTGCTTGATTAGCGTGCGTTGAACGAGAAAGAGCGATAGTTGTCAAATCGTGTCGTTGAAACTTATTGTTATACGATTACGATGGATATTGTTATCACTCCGGATCGAACCACATCGAACATTCTCTCTCCCTTTTTCTCTACATAACCCCCAATTGGAGTTAACAAGAGTATTTCTATCAAATATGTTTAAAGTACTCAGCGAACATAAACGAATTCTGAATAAGAACACTGACCAAGTTCATCATCTTGCTAGGTTATATTGCATCATCACTCGATCGATTTACCGGAAGGGGGAGCCAATGTACCAGAAGTTTCCATTGCGGCGCATCCCTAACCCCGGGTCATATTCGAACTTTCGAATCCTTTTTTTATAACAGAATTATTCTGAATAAAGTCCTAAACGAGGAATCATTAGCAAAGACGTTTGTTTCCGTTTCACGGTCATTGATATTACTCGGAACACTTGGGTCACCCCGATTGGATTTCTATCCGTAGCATGTCATCGGTCCTTTTTATCTCGAGGATTAAAAACTGTGTAACTGGTTTGTCGATCTCTGCATAGGAAGACGTAAAACGTGAAAGCACATTATCGGCTTCTGGTTGCTAGGTGCCTACGGTGTTGCCGGATGCTCTCGCGTAATCCGTTGTATGTGTGTGTTAGAGAGAGACAGGGAGTCGAGAGGAAAGGTACGGGAAGTGGTAGGAGACATGACAACATCGCGCAAGATGTCACGGGAAAGGGTTGATGGAGTGGGGGGGTGCGAGGAGTGGGAGGGACACGGAAAGATCGCAGGCCAATAGCTTGCCAGAGCGAGAGAGAAAGGGCAAATGGGTGAGTGAACGAGCGAGAGAGACAAATTGTATACACATGTGTGTATGTTCGTGCGACGTTGCCGTGGTTTTTCTCCACGAAGCTCTCGGCCACCCCTTCGACCTTGACATTGGCTGTCCCACACGCAGGACACACACCGATCATCGTACACATTATCGGGTCACGTACACCTTCGAGCTAACGACTCAATGCAAATTAATCCTATGTCGTACGATCTACCTTAGACTCGCGAGGACATGCACAACAGCTGCCGACTTCGATGCCACACGTTACTTCTGCTTGGTTAGAAATTCGAATTCGAAGGATATATGGGGCTTTCATAGCGATGCGATATGATATGGGATATGGATAACCGATCGTAAATGGGTCGTGATTTCACACCTTGCGTTTCTAGTCCCACGAGAGAGAGAAAAAGATATGCTTAAGAAAATGATATAGATCGCTGTGGGATCTCATTTACCGTATGACACCGGTACGTGTATCGACAACAAATTCTAAATCTTAGCGTCAAAGTATTAAGTCTCGCTCTTGCTTTCCTCTTTCGAACATTTTACTATTGTTATGGTCATGAAGTTAGCATGACATTCGTTGAAGTTTGCGAAATTCCAATGACAAAAGAGCGAGCAAGTTACTTTTTTAATCATATAAGAAATTTTCGATCACTAAATATTTTTCATCGTGTTACAGACTTGTACAAGTTAACTGGAGAGGTTCTAGGAGAGGGAGCCTACGCCTCGGTACAATCCTGTACGTCCTTGTACACGGATTTGGAGTATGCCGTGAAAATCATCGATAAGATCCCTGGACATGCGCGTGCTAGGGTTTTCAAGGAAGTCGAGACATTCCACCATTGCCAGGGTCATCCTAATATCATTCAACTGATTGAGTTTTTCGAGGACGAAGAAAAGTTTTACCTCGTCTTTGAGAAAGTCAATGGCGGGCAATTGTTGAATAGGATTCAGGAGAAGATTCACTTCAGTGAGAGAGAAGCCAGTCAAATCGTCCGAGAGATTGCCAGTGCTTTGAATTTCCTTCACAAGAAAGGTGAGACTCGTATATCTAGTATTAAGAACGAGAGAGTCCCGAATGTTATGAAAGGTGCTTGACGGTTCGTATTTGTTTTTTTCAAAATCAGGAATCGCGCATAGGGACCTGAAACCGGAAAACATCTTGTGCGTGCATCCGGACAAGTTAACGCCAATCAAGGTTTGCGATTTCGACTTGGGTTCTGGTATTAAGTTCAACAACTCACTGTCCAGTCCCGTAGCCACGCCACAATTATTAACACCGGTCGGAACTGCAGAATTCATGGCACCGGAGGTAGTCGAGGCGTTTATCGGTGAAACCAATTATTACGACAAACGTTGCGATCTTTGGAGCCTCGGCGTGATCATGTACATTCTACTATGTGGTTATCCACCGTTCTACGGGAACTGTGGCACCGACTGCGGCTGGGAGAATGGAGAGAACTGTCAAGCTTGTCAGGAATCGTTGTTTACCAGTATTCAAGAGGGGAGGTATGACTTGCCCGACAGGGAATGGAGAAATATTTCGGAAGACGCGAAGGATCTGATAAGAGGCCTGCTGGTAAAAGAGGCTCATCAGAGGCTCAGTGCCGAGTCTATTCTTAAACATCCATGGATCAATCCTGGGCCAACATCGGTCGACAATGGCCAACGATCTCTTACTACGCCTCATATCATTAGGTAAGGTATTCCCTTCTCTGAAAGAGGAAAAAAAAGTATCTCATGTTTTTTGCCTTACCACCGATCACCGCTCATGCTCTTCTTTGATCTCCCTAGAAGGAACAATTCCGCTCGAGAGCTCTCAGTGTTCGCTGAGTCGGCAATGGCTGTGAATCGCGTGGTACTTCAGCACTTCTCCGTGAATCTGGAGGAGCTGGCGGAGAACAGGGAGCCAAGACTGTCCACGTCATCGACCGATGACGACAATCATCCTTACGGCCACATGTCCGACTCCAACAGTGAATTATCCGAGAATAGCAAGCACTGTGCTACGCATTCTTCCGGCGAATTTGATACTGGCTCGCGGCAGAAGTCGTGCTCCGTTCACTCCAGCATCGATTTCAACGACTCGAAGATCATCGGCAAGAATCGAATAATAGGTAAAGATTCCTTTCATCTTTACGGTCTCTCACCGCCAAGCGAGAGCAGGCTGATGCAACGTCGCATAAAAGCTCGTTCGAATTTGCTCGAACGTCAGAACAATAAGCCAGTTATCGCGTCTCCAAGTGGCTGAAATCTGACGACGTTCGTGAGAAGAAAGTAAGATCTCCTTGTTAGAGTATAATCCATCTTTGCAAGTTTAAGACTGTATAGAGTTGCGAAGATGTATTATACTTGTTACTCCGAGCGGCTTAGAAGACGAAAGAATGTGAAATGAAAAGAGAGTAAAACGATTAGTATAAGCGATTCCTTCATTCGATTAGGAAAGAAATCGAGTTGTATAAAAGTGGTTTAAAAAAGCGCTAATAATGATGAAGGACGATGACGGCGAAAAACCTACGATATATAATAATATTTCATAGTTCTGTATTAAGAAAATGAAACAAACGTGCATCGCCTTGTTTCTATTATCTTCTTGTTTATTTCATTACCCTTGTGATGTAATTATGATGATTCCTCGTTGAATCGAGTGATTCTTATACATTTAAAAATGCTGTCAACGTCTCCACGACGATACGTCTTCGCGCATGTAGAAATATTAGTAGTGCGTGACGTAGTATATCCTGTACGATTCCATTTATTGCTTTGGCGGTAAAGCAGCAACGAAAAGGGGTATCTCGTTTTCGTTTTTGCTTTACGTCCTTCTCGATGACTATACTCGTACGAAGAATAGGATTTCTACGTTTGGAGACCTTCCAATTCATGCTTCGGGCTATGCGATCCGCTTAGCCATCCGTGAAAATTGCAATCTTTGTCGAATGTGGATTGAATGGGAAGTGTTTGAGATCTATCTTTAAACCAAAACGAGTTGGAACGTTTTCCTCTACGCGTTGTATATGATACGTGCTTGCTCTGTTGTATGCTACGGAAAAAAAGAAATAATATACGAATACTCGTACGTAAAGAAATACACGACACACCAGTATCACGGTTAAAAAAATGAGTTTTCTTTTCTCTTTCGTTTTCTTTTTTATTACGTCGTTCGCATAGCTTTCACAAACGTCATATGCGAATCAATGATGTGAAACACTAATATTCGGACAAGATGACCGATATAACAAAAAAAAAAAAAAAAATAGTTCACGTAGTAATGATGACTTCTTATCGGATAAACTCTCCTGGCCTTTTGCTAATAATCATTAACGATATAGTATGTAGGAAATACACACACGTAATCATATAGAATTTGTACGAGATAAGAAAACTTGTTAATGGTAATGCACAACGTTGTAAGATGGGTGTAACAATCCTTTAAAGATGATTCTCGCGCTTTTCAACGAACCGCGGCATCGTATTCTTCTCAAACGTGATTCGAATTTTTTCAGTTCTTTATCCTTTACAAAACGAATCGGTCGACAGAAAAGAAAAACAATGGACAGAAGGTGTACTTCCACGTTTTAACGACTGCTATATTTGAGCGTTAGTTTAAAGAACGGAAAAGCACTTCTGCATGAGGCGAAAAAAAAAAATTAAACGAAGTTTCTCAGCGCAGTCTTGTAAAATTATTGTATTATGGTTTGCTCGTTAGGGTTACTAAGGGCTTGATTTTGGAAGTTTCGTGAGGTTTTAGGAAACAAGGTCCAAGAAATGATTATGATATGTGTAAAGACGAGAGATGATAAGGAAGATCGAACGAATGCCATTTTTATAGGTGTTTTAAGTATATTGTAGAGAATAATAGTACGTAAGGCAAATTCACTTTGAATAAAAAAAGAAAAAAGGGGAGAAAAAACCTGAAAAAAATTTGTACCTGCGTCGTAAGTGAATATATTAAAAGTAAACAAAAAAAAAAAAAAGAGCGGAGAGAGAGAGAGCGAATGAAAGTGGAGTAATAGCAGGAGGAGGAAGTAAACTGGCTAGCTGGAAGATATTTTCTAGCGATTAGATTCCACGAGGTGTCACCCGTTAGTTACTGTTACGTATTTTTGTAGAGTTTTATCGACTAAATGGCGCGAATTCACGTTCAACCACCCACCGGCAACAATGGCGATTGATTGCTTTTGAACGGACACCGTCTTTTCGCGTATCTCCCTACGCTTTCATTTTCTTTTTTCGTTCAGCTTCTTTTTTTTAATCATCTTGTGCCTATTTGCGTTGTCCAAGAGAAAGGAAAAGTTAAAAGAAAAAAAGATTAGTTACGAGACGATACTCGTATATGTTGTAAGAATTTCTTATTTTTTTTAAAGGATCGATCGATCGATCGATGGCGAGAGAGAAAAAAACAAAGAAGCAGAAAAAAAAAAACATATATATATATATATAAATTTACATTCTTTAATCGTTTCGATATTATATATTCGGAATATAATTACTTATTTCTCTTCATTTTAAGAATATCGATCGTGCAACGCAAGTTGTTTCTTAATGATCATGATAATTTTCTGATCATTCGGAAAATCGATTTATCTATCTTCTTTCCCACTCTTGTTCGTTGTTGTTCTTTATTTTTTTTTTTTTTTTACATAAACGCACGATCGCCGCAATGTTCACGGTGGGGTGATTTTTACTCAGGGCAGCTGATCGGAAGCTGCACAAGTTATTACGCATCGATGTTAATGATCTAAGAGCTCTTGACGGATTTGGATAAAACGAGAGAAAGAGAATAAAGAAAGGAGAATGAGATCTAGCATCCTCTGTATTTGTATGTAGGCGTGTAGAAAAGAAATCAACCGACGGAAAGTTTGCCTTCAGGGTTGATAACGTTCAATCGTTGAATAACGAAGCTGAGCTGCGCCTCGAGATATATTTCTGTACGTTATTATACTTCTTCTTCCTTCCGGCAGCGACAACCCTGAAGGGCTTAATACAAACGGTTATAAAGATAAAAAAAAAAAAAAACGGAGTGAAAAAAATACGCGTATATACAAATGTCAACAAAATATTGCCCCCTTTCGAAAGCCACTGGAGCGTCGTCGACTTTCATTCGTTTCGATTTGAATTTCGCGGCTTTCTGACCATTCGTGATGGCCGATGGCACGTTCAAAGTGTTTTCGGCTTATAATTTCGCTTCTTTCGCGATCGCAGTGGTCTTCGAAAAGAGGGAGTAAGTAAAAAAAATTCATACGCGTGTTTATCTTACGACGTAGAGACGAGGAAAGCAATATACAATTCAACTGGACCCCTTTTTCATAATAGGAGTCCGGATAAAGTGAATATTCAAAAAAAAAAAAAGCAAACTATAAAGTTGATTGAAGTCACTGGTCTCCTTTCGTAAGACCAAAGATATTCGACCAGTTCTCTGCGTCATTTAGAATGACGACGACACGCGAGAGACACTTGCTCGATATACAGGGTGGTCTTTTTTAATCGCCCCAGGCGAATATCTCCAAAACGCAAACAGATACGAAATAAATTTTTATACAAAAGTTGAAGGGTTTCGAGGGGGAAAGATAGTTGTGCTGTGTGCTGAATTTTGGGCCTTACCGTTTCTGAGATATCGAGGGTAACTTTCGATCTAGAATAGGGAAGACGTATTCCGAGTATGACCATCTGATAGCTTAATTTTAAACTAGTTGAACCAAAAAAAAAAAAAAAAAAATTCATTACCTAATTAAAAAGTTATTCAGCGAAATTCGAATAATTTAACGTCTATCGTACCTCGTCATTGCTGAAGAGTTTTGTTGCCAATTTAAGATGATGAAGATCGAGATTACGAAAAGTGGAGATACATTCAAGATCCAAACGCAAATAATCAATTATTTTTCTTTTTTCCAATTTTTTTTGCAGGCTTTTTAGTTTTCTTAATTTTTTTTTTATAATTGCTTTAGAATAATGGTAAAGTGAATATTTTCACATATGTACATAGCTCAGTTCTTGACAAATGTAAATAATTTATGCCGTTCACATTATCATAAAAACTTTTTAATTAGGTAATGAATTTTTTTTTTTTTTTTTTTGGTTCAACTAGTTTAAAATTAAGCTATCAGATGGTCATACTCGGAATACGTCTTCCCTATTCTAGATCGAAAGTTACCCTCGATATCTCAGAAACGGTAAGGCCCAAAATTCAGCACACAGCACAACTATCTTTCCCCCTCGAAACCCTTCAACTTTTGTATAAAAATTTATTTCGTATCTGTTTGCGTTTTGGAGATATTCGCCTGGGGCGATTAAAAAAGACCACCCTGTATAATACTTAATTATACTTCCGTAATTTTGTCGAGTCACTCCTCGAGGGAAAACTCGATAGAATAATTTAAGGAAACAAAAAGATCGTCTAACCAAATCATCGGCTCTGAGTGTTTCTCGTACTGTCGCAAGTGAGATATCCTTTTTTTGACGGGAGTTTCCTTCGCCGTTGCTTAATAAACTATTTCTTCGTTTCCTTACCACGTGGATATCGTAATCTTTTATTTCGTTTCCACGATATGTGCTGTGCGTGTGTACATATATCGCATAAAACAACAAGAACAATCGACCGTACGGTGTAATAATTACACGCGCGTTGAGCGAAGGAAACCCCAAAAATCAACACGCTCGCGACTGAACTCGATTGATTGACTTTTTCAACAAAGTTAAAAATGAAAATAGGCCAAAAAAAAAAAGAAGAAAAGAAGAAAAAAAAGAAATACTTAGCTTGGTGAGATAAAAGTCGACGAACGCTTACCGGTAAGCGTGTTCATCTGCCGATGTAATATTGTCTTTGCAAAAAAAAAAAAAAGAAAGAAAAAAGCGACATCGTTGTTCCGGCCGCCGAGCGTGTGTCTATACGTGTAAATTTTTGCAAAATACAATTACAAGCTCATTATGTATAACTGACGCTCTTATAAACTGGAAAGTTAGAGTGTAAGAGATATAAAAGGTTTAAAAGAGAAAAAAAAGAGCGCGATTTATCGTGAAGCCTGTTATGTATAAATGATGATGATAATGGTAAGAAATTGAAAGATCAGAACGATGAAGTAGAAGAGGGAAAAGACAAAAAATATACAAATGGCCATAATACAGATCTGTAATTGTAATCGATGATTCGAAGTTTTTTTTTCGCGAAAAAGAGGTATATATGTGTGCGCGCGTATATGTATATACATACATATGCGAGAGAGTTTAAGCGTGAAGTTTGTGAGAAAATGAATGATTGAGATACAGAAAGTGTGCTTTAAGTACGCGTGAGTGCGTGTGTGAAAAGAGAGACTCTTGCGAAAGAATAAAAAAAAAGCTAACTATTAGTATTTAAGTGAAAAAGAAAAAAACAACAAGCACTTTCTTGTAATAGCATTGTAAGATTATATCCTAAGAGAATCGCGAATCGTTGCGCCGCGCCGAACTTTTTTTTTGTTCTTCTATTCGTCTTATCGTTCCATCTTTCTCTGTCTCATCCCTCTCTCCTTCTTTTACCTATCCTTTTTCTTATTATTATTACATAAATCACGTTTCATTCCTCTTACACATAATTATATACAACTTAAAAAGTTCGGCTAGTCGTCGAAGAAAAAAATAACGAAGCTTTGTACATTTTTTTCTTTTTTTTTTTTACGTTGGCTGACTCTCTTCTCACCATTCATTGAGCTTACGAATACTATCGATGAGAGATAGGTATGTAGAAAAGGAAAAAAAAAAAAAAATGTCGGCACGGCGCAACGATAAAAATTAATTCGTACGAAGTACACAAGTTACACACAAATTGTATACACAGACATATAGACACGTACACTTACACGTTGTACACACGACTCCTTGCGTACCGCCTCACCGTCACTTGGTACAAAAGCTGCATTATAAATATTAGTGGGATCTCTCCAAGAGTTCAAAGAAATGCATGTGAAAAAAAGAGGAAAAAGCAAAACTAGTATGAGGTAGAGAAAACAGAATGCGCAGCATCATAGGGTGATAGGTGTGCGCGGGAGGAGTGAGATTTTCGTTATATACTTTTCTTTTCTCTTTTTTTAAAAAAAAAAAAAATAAAAAGGAGGAAAAAGATACCGATGAGAGGTGAGAGAAAAATAAGAGGAAAATAACAATAAAAAAAAAGAGACATCTTACTCATCTTTTAATTGGTTGTACCAGAGTGCTTTTTTTTATTTCTTTTTTACTCATTATCCAACAAACATCCACCCTTCGCTTAGATTCTTTTCTTTTTCGAGTAGTTTTCTTACCACAATATTTCTTTTTTTACACGTTCTATGGCGTACTCTCGTTCTTCTTTTTCTGTCAAAGAAAAAAACGAGGGGCGCAGAGCGCGTGACAGAAACTTGTGCACTCACTGACACACTCGTTTGCGAGAGATTAACGTGTGCGATTAGCGAATGGCATTCTTTGTAAATATATTCGTAATAATATCTGTTTTATAAGAAAGTCGATCGTAGTATATGCAAATTTTCGAACTCTTCGATCAAAATACGCGATGATTTTGTTCGCATCTTTTGGTCCAGAAGAAAAGAATCGTTTCACGGTAAATCAAGGTGTAAAGAGATACACGAACGAGGCGTTGTTAAAAGTACGAATAAGAATTTTTGTCGATCGGTTTATAATCTAATTAAGTACTAAAAAATAAAGAAACACTGCGATAGAGCACAGAGAAACGGTAAAAAGAGCAAGTACATAATGGAAAAATTCGAGTACAGCAAACAGTACCATTATTAGCTCTAGTGCCTAAGCTAAACTATTACGCCTTTAACGATCGATATCATCATCGTTATCATTCTCTATTACCTTCAATCGTCGTAGTGCTCGTTTTATTCTCCAAGAATAGAAAATCGCTCTTTCATTTTTCATCTTTCGCGTTACCTTAAAAAAAAAGATTAAACGTGATTAAATCAATGCTTATCGCTCGTTGTTCTATATAGATCATTTAGAGATCTACAATCGTCTATCAATCAAGAGATTAGAAAACGACAAGGAAAATAAAATTACGCACACTTCGGTGCATCGTAAGAAATGTCAACATTAAAAAAATTAACATCGATCATCCTTTTATCGTTCCTTTGATAATTTATCGTTCCTGTTGACAATTCAAGACGCGAAGTAACAAAACTAGCGCTTCGTCTACGATGTCACCGAGAACGTTGTTCTCATAATTCCTAAATATCGTTGCATTGCGTTCCTAACGTTTTACCTGGACAAAAAGGAAGAAAAAAAGTATTTTTTATTTTTCATACACACAAATCTTCACGCGGTAGTACGTATGTACCTTAAGTTTTACGTTTTACATGAAAGAATGGGAAAGGAGAACACAACACTTAGCCTTACGAGTATAAACTTCATGGATTCCTCCGATAGAACGATTCTACGTGGATGATGCCTTTTCTTAACGAAAAAAAAAAAAAATATACAAAAACGAGGAAATTCGAAAAAAAAAAAAATAAATAATCACCGAAGCAAAAAAAAAGATGGAATCATTACCGACTCCGAGGATATATACACGTCATCGCAGTACTTCCAATAAATATCTCCGATGATAAGAATTTTTCAAAGGGCCTCTGTAGCAATAACGAGAACTCTTCAAAAAACAAAGCAAAAGAAACAAAAAAAGAGTAAAAAAAAATAGCTCTCACGTGCGATCGAGCCAGAGATGATTTTCGTTTAGAATTATCCGTTTAGAATCACCCTTCAGAATCGATATCACAATCGAGGAAGTGTTTTGTCGAACGATAAGTACGACTGGAATTAGTGGAGTACGTGTTTGAATGTGTTGCGTGCGAGAGCCGAGTGCATACGTTTTAAAAGAAAAATAAATCCCAAAATTACGTGGAAACGCAACGTGCTCGAGCTCAACTCACGTTAAATTGCTGCAATATGAGAGTAATCTCTCTATTGTTTCTTCGTGAAATTTAGTTGAATCTCGTTCGAACGTGGTCACGCGCAAGCACGATGCGTTATCATGTTTTTCTTCGTTTGAAAATGCGCGCGATTAGCCTAGTTAAAACCTGTAAATGTTGAGACTGTATTATGAACGTACAAACGATTTTATTATACGCGTATATAATGATATATCGATCGGTTGAAGAGAAGGAGATTGGAGGGAGAAAAAAAACTGGAAGGAGAGAGAAAGAAAAAAAATGAGATTTATCGTGTATGTATGTACGATCGTCCAACAATTAGTAGAGATACATTATAATCGCCAGATTGGCTCGATTAGTATAACGAGTAAACCTAACGATGCTTTCTAAAAAAGAAACAAAGAAAAAAAGATTATCGGTATGTAACAATAATGCGTCAAACACACCCAACGCAATGGCGTTTATTAGAAAGATTCTGTCCTCCGATCATTAAAGCGCATATTTTTATTTAAAAAAAGAAAAAAAAAAAGAACAAACAAACGAAAAGTATTATTCCTTTATTTCCCTCTCATCATTTTTTTTTTTTTTTTTTTTTTCTTTGTACAATTTTCTTTTTATTTCGTTTTCGTTCATTTTCAAACGATGCCGCCATTTTTTCCACGCGAGAAATATCACACTCGACACACTACGTATATCGAATGTATATCGTGATAGGCTCGTTTTTCGAAGTTAGTAAAATAAAAAATGCGGCGTGCGAGAGATTAAAAAGACAAAGAACATCTTTGTAACCCGGAAAAAGGTAAATGCTCTTTAATAATAACAAAAAAAAAAAAAATTCAGAATATAGGGCCATAATAATTCGTCCGGTGAAGAGGAAGAGACGAGTGAAAAATCACTCGTTATCAAATATATGCTGGATATATATGAGACAGCATCGAAGTGATTATTCTGAGTAAGGAAATGATGTAATAATAATAATAATAATAATAATAATATTAATAACATTAAATAGTAATAACAACAACAATATCGAGAATGTCGTCGTCGTTTAGAGGACATCGCTTTAGGAAAATTCACAAAGGTGCTCCTTTGATATTTTCACCTCTACGTAATTTCGATTACGCTGCGACAGTATGCTGTACTATATTAGTATGTCTCTTTATCGATGTGTATCTACAGTAATGAGTAAAAGTGAATCTACAAACATTAAAATAGAGTAACTTCATTCTATTTTAAAGTCTGTGGATTGACTTTTGCTCGCTACAATATTTACGCATCAGAAATCACGGTGCAAGAACGGTGACCATCATTTTCGCAAAAATCCCAATCGCACCGATATCAGGTTTAAAATCACGATGAATTTCTTGAGAAGATTTTGACGAAACGGATGATACGACAAAAAGAAAAGCGAAAGACATAGAATCGATGTTAATTATCGAAGAATTAATGAGAATCGTGCCATATGATAATGCTTTTGAATTTGTACGCTTGATCGATAAAAATCCGTAAAGTTTTAACGCGTGAGCCTTCCATCGAGGATCGATTATTACTCCTACATTACGAGGAACGATGATGATCTTGCCGAATACGAGCAGACGTTTTTGTACAATTGACATGCGAGAAAGAGAGTGTGCGTGTGTGTGTGAGAGAGAGAAAGATCCTGAAAGAAGTCGTTAAATTTTTCGTATAAAAGATCCGATATACGATTGTACATCGTGTAACGAATTAGAAAAGAGCGCGAAAATATAACTTCTGGCTGAGAAAGGAAAAATAGGAAGCGAGTTAACGTCAAGAAAAAAAAAAAAAGATTTTGTAAGATTACTGCGCCCGACTAATCATTCGTATACTTTATTCAGATATATGCGTTATTAATGGGGAGGGGGCATTGAAAATAAAAGGAGAAAGTCTCTGAAATCCTTCGATGCTCCGCTTATTTCCACCTCGATTCGCCATGCTCTTTTTATTATTTTACATACGTATCGCACATTCGTCAAATTTTTACTTACGCGCGTTCTTTTTTTCGCATATTCGTCAAACGATCGAGCACCACTGTTCTCGATAAGTAATACTTAACGGTATTTTATTAGTCACGCATTTAATAGACGATGAAAGAAACGAAATAAGAGTACAAAGAGAAAAGATCAATTTGTTGCGAAGCGTGGAGATTTTTTTTAATGAGACGTTCCGTTCCTTTTGCGTTCTTAACAATCGCACGTAATATCGATCAAATAAAGAGGTACCCTTCCTCGGTGTCGTTGACATCGAAGCGTTGGCTTTTAACGTTCGAATTGAAAGAAGGTAGGAGAGAAAGCGTACACGTTTTATACTCGCTAATTATTTTTCGCAAATATTCGATTATGTCGACGATTTCACCGACCGATTCGAGGACTATTTTGGGAGACCGAACGGATAAGCCACCTTTTAAACTTTGCTTCTCGAAGCAGCAACAAATCGGACGATCGGATGCATGCGTATCAAAAATCAACGGTAGACACAACGTTACTTTTCTATTCGTCGTTGATTTTCTATTCATCTATCATAATTCGCTCGGTCGATAATTCTCTTTATCGATAAACTTTCGATCTCCTATAGCATTTTTATATTATCATTGATTTTTTTGAGTCATTTAATTTGAAAACGGTATATCTATTTTTTTGTTTTTTTACGAAAAAGTCAAAACAGATTATAAATATCGTTAAAACTTTTTTTCCAAATTTCGACTTATACCACTTTCAAGATAAACGGCTCATTTAATCTTATGGTACACGATGGACTAATTAATCGTTAATTTCATTCGTAGCTGACGTCGTAACGCCAAAATTTTATTCGAGAGAAATCGAGACCTTACAGCAGCTCGACGTAAACGATACCGTCCAGCAGCTTACGAAGCAGGAAAGAAAAACTCCTAAGGAAGTTTATCGATGGCCATTACTGACCAGTCACGCGTAATTAACGAGAATTCATTATACCAAGAGTATTCTCCGACGGATTTCGATGTTCAAAAGAAACGAGAAATATCTTTACTATAATCCTCTTTCTAATTTACAGCTACGGTTGGTGGCACGAGAAAGGGATACAGCCGAAAGACTCGAGATTTCATTTTCACAAGAAAACCTCGGATTTGGTTAGCTTTCAGATGAAAATATATGCAGAGGATAAAAAAACAAAGGGTACTAATCCTCGCACGGTATTCCGTGGACCGATCCTTCGTGAAAGTTACTCGAACGAGAAATTCTATGATAAAAGAAAACGTTCGTCCAAGGATAGAATAAACGGCGAATGAATTTCTTCTCGATTATGCTAGTAGACTACTTTCTATAGTACATATATAACCGTAAGAGGATTATGAGATGAGAAAGGATAGAAGAGGACTTTTTTGAGAATACACTGTAATGAGTTACACGCTTCAAGTAATAACGTTAATTATTAAACAAAGCATCGTCTATTAAAGTCGAAGACATTTTTGATGACCTTACCTTTTTTTTATAAGGAACACGACGAATAACCACGCTCTACTTGCGCGCGTTTTCTAACCTATAAGAGTTTCCCGCGTAATGATCCTACTACCATTAATGACCGTTATCGCATCAGCATCGAATTCGTTCCAGTTACTTCAGTCGCTTACGAAATAATCGTGAGCTAGAATATATTTTCCGTTTCACAGGCGAGGTTTCCGCGACGGACGCTGACGGTCTCTATCCGACGCGTATGTATGCACCTGGCAGTTAGCCGCCAAAATTTCGCGTCGATATATCGAAACGTGGAATCGAGAACAGCTGGTAAAATGAAAAGAGGTTCGATGTAAAGCGACAGCCAATCGGCGTCGTTCTTTTATTCCACTATCGATGTATCTCGAAGTTCGTCGAGCAATCGGCTTTCGTCTCTTGAAATTCTTAGCCACGCTGCAATACTCGTCGATAGAAAAAAAGATAGAGAGAGAATATTCCGCCAAAAATGAATTCCGGCATGGTGGAGCACACGAGACTCGGCCAAGAGGATCTTCCAAATTCTGAGGAATTTTCGCCGCCGGAGAGGTGAGTTTGTTAGATTTTCGAGAAAAATTCGAGGATATCGTCGTATCTGTAATTCGTTTAGAAAAATTCCATTCCCTTAGCGCGTACCTTCCTTTTCCTTACCTGTTGCTTTTAGGGGGGAGGGAGTTACAGGTGTACGCCCGCACTCGCGCGTAGTAGGTAAGGTTAAAAGCCTTTTCTTCTTGCTTTTATTCGTTCGAAATAGCCAAGAACTCCGATATAGAAAACCATTGAGTATCGGGTTCTTTGCTCGTTTCTTCACTGTGCTATCATCGACTTATATTTTATCGTTTTCGTGCCGTTAGGATTGTGCTTCGTTTACGCGACGGATAAAAAGAATTAGACGTCCATGGGACGCTTAAAATTATCTTATTTATACATCAGATAACGCACCTGTGACTTTTGGAGAAATCCTCTTTATCTCTACGTACTCGATCGTTTTTTGATCTGTCGTGAATATACTTTAGATTTCTACGTTCGTATACGCCGCTTGCAACTGTTGATATTGTTGACAATTTTTTTCCATTGTTGTGAAACCTCGCTGTGTCAGAACACAGCTCACATCGGTCATAGGATATGTCTAAAGTATAATAGAATCTTCCGTATTGTGGTGTGTATCTTATCGGATCTTTGACTTTTCTCTTTGTACATCCGGAGTTTTGGTTTTAGCTCTTCTTTTTCTAAACAGTGTTTCGTTATTTTTCAAGAAAATAACTCCAAGCTTAGGATGAGTCAAGAAACATCCTCTTCACCATGGTGGAGCAGGTTCTGTCCTATATTTATTTACGTAGTTAAGATTAGTTGTTTCTTTAGACAATTACGTATATAAATAATCTGCTGTAAGTCATTAAGATAGTCCGCTAAAATAGTAATTATTATTTTGCAGCAAACGAATGCGTTTGGATGATGGCTGTAACAACTTAAATAGCACGTTTAATAGTACATCGAAAAATAGTACAAGGTGGTCTTACACTGCTGATAGCAGTCTTGTAGAGCCAGAAATATTAGAGGACATGGGAGTTAGTATGTTAGATGATGAAGCAATTAACTGTGATAACGTTAAAAAGTTACAATCCCAGGATTGTACTATCTCTCCAAATAATGCTGATAATAATAAACGATTACCATTAAATGATAATGGAATTTATGAATCAGAATCGGAATCTCTTTACAGAGGTTCCAGTTTCGAGACCATCAATATCGAAAGGTTTGTAATTATTAGTAATAACAATAATTATTCTATTTTACGACATGTCGATAATGTACATACGTATTTAATAAATGTTTTATTTATTTCCATCGAAGGCTAGAACAAGATCCGTTTGATATAGATAATCCGTGCATTTATGGAATTTCAAATGAATCTGGATATGGCTCCAGAGTGGAAGTGGAAACGTATGGAGATACGAAAGAAAATTTTAGTAAAGATAAATTAAATGCTTCCACGGATAAGGATAGTTTAGATAATTTTTACTTATATAGAAGAAAAAGAAAATTGTCAACTACGGGAGATGATGAATTTAATAAACTATCCGACGAAATGATATTAATGATTTTCAGATGGCTTCCCAAGAAATGTTTGGTAAGACACGATTGCTTATTATTCTTAATAAAATTTAAAAAATTATATATTCCAAGTTCAAAAGTTGAATATTACGAATTTTAGGTACGCTGTATGTTAGTTTGTAAAAGATGGTGTCAAATAGCACGGGATGAGGCATTATGGAGTAGACTGGACCTAGGTAGTAAAGTTTTAAACGAGGGAACATTGGGACATATATTACCACGCGGTGTTCAAATTCTAAGACTTGCTCAAGCAGAGATCGCGGATCCAATATTTAAAGAGAATAGCGAAGTTATATGTAGTAACTATGCCTGCAAATTACAATACCTGGATCTCTCTATGGCTGTAATTTCTGCGGATGGATTAGCAGCTTTATTATGTAAATGCAAATATTTAAAAAAATTATCATTAGAGAGCTGTACTTTAAATACGGCATGCTGCAACGCGATCGGTTGCAATCCTGACATAACGGTGTTGAATTTGGCTATGTGCGAAGGACTAGATCTCGAATGCGTTTCAGATTTGCTTCAACTTAGGAGGTAAGCACTGTCCTTGGAGATTTCTATAATTTTGAGCACTTTAAGTAGTCCATTCATGTTTATTTTAGACTTATACTATAGTGCATGATGTAAATTATCGGAAAAATTTACAATTCATTGTCATAGCTTAACTGCTCTCAATGTGGCATGGTGTTCGTTGGATGCAGAGTGCGTCTCTCTATTGTGTAAATCACTTCCACCGTCGGTAACGCGCTTGAATATTTCTGGATGTCGGAAAACTATGACTGACGATAGTAAGTCTTTTTTTATTATATCACATTAACAATATTATTAAAACTCATAAATTTTAAAATGCATCGTTTTTTGTTTCAGATATCAAAGATTTGGTAAAATCTTGTCCTGATATTTTAGAATTAGATTTGAGCGATTGTACGCTGCTTACCATGAATACAGTTCCTAATCTCCTTAATTTTTCTAAATTGGAACATTTATCATTAAGCCGTTGTTATAGTATACCACCATCGACATACATAAGACTGGCTTATATGCCATGCTTAAAGTATTTGGATGTGTTTGGTTTAATGTCAGAACCAATGTTAAAGTCGGTACAAGCTAATTGCGGAAACACTGAAATTAACAAGTTCCTATATAGTTCTGTTGCCAGACCAACAGTTGGTGTTCGTAGAACAAGTATTTGGGGCCTTAGAGTGCGAGACTAAAATTATAAAGCTGTAATACTTTTATATAATTCTAACAAAATAGTATGGAAAAACCCAGTAAAATTATAGTGAAAGTATATCGAGGGTATTCTTTTTAGCCTTCGCTGTGAGACTGATCATGCTGTAAAGAACTTTTAAAATAACATGCTAATACCTCGTTTTTTGATTTAATGTCTGTACCTAATTCAGATCTCTTTCTCAGATGTCCCCTTATAGGGTGGAAATACATCTTTGGTAGTATTACTAAAATTAGATGATATATTTTGCAAAGTAGAGTATCTTGTACATAACAATTAATGATTTACTGTATGCATATATATATTTTATATATAAATATATTTATATATTTATATATTTATATATAAATATATTTATATATAAATATGCAGCATACAGGTGTTCATAAAGTGTGATCGTTTTAACTAATAATGATAGCGTCGTATACATTGTAAAAGAATAAAAGATTTATGTAATTGTAAATATTTCTGTTTCTTTATGAGATCTTTCCACCCTTGAAAAGTATTTTATACTCTTATACTTAATCTTTTCTGTACGTAAAAGTATAAAGGATGTCTCTTTAATTTGAAATATGTCTGCTACAGTTAGTATCCATGTTATTGTAGACACTTTCGCACGACCTTCTTTGGTTGTACATTACAGAGTCCGGTATATGGAGGGCAGGGTGTTGTAACTCAATGCATAAGCGTAGGAGCCTTATTTAACGTAGTCCCCGCCGTTCACGCATGCGCATTGTGGAAAATAATCACCTGGAGGGCAGCACTAACGAACGCAAAGCTGCCAACCGTGTTTATTGCTTCTGTTCGTATAGTAACTAGCCCGCCGAGGTCTAGATCCCAGAGTAGAAGTGTAGTCCCCGAGTAGGAGTGCAGTCCCCGCTAGCCCCTTAAACCCGTTGACCCGTTAGCCTTCTAAGCCCGCGATCCGGCTAATTGGAAGGGGCACATAAGATACATGCATGTTTGAAAAGCCGTCTGTTTAATAAATAGTGAGATAGATTCATTCTTCGAAATTATTATTTTTTTATTTTACTTTTAATTATATTTGGCTGTCAATTTTATTATTAACGTTAGCATCATCATAGAAATTACATTTGAAAAGTTTAAGTGCGATTTAGAGAGTGAAAGTGAGGTATTATAAGAATTCTATAATAGCCATTTTGTAGCCCGTTCTTTTAGCTTTCCAACAAGGTATCGTTCATAAGAATCGGTTCATTATAGCGACCAGGAGAATTTGTTAAAGACCCCCCTGAAAAATCATCAAATTTTGCCTCTCCTCTCCACCGCGAGATGGCGCTGCCAATGTTCTCACGAACGCTTTCGGAACATTTTCCCGTAAACTGGGATTTCTAACAGGATACCATAATATGTGAAGAGGTGGCACGTGAAATCCGCATACCTCGTTGCTGCTCACGTTCTCATGATACTTTCTCGATTCTCAGCGATTCGGCAAATTCCCCGTAAACTGGGATTTCTACCAGGAAATCATACTATTTGAAGAGGTGGGTCTTGAAATCCGAATTCCTCCTTGTAGCTCATGTTCTCCCGATACTTTCTCCATTGATGGAGTTTTCGTCAAAAGGCAATAACTCGAGAAGTTGAACAAATAAGGGAATTGGATGGTTAATTCATGGTTTCAATTAAAAATTCCAGTATTTTTTGCAATGTATCTTATTTTTGTTTATTTATATCAATTTTATATATGTACATTTTTACAAATAGTCGGAAAGTAATATAAACCATAGAATAATTATAACTTTTAATACATCGGACGCACTTTTGTTATAATCTATAATAATTCTTATTGTAAATAAATACGATACTTAAATATTATTCAAATACACATAAAATAAATAATAACATATTATTATATTGCACTTTATGCTGAGATGAATCTTAAGATTTAAACTGTTGTAACTTCCGAACTGGTCTTACTATCGAAACGCGACTTGCATATTCGTAAAGAAGAGACTTTTTTTGTTAATTTTTTCTTTCTATAATTATAGGATGGTAATTAATAATCAAATTATTGTCATTTATTCACCTAAACATACTAGTAGACAACAGTTATCGCGTAATAGTGCACGAGCAGTAGCGGGCTGTAGTTAAAATGAACCCGTTCTTTTATGTAAACCATTTTCCTCACGAACCATTCTTCTGTTCAGCAAGTTAATATCCATTGACGAATTTATCTGGTTATAGGATAGCCAAATATAATTAAAAGTAAAATAAAAAAATAATAATTTCGAAGAATGAATCTATCTCACTATTTATTAAACAGACGGCTTTTCAAACATGTATGTATCTTATGTGCCCCTTCCAATTAGCCGGATCGCGGGCTTAGAAGGCTAACGGGTCAACAGGTTTAAGGGGCTAGCGGGGACTGCACTCCTACTCGGGGACTACACTTCTACTCTGGGATCTAGACCTCGGTGGGCTAGTTACTATACGAACAGAAGCAATAAACACGGTTGGCAGCTTTGCGTTCGTTAGTGCTGCCCTCCAGTTGATTATTTTCCACAATGCGCATGCGTGAACGGCGGGGACTACGTTAAATAAGGCTCCTATGCTTATGCATTGAGTGTCCATACCCTGCTCCTTACCTTTACCCTCCATAGTCCGGTAAGTCAATCATCTTAGTTTCAAGGCAGGTTATGCTTATATCGTAGGCAAACACGTAACGGTGAAGGTGTGCGAAAGGGAAAAACGTAATTATGACAGTCTTAAATAATATTTTTATTTTTATTATTTATTATTTTATGTATGATTTAATATCTATTCAGAATGGAGTTAAATATTTCCAATGAAAGAGACACACCTGGTAATAAATCTATCATACGTGAACTCGGTGAAGTTTCAGGAGTTCGATCAAATACTTTCAACAATATTAAAGGGAATAGTAATGGAAAACAAGTTAAGATTTCTTCAGATATCTATGATGTTAAGAATTTGTATTTTCGTAGGAATAAACGAATATTATCTTGTTTGGGAGTCGATGATCTCAATGAAAAACTGCCAAATGAATTAATTTTATTAATATTTAAATGGTTGCGCAATAATATAGAATAAGTAGTCACTTTGAGAACTAATGCATCATATGAACTAAACTTTAGGTACACTGTACAATGATTTGTAACTACAGGACTACAGGACTATAGATTAATAAATTTATGTTTAGTTCTATTGCAAGGCCAACAGTAGGAAATAATAGAATAGCTATTTGGGGTTACGTGTTAAAAATGAAATAATTTATGAAGATATGCTATGTATTAAAAATGCAATATATTTAAATATGCCTGTTACTATAAGTTAAAATATATATATTCATCATTCTACATCACAATTACTTAAAAATAAAGATAAAGTTGTTAAAAATAAATTTTTATGGAGCTTTTTCTGATCTGCATAATCAACGCGATAAGCTACATATAAGCATATACATGCAAATATATATATATCGAATCGTGTACCTCTTTGATTTTAATAGCATTCACGTGTAAAGCCTCTCACTTACTTTGTTGAGGAGAAATGACCTCTCTCTCTTCGCGACCTTCCCTTTGAGCTTTAGATGCCGCCGCCGTATAGTTAATGAGAGAGAAGCGTCGCGTCGCGTCGTCTCGCTTTTATTCGTTCTCTTAGACCGCTCACGGCGATACTGCAAAGTCATTTAATGTAAAAGTTGCTTTTAAATTTTGACCAAAAGACATTAAATTCAGAATTGAATTAACGATTCAACGATAATACTAGAGATCAGAGAATGATTTCGATCGTTTACTTAACTCGACTACGAAACAAATGAATTTAAATAGCGATATATTCGAATGTATCCGAAGATAAATGAAAATGAACGAAGATGAACGAGTATATGCACTTTTACGTTAATAAGTCAAAATTATAATTAAAATAAAAGCATAAACGAAAGCAGAAATATTCGTTTGCTGAATTTATCAAAGTTCACAATTAATTCTTAAAGAGACTGAGAAACAAAGGACAGTAAAAATACGTAAAAAAATATATTTTCTCTTTTCATCGGCCATGAACATGGACAAAAAAATCTTTGTACATTCGTGATTACAGCGTCTTCGTTTGATTGACATTTACTAAACACTCCCAATCGTATCTCTCGTTTATTTTGTAAATATTTATGAACTACTACTATCGTCCTCCAAGCGCCGCTCGGTTTCTTGAAGATCGCTATTAGGAGAATCAATGCGATTGCGACGCATCGATTGGACATCGACAGGTGAGGGAATCTTTTTCTAATCCTTTCTAATCGAAATGCCATTACAAGGAGCACGAAGGAAAGATCGATCATTGCGGTGGAAGATAACTTCTGTCGACCTTTTTGTCCTTTTCGGTACCAGGTGGCAAGTACGTGCCCGGTCCTTGGCCCTTCCCACCCCCGGTGGAACCATCCGGTGGACCGGAAGGATACGGGCCTGAAGGTTTCTGTCCTCCGGAAGTGCCCGGACCACCGCCAGCAGCCGTACCAAATTTGAAACTCGCTCTGTTCCCGTTCTCATCGGCGGTATACCTTGAGTATTCAATAGTATTTTATTTATTTACATAGGGGAAGAGTGGCATGAAAGAGCCACTTTTTGAAAGAGCCACTATCATTTTTTACAGTAGTTTTCGAACGAATGTTGGACGAATTATAGTTTTTAAGTAAGCAAAATTGCTTGCTAGTTTAACTAGCAAAAACTTTACTAGTTTTTTAAAAACTAATTTGTCCAACATTTGTTCAAAAACTACTGTGTAAATGATAGTGGCTCTTTCAAAAAGTGGCTCTTTCATGCCACTCTTGCCCTACTTTCTTTCTTCGTTTCTTTGATTTTTTAACATTTTCGACGATTTTTAAATGTATGAAGATATTTCAAAGTGAAAATTAAATAATTTTTTCTTGCCTATAAAACAGCGTAAGTGAAAATTCATAGAAACAAAGTTTTGTTTTTTTTTTTGACAAAATACATACTTTACGGCAACTGGAAGTCCTTCCGGACTGTTATAAGAAAAACTTCCTTTGACCGTTCGAACCAGTTGACCATCCACTTCTTTATATTCTTCCGTTTCTTCTCTTTGAACGCCATCGACGTTACTCGAAGCAGCCGGTTGGCCTCCGCCGAATCTCTGTTCACCTTCGAGGGGTGTCTTCAATATTAGTCCACCGGAGCCACGAGCGAAAGGTGGTGCCTTTTGATCCGGTGACAATTTTTCGGCCATGCACCATGTCGAGAGAAGGAAAATGGCGACCTATCTTGTACAAAGTTTTCTTATGTAGGGAGACTACTAAACATCGATCATGTTACACACGATAAGCTCGTTAACCGAATGTTTTGAACTCTTCAACGTGGGTGTTTCTCGAGAGAGGAAAAAAGAGACTCATGATTTTGATTTCTTTTTTTCAAAAGTACCATCGAACATTCACCATTCGATTACGTAATCGCGAAAAGGATGAGGAGACGCATTCGAGAGCCCGATGACCCGCAATCGATAAGAAGTACGCGAAGTCCAAATAGTAAAAGTTATATTGTATAACCGGTGATTCCATCGAGCACGCATCACCATTGAAGACGCGGGCCATCTAGAAAGGCTATACGTATACTTTCTATTTAATTAATCATAGAGATTCGCGATGAGAGCTTCGTAAGATTACATGCATCGAACGCCTTCGGCGATGCGTGCGTCTTGGTTCGTCTCGATCAGCTTTTCCGATAAATCGGAATCATAAATCCTTTCTCGAATGATTCGAAGATTTATGAATTTGTATATCGAGTTAAAAACACTTATGAAATCATACGATTTACGAGAAATCGTGTCAATGAACTTGGGAAAATGAATTGGAACGGATGAAACTTGGAAGAATTTCTAAGACAATTCAATTCACAATTCGGTCTAATAATTTATCAAGATGTTAGGAACGATTAATTCCGAAAGTTCAAGAGGATCCTTTTCGCATGCCGCGCACACGTGATTTCGTAGCCCGGTTGGAGTAAGAATTAATTTGCATATAGCGTCGATAGAAGAAGGAGCGTTCGAACAAAAGTCGTGACGGTAGTCGCGATACACGAGCGTGGAAGAAGAAGCTGAGACGCGGCAGTGGGTTGAAGCGTAAATGTAATGGGCACTGCGACATTCGCATGGGATTTACGACCGTGTCGAGAGGTCGAGCCGTCCGCTTCAATGAAATGCGCGAGGGAAGCTTCGTGGATTCTCCGAGAGGTAAATAGTATACATTTTTCTTCGATCGAATTACATAGAAAAATAATTATTTGAGATTAAGAATTTATGATTTAATTTACACGCGCAATGAAATTAATATTTTAAAAAAACGAATGTAGTTACTAGCAATACAGTTCACGAATTTACCCAAACTAACGAAGCTTAAACAATTTGAAAAAAAAATAAATTTGTTAAAATTGAACCATGTGGTTCGTGGATTCTCCGAGAGGTAAATAGTATATATTTTTCTTCGATCGAATTACATAGAAAAATAATTATTTGAGATTAAGAATTTATGATTTAATTTACAATGAAACGCAATGAAATTAATATTAAAAAAACGAATGTAGTTACTAGCAATACAGTTCACGAATTTACCCAAACTAACGAAGCTTAAACAATTTGCAAAAAAAATAAATTTGTTAAAATTGAACCATGTTTGTAGCGACCACGAGTCCCACTCGATGTTACGAGGCAAGGGGTTAAAATAGAAAAGAATTATACAATACGTGTCTAATTGACAATCTTTTTCTGTTAAAAAAATTGATCAATGGATGTCGTTAAAAAAATGAGCGAAGTGACTCGTGATTTACGAAGATCTCACCGGGCTCTCAGTCTCCTGATACCTACTAATTTTTCTCACATCGACGTACCAGAGATCGTACGACAGCGATAACTCGACAGCGATCCATGGCGATAGGACGAGCACGACGATCACATACGATGACGACACACTCGAAATGGCATATCCCACGAGCACGAACACGCGTACGTACGGTCTATCGATTGATTTAATCGATCGATCAATGAGAACGCACGATGCCCCAATGTACGTTCGTACGCGTAACGTACACGCTAGCGTTTTGTGTTTAAACGCGACGATGTCACGCTTCTTTAATCCCAGGAGAGATTCTGCCGGTTATCTGACTATGCTTTGGCTCCCCTGAGTCTTATATACTTCTCTCGGCTAGACACTTTTTCCCCCTCCGGCGGCCATCTTGGTCTGCAAGTTGTACGTCGAAACGAAGGTAGCTCCCGTTTTCTGCTTCTTTTTTTTCTTCTCGCCGGATGTAGGTATTCGCCGACCCCGAGGAGTCATCGATCGTGTCATCGATCTTCGATAGGAGATCGCTCTCAAGATCGTAGCTCCCCTCGAATTACTAGCACGACATTTACAACGATTTAGAAAGGAACAATCGAGGCTTCTATACCTAAATGTACGATTTCTACCAACGAGGATGTACCCCACGCAAATTGCATCGGCTTTACGACGGAAAGCTTAGCCTCGTAAGCGGGGAGATAAGGGATCTGCCACCAAAATGGCGGCTCGGATATTGGAGTATTCTTAAGTTGAAAAAAAAAATTCGATCCAATTGATTACCTTTGACGTTGTAGCATTTATCGATTTTTATCACTCGGATACAACGTTTTTTTGATCGTTTTACTTCGAAGAAAAGGAAGGTAGCGCGTTGAACGGGTCGCAAAGATAGCAGATGCGTCCGAGTTGCGTCTCCCAAGATGGCGGATTCCGTAACGTCAATCATAGCAACTTCGTGCTATTCTAGTTCACGTGCTCGTAATTATTCTCCCCGCAGAGACACGTGAATTTATTGTCAGTCGGTTCGGCAAACGGATCCAACGGAAAGGGCAACGTCGTCACGAATGAACGAACGAGAACAACTCGTTCGTTTAAGGGTACACGAGCAACAATATGATCTCGGAACCTTTTAAAAGGATGCGTTTGCTCTTTGGTGGCATGCACCGACGTCGTTGACATTTTATTTCTCTGCACACTACCGAACCCATCTCGCATTCCACGAGGAAAACGGTATCCAACGGTAGCGATCTATCGGCTCGATCGATCTCGATCATTCACCGAGCGATTCTCCTCTTCATTTGGCTCGTTCCTTCGATCAAAACAATGGAAGTTTATTGGCCAATCACGGACATAACGGTTGGTTGAAAAAAGACAATGATTTTACGATTTCCAGCAATGATTTTACTATAATAAAAGAAAAAAATAATCGATAGCAGGATTCTTGCGAAACGTTCGAACGATGATGTGAGAATCGAACACGTGCGATTGCCGATCGTTGCTAGTCTCATCGTTAAGCACCGATATTTCCATTTGAGGAGAGATCGAGTGCCTTTGACTTGCCGATTAGGCACACGCTTCGTTATCTACATTGTGGAAATCGTCTAGGCGGACTTTTGTTGCGTTCGAGCGAAGAAAAGCAGAGATATTTTCGCCGGACGAACTCTCGATGATTTCGTCACTTTTTCCTCGTGACGAGAAGAGTGCAATAGAGATAGGAGATTGAACATCACTGCGAGCTGATGCCTCGTAGAAAATGCGACGACAGCGTGTTTATTTATGTACGCACTGTTCCTTTCAAAGACAATGCCGGTAAGCAGTGATTTATGTCATTCCGTTCGCTCGCACCCTTTTCCCAAAGAGAAAACCTTAACCTTCCCGTTTTTTTATCCTTTCCATTGCTTTCTTTCCTGTTTTTTTAATAATATAGAAAAAGATTGCAACCCACGCGAAAGTTTCGGAACCAAATCCGGAAACGTGTACGTAAGATCGTGTCTCTCGTGGCGACACTCGAGGGGAGTTATTATAACGTCGTTAAAATTTCGAGAGAGTCATCGTCGTCCATAAAAATACTCGGAATACGAGTGTCTCTCGAAACATCGGCAAGAATGACGTTTTATGTAATATATGAGGTGACTCTCTCGATCGTTTTGTACGGAGGATAAGGATCGATGGATTTTTCATTGGTGGTTACGGTGAAGGGAGTTTTATCGTTCCCTCGAGAGTGTCTATGAGAGAGAGAGAATTTCGTTTATTTCGTCGGAAGGATTTATTGCATTGCTCCGAGGAAAAGAATTCGCGAGCTTCTTTTTTGAGAAAAAAAAAATGAAGAAAAGTAGGTCGTACGTTATTCATGACTCTTGAAATTTTTTTTTCCTTCAAATAAATCATCTCACGAGTGCAAGCTCCGAAAAGCTCGTTATTTGAAATAAAATGTTATCTTGTTCTAATTTTCTTATATGTTAATTAACGAGGTGGCTTTTTTATACAAGTTGACCAAGAAAATTAATAATAATAATAAACGATCGATAAAGAAAATAAGAATGGTGGTTTTGTGAATCGAGGCTACGCTTCCCTTTTTTTTCCTGAAATAGCGTTCCCTTTTATTGTTAGGATTTACGTGTTGATATATATATATATATATTTAGTAAAATAATATCTTTAGTCTTTGATACTCAGCACCTTTCGTATTTCCAACCTTCGTGCTTCTCCTTTCATCTTCCTCGTCCATTTTCGTTTCTTCTTGTTCCGAGCAACGTCGATTCGATCGATGTAGTTCGGATTTAATTAAAATTTCTTCATTGTATGCACGATACGAAATACGCTCAGGTTGAACACGTATCTACTCGATACATTATTACGATAAGGCTTTCTTGCTCTTTCATTTATTTCGTTAATCATTAGATTAACACCTTGTTAACCATTTGAACGAATATTTAGCCAATTCGATATAAATATATATATTAACATATAGTTTAATGAACATTTATAGCGATTGGTTAGCAAAGTGTTAAAAAAATTGAAAGAATGTCTTTACACACCGGAATTATCTCGACCTAAAAATTTGTTTTTCAAGCTGCGTCATTCGGTAAGAAGAAGCGGGCAAGCGGTTCTACGGCTCCGATTTAGAAATAATTTTTATTAATACAAACGTTAAAAATCGTTCTCTTTATTAATTTGTCACGTGACGCGTAGAGTTACTCGATTTGCGGCATGCCATTAGATTCTTCGTCGTTTTTTTATACCTATCGTATATTCTCTCGAAAATCGTCGTGTTCCATCTTTCTCCTTCCTTGATCGGTTTAACAAGCGCGAGTTTTTCATGCGTAGGAACTAAAACTAGGAATTCTAAATCGTCCATTTTGACCTCTATTACCGCTTTGTCCTGTACGAAGAATGTAATATAAATAAAAAGAAAAATTGATGTTTCGTTACAGGAATATTTTTTAAAGACTCTTCGTCATCTTGAGAAGGAACCCTTCGCGAAATTTATCGGCTCGATTATCCTTCGAAATGTTTATCATTAGAAGATCGACAAATTTAGCGTAGGTTTCTTTTTTTCCTCTTCGACGCATAGGTATGTTTAAAAAAAAGCTTACGAGCGAGCAGAGAAAATTTATCCGAAAAGAGAAAATGATGGGCAAAACTAATTCTGTTTTATCTCTCTCTGTTTTCTCTGATTACATTTACAATCAATATGCTTTCTTTGCGATTTTCTCGGTTCTTCCACGTTATCTTATAATAGAATGTCGGCTTCCATTGGTGTCGGTCGACAATTTCTTCATATATATATATATATATATTTTTATAATAATGTAAGTAAAAATTCAGGATTTTACAGTACTTACAAATTCGCACCGCGCTCCGAGTTCGTTCATACCGTTTCGTCTAAGGACAAAGAAAATGAAAAAATAGCCTGGCATCTTACATCTTTTTTTCTTTAATCTTCCTTTTTCACTATCATTCGTTCGTCTCACTCATACACACCCATACGAGCACGCTCTCTCTCGCTTTCAGAAAAAATCGTTATCGTAATCGAAGTTAAGAAAAATATGCAGACGCGTTCCGTAACTTGTGAAGGATTCCACATTCAACGTCCAGCTCGCGCGTCTGCTTCTTCGCGCTTCATCCTCATTTATATTTTATAGATACATAAACGGACATTGTAAGATCCAGTGATTTTGGGCTGCCAAATTGATTGGTTTGCGTTGAGAATCGTCGTCGAAGGATAAAAAATATCTACTATTCGACGTTTCCCACTGTCGAGAATATGCTCACGCCATTATTGCTCGTTTGGCTCTCTCGAAACCAACTTTCATCCGTCATACATTTGTATACATATATATTTATATATTTATATATATATATATATATCTATATTCATATATATATTTTTTTCTTCATGCGTACGTATGTCTGTATGTCTCTCTGTGTGTTCGTGTACATGTATGTATATATATATATATATCTATATATAGTATATATACGATTCGTAAATACAGATTTAAATACGGCCTCTAGCTACGCAAAAATATAGGATTAACGAGAATAAAAATAATAAATAGTCTCTAAACATGCGCGTGTGTGTACTTAAGAGTCAGGAAATAGAAATCGAGGAGTTGAGGGAGATGAGGGTGAGATTGATCACAAGGAAAAAAAATTCGCCGTTTTCTTAAAGTTAAAGCGCATCTTTAAAACGCGTTAGTTTGTGCTCTAGCAGCATTTTGGTTAACGGAATTCGTGCTACTCGAAAGAAGAGCGATATAAAATCAATTTTTCTCTTCATTTTCGCACCCCCTTCGAGTGTCGTTTTTCCGCTCGTCGAATTACACGCCCCTTTCGAAGGTACAGAGCTTTTTTTTCTTTTTGCTCGCTCGTTCCCTCTTACTTTATTTCATTCTCACTCTCTGTCTTCATTCACACGAGGAACACGTACGCACACTCTCTCGTTCGAACACAAAATACGCTAGAATATTTACAGACCACGTTTATTATAAATCCTGAATCTTTACTCGGATCACGCACGAGAACGTACTTTTTAAGCCCCCTTAAGCCCGGGATTATTCGAACTTTACGTGTAAAAGCCAGAGATATAAAGTAGTGGACGAAAAAGTGTGTACAGTTCGCGTTCGCTAAGATAAAGAATTAAGGAAAAAGAAAAGATAAAAGAAGAAGTAGAAGAAGAAATAGACAGAAGATGTGGAGTATATCAAAGACCGAACTCCTCCGATCGAAGTAATAATTGCGTTCTCAAGCGAACCCCTCTCTCTTACGTTCGTATCTTAGGTTCCACCCTAAAATGACACACACGCTCGACATCACCGTCGATCGGTTTCCTCTCAACGCTCTCGCTTCTTTTGCACCTCTACACGCGGCTTGCCGCTCGACACGATCAATATAATCACGATAATCTTGATATTTTTTTTTTTTTCTTTTTAACCACAATAGTAAAAGCATATAAGCTATACAGCTACCATTCTTTATCTACAATATAGTTTTATTAATAATCTTCATTTCTCTCGTTCCTCCTTCCCTCCGTCCGAATATTCGTCATTATCGACACGCGACACCGCCTGCTTTTAGCTGCGAGAGCAATTTTTAAGACGAATACATCGAGGATTCTCTTTCCTTTCGGGCAAATTTGCTTTCTTTCCATCCTTGTCTCTCCTTTTAATTCAAGAGTAAATGGAAAATGTCCTTTTCGCCATGTTTTTTCACTTTCGTCCTTTCCCCGAAGGGAATCTTTACCGACCGTCGGTAAAGTAGGATACCGTTCAGATCCGTTCCCGAAAGCTTATCCCGCTCTCTCTTTATCATTATTTTTATATCTTATCTCAACGATCGAGAGAAGCAAGCTGCCAATTTATATGCTGCCAGTACGTTTTCCTCTTTACTAGAATTATGTTTCATCTTCTTTTCTTCCTTTCTATCTCTCTCGCTCGTTCTTGTCTCGTCTTGCAATGTTCTCACGCGTTTCTCTCGTTACTGCAGCACGCAGCACTTGCATTTAGGCTTCTTCTTCAGCGTGACGTGCTCGACCTGCGACGCATCGCCTGGTCCTTGTGCCGTCATTCTGGCGACCTCCACGGTCCTCGATGCCGAGCCGACCTAAAATCGAGAAAACGATTTCATCGCTTATAATAGGACATCTCTCTTTTCGAACGTGTTTGGTCTTTGAAAGAACCTGTACAAATGGAAGGATATAGTACTCACCTTCTCGTTGGCAGGCAGCTGACTGTTGACCGTTGAAGATTTGATCGGCGTGCCATGGGCATTTCCGTTGCCCTGATTGAGCCTTGGCGAGGCATTCGAGTGACGATTCGTCGAGTTCGCGTTCGATTTTAGAAGCGGACTGGAACTCGAATCGTGATCTCCGCCAGGCGTCGATTTGTCCGTCTCCTCGCATCCTGGCAAGGGTGGTGCCGTCTGGCCGGGGGTAGGAGTGATTGGTTTACCACCCTTTATCAGCTCGACTATCTCGTCCGCTTCTCTCGAAAGATCGCCATCCGGCCTGAATGGATTGTCCCAGCCGCTATCCGTGCTGCAACATTTCATTACATTTGCTGTTTATATTTGCTTCGTTATTTACATAAAAAAACAATTCGAGAAAAAAATTATTTCTAACTTTTTATTCGATCTATCATAATTTGCATTCGTTATTTATTTTTACACCCTGTATATTCGGACCGATTATCGCGTTACACGTTATTCCTTTAATTTCTTTACTGCTTACTTTTATTTTATCGTCTTAACGCATGCGTCCCTCGCACGTGTCGCACGAGAGAACACAAGTATTTCATATTTAACGAACTTGAATTCTCACGTATACGCGAACACTCTCGTTGAATACGAAATGAAACAGGGAATATTCAAGAATGCCAGCGAATTAACAAACGCGTAACATCTACGCTCTGCGCGTGCGCACGTTTGTGTTATGCAATAATTTACCTAGTTTGCTCGGCAAATCGAACGATCGTGTTCCGAGGACGGAACATTTGATATCAATCATGTTGCGAACGTTAATTGGTACGAGGTTGTATTTGAGAATAAAGAAAAGGAGGATTCTTAATAATTTTGTTTTAAACTCGTTTAATAATTTGTTATTTTTTTTTGTCCGGCTTGAACGCATCCGTGCATATATTATCACAATGGAGGAGAGAAATGACGAATTAGACGCAATTGCCGCACCCGAACGGCCGTGGCATTAAGCTTTGGCATTGAATCGTACTTAATCGAGGCTCTCCTCGCGCTTGAGTCTGCGTTATTCGCGTCGACGGAATGCACGGGATACGCAGACGAGAAGCCGAGTCGCGTGTGTTACGCGAGAGCTTTCGTTTATACGAGCCACACAATGCTTCCGATTGTCGCGAATATTTGGTATTCGGGCGAAGTTAATTAACTTTTTATTCATACACTTTGCTGAGTATCCCGAGTCGAAATTTTAACTTTGGTTTGACCCTCCAATGGTTAAAAGCGGACATAACTGCCATTTGGAGGTTGAAACCGAAGTTTAATGATTAATCGAAACTTCGATTTGACCCTATAAAACCTACATTTTAGGCTATGTAGGTTTTGGAGGATCAAAACGAAGTTTATAAGCTTTGTTTTGACCCTCCAATGGTTAAAAACGGACATAACTGCCATTTGGAGGCTGAAATAGAAGTTTATTCATAATATATATAGATATATTGTTTTTATTCCATAAACTTCACTTTTAATCTACAAACTTTTAAAAGAGCATTTTGGAGGGTCAAATCGCGACTGAAATTTCGACTCGGGATACTACTTATTTTTCTAAAACAATTTTTTATGAACGCTTTACAACGTCTGGAGTTGATTTAGATAATTTGTTATTACTTATATGAACATTTTTATTTAGTAGATAATGTTTATGCAAATATATGAGTTTCATTCGAATTCTACGCAGTGTCTCCAATCGTAACAAATATTTTGTGTTCAGGAAATATTCATCAACTTCCTATTAACCACTTGAGTAGCCGAGTACCCATGTTTTTAGATTAATTTTGATGAACCCAAGAGAGGTAAACGTCTGAGTTGATTTAGATAATTTGTTATTACTTATATGAACATTTTTATTCAGTAGATGATGTTTATGCAAATATATGAGTTTCATTCACATTCTACGCAGTGTCTCCGATCGTAAGAAATATTTTGTGTTCAGGAAATATTCATCAATTTCCTATTAACCACTTGAGTAGCCGAGTACCCATGTTTTTAGATCAATTTTGATGAACGCAAGAGAGGTAAACGTCTGAGTTGATTTAGATATCCCTTCAATTACTTGCACGAACATTCTCGCTTATCAAAACGTTCATGTGTTACTTTGATGAACATATGTATAGATCCTATTTGAACGTAGATAGGTATATAAATTGAATTGAATATGAACTCACGACCTCGTATTTCGTATGCAGTGTTTTAAGCCATTGCCCTGTCGACTCTGTCACGAATTACATTCTTTCACCTACGAATACCTACTATAATGACTTTCGACGATGCGTTGATCCACATACATGGACGTACCTGAACAGATTCTATCAGGAAATTGAACCTCGTAAACGCCTTTTTCCGAGAAAAAAAGAAAATGACACCGTGAGGATTTTACGACAGGGGGTTGTAAATCGCTTCCGGCGCTGATTGCGAGGCTGATTGTGTTTCGAAGGGTCGCGTGAATCGCTTGGTTGCACGTCATACGAGAAGGTGTTTCGTTTCCGCGAGGGTCGCCGAACACGTGAAACCTTCCGTGAAATTCTTATTTTTCCCTCTTCTTTTTATTATTTTTTGACGAGCTTTACCGTCTCTTCTTTCCTTGGATAACAACGATCGTTAATCAATAGCAATTAGTAAAGAATTATTCCTATCACAAATGAATTCACTCGTTAGCAATTTTAACACGAATTCTAGCCCCAATTCATTCCTCTTCCTCTTGGAGAAAAGCAATCGATCGATCGCCCCAGCTACAAATTTATTAACCCCATGCACTTTCTTGATCTCGAAGGAACGGGGGACGTCGTAGAAAAGTTTTCTTAAAGGACGCTCCGAAGAGCTTCAGAGACCGTGGCTCGTGAAAGCGAGGCTAACCGGAAATAGGCAGGAGATGGAAGGCGATGGTGACTTCCGAGACGATAGGCCAGACCTCGTTTCTCTCTTTTTTTTTTTCTCCTCTTTTTCATCTACCTCATTCTCCTCGTCTTCTCCAGAGACTCTCTTCTTCGATCGAGCTTCGAGTTTGCTTGCTCAACGAATTCGACGATACTACTAGAGGAAAGAAGAATTACTACCCGAACGAAGGCGGAAGTGGAGAGTCAGGTTGGTAAGAGAAGAAAAAGAAATACCAGGAGGAAAGTAGCGAGACGTCGAAGCGAGGAAGTGAATGTCGAAGCGTGGAGGGAAATAGGTTGCCTGTGGACGGGGTTGGCCAAGGGCCAGCCGGTCTAATAATGTCCGATATTACGAAATTCTACGGCTCTACGCTCCCCTACTTTTCTCGGTTGATCCACAAGGAAAACCGCATAACCGTATCTCTTCCTGTTCCTCGGAAAAGGGGTGCTGCTGCTTCTGGTGGCTGCTAGCGTGTAACGGGCTATTGGAAAAATTATCGGTCTTATCGAGCGAGCATGGAAGAAAATAGAAGGAGTTAATGGATAATGGGTTTAGGGTGATTGCATATCATCGGGGCTGATTAGACTGGACAACATGAATTATGCCTTACGAACTGGGCCAATTATGATTTGATTGGTCCGCTTCGTGACGCGGTAGAGAATCTCGGTCTCGTGGCATAATGTAATTCTGAAATTATGATTTTTTTTTTTATTGTTTGACCTCAAATCACTTTTTTTACATCAACAAACAACCAAGTTTGTTCACTTCGATGTTCCAATTAAAATTGATCGAACTAGCCCGTCGACGTAACGTACTCGTTAAAAGGATTTTCTACGAGTTCAACGACCCAACAACGAGAATAAAGGATTTTCGTTGGCTCGGGTAAACCTCCTTAATCGCGGACAAGGGAGATGAAATATCGTGACCATTATACGACGAGGTGACCGAGATTTCTAGTAATTGGCTTTGCTTGGAAAGAAAAAAGAGAGTAGGAAAAAATCTTTTATCGGGGCGAGCGTCGTATTTACGAAAGAAACGGACTAAAATTTGGACAACGAGAGGCGAAGTCGCGAGAATAGGAACGGTAGGTACAGAGCAGTGACAAATTCAACGAGGTTAACGAGGTCTATCGTTTGTAGGGCATGGAACACGTTTGTCGTCTATTCACGATCGAATTGCAGCGACTAGGAAAAAAATCAACGATATTTTCTTTTTCTTTACGTTCAAAATAGTCGATTACTGAAATGTACTCGGTAATAAAAAAAATATTTCATATTAATATTATTTATAATTTCGTTCTTTCTAAAGAAAATCGATTAAAAAAACTGCATTTGTATTTTTTTCTTAAAGAAAATTTTGAAGGGACGTCCGATAACGATAAAAAAATGCAAGCGCGCGACAATTTCGTTGGCAGCTTCGCGTGCTCGTTCGCGATACGGAAATAGCTGGTTCGGACGTAAGAGAGGTTCGATCGGGAAAAGTTGCCGTTGGAACCGCTCGTCCGTTTCGTAGACCGAGCGACGCCGGTGGAGACACAATTTTCTGTTGCTCGAGGGTCTTCAACCCCTAAGGCACGCGACTTTAGCAAGTCCGAATACCTTTGCTTGCTCTAGACGTCTTTCTTTAGAGAATTAAGCGTTCTTATTCCTTAAAAAAATGTTTTTCGGCAACAACAATTTTATAAAATCGCCTCGAAGTTTGTATAAATTGACAGTTCAAAGACACCCAGTTCACTCACACCATTTACCTTTCATTGCCATCGGAATCCTTGGGCACCTTAATCACGTAATACACGTGTCCTCCGTGCGTGGTCGTCATTCTTGACGCAATCGGGAATCGAATTGTTCGTCATGAAACACGGCACGGAATCACCTCGATTCTTCTCACTCACTCTGTCGTCGTTTGTCCGTCTTTTTTTAGGAAAACATACAATCAAGATCTAACATCTTTGCACTTCACTCTCGTAGTTTCCACTCGGATTCTGCGGGAAAGAGACACTCTCGCGTCGTACGAGGAACTTGGCCGATTTCGAGAGAGAGAGAGAGGGAGAACTCGAAGAGGGACGTAAGACTTTATTTTTAAGCGCTTTCGTGGCGGGAGATCCTTCGCGAATATATTCTCTCTTTCTCTCATTCTCGTCTCTCTTCCGTTCTCTCCCCACCCTTCCTCCACGTTCGCGACATAACTCCACTCTGGAAATGTTATTTCAAGCAACACGTATATATGCGAGAAGGAAAGCTCGCATTTTCCGCCGCACGAGATCTCTCTCCTCCGAGAGCTTTCTTTTGTTCCTCTTATACCCGACGACGCCAGAAGCTCTTGGATCTTTTGAACGGATCGCATGGAATGTCGGGGAATTTGGTCTAACGGATGAGATGTGCTTCGCCATCGTCTCGCTTGTATGACGATCGCGATAGAGTACGCATGGATGGAGGAAGAAGTTGCTGTAAAATTCGTTGGAAAAATTCAGGCAACTCCAACGTTCATCATTTTTCAAATCCTTTGAATATCTCGAAGTCGATCAACGAAATAGCATAGCTCGAATTTTTTCCCTCCAACGTTAATAATGATTCGACAAAGAAAAACGATGAACGAAAAAGGAAGATTACCTAGACCCAGCTGACCTATATCACTCGAATCAATCGAACCGTGACCCGTTTTTCTTCCGATCCGTTCGATATTTCTACCATCGACGCAACTGGTTTCGAAATGGCCTGTCTCTCTTTCGTTTCAAACATCGATCGGCTTTTATAGTTCGGCATACGGCTTCCGGCAAGTGAAGTAGTAAATTCTTATCGAAGGACGATTCCAATCGGTTTCGACGACTGGCTAGGTAATACCAAGAAATAGAGATGCTAAAATTTGCTTATAGAGAAATGGCAAAAACTTTAGTCTCTGGAGTAAAAGAGAAACGAAACACAGCGGTATAAACTTTAACATAAACGGATATCATCTATTTCGAGCGTTGACATTTACAATTTCTGGATTAACGAGCGCGACACAGGCTCCGTTGCGTCCAACAACGCTCCCTCTTTTTCACCTTGCATTCCGAGTTATCGCATCCCCTTTCATCCCCCAGCTCGTTCCCACCCCGCCATGGGATTGGTTCGAAGCGAGGGAGGGTATATGGGTCATGGCTGCTCGGTCCACAGGCAAATATAGAACGTCTCTGCTGTTCTCTGTATATATAGGACACGAGCAAGAGAGGAGGAATAAGAGGGGGGGCTGAGGGGTAGCACGCACGATTCGACGTAACGTTTTCACGTGCGTGACAAACGCGTGTGATCGGATTAGCGATGCACGCTGCGCTTTTCCATTGGTTCCGCAGAGAATTCGCGTTGTGCTTGTTCCTTGTTATTTCTGTTCCACGATGGCTACCTGTTGTTTTCTTTAAATTAATTTACGAATCGAAGATTCATTCCTGTCCATATATTTGTTTCGTGTTTTAAGCTGATAGCAACGCGAAGAATTTTATGGTGAGGAGAGAGCAAGCCAAGCGTCACGCTCGTTCGTTAGTATTTATAAAGTGGATGACGGAAGGGTAGGGGATGCACGTATGCCGATATTCAAAGGTGATCCAAAGCCTCTACGGGAATAATTTAGTTTCAGAGGAGGCTATCGAAGTTTGTGGGAAAATCTTGGGGAATAATCTTGGGAGGAATGTTCTATTAATATTCTATTTTTGCATAATCCTTTCATTGATAAGTATTATCGCATGCAAAGGAGCAATAAAATTCAAGAATGAATGAACTAACGAGCGTGTTTCTCGTACGTTGAGATGCGACTACGGAAGATTAATGCTTTTTTTTTAATCCCAGGGAATATTATGCAATCGGCTTTATTAAAATTTCTCGCTCGAGCGCGAATCCGTTCGATGTGAATCGCGAAGCTCTCTTGCGCGAGGAATTGGAGCGTTCTATGATTTTAATTAATTTCTACGGACCGATAGTGCTCCTTCTCGCGAGGGAGGGAAGAACGAAAGTGGAATGGGATATAGAAGATAAGTCGGCAAGTAAAAGGCACTTCTGGCGTTCGTGAAAGACGGCGAAGCGATGGAAGAAAAAAAAGTGGTTATACGCCTTATCGAACCACGGAGGAACCACTTTGAAGGCTCGATACCTGCTCTCGATTACGCGATCGAAGCAGATGTATCTATGAAACACCTTGTCCTCTTTTCGAACGTCGTCTCGTTTGCGGTTGCCGCTAGGAAAACGGAGAGGATGAATCAAGGTTGTTACGTTTCTATGATTAATATTTCTCACTAATCGTATTTAAAATGATTTTCAAAAGAGTCAAATTCCTTTTCCCAGTTTGCCAGAGTTTATCTCGAGTGGAACCAACGCTTCGTACGGTCCTGAACTTTCTTGAGAGGCAGGTCACGGTTTCCGAGCGAGAGTATAGTCCTTTCTTTGCCCTCTATCTTTGGCACACGCTCGGATCATCATCCCCCGATTTCACACCGGCTCTCGACTTCTTCTCGACCCCGCGACATTTTCATCTTACAGAGTTCGTTCTCCTCTAAGCTTGCGTCCTTCGACTTAACACGTAATACTCGACCGTGTTTATGCTCGCCTACGACAAATTTCCATTGCGAAAATTCTCTGTCGAGCAGGATCTAGCACTTTGAGATATCGCTTTTTCTAACCAATCTTGAACAAGCTATAACGCGAACCACGAGTAGGTGTATTCAATAAGTGCAAAAGATCTCATAATCTAGAGGCTTTGTTTTTTTTTGCTAATTCCTTGAAAATCTTTGCAATTACATAATAATTACTACGACTATCCAAAGTTTCCTAGACAACGACGAGTATCCTCAGAGAATAAATGAGACGATCCAACGAGACTCGTGATATTCACTCTGGGTCAAACGAACTTCCCACCGGCACGCGTCGAGATAATGGACCGAACCAAGATGCGGTACCGATGCACCCGATCAACCTCCCTTCACAAATTTTCCATAGATTCGACTTTTTTTTCACAATTCTTGCACATCACTTCTCACGAATCCTCAAAGCTAACAAAAAGAAAATAACGAAATTCCCTGCGGTTGTGCCTGAAGAGCAGCTCAAGAGAAACGTCACTCTTCCTTCTTATTTACCGAACACACGTGCACACTTCTGCGAATTTCGCACATAGACCAGTAGACGAATTTCCCCGACATTTCGATGCCCGGAGCCGTGTACTCGCGTTCTTTGACGACGAATGTAAGGTAGAAGAGAAGGAAAAAAGAGGAGATATTCTCTAGAGAGATACTACGAGAGTCGTTGTTATCGGAACGAGTCGGGAGAACGAAGAGATGGGGTAGGATGATCGAGAGGTGGAGCGAATGCGCAAAGATACGAACGTAGGAGGAGAGCGAGAGAGAGCACGACGACGGGTTCTCGCTGATGCAGTCGACGGCACGACTGGCTTCAGCGAGTGGTGCCTTCAACGACGAGTTCCTCACCGCACCTCTGCGCGTCCACCACCCACGCTATATCGATCTTTCATCCTCTCCCGCGCGTCTCTCTTTCGTAGCTGGGTCGCTACTGCCTCCGCGTTTCGCGCTGCTGCTGGTGGTGCCATTGGAGGTGGTGCTGCTGCTAGTGTTGCGCCGGTCGAGCTGAAACGGAGCAGGCTCGCGGAGAGGGCGGAGGAGCTGTCGTGCGTCGTGAGGATGCGCGTATTGCTTACTACGCACTCTCTTTCTCTCTCTCTATTAGAGGATACGGAGAAATGGGCCACAGGGTGGACCAGGAAATGAACCTGTGATCTTGCATTTTGTGTCTTTCTTTCTTTCTGATTTGTTTGGATTCTTTTTTCTGTTATTTCTCGTTATTCGTTGCTTCCTGATCTTTTTTTTTTTTTCTTATGGCATTTATTTATATTTATTTTTATATTTATATTTTTATGTATTTTTTTTTCTTCTTTATTTTAATCTTATCTTATTTTGTATTTCCTGTTATTTTGTTTTAGTTCATTGCTTCATTTTTTCTCAATATCCTATACATATATTTTATTTTGCGTTATGCCATGTTACGTTTTATTATTTTATATTATATTATATTATATTACATTATATTACATTATATTTTACATTTTATTTTATTTGGTACTAAAGTCTATTTTGTTATATTATTTTATTTTATTATTTTGTTATTGTATTCCAATACGCTGTCTACTAATTTGTACGGGCGTTCGCCCACGAGATTAAATAAACGCACTATCTACTATCTATCTATCTACATGGGTATTGGACGGTATTCTTCTTTTCCTTGATGGTAGTTTTTCGTACATTTCAATTTTTTATAATGGTACTCTAATTTTTTTACTTCCAAGGAGAAGGTTACTCAATTTGACAGGGGGCGACGGTGCTTTTTTTTTTGTTTTTGTTGACAGGGGAATTTGTTTGCCGAATTTACATTTTTTTTTCATTGATCTTTCACGATGGTATTTTCTTTTCAGTGATACTCATTCAACTTTCGATCTATTTCTGAAATTTGGCGCCGTTGAACTACTATAATTCGCTCATTCTGATTACACGAGCCATTCCACAGCTGATGTAAACACAACGTATGTAGTACAATCAAACTACGTCCCTTTTTACTCGTGTCGATTTTAACATCACTGGAACTGGAGTGTTACGGATGAACCCGAATTTTAGATGGAAATTATTTAGTATTAGCACATTAAATATTAATTTGGGATTCTAATTTTAGAGAATACTAAGTATCGTTTGCCAAAGATCGAATCCCGATTTAAAGGTGAACAAATGTTTGAAGCTTATATATTTTTTCTTTTAACATAATATAGTGTACTTTATTTCTACATTCCCTGTTATTGTCTCAAGCATATATTTCTGAGATAGAAAATTCCCATATTCGAACGAAAGCTCACCCTCGAAATATCCCTGTCAATAGGGATATGAACGACCGCATTCCTTCATCATGAGATCAGAGAACGGCGAAATCGCAAAATTGCATTGTGCACTGTTTCCGTGTACGGCGCAACGCGACTTAAATCTTAAGAAGAAAAAGAGAAAGTGTAAAGGAAAGAAATACCGAAGTAATCGTAAATTTCGCGACCATGCGAATTCTAACGAACGAAACTAATACATGAAAGAAAAATAGTAGTGTCGGACCACGAACGAACTCTAAACGTTCTTATCGAGCAACGAATCTCGTAAAACCACAGCTATTTATTACTTTAACCAAACGATTAACAAAAATAATCGCGTAAAAGGGAATTCTATGCGAGCACGAAACGTGGTAAAAGGATTCGATAGCATCGAACGAGACCATTATCGTGATCCCCGATGCGTATAATTAAGGATTAATTAACGAGCCGGTACAACACAGGACGCTTTATTCTTCGCGTTCCACGTAATCTCTCGAGGCCAAGGATTATTTCGGACTAGCGATTCTCTGCCATAAATCCTGTAGCTTTGTGGCCGAGTCAGACACCTAACAAACTACGACGAAAGATAGCAACAATGCTGCGGCCAGATTTCTTGCGAGCGTCGTGAAAATCTCGTAGGCGTGACGACCATCCTCGAATTCGCGAAGAAGCGTTGGAAGCTATTCGGTGCAGCGAAGAACGCGGAAGAGCGAGGGAGAGAGAAAGGAACGCCTGCTTCCGGCCCATTAAGAGCGACGGGGGTCGCACGGATCGTGTGCGGGAGGCTAATTATTCCAAAGTCAGTGGTTCTCATTCATTGAAAGATTTGTCACAGGTTTCCTTACCCTTTCCAATATTTTTAAACGACAACGGAGCAGCGAACTATTAACCCTTTGCGGTCGTATGTCTACTCTACTATTCAAGAATTTAAGTTTATGGCGTTTGTTATGGTCGTATTTTAACAATTAAATTTTTAATAGCAAGTGGTAATTTTTTTTGGAGTAGTCCTTAAGATGTAGCCGAATTGAGATCATAGGAAAGGAACGTAGACCAGTATTGTTAATTTAAAAAAAGTTTTTTAGAGTCAGTTTTATTGTTACAATTTAGAGTCTTTTTATTTCACATGTAGAATAAATTAAAAAAATTTTTGGAAACAAATTTTCGCCCTTTGAGGATGGTACAATCTTAGTACCGAAACGTTAGGGATAAAGACAGGTTTTCGGAAATAGTTTGTTCTAGCATGTTCTTTTCATAAAAATTACCACTTGCTATTAAAAATTTAATTGTTAAAATACGACCATAACAAACGCCATAAACTTAAATTCTTGAATATTAAATATTAGAAGGTCGATAAACTTAATTATGGTATGTCTACTCTCAGCCACCGAAGCTTTTTTACCATTCCAGTATAATTTTTCAACGGGATCTAAGATTGTTGGACCTAATGTACCCAAATATTAAAATTTCAAAAAGAATTAATAAATCTTGTTTTTCCTTCATAATCTTGCATATTATGTATTACTGTTCGTTCAACAAAAATTCATTCCCACCAGCATGACACCTATATATAAACTTAATACGACCGCAAAGGGTTAATATCTGCTACTCCGAGGAAGCGTCGTTCACGATTCCAAGAACGGATCCGTCGATCACGTTTCAGTTCGATCTGATCGATGAACATGGCCCATAAATGGCCCGACAGTTGGACTTCCGGTGAACACCGTTAGGTATCTACGGTTTATTTACTTCTCGAAGCTCCGAGAGCCTTTGAGGTTCCGCGTGTTAAATCGTTTAAAGGCTCGTAAGTGAGAGAGAAATTGGCACGGGTTACTAGAAGTTGCGTTACGTAAAAAGCACGTTTAACGACGTTAACCTTGGCACGTATCACCATAGTTCGTTTATACGTACGTACGATGAACTATGTAGGTTGGTAAATCGATCTATCTCGTTCGATGGAACATCGACGATGTTATTAACGGGTATCAAAGAAACGTGGCTCGAATCGAATTGGCAAACTCTTTGCTCGAGAGATCCGAATGACAAGGAAAACAAAAAGGGGGAAGATAGATTATTCTTGAATTTCCATTCGATGCTAGCCACTTTGGGTTTAATAAGTTTCTGAAAGCCGAAGTCTGATCCCTTTGTTCCACAGATTGGCTGATTCAGCCGCACTAAAGAAGATCGGGGTTAATGTTTTAATCCAACGGAGCTCGCGCGAATTGCTTTAGATGCACTGACCCCCTTTTCACTTTCATTACGCCGTTTATTGCTCATCGACTGTACCCAGTCTACAAGTAGAACAACGTCCTTCTTCCTTCGACCTGACTACGTTCGTCGTTTTTTCGAAAGCTAAATGAAACCTTGGATACGTGACCTCTGGATCACTTATCAAATTCGAAAGGTCATCCAAACGATATAAAATAATGAAATAAACATACCTGATCTGCGTGTGATACGCAGGGGTGGTGTGTTCGGCGTGCGTCGTTAAAAGTTCGGCAGGACTCGCAGACATGTCGATGATGGGGTGGCCAATAGGTGCCGCGATTGGCTCCAACAAAAGGACACCAGGTGTCGCGGGTGAAGGCTGTGGACCTAACAGCGACACGCGTACCTTTTCTCTACCTTCGCTGAAACACAAATCGTACGAACGAGAACTTAACTAATAATAATAAGAAAAAAAAAAACCAGGAGACGTAAGAGAGATCGTTCGCGATCGGACACGCGACCTGCCAACGCTCGGAACTTAAATGACGAAAGTACCGGCGATGGTGTTCTTTAAATTGTCGTAATTCGTCGGACGAGTCATCGTCTCTTCTCTCACGAGTGGTTAAGTGGATTCTCGCATACCAGTCTTTGACACGATACACGATGGATCGAGAGAAATTATGAATTCGGACGAAAGTTAACCCGAATAACGCATTTTTTAAATAATTTTATCGAGGTTAGGCTTAATTCGAAGGCTGACGTCATTTTTAAATAGTATTCGTTTTATCGCTTGCGTGAAACACGGAATAAAAATCAATGATTTGCTGTTTTATTCATTTTAAGACCTTGCTTCCATATGTTTGCAATTTTTATGCACTGCCCGATACAAAAAGAATATATTTGAGTGCAAGAAATGAAATTTGTCGGTAAAATAACGTTTTAACGAATGAAAGTATCCCTAATCGGATACATTAATCCGACACAAACGAAGGTAATAAACGTTCGCCTACTCGATCGTGACTTATCACCGGAGAAACGTGTTTGGTCACTGGTGGAAACGTAACGCGAGCCCGTTGCAACTATATTTTGCTTATGTAACAATCACGCAACAACGTAGTTCGTCGTACGGCGAGTAGTAGCGCGTTGAGAAGAGTCCTCGTAAAAAGTTATATCCCGAGCCGTTGAAATGCTCATCGTCTCTCTTGCTTTTTGCTTCATCCCCTTATCCAACCAACCCCCCTTGTGTCGTTTTCTCTGTCTTTAACGGCACTCACGTGTTGCACGAATGGCACGCTGCCAATGCGTGCGAGCGAACCACGCTACTTTTGTACGTATGTTAACACCGTAAAAGCCAGGGACGTTTCGCGATATACACGTGAGAGATAGACCGATGGATTTTGTGCTAAAATACGAGAGATAGATGACTGGATAAATGTTTGCTCTCACGTCCATTGAAACGTTGAAGTATAGATACGAATAATTTAGAAGCGAAGATACAAACAAGGAGGGAAGTAGCGAATCGTTTAAATTTGTAACAAAGGATCAAAGTGGAAAGATATATCGATAATAAAATTTGCACGTATCGCGATAACGACACGAGTCAATTTTAGAAAGCACGAGTGCAAGAGAAGCCCGAGTCGAAATTGTAATGTCGGTTTGATCCTTCAAAGCCTACTTTTCTTTGTTGTTTCAATATGCCGCTCGAATTATCATTCGCTTTCACCCTACGAGATGCTGTGGTAGGTTTGACGAGTGATCTAAACTTCAATTTAACCCTATAAAACGCTCTAAACTCTGATTTGACCTTACAAATTCTCCAAAACCTACAATAGTAGGATTTGGAGGGTCTAAACGAAGTTTATAAGCTATGTTTTGAACCCTCCATTTGTTAAAACCGGACAAAACAGCCAATTGGAGATTAAAAACGTAGTTTATTCGCCATATATTTTCCCTATCCCATACAAGCTAAATTTTTTCTCTCAAACTTCTAACAGAGCATTTTGGAGGGTCAAATCGCGATTAAAATTTTGACTCGAGAGTATACGGCAAAAGGTTCACGAGTGCATCGTACGGATGGGTGTTGAACCTTCTAAAGAAAAATTAGATCAGAGGCGGGGATGTAGAGCTACAGGGTAGAATATAAACGATGGCTGCAGTCTTCGAGAGCCGGCTGTGCCAGGTAACTATGGAAAACGATCCCTCGAGAGAGAGAACCCTCGCTCGGAGAAATTGACTCTTGGTAGGAAAGGGGACGATAAGGGGTGGTGTTGAAGAGGATTAAAAGAGGGCGTTGCGGTCGCGGGGGTTGCATTTTCAGGGGTCCTCAACCCGGTATCGTTATCTCGGAAAAGCACGAACGACTTTCTTGCGTAATACCGAACCAATTATTAAGAGATGTTTTAGTATGGAATGATTAAATTATCGATAAAGTATTAAAAAGGACAGGGTCTCGTGAAATATTCAGGTTTGGTGTCTGGCTCGCGAGAGAGATAAATGAAGTAGTCGAGCAACCTTGATTCTCGTTTTAGAGAACGAGTTTCTCGACAAAGGTCACGACCATTTCGTTCACTTTAATTTCTATAACCTGAGGTCACGACGTGAGGAGATGAGCTAACCTTCCTCTCTCTCCACCCACGGTATCGTTCGATCTCAGTCAGCCTAAGCATTTTAAATGCGATCACACTTTTTCGGAGTCTCTCCTGCCGTACACTTTTTCAGACAAATTTATACACGAAAATCACGGCAGACGATACCGAGTCGCATCACTGCTAGCGCTGAGATTTGAAACCGCTGGCTCCTTTTCACGGTGTGCTTCGTCGTGTCGCGGGTATTAAAGTACCGTTTCCACGTCGTGACGCTTCAACGAACACGTTAACGTTCTCTATACCTTCGTATTTATATATCGCGGTATGTAGAGCGGAGAAGCGTCTTTATGTATTAGATCGTTGCGTATGAAATGATCCATTTTTTTTTTTTACTCACTGACATTTATTCTAAATGACGTACATTAATCAAGACGAACGTCAACGGGTTGAAAGCGTTTCAAACGAACGAAAAAAATTTTTTAAAAATACATTTTTTTCTGGATCAAGATTTATGTTATGAATTTGTTGTTCCAATATTCCAATAATGTTTAAATACTTTGTAAGCTATTTTATAAAATGATCGATGAGAATGTACCTAATGAATTTTTTGTCAATATATTCTAACATTGTTTCACATAAAAAAAGCAAATAAATGTAAATATTTTGATGGAACAGGATCAACGTAATTTCGTTTCGCACGGAGATTATTCCAAATACCATAAAAAAAAAGCGAGAGTTTCGTTTCTTCGCTGTCTCGATGAATGAATTTCCGATCGACCAGTCGTCGTCCATGGCCGGTGATTTTATCACCGGTTATCTCTGCCGCGAAAAGGAGGAAGTGAGAAAGAAATAGAGATAGACTTTCAATGAGGATAAATCGATGATACATAAGCCGATATTCGAGGAAGATAGCGATCGAGTTACGTCACGAATACATACACACATATACATAATATAATCGAATTGGCGCATCTCGAAACGCGATACACGATTTTGTATTATAATTTTTTTCTTCAGGTTTGTCCTTATATTTATTAATCCCGCAATAAGATCTCCACGGTGCGTGGTAAGCTGGTAAGCATTGACCCCCTTTTCGTGAAAAAAACGATCGAAGGTTGATCTTTACCAAAGATGGTAGACACTCCGAAACTCCCGATTCGTTTTCTCGTCGAGCTTACAAACTTTGAATTGTTTCGTATCTAACACATTTCATATAATTCCAATCGATTCCTCGTCATATTCTACCCATCACCGCATTTCCTGGATCCAAGCCAACGTTACTTGGAAAACATTTAATAAATATCCACCTATCGATCTACTCCAAACACTTTTTTCTTTTATTTCTTTCGTGCCAACGCGGTGCACTCGAGAAGTAAACTCGTGAAAGTTGAAGTAAAAAGAGTCGAGGAATGAAACGAAGCCACGGAGGAGTAGTAAAAGTTGTAGTAGTAGAAGAGGTAGGAGAAGAAGAAGGGAGACCGAAATAAATGGAAGACAAGGTCTGCCTCGAAACCGGTTCCATCGTGCCACGGTCGCTCGTACGCGAAGAATCGATTCTTGCATCGATAATGCAGGACTCGTTGTGCGCATTAACCAGTAGAGAAAAAAAGAATCACGCGTCAATGAAAGAAGAATTAAAAAAAAAAATAATCTTGCTCCGGATGGTTAGCAGGGTAGCCGAAAATCATTGGCATTAACGGGCGCGGTCTCTTTCATTTTTATTGCGATTAATCGTGTTATCGAGGACCCCAATTGTATCTTCCGACCCGAAATACTTTTATCTTTCGCTCGTCGTTTGATCTACCGACAAAATCTATCGATCGTTGAGTCATTCGTTTTAAATCTTTCACTCTATTATTATTTTTATCCTTTACATTTGACACGATATTTTCACGCTTTTTCCAACCGTACTCGAGGTTATTCTTTCATCGGTATACGAGCAGCAGACACTTATTTATCTCTTCCACGGTGCCGCAATATGGAATAGCGGTCGTATTATTTGTAGAACAGACAAGTTCTTCTCCTCGGATCCGTACTTCTTATCGGCTTGTTTCTTCGTCTATTGTGATTAACACAGGCAAGGCTTGCCGTTATATACATAATATCGTCGATTATTATTTCTTCTTCCTTTCGGAAATAGTCAGAATTTAACCGATCGACGCAACTCCCGTTTTTAATAACGAGCGGCTGTAATATAATTTGTGAAGCTTATGTCACCGAGTGTCGCCAAGCGTATTATCGTCTCTCTCTCTCGTGTTTTTCACTCGGCTATCGTTTCAATACACGATACCAGTTAGGTGTATGCACGTACTACGCGTGTACGTTTTATGGTACACGTACGTAGACGAGCTCGTGACTCATGGCTCGTCAAACGCCAAATCGAGAACGTCCTTCCTATTTAAAAAAACTTTGATCGCGGCAGTAGCTTTTCGTGCCTGGCAACTCGGAATAGAGAAACGCTAATAGTGTTTTTCACGACTTTGAAAGCCAAAAATACGAGACACGTAAGATTTCGACATCGTTCTTGACGGATGATTCGCTTGCATTCTTGCACGCATCAACATTTCCCGCGTTTCTTTTCTATTTTTACATTTGTTTGTTTACGAAGACACGTGAAATCAATGGATTTAAGTGACGTCGTTAAAAGTGTATTTGCTTGATAATAGTACTGTTTTTAATCAATTGATAGGTTACGCGGGCCCACGCTGCTTCATTTTATAACACGCATCGGAAACGTTTGCGAGCATCGTTTGTTGATGTTTACGAGAAATTTATTGGAGTGTAAGGTCCGATAGAAAAGATTCTCTCGTATTTTTATTTTGAGAAGAATTGTGAATAAAAGTAGATAGATGGGTATACCTACGGCTTTATGGAAAATCGGCACTCAAAGCGATTAGAATATCGATACGATACACAATAAGTCATTTTTATATCTTACAATTTCAAACACGATGATGAATTCATGTTTTCTTCATAAAATGTGTCAATGTTGAAAGTTGGTACTTTAGGAATGCTCTGTTATCGCGTTAGCGTGTATGTGGTACGTGAACTATGGAAGACGATTAAAGTTATCCAATGTCTCGCGAGCGACTTTAGCATCAGAGTCAGCTTCGGAGTCTGGCGTCATCAGGCAGTTAAACACCTACCTAGGCAGGCGACGCTTTCGACCTTGAGACCCGTGACATCATCGGCTCTCTTCTCATCCTAACGATGCCTCTCCTTCCTCTCGTCGTTCCGTTATTTTTCCTCTCGTTATTATGGTCGAGCGCTTTCTCGTCTCTTCTACGAGCTTTTGCGAGCTTCCGAGAACTCCTAACGAATTTGGTGAAATGATCTCCGATGGGTGGTTAGAAGACAGGACGTATTTAAAAGGGGGAATGGAAAAATGCTGAGAGAGGGCGATAATACTGATCAAAATGAGAGAACTGGACTGGAAAGCTTGCGACGTTAGGGAATATACCTCTTATGTATTCCACAGTGTCCTTCTCGAATGAAATTATTTTGGGAATGAATATAAATGTCGTGGGGCAACGTGATCTTAACATTGGAATCGATTTTTGTCGTTTCCCTTTTTGAGTTTTCGAAATAAACCATTTTTGTAAATTCCAATTGATATAAAGTGTCCCTTAATATACAACTATTTTTAATGCAATGTAAATGATATCACAAGTTGAATGCTTTGCAAACGTAATTTTTTTCTTAAGGTCATTTCTTCCGAAGTTTTCAAAGGAGACTAAAGATATTTCGGTGGCTACATTTAGGTAGACCATCTTGTATAGATATATCCCTTTGGGTTTCAGCGAGAAATATGTATAGTCGAAATAGTACCATATTTTTCACCTTTCATAAGCCAGTAGAAGGGATATTTTGCAAACAATGAGATCGATCAGCCCCGACGTCGTAGTTGATACGTAGGCGCCGTTGCGTCTACACCCTCGACCACTCGCACGTTCGATACGCTCATTTCTAGAGGGAGATAGAGAAAGAGGGAGTGAAAAGGAAACGAACCACGTTTCCACGAGCCCGAATAAATGGGGATTTAAACGTGACAAGTTTTATATGGAATATAAATTTAACAAGAAACGTTTAAACATTTCTCATTTACCTATTCTCATTTCAAATTAGATATTTCTCGCAACGTTGGAAAAAAAAAGATTTGTTCGAATTAAAAATGAATGTCGAGTGTGGCCAGAGACCCAAAATAAGAGTTATGTTTGCATTTCTTAGATAAATCTCTATTACTAAAAATTGAAAATAATTTAAAGTCATCATTAAATATTTTTGAGAAATAGATTTGCAAAATATTTTTAAAATCTAGATTTTGAAAATCTATTACTCAAAAATATTCAATGATGACTTCAATTTTTAGTAATAGAGGTTTATCTACGAAATTCAAATATAACTCTTATTTCGGGTCTCTGGTGTCGCTCGACATCGTATAGAAAACAGTCTCGTCGAGTCATGCTCGAGTGCAAAGGTTTAAACGGAAGGGGGAACCCTAAAAGAAATATCCAAGACCATCCTGTTTAAATACCCTACCCTAGAAACCTAACCATCTATAGCCAAAATAGCAATCGAAACAATTCATTAAGCTAGCTAAACAAAACTATAAGCACATTGTAACGAAACCCTGCAAAAGGTTCGGTCTAGCTCGATAAACTCGAAAACTCGTACCTTCGTTTCCACCCTTCGGAATACAAAGCCAGCACGGTAGGATGGGACCTACTATCGGCTTCATTCCGGCAAATAAATCACAACATCCGTTCGGTCCACGCAAACATACACGCATGCCCTACACCTAACCTTTCTGAACTAGTACGTAACTCCAGTGTCTGTTCAGCTTCACGGCTTCTACCCGAACTCGGATCGTGCTAATTTCGTATTTTACGACGCAACTGGGATCGCTAACTCGGTGATACTTCGAGTCACTTAAACTCTTCCACGAAGTTGAGCTCGGATAACAAAAAAAAAAAAAAAGATATTCCAGGATCATCGGAATCAGCAGTAAAAATAAGAACTTCTTTTTCTCGATGACACAGAGGCTCGAGAGCTTGCAAGTTCGACGCTTCCATGGATACGAAACGCAGAAGACCGAGTGGGTAAAGGGGGAGAAAATGCGAGGGATGGGTAGTGTGTCAAGATGGCTGGTATCCATAGCAACGGGTTAGAAACTACGCATTTCTTTCGTGTGCTCTCTCGCCGGTATCTTCCAGCAAGTCGTCATAATCCCACCCTATAAAGCCTATCCATTCTCCAAACCTAGTCAACGCTAGAGTTATCAATTTCTGATCCTTAATGTTCACATTTTTCATCGGTCCTTACAAATTTCTTCGAATATCATAATTTTCATGTTCAAACCGGGACCAGAAAGATTATCCCTAGCTCGACCAGGATTTTCTCGTTTCATCAACGATCTCAAATTCATATATAAACGAGTACTTTAACGATTAGACATCGATTCTCGCCTTACCTGACGACTCGCTAATAAGCAATCTCGTAATGCTCCTCGCACCAAACGCACGATCGATTTCCGGCTGGCTATTTCGGTGTTGTTACTCTTCCCTTGGTATTCTTTATCTCGTCCAGGTTCGACTCCTCCTTTTTTCAATTCCCCACACTCTTTATAAACGCGAAACGCACGGGTACACTCGCGTGAACCTACTGGTGCCTCTTCCACGGCCGACTCGAGACTCGCGCTCTTTTTCCTTTTTATCCCGGTGCGATATAGCAGGGTGGTGTAGTAGGGAAGAAAGAAGAGAAAGAGAGATAGGAAGGGAGGGAGGGGAAAAGAGAGGGAGAAAGAACACAGATTACTCGCGTGTGTGAGAACGAACGTCGAACGTTCCCTGTAGATATGTATATATATATATGAGGGAGATCGTAACGAGAGAAAGGAGGAATATGGTGGAAGAAGGATATACAACTCCTACACACACAACTTAGTACACTAATACGTGGAAAAATATTCGTATATACACCTAGGCACGCTTCTTTTATTCGTCGTAGTAGTGAGGGAACGACGTATAGCGATCACGAGCTCGCGTCTATCTATCTACACACTCCGAAAGCTTTACCACGCCTGCGTCTACTTCGGCTATCGTTCGGCTTACTGACCGAACCTTACCGAGTGACTACGCACGGTGCTGCCATCTTCCGAAGGTGATAGGGAACGTTGTTGGGAAGCAATATGGCGTACTTGGCTTTTTCCGAATCGATAGGGGAAGATTGGCACCATGTTCGAACGGAGTCGAACCAAATTTTTGGTCTTTTGATATTGATAGTTGGTAGGAGAGTTATTATTAATTAATTTTTTTATTCTTGAAGTTATTTAACAAGTTTTTCTAATATACAAAATATTTTCGAACTTGGTGGACAATTAAAACTGGAATTTATCATTTTTTCTGATAACCTATCGACGTTTAGATCAGTTTTTATTTCTCTCGAGTCATCGAAGCGGGAAACTATTTATGAAACCGCCATTCCCGTACATCGTAGGGTAAACCTCCCAGTAACTGGCCACTTTAGCACTCTGGCCAGTTTACGTTAGTGTTTTGTTTAAATGGGTCACGATATTAATGCTTTTGTAATACCGATGTATCAAATAAATCCTCTTTTATAGATTTGAATTATTATTAAGTAAAACAAAACAATATTGGGTATATAAATTTTAATTGTTTGAAAAATAACAGTACTCTAGTAGTAACTGGCCACATAATTTAATTACTGACAGTCATTAAACTAGTAATTGGTTATGTTATACAAATATCATTTGGACACTAAGAGATCAAGGTATATCACAAAAATTCATAGGAATTTAATCCAAGTGGCTGAAATACCTAGTGGCTAGTTTCTGAACGTGGCCAGTTACACCTCGTTTTACCCTACGCGTTACGATTCGAATATTCTTATTTGACGACTAACGGTTAATCATTCCGAGGACCACGAGTGACGTCTCCCGTCGGATAAAAATAAGAGAACTCTGTAGATCCTTCGAAGAAAAGAAGAAAAAAGAAACGTCTGGTCGAACCTCTCACGAGTGTATGATTACGGATGCATCGAGAAGGCTCGGAAGAAGTTCGCGTTACCACCTCAAAGTCTCCACCTACGTACGGTTCTCTTAATGGCCGGCTACTTATCGCACGGTGCGATCATTATCGCGTTTGATCCGGTTAAACGGCGAGACTCGCGTCGGGAATACGTAATGTTATATCTCTTCTTCGTCGCCGAGAGAAATGAGTTGCGGAATAACTGAGATGATAAAAAGAGAATGCGGAAAAAAAACGAAGCAATTCCTATCACGAGACATCAATTCGAGGGAACGGAGTTAGATCGAGGTTGGAAATTGACCGGTTTTCATGGCGGTAACGTCGATATATCCGATAATCGAAGTTTCGATTTGAGATATCGTCGGACGTACGTCACGTAGAAATGCGGGAAGTTCGGACGATTAAAATCACGACTCTTCCTATCTCGTTTATTTCTACATCCCAGCTTTTATCGTCCGCCGTTTCTGCATTTGATTTTTTTTCTTCTTCTCCCGAGAGCCCCGGGAATTACTATACTACTATTTTTAAAAAGGCACGAGAGAATATCCAGGAAATTTCCGTTGAATTTCCGTGAAACGTATCGAGGGAAGAACCATTTGTTTTCTCGTCTCTTGCCGCCGGAAGGATCTGTTTGTCTTCGATAGAGGCCAACGTTAATTCAGGCCCGGCCTTTGATCAACGCGTACGCGCGTAGTACGTCTTATCTTTGATTCCTATCGAAGAAGTTCCGTGAAGAAACTGGCAGCGGCCAGATAGATAGAAACGAACGTCTGCCAAAGACGTCGATGATACAAATAACGTGAACGTTAAAAATAACATCTCGTATGGTGGAATCATCGAAGAAAATTGTCTTCTTGCTATTTGTTCACACGCGATGTCTGTTTTCGCATAGCCAACTCGTATTTCGCGCTTCAGGAGCACTCGAGGATACCAAACTACCGCTACTCGAGTACGAGAAAGCTTCTACCGACGCGAAATATCGATTTTCATCGCGATTACGCTTCGACGGAGGCGAAATGTTATTTCGGTGCTAGGTGTGCCGTTAGTGACGTCACCTAAAACGCACGCGACCAGGAGAGGGTGGGCGTGTTTTTCTTTTCGAAAATGTTTTTCGTTTTATTATTATATCGACTTACTCGGTGTCAGGTACAGGTATCATCGGTGGGGGTAGGCGGCCATTGTGGTCCAAAAAATGATTGATCTCAGGTTCTTCTTGAACAGGTGTCTCGTAGACCAGAGTCTCAACCATCGATCCTTTGCTGGAGCCAAACGACACTCTGAAAAGATAAAAAACAAATTTCAAATTTAGAAACAAATTCTTCTGTTTGAATAATACGTATTACGTCTTTTAAACATTCCGTCAAATCTACAGAAGTAACCAAAACGTTATTCGTCTTTTCCAAGATATAGACTATACTACCCTAAGTCACAAAAGTGCCGTTCGTAAACCTCAGTTTCCTATCGTGTGACAGACGGTCGTGCAAGGTAGACGGACGAGTAGTCGACCGCAGGAGCTAGCCGGTCTGATATCAAAATTGAAATTCCATGATCGAGGGATTGGATTACTACCATCGTCCACGAGACAGAGAGAGATATTTGAATGAAGAACGTGATTGGTATCTTCCGAATTTGATTGGTTCATCAATTGAATCGTTTATATCGAACGTTGTATCAATTTTAAGAAAAGCATTAATGATATTTATTGTTGTAATCTGATCTTTTAATTTTTTCCATAATAATTTAAAATATCATGAAGGAGTCAAAACCATTTTACAAATGAACGGCAGATTTAACCTTTTTTACTCGGTGTCGAGTAACACTCGACAAGATCGATTTTTATAACAATACTATATCGCAGATTTACGACTCGGAACATATTTAAAAAATAACACGATGTTTCAAATATAAATTCTATTAATAAATTTACTTAAATTCCATAATTCTTCATCTAATAGCTTCTACGGTATAGAAACTCGTTACAAAGTTAAAATGCATTTAAAAAGTTTGAGGGATGGTCAGACGGTCAGTGCTGCCCCGTAGCGGTCAACCCGGCAACCTAGACCGCGCCAATGTGTCAAAGTCACGTGGTCTCCATTGCACTTCTCGCGACTGCACACACTGGCGCGCGCGCGTGGCTCGTACGCACACTTCTATGTGCACTTTCTATTTACGTACAATGTGTCAGCAACGCGGCTGTGTGCTAACGCGATGACGTAACACGACGAATCGCCACGCTCGTTCTACTCGCGTTCTACGCATTGGCGTGGCCATATAAAAAAAAAATGTCTTATATTTAAATCGAAATTAGTTCTTCGAATGGAAACTTTCGAAATATTGAAAGAAATAGAGGACGGGGAGATTAAACGCAGCGGAGGATACATTAAAACGCTTTTTTGGTCGTTAAGAAGTGGATGAGAGAAAGAGAGACTAATTACGTGCCATCGCCACGAGAAGAGATTCGAGATTAAAGAGCTAATTTGTTAGCCATTCGTCCGTGAGATCGAGGACCTGTCGGAAGTTACGAGCCTTCGTTAGACACTTTTCCCAAGAAGTATCCTTTCATCGTGTTCTCTTCCTCCTTTCCCCCTCTTTCGTTGTTCTCCTCCTTCTTCTCGTTGTTGGGGGAGGGAAACATAACGAGAAAGAACAAAAAGAGGAGACTGAAAAGAGATAAAGGAATCGCACCGGTGGCTTGCACCGAATATCTCGACTCGACGATCTACGCCGTTGCGAAGGCAGTTAATTAAATGTTACGCAATCGTCGTTCGCGATGATGTTATCGCGGTCTCGGTAACCAGCTCGTTGGAAGACTTTTTTTGCGAACGAAGAATGCCGGCCGATTCTTTCGCACCGTCACGATCACCTAGCACCCCCCTTTCGAACTGTTTCCCTTTAAATTCTAGTCGAGTCTCTCCCCTTTAACGTTATCTCGCTTATTGCGTGAAACAAGATGGGTAATAATGTTATAACCGAAATTAATTGTGCGAATTTAAAGCATATCGTGTATCAAAACGGTTTAAGAGTCACGAAGAAGCAGAATTCACAGAGCGTTCGTATGCTAGTGGTTTTAAAGTAGATACGATGCGTGGAATGTGCAAGGTCTTCCAGGATCGAATCCCGGAGTACTTCCTGTTTTCCCGGTTTCGTTTTTCTAGACTTATGTTTCATTCATAATAATGAATCGAAGAAAGAGATCGTAAGAAGAAAATTTGAATATTATTCTAAGAATTACCGAGACATCGTTGATATCTTTTCAAGGAATCGAATAAAATTTAGCGTTTTTAAAAATCTTAAAAAAATCTCAGAAAAATTGCTATCTCTTCTTTGAGAAAGACACAACGTGTTCGGGTCTCCTCGAGAAGTCTTAAAAGATTGCAGCGAAAATTTAGCGTTTTTAAAAATCTTAAAAAAATCTCAGAAAAATTGCAATCTCTTCTTTGAGAAAGACACAACGTGTTCGGGTCTCCTCGAGAAGTCTTAAAAGATTGCAGCGAAAATTTAGCGTTTTTAAAAATCTTAAAAAAATCTCAGAAAAATTGCAATCTCTCCTTTGAGAAAGACACAACGTGTTCGGGTCTCCTCGAGAAGTCTGAAAAGATTGCAGCGAAGCTTTGAAGGAATAAGAAAAAATGTCGCGGCCCCGAGGAAAACAGTAAAGTTAACTTCTCTTTCATTGCGATAATCAATGAATTATCCTCGTCGTCGCAGCGTCCCGAGCTCGATTCTCGCGAGACGACGACGTGGGTGCCTTTGTCTTCTCCCCCAACGTTCGAAGAGGAACGTTTCAGTGCGCCATTAACGAAGCAGACGAGCTGGCGAAGTAGAAGCTAATAGATCTGATTCGATATCGCGAGGCAGGAAGGGTTCGCGAGTGAACGACTACCGTGCTTGGCTTTCTCTCCGTCCTCTTCTACCTTGTGTCGTGTGTTGGCTGCTCTCTATCTCTCTCGTAACGCTTCAACCCCTACACCCGGTACCGTAGTAATTTACCAGAGGACCCTCGGCATTCGCCGAGACCCCGGAAAAGTCGGGTTCTCAAGGTGAGACAAGACGGAAGTCACTCGCTTGGAGTTAGCTGTTGGAAATTACGCGGGAGCCAGACGGTTTGCAACGAAAGAATCGTTTCTACCGGCTATTAAATGCTGTCGGAACGCGAAAGATGGGAATTAAAGAGAGAGAGAGAGAGAGAGATCTTTAAGATCGCGTGATTTCCGCGTGAAAGATGAGATCGACGTTTTTGATATTGTCTTTTACCGAGATTAGCCATAATAAAAGGAAATTACATAACGATCAACGATTTTTCTATGGCTTTAATGAGACAATTAAACGATAGAGTAATAACATAACGGAGTACGTACGTTTTCGCGCAATGTACACAAAATATTGGCTACGATCGTGACGATAAACGAAGACCGTGAAAACGACGATCGATTTGATAAGTTCGAAGAACGAAGGAATGTCAACAAAGAAAGAGACATTGTTAGTCGAGGAATTAAGTGTCGACGACGTTGGGAATTTCGTTAGACTCGAGGGAGGCGCGAAGGGGCTAAGCAGGCCTGGTAGTAAGCGTCGTACGTGTCGAGTGTAAGAACGCAAAGGTGAGAACGGTGTAAGGCGTCCGGCTCGAGGCATCTGGATTGGTCGAAGCTTGGGGTGGGTCGGGGTCGAGGCCGAGTCTAGCTTGGCCAGCTCCTTCCATCGATCCATTTCTGATGTATACCTAAAGTAAAGTGCACCACGATCGAGATACGCCATCAGGGTATAACCTTTCGAGAGATTACACGAAAGTGAATCAATTTTGAATCTTACTTTTGGTAGTAAGTCGAGGTACAGCACCGTTGTAGCAAATAATCTGATTAACAATGTTGATTTTTGTGGTATCAAATAATAATCTCTCGTTTAAACACTGGTTAAACCTAGGAAGAAGGGACCTTCCTAGCTTGACGCTTAAAATTGGGAGCCCATAAAGGGATAACGATGTTATAAGGGTATAACCCTGTTAAAAGGAACAAACGTAACGGAGAAGATCGTTTCGAATGAATTAATTCCACGTTTATACTTGTCCCTTTAAAAAAAAACTCGTCCCGTGTATGCGTTAAGATATTAATCCCACTGAGAGTCTCCAACGTATGCGCATAATACTTCCTGTATAAATCGCGCGGCGTTAAAAAATAGTCGAGTACGAGAATAGATCGACGTCCTACGCAATGACTTTCTGGCAGTGAATTTTCTCGCGTGGCAAAACGAGCATCGCGATTTCGGTGAGTAACTACTTCGTGTTTTTACTCTCGCGACGTTGAAACATTCGTTGGTTTACATTGCTGACAATTTATTTATAGACACGCATGCACGTATACACCGATAGAGAATTGCGAAGAAACGATTTGCGAGATACGTAATTAAAAGCTATCTTTTGAAATTACGAGCTTGGTGGGTCGTTACTGACGCGACGGTAAAAAAAAAAAAGAAAGGATGACTAAATGGGTTTTAATCAAAGCCCCTTTTACATCGTTTTTTATTCCTCAATCGAGACATCGAAAGACTGACCCTCGCATTACGTTCCGTCCACACGCGAGCTACGAGACACCACGAAGACGAGTGACCCTGACCTATCCCACGTGTAAATGTCGTAAAAGATCGTAGCTCGCGCGCGAAAAGGTCCGTATATACGACCAAAGGAAATCTTCGTCGAAGGCAAAAGCTGACTTTATTCGTTTCGTAGAAGGTGTCTCTCTTCGACCGAACGAAGACCTTTCGATATTTCTCGATGCAATCGCCTTTCAAAAGCGAACAGGAACTTTTCACTGTCGCAATACTTGGCTCTTTTACAGTCGGATTTGGCACTGTTCAAGCTCCCTCGATCACACGACGTCCGACACCGGTGCTACTTTACTTTTTTAAAAGAGAAACTAAACCTCCTATCGCGTTTCTTCGATCGGCGAAGAATAATTAGAGAGAGAAGAAAAAAAACTTTTCAAATATTCGGATAGATATCACGAGTTTAGTCGCAATCAAGAAGCGTCAAAGTACGATAGTTATCGATTTTCGCTGCAACGCACACGTGAAAGTTAAAGAAGTAATACGTATTTATAAATCATTATTGCAACTTGGTTGCACAACGCAGCTGGTTCGGTTTTACCACTCTCGTCCTACATAGTCAATCTCTGTACCGATCGAGACGCAATTAATGAACTAAATGAGTACGATACGTTTCGTTTTTGCGATCTTGATAGGAAATGGAGTCTATAGTTGTTTTTCTTTGGAATTTTTCATAAGTGAATCTCTTAGGGGGAAAGAGAAAGAGGATTGGATATACCATGGTATCGGTGAAGCAGAGAGTCGAGGTTAAAGACCGAGCGAACGAACCGAATTAGAAAGGTGCTCTCGGATGACCTTTGAACTCTCTATCTCCATCTTTCGATCTAGCAGCCTCCTCTCTTTATCTCTCTTTCACTCTCTTTCACCCAAGTTAGGTCAACTTAGAAGCACAGTTTCCTTACCTCTTGAGACTGGCGTGCTTCGCACCGTTAAGAATTTTATTTTTCCGATCGCTGCCAACCGTACTCGCGTCGCTATCGATACTGTAGAGACTGTCATCCTTGGTGACCCTGGAGGAATTGTGTAGAGTTGATTTTTTCGTGAGGGTGCCATTGTGCTTCGGACTTTCCGAAGACAACGACGAGTGCTGCTGATGGTGTAACTGGTGTTGGATCTGGTCGTTCTGCCGTTGCTGCTGATCCATCGAGAACGACTGATCATCGATTCTACCAGACACGATCATCGTTCTAGTCCCGTCCACGTATTTCTTCGGCGAAGTCGTGGCCACCGAAATTCCGATAGGAGATGTCTTTTGACGAATAGTTTGTTCTCGTGGACTCTTTTGTAATCTGCTCGAGTTTCGATAATTTCCTGGAGTCTTCTGGTGATTCTGATTTGGCTCTCCGGGTGGTGGCTTGTCCTCCGTTGGCAGCATGTACGACAACATTGTTTTCAGGACTTTCGTCTGTGAACAGAACAGGGTGAATTCGTTAGTACGGTTAAAGTTTATGGTGCTATGTATCTTGTCTTTTCTTTCTTTTTCGAATTTTCGATGAGTCCTCCTACATGTAGGAGACCCTACTCGGTGCATGTATCTGGGTAGTCGTTGAATACGTTTCGAGTGGCTGTACGAGTACTCCGTGCCGAGCATTGTCTATAAATCGTAATGGTGTATTCGAGCACGAGATCGTGCGATCGAAAGGTCGTGACGGTGGTTATTATTTGTATTCGCTCTTAGACCTTTCTATTTCCCTCTTCCTCTCTCTAGTGGTTGTATAATACTTATATCGACGAGATTATAGAATTGTCGTGATTTCTTACAAATTTTATTATAATTACGCAGAAAATTGGTCTAATTTTGTTAAAATTGACTCAATTAATTTTTTCAAATTACTAACGTTTCGGTTTCAAAATTTGTAATCAATTTCTGGCTAAAACATGATGTAAGATGTAAGCTTAATTCGTAACTTTAAAATAATTGAATCATTGTCAAAAGTATCGAATGGTCATTACTACTCTTCATTTTGGCGCAATTGTTCTCCACCATTTCGTGGAAACCGAGCACGAGAAGAGAGTACTTAAATGGCAGCTGTGAGCCTACTCGTTCGTTGAATATCGCAAGGCATATGAAACTGCCGTAATCATGCAAATCTCTTTTCTCATATAACTCTCTTTCACGAAGATTGCATTTACCGACGTTTGTCAGTCTAGTTCGAAGAATAGGACATTTAGTTTCGACTTACCCGCAACGCAAGGTAGTCCGGAAACGACGATTCGTTGGTGTGTCTGATGGAGCAGCATCGGGATCGTCTGAAAAAAAATTAAAACGATTACGTGAGACAGAATAATTCAGAATGTTAAATATTTCTTCAAACATTCATTACAAATTATCCACTTATAATCTCTTATTGATTTTATGGTAATTCATCGTTTCGTTCAATTTAAACAAACTTTATCTCATCGATGATAGTCTTAGTTATCATGTAAATTCCTTCGTTTATTCTATACAAACTTAAAGAGTTAAAAAAAAACATTCCAATTCGTCGCATCACTCGTCTAAACCTAATCTCGTAAATCTTATCGGGTTCAACGAAGCGGAAAATGCAAAATAAATGGGTCCGGCCTACCGCGTGTGAGACGATCAAAGGCGATGCACCTGGCGGAAGAGAAGGATACAGAGAGTAGAAATAAGAAGAAGAAGCTGAAACAGAAGTAGAAGAATAAGAGAAGGAGGAGAAAGGAAGAGAGCAAAGACGTTGTCGTCTCGAAAAAGCCTATTACTCTGGACTCAACGAGCCTTGTGTACACTAAGCTCAGGCTTTTTTTCTACGGCGTAGAACCAGAAGAAGAAGATGGAGAAGCGAGAAAAAGAGATGTCTAGGAAGAGAAAAGAGAGAGAACGATCTCGTCGCATGAATAGGCACCTGTTTTCGCAGACAGGTGACGCGTACATGCATACATGTCTCTCTCTCTCTCTTTCTTCGTTCAAACCCGTGAGAAACGAGAGAGACAGGTCAATGACACCTGGTAAATGTTCTCCATCTCTCTCTTTCTTATGGAATGAAAAACGTTGTGGGATGAGATCGAGTCGAGATCCTAGGTGCCGGGAGGAAACGTCAAAAAATTCTCTCGCGAAAAGATCTTCAACGTGAGATGAGAAAGGATGAGACGTTTCGCAGGCGTATTTTTTTTCTTCTTCGATTCTAGCCTATGGGAATAAGAGAAACAGGTGTTCGCCATCGTCTACCCTCGCTTACGTAATTGATCGAAAAATATATTTAAGAAATAGTTAAGAAATCAAACAACATTTTGCACTTTGCCACTTAACAGAACTAATTATCGGTACCCGGTAGATCGGGATTATCGTTATCGTGCTGGAACATGAGTCAGCTTTACCTTGGACCACCGAACGTTAGCCGGTCGATCAGCCGGAGGAAAAGCAGACGCGCATACCGCAAAGCTATCCGGTTTTTCGTGATAAGTAAAACGCATGGTGAGCAAGAAGCGAACGTATCGATGAGTCAAAAATGAAGAAGCTATTATAAAATTAAAAAGTACTTAAGTGTATTCGTGTGTATACATACATATATAGGGTGTCCCAAAAATTATATAATATTTATGAACATTGAACAAAATTTACTTCAATCGGTATAACGTAAGTACAATTAGATCATTTTCATGTAATTAACTCGTGAATGTAAGTAACAAAATTCTATCGTGATAAAATCGTTCGATTCTGAAGCATAACGTTGACGAAAATCATTTTTTTTTTATTCACGTACGTACTTGTTAGTTAAGATAAAACGTAGAACGAATTGTGTGCACCACGCCAGCCTGGTTTCTCTCTTCGCTAAAGCTACGCGTACCGCCGTCGCGATTACGGTGCAATGATGCAATGCTCTTGAGTGCACCAGGGCCACTAAATTGATAAATTTGCATGCCTCGCCGTCTCCTCTCTCGCAGCGTGAGCTTCAGAAGGAGAGGGAGAGAAAGTTATCCTGGCGTTAGAAAGAAACGAAGCTTTACGATGGCTTCGAGATCGAATAAATTCTTTTTCTCAGCCTTATTTTTATTACACTACTTACATTCGCGCTCTCTCGTAAAAATTGTAGCGTAAATATGAAAACACACTTCGCGGATGAATTTTCTGTAACTTTATTCTTCGCTTGTTTGCTTTGGCACGCAAGTTTGCCCCTTTTCCCGATCGTTAAATGTCCCTAAGTGGTTATAATAAAATTCGTGATCTTGTACAGGAGCAAAGAATTTTTTACAACGTGTCTTGTTACAAAATTGTATTCTTTTTTTTAGTCGAATATCTTGTAACAAGTGTACGATCGTTTTATAAACTTTGTTTTGTACGTAAAAATAATGTAAATTTATTTAAACAGGCCGGAAAGAGGAAAATAAAAGATTGCTGATAAATTTAGCATCTTAAAACGCAAATCCAGTGGCCGTGAATCATCGACTGGCTCGCATGCTCGGTTACAGGTAGTTTACTGCAATGACAATTCATCGCTTTATTCTCTCGACCTCTCGATCGTCGATCGACGCAGCTGCGTCGACGTAGAGGCGACACGTGACCGTGCACGTTTCTGCGTCGCACTACCGACGGCAGGGATCTCGAATATTTCGAATAATGCGTATTGAGATAATACACGTGGGTCCAATCATTTCTTTGGATCAATATTTCTGATTTTTTTTTCGGAGAAAAACAATTATTGAAAGTTTAATTCTTCAAATGTATACCCCAAGCTATTCCACGTGCTGCAAATGTTAAACATTTACATTACAATCCTAATAAAGCATAATAAATGTCTATAAAAGAGATTTTATTATAAAAAAGAAAATTGTGAGACAAGAAACATGCGATGCGTCATTTCTACAGTAAACTCAATAAAAGATCTAAAACAAATCTACCCCATACTTGAACAAGGACATAACCGTTCCCGTTACTCATAAAGTTTAGAGAAAAATGCGAATTTTAAGGTGTTACAGTTAAAATAACGTGTACGATACACGTCGATCAATATTTCTGATTTTTTTTCGTAGAAAAACAATTATTGAAAGTTTAATTCTTCAAATGTATACCCCAAGCTATTCCACGTGTTGCAAATGTTAAACATTTACATTACAATCTTAATAAAGCATAATAAATTTCTATAAAAGAGATTTTATTATAAAAAAAAAAAATTGTGAGACAAGAAACATGCAGTGCGTCATTTCTACAGTAAACTCAATAAAAGATCTAAAACAAATCTACCCCATATTTGAACAAGGACATAACCGTTCCCGTTACTCATAAAGTTTAGAGAAAAATGCGAATTTTAAGGTGTTACAGTTAAAATAACGTGTACGATACACGTCGATCAATATTTCTGATTTTTTTTTCGGAGAAAAACAATTATTGAAAGTTTAATTCTTCAAATGTATACCCCAAGCTATTTCACGTGCTGCAAATGTTAAACATTTACATTACAATCCTAATAAAGCATAATAAATTTCTATAAAAGAGATTTTATTATAAAAAAAAAAAATTGTGAGACAAGAAACACGCAATGCGTCATTTCTACAGTAAACTCAATAAAAGATCTAAAACAAATCTACCCCATACTTGAACAAGGACATAACCGTTCCCGTTACTCATAAAGTTTAGAGAAAAATGCGAATTTTAAGGTGTTACAGTTAAAATAACGTGTACGATACACGTCGATCAATATTTCTGATTTTTTTTTCGGAAAAAAATAATTATTGAAAGTTTAATTCTTCAAATGTATACCCCAAGCTATTCCACGTGTTGGAAATGTTAAACATTTAGATTACAATCCTAATAAAGCATAATAAATTTCTATAAAAGAGATTTTATTAAAAAAAATTGTGAGACAAGAAACATGCAGTGCGTCATTTCTACAGTAAACTCAATAAAAGATCTAAAACAAATCTACCCCATACTTGAACAAGGACATAACCGTTCCCGTTACTCATAAAGTTTAGAGAAAAATGCGAATTTTAAGGTGTTACAGTTAAAATAACGTGTACGATACACGTCGAGTAGGTTGATTCACGGTTGAATCGAGTGAAACAACGCGAGAGCGTAGGTTGACCGAGTTGGCCGACTTTCGTCGTTGCACCCCGTCGCGAGAGTAACAGAGAGAGACAAGGATGACTTTTATTACGCGTGACGTTGCTCTCCGATCACCGTTCCTCGCCGACTACGGCATTGACTCTATTATCTCTTCACGATTGTCTCTCGGGACGATAATAACAACGACGGTCGTTCTTTACGCGCTGACAGCTCCTTAAATAAGGTCCCTTCATCCATATAAGTATGTGCGTGCGACCGAGTGGGAGACACGGAGCGTGGAAATTGAATAAACGTTGAAATTAAAACGTGCCGATAAACGTAATCCTTTAGAAGATTTAACGGTTTAAGTATACAATGTATCCTGACTCTCTTCAAGACTATCATCATCATCATCATCATCATCATCGTCTTCTCATTCTTTTTCGTTCTCTCCTTTCCGGCTCGTAACGTTACTTCGAACGAGGTTTCCGGCAGCGTGACTTCCTGCGGCACGTAACAGTTTCGTAGCAACACGGAGCTTGCTCTTTCGTGACCCAAGAGAGAAGAAGAGGAATAATAAAGAAGACAATGGTGAAAAGAAAATTTCCAAACGGCGGTTGGTTTCACTCGTTTAGAAAAATCACGAGATCGTCCACAAGAACGCTCGACGAGACCCCGTCTAGTGGTGCTAAAGAAAAGCGAGTACGACGACGACAAAAAAGAAATGATGAGAGAGAAAGAGGAAAAGAGAGTTCGCTTCGAGAGAGAGAGAGATAAAGAGAGAATTACATAGCGAGCATGATTCTTTCAGGTGACCCAAAGATGGCTGCCTCGACACGGAAGCAACGTACTCTCGTCTTCTAAGAGTCTTAGCCTCCTTTTCGGCTCCTCTCTCGAGCGATTAGTCACTCCTCCGAAAGAAAAACGGCACGATTAAACGTTCTCAAGGCGAACGGCTTTTAAACGCCACAGGGCAGAACGTCTTTCTAGCGGTGACGTTCGAGTATTTTGAGGATGCTGGACCACTGATTTTTACAATTATGGAGGTCACCGTGAACATCCGTTCGTGACATCATATACCAAAAATGTCTTCCGATACAATGAACCTTTTTCATCGATTTTTAGGACTTATTTCATATAAAATTGAAATGTTGCGAAACGAATATCGGAGAAGAAATTCAGAGGTCTACGCCTTTGAAACGATCCCACGATACGGCCTGTCTGTCGCGAGACCGCACGACGAAGTCGTGGAACGAATGACCGAAACGTTTCTTCTAAGATCTCTTCTCGCCCTCGAGCATGACTTCCGGCACGACTGATGGCCACGACGAATTTTGGTTATGACGAAACGCTACTCTTTTTTTCTTTCGCGGTTTCTCCGAACCTTTATCTCGTATTTCGATTCCAAATCAACCCTAAATTCTTAAAGCTAAATCTTTAAAAAAATCTAACGAATGAAGTAAGACACGTTTAATATTTAATAAAATCACATAACATTTAGAAAATGTTTAAAGGGTTGAGAATATTTTTATACCGATTTATCGTAAATATTATTTTGATTTAAATAGTCGATTATTCAACAAGTTCCAAATATAATGATTTCACAATCTTCCGACTTTTGATTAAGCATATATTGTTCTCGCTCATCCTTTTTTTTTTCCTCCTCTCAACGTGCCGTATTCTCGAGAGATTTCAAAGGACCAGTCCAGTCATCTGAGCTCGAGACAGAGCGCGTGGGTGTTCGTTTTACGGTTCGATCGTTCCAAGCGCGTTTTACGACAATAACGCGTAGTCGTGCGAGAGCTACGACGACCGTGACGCGTCCTGTGGCGCTGTCGAGAGAGTAAACACGATGTTAAAACCCTTTAAAACGGGCTCCACGTTGGGTGTCACTCTACCCACTATGAGATTCCTACGAACGATTGGTTCGTAAACTTGATTAATGTTTTCACTTGTAGCTACAACCGTAATAATAACAATGATAATAAAATTTAGAAATGTTGTGCTCAATTTCCATTTGGTCGAATATTAAATAGACAAAACGGTAAGGCTGAAAAAAGTTTTACGAGCTTATCGTAGCTCGGTGGTTTAAAGCACGGTCTTTAATCTGTAGGGTCTTAGGTTAAAATCCTGAGCCATCATCTTGCGATCAATTTTTTCTCTACTCTACGAATTTTTCAATTATCATCCATTTATTTCTAATCTCAAATATTAGATAATATTTGAATAAAGGAAAGAAACTAATTGGACCAATCCCCGAGTCTAATCGAGCTAATCGATGCTCATCACGTATTAGAAAGAATTCTAAACACTAATAAATTCTAATTGCTACCTGACGATTAGAATAAAGGAGCGTTTCTAACGGAAACGATAAAATAGGGCTTTAGTCTCGGAGACAGGATAGAAACGTGTTCCGGTTTCTACATCCTGTAAAAGATAGGAGAGAGAGAGAGGACAAGTCACTAAAGAGTATTAATAATTACGCTGCCGTAATAATCCCGCTTAAGTGGCTGGACCACGGCGCATACAGGAAGCGTCTTCACCGGAGGAGGAAGACACGATATAACGATGCCTTTCGAACGCGTTCCCGTCTCCTTTCTACGTTTCATCGTTTCTCCCTCAGCGACATTAACGTAACTGTAGTAATCGCGAACCGTAACGCGAGAATACCTACTTTGCTCCTTAAGATCGCGCTCCGTTTTCCATTTCCTCTTTCCGATCAGGAACGCTCCGTTAGATTCTAAAAATATCGATGATGACCGGCTAACTTCGATTGGCAACGAGAAAGAATGATGATTTTCAAAATCATTCGGGTGGAACATCACGTACGATGAACAAGGAGGACACCGAACGTGTTGTTCAAATATTCTTATAGAAGCAATATTTAGCATAAGATAAATAATTTTATCCTCCAAAGATATTAATCAATGATTCATCGGATACAGGTGACATCGGAAAAGAAGACAAGGAAGAGAAAAAAGTGATTACGATAAAGTACGTGCGTTTTCGGAATATACAGGGTGCCCCACCTAACTTGAGCATCACAAATATCACGCTTATTTTTTATGATAGAAAAAAATGTCAAAGGAAAAAAATCTTTGACCCGAGGGGGAAAATATGTTGATATAAAAGAAAATTTGCTCAAGGTCATTTTTTACGAGATTTCAAGGTCATCGATGTTTTTTTTAAATGGAACCATATATTTTTTTTATCGTAGAATGATAGCTGAGGTCAAGGCGAGTTTACTGACCTAAACACTATGACCTTCACATGATCTTTAGTACAAAAATTTTATAAGAGTATTTTTTATATAAATAATAATTTATATAAATAATAATTTATATAAATAAGAGTAATTTTATAAGATATATCAACATATTTTCCCCCCTCGGGTCAAAGATGTTTTGCCTTTGACATTTTTTTCTATCATAAAAAATAAGCGAGATATTTGTGATGCTCAAGTTAGGTGGGACACCCTGTATACGAATAAAAATTGAATTTTTAAATATATTAATACCTAACGAATTATATAATATTAACAATCGCCCGTACACCTGATTCTATATTTAATTCTTATTTTTCATATAAAAGTAAAAGGAATTGATACAAAGAACAGGATTATAGTCCGACGCTTCGAAAGAAAGTTTCGTACGTGTCAGTTTCCACGCGAAGTAAATACTTATGACCCTCTAAAACCTCCCCACGGCTGTTCACTGAAGCCGCTGTACTGCGCTTAGACGCATAGAGTCGCTCGCGTACGCGTGCACTTATGCGCGTGCAACGGAGTACCATAGGCGTAAGAAACGAGTCCTGGGATAATTAGATACCCGATACCGTCCTCCGTGGTCGGTTTTGCGGATCTTTCCAGGCTCGCCCAAAGGAACTCGACTGCCTTCGCGTCCTACGTAAGAGTAACAGAGAGAAAGAACATCAGCCGCGATTCGAGTGTGTCTTCGAGCGTAGGTTTAACGGTGAGGCGGTAAAACGTAACATTAGACGCGCCTCGTTACTAATAATACTTATCCACTGCGACCGGATTAAGTGCACCCGGGTCAGCGATCTTTACACCGATAGATATTTTCTTCTAAACGCGAAATCTACGTCTTTCGACCATTGATTATGAAATTATCCTACACGTGCATAGGATCGAACTGTAATGAAATCACGTCGATCGGTCACTCTCTTTCTAATCGATCTTCTTCGTTCCAAGGAATAATTTTGTGCGTGCGCCGATGAAAAGAAAAAATCGCTCCTATGCTACGTGATCGCAAAACGTCGAGCAGGTATGCTTTCTCGCCGATAATTTATCGTCTCGTCACGAAACGACCGGCCGACGACGCGTATCACCGATCGCTATATAACGCATAAGGGATAATGATAGTAGAACCATTCGAGGATAATGATTACCGAGCGAAACGAACGGTTCTCGGCGTACGATCGTAGCATTAGAAGTTTCTTCTAGGGGTTATCGAGTACGATACTAAAATTAAATCGTTCTTGATGGATACTACATCGAGCGTCCCGTAATATTCTGGTTATTTATTATTTCACTAATTTGCTATCCGTCGGTGGACACGAGACGCGGAAAAACAATCCGAAAAGGGGAATCCCTTTCGTTTGAAAGAATTGGCTGCTTTTTTGTTGGCCGAGAGAAAAGCTTTGAAACGTACCTACTCTTGTCCTGGAACGTTCGCGTAAACGATTCTTTCGCGACCCTCCAGTCGACCACCACCCTCCTGCGAAAGGGAAGGGAAAAAACGCTCGCTAATGCACAAAGGGCTGGGTGGCGGCTCGTTACAGGGCCACATCGCGACATTTGCATTTAACCCTGCACGATTCGCGATGGTTCCAAGTGGTCGAGACAAATGAGTATCGTACGGTAGTCTCCATGGAGTCGTACGTTTCGTGGGTGTACGATAGTATAGGTAGGTATATACCCGCATATAACAATGTATATTATATAAATATACCTACCTTCCGCGTTAGAGTCATATACGATATGCAAATAAAAAGATGACGGGGACCCGACGGGATGACAGAATCGAGCCGATCAAATCATATACAGTGTAATATACAGGGTGTCCAAGTCGCACGGATGAACCTGTACGGATTCTGGCAGCTGGTTGGGTGCCAGGAAACGACTATGCGCCGCGACGTTGTCTGCTGGCATTATGACCCGGAAGATATGCGAGCGAGCACAGAAACGTCTCCCCATCGCAGACACACACACACACCTACCTATCCTCTTTGCTTCTTCGTAGGGGCGTGAAAAGCGATTCAAACGAGAGTCCACCTTTCCCTACGACGATGTGCATGGTAGTCTCGCGAAGTCGACAGCCTCCGGTACGATATTCGCGCGATTAAGCGAAATTACAGAACGTTTTGCGGCAACGTTAACGATCATACGCACGCGAATATTACGTCCGAGTGTTCTTCCTTGTCATCGCACTTGTGACTCGGTGATGTGTATCTTGTAAATTCTACATCGTTTCTTATTTCCTTTCGTGCGAGACAGTAAAAATTCCATGAACCGATCGTGGTAAATGAAAATTCCACATGCATTCCGTTTATCTACTACAAAAGATAGACCGTCTTTATTCGCGACAATTGTTCACGAACGTATCGTCTCACGTTATTGAAATAATTTTCAGTCTTTCCGCCTGAAGATTTACGACGCGTTGAGCGACAGCGGTTCGTTACCACGTAACGAAATCAAAGAAGAGGGTCCGCGCTCTCTAATCGTTCTAACGTGTTACTCTCCGCGTCATCCTTTTCTCTCACCGTTTCAAGCAAGAATCCGTTCTCCCGGATGGTCTATAAATTCTCACGCGCGTTCTCTTCCTCGTGCCACCGCTTCAAAAATGCCAACGCGCGATAATATTAGACCAGATGTGTGTACGTACACGCAACGTGAATGCACTTCTTATTGTTGGCGAAACAAAAAGGGTAAGAGAGAGAGAGAGAAAGACAACAACGGAGAGAGGCACGTGCGCCACCTCTTCGCGTCCTTTTTGTTGCCGGTAATTAGCGAGACACGCACACGTAGGAATTTCTTTTTCTCTACTTGTTCATTTCTTTTTTTTTTTTATACCATCTCACGCGACAGAGTGAACAACGCGAGGGCGAGAATCAACATTCGGAATAGCGAGAGTGTCGTAAACGAGCTTTACGCACGCGCGCGAGTTTGTTCGCGTAGAAACACGCGCGTATATGTATGCATAGAGAAAGATCCATAACGATGCGTTAATCTCGCACGCGACGTCGTGGTTGACCTTGAGACTTACAATCGGTCACGAGAGACTCCTTTTTCCCACGCGTTCGTTCTTCAAGCCGTTTCGCTTCGCCGAGTGCAACCACCACGCGGCTGGCGTTGTGCTCTGGGTTCTTTGTATCTCTTCTTCTTCTTTTCCTTCCCATTTCTCCTTTTCTTCCGTTCGTCTCTGATTTCTCTTGCGGCGTTCTCGTAAACTGCACTTGTCTTCCGCTTGCGAACATATCCGTCTGACGTTCATACGTGGTACTTGAATGAATCGTGTTCGTTTATTGTTCATCAATTTGATTGTTAGTATTATCATTCGCGTGTTCTTAATAGTTGTCATATAATTTCTTATTATTTGCAGTGTTTCATCGTGTAACAACACGTGTTCGTGATATCGTTAAACTTAATTGATCCAGAATTTTTTTCTTCAGTTAGAGCCAATTCAGGTAGGATTCTCGATGTGTTCGTATCGTTAAGCTTGCCTTTATCGTTCGTTATCGGTGCTCGTTAGCGTCATCGATGATCAACGTTGCGATCGTTATCGAAGCGGATATATAAATCATCGATCGAGATAGATATTATTTTATGGAATTTCTTTTGAATTCGTTGACTCGAATCGAGAGATAATTTTTCTCACGAGCTTCTCTCTTTCGATGAAAATTTGGAATTCAACTCTGCCGGGATTCGATCCTACGACCTTCGAGTTCCATAACCGAGCGCTTTTATCACCGAGCCACCGTGTATTAATCCTAATTACTGCTTTCGTTTGACATAAAACTCTGATTTTATGCTTTTCATCGCCTCTCGCTCGTGTGCAATTTTAGCATCGAGTACACACCAACTGGGAATTATGAATAATTTAGGGAAATAATGGAACGAACCACCTATGCTCGATTGATTTCGTACCCAGTCATATTTCGATGAATAAACCTTAATTATCCGACCACCGGCTATCCGATGCAACATCCGCAACGATCGAGATCTATTTGTTATTTACCTATTCGCGTGTATTCGCGTTCTCTTCTTCGCTCCACGTAAAAGGGAAGGAGAAGTCGATTAGATTATCGCTCGCAGCGGCGCATCGTTGCACTTAACCTAAGCAATTCCGCCAATTGACTCCGCACACCCACGATCTTTAGGAAGCATCGGATAGGATCTAGCCTGTTTATATCCGCATTCCAGATAATCCAGAGTCCTGCCAGCGGCTGTTCGTTCGGAGCATTGCGTAACCATTATTTTCGACGATCTCGTGTCAATTACTTGGACTAGGCCGAGACCAACTTCCGGTAGACGATTCTTTGAACTGGGACAGCTGCAATATCCGGAGTTTCGGGATATGAGTTTAATTAACTCGTTGTTGATCATTCGATCGTACTTATATCGCTGCAATTTTTAACCGATGAACGAATCCTACACGAGTCAGGTTAACCCTTTGCACTCCGCGTCGAGTCTGACTCGACAAGACCGATTTTGAGGATAATACGATGTCGAGTGGTCCTTGACGCTCAATTTTTTTTTAAACTCACAGATTTTACTCCAATTCACCAACTAACTCGAACAATTTTTTTTTTACAATATAAGTAATGATATATCACTTGAAATGAAATGATATGATGTTGGAAATATGGTGCCTCAGAGGGGACAGCGGAGTACAAAGGGTTAATTAATGGTGCTTGACAAAGTATTCGAAGCAAGTATTATCTAGCCATTAAACCTACTCCTAAAATTCATGTCAAATACAAACTCTCGATGATCCTCAATTTAGATAGTTCGAAAACTCGACTCGCGAATTTCGTTGGTCTAGGAAACGATGCACGACGCGCAGTTATTTCGGATCTGTGCGATGGGTCAGCGTACCAAGCCTATTTCCTCGATGCCAGAGGCATTGTACCAATTACGAAAAATGGCCAACTTCTAGAAACGAGATGTTAAGAATTACAAAAGAAATCAAATAATGTGTTATTTAATATAGAACGGGGGAGAAGTGTACGTTTGTAAAGCGCTAAAAAGATATCATTTTCATCGTCTCTCTTTCTCCCTCTTTGAACGCGAACCAGTTTTTCCCTGTGGTCTGCCAATAGCCAAGGCTCGATGTCACCAATCGGATCGGGTTACAAAGGTCAACCGGTCGTTTATTCCGTATCTTTACTTCGCTCGGCTTACTTTAACTCCCCACGGCATTTAATTTGCATTCGCGGAAGTAGACGGTCCGTTCGATGTGTAAGATAGAATTCTACTGATCCACTGGGATCACAGGATTAGCTAAAAGCGCATAGGTTGCATCGAGATACGAAAAAATCAAGGCCTCCTTTTTTTCCCTAACTCGAACGATATTTTCGCGTTTCACGTGCATATTAAGGCTGTTCACCACCTTTCGCTCGAGTCGCGTGTGACTTCAGCGACGGGAGCGGAAAAAATAATAACTAACTTGTGTTAAGATGTGTGAGTAGTAGCTCTCTCGCGCACGATTCAAAACAATTGAATGCTGTAATATCATATGGTCGGCGTGCGTTGCATTTGTCCGCGCTCGATAGAATCGTAACAGCTTCTTCTATGCTTTGGCCGTGACGCGCATGCGCGGTCTTCAGCCGATCGTAACAGCTGTTCGACAACAAATGCTCAGAGAACGTATCAATCAATCAAGATCACAGACCTTTTTCGAGTTTCTGAAAAGATAGGGTACTAGATTGAACCTTCCTCTTTCGAATGAGACCGTGATCATCAAAATCGGTTTATAATTACGTCTAGTATCTTCGACCGCGTGAACCATAAGAAAATCAGCTGTTGTGAACGTCCTTCATCTATGTAGTACCTCATTTTTTACGAAGTTTGCAAACGTTTGAAGGAATGGAATTGAAAATAGAGATGAATATTAAATATTCTATATCACATTATATATCATTATCTATCTTTTCAGAAATTCATAAAAGTTTTATTATGTTTTACTTACTACTGTTTATACTTATAAACAGCTGATTTTATTTATGATTTGCGCTGTCGATGACAGTAGGCGTAATTGTAAACCGATTTTGATGATCAAGGTCTCATTCGAAAGAGGAAGGTTCAGTCTAGTTCACTATCTTTTCAGAAATTCAAAAATGTTTTTTTTTCTTTAAGAAAATTCGTGTCAAAGTATACTGTTTATTCCAAGATAGTTTATGAAAGAGTGAGATACGCTAACAAATTTCTGAAAAGATAGTGAACTAGATTGAACCTTCCTCTTTCGAATGAGACCTTGATCATCGAAATCGGTTTATAATTACGCCTACTGTCATCGACAGCGCAAATCATAAATAAAATCAGCTGTTTATAAGTATAAACAGTAGTAAGTAAAACATAATAAAACTTTTATGAATTTCTGAAAAGATAGATAATGATATATAATGTGATATAGAATATTTAATATTCATCTCTATTTTCAATTCCATTCCTTCAAACGTTTGCAAACTTCGTAAAAAATGAGGTACTACATAGATGAAGGACGTTCACAACAGCTGATTTTCTTATGGTTCACGCGGTCGAAGATACTAGACGTAATTATAAACCGATTTTGATGATCACGGTCTCATTCGAAAGAGGAAGGTTTAATCTAGTACTCTATCTTTTCAGAAATTTGAAAATGTTTTTTTTTCTTTAAGAAAAGTCGTGTCAAAGTATACTGTTCATTCCAAGATAGTTTATGCAAGAGTGAGATACGCTAATAAATTTTTGAAAAGATAGTGAACTAGATTAAATCTTCCTCTCTCGAATGAGACCTTGATTATCAAAATCGGTTAACAATTACGTCTAGTATCTTCGACCGCGTAAACCATAAAAAAATCAGCTGTTCTGAACGTCTTTCATGCCGTGCTGGTTTTCTGCCTGCGAGCTATTGCCAGAGAAACGCGTTTCCTTGCGTTCAGAACAGATCGGGAAAAAAACAGAGCATCAGTCCTCGCACACACAGAAACGGACATCCGTGTGCTTTTTGGAAACAAAACACACTTACGCTACTCGCGCGTATACATGTTTATTAGTAGTGGTGCCTAAGTTTCGGCTCTTCCGCCGCAAATTTCAAGGGGCGCCACTTTACGGCAGTTATTTTTCACAAAAAATGTCTAAAAAAGCGTTTACGCGGTCGAAGATTCCAGGCGTAATTGGAAACCGATTTTGATGATCAATGTCTCATTCGAAAGAGGAAGGTTTAATCTAGTTCACTATCTTTTCAGAATTTTGTTAGCGTATCTTACTCTTGCATAAACTATCTTGGAATAAACAGTATACTTTGACACGATTTTTCTTAAAGATAAAAAAACTTTTTTGAATTTCTGAAAAGATAGTGAACTAGATTAAACCTTCATCTTTCGAATGAGACATTGATCATCAAAATCGGTTTACAATTACGCCTGGAATCTTCGACCGCGTAAACCATTAAAAAACTAGGGGTGGTGAACGGCCTTAAGTGGTATCGCGAAGCCAATATTTCTAGTTTACAATTCGAAGGATATCAGAATCTTAATGACCACCTTACGTGGTGTACGCTTAGAATCGAGATTATCTTCGTTTAGAATCAAGCCCGGAACATGTCGTCCGAGTTGCCTCGCGGTACAATTCTCTTTCTCGCGGTGCGACGATAAGCCTGTGTATTTCGCATGGTGTATTTTTCGAACGTAAACAACTAGATCGTTCCAGGAAATTCGCTTGAAATCGTTGGACGAACGCGCAAAAGCCACCCACACGTACGAACGAGCGAGCGCTGCCGGCTAGCCAGTGAGTTAGGTCAGTAGCCAGAATTAGATGCCTTGCCTGGAGTATATGATCTACGATTCGTTCCATTCGAAATTCCCGCCTGACTTCATTCAAATCTCCCCATCGTCCTAACATTATTTTACGTCCGCGTTTACGGTCTATCGAACGTCCTAACGAGTTCATTTTCAGTTCATTCGAAGAGATGTTTTCTTTTGCTCGTTGTAAATGTAGCTAGCGATGATGATCAGCGTCCGTCGGTCTGCTAGAACGTGCTTTTAATGTCAAGATCGTGAATTCTTCCAAACTTTTTGTAATAAAAAACAAAACGGCTGCTAAACGTTAACTCGAACAGGTCAACTAACTTGGGTTATAATTACTGGTTGAAGGGGACAGGGGAAAAAGGAGACACAGGATGGGCAGGTCATCGCATTGAATTTCAAGCACTTAATACAGTCCCTTGCCTTCCGTGAGTGGCGCGACCGCCATACTGTTCTACCACTTCCACCCTTCGTCTGGGCTCACTTTTGGCATTGTCGTCGAATCGGTGGCCCGTGAAACCAACGATCGAGGCTAACCGATCCGATTTCATTGTCGGCATTCGCACGAAAAAAGAATCACGCCCAGTCGTTGCACGATCAGGTGTGGCTACCGGATAAAGTTCTTCCTTTATCGGCTACCGAGAGTACAGAAAAGGATTTCGAACGAACACTAACCATTTAAACATTTGAGTAATGTTCGTGAACGAAAGAACGAAAATTTGTATAATAATTGTGTGAATTCGATCGAACCAGGTTGTCTTTGTAAGTGAACATCTGGAAATTGAAGAATATACGTATATTCGCTTTACATAATTATATTAATTAAATTATGTATTAATTAACCAATGACCTCATTCAACATCCACTATAATTAACAACGTTGGAGATGAAATTTTATTGACAATTGTGAAATTAAAAATTGAACGATACTGGGTGTTAATGAAACAAAACATTTGACACGCCAACGCTAATTTTATCTAACGGATATAGGAAAAAAGAAACGGAAGCGTTGGATCGGAGCATCGATCGACCGTCTCGTCCGGTTAAAAATACCTTTTGCGATACGTTCAAACGAAAAGACTCTTCTTTTTTCATGCCGCGATCTGTTCCGAAGCCTTCACACGATCCTGTTGATATCCTCCATATTTAAAACCCATTTCGAGTCAGATACGATCACGCGTCATCGTTTACGTATGTCATTCCAGACGTTAAGCGAATCCTTTAAAACGTCTAGAAACAAGAGAACGAAAAACTGAACCCGAGAAATCGTACCATTCCCTTTAAAAACATGACCATTTCGGATTTACCGATATCCCTATCGTTGTCGGATCGATAAAAATCAATGATACGATAAAGCATCTCGATCGTGAAACATTTCCAGACGAATTTGGACCATCTTCGAGATTCTTAGCTGGAAATCGTCGATTAAACGAGGAAAATTGCCGTAGATGTAGAATGATGATGGTCATACACGCACTCCCACATCTACGCGTGTAGGCATAGACATATACGTAAACCCAAGAGGGGGGTTACGCAGGCTGTGTGCGAATAGAAATCGATATGGCGCCTGCGCGTGTGGTGGCTTCGTTGGAAACGCGAGTGCACCCCTTCTTCCTCGATGCTACCATGACTCCCCCACCTTTTAGCTAGGCCTTCCTTCGACTTTCTCGTGTGTAAGAGAGAGAAAGAGATATATAGAGAGAGAGGGAAAACACCCTCGCCTGACTTACGACATTTTATTGCCGCCTACGATCCGCGAGCGTGCCTTTCGAGGGTGCGCCCTGCTATCGTCGTTCGCGTTAAGAGTCCGGCCTTCCAGTTTGATTTTTTCAAAGCCATAACATAGTCTAGACATCCTGGAAATGTTCTAAAACCTCGGCAGTGCTCGGCCCATATACCGGGTGACCCGAATTGTCGCGCGTGCGTTCCACGAAAAATAAGAGTGGCGCTCGCAGGGTATTATGGACGCCATTTTTCATTCGTTGGGCTACCATCCAAATGCAGAGGCTATCGAGAATGTATCCTCGTTGTATAGAAATGATGAATTTTTTAAATTACTCGTTGGCCGATCATCGGACACTTGTAGAAGTTGTAATTTTATCGTGATTTGAATTTATCGGTATTTAATATCAATTATTTAATCGGAATTGTTATTTCAATTATATTCTCTCGTTGAACAAGTGGGAAGGAAAAAAAGTAAACCGTACTCGATTCGTAGCCAGGTAATTAAGGTCGAAACACAATCTTTCTCTCTTTTCCGGACTATTCTGTGATTATTATGCCACGAGTACGACTGCCCTCGAAAGGATTGAACTTTCCGAGTCTAAATCTTAGACTCTTCCTTTTTGTCCACGAAAAAAACTGGGACGCTTGGCTTCCCAAGCCACGAAATTCGGCCGGTTTCTTCATCCGCACCGTTATCGTCGATGAGAATGGAATATTTTCTCTTTTTACTCTCTTCTTTCACCTCTCTCTTTTCTTTTTCACGACATCCTCCAGGTCGAATTACTCTCACAGAGACCACTCGAGATCGGAGAGAGATGGTTGAATATTTTCACGATGCTGCTTTCGTGCTGGGATGAGATGAGATACGTGAAATCCACGCGTGCATTTCATTTTTTAAAGGGTCAAGTTGAAAGATTCTCGGCATTCTAAGATTTCGAGAAATGTCGTCGGCCATGCTGAGAACGTGCGTGCTCCAAATGTCACGTAGTATTGTTCGACCTATATTTTGCCTTTTTCTAGCTCTCCCGCGAGGAGTCCGAAAATTCTGTTCGAATACATCGTTCACTCATTTATTTTTTAAATATACCTATAAATTAAAAAATTAAATATACTTATAAATTAAATTAAATTTTGTCTACAAAATATAAAACTAGAAAATCTGGAGATTCATTATACCTCGATGTAACCAAGATTTGTATTTGGTCATTCTCAGCGACGACGTCGAAGCACCAACATCCCCCTGGTCTCTCAGAGTGTTTTTACAATCGATCGCGGCGCCATCGAAGGCCACGGAGGATTAAATTTTCATCCCGTGCACGAGTGCGTTCGGAGAGAGAGAGAGAGCGATGTACGTAAGATCGACACGCGTCTAGCTAAAATTAGCCTAATGGACGTGCTATCGGTGGTTAATAACGTGGCTACGCTCGGTATTCGTTCAATAAACGTGTAATATCAACTTGTAAGACATAAACGAAAGATAACTGAGAAAGTTTATGCTCCATGGTAGGTATATATCGGGTAAGAAATAATAAACCCGAATAATTAATAAATCTAGATATAATTCTAAACATACCCGGAACAAAACCAGAGAATATTAAACGTGGTTATCGAAAAGTCAGTTGGCACGGGGGGTAAAAATGCAAGGTGGGGATATATCTGGCAAGAGATGGTCGGTACTTTTGATGAACGTATCTAAAGGTCGTCCCTCGAGGGTACTGGAAGCGTTTCTACGAAGGGTCGCCCTCCAAACGAGGGGAGAATCTGTCAGGAACCTGGAGAATTCATCGAAATTGGACGACGAGGTTTCAGCCTTCCTGGAACGGCTTTCTCGGTACAAAGGATCTTGGTATTCTCCTCTTCTCTTATCCTCTAACCTTCCTAACGTTGGTACGGCGGATAATACATACGAGATCTAACATTTATTTTGCTAGGATTGCTATACTTGATTGGCCAAATGGATGTGACACAAATTTATACAACTTTCACAAGTATTTTCACTTTCACGCGTTTTAATCATTTTGTTGAACTAGTCAAATCATCTACGTTCGAACATCGCGATAACATATAGGGTAAGGTTGCTTAAGTCGTACCCCCTAAGAAGAAACTTGCATAACAATGAGTATTTAGCAAATATGTAAAAACTATATTTGCTATTCGATTCTAGTGTAAATATTGTTTTTATTTATTAGAAAAAATCTGAAAAATCTTTGTGTTGTCATATAAATTAATCTAAATTAAAAAAAAAGACCCCAAATACATAACAGGTACGACTTAAGCACAGGTACGACTTGAGCAACCTTACCCTAAACATAAAATCACGACAACGGACCAAGAAAATAACACGACGTTATCGAACTATCGCGTTATTAGCACGAGCATCGACTGTATGACACAAGGAAGAAGTACATCCACATGTTTTTGCTTATACGCGTGCATGGTAAGGGCCCTGTTTACGGCATCGCACCGGGGGAGAATAGGGACAACCCCCAGGAATAAATTCGATGCAATGAACGCTTTGTTCCACGGTTCCCCTATTTGCAAACGTGGCACAGTTGCTGCTAGGAACCGATCGCGCGCCATAATTCTGCTCGCGTGATGAGCACGCGACATGTGCCACTCGTTACATGCCAGACTGGTTTTATCTGCGAGCCTGTTTACCGCTCACCCTGGACTTCGTATCCGGGAAAGTTCATTGGAAAAAGATAGGAACGATCGTAGGGGGGGTTCTTCCGTAATTATTTCATCCAACTTTTTTAATCTCGTTACTTTAGTTTTGATCAGATTAGTTTTCATTCGTACGGTACAGAGTCGATTAGGAAAATTTCCATTGCCATTCTGAAGAAAATTAGTTACGCGTGTCCAGCGAGGGATAACAATGACCCACTGTCAAGCGTATTCCATAGAAATACGTAGAAAAGGGAAATCTCATAAGAGAATTAAGGTATTACGTGAGACTAACGTGTCTCTCTTTCTTCATAAATGACACGTGGCACAGTAGTCTATTCTAAAATACGACTTCGTATTAGAAACGTCCCTGGCTCTAATTGGCCTAGAATGCTAGCCGTTTCCATTTACGGTAGATCTTACCCTTTTACTTCTTCCAAATGGATTGTAAAATATAGCAAACGCTAGCACGTGGTTCTGTTAGAAGAAAGAGGCTATCGACCGTAACATTTTTGTTGTCACATTTTTTGACGTTTCTCCTCTTCCTCATTTCGTGTCCAACAAAATTCGATTTGGCGTAGCTCGAAAATCAATTTCACCGAACGTAAAAATCCTTTTATCCTTGTCAAGGCGAAAACTTCGTTTTAAATCGGGAGTGGTCGCTGGAAATCGCAATAAAACTTGGATTTTATATAAGTCCAGATCAAAATGTCACGGTAATCGGCTTCCTTAACTTACACATGGTACGTAGATATTATACTTATTATTATACTATACCACGAACGAGCAAACGTTTAATCCATTTTCATGAATGCAAAGTATGTGACATTCTTGGTAACACTGTGTGGCTAACGAGGACGAACATAAATATTCCAATATTTATGGTAGGACATAAGGAGTCGTTGGATGATACGTTGAAAGAATTTCAAGCACTTTTCTTGCCGTGCCATTTCTCGAGAGAGAACGAAAACATCCTTCTTTTCGATTTAGGTCAAACGGCAGACCACGGTCGGCCACGTCGTCGGGGCTTCACTTAGCACGTATTAACCAACTACGAAATCGAATACACTTGTCTTTTGGCCACCGCGAAAAGGTTCAAACCCAGCCGTAAAAAGAAAGTGGAAAACCTTGTGTGGATCAACCGCGGCTAATCTCGCATATCGATAGAACGATCTTATTATACGTGCTAACTTCTCAAACCCAACGTACTCTCGAACATTATCAACGGTCTCCTCGCGTTACGTGACATTTCGCCGAGAGTCTCGAGAGCATGCTGCCAGTCACGTTACTCGCATGCGATTTACGAATTTTATACGAAATTACTTGCCAGTTCTTTTACCTGGCACAGAATCTCAAGTATTTCGATGTACGTATTCAAAAAATGGAGTTGAAACTCGTTCGGTTATACAGGGTGTCTGCTTCCATGTAGTCAAGAAGAGGACTACATGTAGACATCAATGACTCGAATCGAAATGTCTAACACCATTTTTCAAAATTCGACTTAGTTAACGAATTATTAACTATCAAAGATCGGTCAATTACGGCGAACAGCGACATGTAACGTTGTTTATTGTGGATTGTTCCTCCTACCGCTTCATCTCTTGCCTAGCTGCGAGCTTGAGTGAACCGTTTTCCTTTGCTAATCGCCGTAATTGGCCAATCTTTGTTAGTTAATAATTCGTTAACTAAGTCGAATTTCGAAAAATGGTATTAGACATTTCGATTCAAGTTATTGATGTGTACATGTAGTCCTCCGCTTGACTACATGGAAGCGGACACCCTGTATGAACGGGTTTTAGAAAATTCTTGCCTTTAATCAGAAGGTCTATGGAAGCGAACGAAAGAATAATGATTCTTTATGGGCGATCAACGTGTTAAATCTGAACTTGAAAACAAGCGTCGTAACCTTGAGTAGATATACCGGTTGGGTGAGTAGAAGATTGAGATCTCTTTTAGTGGCGAAACGAACGAGCGTTGATTTAAACTGGACTTTTTGTGTTACAATTTCTCAGCACGGTTAAGGTGGAGTATATATTTGTGCTTTTTACCGATAAAATAGGGCTAGCGTCTTAAAAGTATCACGATAGTCCCTGTTCGTAACGGGTTTGTTTTAACGAAAGAAATGGCTTGTCAAGGTACAGCTTACCTAGGAAATCACGAATCTCTAGGCAAGGCATATCGAAACGAATGGAAAAACCAGGACACGAGCGAGATCGAACGTCGAACCGGTCCGAAGTGCGTCGAAGAAAGTGAAAACTGACGGGGTAACTCGGGTTGCGAAGTGGCACGGGCTTTAAACTTTTCGATTCCCCTTTTGATACTTCAAAAAATGCTGGTACTTGTAACGTCATCGATAAGAAGTGCATCATAGTAGAAGATAAAGCGAGCAATCGAGTCATAGTATTTCTAATCTTTGGATCTGAATCATGAAGGTATTATCTAAATTCCACAGATAATATGCATCTTTTATTTCGAAAGTCGTATAAGTCGAAATTTGGAAACAAAATTATGACATTTATGGTTATAATCTGATAATCTTATTCTTTAATAAAAATAAGAATTATAAAAAATAGACTTGTACCACTTTCAAAACAAACGGCTCGTATAATGCAAGTAGAGACGGACACCGTATAAGTTTACTTATACAATAATATACTACTTCGCACGGTCGTTCGTACAAAAGCCTAATCCGTCGTATGTCTTTTATTCCCAACTTCATATATTTCTGCAATGAACATTCGCGCATGACGAAGTCTAGCGAGTATAAATCGAGTCGTGTCCTAGATAATCCGGCACACGATTACGTTCAATCGAGTCGCATCGTACTCGAAACACCTCCGCCCCGTTGATTATAACTCCGTACGTACAGAGATCTACATTTTCAACGAGTACGTCATTTTTATCTCTTATCTTTTAACAATCTTATCAATCTTATCGAAAATCTATTCTGTCACTTCGTATAATATCGCAAGGAACGTAAATATTTATGATCGATGAGATTTAAAAACATCGATTTGTTATATTTTTAAACAATGATTGATCAATGTTTTTGGTTTTAATTAAAGATAAATCATTTGATATTACAACATTATACCGTTTCATCTTAAATGATATATTTCTAGGTTATGAAAAAAGATATCTTCGAATTACTGGTAGATGCAATCGACGAATAAGTATAGATTATACATGTGACGTTTGATATCAGGTTTACCGTCCAGTCAATTTCATACTATTCTTTTTTTTATAATAAACACTCGAGAAAACTGATATTCTTTACACTAGATCGTACCACGGTCCATATAAAATCAGCAACGTTCCGAAGTCTCTGTAATTTCCTTGTCGTAAAGGAGAGATCCCAGTTTTAAAGAAGAAAAGATAACTTTCGTTACTAACCTGAAGAAATCGAAGCGACGTCGGCCGGCGAACAGCTGATCGGGTGGGTGTCGCTCGGAAGGAAGGTACCCTTCAATAGAAACTCGTTGGAATCACCTGACACACGCACAGCTTCTCTCTTCTATACACAAAGAGGAATTATCCCTCGATGTCCCAGAGAACCAAGGAGACTCTTTTCGTCACGAGGATATCACTTATTTTCTTCCTACTCCGATTTCGTGACAATTCCTTTCACGAAAGGAGCTCGTTGATTGCAAAATTCGACGTAATCCGGCTCGGTTCGAGCGGGAACGAAAGAGTTCGTTAAAAATGAAGAAATCACGATGATCTCGCGACGATCTCGCATCATCGTTCTGTCTCTATACCACGCGCGGTATATCCTTCTTCCCCCTTCTCTCCCTCTTTCTCTCGATCACGTGATAGAAGAAAAGTGACAAAAGATGAAAAAAGAGAGAGAGAAAACTCGCGAAAAGGGGCCAGACGACGCGTCGATCGAACAACACCACCGAGGAGCGCACTGCGAGAATAAGAAAAGAAGTCTGATCCTTCCGAGGTGACTCGTAGACGGGGCGTAGGACGAGGAGGGTTAAAAAAAGAGAGAAAGTAAGGACGGCGAAGGGGGAAAAAAGAGGAGTGTACACGATGCGGTAGAGGAATCAGCAATAGCAGCAACAGCGGTAGCAGCCAGGACACGAACGGCCTTCGTCCGGGCCACTGGACACTCTCTGTCTATCTATCTCTCTCTTTTTCTCCCGCCCTATTTACTCTCGAGACGAAAAGAGAGAGAGAGAGAGAGGGAGATGGCGCGCGACTGCTGCGCCAGTATTAGAGGGAGAAAGAGATGGAGCGATGCGTGCGACGTAGGTGGTTGCGCGGTAGATAAAGGAAGAGAGAGAGAGAGAGACAAGGATAGTAAGAAGACATTGAAAGAGAGAAAGAGAGTAAACCCTACCGCGTCCACGGTGGAAATGGTACTGCGGCTCCTCGACGTGCACGCTCGGACTACTGCCCAAGCGCATGCGCACTACTCTGCGCGACAAACACTTTCGATACTCCGACTTCGCATGTTCGATCGCTCGTTCCTGTTTCTATCGAGTAACATGGGATTTGTTTTGCCCTTTTTTTTTTGTTTTTGAATGTTAAAGATTTTTATAAAGTTGGTTTTATGATAGAGATAGGTTCACGAGTGTATGGATGTGCGTATAGAGGAGTCCGAGACTTAACGCGGGATTTTTGAATTCACGATAAGGAGAGAATGGTTTTCTTGACGAATGTTGGTACGTAGTGATGAGAAATTGGGACAGTCAACGTCGTTCCTCGTGTTCATTGGATTATTATATTAAAATATAAATGCCAAATCTACAACAGTTACAAGTTCGTAAATATATATATATATATCTTACATAGGTATTTCCCTATCGACCGCTTTTTCGTGGTTTTATGCACCATGGTTGATGGTAGGAGTTCAATAATTTATGTTACCGATCCACCATTTAATTAAACTGATATTTTAATTGATGGTGCACCATGCCTCTATGCTTTATAGTCTATTATTTTTTATATATGTTGCGAATGAAGAAAAAAGTTAAATAAGTACAAGAATGGCAGCATGGTTATGAATGAAAAATGTAATACAAACCCAAGAGTTTAAATTCGAATGTCATGTTTCATAAATAGCGTGTCGGATATAGTTGGAAAATTTAAATAAGGAAGAACTTAATACTTTTTATGACACAAGACAGATCCGCACGCTGAAAGATGAAAAACCATGTTTATGCTCATTGCTCATCTTTATCTTTAGCACCGTGTTTAAGAATTCTTGTGAACTCTAAGTAATCGAACATTGGTCCTTTGATGGGTGCTTCGCGATACATTTCATCGACGTCGTCGTCGGTAAATCTATGCAGAAATAATTATAAATTATAATATAATATGTTTTTACAGATACAACAAGGAAATAAAGCTTTCTATTAGCTTACCTGTCACCCATTGTTGTCAGAAGTTCGCGTAAACGTTCTTCGTTTATGTGACCGGTATTTTCCTCGTCGAAACAACCAAATGCATTCTTAATAACGTCTTCTGGATCGGTACCTTGAAGTCTCTCTCCGAACAAGGTTAGGAACATTGTGAAATTGATAGGACCAGGCGCTTCGTTCATCATAGCTTCCAGATATTCGTCGGTGGGATTCTTGCCTGAGATATACATAAATATATAATAGAATGCAAACATATTTTGGTATATTTTATTGCACGAGATCTTACTTACCAAGGGAAGCAAGCATGTCGTGGAGATCGTCCTTACAGATGAAGCCGTCGTGATTCTGATCGATCATGTTGAATGCTTCTTTGAATTCTGCAATTTGTGCTTGATCGAACATCGCGAATACATTGGAAGTCGCACGCTGAGCACGCTTCTTCGTGGTGGCACGGCGACCTGCTGTTTTGCGAGCTGACATTTTGACTGGCTACAAAAAAATAATTGCATAAAATTGATTAGCATGAATGAAATACGTATCAATTATTAAAGATAATGCTCCATTTGGCATTCTTTGTTAATGTTACTTTATCAAATTTGTGCATCACTGTGCCAAGACACCATTATCGTCGTGAAGTTTATTTTCGGATAATTAATTCAGGAAATCTCGACGTGGCCAAAATTGGGATAAAAATAATACGGCTTGCACGAGCGCACGATTACGAGGGCATTAAACTCTCCCTTTTTTCGACACGACCTCCAAACTTGACTCACCGATCCACGAAGAAAGAAACGACAAGCGTTTATTTTTAACCATACCATTACTTCTACTTGCAAACTTCAAATTTCGCGATAAAAATTGTAATGGCCGCGCGCGCATTTTATAAAATCATGCATTTGTCACGAATATAATAATAATTCGAACGAAAGAGAAAGCACTTGAAATTAAACAAAATAGTTATAGTTCATTACAAAGAAATTAGTCACTCTTATTCTTTCTCTAGATTGCACCACTTTCTTTCAGGACATTCGTTATGACTAACTTTTGCACCCCATTTTTAAATCACTGTATACTGCACTGCACTTTACTGCTTAACATGTCCGAGAATCTCATAAACCTTTATTATCGGATTAAAATAGATGTACTCGACAAAGGGATATTATTTCGAATATAAAAAAAATACCAAAGAACTTATTTTCTCAACTTACAAAGAAATTATCGCGACGTAGCAAAAAAATTTAAGAAAACTAAGCAGGGGTTCGTGTCATACAACACAATGGCTACACGAACGTGAATATAAACTCTTTGTTAATTTTCCACGTTACCGTACCGAGTATACGTTTAAATGATAAATATGCACCATTTCACTGTGAAAATGAAGAAAGATATACACTCACCTGATTCTAGACGGACACGAATAACGAAAAGCGAGCAGACACTAGAAAGCCAGAGGTTCGACCAGCGCTATGAGTCACGTCACGCGTCACTCTGTGGTTTATTCACCACACCCGGACTACTAGCGCCATCTCGAGACCCCTTTGAACTTTATGGTGATGTACTCATGGGGACAACGCGGCGACAAAATTTAGGACAATGTAAAGTGAAAAGTTAAGTTTCAAAATTTTCGAACAATTCCGATGTGTACAAGCATAAGTATTTCGATCATTTTGTAACCGTAATTGAGAAATGAAGGATTTGTTTTAATGATTAAAAAACACGATTTGTCCACTCGTAATGAAAAATCATAATAAAATACATATAACACTTATTTGATTATAAATGTAAAATTTCTACGTTTCAATTCTAAAGTTTGGAAATAAGAACAGGATACGAGGATGTTTGTTACGGTCCTGTGTTTGAAAACACCGTCTTCGTCACGCCATACTTGGAACAAGCCTTGGCTGGAAAGTTCATTACCGTATTTGGACATGGCCGGTCCTAATAGATGTACCGTCTCACTCGCGATTCCATAAGAAGTTTTATCCTCAACATTCTTGATTTTTAAATGAAGATTAAAGAATAAATTGAGAATACGTGCTTTAGGCGCAGTCAACGCCACCAACGTCATAAATAGGAACTAACCCCCTCGCAAATTTATTTCAAAACGTGCTAATAACAATTCCCGCCGGTTTGATAATTCGTTTATCGGGTACTGCGAGTGTTTGCAAGATACAGATTACAACATGAACATTAGCATCGAGTCTTCGAGAGGGAAAAGTTCGACTTGTTTCTTCGCTCGGATCTTCATTACAGGTGAGTAACTATATCAATATTTCATTTTAATCGAAGTATTTGATATAACCTCTACTCGCCATAACGAGAATAGAGGTCATTGAAGTTCGATCGTTTGAAAAAGATATTGATCATTACATTTGAAAGGAAAAAGACGTGGAGAGACTGTTTTAAAACAAATTCATCGGTTCTTTATTCGCATTTTACCGACATATATTTTATACTACAACGTGTCGCTTAGATCCTAAGAGCAATGAATTCTAAATAATCGGGAACATTTTATATACAGAATCATACATACAAGTTAACTCGATGCTTAGAACGATCGATTTTCTTTTGTTTGTTTCATTTTTTTTTGTTTTTCGTCAAACGGTACAAACCCATTCGAACGTTCGACGTTCCCACGTTTCTTTTCTATAAAATAATAATCGCTAATTAATCGTAATCGTAATCGTTCTTACCGACCGTATGATCCATCGTCGAACGTCTCTTAACCTAAGCCACTGATTATTTACACGTTACCGACGCGACATCGGACTGCAGTAACATAAATAAAATGAAAACAAGGTCGTTTGGGTACCTCTCACCTACCCAATTCACCAATCCTGTACATATAAGGTCGTCGCCTTGAAATTATCGCGTTTCATCGTATATGAATGCGATGGGAGAATGGATCAAACTTTTTCTTCTTTTTTTAAAAAAGATATAAAATGTACAGGGTGTTTTGGAACTATCGTATTGAGACGCCATTGATCGTAATGCCGTTTCTGTTCGATATCGGTTCTGCCTCGTAGTGGCCCGATCTACCGTAGACTCTTCTGTTGTTTCCGTATCTGTAACAGTTTTTATTATATTTAATAAATTTAAAATAATAACCAAAAAAGAAGCAATTATCATAAAAAAAATATAAATACAAAGAAAGCCTTGAATCGCTCAAAAGTGTATTTCATCTAATTTAATGAATAAAGGCATTAATATTGTTTTTATTTTAGAGTTTAATGACATTAGAAAATGTTTTGATTTTGCTTACCCGTACATGCTACCGCTTATGCTGTACGGGTTGTCATAAAGACCATCTTCTGGCACGTTTTCGTACATCGTGTTGGTTGTGTTATCGTTCAAAGTCGCATAGGACATAACAGCAGCGTTTTGATCCTCTTTTCTTTCGGCAGCTTGAACGTTTTCGGTATTTTTCACGGGTGTAGCTTTTCGTCTGCAAAAAAAAATCGTAATTTTTGCTGTATCCTTTATTATACTTAACATGGTCATTGTCAAGGAAATAGGGTTACTTACAATCTTAGGTAAACTAGTCCTAGAATGATCAAGATGAAAATGATAACACCTGCACCGATACCAACACTCGTGCCAACACCTTGGGCTTCGGCTACCTCGTTCGTCATTACTAAAAATCGTATGTTTTATATTTAATTAGATCGTAAAAAATATTCGGAACAATTTAGAAATGAGTTCATAAGGAAATTAAGCGTACATTCGCATCTAGGCTCTTCGCCACTCCAAAATCCTGTGTCCAAACATTTTCTGAGAAAAGGTCCAACCCTTTCGTGCAGTGGAAGACAATGATACTCAGCCGCACCTCCGTAGGTCGTTGACCCGTTCACGACTAACACTCTTCCGTTCTCTATCGGTCCTGGATGCTTACAATCGATTGCTGTATGAAAATATAATGTTTGAAGATGAGTACTCAAGTGTTGATTAAAGAAAAGGTTCACTTACAAAAGCAAGCAGGTGTCGTGCCACTCCAAGTGCCATTATGCAAACAGAATCTCGTTTCGTTTCCTTCCATGTAGAATCCTTTAGGGCAATTATAGTGAGCAACTCCACCTACGCTATGCGTCGATACTTGCGTCGATAGGACACCGTCCTTTTCTGGATCCTTGCATCTGATCTCTAGAGAATAGAAGACATTTTGATTGCGTTTATAGAAAGAAAAGTGCTTGAAACGTTTCTCGTTTGAACAAAATTTCATTTCAACTCTGCTACCTCTACAAACGGGCGTGTTTCCGCTCCAGGTGCCGTTTTCAAGACATAATCTTCTAGCAAACCCATCTAGCTCAAAATTCCCATCGCATTCGTAGAGTGCCGCGGCGCCATAGTACGTCGCGTTAGATGTTAAAGTGTATCGACCGTGCTGAATGTGTTCCGGTTTTCCACAGTCAACGTCTGGAAAAGATAAAACGTTAGACGTTTATTCTCAATAGCCCTAATGCATATCTTCTTGGTTGGGAGTAGCGTCGAAGAAGGAAGTTACACTATATCGAATATATCATGTGTCGTATCTTACAGACGCATTGTGGCACCTCGCCACTCCACTTTCCATTATCCTCGCAAGTCGACAGCGGTTCTCCAACAACTTTGTAACCTCTCTCGCATCTGTATTTCGCTAGAGCACTGATTTTATAAGAAGTGGCACCGGTATTTGAATTTTCGACAGTTCCTGTACGAATCAGTGTCCTTCCGTACATCCTGTCGTTCCCGGTAACGGAAAGAATACCATGTTCTGCTAAAACTGGCTCGGGACATCTGATTTCTGTGAAAAAAAAAAAACATTTTCAATTCTCTCGTTTTGTTATTGGATGATCGAATATATCAGAGATCGCGATCTTTACCCTCGCATTTTGGTGTGGCATCGCTCCACTGTCCGTTGTCCAAACAGTATCTTCTAGAAACACCGTTTAATCGATAAGTCTTCGTACAACTATAAGTTATCTCGCTTCCAAGGTGAGTCGTGCCATTTACATATTCGGCGGCACCGTTTAGAACAGGTAGGACTTTCCCGCAATCGATATCTATGAAATACGTAGAAGGGATTTAATACCGTGACCCGTATCTTGAAATTATTTCATGTTTGGTCATACTGATGAACTCACATTCGCAAATAGGCACATCACCAGTCCATTCACCATCTTTGCCACAAGTATGTGTAGCTTCGCCATGAAGAAGGTATCCTTTCTCACAATTATACTCTATCACGCTATGAACGTTCAGATCGTAACCAACGACGTAACTTCCGCTGGGTACTTCCGGTTCCTCGCACGTAATTACTGTGTAAAACAAAATTTTTTAGTACTATTAGCTTTATCATTTTTACGAAAGTCTTTGCAAAAACGTACATTCGCAAGATGGCGTGTCGTGACTCCATTTTCCATCTTTCGTGCATTCCTGTTTCCCTTCGCCAACTAACCAATAATCATCTTGACAAGCATAAACTGCCAAACTTCCTACCGTGGTCGTACCATTGAGGAGAGTGACGGTACCGAACTCTATTTGAGCGGGAGTTCCACAATCCACGAAACGACACTGCGGGGTCTTGCCGGACCATTCTCCACCAATGTCACAGGTTAGCACCTATAATATAATTCAGAAGAAAGTAAATATCTTTAGTTAGAAATTATAGCAGATAATGATCTAACAAGCTTGATAAAAAACGATCCTCAATTTTCTATAGAAAATTCAACAAACAACCTTATTTCACGCTTCGAGTATAGCCACGTGCTAGTCATGTAAGGATACTCACGTTGTCGCCGAAGAGAATAAATCCATTTTGACAGGTATAGCTCGCCGTTGAGCCCGTTCTTCTTCCTGTTACCGTGACCACTCCACCATTCACTTCTGGTGGCTCTGGACACCAATCGACTGGAATTTACGATCGTTTATTAACTCGTCGTCCTTGCGGATCACCGATCGAGTTAGAAAAAAAAAAAATCGAGGTTCACTCACACAGGCATTGCGGCTTGTGTCCACTCCAAATGCCACCATCACCACATCTTCGTCTCGTGTCGCCCACGAGCGTGTAGTTTTCATTGCAAGCATAATCGGCCAGTGCTCCATGAGTTGTTCTGCTTTCTAGCAACGTGATCACGCCGTTATCTAGCTCAGGTAAGGGGCCGCAATCGACGACTGAAAGCATCATAGAATCACGCTCACTCTCTCGTACGTATGTGAAATCATTTTGTAAGATATATTCAAACACTTACATTTGCAAGTCGGTGGCATATCGCTCCAAAATCCAGAAACATCACAGGTACGAGATTTTGAACCCAGAAGCATGTGGCCTTCGGGACAAACATATTCGATCGTTGAACCTATCACTCTTTTTGTACCAATTATAGTCGTGTTTTCCAGTTTCTCTGGGCTACCGCACAATGGGGGTCCTAAAAATGAACATTTGTTTATTTATGACATTGTTTTAAACATTTCTAGTGACAAGGTTTTTTTTTTTTTAAATGAAACTGGAAATTTTGCTGGTGCACTTACTACTTTGACAGATCCAGTGAAGGTAGTCAAGGTTACAACCAACGTCATTCCAAAGCCAGCCACGACCGCCGTCCAGCACGACGCAGTTTTGCTCGCCATTATAATTATTCGGCTGATCCTTTCCCCACGACGGTCTTTGCACGACTTCGCCTGGAATAATAACAGCCTTGCCATTTTTATCGCGTCGTGTCGCGTCGCGCATTCTGAACGCGTTTATTTCCGAACGCGGCCCCTAACTTTAGACCCCAGCCGTAACTTCCGGTTTGTTTCATCAGACTTGTAACTTTCACGTTCTACTTATTGACACGATTGTGTCCAGTCTAGGTCTCAACAAATATGACGACGATGATGATGATGATACCTCGTTCAGTGAAGTAATCGATGAATTTGAAATCAGTCTATCGCTTTCACTGTTGTTAATAATCGAAATAGTTCCGATTCTCAGGCTACGTAATTATCCGATAATCGTCGAGTGAATTGATCGGCTTTGGACGAATCTCCTCTTTCGATTACTCAACTTAGACTTCCCTAGTGTCCCGGTTCTCACGAACCCCGTGTGATTTCATCGTGAGAAGGAAAAAATTGCAATTTGTCGATTAAATGCTGATGAATCGGAAAAAAACTTACCGTCGACCCACCGCCAGGTCCTAGCTGTTATCAGCGGGTCCCTTTGAGCTCCTATCCAGACCAGTTGAGTCTTCAACTTTTCCTTCCGCCTTTCCAGGTTGTTCAGGATGAATACCGGCGATATACCCTGCCGATAGTAAATTTGAAAGATTAACATACGGTTCGAACGGTTAGGCAAGCGATCAAAGAAAAATGCTGAACCTGGAAGCCATGAACCAGATCACCGCCACGTGCTCGACAATAAGTTCTGGCTTCTTGAAAGGAGCCACCTTTCTTAACCACAAATTCGTAACACGTTGAGTTAAAAGCTGCCAGATCGGCATCAGCAGGTGTTCCGGCACTCGCACACCTGTCGATCGAAAATTCTGAAAGGGGAGACAAAAAATGTTAACCTGCTTGAGTGAATTTACTATGGTGTGTCATCTTGCTATCTTACCATCTGTGGCAAAGACCTCTACCTCGCAAAGGCTCAAACTTCCTTCCACGCCAACGAGCTGCAGGAAGACGTACTGACCGACCAAAGCTCTGGCACAGACAAACGTCTTCGTAATACCCTCCTCTGGAATGACGAACTTGTCAGAATTTTATTAGAACGTTCAATCGTTGCTTATCGTTCGTACGACATACGCAGCTTTCGTTAGACCTTTCCTTTCATAATTTCTACCAGTCATTGTTACCCCGGTAACCATTTTCTCCTCGACGATGTGAGAATTCTCACATTGTCGAGGAACGCCTCGTGTCCGGTGAATTAGCGAATCGAAAGCGTGAATTACGGAACCGATTGGTATACTTACCGATCGTGCCAGGAAACCAGGCGCAAAGAGGGTTTCGTTGTAATTCCGTGCTGCTATTACCAACTCGGATCTCGATGTCCTGAAGAGGTTGATGACCTGAGGAATAAAGAAAGACGGCGTGATTAGCTTGCATGGTGCATATGTTCGAGTCGGGGTCCCATTTGATCAATTTCATCAAAGTATAACTTTTGATAACAAATTAATACAAAACATAACGTTCGTAAAAGTATTATTTACCACAGCAGCCTCTCGTCGTGACTCGGACCACTTTGACCGAGTATGGCTTAAGAAGATCCACCCCCCACCAAGGACTGTGTTCCCTCAAGGTCTCCGTACACCTTTTACCATCGTGTTCGGTGCTCAAATCACCGTCGTTCCCATGCGCAGCATTTCCACCTCTTACCGTGGTAGACTGATTCGCTGGTTTCCGAAAAGCAACGTTCGTACCTGCGATAATTGAAAAACAACACTTTGATGCACCTGTCATCGGTGTAATTACGATTCTACGCCTGTTGGGATATGCAAAGGATATCTATTGTTCGTAAAGCATTGTGTGCACTGCGTCTCTCATCAGAATTTCGTTCTGGCACCGGAAGAGGCATCCGTCCGCTTTATTAATCGCGATTTAATAGTTCTCTAATTGTTCGTAACGCCGAAAGTGTCGTGGACTGATTAATGGGAGCGCCTTGTTACCGGCAGGATGTATTTGGTAATAACGAGACAACAATTAGCGCGACGGGTACAGAGAGGAGGGAAATTTCGTCATCGAATAGTTCGAATTTCACGGAGTTTTATCGAGATTTCCGCGTTCTTTCAGGTGACTGACACTTTGGTTAGAACCTTTAAGGAAGGTTGTCGAGAGTTCGATTTATGGTGTGTTGTCGTTTTTGGTAGCATCGGGAGTATGGTACTGATACTGTTGGTACTGTACTAATACTATTAATTAATTACTACTAATGCTATTAACCGATATTTTCTATATAAAGCTGGATCTAAACAAGTATGCATAATATATTAACATGATTCTGATTACAATCCTGTCGTCTCACGTCTTTGCAAATGTGTCGGAATCTTAAAGATTAGAAACGGAGTCCTATCGAACCCACGAATGAATATGACGCAACAATAGCGATTATAAATTCTGACTGATCTCGATATCTCTTTTTATACCTCCCTAAAGGGAAAGTCGTGGAAACCGGAAACTCTTTTTCGCACGACGATCATTTTTAAGAAGGAAGAAAAAAAAAGAAGTGAAATGAGTCGCGATCGAACGAGATGCCGAAGACCTAGGTTGGCCTCTCTCTCTCGAGATCAATTAACTGGCATTAATTGTCCTAATGAAAGTGTATCACAAATTGGGGAGGGTAAAAAAGGAAATGAGACGTAGTCGCTTTCTATGAGAAAAGAGCGAACCAGCGAAAGTTACTCAGAAAGAAGTGCCCATCCGATTGGCATTTTAAAGCCGGGCGAAATTCGATTTCGTTTTCTTCGATCTAAAATCCGGAGGCCCGGTTCGATGACCCAGAGTCCTCTTCCTCGAGAGTCTCGTAATGCCGAAAGGAGACTCGGACTTTTTTGTCGATCGCACGGGAGAAACTTTCTCCCGTACGAAATCGAACGGCAGTATGATAAGCATTTTTAGGCACGACAACAGGGAGTGTATATTACGTAATTAGCAACGCGAAAAGCGTCCACTTGCTATAGCTTGTGAAAAAAGGAAAGTTTCGATGCTTTATTACCCTTTACTTCATCAGTTTATCATTAAAACCTATTCCTTCACCTGCGAATCTGATAGTTAATAGAATGGTTGGGGAAAAGGGACTAATCGCCAATTTTGTTAGCTTGATTAACAATCAACGGTACTCACCGCAAAACGGTAAATCCCCTTGCCATTTTCCTCGGCTACCACACGTCAGTGTACTCGTGCTAGAAAAATAAGAACAAAGTATTCGTGACGTAGTATTTACTGTTGATCCACGATGAAATCGGTTAACCTGGCGAACCAAAGGTGCACCAAATGCAAAATCATTTCGAAACCGCGTCCAATGTCCTACGGTTTTTCGTCTCGATCGACTAAGTTTCAGGAATGACTAAGAATATCTTAGACATAGCGCGGCAAACGTTAGTATTGATTTCTAATACAGTTAGATTCACGGCAGAAACGATAGCAGAACGAAGCAAGATGGACAGTTGTCCTTTTTTCGAATATCCTGTCCAATTTTTTTTTTCTCGCCTACTTTTCCTTCTCCTCGATCGGAAAATAAGTACGGGGGCCTAGGAGTTAAGCTGGAGAATTCCAGTTTATCGCAGATGCAATTTCACGCACGAAAAACACGTAACCGAGTTGATTAGTAGTTCTGCATTCCTGAATATCGAACATTTTCTTTGTGACCTCAACTTACAAACCCACGAATAATCCGGACTTCTACCGTAATTATCGGAACACGGACATACAAGAAGTTAGATTCTACGCACAGGGTGTTTAGCACCACCTGATGGCCGGTAGCAGGTGCAGTTCGACCAATTAAAAATCCGACCGTTACTCGAAGAGTAGAACGTGACGAGGGATAGATTCTTCGACGATGGTGGTACTGGCATGCCGAGAGTACGAAAAAAAAAAAAAACAGAGAGAAAGCCAGTAGGTCGGACTGCAAGCATCAGGTAATCGCCATTCTCGAATGAAATCCTCGGCGTTCCACTCGGTTTGCATTTGTACGCACGCCGTTGGAAAATATCAAAGAGAAGAGCTGTCTCGATCGAGCGTGACGCGTCGTTTCCGGTACTTGGATTTAGTTAATGGATATTCTTTGAGCAATAAAAGGATTGTCTGCTAATGTAATTAAAGAAAAAGGATCGAACAGCTGAGACAATTTAGCAGGAGACGAACCGGGCGAATTCAAGAGAAAATAGGGGATTTCGGTAAATCCATAAGAAAATGTGGAGAACCTTAGTCGCGTTGCAGACGATTTTACTGAATAAATTCAAGAGTTTTTTTCTTTAATTAATTCGCGAAAGTTTGCGAATTCGAGAGAACTCGGTCGGTTAATAGGCAACACGTTCGACGAAGTAGATACGTCATTAGACTCGTTAAGGTTACGCCCTCCTAATTTCCCCCGACTTTAATTACTACCCCGATCCTTATTATCGGATACGCATTTAATTGATTTCGACAAATTCGCGATCGCGACGGCTCGTGTTTCACCTTATTTAGAATTTAACACGTACTATCGCCGTTTAACCTTTTACGATCGATTTTTCTAAAATCCCTCGACGACGATCAAAGTTTCTCGACTCGGGAGTGCCGCTCGATTATCGATAATAACCTCCCGATTTTACGATCGATATGGAAGGTTATTTTCAGCTTTCCCGGAAAGAATCTAGATGCTGTCGTCCGATCTGGTAAGATTCAGAGGCAAAAAAAGAGAAACGGAAAAGATCGTCGCCCTGTTTTTTAATTATTTTTTAGAAACTGCGAAGGTAGAAAAGTTTTAATTATCAGCCTGTGTTCTCCTTTTCTCGGATGAATGCCGAACGTCTTAGCCGTTTACCGTTACCTCACGCGCATGCTAATCATTCCTTTTCTCGAGTTCACTGGGTAAACGCACAAATCGAGGCAAATCTTCCGTTCATTCCCCGTGTCATCGTGCGGGAATTTTAGGGGCAGACTATTTGGTGGCTCAAGCGTGAGTCACGTAACGATGAGTATGTATTATTTCGAGGAAAAAAAAGGCGAAGCGTTAACCCGTTCATTGTCCTTTCATGCTGATGTTCATGAAGCTGTAAGACGAACTCTATTTTATATTCGATTTAAAATGCCTAACAGGATTCCTGATAGGCCATTCTGATCAATGAATACCGTCGTGTATGTTAACTACATCGTGATTGGCACACGAAAATCAGGTTTGGTTCAGATCAGTGAATAAATTTCAAGATAATGACTTACCCAAAGAGTTCATAGCCAGCATCACAGGTATATTTCGCTATAGTGCCAACTGTCAAGGATTCGTCGGACAGTGACACTTTGGCGTTCATCGGCACGGCTGGATGGCCGCACTTTAATCCTGCAATCAGGAAAATTACGATTCTTAGGCGAAACGTATACGGAATCGCGAAAGATTAGCGTCTAAGACGTAAAAATATTGAATTGTCTTCCGGCAACCGACTATTACCGCGGCATATTCCGCAAAATTGTTTTCCAGAAACCGTCCGGTTCGATGGTGTTCTCGAAGGCTTGGAACATTCGTATTGTAGGCTGATACGTTCGTGTTATTAACATTCCTTGGTGTTTAAATGAAATTGTGCAAAAAAACATACAGCAATATTCTTAATGGATGGTATGTAATTGAGCTGCGTTCAATATATGAATTTATTTTAAACGGTACGATGATCTAATGTACTCCACTGATAATGAATTTAGATCTCCCAAAATTATTCTTGGGAAAAAAGGAACCACGAACAAATTCAAATACTCCTATTCCCGCAAAACCACGTACCGGAAGTCATCCAATCCTTATCGCGTTCTTTTCAAACTTAACGTCCGTTTCTCGCGGCTATTACGTTTTTTTTTCTTTTTTTCTTGTCAAATGTGTCACGGACGTCGAATCTTCTCATTACCGGCAAACAGCCGAGCTTATCGTGGAACCTTTGCGTAGTTCTGTCGAGAAGCCTTAGTAAATCCTCGGCAAGGTAGCCTTGGTCGCTATCCCACGCGAATTCCAGTATTTGAATTCCACCGTACTAGTAGTCAAAGTCTCGATGACATTTCTTTTTTTTTTCATGGATGATCAAAACCATCTATGATTTTTATTAACAAACGAACATGCGTACAATTGAAAGAAAAAGACTCTTTCGCGTTTTACGCGAACGATGTAACGCAAGAGACCGAGAAACTTTTTCTTTTGAGGGAAAGTCAGGCACGATGGAAAACGTGGCACGCGCCACCGGCCTGTAATTCACCAGGTCACACTACGTATGTACCTACTACGTACGGAAACGACCATACGTATGGCGATGTGAAATTCCTCTCATCGCTTCTATTTCCTTCTCTCATTGAGAAACAGCGAGGCAAGAACCACTCGGAAAAAGAACGAAACGTGTTCACCGCTCGGTATTCTACGACCCCAAATGCCAAACTCGGTTTGGCACGATTTTTAGACGGCTCTTTACGGATTTAATGGATGTTCACGGGCGTTCTAATGAGAATCGCGTTTATCCGTAGTGCTAGCGAGATCGTGGAAACTTGGATATGGTTGATAGTTTCACTCGAGAAATCAGGATGTCTCGTGTGTCTTTTCTTTTGTAAGTAAGAACGTTTTTTTGTGCTTGCTTAGATAGTTGGGTGAGAAAGAAAGAGATATATAAAAGATAAATAAAATAAGTAAGTATATACGTGTATAGGTACGCTTTGATAGCGCGTGTACATTCATTTGGAAATCAGATTTAAATCTCCCGCCATTTAATCTCAATGGACTCTCCCACGACGCGCGCTTTTCAAATCACAAGCTCCCGTTAATACCCGATTCCCTTCGTTCTCACGAACCTGACATCTCCAGGGTGAAAGCATCACCCGTTATTCCTTGGACCGGGATTCCTTCTACTCCGGGAGAATTCTACTTCTCATTGCGACGTACGCTCGTAATTGCTCGCTGTGCGTGCGAACGATTTAATTAATACGCGCTGGCGTTTATGAGGAGGAGTACGTACGCGTTTCACGTAGATAGAGTGGGCGCGTGTAAGAGAAATTTTATTTACGGAAGACGCAACCGTGCTGAGAAAAATATTTAATGGATCGATGGAAAGATTCTTAGGAAAGGAAATATAAAGGAACAATTTCATCAATTTCACGATAACAATGGATGATCGTTAAACACTATATTTATTTATATTTATTTAATTTTATAATTTTTGTAGGGCCCCTCTATCACGTTTTGAAATAATCTTCCAACAGTCTTTCCAAAATTTCATTTTCTTCTCGGATCATGAAAATCTAAAAGATCGTCTTCTCGGTAAATCACCGAGAAAACCGGTTGATGTTTTCCACGTAAGCTCGATGCCTTCGACGCCAGAGGAAGGTTGGCGTCTTTGGCATTCGCTCTTCGTCTCATGGGTCTGGGTCACTCGGTTATAAAACCTCAAAGCCGAAATAACGGTACCCGATGGCGCTGATCCTCGTATCAAGAATACACCGTTCTTGAGACATGCCAACGCTACTACTACGGTTTCTCGTTCTTTGATATTCAGATTTGGATTCTATTGTCTTTACGGGCTGAATCGTTATTGCTATTTGGGAAATACATTTTATAGGTTGGGAGTGATCGATTCGAGACATCCAACCGATGTTTTCCCCCGTTATCTCTTAGGTTTGGTAACTTTTAGAATTCTATCGGAAGGAGTAAGAAGAAATATCCAATTTAAGCATATGTAGAAAACTCTGAACTCTGTCTTATCATCGATGCATCTTAACGTTCTTATCCAATTAATGAAGATCGCCGTTGGAAGATATTTTGTAATCTGCACGGTGCATAAATCCGTGGCTGACGTGTTGGCCAACAACGTGGGTATATAATCGAGTTTTACACACCACTGGAATCGCTTGAACGTATAGGAAAGATCGTTGAGGAAGTTAGAAAGTGGGCGTGTCTCCGTGATCGATCGCGAGAGCGAGAAGGAGAGAGGAAGAAGTCATCGGGGTCGATAGACCAGGAGTTTAACTCGTTACAGCCGGAAGAAGAACTTACCGATAGCTCTCTGTAATTGTCTCTTATTATCGGAAAGATTTCAATCGAGTTAGTACCTACGTGAATTCGCGAACCGCGTGTCGCGTTAACACGTTGCGTGTTATGTGATCTGTGTTTACTATGAATCTGTGTACATTCGTATGCATCATTTATTTTGATGATCTACTCGTACGTAATGTATTAAAATTGGTGCACGTGGTTTTCATTCATATGCATGACGTTGGAGGTATTCATTCATCGAATATGTTGCGTATACTTGGTCCAGCATCATGAAATCAGCTAAACGTGCAATGTGTAAGGGAAGAGTGGCATGAAAGAGCCACTTTTTGAAAGAGCCACTATCATTTACACAGTAATTTTTGAACAAATGTTGGACGAATTAGTTTTTGAAAAACTAGTAAAGTTTTTGTTAGTTTAACTAGCAACCAGTTTTGCTACTTAAAAACTATAATTCGTCCAACATTCGTTCGAAAACTACTGTATAATATGATAGTGGCTCTTTCAAAAAGTGACTCTTCCATGCCACTCTTCCCCTACATCACAGCTTCAGTTTACACTTGATCTTGATATCGTTAAACACCCGTCGAACCGCCGTGATTCTTTTTATTCGAACTTATTTCACGGTAGATGTTACCGAATGGACGGTAATCGTAGGATACTATCGTAATATAATTAACGAACATAAGCTATTTTCCAGCGATCGCTTCCCTTCCCTCGTAACGAGCGGTTCCGTTTAACCTGTTAACAGGGTAATTTCTCGAGCGGTAAACGCGGGTGTATTTACATAACTTATATTCAATGAGAATACAATGATGGATTTTTTTAAGTACGAAAATATGAATCCTATGAAATGATTAAAACGATCGATGTATCTGCGATGAATCAAGCCATTACGTGTCTTCACGGTGTAAAAGCTACCGAGAGGGAACTTTACTGCCGCCGAAGAAAACCGGTTGATATTTTTATATTCGTTACTTTCGGCCAGACGAGCACCTCTTTGTACATGTTTTTAATCGATTATTACGCGTCATCAGTTTGAAACTTTCACGCAGGTTGGAAGACCGCAAAGGAGGTTCTTCCCCTCTTCCTCTTTATAACGCTATTTCGTAGGTGTAGATAACCAAGATTGAAGCAAAGTCCGAGTCTTCTCCTATATCGAGTTTCCTAATCCATTGTATGAACGAAGCAGTTCGCCATAAAGTGTACATACGTATACATACGTAGGTACGTCAGGTTTCTGACTTACGACACCTTTTTACACCTAGCTTGGCGCGTTCACGAGAAAGAAAGAGATCATTGCGAAAGAGACACGGCGCGCTACTGCAGGTCGATCCGGTTTTGGCCCCGTCAGAACTTTCCTCGAATAACAAACATAAGTTTTTCCTCGTGGGGAGCACGCTACTTGAAAAAAGAACAAATCGAAGAGCCCCATTTTTTTGTCGAGCAACAAACCATCATCGTCTAAGTGATTTTACAAAGAGACTTCGCGTTCAACTTGAACAAATCTCTCAGCCTTGCTATAACTTGCCTCAAGGGTATCCTGTACGATCCAGTGAGCATAGAAAAAAAGATATACCTCGATCAGGATTTCACCTGTGTTATATATTATTACGTAGAAGAACGAGACTCCACCCAGAACGCATGCGTTCGACACGGGCGTGCTCGCTTCTACGAGTTTCACATTCCCCCGTGTTGCATTTTGCCCGGCTAAATGTTACGACTGTCCCAGCCAAGATCGTGGTCTCTCAACTGGCCTCTGCTGGCCCTCACGTGCTATACTTGCCTCGTTTCCTCGTCCAGTTTCAAGAGAAGTAAAGGAAGGCTCCACCTACGCTCAGTCCCTTTTCCTTCCTCTTGATCGGATCGAGTGAAGTAGAATCGAGAGGAAAGGAGATGCCAGGAGAATTGACCTCGACGGTCTCTCGTAATTCGAAGCGTTCGGACCGGATCGGTGATCGGAGCCGTGCGAAAGCACGATTTTCACGTCCCTTTTGTATCTATATCGTAGCAGAATTAAGTGCGAGTTCGTTGGCGGCTTGCATGCGAGAGCATGCATGCATGCATAGACTCTAAGGTAAACGTAGAAAGTACGAGAGGGCTTCTAACATCGGTGAGGATCATTGTGTAACTTACTGGGAAACCGTGTAACTATAGGAATGGTAAGTCGATCGAAACTTTCGGACTCGAAGATTCTGATAAGTTTTGACTACCTCTTGATCACGTTTAACAGGATTATTCCTTTGTAAGTTCAATTCGATTAGAATTAAGTTGGAATTTACTGATAAAAAGAATTCATACATTTGTTTTTAGCAACTAGTTATTTTTTTCTAGTTAAATGTTAATCCTGTCAAAACTGATGGTCGCAATCTCGTTAAACGGATCTTAGAGACAACGATAAGTGAATCTCTCATGACACTTAACGTATTAACATGCTACGGTGATCATGAGATCGTGCAAGGATTATTCCGCCTTTCTAAAGGACGAACGACTTTCGATGAAAGTTGGAAACGATCATGGAATCGCAGAAAAGGACTACCACGTCGAGTTCCATCGTTTTGAACTGTCGCCAAGAGACTTTCACAAGGATTTTTAAAACGATACTTTGAATAAAAACTCGATTTTTTTATTGGTATCGTTAATAACCCCATTCCTTCGCAAAAAAATGTAGCAATTGCTTAAGAGATTTCTTAATACAACGAGCAACATACCGCGTAAGAGGTTACGGGTACATTTCTTCTTGATTTTACTTTTAGAGAGTTGGTTTGTCGCGTGACTCGGACAAGTATAACGCCGTGAAACGAGAGCTTTGCACCTACTACCGGTCCTTACGAGCTGACAACCCACGAAGTTGCTACTTCATTTGTACTAGACACCTTTGATCCCATCTTCTTACAACAAGTCTAAATACACTTGTGACTGGTGTAATAAAAAGAATCGAATATTGGGTCATTGCCTACCGATGGACTTGAAATCTCCACGTACCCAAAAAAAAATAGACCAAGCCGACCCAAAGCATGCGACAGTGCATAGAATACACTAATTAGACTTTAGACCAGTCTGTCCTTGTTTACTCGATCTCATTTCCCAAACTTCGCTTTCAATTCACTCTCCCTAGTTTAGCTACACTCACCGGTGTAAGTTTTCTTCGAAAGTCCTTATACCATAATCTATCTGGGATGACATAACGCGTTTCGATCGAGGAACGCGGAGAAGCTGTCGCGAAGGACAAAAGAGTCTAGTGACAGTGGTAATAGATATGCAAGCTGTTCTGGTTCGAACTCGTTCAAAGTAAGGCAATACTTCTGAAATAACGGTCGAGAAAACCTAGGGAATAACGTATCCTGTTCTTCCTTAGCCAGCGAACTCTCGATCCAATTAACATTTACTTTTAGATTCTTACGTAAGATTCAAATAATAGATCGAAAGTTTCACTTTTGTTGACTTCACAAAAAAAAGCCAAAGTTAGCCTTAATCCTACTTGGGTTACGAAGGGAGCAACAGGTGGACACTCGAACCCTATTTCCTGTTTACCAGCAAGGTACAGTCCTTGCATACGAACGAAGAAACATTTAACGCGTCCCGACAAAAAGGTCCTCCAACCTCACGATCCTTCCTTTCATTTTATATTTCTCATAGCAGGACTATGTTAGGGGGACGGGTTCGCTATTTCCATCCTTTTAACGTTTCTTTCAGGCTAGAGAATGCGAGAGAGAATCGGCGCTTTATTTATAAGCGGATATATACCGGGTGACCTCGAGACACCAGAAAATCACGGAGTGGGCGTAGTATACCTGTTTTCTTAGCTTACACTCCTTTCTTCGTCGTCAGGGACAAAGCACGCCGCGTTTCGAGAGGTCAAGAAATTCGTCGAAAGTTCGTCTTTCTTTGAATTGATTTTATGATAATGAAATATCTTTATCCTTTCCTCGCGCAACCGATCGAGGACACGATCGAGCGAGCACAGCGGCGAACAGCAGGATCCACGCACCCTTGCTTCCGATTTGCATTTCACGAGATTGATCTCTAGGTTCCATAAAAAAAATGTAGAATCCCTTTCAAAGTAACGCATAGACGTGGGGCATAACCAGATTGAAATTTTACCTGGAAACCGGATAAACATTTTACCGGAATCTTTCGAGACGGCGTCCTTGAACGACATCAGAGACATTTCGATCTATAAAAAGAGCAAACATACGTGCCTTGAGCCGCGACTATTCCCACGAGGGGCAAGAGGATCTCGAACGCCAAGATCATTCTCCACCGTCGACGAGTTTGCACGATAGCATTGACGATTGCCCTCACCGGCCACGGACGTAAACAAGCAGGATTCGTCCCACAGACGATAGCTAGCTCGGCGAACACTCGGTAGAATCCTCCTAGTACGGAAAACTTTCACGAAAGGTTTCTGAGCCAGTGCCGTAGAGCACACGATCGAAGAATATGTCGATACCGATAATATCGTGGTATATAATTTCAGCGTTAAATGTTTCTTCGCTATCCTCTTCTCACACTTGCCCTTATCCTTTTTCTTGTTTGCTTTGGTCACTTTCGATTTATCACAAGTACAACAAACACCTTCAAAAATACCGTTCACCAAGCGTCGAAATCACCGTGCTCGTTCCTCGCCATAAGCCACGATCTTTTTTCATGGTAGGCCCGCGATTAAAATTCGATTAGCTCCCTTACACGAAATTGCACACCATCTGCCAAGCAACGGGCTAGAAAACGACTCGTTACGCCGTTCTCATCATCATCCGCTGCTTCACCTTTTCCCTTTTCTTCTTCCTCGAGCGTGTCGCCTACGCTCCAGTTCGAGCGAAAGCGCAAGACTTCTCGAATTCCGGTGATTTCTTTTTTTAAGATCGATCGATCACTTTGAAATTAGGCACAACCATTTTTCGACGACATTTTAGTTTAGTATTCGTGTAATATCACACGCGACTCTCGCGACGACGATCCGTTCCCTTCACCGGCTGACCGTCGAATGTCCGGGGCCTCAGGCCCTCCTTCTCGCTGACTACGACATAATGAAAGTCCCGTGTGGCGCGCGCGCCAACTTGCGAGTGCCATGCCGTGCCGGTTGCTTGCTAGCGATTTTACAATGTTCTACCACGTTTTCGTGCCTTCCGTCGATCTTTGACCTTTTTTTTCTCAATTTTAGAAGGAAAGATGAATCTGTGAGAATGTTTTTTCGGAACTAAACAATTCACTTTTTGTTTGTAGGTCCTTCGTCGACTATTGCAATACTTTCAAACAGGTCTAATAGGCATGGATCTGTGATCGGTCCAGTTATAGATGAGAACGGAATGATCAAGAAACGTTCAGTAATTGGAATAATAAACCTTCGGTGATAGTGTTCTGACCTCGGACGAGCTCCTTCAGTGAAACTCGATGATTACGCAAGAGAACAGGTTCGATGAAATATTTCATAGTGCTTTGTTGTTGCATTACTTTTAGCTTCCCTTTTATCACTTGATCGTTTGAAGGTTCGGTACTTGGGTAGACAACTAAACTGGTTCTAAATAAAAAGCTTTCTGTCTTTCTTTTTCTGTAACCGTCTTTCCTCCATAACTCGAATTATTCTCCGTTCCCTTAAGATTCGAGGTTAACCTTTTATTGATAATCGTACCTAGTACTTACCTTATAGCCATCAGCACGAAATTATTTCCTTTTCTCCGGGATATCGCTTGTTATTTTTTGGATTCTGTAGATCCCTGCTCGCTACAAGTCCAAAAGCGTGTACAGGATTATCTTATCCTCACGTGATACCGTATCGTAATGAACTTGCCCTTGTAAATCTTCAACGGACCAATAAGCTATCCGCTCTACAATTATTTTATTTCACACCGTCTTGTTTCCGTTCGATCTCGATCGGTATACGATACTCCCATAATCGGGAAATAAGCGTACCTAGATAGAGGGATCAAGATATAACCATAGATCCTAGACACAACTGGACCGGATCGAAAAATCACTACCAATGACCGATCGACCCGTTTAAAGTGCACAAGTTAAAATTAAGAGAACCGGTTCTCTCTGATACCGCGCGTGCTAGCAAGAGATATCTAGCGGTCTACATCACCATATTGGTACGATATTCCGATTTTCTTTTATCTTTTTCGTAACTCTCACGAGAGTGTTCTTTCCTGGATAATTTTCATAGTCAACGACTCGTATTTGGAACGTGCTGCTTGCTGTATTCAACAACATCCTCGTGTCTATCCTGTCTCCTCTGGCAAAATACGAGCTTTCATTTTGTTCTACCATTGTTCTTCGGGTTCTCCAAGAAAGTTGGAAGATCGCTGCTACCGTTGTTAAGAGTGCATCATTTCGAGAGCATGGATCAGCGAACAGAGTTTTCCTGATCTCGTCTCGCTGAACAAGATCAGCGGACGAGGGAAAGTTGGTTAGCAATTTTTCATAAATTTACATAAGCGTCAGAAGAAACATTCTGACTAAATTTTACGAGTAAGCGTCTGAAACGAAAGACAGCCGTGCGTGTAAACACAAGAATAAAAGGTCCTCGCGATATGTGGCCAGCGTTTCGCGGCCATCGTCGTCTGGTTGCACCTCCTTCGCGGCGTGATCTCGCGGAAAAAAGGGTCGATCGTGGTCAGTGACGGTGAGTTTTCTTCTTTCGCGGGACTCCGATGGTTAGCCTATAAGGTTACACTGACTTTACCGTTAAGTCCACTGTCCCCACTCCTGGACTTTCGACCGAGTAAGGTTCCCCACCGTTTTGAACCTCCGCGCTCTTTTCTTGGACCTCCTTTACCCCCACTCTCGTTCCGTCTTCCTTTCTCATATTCCAAGATATATTATATACATATATATATATATATATATATATAAAAAATGATAACGACGTATCAGTTTTACACCTTGCGTTCTATCAACGATATAAAGTGTCTTTGTTCGTTGCTGATTAGATCTATAACATTTCGCTTAGCATGTTCACGTGACCTGATTTGGCATGTCCGTCTAATTTTTTGATCATGCTGACAAAGATTTAATTTTTCTATGTTTTCTTTTGTTTATCCCTTCCCTCGGATTCGTTGCTCCATGACTTTTTTTATCGACCGACGTCACCACACGCTTAGGCCCCTTTCACCTCGAGCAAGGCCCACCTCCGATTCCCCCTCCCATCTTCTTTCACTGCCTCCTTCTCTTTCTAGCTGCGAGGAGAAGCGAAAAATATAGATAAGCAAGTACGCGAGTTTCTGCGAGGTGAAAGAGAGGGTGCGAGACTGGTTCGCCGCCTCTGCTATCTTTCCTTGTTGCATTAACGTCACGAGCCAACCAATTTCATCTTTTAAAGGTTGCTCGGTTACTCACCGGGTGTTATCGTTTTGATCGAGATATTAAATTCACCACGTGTACTAGCCAACGTGAGGTCTTATCGTCAAACGCTGAAGTTTTACGAAGCCGGTGACCTTTATTGGCCGAGTGCACGGATGATTTTTCAAATTTATGTATTTAATCGTTTCAGGCACTAGGGCAGCTGGAAATGGCGGATATTATTTTTTTTATTCGAATGTTCCTCGTTTTTATATTAGATATTTTCATTACAAGAAGCCAATTCTCTTGCATTTATTTGCCGTAATTCGATGCTCTAGCATTTAACGCGTCTCTCCTTGTATTCTCGCCTAGAAGGATTCTATGTCCTGATGTAATCTTTAAAGGGCAACGTTATTAACCTGTTCGCAACAATATGACGGACTGCCATCTTCCAAGGTGCGTGATGAGCAGGAAAGAAAGGAGTTTCCCGGTGTTGAAGATTTCTCTCTTTCATCGCCTACCGGCTAGCAATTATCTCCCTGCGAAAGAACATGTTGCTTTAAATAGATTAATGAGAGGATTCTTGACACGCAAGCTGTGTACTCGCTTTCTTTCCGGTGAATCGCATAAAACGAATAGGTTAACAATACTTTCAAAGATTTAATTAATAATTTAATAACGTTAATGCGAGTAACGTGTTTCAAAGAAGTGTGTTTTTTAATTAGTTTTACGACGCCATTTTGATATCGTTAATTAAATGCTTTTAATTAATTTAATCCTATGTTTTATCTTCGTCTTTATAGTTTGCGTTAAACGTAGATTGCGACTAAGTAATTTGACTATTTATTATTAACGTTTAAGCAATGGAGAATAGCGTTAGATAACGACTGGAAGTGTTTACGTCGAAGTCGTTGTTCCCGCTATGAGCATGCAGCGCCATCTTCTCTTGTGATATTGCTTTGAATGCACGACGATGAGAGGTGTTGCGTGCAGAGCACAGCTCGTCTGCTTTTGTATGGACAAGTGTTCGTGTAGTTGTGTTTGTTTCACTTTGTTATATTCCAACTTGCAGGTATTCCAATAAAGGGGTGCTCGTTGTGGTGCCGGTAGTACGGTTCTTGCGTCAATACGGAAGATGCGGCTTGCGAATGGCAATGTTTTGGTTATTCGTTGCTCAAGTTATGCGAAATAACGAGGGAAATGTAAGTATCATCGAGTAATAATATTAATTCCGGGGAAAAAATATTCTGATCCATGTTGTATCGGTCTTTTCATGTTTATCGATGTTGTAGAAGGATTTACCGTTCTAATACGTTTTATTCAATCTATTTCTATATTCTTCTAATACTATTTGTTATTATGGTTTTTTATATTTTACATTTGGTTTTGTATTTCTGTCATGAACAAGCAGGTATAACAGAATAAATGTGCTCGCAGTGGTTGGTTAAAGTGCTCCAAGAGACGGTGAGATATTTGAGAAATTTTGAATATGGCAGAGGGTGGAACAGAGTCAAAGACTATCGATAATCAAATTAACAAAAGTCAAATGGATGTCAACGAATGTCTCGGGAACTGGCTCATTTATTTGCAGGTATTTATCTTTTATGGAATAGTGGATACAAATAAAAAGAAATATCAAGTTCTTTTTCTTTGCCAACAGACTCTAAATGGTCTTTGTACAGCCGGTACTAAATTGGCACAATCGCTGCAAGCACTACTGTCCGTACACGATACCGTCGCTCAGTATCGTTTGTCCGGACAATGTCTCGCTGGTTGGGAAGAATTATCAAGGGCTACGAATATCGCTAGTAATACCGTTAAAAATCATGTGATCGCTTCTTTAAGGGATCACGAAGCTAGAAGTAACGAAGGAGACAAACATGTGAGTGTAAATTGAAATGATTAAATTACAGTTTAAATATGTAGATAAAATATATCATTCTTTGCCTCTTCTTTTAGGATATTCTCAGAGATAATTTGTTAACGTTTATTAATTTACAATATCAGTTCTGCGTGGCCTGCTGCGAATGCCTTGGTAAGAGCATTAAAACTCAATTATTTTATTATAATACAATTATTATATATTTAATAATATTTAACTGATGCGTATAGGTGGTATGGCAGAATGTTCTTGTTCCCAAAGTGGCAGCACCGACTGTGATATCGCTGCGCTTCAACAATGTTTCGAACGCCTATACAGATCACCGATTTCATCTTCTTCGACGCAGCAGTCGGTGCAAAATTGTCACAGATCTCCTTTACCGTTTCCATTGTTTACTCTGCAGGTAAAAATATAATATATGAAATTTCACATAACATGTATCAATCGATAAATTATTTAATAGGTTCAGAGGAGGTGGTCCGAGACAGCTGCTGCAGATATGTCAGGAGATTCCTCCGAAAGTACTATGAGAAGATGGTCAATGCCTTGGGATTGCCGCCACGTTACGGAGTGTCCTCGTCAGGATGTCAGATCGAGACTCAAAGTACCCCATCAAGATCGTAGTAGATCTACTACACCGGATTCAGTTTGGAAGGCCTCTGCAATGGCTAGTCAAGATGGCCTCCGGGAAGCTATTCAACTTCTTTCTTGCAAACCAGGTAGAAAATAAAAAGATTAGAGCAAGAAGGTAATACGGTTTATCGACCTATCTTAAAATATATTCTTCGAAAATTACAGGCGTAAGGCCATCTAATCAACTGTCCGTCTACTCGACTCAGCACATTCCCGGTGTGACTTTAACTACGTGTAATTATGAAGCAAGTTACGATTCAACCATTTGGCCTGAACCACGTAGAGTATGTTCACCAAGATGTTGGCCACACGACTCTCACTCGAGCGATCATTCGGATCAGTCTGGACATCGTGACAGTGATCAAAGTGTTCATAGCGGAGAACATAGAGATTCGGGTAAGAATTACATACATTTATTTAAAACTTCAAACGATATAACAAATTGCTTTTCAATTGCAGAGCAGAGTGTTGCTAGCGGTAGTGGCTATGGGGATAGCAAGGATAGCATTCATTCTCACTGCGATCACAGAGAGAATGAACTTGGTACGTTTAAAATAAGTAAGGTAGTTGAAAAGGTACACAAAAATTGGTCTACTTTTTCAGGAACAGTAGAAGCTTTACCATCTCGCAAAAGTAGTTCTTCAACGGAATCTTGCGTCTCTGCTCATAGTCGTTCTGGTTCCGAAAGTACCGGTGGTGGAGTAAGTTATAAAATAATTTCCAATAATTTAAAAAAACCTCTATATTGTTTTGTAAATCAACAAATATACAATTGCAGGAATGTTCGAGGTCTCAGTTATACTGTATGTGGAGTGGCAATGATGTACCTTTCATAAAATTACCAGAAAGTAGCGAAGTGAAGGACGAACATCCACCGACCTAAAAGCATGTTACTCGCAGTTACTTTTATTTTTTATCGTAATTTAATACACAATAAGTGTTACGTTGACGTGTCAAAATATTTCAACGTATAGCACAGAAATATCTGTGCGAACCTGATCGTCAGGCAATGTTCTTAACTTAAAAAAAAAATCACATAGTGATTTGACGAATTCCATTTGTGAAATTTGCATGTTTGATATTTATGAGCGCAGTATGACAGCGTGTTTCAAGGACGCATATAGATTGTGGGTCCATAAAAAAAAAAAAAAATAGAGAGGAGATCATAATTAACGTTATTCGTTATTCTTTCATATTTATACTCGGAGCTGTAAACAAGTTCCAAGCGTGTTTAGTCGAGTGGAACCTTTCGAAGGAGGATGAAGACTATGTGCAATCGCTTTTAATTATGCCGCCTGCAATTACGTTAATTCTCGTGAGTTGATAAATTTCAGTGCAATAATGAAACATATCATAGGTCATAATTTATTACAATTAACATCATACCGTGTACGTACATTGTGTTATAATTAGTAATGATTTTGTAAACGCGATATGAAATATAAACGAGGTAATTCAGTTTGAAGATACAATAAAATGCGACAGATATAATCGGAAACGTAGCTTCGTTATTAACAATTTTATAATGAGGTACGAAAAAGAAAGAGAGAGAGAGAGAAGGAAGAGAGAAAGATTAGCCGAGAACAGATTTAATATATGTACAAATTTATTCGTATGGCACAGTACAATAATAAACACTTTTGACTCTACGTATCAGTAAATTGGAATCAGCTTGAATTCTCTAGTGCTATGCCGCTGCAGTCATGTACAGAGACCAGTCGAAAAGTTCGATCAGTAAAAATTGTGTGTCTCGGTCTTGCAAAGACACATTCGCTTAACATATTTTATCAACGCCTCCGACGACTTTGAGCCTCCAACGTGGCGTCGAAATTAAATTAATAATCTTTTTAAATCCCGTCCCTTCTTAAGAGACCAAGCTCGCGTGAAAGAAACCGATAGAACAATTACACCGTTCAAGTAGAAACATGAGGAAACCATTTTTTAAAAGAAATCTCAATCATCGATCATCACCGGGTAAACAACGTGTACATGTCGGTGAAAATGATTCGTCTAATCGATCTCATCCTCCGGTAACTCGTCCTCGTCCTGTCCGAAGTCGTCGTACTGATCCTTTAGATCATCTTCCTCTTTATCCATTGGACAGTGAATACACCTGGACTCATTGATACCATAATTGATGCAAGTATCGCCTATACACTCGCAACAGCCATCGTGGAACCACCTATAGCTGGTAGCACCCATACTTTGACAGGAAACGCGACACTTGTTCCAAGAATTGCACTGGGCCATAAAGGCGACCGTACAGTTCACGGTCATCACGTTTGGTTTTAGGGGATGCATTTCTTCATCCGTCGTTTCTATAAATGATAAAATATTTGTTTAGTACGCTTTTTTAACGAAAAGGCCTTTTTGTTTTTATAGATGACGATCGTCCTCGCGTAGCAACGTGTATGAATATTTAATGAATGTTATAATTGTTTTGTGCGTTTATACGAGGATTGACTTGTGTGTTTTTAAGATACTCACGCATATGATATTTTATTTCTTTATCTTGCTTCGGCGCGAACAAGGACATATCATAATCCACGGGATAGGTAAAGGTGAGCCAACGTTCGTGCGGATCCGGTTCTGCTGTGAGAGCTTGGAAGAGACCGGGCACCGGTTCGCTGAAATCTTCTACGTGGGACTTTTTGCTTAACGGGTTGTCCGTGATGTTCGGTTTTGGGCAGAGATCTTTGAAATCATTTCATTGAGATTAATTATAGTTATCTGTAAAATGTCTATTCATCTTACTAACTCGATATTAATATCTTAATATATTTAATATTGAACCTATTAAAAGAAGAAGGTATATCGTAATTAAAAAATTGTATTCAGAATATTTATACAAATCTAGTACCTAATCATCAATTTAACACTCTTATTCCTTAGCAAAACACTCGTGACACTTTGAATTTTGGATGAACACCGAGCAACTTTATTATTCAGTCGTTTAGCATAAAATTTAAAATCCTTTCTGCCTATTTTCACATTCAGCTTGACCATACGACATTCAATACGTTTGTTTATCCTCTCATCGTACATTTTTTTTTTTTTTTCATAGAACTCACCGACACACGAGCAACACTCATCGTAGAGATAGCTGAGACACGAGAAGCACTCCTTGCAGCAGGTACAGGTGACCAGGTCGCACTTGCAGCTTTGCGTGAGCATACACTTGCTAACGACACTGGCGCAAATCGCCTCGTTGCAGGCCTCGGTGTAATCCGTTCTCGTGACCAACAGACAAATTCCAATGGTGAACGCGATGAACACCGCGCCCTGGCACGTCATCCTCTTCTGGAGAAAATTCGTGAATGGCATTCGTTATTCGCACATGGGTAAGATTCACCGGTTCGAGCTTACAAAAAGCTGGACATTCGTAAGAGCGAATCGGCACACGTTGATTATGACGATAACGCTTGATTAAGATTATTAAGAATATTCATGAACCACGAGGCAGTGAGTCAGAGATACTCGCGAGCGGTAGTAACACGAAATTTTAGTGACTCTAAAGTACTCGAGAACTTGGCTAAAATTTCTATTCCGTGTGACACCGTTTTATGTCGTTGTTGTTAAAATTAATACAGTTACGTTGAAATATAAAAGTTTGTGTTTATATTTTGGGTCAGAAATTGTGAGTTAATGTATGAAAAAGTGAAGACCGATAAGATGAATCAGAAAATAATAATTATCAGTTAATTGTATCCAAGAAAGCCACAGTGTACGTTTAAACCACAGCTGAGATGAATCATTCTAGTGAGAAGATCGCGTTGAAATTGTCGTCGATGATAGCTTCTTCAAACCGGTGAAAAGTTTCTAACTCGTTAGGTACTTTCGGTGAAGGAAAATTTCTGACTGCTTGGCGCCTGTCGTTCTCACGCGTACGCGCGCGTAGTCTCGAGGACTTTAACGGGACGACTAACAGGACCGGCGTTTAGCTCGGCTTTTCAAACCTGGATCCCCACTTTAATTTCAAAAAGGTTCCGCCGTAAACCGTGGTGCCTTCTCCGGTGTGAATCTCTCGAGTGAGGTCTGGTTGTGACATTTTCTGTCTTTAGAATTATTTTTTTTTTTTAATATACACGAATGCGAATTTTTATGTCGATATTACCGAGTGTTAACTTTGGATAAATTGTAAAATTAGATGAATTTTTTGAAATTATTGTTTATCATTTTGTAGATACGATTAGTAATAATTTAATTGCTTTATTACCTGGGAATGTTTATTGCCAAATGAATTCAGGTATATAAGCATCATAACCAGACCCAATCACCGAGTTATTCACCTTCCATGCTACCGTGTCACGATCAATGAGCGTTACCCCTATTAATCCTATTTCAACTCACTGAATGAACGGAGAAACTCGATGATACCTGACCGTACCTGAGTTTTCAGCAAACGAAAATCTTTCCATTCTCTCATATATCGATTTAAATCATTAGAATTGGAAAAGTGAAGAATTCGATCGATAACAGCGCCATTACTACATAACGTGGATAGATCGAGCAGCTTGATATCTTAATTAAAAATAAAGTGATCACTATAAAAATTCCATTTCGATAAAAGTGTAGAGGTTCACCGTCATCGTCACGGACAGACGCGTGCTTGTTAGAGCCTCGCCTTGTTCTGCCCTGAGGCGATGGAATAAAAAGTTCAATAACAAATAGCAATCAGCTTCGTGGTAGAAAATCTATGGTGTTATCGGATAAATTCTTATCAAACGCGAACACCTCGAATTTGGTATTAATTACAATTGCGATTTTTGTTAACTCGAAAAATATCTGAACACAATTCGACATAGCCAACGTACGTTTTTATTACATCAGAGTGAAAGAAAGTTACGATTGGTAAAAATATCTAGAAAAATAATTTCACTGCTAAAATATGGCACGAGCATTGACACGCGATCGATCGAAAACGGTTTTTTTTTGGCATCCTGACAAGATCAGTCGCGTTATAAATATTTATTTGCTTCGAGAGTTAACTCGAGAAATTTCGGAATATCCTCGGAGTCTTTCGTAATGATCGAGAAATCGGATTCACGTTGGATCACGTCGATATTTACCTTCATCCACATCGATCTTCGCGTTTCCAGCGTGCAGGAGCGCGCTCGTACCAGTTACCTACGCGTGAGAAACTATTTTAAGAGCGCGCAACCGGTTCGCGTTGCGACTGGTACGAGACATTTCCTTGGTGAGGCGCGTCGTCTTGGTTTCTTAAACCTGACGTCTATGGAGAACAAGAGGACGTGCTTCCTTTATGGAGAACGCCAGAAAATTTGGTAGAATCAACGGTGATGACGTATCAGCGTACTTGACGTTGAAACTTTGAAACATCCAACTTTAGATTTCGAACACGTTTTGTTATTTCTTTAACGTCCGTTCAAATAAACTTCACCTGGCTAACAAGTTCACAGTTTCTTTTTCTTCACCATTGATGTACTTCGGGGTTTGAGTTTAATACGTCTTGCTTCTTCTTTATCGTTGAACCAAACTTTACCTGACTGAAATTCGAAGTTTCTATTTTCTTCGAAACGAACGCACCTTTTGCTTCTTCCAGACTATTTCTCAAGAATCAACTCTCACCGATCGACCACTCTTACGACACTTCACGACGCTTTGCGATACGCACATTCACAGTTCTGTTAATCGCTTGATGTATAAAACGAATGTAACGCGTTAAACATGTCAAATATTTCAATTTGGTGTTACCATCGAAGGGGGGCAATGGGGGGATCGACGATTTTCGAAAAAATCACTCGAGGAGTGATCCCGAGTGTGACGAATCGAAGAGCGGCTCTCATTGGACTGAATTAAGGAAGAGTGTGGACCGAGAGGAGGAATGGCAGAAAGAGGAGGAGGAGAAAAAGGAGGTGGTGGATGATGGTGGTGGTAAAAGATGAGAGTCGTCGACAGGAGAGAGAGAGAGAGAGAGAAATGTATAAGAGAGAGCGAGAGAGACAGATAGATAAAGAGAGAGAGTCGAGTTAGTCCCCGACTGCAGGGACTGGTTTTTGATTTTTTCCGACTTTTTGTTTTACCTGCCTCTCTACCGTTGCCTCTTTCTCAACCTCCATCTTTCTCTTTCCGTCTTATACTCCCTACTAGTACTCGACTCTACCAACAGTGGCGAACGTATTCAATAGCCTTAGGACACTTTCGGCGACTTTTCATCGTCATGTTTGTAACTTTCCAACTTATATTTTATTTATTCGGTTATGAGCTATGACATCTTGGCAAAAATTTGATCGAAAAATGTATCGAAAAGAACAAGGAAACGTGGTAGCCACTGTTGGTTGGCGTTTTTTCATATTGAACAGGAGAAGTGCGATCGTATACGACTCTTTATATCCATGTCGTCCGATAAATAACATTACTTTTTGTCATTTATTTTAATCAGTTAATTCATCGATCATTTTTGTTTATGATTACAAAGGATCAGACTCGTTGGAAAATTGCAATCATTTAAAAGAAACGTGACACTCGTGGAAAAGAAAAACATGGTGTCTTTCCCGCGAATAATTCTTGAATAGTTCGCGTTGTTATTGTTATCCTCACCTCTCGAGGCGAGAATCCTCGGTAAAATGCACATTCGAATTCCAACGCGCGTCGTCGTTGCATCTGAATCGTTAATGAGGTAAACACAGTAGGTTTGAATCATCGCAATTTGCAATAAGACGCCACCTTGCATTCCCGAGGCTAGCGGAACACGATTTTATTACGCGATTGATCAGGTGGAAGAGGAGCGATTCTGTGCGAATGTAATTGCAGTATCATCGGTGCTGCTTTTATCCCGTTGTTCGTTACTGTAATTTCTTACGATTTAATTGCAATCTCTCGTTTAATTATAATAAATTGTAGTTGAAAACTTTGTAGCAACTGCAGTTTCTTATAGTGAATTCAAGATTTTGTTAAAAATTAACACTTTAACTGTTATGGCAATGGATAACCACCCATGAAGAATATAGTCTTATCAAAAAATTACAAATACAATTAGAACATAGGCTATACATTTTTCTATCGTCATTGAGAGGAGCGAGGGTTTAGAAGAAGATTTAAATAAGAATTTTCAACTATAGGGGAAAGGTGGGATACTCGATCATCAGGGATACTTGATCATTTTTCTTTATCTTTTAAATGTAGCAAGTTTTCTTCAAAGCATTCAGATTTACGGGTATGTATAGTAAATTTGGCACCACCGTACCAGTTTATTATTTAAAAACTACATTAGTGTCGTGTTATTTTAAGTGAAAGTGTTGATAATAAAAATTAAGTCTTTCAATTTAAAACAGTGATCAAGTATCCCACCTTTCCCCTACATTTTTATTGCAGTAATATGACATGTCAAATTTTGTCTCGTCCATGACTCGTACTACAGTTAGTATTACAAACAATATCTGATGCGGTATTCCTGATGCAAAATTCGTGTCGAACGGTATTATCATCCCGCTATTATCATAGCGTGGTCAAGCACTCGTACAAGCTCGTCTGAAGAAGAATGAATGGATATACGGAGATACGGAGTACGAGAGAATCATCGTGCAACCTCTCATTTCCCTCCTACTGCAATCAACGGCATTTAAGCCTGGGTTCCGAGCGTTTAAGTATTTAGCCGGCTTCCGCCATATCTCGACGCGTATTCCAAGCATTTTTTTACGGATATACTAGTCAGCATTGACTCCCCTTCGCGACGATACTTCCTGGAAAGCGGAGACGAATAGGATCGTGGAGAGTCAACGAGTCTTGTCTTCGTTCCTTCGGCTTTTACCCGAACGAAGTGACTCGATTATCGATGGGTCGTGCCATCGATACGTGGAAGGATCGTCCGATTGCTCGATGGAATTTCACGTGACAAGTTAAATGAATCTTTTCATTCGTCTTCTGGAATTGTTCTCGATCGTACTTAAATATATTGCGTTGGTTTTTCATCTATAGGACGAACGAGATAGCGTCATCGTTTCTTTTTAATCGCGCGTAGTTATTCATTTTGTTTCGTAAGACCTGTCTTTTTATTCATTTAAAGCCCCAACGGAATTACCCTCGTCTCCCCCAAATAAATTTATGCCCAAGTTTCGAAGGAAGTCGTAGGTCCGGTACTTATTAAAAAAAGAAGCCATCTAGGGTCTCGCTGTAGGTGGTCTCCAGTAGATACGAGTCCGTATGACATCAGCCGTGGGATCACCCCAGAGACTACCCCGGCTAGATCGGTTTTAGGGAGAATATGGATGACGTTGGGAGGACCGCACGGATGGCACCCGTGTGCGTGACTTTGCGGCTTTCTGGGAGTCGTTTCGAACGTACTACGGAAAGACAAAAGAAGAAATCTGAAAGAGAGATAGATCGTCAGGTATACGAAGGTCGTTAGCTCGAAGAAAAATTAGCCGTTTGTCGGGGAGAAGCAACGGGCCCTAAAGATGGGTCAATCAGATACGAAAACACTTGTCGGCCGAAGCATTGTCCGAAGGTAACAGGTCTACAAAAGATTGTAGACACAGGTATACCGTCCTAATGACTGACCCAAGGAATTCAAACCTTCACGGGGTCCTTGAATTTTTTTTTTCTTCTATCTTTTTGCTCTTTTACCGAACGTCAGTGTGGCTGGCTTCTCTACCTTTCGGAAGATCGTCTTAACTTCATCGTGTCGTTTTCACTTTAATATGTCCAGGGCCTAGAGATAATCCGTTAGCTATAGCGGACGCCATGGGCTTGCTTCTCGTTTTAATTTTACGTTAAATGCATTTACGGTGGCATTGTCGTAAATCATTTCGTCGATTCGAGTGGCGCTTAGAAGTCACCGGGGAGTCTCTCCTTTTATTGTTGGGGTTCTGTCATTAAAGTAAAGACTCGCTGTTAAGATATTTCAATTATTCTTGAGCAATAGGTATGTATGGATCTGGTTAATGGCTGTGATCCGAAGCTTCTCATCCCTCATAATTTTGTTTTTTCTTCAACTTGAGCGTTTATCAAACATGTTGCATCGGTAAAAGTGGAAATTCGTGTTAGATGGTAGGTGTTGATGTCTTTTTTTAAGGGTGCGATCGTAAAGTGTTCGATTTTCCAGGTTGAAAAACACGAATGCCGTAAGAATTAAGATAAGATCGTGAGTCATAAAATGTGAAAAGGTAAATGGGTTTATGGTTCTCACTTTTGGAAGTGTCGTTTTCTTTCCATTATCCTTCTGAGGTGTCCAGGGACTTGGAAAAGATTATGCTAATTAATTTGGATTTATTGAAATCAATTATTTCTGTTATAATAATTATATTACTTTAAAGCAATATTTGAACCTATGTGAACCTAAATGATATTTAATAGTTTTTGCTTCTTAGTCTTGGTAATTGCACAGATAAGTTATAAGATAGACCGGACACGCAATGTCAATTTTTGTCTCACAGTTCGAGGGCTTCGAAGCCCTCTTACCATTTTAGTGTCCACGCATGCGACACTATCGGTGCTGTCAGTAATTCTAAAGTTTCCATCGGTCGATAATGAAGATTCCACGCGATAAACATTAAAATCATTTTCTTACTTATTATCAGACGATTATCGATACTTTTTGAAGAAAAGAAACCTCACTTGAGTACCTACTCATTTATATTTTTTTGTTTAAATTTATTAACGTTCCATCGTTTATACATTTATTACATATATTCGTTATATTGAAAATGTCTTACGATAAATGCTAAAACTTCTATACATATACACTTTTCTCTACGGTTAAAGCTTTTCTCTTGCTAGCACGTTGAATTATCGTTGATAAATAAAGCGGGCTATCTACGTAAATCGATATTAAAATGCGGTGCTATCGCCCTGGCAACGCTACAGCTACGAACTGACATTATTGGAATCACGAGGAATGAGATTAATATCGAGTATTTCGAACACGATGTAACGAACCTGGGTGTATTCCAACATTCGTTATACATCATCAAGCTTACGCATGTAGTCTATACTTCATTAACGATATCGGTTGACCTTAATATTTTTTATATGTTGGCACAAAGTACCAGAGATGAGTGATCTTGATCGAAATTCGTTTGTTCTAATCGCGATTGACACTTTCGGAAGCTACTTTGAAATTGTTTTGCTACCCTGCGACAACCGGTACAGTGGTATTAGCAAAATTGGTAACTTCCTCGTAGACTCTTTGCAACTCTACTTCGGGCAGATTCTCATCGAGCCATGCTTCGATAACAGGTAAATTCTTCTCGCTCCATTTCGTCTCTTGCTGTATATTGAACAAGGCCTTTTGCATGATAGGGTCAGCTGTCTCAAATTGACCATTTCGACTGTCGTAGAACGTGCTCACCATGTGATAGCCCACTTGGGTGTTGAACGAGGAAGTGGCATAATTGATGATACTGTCCCAGAGATACTTCTTGTTTTCGAATCTCTGCTTCACCGTGTCCCAATGTTCCTTCAGGAAATTGAAGAGAGTAGTGTAACTAGCAGACCCTCCGGTGAGCATGCTTAAGATCAAGTGAATGTCGGGATCGCTGAAGTTACCGTTCTGCTCCAGAATTGTCACGTTCAGTAACCTAACAAAAGATCGGTATTGTAATGGTACGATTAATCTAACGATTATATTACCAATTTATACCTTTGAATTTTGTAGGTATCTTTGGGACAACCGGCTAAAGTTTTCAGAAGATAGGTGCGTTCGTTTTGTTTCCTCTCCATGCTGTTTCGAGGGAAATTAATTACCCTCTGCAATCCAAATTCCCATTCGTCGTAGGTACCCCATTTAAAGACCGGACAAATAAACTCGTTCGCGACTCTGTAAATGGATTTTATGTAACACGATTACTTTATGTCATGTTTGAATATAACACATTGATGGTGTCTTACGGGTTTCCTTTATCGGGTTCTTGGTCCATTAACCATTTACTGTACTGATCTCTAGCTTCTTTGACGCAAGGTTCATATCCAGCTCGGCAAAGGAAGTTCTTGGCTAATCCACGTAGATGAACTTTCCAAGAAGGTTCGCCAGGTTGTGGGGTGTCTCCTAGCTCGATGTAAAGTGGCTCCAACAAAAGACGTACGTAGGCCTGATCGTCGGAAAGTAATTATTAATTTCTAGGTTCCTGGTAGAATCGACGAAGCACGGTGCCCCATACCCGTTTCTAAAGTGTCATTTCATCGTTGGACGTAACATCATGATGAAATGATACAATAAAAAAGAGAATAGAAATTTTTTCCCCTCCGTTAGTTCCGTGGACACTTACCTCGAATTTGGTATATACTTCAGAGCCCTCGATCCGTCTTCCGACATGATCGATCATCGTGAAAACGGGCTCCCACACAACGTGACTCCTTTCGTCTTTCAAGAACAGGGTCATGTTTAGTGCTATTCCGAAACAGAGTTCGCCAGCATAGGCTAAATTCCAGGAATCATGGAGAAGCTTAGCCCTGGTCAAGACTGGAATAGTTTCGCGTTTTGGTCCTTGCAGAAATTGGGCCAACATCATCCAGTTGCACGTGTCGTAATTCACCGGGAACATACCTACGATGAATTTTTATCGGCTCTAAACTCCGTCAATTCTTTCGAAAATTCTTTACTAGCGTGCTGGAGAGTTCAATTATCGAAAGTAAAGGAGTTAACAATTTTAAATCCGCCCGAAAATTCTTGATTGTTCTTTGATCTGATCAAAACCTACCAATTTCTTCTGGATTGACAATGATGAAGGAATCCTTGCCCGCGACATCCTCGATCTTCTCGTTCTGCACCCCGGTATTCTCGGTGATCCAAAAAGACGGATACGTTTTAGAGAAGTCCAGATCCTTCTCGGTCAATAAAACGATCGGGATGTCCCAGTGATGGAAGGGCTCGCTGCTAAGCACATTTCCCGGGCCTCTCAGGTAAGGTTTCTGCAAATGTAGTGCATCATTTTAATGTCGTGTAGATAATTATCTCGTTAAGCTCGGGTTGTCTCTGTTCCTTTAGAGACTCGAGGATGTACAAACACATCCACATAATGTCAGTATTACGTATCGTAAAAAGTTCTCTGGATAGAAAATGGGATATGTATATTTATATATGCACACACAAGCTTTATGCACATAGTCAAAGTTGCGTGTCTGTGTGTCGGTTAAACGATTACTACTTTTTTTGCGTTCATGCTCATAATCATAGCTCTTTCCGCGAAACGCGCAACACAGTGTCTTCGACGTTCCATTACGTATGAATAAAAATTACGTAAGAGGATCCTCTCTGTATATGTAAATCGTTATTCCTCTACGTTCAACAGCTTCTACGCGGTATTATCACAATTCTTTGAGCATTTTAACATTTCAGGGTCTCTTCGGCATAATCATCCTCTCTTTGCCTTGGTCTCACGTTACTCGTTTCATCATCGGAACCGATTAATTTGATCGATTAAACAAAATTTCCTACGCTTGACATTTTTCTATTCCTTCCTTTTCTTTCGTCGCGATAAAATCTCGCATTCCTTGAATAGCACTAACTCACCTAACCCAATGCTTTATCCATGTGAAAATCGTATCAATGGAAGAACCGTGTCCCTGAGCATGGAAACACGACGCTTTTGTTCGAGCTGCTGCTCACCTGTTTAAGAATAATGGATCCAAGCTGGTAATCACGAATAACCGTGACCAATGGTAGTCTATCCCTGGTGATCCAACGAGACGCTATGGCGCCGATGGTTAGTCCTTCCGGCAGATTTGCAGCTGCTGTGGTTTGCTCGCCCAAACGATAGTAAATGTCATGAGAGAAGAAGGTTCTTGGACTCCTAAAAAACGATCAGGAAATCTCGAAACTGTTTTTGGTCTTTAATTTTATTCAACAAAATAGCCGGGAAGCAGGTCTTTAGCGTTTCGACAAAGTTTCCTACGACGTTTCGATCACCCTCTAGAGGTATTCTATCTCGCGTGATCGTAAATAGGAATTAACGAGAGATCTTCCTACGAAGGAAAACTCTCGAGAAACGTAGAACTCTTACAAGTATCCATATCGATCGCAGTTACCAAACCGTAAGTAAACGGATCAACGGGAATGTTTAAGGCGATCAGATCCGATAATATTCTTAGTATGGAATTCGTGCGAAGATTTTGTACGAAATTAGTCATCCTATTAACGACTTGTCGGATTAAACATTTTGAAAAATGATCAGGAGAGAGGAGATGCATTTTATCCGATATCTCTAAGAGGTAACGTTAAAGACTATAACTACTCGGAGATTAATTGCATCGAACGACGTAGGATTTATCTCTCTTAAATCGCCACTTTTGGAAGCTTGGAATCGAGCGGGATTTGAATCTGCTTCCCGGCTAACTAATGAGAGCAATTACTACATTTCCGACTGCTGTTGAATGAAGTTCCTGACGCTATTACGGAATACGTCCTTGCCTAGGGTATAGTTGAACATTCGAAAGACTAGCTCGGCTATTTAAAAAGAAAAAAGTTACGTAAGAAGGTGAATACCGCTATTGGGAGGTGTAACAATAGACAGGGGCATGCGATTAATCAAGTATCGAGAATTACTTTTAGCTGAGGTTGCTTCGTGCCTGATACCAGCCACTCTGGAGAATGGCGTTGCTTGTGCAAATTCGTAGTAAAGAGGATACAACATCGTCATTGGCCACTTGCCTTCCATCTCGTCGGGATTGATCTGCGGCAACAAGATGTCTCTTTCTTATTCTATTAATCGAACATGGGAGCTCGTTAACGGGACTTACATCAACCGTAGTCATCGAGGCGAGAAACGAATTGAGTGCCTTGCTCACAGGAGCAACGTTCCATCTATAAGGTGTAATGTATTGACCAATCCATTGATAAATTAATTCGTATGCCGTGTTCCAGATCAGTGGGCAGCTCAATTCGCTTTCTCTATAAGTAGGGATTAACATAGTGAAGCGATCGATTATACGGGGTTACGCTAATTTGTAATTTAATGAAAGATTTACTTGAAAAACATGAGGCCCCAGCTGTCCGAAGCTTTGACAGCATTGAACATAGGCACGGCCATGATGTCCAGCTTGGGGAGACCGATCGAACAATTGAAATAATTTTGCAAGTAATTCATGATCTTAACAATTTTGTCCGGAACTTCGATTAAGCTGTCCAGGTAATCTTTCCTTCCCCATACTCTGATGTCCAGTCTCGTACCATTCACTTCATCGATTTCCTTTATTGGCACGATGCTCTCAAAGTTCGATACAATCATGGAGAGTTGATAAGTGGCGATTTGTGGTGTTTCAACGAAGTGACTCCAGATCATGTCAGGCTCGTCGGATCTTCAAGAATATATATACATCTATATGATTTCAAATACTTCATCTTTAGAAGAACGTCTCGTGATATACTACTTACACTTCCGTGTTACTTTCGAGCGGTGTATTCGATCTTGAAGTCATGTTCTTGGGATGTTTAACGCTCAGCTTGAACGTTGCCTTGTACGATGGGTCGACCATGCAAGGGAACATTTTATCCGCGTGATCCAAGCGAAAATAAGTGGCGACGAATTGGCTGGAAAAGGTACACGATATATGTGCATCACGCTTTGAGTAGACTCGAACGGGGAAACGAGTGAACCTTTCGTATACATAATGAATTATTTACTGTGTTTGTCCCTCGGTGTCGACGTATTCGCTCCTGAAGAAGCCCGAAGTTTCGTTGGTCGTTAAATTTCCCACAAAGCTCATCTCCACTTCGTATCTCTTCAGTTTCTTCATCATCTGCCGCACTTGAATAACGTAGAAAGGTTTTTTCCAGGTTTGGGGTATCGGTTCATCGCTGACGTCCAATGGCAGTCCTACCGCTGTCCCCCTTTGAAATAAAGAAATATTTCTCAGATGTTACCAGACCCCCAATTTACTAGTCTCTTTCGGAACTTCACTTTTTAGCTTACGTTTCAAACGATACCAGTTCTTGAACCGTAACATTGTTATATATCTTGAGATCAGGATGAGCGTTGAGGGTTATTCTATCGGTCTTTTCCAAGCACGTGATAATCATTTTAACACGACCCTTAAATTTACCTTCCTTGATCATTGGCTCGATCTCTAGGTGATAACTCTCAGGCGTGACTTCTTTAGGTAGTCTATGTTGAACTCCATTATGATGATAAACATCGTTCAGATCGAGACTGCGTTTTGATTTGTAGCTCCCCTAATTGGTGATAAAGAACTGATTTTGAGATTGTTCGAAGACAAGGAAAAACTGATACGAGAACCTGGACTCGTCAGCACTCACAATGCCGAGGGCTTTGGCTTCGTCGAATAGAATCGTGGCCAGGAACATCCCAGCGATGATCCACCTCATCTTGAACCCTTTGGAACCCCAATTTGTTGGCGAGATCATGGGGTGTACAATTTTTCGCTAGACTCCTCTAAATGTTTGCCAATCCAAAACGATAGAAAAAGATATTTTTTTTCTTCCTTTTAATATCAGTACATAGTTATATGTACACCAGTATCAGTACCAGTACCAGTACCAGTACCATACACCAGTCTTGGATGGGACCCTCATAGAACCGTAGTCGTCGTTGGACTGTCGTACCATAAGTCTTCCACCTCGTACGGTATAACGTTATACTAGCAGATCAATATTAACTTGGAGGGTAAGACGAGTACAAAACAAGGTGGTGTGGTTGGGGAATGAGAAAAATATTCGAAGGAGCGAAGAATACTCGGGCACCGCGTGATACGATCTCTTCTTATTCACGCGTGTCCGCGCGTAAGAGAGAAAGAGAACAGATTCAAAACGCTTAGCTCCACTTAGAGAGGAGCCATAATAGATCGTCCATTATCCAATTCCCTGACATCGACGTCACAAACGGGCCTAATCACGCCGGATGGGAAGAAGCAACGTCAATGGCCAATCCCAAGAGAGTCAATGGTAAACGAGACGTGTGTCATCGGAAATGTTGCGCTCTTCTTACATGGTATCACGGATCGACATTGTTTTCTCCTTAAGATCTGGTCACTGTGGTTACCTGGTTGATTCATATTTTTGTAGTCTTTCGATCCAGGACCAGTCTCAACCTAACACCGAGCACAATCAGATTTGATTGACCGTCTCGTTGATCCACGTTTTGTGTCTCTGTAAGTCTCTAACTGGGTCAAGCTTGTCCCCTTTCTGATGTCTCTTTTGGCATGATTAGGATCAGTTTTAGGTAGTCTTTCATCGACTTTAAGTTATTTCTTCTTAGTCTTTCGTTAAATTGGCTCGTCTTTCATAAATTCTGTTGTTTTCAATACCGTATACACCGTGCAGCAATAGGTTATATACGTCGAAGGTATGCGCGAGCCTAATTGCCCATATTATCCTTTAGGTATTAACTCTTCGCGAGTTAGCAAAGTGCACCCTACGTGCGACATGGTGCTGTATAATATTGAACTTGAACTGTATGACGATTAGTGCAATTAAAAGGCAACGACGTGCAATGACGGCTACATCCGTTGACACGCCTCCTTGTTCGACGAGCGGATACAAACGACTTTGCGTAATCCCTGCAAAATATTCTTCTATGTCCGAAGAAGAGATTTAAAAAAAAAAGAAAAAAAAGTATGCATTTTTTGCACGAACAATCATTTAATTTTCAATTGATAAATCAAGTTATCGGCTTCGTGATTTTACAATCGTTTGAAACATTTTACGAGTTCGTTCAAACTTTATTTAACAAATTGAAATATCGTCGACCGTGTAAAGTTTGAAATACTGGTAAATAATAGATTATAAATAATAACAAATGAATTCTATCGGTTTGTAAAGAAAAACGGGGTTAACAAATGAATCGAGTTAACCGTAGTGAACTCGTAAAACGAGGTAAATCGTGTTCTTCCTTTGTGGTGGTATCGAAAGAATGAACTACTATCCTGTGACAAGCCTATCGGAAATAATAGCTTGGTCAGGTAAAGAGAGGAACGACATCGAGCGAACGCGATTAAAAATAGTGGGGGGTAGAGGCTGTTCTCGACAAACAGCATCCGCGAGCACAGGTAAAACGTCTAATTGCGTTGCACCTGACGGACGCACGAGCCACGTTTTCGAGGAGCTCGCTCGTCAATATTTTCTCCGCCTTTGCGGATCGCGCTTTTCCTTTTTTTTTTTGTATTATTTCTCATCTCATTATTTTATTCACCGTCTTATCGCTGTTCCTTCTCGTTTTACTTGTGTTTTGTTTCTCTTGTACGACAAAAACACTTTGAAGTCCTTCCTTTCGCGAGGTTTATAAAAATGAGACGTGGATCAGTTTCGACATGGGAGAATTTTGGGAGGAGAAGTTGTGAGTACTCAAATGTTTTATTTTTTTTAAATATTTCACCGTGCTCCCTATCGGAAGTTCGATCATCGCAACAATTTGCGGCCACATCATTAGAGAAATTGTTTCGCTATTATCTACATTGTTCCATCGCTCCTTCATATTTAATCGTTTAATAACTTACCGAATATTATAGGCCATCGTGGTTTTGTAGAACTCCAGTCTCGATTTTCCTCGTCGAACGAACGGGTTTCAATACGTGCGTGTAACGTACGAGGTAGAAACAAATTGCTCGTTGATCACGAACAAAAATTGGCTGGTTTTTTGCTCCCAGCCAGTAGTATCGTCGTAGACGAAAAAGTTTTTTTCGAAATTTGTTTGATCGAAAATCGCGAAACGTTTTTGTTTACTCTTCAAATACCGATTGTTATGAACAAAGTGCAAAATGGGAATTTATCCTTTTTTTTTTCTTTCGAAGGGGAAGCTCACGGTTATTGTGTTCCTATTAAAAAGTAGTCTCGGCCCAGTGGAAAGAAGGAAGAGTGGAAAAAAAGTTCCATTCAACTGTTCGCAAAGTCCATCAGAATATCGCAGAGCGCGTTATTCGGGCTCCTCGGTTAATACTATTATTATTCTGGAAGTCCATAGAAAAGCGGAGAAATGTGTATCGGTGTTAACGAGGGTCTCGGTTATAATTGCGGGATTGCGCTTTCTCTTCCTTTTCTTTTTTTTCTCCTTCTTTTTTTTTTTTTTTTTATTTCGTTCCCTTCGAATTGTTCCTTGTTATATTCCTCGCTTCGCCTTATCGTTAGTTCCTACCGGGAATACGAAAACTTTCATAATTTTCCGATCCAGCTATCGTCTTGCAATTAAAACTTTTGACGAAATTATTATTTTAAACAATTTTCCCCGGAATCTTTTTTTCAATTACATTCACAAAATATTTATTCATGTAAAACCGTTAAGTATATTTAAAAAACGGTGATAATTTGTTGTAAAGTAAATAGATATGTTCTTTTTAATTTTTTTCAAGGTAAAAGATTAGAAACGAAATCGTGTAGTTCGATTTAAAATGACGGGCATCTGTTTACGCTCGGATCACGTTCGGGTGACATAACAAAGAACCTAATTTCATAGCATGCCTTTTGCTCGTGAGCTAACACGCGTTCGTTTCTATGCCAGTTCGCGATCGGACGTTTACGGACTTTTGACGATAACTAGTCGCGTTATTGCGGATTATAATTAATACTGCGATTAGGAGAACAAAGGAATCGTAAAAACAAATTTGTCATTATATAAATAATTTTAATATATACGAAAAATAATATTCGACCACGGTCATTAAGCACAAATTTATGTTTCCTAAAAAAGTCGTTACTTTATCGCTCTTAACGTATCTCAGTAAATACTTTCCGGCTTTTGTTAAAAGGAAAAAAAGTGTTACAATGACGACTTGTAAATTTGTAGAAACATATTCGAAACATAACGATAACGTTAGAGTATCCGGAAAGAGTCGAACGCGCTATCGCTTATGCTAACGATCGAGGAACGCGCACGTGAACGTAAAAAATGCCAAGACGAGTGTACGAGGAGACCTTGAAGTTCGACGGTACGTACGTCGTTTACGAGTATCCTCGAGTTTTACACGCGGAGGAATCGGATTTGATGACGTCACTCGTGACAAAGGGGCCACTAGCAACGTGGCGATAACAGAGAATTCGACACGGTGATAAGCCGGACTCGTTTCGATAATTCGCTACTTCGGTATTTGCATGATTGACGTTCTTTAAATAACAAATACAAAGCTATTCTTTTGTTTTTTCCCTACGACCGATCGAATTATCGATTTTTACGATTAATCGTTAGAACGATGTACCTTGATTCCTTATGTTGTCGTTTTTTCAGCTGCCAACATGGCACAGTTCACCAGTGGTCCGGTACAATTCATGACCACGGACGATATTAAATATAGCAGAAAAGATGGCTGCTTCTTAACGTATAAAAAAGCAGCAATTTTTCTACCTATATTTATTCTCGGGTTAATTGCTGCTGGGCTTATTGGTTGGTACTATCATACGATACCAAAGAAACGAGTGAGTGGTGAAAGGAAAATTGTCATTAATTTGTAATTGAGAAAATTTGAATGAACGATCAATTGGAGGGGGAGTAATCATGTTTCCATCTCAGGTACAGGATGCATTGAGTCTATTGAACGAAGATACTACGAAAGAACGGGACACCTCGAGAGCGGTTCCATCGTTCGTTCATCCGTTAAAATATTGGCTTTATTTTAAACCTACTATCATGGACGATCAACCGGTCGCGTACAAAGGACAAGTGGTTATCGAGTTTCGAATCGATGCACCAGCTCGCTCGAATAAATTGTCCTTAAATGCGGTGAATATCACCGCGAAACGATATGAGCTATCATTTTCAAAAGATTTTGAAAAGGAGAAAGAAGACAAGAAAAGAAGTACTGTCGAAGCAGATGGTAGTTAATTAATTTGATAATTAATATTTATTATAATGTATAGGTATACGTGATTTTCTTTATTTTTTATGATATTGTTTTTAGAAAACGATAGTAACAATTCAACCATCGATAACACTACCGTGATCTACGAAACCACCGATGATTATCAATTAGAAAATGACACCAACGTGATTTCAAACGATACGTCGTTAGATACAAGCGAGGACTGGTTTTTGGAACACAGTATAGGGAAGGGTAATGAAGTGATAGATATAAGAGAATACGAGATTGACATGGCCAATGAACTACACGTGATCCATTCTGAAAAAGTACTCAAAAGTGGTAGTTATTTCTTAAGGATCGATTACGAGGTGTCAAACTTGAGCGATGCTGTTTATGCTGTCAATCTGAGCGATAATGCTGAGAGAAGGTAAGTTATTAAAGACTGTATAAAAAATAGTGAAAGAATAGGTACCTACGATAGTAAAACATCGAAATGTTATTTTGATTTGTAAAGAAAGTATCAATCTGTTGTAAATATAAAAGTAATCGTTTCAGGTGGATGCTGGGAACGTTATTAAAACCAACGGAAGCACGGCATGTCTTTCCATTTTTCGACGGATTAGACAACAGAGCCATCTTCTCATTATCCGTCGAGCGTCCGAAAGAAATGAGAGTCTTATCGAATATGCCTTTGAGAAGCACGAAACACGCGTAAGCGAATTATTCACCACGCTATTTTATAACATTTAAAAATTTTCTTTCCTCTTCATAAAAAAGAACATTATTTTATTGAAGCTCAGCTAATTGGGAAACCGACACCTTCGACGACACACCCGCTATCTCACCGCATGATTTAGCCTTCGTGATTGCCGATCTATCGATCGTGGAACGGACGATGATCAATCCGAACAACGTTACGGCAACGTTCTGGGCCGAGTTCAAGACATCTTCCCAGTTTACCGAACAACTGTACTTGTTGGACAAAGTGGAGCCGATTGTTCTTGGTTTAACCGACGTTTTGTCTCTTCCGTATACTTTACCTAAGTTGGACGTGGTTGCGTTACCTTCACGCGTCATTAAAGACTCTGGGAACTTGGGTTTAGTTTCTATGAGGTGAGAGATATAACGTGTAATCATATTCTGATGTATATCTATGAATAGTTTACATGTTCCTATTCACGTTCATACGTTTATTTTTATGTTTACATGCCCATTCATGTTCACGTATTCATGTTTTAGCCCGTGTTCATATATTCATGTTTATATGTTCATGTTGAAGTTAATAATGAAAAAAAAAATCCCGTTACATTGATGAGTTACAAGATAAGATTCGAATTTATCATGAGTACTCGTGAATATTCATAACCGAAATATGGCCCGGCATAAATTTAATGACACTATATTTCATATTTCGCTGAATGAATATTCATTTAAAGGAAGTCCTTGTTTTTCACCACCGATCGATCGCCCATCGTTACAAAAACGGAAGCCTTGAAGAGCCTAATAGGTTTGCTGGGTGAACAATGGCTCGGTGGTAGAGTCAATATGAAAAGTTGGACGGATAGTTGGATATTGAAGGGATCGTTGGTTTATTTACAGGATCGGCTAATGGACGAGGCAAGTAACAATAGATTACTTTGTTAAGTATATTTTTTTAAAGAAATTTTCACTTTCATGAGATATTACTTTCAGATAGATTCATCATTGCAACTCGCTCATTCCTTCGTCGCTGACGTTCAAACGATGGCTATGGAGGATGACGGGTATAGCATTTCAAGGTCGTTCGAAGTGAAAATTAATCCATCTCACACGGACTGGTTGAAAAAACGTGATAAAAGAGGTAAGACATTTTTATATTTTTTCGTCGTAGTTTTATGTATTTTTTCATTATCATTATTTTCTCAAGTAAGTTTGTCTATGTTGCGATCGCTTCGTTTGTAGGTGCATGTCTGATTCGCATGTTGCATGGCGTGATAAGAAATGACACTGCGTTTAAGATGACCTACGAAAACTTTCTAACGAGGAGGTGCGTATATCTTAGTATTTATTTATTTATCGTAATAACAAACACTATTTTGACACTTTTTGCGAGTATTTTGTTTTTTTGTTTAGCCAAAATGAAAGCATCGACGTTGCCGAATTTTGGAACAGCACGAACATAGCAACGAACGAGCTCCCAGAAAAATTAACACCGAAGGAAATGATGGATCGTTGGATCACTCAAAGTGGATATCCTCTTGTCACTGTCACGAGGGATTACGAACATGGATCTACCATCGTTAAACAGGTTTCATTTGGATTCTAACATATGCATGCTATTTTACAATAATATTTATTTCAAAAAAATTGTTGTACTCTAGAAGGCATTCTTTTATGACAAACCAACGATGGAAAGGGACACTCTATGGCACGTACCTTTGACTTATACAGACTATAACGGAAATTGGTCTCATCCGACAAAAACTTGGCTAAAACCTGAAGAAAAGAAAATTATTTATGAAACAGGACAGATCAATGACGGAGGAAATAAAACTACTTGGATATTGTTTAATGTGAACAAAACTGGTAGGTGAGCGTTTAATCGTCCTAATCGATATATCGAATTCGAAGGTTCATCGTAATCGTTGTCATGAAATTATTGGGAATTAATGAAAACAATTAGAAATTGTTTCGACCATCGATCATGTCGATTATTAACAAATGATATTTAATCAAGGTTATTATCGCGTGAATTACGACGAAACAAATTGGCGACTTCTCGCAACGGCTTTGGATGAAAATCACGAGGCCTTCCCACCGGAAACGAGAGCTTCCCTCGTCGACGATGTCTTCGCGCTCGCGACCGTTGGCACTTCGAGATACGAGACGGCTTTTGGCTTTATTAAATATATGCAAATGAAGGAAAGACATTACGCACCATGGAGCGCTTTTGCCCATCACGTTTTCAAATTAAATAACCTTCTTTACGAGACCTCGGCCTTCCTCGACTTTCAGGTAACGTTGTACGTACAAACGTGCGAAAGTGAACGTTTAAATGGCAGGTGGAGGGATGTGATAAGCGTTCTAAATTATCGCTAGCGTCTAGCTGAAATTTTAAGCCTTCTGTAATAAGCGACTTTTAATTAAAAACGGTTCATCGAATACTTTAAAGAGTCTCGATGTAATATGAGAATTTGTTGAACATTATGTTTTGTTCGTTCCACTTTTAAAATACAAGGTTTATTACTTATACATAAAGTTAATATGATTTATTAATTAGAATTAATGACTATCTTGAACGCCTCCTTTGTTTTTAATTAATTTTCATTCGTTTTCAGGAGTTCCTGCAACAATTTATAAAGCCTTTGTACGACGAGGTATCGGGAAATCTCGAAGAGGGTTCACCGCTCACTTTATTAGCCATAAAGCTTGGTTGTCTCTCGGAGTACTCGAAATGTCTGGATTGGGCCAAAGAGAGTTTCGTTCGACTGAAAACAGACCCAGCCTATAAATCCAAGTAAATGTTTGCTTTTGTTAATGAAAAAGGTTGTAAACAAATTAGTGACAAGGTAAAGGAACGAATTATCCATCTTTTTGCTCAGCGTTCCTAAGTACGTTCGCGAAACGTTGTATTGCACGATCGCGAGGCACGGTGGTCGTGACGAATGGAATTATCTTTCGCAAAAAGCTAAAACCACTTTCAAAGCAGAAGAGAAAAGGAACCTCTTATCGTCTTATGGTTGTTTCCAGACTCTGGGAATTTTAAATTCGTAAGTCAAGTTTCCTTCCAAGTGAGCCGAATTATTTTTTGTTTAATTCAATACAATTTCTTAGAATTCTCGATGAGCTGCTCAACGGTGATACCTATAACGAGGTGGAAACTGGCGTGATTTTGAAATCATTTTCAACGAACCTGATCGCTTCTCGAGCGGCTTCAAAATTTATTAAACGCAATTGGAACGATATTTTCGAAAGGTATTTCTTATCAAACTATTCTAATTTTTATTAAGACACCAATAATAACATTATTCTATTCTTTAAACTTTTTGCAGATTTTCCGGTTCTTACTCGATAATAAAAGTATTTATCACGGCCATGTCGAGTAGCGTTACGACTGAGCGCGATCTGGACGATGTGAGTAACTAACAAAAAAAAAAAACAAATTCAATAAAAAAGATAATTAAACCGTACGACGATTCGTTTCAGCTTCATACCTTTTGGGAGGACAATTACGAATCCATAAAGACTGCGAAACAGGCTGCCGCATTGGTCGAAGCGAGGGCAAACCTCGCGAGTTCGTTAATTAAAAATTATTCCCAGGATATAGACGATTGGTTAAAAAAATTCAATAGCGATCATGGAGTGTGAACGAACGAAACTTTTCCATAGGGGTTATAAGACTTTCTTTAATTAGATAGCATCTGTCATTGAGATTATTTAATAAAAGATTTAGTACAAAAAAAAAAACAAAAAAAAACAGGAAAAAAGATCATGGAGACGGTCGAGGAATTACAGATAAACATTCTACGACAACAAGTTTTATTCTCCGAATGCTTTTTGTCAAAGCATGATTACAAAACCAAGCAACAAGAATCTCGTCCTTACATCGAGTAGCCTTAGTATGATAGTCGTTTAATAATAATATTATTATTAATTTTTTTTAAATAGGTACATATTTAACAAACGATAGTAATTGTATCTAACGATAATAATCATTACTCGTAATAGTTTTATCCCGTTACGCTCTTCCTTCGCCAACGTTGTGCCACTCGCTCACATTTTTTTTTTTTTCTTCTTCCTCTTTTTTTTATTTTCTTTACTCGTATCCCCTCGATAATAGTGCTATATTGCTATTTACGTTACGATAGTTAACTATGTTATCATCGTTACAATAATCTCTATCATATTATCACTTAATCACGCGCGCTGTTTATTCTCCTCTTCGTCAGTCATGCCACTACCGCCATGCTAAGTTCCTCGTTTAATTACGTGACTCTTTTTAATTAAGACTACGTTTTTCCACGCGACTCACTTCGAAGACGTGTATGTATGTGTATATGTGCGTGTGTAAGTGATGATCGGAATAAATTTTTCGTCGAATCAGAACACGGATGTATAAAACCGAAATTTATATCAAGTTCTTCTTGTTTATGGATTTTTTCTTCGTTTTGTTCCTCTTTTTTTAATCTTATTGTCCGTTTGCCGCTTTATTTTTGCTGCTGAGGGATTCCTTATCTTATATTCGTTTTAAACTTAAAAAATCCTTGCTAAAAGTATCTGTACAATTCGTGCGTGTTTTTTTTTGTTTAAAGTTGATTATAGCGATCAGTGGGCATGGTACCAATGGGAGTGAGAGAAAGAGAGAACATGGAAATGATTCGTGATTCTTTTGATATCGAGTAAGATACTCTTTCTTGCGAACATCCGCGTTTTGATCGTCGTGAACGAAACAAATCGATATCATGGAAAAAATGATCGTTTTTCTTCATTTATCGTCGATCTAATGCATACATGAAATTTATTCGAAACGGTTTAATAGCTGCCAATGGCGTGCAAAAGTTTTGTAATCGAAGGCCACGAACAATCTCGATCACGTTGTAAAGATTCGTGACAATCGTTTTTGTCTAAAATGTTTTTCACTTTAGTTTTTCCTATTCTTTTTTTTTTTTCTTGTTGATCATGTAAAAGGGAGAGAGAGAAAGAGAGATACGTGTAGTACATGTGTGTATGTCGCGAACGATTTTTTTCTCGTGCAAATGATCCCTGGATTATCAATCGTAAAAAAATGCCAATCATTTTTATAGCATCTCGACTTAATTATGGTATTATCACGCTATTTACACATTTTATTTACAACTCAGCGATTTACGAGTTCACTTCTTTTCCTCTAATCGCTCGTTTCTTCTTTCTAAAATATCTAAAACCTAAGTGCATGCCTCTCTGTTTTTATTATTATTATTATTATTATTATTATTAATGTTCGATTTCGAGACGAGTTTCTCGAAAATTGAATGCACGAAATAGTCGAGTTTCGTATTGAGATCCGAAGATCGATGATCCATCGATCTTTAAAGAAATTTTTCTTTTCTCGAGTTCTACTCGTCTCGAAACGTCTCAGGGAAACGCGTTCTTAATTAATTCGTAACTCGTACGCGTCTCTACGATTAGAAAAACGTGTGCGCTTGTTCCTTTTTTATTCTATATCTTTCTTCTTTCCTTTCTTCTTTCTAATCGCTCCGTGCTCGTTCTTGTCTCACGTAAACGAGGATGAAGAAACCAACAGAGAGAAGCAGAAAGAGAGAGAGAGATCACTCGCTAATTTATCAAAATCGAGGATCGAGGATCGACTTTAATTTAAAATCGTCCATAATCTTTTCACTTTCGTCGATCCCTCGATAAATCCTTCGATCGTTCGCGAGATAAAAATAATCGGATCCCAACAAGCACCGCTCCTTTCTTATCGTCTAACATTGGCGATGTTTCTTAATTGGCAGTAAATTACGAAATCGATACCGTCCCGTTTCCTAAGTAACATTATTATTTACACTCCGATTTAACAACAAATTTCACTAATACCACATACCCCCAACCATCCCCCCACTTTCCCGCTATTTCGTAGCTCGAATTATTTAAACGTCACAGTCGGAGAATGTCGACTATTCCCGAGTAACGTTATACTTAATTCCCTTTTTTCTTTTTTTAACATTTCGAACCGTCCAATAAGTTTGAGAATTTAAATTATCCTTTTTTTTTTTCTAAATCAATTTCCATCACTCGGAATTTAATTGATTCTCCGACGAGTGATATTACATTCAGTCCGTTCGCATGAGGCACAACTAACGATCATTATTATTAATATTATTATTATTATTAATATTAATATTATCATAATTATTATTATTAATATTATTATACGTATAAACCACGATACAGTAATTATCATACACGTGTTCGTGCACGGCGCGTGTTAAACGTTACATCGTGTACAACATAGTACGTCTGCGTGTCTCCGTGTGTATGTGTGTGTGTGTGAGTCTATGTGGTCTTTTATATTCACTCATTCTCAAAATGTGTGCGCGTTTTTTCTTTTACGTGTTCGTTCGTAGATAATAGTGTCGTATTTAGGTGTGATTAGCTAAAAAAAAGAAAAGAAGAAAGGAAAAAGATTGTGACGATGAACGACGACGGCAATGACGACGAGCACTCACTGTGTGACATCGACGACGAACTACGTTTATTGAACAAACGTTGGTCGAAACGATTGTTCAACGAGCTACAACTATCAGCTTTAGAATTCGTATGCTTTACTTGTCTCTTACCGTACTATTAATCGGTTATCTTTATTTTTATCTATAGGTGTCGTGTGCTTTCGATCCGACCTTTCTCTCTCTCTCTCTATCTTTCTCCTTGTTCTCTCCCCTTTAGAAAATACGATCTCAGACGACTTGGGAGAAGAACGCTAAATTGTTTTTTTTCTTTTTTTGTCTTTTTTTTTTTATATATCAGGATGATTTATCATCGTGAAAATGAAAGGAAAGAAATTGCGTCTTCTCGAAATCTCCTGCATCGCCCAGCTTGAGATTCTTATTTTGTCCTTAATAAAACGTACAATATTATATATATAGTATATGTATATATATATAATTCGTACAAACGGATACGTCCCTAAACGTTTACGATTAATCGGTTACACTTTAAATCAAGTTTACATCCCTAAAACGTTCGTGTTCGTACAACGCGCTAGCTACGGTTCGTGTTACAATATTTTTGTCTCTATTTATATATAATATATATAATATATTCATTTGTTTATTTATTTAAATCTCTCGCGTTCGCTCGCGCGCCGGCGTATAAAACATAATAATCGATAGGTTGAAGTCCGTTTATTGTTATACACCACATAACCGAACGTTCGCCATTTCGATGAACTTTCGCTATTATATTTCGTGAATTCTCCGATTCTCGAGAGTAATCAGACGTACCACGTACGTATTAAATTTCTAGTACCGTTTAAGTAGCTCGCCGATTGAGTTACTCGATTAAATAGTGGCAGCTTTTCTTGAGCAGACTACGCGTATAGTCTTCATGTGTATGCATACATACATACATACATATAGTATATGTATACACATGTGTCATTAGTTCGTTCGTTCACTCCCCATCTCTCTTTCTATTTGTCAAAAATCACTGTGATCATTACAACGAAGTAACTTTCCATGATCCAAAGGTCAACGTTCTCAAAAATGGAAGAACATTAAAAGCGATAGTAAGATAATAGAAAGAAAGAGACGGAGTGAAATGTTGTCCAGCGGAATTTTTTCTTGACACGTCATTGAATAGAATCGGAGTCCACTTGAAAAACGTCATTTCGACGATAAAAATCGAGCCCGTCACATCAAATGATAGGAGCTTATGGATCAGAATGAAGATTCAACTTTCGAAAAAGAAATCTTCGAAGAGGGGCCAAAGGGAGGTGTAGAACGGCCCTCCGGAAGGACGAATTATCGTTGGGCCCATTAGCTCTTCTCTACGGTGCAGGGCTCGTGTATGGACTACTGGGGCGGGCATTTAACCACTGTCGTCGTCGCGAACTCGCTGAATTTCTTGTCGATCGGAACTCGATCGTCGTAGAGCGTCGGTGCTTGTAATATGATGCCTGCAGTCCCGACCAGGACGGCCAGAGTGAAGATCCAAAGAAATAGCCTGTCCAGAACCATCGCGACGTATTTCCAGTCCTCTTTTACCTGTCGAACACAATCCTTCGAGCTTTACTACGATCACTTCGACTCTTTTCGATTTCCTGAGTAGTCTATTAGTTTCATGGGAATTGAAGTTTTTATAAGGTTCTAATAGGGTTACGTGATAGGTATATTTTTATGAAGATTGGGGTTGTTAAAATGATGGTAATGAATGAATAATTTAATATGATATTGGATAATTAAGACCAGGTAGCGACCATCGACATAGATAGAAATGTAGAACTTAGGCAAAGTATCGACGCAGCAACAAAAAATGAATTTCAGACAAATAATAAATTGAAAACGAGTGACACGTGATTGGTTCACGCGAAAGAATATTAAATCCATGACTTACTTTCGTGGAATCCTCCAACATTTTCGTGTGCTCCGCGATAAACCGTACGCAGATACACGATCTGTGAATTTCGGGTGGACAACGCGAGTGCGAGAAGGCTGGTGGATTTCTCAAAACTGGACTCTTAACTTCCTCGATACCGGCTTCACCAGGAAGATCCTCGCATTCACCACGAATTGGGAGCGGTGGTAACGGTGGTCCATGGATCAGGCAGCTTCCACCGAATCTCGCACCATCGGTGAGACTTAAGAGAGTAATACAAATTACAAAAAATTTTATCAGCCTGTTTTTTCAACCCTACTCGACGGTTCTGTTATTAATAAACGCATTTGCATCGATGATGATTCTAATATATTTTTCTTATAAAAAGAAATCGAATATCATGGTGAAAAATCACATAAGGGATATCATAACGGCCGGACCGTTAAACCTGGCCCCCAAGTTCGTAGTCACAGCTAATGGGAAACGTAAAGTGACCCAAGAGATGAATATGACAACGTATATGCGTAGAGTATTCGACATAAAGGAAGATTTACGACCGCCAAGGGAAAAAGGCAAGTCGACGCGGCTCGATCTTATAACAAGAAATTTCTCTCTATCCTTACGCCTAGCTTACGTTGGAGTTTCTCGTGCAACATTGTCGAAGTTTGAAAACAGCCAAGGCACATGGGCTTGTAAATTCACCATTAGAAGCTCGTATAGCGTAAACCGTTAACTTTGGTAAACTATCGAGTCACCGAGTAAAACTTTATATCGTCCTTTGCGAATTATTTCGCGTGAATAATTATTTCTATCGAATCAGAAGCAGCGAACCTGCTCATGTTTATCGCATTTCCATAATTAATTCTATTTTGTATAGATCCTCGTACAAGGGGGCGGACTGTTTTAACGGGCCATAAATCCGGTTTCCTTTTAAAAATAATAAGAGAAGAGATTGGAAATAATAATTCTTTTGATCTTCTCACAGTGAATAAAGTTTATCAATATATTTTCACCCCTCTTTATATTTTTCATGCCGCGTGAACGTCAATCGTATAATACGCGTGCGTACCAATATGTACGTTTGTGCATATACGAAGAGGCAATCGTCAACGCAGGTACACACGGAATAGATTCCATCCGTTTTGTATTTGCGGTTAATGTTCACGTGGTCTATTGGAAACAGCCTCGAAAATAGTGACCGTAGGTAAGAATTATTCTGACAATTCGAATAAATGGACCTATTCCGAATTTAGGTTCTCAAAGTGTTAAACTTCGATTGATTTCGTTGCAAATAATTGATCAAACCTAAAAATACAATTTGCATTAAGATAAAATCGACCAACAAGTTGTACGATTTTGAGATTCTCGAAGGAATGACGAGATAAAAATGACGAATTTTTACCTCGAGGGCGAGAGATCCTCTTTCGAGGATGGCCGACTGTGGAACCTCTTAGGTGTAAAATGTTCCTCGCTTTCCTCGTGAGTAGACGGATGATAAGGGTAATAGCAAGTTTTCTCTTTCCCTCTGACGGTCCTCATCAGTACTCTGCCGGATGTGTACCTGCAACGAAGATAGGAGAAGGAAAAGAAAAGTGAAAAGAGACGAAGAAAATCGTTAGGCCGGGGGAAGGATTCGGTAAATAGCAAGAAGAAGATTCGCGTGACGATGACGAACGTCGCGATTTTCGAGTAAACGACGGGACTAAAGGGAAAAAGCTTACACACCGACGGCCATTATTCATCGTTAAGCGTACAAATATCCAAAGGCGACCCCCCCTTCTCTACCTTGGTTTTAATAATAAAATATTTTCTCGTCGCGATTTAAACGCGTCCCTCCGTTATTCATCATCGAGAAGAGCAAAAGCTGGAGAAGCCGTGTTTTCTTTTACAAAAGGTCCAACGCCCCTCTAGCGAGCTCTTCTTGTGGTCCTGGTGTGCGACGATCGATTAATTTCAGTGGCTCACCTGTTTGTCTCGAATTTGTACTGGGGTCTTCTCATCGCCAGCAAACGTGGGAGTATGTGAATGAAGACTCTCTTGACCCAAGGTGCCATCTGATGCGTTTGCGGTGATCGAAAGTGGACGTTTAGGACGACGACCGTCACGCATATGCTAAAAGCAAAGAAGAATAATGATGAAAGCTTTTTTTGGGCTTCTTATTGGCCTTATCGCGATTAGGTGACTCGGCTGGACAAATTCCAGCCAGGCGTTCCAGAGTTATGGGGGTGGGTCGAACAATGGAAATCAATGGACCATTCGCATAATAGAGACATTTCGTGTCTCGAACGCCCCCTTTGCAATTTCGCGAATTGATCGTTAAGAGGTCGAGCCTCGCTCGTTCTCTCGCTCTCTTCTTGCGGAGAACCGAGGCAAATTGCCATAAGGTAGAGTCGAGAATGACTCGTGGAAGAAAGGAAGGAATGTAAATCTCGCGAGAGCATTCATAATGGAAGCGGCCATTTTCCTTTATTTGAGGTCGTTGCTCTTTTCACCAAAGGGACAATCGTTTTCAATTTCACTCGCGTTACTCGACTCGGTATTTTATCAATTTCTTTTATCAACGACGAACTTAATAGTCATATTAACACATATTTTTTACGTTGACCATCCTCGAGGAATAACTTATCGGAGTGGAAAGACCGTTAGTATGGTATTATAATAATAAGAAATTGATAAGAGCGTGGCACAAGTTTCACGCTGGTCTATAAATTAGTAAAATACGCGTATCCAGGGTGTATGCGCGCCACTAAACGTTATATTACCTCCGTCGCGGCCAAAATGGCGCTATAGTAATGGAATTACGTTATTACCGCAAGATTTAGTTGCTCGTAATTTCGGGAAGGTGGGAACGTGGAAAGTAGAACCGTGAAAATTGTGGGTTAATAGTGCGCAAGAAATTCGTACGAGCGAGCGAACGTATGGATTTATTCAACAAAACATTAACAACGTGCAAACATTGAAACTCTACAAAAAATTCTTTAAACTGTATAAGTTTAATCAAAATAACAAATTTATTTGAATTAACATTTACTCCTGTATTTCATATTTTCAGAGAATACAGCGAATTTTATGGTCAGGAATAAAAAGAAAGTTTACTTTTCGAAATGTTTTCCTCCGAGGAGCTTTTTTAACGTCGAAATCAATGCCACTACGAAGTAAGTCGTTTAATACTCGTTATCTACCGCTCGTCTTCGTATTATTCTCTCTTAATTTACGTTTAAGAACGGCAAGCACCCGTTCCCTTGAAATATCAGGCTGTGAAGAAGAGCTTGTCCGGGCTAAAGATACCAAAGGGATGGCTCTCCCTCTCTCTCTTCTTTAGGAAAAAGGGGATGGAAGCTCGCTTGATGTTGCCCGCTGATTAATGCGTCATACCTCTTACACCCTTCGCCGTGGAAAATTCAAGAGAAGTTTCTGCATCGACGCGAACACGTGTCAAGATTAAATACACGTGTGACGTACTTATTTTGTTCTTCTTTGTGACGGCACTTGAATTTTGAACTTTTGCCTCGTTTCACCAAGGGTATTAATATTTAAGGGTTTAGGGATTAATCGTCCTTTGACTTTGACACGTTTACTTCGTTTCTCGTGTATTTAAGTTCGCTCGTTGTAATTCAACTTTTAGGAAGCTTTTGTAGTCTGGTATACCTATGAAAAGGTTCGGACTTCTTCAATATTTAAACGCTAAGGGATTTAATCGTCTTTCGACTTTGATAATTTGACTCTGCTTTCTTCTCGATTCTCATTCAAGTTCCATGAAAGTTTTGTAATTCGAAATACGAAAAGATTGGGACATTTTTCTATTTAACAAGCAAGTCATACCCGTTGATACGCGAATCCAAGAGATTTTCAGGATTCATCGATATTTTTTTTCTTATATCTCTCATGGCAACTGCTTTCTCTCTTTCTCGAAAGAAATCTCCTTTCATTTTGATTTTTTGTGAAGCTTCTCCGCGAAGGCATCGGGATCTTACGAAGGAAGCGTTCCTTTCTTTCGTGACTGATGGCCAACGATGATGAAGCGACTTGGAAATTTGTACGATGGCATGGCGGTTCTTCAGCGTGACGTAGGAAATCCGTGCAAAAAAAAGGGAGCAGTCTGGATCGGGAAACTTTTCTTTTTTACTGCAGCCTCTTTAGAGATTCTACTTTAGTTTGGAGCTTTTTAGAAATTCCCCTTATTTTCGTGATACGTAAGACTATTCTTTTTACCAGATGAATGATCCTTCGATCACCGATAAAAGAGTGATAAATAACTTTGTTCGCGTCAATATTTGTCGTTTGGGTTAAGGCATCAAAGAGATTTCAAGGTCAACTTCGTTGATTTTTAAATAAAATACCTGCTATATTTTTTATCCGAACGAACGAATCTGAAATAATCGATTTTCCGGCACGTGGAGCATCGCCCGTATAGTCAAGAAAAAAAAAATGACTAGAAGGACCTGCGAGTGTCAGAAGAAGAACATTAATCGATTCGATTCGGATCCTTTGACTTTTCCCGGAAACGAGATCATCCGTTATCTATCTGCTATCGGAAAGCAATCGGCTAATTTTCTTCCTCTACCTTTCTAATCTTCTACCTTCCCCAGAAAATTCGTCAACTTCTACCGTGTCTCCCCTCTTTATAAATCCAATCCGTAGAATCCATAAAATGCTTCGATCACTCTTATTTTATTTCCATTAACATTCCACGAATACCAAACGGGGAAAAACGAAGTACGAGAAAAGGAGTTCCCAGCCGCGATATTACCGTGAAAAGAGTTCTTTTAGTAACAAAAAAAAGAAGTAACTAGGATGAGAGGGAAGATCACCAGGCACAAAAATCCTCGAAAAACTTTCTCGTCTTATCGTTTTAATACGGCGATCGGGCCATCGTAATCGAGGCCTGCCGGTGTTACTGCTGCCGGGCTAACGTTCGAGTTCCGAACTTGTTTAAACTTTCGACGTGGTCCTATCAATCGCGAACGGAAAGTTTTCCTCTTCGGCACGGACCGTTCCACCTTTTTCTATTTTTCTTTTCTCTTCTTCTTTTTTTCATTTACGTAGGCATCTCACACTCGCAAATCGTTCGTTCGGAATCCTTCGAGCACTTGGAATTCTCTAAACCCTTCGTAGAAGGTTTCGCTCGAGGAACCGGATTAAAAGGTTGGATACACTCGAGAAACATTACCCCGAAAGACGTGCTAGCATTTCCGTGCCCACGCAAAGTGAATTCTACTGATAATTTCTCTCACTTTTTAGCATGCGAAATAGCGTAAAAAATGGCGACAAATTCTCCCGGAGTACCAACCCGCGATAAAATGTAATTGTCGTAATTACTGCTTCTGGTTTTTTCTTTTTTTAAGAGACAAAGGGAAAATTTCACTCTTTGCGTCATAATGCGCGGTAGAGCATTGACTTTTTTATACTTTTGAGATATTAACATAAGTATAGTACCTATAAGTACATAAAATACGTAGGTATGCATCATGATTTTTGCAAAAATAGACACCACCGCCGATTTCAATGTTTAATGGCCCATTTTAAAGAGGAAAGCGTGCAGAATCCTACCCCGTTGTCCGTTTTTCGATATCGTTAAGCAATGATGAGAAATTAATCTTTTAAGTGTCCGAGTATGGGTCGTTTTCTAAAAATATATAAAACCCAAGACACTCCCAATTAAAAAAAAAAAAAATGACAATTCTTACGAACAAAACTCTAGGGCAATAAATCTCCCTTTAACGAGGAAGAAAAAAAATATAAAACAAATATTTTCTCGGCGGAAGCGCGCAAGTTGTTCCATTCTTGATTTTAAAAAGTAATTCACGAAACAGGAATCAGTAGTAGTAGTCCGAACGGAGTAGGACATTCGATAACGACGGATTTAATCTTTTTTCCACTCGAGCAGATTCGTCGGAAGGTGCCTGATTACTCCCTACCCCATTCGCGTATAATCGCAGGAAAAGGGGTGTCGGGGGGAAAAGGAGGTACCGGGGGCAGGAAAAAGTACGAGGAATCGATCCGCGTGCCGCGTCCCATTTGAAAGTTAAATCGCGTTCAACTTGCAAATCGTTCGGCTCGCCTAGCGGAGAAGTGGGCGGAGTCTTCCTTGATTACTCGACGGCATCTACCGATTGAATCTTAATCGCGGTACGCTCGGAGGAGCTCACGGCTTTCGATATTTTCTCGAGACGCTACCCTGCTACTGATAATATCGATAGGATTGATACAATATTAGTGCCATCGGCTGATACCGTATAGTAATAATACCGAGGTCGATGTTATTGGTAACTACAGTTTTATCGATAATACTGTTGCAATTTTCTCCTTTTATTCATTTATTATTGAAGGATATATTGAATGGGGTAGACAAAATGAGAGGTAGCTCGTGTTAATATTTGATCTTGATACTTATCAGGATTATAGGGAATAATGCATGTGTTACGGCACATGTTCCGAGCCAGTATCTTCGCGTTAGCACTTCATATTTTATGTGACTACTTGTCAGGATTATGGGAAATAATGGACACGAGGAAACATGTCCTGGATGAATATATTCGCTTAAGCAGACGGTTGTTAATGTTGGGCGTTGATATTTATTGGAAACACAGGTATATGTGAACAGTGTCTCCGTGATACTTGGGTATTCATAAATGCTTTTTGATATAATCATATTTTACGTTCGGTGATCAACAATCGTAAGATCTAATATCTCATATTTCAAATGCAAACACGAGAAGCGTTTGAACTTTACACGAGTATAGAAGACGTTCATTGTCTCGTTCACCCCCTACCGAAACTTTCGAATAGTAAGCGTCGAAGGAAGCGAATTGCTCTTTGTATTTAGACTCTAGCGCTCCCCCAAACTCCTGTCGTTTTGACGCTAAGTCGACTTCCGATTCGACGAGGACAAAGTTTTAATAGAGAAGCTGACTCGATGAGAGAGTCTAAGAGCCCCCAACCCCCCCCCCCTCTCCCCACCGTAAGTCCCACCACCATCTCTTTCTATCTTTCTCTATCAGCAGGTTCTTTCTGGAGACGTTAGATGAGAAGAGTGGGGGGGAGTGGATGGAGCAAGAGAGAAGAAGAAGGAGCTGGCACTTTAAGCGATGAAATTTACTTAGCGCGAGTGAGTAACGACATCACTGTCCACTCGAACGCCTCTTTCAAAAGTGGCACCCAGGCCTGGCTGGGGATTGCTTAGTTACAAGGAAAGAAGAAATACGTTGCCGACACGTTATCATTTTTCTTAGGCATAATAGAAACCTTGAGAGTTAACAATTTTTGTTTGGCGAGGTCCACTCTTTTAGATAAGTTTCGATCGAACCTAGTTTGGTGTCCTCCTTTTGTTTTTGTTTTTTTTTTTTCCTTTTACCTTCTCTCCTCTTACAGTCTCACGAGAATTTATAGGGAGTAAGGACCGAGTTCAGGATGCGAAGCCATGTTTCTTGGCCAACGTGTGCCCTTCTAATGGATCACGATACTTGGATGGACTCCAATTTATTCGAGGGGGTAAAGCGAAGAAGTGAAATTGCTAATGCAGTGTTAGAGATCCAGCGAGAAGATGATTATCGAAAGGGCTCTTGATTTTTTATTAAATTCTTCTTTACATTTTTAGCTTCGTGCCACGGCATACATTATATACGAATTATAATACCGCTTCTTCCAATTTTTTTAATACCCACGATCAGCCACCCACGAAAAATGTTCTTTCTTGAATTTAGCTTCATCGTGACTTGATTAGCAGCTCGATTTTTTCGAAAATATTCGAAGAATATTAATGGAAAGGGATGGTCCTAAAAAAAAATGTGATAGGACGATGTGTGTGTGTGTGTGTGTCCTGGACTGCTTCCTATATTAACCGCGCTTTCAAAGGTCCCGTCAGAGATAAAGCGAGGATCGCGCGTTCTATAAGTCACGCTTATAGCAAAAAGGATTGCAGGCGGTTCTCTCTCTCTCATTGTGTCCGCGAACTGAAACCGCAGGAAGGCCGCAATCCCGGATAAACCTCGATTTTGCGTCCGGATATATCTACGCATTTGTGTCACGTTCCTACGTGTCCGGGGGAGGATTTTCTTCTTTTTTCGAGCTCGTTGGGCGTAAAAAAAGTAGACGAAAGAAAAAGAGGGCCAGGATGATGAAGTAGTCAGCGAGTGACAATACTTTTCTTGTGCCTCGTCTTTCCGGGTTGATCCGAGCGGGATATCGCAAGTGATTGCGATCAGTGCTCATCTCGTGATATCTGTTTCGTTGACTGTTTTTTTTTTCTTTCATAAACTATCATCGAAAGTGTACATGCTGTCAATAGAATTTTGGTGGAAACGATTATAAGATTATCCGGTTTTGTGCATTCACGAACGACAAGATCTGTTCAATATACCTCGAAACTTACTGTGGCTAATTCCAAAGCATTTTAAATAACTACGTAATTTGATGTTTGTGGCGTTAATTTCGACCGTAATAAAACAAAAACAAATTTAGGTGGAAATATCTAATAGAGAAACATTACATCGACCTGACGTTTCGACGAATTGTTTGAACATCACATTATGTTTTTTGACGTTCTTTAATAATATCACCTTTCCGTTTTGCCATGACAGACGGGAATACATATTATTGGAAGCACTTTCAACCTCTGAAGAAGACGACATACAATTCGTCGAAACGTCAGGTCGATGTAATGTTCCTCTATTAGATATTTCCACCTAAATTTGTTTTTGTTTTATTACGGTCGAAATTAACGCCACAAACATCAAATTACGTAGTTTAACTTTCCAGACGACCGATTATCTATAATTAATTCATTTTAAATAACGTTAAGACGATTTTTATGGACAGAATCCAACAGCTACTCTACTCTCAACCTATTTTTCCATCCCATTATGGAACATTCTCGATATTATCGTGACGAGGTCAATTGGAAGAAAGAAGAAGAGACAAATTCCTACCGTTATCTAAATGGCTGATTCAATACGGGCGGCACCTTCGATTCCGGAACTCATTTTCCTACGCCAATGCGCTTTTCGTGAGTTTCAAAGCGACGAGTGGATGGGAGGGATGGAGATATCGATCCCCTTGCACTCGTGACGAATCAAACGCCTGATTTGTCACGAGTTATACTGATAATTTTGTGGCCCTGATCGTCGACGTCTCCGTGCGTTAGCTTTTTGATGGCGGCAATAATTAGCAGTAGGTAATTAGTTTCCACTCTCGCGGGTAGTAATCCGTATTATATAGTCAGGCATTGGTAGACTAGTTGACAAGCAGTTAGCCGTATCGTATAGCCAGAGCCATTATCCTTATAAAAGACAAACGTACGTAGAAGTTTAAGAAACACCGGAGGAAAGGTTCGACGACGAAGTGAGTGAGCGGTAAAGCAAGTCATTTCGCGGGAACGATAAAAACTGCTATGTTCCATTGTAAAAGGTTCACTTTAAGGGTCTAATAAAAAGCTCGTTCGAGTAATTACGATCGTCCTAGGATTACATTTACTTTTCTTAGTCCTTTTTCTTTTTTCTTACGAATTGTCTCATCCATGTAGCAAGCACAAATGCAAATGTATATTACTTTTATACTCTACATTTTATGTACCTAGTCAATTCATTATTCTTGCTCATTTTCATGTTCCACATTTTAGTATACGAATTTATATTTTCGTAGTTTACATTTTTGTTGTTAAAGACAGAAATGTTGTAAATGAATTTATCAAATCTCTCCAAATCTCCTTTTTTCCCCAAACTTGTCTTTTTTCTTCCACTCTTTCCCCCGTAAGCTCGTTTTACGCTCGTTAGTCTCACATCTCTTTCATTCGCTTTCACTCGTTCATTTCTCTTAATTTAATTCTGCGTTTTCACGAATTCACCCCGCCACCTCTTCACCCCTCACCGCCGCATCCTCATTTTATGACTTCAATTATCTCGAAATGCAATTTTTTAGAGACTTTTTTATTCGATTGTTTTTTTTCCTCAGTTACGAGGAAGATTTTTTTTTCTTGCTCCCCGGCACGGAGTCGAGAGAGAGAGAGAGATGAGGAAGGAAGGAAGTAAAAAAAGGAAGAAAGGTTCGAACAAGAGAAACTTGCGAAACTGATGTATAGAAGCAACGTGGCCATTATCCGAGACGCGACGCTATTTCGAGGCCGTGATTTTTGTTACCGAGCAAGAGATAAAACTATTTTTGAACAGTGCTCGAGCTTGCTAACCCGCACCGAGCAGAGGAGGAGGGTTGGATCGTTGCCGAGAAAGGGAATAATGGCCGCGGTGTTTGAAAAGCACGGCTCATTGTATCTTTGTCTAATTATCGACCTCGGCACACTGTTAGACACACCGAGAGACTTTTTTTTTTTTTTTGCCCCCTTACAAATGCGATCGCTTTTCAATTTCCTCCTTTAGCTTTTTTACAGCATTTTTTTCTTTCACAATTCCTGTGACGCGCATTTCCTCGTGTTTAGATACTTTAGGCTTGTTTTCTACCTCTCTTTGGCCCGACGTAACGCGTGATTAGGAAGCTTTTTCGTTGATTTTTTTTTAACTTGCCAAACAGTGATCCTTATTATACACTTATTATTAGACTGCGGATCTTTATGCAAATACATATTTTTCTTATTGCGTATGTTTTTCAAATTTTACAGCTAAGACAAACCATTGAATATGTCACATGTATCCTTTGTATTTGACATATTTTTATTCAGTTATCAGCTCTACTTGCAATATTTGATAAATCATGAATTATAATTCATATGGATTTGCATAAAGATCCGCAGTCTACTTATTATACTTGATTTTTGACACGTTTCTACCACGCACGAATAGAGTTTGAAACTTGCCTCAAAAAATTGGAGACAAGACGACAAAAGAATCAGCGGGTCTCGAAACAAAATGGCTGAACGGGAAAGAAGTGGCGTCGCTCGAAAGAAGGTGTCAAGCCAAGGATAGGAAACATAGTCGTATCGTGTACCATGCTTAAATTGGATTCAACTCTCGAAGGAAAAGCCTGGTAGCGGAGCTAACGGGTTCGCGGTTGGCAAACGGAAATCTCCTGGCACTTCTCCTCCGTCGTCTCGAAGCCAGGCTCGAATTTCCAATCTAGGTATTCCTGCGACTCGAACGAACGAATGAACAAGGAGGAGTCGCCATATTTAGGACAGCCTCGCTTGCATTAAAGTCGAGATAGTACAGGAGTCGTCTCTCTCTCTCTTTCTCTCTCAAGGGGGCCTCTCTCATTCCGATCCAACAGACTTCCTGCAGCTGCAATTCTCCATTGGAGCGTGTTATTCTTTCTTCTGATATCGTAAATCGATATTTAATGGCGGATGATATGCGGGCTTTTATTAACGCGCAAAATATCCGTCGCGTTCCTTCACCAACCTTCTAAATATATGCAGGTATATGTTTGTTTGTACGTATGATGAATGAAATATGTTCAGATATTTCTTCTTCCTTTTTAATTGTTTATTTTCTCGGTGCACTCTCTCCGTTAAAATATTGTTCTTTTCTTTAATATAAAATTTAATAGGTACATGAGTAAAGTTTCGGATAAGGCTTGCAATTGTATGCGATTTACTAACTTCAGATTATATTATTTCTTTTCTTGGTTTGTAGGCATTTTTCGTTGATATTCATTTTTTAAATACGGGCTCAACCAGATTTCACCCATATGTATAACAAAGTTTAATATACGCGACACGGTGTATCGTGTTTATTCGATATTCATTAAATTTAGATAAAATTTATTCAAGGCAGTGTTTGGCAATCGTTTGTCGTAGACGATTATAATATTAATTATGATAGAATATACCGTGTATCGAAAGCGATATAGGGAAAATGATTTTGGTCATTTTTCGAATGACGATCTTGACATACGATTCGTCATAAAGCATGATTACTAATTATCGGAATAATAATTTCCTCGTTTCAGTCGTTCGTCTATGTATCAATACTATCGATCCTGCCAAGCACATATGTAGACTCATATGCCTCCAGCTGTTTAACAATCGCGTGCAATTTCGTCTCCTATTTACGGTACTCTTCTTTTTTCTCATAATTGGTAGTAATTATCAATCAATAACCTCACTTTAGTCCCTTTTCTGTTGGAATTTTCAAAATGATTTTCATTAACAATTAATTGCTCGTGTCTCGTTAATATTAAAATAACATCATATCTATACATACTTGTTTAACATGAAACATTTGCTTTCGCACTAAAAGCAACAAATATTCTCGAAACGAAGACATAATAAAAACGTGAAGAAAGCTATATGAAAATAAAAGAAAAAAAATCTGTTCGACAAGGTAGACGCTAAGAGTAAGCCTACTCACGTCTGGTAGTAACCGGCTATATGGGTCAGCTGGTCGTCGACATTCTGGGACATTAATTTCAGAAGTGTTTCTATTCACACCCCTTCCCCGGTAGGAGTTCATTGGCCCGTAAGGGCTCTTTTCACGGGGGTGCCCGACTCGTAGCACGGGGTGCTAGCAGCGTAGTAAGCTCTTTGAAACTGGTGCAGAGCGGTCGTTTAATATTAATGGCAGCATTTGCGACTCCGTATGGACGACGTTTAACTAACGAGACCTGGTGATTCGACCAACACATGTACTCACGCACGTATGTATATATGTATACATATATATATACACACACGTATAAAACTAAACGTTTTCCTCCTTTCTTGTTTCATTTCTTGTTTTCTACTTTTCCAATATTCTTCTCTTTAAACTCAACGCCTAATCGATGACTCGGGTGATGCCAGCTTAGAAAGTTAAAAGAGAGGCCATATATGAAAGAATTTAGACGAGCTCTCCCCTCCCGATCGATCCGTGCTGTTTCTACATCGAATGGAAGCAAGTTTCTCGCATCCAGCCGGAGACGTTATGCAGTTACCCGTTTCTCTAAGTATACTACGTGTGCGCATCAAGATGCAAACATTTATGGTTTAAGCGTAAAGCCAAATGTTTGCCCGTTCGGTGGTAATTAAACGGCTGTTAATTTCATAAGCTTAGCGTCTACACGAGTAAATGAGACGATGTTTACTGATAAGAGAGGAGAAAAGTGAGTTCGTGCCAGTTGTATTATATCTGTTGGTGTTACAGCAAAAAATATTGTACAGGATTAATTTTTATTTTTTTCATAAACTCTTATAGAGGATAATGCTACAAATTAATTTACCGTAGCTAATGTAATTAAAATAATTTCGATACGTATTTTGTAACAATTGTAGTCGAAGTAGCCACAATTTTTTTTTTTTTTTTTTCACGAGTCAAGTTTAAAATTAGAACATTTCTTTTGTACAAGAAAAAATGATAAATCAACTTTAAAAAGAAAGAAAAGTAGGACGAAGATAGCAGTAACTTCCTTTACTTTTTCCTTTTTTTTCATCCACATGAAGCTGGCCGGTGATCTCGAATCGTAAGAACCATAAAACAAGACGTTAGCTTTATGGCGTGGAAGGGTTAAAGGTGGACTGTGGGAATAGCTAGAGAGATAGTTCACTTTGGTAAGACGAGAAGAAATATATATATATAGGAGAAAAGCCTGGAGCTACTCCAAAACGTAACCAACATGACTCACGCGAAATCAAGATTGTAAAAGTCGACGTTTGGAACTGTCGTAAAGCGTAACGCGAGAAGCTTTAACTCGTTATTAACGTTCCATTCGAATTTAACGTACACATTTTTACGTCCCTGCCGTGGTATCATCGTCTCGTGTTGTAAGATCCAAATAGAAAAATCAGCTGATTTCTGTTTACCTACCGGTGAGTCTGTATAACAATAGTAAATTATTATTTGCTTGATTTTACTGCTCTATGATCAATATTAGAAAAAAAAAAATGTGACAACTATTGATCCCCATTAACACTAAATTTTTCCTCACTAAAATGTCATCTTTATTTAAAAAATATGTTATTTCCCGAATGGAGTATTCTCGAAACTCAATTTTTATTATAAAAATACAGGGTGTCTCTTTTTAATCTTTAAATGTGATTATTAAATGCGAAATTTAAATGCGAAATTAAATAATTTAATTAATAATAATAATTTAATTAATATTAACAAATAATTAAAATACAATAAAATAAAAAAATAAATAAAAAAAATTAAATAACATTTCAAGGTCAACATAATGCATGTCGATGGATTCGTCTTGAGCTAGGCTACATGTCTGGCATAACAAAAATATATGGTTCCATTTAAAAAATCAAAAGTCAACTTCAAATCTCGGAGGCGCCTCCACCCAGAGAAAAAAAAGGTCCACCATTGAATGTCCCCTTCAAGGTAGAATATGTTTTGTTCAAAAACTTTTAACAAATAATTAATATTTTTCGAAATAATCGCATTTAAAGATTAAAAAGAGACACCCTGTATATTTTAGACTTTATATACGCATCTGTAATTTGTTTCCTTCACCGATTACACTTTCGTGCACTTTTATTCCATTCGCCTGAAAATCTCTTTGACCATAAGCGTATCCTTGTTACCCCTCGACACGAGGACAAGATATTTCGGTAAATTACATCGCGTAGCTTTGTACTCCGAGATTCGTGTAAACAAGAACTTTCACGTAGCACGGTTCAACGTTACGTTCGCAAACAGCTCGAGGCTGGTAATATAAGCAAACCCGTTCGAAACGTAACTTCGATCGTGTTGCTTGGACTCCTGGTCATTCCTTTCTCTCCTACCATCTCTTCCCTCCTTCCTTTACCACCCTTTCATCTATTTAACGCGTGTTTAACGTATTCCCCCGAGTTTGCACGTCTTTTCGAAGGTAAAAGGAAGAGAGGATGAGAAGGAAGAAGACCAGAGAAGAAGTAGCTCAGCCTTTTTTTCGTTAATATTCAAAGTATACTACGCGAAATGTCAAACGTGTAGCGCAACCCAGATATATACGTTGGTATTCTATAATAGCCTGCAGGCTGAGCAAGCACGAAACTAATCTACAAACTCGTTGCAGGCTGATAAGTCGAGCTCGTGTGTTTAACTTTGGCAGCGGCTTTCCTACTCTGGTACAGGGATCGTGTATAATTAGTGATTATTGAATTTGCGGATTTGCCAGTCCGATTACGGGGTAGGAGAAAGATAGAAGAACCAATAAATTTATGAATAGGAGAATTTTTTATCATCAAATCAAAAGATTCGTTTTTTGTTATCACAAAAAAATTCGACAAAAAGAATCGTCAACGCTTTCTTAAGTCGATTTAACTACTTTTTTCTTTGACATTAACTTTGTAATCCTTACAATCGTTTTGATCAAAAGTTTTGTGAAAGTTCAAACGAGGACGTGGCAGGATCGATGTCCTTAAGAAAGCGATCAAACTTTTCCCGATATATCTCGAAGTGTCCCCCCCCTCCTTTTATGCCCATCCCTACGATCCTTTATTCTCCTACTCGATTCTCGAGACATCGTGTGTTCCGCAGGAGCGATACAATAAGTATACTCGCATGATAACCCAGATCTGAAAACAAGAAGCTTTTGTTCGTTCCTTGGAATATCGTGACGATAACGCATCTTGATCATCGAGAGACCTTTTCGTGAACTGGTGTATGGTATATGGTCGATAAAGTCATTTTGGTTTATGACCTTATTGGGATTCGATACTTTCCATGATTGTTGTATATATTTTTAGTAGTTATTTGATTCGAGCAATTGTTCAACAATATTTTTGGAATGTGTGTAGGTCCACTTGATAATTTTATTGATTATCCGAGTGGACAAGCAACACTTTTAAAGTGTATATGAAATATTAATCGTATGATAATTTGATCGTGTCAAGATAATTTCGTTGTTAATTAGAATTGATGGTGTGATAGTAAACATTTTCGAAATCCATGCAAAATATTAATCGCTTTGTGTCAACCAAGTTGACAGCTGTGTTCCCTTAACAAAGTTCGAATACTAATCGCTGCTAATTTGTAAGGATCCATTAAGATGTCAACGCGCTTCCAGATGTCATGAGGATACATTGTTGTCCGTTAATAGGGAAGGAAAATCAGAGGTGGAGGACGTAAGGAAGTTAGGTGCAAGGAGAATTAGTTTGAGGATAATCGAATAGACGGAGAACAGAGTGTATATATGTATATATGCGTGCACATGTGTGTGTTTGAAAGTGGGGGATACAACGATGAGGGAGGGAAAGGAAGTCTGGCTAGAGTAGAGAAATTTCTAACAATGGGTTTGCTTCCTAAAGCCAAATGCGACCTAACCACAATGAAATTCAAATTTGATGCAATAAGATCTTTCCCTTGGCTTCTCTTCTCTTCCATTCTAGTTATCTTTCCTTTTTCATTTTATTTCTTCGGGATCTCGCTCTTTGTGCTTTTTTTCCTCGATATCTTTAACCATCGTATTTTTATCGTAATATATGATGATGTTTTTATAGGATTAGAATCTTTCAAATCGAAGATACATGAAAAGCATTTTATAAATTTTGTAACATTTTGAGGTATCAAGTTGTGTATGAAAAAGTAACAAAAAATTGAGCAACTTACGAGTATTTTATATACGAAGGTATATTGCAATCTTAATTTTTTGATAACATAAAATTTGAATACCGCAATAAAATATCACGGTTTAGCATCTCTTTTTCATTCCAAATCTCATCAATTTAAGATGTAGCCCGTATGAAATCTGTTCGAGAAGATTTTATGGCAGTTCCCTTTAAAAATCTGATCCCACGCGAAGAGTATTCCCCTTTCACGCAAAGTGAAAACACTCTCGTAAAAACACGAGTTTCCTTATCTCTCTCTCTCTCCCCTTTTTTGTTTTATTGGAATCGTTTCTATCACGGAGAAAGCACCGCAACGCTTTAAGCGCGATTGCGATAGGTTGGAGAACGGATTTTTCCCTTTCGGTGTTGGAGAATTCTCAAGTTTCACTTTGCTATTCGAGGAACTTCTCCGTTTTCATCGTTCGGCTTCTTCTTCTCGAGACAAAATTTGTCTCGATAGCCTTGGTGGTTCATCATTTTTCGCGAAACTTTTGAAAAGGTTTGATCAATTTCAGATCTCCATATTTACATATTAAATATAGAAATATAATATAGAAATATAATATAAATATAATATATAAATATAATATAAATATAATATAAATATAATATATAAATATAATATAAATATAATATAGAAAATATAGAAATATATAAAACTAAGGTCAATTATGCGGAATTCATAGACTACAATTTATTGTAATTTGTGTATTATTTTATTTTTCTCTTTCTCTTTCTTATGTATACGTTCTCTCTTTATTGTTGTTTCATTTTGTTACCGCTTATCAGTTGTATTGCCGTCTCATTCCATGTATTATGTACTAAAGGGTGTTTCCCGTAAATAAATAAATATTATTATTATTATTATTATAAATATAAATTAATAATTATATGTCGGAGTCGGTTATAGAAAGTCGAGTCGCTATTAGGCTGCAACGGTTCTCCGTAGAACGTTATCGACAGAGCCGTTGTACGGAGCGAGGTGAACGGAAGGGACCGGCTTATAAACAAACAAAAGAGAGCGAAGACACTTCGATTCGAGCAGTCGACCCATCAACACGTACGGATAGCGACTGAATTGCAAGATAGCGTTAAATCTATCATACCGTTCCGAAATATCTGTATTGGTTTAGTTCGATAAATCAATTTATAACACGAAGAGAGATTTAATTATTGCCCTTCGATGGAGGACGGTCATCAACGACACGTACTCGAGATACGCAGTGTTTCATGTTTCAGAAGATCGTAAGAAACGAAATACGGGAAGAAGAAGAGAGCAGAAGAGGAAAGGTTCCGACGAGTAAAAAGTTTTAACGAAGGATGAAAGGAAGATGAACTTTGCGAGAAGTTCGAGAAAGCGTTGTGGAACGTGTTTGACCACGCCGTTAATTGCTAGGTGAAAATTAGAGAATAGTTTTGTAATATCTGTTGTCTCGCGTCTAATTAGAGTCTGTGATATGGTTTCTTCACTTTTTTATATCACTTTACCTCTATCAAAGAACATTTAAAACATTTTTTTAATATTTTGACGATACGTTTCTTTTTTTCGGGATGTAAAATATTCTCTGAAATACGTTACAAGTACTCACCTTATCGATACGAGTATCATGGCGAATATGAGGTACTTCCCAAGCAGTGGCACGACCAACGACGTTGGTGGAATGATCTCGACGACCAGGAGGAAAAACACGTGAAGACTGATTAGAATTGATATGGAGAGGGTCACCTGGAACATAAAAAATTGCACACTTCAACGCTTTCAAAAGATATTCTCCAATCTTTCATCACCCATTTGTTTTACGCCCCGTAGGAATATCTTATCGTGATAATCGAAGTTGTCGATAAAAAAAAAAAGCTGAAAAGTTATTTCAACCTGATCGGTTTTAACAAATTGTTTTCTTTTATCTATCGGCTAGAAGCTTTACCATATTTTCACGAAAACATACGCACGCTATTCCCATCGATTCGTGTCCAAGAACGGTATGAAAAAATAACGAAAAATCCAAGCGAGGACAAAAATATTTTTTTTCACCGGATTAAATGTTACAATTTAATAAATCAATTCGTTCGTACGCAGGCCGAGTACCTACCGTCGTTATTTTCGCGGGAATTAAAATCCCCTTTTTGTGACGTGGCTATCGTCGCACGGACACACGCGTTACACGGACGACGTCCACGTGTAATTCTTTTCTCGAGGACGAGGCGTCCCTCAACGTATTACGAATTTAAGCTCGTGGTGGAAGAAGTTGAAAAAAAGCGAGGAGATGCACGACTAGACGAGGGAAAATTCGTATTTATGGCTCGGATAAAGAATACGACGAAGAAATGAGAATGAAGAGGAAACGTGCGGGAACTAAGGGCTGATCTTTGAATCGAACACAATTTTATTTACCGATGTCGATCTGTTTGATAAATTACGAATAAGGATTTGGAGTGCAACGTTCGAGAGATATCAATTTCATTTGCCAGTCAATTCGCTCGCTAAGTCGATCGATTTTTTAGTCCCGTGCATTTAATACGTTTTTTAACAAGTGGTTTATTTATAAAAAAATAGATACTTTTGAAAAGAAATTGCGATTTATTTAGCAATGTATTCAGAATGTTAATTACCACGAGATAATTGTTAATCGGAACAATATCTTTTGTAATAGGATGTAAGTTGATTAGAAAATTGATATCTTTTTCTGAAAAATGAAATTTTTTGCTTTTCCAAAGATTACCATCAATTCCAAGTATCACGAGACGTCTATTTGAATTATTTCGTCACATTAAATAATTAAGAGATTCCTAATGGCTATAATTGTTTCTTCAATAGTGCTTCCTCTTCGCTACAAATGGAAAGCTAGATGCGTGAGAATTTTCAGATACCTTTCCTTTAGCGAACACATACACGGATACACGTGAAACCTGGTAAAGCTATTTTCGTTCGACGGAGAAGACACGTATCTCCAGGCTTTCAATGAAATCGACGGCGAGGGTCTGACTATCTTGAATCATTTATCTCCCCAACGTTCTTCGAGTATAACTTTTCTCGTGGGAGGTTCCTGCTATCGATACGTATACACATAACCTCACAATATACAGAAACATAGGTATATGTACATAGTTATACTTGGTTATTCCGTAGATTATTACATTGCTCTCGAACGAGCCAAAAACTATAGCTACATTTTCGATATATTAATTTGTAAAGTGCCCGAAGAGACGGCTAACTAACTGGGCGCGTTCTCTTACGGTTTTCGCAAACAGACCTCTTCACCGATGCAGTTCAGTCAATATTGTCCCTTTTCTCGTCGCCGTTGTTCCCCTAATAGCGATAATTGACAAAGCTTGCAATAAAGTTATTGGATATTTCTAGTATTCTATCCGGGATCTATCGTATTATTTCCATGGTTGTGTGAATGGGTATGTTGTAACGTTGCGTTTTTAGAACGACTACCAAGGCGGGTAGCGCGCCTAAAAGGAGGCAACCCGGCGTACGTCGGAGGACGCGAGCGAGTCGCTAGGTTAGCGTGGACGTGCGTGCGTGATCATAGGTGGGGCTACTCGGACGAAAATTTTCTTGCGACCCTGCTATGGAGGGTAGAGGTAAGGAGGGCAATCTCTTATGGCGTTTCAACTGAAAAAATGTCCGGGAAATAAGGGAAAATGTGGGTTCAAATAATAACTAAGTGCAGCGCTCGTGATTCTGAAAATACATTATGAAGTTAGCCGATGTTCAGAACTACCCTATCAAATTGTTGCGCCTTCTTTTTAATATGTACCCCAGCGGGTTGCCAGTCAATGCTAAAGGATAGGAGCCTTATATGTGGCATTCTATTCCAATATAATACCAACTTAAATGGCTGAAAGCAATAAAATCTCGGAATAGAAGCAGATATTTTTAATTTTCCACCCTTTTGGTGGCAGCCCAGGTTTTTTTTTAATTAACAACATTTGATCAAAGTAATAATAAATAGAAATTACAAGAACTACTCGTACCACTCAATTTTCTTTTTTAAAGTTATTTCTGTGTAGTGATATTGCTCTGGAATAGAAAGTAATATAAGAAAGTGGAAGGGGTAAAAAGTGGCAACCCGCTGATGTACCCTTCATGTTCGCAACGCCACCTATAATTTCCTTCATAAGACGGACACTTTCCATATACAGAGATTGCCCTCCTTACCTCTACCCAGGGTGTGGACACTCCTTACCCCCACCACCTTGGCAATTTAACGTAGTCCCCGCCGTTCACGCATGCGCATTGTGGAAAATAATCAACTGGAGGGCAGCACTAACGAACGCAAAGCTGCCAACCGTGTTTATTGCTTCTGTTCGTATAGTAACTAGCCCACCGAGGTCTAGATCCCAGAGTAGAAGTGTAGTCCCCGAGTTGGAGTGCAGTCCCCGCTAGCCCCTTAAACCTGTTGACCCGTTAGCCTTCTAAGCTCGCGATCCGGCTAATTGGAAGGGGCTCATAAGATATATACATGTTTGAAAAGCCGTCTGTTTAATAAATAGTGAGATAGATTCATTCTTCGAAATTGTTTATCGTCGTTTAACGATACTTGAAGGAATATGCAAGTCGCGTTTCGATAGTAAGACCAGTTCGGAAGTTACAACAGTTTAAATCTTAAGATTCATCTCAGCATAAAGTGCAATATAATAATATGTTATTATTTATTTTATGTGTATTTGAATAATATTTAAGTATCGTATTTATTTACAATAAGAATTATTATACATTATAACAAAAGTGCGTCCGATGTATTAAAAGTTATAATTATTCTATGATTTATATTACTTTCCGACTATTTGTAAAAATGTACATATATAAAATTGATATAAATAAACAAAAATAAGATACATTGCAAAAAATACTGGAATTTTTAATTGAAACCATGAATTAACCATCCAATTCCCTTATTTGTTCAACTTCTCGAGTTATTGCCTTTTGACGAAAACTCCATCAATGGAGAAAGTATCAGGAGAACATGAGCTACAAGGAGGAATGCGGATTTCAAGACCCACCTCTTCAAATAGTATGATTTCCTGGTAGAAATCCCAGTTTACGGGGAATTTGCCGAATCGCTGAGAATCGAGAAAGTAACATGAGAACGTGAGCAGCAAGGAGAAATTCGGATTTCACGTGCCACTTCTTCAAATAGTATGCTTTCCTGGTAGAAAACCCAGTTTACGGGGAATTTGCCGAATCGCTGAGAATCGAGAAAGTATCATGAGAACGTGAGCAGCAACGAGGTATTCGGATTTCACGTGCCACCTCTTCACATATTATGGTATCCTGTTAGAAATCCCTGTTTACGGGAAAATGGTCCGAAAGCGATCGTGAGAACATTGGCAGCGCCATCTAGCGGTAGAGAGAAGAGGCGAAATTTCATGTGTTTGCAAGCTGTTCCTTTAAAACACTCTCCAGGTCGCAATAATTAACCGATTCTTATGAACGATACCGTGTTGGAAAGCTAAAAGAACGGACTACATAATGGCTATTATAGAATTTTTATAATACCTCACTTTCAGTCTCTAAATCGCACTCAAACTTTTCAAATGTAATTTCTATGATGACGCTAACGTTACTAAAGAAATTTATTATAGCTATCTTATAGCTCGTTCTTTTAGCTTTCCACCAAGGTATCGTTCATAAGAATCGGTTAATTTTTACGACCAGAAAAGTGTTTGAAAGGAACCCCTTGCAAATGCTTGAAATTTTGCCTCTTGTCTCCACCGCTAGATGGTGCCAGCGTGCAATTGAGACCCTATTTTATCGACTTTCGAGAGATTTACTTTAAAAATTAATTCTGATCACAATTCTTGATCGATTTCTACGATCAATAGCTCGTCGGAAAGCTAAAAGAACAAGCTATAAGATAGCTATAATGGATTCTTTTATACACGTTAGCGTCAACATAAAAATTACATTTGAAAAGTTTGAGTGCGATTTAGAGACTGAAAGTGAGGTATTATAAAAATTCTATAATAGCCATTATATAGTCCGTTCTTTTAGCTTTCCAACAAGGTATCGTTCATAAGAATCGGTTAATTATTGCGACCTGGAGAGTGTTTTAAAGGAACAGCTTGCAAACGCATGAAATTTCGTATCTTCTCTCTACCGCTAGATGGCGCTGCCAATGTTCTCACGATCGCTTTCGGACCATTTTCCCGTAAACTGGGATTTCTACCAGGAAAGCATACTATTTGAAGAAGTGGCACGTGAAATCCGAATTTCTCCTTGCTGCTCACGTTCTCATGTTACTTTCTCGATTCTCAGCGATTCGGCAAATTCCCCGTAAACTGGGATTTCTACCAGGAAATCATACTATTTGAAGAGGTGGTTCTGGAAATCCGCATTCCTCCTTGTAGCTCATGTTCTCCTGATACTTTCTCCATTGATGGAGTTTTCGTCAAAAGGCAATAACTCGAGAAGTTGAACAAATAAGGGAATTGGATGGTTAATTCATGGTTTCAATTAAAAATTCCAGTGTTTTTTGCAATGTATCTTATTTTTGTTTATTTATATCAATTTTATATATGTACATTTTTACAAATAGTCGGAAAGTAATATAAATCATAGAATAATTATAACTTTTAATACATCGGACGCACTTTTGTTATAATGTATAATAATTCTTATTGTAAATAAATACGATACTTAAATATTTTTCAAATACAAATAAAATAAATAATAACATATTATTATATTGCACTTTATGCTGAGATGAATCTTAAGATTTAAACTGTTGTAACTTCCGAACTGGTCTTACTATCGAAACGCGACTTGCATATTCCTTCAAGTATTGTTAAACGACGATAAACAATTTCGAAGAATGAATCTATCTCACTATTTATTAAACAGACGGCTTTTCAAACATGTATGTATCTTATGTGCCCCTTCCAATTAGCCGGATCGCGGGCTTAGAAGGCTAACGGGTCAACAGGTTTAAGGGGCTAGCGGGGACTGCACTCCTACTCGGGGACTACACTTCTACTCTGGGATCTAGACCTCGGTGGGCTAGTTACTATACGAACAGAAGCAATAAACACGGTTGGCAGCTTTGCGTTCGTTAGTGCTGCCTTCCAGTTGATTATTTTCCACAATGCGCATGCGTGAACGGCGGGGACTACGTTAAATAAGGCTCCTATGCTTATGCATTGAGTGTCCATACCCTGCCTCTACCCTCCATAGACCCTGCTTCGAACTCCCGAGTCCTCGATTGGAGAGGAAAACGCAACGCCAAAGTCCGACCTTGGGTACGTCCACCGTATGGAGATGCTGGCCGAGGTGATGGCCTGATAGTAAAACGATTGCACCCGAGTCTGAGATTAGTCGTGTAATATAAACGTCTCGAAATAAAAAACGCGCCCTGTCTTAAATCGCGCGCGCTATGAACGCGAGGATCGAGCACGTGACAACGCGTGAAGCCGGCAATCCGACCAATCAACGACAGGAAATCGTCCAGATAAAGAAAAATAGATTTGGTGACAGCGCGGAGCAGGCGGGAGGGGGAGCGGCACGCGAACCGGAAGAAACCCGGAAGAAGGCAGTTAAGTGCGGAGATTCTTAGCGTTCGGTGCGGTATCGGGTAAAAATCGAGAAGCGAGTGGACAAAGGTGAGAAAGGAAGAGGGTGAATCTAGTGTAAGAGTGAACGAACGATGCAGCGAGAGGAGGAGAGACGATGGACGTTTACCGCAGGAAAAGGGGTTGGACCAGGAGGTAGCGGCGTAACGTAAGTCGTAATAACCTTGTAACCGCCATGGGTCAGCGAGACAAAAGATAGTCTCGACCGACCCATAGGACTTTGTTAACCCTTTTCGCGGTGCGAATGGTGAAGAAATGTTACGACCGTAAGGAGAAATTGTCGTATCCGTTCGTCTCAGTCGGTTTCGAACGCACATAGAATCTCGCGGGAAAACTCGTTCGCTAACGCCTCGGCCATTTTCTCGCGCAATAGTCCAATCAGTATACCTACATACGAAAAAATGGCCGATAAATTCAAGTGAACCAAGAAAGCTGATTTTTGGATATGTTGTAGAAGGGCTTAGAAAAGCCTAACTTCAAATTATCGATCAAGATTTTCTATGTGCATTCTCCGCCATCTTGAAGAAGAGGTAATATGACGCGTATAACTGCGTATCTCGCTCGGCCATGGTCACGTGGGTAGCAACGACCAACGGTTTTCGCGTTCTCGGAATTTCGTCTGAATTACATCGGCGTAAGCTGGCCAATATTCCTATTTTTCTGAGATTTAGGAAAATCAAATTATGTATAGGATCAAGCTTTCTTATAAAAGCATAGGTGTATATAACAATTTATTTTTCGGAGGTTTAATGCGAAATAATGACCACGTGCAATCGTAATCTCGTTTTTAGTTATCTAAACATAATCGACTTATTATAATCTATTTGTCCACTTTGATACTCTCGTATCAAAGAACTATTTCTAGTCATATTTAAATTTTATAAACAATATCTTTTCAATTTTCTTCCGTGTTGATTTTGGTTGTTTGGCTATTTTATTGATCGTCCTTTTCAACGATTGTAATGATCAGAAATTGAACTCATAATCCTGTTAAAATATTATTAAAAATCGAGTAATCGATAATACTTTTCCTGCCCCATTGTCGAGACACAATTAAAACGTTCAAACGTCGGAAGATCACTTCAAAACGAGAAACGGAAATCCTTCGTCACGGTTGACGAATTATATCATCGGTTGAACGATCGCGAGCTTCGACCTTTCACCTTTCCTCGTTTTTTTTTTTCTTCTTCTTCTTTATTCCCTTCTGCTCTTCCTCCTTGAGCCGTAGAAAGGGACATCGAGGTAAAAGAGGTTTCGTAACGGAAGTTCGACATCGACTTTTCGTCAGACTGCTCTCGTCGAGTCAAGAGCTTCCTACGGACATATTCGCACACTCGAACACGAATTCCTCGCGCTTGTCGTATCGCTTCGGGTTGCTTTTTTTAAACATTAAACGGGACAATTTCAACCTGTCCGTGTATCAAAAATAAAAATTAGAGCGACGTTGCCCGTAAAAGTTGATAAAGCTTTTAGCAATAATCGATATAACACGTTAAAATCATATATTCCACGTTATTTTAAACACCAGCTTCCGATCGCAATAAAGATTATAAACTTTAATGTCAAACCCGATTGTGTGAAAAAAAACCTTTTTCAAAAGAAATTTAAAAAATGGACTTGTACAGGGTGTAAAAAAATGTTTTGTCTTGACAACCATAGTTGGATTCTACACTTTCAAATCGGTGGAGATCTACTAAAAAAAAACTCCCCGCAAAATTGATCTTGATCTCGAAAATCAAGGTCCAATTTTTTGTTAACCATGTGACGTTCTACTCTTCCTTAGGCCAAAATCGTCAAAAGAATCATATGTTCCAAAGCAACCCTTTCGTTAGAAATTTATGTTGAAATATTGTTATTTGCAAAATGAATTTTATGTTACATAGCTCCATATATTGAACTTAACGCTCGTATGTTATGCGTGACAAATGTGTGATATTTGTTGATTTTCGAGATGAAGGTCAATTTTGCGGGAAGTTTTATTAGTAGATCTTCACCGATTTGAAAGTATAGAATCCAACTATGGTAGTCAAGACGAAACATTTTTTTACACCCTGTACATCATTTAAACGATTCTTAACACAGTCTTTGATCAAAATAAGTTTTATAAGTTCGAACGTAAAACCAAATCACGTAAAAAGGGGACACAGTTCGTAAAGAATCCCATTAGGAAGTAAAAAACGTGCGAACGTTCGATCACGTAATTTCGAAAGTATGAAAACTCTGGTACGACCGTCCGTAAATACGCAGCCAGAGAGTGAAAGAGAGTAAGAGAGACGGTACTCGGAGCGTCAATCAAGCGGGCTGAATCGATAAGCAATATCGCGGTCCGGTGATTGACCTGCAGCATCCAGTGCGACTATCGAAATTACATCTTCCATCCCAAGCTTGCTCTTTCATGGGGTCCTGCTATAATACGTGAAATCATGCTTTCCCTATAGCCCACTCTCTTGCGTTTCAGGCTCGCGAAGCCACTCTCTAGATAAATAATAATCCGTCGGACAAATTGAATTTATCCTCGTCGTCGTAACACGATATAGCGTTACGCTCGCGAAGATTAATTTCATTCGTTTAATTGATCGAAAGCTTGCCTGCTTTCCAAGCTAGTTGTCCCACCCATTCCTTTATTACATTTTTCTTTTTTTTGAATTTTTTCAAGCCATCGTAACGATCGATACTCTACTACCTCTGGTAAAAATTGATGCACAGGTTTCTTCAACGGTTTAGCTTCGCAAAAGAAAATGTCTTTTTTAATCGATCGGTTATAATTAGACTGCGGATATTTATGCAAATGCATATTTTTCTTATTGCGTATGTTTTTCAAATTTTTACATATAAGACAAATCATTTAATACGTTACATATATCTTTTATATTTGATATATTTTTATTCAGTTATCAGCTCTCCTTGCAATATTTGATGAATAATGAATTATAATTCATATGGTTAACGATGACACTTGTTTTTCGAAGGCAAATTTTTCGGACACCCCGTGTATATATCTATGTATTTATAAATGTTGTTGAAAGAAAGAACAGATGGTCGGAGGAGAAAGAAAACGAAGGATGTTTTAGCAGGATCAAGAGAAAAAGTGGGGTAGTGGAAACGTTTTGCCAACGCTAATCTCGCGTAACGAGTGACCTTTGTGAATAAAGCCCCCGACGCGTTCCACGATGGTTAAAAAGAAAAAAAAAAAGGAACGAGGTGAAAGAACTCAGCGGGTTTTGATATCATTCTCGCCAATGGAACCGAGTTCCTTTGCGTCTCGATGTGGAAAGAAAGAGAAAGCGCCAACAAAGGAAATTCTTATATAGCGAAGGTGATATTAAAAAGGGTATGAGAGGGTCGGTCGGTAAAGAAGATACCTACCTATGAACAATAATATTTTTCTTATAAAGAACGGCTGGCTATTTGCACCCCTCTTTTTTTCTCTCTCTCTCATATTTTTCGATTATCGTCGGATTTAGAGTCCCCTTTAAGGTCTCCCGAGGCCATTTTGGAACGTGCCCGATCGATCGATCGAAAAAAAAAAACATATAGGTACATCTACACCTAACGCGCGTCGCGTGTCTCTCTCGTGTTTGTTTCTCACGCGTTCACGAGATCATCCTGCGAGCTTCCGGCTATTTTCTCTCCCGAGAAGAAGAAAAGAAGGAGTCTACGATGAGGAGAAGCACGAGGTAGAAATGAAAAATAGTTTGAGCCGTTCAAACCAAAAGTAACCAACCGCTGTTACTTACACCACTACTACCAACACGCGTTCCTCTGTGTCTAGTTTAAAGATAAGAGAAAATAACGAGGCCGACAGGCACGAGGAAGAGAACTAATTCGGCGCATATTTCACACAAGACCCTTTCTGCTACGTTCCTATGTGTATATAGTATATATACCAACGTGAACGAGGAGAGAAAGAGAGGGAGATAAAGGAATTAATTGCATTGGAATCCCAACTTTTTCTTGCTCGTTCAATTAACGATCTTTTCCTTTTTTTTAAGGTTTTCCACTATAGTTTTTTATCTCTCGTGACATTTTTCATGAACCCTGCCTTACATTTAGGATCTTTAATTATTATTAGCTTGATTAATTACTTAATAATGAAATATTTTGAAAAATTCAATCTTGCTCGTAAATTATTATCATCTTAAAGTCGTGTAATTCATTAGTGAAGTTTTTCAGCAAAATATTAGTTTCTGTTCCGGACTATTAACAAGTAAACGAGAGAACCATACGTGCAGAGATTAGAAATGATTGTAAATGTAAATACAGGGAATATCACGCGAGTTTCTTTTTCCTGCTCCCACGGTTGAAAACTTTCGTTCTCGACGAGGTAAATTATTCATAAGCGATAGCCCAGTTGGAAAAGTTTCGCTTAAAGATGTCTCTCTCTTTCTTTCTCTACTTACGAATTCGAGAGGGGAGCCCACCCGGTAGAGAATTTTTTCGCGTGGTTAAAATAAATTTTGGGTTACAAAAATAGGGTAAATCGCGAAGAAGGATAAACCGTAATTATGTATCCGGTTGAAAAGGATAATGCGCGTGGCTTTTATACAGGGATTAAACGCGAGACTCTCTCTCTCGAATTCGAGTCGTCTCGCTTCGAGCTCGTGGTTTCGTGAAAGCTGATTTCTCCGTTGAGAAGTTAAGTTAGCCGAGTAATTTCGCGAACTTTCGAGATCGATGTATACCTCCAATCCCGTTTCATCTTCGCGATAACTTTACTCGACGTTCCCATCAAGTTTTCTTTCTTTCTTTTTTTTCATTCTCTGATAAGGATCAAATCAATGAGAAGTTATTTTTATTTCTTGAAAAATTTCTTGACAACCTTCGTTTTATTTATACTTTATATCAAGGATTAAATCGACGCGAAGTTATTTTCGTTTTTTGTTAAAGTGCGATAACTTATTTTATCTTTTTTCTTTCCATTAATTCTTCGCTCTATTTCCGTTCGTACGTATTAAAAAAAAAAAGGTTAAACTTACCTTTTCGCCGCTGTCACTTGGCAGATAAAACGTTAGGACCGTAAGAAATGAGATCCCCATGCACGGTATGATAATGTTGACGGTGTAGAAAAGCGTTTTCCTTCTCATGGTTATGTTGAACGTGATGTCGAGGTATGGTTCGTCGCAGCACGTATAAAACTTTTCGTTTCTGCGAAAGAATATTCGAAATATATATTAATCTAGATACTATCGCATTTAGATTTATTATTCTTACAGATCGAATATCGAACTCACCGTACTGCAGGCACTTCAAGAATATCCCACTCGACGGACATGTAAAATTCCGATAAATCGACACCAACGTCCACGATGTTGCTTCCCGATTTTTCATCCATGTGCCTTAGATCGACCTACGTGAAACAAAATAGAAAAGTTCTTTCGTGATTACCATGAATTTCACTGTCGGTCATTTTATCTGCTCATTTCATCAAACGCCATGCCCACGATAATATAAAGCTTCTCGTTAAAAGCGAACTTGCGAGTATGAGAACTACAAACAAGTAATTCAAAGAATTTATTTCATTTGATAAAAGATGTATTAAGAATTAAAGAACCTTATCGTGTTTTATAGACCCGCATGTTCGCGACTAACGATCAATTTTACGAATAATAATAATAATAATAATAATTTATAAACAAGTTTGAAGTGCACGTCTCGTGATGCACCTGATGCCCGCCAAAGCGCAAAACGGAGCAAAAATATCTAAATAGTTGGAATTTCGTTCGATTTGGCGCACCGCGACGATCCGCTTAAATTTGTTAACTCGAAAAAGTTTATAAAAAATGGAAGGAGATTTTTTTCTGTCTACGTCGAATCGATCGTCGCCGGTGGAAAAAGTCGAACGGGAATTTCAACGGTTTCGCTCAACGTGGGCGTTACGAGCTTAAATACTAGCCACTGAAACAAACGCTTTTTTTTCATTTTCTCGCTTTATCGATCGGGCTCGTCAATTCCGGAGTGAAGAAAAAATATATTCACCAAAATTTCTTACACTCTAATTTATGTATTTATTTTTATTCTGATTTTTTATTTTTTTTTTTCAACGAAGATTCGAGTCACGAACATCTCCGGAATTGATCGTCTCGTTTTTTTTTTTTAAACTTAAATCTACTAGTTCACTAGTCTCCTCTTTTAAAAACTAGCCACTCGAATATTTACACCACATTCAACGTACATTCGCGCTCGAACGCGTGCGCATCAATTAGAAAAACAGGCTGAGGTCCAAGTACACAGAAATTATATATATATACATATATGTATATAATATATATATATGTATATGTATGATCACAAAAAAGAAGTCCAAGGCAACGATGATGATTATAAGTACACTGACGAGAGCATCGCATCAATCAATCGCTAACAACAATTGAACAAATGGATTTTCGATGAACGGGTCATCTAGAAAAAAGGTTTTACATTATTTCTAAAAAACTTGCATAAATAAGATCAATTAGTTATTTCTTTCGTAAACATGGAGAAAAAATATGCAATTTCAATTAATTTTTGTAGTTTGAACCAATCATGGACAGATTTAAACGTCATAACTAGACTGCGGATATTTATGCAAATGCATATTTTTCTTATTGCGTATATTTTTCAAATTTTACATATAAGACAAATTATTAAATATTCTACATATATCCTTCATACTTTACATATTTTTGTACAGTTATCAGTTCTCTTTGTAATATTTAATGAATCATGAATTATAATTTATATGCATTTGCATAAATATCCGCAGTCTAGTCATAACCTTTTTATAATTTTTTAAGAGTACAAAAAATAGAATTATACCTCCTTTATTAGAGACCGTTCATCGATACTAGACGACTAAACTTGGAAACTTTGTGCAAAATCATTTCTCTCCATTATTAACAAACAACGAAGGAACCTTCTCTCTTTTTTTTTCGACGAAACGAAGACGAACGAACGAGAGAGATAGAGAGTGGATAAAAGCAACCTGAGAATACCGTCTAATCGCAAGTGGAAGTTAACTTTCCCCTACTTCTGAGGATTATTAGTTATTATCTGACTACAAGCGTGAGACGATATTTGTGTACGGTATGGAAATTCTCTTTTTTTCTTACTGGTAGGATTTTTCTGTGTGCGAGTGTGGGTGTTTTCTAGCTTTCGATCTAGCTTTGCATTCGGAAGATGCAATTTTGTTTGCACTCTACAGACTGCTACTGACTGTATCGAAGTGTATCAATCGCTCGAGCTATCTTTTTAAACTATTTCTGTGCAGACGAAACATGTATACGTGTTTTCATGTGGCTGTGTGTATGTGTGGAATAAAAAAGAGTGAGAGGGAGATGTCACTTGATAACAATTTTTTTTTTATTTCTAAAATTGTCTACATCGAACTTTTTTTAGAAAAAGAAAATAAACAACATGTTGTATCCCGAAGGAAAGGATTTACATTTCGCATAAATAATTATTATGGGTATGTGGCAAGAAAAAAATAAGAATTGTTTTTTATTTCTTTAAGCAAGGAAACACGCGACATAAAATAAATTTCAAAGAAATAAATTCTATTCAGTATGACGGTATCGAGTGATAAAAAATGGTATTATGTTTTTTGGTCGAAGAAACACGCGATATTTAATTAGTAAATTTATGAAAGTACCGTAAGAAATTTCGTTGGAATTTCATTTTGATCCACCCATTCTTGGATCCAAACCCTCTCTAATACGGGTAAATTATTGTCACGATGGAATTTATCGTTACAGAGCCCCCTATTTTTAGGAACGATGCAGACGTTAAATTAGCTCTTCTTGAAGAAAGAAAGATATAGAAAATTTGTTCGATATCAAACCGTTGACGGTATTCACGGCAGCGGATGTATTTCCGCCATCTTGCGGGGTTAATACATTTAAAACAAGTGCGAGAGTGCCTCGTCACGAAATTTAGACAAAATAGCTGACAAATTTCGCTACCCTCTATGCGAAAATATTTTTTTCTATCGCTTTTCCCCGACTCTCGATCGGAGATGCGGAAACACGTTTAATTTTCCATAAATATTCATGAGATATTTTATTTCGAAAGACTGTTATCATTGATGTTGCACGAACCGACCGCAAAGCAGATTTATTTTTCAAATACACGCAGATATTCTCGTATATACGAAACGTAACAAACATAAATTATTGTTTCATCGCACCATTAGCCCGATACGCGTCATTAAATTTATAGATATCATGATTACGTGTAATCACTTCTCGGGTTATCTATTAATTATTTTAAATTAATTACGATGCCACCGATTATATCTCTCTGTTTCTCAATGATTTTGCATCACGCATTACAGATTATAGAATATTCCTAAAATTAATTATCGATATCAAAGGATCGGTTAAAAATGGAAAAAACAAATTATTAACGATGGTTCGTCCGATAGAAATTACAGGTTACATCGAAAGACTATGCGTTTGACATTGTCACGGTAAACGCGAGAAACACTATTTATCATTTGAAGAAGTTATGACACGTAGTTAGCATGAAATAGTAACTAAATCTGTCGGTGATCAAGATCCGGGAAGACAGATTAAATTAATTAGCGCGAGAGACTATCTTCATTGCACTGGCGAGTTTCTACAAACTCGTCGAAAGATCCTTTGGAAGCGCCTCAGAGTTTAGGATTCCCATAGGAATTCTAATTTGAAGCGTGATTACGGCGTGGGATGTTTCTCGACTGTAATATCTATAACGAGGTACATGTAACGTATTACATTCTAGATATTATAAATAAATATATGGAAAGTATTTGTATATTATTCGAAGCTAAAAAACGTTTTCTATTAATTAACGAGGTGGAGCTAATATTCCATAGAAATTATTTTAGAAAATTAATTTTGTATCAAATGGTTTGAAGAAAAAGGTCGATAATCGTGCTACGAGCTTGTAAAAGAGAAATGAATTTTAGAACTTATTTTACGTCTTCTCCACGTATTAGAAACGATCGAGAAAATTTGTCTCGATATCGAAGAAGGAGCTCTCAAACTTCACTTAATTCACCGACTGCGAAACCCACACGGTGTGTTAAAAGCTTTAGAGAAGTGGAACGGAAAATGTGGTTTTTCGCGTGGGAGGGATTCGTTACAAGTTTTCCAAGGATGAAAAGAAGAACGTGGATAGGATCATATGTAGATATATAGGTAGGAATATACAGGTGATTTTTCTAATAAATTCTAAGGAACGATTTCTCAAACTGATTCTCTTCCATTTTTCTTAAAGGAAAATATAGGAGAAACTTCGATTTTAATTTTCATTAAAATTTAAATAATTGTGAATGCTAATTAATAGCTATATAGTATACTTGAATATAAGTACGTAGTCATAAGCCTACAAATACCTAATAATAATTTAAATAATTGCTCATTATCGTTGTAAATAAGTTATTTACATAGTTATTATGCCTAACTTCCAACAATAGTAAAAAAATGCACTTACAATCTATAAACAATTATAATAATAACAATAATAAATTATATTCTACAGGTTATAAGATTAGAGTGCTCTTGTCACGTTTAATTACGAAAGGAAAATACGTATTTTTCCGTGTTTACGCGAATGGACAATTTTTCCAAGGATTTTATATTCCCGCCCGTATATATACCTACTGATATAATAAATCACGCCACTCGCGCATACGTTATTCACCAATTCCCGCGTACGTAACCAAATGGCGCGAGAGCATAATCGAGGATAACTCAATAAATATTTCATGCCTGCTGGGAGAGCTCGGCTTGACGTGTAAGATCGATGACGCGTTTCGAAACAGCTATATATGTATATACATAGATATATGTATTCTTTCCATGTATTAACATTCGATTGCATCTTATTTTTTAATCATCGATAGAAATGCAATTCAATCGTGTATTCGCGTGCCAGTGAACTATTTAAACATTTTAATCCTAATCGATAACTTAAAACGTGATCTTTCTCGGTTTTTTTTTTATTAAAATACACGTTGGTAAAAATTGAGTGAAAAAGTTTTTTACAGAGGCACGAAATATTCTATTTTGAAAATTTCTATTTCAGAATCGAACGAAAACCGATACATCCGCGTTTACTTATCGAGCCATCAAGAACGGCACCCTTCCTCGCATCATAGTCTCGCTCTTGCCTTCTCTCCCTTTGCCAGGTCTCAACATCAACGTCAATCCTTTCTACTGGCAGCGCTGCTGCTTGCATGCGAGAAATCGACTTTCCGCGAACGACGAAATGACGGACGGAGAAATTGAACGCGCCGACGCGTGAAACGGCAGCCGAGCCCCCGTTTTCTCGATTATCGGCAGCCCTTTTTCTTCTTCTTCTATTTTCGATTTCCTCGAATCGGTCTCGTCGATTGTTCGCCGACAATTAAGATTAAAATGCAAAAATTATTTCCAATTTCCGTTTTTAGTTGAATTTATTGCCTTGTCATCAATTTAAACCATTGTATGACGATTTGAAGGAATTTTTTATGGAAAGTTAAGTTATAACTTGTTAAAAATCTCCTTTTGAAAAAACATTCCCTTCGTTAAAGAAAATATTCGTTAAAGTTTACCTATCATCCTGTCTTTTCTAAATATTGAAAAACCATTGTCCCTAATTCGTTTTTCCAGCTAACTAATATTTTTCCGTATCCCCTGAGAAAATACAAGGCAGATGCCTTTTTTTTACCGAAAAAAAGAGAAGAACAGGATGTTTTGTTGCCGTTGAAGGTAACCTCGTAATTTTTTGTCATTAACCATCGGTACGTTTCGGTTTCGCGTAGTATCGCGTGATGAATGGGGAGGAACGATGATGGATGCGTCTCCGGGGTGCGTTTCATACTTCCCTCCCTTTTTTTTCCAAGCCACTTCTTCTCTCGTTTTATATTTCCCTCTTCCGCGGGAGCAACAACGCAGGTAGTTCGTTCTTGTCCCCCGGCCTTGTATATCCGTAAATACGTTAGCTAGGTGCTAAGTCATTAATTATCGTTAATTCGAATCCGGACGCAGGGATAAATTTGAACGGACGCGTCAAATAAATCTCACGTTCGAATATAAATTACAAATTCTTGCGTGTCGTCGAAAAGACTCGTGAAAACAATCTCCCATTAAAATAATACGGAATTAGCAAGGAAAACGTTTGATTCTAATTTTTTTTTTTTATGTGTGTTTCAAAGTGAATTAATAATATTAACAGATTGAATTTTGTTTTTTTCTTTGTTCGTTACGAGATTATTGGTATTTTTATTAATATTTCCTATGAAGTGTTTTTTAGGCGTTAATACTGAAGCATTATTGTTTCTTTGATCGACAGGCTATTATTCTATAACGTAGGAAAGACCCGTTCGACGTCTTTGAATCCTTTGATATCGCGTTCGTCGACTTAGCCTAGCCTGATTTCGAGGATTTCGCGTTTATCACGAAGGGAACCTTGTTAAAGTGAAAATCGTTCTCCTTTTCTTTACGACTTTTATGCCACTCGATCGACTATATAAACACGAGCTTACATTCACTCGCGAACGTTTATTTCCAATGGACCTTTTTTCATTAGGTATGTATTCATTTACGGGCACACGTGCGTGTATAAATGTCTTCATCGTTCCTTGAAATCGAACGGGAATATATCGATTTCAGGTTTGATTGGAACAATGGCATCTATTTAAATGAAGCTTAATCGTGAAATACAATAATCCACGTTTTCTTTTATAAGTCTTTATAATTTCAAACGAATAAGCACGATTTCCGTGAATTATTCTCAAATAACCTAAATGATTTTATTTTATTGCCTGGCGATCGTTAGACGAATTATGATGAATAAGTTTTAAACGGTATTATTATATTTTTATCTATAAAGAACAAAAAGGTAGCGTACAATATTTCAAAAGCTTGTATCGCGAGGAGTACAAGGATTTTGCGAATTTGCAGTTTTACGGGAAAAAAGAAGAAGAAGAAGAGTAAAAGGATCGGCTAACGCTCTTGGGAAGCCGAAAGTTTTATCGCCCATCCTCGCATCCGACGTTGGATACTATCGCGAGAGAACTCGAAAGGAAAGGAGAAGAAAGAACTCGGAAGGAAAATTCGTGTCAACCGTGAGCTCTTTTTTCTATCCTCTTTTCTACGGGATTACCAGCGAACGTTCGCTTACTTTTATCAATTTCCTTTGGTAGAGGGACAATTTGCGGAGATAAAGAAACCAAAATTGCAATTGTCTCCACGATTCTTACTTACCACAAAGAAATTTCTTTACGATCGAATTTTTCGACGATAAAATCTAGTATTATTTTATCATCTTGTAACAAACGTATATAAATGAATTTAGAAACAAAAATTTTTCCAACCGTTACCGCGCATAAAAAAATGACTGATCACTAGACTGCGGATATTTATGCAAATGTATATTTTTCTTATTGCGTATGTTTTTCAAATTTTACATAAAAGACAAATCATTGAAAATGTTACATATATCCTTTATATTTGACATATTTTTATTCAGTTATCAGTTCTCTTTGCAATATGTGATGAATCATGAATTATAATTTATATGCATTTGCATAAATATCCGCAGTCTACTGATCACCTATAACATTTCTCTTTGCCGGAAAAAATTGCCATTTTTACAAAAAGGATAATTACACGACTTAAAATTTATTTAAAAACATTTCTCCATAATAATCATAAGCTCGTGCTATCGCGCAAATACATAGGTTATAAGAACAATAATAAGAAGAAGAGATCGAACATCGTCGCCGTCATGATCGCGCGGACGGGAAACGAGAGGAAATAGTCTCAAGCGGAAATAGCAACGGCAGTATCCCGTAGATCGAGATAAATCGAGTTAATGAATTCCACGTGAAAATAGCGTCGGCCGAACGGGCACAATTATCGAGCGACCCACATTTTCGATTGGACTCCTCCAACGATGGAAAATTCGTGCTCGGTTATACGCGATGTTAACATGGCTGTTAACGTTACCCTTATTCTTTTCGCGCTTCGTACCATAGAACACACCCCGTGTGGGTGCATCATTTTTTGTTGTCGTCGAAGAGAAGTCATAACCGCGACGAAACGAGACGAGGAAACCGAAAGGCGAATTTATCTCGATTAAAGCTCGCGAAAAGTTGCTACCGAGTTTTCTCGCGAGTTCCCCCCAGTACTCTAATGGAAGTTTCGTGCCTGTAACCAAGTTCTCGTCGTATATTAAATGTTGATTTTTATCATTCTGAAATATGAAATTTCGTGGAATTGAAAAGTATCTTTGGGGTGGGTTAAACATGAATCCATGACGAACACAATGTGTCTCGTGTTTTACGTATGGTGTTTAAAATTGGCGATAAGTACGATTTCACATTGATTTCGATTTACTTCGACAAGCACACCGTTGTGTCGGACAATGGACAAGAGTGTTGTACGTAAAAGCGACAAGCGAACATATTACAGCTACACCATCAGCCTGGAGTTGTAACTTGACGCGTTCTACAAAAATCCACCTAGTGAAATTTCCTTCGTGAATATTTCCTGTTTAACATCAATTAGAAAAAAGCCATTCTATGTAACTAGTGAATGTAAATAGTGGCGAGAGTAAGGAAAGAAAGGTGTATCGAGCGATTTGGTAGGGTTTTATGCAAAGGAATTGACTTTTTTTTTATCTAAAAATATTGGAAGATTCTTCCGAGAGAAGGGAAATAAAAACAGGATAGAAGTGACAGCAGAGAGATAGAAAAAACACAGAAAAAGAAAGGTACATCTGAGGTGTGAGAAACGGAACAGATAGTAGTCATGGTGCTTGGAAAGGATTCGCGCGCTTCTATAGGTCCCTTTAACTGTGCCGGCAGGTCTACGACCTGACTACGAGTACGCGTGCACGAATCAGATTAGATTGTAAGCACCTGCCCAGGATGGTGCCGTGCTTTCGAGATTGCGGGGATTCAGGCAACCGGGCTTTCAGGTAAAGCGAGTTTCTAGTTTTTCGTGTCTTTAAATCAAGCCCTTCTTCTTCTATCTCTGTGCATGTGCGAGCTCCTATCTCTTTCTATGCGTATATTTCAAAGGTCTCCTACTTTAATCGATCCACATTTAACACTCAAATCCAATTTTAAGGAAATTTAGTTGTATTTTAATTTTAGAAAAATTTAATTAAAATTTGTCAGCTCGATTAAAATGGAACACCATGAAACGTTGAACCGTTTCGACTCCATGACAATCACGTTTCGCACATTATTTCGAAAAGAATGACATTTTAATTAATTGTTTCGGGCTGTTGTTTAATATGACCGAGTCGAGATATAAAATGTGATTAAAAAAAAGAATAGGATAAAATGAATTACGTACGACATATACCGTATAAGATTATTCCTCGTGTATTCCAATTAATTATTTACGAGCTCGTGGATTTTTCGCGACGAGCGCGTTAGGCGGCCGCGAAAAATGACGATTGTTTTCGCACAGTCTCCCGAACAATCCGCGTATATCCTTTTCTTTCTATACTAATTGTAATTTTTTCTCGAAATATCTCGTAATAATTGTATCCAATAACAATACAAAATTTTTTTTAAAGATCGACTCAAGTAAAAGCAATTGTTTTGTTTTTATTATTTTTAATCTCGTTATTATAACATTTATGCATTCCCAAGTTCTCATCGTTTCTAACAAAACGATTTTAAGAGAATTAAACTATATATTTGTAAACTTTGTTGAACAAATTTTAATACCATGCGAAAAAAGTCCTATTATTTCTTTCAATTAAAAAGTTTCCCACGCTAACATCCTACGTGTACATTTCAGAAAACAAAATTAATCTAAATCGGCTAAAGGAACGAGAAGTGTGTATGTAAAATTGGTCGTCGTGTACGAGGGTAAAAACAGAAAAAGGGATACTCGGACTATCGTGATCGTTTCGTTTATTTTTTTTATATTCATTTTTCTAGTTCTCTTTTTTTTTATCTCTAGAAGACCATGGAAAGGCAAAAAGCACTGCGAACGTCTTCAAATACGAAGGAAAATACGAAAGGGAAAAAAGTTAAATGCAGGCACATTCTACGGAGTAGAAGTAAAATTTTCATGACTCTCTCTTTCACTCTTGAGAAACATTACGGAAGAAATTCATTTCCTCTCTCTCTCTCAATGTTCCTCCGTGTCTGACTTTCGTTCTCTATCCTTCGAATTTCGTGAATGAACGTTCGCACGTAAGGAACACAAATACCCTCACGCACACGCACAAACGTACGATACACTCATACGGTCTTTCTCACTATGGACATAAAGCTTTACCTAATATAGCAAACGCACACACGCACGCACAATTAAATGCTCCCTAAAACAACACATCGAGCTTGCAGTATTTGGCGCTTACTATTATATATGTATACATATACAGGGTGTCCGCTTCCATGTAGTCGAGCGAAGGACTACATGTACACATCAATGACTTGAATCGAAATGTCTAATACCATTTTTCGAAATTCGACTTAGTTAACGAATTATTAACTAACAAAGATCGGCCAATCACGGTGAGCAGCGACATGTAACGTTGTTTATTGTGGATTGCTCCTCCTACCGCTTCATCTCTTGCCTAGCTGCGTGAACCGCCTTCCTTTGTTAATCGCCGTAATTGGCTGATCTTTGTTAATTATTAACTCGTTAACTAAGTCGAATTTCGAAAAATGGTATTAGACATTTCGATTCAAGTCATTGATGTGTACATGTAGTCCTTCGCTTGACTACATGGAAGCGGACACCCTGTATACATATATATATCGCACAAAACGCATACTTACGTATACACTTGCAAACAATGATACACATATATATATATATGTATATATATATATATATATACATATCGGGTCTCAATGCAATCGTTGCATATATATACATATATGTATATATATAAAGGTGTGACACTCGCGACGAATGCATCTGTTTTGTTGCGTGCGTTTGATAACTCGATACGTATGACCTTTAGCGTAAGTGTGAATGGATTTGTGATACGAGTATACTTTCTCTGTATGTATCTATGCGTGTTGGTTTCTCTCGAGCGAACGTGCCTCTCTGCTGTATAATACGTGTGTTTGCGTTAGCGAAGGTGACAGTCGAGTGCAACCGAGCCACGTTGGAAATTTTCGTGGGTGTCTCTTTAACCGGCATACACGAGACACCGAAAATACATATTTTCAGGATTTACCGTGTCTCTCCTATTTTGAAACGAGAAAAAGATGAGGATACCGTAACGTGTATACGTAGCAAGGATACAGGGTACCTCGAAATATTACGTTAACGCTTTAACGAATAAAAGATTTGTCGCGAATATCGTTGGGATGATATTGAAAGAAACTTTTTAGGTAGAATATTAATAAGATTATAATTGGTTATAATGTTTCATGTTATGAAATGGTAATTTTGTAATTGTCGGCATAGCTTTGACGTACCCTGTGTAATGTTTGTACGCGATGTCGTGTTTTTAGTTGCACTCCACGTGTCACGGCATTGCGGTAATGCGGCGAAAAGAAAAAAAGAATGCATTCTCCAAATGTGATCGCACACAGACCGGCGAATTACGTTATAACGTATTTTTGTTGTTGTCAAGTTTAAATTAAAGTATACGAATAAGCGTAAATGAAAATCGAACCCCCATGGAAAAGGTATAAAATTGTGTGTCTCGTGAAATTGATCTCACTTTTTTTTTTCTTTTTTTTTGTGTACTCGTAAGAATCGTGTATCGATTTGTGAGATAACTTTTTTCGTTCGAGTGTTTAAATAGAGAATGGGAGGAGCGTGCATAAAAGTGCATATATAAAAAGGTCCAATTTTCTTCTCGTCCTTTAAAAGGAGAAGAAGCTGCCGGAATAATTAACATCGATCGGTCGATCCGACCACTTTAGAAAGTGTCGTCGAACTCGTAACGCATCGTTGAGTGATATTTAAAAAAGGAGGTCGCTTGGCTAAATTTCTCGATATATATTAAGTTATCGATGTGCCTCTGTCGCTCCCGGAGAAACGTCCTATCGTGCGCGAGATCTTTTTATATGGAGTGATTCAATGATATCGAGTGAAATTAGACGTTCCAAAGGGTTACTTTCAGAAGTTGCATCTCAATTGGATAAATAATTTATTTCAAAAGTATTCTACCAGATGAAGCACGTAATTGAATCATCACGTTTTTATATAAAAAAGCAATTTCAAAATAATGTTTGGAACTTTGACGAGAAATTAATTTATAATAAATGTTTGATAATTTAACAAAAAAATGTCTCATAGGAGAACCGGAAGCACGTCATCGAATTAAATTTTGTTTTTATTCGTTTGTTAATTATAGTGATGATCGAATTAAGTGATTCGCGTTTAAATTTCGAGCAATTTATTAATCAACCCCCATCGTAAACACTTTTCCCGTGAATCCCTAAGGATATTCATCGCTATACTCATAATCGGATCCGTAAAATCGCGAGCTAACTTGCCTCGCCGCTTCCCCAAGATCAGCCACCATGCCATTTATCAAGTTAACGTTTCGCTCATAATCGCTGACGTGCTAATCGAAATCTCCAAGAGGTATCTTGATAGAAAGAGAAAGAGAGAGATAGAGAGAGAAAGAGGGGGGAAAGCAGGGGAAGAAAGCTTTGGATGGTTTCACTCTTACATAGGGACTAGGACGAAGCCGTTAACGGTCGTGTTTGAGGAAGGATCACTGACGAAATCCTATCAACCGGCTGGAAACTCGTTATCGGTTGTGGTGGTTGCTATATAGTAGGTATGGAAAGAGAGAAACGGGATGAAAAATAGAAATAAAAAGGTAAGAAAAATTGAAACTTTTGAAACGTTATTCTTATGATATAAATTGTATTATTCTTTATAATTAAATGGAATGGAAAAAAATTGAACTATATTGTTAACCAAATTGAATTTAAAAAATGGATTAGAAAAGTAAATGTCTGTACGATTGGATGGAATAATAAATTTCGAGCTCTTATCGAAGTATTCGATGGAGTAAAAAATGAAATGTCGAATAAAAGTAAATTCGAGTGACTCGAACGCGCAGCAACGCGATCTTACATTAGAGTAAGGTGAAACGAAATGAAATTCCGCTCGACGCTCCTCGTACACTTCCATAGACTTCGTATATCCCCTTTAAGAGGCCCTTAGGGGAAAGTATAGTGCTCTCGCGGCTTTAACACCGGCTACGGCGAGTCGCTGACTCGTTGAGTGGCTCATGTCAACGTGACCGGGTCAGAGGACGGGCCGATATTTGTTGGGACACGCGACGACGACGATGGTGGTTTCTTTCTTACTACGCCACCTTTGAATTCCATCGATCCAATCAGACTATAATTCATCACGTACGCGCGAACAGAAATTCTGAACATGGTTTATGATCTTGCTTCCGTCTAATTTTCATGTAAGAAGTTCCGAAGCTCGTTTCAGTTTTATTAACTTCAAGTACCTACGAGCTTCTAACTCGATTCCTGTCGAATGCTCCAAGATAATGGGGATGGATGTTAAAGTTTTTGAACAATGTCTAGGTAGCCGCATTCATGAAATATTTTATACCTTTCCTGTATTGTGTTAGCACAAAAGTGGATATTGACAGTTACGAGGGATAATATTTTTATACGAGGTATGTTAGTAATAGCAATTTAGATCACGATGTACTACATTAGAATTTTATTGACAGTTTGCGAAGGATGATCAAACTTTCGAATATTTCTACTTAGAGTATAGAAATCGAACGTCGTATCGGACTTCAAAAAATCATCAAGATTTTTGACGCTTCGACAGTGGCGATTATCTAGATTATTGACAGTCACGAAATATATTTGCGGTATATTAATAGAAATTCAGATCGTACGCAACTTTAGAATTGAAGAATCATCGGGACTATTGACAGCTTGACAGTTACGAAGGATAATTGAATTCTCGTGTATTTTGACTCGTAGCGTATCGATGGAAGCTCGGATGACGCGTTACGTTAGACTCACAAAATCATCGCGGCGATAAAGCTGGTAAACTTAATCGTAGCAGAAATTGCAGGAATGTCGAGTTTGATGGCCTTGAACTTTGAAACTTCCTTAGAACTCGAGGAAACTCGAATTTTAATCGTCCTTTGACAGGTTTCGTTCTCTCTCACTCGCTCTCTATCAAACCTATTCGATCGTCCTCGACAAGGATAAAGAACGGGAACGCACGAGCATCATCGCCGTGAAAAGGACTATTGGAAATGGCTAGATCGATACGTCTGTTCGCTCGCGCGTTGAATACCTAGGCCCCCTCTATACTCCCCCTCTCTCTCTCTCATGTATATGTATCGATTCATCGAGTAATAAAATCTATGCCAATCGCGGCACCGTCGCGCGCGCTAGTTCGAGCACTCGAGAATGTATGAATACAAATTGCCTTCGAACCTCGGTGCTTCGACCTACGCGATTTCGAATGATCGATACTTTGCGATATCTCGAAACTTTCCTTATGCTTTTCCATCCTTTTATTTCGAGAACCCCTTCGCTTTTTTTTCATCTTCGTTAAACGCGATAGGTCGACGCTTCACGGTTGCCAGATATTTTCCCGCTAGGACGACATTTGTATCGGGCCCTTCAAATATTAGTGCGTTGATTAGACTTCGTTGACGCGGTCGAGTAGCACCGATCAAGACGGGTTAACCGACGTCCCATCGTATTTATAGATCAAAGTGGGTCATTCCGTATAGAGGAACTAGGACGAGTTATCTCTTTTTTTGGGAAGACAACGGCTCTATTTCCTTGCGATCTTACTACGAAACCGTGCATTTGGAAAAAAGAAAATGCCATGTATCGTACAGGGTGTAAAAAAATGTTTTCTCTTGACAACCATAGTTGGATTCTACACTTTCAAATCGGTGGAGATCTACTAAAAAAAAACTCCCCGCAAAATTGATCTTGATCTCGAAAATCAAGGTCCAATTTTTTGTTAACCATGTGACGTTCTACTCTTCCTTAGGCCAAAATCGTCAAAAGAATCATATGTCCCAAAGCAACCCTTTCGTTAGAAATTTATGTTGAAATATTGTTATTTGCAAAATGAATTTTATGTTACATAGTAACATCGTATGTAACTCGTAGTAACTCGTATGTTATGCGTGACAAATGTGTGATATTTGTTGATTTTCGAGATGAAGGTCAATTTTGCGGGAAGTTTTATTAGTAGATCTTCACCGATTTGAAAGTATAGAATCCAACTATGGCAGTCATTCGAACGAGTCATTAACAAAGCTAATACAAATATTGATCCTTCAAATACTTTTATAGGGATCCGTTCGCGTAAACACCGAAATATGTACTTCCATTATCAAAATTGCATTTAACGGGTACCTCGTCGCGCTCGTTCGCTAAAATATATTCCTAACGAAATAAACACCGTCGTACCATTCGGTTTTACATCGCTTTCGGCCATAAAAGAGATACGCGTAACAAACCGGACGATTCGGTGTAAACCGTTTAAATAACTCGACACGGTTTCTGACTCGTAACTGTTCGAACTACTCCCTGAACACGAGTGGTAGGAGTCAACCATTCACCTGACAGTTCTCTAACACCCTATCAACGTTTTATCGACACGAGTTAGGCGTGGTCGCTATCTTGACTACTTTTCGAACACCGGGGACCCCGACGTGGGTTGTTCGGGGTCAGTTTGACTCCCAGGAGGGGGGTGGAGATCAGGTAAATTGAATAGAAAACTCGAGAAGCGAAAAGCCGAAATTTGGTGGGAGAATCGGGAGTTCGACACAAAAGCGAAGAGAGAGAGCCTGGTACGAAGAGATATGCGTTGGAACAAGCGCATAGAATTCTTCCTCGTACGTTCTAGGTTGCTTGCCGGATAGCTACGTGCTCCGAAATATCGATCTCTCTCTCTCTCTCGCGCAGTTTCTCGCTCTCTTTATTGCACCGACGGAGCGTGTGCGTGGAAAGGCTGAGTGGAAGCGTCGGAGAACGTCGGAGTGTGCTTTAAAAGGTGGCTCCGTTCGTCGTTTATCTCTCGACGACCAGAACTACCTCGGAAGAGCATTGTTCCAAGATCATCTCGTTGACGTTAGCGATCACAATTTACTCAACTTTTCCTTTGCTTTCAAAAGATGACGCGCATGATTCCGTGCCGTTTCCAAGAAATTAACGCGTTTGGGTATAGCGTTGGTATTTAGAAATGATTCGAGATGTCATCTCGTCGATGATCGCAATTTCCATGGAGACTACATAAGGAGTACGAACTCAAATGGGAGAATTGAGAGAATTTGGCCTGAAAAGTGCACAAATAAGGTTTACTTTTTCTAACACCAGCGTCGCTGCATTACCATGTGTACTGACGTGAATTAGCTTCAAAAGAACGAGTGAAGTGAGCAAATTAATATTTTCGAATCTATATATGACATATGAAGATTAAAAACCGATGCCATTTTGGTACATATAGAACACTAGCGCCCTCTTATTTTCGGCTAATATTTGTATACATGGAGTTCGGTCTCCTTATGTAGTCTCCATGGCAATTTCTTTCATTCGCGAAGAACGTGAAACATACGACACGTTAAAGAAACGAATGTTATCCGAATGTCGGTGGTATGGAGGGTAGAAGTAAGGAGGATCATCTCTGTATATTAAAAGTGTCCGCAAAATCCCGTAGAATTAAGATGGCGCTGCTGCATCAAAAGTCCCAAGTTTAAAAAAAGCGCTTAAAGTTGTTAGTGTCAATTTATATTGAATATGTTGTTAATATCAATTATATTAATTGAATATTCATTTACTGTATTTTTATCAACTACTATATTCAGTAGAACTACTTTTTACATTTTGCTATTTCCCTTTGGCAACTTCACTTCATCAATAACCGCCAAGTTCAGATCTAACCCCGATTGCTCATCAGCGCCACTTATGGAACTACTATTTTACGGTTTTTCGCGGACACTTTTACGACTGAAGTCCTATAAGAGATGAACCTCCTTACTTCTACCCTCCATAGTCGGTGGTAAGAATTTATTCAATTTTTGTTAAAAATACTTTTTCCTCTTTCAGTCGTACGAAAAAACAAAACACCGACTTCAAAGAACGAAGCTAACACTGGAAACTATTAATAAAAGGTCCGAAACGTGTGATCTCGGATGAAAAGTTGACGGTTAACTGTGTCAAGTCATCGAAAGTGTTCCGCTTGGTCGATTCTTCGATTTAACCTTCGGCATGTCCACTCGTGCAAGACTCCAGGGCCGATGTTAAGTGGATATCGAGTAGAAAATATAACTGAGGCCGAGGGTTCTCGAGATAGTAGTTATTCGTGGCTACTCGCGCATCCCACTAGGGCTGACTAGGAACTTTTTTGATAGATTTTAGTCGGTTTATCGGTAGACTCCATGATATAAATACATCCGATACGCTATCACCGCGATAGATATCAACTATACGACTAATTGGAAACGATATGTTCCCTGGCAAAACGCTAAAACCCTAAACACTGTCGATCGAATCCGCGCGTGTGTCTATCGCGTGCTCGTTAAATTGCTCACTGAATGGTTTATTCGCCGTTTATCGATACGGTCAGCGTGGTGTACAAACCGAATTTCAGATTCGCGTGCCGTTGTTATTGCCACCTTGGACGCACCGAGCGCTATCTAATTCATCGAAAATTATATACGACTCTCGAAGGATCGGACCCACGTGGATACGTAAAGTAGAATTTCCCGTTGCGGTTTGCACCCAGAGTTTCGTATAACAAATCCGTGGGTATACGTACCGCGGATTACTCGATCGGAGTAATCGGTATGAAAGTTTCGAAATAGCTGTCATTTCGTCTAACCGAGATTAGATTTCCTTTTGGGGGTTGGTTGATGGGACTTTTTTTAATTCTATTTAAATGAACATCGGGGGGAAAGTTTACGTTTGTACATTTTTCTCTCTCACGCGAGATTTTATACCTTTCCCACGTGCGTCGAGTACCAGTGCGACGCCCCGCATATTTATTTGTACAGCTATGAAAGAATTAAAATCCACGATCAATCCATCTCGATTGATATTCCCTCCGACGCGTTTTTTTTTTTTTTTATTATTTGCCATTAAGCGTTTGTTGCTCTTGTCGAGGCGAGGATCAAGCATTTCTAATCGCGTTTCGCTTCCTTCTAATAACTCGTAACTTCTTCTAATTTCGTCTAAACGTTTTTTTTCTAATTGCATGAAACTGGCTTTTTTTTTATCTAATCAGGCGTAACTTTTTCTAAACTCGTCTAATCTCATCTAATTTGTCATTCTAATCTCGCGTAATATATTGTAATTTCGTCGAACGGAAAATATGAATCGAGAACAAAAAGTATCTTTGAAAGAGGAGGATCGAAGTAACGCGTCGAAACCGATAAGAAAATGATCGAATGAAAAGAACGACGATTTAGCCGATCCTCACTAAGACATTAAGAGTACTAATTAATGTTTTGCTTGCGCAAAGGAATGGCAAAAAACTTGACGGCGATATCCGTTAAACTCGAATTGCACAGCTTCGTTAAAAAGGGAAGAAATCGATGATGGACAAAATAAAACGGATCAACTCAGACATGGCGAATGGAAAAATCAACACCGCAAGTCCAACAACCATATATATGTATATACACTTATATATATACATATATACATAATATTTATATGTAAAAAATGAGAATCGAAATCATAAGTCACGTGTCACGGCCAAAAGAGCAGCAGCATCGCACGAAATTACGACCATTACCGTAATATATATATATATGTGTGTAATAATAAACAACGCGAAGAGAAGGCATTCTTACGAGTAGTCAACGAAAAGGAGCAGGAAACGCTGAAAGTAACTCTACGAGGAAACAACAAAAGGAAACAATCAGTCTGAAATACGATATATGTGCATATATACACACACTTATGGTATTTATGTATTAAAAAAGCAAGAATGACATCGAGCGAGACTACTTTTTTTTTTTTTTTAGAAAAATGAATATTAGTCACGTGGTCATGATTGCAACACACATTTCTGAATCAATAAAAATTGAAAGAATATCCAAAGTATACCTCAACATCGATACGACAATCGGCAGATGCCATTGTTACTTTTAATTATTTATCACACGTTGATCGCACGAGCGTGTGTATATACGATTATCTACACATATATCTCGAGCTTTAGAAAAGTTTTGTGGAACGAATCTGCGATCGTGCTCCGCTGGATTGTCGGTGGCACCTTGAAACCGTCATAGGTCCAGGAGCCTAACTTCAAAACACAGGTCTGTACGTCGTACGGAAAGAACTCAACGTCGATGGAGCAGGAGGACTTATAAACAGCCGGCGGTTGCCAGACGACCAATCCGGAATAGTAGACCGTAGCCTTGGTCATCAGAGTCACCTCGTAGTTCCCGTCGGCGCTGGAATCACCGAAGAAACGTGCCGAGCGTGATCACGATCGGCTCATTCCCAAACACACAGAAGAAGAGGAGAAGAGGGAGAAAGTGGATAAAGGAGAAGAAGAAGAAGAAGAAGAAGAAGAAGAAGAAGAAGAAGATGATGATGATGATATCAAACGAGAGAGAATACAAGATAACGAAAATATTCGAAGAAAAAGAAAGAAAAGATGCTAACGCGAAGCGACCCCAGGGTCCCAAAACAAAATCTTCTTTTTCTCCTTTCTCATGGACCATACATCATAATCCCTCTCGATCCTGTCCCGTACTCCGCAAATGGATCACCCTGACATTAATCGTGGATATTAATTAGCTTAAGATCTAACAGAGAGATGACCGGCGAGTTTGACGAGAAATCGAAACTTCGATCGGTGGACCAGAAGAAAAAAACAATTCTTTCTCCTTCTAATCCCCCGTGGAAGATTCAATTTCTTCGTCCGTTTCTTGTCTCCATCTATTAACAATTAGGGGGGGGGTGAAGGGTGGTGCTCGCTAAAATAATAGGGGTTTGCTCGTTGAACCGGTTGTTTTTTTTAGGTGGGGAGAGTTAATTTAACGAGGGTGCACATTCGTCGCTTTCTCTTATCGCTTTCACAGTATTTTTATAATCGGTCTTTTTTTTTTTTTTTTTTTTTTGTTTCTTCGCTTAACGGCTACCATGCGAGTTTACCTTGAAGCCGTCATAGGTCCACGAACCGAACTTGAGGACGCAGGTCTGCTCGTCGAATGGGAAGTACTCCACGTCGATCTCGCAGGATGATTTATAAATGGCCGGGGGCTTCCACTCGACCAATCCTTGATGGTAGATGGTGGCCTTCGTGGCCAAGGTCACCTCGAAGTTGCCGTCCGCGCTGCGAGCGAGCACATTAGTGGTTCTGGGCGCTGCGGCGGTCGAGCTTACTTTGTACTTCCGATTCGATACCAAGCCAAGGCTTTTTTTTTTAATTTTAATTTTTTATTTAGCTTTGTTTGCCCTTTTTGCATCTCTAAATCGTTCGCTTTCCGGTCCCTTTATCATCGATTTTGTGTTATTATTATTAATTTTTATTTATTTATTTTTTTTTAACGATCCTTTCTCTCCTTCTCTTTCTTTCTCTTTATGTTTTTTTTCTCTTTGCCTCCCAACACCATCCTCTCACCTGTCACGCATGCGTTCTGTTCTTTCGCTTCTGAGTTCTCTCTGATCGAGCGTTCTTGAACAACAGAGCACACGCCACCCTCTTACTTTCGGGGACTTTGTTCGGGTCTTACAACGAAAAGAATTTGTTTTCTCTCTCTCTCTTTCTCTCCCTCTCTCACTCTCTCTCTCTCGCGCTCTCTCTCTCTCTCTCCCTCTCACTCTATCTTCTCGAGAGTGGCAAAGACGAATTTTAACATAAAGATAGGATCGAGTCGAGATGAAACACAGTGGGAGTTTTTTTTTTTTTAAAGGCGATCATTGTTTTACGCGATTACGGTATTTGTTGGAGGCTCTTGTTTCGATTGAAATAAGGATTTTGTAGGAATAATGGGATTTTAATGTTATTAAGGCTGTTCACCACCCAATACGTTTTTATGATAACTCTCCTGGTCACAGTTTTAGACCGATTTTGACGAACAAGGGCTTATTCGAAAGCTGAAAGATTTATTGTGAAAATGATCTTTTTGAAATTTTGCAAAAACTTTGTTTTCGTCATACGTCTTTTTCAGGTGCGTTTTTTTACCAAAAAATAAGTATTTATTGAAAATTTGGAAAAGATCATCTCCCTCAGAAATGATTCAGCTTTCGAATAAGCCTTTGTTTGGCAAAATCGGTCAAAAATTGTGTCCAGGAGAGTTGTTGGCGCAAATCCCGTTTTTGAACAATTTTGGCCAGATTCGTCCAAAATATCGTAAAAACGTATTGGGGGGTGAACAGCCTTAATGAAATAATGTCGAGAAACGATGAAGTGGAAGTTCGGTTTTGGTGAGACGGTACTATGAAATTAAGCAATGAAGTGGACGCGAAACGATGAAATGAACTGCGATAGGATATGAAATCGAAACGATATAAAATGAACATCGTTTCATCGTCAAAACTTCACCCAGCACATAAATACGGAACAAGCTTGTGCGAATACACTGGAAATCAGTGAAATATTTAGCGGTGTTGCTCGCAACGCTAGTCTACTCACCGACGAGTACAAATTCGAGATTATGCGTTTCCGATCGAACGGATCGCGCCATCGCATTCTCTCGTCGAATATTAAATCCACTAATCCGTGAGTGGCGTAATGAAATAGAACGAGAGACAGACTCGTTGCATCGAGATCGTCGAAGTCGTAATCATAGCTAATTAAATGAATCAGACGGCGAGTTATATCGGTTATACGATCGTAGACGAAAACGCATTAAAAAAGAAATCCCGAACGAGGGAGAGATAGTCGATCAAAAACTGATACGTTAAATATCCCCCTCGATCGTCCTTTATTTTTCAATACCCGTCGAATATATCGATTAAAATGTTACATAGACAGGAAGGAAGACTCATGAAATAATCGACGAGCCCGGAGTACCGGGAGAAACGAAATGAAAAATTGTTCTCTGTCTAGCCATCTCTCTCTCATTCTCTCTTCCTCTCTGTTTCTCTCATTCTCTCTCTCTCTCTCTAACCAACGAAGGCCTTCTATTATCGTTCGCGAAAGCTCGACCCATCGATATTTCACTCGGCAATCGCACGATAGCCAGAAACAGTGGCATTATCGTCGTACCGTCGCCCTTTTCATTTCCGTTTTAGACGAAACAACAACGAGCGTGCGATGAGGAAGGTAGAAATCTGTCGTCGTCGTCGTCAAAGAGAATAAAATTTAACGAGCGATGATCGGCTCGGGATTAAAGCCTCGGTGTGCGAATATTCGCACGTATAAAGTTCGTATCGTTTGTCTTTCTTTGTTGTTTGCGAGACTCGATCTATTTCGCGTTTGAAACGTGAAAATTTGCGAAACTCGTGGAAATGGGTTTAGCTATGCTTCCGGAACGAGCATCGTCTTTACGGCACGCCATCGGAGATTAAAAAAGAAGGGAAACTATTGGCAAGGAGTGCCGCGACTCGTTTTCATCAGCAGTCTGAACTTCAATTTCACTTAACCACCGAGAGACCCACCCTTTTGCCTTCTACCTTTCTCGTCATTTCTTCTTTCTCCTCCTCTTCCTCCTCTTCGTTCTTTATCCCTTACCTCCGCATTTTTATTTATTTAAGATAAGATCGTCGTTTCTCAAGGAAATGAAAAAGAAAAAATGGAACGAAATATTTGATTTCAAAAAATCGTCATGGATAAACTAGTTACGTAATTCATTGTAATTAGGGCGCGAGATAGAAATAATTACAACGTCGAGTGACGATAATCGTTGGAAATTATTCCCATTTTATTTGTTACCAGTAATTATGTTATATATAAGCGACGCTTATTAAGCGACTGACCGATTTGCGATAGATTAAAGCAATTTTGCGACGGTGTCAGGGATTATTCCGAAAGCTTCGTGCCCTTCATTTTGTTCGCATCGAGATAGAACGAATCTACATACGTATGTATATATGTATGTATGTATATCTATGCATATTTCGGAGAAGGTAGATCGCGAACTCGATAAACTCGAGTTACTTTTCTAAGAAGAAGTTAAGCAAGCGCATTTTCAGAAGATCTTCCTCGAAGATGGCGAAGAAAAGTAAAAAAAAAAAGAGAGAGAGAAAGTTCGTGCAAGTGGACGAACTTCGGCTAACGATATTCCTCCTTTATTCAACGCGTCTTGGTACGCGTTTATCAAAGGTACTGCTGCTATCAAGATGCGAATTTATGTTGAGCCTTTGAGCTCGTGTTAGATGAAAAACAAAGGTGGAGGGTGCTGGAATTAACATCTTCTCGATTTTTCATGAGAAAAATGAAAGTGATAACGATATGATAATGAGAACCCCCCGTTGTTTCCTTTGCCAACTACGAGAGATTGAATGCGATATCACGAATGTTTTTTTTAATAGGTCAATCTGAGTTTTGACTTTTACCTTGTTAATAAGAGCGGTAATTATAGAAATCTTTGTTCGCTCGATAAAAATTACGAAGGATGGGAAATGAGATTTTCAGAGATCACGATAAAAGGAGACTTAATTTCTGCAACGGGAGTTTCCTCGGGTCTTTATTAAAAAAAAATTCAAAACGGAGAAACGGTAAACGTTTTCTAACGAAGGATAAGAGAAGAAATTCTCCGGCTCGATAAAAAGGGGCTTAATGTCCGAAACAATGTCTCAGTTAGGTAAGTATATGATAACAAGGCTCTCGGTGTTTCGTAGCAACGATACAAGGTCGACAAAATCGACGAACGTTTTATAGCGTAAGATAACGGTCGAAAAACAAAAAGGAAATTTGAGAGGTACTGTAAAAAGAGACTCAATTTATAGAAGCTTCGTACTGGAACGAAGCGATGTCTTACGATCGCTAGAGAAGATTGCCTGTTTCACGCTTGTCCCCAAGAGAAAATACTCGGGTCGTAACCCTAGAATCCGGACGAATTGGAAACTCTGCGAGCATTTTCGAGCGGGAGGACGATCGACAGATAGGTAGAGAGAGAGAGAATTAAAATCCGACTATTCGAATGCATTCCCGGCGTGCAGTGGGACGCGCGAAATTTGACGAATCGATGGCTGGAATGTATGGTAATTAGGCGAAAGCGTATTGGGCATAATTGGAGGGGACAAAACGTGATCCCATTTTCGAAACGAATTCAAACGACGGTCATGATTTTCGATAGATCGTGGTCTAAGATTAATATTATTATTTATTTAAAACGATCAAAACGGCCGGGTGATAAGTAAAAATTATTATAAATCCGGATTTTTCGATGAATCGTGACTCGAATCTAGGATTAATATTCAACGAGAGTTGAATCAATTGAAGAAAATCGATTAAAAATGTGGAACAAAATGTCCGACGATAATTAAAAATTCTGAATCCTTCTCGATCACGTTTTAAAAAGTAATAACGATCGTCTACGAGAAAACTGGTTGATAATTAAAAATTCTCGGGATGCACTAATTAAGAAATTTTTCAGCTTCCGATTCTCGTGGAAGGAGATAAAGCGGAGAATGCGAAAGGGAATATCGAAGAAATTCAATCGAATTTTTCTGTCTTTCTTTTCACCTCTTTCTTTCACTCGGGATTCGCACGCGATGTTATCACGAAAATTCAAAGTTTTAAGCGAGGTCGTATCGCTCCGTGACCTTTCGAACCGCGTCATTACTTAAAGTTCTTAGTTTTAGAAAAGCAATTAAATCGGGCTGTCATCCGCGGCCGCTGCCATTTGATAAATTGCGAGGTTACGCGCGATCCTCTGACTTTTTCCCCCGCGCCAACGAAGCTTCCTTCTTTTTCTCTTTTCTTCGCGTCACTGGCAACCGGGGAAGACGTTTCTCCGAACGGATTATGACTTTGGATTATTCTTTTTTCCACTGGCAGATCGTTCGCCTGGGATTTTCTCGAATTATCGTGTTACGTGAATTAGAATCGCGAGTTGGTAACAAAGATTAACTCGTAAATATGACAAGTACCTACATAATATTTGTTCTTATTATTAAAGCATAATTTTAGATAGGGTGTTTTGAAACAATGTTAGATCCTTTAGGAAAATGTTTAAAAGCATACATACAGGGTGAGGCGCCTAACTTGATGACCTAAAATATCTTCTGAATTATGTACTGTACAAAATTTTGTTTTTCCGAGGTTACATGGGATCAAGAGGGACATCATACGGTATACATAAATTTAGGCAATATTAATTGTAAAAAATATTAATCTTCTAATAAAAAAAAAAAATAAATTTAGAAAATATTAATAACCTTAGAGAACAATTTTTTAATAGTTTTTTATGTAAAAATTAGTGCTCTTTAAGAATAGCGTAAAAAAGTAGGGTGTTCCGATTAAAAAAAACAAAAGTCACCTTCAAATCTTTATAACGCCTCCACTAATAAAAAAGTTATGTATGCCGTATGATGTCCCCCTTGATCCCATGTAACCTCAGAAAAAAAAAATTTTTTACAGTACATAATTCAGAAGATATTTTAGGTCATCAAGTTAGGCGCCTCACCCTGTATATTTCCACTCTGTCGTATAATTATATACTCGATATATGTTTGTAAATTTGATTAAAAGATACTATCTCGGATATAATCCACGTCGTTTTTCACGTCTCATAAACCGTGCCCCACAAATATCAGAGAATTATCGAAGACCAGCTTTATTCGAAAGCTCTTCGCGTTTCATGCCACGTCTCTACCGATTAACGTAGGTCCTTTCCGTTCGAAAGCGCGCAGGTGTGTCTCGTTTCTTCTCCTATGGAACGATAAATTTCTCCTTCCCTCCCAGCCTGTTCTCTTCCGCGCACCTTCGGGGGGGGGGAAATACCGCTTCTCGATTTATTTCCGGCGATTTTCGAGCTCCCAGCCATCGTTTCGTCCTATCCGCCATATTGGAGCTTCGATCGACCGTAAGACTTTCTTTCCTTTTCGTGGAGACGAGAAAGCTTGATTCTCTGTCCGTGTGCGAGAACGTTCATCGAATAATCGTGAAACCGGTGAGTCGACTTAATTGGATCCTCCCGCGAGTCGTCGATTTAAATTTGTCTCACAGCCGATGAGACACCAAACGGAATGAACCTTGCGATTGAAATTCTACGGAACTTGGACGAATTTCCGTGGAATGCGCCGGCGACGGAGAGACTAGGGTCGGTACTCGAAGATGAAGCAAGGTGTAAGATCGCTGAGATTTTAATAAAGTAATTGTAATTCGTAGGAGAAATTTAGTTAGCGAGTGGCTCGTATTAATCGTTCCTTAAATATTTCTGGCGTATGCGAATCTTTTTAATAAGATAATAGCAATTTATTTGAAAAGTTTTAACCCTTTGCACTCGGTGTCGAGTGTGACTCGACAAGACTGATTTTGGAGATAATACGATATCGAATGTTCTCCGACGCTCAATTTTCTTTGTACTCGCAGATTTCTCTTCAATTCACCTACCAGAACCTCGAACATATTTTTTTCGCAATGTAGCTAGTGATATATCACTTGAAATGAAATGGTATAATGTTGGAAATATGTCGCGTCAGAGGAGACGTGACATAAAGGACAACATCCTTTTTATATTTTTCGTTTGTTCAAATCAAAAGTTCAACTCGTCCAACTCACTCGATAAGTTACCAATTACCTTACTAAAATTGACGATATTTACAGAAGATTTAAAGATACCTTCTATACCTTTGTTTCTACTCTCATCATCGTTACCACGAAACTCGTAGTATTATCTCGGAAATTTCCAGATAAAGCGTGCGATCGGTCTCGAAAAATCGTGCAAGGTAAGAAAAGTTTTCGGGCGGCATTTGGGAAGGCAAACTTCGCTCGTAGTTTGCTGAGGCGTGCGAAAAGCGACGCTTACGTTACAAACGGGAATGCAAGAGAGAAAGCAGTCGGGTGTGAAAAGCAGGCCGGTTCGAAGGAAAAAGAGGAAAAAGAACGAGGAAGGGGTGAGGCTCTTTGGATATCTCGTTACCTTTCTCTCTTTCATTTCTCCGGTGAGCCAAGGTTACGTGCCGAAGGATTGCTTCGAGAGAATAACCTCTAGCGGGGGTGGAAAAAATGGAGAGAAGAACGACTGATTTAGCAGATAGTGCACTCCCGGCCACACAATGCACAGTCTCTTCTTCCACCACTATCGAGTTTTCTCTCTGTCTTTCGATTCCCTTTCTTTCGACTTGTCCATTTTATGTATACGTACGAATATATAAGTATATGTATATAATAACTGGGTGGACCTTATAGCACGTGTATTATAGCTCACGATGCTGGCAAGCTTCGTTCCTCATCCTTTTTTACCATTTTCTATTTGTCTCGTAAAAAGCTTCGCTCTTGGATACTTCCTATTAGGGTCAATAATCTTTCATGAGAAAGAGTTGAAATGATTTTTCGGATGATTAATTCCGTCTTGTTTGTACGATCTGCCTTTTTCTGTTTTATCGATCGAGTACTCGTAAATAATTCTATCTCCCTTTCAGTTTCATTTTCAGAACATCGTTTTCGAAGGTATATACCGAGTGTATAGGTTTTACCGAGACGATTTCATTTCGTTTCCTTGCTCCCGATAAAAAGGCGCGAGCAGTATCGGGAAAATAAAAAAAAGTAGGGAAGAGAAAACGAACGAGCCGTTTCTTAAATCCCGAGAACGAGGAAGGTGGAAAAAGAGGAAAGTGACGGTGGTCTCCCCCAATGTTGAACGAGCCACCTTACGAAGATTTTCCGAATGGTCGAGCTCGGTGGTGGTACGCGAACGGTGAACTTTCAATGGGATCCGGCAATTTCTTGCCTTTCTTTTCCTATCCCTTTTCCTTTCGTTTCCATCCCTCCACGACACATCGTTTTCTATTCGAGCTCGAGAAAAGAAGATGAGACTGATGAGATAAAAAAAAAAATTATTGAAAGGAGGAGACCAGCCGTCGTGATATTTTTCCTCAATTTATACGTACGATCAATTAATTATAGACAAATTACGGACAAGACGGCATTAATTTGTTAATTTTAATTTAGCAATATATTTTTTTGATATCTAGTTTTAAGGAAATGATCGCTGAATCGAAAAAAAATGAAGTAGGAAGAGTCGGTGATCGTTTATAGTACGACGATATATCCCAGCCACGGAGAATTCATATTCGTTGAATTCCTTCGTCGCCTTGACTGTCAGCTCTTCTATTTTTCCTTTTTCTACCGTCGCGCTATGGGAAATAAAGCTCCTGAAAAAGCCGACATATATCCCTGCCCTTTTATGAACTCCGCGTGGGTTTCCCCTGCCTCGTCTTCTCTATCGGCGGTTCGACGAACGGAAGAAGAAATGCAAAGAGAGAAAGAGGAAAAAGAAAGAAAGAAAGAAAGCTTTGAAAGTCAATGGGACCTTTTACAGCGGCATTCTTCTCTTCCATTCTAAAAGATAAACCGTATACCGAAGTCTCAAATGTATTCGAGCGTACAAGAAGAAAAGACTCGTTTATTAACAAAGAACGATTACAAAATAATTAGGTACGGGTCAACGATAATAAAAAAAAATTGATAAAATCGACAAAATGTTTTTTGCTCTTCTTTCTTTTCCCGTAGAAAAATGTCGAAGTATCTTCGTTACAGCGCAACCATCGTCGAAGTCTCGCGAACGATCGGAAAAATTGTGCCGAAGCTCGTAGAAAAGTTGGAATCGTTCGAAGGTTCGAAGATCCCAAGAATCTGCGGTCTTTCCAAATGATATCTCGAGGCACGATACATCGCGTTGCATATGGCACTGTCGCTGAAGCGTTCCGAACAAATGTGTGCCAGCCAGAAACCGTGATGGCCGCTGTCGATAATGAGCGATCTGTAAAAACGATGTGCATCGAACGTATTGCATGTATGGATACGAATAGGATCGTTACGTGACAGAAACATGAACATGATATAAATGCGAATATTAACATTGGACCCGATATAGTGCCACGAAATAAACATGAAAATGATAAAGGCACGGACGTATTCTCTCATTCATATTTTGCCAAAACAGCAGGGTTCTCTTTAAGCGTGAAAAATGGCGACGATAGGCATTTATTTCGAACCCAAATAAAATATTTCCTCGCCATATTGAAGAATGCCAAGAACGCCATAATCCAACGCCTATTGGATTTTAGTACCTCTCGTCCCTCCCTTCGGTCGCTAGACTCGTACGGTTTTACGAAGACATTTCATATTTTGACCCATCCATCGCCAAGCCTTTACGGAAATCCAGGCGGATTCCGGCTGAATTTCATTGGCCTTTCGAATACGTCCGTACCCTTTTTCATTCGTCGGATATATATTTTAGTGACAACCGACGTAGGAAAGATGTAAGCTTAAAAGCCGTCCCTCCGGTGCATATAATACCAGACTAATCGTAAGAAAAGCGAATCGACGTCCAGAAAGCTTTCGTTTCCTTTAGTTTTCCCCCTTTTTTTTTTTTTGTTTCATAGAAGTCCCGAGAGCTCCCTCCTTTGATGCCTCGCTTCTTAGCTCCCCGAACAACGAACCCACCATCTCGTTAAACCCTTTGACGCGAGCACTCGAAAAGTTGCGTGGTAATGAACACGAACGTGATAACGAAGATATTATTTTCTAATCCACGTTTCGAGCTGGAAATTTTGGCGAAGCATGAAAATTTGCTGGAACGCAAGAAAATTGGGTGTATATGGAATATATGGAAAGTGTAGGGGAATAAATTTTGGAGGGTCTAACTTTGTCCTGGAAGGTGGCTGGTGCTTTTCAACATTCAACGACGGCTGCCACTTGGCACGTTGACGCACACCATTCGCCTTTTTCTCCCTGCATCGCTTCACGTCCGACATTTTCTTGGAGGATCCTTCGGAGCATCGTATCGAGTCGAGCGTGTTTTCAAAGGCCTGAAGGGACTCGACGAAACCCTCTCTGACTTTGTTCAGTCCGTCCCAGCAGTCTCTCTCCAGATCGTGAATCTTCCGCTTGTAGAAACTGGACATCGAGGTGGACCTGCACGATCGCTCGAACGACTCCAATTCTTCTCGCAATCGGTTCACTCTACTTTGATATATTTTACTCTCCAGTAAACGTCTCCCGCAGTCTCTCGAAGCGGCAACGAGGGTGTCGGTGGTGTTGTCCTAACGGATCGATATTTCATTCGGACACTTTTTTTTTTTTTTTTCACGAGGCTCTTTATCGAGGCTCACGATTGACTTTACTTTCGATTTGAACTCACGCCATTCCCGTTACGAAAGTGTAGAACTTCGAGGGGGTATCTCGATTGGCCGCCACGATGCTCGGTGCGATAATTGTCCGCTAAGGATAGAATTTCTATTCTTTTTTATTTTTTTTCATCTAACTCTTTATCAAAGTTTTAGGTGTACAACTTTTAGGTGTACCTTCGAAATCGTGCCACCACATCGTATTTATCTCGCGCGAAAGATTCTCCCTCTCGCTTCGAAGAGCTTCGCGCAATTGTCTCAAAACTTCGCGAAGCGCCGCGATACGAGGTAACAAAGCTGCCGAATCTTTTAGGTTACGTAGAATCAACGTGTCCTCGTCGGTGGCCATTTTCTTTTTGCCCTTCTTTTTTTACACCTCGTCGGAACGCCGGCGATAACCTCCTAAGTTTCGATGGGACGGACCTTTCGGATTTCTTTCATCCCTACTTTCCCACTTTCACTTTCACGAACGAGACCCTTTGACAGTTCGAGGATCGATACTCGTGCTCTCCCTCGTACCGCTCGCAAAAAGCGATCGACCTCTTCGAATTTCCGAGCTTCGTGCACCACTTCGGACTGTTTGCGTATCGACCTTGTTACAACTATTCGTATCTCTGTATTTCCATGCGTGTATTTGTCTATACAGGGTGTCCGGTTCCATGTAGTCAAGCGGAGGACTACATGTACAGATCAATGACTTGAATCGAAATGTCTAATACCATTTTTCGAAAGTCGACTTAATTAACGAATTATTAATTAACAAAGATTGGTCAATTATGGCGATTAGCAAAGGAAGACAGCTCACTCGAGCTCGCAGCTAGGAAAGAGATGAAGCGGTAGGAAGAGCAATCCACAATAAACACCGTTACATGTCGCTGTTCGACGTGATTGGCCGATCTTTGTTAGTTAATAACTATTTAACTGAAACGAATTTCGAAAAATGGTATTAGACATTTCGATTCAAGTCATTGATGTGTACATGTAGTCCTCCGCTTGACTACATGGAACCGGACACCCTGTATACAGGGTGATATCGCGAATAAAGAAAATACGTTCGCGGTGAGATGGTGGAATAACTGCACGTACATATGTATCATAGCACAGTCCGGTGGTATAAATTTATCGCGCGAAGGGAAATTACGAGGCGAGTACGAAAATGCTCGCTCGTTTATTTTCCACGCTTGGGATGCGATCATCCTCAGCAGGGAATGCGTTCCACGAGTATGTGGGATACCGTTCTCGTTTTGTTTCGAAACTTTATCATCGGCATTATTAAAACCATTATAAATTGGGATATAAAAATGAACGATGAAGAAAGTTCATTTGGAGGAGACATTCAAAAATGAAATCATGCGAAGATGAGCATGATACGAACGCGATTAGGGATCGAACATAAAGACAATTAAAATACATAGTTAATAAATGTTCAATTTTCGACATCGGTAATCGGATTTCGTACGTTTGAAGCTACCGTATTAATTGAAATGATATTTAATAAAAAATGAGGATCGATCGAGCAACATGACACGGCGCGACGAATGTTAATCTCTCGCGAACTTCATTAGCAGAGCTGGGCGAAGCGAGGATTGTAATTCGTTCGTCGGAAATAATACCGGTCAATTAAAACTACCTGGCATTATTTCAATGTCCCAACGCGAAATCACGGTCCCCCCGGTACTTCTCGCAACCAGCATCGAAATTCCATTGATCCTCTTCATCACGTTTTCGACACGTACGTTCCGCCAGATCGATAATTGCATCGAGTAATACCTACTTGCCAGTTGTCCTCTGTCTCGAGATGTACATACAGTAGGTACTATATTTTATGACAGCTAGTCAATGATCGGTCCCTAACATTTCGTTATCGTGCGATAACATTGACGAATCATCGTCATTTTAGTACACGATTCTTATTAATACCAGGATTTAATATTTGCTGATGTTAATTATACTTTAATTATAGGTACCGTACAATTTCGAAACTAATTTTGCCGGTACAGCTGATTTCTCGAAAATTCGTCGCTTATTTTAGTCTAAGATTCTCCCGGAGGGAATCCGTACAATGACGAAAAACTATTGTACCTTCCGAAGATTCAGAATCTCTTGCAGTTTGCCCTCGCTTCGTATTCAGATCTCAGCTTCGCCGTTAAACGAACCACCCCTTGCGACTGTTTACCGTTACGGACTATGCCTTGAGAGTAAGTAATTCGAGAGACGGAATACGTAGAGGGAATAATCTCGAGTCTCGTCGAGGAATCTTGAATTTTTAGCATGCAACCATTTGTTACTTCGAATCTTAATGTGACTTTTTATTAAATCTTCGAAACAACGGGATTTCTGTAGATAATATTATGTAGACACGACTTTATATATATATATTAGGTGAATGAAAATGAGAACTAAATGATGCAGAAAAGATCAATTCCCCTGATATATGAATCATTTTCAATGATAAAACAAACTTGTCTCCGAACATTCGTCTTCGAAACTTTACCAAACTTGATTTCACCGGACTTCCCAAGGATATTTACGACGGAGTATCGCGGTGGATGAAAGAAGCAACCAGGGGAAGTATGGATGCTCGTCCATATCCGTGGAAACGATATTCTCGGAAAGCAGGTAAGGTTCGTTTCGGTGTGTCGAGGAGGGATATCGACGGTGTGGTTTTCCTCCATAAAGTATTTATGGAAAAACTTTTTATAGACGTAATAACGTTCGATGCCAATCTCATATGCGCCATATCGGCCGAGTTTTAGAGATAAGAAGGTAGTAGAGATAAAGAGATGGTTTTACGCGTTGCTTATATCATACCAGTTTTATTTTTAAAATTTTTTATCATCGTTGTCATTAAGGTGACCCGACTGCCCCAAGCCCTAATGAGATCCTAATCAATCCGAAATCAAACACGCTAGCGAGACACGATCGCTAACGATCGAGTCGATCATCAAAGTGGCCCACGGCCGGTGAGCTAACAGCAACCTAGCCCTAACAGGTGTTGGAATTTTTCGACTAGAAACTCCTGGTTCCACATACAATGACGAAGACTCGATGAATCGTTCGAGCCGCATGCCATCGTGTTAATTAAGAAGCGTATTAAGCTTTGGTGGAACCGGTAGACGCGATGGCGGCAGCATCGATCGCTTTAAGAGCTTAATGGTCCGGCTTAATTGTCAGCGCACCGTCCTTGTCGTCTAGGCTTCCAACCCTTCGCTACCAGCAGCAGCCTCCTTAGACGAAGATGTTTAATCGAGCAAGAGGAACCCTCGAAGGTCTCTCGCGAAAAGAGGAGGGAAGGAGTGAGAAAGAAAGTGGTGAGTGGGAAGCCTCGTTCCTTAGTTTTCATCTCGGTAATGCATGCAAGAACTTCCAAAGGTGTAATGAACGCTATTAACCGAAGTGGTGGTGCCCTTCGGATTCGTTCAACGACGGTGACGACGTCGAAGATACGTCGATATTAATCGAAATATATGCTTGTGCATACGTATGCTAGTGGATGTTACGTTTCTCCGTTTTTTTTTTTTTTATTTATAGAAACGTGAACTCGCGTGGTTTGATTAAAACGGCGACGTTATTTCGACGCAATTTTCCGAGCTTTCTTTTTTTTTTTTAACATGAAAATTATTGTTTGTACCACCAGCATTCATACGCAATATTTTATCAGTTTATTCCACTTTTCCTGAAGTTCTACAACGGTCCCGTTATTGTTCTACGTTGAAAATAGAATCAAATGAAATACTACCGCGTCAAACTTTCTAACGTTCGTAAATAATTCTATAGGAAAGCGAGAATTTTTCTTCCTAAATTATTAGAGCAGCTTTAAGCAAGGCACGTTGACGTCCGATAACGTTTTTAACTTTCTTCGAGAAAATAAAAGAAGTCAAATCAACGAGGGGTGATGGGTTAACTTAACGTTGAACTTCCGTAAGAATTTTCCTCGGTGAGTCTCCCGTTTTCCCAAGCTCCCCGTCCCCGGTTTCTCTCATTCTCTCCCTGTCTTTAGAATCCGGCCAGGAAGTTCTCGAAATAAAGCAAACCTTACCCGGCCGATTTCAAGCGATGTTCACCACTCGCTAGAGCCGCCTCGTTATTTCCGTCTTGTTCGAAGCAATTGCCAAGGGGCAAAGGAATGGAACCAATAAAGGAGCGGGTCGATCTTAATTAAACTATATTTTGCCAAGCAATTGTCTTCTAGTTTAATTACTGAAACGTTCCAGTCAGAGAGGAAAAAGATGGGGAAACAAGTTTTTACTTTACGATAAATCTCATACCGATCGCATCTACTTGTTGGTTAGGGGGTGTAATAACACAAAAGATAACGTGACATCAAGAGTGGGGGGGGGGGCTGAAGAAAAATGGGAACACGTTTTTTATCGGTGAGAGTAAAACCGCGTAATATCGGGACGATAGTAAAACTCAACCTCGTAAATATTCCAAGTGTGTGTACCTAGAGACGGTATAAAGTTTATAATCGTAAAGACGCTCTCGGGAAGATCATTTGCAAGCATTATATCTTATACGACATTTTCTTGAAATCGTAGATATACGCAAAGAGTTCTTTAAATAAAGGACAATAACCTTTTTCATTCGTTGTCCTATAAAACTACGTATGCACGGTTGATATCGTTCAAAAATTCGTATAACCCTTTCCACCGTTTTCCAAACGCATGACGAATTATTTTAATTGGGTCAATAATTTCTCCAGGCACATATGTACTGTACCATTACAATCGGTATTACACCGTTTACGTACAAATATTCATATAACATCCATAACCCTTCCCAAAAACAGTGGTATTATATCGATACATGGAACTGGATCGAACCCAACCGAATCTGCATATTATTCGCGAGTAGAATCTTGTTGGTAATCGTGCACATTGTATACACGCGCGTGTACCACACCGCATGGACGAATATTCGGGTCAGTTGGCCCTTAATCGATATATAAGCGTTGTGGATGACCTTTGAGGATCGCGCGATTAGCTTCCGTGCTTGGTTCTCTCTCCCTCTCTTGGTACATACGAGTCGACGTTTATGTGTTTGCTTTGCTTGGACATGCGTGGCTGCTCTTGTTATCTCGCATTTCGTACGTGTTTCTGACACTGGCACGTAGCATCAATCTGAGGTTACGGATTCTCGAAATAGTCGGGGGAAATGGGTTCTATATGGATCATATAATAGACGAAGCAAGTTCATTTTTATTATATTACGTGCGTAGATAATTGTATAAACATTTTCTGGGATGAATTGGGCCTGAAAAATTAGGGCAAAGGTTATTAACAGGTTGAGTGCCAATAAAATTTTGAATAAAATCGGTTGTCTATATAATTTTATTAATAATTTTTTTCAATATAAACATAGAGATGAATTTACTGTCATATATTTTATATTAAACCTCATATTTTTGATGATCGATGGTTATATTCTCATAAATATTAATAATCAAAACTAATACACATTTCAAATGCGATAAGACAAATCGGTGACCCCCATGGCATTCAACCTGTTAATTTGTAAAATTAGTCAAAGTTGGGTCGATTCGATACTTATTATATTATTACATTCGAATGCACCGGGTGTCGAAATATTTTGACGATTCGTTTTACTATATATATAAATATAGAAGGAATAAAAATGTATCGGAACGGATGTAAATGAAAAACTTTACTTGCGAACAGCCGATTGGACCGTGTCATCGATATTCAATCCCCGGACAAAAATACAATCAGACTCGCCGTTTCAAAGCAGGAGCAACTCCTTTCTTCTACCCCTTTTTTTTTCTCTTTTCTTCATTTTATTAACCGTCCAGCATCCAGCACACACGTATGTTACCCACCTAGCTTCGAGTTTATTTCAGTCGCAGTCGTGCGACGGGATATATTTTTATTATTGCTTTGAAACGACGATAAAAGCATACGACAGAGAAAGAGAGACGGAGACAGAAATATAAACTTTTATTAACGCGATATAAACTCGTCTTTCGTGCTGACACGGAGAGAAATATGATACCAACGTTTGTATAAATTTTTCCAACGACAAACGTCGATTTCTTTCCGATTACAAATTTTTTACATTGTTTTATTACATTTTGTGGCACAAATGTCCTAGAAATCTGTGCTTCGATCATTTTTACAAAATTATTTTCGTACAGGGCATGAAGTATTCGTTTAAAATTATCAAAGAGACCCCAAAGTAAATTATTATTACATTGGAGAATATGAAACGATCGTTTCCCAAGTATTTTTCTACTTTTCACGTTTCTCCTAATTTTCTTTTCGGTAACGCTCTATGAAACGGGAGAGAGAAAGATAGAAGGACTAGATAGAAAATAAAAAAGCGTGGAACTTTTTTACCTCGCGGGAAAAAACGGGAAATTTTCGGAAAGGCAGCAGGCGAACAGAAGCACCGAGTTTTTGGGTGGCTCCGCGACGATTTAAACGGACGCGTCTCCCCCGTCTCTCCACCTGTGGACTCCTCGTCCATTTTTTAAGCTCGATATCTATCCGGAACCTCGCTACGTACCGCTGCAATATATTCTTGTACTCCTTTGTACGAGGTGGACGTTACGATTTTTAAAGTGTGGAATGAAAAAGAGGTGCGAAGGTAAAAAATATTTCATAAATATATAAACGGTCTGTATCGAGACCTTTTATCAATAAAATTCGATGACCAACCGTTAATGCGTTTAGTATCTATCCGATATAATATTAAATAAACATAGAAATATGTGATGTGTAAAAAAAAAAGATAGGTATATTAAAAAAAGAAAAAAAACGGGAATAAAAGGATAAAAAGGAAGCTAATGGAGCAACCAGAAGTTTATTAGGAGTCCTTCCCAAAGATGAAAGATCGATTCTTCCTAATCGTCCCTCTGAATCAATCAAAATCGATTAATAATTATAATACAATCGTAAACAATAAATTCGACGACTGGGATAAAAGTGGAGGTCGAAATAAGAGCCTTATAAATATAATTTCACCGTTAGTTATTTTTTAATCGTGTACAAATTAATTATATCGCATCATTATGGATCAATCATCTCGATCATTTACAATCTGTGTTCGTCTCGACTCGCACGCCTCGTTCGTTCAAAAACTCCCTGTGTCCATTCGAAAGTCTTCCGTAACATTATTCCCGAATGTTATTTACAAAAAAAAAAGGAAAAAGAAAAATAGAAGTAAGGCGAATTGAAAAATGATTCCGTGTCATCGTTTCTGAATAATTCGCCGCAGCGCCCATGTTTCATGCGATATGAATAATAATCTAATCCGATAACTACGGTTTCAGGGGGCTTCGTCTGTTTTTTTTTCATTTCATTTTTTTTTTAGATTTCTTTTCTTTGTATTTTTTTTTTTCATTCTTTTAGAGCGAAAAAGACATTTTTTTCAGGGCAAGCCAATCGCGCCCAGGAACTCTCGCATCTCGCACGTATTTATTAATGAAATTATAGAAAAAAGTTTCAAAATTTGTACAATTTATTACCAATTTTTTCCAAAGTTAATATTTCGTGATGAAAATTTTTTTTTTAACGCGAGATGCGTTCCAATAAAAATCATATATGCATATATACGTTTGTTTATATATTTATATACATATGCATATATACATATACGCGTGTGTGTATATATATATATAGAGAGACTGTTCTACTTCGAAATGCAACTTATGCACGACGATGGTACCTTCTCTCGCGTAGCCGATCGAACCACTCGTTTTTAATATCTCTTTCTCTTAACAACAACGAAAAAAGTAAATCCAAACAACGAGCCATTCTCGAGGGGCACTATTCGATATTGAAATCTTGGCAGAGAACGAGGGTACGATCGACTCCGACATATTCGGCAACATGCTGTACCGCTACTATATGTATATTATGTCAATGTTGAGAGAGCTATAATATATGTAATCGATATATGTAACAAGAGGACATAGGTGAACTCACTTGTTGTAGAGAACTATGTCGGGGCGCCATATGTGATCCGATGGTACGTGTAACATGTGAACCCCGCCGTACTCCTTCGGCTCCCATCGCAGCTTGTAGTCGTACCATGACTTGAAACAGCCAATACAAATAATATAAACATATTATTGGTCCACTCCGAAGTAACTATTACCTCCATATTGTTATTAAAAATTTATTCTTTCGGCAACACACATTTTCTGGTTATCGGTAACGGCTGGAATATCATACGGATGAAAATGTGTATTAAAATAGAGATATCGAGTTCAGAATTTATATTTATATGTTTCGTGGAAAAGTTGAGTTTTTTTTAAAAATTGCTGATAGGACGAACGAAGGAGCTTGTACGTTGAATTTTGAGATAAAACGTATACCTACTCGATACATTTTGTCGAATTTTAAAGCAGCGAATACACGGATAGAACACACATATATGTATGTGTAGCCTGTGTCTCATTACGTATATAGGATCGAGCACAAGCACGTACAGAATGTTCGTCGAAGATACACCAACCGTGGGGTATCGAGAGCGAAATGTACGCAGGGTTCGGAGTACCTGCAGCATATAGGAAAAATATCAAAGCATGGTAAAAGAGGGGTAAAGTCTCTCGAATTTTGGTGAACTTTCATAAAGTCTCGCGAGGAAGAATTTTTGACTGTTCGAAACGAGCTTCGTTTTTTTTTTTAGAAGTGCCGAACACTTTGCACAAGTTGAAATTACATTTCGAGCGTAATATCGTTGAGATATTATTTTACAATCTTGTTGAATGAAAATTAATCGGTTCTCGTAATAATTCATAGACCGAAACACCGTTCGTTGAAAGAAGTCTTTTTGAAAAATCCTCTATATTGGTTGTTACGATTTTTGGAGACAATCTTGAACTCTTTTTGGAAAATGTTACGTAGCAATTAGTAGGTGCAACGTTCACATACCGAAGAAATTGAAACGAGGCGGACCGGTGCGGTCGGTGCGCAGCGCGATGCCGGCTGGCCGGCTCTGAAAGCTTCGCACTTAATTATTCAAAGAAAAGTGCTAATTAATGCCAGAAGCCGAGCGCGAGAGAGTGCATTAATACACTTGTTTATACCTACACGGTAAATTACGCGAGGGGTTTTCCCCCGTGTCGCTATTAAAAATTGTGCGGAGGTAAAAATGAGATAGAAAGAGAGAGAGACACGATAAAAGGCGCGAGGCTTCTTTTCTTCGAAGCTTCCGCTTATTAAACGTAACCCGCTTTTCAAACGGCCTGAATCGTGGGATCCTTTCGGGAAAAGGTGTCACTTTTGCATTCTAATTAATCATGAAACCTATCGTAGTATCGAAACAAGAAAAGCTTTATCCATTTTGATACGTTTGTATCATTTGTGGTAGGGGAGACCGGGGCACGTTGATACAATGCAATTATCAGGACACTGGGTACATGTATTTCGATTTTTGCAAACTATTTCAAGTCTTTTACTTCACTTCTAACTAGTATAGAGCACATGTACTATGACATTAGCACTTTTTATTCATATTTATCGTTTTCACGACCATAAAGTAAATATTCGTGTCGACTTCTCAAACCGTCTGGAGACGCTATATAAAACTTTATATCGTAAATTAATATGTCGTCTCATTGACTCATTCAAAGGTAAGAAAACTACGTTTTGTTATTTAATTTATATGCTCTATTTTTTTGTATAAAGATGGTTTTATACAATGACTCGTCGTGGGGCAAGTTGATACAGTGTATTAATTTGCCCTGGTTATTTTCTATTATGATTATTTCTCTTTATTTATAGACAAATAGTATGAAATTTTATTAAAAAAACGAATCGTAGTGAAATATCACAAGAAATGTTGTATTCTGTAAAAAAAGGTTTAACGTCGCTGAAGGTCTATCACTATCAGATATGTCGAAAATTGTAAATGCATGAATCGTTATTCTGATTTAGAAAGTGATTGATTGTTTATTGTTAATTTTGTTTGTTCTAGCTATCGTTTTCAGAGCTGCATTTTGCCTTCCTCGCATAAACCTTCTCTAATTTTTTTCGTATTTATTTTTTTAAATCCAAACTTTTACTATATAAAGAGGAAGGTTGAAAGTATATTATAACATATTTTTCATTTGATAATTAATTCAAATAAAAATTACAAAAATTAAAAACGAAAAAATGTATCAACGTGCCCCGGCCTACGTAACAAAGTTGTGAATTAATTTCGTAAATATGATTTAGAGATTAAAGAGAAGGGGAGAAAAGATAAACGATCGCGAATAGTACGATAGAAAGAAATATTATCGAGTAGAAGCAATATTTTCTCGACGGTCAGGAAAACACATAAATTTAAAGTTGGTTCTCGTGGAATGGAAAAATTGAAAAATGAAAGAAGAATCGTTCGATTTTCTTGGCTGACCGGTAAACAAGCGACCACCTCCTCTATTTTCTACGTCCCGTTGATATTTATGTAAATGAAAGATACGGAGAAGAGGTAGGTGTATCGGCGATCAGCTCAAATAGAAGAGAAATTTATTGATTTCTGTGTGACGAAAAGCGATGAGTATCGATAAGGTCTTCGTGCGATTGCAACCGTGCGTTAAATTCAATAGGGAGTCCATCGATCGATGACCCGTCCGAAGGATTCAAAAGGCAGAGAATCTAAAGCGAGCTTTCAGAATGACGCCGAGGAAAGGACGAGTGGCGAGATATAGAACGAGGAGAGTGAGTGAGCGAGAGAGGACGTGTTTACAGATAGAGGACGCTTTCTGACATTGCCAGCGGTGTTATCAATTTATTTCCGACGTATTCAGTATCCGGACGACCTTCTGAAAGGAGCCGTGCCTGCATATGGCTAGAACCAGCCATCCTTCCCATCAGCAGCTATAGCGAAAACCTCTTGCCAGCCATCGCGTTACGTCTTTCGACTGTCGACGCCAGGTATGTAACTTATATACCCACCTAGGTATACGAGCATACCAACGTCTATATTTTGCAGATAACAAAGACGTTAGGGAAGGAGGTAGAATAGGATATGCGAAGAGAGGGGAAACAACTTCGAAAGACCTACTTTTTAACTCGATTTATTGCGGCTCCATTTTCGATTTCAGATTGAACGGGTATGGAACGAATACATTTGGATCATATTACTTTCAAACGATTTTTCATCGCATCGTTGTTCAATTTAATCTTCCGCGGACAAAAGAGGGTCTTTTTTTTTTCGAGGAGATCCCTTATTCACCGAGATCGAGAAAATGGTTCTATCTCATTATTTTCCCAGACTTTTTCTAAAAGCGTAAGTCGTATTTTCTTTACAGGGGTCTTAGCATATCGTAATAAATCTCTGTTATATCGCTCGAGAGTCGTGGTAAGGGTTCTCTGAATTTATCATGACTTATTGTTGGTAACGACTCCAAACAACGAAAGAGAGATAATAGAGAGGAAGGAGAGGACCGTGACGGTACAAGGTAAACGTGCGTGGCAGCACAATCGGCAATTTAGTCTCAATCGTATCGACAATAAGCTCCTATTATCCGTTTATCCGTTCCGGAGGAAGGAAGGATAAGGAAAGGGGAGAAGGATTGAACTTTGTTCTCTAGAATTGGTTGTACGTAGAAGAGACTTGTTTTTTCTTTTCATTTTCGAAAGGAAGAATGAAAAGAAGATAAGACGTTATTAAAGTTAATGCAATTTGGTACCGATGATGTAAATACAAATGTATACTCCTAACGAGGGTATTTAAAAAAAAAATGGGAAAAAGTAGTTTAAAGTACCTACTTGTTATTTCAAAACGCGTCACCCAACCGATTACTCAAGGAAAAAAGAATAGGACGGGAAGGTCTCTTCGTGTCATTACTCAAGACTGCACGTACTACACGTTTAAAGCTGTAGTTTCTAACATAGGCTCGCGGTGTTTAGATGGCTGGCCGAGAGGCTTTGGGCTCGAGTTTGGCTGACGTTGAGGAATGGCGCGTCGTTTCGAGACGCGCACGGAATGCTTCGCGATACGCTAGCGATGCGCTCGCGACGCGCATAACGTTCCAACTCGAGACTCGTATTTCTATCTCTCTGTCCCTTTCTATGCTTTCGCATCTACGATGCAAAGGATCTATTCCAAGTCATTGCCTGACTATTATATCGTATTTTAATTTAGATCACAATTTTTATTCTAATAATTTTTTCTCCCCATTTCTAATCTCTAATCGTTAATAATTTATTTTCTAATAATTTTTTCTCCTTATTTCTAATCTCTAATCGTTAATAATTTATTTTCTAATAATTTTTTCTCCTTATTTCTAATCTCTACTCGTTAATTTTCTAATAGTGAAATGCACGTTATACTTCTTTTCCCTAACGCAATTTTTATCTCACCTTTTGTCTTTTCCTTTAATTAAATATTTCATATTTTTCTTCATTCATAATTTGATTATTCTACTACTCGTGCTATCCGCGTGATAATGAATTAATTATACCACTACACTATTGTCTATTATCAACTTCTACCGTCTCCTATACGTTCTTTCACAGATTCCTTTCATAAGAAAAAAAAGAAATCGGTCACAGGATGTAAGGATTTGGACCTACGAGCAGACTATAGACAATGCTTTAAACCGCTAGGCTATTCAAGGTGCTAGAACTTTTATTCCTTCGTAGGCTCTTAATCCATTCTCGCGTATAACATATTGTACAACCTGAAACCATTTTTCTTATATTCCTTTTTTTTCTTTATACTACTCATCTTCCCTGTTATTTTCCATGCCGAGCTTTTGTTCATAAGAAATGAACGATCTTCGCTATCTCTCTCTTTTCTACACTCATTATAAAGAAATACACGTATAACGAGTAAGCTCTTCCTTTCTTTCTTCCTTCCTTTTTTTCTCTCATTGCTAGGGAACCCGGTGAATCGTCATTTAATGACGAATCGCTTTCTCTGCCGCGCGAACGAGCCCTCTCATCAGCTCCCTTCCACCGTGATTACAGTCGAGGCTTTTACCTTTTGTACCCGAGAAGATCGCGAGTCGATACTTGTTAGACGTCTAAAGCAGAGCGAGGGATTGAGAATCGCTGATTTGTCGTAAAACCAGGCCCGAAGTTCGTCCTCTTAACGATACTATTCTTTTTTTTTTTTTTCCGTTTCTTACTCTTTATCGCGGTAAGTCGCAGGAAAAATATGGTGTCCGTTCCTTCGAGAATCGTAGATACGTGCTTGAATTTTGTGAGAGGTAAAGATCAACAATCTCGAGATGAAAGAGAAACGTTAAGGGGGTAGACATTGTTTAATGTTACCTTCTCTCTTACTTTCTAGACCAAACGATTCCAATTTGGCTCGTCTCTCCTATTTCATCTCGTCCATTTCTTTTGCAACGTATACAACACACCCATGTATTCTTTCACTCGTCAAAAAACAACTCGACGTGGACGTTTTAATTACGAGCCATCCGTACCACTCCCTTCCCACGGCGGCGGTGGGTTCATTTTCTCAAAACGTGATCAGAACGCGGCCGAAGGCTTTCAAAATTAACGAGGAACCCTACACAGGAATTTCGAGAGTAGTAAGAATCTGATTTACGATTGAAGCGAGAGAAGCGATGCGGAGGAATGTATTTGGGTCGTGTTCGAGTTTCTACCAATGAAAGGTTATTGACCTGTATTACCTATGAACATACCGATTACGCCACATACATATGCGGGATACTTTGTTAACAGCGATGATCTTCCTTTCCCGAGCTAACTAGATTTCCAAACCCTGGTAATTACGAGGTCGCATGCGTTTGAAGAGAGCTTTACGAGATTCGACTTTGTTCGGAAAGTACTTCCACGAGCTTTTCCCACTCGTGGTAGCTTCATTATGAAACGAAAGGGAAACGGGACTAGGGAAACGTTAATTGGTCTCTCGCTTAATTATTCTTCGATCACACTTGCATCTACCGATGGTAGCTTCCTTCGGCATCTATCGCTTAGTTCGATAGTGTTTTCCTTTCTTCTTTCATTTCTTTGCGAACAAAGAAGAAGAAAGTGGCTTGAGCGGGGTTGGAGGGGGGTGTGGCGGACAGTTCGAGTGGCTCGTCGATTTTTACACGGCTCATCGAGTTCTCGAGTCTTAAGGAATAACTCCCAACTATCCGAGCAAATATTATAGTTATCTCTTACCTGTTCCACCCAGAGATTCGTCGTCATGATTTGATTCTTCAGATTCTGTAACACAAAGAAAATGCAACCTTTGAATATAAAAGTTCTTTTATTCTTTCAGAGTAAATTTACTATAGAAAGAGATCTTTCATAAAGATTCCATGAACGTCATTTTATACTTTAAAGTTTTGCTTTTAAAACGAGACTACGTTCGCCAACATCTGTTGAGATTCGTGTAAGCAACGCGCGTTATTAACTAGCGATACACGGTTGGTTGTGACGATGGCTCCATCTGTCCCTCCGTCTCTTTCTGCCTGTCTAGGATATTTTAGAGAAGACCGAGTTCCATCTCTCCTTCCCACCCATCTCTCTCTCTCACACTCTCTTGGAAAGCCCCGGCCAGCTTTTCATTCTCCCTTTTGTGGCTGTCGCTGACAGTACATTGTAATTTCCGGTTCCAACGTCGACTCGCAACTAATTGGATGACCCGACAAGGTTGGCCCAGGATCTGGTTAGAACGTATGTTCCTTCACCCAAGTTATGGACTCGGTTGGTATGCGATATTAGATTTATAGTCGATACACGTGCTCCTTCATTTTCACTTGAAACTTCGAACGCTACAATTGTACATGTGGTTAGACTCTAACCAGACATCGTCTCCTAATTCGAATTATAATACATTCTAATTGGTCTGAGAACTAAATGAATAATTAATTAACATTATTATTATTATTATTATTTATTATTAAACAGGTAAGAAACCCTTTAGCAATATAACAGAATACACAAGTAAGAACAGTAAAGAACAAACAAAAGAAATGACACGGAGTCACAATGATTTAGATATAATACAACCTTAAGCTTAAATATAGAATGTGGACAAAAAAAAGTCAAGAGAATATAATATAATAAAACATTGAATGACAAATAATATGTTTGTATATAGTTGGACACTGATTAAATATCGTAAAGTAAAATATTAAAATTCTTGATAAAAAATAACGTAAAAAAGGAAAAAATCATAACTCGGATCGTTCGCTAAAGTTTCCTACCGAAAGTGACTCGTTCCTTCCATTCACGGCGGATACAACATCCAGGGGACAACAGCGGGAACGATTAAAATGGTAATCGCACGAAAATTGGATTTATCCGATGAGTAAGAACATTCGGTCGTGGCTTTATCCACGAAGGCCACGTCGGAGAGGTGAATTATTCTTCGCGTCGAGAAGCGAGCGACACTCGGAGAGTCGCGAAAGGGTGGCGAGGGGGTAAAGGAGGACAGGGTGAATGGGTACGCGAGGGGGGGGGTGGAGCAGCGACATTTACATGCAAATGCGGTAACGTTGGAACAGGTAGTAGAGTTTTTCTTCGTTTTTTGCCGAAGCACGCACGCGCGCGCGTGCAGAAGTAACGAGCCAAAGTAGACGGTTCTGTCCGGCACGAATAAAAAATCACCCCCCTCCTCTACTTTCTGATATAAACCGGTGCAAGCCGATGAAAATGAAAAAAGGAAGAAAGGGAAACTATGCAAAAATTCGTAACCGTGTCGTTATTATTTTTATCACGTCACTTCCAAGGTCCCTTCGTGGTTTAATAAATCAATTTTGTTTCCGTGGTTAATCAATTTTATCCGTAGATCAAATTTATTTCATATTTGAAATATTTTCGAACAATATTGACGTTTTAACATATCGGTGTAAAAAAGTTATAAGAACAAAGTTGGATAACCAAACAAAATTGTTTGTATAATAAGAATTGTAACCTGCATTTATTATTTGAAATTCTTGCATTCACGCTTAATGAAAATTAACATGGAAATCGTGTGTTAATGTATATGGTCGAAATAGATCACGCGACTGGCTATCCATCCATCGTCTATTTCTTCAATGGAAAAGAACAGAGTGAAATATCTGAAATTCGTGGGATTCAGCAATGCGTGAAACCAGCGAAATCTCAATGGAATTTTTAACGAGTTCCTCCTACCTCTCTTGCGAACTGCATGGCCAGTGTTAGAAATCGCGAACGGTCGCAGCCGATGAAAACCGAATAAGGGATGATTTCACGCTACTTCGAATAACGTGGCTACCCCTTAACGCTCGCCATTTTTCCTCTGACCGATCCAGTATTCATAGTTACTACTCGAGTACGTGCTCGGCATTTTAAAGCCGTTCTCTCGCTCTTCGACCGATTTTTTAACGTAACGAGAAGAGTGATTTATTTTGGCTCCATCTTTTTACATGAAGCCAGAACTTTGAAATCTTCTTTTTCCTTCAAATTTTGTAACATATATTATTCTTAAAACGATCTCGTCATTTTTTATTTAATTATTATTATCAATGCTTACAAAATTCTTAATAAATAAGAAGTTTTCCTTGTTACCGACAAATATCTTCAAATTCGAATAATTAAATTACTTGTTCTCAAAGTTCCATTTAACGACACGCTATAGATACGTTTAGCTTCGAGGTGATTCTATCAAACACATATGCATATACAGGGTGTCCGGTTCCAGGTGTCCAAGCGGAGAACTACATGTACACATCAATGACTCGAGTCGAAAAGTCTGATACCATTTTTCGAAATTCGACTTAGTTAACGAATTAATAATTAACAAAGATCAGCCAATTACGGCGATTAGTGAAAAAAGGCGGTTTACTTGAGCTTGCAACGAATCAAGAAACGAAGCAGTAGGAGGAACAATCCACAATAAACAACGTTACATGTCACTGCTTGCCGTGATTGGCCTATCTTTGTTTGTTAATAACTACTTAATTGTGCCGAATTTTGAAAAATAGTATTAGACTTTTCGACTCAAATCATTGATTTGCACATGTAATTTTCCGCTTGGACACCAGACACCCTGTATATATATTTATATATATACATGTGTATGTGTTGGTCGAGATCGAATCGATTTTCGAAAATTCGCGATTCGTTGATCCGAGCCTCCGGTAACACGGCAACGACGAAGCAACCGGCTTTAGCAGCGTTTGATCGATCGATCGCTTTGATTACCAGTTTAGGGCTTATCGCTGGCCGTTTGTTCGTTCGCGTGTGCTCGGCCAGCACCCTCTCTAAATCAGGGTCAATCGGTCGGAGCGTAAATAAGATCAACGAGCAACGAACCCCATCGACGTCGACATTATTTATCGTGCGATCCGTTCTCGACGACAAACTTCAATGGCGACGTTCATTCCATTTTATTCTTCTTCTTTTACGAGAAAGGATTCTCTTGTATTAGCTGACGATATCGGAACTTTCATAGATCAGAGATTAGGTGGAAAAGATGATCAAACGTATCGAGATGAGTATAGCTATTAGTTGATAGAAGTTGATTATGTTTTTTCTTTGGGAATTCTACATAATAATTTTTGATGTTATATTTTAATCCTTTGCCTTATAATGTCGCGTGAGACTCGTTGTGCAAATTCCGAGACTAGGATAAAAAGCACGAGTCAAACTCATGATTCAATTCTTCCAAGTTTATTTTTTTTATTTATTTGCTTTTTAGTGTTCATTAGTCTCTGTTTGGACACGCTTAGAATTCATTTTTTCTAAATTTCTAGTATTAATTTGATTGATTGTCGAATTTAATCATAAGGCACGGGGTTAATAATAATTTAATATTTTCTAGAATATTTCCCAGATTTGTGATAAACCGTAAGACGACGATAACGCGATTAGAGCGTACATCTTTAGAAATTAATTCGGTCCAATATGTATTATAATGTAAAAAATAAGGCCAATTATTCGAGTCTTTGCTATTTCAACTCTAAAGCATAATGACTATTTAATTGATGTACATGTTGGAACTATATTTCATAGAGGTTACTCAACCAGGCAAAGGGAGGAAGATCGAAAAAGCGGAGCGTAAATTTCCCCATCGTCAAAATTCACGCGTATATAGTAATAATTAAATAGCAATAACGTTCGCTCGATATAAAACGTTATCTCGCGTTATTTAACGCGATAACGACGTGACGGACGCTCGATCGGCATTTTTCATCGATAAACGCAATAAAAATGTCGAACGAAGGGCGGAACGTTTTATCGTTCTCATCGACATTAACGCCGCCGTAGTAAACGAAGTAAACGGGATATTCGTGCGAGTTACGCGACAACGATGGTGTGTTATAAGTCTAGGAAAATTAGTCGTGCCAGGTGCAATCCTCGCGAAACCAATGCGATTAGCTTCCGGGGATTACGAAAAGCTCTCGTGTCCACTTCGGTGTTGGAGATTAGACGCGCTAGACCGCCTAAACGCAATTACGGGAGCCAAGTTTTACTTGCGAGTTGGACGGGTTACATTCATTTTCGTTTATTTCATGTTTTCCCATTTTTTGGCAAAGTTTTTTTTAATCTATTTTTCTAAACATAATTTTTTTTTTTCTAATCCATGTTTTAACAGAAATATCCTTTCTTTTTAAAGAGGCTTTAAAAGTTGGACGGGCTACATTCATTTTCGTTTATTTCATGTTTTCCCATTTTTTGGCAAAGTTTTTTTTAATCTATTTTTCTAAACATAATTTTTTTTTTCTAATCCATGTTTTAACAGAAAATATCCTTTCTTTTTAAAGAGGATCAGAACGGTAGGAATTTATAGTCGATTCATATTTCACAAATCTGTAATAAATTTATATTTATAACAAAGGACGGGATTCCGTGCGAAGGATTCGATTAGAAGAGACTAATTACGTTCACCGAAAATGTTTTATCGCGTGCTCGTTAGGCAACGAACCGAACGAATAAATTTAATTATCGGCGAAGCGTCCGGTACCGGACGAAGGCTATACCAACGAGGTATTACCGCAATTATACGATCGGTTAATTAATTTAGGGAGGAACGGCCTATCCGGTTGGCTAGAGTACAGTATTCACCGATACATCCATGTCAAATTTCTACTCGAATTCGTGGTTATAACATTTTCCTTTGATCAACAAACAAAATTATCCTCTATTTCTGTTCTAATATTTCGTGGATCGTTCCAATTATTCGAAATCTAATTTTTATTAACATTTTCGATCGTAAAAATCGTCCATTTTTTCGGTGGATCTAAAAAAATGACATATGACCAAACTTTTTTTTATAAAATCTAATATTTCGTCGAAGATACCAGATGATAGAGACGAATGGTCAAAGCGAACGGTTAATTGAAACGAGTATGTCAATGTTTGCCGGCACTCGTTGCGCGAATTTCATTAGAGGCACCGCGGCGTATTACGGTGATTATACGGTTAGCTAATTAATCCGGCTATTATTCTCACCCGTATATACGCGCTTTTCCGGCGTCGCGTGCGTCGCGAGGTTATAATTAACTTCGCGGCGAATGAATTTTATCGCAAAAAAATAATACCCGACTCGATAACGAAGACTGGAAACTTTCCTTCAATTTTTTTTTTGTTTTTTTTTAAAGAAATTGCAGTTTTTCTTTTATATTACTTAATTTTTTTTTTTAAAACGCCAAGTAACTTCGCTACGATTATTTTCTTACATTATAAGAATATATTTTATTCGTTATATTAATTATATTTATTTTATGTCACGGGAAAATCATAGGTACGCGAGAAAAAATGTCTTCCTCTCTCTTTATATTACGAAATTCACGATTACATTACGTTCCATCATTTTTATATTGAAACTTCTCTTCTACGAGAGCCCATCCCCTTGGATGCCGTAAAAGAGAATATATATTCTCATTTTGCTTGCCTTTTTTGCACTCGCAAAGGGCCACCACGATGCACGGGCTATTAGTCGGTGAACTTGAGCTTTCATCGTTCCTCTAATACAACCACTTTTGTGATGTTAATTCGTTATTAATCACAGCACGATCCTTTCTCTTTCGTAAAATGCCTGTTAAATTACTTGCGATCGTCGACACTTTTCGATAAGATCTCTCTTATCCTTTTATCGATTTTATTAAGTAAATAAAACGAACGAGTAGGAGAAAAACGGTGATCGTTTGAACTATAAATCATAGAGACGCGAACAACGGTTGTATCAACACTTCGGAGAGAGAGGAAGCTTAGGAAAAGTAAACGAGTGGAGTTTCGAGAGTCTCGAAAGCTTGGCCAGTAAGCGGTCCACATTTTTACGTTCGCCACAGTTTTCGAGTACAGTTTTGAGTTGTCTCAACGAGAAAGAAGAAGAAGAAGAAAAACTGTCGGGAGGTGTCAAAAGCACGATATAGAACGATCACTGTACCAAAGTCTATGATAGGCGTACCTTTTTATTACAATTCTACCGTTATGAAAAATTATTAAACATTTGTAATAAAAAAAAAATTGCAATTTAAAAAAATCAAAATTCCATCTCTTTGGAAGTAATTAAATTCATATTAAAAATTCGTCCTCAAAAACAAATAACATACAATAAAGAAGTAACAATATTTCATCCTTCTCTTACATTAAAATATTATTTTCTCTATATTAAAAATTCATTCCATAATAAATTAATGAATTATCACAGTTCCGACGTTCAAATATCGTACAACGATATTTGATTTCTCAAAGTTCCCTTATCCTTCGAAATTCGTCGAAGACACAAATAAATTCCCGAGAAGTTGGTAACTTCGCGTGTTCTCTTTAACAATCCAAGAGATCGTCACTTCGCATAATTTATTCTCGACTAAGAGAAATATCGAGTGAAGGGGGGGGGGGTGGAAGCCAGTGGTTTTCCTCTCAGCGAAGGTGGAACGATACGGAAAACGTAACGACGTAAAACCGCACATTTTCACCGGCAAACGCATAATGAGATGATCCCGTTTTACACTTTCAGATACGTATGTACGTGTGTTTATGTAGGCGGGTGGCACATGCGCCGGCTGTTCGCGACACGTACGAGAGTAGGCAGTTGTACATAGGCACATATATATATATATATGTAGAACGTAGGCGAAGCTCTCGGTCGACGCCTATGAATAATGCAGAAAGTGTGCGAGTGTGCCATGACGCATGACGCTACTTCGTTTACGTTTGTATACACGACACTCGAGAAACGTCATATCCCATGAATCGAGAACGAATTCGCCTTCCGAAAATCCTTTTCCCTCTTTTCCTTTCTCGCTTACTTCCTATCTTTGTATCTACTTCTTGTCTACTTTTTTTTTTTTTTATCTTCTCTGTCTCTCTTTCTCTCATTTTTATGTATTAGATGTCTTCCGACTTTCTTTGACTCCCGAGAAAGTAACTTTCCTTTCCTACATTTATCCGTAGGTACGCCTGTAATATTTTTAATACGGATACAAGACAAAAATGAACACATATAATATGTGGGTTCGTGTATTCTTGCTTTTCTTGCAATTAGTTAACGAGTAGAATACAATTTTAAAGAAAGCTTCCCTTAGCAAGGATATGAAAGCAAAATTAAAGAAGGATGTCTTGATTTTTCTTTTAAGTTTAATAAGGAAGTCAAGTTAAATGTTAAGAAAGTTGGTTTCGTCCTAACAGCTGTCAGGATATCACCGCATCACGTTTTCACGGATCGATCAGACACGATCCCATTCGCATAATTCTCTATATCGTTGAATCGGCTATGCTCTCTTCGTACCGTCGGATATTTCCGTTCTTTCTTCCCTCTTTTTCTTCTTCTTCTTTCTACGTAACGCACATCTCGAAGAAAAATTTACATATTTATGAGAGAAGCTCGGTTCATCCAGTAGGTACTCATGCACGAACGTAGAAAAAGTCTGTGGGTGTTTAGAAATCGCGATCTCGGTGTACTTTAGTTTTCTTTCCATTTAAATCACAGCGTTAAGTATTTCTGCAATTGTATAAATATTTACACAATTTTTCGTGTACGAAGCTCGAAAGTTATGAACGGTTTTTATCGACACATTTTTTCGCAATAATTACACAGAAAGTTGCGATCGCGGGTTACGAGGAAGACAATTGCATCGATTCGAGTGTTTTCGAGAAGGCAGAAACTTTTTTTACCTTCGGTACGACGACGCTCTAATTAATCACAATCGTGAGCACCACCGTTGGTTGCGGCAGTAGTCCGACTATAATTATCGCGATAAGCCACTCGAAGGTGCATTGACATAGTCTGACGTTGCCAATGAAGGGGATAGACAGATCGATCGATATATCTCAGTTTGATTATAAAAGCCTCTTACAGACTGAAGTGTACGGTAAGTATATTAAGCGATGAAGATGTAAGAATGCCAATTTCTAATCTTTTTTAATTAATAAGACAAATATTATGTATCAAATGAGAAAAAGAAAACTTCGAATGGATGCTGTTGGACCAAAAAAGATCAAACGAAAACAAATACGATTTTAAATATTAGGTTGTTCGGAAAGTCATTTCGTTTTTTCCCAACAAAAGACTTCATTGAATTTTTTCATAGCCAACTTCACACTTAAGCCGCATTGTCATTATATATTTTGAGAGCTGATAGAGCAAGGCTTGTTTGTGAAAAAATTTGTTTGATTCTACGCAATAGTTTTTGTTTGGTGTCCTATCAAATATGGAAAGGCGCAAGAAGCATTTTCGGCATATTTTACTTTTTTACTATCAAAAAGGTAAAAATGCTGTTTAGGCCACACAAAAATGATGTGGTGTGTATGGAGAAGATGTATTGACAGAACGCCAGTGCCAAAAATGGTTTCCAAAATTTCGTTCCGGAAATTTCGATGTTGAATATGCACCACGTTAAACAAAAACTATTGCGCAGAATCAAAGAAACTTGTTCACAAATTAGCCTTACTATATCAGCTATCAAAATTTATAATGACCATGCGGCTTAAGTTGGCTTTAAAAAACTACAATTAAGTCCTCTGTTAGGAAAAAACGAAAATTCTTTCCGAACAACCCAATAGATAGATACAAGATCAAAAAAGTAAGATCCCAATCCGATGGATCAAGCAAGATGAAATACAAGAAAATATGTTATAGATCGAAGCGATGCTAATGGACCAAAGACGGTTAAACGATGATCATGATTACCGTCCCTGGATGCTACTCTCCCTGATTCGGGACATCACGAAGCTACGGTCGAATGGACAAGGACTTCAGAAGTAGAGATAAACAGCTAGTGTTTGATGAATGAGTAAAGGGTACGAACGAAAGCTACTAGCCAACGAGAGAGAGAGGCACGGACCAATCTGAAGGATAGTCGAAACGAGAATGGAGTAGCACTGAAGGGTGTTACCAGCCGTTCTAGAGAGGTTACATAGAAATCCACTCAACGTTTGTCCTGTCCAGTGTGACACGACTCGCGACTCCTCTCGGATTTCTGACGGAATCTTGTCAAAACGAATCAACGTTAAGTCGCTAACGTAGCTTCCCATCGATTTCCCTAGGATTATCGTGACCCCCTGTTCTTCTGACTTTACGATGATAGAAAATTATCCGAACGTGTAACTATATTTTTTTTTTTTTATACCTCTTCTTAGTTCGTTATAGTGATGGACGGCAAGACAAGAATTTCAAGATCTTGACAAGACTTGATTTTTCAAGACAAGATTACCAATTTCTTGTTCTTGATAAAATCGAGACAAGACAAGATTTGTCCTTCATGACAAGACAAGAAAAATCTATCAAGATTCTTGATTCTTGATAACTGAAACTACAATTATACGTATGTAATTATAATTTTATATATAAAGGGCCATATATATCGGGGTTATGTAATATTATAATCACGTTGAGATCCTTCCGTCTATTATCAATTTTAAATAATTAAATGCAAAATTTAAATTAATTCGAAACAATAAACTTTATAATTTTACTGAAAACTGCAGTTTATTTTTATTGTAAATATGTATATGAAATCTCTATTTTGTAATGATGTTTCCTCAAACGTGCTCTTAAGTGCGTGCGTGAAGTAAACTAGAGACCTTAAGCTTTGAAATAGTTTTTTAAATTTTCTACTACGAACATTTGTAGCTGATACAGAGTCATTTGAAAATGACCTAAAAATTTCAGGAATTTTCTTGTTCCTTTAATTTTTATGACCAGTAGAATTTAAAAAAGATATTTTTCAATAATTTTTATAAAAATTTTCAAAAATAAGAAATCAAGGTGTGGTAAATAAATATTTATAGATCTTATAAAAATATCAAGAATCTTGCAAGAATCAAGACAAGAAATTGATTGTCAAGATCAAGACATACTAATTCTCGATTGTAAAAAAATCAAGACAAAACAAGTATGTTTGATTCTTGTCTTGTCTTGAATCCATCACTACAGTTCGTGATCGTAGTGTATGATTCAAGTCAAATGATTGCATTAATACGATGACACGGTATAATGTTTTTATGGCATGATTACACTAAAGTAATGATACAGTATAACGTTTAAATTGTTTGATTATACTGTAATTATTACATTGATGCAATAATAGAACATCGTGCTTGCACTGCATGTTAACATCGCAATGATTAACGTAGCGATATTATATCCAATGATATTACACTGCACGCTGTCGTTACTCGAAACGTTTGCTAGATTGCTATCGATTTTTTTCTCAAGGAAGAACTTTTCCATTACATTTCTCGAGAACCATAAAGATTCGTGAAATAATCCGAGGAAACTTTTGTTCGAGTTCTCTCGTTCGCGCGAATATTGTTCGGTCGAGCAGGCATCGAACGGTTAACGGAAAAAGTCGTCGTTTGGTCGAATCGTTAGCGGCGCCGTTATGTTCCATGTGTACGAGAGCCGTGCCGCCTCGGGGACAATTTCATATCGATTGCGAGCTGGCTCGAAGTCGTGGAATAGAAAGAGAGCAAGTGTATCGTTCTTGCGACGATTAATCTCTCGTTAAGAAGAACTTAATGAGACGAATTTATACCGAGGACGAATTTTTTCGCATAAAAAAAAACAAACTCTTAGCAATCTTATCCACATTTTTAATCTCGTGGTTGAAAAATGGACTCGGTGCGTGAATCTAACGTTCGATAATCGATATCTCGTTAGGATTAGTTTAATGAATTTTCGAAAGTTCATTAGATTCTATCGATCGTTTAAAGATCAGAATTAGATCGTAATGATTTTGAAAGAGTACTCGAATTTACGTCTATATTGTCATAATTTATCAAAATCAGTTTAAGCTGGGATATTACAATGGCAGGAAATATACGATGGAATAACTAAACTGCATCGTCCGTCTTCGATATTCGAAACGCGTCATAAATTTTCCCTCATAAATTATCACGCTTATACCAACCAACATCGAATCGAAACTCTCTCGTTGCACACACACGCGCTATGCTCGAACGTTCGATATACATTCACGTGATTTTCCAGTTTCCGTATTAGAAGGATACTCGCGTAATAAAAATAAATTCTCGTTGGTGCATCGAAAATATTCCGAAACGTCGTAGAAGCAAAGGTATTAATAATACCGGAACGCGTTGGGTATGTAAAATTCGATTCTAACGTTCGGGGCAAGGAGGGGAAGCTCTTGGTTAGGAAAATCGAATAATCGAGTCTCGCGTGTTATAATGGAATCAGATGGAAGTCAGCGACGTTATCAAAATTCTATAAAGGCGAGTCGTGCTTTCGGCTGGATGGGTGACAGCTGACGGAAATTCTAATGAATCTCATCGTAGCCCACCCTCTTATATATCCTAGCTCTATGCTTGCTCGGCTCACTTGCCAGTGTCAATCATTGTCATTAATCGCGTTAACATCGATCTTCGTTAACGGCTACCGAAATAATCCAAAATTCTAAGCGCCATCTCATTTTTCTCTCTTCCCTTTTCTTCATTTTACCAGAAAAGAATCGTTCAATTTCCGTATACTGTAGTGAAGCTACTCGCACCGTGTGACCGCCTCATACGAGTTACTGTTATGTGCGAGTCGGTCAGTAGCTCGCATTGCTAGTTTACCTAGCAAGAACCAAAGATATTCGCGGGTCCTGTGAGTCCCTTTTCATTTCCAGTAGACGTTTAGCAGAAGACGAAGATGCATGTCTAGTGCTGTGGGCTGAAAAGATTGCCGTGTTTACGCCACTGTCTTTTAGCATTTTTTTAACCCTTCTGCTTAACGTCTGTGAAGAAACCGCATTATGTGGTTTCCTACTGGAAATGAAAATGGACTCGCAGGACCCGCGAATATCTTTGGTTCTTGCTAGGTAAACTTCCAGGGTTCTGACAACGTAAATTCTCTCATTTGTCTCGTAAACCGGTAATACTAGTAAGGGTTGCTTCTTATTTCGTCCCGATGTCTTAATCGTGTCCGGACTCTCCTGCTTCCCACTTGGAAGCAGCTCTTACGCGACTCGCATGTCAATTCGCACGATTTTACCTTTGAAGCTGCATTTTGTCTTGGCAGCTACTCGCATCGTGTGACCGGTTGAGGCGAGTCGAGCTACTGTCATGCGAGTGTACAGTAGCTGTCGACTGTCAAGCCAGTAACTCGCACTGTGTAACCAGGCCTTAAGGAAGTACCTTCGGTACGTAGTAAGTCAAAGATTTGTAATCTTCTATGTGAATAACGTAGTATATAATTCGGCAACACCGCATCCCTTGCTTTAGTGTACGTGCTCACGTACAAGTATAATACCTACGTATAGGTGTGTATAGTAGGGTTTCCGATCTCGATTCGATTAATCGATACTGTTCATCGAAACTGCTGCAGTTCAGCAACTCACATTTGAATGAAGCGCCATAACCTAGAATACTGCGGTGTTGCCACATTTATGAATTGCTAAAAAATGTTGTCTTTTTATTAATTATTTCTTATGACACAAGCAAGCTTTACATGTTTTTGAAAAATAAAAATGTTCATTGGACATTCGTTTATATCTCCTCCAAATTTTATCAAACTCTGTTTGTTAATTACAAAGTAATAAATGATAAAGTGCGTAAAAATCACAGATTCCCATAAGACTCCATGTTAACTGCTACAAAATTAAATCATTGATATCTTCTTTCAAAGTCAACCAAAGGTTACAAAATTTTAACTGAGTCATTTTTGGAAAACTTTTGTCATCTCTGCAAATTTTAGTAATTCTCTGTTTGTTAATTGATTTACCGAGGGTACTTCCTTAAGACAACTGAACTTATAACGAAGACGATGCGTCGCTTATGATCAAGCCAACGTGTCTCGCTCAAGATAAAACAAAAGAACTATTACACGCGGTTAATGTACCTACAGTGTACCGAACGAAGTACATTTCACAAGAATAAAAGTATTTTGTCATACCAGTACATAAATGTTAATTCTAACACTCCGAAGCCTTTGAATTGATCATCGCGATGTACAAGCAACGTTCTTTCTTGTCCCGGAACTCGTCTTAATTAATAACCCGTCCAATTAGCTTAACAATGTAATGTTAAGTATATACCAATAACCTATAACCATCCGGGCGGATCGAGTGGATTAACAGGAAATCCTGGAGATACCTTCGGGGGTGGTGGAAGAGGAGGTTATCGATATCGTTATTAATCCACGATGGAAATTCAGCTGGCGTAGTAAACGTATTTACCAAGCTATAATGTATAATCCAAAGTTACAGTGGAGGCCCTTAGGATCGGCGCGAAGTGGTGCCGATCTAGAGCCTCTTCGTTATTAACGCTATCGACTATCGTGTTAGCATTAGCCGTGCATTCCACGCTGATAGCTAGCCTTCTATACATATATGTATACAGGAGTCGTATATATACGATTGTAGATTCGTCCCTATAAATCTATATTTCACTCGACGGAGAACCGAGTAAGCTTGCATTACGTATTCATATTGAGTAGCAGTGAAACAGGGATACACATAGTCCAATTCGGCCATCTTCCGGTCCGTCATTCGCCCATTTTAATGGCCAACTATCTAGCTTACCACACCTTATCTTCTAAGCACCTGCTTTCCATTTACGATATCGTGCATTCTACGAGAGCATTCTCTTCTAATTGAATTAATAATTAAAGTTTTTTGTTTTTTTTTAATATTTGGGTTCAAGATGGGAAATATCGTTGCCATGCCGGAACGGATCCGACGTGGCTACGCCAATGGAAATTTTCAGATACGGTGACGCTCCGGGAATCCCTGAAGTCGTAAAAGCGGAAATGGATAATAAAATGGCGCCGTTGAACGCAACTGGATTTTGGGATTGGTAAATTTTGGTTGGTTACAGACGACTGCGAAACGTAACGAGTTTCCTTCGCGTGACGATCGTCGTCGTCCTCCTTGGGATCTTATTATTATTATCGTTATTGTTATTATAATTTCAAGGAAAAGATTTCGAATGGCGAAACTCCCGTTGGATATTTTATAGAATGATATCGATCGAGGCAAGTAGAAGCAAAATGAGAAAACGTTGGGTAGCGATCGTGAGATAAAATGTCATATTTAGCTTTAAAATATTTAATTCCACGGTTAAAAACATATATTCTTGGCTTGGGACGTCCAATAGAAAAGGAAATAAAAATCGAAGAGTCGGGGGTGGGGTGAATATTGATAAGCTTTAACCCATGCCCGACGAGGTGGATCGTGTGTACCGACGAAAGCCTTTCCACGGAATAGGGATTCGAATCACAATGGCGTTTAATTAAAACGTAGCATTCACTCTGACCGCTCCTGCTGCTACTAGTGCTGTTGTTGCTATTCCTAGTACCGTTGGTGTAGTTAGCTCGTGGTATTCCGTTTGAATGAATTTCGTGGAAAGTTACATGGTATATATATATATTGAACAGGAGAGTCTTCTTTTCTGGTTTTGCATTGTTTTGTAAAAATTATCTCCTGTTTGTAACAAAATGTCATATCCACTTTGATAAGTATGTCTATTGAGTTACAACATGGTGTACAATTTTTGGTACAAAATTTGCTATAAAAATATCTTATTTTTTTCAACCTTTCATTTCCAAGATTAAAGTAAGAAATGTCTAACTTTTCAATTGGTACGAAATCACAATCTTATAAAACTTTTACCTTCTATTATAATATGGGTAATAAAAATTTCGTTCTCTTTCTTATCCAGGATCTTGAATTCAAATAAGACTTACCATTTTTCTTGAAAATCTTTTTCTATCTCTCCCGAGATACATTATCCACCTCTTTTGTTCATCATGCTTTCACCGAATAGATATATAACGTAGTCGACCGCTTCCGTTTCGATTCCCTAGGCTCGACCGCACGACTAGCGGCAGCCGTTGAAAGATTCAGACCTCAACAGCAACGGTACGGAAAATTAAATACGACGAAGAGTATTTCCTTCCGGGGCAATAAAAAAAAAAAAGGTAGGGAGAAGATGCCGGGCAAAGTAACAACGTAGTTTTCTAATCAAGAATTCTAATGCACGGCACTTGATCATTCATTAATAAACTCAACGAAGAAACCACTTAATAATTAACCCTTTTAGTACTGGACGACGATATATCGTTGCGTATGCGATGGCGTCTTATTCTTTGCATTGCGAGAAAGCTCTATCAAAATAAATTTATAAAATGTTATAAGAGGATTACATTATTCTACCTTTCTTCCGTAATACGCTGCATTTTGAATTTTTTAAATATCATTCTTATTTTTGTAGAAAAGAAAAAAAAAACAAAAAGAAAAAAAACTCTCCTAAACCCTAAAAGCCAGAACCATTATAGATTCGTCAAATTCGTGGTGTTATCTTTGCATAGGCGCCCGTTTCTCGCCTCGGTACTAAAAGGGTTAAAAAGAAACATCTAAATGCTTGATGTCCTTGATTAATAAACTGCACGAAAATGATACAAACTGCAAGGAGTATTAATAATCCTGATAATTACGAATCCAAATACATCGTTCGATCGATCATCAGATTTAATGCCTCCCATAACAGAGTTCCTCTCTCTCTTCTATTTGTAATTGCACCGGAGATTTCCGAGATCCAATTAATTACGGATTCCTAAGCGCTTCATTTCCCACGTGGGTATCCCGAAGATCGTGTCCCATATCGTCTCTCGTTTTTCACAATCCCTCTCTTTCTTTACTTCGAAAAGTAGACACAGTGGAATCCTCTCCGTCGGATTAGCCTAGTTCTAGCCTGCTAACCTCGACCAGATAGGAGACACTAATCTAATCTAATCCAAGCTGACCTCCAATTTAGGAATGCCGAGAATCTCGATTTGAACTGCCTACGTACGTGCGAACGACTATGCCGAGCATATAGAGACGTGTATAAGCGCATATTCGCACATATACGTGCATATGGACATAACGTTTGCGTATATGAGAAGATAGATAGAGAAAGAGAGAGGGATGCTAATGTGCATAAGCTCCAGCGAAACGAGTGAGCTTCCGCATGCCTGTATCATTAGTGCGGTTTGATACGAATCCGGAATTCCCTGTTTGCCTTGCTCCAAGGAAACGGAAGTGTTTCCCACGTAGATGGACGGCTAACCAAAATTCTCTCGTGAATTGATCTCACACTTTTCGACGATGCATTCGTCCTTTTTAGTCATTAAGAATTGCAGAGCAATTTCGTGTTAATTATGAAAGATTTATTAACACTCTGACGCATTAGCGGAGGCACTTTTTGCACGTAGGTCATTTTAGAGGCATGGAGTTTTAATTGTATCGGTCTGTATGATCCCAAAAATATTACATTTTTGGTATTCTGTAAAAATACGATAAATCAAAGGTAAAAGATCATACATTAAAGAAGAAATGTGTAATTGAAGTTACATTATAAGGGTTAAGCAAGTCGATTAGATTGTATAGAGTTACCGACAATTTTTCCAAAGGTGTCCACGATAATGTTTAGCTTGGAAAAATTAAAAAGAAATAATGAATCGTCGTTTATGTAAGATTTTGATGAATCGAGCGATAAACGTCCCATCTTCGCGAAATTCTTTATAAAAGTTGTCGGTACTATATCGACGGCTTCAGAAAAATGGCGAGTACTTTTCCCATCTTTCCGGGAAAAAAAGGCTAAAAAAAAGAAACTCTGGATAAACGTAAAGAATGCACTTCGCGGAGTCTGCTCGTTTAACGACAGCAAATATTTACTGTTTATTCGTGGGTGGCGTGCTACGTTCGATAAAATGTTTTACCACAGTTTTGGCTTTTTCCAACGAACGATATTTCATCGGTGCTCTCATAACGAATCGTTGCTGCTTTCTAAACTAACGCTCACTTTAAACAAATTCGATGACCCATCGGTCGCTATTTACGTTTTAGTCTTTTTTTTAATCGTTCACGAAATTTGATCCACTATAGATGCCTGTGTACTTAAAGTTCAAATAAAATGATCGCAAATTCGTTGATTTACTAACGCCCACGCATACTCGTATAGATAAATAAACGATTTTTCGTGCTATGAAAAATCTCGTGCTATCCCTCTGTTTCTTTTTTTTATCTTCCACGAGTTTATACGAAGAATCTGAAAAACTTTTGCGAGGGTGGGAAGGATAAACGTCCTACGATTTTCGTGGAACACGAGAATCCTAGCCGGGCGTGACGGTCCATAAATTCGTCGGAGATAAAAATCTTCGAATTAGTATTCCGAGTGGCGTGTCCAAGAGTTGCCAGCTTAAGTTTCACACCGTAGCTTCTTCCGAGAGTGTGCGCGAGAGAGAGAGAGAGCCAAGCTTTCGCCATTGCTCCTCGTCCAGATTTTACTTTGATAACCAATATTAACCCATCTTTTAAATATTTCTCTGAAATTTCATAATTTCAACATTTAATATGCCACGCGATCATGTAAAAACTTCATACCGTTTTGTAACAATTTTTTTATTTTTTCGTTCGCTTATTTTTAATCACGAAATCCTATTTTTTTTTTTTCTTTTTAGAAGAACAAGCGTGATTATACAAAAAATTTTTCGTTCGCTTATTTTTAATCACGAAATCCTATTTTTTTTTCTTTTTAGAAGAACAAGCGTGATTATACAAAAATTTTTTCGTTCGCTTATTTTTAATCACGAAATCCTTTTTTTTTTTTCTTGTTAGAAGAACAAGCGTGATTATACAAAAATTTTTTCGTTCGCTTATTTTTTATCACGAAATCCTATTTTTTTTTCTTTTTAGAAGAACATGCGTGATTATACAAAAAATTTTTCGTTCGCTTATTTTTAATCACGAAATCCTATTTTTTTTTCTTTTTAGAAGAACAAGCGTGATTATACAAAAATTAAGTGTTTCCTTAACTAATCGATCTCGATTAAGAGACCGTATAGTAAGAGGGGTGGCCGACGATGAGCGTTTAACCGAGCGAGTCCTTCTTGTTTCGAGAATCTCATTAACGTTAAGCTACACGCATGCTCCGCTTTAATTAAGTTCACCGCTCGTTATCCACCTTGCAACCTACAACGAGAGTAAGAAACGGGGGGAGGTAGGGTGTACTGAAAAAAGGAGGAAGGCAAGAGTGAATTAAGAGTTACGACTTTACGCGAGAATTTATGTTCAAGAGAATGGAGAATTTTTATTGGTCGTCTCTCGATGGATCCTCATAAAAATTTTCTTCTCCGTCGCGTAACGCATCGTAAAAGAGAATTTTCATTCGAAATCTTGTTATTTCTTCGAAAAATCTTCTAATCGTATTCAAGAGTGATCTAACATCGTCAAATGATGTTTAAGCTATTCGAATTCATGCTTTTCGAAAAATGAAAAATTTATTATCATTTATTTCTCAAGTATCACGGTTTGAAACGAGTTAAAAAATTGCTATATTTATCGGCAAAGTTACTCGTTTGCTCGTGTTTCTTTTAAAAGTAATAAAAAACACTTTAGTACAATGATTTTCGTACAATTATTCTCATCTATATATTAAACGGAACGATTATTATAAATTCAAGCTCCTATAAGCTGCAGGAGAACGTTGTCCAATCTCGAGTAACAAGAAACCTGGAATCGGATCTCGTCTTCGCAATGCTTAGAACGCGGTACCAGCGAGATTAATTTTAAACGAGATAGATACCATCCGATTCAACTCAAACGTCGTTACTTTCTACCTAATTGTAAGAAACGTTACACGAAAAGGGGGCTCGCGCGTGTGTAAGCAAAATTAAAACTACGATTAGTAAGATTAAAGTCTAGAATTTGGATAAGGATTTTACCGTGAGACTCCGTCGAGCGTAATTTCATTGAAAAAATGCACGCTCGAGGTGAGCCCGAGGTACTTACGTGTCCTGGTATGTATATACTATATATATTCTTTTTAAAAACGCGAAAAAGAGAAAACTCTTTCCGCGAGCGAGCCTCGCGAGTTAGCGTGCAACGACAAATGTTTTCGGAATGCAAGAGAGAAGGAAGATCGATAGTCGATGCTTGTATTTCTCGCACCAGCTGCGGCCAAATTTTGTAGCCCGTTGCGTAAAACGGAACTCGCTGCGGCCGCTTTACGTGCGACTATGGAGGATAGAAAAACAAAAAGAGAAAAAATATGAGGAAAAAAAGGAAAGTTTGTGTGTCACTTTCGCGCGAATCGAACAAAAATGAATGAATATCGAGCAAGAAATTGTAGGGAAACCAATCGTGGTACGAGGTTTGTTTGGAAAGAAAAAATTCTCAAATTTATTATGGAACTACGTTGAGACCGATATACAAATGTGAAAATTGAATGATCAAGCAGAAAGTGAAGAAATTACTATCGCATATATGAGCTGTTTATTTTGAAAATATGTCTATTTTTTATGAAAAAATAAGACGGTCGGATCACATTACAACCATAAATATCATTAACCCTTTTATTGCCCAAATTCTTTGCCTTTTCATTAATTATGTTAGGTCGTTCTAAAGAAAATGTTTATCTTAAATCAAATTAATCTTAATATTTTTTCCGAAAGTGGAGTCGAACCACTTCCACGACAAACAACTCATATACTATAACGAAAAAGAAAAAAAGGATCATATATACGGTGAACAAACATATAACAAAACTTCTCGTTTTTCTATCCTTCCTCTTTCCTACCATTTTAATAGAATATCATTGTTTACGTAGCAAACGCAATCTAAAAAAGTCTTCTCGTTTCTGTCCAAGTGTTTGCCGTTAACTTCCTTCCTTCCTTCTCTCTTTCCCTTTTTCAAGCCATTCTCTCTTTCTCGCTAGTCGAGAGAGTAACGCGAGAACCTTGCTAGCATTCTACTGCAAAGGGAGTTTTATTTTTCTTCCGAGTCGCTTGGTAAACAAGAGGACATACGAGGAAAAGGGAGAGGAGAGAGCGTGGTTTCTGGGCATGCATCGGCTCGGATGCACACACGTGGACGGCGAAACGACCACCTTGTTTTTTGACGAACTTGTTAATTTATCCCTTTTATTTGTCTTACATGTCGTTACTTTTTTATACGAATTCTTTTTCTTTACTCGCAATAATAAATATTATCGTGTTATTGGAATGGTTTTAATATCGCTAGAATTTTATAGCGATCATTAACAAAATATGTTACACGTTTACATTAGTTATCGATATTATTGATCTTATCCATATTTATTTATTTATTTATTCAAATATACGGGACAAGCCCATTATACTGAATAATAACTTACATAATAAATCATATAGTCCAGAAGGACAAAGTAACAAAGACAATACAGAAAAGATTCATCCACGCTGGTAAAAGACATATTATTTATAAAAAAAATTCGCATTAATATTAATACATTATGAGAGGCCTGTAATGGCCATTAAACATTGAAATCGGCTATGGTGTCCATTTTCGTAAAAATCATGATGCATACACAGGCCTGAATACTTTTACTCGACGATTCAAACACCTTCGAGAAAGTAATTTCTTTCTCTCTCTTGCTGCGTGGGTGCACGCTTTGAATAGTCCTCAAAGCTAGGTGCACTCTCGAGAGATATTATTAACCACCTGGACTTTATATCGCACGGGCTCATTAACCTCTCTTCCTGTACCCTCTTCTCACGAGTCTGAAAACATTCGACCGAAAACGGCGATCTCATGCTAGCTCTTTCACCCTCTTCTTCCCTTTCGTAAGCTTACCACCCTCTCTCTCTTTTTCTCTCTCTCTCACTACGAAGTTGTTTAGTAAATTCGCAAGGGATTTGCAGGCGTCGTGGAAAAGTACCGGCTGTTCAGACCGCCATCGTGTATTCCGTTTGTGTATATATGAGTGTACGTAGACATACTCGCGTCATTTTATGCGTACGCCAGGAAAAGTGAGAATTTACACGGAGGGTGGAAAATGATTTTCGCGTTGTTGTTACGCGAACGTATTAGCGAACTAATTATGCGATAAACGACTGACGGAATGCTATTAAAGAATTCTCATTTTTCTGTTAATTATTAATAATAATTATTAAAAATATTATAGGGTATGTGTCTAGGTTATTTTACAGTGTACACTTTGGTACTGTAGTTTCTATTTTAATAAACAATAATTAAGTTTATCGACCTTCTAATATTTAATATTCAAGAATTTAAGTTTATGGCGTTTGTTATGGTCGTATTTTAACAGTTAAATTTTTAATAGCAAGTGGTGATTTTTATAAAAAGAACATGCTAGAACAACTATTTCCGAAAACCTGTCTTTATCCCTAACGTTTCGGTACTAAGATTGTACCATCCTCAAAGGGCGAAAATTTGCTTCCAAACACTTTCAATTTATTCTACATGTGAAATAAAAAGACTCTAAATTGTAACAATAAAACTGACTCTAAACAATGTTTTTAAATTAACAATACTGGTCTACGTTCGTTTCCTATGACTCAGTCCTGAACTCAAATTTCTATTTTAATGACACCCGATTATTAAACACTAAAAAAAATCTTTTATTCTAGAAGTTTTACCACAGATATTTAAATGTATCAATTTAAAGTTCACGAAGAGGATTTGAGAATTCTAGAGAAGCGTACTATACGACATCGTTTCCAAAGATTTTCGAGCAACTTTTTCCTTTTTTTTTTGCTTTGTCTTCCTCTCATTTTTCCGTATGACGTAAATCCGTTCTTCCGGTATCATCAATTCCAGAGCATACATTGATTCGCGGAAACCGAGAGTTAGGCGTGGGTTAGCGATCGATATTCGCTGATTCCGCACGTACGGATCCATTGTCCGCTAGAATATATGCGAAATCGTACCTAGATTCCATATTCTGATCGCGTTAATGGAATAATTGTCCCTGGAGCGTGCTCACTTTCTTGCAGGAGACCATGTAGAAGAAACTTTCGGTCTTAACTCTTCGAGTTCTCTCCCGCGAACTTGAAAACTCCAATCTTCTTCTTGATGCAGGAAATGCGAAAACGCACTTAGCATTGTATCTTTTCGTTTTTTAACAGGGATAAAATAGAGATGCCCTATAGAAAGAACCTATTCAGTCTTCAAAAAAGAAATACAAATAATTTCGAAGGAATATTTCAAGGTCACTTGACCCAACCACCTAACAAAGGTATAGAATTAATAAAAAGTCGTAAAAGTGGATCTAGTATCATGGTTTTCTTTAACCCGGCGTAAGTGAGGTGAAACACGAGCTATTAGGTGGGTATGACACTCCCATATATTAAATTGGATAATTTGATTAAAAAAATAGCTCAATCTATCATTAAATATTTACTTTTGTTATTTATTTGATTTATTTTATTCAATTTTATGTAAAGAAATCAAGTATTTTATAAACATCCGGTTATGATATACCCGACCTCACTTACGCCGGGTTAAAACGAACTTTGAGGAACCATATCTATGGCTAAAAACAGAAATATTTGAACAGAATATTTAAGGTTGCATACATTTTTTTTCTGTTAAGGATACGATCTAATCATAGTATGGAAATGATGGGAAATCGTAGTTTCGTTTTTCCTCGACGCGTTCGACTAGGAAGAAATAAATTTCGAAATGCTGTACGGTGGTACAGAGGGCTGAAAACTTTTACCTCTCTCTGAAAGTGGAGAACACTCGATTCTCGTGTACCCACGTGTGTATAAACGTGTATATACGTACGGATGTGTGAGAAAAAGAGAGAAAATAAGAGGAAATCGATTGAAGTTTATCGAACGGTTATAAAACTCGAGTTCTCGCGAGGGTCCAGCGAAAGAACGTGAGTAGAATTAGATAAGTTAGTTTAAGCAACGAACTACGGGAACAATAATAAAATAAACATCTAAAATCGTGTCCCCTTGTGCTTAGAAAATCACGATAACCATCGTACGTGTTATCTAACTAAATATAGAAGGAAGCAATACTGTACTACATACAAACACACACGGTCATGGTAGTGACAGTGACGCGTTGTAATTATAAAGCACCGTTATCAGAAAGCACGACGACTAATCATTGTATCTACGGTGAGTGTCAATTAAGATACGCCGAGGGACACGAGAGAGGCCCACAAACGTCACAAAGCAAGGCCTTGCGTTTAGAGGGAAGCATCCTTTAATATCGATGATACATATTATACAATTTTGATATTTAATTTATGTTATTCGATTTATAATAGATAGATAGATGGATAGATAGATAAATCAATTTATTACATTATGGGCTGAAAGCCCGTAAAATGAAAAGATTACATAGTAGTTGCAAATAAACAATAGCAAATACAATAAGGAGAGGTAAGTACAGAGTATTGTAGACAGAAGAGAACAAATAATAACTATAGGTACAAAGAAATAAAATAAAATAACATAAAATAAACTGAAATAAAATACAATAAAATAAAATAAAATAAAATATGGATGGTGTTCTGCCATACCGAGTCAGCCCAATTTTTTGTCTGCCTACTTAATACGTTTTTGTAAGCAAGTAGAGTAGAATAACTCAAATTTAAAAAAAATGTAGGTTGACTCATCCATACATATTCTAAAAAAATGAATTGAATTAAAAAAATTGCAGTTGCTTGAAATGAAATAAAGCAGAAATGAAAGTTCTACCAAGTTAGAATAAAGGACGAAATATTTAAGAAATAAAAAATAGGGTTGGAATAAACGCGAAGTATCATAAAATCAGACGCTAAACGATGTCGACGTTAAGCTATCGTTCACCGGGGAATGAAATCTAAGCAGACTAGGGGAATGGTAGGAGCTATCGGAGCAGTTCTCAACGGATCCTTCCCGTTTTCAACATTACCCTTGGCTTCCGACGAAATTATTACACGGCGAAGTGGAGTTTCGGCGAGTGCCCGCCCGGAGTAATTAAATTTCGGTCTATGCTATAGAGTGGGAGGTAGTGGCGGGGGGGGAGGGTGGCGAAGCTTAGAGGATGTGTATGCGTATTCGTGTGAGATAGACAGATAGAAATGAGGAGAGCAAGAGAGAGAGATGACGACAATGACATCCAACTCGGCTTTGTTATTACTGCTTTAAATAATCCAAAATCGTAGGGGTTGGTTATGGTACAGCTTAGTTAACTCGCCCGGGACGACGAGAAACATTTGCGAACTAATGCTTCTCTCTCTCCCCTCTACTCGCTCTCTCTTTCTCTGCTCGAAAGGATACGAGACGGGGGGTCGTTCTCGTAAACGCGTCGACGGAATATTCCGAGTATACTTCAACGTCTCCTGAAGTATATATGTCGTTAAAATTTTTTGAAGAAGTTATGATTCGTTGGGCACGTGAAAAACTTTTCCCAGCTTTCTCTTCGTAATTTCTCTTTCGTGGTATCGTTAATAAATTATATTTTCCGATATTATTATCATTGTTCGATTGTCTTATTCAATGTTACTCGTTATCGAAGCCATAAAGCGTATATGGAATTTTGTAAAAAAGTTTCAAATTCTTTAGGTTACATTTCGTCGGAAATTATACCCGGTCTCTCGTTCAAAGTACATTGAAATTTTCCTTCGTGATATTCGGAGCTTCTTTTAGTATACCGTTATTATGAAAATTTTCATACATACGGTATTCATCGCGCGCATACTTCATTTTACTCATATTATTTTTCACTGTCCAATTAATTCGTTTGTGCCAGCTCATTATACGAGCTACGACATATTCATGACAAGAACGTTCAGCGAGCGAAGAGTATAAAATGAAAAATATTATACTCGCATCAAGGCTTAACGAATAATACAGCCTTCGTGATCTCACGTTGTTCATAACCATCGCGTTTCAATCTTAAGACGATCACTTTTAGAAACCCTCTTGACAAAAAAAAAACAGTTACCATTTTTTCTTACTCAAGAGACCAAGACGAAGAAGCAGAAGATGATAAAGAAAGAGAGAAAGAATTCATAACGGCAGCACATCTTGGAATATAGATCTCGCGCTAGCGTTAAGAGAAATAAAGCTTCGCCTCGAAGCGAAGTTCCAGCAGAAACGGCAAGCATCGAGCCTGGAGAAGATATTTCGTTGAAAGCATTAAATTATGAGAAATCGTTCTCTGACTGCTGCGTGAGACGAAAAAAGGGTGGGATGAATTGTGCACGAGAGGGAAAGAGAGTTAAATCGGTTGGACGTTCCTCGAAAGAAGGAAAAAGACAGGGATGGACAGAGATAGAAAAATAAAAACTGGAGAAAAAGGGGGTTGGAAAAAATGAGAGGGAAGAAACGCCAGCTCGGTTTTACGGTTTTCCAGAAGAGGTGGGGCTTGTCTCCGTTGATGTAGGTCAGTACGATCGAGGAGACATCGGCTGGATTATCCTCGAGTGACGAAAGAACCCAGGCCACGGCAACTGTGTGTGTGTGGTATATGTGTATGTGTGCATGAGAGAACCGGGCGTGGTGGTTAAAGGGTGGGAGTTGCTCGCGCAGCTCGAAGGGATCCCTAATCCTGCGCGTTCGAGTTTATATTACTCGGGATCGGTGGAAGGGGGCGTTGGAAAGAAGAAACAAACTCTTTCGTGGTACCCCTTACAAGAGTATAACTTTTGTGACCGGAAGCGGAACGTCCGGTCGAATTTTGTTCGTAGTCTTCACTTTTTTCTCTCATTATTTATTTCTTCCTTTATCTTTTTTATTCGTCCTTTCGTGTTTATGTTGCTTGAGATCCTAGCGAAAGGTGGGTGTGGTAAACAAACTCTCGTGGTTGTCCGTTATAGGAGAGTAACTTTTGGGAACGGAACGTTCGACAGAATTTTTCCTGGTTTTCGTTCCGAAAGATTTATTTTCATTACTCATTTGTATTTTATCTAATTCTTGGTTACGATCCGTCAGGGGCTATGTTTTCTCTTATTAATTATTGATTCTTTTGTTTTTTTCAATGTTATAATTAATTTTCTATTTCTCAATTACGATTATCTGGGGTGCTTGATCTTGTGATACATTGTTTTATTTATCTCAAGTTTTTATCGATTCTTTTTATCGAAAGTTCAGATCCTTTTTGAAATTGTTTGAGTTACACCGATTTCGATACTTCGGTGTAGTTTTTTTTGTCTTTCTTTAAGATCTCGATGCCCAAGTTCCGGTAAAAAATGACGACGATTACTTTACTCGGATTTTTCGAAAAACCTACGGGAAGGTACGCCGTTATTTTTGCAGACGGAATTCCTTGTAAATGTCCCGTCTACGACAAGGTAAAAAATATACTTTGGAAAGTCTCCAACTGGGACGACAATAAGCGTTCGGGGTTCCTGCGATAAAATGTTCTATAGTAAACACCAGAATCGACATTTTCGACGCGACAAACGGAAGGTCCACGGAAAAAGGGGTGAGGGAGAAGGAAATATTACTTGCTCGTTTTACGATTTAGAAATTTACAATTAATAAAAGGAACTACGTAATGAATTGTAATTAATCGTTAGGTTAAAATGAAAAATAATTAATCGTTCCGTAACATTTCTTTGAGAATAAGAATCATTGCCGATGATTTATCTCGAGCGATATCCATTATCGCAAAATCACTCTTGAATTCACTCGTCTCTCGTATATCGACTCGAATAGCTCGTTACATTTCCCGTTAGGAATAAATTCGAACGGCCAAATTGATCCGATAGTCCTATTCCAATCTCAGTGCAATGTTGTCGTAAGCGAATTCAATCGGCCGGCTTGGTAAAGTATGCAGAATATCCTAGCGCTATAACGAAGTTTGAATAGTCAATCGATCGACTTTTATTAAGCGTTTTTTTTCTTCTTAAATCATTTTTTTTAATAATTTAATCCATACGCACGTTTATACGAATATGATACCTATGGCGATTTTATGAATTATCTTGAAAGTATTTTTATTATTATTTTAATTCATACCTCAGACTATATGCTTTTCCATTTTGTTAATGGAAAAGTTGCAAATTCTTTTTTTTTCCAATAATTTTTATTTTGTTTAATTTAGTATTAATTAACGAACCCGATTACTTCATGCAAACCATTATCTTTCTCTTCAATTTTGAAATCCATTATTCTATCGTCTCATTCGATGTGATCGAATTACCGAAACGATCCCAAGAGAAATATAGAAAATTATATATCGACGTGTTAGTAAAATGCGTTTTTCCTCACGAGAGCCGGTTACGATCGAACAATATCGATTACGATATGGAGAAAGGATACTCGAAGAATCTCATCCCAGATATCTCGAATAGTTACGTAATCTCTTTTTGGCGAGATGGAAACAAATATCGAAGCAAATATTGCAGTCCTTCAAACTCGAAGAGATCGAGACAAGAGTAAATAAATCTATCGATCTAACGAAGCAATATCTAAAGTTCTTTGTTCGTTTAAACATTTTTTTGTATTTTTTTGCGACCGTATGACCGAATAAAATCGAAGACATTCGAACACGTGTACACGCGATTAAACACAACCGAACACACGAATGTACGTCTACGCACAATTGAAGATATAACTGAACGTAACTGAACATTGAAATTCAATTAAATTAACGATTTTGGATACCATATCTCGGCACAGTATCGTTATAAATAAATCGTCGAATTAATCGAAATTCAATTGAGATTTTCGAACATGCACGATTCTCGAGGTGGTGGCACACACGGCTCGCGCAACGATATCGGGGCCAATCCGGTTGGAGAGGCGCCAAACATGGAAATATATTAACATACGAATAACTTGAGATCCGCCAAGCAGCCGAATAACGTGGTTTATGGGCTACCACGTCCGCACAATGCGGCCTTCCGGCCTGTCGCGGATGCTGTAAACGGATCGTTTCGATGAAAATCTGGATTTCCTGTGAAATGTCTTTCTCTCGCTATGTTTTTTATATATCTTTTTATCAGATTTCCTGTTTCTTCGAAGGTACGATCGATTTTCCATGATATAATCTCAGAAGTGATTAACAAAAAAAAGAACGATTATATTCAATATTATCGGAACGTATAAAACTAGACAAATCATTGCACGATATAGGGGGAACATGGGGCAAGACGGGGTAGCGAGGTAAGACGGGGTACCCCCTTTATCTCATGATCCGAATGAAATAATTAAAAACTCAAATAGGTATTAGATGTGTCTCTATTAGCGTCAACGATGAGCCAAAAGACAGCGTTGTAGGAGGACGCGTGTAGGAGTTAAATCAAAATTTATACTTTTTGGCATGCCTTGGCATGCTTCATATTATTTTTGTACTTTCTTTCACGTGCGATATTTGCATAAAAATCTATACTATTCAAAGTGCACGTAGGTTTTTTCGATACAGAATTTAACCAGCTATAAGATACGTATCTTAATTTTTACTTTCGTACATTGCATCGAGGTTTTATATTGATATGATTGCGATATGACGAGAAGGGGCAAGATGGGGCAATGAAAAATAATAAGGTAATTCTGTCTCGAGAAAACTTCTATACACTAACAAACAGTACACGTGAAAGGAAGCATAAAAATAATACGAGAAATGTCAAAAAGTCTAAATTTTTATCTAACTCCTACACGCGGCCACCTACTACGTTGTCTTGTATCTCGTCGTTGGCGATAGTAACGACACACCTTATACCTACTTTCGTTTTAATTATATTGTTTGTTTATAAATTTTGCTGGTTGATTGGAATCCCAGCTTGTCCACGGGGGTACCCCGTCTTACCCCGCCGGTGGGGCAAGATGGGGAAAAATGACTTTTTTTATATTTTTGTTTATATAGTTCGTAAGACTTTGAACAATTGGTTGATTGGTAGTTCAAATGAAAGACCGATTACCAAAGAGTAATTAGAAAGTAAAACGGATTCGTTAAATGCAAAAACCATTGTTTTATTCGTTGTCAAACCTTAAGTACCCCGTCTTGCCCAACCTTCCCCTAATCGTTTATACTATTTTCGGGTGTACTTCCGAAAAGCGTCAACCGAATTTCGAGCTGAAATTTGGCATACAGCTACGTTTTAATATTAGAAAACTACCCTCCAAAGGATTTTTGGCGCATTTGAATATTTTTCGAGATATTACATTTTGAAAGTTTATATTTTGCACGGTCGCGTATATCTATAGCAAAAAAAGACCCGTTTAATGAGTTGTTGGGAGATATCATACGTTGCTATCCGGGAAAATGAAGACCGGCGTCATAAAAAAAAAACGATTTTAAGCAGAATTATCTGAAATCTGGGTTGGTTTTGGGTCTGGGTTGGGTCTGAGTTGGATTGGGTCTCGGTTGGATTGGTTTGGGTCTTGGTTTTTGCGAACGGATGCTAATCGCCAAAAATCCATTTAACAGTGGCCTTGTAGTCACTAACGGAAGGTCCGTACAAAATTTCAGCCCAATCGAACTATCCTGTTGTCGGAAGTTCACCCCTCGATCGCGCAAAAACTTTCAAAATGCAATATCTCGAAAAATATTCGCCAAAAATCCTTTGGAGGGTAGTTTTATAATATTAAAACGTAGCTGTATGCCAAATTTCAGCTCGAAATTCGGTTGACGCTTTTCGGAAGTTTATCCCTTTTTATTATTACAAGCTTTTATTTAGTTTCACTTGTCCGTATGTTTGTCCTGTACAAATCTTGTAAGCTTAATTTCACCCACTTCTACATATCCAATCGACTTGAAACTTTGCACACATATGTAACTCGGATGACAATACATTTTTTTCAAAAAAAAATTTCGACAAAGTAAAGGGTTCTTTCGAGAAATTTGAAGCTACTTACATACAGTAAAGAACTATCATATGTAAATTGAACGAGTAGCCGAGATGCTAGCTTCTTTGCTTTTTGTTTCCGACGTCGGAGGTTCGCGTCCCGATGGATCTCTTACGAATTCCTTTTTTTTGTAAATGTTTGACAGCTTAACCCCAAACCCTGTTATACCTTACTTGTTAATTATTATGTTATTACTGTAAGTACTTATGTTATACCATAACTTTGATACTACTTTTTTCGAGGATCCATCCATTCGAACTATAACCACTTATAAATAGCATTCAGCATTGTCTTAATCAAAAAATATTCTTATTATTGTCTTTTTAGTACACTAAATAAAAGCTTGTTTTTAAAAACTTTTTTTTTATCATATAATTTCTTTATAATCGGAATAAATAGAAAAAAAATGTTCCTCGTTTTATTTCGAGCTAGACGTAACGAGAAATTCGAGTCGGTGAATCCAATCGGAAATTATCATCGGTTTCTCAATGAGAATATCTTTGACTTCGCGTGCGAGTTATCCAGCAGGACGGGTATTGTTCGGAACTGTAGCAGCTCGTTTGCAGCCTTGATCTCGTGCGAAAGAGGGAAAGGTAGTCTCGCATTCTTGAGAGCTATTCGAGCACGATAGCGACTCGCACTAGCCTCGCATCGAGTCGTTCTACTCTTCCTATACATATCACACGCACTCCGTCGCGTTCGATATATGTATGTGTACCCACACCTATATACCAATATGTACCAGTTCTCTCTCTCTCTCTTTATCTTTCACTGCTTTCCACTATTGCTCGATGATAGGCACTCGCCTTCTGGCGGTTGCACACCGCGTTGTGTTTTTCATTGTCCCGAGCATAGCCATTATTTCGTATTGTCTTTCGACCGCTAAGCCGCTAATCAGAAGGGCTTTGTTGCTAGCCTTCATTTTCTTTAAACCGTTGCAAACCATCCACTTTGAGCTATAACCAGCCCCCCCCCGACCCTGAGGATACTTTCCAATTGGTAGAATCGTCTGATAATGCGTCTGAGTCGTGTCGTTTGAGAAACGTTTGAACTCTTAATAAAGAAGCTGATAGGTTATCGCATGATCGGTAGAGAACACTAAAATTATCATATACTTAAAGTTCATTCGGGTCCATAGATTAATTTTTTTTTTTTAAGTAGGTTTTGGACCAATATTCTTTGCTATAAAAGGAACACAACATTGATAACGGAATCTTGGTTAACCTGTTATCATTAATACACTCCAGTATTCGCTAAATTTGATTACCAAACCAAAGAGACACAAAGGACATAGAAAGATTCGAATGGAAGTTTGCAAGTAATTGCCCTCAAGATAACGAACATTGTTATTACCAATGAGATTATTCTTAAAAAGGAAGAACTTGTTAACATAATAATAATTTCATAAGAAAATCTTTCTCGACTAATTATCATCGAAACACTTTGAACAACCGACTCGCTAAACTTCATTGACAAAGAAGGCAACACAAAGAGGGGAGGTAGAAAAATCAGGCGAACGGTAAAGATCCACTTGAAAGTTCGCGGCTAACGGGTCTCGCGAGTAGAGTAACGTGTGCCAGAAAGAGGTGTAATGAGGGAAAAGAGGGTGGAGGAGGGCAAAAACGAAAGGATTTCGCGGGCGCCTCTGGTAGTTTCAAACGAGTCAGGTGCTCCAGGGGAGTTTGGGGGGGTTGAGTTATGGCTTTCGTTTTTTCTTTTTTTTCTCGCTTTTTCCCCAGCACCTCTTCTTTTCGTCCGTTCTTCGCCGACGACTGGCCCGCAGCGGTGAAAAAGGAAACGGCCGTTTAAAATCCGTCGTCGCCGTTTGCCGCCGTGCTGTTGGCTCTTATGACGAACGAGCTGGGGGACCCGAAGGAGGAGAGGGTGCTCGGGAATCTCGTCGTGCGGAAGAAAAGTCAAAGAGAAAGAGAGGAAATCTTTTTAAGCGACGACGTTGCGACCTTACCCCTTTTATTTTCACGCTCGTGCCGTCTTTTTCTGAATTCGTCCAGTTTTTTGGCCCGGCGGAGAATGGAAGCTGAGAACCATCGTGGTCGAGTATAATCGCCGCTTTCTTCCCGGGGATCACGGTAGGTACTCGTTCGAGGTGTGTTTGTTCTTTGGGTTTTGCTTCAAATGGATTTTCGGATGTGGGAGATCGAGTACGGTGAGTCTAGGAAATTTTAATCAAACGGGACGTACGTTTTTATCGAGGGATTGAAATTTAATATGGGGGTTGGTACCGATCTTGGGTAATAATTTGCAGAGCTTAAACCTTTTAGTACCGAGCGAAAAACGGGCGCCTATGCGAAGATAACAGGACGAATTTGACGAATTTATTGATGTTCTGACTCCTAGGATTGAGGAGAGATTTTTATGTTTTTTTTTTTTTTTTTTTACTAAACTAAGAATGATATTTAAAAAATTCAAAATGTAGCGTATTACGGAAGAAAAGGAGAATAATGTAATACGGTTATAACATTTTATAAATTTATTTTAATACAGCTTTCTCACAATGCAAAGAATAAGGCGCCATCGCATACACAACGATATATCGTCGTCCGGCACTAAAAGGGTTAAAATCAATTTTCCGACATGATTTTGTATATCGCGCATACGAGTACCATACGATCGTAGGATGTAAAGTCGAGCATCTTGGATCGAATAAAATTATGAACATTCCAAGGACTCTGGATAAATTTTTCGAAGGAAACCAGGAGAACATCACGGATGCACTCGACCTACATACCAGCGAGAGCAAGTCGATACGAATTCAAAATCCGAAATACCGTTCGGCTTACTCGGCTATGTACTCTCTCCATGCCAGGGATTTGCTTAGACACATATCTATCGGAGATTTGGTCCACGGCCACGTTGCGGCAAAGGATCTGCATTATCTCGCGAAGGGAACAAATCGTCCGTGCTTGAAATTTACTGCGTTCCGTATCATTTCCCGATGTGGATTTCTAAGCAACCGCACTTTTACGGTAACCCCATAACGCTAGCTACGAAATGTCTTTTCGTCTACCAAGTCGTTCTCTAAAACGACACGATTGGAACAAATCCAAAATCATGGATAATTTTGTAAACGCGTTCGAAGAAAACGATGGAGTAGGAAAAATATCTCTAAGGTATGGGGACTAGGTTGAATAAAATATAAATAATAACGCAAATTGGTGTATAATATTAACTGTTTATTAATCATAGACAACAAACATAAAATACATGAGATGTTTCTAAAAGATGTTCATACTTTTAACCCTTTGCACTCGGATGTCCCCTCTGAGGGGACATAATTCCAAAATTATACCATTTAATTTCAAATTATATATTACTAATTACATTGTTAAAAAAATAACATATTCGCGTTGCGAGTAGGTGAATTAAAGAAAAATTTACAAGTACGAAAAAAATCTAGATGGAATACACGTAAATCGATACGGTATTGTTATAAAAATCAATCCTGTCGAGTCACACTCGACATTGAATACAAAGGGTTACAAATATATTACGCGCTATGTTGTGAAAAACATATGTTCTACTTCTTGATAAATGAATGACAGAAATATATGTGAGTACAATGAACGACGAGTGTCACTTGACGTCGTATTATCATAAAAATCTGTTTTGTCGAGTCACACTCGAGTGCAAAGGGTTAATAACATTCTGTAATACAAATTTATCCTTAAATCTAATTAAATCAAGACGATATTCGAGACACGTCACGCACGCATACACAAAAGTCTTCATAGATGCATCATCGATCTCCCAACAAAGCCGAAATACGTTCAAGCAAGGAAACGGATGAGCATCGAAGCGTTTCCCAGGGAAGAAGCGAGGTCGTTCGCTTCGTTCTCGGGGTTCGAAGTTCACGAATCCACCTACGTGAGAATATATCGCGAGGAGAGGGTCAGGATTCTCGAAGAAAGATATCTAGATGTCGATGCGCCTTCCTTCCTTCGAGGCTCGAAAACGGATATCGGAAACCTTTCGGACGTTTCTATCGATTCTCCGTTAGGGGAGGCATTCTCAAGGCCGTTTTCTTTTTCACCCCTACTCTTTTCCTCTTCTTTCTTATTCTTCTATCTCTGTCTTTCTCTCTTCCTTTCTTTCTCACTCCTTTTTTTCCACGAGAGATATCACGTAACGACTCTGTCCTTATCTATCACCGCCCCCTTCGTTCTTTTTCTACCTCGTTTACGTTCCCACCTTCTTAGTTTTCTATTCACCGAGCACTGTTCTTTATTTTATCTCGCGTGTTTTCCCCTCTACTTATCGGTATTCGTTACTCGCTACTTGTTTTATCGTTTTTTTTTAATAATAGCCTTCATTCATAAAATATGTGAATGGGATGTACAATGAGCGTAAGTAATAAAAAAAAGTATTCGTGCGCTCTTCGAATAATTTCTTTTTAAGTAGATAACGTACCCTGCCGTGGGGAATACGTTTGGAAAATGTAATATTTTCTACACTCGTTATAATTAAACGCAGAAATGTTTATCAAGCACACGATATCGAAGACTTTTAATCGATACATAGTCGTGTGCTTCATGAATGTGGCATCGACCTTGTCCTAATTAACCCCTTGCCTTATGATTTAATTGGGCACTCAATCAAATTAATACTAGAAATTGAGAAAAAATCAATCACAAGTATGTCCAAACAAAGATTAATGAACATTAAAAAACAAATATATAAAACAAATAAACTTGTAAGAATTGAACCATGAGTGTGACCCATGCTTTTTATACTTGTCTCGGAATTTGTATAACGAGTCTCACACGATATTATAAGGCAAGGGGTTAATCTAATTCAACGATATGATTAATCACGATCGATATTATCAAGTACGTCTAATTAAATACGCGCTATCTATAATATCTATAATAACTTCCGACGGAAATATCAACTTTGTAAGAGAATAGAAAAAGATCACAGAGTGCAATGATCACAATTTTCCCACAGAGATAAAAAAAAAAAAAGAGAGAAGAAAGCGGAAGAGAGGAGAGTTATCTCGACGGTACTCACGGTACTCGGAACACACTCTCGGAAAATACAGTCGACTCCATTGAAAAAGCCACCCCCATCGTTTCCACACCACCCCCCCTTTCCCTTCAACGCACAGACAGACAGACAGTTTGAGTAACACCGGCAGATATCGCATTCCCCGCAGCTTTTTCTCGCTACGAAGAAATGTTTTCCTTCGCGCGCACGCGAGGACACGCGCGTTGGAAGCAAATCGTCTACTTTTTTTTTTCCCCCTTCCTCTTTTCCTTTCTTTTCTAAGCCACGCGAGGTAGAAAGTGTCAATTTCTTTTTTCCAGAGGTTGGACCAGGGTGAATATCGAACAGCCGGTTTTATTAAATTCAATTTCGGCTGGCGTCTTTAATATCGTCAGGCGCGTGTTCCCTCGCGTTTTTCCAGCTCGAAGTATCTTGAACATGGTTATATTAAATATATCGAACGAATGGCCAGGATTTTTATTAATCCGTTTGGTTGAATGATCGCTTGAAAATTGACGTTTCATTTCCTCTAAACAATAATCTTACCTTAATTCAATCTTTGCTACGTATTCGTGATCAGTAGACTGCGGATCTTTATGCAAATACATATTTTTCTTATTGCATATGTTTTTCAAATTTTACATATAAGACAAACCATTGAATATGTCACATGTATCCTTTGTATTTGACATATTTTTATTCAGTTATCAGCTCTACTTGCAATATTTGATGAATCATGAATTATAATTCATATGAATTTGCATAAAGATCCGCAGTCTAGTGATCAGTTTTAAACACGTTCCAATCTTGTATAAAAAAATTGTTCACAGAGATACCGTCTATTTGTTTATTTTAATAAAAGAAGAATATATAAAAAAACACGTTACATCGAACGCAAAGATAAAATATAAATATACTCCAGCTATCTCTGCCATCCCTTTTTCTTACAATAGAGAGAACCCTGTTACCTTCCGCGTACAATGAACAGAAAAAAACAAGCTATACGGTGATCCACCTGTAATCTCATTACAGTCTAATTATAGTGTCATCCGAGGGCATTATTATATACCGTTTAGCTCTTACGACGTACATCGGGTCATTAATTTACAGGATAAACTCGATAAACTATCCTCGATTCTGCTCGATCATCGTGCGATCGGCGAACTTGCTTGAATTTTATTAGAATTATCGTCTAGAGAGGGTTCGAACGAGCATTCGAAATATATATTTTTTTTTTTTTTTATTAGGCAATTTGAATCTCTCAAAAGAGATTATTTTGCACAATTTACAATAGTTACAATGATTAGAGTACAGTTAAAGTCTTACAATTAGAGTAATATACATATTTTCTGTTGAGTTATATCGCCAATTTGCATGTTTTAAAGAATGAGTGTACTATGTTACAGATAGTTGTTGTCGGATTGTGTAAAAGAACATAACGTGATAGAGGAAGACGGTAATTCAATTTTTGGAGCCTTTTTATAAGCGACTGTCTCGTATTGTCAAACAGTTCACATTGCCATAATATATGATCTATGTCTTGCCTTTCGTACCCGCACTGGGGATCGTTGATTATACCTGACCGAGCTAGAGAGAAGGCAAGATTATAATGGTCTGATCTACACCTATTAATTGTCGAAATAATTTCCCGTGTTAAGTTTTTACCACTATACCAAGGCTTGGTGTTTGGGATATACAGGGTGTCTGGTTCCAGGTGTCCAAGCGGAAAATTGCATGTGCAAATCAATGATTTGAGTCGAAAAGTCTAATACTATTTTCCAAAATTCGGCACAATTAAGTAGTTATTAACAAACAAAGATAGGCCAATCACGGCGAACAGCGACATATAACGTTTTTTATTGTGGATTGTTCCTCTTATCTCTTCGTGTCTTGCTTAACTGGAAGCTCAAGTAAGCCGCCTTCCTTCGTTAATCGCTGTAATTGGCCGATCTTTGTTAACTAATAACTAGTTAACAAAGTCGAATTTCGAAAAATGGTATCAGACTTTTCGACTCAAGTCATTGATGTGTACATGTAGTTTTCCGCTTGGACACCTGGAACCGGACACCTTGTATTGATGAAGGAAATAGTTTTTTCCTTTAGTTAGACCGAAATATATACATGTAATTTGTAATTACCAGGGGAGGTTAAAATATTCTCTTTCCACTTAAGAGTCTCGATTTACTTGCTTCTATTTTTTCGATTACCTTTTATCTTTTTTGTTGCGGATGAGAACAGCTTTCCCACTCACCCCCCTTTTTCAGCGGTATATCGTTACCGCTATCTCTCTCTCGTTCTATGTTTCTTGCTTCCTTCTCGAAAACGACACCATCACCCGTCTCGTGCCTTTTGGTCCAACTTGCAGGAGAGTGCCTTGATGGGATACCCGGTTATCTTCTCCGTAGACGCGTACGACATTTCAGGGGCAATTTAGTCCCGATGCTTCCACTCCTTCTCTTCCTTCGCTTTTCCTCCACCTAACATCGTCGTCCTTATACTCATTCCATGAGTGGCACATGTGTAACGTTAGGCGACGAGATATTTAAGCTTCCTCCGTGCTCACGATCGAGTCTCTCACCTATCTCTGGTGTGATCTTTATGTATACGTCACGTGATCATACAACCAGATATAACTTTGAGATTTTATTTTTCTACGAGAGTTCATCGGTTTAAGTTAGCTTCGTGATAAATATGTTTTCAAATATGTGAAATCATCTTTAGGTATAGATATTGCAGTGGAGGTTTCTTTTTCTATGAAAATACATTAAATATATGAGCCACTCATTCGTCAAATCGATCCACGAAACAGAAAATAGAGTTATATTTATTATTCAACGGCTATACATTTTTTTGTCATTCAATACGTCTAATTATTAAAGAATTTTAGTCTAAATATAAAAAGTTAAGCATAGGTCAGCTGTATTAGTACTAAAATTAAAAAAAACAAATCTGAATTTAAATTGCACATACGTGCACAAATATTACACGATTCATGACCAGTGATCTTTGTTAACCGTGTTCTAATTAATCCTGATCACGTGACAATGCATCGTTCCACCAAGTTCATTTTCTTGTAGACAGGTAATCGAGAAAGCTGGCAATTAGCTAGAGGCTATGTTAGATGCAATATACGTACATGCACGTGTCTACAGATACCATCTGAAGCAAGCGTGTATGCGTGTCCGCATATAGACATAGATATATGTATATCGATATGGGGTTGATATTAACGCTATTAAACCAAACGTACTACTAGACGCAATGCGGCAATTCGCAAGATGACCGGAGTTGGTATCCGTCAAATTAATTATCTGACCCCGGAACCCATCCGATAATTCCAGTCACGTTTTCTTCGTTCATTTCGTGATATCGTGAGATCGAGCCAACTCTGGTAAAACGTTTCTAATGGAATCGTTAAGTTAAAAATGGTTGATTATTAAGTACGTGAATTTGGAGGGTCGATTTGAACCCGTTTGCCTTATAATATCGTGTGAGACTCGTAGTACAAATTCCGAGAAGAGTATAAAAAGCATGAGTCATAGTGATGGATTCAGGACAAGACAAGACAAGAATCGAACATACTTGTCTTGATTTTGTACAATCGAGAATTAGTATGTCTTGATCTTGACAATCAATTTCTTGTCTTGATTCTTGCAAGATTCTTGCAAGATTCTTGATATTTTTATAGTATCTATAAATATTTATATACCACACCTTGATTTATTATTTTTGAACATTTTTATAAAAATTATTAAAAAAAATTTTTTTAAATTTCCAGTAAAATTATAAAGTTTTTGTTTCGAATTAATTTAAATTTTGCATTTAATTATTTAAAATTGAATAGACGGAAAGATCTCAACATGATTATAATATTACATAACCCCGATATATATGGCCCTATATATAAAATTATACTTACATACGTCTAATTGTAGTTTCAGTTATCAAGAATCAAGAACCTTGATAGATTTTTCTTGTCTTGATCTTGAAGGACAAATCTTGTCTTGTCTCGATTTTATCAAGAACAAGAAATTGGTAATCTTGTCTTGAAAAATCAAGTCTTGTCTTGTCAACATCTTGAAATTCTTGTCTTGCCGTCCATCACTAATGAGTCAAACTCATGGTTCTATTCTTACAAATTTATTTTTTTTATTTATTTACTTTTTAGTGTTCATTAGTCACTGTTTGGACAACATTGTGATTCATTTTTTCTCAATTTCTGGTATTTATGTGATTGAGTATCGAATTAAATCATAAGGCAAGGGGTTAACGATCTTTCGAATACCTTGCGAAAAATTGGATTAAAATTGTACGAGGACGATGCTCGCTTTGGAGGATCGTTTCTTAAAATAAATTCTTACGGGTTTTCATATCGGAAACTCTCTTATTTCACCTTTGCAGTATCGATCTTTAGCGACGATTTTTAAGCCGAGATTTAAGAGTAAATCAAAGCTACGTGTATGTACGTGAATGTGCGAAAGAGCGAAGCGAGACATCGAAAGAGGATTGCCGACGATCGATCGTTCCACTGGTTTGTCACTCTCCTCAATGTTCTATTTCTCTTTTTCTTCTTTTTATCCTCTCCTCCGCCCTTCTTCCTCCACCCCCAAGATTTATCATGATCCGGGAAAGTCAGCAGCGATAAACGGCTTTCAGCGTACCTGCTTTATATCGAACGTCGATATTTTCTTCTTTTTTTTTTCTTTTTTTTTTAAGACACGTAGGTGCCGTTTCGCCATTTTTCCACTTTTATTAGGATTAATGACTAAGAAATGTTATAAACGCGGGAGCGAAAGAACATCGAAATAAATTGGCTGCTTTGATCGTCAAAATTGTACGATATGTTACATAGTTCAAAGAAAAAGATAATAACAAAGGAAATGCGTTTCGTTGCAGTGTTGTTTCAGTTCGAGGATGAAAACGATTTAAAAAAAAGCGAATATTTTCAAAACATACGAAAGCCTGCTGCGCGACGCAACGCGCTGCTCACGACGACTTTACTAATATTTAACGACATTTTAATGGCACGCCACAACGTGAAAGCCTGGCAGACGAAGAGGAGAAAGAGACCTGGGACTCGAGTGTTTCGCTTCGTCCGCTTGGTATTCGTCGACTTTTCTGTTTGCATGCCGGTTGCTCGTTTGTTCCATTTACAGGCAGACATTGTTCCTCGAGATTACCTCTCTTTCTAGATTTTTTTCTTCGTCCCTTTTTTTCGACCAGACCTCACGCACGATTCTCGACCTTTCCATCTTCTTCTTCCCCTGTCGATCAACGATTCGGTCTGTGATGCCCGTTTCGTTCCGATCTCTCGAGATCGGAGGTACGAGTTGGGGTATCGCTTGAGGAATTATTTAAGGATCGCCTTTACGTGAAGATGAGCGTTTATTCTGGCAGAGTTACGTTTAAGATGTTACAATTCAGACTGATGGTTTTCGCAATGTGCTGGGTTTATATACATATTTTGGAGTATGGATTGTCCAATCAGGAGGAGGCCAGAAGGAGTCGGAAGAGGGAAGGGAAAGGGCTTGTTTAGGCAGGTGAGGATGTCGGAAAAGCGTTTGGAAAGTTTTATGGCAGGAAGGGCTCCGGTGACGTAAGGGACAGTTAGGTGATATTGGAAAAGAGAAAGCGTGGTTTATTGCAGTTTGGGAAAAGGAAAAAGGGAAAGTCTATATATACTTACAGCTAAAGGTTAAGTAAAGGGCTGTACGCATAACACCCCCTCACTTAGATTGAAGACATTGCCTCATTTTAGGCAATGTTTTCGTCATTACGCTAATTGAGATAACATTCTCCTCTTATCTGCTAGGTTAATACATATGTGTGGTGTGTCTACATGGTTGTGTCAGTTTTCGTAAATGTTCATTAGGGTCCTTTAACATTCAAATTTGCAAATTTGCATCGGTTTTTATGAATTAACATTGCCTTCTGGTTTTTTCTAATTAAGATGTTTGTTTCGGATGGGACATCCAAAATGAGGTAAGGTCCTTCGAATGGGACGCTCAGTCCGCTTGCTTTGTCCCGACCTTCGTTCGTGATCCATACGTAATCTCCCTTTTTGAAATCGTACGGCCTACAGTTCCTATCAAACCTTTCTTTGGTTTTTCTTTTTGCTTCTTCCAAGTTGTCCCTTGCATTTCTTTGGAGGTCTTTTATACGTGTTGATAACTCTTCTAAGGTATCGTTATATGTTAAATTCTGTTTTTGTTTGTTTAATGGAAGATTAGCACGCCTCCCATATACGAGCTCGTAAGGAGAATACCCGGTGGTCTCGTGTATGTTTGTATTATAATTAAAAATGGCCAGATCCAAATAATCGTCCCAGTCGTTCTGTTCGTTGTTCACATAGATCTTTAAGTAATCTTTTAAAACTTGATGACTTCTCTCCAGTGAGCCATTGCTTTCCGGGTGGACTGCAGTAGTTGTGACATGTTCAATGCCAATAATTTTTTCGAAGGTCTTCATAAATTCTGACACAAAGTTCCGTCCATTGTCGGTTAGTACAATCTTCGGTGCTCCATAACGACAAACGTAATTCTTCAAAAAGGCATTAGCGCAATTCTCGGCGGTGTAGCTATCTAAAGGCCAAGCCCAACTATGCTTAGTCAGTAGGCATTGGATGGTAAGTATATATTTATGTCCTCTATGTGTTTCTTTTAACGGTCCGACAATATCCATTGCTATCTTCTCGTTAAATTTCTTCGGTGTGTCAGTCAATTCTAATGGTGTGATGCAAGGTTTCCTATTGGCCTTAACGCGTTGGCATTCGAGGCAATTCCTGACGTAATCCCTGATATCTCTAATCATGTGTTTCCAGTAGTAATTGTTTAGGATGCGTGTATACGTTTTCTTTTCGCCCTTATGTCCTCCGATCGTCGTGCAATGATGTTCCTTCAATATACGGGGAATATCCTCGGATCTTGGAAAGACTAGCTCTTCGTCATGGAACGTGATACAAACATCTGGGTTCTCCTTTGCATGAATTTTAATTGCTTGTAAACCGTTTTGTCGAGATATGTTGCAAAAATGAAGCCATTCTGATAGGTTTAAATGTAATCGGTGACCCGGTCTGTTATTAACCTTCGGAAATACTATCTTTCGCTCGGGAAAGTATAAGACAACTTTCGTTACTCTTCCCTCGTCGTCCGTTATTTTCTCATGATGTTCCTGTCCCTCTTGTAGGCACATCGGTGTATCGTCGTCAGTTCTGTATGGTGGCATCGGATCGTCGGAAATCTGTATTTGTCTCTTTATCTCCTGTACCGCTAATACCGGATTACGAGAAAGTGCGTCAGCGTTCTGGTTACTTGCACCCTTTTTGTATTTAATTTCGTATTCGTATTCTTCCAACGCAATACGCCACCGCATCAAGCGTGAGGATGGATCCTTATTCTTGTATAGCCATTCTAAGGGTTTATGGTCGGTCACTACGCTGAACCTTTTTCCGTAAAGGTACATCCGGTAATGTTTCACAGCCCATACAATCGCGAGGAGCTCTTTTTCCGTCGTGGAGTAATTTCGCTCGGCGGAGCTCAAGGTTCTACTGGCATATGATATCGGCTTCTCGTCTTGCGATAGTACAGCTCCTATCGCTTCGTTTGAGGCATCTGTGGTAACTGTGAATCTTTTATCAAAATCAGGATATTGCAGCAATACCGGTTCGTTGCATAACGCTTCCTTTAATGCTTGAAATGATTGCTTCTGCTTCGGTCCAAATATAAAAGGTGTATTTTTTATTAACAGTGAATTTAAGGGTCGTGCTATCTTGGAGAATTCTTTGATAAATTTTCTATAGTAGCCAGCTAGTCCTAAGAATTGTTTAATCTGTTTCGTTGTGCGAGGTTCAGGAAAATCTCTTACAGCTTTTAATTTTTCTGGATTTGGTCGAACTCCATCCTTTGTTATAATGTGCCCCAGATAATTTAGATCCGGTTTCAAGTATTCGCACTTGTCGGGCTGTAACTTTAAATCGTGCTGTCGGAGCCTCTCGAGAAATTCTATCAGATTCTCATTATGTTCTTCCAATGTGTTACCGTAAACAATAACATCATCGAGATAAACAAAACAAGATCTCCCTATCAATCCTCGCAGTGCGTTGTCCATCGTTCTTTGGAAGGTTGCAGGTGCATTTTTTAGTCCAAAAGGCATACGCAGGTATTCGTAATGCCCGTTATTCGTTGAAAAGGCCGTTTTCTCCTGTGACGTGTCTTCTAATGGTATTTGATGGAAGCCAGAAGCGAGGTCAAAAGCCGAGAAGTACCGTGCCTTCCCTAATTGATCCAGTATCTCATTAATATTTGGGAGAGGGTACGCATCTTGCCGCGTTAACTCGTTTAACTTCCTAAAATCTATGACGATGCGCCACTTCTTTTTCCCTGAAGCATCTCCCTTTTTAGGCACTACCCATAATGGCGAATTATACGGTGAATTCGATGATTTTACAATCTCTCTCTCTAACATTTCTTCCACTTGTCGCGCTATCTCTTCTCGGTGTATCGGCGGATATCTATATTGTTTCTGATTTATGACCCTATCTTCAGTCAGCTCGATCTTATGCGAGGCCAATTTAGTTTTAGGCAGAGGGTCGCCAGGTAAATAGAAACGGTCGTTATACCTCGATATTATCGACCATACGGCTTGCCGTTCACTTTCCGGTACAACGTGTTCTAAGCGCGTGTTTTCTTTCAATAATCTGATCCTTCCATAATCATTATTGAAGTTCAGAATTTGGTGCTGGCTGGTCTTACCTCGGAATATAATTTTCCTTCCTCGGACGTCTACTAGGGCGTTTTCGTCGTGCAGAAAGGGTTGTCCTATGATGCCGTCCTGTTCAATCGGAAAGTCATCTTCTACTATGGTGAATATGTGAGTCCTTGTGCCGCAATCGATCTCACAATCCTCGGTTGTGGTTACTGTCGTTTTATTTATTCCTAAGAGGGTCCTGTTTTTTCTTGTGATTCTGTGTCCATCGGTAAATCGTCTTTTAATGATATTGATTCCAGCGCCGGTATCTGCCAAGAATCTGGTGGGTTTACCAAGCACTCGAATGATGAGCTCGGCTCCACTGGCTCCATTGATTGTATATATTTTAATTGGAAGTTCCGGTCTGGCGGACGTGTCGTGTTGGATGCCTCGTGAAAATTTGGACAATTACGTGCAATGTGATTCACCCCGTTGCATCGGTAGCATACGAAGGGTCTATTAGGCCTATTCGTCCCGTTGTTCGGTTTATTGTCTGCTCTTACTACCTGCTGATTATTGGCGTGAAAAGAAGGCTGTCCCAAGGGTTTGGGTATTGGCGACGCGAATCTATTATAGCCGAAAGCTTGCCGTCTTGCAAGTTGAGTGGAATGTGCGGTGCGTTCCTCGTTAAGCGCTAGATCCTGAGCTTCTTTAATAGTGGCCGGTCGATTACAAGTGACCACTATTCTTAATGACTCTGATAGTCCGCGTAAGTATAGCATTAATCCCGTTTGTCTCTCGTGCATAAGTATATATTGTTTTTGCTCTGGCGTCATATTACATTTATTGTTTATTGCTCGCTCGAGAGCAATTTGACAGCCCATAAATCTCTTATTATAATCTAAGATTGTTTCATTTGGTTTTTGCAAACAGAAACTCCTCTCGGTCTGCACTACATCAAATGATTTGTGTTCCCCAAATTGCATACGCAACACTCTTATTAAATCTACTATATTCGTAATATTATATCCATCAAGTAGCCTCTTTTCGTTGGAGCGGATTTTATGTGCTTTTATCAATTTTACAAACCGTACATGATATTCTTGTGGTATTCGTTTGGAACTTTCTTCTACTTCTGATATAAAAGATTCTATGGAAGTGGACCAATTATCAAATTCCGGTAGGTGTTTTGTTATGTTCCATAAAAATCTAGAAATTTTTTCCTCTTCTTCGAAGTTAATTATAGGTAGTTCTATGGATGGTGCTGTGGGTTCGTTTTCTGGTTCTATTCTGTTGGTCGTGCTTCTATCTTCGGATACCATGGAATTACTTTCTGTGGAGGCCTGTTTATTTTTCAGTGTATTTAGGCTCGTCGCAAGTGAGAGAACAATTTCTTTTAATTCACTAAAATCTCTTTGAAGGTTTTCCATCGTGCTACTTGATGTCATATAGTTATAAAAGAATGATTATTGTGTTCTTTACGCGTATGCTCTTCTGTCTCGTTTCTTCTTATTTCTGCTGCCTTTCTTCTCAATTTTTCTTCACCTCGATGAAGGAGTCTGAAGTCTTGATGCACAAACACTGACTCGACAGTACTTAGTGAAAAATCAAAGACTAACTTGCTATCTTCCACGATGGCGATCCCACTTCTGACACCAAAAATTTGTATGTGATGCCCGTTTCGTTCCGATCTCTCGAGATCGGAGGTACGAGTTGGGGTATCGCTTGAGGAATTATTTAAGGATCGCCTTTACGTGAAGATGAGCGTTTATTCTGGCAGAGTTACGTTTAAGATGTTACAATTCAGACTGATGGTTTTCGCAATGTGCTGGGTTTATATACATATTTTGGAGTATGGATTGTCCAATCAGGAGGAGGCCAGAAGGAGTCGGAAGAGGGAAGGGAAAGGGCTTGTTTAGGCAGGTGAGGATGTCGGAAAAGCGTTTGGAAAGTTTTATGGCAGGAAGGGCTCCGGTGACGTAAGGGACAGTTAGGTGATATTGGAAAAGAGAAAGCGTGGTTTATTGCAGTTTGGGAAAAGGAAAAAGGGAAAGTCTATATATACTTACAGCTAAAGGTTAAGTAAAGGGCTGTACGCATAACAGGTCGATTATTGTCTTTACTTGAAATTTATTATTTCCCTTTCGAAAAGATCATTATTATTATTATTATTATTTATAACATTATTCTCTATTTATTTATTTATTTTTTATCTATACACTCGCTTATTTTAGTTATATATTTATTTATTTATTTAATTTATCTTATACACCTATTTATTTATTTATTCTTGTTTTAATTTAATTTTTATCCTCACTATTTATTTCTATCTCATCTGTACACTTTCATTTATTATTTCTTATGGATTGTATTATGGTGCGTAAACCTCGTGTTGCCGAACAAGGAATACTCTCCTTCATTTTACCTCTTTGTACACCAAAGGGCACACTTTTAGGAATTTTTAGGATAATTTATAAAAATCTTGAAGGAATTGGTGGAGATTTTTGTTATTTACAAGGCTGACACAGCTGCCATATGTCATTTAGAACGATATTAGACTATCTTTCATTTGATTTTGTTATATGTTTGCGTGATTTCTTTACTTATGTTATTATTGTTTTTTCTTAATGTTGTTTTATCTCATACATTTTATACCTTCTATGTTACCTCTCTGTACACCAAAGGGCATATTGCCCGTATACACAAATAAATAATAATAAAAAATAATAATAATAATAATAATAACAATTTTAATTTATTTTGTACAAAATATACATTATTTAATTAATTATCGAGTCGGTCGTCCTTAACTTTGAATGATTCATTCGATTCGGTCATTCGACCGATCCTCTTTTTCTCATTCGAGATATCTCGTTCGTCGAGCTCCCTTCGCTGTCCCTTTAGAATCGATCTGTTATTAATAGCAGCCCGTCGGCTGTCGATAGAACGTGAGACAATTTCGTAGTAGAAAGCATCCCCCTACGCTCGTCGCCATTATCGACAGTTCTTACTTCGGTTCGAACGCATTAAGCCGGGATCCCTCTTATCGCCTTCTACCGTTCGATAATGCAAATTTTGAATCGTGAATTTCTCTTGGGATGAAAAATGATAGGGTTGGATTTGTAATTTTTAGAATTTTGATTAGATCGGACGTTCGGGCGAAGGTACATTTACGACGGTGAATGTATCGAAATTGTAATAATAAATTATAATAATTATAATATAGTAAATCATCATGAGATATTAGCATTTTAAGGTTTCCCCCTCCCTTGAAATTTTGCTGTAAATATACCACCGGCGTTAGTCCTATTTTTTTTTTTTTGCGATGGACAGGCCTAACAGTCTGTAATACGACGGTGTACGAGAATGTATCGTAATTGTAATAATAAATGATAATAATTATAATATAGTAAATCATCATAACGTCAGAAAATACCGTATCATCTATTATACTTCATGATAAAATAGAAGGTAAACGTGCCTGAAGGGGAAACTTTTATTTTACCATTTCAAAGTTCTTCATCTTCAGTGGGTCAACGTATGAAAATGAAGGAGAAATACGGAGATTCGGGAGGAAGTACCGTATGTTGAAAATCTTTCTCACCTGGATACATCGTTAGCACTCCAGTGGGAGTAGAAGAAAAGAGAGAAAACGTTCGGCGTTGTTTTCTTTGACAAATCGTCGACATTCCGTGAATATGCATATACGTATAAAGAAGAATGCTTATGTATGTTCGTGTGTCGAGAACGGACACCCGGTATAACACGAGACGCAGAAGCACGAGCGACGCTTGGAAAACTTTCACCATAACCATTGCTCATACGTCTGACGCGTAGTGAAAGAAGCCTTTGTTTATATTTCCCCGGGCAATCCGTTTTTTCTTTTTTTTACTCCCGGAATCTCACTCTTTTTCACTTTTTTACCCCCAACTTCCAGTTAGTCCTGTCTTACCGTTTTTTCCAGACCCGTTTAGATTTTCATGCAATTTTTGTACTTTTCGTACAAATTCTCTCTCCTATTTTTCGTACTTTTCATTTTGTAATTTCTCCTGTAATATCTTGCACGATATCTCATACAAGATTTTCTCATAATTTCCCTTTTAATTTTTCGTACAATTTCGCGTACATTATCCTGTAATTTTTCATACAATTGCATGATTCTTCGTATCATTTTGCCTGCAACTTTTCGTCCCATTTTTTCTTTTCTAAGAACGTTAAAATAAGCAGACAAAGATCGTAGCTATAATTTTTTATAATCTTCGCAATTTTTTTTTCCTCATCGAAAGCTCTCGATCTCTGGGCAAACCCTTTTCATTATTCGATCCGGATTCGATAGATGCATGGATGGATCAGCAGGGTAAGGGAAGCTCGTAATGCACGCCTTAATGAACTCTAATGGAATTCAATCGGTGGACACCGAGAGAGTACGAGAGAGGAGCTAAGCGACACGTTCGTGTTGCTAATATCCTTTGGCATAGGTACGTGTATATATATCTATATGTATATACGCATATACATATATGAATGTAACATATACATATAACAAGGGATAGCGCATAAAGTACCGGGGCTTATGATAGATCGTCTCGACAATGGAGACAGTCTCGGGGTAACTACGGCCACGTACCATAAATACTACTCTTGCGTGAGTATTCGCAGAGAAAGAGAGAGAGGGAAGTAGGTATATCCGAGTAGTCACATTGCTTCCTCTCCTTGGAGCGTGTTTACGCGATTTCGTTGTACCATACGCGTTATGGAGGTGCTCTAATGTTCAATCTCGCACGAGTTATATCTTTTGGTGACGTTAAAATGTCGCGAAGGTATCGTAACTGCAATTATCGATGATTTATCTTTCATAGATGATGATATTTTTATGACTATTTCACTTTTATTGAGCTTTCAAATTATCTTGGAACATTTTAATAACATTGTTCTTCATTTGTACCCGAATATGCTAACTTTACGTAATAGATGCGATTAGAATTATATTTTTATTATCAATATCTTAATTTTATTTCATTATATGGCTGTTTTCTATCGGCAATTTCTCTCCAAAAATAATCCTTTAAGTATCGGATATGAATAGTTGCGAGGCTAAAGGAAATTGGTAAGCCGATAAAAGAAATCTCTTGCAAACGACGAAACCGTCTCGTAAAACGATAAAAAAAAAGAGCCCTACTACACGGAGCCAAACATTTCGGATCGTCTCAGCCTTGAAATCGTCGAACCCGCTCGAATCCCCGCGTTAAATCGTCGAGAAAAACGTTTGCCTTTTCTTTTTGCCAAGAGTAGTAAAGATCAAAGGACTACCGGGTTGAGAAATCTGGAGGGTGGGATAAGGCAAGAAAATTTCTCTCGGTACATAGGATAAATTTAATACCGTACGATTCGTCGAAACGATCTCGAGAATAAACCACCGATACGTTTACTCGAAGCAAAGTTACTTCTCGATACGTTCTCGCGTGACGCGGATAAATAATCGAATTTTATTCGACGAAAAAAGAGGATTGAAGAGGTCGAAAGGCGACGAGGATCACGAAAGTTCGTGATACTTGGACAGAGTAAATCCAGTGGAAGTCAAGAAGGAGAGAAAACACGAAGTTGCGGCGCAATTGCTACGACTCGATGTGTACGGTGGTAACTCGGTCGCGTATTCCGCGTAATTTACAGGACTCGGTGGAAACTAACCACCGAGCAAAAGTGGTGGTACGTGTTAATGGAAATAATACCTCGGTGTGGTTCGCCCCGTGTCTTTTGGATATTTGGTGAGAAGAATGCGAGCCATTTTCGTGAATGTTATTCTCCCACGTACCTATCGGAATAATAATGGACGATACTGCCTGTAGGGTGAAACTAGGTAATCCTGGGTCCAGTGTTCGAGACAGTTAATGAAATAATATATTCTTTGGTATCGTAATCATTTTAATTACTTATTTCCATTACAAATAATAATTTTTGTAACTTTTTAATCGAATTTATTCTCTTATAGTTTTCACTTATACAGGGTGTCCGCTTCCAAGTAGTCAAGCGGAGGACTACATGTACACATCAATGACTTGAATCGAAATGTCTAATACCATTTTTCGAAATTCGACTTAGTTAACGAATTATTAACTAACAAAAATCGGCCAATTACGGCGATTAGCAAAGAAAGGCGGTTCGCTCGCAGCTAGGCAAGAGATGAAGCGGTAGGAGGAGCAATCAACGATAAACAACGTTACATGTCGCTGCTCGCCGTAATTGACCGATCTTTGTTAGTTAATAATTCGTTAACTAAGTCGAATTTCGATTCAAGTCAATGACGTGTACATGTAATCCTCCGCTTGACTACATGGAAGCAGACACCCTGTATAAACAGTTTTGACAAATACAAAAGAAAATTAAATTTGTCAGTGCCCATTGCAAATTCATTAGAACAAAAGCGTCTGGGTAATCAAAGTCTTTGTATATTTAACGAAAAAAAATCAAAGTTCATGGATCAGCATAAGAGACATCTACGGAACACAAAATTTCGGAGGTTTAATTTAGAATTTCTTTCGCCAAGTCCAACATTTCGCATATGTTTATGTGCATACAGGCACGCGTATATAGGTCCGTGCTGCCAGATTAATCGTGCTCGCATACCCCGCAAGATACTTGGCCAAAAGAGAGAGTGAGAGGGGGGAGAGGACGCAACACTCATTCACAGTAAATTCTGGTTACGTTTCACTGAAATACGCGGACCGTTACTCCGGCTATTCTGCAAGCTCCGCGTCGTGCTTTTCGCCGTTCCGCGACTCCGTCTAATACGTGTTCGAGGTAATTCGAGCATTCCAACGTTTCCCATATTTCGTTGGAATCGTTACACCATTTAGGTATATACATATATATTCATGAGACGAGTGGGAGAAGCTGATCCTATGAAAAATTTTCATTTTAAACTTAAACATCCTACCAAACTCGGACATCCGGCATAAATTTATTCGCTTCTCTCTGAACTTTGAAACATACACAAAAAGTAACAAGATATAGACTATAATGAATTATCAGATATAGCGAATCATTTTGACCTACATATCGTACACGCGAGCGTGCAATTTAGTATCATACGTATGATCAATGTACCTACGTGTCATTTTAATCGTGTAAAACGTATACCGAATATAATCCAATTAAAATTTAATGTTAAATTTTCGTGCTCGATCGAGTTAACCGATCAATTATGCAATTTTCCAACTACGGAGACCCAAAATACTTTTGAACTCGTTCGAACCCCATGATCTTTTTCCAACGCCACCCACCCCCCCCCCCCTGGCCAACTTTTCGTTGGAAATCTCGTAAATCCTTGGAAATCGTGCGATTTACCGCGATGTTTACCTCGATTAATCGGACCATTTGTCGAACAGATAGAATCGAGCGTTCGCGAACGCGCTACGCGAGCTCGACGAAGTACGAAATTTATGGGCGTTATCGTTCGGCCCGGTATTCGGGATTATCATAATACCGTGATGCGATGGTTTGCCTCGTGCGAAAACCGGCATGGCTTATTCCTAAGAGGAACTTGGAACAATTTATCCCCTCGATTCGTTAATCCTACGCGTGTCCCATTAAAATCGAACTAGTTTTTATTCGCTCGTACCTATATTACTCCATCTTTTTTCCTTTACATTTGTAATTCACGAAATAAATATTACATTGTAATAATAATAGCAACTTTGGTACGTGCGAGCATTTTCAATTTGGTACATAATGTACGAAAGGTATAAAGCGAATAGAAAATATGTATTCCTTTTTCTTTTTGTTGGATGTAAAAAATTTTAATTTCTCGTCGCTGTGAGAATAAATAATCTGCTTTTCATGAGAAAAACTGGCAGACTTTTAAGAACCAGTATAGGGTCCTAAGTTATATCACGATTCAAGAGGAGGTAGCTCGCTAAAATTCCAGCATTATTACTTCACATCGTTGGCCTTTCCTTACAAGACACAGGCATTACGCTGCATTTGCCAGGCATGAAATATGACCGAGACGCGTTAGCCGCTATCCCTCTCTTTCTTTTTTCATATCGCATGATGTTGGGATCGTGATCGTGTTTGAAGCATGAATTAGAGACATGAACAATGTGTATTTTTTTACTAAGAATAATTATTACGAACTTTCGAAGTACGTGATTAAATTTGAATCCATTTTAAAGTTCTAGTTTTTTCATCATGCGATCCTAATACCGCATATACAGGGTGGGTCGCCACATTTTGCCATTTAGATTTACATCAATATTATTACACATAGCAAACAATATTCCTGATGAAGTTGAATGGTTTTGAGAGGGGCACATTCTGATGGTACAATTTTTTTGTTGGTCGACGTGTAAAGGACATATGAAGGTCATTAACGTTTTTTTAAATGGTACCATATATTTTTTATTGCATCAGCTGATGCTTCTTCACATGTTCTTTACAAAAAAGTATTAATCTAGTAGTACAAAAAAAATGATTAGTTTAGGAGATACTTTAATTCTAATGTCTATTAATTCTTGCCTTTCTACTAAATTATCACATTGAATTCATAATATTGACCAGAAAGTCACGATTTCCTAACAAATTGGAATTAAAATATCTCCTAAACTAATCATTTTGTTTGCACTACTAGATTAATACTTTTTTGTAAAGAACATGAAGGAGCATTAGCTGATGCAATAAAAAATATATGATTCCATTTAAAAAAACGTTAATGACCTTCATATGTCCTTTACACGACCACCTACAAAAAAAATTGTACCATTAGAATGTGCCCCTCTCGAAACCATTCAACTTCATCAGAAATATTCTTTGCTATGTCTAATAATAATGATGTAAATCTAAATGGCAAAATGTGGCGACCCACCCTGTAGAAAGTATATGGACTATAGATGCAAAAAATAAGTTATTCGCGATGGGTGATCGGTGCATCTAATTTGTAATTGACATCATCTAATCCATTAAAAAAGATTAATTATGCAATAGTAATCGTGTTAAAAATCTTCACCATGTCGAACGTTACATTACGTCAAAATGTTAAATCACGCTGAAAACGTCAATCACCCACACGATCGACCCCGTGATCGTTGTTACACATGTTGCAATTAATCCCCATCGCGCGACGATGTTAGAGACCCGAACGAAGATACGACTGACACGTTCACGAATGAATTCAAATGAATTCCCATGAATTTCGATTGAATTTCAATGAATTCGAACGAATCCAATTGTAAATGATAAATTAAGATATAGGTACTTACGACATCGATGAGTTGAGATAGCTTAAGTTTGATGCACACGCGCAGGACGTCCGACGTGTTGACCACCGGTCTCACCAGCTTGTTGTAGTTCGATAGTAAATCGTCGTAGAGACGTTTCGCGTCCGGATTTCCGGCGACCGCACCGTGGACCACCAACGCCGAAAGGAACCACACGCGTAGTGTTTCCCCGATTATGGGGGGCATCATGGTCCCCCGGTTGCTCCACTATGAACGTACGAAACTTTTCCCTCGCGAACCCTTTTCGCGTTTTTCTCACCCGCTCGACACTACGACGCTTTTTTCCCCGACGGAACGAATCTGGGAAGGAGAGAGCGAGTCGCTTCAATTTTTCGACCTAATTTGCTCACTTTTTCTTTCGAGTACTTGCTGAAAGTCACGCGAGTAGTGTAATTAGTGTAATTCGTGAAGGTGTAATCTTTCGGAGAGTACAAGCGTACTTTCTTTTTATTACGTTGTAATTTTTTTGCTTTTACCAATTATTTTACGAATAATACGTACTTTATAGTTTGTTAAATAATGTTAGGTTAAACGGAAGTTACGTTTTATGATTACCGTCAATTTAAAATAATAATTTTAGCTTCGTTAGAGGCGCCATTTCGTTACACTTTTTTTTTCTCGTTAAAAATCAGAACAGAATTTCAGCAAAGTTCTCATAACGGAAGACGAGCAACTAAATTCACGAGGGATGGATATGATTCCATGCAAATGGCTAGGACGTGGGTTACGACGGAAAGAGCGAGAGAAAGAGAAGGGTATTTAAGATGCACCACGAGATATACGTGTAAACTTGGCGAGGTGATGTTCCACGTTGCATTTATCGCGATGGGATAAAGTTCTGAGAGCTGGCTCGACGCGAGAACGTTTAATGAAATTAATTAATTGATATAAGACTTTGAATAATCTTGGCAAATAATTTCTTTCCTTGTTATATCATTCAAAAAAATAATAATTGAAATCGTAGGAAATAAATGATTATAAATATCGAAGGAAAATTCAAACAACTAAAACATCCTCGGTACCGCGGAAGCGTGGAGAAATACGAACGATCGATACGATCGATCGACGATTTTTCCAAAATATCGGAAGCACCGGCCCGGAAGGTATGAGCAAAATTCGATGGCTATCTCTCGTAGGATCGAACTTCCGGATGAGATTAAAGCGAGAGATTTAATGACAGAATCGAGCGATGCGCGGTATACGCGTACCGGAAGTGCAGAACCATACAACGAGGTTACCGGAATTGTATCGGCCATTCCCGTTCGCACACCAATAAGGCCTTACGATTTTGTTGCACGGACCTTTTTTTATTCGATTCGAACGGTTGTCCCTTTCGCCGAGTGCACGATAATATTATTTATGGTCCCGAAAGGTACGGCGATTCAATTTTTTCTGATCCTTGTCCTTTTTTTTTTGAAGATCAAAGCAACGTCAAATGTTATTTTTAGTATTTCAGTATCTACAGGGTGTCCGCTTCCATGTAGTCAAGCGGAGGACTACATGTACACATCAATGATTTGAATCGAAATGTCTAATACCATTTTTCGAAATTCGACTTAGTTAACGAATTATTAATTAACAAAAATCGGCCAATTACGGCAAACAGCGACATGTAACGTTGTTTATCGTTGATTGCTCCTCCTACCGCTTCATCTCTTGCCTAGCTGCGAGCGAACCGCCTTTCTTTGTTAATCGCTGTAATTGATCGATTTTTGTTAGTTAATAATCCGTTAACTAAGTCGAATTTCGAAAAATGGTATTAGACATTTCGATTCAAGTCATTGATGTGTACATGTAGTCCTCCGCTTGACCACCTGGAACCGGACACCCTGTATAGTAGAACAGCCTGCTCTTTTTTTAATGACGTTTGTTACACGAATTATCCAGTATTCTGCCTCTGAATTTATCAATAACATTGCAATATAGAGTATAAGTAGTCACTTATTACAGGAAGGAGATAACAATGAAGTGCATTTAAAAGATACTGAGTCTTCTTTAAAAACTAATAGCTTAGTATATGAAAAATTATGAAATATCGACTATAGGTAATTATTGAAAAACGACTATCGATCGAAATACCGTCGGAAATCAATTTTTTTGGGCGAATAAAATGTTTTTTCCTAAGCACTTGTCAAATACCTAAGATGATACGATTTTAACACCGATCGTTACCATTTTGGCGAAGAAGTTACATCGACGCTGTCTACGTGTAATTAAAGAGTTAAAAAAAAAAGAAATGTAGAGAAGAAAGAAAAGAGTATAAAACAGTGAACAGTTTCGAGGATGATTCGAACGAAGGAATCCCACAGAGCGTGTAATTAAACTCGCTACTCGATCGAACACAGCGAACGTATTGTTATTCTAGCCACTTGATTCGAGCCTCGATGATCGATATTCGAACCGTTGGAACGAAGGAAAACCGCGAACGGAGCGCATTTTCTGGCGCGAATCGCGCCTTGTTTTCCCGCCGGATGATCGTATCTCTACTCTACTCGTCCTACCGCGGGTTTTTGTTCGTTAACTTTTTGTTGTACGAGAACAATGGGAACGATACCACTCGATCGTCATGACATTTTTCCGTACCGGGTTCTGCCTTAATCTCGATGATTTCGAGGCAATCCAAAGACACGTTTGAATTATTCTACCGGTAAATCGTCACCAAAAAATTTCTTTCGTATTTCTTTATATGGATCATAGTAAATCATTTCAATCGTCCAACACTATATTTTTCGGCAGGTTTCCTTCGTCACGTTCAAACACCTCGAATATCAAACAAATTTTCTACGTTACATCGTATCAATCGTCCGGCACAGTTCTGTCGGTATAATTTTAAGTTAAATTCTCCAATGTCTTATCGTGATCACAATTATTCACCGATACTATCGCGACTCAATCTCATGTCTCTTGAGCGGCGCAGAAAGATGCAAGAACTCGTTTTTACGAACAAAATCTTTAATACATCGATCTCATGCATGGAATTAGTATCCTGCTTCGGCCTTGCCGTTTCATATTTTCCGCTTCGACATCGTCCTCTCTTGCATATCGAACATCATAGGACTCTTTATGGCCAATGTAACTGTCTTAATCGTATCTTTATGAATGTAAACAGTGTAGCTAAATGACTAAACTTTTTCTGTTCAAGTTCTCAATTTAGGCTTAAGTTATTTGCGTTTGTAAACTCTCACAACGACTGCTTGTAAATAATTGTTCTTGGTGTACTAAAGGGTCTTGTGCCCGTTTGTAAATAAATAATAATAATAATAAAAGAAGAAAAATTGCATTTCCTAAATATTTCAAAACCAAGATCACGTTTACTCGTCACACAGCCGGAATCTGAAGTAAATGTTCTACGCGCCTCCGATATCTTCGTGGATCGTCGTAGATCAACTCGATCGTCCGGTACAGTCGGGTTTCTATCCCTTGAGAGATTCGAGTTAACAGGAACGTGACTCTCTCTCCACGTAACACGCGTTCAGAAGCCACCGCCGTCGTATTTCAAGTCGACGTCGAGTCTCACGCACCGACACACCGAACGAAAACTCGAAATTTACGATCGGATCGCGTACTCGCACAAGGGAGGAAGGATCGATCGCCGTCACACACTCGGTCCCACCGTCTCTCTTTACCCCACCCACCCCGTTCCTCTCTATGCTAGCTCACTCGCCTCACTCGCCAGAACAGCGCGAACGTCTAATTGCTTTTGCCCCGACAAACTGGGTCAACGATACGTTATTTCGGATGGCCGTGCACGCTGCGCTTCCCTTAACTAGATCGTCCTTTCGTTTCCTTCGAGTAGTTCTCATCATCGAACCTTCGATCTTCTCTCATCTTTTTATCGTCTTCTCGTCGCCACCACGTATCGATCGATGAACAAAAAGATGGACACGGTTGAGCGAAGATCAAAATTTGAAGAAAGATCGAAGGAAACTTCTATAAATACAACGTCGAGGATCGAAAGAAGAGAAAACGAACCATTAGAGATCCTTGGAAGGATGACGATCAACTTCGATCCCACGAAAACACCCCCCGACGGATAATGGGAGTAACGCTAAAACCCGATTCGCACTTTTTCCCAAACTCATGCTTAGAAGCGTCTATATACCTTTATTCACGCATCTAGCCGGTGGCTGACGATAACGGTCTCACTAACGATAAGGCGTCGAGTTGGATAGAACGATTACGATCGATGTACTCCTTGTCAACAGATGGAGAGAGCGCGAGCATAGTTTGGCATATGCTAATATGCTTTCGTGTATGTGTATGTTATCTATATATATGTATGCGTATATACATATATACATATATAGATATATGTGTATATATATGTGCACGCTGGACACACTGCGTCTAACCTCGCGCACTCGAAGCCACGCCGGTCTCGAAGCGACTCTCCCTCTCTCCCTCTCTTTCTCTCTCTCTCTCTCTCTCTTTCTCGAGCGCTGCTGCACACTCGCACGCACTGCACCCACGACTGAAGGAGGCTTGTCCTCGGCACCGGGGCTTCGAGGATTTCGCTCGACTAGAGGCGCCACTCTCGCCGTGCTACCCCCGAAACCACCCCTCTGAACATCACCACCACCAACATCACCACCAGCAACACCACCACCATCAGCAGCAATACTCCCCACTCTGAGCTATTCTCGGTGGATAAAACGAGAGACGGGAGGAATCTGGACCGAGTGCGCGCGCGCGAGAGCGAGTGCATCCCTTCTACGACACCCTTCTTCCTATTTTTCTTCCTTCCTTCCTTCCTACCTACCTACCTACTTCTTTCTTTCTTTATTTCTTTCTTCGTTACTTTCTTCCTGTCTTTCTTTCCACCATTCCTTTTTTCTCTCTCGTCTTCTTACGTGTCGCGTTACCGCACGATGTCAACGTGCCGCGATGGTAACGTGCGAGAAAGGAACCCTCTACCACCCGCGGGAGACACTCTGACAAGACTGAGATATTAGCTTAGATGGCTGTACATGTGGGAATATAATGGGTTTTGTTGCTTTCTTTTCCGATGTTACGGTGTTGCTTGGTCGTGGGATGTTTAAATGTTGAACATGGAGGTTTGAACTTTTTTTAACTCTTTAAGGCACAGGATTTCAGATCAAAAATAGACCCATGTTGCACAGGAATTTTGTTAATTTGTTTTGTTTTTTTTTTTTTTATTTCGAGGTGGGACTAAAAATGTCCCACCATGCCGTGAAATACATCAAACAGGAGGGACACTTTTAATCCCACCGTGCCTCAAAGTGTTAAAGGGACTAAGAATCGCATTGGTTATACTTTTTTGTTTCTACCCATTCTAAAGAAGTGATAGTAATTATTTATTTGGTAAGATCAGCAATCTTTTTTCTCCCGTACGAGATACTTCTTTTTTTTTTTTCGTTCACAAAACCGAGACAAATCCGTCCAACTTACAAGACTTTTCTAACTTCTCATGAAGCTTCTCGCTACTAAATCTGTAAGAAAGATATTAGCGATCCATTCTCATCCCCATTGTTATGAGAATGAGCTAGAGACGATAGTACCGAATCATGGAAGAATAACTTTCTTACAACGATGAAAAATCTACTCCCGAATGCTGTCTCGATTATCATAGGATATACTACTGCCAACTGTGGAAGATTGAGAAGAAATGTGAAGTAACGTTGGATGGAAGAAGGAGGGAAAGAAAGAAAAAGGCCGTCTCACCGGTGGTGGAAGGAAAAGGCCAAACGGAGAAAAATGGGAGGGTGGAATCGGTTCGATTCAACGCGGCTCATTTATCATTGGACCTCGAATGCCAATCTTCTTCTCGCTGGATGCCCAAAAAAAAAAAGAAAGAAAAGAAAGGCCAGAAATAAAGAGAAAGAGAAATGACAGCGTGGAAGAAAGTCCGGGGAAACTTCGACAGGGTTATTTGTCAAGAATTAAATTCGCTTTAATTCATCCGGCAGCCATTACGTTCTCAGCCCCTCCTTGGCTACGAAAATCTGAATAACGCTGATTCGATCATTTTTTCTAGTTTCACCAAAATTTCAATTAGGGTAAGGTTGCTTAAGTCGTACCCCCTAAGAAGAAACTTGCATAATAATGAGTATTTAGGAAATATGTAAAAACTATATTTGCTATTCGATTCTAGTGTGAATATTGTTTTTATTTATTAGAACAAATCTGAAAAATCTTTGTGTTGTCATATAAATTAATTTAAATTAAAAAAAAAAATACCCCAAATACAGAACAGGTACGACTTGAGCAACCTTACCCTATATCGATTAGATTCGAGTTGGGTTAAAAATATTTAAAGCGTTAAAAAAGTTGCACTATTTTCTATCGTCGCTCCAATTTCACTTTTCCTCTATTACAGATATACGCAGCACTCTCTATTTCAGCAATTGCGCAACTACGATTGTACCCTTTCACTTTCGGTGTTGTTTCATTATACGCGACGCCCCTATATTCGAAAATTTCATTCTCACCATACAGATCACATTTCCAGTTTCATCCTCGTATATCAAACACGTATCTTTTATCACCAGCAACGAGCATCGATAAAACACGAAGGGGTCAAGCGATTCGATCTTTCGGAGTCTTCTATTTTCGAGATAAAACGCCGGTGTAGAAAAGAGAATTCGTCGAAGCTTTCCCAACGAAAATCCTCTTTCCGTCCTTCGTTCTCTCTTAATGCGCAGCGGATTAAAAAAGCTCGCGTTATTTTTACGAATGAAAGTTGCGTGCCTCGTTGTTGCACGTTTCAATATTTTTTTTCTTTCGCGTGCACGCATGGAGATTCGTAGGATGGATGCTTGAAACACCAAACGAGACGATGCCGAAATTTTGAAATGAAACGGAGAAAGGAAAAATATTAGACGAGAATAGAAAAAGAAGTGGGAGAGAGTTTCTCGCGTTTAGTTGTACGCGCGAGATGCCATTACGTGTCGGTAAGAAAAATTCTCACGTATTTTTCCAAAGCACTGGTATCTATCTTCGAGATGAAATTTTTTCTTTGTTATCGATCCATACGATAAATCGATCGTTACGATCATATACGGTAGGATATACAGGGTGATCCGCGAAGCGTGATCGGCTTATATTATTCTGCTGCTAGTGGTCCGATTGAATTTTTTTTTAGTACATGATTCGAAGAAGCTGTTGGATGATTATAATAAATTTGTTGTTAATAAATTTATTTCAGAGTTTTTAAAACCACCTTCTAATTTTTATAGATAAATATCTTGTAGCAGATATTGAGACGAAATGGTGGACCACCCGGTATATAATTTATCAAATATCTATTCACATCTATTTAACTTTTCTTTCGACCCCTCAACAATGTTCTCAAATATCTGAATAATTTATATGAAATACCCAAATTATTTTCGAATCCATTAAATTTTTTTTAGTACACGGTTCGAAAAAGCTTTCGGATGATTATAATAAATTTGTTGTTAATAAATTTTTTTCAGAGTTTTTAAAACCACCTTCTAATTTTTATAGATAAATATCTTGTAGCAGATATTGAGACGAAATGGTGGACCACCCTGTATATAATTTATCAAATATCTATTCACATCTATTTAACTTTTCTTTCGACCCCTCAACAATGTTCTCAAATATCTGAATAATTTATATGAAATACCTAAATTATTTTCGAATCCAATAAAATTGAACGTATCAAACTACGCAAACTAAGTAGCAACCCATGGCATTTCCCAAGGAACGATATACGAAACAATTTCGAGTATTTAAAATATGAACATTTAAGCGCACGTTATTAATTAAGAAGTTCTCTCCCGAACGAGATTAACGGCACTTAATCCTTTTCGTGCGATCAGCCGATAGTAGGAACGATGAAAGGAGAATCACAGGAGAGAGCGAAAGGGAGGAGGGTGTGTCCGAGAGACGTCGGAGCTAGATAGCCAAGGGAAGCCGATGGATCGTAGCTCTCGGAAATTCTATCGCGATAACTCGATCCGAAGTGAAAGTCGAGCTACGAACGCCGCCGTTGAAACGTACGAACCGTGTCGGACTCGAAATTAATGGTAACTCCCGGGTTGAGCGTAGCCAACCGAGATCACTGGGTGTATGAAACTAAGCCGAGCGTGGAAAGGATATTGCTCGTTTTGACCACGCTAGAGGGAAAAGGCTTTTTATTATAAATCGAGCGTGATTTTAATCGAGGTATAAAAAGACGATTCTAGATAATCGTGTTAAAAAGCGATAAAAGGTAGACCCTACGGTGTCGTTGATTGATCTTTGTATCGTTCATTTTCCACCTATGCACCAAGACCCAAGAGAGATCGGACCTCCCGCAGTGATTCGACAAATCGTCGAGAACTGCAGTCCGATCGCGTCTATGTGTATATGTCCATAGGTGAATCCTAGGGTATATGTGGATGGGTGTGTTCGGGTGCCAAGTGGAGAGAGAGAAGAGACCGACAAATTGGCCCGGAAAGTTCGGATCTCTTGGAAAACTCCGCTTGCAGATTTTAAGAATTCAAGAGCGGTGCCAAGAGGACCGTCATCGCGAGCACACCGCAGAGGATTTAATGTCGCCTAGACTCGGCTAATTGGCTTTTCGGAGTAATTAACGATCTAACGTTCGAGCGTAACGTTAAATAATTATTTTCTTTCGGCCTTTTTTTTTTTTTTTTTTTCAGCTTTTGATCCGAGGGACCGAGGGAGAAGATTGGTTTTAGAAACTTTTTATTTGTTGCTTTTTTTACGGGTATAATTTGGTAGGATTATTTTGTGAAGGTTGTTGATGTTTTATTATGGAGTTGGTTTTCGTTATCCGTGGAGTAAGGTGGGTTGCATACGATAGGGATATTTTTTTTAGAATATCGACCGTAGAGTAGAAATTTTAGGATTGGATATCGATCATATAGAAATCTGTATTATCAACGCACGTTAAATGATCATTCTTAGTATTTTTATGATATACCCATGGAGGATACGATAGGAAGTGAATTTTACTTCACAGGTTTAGGTACTAACTTCAGGTAATTCAGTAATTTATTATTATTATTATTTTTTATAAGGATTATGTGGCTTCAACAAACAACATATTTTCTTCTTCCAACTCTTTTATTCTTTACAATGAAAAAGCTTCTTATTACTAGAGCGTAAATGCGATTATAAGCTAAACATCGATTTATTCTCGACGCATAGTCCGGTCGCTGAGCTATTTCAATAAAATTGAGTGAGTCATGGCTTAGATTTTCTATGAAAAAATCGAAAGAACAAATGATTCACAGGTGCGTATAAATATTACGGCATGGAATGTACGATATCGTCATAGGATGAAATTTATTATCGCGGAAGTACGACCACCGCGCCACACACATATTTTCCTTCCCACGCTGTGTTTCCCGAACGCGTGCCAACGACTTTCCAGTGACGATAAATTCGTCCCTATCGCTGACAGTATCGTTGACAAGAGTCGCTATGGAATTCCCCAAAGCAAATATACTTCGACGTGGTGCTGATAACCGTGGCGATCTCGTTTTCGCGATAATCCACTCTAGATGAGATTAATAGATATTTAAACAAATATCGGATCTCTCGAAGGGGGAAAAAAAAGCTAACCCGAATAAAATCAGCCTAAATTTTCTGATCTGCAGCAAGAGACCAGCTGTCGATGAGTCGCGTCCATGGCATGATCGAGTTGTCCCTTGAGCTGCCTCGCTTTGACATAAACGTCCTCCTTCATGAGATTGTAACACATGGCGATCAAGCCCATACCGAGTAGCAAATACACAAAATTGATAACCAATTTGGTATGACTACTTTCCGTGGACTCGTCGACCGACCAACCAGGTATAAAATCACCCATACCGATCTTGCATAGGGATGTCACGCAAAAGTATGTACTGTCCAGTAGATCCCAGCCTTCCCATTGAGCGAACATGATCGATCCAACCAGAACATAACCAAATATGACCCAAAGACACGCTGTGGATGGTACGGTGATTCTTTGCCCAGGCTTCCTTTGCCCTGTACACGCGTGTAGGTTAGTGTATAACCACCTGAAGGTATGAGCCAAGATCTTGCCCATGTTAAGAAAGTACAGAACGTAAAGCGGTATACCCACTACCGCGTACATCACCGTGGCACCTTTACCCCAAGGTGTTCTAGGCACTAGGTTCCCATAACCGATCATCGTGAAGACCGATAGACAAAACATCAACGCTGCTGGGAATGACCAACGCGTAGACTGGGTCATACCGATGTTACAACGTTTTCCCAAGTACGTCGCGGTAAAATTCTCTTGGAGTTCTCTCAAAATACCATTGGATACCAGATAGAAAGCTGTCCTGTTGAAAATGTTCACAGTTTGATCACCAGCCGTTCTGTACCACAGCGTATCGGCATAAACTTTTTGAATGGAATCACGAAAGCAGTTCGGGTCGACGGTCTCGTCCTGCGTCTCGATTATAGTGAAACCAAAAGCACCAACTATGGCATAGCCCACTACCAATCCACCAACACCAACCTGGGTGCACATGAACGCTATCAGCTTTCGGCAACAATCCTTTATTCGTTCTCGGGCCTCCGGGCCCGTCGACGTCGACGATGAATCGCGGCTTCTAAGCGACGATCTTAATGGCGGCCTCGCCATTGTTTTCAACGCGTTTTGTTAAAAAATCACGAGATACGGTCGTCGAACCACATGGAACTCCACCCTGGCTGACACTAAACGACTTTCGTGTACCGCTTTTCTATTTTCGTCCGAACGCCGCCTCTCTTTCGTCTCTCCTTCCTTTCTACAGTTGTGTCTCTATCTTTCTCTTGAGTATACACGCAGACCCAAGCGTGGTTTATGTATTTCTCTTTTTGTTTCTCGATTTATATCTTCCATGCTATTGGGATTTCTAGGTGCTTTTGAGTTCTTTTAGAGGATTGCATCGACGTTGTCAATTGTCATTTCACCTGGGGGTTTGGTAGACGTTAATAATATGTTCAATGACATGAATTCATTAATTAACTATTATTTGCACGACATTGTCAGAGATAGGTCGTTATATCTATAGTCTGGGGGTTTCTGGATCACAAAATTATACGGCTTGCGAGTCGTAATTCATTCGAACTATCAAATGACAGAAAGAGTCTGTTCAGCGTCCGTGTTAACTTCTACTCCGGTTATAAATATCACGTGCTCTTGAAGAAACTATCTATTCGATTTATTCTTCCACGCGATTGGCTTGTTCTCAAGAGGAAGATATTTTTTGACTTTCCGTTCTATCCTCGGAAGAATAAATGGTTTACCGCGTATGTACCGCGCGAAACTTGAAATAGTCAGAGGCTAGAGCGTGCCTAGTGCCAAATAATGTTTCAAAGTGTAGCAAAGGAAAACAGAGAGTGTAAACTAAGAATTTCCTTACAATGTAAGCCTGAATCATGTTCAAAATTAATAGGAAAAAGCAAATTTATTAACCATTTCATTAAAATATTACCTTGAACATTAAATATGCATTGTTGGCAAAAACGTTAAATGCCTCAATTTGTTTTTATATAAAATTAGACCTTTTTTTATAGCAAACTGATTTCTGCATCTCAAAATCATTTTAAAAAATAATTTTTAAAAATCCGATTAGATTAGATCAGGGATTCGCTAATATATATATTTAATGCAAAGAGTACATTGTCTCGATCGATGATTAAGGAACAAACGAAATACCAGGAACTTTAACTTTGAAGTAACGACAGGCACACGAAAGCAAGTCAATTGGCCGAGGGAGGACGCGATCACGAAGCAGTAGGCCGGGTCAGGCTCGTCGTGGACGCTAAATCTCGTCGATAGGTCCTCTCTCACGTAATCTCGAGGGTTATTCAGTCAGATTTACGTCGCGTATACAGGCAGTCGTACACTCGACGCCGACACGGTTGTGTCTCTGTCTCACTCCAATTCTTTTCCCATCTATCTCTACCCTTCTTGCTATTTCTTTAATCAATTTTTCACTTTTCCTATCGTTCACCTACATTTTTCCTTCGATCATTCAAAATAATCATCAGATTTCACGATGTTGACCTATCCTGTGATACTGATTCTCGTTGTCTTGACAGGTAACTTAATTAAATTAACAAAGTTCGCGTGACTGTGAAATTTATCCAAAATTACACTAGATCGGCTTATAAAAAAGAATTCTTTTGTAATTCAAACACATCGTAATTCCATTTTTTTCCATCATTTTAAAAAATCATTCGTTAGACTCGTTTGACGAACTTGATTTTTATCTGTGTCACACGGGGATATACTGGGCGTTAATTCCTCAAAGACACGGAAGTTGTTCGAGTGTGGCGAGAAAGAGGGAGAAGGAAACTGCCCAGCTGAAAAACGTCGATAACGTTTGATCACGAGTGAAACAGCGGAAGTGCGCGTTACGTTCATTAAAATCTGCGGGTCGTTTGAGTGATCCAATCGCGACCAAAGAGAGAGAGAGATAAAAGCGGTTAGCCAGAAAAGCGCCGGCGTTTCTACGACCGCACCGATTACGTTGGATCGAGACGAACGAGCTCTCTGACCGGTTGGCCCTAGCGATAATGAAAAAAGCGTGCTTACGTATCTGCATCCCTCACGTTTTATTCGTCTACGTTATTTCGCGCTAGTGCCCAAATTAATCTGTGTGATCTTCGGCTTTAACGGTCAATGAGGTCAATTCTCTTTCCTGTCACGCGCATTCAATTACTTGCCGAGTTCATTGAGTAAGTGCACGATGGTTTAGGACGTTGCTACGAAGAATCTGAAGAAATCTCACGAGTCCTTCAACTTTTAAGGGGTTACGCCACCCTGAGACACTCCGAAACGTACTGAAATTGAAAAATTATTTACTGTATAACTATAATATATAAATGGTTTCTTCTAATTCCTTTGTTTGCAGCATATATGTGGTAACAATTTGTGAAAATTTTGTCTAAAAATATTAAAAAATAGATGAGACATGCATTGTCTCCCGAAGCTCTTTTTCCGTTACGCCCGCTGGCGGCTATCACTTTTCCGAGGTCCAGGTTCGTCTAAGAGAAAAAAACAAAAAATATTATTATTCAGTGATAAAATAGCTATGGTGTAGCATAAGGGTTTTTGAAAAAAATAATTATTGCGTTCGGTATAGCTCCCGTTCTGTTTTGAACCTATAAGTTAGACACTAAAAAATTTATTATAAACAAACGGTTTACCGCATCGAAAAAATCCTATGCTACACTTTAGATAATCTTATAAAGAATATGTGTACCAAAGTTGAAGTAAGTGGGACGAATAGTTTCCGAGATTTTTTGACAGCCAGTGCGAAAAACGTTGTTTCGAGAGACAACGCATATCTCATCTATTTTTTAATATTTTTAGACAACATTTTCACAAATTGTTACCACATATATGCTGTATACAAAGGAATTAGAAGAAACCATTTATATATTATAGTTATACAGTAAATAATTTTTCAATTTCAGTACGTTTTGGAGTGTCTCAGGGTGGCGTAACCCCTTTAATATGGCTTTTACTACTTTGAAACGCTTGAGAAAGACCGAGATCGAAAGGGTGTATCGTAGGATCGCGTTGGAATGTATTTCATTAGTCGATTCGAAGGTTTCTGGTATGACTTTCATTAGAATGCATTTTGTTTGACAATGAGAACGGTCTACGCGTACTAGGAGTTTCCTGGCTGAGTTAATCGACTCGTTGGGCATGGCAGTTCCGTTTCTATCGCCAATTGTACCTGTCGAGGAATAGATTTGTTTCTTTTTCTATTCTATTGTGAATTATTTCGATTCGGTACGCGTGGTATTTTTTTTCAGATTTACACGGAGTCAAGACGGCAGACTGGTCGTATCAGGGCGAGCATGGTAAATATTACATCAGTCTATCGTGATATATTCAGTCACGAGAAATTGATCGTCTTGTTAAACGATGTTCGATGAAATTGCTGATAAGTAACGAGGATATCTATCACAGCTTTTTTTTTACGATTACAACCTGTTGCTCTTGAGCGATAAACGTCGTAAGTGTTACGATCAAGAGATAGATAATCCACGAGTTAATCATTATCTTTGTAATTCGAGATCGTTGCTTTACAATCAATCAATGATGATGGATAAAAAGATTTCCATTATTGATGTCATTTTCATTCGGTAAGATCGACATTTGTCATGGGCATTTATGCATTACGTATAAATTTTTTTAATCAAATTGGACTTTCATGAAAAAATTGTAAAATTTCAAGGATTTCCCTTGACATTTTGTACCATCGATCACATCTAATCACTATTTATAATTATTGGTTGGAGCTACTCTATATTTAATTTAATAACAGTCGTTTGACTTATGAAAAAAATTTTGTGAATTTATAAAAAAGAAAACACGAAGCGAATAAGATAATTCGTAAATGATATAGACTGTATTCATACGTGCCTTAGATTTGATCAATGATTACGATATTGTTCACGAAACGTCACGTTGTCACGTAACGCGAACGATTCGCGTTAAATAAACTGGAACGCTTGAAAATTTTCTAACGAGCTTCGTTAAATCTCCGAGCTCTCGAGTTCTGCACTGTAAGCCGCGAATAAGTGACAGTACGAATTATATTGAGACCCGCTGAGTGCTCTGCTATTTCGAGCAAAATCGTAACCCACGTCCGTCGGGTCGTGTATAAACCCGCGAGCTGATAACTTTACGCGATGAAAGGCTAAGTGACACAAACAACGAATTTTTTTTACTAATTATTCACCGTATTTTTTCCTAGGTCCAGAGAAATGGCCAGGCGTGTGTCAGATGGGAAAGTATCAGTCACCGATAGACATCGTTACGGATAGCGCGATAAAAAAAGATTTGGGTGATCTGAACTTTATACGATACGATGCTTCGTTCTCGGGTAAAGTGATCAATAATGGACACACGAGTAAGTAAACAACAACAAAATTATGGCAAGATCTTGTATGAGAGAATTATTTTAAAAAAAAAAACGCGACCGTTTCATTGATGCAGTACAAGTACAACTTTCGGACTCGTTGCCGATACAACTGCAGAGTGAATATCTCTCGTCAAAGTATTCCTTGGAGCAATTGCACTTTCACTGGGATGCTGAACACACTCTAGACGGTCATCGTTATCCCTTGGAAATGCATTTGGTTCATTACGATGAACGGTATGGCAACGTGACCACTGCCAGCCAGCACAAAGATGGCGTGGCCGTGATCGCTACTTTTTTTGAGGTAATAAAATACGCGCTCACGTTCGTCTATCATCGTTACTTTTTTGTTGTTTGCTTTATGAAAGGAGAAAGGAATTTGAAACGCGTCCAAGAAATTTTGAGTGTCGGATTTCGATGTTCGCTACTCGCTGGAATTTGTAAACTTTTCGCCGACCATGAAATTTTTTAACGAAATTTGACGGAACTTATCAATTAATTTTTAATTGAAATGTGAAATATGGAAGCCAATCAATTTTTTATAAGAAGTTGCGATTGCTTCGTCCCATTTTTTGTGAAGTTGTTTAGTAACTTTTAAACCAATTGTTTAGTGCATAATATTAAACAAAAATCAGGTAATATGATATATTATATTAATAAAATTTACGAGATTAACTAGGAGTTAACGAAACTGGGCAATTACATTACAGTTGAATCCCGAGGATAATCAAGCACTGAAACCAATTCTAAAAGCAACCGAGCAAGTTTCAGCTTGGGTGGGAAGCAGTTCAACGACTCTGAGGGATAAGCTCACCCCACACTTGCTCCTGCCAAAGCATCGTACCGCTTATTATACTTACGAAGGCTCACTGACCACTCCGAACTGTCAAGAAGCAGTCGTGTGGTTCGTTTTGACCGAAACGCTCGCAATTTCCGAAACTCAGGTAAGGTAAACAAAATTTCACTTGAAAAAAGATACTTTCGATCTATTTTTAAATTCCAATTTTTTAATCAAACGCAAATTTGTGTATTCAACCGCAATCTTCGTTATTACAGCTAAAAGTCTTCCATAACGTCAGCTCGCCCGAGGGGGTTTTGAAATCCAATTATCGACCGATTCAGGCTATCGGAGATCGCGATGTTTATCATCACCTTTCCGGATATTCTAGCTCGAGAAGCAATTTTTCCGTGCATATTTATCTCGCTCTTCTCTGCATGTTCCTTACCCGACTATCGTAGTCACGATTTTAGAACATTCCCAAACGCCGTGCCAAATATTAGATCCTAAGTGCCTATAATTCTTATTGATTCGCGAGTGAGTGATACCTGCCTTTTTTTTTACTAATTCTCGTTATAAAACACTTTGTGGTAATATTTATTTTGCGACCCATCCCTTCACACGCATACACACACACACACACACACACGCATATCGCATTTTTAATGTAATAGTGAGAACGTTTATCGTTGTGCCATATGAACGTGCCAAATGAAAGTAGAAATATATTAATTAGATATTAACAATATGAGCAAAGCATTTACGTTTTCATGTAAAGAATGAACAAATATTAACTACTTGCTAATAATTAGAAAATATTTCTTTGTATCGTTGAACGAGACCTAACAATAAGATACGTATATGATTGTTTTTATAATCTCTCATACATTGTACTATAAAATGAAGTGCCATAATAAACAACGATTCAAAAGTAATCGTCGATGTAACATAGAAAATCTTGATCATCGAATCTAGGGGTAATCGAAACGATCGTCATATGTTTTAAGTACGAACAATCACCGGATATAATAATCACTTGTTACAAATAATGATTGTACAATAATAATTAAACGGTAAATTATTTAATCCGAACGGGACACGTTAATTTTGTGAATCACGAGAGTCAGTCGGTATTCTCGGAATATTTCCTACTTCGGCCATTTTTCTTTTTACACTGAGCACTTTTCTTACTCGAGTACTTCCATCTCTTCTCCTCGCGATCCAGTTGACATCCGGTTGCGAAGAATTCTATACTCGAACCGTGCTCGTCCCTTCTCTCATTGGCGTACAAATTCTGCACGTTCACGCTGTACGTACAATCCTGTCGTAGATGGCGCAAGTCGTAATGCGGGGTCTGAAACGTTTTAAGTGGTAAGAGCCGATATATGGCCAGGCAACTCGTTAAAATCCGTCTATCGCGTTAAAACACTAGAAATTGCATTTTTTTAATCGGATAATCGTCAAAATTGATAGCTCATCGGATGCATAAGACATAGAAGAGTAAATTGAAGTGATTTTGGAAAAGGTAATCAATAGACTGCGGATATTCATGCAAAAACATATGAATTATAATTCATAATTCGTCAAATATTGCAAGTAGAGCTGATAACTGAATAAAAATGTGTAAAATATAAAGGATATATGTAACATATTCAATGATTTGTCTTATATGTAAAATTTGAAAAACATACGCAATAAGAAAAATATGCAATTGCATAAATATCCGCAGTCTAGTAATTAAGGAAAATATCTGCAATAGCATGGGTTAAAAGTTGCAGTACCTGGACGACTTTCCACAAAATCTTTTTTCTCGACTCAGGATTTTCATCGTACGTCGAAGAGCAGGATTCTTCCTTCCAACTGACGTTGTACATCTTCGCATTTTGATCGATCGACCATACCAGGCGTACCTTGACGTCACCGCAATGGCAGATCATTCTTCGCACGTGAAGGCCACCGTGAAACCTTTCGCACCTGCGAGAACGTCTCCCGACGTCGGCTTCAATTGAAAGGGCACTTCTTCGTTTGATTTATTCCAATTTATATATGTATTCTCGTCGGTTCGAGAATTGAAAAAGAAATGGAGAAACTGGGTAGGGGATAAGCGCGAGCATTCGTATCGTTTATATAGGATTAAATTGTTGCATCGTTTCTGTTAGATTTTTTAGTGATATTAAAATTGATAAAATTTAAAAAAAAAATTTACTTATATGATCAAAATAAATATTAATAATTGTTATATACTATTTGTTTCCTATATTTATGGTGCTTAAAAATGAATTTACTTATATGATAAAAAAAAATATTAATAATTGTTATATACTATTTGTTTCCTATATTTATGGTGCCTTATTAATCATTTCTTCAATTTTTAATAGGACAGTTTAACAATTCCGGATGCAAATAAATTGTCATCTTTTATATTCAACGATTCGAAGATAAGCGTACGAAGTGCTCGGCAAAAGTTATGCAATAGCCCGATACCTTCGGCGATACGAAAGCAATTCTTGGGATTTCTTACCGAAAGCCATATAATCCGTGCCGTTGAAAACTTTCGAAGCTTTCCGGGACGCTAGACGCCTTCCGCCATACAACGCAACTGCCTGGACTTGAAGAAAGTACTGGCACTTCGGTTCCAAGTTTTTTAACTCGTAGCAAGTTTTATCCTGTGGGAAGAAGTTCTCGATTTTCGGTAGGATAACAATTTGTTGCGCAATAGTGGCACATTCGTTGCGTTCTTAACGAGACTTATAACAAGAATGTTTAAGAAGACGAGCAACGAAGTTAGAAGTAATAAAAGCGACGACATTCGACATTTTTATTGAAAGACTTTTATCGAACCAAATAACATGTCAATTATCCCGTACTAAATTTATTTCACATCATACGTCATAATATATTTATGTTAGATGTTCTTTTTGGTGTCCTGATCGTAATGATTCCAATTTAATTTTAATTTTATGAATTCATTATAAGTTTATTCAATGTCAGATTGTCGTATTCCGTCAGATATGTATTTATTATTAATTATAAGAGATACTCCTTTTATTCTATCGATGAATACACGTTGCACATACTCGCAGAAGATTTATCTAGTTTATCCTTGAAGAAAAATTTGTGAACGTACCTTGAGAACGGTCCTGTGATAAACGAGAACGGAATCATTGGTGGGACTGTGAATACGCCTGCTCCAGAATACTTTGTAAAAGGTTATCGGGACGTCGGATGCCGGCTTGACCCATCGAAGATTGATTCTTAGCTTCCCAGCGACCAAACGTGCTCCCGAGAGAGTTAGATTCTGTGGTTCTTTCGGATTTCGCGGCTCTGAAAACACGAAAAGATCATTCGTTCTAACGACGAGCTGCGTCGGCACACCGAATATCGATTTCCTACGCTTTCAGAGAATATGTCAAAGGAAAAATGCAGTCTACGTTTATCGTTAATAAACCATACCATATAAATTCGCAAGAAAATAGATTAAAGAACGATTGTTCTTTCAAGTTTGTGCATTTGATGGGTTCAAGCAACATTTTAAAAATTCTTTAACGTAGCTTGGACTTGATGAACGCAAACGAAGAAGAGACATTTTCTATCAGTCCGTAATTACACGTTACGACGGGTCTGGTAGTCATCAGGCTGTACAGATGATTAAAGAGAAACGAGTTTTTAATACGTGCTCGCGTGCATATGTCAAATGACAGAGGAAGCAAATGCTCGAACTTGTAAATTTTATATCAGGGTGGTTTATCGACTTTGCAAAGGGTCAAGCAGTTGGCGTTGAACCGTTCTCGAGTGCAGGTTAATTGATCTTTCCTCCTTTCCACCGGAATCCTTATTAACAAATTAGCTCGATCTTCGAAGGATCGGATCCTAAATATGAAAACTTCGGAACGTATCGATTTTCGTAACACCAATCGCTTAAACGTTCTAGTGAATCTTTTATCGGGCAATATTTTACCAGTAACATCGGACGGATCAGAACTTTCTCTCCTTTCTAAATTATATGCAATTTGTACCTGGATAATAGAGCTGATACACATAAGTGCCTGTACCATTGGGATTTTTCGTGTTTCCAAAGAAACTGCTTTGAGAGAGAGTACCGTGAACATGGTGATCGCTGCAGAGGTTCTATTAAATCTCTCACACATGTATTATCAAAGGAATCTATTGAAACGATTGATCGATAGTTACAACGAACTTTTAGCCACGGATAATGATTTACTGAGAACCACTGTGGTGTCTTACGTGGGGCCGGTGGAAAAAATGTTAAAATTGTATGCGATCGCTGACATTGGCTCCGTCGTCGTCTGGGTGTCGACCCCACTGATGACGATCTTTAAAAAAAATGAATTTGTGCACGAGGATTACATTCTGCCGATCAGCTTCTCTGAGGAGCCTTTTTCTCGAAGCGTCTTTGTCGTTAGCGTTGTTTTTGAGATTTTTGGTGCGGGTTACACGATTTTTAAAAAAGTTGGCGCTGATATATACACGTTGCACTTGATACTCTTGTTAACGTCACAGTACAAGTATCTGAGAACGAAATTAGGGTTGATACTTCGGAAAGAGAGTGATCGTGCGAAGGAAGAGTTCGATTCGTTGCTTCGTCATCATTCCGAGGTTATTCGGTGAGTGATTTAGTTTTAAACGATATTTAAACAACGATTATTAATTTTATGATGATTTTTTAGGGCTACGATTATGCTAAAACAGGTGCTATCGTTCAACGTTTGCGTCGTCCACTTGGATAGCGTCTTTCGATTTTGTTTTTTAAGCTTCATGCTTGCCACGGTAATATTTTTTCACACGATCAAGCTTATTTATTAATTTTTAAACACTGATAATTGTTTCTAGAACACAAGTATAAACATAGAAGGATGTTTGGTATTGGCCTACACCGTTGGTGCCATTGTTCAATTATACATGATCTGTTTTTACATCCAGGAATTATTCGAAGCTGTGAGTAAATAATCATAAATGAAGGAAATGAAGTAAATCGTGTAGAGATAATAATTTATCATTTAGGGTACCAAATTGACCGATGACGCGTTCCACGAGCCATGGTATTCGTACGAATCGTCCGTCAGGCAAAATTTTCGCATAATGATATACGCGAATAGATTGAAATGCAGATTAGCGTCCTTTGAAAGCGTCGACTTGACCCTACCCTCTTTTATGCAGGTAAAATTTAAATAAAAACATCGAAAATTTCAATCTTAATCATTTTGGATTTTTTCAGATTATCAATCAAGCTTACTCGACGTGTCTACTCTTTTTAAAAGTGAAGTGAGAACTTGATAAAGTTAAGTATTATTTTTATGACGAACACTCGCATTTTTTACCGATTAAAAATAAAATTATTCAAAGATTTATATTCAATTTATGGAAGCTAGCGATATAAGAGTTTGAATTTCACCTTTCGTCTTGAAAGGCCTGGAAGGTTGAGAGTAACCCCTCGAGCCGCTCCCATTGATAGCGGCGACGCGAAACTGATACCAATGTCCGGTCTTCAATCGGCCACGTAGGGTCGCATGGGGTTTCGTGGAAACGTGCCGAACGGTCCATGAACTCAATCTGGATTCCAAGTAACGTGGTCCAAGAAGATGACGTTCCTCCACCAAATATCTGACGTCGTCGTTTCTAGAGCCATTTTGATAAGACTGTCCGATGTTACGCCACGTTAAGTGAATCAAATTGCTTTTCTGTTGTCTTATCTGTAGATTCTGCGGGATCGGTGGTAAATCTGAAAGATCGATCGAAACGATGAAAATAATCAGATATCGGATTTAGGTTCGATAGATCAATAAGTTGCTCCTTTACCGGTTACATTCTCTAAACCAACCGGATGCATGCACGTGACACCGCAATCGTGCGAACAACATTTTGCTAATTCTGGACAACGAGAGTCAACGTCGCAGGCTATCAAGCAAACTGCTTCGAACGGTGACATGAATGCACTTTCTGGACAATAACCTGGTTTCGAGTAATTTGATGCGAGACAGTTTTCCATACACTGAAACAAGAAATATATCTAATTACTCGATTGTAATCGAAGTCCGACAAAAATATAATAAACTTCAATCTTTTGGGGATCGAGCCACGCTTATGAACATACTTAATGAGAAATATTTGCTCATTTTGAAACATTATTATACATCGTTCGATCTTGATGTTCTTCATGAACTCTAACGTCATCCATACGATCGCGACCACAGAAGAAGGCGAATTCCCGTGGATACTTTGAAATCGTTTAGGATCGTTCGGGGATCGAATACTTCGAGGAGAGTGGTCAATATTCGAGATAACAGCAGTTTGGTATAAGAGGGTCGAACATTTTCTTTCCCCCAATCAAGATTCGCGGTTTGCAGACGGCCCGGAAGATTTTGGCGTTCGTGCTCGTTTCGTGATACTCTACGAGCCACCGAACGAGCATTCTTCGATCTTCACGATGATAATCTTTCGAACTACTTTATAAGCCGGTCGAATTAAGAAAGGAACGTCTTCGAACGACCGAAGTAGCTTAAAAAACAAAACGAAACGTCTCTCGAGTGTCAATGTAAAATGACTCTGATCATCTTCCAACTTCTTCACCGTCCACTCGAACATAATTAAGGATACGATGACCCGTTAATTTGGCGTCCAAGTCGTATAAGATCCCTCGATCCGTTTTTCTTTTTCTCACGAAAACAGGACGCGTACCCGGTTCTATTAACAGTCCGCCGACTGTACCGGATCAATTCCGACCCGCACTTTTTTCGTCATAACATGTCTCACGGATTATGCATATACATATATTTACAGTTAATTATGACGATTGTTTTCAATATATATGTAAATTACGTACAGTCAATCGTTCACAAATTTTGGGGGTAAATTGTGCCGGAGAATGAGCATATAGTTTTATTTTTACTAAATTTTCTATACACTTCTTACATTTGCAAATAAATTATTTACTAAATGTGTAAAATTTATTGGCAAGATAATAAAAACTTTATACGCTTCTTAGTGATGGACGACAAGACAAGAATTTCAAGATCTTGACGAGACTTGATTTTTCAAGACAAGATTACCAATTTCTTGTTCTTGATAAAATCGAGACAAGACAAGATTTGTCCTTCAAGACAAGACAAGAAAAATCTATCAAGATTCTTGATAACTGAAACCACAATTATACGTATATAATTATAATTGTGTAATTATAATTATATATTATGTAATTATAATTTTATATATAGGGCCATATATATCGGGGTTATGTAATATTATAATCATGTTGAGATCCTCCGTCTATTTTCAATTTTAAATAATTAAATGCAAAATTTAAATTAATTCGAAACAAAAACTTTATAATTTTACTGAAAACTGCAGTTTATTTTTATTGTAAATATAGGAAATCTCTATTTTGTAATGATGTGTCCTCAAACGTGCTCTTAAGTGCGTGCGTTTAGTAAACTAGAGACCTTAAGCTTCGAAATAGTTTTAAAAATTTTTTACTACGAACATTTGTAGCTGATATAGAGTAATTTGAAAATGACCTAAAAATTTCAAGAATTTTCTTGTTCCTTTAATTTTTTTGACTAGTAGAATTTTAAAAAAAATATTTTTGAATAATTTGTATAAAAATTTTCAAAAATAATAAATCAAGGCATGGTAAATAAATATTTATAGATATTATAAAAATATCAAGAATCTTGCAAGAATCAAGACAAGAAATTGATTGTCAAGATCAAGACATACTAATTCTCGATTGTACAAAATCAAGACAAGAGAAGTATGTTCGATTCTTGTCTTGAATCCATCACTAACGCTTCTCATAACATCTGAATACGATGACCCGGCACCGCCTCTCGGCTCATCGCCCCAAAAAAAGAAGAAAATCACTTCTTCGATATGCCTTAACTAATTCAACAATTCAGAATTTATAAACTAGTTTTTCGTTTGTAATCGATGAACGAGTGATCCAACTTTTGAAAGGGTCGAGAGGATGCTAAAAGGATGTGAAAGATGTCGAGACCCAAGAAAGAGACAAGTATACGTGTGTTAGTACGTGTCTTTCTCATTCTTTTTATTGAATTCGGTTGCCCGAAGGAAAAGCAGGAACGCTTTCAGGCACAGCAACGGAAGGTACTCTCTTACGGACTGTCCTGTGGCTGTCGCAGAAGAGAGGCATATATCATTCGAACGGTCGAAGAAACTGGTTCGCTTACTTATTGGCCTACTTTTTACGAGTAATGTAGAGAGGCGAACGTGTGTGCTTGCCTCGCGATCGGTGATCGCCCCGGGGGCCGTTGACCAGCTAATGAAGTTCGCTTACGAAGATACCAAAGCGTTTCTTGATCAACATTGTTACGGGCAACACCATTCGAACAACTTCTGATACACATTTTCCTCGCTCTCTGCGTTCCTTTTTTTTTTAGATGAAGTATAACGTGACCTTGGTTTTGTAAATAGGGTTCGTGATTTTAATAATAAATCAATTTCTTTTTTGCGAATAATCAAGATTGATTTAGGTTCTCTTGGAAGTCATTTTAATTAACAGGTTGAGTGCCAATCGAATTTTGAATAAAATCGGTTGTCTATATAATTTTATTAATAATTTTTTTCAAAATAAACATAGAGAAGAATTTACTATCATATATTTGATATTAAACCTCATATTTTGTATGATCGATGGTTATATTCTCATAAATATTGATAATCAACACTAATAAACAGAATAAATTTATTCATAGAGGAATAATAATTATAACAAGTGGAATAATTGATCGGATATCACTTCTAAAACTAGGAATATTTGAATCCTTTTAAAAATCACCGCAAAAGGATTATCTCCAGTCACATCTCGCAAATAGCCTTCCTGTCTTTAAGACCTGGCAAGCCTACCGGTGATCGTGTCCACGATAAAGGACATAATCCAGAAGACAAGTTCGAAGAAAAGGAAACCTAAGAACATAACTTGTATCAGGAATCGGCTCGACGAAATCGATTGAGTGAGCGAGGCCTTGTATTACGTTCGAAAAGATGGCACACGATGTTTCAAGACCTCCGGCTTCTCGTGAGGAATAGCATTAAAGAAGAATAAAAAGAAAAAAAAGAAGCAATGTTCGAAGGTGGTGAAATAGAATGACGAAGAAGAAGAAGAAAAACGAAGAGTAAGAAAAGAAAGCGTGAAAGTTAACGAAGTCAACCACAAAGGCTGGCCCTGTAATATCCAGGCACAACATAGTGGCACGAAATTCGTGGTTTGACTCAGTTCCGAGGATCTTTACACGGCACTTGAATATTTTATGCTCGCCCCCCGCTTTTTCTCTCTCGAAGAAATAAAAAAGAAAACAAATTGGGAGAAGGTTGAGAACGAAGAAAGCTTTTATCACGGGTCTTTTGGGTTCTCCGATGATGTCCGATGATCAGGGCATCATTAACGAGGCCGATCGGCAGATATTTATCTCTCTCTCTCTCCCGTTATATAAAAGGATTCGTCGCGCGAAGATAGCCTGTAATTTCCAAGAGGGAAAATTAATGAAGTTCGTGTCCGAGAAAGTCCTGGAACGCCCTCGGTGGCCCGGAGCAACATTGTTAACGAAATTGTATGGTGATTCATGCCGAGCCAATTTTTTTCCTGTCGCGAAAATGAATGACTTTTTCAAGCTGAGAAGTAACCCTTCCTTTATCTTCCTCTTTTTTTTTCTTCCTTTCTTCTGCCGCTTCTTCTTCCTCATCTTCGTCTTCCGCCTCCTCGTTTTCTTCTTCGTTCGGGTCTTCTCCCACTGTAACGCTAAGCTCTCCGATGCAATCAGAAAGATCAAGATATTAGCACGGCCTTGTGCCGAGCGCAGGGTTGCTAAAGGAGATGCAACCTTTTGCTCGTATTAACGAATATCCTTTGGGTCTCGTCCAATTGCAGTACGGGGAACGTTTACCGCTTCTTACTCCTTTTTTAATCCTCTTTCCCTTTTCTCAATCGTACGAACGACTCCGTTCCATACTTCGCTTAATCGTTGTAATCAATAAAAAAGGAATAGAAAATTGAAACCAAGTAACAGAGGGCAAAACAAAATTGCAGAACGTTTGTAAGAGAGATTACTCTCCATTTCCGAAGCATTCTACGTCTTTTAAAGTTATAAACAAAAGGAATGAGATGAATCGAAGGTAGAAAGGGAAGAGAAAAAGGGCGGTTGTTAATCGTGAGAGTGACGAAGCAACGGGGCAGCCGACATAGGATCGATCGTGATCTTATCGAAACACGAACATGTTTTCCAATACAGACAACGGCCAATTATACACTTCGCGAAGTTTGCTCATTTGAATTTCCGTATGCAACGGGACACGAGCCGGAAGATGAAGTTCGATCGAATACATGCTCTTATAATCGATCGAGATTAGATGCTTCGAAGATTTCAACTTCGTGACTGACGATGATTCTTCGGTTATCTTCTTTCATATTGCTCGAAGAGTTAACCTTTCGGGATAAATAACGAACATGCTTGTGTCTGATATATATCTTAAAAAATGATGTATATGTTCATACGTGATATATATTTAAAAAAAAAAAATGATGTACATGTTCATCGTGATATATATCTTAAAAAATGATGTACGCGTTCATATACGATACGTATCTTCAGAAATGGTCTACAGGTTCGCTCGTGATGTATGACTATAAGATACGAAAATTGAACAGGCTCGTCGCATCTAACGTTCACCACCAACATAAAATCAGATATGCGTTCTTCCTAAGCTTTGCTTATGCCGATCAAATCAATTACCACGATCTTTGTTTGCTCGATAATAGAAAATGAATAGGATGAAAAGTTTACCAGAAAATAATCAAAGAACAACGTGTAAGGATTCGAAGGACCCAATCGGCGTTTCGCGGAGTTTCCAAAGAGCGAACGGTGTACGATCTAATGTCACTGCGAAGATTGATCGCCGGTGCAGCAGGGATAAGAACCTGTTTTCGATAATGTCGGAAGATACGTTTCTAGTCTGGCCATAAAAAGAAAGAGAGAAAAAGAAAGACAGAGAGAGAGAAGGAAAATAGAAGGAGTCGCATATTGGAACTCGCGTTGCGCGTTTGCCAGTGTAAGCTTTTATAGGCTATTACTTCGTGGACTTTATTGCCACCCGCCAGTCAAAGCTTCAGGGCTATCTCCTTCACCTTCGTCATAGCCCTCTCCGTAGTACTATACCTACTACCGATGGTCTGAATCATTGCGAACGTTATGTTGCCGAACGATGAAAGAGAGGGTGAAAGAAAAAAAAAAGGAAAGTATTAGTAATAAACCGAGTCACCTAACCGTAAGTTATAGTAAAGTCGATGCTGGGTGTCATCCTGTTTCCCATTTCTTTCATTGTCATCTAAAATCAATGATATAACGATTCCCCAACGAGACTCGTCGAATTTTTCTCGATCACTCTCTTTATTTGTCTAAAATATTTACTTGACACTGTATTTTTTTTATAAGTAAACGAATTGTTCTCGATCCTTTATAAAAATATTTACTCGATATAAGAGAGGGAAGAGTGTATAAAATTTCGATGGATGAATCATTCCAATATCCCGCGAGTAGCATCGATAATGACAGAAAAAGGAATACGAAAGTAAGAAACGGAGGACGCGTGCGTCGACGTTAAATATTAATGAACAGTCGCGTCAATAACGAAACGAGGAACGATTTGTACGCGATGTTGATTGAATTTATCGAGGAAATGACGAGATACGAGCGAGTTAAAAAGGAAGAAGATGGGATCAAGAGACGAAGGTACGCGTTTCATTCCCATTTTATTCGCAAGATCGAGGATATCGAGAAATATCTCTCTCTCCCTCTATCTTCTCATTGGTTCACTTTCGCCCTCGAAATCGCGTGGATCGTCCAACTCGATTAGCATTTCCGAAGTTCCAGCTCGGTCTTGCCGGGAGCGAACCCCATAAATCGTCGAGCGTGACGATGATTCAAGTGGACGCGGATTCAGGGACACTCGCATAATTAATTAGACGCGGACGAAAGTGCACAAAGCCTCGAACGCCGAATGATTCATGCTTGCTTCTGCTTGACTTTAAGCAGCTACGATGCCGTGGTTACACTCTTATATATATGTATATATGTGTGTGGGTTATATACATCTATGGGACACACACGCATGCCAGAGAGAGAACCAGTCGTTCGGTGATGTTATCACGATATAAATTTTCAATCGTTCCGCGCTTCGTACAAAGTACTACACTCATGTTACTCTTTGCTTTTATATACATATATATCTATATACTTTGTCGAAGCACTCGGCGTGGCCGGATCTTCGAAGGTTCGTCGATCACGAAGAAATCGTCGATCACGGAGAAATTACGCTCGATCGGTTCGTTCCAATCGAATTTTTATACTTCGGAGAAACAGCGATTGAGGCCAATCACGCGCTTCTTTTTTGAATAAAGGGTATTTTGAAAAAAAGGATGAAGGGAGGGGTGTGGAGGGGGAATAAATTCTTATATTCGATTTTATCGCAAGCTTTACCTCGTCCGGGTGATCGTCTCCGCAACGAGCGTCGCATCTCGCGACCCTAATCGAGTCGTACTCCTCGACATATTTTGTCCAAGAGGCGAAGCATCCTGGCAGGAGCAACCACCATGGCCACCACTCTGCAAAAGAAAAATTATGACAAGAAGAAAAGAATATCTAATGGTTATTAGAACGATTTTATCGAACGGAGAGAAAAGCTTTCAATGGTTATTAGAACAATCTTATAGAACGGTACGACGAGTTCGATTATGATGCAACAAAAAGGAAAGAAAATTTTATCGAAATCACCTATGAGATCTCATAACGGTGTGAACGAGCCACGCGAGTTACTATTTCACGGCTCATTAAAAGGATCTAATGGCTCTCGCACGTTCGAGGGAACAACCGTGTTTCGAACGTTCATTATCGTGATCGAGAAAATAACGATCTGTTCGAGAGTGATCACGAGTTTTCTACGACAATGTTGCAAAATTCGTCTAACGTAGAAGAGACTTTTTGATATTATACCAGGGAATATTAAAAAAATGAACGATTAGAACGGTGTGGTAAATATTTTGAAAACAATAATCGATCTGTCACATCCCGAGTCGAAATTTTAATCGCGATTTGACCCTCCAAAATGCTCCTTTAGAAGTTTGTAGATTAAAAGTGAAGTTTATGGAATACGAACAGTATATCTATATATATTATAAATAAACTTCGATTTCAGCCTCCAAATGGCAGTTATGTCCGCTTTTAACCATTGGAGGGTCAAACCAAAGTTAAAATTTCGACTCGGGATCTAATATTCCGTGTTAACAGGCATGTAAATTATTTAAAAATAATATTGAAACTAAAGAAAAGGTCTCCAAAACTTACTCCATGAGAGAACTTCCTCCGGTATCGTCATAACGATCTTAAACGTTTACGTTAAAAGCGAAAAAGCAGGCGCGACCTTCTTATTCGTTCGGCTCTTCGATAGGAATTCCGAAGGAGGAGAAGAAGACTTCCTTCGCTCCTTTCGAGAAACTCGGGGAGCCTCTCGATATATCTCGATCTCGATCGAGTCCGCATAAATCGTATTTTGCTAAATCGGAGAACAATCTTTCTTTTCTTTCGAGCAGACTCTCTCTCTATTTCTTTCCTTCTCTCGGTCTTTCTTTTTCTCTATCTTACTATCTATGCGTCTATCTTCGTTTCACGTTAGAGTGCTTCTTTCACCGTCGTTCGAAAGTAAAAAAGACGAATTCCTAAACAAGTTAAGTGCCGATCGAAGGTAACCAAGCGGTGGTACCGGCTTACAAGCTGCTAAGCCTCTTCTTCCATCGAGTACTATCGTAGAAAAATGTACAAAATGCTTTTACGCTACGTGTGCTTTCAAATCTCAAACTTTTTCAAACAATTTTGTGACAAGAATTACTATTAAATTCCATTTAATAACTGTTCTTCCGATGTTTTACCAAACTGACATCCTAAGGATCGTAAAAATGACAATTATACTAAATCTTTGCCCACCATCGGGAAAATAATTATTATAATATATTTCAAACTTTGATAAACTGTCCGATTTGCAGTATTACTCCGTTTTATCAACTTGACGAAACTTTCATTTGATAAATCTACGAGAACACCGAAATGTCACGATTGCGATAGCCCGGTTTACCGGGAGCTCACTCACGCTATTAAGCACCAAGAAAGAACGATATATACCGTGCTGAAAAACGCGTGTCCGGTGTTACCTATGGCTTCTTAGATTTCGCGGGCGAGAGAAGAAACGACACGCGCGAAATACGAGACACGTACGAAGTCGAAACGTCGAATTGTTTTGCGCGTGCTCACGTCGCGACTTAGAAAAGAATTACAAGCAGAAAGAATTTTATTAGCCATCGTGATCATCGCTTGAGTCAACGATCGTTCTTAACGAGAAAAAAAAAAAAATTGATCGTAATATTTGGATAACCAAAAAATCGATCCCATAGATCCATCACGATCGTACGTGTCTGGATCAATGATTTCTCTTTTTCAAAAAGGAAAGTACACTTCGAACTAGCTCGCGCACTTTTCCCGATCCATCATCCTTATCTCCACGAAGGACATATAACCGGTGTCACGCTTCCGTGTTTCTATTTCGAGATTCTTACACCGGGATTTATGATAACTTCAGGAAGGATCATCGGCATGGAGAAAGAGATATCTCTCGTTGATTCGATATCTTTAGCTAATAGAAGAAACCCGTTAGCCGCTTTATCCGCGTACGTACTTTTCAAACGTGCCCGCGAGTTTCGAACGCCCTTATCCTTTGCAGGAAGAATTGCGTTCAATGCGATGACTCATATACCTGTTTTCTTAATGCCAGCTCGATTCATTTCACGAAACTAATCCCTTGCGATAGCGTGTTCGTTCGATCCCAAATTATCCTCGATCGACGCGTTACTCGAACGATTAAGATTTTCTTTGTTTTGTCGCACGGATTTTCGAGATTTCACTTTTTTACAATTATTATTATTAATCTGAACTATTTCAAAATCAATTACACTCGTGACAGTTTTATAAAAAAAGATTTTAAATAGGTGCTAATAAAATGAAACGATCCAAACTTCGAGAGAAATGAAGTAATAAAATGTTATTTCGAAAATAAATACAGCGATCAACGATCAATCTGATATTAACTCCTAACCTTCGATCTATACGTACTTTTAAGGGTAGTACTCGGTGGTGGCTGCCAGCCAGTGCCACCTTCGATGCTGCCGCGGCTGGAGTTGCGTTTAGAAGTAGAACCACCGAGTGGAAGCATCGAGTCCTTTCGAGCAAAAAGATTTCGAACGTGAAAAGATCCTCTTTTCTCTGACGGCGATTGCTAAAGATGATGTCCTGGACCGAATGTCGAATGCTGCTGGACTCGAAGACGTAAACGAAAATCGAAGAGGCAAAGTGAAACTGACCGATCGAGAACGGAACCGTTCGAACTGGGATCTGCTGGTTGCTGTTGGTGCTGGCTGGCCGCTTGCCTCCCCCAGCACTTCTCCTACTCTAACTCCGGCCCACACCATTCGTTTCCACCACCCTGCTACCACCCATCGCAATGACCGAATCATTAAGTTCAGGAAGGGTCCTGCCTTCGTTAAAGAACCTTAATGCGTATACTTGATCTCTTTGTTCACCCTTTTTTCATCAGTTTTCTTCGGGTGCGTGTCAACGAAGTTCTTAGTCCATCTATTGGGTGATGTTTCAAATTTCTTTTGTCCTTTATATCGCAATTTTTCTAATAGAAAAGCAATCTAGAAACTACGATGAGTCGTCAAAGCTCCTACTCTAGCCTCGCTTACTCTTCTAAATCCAGTTTCCCGTCACAATTTTTTCGAACGAAAAGATAATCCCAAAGCTTTATAGACGCAATCACAATTTGTCAGTAAAAATTCAGCACTTTTTTATTACACCCAGAAACTTACATAATCATCAGAACACACAATAACACCTTGTAAAACAGGTATTTCCAAATAAGATACAGATATCCCAATAAGCGAGTTGATCGATTTTTATCGACGATCTCGACGTCTCTTTTGCAAAATTAACGAGAGAGAGATATAGAGAAGAGAGAGGGAAAGGTTTCATCGTCGACGGTTTCGTGAATAGGTTTTCAGCGTTGAAGGAGCGAGCGAGTGGTGGGAGAGAGAAAAGGAAAGAAAGAAAGAAAGAAAGAAAGAAAGAGAAGGACAGGGGGAGTGAGCCGAGGGTCTATCTTCGGGTTCTTGGCAAATCCTACCTCGAGCCTGCCGCACAGGTACTGCAACCTGTGTGGCATGAGAACGGGGCCTCTCTTCCCACATAATGAACGACTTCGAAGAACGGTAGTGGCATTGACCTGAATCTATTAGGGTTTTGGTTTGCCGGTATTATAACTGGCCGTGAATCAATCCCTTACTTAGCAAACCTCCTTCGAAGCAACACGAAACGTTCGACTCGTTCTACCTTGATATACTCGGACTAGAGAAACCAATATCGGTAAGAGACGATGATGATGAAGCTGTCAATTCTTCGTGCAATCCACGCTTTCCGGACTCTCCTTCGCGATTCTTCTAAACGTGTCGAGCATCTGAAAGAAAGAGAAGGTGTTACGATCGGAGATTGAATTAGAGAAGAAGGAGAAGAAGATAAAAGAAAGAGATAGGTGTTGGTTAAAAAATTCTTACCGAGTTCCTGTGTCTCCGGTTCCACGCGACGTTGAACTTGACGTCATTAATTATCGACTGGATCACCGTACTTTCGTTCCTCCGGCTGCCTTTGAAGCGCGTTAGCTGTGGGAGAGAAGAAGGAACGAATAAAGAAAAAAGGTCAGCTAAGTTGAACGATCGCGAAAGTTTGCCCCTATTAAATTAGTCACGATACCGATATACGTATGTGTATGTTTTCTATAGTTCGTTTCTGATCGAAAGGATAGTTCCCGTTTCAAACTAATCCCGATCTTTTATATAATCTACAGACCCATTTGACATTTTCCTCTTGGTCCATGGTATTCTTGAAATTATACAAAATCTGGAGCAACGACTTGTCATCTTTTCTGCTAAATAATATAAGGGCGATCGTTTGTATAATACTTAAACGATAATTACATAAAGTATCGTTAGAAGAATAATTATATAACCGTGGTAACTCACGTGGCCTTGGAACTATCAATTTTCTCCATACGTTCAATAAAATCCATCGCCAATTCGAACGAGTTTGGATTGTTCGCGATAGCCATAAGCACCGTGCCGAGTTGTGGATTTTCATTAATCGTCGAATTTTTATCACCGATCGAGAACGACGACAAATACCTGGATAAAGTCCCATAAACTATGTTACACCTTGTCCCGAACGAAATGGTTCAACATTCTTAGAACCTCTAAATCTGTTAGCACGTCACGCTGAAACGCGTACGACATCACGCACGTCTTACCGTTCGATCGACGTTACGTTTAGCGTACAGCCAAACGCGTAAGCCAAGAAAAAATCCTTTGGTTTTCCATAAGTTTTTAATAATTTCTCCCATTCTTCTTGGGAAAACTTTTGGACGTAAGTACAGTAAGCCCATGTTTGAAATTCATTCGTTATAACGTCACTAAAATGGTCATTGTATATCGATCTTTGTACGATAACTATAGATCAGTTTTAAAATGTACGTACTCGGTCATAGACACGTTTTGGGATAAAAGCTTCTCGACGTAACTCCTCAAATGATTTAAGCAACCTTTGTGACCCGTCAAGCACACAAATTTCGTAATCTCGACTTTGAACCTGGTCCAATTCTCAAGATTAGTAGTCTTCATGAGATCGGTAGCTTTCGTGCTGTAAACGTAGTCCAGTAATTTACACATCTCGAACTGGAAAAGTGGTATTCGAATGAAATCTTCCGCTCCCTCGAGCGAGACTAGCGGTTGTTAACAGTACCATGCAGATACGAAAGAAAAAGAAATAGTCGATGAGACAACTAAAGGACGGTTTTTAAAGTGCGCAAGAGGACATCGATAATTTATAAAATGACGTATCGTGACTGGGTGCAATTAAGGAGACGAGTCCATTTAAATTCGAGGCACGTAACGCAATCGTGCCATATGTCGCACATGCGAGCCTGGACCTCGAATTTTTGTAATTTATTTCTTTTTCAAGAATACTCTCGTTTTTTTCTTTTGTTTGGAAAGAAAGAGAGATCAACGAAATTCAATTTAAAGGAGAGATAGAACGAAGATCTTTCTCTCTCTTCCTCTCGACAAGAAGATTTTTAGCGGGCGATCCCTGCGAGATTATCGGCTCGATTTATGTAAATAAATTCTTGTTCTCCCGTTCGACGAGGAAAAAGAAAAAAAAAAAAGTGAGGAGAGAAACGAAAACGGGACGATAGTTTCTCCGAAAAGAAAACTTGCGTGGCAAAGTGGTTAATTAACCGTTCGCGAAGGCTCGTATTTCGGTGCAAATAATGATTGAGTCTTTCAAGGCCTAATTGAACATCGAATCGTAATGACAGGCGGCGGACGATGATCGTTTGTATTCCTGTCGAAGGGATAATCACTTGTTTTATGATGCCATACTTAAGACTTAACTGCACATAATAGGCGACATAACGCAGAACAACGTGGTAAACGATTTAAGCCTTTAAGCTCCTGTTATCGGCTATCTCTTGCATATCTTATCGGACCAGCGTGCTAGCGGCATAAATTAATAATCGAATGAAAACACGTTCGACGCCTTTTTCGACTGATCTACGCGTCGTACAAAAGCAAAGTAACGGTAAAAGGCGTTCGTGCATTAAACGTAAGTACTTACGCTACCTGTTTCTTAATTCTATACGTTTAATTGCGTGAGATGCAGTTTCAAACGAAAGCTGAAACGCAGTCATTGCGAATGAATGGCGATATCGTGGAAATGTAATATGATTTTGAAAAATAATTGAAGTTGGTGATTTCTAAAAAAACCGAGAAAAATACGAGAACTCTAACACGTTGAATACCATGGGGGGTGACCGGCACTCGATTTGTCATATCGCAGTTGAAATGTTTATTCATGATCATCGGTCATAAAAAGTATGATGTCCGATATAATCCGATATAAAATTATATAGACACACGGGTTTATTCAATATTGTTCGGCACTCGACGTAATTAATCAAAATTCCATGATATTAAAATAATAAAAATTCACTTATTATTTAATAAAATATTGAAATAACATTTTTCTATTGAAAAAAAAAGATACTTACTTTAAAGTCCTCGGATTCCCATAAACGATACATAATACGATTTAATGAACTCGTAGCGGACAACCATACGGCTTCTTCGGTATTCGCATCGAGGTTATATAGAACGTTCAGAAGAAGATTATGGTCCATCGATCCCGCGTCGAACATGGCAAAAGCATCGCTCAGTATCTGAAGCTTCGTTATTTCTGGTAGAATCTTAAATTGATTCGTCAAAAGCCTCCAATTTGGAGCATCGTAGTTCACCCGATACAATCCTGTAGAAACGATAAAGAGTAACACAAGCGCGAGACGGTATATAGAATTACACACAGTGTCCTCTCGTTTTAATCTCTGAGCGAGATTAAACTACATTGTAACCTGTTTGGTTGATATTAAAGAGTATCCATTGATTATTGAAAATTGCTTCGCTCAAGCCGGTATCATTAATCACCGTGCGTCTTTGAAGCATCCATGCCTTCGGCAACGTCTTGTCGAATCGCTGATCACTTTCGTTTGTCCAGGTTAAGGGTATACTCCATAATTCCTTGCTGGTGGACGTTGTACCAGCGTTTAAACCAAGTCTATAAAATCTCTCCTGAAAAGAACGAATCTTTCCTTACAAATTCACTTCTTCGCCCACCTTCTTTTTTTCTTCATGTTTTTTGGGGAAAAAAAGTAAATACTGATCGAGTTTTAGGACCTGTATGAGTTCGACGAGGCCGGTCTCGTTATTCGTGATGACGTGAACGACTGGGAAACCACCTTGATGAGTCCAAGTGTTCATGATACTCTTCATAGACAATTCTTTCGGTAAGATCTTGCTCGATGCGATCTCTTCTTGAAAGATATCCCAAAGATCATCTTGATCGGCCGATCGATAATAGTAAATGCTAATGTATCGTCTGATGGATGATAAGAATATAGATTCACCGAGAAAATGATAGATCATGTTTACGAGACAATTCCCCTTTACGTAAGGTGTCGAATCGAAGATGTTACTCAGATTGTTTTTTGTGGTTAAATTTAGGTATAACGGATGAGCCATTTCCGTCGCTTCTGTCTCGAACATTTGGTGGTACTGTGCTGCCAGCATATTTTGCATGCCGTAAGAGGAATCAACCTGAGGATATAAAATTGTATAATTTTTTAATACTTTTTGTAGGATTTCGTAGAATATGTATTTTAAAGGTTCGATCAGTTCTTACCATACTCAAAGCCATGGTACCAAAGAACGAAGAGAAACCTTCCTTCAGCCATAAGTTCGACCACCATTTTGGTGTAACTAAATTACCGAACCATTGATGAGCCACCTCGTGCGATGCGATTCTCGCGAATGCTTGTTTCACTTCGATTAAGTGCTTTTTATCTGCTACGAGTATGCTGTCCTCGCTGTAAATAAAAAAATGCTTTAAACAAATTTTACAATGTTTTAGAATTGCAAACAAATAAATGTAGTCGAAACTTTATTTTCCACCTTTTTTTTTATATATCACACATACACACATATTTACCGAAATGTAATGAGACCCCAATTTTCCATCGCCGAGTATGCCAAACTTGGTACCGCTATCACATCGAGCTTGTTCAAGTCGTAATGGTATCCCGTTAAATTTTGCATCAGCCGTACTATCCGTGATATTAAATATCCGATATACACGGTATCATTTCGCACATCCTTTCTGGCGAACACGCAGTGAAATGGCTGGCCAGTAACGTTGATCTGATAACTTTGAAAGTCAGTCACCATGAAAGCGGTCAGGTACGTCGACATTGGCGGTGTTTTCTCGTAATGATCCCATACATAACCAGGCATATCGTGACTACGAGATATCGTGTAAACCATGTAAAATCTTGTCGTGTAATTACCTACTACTATTACATAATTATTCATAGTTTTCCATTGAAAGCACGAGAAAACTCGTTAGTCTAATTTCTTAATGAAAAAAGTTCATCTCGTGTTAGAAAAAAGTGTATTAAAATATACTAGCATAAAAATTGATAAATTTTAGTGTAGTATTCAAGAATTTAATTTTATGGCGTTTGTTATGGTCGTATTTTAACAGTTAAATTAATAGCAAGTAGTGATTTTCTGAAAGGAACATGTTAGAATAACTATTTCAGAAAACCTGTCTTTATCCCTAACGTTTCGGTACTAAGATTGTATCATCCTCAAAGGGCGAAACTTTGCTTCCAAAAACTTTAAATTTATTCTACCTGTAAAAGAACAAGTAGAATATTACAAGGGGGACACACACAATACTTTTAAACTACCATTCTTTTAATTAAGTATATCATTTTACCATGATATATTTAATTAATTAACGATAGGGAATTCAAATTGTAATTACTTACATGTGAAATAAAAAAGACTCTAAATTGTAACAATAAAACTGACTCTAAAAAATAAAATAGTTATTAATTATAGTTATTATTATATAGTTATATAGTTATTAGTTATATAGTTATATAGTTATAAATATATAAAAAAATAGTTATTCTAACATGTTCCTTTTATAAAATCACTACTTGCTATTAATTGAACTGTTAAAATACGACCATAACAAACGCCATAAACTTAAATTCTTGAATATTAAATATTAGAAGGTCGATAAACTTATTAATTGTTTGTTGAATTTTAGTGTAGGTGATAAATATAAAAATAACATCGAACGTGCACTTACATCTTTTCGACGGCCACGCGTATAGAGTTCGAGTGGGTCCTCATGTTAGTCGTTCGGCCGATCGAGATTTGGAAAGGCGTCTTGATCGACGGCTCGTCGAAGCACGGGAAAGCTCTTCGCGCGAAATGGGGAGAAAAATTCGATACGGCTATCCATCTGAAAGAGAAATCGACGGAAAAATTGCACGCTCGTTCTATCTCTCTCTCTCCTTTGTCTTTAAATCAAATAAAAATCAGTGAACTTTTCCTAACCTGATCGAGTTCGAACCTTTGTCATGGTACTTGCTGCGAAATAGTCCATGTGGCTCCTCGTTCAAAAACGTAGTGTATCTTATCCTCAGTACGTAACGTTCGCCTTGATTTAATAATTGCAGGAGAAAAATGTCGAGAAAATCATCGTCCAGCTCGAAAACGTATTTCGCGATGATTCTGGCCACGTTACCAGGTCTTTGCTCTTCGAAGGTGATATTTTTGATGTCTAATTTTTTAGCATGAAGTCTAACGTGTTTCGTTGGTACGAGACAGTATAATTGAATTTCGATGTAACCGAGCGTCGTGAAATTTCCTTCCTCCAATATAGGGATTATTTTAAATCTGTTAATGGATATATAAAATATTGTAATTCTTCATTAAAAAAAATGTTGGGTATATAAAAATATTTTACAGCGAGATCTCGTTTAATCGCTATAATACTCACGTATATTCCAATGGTACGACTCGACGAGGAAGTCTCTCAAAACGAGATTGCTTCTTCGAAGAGGATCGATATTGATCTCGGATTGCTGGATCCTGATGGTCATTGGAGCCGATGTTGCGACTTACCAGAATCGAGTTAACGAACCAATAAATGATCAAAGAAGCGATCACCGTGGAAACTATTGCCATTAACGCGACTCGGGTTCTCAGGCGCCAACATCTTCGTTGTTCATCGTTCGCTTGATGCCGGCTCGCGTAAGCTTGGAACGTAACTTCCGCGATATCTAAAATTGCTCGTGATAATTTCTTTATGATCAAAATTGTGATATGAAAAAAATTTTATCGATAAAACGTTTTTACCATAAACATATACAAATTATCGATAATCTCATTGAATACTCAACTTCGATAATTCCCATCGAATGAAATGGAAGAAAGCTTTACCTGGTCTCGGACGATTGGCCATCGAAATATAGTTTAACGTAAACTATTTTCCAAAATCGATGATCCTCCAACGAACTTCTGATCTTCATTAGACTTCTCAAGATGCAAACTACGACTGACTTTCGAAGTCAAGACGTCAAAGGTCCGCGCGCGTTCAACCAGACGCGATGTCTAAAAATATCCATACACTCGTAGACACCGCGTGTAACATTTTACCGATTGGTTACATTGCCTTTCAATTGATCACGTTCCTCTTCCGGCACGAGCGATAACAATACCCGCGGATATCGAATTATTCTTCCTTACGTAAATTTTCATTGCGAGGAAAGAAAATCGCGTTAGCTCGCTCGCGAGTCACCAGACACGTTTAACCAATTTAACTCGTTCGGACGATCTCTCTCTTTCTTACTCACTCACACACGCAAGAAACGTGGGAGTCTCTAATCTACGTTTGATACGCTAGGTCCGCGATCATGGAGCTTTATGCTTCGGTAAAAGCTTTGACTACTTCGTTGACTTTCCACTCGGTAAGAAGAATTCATCATCTTCTTGGTTAATGACGATACCAGAATCGACCCAGACTTCGTCGATCTCGTTTCACCTTTTTATCGTGGGAATTGTACGGTGATAAAATTTCCTACTCTCGAACGGATGACATCTAGATGACAGCTTTATCGAATGAAATCTTGAATGGAGTAGGGTAACCGGTTAAGTTATTCCGAAATTTCTGGAATATCTTGTTCGGCTAAAATTAAAACTGATTCACTCCATTTTTTCAACAAAATTTCTGATTTGTGGAAGATAGAAGGTATGCAACAATTTAATAATCTTCAAAGAGGACACATGTTTTTCTTTAACAATAACGTGTTTAAGATTTGTTTTTCTAATAAAAAGGACCCTTCTCGAAGCTCACGAAAAATTGGTTTAATAAATCGATCAAATCGTTCTACTTTTGCTGATATTACCGAAGAAAGATCCGAGTAAACAAGGGTATTTTTTAAATCGTTCCTCGTTTTCTCTGGCAGACTGCTTGGCACCACCGTCCGAAAGGTGTCTCGTATTTCAGGGAATTCCATTTCCTGTGGACGATCGAGGACGAGGAGAAGAAGAAAGAGGAAAAATGTCGAGGGAGAAAGAAAGAGGAGAGAGCGCGAAGGTGGTCCTTTTTCCTCCCTTTTTTTTACGTACGAGCTTATGGTGGCTCGGTGCAAATGAGAGCTCGGGTGAAAGGAAACTAAACAATACCGATGACTAATGGGGGTACACGACCCTTAGAAAAGGACCTGACCCTTCGAAACACCGAGCCCACTTTTCTCTCGCTGATGTTTTCTTAGGTGGCACGTCCACCCCTCCCCTCTTCCGTCCCACCTACCGAAGGAAATTTAACTTACGACTCGTCTCGACTGCACTAACGACGGGCCATCAATGAAATCTTGACGGGCAGTTTATGAATGGGTCGCTTTTACGTACAAACAACGGTTTTATGTAACCACGTTGTTTTTGCTAAACGTCATTTTTGTGTAAGTACAATTTCGTGTTTGATTAAATCTTCGTTGGACGGTAGTAACTTCTGAGATATTGGAAAAGTGGAAACTGCAATTCGTTTGGTAAGAAATTGAATCGAAAACACGGTAAAAATGAAATTGGTAAAACAAAATTTATCAAACTTTTAATTAAGAAAATAGTTTTTTAGAGAAAAAGAAAACTTTTTATTTTCAACTTTTTTTTTTTTAATTTCAGCAAATATCCTTTAGGCAATATAAATTCTTTCAAATGGTTTAGAAATGTAGAAAGCGTGTCGAACCTTTCATTCTCGGAAGTCATTCTCGCATTCCAAAAGGGCGGATTCTTCCTTCCTGTTGCGGAAAGAGACACGACCACTTTTTTTTTATTATCTTTTCTCTTTCCTTCCCTCTCTCGTATATAAAACGACGTAGAGAAATTTCTAAAAGGTTAAAAAAATGATAACGCTCATGCCATTTATAACTTTGTAACGATATTCATGTATTCCGGGATGCTGAACGAGCTGCACTCGATAATATTTAAAACGGATATAACAAGATTTTAAACGGGATACTTAATGAAGGTTATCAAATTTAATTATACGCCATTTGACATAAGGGACATATAATTATAACGTATCGCTATGTATACCTACTCTTTCATTTGCAAAAAGCCTGAGCGACCCTGAATCGACGATAGAGACTCGATCGATTAATATTCGATGTTGAGAGCCACCCTTTAGCTCGCGTATCGATTTCTTCGATTGTAATTAAATTCAGCTTCGTTGTAGATAGGGTAAATACGCTTAATATGCGGGTATTATTAGCAGCACGGAAAGAAAACACAATTAAAGATAATTTTGTAATAACGTTTATATATGAAACTATGTGTTTACAATTATTTAAACATTATTTTAATCACGTTAATTTTCTCGAATATTTTCACGTTTATCGTTAATAATTGAGAATAATTGTATAATTAAGCCTATGTATGAAATTTATTACTTAAATTGCAGCAATTTACCACTTTCTATTCCGTTTCTTATTTATTTCTCAGAGGGTTCCCATATCTGAGAAAAAGAAGTCCGAGAAAAAAAGTTTCAGTCTCCGCCATGTTTCTTTCGTAAGATGGTAACCAATTACTTTTCCCCGAGTGCGTAAGACCAATAAGAAACACTCGGATTGGTTGTTTCCGAAGGAACTCTAACGAAGAAGTTTCAGCATCTTTCCTCCTCCTCTTTTTCCTCCCACGAGATTCGTTCTTCGTATATCTCGCCTACGTCCTTCTGCCTTAACGTTGCCCTATACTCGACATCGGCTGGCGTTTCTTTGACATTTCCAAGTTGCTCCTAAGACAATACGCACGACGATCACGCGAAGCCAGCCTGCTAATTAAACTAGTCTCCACTTCTGACTCCCTTCTTTGGTTTTTCTTTCATTCATTTCGAGTCAAGCACAGAGGAAACACGAGAAGAGAAAGTTAAAGGAGAACAGAAAATTGGAATTAAAGTACGATTAATTTTTTGTGACAATTCCGAGAGACATATTTGATTCAATGGAAAGAATAGTTTCGATATATTAATTTCGTAATAAAAAACACACAAATAAATCGAAGGAAAAAAAAAAAGTATTAGTCACTGATGGATCAAGATTGAGAGCAAAACATTTGATCTAATGGAAAGGGAAGTTTCGATACTCTTGATAAAATAGAAGAAGATAAAAAGAAAAAAAAGGGTCTTCTTAAGCTTTACGAGTTTCGTACGATGGAGACCTGGAACAGCGAAGTTAGCACGAATCAGCGCTTATCTGAAGAAATTTTCGAATTACCACCAACGCCGCCATCGTCAAACTTCGATCGGGAAAATTTACGAGTTGGAACGAATTGCGAAACGTTCTGGAATCACAAGTACTGGAACAGATCCTCTGGTTCTACGAGTGTCGTTAACGCGTCCAGAGAAATGGGTCAACTTCTTGCACCCTATTATGGCAGTGCTCGTTTACAAAACGTGGATACCAATCAAAATTATCGTCTTTATAGGTGAATATGAAGGAAAAACAAATAATAATTACATTTCTTTTTTTGTAACAATTTAATTCTAATTATTAACAGGTTGAGTGCCAATCAAATGTTGAATAAAATCGGTTGTCTATATAATTTTATTAATAATTTTTTTCAAAATAAACATAAAGAAGAATTTACTATCATATATATTATATTGATATTAAACCTCATATTTTTGATGATCGATGGTTATATTCTCATAAATATTGATAATCAAAACTAATAAACATTTCAAATGCGATAAGACAAATCGAGTGCCGGTGACCCCCATGGCATTCAACCTGTTAATTTTTTTTTTAAATAATATCATTTCAAAAATTCCTAATTCGATATTAAAATTCAATAAGGTGGAGTCAATATTGCGAAGAAAGTTATATGGGTATCGAGCAACAAAGCGACCGAGAAGATTCTATGGGAGATTCTCAAGATTTCTTCTACGACAGGAACCTCGACGGGCAGCTGACTGCGACGGTCTTTCGCACTGGCGAGATACTACAAAATAATTTACAAAGTAGTAACACTTTGGAAGATGAATGCAGAGACGCGAAATTTCCAAGTTGCCCGACGGTAGCACAATCTCAACTCGATCTCGAGAACTTTTCCTGCGAAGAGGAGACACCGGCCGTCGATCACGGTGAGTTTGCGAACGAACGAATGAGTTCCTAGTCGTATTTTCGAAAATATAACAAAGTTTTTAATCAAAAATCCCAAAACTTATCTAATTTTATCGTTACACTGTTCGAATGATAAATCATTCGTCCTGATCAAGTTTGTCAAATCGTTTTTTTAATATTTTCATCGGTTATTTTTAGAAAAATGACCGAAGACTTCTTTATCCTTTTGGTATAAAATTTATATTTGATGCTCGACTTTACAAAAGGTATATCATAAATCACTCACGAGAACGATCGAAAAGCCTTTTATTCTTTTTCTTTTATTTTCCGTCGATTCTGTTAATCCCGATAGCAAAAAATCAATGCTGGGATTTAAAAAAGGTAAACGAAAAATAATTTCTTTTTATCCCTCTTATAACTTCCGTCGATTATTTCAAAGAAAAATCATTCCCTGGAAGAGAAAATTTATTTTTTTATTGCTCCCTCGTCGATAACTTTTTTAGAAAAATAAAAAAACAAATCGCGAGAACGATCAAAGGGACATTAAAAACCGAGAGAGAGATGGAGAGATCTTTTTACGAGCGGCTTTCGCGTTCCGAGCGACATTTGCTTGTTGATAATCCGTTTGCATTAACCGCGCGCGTTTATGACTTCAGCGTCGCCGATGCGGCTGTAAAGGACCCAACGTAGCCTAAATATTTATGAGGACGTTATATCAGCATCGGTACTCATTAACGTGAGCTCGCACGATCTTACGTAAGAAACGTGCCTAATTGTCCGGCCCTTTCTCGATTTTTACTACCTCGTGTAATCGCGAGCGTCCTTCCGACATACGAGCGGGTATACGTTATACCCGACACTTTGCGGAACGTAAACGAAAAGATTGCCGATTAAAAAATAAAAAAAAAATAGAGAAGAGAAAAAGAAAATGATTTTATAATCGTCTCAAGAAATTGTCGTACGTCCGTCGCGTCGTAGGTTCTTCGATCGAACGTAGAACGAAAATAGAAACTGGAAGACGAAATCGCCAAATGGAAGAAAATACAATGGCCGGAATTAAACGAGCGTACCAGACGGAGACATTGTCCGATCGCTTTTGTTCGGCTCGACAAAAAGCTGAGATTAACCTAGATAAATTTCGAACGAATGAATTATTTCGTAATCGATGATAGAACGAATCAATTGCACGCCAAAGGATTCCATCTAATATTGCAGTGTTATTAATTAATTAATATCTGTATTTCATGAACGTTAAACATAATTGAATATTATCGTTCACCTATTATGATTTCAATAATAATTGTAGTGATTTATCACGCTCTTAGCTCATTGACGACGGCCGACGCAACGTAGCCCTACAATCTATATTTGGTTACCGATGACGTATTTCTACCATTTATTGTTTTTCGAAGACATTTTTTTTAATTAATTTAACAGTTTCATAATTTTAATTTTACATTTGTTCAATTTGCATTTGTGGAAATTTTTGTTTTCAATTTTAAGCAAATTAAGCGAAATATCGAGAATAATATTATAATATTATTTTTGTTGATTTTTATCTCTCATATTAATGACCAATACTCCCGTATCGAAAGTGCACATTTCGGTGACTCAAATGAAAATTTCCACGAGTGACGTCAGCTGGCAATTGAAAGCACCGATTGCGGCACCTAAGTAAAAAGAAGAAAGTTAAGGGTCCACCATCTTGAAAGGAGATCGCGGCAAAGGCGGCACGTTTTAGATATTTTTCTAAACTCGGCTGTGATTACGGTTAGCCACCAGTAGCGGCATCGCAATGGTTTATCAGTGCAATGACGCATCGAATATGCGGCTATTTTCATCATCAGTACGATGCGGCTGATGAGGACAAAAAGTTCCGTCGCACGCAACGTAGTCCTCTTGTCGGTACGCTAAAGTGGCAAGAAAATCACTCGTTGCGAAAAAAAATTACCGACGCGAAAGATACTCGATCCGATTTACGCAATCTGATCTCTTATTTATCATAGATCTTTTTCTATTCTTCGAGCCCGTTGAAACATAATTTTATCATTATAGACTATTATAATAAATGTTTTGTTAACATTGATTATATGAATCTTTTGTAAAATAGTACTTTGTCATTTCTATCGCAGAAAGGACGAAGAAATTATGTAACAGCGCGGTAGATAAACCACGCAAAGAAAGGACTGCTTTTACGAAGCAACAGGTCCGCCACTTGGAGTGCGAATTCGCACACAGTAACTATTTGACACGTTTGCGCCGATACGAGATCGCCGTTGCTTTGGATTTAACGGAACGTCAAGTAAGTGTAACGTAATTTTATAAAATTAATATAAATGTTTTATATTCCATGGTCCATAAGGGATTTATTTTTACAACATTTTATTCTTATACCTATGTACAGTGCTTATGGATTAATTTTCACGACAGAACGTGATTTATTATTTTATAGGTCAAAGTATGGTTTCAGAACAGACGTATGAAGTGGAAAAGAACTAAAGGAAATACAGGCAGCGTACAGGAAAGAAGCGCTGTGTCTTGAAACGTTGGAGTACAATATGAGTGTACATAATAGTCAATGCTAATATAAATACATGAATGCCTCACAAATTTGTACATTACCTAGATGTTCGGACTTTCAATGATAGTTATCAGCAAAGAATACCTTGAGCTACACTTTTTGGGCTACACTTGTTTTTTTAGTTTCTTCGCCAGGTATATCAACTGGTTTGAATTTTAGATTGATACCTTTCTCTTTTAACTTCTCCTCTAATTTAGAGAGATTCTTTAAGGTTTTTTTTGTATATTGATGATGCTTTTTGTCACTTATAGTAGAGTTTCTGATAGCCGTAATCTTTTTTCTATTTATGAGCGTCGGATAATAAGTCCTAGACCAACTTCTTCTTACAAAGAAACCAATATGCTGTTTCTCTGGAGGTATATAGGTTGCTAAAAATTAATGTATAAAATATAGCATATAAAATACATTGTGTCATAAAATATATACATTAAAACCATATATATAATACCTTTTAGTAATCTACCGCACATCAAATAATTATTCATCGTCTCTGCTGCTATTTTTGCTACATCCGGATGTTGAAATTCAACATATCCATAACCACGACTCGTTCCAGTCTACAAATAGTTAAAAGAATATGTTGCATAAGTCCCTATGATGTTGCTACATAATAAAATGCACATATTAAGTACGTACCTTCTTGGACCTCGCGATCCTAACTTTGGTTACTCTACCAAACTGTGTAAAATAATCTTTCATTTGTTCCTCGAAGAATCCATGAGGTATATGACCGACGTACACGAGTCCTCTAGTAGATTTAAATTCCCAATGCTTTTTCCTAGGTTTTATGAACAGTGGCTCCCTTAAATTCTTTCTTGCTGACCTTTTTTCTGTCTGTTTTTTCTGTAAGTCAGATCAAACAAATATAATCAATGAAACGTCTATACCACAAAGTTATCCGCTGTATTGCAATTAAAGTATCAATAGAAATAGGTTATGCGGACACGTGATATCTAACCTCTATTATTTCCTTCACATTTTTCACCGCTTTCCTTACGGTCGATTCTCCCGCATTTTTAGATGACTTTGTCTTATTTTTCACAGCTTTTTTAAGTTCCGTATCTCTCAAAACGTTCGACTTCTTTTTTACTTTCATTTTGACAAAAAATGTTTCACTCAAATCTTGGAGTACACAACGCGGTAAAGCGAATATCCATATCGAGAAACATCGAGCGACTTCAGCGACCTCTTAACGACACGTAACTTCAACGCGGCAAGTTTGAAATTACAATTCTCTATTTATATCGTTCCAAATGAATTTATGAATATTATAAAGCGTTATTACCAATACATGTACTTGACGTATACTCTAAATAGCGTAGAGTTCGTTTATTCCTGATTTTTCGACATTTAAATAAGTGATAAGTACGATGAAGAACTTATTCATACCTGTGACTCTCGTAGACCATCAAACATTCAAACTCTAAAAAGCACTATCGAGACATTATCCCTTTCTATCCTATTTTCCCTTCAGCCTTCTCATTATCGATTCTATTCGGTTTAAAAAATTCAATCGCTTTTCCTACTCCTCGAACTTCGTTTAAAAATTAATAAGTTAGTTCTAGGCGTACCATCCGCCCGTTTTTCAACTTTTCACGGCTCGATCTTTAGAACCCGATTTTATCGGGACGACATTCTAAACGGTTGATCAAACACCGTATTTACGATTAGTGCGGGTACTTAGACACGGACGCGTGGGATGATTTTACGAGCATAAAATATCGATCATAAAAATGGAAAGTTCGATTCGCGGCACGTTAACATTTTTTTTTTCTACCACGTTCTTACCAGTGCGAAATAAATCGTATAAAATCAGGAATAAATCGAAAGCACCGTGTATCATTGCAAATCTAGTTGCTCGTAACGTATCAAAAAACCAGGAATTCTCGACGACATAAATAAAATATTCGAGCATAGCGCATCACGATCGAAATTCAAAGTCACATAAGGAAGAAGTACAAACGTCATTCTTATAGCCAGCACTAGACTTCGCTATCAACATGGAGAACTCGTTTCGAGACATTCCCATGCTACGGAAAAGTATTCGAGAAATCAGACCATTCGCTGGTAGAACGCGGTAACCGTTCCCGCGGGATGGAAAATAGGAAGAAGAAAGTTCCAAGTATAGTATGTGGCTGGTAATGTCGAAGAAAAATCGAAAATTTTTGCGTAATGAAATTCATGAGAGCGTTCCTATACTGTTTTTCTTCGTACATTAGAAAAGATTTCCGTTGGCAGTCGCGTCATGTTTACTAAATTACCAATCGCTACTTCATTTATTCGAAGTGAACGTGGCTGTTCAGTGATATGAAAAGACATATAAGAAAAAAAAAGAAAAGTAAGGTGGGCGAGGGAAAGAAGGGTTGCACGTTGATGCGCACGCATCTTTGAATGAACACGCTTTCGAAGGCCTCAGTATCTCCCGCGAGGCTCGTGTGGAACGATACTCCAAACGTTATCTTCTAGTTTGACTTCGCTACTATAGATCTCGTGACTTTGTGATATATCTAAACAAATAAAGTGCTGACAAATTTCACTCAAAGTTGACTTCTTTCATCTCTCATTCTTTTGCCTCTCGAATTCCCAGTGGTAAATCATTGAAAGTTTGATTAAGAAGAAACGTGACGATAGAGAATCGAAATTTGACTAAAATTTCATTTCTTCTCCTTCCTTGGAAAAAGGAAATTTCTGGTGTCGATACTTTCATTCAACAATGGTTAAATCGAACTGATTGACAATTTATATTTACGATTAATAAATTCCTTTTTTTTTTTTTTCGTTTCCGTGAAGTTTCAATTATGGTGCACGATCGGTGGTTTCGAACGAAGACTCGGAAAGAAAAGACGCGTAACGCGAGAATTTTCCCGTGGATCACGCTGGACCTATTTCGGTGTTCATTGAACGAATCTTCATACCGATAATAAAACTGTTATTTTGTCGCTTTTTTTAAGATAATCATTGCTTCGATCGATTTGGACTGGTGATACGTGAGTAATGTGCGCTCGATGTTGTCGTCGATCGATCGTAGAAATCGTGTTGGAAAATTATGTAATTCCAGTTCTATATATTTATATGTATATATCGCAAGAATTCTCCCGATTTTCGAAGAATCTTCAAAGGCTGACGTTTTACGTAAATCTAAATCTAATCCAACTGAAAGGGGATCCCAACGAAAGGAGAAAGATGCTCGACATTAACACCTTGTTACTCTAACGCTGAAGCTTAAAAGTAAACGAGATAAAGGATTGAAATATATGAGGACGACCCTTTATTCTACTTCGTCTTGCTTTGTACAGAAGAATTCTTGTTAAAATAAATTAAGCGTGGTTGACAATATATTCTTAATTGAAGACGGTGAAATTGAAATACCGAGCAAAAGGGGGAAGAGAATACGAGACAATCGTTTAATAAAAAGTTTAACCCTTTGGAAGCATACAGGAGATCAATTTGTCTATATTAATTATTCAATAACGCGATGGATAAAAATGAGAAGAAGTATGGTTGATCGTTAAACGTTATTAAAAAAAAAAAAAAGAAATGGTGCGAGTGGATGGACGGAGAATTGATTTGATAATTAAATTAGAACATCTCCGTGAATTATTAATTATCGTTGAATTGCGTTAGCTGTCGGAGAAATTTGTGGAGAACGTATCGTCTAAAATATGAATAGCGTGATTACGTCTCCTTTGTACAATTGCAGTGCCACGCTCCTCGAACGTAATATATCCACCTTGTTGATGCTAAATCGTACCGAGCTTTTGAGTATCCTCGAAGAAGCTTTAGAGAGATCGACGCAACGTGAGATCCTCCGCGACGCGTTATCCGAATGTCTCTCCGTGCATCAAGAACGTCCGTTCGATTTACCGTGGTGGCAAAAACTCACTTGGTCCATGATATTTGCGATTATTCTATTGATCGCCACCGGTGGGAATATGATCGTCATGTGGATCGTGCTTGGTAAGAATCTTTAATATATCTATTCAAATCGTTTATGTTTCGAGAATTACGAGAAATTGGAATTATTTTTTTCAAGATTAGAATTAGATTTAATACGAACTAAAAATTGTCTAATTTTTTATCTATATCGTTGAATTGTTTAATAAATAAATTCTCTTTTAATTATCTAACCTTTCTTTATTCAACAAATTAATATTAGATGAACTGGAGATCAACTTTTATTAAATTGTAAGAAATAAATTAAATAAATTTTTTATTCCGTATGATATAGTCATTAATAAGTTTTTATTATCGACACATAAATGTATGCTTTTATATTAATGAAAGAGTCACATTTTATAGAAACATTTAACCGAGTTTCAGTACAGGATGCTGCACCATAAGTAACCACTATCTTGATGCTCTTAAATTAGGTTACGCTTATCTAGAAAATAAAAACAGTTTTCTTAGCAGACCTCTGTCGGTAAAATGTCCTTCCACGTGTTTCCAAGATTGATTACATGTAAATGAGCTTACGAGAACATCGACCATTAGCATCAATTCACGAAATGATAACTAAACAACCTGGAATTTAAGAGAAATCTGTGTTTCTTGGAGTCATTTCGTTATTGTCTGTCTTCCAATTCTTTTCAATAATTAAATGAATTTTCTCTTATAATAACTTTAAATTATTATTATTTCAAACATTTTATCCAAGATGTACAATTTTTCTGAATTCCATGTGATTTTGTCCGATCGTACGTGACCATAGCAATGTTTATCCACCTTGGGGTGAAAAGGGTCCTGTTCTTAAAAGATTACTTAGGAAAGAAAATAAATAGATCTACTTTTGGCAGAATAGCAGCCCCTTTATCGTGAAAATCTTCCAACATTTGTCAGCTTCCAACTTTTGGTCCATATTCTCATCTCAAGATGTCAAATGTAACTTTTGCGTTAAATTATTAACGAAGACGATCAAGATAACGTCCTCGAAGATTATTTTTATCAAAATATTTTTAAGATTTTCTTTTTTCTCTTTATTATTATTATACATCCCGTATCTCTTTATACATCCAACGAAAAAGCTACACATTTTACGCTCGGTCATCCTTACGGTAACGTTAGTGTTTTAATGACAAAGGAGAGGGAAAGAGAAAATCCTTTACCAGCGCGGAAATTTATTTCGCCGTATCTAACGCTAAAGTCGTGCACTGGGACTCGTTTTGTCTCTCGAAACCGCCTTTCTGCTCGACCACTTTGCTGTTTTCAGGGTTTCGACAAAATAGGATAACGTCGTACGGTGCTCGAGTGAACGATCGATAACGCAAGGTTTTTATCGGATGAACATACAAAGAAGATTGTTCTGTTCAAAATCTGTTGATATAAAATATAGGTTGTGCAATAAGTTTGTCGTCCTTCGTTAAAATTCTTTCGTCTAAAAGATGACAATTCTTTTACATCCCACAGTGACAACACAGCCAATTAAATGGATACGAGTTATAAATAGTACGGGCTCGTATGTTGTTAATTAAATACCTACAGTGCTCATTACAAAATTTCGCAATAAAACTTTTTATTAAAAAAAAGTGTAACAACGTTAATATATAAAAGATAACATGGTACTTTTTTTCTGAATATCATCTTTCCGATGACTTCTCAAAGAAACTCTCCCCAAATCGTAGCAAACGAAAGTTTCGCGAGCTATGCGAACGTGAGACCTCTCCCCTTTCTGATTTTTTTTCGTCCCACGAGATCATCGTGAATTCGATGAGGCGACACGTGTCGGTAAAGACACCATGCTTTCGCGTTACCACGGAAACTTTCTCCATATTTCAAACTAAATGAAAGGGCTGTCGGTAGGTTCACGAAATGTTCATGGACATCATCGATCATTAGGGTTATTAGGGTACGCTGTTCGAATTTCGATCTAAAGTACTCCTCGTAAAACCTTTTCTTTTTTTTTCTTATTTACCTTCTTGTTCCCGTTACTTTGGATATCGTCACTTGGCGAAGAGAGATCTCGTAAATGTAAGAATAGCAGTAAGGAAAATGAATGAAATGATAAATGTTTGGCACGAACCAGCGGAAGTAAAGCTGAAAGAAAATAGAGCTCTAAAGAAACGCGATCGATCTTCGTGACTAATAACTCGACTGACGTAGCTACGAATACTTCTACACTCCCTCCTCTTTCTACCCTTCATCTTTTTAATGGTTCACCTTATTATCGAAAGGTATATTTTGTCAAAAAATTTGTCCACGAGATCGATGTATTTTTCTTTCACCAATGGCGCGTTTATTTCCCATTCAGGGAATTCGTCTGAAAGCGTGATAAACGAAAAGGAAAAGTGAAATTCGTTAGAAGATTTAAAATTGGAAAGTTGCTTTTCTTTTTATTGGCCATTTAATGTGAGAAATTTAATTGACAATGGACGTACGAATGATTATTGGAATTTAATCGACGATTTAAAATTTGACACTTGAGACCAATCGAGAATAGACAATTGGAATTTAATTGACGACTAAAAATGTGAAACTTAATTGACGATCTAAAATTTGAAATTGAATCCCCGATTAACATTTAATTGACGATTTAAATTTAATTAGAGATCGAAATCTGACGAAAACTGCCGAAGCAACGTTAAATTTTAGACAAACGAAGAAAATTATTTAACTAACGTAGACACCTTGTTGGACGGAACGCACAAGTTATAATTACGTTTTGCGCAATTTGTCCACCAACGATGTCCCTTGAGAACACTATTTTAATAGCCACGTTGTACAAACATTTCTCTGGATTACCAAAATCGATTGCACGCGAATATTTCAATTTGGGATACCGCAGCGTCGACATATTTTCGATAACAACTACGATGTAAAAACTATAGAGATTAGAAAAAAAATATGGAACGACGATTCTTTTCGCGTTATTTAAATTTTTATCGCGTGTAGAAGAGTAGAATATTAAAATTTTGTTGCTACGTAGACGTTACTTCTGGTGTGCGTTGTCCAGATGCGCGGAAGTACGCTCATTATGAATATGCAAAATAGGAATTGCTAGCGACCGCCTTAGACCTTTTTTTTCTACCATTTATGAGCATTTTTATGAATATTATTATGAAATATTCGCGAGACTAGAGGAATTCTTTATAAAGTAAAGAGAAGTGGGGGAGGCGGTGGCGGGTTTATTAACACGAGAAACAAAGTCAAATAAAATATAAAGAAGACGGGATAATATAAAATTATAGACGAAAAGGGGACGAGTAAACGTTTCATTTGCCAATCACCGTGTAATATCTTACACGTTTCTTCGGGTCTCTCTCTCTTTCACCCATGGTAACATTTGCATAAGGAAATTGAAACGATAACGCCTGGAATATACTTTCGACTTACGCTCGAAACGCTCGACGAATCCGCGAAGCAATTCCGCTGAAAGCATCATTTTACAATTACGATAGCGTAATCGTTAGATCCAAGGGTTTGATTGCAAAAATGAAATAAAACTTAAAAGAAAATTTATTGCAAAGTTTCCTAAATTACACGTTATAATAATATTGAATTCTCTTTTATTATTAATTTACTTCCAAGACGCGTAAGACGCTCCAGAGTGGACCAAGTTCGAGAGCAGCATCGTCGTCCTTAAAGTTTTAGGAGCTTCTAAAATGACCCGTCCGTGGCGAAGTAAAATTTAAAGTTTACGCAAATTGCTATTGCTTTTGGTCTTTCGATAAGGACACCTTATCGAAAGAGTTAAATACGTATTTTCCACAGCACACCGTAGGATGCGTACAGTTACCAACTACTTCTTGGTGAATCTCTCCCTAGCGGACCTGATGATGTCGTTACTTAACTGCGCCTTCAACTTCATTTTCCTCCTTAACTCTAATTGGCCTTTCGGAGTCGTCTACTGTACCATCAACAACTTCGTTGCTCACGTGACTGTCGCTTCGAGTGTCTTCACATTGGTTGTGATATCTTTCGATAGGTACGTATGATTTTTAATATTTTATCTAAACTTATGTTGAAAACTTGTATAGGTAATGTATCGGTTATCATAAAAATTCCTCTTCGGGGTTTTATTATATGCGACACTTTGCTCCTGTTAACTGCAGTTGGTTCTTGTTAACAGGTTGAATGCCATGGGGGTGACCGGCACTCGATTTGTCTTAACGCATTTGAAATGTTTATTAGTTTTGATTATCAATATTTATGAGAATATAACCATCGATCATCAAAAATATGAGGTTTAATACAAAATATATGATAGCAAATTCTTCTCTATGTTTATTTTGAAAAAAATTATTAATAACATAATATAGACAACCGATTTTATTCAAAATTTTATTGGCACTCAACCTGTTAAATATCTCCTCGTTACACAGTTCAGTGGAACGAAATCACATGGAAACCACATACTCGAACGTGTCTGTCGAAAGTGATTCTTTTTTTTATAAAATTTCTAGCTGATGTAGTAAAAATGTTATCGGGATCGTTTATGCTACGGTATTTACCTTAAAGATTTTGAAAAATTTCGTTACAATCTCTCGAGGCATGCACAAAGTTGCTCGGTTTACTCTCAATATTTGTAGCAAGATAATAACCGTGCTATCTCGTCTTTTTTTCTTATATTTTTTTCTACCCTATACAACGATGCGTATAAAAGCGTAGGAAAGTAGGTCTCTTCTCGTAACGATATATAGTAGAATAAAAATGAAAAAAAATATATTTGATATTTTACTGCTAGTCGATAGACGAGGATGTATCATCATCATATCGTGTTCGAGCGAACGTAAAGTAGGAAAAGCTTTCCACTATCGGCTTTCGTTACCATGCTTTTCACATTTGAGTAAGTTCATTGTTAATACTTAACTGCCCGAGACCTGGGAATAGCATTTAAATGGATATTCCGTGCTCGCCGTATATTCAATTGCTGAGAATAATTTAATTTATACCGGTAACGATTTATCGCAAATACGCGAATATTATTTTTGTCGCTAAAAAATTACATCCTATTACGTACACTTACGTGATATTACATTTAAAAATAAATTTGCTAAATAATACCTACTACGAGAGTCGGAGACCAGATTCGACTGGAAGAGGCGTCATTCTAGCCTTATTTGGGTTCCCACAATCGATGATTCACGGGTAGAAGAAGAAAAAGGAAGACCGTCCCCATTAATTATTTAACAGAAATGGAATTTCACTCACACCTTTCATGCAAATCATTTACCGTAGCCCTCTTAAGAACGTCGTAAAGTTTGAGATGCTGGAAGAATGGCTGTCAACGACAGAATGAAAGAGAGACAGAGACAGCAATTTCGTGGTAACCCAAGGCGCCAAGTTTATTGCATTGTCTTTGAAAATGAACTTGGTATCCGTGACGCGACCGTCGCGATGTATTTTATCTACCTTCGCTTTGACGAAGCTTCGAATCAATGGTTTCAACTACTTCGAATTCGACAACCTCGATTCACGGTACGTCTCCCCCATTTCGACTTAGCGAATCACCATGAGGGTTAAAGCGAACGATCCTAAATGCGATCGCTCGCCACAGCTGATTGTAATTTAATTGAACCAATTATAGAAGATTCGATAATCTCTCCTCGTCGAATCGGTTGCATTGGATACCAGAGCGATGCGAGTTGATCGCGATAACAGATGGATCCTGAAACGTGGGTTTATTGCGTATATAAACGTATGTAATATGTACCTAGATGTTACATACGTAGATAAACGCGATGAGAGAATACCGTAGATCGTATTGGAGAGATGATAAATAAAAAGATTATATCGAAAGATCGATCGCTTCTGATATTCCCATCGAGGTTTATCAAATCACGAGGAAGTGTCTCGATGTTCGGGCGATGATTGACAGTCGTATTAAATTTCTACTCAGATTCGTGTTATCCAATTATGAGGATAAGAGGGTGGGAGATTGAGAGAAGGAAAGTTAATTACTCGAAGCAGACCCGTTCGAAAAGAAATTAAATTACTTGGTCGACTTTCAATAAACTTTTTATTACCCTTTTCGACAATTAATGCGATCAATTTCATTAATTAGGACATTGACAAATTTTTACCCTCGCTCTCTCTTTACGCGACACGAATTTTGAAATAGCCGAAAGTTCGCCGCGAGGCGTTCGACCTCGAAGGTAAATTCGTTGAATTTTCCACGCGTACAACTTCCGCGAAAATCTCGGAAAACCCGAAACGTGCGACTTTGAATTTTTCGAACAAAAAGCACCTGGCGTGAAATGACCGTAAAATCCGTGGGAAGTCGTGGTGGAGAATTGGAGAAGGGTAAAAACAAGGGCTGCGGACATTTTACAGGAAATCTGGGAAGTAGACGAAAATTCATTGCTTCCGCGTCATTGTACAGCGGAATTTCATTTAAAGTTTTGGGAATGTTTCGTTACTTTTCTTGTCTGTCTAAAAAATGTGACGCGAGTAACCTCGAAATATGTCTCATTTTTTAACGAAGTTAATTAACAACTTTCCATAAACAAGGTTTTATTAACGGGTTTTCATCGTCGGTTCCAGAATAGAGATAAAAAAGCATTGACCATCGCATTTAACCCCGTGCCTTTTATTTATCACGATTGGGAAATGACCACTTTGGTCACGACGTCTGAGGGTTGAAATTCTAACTATAATAAGGTTGCATTGCATACTGTCAACACGTGAAATTCGTTTAAATAAAATTAAATCAAATCAAACAGTTTCAATGAAAATCGTCGGTTCACCTGTTCGTACTAAATCTACAAGCAGATTTATCTGTGCAGTGAAAGGTTGCAATAGTAAGTCAAATAAAAATTTAGATCCTCTCGTTCCAAAGTCTAGTGACAGTATTATGCTAATTGAAAATACATTTAGCAATTTACAAGAACATGGCACACTGACACTATTTGTTATTTTCCCCATTCATTCCATGAGGTCGTTCTTTAATGTGGGAACTTTTATGCAAAAGCAACTTTGTATAATCGATATTTCGCCCACATTTGATCAAATCTCTGGCTTCTAATATTTTTTCCGCCAGTTAAAAATTTCGCTTAACGAAAGCATAATATTGTAAAATGAATTGTCACAAATGTATTTATTTCAAATTTGCAACCTAAAGTCAGCCATATTAATTAGGCCACACCTCCATGTCAGTTTCCAATAGTCGTATTCCTCGAAATGATGAAAATTTGTATCAATTCTATCCGGTCGAATTCTATGAAATCGAATGTCGGTCACCGGTAACCGAAGGAAACAAATGCATTTTAACGAAAAAATTCGATTAACGCGACATTCCTAAGCAACGCGATTCGTGCGAATCAGTTGGAATCGTTTTTCATGTTTCATTCGAACTTCCCTTCGATCGAACATTTCTCTTACACAGACGCTCGAGCTTGCTTACGTGCGTAAAAACTATCAAGAGAAACGTGAAAATATTCCAACGGTCTATCGAAATTCTACCAATCGATTTATCGACGTAGGACCCCATAGCTCGGTGATGTTATTCCGACAAGAATCACGAGAAGCGTCTTATGAGCTCTCGTGACACGGATCAAAGACGCAAGAAACTAACGCGAGCTTTGTGCATGATAGGAAAACCACGTGGGCTCATGCGACTCCTTAGCAGCTTTGAACATATCTCGCGTATGCTTCTGAGTTTCAAATAGTCGTTCAAAGGCTCGCCGTTGCTGTTAAATACATTAGTTTCCTGACGTTTGTGAAAGTGGAACTGATAACGTCGTTGGAGCCTCTGTTACGTCTTATCTCGTGTACAATAAATTCTTGCGGTTGTCTGTTCATTTGTGTACACGGGTACCTACCGTGTTCCCTCCTGTTTCATATCCTGTTTTCTATCGTTCGTTATCCCCTTTTGTCCTTTCTCCTTATTTATTAAACTTCTCTCGTTTTAGACTATTTTTTGTTTCCTACGCACTGTCGAGTTAACAAATTAACGTTTTCGTGTTAAAAAATAAATGTGGCCAATAAATAACAGAGTAGGGGAAGAGTGGCATGAAAGAGGCACTTTTTGAAAGAGCCACTATCATTTACACAGTAGTTTTTGAACAAATGTTGGATGAATTAGTTTTTGAAAAACTAGTCAAGTTTTTGCTAGTTTAACTAGCAACCAGTTTTGCTTACTTAAACACTATAATTCGTCCAACATTCGTTCGAAAACTACTGTAAAAAATGATAGTGACTCTTTCAAAAAGTGGCTCTTTCATGCCACTCTTCCCCTACAAAGGGGTTTATCATTATTTATAATTTTATTAATATTCGAACAATCATTTTAATATTCATTTTTCAGATATATGGCTATCATGCATCCATTAAAACATCATATGTCACGGAAGAGAACCATATTGGCTTTGATACTGATATGGACCATATCCTCCATTTTAGCAATTCCTTGTTTGCTATACTCTACAACGAAATCAAGAAGGTACATCGATGTGCACTGCTATACCTATAGAAAGATTAAAAAGGAATCCTTACTTAATTGTGGTCATCGTAGGTACTCCAATGGTAAAACGAGGATCGCCTGTTTCCTTGCCTGGCCCGACGGAGGATACTTGAACAGTAAATCGGAATACTTGTAAGTATCGATGCTGTAATAGAAAATTCTGATGTTAAGCACGGATAAACGATAAACGAACGAATGAAAGGAACGAACCAGCGAGCGAGCGAGAGAACTCGAGCAGGAAAATTAGCGTACGTGCATGTTATTAAGTGCACGACATACCACCGAGGGAATTGTAAGAACACTTTGACCTAATTAGTACGACTTGCGTTTCCTGTCTCGTTCGTGAACGTCCTCTTCCAATCAGGAATCATTTGCAATTAACTAATAACGTGGTGATTAATAAAATCACGATACGGGCCCTTTTTTTCTAATCCTATTGACGATGTAAACGATTTGGTTTTTCTGAAGGAAGTATGATCAGGGTAAACTTCCTTTTCAATTAGGTATTTGCAATTAACGTGGTAATCAGAAAATTGATACTAATATTTCTGTGTAATTTAATCAACGATAAGGTCTGAAATTAACAGAGTAAAGTAAAAGTTCTTCATTTTCAGTTACAATCTCCTGTTTCTAAGCATGACATATCTAATCCCAATCGTGGTAATGGCCGTATGTTACACACTGATGGGTCGGAAACTTTGGGGTTCGAAATCTATAGGCGAGCTGACGCACAACCAGAGAGAATCTATGAAATCAAAACGCAAGGTATCACATTTCGAAGCTCTTACTACGTCGAATGAGTGTGGTTATAAAGCATGTCACGAATCCCATTCCTTCGAAGCACGTTCGGTGTCTGCAAAGAGGATATCTGCCTGAAAATCCCTTTATCGTTAACGAAAGGAAGAATCCACCGTGATATACGTACAAATTCCGTTGGAACTTCCTTTCGCGAAGCTCGTTCTCGTGATTCAACGTAATCGTATCTTGCCTACGAACTGGAATTCACGAACGTTATCGCAAGATTAGATTCGACTATGTCGGACGTTCGAGTTATGGCTTGGAAATCGGTTTAACACCCACCAACACATACGATATTGATTCTGCGTACATTGTCCATTTGTTCTCAAGGATATTTGGAAAGAATCTGAAAATCTGATTTTTTTAAATTCATGTTTTTTTTTATAGTTCAATCGTTTAGAGTTTTTTGGAAAGAATGTGAGACTCAGATTTTTATGACAAATCGTGGTATCTTTTCAGGTCGTAAAGATGTTCATCAGCATAGTAACGATATTCGCGATCTGTTGGTTCCCTTATCAAGGATTTCATATATTCCTTTATCATTATCGACACTTTGCCGAGAGCAGCTACGTTCAACATGTCTACCTCAGTTTTTATTGGCTGGCTATGTCGAATTCCATGGTTAATCCGATCATATATTACTGGATGAATAACAGGTGAATGAATTTTTCCAGTGTAACGAATACTATAGAAAGTTAATGAAAAATTGTAATGGGCATTTGATTCTTTCAGATTCCGAGTATATTTTCAGTTGATAATCTGCAAATGTTGCTGCGCGTTGGATCAAACGAATGAGAATGGTCCGCGGATGCAAGAGTTCATTGAACTTCAGCGCTCGGATCGTTGCCATTGTGGTAAGTACATGCTGACCGACTTTAATAAAAGAGAGAAATTTATTATAATATACAAATTTTGTTTATAGAGAGAAGAGTAGATTTATAAACCATTTTTACTGTAACGGGTTTAAGAATATTACAACAGCTGGGTTAGCTGAATTTTGACGTATAAATTAATCTATAAAATTTTGATAGACTTTATTAATAAAAAAAAATGGAAGTTATTTACCAATAAAACTGAAGCCTGGTAATATAATATGAATTCGTCTAACTCAGCCAATTTTCCGGATCGCTTTGCCGAATTAAAGATTTCGAGCATGATTTCAGCTATCGACATGGAATAAAAACATTCAATTTCGATAGAATACTTCGGTATTGAAACTTTTCACACCACCGTCCGTTTCATCTCTTTGGCGGGATCACGCTTTTCTCACTCGACTACAATTTTGCTGATAAGTTCAACGGGCTGGCCAACGCGCCAGGGGATTTTTCCTCGAACAATACGTGAATCCAAGCGTCAAGTTTTTCTCTTTAGTTTCCTATTTTTAAAACTTACCTTTGAAATTTGACTTTCGTTACTTAAAAGTTGCTCGATGCTTTGTAAAACTTTCGACCACTTTTTTTGGACAAGTAATTAAAACTTTATTTTTTTATTAAAAAGCTTATGCTTACACATTGGAATTGTTCCGTTTCTTTAACGATTGTATTTATTGTCTAATGTTTATTTATCATGTAGCTGTATGAGTTTTGTAAGCAAATTAGCCATTTTCTGTTAAATAATTAATTATTAAATATTATGAGCGATGAAAACGACGAAAGAAAGTCGATAAAGCATCTTTTAATTTTTTAATACCACGGTGTGGATAAGAACACGTTAACGTAAACGTTTAACTTATCGCTTCGTCTAAACTTTAAAGAACTACCGTGAGCTGTACGTATCAGGAAAAATGGTTCGAGTTACAACGGACAGGTTTATAGCGTACCTGTATACATGTTGAGACAGGGTCGGGTTATATTTTCTTTTTGAGCGAAATTAAAGGAAAGAGTGAAAATAGTACATAGGAGAGAGAAGTTGTATAATACATGATACAGCAATCTATACATCCCTATTTAACTTATTTCGTTATGTAAATGCAGAATAAATAAGAACAGAATAAAACAAAATCCAAATTCCATAAAGACAAAATTCTAATTTCTAATCAAAGGGAAATTGAACCTTAATCGAAACTTATTTTAACAAAGTGTCAATCGCACGTCTTCGAGCTAGTTGTGAAACGAAAGGAAACACAATGCTGCTAGATTATGCATCTTATTTTTTATTTTTCCAGGTCGATTAAAATCCACGTCGATACGATGGCGTCACAGCAGCGCGGAAAGTCACGTGCAAACCTTCAGGATGAATTCTCGATCGATTTGCGAGAAACGTTCGACGAAAGACAACGTTGCCATAATTTAAGTGTGATAAACGTGTCTACAACGTTCTTCGAAAAACGACGGAAAACATTGTACGGGGGGAATACCGTTGATACGATCGATAGTATTTCGATACATCGAATGCATTGTCTTGATTAATTGAAATCTATTAAATTCAAATATATAAATATCATCGATCGTTATTAGTTTCTACACGAACTCAGGGTCTCGACTTTCGTTTCGTTAATTATTTATTATACAAATATCACAATTATAGGTGTTGTGTGTGTGTGTGAAATATTTTAAGAGACGAAGAAGAAGTTATAAGTGATACGACATTATTTTCATACGTAAGAAATACGTAGAATTGAAAGAAGACTTTATGAAGGAAACGAAGTTCGAATTTCACGCGAAAGATGTGAAAGTATAACAAAAAAATTGTGCGAAAGGTCCTTTTTCGTTTACTTTGAAGAAATGTAGAATCAAAAGCGAAGCTCTTTATGTAGGATCCTTTCTACCTCGAAAATTAATAATAATCATTGGAAAAAGTTTGTATATCGACGTTCTCTGTCAATAAATTCAGTGTAAAAGTTATGTTTGCCCTCTTAAAATTCCTTCACCGTCATACCGATCCATCCTTTTTAAAAAATGGCTTCCATGGAAATGGAATCATAATTAAAATCACTGCAAAGAATATTAAAAAATGAGGATGAATTTGTTCAGTTTACTTTTCGTAAATTTGTTATCTTTAAAGAGAAAACAATTAAATTGTAAAGGAAGCCGTCATAATTATCGGAAAAAATTTCGTCCAACAGTGAAATAACGATTATTGAAATCACGAGCGTATATTATTCGAGATTTTATCCGTGATATTAAAAAAACGATTGAGAAATCGTGTTTTCCCCTCCGGGAATGCTTTTACAACTCGCGGATAACTCTCTACCCAAGGAAAGGATAATTTCGAGTTTATCTCGCATGTAGAAAGAAAATTACAAGTAGGTACGTCGTTGCTTTTGTTGAGCTGCCTCTTTTATTTTAGAGCCACCCGAGAATTTCTTATTTCGTCTGGCACTTTGCGGGAACGATACGGGAACACGGGAAAGAGTGGGTGGAGATAATCCTAAGACGAGTAGATATAACTCATCTTACACTGCCTGCATTTGGATGCAAGTTGTTCCCACATCTAAACAGTACTTGGAATAAAGCTTTCGGTATTCCCAAAAGACAAACAGTGGTTTAAACGATTAGAGTCAAATTATACAGAACAAACATTCGTATAACCGTTAAATGGTAATACGATTTTTAATTGATTTAAAAGAGAAGGTAAATAACTAATTAAAAGCTACAGAGAGAAATTTAATTCAGTAAAAGTCGCAGAAGCTATTTAATAAAAATAATTTAAAAAATCGTTATATTAAAAATGAAGAAAGAAATGCAGTATTCATTTTAACATACGCGTCGACAAAAAAAAAATACTATTTTTTTAAACAAAATAGAAATCGGATAGAAAATGAAATTTTCTTGTTTATTCGATTACAGTTGTTTACGTGAACAAGGTATCCATGGAATAACTTTATCGATTGAACAGGACGAAGACCGTATTGACAAGGTAACCATAGCCCAGCTGTTGAATGCATTATGCATTTCCCGAAGTATCCGTATTGGCATTAGTTTCCCAATTTGACTTAAGTTTATTATTAATACAAGGTGTCCCGTTCGTCGTTTTGCACGTAATAATTATCAAATAAACTATTTACAACAAAATTTCAAACAGAAATTACTTTTTTTCGAGTTGAATTGTGATTATCTAAGTGGACGTGTCTACGTTCAACAAAGTTAGAAAGATTAAGATTTGTGATCGTCGAAACATGCCCTCTTCAAAATAAAATTAATTTTGCTTGAAATACTTTTTTAAATAAATAATAGTTTGAATGATAATTACTTATACAACTTCAAATGGGACACCCTGTATACATGTATGCGATCCATGACTCAATCATTGCGTAATGTTATTTTATTCCGACCATGATCCACGTAATTATATCCCTAACAAACGGTATCGTACTTTCGCGTTACTGCAACAGGAAATTCGAGTAGTTATTCAAAGCGAATTCATTGATTTTCACGGCAAATTAGAGTTCAGATGAGATCACGAGAAATGAATAAATGAATTAGCTTGTAAGTTAATACGGTTGTGCTGGGTCCAATCAAATCACGGCTAGGTATTTACGGTGCGATTGAGGGTTCCAATGTTGTTTCCTGAAAATTCGCATACTCGTTCCTCATTAAAGTTACCTATATATTACATTAATTAAACGTTAAAGTTATCCATTATATGAAATAAAAAATAATTTCGTCGCTTCGTCAAATAAAAATATTTACAAATCAAAAACTAATTATACTTATCCCTTGGAATTTTTCTCTAGCGTTGTATGAATTTTTGTGCATACAAAATTAAAAATATCAACGCGTTATTTTAAGCAATAAAAAAATGTGTAGCATTCTAAAGAGAAGTATATCATGAATTTTTATATCTATTAAATTTTATTTATTTTCCATGAAAAATTCCTTCTCGATGCGATTCACCAACCACGCTCATCTTTCTTACAATAGGACGAGTCACGATTTATGAATATTTTAAAACGTTGCCAGGTATTTCTGCACTCCCTTCGAAAGCATCGAGGGAAAGAAGTAGAAGGAAAGAAAAAAAAAAAAACGCTGTATGGAAGCGCGTTCGATCGTCGAAATCGTAAAGCGGATAATTTACGACACTCCTTTTCCGATATTCCGGACAGGAAATTTTGTAGATTCCGTCCGAGGGAAAGAGTAATAAATGATAAACTGTATAAAAATGGTCGTGTAATCCGTTCGAGCGTGAATTCTTACACATTTCCGTGAAAGTCTCTCGTTTCCGTCGACTTTTCGCCTATCTTTTTTACTCCGTTATTTTTTTCTTCATATACGACCATTTTTGGCGTACGACCATTACCGTCGTACGACTGACAGACAGACGGAAAAGTTGGACGAACAAATTGAGAAGTTGAAAAGTTGAAAAGTTTTCTTTCTTTTTCTTTCCTTTCTATTTATCTAGACTGAGCCACAGCAATGCGTGGCCGGGAACATCTAGTATTAAAGTAAATTTAAATAAATTATAAATACGTTTATTATAAAGTTTAGTATCTACTAATAAAGTTTAGTGAAAAAAAATGATCATTTTTTTGTTTTGTAAATTCCTTTGAAAGTAATGAAGGAACAGGACAAACGCCGACTCACGATATAAAAATAATTTTAATCGACATTTTATAGAAAATCACTCTCCCTGATGAGGGACGTATTAAACGAGCTTTTTCATTTTTATTCTGAAAAAATGCACCGTTAGCGAGCGCTCTATGAGCTCTTGTTCCCGTTTAAAAATAAAAAAAAGAGTGTATAAATTACTTATAACTCTGTACGTATAAAGAGAAATGTTGGAGTTAAAAATTCGTTTTAAATTCGCCGACGTTTTCGATCAATCTCATTGAGCTACGAAATCTTTTCAATTTACTTTAGCCAGAGTCGTTTTATATAAAAGAGGATTCCAATTTTCTCTTTTCTTATTTTTTTGTAGTCTTAATCTTTTCAAGCAAAGAGTTAACTTGATTGCGACGTACAACCAGCGAGAATCCTTTCCATCCCTCGTCACAGCTGTTTCTGTCGAGGGATCAAATTTGATCCTTCTCGTCGAGGTCGTGGAAATGAAGGGTCTAGGTATGAGGGCTTTGTGTCACGTAGAAAAATCGTTTTTTCGTTTTTCCGTACAAATACAATCACGTTAATTGATAAGTGATTTAACATCACTTTGGACAGAGTAACAATTTGTCTCGTTCTCACGTTTATGCTACCATCGCTTTCATCTGCGTCGAGTTGAAGGTAATGAAAGGAAATCGATCATACGAAAGTGGTCGCTCGACATTGTAAATATCCATTAAATCAAATCTTCTGTTGGAAATAATGAGTTTGCGTCTACGACAAGGCGTTCTACCGAGAGAGTTTTCGGGTTGTCCTAACAGTCGATGGCACGTTGGAAAGGACCGAGCTAACAATAAGTATTAGGGATACTTATAGAGCTTCGGCACGAAGTTGATCTCATCGATAATCACGATTCCAAACATTTGTATGCTTACCTTGGATTATGTTATTATTCTATGGAAATGGTACTTATGTCAGCTTTCAGCTTATGCCCTTAGCTTTCTAACAAATGATTTATTGAAGTATAATTGCGAATATCTGATATGCCCGGTGAATCACGCTTTTAAGTGTTAGAATGATATTACCCGATGAATCGTTTGCTGTTGTGAAATTTCAACTACGCCATCTTGTAGCTTATAGTTTTAGCCAGGGTGTGAACACTCCTTACCCCCACCACCTTGGCAATTTAACGTAGTCCCCGCCGTTCAAGCATGCGCATTGTGGAAAATAATCAACTGGAGGGCAACACTAACGAACGCAAAGCTGCCAACCGTGTTTATTGTTTCTGTTCGTATAGTAACTAGCCCGCCGAGGTCTAGATCAGCCCTATCCGACTCCGCCCCCACTTTGGGTAATATATTGTCGCCGTCCGCTATGTGGCGCTGCAGTAGATTTGGACCACTGTCTTATGGACTAGTCGAAAAAGTTATGACCACAAAAGTTTTGACCGCTATGACTTCTTCTCCTCCCCGCTTTTCCCCTTCTCTACTCTTCAGCCGTAATCGACGAGAGCGAACCTAGCGGATTTTGTAGTTTCGGCGACAAAATCGGACCACCTTTTAAGTATATGCGGGATAGGGAGTCGGATAGGGCTGGTCTAGATCCCAGAGTATAAGTGTAGTCCCCGAGTAGGAGTGCAGTCCCCGCTAGCCCCTTAAACCTGTTGACCCGTTAGCCTTCTAAGCCCGCGATCCGGCTAATTGGAAGGGGCACATAAGATACATACATGTTTGAAAAGCCGTCTGTTTAATAAATAGTGAGATAGATTCATTCTTCGAAATTATTATTTTTTTATTTTACTTTTAATTATATTTGGCTATCCTATAACCAGATAAATTCGTCAATGGATATTAACTTGCTGAACAGAAGAATGGTTCGTGAGGAAAATGGTTTACATAAAAGAACGGGTTCATTTTAACTACAGCGCGCTACTGCTCGTGCACTATTACGCGATAACTGTTGTCTACTAGTATGTTTAGGTCAATAAATGACAATAATTTGATTATTAATTACCATCCTATAATTATAGAAAGAAAAAATTAACAAAAAAAGTCTCTTCTTTACGAATATGCAAGTCGCGTTTCGATAGTAAGACCAGTTCGGAAGTTACAACAGTTTAAATCTTAAGATTCATCTCAGCATAAAGTGCAATATAATAATATGTTATTATTTATTTCATGTGTATTTGAATAATATTTAAGTATCGTATTTATTTACAATAAGAATTATTATACATTATAACAAAAGTGCGTCCGATGTATTAAAAGTTATAATTATTCTATGATTTATATTACTTTCCGACTATTTGTAAAAATGTACATATATAAAATTGATATAAATAAACAAAAATAAGATACATTGCAAAAAATACTGGAATTTTTAATTGAAACCATGAATTAACCATCCAATTCCCTTATTTGTTCAACTTCTCGAGTTATTGCCTTTTGACGAAAACTCCATCAATGGAGAAAGTATCAGGAGAACATGAGCTACAAGGAGGAATTCGGATTTCAAGACCCACCTCTTCAAATAGTATGCTTTCCTCGTAGAAATCCCAGTTTACGGGGAATTTGCCGAATCGCTGAGAATCGAGAAAGTATCATGAGAACGTGAGCAGCCACGAGGTATTCGGATTTCACGTGCCACCTCTTCACATATTATGGTATCCTGTTAGAAATCCCAGTTTACGGGAAAATGGTCCGAAAGCGTTCGTGAGAACATTGGCAGCGCCATCTAGCGGTGGAGACAAGAGGCAAAATTTGATGATTTTTCAGAGGGGTCTTTAACAAATTCTCCTGGTCGCTATAATTAACCGATTCTTATGAACGATACCTTGTTGGAAAGCTAAAAGAACGGGCTACAAAATGGCTATAATAGAATTTTTATAATACCTCACTTTCAGTCTCTAAATCGCACTTAAACTTTTCAAATGTAATTTCTATGATGATACTAACGTTAATAATAAAATTTGTTATAGCTATCTTATAGCTTGTTCTTCTAGCTTTCCAACAAGGTATCGTTCTTAAGAATCGATCAAGAATTGTGATCAGAATTAATTTTTAAAGTAAATCTCTCGAAAGTCGATAAAACAGGGTCTCAATTGCACGCTGGCGCCATCTAGCGGTGGAGAGAAGAGGCAAAATTTGATGATTTTTCAGAGGGGTCTTTAACAAATTCTCCTGGTCGCTATAATTAACCGATTCTTATGAACGATACCTTGTTGGAAAGCTAAAAGAACGGGCTACAAAATGGCTATTATAGAATTTTTATAATACCTCACTTTCAGTCTCTAAATCGTACTTAAACTTTTCAAATGTAATTTCTATGATGATGCTAACGTTAATAATAAAATTTGTTATAGCTATCTTATAGCTTGTTCTTCTAGCTTTCCGACGAGCTACTGATCGTAGAAATCGATCAAGAATTGTGATCAGAATTAATTTTTAAAGTAAATCTCTCGAAAGTCGATAAAACAGGGTCTCAATTGCACGCTGGCGCCATCTAGCGGTGGTGAGACGAGGCAAAATTTCATGCATTTGCAAGGGGTTCCTTTAAAACACTTTTCTGGTCGTAATAATTAACCGATTCTTATGAACGATACCTTGTTGGAAAGCTAGAAGAACAAGGTATAAGATAGCTATAACAAATTTTATTTTTAACGTTAGTATCATCATAGAAATTACATTTGAAAAGTTTAAGTGCGATTTAGAGACTGAAAGTGAGGTATTATAAAAATTCTATAATAGCCATTTTGTAGCCCGTTCTTTTAGCTTTCCAACAAGGTATTGTTCATAAGAATCGTTCAATTATAGCGACTAGGAGAATTTGTTAAAGACCCCCCTGAAAAATCATCAAATTTTGCCTCTTGTCTCCACCGTTAGATGGCGCCAGCGTGCAATTGAGACCCTATTTTATCGACTTTCGAGAGATTTACTTTAAAAATTAATTCTGATCACAATTCTTGATCGATTTCTACGATCAATAGCTCGTCGGAAAGATAAAACAACAAGCTATAAGATAGCTATAACAAATTTTATTATTAACGTTAGCATCATCATAGAAATTACATTTGAAAAGTTTAAGTACGATTTAGAGACTGAAAGTGAGGTATTATAAAAATTCTATAATAGCCATTTTGTAGCCCGTTCTTTTAGCTTTCCAACAAGGTATCGTTCATAAGAATCGGTTAATTATAGCGACCAGGAGAATTTGTTAAAGACCCCTCTGAAAAATCATCAAATTTTGCCTCTTCTCTCCACTGCTAGATGGCGCCAGCGTGCAATTGAGACCCTGTTTTATCGACTTTCGAGAGATTTACTTTAAAAATTAATTCTGATCACAATTCTTGATCGATTCTTAAGAACGATACCTTGTTGGAAAGCTAGAAGAACAAGCTATAAGATAGCTATAACAAATTTTATTATTAACGTTAGTATCATCATAGAAATTACATTTGAAAAGTTTAAGTGCGATTTAGAGACTGAAAGTGAGGTATTATAAAAATTCTATTATAGCCATTTTATAGCCCGTTCTTTTAGCTTTCCAACAAGGTATCGTTCATAAGAATCGGTTAATTATAGCGACCAGGAGAATTTGTTAAAGACCCCTCTGAAAAATCATCAAATTTTGCCTCTTGTCTCCACCGCTAGATGGCGCTGCCAACGTTCTCACGAACGCTTTCGGACCATTTTCCCGTAAACTGGGATTTCTAACAGGATACCATAATATGTGAAGAGGTGGCACGTGAAATCCGAATACCTCGTGGCTGCTCACGTTCTCATGATACTTTCTCGATTCTCAGCGATTCGGCAAATTCCCCGTAAACTGGGATTTCTACCAGGAAAGCATACTATTTGAAGAAGTGGCACGTGAAATCCGAATTTCTCCTTGCTGCTCACGTTCTCGTGTTACTTTCTCGATTCTCAGCGATTCGGCAAATTCCCCGTAAACTGGGATTTCTACGAGGAAAGCATACTATTTGAAGAGGTGGGTCTTGAAATCCGAATTCCTCCTTGTAGCTCATGTTCTCCTGATACTTTCTCCATTGATGGAGTTTTCGTCAAAAGGCAATAACTCGAGAAGTTGAACAAATAAGGGAATTGGATGGTTAATTCATGGTTTCAATTAAAAATTCCAGTATTTTTTGCAATGTATCTTATTTTTGTTTATTTATATCAATTTTATATATGTACATTTTCACATGAAATAAATAATAACATATTATTATATTGTACTTTATGCTGAGATGAATCTTAAGATTTAAACTGTTGTAACTTCCGAACTGGTCTTACTATCGAAACGCGACTTGCATATTCGTAAAGAAGAGACTTTTTTTGTTAATTTTTTCTTTCTATAATTATAGGATGGTAATTAATAATCAAATTATTGTCATTTATTCACCTAAACATATTAGTAGACAACAGTTATCGCGTAATAGTGCACGAGCAGTAGCGCGCTGTAGTTAAAATGAACCCGTTCTTTTATGTAAACCATTTTCCTCACGAACCATTCTTCTGTTCAGCAAGTTAATATCCATTGACGAATTTATCTGGTTATAGGATAGCCAAATATAATTAAAAGTAAAATAAAAAAATAATAATTTCGAAGAATGAATCTATCTCACTATTTATTAAACAGACGGCTTTTCAAACATGTATGTATCTTATGTGCCCCTTCCAATTAGCCGGATCGCGGGCTTAGAAGGCTAACGGGTCAACAGGTTTAAGGGGCTAGCGGGGACTGCACTCCTACTCGGGGACTACACTTCTACTCTGGGATCTAGACCTCGGCGGGCTAGTTACTATACGAACAGAAGCAATAAACATGGTTGGCAGCTTTGCGATCGTTAGCGCTGCCTTCCAGTTGATTATTTTCCACAATGCGCATGCGTGAACGGCGCGCCGCGGCGGGGACTACGTTAAATAAGGCTCCTATGCTTTTGCATTGAGTGTCCATACCCTGGTTTTAGCTTTCCAGTGAGTTATCGATCAGAGAAATCGGTCGAGAATTGTATTCGGAAGAATTTTTTTAAATAAACCTTTTTAAAAGCATAGGGTGCCTGAATTATTGCTGATCGTTTGTAATGCTTATAATCGGTAGCTTGTGGAAAGCTTAGAGATTAAGGTATCAGTTGATTATAATGAAATACTAATGACATTTCTATTACAAAAATTGCATTTGAAGTCTAAAAGTGTATTTTTCCTGTACAAACTAATACCCTTGGACATTCCATTAGCGTTACCTTATACATAGATTGATCATGTAGTGCTCGATTGACCAATTGATCATTGAAATCAGTAGATAATTAGAGTTTGGCCCTCATGCTTGAATTTCCCGAAATACTTACATTTCAGTTATCGTTGATTTACTCTACTGTAGATACTCGACAACCGAAATGTCTCATTGACGACCATCCCGTAAATACCAATGAATTTCTAAATAGATTCCGGAACTCTTGCATTTCATACGAGAAAATAGAGGTTTTCTTACGCCCTCTACAATCTGGAGCGGCGAGATTAGGAACAATATTCGACCGAATAATCGAAGTCGGTAATATCAATATGTAGATGGAAAAATATCTATCGGGAAAGACTTGGATCTCGTAGTATCCACTTTTAAAATGGTGGGAAATACAAAAACAATCGACGAAAATTAATGTTGTTTCCTTTTTCTATAGCAGATATCGGAGTCCTTTGACTCCACACAAAGAAAGAATAAATTGACGAGACCCAGTCAAAAGGTCAGTTAGTTTCACATAGAGAAATAGACAACGTGCAGCTACGAGTCGACAGTTATTAAATTTTATTCACCGACCTAACGTCCGTAATTGTTCAACGCTTGCAAAATGAAATTCTCTAATTTCCCTAGCGACTTCATTGCGGCACCGAGCAGTCCGTATGTCTTTCCGTACTTACGTATGCACAATGTTGCCTTCCGCTTTCGTCGTCTGTAATTATTAAATTGAAGGACACCGAGGAATTACTAAATGAAATATATCATGCTCTGTTCTTTATTTTCAATCACTTTCAACATTCATAAAAGTCTCGTAAATATTAAAAGTTAACCCTTACTTACCATAATTAACTGAAAAACAAACAAAAAAAATAACAATAATCAGGATACAAGGAACAATCGTTCCCCAAACGTTCAATTATCATGATTCTTTATTTATTCATACGTCGACGGGTACAAATAGTACTTTTTTTTTTGTTTGTTTGTCCATAAAAACATTACAGTAATCTTTTTCTTTAGCCATTACGAGAAAAGTAGATGGCTATATTTACAATCGGTGAATTACAATGACGATTACACTTATTATTTACGTATCGTTCATTCTTCGTATATTACAATATTTATAAAGTCCGTATCTATCAGCCGTCAAACGAAATGCTGGAACGAGTCCGTTAAAAAAGCAAAGAACACAATGGCAGTGTTTTTTTTTTTTTCTTTTAGAGAGAAGCCATTCGAACGTGGACGTTCGTCAAAGTTACCTTAATTATCTTTCGTTCTTTAATTGTTTTAAAGTAGAGAAGACCGAACGGCATTGTCAGTTTTCGCGTCATATTGTTATAAAAATAATAGTCTTTTTTGTTTTATTTCGTTCTATAATAAAACATGCTTAAAGATGCGTTCTCAGTCCGTTCATTATTAAATCGTAGTCCTTAGTCTTGTTTTTATAAACATTTTCTCAACTACGACGCGTAATGAATATAACAAAAAAATTGGGCGAATGTCACGAAAATACTTTGAACAATACAATTTTTCACAAGAAAGGAGAATTTTTTTGTTATTTTAGTACTATGTACAGGTATTAAAACGCGTGATAGTGTACAGAGCGCAATTCTATATACCTATATATAGTTTTTGTTGTCGAATTTTGCGATAAATTCAATGGACCGTGTCATCGAGACGTCGGTGCTATTGTTGTAAAACGTTTATATATATACACACATGCGTGACTCTTGGAAAGTCTCGAAATCACGTTGTTTATTTGCAAACGGTGCGCGGGAAATCTTTTTACTCTTTTTCTTCCTTTTTCTCTTTTTGTTTAGTGTAACCCCTATTCTAACGAGAAGTTATTCTTTCAAGTTTTTTTTTTTTTTCGATCTCTATAAAGGCTACGCTTACGGTTTAGAATTGAAAAACACGGAAAGCTTTTGTGATTATTAATACCTATGCGGTTTTTGTACACGTCTATTAACACGTCCCTATTTAAAGATAGAGAAATAAAAGTAGAAATGTTTCGAGGTACGACATTTTTCTATGAATTATTTCGTCATTTTTTTCAACAACGATCGACAGAAATGGCTATAAAGGGAATTAATCGCATTAAAAAGTAATTGATTACGTCGCACCGATAGTTTTTTTTACATAAATACCTATCGCTATTTATACAAATATATATATGTATATATATATATATATTTGTTTATTTATTTGTATAGTGCAATAGTGGAGCGTGTACGATTAGGTGATTGAAAAAGTTAACGTGAACGTTTAATTACCCATTAACGCTAACAATCAAATATCGTATGAAACTATCTCTCGATCATTTCTTTTGGCACAACGATCAATTATTTTCATTCCTTTCCGCAATTATTATTTTTTTTCTTTTCCTAAGCACCGACAGCCAAACGCTCGTATTATTTCGACGATACATTTTACTATTCCCGCTGACTTTCCCCCGCTCCGTCACTCGTCTTATTTATATTGGTCAAACGATTCTTTAAAATTACTTCTCTTCGTCTCGCTTTCGCACCCCCCATCCCCCCTGCTCTTCTTTACAAGTCAATTTACAATATGTACAAAAGAGTACAACGTCGATCGATTTTTTTTTTCTTTCAAAAAGTGACAAAAAAAGAGAGAAAAAATACTTTACAGTAAAGTATATTACACGATACGCGAAACTCACCTTTCATTTTATACAAGTTCGTGACATTTTACAAAATATCTCACGTCAATTATAGTACCCGCGCTTTCTTTATAATCAACGATCGTTCATAATAATAATCTGTATGTGTGTATATGTGTGTTGTTAAATAATTCTGTGAGAGCACCGATATGTAAGGAAGCTTGTTAGACAATTTAATGAAAAATTATTAGACGAGGAAAGAAACAAAAGTTCGAAAAAGATGTGGGATTAACCCTTTGCGGACGAGCGGCGGATATATCCGCCCAAGCCTTTTTACCGTTGCGGACGAGTGTCGGATATATCCGCCCAACTCTCGCGCTGCGGCTAGCGTACGTCTGCCGTCGTAGGCGATAAGATACACATGGGTATACTAGCCTAAGACGTCAAGTGGCCTCTCAATGAAATTAGAGACTTTTGAACGATGGAGCGACGCTCGCCCGTCGAGCGTCTCCGTCCGCAAAGGGTTAAAGTAACGAGAAAACACACAAACTAAATAAAAATGATAATGAGTAACTTTTATATTTATTGCAAAAAAGAAAAATAAAGGGAGAAACAAATAATAAAAATAATGATAATCCGAATATAGAAGTTCGTCGCACTTTTATCATCATGGTGTGCCTGCACGTACCTATGACTCACTCTTATGTTCATCCTTTCTTTCTCTCAAACTAATTTACCTAATTCATCTAATTAATTTCTTCGGACAAAATCAATGTTCTTATCACGACGATATCCATTCTTGATAATTCTAAGAACAACAGTTATTACAATTAGAGGCAGTTTAGAATTAAAAAATCAGAGATGTAGAAAATCTTTGCTTCGCGTCTCGCACGCACGCAATATCGTAATAATAATAATTTATTTGGAAGACACGAATAAAAATAAAAAAGATATGAACTTTGTATTATATAATATCATCTTTGGATTAAAGAGATTCTCTTTTTTTTTGTTTTTTACTCTGGCATTCAACAAAGAAACGTAAATAAACCATCCTTACATCTGTCTTTTGTTTTTCTCGTCGTTTCTTTTTTTATAAATTATACGTGTCTCTTTTTATAAATTATAGCGAACCGAGAGAACCGTCAGGGACTCTCGTTAATATTTAATCTAGAGCAAAATATAAACTATTCTCTGCAAAGTAAATTTAAAAATGTATTACTTATTATTTATTATTATTATTAATAATATTATTATCACGTGATCCGCATATTCTTCTAATCGGATTAGAAAAGAATCTCAGTCCAAGCGAGAATATCGAATCAGGTGGGTAACTCAAGTTAATAGAACGATGTATAATTTTTTTGGCAGGCAGGTTTAGCAAGTCCCTGTATTATTTGAGAGAGGAAGAAAATAAGTTTAATATTGTATCAATTTTCTTTCCTCGAGTAACGTTTCTCTTGCTATATTTTGTTATATGAAACATGGTTCTACTAAACCTGCTTCCAATGAATTCACGCTCATCAATGTCCCGTGAAAGTGTACACCTCGTCAGTTAACTTAAGCGCTTATGAATTATTATTATAACTAAAGAATATCACGAATGAATACTTCGGAAATTATGAGTGTAAGCTTTATAGACGATAATTCGTGTAGCAAAGTAGTGTATAGTTTTTATTCGAACGAAGACGGTTTCCTCTTCGAGTAGTCGATCGATCGGTTAAATAATTAAAATAATTGATTAATATTCGAGAGAATATTTTTATATGGAACACCATGAAGATCCCCTTTTGCAGGAATATTCATAACACGTGTAATTGCACTGTCTCCGAATTTATACTCGAATATTTAATACGTGGAAAATTTAATAAAAAAAATATCGTTAATATCAAAGGTAGTCTTGGAATTAAACACTTTAAGAAATGAATAAAATCTATTACGGTCCAGCCGTAATAAAATAATTTGTTAATATAGATCAATATCTTTTTCTACACTTTTTTTGTCGAGTAGTTTTTTAAACAATCGATTTTTTATTAAACAAAATACGAGCAGAAATAAAATTACGTGAAAAGTCGACACGTTCCATCCATAAATTGCAATGTTACAACATTTCTTGAATTAGTTATAAATAATTGTATTAAACCAATCGAGTATACGGTTTATTTATTCAAATCTTAATTAACAAAGACTCGCAATTGCCAATTTACACGTTGATTCATATTTCATCTACTTCCATGCCAAAATAGATCACTGCAGCATGGTAGTAGAACGACGCGTTCGCATCGGCGATCCAGTTCGAAGTAAATTTACGATATTTCCATTATCCATCGGTAAATGAATTTGAAGCGATTTTGGAGACAGTTTTAGTTATAAAGTTCAATATATGTGGCAATTTGAAGCAACGACTACATTGAAAACTATCGATCACTATAAAAAGGAACAATATACTTGATGATCTGATCAAAAGCAATTTCTTGATTTATCGTGTACTAAAAATTTGCTAGTACCTCGTTCGAGTGTCACTAAAATAAAAAGACAATAAAAGAGGTTTTAACCCATGTAATCTATTCACAATCAGATTTCCAAACGTATTCGATACTTTTGTAAAAACGCAATTTCATATAGGAACAATTTTCTGTTTTCATTCAATGAACTCGTTCGATCAAATAAACGTGAATGCTTAGAAAAGTTCCAATTCACAATTCGGATGGAAACGTGTCAATGTTCGAACAAAAAAATCGATATGCTTGAAGTAGCAAAGCTCGTATGTGTTTTAACGATCGATTGAAGCAAAGGGAGAAAGTTTATCGTGTATTTATGTTTGCGTGTGTGTGTGTGTGTGTTTGTGTTATATGGCATCTCCGCTTTCTCGCGTGTCCTGTCATTTCTCGCGAGAAAGGGCTTTTTTTATATTGTGCGGTGAAGTTGGCCACGATTCACCGCGCCCCCACGACGTCACGTCGATCGAAGTTTTAATTGCCTCGACAAAGCTGGTTGGTCCTCGCAAAATTACATGAATTCTAGTCCCTCGTTTTATATTTTTTGTAAACGTATCCAATAGGAACTCGTTTTATTTCAATATGCAGACGGTATCAGGATTATAAATAAATTATAAACTAAAGGATTGCATCATTTTTTACTGCTTTAGAGTGTCTAGGTCGAAGTTGGAAACTCACGAATCTAATTCTTCTAAATCCAGTCTACTGATTCTTTAAAACACTCCTTGATAACGTCATTCGTTACTGTTTTAAAGTTTCAAAGTCAACGTTGAAAACTTCCAAACTCACTTTTCATAAATTCAACCTACTAATTCTTTCAAACGTTCGTAACGATGTCATTTTTTACTGTATTACAGTTTCAAGGTCAATGCTGGAAACTCCCAAAGCCGCTTTTTGCGAACCCCATTCATTTTATTTGTTCTTTATCAAATTGCATCCCAGAAATGAAATATCACCGAGAATAATCGTCCTGTCCAACATGTCTCGCAGGTAAATCCATTAAAACTTTCGAGACGTTTACCAAACTTGAAGCATCTTCGAGGTATACCGGACACGTTCTTTCGACCGCACACGATTACTGGAGTTTTCCAACTTCGATAAAAAAAAAGGAAAGCGAGAGAATAAAACGTTGTCGTTCTTTGTGAAACTCGATACATCGAGTAGTCGTAGCGACAGCGTTTTTACGAGATTGGATACGTTTTTACGAGCGACATCTTGGTGAATTGAAGAGAGGAGCAGTACATTCATCGTGTTTTGATCCTCTCGTAAGGAAATATCAATGGAAAGTTTATTCCGATCGATTTTCGCGGTTCTTCGTTCCGATCACGAGATACATCGACCGCTATCTTTTTTTTTTTTGTCTTCGTTATTTTTTCAAAGAACTAACCCTTTTCACTTGAAAGGATATTCGAGATTCGCTTTGACGTTTCATTTCTTTATCGTAGGATCAAAAATACTTTATATTATATACATTTAAATCGAGAATAAATGAAAAGGGTTTATTCTGCGGATGCTGCGAGATGGTCCATTAATTCATCATCAATTCATTACTATTTACACCAGAGGGAAGGTTCTATTTTCGAGAGGAATTTAAAAAAGAATCGAGATTGTACCAGGATCGTTTTGTTTTTCTATTCTCTAGAAAGAAAATGGTCGACCTATCTCGGGATCGTGAAAAATCACAGGCTTGGACGGTAAAATAGAAGAACCGCGTCGAACGTGAACTCTTTCAATGATTTCGAATCCATTTTAATCTTCGTACGAGTGGAATCGCGCGAGCGACATTTGCGTTTTGTATTTCCTCTTCGTCGATGGTTCTTTTTCGAGGACTCCTTCGTCGAGGATTCATCTTCGTTGGATCTTCTTGATCTCGATCGACGTGGGCGATCAGCATCTCTTCAATACGAGGTGCTAGACTGCCGTGGGGGCTCTGGATTGTCAATGCCACTTCGCCTTTTGCGCGAATATGTCCGCTCGGAGATTCTGTGCGAAGCAAATTCCCAAAATCTGTAGGAAGAGATAAAGAAATTGAGTTTATTCGAACTTTTATTATTTACTTTGCATTTCGTTAAATTTCGCTCATGCCACGGTCATGCAAAATGTATATTAATGAACTACGTGTAACGTTACATCTTGTACTCGTATTCGAATAAAAAGACAAATGTATTTCCATTTTAAATATATACGATAAAACTGCATTTTCATTTTTTTTAAAGTTATGAATACGAGTATGCATTATACATGACATTATCTACAAGTTCAGGCTCGTAATATTAATTTAAAAAAAAGCTTTCATTGGTACTTTACACGAACGAGCTGTACATTACATCGAGCAAGATAAAAGCATTTAAAAAGATTATCGAAGCAAGTAAAGCGATCTGATCGATCCTCACCTTCAAAATCCCGAACGACGATAGGGTCATCAAATTTTTATTTTTCCAAGACATCATGCATCATGCAATTACCCGAAGCAACGTTCAATCTTTCCGAAAGGAACAACTTAATGATTAATTGCATGAACATTCTTTCCTACCAGTTAACGCTCCCTTTCACCGAGAATTATTACATAAGTAAGGTACGAACGCGAAGTAAGATTTTAGTTTTAGAGCCCGATGATATATAAGTGTATATGCATCATCCCCTTACCCCCACCACCACCTCCACAATCTCCCCGACCCCCCACTCTCTCACTGTTTTGATATACTCCTTCAGAAAGCATATACCTGTGCGAAAGCCGTAACGACCGCGCCGCTTGCGATCGCGAGAAGATTTCGTTCCATCCATTCCTCCCCTGCTTGTACGCAGCCCTTCTCGTAAATCACTTTAGCGACCTCAAAGTTCTGAAAAACAAGAAATAAAACCGGCCACCGGTTTGCTCACCTTGCTTCTCTCCAATACTTGCTTTGATATATCGAGTATATTATACGGGGAATATACTATTATAGATTATCATATACAGTATTATTTTTAAATATAAACTGGTTATGCATAGGGTTCGCGTTAATGGGAAAATTTTGGTAATTGGGAGAACAATAATGTGATACAATTCTTGTCGATAGGAAAGAGATGATATTTTGTTAAATTTATATTATAAAAATTGTATTATATATATATATTTATATATATATATATATATATATTATAAAAATTGTTTGTTTGTTAAAAAAAGTGATGATATTTTTCATAAATGACTGCTTTGTCGTTTGACTTCTCTTACAAAAGTATCTATGTGCGTTAGAAAGAGAGAGAGTGAGAAATGAGAGAGAGATGGTATTTGGCTGGGAGAAAATTTATGAGAATACCGAGTAAAGAGGCACGTATAGGAACGTAATGTTACTGCGAAGTCTAAGTAACAACGCCACTCTATTACTTCGTGGCTCGCATTTACCCGAGGAGTAAAAGTAACCACGCAAAGCTTTCAAGCTCCCACTAGCAGCCACCACTTCTCTCTCTCTCTTATTTCCCTCTTTCTTTCTCTCCCTCTATCTCACCCTTGTATATATGTAATCTGTTCACATATCGGTTGGCTTATGTCTCTTTAAATTGATGAAGAACAAACATGTTGGAATTTTTTTTTGAATTTATGACTAAAGAAGTCAAACGGCATTTAATAAAATCCTATCATTTATGAATGGAAATTTGTAAAAAGAAGCTTCTTTTTTCTATTGCTTTTGAATATTAGAAAAAATAAGGAAGGCAATTTTCCCAAGGTAAGCCTCAAAAGTGTTATTCAGTTTCAAAGGGCTATGAAACACTTAACGCGAGTAGGCACTTTTTTTTTATTTTCCTTCTTTTTTCAAGTTTCTCGTTTTACCTGCTCCTACCCTCCCCCCATCTCAGTAACCCTCGTGAACTCTTATCGCGATACCGTGACATTACGCAAGTGGCTCATTAGCAGGGTGTTAGATGCTCTAATTACTTGAGAGTTTTTTCCCGGAAAACCGGAAGAAGGATTTTAGATGGGTAGCCGCTAATTTATTTTTGTTTGGTTGTCTTTAGGCGGCTCGTATCAAGGAGCACATTTTTTCTCTCCTTCTCTCGCTCTCTTTTTCCCTTTCTTCCATTTTCTCTCTCGTTTCATTCTCGGCAACTTGAAGCAAAATTTGTGGGGGAAAAAAAAAAGCGAAAGAAAATATAGACAGCTTCGTCCGCCGGCTAGATTTTACAGGATTAAGCGCGTCATTTTATGCAAGTGCCCGGTAATTAATTTCTACGTGGAAGCTTGCGTAAGCGTTTCTCTTCTAAGAAATTCCATCCGGCGAAGGATTCTTAAGATTTTTTTCCCTTTGGCCTTCTTTGGAGACTCAAGAATGGTATTAAAAAAAAGGGCCCCGCTTCGTAGATCTTACGTCTCGTTTTTTTCTTATCCTAGTAAACTAAAGTGCTTCATAAATAGGCGATAATAAAAATGTTTTTTATAAATTAGATGGACTTAATTAGGACTGTCCAGAATAATAACATTTTTATTAAAGAGAAAGAAAAAAAAAAAATTTTGATGGAAGAATATTTGAAACTCCTTTCAAAGAGTAGAGGAGGACTGGTGTTTCGAATCAAGTGCCGCGATCTTTCTGAAAGCTCGAACGAGCGTATACGAGTTCGGAGTGACGTTAATTTATCGCGTTGATTATGAGACAGGTAAAAGTCCTATTATTTTGTCGCGTGTTAACTTCTCATAAGCGTTCGTGCGCTTTATAAAGTCGTGATATTAAGCTAAAGAAAAAGAGAGAGAAAATTGGAACCATTTGATATTGTACAATAAACGAACGATTTTTCAAAAGGCTACTATAATTGTCTACGTGAAAAGTCCCACAAGACGAAACAATCGTTTACGGTACTTACCAGGTTACGGAAGTGACACGTTTTTACGGAAGTCTACATTCTTATACCGTTTTAATGAACGTTAATAAAGCTGATTGTGATTACTTACTTGCTTCTCGTCATATGAGTACACAAACAGTCACTTACATACTTTCAACATGTATGTAGTGTGTGTGTGTGTATGTATATATAGGTATACATATAGTAAATATGTGTGCACGTGTATTTTTACGGCAAGCATATAACGAAATTATATACAACATTTAAAGTCTCTGCATTATAAATAAATATATGTGTAATTTTACATAAAAATTACATGCGACACCGTTCGCTCACTAAAAATGAAATAATTGGAACGAATCCGTCCTAGGATCGTTTGAACCTTCTCCGACAAATATCTGACAGCTTTTTTAAAATACATATTTAAATTTATATTTATAAAAAATAAGTTGTTAGAGAAGACATTTTTGGCACGAGGAAAAATAACAATTCATAAAAGTTCGATTTTCGATTCGAGATATGGATTCATTTATAATAAGATTATCGGAAAAAGTTCAGACGATTGCTAAGGCGGGTAAAACGAAGGGAAAATAAAATAGGTCTCTGTGCCGGAAAAGGGGAATAGCGTTCTCGTTCCTGTGTGAGTGTGTTTTTTCTCTCTATTCTTTTGTGCTTCTCTTTTTTTTTGTTTCTTTAGTAAACGAAATACCTGAAGGACCATAGTGCTGACAATCGTACCGGCTACAGGCACGAGATTCAGCTCTAGCCACTCCTCGCCTGCCCTTAGGCAGCCTCTTTCGAATATACTCCTCTCTCCCGTCTGCATTTCCCAAGGGCAAACAGAAATCATTCATCTCTTTCTTTTTTTTTACTTTGTATATTTTTTTAAATAACGTGAAGATCAAAAAGTGTGTACGAGTATATAACAAAATAGGAATTGTTTGAATTTGGATCATTTGTTAAAAGATTGGATCGGTGCAAAACAATTTGGATCATTTCTAACAAATCTAGTTCATTTAAAAAAAAGTTATGTCATTTTTAGCAAATTGGAATCATTTCTCAGCAACAATTTTTTGTAATTTCTCTTTTTTTTCAAATATCAAAACTGTCGAAACGGAATAGACACGCATAGCGTTTCGAGTCGTTCCATTTTTCAAGTAAAAGATTTAGCACGCGCGCGGGCGCGAGAAGCCACGGTGGACGCCTGCAATGCACCGATAACGCGAGCAAACATCGATATATCTCCACGACCTTATTTATTTTCTCTTACACGGGTTTGTCGGAGCAAAAAACGAGAGCACGTTTTTGCCTTCTTCGTTGTTGTTGTTGTTTTTTTTTTTTTTTGGAATCGTCGTCTTGAAGGATAGGTTAGCTTTTTGGAAAAGTGTAAGTTATGTGTGGATAAGGATGAGTTAAGACCCGAGGTGCACCGGGTTGGTGCTATTTGAAATTGATTTTTCGCCATTTATTACAAAAATGCTTAACGAAATTCCAAATTATGAGAAAACTGAGTTCTAATTAATTGAATGCAATCTAATCTAATGTATGAACAATAAAATAAACTATTTCGTAATAAATGGCTCAATTATCGATCATGTACCGCGATGATCGGTCGATAAAAGATCTGTATAATTTATTCTTTAATTGGGAAAAGGAATAGAAGCATCGTTCGTTAAGATTTTCTCAACCTCATTAGCATAATTAAAAAAAAAAATTAATTTAAAAAATCGAAGTACACTTACGTAGCTAGGTTTCCTAACGTCATAGCCGCACTGCTTGTTCTTAATAATTTCCTAGATGGAAAAAAAACAAATATTTTTTTTTAGTTATTGTCCATCGGACATCATCGATAAAATTCTGCTAGAGAATGTAGGTCATAATGGAAGAGAGAGTAAATACAGTAACGAGAGAGATAGAGACTTTACGTTTGGTTTCCGCTTGCAGCAACTGAAAGGCACACCGCAGGCTTCTCTCGAGCCGATGTCGCTCGACGAACAATTGAAATAATTATTACGATCCCAGTCCTTTGGACCCTCGATGCCGCAACATTGCAACTGTAAACAATAAACGGAGTCATTCCTATTCTAAATCTTTAAAAAGCAATAATTAAAAATAAACCAGACATCGAGCGATGAGTTATACTGAATTTTTATAACCTTAAAAAATGTATAAGACCGCTGAACGCATCACGAATTCAATCTAATCTCGTTTCTTGAAAAAAATGGTCGTAAAAGTGAATAAATTTTCTTTTCATTTGACTGCTGCTTCTTCCATTTTTTCACATTTTCCCTCTTTTTTCTCCATTTACTTTTACATCTCCTTTTTTTCACAGTCGGAGTTTCTGTTTTCCAACGATACCGTGCAAACGTAACTAATTTAATCGTAGAGACGGAAGCTTTGAGCATACGCGCCGCTCGCGATACGACCTTCCGTTCTATCCAGTTGTAGTTCTTACTAGAATTTGCATTCCTTTGCGATTAGTACGCTTTTTGGCTATCCTATATTTTTTATTTTTCCGTGAACTTCATCTCTATTATCCCAGCCTCTGAAAAATTTGATCTCCTCCAATAAGAGATAACAAAACTGAAGCTAAACGAAATTTCGTTATTTTCAATGTTTGACGTCTTTAAAGAGTCACGTGTAAATAAAGAAGAAATATAACATTTTTTTCCTCCATTTCCTTACTGCAAAATCAACAATTTTTCTTTTTAACCTATACGTTAAAAAGTATCAATTTATATGAATTCGATAAAAGCAAGATATAATAATGATAAAGTAAGCTCAAGTTTAATCGAGCTCGCGTAATTATATAAATAACGATCAGCATTCGGCAGGAATTTCATAGTGAACCAGAAACCGAGGTATCATCATTAAACGAAATTATCGTCGACGGTGATCGTGTGTAATAAACGATCGCCTGTATTTCTTTCGTTCGTTAACCATACGTTAATATCAATTTTCGATATAGGAGGATATTACCGGAGTGCCATGTGCGGTTTAGACCAGCCTAACCGATAGGATTACCGAAATTGCAATGGATACGTGTTACACAGGAGTCGCTTTCTATTGAAATCTCGTAAACCACGATTGGATGGGCCCTATCGATCTCCTCGAATACTATACCGCGTGTGCCGCAAACCGTTTCTCATTCACGGATCCAAATCGGAAATTCTGATTATCGTCATGGTGGGAAGAGCATTTTGATTCGTTAGTCTACGATAAAGTAAGAGATAGCTATCTTTTAAATATACCTACTAGAAAAAAAAAAAAAGACATACCCAGTCCTCTTGAATCCAATCGATCAAATTCTGTTGATCTGGATCCTCTCGGTAGTGAATGATGAAAGCTTGGAAGCCCCCTGTTGCTTGTGATTTTATCTGTTAAAACAAAATCGTGATCAATTTTTAATGAACGAACAAAATCGATAAGACAAATTTGACGATTCATGCTTCAAGAACTTTATATTCATCTTGAAAAGCATATTAGCTCGTTGAGTCAACGAGATCGAGAGACAGCAGCGAGAAGTTCGCTGATGCGAGTGCACGAGAGAACGCAAGAAGAAATATACGAGAAACGTGCCGTTCGTCTTGTTTGTCTTATTTGTTTTCGCGACTGGGTTCAGCTTTTCATTGTCGCGAGAATTGTTCCGGATGCAGTTGGTATCGTTCGAGAGAGAGAAGGAGAGATATTGTCTTTCTTGATTAATGTCATAAAGAGACCGTCGTTAAAACGATCGGATGTCGATGAGTTGACTTTTCGATTGAATGAGATATTCTTGAAATTTGTAATAAAACTTTGAAATACTCACCCAGTCTTTAAAGATGAAGCCTAAAACACCGGCAGTCATCTCCATTAGCAGCAATAACGCCAGGAATATCGCGTACTGTAAAATTGATCAAACGTGTAGATCATCGATAGACATAAATAATATAAAGCCGAGAAACATTTTTAACTACGACCTTTTCACTTTAGTTTATTTAACGATCCTGTCACCCATCCACTTATCTATCCATTAAAACTTTATTTTATACGAGAGAATGCACAGAGTTACGAAGGAATCCACTTACATTAACGTTACGAACGCAAAGAGTTAATTGATACGTCCGAGTGAGTACTCACCGCGGCTAGGAGGCACGTATTTTCCCTGAGTGCGCCGACACACCCCGTAAATCCAATGATAAATGTCACTGTACCTGCAATAAGGAAGATATTATCGTTTCGCTGTCACGGGGATGCGTTTCTGCCTCGTGAAATATATCGAAATCATTTTCGAGTCTAGGCAATCAAAATTTCGTTTAATAGATAACACCGACATCGAACCTCTGTACGTAAAATGAAATTGCTAAAGTTAGCGATTGGAAAAGTTAAATTAATATTTCGTCGTTGTTTTGATCGTGGCTATCTATTTTTCAAGTGCTTAAAAAAGTATTTTATTCGTTATAATTAATAAATAATATCAAGAAGCATAGAATCCGTTAATTCGATAGTTCTAATGTTAACTAAGATACATGGATAGATTAGTTAAGTTGGATTAAGAATTAAAGCTAATAAGATAAGTGAATAGATTAGATTAGAACAAGTTTCAAGGATTATTTGACTTTTATTCTCCGTGACCTCTGTTCCTATTTTTTATTCATCACCGAAGCTTCCGTGACGAATACCGTAGGAGAAGGATAGTCACGGGTATAGAATTCCTAGAGAACCAAGAGATCCTAGGGATCTCGATCCACACGTTCCAAAATGGCCGATAAACGCAGATGGACAGGACGGCGAGGATAAAGTTTTATCGTGCGAGAGTGGATCGATACTAAAACCCCTGCCGCAGCTTTCGATGAGAAGAGAATGAAGAGATTAATCTCGATATTTTTCGAGATGATTTTTCTCGAACGAAATCTGAAATAAAGGGGGGAGAGAGACTCGGATCGTCTAAAGCGGCGAAAAGTGGTTGAATTCATTAAAACGGAGCTACGAATGGAGTTACGAGGGAATACGGAGAATGAAAGAGAAGGGAATACGGAGAAAAGGAAGAGGAAAATGTACAATGGCCGCGGTTCGTGAAGAGGTAAACGATGCAAAGGGGTCGTAAAAGATGAATAAAAAAGAGGAATGATAAAATGATGCTGGGAAAAACGGGATGGAGATATAAACAGGAACTTGGTTTTGATAATAGATGCTCGATAATAATAGATATACGATGCAATATAGTTACGTATACTATAAACCGAAAATCATATCCTATATCATGATAATCGATATGGTTTAATTAATTACCGTATGGAAATAGATACACGATGATACAATGTTCATTTTAACAAGAAACATGACTCGAAGTTAGAATTGTTTATTAAATAAAATTAAAGTTACAACTTTTTAATCCGTATCGTTTTAAACAAATGAATTGCTACGAGGTTGATTTAATCTCATTTTAGTATCTTTCGGTATCTCGAAATCCGTACGAACGCGAGAGATGCGTGTCTGGAAGTGAAACGAGTCCGTTATTGGTCGGACAAACACGGCGAAACATAAACCCACGGTACGCATAACGCCCGAACATCGTTCCTCCATCAGCGAGCGCATATTCTACGTTTTTCCACTGTCGACCACGAACATCTTTACTTTGCCGCTCGTAAAACGAACCGCTGACGTTTTCATGCTAGTTTTGCCTCCTCTGTTTTTTTATTTTATTATACGCTAAGGCATCGATAGAACATTATAACGCGTTACTACGACTTCGATGCAAAGTTTTGGTAAGAAACTTTTATTACAACGTGCCGATGTTAATAAAATAAAAGAGAAATCTCACAATAGGATTGTTCATCGTTCGAAATATTAACGAGAACGAAAAATGCCGGAGGGAACACGAAGATACGTTCAATCTGGTATTCGACAAGCGCATATGAGTACAAGTCAAACATCGACCGGATCGAAAAGAGCCTGTGAGTGCAAATCGAAACGGAAGAATGGATACAAAAATCGAATGGGTAATTGCAGAAGTAACATGGAACAAGTAGGAAACTTCGGATCTCTCGCGACTCTCGAATTATACTAGTGGAAAAAGAAGAAGAAGCCAAGAGATGGGATAAATCGTTGTCAGCCGAGCACGTTCGTTTCCTTGTTGTTCCAATGCTCCGTGCCGGTCCAGATCACGTGCAAACTCGATTTAGTTTCTGCTGCTTTTAGGTAGAAAGGAGAGAGGAGATGGCACAAGCTCGAGATGTTTGGATTGGTCACACAGGATTCCTGAATTCCCACCATTACATTCGACTAAACCGCGAGTGACCGCGCTCACGAGTGGCTTTCCGAGGTCCCAACCATTCGGAATCCTCGAGTACATCGGCAGTAATCCGACTTACAGCATGCTTTGTGGAATTTCGGACGTGATCTTCCACCAACGAGAGTCGCATCCAAGTGCTGTGAGAGAAGAAAGAGTGTAAGGGAGGAAGAGGAGCGAAGCGCGAGTAATTGTTCCGTTTTAGAAGCTTTTGAATTCTACGAGACGAACGTAATAGCGTGTCTTGTGAAATAGCAAAAGCGTACGGACTAATTCGTTTGATCATCGTCGTCAATGATTTCATTTTAACCTCTTACACTGGAATAACGTGCCACGCATTTCGAGATGTATTTTTCTCAGAATCTCCAATGACGTTATCTCGGAGTAATAAATAAAAAAATCTTTTTTCCCTTTAAAAATCACTTTGTTAACATTAATCAGCATTATCTGTTAGAATTAACATTTATGTACTGGTATGACAAAATACTTTTATTCTTGTGAAATGTACTTCGTTCGGTACACTGTAGTTACATTAACCGCGTGTAATAGTTCTTTTGTTTTATCTTGAGCGAGACGCGTTGGCTTGTCTTCGTTATAAGTTCAGTTGTCTTAGTAGCGTCTTCAAGCATACATGGTTTTGTTAACATTAAACGTATTATTTAAACATTTCAACTCGAGTGAATATTTCTAATATTATCAATGGTTGTATCAAAAAAGAAAAATATCATCGCTTTATTTTCCGAACGGTACGATCGTAGGGATCAATTATAACGCACTTAATTGATCGAAACCGAGCTCCGGGTGATTACCATGAGATTAAGTTCGTCCAACTAATTAATCTCGAAGTAACTAATACCTAAATTCATTCGTCTAATCGCGCGAAAGCATGGATAATATTGTACCAAAGTTGGATAATTGATGGAACGCTTGAAACGTTGCTCGGATATAGCTACGGTAGTTCTCCAACTCGGGAAGTGAAGTTAAAAAAAAACATTTTATCGCAAAAAAGGACGCGTCGATCGGTCTCTCGCCTCGTTTAACTCATTTCGGGTGCAATAAAATCATTCTCGCATTCTCCTCGTACTTCCCTCCCGTGAGAATAATAGCACTCTACTTTCGTCCCTTTAACGAGGAAAAATACCTTGCCGGCCATTACGCTCTCTAATGTTCGATATTTCCTTGAAAGTCGAGCGTTCGAGAAAATCGCTTTAACCACAAATAGCTCGCTCTCTCCTTCTCTCACGTATAGGTATATTATTATATATACGTATATACCGAAACAACAGGTCCTTTAATTACTTCTCTGATAATCACGTTCGAGTTACTTCGTCGATTATTAAATATCGATCCAACCGCCGCAGTGAGTGTCTTCGATATTCGAAATTATTACTCTTCTTTATTACAACCACTCGTTAATTAAAGATCTCTGACGATTGTGCACTTCTCGGAAATAAGTTCCTTCGCTAATTTGGATATAGATTAATTGCAAGCACTCGAGAACATTTTTCGAGTTATCTTGAAAAACTTTTGCCTGAAATTAGACCCGAAATCGTCATTGATAACTTTATTTCTGATTAAGTTTATGGTAGTTCATATTTTGGGCACTCTATACAATCGCAGCCCGTTTTACTTTCATTCGGATTAGTCGAAAGGGAGAAGGATGTTTTAAAATTCTCTCGGGTGTCGCGTCGAGTTGGGAAAAGAGGGAAGTAGAAAAAATGGTGGAAAAGAATACTTACCGACTAGAATGAGTATAAATGCTGGGTCGAGTGCTACGTTCGTGAGACGGGACAGATTGTTAAATGTGTCCTTTTCCGTCCATGCCCATACACCCACCGCCATGATGCCCAAACCAAGCCACTGAAAGTAAAACAAATTGTATATTAGATCTAAAAAAAGATAATTCGAGCTTCGGAACATTGATTTATTCCATGGAAAAAACTATACTTCGAATGATTCATTAATTCATGAAGTTGGACCGGGTAGCTTAAAAAAACCGATACATTGTTAATCAATTTTTACTACAAATGAATCTGAACGAAACTCAAGTGCAGTCTTGAAAAAATTTATTTAGAAATTTATTTTATCGAGTAAAACCGTATTAAAAATGGTTAAGCCAAACGATTGATACCCACACGGTATCGTAGCACGTTAAGTCCACGTAATATTACTAATGGCACACATTGCACGTCACGTGCCGAAGATACCGTGCACGGAGACAAAGTACCTGCACCACCTGGGGCTGTGCACGATAACGGGGCAGCATTTCGCAGGATAATCATCTTTAATCCTAGCACCACGGCTTGACTTATTGCGAAACGCAATTTCCACGTCGATCGCGTTTCTCCGCGAAGAGCCACCAGCGGTGGCAAGGGTGAACGTTTTTCCTCCGTATACCTTTTTGCCATTGTCGTTGTATAACTTGATTGTTTGTTTTATCCGAGAGTAGAAATGAAAATCATCGTTATTTTCAATTAACTTTTGTGACAAATGTTACGATTAATCGCATACCGCTGTTTCAATATACGTATATTTAAATGATAAATGTAATCTGCCATACTCTCGTTGAATTCCATACGGATGTTTTTTTACATTTTATATATTATTTGTAGGTAATCATTTAACTGGAAGGTAGTTTAATGAATTGTGACAAATATTGCAATACGTTTCATCGATATGGTCTTAGGATAAATATACAAAGTTAAATTGTTGCAACAAATGGAATTGATTACTCTCGTTAATTTTCATAACAAACTTGATGATAAATTTCATCATTAATGTGCTAATTGTTTCGTATCAAGATAATAAGACACCGAACGTGATCGTGAATCGGAACGTATTTGTCGTCGCCTAATCGCGATTGAACCAGGTCCGAATGTGTGTCACCACGACGGGTAACGATCTATCGTTAATAGAGACGCGATTAGTTCGATGTCAAAAGCATCGTCGCTTAGGCGTGAGAGAGCACGATTACCAGCTTCGCGATTTAATCTTTCATCGATGTCTCTATGTTCATCGTACTTCGATTGATCGCTCGACCGAGGTCATGCTAATATATTGTTTGTTAATCAATCTTTACTCGTGAATGACTAAAAATTATCGAAGGATGATATAAATGATATGAAAAAAAAAAAAATTGTAGCTTGCCTTCGAAACATCTCTGTAGAATTTTTATTAAATACCGGTTAATGCCCACCAAAATGCAAACACACAACAATCTGACGTGAATAGAAGGATAAACGCGATGTTCACCTGGCAAATACCCGCATGTTTAAGCATTTCCACGAGTAAACTGATCGGTGCATTCATTCGACTCTCGAGTAATGCTGTTTTTTTGGATTAAAAGGGGGTTTCGAGTGGTGCTTTCGTTATTTGTCGATTGACGCGTGGATGTATTCGGTGTGCAGAGGAAAAAAAGATCAAGTATCAAATATGTATATACTATATCCTATAAGCATTACGTCACGGTGACATAGTTCGCTTTTAATATGCTAGCTCGTATGCAAAAAAAAAAAAGGGATGGGGGAGCGAGATCTAGACGTTATTCACACTAAAGCACGGTGCAACGAATTTAACCCGCTTTGCAGTCGACGTTATCCGTAAATACCTGTCAGACCGTCTCTTCGGTTCGACTGCAAACAATTTCTCAGCGTCGCATAATTTACGATCCGATCGATCCCGGCAACGTCAAACGCGAAATAATGGCGTGACACGTACATCGGGCATTCGTTCTTTCACCTTGCCTTGTTCACAAACGCACACGAGCGTGTCGGAACAAAAGATGTCGAAGGGAGAGCGAATCATTTTAACGTTTGTTTATTGCACGATCGACAATTTTTGCATGGGCGTCAACATTCGATTAATCATTTACGAACGCGTCACGATCGCACAAAAAATCGTCTTTTTTTATCGGATCGACCGTTTCGAGAGTGGTGTAAATAATTTATTCCTCGCGAATTAATAGGTCACGTCATATATTGTGATTAAAAGTATAACGAATGGCTTATTTTATTAAGGAATCAAATTTTGTCATTTATTTATCGAACAAAGATGGGTATTGTATTTTACGAAACTCGATATGCATTCGTGGTATTTCTTTTTGAAAAGAAAATCTCATTTTCCTGACCGAGACTTTTCCAAAAGGGGTTCCGTCCATTGTTACCGTACAATCGGCTCGTGTCATTCGATGAAACGAAAAGGGAAAGCAAAAGAGAGAGCGAGATAGGAAGAGAAGAAGATAAAAGAGGATAAAAAAAAGACGAAACTGGAAATGGAATGTGCGTCCGAACTTTTAACGATTTCGAGCTTATCTCATCTTCCTCCAAAGAACGGAACGATGCCCGTTGCTTCGCGTTTCTTCGAAGAAAACGGAAGCCACTCTGGCGCGTAATTTAAATCCGCGCGTACAAAGGGTAGACTAAAGAAAGAGAGAAGGTACAGGGTGAAAAGGATCGAAAAGGGGAAAAAGTAGGAAACGAGCTAGTCGTTTTCGTTGAGTAACGAGTGAATTAAGTTAATCGTTGGTCTTTCTTTTATTATTTTCATTTCCAACTCTACCATTATCACCGCCATTACCACGGTCAACGTCAAAGCATTCATAACCTCAAAAAAAAAAACAGCATATATACGATAAATATTATATACAGTAGCGGTTCGCGACATAAAACAGTGGAGAGGTTGTAACTTTGCTCTGTTAAGTGCTACGAGATGAATCTTTGTTATTTTTCATACGAAATAGTATACAATTTTATACAAAATATGATCTTTGTCTCAGAAAACTAGTTTAAAACTTTTGGTGTAATAATTAAATGCGATCATTTTTTATAGCAACGATTTATAATAAAAGCAGCCTACGTTCTACGATTAAAGTGTCCATAAACGAGAAAACTATTTTCAAGTTTCTATTTTCCTAAATAAAACAAACAAAATGCATAGTTCACGAAAAATGTTGACACCAATGGCATCCCGAGAGATTGGAAGACTCGATTGCATTATTTACAAGGTTCCACTCGCGACGCTTCGCACCGCGACGCGTCATAAATATGAAATCCGCAATCTAGCGTTGAACAATCAAAGTGGAAGAGAGAGAGAGAGGAAGAAAGAGAAGAGAGAGAACGCGCTCACGCGGCAGCACCTATTACTATGTTGCTAGGATAGGTCAAAAGCTGATGGGAACGCGATGAAATACCCGACGGAGGAATCCTGAGACGGTTTCTCTGGCCTCTCTTCTACCAGGGGTAAGCCTGGCACGTTCGACGGTTAGCGAGCTCATTAATTGCATTAATTAAAAGCAACTGCAGAGAATCGATGGTAATTCCGTTATGTCTCGGGCGATAACGAGACTGCCTTTAGGGTGGTGTCCAACGTCGTAAGTTAAGGGCAGTGCTGCTCTACGTGACGAGTAATTCAAACGCTTTGGGCCATTTTACATGAGTCTCTGATGCACGCCCCAACGTCTCGTTTTGGATAAGCCTGAGCTTATCTGACCAGGTTCTAACGAGTACCATATATGTTTTGGAAAATTCTCTTACGAGGTATTAACTTTTCTTTTAAACAACCTATTTTACAAAAGTCTGGACATATGGAACAAGATAAAGGATTATTTAATTTAGCGGCTGCAATATGTGAGATCGGATTTTTGATATTATAAATTGAACATTTACTAAATCGATTAACTCCATAAAACAAACTGTAGAGGAAATTGATAAAATGTAAACGGTTAAGCGTTAATTAAATTCTTTGACGGTAACATTTAAAAAAAAACTGTAAGTGGAAGTAATTACTTTAACGTCTCGTACGATCGAATATAAGAATTATGACTAACAATAATAACATAGTTTGGTATGATGTAGCTTTCAAACATGGCCTTATAATTAAAATTTGGGTCAAGAATTATCAAAATGAATAGCAGACATGAACTCTCACCTGACAAAAAATCATTATCCTAACCTCTTTTTTCCATTTATTTTAGAAGAGTACCCATTCACGAGCGATTTGATATCGGAATTAGCGATTCGATACGATAAACGGCCTCGTTCGTTCCATTTATCTCTTTCTCACCCTTTCCCTTTTTTTTCCCTCTCCCTCTTTTCTCTCTCACCCCCCAGAGGCTTTAATTGATCGCGGATTAATTTATCCCGGTGCTCGCGCGCGCGCGTGACACGCTTAAATTTATCGAAAATCCAGATATACCTACACGCTACCGCACGATCGAATAATTTCGATATTTCCGCGTGATTCGCCCGTTTCGTATTCCACCCTCTCCTTCCCCCCATCTTCTCCTGCCACCATATATTTTATTACAAATTCGATTTAATTAATATCTCGAGTAGCTAGCTAGCGATCCGGGTAGCTACCTTTCAAGCAGAATCCTGTTGGACGTTAATTGCCTCTTAATGGAAGAAAATTGAGAAACGTTGTATCCCAGGAGATCTTGTGGTGTGATTATTTAGAAGAAAAACGAATCTATTTCCTTTCCCCTCTCTCTCTCTTTAGCTCCTCTTGCGAGCTTTTAAAAAGGAAGGAAAAGCTTTAAAAAGCTCTTCAAAGATTCAACGTTTCGCTTTTGCGTAATAGAAAAAAATTATTTTTTATCCCTCCGAGACTGCTCGTCCGATTTGAAAGAGAGATAAATAAAAAGGGATGAAGACTTGTTAGACGGATCGCATATCGACAGGCGTAGATCTACCCTCCGGAGTTTCTTTCCCGTTTCATTCACCCTTGCGTGTATTCGCGTTTATCGTTATCGAAGACCCGGAAATTCGATTAAAACAAAGACAAGAGATCTTCTATTCTACGTTCGGACGTTCGATGTTTTAAAGTATCGAGCGTGCCACCTCCGATACTCTCGATGCTATGTAGTAAATATAGAAAATACATGCAATCAATTGATGAATCCCCAAGATAGAATGTGCAGATCGTCGATACGGAAGTTGGTGGATTCTAATGGAACGAGTTTCTAATGGTACCGTTATCTATAATATTTCATTATAAACCGGTATCGATATCTGAAATCTATTAATTAACACAAATTTATTATGCGATAGAATTGTTATCGAGTCTGTCGATAAAGCTAATTTTGCTATAAAATTGGTATTCCGTGCGAGCGATGTCTGGATTTTGAAAAACGTGGAAGAGGACAAAAAAGTCCTCGGATCGCGAAGAACGAAACTGTAATCCACGTTCTCCGGTAAGAAATAAGCCTGAGAGACACGGGATCGTTTACTTCGACTCCTCTTTTTCGTTGAAACAATAAGAAAAGTCTGAAACCGCGACGCTTATCACGGAACGTCGAACGAATCGAAAGTGGAGGATAGAAAACGAAGAAGAAAATGGCGGTGGAAGAAGAAAGGTGCGGAACGAGGCGGACTACTATGCTGGGAGGACGCTTGCAGACAACAAGTCGGAAACTTTCAAGCTCAATTAAACTCAAACAAAGTTCGGTTCGAGCCTGTGGCAATGAGAGCGGATGAACGAACGACTGGAGTGTCCTTTCGGTCGTTGGTCCCGTTCCTTCCTTCCTTCGTTCGGTGCCAATTTCTCATTCGAGAAAAAAGTACACTGGTCGAGAGTGTGAGCGAAAAGAAAGTCCGATTGTAACGGCGATCACGTGTTTTTCGAAAATGAATCCGACTTCGTGAAGTTCCATTTAGCATGTTTTTTATTTTTATTTTTATTTATACAAATTAATTCATCATCCATCGATGACCATGTGGTCTCGAAAAATGTATTCAATTTCAACAATCGTATTCATTTTGAATTAACACTTTTGAAAATTATGCTCATTCGTAAATTACCCGTTCCGGGCCGACCGAAAGTGATGTTAAAAATGACCGCATTATAAAAAATGATTATAAATGGTCCCCAGCCTCGGTACGATTTGAATAACGCATTATACGGCGAGCAAGTAAACTCGGACCGTAATTAAAACGGGCGGAGGCGCATTACTAACGCGAACGCATTTCGTTTCCACGTAAAATATCATAAATTACATCATTGAAATCCAATTAATTTTCTCGCTATGAATATCGTTGATTTATCGTCGATAGGATAACACGTACGAAACGTCGCTTATCCCGGCTGTTGCTTGATAATTAAAATCAGTTGCTGACTTTGTCGCAGGATAGGTTCGTATGGCTTTTACATTTTCTAATTTGTCAATCATTCGTTAATTATCACGCATTTTCCAAAATTTCGATTAATACGGTCTTATTTTAATATTTCCTTCGGGAACGATAATGATGTTGACATATGAAATATTTAACCGAGAGTAATAAATTATTATGAATAACTGTCTTTCGAAATCATTATTTTATTGGACAAAATGATAAACGTCGTTTAATAAACCAGAATAATATTTTATTATGTCTTTTCCGTGAGTGAAATTATCGAGAAAAAAGTGGCTTGGAAATTTCATACAAACGTGACTATCCTTCTCTTTTTCAATTTATCGCGAAAATAAGAATCTCTCTCTCGTTGCCCCACGGTACAACCGAGCTATAATTGATTGTGCGTAGGAGAAGAGTGTACCCAATCAAATTTCCATATACGAAGCGATCTTTTCCCAAGAGTACATCGTTCATAATGCAAGGCAAGGTTGAATATAAATTGTTTAATAGGATATCATATCCTTGAGAAGACACCACGTAATCATAGTACGATATCTAGGTAGGTAGCTGCCGTAGACGCTAATTACGAACGTGTCAATGAATGGGAGATGGCGTGTTTGTGCGTGGCGCGCGTTTGACGATCTGTGTAATTATTGATTTATAGGATACCTTCGAATATAATTTCCCGATAACGTGAGATCGTACCGAACATGTATGCATATGAAATGCCATTACTTGCATTACATTCCATGGTTATACATAAGAAACATGAATATTGGTATTAATGTAAGGGTATCTCAGGTATAATATGTGAAATATTAGTGAATTGATATTAATGTGAGAATATTACTGAACTGTAATATAAAAAAAAAAAAAACAGGACTAATAATATTATTACAAGGATCTTGGGAAAGTAATATAAAAGATTTTAGTATACTCGATACGTATGCATTACTGCAAAAGTATTATCCAAATTTGGAATGATTCAATTTTCCAGACAAAGACACTGGAACACAATTTCGAATAAAGTTCTATCCGATACAGTGTAATTTTCTCGAGAAGAGATCACCAGAATTCTGCAGCTTCGATGTTCGGTGCTTCGAATCGTTTCGAAGAGGGTAGAGAAAAAGAATGAGAGAAGGGAAAGAAAAGGAGAGATAAAGAAAAAGAGAGAGAGAGAGAAGTGATACAAAAGAAGGGATAGTGCGCGATCGAAAGGACGGCCTTTCGAAGAGGAAACAAATAAAAAAGGGGGAAAAAGAAGCATTGAAATAGCGAACGTAGCGAGAATCTCGATCGAAAAGGATAGCTTCTACTGCGAAGGAATAGTTTGAAAGATTGAATGATCATCTACCCTTCGTGTTGAATCAGATAAATATAATAATTCATCATGTTACCGTCGAATCGTGATCGTCGTTTTAAAGCAGGTAGATATTTAAAATGAAATTATTAAATCATTTAACAAGATTACAAATAAAACGAAATATACGATTTTTTAAAAAAGAAAACGAAATAAAGGAATTTTTGAAAATAAATGAAAACAGACAATCTTTTTTCACAGGCACAAACAAGGTCGGTCCGGTTGAACGTGATGAACCATGTCTAGCACGACGAAACATTTCAATTTGGTAGGAAGCAATTGAGCTTCCTAACAAAACAACGAAGCTCCCGATCGTCGGTAGTGTTCGACACACGCGAGCGCAAGCTGGGGAACGAAATTCCGCGTTGAAAATTTTTTCAAGTGAAATTTCTCCCAGGCAACGTTAAATTTACCCCAACCCCGGGTGTTTGAGAATACACGCACACATATATGCATGGCTCGCTCGCGCCTCAATTTATTCCATATCAAGTGGAAACGTATTCGCGTGCATTTTGCGCTTCTGAACGGACAGTAATTTTACCGAATTTAACGGGAAACTCTGCAACGAACCTTTTGTTCTTAAAACCAAAAGAGAAAGAAACAAAAAAAAATAGAATCGCAAAACATATTTTCAAATTACTAAATGTTCTATCCTGCAACATCGACCCATTTATTCATTCATGGACCGATAATTGATTAGGAGATTCGTCCAAATTTTCCATAAAAAAACACAAGTCTTTGTAAGTAATGAAAGTATATCAGCCATTTAGTTCAAGTATTTCGCGTCCTACACACCCCCGCAATAAGTACCGCAAATGTATCAATCTTTCTCGAAAAAACGCGCGAACTCTTACTCGCTGAGTATGAAAGCGTGCAAAAAAAAAGGAACATGTAATCCTTAACGAGTAACCAAATTCTTTGTTATGCTAAAACGAGAAGGTTTTCGAGCGATCGGTAAAATTTATGTCACCGCGTTACTCGCATCCCAGTTTCGCTACATAAATTTCCATGTAAATTCGATGCCTCCGACAGGCAGTCCTACCACCCCCAACCCCTCGTTCTCTTTTTCACCACCCACCCCCCGTCTCTTACCCCTCTCACGAATGCTAATCAGAACGCTCTCGCGTGCACAGACTGCGAACGTTTTTAAATCCCGGAGGTGCAGTCGTCATATATAGAATCCTTACACGAAGGTACGCGTATACATGTATGTCTTTGTGCAAGCGCATACACGGGAGACGTTCGAGATGGTATAATATTCGAATCGAATCGTGTTATACCCTGTGGAACATAAAAGATAATGCTCGTTAAAAAAGTAGGCTACAAAAAAATTTTAATTCATCTCGTCCCACTTCTCTTTTCGTTTCCTTTTTTTCCCTTTTTTCTATCATCGCTAATACCTCTTACAAAAGGCTCTTTACGCTATTTTCATACGTACGGTATGTTCATCCGAACGGGATCGCCCGTGCTCGGAAAAATAAGCATGGCAGGCATAGAAACCGTGCAAATATTTATTCTTCTCTTCGACTCGACCGTCGCTATGTGTTTATCTTTCTGCGCTAAAAAAAGATTTATGAAGGAATGCGAGTGTCGAGGATTTTTAGGATGTTTAATGAGGATCAACATCTTTTGTTTTTTTTATATTTCTTTGACGATCGAAAGGAAAAATGTTTCGAGGAATTTTTACTTTCGCGATAAGGCAAATTGAAAGTTTATAAGAACAAAATGTGACTCGGAAGTATAAGGAAAAAAAAAAAGAGAAACTTATTCCGCGAAGGTAATAAAATGGAACAAAGCTGAAAGTAAGTAGAACCCTTTACCTCTGTGGCTTAGATAAAGAAAGAGAAACTCGTAAATGCCTTAGAAATGCAGCACTGCGGTCGGTATAAAATTTTCGGTTAGAGAATTCGATTTTACGTAAGAGCCAGAGTAGCATACGCGAGAACGAGAGGGTACCATCGAATAACCGTTTCAACGATCCCGTTGCCTTTTTCCTTTCTTTTTATTACTCTCGTTCGTTCCTCTTCTTCTCTTTTTCGTGCTTTTCGAATTTCGAGCAGAAAAAGAGAGAGAGAAATATATACATATATAGATATATACATACGTATAGTATATAAAGGCATCGCGAACTCGTGTACCTCAGGAGGGATTACGAGAGTACGTCCGAAATAAAGTTGCCGCTCGTGTTACTTTTAGTTCGGCTAGTTTTACCAGGAAAATTCTCGACGTGTTCGTTTCGCAAAGGTATAAAATCAAATTTTTGCGCGCGGTTACGTGAACGCGTCGAGCGTGAAACTTTGAAAATAATCATCCGAGGAAAAGGAAACTACGATATCGTCGAAATTTTCGAATTTCCCAAAGGTGATGCGAGAAAAATCATTAAAAAAAATGTACCCACGCGAAAGTGTCTTTCGATAAATTCTCCTTCGTGATATGGATCCATGTTTCCATAGCTTAACTTACTCGCTTCCGTACGTAAACGATAGTTTTCTTCGGGAGAAGTACCGACATTGTTCCGGGCACCCGGTTGGCTCCCGGGTTTCACGTTTGTAAGTTTTAAGTCGAAAGATAAACCATGGACCAACCGGTCGAACGGTAACTTGTCGGGAGACAAGATGAGAACGTTCTCTTTGGGATAAAAGTAAAAGAAAGTTTTTGGAAGGAGAGAAAAAAAGAGCAAGAAAGGACCCCGCACAATCCTTATGAGAAATGGCTCTCGGCTAAATTTTGCGAAACTCAGGCAAATGATAGCTCTTGACATGTAGATTAAAAGTGTCAATGGGCACAAAGCTTGAAAGTCAATAGTTTATGATATACAACCCCCCAAAGTTGAAGTTTTTATCCTTCTGGTACGTAGCGTAAATACAACTAGCAATGTTCTTTTTGATGGTATTTATATATATGCATATAAGCATACATATATATATATCCATGTGTGCGTATGTACAAAGAGGAGCATTAATTGCGCATGATGGGGATGACCCTTCCACGCGCCTCTTTTTATGGACGGAAAGCACGTATCCCCACCATGCACAATTAATGCTCCTCTTTGTACATACGCACACATGGATATATATATATGTATGCTTATATGCATATATATAAATACCATCAAAAAGAACATTGCTAGTTGTATTTACGCTACGTACCAGAAGGATAAATACTTCAACTTTGGGGGGTTGTATATCATAAACTATTGACTTTCAAGCTTTGTGCCTATTGACACTTTTAATCTACATGTCAAGAGCTATCATTTGCCTGAGTTTCGCAAAATTTAGCCGAGAGCCATTTCCCATAAGGATTGTGCGGGGTCCTTTCGAGTTTGACTTTTCGTCGCTGCGCTATTCCTGTTATTTTGAAGAAAGTGAAATTGTTTTAAGCTCGAAACAGAATTGATTTCATTAAAACCAGATACTATTACGATTTACAACTAGTTTCTGTTCAATGGACAGTTTATTTCTAAACGAAAAAAAATGCACCAAGCTAATTACGAGATAAAAGTATTCTCCATATAACAATGATAAATTTTCAAATCGGGGTCGCTTGTTAAATTATTTAATTAATACGAACAAAATATCGTAGATGAAAAATTGTAAAATACCGAAACGTTAGGGATAGACAGGTTTTCTGAAATAGTTATTCTAACAGGTTCCTTTTATAAAATCACTACTTGCTATTAATTTAACTGTTAAAATACGACCATAACAAACGCCATAAACGTAAATTCTTGAATATTAAATTGTAAAATACGAGACGCGGAAAGCTTTCGAAAATTATTCAAAGAAATTCCGTGCAAATCGATGGAATGTATTGAAATCTCGATGATCTTGTCAACACGCGTTATCGATCCCCTTTCCACTTCTCTCTTTTCTCTTTTAACGCAGGAATAGGAAAGGACGCAACAGGCTGGAGAAGGAGAATACGTTTTCCCGCAGCTGTAGAGCAGCTGTCGCGCACGGGTTCTTATATTAAAACTCTCGGGAAAACGAGTAAGGAAGTATCTCCGTTGTTTCCTAAAAGGACCGAGAATGTATTTTCTTTAAATTACACGCCAGCGCACGAGACTTCTCTTTTTCTTTAAATAAAGTTCAACCCCGAAAGTTTCTCGCATAAAGTACTTACTACCTTCCCGCCATAAGAACGAAATCCTTTGCTCTTTTACGTTGGAGACGAAAAAAAGGAGAAGAGAAAATGATAATAAAAATGTTCAACAATTTTTGTTAATACCGATCAAATAATTATTTGTTATTAATAATTATCGATAAGAATCGTTACTAATTATTAATCATCTCGATGACGACTTTACATCGAAGTTACTTCGCCAGAAATTGGTGAGGCTAAAAATATGAAAGATATTTCAATAAAAAATAAATCCCTTTTATTTTCCACCTCGGTTCAACTAACGATCTACTTACAACACGCTCTAATTCCTTCATTCATCTTTTATCCCCTCTGAACTGACAAAAAAGTCTCTCTATAAAACTTAACCATAAATTTACTACGAACGGGAGAGGGGCAAAGAAATGTAAAAAAGAAAGAACTCGAGCTTCGTACGTCTTGCTAAAGGACGAAGAAAAAAGAAGCAGCGCAGTGTCTCTGTTAGACGCGAATTTGAGAGTTCCTTTTCTCAACCGAGCGGAAAGAAAGGTCCGATCTGGCTAGAGCTCATTACCTCTCCCACTTATCTTCTTTGCCAAAAGCATGGAACGAGAGAAATAGAGAGAGGGAGAGGAAGACTATTTTTCGAACGAAGGTGAAGCTAATCTACGTTTATCGTTGTCCGTTTGGGACGATCTCGATTTATCGTCGATAAGAGCTCAACGTTATCCAACCCTCTCTCTCTATCCATCTCTCTTTTTCTTTAACGATCGGCAATCACGAAATAAATCTCGCGAGGTTTCCAGATCGAGAATAGCTGACTGTATCTGTGAAATAGAAAGAGATGGAGTGAGATAAAGAGAGGGACCGAGTGTTCTTGGATCACAAAGAAACGTTAGGGGGGGAGAGAGAGAAGTGGAAGATAGAATGAACGTAAAGAGATACGAGCTGGAGGAGATGTGCTAGAAAATGAGGGAAACTGTGTAAACGAGAGAGAGAGAGAAGGATAGCTGTGTCTGTGTATATATATTACACACACACGCGTACACAGGGATACAAGTAAGGAGACAAAAGCAGAGAAGCAAAGCCTTCTCTCGCGCGCGCGTCAAGACGATCACGGTTTAAACGCTGAAGTGCGCTCGCCCGCGGAATTCGCCTTGTCCAAGAACAATAAGCTCGGTGGAATTACGCGAAACGCGTTTCCCAGTTTGCCGGAAGGAAGAGAAAGAAAGGACGAGCTACTACGATGCTGTTAGGAAAAGGGAAGAAGCTTTCCGAAGAGGGCCAAGTGGCGGAAGGTGTGGCACGGAAAACGCAATTAAGGACGCTTTTCGGCCTCAAAGGATAAGAAAGAGAGGGGGGTCAAGGAATGAGACGTCTCCTTCGGCCAGTGAACGGATCCCTCGAGAAACCGTAGACCCAACCCCGTCGTCGTCGTTTCTAAGAAAAAGGAGAAGCTGAAGTTTCGTAACTAGGGAGCTTTTCCTTGCTAAATTCCCTAGGGTGACAGCAAGGAGATCGTTCGACGAACGAGCTCGGTCCTATCTCACGATTTTTCTCTAAACGTGCAGTGTGTGGAATGATTAATGAGGAGGTAACCCTCGTCATAGATCCTTTTTTTTTTTCTATTACAGATGTTTCTTCCTATTGGATGCTGCAAGGTTGTAACGTGTCTTGGAACGAATCATAAATGATTGTTATTAAAAAAGAAATAAATGAAATATTAATAGAGTTAAAAAAAAATCAATTACAACGTACGGCAAAGAAATGTAATCCATCCAAATTTCAATTTATTAAATAAAAGAACAAAATATAATATCTGATTAATTGAAGCCTAATTGAAATTTTGTTAATGTTTTAGACTATCGATAATAAAATGATACATTTAGTACGAATAAGACTGGAGGGGAAAGATTTGCAAGGGAAAAGTTCTATTTCAAAATACATATAAAGATAGGAAGAGCGAGGAGACGTTCGGCGAGTGGTTCAAGGCGGTGCTTTTAAATTGATCGAATTTACGCGCGGCGCGAGGTACGCCTTTCAGACGAGACTATTGATTTTCGTTGCTTTCCTTTATACGACCGCCCTTATACCTTCTCTCCCTTCTTTCTCTCTCACTCTCTCTCTCTTGCTCTATATAGATACCTACATATATAATGTCTCTCTCCCCCCCTTTCTCCGAGTCTATACCCCATCCAGATATTTTGAATGTCCGTTGATATTTGAGAACTAAACACGAAGTTCGCAGAAAGGGAGAATTTCGCTTATGAAACCTAGAGAGAGGAACCGAGTCTCGAACGCAGGCGCACACCAACCTGAAATGTACACACGCGTTATACTATCACAGAAATGGTACACGCATAGACACACACATCTATACCTACACACGCTGACCGTCTGTTTCAGTATTCAACAATCCCCGTTTGCAGGGTTCTGTGTGAACAGCGAGCTTTCGTTAACGAGTTCGAGAACTCGCCGATAAGTCGGCATAATCTATGAACCGGGACACACGTTTTACATTTTTGTGACTGTATCATCTTGCTTCGAAATGGCGAGGGAGAGAGAAACAGAGAGGTGAAGTCAAATAAACCTGAAGGAGGGGGGATCGACGTTTCACGTATTTAGGTTAGAAACTTTGTGGAAATACTGGGCTAGCTTCAAGCAAGACTATCCCAGGACATATTTGCGAAGCTTTGACGAGCACGCTTTAAACGCGTGCGCTCAGCTTAACGAGTCCCTGTTTGGCTAAGTCTTTGACGCTATTACCTAAAGCTGTACCTAGCCGTAGATGAGATACTACGATCTAAATATTGTTGCTTATCTTAAATAAATAATGTAAATTTCATTTTCAAAAGTACCTGCTAAACATTTGTTTTAAAAGGATTTTGAGCTATTAATTGATCGTTCAAATTAGGTGGGACACTTTCACGAGAATTCCTAGCAATTAATCGATCGTTTAACATGGGAATGATTTATTCGATAGTTAAGCCAAGGGTGTTTGCAAAGAATCCAAAGTCTGGACTCACACATACACGCAGACTTAACACGCGAACCCGAACTATCACGAACTCACGATTTATCGTCGCCCTCGCGACGGAACCTCGTTATCTTTCCATCACCGTCTAACGGAAGGGTAGAGATGGAGAGGGATGGATAGATCGAGTGGAGGAAATAAAATGAAGAGAGATAGGAAAGAAAAAGGAGAGGAAAGAGATAGAGGGAACTGTTTTCGAAAATATTCTCGATCGGCAGGATTCCGATTCTAACTTTCTACCCGCGTTGAGTATAAAGACAAAGAGAGAAAAAGAAGTTTGCCGCTGGACCGTCGAGGGATTTACGAGCTCCTGGAATTGCATGCCTGAAGATTTCGAGTCACGCTATTTTCTAGCGGTGGCAACGATCGCGTGAAAAATGCTGGGAATGAAAGAAAAGATCTTTATCGAAATCTTTTCCAATGACAAAAATAATGTTTGACTTATAAAATGAATAATTTCGATTCTTCGAGAGATCATCAGAATTTTTTTATCGCGATAACGTATATTTATTCGTTCGAAGGAAATAAAAGTAGGTTCTTACGTAACGAAGATAAAGAACGATCTTTCCCTTCCTTTTTTCTGGTCCACTCCTCGCGAGGTTAAAGTTCGAGTTGAGTGTAAATTGGCATCGACGAGAAGGCCAACGGCTCGTTAATTTCCCTAGGGTGACTCTCCAAATGTCGAACCTATCTTCGCGTCGTTTACATTCCGTCGATGTGCGTTCGTTAACTTCCCGAAGAATTTTTCTCTCTTTTTCTCTCTCTTTGATTTTTTTTCTTGGTGCACCTACTCGTGAAAAAGATGAAATGAGAAAGAGTTACGAAACTTACGTTCTATTTAAAAAGGGAAAAGTAATTACTTTTTAATTATCTTTTTTATCATGAACCGGTTCGCTTGTGAAACAGCGAACCGCTGTTAAAAAGTTTGATCTGTCAAAATATTCGGAAAATGCTGACAGATGTATTAAATGTAACGTAGATTCGATGATGGTGAATTATAATTAATTAACAAATCCAATTATTAATAATTTATGCTTTATATATAGTTAATATAAATTTCTGCATTAATTATTCGATATATTTAATTAAACAAGATTTTTACACATTTTCTCGTAGCTAATAGTATTTTTTTTATTCGCAATATGATCAATACATAAATCGAAGAATAAAGATCAATTTCTTTTTAACAAAACAACCGAAGAAGTCGAAGAAAATAAATTGATAACCTGTAACAGCGAATACGTCTGAGTAATGATACAGTTATCTACTTGATTCCAAGTAGTACAAGCCATCTCTCGACTCTGCAGCTAACAAGAGAAGAAAAGAAGATCGGAAATGTCAAGAGAGAAATTTCTCTTTTAAAATCCACTTAATAGCATTAATATTTTCTCGACAATACCGATCCATCGACGTTGAACACATTTACCTAGGAATATTCTCAATGAAATCGAACGGTCCGACATCAGAAATCGTTCGTTTGCGGATGACACGCGATTAAAGGAAATTGGACGTCGCGATCGGTTAGCGAATCGAATTTTCATTCGAATAGCTAGTTATCTTCTCTATATTAGACAGGAGCCAAAAATAGTGATTGCGGAGACCGGAGAAAAACTGGTGAGCGAACAGAAGATTGAAAGATGGATGACGGATTGAATATTTGCTCGCGACATCGAATTAGCGCCGACGAAAAAAAAAAATTGAAACTATAAAAAAGTATATAATTCTACAATACAAACGCGTTAAATATCGCACGACTTAAACAAATGTTATCTTTACCGTTGATGTATGTTAAATATCCATTCATTTGATTTTAGGAAATTTAATTTAATTTTAAAAAGAAAACTAAGTAATTATGTAATTTCAATCTCTAACACTCTCAATTTTCTTTAAAATTACATGCAGCTCCATGTTAAATAATATTAACGAAATTTTATTTAGTTTAGTGTTACATTCGTAAGATCATATTACGGATCAGACTTCATAATTGATAAAATTTGTTAATTTTGCTTCTAAAGAAAGCACCGGATACGCGAACGTATCGAAGATGAAAAAGAGTGAAAAGGTTAAAAAAAGTAAAAATACAGGGAGAACCTCGTTATGATTCGCGCTCGTGTAAGTTGATTTGAAAAATACACAAAGTACTGATTGCGAGTAAATCCGATTAAGCGTCCCCGCGCGGAACCGGCGCGTTTTTCCTCCACTTTGCGAGCCCGATTGTCGCGGCACACTCTTTCCCTCCCTCTCTCTTCCTTCGAACCTCCGTTTCCGTTCTCTCTCCTTCGAACCAGCCAGTTCACTTTACCAGCCTTCATTAGCGCGCGAACTGGGTCGCTCCATCGCAAAAAATTTCTTTACTCGAGATTCGATCGAGATTTCCCGGTCGTTCCTTCTTTTTTTGCTCATTCCATGTATCATCCTATTTAATATATTCGAAAGGAGAGTGTATCTATTTGTTTTAAAAAATGCATCAATTTTTTAATTACATCGAGGATACCATAGGGGCTTATACATAAATTTGTTCAAAGGGCTTGACACTGTCAGCTGTACGTAAAAATTTCTTATGCATGAACTTGCAATTCCTCAATATTATGTAAATTTACATGCTAATAATAATTTCTGGGAAAAAAACTTCTTTTCCGTATCTAGTTTGTACTCCTAATACCCAATTTTCTTGAACACGACGTTAACGTTCACACCACTTCCAACGTTAGACACTTTGCGTAGATCGAAAGCTTGACAGGTTAGAGCAAGCATGCGAACGAAGCATGGAAGTAACGGCAGGCAGGCAAAGCGATGGTGTCGCGTTAATCACTCTACAATGCTTCGCCGGTTCCCGAACGCGAGGAGATGGCCTGCACCGAAGCCCGTTAATCCGGCTCCCATTGTTCTTGGAAACACCTTTGAAGCACCTTGCTAATCCGTGAAAGTCGAGGACGCGAGCTATGGCTTTTAACGCGAAAAAGGGATCCAAAGGGACACACGGAAGAAAGGGATACAAGCCTGTCATTGATTTTTACTAGTTACAAGGTCTTTGTTGCGATCGATTTCGTGTACCTTTGTCGAAACTAACGATCGAAATCATCTTTGAATATGTTTGAAAGAATGTAAAAGATACGATAGGGTAAACCTCCCAGTAACTGGCCATTTTAGCACTCGGGCCAGTTCACGTTAGTGTTTTGTTAAAATGGGTCACAATATTAATGTTTTTGTAATACCTATGTATAAAATAAATCCTCTTTTACAGATTTGAATTATTATTAAGTAAAACAAAACAATATTGGGTATATAAATTTTAATTGTTTGAAAAATAACAGTACTCTACTAGTATCTGGCCACACAATTTAATTACTTACAGTCATTAAACTAGTAATTGGTCACGTTATACAAGTATCATTTGGACACTAAGAAATCAAAGTAAATCACAAAAATTCATAGAAACTTAATCCAACTGGCAGAAGTGATAGATAGTGGCTAGTTTCTAAACGTGGCCAGTTACACCTCGTTTTACCCTACTGTACAAAGAAACCTAGCCGTGTATTTCGAGCTTTTAATACGTAAGGAAAATAAAAGGGTATACTCGGCTCACATATCGTTGATTCTTACTACTGACAATCTTCGTCAGTCCGTAGTCTTATTTTTAAATTGCACGTTAAAATCAATGAAAAATGAAATTTTCACTTCACGATTTTCGTATATGAAATTTGGAACACGTAAGGAGGTGAAAAGATCGCCGTCATCGATTTTTACCACTTACTATCAATTTCGGTTATACGGATCGGCTCATCGTAGATCGAATTCATTTTCCTTTGGAAGTAACGTCAAAAATTCACGAGGGAAAAGTTCGTTCGTTCTCGCGTCGCGATTTCAGGAAAATCGAGCTGCCTAGAAATTCGTAGGTAACACGAGCTTCGTGTTGCTACCCACGAACACTCGATGATTGATGTTACCCCGCTTTGCCTCGCTTTAGCTCGCTTCACTTCGCTCCGGTTCACGCGTCCGTTCACGGTATTCATTCGGTTATTGATTTTTTCTTTTTTTTTTTCTGTACGCGTTAGTCGGAGAACAAAACAACGTCTTCCAAAGCGTTATCCTTTTTTTATTTTATTTTTTTCGAAAGATTAACTTGTTTTATACTGGATTTTGTTTCAACGGAACGCTCGAAGAAGTTTGATAGGATTTTAATTTCACGTAGGAGTTAAAGATTAAATGATAAAGAAAGTTTCTATAATTAACAAGAATAATTAAATACTTGCAAAACGTTACAAACTTGAAAGAATTGTAGAAAGGTGAGTAACTTGATAGCCCACTGAAGCATTTTTTTATGTACTTAGATCACTATAGGTAAGAAACATACGTAAATATAGTTAATTAAGAGCTGGTCCATATTAAATGTGTGAACTTGATTTACCACATTTGTTCTATTACTCGTCAACCTAGTTTTCGCGAAAATTTACGACTCTGGTATTGGAGGAAAAAAAAAATTCCGTGAAATGCGAAATATACGTGAGAGAAGAAAAAGGGAAACAGTTGAAGAATTTTTGTACTTTCCCACAAAAATCGAACTTTCCTCATATTTAATCGGACATAGTGCCGAACCGTGCGAGTAGTCAAGCTCGCCGATAGTTTCTCCAATATCCGTGCTATAAATCATTCTGTATCAAGCAGGACATGTACGTGACATTAAACGATTACTTGGTGTGTCGGTGTGTGTGCGAAGGTGGCGGATGGCTAGTGATGAAAAAGACGGAAAAGAAAAATGTTTCAAAGGGCCGATATAGTTACACGAATTAGGTTTAAGTGATCCTACATCATAAACTATGCGAGCTTCGAAAAAAGTTTTATCGATTCTTGGTCATTCACGATTCGTTCATTTATTATCAACAATATTCCATTGAGTTGTTGTATGAATAAATTTGTCTCTTCCATTAAACTTTATTTACATAACCAAACTATTTACAAAAGCAACAATTAGCTACTATAAAAAGAAAAGTTTATTAGGAAATAGGAAAATTGCTTTTGTTATTATTTGTCAAACAAGATGAATGGGATTTTGCTGACAGATGCGTGTAGATGTACTCAAAGTACGCATATAAAACTTTAAAAGAATAAATTTCGAAAACGACTCTCCAATACAGAATGCCAATAATTAATCATATCAATACGATCATCGCATTATTCGATAAAGTACGTAATATTATTTCTCAAATCGATGTGGAATCCCTCTATTGTATTCCAAAGAGCCTGTATATTCTCCGATACGTAATCGAGGTAAAGCTTTGCGTCTATTATCGAAAAGGGACGAGCTCCGGCACAACACATTCATTATCGTTAACGCTCGAAATACGAACGCTTCTGGCCCGCTTAACTGCTATCTACAACGAAGGGCGACTATTGCAAATTCTAGTGGGCCCATGGTTGTTGTTGTTGGTACCTGGGTAGGTGGGTGGATGGATATAAATCATCGAAAATTGATACGACACATCATTGCATCGTTGTACCGTCCGACGCAGGGGGAAATAGATCAATATTAGCCGATACGCGTGCCAACGAAAACACGTACGTAACTTCGTGGGTGCGTTTAAAAAATTGCCCGGACGATATTTCATCCGTGAGAGAAAAACAAAAAGCCTGGGTTTAGGTAAAACGATCGAGTTTACGAAAGGGAAGGAAACTGGAGTTTCATCGAACTGGACCAACGGACGCGCTAACGGACGACTAACGATACTAAATAGGACTGTTAGCGGAATATTCACGAAAAAAAAACGGAAAAGAGGAGGGGAGAAAGGCATAAAAATTGCAGAAAAATATGGAAAAGTAGATGGTGCGAGCGATGCGTGCTCGTGTCGCCGGGTTTTCCGTTTGAAAATGATTTCGTGGGAGTAAAACGGGCGGAAGCGTAGTCAGCGATGGGGTGGACGGATAAAAATGGACCGTACGCGAGAGAGCTGCGAAACGTTTCACGAAAAAGAAACGGCTTGCCAGCGTGCGTTTTCGCGTTTAAAGTAACACAACATGCACACGTACATACACGCGAACGTGGAGGTATAAAGGGTGTCCTAGCAAAATTTGAACACCTAAATATCTCCTTCGTTTTTTATGATGATAAAAAAATGTTTAAATTGTCATTTAAGTGGACTCACGATGCGAGAATAATTTTCGTTTCCTGATCACTTTCTTCCCGAATTTTTTAACATCTTCAATATTTGTTTATACATGTTTAAACATCTTCTAATATCGTAAAAAAAAGTATAAAGGAGATCTTTTTAGGTATTCGTCTTTTATTAGGACACCGTATATATGCGCGTGTGTATGTACCTACGGAGGTACTAACTTTAATGATTTATGTCTCCCATCCAACGAGTCTCGCCATTTCGGGTCTTATTTTCCAGGCAACCAGGCTCCGGCAACCATTTTATATACTCGATTTTACTCGTGGATTATAACCCGCTGACCGGACTTATCGTCCCGTTACGATAAGAAGGGAAACGACCGAGTTTCACTTCGGGATACCACCCGTAAAAAACTTTTGCGGAAGATTAAGGAAGTATTCTTCTTCGAACTTCAGTTGGTTAGGGGGCGAAAAATATGGATGCGAGGATGAGGAATAAGGTGGGGTGTCCGGGCATTACTCTTTTTCTTTCCTTTTTTTTTATTTCGACGAAGGTTATTATCGAGAGTCAGACTTTGCTGACTCCATCTATTTTTATTCCATAAATCCAGATCGTATAAAATATGTTTATTATATGAATGAAACATATTGGTGTACGGCACGTATTTGATAAATGTCGTGCATTAATTATTCTATATCCTGTTCAAAATTATATTTATACTTACAAAATGAATATTTCACGCATAACCTAAAAATTTCGAACATATGAATGATCACCAAGAAATTAAACGTCCAGCAATTCATTTCGAAATACACGACAATGGTTCGGTCAGTAAAACTGGAACGTAATTAAATAAAAAAAGCAAATTTATCGAGCGCAGGAAGGAAGGTAGAAAAAAGATCGCAGATTGAATTTTACGACAGTGCGAGGACGATGGAGAGAGAGAGGGGGGCAGCGATTGCCCTTTTTAATAGAAAAGAATTCCCCTCCGTAACTTTTTTATGTCGTCACCCGCTTGCCCGTACACCCGGAAATGAATTGTTAGCGAATGCAAATTACCATGCCACACTAGGAAATGGTCCCCTTCCCCCTTTTATTCGTTGTTACCGCGTTGTTGTTCGATCGACGTCATCGTAGAATCTACGAAGCTATTTAACGCGTCGTCGTATCGAGAATTTTTCAAGAATTCCATTAAACGCGGATGAAATAGGAGTTTTAGTTCCGTAGAAGATTCTGTTTTGAGGGATCGATTCGTAGGTTATGTCCCGATTGCGTGACAGTTCAAGAAGATGGGCTAACTTTCTTGCGGTTATATCGCGAGAATGAAATTTCTCAAGTGGAGAGTGCTTGCAAGCTCGCTTTGCGTGCAAGGGAGAAGATGAGCGAGAGAAGGAGAGGGAGATAAAGTGAGGATGTGGACGGAGACATCAAAGGCGGCCATATTGGACGTCCATTAGAAGCAACATCGTTATCGTGAAACGATGCTATTGGACAAAACGGGATATCATTTCTTTCTCTTCTCTTCTTTCTCTTCTTTCTCTTCTTCTTCCTTCCTTCCTTCCTTCCTTCCTTTCTCGTTTCATAAAGGGACACTTATCGATAAGATCGCCACGAGTATTCGTGTTTTCTAGGATGGAGAAGGGAGTATGAAAATTGCTGTCGTTTCTAGCGATAAAACGTTATTGGGAGATACAGGTAAAAGTATACTTCTCGAACCGAAATGAATATCGTAAACGAGGTTAGATAAGGTTTATCGGTGAAATTGGAAAAATTTGTAAGTACGTCGTTAGTTAACTCTTAGAATTTATTCGATAGTCTACTCGTTATATTCGAGAGTAAGTAATAACAAAAATCTTTATCTTCGGCTGTTCAAACTAGCTAACTCTTTAATTATTAATTTTATTTATAATAAACAGGCTGTAACGATATCCCGAGGGTCTGTATTGATGCGAGCTGAAGAATGAATGAATTTAATCCAACTACGATGACTTTTGTAACTTAATTTTATTTTGAACTATCCCTCATAAATAAATAAACTAATACCAGATCCTCGGTCAAAATTACAACGGTAGACGAAATTTTGTTGAGAATTTCTATACCCCGGAACATAGTGGACAGTTCTCGTGTTAGTTCGCCGCAGAGTTTCCTTGTTATTCTCGCGAATAGAATGATCGAAGTTAACTAAAGTGGTGTGTAGCAATACCGAGTGGCATGTAGGTTAATCCGAACGGGAATTAAGTGGAGTTACATTACGGCTGTTCGCACTGAAATTAGGTTGAATATCCTTCTCGTCGATGAAGAGAGTAAGAGAGAGAGAGAGGGTCCAATCCTCCTACTCGTTCCGCCACGACCCCGATCTGGATTACGAGAATCTTCTTAAAAACCTTCTCGTCGTTTTTTCTCATTAATCTCGAAATGGTAAGAAGAAAAAAATGAACCTGAAAGAGTAAAGGTGAAGGAAGATGCTGTGTCAAAAAAATCTTATTTTAAAAAGTATCTCGTGTACACGACAGAACCGCGTTTCTATTGACGTCAAAGCGAAACACAAAATGCATATATCTCAATACGTACAAAATCTAATACGAAACGTTTAGATCCTATATTTTGTTCACTCTTTTAATTTTTTATTCTTCGCGATATTTCCAACTTATTTTTCACTCTTTTTATTTCTATTTTTTTTTACAACACAACATCTGAAAAAATATATGCATAAGAGTAAAGAGGAAAATCGCAGTACGGAGAGAACCTGTTAACACTTTTCGCATCTCTGGAGTATCTCTTATTTACAGAAACGATTCCACGTTCGTGACGATGTTGCCCGGTTAGCGCTAAACTAGGTCGTACCTCGGACTTTAATGCCTAAGGATATTCGAGTCCGTTTTATAACGTCGTCGCAGCAGCCCGTTGCCAAGGGGTGCCATCGCAACCTTTTGTTTCTCTCTCTCTCTCTCCTCTTCCTTTCTCTCTCATTCTCTTTAGCTCGGCTCAAATAAATTGTTTTATGGTACGTATCAAGATTTGCATAGAAATCGCGGTGTTTCTCTCAAATTAAAGAGATCAAAGAGAGAAAATCTAGATGACAGGATTCGAACATTTAAAATAATTTATTATCTCTTTTAGTTTTTATCAATAAAAAAAAGTTAGATTCGGTCGATGAATGTGACAAGTGATTTAAATTACACTATCCGATACGTCGACTGGTCTAGATTTGAAACGATAAAAAAAAAAAACAGAAAATCAAGTGACCACTGGCTCGGAAAATTTGTAACCACTTACTATATCGTTTTATTTCAATTGAAAACCGTCGCTCGTCGTTTAGAAAATTTGTAGAGCAAGATCGATCGTTCGTTCATATTTCAACATTGATCAATGTTCATCCGATGAACACGGCCAAGTGATTTACACATCGAGCTTACGTGACGTAACTAATAACAGCATCTGATACGTCAACGTTGAACTATATAGAATATGGTTGCACGTACGGTGGTATACACACATTCCCTGGTTCAAACTTTCAAATTACCTTTACTCCGAGTTCACCTATAACGGCTCTCCTCTCTACCTGTCTCTGTTTCTCTTTCAAGAGGCGTCGCACGAGCCTCAGGTTCTAAATTCCTCTCGCGCGAACGTTGCGACGTATAAATTCCACTGCAATAGCATTCGCAAGTGTGTACACTACTATATGTGTTTCCAAAGACCGTTATTATGCGGTAGTTCGTGTAAGAAATCAACTGCTCTTTGGTTAACGTATGGCATAAGAATCGTTCGTTTCGGATATTCATGCATGCGAAACATTTGTACTATTTTTTCATTATGATTTAATACCGTTCTCACGACGTATTATGACAAATCATGATGATTTCTTTTCCATTATGACTTATTTATGATCCATTTCAAAACGTGCTATCGTTTCTTAGTTTAAGTATCACGTGTCCTTACAAAACATTACCACGATGACTTCTTACCATGACGCACGATGGTCATTTATTTTCATTATGATTTATTCACGATGGTTCGAAAGCTGCTTAAGTTTTGTTGAAATATCATGCGATCCTAATAAACATCGGGAATGCTTTTTCATACGTCACAACGTAAAATAATGTTTCAATATTTTTGCACGGTGATAATATCGAACGCCCAACGATATTCACCCACGTCAACTATAATACTTCCAGGCAATAGAGAAAACTTTATGATACACTCGTAGGTACAAGAAGGACTGTCGTATATCGTCCATGGTATATACTTTACATCTACCCGGTCGTCTGGCGCGTACTACTTTATCGTAGTGGAATTTGAAGTGGATCTAGAGTAAAGTAACGACGAAAGTACATGCACTGGGAACGATCTAACGAAGCTTAACTTTCTCTAAAGCGAGATAACCGTCATTGATAATCCCTGACGATTCTTCCTACGCTATCGGTTCATGATATTTCTTGTGTATAATTGACATCATTTTTAAGAACGATATTAGATAGGTTCTTACTCTTGGAGTATAATATTATTTTTAACAACGATGCTTAATGCGAAGGAAGAAAAATTAGTACACTTACATAACGAAATGGTGTTATTTGATCGATGGTGAATGACTGCGTTCCACGACGTAGACTTGTGTTATGTCTAAAATAATCACTTACACCTTTTTAGCAAAATTATACTTTAGTGAAGATAATTTTAGACTTTTAGTGAAGATAATTTTGTAATCGTGCTGATGATATTAAAGTTATAGCTCATCGGGGAGCTCTCAATAAGAAAAAATAAACAAAATGACAAGGCAGCAGACTCGTACCGTGGGTAACAACCGACCAGCGTTTACTTCGATCCACTTTGTAGAACCCACTTTAAGTGTAAATAACGTTTGAAACTCGCGCCGAATTGACCCCTCCCTCGACCTCTCTCGAGCCTTTTATTTTCTTCATCTCTACTTCTTCATCGACCCCATTTTCTTTTATTTTAACTTCTCTGCGTTTAAAAAGATATCCCTCGAATTTTTGCCGATTTTTATCCTTTTCCCACGTGGAATTTTCCTCCAGAAAAACGTCGACGCGGATCCTGCCAGCGAATTCTTCTTTTTTATGACTGGTCAAGTGTATCTTTAAAAGAAATGGCTCCCGGGTGAGGCAAAGTTCATCGAAGTTTGACGAAGCGTAGTTCTCGAATTCGTTGCTCTTTTTTTTTCCTGTCCCGAGGGATTTTCAGAAATGATGACCGAAACTGTGATATCGATCTGTCCGCAATAATTATTAATTGTCATTTTTGAAGTAACATGTTACGCATTTATCGATTAATTGATAATCGCCAAAGGGAAGAAGAGTACAGAGGAAACATTTGAAAAAATACATTTAACCAAATTCATATTCCATTTAAATTGAAATTTTACTGAATTTAAATCTCATTAAAAATTTGCCAAATGTAAATATAGTTTGAATATAAATTCATAATACAAATAAGTTAAATTTTATTTAAATTTAAGGAAAAGTTGAAATTAATACAGATTCGCTATATTTTTATTTCACGAGCTCGTTCGTTCCATACATTGCGTAATTCGCTACGAGACAATAAAATAATTTAGCTCCCACAGAGAATGAGAGAGAAAGTTGAACTTCAAAATGAAAAATTGATGCAACCAAGGCAACGTAAGAACGTCTAAAACGAGATAAAAAGGAAAAAAAAAATCTTATCAGCAACGTCTTCCCTTCGTGAAACTCGTAGGAGGTTATCCTCTCGTAAGTCGTCCACGCAAAATGACGGTGAAGTTTCTCCAAAGTTACGAGACTTCACCGTCTCTCCCCCCAGCTCGTCCATGTTCTAAACTTTCCTCTTCCCACAGGCACCGTTTCAAAAGGATTCGCAGGAACTGCTTAGGACGGTAGGGGGCATCGCGAGAGCGCGAAATTCGCGCCTTAGCGTAACAATCGGGAAAGACGTGAACGTGAGGATTCCCGATCTAGAGTTTGTCGATCCGGAAAATTGCAACGTTTTCGATCTCATATACGTGCACGTTTGTGTGGGATTCGTTTGCCTCGAAGAGACTTTTGTCTCGAACTTTGAAAATGGGAGAGTTCACGACAGTGGAAATTACGTTGACGTCACGCAGCTCGCTATTTCCACGAAACTGAGAAAAATCCTTAAGCTAAGGCGAAAAAGACGGAAGGAAGTCTTTTAGCTGCGCGAGGAATGCGGTGACCTTCCACCTGACTGCGGAGAGAAACAATTTTCTAGTAGGGTCGAAGAAAGAGAGAACACAATAAAAGATTCTTACGATTCGATACCATTGACTGCATTCCTTTCAGTAGGGATGAAAGTCTTTCCAGATGTTTTTCCAGGCACGCGGAAGAATTAATTATGAAGTAAAGGAAAAAGTCGAGTTAAGTTTGATCGTGCTTAAAAGCATCACTGGAGTGCTTTTTCAAAAGTAGCCTTACTTTGCTTGAACTTTCGTCAAACTCCAGTAACTCTCTCCCTCTCTTTTAGTTTAGTGATCAATACTGTATCATGAATTTGGTATAATCTCTTTGAGGTATCGAGTTGCCAATATGGTACCCTAAATTTCCTGTAGCCTCTTTTGGTGCGATGATAAATATTGTATCTTAAATTTCCCGTAGTCTCTTTGGTATAGCGATCATTATTGTATCCCAAACGTGACGTACTCTTTCTGTCGTAGTAGTAAGTATTCCTCGTACCCCAAACTTGTTTCTTGTAGTTTTATTTAGATTTCAGGAAAGAACTTTTTTTTCAAGAATTACCATTGATGTTGAGCAAACGCTATGCAAATTACTCGACTTTTCTAGATATTAACCGATTAAACGTTTACCCCCGTCGAGTTCTTATCTTCTCTCCTCACTTTTTTAAAGCTCCAAAGCTTAACTCGAACGGCCCAGGAATTTTCTCGCGCTCTTCCTCTGTCCGTTCGCTCCCTCTCTGTCTCTCTCATTCGTTCCGCAGCTTTTTTTCCAGGGTGTAATAACTTTATAAGCAGGAACCGGAAAGCCGGGAGCTCTCGTCGACGAATCTACTTAATTAAAAAGATACCGAGAGTGGGAGAGAGGGGGGAGATAGGGGGAGGAGGGACGAAACGAATGAAAAATAAATTAGCGTAGTTGGTACCGCGTTTCGGTCAGGACTCGAACCGTTTTTTTTTTCAACGATCATTTATAATAATTTGTAGTACTTTTTAAGGGACGAAGATGTCGATTCAAATTATTTTTCTATGCCAGTGTCACGTTTATATATTTATAATTATTCTTAAAAGGCATTTATATAAAATGATATAAATTTTGGGTGGAACAGACCCACTCGACGTTCTCCTATGTTTAGAAATAACATCATTGATAGATCGGATCACATAAATCCTTAATCCCACAACGAGAAGACAATCAGCTCGCGTGCGAATCCCGCAGGAACACTCCTGTTGTAACGTTTCTCGAGATAGGGACGATGGTAGGTTACGATCGATCGTCGCTTTGCCAAGAGATTGATTAGAACGCGAGTCCTACGACCGTTTAGAGTAGAAACATCTGCTCGTCTTGCTATCTCCTTCGCAAGCTCGTCTATTCATAGTCGAGGAACTCGAGGAAATCTACGGGAACGAAATTGCCCTACTCCTGGCGAGAAAATAGTCCCGTCTCACGTGCGAGATTCTACCCTGTGCTCGCAATTACATTTGCACCGAGACATTAGTTCTAAGCAATATTCTTTCATGGGAAATTTATTGTTGCACTTTTGTTGAATATTTTATTTAGCCTGCAATCTGGTATGATTTTTGTTTCAAATAATTCAATTCGTTCGTTGTAATAATACTTTTCAAACATGAAATATTTCCCTTTTTATAATATCCGCGTAATATAGTGTCTTAATGTAAATAAAACCAAAAAAAAAAAAAGAAGCGAATCAAAATACGCCATGAAATCAATAAAAATTGGTCGCTTTCCGTCCTGTCGACTATCGCAGCCGTGCACTCGGCATTTACTAATTAAATCACGCGCTAAATATAACAGGAAAATTCACTTGCCTATGCTCGACGCAAATACACGTTCTACGTACCTACTATTCGCGGATAATATCACCGATTCCTGGCACGTTCCTAACGAACGTGCAACGTCGAGTTCATTTCCCGCGTGATCGAATAACGTCGAGACTGAAGGGAAAAAAAAAACTTCGTAATACTTATGGAAAATCAGCAGCGACGATGCATCGGTAGGATATAAATTTCCGAAATTTCCAAGAATAGAGCTTACCTGTAACAGAAAAATAAGATCAAGTTAAAAAAGAATCTCCCGACCGTCGAACTTCGTTAAAAATCTACTGAACGTTGTAAACGAGCGTGAACGAATCCTTTGCTAAAAATAAAATTGAGTTTTCGTATCGAAAAAGACCGTGGAATGCATAATATGATTTAGTCCGATGAAAACGGTACGACTTGTTTCACCCACTATCGAGTTAGATCCCTTTCATGAATTCCCCTCATTGACGAATAACAAAATCTAGCAAACAGCGATAACAACGAACTATCACCCTTTCTTTAAAGTCACTCTACATCTGTTTCAGCATTCTTTAATAACAACCCCATTCGCATTTATAATTAAAAACTTTGAAGAAGTAATGAAAGAGAATCTCGGTCTAACAATTGGAGTCCTCCAGAAAGAAGAAAGCAGCTATTGGGATTTTCTGGCATCGTTTTAGGGATGGTTGGAACGCGAGAAAGTGGAAAGAGCGGCATAATGGTAAAGGCGACAGGGCTCGGGATGAACCACCACCAGCAGTAGCCTGGATGCCATGAAGAGGAGGAGGAAGAAGAAGCAGTTAGCGAGAGAGTAAATGAGTGTGAGGGAGGAACGAGCATATTTGTGTGTGTGTGTAGGTACGAGCGAGATAGAAAACTGCCGCTGGACATAGCGGCTCTTTGTTGTACGGCCCAGTTCTGCCAACGTATAATGCTACTGAACGTGTTGAGCTTCATAGGAGTAAAAGGAAGATAGAGAAGAGAAGGGAGAGAGTTGGATATGCGATGTTACACCGCTTCCAACACGTCCGATCCGTCGGTGTACTTTAAATTAGACGAGTTCCACGTTTGCCAGCACGTACGAGACTACATTATGTAGCGTAGTTTACTAGATTAACGGACTTATAGTAACCCCTCCTCTTACCTTTCCTTGCTTACACCTAACCACGCCTATCTTGTCCCTTTTACCTTTTTCATCCAGCGAGGACCAACCACATCCATTGGGGGAAGCGAAATAATGCGTTCATGGATTGTTACTGGGTTGTATTGTTCTTAGTTACTCCCTTTGCTTGATCCCTTATCGTTTCATTATTCAATAATTTCTTGGTGATGTTTAGAAGACAGGTTGACAAGCCAAGAATTACTTTTTGCGTCAATCGAAACGTATTATTAATATTGAGATGATTTTTTAATATCGATCCTACTTATTTCAATTTCATTTCATAAATCTTGAAAATGATATTCCTCTTGCACGAAGTATACCTCGTTCTGCATTACTTACAGGAAAATAGAGAATCCTGTAATTATGTCGCGTAGGTGGAAATTACGCGAGGACCTAAGTTTCCTCGTGTATCTACATGCTATCGCGAATGGAATAAGGAAAAGAGGGACCGGAGGTTGGGAAGCACAAGGTTCGGTGTGGATTCTACCGCAAGCACTTACAGTCAGTAGTATTAATTACTAGCAAGGATCTAACAGTTGAATTGTACCAACAAGTAAGTTTATTTCGTTAGTTGTAAACTGCTTGGTCCTCCCCGAGTCTATCGACATTATTTGTGACTCTCCCTATCGAGTCCCTTCTGTTGTACTTCGCTAACAATGAGTCGAATAGTTCATTGGCTAAAATCGTTCAATAGTCGATATCTTCATCGATCGGCATTTAAACGAGACCTCAATGGTCTCAGAGTTCGCTTCTAATTAAGGAATACCTATCGTCTTAATAAACATTTTCTTTTCCTATACATATCTTGTCCTCGAAAAAAAGCTCCTTCGAAAGTTTCTTCCACATCTTTTTTCCCCTATTTTCTCTTTCGGTCCAGCTTGTTCGATTGACGAAATTAGTCTGCGTCAATAATTGTCCTCTCTCGTCCCGGATTTCGATCAGAAATGGTTCACTCCCATCGACTGTTTCATCGTTCCCGCGACGACCCGGAAATTATTTTATCCTCCCTTCGTGCTTCCTGTTCTACTCGTACCCAGAAACTTAACTTTTTCGTCTCATCTTTACCGATCGAGTAATAAAATGCTTAGTCGTTCGTATTTACGAAGTGTTGTCCAAAATAATCTTTTTGATTGGGTTATTTTATTAAGGGGATCGTATGTACGTAACAATCGATTAATCCGACCGAAGTTGTCTAGTGGATAGTCACTAGGCTTGACGTACACGAAGCCACAGAGGTTAGTACGAATCACATTAGAGATCGGACTAAAACTGGGTTGGACACGATCACTGGATTTTGTTCTTATTGTTTGACACGTGTACGTATATCCGAGTCATCGATAAAAAATAATTAATTATTATCTAAAAAAGAAGGAACGAGTGAGATAATTGATACGCATCAAAGTCCTTCGAAAAGATACTCGTTGTTAAAACCAGAGAGGGACCAAGTTTGATAATTAATGATAACTGATCTCCACGTAACTTTTTCTTTAGACATCGATAAACGAATTGTGATTCATTGTACGGTCCAAAGAGAGACGGATTGTGATAGATCACGGGGTACGGTTTTTTTTTTTTTTCAAGACAATCTCATCGACAGTGATGAACGTATCGTTTCTCGAACTACCATTCGTTAAAACAGTTTTGGTTTCCACGTTTTTAATACTCCTACTATGACTAGAAAATTGATATTAATTATCAACCGACCACGAAACACGAGTTTTAGTTTGCTTGAGATACGAACATTATTAGAATAACCGGCAGGGATGGTAAAAAAGATAGAAAAAAAGTAGAACTAGGTGAAAAATTCACTCACGTCCACGTTCTCTCGAATTCACGCGCGAACGAGGAGTAAACTGTCATTCCGTGACTGCTGTCAACGATTGCTCGCGATTTCGTGAACCGGAGTCAGCTTTCCTATTCGAGAAAGGGAAAAAAAAGGCCGAACGTGCACAGACTTCGAAATATCTTCTCGACGAAACTTCTCATGGTATACGATATCCTTCCCTTTCTACGATCCTAAATGTCTTGGACGGATACTTTATCGAACGCGGCTACTTTATGCCACAAACTTCAACGTTCCCCGATAATCGAAGAAAACGGTTAGAGCCAATGGAGGAGCATTTTGCCGTTTCATATTTTCAAATTGGCGACTAACGCAAGATAGGCTACAACGATGTCGAGGCGAAATCGATTAACCGGGAACCACTAATTACATTAACTTGGCATTCACTCGGTTTTGGCTAGACAAGCATCAGATTGCAGGTAAACTTTATAATGAGTACCCACCGCAAACTCGGTCCCTTCCTTTCGGAAGAAAACTCGAACGGGGGAAAAAAGAAACGAGCCGAGAAAATATTTCCTCTCGATACCTAGCTAATTGAATCTCTAAAGTACAAAAAAAAAGGATGAAGAGAACCGTGTTCAACCATTCCATATTTCTGACATTTAATAAAAGAAATACCAAATTTCTTTACACTATCGGAACTCTATCAATCGAGTGTACGCGTTATCGCGTAGCAAGAAACGTACATTAAGGGATAGACAAGGATATTACCAATTCATGATGGCGAAAGGTAACCGCATATGAAACTAGGCGAGTGTAAGTACGAGAATAGCCGTCGAGGGAGGCGAAGCAACGAATCTAATCGATACTCTCTCTCTCCCACAGATACCCTTTTCCCTCGACCTATACACCTTCTTTTTTCTCTTTATCGTTTCCTCTTAAAAAAAAAAAAGAAATTCCTCTATTCCCTACAGAACGTGTTCATCGTAACGAGAAATGCAGAGTACGCACGCTAGTACCCCATAGATTTGCCCTTTAAATCGGTTAATAAATTGGACGATTGAAAGCTAAAACGAAAGATCGAACGATCGATCATTAACTTCGTTCTTGTCCCGCGTTGATCGAATCGCCATTCTCGTGATTGTCCCGTAAATTCGAAGGTAGGAACACCGACGAAGTATGCGACCGTGTGTGCGATGGATGATACGGTTAATGTGATTTCAGACGTATGCTCACTTTGAACACGTCGAATCTGATCGCACCGGGTATGAAAGCTCCGGGATAACGAGTAATTGGGTCACAAACCAAGTGCAGGACTATTAGCATTTATATGGACAGTGCGAGGCTGGTTGTGTGCGAGCTAGTGGAAGCCCTGCACCATCGTCGTAATCGTTGTTGAAAGTGCGCCGATGCAAATTATTCCGATTAAAATCGTGTCACGTATCGGTTGGACCTGTAACCTTTTATGCATGCGTTGGTTACGTATGTACGTACGTGCGATCTATGACATAATGAGTTCTGGTATTGTATATGACACGAGAGCCAAAGGTTAATGGCCAAGATCGAGGTAATAAAATTGTCTGGTTTGTTACATCCCGTTGGTACAAAAATCATTTTATCGATATGAACTTTAAAAAATAGTAGGTACCTATATTGTGTATACAGGGTGTCCGGTTCCATGTAGTCAAGCGGAGGACTACATGTACACATCAATGACTCGAATCGAAATGTCTAATACCATTTTTCGATATTCGACTTAGTTAACGAATTATTAACTAACAAAAATCGGCCAATTACGGAGATTAGCAAAAGAAGGCGGTTCACTCGAGCTCGCAGCTAGGCAAGAGATGAAGCGGTAGGAGGAGTAATCTACGATAAACAACGTTACATGTCGCTGCTCGCCGTAATTGACCGATCTTTGTTAGTTAATAATTCGTTAATTAAGTCGAATTTCGAAAAATGGTATTAGACATTTCGATTCAAGTCATTGACGTGTACATGTAGTTCTCCGCTTGACTACATGGAAGCGGACACCCTGTATGTAGTACACAATAAATATTTCGTAGGAATATTTTCGTCGTTCGTAATAATATGGAAAGATGTATACCAAATTTTGTATGGCATGGGAAAGGGGGCATAATGTGATGCAAATATTTGTTTTGCGTGAATAGAGAAGGAAAGATGATTTCCAAGTCAACTTAGGTTTTTTTTTAATTAAAAAAAATATTGAACCTTTCGTTTGAGAAAAAGTATTTTCATATTTTCGATATCGCGTGAAATGTTTTATGCAATTTTAATCGTCCCGACTATACGTGCTAAATATGCGTTAAGGATTTCTCAGATGCATCGGCAGCATAACGGCCCTTTTCGAAATAAGATATCCCTAAGCGCGAGAAAACCGATATTTGCATCGCGAGCACCGTGAGAAGTCGACATGGCTGAGCTTAGACAGCTGTTACCCTTTTTTTCTCTCTCCCTTTAGTCCTTTCGTCGTCGCTCATGCGAGAATGGAATTCACGGGTGCGAATTCCCTTCCATCAAATTCCTTCGCTTGTTATTTACTGCGTCCTTTTAAATTTCTGCATCTTTTTTCATGGAGACGGTGCCGACGTTCCATTAAAAATTGCCGAAAATAAATAAATGACGAGAAGTATTAGAAAATTGAATTAAAAATGAATTTATTTGTAGAAGTTACGAATTCTAGTCTGAGGTTCCGTTGGCAATGATTTAAACGAATTAGACGAATAAAGGTGATTAAGTAATGAAATTATCATAAGTTTATTTCTAGAAGTTTCGAATGCCGAACTTCTGCTGGAAATGATCAGACTCAACATAATTAAATATTCGAATTACGAAGAACATTACGAATGCTGAGATTTTTTATCAATATCGTAGAAAAATAAATGTAGAAGAAATTTTGTCTTCTTTCTCAGATGCTCCGGGCTCGAAGAGAATAAAATAGAAAAGGAGTTGAAAGATTGCGACGGTCATAAATCATCGAGAAGCGTTGATTCCACTCGAACTATTTGTCCTGCCGAACAAGTATAGACATTCGTTCTACCTTTATTATTTTCCATCGTTCGGTCTTTCCGCTCCGTCGTAAATTACAACAATTTTTCTAATTACGTTACGATCTTTCAAGATTCGTTAGTTTCTCATTCATTCGTCATCTTAGATGTTATTAATCGATTCTGTTCCAAGTGAGGACAAATCAAAAAATTAATGAGGAGATTCAAGTAATTCGTTACTAATTGAAAGACGAAAGCTACTTCGAACGATAACGAGGCAACTTCTTCAAGATCAAATGGGTATTAATGATAATGACTCATTAGAGTGTTCTTCATATTCCGAATTTTCAATATCGTTTCAAGTGCAATTTAAAAATCTCCCGAATTCGATTATTCTTTTATACACAATTCTTTACCGAAAAAAAAATATATGAATAAATATGAGACAGCTTCTGTACACTTAAAATCACAGCTAGGACTATGTTCGCGAGACAGGGAAGAGGGAGGGAAAGGTGGGAGAATGGGAAACATCTATTAATTCTTCATCGAGTGGACTCTATTCGAAAGGAGCTTTTCCGCACGAATCCGTCTGTAATTGGAAACGTCGGCGAAGCAACGTTCGCGTCGATATTTAACCAGACGTAAAGAATGAGAAAAAGGAAAATTGAAAATGAACGGATGAAACCTTTCAATAAAGAATATAAAGGTAGGAGAGATCGTATTAACAAGATATATCCAATATTTCAAAAATAAAAAAGACAAGCGTTAGAATCATTTCAGGTTGTCAGAGCACCCATGAACGATGGGAGACGAAATTTCATTCGAAATCATTCATTCGTTCCGACCAACGCGAAAATAACTAAATAATTTCTTCAAAGAAACGATGTTTCCTTACACCCCAAAATTCGAAACGTAAGACTCCTCGTTAAGATTCCTCGATATTACTGGTTCACTTGCACAGCTAAGTCATAGGTTTACGCCCTCTTGGGAAATTAAGCAGGCAGCAAGTCGATGGTAATTCCAACTACGGGCAATGACTAACGTTAGTCGACTTCCACTCGAGCTATCGTGTTTCAGATGCGCCCTTCGTGCCAGGGTAACGATGCCCTCTCTTGGACGGCCTCCAACGTTTATGGTGTATTTCCCACGCTCCATGGGGGCCGAAATAAACGTATAGCATTTTTGTAATCTTTTTTTCCTCACGTTGTATAGCCAGGTACTACCGCGTTCGCTTCTGTAACTGTTTCCTTCAGATAATCTCTAGTTAACGAAGAATTCGTAGCTGGTATTCGTTGCAAGAGTAAGTATTACGAATGAACAAATAAATTTAGATCCACTTCAAATAATTGTTAAATGAATTTTTCTTTAATTTTGGTCCACCATAAAAAAAAAGATTGCTGGTAACTGGACCAACCGATGAAATTGATTTTCGAAATGAAAGATTGAATTAATCAAGAATCTAGTTCGAACTGGTCCACGTACGAGAAAAATGGTATTCGCTCGATGTCAGTCAGTAATTATTGAATATTTTCATCAACGTGATCGTCTCGAATAATAGAGCAATTTCAATCACCAGCTTTGCCAACCACGTCCATTAAATTATGCGACCAATAACGCGTGCCGTCATTTTCATGATTATAGTCAATCTGTGCAACGTATTTTGGTATGTTTCGCTATAATCGAAGAATGGATCTGGAAATGTCATGTTTTTAACGATCTCTATTGAAAATTCATTTTGCAAAAATCTGAAATAACTATATAGTCCACCGATAGTTAAATATTTTATCAACGAACGAACGGAAAACGTCATATTTATATTTGTTTTGCTGCCAAAAAAGAAAAATATGATAAAAAATGAAGTTACCGTGAACTTGATTATAGTTAAATCTTTGATTCGTCGAAGGGAAGTAGAAACGATGCGCGATACCAAGGAACTGCTTATGAGAAATAAATGCGAAATGCTCGCGCACGGCAGTCGTCAGTTTCCCATCGTGGATACCGGAAGCTGGAACGGACCCAATGGGAGTTTAACGAGAGTCGTTGACGTAGAAAACCGAGCCAAGAAATGGAGCATCTCGAGCGTCAACCGTACCCGCCTCTTCTCCTCTCTACCTGACTTGTTCGATACTTCTTCTTTCAGGGTAGCTTTTCAACCCACCAAGCTGATTTCTTCTTTCACGATCCAAACGTATTTCCTTACTCGATTATCGAACTTTCCAGATAATATTCGTACAGGTTCCATTTTTTTTAGAAGATATTTTTAATAAAAAATGTTTATAAAATGAAAAAGAGTTGATGAATCATTTGAATAGAATTTTTACATACAAAGAAATTAGATTTTATAAGAATTGTTTACAAAGAATCCAGGAAACTTTTTTGAATTCATTAAAAAACTCAAACAGCATTAGGATTATATAAAAGTAACTTTAACTAAATATACAAACGTACGCTTTTTGTTGCTCCTGAAGTTCCCCGAGTTCTTTAACAATTGAAAAGCAGGAAAATTCGAATTATAGTATTTTAATGTTTCAACCAGCTCAAGGTTTTCCTATTTTATTATGCGAAGTAGAATAATCGTGCAAAGTACGAAACTCGCGGTGACGTCGAGTTTCCTTCGCAAGAGGGTGAGACTTTTCTCGCTAGGCATCTTTACACGGGGACCGCGTGCTTTTATGCGCAACGAGATCGCGAACGCATTGAGAAAGTTTGTCGGGTTCCCCTCCCTTCTTTCTCTCTCTTTCTCTTACGACACGTTTTACGAAACTAAAGTCACCTTAATTGCCCCTCCTAAGATTTATCGTTAAACTCCCAGGAAACGTGTCCCATCCGAGGGGAGTTTGAATCATATAAAAAAAAATACATTTCAGGGGAAATCGAAATCAGATGAAGGTATATATCAAAAAAAGAGCTTCATTATGAATGATAATAAAAGAAATAACGTGGTATTTATGACACATAGAATATTGAACTACAGCAAACGTGATTAAAATGAGATCAATTTCGTTTGAGATAAATCATCATTCTCGTTAACATTTTTTAAAAGATCAGAAAAAGATAATTTCCATAGACAAACGATTATTAAGTCATTAGCACAAGGAGATACTTAGGATTGTGGAAGTATACCGAATATGATTAATATGTAGATATGTGTACGTACGTTTGAAGAGAAAGGCCAAACTGATGTGATGCAAGGCTTTATCTTAGCCGATCGCAAACGATATAACATGACACGAGGAGTCGAGCAACGTGAAACTTACTTACTTTATATATACGTATGCCATACTTACGCAAGGAGATTCACGATTCTATTATTATGCGTTTGCACGTTTCGCTATCTAAATTCCACCATTATTCCACGGTTTCCCATTCCTTTGCTCCATCATCTCCTGCTCGAATTCTCTTTAATTATCCGAATCTTTGGAATGGTTTCGTCGGTGCGAATGTAAACCATTTTCGATCATTTTTGTTATGCAAATGAATATACATTTTAATAACTAAAACTTACAGTCATATTTACGAAATTTAAGATTTATTTAATATATAATGTTATGTAAAATTTAATAATGAATAATGAATGTAACAAATATTGATATGATCAACAAAATAATAATTTAATTTTGATTAACTAACAAATTAAAAAAAAGGCTTGGAAAAAAATTATTAGCTATTATTAGCTACACGATAAAGTACACCTAGTTTCATAAACCTGTTCACAATTCGAAGACATATTTTATTAAAAAAAAAGTTGGACGTCTTTAGAGCGGATAAATACTTTCTATACTCGCAGTAAGCACTGTAAGTGCTTAGGAGGAAGAATAGTAAGTAAGACATTATTCTAACGTCGTTCGCATTCTCTTCTAAACTATAACGTTAACATGGTATTACCGTAGGTTGAAGAAAAGTGGGTAATCTCGTTAAAAACGTAGCGACAAGTGGGCGACGTTTTATTCGGAACAAGGTTGGATATAGATTTCGTTGTAAAAGGGATTTCTTTAAATCCTAATCTCACGCAAGGACTGACCAAAGTCAATTGATTCGATCCCAAGGTGTAGGACGATGGAAACTAATCTTTGGAGGATCGATAAAGAGAGAAGAGACGTAGAAATCTTTATGTAAGAATCAACGATCACGAAACATCCCAATCAAGCTCGTTAAAATTCACTCTCGGACACGTCATTCGTGTTTTTATTATAAGGAAAATTCCTTTGCGTTTATCCCGAGACGCATTGAATGGTACGTCGAAATGATTAGCGTCTAGTTGTTAGATTTGCTTGGAACGTTTCAGAGATGAGAAAATTAACGTAAGATCGTGCGATCAATTTTCTGTTATATAAGGTAATATTCCAAAGAAACGAAATAAAACAAAAAAATAAACTACCCGATATGATTTTGATTCCCGATTATGTTCCAAAACTTAATAAAACTCTTTCCCTATGTTCATTCAGGATCACTGGTGAGAAAATACAGAAATAACATTTATCCTTGAAAGATCGTTCGTTGGCGATGGTAATGGCCAAAGCACGAGATTTACGAGGACACAATTCAGTGTCACTGCTCTAATAGTGACGTATTTCTGAACCACACTCTTTTTTTCTCTCCGTCTTTCTCTCTCAATTCGTATACCGTCAACCGAACGAACGACCACGTTTTATACTCGCATTAGTTGCCAAAAGGGAACGAGGGTAAAAATGCAACGAAAATTGGGGGCTACTCGTAGCCACGAAATTTACGGACTTTTATGGCCGACGTTATTTCAGATTTATTTTACATCGGTTGTCCTTCCCTCGTTTTTTTTTCCCCCGGTATCCGAAGCGAGACCGTGGACAGGAGAAACGAAAAAGAGAAGTTAATTCAATCGTACGATGTTACTTGAAAATAAAGAGGAAAATTTTCAGAATATCTCCTGGGATCTGATAATTTCGAGTTTATTAACTCGCTTGCTCGACCTGTCGTCGTTTACCGTATCAACGTCGTACATAACATTAACAAAAGAAAAAGAAGAACCAATTTAAATATTCATTAAATCATTTTATGGCCAGAATTTTGGGTGGCTCGTTCGAGCTCGTCTACGGCAGTCAACGTTTGGCGAACTACACTAACGTCGTACTTGACCCACAATTAGCCGGATTATCAATGGAGTCAAGGATGAAGTTCCTCGCATGACCGAAGCATCAAATTTGCCAATACAATCGCTCACTTCTGTCCGATCAATCTTCCAATAAAAAAAAAAGTCGTTTGTTATCAGATATACGAGCCGTTCGCGGTCAAAGAAAAGCTCATCGTGTTTCGATGAGCTTTTCTCACTCTCCCTCTACTTCTGTTCCCTGAAAATGGCTGATTCGTCAACGCGCGTTTCCCACGTTCATAATCGGCCAAACGAAAAGCGATGCGTTAACGTAGCCGGCCAGATTTACCGATGCAAATTGACGCGAGGTCGAATGCGTCGAACGAACGTGGAATTGTTCGAAACGCTGACTGAATTTCGCGTATCTATCATACTCTTGACGCGAACACTTGTATTTGAACACGATGTCCACCATTTTGAAACGATTTCATAAGGGAAACGGTTCAAAGAAGTCCCGCGTGGAACAGGATTTCAAAAATTAGCCGATCGCTCGTGAATTTCCGATCTCGTTTAAAAGCTTTTCAGAATTCAAATTGAAAAGCTCGGGGAATAAGCTCGCATAATTAAAGGTAGATACGTAACCTTTTCCCCTCTCCTCTTTCGCGTATAACCTCTCACATGAATAAATTCGTATGAAAATCCAAAAGCGTACATCGGACGGATCGTTTTTATTCCGCAAAAGTAGCATTAACGTTTCGTACCTCTATCGCGGCCGAACAATTCGCGTGTTTAATTTATTAAATAACTGTGTGTGCAGCAATGGCGCTTTTAGTATGAGTTAACGTAAAAAAAAAGACGACACGAAACAATTGAGAAAAATATAACATAACCAGCAGCGGGTGTTTGCGTGTAAAAAAAGTGCTAGCGGTCTAACTCGGCCGTTCGGGTGACTGTGTTCAGATCGATATTAATACTGTTACCACTGTTAGTTTGTTTGGAAGTTATGTCTCTCCCCGTGTTCGTAGGAAGGCATGGATTCTATGGTTGGAAAAGGGTCGAGAACTGCGAGAGTGAGTGAGATGGATGGTGAAAGAGAGAGAGAGAAAACGGAGGGCGCGACATGTACAACTGATAAACCGAGGGAAGTGAAATTTGCGTTAAGGGCGAGGCTAACCTGACGTGCTGGGAAACAATACGGTCGATCGAGCATGATGTGTCTAGCTAACGCTTAACGCAATACGTATACACGGTTCGTGTGGATGACCCCCTAGTATCGACTAGAAGCGTGGCAGCCTTGTTTTTGAGGCTAACTTTGTAAAACATTGACAAAGTCTGCGGTGACCCTCGTTCGTTTCGACGGTATTAAATTATATTTAAGTTTGAAGGGAGGAAAAAGTGGACAGTATCCCAAGCAACCCAGCTCATTTTCTACAATGCCAAATAAAATTCGAACGAACTCCAGGTGTAATCCAGCGTGAGTTTGTGAACTAGAAGAAAAAATGTTTGATCCTGAAAAGAACAACAGAAAATATATATGTACGTTTGGTATATTCACTTTTACAAATCTTGAATCCGTAAATGAGAGAAAGAACGAGAGGGAGACAACAAGCATCATCTCGGAACGTCAACAATTGAGGACGCGAATGCAAGAACGAAGGCTCAAGTGCACTTACCCTCCTTATGCGTCCGAGCGCATCATCCGGGCCCTCCATATCTGACCTACTTACGCGGAGCGCACTTGCGTAATAAAAGGTCGGTCAAACCGTATATCATAGCCCGGAGCAAGCGGGCTCAACCGACTATCCCGAACTTGAATAGCCTTCGGTTACATTCACGACTAACTCGTAGACGACTTCAAACCACCACTGGCTTTATTCTAATTTGCGGAGCTCGTATTTTTCTTATACGTGCTTTCCAACCCCCCAGCATACATATCCTTACTTACCTCCGTTACATGAGCTTTCATTAAGGTACTACACGATACCGAAGCTTCTATGGTACCATCAACATTTATATCCGTGCATGGTAATATACAGGGTGTCCGCTTCCATGTAGTCAACCGGAGGACTACATGTACACATCAATGATTTGAATCGAAATGTCTAATACCATTTTTTGAAATTTGACTTAGTTAACGAATTATTAATTAACAAAGATCGGTCAATTACGGCGATTAGCAAAGTAAGGCGTTTCACTCGAGCTCGCAGCTGGGCAAGAGATGAAGCGGTAGGAGGAGCAATCCACAATAAACAACGTTACATGTCGCTGCTCGTCGTGATTGGCCGATCTTTGTTAGTTAATAACTATTTATCTGAGACGAATTTCGAAAAATAGTATTAGACATTTCGATTCAATTCATTGATGTGTACATGTAGTTCTCCGCTTGACTACATGGAAACGGACACCCTGTAGATGGTCTTTTAACGAGTGATATTTAAATGACTGAGAATTATACCGAGACGCGTACTAGATTTAAACGGGGATTCGAGAAAGACGGTCTTGACGTCGAACGAAATAACGATACTTCGGTAATGGAAACGGAAGGCAGTTATTGAAATCTATAAATCCATGTCACGTGTATACCGAACAAGTGTCTTTATATCGTCTATTTTATTGTACCACGGTTATAATGCGTTTCTACCTTTCCATGAATACCGAATTGTTCGTCGTGTATGCACCAGCGCAGACGACCAACCGCATCATCCTCGGAGAAACACAAAAGGCAGGACACGCGCATAAAAGATCGCTAGAGTAAGAGACCGTTTTACTATCACCATGGTAGTAGACGCTATATCTGGTATATGCATGTATATATATATATCAGCAGTGTGTTTACTCATGCCTGGATAGCTCATAAATACAAAAGCAATATTTTCGTATTCTCCATTGACGCCGCGTCGACGCGCTTTAAATTGCAAAAGCGTACTAGAGAGACCAAACGATCGATCGATTCTCTTCGTACCTCGAGCCAAACCCCCTTGGTTCCCCATGGTTGACCATAAATTAAATTCGTCTTTGACTCTTCCAAATTCTGTCAAGTTCGCTCGAAATATTTCCAAGTCGTAAAAATCTTATTATTTGATTTGATCGCTAGACTCGTTCCTTAGTTTTTAATTCAAAGTCAATTTGTAATCGTGTAAACTACATTTTTCTGCACGTTCCCAGTACTATGCATTACATTATAAATATGTAAATACGATTCAATAAAACAAAATCGAGTTACACTCGATATTGGCCCGCAGAGGGTTAATCTTAGATGAGTGCCTAGTAAAATGATTTAGTTCTTTATGAAAAGGTACTGAAAAAAAGGCTGAAACAACCAGCTTCTTTAATGCAACGCGATTATTTCGAAAAAAATAAGAGGAACATATTTGAAACGCGTGTTTCACGAATGTAATAAAGACAAAGAGCGACTTCAAGAGGAAATGCTTTCGGCTTTGCGTTCTCTGGGAATAAAGGGTGAGCAGGTGGCGGGGTGTGGGGAGGGGGGAGAGAAGGGGATACTGTAATAACGTTCTTCATGACATTTTCCGGTCGCCGGAAGACGGGGTTTCATGCACGCACTTGGTTTGCGCTCGCGCGCGCTCGTTCGTTCGTGTGACTCACGAAAGGAGGGTCGTCGAACCCCTTTTATTTCTCCTGCGAATCATAGCGAACAGTTGTAAGAGCGAAAGAGAAGTGGAATCCTACCTTGAAAGGGCTATTAAAAGGGTGATGCTAATCGCGGTATATTATTTCTGTTTCCTTTTTTTTTTTTCTTCGTGACTCTTGACGTTCCTGGAGCGTGCTCGATCTAGTCTTTGAATAAATTGTTATATACCAGTATTTGTTCAGTAATTCTTTAATATCGGTAATCGTAAATTGACGAGCTTGGTTTGTCTTTAGAGAATGGATTGCGTAACTTAAAAAAAGGTTTTATTAGAATTTCACCGAGAGACGAGCGAGTTACTATTTATTCTCGCGAAATTTTCGCGTGGATTTTTTTGTTTGTTTATTTGATGCCCGTTCCGAAGGCTCAAACTCGATGAAAAAAAAGAAGAATAATGTATGTATGTATATTGATATATCGCTTCGGTCTATTTAATGAAAAAAAAATCGACGGAGAGTCACGAACGAGTACGGCTCTTTAAAAGTTCGTCCATGCCCTCCCGTGCCGCCTTTTCCGGCTGATTTTTAATTAAACAAAATTTAATTAGAGCTCCACGAGCCACAATCGGGACGATTCGAAGAAAATATTCAAGAAGCGTAGGTTTTCTCGTTTGATGCGGAAAGTAAGTTTGGGAATTGGGAACGAGTTATATACTATATACATACGTGTGTATATACGTTTCTCTCTCTTTTTCTTCGTGCTCAAGAGACGTAAAGGAAATGGCCAAGGGGGACAAAGTTAAATGGTTTTGTCGATACTATCTCCTCTCCATGTTATTGGCACATTTTTGTATGCGCCACCGCGGCAGATGTAGTCTCGACTTCCTCTCCGCATACGAACTTAAGCTATCCCTTTTTTGTCCATTTCTTTACCGAAGGATACATCCCCCCTTCCGCCGGTCCCTCCCTTATCACATTTCTCTTTTTATTTCGCAAAGAAAGGAAGTCGCGTCAAGAAAGGATCGATATTCCTTGTTAATCGTTGAATAAATTTCCTAGAGACTCGACAAGATATTTCCACCTCGAGTTTAAGCTTTAACAAAACGGTGATATTACTAAAATAACGACGGTACGTTGACCTCGTGGCATATCTCCCTTTCTAACTCAAATAATCCAGTCTCAAAAATAAACTGGACACGTATTTATATACTCTTATATTTGATTTTTCATTGGTCTAGGTTCATAATTGCATATTATATCAATCGTAATAAGTATTTAACGTTTCCATCGACGACGCGAACGTTACCAATTCCATTCTCATTACTGATACAGGTAATTGAATAAAAGTCAAAAAAAAAAACCGATTCGTTCATTGAATTTTCATTAGACTCGCCAGGACTTCTCGCGGCATCGATGAATAAATCGAGGAAAGAAGAAACGATCTAGGAAGAAAACCCCCCTCCTTAGAAAATCTCGATTCAGTGTCGAGACGTCAAAAAAAAAGAAGAATAAAAGAGAAAAGAAAAAGAAGTCTCGGAGAAGATTCAATGTCTTTATCATTCCCGACCTTTTCTTTTTAACCATTGTCCGAACAGAGGGGTCGAGGAGGTAGGAGTCGTCTTACGACGGACGTAAATCACTTTATTACGAACGGATGAAGATACGTCGTTTCGACATGATAAATTGCCAGCTAATTACTCTCTCTCTCAGTCTCTCGCATTCCCAAGCTACACCCACGAAAACGAGCACTTTCTTATCCCCCTTTTTCTTACCCCTCCTGGTCGGCGAAAAGTTCCTTCAAAGCTCGAAAAGAGCCCGCGAAAAGTTCCGAGAAAGAGAAATCTTTCCACCCGACGTGACGTTCGAATTACTACCTGATTGACGTTCACGATGATTACGTTCAAAGATTTCATTTTTTTTTTTTCTTGTTTCTAAGAAACAATCCTCGTATCTCTTCACGTTTTTTTTTTTTGTACTAATAAGTAATAATAATAAATCATAATTTATAACAAGTAACAATATTATCGAGACTCGTGGTAATAAATTGAAGAAACTACGGAAAGCTAAACGCGTAGGAGAGAAAAGTGCTGCCGCTGGCTTGATTAGCCTGATGATCGTGTATTCCGTAGAGCTTAATAAAGGAAATTAGATCACCGCGATTGCCGGAATATGTATGCGAGAGAGAAAGAGAGGAGAGAGAGAGATGTTTAACGAACGGTTTTGTATGCAAAATTCGCCTATGCAGGTACGAGAAAGCTCCTACCACGATGGTAACATAATTTTATCATATTTACTCAACGATCGCATAAATTAGCATATTTCGTTGTAACGCGTCTTTCGAATTGCTATCCAAAATGCGTTTAACGCGTGTACATTCGTTCCGAAATCTAACGAGCGTGTACTTAACATTATTTTATGTAGTAGGTACTCGCCTCTCCCTAATTTGCTGATATATTCGACTACATCGATAAAACGGGGTTTGTTTAAAAAATTGGATAGAAAATCTTTACGTTTGTATGAATAATAAAAAAGATGTATACGTGACATTATGTGAGTTACTTTAAAAATACGTCCCATTAAACGTGTCGCGTGAAAATTCATTAAGAAGTGTACAGTTAATTACAAACGTTGCAGAACGATCGCTTCTTAAATCGATTTATCGACAAATTTGTCATCGAAAAGGTATAACTTGTCTATCCTGTCTATTATTAAAATGTCGAGAAAAGTTTAATCGACAAAGTCGGTAATTCGATATCGACGCGACCATAGAGACGCTACAACGTCGATACGATTTTTTCTGTCGGCAACGACTCGGAAATGAAAATCGAGTTCCTCCCCTTGAAATCATATTCGTTCGCGAAGCGAACGCGATAACGCGATCGACGAATTTTGGTTAATTTGCGGCTCACCCTGGCAAAGAGGAAAATCCGACATGCAGCAACAGCAGCGGCAAATAAACCGTGGGAAATCCGGACGTTAATGTGACGTCGTTGTAATTCACGTGGCGCATCGAAATTACCTCGAAATCTTTCTACAAATTTGCCTTGTTATAATGCCAAACGAAGAGTGTACGAACAAAAATTATTAAAACGATCTACAACATTTTTAATTCATCTCCTATAGCGTAAGTAGCCTCGGCATAAAGCCTAATATTGTTTTAGAATTTACTTTGGAACAAAAGTTAGGTTTGGATTATATTAATTTTAAATTTCATTTTAATGTTGACTTTGAAGTAAAAATCGGATTTAATCTTGGACAAATATTAGATTATCACGAATCTATTTTTTTAATAAACTTTTCTTCACAAAATACTGATCGACCGAAGAGTACAAAAAAAATATATATATTTCCCCGTCACTTTTGACGCGACGAAACGAGCCTTGAGTTAAACCTGACTGATATCAAAGAGACAGGCACAAAGCAGTGTCGCATAAACGTCAGAGTAACCGTTACATCGTCCAGGACGTTAATAATACTAGGTTGCGCAATGATTAGAAAGCGAATCGACTCGGTGACTCATTTTGACGGGGTATCTCATTCGATCTTGTTATACATTACTTCGATACCAGCGTGTCATTTCATCCGATAGAATTTTTCCCAGCTGTTTTACGCGAAAAGAATGAAAAAAATAAAAGCTTAAAATTACGTAAACTTTTGAAGCTCGTAAACTCGCTAAGGAGGAGGATCATTTTCAAAGTGCGCGGACTGGAGCGAAAACGTGCCTTTAATTTTAGTCAAAAGGAGGAGGATGCATAGAATTGACTATTAACCGTAACGTACTCGCAGTCACTCACTCGCTCATTCACTCGTTCGCTCACTCTCCCTCTTTGTGACTTCAACGCGGGAAAACGAGCAAAGGGTTGTGCGCGAACGCACAAAGGAAAATTTCAATGGAACGCGCCTAACGAAATTTAATTTGCTTCTGACGGTTTCGGTTTAGCGTGTGTAATTAATTATACGGTGAAATAGTTCGGTCCTCTTCCATCGAAAACCACGAAAATCGACCGAATTAACGATAATCCGTAGTTAATATCTTTCTAGCTCACGCATACAATTAGTTATATGTAATTTAATAATTAACTCTATTTAAGAATACCTTGCTTAATTCCAAGGATAACTGCTATGCGATATGAGTTATCGCATGAATCGAAAATACAAAAAGCTCACCCTATGTATTATTATATGCTACTGTGAAAATGGTATTCCAAATTTAACAAAGTTTTAACGGTACTTATGGTTGTAATCTGATCTGATCGTCTTATTTAAATTAAAGAATCATTGTACATCATTGATTTACTTCGATCATTGTTAATAATCATTGATATACCTACTCGAAAATAGTTTTAACTTTAACGATATTTTGGCAAATGAAATTACACGGCAGGTTCCTCGATGCCATCCTAAAACAAGAATTTACTCGCGTTGTTCGGGTCCGACGTATTTATATTAATCGCCTTACCAAAGTTTCCTCCTTCTCGACATTATCCCGTACGCTTTACCTCTGATTAAGATTAACTGCATTCACATGCGAAGGATCGTTTAACCTCCCTCCTCCCCCGAAGAATTCATTTGCGTAAAAGAGCGTATATACATGAACACGAAATTACCCGTATACTTCATCCATTAATCGCTTTTCATTTTTCCATGGGAAAAGAGCAGGGAGTAGAGAGTCAAAGTTCGCGGCTACGCGTAGAATGCCAATCGTTCTTGCTCTCGTTCATTCTTGTCGGTAAGGAAAGAAAAGTTAAATGAAAAATAGAATGAAACTTGGCTATCTTGGGCATGGTAATAAAGGGAACTTTGTGGTGCACCGTGAAAACTAAGGTTTAATGAAAGAATCGCGATTACTTTTAACGAAGCTTTTGTCAGAAGAAACGTTACTCGCGTATTATTTAATGTCAAGTTGTATTCACTTTTTTGTAATTTGTAAAAAATGTATTCATTTAAGAAGAATTCTTGCGGGTCTTACTGATACAAAATTGGGCGAAATTCATTGTCCAATGATTATTAAAAAAGATATCGCTTAATAATTGATTATATTGTGTCGATGTTTTTACCAGGCGATTAATCGATTACCGATTTTTTTGAAGCAACATCGAAGCTAAAATTTAAAGTTAAAGAACCACTGAACATTTGTAGATTTAAAATGTAAAATTTAGGTTTTTCTAAATCTTAATTTTACAGTTTTTTTTAGTTTCCTATAAACATCATGGAAGAACTTTTCTGCTGTATAAATTTTAAATAACATGTACGTTTCTTTCACACTATTTCCAAATTTGTCATGGAAAGTATGGCATTTATATGGTGATAATAAAATATTATTTGTATACACACACTATCATATAAGCAAGATAATTTTAATTATCCATATACAATATCAAGTTTCTTATATTATAAATATTTGCTTTACTATCCAAATTTGGAAAAAATTGTATTATCAATCTTTTGATTAATAAATCATTTCGAAATCTTGTACCTTCGAATTTGTTCCATTTAAGATATTTGAGTTAATTCTACAGATAAGACTGTTACTTAATTATTTATAGATATTTTGATACTCTTGTACATCTGCAAAGTAAATAATTATTTCGATTTTAGTTATAAATATTGATGGTGTAATAATAGATATTCTTTTTCACGTACTTTTGGACAAAACTAGATTGGAAATAAGAAAAAGCATTTAAAATTATGATTTTACAATAAATTTTGTATCCTAGTAACTTTGTTGGTTCGATTAATCGATTTTTTAATATACAAAATCGATTATTAATTTCGATTTCTTTTTTTTTAATCGATGTTCATAAAATCGATTTTATTTTGAACATCGCCCATCCCTAGTGCCGAGCTGATACTCACGGTCGTCTCTTCGAAGAACTACCGTCCTTCCCCACTTCGTGGCCAGATCCTTTGTATCCTAACTTTACCTTTTCCTCGTGCGTTCTCGGTAATCAACAACGAAGCGTCAGGCTCTTTGTCGATGTATCGAAAGTACGACGTAGCGTCGGCAATACTCGGAAAGGGAGACGCCGCCGCCTCGTATCGCCGGTCAAAGCTCTACCGAACCTAAGCCGTGCCGACGGATTAACGTACCCTATCGCACTTAAGATATTCCTAAGAAGTGCTACGCCGCTCGCGTAGCGTTCACAATACCAAGAATTACGGGAGGCCATGCCATATCGCTATTAACCGTTGCTTTTACCGATGCCTCTCTCTATGAAAAACATGCGACGCTAACAAACACGACTACGGCATTTCGAGAAGAACTCCCAAAGAAAAATTCTCGATAAAATTTTAATATCCTCTTTCCACGAGAAAAATCTTTTCACCGATCGAATAAGAATGTCGGACGCGCGATCGATGCAAGTCCGATTTTCCAACGGAGATTCGTTCTCGAATTCACATTTTTCCCGATCGGCAAAAGAACGTTCCCATCTCCCCGTTGATGGTGAGAGAGAGAGAGAGCAAAGGCCGAGGAAGATAACGTATTTGGAGGGACGTGAAACGCATTGAAACGGAAGCGTCGGTGGTCCGCGCGTTTTGCCGGAATCGCGAACATCAAAGAACGGTCCGTGTCGCGTCCACGTTCTTTCTCTGTGAGAGATACAAAAGACGAAAAGAGGGATAGAGGTTGGGGGAGTAGAGAGAGAGAGAAAATGGGAATAGAAGGTCGATTCCCGAGGGTCGTAAAGGAAAAACTTGCTTGAAAAGTAGCCTCCGATGCAAAACGTCCCAACACGATATTAATATTAAGCCCTTGACGGTCCTAGGAACTTGTAAAACGAGTAGAAAAGAATAGAAAGGGGTGTACGTGTATGTCCATGAGAGAGAGAGAAAAGTGAGAGAGATAGAAACATGGTGTACCCGCATCATTTGTCCTTGTTCTACAAAGCTCTAACGTATATCTAAAAGATAGCTCCTGCATTTCGTGCTTCGAATGCGAATACGAATTATCTGCGAAGAGGATAGGAAAAGGAGAAAGATATTACCTTTTTCTCGTTTCCCTTTTTTTTTATCCTTCCTTCCTTCCTTCTTTTTTTCTTCGTTTTTAGGCGAACCTCGGAAAATGTCTTTTTAAGGGATCGCTCGGAACGATAAATTTTCGAAAAGAGAACCTTCCAACCTTTTTGTGCGAATCCCACCGGCTGCGTTTTTTTTTGTTGTCTTTTTCCTTTTTTCCTACCTTTCGACCTTCGAAACGTTTCTCTCTCTTTCTTTCTCTATCTCGTGCTCGCTCACCGTGAAAGAATCAAATTATTAACACCGACGCTCTTTGCTTTTAACCTTGAATCGCTCGCTCTTGCGCTCGAGCGAGCCTTCGAGGTAAGAGAACTTTAACGTCCATTTTTCGAGAGAATCCTCGACTATTTTCTATCGGTGATAGGAAATCGTGCAAAAATTTAAATAAATGGATGCATCGAAGCGCAGAGAGTATTCGAGATACATTTAAAATCGTGTAATTTATTTCTAAAACAAAACTAAGTAATCCAAAAGAAGAAACAGAAGTTTGAATATTCAGTATACCAACACTCGCGTCAAGACTAAAAAATAAGCAATAAATGAGCCGTTTATTTTGAAAGTGGCCTAAGTCCATTTTCCAAAAAAATCAAGTTAGCTGTTTTAATATTCACATTTCTACCTTAGATTTGCATTTGGATATAAATTGTAATTAATAAAAAAATGGAGTTAGGTCATTTTCAAAATAAACGGCTCAAATATATGCGAAATGAATAATAAAAATTTGACGGAGATTTTACATTAACTCTTAATAATTTTATTAGCACCTATTAGTAAGTATATAAATAAACAGATATATAAATACGAAACGATATTATAAACGGAAAAAATGGTGCGATCAGAAAGGATTAATAAAGAAGATTTTAATTAAACTCGACGGAGGACACGGTTCGCGGGCTCGTTAACGCGCTCTTCGAATTACGATTGCTTCTAAATCTTTTTATTCTTCCATTTCTCCTTCCACGCGAGATTTGGTCATCGAGAAAACGAACGTTTCTCGTGATCTCTGACATTACCGAACCGACGGAGAATCATCTCACTTTTATCCTTCGCGGCCGCGCTCGCAATTTCAACGAATGGTCGCCGACTCGATTCGGCTTGAAAATCCTACCCTCGTTTACGACGACAGCTGTCTTGAAACGTTTAATCCCCCTTTTCCATGGCAAAGTAATTAACGGCAAAGGTACGTCACGTTCGTCTAGCTAAATTAAAAGGCCCTCTCTTCGTTCGGCAACGATCTACCATTTCCTATTTCGCGATTCAATTCCAATTTTTTTGATTCTCTTTCATCCACTTTCATCTTCTTTCCTTCTTGAGAAGCTGCAAGGAAGATCGAAGCTAACAGCATGGCCGGGGCGAGCACCTCGAAAACCGGTTTTACGAACGACTTTTGTAATGATATACCTCAAACGGAGTCCGAGCCGAGTGGACGCTGTAGTGGAAACTTTCGAGGAACTCCGATAATAGACACGTTACAAAGTTACGAACGCGTTAAGCGCGCTAAGTCGAACGTCTATGTACCGTTTCTCGATCGACCGATCTTACCTAACGCAATTTTATCATATAAAGTCTAATAATAGTAACTGATCATTAATGATAATAGTAATGACAATGGTAGCAAGAATAATGATAAATTAAGTAATTAAATATTTCAATTCTTTGCATTCGGCGATTTTGTTTTAATACCCTTTACCAGTGACTTCGATATCACTTTCACGCAACACAGAGAGTCATGTGTGATAAAACATAAAATAGTCTGCCGTTCGAACTATGTCCTCTCAATGGAAACAGTCGAGGAGAAAGAGATTAAAAATGTAACAAAAAGTGAATTTTATAACACGAGTTAAATATTCATTCTAATCTCATACCTCGTTCATTTCGATACCCTTTTCCAATTTTTTATATTATTATTAACACAGTTTTAATCTCTGCGAAACATTTTAAAATCTACATGTTCCCCTTAAAAAAAAAATCACATCCTAAGAAAGAATTGCAAGTTCACTGTGAAAATCGAACAATAGAAAAAATAACTATCATCCAAGTTTATCAAGTAGCCCAACTTTCTCAGGAATACAATTAAGCATACGTATTGGTACCTATGGTATATTGAATGTACACATTATTATACATAAGAAAAAGATAATATAAGAACCCATCAACACGTAGAACAATGTTCACCAGGTAGCATTATCGTTTCTCACAAATAAGTAGGTACAATCCAAGTTTCTCAAGACTCAGAGTATATATACATGGAAACGATGTATATACACCGAATGTACACGTTATTATGCAGGCATTAGGTATGTATATTAGTCGATCTCCAAGTCGAAGAGGAGAATGAGAGAGAGGCGTAACACGTCTCTCTCCGGACGCGTGCACGCAAGAGTGCACGTGGGATGCGTGCGCGTCAGACCGCGTACCAAGAGGGTGGTGCTCGTTTGTTCGTGTTGGTACGTGCGTGTGTATACGTGAGAGAGTGAGAATGCGCCTTGTGGAAGAAGGAAGGAACGATGTCGAAGAGACAAGGTCGATCCTCCTACGAGCCTTCGTCGAGCCTCGTTTCACCTCGTCGTCGTTTCTCCCAGTATTGTTTAGAACATTTTTAGGATGCTTCGAGATTTTATTCGTACGAATGTTGGTAAGACGATTAAAATAATATTTACAAAGGAATTATAATGAAAAATATTTCTAATCTTTTGGGTGGACAATGGGAAGATTAATGCAGTAACGTGAATAATAATACCCACCCATTCCATCGAAATTTCTATACACTGAGTCATCCAAGTCCTCTTCTCACTAACAATACCAAATCCGACGAAATTCTATCCGACGATGAGTCATTTGTGATCGCGAAAAATGTCAGGTGTTGCTACGTGATGTTTAAAAATAGTGATTTTAGATGACTCGACAGATATATTTGATAAAAATATGCCGAAAGTTTTTGTTCGCTTAGCGCACTGTTATTTTAAATAACTACACTAAAAAAGGCAAGTCATTTTATCGTCTACTCGAGTAAGGTGAGTCATTTAGCATCGGATCGCGAATTACCTGAGCGGTTTTTGGTAAAAGGTATTCTAAAATAATTTCGGGTGACTCACTCGACGTATTAAATCTTCGTATAATTTCTGTCTTATTTTTGGATTAAAGTAAATCAACACAAATAACATTAAAAATGTAAAGTGGGCCGTCGCTGTAGTTAATGTAAAAAACAATCGCGCTTTCTTCTGTAACATAAAGATATTAAATCAATGATGCGTCGCATCTTTATTAACAACTTTTTATCAAACATCTAAAATTTTAAACTACATTTCTAACCTATAGATTTTACAGAGACAATTAAAAAAATATTAGATAAATATTGAGCGTGACGAGGAACGCGATACCGTCACCATAATTTAATTACCACATGAATATGCATACGATGCAATTTAAAGATAAATCTCAAAGTTCGAAGAACCCGATGAATAAGAAACAAGTTTCGTAATGAATAAAATACAATATAACGCTCGGGCGACGTGCGTGAGAGATTTCCAGATCTCATGACGACATGAACGTTTCATGACACGGCTCGTGGCAGAACGGACGAGTCGAGTTCGTTCGCCTCGCGAAGGACGAGATCCGGTCGTCCTTTTTCAAGGATCAAAACCCGGTTCTACCGGATCGAGGAAGAACGAGCGTGACGAGTGGTAGTCAAAGGACCTAACACACTTCTATCCGGTTAAATTTTTCGACGAATTCTCGCTGAATCATTAACAACAATTTCCAAGAGATCTACAAAATACGTTTTCCTTCTATATTTCGTATAAACGCGATTCGTACAAAGAAATCTTTGATCGAGGATCGATCCGAGTAATTTATTTTTTTTTTACAAGCTTTTATTTAGTTTCACTTGTCCGTATGTTTGTCCTGTACAAATCTTGTAAGCTTAATTTCACCCACTCCTACATATCCAATCGACTTGAAACTTTGCACACATATGTAACTCGGATGACAATACATTTTTTTCAAAAAAAAATTTCGAAAAAGTAAAGGGTTCTTTCGAGAAATTTGAAGCTACTTACATACAGTAAAGAACTATCATATGTCAATTGAACGAGTAGCCGAGATGCTAGCGTCTTTGCTTTTAAAATTAAAAAGAAAGAAAAAAAAAAAAAGATACGCGAATGAAAAATAAAGATACGCGCGCGACAAGCTTTTAAGACAAATAATTCAACATAATTTATTATATGTGTTACAGGCATAACTTTCATACTACTTTTTTCGAGGATCCATCCATTCGAACTATAACCACTTATAAATAGCATTCAGCACTGTCTAAATCAAAAAATATTCTTATTATTGTCTTTTTAGTACACTAAATAAAAGCTTGTTTTTAAAAAGTTTTTTTTATCATATAATTATTTCTTTAGTATAAAAACTCTGATTCTGCTCTTCCCAAACAATTGATCTATTCGAAAAAGAAAAAACCACTAAATCCGTAATCACGCTATAAAAAAAGATGAGCGACGCGAATCTCGATTCTACGAAATAGCATTCAGCACTGTCTAAATCAAAAAATATTCTTATTATTGTCTTTTTAGTACACTAAATAAAAGCTTATTTTTAAAAAGTTTTTTTTTATCATATAATTATTTCTTTAGTATAAAAACTCTGATTCTGCTCTTCCCAAACAATTGATCCATTCGAAAAAGAAAAAACCACTAAATCCGTAATCACGCTATAAAAAAAGATGAGCGACGGCGAATCTCGATTCTACGTCCCAAAAAACGAAAAATCTAGATCGTTCTCGCCTCGATCGGTCGGATCGACCGAAAGATAAAATCGTAGGAAAGTTCTGGCAGCTTTCTCGCGAGCAACGTGTCCCATCGAAGCGAAACTCGTTAAAGTCCGATCGATTTTCGCTAAACGGTACGAACGGTAGAGAATCAAAGGAGGACAAAAAAGGTTCGGTGCACGCTCGGAGAGGCGAACGCTCGCGCGTTTCTCTCCTACGATATATAGATGCATGCATACGTGGAAACGTATGTATCTCTACACAGTACATAGGTTGGCGGTTCACGAGTCGCGAACTTCGTTTAATTCCCCGTATTTACAATGGGATGCGTCCGGCGTACATACGCGCGTCGCTCTGCGCGATATACAGACCGTGACGCACACGTATGGCCCGCTTCTCGCAATTGGAACACTTGACGATGCACACGAGCTGCATTGCGGCTCGTTCCCGGTCTTTCTCCCACCATTCTATCTCTCTCTCTATCCGTCGTACTCTTCTCTCTTCCACTATCACGGAGTACTCCGCGACCTTTCGCGAATTTACAAAACGGCCAGTCGATACGAACGTTTCTACGCTTGAGCGCACTTGTATACACGAGGTAGCGTTTGTATTTTCGCGCGAACCAAGATACCAGTTTCATAGAGAAAAATATAGCAAATATTTTTTACAAGTTTTAATCATTATTTTACTATGACGTTGTCCTTGAATCAAACCAATGTTTATTGATATTTCTTTGTGGGTAAAAATTGTGTAGAATTTGTTATATTTTTTAGAGGATTTGGTATACAGAACAATCATCAATTTTAATGTACTTGTAACCTAAGTACATAATCGGTATTTATTTAATTAGTTTTATTTATGCACGATATATTTTTATAAACTTTGTTTATTTAAGAATTATCATGTTATCAAAATAACAACGATGATTAGTAACATCTAACCTAACCTACTTCAAGGAACGTAATTCGTATTATTACCATCTTTACGAAATATTTTTCATCCTAACCTAAAAATGTTTAATTACAAATAGTCATGCTACTAACAGCAATAGTTAACGACACTATCGCCACGAAATATGACCACAGAGAATATCACCGATTTTTATCTATACGATCTATCTGTGAAAATAAAATTGGCGGTAAATTGGACCGTTTGAAAGTGCCCGCGCGAAAGAAAAGAAAATAAAGCTGGCGATATTACGCGAGAAAGTCGTCGGTGCAAAGGTGAGTTATTTGCTTTTTACGAGCGCGAAAAATAGAGAGAGAGAGGCAAACAAAGGATTAAACTTCGAAGCTATGTCGAAAGACAGTGAACGTTCTATCTCGACGAAGGGGAGATCGAATGGGACTGTCAATTCTCTCCATGGTTACGTGACGTCCAACAACAACGTTCGCAACGAGCGAGGGAGAGACAGGACGAGGCGAGTTCTTGGATACCTTTGACGAAACTTCTCTACCACGTTCGATCGCTCTTAACAAACTTCAAATTGGCCAATCAGAATGCACGTAGGAGGATTTGCGATAACTCGAACATCGAATCGTTCGAAAATATGATCCCAGAGAATGTTTTTTTTTTTCTACAGCTACAAGAAAAGAATCAAATAATCGCAAATAAAAATGACTTACCCAAAACATGACGTTAAATCCAAAGATGATGTACTTGAGGCAGCAGCTCACTTCACTGGTATCCCTTCTGTACTTCCGCACGGCGGGCATGGTTGAGAGACATTTATCTACCGCTCGTGCGAACACCACGCATTCGTGCACAACACACCGGATATAATAGATATATATACATACAGGTATAACGACTAATGTATATACATATATGTATACATGTATATATATGGAAAACACGAAAACAGAGGTGAGAGAGGGAGAGAGAGAGAGAGATATTAGGAAACAGCGGCGCCTCGTAAGGGCACGTAACGGCCAATCTTTCACGACGACGAGGACATCGCCTTGTTCCTCGATAATATAATCCTTCCTTCTCTTCCTTTTATTACACCTTTTCCTTCTCGAACGGACTCTCGACACACCTCCCGTTTTTTTTTTTCTTTCACTTTCTCCGTCCTTTCCTCTCTCTATGACCTTTCTCTCCTTCCTTTTCTTATTTCTCTTCTTCGACACGCGCACTTGTGGCTTTTTTTTTCTTTCTTTCGTTCGTTCTCTCTTTCTCTCCCTCTTTCACACACGCAGCCACGCACGCACGCACACACACGCACACACTAGGTACTTGCTCCTCGTAAGCGTGTCCGATCAGCTGATCACAATAACGCACTGCACCACGATCACGACTACCGCCATTGTCACGTCACGACGCACACTGCGCTCGCCTCTCCGATCAACGAGACACCGAACGGATCGAGCCGTCCCCCCACCACCATTGATCATCGCACCACGTGACCGACCTTTGCCCCGCCCCTTACCATACACGCCGTACCGCGCAACGCTTCGTCTTTCCATTTTACCTTATTCTCTTTAATATCTTTATCCTTGCCAATCTCTTCTCTCCTTCTTTCGCCGTGTCTCTCGACTTTCTTTCTTTTCTTTTTACCCCTTGAATCCTTTTCAACTTCTTTCTCTTCTCTTTATTCTTCTTTATCCTTTCTCGTTGAGATTCTAGAGGAAAGACACGGAAGACGCGGTTTGAATATTTCTTCCACGCGCCATTTATTGGATCAACCAATCAAAGATCGATTTCTATGTAACCGTTTTCGTTAGGATTTTTTTCTTGTTCAATGAAATTTTTATTATTCTTTTGAAATAATCAGAATGGTATATCATTGTCTTTGAAATTGTTACCAGAGATTAATGATTTTTTACGAGATTAGATTATGCTTAATGGCTGTAATTAATTTTTGCTTAATATTATAAATGAAAAGGTAAGTATTATTACCGCGTAAGTTTGAATATCTCGGTATGGTCCTCTCTCGTGCGTCGAAGCGTGGATCATGCGCGATCGCACAGTGTCGTCTGGTGTTGATCTTGGATTCGACTGATTTGGTTATATTTGTTAATTGTTTTGAAATGTTATGATATTTTGAGGTTGAGTGTGAAAAAAATTGATTGAAAAAGATGGCTCTGTTAACCAACTCGTCTAACGTATGTGATTAAACATTGCCACCGATGTTTTTTCCGACATAACCTTTTTTCTCTGTTTATAAGATTGCCTCTATTATTGATATCAATGTAACATTTTTTCATTTTCACACAGGTATTGTCTCTTTTAACAAATCCTCTTTTACGTCGTTCCGTTCACGTCAGCGCGGCTCTCAACAAAGTTCAATCTGGACGTTACAAAGCAACCCCAAAGAGAACCAGACCGCTAACGTATGAGATGGCTAATCCACCTTATCAAATTGCTCACAGGAAATCGTGGAATTCTTGGAATACATGTAGGTAGAAAATTACAAGATTTGTTATACCAGTTAATAATAAATTAATTTTCCATCATTTAGCTAACGTAAAGGATGGTAATAGACCTGCGGAAACTACGTTAGAAGATATGTTTATTAGACGCTTTGTAACAGGAACATGGCACAACCTATTTCTGAGCGAAATAATAATTAAGAGACAACATAACATGGTTAGGATTGCAGGTATCATGAATCGATTGTTACATCCTGGTAAAATCTACTTTTTGACTGGATATACCGAAGAATTTTTGAGCTACTGGTTACAGTGCCCTGTAAAGATGGAGCTTGTGACGGCTGAGAGAAATGAAATTATATTTAAATATATTTAAAAGCTTACTAAATAGAAAAGTAATAATCTTATCTTATATATGCCTTACGTTAATATAAATAAAAGTGTATATAATAAAATCAAAGTATATGATTTTGTACGTACGCCTCTTGCCTGGAATCAAGGTAGGGTAATTAAGGTAGCTTTAAGGTAGGAAAAATATTTGGAGATAGATAATATTTCTTTAAATCTTTTTCATTTATTTTGCATCGCTTAGTAAATCATTACATTCGATCATGATTCAAATGCAGCCCATATACAATCATTGCATTTTTAATAAAAAGTAAAGTATATGCCACTTTAAAATGGATATTCAAATAACACGAAAGGGTATTTAAGTGCGGACTGACGGAGCATTCGATCATGATATAATTTTACACATTCTACTAGACACATTCTCTCCTTCGTTATGTCTTTACAACTCTTGTTTACCAATATTCAATCAGGACCGTGTAGCTACATATTTGTACTTTCCGTGTCTTCTTGAGTATTATTTCGTTCGGATGTTTAACAAAGAGAGTTTCCTAATAGCTGAATAATTTGCGCTTTGTTATGTCCTACAATTACAATGTTTAGACTTGTTTATATAAAAGGGAAGTACAAATCATGTCTGTACATTAGTCACAATCACAATGTTTATTACGTAATACAATGCAGTAATTTTCCTATTGTACGATGAAATGGTGTTTGTTGTACGTACGATATCGGTTAAATGCATGATGTACTTAAGAAGATATCTAAATTTTAAGGATTTAAAAGTTACTCTTCGTTACATTTAAATGTGAATTAAAAAACTACAATTAATATACGATTAATCGAGAAGTTATTCCTTTCTAAAAATGATTGAGTGACATTAGAAGACTATTGTCATTATCTCTATATTAATCAATTAGGTCTTTCTATCGATCACAAGGTCACATATCACTCTTATACAAGAATCAAGTTAATGCATATATGCTTTGCAAAGAAATGCTCTTTCCAACTTTTTTTTATACTTCCATTATGAATGTTCATTTTTGAAAGCTTACACGAAACCTGATTGAATTTACAGATTTAGCACTTTGAGGACGCAAGAATTGTGTTCCAATGTCTACAATTTTTGAACGTTTCTTTATAAAAGTACAGGCTGAAATGTGCTGTGCTCATCTTATTATTATTTTGTATAACTTAATTCTTATCTATGGAAGTCAAATATTGACACTTGTGCAATACCACATATAAGTCGAAAATCGCGTATATTTTGCGACACATAGTTAAGAGGTTTCGTTATAACTTTGAGTTGCCTAATTTGCTTTTTATTTTTTCCACAATCATTCGTAGCATGTTCCTTGTATCTTTATACCTTCCATTAAAATTGAAACTTTGAGCAAAGATCGGAATTTATGACGATACTAAAATTCATTTAAAAGCATTTTAACAACTTGTATAAAAATCTCTTGTCGCTATAAGTGTGATGATAAGCAGAATGTTTTCTTATTGTTTCGGGCATAAACTTATGTAGTATTGCATACATAGTGTCCCTTTGTAATTATATATTATATTCTTAAGTAAGTTATATAATATTACCTAAATTGCAGAGTACAGAGAAGAACAGGCATTAATTACACATTATCGTTGGAAATTATACAAATACACTAAACATTCCAAGCAACAGAACACAGTGTTCACATTGTACAGACCTCACAAAGAATAGTTGGTATAATCGAGTAAAAATACCTACTTAATATTAATTGTTCTAAGACTAATATTGAATGATACACATGCTGGAGATGCTCAGAAGATGCATAATAAATAAGGCAAATGAGAATCCTTTTACAGAAATATTCCGAAAAATGTTATAAACGGAAAACAAAATACTTGCAAAGGTACTTATTGTTCCAATAAAGGCAAACAAGTATATAGATATGTATATATATATATATATATATATATATTAATATTATAAAACATTGGTAATTAGAAATGAAACTTTACGTTTCGTATTACAAAGTTTGATAGATCCTTCAGATTTATTTTCACCTGTTAACATTTAAGACGAAGTTACTACTACTTGTATGCTAATGTAACATGCAACTTCGTTAGAAAAAGTTTTAACTATCCTTGAACTTCCCCTGGCATACATTCTGACTGAGAAACATAATGTATAGAGAGAAAATACTTTCGAGTACATTGCACTTTAAAATTAACTAGTTAACATTTATTCAATTTAGATTCAATTATATTATTATACAATAATTCGTAATTAAAATTTTCCTAAGCAGCCTGAACGAAGGCATTGTTCATTATGAAAGTAAAATATATCATTGTACTAGAGGATTTATCAAACTTTTTTCATTATTTCCTGAACATTCAAAAAATCATGTAAAAATTAAAGAATTTGAAAATGAGTCTTAAAAATAATAGCTGGCAGAAAAATTTGTTACAATTATTTAAGATCTTTTGTATATATTCTTATAACACTTTATAGTTGAGAGGTAAAGAGAGAGAGAGAGAGAGAGAGAGAGAGGGAGAGAAACATATGGATAGTAAGACATGGTATCACTGTAAAATCAATATTATGCATAGTATAGCACACAAAGTGTACATTCTTTACATTATCTTCTGTTTATAATTATTCACATAAGTTGTATTAGGTATCATTTAATACTGATTTCGGAGAAATTTATATGCTGAGGAATAAAGCGTAGTAAAAATATATTATCAATGAATATTGCACATAATATTGATGTTAGTGATACAAATAACTTACTCCATGTACAATTATTTGAGCTACAGGCGCCGTGACACGAAATGATTAGACGATTTACAATTATCGATTCTTCAGAGCTTTCCAGTACTCGAATGTAATCATATGGTAATTGTTAGTACTTCATCATTGTAGTCTCATTGTAAGCTAAAATGCATAAGAGCACGATAGTTATCTAATAGCGCTTTGTGTACTTATTTAAACAATACAGCTTACTAAGCGCTGCTGAAAGTGCAACTGTAAATTGCTTCGGTTACGCAGTGAACATAATTCAACTCATATTCACATCATTTTATGTTGCGTATAATAATTATTTTGTTATAAACTTAATCATTTATCCATAGTCTAAGTAATGAAATACTAGCAAATTACTCATAGACTCATAATTTAGCATAGATAAGACACACTTAGCAAGAAAGTATATTTAAAAAATTTTATAAATACCTAGTATTTTAAATGCTGATATAAATTTTTTCGTTATAACGTAACTTACTCGTCCATAAGATTTTTTTCATATATTGCAATTATTAGCATTCATGTGAGTTGATAAGGATTTGTTCACTAAACATTAAACATATTTGTCAACAAAACATTGATAAACTATCATGATTTCTTTGACAACGAATGCTCTTACAATAATATTATGCTATATAGGACGCTCCTATATTATAACGAAACATTCAATTGCCACAAAACCATTCCTACTGTTTCAGAAGTGTTTAAAAATTATGTTAAGAACTGCCATTTATTAATTCTAAATAAGCTTTAGTATGAAAAAATAATTTGCAAAATCCATCACCATTACCGTAAAGGTGAAAGAAATGATATATGTTTGTAGTGCTAGATATTTAAAATGATATATATAATAACTCTGCATTTGTTGCGATTGCAATGTATAATTTTTAATATATCGCAAGAGAAACAGTATTAATGTATTATATTAGGCCCAAAGTCAGTAAGCTATATAAAGTTTAATACATTTCTTCAAGGACCATTTGCCTGTCACATGAAAATGTATTTGATGAATCAATGTACAGTTCCGAATGCCATTTCTACCATCATTAATTAAAACTATAAGATAATAGTCTACTTTATACAACATTTACTACACATACGTCTTTGACAAATTAATGTTACACTACTTGTACAATTCAGTTGTTTATACATTATATGTACAATAGCCATTGCACTCGTACCAAAATTTATTTCTTTTATGTATTTTCTTCGCGTATGAAGTTATGGTAGCCAATTTTTTTTTATACAATTTTTTCTATGCTCTTTAACGTTACGTCGTATCAGATTATATCGATCGATGTATCTTCGGCGAAAGAAATGCAAATGTACAAGTATGAACATTTAAATCTTTTACAACTGAATTAACAAGTAGTAAATTGATGCGATATATATTAATTGGAACTCAAAAGTACCTAATGAATGAATGTCAACTGATCTTCATGTTACTATGATAGATGAACATCGTTACATTACCATACTTACAATTACACTTGCTACAAATATCATCTATTTCCTTATATAACATTATCATTATCAATATACGTGGCCAATAAGAACAGATTTGTACTTGCATTGAAATTGTTAAGTCAACTCCGATCACTTCGCACAGCCCAGTATAGCGTGTATGTTTTCATATTTTTTTGTTTTCTTTTGTTTAAAAATACAATTTGTCATTGGATGGCAGCATTCTTATCAAAAAGTTGGCTTGGAGAATGTTGTAATGACATTTAGGAAGAGATTAGGATTTTTCTAGTAGATACTAGTTTGTTAATAAATATGTGAAATTGTTCCAATTGTTTATGTCGATATCACAGAGGCTTGATCGGAATATCATTTTTGTAGGAAAATAGGTATCTACATATTATGATGGTAATAGAGTTTACGATACTCTTAATATGGGAAGTTAGTTCTTAAAAATGCAATACACTATACATGGGCTAAACGCATTACAACACGACTCCCTTCACCTGGTCATTAGAATTATTCATCAATATGTCTGTCAGCATGTTGAATGTGCGGCAATGTGGAGTATTCGTAATATTCGCTATTAGAATAGTAGTCGACTGCGAGTGATATTGCTAGAGCCTGAAGTAAGAGAAGGAGTGATAAGGATTTCATTTTCATTATTGTATATCATTCCCTTGTTATTACTTGGGTCTAGATCGCAGCGGCTGCTACCTGCGTGAGATCAAACCGTTGCTTGTTCCTACTGTTGGTGTCATTTCCAGTTCTACTAGCAATGGAAAGTGGTCTGAAACACGGTATCATTTTTTTAAATGAGTTACAGCTATTCGTTAAAATTACTAGATTACTGGAATAAAAACTTACCGGATGGTACATGCGGATGCGGACAACCGACCACTTTATGTTCTCTAAACCAATCTGCGCTTAATGGTCCTAAAAGTCCCAATGGTACCATACTTTGTTTCGAATAGAAAATGTAATCTATTATGCCTTTGAAGTCGAATCTACAAAAAGTAGTCATCCTTTTAATAATCAGTTCCAAATTCTAACGACAGTTTTTTTTTTATCGAACTCGGGTAATATTTAACTTACGTGTAATTTGTGTAAGGCATGATGTCTTCGCTATAGGCAGATGCAAGTTTAAAGGAATGCGTAAACTCGTTGGGTTTATCGCAACCAGAGATCTTTTGTAAGCATGATTTATAAGCTAATTCCTTAAAATCGCGGTGATCGGCTGCAACTCGCCCCGAAGTAAGAAATTCAATGACACCTATTTTAAACAGATATATACATATATGAATAATTTGTTTGCAATTATCTTATACAATGCAGCTTAAATAAGTAAAAATTATTTACCTGAATCGGGCAGGGAATTAAAATCACCGCAAAGTAAAAGTTGCACGTTGGAAGAATCAGGCTTGTGACCAGGTCGAAAAGACTGGCCAGCTTGGTCCAAAATGGAACGTAATTCATTGCTCAACATCATTGTTTGTATTAATTTAACATCACAAAATTCGGGATCCCAATGAATGTGTGCCGTGCAAACTAAAATGGGCTGCTGTACTTGTGCCGGATCTGATGGAAGGCCTGTGCATAAAAATATTATTATATTAATATTTATAATATAATTTAGATGGAACAATTTTATTGAAAATCATATTGCATTGTTTTTTGTATAATAAGAAAGACATATGTTATGAAATTTCTTTTTATACATAGCAAAAAGTAATTATTTAATAATTATCAAAAATAATTATTTATTTTATTTTTTGTATGCAATATCGTAAATTAATAATATTAGAATATTTTACAAAAAAATTTCATAAGCAAAATAAATTGGTTCCGGCCGGGATCGAACTGGCGACCTTCTGCGTGTAAAGCAGACGTGATAACCGCTACACTACGGAACCTCGATGACACGTGTCTACCACAACCGATAGTACCGTTGCGAATAAGATAGAGATACGTCATAATATTCAATACGTACACATATGTATCATATTTTTAAAAATTATAAAATAATTTTCCATTTTTTATAAATTGGGATTGGTAGTGATATAGTTATCACTGAATTTTATAAGAAATTTATTTACAAATTGTAACAAATAATTTGACACCTATGAAGATATTTATGTTAATTACATTTTATTGTTGTATATCATTACTATAAAAAGAGTGAATTATTCGAATGTAATAGAATTTTTTTTACATTAAGAAGGAAGGATCAATATAGGATCAGTACATTTTATTTTTTTGTTTGATACAGCTCATCTCTTTAAAAAATAACGATCAAAGTAAATACACCATATAGTAGAAAACAAGGGTAAGCTATAAGCGGTCGTTGATTGTTTTCTCCAGACATAGTAGACAATAATCGAGAAGCTGATAAAGTTGCCCAAGACACGGACAGTGCTGCAAAAATTAATCCAGCCGTGCCACGTAGACTAGTGAAAATACCAAAAGCTGAGAGCGCTACGACCGGTAACAAACAATATCCTAATACAGATGCTACGGACACTAGCGTAATATTATTCAGGCTACTCATTAACGTTAGAAGAATGTACATCAATAGACAAGAGATCATCGCTAAACCATACACATAACCGAAGTGAGCTTTAGAACCAGCTAAAAGAAGGAACGCTGCGAGAGCTAAGCAAAATGCTACTGGGCCAGCTAAATCCGAATCTTGAAGAAGATAATTAGCATCGTCGATTTGTCCTCTTCTATGAAAGGGATTTAATACAGCTAACGTCTTTTGTACAATTCGATCTGGATCTATGCCTAGTTCTTCTAACAAAGGAGGTTCCGTCTCTTCGTCTCCAAAGCCATTTTCACCTATGATTTGAAATTATTCTATGTTATTTAGAACGCCAATGCGAGATACTTCGTACGGTGTATCTTTCTACACGTACCTTTTGTAAAATCATCCTGCGCAAACATGTCATTGCCATAAGCACCTTGAGTAGGATCTAAATAACTTTTTTGCGAATAAGCATTATATTCCGTTTGTTGATCTCCACTGAACGTTTGAAACTCAAATTGTTGGTTAGGTTGTCCAAATGTGGGTGATTCAAAGTTATATTGGCCCTGGGGAGACTGTGGCCAATAATTTTCTTGCCCAGTATAACCAGACATATTGTCGAACTTATTTTCCGTCAAATAATTTCTTCCTTGTCACTACTTTCTTCAAGAAGGATAAAAACAATTAACGTCTTTGACAGTGTGTGAAACAAGAATCGGTAAAGTCATAGTCGGTCAAAATAATGTTTCCACAAAACTCAAGCACATCCCGGCAGGTTCGCCACGTACCTATCCCTGGTTTCCAACTGGATACAAAGATAGCGCTCGATGTATGTTTCGCGCGCGCCACTCGTTCCCGCCATTATCGATCGACAATACGCATTAAATTCGACAAGATAATACCGAGAAATTTCACACCATCCACATATAATCTTTTCCACATAAAAAAGAAGGAACCAGATCATATCATTATCGTCCCGACATCTCGAAGAAATCGATATCACAAATAACGGACCATTCCGATCATCTCGCGAAAAATACGAATAAAGACAACGAACAATTTTATGCAAATTTTGCTAACACACCAAAGAAGGTAAGGAAACATCGAAATAATTTTTCATTATTTATAACATCGGCTCCTCGACCAGCTGGTTATCCAGAGACATAGAAAAATGACGTGTATTATGCATTGACCGGTTATGCATCTTGACGCGATAAACTCGATGCTACGGTCGAACCACGATCGGCACACCTGGCTCGCATAAACTTTGGAAAATAGCGAGGAGAATGAACGATATTTTTCTTTCATCTCTCTCTTCCTTTATATTCCTCTAATCTATCCCCACGTTTTCTCATCTCTTAGCAAGGATCAAGCGATCAGCATAAGTTGATCCTATCGAGAACTCGCGTGACTCGGCACCTACACCATATTAACTCACTTAAACCCTAAGTAATCCCTGGCACGTGGCAGGAAGTAAAGGTGATCGCAATAAAAGAGATGCTAACGGTACGAGTGGATCTTAGGATGGTCATTCTAAATTAACGGCTGAGTGCCTCCATCGCCGGAAATCAGTGCGATAACCCGTTCTGTTAACCTCTATCCAACCTTCGGAGTGGGATCGTAACAAACCAAGTATTATGCAGATGCTTCGTCTATTCGCAATTAGCCAGGAGGCAGGCGTTATCTCGGCCAGGCAATTAAGCGAGAGTTACAAGGCGTCGGTGGTTTCGAATATAACGCGAAGAAATCGACGTTAACGGTTGTCCCAAGAGAGAGATAGAAAGAGAGGAAGAGAGAACCTGAAAATTTTGATTCATGTATTATACAGGAAAGAGAAATACAGGAACGTGATAGAATTATACGTGAATTATATCGAACGATCTCTCTATTATAACGATTTCCCTTTCTCTCTTATACCGTTCGGGAATACTCGCTAATATTTCATTGAAATCCGTTTTCTATCGACGGAAGTATACTGTATAGATGCATGTAGTGCATTGTGAATGTGTCTATTGATTTTCAGAATGAAAATTATCGACGTTTATAGCCTTCGAAGTATAGAATAATCCTGGATTTTGTTCATTCGTCAAACGCATGTCCGTCTCTCGCAATGACACGATACAACATATGTATATAGAATATGCAGATAACACGAATTTCGATTTCATCGTTTAAAGTCTGTTGCTTCTCTCTCTTTCTCTTGGTTTGTTAACGTGTGCATGCCATTTAAAAAAAAAAAAAAGAGGAATAAAAAGTGGAATGAACGGTGTAATATTTGCCGAAGCGTGACGGATACGATGACGGTCCGCTTTGTTCGGAAAAATAGCGTCGCGCGGAGATTCACTACTCGCTTTTTAAAAGCGGAGACGGATTAGTCGAACGACCATTCGCTCGTTCCTTTTCAAGCTTCGACTACGACACTCGGAAATTTGCCTTTCGAATTTAAAAAAACGCGATCCATGAAACGGTGAGAGAGGAAGGGTAGGATATTTAAATTATTCGACGTTACGTCGCTCGAGATTTATCGCAGACGGAGGAATTGTACGGGACAGCGTTTTAAATAAACATGGAGGAGAACATCGGAATATTGACTGTTTGTTTATAGATGTGGAAATAGAGTTACCCTTATTCATTCGAAAATTTCATACCGTCAACGAAGAAAAAGTATTGGGAATATTGCTAGAAAACTAATCGGAAAAAGAATTGTTCGAAATAAATTCGTCGAAGGATTCTTGGCATCGTTATCAAGAATTCTGGAATAAAAGAAAGGAACACTTCAAAGAAGATCATTTTTCTCATTAAAATCCTTATTCATTCGAATACTTTACGTAGAAGAATTGATCAGAATTTTTCAAGAAAACTAATCGGAGAAAGAATTGTTACCGGTAAACTCGTTGAAGGGCCATCCGACTCTTGACATCGTTATCCGGAAGTTCGGAATAAAAAAAAAAAGAGACATCGCTAAGAAGATCATTGTTCTCATAATAATTCCCATTTATTCGAATACTTTACGGAGAAAAATTGATCAGAATTTTCCGAGAAAACTAATCGGAGGCAGAATCGTTCGAAATAAACTCACTGAAGGATTACTGGCATCGTTATCAAGGAGTTCGGAATAAAAAAAAAGAGACATCGAGAAGAAGATCATTGCTTTCGTAATAAATCCCATTTATTCGAATACTTTGCGTAGAAAAATTGATCAAAATTTTCCAGGAAAACTAATAGGAGGTACAATCGTTCGAAATAAACTCACTGAAGGATTACTGGCATCGTTATCAAGAGGTTCATCGAATCAGAAAAAAGAATTGTTAAAGATAAACTCGTCGAAGGACTACTCCAGGCATCGTTATCAAAAAGTCTGGAATAAAAGAAGTAGACGGTTCAGAGAAGATGATCGTCCTCGTAGAAGCCGCGAGGGTAGCTTTCGGTACGGGACCTACCGCAACAAGCTTATATGTACGGTAGGACGACGGTCGTGCGTGATGCTCGCAATTTTCGTTCCGCGAGGGATTAACCGCAACGAAGCGAGAACACTTTCTCGTGCTTCCCATCGAACGGTCGGCACACGAGTGAGTGTACTGCTGCTGCTGAAACGAAGATGAGAGAAAAGAGAAAAAAAAGAGAGAGAGAGAGAAAGAAAGAGAAAATAAATAAAATGGAAAGAGAAGAGTATATTCCACGTGAAAGAGCAAAACGGAGGCTGACTGCACACCAGAAAGAGCACTTGCCCCTCGAGGAATCCTCATTGGATCGTAGCAATCTTTACGAGAGATCTATAACGAGACCGGGCATCCTTCTGTCCACCGTTCTCTTCCTATCCTTTTCTTACTCGCTAACGTAAACCGGTTGAGTACTCGAAAGAAAATAAGAGATAGATAGAGATGGTGTGCACTCACGCACAATAGACGCGTGGTGGAAGCTCACGAAATCCGATTATCGACACGATATTACTTTCGAGATAGGCATGATCATTCGGAATCGAGCCTCTTACCAGATAAAATCAAATTCCACGGTAAAGTGTTGGGGATGGGTAAAAGGATATCGCGCCTGGTGAAAACTCGCTCGGGTGGTACTCGGATTTTTTTTCTTTATTTTACCTGCTCGTTCAACCTGCTTCTCTCTTTATCGTGGCTCGAGGATATATTAATTATGGAAAGAAGGATGACGTATCGAACCCTGATCGATGTCTCTACGTTTATATGTGTATAACTAATAACACGTTGCATCATTTCTGTCATATTTCCTATCCTTCTCGGAAACGTTACGATTATAAATTACTGTTATTGGTCGTGTTTCTGACAAGTTGTCAATAATAATTGGCAATAAAATAAATAGTTGTTCAAAATAAAATCAATTTTGATATTAATGCAAGAAAGTATAGAGACGATAAAACATAATACAAAATATATACAGGGTGTCCGTTTCCATGTAGTCAAGCGGAGGACTACATGTACACATCGATGACTTGAATCGAAAAGTCTAATACCATTTTTCGAAATTCGACTTAGTTAACGAATTATTAACTAAGAAAAATCGGCCAATTACGGCGAGCAGCGACATGTAACGTTGTTTATCGTGGATTGCTCCTCCTGCCGCTTCATCTCTTGCCTAGCTAAGAGCTCGAGTGAACCGCCTTCCTTTGCTAATCGCCGTAATTGACTGATTTTTGTTAGTTAATAATTTGTTAACTAAGTGGAATTTCGAAAAATGGTATTAGACATTTCGATTCAAATCATTGATGTGTACATGTAGTCCTCCGCTTGACTACATGGAAGCGGACACCCTGTATAATATAAATGAAAAAAAGTAGACTAGAGATTCGTCTATTGATTAATTCAGCCTTGACGGAAATTCTTTATATTCTTTATAAAATAAATTCAAATCTTATTCGACAATACGAACGTGACACTAAAATCGACTCGTAAATCCATAACAAGATCGATGCGAAAAAGACGGAACTCGTATCGGAACCGAATGATCCCAGTTTCCTCCCAATCGATCCCGAGGCCCGTTCATCCTTCTTCCTTTCTCCTACGGAGCAGTAAATATCCCTAGGATTCGTAGACGTTAAACGTCCGTTTCCGTGGAATATCCGTGCTGGGGGATATTTCGTAAAAGCCCGGTACTGGCGCGTTTCGGTTGAATCCTACCGGCCGATAAAAGCTCTCCTTCAATCTAAAGAGAGAGAGGGTGAGGGTTGAGTTGCCTTGGCTATAGATCGAAGCTATACGGGGGAAGGACGATATTGATTCGTTGGGTAATTTACGAGGTCCTTCGGCTCGAGGCAACGTGTCCTGGTGTGGAACGGGACGGTGGCTCGCGACCGGTTGTTGTTGCACCAACACCACTACCCATGCCGGCTCGAGAAGGCGGCCTGGTATACCCTCCATTCTAATCTCGGGTGATTTATTCACGTAATGGGAGCACCCATATTGCCGAGCGACTCTCCTCAATTAATGCTCCTCGCGCGGAGTTACGTTATTGAAACGTCTACCGGTGGGACACGATCGTCCTCTCCTACGATTCCACTCTCTCTCTCTCTCTCATATTCTCTCTCTCGTGTTAGGTCTCTTCTACTGTAGAATTCACGCTGGTTCGCTCCCGCGAGGCCACCACCAGGTGGTCCAATTTTCCTGAGTACCTTGCCGCTTCATCGCAGCCACCGCACAGTGATACTATACCAACGCATGCTAGTACCACGAGTCTTTATTATTAGAATTTTCGATTTAGCTAGACCTTTCGACGATACACGACGAGTTTATCGTCCGAGCTGTTAACTACAAAAAATATACGAGTCGGAATCACAATGTTAGATTCACTACGATGAAAGGACAAGAAATGTTGGATCCAGAAGCACCTGATAAACATGGAATTCATGCTATGAGAAAAACTTGATTCGACCGTGATATCCACCGGTCTTGATTTCCTCTTTCACGAGGTTAATCGTAAATTCTACGGTAGTCAAAGTGGCAGAGCCAATAATATCGGCCCTATCGAGCGTGAAAGCCATCGCTGGACTTCCTTGGGTTCGCTCGCGCGACGACGTGGCGCGAACATTGCCTCGATCTTCTCTACCGTGCTTCCTCGCTTTATCCTATGTTAGCCATTTTTTTTGCCTATACTGCTGGAAGCTATATTACCTAGCCATTCGCTATCACGGGTGATAGTTATCGTCCAATGAAACGACTGCACGAATTCTAGTTCTTTTTTCCGCTTTAAACTGATAAAACCCATTAAGGGAGCAGACCTTCTTGAACTCTTGTCTTATTTGATTCTGTTAACTAGCCTAAGGATACGTCTATGGTGCCTTTAATTTTGTAATACTATAGAGATCAAGGAATTATTGGAATTGTAGTTTTTTTTTACCATTTCTGATCATTCTTAGAGACACTTGAATCATCTTATTTGGATTTGGGTTGGTTAAAAACAACGTGTAAGGTTTTAAGATTAATGATCATCGATTTATAAGCACGAATAAATTGCTATTCTTGAATTCTCACGCGATCGGTTCCAAGAGACTTCTTCTTCTCGCTCGAAGGAATGAATCCGATCGAATAAAATTTACATATTACCTGGCATGGAGTTATCGGAATTCTTCGGTTATCTCGGAAACGCGGCATGCTCTTAAATCACGTCCATCCAATTAGTTCACTTCGATGTCTCGCGAGACGCGCTTGGACCGCCGATACGTCAAGTTTCTTCTTTCTCTAGGCAAGACGAGTATGCATGCATGCGTACAGTCATACATGTATGTATATGAGTTTCTTGCTTGCACTCGTTCATTTATGTATTATGCGTGAGCACGCAAATATTCGTAGTGCCACGGGCATCGACCCACGCGTGATCGCGAAACGTCTATCGGTCCGGCTATCTTGGTTAACGAAGGGATATCGATCATTTTGAGTATATGTAATATAAATTTCGGATTATTTCGCATATAGTTCGAAATTATAAATATTCAGCAATTTTTTAAGTTTTAAAACCCTGAATGTACAGTATGCGATTTAATGTCCCGTGACTAATTCTTGACGATCGATGGTACGATAGAAGGATAAGGTTCAAGCTATAATATAACAAAAGAACATTTTGCAAAAAATCAGTCTCGTACAGTGCATGCTCAAAATGATGTCACGAACTTAATTCTTGGCCGATACTTATGATCAATAGCTCATTCGAAAGGTAAAAGATCAGGCTATTAGATGAATTACTTAAAATTTTAAGAGAATCTTATTTCGTATATGTCGGAGTCGGTTATCGAAATCCGAGTCGTTATTTGACTACGTGTTTACGTCGAATGTTATCGACGGAGTTGTTGTACGGAGCCGGATAAACAAATAAAGGAGACCGAGGACACTTTTATTCGTGCGATCGACCCGTGAACACGTACCGTGAGAATACGGATCGCGGGATAACGTAATCTATTGTACCGATTCGAAATATCTGCAATTGTTTCGTTCAATAAACGCAGTAAGTAGGGGAAAGGTGGGATACTTGATCACTGGTACGGTGGTGCCAAACTTACTATACATACCCGTAAATCTGAATGCTTTGAAGAAAACTTGCTACATTTCAAAGATAAAGAAAAATGATCAAGTATCCCTGATGATCGAGTATCCCACCTTTCCCCTATTTAATTATTGTCCTTTCGATGGAGGACGGTCATCGGGCGGACGGCGACGAGGGGCCTCGTCCATCACGCGACAAACCCTCGATCTACCCGAAATATATAAAAATCTACCGAATAATGTCTACAAATATAATATTTTCAATTAAAATATTTCAAAAGTAATATGCAAGATATGATATCGGAGTAAATGAAATAAGTTCGCAAGCACCGATATACCAACCGGAAGGTACTCGGTGCTGAACGAAAGCAAAAAGTGGGTGGAAGCTAAGTGACAGACGAAGAAAACATCGAGAAGGAAGATTCTCGTTCGAGATAGGATTGGCAGCACCAGCGAAACGAATTATAAAGCGGTCTTCTTGGGTCCGCGATCGTGAACTCGTGCCACTTCATTTCCTTACCGGCAGTTCGTTCCACTACCTCCCTTCTCTCGATATATATCTACCTGCATATAGATTGCTATACGCGAGGGCACAGAGAACTGCCGGCAATTAATTAAGCGCTCACTCCGTACGCGTAATACGGGGCTGGTTAGCTAGGGTTTTACCGACCAACCGATATATCGGTGATTGAGAAAAAAAAAACCCTCTCCCGAGAAATGCGATTTATCAGGAATCTCATAACAGAACGATTCTTACTCGACGCGGTCTTAATAGTGTATCTCAACGTCGAAATAGCGTTGGGGCAACCATTGCTCTTAGCACTGATCGATATATCCGGTTATTACTATCATTCGAAGTTAAATAGGGTAGCTGGAAATATGATTCAGGGAATTTTGAACTAACGTGATTATCGTAATTTACGTTTAGGTGCTGAAAATCTGACGTAATGATCGAATCAATTTGTTACGAGCTGGATATCACGATCGGGCTGATGTGTTTTACGGTTAGAGATACTTGTTTTAAATCGTCTTGCTTCGGGAAAAGATTCTGTAAATGATCAGTGCATTTTTTTTTTGTTATCACATTGTATCGAGATGAAATTCCAGAGAATTTTGACATTTCCCAATGAAATAATACGAAAGTGAATGAATCGTTGAAAGTTATAACGGACCATCCAACGTAAGAGTATATATACATACATATATCCTTTCTAATCTATTCGAGTGACGCGAGGATGCTTCAACGTAATTGGTTCAATCCCGCGCAACGAGGATGAGTCGGCAACAAAGATGCAAAAGCTCTCGCTAGAGCGAAAAAGAGAGAGAGAAAACAAGAGAGCTATGGCGTACATCAGCTGAGAGAGAAAATGTGGCTTTCGCGATTACCGGCGCCGGAAGAACGATTTATTTTCTGAATATATTATATCTACTCTCGCGATACCCCCAGGGAGATTAGATCTTGTCAACCTTTTCCACTCACCGACATCGATAGATCATGTTCATCGAAGTCAATGGATCGATCTACCTTACTTTGAATTTTTAACCTTTCGAATCTACCGACTAATACTATTATCTTGTATTTTCCGAAAGTAGAGAGATCAGGATTATTTATTTTAGAGAAATTAGCTAGAGTTCGTAGCTAAGAAATGGCATCTTTTGGCATCTAAAAATGAATATCTTTCCTAATCAATTTATCTTAATGCCACATAATGATTAACAGTAATTTGTTTGAGAAAGCCCAACAGAATCTGTGACTAATAAATCTGATGTTCGTAATGTCTGATAACTTTGTCGTTTGGCTTCTGCAAAATTTATACCTTTCTCAATTAATTTATTTTAATTAATGCGGTGGTAATCTAATGATAATGTAACAGTATTATTCGTGTTTCTTCACGAACTGACGTTAATTATCATAAAATAGTAAATCTAGGTAATTATTGCAAATCAGATTGGAATCTCAACGAAATCCTTCAATTCATCCACCTCGTTCGTCTCCTCGGGCTAAAAACCTCCACGGTCGAAGAAATCGTGCGCTAGCGTTGAGGAACGAGTTATCCTCGCAAAATGGAGTCGCCTTAACTGGCCTCGCTTGTAATTGAGTTGGGTGCGCTCGATCGGTTAATATTCCGCTCGTATTTCAACGCGTTTATTAATCGTTCGACGGTGGCAACTGCAACACGCAACTCCTGCCTCGATCTTCGCGTTATAATACACCTTCTTCCTACGGGTTACGAAGAAGAGAAAAGGAAAGGATTTATAGAAGGTAAAATCGAATACCCCCTATCGTTTAGGGTCCCTATACATAGGGTGTACGATCGAATACAATTCGTTTCTATTAAAACCAGTATCTTTGGACAATGCTTTTGTGGTTATTTCAAATTAAAATCGATGCCAGCTTACGGTACATGGCCAACTGTTTAGAATCGTACAATATTTGATTAAAATTTGTATATTTCTTCCCAACATTAAGCAGGTGATCAAAGATTTTAAGTATTCTTTGAAGAAGTATTCATTAAAGTAGCATTGTTTTTTTTTTATTTCAATTTTAATTATTTTTAAATTGCTGATCGATGAACGATATTACTGGACACCATATACATATGGTGTCTATACTTTGTTCCGAGAGATCCTTGTTAGGTGGATCTTCCAACAGGTTTTCAAAGTATCGCGTGCCACTTACAGACGGATCGGTACATCCCCATCAATTATGAAAATGACAGAGTGGAGAAAAAAAAAGTGTAAGAACGATTCCTCCATCGTTAATTAGCTTGAATTACTGAAATGCGTGTACCGAACCTTTGGAGTATCAAACGAGCAAGAAAGGTAGACTCGTTTCTGTATTTTTCCTTTTTTCATTATGCCTTTCTCTTATCGAGTCCCCCTGATAAGTGTTTAGATCAGAACTAATACATTTCTACTCGTTCCATTTCCCCTTTCACTCCTTCCTGTACCAATTAAATCCCTTTGTTCCATTAGGATATCGTATCGGTAAATTCACGAGCGTTTAGCGAAGGAGGACCGAGGTTTAACGAGCGTAAAAGTCCGAGATCTGATTCTTTCTTTCGTTTCCCGTTTGCTGTCTCTCTCTTCGTTTCTCTCTTTGCCGTCAGAAAAGTCGACTGTAAACGATCGTCGAGAATCTTTTATTATCGGCGTCCTCCTTTTTCACGGAGGTTATCGAACATCGAAGAAGTGCTTTTATCAATGGCTCGCACTACTTACCGCAGATGAAAGAGAAAGAGAGAGAGAGAGATAAAACGTTTATTTTTCTCGTCTTTCATACTATATGTGTGTATTTATGTTGCATTCTTTATATTTTCTGTATGTAAAAAAGAAGTCTCGAGATCCCGACGAACGACAATTTTAACGAGGTCGACCCGAATACCTATTTACATAGATCGAACTTTCAGTCGAGATAAGTTTGATCTTGAATTTACTATTTGAAAACTAAAGTATAGAATATAATTCGCTCATTTGCTGCAACATCGTTCCAAATTTGTTGGTAAGTAAAAATTTATAACACTGAATTATAACAATTATGATTTATAGGTCATGTTATTACTGCGAATGAGCGATATATACGAAAAAGTATAAAAAAAATGATCAAACTTACCGTTATCCCAAGCGGCTTCTTTCGTTCTAAGAAGCGCTGCCAATCCGATATTATCTTTCGGCATGACTCTGTTCAGCATATTATCCGAGCCCTCGGCGTTCGCCATAGCCAATTGATTGAATTCGACTAAATGCTCCTTTATCAGGGTGAATCTGAAACGAAGAGAAAGAAAAAAAAATCAAATCCAGCGACTAATCTCGATTGGATCTCTCGATTTTCGGGAACCAATCGAAGTTTCTCTTTATCACGCGAAAGAGAGAGTCCCTTTCTCTACGTTCGTTCACCGTACGATAACTCTTGCCGATTTCTGTCGGGGAAAAACTACATAGGAAGGCGTATCACGTAGTATCGTCGTACCGCCCATGCCGTACCGGAGACTCGGCTTTCGGGGGCGAATATGTGTCGCACGTATAGTCGAGAGAAATATATTCTTCAGCGAATCCCCATTACGAGCCATCACATACACCCCCCTTCGAGCCCCTTTCACCCTTCTTCTTTACCCCACCCAATCCTCCCGTTCGTCTCAGTTACCCGTAAACAAGATTGAATCAACGTCACCCGCAGTTGCACAACAGATGTCGTGCCAGGATTGTATAAATACTCCTCTACTCGGTAAGATAAAGCAAGCCCATGGTCCTGCTCTTGAACGAAGCCGAACGTAAATCGTATCTCCGAAGAAAATGGGAATCCGTAGATATTGAAAAGGAACAAAGGGGATGAGAATAAGTTGAAATAAGAGAAAATATCGACCCTTGGCGGTTGTTTGTCTCAAAATCTGTATAAAATGATAAAACAAAACCGTTTTCTTCTCTTTAAGTACTATCGACGACGTTTCTGCACACAGAGTCTATAGATTTATGTGCTCTTTTCGGTAAATTGTCTTTAAGTAGTATTTATATATCTAATAAAAATGTTCCCTTCCAATTTCGTCGGAATATTGTAACAATTGAGAAGAGTAACTGTATTCTATGGACCACGTGTCAATCAAAATATTTATACATTTACATTTTTTATTTACTCAATAAAAATAGGTTGAAAAAATTCATGTTAGCGTCCGTCACTATTTCACGTATTTCCATGAGGTTTGAATTATTTCCTTCGCACGAAAGCTTTTTTATGCATTTTTTTAATATTTGAAACATACACCATTTTTTAATCGGAGGTCGAATCGAATCGAAATTGTCAGGTGATTTTTGTTAGATGCAACCTGAATCGTTCTTTATTCGAAGCTGTCCTACATAATACGTAAACGCAAATATGTGTAATTCATTTGAAATAAAAATGTAGTAGTACAGTAGAAAAACAAGAATCTGTAAGTGTATTATTTTTTTAATGGAAGTGGGAAAACAACATGATGTATTTGTTTCTTTTTAATGACGAATTAACTCTTTTTACCCAAACTTTTAATTATAACACAGATAATAATGAATTTGTTTATTTTATTTGTTTCAGACCATCATTGCGAACGCGCGTGGCAGTGGATAAATCGTTTTCTGTCTCGCAATAAAAGAATTGTTACAATGTACAGTCAGTGTTGCTCGATAATTAAAATTTTTCCGTGTTTCGCGAGTTGTATTGACTTTCGGGGACATTCTTTTGTCTACTGCGCGCAATGTAGTCATTGAGTCAGTATTTGTTCGTATAAAACTCTTTCGTTAGCAGCCATAGAGACTGCTGTTATATGAAAATGAAATTTTGCGAGGTAAACTCAGTATTCGTTTCGTTATTAAAACATAATTATCGTGTATTAGAGACAGTGCATGCTTGTCAAACTTTATTTTCACTCATGTTTTGTCGTGCATATCGCGAAAGTAGAATCGATGCATCATCGAAGATCATCGAGCTGATAGCAGATTCATCTATCGAAGAACAAGCCACGGCGATTATCAACCTACAGCATATTCGACCTACTTTGATGTCGACCTACATCATTTTTCAACCTTCTACGGATCAACCTCCCTCATTTTCAACCTACAACGCGGACGAGTGTTTTGGAGCCATCGTAGAACTTCGGAAGTAGTGAGTGAACAAATTTAAGTCCCTCCAGTGGTTACTGGTTGTAATTTTTCAAATAGTTACTTGACGAGCACGACCATGAGTGAATCCTTTTGTTTTTTTTTTTTTTTTTTTTTTTTTTTTTCGAGAGTCATCGTTAATTCGTTCAATTTTCGCGATTTTGAATAGTCTATTAAACGGGGTTCGACCCAGGTTCGAAAGTCTTTGATTCGGTTATCAGGAATTTCATTATTTTTCCGAAAGGTTTTCTTTTCTCCTTCTTGGTATTGTCGTAGCGTTCATTAAGGCCACGCGCGAGGAAGAAGCCGAGGGTAAAGGACTCTCGTTCGCCTTTAAAAGAAGCCGTTTCTTCTTTTCTCCTATATGTATATGTATTTATATTTATATATACATATATCCACGCGTTGCATCCGTTAGCAGAGACCATTTGTGAGCCACGCCATTTCTGTCTCGTATCTTGTTATTCCCTAGAGATCCAAGCTTGCGTAATATTTTCGTTCTTTCGCTCGCTCGCTTTTCTCTGCTCGAAGACGCGCGTTTAAGATACTAACAGTGGAAAAGTACCGTTCGAGTGGCGTTCGACGATCTTAAAAATGTCAGATTCTCGAGAATAGGTAGGAACGTGACGTAAGAGGACTGGTCCTTTATTATAAATAAATTGTTTCTCTCTGTTTTATCTAATTCTCCAGAATTATGTAAATGTTAGAAGATAAGTAGTCGAATTTATTGCATAAAACATTATAATATTTTGTCATTTTCAGAGAACAGAATCTTGTCTCTTAAGGATTACGAACATAATGATTTTTGAAGATAACCTTTGAAATTTCTCGCATTAAAAATTGTGTTATTCCCTATTGATCGTTTCCACATTTTTCCTTATTTAGAATTTGTCTACTCCATCATCATTTTTTATCTTAACACATTCGACAATCGAGGATCACTTTTAAACAAAAAGATCTCAAGTATTCAGGGTTGTAAATATTAACCCTTTGCACTCGAAACAGTTTTCGAGCAAACGAACAGCAACTCTTTGTTTATTTGTTTATTTTTGTTGTTTTTGTTTCATTTCATTTCATTTCATTTATTTAGTAAACGGGATAAACCCTTTAGTAACACAGAGTAGAAAAATAGGAATAAAGATACAAAAATACAAAAATACAATAAAGTAAGTAGGATGAAAAATTAAAATGATCCGTAATGGTTCATGAGGAATGCAATTACTTTAAATCATGTGGTGAGTGAGAGTCACCTCTCGAGTGCAAAGGGTTAAAATTAAAAAAAAAAAAACCGTCGAAATTTATCACATCCAAATATGATCTTTCGTCTAGATCATTAAACGGATCCTTCTTCGTAGAAAATCTATTCGCAAGGATCATCATCTTTCTTACTCTTATACCCATTCGAGTGATAATCACTTTGAGAGACTAACCGCGCAAGTAGTATCGTTCCTCGCGACACGTATCGGAAATAAGTTGGAAAGTGGGTAGGAGAAACTTGGAACGATACGTCGACCACGAGGAGAAGAAAACGAAAAAAGGCAAAAGTAGTAGTGGAAGAAGAAGAAGCTCGATCTCGTGGGCTGAAACGCGATTCAGAACTATCGACGTTTCCGTAGTATCGTCCGGCCGGCCATCCGTTCGAAAAGTTTTGCCGAGCCACGAGCAGGCACGTCTAGCTAGACGCGAGTATTACTTCGAGGAGAATTCTCTATCTATCTATCTCTCTCTCTCACTCTTCTATCCGAAGCCGCCCCTTTCTCTTCTTACCGAACTAATACGAAAGTTTGACGAGGGAGTCGGCGAACAAATATTTCGTTGGATCCTCCGAGTGCAATAAACCGAGCCGAAGAATAGCTGTAGAGGTAGGTACGTGCTTTTGGTGAACAGACTCGATTATTCTCCCGAACGGAATCTATATATATAGACTAAAAATAGATAGATTTATTAATATCCACTTACTGTGTCGGAGAAGAAAAAATTCAGCTTCGGTCAGAAATTAAATCAGAAGATGGGGCAAATTAAAAATCAATTTATCCAACAATATAACCCGAGGAGAAAAATAAACGGGATACATATTTATCCTGGAATCTATTAAGAAGTCGATAAGATATCGAAAGGAAAAATATCTATTTAATTTATTTTTTAATATAGACATAAATAGAGTATAATATAAAGAACGAGAGCAATTTGCACAACTGGCTCATTCCAAATGCAATCATCACGGATTGAACGCATACATTCGATAACGTTTCCATCGAGGCTAATCGCGAGAGGTCGAGTGCCCGAGGTCGTTCGAGGAAATATTCACGAATTATTCCGCGTGCTTTTCCGTAGCACCGATACATAGAACCCAACCAACCCCCTTCTCTCTTTACGTATAATATAACGTGGTATAGATGGTATATACAGGGTGAGTGCAACGCTGGACGATGTAGGTCATATTCCAAAGTTTTGTCATTTGGCTGACCTTAATATCGTCATAGAGACGTCTGTTCCACGAAGCATTTATGATGTCGGTGTTATAAAGGGACGTTATATCGCGCTCGACATACGTTACAGTGAATTAATCGTTTCTATCTCGCTCGATGCCCCATCGTTCGTCATGACACCTACATATTGCGTCAAATTTTTGAATATTTTCAAAATATCCAACGTTTATCGTTTTCGAAGCAGCCTCGTTAAATGCAAAAATAATGCTCGATTGTCACGTTTCATTCGCTCCTTTGATAGAAAAAAAAAAAGTAAACATTTTATTACCACCAGGATTTTGACAAGCTGCTCCATTAAGAGGAGGTCAGTCTTTATCGAAATTTTGTCCCGAATATACGACAGAAATGTCGTCGCAACGCGGTCACGTTCATTATTCATTTTTGCTTGATCGGTTTTAATATGGTTGATGCAATTATTTTAGATTTAATAGAATCGACATTTTAACCCTTCGAAGTCCATTTTATGTATAATTGTACTAGATACATTTTTTAATTGTTATGCGACAAAGATAAACAGGTATTTCTCCCGCATGCTCGAAATAAACTGTCGAGTCCGACTCGAAATACAACTGCAGAATTAATCCAACTATTTTTGGATCTCGGAGCTGCAAAAGGTGGTCGAATTCTTTATCAAGATTTCTACGTTGTACATCGTAATAGTTCTTAACACGCGAGATATACCGGTAGCTCTCTCACGATGGTAACCAGTCTTCGTAAATTGGATGTAGCTGTACCGAAGGTGGAAATGCAAATTTTCGTTGGCTGTCCGCGTTGATATTTGTTCAAGTGGGGGTCCGCAAGCTTCGCAGCTCTTGTGTTATCTCGACGGAATTTGCGTTACCTTGTCGTTTCTGGTTACGTTCTAACCGATCGTTGTCGCGTGTTCATAGTATTTCCACTTTTGAACAGAGATTACAGCGAGCGGAATATATCGGACTCGTTTCATCGACTACGCCATAATACCTACTAGTTGTCAACGAGAACCGAGGAATACGTCCTGGCGTTGAAGAAAGTTTGATTAAAAAAGTTGATCGTGCCTTTATTTAACCGTTTCAAATTAGAAACTGTATCTTAGTCGACCTCGTTCTCCTCTCCCTTTTTCTTCTCACTTGGACGCCGAGAGAAGAACAATCTCCCAAAGTTACGTACACGAGTTGAAATTTACGAAGGAAAGTTTATATTTAACGTGTTTGCCTCGGTGACCGGTGGTTGATCCGTCAGATTTTTATTTTCGTGAGTATCGTTTGTCGTGTATTTACCAGAATCTAACCACCGGTCGTAAGAAGTATAAGGCTTGATATAAATAGTGCGATATGTGAATTTTATCGGTATCTTTATTCAGAAACAAATTATAAACAAAATCATATATTTCTTGGTTATTTATATATATAAATTATACTTACTTGGCTGTTCTATAAAAAATGGCGCACCCATCGACGTACTTCCTATCGTTCTCCGCCATCGTCTTAGCTCGCGATTTCGGGGAGAAGATGCCGTCGTACCCGTCGTGCTTGAGCTCAGGCAGGAAGAAATTGTAGAATTGGTCCGTCTCGACCTCCTGCAGGCTGATGATGTCCGCGGCGTAATGTCGTATCTCATCGAGTATACCCTTTTTCCGATATTCCCAATCGAGGGCCCAGCTCGGACAATAACCGTACATCTGCCGCGTCGCGTACTTGTCGCACAGCACGTTGTAACACATTACCGTAAATATACCTATAACAATAAAGAAGAGTTTTTATCGATCGCCTTTATATTCTCGCGCTTATAGCAACCTAGGAGAATTTTTTTTTTTTTCGAGCGTGCGCGCCTGCAAAAATATGCACCCGTGTGTGTTTATATCGTAAAACGAGTTAGAAAACGGTAGGATATTTTCGTACTATCGATTTATCGTCATCGAGTAGAACCGGTTACCTGTCTGCTTCTAAACGAGATAACAAAAGATGATACATCAATGCGCAATAAGACAAAGTGAAGTTGAACGTGTTCCTTAGAAATTCGTTATACGACGTCTGCATAAACACGAACCGACCGGTTGCGTTCGTTTCGAGTAGAAACACGCACGGATCGATCAACAAACAAACACACGGAGTTCTCAGTCATTACCGCAGTCCTTTGTCCAAGCTCGTATTTTCTTAACGCTTGTTTACACAATAGCTTCGAATCGATTAAGCCGGTCATTAATCAACGACACACCGAGCTGCAAGAAACCTACCAAGCTAATTGTTTCTTGTTCTTCGTTACTTCGAGAACAGGATTTATCGAAGGACAGTTCGATCGAGATAAGAACGAACTCTAATCGATCGAAGATTTCAACGTTCGTTTCGCGCTCCGGTTGACTTTGAGATAAGATCGAACGACTTTGTAAGAAGCTTTGGTACTCGTAACTCCCTTGATAGAATGTTTCAACCCCAAGAGCAATAAGAAAGGAAGATCATCTCTTCGAGTGCTTGCTAAAACGAGCGGACACGCGTGTACGTATATCGGGTTCCGAACACGTAGGAACAACGTTGACTAGACCTACCGAGGGGATAAGAGGATTAGCGTGAAGTGAACTGTCTTCCCGACGTCCCTCAGACCGTGCATAAATTACTTGTGCGCGAACCTGCCAACTCCTCTGTCCATTCGTTTCTTACCTAGAATTTATTATTCTTTAGAGATGTGAATATCGATCCAAAATGTTCTTAAATTTTTTACTTTGATTATTATTGATCACAGGATTGGATGAAATGGTTACTGTTAGATACATAGGGTTGTACGAGTTGGTGTAAAAACTGTTGATCTTAACGATCGATGGTTCGATCGAAAGATAAAGGTTCAAGCTATAATTTAATAAAAGAAAATTTCATTTCTGAATTTCGAGCACAATTTTTGTAATAAAAAGGAGATCTCATAAAAATGTTGTTATGGTCATCTTGTAGCTTGTTCTTTTAGCTTTCTAACGAGCCATCGATCGTTAAAATCGGCCGAGAATTGCGTTCTAGAAAAGAATTTTCGTGAACTCCTTCCAACGCTCGGGGAGAAATGTGACTATGAAGCCATGTGTTTTGGAAGACATTCCGGATGTTCTCAACCAATTTAGAAGTTCCAGACCGATCCTAACAGTCGATGGCTTGTTCGAAAGAGGAAGGTTCGAGCTAAGTAATGGTATATACATGTATATACCTATGGATATATTCATATATCTATGGAGTCCCGGCATCTGGCCGATGTCATCGATAATAACGCTTCAGAATGTTTGGTTGCTCATATCGGCTGATGTTATTTCTCTATCCAAATGATACTTATATCATCTCGTAGCTTATTCTTTTGGCTATCGTATAAAATACAGGTCGATCAGATAGGTCAAGAATTACGCTCTGCACGGCCAACTTTATAATAAGAACGAAGAGGGAATTTAATTCGACGATATTTTTTAAACATCCGATAAGTTCTTGGCCAATTTTAAATAAGATTACACGACACTATTTGTATATTTTTTCGTATCATAACCAACAAACTTAAAATTCATTTAATCTTCCTAAACTTCTCGGTTCTTAGATTTCCATCGATAATACCTAGCTTCTCGTCGTTAAGAATTCACGATCCCCGTCGGATAATACCTTGATAGTAATCTTCGCGAAGGATCGAATCTAATTAATAACTTTCTAACGTCAAGTAAGGATCCCCTCGGTGTGCCAGTTTGAAGAATCTCCCCGCGTTTTCGGGAGGAAGACTTTTCCTGTTTAATGGAAACTTCATGACTGAAGGAGAGAGGTCGATGAGAAGAGCAGCCAGTAGTGGTGGTAAGAAAAGATTCGATAGTGCTAGTAATTACAGAACTTAGTAGTATCGTAACGGAGTAACCTCGCAGCAAAGTTCTATTTAAGGGAAAATAAAACGCGAGGTTCTTTATAAACGGCAACGCGGTGACGCCATTATGGAAATTGTTAGTTTGCGAGTAAAATTTTCAAAAGCTGCCCGATACTTCGTTGGGCGGAGTCCTCCTCTTTTTTCTCCTCTCTTTTTTAAACTTTTTCCCCCGCGTGGATCGTTAATACATAAGTTGGACCATTTATATGGTAACACACTTTGAGATCCTTTGTCGTTAGGAGACACATCCTTTCTTTTCTATACTTTTTAACTCAACTTTTTAACTAATTTAAACTCATTTTAATCCACCATAATGTTTTCTGACTTACGGCCAACGTATCTACATGTATTTGCATATTTATTTTCTCATATCATTTTCGTCACGAGCAAAAACCCAACGATATCTTAACCAATATTCTTTTATGCGATTCGAGTTTAAACCGACGTGACGTGAAAGTAGAAAAAAAGAGACTGTCACCTGGTTATTCTTAGTTTCTTTTGAAAATATACTAAATTCGTCAAATTTTTCAATATAGACAATTTTTTATTCAATTTTCATCCGACAGACCATGCAGAACGGGACTGAATTCACATTACATACTAAATGTGAAGTGTATCAACCGACTCGCAGAGCGTTAGAGTCCAGTGTACGTTTGGAGTTATATTTAACCAACCAACCTCTTGACCAAACACAGCATCAGTTAAATATAACTCGCGTGGCGATCAAAGCGTCAAATAGCCCAAACAAATGTGGGCTAGAGAGTTAAATACCTTTGCCCCCTTGTATGTTCCAAAAGAAGTACAGCTTATTCTCTTCCACCAGTTAATCAATAATCTCTACTTTTTTCGTGGAATTAAACAAAAATAGCAAGGCACTTTCGATATTCTTCGTTCAAACCTGTGTTTCTATCTAGGCCGCAGATAAAACGCTAATGGTGAAGTTTATTATATTCCAGCACGGATAATCGCTTGTTTACGAGCAAGAGAGAGAAATGAGAGCGTGCGCGCGGTTAGCTCGCTGCGAGAGTGGATGATGATGATGCGGTTACCGTTAGCTCCATTAACAGGATTCAACCAGGGAAGCTCTTTTCTACAATCAAAATGACAACGGACAGTTTATTCGTTCGTCGTCTTTCGCGAATTTTCGAAAGTACTTACTACCACTCTCACTCTTTCTCTCACACATCTCACATCGTGTAGTTCGAAACCTTCTCGATTCATGGGATAGCTTCTTGCTCGTTAACTTAGCTCGAAGATACGAAAATCCGAGACTCCCGGGAAGATTCGTTTACGTTCTAACCCTGGTGTAAGGCAAGCGTGCATGGGAATTACCGTTTCTCTGCCTTCGCCGCACTTGCCGAACGTTACTGTTAACTATTATCGCTCGGGGAAGTTGACGTTTATTATTGCTGCTCTCGGTACTGGTGGTAGTTAGCCAACGCTATTCTACAAGCGGAGTAATCGCGTCGAGACCGTAACAACGGACGGGATATAAAACGAAAAGTTTAGAGAGAGGAAAGTCTTCGTTTGTAATAACGGTAATAGGCGTAAGCTTGCTATTTTGTTGCGATTTTAAGTTACGTTCTTTGGTATTCGATTAAATAACAATTCCGAACCTTGATTATTTTCTTTTATTTTTATCTTTAGTTTGAACGTCGATTTTCGAATTGTTGGGATATCACGATAATTGTTTTATTGGTTTCTAATTATTTTGAAAATCGATCGACTATGGTTTATTTTTGGTGGAACGAACGAAGACGATGATTATCGTCGAAGGAAGAGAAAACTTTTCGATACGGCTCGCAAAGTAGGCGTCTTTGATGAGAGATTTAAGTGCACGTCGAACGCGAAGAATCCTCGCTTAAGTGCTCGACATTTTACCACCGGTCTCTTCGCGGAAGTTTCTTAGCTTGGGAGACTAGATATCGTAATAGTCGTTGACTTTCTTCTTCGTATTTACTTAATAATATATTCAACATCTCGTGCATTAACTTTCGTCATTTTTCTTTTAGCAAAAATATATAGCAAGGGGATGATAGTTTTATCTACGGAGCGTTCCATTTAAAACCAAGCACATCCAATATCCCCTCGAATCGTTTGATACGAACTAGTACATAGTACGAGCATTGCTTGCCGATAATATCAAAGACACGATGGGTGTTTTAATTTGTGTATCACAACTCATAAAGAATTCAATTAAAAAAATCAAGTTTGAATGTGGAAACAATGCGAAAGTCTCAAACTTATGAATTTCGGTTGAAAGTGATCGATCAGCTGATCACGTATCCACGAAAATAGAGGAGAGTTTATCGAGAATTCAATTGTTCCTTAATATGTTATAAACTTTCTCATCTCTCGCTAACAAACTTTTGTTTCCGGGCCCAGCACGAAATAGGGAACTAACGAAGAACGTCACGGAACGATGAAATGAAGAGAGAGAGAGAGAGACAAGCCTTGATGAATTAATCAATTTTTGCCATTTCATCAAGGTAGACATCTTGTTACTCGCGGTAGGATCGTTGATGGGTCTGCTCGATGGGATTACGAGAGCACACGCCAACGGCGAAAGGAATTTACGGAAAACGAAAGAGAGATAACTTCGTTCGGCACGCGGTGCGTGGGAGAAAAATTGATTCACCCTTAGGTAGTGGCTGACCTATAAATATGACGTTGACGTTGATGCTGTAAAATGGATTCTTTGTCACCTTGCGGTAAAACCTTAGATCCCGAAGAAAAATGAATTATAAGATTGATTTGTTGCAATCTTTTTGAGAGACTTTTTATATCGAAGCAAAAATACGAAAATTTGGGGTCAATACTGGGGAAATTGTTCGATATCCTATCAGCTTCGATAAATTTTGATCAATATTGACTCGGACATTATAAAATTGACATTTTGGAAGAGATATTTTCATTCGTGGTATGTATATTGAAAATGTTCGTGAATTTCAAACTACTATTGACGTCGATATAATAAAATTGATTACTCGATATTTTTTACGGAGAAATTTTCGTTTACACGGGAAATATTGAAAACGTTCGCAAATTTTAACTGTTATTTACGTTGACATTACTAAATGAATTCGTCGTAATCCTTTACGAGATAGCAGCGTCTATCCCGAAAGTGTACCACGAATTTCAACTGTTTGCCAAATCTCGAAGTTACTCGATATTGTCAGAGAATTCTCCTCGTGGAAGTATCTCTTCGAGAGAAGAAAGAGATAGATAGATAGAGTAAGAGACTTGACTCGAATCCGCGCATTTCGAGTTTCACCGGAACGACGAGATATCCGCAGGTCGTAAACTAAAGTTCGAAGCAAGTGCCCAGGGCACACGGTTTCGTTGGCAAACAGCCTGTCGATAGAAACACCCACGGAAATTTTGCTCGGGGCACGCGGAGGAACCCGCTTGCCCTCGCGTTAATCGCTTTAATTCCCAAAGTGTTTATCGGCTGTCACGATCGCCGATTTCGGTCATTCTCACTGAGTTTCATTAAAACGGACGACACATTGTATCTTCGACGTTATTATTCTTATAAAACTTATAACAATTTTTTATAATCATCCATTATTTATGCAGGTTTACTATAATCCAAAAATATTCTTTAGCAAGCATAATAAAAGACTTTTGTACACGTTTCTTAAAGATATAAAAATCTAAAGAATTTTATACAGATCTTTTTCTGTAAAAAAAATAATGTAATCTTTAGTTAATCGTTTGTCACCCTATGCAATTATTCCACCACACAGCACTTTCTTCTCGAACACGTGGGTGGTTACGGCACGATTGTCAATGGCAGGTAGGCTCTGGCCTCTCCATTCACGGCTAGGAATGGTATTTCCGAGGTCAACGATGCCGCGACCTACCTCAACAGTCGCCAAACCAGTTTCAGAAAATCCGAACAGGTTAGCTAATTTACGCGAGAAAGAGGCGAGAAGGAAGTGGTACTTTTACAAGTGTAACGAATTAATGCAAGCTCGTTTATTTTCACTTTTATCTTTATTTACACTTTCGATTCATCTTTCTTTTTTCATCATGAACCGAACTTCACCGTTAAACGCGCATTTAATTCGTCTTCTCGTTTGTACATTTATTCTTTCTTTTTTGACCCAAAAATTGAATAAAAGTTCTATTCGCTCTAAAATTTCTCGAAACAAAGGAGAGGCTTCTAAGAATAATTACGATAAATACGAAATCTAGGTCTTCTACGAATAAAATATTCGTAGAAAGTAGAAATACACTTACTCGTGGCAATATCGCGTTACGTTCACCGTTGCCCGATACGTCGTCTACAAAATGCACCGTTCGGAAGCTCGTTCGAGAGCTTCACCGGATACTCGATTCTAAGTCGACGGTCTCGTAGGCAGTAGGTTCTCTTCTCCTATCGATGGCCCGGGGCCAGAAGCTCGCTGACCCGGACTAAATTACATTTCGAGACGTAGAAACCGTTCGATCGAAAGATTCGACGGTAACGACCAGACGCATTCTCGACTACAATGGAAGCATCTTTTTTTTCATTGGATTGCACGCTTCTCTCCATTTTAGACTTTTCGCAGATCATCCTAAACGTTTGTCCTTGGAGATCTTCGGACAGCTCCTAATTTTGTGAAGATCCTTAAGGCTGTTCACCACCCAATACGTTTTTACGATAACTCTCCTGGTCACAGTTTTTGACCGATTTTGACGAACAAGGGTTTATTCGAAAGCTGAAAGATTTATTATGAAGATGATCTTTTTGAAATTTTCAAAAAAGTTTTTTTTCGTCATACGTCTTTTTCAGATGCGTTTTTTGCCAAAAAATAAGTATTTATTGAAAATTTGGAAAAGATCATCTCCCTCAGAAATTATTCAGCTTTTGAATAAGCCTTTGTTTGGCAAAATCGGTCGAAAACTGTGACCAGGAGAGTTATCGTAAAAAGGTATTGGGTGGTGAACAGCTTTAAAAAACGGAATTTTTTTCAAAGAATATTCTAAACCCTCGTTTATGAACACTCAAAAAATGTGTTTTTCCGAAGTCATATTAAATTCTGTTTCCGTAGGTCGCTGACAACGCGTAGCTTCGCGGTATAAAGAAGAAAAACAATTTTTTTTTTTTTTCCAAATACCATACCAAACTGCTTGTTTCTGTAGGTCGCCATTCCAAACATGTAGTTTCGCAAACGTGGTATAAACAGGAAATTGGTGGGTAGATCCGATGTCGTATATAACGCGAAGTAGTACTACTCGGAATTTACATCTGCTAGCGCGAGTTTCTACGAGCGTAAATTTGTGCTTCCCGCAGAATGCATCAGCCGTGTTTATCGATTACGATCCCGATAATGTAACCACGTCGTTCGTCAAATGGATTGCCAGAACTACGGGATAGCGGTAATGCGACACGCGATATGTAATCTAGCTGTCAACGGATCGATGTACTCGATAAAATTCATATTTACATCTTGCGAAGTTCTCTCGAAGCTTATCTGAAATTTCGTTTACGCGAAGCTCGATGCTGTCGATCGACGTTGAAAAATTGATAAAAATGATCAAGGAAGATCCCGAGTCGAAATTTTAACTTTGGTTTGACCCTCCAATGGTTAAAAGCGGACATAACTGCCATTTGGAGGTTGAAACCGAAGTTTAACGATTAACCGAAACTTCGATTTGACCCTATAAAACCTACATTTTAGTCTATGTAGGTTTTGGAGGCTCAAAACGAAGTTTATAAGCTTTGTTTTGACCCTCTAATGGTTAAAAGCGGACATAACTGCCATTTGGAGGCTGAAATCGAAGTTTATTCATAATATATATAGATATACTGTTCGTATTCCATAAGCTTCACTTTTAATCTACAAACTTCTAAAGGAGCATTTTGGAGGGTCAAATCGCGATTAAAATTTCGACTCGGGATTTCAGTTCGACTAAAGGGAGGAAGTCGAGAGGAGAAAAATGACGTCAGCCGTGATAATAACAAATAACAACGGCGGCGATGTATACGCGGGACTCGATAATAACAATAATTATGATAAAAGTGCTAATGGCGATGGTTACTTCCGAAGCGTTTGACCGCGGTGCAAGGATAATAATAATTCCGCTAAGAATATAATCGTGCGCGGTTACAACAAGTACGGGAATGGTAATAATACATAATTGCTCTGGTCCCTAAGAACTCAACTTCCTACCGTCTATGGGTATAATGATCGTGATTGTCAGGCAGGTCTTCTCTCGCGAGAAGGTGCAAGAAATAATTCGCACGGAGCTCCCCTCTTTCTCTCTTTTGCTCTCTCATCATCATTGGTTCAAGAGTTACAAACGGGATGTCTCGTTACGACATTGGGAGTCGTTAGTCTCGTTTCGCGATCTTGCACATATACGCACACTTTTACGCGAAGTAAACGGATTTGAAATAATTCCTAACATTCCATTGCCCGTGCCGAGGAAGATGAGTCTTCGTTCTTGCAACGAATGGAATCAGGATCGTTGGGGGGCGATTTAACAAGCAAATTTAGAAAATGGTAGAAACAGATATAGCCGAGTTAGATGATGAGACTTTTTCAAGATTCATTTTATTTTCACTTATTTTTCGTTTCAATCTTCCTGAAGTCTTCGAAACGCTCGAACGGGCTCAATGATTCATCGATAGACCTAGCGAGACGTTCGAAGGCCAAATCCAACCGGCGGATACTCGATAATATAACTGTACGAGGTCAAAGGGCATAGAATAAAAGAAAATCAGGAATAAAAGAAGAAGGTAGAAGGAGTGAGAAGATAGGCCATGCCATCGGGAGTATAATGGGACCGTATTATAAATAATGAATGGCGTATAAACCATAATGAAATGATTTATCGCTTCTATTCCAGCGAGGTTAGCTGACAATGGGTTCTTTTTGGCTGACAACGGTGGCAGCAGCAGGCGTTGGAGCGGTTTGTCCCTTCTCTCTTTCTTTATCTCTCTTGCTCTCTCTCTGTTGGTCGCACGCGCGCAGGAGCGAGCAGAGAACGCGTGCTGGTGGGTTAGAGCGCAATAAATCTGTCCATATGGCGTGGTATGACCATCGGCGTGGCTGACCAATGGTCAAGGTGCCTGCCGTTGGGAAAGGGTATGTTACCTTGCCTCCGCTCACATTTATTAACAACTAATGTCTTTTTTTCGAGAGAATTTCATATAAATTTAAACGTAGCTCCGTTCTAACGAAAACACTCTCATTGAGATTAATACATGGAATATCCTGAATCCGGTTTAAACATTCCGTGTACCTTCTAAACAGAATTTGATTGTGAAGCTCTGGAATTCGAATGCTACCGTGACACGATTTTGAGATGAGTAATAAATGATTTAATTTTTAGGTATTTAATATAAATTATATTGAAACAAAAATCCTATTCTATTAACACGTTGAATGCCATGGGAGTCACCGGTGACCGGCACTCGATTTATCATGATGCGTTTGAAATGTTTATTAATATTGTTTAGCAATATTTAGGAGATTGTAACCATTGGTCATAAAAAATGTTCGATCTAAGACATGTGATAGTAAATTCTTCGATATGTTTATTCTGAAAAGAATTATTAATAAAATTATATAGATCCATGGGTTTATTAAAAATTGGCTCGGCATTCAACGTGTTAAAGAACCAGTTTTATGATCAATCAATAAAATTTTCCATTTTGGTCCACTGCGCATAAAATAGTCGACACGAATGATTAAAATAGTGTAGTAAACTAGACGATTCGGAGTCTAGGACAGATTCTAGATGAATGTCGTCACGCGACTGCCCCGATGTTTTACGATCTGTTCGTGGGAAAAAGTTTGAACGGGCAGCGTGGAGAATTTCTCAGCTAGCGGGTATTTGCTGCTCCGGAAAAAGAGACATTCGTTTAATCGGGGCAAAGGCAAAGGATTTTTATGTTAGGTTAAACGCGAACCATCGGACGTTTATTAAAGGACCCCCATGCAAATTGCAAAAGAGAGAGTGCACTCGGTCTTTCCTTACGAACCAACCACGTGTTTGGACAAAGCCGCTATGATTTCAACCAGCATTTATGCGAATCCTCCTGTCATTTCGTTCATGCATTAATCATGAATGACCCTAACGTCGGTCTCGCCCTCTGTCTTTCTCCATCTCTTAAACCCTAATTACTTCTATATACCTATTTGCTTTTGCATTTCGGTTGATTTTCGACGATCGAGTCAATTGCGCGCGTGTGTATATTATTAATCTGTCATCGTGTAGTTTCAAAGCAGTAATTATCGAAGTATAAATCTCATCGTTTCAAAATACACGAGGTATTGGTTCCTGGAAAATCAATTTAATAACCGTTCGGATTCCTTGTTTCTCCGAAGTAAGAAAGAAGCGATTCGATCGATTAAAAAGCGAAGGCCCACTTAACGATACATCCTGTGCGGATTCCTTCCTTTCTTTCTTTGCGATTCACCCGTTACGTCGTCGTCTCCTCGACGTCGTCCGATCGCTTAACGGTAAACACGTTTATTGCAATAACTAGGAAAGGTATTTCTTGGTTTTGTACTTGGAGGGAATATGTACGAAGGCCAGCAAAGCCAAGTGGAAGAAGAAGAAAGCACTCGCGTTAGAAGTCGTTACCGTTAACGATGCTCTCTCTACCCGGCGATACTAATTATCGCTTTGCTCTGATTCGTTGCCGCGTGAGCGGCTTTAACAATTCTCGCCCCCTTTTTATTTCTTCTTCGATAACTAATTGAAAACAAACTGGGGGGGGGGGGGAAGTGGGGTAAAAAAGTTGATCGGTTGTACTTACACGTAGGTCTCGTCCTGTTGGGCCTCGTTAATGGAATCCATGGTCTTTGCGGTGGATGATTCGCGGTTACTGAAACAGGAAAAAAAAATGGAAAAATCAATTAAGGCTCATTAAGAGGAGAAAACGTTTTAACGGGATTCGTATTGCAATCGAGACTCGAAAGCTTTAAAGCCTTTGCGGTGTAACGTCGAATCTGGCTTGACATTGTGTATCATTTCACTGGGTCGAGTGTGACTCGAAAATGACTTTTTGATCGAATGACATTAATAGTATATATACCTAGACTTTACTTTGTGTTTGAAATAGCATATAAATATATAGGACATGAGAAATCGATTAAAGTTCCTAGGCCGAGAATAAATTGGAAAAGTTCTAAAATTTATTGCAACCGAGGATTATTGGACGCGAGGAAAGAAAAGTTCAATCGCAAAATTATACAGATATTTCCGGTTCGTCAAGGTGATCCGAATAAAAGACAAAGGTAACGTCATTTTACCAAAAAAAGTGGTAGCGGTATAATGTACGGGAAAATAAATGAGCGTCTTTAGCCCGAACTCATGGAAATTCGTGTCCCATTTGTCGGGTAGGGAAGGCTCGCCTTTCAAAAGGAGGATACATCTTCCGCGCGATTTACGATCTCCGGGGCAAATATAAGCTTCCTAGGACTACCGTGAGACAGGAGAAGAAAGATGAGGTGTGGGAGGTGGTGGAGTTGGGGGGGGGGTTGGAAGGGTAGAGTCAAAAGATGCGGCGTAGCTCGAAGAAGAAGGAGATGGCGCGGGGTATGGTTGGCGAGAAATATGAAGACTCGCGCGCGAAGGGCGTTAACGACTTCCCGGAAATGCTGGTAACAACCGTGAAACCCTGAGACGTGACTCAAGTCTGACACAAATGGCGGGACATTAGACGAGTGCTGGGTGGAAAGTAGACGACGACTACGTCGAGGGCGCGAAGGTAATCAGAATTAACAATTCAAAGCCTTCCAACTGGCGAAGTCCCGTCTCTCTCTCCTTCGTCGTCTCTCTCCTTCGTCGTCTCTCTCCTTCATCGTTTCCAACCCATTCTCGAGGCCCCGTTCTCTCTTCTAAGCCGACAACTAGTCTAAGAGGGTGGTTAGAAGACGGAACGCGTGAATTTCGAGCTAGACTCCGCCCACTAAAAGTACTCTACGCTTCGTAGAGCCTATGGGAGGGCGCGAGAGAGTTTTGACGTAGTTCTAGAGATAATCTTCCGGTCGGCATAGAGAGTTCCTGCCTTTAACTAGGCTATCTATCTCTATATATTCTCATCTATTACGGCGTTAGCACACGAGACTCCCAATTCGTTCACGTTTCGTTTACCAAATTTCGTGGGCTAACGTTTGCTCACGAAATACGAATTACGCCGTGCGCATCGTTTCTAAATTCACCTACGCGTTTGGAGTTCATTTTACGGAGATTTCGGTCTCACGGTTTGGCTGATCTTCGCGATGAAGGTCAACGAGGAAACGCTTGACCGATATTCCCGAGTTTGCGAACTTAATGTTTGGATTCGGAGAGTGACCTTGTTAGGAACGCGAGCTTATCCGTCTGTGTGTTCTCGTAATGAGTTTAAAAGAAACTATTGTTTTCGCAACACCTGTTGCAAAGCTTAAATAATGGAATGTAGCAAACACCGATGCAGGGGGCTGGTAAAATATTTACCACGGCGGCAGTGTTTACGCAAAGATCAGTTCTCGTTTAATTCATCCTACCAGACACCTTGTCTCAAAGAATGCTTTCATCCCGTTTACGTCGTTTATTTCTTTACTTTTCATTGTTTTCTTCTCATTACGATCGTTTGATCGCATCTCCGACGCTTCGGAAACGCTTGATCGATCAGGTCTTTTAAAAATAGTCATCTCCCCCGCTGAACTCCCGTTGGAAACAAGTATAATGACTCGACAATGATAGATACTCGTGATATAATAATAAGAATCTTATGGCGGTGGGCCCGAGACTTACGATGAGACAAGATGCAGTCAGAGTTAATATTATGCCAAGAAGACGAGGCTAATCAGCGATACTGACGTTGCAGCGTTGCGGTGACATCGCAGAAGAGAGCAGAGAGAGAGATAGATAGATTGCTAGGTAGATAGGTCGAGAGAATGGTACGGTTGATACTGCTGACTAGATTATTATAATTGCAAAACGATAGAGAACCACCAGACGTCTCCGAGGCGTTCCAGGCTTACGAGAGCACGCGAGAACGTCATGAGAACGCTCATTAAACTAGTTCATTACACCTGCTTCTCTTCTTAGAGGGCCGGCATGACGCCATATGGCGTCAAGGTAAATTTCACTTCTGTTTGGTTCTAAGTTGGGGACCTCTGATCATTTTTCAATAAAAATAATGAACTTTTTTTTTTGAAATCCCGGCCCTCTAAGGGTTAATTTCAATTTGCCCGATCAAATACTCGTTCGAAAGAGGAAAGTCTCTTCTTTCCGAATATGCAAGTCCCGTTTCGATAAGATGGCTGGTTCGAAAGATACAGCAGTTTTAAGCTTGAAAACGACCCATGCTCCGACACTTAAAAGATTAATGGGCTCACTTACTAGATAGATAGATAGGAAAGAGAGAGAGTGGATCATCGTGACGTTTGTTCCCATAATTAAATCGTTTAACGAATGTCACTTACAACCTTCGGATATTACATTAAAGTGAATGTTCTTCTTTTTACTCCTTTTCTTTTATTAATTCATCAAACATTTTTTTTTCCCGATTATCAGACCATCTGCTACAACGATGAAATATTTCGTCTGATAATTGGCAATTCCGTTTGAAATATCGATGCGATCCGATAGAGAAGTTCGTTTTTTTTCCGAAAAGTAGGAACGATTTATTATGTACCTCATCTTTAATAGCGGTGGTACGATTATTAGAATTTTTAAGAATAGGATTTTACAATAATTTAATTTTGTCCCGCTAATAGTTTCAATCTTGTGTATTATCTCTTGTGATTTGGTAGACGGAAGAGAGAAGAAATGTAGCATTCACGGGGATTCGAAACCACGAGGAATTTTATTTCACTTCGCAAGCGCGTTTCCCCGCAGGGAGAAGCACAGATAACGCCCTTGGGAGTATCCCCGAGACAATGGAAACGACAGGGGAAGCGTGTAGCGAGCTGAAAACAGTATATTTCATTCTGTACCGTCGTACTGGAGATTTATTTTGACGTTGGGAGTCTGATTTGAATGAATAGAAATGTAACTTAAGGGTATTACTTTGAATTTTGCCGTTACTTCACGATTTTAAACTATCTCTTCACCCGTTAAGGTCAAAAGTGTTTCGCGAAACGATTCTGAGAAAAATTCTCTACGTTCTTTGTGCTTTTTTTTTTTAGTCCTTTACGAACCATATTTGTTCGAATGTCGAGTCACACCAGAGACCCGAAATAAGAGTTATATTTGCATTTCGTAGATAAATCTCTATTACTAAAAACTGAAAATAACTTAAAGTCATCATTAAATACTTTTGAGAAATAGATTTGCAAAATATTTTCAGAATATAGATTATGGAAATCTATTACTCAAAAATATTCAATGATGACTTCAATTTTTAGTAACCAAAGGGTCTCTGGTCACACTCGACACGGTCGGTGGAACGACAAGCGATGCCTAGTTCGACGTTGAACAACTACAAAGGGAACAAAGTCAATCACGGAGGATGGAATCAAACTAATCCCACTCAATTTGACGTTATTCCAGCAATGATATTAATCATCGGTTGAACGAAGGGAACATTGTCGATAGAATGATTAATTCAAATAAATGGGATTGGTCGCTAGAAAGATGGCCATTAATCATCATCGTAATCATTGTCTTGGATCGAGTTAGAAATTAAAGGAATTAGACACAGAGTTGCACGCAAAGATGGCTACGAACGTGTCATCGTCTCGACCGATAGCATTGCCGTGGTTTAATGGCAGGCCAGGTCCGGATCGAAATCAATAATTACGATAACAGGGTTACGGTAACCGTAGCGTCACACGTTTCGGAGAACGTGATTTAGAGGCTGACAATGGCAACGCCCGGTGACCCCTTTCCCGAACGTAACTATCGCGCGGCTTATTAAACTGCGAGCATCGTAACAGGAGCTAAAGATCAATGGAAACGCAAATTGGAAGCCCAAAAGGGATTCGAAAGAGACCATTTTAATTAGCTCGTCCGAGTATCACTTTTATCAAATAATGTTTCTCTAATATGGAAGAATATGTCTTTTGAAATCGAAGGATGCATTAGATGCTTTGACACGATATTTGCTCTTTGTTTCTCCCACGAGGCTATCTCTTTCCACTTGTAATTAAGCGTTATACGGTTCATTAACTGTGCGCAATAGTTGCAGAGAGAGAGTAAGAGAGAGAGTAACACATTTCTACCGTTCCGAAGCAACTGGAGCGAGAATACTCGCGAGAGTTGCGGCTCGTCCGCCGACGATTCACTGTTTTAGAAAATCCTTTGGGCTTTCGTTTGATTATTTAAATAGAAAGATCGTATCGCTAGCGAGACTAGGAAGAGATCTCTTGGATTTTATAAAATATGAATAGGATGTAAAAGTTAACCCAGATGCTTTGTTATATCCCTAGAATAGAGGAAAAGACAGAGAGAGATTCAGCATTATGCTAATAACGTCCGCTTTGGGAGATTTAGAGTTCGCAAACTCCTTGGAAAAACTCGGGATTGATAAAATTCGTGAATGCATCTAGTCGATGATAAAAAAATGCGGTGAAAATTTCAGGTCGATTTCTAACGTTCGTTGCTAATTGCCAGAGGGTAGCAACGCAAGGAAATATTTCTCTTTGCGATTTACTGCATTTCCTCTCTCTGTCTCTCCCATTTCCTTTCTCTTTCGATTCATTGCGTTCACAACGGAATTCGATTGCGGGATGTGTTCGTAATACACTCCGATTGCTTCCCGTAACGTTAATAATCCTCAAACACGCGAATCGATTATAACAATCCAGATAGAGAGAGAGTGGGAGAAAAATGGTAGAGATATATTCGAATTTCTCACGGAAATATAATTCATTATCGATCGATCGTGTGTTTAAATCGTTGGAACTCGTACGATCCACGCGCAAGTTACGAAAGGAACTCGTTCGATTTTCTACAACCGCGCAATATGTTACTACGCGAGGGGATTTAAACTTACGGACGAACAACGTGGGTCGAGTTTTTCGAGCTTAATGCTAATTCCAAAGCGGCACGGGTTGTTCCCACAGTGGTGTTGCAGCAGCTTTATGAAAATGGAGCTTGACACGTGGAAATGGTGAAACGTGTTCGTCAAACTTCGCCACTCGTTTTGTCCTACGGCTTGAACTCTGACTCGTAGGAATGAAACGGCTGTTTCGATCGAATCCCGTTGGGGACAACATTTGTGTAGGTGTGCGTGAAAGAGGGAATGATCAACTGGAACTAAAAGAGGAACGAACGAGCACGTAGGAAAAAGCAGTTGATTTTGAAGGATATCAATATCGGTAATGTACCCTTGACAGCTGGCAAAATCAGGCAAGTTGTCGTTCTCTCTCTTTCCTGGTTTTCATTGAAAGTCGGCTGTCAAAATCAACTGATCGGTACTCGCTCAGCCGGTATTTTTCTTTCTTTCATCGCTCGTTTCTCCGAGTACGTACATAAATACATACATAAAGTTATGTAAATATAACCCAACACTCTAAACCAGAGTACATACATACGCCAGCAAATTCATCGGTGCTGCTGAGACGAGATATCGATAGACACGAGGATCACTCGAGGCCGACATTCTCTGCTCGCTCCGCTTCTCCTTTCTTCGCATAATCAAGCCGCTCTGCGATCAAGCTAGCTGGCAGACAATAATCGGCTGGCTTACCACCGGTTAGTGGCTAAATCGGAAAAGTTTTCAACGTCTTCGATGGTTCGCGATGAGAAAGAGAGAGAGAGAGAGGACTGGGGAGAGAGGATATTCTCTCTACTTCCTCTTGGAACTGTCGGCAACTCGGATTAGTTTTAAAGTAAGAGTATGCTTTAGTTTGCCCTTCTTCACCACCCTCTTCGCCAGCTCTCTATCTCTAACTCTATCTCTCTCACACTCTCTCTCTCTTTTCGAGCGTGACTCGAGAGCGGTTCCACGACATCTTGACAAACTTCCTCGATTTCATCCTCCTCCATCTTCTTCTCCTTATTCCATGGTTTCCTTCTCTCCCTTCTACGATTTCGTTCCTTTCTAACCCCGTGAATATTTTGACCGTCCAATTATAGACCATTAAACGTCCTGCTCTTGACGTTTACGGTAGAAATTCTTCGCAAAGGTTACGGATATAAATGCATCTCATTGGTGGTATCGAAGGAGAGAGGTTTATGACAGAAAAAGTGAGATATAATTCACCCGGAACTAAAAATAGATTCTAAACTATGGAGGAGAGCGTGAAACTGGGTCTCTTCTCTCTCTTATGATATATTTCTTCTTTGACATATCCATTAGTTATGCGAAGCGAGCGCGTAGAAACTTCCACGGGAAATCAATTTCCGTGAAACGTAACATTATTTCGGAACGCACGCCGTGTAACGAGTTTCTCGGTGTAGCTTGCTCTTTTTTTTTTTGTATTTCTCTAGTAACAATGTTGATCGGACGGGCAGATCATTTCCGTGGAATGAAATCGCGTGCAACGGTGCTATCATGGTAGAATACAAAATGAGACGCGTAAGATGAGTAAGAACTTTTGCAGCGTATAAGAACTGGAATTTCCTGGAGTATTCATTATTAATGTTACTTTTATGAGAATGTTAGTTATTTGTTTTAATTATCAATTGAAAGTTGCATTGTAGAAACGTCCTCTTATTTGTATAATAATGCGAGAAGTGGAATATTCTCGGTATTAATATCACGTTTAAGTAAATATTATTTCTAAGAAGGATAATAATTTTTTGGGGAACATGGACTTCATTATCAACATCAAATATAATTTAGACGCATGATTTTCATATCAATCGACACGATTATCCTAGAAAATGAAAATTCTGAGGAAGACTCGTCTCGTCGGGTGCATTTTCGCGAGTCATGTTTATCGAAAGTCCGAAGGAAGAGAAGCCACAGCCCGTTTTCCTTCCTGCGATCCCTTTCTTCTCTTTCATAAAGCAGTCGTTGGGAAGGCGTAAAGCTCCGTATTTATGAGATTACTCTCTCGAAAGGGTCGATCCATTTTTAGAACGATCTTTCTCTCTCTGTCTCTCTTACTCACTCTCTTTCTCTCTTTCTATGGCATACAGGAGCACCTTATTATCTGAAAATCCAGGGTACCAGGGAAGCCGATAGGTACCCTTACCGGTATTATATAGACGTGCCTTTTTATCGATCCCACCATTTCGGCATTTACGTGGCCGTTTCCTTTTTCCACTATCGTTACCGAAGGAAGCACCGAAGTGTCGATATGAATATTTGAATTCGGTCAATAGCACACTGCCAAAAGAATTCTCTCTAGGAATCTATCGAACCGATCCATTATCGAAGTCGTTTTTACCCCGTTAACAGAATTTTATTGTCGTTACATAAATTTCATATCGTTCGTTTAAAAAATTCGACGATTGTCGCATAAGAAATTGGTCAAGAAACGAATAGAATATTTTTTTTTTTTTTTTATTTTCGCTTAGTATTTCGTGGAACAATTTAGAAATCGTCACGAAGATAGTAAGGAAGGAAGAAAAACGCAAAGACTCCGGCAACTCGATATATTACGAATTCATCTCGAGCTATACGTTACGTTATTATTCGCGAGAAGAGCCCTGCGGGAGGATACGCCTTGCGAAGTACAAACGGTCCTGGCTCCTGAGGGATAATCCGAAGTGACGAATGAAATTATTCGTACAAAGGACTCTGCCAGCGAGCCGGGAAGCTCTCTCCAACTTTCCATCCTTTTGCAGTAGTTTGAATTAGTATATCTCAAAAGCGATTGAGCTCTTGCTACAATTATTTATTATTACCGTGTCTCTTTGCAACGATAACATCTTTTTCCCAGAAAAGTTAATAATTTTCAATGCGTTAAAGGTACGTTTCGTTGAAGAATAAAATTCGTGCTTTTTCTTTTCACGAATAAAAAATAAGAGAGCGATTACTCGATGCGGGACCTTTTTAGTCTTTCCAGGACTGACTTGTCGTTCACGGTCGGTGGTTCGCACACATTAGTATGCCGAGCGTCGCACGTAGGTACGGCCACGACTATACGAGCCCCCTAGCTCTCGAGTATTATTCTGAAATATGACGCCAAATACCATTCGCCTCGGGTTACAGCGGGAACGCGTTTTCTCCGACGCCTGGACGAGTTACGATTTCGCATAACCGCGTGCCGTGCGCTTCTAACGCTACGTCGGACTCCATAGACTCGCAGAGACTGGAGAGAAAAGGTAGAAAGAGACGGAGGGAGTTTAGATTGATCCTCCTGTTTTTTTTTTTCTTTCTTTACTCTCATCGTAGCGTGCATCTCGGGAATGCACGGAAAGTAAATATACCTGTTGTTTTACTTCGACTTTCCGGGTTTATTGTTTCATTCGTACTTTTAGCTATGGATGATATTAATTGCATTATTATTTTAAAGTAAATATTGGATAGTACGTGTTGATTTTATATTATTTACTGCTTTTTTCCAACTCGTAACTTCCTCGATAGATATCGATTACGATCCTTAGCGATACTGATTTTAATATAAATATCGGCTGGTACGTTGCTCTGTATCAAATTTCTGACTGGTAATATCATTTATTCTTTTAATGGATACTAATGTTCGATACGTCAATGTAAAACACAATATCATCGTTATTACGAATGGTATATACGCGTCTCTCGTCCGTGCACGGGGTAAGAAAATTCGAGTACGAATCGCGAACGATTATATTATGCGTAACTTCTCGCCATTTTCTCTGCTTAATCTCGTTGGAATTAGATTATGTAAATACCCGGCAGTTTCGCTCGCCAGCAAAATATTATTCCTGACGGCGGAGTTCTTTCTTTATACCAACGTCCCCAACCGAGCCACCCCCACCCTCCCTTTGTAATTAGCATAAGCATTCGTCCTTGTTTATCGCAATGGTACTTTTTCTTCGAAATTATTTTTCCACTCCGTGCCGTGTAATACGCTTCCGTGCTTTTTCACGACTGTCCTGACCGCTGGGACGAAGATTTAACGTCGCGTCTCTCTTTTTTATTAATTATGTATATCACGAGTATCGATAAAAATCGTTAATTTCTTGCCAATCGTACATGCACGACGAATTAAGTCGTTACATTCACGCCTCGATCTTTTTTTTTTTTCCCAACCCATCGCCCACCACGCATTCGTAGAAATCTCGATAGACGCACGATCATCGCTCATGATCGTTACACCAAGAGCGAGGATCACGTCAGACTCAAACGATTTATGAGCGATCACGGAGAGTGATCTTTTGCACGAGAACGAGTCGCAATTATCAGAGCAGATAATGTTTAACGAGCACGTGGCACGCAGCGGGCGCGCAGCGCGCGATTTATAGTCCTTACGTACTCGAAATTACACGCTGCGTGTCTAGCGCGAACTTTTTTCGTGTCGCGCGTGTTCGCTCGTAAAAAACGGACAAAGGTGTTCTTCTGGTCATAAGTAAGTATAATAGCGTACAGTATTTCGTTTATGAACTATCGTGACGAAGAATAGGTTGATGGGCAGCTTGGACCATAATGTACTATTTAATTTTCATTGTAGAAAATTATTAAAATAAAGAACGTGAGTATAATTACGTATACTTTTTAGTTTTATGAATTATTATGACCAAGAATAGTTCGATAGATAACTTGGATCGACACCTTTCTGCAATTTTCTTTCCCCCTGCGTCACCCGAAGAACAAAGGTGTTCTTCTGGTCATAATTAAGTATAATAGCGTACAGTATTTCGTTTATGAACTATCGTGACGAAGAATAGGTTGATGGGCAGCTTGAACCATAATCTTTCATGTGCTATTTAATTTTCATTGTAGAAAATTATTTAAAATTAAGAATGCGAGTATAATAACGTATACTTTTTAGTTTTATGAATTATTATGACCAAGAATAGTTCGATAGACAACTTGGACCGACACCTTTCTGCAATTTTCATTCCCCCCGTGTCACCCGAAGAAAAAATACAATAATCGTGCGGGTATAGTACGTATACTTTCTCATTTATGAATTATTATGCCGAAGAATAGGCTGAACGGCAACTCGGACCGACACCTTTCTGATTTTCATTGTACCAAATCACTGGAATGAAAAGTACGAGAATCGTACGAACGAATCAATAGGAACTCGAACGATGATCGTAGCACGTTTTCAAAAGAAAAAAGGCAACATAATAAGAAGAGGGTATCGTAAAGAGGCGAACGGTTGTATCGATTCATTGTCCATGTTCGATGAAGAAAGAGAAATGATTCGGGGTCACGGCATTGCGAAAGCTTGTCGATTCATTGCCCGTTTAAACGAGGCAACGTTTAAACGAGTCAGAGAGAAAAACGGACAGGCCCTTTTTTAATATAAAAGACACCCTATAGATATCACTGAATACAATTTATCGAAGCGATTAGATTTTCATTTGAAAACTTGACACCGAGTTCTTCCTCGCGTAGGCTCCGTTCCCCTCTTTGGATATGTATTATCGAATAAAATTCAATCGAGAGATGATCGACAAGCTCTGGGAAAATATCTTTTTCTCTCCCGACGTGTTCCTCGTTATTATATCCGGTGTATTTTCGAGAATCCAAAAAACCTTAGGTATCGTTCTTTTAACGAAAGCAATTTATATTCGAAAGCCGACCCGAATTTTTCTTTTATTATTATTAATGTACGCGAACCACGGAGGAGATATTTCGAAAGAGAGAAAAAGGGTGAGATCAAATTGACGTTGATTCGCGAGGTGAAAACGAATAATTAACGCATTGATTGCCACGCGACGGCTCAATAGCCCCTAATGTCAGTCAACGTTTTAATAATATCGTTTGCGAGAGTCCAATAAGCGGATCAAAGCTTCGCGTGTTTCGTCGTGTTCGTGTCTATCGATATATACGTATCTATTACTATTGTAATAATTCCGGACATTATGATTTCGACTTCTTCATTAAGTTTACTTTATTTATAAGATTTTTTTTATATATTAGTGATATCGAGTGTCTCGTATTTTTATAAAATATATTCTTTTACATAACTTTGATAAATACCGAATAAAAGCAAATTCTCTATGTTTAGACAGTTTAAATGTAGGATATTTAATTTAAAAATCCAAATTACTCATTTTAATTCAAATGATTTAGCGCGAAATCATATATTTCGCGTGAAATTAATTAAATTGCCAACATAAATATAAAATATGGAATAATTTAAATTCAGATAAAATCCATTAAATTCAATTCACGTATACCTCATATTCTAAATCTAGAAAGCACATAATTTCAAATTAGCACTAGGGGAAGAGTGGCATGAAAGAGCCACTTTTTGAAAGAGCCACTATCATTTTGTACAGTAGTTTCCGAACGAATGTTGGACGAATTATAGTTTTTAAGTAGCAAAACTGGTTGTTAGTTAAACTAGCAAAAACTTTACTAGTTTTTCAAAAACGAATTCATCCAACATTTGTTCAAAAACTACTGTGTAAATGATAGTGGCTCTTTCATGCCGCTCTTCCCCTACTCGAAAGTCTCGGTTTCGATATCGGCTCTTCTTGAACTCATTCACGGATATACGACACGCGTTTTGTCCGATCGTTGAAAGAAAAACAATACTGCATTCCAGAAGTATCGAATGATATCAATTAAACCGTACGAAAGCCAGTCTTCGATCCTCTCATTCTTTCTCTCTTTATTTCCATCCGCAACGTATCTCGTTAACATCGATTTGCAGTAAGCCCTGTTTGTCGGCTCAGAGTCTCTTATTAGAGGAGTCGCTGAGTCCTTCTTCCTCTTTTTCTCGAAAAAGCGATAACCGGCTTTGAAACTGAACGAGAAACTGGGCCGTGGTGTGGCGTATAACGTAGCTTTTGGATGCGCGAGACGTCGGAGAGGAGTGCTTTTCATTAAATTGCTAATGATTTTACGAGAGAAAGAGACGTGGATGAGAATGGGAGTGTGGTCGAGCGAAGGGAAAAAAGATAACGTCATCCTTAAAGGTACCGATGATAAAGCTGTCCGCCTTACGCGTTTAACGGCAATTAACCTATTTCCTTTTCCACGTAGACGAGAAACTGATTTCTATTTGAAGCTTCCTTTTTTCATGATCAAGCGAGACACAGAGAAAAGGAAGTTGGCATCTGGTATACCAATTAGACAATTTATTCAAATTAATCCAGTTTCAATTATAATGGTATATTTTTAGAGTTCGGAATAAATATTACCTACAAAGAGTTCGTTTCACCAGAGACATTAGATAAGCGATCGTAATACATTTTATCGGAAGGAAATTCGTAATTAAAACTTTATAGAATCTCAAAGAACTATTGTATCTAATTAAACTAAACTTAAATCACCCCTGGTCTTCGCATGTAGAAATATTATTAAACACTGTTGCATCGAGAAAATGAAGTACAAAAAAAAATTCGTTGAACACCGATCGCCCTGAAAGAAAAAGAAGAAGAAAATAATCGCATCGTTAGAATTTTCTCAGGGATTGAACGTTCGCTCATTCCGATCGAATGGCAAGATAGAAAAAGCATCGGAGCGTGCATCGCGAATAAATTACACCGCGTCTAATATCAATCGTTCCGCAGCAACACCGGCGCGCACCGATCGACGATTAGCATATTCGATCTCGCGGAAAATGATTTCCCTGCGCGTGTACCTTCGCAAGGGTTAAAAAGCGGATCGAGTTAACGCGTTCGAGGTGATGCTGCTACTACCATCCTCTCCGCCTCCTCGTCGTGCTGATTTTAAACGAGCAAATTTCCGAGCTCGGTGCGAGAAAAAGGCGAAAAAAAAAAAGGAAATAGAAAAAAATCAGAAGAAAATGAAAGAAGCAGGGAGGGGTTGTTGAGGTGCCGGAAGAAAAGGTAGGGAGGAAGTTGCAGAAGGCGCGTCAAGTGTTTTGCGTTCTGACTCGACGTTAATCTAATGGATGGAGGTTAGTTGAGGTGAAGCCGAAACAAGTCCGGAACGGCGGGTGGTAGTGGGTACGCATCCGGAACGCGGAAACGCCAGGCGGTTTCCTCGTTCGAGCATAACAACAACGATTTTATTCACCAGAACTTTGGAACTCTATTCTCCTCCCCACGTTCTCTTCGTTTAAACTTTTTTGTCGTTTTTTTTTTTTCTTCCTTTCTTTCGTTTTTTAATCGTCGAGACAAAACTGTCCTCCTTCTCGCCCGGGCTTTTATATTTCTGGGCACGAAGGACTAACGACGTTGGGAAATAATCGTGAGCGTGATTCGTTCGAGAATTCCCGGATATAAAAAGCGAAAAGGATAGAAGAGAAAAAAAGCACGCAATCGGAGCTCGCGGATCGATGATTTTCCAGACGTTAATGGGGATGGGCATTGGGAACCCTTTTGAACGTGGATAATCGATAGTTTCGCGCGTTGCTTGTTTTTTCAAAGCAAAAAAAAGAATTTTTGCGTGATAGAGAGAGAGAGACACAGAAAAAGTCTAGCTACGTTGATTTGTCCGATGGTAACGAACTACCCTTCTCGCGCGCAATAATTTATCCGACTCCCTTTCTCGATTTATAGTCGCGCGCATGCCTTCGCAAAAATAAACCACTCGGCTTCGTTCCCTTTTTTTTTTTTTATCCCTTTTCCCCTGGCGTGGCTTTTACAAATCTTCGTAATGTGCGTCAGAGAGAGAGAGAGGGAGCATCTATCCAGCATCCGAGAGGTATTCCATATTCTCCCTCTCTCTTTTTCTCTCTCTCTCTCTGAGTTCCCGAACACGGAGCACTCGTAATTTTTTTCTCGCTCTCGTGACATTTCCGGCCGAATTATTTCGCGTACCCTTAATCGCGATATATTAAAAGCTGAATATTGGAACGGGCCGTAGATCTCATTATTTTTTATCCGCATGAATGTACGCGGCTCGCGTTCGATGATATCCTTCTGTGTTTAGTCAAAAGATTCTATCGACATTGCGATAAAAAATGATAGAATCGTTATAGAGATTGTTATTAACGAGACGACTACCACTCGATTTTTCCAGTTTCATTTGAAAAGTTTCTAAGTATCAGTAGTTAAACATTTATGGGAATGTATCCACCTGCCATAAAAAGGTTTAATATAAATGTTGGATTAAACATTCTATTTCCATAGCATTGCATTTATAATTTGAGATTCGTTAGATATTTTCTCCGTTACAAAATACAATCGATCCTTTGTATTGAGTGTTATGTCTAGCGAGATCTGGCCACTAAACTCTCCCCTAAACTTAGTCGCTCGTGGGATCTTTGTGCCTATGCATCGGTACGGCGTTTGGTTTTCCTTCTTAGTCTAGAAAGTCACAGCAAAGAGAAAAGACGTGCCTCCTTATACAGTCAAAGAATAAAGAACTGAGTGTTTTATATTTTAATAAAGCGTATTTAATTCACCATAATCCTAACAATAAAACATGTAATAGTAAAATCATCAATAGAATTTGATGCAAAGTCTGTTCGATAGTCGACGGTTCGCTACGCGAGAAGTGACCGTTCGTAACGCAGGAATTTTCATGTTATACCTATACTACGTGTTTTTTTACTAAATATTTGTGACCGGTTGTATGGTCGTTGACGCGAACGATCGAAGATTCGAAAAATCGATCAGATTTTCTCTCGAACAGAATCGAAAAAAATGAAAGTACACTCGATTGCAAAGGGAAAAAAAGGTTAGTCGATAAAAAAAAAAAACGCAAGCGAACGTTGCAACGCATTTTACGTCCGCGTCATTTCCCAATATCCCGGCTCATAATTTGATTTATAACGCTGATTGTTATAACGCCCGCTCGCCGCTTGTTCGCGTTGGATTTCATTTCACGTGACGTTTCCACCATCGTGATCGATAATACCGACCGCGACGGCCGAATCGGGCTCCGATATTTTTCGAATACGTGATGGACGACGCGAGAAGAAGAAATACTAGGAAAAACGAAACTCTGGGAGTATCTTTTTATCGCGAGTGGAAATCGGTAGTTGGGCGAGGCTCGGAGTTATCACGTTCGTTTTATGACGAGTATTTTACGTACCATCTATGGATTAAAGAACGCAAATGGCGGCAAAACGTTCGCTCGAGACGATTTCGTTATACAGGGTGTCCGTTTCCATGTAGTCAAGCGGACGACTACATGTACGCATCAATGACTCGAATCGAAATGTCTAATAATATTTTCCGAAATTCGTCTCAGTTAAATAGTTATTAACTAACAAAGATCGGCCAATCACGGCGAGCAGCGACATGTAACGTTGTTTATCGTGGATTACACCTCCTACCGCTTCGTCTCTTGCCTAGCTCGAGTGAACCGTCTTCCTTTGCTAATCGACGTGATTGACCGATCTTTGTTAGTTAATAATTCGTTAACTAAGTCGAATTTCGAAAAATGGTATTAGACATTTCGATTCAAGTCATTGATGTGTACATGTAATTCTCCGCTTGACTACATGGAACCGGACACCCTGTATACCCAATCAAAATTTCACGTTCGAGGTAGTAATTCGAGGATTTTGTTTTTTTCTATTGTAAAACACAGCGTTAGGATTTTGAATTTACATAAAATACGACCGCTTCGTAATCTTCATGGATTTCGAAATATAGTATAGACGGGTGTGAGAGACAAACGATATTATTTTGTGACTGGTTGTTTGAGAATCGATACTCGTTGCAAGCGTGCAACGTTCTCTATCGAGAGTGGGGAAAAACGAATAACGATTGCAAGAGAATACAATTAAATTGAAAAAGGTGAAGATTCTTTTGGATCTTTTTCGAATTCCTTTTTTTTTGTATTTCTCGATCACCACCGATAGAGAGTCTGGCACGATTGATAAAGGGCTTAAAACTCTTGAAATTGGCGTATAGCGGACAACGTGCCGGCTTTTTTTCTGTAGGCTCTTCTATGTGTTTTCTATGAGGTGTGCGAATGGGAGGAACGGAAACAAAATGTGAGAGGGCGAGAGACGGAACGAGGATACGAAAAGACAAAAGCGAAAAAGTTCAGTCTACCTGTTTTAATTAACACCTACTACCGAAAAACACAACACACGGTCTACGTGTTCCCACCCACCCTTTTTTTTTTTTCCATTTCTTTTTGTTTTTTTAGCCCTTTTTTCACTCTTTCCCACTCTTTCTCTCCATTTTTGTTTCGCTTGCCAACGATGCGTTCTCGTCGGGCTCGAGTATCTCGGTGAAGGTTAGGCGCGAGGGCTCTTTTTTAAAAGGCCCTGTAATCGCATATTCATGACGGCAACCGAGGCGGTAGCCGGTTTATACGAACCCTCTCGCTATTTTCTCACTGAAATTTTCACTTTTATTTACATATTTTAATCGTTTTAATCTTCGCCGCTTCGAGACGTCTTCCTTTTCCGAACTCGTTATCCCGAAAAATATCGATACACCTGTAGGCGCGTAATAAGGAAGAGAGAGAACAATCAATTATAACGATTTTTTAAAACCGACTCCTGTTAGCCGAAGTAAAAGATCACTGACCTCGAATTAAACCACTAGAAAAAGATGACCATCGAATGAATTATCGTTTCAAAGTCAAGCAAAATTGGAACAGGTTGTAGATTAGGTAACATCCGTGACTGGTAAAGTCGATCGCTTCTAGTTCAATGCTAGTTCATCCAGTCACCTGTCTAATCGTTTGCCTCGATTCAATAATTCTTCCACGATCGAAGCGAGCTCGTCCTCGTGATCTATTTCCTCAACCGGTATTCTCATCTTTCTCCTTTCTAGCTAGATCCTAGAACCGATCGGGGAATATGCGTGAATCGTTTAACAGGCTGGCTACACGATCTAGACTCGAACCGTTCGTATTGGTACCGGTAATACCCAAACACACACGTACATTGTATACATATGTATGCATTGGATAGGAAGGACGGTGCAGCTGCAAGTTTCATCCAGCAAAATCATAAATCGTCCTCGAGCTCGCGGTGGCCATCGACGATCGGCACTGCCAGCCACCAGCAACAGCAGCCGTGTCGTCTCTCGCAACACGTGCGGTCTTTCTGGTGCGCGCGCGCGCGCGAGCACACGCCAAGCTCGCTTCCATTAATAATTGGAGACACCCATGTGGCCGTTCGCTCGGACACCTGGGCTATTTATTGCCGCATAATGATTATTTATTAATCTCGAGCCCATCGTCGACCAACTCGCCTGCCCTCGGGCTAGAGATCTGTCAGGCCATTCCGGACGAATTTCTAATCTTCTTCGTAGTTTAGAAGTTTCGCTGTTTCGAAAGTTTCGTGGTTGTAACAGATTGTTTGGGAGAATTTGCCAACCGGTGCTGTGGAAAAAGTTTTGTAGAAGTGTGCGAGATTAGATTGGAAATCGTTGCGGGTTATATGAATGATTAGATCGAGGTGAGAAAAGGATTAGAGATTTTAAATGCAAGAAAGGTAAGGACTCTGTTGTTTTATTTAAAAAAAATAGGCTCGTCGAATAAAAGAAAAACTAGTACTACGATCGTATTTAAAAAAAGTTTATAGCCGATGTCGAACAGAGATCTTCTTCCTCATACATAATTCATGATCAAAGAAACGTGATCGTTGAACTCGGGTGATTCATACGACAAACTACGAATACCATGGGTGATGTATTAACTAACTACGCGAGGACACGCGAAAGTAGCGTGGAAAACGTTTGCTTGGACGATCACGCGACGTAATTAGTATTACTCGCGTGTACTTTGACTCGCGTAAGAACGTTCAGGAGTTGTTAAAGAATTGTCGGATAGTAGTAAAGTTAAGAACTTAGTAACCTTTCGATGCAAGTTATGAAACTCTCTCTAATCCGAACCTAATCCCAACGTTCACGAGATACGTTATATTCGTGATACATTACCCGAGTAGTTTCGTGCTTAAAGAAAATTATTCCTTTTCCCTAATCACGAGAACAATCCTCGAGCCCATTATCTCTTCCCGATCATTCCTTTTTTTCTTTCCACGGAACGTCTATTCATTGCATTCAACGCGATCTTTCGTGTTTGGTCGGACGATAAAAATACATACGTTTTCATCGTCCTTCGCCCATTGTTCGCCCCCGCGTTATTATCTTCAAAGCGAGAGAGACAATTTCATTATGCAACGAAATAATACGTATATATCAAGACAAGCCTTACAACGCAACACACGGCATCACTAAAATGCAAATTAATGGTTAGGCGTCCCTCCGGTAGCCGGCCTTCGAGCTTACCTTGACTATTGCGTTCAGACAAGGGCAAGGCCATTACCATTACTCATGAACATGCGTAACACGCCTGGCGTCATCGCTTTGAACACCTTTCAAACACCGACACCATCCGTGATCGACGTGTTTCCTTTCCGCTTCTCCAATATAAAAAAAGGTCGGAACAACAAAAAAAAGGAACAGAATTCTAACGAGCCATCAATCTTCTCCGTAAAACTTCAACAATACCAGACTGTGTAATAACATTAATTCATAGAAATAATGTGGACTGTTGATAAACCGAGTCCGATACCATTAAACTTGGATTATGGTTTCATGAAAAGGATTATTATCGATCGTTCGAAGAACTTATTAACCGACTTCGAAAAGGAGGAGAAGATTTAACAACGATGATGCTGAGATGATACGGAAAAAGCCGCAATACCATGGTGTTTTCTGGACTTTTCCCTTTCGAACGAGCCATCGATCAAGCCATTCGGCCGAAGATTGGGGGCTCTAGACTAAAATTTCCAAAGGGTCGTTCCCAAAAAGTCGATTTTCTGACATCCGGATTTCGACTTCGATCGCGCAAACTCTTCTACCGAATGCAATTTTCGGCCGATCTGCACGTTCTATGACTCGTTCGAAAGCTAAGAGTTCAAGCTACAAGCACGTGTAACTATCATTCGGCTATGGAAATTACTTGAGGAGATATAAGCGTCTAAAGTTGAAAAAAGGAAAGTTAAAAATCGGCATTTTTGGTCCTCACTTAAACTCTTCTAGCTCTGTAAATTCTCGGCCGATTCTAATGATTAATAGCGCATTCGATAGCCGGAAGTTCAACCTACAAGATGATACCTGCACGGTATGGCTATGACAATTAGAACGAGTACGGTAAGCTCGCAAACTTTCGGAAGCTATAACAACGATGATGCTGAGATGATACGGAAAAAGCCGCAATACCATGATGTTTTCTGGACTTTTCCCTTTCGAACGAGCCATCGATCAAGCCATTCGGCCGAAGATTGGGGGCTCTAGACTAAAATTTCCAAAGGGTCGATCCCAAAAAGTCGATTTTCTGACATCCGGATTTCGACTTCGATCGCGCAAACTCTTCTACCGAATGCAATTTTCGGCCGATCTGCACGTTCTATGACACGTTCGAAAGCTAAGAGTTCAAGCTACAAGCACGTGTAACTATCATTCGGCTATGGAAATTACTTGAGGAGATATAAGCGTCTAAAGTTGAAAAAAGGAAAGTTAAAAATCGGCATTTTTGGTCCTCACTTAAACTCTTCTAGCTCTGTGAATTCTCGGCCGATTCTAATGATTAATAGCGCATTCGATAGCCAGAAGTTCAACCTACAAGACGATACCTGCACGGTATGGCTATGACAATTAGAACGAGTACGGTACGCTCGCAAACTTTCGGAAGCTATAACAACGATGATGCTGAGATGATACGGAAAAAGCCGCAATACCATGATGTTTTCTGGACTTTACCTTACGAGTCATCGATCAAGCCAGTATGATAATGATGAAATCGAGTATTGTAGGTATAAAAAATTATTTCATTCTTTTTAGCGCTTTTTTCTAAATTACATTAATCTCGTTCATTGCTTTTCATCTGTACTATTTTACGGTTTCTATATTTTTTGTTATTCGCATAATATTATCGAAGGTAACAGCGGTGCAGTAGCAACGCACGTTGAGCATTCCGAAGCGCATCATGAGACCGGCTATGGCACGGAGAGTAACGTAGGGGGAAGTAGAGACCGGCGCGAATAACGCGGATGGATTTTTATCAACGTGACGCTTCGCCGACAACAAAGCACGCTCGCGTACAAAGCTTGAATGCGCATACCTACGTGTCGCCCCAGAATTAACGATATGCAAATCTGGCCGTTGCGATAACCCGGAGGGATGCACCGAATGCGAATTCCTCTATCCCCTATGCTGTTCCCTCGCCATCCACCCACTTCGTTCATCTACCCCCTACTCTTCCTTCTCCTCTTCTTCCGTTTCTCCTCTCGCCAGCTATTACCCGATATTACGGTGCATGCTCGCACTCGGTTATCGTGCTCTACCCCTCCATTCCACCATTTTATCTATACGCACGAGGGTTGGATACTTTTGAAGCATCAAACGCGTGCCTACGTCGTGGTTACTTTTGTGCGCGAAAGGGAAAAGTGTAAGAAGTGAATGAATCAAAAGATTCTTAACCTTTTACAGAATTTTGTTTGTTCTTCTTCCTAATGACTTCGTTCGAATGAATCTTTTGCAAACTCGTTCAATGTCGAACCACACTCGATATCGTCGGACTGTGAAGGGTTAAACCGTTATTTTACGTTATTCGTTCTTGCATACCAATGCTAAATCGATTGATTTAGTTTAGAAATTATTTAGAAGTTTATGTTTTAAGAATGTTGGATTGAACGTTGACCTCCTTAGATATTTAACGTAGTTTTCTTTATACTCAAAACTCAATCTAGCATTTCTTAGAATGCATACGTTAGACCGAATACCTCGTAGTCGAACGAGGGTGCTCTAATCTTTGTTTACATTATGCTTCGGGTTTGGACGCTGCTTGTAGTTCTTTATACTTGTATTTATTCCTCCAGCGATCGTACTAGCCTAAAGACGCTTCTGTTTCGAGCTCTTATAAAGAAAGGAAATATTCAAAAGACTTGTTTTATATAAAGACTAGTACATTTCATTACCCATATCCTAACAAAGAATTTGTGCGAATGTCAGCTAGTTTAGTGATTTAGAAAATGATTACGAAAATGCTTGACACCGTCAGGGAAACATTTCGAGGTCGTAAAAACACGAGAGAATGATTATCAGACTCTCTTGAGGAGGGAGAGACCAAAATACATTTTGGTAGACCTGTGAGAAGGAAGTGAGTTGTGGGAGCGCGACAATACGACGCGCAGCTGCGAATAACGCGAAAGCCGCTTTGCATACGTCAGAAGAGCAATTCCAGCTTGGAGACCGCGCAAATATCGTTGGCACCATCGTGTTCGAGTATTTAACGTTCTAACCTGACTCTCTCTCTCTCTTGCTCTCATTGTTCTTGCATTCATATCGCGTCAGGACGTCTCCGTTTTCCACGCACAACTTCTTCCTTTTTTCTTTCTCGAGGAACCCCATCTTCTCTACTCATTTGCATTTTTTACTTTCCTCGTACCAAACGCAGACACGATTCCTGACAAAGAGAGTAAAAGGGAAAGAGATAGAGAGAAGGAACATCTCAGTAGAACACCAGCATTGTTTCAACCCCCGATTTAATTACGCGTTGAACGTGAATCGTCGGATGCGAGCAACGTCACGGAACCTGAATCCTCTTTGAATCCACCATCAGTGAGCATTCGTAGAGAGAGAGAGAGAGAGCACTCTCGAGTTCCTCTCATAGCCAGCACACAGCTCGGCTAGAATTTTATTCGTTCCTCTTGGTGGACGTTCGCGCTTGAAAATACTGTCCTTTTGGATCTACCCTTTCAGCCTTGGTATTCGGAAGCCGTGTCGGGAAATTAGATCGTTCGAGCAGAAGGATTCATTTTCTCTCGATACGCCCCCCACCTTCTCTCTTTCAAATTCTTATTACATTTCCGAGTAATTTCCTACAGTTTTCATGATATCCCATGGATCGATCCTCGCTTCCCACGATACGTTCCTAGTGGCATCGGTAGAGCTATCGCTAGGATCACGGATGGAATATTTAAATCTTTTGAAGCACCAGTTGATCTACACGTACATCTTGCTATCGACTACGAATAGACATATCCCCGAATGGTCACCAAATTTAACTTGGCCTTTCAAATTAGTGGAACGATACGGAAGGCCGAATCTACAACGAACCTGCTGCTTCTTGGGTAATCAAGCAATTACCGCGAGCGAGCTCTGATCGTCGATTAGTCCATCAGGATATCCCGATTGCGTTCACCAATCAATATCCTTGCGTGAAACTGCAAACTTATATGTACATATATTCATGGGGTAGAGATGCAAGCGTGTTGTACATATACACACGTATACATCGACGTAACGAACGGCGTTAGTGTACACGGACAATAGGTTAACTACGATAGATCCGCAGCGAGCTATCTGCCTAAAGGGTTGAACTACCGCTAGGTACTCGTGGGGCCTGGCGAAAGGGCGTTGCGATCGACTGATATACGCGGAGAGGCCACGCGTGTACATTGTAAACGCTCGGAAGGGGCTTAATCAGGCATTGTGTGCCGTTGTGGTCGCCAGTAGTACGCGAACGCTCTCGTTGAAAGGCTCGAGTCTCTTGCTGTACCACCACCCACATACACCCACCTACTTTCTCACCCTCTATGAAACGGTGTCCTAGGCATACTCTAACCGATTTGGTAACGCATCTCGTTTCGTCTCATTAGCGTCGGTAATCTAATCGTTTCGTCCAATGACTGATCCATTTTGTATCATAATTCTTGCCGAGTGTCTATAACTGTGTAACGAAGTATATACTCGTCTATTGGTTACATATACTCTTATCAACGCCAGTGATCGAGTTATTGTTCTCGTTTAACTTGTAATATATATGTATACTTGGCTGGTAAATACGCATGTCCGATAGTTCGGTAGTTTAGAATAAATTAAATATGGATGTAAGTTAATTTTAGGTTTAGCAAGTTGGTTCAACGTTAGAGAACGCGTATTAAACGTTAATGGTAACTCTGGCTTATAGAAATATTTAAAAAATGTGCAAAGATATCTTCTTCTTCTATTATATCTTCTTCTATTTCTTTATTCCTTACGATACTTTTATTAAAACTTTAATAATTCATAAAGCATAAAAGCATCGTATTCATTTAACAACGTTTCCAAGTGTTTTTTTTTTTTAATTTCCTGATCAAGATAAGACTCATCAGGTTCACGATAACTCGGTTGATCGAAGAAAGATATTAAAATGAAGTATAAACGGGTATAACGATTCATTTTATCGTCCGGTAGCACCAATAAGCTCCTTTTATCTCTCCGTCGATCTTTTGTATCATCTTGAAAGAAAAGAAAAAAGGGGGAGAGGACGAAACGACGATAGCCTACGGCTAAGGAAAGAACACCGGAGCATAAAGGCACGTCCGAGCACGTGTTTACAGAAGAGATTACAATGGACGAGGGTCCCTCATAAAATTCTTCCTTCGCAATCCACCGATTGTGACACGCGACGGCGAAAGTATGGCAGCACTCCAGACGTCTGCCAACTCTGAATGGAATTTTGTCGCTATAGAAAACGAGCCAAGATCCTTCTACCACTTTTTCCTTATCCCCAGCAGGATATGACTCTCGAATCCTTCGGGAAGAGATCTTCTTTTACCTTATCTCCGAATCTGTCCGCGATCCTTTACGTGATTTGTTCGAGCACGAATCTTGAATTTGCTGTCTCATCGACACTTTCCACCAGAATTTTTCTCTTCTTCGATGAATAATCTTATTTCGCGGATCAAAAATGTAAAACTGTGACTATTACATCGTTAGAATAATTTTTTGTCGTATGATTTCTTAAACAAAATTTCTTTGCTTAATAAAATAGTAGTGTTTCTTAATAAAAGTTGTTTTAAAAAAAAATTGGAAACATAATTAAAGCTACGTTATCCTTTTTTTGTTAACTACGAATATATATTTCTACAAGTATTTTGAATAGATATTATCCGTTTACTTTTGAATTTAGCAGACCATGGTTTTTGAGAAAGATTGACACCATTTCCACTTATCATCATGCATCCACTCAATTTCGATTTCGCTCCGGACTTAACCTTCTCCCCTTTGATATTCTACCTAGCTAAGATTGCGTTTGATGCCAGAAGAGATACGCGTTTCCAGGCAAATCGGATTCTTGATCAAGCATAGGGTCCTTTGATTTCGAAATTACTCTGGTTCGATATCGACTCAAACACTCGATCACGAACATCCCACGTTTTACGATGAGAAAAATGTGGAAAGGAATCCTTCTCGAAAAACGAAAATATCCAAGTTATATTTCGTTGGGAAACGAGGAAATTCGTTAAACGGGCACTTCGGTGTTGCTCCCGGAAGAGAATAATTACGAAAGTGAAATCAAGTATTTTGCATAAAGTCTTAATAAGCAGGATCGCTAGCTAGGAGAACAGAAAGAGTCTGCTGCCCCGTGCCTCGGAAGGATACGTATTAAAAAGTTTGATTCCTCCGGGAGATAAACTTTCTCTCTTGAGGAGTTATTGTTATAAAACGGAGGTAGGAAGGGAAGGAAGGTTGGGAGAAAACTTCGAAGCAACTTCTTTGTTAGGATTCTCCAAGCCTAGAATCTTGGATTTAACTCTGTAAGACGAATGGAAGTCGGATTATCCTTTAATCGACCGCCGTGAGAGGACGATCCGGTGCAAAACTGGTTTATATTGTTATTAAGGATTATATTCGACGCCGAGCCCCATTTCTCTTTTTCATTTCTTACGATTTACTGTCTTTTTATTGGGGGAGCTTTAATCAATGCTTCGTTCAACGATTCTATAAATAAGAAGTCGTTTATAATTTAAAGAAAAAATGAATCAACATCGTATAGGATCGTAATAAACGGATGTAATAATTAGCTGATTTTAATCGGAACGTGGCGAGATAATATGATTTTATATCGATTCTAATTTATGTCAATTGGAAGCGTTCGTGGTTATATTTCACATTGTAGTTTATTACGAGATAACATATACTAAAAGTGTAGGTAAGAGCGAGAGAGAGGTAGTGGACGTGTACACGTGATTCAGATGCAGACCAACGTGCGGTACGCTTCATTGCCATTTCACAGACCACTAAAGGTCCACCGTCATACTGTATTACACGGACACTATTAATGTCCCGCATCACTATGGACCGCAAACTACGACGTGCCCGGCGAAACGACCAATCGATCGCGCGTACCCACTTTAGGGCGCTATAAATATTCTATGGGTAACATTGATTTCGGCGAATCTCGCAAATCGTTGGATTAATTCCAATTTATGCACATGGCGAAAATGTTCCCGCGTTGATAGAAATTTCGAAAAGAAACTTTTACTTTTAAAAGTGGACGACGAACGAAGAAATACGAGATCATAATTTACGAACACAACTTTGATCAAAAGACTAATTTGATTAAACTTTAGGGATTTTTCTTTCGATCGTGCGAGCTAATTAAAGTAAGCCGGAAATGGTAAGATCGAGATACCTGCATATCCATCGCGTTTGCCAGAAGATAATGAAACAAAAGGAAAGCGTTTTCGCGAGAGAGCCGAGGGTCGATGAGGGGGTTGATCTTCTCTTTTCTCATTCGCTTCTATATCTCTCACTTTGTTCTTTTGACTCGCTCGGTTGCACTTCGCAAAGGGAAGAAAACTAGCCAAGAGGGAGTAGGCTGCCGTTACTGCTTCTGCTGTTGCTCGTCTGTCGCTAATGACCACGCGATGACTACATCATGGATTTTTTACGATCCTCGTAATTTACTGGGCCTCTAAGGCCGTACCTTCCTGCCGGGAGCATTGTTCTTGTCGGTGCGGCTGAGGATCTATAGATCTTCTCTCTCTCTTGTTCCTTCATTCTAAGCACACACACACGTGCTTAGGCATGACTTATGGACCACCTTCCTGCCGACTCCTTCATCGCAAACCAAGCACGCATCGATCATTCCTCGGTTAATCGCGACTTTGTAAAGCCGGACAATACTTCGATTCGCTACACACTCGTACACGAGGATCCTGATTTATGAAGATATCTCGAAGCATAGGTAACCTATCTGATTTCAGGTGAAACTTAATCAAGGCACCTGTACTTTTCCTGAATAATCATTAGATTCGAATACGAAATGATATTACGGCGCATCGACATCGATCTTAAAGTCTATTAGCTCGACCAAAGCTTCACGCGTAAACCTGTTTCCGTCGATAAAGCAAGGGATTACGCAGAGACAGAGAGAAGGTAAAGGAACCATACGTCGAACGTGAATGGGGTATCCTAGAAAGGACTTGGAATGCTTTACACGCATTGAATCGGCTTAGATCGAGCTTGACTGACTGGTCGATCCGAACCATCTCACGATGATGCTCGTTAGCGTTCATCTAACGACTATGGCATGTATCAGAGTCACTGGCACTAAAGATTAAATTCTTCTCATGGTTCTAATCTTAGACCATATATACTTATAGACACGGCCCGTGTATAAAACTCCATGGGACCAAGTGCGGCCAAGATAATATCATCTAAGTGACGTCACATGTGGGCAAAAGATAATTCAATATGGTGGAAACAAAACAAAACAACACAAACACAACAACACCAAACACAACACAACTGCCCCCGTAGACCGCACATATATATAATTTGCCCACATGTGACGTCACATAGATGATATTATCTTGGCACGCAGCCAGTTATCTTAGGCCGTGTCTATAAGTATACAGGGTGTCCGCTTCCATGTAGTCAAGCGGAGGACTACATGTAAACATCAATTACTCGAATCGAAATGTCTAATAACATTTTTCGAAATTCGACTTAGTTAACGAACTATTAACTAACAAAGATCGATCAATTACAGCGAGCAGCGATATGTAACGTTGTTTATTGTGGATTGCTCCTCCTACCGCTTCGTCTCTTGCCTAGCTGCGAGCTCGAGTGAACCGCCTTCCTTTGCTAATCGACGTAATTGGCCGATTTTTGTTAGTTAATAATTTGTTAACTAAGTCGAATTTCGAAAAATGGTATTAGACATTTCGATTCGAGTCATTGATCTGTACATGTAGTCCTCCGCTTGACTACATGGAAGCGGACACCCTGTATATGGTCTAAGGTTCTAATCGACTTTTACTTTTGGAATGAAACTTCATAGTTTCACTACACAGATATGTTTTGTTTTTTTCATAAAAATTTGCTAAGAGTTTGTATATGGTTGGTTATGGTTGAATATGAAGAAATACTATGAGACAATGAGACAGTGGATGCCGCGGAGTGCGACCTACCGGTTTAGCACGAAGGGCTGGAAACAATGTGCCATAATTCACACGACGATTCACGTGCTTCATCCACAACCAACCTCTCTCTCTCTGGTCCTCTTTACTCGACAGGGACCACCGGATCACCAAGTGAAGTTCCGTTCTCCGTTTTAGCGTAGAACAGCCGGCCGGAAGCTGCGACAGGAGCCACGGCTTTAAGCACTGGACCGTTACAGCATCCAGTATCATCTTACCGTTTCACGAATTTGTGGTTTTGTTCAACGATGAAGAAAAAAGAATACATATTCGATTTCGAGGGAAAGAAATAATTTGTTATTATTGTTTCACGAATTTGTGGTTTTGCTCGATGAAGAAAAAAATACATATTCGATTCCTTAGATAGAAATTCAAGAGGGAGAGAAATAATTTGGAGAGAAGAAGGAAAAAAAAAAGGACCGAGGGAGTCGATATTCCAAAAGCGAAGAAGAGACTCCCGTCGATTCCCAAGGGAAAAGTATAATAGCCTTCTAAAGAGGGCTCGTCTCGACTTAATGAGTTAATAACGAGCCCATCCTCGCAATCGATAGCCCCTCCCACTTCTCTCAGTCTTCCTCGAATAAATGGTAACGGGGTCCGACGATGCTAATGGCTGTCTCTACTCGATTTTATACCCGTCTATTGTATACCTCTTTATTTATAGCGATCGCAGCGCGGCCCGCTAGCGAGATTTACAAGAATGGCCGCGTGGTTCTACACACCGAGCGGCGAAACTTCAAAGGTTTTGCACGCGATCTATCTATCCGACCATCTATCTCTTTTCGATGCATGGAAAAACATGCATTTTAAGTCGCATATTTTACAGGGCTTTACCAGTTTGTACCACGCCACGTGTATTTACGTTGTCGTAAAGAGAGGGTAAGAAGAAATTTCGAAATTGCAGCTTCGTAAATTCGCCTCTCCTCTTCCTGTTTGTCCTTCCACGTGTTCGATCGTATATACGGTTCAACGATTGCTAACAGAGAATAAATAACCAATGTCGATTTAATAAACTATCGACTATTTGTCTATTAAAATCGATCGCTCGAATTTGTTTCCCCCTCATCCTGGTTTTTCATTGAACTTCAACGGTCAACTAGTTTCCTGCCAGTTCGATAGATGTTAACCATTGTATCGCGAAAAATGGAATAGAATGGGAGGAGAGAGAAAGAGAGAAAAAAGGTTAGGCCGTGGTTCCGAGAGATTTTTTAAAAGCCGTCGCCCCCTCGGTTTTTCTGGTCGCGGGAATAGTAAACTCCGTGCATCGCGTTTGTGTGTACATCCATTGTCGAAAGTATCGTGATAAATCCTCGAAGAGAGAAACATTTTCAAAGCTCGTCGTCCGAAACTGTTATCGTGAGTTTTTTTTTTTTTCCTCCGTGGGAGTAATATTCTCCGTTTGATAGAACGATGTTTGACGTTACGCAACACCCTTATCGTTAACTAGTTTTGAAAAAGGATTTATTTTATTCGAAATCATCATCCAGGCTTTTAATCAACTATACGGGGGTTCGATATCGTCATTCTTTTATAAAAAAAAAAAAAAATATCTGGGAAGCGTACCAATCGTTTGATTCTTCCTTGAAAGACCCTTGGGATGAAAAAATTGTAATGCCTCTTTTAATGATCCAACCTACCGAGTTTCGAAATTCTCTTTTTTTTATACGTTCTAGGTACACATTCATATACACACTTTGGCAGAATGCATCGAGGTATAGGTGGAAATAAAAAATCGCGCTTTCAGGCACTCGATCGTCGGTCTAGGCTTGGAACGTACGAACGAGATTGAATACTTTCAGGGGCCAACGAAGAGGGTTGGGATGTAGAGAAAGGGGGAGAGGAGACACCGGCTGTCCACAGCTTCAAAGGGAAGGACGTTGGTTCGAGCTAGGCCAGTTGCCTTTGCCAAGTGGATAGACGGCGATTTGGTCAGACCGGGCCTCTCTCGTTGCTCTGTCGAAGAAAGAGAGAGAGGAACGTTTTTCTGGCAGCTCCGCTTTTCATACTCTCTATCTATCTCGTCCACCTACGCTTTGTACGTGTGTGTGTGCACTTTTTTTCTTCTTTTGCGCTACACTTCTTTTTTTCTAGCCTTTTTTCCCCAGGAACTCCGAAATGGGACAGGCCTTTCATCGGCGCGCTTTAATCTTCCATATTTAATTTCCGACTTCTGGCTGAGAGACACGAAAATTATTCGAAAAACTTCCCATACTGAAATTTTGTTTTCTTCGTTAGGTCGCGCTTCATTTGACACGTAACACGATAATCACCATTTTTTTGACTAGCGATTATTTCTTTATTATTTATGTATTTTTACTTTATTGATTTTCAAATACTGTCAAGCGAATAACGAAACGTGTCAAATAAAGAAAACGACACGCAAAATGTGCTTCCGACATTCCAATCGTGATTTTCAACGGACAATCGACTTTCAATATAGAACATGCCAGCGACTCACGCGTTCTATCGCCGACCGGTTCCTCCGTTGGCAACGTCGTTGTTGCCTTTCGGTCAGGTGTGTCCGACGAATGCACTAAATCTACGAGAGTTACGCGACCGCCAAGCGAATAAACGCTCGCGTGGAGATTCATGGGGCAATTCACGCTGACTCGATATTGTTAGGACTGGAGGAATTATCTCGAACCGTGAACGTGGAATCTGCTGTTTCATCGTGGACACGATATCCAAGATGGCCGAAACCATTTTATCCTATTACTCCTTTGCGTTGTCATATTGTTATGGAAATTGGCAGGAATTGTTCGAACCTGAGATCGATGAGTTCGTTCGAACGTTAAAAATGTATTGATTATTATTTTAACCCTTTGCACTCGGCGTCGAGTGTGACTCGACAATACAGATTTTTATGATAATACGACGTCAAGTGACACTCGTCGTTCATTGTACTCGCATATATTTCTGTTATTCATTTATCAAGAAGTAGAACATATTTTTTTCACAACATAGCGAGTAATATATTTGTAACCCTTTGTATTCAATGTCGAGTGTGACCAGAGACCCGAAATAAGAGTTATATTTGAATTTAGTAGATAAACTCCATTATTTAAAATTGAAAATAACTTAAAGCAATCATTAAATATTTTGGAGTAATAGATTTTCAAAATATTTTCAAAATCTATTACTCCAAAATATTTAATAATGACTTAAAGTTATTTTCAATTTTGAGTGATTTTTTTCTATGAAATTTAAATATAACTCTTATTTCGGGTCTCTGGTATGACTCGACAGGACTGATTTTTCTAACAATGCCGTATCTATTTACGTGTATTCCATGTAGATTTTTTTCGAACTTGTAAATTTTTCTTCAATTTACCTACTCGCACCGCGAATATGTTATTTTTTTAACAATGTAGTTAGTAATATATAATTTGAAATTAAATGGTATCATTTTGGAATTATGTCCGGGGACATCCGAGTGCAAAGGGTTAATAAGTTGTAACGAACGAAATATAGACTATCTCAAACGTTTCTACATTTTTCACAAAAATATACCGAACATATTTCTACTCATCGTACACGATTCGAGAACGTTATAGAAAAAGAATTCGCGAGAAAATGCAGATCTACATCTTTCACCTTCTTCTCACTTTCTCTATCTCTTTTTCTCTCTCTCTCTCTTACTCGTAAATACAGTGGATTTGTCGAGAAATATTTGCCGCCTTCCGCGACTCGTCGTAACGGCAGTAGAGTAGAAGAAGAGAAGATGGAAGAAGCGAGGGTTGGAGGAGGAGTAGGAAAAGGAGGAGAGCGACTACTCGAGAAGCACTCCGATAATAGAATCGTTTGTTATTCGGCGTGTGCTGGCACGACGGGTGGTGGTTTCTCGGAAAGCTTCTTCTTTTTCCTTCTCCAACTCTTCACCATCTCCAACGTCGTAAGCACGATCTTCAAGATAGTCAACACGAGTTGACACACACGCACACACGCTCGTATCAATGAGTGACGCATATATCTCGAGTTGTTCGCCATTCAACAACGTGTTATTATGTAAAAGAGATCGATCGATCTTTTCTCTCCCTATGTTTTTTTTTTCAAATATCCTAGATCTAGAAAGAGATGGACGATCTGGAATAAAAATTTCTTAAATTTCTTGCTTGACGTACGCGATTGTCAATATTCCATGAAACGATGCACACATACATATTTTCTCGAATCGAAAGCAGACGGAAATTCGAATATCGTGCATGAGAAAAATCTATGAACGGACAGGCTGCTATTGGATTTTAAATGCGAATAGGGGGAGAACGAGGAACAGTGGGAAAAGAGGAACGAGGGTACACGCGTTCGTCTTCGTTTATGTTCGAACCAAGCCCCCTCTCCTAGCGCTGTTGGCACGCGAACAAGCACGCGTAGGCTGCGTTTTGATCCACGCTGCAGCATCCGATCCATGCTTAATGTCAGCCTTATAGGTATTACGAAGAACATTTGAATTTATCTTGATATACATGAAATTCGTCTGTAAAACGAATATCATTGAATTAGCTTTCGAAGAGTCGTATGTTGTTTTATCAATCTCGTCATTACCGCACCGATTAGTTATTAGAATAAAGTTCTTTGAATTACACACAAATTTACGAGTATCGATTAGTTTCATTTACATTTGTAGAACACGTTTCTTGTCCAAATTTACGTGTTTAAATAAAAAAAAAAGTTTCTATGAGGTAAAAAAGAAAGATTCCTCGAAGCAACATCGAGCAACGATTCTCTTCGTTGAACCGCAACGAACCTCCCAAGCGCTGCTGGCATTATCTCATTTTTATTCATTCCCTACATTGTTTCTGGATTATAGGTTGTCCGCTTCGCCGATCCATTCATCATCGATGCATTTTTATCAGGCGTGATTTACTTCCACACCGAAATACGCTTCTATCGGTCCGCCGCGGGCATTCGCCATTGTTTCGATATTCGAAGAGATGAGAAGAGAGGGTGGAGAGGGGGAGAAAGAGGGTGTAAAAAATCATGCACCCGATAAAAGCGAGATAAGAAATATGAAAAAAATGATGACGATGATGGTACTCTCGATAGTCAGTGAACAAAGGGTAAGAGTTAAAAAATGAGATCAGGAAGGAAGAGAATATCCGCGTAATAAGAAAATGCCGGGCGTGAGGCGTAAGATAAGAGAGAGAGGTGAACCTTAACGAAGACTATAAATTTATCTATTTCTAAGCGATCCTCGCGGATAGGAGGAGGGTGTACCACGGTAGGTCCCCTTTGTTTCCTGGCATAATAATATTCGTGGAGCGCGAGGTAAAACCTTCCTAAGGGAATAAACCACCGGCGTGGAGAAAGAGCGAGTACCACTCGCGAAACTAGTCACGAATATATTCTATATGAGAGAAAGAGAGAGCACATACACGCACATAAAAGAGGGAGAACCGTAACGTCTTCTCTTCTAGCGTGCATTGACCGGAGGTGGATCGATTAAGTCGTGCGTGCGTGTATGTATACGCGTGTCCGTGTTTAAACACATATATGTATATTACGAAGCCGTACGCGGTTCGAGAAGTGCTTGCGAAGCTCGTAGACTTTCTCAAGTTCGAGAACTATGGTCCATAGTTTTCGGTAGTTTACTTTTATTCAATTTTCCTTGAAAATATAGAAGAGAAAGATGAATTGATGCATTATTATTAAAGTTTATAAGAGAATTTCGAACGGTACATAACGGATTATACGTAGCTTCGATTATTATTTCAAGCTTTTGACCTCTTCATAAAGCGCGCACGCGTACTAGCCGCGAGCGTATTACGAGATGATGATCTCGACGTACGAATATCTGCATATCGGATTACACGGGACGAGTGGAATGAAATGGACGTAGGTGAAGCGGTGAGATGCAACTCGCATAAATATGTAGCGCCTTCAAGATGTTTCGCGGTCTTCCGTAATTGGCCGTCTTTGGTTCGCGAGTCGGCTGAATCATCGTCTCCTATGCGAACACAATAACAAACTAAAATCATTCTCCTCGTGGCCGAGAAAAATTCATTAAAAATTATGGATGGATATTTAATCGTCATTAATAATACCGATCGTTAATAATCTCTGTTAATGAGTTAGACGTAAACAAAATAAGCGAATAATGCTCGATCGTTTCCTCATTTCGCTATGTCGTCATTAATGATATTGAACGTTAATGTTGATCTCTCGTTGATGAATTAGAAAAGGAGAATACGTAAAATTGTATGTTCCATTTCGATAAAAATGAATGAAAAATTCTGGACAAATGTTTAGTCATTTCCTTGTTGCATTATGTCATCATTAATGATATTGAACGTTAATGATCGGTGGTAACGAACGAACGGGATAGAGGTGGTGTCTTAGAAAAATCTTAGCTAATGGCACCTCGCGAATATGGTAACCGCGGATTAGCCATCATCCGAGTCGAGCATGATATATGCGGAATTCTAAGAATTCAGACCGACTGACGTAGCACGACATGCCGAGGCCGGTTTGCCGGGGAATTGCAAATAGATGCCTTTATAGCTGACAGGCACGACACTGCTTCGGAAATTCTATCGAATACCACGGCCGAGAGGTATTCACTGACCGCGATCGAATATTTTCAATTTAACGAATCGTCGGATAACAGAAGCTAATAGGATATTCGATGATGTTCCAATTTCCTACAAAAGCCCTCGTGTTCCTTCTTTCGTTCTGCATTAGGTATATATTCCATAATATGGAATTTAATATTACAAACTATCTTTTTTATATTAATCCAAAGCTTATGTTTCATCCAATTTAATGTCACCACTTAACTTTAATTAATTATCAGTAGACTGCGGATATTCATGCAATTGCATATTTTTCAAATTTTACATATAAGACAAATCATTGAATATGTTACATATATCCTTTATATTGTACACATTTTTATTCAGTTATCAGCTCTACTTGCAATATATTTGATGAATTATGAATTATAATTCATATGTTTTTGCATAAATATCCGCAGTCTAATTATCAGTTTCGTAAATTCCTATTTTAATCTTTTATTCGCGGTTTAACGCTTACTATTTTCCTAATCAAATTTTGACATTTTCCTTCCCGTCTGCTTAATAGTCATGATCATCGTAATAAATGATCTATCTATCTATCCATCTCTCTCTTGGCCAACATCGTTAGTTCGCACTTCGTATTTATATCTTAATTTACGTGACAATGCACCCACACTTTTTGTATGCAAAACTACGAAGAGGAAAGAGTGACTAAGTGAGCGAGTAAGAAGGAGAGAGTGAGATAGAGTGAGGAAGAAGAAGAAGAAAAGAGAGATAAGGGGGATGAGATACGATAATAGTCGAGGCGTACGCAGCATCCAACGTACCTACGTGGCTCTTATAATAGATAGACGTGGGCGTTCGTTAGGGCGTCCAGGTACTCACATTGTTCCAACGGAACAACCGTGAAACAATGTGGCCATCCTCCGCTCCCACTACTTCTTCCTTCTCATCTTCGTGGATATCTTCTTGTTGGCGAAGAGAAATCTGGAGTGGGGTGGGGCACTCACGGAGTCGTTTCCGCAAGGCATAAAATATAATCTTTGAACGAATCGCGAGTCAATGATGCATTCTCGGTTACGGTTTCATTATTTGGGAATATGGTGAAATATTTTTATGATTGATTTATTTTTTTTTCGAGAGAGAACATCGTCATTGCTTATGACTCTGTTGAAATAACTGATGGACTCCTGCACTTGGACAAGTTTTAGAGGTCGGGGTTCATTTTATAGAGCTTTGTTGAAACAGGTGATTAATATTATCGATAGAGTTGTCATGTTGGACAAATATTTTTTTGAGCCAGATTTCATTCTATAGAGTATACTCGATGTTTTGGTCATTTAACGGGTTGGTAAAAAAGTAAATATAATAAATATTTCGTATACTGATAAACAACTTGGCACTATAATTTAATCATACAAATATATGAATTAAACTATATATACAATTTGAAAAAAAAATTGTAAAAATAGAGAATGACGAATTTTCGATTCCAAAGTTGGTAAATCGTTCTTGAACTCGCCGTCGTGTTATTGACCGAACCATAAACATCATTGTGCAAAGATTAAATACACGTGTGAGTCATCGTGTCTCAAGTTTACTCTTTTAATTATCGTCCTTCGACGGAGGTCCCACGATCGAGACTTTTATTTCGTAAAACGTCATTTTCAATGGCAACCTTCCCGACGTTTTCGGTAGAAGAAGGTCATCGAAGCGAACATCGTTCTTCGAATCGTTGGAAGCGAGTCTAACAACAAGTGGGTAGGTACTGTGAATTTCTCGAAAACGATCGAAGCCCTCCGTGCGAAAAGTATCGACGCGGTTAATTAATCTTGCGAGATCTTTTATTCATTGGCAAACGTGGGCCGCACGTTCGGGATACTGATCAGCATCGGATGCACCGAGGAGGAGCGAAAAGCAGTTTTATTCGAGACGCGTATCGATCGATCGTTAATTCATTACGAATTAAGTTCTACACCTTCGTTTCGCGAAGTCGGTAACTTGTTTCTCTCTTTCTTTCGAATTTTCGCAATTGTTTAACATTATTTACGGAGTAATGTACAGTTAAACCTCGCTAACTCGAACCTCGTTAACTCGAAAACCTCTATAATTTGAATTTTTATTCATTCCCTAGAGAAAACCTCTATAGGTCGAAGAAAAATAGGAGATTAACTCGAAGTATTTTCAAGTCTAGCAGTCATCTTAGTTCACCTCTACAACTCGAATTGTTTCGAGGTGTAGAGGTCAATATTATGGGATTGACCTCTATATCGTGCACTATTAAGGAATCTAAAAATGCTATCACGTCATTACGATCATTTTTTGAAGGGACGAATGATGTTGACGATTCCAAAATCACAATGCACTTTGGAAAATTGAAAATGCTGTAGATTCGGCAGTTATCAAAGCCCGTACAAAGCAAAGCAAAATTACGGATTTTTTTACTGGCTAAAGATATCAAAATTTGGATTTTATTAAAAATTATTAAAAGTTTTTAAAAATGATTAAAATTGTTTTTTATTTTCTCCGTTTTTATGATAATGTTAAGTTACATACATATTTACGTTTGATTTTAATATACCTATATATTTTACCCTTTATAAGTCGAATTTTTTTTTCGCGCCTCTATAACTCGGAAAACTCGCCAACTTGAAATACTCCATAACTCGAATTATTCTCTATTCCCTAGAGATTCGAGTTAGCGAGGTTCGACTGTATTTATTAACACGATTTTTTATATTACTATCCGATTTGTACTATTATTGCGATAAATGTTTTATTATTATGCATATGTATTTTCATGGCAAGTTAAGGAACGAATTTTCTGTTACCATGCTTCTCGAGAAGTTGAAAATTTATGGAAATGATTTCCACGCCATTCGCTCTCCTTCCACTCGAGAGATATGAATATAGGCTAAACAAAAGTTTTCTATTCCCAGTTTTCTTCGTGGAAAACGATCATTACGAAGATATAGCCAAGTCTACCGTGTGACAATTGGATGCCTCGCCGTTAGATACCGCGGATGACTATGGCGAAACTTGGCCGCGAAATTCAATTTAGTCGTGTGCGTGGAAGGGAAAACTTTTGGTGATACTCAAGTTTCTGTCTTTGAAAGAACTACGCCCACGCATCGTTCTCTTTCACGGGCCTATCTCCGCTCAACCTATTGGAAAGAACTTTTTTCGATTACCGCTTGCGTCGTTTCCCAATCGGCAACCTTCCTTTTTTTTTATTTCCTTCCCGTTCCGATCGAACAAGTCGACGAGTTTTTAGTTTACTCTTTTCTTGGGGAAAAACGTTGAGAATAATTTCTTCTACTTCTCCGATACGTTGTTAATTATTTTATTTATTCTAAAATAATATTGGTTTTATAGCCAAACGACACAGGTATTTTATTTAGTTAAATTAATCATTTATATAATTTGACTATCTTCACATTTTTTGATAAGAAAGATATCGATACGTCTAACGGGAATAATCAACCGGTAGAAAAGCGGAAGAACGGAATTACCTACGATTTGCCAAGTTGTCTACTTCAGAAAACGAAATCTTCCTTTCTACGTATTCCGGTGTTACCACCGTGTGGCTTTAATCCTGTTATACATTCGGTATGAATATACAGCGTATCAGCTTTTCGCATGGAAGAGTTTTAAAGAGGAAGCTCAGCCGGCAGAACCACCGGCATCGTTCCTGCTGGATTCAATGCAATCTGCCAGTATTCGACGTGGGCTCGTAGAAAATATTCGCATGGCAATTTACACTTTTTCATCTCGGTCAATTAATGATTACTTTATCTCTTAAAATGTGAAGGGAAAAAAATATTATTAATATATCTACGTGGGTGAAAATGTATGTGAGGTATTAAATTTTTTAATAACATGATTTACGTTTAAACGAATTGCTGGCGTGATTGCATATTGTTTTATTAAACATAATCAATTATAATCCGTTAATCAGAAACATAAGAAAAATTATTGAACGAAGTAATACACACATACGGAAAAATAATTCCGTAGTCCTCGCGACAAGCATACGTCTAGATAATTTTCGAGTCCTCTTTTTTCCCATCGACACTCTCGTTCTCTCTTTCTCTTTAACGAAACGTCACAAGCCACGGAAAACTTTTTTCCCTCGGGTCTCACAAAGCGCGGAATCGACGAATTCGAAGCATCCCCCGTCCTTGGTTCGTAAGCCGAATATTACTTTTTCGCACCGTTACGTTTTAATAAAAGAGCGCTAACACTTGGCTAACCCCTCTCACCCCCTTAACTGCTAGCCCCTCCCTCCAGCCCTCGTTTCGAACCGCGAGGTTCGTCTTCTCGTCATCCACATCCTTCCGTTCATATTTCGAGCGGTGAATATTAATCGAGCGATCGTTCCTATCGCTCATTCTTTTTTTTTACACTTTCTTTTCCTTTTTATCTTGCTTTTTTTTAACACGAGGTCCCGCAGCAAAGCTTGGGTGATATATAAAGTCTCCTTCACGGTGCAGACACTTTCGTCCTACGCTCGTCATTGTCCAGGTATTATATTTAAATTCTTCTTCTTCTCTCTTTCTTTTTATTTTTCATTTCATTTTTTATCTTACAGGGAGAGAGGGCACGCGTGGGACGAAGCTTGACAAAGACCGGAATGCTAATTATTATATTTATTTTTAGATCCTTTCCAGCATCTTCTTTTTCCATTTTCTTCATTTGTTTTATTTATATGGAAGAAAAAGATTTTCGGGTCATCGTTTATATTTACGAGTAGACTCGTTTCTTGTCAATCTTGTTCGGAGAATCGAAGGAGAATTATAGGTTTTAATACTTTTCATGCTCTTAAGAATGTTGTCAGAGTTTGGAGTTTTTTATAGATGAGACCAGAAAGAGAGATTTTAAGAGTACTCGTGGCATAGGAAACGAAAGCTCGGGGAGGAACGTGCCTAGACTAATGGGATTACCACTTTACGTCTTACAACTCGTGTTTTATGTTCCAAGGAAACACGCTCCGGATCGGTACGTGCGTTGTTAGGAAGATGTATGTGCCTCGAGGGGATAGAATGCCGATGACGTTAGGAATCTCGGTGGAGGGAAAAAAAAATATCTAAGCAAGCGTACGTAGAACCGAGCAGCACGTTTTTCTAAATACCTCGTCCCAAAATGATACGTAAATCTCACGTGAGCGTTAATTAACGTTTAACTCGTGAACACGATCTTTGGTTCGTGGTATTGTTCACGGAAAAAAATTTTTATCTTTAAATACTTCGTTCCAAAACAATGTAAATCAACATTATTTTACATTTTATTCATAATTTTTGACTAAGAGTATCAAAGGAAAAAAAATCGAAGTGTTTTTTAACCTTTAGAGGACCGGCATTTCGTCATGAAAATGATGGTATTTCTTTTCCAAAATTTTTTATATATATATAACCAACATACTGCGTAGAATTGAAGGACTTATACAAAGCCCCTTGCGGGGCTTTCCGGTCCTCCGCGGTAGAAAAATTTTCGAGATTTTCAGACTTTACAAATAAAGCACCTTTAGAGGTTTTTGATGTTGCTGATTATGAATTTGTAGTCGGATTGTAAAAATATTTGATCTACATAGCGGTTGTACTGACCTAAATGAATGAACTAATGTACCGTAATTTAGAGAACTTTTCGTTAGCGCTACACAAAGCTAACGACGTGAACGTAGAATGTTTTTGCAGCACCTTTTGTAATATTATACATAAATACACACACACACACATATATATATAGTGTTCATGAAGTAAATTCCAGTGCAATTGGAAAGAAAATTATGGAACTAATGAAGATACAATGCAGCCGACTTATGTTCTCGATTATAATAAAAATATGGGTGCTATTGTTGCATAAGAGTCACATACATTGAAACGAATAGATTTATAGACGAAAATACTAACATAATTTTTAATTTGGCAACGGACTTGCTCAAAGCCCCTTTCGGGGCTTTCCGGTCCCCTAAAGGTTAACAGGGATTTTATAATAAATGTTAACGAACGATCGCGCGGACGTTTTTTTGTGACTATATTCCACTTCATTTATATTTTTTAATCCCGTATCGCAATTTTTATTTCGACTCGATGTTCTGAAAGGAAAACGACGGATTTATTAGACAAAGTCCAAAGATAAGGAGGATTAAAACGAGCTATCCTCTTGGATTAATAAAGACGCTCTCGCTTTATACGTTCTTATCTTCGATCGAAAATAAATTTCAAGGGTCATTGGCAAGCTCACGTCGTCGCAGTCGAGCGAAACTCGTTTTACGCTTGAAATATTAGTTTCCCGTGTTGCTCCTTAGATCATCCTTCTTATCGCGAAGCTCTTACTACCGTTGCTCTCTCACTCTCTTTACCAGGACGTTTATTAAGAATTTCTTTTTTATTCTTTTCTAACGCGCAGGATAATCGACTCGATAATACGATCACATTTGTTCCGCTTGTCGAGTTAACGCTTAGCACGTACCATTCGCGATAACTATCTGGATGATATCTTTGTCATCTTGAGAAACGTCGGTCCATTGCTCTTTCTCATTTCGATATGCTTCGGAAGATTTTCATTTGCCGATCGTGAGAGTACTCTCGTCTCGGGTTGATTTATCTCTTCCCTTGTCGTAAGAATTCTCTGAAAATTATCCGGTAGCCATATTGCTTTTCGATCTTGCAAGATTAGGGTAAGGTTGCTCAAGTCGTACCTGTTCTGTATTTGGAGTCTTTTTTTCAATTTAGATTAATTTATATAACAACACAATAATTTTGTCAGAGTTGTTCTAATAAATAAAAACAATATTTACACTAGAATCGAATAGCAAATATAGTTTTTACATATTTCCTAAATACTCATTATTATACAGGATTTTTCTTAGGGGGTACGACTTGAGCAACCTACATAAAAATTTTCTTGATTTACCCTTTCTCTCTCGAAATTTCGTTCCATATTTACACGAAGGCGGTCACGTGATACACGAAGTCGGCCATCGACGCGCTGTTTTCACGGTGGTAACTCGACGCTGACCGCTCGTGAGCTTGCAAGCTCTCTCACGTCGTGAAATAGTCGATGTTAATCGGGTCTCCGGCGTTCATGGACACACGAAGCTGTCTCGCGTGTTCGTGACGAAACTACGAGATCGCTAGGGTCCGTTTCGTTTACCAATAGCTCGGAAAGGTAACGTCTAACTCGTTATAAAAATCGATTGACGTCGTTCGTTCAAACGCAACAACGTGCCTTTAAATAAATACTCGAACGAATAGGTGCTTCGATGTAAATACAGGGTGTCCGCTTCCATATAGTCAAGCGGAGGACTACATGTACAGATCAATGACTTGAATCGAAATGTCTAATACCATTTTTCAAAATTCGACTTAGTTAACAAATTATTAACTAACAAAAATCAGTCAATTACAGCGATTAGCAAAAGAAGGCGGTTTAGTCGAGTTCGCAGCCAGGCAAGAGATGAAGCGGCAGGAAGAGCAATCCACGATAAACAACGTTACATGTCGCTGCTCGCCGTAATTGGCCGATTTTTGTTAGTTAATAATTCGTTAACTAAGTCGAATTTCGAAAAATGGTATTAGACATTTCGATTCAAATCATTGATGTGAACATGTAGCCCTCCGCTTGACTACCTGGAACCGGACACCCTGTATACACGCGTACCAACGAATAATCCTGACAATAAATAAACAAGAAAACGTATCCAAGTAAAAGGTGGGCATAATAGAAGCGTCTAGACGAGAATTAACGAGCCCACCGCGAGGACAATGAGCGTAATTTGCATTCTCGTCAGACTTTCGTGCGTCTACGGGGCGGACAGCAACGGGGCGGCCGACAACTCATTTACCAGTTTAATACAGTTAGAACGGTATTATCATGCATCCAAACTTTGTAACAAAGCCAGCTTGTAAAAGACAAGCGCGAGTCGTAGTTTCTACGACGACCGAGGAGATACTAGGTATATAGATATACCTATATGTCTATGTATATCGCGTAAAGCGACTCGTTTTAAACGAAAAAGGCCCTTAAAACGAATACCTTCGCGAGAGATAGAAAATGATATATCACGTTGTAGAGAAATGGAAATCTTCTCGAGTGTCCGACCCCGTTTTTCCAAGATGGCGGCAGCAAATAAAAGGGACAAAAAAAGGAAGGTACGAAGGACTAGGAAAACATCGAGCGACATTACCGACCGAACCGTCGCCGCCATTTGTCCTACGCGGCATGTCATCATGAAGTCATATTTCATGACTTATGGTAATTACGATCTACCACCCAGAAGTCACATTCACCGTAACAGCGGCAGCAGGAACGGCCAGCAATGGTAGGGAGACTCTTTGTCACTCGACTGTACGTTACTATTATAACGTGTGTGTCTATATGTGTGCGCCGAGTGGACAACTAGGAGACCGCGTATTACGGTTTTCAAGGGACGAATAGTGGCCATTTATTTCAACGTCCTTTCGGTATCAATCTCCAGTTATACGTCTCGACTTTAACCGCGATAATAATTACAGCTCGACCGCTGTAGCGAAAGAGGTTCCCGTATGTGGGAAAATGAAAAAAGGAGAATCCATTTCGATTACAACGATCCACGGGTACGAATTGCTATCGTTTCTATGCACACGGCTCGCGATGCTTCGCTAAAAAGGGGATGATAAAAGAAAGTTGGATCGTATCGAAATCATCTTTGATTTCTCGAACGATTTCGCGAACTGTACTCATTGCGGTAGACGTTGCGGTGACTTCGTGCCGAAGACGTTACAGTCTAACCACACACGCGTGAAGGAACGAAAAAGTGCGAGGATGTAAGCCGTTCGAACGTAAAACGACGAGCAAGTGCGAGATTGGAACATAAATAGAATATGAACGAAGCGACTTTTTGATCATTTCGTATATACTGGTATATGTATGAGATAAATCTTCTTGCTCGAGTATTTTATCAACGGATGGTTAGACTAGGCTTGTTATGCAGCACCTTGATCCAACACTCGTAATTTACAGATTGCATTTAAGCCACTGCGTATGCACGAGAGAGGGGGAGATACCGAAGGAAAGCCCATAGTGGTCTTGTTGTACCACGAAGAAGCAAGCAGAAGCCGTTTAAGCTCAATGGAGAAATCCCCAAGAACATTAAAGGGAACGTATACTTGGGTAATACGGAAAGTAGTAGAAACTCGTTCCTGGAAACGATTCGTTTCTTCGTCTTTCCTCGAGACGCGATATTTCCTACAGAGATTTGCCTCTGGTGAAATTATTGACTCGTACTACTTCTGATTTTACGACGTACTTCCATCATGACACCCAATTTGCACAAATCAAAAGTCTTTATTATCTCGAGACAATTTTATTAATGCAATTTTTTGGTATTACTTAAAGTAATGGACAATTTTTAAGCTCGACTAGGATAATTCTTTTGTTATTGTTTACGATTCCAAGAACTTGAAGATAATCTTTGGTTTTGTAAATACAAATAAATTTGTTTGTCTAACCAAAGTAGTGACTGGTCTATATATTTCTCAACGATAAAGACGATCTCCCGATCGTATCATTCTCGTGACCCAAATTCGAAGACATCGATCCTCTTATCACCGAAACCTCTATCACGTGTAACGGCAAGCATCATACAACGGTGAGTGTCGCTTTAAAGAGGTAAAACGTTAGATCCGCGGTAAGCCAAGTAAGAGTAGGGCTTCCAGTAGCGAGTCATTAATTAAGACAGCGTCTTAGCCGAGATCAGGGTCTAAACGTTACAACCGTCCACATAAACGTGCCGATCCGTGGTCCAGAAAGCACCAACGCTACCAGCAGTAGTGGTAACTATAGCAGCATCAAACGAGAAAGATCGGAAGATGCAACAGAGCGAGATTAATAGGATCGTCGTCGCGGGGAATAGGACAAAGGTAAAAGAATAGAACGATCCAACGAGGTTTTATGTGCCGCGTGAATGCCGCCTCGTAAAATCTTTACGGACGGAGTTATAAACGGGAATGTCTCGTGTTATAAAGTATACGTGAGAAGGTTCAACGTGTGCATGATATACTACTTATGTATAACCATCCAACGTTATGGTATCGTATCGACGATACCTAGATATAAGATAAATATCTGGATAAGGAGCTTCACGTTTTTGTTACGTTCGATGCGAAGGATTCGCGGAGGTCAACCAAATTTCAGAAAAAAAGGAGATCAAATTGTTGATATCTAGCTAAAGTATAGAATAACAATTAAATGTTTATTTCATTATTCTATATTGTTAATCGGTATAAAACAAATTGACACTCTGGTAAAGTTGATATTTATGAAGATATAAACATTGTTCCTGTTATTTGAATATACAGGGTGTCCGGTTCCAGGTGTCCAAGCGGAAAATTACATGTGCAAATCAATGATTTGAGTCGAAAAGTCTAATACTATTTTCCAAAATTCGACACAATTAAGTAGTTATTAACAAACAAAGATAGGCCAATCACGGCAAGCAGTGACATGTAACGTTGTTTATTGTCGATTGTTCCTCCTACTGCTTCGTTTCTTTATCAGTTGCAAGCTCAAGTAAACCTCCTTTTTTCGCTAATCGCCGTAATTGGCTGATCTTTGTTAATTATTAACTCGTAAACTAAGTCGAATTTCGAAAAATGGTATCAGACTTTTCGACTTAAATCATTGATGTGCACATGTAGTTCTCCGCTTGGACATCTGGAACCAGACACCCTGTATATGTAAAAGAATCTTATGCATATGACGAAAGAAGTGTGTAATAATCATGAAATAGTAATAAAAAAAAGTGGTCAGATCGATGCCGGAAGAAGAAGAGAGTATAAATGGAGCGTCGAGATAAAGGAAGAGAGCATGCGGTATCCAGCAAGCTCCATCTCCATATAGATCGTTCGTCTCGTCTAGCAGTATACTTTAGAGCTTCTTACATTGTCTTCGCGACGTGCACCGCGAGCGGAAGTAAAAGGCAAGTGGGCGGGCAAGACGGCTCGAGTACACGCTCGACCAAACAGCTCGTTAGTAGTCCGCTTTAGCACCATACACACCATCGTACACACAATGGGTTGGTTCTTCTTCTCCCTTTCGAGATCTTTAATGATCTAATAGCTTCTCCAAGTTGAGTTTTTTCACGGCATCGTTGAAAGTGTGTATTACAGAATGATTCAAATTTTTTTTTTTTCGTCATGATATATGGAACGTATTAGTTCTATTTTTGTAGACACGTTAGTTATGCTTGGATTATATTTAATTTTTATACACAACCAAAATACGTTTGCTAATATTTTAATAATAGATTAAATAATATCAATAATCTGGAGATGAAGATTCCTTTTATTATAAAATTACATTTGTTCAAGGTCCAATATCATCATCATCAACGAATGATAAATTAGGTTCAGAATTATCTATAGAACGAAGAACATGAACCAACATTATATTTCGAATCGAACTTCACCATTTCGTTCCCGCATCTTGTTAACCATAAGGGCTAATTTTTCTGAATCGTAACGAGTTCAACCAGCGGAATCTCGTTTTGTACCGAGGCCGATCTATGCTCTAGACGATCTATACTTCTGATATCGAGTGACATCCAGCCAGGACGGAACATGCAACGTCATTTGTTACCGACACGAACGATCGGCGTCGAGGTCGAGATGACAATGGGATCCGCCTGGACACCCGCTGTGTATGCGCGCGCACACACGTTCAACAAGGAGAGAAAGGAAAAGAGAGGAAGGGAGAGAAGATTTCACGAGCCATTTTTCGCGATGCAAATTCCGCGGTAATGGTGGTCCAGCGACCACGAAAGAAAACGAGGAAGAGTGAAAAGGGTTGGTAGAAAAGGGTAAGGAAGAAGAAAAATGTCCGAGGGCGTGGTGAATATGATTTATCAGCGTCAAAGGTGTACTTACGCGTGCTCTTGTCCGTTCCTCGAAATCTGTTAAACTATACACTTTAAATGGTCCCGTTGTACAAGTTTTGTCCTCCTTCCAACGCATATCGTCGTAAGTCTTTCGTGCAACGGAATGACAATAGCTTCGCGTTCGATATAGATGAGATGTCCATTGAACGGAGACAAGTTAATTAAATAAATTCTTTTTTCCCAATAAATTTTATTTTCAAGCCACGAAATTATGCAACAACCTAATAATTACGGAAGCTGGATAAACGTCGAATTTCGTTCGATCGACGAGCTCATTTCGGATGCCTCGAGGGGTTTCGTTTATTAAACGACCGGGGAAAAGGAGTGTGATTAGAATTTTATTAATTGCCCGTTGCATAATTCATACCAGAGTCTTGTCCGTTCGTACAAGAGACACTCGTCCGTCCTGGAGAAAAAGAAAGAAGGGTATGAAGATCTTTTTCATGAAAAAAAACCCACCCTTTATCTTTTCACCTTTTCACGTGATTTTCAAAAGAAACATTCCTAATTCGACAAATTTCCTTCCAGAATTCTTGCGTTATAATTTGTAATAAAAACAAATTGACGTTGAGTTCTCTGACGTTGATCACTTTTTTCAAAAAAAGTGGATTAGATTTCAATATTTTACCGAAAGTAAATGCCCATAAATTTCAATGAAAAAAAAAAAGATTACTATAAAATGTGGGATAAAAATATATATAAATTTTTGATAGTACCTAATCCTGCAATTTTGTAACGTTATCCAAGCAGAATATACGAAGAATCATTCGGAGACAATGAGAACGATATCCTCAATCTCATAAAAGATTTTTTATCGCAGGAGTAATGTTACATACGTTTGTGGCGTTATTAGCTCTTTCTCTTTTTCTATCTTTCTATCCTTCTTTCTCTCTCCTTCTTTCAACGCTTTAACGTGTGTAACGAGGTCGTTCCGGCTTTCGCAGTTACTCCAAGAAGAACTCTTATCTCTCTCGCGTATACCTTACCGTCCTCGAGATACGTTCTTGGTGAAGTAAGTGCACCGCGGAGAGTCATCGCGAGATTTTCTTTGGTTACGAGTGTCATCCAGCATCTTTGCTCTTGACTCGTTTCATTCGAGAATAAGACGACACTGAGCAAGAGAGACGGTATATACACCTATAATACTTGGGCCGAGATGCATCTCGCGGTAAAAGAAGGTGTGGCTCGTTGAACGATACCTTCGTACGCCTTTTCGAAGCCATTCGAACGAGATTAGAACGAATTTACCATTTGGTATAATCGTTTCGATATAGCATATGGCCTACTCATCGTCAGGATCGATTAGTATACCGTTTTCGATAAACATTACCGTAAAATAGTTTCAATATTCAATGGATTGTTAATAATAGAGATGGGTTATCGCGTGCCATTCAAAATGAAGAGGATTTTGATGGGCAAGGTTAGTCAACATTGTGGCATAAATTTTACATGCTCTTTATTAATAAGTGAACAAAAATAGATTCATTAAAGAAAAAGTGAAAAATCATTTTTAAACCATGAAGAAACTTAAGATACACACGATAGGTGACGCATGCGGTATACCGATACTATCCTAAATCATTGTTTTGAACTCGAAATTTAAGAAAATGATTACATTCTCTTTCTCTCGGTACAAGCAACGGTACACTAACGTCACCTATCATCCTTCTCCTCCAAGTTATTCCAAGAACGAGGCAAGGAAGCGAGCGAGCAAGGATCATACGTAGAGAAAGCAAGTAAGAAATATAAAAAAAAGAAAGAGAGAGGGAATACCTTCGCGTCCGAGGAGCAAAGAAGGTGTGGCCGGCTAAAAGCGAGCCGGGTAATATATATCTCCCTTTCAACTCTGGGAAATGATTTCCCGCGGTTGATATCGAATCGTGGCCTCTGCGATAAAAGCAGGTAGCGTGAAAGTAGACAAAGAAGAACAAAAACAGGGAGGGGTCATGGAAGAGGTCATTGGGAAGAACACGATGCAAGGTGGCTAACGACGTAGCCAAACTCTCGTTCGTTGCGTTATGCCTCAAGGAAGTGGACTCTTCGGAAGTCTATTACGTCAGCTGACCGTTAGTTCTCTCTCCATCTTTCTCTTTTCTGTGGGCACAAGCCCACATACGACTCGCGTCGACACGCTCTCACATCTCTGAGAGATAGCAAAAGCCTCCAGCGGAGGCTGCTACGTGCCAGATGGCCGAGCACATATATCCGAGGTGTGTCCGACCAATATGACTGATTGCAATCTCTCTCTCGAAAGGCAAGAGCTTACGAGAGTACCACCAGTAAGTTTCCGTTGGTCCAGGCTGGGCTTGTTCAGGGCAACTCTGAGACTCTCGAGACTTCTCGCGAACATCTCCCCTCGAGCTAGCCTAACTCCACACTTGGGCCTTTAATAAATGGGCTCCGGCCGAGGTTACAACCTTCATCAGTGGAGATACACCTGATAGCATCACCAATCTCGTCACGCCGCTGCCAGACACCATTACCGAAGCGTTCTACTTGTACTTTGATTTCCACGCGCTACGGTGACCTGTTTTTTTTTTTTTTTTTTCATTCTCTCTTTGAGAATAATAAAAGAAAGGTCGAATGGGATCGATCGTGTACGAAGGTAGAACTTAAATTCTCGCTATGTTCGTGTTTAGTCCAGTTGCCTCGGGGTAAACTCCTGTCAATTATCACTAGCTAGTGGATTTAATAACAGACCCTTTGAATTATTAATAATCATCCTTAGATCTAGGTAAGCAGCATTTAGGTAGACGATGAAACGGTAGGGATGCTAGGTAATTATCGAGGTATATTACGTACGATGACAGTTATTACTTTGTCTTGAAGATGTTCACAAGTGTGTGTGTGTGTGTGCATGTGTTTGAGTGTAAGAGAGAGAGAGATACTCGTATCGCAATTTATCCGTCGATCGAGTATATCGAGTATCGAAATTACACCGAGCGAGTTGCTACAATGTATCAAGCTGTTCGATTAGGTCTTTACATGACTGACATGCATAAAATCAGCATTAAGCAGGTTGTCCAGATAACGGATACGTGTGAGCGACCGAGCGAGCGCTTTAATCGACCAAACATTGCGTCCACTTGCGCATGTTGGTTTATTCATTAACGTGTTTGACGCTCGATTGGACGTTCTTGCGATGTTACTTCGACGAAAGAGTTTAGAAATCATTCAAAGTTAATAAATTGTATGTTTTCACGAAACCAAATCATTACATTTGAACGATATTTTTAGATTTTTTTTCTTATGCGAACGATTGGAAGCTGACAAAGTTTAATTCACGTAATGAACATGTCAGCTTGGCTACTATATTTTTTAAAATATGGAATAATAATCTTTAAAAAAGTTGAATAAAAATTTTTCTTATTTCTCTTGGAAGAGGAACGACGTTATTTCGCTCGTCTTTACTTAGGATCAAACGACGTCGTAAAATCCGATATCGCTTTCTTCGAGGTCAACGTGTAACCACTCCGTTGTTTACATTGCGCTGGTGGGAGGGAAAGGAAACTTCCGATTCGGCACGTTTACACTCGGATCTACGTAACGCTTATCTCAACGTAAACCGATTGTTAGCACCTAATAACACGTTGTAGGCTACGCAAGTGAGAGAGAGATTTCATCTTCAAGGTGTGCTTTCATTTTTAGTTTTATTTTCATGGTAAGCCATTTCCACGATAATCTCGTTTTATTACAGTATTCTTGCAAATTAGGTGAGAACCACTCGTAAGAGGATATACGATAGAATTAATTACATTCATTAATAGTAAATTCTTCGAGGGTTCATCGACCATGTTAAATGTCAAATAGATGCTTAGTTTATTAGCGGTACGATCGATCTCTCGACGTTTGACTAAACGTCAGGTGTTAACAGCCTATACAATATCGAATTGGGAAATTAATTTAGCGGTTTACGAATTGAACGTATCACGGTTAGCGCTCTTTAGTATAATATTGACGTAATTTTGTAATAACGATCGGTTGATACGATCGTGTTCCGTGTTAATATTTTATACGTGTTATTAATTTGCACGTCCTGGTTTACCAGATTGACAGTCCAATTCCGTTATCTTGTTCAGCATTAGAGAATTGTTTCCTCGATGATTATTTTATACAAAGCCAACGTTTTTTCTCCTGCAAATAAAAACAGCACGATCTTTCGGAATTTATCTTAAAAGCAAATGGAGGAAAAATTGTACGAGAGACCCATCAAGTTTTTTTCCCCCCAATCGGTATGGAGTATTAATCACGACTACCCGTTCGATTTAGATGCGTTCGTAGTTCAGTGATCACCTCTGGTGAGCCATTATAATTGGATTCGATTGTCTCGAGGCTTCGGAATATGCAAATGAATTTATACCACGCGCCAATCTCTAGCGTCCGTTCGTGTTTCCAAGCTCGTGTGCAAATGGAAATTGAAAATACAGAGAGTGAGTGAACGTTCGAGGGAGAGAGAGGAATAAATCTAGAACAATCGAAATGAAAATTGACGAGACGAGATTTAAAAACTTAACGCTCTTCCTTCGTTTTAATTTTTAACGATGAAAATGAATTAATCTCTTTTATTATCTTTTAGTTTACTTTTCTCTCTTCCTTGATTCGTCTCGAAAAATGATTGCAACCAGAAGAGAGACGTCGGACAGATTACTTTCACGAACGAGTTTGAGTCCACCTTTTCGATAAGACAACGATCATCGTGACCATCGCGTCTCATCCACGTACAACGAGCAAACTCCTCTACAATTTAGATTAGATCGAGTCGTCAAAGTCGTTGGCTTTAATGGCTGCCGCGTTAAGTCGTATATACGAAAAGAAAGAGATAGGTAGAGATAGAGGAAGAGACGTTAGACGAATCTCAAACGATAGAAAGAGAAGGTGGGGCGAATAGGAAAAGCTCGACGAGAGATGGACGACGTAAAGTGGACGAAATTACGAGAGCGCGATTCGCGCTCGGTCGTTCAGCTTTCGCGGTTTTATCGCGCGTCCGCTGTGATTACACGTTGCGAGCTCGTTACTTGGTAGCTTGTGGTAAATATAACCGTGGATTATGTCGCGAGCGATATTGCGTGCTCCGCGCGTCACGGTCATTGAATACCGAGTTTCTCATTCGATGCCGGCAGAATATTGTGTCCGTCGATCGAATTTTTACTACGATTTATCACTTTTTTTATAACAAAATTAACCCTTTTCTATTTTTATATAGTGACATCGAAGTAACATACCCACGTATCTTTACCACCAAAACGATGTATGATCTGCTTTTTGCAAATAAGGTTTTAACAGGTAAGATTTCCTGTATAGCCATTGTATCTCATTTCAGTCTATATGTACCTCGATTTGTCTCCAGGCAAAAATATCTATTAGCTTGCGAAAGTCATAGAACTTTATATGGTCAGCGTAATTGTTTTAACCGTATTTTCATAAATGTAAACCAGTTTGCGAAATGTCTGGACTTCTTCTGTTGTCTTCCATCTTTTAAACGCAAATTAATTGTATTCCTTATGAACCATAACGGATCATCTTAAATTTATATCCTACTTGCTTTATGATATTTTTGTATCTTCATTCCTACATTTTCCTATTCTATGTAACTAAAGGGTTTATCCCGTATAATTAATAAATGAAATGAAATGAAAAACTGAATGGATTATCATTTATCAAGTGTGGTACGTGTATGTTGAAATTGTATAATTATCTCTTTTTTCCCACAAGCTAGTCATTAAATTTTAACAAACTAAGGAATCACGAACAAAAACTTGTAACTGCAATAAGCTAGCGATTGGATCTCACAACTTTAGATTCATACCGACTCCATTCCAGTCTATGGACGGAGTTCTCTTTCATCGTCGCACGTCGAACCATCTCATTTTAAAAATCAGACCAGCTGGTGATGATACAGTCGCAAAGAATGAAATCCCTATTGTAGGAAAGTCATGTAGGTCGGTTGACCGTGGTATTCCTACATCGTCGTTGATTCCCAATGCATGCTGTTTGCCAAGCCCAGAAACCAACGGGTCCAACGATAGCAACATCAGTAGCAACGGTATGGTTGGGTATCTAGCTAGCTAGGATAGGTGAAGCTAGGAGGTATCTTCCCGTGTCTGGCACATATTGCAACGTCCCCGAACTCCGGACTTTCCGGCCATAGAAATGCAAACACGAAGCGCGCGTAACGCGAACGTGCCATACACTCCTCTTCCATAGATGGCATACTCGCGTTTCTCATCGGTGAGAGCGTCGTTACTAGCTCGAAGAGAGAGAGTGCAAGAACTGCTGGTTGGGTAGGCCACTCAGAAATTCCATCAATTTTTAAATCGCTCGCGTAAAGGCGGACTTTTTAAGAGAAAGAGAGAAGAAGAAGGAAGGAAAGGGGTACTGGGACGATGAAAAGGAAGAGCTGAAAAGGAGGACGCAAAGAAGAATGATCCTTTCAGTGCTTTCACCTATCGCCAGTGGTGCTACGGTGTAATCCAGGTTTAAGTGTACCTATCGTGGAAGATCTGCATAAGCTAGATATAATTTATATCTTATTCGTGAGGTGATACGATAAGCGACTGGGTCGATTAACGCGTTAAATGCATTTATTTTTTTATATTAAATTGCCGTGGGTCAGAATTGCATTTTTAATTAACGAGATACCTATTAGCTTTTTTAGAAACACAAGATTTAGGTGTATACATGACAATAATAATGACTTTTTTCATACCATTAAATAATTATAGAGTGTTAAAAGCAGCGTTAAAATATTTTAGACCGTCGGACTTTCAATGGAATGAAATATTACATAAATGTATCGCGTGGCGGTATTTTTGTAACAAATAGTTATTTATCACGTGTTCATATTTTTCGAACATACGCGTCTCTCTGACGAGATTAAATGACGACAGCACGTTGATAATAATGGTTATTAATCAAACGATTTCTTTTTCAAAATCATGCAACAATTTTTCATATTATTTTTCGATAGTTCTCGAAGAACCTCGGACACGAGACAAACTCGACAAAAGGGCTAAGGTAAAAAAGCTCGTGGTGCGCGCGAAAGAGCTTCGTCCTCGTTTGACGGGATAAAGAAAAGGCTGCGAGAGAGGAACGGAGACGCGTAGTATGGATGATGGAGGAACCAAAAGGGAGGAGGAGGGTCGTCGAGAAGGAAAAAAGCGACGACTTCGATTTTGTCAGTCTCAGTCACTCGAGAACTGAGACATTCCCTCGAGTTATTCTCTTCGGGGCGAATCGGGGCTAGGTAACTCGGAAATATCAGTTTCCGCTTGAACGCTCGCAACGGCTGTAAGTTTCCCTCTTCTTCTCTTTCTTTGTCTCCCTTTTTCTTTCTCCACCACACGAAGAGAGAGAGAAGGTTTTCAATGTGGTGAAAAATTCGCGTAGCTCGCGTTTCCCTTGGGTCTAAGGGCTCACGTCGTACCATGTTTTCTGCTTGGCCTGACATCTCCACTCAGATTTTGCACTTCCACAAGGGCAACGGGACCATACACGAAAGGATTCTCTACGATAGATACTCCGTACGCTTATGTGTGCGTTCTAATAGAGACGAGAACACGAACGAATAAAACGAAAAACAAAAAAAATATCGAGAGGGAGAGAGAGGAAAAAACACGAAGGGGTTGGAAACCAAGGCAGGTGTTTCAAGCTCGACTTAATCGGCCATGCGGATCGAGAGCCAGACAAGGTGCAATTCACTTTTATTATCGGTTGTCGCGAGGTGAAACGACTTTGCCACCGGGGTCAGAAGAGGCCGCAAAGCACCACTCTCTTTTCTGCTATCTTTATTATTACGTCGAGGTCTTTAGCCTGTTAACCGGCACTACCGGCGAGTAGGTACATACATAAGTACATACGTAAGAGAAAGAGAGAGAGAATGGAAGTAGAAGAATCCCTACGGAGTGGTTGATACGGAAGAGAAAAAAAAAATTTCTTCATCGTGCGTTCCACCCCTGTCACGTTACACCTTTATTTTCCATACTAAAGACGTACCATAAAGATAAGGATATTATGGTTATTTAGTTTATTTCATGAGCACCTAGCGACCATGGAGCGCTTGGAATTGTCCGTACGTGCCTAATGTCTGATATATCGTACGCTCGTACCACTGTCCTTTCCTATTCCACGTTCTTACTTATAATTTTGCAAGCAGAAAAGAGAAAGATAAAACGTTTATTTTTCGAATGAATAACAAAATATGTTGATAAATTCAATAAACGATGACAAGTTTGAAAGATGCAATAAATAAAGTTGTATATTGTTATCAAAAGTAATCGTGATACGCGGTGATGAAAGTAGAGAGGGAGGGGTGGGGATTGAACTAGACGATTCGTCGTGCTCGTAGCTGACACGAGCGATTTCAAATTAGGTTTCGCTCATACGTTTTATTGTACTACGTGTTTCCCCGGGTTCGGCCAATACTCGTAATATCCGCTCGCGGAAAAAGGTCATCTCGCTGTCCGCGCCCACCACCCTGCCTCCAGCAACCTCTCTTTTTGGTCCACGCGATAGGACGAGGTTATTTGAAACTTCGTTTATCGGTAGTGCGCGCGAGCGCGAGGAAATAGCACGTGACACGTGTGTTCGGTTAAACGCAACGCGAGCCAGTTTTTTAAATGAAATCGGGGAGTCTGCATCGATTTATATCTCCTGTGGGAAATCACCTTTTTGGAATTATTTTTTTTTATATTTTATTATAAAGGCTTTTGAACGAGATGTACATAAGAGATAAAACATAAAAGCGTGGCGTGGAGAGTAGTCTTTTTCAAACTTTTATCGTGGGACGTCATTGTTTTGTGCGTGAAATACATAAATGTTTCTTTGATCGTATTGTGATTATGACTTTTTATAGAAATTTAAATAGTCTACCCATGATTAAGGTGACCAGATTTTTAGATGGGCAAAGCGGGACAACTCTGAAGGAGGGGGGGTATCAACAAAAATTTTCATACAGAATAAAAATAATATCGTAATATTTTTTTTTTTAGAACGCAGAACAATGATTTTCATAAATATAAAACTAAAAAAAATATAAATTAGGTTAAAATTTAACTTAATTCTAAAAGTCGGGACTTTTGAAAAACGTCGCGGGACAAATTGTGAAAAATCGGGACTGTCCCGCCAAAAGCGGGACGTCTGGTCACCTTACCCATGATTTAAAATTACATAATTTTAAGAGATTCGAAATTGACAATCCGAATATGTATTCTTTCCACATATCGACCTTAGAAATCAACAGATATGTTCTCAATCCCTTTCGCTATCTAAGATAGTCCATCGTGAACTCGAATTAACCGTACGACTCGCATAGAGAGGAATTGATTCGATTCCAGAGCTCCTAGATCGACAGGCCAAGCGGACATCCAGGTCTCCCCGTTTCTGGAACCGGAGCTTTTAATGGTCAAGCACACCGGTGCTGCTGCTGGCTTACGCAATTAAACCGGGCACCGGTAACGAGTTTTCACCCCCCGCGTGTACCTTCGAGCTAAGTGAATTAAATCCACTCGGCACGGTGGGTTACCCACCCACCGATTCGACTTCTGTGACCTTTTCTCCTACTACTCTTCTTCCTCCTCTGTAGTATTACCCTTTTCCCTGTGTATGTGTGCCCGTGTGTGTAAGTGGTCAACAGAAGATACGATTACGACGACGACGTAATGGTGGAGGACCGATAGCAAGCGGCCATTTTGTTCCACCAAGCAAATCGGCACGAATAAAGTTTTGCTTCTTGGGTAAATGGTCGAGATCAATTTCGTTTAAAAGGCAAAAAAAAAGTAGAGGGTAGTCGCGTGATTTTAAAACTTGGACTAGATTCATTCTTCTCCTTTAACCGAGAATTGCATTATTCGTTTATTTTTATTTATAGAAATGTATTTATATAAAACGTGATGATATCCTAGTGCTATTTTAACGTTCGTTCATACTATGTATACCTTCGTATACCTACTTGAACCATATTTTTTGAAGGAGTCGAGAAAGTTAAACAGATTTATAATCGTGACGGTAACTCGGCGCTTCTTCCAACGATTTATATTCTTAGAAACACACTTTAGTTTTTGTTAGGTAAACCCCATAGTTTCTGGTTTAAAGTTTCGTACACGTAGTTCCATTAGAGTTCACGGTTCTTTTACGATGCCGCCCCAAATAAATATATACATACATATTTATACAAGCATATGCGACACACCTCGGTCGCGATACTCGATACCAGAGTTTGTCGGGAAACAATCTTTGTGCTTAGCATTGCTAAATAGACTCGTTATTTTCTTTTACAATCCGTAATAGCTTTGGTCTATCTTCTCGATCGTGTAATTCGAGTGTAAAGTGAATTTAATGAGGTCTGAAATACGATAGGTTGTTGCTGCAGCTATAGCGGTCAGCGCACGAAACTCGTAGCGTTCGAAGGAAGATAGCGTTACGGTATAACGACGAATCTTGCGAGGTTGGCACATCAGAGAAATTATGTTAGAATGTTCGAACATTGTCATAGTTCATCGGGACGATAGCAACGCTATCACGTTCCTTTAATTTTGGTTCTATGTTATCACGTTAAAGATGATACGATGTGATATGGTAATAAAAGTGAATACCCGAGTCTAAATTTTAATCGCGATTTGACCCTCCAAAATGCTCTTTTAGAAGTTTGTAGATTAAAAGTGAAGCTTATGGAATAAGAACAATATATATATCTATATATATTATGAATAAATTTCGATTTTAGCCTCCAAATGGCAGTTATGTCCGCTTTTAACCATTGGAGGGTCAAACCAAAGTTAAAATTTCGACTCGGGATACGTTTACTTATTTATTTATTTATTTATTTATTTATTTATTTATTTATTTATTTACGGGAAAAATAAATTTTACCCTTTAGTGAACAGAAATTACAGAAGCAACGTTCGTAGATGACAAAACGCTAAGTAACATGCGTCTAAAGATAGGCATACAACTAAAAAAACGAGAAAGAAAGATAAGATCCTAATTTAGCAGATTGGGTCATTAATTTTCTGATTAAATATATTTGAAATTACATTTAAACAATTCAATGCAAGTCTAGAAGAATCGACTGAAATAAAAATCGACGATACACAGATTCGTATCACGTTGGAACATGATTATTCCGAATGACGTTAAAGAATTTGTTTGTAGAAATACGCTGATCATGCGATGACCATGAGAAATCATTAGGTTAAGAGAAAACTCGTCGTGATTTTCATTTCCTCTTAAGATACATTATGTTGATCTCTAAGGTCAGGATACTTCGCGATTAGGTTCCTCTCCAACGACGAATCGTTCAAGGTAAGGATTCCACCATTGCGAAACGAGCCAACGAGAGATAGACATGCCTGATTGCCCCTGCCAGAATAGGGATTTAAACAGTTCGAATGCGCTTCCTGCTCGTTCCCTCCGCGATCGTTTACAAAACGCGAGGCATCGTTGGTAACGATCGGAATTGGAAGAATAAAAGCTTTACCCATCTACCGTTAATTCGAGCTCGTAAAATGTGAATGCGGAAAGGGAAGGAATCATTTTTTTCGAATCTTTTCGCGATGAAAGATCGATGAGTAAATATATCCCGAAAATAACAAAAATTGTATATGATAAAATATATATACGAAACGTAACGGAGTAGATTTTATATTAATACCAGCAATTTTGATCGCGTGAATAAAAAAAAAGGTTCCACCATTTTGAACGTGAATAGAATAAACAACGAAACAATTCCATTGGAGTGCACATTCGAAATGCCGTCAGAAGAACGGAAACAAATCGGATAGAAATTTAATCGGTGTTATACGAACGAAATGGTATTACTTGTCCCGCGAAACATGCGTGCGTTAAACGTTAAATCTTTGCTCTTCTATGCGACCACCCTCCTTCTCTTTCGTACGTTTCCATCCCCCCCTCCCCCATCTTTTATCGGAACGGTAATCTAGCGTATAGGAGAAAACAAAGAAGGGGAAAAATTCCGATCGCCCGAGTTCTCTCGCGCTTAATCTCGTTATCACGGCCGCTAGACTTTCCGCATGAATAATTGAAAGCGGTTACGCGGTTTTGCGGACGGTTCTTATCCAAGGAGGACCGTGAAATTTCCATAATGGTTTTAGATAGATGTACATCCGTAGACCCGGTACGTGTAAATTCAAAGAATCGGTGATGTTCACAACTGGTAGGAAGGGAGAAACGCGAATACTTTTGCGAGACGCGGACCTCGAAAAATGAAAATTACGTTTGTCGAGAAACGTGACAGCGTTATCTCTCGTATTGTGTTACTTTGAATAAATATTTATGAAATGTGAGATTGTAGGGTAATTTGTATTTCAGGGAAATTGAAATATAAGATAGTTCATCAGAGATTGCACATTTTATGGGATCTCATAATTTTTCTTACTATATTAGGAAACTAAATTTTACTCCACCCACTGAACATATAATACTTCATAATTGTAGTAAAAGAATGTGCAATATTTTATTAGGTCTTGCCATTTTTTTTGATAAAAATTAAAAAACTCTTTCTTAATTTTCTATAAACACATCAACGTTGTCAATTCGATAATGATTTTTCCTACTTGCACTACAACAAATTTTAGAATCAGAAAAACTGATAAAACCAAGCAAACAAGTTTTAATTTCACCCCCTAAAAAAATTGATCTCCTAGGAATAATATCGCGGGCACAAACAATTACAAAGAATATCGTCGTAGGAACGATACCCAGAGCGGTCTTATAACGAGATAAACAAGGATTAAGGTAAAAGAGATAAAACGTACGGACAGGGTGGGGGGTTGGAAGCAAGGCGAAGTTAAAGCCACCTGCCCGGAGCGTATAATGGCACGCTTCGTGGTCGCGATCCGGTCGAAAGATTACGCCACGGAGGGTGCACGATAATCATCTGGATATTGCTCCTGCGTACGTTGCATCCGAGAAGATCTAACAACACACAGACACACAGTTGCGTAAACGCACTGGTGCGGAGGGAGGAATAGCCCAGGATCAGATAATTGGCATTCAACCACAGTGTACAGTATATACCTACCCGATGCAATGGCCCGAACCTATCGCTTACGATCTTAGCCTTTTAGAAGTGACTAGCCAAGCCGGCACACGACACAAACGTAAAGGGCCCCGCCGTTAAAGGGCACGGCAGGCGCCCACTTTCCTATCTCGAGAGATTACTTTTCGATATCGTTAAGCTTCGTTAAACTCTTCTTCTATTTCTTTTCCTTCCATCGCAAGATTTTAATCCATTTTTCGAGATTTATCAGGCATATTGTGGGGCAGGGTATGTAGTACTCGTATTGAGAAGGTATAAGAGGAGGGGGATTTTTCTAGGATCTATGCGATCGATAATATTATACTCGTTTCTCGGAAAGGGGTCTATAAGAATCGAGAATAGGGGAGAGATTTTTATATTACGATTTTTTATCATACAATCTGTTCAGGTCGTCATGGGATTCTGTTAATGGAGGTAATTAAACGTGCTCATTATGGACTATCGGTGATAATCTGTGAGATAGTGCTCCAAAGTAGAGCAAATTCTCTTCGTATGGAATTTGTTTTTTTTTTTTCTTTGTAAGATTCTCGAAGTCTCTTTTCCTATGTAGGATACGGCAAATATGGAAATGATATTTTATTTTTAGGGTGGTCTAAAAAGGATGTACCCATTCGAGTGGAGACAATACTGCAAATAGTCTACCGCGAACGTAGCTAATGTCATAGTACCCGTGGCTGGCAACGATGCCATAAATTTCGAAACCGCTGACGGACGAGGCGACGAGAACTGTGCGATACTGCCAGAAACACGTTGTGATTTTGCCGCTCGAAGTTATGCGACGGACAAATTAGAGTACGTAATTTCGGCCTGGTGAATTTTGGTTTCGCGCGAGAGCCCGCGAAACGTGCTTGTTACGCGTATTTCCTTTTTCTACAAAAGGACGATCCTCCCCCTTTTTTTTTTCTCTAGATATTTGTCTCTTCTATTTTACAAGTAAGGCTTTTGTAAAACGTTATCTTTAAAAACATGATGATATGAATTTATAAATTTAAAAAATTTTCATGGTATCGTATACAAGATTTTGTTAAATAAAATTTCATTTTATATCCGGAGCTTCGCCGTATTTTCAAGATTCCAGGAATGGTTACTTTTTCCATAAAAATGTATATTTTCTGGCCATCTTTCACGTATCGCCGCTCGTTTGTCGAACCAACCAAGGATTCCTGCGTAAGAATCTCTTTGGGCACAGGTGCGAATCGTGAATTCTCTTCCCTTCTCCTCTCGCGATCGGTTGTTGAGATGAGAATGAGAAAACAAGACCGATGAACGTACACGCGCACACACACATACATTTTTTCCTCGTCTTCCCTGATTAACGCGAGACGCTTTAGGCATGTGGTTTAAGGTGAGATAAGGATAAGTGGGCAGACTCTCTCGTATTCCTTCGCGATCCTTCGGGCACGAATTAATCGAGAAACGAGGAGGCGCTCGACCGGAGAACGACGATGTTTTCCTTATTTTTATTATTCAAAGTGAATTTTATCTTCGATGAAGAGGAACATACGAAGGTTAGCCTCGTTAAGGAAATCTTTAGAAAGGATCATTAGAAATTGACAAAGCATTTATCTTGTATATGACTCTAGGAATGTTTCAAAATTATTTTCAATTATTATTTTTATCGTTTGATCATGATTATGAATCGGGATTTAACACTTTGAGGCACGGTGGGATTAAAAGTGTCCCTCCTTTTTGACGTATTTCACGGCATGGTGAGACATTTTTAGTCCCACCTTGAAATAAAAAAAAAAAACAAAACAAATTAACAAATTAACAAAAAACCCAATAAAATTCCTGTGCAACATGGGTCTATTTTTGATCTGAAATCCTGTGCCTCAAAGAGTTAAGAGACAAGCTTTTAATTTGAACAAATATTTATTGCTCGATTCACATGGGATTAATTATTAGTATTGCTTATTGGTTCATGGACACCATGCAGATTACGTAACAAAGATGTTTTACTTACATCACAACAACTTGAAATATTCACCTTATTTAAATTAACCACCCTGTATAGATTAATTACCAACTGATCACAATAAGCTTATTTTGATCTTTTGTCATTTTCCACCTCCGCCATTTATTCCTATTTATGTACTTTTTAAATTATGAAGAAAAAAGTTTGTAAAATGTACAGGTTTAATTTAATTACGATGGTATCGATAAGGGCAGACCTTTTCGAGAATAATAAACATCCGTTTCGCTTTGGTTTCGTTCGGTGTAGCTATCGTCCCCTTTGCCCAGCATCGGAATTAAGTTGTCGAGAGATAGAAAGAGACTCCGGCAGTGTTATCGCGACACACGGATCGTGGCATGCGCCCACCTGCGGCAGGTAACCGCCTGCGGACGACCTGCATTAGCTTACGCGAGTCCTTCTTCTCCTCTTTCTTCTTCTCCTCTTTGCAGGGATACACATCGACACGATAGGTGCAATTTTTTTTTTTTCGGTTAAGCGTCCTCCAATCGAAGCTCGTTTATTTGTGCGGTGAAGATGGTACAAATTGTTTTAACAATTGTTCCTTTTTCCTTGGCAAGGTTGGATGCTGTTTTTCGTTCATTTATGTGAGAAAGGAAGCAGTAGAATGAAATGGTAATTGTTGTGTCTTGAAAAGATTATTGTACTGACCAGAATTTTTTAATAAGAAGAATTGCCAAAAAAACTCTAATATATTATCTTTGAGATTAATAGTAATGAAGAATTATGCTCTTTTTAGTAAGAAATATTAATAATACTTTTCGAAAGACGATTGAGTACGATCGACCGTCACGTTGGGAAGCATCTTATCGACAATTATTTCCAGACAGGCTTGTCCTCTCGAGAATAAAAAGCAAGCTCGTAGAAGACGATACAATAACTCGGAATCGTTCGTATCGAAAGACGATTTTCTCGTCGAAAGAACATAAGACCGTGTCCGTCCGCTACCGTATTTCTCCTTCTCCAAATTTTCCACCGAAATATTTCCTCTTATCGATACCGTCGAAGATCAATGTCTTCCGCCGCTGAAGTATCATCGATCCGTGAAATATTTTCAGCGGCTTCCATCCGACTCTTACGTTCGTAGTATTCTTTAGAAAGGAGATTATCGATAAACATTGCTTATTTTAACAGAGGCATTTCTTTCTTAAAGAGTTTTCTAAATATTTTTAACGTTACGTCGAGATTTTAATCTACTTTTTTACGAACAGTCGCCTTTTTATTTAATTATGCTTATTATCTGGATAAAATCATATTAATTATGTATGGCACAGTTTTCCAAGCTTCGTTGAAATTTTTGAAATTTATCTGCCAGTGAATTTTTAAATAAAATGCTGTTTTGCATAAAATGCGAATGCTGTTACGATATTTAGTATTATTTCGATAAGATAATAAATGTAATGAAATAAAAATTTAACCACTCGTTACAGTTACATTATTATTTTCATGTCTTTGCAACAAGCATATCGATTTTAAGAATACTGTCATAGTCAACTTTTTTTGAACGACGATTCCAAAGTTACGTTTACATGACAGAAGGTAATTGTACGGCTCGTCAAACACATCTCTGTGACTATGCAACGAGCTGGCAAGGATTTAAGCTCGACTGAAACTCACTTTAAAAAAGAAGATCATCCGAGAGATAAGCGAAGATAGCGCGAAGCAATCAACTCGTACCATTCTCTACTTCTTTCCTTGCTCCCCTACTCTTATTAGCCCTTCCCTTCGCTTCTTTATTAATACCACTCCTTAATTGCATCGTCGCTACACTCAAGATATTATACTTTAGTCTAGTTCCTTAAACGTTTAGTTTTTCTCCATTTATTTTTACTCCTTGCACTTTAAACTCTTACTCGATATCGTCGTAACCGAAAGAAATTCAAAATTTTCTTCAAAGACTACAATTTTTTAATATTGCTTTTCTGCTTTTCTATCGGTAAAGATCAAAAGTAAAAAATCGTTTAAATCTTATTTATGAAATTTATTTAATATATTTTTCAACTTTTCCCCTTTCATAAGAAATGGAAATTAAAAGAAATGCAAAGCATTTATTATTAAGAGATCTTAAATTACTTCTTATTTTTCGAGGTATGGTAAATAAATTACTTTACCCACTTAAAAGTTTATGGTCCTAGATACGGTAACAACTCCACTGGTAAATACCCCTCCGTTACTATATTAAGAGCTCGAATAAATGGCATAAATAATACTGATAAAGTCAGATGTTACGAATGGGCTTACTTTACGACAATTTCATCCTTGACCCGATGATTTCAGTTTTGTCAATAAAAGCTAGAGGTCTAACCGAGGATTACCATTTATTTTAAGAACGGATTTCACGAAGACTCGAGAAGACTCGATGCTCTCGATAGATTTTGAAAAAGAAATTCCTCGGACTCTCTCGCAGCTTCAAGTAACAATCGTATTACAGCAGTTTCGTTTGTATCGTTCTCTCTTCCCAGCACCTACTTTACTCTCCTTCTCGCGAGTACTACTTCACTGTAATCCGTTTATTTGATCTCACGGGTCGATCGTAGCGGAGCAGAACAAATGGTATCCTATCCATCCACCGTTAGTCTCTTTTCCTCTCTTTCGCACACTCTCACGGTACTCTTCTCCTTTCCAACGCCGTTTCTTCTACCTTCAACGTTCTTAGCAGATCCGAGCAGTTTGTCGAAGAAGTCTGAACGCGCCGGAGCGTGCTGCTTTTCATCTCTTTACCGGTTGTAGCTAGGGAAGTAATTAAAATCGAAGACGCGAGGAAAACGGGGATGAAAGATCATATGGATTTATTAGATCGAAATAGGAGATACGTGCTAGGAGTGGAGAGAGAACGAGGATTAGAAACGAAGGGATTAGAAATAAAGTGGCTGGATGTCGGAGTTCGTCATTTTTCATCTTTCGGGTGAAATCGATCGATTATTGGGTAATCGTTTTCTTTTTCATCCCTCTTGGTTGGTTGTAGTTGGAAAGTAATCAAAATGATCAAAAAGAGACGCGGGAGATGGTTGAAAGATCGTATGGATTTATTAGATCGAAATAGGAGATACGTGCTGCGATTGGAAAGGGAAGATGTTCAGAGTTTATATTTTTGTAATTTTCCTATGAAGTAAAGCTCCATCGTTAGACGATCATGCTATATGAAAAGTTCGATTAAATCGATTGTCGTGTGATTATTTTATTATCGTCGGTTAAATATTTTCTTCATTCTTTACGTTCTGCTCTAAAATTCATGATCTTCTTTAAGAACCAACCGCGTTCCATCGGTTAACCTTTAAACTCTTTTCTCCTCCTCCTTAAAAACGCGATACGCGCGCGAGAGCTTCCCCGGCGCGCTCTTTTACGTCGCGAGATTCTTTTACATCGGAATGCTCGTCCTTTCACGCTTGACATTTCGTAATCCGAACGAGTCGAGAATAAGTTTATACGAAGAGGACGAAGGAGAAAAGGTTTCCATCGATCGTCCATTAAAAAATTTTCGTTTTATATAGCGATTTCGATGGATAATTCTAGAGTAATACGTTTTTAGCCTGTTTCTAGAAATGTGTTTTTATCAGAGAAAAGATAGGTTTGTTAATAAACCAGATGTATGTCGGACATTAATTTAAGAAGTTTCAAACTCAAGTATAAAATAAACTTTGGTTATGAATTATGAATTTCTGGAGAATTTTGAACATTACCAAAATAATATTCGTTTAATCGTTTAACGACAGTTTTCAAATAATGGTCCTACTTACATTTTTCTTCTTTATCGGGTCATTTGATATCGTTATCACGAAATTTCAAGCTACGTACCTGCAACATAAAAATACACGAACCATTGAACAATAGAAATATGTATATATCGTTAATAACGTTAATGACAAATGTTATCGAACGTAGAGAGAGAGAGAGAGACAGAGCGAATGGAGAGAGGTAGACGAAAAGCGTGAAACATTAATTCCATTTACTTTATTCAAATACATTCTGTGGATATGAATAATGGAAACGTTTACGAATGGCGATACCGACGTCCGCTTTAAATGTTCCGCGGCCGCGTTAATAATCTCGCGACGAACAGTTTCGCGGGTATGCACACATGCAACGAGCAATGCACTTTTCGCCTCGTACAAAATTTCGTGCATTCATTTTGTTGCTGCGAGTAATGATTACACCTGTCTTTCTTTCTCCTACCATTATTATTATTATATAGAATTATGTATTAATAACACGGAGACTTCGATCCCAACAAACTTTACTTTAACAATTCAAATTTCAATCATTATTTTTATTATGTTTTAGTTTTTAATATCAGCCTAAGATATTTATTTAATTTCTCTTATCCTAGACACAACCTGTTATAAAAGCATCCCACGTTCGATCATCCATTAAGGTAGTTCTAACACAGATGAAAAGTAATGAGAATTTGATGAATTTTGGTGAAAAACTAAAAAAAGTATTGAAGAATACTTATGCGAAATTTGAGACTGTTTCACCATACCGTTTTCAAGATATCGTTTAGCAAAAATGACGAATTTTGCATACAAGCAATGACGTATACGCTACGAAATGAACACTTTTGGATATGTAGTCACCAAAATGTACGAAGGAGTAATGTGAAATTCTTGAAATTTGGCACAAACGTAGTTTAGCATATGAGGAATAACATATATTTTTGTTAGAATTATCAAGCATAAAGTAAAAAAATTATAGACCATTAAAAAATTATTGTTTCTGGCTAGAAAGACGCGTCAATGAACGTGGCAACGTCGCTCTCTAACAACTGACTTTTCGATATTCTCTTTATTTGGAGTAACAAGATTCACTTTGACAGATAACCCTACTTTCGACACGCATACATGCAAAGAAATGAATCGCACAGATATACGAGTAGAGCAACGTTGTCATGTTTAAATTTTTAACTGAGACTACGTGAAACAAATTTTTATTAAATTGACTTATTTCAATTGCTTTTACATATCAAATTTTCATATGGTCTGAAAGATTCATGTAAGCTCATAACATAATTTATACTTGACCATATAACTTATATTTCTGAGAAGTTTCACTTTCATTTTTTTTTTTGACTTATGCAGTTGTGCTAGAACTACCTTAAAGCAAATTACGTGTTTCTATGACCGTATTTCAATATATTAAATATGAAAGATCGATCGAACCTCGATGGAAATGATTTATTCAAGAATATTCAGAACAGCGACACCTCGCTTATATGGAACATATTCTTGCCATGGCGTAGGCCAAGTGGGCCTTATGAAAAAAAAAAGTCAAACATTATTTACAGCATCGAGGGAACTACTCCCACGATTATAACGATCCGCGTAGGTGGTTCTCTCTCTCAACGTTGGCTCTCTTCGTTCGTTCACTCTCGTGAGACTCTCGACACGCGATATTTCTAAATGTCATCGCATTATACGACTTTACCGTATCGTAAATTACGGAAACTAACGGATAACTTGCTCGAATACGTTTCGCTATATTTCTCTTCGGTCCATGGGTTCGAAAAAAGGAGAGCGGAGATTGTGGAAGGGTAAGAAATTTATCGAAAACGGAAAACGTAATCGAAAGAAGAAAGTGCATTGTTCTGCGAGCTCGAACATAATGGTCGAGGTATTAACGGTAACCTGAGTGGTTCCTAGTGTGTTTAAGAGAGAGAAGGGGGGATGATAAGAGTCGAAGGGGGATAGAAAAGGACAAAGAAATCGATCGAAACGCGGTACCACCATCCATCGTCGTTCTGTCCCACAACGCACCTACATTCAGACGCCGGCCCGGTCTTAAAGTGCCACGGGGACAAGCATAAATTCCATTTACTTTATTTGAATACCGTGAGTATGAATAATGGATGCTCGAAAGATCGGGGCTGAACGGAGAGAAGCTGAGAGAGGAAAAGAGAGAGAAAGATGGAGGGAGAACGTTTAAGAGTGGCGATACGAACGGTCACTTTGAACGTTCCGCGGTCACATTTGTAATCTCGACTGGTCGAGAAGAGAAAGGTAGGAGAAATGAAATCTGAGAAAGAGAGATGGAACGAAGAGAACGAGGAATAGCACGTAACCGTTTTATTGAATTTTTTAGAATTTCTTTATTTAGCAACTTATGACTGATCGTACTAATTGAATTGTGGATTCTTTTTTTAGGGTTTAGGATATGGTTGCTTTCGGTACATTTAGAGAAAAATTACACAGACATTTTATAGCAAAGGTGTTTGCTATAAATCGCTATAATGCTATAGTCGAAGGATTAATATTACTAGAAATTAGATTGGATTAGAAAAAGTTCATAAATCATCCTCATTGATCGTTTAACGACAATGCTACCGGACTATTTATAATTCCATCGTTTTTCAGATACATCTCAAAGAAGGAAGGCCATAAATCGCGAGAATGTCGATCGAAGCTTCGAAAGCTTGCAAGCACAAAAGTACTTTGGTCGTCGGGCGGAGGAAACAAACGTAGAAGATGTTGACATTTAGGAAATAGTCGACGAGCTGCTATCGATCGATGGATATTCCCCACCCCCTTTTTCGTCCAAGCATCTCCTTTTCCATCCACCTTTTCTCCCCCCCCGTTCTCAGACTGCCCGCATGAGCGAGAGGAGCCAGAGAATCCACGCTGAGCGAGGAGAAAAGTCTGGTGGAGTAGCGCCAAGTGGAATAGAATACCTAGAGCGAAGTCGAGCCAAGCCAGCCGTCAGAAACAAAAGTCGTTCTTCGTGACAAGAAGGAGAGAAAGAGGGGTATATATAAAAAGAAAGAAAGAAGGAAAGATAAAAGAGCGAGTTTGCATGGAAGTAATATCCGGCTACTTTTAGTCTCGATCCAACGAGTCTATGAGATAGACATAGCCGTAGACAGTGAAAGCGAGCACGGATGTACGTATGTGGATATACGGTGAGAGTAAAAAGTATTCGAACGGTCTTTCACAAATTTCATAAGTTTTGGGAGTTTTTGGGTGTACCTCGATCTAAAGTTAGGTAATTTTTTTTCAGGTATCGCACTAGGATAATTTAATAGACACATTTGCTAAATATTGCACATTTTATTTCCTTTTTTACAAATTTATATACATTTTCACTTATCCTAGATATATATTCATTCTTACATTTTATATATCAATGGTAGAATAGGGATCGGGCGTGTGTAAGTTTTACAAGAACGATTCTCAAAGTCTTCTTTGTGTCATTGAATCCGTAGCTTGTGTCAACGACGTTTCACGATAGCTTTTTCTTTTCTCTTTCCTCGATTTTTCGCTTTCATCTTTCCTTCTCTCTTTTCGATAATAATACCGCACGAAGAATCGTGAGAAGTCGAGCAGATGTCATCCTCGTCGTTCGTAGCTCCAGGCTGTCGAATTATCGACGTCGGACACCTTCGCGTCTTTTCCTTTCCACGATTTCTTCCTCTTTATTATTTTTCTTTTTATATGTACTATCGGGGAAGCGAGAGAGATAGCGAAAGGCTTTCCTCGAGATATTCGTGATGTTTGGCGAAGATTAAAGATGCTGAATGATACAGGGTCCATTCAGAGTTCTTTGGTAATACGTATGTACACTTTTAAAACTATGAGTTTGCTTTTAAAATATAGTACAATCGGTGCAGCAAACATAGACCACTGTAGGATTAATAAAAAATAAAATCATAATACAAAATGTTGGATATCACAAACTTTCAATCTTTTTAATTTAACAGCAAATGAAGTAATTCATGGAAGAATATAAAATACTTCAGAAATAAGCTGAATTTTTTCTTTATTAATAACGAAAAGACGATACACTGAAAGAGAAAAGTATTTTTTTTATTTAAAACTCGTTAATTATTCCAGGAAGTTGTGCTCGTAAAAGGGACAAGGATAAAGGTATACCCCCGCTGTATAAGCGAGTTCGGTCGTTTGCTCGAGGATGGTGCTAACTATCGCGTAAGGTACGCGCACGTAAAGGCGCCTTGGAAGGGAATAGGTGGAAGTTTGAGAAAATACGAGGAACCTTCGCTTCGGGCCGCTTTTACGCACCCGTAGGATCTTTCCTAATTAAGCCGACTTATTAACGCGAAAGTTTATGCTTACCTTCCGGATCAAGCTACAATTTTTTTCACTCCTCGAACTTTGCGAGAACTTGGAGAACAAAACTATCGATCTTTTCAACTCATATTTCACGCATGAATAAATTAATATACACGAAGAAAAAAAAAAATTGTAATAACTCGATATCTCTTCGATCGAACTCTGCTCGCTCGATTCCGAAAAGAAGGAATTCTTGGTAAAAAGTGTCTTCTCGATCGTCCCTCGTTCGACACCCGATATATCGCCGCACGGTTTATGTGTGGATGGGCCAGGATGCACGTTTATTTGCGAAGTGGAAAGAGATTTATAGATACGTTGGATCGATCCACGATTTCGCAGAATATGCATAGATACGCTTGTGTGCGTGTCTATACATGAACACCCGAGTGTATATGAACGAACACACGTTTACGATCTTTCTCTGATTTTTATTGGAAAGTATACTTCATGAAAATTGTATGAAATGTACGAAAGTTCGTTTTCTCATCCTCTCTACTCGGTCTTGCTCAGCAAGGATACCGAGGATAGAAAAAGGTTAGAAAAATCTTTTTAAGTTACGAAGAAAAGTATAGAAAGATGGAAAGCTAAACTCGGTCTACGTCTGTGGTAGAAACGTTTCGAGATTTTTCATGGAAAAATTTCCGTTTTATTTTCACCTGAGATTTACGATATATGATTTATTTTTTTATTAATCGCTCGAGATGTTTTGTTCGAACTGTTTTCGCGGAACGTGGAAAAATAAATAATCCAATAGAGAGAAAAAAAACTGTCATATTTACGGGACCGCGAATAACATTATGGAAAACGAAGTACACGGTACGTTTGCACAACGAACTCGCACTTTTAACGATCACTCGGTCCGCGAGACTCGCTAAACACGCTAAACGCCTCGATATGTATATCCACGGCGCGTTAAACCAAACACACGTACGTATACGCGTAGAGGGTCGAGGTAACGCGCTTGGTTGGCCATAACAATCCGTTCGAATCTCTGTGCTCTATAAAGCATTCATTCGATCATAAACAACGAGATTTACACAACAGCTACCACCGGTGGACCATCAGCGTCCCTCCGAAGAGATTTATCGTTGTTCTCGATCGAACGAAAAAGTGCGTGTCAAAATTCGCGAAAACATGGATAAAACGAGGGACAGGGGATTGGGAGGTGAGATCCAGGACGAATTTGAATCGCGTTAACAAGCTTGATTCTCATTTTTCTTCCCTTTTTTCTGTTTTTTTTTTCCCCACGTGTACCACGAGAAGCAACGAAAAATGGAGGATTATATTTTCCATCGTACGATGCAGATTGGTTGTTAGTTTATTTTCAAAAAATATCGATCGACACTCGAAGCTTCGTTAGAAAGTAGAAGAATTTAGTTAAGTAATGAGGTAGATGGCGCCTCTGTTCCAACGAGAATCCCCATTGGAGCGTTCGAATGCCATTTCCCAATGAACTGTTTACCTCAAGTAAATCCTACTCGTGCCATATTGTAGCTTATAGTTCTGATCTTCTAACGAGCCATCGATCATTAAAATCGACTAATAATTGCGTTCCGTAGATTAATTCACGCGATCGGTCGTTTTCTAACAATTTTACGAACGTATCATTATTCCGAAATAACCGTTAACTTTATTTTCGATTTCGCTTTACCAACGTTATATTATTTCATACTTTCATTTTTTTCCCTACATAAACATAAGTACTCTTCGAAAGCAAGACCGATCGTACGGAATCGAGAGCAACTGCGAATGAGTCATCCCACTTTCACCTTTTGCGATACGTCGTTTTCGAACGTTAGACGTCCGTTAGACACGAAATCGGCGATCCATATAGACGAGGCTGCTTGCTTTCACCCATTAATCCCACGGGTTTCATCGAACGTTTCAATAACAACACGATAACTCTCCTATCCGTTTATATACATACACGTACACCTACTATATCCGGTAAACACGGAGAGAATCTGATCGCGATAAACGTAGCGGTAACGTACCTAGAATTTCTAATTAACCATAACCACTGATTTAATGCAGAAGCACGGGATTTCACGATTACCTTTCACGTTTAATATGGTTTTGGAATATTCCATAAAAAAAAAACACATACAGTCGAACCTCGCTAACTCGAATCTCTAGGGAATAGAGAATAATTCGAGTAGTATTTCAAGTTAGCGAGTTTTTCGAGTTATAGAGGCGCGAAAAAAAATTCGACTTATAGAGGGTAAAATATATAGGTATATGTATATTAAAATCAAACGTAAATATGTATGTAACTGAACTTATCATAAAAACGGAGAAAATAAAAAAGATTTTAATCATTTATAAAAGCTTTTAATAATTTTTAATAGAATCCAAATGTTGATATCTTTAGTCAGTAAAAAAATCCGTCATTTTGCTTTGCTTTGTACGGGCTTTGATAACTGCCGAATCTACAGCATTTTCAATTTTCCAAAGTGCATTGAATATGGGATCGTCAACATCATTCGTCCCTTCAAAAATGATTGTAATGATGTGATAGCATTTTTGGGTTCCTTAATAATACACGATATAGAGGTCAATCCCATAATATTGACCTCTACACCTTGAAACAATTCGAGTTGTAGAGGTGAACTAAGATGACTGCTACACTTGAAAATACTTCGAGTTAATCTCCTATTTTTCTTCGACCTATAGAGGTTTTCTCTAGGGAATGAATAAAAATTCAAATTATAGAGGTTTTCGAGTTAACGAGGTTTGACTGTACTTCGTCAAGCACGAGCACATTTTTATAACGTCGAATATCGATAAATTATTTTGACAATAGTAACAAGTTTATCGACTATACCGAGACAAAAATTGTAGCAAAAGGTCAATGCTCTCTCTTCCCCATCCAACGGAGACCGAAGAAAAAGGGAAGAAATCGAGAATAAAAGACGGTGCTCTTAGCAGGCTTTGAGGAGAGATTCTTCGTGAGTTCGACGTCCGGAGGGAATTTCACGAACCGTGGAAAGAGGAGAGAAAAAAGAGAGAGGGTTAAGGGTCCGATGAAAAGGGAACGATTCGTGTCGGGGGCTAATGCATCGGTGAAAACGACGAAACGAAAGGGTTACGACGAAACGCGATGTGTTGGAGCGAGACATCACGATTCTACCTTTCTCTCTTTCACTTGTAAAGGAAAGAGGTCCATTGACCCGCTGACACACTTTCAGCAGCATGGCCGTGCTAACCGTGTTCTCTCTCTCTTTCACTCGCAAGAATTTATATGTGAGCATGTACGAGAAAGTGTACGTATGTTTGTACGTGTGTAAGAGAGAGAGGGGTGTGTTTTATGCGTACGAGTGTAGGCGAAAGCTCCCGTTGACTTTTATTTGCGCCCATCGACGGTGTATATATCGGTGAACACGACGAGACCAAGGACGACGAGCACACGATGAGAATGAAATTGTGCGAGGCTGCTGGCTGTTAGCTACTCGTGTGGTCCAACAATACCGTCCGTGTTTCGTTAATATCCTCAAATTCGTTCGGCGACCTTCCGATAGAGAGCTTTCAACGAGGGTTCCCTTTTTTGTTATTAACTCGCAGGGTGGCAGATCGTTTTCGAATATGAGATAAATGGATTTCCGATTCGAGTAAAGTATATTAAATGGGTTTTGTGGGATAAATATATTGTGGTCGAAATGTATGGAGATAACGAGATTTTATAAGCTGAATATATATATTGTACGTTGCGGTAGCCGGGTTGTTAATGATTCGGGTGGATTAATTAGAGAGTAGATATTTTGTTCGTCAAACCGATAGTTTCAAAATATTACATTTTAAAAATAGAAGCATTTCAGTTAATGTAAACATTGTCTTGATGCATGTTAACATTTATTTATTAAATGTGATCGATTAACAATTAAAAAATTTTTAATTCGATAACGTAGAAAGACATGAGACAATCATGTTTCAGATTTGGAGTTTATTACTTTTATCTTCGATAGATGTCAGTAGCTTCTTGCAACAAATTTATCCAACATTCGAGTCCAAAAAAGATATACATATAACGCTACGTCATGTGGGATATGTACGGTGATTAAAAGTGTTTCCAACGACTGGATGACACCACCATTTTGTTCCTATAAGCTCGAACGGGGTTTCTAGGCGAGAGAACTTGATCTTTGCACTTTTTCATTTCTCAACGCGTCAAAGTGACGATTAACAACGGCGTCTCGGATGCCGTACAATGATCTACGAGATAGTGCAGGATCTAAGCGATAGAGGAAGAAATCTCGTATTACGGTAGATCGCTCCAGGCCAAGGGAGAGAGACCGAGCTTCCGAGTTATAAGAAAAGTCACCTACATCGTGTCACTTCGAGTCGAGTATTCTCTTTTCTCTCTCTCGCGAGTGTTGACCTATCACCGACACGTTCTTCTTTTTTTTTTTTTCAATATTCCTTTTTCCACGTTCTCGCTTTTCCATCAGTTTTCTAATCTCGTGACGTGACACTCCAGTTCTCGTTTACGGCTCGCTCCTCGGCGAACTTCGCTCCGAATATGTTGTAGTATCGATGTCTTGCTCGGTTCTCTCGATATTCATTCCGATTGTCAAGTATACCAACATTTTTTTAATCATTACGTATACAAATATTTTGCTACCATTGATATCTCGGTTCTTCGATATTTTAAAAAGTAGTCTTTCCTTAATATCAAAGAAACACGAAACTCGAGTAAAGAAAGCCAGAAATAAATCCAATAAAAAGGTAGTAACAAATAACGAATACCTTCCTCCTTCCATGTCTTAGCATCAATCGATAATCGTAGCATCGCTCATTATCCACAACCATTCGGTGCAGCAATTGAATTAAAAGATCCCGCTTTTTTTCGATGCTTCCCCCTTTAATTACCTTTGTCAGAGAGAAACGGAAAGGACCGATGCCGTGAGCGAGTGGCAAGGATCAGAGTTCATTGGTCCCTCTCTCTGTCTCTTACTCGTTATTTGAAATCCGTTAAAAAATATAACACGATAGACAGAGGGGGTAGTGCTGGAGAAATCTGAATGCACGAAAGGTCGATAACTCGTCCACGTAAACACACATCTACAAATACATATATAGATATACATCCTGTACCTTCCTTTGAAAAGAGGATGCTTCCTTCCCACGAAAGCTTTGAACTTAATTCGATATCATGCGGTGACGATCAAAGCTCCCTCCTCTTCTTGCTTTTCATCTCTCTCTCTTCTCTTTCTACCTCTCTGTATCTTTCGAAGGGTAGGTATAGAAATAGAACGAGAGGAATCGTCGGAGAAGTCAAGTCCGGAGTATACATCGGTGCCGGAAGCTCGCCGCTGCGAGCTTTCGCGAAGCAAATTGAGCTTTGTTCTCTACGGGTACTATTTCGATTGAGAACGTCCGTGTCCAGAGGCATATTCTCGAAATCGGTTCAATTTACGTGCTTCCAATGGAGACTGACTTCGACTATTACCGACCCTTCGAGAATAGATGGAAACGGAATGGGAAGTGGAAGAAAATTTATTAAGCGCAGCCGTGACAATGCTGGACAGAACTGTGTACAAATATAGCTGGGTAATGGGTCAAACGGGTATAATAATACGTTGCAGTCAGAAGATTTGGTAGTTATTAAAAAAAAAGAGAGAGATATCTTTAGTCTGATAAATTGACGTTTAAGGTGTTTCAATTAAAATATTAATAAAGAATATTTTTGTAATTTATACAATCATACAGGACCAGTTATCAAGCTACCAGTTCCAGAACCCTCGAATCTTCTATCAAGCTCCACTTGGTAAAAAAGTTTTATTCCCCACTTAATGACTCCCTTGGAACCAGACAGCTCTTGTTTCAAACATTTCTTTCCGTATCTCTAAAATTGTAGAGATTATTCGCGTGACTTGGGTGTATAATTATTAAAAAAGTTCTTTTTGTAAAAGTTTTGAAACTTTTTCAAGCGTTAACATATGGTTGAAACACCCTGTATTCTGCATCGTTCGCGTATATATTCTTAGACCACGTGTATGGCGTGGCAAGAAAAAAATCATGATTGATAAATTTCCTGTTTGATGCGAATAGGTTAACGAAAGAGTCGTTTCTTTTCAAACAAGTCACTTTACGTAATTTAATAATCTATCTCTTTCTCTCTAGGTTGGATGTTAAATGAATGAAAAGTGTTTGCTAGTGAAGAAAGGAGAGAGAGAAGCGTAGGTAGGTACGTGCCAAAGTGAAGTTCATCACTGATCGTTCATCGTGTTAGGATGAAAAGGCCAAGAAGATCGAGTCTGCTCATGGCTGTACCGTTAGACGTCTCGGGACTATCCGAATCTAATCAACGAGTAGCCATCGGACTCTCTCTCTCTCCTCCATACTCTTTTTCCATCTTTCTTGACCTTGTCGTCCGGTACAAATTGTTCGTTTGAGAAACGATGACTATCCTTAGCCAGATGTGGCTATTCTTTCGTGATATAATCACGAGTGTTCTTGTTTCGAAATAATTCTTGGATGCTTCCTGTTTATGTTCTTGCCCTTAAAAAATCTTTAGAGGTATCCTCGAATAAGTTTTATCAGATTTACTTTGATTCTTTATGTTGAAGAAGCTTTATCGTTAACCAGAACTCTTACAATTTACCCCGAATGTATTAATACGTAATTACTTTGGAGAATTATGAATAGACAACGGATATTTATGCAATTGCATATTTTTCTTATTGCGTATGTTTTTCAAATTTTACATATAAGATAAATCATTGAATATGTTACATATATCCTTTATATTTGACATATTTTTATTCAGTTATCAGCTCTACTTGCAATATTTCACGATTTATGAATTATAATTCATATGTTTTTGCATAAATATCCGCAGTCTAATTATGAAAATGAATTAGTTTCCGTTGTATGACAAAATATTTAAAAAAATACGCACCTACACTCATAATTACAAATCTCTTTTATGATTCAGAAAATTGATAATCAGCTTAAAAAAATAATATAGGTATTTTTAAAAATGAACAAAAACAGATATACCTTCTAACAATTGAAAAATGTAAAACGTTTACATTAATGTTAACAAATGAACTAAATTAACATTCAATTCCTATTACATTTAACCAGAAATTCTTGAACATTTCCTTTCTCGACATTTCCGATATCGACGAAGTAGAAAAAAGGGACGGAAGACTAGGAAAACGTGTTCGGTGTAGAACAAGAGTGTAGGTGGGCGAAACCACAGAACGGAGTTCTTTCCACGGTTAGACGTTTATACGGTATAACGAATACCGTGGGTCCCCTGTCTCTCGAGTACCGCTTGGTTAAATGAACGAAGCACGGTACTCCGGTACCGGACAAGTCAAATTGACGGACGGGAGATCGTGAAAGGCAGTAATTGAATTAGAACCGGACGACGAGGACGAAGAATACAACGACGCGTGACTCGCGCGCGCGCGCTATAGCGCCGTTGGCAGTGGGTCAGGAAATCAGGGCGCCTGGAATAAGTGCTGAACGAGAGAGAGAGATATATAAAGACGAGTAAGAGATCGGTACCGTTAGTCTCGTCTACCTTCTTCTTCCTACACGTTCCACAATCCCTTCCTATCTCTTTTACGCCGAGACAAGAAGATAGCTCATTATCTTTACCAGCTCAAAATCATCTCTACCGTGGTAGTAGAAAATTGTTCTTATCGAACATGCAAGATAAAGAGATTAATGATCTTAACCCTTTGGAATCCGAGTCTGACTCGACATCGTATATCATTGCATCGAGTCCAAGGAGTCGACATTGAATTGCATTCATGCATTTGTATGCACTTTTTTTTTACCAAAGGTTCTAAAGTCATGGGTAGATCTTTGATGACAATTCTTTTTAAAATTGTTATTCTAACTGTATATTAATTGTGTGTCGTACGTTTAAGAAACATTTAAATCAAATTAAAAAGTGACTGATTATTTAAAGTCGTTAACACTTTTAATAAAAATGTAAATCCTCGCAAAGATACGAGAAGAATTCCCAGGCTGTTTTAATCGATCCCAGCAAGGAATTCCTGTGACCTTGGAAAACGCGAACCTCGTTTAATCCTATGATATATCGAACGATCGCTATACCTTCCATCGAAATTCTTCGTAATCGAAGGAAACGAGAGACGCGAAACACGTGATAAAATAAAGAAAATGTAACATCATACTAGGAGATAGGCGACGAACAGATTTATAGCTTTCATTTATCGACTAAACTTACGGCCATTAAAATCCCGGCAGGAGTTCAAAGAGTCCGAGATAATTACCGGTGCACGGTAGGATAAGACGATAGGTCCGGATAAAGAAAAAAAAAGATACGAAAATAAAATGGGGTTGGAATGGTGAAAGGGTGTGGAACCAAGAGGATTTAAACGTTGCTTCCCCTCAAAGTGTATCCTCGTGTCTGTGCCCCACAAAAAGCGTTTACACGTCGAGTCGCTATCTAATTGCTGCTCGGCTAGCGTTACGATGTTTTGTCGAAAGGTTTAGATAATTGTAGTTACCCCGTTGAAAACAAAAGAGAGAACGCCAAAGCCTCGATGGTATCTCATCGAAGAGTACCGCACGACGTATTTTACCGAATAGAAAAGTTATATATACCATGGACATCGTGCGAGATCATTTATCTCTTCGGCTTACCAATAATAGATATTATTATCGTTTATCGTCCAGGCAGGCTGGACTTAAGCCGGGTTCGGCCATTACAGCAACCTTTTATATTTTCTTATCGCGCTGGCACCAGCAGGCTCCCCCCTTTTTTGCGGTTTTTCAGCCATCGAAAAAAGGGCCTAGCGTGGTTCCCAGTCGTTCAATTTTTGTCTGGGACGATTCTTCGACGATAGTGGGTTTTATAACGATAGTCTCGAATCGAGCGTGGAACGTGACTCGATTCTTGTTTTACGAGGTAAATAATGAAGATTGAGATTATGAGTCGTAGGTGAATATCGTAAATAGGAATCACAGTCGTTTGTGGCAAAGAATTTATCTTTTTTGTTACGTACAATTCTTCAATAGGACCGAAATTACATAATTCTTATTTGAAACTTCCTTTAAGGGGGGAATTACCTTTATGTTGCCCAAAATAAGTCAATTTTTATGAATTTGTTTAGAAAGGAACATTTTGTCTTACATTTTCGAAACTTTGGGTATTATTTATTAATAATGTTTACTACTACAGTGTATTTTTTGTATTAAAAAATGGCGAAGTTATGGTACTATCTTCTGAGACGGTCGTGGTTTGAGTCAAGATTAAATTTTACGTCAAATCTTTTCGTTATTTTTCAGTAAAAACATACTTTTTTTCTACAATTTGTTAAATCTTGTATGTTTGGGCAATAGGTAATACTGTTATTTACATGTATATAAAATTTCAACGAGATCGGTCAAATATTTGTCGAGTTATCGCCCACGCCAATTTCCAACTCAAACCACGACCGTTTCAGAAGATAGTACCATAACTTCGCCATTTTTTAATATTTTTTAATACAAAAAATACACTGTAATAGTAAACATTACTAATAAATAATACCCAAGGTTTCGAAAATGTTAGACAAAATGTTCCTTTTTAAAAAAAATTCATAAAAATTGACTTATTTTCGGCCGCATAAAGGTATTTCCCCCCTTAAACCTTCATTTTTCTCAATAACAATCGAAAAATGTATAGTCTATTTTCTAATCAATAATCGATACAATTATTAAGTTTATTTAATTAACAGTATGAAAAACATCTTGCGAAAAATAGTGAAGAGGTCGAAAGAGCAGATAGAAACGTAACGACATCCGTCGCATCGAACTGCACGACGCGAACTCCCTTCCGCAAACAGCCGGCAAGTTCTAATTGCGTTTCAGCAAGTTGAATACTTAGCAATTAGTTTCCGCGAGAGGGCAAAACGCGCGTTCCGAAGCGGAACGTAGCGTTTCGTAGACTCTGTTCACGATAACACACACACACATACACGTAGGAACACGGCTAATTCGACGAAGGGCAAAACTCGTTCCTCCAATTCGCCCTTTCGGTAGGTAGGTACCTCTCTTACTCCTTGTTCGGTTTAAAGGACAAAGGTACTCGTAAAAAGGTACGAGTACAAAAGTAAGAGCTACGAGTACAAAGGTACTCAAAATCACTGGGAGACTTTAATTACGTTCCCTGAAAAGGGTGAGCCGAGTTGGAGAAGATTTTCGAAAGAAATTCAAGAGTGGAAAGATGAACGATGGGATTTCATGCTAATCCACCTACAATGGCTGTCGTAGCCATGTAATAATAATTGACAACCAAGAAAAGGATTTTCAGATCTTTTGCTTGAGAATTATATGCATTATACTACCTTTGTCCCTAACCTACCCTTCTGACCGCTTTGCAAATATATTATTTTATTTTTTCTGTTAAATAAAAACGTGAGAGGCGTTCGCCGATATTTATTAAAGTATTTTCCCAATTTATTCTAGTTACATTCATTTCGACTTTCAATAAAGTTAAAAAACAAATAAATTTAATTTGTGAGTTTTGTGAATCATAATGTGGGGTAACAGAAGTTTTCTTTTTTATAAATCTATTTATGTAAATAAATCCGATAGCTTCGTCCATCTAATATTATCCAAGTTTAGAAATAGAAAACGTACCGAGGAACGTTGATTAAAAAAAAAAAAAGAAATCCCGGAAATTCGAACGTTTTCCAACGTTTTGCGGTTGATCGAATCGGAATCGAGCGATTTCACTAGTTTTACGATTTTTCTCTCCCGCTTTTATTACGGTTCGTAAAAACAACCACGGTGAAAATGTCGGGGCGAGTTAAAACGGTCGTATAACAACGAGAGTGACAAATTCAAGGCAAGTTTGCCTCGTACGCGATATTCGCCAAGTTCAGCTTTGTCAACGCGAGCGTAAAACGGGCCGGGCGTCTATCCGCGAAACGTTTCTTTCTTCTCTTCTGGGACGAAAGGAGAGCATGAGTCACGGGACGTATGCGAGGAACAGTAAAACCGGAACCGAGGGAACATGGTAGAGAGAACGCAGGTTAGTTATTTTAATATTTCATAAAGAAACGTTCCGTGTTTTGATTTCCGCCATATTTGTATAGGTTATAATATGTAAAATGTGATGTGACCCGTTTATTATGAAAGCGGTGGAACTTCGTTTAAAATTTTTAATTGATTATAAATTAAAAGTTCACGTCAAATTAAGATTAGAATTAATTTCTTTGTTTTTATAATAAATAGTTCGCATATAGGGTGTAACATATAACTTAATAACGTACCTAAAACATTTAATTAACGTTTTATGAAATAAAATATATATTGAATATTAGCAATTGGGAAAAACGTTTTTATAGAACTACGTTTGACCGAATTTTTAATAATAATTAAAAACAATGATTATCTTAGCCTTGTATAGCCACATGGTGTCCCATATGTGATAGACGCGTGAGCGATAAAGGTAAGGACACCGATCGACTGTTGGCCCACGTTCGAAGGAATCATCGAAAGATTTGTGATCAACAAGTAGAAAAGAAGGTAAACCTATTTTTATTAGATATCAACTTTGATAAATAGTTTTTTAAAAAATTGTTAATTAGATTCGAACCAATGTACATCAACGTATTTTTAAAAAAGAATATCAATAATCAGATTAAAGACAATTTTTTGCCAACCAGGAATAGAGTATCATACTTTGCAAAAAAAACTTGTTTGCATGATCGTAGCATCTTGCGATAAAAGATTACGCTTATGTTTGTTTCCTTATCTCTCTCACCGTGTTCCACCTTCAACCCCTTGTTCTTATCACCCATGCTGCTACATTCTCGAACCGTGACTAGCCTCTTTTTACACTCGTATAAAATCTCTCTCTTTCTCTCTGGAAAGCAGCAGGAAAGAGGAGGCTGTTCCTTCTCGTAAAACGTCGAACGAAAATGCGCCGCGTGAAAAGAATTCCAAGAGATATCTTCGCGCGTGAAATCGATCTTTACGACACGTAAATCTTCCGTTCTGCGGGTTTTCCCTCTTTCGAAACGGCAATAAAAACATTTCCAACATTTTCCTTCAACGAAATTTTTCCTCTTCCCTTTTTTCTTCTAGGAAAACATCGAGAGACCGCTGGACCGTCGATCTTCAAACGTCACGAGATTAACTTCGCTTGGGAAGAAGGATCGAAAGAGAGTCTACGCTACTCGTGGTAAAGTTTTAACGTTGACACGTACGTTATGGGTTATTTTTTTGGCTTAAACTTTTCCACGCGACGGGAGATTTTAATGATATCAAAATATGTCGACGTATAATAGACCAAAACTACGATAATTATTTTTTTAATTAATACGTCATTGAAATTTTTATTGGTCGCACGCGAGATAATTGGTGAAACAGTTTCTCTTTTATTTAAAAACGAGAATTCTCGTATCTCGTCACGGTAAAAAAAAGAATTTCTGGACTCTTGGTGTCTTTTCAATCTTTTTCTGACAGTGGACACGTGGAAGTCGCACGACGAGAGAAAAATCTGTCCTCAATGCCAAAGAGAAGCTGTGCCAGCGCTTCATACGCGCAGAGACAACCTGACGACGTCTCATATGGCAGCGATTTGTCTTTTAGGGTAATTAACGTGATTCTTTAAACTCGTTTTGGTGATTAGAGACGTTAGAAATAATATTCTATCAAAGACCATTCCAACATTTCTTCAAAATTTAGACATAATTACGTCTGCTATTTTATGTCCTTTGAATTTGATTAGAAAATTAGAAACAACATTCTCTCAAAAATCATCTCAAACGTCTTTTCATAGAAAATATCTTTTTAACTTCGATATTCATTAGAAACGAGTTATTGTAATAATCATTTTCGTTTAATGTCCTTTAAATTTCATTGTTCTCTCTCTCTCTCATTCTCTGGATAATAATTTGTAAAACTTTCTGGTCACCAGCCGGATCTAACGATTAATTTAACGCTCTCCACGAACGTCCATAGCGAACAAGAGGAAGAAAGCAAGAGAGAGAGAGAGAGATTAATGAACGAACCTGGGTCACGAACTTAAGCTCCAACTTGTCAGTTTTAGTCCTGACAATCGTTCGACCCTTTAGTCAAAGCTTTCCAGAAAGGCTTTCCATTGATTTTCCAGGCTCGTAATTAATGATTTTTCGAAGCGACCTGGATACAGTAATAGCGGCGATGGTTGTAGTGGTAGTCACGTTGGCATCGTAATTTATAGGCAAAACCCCAACGAGTAAATTAGAACGAATCTATTCGAGCCATACACGTATCTAACACTAAGCCCAAAAGTGCGATTAGCTTTAATCAGAAACATTCATACGTAGCATCGATACACCAACGTAGTATTTAAAGCTTAGCTGTACGTAATAACACGTACATATGTGTGGGTATATACTTTATACATGCACCATTCGCGACAGATGTTGGCCATTCTGTTTTATTCCGTTAATGAAACGCTCGAGGAAGGTCCGAATGATCTGCCCATCCTGCGGTTACGTTTACGGGACTTACGAGTATAAAAATAACGGATTGACACCGTGCCAAGAGGACGATTCCGAAATGATGCGAGTTCGACTACCATCATCGAGCTTTCGCGTTTGTGCTATGAGAGAAGGATCGATTTTTCGTGATTAAATCGAAGTAATAAAGAATTTAGAACAAAAAAGAGCTAAAAGCTTGAAAAATCGTAACCCTCGTATAGCATGAAAAATCTATATCGTTATATCGAGATCGTGCGTTAAACGAGGGTCAGCTGATTAATTTTTCTCAAAATTTCGTGTTATACGAGGGATAATTGATTTTCAGACCCTGTTCTTGAATTACCGTATCATGTAGATAAAATAAATCAATACCATGAATTCTCCTCGATGTTTCATGTTACACGAGGGTCACATGAATTTGCTCAACATTAATTTTATTCGAATTTTTATAATACATGAGGTTCATGTTCCCCAAAATAATAACGAACGCAAACTAAAAAGCTTCGAATAGAAGCTGGTCGTGATTAGACGGATAAAAGTATAAAAATCATTTTAATGATTCTCTCTCACTGATTTAACCCAAAGAAAAAAAAATGAGAGAACGATACATCTCGTATACCAGATCGGTAGACTTTCGGGAAAGTCGTTCCACTTTCCACGTTCGTCTTCCACGAGAAAAAAAAAAAATGGTTAAAAAAAAAGAGATTTAATCCAACGAAATCCTAGAACGGGCAGCCAACGGCGGCGGACGTTTAATTATCCGTGCGACTTCGCGATAATAATTACGGCTAATCTCGCAGCAGCTATGTAGTTTCGTTCTCATCGCTTTCGTCTCGTCGTCGTTGGTACGCCGCAGTGCTTTAATGATGTGCCGCGAATTAATTTATGATTTTAGAAAGCGCACGTTTGTAATCCAACGAAAGTAGAGTGCGATCTGCCTAGAAACGATGCCAAGCGGTCTTTGTGGATCACGGGTAGAGGATTCTCCAAAGGGATTTGGCCTTTTGGGGGAAGTAAGAAGAAGAGAAGCGTTTTCTCGACTAGAGGTTAGTTATATCGATGTGAGGGATGAAACGATGCTAAGTTTAACATTTTCACATAAAGATATCAGTGAATCATTCTAATTTTATTATAGAAATATGCTGACTCTCGTAGACATTTTGGAATATTAACCCTTTGCACTCCGCTGTCCCCTCTGAGGCACCATATTTCCAACATCATATCATTTCATTTCAAGTGATTTATCATTACTTATATTGTAAAAAAAAAAAATTGTTCGAGTTAGTAGGTGAATTGGAGTAAAATCTGTGAGTTTAAAAAAAAAATTGGGCGTCAAGGACCACAAAACATCGTATTATCCTCAAAATCGGTCTTGTAGAGTCAGACTCGACGCGGAGTGCAAAGGGTTAATGAATTAATACAATTTTTTTCAGATTCTTTACTTTACTTATTTTTATAATCATTTATATTAAATACTAGCTGAAAATAATTGTTCAATATTATTTCTCTCGTTGGACAGTGGAAACTTGGAGATACCACGATAAGAGCTTATTATGCCCGGTGTGTAACGAGGAGACCGTACCAATAGTATTCACAAAGCGTCACAAGTTTTCAAGCTCCCGTTTAGGAGCTACTTGCTTGTTAGGGTTAGTGTATTTTACTATTTTAAAAACAAAAGTCACTTTACTACTTCTATAGAATTTCGTTGCCCGAGCATTCGAAGATATCCGGATAAAGAGACGTGGCATCGTGAAATTTTCGATAAAATTTTCCTTCAAATTCTCACCGAAATTTTCATTAAAATTCTTAACGAGAGCATCGAAAACATTCACCCAATCCAAACTCATAAATAACCGTGCTAACGTACTCTAGAATCGTGGCTTTATTCCGCGAATAAACTCGAAATCGACGGGAAAAGGTAGAAAACGAAACGCGGTGGAGTAATTTAAACGTTTCCCCTACCCCTTTCATGAATTCCGTCGCGGAAAATCATTAACGAAAATAGCCCGCTATTTGTGTATTCCTCCACCAGTGCACCGTGTTCCACCGTCGTCGTGTGTATCGCTCGCGTCACCACCAGCACCCACCTGCTTTTCAGATGCTGGCCATTGTGCTTCGTCCCTTTAATGCTGAGCCGCGAGAGACAAGTGCGGCTAGTGTGTCCATTCTGCGGGCATAATTACGGGAATCGCGCGTCCGAAATGAAAAGTAAAGAAGCGAATGAAAGAAAGGAAGAATCGACGAATGACGTTAACGAAAAAAGTGATCTACGAGGAAACTCGAAATTTGCTGTTCGAACTTTGCAAGAATTTTGGGAGGTGAGGAATGATCTTTGATTAAGGGGGGAAATACCTTTATACTGCCGAAAATAAGTCAATTTTTATGAATTTTTTTAGAAAGGAACATTTTGTCTTACATTTTCGAAATTTTGAGTATTATTTATTAATATTGTTTACTACTACAGTGTATTTTTGTGTTAAAAAATATTTAAAAATGGCGAAGTTATGGTACTATCTTCTGGGACGGTCGCGATATTAGTTGGAAAATGGCGTAAGTTCTATTGTCTGTTGTATTCATCTGAGATAAACCACAAATAAAAGTTGTATTGTTGATACACATATGGAGTACCTAAACCAAAAAAAAGTGAACAAAAGGGAAATTTTAAGAAATAGTACGTTTTTAAAGAAAAAGTTTAAATTTTACGCCCAATCTTTTCGTTATTTTTCAGTAAAAACATACTTTTTTTCTACAATTTTTTAAATCTTGTAGGTGTGGGCAATAGGTAATACTGTTATTTACATGTATATAAAATTTCAACGAGATCGGTCAAATATTTGTCGAGTTATCGCCCACGCCAATTTCCAACTCAAACCACGATCGTCTCAGAAGATAGTACCATAACTTCGCCATTTTTAAATATTTTTTAACACAAAAAATACACTGTAGTAGTAAACATTATTAATAAATAATACCCAAAGCTTCGAAAATGTTAGACAAAATGTTCCTTTCTAAAAAAATTGACTTATTTTCGGCCGCATAAAGGTATTTCCCCCCTTAATTCAGGAAGGAAAATTTGGAATTAACAAAGTAACAATTTTGGGTCAAACTGACTCGTTTTGAGAGCGTCTCCTTAGATCATTTTGACCCAGATTTTACATAGACAAAATAATACGGCAAGGGGTTAAAGAACTTAATTTCGTACTGTATATTTGATAAATCACGAAGATAGAAAATAATGTTAGCCCTTTGTGATCTTAGCCACGGTATGAGTATTTTAAACTTGTTTTCCGTACTCTTGAAATTTAAAGTTTCCTTCTCAAAGAACGCACTTTATTTTGAAAACGGAATCCAGTCCTTCCTTAACAAACTCGAAAACAGAATTTCCTTAAGCCAGTCGAGTAACTAGGATTAACTTAATCGTCGACTCGTACTTCTTCTTCCTCGAGAATGTTTAACGATTCGAAACAGGTGCAGGACGTTTCCCAGCAAACAGAGAAGACTGACGGGAAGACGAAGAAAGAAGAAGAAGAAGAAGAAAGAAGAAGAGGTGCAAGTGGTGCAAGAGTTTTCCAGTATCCGCCCGGAGAGACAACGTCCCTGTGTTCGGAAGCTTGCACCTTTTGTTCGAAACAGGTTACGTCGAAGTCACGATACGAGATACATCCTGAACTGACTGACCTGGATTACGATTATGATACTGATTTTGTGGATATCCGTTATACTCGAGCTGATCACTTTACGGATAAATGGGACAGTGATTTTTATTCTGGACCGTGATACCGTAATTAGATACGAAAGATGAATATGGGATTACAAAAATCATTTTTACAGTATAAATAAAAAGGGCTGGACGTAAAAAAAATTATAATTGGAATTATAAAAATATTTTTTTTAACTATAGATGAAAGGGGCCAAGCATAACGATAAAATCAGTTTTAAAAGACTAACGAGTAATCTTCCGAAAGTGAACTTTCGAGTATTTATGCAACGTTATTAACTAGTAACGAAACTCTTCGAAAGTTTCATTGTTAACGGTTATAACTAAGGAGATCTTACGATCAACAATGAAGTAGGAACGAGACACGGAATGGCGATGTAATTCGTCTTCTCCGTACGAAAGTTCAAGATTGCCGACGGTCTAACGAGTGCTATACCGTTCCCAAAGAAGTTCCCGGATACGCTTATCTAAACAGTTGGGTTATACACTCTGGGAGATCGTAAATTATGCGCTAAGATCCACGCTAAACGAAACGTATCGCGTCCTGGTGAAAAAAGACTAGGGAAACGGGAGCGTTTTATCTTTAACGTCGATCGTTCGTCTTTTTTTTCTCGATAAGTAATCGGTTTCGATCGTAGAATCAAATTAGAAAAAAATTTTCCCTATACCATGCGTCGAACTATATATTAATTCGGTTTGTCAGCGACGATCGCGAAGTAACTCGGGTTTAAACATCGTCGAACGAGTTTCCAGAGACTTCACAATACTGGGAAATGAAAGAAAAAGAGAATACCATTGCGATAGGATCGGAGGCTATTAACGGATCACCAAATCGACTATTCCCATCATGAACTTAATCCCATCCTAATCACGTCCTATTCCAGCAAATGTATCAACGCCGAACCCAACCGTGGGAATCGATGGAAATAAAAGCTATAAAATAGCCGAGCATAAACCGGTACCGCTACTATAAAAGATGAGAAGAACACAATAGGAACTTGACTTCTTCTAAACGATCGCAATTAGCATCACCGAGGCCTCCCTGAGGTTTCGTTATCCAATATGGCTTCCTCTTTCTCTATGAACGATTCCTTCCTTCCTCGTTTTCCTGATGTTTCGCCGATGTTATCCCTTCGCTAACAGTGTCTCCCTTTTTCTAGCTACCTCACTGGTTGTTCTCGCACGGTTGGCTGACCACGGAACAAGAGTCAGCCGGCTTCATCGAGGCTCCTCTCTCTCTTCCTACTAGTTTCGATGTACTGTTAACCGCGTAGGGTCAAACCTTCGACGTTCTCGTAATCGATGCACTATAGTGTTATATGGACAACTCGAGATACGGTAATCCGGAAACGTGAAACGAATTCGTTCTATGAAATCGGCTCGTGTATCTATAGGATTTTAGATAAGAGGTGGATTTTGCCATCCTCTTTTTTACATAGTTCTTTTTCATTTTTTTGTCATTAAACTGAGAGCTCCGGTATGCAGGAGGAAACTAGGGCTGGATCCTAAAATTTGTAAAGGTATCAAAGTCATCGTCGGAAGATTTAACTCGCTAGGTTTAAATGGAACTATACTTAATCCGTCTGGAACACGTAATGGAGCCAGTAGTCGCGCGAGACGGTTTATGCTAGGCTTGGATAGTGGTAGGGTTATGAATAAGCTTCTACGTAGAGCTGCAAGCTATACATAACATGGATATATATTGTAGGGACCGGTAGGAATTAGTCGAGAGTAATTCTCAACCGGGGATACGTTGACTCGTGAAAGCCCAACCGCACATACAACCCTGGACGGGTTCAACCGAGTGTCTGTCTATCTAACACAGAATTCGAGCCTTCCGAGTTTTATCGCTCTGCCAAAATGGTTTTAGAATTAAATTGCAGGCTGATCTCCCGGAGGCCGGGACAAAGTTAAGGGATTTAACAAAAAAAAAACTAAAAATGCTATCACGGTTGAAATTTATTGGCCAGTTTCGAACTAGATCGTTCCCCCGTTAAAGAGACAGTAAGATTCAAGACTCCTCCCTCGAAATGGTGCCTGCCCGATAAGGTTATCAACGGAAAGGGGCTCGTCGAAAGGGAGAGAGAATCTTCTTCGCGTCTTACCTCCCTTCTCTCCTAAGTCTAATCTTAACGACGATAATGAGTCAACTCCGGTTTAATTAGGAGCAGAACACAGACACCTAGGTACACATACAGCTCTCGTCTTGACGTTCTTACATGTTTCCATCTGTCTCTCTCGCTCGCTCTTCTTCGATATTACGTGGTGGTTCGCTATTATTTGGAACGTTTGCAGAGCGAAGATTAATTAATCTCCGCTCTCATATTCCGTGATACGAGTATAAATTTAAAAGATTTACTCATTTTCTGATTAATAAGGAGATAACTTGGAAATTTGTATTTGGGAAACTTTTCTTTACGATTATTCTAGCTCGTAAGGAAGATTAATTTCTCATCATTTCTGTATATTCTATACATCAGGATTTTTGTCAAAAATCGATGCATCTCGAATTTGCCCGATCAAAGGCAAAGTCTGGGTGGCTGGTTGGAAAGATACAGCAGTTTTGTGCTTGAAAACTACCCATACTCCGACACTTAAAAGATTAATAGTCGATCCGGAAAATTATCGATCGATACTTTGTCGAACTTCTCTCAAGTTTTAGTTCCATGCATGGCCGAGATCTCATTTATAAATAATACCACCAAGAAAGAAGAAGAAGTTCTGACGTAGCTTCGCGCACGCGATATCTATCCCTTCTTAATGTCCGCGCTTAAACCGTGGTAGATAAACTTCCGTAATAGCGAACTCCTAGCCTCCCCGATAAACTCCCGTAAAACTTGAATCGTTCAACGAATTTCAGTCTCTTCAGGAAAAACAAAGAAAACGTTGAAACAACGGTAGCGATAGCGGCGCTAGCGACCATAATCTCACCCTCTTATTTCCAGCTCGCAAAAGGGAAATAATAAATTCATTCGGTAGGAATAAGAGGGTTGCTTATCTATCGAGACGGTTCTCGAAGACGGGACTTCGATTTTGATAGCTCGATGGAGTAACGGCCAGGTTTTATGGGGTATCAGGATTATATCATATTTTATTAGGAGCTGTTGCTACCAGCTGATACCATGAAAACTCCACTGGTTTTCGATATTGTTTCTCCGTGATATTTTTTAAATTCTACTATTTTATGTGTCCCTTTTCTCAAAGTTTTTAATTTAAAATTTTACATGTTTTGTTTTTTATGAAGAGCACTTTTTTTTTCTAAAAGACCACTCTTTAACCCTAATGTTGTGAACTTGAAATCAACTTCGGTACCTTTAACAAATACAAATGAACAAAATGTACGTGAAAAATAGAGGATTTTGAAACCCAACTCGAAGGCAATATCATGAATGTTACAATAAAATTCTCGTGTTGATCGAATACTATCGCGAGCTTTCGCTTTCGAGTGAAAAAGGAGAATTAGTTCTCTTTTTTTCACTCTTTCTCTCTCTCTTTCTATTTAGCGAAGGAGAAGGATATTAAAGCTATCTCGTTTCGATTCTCTCCCATGGTTTCGAGCGATCGAACGAAACGAGTAATAAAGTCGAGCCGTTGGAAATATGTTGTCCGCGTTCGGTAGTCTCGTAGCCGAGCTTTACGAGAGCAGATCGTAATGGCGGTTTCCTATCTGGAACGTAGTAAAGTGTCGGTTCGAATATCGGGAAAGGGAGATTGGTGAGTCCACGATTTAATTTCGTGCTCGCACGATTTTATCGATCTCCCCTTTCGTGAAATCTTCCTTTTCTCTCGTTTTCCCGTCTCGATCTTGATTGCTTTATTTTTATTATAAAAAAACAGGATAACGATCCGTACTCTATTTTGTTCGAAACTTGTTTGAGAGATGAGATTTATCGAGTGATTAGAAGAAATTGGAAATTAGAATTAGACTTTAAAATATTATTCGAAGCAATACTTTACATTTATCGGTGGAACTTTATCGCAAGAATAGTATCGGGGAATCCCTTTTGATATTTCACGTTTAACGATACGTAGAAAAAAAAATTGGTCACTATTGGAAGACGTCGAGAAGCCAACAGGAAGGGATAGAATCATCGTATCATCTTAGAAGGGTCGAGTCTCGTAGTTGACTCGACAGTGAAAGCAATTTTGCTTTCGATTCCCTGCGGTGCCACTCGTGATCGCTTTCATCTTCAAAAATGGATACCTACGAATGGCGATCGAATAAAGGAAAGGAAATTCGAAGAAACGAATTTCGTTTATTTTTTATTTCCTTTTTTTTCGTTTTATTGCTTGAACTTTAATCACCATAAAACTGAAACGACGTGCGTGACCATAGCGAATAAAAAAATTCTTTTTTATTAAACGTCCAAATGAGATTACCTGATTTTTCAGAAATTTAATTCGCTTAATAGATCAACCGAATTTTATAAAAAATTAAATGCCAATATTTAAAAAAAATTTCATTTATTAAAAAACCTGCTGAGTCTAAAACTTTATTAAATTATCTTCTTAATAAAAGATTGTTATTTTTGTTACAAATAGCGATATCGTTGATGCGCGTTATTATCTCTTTTCAAAAATCACTGACACCAACATTCCTCCCGTTCGCTATACCGTAACGTTCCTTCGAACTCACTCGCGCACATACCGGGTGTCTAAAACGTCATGGAAGTTACCCAGCTAGTTCTCAAAGTTCTCTTTTCCGTGGGCCGAGTCTCGACGTTTCGTTACGGTTTGCTGATGTATCGCGAAAGGTTTAAATGAAATGTAAATGTAATTACTCGAGACGGGCGGGAGAGACCGGGCTCTCTTTGAAATGGCACTTTCAAAGGCCGACGTTGCGAGTCGTCATAATTAGTAACAAATTCGTCTATAAACTCTCGTAAACTTCGACTCTGCTTTCTCGATATGTACACACATATACGCATATATGCGTACTCGCGTTCGTTCTGTCCAAACATTTACGAAATAGTATCGCTATCTTAATTACGTGACTTTGTCAAACGTTTCCTACGTAGTCAGTCAGGAGTCTCTAAGCTTCTAATGAATAGAAACGTTAATAAATAATTAATAGAAAATATTCAAAGAATATACGTTGGACCGAAATGTGATCCTACAAAAATTGTCCATAGGGAGTATCGAATTTACGAAATAGTGTCGCTATCTTAATTACGTGACTTTGTCAAACGTTTCCTACGTAGTCAGTCAGGAGTCTCTAAGCTTCTAATGAATAGAAACGTTAATAAATAATTAATAGAAAATATTCAAAGAATATACGTTGGACCGAAATGTGATCCTACAAAAATTGTCCATAGGGAGTATCGAATTTACGAAATAGTGTCGCTATCTTAATTACGTGACTTTGTCAAACGTTTCCTACGTAGTCAGTCAGGAGTCTCTAAGCTTCTAATGAATAGAAACGTTGATAAATAATTAATAGAAAATATTCAAAGAATATACGTTGGACCGAAATGTGATCCTACAAAAATTGTCCATAGGAAGTATCGAATTTACGAAATAGTGTCGCTATCTTAATTACGTGACTTTGTCAAACGTTTCCTACGTAGTCAGTCAGGAGTCTCTAAGCTTCTAATGAATAGAAACGTTGATAAATAATTAATAGAAAATATTCAAAGAATATACGTTGAACCGAAATGTGATCCTACAAAAATTGTCCATAGGGAGTATCGAATTTACGAAATAGTGTCGCTATCTTAATTACGTGACTTTGTCAAACGTTTCCTACGTAGTCAGTCAGGAGTCTCTAAGCTTCTAATGAATAGAAACGTTAATAAATAATTAATAGAAAATATTCAAAGAATATACGTTGGACCGAAATGTGATCCTACAAAAATTGTCCATAGGGAGTATCGAATTTACGAAATAGTGTCGCTATCTTAATTACGTGACTTTGTCAAACGTTTCCTACGTAGTCAGTCAGGAGTCTCTAAGCTTCTAATGAATAGAAACGTTAATAAATAATTAATAGAAAATATTCAAAGAATATACGTTGGACCGAAATGTGATCCTACAAAAATTGTCCATAGGGAGTATCGAATTTACGAAATAGTGTCGCTATCTTAATTACGTGACTTTGTCAAACGTTTCCTACGTAGTCAGTCAGGAGTCTCTAAGCTTCTAATGAATAGAAACGTTGATAAATAATTAATAGAAAATATTCAAAGAATATACGTTGGACCGAAATGTGATCCTACAAAAATTGTCCATAGGAAGTATCGAATTTACGAAATAGTGTCGCTATCTTAATTACGTGACTTTGTCAAACGTTTCCTACGTAGTCAGTCAGGAGTCTCTAAGCTTCTAATGAATAGAAACGTTAATAAATAATAAATAGAAAATATACAAAGAATATATGGTGGACCGAAATGTTATCCTAAAAAAATTGTCCATAGGGAGTATCGAATTTACGAAATAGTATCGCTATCTTAATTACGTGACTTTGTCAAACGTTTCCTACGTAGTCAGTCAGGAGTCTCTAAGCATATAATGAATAGAAACGTTAATAAATAATTAATAGAAAATATACAAAGAATATATGGTGGACCGAAATGTGATCCTAAAAAAATTGTCCATAGGGAGTATCGAATTTACGAAATAGTATCGCTATCTTAATTACGTGACTTTGTCAAACGTTTCCTACGTAGTCAGTCAGGAGTCTCTAAGCTTCTAATGAATAGAATCGTTAATAAATAATTAATAGAAAATATTCAAAGAATATATGTTGAACCGAAACGTGATCCTAAAAAAATCGGGAGTATCGAATAAAAATGTTGAAAGTATCGTGTCGAACAATACGTTTCTTGTTCTCGTTCCTAGCTACGTAACCGCGTCTCGAAGCTTTTTCAAACGTGTACCAAGATATATAAGAGCAAGATAGAAAGAGATGAAACGAGGTGGACGATCTCTTTCCATCCTCCCTGTCTCTTTGAATAAGCTTTGTCGACGTAGGACGCCCCCCCAACCTTCCACGATTTCAACTCCGTAGCGAGAAAAGACGCAAAATTTACGTAACAATCGCGAACGACTCGTGTTATCCCTTTGAAAACGGGCGAGGCAGGAGATATCTTTGTCGGGCGAGAACGCTTTTCTGTTATAAAACAGGCCTGGAATTAATTAAACGCGAAGGCAGATAGGGTTTTGCGTAACGAGCCGATGAATGCGACGACGTTTTAAACGGCGCGCGCTAATTGTAAGCTCTCTTTTTTTTTTTTCCTTTCACGTTTTTTTTACCCGTCGGCAATTTGTTACGGGACCGGTTAAAAGTGCCGTGGCGTTTCGTTCCATCACGACCGGGCTATGCGAATAATTTCATAAATTTTATTAATAATCGGGGGGTGGTTGGAAGGTTTTGATAATTGACTTTTATTATTGACCTCGCGTTATTATGATTCTCGATTTTATTTTAAAGATGAAATCTATCCAATTTTCATACCTATTTGTTTTTATAATATTCTCAATGCTTTTTTAGATAAAACAAAAGTGAAATTTATCTCTGAAAAAAATAATTTCATTCCATTTAACGAGAAATCTCCCAAATTCTTCGTTTCTTATTCCTTCGTAAACGTTGGCGAATTTGACGCTCGTGACGTCAGGTTTGAAGTAATAAAAAAAGGATTTCTAAGGGAGAAGTTAATAAGCTAAAGGTTAAACTTCGAAGGAACAGGAGTTTAATATCACTTTGATCGTTTCCCGGAGAACGAAGTGAAAAAGAGAGAGAGAGAGACGGGACCTCGGAGGGGGGAAAGTAACGATCGATAGCCAACGTGGCGAGAAGCTTTGTTCGAAGCTTCGCGGATATCAGGGATGAAACGTGTAAATTAAGGACTCGCGTTAACGAGGTTTCCTCGGCTCGCCGAAGAGGATTTCAAAAACTTAACGAGCATTCAATGAGGACTCTTAACGAGCGTACTTTTCCGTGAATTTCTTACGATACGTAATACAAATTTACCGCTTTTATATTATACACAAATCGGGGTATTATCATATTTTCCTGAATTCTTACACAGGTATAGTTTTGTTACAACGCGATTATTACCGAAATCGTGCATACACGTTCGCAAGATTACACGGTGAACCCTTGATTTAAAAAGAGAAAAAGATTTTACGCTCTCAATTTTACGATCCACCATTATCGTAAAGCGAAGTAATTCGAGAGCTCGTGCGAGAGAGAGAGACAAAAGTGCTGATGAGTTTTGGGAACGAACGAACGATATGGCGCGAAAAGTACGCCAGGAAATCAAATTTGATTTTTATTACAACTCCCCCATCCTCTCGCAACCTTTCTCGTTTCGAAACATATTTTTCGTGGCATTCTCGCAGTAAAAAAAAAAAAGTTTTTAAAAATTGAAAGTGACAAAATTACTCGAATTTCCCGGCTTTTTAGCGATAAAATTCTCTTGTAAAGCACGTTTCACTTTTTCACGTGCGATACTACGGAATAAATTCAAATAATATCGATCCCGACCCGGCATAACGCGATAACCAACTAACTGGGTTTCGCTAGAGTAAAAACAACAACAAAAATTCCCTATTAATTTACGAGTGCGCTATATATCAAAGATTATCGCCCCAAGATAATTCCTTACCGCTTAATCCCGGCTGTTAATCATCCGTGCGCATCGACAACACGCTTTGATTCACCGTACGTTACGTACCTGTAAAAAAAAAGAGAGACACGTGAGATTAATGATTATTCGAAGAACGACGTGAATTTTTTTGTGAATGAAACAAACTCGAGGTCTTTATAATACAATATTGACAATTTTATTGCATCGACGAGTTGGGACGTTAAAACTTTTCGCGAAGTGGGTAAAAATCAGAGTCACGTGCTATTATTTATTTATTTTTAATATACATACGTAGGGTATGGCCATATATATTTTTTTATTCAATATACACGTTTACGTCGTGTATTTAAAAAAATGAAATAATCTTTCTCTTTTAATCTAACCCAATTTTTAATACGAATTACTTTTTCCCTTTAAATTATGCTTACGTAACAAGTAATAAATGTATATATGTTTATAACGTGGTTAAAAGTGGAACGAAAGAAAGGAAACGGGGAATATACGAGAGAGCGAGTTTCGAAGGAGAGCTGCTTTTAAAAATTAGCCTCGATATCGCGTTACAGCATCCCCCAGGAGAAAAGGGACGTATAAAAGCGTTTTGGTCCAGGGGATTCGAAGATTCTCCAAGGCAAAAATATGTCCGGAGCAGCACTTTAAGAAACTCCAACTCGGTCGCGAATTTCACAATAGAGGAATCCCTTTTCCGAAAGTATCTCACCGGAGCCAAGAAGTCTCCGCGAAGACCCTCCTTGAACCGTTGACCCGCCGTTTTATCAATTTTTCGCTCGTGGTGACCTCGGTTAAGGTTCAAAGTTAGAGTTTCTAGAAAAGAATTCGCGATACGGTCTTCCTTTGTATCGGGTCGTTGCATAATTTTTATCATACCTAGCTTAAGTTTCCTCCTTTACAATGGTTGACGATACTTTTGCATCCGTAATCGACAAGAAATCGTCCACCAAAGCGAGAAGAGTTTCGTATCATTTTCGAATAAAAATTCCAGCGATATCCAACAATTCGATAAATTATCTTATAAGCCGAATTAACCGGTAGGCTGGCTCTCGTTTTCCTTATTGTTCAAAGTTCAAAGCTTCGAGAAAGATGGAAAAGCGACGAGAAGAGTGGAACCGTGGAGTAGAAGGGACACGAAGGGAAAAGATCGAGCAAACTGGAAAGACGGAGAGAGAGGGAGAATTCTCGCGGCGAGAAGTTTAATGGCGAAGTTGTCCGCGACTGTCTCCGTGATAAGTTCATAATACGGTAGCAGCCTCTCGACTTGCCATTGATAACCGGTGTGCCGTAAACTTTGAAACGACTGCGCATCCAAGCAGACCGGAGTCACGCCATTTCGGTCTAATAGGTTTCGCAGTTGCGGACTATCGGAGTAGTACGCTAGACTAAACTTTTCGAGTCCTTCGATCGTCTTCCTTCCCTTCTATCCCTTTAAACTCTCTCTCTCTCTCGTATTATTATTCCCTTTGATCGTTCCACCGGCCCGTTTACTTATACAAGGTCTTACAGAAGCAATAGACAATTTTTTTACATATCAAAACGAGACACAGAAATGTGTCCAATATTTAATTGATGTTTTTTCACATTGAAACGATAATTCCTAAAATAAATATGCATATTTTTTAATCGAGAAAAAAATATTCTTTTAATTCTGCATCACTTTCCGATTTTTCGTTCGTATTCAAAAGATTTCCGAGAACGTAACGTCGAGGAAGACTAATCTCTACGTCATTGAAGCTTCCATCGCGCTATCGAAATCGATTTATTTATTTGCGAATACCGATCGAGCGTATCGCTCGTTCGCTCACTTATTCTCTTTCTCCCGCTCTCGTCAGATCGTCATAAATCATGAGCAATCGGCGATCGTACGTCGATGTTAATGGAAAGTGATTTGAGTTACGATTTAACTTACGAGATACGTCCCTCTCCGAACGGTGAACATAATTGAGATCTGATTTTCTACTCGCGAGAGCATCGAGTAGAGATCTATTAAAAGAAAATATTCGAAAGACTCAAATAATGTTTCTTTTTTGAAATAAACGAAGTGCTTCGAAATTATTAAAAAAAGATGAAGTATGGTTTGCATACTAACTAAAAATAAAAAGTATATTTTATATATTGTAAAAATATACATATTTTATAAATCTAAAAAAGAAAAATTATGAAAATTGATTAGTATGATTGATTTTAAATACCGTACAAATACTTTTTTTCGCTCCATCTACCTACTATATGTTCCAGAGAATTTATTCGATCGCAAGGTACCATCGTGGATTAAAATGTCATTTCCATAAAAGAAATTTGATATTCCGTTTTTTTTCTAAATCGCTTGACGAGAATCTCTCGTGTCTTACAAGAGTAATTAGTATACTCGAATTCTCGTGTTATCCACAAAGCGGGATCTTCGCTCTAATTTGCATGGAGTAACACGGAAAAGGGTCATACTTTGTTTGCGGATAACGAGTGCACGAAGCAGCAGCGAGTATAAAATTCATAAAGTTCGCGGTGGAGACGAAGCTGGCTTTCTTTGGTTAGCTGGTAAACAGTACGTGGCAGTTTGCGTGAAAGCTCGTAAATTCAGATACCGAGGGAAGTTCATTTTCATCGCTAGCTTTGCTTTCCCTAATGCTTTTGAGAATCTCACGAACGGTGACACATTTTATCTCTAATTATTCGTACAAGAAATGGGAAAGTTTAAAAAGGAATTCTTAGACGGAAATCTAATTTTACGTATTACGAAGAAATGCTAGGTAAAATAAACGAAAAAAAAAAAACGAGATGAAAGAGTCAGGAACGATTCAAGTTCATTTTTATCATCAGTTATTATCGTTATCATCGTTGTCATACGTTTATCATCGAGATACGTCCTATCTTCGATGTAAAAAACAGAAAAGACGAGACAAAAAAAAAATGTTAAAAGATGGCAAACAAATCTGGTATGACGTGCCACGAATATAAAACGAGTTAAGGTAATTAATATCAGGTACGATCGAAGTTTGTTTTATTCTTTTCACCAGCTTTGTTTTTAATGCTCTGGCTCGTAAAGATTGCTGGCATAACATCTTGTTTCTGATTATTCGCATAAGAAGCGGATAAAACCGGTCGAAAAAGGAATCCGTAGACGGAAACGAAATTTGACACGTGACGTATTACGGAACGCGTTGAAACAGCAAATGAAAGAGTTCCCGAGTGATGTAACGATCGATGCTTTCAGGTGAGCGATAAAAGAGATACATCCGAGTGTATCGAAATTCTCGTAGCTTCGAACCGAGACAAAAGAAGAAACAACGCGTTGAGAACAATCGTATCGTTATTATCGATTTTCGGATGAAATTCTATGACTTTAACAATAACTCGATCTGAAATAAAAGTAAGTAGGATTTTCACTTCACGCTAGGTATACAAAAAGAAAAAAAAAAATATAGAAAATGGAAGATAACGTTGATGATAAAGACGATCGAATCGGATGACAAGTAATTACCAAACTAATATTAACGCCCACAAAGGTTAATCTTCTCTCTTTACTTTCACCAAGATTTTCTTCTAATCGAGTAAGAAGGAAAGGTATAACTGGTATAGCGAGAAGATAAGACTCGATCGAAGCAGTAGAAGCGTAAGAGGAAGAAGAGGAGGAAGTTACAGAAGGTAGAAATATCTCACGGAGCTTTCTGGCTGGGCATCAGCATGCCGGAAATCTCTCGTACGCACGATATCTGCCTTAACGCCTAACTATCGTGAGTATGCAGTTGCACGTTCCTATCCCTTCCACTTTTCTCTCTCCGAAGAGAGCATCCCTTTCTCTCTCTCTTATACATATGTACATATTCTCCATCACACTCTCTTTCTCTCGTTCGATGTATGTTTGCGTTAGCCTTTGCTCGTTCTCCGGTACTGCTTGAGGATACTCTCTCGTGCCTACGTAGGTATGTATATATAGTATACATATATATATGGCGTGTACTTCACAAATTAGCACCTTACACGAGCATACAAATAAGCCACCCAGCCACGTGTGTACCTTTAGCTAACCCTATCTCTCGGTACTACGGAGTCACACTCGTAGTTTCTCAAAGACCGACCAGATCCGTCTAAGATCTTTTATTTTTTCTTGTTTAGAAATAGCTTGGTTTGGAACAGTGATGTACAACTTTTTTTATCTGCAAATCAGATAACTAAAAATCCAGAACTCAATAAACTAAACATTTTGTAGTAATTTCGTTTATGAATTAACAGGTTGAGTGCCACTCAAATTTTGAATAAAATCGGTTGTCTATATAATTGTATTAATAATTTTTTTCAAAATAAACATAGAGAAGAATTTACTATCATATATTTTATATTAAACCTCATATTTTTGATGATCGATGGTTATATTCTCATAAATATTGATAATCAAAACTAATAAACATTTCAAATGCGATAAGACAAATCGAGTGCCGGTCACCCCCATGGCATTCAACCTGTTAAAAAATTGATCGTCTGTATCGATAATAAATTGTCCTTTTCATATCATATATTTATTTTTAAAGTAAAATATAACGATTCATCCGCAAAACGTAATAAAATTATATAGGGTGCAATTTGCTCGAAACTTAACATGCTAATTTACATTTATTATAAATTTTTTGCATTTTTAAGATAGGATATAACAATGAATACGAACCGTAGGTTGCTCATCACTGGTTACTTAGCAGATTGAAGACTGTACGAGAAAGGGAGAGAGAAAGAGTGAGAGATTGGTGTTAGCGAGTTAGAAAGAGATAGAAAGATAAAGAAAAAGATAGGGGAAGCGTGACCTCCGTTCACTTTATGGCCGATCGTTAATAGCATCGCAGCTTTCGCGGCCAGCGGAATAATAATAACGGCCCGCGCGAAAGAGCCGCGTTCGAGTCTTATCGTACCACCGGATGTTAGAACGAATTGTTGCGCGACTGTGTTCGCTCATCTTCGTAAGTTCAGCTAGAGATTAAAGTGTATCGAGTCTATGAACGTAAAAGTGGTCTAATCTCTGGCTTGTATGGAAGGTATGGCTAATGGAAGTATCGTTTTAAAATATTTTTCTTTTTTTCTACATTTTAGTGTTGGGTAAAAAAGGTTTCAACAGTAGAACACATATATTTTTCTGAGACTCGACAACACTGGACATTCGCTTCTATTTTATTCGGAAAAAATGAAACTTTTTTTTCACAATTTAGGAAATACTTAATTTAATTTAATTTAATTTATTTTAATTTATTCAAAATATACGGGAATATCCCCTTTAGTACAATGGAGTTTGTATGAAAAACAGATAACAATAGAGAAATTATGTAAAATATAAAAACAAATAAACAAAACTATAATATAAGATGAAATAATAACAATAATAGAATCAAAAAACAATAACCTGTTCATAAGATATTATGAATATGAGCTGTGATAGACTAGAAGTAGCGCCAATAACTTATTCTTAAAAAGAGATGGTCGACAGAAGAAGTCAAGCTCTTTCGCATACTTATTAACCAAGATAAATATTCTGTTTAGGCAGTTTAGGCCATACAATGTTCTGTTCGCACGCTAACAAATACTGCTGCCTCGTAATATACCCTTTTAAATAAAATAGTAGAAATCTGTCGTCTTAGAAACGAAAGTCGAGTTCAAAGGATTACTAAAGTTATGTGGTACTCCATTGAGAAATTCAAAAAAGAAAGAAAACTGCATCCTCTTTTTTTTTCTATTTTTCAAGAGGGCTTTTCCCATTGAACTTTGTTTCGAAATCAAAGACAATTCGATCTATATACGAGCTAGAAACCGAGAATGTAACTTAAGTGGCTCATTAGATACAAAAGTTAGATTCGGGATTTGACTGGAGACATGGTCGCGCGACTGCAAGCTCGAAACATTTTCTTGTCCATGTACGTGTGCGAGTAGTACTTTGTGTTCGCGTGACATCGGACGGTGGGAGATCGCACACGCTGGCAAAAATTACGCTCCGTTGAACTTCCCTCGCTCGTGCTATTCCGTCGAGAGGGAGTCAGAAAAAGAGAGATAGAGAAAGATAGAATGAGAGGGAGGCGGTCGAGGGACGCGTTCTAAATATCGAGCAGAGCGGAAAGCACATGAGTTTCTTTCGTTTGATCGTCAACGATTTTGAAGTTTCATGATTTTTCTTTTTTTCCAACACGTCGCGCGTTAGATCACTGATCTCGAAAAGAGAGAAGCAATCTCAAAAGAATCCTTGATATTTTTCACGCATTTTACAACAACGAACGTCGAATTTTACAATAATTTGATTAATTGATTACTACAATATTTATCTCGTGCGTACGATAAATTTAGTTACAGGTTTTATTACAATTACAATTCCCGTGGAATTTAATATACAATTCGTTCACAGTTATCATTTTCAAGATGTATAATGAGCGAATCGTTTACTTTCGCACGTTTCAAGCGTTTAATCAATGGATTCTTTTTTGATCGATAAAAGCTAATAAATTAATTGGACAATGCTAATTGAGTTCGAACGTGATGGCACATTGTTTACACGTCGTGTCGTACTATTTTTTTTGTTATATTGATTTTTATATGAAAAACTAATAAACGCAATGTTCTTCCTCGTAACGCAGGCTCGTTTTCGCGATTAGCTGCTAGTGCCAGCTACTTTGTCACTGATAAAGAAGTTTCATTCTCGAGGTGAGATTGCTATCCTTCTGCTCTAATTTCGAGATTCGAGATTTATTTCATCGATTAGTACAAGAGTAAGCGTCAGTTTTCATAACGAATTTTCCAAATTATTTAAATGTTAGATCCGTCTCGTATTTGGTCTTCTGAAATAAAATTCTCAGAAATAAATGGATTAAATATTAAACATAATATTTGTATACGTATTAAAAATAATAAGAGCGCAGAAGCATACGGTAAAAAAATGATATCTCTGCATGCATTAAAGGTAAATGTTCAAAACGTTCCTCGAATTACATGCATCAACGTAATAAAAAATATCGACGATAAAACGTGGTAGGAAAGGAACGAATTTCCGGGCTATTAAAAATTTCCCAAACGCGCACGTTGACTTTCTCGCATTTCACGCGAGATCGCGTACGTATATATCGAAGCTTTTCACGAGCTTGCGTACGAGTCGCGCGGTCGACTCACAAAGGAATTTTTAACCAAATGGTTTTTAGAGGAGAAAGAATACACGTGGAGGTACGTTTCCCTCTCTTTCTTTCTTTTTTTTCCCTTCCCTCATTGCGATACTCTCGAGAGTTGTTTTCCATTGCGGTGAATTTTCTGCGAAGCGTGGACGCAAACCCCTGAGCACGTTTGCTACACGAGGGTAAAGAAGCGTCGTCCACGTTTCGTTACCGCTCTTATTTTTCTTTTATGAAAAATACTCCGAAACGTTTGAAAGGATTCTACGTTCTACCCTTTTTTATTTTTGAAATTTCGTCTACCTACAACCGATTTTAATGAAAATGTTTCAAATTTATATAAAGGCCCTAAAAAACAAATTATGCAAATATCTATACCGTGTATTTTATGGAATTCTAATGAGAAATTTTCTGAGCCGTTTACAAAAGCTTTTATACATTTTATTTCAATCTATTTCACGAATAGGTCGTATATGTTTTATGTAATTCCAAGAGATCGTCGTTCGGTGGAAAAAATCAGATACGTGTAAACTTTGTAATAATTAGGTATCATTACGATCATTAATTGCAATAAAAATATAAGCAGGCTCGGATATATGGATCAAAACAGAAAATTTTGCGATTTTACGAGCCGACGACGAGAATGACGTCACTTAAATGAATAAAAGATCGGCGGCTGGTACGAGATCGCATTAGAACGCGGATGAAATTCAAGCACGTATAAGTTATTTATATTCGTGCAACGCCCTCGAGTTCTGCCTTTTTTTTTTTTTTATTTTCTTCTTTCCTTCCTCCTCTTTCACTCCTGTTACTACTCTTAAAGCCAGATGTAATCGCGCGTGCGAAGGAAAGGAAAAAAATCCATGTTACGTGCGGCTAAAGAATAATGAGTCACGCTCGGGAATCTCGAAACCTTTATTTTTAATTCTCACTTTGGTATAAATTTTTATTCTCGTTAAGTAGGAAGAACTTTCAATCGTTGAAGCACAATTTGTGAATACGTTTATTAACGGACGAGAATCGTTACGTATTTGTTTATCAAGTCGATGTTTACATTATTCAGTTTTCCAATTTTTTCAAAACGTTGAAAGTGTTCTATTATGTTATAATTCGGAAGCACGTAGATTTATTACGAGATAATTAAATCTAGACGAAACAATCTGACATTTGTACCGTTGAAAAGAACAAACGGTATCGCATTTTATCAATTAGAACGGCTCGAACAATAAGACAATGAGATCCACACGCGAAATCTTCGAAAAGAACGATCTACCTTAGCACATCCTCTTTTAACGAAAATTACGGAGAACTTATACCAAAGAAATAGCTTTTCTTCTTCTAAAAGAGAGTGGAGGGGGTATGGTTAAGTGAAAGAAACGCGATAGGCTAGAGCTAAAAGCTTTCTCTCCGTTTTCCAAACGTTCCCTTTGTACCGTGAATGCTTCTCTAACGAGGTCAAAAAAAAAAGGGGGAAGAAGATAAAACAAAAAAGAAGCAAGATAAAGGGAAAGCGTGTTTATGAAATAATACGCGAAATACCGGATGACATTGGTTAAAAAATCGAGTTTCCAGGAGTAGTAGCGTAAAGTAGTCGTTTTTTCCTCGTTCTATTTGCAAGGCAACTTTTCCTCTAGCGAAGGATTATCTTCGTTACGCGCAAAAAAAATTAATAGCAAAGAACGAAAAGAGGAAGTTAAGCGGATCTCGAGTTTCGCCTTTCTTACTACGCCACTGTGTCCTACATGTCTCCGTAGAAGATTACTTCTCGAATGATTGCATTTTTCATTTACTCCGAGCCACCCCAACCTGCTTTCGAAAATATGCTTTTGGATCCGTACCATTTGTGATTCCATTTGTCGTTTTGCTCGGGCTTGGTTTAATTACCGACGAAACGTGGAACGGAAAATAAACGAGTAAGACGAAGTTTATACCTTCCTAATGTGACAGTTAATGTAATAAATTATTGACATGAAAATGTACGGGATTGAAGTTAAAAAGGAAACGGAGCTCGAAACGTCGTAGAAGTCTTGAATGAGGATATGAATAATTTAGGAGTTATAATGAATTATTGGATTATAATGTAATTATGAAAATTATTACATATTATTTGCACGATGTTACGATAAATATTTAGAGTACTCTAAAATTCGAGTGAAATACTATTTTACTTTGAATATGTTTTATTATTATAAATATATTGTTAACGTAAAAAAATGTATCTAGCATAAAATCTCGACCGATTTCTTCTCGCTTTTCCCTTCTTATTTCCCTTTTTACCGGCCTTGATTCAATTTGCATTTATATCGTATTAATTCGAAGAAGCGTTCGAGCGTGGGATCGTGACAGATGGTAAAGAGAAGGAATAAAAGGCGGGGAGAGAAAGGGAGATGGAAAAAAAGTAGGCTAGTGGCGTGGCTAGAATGCTCGAAAAAGAAGGAAGACGGCTAGCAATAAGGAGAAGAAGGGAGGGAAAGAAAGAAGTAATAGACGCGGTAACGAGGAAGCAGTTTAACCCGCCAGTTGCTGCCTTCAATTTTCCGAATTACGTCTTGAAAGTGCATGGTAAAAAACGAGTACGGGACGAATTCGGTTTTATTAATGCAAATAAAAAGGGAGAGATGGATCGATGAGAAATCCGTGAGCTATATCAATTTTATATTCGCCGCAAAAAGCGATACCGCGGTGATCATTTTTTTTCTTCGACGAAAACATGTGAACAGAATTTTGTCTTATCTTTAAATTGATTTTCGTTTTTGTTGAAACTTTTTTCTAACGATTAATTATCAGATTTTTTTAACTAAAAAGGAAACAAATCAATTGAAGATGATAGTAATGATTATCTTTTAACTTTATTTTGGCTTGGTGTGTCCAAGTCGAAGGAACTTGTTCTGGTTTTACTTTCTTTTGTTAATCTTTCATTTAACTATTTTCCCTTTTACGTCCACATTTCTGTCGGGTCATGTAGGAAGTAGCATCATGTTCGCCGACACCGTCTGTGGATTACGACGCATCCTGGTTCACGGCCACCATTGTTGTTGCTAAAAGCTCCCTTTTTTATTTCTTTTCCCCCTTTTTCCCTTCGCACTCTTCCAAATAAGTACACGCATCACGGTCGAAGAAAAAGGTTAATCGCCCTGATAAATCGAGAGCAAACACACGTTTCTTGCGGGAGTGTAGAAGAGTGAGATAAAAAGTATGGAAATCAATAGCCCGATCGAAAAAAGAAGGAACGTGATTAAGTTAAACAGAAGAACCAGTAGTTGATAAACAAATATATTATACATAATATATGATAAACTCTCTATATTAATGCTCATTAGACATATTAATTATCATTGGCTTAAATACAACGACAAAAGACAAAATGTAACAATTATTACGATTTCCATGTTCAGAAATGCAAAGACGAGAAAATTCCATAAAGAAAGAATCGAATAACAAAAGACTGCGGCTAATTAAATTCAGAGCATTATGCGAGATTCGTTATACAAATGCGTTCGGCAGATTTGGTAGATACCTAGGTAGGTATAATCGAAACTCATTACTTTGTGAAAAACCAACGCGAATACACGGCCGCTGGAAATTAACTGCATTACGCACTTTGTAATGTGATTTTCCTTTACCGATCATCGAAACAGGTTATTGTTACCGAGCCTCGTTACCAAAGATATTAATTAATTAAACCCATCGTGGAATACGTAATAGGATAACAAGCAACATCGTGTTACTTGAGATTTTAACGTATACATTCATTAATAAAATAATATAGAACATTTACTACTGACCATTTTATGCGTATATTAATTAAAAAATGAGAGGAACAAAAAAAAAAAATAGTTAAAAGAATCTATCGACGAAAGACCTACACGAATTAAATAAAAATTAATTAGACCATGCTCGCGTATGCTTCCAATTTTGTCTAAAAGTTAAATTCATTAACCTAATTGGCAATTTTAAATAAGATGTTTAAAAAAAAGCTCGATTGAATAACGATAATTATTATTAACTCTATCCTGTCAAGGAAAGAACAATTGTTTGAACAATTTTTTAGTTTTATTTTTTCGGAGGAGGGCGGGGGGACAATTTAACGATCCAAGAATAGATGCACTTCCTCGGGCATGGTCGGTGTTAAACTCGTTAGTTAACGGTACTGCCGATCTAGACACACCGTACACGTGATACATAGAAGGTAGAGTCATTAGGCACGACCGCAGGGTGTTCCTTTCGATAGAGCAAAAAATGTAACGATTATCTGCAAAACTATTTGAGATAACGAAAAAAATTTTTTAGATTAAAATTTAACCCTTTCTCCAATTCTATGTCGAGTCAGACCAGAGACCCGAAATAAGAGTTATATTTGAATTTCGTAGATAAATCTCTATTACTACAAATTGAAAATAACTTAAAGTCATCATTAAATATTTTTGAGAAATAGATTTTCAAAATATTTAAAAAATCTAGATTATGGAAATCTATTACTAAAAAATATTCAATGATGACTTCAATTTTTATGTAATAGAGGTTTATCTACGAAATTCAAATATAACTCTTATTTCGGATCTCTGGTCAGACTCGACACTTCGTTTCGAGCATACGATAAAAATTTGTTATACGATACAAAATATACCAAATCTTTCGACAATGATAACACGTTAATAACAAATCGATGCGTATTACTGTGAATTAAATATTTAAAGTAACGTGGACCGCAAAGGGTTAAATGTGTGCACGTTCGTGTTTTCGTGTATGCGAAGAACTCCTTAGGTTTTACATTTACGGAAGCATGGGGTTACGTGAGTGCTCCACGGTAGAAGAAGCCTCCGCGTGTTGTAACGCGATCGAAAAAATCTCGAATCCGCAAAGAGAGGTGAGCGTACGGTCGTAGTTTCATTCTTGTTATACTCCTACCAACGTACCGCTATCATTACGTAATAGCTGAGAGATAAGAACCTTTAAGAATATTATTTTGCGTTGTTATAACTTTAATTTGCAATAAACATAAATTTTTTTTCCTTTCAAAGTTGTATAATAAAATGGAAAAGTCCATTACATTATTCATAAACGATAACAATTTCATTCATTTTCAACCTGCTTCGTTTTAATGTCCTTTCTCACAAGTCAATTAACTAAATACGAAGATAGTTAAATTATATTAATACCTAACTCATAACGCGATAAATCTCCTTTCAAGCAATATCTCTTTCCATCTAATCTATTTCTAAATCACGAAGCAGGAAGTTCGAATCGCCAGGATAGATAAAAGATTTCTAATGTAAATGATGCGTGAAATGTTACGTGGGTCGCAATTAAGTTGAACCTGCATGAGATCTTCATCGTTTCTCGTTATTACTATTATTATTATTATTGTTGTTGTTATTATCTGTCGAGAATCTAAGAAGGAAAATCCAATCGTCTAGTCGACGCGAGATCATCACCCGCCCACGCGGCGGGTCCAACATTTTCTTTTCACCGGACACGTATCTACGTATACATATATACGTAAGGATACTCGCGAGAGTCGGCGAGTTGTAAGAACGACGAGTAATTAGAGAACACGTTTTAATCCTGCGGGATAACATCTGCTTAATTATACACCGCCCTTTCGTGTTCGCGCTTATCTTCTATCGAATCGAATCGTTCAATTTGAAACTCCCTCTACCGTCACGAAATTATCAAAGAAAGTTATAAAAATTTGGAATAAGAAAAAAATGTCTTCTTTTATTGTCGAAATATCTAATCATTAGCACGTTAATATCTAAGCGTTATAGGTACTCGATTTGTCTGTACCTATTAGAAAAGTTACAAGTATCGTTTATCATATGCTTGTTCTATTTTTTTTATCGATCTAAAGGAATAAAACATACCTAAACTCTTACTCAAGAAAAAAAGAGCATTTAAATCGAAAGAAATAAATCCTTAAAGAATAGAACGAAAGTGAAGAGACCCCACGTGATCACGAAATAAAGCGATAGATCGACGATAACGTACGCGAGTGCGTTTAGCCGTGGCACGATTATCTCTCGGTCGAAACCGGCAAAGAGATCGTCTTTAATAGATTAGAAAAGCTCTAAACTGCCGATAGCTCGCATTAAATATATCGAAACACCACGTCAGGTAGGCCTGTGAGCGCGTAAGCTCGCGCATATAAGTCCCTATCTACCGGGCGTACATTTATTCTACGAGATTATGCACTTTATTACTATCTTCTTAGCATACCGGTATAATCCGTATCTATCTCTCTCTTTCTAACTTTCTACGCAAAGTACCATCTGCTTTCCGGATTGTTGCTCGTGCCAACCGGTATGCTCGGCCGTACAGCGCACGCGGTGAGCGCATAAACATGTTACCTCAATGGTTTCATTCATTCGTACCCTTTATTTCTATCTTCTCCATAATATGTCTGTCTATCTCTTCGACCAGCACGTTCTTACCATCGTATTTTTTTTTCCTCTCCTTTTTTTTTCTTCTCTTTTAAAACTCGTCCCCTCACTCCCACTCATTCATCGGAGATACCTACTCTCTACGGTCGGTTCTTCCTGCCTGGCTCATTAACCCCACCGCCATTCGTAATTCTAATCACGGTGTAAAACAACGCGAGAGCGGACTACCGAAGGCATTCGCGATAAATCGGCATACGGTGGATCGTATCTGTAAAGCGATCCATGGATCGGATCGTATTTACGGTGCTTGAGGAATTCGAGAGAGAGAAGGAGTGTAAGTCGTGTGGGATAAATGACTAATCCGAGTTTATGTTAAGGAATAGGATTTTCTTTATGAAATAGATATCCCATACTGCGTTTGTCTATTTCTGGGACATTTTTTTTTCACTCTTTGCAGGCAAAATTAATGTTAATTTATGAGGATTCATCATTCTTTGTTTAATTTTTAATAATGCATCGTGTTAATCATGGTTTGTTTATCGGATAAAGTCTCAAAGGTTTTATCTATACTTTAAGTTCACTAATTTCGTTGTTTATTTCAATCGAAAGTTTAACCACGCAACATCATTAAAAATAATAAAAAGGGAAAACTTTCGTCGAAATGGTACGAGACTCGTCGAAATAAACGTAGACTCGACCCTTCGTTTTGCCGTGAAAATAAAAGACGAGACACTACGTCGAGCATATTTTACGGAAATTTTATTCTCAAGCGTATTTCACGTCTCGAACGAGCCTCGAACAGCAGATAAGAGGATTCGGAATCTGGCTTTGTTCCTTCGAATGGTGCTACTGACGTATAATCGTCGAAATTTCGTTGAACGTATAAACAAGGAATATATTTTGATGTCTGAACTCTCTTTAGAAAAATCGGTCGATCGAGAAAAAGGCAATTGATCGAACAACGGCATCAACGAGAGTAGAGACGGTAGTAGTACTTTCATACCATTTCTCGTTCGGGAAGATATAACGAGCGTGTTCCGGCTCTCGTTGGAATAAGAGGAACGCATCGAATTCGAGGATAGAAGGATCGAAAGGTGAAGTGTGAAAATAGCAAAAAGAGAAAGGCAGGGGAGGCGAGAAAAGCGTAGCCGAGGATATAAATAAAGCAAACAAATAACTTTATAAAGTGCTTGCTACCGGGCTGCTCAAAGAAACGAACGACGACGAGGGAAACTCGAGGAGGAAACGAGATTCTCGTGGAAGCACGCGAAAGTAAGAGCGAAGGAGGGGGAGAGAGATAGATATATAGAAGAGAAGCACTTCTACACCGTTGTGATTCAATTGTTCGCCTTCACGTTTTTCGAGAGAGAGAGACGGGAGAGATGAAAGAAGAAAAATAAGAAGAAGGGGAGAACGTTCTGACGAAGAAAATAATAAAACAAAAAAAGGGAGAAGGAGTAGAAAGAAAAAAGGAATTTGCCGATGCACCATTACGTCTCTTGTGTGCCAGAAGACGATATCATCGGCATCGTTTGTCTTCGAAGCGAGATTTCACTTCGAACTCGCTTTACTATTCCACCTGCGTCACGAAACTTTCATGTTTATGAAATGCCTTCCTTCGGAGGGAGCTCCGAAATAACGTGGACGTTCAGACAGAAAGAAAGAGATGGAAAAAGAGGGTGAGTGCATAGAACGAGCTTGGAACGGAATGCAAATCTTTCGATATGGAAGAAAACGGGGTTACCCTTTCTAACCGTGGAAAATAACTGTATGGGAATAACACCGTCGAATCCTACCCTACGCGATATTGAAATCAAAGGAATCTACCTAAACTCCGACGTTCGTTTATTCCAACGTCCAAGAATATACAGACTGAAAATCCCATTCCTGACGAGTTCGCGTTTTAACCCTTTGCACTCCAGCAAAGGCACCATATTTCCTACATCATATCATTTCATTTCAAGTGATATATCATTACTTATATTGTAAAAAAAAAAAAAATTGTTCGAGTTAGTAGGTGAATTGGAGTAAAATCTGTGAGTTTAAAAAAAAATTCAGCGTCAAGGACCACTCGACATCGTGTTATCCTCAAAATCGGTCTTGTCGAGTCAGACTCGACGCGGAGTGCAAAGGGTTAATTATACAAGGCATCCGGTTCCAGGTGTCTAAGCGGAAAAATAAACCAAAATCGAACCCTGCTATCGACCTCGAATAATAAAAAAAACAAATTATTCTCAAAAGGAAGAAAGTATCTCGTATCTTTCTACATTATATTTTCAAGTTTTACGCGATTTCTACCCACGAAGATGGGGAGGATGGTCGAAAGCTCCTCAGTTTTCACGATAACTTTTCACAATAAAATTACCGTGGGATCTTCCGCATGAAGAAGCTGCGGCAGCATCCCGCTGATCACCCAGCATTGTTCGTCAGATTCGTATTCCGTTGGAAAATAGGAGAGAGAGAAGAAGGGAACGGTGCGCATCATTCATCTCCTCGTTTCTCTCGATGGAAAGTATCGAACGAGAGAGAGAGTATCCAAGCCGGACGCAGGCGCTCCTCGTTCCAGCGTATTCGACTAATTAACAAAAAAGGGCCGTTGGCTTTGTGCTATTGAAAGTACTCGATGGTAAACCGTTTCGTGTCCAACCGTCGAGACGGGTTTCATTTTTCGAATTTTCGTTAATTAATCACGCGTGCTAGCTTGCTCCTTCTTCCTGGAAGTTCTTTTTTATGATCATTTTTCTTTTCTTTACGAAAGATCGAAAATCTATTTTTTTTACTGATGGACGGCAAGACAAAAATTTCAAGATCTTGACAAGACTTGATTTTTCAAGACAAGATTACCAATTTCTTGTTCTTGAAACAATCGAGACAAGATTCGTCTTTCAAGATCAAGACAAGAAAAATCTATCAAGATTCTTGATAACTGAAATTACAATTATACGTATGTAATTATAATTATATATTATGTAATTATAATTTTATATATAGGGCCATATATGTTGAGATTCTTCCGTCTATTTTCAATTTTAAATAATTAAATGCAAAATTTAAATTAATTCGAAACAATAAACTTTATAATTTTACTGAAAACTGCAGTTTATTTTCCTTGTAAATATAGGAAATCTTTATTTTGTAATGATGTGTCCTCAAACGTGCTCTTAAGTGCGTGCGTGAAATAAACTAGAGCTTCAAAATAGTTGTTTAAATTTTCTACTACAAACATTTCTAGCGGATACAGAGTAATTTGAAAATGACCTAAAAATTTCAAGAATTGTGTTGTTCCTTTGATTTTTATGACCAGTAGAATTTAAAAAAGATATTTTTCAATAATTTGTATAAAAATTTTCAAAAATAATAAATCAAGGTGTGGTAAATAAATATTTATAGATATTATAAAAATATCAAGAATCTTGCAGGAATCAAGACAAGAAATTGATTCTCAAGATCAAGACGTACTAATTCTCGATTGTAAAAAATCAAGACAAGCCAAGTATGTTCGATTCTTGTCTTGAATCCATCACTAATTTTTTTTTACAAATTTACGAGATAAAAAAACATTTGCTTTGAAATTATTATGGTATAAAATGTATGGACGAACAACCGAGACGTTTAGATAAATTATTTTCTATAATTATAACATGAATGATGGACATTCGTAGGATTTTACTATTATCGTTGAAGCTTCCTCGAATAAGAGAAAGAGACGACTCGTCTCGATCACGGTGTAGATCGTAGGATCGAGCCGGTCGATCGAGCGTGTAAACCGTACGTGAATCCAGTCTTTACGTCAAACGGTGAGGACGAAAATTACGACGGAGCTAAATTTAAGTGTGACAAATGGGCATAACGGTGACCCTTGCGATGAAAGTTCGCGCCCGACTCGTTAGGAATATACCTCTCTTGCTCTCTCTCTCTCTTACACATACTCGAGTGCAAATCATCTTGGAATTCTAAAGAATCGTCGACGGTGGATGAACGCTAACGTCTTCCGGTCGAGTATAGTTAATTCGAAGGAATATTTACGGGCGACCTTTATCATCGTTTAATAACGAAAAAATTTCATAACTCTTGTATCTTGCGACCTTTAAACCCCCCTTTCCTTCTCTTCCAAATCGCGTAACTCGAAAAGTCGACATGGAAAATCTCGTAAATGGGGAAATGAATATTATCCATCTTTTGCATGTTAAAGTATAAGTGTAAGCATAAATACATACTTTAATATTATATACATATATAGTTATACGCATAAATATACTTGGGTTCTTTCACAAATTTACGATCGTCCATTTACGTCTACCGTTCAACCCCGCGATATTCGTCTAACTTTTCGTAACGTAAACAAGAATATTTCTTTTATGGGTAATGCGATATATAGGAAGGAAGGGAAAACGAAATGGCCAAAACGCGAGTAGAATTCGAAAGAAAAGATCGTGTGGTTTTTATCATTTATCATCTAACGTTCTAATAAATATTATCATATATATGTACTTATTTCTGGAATTTATTAGAAGCAGGGGCGAAGAAATAGGTAGTTGCTATAAAGATATTTGTTAAAACTGAGCGATGGATTTACTAGGACTGGGTGTCTTTGAGACGTGCACTAAATTTAAAGAGATACAGTAGTATTAGTCGATCATAGGTCATCCCTAGACTAGGTCGAACGGGATTAAAGCTAAGAAACCTAAGCTAAGAAAGCTGAATTATTTTTTAAAAGATAAACTTTTTTTAAATGTTCTTAAATGAATTGATGCTACTGTGAATGCTAATAAAATAAGCTTTGGTTTGCAATTGATTGTTAAATAGTATTAATAAAATTAAAATTGAATTTCCCAAAATTTGTTGATCTTAAGTCTCAGCTGGAAAATATTCGCACGATGATGGACGTTCGTCGAAAAACAGAAAGACGAGAAAATAATAGCAATATTATCGATCTCGAAGCAAATTACAATGAACGAAGAAAGATAGCAACGACTAACGGTAACTTAGGATCCATCGAAAAAGAGACAGACTAAAAGAGGCGTTAATGAAGCGAGTAGACGTTCGCTACCGGCCAAGATCAAGAAAAAAGGAGAAGAAAAAAGGTATCCAATGGGAGCTCTCTCTCTCTCTCGGAGAAGGAGGGTCTTCTAAAAGAGGAAGAAAAAGGAAGGAGAAAGGCGCGTGCGAGAAGGCGATAAATCGTTGAGAGCGACTTCCGCTTCTGAATCGCGGATATTCGCATGATTTATCGCGGCTAGATATCGGGACGGATAAAGAAGAAGGAGAGTGCTTCTTCGCCACGCCTTGTTTTCCTTTTTCCAGCTAGCCACTCGTAAAGTATTCTCGTTTCATCTACCAATCGTGCGGAAAATACTTTTTTCTTTCGTTTCACATTCGTTCATTAAGTTGAACAAGATTTATAATTATCGTCAATGGTGTTAACAGTAGCATCCAGTTATCTAGAAAATTATAATGAGATAAAAGTTATCTTGCCACTCCAAGATTTACTTGTTACAAAAGATTGCAGTGATCGAACCTCATTATTTTTACATTTAACAGATTCCAATCGTGTTACACGTTCCAGTTGAAAGTAACAAAGTGACGTATCAATCATGCTTCTAATATTTTTCTTCAGATCTAGTACTCAACGACTACTGGAATTCGATCAATCTCGCATAACAGATCTTTGCAATTAATCTCATTAAAAGTGATCACTAAAATTATTAAAGTAAAGGATTATTATAATTATAAACTGTCCTGAACTTCTGTCTCTTTTTAACATATATGTACCTAGGATAAACTCAAGACAATGTACTTCACTCCTACCTTACTCTCATCGCACTGTATATGGTTTTAATGACTGTATAAACCGCATTATACTCAATGTCGATTCACATTGCGACAAACTTGACTTTTTTTCATGTTCCGCTAAGTTTATTAACTGTCTGAATCGTATTTGTTAATTTTTTGTTTCCGTTTTTCATTTTCTGTTCTTTTGTCTCTCTGCCAATGATTGTCAATGTAAACTGTATATATACTAAAGGGATTTCTTCCCGTTGAAACATTAATAAATAAAAAAAAAAATAAAAAAAAAATAAATAACGGTGTGTGACTAAAAAATAATCATAAAGAGGGTTAAAAATTTGGTACAAACGATCACACATCCACGTGACACTTAGAAGCGATCAGATATGATCAGACGATTCTAAGACCTCGGAACCGGTCCGATTCGATTCCATGAACGATCGTAAAAGTTTTAGTCGACCTATAGTTTTTCACGCGCAACGAGGAGTCGATCGACGTGTGCTAGAGAAAACGGTCTATAGTCGCATAGATAGGTATATATAGTCGATATTCTAGCTCGGCTGCCGTGAATCTCGGCGGTTCGATCGCCCCAAGCGTTTTACCGTGGACGGCACGTTTGTTTGCTCGACACGAGACCGCGCACTCGCGTGTGCTTGTATTTAGCTGGTCGCTTCTGCGATCTACTCGTCGTACGTCGAGATAACGAGAAAGAGAGAGAGAGATAATGTGGATACGCGTATATATAAACATAAATGCAGATATCGTAATTGATTGCACGGAAAATTCCCCGATCGCGAAGCGATGTCGATCGCGGTACAAAAGTGGGAGAAAAATATCAGGATTCTCGTCTTTGAGCTCGTCGATGTTTCTTTTATGTCTTGTTACGATGAAAAACATTAAAATCCATCTCTCTTTGCGGGGAATACTGAAAATTGTGGTTAAATATTTTTACAGGAGACTCGGTTATGGAAATGTTTATCTCCGGTGATTGCGAAAGGATAAATTCGCTTGGAGTAATTTATTTCGAGGGTTTGAATATTAACTTAAGTTTATCTCGAGTAATCTTTTCCAAGATCCTTCAATGATACGAGACGTAAATTACATTTTTTTTTTCGCAGCAGTGGAGTAACTTCTTTAGCGTAAATAAAAAATTATTCCATTTGCAAGAATCGTGGGAATAGTCTTGGCGTGTATGCATCCGTAAGGAAATATATTTATAGAAGGCTAGATCTAAGCATACGCGACTCTCGTCGCATAGGTGTGTCCGTGTGTAGGTTCTTTTAACCACGTATCTGTCCTCGCGATGAATGAACGAGCTTTCCATCCGGACACCAGGAGCAAATGATTGATTGCCATTATTACCGAAAGCTGCCAAGCTAACGGGAAATTACTCGGGTAATTTGCATCGCTGGTTATAATTCGTAGCAGATGGTCAGCCTAATTATCCTGTTGTAAAAATAATAAAAAAAAAAATATTTAAATAAAAAGAAGTAAGGAGAGAAAGGTAAAGAAAGTAATATACCATAGAAGCAGATGAATATGGTAGAACTCTACAGCGTTCTTCGACCATTTTATGAAAATAATTCTTACTCTTTCAAAATGATTTTAATAATTTTGTCAACCAATTATTACCTACAATTCTCAACTCAACGGGTAGCTTATCAATGACACATACAAACTATTGTCACATTTTTCACAAAGGGAATACAAATATAGATGCACGAGATATGACAAAAATTATCCAACGACCCAACACTTCGCTCTCCCTCGTTCGCAATAATCTAGAGTTTCCTTTCGTTGATCTAAATTTAGCACAGAGAAACTTTGCAACTATGATTTATACATTTTTTATTACAAATATTCGTGATAAACTTTGCGAAATAATAACAGAGGACCTTTCTCAAGCAATAATATTTCAATGGGGGAGGGGGGTTGATAGTGTCGATTTCCAAGGGAACGTGAAAAACATAGAATTTATTATCGAAGATAAGCGAGGATAACGCTCGAGTGGGCGTTAACGTGTTTCGCTCGAAGGAAAGAGACGAAGAGAATGAGAGTCGAAGTGAGAAAAGGAAAAAAAAAAAAAAGGGATAGAAAATAACATTCTCGGAGGAGAGAAGCGTCGATGGACGTTCTCGGCCATTGGAACAGATCGCTTGTGTTCGAGGTGTAATTATTATAAATATAAGAAGGTGCGAGGTGAGTTATTGCGTTCCGGCCGCCTTTGTCGTGACTAATAATGCCGCTCGCGCGCGCATCGAGAGAGCTTGATCGCCAGCGAAGCTTGGATAATTTATCGACTTTACGCCCACCGCGAAGTCTACCCCCCCTCCAACCATACACCCTTTTAAATGGGAGAGAGATAGATAGATGGGATGAGTACACCGGGTATATACCCATGGGAGAGGAAAGATAGCACAAGAGAGAGAGATGGTTCTCTTTTGGAGAAGAAGAGGATTATATAAAAAAAAAAAAAAAAGTCTGTTACGTAGCATCGATCGATCTTCCGTCGAGTGAAATCAAATAGAAATACGATTTATTAAAATCACCTTCTCCTTCGTTGTCGAACCTCCTCACGGCAGCGATCGATCGATCGATGCAAAACGAATACGTGATAGGGAACTTTGAATTAGAAAGAGATTTGTTAGACATATCGGTACGTTCGTATCTTGAAAGGTGCTGGGTACAGCAGAGATATATTTGGTTAGAAAGATTTCTCTTGCGATATCAATGTGGAATTAGAAGGTGAACTTTAAAGATGGATTTTAACAGATTGGATTGAGAGATTTTTATCGGTTTATTCATCAGTTGTTTTAATATTATTTTTGTTGTACAATGTATTGAGTAATTTTGTATAAACATTGTATAGGGTTGGTAGCAGATAGTCAAGTGCTAAGAATTGGATAAAACTAATAATAAACAAATTAAAAGGGTCGAAAAAGAAGTGATGCAGAAACTATTTCGACGATAAACAAAGAAACCATCGCGTTACGTGTCACTTATTTAAATATTCCAGCCGGCAGGCGCGTGCCCCGGGAAACGCATTTCCGTTTCGTTTGTCGTTTGAATTATGGACGTTCTAGCGGCCCCGATTTTCCCCTCCTTCTACCCTTTTCTTTATTTCAGGCAGCGTAACGATTTTTATTTCCTCATACCAGGCAACAACGCATACCTACGTCTACACGACCCAACCGTGGAATCTAATTTTACGGAAACTCAATAACAACTTTTTCATAATAACGATACCGCGTGACACGTCGCGGCCAACATAATCAACGTGTACGCGGATCACGAATTGGTTAGTTAAAAAGACATTTGAAAAAAAAGAAGAAGGGAAAGCTGGTGAAATATATTTTTGAAAAAGTGATCGAAGCAACGATAAAAAAAGCAGGTTCGTTCTCCTGGAAAATTAATTGACGCGTGGTCGAGAATATTTTTTGATTAAATGATATATATTTTGTTAAAAAGCAAGCATGTATTAATTTGTTTATTTTTGGGAAAAATGCATCACGGAGGAAGGGGAATTTAGTCGTCTTATCAAAAGAACTATATAAATAATTAGCTGGCTGTCGCAGCGAGACGTCCAGCAACGAGGAAAACGCACACAAAGGTGACCTGGCTCTCTTGGAGGGGTCAGAGGAAAACCTATCCTCTCAAAGGAACGGTAATTAAAATCTCTACAGGTACCGAGCAAAAGATAGCGCGTAAATCAAAAGGACAACCCGGAGACGTCTCAAAGAAAACTTATCGTCGATGGGTTAAAGGACCGCGATTTTCCTGAACGAGAACTTGAATCATCGATAAAGTACAACATTTATGTTTTTAGTAATATAACAAGACCCCAATTTATTCATAAATAATTATTCAACGTAACTTTAAATAATGATAATACTTATAGTATAAATTATTTATTTGTAAATTTCTTTAAAAAATCTCTTGAAATGACTTCGATGATAACTAGACTGCGGATCTTTATGCAAATTCATATGAATTATAATTCATGATTCATTAAATATTGCAAGTAGAGCTGATAACTGAATGAAAATATGTAAAATACAAAGGATACATGTGACATATTCAATGGTTTGTCTTATATGTAAAATTTGAAAAACATACGCAATAAGAAAAATATGTATTTGCATAAAGATCCGCAGTCTAATGATAACACAGTCTTGATAAAAATGGAATTAATTTCAACGTGGTATCGCCAAGGAAAAAGTTTCACTGCGCGAACGAAAATTCAAATGAAATGCCATATATTATGCTGGAAAAGTGTAGGATAACGTCGTACTTCAATTTTAAACAACCGATCGATTTAACGCTGCACGCATGATGCACGCTAAATAGCCCTTTTTATAATATGAAAGAGAGAAAGTGTGCGTGGAAGCATCGAACGGTAATTTGGTCGACCAACATCCATTTAAAATGCTGATTAGGTACGTTTACGCATTAATGCTCCCTCATTCGTAATATTTCGGGTAAATTTCATTTGGCTAATTATACCGCTGATTATAAGAATTGCCAAGTTATATACGAGCCGTTTAATTTGCGAGTAAACGGCTCGTATCTTTTTTTGTCATTTATTTAAATCCGTAAATAATAATCCATATATTTCGTGATATTTAGACTTTTGCCTTTAAATGTACTAACTCTATAAACGTACCAACTTTATAGGAAAAAAAAGGTTTCTTAAAACTACCAACGATTCATACTATTTTCCAAATTAAAATAAAACGAAAATAAACAAGTTCAACTTTTGTATAAAGCCATATAAAACCAGCATAATCTATAAACTCAATTTCTCCTACTTTTAGACTCGGCTCGTTTTCGTAATCACCAGTACAATTATTGTTCGAGAAACAAAAATCTCCCTTTAATTTTAATTTTTCATTTCACTCACGAGTAAACGCGATCGACGCGCGTATGATAATCGAGAAAGTCGAACGTCAATTAGTATTACTCCATGGACCCCTTTGTTATGCACGTGCGAGATATCGACGTGGCTGGGAGGCAGACGTTTTAACGCCGACAAATCGGTCGTTTAATGTATGCCGAATAAATTCATTCAGCCGTTCGAACCTTCGTGCCTCGTAACGAGTAAACGTCAATTTCCGGTTGGGATAAACCCAGGGGTTTGTTGCCCCTGTCTCTCTTACTCTATCTCTGCTTGACTCCCTCCCACCCCTCAAAACGATCGGGATAGAAATGTTTAAAATAATGGTAGCAACGGGTAATACGCTCATTAATAATGCATCTTGTTCGTGCATTATCATTCGTGATACTAATGATACTTTGTTTCGATTTTGGGGATAATTCTAGGCTATTCTCAGATTATAGAAAGGGAAAAAGAGAGAATCCGGGAGGGATTTTGGATGTTGGGCTGGTCCTGTTAAATTCAGACTAAAGTATCCACGAGCAGGGGATTACGAAATATTATCGATTATTATAGCAAATGATTGGGGAAAAATATTCTTTTTTTCAAATTGATCTATTATTTGTATGAGCTATTAGAAAATATGCAGGACGGTTCACCGGTTCAATTTTATTGAAATGTAAATGGTATCGCAAGGTGAATACTTTGCAAATGTTATTTTTATCTCAAAGTTATTACTTTTGTTTCAAAACATTTGTTATGCCATCACCAATAAAATAGATATTTAGGTGGACCACCCTGTATAATTATGTGAGTTGCTACGACTAGAACCACGGATAGACAAACTTTGGTATATTATAAATGAACAAATTATCTCTCTGCATCGATTAATGAGTTAATATCATATTAATAACGAAGCAAAGGTACAAGCGAATTATCGGAAAACGTATTCTGAGAAATGAATAATATTACCAATCCTTTTAATAACGTTATTACTCATATTTATAGAACAATTATTGATATCCCTTCTTGCAAAAAGAATTCATAAAACCCCGTTAACTGACATTTTAATCACTTTTACGAATAAATATTCCTGATCGAACATTCGCATTAACTGTACGAACGTAATCAGCGGGATAAGCACGTTAGCGAAGCGGCAAACATACTTCCTATAGACCAAGATCCTAAGGTCTTACCTCTTAGAAGAATCACAAAGTTCGAAACTTAACGAGCCGTGACTGGTAATTACTGAAACAAGTTAAATGGCTTCGCAACGTTCGAACGTACCGGGCTGTTAAGTTTCGGTAGGAAAGACCAATAGCAGGCTGTTTCCCATTGGTCAGGAGGCAAATAAGTTGGTAAACCAGAAACAGTGAAACGATAGCAGTTGCCAGAATAGTTAGCGTGCACTTATACAAAGAACTATTAGGATCGGGTGCGTTCGAATGAGAGAAGACGGTTTCTAGTAGTGAACTTTCTAAGCAAAGAGAGAGAGAGGAGTTGGAAAGGGGGACGCGAAAAGGGGTTTGTCGCTTTTGCAAAGAGCAAAGTCACTCGAAGTAGTATCTGGTACTCCGAGAGCGAAGCCATTCGACCAAACGGCATTTCGTCTCGAGACGAACGTTTAAGTCGTTCCAAGAGAAAAGTAAGAAATTTAATTGCATGCTCGAAGACATCCAAGAGCAATCCGGATGGAAAGAAACATTAACGTGATACCATTTTTCAAAGATTTCAAAGTTCACCTCTTTTATTTCCTTTAATTAGATGACGGGACACATCGCGTATGTAATTCCAGAAAGGGAATTGCTTCTTAAATCCTATCGGTTAACTCGGTAAATCAGATTACGGAGCAAACAAGTGGACGGGTCGTTTGATTAGAAATGATTTCCGGAATAACAACGAGTCACGATTTGTCACGTTCCGGTTATGTGACAGATGAAATTATAGAGTAGGAAGGGAAGGAGGTGGTTGGAAGAAGAATAGAAACTAGAAAATCGCTGAGGCTCACCTCATTGAATTCGAGCGTGTAACGCGGCGGAACTAATTTATAGGAAAGGGAGGCGGCGCTTCGATTTTCCGATTAATCCGTCCACCGAAGAATCCAGCACGAAATATCCAATCTATCCTATATATCGGAAAGCCGGACGTTTCCAATGACGGAAAACCATACTGAGAACGTGGCTGGACACTGATCCGCTTAGTGGAATTCGTTTCGAAATAAGGGTCCAATGTCTGATTCGCAAACCGAGAGAGAGAGTTAGAGAACAGGTGAATTTAGAACAGCGAGCTTTAGATACGATTTGCAAGGACAACGATACGATCAATATTTATTCACCGTTTGGAGACCATTTACACAGGTATGGTGATTCGTTCGTTCGATCCGGGAAATTACTCTTTTCGGGCAGGTGCTCGCGTTTCTTCCGAGTGATCAACGAGCGTTTATAATTGAACGAGTTAGAAAACGACGTGTTCATCGCGAAACATGCAGCGAGGTTCGAACTTGCTACCACCCGTTTCTCTACGATCGTAATTAGAGATAGTTTAACGTTTAATGGTGGAACGATAGGGATGGGTAACGCGAATTATCGGAGATTAGAAAGCGTGGAAGGAAGGAAGGAAGGAAGATGCTCAGAGACCAAGTAGAATCTGGTCCAAAAGGGTTCCAACAATCCTCTCTGTACGTGTGTGTGTGTGAGACCGAGGAAAGCAAGAAGAGTCTTAGTAGAATCCGCAGCTCTCGGAAGTTGGTGAGTTACCAACTCACCGCCTCGATCGAGCGGATAATCTGTTCCAGCTTCTCTCTCTCCCTTTCTCCCGACCTTCCCTCGGGGGCTTCTAGTCTTCCTACTGTCCGGACAACAGGAATCGCTTGGAACTGTTCGTGAGGGGGAGGAAATACTATCGGATAAGTCTACTGCTTGTCCTACATTCATTTTACATAATAGCTTCCTGAAACATACATGTATCGTCCAAACATGTTTAGTGGTCTATCGTTTCATTAAATTTTAATTTTAATTAATCGTTCCGTCGTTTATAGAAATAGTTTGTCTAGCAATTATTGAACAAAAATTGTGTATTTTTGTGAGGGGGATTATGGGAGGGGCACTATGTTTACTTCTAACATCTAAAAATATGATGTAAGGAATAACTTTGAGAGGTCAGTAGTAGTTTATTGTAAACCCTTCGCACTCGGTGCCAAAGGTGAGTAAATATTATACATTAATTGCAAATAGTAAAAAATAGTTAAAACTAGCTAATCACCTACACCCAAATTTGACCCACTCTGGTATCCCAATAAACCTAACAAAACTTGGTCTAAAAAGTCTAAACTTCAGCTGTTTTTTCCCCAAACACGCACCAACAACGGAATCGTCCCATTCGTTGCGTCCAAGTGCAAGTACTAAAATTGGTGGATGTATAGGTGTGTAGGTATATTGTAACGAACGGGCATGTCGCAAACACATCGTGGCTTCGAGCACCGTCAGCAGCACCGGTAGCGGCATCAGCAGCAGCATCGGTGCACAGCAAGAGGGACTCCGGTAGCAGAGCACCGTTGCTGCTACTGGAAAGACATAGTTACGTGTATATCTGTCTAGGTGCTGTCTACGTGCTGCTTCTACCTGCACCCATTTCAACACTCACGCACGTACGCACGCAAGCGGGCATGCTCGTTCACGGTAGTGGTGGTAGTTGCGTCAAACCGGTACACTGACCTACAGTAGGTACTGCAGACCGGCTCTCTCTCTACACGCATGGCCAGACGTCCATTATACGGGTTTCGCACGCGATAATTACAGCGCGAAGCACAATGCCGTAACAGTTTCAACGACGGATCGAGCTGGCTACGTCATAGAGACTCGGGGCCGCCCTGGTGCTTCCGTTGAAGAGTACTATCCATAAACTAGGAGTAGCGATGATGATTATGACCATGAGTATGACTATCATCTTGTTTGGTTACGTCAGGAAGAAATACTTTGGGTAGATAGCTAGTTTAGAAAGGAACCCTTTTCCTTCGTGGGTTTCGTAAGTCTTCTGGTATTGCGATGAAAGACAATTTTTTGTGAATACTAGCTGTAGTAGGTCGTTAGATATTTTTATGTTTGCTGGGTTTAACGGGCAAAGATCGAACCATACCTATGTTTGATTTTAGATTGACCGATCCCCCCCAAAAAAATGAAATATAGGGCACAAAGTGTACAAATATAAAAAAGAATTTTTTTCTTTCCAAAGGCCATGTTATTCGTTCAATATTTTAACAAGGCGATGATATGGAGAGGCTCGTGATTATTTTAGAAAGGCAAATGGTTCAAATATGAACTCGTTTTATTTGGGACTCTAGAAAGGAACAGATTTTATGAATTATTGTCCGATTTGTCTAAATTTTAATCGAGGATGACGAAAAGATGCTCGTAAAATAAGTTATGCGTTAACTTCCTCGGGATTCCGTAAAATCCCCGATGACATGGTCGAGTCACGATAAATTTCAAATTTATCTCTCGCTAAATATACTCCCTGGGAGAGTCGAGAAGTTAGACACGCCCCCTTGAGGGTTCCCTCAAGATCTTTCCGAACTTTAGGAAAAAGATCGAGAACCACTGTCCCGTGGACCTTGCCGCCGGAATGGAACGTTTTGCATAATGCGAGTTCGCGGGCGGCATTGTGCCGGAAACGAACTCGCCAATTTCTAGCGGCTTGGGTGCGATCCAGACGGGAAAAAGTATGAGATGGAACGGAAAGAGAGGAAATTCGGTCATAGTATGGACGTTGTTTCTGCTAGTTTCGATGTTAATAAAAAAAGCCCATAAATATTGCAGTAATCACATTGCGGATACACCCAATTCCGTTTTCACACGATTTTGATTTAACGCGATTGACCCAAATTCAAGCTGGGTTCGAATGTTCATTCATCTAATTGTCGTGTTCATGAATTAATAACATTTTTTCAAATAGTAATTCACTCTATATACTACATTCTCATTACAAGCACAATCTTTATAAAATAAATACTTAGCACACGTAAAAATGATTAGGTATATTATCACATAAATTTTCGTATGGTTTATTGTACTATTTTATTTAATCTTTTTTAGATCTATGTAGAACCAATTTTTTATAAATATAATTATTTTTATACACGAATTGTTTTTCATAAAAACTCTTCGAGAACCTGCCAATTTATCGTATGAAAAGAGAACTCGATGTAAATTATAAATTCCATAGAATTTCATCGTATATACGTGGGTACACAATTCATTTCATGCAAAATGTAATATCCCTTTTAAGAAAAGATTATTATCGAGCTAGTCCGACATATGGAAAGCTCGATTTCTCGATTGTGGAACGATGCCAATAAAAGGAAACTTCGTGAAATATCCAACGAAGGTGGGACGAGCTTAAAGGTCGTGTTTAAAACATTGATAGGCTTCCACCGAACTGGACTGGTTCGATGAAATCAATTAATTCGAAATTGAGGATCTTTCACGGAGACTCGCACGCAAGTTCGCGTGCACGAGTCGTCAGACGATAGGTGAATTTCTTATTCCATTAAAAGTATGCCGACCAGTCCCGGAAATGATTTTCATTATTCGCGTTAATGACATTCGAGATGAAAAGTTTTAATTAATCGTCGACCGCGTTTTCAAACGAACGGAACATTCGTTCCTGCATTAGATATTTTAATTTTTTTATTTTAAGAATGATATTTTTATTCGCTCCTGTTTGTATATAATTGTACGTTTCTGTCAGCTTTAATTGGCGTATCGCTATGAGCGACGAGAATAGGACGATCCCAAATCTAATTAAATCTACAAATGGGTTTCTTTTTCGATCAAAAATAGTTGCTCGTCATTTTTTTAAGAAATTATTTTAAAGAAATGCTTTTGACCTTCGTAACTGAATTTAAACTACTTTTTTATACATTAAACTCTTTTTCGGTTGAGAACCCAATCGAAAGTGGCCTATAAACCGTATAGCTCTGACGCTGACGTATCTAAATAGGTAAATGCATCGTTTATAGATGGAATCTGGATAATATATGGTAGAGACAAAAAAAAAGGAAACAAGAAACAGTCACGCGTCTCTCGTTAAAATCCTTTTATCATTTACCACTGAAAAGACCAATATTACGAGCAACGATTTCATTTCATGATTGAGACACTTCCTCTTCATCATCTTCCATCTCTTTTAATCTTTCGCTAGCTGCTGGAAAATTGTGAGAAGAAGAATAATCATCTCTAGAGATTTCCTTTGAAACGATCATCGTACGTGGATACAACGGCGTTCAGTCGTTATAACGAATAGACTACGTAATTATTCCGTTTTTATGAAAGTTTTTTGATAGAATAAAAAATCGCTTAGACGGTATTTAAACCTTTTAAAATATATTTCATAGTTTGAAGTTACTACGTTTAGAAAAAAAAAATGTATGTTGTATTTTTATAACATTTGTGGATTTACTCGAGTACTTTACCAGTTCTATTTTTAAATAAAAGAATTTTATTTCTGATAAACCCATTACTACGATGCAGTCTCGCAAACAACGTGAATTTTAATGGTTAGAAATCGAAGACGTAAAATCGAACCAAGTCGAATCATCGATTTTCGAGATTACCTTCCCTTACTTGGAAATGAAAGCTCCGAGAGTACGCTCGCGCGCACGAGCTGAGAGAGAGTAAATGACGTTCACCACTTATATTAACGGTACTCCCAACCTGAAAACACGTACAATCACGAAGCATCGTTACCTTAATCGGTGTTCACGCGCCCACGCTCTTTTACCATCATCTTTCGAATTTGATCTTCCGATCAACGACCGTTGCAATTTTTTTCTATCTATGGACGAACCGAATTCTTTGACGATAAAAAAAAAGGCAATTGATGAGAGGAAAAAAGTTTTAATTCCATTCGATCGCTTTGTTGGTCATTGGCGACGATTGTTGCATAGAATTCTTTTTTAATTATATAATAGGAGTATATAAAAAGTGTAATCTTTCTAGCGACAATTTTAAATAGAAGAATTAATATTTATATTTATTGTTTAAAGACCAAATTTATATAATGTTTTATTTAAAGAAGTTTTCGTACTAATTAGGTCATCGTTCTCCTTCATTATTAATATATTTTTTTATTCGTTCGATGAAAAGTCTAGCTCGCATCCTTCGGAGAATAGGAAAATAAGTTTTATTACGTCCAGTGGCATTCGCAAAAATATTTCACATTCCAGGAGATACACAAAAGGCAGGAGGAAGCTACTCCGAGCTCGCTTCTGCTAATAATACCATTCGAGATCTTTAAAGGTCTAACAATAGACGATAACTATCGCTGCATTCTATCGTCAGACACATACACACACAAAACACTGGATTCTCCCTTTCTTTATCCTCCGTACTCTTGCTCTTACTTCGAAGAGATCCTCTTTTATATTTCCATCCTTCTATTCTCTTTTTCCGAATCATCCATCTTTCCCTATTCATCACTCATATTCCGTTTCCCATAATTTCAGTGCGAAATTATCATAAATTATAATTCAAAAGTAAACATTTTTATGATAACTTCTCGATGTAGTTATATCACACTCATAATTGGACTATTTTCAAATGAATACTTTGTCCCAGATAAAACGGATCTTCTAATAAGCAACAAGAATCTTAATCGATATTTACAACACCATTTTCCAGAATTCTCTTTTTCTCAGCCCAATAACGATAGAAAAAAGAGAAAGATCGAAGGGAAACGACCGAGAACGTTAGGAAAAAGGGATGAGTGGGAGGAATGAGAAAGGAGAAAATTGGAAAAGTATCGGAAGTTCAAAAAGGACGGCAATCTGTTGAACGAGGAATCGCGCGTAACAAAGGCTTATACGTTTTCCCATCGTGAAAGAGGATTAACGCGACTGCGGACAACTGCCCGCTGTTATTTTCCATTTCTGTAACGAGATACTCGATAACCAAATTGTTCGGTCGAAATGGAACGCGCGAGCTGCCGTTGCTAGGTGTCGATATACCCGTCTCGCTTCGAAAATATATGTTCGATCGTGCTACAGTCTTCTTTTCGATCTCTTTTCTTTAAACAAAAAAAAAAGGAAAGTAAAAAAATCGATCGGTCGGTATTCTCGTGTATAGAAACTCATCGATTCGATCGTGACAAAGAGTCCAGTTGATTCCAATTTTCGAAATGCATTTCTCCCACTCTTTTTTTCCAAAAAAAAAAAAGCTTCTCTTCAGAAGCGAGACACTCGATTTATCCCAAGCCTTTAGAAATTCCCCATCGATTCACGGGATTATACCGGGTGGAAAATATAAATTCCTTTTCCCGTTGAACGTGATCGAGTTCCAAAGTGAAACGGGATGACGATATTCATTTCATTTGATTCTATTTTTTTTTTGTTAAGTAAAGCATGTTTTACGATAAAGATAAGTCGATGATCGGATTCTCCGATTTGATTTTTTCTGCTTTCTGGAAAACTCGATCGCTTTGACCAACGCGCGTTTACGTAGGTGGCTCTCACGCGAATCGAATAATAGGTTTTAACTCGCGTGGTCCATTCTGTTTCGTATTACCGATCCGGGGCTCGTCGACTATGAATGAAAACGAACGACATCGTTCTATATTTGCGACAAGTAGAGAACCACCGCCGGCCAGCCAGCCGTTTTATCCGATTAAAGTTCCAACGCGAAACGTCGATAACCGAACAATTCAATTACGATTGGCGTCAACAAAATATGTGTGCCTATTGACGTGTGTGTGTGTGTAACTACATCTACATGCTATATAAATATATACATATAAACAGATATATGTAGATATATTTAATCTGTTTACATGATAATATACATAACGAGATCATCGATATTGTTAAAAAATGACACGGGAAAGAGCGATTTCCGATTGTCCATTTCGTAACGTGGAAGGGGTATAATCGACGGATATTTTCCTGCAGAAGAACGAATAAGTGAATTCCACGAATGAAAATAAATGATTGCGGCGGGACGTGAATGGGTAGAAATTTGCGTCACGTGAATTCGATTTTACGAGATATATATAACAATGGATGGAATATTGTTACTGACCGTTTATTAATTTTCTTTTACATTAAGTATTCTTTTTAGAAAAAAACGTCTGAAAAAGGTATAGTACCTTGCTTAAAAAGCTGGTATTGTGATTTTATAATTAGATTTTACATGTTGACTATATTAAGTGGCGTATATCCAGAATTCTAAAAAAAAGAGTAGGTACTACTTGTTGCTCGGTACATATTTTAGCTACGCACAGACATGGTAACTAATCCTCTTACAAAAATCCAATACTACTATTTGCGTTACATTTTTACAAACAAACATCTCGACAAAAAATTGACCAACCACGAAACGAACTTTAAAAACTACTTTCGCAAACAATTACCACAATGATAAGAAAAAATTCCCCCAAGAAACCAAGTCATTGAAAAACTTCGTTTCACAGCTCGAAAGTAAGAAGAAATTCAAAGTTAGCCCATTCGTCCATTCGGCGTGGTGATCGCGGAACTGCATAACCCAACCCCTTTAGACCGTTTAAACCACGATACTAAAACCATTAGCAGTTGCAGGTGCAGCGATTCAAAGTTTGTTGAACCGTAGATAACGAAGAGACGAGGGTTGGCTAGAGACGGATGGATAGATAGATAGATGGATGGATAGATAGATAGAGGAAAGGCTTTCTCTCGTCTTCCCTCGGCACAAACCCTTCGAGCAAAATTCCCTTCCACTCTCTCACTCACTCTCTCATCGTCTTTCCTTCCTATCCTCGACACATCTAATCCGCTGGAGGTTGGGAGGGTAATGGCGTGTGATGCGATACGAGTGACACGTGTAAACGGGGCACATAACAGCTAAACGTTCGCGTTTCCCTTCGTCCCTATTCGTGTTGGTACCTACGTATGTCTACGACCTTCTCGTAAATGGATAGAATGTGTATAGATATATGTACGTTATATACTATAGGTATGTATATACAGGGTGTACGATTCCATATAGTCAAGCGGAGGACTACATGTACACATCAATGACTTGAATCGAAATGTCTAATACCATTTTTCGAAATTCGACTTAGTTAACGAATTATTAACTAACAAAAATCGGCCAATTACGGCGATTAGCAAAGGAAGGCGGTTCACTCGCAGCTAGGCAAGAGATGAAGCGGTAGGAGGAGCAATCCACAATAAACAACGTTACATGTCGCTGCTCGCCGTAATTGGCCGATTTTTGTTACTTAATAATTCATTAACTAAGTCGAATTTCGAAAAATGGTATTAGACATTTCGATTCAAGTCATTGATGTGTACATGTAGTCCTCTGCTTGACTACATGGAAGCAGACACCCTGTATAAGGGTATAAGAGAGAAAGAGCTATATTCTAACACGTCCCGATGACGTGGTAGGTATAGAGATCGAGTAGACCGGTGTTAAACGTAACCATAATGCACCTAACGGATCTGACAAGGTCTACGACTCGTTAAGCTCTCGCGCGCGACCGTGCAAGCGAGTCAACCTGCGAGGAGTACAATTACGTCTCGTGCTTCGTGTTGTTGTTCTTGTACTCAAGACGAGTGGGGTTTGGCGTCTTTTGCATCCATCCCTTCGTTAGCGATGTGACGGTAACTTTTAACTCGAGTGTATACATACAGGGTGCTTTCGAAATTGTCGTACGATCGACCAGAGTACTTGGGGGGTGATTCGTGAGATAATACTCGATCGAAAATATTTTATTGGTAAAGGAATTTACTTATAAAGTTACAATATTGGTTAGGGTCTGGGTTGGATCACACCAACATAATGATATAACAACTGATTCATGAGATAATACTTGATCAAAAATAGTTGATTGGTAAGGGAATTTACTTATAAAGTTACAATATTGGTTAGGGTCTGGGTTGGATCACACCAACATAATGATATAACAACTTTCTCTTTACCGTATCACTAATTGTGATACCATCTTGAAATTCCTGACTTATTTGATTAAGTTTTGATATTAGATAGCGATAGATTCTCCTTTGCAAGGGCTTTTGCAAGGTGCAAATTTCTGATGCACAAAGACTACACGCAGCAGAGAACCTTCTAATGGCTCTCACAATAGATCCTCATCGGCCATTGTTACGTGAGAGTATCGGTTACCACTCGGGGAAGGTCAGAGTCGTAACAACTTGCGAGAGAACGTTAGATTATCTCTTTTTTTAACGATGCCACGGTAACACTCGTCACGTGATTTATGAGACACACGAAGAACGGAAACGTGAAACTTAGTTAGAAACTCGACTAATTTTGTGTTCGCTTCACTGATTTTTTGTTTATAGCTTGTCCTCGATAATGGCATAAGACATTATAACACTAAACTGTACTTCATTTAACTGACAGAACATTTTAATAATTTACATATTTTAATATTGTGTAACTAGGAAGAACAATTGTTTTATAATATTAATTAGCCATTTTTTAAAACAAACTATTTGGAGTTAAACCCATCTATGCTACAACTGGCATACCATAATAAAAAAAATAAAATTCATGAATTCGGTAGCACGTGATACGTAAAAGGACTTCCCCAAAAATCCCTAGCAATTTTTCTCATTCTTGCCAGGATATAGAAAAGGTTCCGGCAGACTCGAAGAAGGATGTTCGATCGTGAGAGTCATCGTTGGCGTCCATTGTGGCGAGAAAATATCGATGGTTTTGTACGAGAGAGAGAAAAAGGGATAGAGAGATAGAGAGAAAAAGGGATAGAGAGATAGAGAGTTAGAAAGAGATAGACAGAGGAGGGTCATAACATAATCTATTGGAAACGGATCATCGTCTCTCCTTTCTCTCTTCTTTCATTCATCTCACTGTCTCTCTTTCTTTCTTACATTCGAGTAAACCCTCTTTCTCTCTCTTTTACGGGGATTCTAACTCGCGAGAAATAGAATCCACGGTAAGAGCAAAAAGAGGATAATGGGGCTCGACTCCTCGAGAGTGTATTTACTCTGTTAGAGTGGGCACGTGGATCGACAGAATGAAGAGTAGGTTCATTGTCTGCGACACGTAAGGGTTTTCTAAGCTTTTCTGAGGTTCGACCACGTGGTTGTGATGCCACTAGTGCCAAGAGGGAGAGAGAGAGACATTCCAAACGAACGCGGAAGAGTAGAAGGAAACAAAAAAAATAAGTAGATCCATACATTCGTTCTTGTTCATTTTATTTCACGTAAAGCTCGTACACAGACGCGAACCATCTCTGGGTTAGCCATAAATGAGTTTTTTGAGCAACGTTCCTCGGGCCTTTACGTGAGCGATAAAGATAAACTCGGTGGGCCGAGTAACGACGCGTCTTAATTGCGCGTAGACGTGGCGTAAAACGTGCCTCGGTGTGTATACATATATCCTATAAGATGAATTATTATATCGACTAGGCTGACCGAGCTGTGCGAGCTACCGAGACTGGACTCACCGTGATGATGCCGGTGGTTGAGTCGTTAAAAATGATCTACGAGGTGTTTAACCTCGCGAAATGATCTATAAAGTGATCGATGTTGAGATATAGTCTTATGGCGTGGAATCTTAGTTATCAGGTTGGAAATATTTCAAGGAGATCGGAACTGACCTACAATATTTTCTTGTTGGAAGATCAGGCATCGTATATTTGTCCTTTTAACCCAATAAAAATGTTAGGATTGGTACGTGAGCAGGACCAAAATTCTTCGTATCTGTTTTCTTCTGTTTACAGGTGAATAAAAATTACATTCATCGAAACATAAAACCCCAAGAGCCTCGGGTCTCGCCAAATTAGGACTCTTGCCAGGCGAGCTACTTTACCTCCTGTCTGCAGCTGAAAACTGTTAAGATTGGTAAAAAGAAGCTGACCTAGTACGAGTTCTTTCTTTCGAGGATCGAACTCGAGTGTTCGTTCGGTGTCACGAAATCCGAAGAACTCGTTTAATCAATTTGCCTTCCCTTTGACGCATTCCTCCTTTTTATTGCTTCTCGACACGTAAAATGGCCGTGGTAGTTACCGAACGTACACGTTTATTATTCGTTTTGAAGAAGAATCCATGCTGGAAAATACCGTAAAGCTGAGTTACAGCTTCGGGCTAGGATTTAGAAAATAGCCTTTGTTGCCGTTACGTGTTATCCTCGCGATTATTCTCATTAGAAGATTATACTCGTTTAAACGTACACATTCTAAAGTAGAACACGCGATGCATAAGACTTCCGTAACGTGAGAAATAATGAATTATAATTTATTAGGACTTTGGAGACACCTTAACGCGAATTAGCATTCCTTGTTAGGCCAGTAGGGATAAGATGGTATTACTGATGAATCAAGTACGACGATATATTCAGAAAAAAATGCTGTACCCTGATCTGACTTCGAGGAGAGATAAGTCAGAATTACCAGTTTGATAGAATAAATCAATTCGATCGAGATGTACCAAACTAAGATAAATCACGACAACGTATTCTTGAACAAGATATTCCAATGTAAAGGAATAAATCTATTTCAGGAACGATCTTAACGAAAAGATAATGGAGTCCTTTCTCCTTCTAACTTCATTGTCGTAGCACGACTATGCAAGAAGTCGGACCCGTTAGAGTTAATCGTGTCTCCGTGCTATCGCGATATAACGAGGTTACGCGATGCGTTCTGCTCTCCTTCTGTTCTCCTTCGATGCATCACGGCAGGATTACAGGAAGACAGAGAGAGAGAGGCCACGATACGTGCCACGTCGTCGGGCAAGTTGCCACAGTCGATAGTTGGCCTCCGTCTGGATTCCTACTAGCTAGACTAATTACCTAGATACCGTGCATCAATGGCCTTTGTGATGGCCCGTGTGCTTTTCCTCTACATATTGCAGGTTCCCCATCTCGCTCTCCACACACACATATAGACACACACACACACAATGGTACACACTTTCGTAGGCTATTTTTAGCTATTTCTCTCTCCGACCTAATTTTCTCTCACTTTTCGCACCGGGATAATTAACCTAACCGCAGTGTGACGGTTTAATTCGTAGCACCACCGCACGTAGAGACTCCTGCCACTTGGACTCATACAGCAAAGCATTCAACCAACTGAAGTGGAACTCTTTCCACCTATTGTAACCCCGTCATAATTACGTTTGATTATGACTAAACTCGAAAGTGAGATTCGCTGTGCTCGTGAATACGTTAGAACACGTTTCCATCCCCGGTTGAAGTTGTCCAAAGAAACTATTACGAGTTCTACTTGTCCGAGTGAAGTTACGACTACCATGACAGGGTTTCTACTCGCTTCCAAAACTCTTTGAAATAACGCTCGCGAGGTTAGGAGCCAACTTCAGACCTGGGGAATCCGATTACTATTTGGACCAGGGTTACCCAATGCAATTATCTTACGATTAGCAAACCCTCCAGCGCCATTCCAAAGCAGACTGGGACTACTACTGTTCTGACCGTTGCTAGAACACTTACTGCAAACTGTACGGACAAGTCGAGCGCCCTCCATTTCCGGTTCGCGTCTATGTACGTTAGAAGTTATGGAAATCAGTCGTTAGAGTGTAACGAATGTATTTTACACGGCTTACGTCGAGAAATGATTATCCGCGGAGATGGGAAATTAGTATATCTGATTTCGTATCGATCTAGAGAATTTGTGTTTCTCGATGTTTTCAGGTTATCCGATTTGTCGATAAGTTTATTTGTTCGTTGTTAGTTTCTAAGTGCTTCATCGAGTACTTTACCAGTTCCTGCAAAGTATTAATTAAAAGAATTTAAAATTGTTTCGATTTGAAAAGTTAATTTAGTTAGGAAATAATTAAAAAATTATTTCCATTGTTTCCGTGCAGTTAATTAAGCGCCCAGCTAAACAAGAACGCGCAGAGGTCGAATAAGAGTTCCGATGTCTCTAGGGGTCCCTTGGAATGAGCAAATAAGATGGTTCCATACACAGGGGATCGATTTAAATTTATAATGAGAACGTAAATTTACTATATCGGTTATATCGAAGCATTTTCGATCACAATTTATCGATATAAAAGTTCGATCAGGATTATCCCAGATTAGAAAGTTCCAGGAACGATGGCTTACCTGTTATAACCGCGATTTAAAGTAGCAAAGTAAGGAGACCGCGTGCACGCGTTCGTATTACCGTGTACGGTGGAAGCTTACCTGAAACAGAGAACGAGAGAAACGTCGTATTAGAAAAAGTTGAGGAACTCGTGAAAGTTTTCCATGATGTCTTTCTTCAAGATAAGTCTCACGTATCCGAAGGATATTATTTCAAAGTGAGAGAGACAGCAAAAGAAAGAGAGAGAATTTCTCTTCTTGCAGTTTTATCTCGCAAGGTAGAGTTCGCAGTTTGGAATTTAACGACGGACGTCGAGAGGTAGAAAGTGATAAAAGATATGATGTTTTGAAAGGAAAAATACACGGGTGTTAACGTTTTACCAAAAATTGATATTAGAAACAAATATAATCGTAGGTACTGGTGATTACCAAAGTGGCTCGAATCAATGTTGACATGGAATTACGATCTTTTAGATAAAAAATGGATAAGATAATTTATTGTTCGACACAAAATATAGGATAAATTCAATTTTTTCTGTAACTTTGCGACAGAAGTCATTTTCATGATTATCGAACGAAATCCTTTGATGAGAATTTTCAATTTGTACCTTGGCCGTCATTCAATCCCCGGTACCGTCGCGAGAGAGTATGTAAAACGTATACCATCGGGGGATTGCCTGCTTGCTTCTACGACGACGAGATCATAAACATGAAGCGAAATTAGTATGCGGGAGCATGCACGTTCGTCGCGCACAATGTAATCTAACATGGTGCGTTTCCACTCCTCTCGTCACTCCGGGGAAAAGCGATGTGAATTGCAACGCGATGACGCAAGAACGACCCCGCCGTAGTTATCGCGGCCGGTGAACGGAAATCTCGGGGAATTTCAAATTTTCCAAATTTACCCAAGAAATCTCGATATTTCGTTCATTAACGCTAGGTTCGCTACGAGTTGGCATATACCTATTTCTACCCGAGACGTCGAGATGATATTTTCGGTATTTAATCGAAGTTAAAATAGCGAAAATACGAACTTCAAATAATGTATATACAGGGTGTCTGCTTCCATATAGTCAAGCGGAGGACTACATGTACACATCAATGACTTGAATCGAAATGTCTAATACCATTTTTCGAAATTCAACTTAATTAACGAATTATTAACTAACAAAGATCGGTCAATTACGGCGAGTAGCGACATGTAACGTTGTTTGTTGTGGATTGCTCCTCTTACCGCTTCATCTCTTGCCTAGCTGCGAGCTCGAGTGAACCGCCTTTCTTTGCTAATCGCCGTAATTGGCCGATTTTGGTTAGTTAATAATTCGTTAACTAAGCCGAATTTCGAAAAATGGTATTAGACATTTCGATTCAAGTCATTGTTGTGTACATGTAGTCCGCCGCTTGACTACATGAAACCGGACACCCTGTATAGAATATTATCATAAAATACAGCAAGAATTTCCTTGAGTAAAATTAATAAGAAGTGAGCTCGGAGTGGTCAATATGGTGAATATCATTCAATATTATCACCAAACGAGATTTTCTTAGATAACACAACAATTCTATTGCAATTAACCAATAAAATGTTATAATAATTCAATTGTAAAGATAGCGATGTCCTTCTTTTCCGTGGTTTTGGCGCGAAACTAATTACTCGAGTCGATGCTCGTTAAAACTAATGGTTATGACATAATGCCACTGTGCGTGCCACATTCAACGAGAGAGAGAGAGAGATTGTTTCGTGTTATAGAGTAGGATTACGTTTCAAGATGCGAGAACGAGAACATAACGGACTCGAATAATTAACCACCATCATCAACAGCCGCATCAGTAACAGTAGATAGAACACTGCGACCAGTGGATCTAGCTTTGTGCGCGAGGAAACAATTATAAAATATCGTTATAACAACTAATTGGAAACGTTCGCGGAAGTGACTACTAGCCTACATTTCGTTTTGAAAGAATGTTGGACTTGCATGAGACGTATGCGATATACCTACTACGTATGCATGCACGTCGAGGAAGGTAGTGTTTAGGGTGTTGGTGACTATCGTCTCGTATCGTTTCTCCTACGCTCTCTTTCTTTCCTTTCACGCTCTGAAAAATACGAAACGGAAGAAGGTTGTGCGGTGTTCTCTCGAACGGGTGTGTATTCGTCGATCGAGGGGACAAAAAGTAGGTCCGAACGAAATGTCAACTGGTCGTGTAAAAAAATGATAAGGTGGAACGTCCCTTTTTTCATGCTAAATTAAATAATTGTTTAAGGTTCGAAGGATACGCGTGTACGTTGTTCAATTTTTGTAATATTTCTCAATTTTTTTTTTTTTTCCTTGTTTAATTGGATTGGACATCAAAGTCCTTGATTGATAAATCAGTCAATAGTATTCCTTATCTTACCATTTAATGCAAACAAAAACGAAATTTATGCACAATCGCGTAACAGATGTACAAAGCATTTGTTTTTACCGCATTTTATCTGTCGATGTGTCACATTGATAATGTCTGACTCATCCTTTCATATAAAAATAAATATTGTACATTTTATCAATGTTAATAGTTATACGTATTTATCTATATATTTAATAAAAATTGAATAGAATTGTCACCGACAGCACCCAATATAGGTCCAAATTTGACGCGTCAGTGACGGATCCTACAGCTAATCGCATCCAATCGCCACGAACCTTCGCTATTAAAGTTTCATCCCCTAAAAATGTCTAAGATTGCTACCTAACCAGATTGTAGAGCCTGATCGAACGAAAATTCATCGGAGTTATTTCCGAGAGCAATTACGAAGGGCGAGCGCGTTCACAAAATTTCTGTTATTACCGTGTAAAAGCGTGCACCTTCGTTGGCTTAATTCTCACGGAGGTTGGCCAAAGAAAAGGAAGGAATATAGGAAGAGGATGCGAAGAAGCGGTTAGCGCGCTCACTCGCACGCGCGTAATTGCGACTTTCGCATGGCACGCGATTTTTTTCGAATCGCTCGGACGACCCTAAGCTTGACCCACACACACTCTCGTACACCTATCCATAGACGGATACTAGGAGAAGTGCTTGTAGAAATATGTACATCTATGAATATTACAGCCTCCCGTTTAACCCAAGAAGAGAAAACCCAGCGGACAAAACCGTACGTCGCGGCGAAGTGGATGCCGCGGCAAGCAGCTCGTCGAAGGTTGGTTACCTCGCGTTTTAAAGCGGACGCGAGTGAGAATCATCGACGTTGCCCGAGTATGAAAAAGTTCTCTAATGATGGCCTTACTCTTCTATCTATCCGGCCTTTCAACCTCGCCGTGGAGCTAGCCGTGGGTCTTTTCTCATCTCGGCTCCACTTCGAGAAGCAACCGATTTTGCATTTTCTCGTTCCTTCGCGACGATCGAAATACTCGACGGTCCTTGCTACCCGTCTGAGTATGAAATTATACGCGATTAGCATAGAATCGTGCAAAAAGTGAATAAATAAGTAAATGAAAGTGTGAAACGACGGTGCGAGTACAATGGTGGCCTAACCTCAAAATAGTTCGTTCGAAAATAACGAATATTGATGCTTCGTTATAATTTTTTAGATTGTTAGAACCACGTTCTTAAAATTAAGTTACTAAATTGTAGTTTAGGTGAATTATCGGGTGAACATCCAAACCAAACATTTAGACCAAAGTCATGCGCGTAATAAGTTACGTAAAAAAACAACGAATAAAAAATATAAAATAAAAATCATCGATGTGTTTTCGTTGGATCAAGGAAGTTAATCGAGGTTGCAGGAAAAAGAGAATCGAGTCCAACTGATATAATATTTTTTTAGAACGATTAAACAGCTGATAATAATAATCAAATAAGACAATGAGAGCGACTATTGCGGCGTATAAAAGCCGGCGAGATTGAAAGAATATCATCAGATTCTCACCAACAAAGTGAAAACCTACATCGAATAGAGCTTTAGGATTGATAGGAAGAAAAATCTTTCGAAACGAAAATAAATTTTCAAGATGGCTCGCATAACATTCGTTCTTCTCTTAGTCTTGGTCGCCGTATGTGCTTGTAAGTATCGATTTAAACAAAACTGCGCTATTATAAATTGTACATTATTGTTTCTAAATATAAAAAGTTTATAATAAAATAAAACCAAATAAAAATTAGAATTTTTTTCTAAAAAGATATAGTTACACCGTTTCTGCTGCAAATGGTTCATATTAAAGTTTATACGTGACAATTTATGCAAGCTACAAATAATTTATAGGTATGGCTAATTTGCCAAACCCAAAGCCAGACCCAAAGCCAATGACAATGCCAAAGCCAATGCCAAAAAAAGACTGCTGTGGAAAAAATGAAATTTGGACCACATGCGGAAGCGCTTGTAACGAACCAAGATGCGATGGATCGCACAAGAATATAATGTGCCCTGCTGTTAGTATCCATCATTTTTTCTAATCTTTCTTTCCAAATAAGATTTTATAATCGTATGAACTTTTTTAGGTTTGCATGGAACGATGCCAATGTAAGAAAGGAATGATGAGGAATAAAATGGGCAAATGCGTCGAACCCTGTGATTGCTGAGCTAATGTCGAGTATTTGCTAAAATAAATTGACGATCACCCATAAGGATCCTTGAAACTATGTTTAAAAATTTCTTTTCTATTTGCATGTGCATAATCAATAAGGGACAATAAAGCTTGTTTTGAACATGATTTCGAGTTATTAATATTCCAAAGTAATTTCTTAGATATAGTGCATACAAAAAATAAAAAAATTATACAAAATAATTTTTTTAATATATGTTAGATTTAAAAATTCATATTTTTAGCATAAGTATAAGCTGAAAGAATCAACCAAGTTCTTTTCAATGTTTCAACGCACATTGGTACTCTGAAATTATTGTTACTAACTAGTTTTTACTATCTAGTATCTTGGTGCTGTCAAAAATGATATTAATGATTTCTGTGAGTCATGAAAATATAAAAATCGTATCGCGTTCCAACACGTAAACGAACACATAGTTGTAACAATACAATACACTTGAATATACACTAAACCAAATATCAATGTGAAGTGCATATTTCGATGTGACAATTCTTCGGGTATAAAAGACAGTAACAGTGGAAGAGTTTTATCAGAATTCAATCGAATCTCTTAACAAGCTGACGAAAATGTATCGCAAAATAATCATTCCTCTAACGATCGTGGTGATTTTATTGAATATCGGTAAGTATTGATAAAAAATATTCATTAACGAAATATTCCATTGTATTTAATAATACAGTTGGTACAAGCGGGAAGCCTTCGAAAAAAAATCTGTGCAAACAAAATGAATATTGGTCATCCTGCCGTGCCTCGTGCGAAAGTTCTTGCGGGTTTCCCGATGGTCCGCGTTGTTTGAACAAAGTGAGCACCTCTAATTAACCAAGACTCGTCGTTTCAATTTATTTCATTAATTTATTTCGATTTTCAGACTCCTGGTTGTATATGCCGAAAAGGGCTCGTGAGAGGTAGCAACGGTGATTGCATCGATCCGTCCGATTGCGGTGACGAGAGAAGAGGACCCGTAGTATTTAAATATGGAGATTCCAATTAAAGTATCTATTATTTATAACAGAAAATGAGAAAAAGATTTAAAACGTGGAACAACGATCTTTGAAAAATAATAGTCCTATACAATTTTATGTGTCTCGCTTTATGAGTCAATCGAAATAATCAAGATAAAAAAAAAGAGTAATAAAATATATTCCTGGTTATCGATCTATTATATAGAAGAATCCCAATTAATTACCTTTAAATGTTAAAATATAGAGGTACAAAACGATCGCAATAAATAAAACGTTATCGAACTTTTCGATTAGCTTTCACATTCAGCAAATACGATAAACAATAGACCGTCCGATTCTGCAGGATATTTGTCCCCTTTTATTTATCGATATTATGAATATATATACATATACATGTACATATATATATAGCGAGAGAGTTCCTCTTTGATATTTCAACGTAGCCCGTAGTTGTCGATGAGAATTATATAACATCGTCGACCACATTGAAAATAGCGACTAAATTGAATGCAAATACAATTATCTTCGCGGTGCATTAACAACAACGCTTATCGCAAGAGTGTTGCGAGGGGAGCGATAAAAAATTGAATGAGAACGAAAGGAGGAAAACGAACGAAAATAAAAAGTGAGAGAGAATGGAAAGATAAAGAAAATACGAGGAGCGTGAGTAAACAGCTGTTTATGGTGGAACATTGAATTTATCGAAGCTCGTTTATACGTTTTTTCTTTGTGTTTAAACAATTCATTGTTCTACAGGATAATCGATTTTTTAAACAGATCGATTCAAATATTTAATGAACTGGATATCATTATAAAACGTGTGTAAAAATTCAATCAATTTTGAAACCTCGTTTCTAAGTACATATTTTTTTATTTTTTCATACATTTTAGACAACTGTACAACAATCTGATTACTCTACAAAATATTGGAAAAGAACGTTTCAAGATTCTTTCAAAAGTATCCAATTTCTCGATCGATTGCTTTCCGAACGTTTCTAATGATATCGTTTGAAGTAAAAGTAAGAAGAAGATGACGGTCGTCTGGCGGGTCACTTCACAAAGGCTAAGTGGACTCTGCACACATAGACGAAGCTTCGGATATTCCACGTTCTCGAGTTTCTGTGGTACAGTCAAGTGCCCCCACTCGCGGCCAGCCACGGTGCTTCCTTGAGCACGTACGGCTAACTAGTAAAATCCTCGGCTTAAGCGTTCTCTCCTGCTGGTGCATGACGAAAACCGTGTCGTTAGCAGTTACTCCCCACTTTTTACCAATTCATGATGCTACACTTTCTCATCCTTTTCTAACTTTTATCAGCGAGAAGATGGACGGTATAGGATTTAATCGTAAGCCGGACCCCAATCCACCGTTCTTCAACGTTTTCTTTTTTAATTTCTCCTGGACACTTAAAAGATTTCCCAACTTTTTTATTATCTCGATAAGAAGGCAGATCAAAGTACCGGGGTACAAACGTACGTTTGCCCTCTCGATTGGTCCAAATTATAAGGTAGGAAGGAAAAGAACACGCACGGTAAAGGGGTAGTCCGAAGGACAAAAGAAATTTAATTCCATGGGTCACGGGCACGCGCAAATAACTCTCGTAATGTTCGGCCAGGATCAGCAGGCAGGCTCTTGCCAGTCAAGTTGGAATGGAAAAGGGTGATGTGTCTCGTAGCTGAAGCTTTGTCGTTGAGAAGGACGGTAGAAGAGAGAGGAGGCTGGAAACAAAGGCACAATCAAGATTCCCATTTCGAACAAAACAACAGTTAGCTCGTCGTCGTAGTTGTCGAGACGAAGGTTCCCTTCTTCTTCTTATTCTCTTTCTCCTTAGCAGACCTCTTCTTTACGTACCTAGTCTACTTGAGACTCGGATTACTCGGTTGCGAGTAAAAGCGAGCGGGCAAAGGCTAACGAGCTGATTCTCGAGCAGCGTGCGTTCTGGCACCCAAAAAGCTTCTTGAAATCTACTTTGTGATCATACCTTTTTTTTAAACTAGTATAATCGATGGCTCAGCTATAGAGAATTTTTTTACAAGTGATCCAAAATTGAATGTATCTTATATTTGAAAGAAATAATAACTAATTTTTGCATTAAATAAAATAGTGAGTCATAGTTGATCAACGTCTATGGACAAGGTTTAAAAATTTGTTGATTTCATCATGCTGACAATTACATTGCCTTGTTTTAACCTTCTACCGTTGTATTGATATAAAACTGTGTTAGAACTAGTTGACTGGCTGATAATAATCCAAAGAACGTTCATACAAATTCATATGACAACTTTCGTTCAACAATCATACAGTAACACGAATTACGTCTAGCTGTTCCGCTAATTTTCTCTTCTCCGTTTTTCTTTTACTGTTTATACGCGGTTACGTGAGTTTAATCGTCGGTAACGCGTCGGTCCAGTCCCTTTCTCTCTAACTGGAGGCACTTTTGCGATCGCCTTATCTGGCTTTTAATGATCCTCTTCGAACAATGGCACTTTGTGCGGCCACTGGAAAACCGTGGCGATGCAACGGAACGTCGAGTAGAAACTTTCATTTCTCTTTCTCCCTCTTTCTATTCGCATGGTTAAGTCGTTACGCGTTACCCGACAAATGTGTCGATAATTTCGAAACCGTAGTGGAAACAGGATCTAGCTATGGCTAAAAACGTATGATTTTATTATAGCCAAGCTTCTAATTTCTATTTTAGCTCGATCGAAAGAAATATCGAAGAAAAATTTCATTCCATTTGTCGAGAATCAAATGTATGCGGTATAGCTAACAGAATATGGAGAAGTTTCATCGAACGGAATAATTCCTCGGTGTAATCGAGTGACTCTCTCGAGAAAGTTCACAGTTAGACTTCATTACACGATCGAGTAGGCCTCCTAATGGTGCGACCAAATGTTTTATACACTTCTTTAGACTCGATCGCAGCGATTTTATTGGATTTCCTAGTACAGTTCGTCACTCGTAAAAGGAGAATCTTACGTTCCGGGTTTTGAAGATCCATTTGGATCGGGTATTAGAATTTGGATTAACGTTCTGGCTCGAATTGGGAAATAAAATTGATAGGTTTAACGCGTAGAAAAGAGTTAAATGTTAATTCGAAAGAAAAAGAGATTGTCGAACCGTTCGAAGAACATTTTTCTTTCTTTCTCTCTCTTATTTTTTTTTCTTTTCACTAACAAGGAACAATTTATTCGAGCGAGCCAAGAATTTGATAGATATAAAGTCAATTACATTTGGGTTTGCGCATCGAAGGATGAAGACGTAGAACGACGGGAAATTTCAACGAGGGGCTTCGCGTTTAATCCAATTTCATTAGCCTTCTGTGAACTTTAGCACGGACTTTATTCTATCCCTATCGACTTGAGCGCACTTTACCTTCCGTTTATTCCTTTCTATCTGAAGGATCATCCTAAAAAACGTCCTCTCTATTTCCTTTATTCTCATACCAATTCTATCTTCTTATCTTTGATAGAAAAAAATAAATCCAAGCGGTTGTAGTTACAAGATTTCGAGTATATTTGGAGAAAAGACTAAAGATAGCTATACTCTTTGACCCATCTGGACCAAATTAGAACATATCGTTAAATCTGGTCGTCCCGTTCCATCCCTCCAACTAACTAATAGAAAAATACTTTCATTTAATTACCCCAACTATTTCTTACAAAAAAGATACCAAAACGATATTTCCTTAAAAAAAAAACGGCACCGTACATTGAAACATAGCAAAAAAAAAACATTAAATAATATTTCCATCGTTAAAACATTCTTTGGAGGGTTCGAAAGGAGACAGGAAGAGTCCCATAAAAGAAAACGACGACGATGGAGAAAAAGAGGGAAGCGCTTTTCTCTCTTATGAAAATTAAAACTTTAACGACGCGAGTCGCTCGTTTTGTCGTCGACGACGATGATACTCTCCCTCTTGGTAATGGCAAACGACGACTACGAGGATGCTGGTCGCTCGCGCCTTTTCTCCATCTTCTTCTCCATTCTCGTCATTTTCTTCCATCGCAGGACGCGAGCCGTCGCCTCCTGTATTTCTTTTCCCGCGACGATGCCGCTAAATGGAGATGCGACTTGGGAAATATACGCGGAGTGTTGCGAGCTCTTGGATCAAGCTTGGATATGGAAAGTGATACTAGTAGGGGGGATAAGAAGGAAGCTGGAAAGCAAAGATAAAGGACAAGAGAGAGACAAAGATTGTCTGTGTGTATGAAAGTGGACGAGAGAGAATGAAACAGAAAGAAGGTAAGGCACAGAAAAAAAAAGAAGTATTTTGGCGCGAGAGGGTAAGCCGAGGGCCGTGCATTTACGTAAGAACCCACTTTGTATTCCCCGCTCGAGGAGTTTTTTTCGAATAATCGTTATGGCGCACTCTGACGATCGTCTTTCGAACGACCGCTAGAAAATGAGACGTTTCTTCCTTCTCTTTTTCTTTCTGTTCTGCTTTCAAAGTATCACGGGGATAAGATTGCGAGACGAAACGTCCAGATATCCAACATTAACCGTGCGGATTCTAAGCAGGTTGAAATGTTCGAAATAATCGTTAACTTCTGAAACGAGTGTCTCGGAGTATACTAGAGTGTTCCGTAGGAATTCTTTATCTCTCTCTTGTCTTCGTGCGGCTAGAACGAGGATGCCGAGAGGAAGATAGAATACTTGGGAATGTTTGATCATCCCTTCAAGATGGATCGCTCGATGTGTTGGGGTATGAAAATCCACGAGGTGAGTTCGATATTAGAAATAGAGCAAACTCTAGAAAACTAGGGGTGTGAAACTCGTTGATGTATGGGGGAGTTTCGTGATGAGAAAAATGTGTATTTTTCAGGTTAAAATAGAATATTGGAGTAGGATATAGTAATAATATTGGATCGACGAATAAAGTGACTTTTATTCAATTCGACCGAAATATCGCGTTACTTATAGGATGATTAAAAACCTATCAATTTCCATTAAAACCAAATAATTCCTATTATTATTTATTCCCAGGAAAATAAATTTGTCATACATAATAAATATCCAAATCAGAAGATTATTGATTTCCTTTTTACTCCATCAACAATTAAACATCATTCGTGTTACCCAACGAACGACTAAATCTTCCTTACCTTTTAATTCTAACTATTAATAGACTATTAATAGAACCCGCTATCAAGCATGGTGGTCTCGAGACAAGAAAGAGACGAAGAAAGAGAGAGATAAAAGTAGCGTGGCTGATCTCGCCTTGAATCGATTAAAGAACGCCTTTCGCGACTAGCTCATGCACACTTTACTTTCTTTCCCGTTTCTCATTCAAGCCGAGTTTACGCGGCGCTGTTTAAGAGAAAAGGGCTGCCGTTAAATGAGAGGCAATTACACAGCGTGGAATTGTCGAGGATACCTCGTAAAAGTCGTTTGCACGGAAGCAATCACGGAAATCGGTTTCTCGAACGGACACGATGCGTGCCAACGTACGTGCATACGCGCCCGTGTATTCGAAAAGGGTTGCGAGAGTAGCTCGAAAAGAGTATAAACGCAGCTGGATGTCTGGGGAATTAATTATGCCTCTCTGGTGGAACACTCGCGATCGTGCGAACGTAAGAGAGAGAGAATAAGATAGGTCGTTAATTCACGAATATATTTTAACGAAGCGAATTTTCTCCGGAAAGACGAAACTTCTCGATTACCCCGCGAGATCCTTAAAGAGCACTCTTTCCCTGTAAGAATATCGTATTTTCAAGCTCGGCTTTTTCTACCTTTCCATACGCGAAAGAGAAACTTTTCGAGAGAAGAAAAGTATAATGTAACGAAGAAAAAAATGAAACCTCGACCGAAAGATATTTTATAACTTTCGACAAATTTCTTTTACGCGTGGAGTACCATGGAGGTCACCGGTACTCGATTTGTTATAGCGTATTTGAAATATTTATTAATATTTATAAGAATATAACAAAATTACATAAACCCCTAGATTTATTAAAAATTAATTCGACCCTCAACATATTAATACGATATATAAAAAATAGCAAAACTAACGATTGGAAAGCTGTGATAGGGGAAGAGTGGCATGAAAGAGCCACTTTTTGAAAAAGCCACTATCATTTACACAGTAGTTTTTGAAAAACTACTAAAGTTTTTGCTATTTTAACTAGCAACCAGTGTTACTACTTAAAAACTATAATTCATCCAACATTCGTTCGAAAACTACTGTGTAAATGATAGTGGCTCTTTTAAAAACGTGGCTCTTTCATGCCACTCTTCCCCTATAGCTAAAAAAATTTTTCAAACACTAGTCTAGTTAAAACGAATTAAAACATTGTAAATTTTCAATAAATTTCATCCACGTTGATATCGAATACACAAAATCCATATAAAAATAGAATCCAATCGAAATATCGTTTCCTAGTATCAAACCTATCCCCTGGAGAAGATTAATCCAACCTAATCGCGATACTCTCTAATCGTATTGGCATTCGGCTATCTCTTAAACGTTAATTCGTCCTGTCCGAAGTGAAGCCATTGGCCTCGGTTGGACACGGTACGGGGCTTGATATACGCACACATACGCGCATACATAGCGGTTAGAAATAACGCTAGATAACGCGTACACATACCCCTATTGATTTGTCAGTATAGGTAATGGCTTCTGATATCTACAACGCGGAATTCCATTGAACCGGCCCCCTCCCGATCGTGCAGTCTCGTTTGAATTAATACTGGCTATTATGATACGGTTCTACGTGCACCGGTGCTAGTTCTCTGCAACATTAACGCGACTATGGACGATTTATATCTCGATCGGGAAAGACTTTTTCTACAATTTTCTCCTGGCTTAATTTTTCTTGGGGATAAAAAAGTAGAGATGAAGATAATTACGATTAGCTGTGGTTCCAAAATCATGAATTATACCCAATATTTTTTCTGATCGATACAGTCATTGTTCGAAATGGTAAAACGTCGTTGCGATAACTGGAACGTCGCAGTGAATCATTTTTGTATATACAGGGTGGGTCGCCACATTTTGCCATTTAGATTTACATCATTATTATTACACATAGCAAACAATATTTCTGATGAAGTTGAATGGTTTTGGGAGGGGCATATCCTGATGGTACAATTTTTTTTTGTAGGTGGACGTGTAAAGGACATAAAGGTCATTACGTTTTTTTAAATGGAATCACATATTTTTTATTGCATCAGCTGATGCTCCTTCATGTTCTTTACAAAAAAGTATTAATTTAGTAATGCAAAAAAATGATTAGTTTAGGAGATACTTTAATTCTAATGTCTATTAATTCTTGCTCTTCTACTAAATTATCACATTGAATTCATAATATTGACCAGAAAGTCACGATTTCCTAACAAATTGAAATTAAAATATCTCCTAAACTAATCATTTTTTTGCACTACTAAATTAATACTTTTTTGTAAAGAACATGAAGGAGCATCAGCTGATGCAATAAAAAATATATGATTCCATTTAAAAAAACGTTAATGACCTTTATGTCCTTTACATGTCAACCTACAAAAAAAAAAATTGTACCATCAGAATATGCCCCTCCCAAAACCATTCAACTTCATCAGTAATATTGTTTGCTATGTTTAATAATAATGATGTAAATCTAAATGGCAAAATTTGGCGACCCACCCTGTATAAAGGGAGATAGTAAAAGATCAAGAAGAGGTCGCACACGATTATCAATGAAATACCAGTCATTTTCCTCGGAAGCTCGGCCAGTGTGTTGGACAACGGACGAGCTCGATTACCGTTAAGTTGGTGCTTGGGATAGTAGTTGACGATGAAGTGCGAGAGAGAGAAAGGAAAGAAGAGAAAAATCGACGCGTTGTGCGTTCGTCGAAAGCTTCTATACCCGGACAAAGTCTCTCCTTCGTCTCTCTCCTTCGAGAGCTGAAAAAGCTGAACGGACACGCCTGTTCGATGTTGCCTCACGATAGAAAGAGATAGAGGAACGTAATCGCCGTGACAGGACCGTGTCGAACGTAACGCTGGGGTGTTTCTGGTCTTCGCGTGCCATTTGATCTCGTACCGTGACCAAGTTTTCCTAGAAAACTTCTTCGAAAGGGTCAACATTTTCGAGCAATTTCATTTTGACTCTTGACAAATTCAACAGAAGTTTCAAGATTTATAAAAATTCTCAAATCATTCGAATTTTGACTCTTCGTACAATGGTTTTCTACAGGGTGTCCGCTTCCATGTAGTCAAGCGGCGGACTACATGTACACAACAATGACTTGAATCGAAATCTTTAATACCATTTTTCGAAATTCGACTTAGTTAACGAATTATTAACTAACAAAAATCAGCCAATTACGGAGATTAGCAAAAGGAGGCGGTTCACTCGAGCTCGCAGCTAGGCAAGAGATGAAGCGGCAGGAAGAGCAATCCACGATAAACAACATTACATGTCGCTGCTCGCCGTAATTGATCGATCTTTGTTAGTTAATAATTCGTTAACTAAGTCGAATTTCGAAAAATGATGTTAGACATTTCGATTCGAGTCATTGATGTGTACATGTAGTCCTCCGCTGGACTACATGGAAGCGGACACCCTGTATAATTACGCACGGTAATATTCATATTTTAATTTTATAACACGACTAGGTAAATTTTGTCCCAGTCAAACTTCAAAGAATCCCTGCTAAATTTGTCTCTTAACCATATACGGGAAACTAAGCGCGCCAGAAAGAGACATAGCAAATACGTCAAAGAACAGTTTCCACGATTTAAAACCATTCCCGTTCGCGAACAGTACCGCGAATGAAATCACAAAGAGCCGCGAGTATCGAGAATCTTTTTATTTTCTCGAAGGGAACTCGTACTATGGAGTATTCGTGTAAGCAAGGACTATGCTCGGGATTAGAAGCGGTTCGTCGTACTTTGTCGAACGTAGAGCGATCGTATATCTCTCTTCTTCGATTTATCCTCCACGTACTTGCTCGTACAAGAGAGAGAGAGAGAGCCAAAGAGAGAGAGAATGAGAAAAAGGGAAGAGGCACGAAGAATGCGAGAATAGAAAGAAAGAAATGGAGAAGGACTACGCGTATAGTTTTACGTTACCATTAAAAGAACACCGGACACACAACGAACCGGTGGAACGATTCAGGAAACGAATAGGAGTTAAGTGAAACGTATTCGACACGGGTGCCTTTACCGTTAGGCCTTGGTGCTCCTAGCGTTGCCCAGGCTCGGACAGCCCACGCACCCGGGGCGATCATTATTGTAAGCGGAGTATAATGTCATTACGGACGATGTCGCTGCCGGATTGCACACCGTGTTTGCCCGGTGACAAACGACGAATCGGCCTCATGCGCCTTGTCACCGTTGTCTATGAACACCTGGGACGATTATTCAGGAATCCCTCTCTCTTACTCGAAAGTATTCCTCCACGAAACCTCATCCTCCCATACGTATCTCTATACATACGTAGATATCCCAACCAGTGAAAATATGCTAAAGTGAGAATCTTGGTATATACTTTATACGTGGGTTGTGATAACGGCACCGACCAACGATACCGGACAGTCCTAAGCTTGGATATCTCGCATTAATGACCCCTGGGAGGACCTCGAAACCAGAGAGAGAGAGACTCGAGATATTAATCCTTGCGCGGAAGTCCTCGCGCGATTGTTCCCGCGCCTGCCTAGGTCTCCGAACGAATGACGGACGTGCTTGGATAGGAGCTAGGTTTCGTGCTGGATCTTACGCTCGAGACATCGATAAACTCGACTCGTGGGAGATATGAAACGGACCCAAGCACGGGAATCGTAGCCCGTAATTTTGTGTTAGTCGCTGGGTAGCTGGTTGGACATATTGCGAGGACACGATGGGAGCCTTTGTAAATTTTACAAGAAACTTTTATTGGTTGGACTGGTATGAATTTTTAAACAGTTTCATTAGATTCACGGTCCTCTGAAAGAACACATTCCATATCGACCTAACGACGACGTTAATTACAGATAAGATAGTTTCGTATCTCTGAGAAAAGAAAAATACATAAAATTTTTGATTTCAAGCTCTCCCAAAGAAAAGATTCAATATCTTGGCTACTTTAGAGACGCCAAAGCTAACGGTTTAGCATTGTAACGAAAGGAACCAGTTCTCTGGCTACCACGTTATCTCTAATCCTCTAAATCCGTCGTTATCTAAGCGGATAAGACTTCTCGGAAGGACGGATAGCCTTCCTGAGAAAGTTGCTAACCTATAGGTATAAAATATTACGAGAAGACTCGCGGCGTTTCTTTCTTCTCCCACTCTTTTTCTCTCTCTCGCTCTTTCGTTCCGGGTACAGGGTTAACGAGCTGCATAAAGGAGCCGTTTTCTTCGTAGTATTCCGCGACACGGTGAAGCAGCAACGTTAGCAGCAACACGGTACCCTCGAACGCCGCCGGAACAACAGTTAGAACGCGAGCTGAGAAGCATGAAAAAGCGTCGATCCAAAAACGTCTTCTGCGGTCGCCTCGCGAGAACCATCAATTTCTTGCTAAACCGTCGTGATCGTACACCCACACGTAAACGACTACGTAGTAAGACGTGGATGATCAGCGATCCGTGCGTTCTAATAAACCACGACCGTGATTTAGCGACGGTGTTTCTTATAGTTCGCACGGTTATGTCAATATTCGACTTTTTCGTTACCGCGTGGGAATCATCGATCGAGGACACCTAATGATTTTTTTTTTCATTTATTTTCTCTATCCTATATCTCTCGAATCGATGATTTCTAGAGTAGAACGACTGTTATATCCGAACGTTCTAATAACACGGTCTATGTCTAATTCATTAGTCCTTTTACTTTTGGAATTTTTTCAAGCTTCAACAGATATCAAATATCTTGCCTTCCTACAGTCCTTTACAAAGCTTACTTCTTCGATAAATCTTTATGATCGTTACAAATGATTAAATGAATTTTTTGTTAAGGAACAATGTGCTGATCATTATTTATAATTTGTTCTCATTCAATTGCGGAGGCAAACAATTAGTCACATTTTTCTTTAAAAGGATTCCATGATAAATATAGGAAATGTACCAGGAATTATGCAGAAAAACTACCAAAGAAATCCAATTTTTGTGTATTCCTGATCTTTATCCAAAACTACCACGTCGACGAGCAGAACTATCGCGTAAACGGTACGAGTATGAACGCACCGTTGAGTTAATTTATGGAGAAGGTTTGTTATTCGATCGCAATTTTCAAAGAACCTCACCAGCACTAGCAGCACCGAACAACACTATATTTCGATGCGAAACGATAATCCCTTTATCCGTAAAGCGGCCACGTCAAAGGACAAACGGAATTGCTCCGCCCATTTCTCTCTAGCCGTTTCCTATTTATTTTACGGTTCGTCGTTTTTCCGTAAAACTGCTCGCGCTTTGTGCGAGCCACTCGAATTTTCGTAATTTCTCGAATGCGTCCGGAAAGAGAGACGAGGAACTCCAATGGGAAATAATTCCGAAAATGCTGTTTTCCGCGCCAACAAAGTACACTTGGATTCCTTTTATATAATAATACGATCAATGTCCGATAAAAGATAGTCCCTTTGTTATGATAATCGTGAAATTTCCTCTTACAATGGCTCGCAAACCCGACCGATTGTTACCCAGCTTTCTATCCCCTCCCACACTTCACCGGCGATAATTATAATATATAATTAATTGTGGCAACGAGAAGTTATTATTAACGAAAACAGTAAAAGGAATAGATTTCGATCGGTACAGTTTCACCCACTGCTTCGAGAGGCGCTAATTTGCCTGCTCTCGTCCCGAGTAATTATGAATATTCGCACAGTTCATTAGTAAATTCGGAATATTCTTCGTTAGTGTACGCACGTTCGTAATTTAAATAATTTCGTTTACATTAACGTTGTTTATACTATATTAACGCGATTATTAACGAGATAACTCGTTGAACGAAAGATTAAAGTATGTCTCCCTTTTACGTTACAACGAGAACCTTCTCTACGTATCGAATAATAGATCCCTTTATCGATAACGAGACGTAATAATAAAATTAATCTAACGTGCATCGAATCGAGTAGCCAATGAGCTTCGACGTTTAATGGACACACGTGTTTACTACCTATACGATCACGGTAATGCCATGAAAGAAGAATGAGAATCTCGAAAGAAACATAAAAGAAAAAAAAAGATTATCGGAAAAAGCATTTCTAATCGTAAATTGCTAAGGCCTCGCGAAAGCGTTCTATCTCTCTCTCACCGAAGCGTATTTCACGCGCGTTTCACGGTCATTTATTTAATCCGATGTCGAGAGAATTTTTCGACGTCACGTTTGCTTCGACGTTCAGGTCATTTCAACCTTCTCTCTTTTTCTTGCTTTCTTCCTGTCTGCCTTTAATCGAAGTACAACGAGGTAGGATCGTTGTTAAAGCGCGTGCGCGTGTAGTAGGCAGTAGGTAACTACATACAAGCAATGCTAATTCGTTAATTACCACGATATGCGGTCCGCGGAGTTCGGGATCGTTAAACGGGCTCTTGCCCCGTTGTTAACAACGTTTTATCTTTCGCCTTTCGAATCATTGTGCCGTATTACTCTTGTCGCGACCTGCCCTCGCTTAATGTCCGTGTTACGCGCCACTTGGTGCCCTCTCCTCCCTCTAGTTCCGTTCGTCGTACCACTTTAATGCTTTCTCGATCTTACGAATGCACGGTACCTTTCTTCGTGTATTTCTTTGTGGACTTTAATTTTATTAGATCAAGAACGTCGAAGTTTGTAATAAAAGTTTGAAAAAAAAAAAAAACGAAGAAAATCAAAGACACGTTCGTTCCTACTACTTTCTAGGATTTTTATCTAGCGGTACTCCAAAGAGAAATTATTATCCTACTCGAGGAGAGACTCGGGAGAGGAGTGTATTAAAGAAATGTAAGAGATATAATACCATTATGAAACGCGATGCGATATCACGATTATGAAACGAAATAACGTTGCGTTTCCTTACTTGTCGGATCGTTATTATTATTCCTCAAAGACGAACTTTTCCTAGATGGAAAAAAATATGAGTCCGTCGAGAGAGCCATCAGGTAAGTTTGACTAATGAACGATTAATATTTAATTGACGATGACGGATAGACGTCGATTTAACATTCGCCGGCCCTGTTGCGAACGATGAGAGCGTAACTTATCGCTATCTCTTTCGTAAAATCGCAAATATAAAGCGCCATGGGTTATTACATTCACCTCGGTCATGGGCTTATTTTTTTTTTTCCCTTCTCCTAACTCGTGTACGGTACGTGCTCGTGGAACGATCCTGAGATATGACAAATTGCCGGACGTTTATGCAACTATACGAGAGGGGTCTAGGAAGAGATCGAGAGAGAGAAGGATGGTTTTGCGTTAGTCAGACATTCGCGGCTTTAGAACGCACGAAGCAAAGTGTTTCTGAGGTCGAGCGAGATGCATCAAAATGCGAATACCGATGAACCATACGATGAGAGGGAGAGAACCCGAACAACAACGGTATTAGAAACGCGTTGCATTAATTTTCATTAGCATACGAGTGCAACGAGCGTACGATTTCTTTATATGCGAGAGAAACTTTAGAAGTTAGGTGGTATATGAGGTCGTATAATCGGACGATGGAGTGATTCTATATTAAAAAACTGAGTCGAAAATGTGGAATACAATTTTTTTGTACGATTCTTCGTTTTTTAAATAAGTGGCTTAAATTTTTTCGATGTCGAGTGGCATTTGACGTTTATTTTTTCGGGGTATTCGCAAATTTACTATCAATTCACATATCGGTAACTTCAATAAATTTTTTTTATATCTAATTTAAAACAAAACAGTATTTGAAAATATGTCGATCAATTACAACAGAAAAACGTGTTTGCAAACATTCACAGAAATTAAGTTTATAGAGCACAATTGTGTACTCGGTAGATTCAACAACATTTTTACCAATTTATCGTAAATTAATATTCTGTTTTATTTGACTATCCAGTGCAATAAACACAAACCTGAACCTGGATGGTAAGCTAAATCCTTGTACCAAAAAAATTTTATTTTACATTTTTTATTTATCTGTTCACGTAAAATCACCCTCTTTTCCGGTCGTACTACCAATTACTGACCACCCTGTACATGGGAATTTTTTGACGAAACGAGAGGATACCGAAGTATAGGGAACTTAATCGAAGAAAATTTCTAGAAAAAGGGAAAGATATCCATCCGTCTTTCTCTTCCTCGATACTAATCGCAAAAGAGAAGGCGTTCCGTCTTAAGCGCCGGCTAATAAAAAGTCATTAGCGTCGTTGCAAGCTGGCAATTACGAATTCCATTACGACCAATTAAGTGCAATCAGAAGGTAATTAAATCGGAGGAACTTTCGCATCGCCGACGATAACGTTTACGCGATCGGCTCGATGAAGCACGGGGTTGTAATGAGTGTATGTGTGAGAGAGAAAAGAGACTCTATCTCTCCCATATCGTATCTCTTCATCCCTTATCACCGCGCCCTTCTTCATTATCGCCCTCTCTTCTTCTCTATATCCTCCCACGAAGGGTCTTTTCGCACGTTCTCTCTCTCTCTTTCCTCGTATGTTCACCCCATCTTTCTCACGCCATCTTTATTACCGAGTCTATACTCTTTTTCCCCGTTTTGCTCACTTTCTTTGCCCCACTTTTTCCCCTTTTCTATATCGCTTTCTTTCTCTATCCTTTCTCAAAATCTTTATCAGAATTCCATGTTCGTAGCAACATCCCCCCCTCAATCGCATACCAGTCTTTCCATTTCCTAAATCGTTATCGCCATACACGACCCTACTTCCTTTTCTTCGCTCTCTTTTAACCATCTTTGCCCTGTTTCCCCCCTCTTCTTTCTGAATTCGTCGCCATAACCACATTTATGTCAATCCTCTCCTCCTTTTACTATCTTTATTGCTATTGGATCTTCGCACTTTTTTTTGCATTCAACTACTCTTTGCACTATTTCTGTCATCCACCTTCTTTCTTATCCCACAAATATCTTTTATCGCCAGACTTCCTCCTCTCTTTTACCACTCTCTTCCTTTCCACCACTAGCTTTATCATCAGATTTTCTCTCGGTCCAGAATCTAATCACCAATTTTCCGGCACTTCTTCTCCCAATATTCTTCGTATACTTCACGCTTCCTCCTTTCATCATAAATTAGAATTATGAAAAATGAGTTGACCTTATCCTCCAATCCATGATGCAAATTTTGCACCTAAACTGTCTATATAAATGAAATTCATTTTTGTAGCTTGAAGTATCGTAAACCATAAAATGTTATTAAATATATCATAATTTCAAATAAAGTAGTATCCAGCCTTGGAGATATATCTCCTCGAAGTTGTGACGGTTCAGTGGAAAAATTCTTGTCACAGCTGCTTCATCCATACCCAGAACGCATTTTCATCTTTTTTCCCTTCTCACTGAGCATTTTGGTCTCCGAGCCAAACGCATATATATTTTATAGGTGGGGTCTAACACCTCGTTAACGTCCAGAACAGCTATCCCGTCTGTTAAACCGCTAGATATACCTTTTCGAAGGAAACGAACGGGTCCGCGCCCATCTACTCCTGCCGATCCTTCGATCCTCATTACGGGACGCTACGACGGCACCTAGAGTAGGATAGAAAGGATGGAAAGAAGTGAAACGGAATGGAAGAATGTGTTCTCTCTCTCCTAGGCATCCACGCTCGAACGCGTTACGAAATAGTGCAGGCGTTTAGTGTCCATTACCAAAGCCGTAAATTCGAATCGTCGACGCGGAAGTCTCGCGAAAAATCGAATAACCCGGACTGAAGGAAGCTTCTGTACCTTTTCTTCGAGATTCCTATCTTGGAACGTGCCAACGGTTCGCTCGTAACGAGACAAAGAAATCATTCCATGGATCGTTATCGTGGTCTCGATAGTAATGTAGCGATTAAATCTTGGTCTAAAAAGATGAATATTTGTTTTTGTTAAGGAAATATTATGTTTTGGAATAATTTATGATCTTGGTCGATATTGTAATTGATTTACAGTGAAATTTTCTTATTTATGTAGGGTAAGGTTGCTCAAGTCGTACTTGTTCTGTATTTGGAGTCTTTTTTATAATTTAGATTAATTTATATGACAACACAAAGATTTTTTCAGAGTTGTTCTAATAAATAAAAACAATATTTACACTAGAATCAAATAGCAAATATAGTTTTTATATATTTGCTAAGTACTCATTCTTATGCAGGATTTTTCTTAGGGGGTACGACTTGAGCAACCTTACCCTAATATATATTTTTCAATTAGCATCGAGAAGAGTTTGAGAGTCGAAATAAAAATTTTCAAATATCTTCTTTAATGTTAGCTCTACTAAAAAATTGCTAGTAACAAAAATCGAGCAAGGAGAGCGCTCGGAACTATTTTCTATCACACGCTTGATTTCAAATAAAAAGATTTTTGGCTAATTCGAGGTCTATGGGAAAAACATAGTCGTAGGTCGATTCGACGCGAGAACTCGCGAAAACGAGGAAAAGGAGACTCGAGAAAAAGGGCAGGCCGCGAGTACCCACCAACCGCAAGCCACGTTATTAGTAAATAAAGACGCGAGGAGATTCTATTTGCAGGACGACGTCGCGGGGTAGCGCACTATGTACAGAACACTCAACCGCGAGGCTCTTCTTCGACTCTCTCTCTTCTAATGCACTATGTCTCTTTTTCTATTCTCGCTCTTTCTCAACTTCTTATTTTTATTCCACTTCTTCCTACTTTTCTCTCTACTTTTACTCGACATCTCTCTCATCGATTCGAACTTTTTTCAACCTGCTTCTAAGTTAATTAGAAAGCGATAGAATAAACGGAGAGAATTTTTCTTGCTGAATTTCTTTGGGAGATCATAAAACTGACATAAATTATTCAATTGGTCCTCCTTTCGACCAACGTAAATATCTCTTTTATTTAAACCCGTATCTTTTTTAACCTTTAATAGCAATTAAACTCCGAGGAAAAATATCTCGGTAAATTTTTGAAAGAATTTCATTGACATTTTTCAAAATATCCGAATAAAATTCTAACAATACCTCACTCATACTCGAAAATAAATCTTACGATAATATCTTCGAAAATGATACAACGAGATAATACCTACTTCATTCTTCCCATCCATACTAATTTCGTCCGGAACGATCTCAAGGATCGAGAAGGAGAGTGGATCATCATCATCAGGCCAACGTCTTTGAAATTAGACGGACTCTTTCGCTCGGACGCTTATCAGGAGACAGGCACTACGCTAACGGAAGTCGCTAATGCTCGCGTCGATTTTTCAACGTCTACCATTCTCTTCGCGTCTACCGCGAAACTGGCTGGAAAATCTCAGGGTAAAAGGCAAGATTCCTGGTACAGCGATGGCAGCATCAGCTTGGGTAACGAGAAGAATGAAGAGCTCGTTAATACGTGTCTTCGGCACTTAGTTATCTTAAACGGTGCCAGGCCCACCGAGTCGCGCGATAAATCCTCGTGCGGTTTTAATTTGCCAGTGAATTTCTCGGGAACCGAGAATGGCGCGAGATAGAATGAGAGAAGCGAAAAGCTGGAACGTATTAAAACGGGTCCAGGGCATAGGTGCAGTAAATTATATCGTTTTCCAGGGTAGCTACGCCATTCCACGGTTTCTCTACTCTCTCTCTTTTCACCTATCGTGCAAAAAGGTGCCAACCTAGAAGGAGGAGTGGGAAAACTTTCGGGATAGAAACGTATAGCCACTCGAGATTACTTTTCTTTCTTTTACTTTCGAGAGCCCTGCCGCCGTCGACGCGAGAATTTCAGATCGATGTGTCTTATGAGCGGGAAAATTATTGCTATTTTCCGCGAAGAAGAAGTTTCCTCGCGTTGGAGAATAATTAAGTAGGTTTCATAAGTGGGGGGGTAGAAGAACATTTTATACCAGTACGTTGACTAAGAATATATAAATAAATATATGATATTTAGTTATGGAATAGAATACGATTATCATGTCATATTGGGCTTGAAATGTTTGTTAGAATTGATTATTAATATTTACGAGACTATTATGTTGAAATAGCATAGATGGAATAAATATTAATCATTTTTATAATCAAAGAAACGTAGAGTCAATTAATTAAATAAGGAATAAATTCTTTTTCTAAAAAAAATATTAGAAACTTGAAGAAAATTTTATTCCAGTACGTTGACTAAGAATATATAAATAAATATATGATATTTAGTTATGGAATGGGATACGATTAACACGTCATGTTGGGCTTGAAATGTTTGTTAGAATTGATTATTAATATTTACGAGACTATTATGTTGAAATAGCATAGATGGAATAAATATTAATCATTTTTATAATCAAAGAAACGTAGAGTCAATTAATTAAATAAGGAATAAATTCTTTTTCTAAAAAAAATATTAGAAACTTGAAGAAAATTTTATTCCAGTACGTTGACTAAGAATATATAAATAAATATATGATATTTAGTTACGGAATGGAATACAATTAACACGACATGTTGGGCTTGAAATGTTTGTTAGAATTGATTATTAATATTTACGAGACTATTATGTTGAAATAGCATAGATGGAATGAATATTAATCATTTTTATAATCAAAGAAACGTAGAGTCAATTAATTAAATAAGGAATAAATTCTTTTTCTAAAAAAAATATTAGAAACTTGAAGAAAATTTTATTCCAGTACGTTGTCTAAGAATATATAAATAAATATATGATATTTAGTTACGGAATGGAATACGATTAACACGTCATGTTGGGTTTGAAATGTTTGTTAGAATTGATTATCAATATTTACGAGACAATTATGTTGAAATAGCATAGATGGAATAAATGTTAATCATTTTTATAATCAAAGAAACGAAGAGTCAATTAATTAAATAAGGAATAAATTCTTTTTCTAAAAAAAAATATTAAAAACTTGAAATAAAGTCTCTCTTTCTCTCTATCATGACAATTTTCACATAGAATCACTAATCTCTCTGTGCAAATTGTCTCGAAGCCGTCCCTCGAGTTTCTCTCTCCTTCCATGGAATCTTTCAAAGATGCAGACGACTCGCATCCGTCGCCTTCGGCACGGCGTATAAGTCGCGAAATTACGCGGGAACGGCATCTGGGCTTTGCTTCTCGTCATCTTCCTCGCCGTCATAGTCGTCGTTCGTAAACCGCGCAGGAAATTATTCATTGCTTACTAATTTAGTAATTTGCTCACGCTCGAAAGCGCGACTCTCAAGATTCTCCATCTCTCTCTCTCCATTTCTATTTCTGTCTCGATGTAATCCTGGCTTTATTCGTTCTAATTCATACGCGAGGACTCTCTCTTTCCTCTCGTTAGATATACGATATAAATTGCATCGTTGACATGAATTATCGACAGGATATTGGAAATAATTAAAACGGCAAGGGAAACTATTCCAAAGGAACCCATTTTTTGAATGCTTTATAGTCGAGTTTCGATCGTCGTTGTTCGTGTACGAGTAATTAACCCTTTGAGTCACAGTGGTACTACCAGAGCACCACCTATTTAAAACGCTATCAAAAATGTTCTACTGCATATTTTGGTCTGAATATTTGTATTCGGGGGTTTTCGGGGCCGTTGATTACAAAACTACTATTAGCTTTGGAAAATTCAACGTAAATACAATATGGGTTTTCGGGATCACGAATCTAAGGTTAGATTAAAAAAAATGAAAATGGCAGATAATCTGATATATATATGAACTGATATAATATGATAATCCCACTTCATATTGTAATCAGCCAACTTCATACCTAAATATATTGATAAAAAAAAAATATGTATTACTGACAGTCGGACATATTGGATCCGCCATCTTGGATTTGAAAATTATAAAAATATCAGCGACCCCAAAAATCACCGAGTACAAAATTTCAGGTCAAAATATGCAGTAGAAAAAAGCATGACTCAAAGGGTTAACAGGTTGAATGCCATGGGGGTCACCGGCACTCGATTTGTCTTATCGCATTTGAAATGTGTATTAGTTTTGATTATCAATATTTATGAGAATATAACCATCGATCATCAAAAATATAAGGTTTAATATAAAATATATAATAGTAAATTCTTCTCTATGTTTATTTTGAAAAACATTATTAATAAAATTCGATTTTATTCAAAATTTGATTGGCACTCAACTTGTTAATGTAGATATATAATCAAGAGAGAACAAAGCTGTTTTAGAATCGAAGATGAGTCAACGTAGACGAGTACTCGAACCAGAGCCAACTAATTATAATATCAATACGATATTAATTGGCTCTCATAAAACGAGCTCGTCTTCGATCTCGACAACGTGTGCGGCATCGTTCTACGTTTTAACACGCTAATGACTCTCAAATGACGAACAAAACGGATAATAGACGACACGTGTCCGGAGAATGACGATGCAAGTTGGAATCGAAAGAAGATTTCTCTTTATTTTTGGTTACATCAAAGCGGAAAATTCTCGAGTGCCTTCCCATTTTATGGAAAGATAAGGTAAGCGGTTGTTGGTTCTCCAATAATTATTGACCATGTTATAAGAAAACGTACAAATTACTGATTATGTAGACTTATGCGATATTTTTTTTAATTACTCATTTTTACTATTCCTTTTTTTGGTCAAGCAAGCAAGTACAGTAATTTGCTCTACTTTTTTGTCGTAAACGTGGAATGGTTCTGTCATTTTTTGTTTTTGGAATCGTTTATGCGATAAATTTTTTCGTAATTTCTCATACCGTGACCAGTTCGCATGGATTACCGCGCCAGTTTCTCTAATGTTTATTATTTTGTTAAGGTTGGCTTATGGATAGAGCAATAAAAGATACGTTACTCGCTTTTTCTTTCTCTCGTCTCCCGCACTATGTTCGCGGTAATGGGATATAATTTGTAATAAAATATTATTCGCGACCAGAAAAGGTTATAAGCGAGTTTATTTTAGATAGCGGTAAAAGGTAAAATTCACGAAAGCGTTGAAAACTCGTGGCCAGGCTATTGTTGGATTCGTTGCGATGTAATAAAATTATATGTAAATTCCATCGTTCGCCGTTCTCTCGTTAACACGCATACCGGTTCCAGGTTTCTCATGTTTTTCCAACTTTTCGGAGGGTTGGTAAAAATAAAAAAAATACGCCCGTGACGAAGGTTTCACCGATCGTTTCTCTCGCACGGGAATATGTTTAAAAAGCGCGATAGGCGAGAAGAATCAAAAAAAAAGATGAAAAAAAGAAAATACAGTTACGGTAACGTAAGTCCTCCCTGCGAGGCCACGAAAGCGTGGAAAATAATAAAATGGCATGTTCGGTGCGTCTAACGGGAGTATAAGCGCGTATATACGCTATCTGCCTCGAAAGCAATGATACTAATCCCGTTCGCGTTCGATATTAATGCTAGTGCGTAATCGCACTTATATTTTGCATATTCCAAGAGATTCCAATGGATATTGATACATATTCCGGGGCTTGAAACGATCCAAAGGTTTTAACGTTGGACGTCGATTTAAGCCGACGGAAAAATTACTCGGAAAAATGATCGAGTGTATCGTTCGCGAAATTTCGATGATTGATTTATAACGATGAAAAAATTACCGGGCGAACGAACGAGGTTGGTTACTCGTAATTATTTCAACATTTCCGATGTTCTAAGTGTGTTAAAAAAGTAACGAACGAATACAATTTTTAATCGCTTTTAAAACGATCGAGTCGTTCGAAGATTCTACCGTGAACTATGAAATATGGTGAGTACTACTAGTTTAATAAAAAGAAGGAAAAGTCGAAACGACACGTTTTCGTAGGTATGTACCAAGAAGAAGAGACGAGATGAAACGAGACGAAGTGTCGGTGCTGCCGGCACGAATGGCTATAAATCTCGACGATAACCAGTGGAACGGCTTTGTCTCACGCGGATCGGCAGAAGCGTCGAGTGAGGCCGCGATAAATCAAAGCGGTCGGTACTCGATGTCTCGCTGCGAGGCAAATTTTAGACGCGTGCGATGAGAAACGTGCGAGAAAAGGAACGGGCTACTTCCAATATCGATCTGGATTTGATCTAAATATTATTTATATCTTTTCAAAATATATCACACGAAATCATCGAATGAAATTATATATTATTATCATTTTCCTACATAAAATCATGAGATCGTAGCGCGAATGTATTATTTCAAATGATTACAAATTTCTGCTCAACGAATTCGACATAATTAGCAAGAGAAATTCTCATTCGATGTTCCGATGTATCGATTAGAATTTTAATTCCGTTCCACATCTCCCTTAAAAATCCGAACGAGGTAGTCGAGACGAAGCCGCCAACGACGACTGCCTCGTCGGAAATTATCCGAACGCCCGTGAGTAGACTTAATGACGCGATTAAATAATCTGTCATCCGGCGAGGCCACGTTACTCGGTTAAAGTCCGTAAGAAAAATCGAGTGGAGCTCGTGCCTCTCTTGGAATTCCTCAAGCACGAGAAGTAACTCGAGATCGGTTTAAAAACCTTTTAAAATAATTAGACGATCTTCTAATTACGATTGAAACGTGCCGATGTTAATGATACTTCTTCAAGTATTTCTCTTTTTCGTGCATCACCATTTCGCATTAACTTCTTTAGAGAATTTCATTAACATTCTATAGGCTCGTGTAACTTTGAAATCCATCTGTATTTTCTACATTTTCTTTCATTTTATTTAATAGATTTCTATTTATAAATTGTGGTACACTTGTGTGTAAATATGTGAAATTATGAACTTTTTTTTTATATTGAAATATGTAAAAAAATTGCAAATTAATTGTTAATTTATCTCAGAAATTTAATTTTGCATTGCTTTTATTCTAATTTTTCCAACATTGCGTAAACGAAATATATTTTTTCTAACATGTCATAGAATGAAATGCCTTTTCCGAACTGTTTTAAACTATTCCACACCAAGTAGTAATTAAAAAAACAAAAACTTGATATTGTTTTAACTTGATAAACAATTTGAGTATACGTCTATTATTTAAATGCAGTAAAGTGCTGAAATTATTGTTTTTTCTGACCTCAAAAACTAACGATGTAAAACGAAACTTCGTTTATGGTTGAAACGAAATTTGAGCCACGGGATATACGTTTGGAAGACCGGAAGTAACGTGCGTTTGAATCTCTATGGTGCTTCGCGGAATCATCATGGAGTGCGTTAGATAGAAAATGGACGTTTTCCCCGAATTTACGCGTAGCGTTTACGACGGAACGTTCCGCGATAGCCCGACTACTATCGTGCGGCCTTCGTGATATGCACCGTGCATGGATTTGTTGTAAAAGCTCTAGTAGCACGATAAGCCGAGAAACAAACGACCTCGTTTCGTTATCCATCGTTGCAAATGTAGAAAACGAAAGGGAGAGAGAGAGAATGAGTCGCGAACGTAAAGAAAAAAAAAAAAGGCCAGCGAAAGAAACAGAGTTTATGTAAATCCACGGAACCGAGGAACGATTGTCGAGAATGAGCGCGCGAGAGAGACTATTATTAACATCGCCCTCGCATGGCTTAATATTTAAATGAACAGTTTAAACGTACAGGGTGGAATTCGTTTCGTAAGGATAGCCCCGTTTCGCGAGGATTATTAGAAACGCAAAGTTTGTAAATGAGAAAATCTGTGGTACGTCATACGGACATCTTGCTACGAGTAAGCACGGCATGGCACGAATTCTTTCGTTAATTAGAAAATGTCCTTCTTTATATTATTAGAAACGTAATCTCAAATTTCACGAGTATGTTATTTTATTAGAGATGCGATCTAGAAAGAATGAAAGAGAGATGGATGTTTGGGTAACGCTTTGACGAAATGTTTTCCTTGTTTTTCCCCTCTTTTCAATTTTCTTCCAACTTTTTCATTTTTTTCTCGCTTCGTTCTCGTAGTAATACGCAAATTCCATAAATTTCAAGCTGTTAACGAGCTGCATCCGGCGGTAGCTTGGTGCTGACCTCGGTCAGCCGCAACTGTATCTTTACGATGGCAGCCGAGGATACCGCAAATGAATTTGTTCTCAAACACGGCTGACCTTCGGTCGTTGGACGCTCACCGTTGTGTGTGTGCTTTTAAAATGTTTCCTGGGGAAATTCAACTACGACTGGATCGAGGGCAATAATTCAGATTTACCTTAAACTATATGAGAAACAAAAAGCAACAGAAAATGGGGAATAATCTAAAGGTTGACAAAGGTTTATGTTCCAGTAATATTATTAAGCTTGGTCACAATTTCAGAAATATTTTTTCTACCTCAGATTTTCAACCCTTAAATGTTTAAACCTCTCTAGAAAATTCCAACAACTATCGGGTTACGTTTAATAAAATGTACGAAAAATTCGTACGGTACGAGTATCGTTCCAGTGTCTCGTTCTATAAAATCCTTGCAGCGGTAAGACCATAAAGAAAATGAAGGAGGAGGGGTTGTTGGACACTCGGAGCACGGTGCCATTGAAATCGTGCCAAATTCCAAAGGAAAGGCGTCTCGTTGCGATATCTCTGCTACTTTAAAAAATTTCAACGAGATAAGGGTAGACATTAAAGGGTTAACGAAGACCATAAGCGAGTTTTATGAAGAATTTTCATCGAAATAAATGGGAGTTTAAGAAATAGTTAACCGGAGACCAGGTGGATTTCATTGGCACATAAAAATATACGATCTTGGGTACTCGGGATGGACTTGGGTAGCTTTAAAGCATAATTATCACTCGATATCTTTTAGAAAAGAAACTGAATATGTCTACCACTGACTCTCTCTCTCTCACCATTATTCCATTATCTATTTTCGATTATAAAGAGTAAGCATTATTATAGCAGCTATTTACGAGTCTCCGGTTCGACGTTTCAACGAGACGTCCGCGTTTTGTTGCCGAGCCGAGACTAACTGTACTCTTTACTGGACGACGTATCGGTACCAACGAGTCCTCCTCTTGGGACTGAACAAGAAAAAGAAGAGAAAAAGAAAGATGAAAGCGGGCAGATGGAAAGCGAGTAGTAGCTCGTCTACAGCGAACTGTGATCGCCTAACGCGAATATTGCCTCCTGTAATAGGAGGGCGAGGCTAATACATTACTCCGACACGCGAGCCTTTCTAATCCGATCCGATGATTCATTTATTTTCTAGCTTCCCTTTTGCCTCGTCATACCTTTGCATATGTTTTTCTTGCGATAAACGTGCTAATAAATTGTCTATTATCATTTATTCTATATAGGAATCATTCATTTTTTTTTAATAATGTACCATTTGAGAAAAAAGGAACTTTTTTTTTTTTAGTTGTATCCATTTTAGCCCTTTGTACTCGAATGACATAGCTTCGATATTACATTTTTTCATTTTAAATTATATATTACTCGCTACGTTGTTAATAAAAGAGTACATTCGAGTTGCTGGTAGGTGAATTAAGGAAAAATATGCGAGTACGAAAAAGAATGAATGTCGAGTGCTATTTAATATCGTATTGTCGTCGGTATCGGTCTTGTCGAGCCACACTCGACATCGAGTGCAAAGGGTTAGATAATTTGAATAAGAATTTAATAAAAGCATGATAAAAAGTAAAGGAGCTATGTTAATAATATAATAATCATATTTCTAAAAAAAAAATATTCCATTTATAATCAAAAGCATCTATCTATTTATATAAATTAAAAACCATATCTATTTCCAATTCTGATAGTAAAAACATAAAAAGTTCTTCGTTCAACCAGATAAAAACGAATACATTGGTATATACCTATAGTATTCCCAGTGGTATAAGATAACGTGCAAGGAGAGGGCCGTAACTTTCGTTCGAAGGTCGTCTAATTTGGATTCCCGTCTCCCGGCGTCTCGACGCAGGGTTCGCCCGTTTTTCTTCCTATCTTTTCTTTTTACTTATACAGCACTACCCGTGAACATCGCAATGGTGGTCAGTGAAGAAGTGGCTGCCGCCGTGGACCGAAGGAGAACAACTTCATTCGAGAAAAGGGAATTCGAGGGAGCCACGAATTTATTTTTCTCGGGTTCAACGAGTAGAAGAAGCAGCTTCCTTCTAAGGCTTGGAAGAAAAATTATCGTAGCTCGCGGCACCTAACGATGTTTCTCCTGTACCACGAACGACGTGCCACTTTCTAAGGGATATGTATTAATTACTCTTAGCACGTCGACGAAAGTTCCTTCGACTTCTTTTCTTATTCCTTTTTTGTATTACCACGCTACAAAGCCCGTTTTTTAAGTTCAAAGCAAACTCGAGCTTTCCCTTTCGTACAAACCACGTTCGTTAACCCGACATTAGCGCGAAAGTTGAGAGAAAATCCGGGATGGGTAGAGTTCGGTAGATGGGCTATGAGCTCATGCTGGATCGTTAATAATCGATAAACCGTGCTGAAAATTATCCCTCGTTAGCGGAAACTTCAAGTTTTCGCGAGTACTCTATCTCGTTGCCCCCCTTCTACGAAGTTAAGCTCTTTAAAGACGTTAAGCTCGAGTAACGCCTTTATCATAATATATATATCGTAGCTTCGCGAAACTCCTCTCGATGACCAACTATAGTTTTTCAAACTCATCTCGAGCGAACGAGTTTCTCCAACAGCCGGATGCGTTTCAACTATCTCTTGTTTTCGTTCGATTTAACTAGCTCGCGTATATGGAAATTTTCTTATACAGGGTGTCCGCTTCCATGTAGTCAAGCGGAGGGCTACATGTACACAACAATGACTCGAATCGAAATGTCTAATACCATTTTTCGAAATTCGGCTTAGTTAACGAATTATTAACTAACCAAAATCGGCCAATTACGGCGATTAGCAAAGGAAGGCGGTTCACTCGAACTCGCAGCTAGGCAAGAGATGAAGCGGTAGGAGGAACAATCTACAATAAACAACGTTAGATGTCGCTGCTTGCCGTGATTGGCCGATCTTTGTTAGTTAATAATTCATTAACTAAGTCGAATTTCGAAAAATGGTATTAGACATTTCGATTCAAGTCATTGATGTCTACATGTAGTCCTCCGCTTGACTACATGGAAGCGGACACCTTGTAGAAGAAAATTAACTAGGAAATGTTTTGGTGAGAAACCAGGAAGAATTTGACACGTTCGAACGAAATTGAAGTATATCTCTTTTATCCAAGCTCGATACATCGATGTCTCTCGATTTCTCGTAAATCACTTATCGGGACAGGATTACCTGTGCACCGGTAATACAAAATAGTACAGCACGTAGACGATATAACGTACGGTGGCACGAAAGTGGAAGAAGAAGTAGGGGAAAGGACGGAAGGGTGAATCAGAAACTTCTCGATTTCGTATTCCGAACGTTCTCGATTGTGAAAGGCCACACCGAATTCAGAACCGAGTCGACGACCCAATCAAACTTCGCCGACAGCGAAAAATCCGACGATAAACCATCCGCGAACCGTCTCTAGTCGATAGATCTCTTGCTTTTTACTCGATTTTCCATCTCTCTCGTGTGATTCTTCTTCTATTTTGCGAGTTAATTCTCCAACAAAGATTAACGTGATTTTGAGTTTATTTTTGATGAGACAAAAAAAAAGAATGCAGGAGTGAGAGATATGATACAAACATTTTAACGTTTTCAAGTACCATTAACAAATACATAATAAAAATGTATCTTTTACGATCTGGTTAAATATAAAAAAATATGTGTTGAAAAAAGAATCAAGAAATATTATGTAAAAATACAAATTTTAAAGTACAATAAGTAAGCCTTCCTTATCCACTTCAAGGGGAAAAAAAAAAAATTCACCAATTCAACAATCTAGGTATCAAGAAATAAATCGTCAGAATTAATCTGCCAAAAAATCGAAAAGATATCGATCGATTTAGACCCTCGATTGATTTCGTCGGATTCACGAGCAAAGCGTCAAAGCAGGAATTCGCGAGGGTGGATCGCGAAGCGTTACGCGCTGTTTCGTCGATTCAACGACTAAGCCTACGCTCGTAAATTAATTAGAGTCGGTAGCTCCGACGAAGGGATAATATAACCGATCGTAACTATAAACCCACGGCGTACTAGGGGGTATAAAAGAGGAGAGAAAGAGAGGGAGGGTTAGAGAGAGAGAAATCAATTACCGTGAGCACTCTCTATGTTCCAGTTGGCAGTTGCCAGTTAGTGGACTCGCTCACCTTCCGACCTGTCGGCATTGATTACCCTGGGAGAACGTACCGCTCGTTGATTAAAACTATTCCGTCTATTCGCTAATTGATACGTTTGGCTATTATGCAATATTTCATCGGAAATAGTCCAATATCATCGATCGATTAAATTCTTCATTAATAGTTTAGAGAAATTTTAAAATATATCTATATCGTTTTAATTATTATTCTGTTTTTGATTACACGTACCTACTGGGTATATTTTATAGAAAATTATAAAAACTCTATCGTACATATAATCCGTAATAATTATATAAAATTGATGATTTAGAGTTGTCAAAAATTTAACTCTGTGTAATCGTAACATGAATCATGAACATCATAATGAAAATGAATTTTTTTCAATTTACAAATAAAATAACATTGTCAATGGCCCACGCTAAAACTTAAGCATTGAGTATACTTCACCCAACCTTACCAAACTTCCGAATAAAAATAACAATAATACCCACAGAAAATCATTCCAATTATGTCAACAAGAATTATACATCTAAAGTAAGAAAAGAGAAGAAAATTAAAAAAAGGAGGTTAAACTAGCGTGATTTAAAATTGACCTTCCGGTACGAGTGTGCGACGACTCGCTTCCGGTGATTGTTCGAACTCTCTGGTCTCACTCGGTCACGGTCTATTTCAAGTGGGCCTGGCCCGGGCCAGCCTCTGCCCAACCAACGAACCAACCGAGCAACCACCACCCGATCCTCTTAACGACGCATTGTGCCTATGTATTTATGGCCGAGCCGATAGAGAACCGGCAATAAATACTGTTATACGGGCATTAATGCCGCGCCAACGGGACGTCCGTCTTGCGTGGGTAGGGTGAAGGTAAAACGATAAAGAAAAGAAGAAGAGGAAGAAGAGGAAGTCGAAGTCGTCGTCCTACGTAGCCAACGGGATCGGCTATAAGAAAAATCTGTGTGGAACGGATACTCCGATCTTTACGCACGGAAAATAAGCACGTTTGTTTAACGATTCTTCAATATCGAGAAATGAAAAAAGGTTCTACTCGATCGAATTGTTTAGATCTATCGAAGATCTTTGGATGGAATTTGAAGAAATTCGAAAAGTAATAGTAACACGATACGTACTTATATCGTTCTAATATACAGGGTGTCCGCTTCCATGTAGTCAAGCGGAAGGCTACATGTACAGATCAATGACTTGAATCGAAATGTCTAATACCATTTTTCGAAATTCGACTTAATTAACGAATTATTAATTAACGAATTATTAATTAACAAAGATCGGTTAATTACGGCGATTAGCAAAGGAAGGCGGTTCACTCGAGCTCGCAGCTAGGAAAGAGATAAAGCGGTAGGAGGAGCAATCTATAATAAACAACGTTACATGTCGCTGCTCGCCGTGATTGGCCGATCTTTGTTAGTTAATAACTATTTAACTGAAACGAATTTCGAAAAATGGTATTAGACATTTCGATTCAAGTCATTGATGTGTACATGTAGTCCTCCGCTTGACAACATGGAAGCAGACACCCTGTATATCGAATCAAATGCGATGAAATAAAGATATTTTCCCTCTTATACGTCCATCCATCGAATCGATCGAAAAATAATGTCATAATAAAAATAGATCATCGATTGCTTCGAAAACAACATTTCCTGCTGTCGTTCTCGGTAAAGGATCAGAATTCGCTGATGAAACGAATGCTATTCGTAGATACAATCTACCGGGTATAGCCGGTGTGGCGAAGATTTAATTTACGGCACGACAGCGAGTGCCCCGCAGGTTGATTAAGTTTATGGCACGAATGACATACGTCGACCGAAAGAAGTCCGCGTGGATGCTTGATAAAAACCTTGCCCGAGAGCGATCTCAGGTAGCTCAAGGAACTTTCCTATCGGGAAGAAGATGGAAGGGAGAAGTAGTCTACCTTTTTATACTTCGTACGAGTACGGTCAAATATATGTGTGTAAATATACGAGGTGAGTCGATTATCGAACAACTATTTGAAATCACGTTAAGTGTATTAATTTTGTAAAATAATTACATTCGTTTTGAAGTTGATAAATAATAAGTCAGTTTACCTGTAATTTTTTACTGACTCACCCCGTATATATTCTAAAGTCATTATAACGAAAAAAGAATTCTTGTCCAGAAACTGTGAGCCATTAATCCCTTATGATATCGAGTGGATGGGGATGTCACGACAAATATGTAAAGCACGAGCTGTACATGGTTCAATTTTAACAAATTTATTTTTTTGATTAACTCTACTGCCGTTTTTTTTAAATTTCTAATATTAATTTCATTGTTTGTCATATTAAATCATAGGGTGTAACGTGATTTATGTAAAAAGACGCAGATGAAAGAATATTAAAAAAAAAAAAGGTAATATATTTCTGAATTATTTGTACTATTTAATATTCAAGAATTTACGTTTATGGCGTTTGCTGTGGTCGTATTTTAACAGTTGAATATATAAAATTTTTATAAAAATTCCTTTTATAAAATCACTACTTGCTATTAATTCAACTGTTAAAATACGACCACAACAAACGCCATAAACGTAAATGCTTGAATATTAAATATTAGAAGGTCGATAAACTTATTAATTGTTTATTTGTACTATACCACATATGGCGAGCTTCGCGAAGAAATAATAATCGCACGAATCTCCACGCGTCAGACTTTCACCGCGAAGAGTCGCTTTTAAATATTTCAAAAGCCACGCGAAATCTTGCCGAGTGATCCGAATATCGCGGACGAGTATTGCGAGGTGAAGAGAAAAAGGAAAGGAAGAAAGGTGCCGTGGTTTCGTCGTTAGAATGCACATTGCGTCGCTCTCCTATCCATCCTTGGTTCGTGTTCGGAATCCTTTTCGCGTTTTAACCTTCTCTTTTTTCCTGGATCACGCTCGTAACGCCTTCCAACAGCGATCACGCGAAAAACGAGGGTTGCAAAAGAGGGAGAAAGAGAGTGAGAAAAGTATAGTGACGTCAGACGTCAAATACGAATTACATTTTTTTGTAGGTAATATTATATCAAGCGTTTTCAAGCGATATTAGAATAATGTAAGCGAATGTTCGAATAAAAAATTTCCAAAAAGCAGGAAAACGAAGTTTTATATAGAAAGCATGATTTTGCTAAAATGAATCATAAACTACGAAGGAATTTTGCACCATATGATCTAATTATAGAGCGATCCTCGAAGTAACAAATGCTTATTTCTATAATGACGTCGGCGTGCCTCAATTTTTTCCACCCCGTGCACCCGAATCGTCAGTAGTAATTGATCGTTAGACCCGCCAGCTCCGATTTCTCTTTTTCTTTCGGTTCCCTCCCTTCGTTACCTAACGTTAGAAGAACAAAGAAGGAGGAGGGTTTCGAGAAGAGAAAAAAAGAGAGGGTTGGCTCGATATGTTATAGATCATCTTCAACATTCTCACTCGTCCTGCCATTCCACGTTCTTCCTTTTTTTCTCCTTCCAACGTCTTTCTCGCTTCTTCGATACCCTCTTTTCGAGCGTAAAAGTATACGTTCCCGATAATAATGGACGTCTCCCGTTATGTTCGGTGGTAATAGATTACGAAAAAAAGACGGGAAAGAAAAGGGATAGGATAAAAAAAAAGTGGGTGAGAAAAAATGGTCCGAAGGGTGGCGATAGAAAATTGCAAAGCAACGGACGACAGGCCGGCCGACCGAACGAAATTAATTTTGTAGCGCGGCACCCAGCGGCACCAGCCGGTCCCCTAGCTTTTTAACGATGTCATTTTGAGTTTAATTGAAAAGCTCGCGTTATTAAAACGTTCAAATGTGCCTGTGGAACTTCCGATATGCGTATTCGTTATTTCGTGCTCGTTCATTTTGGATTAATTAAAGTTACTCATGATCCACGATGTAGGTAGACCCTATCGTCGCGGTTTACGATGTTTTGGTTAGTTTTTTTCAGCTTGCTTCCGCGTTGGGATCTCGTAAATTGTTTGAAACATATCTTAGCGGGAATAATCTTTATGAAAACAACGTTTTATTGTCTGGAAATTATTCATTTTACACGTATCGGAGCCGAGTCTCCAGAAGTGCCCTCAAAAATATCGCGGTACGTGCATCGTCTAAAAATCACTCTATAAATTATTCGTCCCTTGTCTAAGGTTTGTGCTATAAATTATTCGATGTAAACGTACCATCGACTCGGAAATAGTCTGAAAAATATCTGACTATTCGCAATGTCTACAGATTATTCTATAAATTATTCATTCTATACATATCGTACACGGCCAGGAAAATAATTCAAAAAAAAAATATATCTCCCTACGTTCGATATCTAAAATTCTAGAAAGTTAATTAACACTGATTAATGAAGAAACTTAACCCAATTTGTTAACAAGTTAGACGTTTGGCTAACTTTGAGAAATTAATTAATATTAGCTAAGTTGGATTAACGTTGGCCGAACGATATTGTTCGGGACTTTGTCATTTTCGTTGTCCATTCGTTTCGCTAAGAAGTTACATCGATTATTAAAAAGTTGGATAGGAGAGAAGGGAAATGCTTAGCTATAAAAAAAAGCAACGGTTTATACACGCGAACATATTTCTCCCCGCAGAGTTGGAAAGGATAAAAGATTGGTTCGCGCTAGCGTTTATTTCAGAGGCTAGTCCACGGAGTTCTCGACGCCTTTAAAAGTTTGTTTATTCTTCGCCCGCGAGCCGTAATAATCCCGGTGACACATGGGAAATCTCGGTGCCCATAAAAATATCTTATCTTCTTCCTGCCGAAAGACGAAGAGAAAAAGGGGATAGGAAGATGCTAGGAAAGAAATGATGAAAACAAATTTAGAGACACGTCGTGGCAAACGATAGAGATGGAAGAGAGAAGGTTATAAAATATTTCTAACGACAATGGCTGTGTAGATATTAAAAATAGTCGAAAAAAGGGAATCTTTAAAAAAAAATGTCATATTCGTGAAAACAACAAAATGTTCGTCGACAACACCGACGTTGCCCTTGGTTATTAGACGAAAAATTCGATGGAACGAGGTAAAAAAAAGAGAGAGAGAAGAAGCATCAAGAGGGTCGTCGCGAGATGAAAGAACGAAGGCAGAAAAAAAGAAGAGGAAGGAAAAAAAGGAAAGGAACATTAGGGTGAAATAGTCGAACGAACACAAAGTGCATTGTGGACCCTCGTTAACGCCGGAGAAGATGGAGGCCATTAGTCCGGTAATTGGCCGCTCGTTGACGCTCCCTCCCATTTTCCCTACATTTTCCATGATGCTGGCAAACATAATATCCGGGTGGGCTTCGAAAGAGGATAAAGTGCTTATCCGGGGGCAGCTCGGTGGATTAGTCGCTACCAGGGCTACGTGTTTTATAAAGGCTCGGACTTTGTCGTCCTAGGAAAGAGAAGTCGAGTCTCTGCTCTTTCTTTTCCTATGAATATGCATGCGGTGTGTGTACGCTTGCGTGCTTTATGAATATATAGGCTGGTCCATTACGATATTTTGTATAGTCTTCAAATTTCATGACTAAACTATCATCTTCTTCTACTATTCTACTTAAAAATATAAATATGCTTTTATTAGAACGTAATAAGCATGATTATTGACCATGTTTATGTCAAATTTCTCTAAAAAAAACTAGGTGGGTCAGACTTCCTAAATAAATCAAAAATTTACTTGTTACGGAATGTCTCACGATCATATTTGGAAAAAATCGTAATATAAGAAGTTAAAAAGTGAGTAGAAAATAATGGAATACATATTTTTAAATTTGAAGATTTGTTTACATACTCAAAAAAAATTCTTCCGAAGTTACATTCTCTTGTTTTCTTCACGCTAGCACGATTCCGAAGACATTCGCGAAGACAACGAGAGAAAGGTAAAACTTCGGTAGTGTAGGAATAACAGAACGATAGTTTCTAGGTGCAACAACAACTTTGCGATCGCAGCCGCCTGTATCTCCTGTTGTTCCAGCTGTCGAGCAACCGCACTGTGTCAGCGAGGTGTCACGAAGATATCGCCGCCCAGGATAGATATGTACCTATTTCGTGTTTCTCGATCGTGAAACGAGATAGATCTTTTGGATAAATCTCTTTGAAGCAAAAGGTACATAATCAATTGTGATAGACATGTCTTACCACATCAATTCGTATTTGTTATCACCTATGTGAGTCGTTTATTTGTGGTATTAGTCCACTTTTTATGATTCTAATTTTTAGGAAAAAATAAACTGATCAGAACCATAAATATCGTTAAATCGTTTTAATCACTTTTAAATTAAACGGCTCGGGTAAGATAATTAACGATGAAATAAAATTGATTGAATTTAAATAATTCAGTTAATTAAAATAATTGTTTCATTTATAATAAAGCATATGGTATAAGTCTATTTTATTTAAATGTAAAAATATTATATACCTGCTTTAATATTTGTATAAGTACAATAATCTTTTTTTCGTAATTCTGGAAACGCAATTTCTGGACACAACGAGCCACCCACAGGATAAGGAAACAAGACTAAGAAGCATAATTCGGGTGAAGCACTTAGGAGCTTGCGAAAGCTTATTGCGGTGCTTTTTGCTTCGAGCTGCTCCAACTACCGGAAACAACAAGAAACGTTGCTCGTTCCCATTCGTGTCGAGTTCTATCGTTTAACAATCGAAACGACACGTGTTTCGTGGTGGTTCGAATACACGGTGGTACTACGAGCATAACGTGTCGTCAAAACGCGTATCCTGCTTTTCGGTTTCCGTTCAGGCAAATATCCCCGGGCAACCAGCTGACTGACGAATAACGATGACTCGTTTAAATCACGTGTACCACCACTGTCTTCCTATAAAATGGCAAATCACCGTAACTTGTTCTTTTAACATGTTGAATTCCATAGGGGTCACCTACCCTATATTTCAAATGTTTATCAATATTTACGAGAGTATAACCATTGGTTATAAAAATTGTGAGGTCTAATATAAAAGATACATGTTTATTCTGAAAAAAATGATACAGACCACTTTGTGATACGAGGGTCACTCGTAAATACTTCTAAATGGATGTTTTTGGGACTCATGTTGTACAAGAGACTACTGTGCTATAAAAAAATCACTTTAACTTACTCCTACACCTATTTTTTTGTCAATTGTGTAATCCGAGGGAAACATCATCATGATATAGAAAAAAGTTACTTATAGATACCTACTCTAACATGAATTTTTGTGTTACTCGCGTTATACGAGAATTTCTGATGGCACGAACGTTGAAAGAAGCTAAAGACCACGAAATAATACGGATATATACATATTACGCTATATATCTTAGGAAAGTTCAGGCTTTATGGCTTTTGCGGAAAACGCGTCACCGGATTCTACGCTGAAACTCTTCCGTTCGGAATGGAAAGCTCCTTTTGCTCGGGTCGCGAGTGAAATCGCTCGGAGATAATGCAAATGGAGGTTTCGAGTACTTCTCTCTCCCTCGTTCCTTCTTTTTCTCTATCCGACGATAAACGTAAATGCACGATATCCAACGACGTTTTTCGATCGTTCGTGAAACCTTGTTCGAAATCGTGCTAAGGACGTAAAAAACTTTGCTCCACCGTCACCACCCTTTCAGCGGTTCCTCTTCGGAGGTAAAAGTACCGGAAACGTAATCCCTGCCTTTCTAGTTTTCTACTATTCTCTTCCTCGAAACTCCTTCTACCGAAAGTTATTTGATTTGGGGGTTCGATAGGAGATTGATCGTATACGCGATCGAGACGATCGTTTTATCCTATGATCTAAAAGTATTCGAAAGAGATTTCACGATTTTTTTGCATTTTGTATTTTTTTTTGTACCATAAACTGCAAGAAGTCTTTCAATATTGTTTTTTAATATCCATTTAAAGTTTGTAGATTCCATTTAAACTAATGTACAAACACATTTGATACGTCTTACTTATATGTTTGTAGAAAAGAAAGAGTGAGATCGAGCGATCGTTGAAAGCTTCGGGGCTTTACCCCGAACGAAGGGAAAAAGTAAATGGGCAAGTTGAAGCACCCAAAAGTTCACCGACCGTGCTTCGTTTTATCGACTACGTAAATATGCATCGCTCCGGGTTAAAAACTTGCTCATTTCAAAGTTCCAACGTTGGACAAGACGTATCGATGGAAATTTAGTAAGAACCTCTACGGAAATGTGCCGGCCAAAGTGAGATATAAAGATAGAAATGCTCGAAGTTGGTTACGCAAGAAACTCTTCTCGCGTTTTCGACCCAGCTTTCGTATAATTTCCATTTTTCTTTTTAGCAACTCCGTTCCTTCCTCTCTCATCTTTGCTCTCATTAGGCTTGAAAATAGAAACTTCAAAGCGTCACCAAATTTTGACGAAAGTAAAGCGAATTCTTACGAAGGAAAATGCGAGAGGTAAGAAGGAACGTAGCGAAGATAAAAGAAGAAAATGCTGGAAACCCTTTAAAAGATCGTTGATCTCGGGAAAATGTGCTGAACGAGGCAGAGAAGCATTCTTTCTCGTAAAGTGAAAGAAGGAGGGTGGGTATTAAGTTTGGGGTTGGTTTCTATCAGAGACAACGATATATTCAGAGTGCTTCTAACAAAATTGTTCAACTTTTAGAAAGTTGTTCAACGTTTAAACAAGTAGATACGCATAATTGATATATCTATAAAATATGTTACTATGGATGTTCGCTTTAAAAAAATTCTTTTGTAAAAGTGTCAAGAATTTTTTGAAGCACTCGCTATATACACATATTATAGCCAGAAAATTGTAAAAGATCGAAGATGCAGCGGATGCTGTGAAGTAGTCGAGAAGAGAAAAATTTTTTCGAGATCGTAAATCCTCATCTGGTTAAGCTCGCTTTCGGTGTAAACTCTTCTTATAATCCGTACCGAATGTGTTCTTAAGAAGGATGAGAAATATAAGAAAGGGAAATGAAGTCGAATAAGAAAGAAAATCACTGGGTTTTTCTCTGTTTGAATAACATAAGAACTTTAACTAAATTAGAAAAAATGTATCATTTTTCCAAAATGTTAATCATCGAATAAATCAGCCCTATAATAAAATAAGAAACGTACTCACTAATATTAGCTCGACAGCTAAATCGTACAGCAACATCTTACCTGAAATCAAAAAAAGACAAATTGACGTTTAATATTAGCGTTTGTACGTGCGTGGGAAAAAAAGTAGGTAGATACTATGTGTACGAGAAACGTGAAAATCAGAAGGGAAATTTTTATTCCGAAAAGGTAACAAAAAGAAAGAGATAGAAAGATCAGGGGTTGGGTATCCGACGAGTCACCCGTTTCATGTTTTCGAGTACCATCGCGATAAACTCGAACCAATTTCCTCGGTACAAAGTGCCGCGTTACCGAGCTTTCGCATATTATAAATTTGCATAAAATGTGTCGCGCACGAACGAACGCGCACGCGTTTCTTGTCTCCGCATGCAAATAAGCACGAAGCGTAACCAGTGACTGAGAGAGAGAGAAGAGGATAACCCAAAAAGGGAAGTTAACCTTATTCGGCTTTATCCATTTTACGAAAATCGTGTTAGAAGATAATTGCCAGTAAAAGAAAAAAAAAGAAAGAAAAATGTTGAACAAATTCGTGCAACATTTTTTAAACAATTCTTTTTCTTTCTTTATTTCCTTTAGAGTAGAGATAAACTTGAAACAGGTAACGTGCCTGGAATTCATACTCCAACATAATTTCCAGTAAAAGAACAAAAATGTTGAACAAATATGTGTAACAATTTTTTAAACAATTCTTTTCTAAATCTTAGGTATTGCATCTCGAAAGTGTGAAGTGTGAATTGCGATAAAGAAATAAGCAAGCTCGTCCCAGAATTCACGAACAATGCGATTACTTATTCATTCATATTAAATGAAGTATGAACTTAAATTAAATATCCATATAATTGCTAGTAAAAGATTCGAAAGAAAAAATACTACAAGAAAATTCACGCCTAATTTCACAAACAATTTCGTATCGAAGGAATCGTATTCGTTTAAAATCTATAAAATCACAAAGTCGAGGCTCACGTTCATTCACCCATCGCAATAAAATTGTGTAGTATCGGTAACGCGTCAAATAATTTCCAGCATTGTTTGTTAATACGTCGATGCAGTAACTAATAGCCGCTCGATTGCCTAATAACTAACCGGCTCCGACGCGATCGGGCACAATGAGAACGGTCTCGACCCTTTAACGCGATTAATTTCTGGAACATCGATTCGATTAATAATCGATAGTACTAGTCTACGAGTGGAGTATGCAGCCGAACCTCCTGCTGGTACCACGATGGGGCTATTGTATCGATTGCACGGGCTATCGAACGTTGACGTATGTGTGTATGTCATTTTTTTTAATCAAATATTATCTAGTGTCTAGAGAATATAGAAATGGTGTATGTATCTACCAATTCGATGAATTATTTCATCGAATTTTTCGAGTGGATCATTTTACGAAAGAATTACATTTTAAATAGCAACTTACCAGGACTTTAACGTTTATAATAATAATAATAATTTATTTATCAACGGGAATATTCCCTTTATAAAAGGTTAATACAAAATTTGATCCAAGTTGCAAATAATTGTACTCATCAATATTTACCTTGTATAGTATTTGCAATAAACAATAAATGCTAAGATCGACTTTGAATATGTAGAAATTTCGAAAGGATCGTTTAATAAAAGAATTACATTTTTAATAGCAGCTTACCAGGACTTTAACGTTTATAAAAGGTTAATACAAAATTTGATCCAAGTTGCAAATTACTAATCAATATTTACCTTGTATAGTATTTGCAATAAACAATAAATGCTAAGATCGACTTTGAATATGTAGAAATTTTTAATCCTAGAAATATAAAAAAAATAGTACAACGATGAAAAAACAGAAGCCCGATCTAGGAAAATCGCAATTCCTCTCTTACTCATTAAAGCAACGTACGCGTAGACGTATTCATATTGTATATTCCGCTCTTTTTGAATTTAAAACGCAGGCCGCGAGTGCTCTCGCGAATCGCGTGGAAAAGCGAGAAGAGTCGATATGAAAGCGAACGAGGCGCCACGTGCTGAACACGGGAAATGCTCTTTTTTATTCCCACCTCTTCTTTCCTCCTTTTCTCGTCGGTGACGACGCGGTGCCTGTTTCTCAGGGATTACGCGTGTTCCCTCCTACGCGAGTGGCTCGTTCGAGTGAGAGAGACAGGTAGATAGAATAGAGACAGAACGAGTATATATGAATGTATATGTGGAAAAGAGAGAGAGAAATAAGCGAGGTGCATTCACCGACTTCCCGTCTCTCGTTGCATCCTGCGAATCGTGTTCGCATTTCTTCTATATATGCACGCGTTTACACTTATATATGTAGACGTGTATACGTTTCTGAAACGTGCCTAATGTTAGCAGACAGCCTAGCGTGACAATGTAGCCCGAAACAGGAACGAGCCGCGACGAGACATTCTTTTTCCCCTCTAATTCGCCAAATTGCGACGAGTGAGATACGAGGACAATGAATCAGAGTAAGATAAGGAGATATGGGTAGACAGTTTTGTATTTTTCACTTTGATGTTTTTTTCTTTGAAGTATGACGAAACTTTAAACATTCAATTTTTTTGTCATATTGTTCATTCTTATTCGTTTCGTTCGTGTAATTTTTGTTCATTTTCACTGATTCTTTCAATTTTATTACAGATATATTTTAGTCGTTCTCCATCGATATTTTTTAATTTTGTTCATTATCAAGATCAATGGTGGTAAAGCTTTTCTCTTATTTTAAACATTCAATTTTTTTGTCATATTGTTCATTCTTATTCGTTTCGTTCGTGTAATTTTTGTTCATTTTCACTGATTCTTTAAATTTTATTACAGATATATTTTAGTCGTTCTCCATCGATATTTTTTAATTTTGTTCATTATCATGATCAATGGTTGTGAAGCTTTTCTCTTATATCCGAAGCTTCATTTTTAGAAATCCTCTTTCGATTCTCTCCTCGTAATAATCCTTCGATTCGTTTCAGAGCTTTAAATGGGCGCATCTAACTCGCGTGACTCATCGATTCTCTCCGGTACACATCCGAACGTACTTACGATCGATCAAAATCCTCGTGATTATCTCTACGAGGTCGTAATCGTTCCTTCATAAGCTTTCATTTTGAACCGTAATTACAGACAAAGAGACGAAACGAGGGAGATAGAGGGAAAGAGAGAGAGGCATAGACGGATGAAGAGAGACAGAAAAAGAGATAGCGAGAAAATGTAAAAGGATTTATTTAATCCCGAAGGATATCGACCGAATCGGCGACGCTCGACACGATTTTACTCTCAGACTGTGGAATAATGCACCCCTCCCCCCTCTTACGTTCGATCGCTAGACGAGACTCTTAACGCCTTAAGGATCGGTGTTTTTTGATTCAAACTTCGTGGGCTTTCCGGAATCTTGTCATTATCGGTAACGAAGACCAGACTGACAAAGGTGAATGGTAACGACCGAAGAAACGAAGAATACCATATTAGAAATCCTATTGATGAGTTAGTTAAATAAGTTGATGAGAGAAAAGGAACGAAATTTGTCCACTCTAAGATAATGATTGACCTATATATCACGGATTGGTTGGAACAGTGGCTTCCTCGTGTCAAAAAGATATTAACGCGAAAGAAAGGAGAAGAAGTAGAAAAAGTCGAATGGAAAAATATTCTAATCCCCCTGTCGATCGGAGAAGCACGAGATCGAATCCTCAAAACGAACCTGTCTCTCTCTCTTGTTAATATCCACGAGTTGGACATTTTTGACATCGGGATGGGAAAAGCCGGAGCGGCGGCCACTTTTTCTTTCCTCCCGTTCGTTCCTTTTTATTTTTTAAGAGATGACAATAACGAAGCGCGTAAATTCCAAGTCGTCCGAGAATTCAATGACAACGCATTATCGGATATATTCCTGGCCCCTTTTCCTGACACACCCGTTTGCCACGTCAATTTCAGATCCCGAAGGATTATTCTATGAAGGGTTTCCGAATTTTTTTTTTTTTTTTCGTGGTTGGCCACCTACCATCGACATCCCCGTTCCATGTCCTCATTTTTTATATCTGTCAAACGTGTCTCGTTCATTATTATAAAAAATTGTGATAAATCTAAAGCATTTTATTGAAATTCTTTCTGATTATAAATGTAAATAGATTAAAACACAAAGATTAATTGTGATGTAACATTTTTTTTTTCACTAACTTTGGTTTTGATTAAGAAAACATTATCAAAAGCAAATTATGATGAATTTTTTCATCATATATAAATTCTATTTATTTATTTGATCCTATTCGCGATTAGACGACTACTTCGTTCATTTTCTCGACGAAGCACGAGATTTCTTTCTTTTTCCTTTCTCCTCTCCAATTTTCCTTCCTTCTCGGGACGAAATATTCGCCAGAGAAAAAGAAAGAAGCACGACGAACGACCTCCATCCACCGCCATTTGACGGTTTTATAGAAACGGTATTAAAAAAGGGAAACATTAGGGGGCTGGGCGAGGTGCGAGGTAAAATTAAAAAGGTTACGGCCTTTAAACGGATACATTTCCAGATATGAAATTTCTCTTCTTCTTCTCACTCTTTTTTTCCTTCTCTTTCTTTTCTCACCCTTAGCTCGTTAAAAAACTTTCCCCAAAGGGGCGTCAATAATCCGGTGAACTCGCGGATATACCAAAGTGAGCGTTTAAGTATCATTCCTTTCAATCTATTAACGCGTGGGATTCTTAAACGACATTCATATACAATTAATATATATTAAAAAATAATTACACGAATGTACAAAATCAAACGATAAATTCAAAGTGTCATATTCAACGTAAATGTAAGTTTTGGCCTATTTAAATTGAAAAATACAATTAAAAAGAAGCCAAAATTTGAATATAAAAACGTTGGGAAGTGGAAGAAGAGATGGTGGGACCAAAAAAAAAAAGAAGGACCGAGTAAGGGAGAAAATTTGCGGAGAGTTACGAGAGACGCGAAATAAAAACGAGACGAATTAAAGCGGCAAGCACGGCAGCGTGCCGTTAGAAAAAGATAGAGAGGAAGAGAGAGAGAGAGAAATAGAGAAAGAAAAAAAGGGCTACGGGTGTGGGCCGACGGCGATGAAATTTAGTGAGTCGTTAGCGCGTGACAGCTTCGGCCAGTTGGTAGCTCGTGTAACGGATTGCCGGCCCCCCTCGTACAGCGCGCTAACTACGAGAAAAGCCTGCCGCGGGTTATATCCGATCCGGTACGGATGCTGCGCGAGCTTGGACCACCCTTTTCTACGAAAGATCCCTTTCTATCTCTCTCGAGGGGATGACAAATACATCGATACGCTCACCAGCCGGTCCCACTATTTTTTTTTCAGTTTTATATCCATAACTTTTACCCTTTACATTTTTAAAAAAATCAAGGATTAAATGAAAACTTGATTAGAAAATCATCACTGCTATTCTTATTTAAGTAATTTAACCAGGAATATTGCAAACGTTTAAAAAAAAAATTATGCTTATAATGCTCACTAGCCGGTGCAACTCGCCAACCGGTCCCACTATTTTTTTTTTTTTTTATTTCAGTTTTATATCTATAATTTTTACCCTTTACATTTTTTAAAAAATCAAGGATTAAATGAAAACTTGATTAGAAAATCATCACTGCTATTCTTATTTAAATAATTTAACCAGGAATATTGCAAACGTTTAAAAAAAATTATGCTTATAATGCTCACTAGCCGGTGCAACTCGCCAACCGGTCCCACTATTTTTTTTTTTTTATTTCAGTTTTATATCTATAATTTTTACCTTTTACATTTTTAAAAAATTCAAGGATTAAATGAAAACTTGATTAGAAAATCATCACTGCTATTCTTGTTTAAGTAATTTAAACAGGAATATTACAAACGTTTAAAAAAAATTATGCTAATAATGCTCACTAACCGGTGCAACTGTTTTTTTGTCTATAAAGAAAAGAAAAAAATTGTAAATACATAATTATTGGCATTCTTGCTTTTATTATCGTAAATTTTTTGTTTTACTCTTCATTCGACACCATTAAAGCATAATTACATAGTAACCTTTACGAACTTGCGGACCGATATGGAGAAGAATGAGGAACAATGGACGACAAGCGTGTGCGAGAGAAAGGGTAAAGTTGTATGAACAGTTTTCTGTAAATTTCGCGACAAGAACATAAGCGTGGAGCAACGGAGGTAAGCGGTATTTTCGAGTTTCTATCCACGGTACGCTAACTACGAAGAGTCTCGTCGTCCATATTTGCTCAGGAATTCCAATATTCGCGTGCACGGGATCACCAAAAGCAGAAGAGTGTCAGGTTTGGTCCAACGTAGCGGAATCTCGCGCAAAATTCCAGTTGAATTCAATAAGAACCCCGAGAGTCCTTCCCACGTGCTTCTCTTTTCCCATTGTTTCTATCTTCACCTCCATCTCTCTATCTCTCTCTAACTGTCTCTCTATTCCTAGCGTTTGCACTTAGCACGTAACTCCATGTACGCGAACCTCACCCGTTTTGTCGCGTCCACGATCGTGTTGGTTCTTCAATTAGAAAAGACAAAACCTGACCAACCTTTATACCAAGAAATCCAAGAATTTATTCATCATTTTAATTACACATAATACGTCGCAGTATTTATTGCAATATTTATTCACATGAATTTGACTCTGTATGACTCTATCGATTGATTCGAATTCATATCAGTCAAAAATAATTAACAATCGCTATGTTTAGTTAGAACTCTTACCGTTTCGGTAACGCTGTTGCCTAATTCCATTCTGAATCGATAGGGTCGCATGCGACCCTAAAATGGTAATGGGGCTTCGAAGCCCCATGATCGTGGGACAAAAATTTACATTGCATGCCCGGTCTATCTTATACCTCGTCTGTGGTAGAACCAAGAGTACTTCATTTAAAACAGCTTTAATTATTACTTTGAAGAAACCTTTGGCTATGATCCTTGATTATAACTAGTAACACGTGACCACTCCAGTTGCCTCTTTTTCTTCTCAACTAGAGTTTGATGAAAATTTATCGTAAAAAAGTTGTTCTTTCCTGAAAATAATATCTTTTAAAATTATTTCTCGTCGCGAGGAAGATTCGAGAACATCGATAAAGAGGAATCGAAAGATGGAATCGTCTACGGTTCGAGGACACGCGCGGCGTTTTGTCCCGCGGTTAAAGCCGCGAGCAATTTCTGTCTCAGCTTTTGTCAAAGCAAAAGCTTTTCCCCTCTTTTTCTCGCTCGCCATAATGCAACGGGATTTCTTTTTCTCGAGGTTGGAAGGAGGGAAGGTAGAAGAAGAAGATAAGGGAAAGGCATTTTACCCCAAAGGCCTTTTCAGCCGATTCACCGCACCGAAACGAGAAATCTCCATGCCGCGTCGTTACTCAAATTTGCGTCGACGGAAAGAGCCGCTGGGTGCTTGTATATCCGAGAATTCGTGGTAACAACTACTATCTCGAATTTCTCGGATATATTCTCTCTCTTTCTCTTCTTGACTACCCATATCCCCCAGATGCGACATTATTCTGATCGTTCTCTTTTCCTAAAATAACGAGGATTCGTTCGTTTCGTTACACAACGAGTCAGTCGTGCGATAAAACATTATTCGATGTTATATCCTCGGGTAAAATGAGAGTAGATGGTTTTTGTAGTCTTTTTTCAAATTGAATAACTATTCTTTCAAACTTTTAATAATAGTTAATGGTTGTTGGAGTTATCAAACATACGGCATGCACGGTTTGTACGTATACCGAGCGTAGAAATTTTATAAATTAATACAGAACTAATAAATAAAGAACTAATTATTAGCTGCACTAGATAAATATTAAGATTTACAAATGAAGAAACGTAGAATTTCATTCTACTTACCCTCGTCTCTTATTATCAAACGAACACATTTATTATTTTTCATTGTAAAAATATCAACGACTGCAAAGCTTTACAAATTCTACCTAACGTGTAACAAATGTATGACATCGCATTAGTACATTATCCGAGTTGGCGAATAGAATTTATGTCCATACAGTGTTACCAAAATATGAAGGATGCGCCCGCATGCGTCTGCACGGGACTGCGTACATAGTACATCTACGTATAGCTTCGCGAAACAGTAAATAGCAGTTCGACGATAGCGGAGGCTCTACGATGATATCTAAATATGTACTCGCGCTTTACGCATGCCAACGTGTTTGTTCGTGTGCACCCAAAGAAATAACGTAAAAAATAGAAAAAAAAGAGTGGACCCACCGAAAGGTTCGAATGTTTATCGCGTAAACAAAAAGCTCTCTCAATTTACGAAAGTTAATGAGCTTCGATCGACAAATGCGCTTAGATGTTTTGCAATTTATTTGTTCGATTACCGTGTATCATAAATTGTTACGTACGATGAAACATTCAATTATTAACCCTTTGCACTCGGCGTCGAGTGTGACTCGACAATACAGATTTTTATGATAATACGACGTCAAGTGACACTCGTCGTTCATTGTACTCACATATATTTCTGTCATTCATTTATCAAGAAGTAGAACATATTTTTTTCACAACATAGCGAGTAATATATTTTTAGCCCTTTGTATTCAATGTCGAGTGTGACTCGACAGGACTGATTTTTATAACAATACCGTATCGATTTATGTGTATTCCATGTAGATTTTTGTCGTACTTGTAAATTTTTCTTCAATTCACCTACTCGCACCGCGAATATGTTATTTTTTTAACAATGTAGTTAGTAATTTATAATTTGAAATTAAATGGTATAATTGTGGAATTATGCTCCCTCAGAAGGGACATCCGAGTGCAAAGGGTTAAGATATTAAAACGATCGAATTAAGATGATTGTAAATTGTTTATTTCATTCGATGTGTGTTGGGTTTTTATAATCAAACGTGTTTTTATGCATTTGGAAAAAGATTTCGATCGTCGATGATCGAACGACCACCCTCTTCGTGTTATTTCCCTTCCTCTTTTCAATATTCCCTCTGCGCCGATCGCAAATCGACTCGTTAACGATGATTGCCGAGCTTGCCGTACGAGAGGGACGGGGGAAAAAAGAAGGAAGATTTCCAGTCGATAACTCCTTTCCGATGACGCCATTACCATCGTTCCACGAGTGACACGAGCCATTCACATGAGCGAACTCGACTTGCCAGTAGGAGGAAGAAGGAGGATCCCATCGTGTAAAATCCTGAGAAATATGCGAGTACACTCTCGTTAACGCGAACCATAATTTTCTATCCCTCCACGCAAAACGACAGTACGAACGTCTAATCTCTAATCCGATGACTTTCCGAACCCTTTTAACGCTTCTCGGGTATGATTTGCGCGGGGTTTAAAAGCTAACAAGCTTTTCAATATAATTTTTTAACAATATTACTTTTTAAATATATGTTTAGTACATTCCGAAGAATATAATTGGGTATTTTATTAAATTATACCCTGTATACGTATATACAGGGTGTCCAAAATATCTGGCTGCAAGATCCAGTATTTAAAAGTAATACTATAGTTTCTAGTTTTATTTAATTTAAAGTTTCATTATTTTATGTTCAAAATCTAATCACCTTCCATAAATTTCTATCCCCTAACAAAACCGTACGACCACCACGAAAGATAAAAATCGATCGAACTCCTTTCTTAAAAACAACATTATCCTTCCACCAAGCTGGAATTCGAACGATATAATCGAACATTCCGATAGAAGAGAGAAAACTCGCTTGAGCTTGCGCACGCGGGCAGCACGTTAGCGTTATGTCCTGATTATAGTCGGAGAATGCAGAAATTCTCGCGTAGCCCGCAATAACGCGGCTCCGTAAATTATGCGAAGCAATTATCGTGAGTTTCGTGCGTTACTAATACTCCTGGCAACTGTACCGTTCTATAAATCAATTCCAAGAGTCCCTTCCTTACTTCGGAATTTACAGGGTCCTTTTTGATGTCCTTACGATCAAGATTAGCTAGGTTCCCGGATCTCCTAACTCGTTCTAAGTCCTCCTAACTCGTTGAAAAGAGAAATGATTCCGAGATCGCAAGATTGTACCAGCAAGCCTATTAATTAAACGTAATGCAATAAAATAAACAATTTTATATATTTAAAATAGTTTTAAACATACTCTCCACAATCACATGGAATACATGCATTTCACAAAGTTGCAAACATCATTCATCATAATCGTATACATACAAAATCCCAGTATATCACTGCAAAGCAGAGATTCTAATTAAAAATAACATATATACGATTCCCAAGACTAGCAACAGCGAATTTCTTTAGATCAACTTTCTCAGAATTTACAAGCCCTTTTTGATATCCTTACGATCACGACCAGCCTGCTTCTGGATCTTCCGACTAGTTCTAAATCCTTCTAACACCATGAAAAGAGAAATAATATGAAGAGGATCCATAGCTCCCAAGGTTGCTCCAGCAACCCTATTACCAGCGACTACTACAACCATACATACACATATATATTCATTCGTGGCTTACGTTACCATTCCATAGCGACAGCCATTTTCATAAATCCTACGTCTCTCTTCACCCTTAATTGCAATTTGCTGTAACGTCGAGCATTTCACTGTCCCTGGCCCGTGTTACGACGCCACCTTATTGCACGAGTACGATAGATGCACCGTTGCATCTTACATATGTAACGTCTCGTATACACGCCGATGTTAGCGTACACCGACTAGCATCCACCTTTATATACATATATATGTATATATATATGTAGAGTGACACGAAAAGAACGTGCTCGGATAGCTGCATGCACCTACCTTCCGGCGAAACTGTTACGTCGTCTTTCTCTCACTCGCTCTGACTCTTTCCTCGACTATCTATACGGTATATCTCTTTCTCTCACTCCGTGATGCATAGCTTTCGAACGATCCGTGTTACTTTAACGGATGCATAAGTTTCCAGAAACGTTTCAAAGCGACCCAAATGGATCATTTCGATGTAGTGATCTTTCGGGATCTTTTGGCATTTTTTTTGGATCAAGAGGCGATAGTGGAAAAAGAATTTATAGAAATTTTTGTACAACTTGACGTGTACATGGAAGATTATTGTGTGATAAGTAGACTGCGGATCTTTATGCAAATACATATTTTTCTTATTGCGTATGTTTTTCAAATTTTACATGTAAGACAAATCATTGAATATGTCACATGTATTCTTTTGTATTTGACATATTTTTATTCAGTTATCAGCTCTACTTGCAATATTTGACGAATCATGAATTATAATTCATATGAATTTGCATAAAGATCCGCAGTCTAGTGATAAGTGAACACAATGTTTTATTCGTTTCAATTAAAACTTCATATCATACGATATAATATTGTAATTATTACATACTTGTAATATTTTAATAGCATTATTAATAAAATCTCACCTAAAATTAATTTTTCACAAATCCTATTAATAAGAATGTTTTATTAGTTTTTCTACAAAACAATTCGAACGTTGTAAGAAAGATGAAATAAATATATATATATTTTTTTGTATGGTTCGTTATGACGTACGACGAGACGGGCGACGAGTTCGCCACTCGAGTTCGTTAACGAGCGATGCATAAATTGAATAAAACGCGTTCTCGATAACAGATCGATATATACGCCACGATTCGAGCCATGGGGAAAATCGAGGATAGGTGGACGTTGTTAACTTTATGAGAGTAGTAAAGCACGTAACGAGAGCTCGGAAGTCGATCGATGTGACATAGAATAAGAGAGAGAGGGGTTAGCGAGGAAAGAGAGAAGGAACAAAAGGGCTCACAATCGTATTCGTTTCATATTCATGAGGCACCGTTCTCCTTGCATTGCTCAACACGCTATCCTGGCATTCGTCGTCTCGATCTTGATTTATGCTATCGCTAATTGTCGTTGGTCGTGTCGATCTTTGCCATTGTATGGATCACTTGGAAACCATTCGAGACACGATTTATATTTTATCATACGGATGATCCTTTCGTAATATGAAAACTTGAGTGACTCTCGTGTAATACGGAAATTCGTACAATTTGATCATCTTTGTACTCGGTGTCGAGTGTGACTCGACAAGACCAGATTTGGACGTTCATTTTTGTTGGTTCTTGCAGATTTTTTTTTAATTTAATTATTAATTAATCGAACATACTATTTTTTACAATGTAGTGAGTTAATAAATTGGTAGGTATAATGCGGGAGGTATGTCGTCGAGGGCAGAGAGTTACGTGTATAAACCTTGTTGAATGCGGGTCACCCATACAAGACTATCTCATAACTAGTTAATTTTATTAAAGAATTCATATTATACCAGGATTTACCTGTATATCTAATATAATTTAATTATGATAGGCTAATTGTAGTACATACGACTGTTTTATTAAAACAATAATATTTCGATTCTCGTCCATCAATTTACTAACAGATTATAAATTGATATCGAAGGAAAAATGAGAACTTGTTCATCTAAAAAATTTAACAGGGTATCCCCCTACAGGACCATCGGTCCTATCACGAGCATAAATAGAATCTGTTCGAGACACACTCGTCAAAAACTTTCGTACAGGTATAACCAGAAAATAGGAAAGTTTTGCTCGAGACTTCTCCACGGCTCTCCGGGGAGGACACGGAAGATCGAACGAGAAAAATGCCAAAAGCAAGGTATCGCGTTGCAAAAATACATCTTGCTTGTCCACAAAGCTATTTTTTTTATCATTGTAAACGAACTTTGAAAAAAAAAAATTAATGCTAGTGACTACAGTTGTGTTGGCGCGTGAGTGCTATATCTATTACAGGTGACTAGCACTCAATTTTTGATGGATCACTTTCGAAATATTAGCAACTTCCATTTATTTACATTTACGAGTACGTAGATATAACTTTAATCATAAAAAAACGGAAAATTTGATATAAAAATGTGTTAATAAATTTTTATGCACTTTTATACTAGAAAAAAAAAAAAAAAATGTGGACGAACATCGTTTTCTTATAACTTTCTCGACCTCTGAAATTTATTCGACCCGTCACGAGTCCGTGACCCGCGTGATCCTTCGAGATATTTTGGTGGGTCTGAAATTTATACGATTTTTCGTAGGCACTTAGTAATTTTATTCTTGCAATAATAATAGTACACGCCACTTCGTACTCGGGCGTGATGTCCCGTCGAGATACATTTTTTTCCATTTATGCCGAGTCGAGTTTGCAAAGTGAACACGCTGCCATAGTGAACGTGACATGGAAATCTCGCGAAAGTAATGCCCTCTCTCCCGAAAATCCCGTACTACGTGTTACATATTTCTCTCTCTCTTTCTCGTGTAAATGTTGCAAAAATTTCATGCAAATTTCGAGGATAGTGCGTGACTTCGTATCGTCTCTCTCTTGCTTTCCTTTCAGTACCTTTCTGCTTCGAATGTAAAACGACGCGTTTTACAACAAATTTTCACGCGTTATTCCATACGCGGAAATAGCTTATCAATATTCGCGCATCGATTTTTCAAATTCACCGTGGAAAATATAATATTAAATATTCTATGCTTACATATATGCACATTTTTTGTTTAATTAAATATTATTAACGTTCTTTCGCTCGGAATCGCGATATCATGATCACGTGACTATGTAATTTCGAAGAAATTAGCATCAGGACGAAACGGTCACTTTATCGTAAAAAAACAATTCCCTTTTTTATCATTAGAGGGATCCATTAATTATCGAAGCAATTTTCTCGTCGTTGGTTCACTGGGAAATAACCGATCATCAATTTTCTTAAAATTGTCATTCGATATCGTGCTATCGTATCGTTCGATTCATATATATTTGTAATTTATAGGTAATATTTTTATTTATTTCTTGAGAAATAAACGAAACGTGGTATTTCGCCCGTCGATTCCTTTATATTCGATACATATGTATATGAAAGTAATTATAAGTTTTTGAACGATACCGCGGCAATGCAAATACGCCCGAACACATTTACGCGAGTAATTAAAGCCACCCATCACCGAGCTACCGGTGGTACTGCCGTTTGCTGGAACACGAAACTTTCGTCGCGTCGAAAATTTGCTCGATACAAACAAATCGGCTTTCCGTAGCAATATTTGTGCGAAATAATCGACTGAAACGAGAATCGGGGACCTGTCCAGGGCCGTTTACGCAAAATATACGAGCGTAAGATTGTTTATGTACACGGGTAATGAAAACGAACGATCCGTGAAACGTGAAAAATCGCGACGCGTTTCGTTTTGGTCAACTTCTTTTTTTTTGATCGGTGAAACTTCGCGAATTTTTAGACTATTTAATTTGGTAGAAGAAGAGGAATAATAAAAAAGAAATGGAAAGGAACGTAACCAAAAAAAAAAAAAGAGGGTCATGGAGTTATCGATTCGATCGACGCCGTTAAAATTCGTGACAGCTGCTGAAAATTATTCCAAGTTGTGACTTCGACGATTTCCACGGCGAATATCTCGCGATGCGGCGCGCGCGATTTTGGGAAATAGTTCCGGGGAAATCGAATGCAGTCGTTGGTACGGTTATAACGAACTCGTATTTTGGCCCTTTTTGACGTTGTCATAGAAATTGAAACGGGTTGAAGTTGACAGGATGTGCTCGACTTTAACACGCACCGTGGTAAACTCACGAAATTATATTTATTCGATAAAAGGGAAAGAGTGATCCTTCTATAGCTCCCAAACAAGATATTAATTTTAAATAAACTTATTAAAATTATATGAAATGAAATTCGTTTAAGTACTTGTCAAATAAATTAATGTGAAATGTTAAAAAACTACATGTAATTCTTTTTGTCAATGAGATAATTGAATAAAAAAACCAATTTATATTTTAATTTTTTTTTACAATTTTGTCTCATTAAAAATTCGCATAAAATACATTAAAAAATTAAGAAATATTTGTTTCATGGGTTTGGCATTATTCTAAACGTTCGTAATGGAATATAATTTCCTTTCAACACTTTTGCACTATTTCGTGCTTCCTCATGCAACGTTTATTGATATTTCCCAAGGTCCGAAAACAATTTTCTTACGGTAAAACGATGCACGAAATGTGAGAAAGAAGCGAAAGCCCGGCACGGTTTTACGATCCGATACCGAATAGAAAGCGAAACGTGAAAATAAGCTTGTTCTCTATGTTTCTATACCCTCTCTATCCTTCTCTTTTCTTTCTTTTCCCCTAGCTCGTATCCGTTGCGAGCAGAACGGAACAAACGAACGAACGAACGAACGGTCCAGCTGGGAAATGGAAATAAATTCTGTAGCGAGAGGAAATTTAATAAGAAGGAAATATCAAGGGGCTCGTGGTAACCGTTGTGTACGTCTGTGTATCTTTTCTAAAAAAAAAGATTTCGGTTTTTTTTATATTTTATTTCAAAGAAAATTCAAAACATAATGGCCACGAGCTTATCAAAAGATAAGAACTTCTGTCCACGTTTAGTAAAAAATTAATCGTGCGTAACAAGCTCGTTTGTACGCCTTGTTTTATTTCGTGATCGTGATGCACAAGGTGTCATTTAAAAGAATTTTTTTTCTTTTGCATTTTATATGTCAGACTTGCTTATTTATATCAAAACTGCATTGTCAAAGTATTTTACGAGAGTTTCTCTCGCTAAAACCGAACCTGTCAGATAAAAAGCATCTAACCAACTCTCTGGAGCATGTACAATACCTATTTAGCGAGCTTTACCAGTTTAATATAATTTAATGTAATTACCTGTGTAATAATATATACGTAATAAACACATAATTATAATATACCTAAACACTAATAACAGATAAGCTCTATAATATAATATAACGTAATCATAATACAGTAAAATATAATTATTATTCAAATAGCAATTTCAGAAATAATTGTCATTTTTCTTGATTTTTTTTTTATTACAAAGGATTAGTTTTTTGTTCACATTGCTTCACATCTAACGCGTGCTTTTCGTCCCGTTGATTCTACATTAGGATTTTTACACGATCTCTCGTGAGAGAAAAGCAAAAGGAATGGTTGATAGAGGAACGAGAAAGAAAGAAAGAGAGGGAGTATTACAGGGTGCAACAAACTAACCAGAGACCGCAGAATCGTGACGAAAACTCATCGCTCGTGCGAAAATCCAACTCAAGCGAAGAATATTCACCGAGAGGTAGGAAAAAGGAACGAAAAGGATAGAAGAGAAGAAGAAGAGGAAGAAATCATAATGGCGAAGCAAACCGCTTCGTTTTTACTTTATTTTTCATCCCTCTGACCTTTCCACTCGGTGTCTCTCCAAAAAATTCCATTGAAATTCTACAACTACTACTACTAGGTACCTCTACAACTATTCGCTTCTTCGAGCTCCACATTTTAATAATGAAATACATTTTCCTCTTGGATTTTTTCAAGATTTACGTTTCATTTTATCCTTTGTTTCTCTTCCACTAAGACAGAGAGAAAGAGGGAGAGAGAGGGGTCGAAGAAAGTTTTTTTTTTTTTATACCACGACTAAGGCAACTCGCAATGTCCGAGAAGAGGGTTATTAACGAGGTTAATAACGAGAGCCTTAATTAGAGTTTCTTTATTTAATATTTGTTTAAAGTTTCATCGTTGAGAGTGAGCTTCTAAAATTTTACGATACTTACTAAATACTTATTAAATATTGTGTAGAATGTAAAAAAAACTTTTCGTTTATACTCTAATTTTAGACTACTACTAAATTCTTAATTCATATATGCGAATATTATGTGAAATGCAGAACTTTTCCGGTTAAAAGATTAGATAAAGACTGAATACTATAAATAACCTTTTACGTCCTCTTTAAATAATAATTAGATAAAAATATTAAAACATTTCCATTTCATAGAACAGTTGCAAAAAAAAAACAAAGTATTTTCCTCTACAGAAAATAAAGTTAAACACAAAGTAACGATACGGTTCGAGGGATTCTCTTTCTCTACATCCCATTCTCCTCTTTTCTCTAGCACTAGTAATAGTTAGGAAAAAGCATTGGAAAGTATCTCGACATCGCGGAGTCTCGCAGAGTTCTGCGGAAGGGTTGGATCGCGATACATGTTCTCGTTGCACGCTACGGAAACTCGATGAATTCAAATTTACCGCGAGAGAACACTTATCGTAACGAGTTTCTAAACGCACCGAGCCACGTTTGATTAGAGTAGTTGCTAACAATTCTTGCGATTCGACGGGAAAGCGCGGGGAAATACGAAAACCGTAAAGTTCGAGTTTCTGACGAACACGTGCGAGCCATGCACGAATTTTACTTTGTCGAAAAGAAAAAAAGACGTGAACGTTCGAATACCCAAAGCTCGTTTCTACTAGAATCAATTTGGAGTTTAGAAAAGAATTTTAAAAGCGTAGGTATTTAGGACTTAAGACTATTCTTCTACTCTAATACTTAAAAAAAATACAGTTCATTCGGTTACTCGAGAGTAAAGTAAATTTACTTATTATCTCATTCTGTCCGAATAAAAGTTTCTTTTAAATAAATTATTAGGAAAACTTTTATTTCACCGTCGAGTCTAAAACGACACACTTCCAACATTATATCATGTTATTTCCACTTATACGCGTTACGTTGTGAAAAAAATGTTTAAGATACGGGCAGGTGAATCAAAGAAAAATCTGCGAGTACAAAAACCAATTGAATGTCTAGTGCTGCTCGACCTTGCGTTGCTATAAAAATTCATGTTGTTGAATCACGCTCGACACCGAGTGCAACAGGGTTAAATATATTCTATTTGGAAAAATTAAATTTTTTTATCGCGATTTCTACAAAAAGTAGCTGCAATAATACAGAGTTTTAAAGATCAGCAAGATTTATAAACGCTTATATCGATATCGACGAAAAAGGAGAATGGAAAGTAGAAGTCCCAACGACAAAGCGATCCTTTCGAAAATAAACGCGTCTCGCGTGACGCGGCAAAAGTGTCGTCTATCATCAGCGATTTCAAAATCCAATTCACGCGCTACCATCGAGGAGGAGACGAAGGGGTAGCCGAGGGGGTGGTTGTAACGAATCTGCGAAGGGTGTCGCACGGGCTCGTAAATCACGAAAAATATCCGTTTCGAGCTGGTTTATTTCGGCTATCCCGTATTAAGCAGGAATTCATAACTCAACCTCTAGCCGGACGGATAAATATGATCGAATAGCGATAAAAAAAGGAAATAAGAGAAAGAAACATAGTAAAAAAGGTGAAAGCTCAGCAGCACTTTTCGCACGTTCCTCGAATTTCTATCGACGTTTCACTCTCTTTCTATCTGTCATTCTTTCTTCCGGGGTCTGATCATCGATTGTATGATTTTTTTTTATTACTTTGGTTATAAAGACAAGATTTAATAATAAACAAAATTAGGTTGATTAGGCAATGACTATAATCTTTCCCAAAACGTATTTTCCATCTCTTAATTACCAAAATCTCAACGACGAACGAATCAGCAGAAATTTCCCGAAAAAAAACATCGAGTTACATCAAACATTTTTCTAAGCTCTCGAATACCATTAGCTTGTTACGTAAACTCTAAAATATAAAAAAAAGAGAGATAAAAAAGAAGTCTCACGCGTACGGTACATTCGTATGAATTAATTTGCAAAATTAGCGAACGTATGCAAGCACCGTGGCACCACGCGCGCATCCCATTGTACGCTTACCGGGAAGGATATTAATATTAATTAATCTCAGAATGCAAATGCGTGTTACGCGATAGAGATACAAGTACTAATGAGAGTCGCGTACGATGCATAGGATGATATCAACATAACGCATCGTTATATGGTGTCTGGATTTTAGAAATTATGCGCGAAAAGAAAAATGAAAGGGATATTAATCGATGATCGACGGGCATTGAAAATTTTTTAAACAAGTAATTACTCGTACGATTTTTACGCGATAAAATCATACAATTTTTTTAATCGATCCATCTTCTTTCCACGCACTATTAAAATAATCGTAATCAAATAAAAAAAATCACTCATTTTTAATAAAAAAAAACAATTCCATCAATCAATATTCACAAATAAAAAGCAGTTTAGAATAAAAAAGAGTAAAATGACTGTAATATTCGAACCAACAATGGTTTTGCTCTAGGATACCCAACAGTGGCCACAATCATCATCATCATCATTGATGAATACGATGGAGGGGTTGGAAACGACATAATACGTCATGCTGTACACCGTTCAAGCGAGCAATGCTATTGTGTCTCGCGCCGGGATAAATCGAGTAGCATCTCGAGAGCAGGGAATGGCTCTCGTGGGTGTCCGGCTGGTGTGTTATCCACCTAGGAAGTTGATACCATGCTAGGTACGTTAACTTCCGGTGTGTCCCTGGCTTTAAAAGAGATAGGTAGGAAAGGTCAGCAGAAACCAGGAGAAGCTAACGGAAGCAAAGTGCTTGAGGTTCTTACGAACTTTCGTGCTCTATCTTTTCCTACTTCTCTCCTTCCTTTTTTTTTTATATATACCGTCGTTTGTCGTCCCTCATACACTAGCGCCATATTTTCTATCAGTTTCGTTGAGAGGCTACTCTATCTCACTTTCTTCGTACACCCCTGGAGAAATCAAACCAGCTTTGCCAACGGTCTATCTCTATCTTTCTACGTCTCCTCTCTCTTTCTTATTTCGCATCGTGTTTCTTTGACACCAACCACACCAGTGTCATCCGAGATGTACGCGGCTCTACCGTTATATTTCATGGTACCGTGCCTGCGAACGGTAGCTGAAAGTCTTCTAATCATGCGAAACTTGTTTACTGGCCTGTCTCATTAACGTGATGTCGATCAGATTTAATCGTGATCCGATGATTACCAAATTATAGACCAGGCAGACGAACGATAGACTCCAATTTTATGCGATAAATCAATCTTGAAGTAAATCTGACATTGGTAACTGGAAAAAATGCAACATAAGTAACAATGAATACGAACTGGAGGATAAAGTCCAAGCCGATCGTTTTCCTTCTAAATCTAAGCAAAGCTTCTACGTAAGGCAATAATGGATTCCGTTCGATATAAGGATAGATGACCGAGTACCGGCTCGTACGAATGGACCATAAGAGCTATCGCCTGACGATCAGCATCAACGAATAATTTGCTTCCTCGTGCTATCTCGATGCTGGATCGACTTTCAAATGAGAAGGTCTCGTAGATCGGCTCTTTGCTAATCCAAGGAGTCTCGATTCTCATTCCAAATCTCTTTTTCCCTTCATCGTTTGTCTCTCTCGTTCTTTTCACGGGATACGCACAATAAATGTTCCAACGTATCGAAAAGTTGCGTAAGTTTTGTGTCTCCTTCTCTCTCTTCGTTCTTAACTTCATGCCCGGGTAACGAAAGCTACGAAGCAACGTACGCGTTACCAACACACAAACACAACAGGTGGTTTAGCCACCTGTTTGACAAAGCCCGGTGATCATTAGACGGGCTGTTAGCCTACTTTCTAGTAGACACCAGCGTTTAGCATTCCGTTCAATGTCTCCTGAGTTTTCGTTGAGTTCGGGAGAATGGAATTTTGAGTTCGTCAGTTTCACCGATCGACTCGATTTTAGCGAGATTTTCTTGGAACGGGAGTTCCCGTTGTCGCGTTGCATCTCATTTCGGTTTATGTTAATATTTACGTTCCTGATATTTGTCAGATTTTATAGCAATGTTTGTCGAGTCAAATCATGTTCAATACAGAATACTCAAGGTTCAAGATTGTATGTATGACATGCATTTTGTAAATTTTCTCTAAAATTACATATTCATCTTCATTTTCCAATACTCGAAGTTTAAAGTTCAATGTTTACCGTGAAAAATCTTGAAACTAAAAATTATTAAGCCAGCTATCGACCTCATCGACGTTTCCATAAATTTTACAGGCTCGTATAAGCGCTTCTTTCTATTTTTCCTTGTACTCGAGCCGTCATCGGCATCCGCTAGCACGAAACGCAATATTCATTTTCCGTCAGTTGGCCACCACCACAACCACGGCGATAAGTTATCAAACGCGTTTTGCGGTCCAGCAACGAGCTCGGTTTTGCCCGACGGCTAGGAAAAGAAGAAAGGAGAGAAAAAAATAAATAAAAGGTTGAGTTTGCGTCATAAACGGAGTCATAAACGTGGTCGACTCGTTCCTCTAAAACTATTTTTTCCTTCTTTCTTTCCGTTCCCGAGTAAGTTGATAGCCGCGAAATTTGAAATTCGACTTGTTTAGTAGAAAAAAAAAACAAAAGATATCGATTAAATTCGATCCCTTGGAATATTAAACGGGCAATGAACCTTTGGTTCGGTTAATCCTTGCGTCGTAATTCGAAACAGTTTTCGTGGTAACGTAAGAAAGAGACAGAATGAAAGAGAATGAGAAAGATGACGAGATCGTAAGAGACACGAAGCTAAGAAGTTAGGCCACGATTAGGTAACGCGTTACGTTACTCCGAACGAGTTACGGATCTCGCTTGGCCAACTTGAGCTTTCTCGTGTGCTCGCTCGCGCACACGTGAACAGGTACAGCGTTGGTATACAGGGTGTCCGCTTCCATGTAGTCAAGCGGAGGACTACATGTACACAACAATGACTTGAATCGAAATGTCTAATACCATTTTTCGAAATTCGACTTAGTTAACGAATTATTAACTAACAAAAATCGGCCAATTACGGCGATTAGCAGAGAAAGGCGGTTCACTCGAGCTCGCAGCTAGGCAAAAGATGAAGTGATAGGAGGAGCAATTCACAATAAATGATGTTACATGTCGCTGCTCGCTGTGATTGGTCTATCTTTGTTAGTTAATAACTATTTATCTGAGCCGAATTTCGAAAAATGGTATTAGACATTTCGATTCGAGTCATTGATGTGTACATGTAGTCCTCCGCTTGACTACATGGAACCGGACACCCTGTATATCGTACGTCCGTCGTCGTCTTCGTTGTTGCGTGGCTAACGCAATGACTTTTCTCGATCGTAGGAGTGCCAGCCTCTAGCTTAGAGGCCACCAATGTATACTATATATACATATATATACCTTAAGGTGCTTTTCAATGCTGCACCTGTTAAGTCAATTACGAAATCGCGTGGGCGATGCTCGTTCGAGTCCCTTTCGCCGGTTCGTTGCTTCCTGTAATTTCGATCGTTTAGAATCGTAATGATTTAGAAAGGCTAAGGAAGATCGAGTTGACAATGAATAAACACTGCTCAAGGAAAAATGATGCTTTATATACTTGATTACTCAAGCGTCTCGTTGCGTCATCGTTACACCACGGCACTATGTTTTACGGCTTCGCATTTATGGGATTTACAAAACCGTCCGTTTAGTTGAACGGTAGAACGAGACAGATTAGAAATCCTAATCGGTGTTGGCTCGATTCTTGTTTTCCTCTGGAAGGCAACCGTTCATTCATTTCGTTCCATTCTACTTTTTATAGATTTTACGATACGTCTTTCGCCCTTTATAGCTTGGACAGTTTTTTCTTGTTTGAAAAAAAATTTGATGACTGTAACACCTTCTTACAATTTTTTTAAATGTTTTGTTATAAAATAATATAGTTTAGAAATAGTGAGAATAAACCATAGAAAGTGGAACAAAATTATGTGGTAAGTTGGGCGCTGTAAAGGATGAACTTTGTGCATTCTCATATCCAAAATTATTTAACTTTTTTTTCCTGTATCTTAAATCTTAACAATAATACGGTAAGTCCATATTTCTTAAGGTTCTTAAGGGTTTTCCCACCAACAAAGAGAAATTGTTCCACTTTAGTATCATATGAGACACATTTGTGCAGTTTCAAATATTTTTCCGAATTTTCTAGTTATCTTACGTTCCTTGGAAAATGTCGAACATAATGGTATAGAGAAAGTCAAAGAGATGCCGTAGGGATCATCTTTACTACAAAGACGATCGCTTTAGCATCTCCGATCGAGGGGAAAGTTGTTCGTCGTTTAGCCAGGAATGAAAGTAAATAGAAAATTAGGATATTCGGTAAGCTCGAGCGAGTAAGCTCTCCCTGCGGTCTCGCACGATCGTGGCACCGCAAGGAGAAAAACAATAATTCATGACGCACGTCGTGGGGATTCTCATAGTTCGCGACCGCATGAATTTCAATGAGGGTCGTTGCGCTCGTGGAAAGTTCACCGTGCGCGGGACGACGACGATGGAAGAAAGCGTAGAAAATGTAGATATATAGATAGAGAAGCTTTCATCGTGAGAGTAAGGAAAGGAAGAAAAGAAAACGAGAACTCGATCACGAGAATATTTCTATTAGGAATGTTAAAGAGTCTTGATAGTGCGATCCTTGAAAATTCCACGCAAAAGTTCTTCACCGAATTAAATTTTAAACTGGTAGTAGGAAACTGATGTATCGAATTAATCATTTAAACTTATAATGAAATAAAAATTTATATATAAAACTGACTATTACAAACAATATTAGAAATAAAAAATAAAGTATAGAGTAACTTAATTAATACAATAAGGCATCGATATTGACAAAAGTGATGACATTAACAGTAAAATGAAATAATAAAATTCATGAAAATAACTTGATCGACATTTAACTAAAAAACAATATTGAAAGAATCGATGATGATAATAATAAAATTAATAGAGAGAGAACGTTCGACAGGAATGAAAAGACGTGTCACCGTTCGTCGATATCTATCTATCTCTCTCCCTCTTTGATATTTTTTTTCTATCACCCGCCACATTGAGTTTGCTCGGCCGACAGCGTATAACGTCTACTCTCACCGAAGAAAATGACACGAAAGTCGATCGCCGTCAAGCTTGCGGACGACTTTATGGGGTCGAACGGAAAAGCCTGCGCCGGAGCGTACGCGCACATGGTATACCTAGGTAAGCTAGGTAAGGTAGCTTTCCCAAGGGCCGTCCTCGTACATTTTCCGAGCAGAAGAGAGAAAGAAAATATGGGTGTGTGTGAGAGACTATCTCTCGCTTTCTCTCTCTAACACACTTCGGATATTAGGTTTCGAACGTCAATCAGCGGGGGTCTGATGGAAGGGAAGCCCTCCATCGATCGTTGCTTATGTGACAGCGACGGGTTACGCGCGAATAACGCCGAGGAAATAACGCTGGTGCTAAATCGACGGAGAGAGAGGATCCAAGGGGAGAGTTCTTTTTTTCCGTTCCTTCTTCGTCCCTTTTGAATTTTCCTTCGGGCTTCGACCCACTTCCGTGTTGAAACTCCTCGAACGCTCGAGAGAAAAAGGACAGAGGGGGGAGGAAAGAAGAGAGACCCGTAAGGAGAGAAGAAAATGTAAAAAGTGAAGTAGTGGAAAGAATAGAGAGTAATGGTTAAAGATAGAAATATCAAAATAGTAGAAAATTTGTATTCGAAATTTCGATTGGTTCGTTGTAAAAGAGGAAATGTTCAAAATGGAATGGAAAGAATAGAGCGCGATGACGAACAATTTTAAATGGAGAAAAATTTTGATAGGTTCGATAGGTTCGTTGTTAAATTCGGGAGATCCCTAGGGTGTGAAGGGAACGAAATTTATTACTATCGAGGTAGGGAGAGAAAAATATGAGAAAAGTGAGGTACAAAAAATATAGGTTAACATTATATCCAATAGAATCTAATCCATATTGTTCTTTTCACTTTAGTAAATGAATTAAAAAAAAAAATTCAGAGGTTCATTCGTTACACGAGCGAAGAAACGTTACAAAAGAAAAATATTCGGAATAGAAATTTATTACGTCGGTATTGTAAGAGGGGAAATTCCGTAAATGTAACACAAAAAAATTGTAAATTAAAGTCCGATCCAGCGGCTAACTCCGTACTCATCCTCTCGCGTTAAAAATCAATTAAAACATTTCGGAAGATCCGTTAACCAACAAAAAAAAAGACGGTACGGGAATATATTTCGTATGAAAATTTATCGTAGGAGGGAAAATTCTTTGAAAAAAAGCAAGGTAGATAAATTTCCAAGCAAAAATTAATGATTCGAGTAGCGTTAAATTTATCAATTTCAAAACCTTCATTTTCTCCCACGCTTCGGCACGCTAATTAAACAATTCCAAATATTTCATACACGAAACAGAAAGAGAGGAAGAGAAAGTGATCCATGGTAGAAGACTCTGAACCTAAATCATCATTTTCAACCTGCCTTCTCGATCCGGGTCAGCGCGAAATCTCGCGGCTTCGTGGGCGGTTCGATCCTCCACCTCCTCTTTTGTTTCCACAGTGGCAGCCAACTTTTCTCTCCTCTCTCTCTCTCAGCAGCCCTTTCTCACTCTCTTTACCAAGAGAACTCGAGAAAATCTGAGAAATGTGACCTTTCGAACGCGTCTGTTCTCTATCTCGCTCTCTGAACGCGCACTTTCTCACGCCTACCCACGCAACATGCGGAGATTGATGAAGTGGTTGTACTTGTTGCACGCTTCTCTCTCTCTTTTCCCTTCTCTCTCTTTTTCATTGCAATTCCGTGTATTTCGCGGGTTACCGATCGACAGGATTAACGAGCATAACGCGAGAGGACGAAGTTTCGTTGAACTCTCGAAAACCCCTTAATGATTTCGAAGGAGTAAACGAATAAAGGCCACGGTGGTAGATCATCGTGGACCGTGAGAACGCGATCGAGACGTGCCCGGTTCGATAGTATCGAGTTATGCGTTTATCGAACGGTTAAATATTGATAGTTAACCCCTGCTTGCCGTCGACATGTATTTTTTATACCTTTTATACCGGTCACTGTGACCCAATTTATGTACCGCGATAGTCTTGAAAATATACTGGGTAGTCCACGAAGCGTGGTCGGCTTCGATTATTCTGTTGCACGGTGGTCCGATTGAAAAGTTTTTTTCTGTTGTTGTTAGTAGGGGAAAGGTGGGATACTCGATCATCAGGGATACTTGATCATTTTTCTTTATCTTTTAAATGTAGCAAGTTTACTTCAAAGCATTCAGATTTACGGGTATGTATAGTAAGTTTGGCACCACCGTACCAGTTTATTATTTAAGAACTACATTAGTGTCGTGTTATTTTAAGTGTTGATAATAAAAATTAAGTCTTTAAATTTAAAACAGTGATCAAGTATCCCACCTTTCCCCTATAACGTTGTTCGAACGAAGCTTCAAGAAGTAATCAATTTTTTTCAAAGTTTTATATATCACCTTTAATTTTTTATAGATAAATCTCTAATTTTTTTTACCCCTACCTTATAGCAAATTCATTTAGTAATTTTATAATTATAATATTGTTCATACAAGGTTGTAATAACAAGAATGGTTTTATAACGAGTATATCCTCGATCGGCACACGTCTTTGCTTCATCGACGCTTCGCAAACGAGCTCCAGTAAACAGTCGCGAGCATGCATAAGAGGAACTTTCACTGAACGTTATTAGATACGCGTTGGAATGCGACTACTGGCTGAGGCAAGTGCCAGTGCTGTAAGTATCGACTCTGGTATCCTGAATCTTTCGAAATTACAATAATTTGGATTTATGCTCGAGGCGCCATACGTTCCAACTCGAGTATCCCAAAAATCTTTCGAAATTCGAAACATTAGTTCCTTCAAAATTTTCCAAATCACTAAAACCATTCGGTATTGCAATAATTTTGTTGCATCAAGTACGGTAAGTTTAGCCAGAAACATTCCAAAATTGCAGTACTTTTGATAAATGCTGATTCGATATTTAATTTCCTTCAAACCTTTCGAATCATTCGATATCGCAACAATTCTGATCCATCGCATAGTTTCCCATAAATTCCAAATGAAACATCCGACACCTCTTATAAAATTGCAACAACTCGATGCTATCTTAACTTGACACACAAATCATTGAAACATCAGCACCATAAATTCCAATTGCGTGTATCTCCTGCACTTTTATAAAATCGAAAGAATTTCAAAACGAACGCATAATAAATGTATCCTCGCGACCTTTTCCCACCCACCTCAAATTTCTCTAATCTTTTATCGTTGTCTTTCGTCCCACTTTAACCAAAACGATCTTTAACCCGATATTTCTCGAACGACTGCCTCCCCCATTCATTCTTAAAACGAAATCCTACGAAGGAACGTCGTCGTATTTCGCTTTAAATCCGAAAGTGGATACTCTTAGTCGTTTTTCCATACTAGCAGATGCAAGACGATCCGAGCAATCGTCGATAAAACGGGCTCGCGGCATACTCGAAGAGTCTGGCTCCTCTACAGAAAAACGGATTACGTTTTGCCGAAGCGAAAGGAAGTACGTCTCTCTCTTCCTCTTTTGACGGAAGTCCAGAGAGCGGCATTTATTCGAGCCTGTTAATAATTCCACTTCTAGGAATAATTAACGAAATTTCGAGCGTAACTCCGTTATTAATTACGTTCGTAATCCAGTTTTAATAATTTGTCTTTCTCTCTTTTTCTATCCCTGTCTCTTGCCACGGTTGGCTTCGTTCGGAATATTACGAGCTAGCGAGTCAGTCTCGACGATTTCAAGAATTTCATCGTCGAAAGTCATCGTTAAATTACGAGAGAAAATTAGTACTTCGTCTACCTTACGATATTCCTGAAGAAACAAGAGAAGCGAAGGAGTAACGTCTTTGTGTCGATCTCGCGTTCGTCTAGCTAGCTACTCGAGAGAGAAACTTCTTTAAGTATCCGATCTTTTCATGTATCTAATATCGTCCCGACATTTATGGAACGTGCAAGCGAATTTAGTTACACTGGAATATGTGCGAGTTATATTTAATGGAGAACCCAAAAGAATATTAAAAGAAAATGTATTTTATTATATTAATATTTTAACCGAAAAGTTTTCCGAGCTGCAAACGCGATACGTGTAATTTATTCGAAATAAAAACGCAATAATACCCAAATCAAATAAACGGTAAAGAATCTGTAAAGGTATTATTTTTTTAATGGAAATCAAAATCTGGAATTTTTGAACGAATTCACTCTACATCTCAATTTGATATAAAACAAATTGTATATTTTATCGACAGTGCTGTCGAACATTGGCTTGAATAATCTCTTCGATAACATCACGTAAAGCTAATTAAAAAAAAAGGTATCAAGATCGCTAGAATTTTTGTTAAAAACTTCTCTTACAATTTCTCAACGAATCGGAATGGATTCAAAGTAGCGGATAGTGATTAAAGTGCATTAACCAAGCATCCTAAGCTCTCTAATAGTTTCCTATGCATCTTCATTAAAACCAACCATATATCTCCCGATCTCGTGATTCATAGATCGCAATGGGTTCGTATCGATAAACGAGGCGGAGAATGCCTATCGTAAAAGTTCATTGCAGAAGGGATCTTTGGAGCATGAAAATAATTTTGTTTTTATTTTCTGTACCTTATTAGCTCTCTTTCTCTCACTTAGCATACATAAATCCGCGAAATATCGCGTAAGGCCGCATTCCAATGAGTTAATAATAATCGTGGAAACGCTTCCGTGGCGTGGTTGCTGTAAATTTCATAACGAGCATGAATCGTTTCCTCGCACGCTTATTGGCCCTTTCTTTCTTTCACATTTCTCTCTCTTCCTTTCTCCAGTTCTTTTTTTCCTTTCTCCATATTTATGCTCCGATGAACTGCATCGCTCGTAAACAAGACTTCCTAGTCTCTCGAACTCCATTAATTCGCGAGCGATCGTCGCGAGTACCGTAGACCGTTTTCCGTTAGCGCTTCAATAATTCACCGTTCGCTCGAAGGAGGAGAGCTTGTATTATCGTACGCTGTACTACGAAGAAGAAGCAGAAGGCGACGTTTTCGCGTTTCAAAGAAGGTGAAACTCGATCGATGAAATCGGATGATGCAAAATTGAAGCTCGAGTATCGTTCGGAAAATTTGTCATTCGCGTATGATACGATACGACACTTGATGTATACTAAAAGTTAAATACTCGGATAACTTATTTATTGAAAATTAAATAAAACAATTATAAAATTCGTTGTTATTTTTAAATTGAAAGAAAAATATCTAAATTTCTTTTCCTTCATAATAAATATGTAAATAAAATAAAATTGATCCCAAGAATTATTTTCAATCATCAGGTTATTATATCAAAATAATAATTACAAACCCTTGAGCCAGTAGAAATTAGAGCTCGAGTAACTATATCGTTCGGGAAATTTGTCATTCGCGTATGATACGATACGACACTTGATGTATACTAAAAGTTAAATACTCGGATAACTTATTTATTGAAAATTAAATAAAACAATTATAAAATTCGTTGTTATTTTTAAATTGAAAGAAAAATATCTAAATTTCTTTTCCTTCATAATAAATATGTAAATAAAATAAAATTGATTACAAAAATTATTTTCAATCATCAGGTTATTATATCAAAATAATAATTACAAACCCTCGAGCCAGTAGAAGATTCTAATCCTAGATAGTTCAACGATCCGAGTTACGTGCTCGCAACAGGTATAAGTGCGAATAAGAAAATAGATCATATAGATCTCCACACGTTCTCTCCGGTCATGCTCGTTAATAAACGTATATTTATACCTACGATTACAGAATGTTTCGTACGAGAGAAAGAGAGAGAGAGTATAATCGCTGAAGGGACACGAAGAATGATCGGTCGCGTCCGCGAATCGAACGGCGGGCATCGTGCGTGCGAGAAAGAGAAGGAAATCAAAATAAAAGCGTGGCTAATGGAGCGAGAATAACCAACGACATTCACCATGGACGATAACTAACGATAATTACTCCGAGGGCCCCCGAACGAACGAACGATTCTTGAATATTTAATTGACATATTCAATCGGGGCACACTCCAAGAATTTATGATTCGTATTTCCATTGCTATAAGAACGATCGCTAAAGATTTGATTTTTCTTTGAATATAAAGTACGATGTAAAGATGACCCTTTCTGTAACACGAGATTCCTATGATTTAAAGCAATATCACATTTTTTTATAATCTTACAGATATGGTAAAATAAAAATCGTACAATAAGAAATAAATGAGTTTGTGTGTCACAAATTATGAAAATCAATGTTGGGAATTTGCTAGAATCGAGTAAGTTTGAATGTTAATCAAAGGGTCTTTTTTGAGTCATCTGTGATACATCGTAACGAAAAATGGTAACAGATAAATGATATCGTATTAGTAACGAGATAGTTAATGAATGGAATGAATGAACAGAAATAGACCGAAGTAATCGATCGGGATTGGAAAATCGATTTTTCGATTGTGGCCAAACCACCACCGATCGGCTAACCGGCGCTATTGCTTTCAGAGAAAGGTGCTTTCTGAAATTACAGCGGACTATGGTGGGCAGCGAGTTAGAAACGCGAGATGTGCCCAATATCGATCCTTGAGAATCGTGCATCATGGTTTGGATATGTCGAAACCGCGAAGTCGTTTCTAAAGGACTAGGAGATATTCCTGTGGTCATGAGATTAGATTCGAATTAAAAATTTTTTATAAAGTGGTAAAGGATACTTTTGTAACAAGTTTTATCGATCGATGGTTATGATATTCGTTCAATTAAATCATGTGTTTTTTCTAAATCCACTAAAATTCATATTCTATATCTTCTCTCGCTACAATTATTAAAAAATCCTTTAAAAAAGTGTGTAAAATATCTAAACAAGAATAAAATGTTAAATCACTGTCGACCACGAAGTACACATCTATCAAATCCTAAACGTTTCCGATTCTCGGTGAAAAAAAAAAAAAAATTCGACCAGCTATCAAAATCGTTTCCACGTTCCTACACTCATCCTACGTTCAATCGTCACTCTCAATATCCTAATTCTTTCATGAATAGGAATAGAAAGAGTTCTCTTTCAAAAATAGATTTAAAAAAAAGAAAAAAAAACGAAAAATCACTCAGCGAAGGGTGAAATCGAATCGAAAGCGTCGGTGGAAAGCTTTAATCGATCTTCTGCTCTATTTTAACGTTTCACGGACACAAGGAGTAAAAAAAAAGTTGGCAGTAAAAAAAAATGGGGAAAACAAATAGGGAAGATAGACGGGTCTATATACGCGTACGCGAAAAAAGGAAGATAGTCGTCCTCCCCCCCGTTTCAATTCAAATCTCGACCGTAGGCAGGAGAAAGGAATAAAAGATCGAGTAAGAAGAGAGAGAGAGAAGCCAAGCCAGGAAAATCGCGCGGCCTTAATGCGGAAAGTTTAATGATATTAACGAAAGTGGTATAGTAGGCCGAGCTGCATTTTCAGCCAAGCAACTCTCCGGCAAACGTCCGTTTCATTTACATTCTCCCTCGGAATGAGAGAGAAAGATGCTGGCTGGCTCGAAAAACGCCCTGGAAAGGGAAATCCAAGCGGTACTTTTAATTATTTCTACGGAGAAAAGTAGCAGACTAGCGAGACATTAAGGAATTTCGGGCGTTCCGACAAAACGTTCCGTTGCAATTACAATGAACGTCAGGACTTAAGTGAAATATCACGTTCCGAGACATTTTTGTTTCGTACAATACTTCAAATCCAATCTATCGAATCCCGTTAAAAATGTTAACGGTAATGCAAATATTAACGTTCCAGGAGTCCCACTAACCAAATCCTTGTATTATTTTTTATAATTTGATTTATGATACAAATAACATCTAATGATATTAATCATCATAACTTCTTTCAAAATCCAGATAGGCTACAAAAATAAAAATATTTTATTACCCGTAGAATAATTGAAACAATACAACCATTTCGAAAATTCTCCGAGTATAAAATCGTCAGGAGGAAACGTACGACCCACGATCGTTCGTGTAAATCGTAAAAGCACGCTCGTATCGTTCTTAATCTCCATAACGGCATATCGTTCCGTTCATGCGATATCCCCTCTCCCACCCCGTGCATATTCATAAACTCAAAATGCTTTTGGGTGTAGGTAATAAAATTTAATTAAGCGGAACAGCTGACGCGACTTACAAACTCGTAGGGAACCTACGAGGGTAAGTCCTGTCTATCGAATTCGGTTAAAAAAAATATATATATATGCATAATGAAGAAGGAAGAACGAAGGGGAATCTCTCTTTTGTGTTCTCGAGTTATTCGGACGGTCTGAAATAGTTCGAGATAATCGATATCAGGGAGAGAGAGAGGCACACTTGCGACTGGCACTTGCTAAATTGTCGATCGCTACCCCTTGGGTAGACGTTAGCAAAACGATGGATATGAAAGGAGGGATGAGTGAGAAAAAATAAATTGGAAAGGTTTCCAATATTCTTGGCTAGAATTGATATAAATATCGATTCGGGTAATATTATACAGGGTGTATTCGACCATATAGTCAATCGGGATTCCACGTGTAGCCAGCAATAAATTGAGTCGAAATAAGTCATAAAAGTTAACATAAGCCAGGTTAGTTAACGAGTTATTAATTATTAAAGATAGGGCGAAAAAGCGGTAGGCGGCGAGCCGCGGCCATGCTAATCTGATGGCGAGCGGCGTGGGGAGCGGCGGGCGAAACGATCGAGCATCGAATTGTTTACTTGCGCTCTTCCTTCCTCTTTCGTTCTTTCTCTCTCTTCCTTTCCTCCACGGCGCTACCTTACGTTGGCGACTCACGCGGACTCTCTCTCTCTCCCTTCCTTTCTCTCTTTCTTCTAGCGTCTCGCCATCAGAATAGCATGGCCGCGGCTCGCCGCCTACCGCTTTTTCGCCCTATCTTTAATAATTAATAACTCGTTAACTAACCTGGCTTATGTTAACTTTTATGACTTATTTCGACTCAATTTATTGCTGGCTACACGTGGAATCCCGATTGACTATATGGTCGAATACACCCTGTATATATGTGTAACGTTGACCTAAAATGATCAAATTAAAATGAATCAAATAATATACTAAAAAGATGAAATCTCTTCGTTCTAACGACACGTTCGAATCGTGATACGATTACAACGTATTAAATCACGAATCAAATACAGAGAATAAATAAATATATCGTGTCTACGATCGCAGAGATATTCTCGTGGGATGATGATAGCTATGAATATAGAGGATTCGGAGAAAGAAAAGATGAAAAATTGGTTGTAACGTTATACGTAACCGATAATATCCGTATGCCGTTTGGGATGCTACGGAAGATGAAAAAGGGAGTTGGAGGAAGAGCTACAACGTTTACTTGTTACTAGGAAAATTGATCTAGGCAATATACGTAGATATATAATATAATGAAGAGAGCTCTTGAGTCAATTGAACTACAATTTCCGCTGACATCTTTTAAAACCAAACCACTTGCTTCCTCTTTCTCACGATTTATAAGATTAAAAAAAAGATATGGTAGAAAAAAGAAGGAATCGTTCGAACTTTTGTTTCTATCTCACAGGAAAACGATATTATGGACACGGAACACACGTACTTTCGAACGAAGCGTTTGCAATTGTTGCATCTCGCGGCATTCGATGACTATGCGAAGGATTTAGCGCATACACGTTCATTAACGATGCAAATTACGTTGGTGAAAGGATCGAGCCGGTATAGTATCTACACGTCGACGAAACGACCTCGAATAACCTCGCTGTTAGTATCGCAACGCGATCAACATTTATTACCTACTTGGACGAATACTCCTCTCTGCTATACGATAATTAAAAAAAGTTAGCTCTCGGAACGTTTGCTCTTGAAAATTTCTTAAAAAAATTCGCAACTGGAACTGATACAAAAAAATAGGGGGAATTCCTAAATTTTCATTAAACTCATTGTACGGTGCAGGAAGAAAATTTCTTAAGTTGGTAAAAGAGGTAAAGAATTCTTATCCCTTTCTTCCTTTTTTTTAATTTTTGTTCCTCTCTCTCTCTCTCGTGAGCCCGAGGGGAAGTTCATCTCGGACCGCCTAGAGCTTTTATCGCTCGTTTTTCTACCGCTTTGAGAGCAGACGACGCGAAAAATCGACAGGACCGTTCGGGTTATTACCCTCCACCCTTCTACTACTCCGACTACTATCCGCGGATAAAGTTCCTTTACTCCGTCGAACGAAGACGGAACGCGAAACGTTTCGTGGCCGAGTTTTTCGTTTTTCAACCTCTTGCAACTCGAAGGGAGTACTCTTTGACTTCCGATCGTGATTTTAAAATTGCCAAAAAAACTTTGATCGATCTCGCTAGTAAAATAATATCGTAATTTTAAAAACCTTTTTCGTAAATAAAAATAGTAATAATTTTGTGTGACAATAATTGCCAGGATAGTTTAGTAATAGCAAGAGTTAGTAATCAGAAGATACAGACAGAACAGTAATGATTTTGTGTGAACATAGCTATCGAGATAATATAGTAATAGCAGAAGGTAATGGCAAGTCAATAATCAATACTCGAGAATAGTTAGAGCACTGGACATTTCTTGAGACTCCCCCCCACCAACATCCTCCTTCCATAACTAACTCATATTTGGTCACCAAAGGACCTCTAGTTACGGTGACACAATAATGGATTTGTTCGCTGATTGGCTCTCACATTTTGCGTGCTTTATTCATTACTAGCGACCTGATTACTAGCCTGGCCAATTCTCGTCATGCGAATTACAGTGGAGTTGGGTCGACTATGTTCTGCAAGTATCGATTAGGTATCGAGGTTATCCACTTGTGGCTTCAAAATACCATACTTACAAATTGTTTACAAGGCCTGTGTGCATTTTAAATTGTATTACATACGTAAACCTGTCATCTGGTCGTACGTGAACATGACAATTAATTTTGTCAATTCTGACGTACTTTAACGGCTAGTCGATAATTATAATTAAATTTCCACTATTTATTAATATTTATATCATTTGTTGAAATTATGAAGATAAAGATTAAGAAACTAGTTATGCAATTATCTGAAAATTCCCTTATACGAACAGCCATATCCTCTAATTAATTGCATAACAAAGATTCTATTATACATAATCATAAATGATAAGTACGACTAGACAAAGCAATATTCTTATTAATAATGCACTTATGTCACACGTGCAGCAATCACAGCCTCGCTAAAAAAATATATGGTGATCACGCAATGACCGGCGTGGCAGTCAACGTCCCACGGTCCCGTCTTAACAAAGCCAGCATCGTTTCGTCTTTTTACACTTTTCCTTTTCGTTAGCTAAAAAAATCGTTTACGAACTTTTAATCGAGGAACCCATTCAAATTTCGAACGGTTCGACGAAAGCGTTTCGCATTAACCGAGTCAAACTGGGTCAAATTGATTTGCCCGCGTAAAAGCGAACGCTTAAACGCGAGTTCATATCGCACGAAAACCGAATGCATTTCGTAAGCGAGGATACAAATCGAAGGTTATATATACATATAACACGCGTGTATATAGGTATTCGTTATTGCAAAATAAAATCACTATTCGACTTTACAGGACGCACGATGGGAAACGTTCCGATATTGCTGTCATTTTCTTTAAAGCGTGCATTATTGTTTATCGTTGCGTGAAAATAAAACGTATCTATTTCTTTTATGCATTTATCAAATGAATACGCCGACATTGATATACGAGATATTAAAATATCCGTTCTATATATTTAATAATAAAATGTCATATTCGAAGCATGAAATAATATTAATGTATTCGAATGACTGATCAAATTAATGGGGCTCATTATTTAAATATCATCAAAATAAACGTGTTAAGTAAACAAATAAATCGTATACGCAATTTCTTCACCGGATCTATTACGGCAAATCCGGTAGTATAGGAAACGCATCCGGTCGTTTATGCGTTCACGTTAACGCGATGTGCCATTACTAATACTTTAGAAAATGAAACTGCTTCTTTGGAGAGGCACACCGGTTTTGAGCAAAGGAAACGAGAAGATTAAACGAAGATTAAGTTCTCATTAATTAAGAAAGAGAAGGAGAGAGCACGATTAAGGGACACGATGACTTATGTTTTAGGCGATAATACATTAGTCGCTACTATCGCAAGTGAGAATACTTCGTAGTAGTATTAAATTTCGTGAAAATTTATCCTCTCGCATTCGGTCAAGCCTGTAACGCTCGGATATTTTATTAAATGAAATGAAATTGATGACGAGATGCCGGTACGTTACTACGGAACGAATCATCCTCTCTTTAATAATTTAATAATTACTTATCCGTGCTAATAACTCGGTCTTACCGCTTGCGGTTGTAACACGGTTGGATAATTTTATTAAATCCGATCGGCTGTGAATTTCTTGCTTTCGCAAACACCAATTTAATCATTTTGTTAAAATTACTATAACAGTGATGCTTCTATAATAAAATGAATCTTTTAATTCGGATATCATATTTAATGTTCACGAATTTATGTGTGCAACGAAATCCGAAAGATAGGTTAAGAGTCGCGTTCTTTTTCAGATTTCCGAGTTTGATCGTAAATCCCTATCGAACTACTCGGCTGACAGGAAAGCTACTTATGTTATCTTACAGCCCGAAGACGTAACTTTCAATCGAGCCATCGATTATTAATATCGGCCAAGAATTGTGTCCTGGAGAACAATTCTACCGAGCGGTGGCTAAAAGTGCTGACGGTTATTAAAATTCAGCCTCCCACGGTTTTGCGGATCTCGATTGCGTAGCTAGTCAAAAAATTCGGATTACAGAAGATTAATAATTATTATAACCCTCTATAATTAATTATAATTTTATGAAGGATCAGAAAAACACTGGGAAGAAGTATCGTTAATTATAAAAATAAACGTGATACGTTATGATGGTAAGAAGTATCGAAAAAGGGACGGTGGAGGACGCATCGTTTCGCATCGATCATTTTCGATATCGATCACGTAAGTATCTGTCCGCGGAAGAGGCCGTTTCGTGCCAAAGGAAGATCCACGTGCGGTGATTTACGTTCCTGAGAGCGAGGCACGTGCCGGCACCTCCTTCTCCATCCCAAATCCCCTCCCCACGTTCTTCCAAGCTACCATCGTAAAACGGTGGTAAAGGCGATGGTAACCACGGAACATTTCCACCGACACTCTTATTTTCTTCCAGAGAAAACGTGCCGTTTTTAGTGCTTACAGAGAAAAGCTCGAAAGATTTTTCCTTGCAAACCTTTCAAAATTCTTCTTTTTTTAAATTTCGCAAGTAGGCACGACAGGCTAACGAATTATATATTTATTGTTCGTTTATTATTCAATCAAGTTAAAAAATATTTTTCCCGGTGTTGTTTTTTAGATGTTCACATTTTTTTTTCTTAAAATAAAGAAAATCGATATGTAAACATTTTTTTCCCCCTTCCAAAATAATATTATTCCCAAGCTAACTAATAGCATCGTAGTAGTTTTTAACACTTTGAGGCACGGTGGTATTAAAAGTGTCCCTCCTTTTTGATGTATTTCACAGCATGGTGGGACATTTTTAGTCCCACCTCGAAATCAAAAAAACAAAACAAATTAACAAATTAACAAAAATTAACAAAAAACCCAATAAAATTCCTGTGCAACATGGGTCTATTTTTGATCTGAAATCCAGTGCCTCAAAGAGTTAAAGCAAGCTTTAAAAAAGTCACGCACCCTTTAATCTAAAAAAGAATGAAATTTCATCGTTGCATTTCGACGCGCGCGTAAGTTCAAACGATTTCCAATACTTTTCTTCTTTACACCTCCCTCTTCTTCTCTTTTCCAAAAGTTCCCAGTCTTTACTAGCACTTATTTCTCTATTTTCTCCTAAACGTCTCGCCTCGAAGTAGTTGTAACGCGCGCGCGAGAACAAGCGATACGCGTTATTGCTTTCGCTCGAACGCCGCCGCCAGTCGGGAGGAAGAGAGTGGGATTGCCGAGGGTGGGATCCGTCGAAGAAAAATCTCTGTCTCTTGTTGCCCTCTTTTTCCCATGCTTCGTCTTTTTCGTTAGACACACATAAGAAAAGCATTAGTCGAGGGGATATAGAGGGGGCTAGCGTAATCTCGAGCTTACGAGAACACGCCTTACCGATACTACTCGTACATAGGTTCTTTTCCTAAAAGCTGCTAACTTTTTTTTACATTGCCTGTTACTTTAGATCGAGTATCGAGATCAATGGCCTTCGATATTTTGGTAGAAATGGTATTGGTGAACTTTAAGAAAATCATGTAAGTAGTCCATCAACACACATAGTGTTTCTATACTTGTAATTGTTTTAGTATTCAATTCTTTTACATCGTTCTTTCTTTAATTTTCAGAATTTAATTAAGGATGATGTACTCTTGTTTTTTGTATTGGTTTTTACTCCTTTGAAGAGGGCCATGGCCGAAACGTTGGATGATGAAATAATTCACATTTAACTCTAGTACATCCATCGACTTATTTTCGTATGTTACTTTATTATTACTTTTCAACATTTAAATATCGTGGTAATTAAATTTAAAATAACGACCTGAAAGAACGCCAAATATAGTTTCTTCATTGATTAGAATCTCTCGGTCGAAATATTAAATTAAATTTCGCTTTAAGAAAATGGTTCGAATGAAATTAATTTGATGATAATAAAATGAACATAAGAAAAATACTTATGATGAATTGGACATTATGAAAATGATCTTAACGGAAAGATACATACCTAATTTTTAGTTTCGAAAAAAGTAGACTATTTTAAATCACGATAGAAAATTTGCAAAGTCATATACATTCATAAAGTTATGGGTAAAGTTTTCGTTCTGCGAGAGTCGCGTGCATTCGATGCTTTTAAGCGTAGCTTTCTTCTTCTCGAACGTCTCCGAGTCGATTAAATTTAGCTTCCCATATACACGCGGCTACTGTGAAGCGGACATTCCAATCTTTTAAAGTACTCGAGAAGCTTCCCCTAACTTTCTGCCAGGGACGTTCGCTTAGTCCGAAAAGTAACTAAAAGTTACGAGGCACTCGTTATTGTCTCGGAAACTGGATGCCAACCGACGGAATCGAATCCTTCGAGTCGATCTCGTTCGAACGGAAGGAAGAGGAAAGTTAAAAAATAAGGAAAGAAAAGAATGAATGGCCCAGAAAGTTAAAAGCTTTTGTGGAAAATTATATCGGTGAATGTTGTTGAAAATAATAATCTTCGTGTAAACGATAAACTTCTCTCGAATCGATACAACTTTAAAATAGAAAATTACTCCATCATTTTGCTCGTACCTCGTGCAATCGGTTATCATGAAATATTTATATAAACGAGTCGTCCATTAATTAAATAAATACTCTAAATTATAAATGTTATTAACAAAAAAATTGAATAAAATGATCGTAGCTCGTGTTTCAATCGGGATTAATAAAGACGAGTCCAATAACGATAAACATGATTCTCGCTGAGCATCGCGCGGAGACAAAGATGATAGTATTCCAAGCAAGTATGCCTTGGCAAACATGAAATCTCTAGGGTACCTAGCCGTGCTTCCTCCTAGTAGAATTCTGGGAATACTAATTGACCAGCGTACATCCTAACCGAAGTGAGAGGTGAGTAGGGTGGGATGAGAAGAGAACAGGGAGGGAGTTAACTCGGAGATAACTTGATTAATCAGCATGCATGACTTATAGCACGGCATGGGGATTCGTGGCATAATAGTCGCTTTAGGTGGAGTATGCTAGGATAGCATACTCGGGTCCAAGGTGGTTGGCGTGCCGTCCCGAAGACCAAAGCGGGGATGGCTTAGCGTTATTTGCGTCGGTCCCGTGACTATCTTCTCGAATTTATGATGTTGAGTTTAACGTTAGCTTCGCGGAGTCTGGTCTTCGCACCTAACGCTAACTAATCGTGAACTAATCTTGAACTTATCACTACTTCATCCTACGATTCTCAAGATGGAGATTAAAAATTAAGTTTTATATACTTACGAGTGTCCTATTAGAGAGATTTTCAAGAAGGAAATATTTTTTGGTTGGTGATCTTATTAACTTGGTCCATGCAGCACCCGTGTGACTATACCTCTAGGTGCAATAAACTCGACAGCGCGGTAGACACAATTAGCAAAACCCAACTATGCTTCTTTGCACAGATGGTGCAAGTTCAACGAAGACTCATTAACTCGAGGTCGCAAGGGTTCCTTATTATCGACCTGTGAGTTAACCATTAAGAATCTACTTTTAAGTTTCTTTACAAGTAAAATAATATTGATTTATCAAATTGAAATCACACTCATGATTAATACCATGAATAACTTAGTAAAAAGATTCTGATAATAGCACTACTTATGTCCTTAAGTTAATGATGATTACACCAGCTAAACGTTCACTGCATCACCCTCTACAGTTTCAGACTCTTACCTCTAGACAAGAACAAAATTATTCTTCTAAACGTTCGATGTACATTCTACCAATGAACCAAGAAAGCATAGGTACTTCTCTTAAAACAACGTTTAAACCTTCATCGTCCATTTCTCCTCTTTTCAACAACAAACACGCGTTTCCACACATAATCGTACCATTTGTGGTTCCGTAAACATCGTTTGGATACCTTAAAACGTTTCCATTTGTTCTCGCTAATGGTTTCCCAAAACAAATCCTCCCATAAAATGGAAATAATTTCCGTAAAACGTTCATTATATTCTTCACGAGATTTCACATCCCTTTTCCACGACACTTTTATGATAATCACTGCAATGAACATTGTCAAATATTTAAAAACAAAATGTCTATGCCAATGGAGACAAACTTTTAATAATCAATTATACAAATCTATCTTAGAAAACGCTAAATTAATAATTACACGCTCATACCTATGGATAAACGATGAGACGGCTATTTCAACGAGGGCACTTTACCCGTGCCGATATTTAATAACAAATACGAAGTACATACCTATAACTAATGAATTCACGAAAGAGGGAGAAATTCAATTATCGATCGTTAATAATAATCGAGCCTTTCGATCACTCCAAGCTAATTACCATTCGTTTGAAAAGCTCGACTATAACGTGCATACGCATTCGTGCGTGTATGGGTCAGTGGTTATACAGGGTGTCCGCTTCCATGTAGTCAAGCGGAGAACTACATGTACACATCAATGACTCGAATCGAAATGTCTAATACCATTTTTCGATATTCGACTTAGTTAACGAATTATTAACTAACAAAAATCGGCCAATTACGGTGAGCAGCGACATGTAACGTTGTTTATTGTGGATTGCTCCTCCTACCGCTTCATTTCTTGCCTAGCTGCGAGCTCGAGTGAACCGCCTTTCTCTGCTAATGTCCGTAATTGACTGATTTTTGTTAGTTAATAATTCGTTAACTAAGTCGAATTTCGAAAAATGGTATTAGACATTTCGATTCGAGTCATTGATGTGTATATGTAGTCATCCGCTTGACTATATGGAAACGGACACCCTGTATACACGTAGACATAGAGGTGTACGTAGATACACGTATGTAGATATCGAACGATTCGTTTTGCATTTCCAGCATCCAAGTGCAATAACGTGCCGGCCATTAATAACTTTCTTACGACTTCTGCCGCGATAATGTTGCAAGTATGCCATCGCGTCGGACGTTATTTATCGTGTCGCATCGTTCGAGTATGTTTATTCCTTTCTCTCTCTCTCGTGCCCGCGTTCTTCCATCCATAAAAGAAGCACGATAAACGAAAAATGATTGCACGAACGATAGTCCAAATACGAGAAGCTACGTTATTTATACTCCTTCTTGCAACGAAGTAATACATAATATTCTACTTTCTTATCTTACATGTTCAGCATCCGACTGATCGCTCCAGAAATCGATTCGTGACATGCCACGATTTTTCAGGTTACATTTTAATAGGAATATATAATATTCTTGATTTGATTTTAATAACTTTGATACACGCAGCATACGAACATCGACCCATCTTATAAATATTCCTTTTAATTTTTGTTCTACATCCAAAAAATTATATGTAGGGGAAGAGTGGTATGAAAGAGCCACTTTTTGAGGAAGCCATTATCATTTACACAGTAGTTGTTGAACATATGTTGAACGAATTAGTTTTTGAAAAACTACTAAAGTTGTTGCTATTTTAACCAGTGTTGCTACTTAAAAACTATAATTCGTCCAACATTCGTTCGAAAACTACTGTGTAAATGATAGTGGCTCTTTTAAAAACGTGGCTCTTTCATGCCACTCTTCCCCTACGAACGATGCAACAAAGTTTATTTTTAATATTATATTAATATATATATATTAATATATTATTATATATTATAATAAATTTTAAGTTTTATTTTATTCCCGTATAAAATCCTATCACTTCTCTTCGTCTTACATCCCCAGCATCCAAGAATCGGTCCATCGACCGACATACCTAACGACCAACCGAGCAATTCTTCGACTTATCTCTACCATCTATTCGTTCTAATGTTAATCAATGTTCTTTCTACACTCGAATGAATTCGAATTCTTCTTTTTCCCTGGAGAAAGACTCGTAGTTTTTCCCTCTTTCTACCGAAAAATCCATGCGTCCTTTTTTTATCTTTTTCCGAGAGGGAGAAAGAGTACCTGTACCAGTGGTCCGACGCTAGAACGGACAGCTCCACTGAATAATGAAACGTGGTTCGTCGGAGGAGGGATGGGGGAGGCTTGGAGGAAATCTCCGGTGGAAGCTCATCTTGTTGGAGATCCGGCCGCGTCAAGTATTCATTCCAGTAGCAAATAAAATAGCCTGTACGAAACCTTTGGCATTCGCGGTTTATTACACGCCAGGTTATACCAGAAACATTTCTGCTACTTTTGCCCGATACGTCGATCCGGCCGGTCGGATGTTTCTATCCTATTTTCTATGATTGCATGCGATCGCTTATATAACCTCGAGGTGGATATAAAAGTCTAACCTTAGGAAAACTTTTCAAAGTATTTTAAAATAACAATCGAATTCTAATAAATCCAACAAACTTCTAATTCTCAACAATTTCTGCTTCCTATATGCAATTTCTATCAATTTCAAGATAAATATAAACCAACCAAGAATCACTTAATACAAAAAGACGATTAATTAAAATAATTTGTAAAAAAAATTCTAATAATTATTTTAAAAAGATTATCACATAATTTCTACCTCAAGAAAGCAATGAATAAAATCCTCGAAGAATCTCTCGCACGATGAGAAAAACAGAAATCGTCTAGTTTCGTTCATCAGTAAAAGGAAACGAATAATTAGAGGTTGTTTATCCGACAACGAAGAAAGCAATTAGGTAATTAAATGATGTAAGAAATGGTAATCTCGTTTAAACGAGATTATCGTGTAATTGGTAACGAATAAAGAAAAACAACGAAATGGTTAGCAACGTCGATCATAAGAGAACCACTCTCGAGATTCTCTAACGCTTTTACACTCTCGGTCCACTGCAGAGCGGTATCCTCTCTTAACAAAACGCAGAACGCGCCGTGGTCGCTCGTTTCGCGCTAGGAAGTCAATTACGTAAAGTGCTGGAGTTGGATGAAAAAAGGTGGATGCGGTTAGTGTACCATCGTGCTACTTCCTGCTCCAGGAGTGGTCCACTCTCCCTTCTTCTTCATCTTTATCTTCGCTTTCTTCCATCCCGCTATTATAACAACCTTCTTTTATAAAAGAACAAACATTCCCTCTTTTTTTTAAAAACGTAATATTTGCGCTCACTGTTAACGGTAAAAAGGTAAGTAGTATAAATAGACGTAACTGCTACCGTGTATTGACGCTGAGTAAAAAAAAAAAAATGAAGAATGTCGATGTTGAGACCAGAAAATAAAAAAAGAATTAAAATAGTGTATGAATACTGAAAAATTATTTTAACGTTGATATTAAAATATTCGACCTATTATTTAAATCAATTTTACTTTTATTGTACTGTAATTCATGATTTTATAAAAAAAAAAGTCCTAATTTTATTTTTTTTTATAAAAGTACAGATTTAGTTTTCATATCGTATGTCAGACGTGTAACCTTATTAATAAAATATTCAATATATCATTTTTTGCCAAACATCCTTTCTTTTTCCATATCATCGTAGTCGATATCGACTCGAATAATTCACCGGTCACGAATCCACGATTTCGATATCGCCGAGCATTAATCGTTCGTGTAACAAAAATCGAAATAGTTTTTATATAACGAAGATCGATAACGTCTATCGCGCGAATACCCCTCGGGAAAATATTTTGCCGAGAATAGAAAAAGATATACTATATATAGCCCCCCCCTCCCCCCAATACCTGTATATATATAAAGAGAAGGGGGAAAGGGGTTTAGTTTTTCGAGGCTGTTTTTCAATCGACTGCGTCCTTTTTTCCCAAGCGCGCACGGCCATTATTTTACGTAACGGGAGGCCGCGGTCGCAGCCAGTCGGAAGATCGATAGCAAGATCCCGGAAAAGGCACCCTTTCCTCCCTTTGCAACGATCCGTAAAGCGGCAAATGAAGCAGCTGGAGAGAAAGGTACGAGACGGCTCGAGTAAAGACTTCAAACATTTTCTTATGCGTGAAATAATTATTTTATGTAAAAATAGGATTGGTTTTGTTCATCGATTACGTGGAGGTATAGTCTCGTTTTCATCAGGATAGAATGATTTTATGAGACAACTTATAGAAAAACCACACTGGTTCCTTACCAAATGCATGAAATGACGAACTTAAATATTTTATTTAGTAAAATGGTTTGTTAAATATATTATACCTCTTCGTCAAGATATACGAGATATAAGTTTAGAGAAAATGATTTTTTAAAAGATTATTTTCATTACCAAATAATAAAAGAGTTTAACAATATCAATATAATCTTTTTTACCTGTAATAATGATGAAAAATAATATTGGAAAACTAGTATACAAATAAAATAATTCGATCGTTTTAATTGATTCTTGATGAGTTTGATCTCGTTATACCAGGATGAGATTAGAAATGATTTGACGGACCGATGGATCGATCGACCCTCGTCTAAAATAATCAAACGATAATAAAGACGAGTATAACGCAACGTTCACGTCGGCTAAGCGATATGCAATCTGTCCATGAGCGTGCTATGCATACTACCGAGGATAGCTACGCTTCTCCTCGATCTAATTCAATTTCTAAAACGGCCGGAAGCGCCAGGAACAGAGCGACGAGTGAGTGAGCGAGCTGACTTCGTGGGTGAAACTTTGGAACTGTCATTAAAACTTAACGGAAAACGCTCCTTCCAACGCCCGACGGCACCAGTTTCGATATGGATCTTGATATCCAACGTACGGCATAGTTCTCTATCCCTCTCTGTCTTGCATAGGTATACGGAAGCTATCCTCTGTATTATTTCACCTATGGAAACTTACTCGTACTGTATTCCGCTAATTAATTAATAGTTCGGCACGCCGAGCCGATCTACCATGTTTCCGAATTTCTGATAGGTATCTGTGGCATAGAAATATGAATGTGTGCGTGCCGATAACCATATCGAAGATAAAAAGAAAGTATTCTCGTCTTTTTTAACCTCCAAATGCTACATTTCCAATTTTTATTATAATATTAAAAGTCCATTATTTGTGTTAAAAAAAAAAACATTTATTTTTTAACTCATGGATTTTTAATTCATTGAATTTTTTGAGATAGAAAAAACACGGTGAGACTACGATGGAATAATTGTTTGTATCTTTCGAAATCTTGTCACTTTATCATACTCGCAGTAATTTTACTTTTACCACACGTTACTAAAGAAATTACATAAAAAATTAATCACCTAAGAAAGCTCTATTTTATTCAATTTTTACTTTTTAAAATAGCCATCCATACCTAATTAAAAACAGAGTCGTCCATTAATTCTTGAACTACCTTATATATATCATACTACCCAGCGTACGAAGTACCGTTAAAAATTTCATGAAGCCAAGAACATTTGAACGTGGAATAAAGCACGATGAAAGAGTGTAAAAAAAGAAAAAAAAGGTCAACGGGTCGTTCGCTCCTGAAAGTCGTTCTTTCCACGAGATTTAAATGCCACCGGGTATCGAACTATCCTTGTACAAGGTTCCCGCGAAATGTCAAGTCGTCGTTGCATTATAATAATCATCATCGTCTGCTATCCTACATCGTCGTTGCCGTCGTACCGGTTTCGAATCGTTTTCATGGCATTACGTAATTAGATCGGGAACGATATTCGTTAGAATTCAAAGTGGCTTGGTAATAATAAACGTGGAGAAGCTTTAAAAGCACACGAACGTGGTAGCTTTCTGGTTAATTTCACGGGCAACAGGTTGATCGCGCAAGGTTAAATTATTCGAACGAGCCACTTTCGACGATTTTTCATCATCCTCGTCTTCCTCTAACGCTTCTACTTCCTTTTCTTCCCTTGTTTTCTTATCTTAACATTTTATCTCCATCTTTTTCCAAGCCAGACCGGTAAAGTCTAGCCCGAGGAAACTAGTTTATCGCGAAATCGAAAGTAGAATTCGAAATCGAGATTGCTTCCTGTTACTCGCGCGTATAATCATCGTGCTTCGTGATAGAATAATAAATTAAATATAAGTGTATCTACCGAGGAAAAGTTAGGGGAGATTGTTTTTTTTTTTTCATCGTTATCAATCATCGTTAATGCTCGAATGAAATATTGGCAAATTAGTTGATAAATAATAGCAATGCATGGGGTACATCGTTTAAATTGATTGGGAAATTAAATTAGATTTATATCACTTTCGACATTAATGTCTTGGTGTTCTACATCAAAAATAATATAGTGAGTATATCGAAAGTAAATCTTTTACATTTATTAATAAATTAACACGAAATTTGTTCCATCGTATAGTTTTTATTTCCCATCGTTTAAAATTAATAATAATCCGTAAGAAATCATTTAACATGTTTTTTGAAACCACTATCAGCTTCCCATTTCGTCCCTTTTCGTTAACTATTCATTTGAAATCATCGTTTCTGCCAATCTCACCACGATCTACGTCATGTTTTGTCTCCGGCTGATTCCCTACCCTTTTTTTTTTTCACAATCGAGCAACCAAAAACGACGTGTCGAACCGCGCGTATCGATGCCCAGGAATATCTGCAAATAGTCCGTGCTATTTGTTCATACGTAGATACGACACGGAGTGCGCGCGCGCGCGGGAAACGATAGCCGCGGGCATCCCGCTATGAAACTTTTGAAAGAGAACCTATTTTAGCGGATACGAAGCGATCGATCGTTCGATGGTTCTTTTTTTTCTCAACAAAATGATGGGTATAAAATGTTCCTTTTCGTTCTACGAAAACTCATGAAACTTTATTTAAAAAAGACATCTCGTAGAACTTAATTTTTCATTTATTTGTAAAAGGATGGTGATTTTTTTCGAAAATGTTAGAAAAATGTGCCAAAAAATCTAATCTAATTAGGTGTATTTGCTAAACAATTACTTACAAAATTGAAATAAATGAACGAAGGATAATTAACATTATAAACGACCCTTCGAAGTGATTTAGATAAAAAAAAAAGTTTGGGAGGATGGAAACGAGGTAAGCTCGTGGCTAGATTAGAGATTAGAAAGATAAAGGGTAAAAGATCCAGGAAAAATCGCGAAATGCCTGGAAGTTCCTGTGTGCTTGGTAATGTTCTTAATCTCGGCCGAGGCCGGTGGCAAAGTAAAATCTTGTAATTAACGCGAATGGAGAAGTAGACCGAGCCGGTAAATCTGCCGGAGAACCCTCGACTAAACCCTCCGTGTGCTTATTTTTTTTTTTCTTCCCCTTTTTTTCGGAAAAAGGGAAGAGAAAAAAACGAGGCACGCGACAAACGACGTTGGAGTCAGTCACGAAGAAGGAAGTATACTTCAGTTATCAAGTAACGAGTCTTTATAATGCTAATTATTTTAATTTATAGATTTGTGAACACACGAACGATTAAAAATTTTTTTTTTTTCAAATTAAATCAAGTTGAGTTAATTTAAGATGTTAATCAATGAGTAAAAAATAAGAAAACTGCAAATGAAATAAAGGAATGCTTCTTCCAAAATTCTGTAGACTTTTAATAATTGAAGGGCTAAGTTACAAGTCTTTAAGTCCACTTTTTGACTTAGGGACTTTTGCAACTTGGCCCTTCAATTAATGATGATTTTAATGAGCCCAAACTTTAGCTTACGCAGTATTGTTCACCTAAATCCATATTATTCACGCAATTAACATTATTCCTCATTTTCACGTCCCTTAACCTCCGTATTCCACTCATGAATATTATTATTATCCTAGTATCCTCGAGCTTTTCAGTACCATTAACTTAAGCAAGCGATTAAATAAATATTACAATGAATTACGACTTTATTGTTCCGCCAATTTCTTCCCTTTGACTCCGCTATTATTCAACAGAAGCACGAACAATGTTACCAGTTAAAGGTTTATAATTATGTAACATTAATAACATCTTCCCTCCCTTTCTCTCTCGTTCAGCCCTCTTTTCTCTTTCACTCGCGATAATACGAGATCGTTAATCGTAATGGAACCCTATTTTCTCCTCTCGTTCTTCCATTTAAAACGTCGACGCGAAGCGTAAACGACGTTACGCACGCACGTTCGCAGTTGAAATTAATTATATTTACAGGAAAATTTCGATCATCGTTCCCCCACCCTCTCCTGTCCGATAAAATTTTACACGGGCCGTCGTATAAAATGTTGCCGAGAGTACGACGACGCGAGCCTTTCGCTTTTTAATGAATTTAATTAACGTTTCAAGTAGAACCCTTCCGCCATTTTACTCTCGCCTAAACTACGAGAGAGAAACAGGAAGGTACCAGGCGCGTGTCTATTATCGTCTCTTCGTTTTAATCGATTTAACGGATGTTAAGAATTTTTTCCAAAATATCTTACCTTATTGTCTCGTTCGATGATATTCTTGTAGATTAGGCAGGTTAGGAATATGTGGATGAACGTACCTGAGACAGAAAGAAAGATATTTCGTCAGTATGATTCGAGATTCGACTAAAATATATTTTTATATTCTAGGAAATATTCATGTGTGATAAGGATCGTAATGCAATAAGATTATTAGGTATCGAAGTATTGAAAAAATGGACAGCATGTAAAGTAAGATAAAAAAAAAACACATTTAAGGAAAAGAAGTACTTTACCTCCGACGAATTTTCGAAATTTACCGCGACCAAATGCACGACGCACTATTTGGTAATGGCCGCGAACCGTCTTCTCTTTCCCCCACTCCCCACCCAACGAAGTATTGAAACAAAGTACAGCATAGAAAGATAAAAAAAAACACACACGCATGCACAAACTACCTATTTATTTAAAAAAAGAAGTATTTTACTTCCGTCCGAATTTTCGAAATTTACCAAGACCAAATGTACGACGCACTATTTGGTTATGGCCGCGACACGTCTTCTCTTTCCCCCCTCCGTCCGCCCCACGAAGTATTGAAACTAAGTACAGCATATTAAAAAAGATAAAAAAACACATACACACAAACTATCGAATATTTAAGGAAAAGAAGTATCTTACTTCCATCTAAATTTCCGAAATTTAGCACGACCAAATGTACGACGCACTATTTGATAATGGCCGCAAACCGTCTTCTTCTTCCCCCACCACCCACTCCCCGCCCCCACGAAGTATTGAAACAAAGTACAGCATAGAAAGATAAAAAAACATACACACACGCACAAACTACTTAATTATTTAAACAAAAGAAGTACTTTACTTCCGTCCGAATTTACCACGACCAAATGTACGACGCACTATTTGGTAGTAGCCGCGCCACGTATTATCTTTCCCCCCACCCCCGAAGTATTGAAACAAAGTACAGCATCTAAAGATAAAAAAAACACACACACACAAACTATCGAATATTTAAGGAAAAGAAGTACTTTTCTTCCATCTAAATTTCCGAAATTTAGCACAACCAAACGTACGTCGAACTATTTGGTAATGGCCGCGAACGACTTCTCTTTGCCCCCTCCACTATTAAACTTTACGAACGACGAGCACGACTGCTCAACGCGATGCCTAAAATTCGACTGACTACTTTTCTTTATTCGAAGTAGAAGCAAGTATACGCGCACTGGACAAAAATCGCCTTTGTCTTGGCTTTCTACGAAAAGCTTTTGTTGCTCGGCAGCACTGACTTTATGGCGAACGCCGACTTTACTTTGTTGAGGGTACCGACGCCGATCTCGACGCAAGCCGCCGTACCGCTGCGTTAATCGGGTAGAATGTTACCGTACGAGATAAAAAACTATAGACACTTTTGATAAAAGATTCGGATACTTTATTCTTTTTATTCTATCTTATTCTACGTTCTTTCTTTTTCGTTTGACCGTTACACGCGCGTTCTCGAAGATACTGGGTTTTCTTCGTTCTCCTATCTCTTTGGATTACCACCTTAAACCGGCAGCCAATCACAGCGCTGGGATTATTCACTGCCAACCACGACGCGACACACGTTAGGAAACGAACGTAATAATAATTCTTTACTACATTCAATAAATAATTTATGTCATATTTTATTTACGTATTTTTAATTAATGTAGTTGGTCAAAGTTTAGTCGAGTCTATTTTTGAAATATGTAAATCGACGATTAAACTAATATCGATTTTGAAAATCATTTTCATCGATAATAAAATTTATCAAATCGCGTATACTCTTATAAATAATCTAAATAACAATTAAAATTTAATAAGATCTTGGCCTGACTGAGTTATTAGCACCCAACCTAACTTTTCCCTATATCGAAACCGATCGGCACTATGTGGCTGCTTCGCCATTAGTTGACGAGGAGGCCGCGACGTGGCGCTCGAGTGCGGTAAACGTAACCTGCTATGTATGTTCTTATTTCCGTAATTTCTCAATAATTATACGGTAAATTCATTTCACTTTCTCGTGAAAGATCCTTAACATATTCTAGATTAGAGCTATAAATTGTTTTTCATGGGTAATATATGTAAATTTCGAGTATTCTCGAAGTGAAAGCTTTAGACTATGTAATCGTCTGCATTTTCCTATGATCGCAATGTAATTTACAAGCTTTTTAAAATCTAATAATTTAAAAAGTACACGGCTAGAAGATTTCAAATTTTTACAAGACGTAAAAAAAGATGTCTTTTTCCGATTCCATGCAAAAAAGTATATGTACATCCATATGTACATCAATTAATTAAATTAATTACATAAGTGAAACGATATTTAGGCACTCTTATCGAATTAACAATCAATTTGTTAATTTAACTAGAACAATCCGCTAGGCGTGAACGATGAAACGGTCTATAAAATTAGATTTAAGATTGTCTGAAACCATAGAATGAAAACTCAGCTGCTAGAAAGTAGGGAAGGGGAAACGTCTCGCTTTGTTATCACCGAAGAAGTGCCGAAGGAAAAGAATTTTATTCCCTACGAGTTCGAGATTGCTTCTGGGTACTTCGAAAATACGGATGAAGTATTTAAGTTTCACGAGAACGGGGAGTGGCTGTTGGTGGAAAAGAAATAAGAAGAAAAGGCATTTCCGGCCTTTTTCTCGTCTACTCGACCCACCACCCCTTACCCAACTACCCCTTGGAATGATTTTAAACGAATGCCACCCACGCTCGAAGAGACTCCGCGAGTGCAATATGCTCTGTAATACGTTCGAGTTAAAACATAGTTTGCGATACAGGGAGAGGAAAGACTGAAACGAGAGCTCGTTCTCATCCCTCTTCCCGTCATCCGCTTCTTCGTTTATCCTATTTTGAAAAAAGGAAGAGGAACGAGAGGGAAACGGAAGCAGGAAACGTTCGAGGAAGAAAAATATTATATTTTCACCGAAGTAGAGAGGATTATATTAAATGCCAATGATTATTGTTAATAAAAATTGTATTTATCGAAGGAGATGGATTTCTATTAGAAAATATATCATATTTACAAAGTCTATTGATCTTTTGGAAAATAGTATGAGTGATCCGAACTATTTTATTGAGATCTACAAAACTCGTTGAAGATTAAAAAAAAAAGCTTGTCTTAAGGTCCAGCAAACTTTATCAAGATCCAAAGAAATGTTTATCGATATTCAGAAAGTTTGTTCGAAAGCGAGAACATTTTTCCAAGGTCAAAAAAACTTTTTTAAGATTCAAGAAGCTTTAGAAAGGTCGAGCAAGCTTATTAAACCCGAGCACGCGTTGCTTCGAACATTTCACTGTCAGTCCTGTAACGTATCAACAAACGCGGAAGAAGAAACTGTCCGCTCCAATTAGTATAACAACGATCGAGTACTAATTATTTTTTCCAACCAGTTAGATCCCTTCTCGGTCGATTAAACTGATCGTTACCAGGACTGCCGGAGACTACCGTTATGCGTCGATAACAAACAGAACAAAGAAAAGACAAGGTGCTAAAGCTCGAACGTGGTGGGTTCCGAGTACTTCACGGGTCCTCGAGCAAGACGGTACCCAAAGCAATTTGATGATCGATGAATAAAATAACTTCCGACGCGACCTAACGGTCAGAATTCTTCGAATCCGACTATGTATCTGTCAAATCGTTCAAAGTAGAATAAAGCGGAACGATGAATCGATTAGAGGATCGATATCGTGCCAATTTCTATCCCATAATCCACAATAGCTTACCGTTTCATCGAAATGCCCGTTATCGGTTACCCCGAAAGTTTTCATTGGTTATTAGTTATGTAACGGAAAGAACAACGGTATTACTCGAGCGTGTTACGCCGAATCGCACTCATATTAATTAAGCAAAATGGTGCCAGGATACTTATGGATAATATCATTAAATCCTGTCGTAAATTCCTAGGAAAATTATTACCAGGCTATCCAAAACATTTTCAATCTTCCTACGACGTTGATAACTAAATATTCTCGTAAATTATTCAAGTCATTTAAAACGTTCTATATTTTGGGAACACTATCGAGTCTCCCAAAATATCTTGAAATCTTTCGACTAGATGTACCCTTTTGATAAACAGTTTAAAATATTTGATTCTTTAATTCGTTGAAAATAATTTCAACTACATTTGGAAAGCACTATCTAGTCACTGGCAATTTCTTAGACTCTTCCTAAACACCGATTAAATTTACCATTCTATTTAATTAACAGTTTCCAACGAAATTAGCACGTTCTATTCTTGATTACACAGCACGACCACTTTAATAGTTCGGCAATATTCAGCGTACGGTGCAAGGAGGGTAACGTTAATTGCACGCTGACATCAAAACGTAAAAGGGACAAGCTAATTCGTCATGAAAAAGGATAGGAACGAGTAGGCGCGCGAGTGGTTATGCAAAGAGAACTCGGCTCGTTCCTCCACCAACTTGACGATCGATTCCCACGCGTTGTTATTCGTTTATAAAACGCGCTTGCAAAACGAAAACGCAGTCACGTCAAACGCAGTACCTACCTAGCCAAGCACAGACCGCGAGGCCAGGGAAACTGTTCTATTGGGAACGTTCGGGAACGAGTGTAATGCACACAATGCTACAGCACCCGAGCCCTCTTTTCTCTTTGTCTTTCCCATTCTCTCTCGTTCTCACTTTGAACCCCTCTCCAGATCAAAAAGCATCGGTGCGAAGAACGCAACTGGGAATCGCTCGTTTCGTTGAAGATTAAACAAACGTTCGCTTAGAATACTCTTCAACGGCATCGAATATCTACATGGAACAATCCTATTTATTCCCATACACTCGTTTCGAGAAATATCGTGAACATTTATTGGATCAACGTTCGACTCAAATTTTGCTTTCATCGTATCGTTCTGTAATTTCTATCGTATATCGGGTATTTATGTACAACGTGCATCAAATTATTAAGAGATTAAAATCAGATTATATAGAATAAATTATTTTAAATGGAGATTGGGATATAGTATAAATACAATGATATAACAAAAGTTAAAAGATTAACATGTACTATCACGTTAATCAATGATAAAATATATGTTTGGCGTTCATTCAGGTCGTATTTTGAAAAATTTGATTAGTACCAAGTTTACATTTAGGAAAAGTAATAATAAAGCAACATACGAATTAGGAAGATGGATGTACCAAAGTTAAAAGTGAATTCACGTTAATGATGTTACAACAAATTGAGGTAAAACGTTGAGAAAAAATTGAGACAAAATATCGAAAAGAGAGAGGAAAGAACGTTAACGGTAGAAAAGAGAAGAGACAGTGGAAAGGAAGGACTGGAAGGGGACAGGAAGGGAAAACCGCGATCGTGACTGTCATTCGCGGTTCGTTCTGACCCGCTTAAAATGCACTTTCAAAGGGAATCGCCAACGCCGCCGTAATTTTCCGCGCGAAACGGAGCATGAGATAAACGGAGGTTCTCTTTCTCTAGGCATCCATAACCGTCTCTCACTCCTCACGGCATCTTTTTCCTCAGGACTTGAAATACTCCACGATCGAAGCGAACGCGACTCTTCCGTCGCTTTTTTCGCATCTTCTTCCATTTCATGAACCTTACATCCTCTCGAAATCGCTTCGCTTACTCGACGACGAATTTTTTCGGGCTACCAACGAACGAACGTCGAGGATTTTTACGTTGAAAAAAAGAACATTCGAGGACATCCAAAGCATTTAAGTCTAGTACTTGACCGTTCCAATAATAAAAAAAATGTGATTATTCTTTATTATAAGTAATCGTTTTATTTATGATTTAACGTGTTTGCTGGGTTGCTAATAAACTTGGTTCAAATAAATTAGTTAATAAGATTTCAGTCGTCAACTATGCTTTGTAAATATTAAAAATATTATATCGTCATGTAAGGAAATAACTTTTATAAAATACATCCTCTTACATAGCAAATCTTTTCTATCGTCTCTCTAACGCAATGTTTTTCCAAGTCACCCCATATCGGACCTCACGAAATCGCGAAAATACATCTCGCGTATATCTATCATGTCGTTTCGCGAGAGCATCGATCACATTATCGATGCGGTATGACGTCTTTTCGATAGTTACCCATTTGCTAGAGAATCGTGCATCGATCAATTATACAGTCCTGATAAAACGATATGCTTGGAAAACGACGATGGGGGTGAGTTGTTGCCTGAGTGCTAAGCCAGGAAAAAAAAAGAAACTTTAAAAAATATATACACGAAATTTATATTATAAAATATAAAATCAAAATCATGCGAAGAGAAAAGTTCATTATCCCAGAGTTAGGTCCGTAACGTTGCACGCATTAACGTTCACGTTTTTTAATTTTTCGTCTGAAAACAAAAAGAAATTTAATAAAAAAGCTCCAGAAAATCTCTTTTTTCAATGACGATAACGATAAAAAGATAGATCTCCCGGACCTACTCCTTCGCTAACCATGTCCCTGTCTTTTTATCTAACGAACTAACGTAATGGCAATTAAAAAAAGCTCGCCGCTCGCTCGCCGCTCGCGATTTCAAAGAGAGGCTGCATTTTTAATCGCTTCGTTAAAAAAGTTGTCCGCGCGTATCCCGTTTGGAACTGGCTAACAAGTTATTCGTCGATTTATATTTCCAAGTATACCTACATGTACACATGAATTTATGTATCATATATACAAATATATGTATGGATGCAAAATTGTAGATAAATGTAATAATATATAGTGTCTACGACTAACTGCAATTTCAGTTAAAATTATACTCCCACAATTTAAATGATCTCCACCAGATATTTCTTATCTACGATTTTAATTATTTCCCATAATAATAATGGAAAATATGTGGGCACTTTTTTATAATTAAACCAGACGTTTTAAGTTTTTGGAAGAAGATAGAAGCACTGATTTCCTATACATCGTATTTATTTGATCTAACCATAAACTGAAAATTTTTTAAATACTTTATTTCTACCTATAAAACGTTAAAAAAGTTATAAAAAAAATAAAATGTCTACATACTTACGAGCGACAGACAACGCGTATATGCCGATGATTACGAAAACGACCCAAGTTAATTTGTTTTCCTCTATCTCGTATTTTTCTAATATCAACCAGATACTACCAGATAAAATAGCTGATAAATTAATTTTTTAATCACTTTCATAATTACCTGCACATACCTATACATATAAATCGATTTATTTATGCACGTAAATGTATATATATACTCGTACGTCACGTACATAACGTATGTAACGTATGTAACCCGTAGAGCATTAAATGGCATTAACGTGTCCGCGCGCATGCCGCTCTAGGATCTTTTCCGTAGAGAGGTAAGGCACGCGCGTTTTCGAGTAACGGTAGATATAAACGCGCATTATCAGAGCCGGGGGATCGTAAAGGTGCGGGGCCCTCGAACGTTGCTGCTCCCGGGCAAAGTGCATTTTACGTTACGTCAAAATGCGGTTTCCTGTTGCACGGTTAACCTCGTTTCGCAGATGCTCTCTCGTTAGTACGGGTGCGAGCGCGCGCACGAAGGAGGTCGCGAAAAATGGATTAGGTAGAACGCTTCGGTTGATATATGTATATACGTGTGTGTATATATGCGAGTCTATCTATCTTTCGTGCACTCACTATTTCACCATATGTACCCACTGCTTGAATTTTCTCTCTCTCTCTTACATATACACTCTGCAACCGCTTAACAAACGGTGAGAAAACTGCGAGTGAAGGGGAGATCCCACCACCGTGGCGGCCATTTCCTATTTATAACCCGTGAGTGGAGTTCCAGCTTACGAAAGCTCTGCCCAGAATACGTGAGAGAGCGCCTTTAGGTGCGCCCAACGATCCTACCACTAACACTCCCTGGACCTGCTAACACCTTACATAGTTACTTCCATCTTTCTCTCTCGTTCACTCACTCTCGCTTCGTTCAGAAACGATCAATCCTCAGGTGGCCGAAGCTATTGTTTTTAAGACGGGCTGGGAAGAAGGGCTTGGCAAGTATTCGTGTCCGTTGAACAGGTTTCTTACCTTTTTACATAACTTTTCCAGTTCGTATTTCAATAACATATGATTAGATTTGTATTCGAAGCTTGCTCGTGGTTTGACAAGGTATTAAATTTATAGACACTGGAGTGGTGGTTTAATCTTGCGTATTAATTTATTACCCGTCGAAGGTAAAGTTGTGGTATGACTGAAATTGTGGAGTAATTTTGTTGGATATTCGAGCAATTAACTTTCGAGTCTCGTTCTGGTGAGTGGATTAGAAAGAAGAGATCAAAGTTTATGTCTTTATCTGCTATTATTTAGAATACTGTCACTTGCATCTAAATGCATTTAATGCGTTTACACGATTAATTTAAATTTAATACTGTTCCTGTCCATATTCGAGTCCTACTCAAAAGCATAGGAAAAAGCAAATTTCATAATAATTAATTATATACCTTGTTCTAATCTATAAGGTTACGTCGTAAGATGAAATGATGTGACTACTTGATACCAGGAAGGGTCTAATTGGCATTAATTATTTCCAGAAAGATCAATAAGGAAAGTATGGCTCGATAAACGTCGTAAGAACAACAACAACGAGTTAACTCGTTGGAAATACGCGGAAAGCGTATTTTATCGAATTCACCGTTGGAAAGTTTTGGCTACCAAAACAGCGAGTGAGTGTGTCTTTCGGTTCTGGCAACGCGCGAAGAGATATCTCGTTATGCGTCGTGTCTTTAGCAAGTGAAATGTAGAACACTTTGAAAGTATGATACCCGGCCGCTCGTCTTCAATATTAAACTATGCTAACCCGTTCCTCTCCGTTCGTAAATTCTGTTTATTTACAAAGAACTATCCGGCTCGATCAATCTCAGCGACTCGAAGACTAACTTCTAGCAAATCTAAAGTCTTTGAAGGAGGGTTCTTGAATATGTAACGAATGTACTTTCCGAAAACCACGATGCTTTGACTCGTAACACGATGGGGTTAACTTATGTTAACGTTACATGACTTTGAATAAATTAATTTGCAAGAATTGATGTTTTGGTTGTTGGAATACACTGGAAATTGTAACGAGACACGTGTATTATTCGTACCGGAAACTTTGACCTTTTATTATATTATTAAGAAATATAATAACATTTTATCTTTATTCTAATATTTTCTAATTTTTTATCCTCATCATCGTCTATCTAACGACATACCCGCTTAATCTCGTTCGATGTGCCTAGAAGATGAATATCATAGATCGGTGAAACGATCGTAGTAGCCATCCTTAACTTTCTCCGACAAAATCAACGGAGCAAGGCGACGCTCGATGTCAATGAGTGGACGTAGAAACTGGCCGTGCGCGTGAGATTCGATTTCTCTTCCGAGATCATTTAAATCAGGCTACTGTGTCAACCGCCAAGTTTCTTCTCTAATCTCTAATCTCGTACGTCTGTACGACGCACTACAGTGGTTCTCATACTAACTTTGATACTTTCTTCTAATAAATCATCACCATTCCTTACCTTTTTTTCTAATCCTAATTATACATACCTAGATGCCTAACCATTACCACCACATTGAAAAAAAAACAAATTTATATAACAATTTTCAAGATGATCACGGTCTCTTCTAAACTCATTTCCCTCATTATTCTTCTTCGGTAGAAAAAGCAAAAAAAAGATACCTATCTCTCCCCTCCCCCCCCTTTCCTTCTCAATTTACAAACTGTCGATTTCATCTCCACTTCGCGAAAACTCCTATCGAAAACGAGTCGCGCTCCTTCCGGCGCGAGCGGTTGCATTTACGCTGGGTGACAGCGATGATGGATGTTTAGATTTTGCCAGGAGGCTACCTATGATTACGGTTAATGGTCCGCGTATCTACGAACCGCGAGATTCGATCAATCATCGTTTCGATCCGTCGAGCTTGGTGATATCGATCGACCATTGTCCTCCGAGTTTCGATATCGGTAGGTAGGTCTATGCGTTAACGAACTCGTCAGTTTTTTGTTTGCTAAAAATATATAGAAACAAAAAGCAGGATCCTTCCGGGTATATAAATCACGATAACGTTTAGTTTGCCGATATCTCGAAAGCAAATAAGTTGTTTTCGTATATTCGAAAACAAGCATCACCGAATCAAAGATATGTAGCATCGATGCGAGAAATAGGTATAGCTATATATAGAGCCTGGTAAACCGCGAGCAAAATGTTAAGCTATGTTTCTAAGTGTTTGCTTTCCGCTCCTGTTTTCTCAGGAAGCCACTCGACGTTAGCTACTGGATGTACGTATATATCTACTATTGGAGTATTCCTAGATTACTAGACCGTGAAAAGTACAAATTACGAAAGGATTCTAGGATTAGTTAGTCACATTGCATTGGAATTAGATCAGAGCTTTCACCATTCAAACTCGAGTAGGTACATTGTATTTACGACTGGAAACCAGATTTTCTTCCGTCCTTTCATTTTCTAACACGAATTACAGTTTTATCGTTAACGCGTTCACTGCGAATTTTACCTTAGACGATTGTGCGATCATAAATTATGTCTAGTATGACTAAGTGAGAATATATTCTTATTAATAGTGAACCTATATCATAGGTGGTCGTTCATGACCTATGCCAGCTTACCATGACAGTTCCTCTAAGGAAATAGGCGACGGGACCGGATAACCTGCACGGCAATCAACGTTTTAATCTTTAATTAACTCGTTTTAATTGATAACACCTAATGCTCGTACTCACCTTTGAGAACTCGAGATAAACCAAAGACATTGGAGAATAAAAGAACGAAGGAAGGTACCTAACTAGCACCACCAAACGAGTTTCGTGGACTACTTTGAGATTGAGCACCGATCTCCGGGCTATTTCCGTGCAATCTCGCGCTGGCTAACCAAATTGCTGGATCGCATGCGGGTACTCCTGGAATACGTTTTGCTTGATATCGTTTTCGTGGAAAGCAATCGCTTCGGGGAATCCGAAGACGACGACGAACTATTCCCTCCCCTCTTTCTCTCTCGCTCCCTCGAAGGAGCTTTCGAACGTGTCCAATACTCGCTGCCAGCCGAACGGCGAGCTCGCGTTTATGCGGCATCGAGAGGTACGAGGGAAATTCGAGAACGATGGAATCAATGGGAATCGACAGCTTTGGAATGGCGAAGGTAGAATGATGGATTCCAAGGCGTTTACGAAAATACAGGCTAAACGGAGGGAATCTTATATGCCAATAATGCTTTCTTGTACCTTTCTATGATGATCGATCTGGGATATTGAAAAATAATCTTATGAAAAATGAACTTTTATATTAATCTGTTCTTTTTTCTCGATCCATAGACACCGTTAGATCGGTTACACAATTTCAGTTCATATTATATTTCATGTGAAAGCAATTGTTGTCATCTTTATAATACCATGTCCATTTACATATTGTTTATTGTTCACGAACCAAGAAAAATTATATGTATTTGTAATATAAAAAGATCAATAAAGCATTTTAAAAAATTCAAAAAGTGTAGTTAATTACTTGGGGGGTTAGATTAAAGGATTAAGTTTTAAAAACTTATTGGAAATAATCACTCGAGTTGAAATGTTTAAATAATACGTTTAATGTTAACAAAACCATGTATGCTTGAAGACGCTACTGAGACAACTGCTTATGATCAAGCCAACGCGTCTCGCTCAAGATAAAATAAAAGAACTATTACACGCGGTTAATGTAACTATAGTGTACCGAACGAAGTACATTTCACAAGAATAAAAGTATTTTGTCATACCAGTACATAAATGTTAATTCTAACAAAACTAAAATCTTTTTCCTCCCTTATCCACCAGCATATTGCTTTTATATACTTTTCCTTTGCACTCGATGCAAATCGTCATTAAAAATTCTCTACGTTTGAAAAGATGACAATTTTTGTTCATTCGGTTACGGAGCTGTCTCATTAAACGGAGACAAATTCGTGCTATTAAACACGTCGCACGGCCGATTTACTCGGACTCAGCGTTATTGATTTTAGATTACTTTCCACGGACTAGAAACGACGAACGGCCTAACTACACGCGCAATCGTGCAAGTTTGATTACGACATTTTGATTACATCGAATTACAGGATAGATGCGCAATACTCGTTTCATTATAGGACACGCGTATGAGGGATAATTATCTGCATTCGCGGTACATTCTATCCATTCATCTATCTCTCTCAATCCTCTTATACTTCAAGTGACAATGAACTTTGACCCAAGCGACAGACAATACTACCAATTTTCTCGTACACTCGCGGAGTGGATTACATTCCCCGAATCGTGTCGTTTCAAAGAAATTGCGTTTCTCTTGGTAATATTTCGTAATTTCTGAAAGAAATCATAGAAGGAAAGTCATTGTTTAATAAAAAAATTTTACTTTAACTATCCCTCGATTCGTGGAACACGCGTCTCGTTAATAGCACCACGCTCGTCGTCGGACCACGTCGGGCTGGTTGCCAACACGAGCGTAGATTCTCCGTCGGTTTCCGGTTGACGGTCGATCGTGTGCCAGAGAGAAACTTTGAAAATTCTCGCTCGAGTCAAAGTCCGTTTATCGTGGTTTTGCCGGTGAGCTTCCTAAGTTTCCAGAGAAATGCTTACGGACCCTTTGAAGTGTGCTAGAGAGAGGCAAGATGGCAAACTTTGTTGGTTTTTTAAATTATTTTCAACGGTATTACATATACCAAGGAACAAATTTTGTTGCTAGGAAACTTTGAGAAGAAAATAATTTTTTAGTTATTTCATAGAATTATTTCTGAACTGTTACTAAACCGAAGGGTGTAATTTATGCTAGTCTTCAGATCATCGAATACAAAATAGTTAATCGATTAAACAAATAAATTCACCAAATTTTTGTACGACACTTTCCAAATTAGCGTACGATTTATATCATTTACATCGTACAAATGACACTCCCTTCGAATCGTGTCGCTGTCAACGTGAAAAATGATGGCAAGTCAGTTTTGATTGGTCGATGGAGGATCGACGTAGTTTGAAGATGTTACACGTTAATGGTGGGTTATAAATTTTTCGTGGGTGCTCGTTCGATAACGCTAGATGAGGTACCGTAAAAATTCCAACACGTGCATACGTATCTGCCTGTAGGTGTATCATGTCCATAAAATGTATTTAAGAGCATGTAGTCCCGATCTTCTAGCATAGTTTTTTACCGATTTTATCGATCGCTATCTATCGATGTATCAACGACTCCTGACACATCTGGCCCGATCGTAAAGTAATATCTTTTAGCATGGTATACTTGACATAGGCCGGCTTTTAAATGAACCGTTATGTAAACACAATAACCATTTCAATGCACGAGATAGGAAGTTTTAGTGCCCCCCTTTATAAATTATATTCACGAGTTATCGCACTCAACGCTATCTTTAAGAGATTACTTCGTTATTCCCCTTTTTTCACGATAAAATTCTTTTTCTGCAGTCTTCTGAATAATTTTTGCAGTTATCTTTTCTATCAGATTTATTTAATAAATAATTTTAGCAATCGTTGTTCGCAAATGTAAACGACAAAGACATTTCGACGTAATCAAGATCGACTCGTTACCATTCCCAACGACTCATCGCACAGTATTAATACACGTTAAACGATCGTTCCCACGAAAAAAGGAATAGGTCAGGGGAAAAAGAAAGAACGGAAAGCAAGACGAGTTTTCAGGACGACTATCGCGCCAACATCTGGATCAACTCCGACCGGCTTGGCATCTCCACGCTAACCCGATATCCGATCGGGAGATGCAGTAGAGTGAAAAGCAACTAGCAAGAAGGTAATTACCGTGGGCGTAGTCACGAGAGCCTGGGAGAGCTACCGGCATTAAAATCGAACAAACTATGGCGTGCCTCGTCATATACCTACCTATTGGCACCTCGCCGATACGATCTCTGGTTGATAAAAATATTAAAATAAAAGAGGGAAAGGATCTGCCTGGTTAAGGTAGAGAGAAAAAAATCTTCTCTACTCGGGTTGAATCTCTACCCAATGAAAATAGGGGAAAAACAAGATAAAGAGATTATCATTACGAGGTTCGGACCCAACATGTCGATCCAACTTTGTCGGATTTAACTTTAATTGCGAGATGCATCCTAGGCGTTTTATGCCACGGCAGATAATCCCGTGGTACCTGTAATTTAGCAACATTATCGTGGTATGCCTGGACGATGCTCTTGGTTCGATCAACGTCTTCGACTCGTCCTCGGTCCACCGTACTTCGTCTTTCTCTTTTCAATGTCCAGAGATTGCACGTTCGATGTTACTATCTCTTGCTCTCTCTTTCTTGATCCAAAGAACGGGATGCAAAGCACTCAATTATAGACTGGCCTGGGGGCTAGCCAGAAGAGGACTCCGTCCAGCAATAAGACTATCTTTGCTACGTTTGCAACATCAGAAACTTTTTCGTATCCTGTTCAACACTGTTAGAACGCGAGACGGTTTGTTAGTTTCTTGTCAAAGAAGTCTTTAATCAAAACGTCCTGGTAATGGCAATCATATACCGAGATTCTTCCTTGCTCATTTGAGATTGATACGTTGTCCTATGATTAATATGTAACTTAACGTCACGATCTTTTTGTTGTTTTTCGAATGATACAGTTATATGATTCTCTTGGACAGGATTAACAGTTCTTCGGAATTACTCCATTATCCTAATCTCTAATGAACGTGAAACTCTAGGGCTAGGGAGGAAATCCAGATTTTCTTGCTCGGTCAAAATCATTTAGAGATCGATTCTCTTATCTTTGATAGACTCTATTTCAGTTATCTATTATTTCTCATAATTTTCATTTCCTCTGTCATTATTCTTCTTCTCTTTTTCATTTATTCAGCAATTATTTCGATTTCCTTTGGTCGAGCAAATTTCCCATTTAATACCGAATACGAAATCGCGATAACGTTCGGACGTGCCAGCAACGAATCCAATTTGCGGCGAGCGAAACGGTTCCAGCGTCCTACGCGAGCCCTTCGATTCTATTTCCCATCCTAATCTAAGATTACGTCTGACCTCGCTCTCGATAAACTCTTTCGCGGGAACAAATTAGGAGGACGTCTTTTCCAAGGGGTGACGATAGTCACCGACGAAGCGATTTCCGTCCTTAATCCGGGGACACACGACCCCTCTCGAAATCGTATCACCCCCTCTTCATCCTTCCATCCCCCTGTCGTAGCTAACGTCGGAAAGTTGGCCCGCCCATTCAGGAAATTGACCCATCCAGTCTCCGAGCTAGCATCAACGAGCACGCTCCAGTAAAGGGCCGAAATAACATTGCTTTCGTGGAGTTTTATTTTGCCCTGGCAAAGATCTTCGAATTTTTCGTTCTTTTTTTGACCGATTTACCGAAAAGTTTTTTTCTTGCTAATATTGGGAGGTATGGTGGAAAAATGATTTACGTGTAACAGGGTGACATTTTGGGTATAACTTGGTCTACAAATTCTTGATGCCCTACTATAATATGGTACAGTCTGAGAAGACTGTTTTTCTGATACTAATAAATCGATACTAAGTTTAAGATAACACCGATAGATCGTCGTTAATAGGTCTTATTTAACAGTCTCGATATAACGTTCCACCAATTGTCACGTCCTATAGTAATCTAGTTACGCAAAAAAAAAAAAACAGCGATGTCTCGAAGCTTCGCTTATCTATCCAAGAATAGCTTTAACCTACTTTGATAAATTTATATCGCAAACTATCCATTAATTCCGGGGTCAATAAACGTTTGGCCGTATATAAGCACGAAATATGTCTTGTCTTTGTGAGCTGGAATTACTAACGTTCGTAGTAAGTCTTATCTGAAAGCTGAAATTAACAAGAGACATTAGGAAATATCCACGAGGTTCGACCTATCGAACTGGTTATTAACCAATAAACATACCTACATCGTACCTATATGCACGTCCCACTTTCGATCGTTATGGATCTAATATTCCACGTCTTCGAGAAAGGTGGAAAGAGTGGAGAAGGGTTAGAGGTCGCGAGAGAAACCGTTATCAACGTGCCAGCCATACTCGTCATAAATCTAGGTTGAGACCCCCAACTATCGGTAAAAAGCGATACGAGACATATCGAACGAATCGATTCGCTAATTTCCAATTCTAAAGAAATTCTTAAGGAACGAGCCTCGTGAAAAAGGTCAGGGTTATCTCCGTGTGATACGACTAGACAAATATGTATATAGAACATTCGTTATAATTAACATTGATAAATTAAACGTGAATTAATTTTCCGTGAAAGTTTCCCAAAATCCAACACAATATGGAACACCGTTATGTTATCGATCAGCGGGATCTTTCATTCCGAAAAATGTCGATCCATCATTCTTTCGATCGGACTCAAAGCAATGCTATCGGCAGGTTCCGTATCCTGTTCCTAACGTGAAAATCCCTGGAAAGTAAAAGAAGGATCACGGGGAAATCTTACAAAGCCATCCGGCTCTCGTGGTTCGCTTAAGGACATCTTCAGCATTTCCGGGGAGGCTTGACCATCGGTGAGACCTCTTTTGCGCGATCGTAAAAACGTATCCCTTCTTTTCTTCGAAGTACTTCCCCGATCGATCTCGAGCGAAAGAAACTCAGAGAAAAGGGAATTAGGTCGATGTCTTTGCCAAGGTGGCTCGAGATATCGAGTGAGATCTCGAGGATTTGTCCGTCGGCCGTTCCATCCTTGGGACAAATCTTATTCCATCACAATTTTATATAAATATAGCACATATATCCATGGAGCGTCCTATCCGATATGAACACCTTAAATATTAGAATTGTTTCGACGTGTTCGATTGATCGAACAGAAAATAAATTTATCCTCCATTCAACCAATCTAACAGAAAAGAAACAAAAATGCAAGATTAATTCACGAGCTATATCTCTTGCCGTATCCAACCAACACCATGAATAAACAATCACACGCTAACGTGTCTTTAGACCACGTTGAATCTGTTGAAACTTCTACGAGATCGATCGTTTATTCATATCATCGATCTTAGGGAAACAAATGAGAATACACGTTCCCCCGTAATAGGAATAGAAGCTTTTGGTCTTTGCTATCTCGAGCTTAACGCGCGTGCTCACTCATTCACCCTCTCTCTCTGCCCATGCATTTCTGAAAGCTCAACGTACCTAAATTACTACGTTTACCTAGCACGCTCGAGTTAATTCCTGTCACGTGCCTGGTGTCAGGGGCGTACTCGCCAACGTTAAGCGTCGATGGACCCTACTACAGAGTTACACCCTTCGTCTCAATCTCTATACATCTCTAACACTATCTCCTTCTGTCTTAACATCTTCCTCGTTCCATTCAGCACCAACAATAGCCTATACCAGCTACTACTTAGCACCAAGCTTTTGTTCAGCTAGTCGTTACGTTAATCATTCGGATTTTGGGATTTCTTGGTTGCTCCTTACAAAAGAGAACTTGTTTTTTTATCAATTATAATTGAGCCGTTTATTTCGAAAGTGGCCTAAGTCCATTTTCCAAAAAAATCAAGTTAGCTGTTTTAATATTCACATTTCTACCTTAGATTTGCATTTGGATATAAATTGTAATTAATAAAAAAATGGAGTTAGGTCGCTTTCAAAATAAACGGCTCAATTCTAATCTAATATGAGACTATCAAAATATCTTTTGTCCTACCGTAAGAATTACTAATTTAAATCACGTAATTGTCAAACACTCAAACATGATTAATCATGTTTTACATAAAAGAACTTAACCCTCGGTATACAAGGTGGGGTTATTTTAACCCCAATACTTTGAAAATGCTTTTATTATTCCTTAACACGCTACTAAATAGGTTGATTTTCTCAGTAGCTGGAGTTTAATTTCTCTATATTTTTGTGTTTCGTTCGGTAATATAATAATATCTTTAAAGAAAAAACGCATTCAAGCATATTGTGTTCGATATATGTACAAAAAAGATGCAATTCCTTGCGGGGTTAATATAGCCCCACGTTGTATGGGTAAGGAGTTTTTTTCACCTTGTATGCGAAAGGTTAATAATAAAATCCAGAGAAATGTTTGAATTTCTTGGCTGAAAATGTCAAAAAAATTTTCTCAAATTTCAAGTGTCCAAAGTGGAATCATCGTCACGACGAATGTAGGAACGTATCAGAAGGCACGTATTCTCGTGGACGACACGAAGACGAGTATCGTCTCGCGTGGGAGTCCCACTTAACGGGCCACGCGGAGGATTTCCACGTCTGTTCTAACTGGGACGTATCGTGGCTCTAAAGCCGTACCGGTGCACACAGGCAAAGCTGTTAGCGGCACGGCTTACGTCACGCGGATTGCGGCTAAGATCATGCGCCAGGGAAAAACTGTGTAAACGTGTACGTCGTCGAACGAATATTTCTTAAATTATAGACATCGCACGAACGTTTACACGTCATTCCACGTTCAGTTCCTTGAAAAACGATGTTACGTGATATTTCGAATATCTTTATAGCGATGCCGTTGAGAAAAATTAATGAAAAAGAGATTTAGACCAGATTGTAAACCAGTAAATAAAATGTAAGGAATCTGTTCAAATTTTTGTCACATCTCGTAACTTATCATTATTTTATTACAACAATATTAATGATACGGTACTTATAGTTATATAATATTGTATTTATTATCGATAAAAGGAAAAGAGTAATGCCCGTTTCGCAATTTTCCCATGAGAAAAAAGAACAGAGTGAGGTTTTGATAGGGCACACGCCAGCCTGTAATTCGTCTCCCGTTCACTCGACAATGGCGTTTATAACGGAAGCCGGTGAGTGGGTCAGGAAGGAATCATAATGACGGTATTATATTTTCTCCTCCGGCTACTTTCGCCGTTTCCTACGTCCACCTCGGGGGTATTTCTTTTCAAGATATATATCGTCGTGCCGGCGGAGTGCTCACGACGGAATTAATTAAAGCGAGGATTTATTCTTCCCCTCTCTCCAACCCCTTGCAGCACGATCTTCCTCTCGCTTTTACCATTCCCTGCTTCGTATGTTACTACGAGTGGCTTGACAAACCGAACAAAGATTACTCAGTTTCCCCTTATCGATGTACACAATTATTAAATTATTCTAATCAATTTTTTTTCATCTCAATTAGTTTTTAAGTTGGAAATTTAAGTTGGAAAATATTCATTTTCATTCAATTGCAATTAAATAACTGAAAATACGTTAAATACGAAATAATTCCGGCTAGTCGTCGATATTATAAATTGAAACTGAATGTATCTTTGGACAGGTTAAACAGATTTTCTAATAAAATGATCTAAACAGCTATGAGACAAGTATGGTTTCCTAGTTTGTCATTTCCAGAACACGAATTAGATTATAATTGTTATATGGATCATTTAGTTTGCATTGAAGCATCAATAGAACATTTTATCGAGAGCTTAGGCTATATGTATCTCGCAGCTTCCCCGTAGGATAGATAGGATGCTACAGTGGATGAATAACGACGATGAGAATCTCGCCGTATTAACGCCTAAATCCAATGAACGAACATCCACGTATCGCTAATCCTGTTAAGCATCGGCTAGATCAATGAGAGTATGTTCCACGAGAAACTGATTAATCTCCGCTTCGTGCCGCATGATTATCCGAAAATTAATTAATGCGGCCCTCGGCAATTAGCGTAGCTTCTCGATAGAGTACACTCTTCGACCTGTTAAACTTACGATGGATTACACTCGATAAGATTTTATATATATATTTTTTTTATCTCGAAAAATAAATGATCAAAAAATATTTCAAAAGGATATTTGATATTCTAATTAAAAAAAACTTTTGCATTCGATCTTTGACGATGAAAAATAAAAAAACTTCGATTAATTTTCAATTTTATTTTACATTGAAAACCGTTACTACGCGTAACAGTAACGCAATAGATGATTTTTCATCGAACGAGTATAATGAGCTGCCTTTCTCTCTCTCTCTTCGTTGCTATATCATTTTACGGATTGTTATTTTCACTCGGCGAGAGAGAGAGAGAGAGAGAAAGTTCGCTAAATCGAAAGTTTCCGGTCGATGAATCGAAAAGGTCTTGCAAATCCAATAACTCGCGAGATATCGTCGGCGTTTCTCGCCACAGTTGTTTTACAAATGGAATTAAAGCTTTTCTAACGAATCCAATTCGCTTAACAGACTTCAAGGCTTTTCTAGGAACGTATTAAGAGAGAAGAGTGGGAGCAGGAGGAAAAAATTTTAACGAACTGCGAGTCACGATGCTAATCCTAACGTTGTCTCTTTTTTGTTAAAAAGTGGACCAAAAAAATTGAAAATTAAACTTCTAATCTTCTTAAACTCTTTCTAAATATCGTGAATATAAAATTTGAAAAAGATGGAAAGATAAAACAGTAAGTGTTAAAAAGCAAATCAAGTTAACTAAACAATGGTACGTAATTATATCTTGTTTCATCGACCAGTTATATTACCATAGGCAATTCGATTATCAGCGCAAGAAACACGGGTTTTAAATAACTAATAATAAGCGCGAACGCGTTATCGACACATAATTATCGCATTCCCGACGAATGATCTCACAAATATTAAACAAATTAATTAACGCCCACGCGCGTTATCGATATTTGCATTCTCGTCGATGAGTAAACAACGTCGACGTACCGAGGTGGGAATTTAAAGCATTCCTGTACAATTTTGTAAACTGTTTCGTTGGAAGATTGAAACTGAAACGTATAGAAGTAACAATATATCCGAGATATGGTCTCCCATTTTTTTTATTAACAATAAAACACGGGTATGCGGGTAGCTCGAGAAATAAATTGTCTCTCCAATAGAAATATCGTTTCAAAGTTTTTCCTAATACGAGCTTTTCTACGATTATCGTTTTGTTTTTATATAATCTTCTCCGAGGCTATTAACTAGTTTAATCTTTGTTAAGATAGAATGTAAAATAATTTTTTTAATATATTATACCTTCTTTTTCAGTTATACCATATATAGGTTTGCAGAAAATTATTTTTTAGGGGATTATTTTCGTCATCGAATAATAAAAATGCTTCAGAGACTCGTTTATCCGGATAAAGGTTAAACCTTCGACAACATTCATGGAATTATTTTTGAATTAATATCAAAGTTAGCTTTAAAAGAAATAACAATAATAAAATAATCGATAAAGTCAGATTTTCTGACGAATTCGATTTGAACCATTTAACACGCGTCTCGGTTTAATTTACGAGTACAGCTGGGCCGTTAGGACGAAAAACGGAACGTTAAAAGGTGATAGAATTGACGCGTTCATTTTTCACAGAAACGAAAGGCTCGCAAAGAGGATGGTGTTCGTCGTGTGTGGCCGCACCCTCGGGCTTTCTCTTCGAGATTCAACGTTCGTTTACTATGGCGTGTGCTGTACGTATCGAGAAATGCTATTAAACCGGCTGCAGCTTTTGGTCTCGATTTAGATAAAGTGGAAATAAAATTAGATTAGAATTCGTAGGGAATGAAATGATACCAATAAAATATAGATGGAATTCGTTTTCGGTTCTACAGTTATCTATTTCAAAAAAATTGTAATCGAGAGTACCGATAGCTATCGATAAGTATAGTAAATGTTGGATTAAGAAAGTCCTTCCATGTCGAGTAAACGAGTCAACTTACGTATGAAAAGTGTTACCCTTGGGATTCACCCGGTATATATATTACATAAATGCAGGGATATCATTGGTCAGCATTTTTCTCCTAAGGATTTCACGATTTCGGTCGTTTCCCGGGACCGTAGGAGCTGGTACGCTTGGACAAAGCGATAAAACGTGAAGAGAGGACAAAAAAGTGGTAAAACGTCTCCGTCTTTCTTTACCCTTTCCATTCACTTTTGACGCAGCACTATTCGCGAGAAATTCGGTGTAGAAAATGTAAAAACTGGAATACTACATTAATAACGCCCGTGAATATTATATCGGGTGCTGCATAAATTTATAATATTATAGTATCTATCATTTTGTCTTCGCTATATAAAATATTGCATTAAAACTACAATTAAATATTACAAATACGAAGTGTTTTGTAATTGGCAGTACTCCAATTATTATCCCTAAGTATTTAAAAATAAAAAATCTCAACAAGCAGACATATTCATCCTACATTAATCGATTTAAACTCTCCTATAGAATTTATGTGCCAAAAAAAAAACAGATGAGAATATTGGAATTTCTTCAAATTCACTCTTTTCCTCTCTATTACTTTATTTTATTTTTTTTCGGGGTCGTGCTACAGCCGTCTCTTCCTCCCGTTAGAAAGCTTCTTCCCTCCGAGTGGAATCGAAGGATAGCCGCAATTCGAATTCCATTCGCGTCTTTGCCGACTAGAGGCAGGTACGTAGCGAGTCGAGAGATGGATAGCGGGAATCAACGCTGGAAGGCATCTGGATGCAAGTGTACCCGGGGATCACGACCCAATGTGGGTGCGAACTATCGACCGAGGAATTTTATAACTTCTCCTTTTCCTAAGAATTTTCGAAAAATAAATTATTAACCCGAGCTATGCTCCTCTTTTCGATCAACAAAAGTTTACTGACATTAACGTGACAATGAAATTAAAACTAGGACTATTAATGTTAAAAAAATTTACATTAAAACAAAATTATTACTTAAGATATGTAAAATAAATTATTAGAAAGGTACTTTTACAATTTCTAAAAATAAATCTAAAATCCTAATCTATCCCTAATCAATCATATCACATTTCACGAATAAGTGTATGTAAAAAAACCTAATGAATGATATTTAAAAATTTATATAAAAATAAAAATCGTAAAGTTTAAAATTCTTCTTTTTTATACAGATTTTCTTGGTAATAAACTATCTACATTTTTTCTAATGAATTCATTGACATAATCCTTCGTCTGACGAAAAAATGAACGAGGAACATGTAGAAAGAATGAAGAAATCCATCGCAATCCCGAATATAACGTATAGACAGAACGAGTGAGAGGGTCGAAGGTAAAAGGGCACGCTCGTTCAAGCACGATTTATCAATCACCTATCGGTGGGGGTGGGCCAATTAATCTTTATCGGGAGCGAATAATGTTTATGCTCTAATGAAAAACGATCGAACCGGTTGCTCTTTCGCGCGCGTGCGCGAGCGAGCGCCATCTGGAAAAAAAGCTATCGGCGAAATAGCGCGGTGCTCTTAGCCCGTAATAAATTCTAGTCACGTTCGTGTCCGCCCTGGTGATCAGTTTGATATATCCACCACGCTTTGTATCCAACTTTTAGAGCCCATTTTTTCTTTGTTTGTTTCTTTAAACGTCGATAGGCCCATTGAATTCATAAAAAAAAAAAAAAATATATGGAAACAAAGAAAGAAATGAAATTCATTGCACGTATTTAGAAATTTCTTTTCGTGGGTAAATAACGTCAAATGTTAAAAATATCTGTCAATGTGTGAACAGTAGATTGTATTATAAAATTTCTGTTTACGAAAGATCAGCAGAACACGTTGAGAAATTTGCATTAAAAAAATTGATGTCGGTGTAATGATGTAGATTAGATTTAAATTAGATTCGTTATTATGCAAACGTTTTCAAAAACACATCGAAAAAAGATAGTATAAATGAATTCGGTCGACCCGTCACAAAATCATGATACATGAGTAAGCATGAAAACAGTTCTATGATCATCACTTAGGAATAAAAAAAGAAAAACAACATTAAGAAAAATAAAAGAATATAAATTCTATTTTTTTCATTTGTTAAACTATTTCTGTTTATGACAGAACATAAAAGTTCACCGTATTCGCAAAGGAAATAAATAAAAATAAAATGATTACTCTTTGACGATCCAAAAAAAATTCACGATATCCTGAACTTTACTAGTAAATCGTTTGCACACTCACGTGCTTACAACGTATTACTGAAACATTAAAATAAAATGCGAGAATAATAATACACCTTCGAGTAGAGATTATTATATCGTATTATCGTGAGTCAAAACCTAGCCGTATAGCACACGACCCAACGCAAATCGCATGGTAAGTTCCTCATTATGCAATCCTGTCCAACTTTTTTTTTCCGCTACATTCACTTCCGTGAGAATAACGCGTTACATGGAAAAAAATTGCCGTGAAAATACGTCGAATGCATTAGAATCCGATAAACGTTACAGCAGTGCTACGATAAATATCTTTTCTTGCTGTTTTAAATAAAATATATTGTACATTATTCATATAAAATATTCTAATCCATTCGTTAACAAGCTAACACTATTAAAGATCGGACGCGATAGTGTACCTAAAGCTAGCGAAAAGTCGATCGATCCGTTATCACGTACCGTTAATGCAAAATAAAAAGAAGACAAAAACTTGGGGGAATTAAATTTATCTAATCTTTGTGCCAGAATGGTCTTATCTGAAAACGTTATCGAAAAGTTAATACAAAAATCAAATAAAAATCGAGAGTAAAGAAAAGTCTGAATAAACGTAAGAGTAGTACGTTATGATGTTTGACGATGGAATATACAGAGTGACTCATTCGAGTGTGTCACCTATATGTATAACTTGTAAACTGTTACAAGAAAAGATGATTGAAACAAAAGTTATATGATATCAAGCAAAATAATAAAAAATTAATTACTACGTTTTGTGTTGTACGTGATACCATATCATTTTTGTTCGAATCAGTTTATTTCATATAACAAACTGTTTAAAAGTACGTTAGGTGAGACACTCGAGTGAATCATTCTGTATACAGTCAGTGTACGAAGTATTTATAACTTCTGAAGTTTTTTAAATGTATTTCGTTATTGTCCAATCTTTAAAGCCCTTTTTTTAAGCATGATATAAAATAGTGAGATTTATAAAATATTCAAAAGTAATGACTTCGTTAGAAAAGAAGATTATTCAGTTTCGAAAAGCCAACGAAAATTTTCGACGTTGACTGTACCTACGTCAACTAGAATAGATTGATTAACGTGAAGAGTATACATGTTTAGTGAAACGTTTTACAGTCGCCAGAGAGAGAGAGAGGAGATCGGTGTCCAGCCGTGCGAGTGACATCGGAGGATTGGAGAGGGATCGTCGGATGAAGGGTCCAGGATGAAGGCTCGTCCAGGCTCTAGTCCGTTCTCGGCTTAATCTCGTGATAACATTGATTAAGGTAAACGGTGATACCTCTCCCTCTCTCTCTCTATCCCTTTCGATGAGCCATCCCTTTGGTGTTGACAGTGTTTCGAGCTATCTGGAGGTAGTCAGTATCTACAATGGCGGTGACACTGTCCACTAATTGAATACCGTAGATAGAATATTTCTATAATGTATATTAATTACATTGGAATTATTGCTTTCGTTTAATTATTAGAAATTAAAAACAATTTTAATCAAAATTTAGATATATATCTAGAATTATTTGAAATGATTATCTCTTCCCATATCATAAACGAAATAATTTTAATAAAAATCAGACATTTCCAAACCAACAGCTCATTGGCATACTATATTAAAAAAAAAAAATAATTGTACTGGAATACTTCTAACTTCTCGTTGACATATCACGAACGATTTCACCATCCCATCACGATGTAGTTCAACATTGTTCGACTTACTATTACGTATAACCAGCTGCAGTATCGAAGTTAAAGGGCACTCTCGTCATTCCACGTGATCCAATTGTTTCGAGTTTATGCGTTAGAAATTCTAGTTAATAATGACACGTTCTCGTTACTTGTTAATAGACCGTATTAATTACCATAGAGATTCGGGATACGGAAGATACTCGCAAAATGGATGCGCTTATCCGTCGTAGTTGTGTGTCTCGCTCGAAGGTAGACAAAGGACTGAGGTTTCCACGCTAAGGTGACACTCGAAATCGCTCGAGTGCTTAGGAATGTTTATTTACGTTACTCCTGTATAACCGTGTCTACCATTACCGGGTATGATTACGTTACGTTATCTAGGACTGTAAACATCAATGAAATATGAGTACACATAAAAAATACATGGAATTTGCTTAAATAATTTATTTCCTAATTTGAATGAAATTAAATTGACGACCCAATAATTCTATTATAATGTAACTAAAAAAAAATAATTAACACCGAACTAAGACGAATGCCAACAATGAAATTGAATTTACAATATAACGTGATAGAAATCTGGCCTAATGACCTTATCGATAAAGAAAAAAATCTGTCGTTGATTGACATAATTAACGATTACCGTTTCGTACTTGTTAAATTTATTTGAAAAGTTCTTCGGCGCTTCCCCATCTTCGTACGCTGACAGACACGAAGAGAGGGGGGAGAGATAGCTCTCGCCTATTAACTAGCACGTCTCGCCGTACGGTAATTTAGCGTTGGCGAACGGTTAACGGTGCGGACACAAATCGAAAGCTCGCGCGTGACGAAGGTGACAGGTGCAGGTGCAAGTGCAGCTGCACTTGCCACCCGCCTACGCCTAAAATGAATCTCTCTTTCCGCCTCTGGATTCCTATTTCCCCTTTGCTAATAAATGAGCAGGTTCGTTAGGTCTTTTGATATTTACCAAGGCTGCAACGATTAATTTTTAAATAAATAAATTTGTTTTAAAAGGTCAAACATTACTTATTTAACAATCCAATTTGTATCTGTAAAAAATACATTTAATCGAATTTGTTGGTATCGTTTTAAAATGCACACGTGATTGGTATGACAATACCATTGGCTTCTAAATTAGTTGATATCACTTCATTAAACAAACATACATACACGATGTATCTTTCAAAAGCGTATTAATAATAATCGATATCCTGATATCAGATTTCCACACAAAAAAAAAAACGAATACACTTGGAACAACCCACTCGAAAACCATAAATCGGTAAACCATTTAAAAGTATCCACTTTTCGAAATTGAACAAGATCAAAATGATGGTGCCTTTGGTTCGTAACTTTTACCAAAGGCCATCATCGTACGAAACGACGTTCCTTGGCTGTGACGGATGAAAATGGAATGGTTCGATGGTTTGTGACGCTTGTAGCTCGAGCTAGTAATAGTAGTATTCGTAGTTGGTACATACGAGCTGCTCGCACGGTTCTCGACTCCTTTCGGATGGATGCGGGCATGACCAGACAGAAGATAGCGGCATAAATATGTATGCGAGCTACGTGGTTATGATGTATACGTATGCTGGTGGAACAGAAATGTAAGAGAGAGAGGGAGAGGATGAGTAAAGAGAGAAGGGGATAGGAGAAGGGTATAACTGGAGAGCGGCACAGTTATCGTATATGGGCAGAGATCTCGCTTATAATAACCGCATGTACAGCTATGTACGTTCTACATAAGCTCGCTATATCGCCTATACGGTCGAGTCTAGCTCCTACTTTGACTCTTTTTCAAAGAAACCTTCCTAGTCGACTCCTCTCGCAACCCCATATACGTCCGTGGTCATGACGAATATGGGTCTAACAGCGATGACAATGATAACACCCTCGATTCGTCACTAATTCGACCCTTCCGGACGGAAGTTAGATTAAATTCGACTTGCCGATGGTTCTAGGATAGATTAAAAGAATTATTAGATCGTTGTATAATTTTTGTCACATTTCGTTAGAACGCTTCTGCTAAAAAAGGATGACAATAGTTCTGCAGCTAGTTTCCATTAGATGGAGACAATTTGTGGTTGACAGGGATAATAAAAATTGTATCAATTCTAATTTTGTTTACGAGCATGAGAAAACTTCTCTAACGACTTAATATATCATTTTATCGTTTGTGTTCTAAACTTAATTACCTATTGTATCCTTTTGTTTAAACAAACAACATTCTGCTTGAATAAAAGAAACGAATACTACACGAGTAATAATTATTTTCTTTTTTTCTTAATACATAACAAAATTATCCAATCATCGTCATCATCGTCCAATAGATGGCACGTCTCGATAACGATAATGATAACCCTTCGTCTACCGAGACTGCGAAATTATCCTTCGACGATTTGATACATCTCATTTTTTTCTTCCTCGCATGCACAACCGATCCTTTCGACGTTTCTTCGACGAACGTCGCGAAGGCAGAAAAAAGTAACGCGGAAAATGTAGCACGCTGTTTATTAGATATCTCCGCTTCTCGATTTGCTATTCCCCAGTCGCGGATTCATCTCGTCTCGTACCGACTTTATATCCCATTACTTATGTAACTATGCGCATAATTTAGCATAAACTTTTGCGACTCGCGCGGGGCGACACGCGATCTCGATTCGAGGTGACGCTCTATGCTCTGTTCAATACTTTACGTTACGGACGCGAGAATCGGTACCTACCATCGAAATTTACTGTGAAAATGAATTCCTTGCGATACCAGGGACGATCTGTTATCGACAGTGAAAAGGAGAAATATCGATCGACCAATTGTTATTAAGATCGAGTATAAGGCGATCTGGCTAGGATATGGTAGGTATTTCAAGGTTTTGTGAAGAAAGAAAAGTTTGAATGTTCTGATGGAATTTTTTTAAAGAAACCAAGTTACCTTGGTATTAATGTTGAGGCAGGATTCAATTATGTGATTAGAAGGAAAACTTAGAAGGTCGCGTGACTTTGAGAACAACATTTATTGGAAGTAGAGGTGACACTATATTTAATGAATCACAAACAATTGAACTTATAATAAAATAAATGATATGTTGTCCTGCATATCCTAGTTTCGAAAAAATATTGTCCCCCCTTTCGTACAAAAAATAAATACACAACATGTGACAATAATTATTGCACGATCTAATAATTTTTCTACACGATCCTAGTGATAAATATACGTTAATTCTAGTCTAATAGGTGTTCTATAAAACACTTTTATCGATATATGGTTATGGATTCAAATGGAGTCGTGAAAACGGCGGGTGATTTTCTGAGCGTTCGGAAAGATGTTAAACATCTATCATAGAGATAACTTATATGCGCTATAAAGACGCCGTCGATAGGCGGTGGAAATCGAAGCGTGGAATTGCTTAAGCAGAAGTCACGGAGGCAAACGAAAGGAGAAGAATGTCTTAGCGACGTTTACTACGCTCCATTAATTTTATTACGAGCTGCCGAGCGTGCCGAGTTTTCGAGCTTCTCGAATCGACGTCTACGTATGTATAATATAATATACGTAGGTACTTAACGAGAAAAAGTCCAAGTTTTCTTCACTATCTCCTTTATTACCAATCTTTTTTATTCAATAAATTGACCACGGACTTCTCATTTAAATCCGTGTGAATATAAATGTTCTCATAATTATAATACTAATTACAAAAGAACCTGTATCCAAATAAAATTATTTCTTATATTCTAACAAAAAGTAATTATTAACGATACTTGCTTTCGCTTTGTAAAAAAACAAGCTCTGTTACAACAATTGTGAATACCGTGCAAGAGAATACTTCTAAACAACTAATCTTCTTCGACATGAGTATATCTCACAAAAAGAGAATAAAAAACAGTCTTATCCTTTACCATATTTTTCAAACATGCTTTCATACCATTATAACACATAGAATTGGGTCACTTTCATTACCCCATGTACATGTTAAGCATATGCAAATGTCGGAGGCTTGTATCTTAGAATGTTTAAAAAAAAAAAAACCGAGAGAGAGAAAAATCGAAAGGTTGCCGTCACTAGAACGAGCACCCGGTATCCACCCTTTCTCGCAACCCTCTCGACTGGTACACCCCCAACGCATTTGTACCTCGCGCATAAACGACGAGCTTGAAATGCATCCCGCGCGTTACTGCACCGAAAAGAGCAAAGGAGCAAAGAGCAGTGCAAAGAGGTAAAAAGGAATGAAAGGGAGAGAGAAGAATATAGAGCAAAAGCGAAGAGGAATTCTTCTCTCTCCCTCCTTTTTTTCCAAATGGCACTATGCGCGGCACCCGTGTCAAATATTAACCGTGAAGCAGCCATGCTGCAAGTACGCGACCGAACAATGGCTAATGGACAATAATACCACTGTTTCCGACGGCAGACGGACGAGAACGTACTCCGGTGCACTGTCACGTTCTGACAATTTTCATGCACGCCCACTTGCACTCGCGCGCGACCATGTCGCGTTACCCCTCTTTTCCCTCTCTTTACGTATCTATACAATATATTCCCGTGCGATATATCCATATGTCATTCTCAACGAGTGATCCGTAGAAAAAAGAACTAACAAAAATCCATCCGGGCGCGATCGGTTCGTATTTTAATCGACGCCATTTTTGAATCTTCTCTGTGTCGGCTCCCTCGAAATACTGTTTTGTCACCATGAGTTTTACGGGTATTTCTATCTCAGTTTTTTTTTATTTATTTATTTATATCATCCGATCGGTGTTGCTTTCTTTGATTATGCTCGCTATGTATTTTTCGATATTTTTATGCGCATATTGATTATGTGTTTTTACAGTATATTTACTCAGGCGTTTTTTAAAATTTAGTTACTTGTTTGTTTTTTTTTCATAATAAACTCTATGGTATAATTGAATAACGAAGCGAAATTATAGATCGTTCTAGTTTCGAAGATTCTTTTTAAAAAAACAAATTTTTTTAATCCATATAAAATGGTGAAGCCTAGAACCAGGAAAGTAACATGAAAGATAGGGAGAGAATTCGCGATGGCAACGGGGAGGAGGCTAATCGAGCGTACCAGAGCCCGGGCTATTTATGTTCAAAAGTGTAGGGCATACTGATTAATGGCGCATCGACATCATCATTCATTACATTAGCCCGTAGCGAATCGCGAAAGCGTGCCGCGTCAAAGCAAGTGCGAAATCAATCGTCGAGCAGGCCGATGCACCTGCGCGTCAATCGGAATTGGCTCTATGCGCTTAATAACGTACCGGTGCATGTACAAGAACTGCCTACATATGCATAATGCATTATAATGTTGAAGTGTTACCCAATCGCTTGTTTCTCGACCGATAGCTACGTGTCACCGTCCTAACATTTTTCTTAACTACGAATGACAGTAATTGTAGGTACAATTCGATCGACGAATGAGATTTATTCAAAATGGGTACTAGTGATTTGTATATCACGTAGGAATACGCTAATAGAAATATGGTGACAATGGCCTTATTTGTTATATTTCCTTATGATGTAAATGGGTTAATAAGATCATGTATTTTAATTAAAAATAATATTAATTTTTGTAACACTCGCTTTAATGAGATTTAATACAAATTAAAATCAGTTATTTGTATGGGTAATTTTTTCGATAAGTAACATAACTATGGGAAACCCTAATAGTTTTTTTTTAATCGAGCATCAATAACATCGTATACCCATTTTAATTAAAAATAATGTTAATTTGTCTATTACTCCTATACACGATACATGCACTATACACAAATACCATACATTTTCAACGTCACAAAACAAAAATTGTTAAAAATATTACAGACTAATGGCAGTTAGGCCTGTCCGTCGCAAAAAAATAGGACTAACGCCGGTGGTATATTTACAGCAAAATCGTAAATTTGAAGGGTAGTAAAAAGGGTAATTTGAAGGGTAGTAGTAAAATTGTTTGAAGGAGAATGTGTAATTTATGAAGTCAACAATGTTTAACATGGTCTAAAGAACCAATATGGAAATTAAAATTATAGATATTTGATAAAAAGTTATTAATAAAGATGCGACGCATCATTGATTTAATATCTTTATGTTACAGAAGAAAGCGCGATTGTTTTTTACATTAACTACAGCGACGGCCCACTTTACATTTTTAATGTTATTTGTGTTGATTAAAGTATACCTTGAAATATAATATTTACAGATCATCAGACCACAATTCAACCACCCCTGATAACACCCAGCATGCAACCACAAAATTTCAAAGATGACGTTCCCTCGTACCACGTGACTAAGAAACGTAGCAAATTACTCTTTATTGCAAGATCGTAAAGGAATAATAGAAGAGAGATAAAGAGAGTGTAACAAAAGAGGACAAATGTACGGGGTCGCGTATCCTTCGCGATCGAACGCGACACACATACATACGCGATAGTAATCAGGCGTGTACGCGTGCGCGACAAGTTCTATTAACCGTAGGCGGATTGAGTTCGTTGGTAGGCCAGGGAGAGAGCCCGATGAAACATGAAATTGCAACTGAATGGAATGGTAATGAAATGGAGGTGATTCCGGGTTGCGCGAGAGAGCAACGAAAGAGAGCGAGAACGCTCGCTCGTTTGCTCCGCTTCCTATATTCGTGCGTATTTCGTTCGGTTGTCGATTGCGAAAGGGGAGAGAGAAAGGGGGAAAAAGAGAGAGACGGAGAGATAGAGTAGCCTCGTAACAGCTGATGATAGGAAATTCGTGAAAAGCCGTGTCACGCGTGTCGAGTTTATCGTATCGAGACCGTGGCTGCCGGGGAAAATCAGAAAGGAGGAGTCAAAATTGGGCTTTGCAATTTTGGGGAAATTATTTTAGTACGGGTGGTGAGAAGGTTATTGAAAAAGCGATCACAATTTTTTTTTTTTTTACACGTAATCCGTGGGTTATAGTCTCGGAAATGTTGTCAATGACCGCGTCATCCAATCTGGTTTTATTCGTCTCGTTTAATCGAAGTTAGTTTAGATCGAAATAATTTCAACGACGTATTTTTTATCGTTACATATGCTACGTTAACTTTTCTGAATCTCTTTGAAACGTTAAGTTATTTAATTACTTTCTGCATTTATATACTTTGATTCTACTTTGCTCGGTGGTATTACAGCGACGGAAGAAAAGTTTCGCATAATTGTTCGAAGGATTTTATCCTGAAATCTTGAATATAATTATACATAAATATGTAGAAATATTGTAGAAATTGTCGGTGAACGCACAGCATGGTTAATTACATGGATTTACATGGAACGAATGAACGAAGGTATAGAGAAAATCGCTACCGGCCGGTATCATCCGCTTCGTCTGCCGCGAACAGGTAGTATAGAGACGGAATAGCTACGAGAATTGCGAACGTACTAACGAGGCTCGATTTCCCTTCGCTTTAGTCCCCCCCCTTTTCGTCCTTTTTCCTAATAGCCAGCAAGCATCAGCCCCTCGCAAAAGAGAGCCGGATTTTCGAGCTAGAACTTTTTATCAAAAATTCGTGTCACGAATTTGGTGCGTAAGCCCGTACGTTCGTTAGAATTTTTCTTTTAAAAATTTCGATCGATGTGAGGTATTCGACGGTGCACTTAGACCAAGGGTTTCCAAAGTGCTGCCAGAAAACTCTAGAAATGCGACCCACGAAGTTGGATTATTTTTACAAAAATTGTTTAGGTAAAAAAACCATAAATTTTATATCTCCTATAAATCTAGATCTCCTCCTATCGAATATTTTAGAAAAATTGTATTTAAAGAGGTGACATAAAATATCAATGAAAATTTGTTATCCCAACAGTTGCTTTTTATCCTATTTTCTTTCTCACTCTGTCGTTTTACTCATTTCCTCACATTTACTTGAGATAACGTGGATCGAACACGTTCGGCGACACTTTTGCTCACGAATCAGCAACCGGTCGGTTCTATTTCATATCCACGATACTTCGTTTATCTTTGGTCATTTACTTCCGGTTTCCACTCATTTCATGAAAGATAGCTTTACTTTCGGGTATACAGTTATTTCGCATGGAATACATATGGCAAATTCCGTAGCTTCGATAAATTGACGGAAACTTTAAGAACTATATTCTAATTACGTAATCATACAAATAAAATAGACGATAAATATAAAAATAACATGCGAGATCACTAAACTTAAATCAGTATTAAACACGTATGCATTTATTACAAACTGACCATCAAAACAAAAGAAATGGTTATAAATAAAATCGAACTAATCTTCGTCCAACGAGTGACTAACCCATAAATCGCGTAAGCTTCCGGACAATTAAGATTTAATATCTGTAATCCCGTAATTATAAAAATAAATACCTATCTCCCACTCGAAGTACGTATCACGCCGCTAAACGCTTCTTGAAATAATAATAACGGCAATAAAGTATAAAAAGTCGAAAAAAAATATGAGTCATGCGCGCGATAGCGACAAGAAAGCGGATGACATAAAACACGTAACGCGTTGGACGAAGAAACTGGAAAAGCCGGGCCTCGATAAGCTCGCGCGCGCATCGTCGATAATCGGATTGGTTCGCGTCCCCCATGCCGCGAACGTTAAATTATTCCGGCTGTAGTAGTCGGTAGTTGCACGCTCGTATGGTGTGTCTAGCTAATCTCGAATTCCACGCTTGTCTTCGAGCGAGACCGAAAGCAAACGCGTCGAAATACGAGCGTGTTCTCTATCTTTGGTGGCCAGCGGCGGTACTAGAAGTCCTACGGTAGCACGGAGAAGCACCAACGAAGTCACTCGAACCGTTTGAAGAAAGGATCGACACCTACTTCGACATCTTCTACGTGAACGTCCTCCACGATCCGATTTCTTAAAGAAAAAAAGGTTACTACGTAGAAAATAGTGGTCAAGATTCTCCTAGAAACGACAAAACCTTTCCAACGATGCAAATCGTGTCGCGAGCTACCACCGACGTGTGCGGTGACTCCTATATCTCTTTCCTTCTCTCTGCGTCGGATGCTGCGTGGAATACGTCGAAAAAGGTTTATGGTAATACCGACCCCTTTTGCATCGGATTCGCCACGCCATGCCACCACCGCGATATATCGATTTAACGGACCGCTCGATTTATGCCAAGTAGGCACTCGGCTTTGTTTATCAACGCTCCGCAACGTTTGCTTGCAACGTGAACCTCTATGGAATAAGATGCGTAGAAAGGGGAAGAAAGGCCTGTTTTTTAGGTCAAAGAAGATTATTCGTCGTTATTAAAACGTAATGAATAATCTAGATGGAATGAGTACGGTAAAAAGAATAAATCGTAGATCATTAATCGTCATTTGAACATAAGAAATCCAAATACTCAGAAAGAGCACCGTTGGATTACCTAGATCAAATCATTTTTTTAAAAGACATCTTACATCGCAATTGTTCATAGTTTCTAACTTTCGATGGATTATTCTTTTCAAGAACCAAGAATTCGATGATGCCAAAAAGTGAGACGAATCTCGATACGTTTATTCTCGTAATCTCGTTTCCTCTACCTCCGGGCTTCCATCCTACGAGGAAAAGTAAAGTTGGGATTTATTTTGGCGCCGAGCCCGAAACGATTTCCTCGATTATTTCGATACCACCGTTGCTGAAGAAAAGTATATGTAAAAATGTACACTTAAAAATTGATATTTTAGTATAAAATAATAAAAAACCTTTTCTACTCGTTTATATCACGAGAATAACCCATTTCTTACAGAGGATATAAAAAAGGAAGTTGCATAATAAATATAATTGTACAGAAAAAATGATAAATATATCAACAGTATAAAAAAATACCAGAGTAAGTATTAGGAATACATTTGTACACTCTCTAAACCATAGTTATCCCATAATAAAATTCAATAGACCAATAAAATTTTCCTTCGAAAATCAAATTCATACGTTATCTTCAATATTATCGCGACCACTTTGATATCTCTAATATCATCTCATAAGGGTTCACGCGATGAGATAAAAAGCCATTTTCCTCGACATTACGTGTAACCTTCTTTGAGGCAACTCGATCTCCGTTCACGATATACTGCTTACGAGTTGCCTACGAGAGAAGTGGACCACATTTGCAAACAAACTGCTTCATTCTAATACTCCGTGCGGCGAAGAAGAAGCACAAAGAACGAGAGAGAGACAGAGATAGACTATCGTTACAGTCCCCAGAACGTAACCATAGCAAAGATGACGCTATAAGATATCCCAGAATATAATAATACTTTTAGCTACTGGAAACGCGATACCACCTCGTGTAGATATACCTCAAGAGCACGCATCGTTAGCTTTCTAACCTTTTCATTTCCAATTCATAACGCGTCATGTTCTGTTGTAGGATTCGAATGCGACGACGTTACGGAATCACGTTCGGAAAGAAGTAGCGATCGTACGGTTCGTCGAGTTCATGAGATAACTTTAAATGAAAAAACTGTGCCTCCGGAACTCTATCCGTTAGTATGATAATCGCTTCGGGTTGCTTTCCTAACGAGATTAGTCTCATTTTCGAGATGTCGCTTCGATAATTAAGTGACAGTGTCAATTCCGTAAGAGATAACAGCGGTATGCGACGGAAGGTGTATAATAAAATAGGTCTGTTGGAAGGATAAACATAAAAAAAAGAGAAAAACTAATTAGAAAAGAAATGAAAAAAGAAGATAGAAAGATAATAATGTGAAAGGAAAAGAAGAAGAGGATGTATGAATGATGTATTAGAGAAAAAATGACATTGATTGAAATTGACATCGAAATGAATATGAATTACCATGGAAACAAGTGTAAACATACTTCTAAGTAGCGAAATAATTAGGATAACAAATGAAAAGTATCGATATATCCGATAATTACACCACGTGTACCGGCTTCTAATGCTAGCTCCCTGTACTATGCCAAATCCAGTTTACGCGTTATTCCTGCATCTAATTAGACGCTTGGTCGCTTTCGTGTTGCACGTGTTGGCAGGTTCTACTAGATCGGTACTTAGAATCGAGCCAAGCTTCTCCACTGACACCCAAGAGCCAGCCAAGCTAACGTGGCTAGCCAGCTTGGTCTTTCACCTTCTTGCTCGACCTCTTTCTCCCATCCCTTTCTCCCTAATCTCTCTATCCATCTTTCTCTCCTTCTATGTATACAGAGTGCTTTAAATACTGTTACAAAAAATTCGATAAATTATATCAGCATGTAGGTATAACTTTCTTTCGTAAAAGTGTTAAAGATTAAGAAACAAATACTTGTCCCGTGATTCCTCCTTTTCCGCTCGCTCTATCCGTCTATCTCCGACCGTCCTTCTCTAACAGCGCTAAACGAGGTACACTTGCCAAGTAAGAAGAGCCGAGAATCCACTGCAATGCGCCCACGCGTCGACTAAACTCTTGGCGCGACCTCACGATTTAATTAGCTCGGTGATATCCCTCCTTTTCGCCATCCCCTTTCGACCTCCGGTTGCAGACACACTGACAATCTTAATATACACGTAGAACACGCACAAATCTAGACTCTTCCTATTCGACGAAACCGCATCGGTCTCTATTTCGTAGGAATAATTCGCTTATCTCTAGTTTTCCTACCAAAATTTGTAAGTCAGCTTCTTCTTCCCTGCTCTATTGCCTCTTTATCCGGAATATTATATTTTTTTATGACTTTAAGCAAAACAGTTTTCGAGATACTCCATGGGTTTACCCTAAATCCTAAATATAAAATCTTATCTAATGTCTAATGAAAAAGAATCATGTACCTAATCTTTTTTTATAAGAAAATTAAAAAAATCTCTTTACTCAGTAATGTCCACTGTACACCTGTTGGAGGCATGATTTGGTGGTTTTTGTTTATGATTATTAATGGAGGTAAATAAATAATTAATTATTAATAATAATAATAATTTGTACTTTTTCTGTAACGTTCTTCTCTTTATAAATTCGTTATTAAATTTTTTATTCAATTAATTTTTAAATAATTATATTAAATAATTTTTATTTTAGAAATTTTTTATTTAATATATCTTACACGGGTCATACACGTTTTTATATCCCCAGATGATTGTACAATCATCTCGATCTATCACACTGTTAAGATCTTCCACGTTTTGCCTATCTTTTACAAGAGACCGCAAAGCGTGATCTCCTTTCGCACGGAACGAAGGTAGAAACGCATAATCGATAGCCGATATTACGAGTATTACTCATCATTAATAACGGATACGTATTCCTGCGTATTCGAGCTTATCAATTTCGGCTTGATCGGAAGGTTCGTCCAGTGCCTTCGTTATAAACGATAACCGATTCCTGTCGTTAATTAATATACCGTAGTGGTGTAACGCGATCGGAGATGTTCGATTAATAAAATGAGTCACATCAAACCGAGTAGTCCAGTTACTACTACCACCAGTTTCTACAGTTAATAACGAAGATCGTTCGGTCGATGTTCGATGATAGCACGGGTTATATCTTCGCTTTCTGAAGAAAAAAAAAACATTTTCTAGGGTTTTGCTTCGAATGCAGGATATATAAATTACATGAAAAAAATAAAATCGAGCATCCTGCACTCGTGGAATTGAGTTCGAAGTGGAATTTTAGAAATGTACGAATCTCAACATTTTATGGTCGTGTTCTGTTCATTGACAATTTTTTTTTCTGTATTTATAAATATGAAAAATAAATTGAGCAAACTCTGGTTGAACAATTTTAAAAGCATACGTGGTCTATAAAAAGTTTCTATTCAACTTTTTCGGTGAAACTTGTTTTATTTCATTTTTGTCAAGTAAATTTTTGCCAGATTCATTCCATCATATTACACGTTCACTTTAATTATCGATCTTTAAAAAAAAACAGGTTTACAGTCGTAATAACGCGTTAGAAATAGATTTTTTCTATTCGACAACAGATACGATCGAGGAGATAAATACCGGGTAAGAAAATAAGTAATCGATTCGACCGTCCTCGGCCTTTCTCTTCGTCCAATCGATCGATTTATTTGACGCGAGGAGAGCCGTTTCATCTAATCGCGAGGAACCTGATTTAAATCCGGAGCGAAAAACGTGGCAGCCGTTGATAGCGGAAGGCGGATCGAGAATCACCGATTCGGATCGCTCGATAGGATGAGTCTCATATATTTTCGTGGTGGGTGACCGTGTGTATGTGTGTATACAAGTCTACGTACACGCGTGTATGCGTGTGCCATTTGCCCTACGGCGACGACCCAGTTCGCGGACTACCAGCAACCTGGAGCGATTCTAAACTCGAATGTAATAAAAATTTCGTGGAAAGGAAAAAACAAAAAAAGGAAATATAAAAGAGAGAACAGTTTCACCGGGAAGCTCACGAACATTATGCAAAACAGGCACGAGGGAAATTAAAAGGTCGCGCGATAGGGCTATTCCGTTCGGTCCCATGAAAAACACACTATCGATTCCTCGTCGACTCGATATGACGCTCGCTTGCTTTTTCCATTGCCACCATCGTCACTAGTTTTCTCTCTCTCTATTTAATCGCTCACAACTTTTTATCGGTTATGCCATTCGAACTCCCCGTTATACTTTTTACGCTTTTCTCGATTTCAAACGAGAAATTTATCGAACGGTTTACGCGCCAAACGGATTTTTCGTGTCTATTAACTTCTCATATTTACTTACCACTCGTGAAGTTGAAAATACTTGAAATTTCTTCTATCGAGGGTAATTTGAAAAAAAAGGAAATGTTCCTGATAACTGTTTATAAAATTTTGTAATCCTACGTTAATCCTGAATACTTCGACGACAACTTTGAAGAAATGCAAATATTCTTGAATATTTAATTCAACATCGAACGGAAACTCACGTTCCTTTTTTTTTTCTTCGTGGAAAGGTATAAGGAGTACGGAAATATTGCGTTAAGATAATCGAATCTATACTAGTAATCGCGTGCTAATCCATCGAGTTTGTTCGTTTTGTAATTGGAAAAGTAAAAAAAAAAAAAGTTCGTTCGACGAGATGGACGAGGACGACGAGTGCTTCGCGCAAAGTCAACTCGAATATCCAAGTTCGAGATGAGAGCGACTAGCGGGAAGACGAGTCTCATCTTTTAGAAAAATGATAACGCGTCACGAGCGTACCGTTTATCGAAGCCCCGCGGCTAAATACGTTGAAGGATATTAACACCATTACGAGGCTACCGTGTTCCGTGATCTTCGATGCTTCAAAAGGAAAGAAAATGATGTGGTGAATATTGGGTATTTTCGTTCATAATATTTCCATAGTATTTTCGACGATAGTGGCGTCTGTATACTTTCTGGGACGAAATAGATGAATAAATGTTTTCATGTTTTCCGAAGTTGACTTCATTTTCAAGACAAAAATGATGAGATAAGTGAGATGTGATATGGTAGCCAGATGATTAGAAAGAACTTAGCAAATTAACGCAGTTATCCAAGCATAGAAGTATGTCAACACGATGAGTTGCCAATTTGAAGATACCTATTATAAGATAACAAGAGATCCTTGGTGTTCTAATTATTTACTGGAACATATTCTATACAAGGACACACCCAAGACTTGTTTTTCATCTGTACAAGCACGTTGCATTCAAAGAATTCCAATGAGTACGATTTTCTAACTACCCCTAGCGTACTTACGTCAGCGGATCGTTCGCAGCATCCGAAAGGAGCCAACCCTCTTCGAGTAAACTACGAAACTAAAACTGAGGGTTGACAATGTAGTAGAGAGAGGCGACAAGGGACGTGTTGGACCCTTGAACTCTCTTGACAATTGTTTTATTGTAGAGTATCCAAGTAGTTTCTTTGGGGAAACTCGGCTAACTTTGGAGTAGTCCAGTTTCGAGTAAACGTCAAGTAGTTAGCGACCCTTTTTGATAATTGCCACTCGTTATCGAAAGTTTCTGGTTTTCTTGCTTCGAGTAGGTATTTCTTACTTTACGTTTCGAACGTTTCGTGGCAATCCATATAACAAAACTTCAAAATTAGTTAGAGCGTAACTAGACTTTTATTAAACATGGAATTACGAGTTCTCCCGTTAAAATATTAAGAAATAAAACAGATTTTCATCGAGATCTTACCTTCTCTTCATTTCTAATCGTATTTTTAAGAATTCAGTTTTTTTTTTTTTCATATTATAAAAACCTGTTTTATTCATAAAGGTTTTTGTAAATAAGTACTCGTCCTTTATAAATAGTATGCTTTATTTTCATTGTGTGTACGTGGTATACGGATCCGTTCATGTACTTCAATCGTTTATATCGGACCGAGAGAAAAGTCTAGACACGAGAAACAAGTACAAAACAGAGATGGAAAATTGTAATGAACGGTTTCAATGAGTAAGAGAGAGCGAGAGAGAGAAAGGGGGACGAGTAAGTCCATGGCGTTTATGGAACGCAAGCGAAGTGTGAAAATCGCAGATTCAAATTGGCCGTATCGCTGAGCCACGATCGAAGCTCTCTCTTTCACAACCATTTTTATTTCACCGAGGATTCGTTCGCGAACCGTCGCCATACTCGCACATTCGACTGCTTTTTACGATTCTACCTTATAAATCAACTCGGTATTCGTATTGAACTTTCACGAAGATAATTTAAAAAAGAAAATTTGCATATTTGGAAGTAGTTAAAATTAGAATGGAGCTAGAGAATAGAACATTTAATTTTACCATCGTGGAGAGTTCAGAGAAGAAAGAAATTGTTTAAATCAAATAATTGATGAAGAGTTGAAAGTAGAAATCAAGATAATTTGAAAATAAAATATTTTTAAATTGGAATTAGAAATTTAAGAAAGTTAAATTCGAAGAAACTAAAAAAAAAACATGATATGTTCTTATAGAAGCAGCATTCGTTTGGTCCATTTTCTTTTATTAGAAAATAAGCAAATATTAATATTCTTCTAAGACATCGAAAGCACCTACTTCAAGTTTTCAGTAGCACGATCTACGTACATGTTTCAAAGAAGTCTTCGAGAAGGTGAAGATAACGTAGACTCATTTCCATCTCTACCTTTCTAATTTCTAACTTCTTAGCCTCGCGGCACGTTGTTCGCGCTTCGATTAATTTCTCGATACTAACGATCTCGTAAATAAACGATCGAAGAACTTACGTCGTAGAAATTGATATTTAATATAGACGAGAACGCGTTTAGTTAGAAAAGAATTAGATGAGCGTGAATCGAATACGCTCGTCGAAGTAAATTACTTCACGTCGAAAAGGTAGGACAGGAAGTGCATTCCAAGGAAGGAATCGATCTTCTTGACGCCTTTCGTATTAGACGGTACTCGATCTCCTTTTTTAAAAGTTTCGAACACTCGTGCTAACCGCGAGAGAACGTTAGAAGCTTAAAAGAAAGACAGGGAGGCGGGATGGACGAGTTTCGAGATAAAAGAGAGCAATCGATACGAGGAAAAGATAAGAGGAACAAACGACTTTCCTTTCGATAACACCGATTAATTCGTTCGACACGAAGATATTTATCTAATCGATTTCAGAAGTCGCACTTATGTATCATAGGACATTCGTATAAATCACTTTTTGGACTCTAATCATTTCTAATACTTCTAATTTTGCTCAAAATGAAATCATTACTAGCAAGGAAAATTATGATTCCTTCTTTAGTTTCACTAAGAGACCAAAATGAATGACAAATAAAAAAATACTTAATACGATAATCCAACAGCGTGCCAACGCAGAGAGCATTTCGTTTAAAAATAGAAAATATGACGTGTGTCGAGATAATGCATCGGATCGAAACGAGGAAAAATAAAAGGAACCATCAAATCCTGATAACACAAATTAGTACGACACGATGATACTCGGCTAATTGATTTTACAAGGCATACTTACGTATCCAGATCTCTGCATACATATATAAACACACACACACACGTGCGAGCGTTAACGATGCCTGCCACGCGAGAGAGGCGTGTCGTTAATGATGCATCATTAATTTCGAACGTTAATTTCAACGGGCGATCGGACCTTCGGCGAGCGGGCCCTTATCCATTCATTAACGTTCGCCCGACGATCGTTGCGGGGAAGACCTAATTTCCGAGCGAAAGAGAAACGCGAGGACCCGCTACTAATGAGCTCGTTCCTCGTGTTTTACGAAACGCCTTCCTCTTTTTTTCTTTTTTTTCTCTCAACGAATTCGGTGGCCGAATCGAACACGAGACGAATTTGAATCTCGTGTTTGAATAGCGTTGGTTTTTAGCGTGATTTTTCACTAAAAGGAACAAATTGGGAAGATGATTAAATTGGATAGGAAAAAGTAGCAAAAAGAAAAGTAGAATTAAAAATCGTTAAAAATCTACTAATTAAAAGTATACTCGAGTAAAACGTTGTAAGTAAATGTGAGCTATATAAAAAATTCATTTATTGCAACGAGTCTTAATGATAACTATAATAATTTTATTTGAAATTATTCCAAATTTACTCGAAGAGATTATAACGAATTTCTAATCTCCTGTTTCAATCTAATCAAAAGCTCGGAATTTCGTGGAATAAAATTTTAATCAAGAAGTAAATTAAATAGAGGACAAATTTTGTTTTAATTAATTAAAGAAAGTGTATGATTGATTCAAAAAAAATCTCAACGTCCTTAATTTATCAGCTAATCGTGGGATAGTAACGAATAAATAATCGATTATGATTAAAATTGAAGATACTTTTATTGACTTCTCCTTCGAACAACGTATCCCGAATGTCAGTGCTGGTTTAGCAACAGCACCACTTCCAGATGATCGACCCTATCGAAATATAATATCGATACATCGGAATACCTTGCAAGGTTGAACGCCGTCCGAAATAAATTACGAAAAGGAAAAAATAAGAATATATATATTTATATATATGTAAATGTATATATCCATATACATATACATATACATACATATATAAATTAGGAGGAAAGAGGGATGAAATTCATAGTCTCGAGAATAGTCCGCCGTACTTTCGGTAAAAAATAAGGGAAAAGCTAGCTAGGATCGTTTTTTCATATATATATATAATCGATATATATATTTTTTTTTCTCGATACTTTCTCTTTCTCTTTCCCTCTTTCCTCCCTCATTCGGAGATCAGAAAGCGAGAAGCGCGGATACGTTAAGCGAATCGCAACGCGTTTTACGTTTATCTCTCCTCCCCTCTCTCTCTTTTGTGTGAAAAATCTGGCGAAAAAAAGAAGAAGCGACGTCAAAGAACGAAAAGAAATAGTGGAAAACTTTCTCGCTTCTCCTCTTTCCGATATACAACACTCCCGTCCTAATCGCGCTCTAATAAACGAGAATCTAATCCGATAGCGAAAGATGAGAGAAAAAAGAAGAAGGAAAAAAAAAACGAAGTTCGTGTTCGCGAAAGTTTCCAAACTTGGACAAATTTTCTTTTCTTTCTTCTTTCGAAACGAGTCGCGCTTGGTTTATCGTTATTATTATTATTAATATTATTACTACTATTATTATTCACTCCTTTCGCTCAAATTGAATGCGTGTGTTCCTTTCGTGATTTTTTTTTTTATCGTGTGTTCTTTTCTCAAATCGCGAGTTCCCAACGAAAATTGCAAACTTACAATTTATTAGCAATAAAACTTGCCACGTACGATATTTTTTATATTCTCATTCGATCGATGAAATTTTGTTCCTTTTTTTTTTCTTTATCATAAGTACGTCGCCCGAGAAATCGATCTTGCTTCGCACAAACACATACACACGGACCCACATGCGTATAAACAAGAGATGATCCAGAAGTCGAGTCGTTCTTAAGATTTACAGAGAGACTTATGATCTAACGAACGTAAATAAGGATTGTGCATCTACGTGGGTTTTCCAAAATCTTACACAATTATGTAGGTCTTGCACACGTACACTCGATTTCACACACACGCGAGAGAGAATCTTTTCTCATCATCGATCCCAATCGTCACAAGACTGTGTAGAAAAGGGCGAACATTTGTTTCATGGTATTCGTCGGGAACTCGTTTAAGAAGAAAAACATAAAAGAATCGATGATTCGATGATCGTCCAGCACGGATTTACGATTTCGAGAAACGAATCGAAGTATCAATCGGTTTACTATCTCCGACTGTCGATTCGTTTTCGTGTTTACGTTCTACGTTTTTTGTGTAAATCCGTGAGGCGACCTTTAACCCTAAGATACATACATATACATTTATTTATATATATATATATTTAGTCGGAGTGACACCTGAACGAGCAGGGGACGATAATTAACGCTACGAGACCATCCACCCTTCCAATTGACGAAAATCGAACGTTAAATCGATTCTCGCGAGTCTTTTCTTCAATTTATCGAAGGAAAAAATGTATCAACGAATTATCGACTTTTAGAAAGTCGGGAAAAATTAACAACGTTAATCCTTCACTGGAAAGATCATCTATACGAGATGGTTCGAATTCATTTAACGTACATTTTGATTGTTTTTTTTTTTACTTAAATTAGGTGATGAAAAACTCATCGTAAATAAAACTTATAAAAATGGAAAATAAAATTCTACTAACGATGAGATTTAATTTTTTTTAAATATTATATAATTTTTAAACAAGTAATGTTTAAAGAATAAAAACGTTAATTAAACTGACGAATGTTTCCAGTTAAGAATTAATTACGAACGTAACGACGGTACAAACGTTCGAAAGTTTTGCGTACCGTGGCCAAAAAATGAGTCTAATCCTTCTCTAATCGTTCTTCTTTTATAGAGATGACAAATTGTAAGAAGAAAGAGATAGCAAAAGCACGGTGCTAGATAACAGCAGCTAGGCTGCTGAAAAAAGCGATTCGGAAGTATCCGGAAGGGTGGAAGGGGCGCAGGGGAGGATGCTGCGCGTTTGTTCCTCTCGAAAGTGGACCGGTTGCCTAATCGTTTCGTCGATTAATCACTAGATCACGTTTTTTAAACACCCATTCGTGTGCTACGAATCGTTCCGAGAAAGTGGACGAAAGGTTTCTCTGCCTTTGTTTTCACGCACGATTTGTGTAACCATAAAATAGGTTGTATACATCTATGTATGTGTGCAATTGACTGGAAAGTGGTCCAAGGCTAAAATCTAAAGCATTCGAACTGATAAAACAGAGACATTATTTTTTGAACAAATTAATTTTGGAAATAAAACTCGTGTCAGTGATGCAACGAGTTCTGATTATAAAGTGTAATTGTTTAATTTCTAGTACTTAGTTTTTTTTGATAAGCAACAGTAACTTAAGAAAAGCCTAATCGATTAATTGAAAAACAGTTCATATATAAATTTGGATTTGTTAGTTTGAACTTGGATGATAATCAACCTAGGAGTTTGAAAAACATATTTTGAACAAGCTAGAAGTATCTTGAGAAATATTTGGTTACAGAAGCAGAAAGAGACGTGTACACCAAAAAATGCGAACTCTAGATATCACGAAACCAAAATACGTAACTCAGACCACTCTCGTAATCATCGCTGCACATTAAATATATCCGTATATCCCATTTTGCGATCTTTCATCACTTTTCTCAGTCCTTTAACCGTCCCTCAATCATTCCGGCATTTTTCAACGTTTCCTTTACATAGAATCTGAATCGCGTGCGTTCTGTCGTCCAATGAACGTAAAGCCCGACCCTCATAGCACGACAGAAAGTTGGAAGGAGCCGTGTCATCCGTGTAGGCGCGTCACGTACACTACGTGTATACTACTTGCACCGTTAGGAGGAACACTCTCCTCCCCACCAATCGGAACTCCTCCTTCGGCACGCGTCGTTTCGTGTTTATTTTTTTCCTCTCTCTTTCTCCCTCTTTCTTGGTTTAAACCACCTTTCACGATCGCATTCACCGTGAGCACCTCACCTTCTCGCGGTGGAAAATCGTGACCTATCTTGACCCCCAACTATCTTTCCTTCATTCTTTTTTGTTTCAACCTCTCTCACGTTCTCACATCGTCCATTAAAGGGAAGATCACCAACCGGTGATCCATCGATCACTCTTCGGCCTGAAGCAGGCTACGGAAATCCTGCTGAAGCTTCGATTCATGGTAACTCCAAATATCGTTAAAGTCCTCTTCCTCCGCCAACAGGATGGACTTGTCCTCGCTGATGACGGTAACGGGAGCATTTGGCGGTGACGGGGAATAAAACTTTATCTCCAAGTCCCTGTGACCGTTCGGAGAAGTGACGATCTCCGTTGACACTTCGAGACCTTTCGATGAAGGTGAGGTAGCCCCAACGTTATTGGAGTTGTTGTTGGACGAGGAAACGTTGCCGGCGCCATTAGGACCGATACCAGCCGACGCGGTGTCACCGTGCCAAAATGTGCCACCGCAACGTTTCCCATTCTCCGATTGACCTCTGTCACCGATCACTCCAACGTCTCTGCTGGGTGTAGATATTTCGTCGCTGAAGTAACTCGTTGGGTCGCTCCAGCTACGTCTGAGCGTTGCCGCGTTACCGGTATCGCGGTCAGGTCGCGTTAAACGTGAACATTCCGTGTCGAATAGTCTCTCGATCGTCGCTTGATGCTGCTGCGGTCGATCTTGAGAGGCCAGAGACGAGCCTCTCGACAGGAACATTGCTGGTTGCTGAGGGTATTGATTACAGAAGTCGTTGGACGTTGGTACGGTAAGGTAAGGCGAGTATCCGTTTTGATCGACGTCCCAGATCAAACCCGATGGATCACAGTATCGACATTGACACAATCCCAATCCATCGGCTAGGCTATCTTCGCAAGGTACATCGTTGTAATCCTGATGTACGTAACGGGATGCAATGTTATTGTTGTTGCTAACTACGTGGTGATGATGATGATGATGGTGATGGTGATGACTGTGGGGTCTGTAGCCAGCTTTCGATTGGATCGTGCGCATCGTGCCAGGCACGAGGACGTTCCTGTTGTCGTCCAGCACTTTCACCTGCACGTGTCGATGCGCGTACCTCTGTTGCCTAATGTCACCGATAGCCTGCTGTACCGAGGAGGCGGACACCTGCGCCCGGCACGAGCCGTAAACGCTTTCTCTACCGATCGGTGGTCTTCTATGGTTCCTTTGCTGAACGGGTAGGCTTGGATCGTATCTTTGTTGCTCGTAACAGCTGCCGGATACGTAGGGTTTTAGATCGGTCATCGTGTTAGGGCTCGTTCGTTGATGTTGTTGCGTTTGCTGTTGCTGAAGTTGTTGCTGGGACTCGTCGGATTTTGTTATCGGGTTGTCGGACGACACGACGATTCCACCGTTCGGTGGCTTTCTATCCTTCTTTCTACGTTTCCTAGGTTTTATGATACGTGGTAGACTGTTCTCGGAATTGTTCGAACCTGAACTCTCGTCACTAGCGATGCTGAGCGAGTCTATGTTCGCGATATTCGTCCCCGTCGAATCTTTCGACACTGTCGAGCAATCGGATTTGGAATTACTCGTTGTAGTCTTTTTCGTAGACTCGATCGGTCTACGAGCTCGTGGAGGTGCCGGACACCGGGTCGCGTTCATCGTGCTACCGTTCATCGTGTTTGTCGATGAGTTCCCATTAGAGTGAACATAAGCACCTAGCGCGAGGTTGTTGGGAACACCGTTGCTGGCGTGTACTTTGCCGCGGTTGTGAAATCGACCGGCGAGAATCAACGGCGCGCCTTGCGTGTGAATGGCCAGTCTGGAGAGGGGACTTTTGTGCAGGTGTCCGTTCAGCTGCTGCGGCTGTCCCTCGCAAACTTGGGCGTGCTGCTGCAGCTGTTGCGATTGTTGCTGCTGTTGTTGCAATTGTTGCGATTGTTGCTGCGGTGATTGCAATTGATGCTGTTGCTGTCCCAACGAAGGAGACAAACGTTGATTACATCTACGAGGACTGGACGTCATGGAGATCAAAGGAGCACCCGCCCAACCGCCGGGACTCGAGCCGTACTGCATCGAGCATTGCTCGCTCGTATTCGAATAATTCTGGCCGCTGTACGAGACTTTGTTTTTCCCACGCGGATTGTTTTGATCCAGTTTTTTATTAAGAATCGTCTTGTGCGTTCCCGTTCGTACGTTCGCCGATATTAAACAGCTACCGATGTAACGCTCCACCTCCAGGGTGCCCTGAGAGGCCGGGCTCATCTTATAGTAAGCTACTTAATCCAATCTTAGCACCCTGACCTACGATTGATGAGATACTCCTCGGAGATCCGACGAAGCACATACACGTATTATCGGAATTACCTTCTTTCTATTCTTACGTTCACGGAGGAATAATAACCGATCACAGTACACTCAACACCACTGACCCAGTTTCGAACGTATCTTTCCTCTCGACATCTTGAGCCAAACATTTACTCGATCTAGCCCATGATGAACCCGATCACTCCGATCAATTGACGAATCTCCAATTTGATAGAAAACAAAAAGAGTTGTGAAAAAAAAAGAAAGAAAGAGAGAGTGTGTTCGCGTGAAATCCACTTTGAAGTTTTGGGGGCTCGATAGAACGAACGGATCTCAACGCGAGTCCCGTCCGTACGAAGCCACGGCTGGAACGACACTGAGAGACTGGCGCGCTCGAGCGCGCCTACACCGTCTCTCTCTCTTTCGACTCTCTGCGACGTGGAGCTATCCCCACCCCACCGTTGGTACCACCACTACCACCCAGCTCCACCACCAGCACTTGCTACCACCTCTACCTCCGTCCTACACACCACCTCCAACTCTTCCTTTACTCCAACGACGATACAGGCCCGACGAAACTTCACGGTTACCGCGTATACAACTTATATACGTGTGTGTGCGTCTATGTACATCTATGGAGGAGACACACAAAGTGAGCGAGAGGAAGGGAGGTGGTCGTTCTTCCTCCGGATGACGGCGTCACAATTTAGCGAGCTATCGGAGAAAGCCGAGCGAGGATATGACACGACGAGGAGATATTATACATACATAACGCACATATACCTACCATATACACCTTTAGCAAGACGACGAGACGAATTTGTTCCGGTCCGAGCGACTTTGACTTTCGACGCGATAAACTCAAGCACGCTTTTCCTTTCGTGGGAAAACTCGTGAAAAATGAATACGTGCATGGCTGGTGATAAGAGTCAGGATATATACGCGAACCAATGATACGTAGGGTTGATAGTAACAATGTGAAGGGGTGGGAGTGTTTCGTGACGGGTATTTTCTTTTTTTATTGTCCGCGTTCCGTACGATTAACTTTAATAAATTCAACGGGCAGGAAGAGTACGATCGAAGGCGTGGCACATTTCTTTGATATCCGTTTTGCGATTCCTTCTTTTATCTATCGTTCTTCTTCCTACTCTATGAACATTTTCAATTTATTCTGATACTAGGAAGTATAATCCTGTTCGGTTCGTTTTTCTCGCAAATAGCTACTTTCTATCACTGGATCTAGAGATCTAAATTAATACCTCTAGATAGTACCCGGGAATGAGTAATCGTGATTAGTTAATAATACCGGGGTTTTGCGCTGGGTGCACCGATATTTGCAGCAGTTGATTCGAACCGGAAGGTAAACCGCGATCTAAAAAATTCTTTTGGGTTGCAACAAAGAAAGGATTGATGAGGACATCGGTTACTTTTTTGTCCTGGTTTGTTAGGCCAACATCAGGATGTAGAGTAATTCTCGATTAACATATTCCGTGCTGGATTCAGATCGTTTGACATTTTGTTACTTAACAACCACTGATGATTAATTATCCTTTTGCCTTATAACATATAGCTCTTTGTTAGGATTTTGCGCACAATTTATTGGTTTTATGAGCTTATGGTTTAACTTTTACGAATTTTTTTTATTGTACGAATTGTATTGATTGTGGGATTAAATCATAAGGTAAGGGGTTAAGAATTCATTATAATCAATATTATTATACGTTAAACGAATTAGTTCTACATGGAAGGTGTAAACGTATTAACAGGAAGGATCCAAGACTGTGTATGACCACGATATGCCCACTTACGTGGTCACAAGCTGACGAGAAAGCGTGCGAGAAAGAGTAGGGAGAGGGGGAGAACACACAGGAAAAGAAGAAAAAGTAGAAGAAGAGTGGGAAGAGCGATATCTTGGATCGTGGCACCCTCGCATCTGGGTCACGAGTCTTAAAAGTGGGTCACAAGTCATCAATCGCCTAGCGGCACGCTACGGAACACTCGCTAGCACTCGGAAAGAGCACTCGCGCGCGACTGCCGAATATCCGCCGTTTCCTTCTTTCCAAAGTCGAGCAGCAACTTTCTCGAGAATGAATCTATACTTTCCTCTACTGTCTACAATGAATCGTCGTTTTGAGCAAATATACGATTGGGATTTGTGACAATGTTGTGCGGTCGTCTTGTTGTATAACGTCTAACCATATGCTACGGGTTGACGTAGGTACGATAGTAGGACTTGGAGAACATGGTTTGGATCTAAATATATGGACACGATCTAGAGATTGTCTACAACCTTAGAATGGAATTTGAAAATGATGAAGATCCTTACATAACATGAAGTAATTGGAGTGAAATTAATATGGAGTTGTGTATGGTTGACATTCGTTTAGCACAAACAAACAGATCTAAAGATGCTAAGCTACCATATTACACGACTGGGAAATTCTGAGATTGACCCTAGATTACTAAACTTAAATCAATGTTACTCAATCGTACAATACAAATTACAAATATGTATATTTTTTATATCTCCTTTATTTATAACAAACAAGGTATCCAAACTCAGTGGACAGTTATTAATAAAAAAAAACATGACTCCACGAATTGTAACCTTCACATAAAACTAAACTCTAGTCAAAGTTAACAGACAATTAGTCCTTGTACAAGTAACCCTCTATTTCTTGATACTACAACAACGGTATAAACCATACAAGGTATAGAGTGACCGCCTATTCCGGAATTTCTTTGATCCTCTTTGACTTTATCCGAACACGATGACAATACACGAATTAAGTCGAAATAAATAACTTTCATTATATTCCCTATTCTATTCACGAAATGCCTCGATGCGGAGCGATGCGGAACGGCCGCGTTTCCGGAGTGCGATAGGATCGAACATGTCCCCTTCTCTCTCTTTCTCTCACGTGCGCGCGAGAATGACTAGCGATAAATATTGTCCCATCGATGATGACGCTACGACGGGATTCAATTGCATCGAAAAACGGGGCTAACGATGCCGATGCGCTGTTTGCTCTTCTCCAAGCTTTATCGATCTATCCGATCTATTGCGACACGTACATACCGTTCGGTAATTGTTCGATGCGAGCTCATTAACCGACTTCGAAAAGGAGGAGGTTACTCTAAGCGTCAAAAGTTAAAAAAAGAAAAGTAAAAAATGGGCATTTTTGGTGCTTTCGGAAGCTTTAACAACGATGATGCTGAGATGATACGGAAAAAGCCGCAATACCATGGTGTTTTCTGGACTTTCTCCTTTCGAACGAGCCATTGACCGAAGATTGGGGGCTCTAGACTAAAATTTCCAAAGGGTCGATCTCAAAAAGTCGATTTTCTGACATCCGGATTTCGACTTCTACCGCGCGAACTCTTCTACCGAATGCAATTTTCGGCCGATCTGCACGTTCTATGACTCGTTCGAAAGCTAAGAGTTCAAGCTACAAGCACGTGTGACTATCATTCGGCTATGGAAATTATTTGAGGAGATATAAGCGTCTAAAGTCGAGGGGTCCTAGCTTAAACTCTTCTAGCTCTGTGAATTCTCGGCCGATTCTAATTTATTTATTTTTTATTTTATTGGGTTTTTTTATTTCATCAAAGCGATGGATGTTTATCGATCATACGCTACATGTCCAAATATAGTACATAAGATCGATATGTACTATTCAACATCTAAGATACGATCAGCATTAAGAATATGATTAATTGAACTTGAGCCAAGAACATTTTCAAGCAGACGCGATAACGTCATATCTCTAATATCAGAAACATGCAAAATGCAAGCCCGTTGAACGAGATGTTTCTCCTCTGTAAAAGCTATCTACTCTACAGTACAATACCATAATCTCTTAACGTAATCCGGATTATATGTGTTCTGATATACTCCATGATATTGAATCACCTTCACGATAACCCACAAATCAAAAGCAATGGTATTAGCGAGCACTCGAAACGGGCGTAATTCCCTATAAAAGCTAATAATTAATTGATAATCTCAAGAGTTCGACTACCATGTAAATTATTGCCTACATATCTCTAATAGATCAGTCCATTATGCGTTGACATTAGTGGTTATAAATTACCCAACGATAAATAACAACGTGTAATTGTTACACGTAATAATGGTAAGAGCGATAGTTGGTCGATAAAAACAAAAACTGAACGACGATTCGTTAAATTTTTTTCTTGATACGTCTGGAAAATTGCGAACTCAGTCGTTCATAAATCCACACTACGGATGGCTATCCATCTATTCCATCCATCCATTCTGTCGTTCTTATTCCAACCCATTCACCCCTCGGCCCTCTCCACCCACTACCACAATCACCACCACCCTCGACTGGTTTCCTTGCGGCCGATTATTACACCAGCGTGGCAATAACTTTTCCTAGAAGGTATCCATTACCGTGATTGTTCGCAAGTTTATGGTCGGTCGGTGCAACCGGCTGCGAATACTCTCAAGAACGTATTTCGTTTTCCGTCGTCCTAGAAAGCGTTAATCGTTGGACAAGACACAGAAGGAGGGAGAAAAGTAATATGGAAGGTCAACGGACTATGAAGAAATGAATAACAGGTATACTTTTATAAGTGCCTAACAAAAATGTGTAGGTATAATAACGATTAAAAATACTTAACAACAAATCAAATATAACTGTCAGCTTTATGACAATTTTTATCAGTCTCATAATATATGTGTTAAATATTCCCTCTGATTTGTCGACAAAAAAAGCAAATTACAAAAGAGAAAATCGAAGACCAGACAAATTTCGCGCATTATTACACCTCGACTCGAGCTGTCAGCTGACAGTCCGATTATTGTGGACTCTAACGCTATAAACATCGACTTTGGGAGGGGTGTACACGTATGAGAGAGAAAGAGATTGCAATTTTTCGCTGAAACCGGAGGGACATAAATTAAATAAGAGCAACGCGCGCAACCCGAGAGATTCGATTTAATGAATATTTCCAGGCCGCTCGACATTTTGGCACGTCCAATCGAGCTGCCCGTAATGCGGAAACCCACCGCATAGGCAACGGCAGCTCGTATCACGGATCATCCATCTCGCTATCGAAAGGTTCGATGCCAACGTTGTTAGCATTTTTTGGATCGACCACTAAAAATGGCATTCGTCGACGTTTATCCTTCATAAATATTGGGTCGTCGCATAATTTATATCATTTTTATCCCTTTTCGTACCATACGTTATTTTTATATAGTGGTTTCGTGATTATGATAAATTGAGACAAGTATTAGATAAGTAGAGATGGTTTTCGAAGAAATCGATTTGATTTTTCAATTTTTATATTCCCATTGTGAGTTACCGATTTGTTTCATTTGAATTTGTAACATCTACATATTTGGACATTTTAATTAAATTATTTGTTTAAACAAATTCTGTTTGTTTTGACTCTAACATTAATGTCAAAATCCTGCGATATATTCACTAGTTACAATAACGTTAATGTTTGCTATCGTTATAAAACAAATACCTAAATACATTATCCATTAATAAAATTAATTCTCAGAATTCTGTTAATGTCAATTTTAGCCAAAAAAATGCTTACATCCGTCTGTTCCAGATAAATCTGATTTAGAACATTTCTTAGAAAAGAAGGTCGCCTGATCGAGCGAGTAATTTCACAGCGTGCAGTTAAGAACACCGTGTCGTATTTTCGAAACTCAGCCTCGTACCATCGTATTCGCCACTTCTCTGGAGCGCAAGGAACAAAAAAAAAAAAAAGGATCCGTGTTTCCCCTGCGGGGTATTAGTCGATTGGCAAAGATCCCAAGTTCGTGCTAACGAACGCCGAAACACAGCAGCCGGATGGGATATACGAGCGTTGCGGAAATCGCAACGGTGCTATGGCTAACGCTTGACGGAGGATAAATAGCCTGAACGGGTAGTGCTCGATACTACGAGGGGGCGGGTAGTGGTGGTATGTTGCTTGTTGGTACGCTACTGGATGCTTTACTTCTGTTTACATCGATTTCGTTGCTCGGATAAGTCTGCGCAGATGCGGGACACGATGCGTGCCGGTTTTGTTGTGAATTCTATCGAGGGGAGAATAGGGAGAACAGATTACAGATTTTAGAGTTAGAGTGATTCCATCAGGAACATTACCTTTATAGCTCGTGGGTTTATTGGAACTTGAGAATGAGAACTGACCGTGTCTATTTTAATATAGTTAGCGTTACAAAATAATTAATACATCAATTTATTAGCTAATTTTGATACATATGGCGATATTGTAAACAAAATTAATTTGATAACTTGGGTAACTACATAAGTGGACTAGGAAGTAAATTTATTCTTTAAGATCTATAAAATGTTCAGTTATCAATTAATATCAGAAATCCTACAAACTTATTATCCCGTCGTGTCTAACTAAACTCTTTCTCTACAAAAAGGGGAAAAAAGTGATAAAAATCGTAGAGAAGAAAACGATTTACGTAGGAAATTTGTTGAACCCCTCTCGATCTACGGGAATTGGTTCCATCGTCGATTACCCCTCGTCCGTCCCATTCGACATGAATATCAGATCCAAGCTTTTCAGGACCGTACTCTTAATCCCACAAAAATTGAAGCGATTCGTTGAAATAAAAATGTTCGCGTCGTTAAGTAGAACCGTGTGAGAAATGGAAACGATGGATTAACCATCTATCGTAGGATCTAAGTTCCCCAAATGTTATTCCCAAGGCTATAAACTGTTATTGTACGAAATGGAGTGGGACTAATGGTACTCGAGAGATAATAGGACCAATTGAAATCACAAATTTGACTGATCGATTGAGTGACTCGATCGAACGGAAATAAAATTTAATTGAACAGATTAACCCCTTGCACTACCAGTAAACTCGGAAGAATCCGGACCCAAGCGATGTGCACGGAATTATCGGGAAGGTGTTGAAATGGCGGAGACAGACGATCGGAACTCGAGATTAAGACCACAAGTTCGACTCGTATTTATGTTATATTTGGTTCCAAATGTCGATTGCAAATCAGGCTCGTGATATGCACGTTTAAAATAAAATTAGACCACGAGTCTGATATTCAGGTTTGGCCCAAAATTCTCATCACGAGTTAGACTCGTTAAAATAGTGCAAGGGGTTAAACTCATTGAACCCATTCGTGATTATATGTAATAAAGTGTTCGACTATTTATAGAGAAACATAGGAAACCTCCAAAAATACCACTCTTTCCCAAATCCCCAATTTCCCCAAATGTCCTCTAAATCCATGAACCTGTCTATCTTCACCGATTGCAAGCAAAATGGCGGGACGGTTAAACGACGGAAAGGTTTCCGATGAAAAAGGTTGACGCTTTGCTATGCGCAAAGGGACGTAACGATATTACGTCGTACACACCTATTGCACTTCCACATCCAAACGTCTTTAACCGAACATTGCGTCTACGCACATGTAGAGATACGTCAAGGGACGTCCATCGGTTGCATCCGAAGGGGCAAGCCCGTCGTCAAAGTGGAATGACGTGCAGTAACGCGCTGAGGGAATCGAGACATTGACGCGCCATAGGGACATTCTAGGGAACATTCTGGGGAACATTCCTGCGTGTCCAGTACCCGTGTAGTCCGGTCTACGTTTAGAGCGAGTGGATCGACCACTACCACCACCGTCAGATACAACCACCCTTTCCACACACTCTTGCGGAAGCCTACAATCACGTTGGTTAATCAATGCCGAGCAATTATCGCGGCGGGAGATTTGATTTCCCACTGGTCTACCCGCTCGTGCGTGTGTACGTCGATACATCGACGGACGGTAACGAGAGAATAGAAATTCTTTGGTCCTGATCGAAATCAATTCCTTTTTGTGATGAAATGAGATTTCTTTTTTGTTTTTATAGAACCTATACGATTTTTTTTTGGCAGAAACGTTACGTTCGAACAGCTATCATATGATATTCATGATTTCGACGAATTTCTAGGGTATTTACGATATTGGTGATCCTGTCAAATAAAAAAAAAAAAAAAATGCAACGTGGGTCAGGAAAAAAAGTAGAAACAGGAAAATTCAAGAGAGGGTCAATAATATAAAAAAAAGGAACAGCCTCGACACAACGACATAAAAATCTTCTCTCATTCTCATACCATAGCTTGATAATCGCACGTTATTTCCCGAAATAATAACTCCTCCACGGTCGTAGATTTAAGCTCCCGTCCATTTTCGAATTTACACGAGTCCTCGAATATCTCGTTCGCGTTATAGCCAGGCAGGCGGTGACTATGACCGTAGCGCGAGACACCGGGGCTCGTCCATTAATTATCTCTCATAACCAACGTTCACGTTATTTCCAATCGATTTCGAAGCTCTCGCGCGCGCGCTTCGCTGTCGAATAAAAATGTCGACTTCTCTCTCTCTCTCTCACATATACTCTTTGCCAGCGCAAAGTCATAATTCTTCAAGCTGACGATAGGTTTTAGCCAAGGAAAAATGGGAAACCGGTATTCGTATTAGTATCGAACGATGGATACTGGCTGACGATGCACGAGGAGAAGGTTGAAGGAAAAGAAGGAGGTGGACAAGGGGAGTGGGGTTTGGAGGAAGAAGGGTGCTTTTCGTGTTGCCCAACGACGAAATATGGGAGAGATAAATATCATCGTAGCACGGTGCCGGTAAATAACGGTAGATTTAGCAATTTCATTAAGCCGGTGCTTGGGAGAGCAAATCGAACATGGTTTTCTCTCTCTCTCACTTGCGATAGAAAAGTTCCGTGCTCAAAGCATCTTACTCTTTTTAACCCAAACTCTCTCTCTCTCTCATTCTATCTCATGGAAAGGTACCACAGCTATCCCGCGGCACGTACCAAGTGGAGTTACAAACGTTTAATGCTCGCTTTTCCGCACGGTTTCTCTCCCTTCCTACTTTTTCCCATCCTCCTCACTCCCTCTCTCAACAGTTTTCGTTTTCACCCATCGACCATCGTACCTTCCGTGTACCCTTTGTGTTCGTTAATTCGGCGATAGGACGTTAACGATGGCTCGTTCGCACGTTGCGTTTTAATATCCGATCCTATAAAACTTCCAGTTTGTTATACGGTCACTAATTTTTCGTTGGAACGTGCCTATGATCTCGTTTCCAAGACGAATGGTTCTCTTTTCGTGAAGGTCGATGAAGACTAAATATGGATTACGTAAAAAGAATCGAGCCTTGACCCTGAGTAGAAAGTATACAGGCGATTCTCGGTAAGCATGATTAATTAATCAGTCTCACGTTAGTCATAACCGTGTTATTCGAGATTCAGGATCGATAATACATTCTTGGGCTTATGAACGCGTTTGTGTGTATTATGCAAGTAGAGATTTCTTTGAAAGATTCAAATTATTCCCAAAATTTACAGCGTACCTTCACATTTATGTAACTTTACGCATTGGGCTACATTCGTGCGACTCAAGTATTGCGTTATTCAAGGGTCGGTTACATCCTTTACCATACTATTCCAAACCTCGATTCAGCAGCCACGTTATCCGAGGGTTGCCTGTAACTCAAGCGTACTTGACTACTGTGTTATTCGAAGGGGTCACCTGTAACTCAAGCATATTCCACTAGCGTGTTAGCCGTGGATCGTTTATAATTTGTGTGTATTTAAGTACCGTGCTATTGGAGGATCACCTGCAATTCAACCGTACTCAAACACCCAAGATCACTCATCGTTCAGTCTATGTATTTTTTGCAACAAAATCTAATACCTGGCATCTAAGACCAATTAAATTCCTGTTAACGCGTTGACTGTCACGCCAATCATTTTTCACCAGCAATCGGTCTCTCAGGTTACATTTGAAATGTAAGTGTTGTTTATTAATATTTACGAGAATGTAATAACCAGTTATAAGAAATCTAAGATGTGATATCAGAAATGTGATAGTCAATGATAAAATATATGTTTGACGTTCATTCAGGTCGTATTTTGAAAATTTGATTAATACTAAGTTGAAATTTTGAAAAAGTACTGTTACTTTATTATTACTTTTTCTAAATTTAAACTTGGTATTAATCAAATTTTCAAAATACGACCTGAATGAACGCCAAACATATATTTTATCATTGATTAACATTTCTCGGTCGAAATATTAAATGAAAATTCTTTTATAGAAATGTGATAGTAAATTCTTCCATATAATATTAGATAAACGTCCGGTTTTATGCACATTTACCATGTAAATCCAAATCGAATAATTTCCGTAAACAATACCCAGCATTTAACAACAGTGAAATTCTTGTTAACAAGTAAACCCAAATCATTTTCGAGAAAACAGATTATTCCATACACGTACGTAGATGGGAGAAAATGCAGATTCTGATATGAGCTACGTTACATCGGCAAGCAGCCTTCGCCAGTACCGATTTAATGATCTATGCGCGTGCGTTTGAACGAACGGATGGATGGACGGACGGGTGGCCGTAGGCAGAAGCGGAATTAATTATTCGAGCATCCTGCCCTTCGTGTTCGCTGATCGAGCTTAGAGATCTCCCCCACCCTAAAGGTCAGGAAAGATCATCGTATGGGATTATTGATCAAACCGTTCGATACGTTACGCAGGTGTTTGACGACTTCGTCGATGGCTGCTGTGTATGCCCAGGAAATGTGATATTCGTCGAGGCAAAAGATTTGATGGGTTGTAACGTGGTCAAGAAATTCTTGTACTTACTCGTTTCGAAAGACGAGAAACGCAACAACAAGTGTAGGATACTTCCTTCAGGAATATTGTTCGCTTACCTGAAAAAAAGTAAAGGAAAAATTAGCAAACATCTGTGATAATTTCCATGTTAAGTTAGGCAGCACAATGATCAAATATAAGAATGTTCTTGTACTCGAACCTGATAACTATCTAATATTAACCCTTTGCACTCCGCGTCGAGTCTGACTCGACAAGACCGATTTTGAGGATAATACGATGTCGAGTGGTCCTCGACGCTCAATTTTTTTTATACTAATAGATTTTACTCCAATTCACCTACCAATAACTCAAACAATTTTTTTTATAAATAAGTAATAATATATCACTTGAAATGAAATAATATGATGTTGGAAATATGGTGCCTCAGAGGGGACAGCGGAGTGCAAAGAGTTAAATTACCATTAAAAAAGAGAATTTCTTATTGTTATCGATAATAAAACAAACCTAACGACATTAATAACGACTGAAAGTAACGCGTAAGATAAACGTAAAAATCGTCCGTAAAACGGGCGATTATCGCGCATAAGAATGGATTCGTTAGAGCCGATTCGTGCTCGTACTTAAACGGTACAAAGAGGAAGATCAAGAGAGAACGAAAGAGAGAGAAGGGGGAGAAAGAGAAAAGTGGGAAATCTCCGGTTCCGGGTAAAAGCCGCTCGCACGGAAAATCGCGGTGTCCCGGTTAGCAGATAGAGCGAGAGCGTAAAAAGAGGGGTGAGTTGGGTGTGAGCGAACGACTGAGGGAAGAGTGAAAAAGGGATGGTCTCGTGCCGTACGTTCGCGGATCGCGCGCGCGCGATACAGACTATTAAGCGTATGCAAAGCAGAGTTAATTTCATTGAACTTCCCGGCGGGCGCGCGAGCGGCTGGTACAAACTTTTACAACGGTCGGCATGAAATGTGGGGGTTTAAACGGCCGGCAGGAGAATACATAATGAGGATGAGAAAACTATACCACGGCTTGCTTGGATGGTTGGCTGCTCAAGGAAGTAAAATACCTGACGGCGGATAAAGGACTCGGTCGCGTGCCTTTTGTCTCGGTCTATCTCTTTCTAACGCAAACTCTAAAAGCGTTTCCTATATGTTCCTCTTTCTCTCGGTACTTTGAACGAGTATGTTCCCAAAGGAGTACCTTCGATCCGATGAATAATATGATGAATTTTTTCATGTCAGGGATCGTCGGGGAATTTGATTGTTATAAACGATATGTCATGAGGAAATGTGTGGACTTTTAAACAGATTATTATCGTGATATGTGTGTTGCCAAGGGAAGTTTAAATATATGAATATTGTATTTTTAAACAATATCGAGAGAACGTTTGTTTATTCAAATTATATAATACGTTTTTTTTATTATGTTATTTGTAGTGCTAACATTGCAAGACAAATGTGCAAATTTATGTGCAAGTACCTCAGTACCAGACGTAATGAAAAGATGGCTGATGTAATAAAACAAAAGATCTCACCCAATGAACTTTACAATGTATCCAACATGGATGTACCACATAGATACTAAATCATGTAACAAAGTGAATTTTACAGCGTACAAACGCACACGTATACGATTCAAACATACTTTTCAATTCCAACTTCTATCATTTTTAACCACAAAACCAGTTGCCACTTTATTTCCTACCAACCATCGGCCTTTCGACCGACCAGAAAAGAATCGAAACGGGAAGAAGGAAGAAAAGGGCCTAGAAGCTATGAAAAAAAGGAAAAAAAAAATACAATTCTCTCTCTTTCATAGCCTTGTACTTGTATAAACTTCGATCCCGGCACGTCGTAAATCGAAAACTCGCGGACAGTTTAACGCATCGTGGCTGCCTTTCCATATCGGGGCTTCGCACTTTATGGTCCAAGCGTACCAGACTTCTCTCTCTCTCTCTTCTTACCACAGCTACGTACCACTCGGCATGCTTTATTCCCTTTTGCTTTCCACCTACCTTATAAATAAACGTAGACAACAACGTTTATTTAATGTTACGGAAAGACATTGCTCGCGTGAGCGACACAGCTGTTTGTCGCGTTCCGTTTTAAAGTCTTCCTGCTTGGACTCGTCCATTAAATATAAGGATGAATACGAGAACTGAGAGAAGACTACTGGTGACCCTCGTATAACACAATTTATGAAGAAGAAACGTGACGGGTGTTGGCACGTAACGTATTATAAATGATTGATCGCAAAGAGGTCAATGTTCGGAACGTAGCCGATACTAATAACGATATATTCATTAATTCTATTAAGTTCGATCAGAAGATGACGGAAACTCTCGCCCAACACGGAACACTTTGAGAGAAATTAACTCTCGAATGGTGTCACCAATTGTTGACCGTACAAATTGTTTGGGTCACTTGGGAACCCGCAGTATCAGCCGAGAGTTAGTTGAGGATTTTCCTTATACAGGTACAACCACGGTAGGGATTTGTCATGTTATACCAGAAGCAACACACACACACGAGTCTCGTATAACGCCCTAACAGCAACGAAGAAAGAAATTTATCCGTTCACCGTTCCAAGAAAAACCTGAATCACATTTGTAGCTCGAGTGAGTAGTGCCGAAAACAAACGGTCTCACGAGCTTTAGGGGGTAGAGTCCAACAGAACACAACAAATAAGCGAAGAAGAGGGTGAGTCGTAATTAGCGCGGACAATGGAACTACATTCATCGTAACGTTCCACCCCTGCAAACAGGAACTAACGATCGGGTCCTTTTCTCTCCTTCTTCTACTCCATCTATTCATGCTTGGACTCCGTTCATCCCTCTTCTCGCCAACCTTCTTCTCTATCACTCTTTCTAACTCGTTTCGTCCAGTGACAGAGCACACCCTCGTGTATGGTTCTGTTACAGACAGAATTCTTCGAAGGAAGAAGGAAAAAAAGAGTAAGATTTGGTATCGTCTCGAGTTGTTCGACGAAATTGAACCACGATAAGGGTGAGAGAACAAGATGGTGATAGGATTAGAAAGAGAGAGAGTGAAATGGAGATAGAAAATGTTCGATGGGTCTTAGTTTCGGCAGAAATCTCGAAAGAGCCTGCTATGAAAGAGGAGCACAGATTCGACGTGGGGTTTGCAACCCTTAGGCTTGTTACCACCGACCAGTCACGTACCCAGCACGATACTCGAGAAAGTCTCTAGCGATGTGGTGTTTATACTTCCAAGAAGGGGGAGAGGAAAAGAATTTTCTTCGAAAGCGTCCTGTAATTGATTGAATCTTCCTCCAAAAGGAAGACACCTCGACGTGGGTCTTCTGTTCCCCTTCGATCGATTTAGTAAACTTAAATGAAAGTTAAGTAAACGTTGACTCGAATTAACGTTCTCGAACCAATTTTCACTCTACCGATTGTCCATTTTGATTATTTTTCAGCTTTAGGTGAAACGTCTATTGTCCTTTTTTGTTTTATTTCCAATCTAATTTCGTTGAATCGAGATTAAGGACATCCGTGTGGATAGCTTCCTCGGGTATTAAGTACGGAGTAAAAATTATTTAATGTGGAATTATTAATTCGTTCGTTAATGGATTCAAAACCTGAAAAGTCTAGATTTAACAAGAAATCTAAATAAAATAATTCGATTTCTTGTTCATTCTCAATCAGGCTACAATTTTTTCAAAGTATCCTGTAAAAGTATTTTACAAACAAAATCGAAACAGGTACGAGGACACGCGTCTATTAAGTCGATTAGGTATTTAGAAGATGATTTCAAAGGGGCACGTGCCGGTACGTGGCAGAGCCATCGATACTCGCGTCTGCCATTTTCGAAGGAGTTATTCAGCGAAGCGTGCCTCGGTCCAACCGCAAAAGCATTCGAATTGAATGCCAAGTTCTCCAAATCCCCTCAACCCCATCGTCACATATTCCTCTATACTCGGCTCGTCCTTGGGTTATTTTTGCTTATCTATCTTGATTCATCGATCCCATTTAGCAATTTCCTCCGAGATGACATTGAGTGATATGAAATTTAACATTTCATATTACACAACCTGACAAAGAATATATCTATACAATATACTTTCTACAAATTTACCATCTAGTCAAAAATTTCCTCTTTGAATAATTTTGGAATTTTAAAGACAGATAAGAAGAATTTCAACACTCGCTTTATATAACAGCCCGATAAACGTACAACAAGGAAACTTATGACATATGACGATGTTGAAAACATGTTTCTTTTATTTTTGGCAAAAATATGACTTTTAGAGATCCCATATCGTCCTTGTAAGAATAAAAGCCCCATCCTTCTAGACCTAACCAACCGATACCCTCCTTCAGGTAAGTACAACATATGTGTACACTCTGGAAGACGTATCAAGCGCGAAGAACAAAAGCTGAGTTGGATACGTAAGCGCGTTTAGATCTTGTCTTGGTTTGTTTTCGCGCGCGCAAAGGCGTGGAGAGGAAGACGAAGACTCGGTGCATACGCAAACACGAAACGTACGTGTTCGGATTGGCGGATTCCAAAGCCGATTGTTTGCCCGTCCTGTCGTAACCTTGGCATTGGCGAATATGTGCAGTATGTAACGAAAAAGAGAAATAATAAAAAGTATAGAAGCATGCGACGTCTGCGAAGACTCGAATGGATACTTCAAAGGTCATGTTCTGCCACCATTTTTGGCCCCAACTTCCGTTTTTTTTTTTTTGTTTCAACAAATGAATTCAAAAAAGTCAACGTCATATTGTCACCTCCACAACTCCTACAAGTAATTAAAGTCAACATCAGGTTTTTTCATACTTAACCGTATTATATTCGTGACTCAGTAGTCCTGAAGATGTAGCCGAATTGAGATCATAGGAAACGAACGTAGACCAGTATTATTAATTTAAAAATTTTTTAGAGTCAGTTTTATTGTTACAATTTAGAGTCTTTTTAATTTCACATGTAAGTGATTACAATTTGAATTCCCTATCGTTAATTAATTATATATATCATGGTAAAATGATATACTTAATTAAAAGAATGGTGGTTTAAAAGTATTGTGTGTGTCCCCCTTGTAATATTCTACTTGTTCTTTTACAGGTGGAATAAATTTAAAGTTTTTGGAAGCAAATTTTCGCCCTTTGAGGATGGTACAATCTTAGTACCGAAACGTTACGGATAAAGACAGGTTTTCTGAAATAGTTATTCTAACATGTTCCTTTTATAAAATCACTACTTGCTATTAAAATTTAACTGTTAAAATACGACCATAACAAACGCCATAAACTTAAATTCTTGAATGTTTCAACAAATGTAGAGGCACGTCCAGCTTTTTCAATCGTGCCTATCTTTCATTCATACTTCGATTTATATATAAATGTGTTTGTTTATTCGTATGTTCACGATTTTTCAATAAAAAACAAATATATATATTTCTCCAATTTTTTAAAAACCTTTTCGAAAAAAAGCTTGAAAAAAAAAATACATAAAAGAGAGAGAAATGTAAAGTTTAATTTAAAAAAAAAGAAATCATACGAATCGTTGTACGTAACTATCGACTTTCTATGCGCTCTCTTGCCGTTTCCGAACGTCAAAACGCCTTCGATGCGTTCCCATCGTCTCCGATGCACCAACAAAGGCATACTCCGTTGCGAAACGTCGATGGAATATCATACGCGCTGGCACGAGTGTACACACGAGTCCTATGTATATACACACAGAGTGAGAAAGAGAGAGAGAGAAAGATAGAGAACACATCGAACACATTGCTTATATTCGTCGTCATACGCAAGACGAAAACGGAGCCCCTTTCGATCGCATGCCGCTACGTGATTTCAATATCAAGAAGAGTTCGAGAGCGAAAACGAGTCACCGTAAAGACGGTAAGGTAGGTTTCTACGTATATATCCAAAGGAAATCACACACGAATATATAGATAGACGGGGATATGCAATAAAGACGCCGCTGAATGTTTTTCTTCTCAAAAGTGTAGACTTCTTCCGTGATATTCGTCTCACGATTTTATCCGTACATTTATTCATGTCTCTCTCTCTCTCTCTAAGACAAAAAGTCCAATATTTACACGGATCACACCGAAATGAATATCAGTTGGACCCCGGGGTTGGTAGGTAGGTATATCCTATATAGTATATACCTTTCCTGCCCCATAGGAATTCCTCGAGTACGTTTTCATAGTTTAACTTGTAAATTTGCCTTCTATCGTTGCCTGGAATTTTAATAATATAAGATAGAAACAAGTACCGACGTCGGCGCATCCGACACGCGAAGCACGCGCACTCGAGAAAGGGGAGTCCTTCGTTCATGCTAGTGGTAGTATAACTCCTTTTGCCCGGTTGTAAACTTTCGATGAAAGTTCAAGTGGCCCTTCGTCGAGATCTACCGTCGGAATCGGAATTTGCATTGATTTGTTTCCCGAGAGTGAAGTATGCGTATAATCAGAATATGTAACTGAAATTACTTCCGTATCTTTAGAAAGATTATGTGAAATTTGTATTCATTTCTTATCATTGCTTAACGAAAAACGAACAACGGGACAGTATTCTGCATGCTTTCTTCTTTAAAATGGGCCATTAAACATACGTCAGGATTTTTGTCAAAAATCGATGCATCTTCTTTACGAATATGCAAGTCCTGTGTCGATAAGATGGCTGGTTGGAAAGATACAGCAGTTTTAAGCTTGAAAACGACCCATACACCGACACTTAAAAGATTAATGTAAAGATAAAATTTAGATTTGCTTCAATTTTTTCAAGATATGAATAATAAATATTATTAATAAATTCATGAATTATGTAAATATGTGAAAATACGTGGATAATGCAAGGCAATATTCTCTAAAAGCTCTTTTTACTTCCCCAAACTCACACGTCCACGGTTTCTCTCTAAACACTCTCTCCCTCTGAACTCGAAAACTCTCTAAACTCTGTGACTAAACTCCCTTACTCTAAACTTGCACTCTCGACTGTCTCTAACAACTCTCGCTTGTTTAAAAAGCCTTACACATATACACACACTTAATCATCCATTCATTCTGTTATATATATATTAATATTCTTATCGCGTGTCGATGATCGATCACGTCGGCTATTAATTAAACAGTAACATTTACGATGAAATACATCAATCATACGATTGACACGGACAACAAGTATATTTTTTTCTTTTTTAAATTAAGATCAAACTCCATCTTTATGCACTAATGTAATAAATGATTTATTTAGCAAGCAAATGTATTAAACGTGTTAGATGATCGATGAAAAAAATGAAAGCATCTTTCATCTTTTTAACAAAACGAATTCCATGCACTCCACTTTTCGAGAAATATACCCACATATACGGCTCGTTGAGCAGCCTTCACCGAATGAATGCTTCCTGGGATAGAAAAGAAGAAGGAACGACAAACTGGAAGTATTCGAATGCAGGAGTATGGAATGGACATGCCTCACCTGGCCTTATGCCCAACGAACGGGCAAATGAAGAAGGTAGCGTGCGATGCGAAGGGCTCTTTAGAAATAGTCAGAGAGAGAGAGATGGGAAAAAGGGACGTAGGTTCGTGCGCAAAAAAAGGAAAGATTCGAGCTAGGAACGAATCAGACTTCTCGGAGAGATGCCAGAAAGAAGTTTGCGTTTGTGACCACATATATCGACGACGTTTGAAAAAGTCTGCATTTCTAAAGATCTTGTCTTTTTAAAATTCCGCCAATTTCTATATTAAATCATTACATAACTTTTATGATATTTCTTGCACTCGTACCTTTAAACAACTGTATCATACATTGGGAAATAAATATATATATTCGTACTAATAATTTTGAATATTACAATACAAATTAAAAAGATATATTACATAACATAATCTCAAGAGACCCAAGTAATAAAATGGTCAGACTTTTGATACACTAAGAAATGAGATATTTTTTAGGGTATTTCGAGGACACTCGGGATACCAGGTTCTTAAAAAAAGGAAAATTTTTCTTCCCCGTATAAAGAGAAAGAAAATTTCCATAGAGACTAGCACTTTTAATTGCACACACCAGGTACCAACCGAGCCGGTATACCTTTTCTCTCTTGGTTATTTCAAAGTACATACTACGTACCGAGCACGCTTTCTATGCCGTACGCTTCATTAGAGAAGCACAACCTCGGCTATCGGGCCACGTAGAGAGAACGAGTACGAAGCACTTCGAAGGTGTTCTTTCGTACGTGGAAGAAGTACCGAGGAGAGCGTGGAGATGGGAAATGTATATCGTTATATGGCCGGTGATAGGCGCGGATTTCGCGATAGGAATACTAGATAGAACGAAAGTAATCTACGTGTGGTTCTTCGCTATCGCTCCTTTCGTTCATGAAAACGCGCCCGTACGTACTACCACGTAGACAGCATTCGCTCGAATACTTTCTATGCCTGTTAATTCATTGTTAATTCCTGTATTTTTTCCTTATATTCTTATTTTTTATATTTTTTATATTTATATAATTATATAATTATTTCCAAATAATAGTTAATTCCTGTTTTTATTTAAATTATACGCTTACCGATCAAAATTTGAGAAATATTATTATTTTAAGAGATTTTTAAATGTACTATAATTTTATTTAAATAAATATTTGTAAAGGTAAACTTTGGTATAGAATAGAAGTAGGTATGTGTAACTTCGCATGGGTGGATGCGAAAAAGAAAATGTTGGATAAACTTTCCGGACAGAGTACCGTATTATAGCTTGAAATAAAGTTACTAATATTTGCCCCTAAAGAGGATACGAGGTATTTAAGTGGGAGTTGAGTTAACATATAATTTGTGGTCAGACTTCAAGCTAAAGATTCCTAAAAATTCACGAATTTCTCCATTGAATTACGAGAACACAGACGTGTGCAATATACGACATGATGCGAGGAGGTCGAGCGAGAAAATACATAAGCATGCTCGGGACGTCTACGCCGATAGGTAAACCGAGCTTAACGGATGGCGAGACGAGATCGAGAGTAAGCACAACGTTGTTTGTCAACAGCAAGGAGAAACGGGGTATCCTCTAATACCGCATCTCAAAACTAGAAATGTAGGTAGGTACACTTTAAATTCTTCTACAACAATTTTTCTTCGAGTCAGACAAAAGTTGCAGCAATTTTTTATCGATAGCTATTCTTACATTTGTCGATTTCAAATCATTGGTATATTATTTTTTTACATCCAATTTTAATTAATTTTTTATTTATAAATATTATAAAAATATTACCCAAGTTAATTATCCCTTATCAATAAAAATAAATAATTTGTTAAGAACGATTAACTGCATATATTTATTTCGAAATTAAGAAGCAATTATAATGAAATATTCTGAATATTTGACCAGCAGAATTGGAAGACTTTGATCGAATGGCAAAAGTTTTCGGAAGGGAGCACGGAAATATCGTGAAGTTAGACACAAGCCGAGAGGAGTAGACAACGTCGTTTCGATCGTTCGGATGAAAACGCTCGGACATTAGGTGCAGGCGTTTCCTCGAGAGGCTGACTAAGCGTTTCCTAACGGCCAATGGCCGGCCGTTTTCGACTCTATCGAGCTTACGTCGAAGGATTCCCTTCTCCAATCTCGTGTCGAGTGCTTGGCCCTATGAAATCAGGTATCATCGGATAGCAGAGGACTGAAATAAAGTTGAAGTTAACGTCCCACGAAATTAAATGATCGTATCCATGCTTTGAGGAGCTTCTAAATATTATTCGTTAACAATATAATCTTTAATAACCATCTTTCTAATGCAATGAAGCATTTTATGACCATATAGGTTTATAAAACACAATACAGTAAATTAAAAATAAGAAGTACATCAAGAAATAAATGTGTTTCTTACAAAAATGATGGACTTATGAAACTACCTATGAAATAACTAACTACCTATGAAAATAAGTATAGTTTTCAAGGGTTCAAAATGAAACCTAGATCGTGATAACTAGACTGCGGATCTTTATGCAAATTCATATGAACTATAATTCATGATTCGTCAAATATTGCAAGTAGAGCTGATAACTGAATAAAAATATGTAAAATACAAAAGAATACATGTGACATATTCAATGGTTTGTCTTACATGTAAAATTTGAAAAACATACGCAATAAGAAAAATATGTATTTGCATAAAGATCCGCAGTCTAGTGATAACTATCTTTGAGAAAAGATTACGTACGATAAATGATCTATAAAAGATCACGCAAACTCGAGCAAAATCAAAGAAAACCAAAGAACTGTTCTTTACGATGCCGAAACACGCGTGGAACGCACAAGTTCGAGTGGAAGAAGACGAGTTGGGTGGTTGTCGTTCTTAGGAGAGGCAAAACGAAGACGCCAAACGAGGGAAAAGGAGAAGGAAAATAAAAAAAAAAAGGAAGAAGGGCTCGAGCATGCATATTGGAAGAGGCCTCGCTCCCGTGCAAAGCATGCGTGTTGGCATTCGGCATTGCGCCGCATATTATCCAAGGATGCACGAAACGCTCGGCGCCATTTGCACGCGAGACACGCTCGTCCGACGAGTGCTCGACGAGTTCTCCTCCTCGCACACACGCACACATACTTCAGGAAAAGAGGGAATCCCCGGGACGACGATGGAGGTCCGTAGGATTTTTCTCAAATTCTTTAAAGTCTCTTCTCTTTGCACGATGAATGCAAATAAATTGTGAAACGATGGATAGAGTTTTACACTTTTTTTCATTCCTTCCTACATCCTTAAAGTGTGGGTGGCTACATCAGATTTATTTGTTGGAAGGAAATTCTACGAATAAAATTATTCAACTTCACCATGTTATTATACACACGTATTTAAAAATTACTTCAACTTACTTACTATCAAAATCGACTTCAAAAACATTTTTCTAAAGAATAATTTTGTTTCTATTTAAACGTTAACTCAATTTGGATATGACCCGTATATTTCTTTTTCTACGAATACTTTCCAAATTTGTATTAATCTACGAAGAAGAAATGATAAAAAAAAGAGAGAGAAGACTTCGTTTTAGCCAAGGACGGATACGTAATTTTCACGTGGTGGAACCGCTAAGAGGTCTCGGATAATTCGCCCTCATTATTTTCGCGGGTTACGAGCGTAACGAAACGCGAGGGTATCCCCGAAGGACCTTAAGAGAAGCTGGAGAAAGTATATATACCCCTTCTCTCTCTCTCGCTATCGTGAACCCGAGGCGTGCGCCTGGCCTGGTGGAAGAGTAAAACTCAACGGCGGGTAACGCGCGCCTCGCATAAATTCTCGAGACGAGGGAAAATTGTGCATAAAACTCGAGCGAAAAGGGACTCTTCAATGGTGCTAGGAACATGATTTTATGAGAGCATCGAAGGATTAAAATCCTCTTATCAACGGTGATACCCCAAATCCTGAACATGGCATTATTAATTATATACCAACGATATGCTCAGACCTTAAGCATAGTATTATCAACGCCTGAATAATTTTCTACAGTCAAATCAAATCCTGATCATTTTATTTAAACACCAAAAATTATAACAAACGAATTTCTTTTACATAATATAATCCTGTTTTAAAATAACAAAGAACTGATATTGAGTAGTTCTTATCCGATGTTAAATTAACCTTCAAGTAAATGATAAATATTTTTTTATATTTCTATTAACTTAAATCTCGAATGCTTTGTCCAATAAGACCATGATCCAAATAAATGACTGCTTCTAATTCAAAAGAGACACAGCTCATTCACAGTTTCTTCTAACTATGAATACGTTAAATATTAACATATCGGTACATGAACGTATCAACATACCAGCATTATCAGACACGACCGTATTAGCATATCGGCGTATTAACATATCAACGCATTTACATATCAACGTATTAACATATTAACAATTAACCATTGGCATCGTTAGCAACTCTGGATGAAAAAAAAAATTGTGGAGACAAACAGGAAGAAAAAGTTAGCGAATGAGAGATACTCGATTACAGTTCGCGATCTCGTCGAATCGATTCCCGTCGATATTCTCTTTCTCCTCTCTCTTGGAAATACCGCGAACACGATTCGATGCGACAAACCCGCTTTACAATGCAATCGAATTTCCTCCTATTCGTCGCAACAGCCGGCGGAGACTCGCGTCGAGAGCCAAATCCGATTGCCGATCGAGTTGTTCGATTCGTACTCCATCCTACCTTGTAATATTTCCACTCGAGGGGATATCGCGCGAAGATCGAATTCTTCCATGACTTAGGACCCTTAAGATACCTATACGTTAAATGTTAGAACGATTATTGACGAAATTCATCATTATCACGAAAAAAATTGAGAAATTTGTTTAAATTTTTATTTTAAATATTTTCTTAACCCTTTGCACTCCGCTGTCCCCTCTGAGGCACCATATTTCCAACATCATATTATTTCATTTCAAGTGATATATTATTACTTATTTATAAAAAAAAATTGTTCGAGTTATTGGTAGGTGAATTGGAGTAAAATCTATGAGTATAACAAAAATTGAGCGTCGAGGACCACTCAACGTCGTATTATCCTCAAAATCGGTCTTGTCGAGTCAGACTCGACGCGGAGTGCAAAGGGTTAAACATTTCCATTCAATATTTTTGTGTATATTTAATAAATTTGATTGAATATATACAAGTTTAATGCGAGTACCAAGAACCCTAAGTAAAAAAACACGGTTTCTAATATGGAATCAAGCCGATCGTATCGCCGATCGAGTCACCTGCACCCCAAATTCCCAGGACCATATCCACTCGACTCGAACGCAACGTTTTCCTTTCGTTTCCGGCAAAACTCTTCGAAAATGGGGTCACTAATGACCGAATTCATGCTCGTGAAGCGGATCGACACGCTGAGTAAGCAAAACTCTGCTGAGAAGAAGGTGGTGGTGATGACGGTGGTAGTACATATATATTATATAGGTGGTAGAAAAAAGAAAGCCAAGAAACACGTGGTTAATGATGTTACTCTGGTTACATGCTCGGCTTGGATTTCCCAGAAGCCGTGCGAGATTACCTCTTCCTCCTGTTCTTCCATTTTTTTTTGTTCTTTCCTTTTTCTACTCCTTCCACTTTTCCATCCCTTTTTCCTCTTAATTCGAATTCATTTTTCTTTCCAAAACTAAGAGGAAAATGGTACAAGGGTTGCTGCATAACTTTTATACTTTTGAACAAAACCAAAGATCGATTTATCGACAAAACAATTGTCATCCCTTTGACGAGAGAATTGTTAAAAATAAACTAATAACATCTGCCAAAAATTTGTCAACCTCGTACGTTGACAAAAAATTTGTTAACGCAGTTCGAAGAAATTTTATTGTCGATCGATCGAACGTCAAGTCAACATAAACGTCTTCTACGAGCTAACGAAGTACCTCGTTCGTTGGATCCATATATCCAAGTATATTTAGCGGAACGGTTGTTATAAAACCCATCAGGCATTATGCTCAGTACTTTACGAGCTACCATTAAAACAATATTGAAACACGTGCCGAGTCTCTTCTCTTTCTCTGTCTAACACATACCCTTAGGGATTCTCAAAGATGGAAGGTACCCGAAGTAAGATAAAGAGCAAGGGAGGAAGAAGCTCGAAGTTGCGTAGAAAGCGAACCAGGATCACGTCTGGAAAAGAAAGCCCCGACAGTGAAATGTATTTTCAGCGAGCGAGGAAACATTAACGACTACGTTCATTCTTCTTCATCTTCTACTACCACCACTGTTACAGTTTTTAGAAGTAGAACGACGAATGTTTAGAACGATCGAAGTAGATCTCTATCGAGTAACACAATCGATCGATACCCTGTGCTACCCTTCCTACGATATATATAATAAATAATACTTATCCACTGTCTTGGAGTGAATAATTTTTAAATAGATATTTCTGTAATTAATTTTTGAACATACCACGTTTATGATAGGATATGTACAAGCAATACAGGGTGTCTGGTTCCAGGTGTTCAAGCGGAAAATTACATGTGCACGTTAATGATTTGAGTCGAAAAGTCTAATACTATTTTCCAAAATTCGGCACAATTAAGTAGTTATTAACAAACAAAGATAGGCCAATCACGGCAAGCAGTGACATGTAACGTTGTTTATTGTGAATTGTTCCTTCTACTGCTTCGTTTCTTGATTAGTTGCAAGCTCAAGTAAACCGCCTTTTTCGCTAATCGCCGTAATTGGCTGATCTCTGTTAATTAATTACTCGTTAACTAAGTCGAATTTCGAAAAATGGTATCAGACTTTTCGACTCAAGTCATTGATGTGTACATGTAGTTCTCCGCTTGGACACCTGGAACCAGCCACCCTGTATATTTAGTTAAGAACCATTTCAATGGAACTCTAATATTTAATCTTCCGTAAACGTTCCACGAACACTAATATACCTACTTTTATTTTAATTATAAGTTCGAAGACCGTCATGGGGTAGTTGAAAAGAAGCCGGGCTTTGAAAGGGTTATAGTCCACACTTTCTCGAGGTTGTCCCATAAACGTGCGCATGCCCCACCCCATCGTAGCGTAAACTATAATCATATTCCCCACGATTATGAATATCGATGTTGGCGTAGCTCCCGACGCCGGGAGGTGCATCGGAGTTAATCGAATTTTACGAGATTAGAGGGCACCGCCGGTAATGAGAGTCGTTAGATCGAACCTCCTTCCAGGAAGTGGGAAAACGTGAAGCTCCGAGAGTAGCTTCGGGCTATAAACGAAAGATTCATGATTTTCGTGAACGTGTTGGTATGTTCCTCCATTCCTATTTAATTTTTTTTTTCAAACACATTGCATATCGAATAAATAAAAATTATTTTATCGTAATAATGCTTCGTGAAATAAATGATTTTTATAAAAGTATCATTTGAAACGAAATTTACTAACGCATTGATGCCGTGGGGGTCAGGGGTGGCCGACATTCGATTTGTCATAGCATATTCGAAATGTTTGTTAGTATGTTTATCAATATTTACGAGAATATAACCATCAGTCATAAGGATTGCAACAAAATTATGCAACAATTTTATAATGTTTGTTAGTGTTCGGTATGTTAACATAGAGGCACGGGTGTTAAATTTGGTTTAAATCTTTTGCTTTCGCTCGTTAGACGAAATTTTCGAGAGAGAAAAAAAGAATCTCCACGAAACTATCCCAGAGATTCGTTTCTTGCTCCTTCATTAGTCACAAAACCTCGACGTGAATCAGCGCGTTCGAGAGAGTTTACGGTATCGAGTGCAAAGGGGTCGTGCGAAACGGGCTTAAAAGAGGCACGGTTAATTTCTTGACCCGTGAGGAGGATGACGCTGCCGCTCTCCTCTCGATCTCGCTCCTTTCTATTTGAGATCTATGTGTTCTTCTTCGTGAAATCTTAAAAGAAAGAGAGAGAGAAGAGCTAACGGTGACGGCCAGCCTCGATGGTCGTAATTAATTGACGAGTATTCCATCTTGGAACGTCATAGATGTCTAACCACTAACGAGTCTCTATTTTAAATGGATAATTTCTCCTTTTCGTTGAATAAAATAAGATGAAAAGAGACAAAACATTGAATTGAAGTCAATTTCAAATCAAGTGGAATGTATTGTACTGTGCTTTTTGAAATAATTATATGAGGATCAATCATGTTTCTAGAAAGTGGCAACGATGTGACTCGTGAGTTGTATCGTAGCTCCAAAAATAATTTCAAAGATATCAAACAGCTTTTTATTCGGTTAGAATTATACTTTTGGTTTTTAAATATAATTCTAATCGATAGAAAATCATATGTAATTGAATAACGTGATCGTGCTAAAAATTTTTCAAACATGTCCGATCCCACGAAACCTATGTCATACAAGATAAAGAAAAAAGATTAGATTCGTATCTACGATTTCTTTTATCAAAGAAGTTACAAGGAAAAGTCCCATGAGTCAAGATGCACTCTTGACAATGTCATCTCCGGAATCACGTCCAAAAAAAGCAAACTGGTCTCTTTATCTCTTACTTCCTTGACACATCCACGATTAACAATCTTTCCACATTTTTTTGTTCGCTTGAAGATAAATAGATAGAGCTTATCGTTTTTCCTGAAACGCAAAAAGCGCAACGAGCCTCATCCGATCTCGTTCGCGTGTCTCTTTTCTTGCAACTTCTCGAGCGAGTCAAGGGAAATAAACAGTAGGAAGACCGGTATCGTTCCCAGAGGAGCCGTTCATCCAAAGACACCGAACGCATCACTAGCACCGGGGGTCCAACAAGAATAGAGATAAAAAAAAGAAACACGCAACATAAAGAAAAAAAGAAATGAAAAGAAACGGAAGAAAGGTTCGGGGACAGGCAGGAACGAAGTTTCCCGGCGTTCCTTCTTACTTAACTAAACGAAATTCCCCTAGCCAACTTTCCCTCGACGATCTTCCAGCAAGTTTTCACTTACTCGCCCACCAATGGCAGCAGCAAACCCGGTAATGAGCAAAGAAGGTACTTCCTGAACGTGTTTAAACTTCCATCTTGGTTATACGGTGGCCCATTGTTAAGGATTGAAAATCACCTCGCGGCCTTCGTGTCCCCCTTCTTCGTAAAAGCGTTAGATCGAGAACCACCATCCTCTTAAGAACTACGCCGAACGAGTGCCACGAGAAAGAGACTACTTTTCTGGAGGGTGAAAATACCTTTTTATGAAAAGAACGTGGCCTGAACTCTCGAGATGCTGGAAACGTTTCTCGCTTAATTAAGCAACGAATAACATTTTGCGAATAGCATTTCGCGAAGGTGCCCTTCTTGTAGTCTTTCATGAAGAAAACTAGACGAGAATGTAAAAGACCGAGGGATGCGCGAAAAAGCGTGGAGAGTTGGGGGTTGGGTTCTATCGGGTCATCTCTAATTATACGAAGCCACGGGTAGAAATTGTGGCAGGCGTGATCCTCTCTCTCTCTTCATATTATTCAACGTTGAATACCACGCTTACGGTGATTCTCGTGGCTGCTGCGAAGGTTGGACCCCACGGTGATATTACACGCGGGCTAACCTCACCCTTTTCTGGTACGCTGTCGCGGAGAACGACTCGTCCAGTCGACGTCGGAATTTCATATCATCCGGCAATGTCGACGTTGGATGAGGAAGCACCGGATGCTGCGACGAAGAGGGTGGCTGAGGGATGACACGAGTCAGCGGTGAACGTTAATTTCAAAGGTCGTTCTACCAATGAGAGAGAGGGAGGGAGACCATAAGCGTATTGTATCGCGTCGTGTGTCTTTCGGTGTCGTGTAAAATCAATTTTTGCAAGCTCAGACCAAAGATTCTCGTTAAATCCATTAATTATTGTTGTTAAATACGGACTATTAACCTTCCTATACTCGCGCATTGGTCTATCAGACCGACAGATTACCTTTAAAAGGTACCTACCTACCTAGCCTATTACCTTTACCTAATAAAAGTTACTTTTATTAAAATACTCATATAATTAAAACAAATACTAGGCTTTAAATCTTTCGGTCCCTGACACCGTGCGCGGGTATATGTGTTACTGCATTTGGCGCGGGTATAGGAAGGTTAAAGATAACTCTAAGGACCAGTTAATTTAATTTAGATGAATTATATAAAATGTGTCGCCCTGGTTTTAGAGTTTTTTTGCTTATAATTTTTAATAATTTATTTAGAAAAATGGGTAGATGAAAGAACCTGTTTTCAAATATTAAAGCAGCATGTCACCAAAAACCATATAATAAAAAATAGTTAAAGAATCAACGCCAGTTAACGTCATCTTCCGAACGAACAAATACCAGAGTCAAACCACGTGAAAATCAGGATAATAATTCTTGTTATCTCGCGACGTATCCGTACGACGTAGTAACATTTTTCTTCGGACGAAAAATCGCTGTCACGGTCCCAAGAATAAAGAAAAAGAGGGAGAGAGTGGGAGAGAGATAAAGATGGAGATAAAGAGACGTAAGAACACGAGAGAAAGAGAGAGAGATAACTCGTGCTTCTTGGACTACAACCCAACTTCATCTTAGATTTTCTCGGTTTTCACCTCTGGTGCTGACGGAAGATGCCGGGAAAAAAAGGAAAATAAAAAAAAAAAGAAGAAGAAGAGTGTAATAAGGACAAAACGGGCAAGAGTGCCGACGTCGTCGTCTCTAAATGGGTCTCCTGGAACATTCATTTAGAAGGCGTGCGCATTTATTTCAGCAACGGTGGCTGCATCTTGTAATAGGCCCGGTCCCATTGTGTGCCATCGTTGTGCCTTGTCTGACGCCATGAATGCGTGCAGTTTTTGTGTCCTCTCTTATTCCTCCTGTCTCTTCCTCTCCTTCGGCATCGTCTCTCTTTCCCTTCGTCGTCGTTGTTGGAGTTGTTGTGTCGTTGGTCGAATGGACATGCACGCGAGCGCGGGTGCACCACCCCACAAAAACGTCCTTACAAGTTGCGAAACGAGAGACAGCCGGCGGGCTGTCGCATTGCTTGGTGTAGTCAAAGGAATTGTCGCCTGGTGAAATGGCTCTTTCTCTTTCTGTCTCTCTCTCTCTCGTTCTGTTTTCTTGCTTTGCTTTTAAAATGCACGAGTCTTGCCTTGTCTCAGTTCTGTCAGAAGGAAATTCTTTTGCTTCGGTAAGATGCGAGACTCGTGGAAAGTCTCTTGGACGATTTTTACATTTGATGTCCTGCTTTGTTTTGCTCCGTCCTTTGCCATGCTTTCGGTTTTGATTCTTACAAGATACGGATCAAACTGGGTTATGGGTATGTCGGGAAAATGATCACATTTTTATGCGAGACGGAGGACAAGCTTGGATATACGTAGTAACATTTATTTTCGTTTCGAGAATAACAATTGTGAACTTTTCTGTAGGATAATACTGGCAGTCGTTTGTGAATATAATTTGGAAAATGTAGTACGTGGCTACTGTTTTTCTATCGCAATAAAGAGGACGAAGCTGGTCAAGGTTTCACGATAGCCTAGAGAACCAAGGTAACTATGCAGAATTTCGTTCGAGTCATTTTGATCAAAGGGTTTTGAGAGTTAGCAAGGAAGATAAAGTAGACATTCTATTTTATATACATAGACAGATATTGGATTCGATCTTCATGCAAAAATGGAAAAAGATAAGAGAGAATATGGCGTTTCGTGAATACGTCAGAAAGAATCAAAAAGAGATATGAAAGATTTTGCCCGGGGCTCATCGAAGGTCTTCATTTTTCAAGGACGATAGAGAACTTTCTTTCTCTCTCAAGAGAGAAATGGAGAACGTATGGCAATCGTTTCGATCGCGAATCCTTCCTTTCGCCTGTGGAAATCGTTCTCAGAGTTTCGTCGTTTTCGTAGGTCTCCTACTAAAAGGGATTTGATGTTGTGTAGAGAAAAGCTTGCTGGCAAAAAGCAAGAAGGTGCGGGCAAGAAACTTTGCCGATAGGAAAAGGTGGGACACATTGGTCAGAATTCTGCCTGTGTGAGAAGGAAGAAGCGGTGACGAGCGCGTGTATGCGTGAAACAACGTCCGGTGGTGATCGCGTTTGACACACTTTAAAAGTCTTTGTGTCGTTTCGCGGTTCTCGTTATAATTCTCAACAGTGTCCGGAGAAAACGAACACGTGCGTGTATTCTTCTCGTGAGAGAAATCGAATCTTTTCAATTTTATTATAGATCTTGAAAAATATTATCAATCTTTTAAGCTATTCGATGAAACTTACAAGACATTTTTAATAAATCCTCATTGTATATGCAGGACATATTTATATTCTTTTACCTTAGAATCACTGTCATGAAAATTTAATGCCACTACATGTAATGTCAATTACATATACCTGCAATGACGTGTAATTGATGTCAATTGACATGTAGTTGACGTCGATAAACGTGTAATGTCAGCCGTTGAATCGATAGGACGCTTTGTCTATGATTTTATCGAATACTAATTTTACTGCATTATCGCGCGATTGGATCGTGTTCAACATCACTCTTTTTTCTTACAAAATACTCGAAATTCATCAATCATTTTAATAATTTTTATTGCAAACGCGAGACAATATTTCCCATAATGTTACTCACATAATTTATGTGTGTATCTATAGTTAGGGCAAAATAATCTCATTGAGATTAAAATGGCTTAAATAAAAAAACATTTCGATATATCATCACGTTATTGCATAAAATTTATTACTAATAATTTCAAATGATTTCTTTAAAATACATTAAAAATGATAATTTTCTGCAAGCATTAAAAACTGTTCGAAATTCGTGCACCATTTCCAGCACGCGTAATCGTGTCATGAAAAGAAGGATGAATCACCGAGTCGGTTCTCCGAAATTTTCGTTGCTTTACGATCGGAGAAAGTACAAGTCGGAGAACGGCGAAAGGAGAGTACCGTAGCAAAGAGAGTACCGTTAGCTTCGATCACTTTCCGAACGAAATTCGCTTCGCCGGCTACGGAAACGGCACACGATTCGCGCCGGCGTGGAATCGTAAAAGGAGGACACGGGGTATATTATACGTCGTGCCGCTTGAAGAGAGTGGGGAAAGAAAGGCAGAAGGTTTCCGGGCTGCTTGTGTGAGAAGGAGAAAGATAGGTAACTTTCTCCGGTGATCGTTCCACTAACCGCGATATTATCCAGTCAAAGATTTCTAGACTCGCTATGGATTATCTCTATTCTCTCTTCCAACATGATTCGAAACTTTAAACGTTAGACAAATAATCGTATTACCAAAGAAATTTTGTGATTTTTATTATTATTATCCTTATTATTATTACTATCGCTCTTTTAGTACAATCTCAATTTTTTTCCAGAAAGACGATCATATCTAGCTGTTTTATAACTTTGAACAAAATTTCAAGCATTATTTCTCGATCGTCTATTAAATATAATTTTGATTAATTTCATTTGTACTAAATGCTATTAATTGAAAACACATTTTTCTAACAATAACAACATAAATCATACACCGAATGAACGTCTCGATTATTTAAATTAATCTAAACTAAAAGAAGAATACAGAACTATATCAAAATCAGTATAAAAGATAATCAAAAAGAAGTAATAACGATAACACCTTTATTAACTTCTCGAAGACCCTCTCTCAAAGTATATAATAACAAAATAAAGATATAAAGCGAGAGATTGGTAAGGTGAACCGCGAAAGGATCGACCAGAATTGATCGCAATGAATCTCCATCTCGTCTAATTGGAAAACTCCGATGGACCCAAGGGTCCCTAGGGACTCTAGGGACGTGTCCGAGTCCGTGACGAAGGAAAACCGATCGAAATTTCCGGTCACGTAGCGCGTTTCTTTTCACGAGCGGAAAAATATCTCTCCCATCGAAAGAGAGAGCGAGAGAGGCGTCATTCGACGTAAAAAGGACGCAGATTCCATGCCACGTGCCGTCATTCGTATGCAGGATCGCGAGATGGAAAAGAATAGTTGCTCCTTGATCCTCCCGCTCTTATCTCCGGCAAGCGAGCCAGCTCGTCCTATGAAAACGTCTCCTAAGATGTTTTCCGTCTCTCTTTTCTTTTTTCACGACGATCTAACTTCGTTCGAACCACTATAAGAATTCTAATGAATGAATTGTTAACCTTCGGCAGACTACAGCTTTTTCTTAATAATTATAAAAGAGGGAGATCTATTTATAAAGAATCTTTATAAATTATCATTGATTCTATCTATTAAATACATAGTCCTGTTTATGAAATTATTTTGTTTATATAATAAATCTTATCCAAATGGAAAAATATTGTTCTTTTAGATCGAGAAAGCATTCATATTCGTGCATTAAAGGTTTAAATGTCTCACTCCGTATAAGATTTCAAGAAGTTGATAAAAGCTAAAATTTCGTTCAATTCGTGGAGAAACGAAGACTCCAGTGTAATTCGATCGTGTCTTCTACCGTCTCCTATTCCTTCTTAAAGCAAAGAGTCTATGAGTTTATCCTTTTTCTTTCTTCTCTCTCTCTTTCTCTTCTTCGTTCAGGTTTAGGAAGAAAATTAAAGTTTAAAACAATCGTAGTTTCGAGAGATTATTGGAAAATTGCAAAACTTTTCGACTTCAACGAAAGCCACGAGTTTACGACTTTCACCGACTCGCAGCGCAAATCCACGGACCGATCTAAAAGTGTAATGGTCTGTCTTCGTGCGCGTGAGAAGTGACAATAGGGGTTAGACGAAAACAAAGTGAAGAAAACATGCGAATGGGACATGCGATCGAAACGTGCAACGAAATTCGATCGAGGAAAATTGAAAAAAAGTTAATTTGGTTTTTAAGCACTTTCCAATACGATTTGTTGTCCATTAAATAAAAAATATAATTTTTCAGAAATACCAAATTATATATAATATATTATATAAAATGAATATAATAAATTATATAATAATATTATAATAAATTATATAATAATATTATATAAAATGAATTATCGAATTATGTTAACGAGTTTCAATATCAGCTGATCGGTTCCTGTTATTTTTAAGAGAACAGAGTAAACTCCCTGTTTTTCTCGCGACAAATCGCACAATGTAAAATCAATTTTCGAGAACAATAGCGTTCTTTGATGAAAAAGAAAAGAAGGAAAAAATAGAAGGGCTGCCCCCGTTAAAAAAATTCGATAGAACGATGCAACGTATAACGAGTATCCTTGGCTAACGAGCATCGGTGTCACCGACACGGATCGTTCTCATTAAAATCGCATCAACGGGACCACTTTCCCTACTCTTTACACGATTTTTTACTCGATCTTGCAAAATAAAAACTCGTCCCGTTGGGATGATTTCAATACGATCGTGTCGTCACGTCTCTGAAAAAGAATTCTGCGAAAGTAAAAAGAAAAACTTAACTCGTTACTTACGACTCGTCGCGTAGCACGTGTCACGTCACGCATGTTTATATAAAAATAAAAGAAAAACGCGAGAAACGAGTTTTCCTTTCCCACGGCATCAAGATAGATATTTTTTTATATTTAATAATCTGAATGAGAGACTGGATCTTTTTTATGACGCACGAACGTAAAGTGAAAAAAAAAAAAAAGAGCGAGGGAATCGCGCTCGTAAAGTTTCACGCGTTCTTACCTTCGATAGAGGAGGCCGGTAAGACGCGCGAGAGTGAAAGTACGGGTCGTTATCCTCGTTTAATTCGCGACCGCGTTACGCGTCGTCATCGTCGGTAAAAAATTATCGAGCCAAGGTACGAGTTAATATCCCGTCGACAATATAATTAAAAAAAAAACAGGGAGATAAGAAAATTCATTTCAACTTTCTTGAATGAGTATAATAACGATAATCTGCGATACGTGGTCCTCGCGTAACACAAATTTCAGTTTACTCGAAACAGTTTTCACTCACAAGTATGTTTTACTGAAAAATATTTGTTTAAACGTTTGTTTGTTTTCTATGTATGATTCATTTATAAATATTAAAGTGTTGGGTCGTTCGATAAGTTCGTGCCGTTTTTAATATCTACGTCACGCTCTTTTCGAAAGTAACTTTACTTTCGGTATAAAATATATGGGCTGTTTTGTTGAATGACCTTTTTTACCGTCGTTCAGGTTATTTTAAAATTCCATTCTCCCGAAACATTTTGCGTTTTTCATGAATAAGTGTGTCGAAAGTTGGCACGAAATTATCGAATGACCCAATATTTATACATCATCCAGGTATAAGTTGATATTTCTCGTTGAATAAATATTTATATACCTGTTCAAGAATAAATTTGTACAAAAAATGATTTTTAAAAAAATATTCAACATTGCATTGCAATACTCTTTCCCAACGAAACGATAATTTATAAATTTAATGACTTTAAATCGATACGATAACGACCAAACTTTCTAGCTCGCCTAATTAATTATATTATATTATAAAAAAAACGTTTATCTTATCAAGAACGAAGAAATTGAATCAAAAAAGGAAAAACATACAACAAATATTCACGATCGTGCTACATGATCGCTTTCGAAATGGTCGGGCAGGACGATCCCTTTTTTTTAAATGTAGGACCACCTTCCTTTAACCCGAATCCACTTTCGATACTATCGGTACACGCGATTAGTTTGTATTCCCCGTTTGTTTTATCGGGGTTACACGCGTGGCCTCGGTTGGTTCCGTTTTGGACGCGTCACGAAAGTAAAGTCGATTTTGATCGAGCGATCTCTTCCTCTTCAGCGAAAATCAAACTCAGAAACTATAATAATAATATGTAATTATGTCAGCCCTGTTACCACGTGTGGTAGACTGCCAACATTTATTTTTCCAGCAAACTACGTTCATAATTAGGAAATTAACTAACAATCGTGCTTGCGAACAAACTTAACGATCCATGTGTTGGTAAGTTAAATTATGAACTAAAGAAAGAACAAACTATATAACCAAATATAATCTGTACATATTGTCGATAGATTTTCATAAATAATTCATGATTAACTAATGATGATTAGTAAGTTTACGCTATTCTACAAATTTGTTTAGAAAATACATTTATAGACAATGGAATAACATCTATAGTAAATCTTTCTTCTAATAATTATAATGTTTGCACTACGATAAATATTTGCAAGCAATTAAAAGTGAAACTAAATCTTGATAACGTCGGGTATATGTAGCCCACGTGGCATGAAACGAAAGTCACCAAAAGTGTCGATGATAATTTCATCAATTTCATAGATAATATTTCCTATATATTTTCAAATCGACGAAACTTCATAAAACTATTTCTAGAAAACGATCGTACTATCTCTTTAATTCTTTTTTCCAACTCGAAATCGAAACATCGAACGTTATTCATCCGTTGGCCGCGATCGGTTAGCAGTTTAATCGAGCAACTTCGATATAAAAGTTTATCGATCACTCGAGTTAGCATCTCTCGGAGGAAGGTACGCGTTTTTCACTTTAACTGGATTTTATTTCTACCTTTTTTTTATCGTCTCTCTCTCTCTCTTTTTCTGTGTTTCTCATCGACGAAGAGTAAACGCAAGGGGCTAGATATAAACGAGTGAGCAAAATGGGCGCACTTTCCCCATCGTCGCTATCTTTCTCTCTCTCTTTTTTTCCTCTCTTGATCGTCGCGTTGTTCCGCTCGCGTGACACGAATCGATAATCACCGATCGGACAACAAAGCTGTCGCGCGGGCGACGCGAACGTTATGCCATCGGATGAATATTCATTTTTCAAGCCTTTATCGGTTTCGATTCGTCGAATCGGCTCGCTCGAACTTTAGTTTCGGGCTAATATCATCCGTCATGGTTCCTGTGTATGCGTGTCCGCATATGTGAAAGCTAAAAAGACAAAAAAGATTATACAAAACATCCCTGCCCGTATAACACGGTGATCGAATCCCTGAAACTATACGGTATCACGTCAATTCGTGTTATACGAAACTCTAAAGTAATGTAAAAAAAAAATTTGTGACTCGTCAAGACTGATTCAATGGCAAAACGATATCAAGTAACATTTGTTTTTTATCCTAGAAGATTTGCCTTCGATTCATCTATCTAGAAACTCGAACATATTTTTTTTTCACCACGTGGTTAATATTATAATTTAATACCTATACAGGGTGTCCGCTTCCACGTAGTCAAGCGGAAGACTACATGTACACATCAATGACTTGAATCGAAATGTCTAATAACATTTTTCGAAATTCGACTTAGTTAACGAATCATTAACTAACAAAGATTGATCAATTACGGCGATTAGCAAAGGAAGGCGGTTCACTCGAGCTCACAGCTAGGCAAGAGATGAAGCGGTAGGAGGAGCAATCCACAATAAACAACGTTACATGGCGCTGATCGCCGTGATTGGCCGATCTTTGTTAGTTAATAATTATTTAACTGAGACGAATTTCGAAAAATGGTATTAGACATTTCGATTCAGGTCATTGATATGTACATGTAGTCATCCGCTTGACTACATGGAAGCGGACACCCTGTATAATAACATGAAATAAAATCATAAAATGTTCGAAAATACATCGACAAATGGCGATAATCAACTGCAAAGAGTTAAATACTGTGAAAGGCATCCACCTGATTGAATTGCAATAGCCTGTTAAATGTTAAGAACGAACGGGAATGATTACAATAACGTTGTATCGAACTGACGTGAATCAATAACGGAGTAGCGATAGAAACACCGTGACATCGTCGACTAATTTCATTTCCACGCTCGCTCACAGACACACACGTACGAAATAGCGAGTACGTGCGAGAGATGTGTGATTTATACCCCGATTCAAAGACCACCATCTCACTACCACCACCTCCTAGCGATAGTCCTCGCCCCTATTGTCAAGCTAGGCCATTGTCATCGTTGAGTGTCTCGGCCCGACGTAGTCGTCGTATCGTGACATCGTGGCGAGGTATATCACCCTCGTGAAGCCCTCCTCCTCCTTTTCGACTCCGTACCAAAATTTGCATCGTTACGACGTGCTCGAGAAGACCGCGATCGTTCGATCGACGAGGGTTTTCGACGGAATTCGAAGGAAAATGGCGCGATAGCGGCATGAAATATGATTTTTCCGTGAAAATTCGGATATCATCTTTCGGACTTATTCTTGAATGTATTTTCCTTATTTTGTGATAAATAACAATAATCATAACGATGATAAATGTAGAATAATAAAAAGCTTGGACGAATGTTATCGAAAAAAGTATTCTTTATATATTTTTTCCATTAGCTTCCCTTATTTATTTGATCCATTTCATTTGAAGTCGAAATATTAGACGAGAGTAGTATAAAATAACAGGAGAAAATGAAGTTAAATTAAGTAATGGGTAAACAAATTAAAAGCAATAATTTATAACATGATAAATGTTGAACAATTTGTATATAAGTAATCAAAGATGATTGCAAACAATTATTGTATAGCTGAAAATATTCATAAATACAAATGTAAAGTGATAAAGGAATAAAATTGAACATCATCGATGCTCAATAACAAATAAAATGAAAAAAGGAGAGAGAGAAAACGGGAAGTTCCAATAGAAATACGAAAGCAACGATGGATCGGACAACGGATAAGAAATTTAGCGTGACAGGTGAAACTCTGGAGTCGACGTTCACGGAGAGATCGTCGTAAAAGCTCGTTGGTTGAAAAAAGAGAGAGGTATAAAGAGAAGGAGCAAGAGAGAGGGAGATGGTCTGTTCTCCACACTCCGTTTCTCGTGGATTATAAATGGATCCTCTCCACGCTGCTTTCTCGAGAGATACTACAGCTCATCTCCCGAGCACGCGTCGATCCATAATCTATTCTATTACTATTTAAGCTACTTTAACTTGCTCTGAAATGAAATCTGTGGATTTCTTAGTCGTGTAACTCGTAGAATACCGTGCTCAGGAAGAGTTACGATTATTATTTAGAAGATAACAAAAATTCAAAAGTAGATTAATATTACGATTAGAAAATAATTAGTAATTTTCGTTCTACCTAAGCTGCTATCGAACACGTGCCTGTTAAATTAACCCTTTGCACTCGGCGTCGAGTGTGACTCGACAATACAGATTTTTATGGTAATACGACGTCAAGTGACACTCGTCGTTCATTGTACTCACATATATTTCTGTCATTCATCTATCAAGAAGTAGAACATATTTTTTTCACAACATAGCGAGTAATATATTTTTAGCCCGTTTGTATTCAATGTCGAGTGTGACTCGACAGGACTGATTTTTATAACAATACCGTATCGATTTACGTGTATTCCATGTAGATTTTTTTCGTACTTGTAAATTTTTCTTCAATTCACCTACTCGCACCGCGAATATATTATTTTTTTAACAATGTAGTTAGTAATATATAATTTGAAATTAAATGGTATAATTTGGGAATTATGTCCCCTCAGAGGGGACATCCGAGTGCAAAGGGTTAATGTTTTATGTAAGCAATATTTTTATAATTATTCAATAAAACATGGTTACTTAGCAACTTTTAGATCAAAGCTATTTTTTATAATTATAGACAGATCTTTAATCCTTCTCTTTCCTTTCCTTTTTCGATAAGGTCCCTTTTAAAGCGATAAGAAACGATAGTTGACAAATTACAACTCCATTCTCGTAGACGTTATATCTTTGCCGACTGATGGATAATGGCTCCTCGAGACAAATCGGTGCAGTTCTTAATAGAACGACGTCACGTTTCGGGTCACCGTCGTTATCTCGAGATTTTCTCGGTTTTCCTATTTTTAAAACTATAGCGTAGACGATCTTCCCTTTCTACCGCTTATCGCAACTTCGTTTTCTTTGCTTGAAATTCGACGTTACGCTTTCCTCGTAACGCTTGGCAATAAATCTCTCGTAAAAAAGGGAACGTCGATCTGGATGGAAAAGTAAGATCGTTAAGGGACTCGATTAGTTAATAAGATCAGAAATTCTCGGGATTTCTCTCGCGTAAATCTCATTAAAGTCATCCCTCTCGGCCTTGCTCTATAATCTTCGTTATACCCCTCCTGGTAGGATCTCCTAAAAACGTTTTAACTAAATCCTCCAAATTCTAAAGTCGTCAACGAGAATGGAAAGTCTAATCGCATTCCTTTTAAATCGTATTTATTACCCAACCTTTTTTTCAATTAAATATCAAATGATTAATGTGCAATGTTTCACGAGTAATAAATAATAGCCGATGATTCGTTTCATGATGTCCAAGACTTAATGGAAACGATCGGTAATACGGGACGTGTCGTGTAATATTTAAAAGGAAAGTTTGATAAAACGATTCTCGTTAATCATACATCAATTATAAAGAAAAAAAAGGTATCACGTTCTTCAGATTTTCCGATAACGATGAATTTCAATGCATTTCCATAAATTATTGCTACTCGTCCAAAGACATATGATCCAGCAATAATTAGCAAAAAATATCAAACAATTATTGCAATAAGAACTTCTAATAACTGTTTAATAAAATTGATAACGTGCACGTTACTTCGTGGCGTCGCGAACGCCTGAATGCCTACGACCCTTCGTACGTTCGAGCAAGCGAATAACCTTATCGTCCGATTCGCCTCGTTGTTCACGGTTATGCTATTGCACACGATATACCAACCAGTTAAAAGGTATACGAATATCTGTACGTGAATTTTCAATGTGTATACTATCGATCGACAACTTCGTTCCCGATTTCTCGTTAAGTCGATAAAGAAGGGATCGTTCGTCGAACGAATTGTATCATCGTATTTTTTTAATTTTTATCGACAAATAAAAGCTGAGATACATCAGGAATATTTTGTGGGAAATAAAAATAAAAAAAGGTGGTGGAAGGGGGTGAACAGGAATGGAAAGCAAACGCGTTTCGATCGCGATTACACGGCGTGCCGTTATCGGTCAGTCGGTAGTGAAAATTTTACGGATTCGATGGAATAGATTAAAAGTTTATTAAGCGTAACGATGAGAGAGTGGGGGGGGGAGAGAGAGAATGCATAATATCGTAAATTGACTCTTTCGCCCGCGAGCGTTAAACTCGCGAGCCGGACTATACGCGATTAATAAAATATAACGAATACCGATCGGTAAAATGTAAAAAAATATCGATACGATAATATTCCCGAAGTTTATGCAAAAATAAGAAAAAAAATACGAATATTTTTACATTTTCACGGACTCCGTTACACCGTATGGAAAACTGGGCTAGTATCTAATGATATACATTTTTATAGCAAATAAATTATTTTTTTTTTATTAATTAAAATTCCACGTCATTTATGCAAGATACAAACTTCGTACCAAGAAAGGGTTAAAGTCCTTCAAGCGCGTCTAGCTAGGACTCTCGAAAGATGAAGAAGGTCAAGGCCAGTCGACCTACCAGTCCCATCTCTATGTCACGGCTAATCCTCCTCGAGCAAAAACGAAAGTAGACCTACATATAGACGTAGCTCGCGGGGATATAGAATTTAGACACAATTTATGCCTACCGGACAACATCCCGTATAAGATTTTATCACGCTCGATCCTTTATTCTTTTTACTCCTTTTTCTTACAAACGATATAAAACATTAAAAAAAAGAGAGAAATTGAGGAAAACTGTAGGTAAAACGAGGTGTAACTGGCCACGTTCAAAAACTAACCACTATGTACTTCTGCCACTTGGATTAAGTTCCTATGAATTTTAGTGATGTACCTTGATTTCTTAATGTCCAAATGATACTTGTATAACGTGGTCAATTACTAATTTAATGACTGTTAGTAATTAAATTGTGTGGCCAGTTACTACTAGAGTACTGTTATTTTTCAAACAATTCAAATTTATATACCCAATATTGATTTGTTTTACTTAATAATAATTCGAATCTATAAAAGAGGATTTATTTTATATATAGGTATTGCAAAAATATTAATATTGTGACCCATTTTGACAAAACATTAACGTGAACTGGCCGGAGTGCTAAAGTGGCCAGTTACTGGGAGGTTTACCCTACGAGAAGAATAAAAGCTGATAAAAAGTTGCTAGCAATGCCTAAGAAAGAGAAAGGCCTCAACTGAAAAAAAACCAAGGAAAACAGTGACTAAAAATGGTTTAAAAGTCTACAATGACTACTAAGCACGATTGCCACGCCCCCTCTCCTTCCATTTAACCCACTTTTGAGACGATTCCTCGCGATAACTCGCGAGAGAGAAAACGAACCGATGGTGGTTATCCTCCGTGGAACGATTTAACGGCGAGTTTGCTCGTGGTTAATAATAGTTCGAGCGTGGAAAGTGCTACGGGTTAGGCCTATTGGGTGGCACGGGTCAGGTGCGCGGTAGAAAGCGAACCTTGCGCGCGCCCGCTGCTATCCAGCCACGTTTAAAAGAGAAAGAAGGATAGAATGAGAGACGGGGAAAGAGAAACGTGTTCCACTATTTCAGAAAGCACGTCCCAGGGTTACAACCGCGATAAAAGGCGGACTCGTTATCTTGAAATCTTAATACCGGAACATATTTCAACTGGGAGATGAGTAAGAACGTTTAGAGAAATGAATTCAACGTTTAAAGAAACTTTTTCTGTGTGTTATCATAAATCTAAGTAATTCCTGAGTAGAACATTTGTATCGGATATAAATAAAATAAAAAGTCTACTTACCCGTTAAATTATTTTTTTCCTAGGTTCTTATTTAAGGAGAGGTTAATTCTTTAGATATAAAAAATGTTTGTGGCTTCTGTTTTTTTAAATTAGACTCAATTTTATGATTAATACGTGGAAATGTAGAGAGCTGACTGAAATATAGAGCAATAAAATTATAAAAAAATAAAGACAGATTTTAGTGAGAAAATTGTCTTATTTATATAAGAACTTATAAAGTATTAAAATTATAATATTTTATAAATAAACTAATTTTAAAATCAATGTCACAAAGCGTGGCGCCAGCTCGTATATAGTAACGATGTCGTAGCGAAGAAACACGCTTGCGCGTGCGTATAGACGATGAGAATGGTAGAGAATAAGATGGAGGAGGAGAGGGTGGTGGAAGGAAGAGAGACGGTTCACTTTCTCCCCTCGGAGTCGTCCTCAATTACACGGAGTCAAGAAGACGAGGCTCGCGCGTAATTACACGGCTGAGGTGGCAGTGGCCGACCGAGCGAATCGCGAGCCATCCTTTTTCCAACCTCCCCCCTTACCTTTTTTCCTCTTTTCCTTCATTCCTTTTTTCCCCTTTCTCCTTTCTTTTCACCTTCCTTCCGTTCGAAGCACCACCGACTCGTCGATTTCGCGTCGCCCAATTTTCCTTCCACCCGTTCTTTCGCTCTTCTTACTTTTCTTTCTTTTATTCCTTTACTCTTAATTCGTACGTTTATAACGATGAATAAAAAGTGTTTGGTAATGCTTAATAATTGTTAAAAAATTCATTTTTTATCCCTTTTGTTATACCTACGTTTTTACAGCAATTATTATATTATTGCGTGACAACTATTTTTCTGACACGTTCTTTTAATTATTGAAAATGATTTCGAGCAGAGGAGGCACGCATCTCAATTAACTGTTTATTATTTCATAATAATTATGTACACTGGAAATGCAATATTTAATTAAGTCGGTCAATGCATCATTTATTATTCGTTCGAATGCATACATACTCAGACGTGAGGTAATTTTTATTATAACAAGATGCGTGTAATAAAACTTTCCCGATGTGTGACACATACGTGTCAAAACGAATCCGGATATAAACTTCACGAGGAACTCGACCCACTATCGATACGAACGATTTCTCGATGCCGCTAGAAAGCGTATCAACTGGCAACCACGTATCCAATCCGTTTCCGAACGACCGATTTTAGTGGTGTGTTTGAAAAGTCTTCTTCTTTTTTTCCTTCCTCCTTATTTAAAAAAAATCTTATTCGTGAGACTTAAAAAAAAAATCTAAAAAATAGAGTAGATATAAAAACCAAGAGAAAGAGTGAAGCTAGGTCGACGCCATTTTGGAGAACGGAAATCCTAAAGATAAGAATACGACCAAGAAAGAAGGTATAAAAATCTCTCAAAAAATAGAGAAGAATAGGCAAGAGAAGGGGATGAAGACTTCTCGACGCCATTTTGGAGAACGGAAATCCTCGAGATAACACCCAGTAAAGAATGCGACCAAAAAATGCTGTACAAAAAAAAAAAAAGATAAAGAATCTCGATGTTCCGTTGGCATTCGATCGATCAGATAACGATTCGAGAAAATTTGAGAAAGCAAGAACCACCATTTTGGATCCCATCCAAGAACTAAAAAAAAAAAAGGAGTACATCCTCCGTTCCACAGAAAACACCCCTAGTTTCCATTCTTCCGTTCTTAACCCGATTCGACTCTGACTCCTCTCAAAAAAAGGAATCCCTGCTACTCGTTCAGGAATGAAAATAAAAGAAAAAGTTTCAAATCAGTGCGGAACGTCTTCTCGATCTTCTCGAGTGGAACAACGGTTGTCTCTTTCTTGGTGCAGAGATCTCGGATGATAACCCATTGCTGGGGAATTCTCCAAGTCGATACGTTCTAAAGGAAGTACCGAGTTTAATAGTTGCAACGAGAAGGGAATGAAAGGAGCAAAATGCAAGAGAGATAGAGAGAGAGAAAGATGAAGAACAAAAGGAGACCAATGGCGGATGGAAGAGGGTGGTATATACACCTTTATATCATACACATAGCGATATATATATATATATATCGATTGTTGAGGAACTCGGAGAAGCGTTACAAGAGAAAGAGATGACTGACAAGGTATTGCAATGGCGAATAGTAAAAGTCGGAGAACAATGGATAAGCGGAATAGTACAAGCAAGACCTTTCAGGCAATCGGATAACTGGAAAAAATTATGAAACACAATGGATGGCAATACGCCCTCCCTTCTGGCCCTCTTTCTCTCTCTTACTCTTATTATTACTTTCTATCTTTCTCTATCGTTCGCGTTAGTCCTCCTCTTCCTCCTTGTTCTAAGCATTCCCTAACGTAGCCTCCCGTCCGCCCACCGTGCTCGGCACACCCACTTGACCTCGATGTTAAAAGAAATTAAATTATGTAGGCACTAATACGCTCTATAACTCCAAAAGGGGTATATTCCGGTATCCTTCGAACGCTTGCACGCGATCGATTTACTAAAAGTCCTTTTTTTTTATTTGCTGTTTTAACAATTCAAAGTAAAAAGTAGTTTTTATCTTAATTATAAAATGTGTTGGAATATTCAGTTTAAAATTGTTTTACTAAATAGAAGGAGTGGAAAAGTAATTTAAAAACATCGTATTTTTTTAAATATTAGGAAAAAAATGGCGACGACCGGAAATTATATCGTCCGTGCCATCTCACGGTAGATCACGTCAAGTGAGAAGAAGGACGCATCGTGTATAGTATCCACCACTTAGTAGTAGTCGATAAGGTAGAAATTTTTGACGATTCGCGAAAGACAGTCAATTTATCGACGGTGGTATTGAGTACATAGAATAAAAAATTTATCCTTTTATTCTGCACTTGTATTTACATAAATTATTAATCTAAAGTACCGAAGATGATATATCGTAAGAAGAAACTTGTTTTCTGACAAATGACAAGTTTATACCTTGGGTGACACTAATTTTATTATCGGTGTCAGGAAAGTTCAGTTTGAATTATACTCCAATTGAATAATCATGTATGCATGCGCATGAAAAAATGCGTATAAAAACTTACCTTGTAAGTTGTCCAGCATGTACGACAGCAGCTTGTGGGTTCCAGATGGTTCTCCGTACAACGCCAATACCTCCTTGCTGAGAGGATTGCCTTGAAGTCCAAGCACTTGTAACTGGAATAACTTTCCTAACTCGTACGGTAACACGCGAAGATAATTTTGATTCAACAACAACTCCCTGAAATAATAAAAACATGTATTAAATATTAAGAAATTCAAAATATTAATACATGCATATAGGTGCATACCTGAGGTAGATGAGGTCCCCCAGCTCGGCAGGTAAGCTGCGTAATTTATTGCTACTGAGATCTAAAGTGCGCAAATTGGTTAAACGGCAAATCTCCGATGGTATTCTCTGGAGGCTATTGCCATTGAGATACAATGCCGTCAAATGGGTTAACTGCCATAAATTTGGACTCAAATTTCTTATACTGCCTGTTATCTCCAACTCCGGCCAATAAGATTTCTTCCCGGAGTTTGCATCCTCCGTGGACATGATAGTGTGTGTACGATGAGGGTTAGAATTTTCAAACTTGTCCTTGTGATTGCGGGACATCTTAAATCCTATAAGCGACAGAAATAATTCATATTAGCGCATTTACAATACAGATTAAATTATTACAATATAATTATTAAAGTACATTCAATTTAATAATAATATAAATCCACGGGTGATCTTCATCTAAATTTACGCAAGATTTGAATACGGTTGTGCTTTTTCAAATAATAAACTAACCTATGCTACAAGATGCAGTGACACAGGTGGTACAAGTGATACGAAGGATTTTAGTTATCGATAGAACGTTTACACGAAACGGCAAGGAGATTCTTTCTACAAGGCAGTGGATATGCATCAATGTCGCAGGAAGTGCCATATCGAATAAAGATATCCCATGTTGAGCTTCTTCTTATCATTTGATCGAGGAAAATTGGAACTGGGTCTCTGGGACAAGGCTCGGGCTACAAGGAAAATTATGAGGACTATCACTTTGCACAGACATTAAAAATTATTCCCCTGAATAAACTAAACGATACTGCGTTGTCCAAAGTTACAATAAAATCTAATTTGATAATGATATTACTTAGAACACACAGACAAAGTATGGTGTACGCAAGAAAGTTTTAAGAGAGCTCCAATTAATACAAATTTGGACAAATTTTCAAACAACAATCGACGAAGGTATTCGAGTAATAAGAAATGAAATATATTCAACTTTCTCGTACATTACTTAACGTCACTGTGTATTATCGCTTAACTCTAACCTATGTGCTAGAAGCAACGATCGCATACTAAATTTGTTAAACATGAAACGATCCAAGTATTTTTAATACGAGGATCGATCAAACGCTAAACGTAGATCACAAATACGTCCTCGGGGCTAGATTTTTACAGAACAAGTCTCATTTTTCAATGCGAACAATCCCTCCTTCCTACAAAGTTCATATGTTCCGGACGACAGATCCTCGAGTTGAATTAACTTTCTCAGCAGCAAGACCATTCGTACCTGTCAATTTTAATGCGAAAACCGAAGGATACTGTTACGCACCTTCATCTACCTCTTAGCACACACGAAACACGCGAGGAGTTGATTCCGAGTGAAAATTTTCGCGTAAACAAAACTACCTTGACAAACACAAATCCTCCATTTATCAACTGCACCGATCGTGAACTATGCGCGATTCTGATTGGCTACCATACCGCCGAATCTTCCCGAAGTAGCCGATATTTACCGAACTAACATTTGGGATATCTTCGGAACTAAATACGCGAATAGCACAGGGAACATTGTTTCCGACGAATGGTGGCTTTCTAACTACAGTGAAAATTCACCAAAATTCTTTGATTTCTGATTGGCGAAGATGAGATATCTTTGTCCATAACCTACTAAGAACGCAAATAACTTCTATAAGTTTGTTATGACTGCATAAACTGCATTTAAGGTATAAACAAAATCTTGAACCGAAATCTACGACGAACGTGCTAGAACTTCACAAAATAATACGTCGAGAAGGACTCTGTACTTTGTCGGTGATGCAGAGACACGTCTCATTGCTGTATTGTCCGTTAGAGTGCTCTGCTGCACGGCTTATGCGAGCTAAAAATAATTTCGAATTTTTATGAAGTGAAATCCTCATGATAAGGTGCACTACATCTGGTCAAAGTTTCTTTGAATAGTACACTCTAGAAAATATTAAAATATTATTAAATTATTTGACAAATTGGCAAATACAAGGTTTGCGTTAACGCCTGAATTAGACTACAATGCAGACACGATGTATTACGTGCGATCAACATATAGGCGAGAGTTTATTACCACCAATTTAAAACTTTATGCGTGTTACGTATGTAGTTTTTATCTTGAAAACCTACTTACTACGGCATAAAAGAACTGAAAGTTTCCATGCTTCGGCAACAAGCCAAAGATATTACGAATGACGTAACCACAAACGTTCATCAAACATAATGGTTATTCAGTCGACCACAAAACTAAATTGAACTCTCTTCACTATTTTACCATCGCAACGGCTTCGATTTATAACTAAACTTAACTTTCATCAATTTTCTCTCGATTCTTTTGAAATTCATTTTCAGCCATGCCATTTGTTTCATTCAATTCTTTAAGATTGTATTCATTCAATATCTTTTAGCAATATTACCCTAAAAACATGATATGAGGAATCAGAAATATTCTATCTCTCTTGAAATCGAAATTTCGATAGCACTTTCGATAAAAACGAATACCGAAATCTTCCCTGAGCCCTCCCATATGACGGATTAGTTCCAGACTCCCACAGATCAGAGCTCACATAATCTTGCTGGGAAGAGAGCAATGTGACAAATAGAGAAGGATGGACCCTTAAATCGATAACGGTCTGTGTGACCCAAACCTTTGAAGGGGAAGATCACCCTACTTTTATATCTTCCGAGTGAAAATATTTCATCTTCGAGGATGACACCATTTGTTGATTAAAAAAATGTAATAATACAATATTTCACTAGTAGATACCAAACACTTCTATAGCCATTAAGTCTGAAATAATTTTATTCTACAAGTAATTCACGTACAATACGAAAACACTTCAACGATGAAAATTATATAAAATAATGACGATCATTCGACAAGTAGATGATGACTAGTAGATACCTAACACTTCTATAGCCATTAAATTTAAGTTTGAAATAATTTTATTCTACAAGTAATTCTCGTACAATACGAAAACACTTCAACGATGAAAATTATATAAAATAATGACGATCATTCGACAAGGAAGAAGAAATCTCGTAAAAAGAGGCATTAGATCGAAAATAACGGAGGTTGGTTATTTCGAGTCACATTAGTCCGATTAGTTGGTTCAAGATCTTTATCACTTTGGCCGACCTTTGACTTCGATTATCGACACGATGATTACGGCTAAGCTCTTAAGTTAACGGCCGTCGAGGCAATTTTCTTCTTCTTCTTTCTCTTTAGCAACGATCCACTAGCGAGGGTTAACGGAGATAATAAGTCGATGACGTTCGAAAAGTGAGTTTCCAGTTAAACGCGGGATCGCTCACCTTTCTTCCGGAAAAGTTCTCATCCACGGTGATCGCATCTCTTCCGCATTTTAATGTCAAACGTTGTATATTGTGGGTAGGTACTCATCTACCTACCACGAAAAAAAAATAAAATTATCTCGTTTGCGAGATATCATGCAAGATAATTCGTAGGAAAGTGAAAAGATTCGTAAGGAAAGTGACTTCTTCCGTTCATCGAACTCGAAACACGTTGAATATTTACAAGATGTTCAAAAATGATAAACTTTATATAAGAAAAAAAAGAAATCTTATATAGAATTAATGAACATTATTTCAGACATATTTTTTTTTCATTATTTCTCCCTATTCTATAAATAATATATTTTTTTTTACTGACACAACAAAATTAATACGGTGATTACAAACTAATATCTTTATTTCTCAAGTATCGTTTACCGGCTAAATATCGGTGTATAACGTGAGTACATCAATTTCTAACCAGCGATCATAATTTCACACTATTCCTATTCCAATAAAGATAAACGCGTGGAGATGAAATGTTACGAGACCACAACCTTTATAAGGCACGATGCGTCGATTATAAAACTTACATAATTAATATTCTCCTCGTAATGACTTTGCGCCCGCGCGTTACGACTTCTGGATATTAAAGAAAAGAAACGGTAGAGTAAATGTAAATTTGTCGCGCGCCGTTAGGCAGAACACGATGCGGGTCTAATGGACCGTAAGATAAAAATATCGGTTTTATAACAGTGAACTACACGTAACCATGAATTGTTTATCATACTGTACGAAAAATTAACTAACAAATAAATAAATAAACTTTCTAGAGAAAGCTAAAACGACCTGTTCAGCCTATCAGCTGTTCTACCTAAACGAACAATGTATTAAACTTAACCCCTTGCTTTATAATTTAATTCGATCCTCAACGAAATTAATATTAAAAAAATTGAGAAAACAAAACAAGTATAACCACAAACAATGCTGCTCCTGTAAAAAATGAAATAGTGAGTCCGTGAAAGCCTCGCATGAAATTTTCAAAGGTTTAAAAACAGAATACCGTAACAATTGATTATTAAATAAATAAATAAAATACTTCTAGATGACAGGAACCTTCATAAACCAATTCCCAGCATTTCCAATCGAGTGACACACACTCATCTTTTTTTTTTTTCTAACAAACTAGTTGGAACTAGGTGGACCTATCGGGAGAAACTAGGAATGGATCGGTAAACTAGTGACTTTCGCACGTTATCGGGAGCTTATTACTCTCGTTAGAAGCACGCGCGTGGAATCAAGGCCGTGGGATCGGGCCAATTCATCCGTGTTCCGACCTTGCGGCACTCTCGAGCCTAGTAACCGCGATGAGAGGAGTGTATCTCCACTGTGGTGGCAGCCATTCACCGGGAACATGCTGAAGAAGAAAGATGGCAAGAAGCGGAAGAACCGGCTTCTCTTCCTATCTTGGCTTAACGCATGGATATCTAATTCTTCGGGCGAAGTGGACACGATTAGAACGAATTAGAAGCTATGGCTATCGTTGGTACTCGATGCTTCTATAATCAATTCGAGAATCGGTTTTGGTGACCTCTTCGATATGACCTCTCGAGTGTGACCTCTCGTTTATATGAGAAAATAAAGCGAGTGAGAGAGATGGAAGATGAGTAGGATGGCAAAGCGGAGCACCCACGAACTAGTACGAGTCTACTTTCATCGTGATGCGCCATATTCGAGCGGAACGCGTCCCACTCTCGATCCGTGAAAAGAAGGAGAACCACTCTCGCGCGTCCTTAAGTTACCTTCGTGCCGTGTTCTCGAGGTCAAAGGTCGCACTAAGTCTCTTCCTTCCTTCCTTCCTTCTTTTCTCTCACCGATTCGTTCGTGCAGATATATTTCGCGGTAAGAAAATAACTGTTCGAGTACATATCTATCTTTCGTTTTTAGTTTAGTTTTATGTTTCATTTAAATTCATTTTATTTTATTCCATTACTCGAATTGAATTTGATTTAAACGTTTCTTCGGATAGGTCTGTTTAACATTTAATTTTATTTAATTACGTTCATTATGCATTTTTATCGATCTAACAAACAATAATTAAGTTTATCGACCTTCTAATATTTAATATTCAAGAATTTAAGTTTATGGCGTTTGTTATGGTCGTATTTTAACAGTTAAATTTTTAATAGCAAGTGGTGATTTTTATAAAAAGAACATGCTAGAACAATTATTTCCGAAAACCTGTCTTTATCCCTAACGTTTCGGTACTAAGATTGTACCATCCTCAAAGGGCGAAAATTTGCTTCCAAAAACTTTAAATTTATTCTACCTGTAAAAGAACAAGTAGAATATTACAAGGGGGACACACACAAGACAGGTTTTCGGAAATAATTGTTCTAGCATGTTCTTTTTATAAAAATCACCACTTGCTATTAAAAATTTAACTGTTAAAATACGACCATAACAAACGCCATAAATTTTTATCGATCTATCCATCTTTCCTTCTATATTTCTCACTATATTTCTCACCGATTCATTCGTGCAGATATATTTCGCGGTAAGAAAATAACTGTTCGAGTACATATCTATCTTTCGTTTTTAGTTTAGCATTATATTTCATTTAAATTCATTTTATTCGATTACTCGAATTGAATTTGATTTAAACGTTTCTTCGGATAGGTCTGTTTAACATTTAATTTTATTTAATTACGTTCATTATGCATTTTTATCGATTTATCCATCTTTTCTTCTATATTTCTCACTGAAGACTTTGTGGTGGGGAAAGGTTAAGGTCGACCTCGAACGAAAAACGTTTACACTCGAGGAACCTCGGAACGTCATAATAGCGCGGCTTCTCCATTGTGTGACCGCTCGAGAAATCCCGTTCGTTCGTTTTTACCTTCGTCATAATCCGTCCTGACCTAATCCAATCTTTGAACCCTTTTTTTTTACTTTGGCTCTCTCTGCATCGAGGTCAGTCGTTCCTTCTTCCTGCACTTACGGTATTCCTTTGATTTACGCCATCGTCGGTATCGAATCGGTAACATTGCCAAAAAATATGTCCAGTTATCATGAAAATGATCGACAGATATCAAATCTGAGACAAAATTAAATTTTTGGATCGGAGGTTTTTTGTTACATTCATTTGTATTATAATAAAAATAAAAAATTGATCCATTCTTTACATTTTTAAAAAATATCTAATATAAACTTGAATTAAGTTAATTAGAAAAACGTGCTATAATTGTCACGTAAGAACAAATATTTGATCATACAATAAAAAATAATATGCTACCTCAAAAGGGAAAATACATGACTTAGGGGACTTTCATAATCACCTAATAACTCCACCCAAGATAGTTTCTTAATCAAACTACCGTTCAATTAAATAAAAAGAACTAATAGGATTTCTAATCTCGACATAAGAATTCAACATTGTAAAATGACCATATCGATGGTGATCGTCATCTTGAAGCTGTCCTAATCGAGATCACTTCGAATATGGCGTGTCCTTTTCTCTATCTCCCGAGATATCTATTTCTCTCTTTCCCTCTTCTATCCCATTCGAAAGTTACAAACGTCTAAGCGGTAATTGGCTACCTCGGGACAAGGAGAGCAACTTTTTCTCGATCTTCTGCGAATTTCCGTTGCGAAGTAGCCGCGAGGGGCGCGGGCGAGTCAAGGAATCGTATGAATCCTTGATGACACCTGTCTCAATTACCGAGACGAGTGTACTTTCCAATCCATTACTCTAATCCAGTGTAGTATCGAGTATCAGCCGTATTTAGAATTATTTCAAAGCGATTTCATCGTTCTCTAAAAAAGGAGACCGACGTAATTTTCGTTTTGCTCGTCGATCGAGTTAAGAATCATTCTCGAAATCATACCTGATATAAAACACTATAACGATCCACTTTGTGAACATTTCTTTTGACGTTATTATCAACTTAAAAGAAAATAAAAAAGTTGTCCCATTTTATATCCCATTTTGTAATTTGAAGAAATTCGCTCCCATTTCTAGGATAGTGTCTAGGATAAGTGCGATTCGTTCGAGTGCTTTCTGGATTATTACCATAAACTATTTGAGTAGATGGTTGTGGGTGTGAGCAAATATGAGAAGAGAAAGCTCGTGATAATGTGACTCGGTAAATGAAAGGATTGCTTTAGGAGCATCCGTGGTATCTCTTTGTCGGCACGTTCGCTAAATAATTTATTCGCATAGCGATATTTTCTAAAATAATTAAATCACTTTTCAACACGAACCTCTAAAAACTTAATGTTTATTTCTAATCAACATACTGGCTATCATCTCCGTAGATGAAAATTATTTAAAAAAAAAGGGATCTTCATTTTTGAAAGAATAATTTAACAATTTTCTATCTGAATGATATAAATTGTATCTACATTCCTAATCGAGATAGCGATATCCTTTTTAGACGTAAGACAAATTTATTACGTTATTCATTGATTTGACATTATTTAAAAAAAAAGGGATCTTCATTTTTACAAGAATAATTTAACAATTTTCTATCTGAATGATATAAATTGTATCTATATTCCTAATCGAGATAGCGATATCCTTTTCAGACGTAAGACAAATTTATTACGTTATCCATTGATTTGACATTATTTAAAAAAAAAGGGATCTTCATTTTTACAAGAATAATTTAACAATTTTCTATCTGAATGATATAAATTGTATCTATATTCCTAATCGAGATAGCGATATCCTTTTCAGACGTAAGACAAATTTATTACGTTATCCATTGATTTGACATTATTTAAAAAAAAAGGGATCTTCATTTTTACAAGAATAATTTAACAATTTTCTATCTGAATGATATAAATTGTATCTACATTTCTAATCAAGATAGCGATATCCTTTTCAGACGTAAGACAAATTTATTACGTTATCCATTGATCCGAGGAAAAAAGAAATCGCAAAGTCACTTCGAAGCAAATTCCTGGCAATCCACGAGACCAAAGGAACGATCGAGGAGCATATTCAACGAATGCTATATAACGCCCACTCATCGATGCGCGATGACGACACACAATGGTCCACACAACAAGAATGGTTCTTCTATCCGAGGTATTCCGCGCGAGAAGATGCGGCGTGACGATGAAACGCGTACGTACGAAGAGAGAAAAAAGGAGAAAGATGGGACGTATGAGAGATAGAACGAAAGAGAGAAGAGAAAAATGTGAAAAGAGGAGGGGACCGAGACGGAAGGACTGAAATGCTAATCCCGAGTGTGAAACGAGTCTCCTGGAGGCGCTACGAAGAATCTCTCGAGTCAAAAGGTTAAAACGCCACGAGGATCCGCACAATGGATCGCGAAGAATCGAAGATCGAAGAAGGAACCCTCGAGAGCGAACGGGCATCGTGGTACCTCTTCGGGTTCTCCTTTGACTCTCACCAGGTAGAAAGAGAGATAGATAGTCATTTAACGTTCACAGCTCGAGGGAGAAACATGAAAAAAAAAGACTTTCTGTAAGGATTTATGCGTTATTGGGATATATAGTCAATAGTTATTACCGATAGTACCTACGTCCTGTACATTTCTATACGTTTAGACGTTATGATTATGTGAGCAGGAGGTGGTATAAAGATAGAATAAAATAGCTATGTCTTTATATTTATAGAATATGATATTTAGATATGTAAATGATGTTTCATAAAAATTTCTAGCTACCTGTGTAGAAGAGTATAATGATAAAGGAAGTTTGTTTGAAAATTTTTCGATCAATGAGAAGAAAGAAACGAGAACTAAACGAGTCGTTGTACCTAAGTGGAATGCTTTTCAAGTATAATAGGCAATTCGAATGCTCGAGATAAGCCAGACGACGCTCTTTTTAATGACTCTTTCCCTTTATGTTTCTACACAAAAGTAGGACGAAAAGCTGCGGCTACCGTGCGAGATTAATTTTTACGACTGTTTCTACTTTGCCGAGAGTCGGAGAAAGACGTCTGGTTCGTGTAAAGCTCGATATCGAGTTTCACATGCCTTGGCTGCGGAGACGAAACATTTTTTGTAACTTTGGTTAACGCAAATAGGTACAAAATATAATTATTTTATTTATTAAATACTTTCAAAGTTTATCTTAAAATCAAATTATATTCAGAGAAATATAATTTGTCGTAAAATTGTTTATCACAACTTTTATGTTTGCAATATATTTTTTTTAACCATTAATAAAAAGATAACGTTAATTTTTTCTACTTGTAAAAGCTAAAGAAACGTGAATTTTTTCTATCGCATCACCGATCGATCCTTTCCCTTATTCTGCCTTCGTGACACGCTTCGTGTACTGCATTTTAGACTCGACTTGGCAAAGAGAGCACCGGGGTCAGAGGTCAGCCAGCACGTTCGTTAACTCCGTCGAGAGCAAACGCGTGCGCCATATTAAAGAGAGGAGAACACGGTGACACGCCATTTTCTGTCCACCACTCCCCCCCTTACTTCCCTCCATCTGTCGGTTATAATAAAAGACAATATAATATCTATGTAAGATACTTTCGTGCAAAGATTTAGTTCCTCGAATTGGATCCCCTTTTTTCGAATCATTACATTTACGAGTCACTCGAGCCAGAATCATCGAGTAGACAACGACAATGATGAAAATAATCATCGTGCGAGAGGTTATCATCCTGTATCTCGAGGAAGTCAGGCAAGTTTCTTTTTCTTTGCGTCACGGAAACGAGCGATGAACTCTCTCGCTCGAGGATCGATACGGATCTATGGATCTCACGAGTGGGGGAGGAAATAATCGATCGGAATACCGTGGAAACGGTATAGGCCGTTTACAACGCTTAACGTACCAAGCCAATTCGTTTTTCTTGATTAGTACTAATACCCGGTGATTATAACAGGAGTTTCGATCGATCTAGGGAAGAATTTACTTTCTTGATAATAGCTTAAGTACCAAAGATCGAGATCTTCGATCGGGTACCATAAAAGAATAGACAGGAATTCTCTTTTTTCTGGTCTTTGTCACTTCCTGACAATTTGATGATCTTAAAAACAGTAAACTAATTTTCCAATTTCCAATACAATTCCAATGTTATTGATTAAATAACATTAGGTTATTAGATAAATTACATTTGTAATGGTCATTAGCCATTAGTCACTTAGGGTAAAACGAGGTGTAACTGGCCACGTTTAGAAACTAGCCACTAGGTACTTCTGCCATTTGGATTAAGTTTCTATGAATTTTTGTGATTTACTTTGATTTCTTAGTGTCCAAATGATACTTGTATAACCTGGGCAATTACTATTTTAATGACTGTAAGTAATTAAATTGTGTGGCCAGTTACTATTAGAGTACTGTAATTTTTCAAACAATTAAAATTTATATACCCAATATTGTTTTGTTTTACTTAATAATAATTCAAATCTATAAAAGAGGATTTATTTGATACATAGGTATTACAAAAACATTAATATTGTGTCCCATTTTAACAAAACACTAACGTGAACTGGCCCGAGTGCTAAAATGGCCAGTTACTGGGAGGTTTACCCTATTATATAAAATATATATATGTATTAAAAAAAGGCTATGATTAAATAGCTTTCACGTTCCACGCGTTCCAAAGTCATTGACACATTTTTGTTCGACGATCTCGTAGACGCAACGATCTTTATAGAATTATGAAAGCATCCTGAGTGGAAACGAGAAGCTGCGAGCTGAACCGAAGAAAGAGTAACGGACTGGTCGTCTAGACACCGAGAGAAACTTAACTTGTTAGCGTAAGACGACCTTCTTCGAAGCAATTACCCGTATCGATGAAATAAATCGAAGGTGCCGCGCGTTGGAACTCGTCTCACGGGGAAACTCGGCTTCCTTGCCGATCTTTAACGATATCTCGCGAAAGCAAGCGCGCGTGCGCGTGCATAAGGGAGAGAAAGAGAGAGAGAGGGAAAATCGTGAAGATCGTGAAGAAAGGCGCACGTGTCACGGTGCTTATATGTAGATTAATTCTATCGTAGAAGAGGTTGGCGAGGCGAGGGTGGCTAGAAGACCTCGAGCATCATCGATGACTCTAAGATAGGCTGAGGCCACGAACGCCATTTTGTGACTAAAATCGTTGAAGTATTTTCTCTACACCTTTCACCAAATGTTTTATACGTTTTGAATAGACCTATGAATCAATTTCCATTTTTTAATGAACGAAATGCATTAAACTCGATTTCAATGAAATTTATGAAATGCACCAAGTTCGATGCAATGTCAGTTCTTAATCGAGCATTGAAGTCTCCAAAATGTCGATCAATGGATCGAAGTATGCAAGAAATTTTCAAACTTTTGTTAAAAAAAGGAATAGCAAATAGAGAAAGATAACATTCTATGATTCGAATTCATAGTACTTGTTTGGGCCCACGCTGCCCTGTTTTAGCTGAACAAGAAAGAGGCCTTGCATTCTTGTAACTTTACCGGGGTATTGTAACTTTAGAAGCTTAAGCTTCGCTATGCACTTTACACCGGTCTCTGAGAACTGCGATGCATAACAAGGTATACTCTTGAGAGAGAAAGAGGGAGACTCGCGAGCATGGCTTGCACAACTGGGACCCGATAAAAAACAACTTACCTATTCTCGGCTACTCGGCTTTTATTCTAACGTCTGGTGATACCTGTATTATTATAGGTATCTACGTGATATCTTATATGTTTTATATCAAATCATATCAACAAATCGACCATTTGATGATTAAAAATATCAATTAACCTTCTGTAGTTTTGTTAGAGCTACAGTTTAAGAATACAGTTGTGATTGGAGACAATCTTAAAAAATGATTATTATTTTCTATAAACAAGTAAAAACTACTAAAGTCCTCGTATAACACGATATATTTGAAAATATAATTTTGAGAGGGAACTGTACATTGTAGGACCCATCTTATAACACGACATTTGTAATAAAATACCCCTCGTATTTTCTAAAGTACCAAAATAGATATATTTCTCTCTAATATGCATCATACAGTAAAATTCATGTTTTATTTAACGCAGTAGTATTATAGAAGGGTTACCTATACAGGGGTTACTTGATTACGAGATAGGTCACGTAAGGCCAACGAATTTCTTCGAGCGCGTTACGTAAACGTACACCTACGATCTTCTTCGCGAGCTTTCGAATATAAATAAGAAAAGAAAAGAAAGTCGTGGAAAGCGTGAAGAAAAAATTGGAAGTTAACTAGGAAGAGGAACTCAATGAACTCAAGGTGGAGTCATGAACTTGCCGGAAGCGACGTGTCTAAGCGAGGCCAAAAGATGAGAGAGAAGAAAGAGGTACCAAACGGTCTCCGCACCGATCGAACCAAGATTAATTAGCTTCTAATTATCGAAGGTGCGGAGAGTGGTTTATTAGCACCGTGAGTATCTGCTTCGCTTAGGCCATTAGCGCTCACCGAGATGCACAGGATATCGCGACTTAGCGCGCGTTTCTGCCACCTTCGAGGTCGAAGTGCAAGAGAAGAAAGAGAGAAAGACTATCGATGGGTGAATCGATAGTTTATTTATTGCCAGGAACCTTTCGCATTTCGAAATGTTTCTTATCTAAGAACAGGTTCCTATTGATAAAACGGTGAAATTGATCAATTATGTAAGAGTTCGATCTAATGATCACGAATACGTTAAATAATTAATTATACCTGAAGAGGTGTGAGCAAATTGATCTTGAATAAATTAATCTCAAAGTGAATGATCCGAACGTATAAAATGAGAAATATGGATTTACGAAATGAATCCTGTCTTTTGAATTATTAATAGTTATGAATAATTACGGATGACCCCGACCCAACACGGTACACTTTGAGAACATCGTTTGGATGAAACGTGACTTGGAGATAACCCTCTTCTAACATTTCGTGACAAATTAACAGAAAATTCATGTAACATAATATTTCAAAATTCATATTAAATAACGTTTCGTTTAATATAATCTCCTTTAATTCAGAGACCGTATTTAGATCCACATTTAGAATAATTTCACGTGATAGAAATAGACCAACTATTAGCTTCTTTGCCTCGTAGCACAGTTTTTGTTTTATTTTATAAAATGATCAGAAGGATCCCGTCAGTCGTCTCGGCCGAAGTGCACCGGCTCGGTTAATGCAGTTTTTTGATAGGACAAAAAACGGAAATCTTGCGTAATGCATCCTTCTCGATCTAAAGTGTAGTAAAAAAGAAACCGAGCAATGTGTTAGAAGGTTAAGGACGAGGCTATCTCCGATGAGAATAATTAAAGAATAGAAAAAGAAAAGAGGCAAAAGAAGATTGCTACTCGAATGCTACGTAGTAGCTGGCCATCAATGGCGCAGCACGTACACCGAAGCGTAAAGAAGAAGCTAGAAATGTGTATATGGGTGTATGACTCATTAGCGAGTCGCGACGCACGCGCTAATCCCGCTCGTTAAGAGTCTCCGCTTCCTCCTTCGACGAGTTCACCAGCCTTTGCACGCGAATACCTTCTTCCGCGAATTTATTGTCATATTTCCCGGTCCGTTAATGCGCGAACTAACGATCGCTACATGAATTTCGTATACATATCAGGTCTACCGAACGATTCCATCGATTTCCTAGAAAGTAAGCACATTTTTTTAACGGTCATTTTTGTGAATATTAATAACTTCTCTCTTCTTAATTCGTCAGCCAATGATTTATGACGTCCTATTTTTAATAATTATTTAAAAGAATTGTCCATTAACCGAATGGTATATACAAAATATCCCGGAAGGAATTTTAGAGTTGTCATACATGTATACGTAAAATGGGGGGCTTCGAACGTCTCGCGCGAAATAGGTACCGATAATATATAAGAAAGACATTTTATTGGATAATTTCCAACGAGTGCCCGCACTTCTTACGCCGACTTTTGCTCGACTCGAATCACAGCCCTGGGGCTATGCAATCTTCTTCGACTAATTACGCGTAGAGTCGAAAAAAAAAATCTACGGAGAAAGAGACAGAGAGGCCCATTGGCTTTTCCTTCGAGAAAGATTCACGATCTTTCTTCTTCTTTGATCATTACCTATATTCTTATTCTTTTCATTCCAGTCATAATGATGAATAATTATCATATAATAATAACAGTATTATTCCAGTAAACAATAACTGGCTAACCATAACCAAATTTATCTAAAAAAAAGCAAAAACGACAGCCCCACTTATACAATATTCGACAAGACCAAATCTATCCATCAAGAAGTCCAATCACTACCGCAAAAAAGAAAGATATGCAATAACTTACACCACCTTTACAATAAACGACACACATGTACCTTCTAATCATCCCAATAAACTATTCATCCATCCATCCATCTCTTTTATCTCGATCATCGATGAAAATGATCACTGAAATCTCTTTTTCCGACTTCACGAACGTATAGGTAGGAAGAGGGACACATGGAGTACCTAGATAGGGATAATTTAACAGAGGAGAAACTCTAGTCGTCGGCTGGGCACGCGCTTCTCTCGAATCGACTCTCGATGGTGTCGAGTATATCAGCTCGTGCCGATCCGAGCGACCGGCTAAAATAACTCGCGCAACTCGCGGGGCCAATTAAGGCGCATGCACGGCATTCCTCCTGGATGCAAGTGTGTCGCCAGGTTATATAAGGTTATGCCGCATGGCGTATGCGCGCGAGCGCAGTCTCCATCGATGTGTCTATAAAAGACCCTATCTCTCTCTCCCTCAAACACATATATGTGACGATTAATACACCAGAAGGGCGGTGATCCTATCTTTTTCTCTCTTTATCGTATACACGTACAAATATAGATATTTATGTCTATCAACTCACGTGCATAACTATATGACCCTCTCACAGGACACGTATATGGATACATATCTTTACTTATGTGTCTCTACACCTATATGCACGTGATCCCATCTCTTTCTCACACAGACACATATACATTTACAAGGTGCTGAGAGAAAGAGAAGGGTGCAGGTAAATGCACCTACGAGGCCGGGAAAGGTGGATCCAGGACGATTTCTATCGAAAGCCGAAGGCGAGTGGACAACCGCCGGTTTCTTCCTACGGCTTCGAAGATTATCTTCGTCATCTTCGTCGCCCGACACGAACGTTCTCACGCTCGTTCGATTATTATATCCCTATACGATGGACGTTGAAAGCTTCGTTGTTCGACCCTGCTAATAGATAGCTTTAGCTATACACACTCGAATCTACGTTGGTGGAATTATCGATTAATGAGGGATAGACGTGACCTTCGGACAGCGATGGATCTATCGTGAATCGATTCCCCTTCCGTGATATTGAAAACTCTGCTTGGGTCTCTTAATGATTCATGTGAAATGTCCACTCTGTGTAACTACTTATATTTAAACGAGATTAAGGATTCTGGTATTTTTTGTTGTACAATTTTTATATCGGTCATGCATGATCTAAATCATTGTGACTCCGTTTAATTTCTTTTGTTTGTTCTTTACTGTTATTACTTGTGTATTCTGTTATATTGCTAAAGGGTTTCCTACCCGTTTAATAATAAATAATAATAATATGCACGGTTTATGTACGATTAATATGTAAGAAGCATATGATATTTATGCAAGAAAAATATGTAAGTTTGTTATAAAAATATGCATTTACATAAACATTCGGAGTCTAGTTATTACTTTATCTAAAAGTTCATGCTAAAGTCAGGTGGTTAGGATTTTTGATCGCGTTATCCAAAACTTCATATGATTCTAATACCGTGTTATACGAGGGATGCCACATTGTGTTCGTATCATTAACATACCGTGTTATACGAGAATTTCAGGGTCACGTGTATTTAAATACTCGGGTCCAGTTATTAACACGTACGGTTGAAACGCTTCATGTTCAACACCGTGACGAAAGACATTGACTCGAGTTCGCACTTTTCTATCTGTGTACGTATAAGTGTGTATATGTATACCGTATGTGTATTCTTGTGCTTCCTTCCACCTGGACGATGAACTTTCGTTTATGAGCACGCACACGTATAAACGTTCGGGATCTCACGCGTGAATTTCAATCCGAGGTTGGAGGTCGTTGATCCTATGGGTTCTTCGACCGAAGAAATTTCGGCAAAATCGTAACAGAGGATTGGGTTATAGGTCAGCTTTGAATTTTTTGACAGAAAACTTTCGACATCTTCGATTTCGTTCCGATTTTACTACGAGATGATCGTATCACATTGGTATATAACACGAACTATTAAAATATCTCGTAGCCTTTGCATTCCTGAATCTCAATCGAGTGGATTCTATTTAACGCCACGATATTCTGTGTCTGCTCCCACGCTGTGAGAAGGAGTGTATGTGTATGTGTGAGAGAGAGAGAGAGAGAGGAAAGTACGCGTGGGTGCGAGACTTTCCGAAGAGAACGTTAAACCCTTTATTGGTCCGGTATGTCGGCAGGATTGTGATGCAGAAGTTTGCACGCTTAACATTCAAATATCACACCTTCGGGTCTGAACAAAATTAGATTCCGATGATAATGTTTTTTTTTCAATGATTGCTTTGAGTTCTCCTATTTGGAAAAATTTATCGATTTTATTATAACTTGTCGTACGTGGGTGGAACTATTTGTTATCGATATAAAAAAGAACTTTTGAAAGTGTAACGACTCTCTCAATTTTCTAAAATTGTGTCTAAATAAAAAGTCATGTTCTATAATGTTAAAAAGTAAGAATAAGTAAAGAATATTTATGTTGAGTATGACATGTGATTATTAGACTGCGGATATTTATGCAATTGCATATTTTTCTTATTGCGTATGTTTTTCAAATTTTACATATAAGACAAATCATTGAATATGTTACATATATCCTTTATATTTTATACATTTTTATTCAGTTATCAGCTCTACTTGCAATATTTGACGAATTATGAATTATAATTCATATGTTTTTGCATAAATATCCGCAGTCTAGTGATTAAAATCAATTATATTTTTGATAAAAATATAAAAAAAGAATTATTAAAGAGAAGATTTCTTTAAAATTGCCAAATTTCTAATTCATGATGTGAAAAATGATACTTTTCTCGTATTCGAGATAACACGAAACCGAGTATCGATTCTAACGTGAGATTACATCGAAAGGGATAGTCTGTCCAAAAGGAGCAACCATCCCTTCAAAGTATTTCTATCCCCCTTCTCTCGTTCCTTTAGACTAGATGGGGAAACGAAAAAGCAAAGGGTGGGCTCACGTAAATATCAAGGATCTCTCGATGCCCTCGGAGTTTCTCAGTTTCTCATATTGATCGACGTCCGCGTGAAAGGAGGTATTGCGGGCCACCCGCTACGGAATGATGCATTGCGGCATCCTAGACGGCCTCGACGATCTAGACAAATCGATCCTAGTAAATACACGTCCGCGCTTCTATTTCAACGTCGCGTCGATAATTCACTGATGAATGGCTTTAAGAAAGTTGTCTCGTTTGATGACGATCCTTCCAATTTTATTTCTTTCATATCCATATATTAAACCTTTGTTCTTTTAGTCTGACATTGTTTCACTCTTTGAAACACACGATTTTAAAGAAAATAAAAATCCAAGTTGCACCTTTGACTTGTATAAATTTTCACTTACTTAACAGATTGACTATGAGTAATTTCGACTTTTCGAGATTGATTAAAATATATCTCACCACCTATAAAAAGTTAAGCAGAAAGTTAAAGAATAACTGAGCCGTTTATTTTGAAAGTGACCTAACTCCATTTTTTTTTTTTTTTTTCATTTATATCCAAATGCAAATCTTAGGTAGAAATATGAATATTAAAACAGCTAACTTGATTTTTTTGGAAAATGGACTTAGGCCACTTTCAAAATAAACGGCTCAAATATTTATCATTTTTAATCTCTTATTTTTTATTATTATTATTCTCCCCTCGTATTTATTCATATTTTGTATCACCCTCTTCTAAAAAGCTCATGAACGTCTTGTTTGTTTCTTCTTTCCTCGAAAAGATTTATATACGAGACGGGAGACAGGAAAACGGTCTCATCGAAATCGAGCAATCGATTCGAATCACCGTCCATTCTCTTCCTCTTCTTCTTTTCTTTCTTTCCTTCCCTCCGTCTCGCATGCTCATCGTAAAGCGCGGTACACCTCGTAAAGATCCTTTACGAGCAGCTGTAAATACGTGCGCGCACTTGCGTATACGAGTTCTTAAGGTTACCTAACGAACGCCCGCGCGCGTTTATCGCTTTTTATCGGGCCGCGATTTCACGAATCATACGTTGGTATGTACGCATGTTTCTTCTACTCTTTTTATCTTGCGTAAAGAGAGAGAGAGACAGAGATATCTTAAATTTATTTACATGTTAACGATCGTAACTGTTATACGAAACATGACATAGTATGTTGTTTAATGTTGTTAATTCGACATAATCTTTTGCAATTTATATTAATTTCGAAGATATTCATTTTATCTTAATCATTCTTACTCTTAGTTATGGTATTATTTATTATCCCAAGTTTAATTGTATCCAATAATGTGATAAGAGTTATACAACGATCTAATGAGTGATGCAGATATTATATAATATTAATTATATGAAATTGCAATCATATAAATTTTAATTTTAATTAATCAATCATAACAACAATGCTATCAATTTGAATTTTATCCAAAGACACGGAAGAAATTATGCTGCAATCTAATGACCGGTACGAGCAACATCTAACGTATGTTTTTATCTCTTTCCCCGGAACAGACGTCATCGCGCACGGTCATTATCAAATACCTACCGTAGAAAAGATTTTTTGCCTCGGCGACATATGGGTCATAGAAATGAGATCTTTCTCTATAGAAAGGAACTACCACAATGGCCGGCTTCAAAGTGGACGCTGCGAAATCAGCGTTCTCCTCTCGATGGATGGATGCCTTTCGAGAGACATAATAGCTCTCCTCCGATTTGAAAGGTGTGCGCTCCGATATATGGACGACTTTCCCCTAAATGTCTTTTGCGCACAGTCACCTACCTCTCTCGACACGCGAAAACGTGCGTTTACCATTGGACCGTAATTAAAGATGGTCGAAATACTCCTACGGGAGGGTCACCCGCTTGTTTCGAGCGTGCAAAGCGAGGTTTAAAAGCGTTTCAAGATAAATTGAAAGGCCTTCGAGTTAGATAGCAAAACTTTCGTTCTCAGGAAGAGTTCGGGTGATTAGAAAATAAAGAGACTCTCTAATACGAGATCTAGTAGTACCTGAATGGAGTCAATGACACTATCCTTGCGAAAATATTTTTTACACACTTTTTTCTACTCTCTCTTTTTTGTATATTTACTATTCTTTTTTTTTGCATTGTATTATCATTAATTTTATAAATTAAATTTATAATTATATAATAAATATAATTTATAAATTAAATTTTATAAATTAAATTTATAAATTAAGGGTATTAAATCATACCCTTAAAATCTCGTAGTTGCTCGTTGATTTATATAGAAATTATTATAAGAAAAATATGCCGTTAGGAGATATAATTTTGTGAGAAAGATGATTGCAAATGAACGGTCGCAAAATGAGAAAAGAAAATTTAGCATTCTTACCTTCGACTTCTTTCTTCTGCTTCTTCTTTTTCGACTGGACTTCAAGGGGGCCTGGACGGGCCCACGAGTAGTCGAACGAGTTTTAAAAATACTTTGGCCATGCCTCTGGTACCGGACCGCCGTGTCTGGTATCTTTTTTGTAAGATTTGGCGCCGGTTATACCGATTCGTGGTGCATCGGCTGGACTTTGGCCTCAGCCGCGAAGTTCTCGAGGAAGTGCAACGAACCGACGATCTTTGGTATCTCCGAGGCCATCATACTTCTTATTTCATGCTCCTTTACCACCTACGAAAAACAAGCAAGCGTATAGTCTTTCCTACTTTCATTTTTCTCAATCATCGACGTTATCATCCGTCCCATTTGTCATCGGTTTTTTACTATACATTTTGTAATCGTCGTCTTCAATTTGACATTTTTAAATTCTCATCCCCTACATTCCTATATTTTTATTTCTCTTACAAAATGTACACAATCGAATTTAATAAAACTGTCAAAATTATTTCTTCTTTTCGATCATCCTTGACTAATAATAACAGATAGTACATGTCAAAACTTCTAGTGAACCAATTTTGCAAGTTTACGAACAAAACTCACTTTAAAATTGTTACAATAGACGTCATGAATAGACCTCATTTACGTACAACGAATAGATCGTCCTCATCGTGAAGTCATTGCTACGAGGAAAAAAAAAAAGGGAGAGGTTTTGTTACCTTCCCAACAACGATGACTCGTCCTCGAGCCTAAACACTCATCATTTACTCCATCTCGCTTACATAAGCGATTCCAAGTCTGTTACAAGCTCGCAAAACAATGCTGTTATATACCGGTTATACTTAGAAACGCCATTTGCAAAAATCCTAAACGATTTCGTACGTGATTCCCAAGCAACGGAACAGGTTCTCGCTTTGCTTATTTTCCTGAGCACGTTTTTCCACGCTTGAATTTCCTATTTCGATCGACGTCGATCCTGCTTCCTCGATAGGCTCGATATCGTCTACTTCCACACAAGTACGCATTAAAGGATTGTAGAACGGAAATAATATCGGTGTTGAATAACAAGTAAACCAACGACTCGTTCGTTACATTTCATTAAAAAAAAAAAAAAGAGAAATATAGATCTTTGCATCGATCATTCGATTCTATCACGTGTTTACCATGTAACCAAGAAACCAGAATCGTGTTTACCATCCCCTAATCACGCAATTTTCTCACTTTTATCGAAAATCGTTCTCCACACTTGAAATTATAGCTCACGAGAGGCAAAAGAGAGGGTTAAACTGTCTAACGAAATAAGAAATAAATGGGAGAAGAAATAGTGGCACCTTTTTAGTCGTTCCACCAATGGGAATTAGCTAGTGATAAATCTTTAGTGAGCTTAGACGTCACGTAGAGCTTCGTACGTACTTACATACCAAGCAAACGAAATGAATCGCGGTTAACAATCGACGTTATTACACTGGTAATGTGTACGTTTATCTATTCGGTGTTTCTCTCTCTCTCTCACGCACTTATACAGCAAGGTGGTATATATTTATGCGAGCACGTGTACAAGATAGAAAGGAGGGGAGAAAAATGAAGTTTCAAACGATTCCGTGGGCCGGTGAGATAAACGACGGGACGAAAATAGAGCCGCGGGGGAACACCTGGTCGACTATTAGAGAAAGAGAGGGAGAATGTGTGTAGCGGTCGTTGTTATCCACCGATTTCCGCTCTTACCCTTCCACTGCTCCTTCGAAGAGCTATAAACAAGTCAGCTTGCTTTGCCACGGCTGCCTCTCGATCGAACGTGTCACTTCCTAATGCATTCCTAACGTTCCATGAAGATTTCGAACATTTTCTTTCTCCTAATGCCGTTTATTAAAATTATTAGGTGTCCAATTGTCGTTTCTTTATAAGTAATACATCCGGGAAACTTAAAAAATTCGTTCAAGACTCGTTTCTCATAGATAAAAGGTCTAAGAATCTATAGATGCTGTTAAAAAACTAGTTCCTAATAAATAATAGGTCTATAGATCAATAAGAACTGTTCAAGATTCGTTTGAATGAAATAATAGATCCAAAGAACCGATAAAAATTCTTCGACTTATACAGGGTGTCTCTTTTTAAACTTTAAATGCGATTATTAAATGCGAAATTAAATAATTTAATTAATATTAAAAAATAATTAAAATACAATAAAATGAAAAATAAATAAAAAAAATTTAATTAATATTAAAAAATAATTAAAATACAATAAAATGAAAAATAAATAAAAAAAATTTAATTAATAATAATAAAAAAAATAAAAAAAATAAAAATTAAATAACATTTCAAGGTCAACATAATGCATGTCGACGGATTCGTCTTGAGCTAGGCTACATGTCTGGCATAATAAAAATATATGGTTCCATTTAAAAAATCAAAGGTCAACTTCAAATCTCGGAGGCGCCTCCACCCAGAGAAAAAAAAGGTCCACTATTGAATGTCCCCTTCAAGGTAGAATATGTTTTGTTCAAAAAATTTTAACAAATAATTAATATTTTTCGAAATAATCGCATTTAAAGATTAAAAAGAGACACTCTGTATTCTTTCTCCCATCTTTAAACGGTCACCCAAAAAGGGTCCTACCACGATGACTCACACGAATCTCAGCAAGGTGCTTGAAAGGATAGCGAGAAGATTCTCCATCGTTCTTTCTCCTACGAGCATAAGTAGCCGAAGGTAACGCGAACGGTGCGTAATATCGTGTGGGTGTCGGTGAAATGGGTGAAGGCAGCTCACCAGTAGACACAATGGCCGGTTGGTCGGACGGCTAGCGTCGATACGTTGCGTCCACGACGCAACAAGTGTTAACCCACGCGTGCCACCGCATAAAACATCGGCATGCGTATAAATAAACGTGACAATGGCGAACCGCGAGAATCGTAATATACGCAGACGCGAACGATGCCGATGAATAACGGAGATGCCGGTTCGTTCTACGTGGGTTGAATCCCTTAAAACCTGGACGAACGGGAATTAGAGAGGAAAAGATGGAGAATGGAATTTCAAAGGGGGGAGAGTTTCGCTATTTTCGAACGATTGGCTATGATTGCGAACAAAATTGAGTCAGTCGTGTATTTTCCTCTTCGTCTAACATATTTTTATGTCGTTGTTGTCAATCATAAAAAGAAGCGCTTCAAAAATTTATTGAATTATTTGTTTCTGCAACGTGTCATCATTATCGATCATAGTCATAAATATATAAAAATAGAAGTATAAATCTTCGAGTAAACGTTGTTATTACTTGAAGGAACAAGGAACGTGTTCTCTCCTTGAGGAGGAGTCTCGGGTTTCTAAGCTCGCGCACGCGCACTTTGATCTCCTCCTTGTATCCTTTCTTGCCCCTCGATCTCGATCGAATTACCTGTGTTTTCCACCGTGAGAAACGATACTTTTCAGTTTGACGCAGTTGTGTCTCTCAAGGTCATATTTTGTGTTCTTTCTCTATCTAAAAAGTATAAGTAACGTACTCTTACTTGTGAATCGATATTATATGAAAAAAAAAATATGTTACATAATCATTTTCTAATAGTTTCTTTGAAAAATGTCTATGAAACGATAACCTAATTAGTTATTACTTTTCTATTTATTATTTGTATCCATAAAAAAATGAATTCAACCAAATTTCAGTGCAACGACACTTTACAAATTAGCGTGCGATATTTGTGAAGACCCGGAAGGACGTCGGCCATTGCGAGTCCTCGGAAATTAATGCTCTTTCTTTTCTCCCAACGTTCGAGCAACACCCTTACAAACTTACACACGGACAATATAACAACAACAAGGACAACTCGTATCATTTTCACGACGGGTGAGACTTTCACTCGAGCGCGAAGCCACGGTGTGTTCCCTTTGTTATGGGATCCCGTGCTTTCTTGCCGCATCCGACGATTCTCACGCACTTCTACAATTTTTTTTTTTTTCCCCCTTTTTTATTACACCAAGAGAGTTAATGCGAGTTAAGAGAGCAGCTGAATATATGGTAACTCGCAAGATGATATTAGAAACAAACGCGAGAGATCGCGATTTTCGATAATGGATCTTAAAATAGATGGTAATGCGACTGCCGTTGCCGCCGTCGTTACCACTGCCTCGAGGATAATGATTTCGAAAAATGATCATCATCGAGACGGTAATAATGTTTCTCTTCCGCCATGAAAGTGAATACGTTTGTGAGATTGTATAACGCGCGATGGTCCAGTCGTGGTAGATCTTATTCGAGATACGCTGCCATTCAACGAGGAATCTTCGTTGGATATAATGTTATGTGTATTATAATGTCTTCGTCCTTTTGAACTCGTCTAAGAATATATAAAGTCACTGTTTTGTTGTTTTCGTGTTAGACATAATCACGTAAATAACATTTATATGTGTACAGGATGCTTCACAAATTGTTGACACTTTTGCGAAAGGGTTTCTTTATCTTTGAGGGAGGAAAAAGGGAAGAAACCTTGTCTACCTTCTTCGAGAGGCCTTCAAATATAAGAGAAAATTGTTGACAGTGTTAACATTCTTTTGTAACACCCTGTATACATACCAACAAAAAGTTATCTAGTAAGTATTCGATATCTAAATCATGCTTCATCAATTTCTGTCATACTGCTAAGTATGACACTTAATATTAAACATATAAAATGAACTCTTTCAACAACAAGTTAATTCACATTCGACACATTCAACATACTTCACTGTACGAATGGGGCGTTTCTGTTAACAACTGAGAATTAAAGAATCATTTTCCACGTAATCAAATCGACATTAGAAAGATTCGAAACGTTAGACTTTAGAAACTTAAGGATAAGAAGGAAATTTCACGGTTCGTGAAGTAGAATCGAACGATTAATATCGAAATGAAATAAGAAAGAAAAAGTGGTGACTCAATGAGAACGAAATGAATTCCATAAGATCCTGAACAACCTGGACGACCTAGAGCGTAATTTAGCCTAATCGATTTAAAGGATATTATACTTCCTTTCTTTCTTGAAAGCACGAGAGTCGGTTCTATGCCGGTTGGGTCGTGGACTGACAGTGGGCCGGTACACGCGAATTATGTCCGTCACGGGAGAACAAGAAATACCGTGTAGAAACGCGCGTGTTCGCGTAAATGGCGGCTGTCAACAAAACTAAGTATAATTTATGGCTCGGTTAATTAGATATTCCTCTTACCACATAGCCAAGCATGTATATGTGTATATGTACTATATACTTGCGTAGCTACGAATCGACTGATTTGATTCTTACAAGATACGTCGCACGTGTATGCCAAAAAAAGGAAATAAAATAAGAATCGTAACATCGTTCGAACGTTTAATCGAGTCAACCGGCAAACTTCCGTTACGTTTCTCCGGTTTGCCCAGACAATTTCGCGCCTATCTATATTTCCTGTATCTTTTTTAATTATCTTGCGAAAAAGACGAGAATCTACAAAGAAATCTTTACAGAGTTTGTTTCCTATCTACAACCTTTTATATGTATATAAATAAATTGTAAATATTAGATAGAATAACATAAAATAGATAATCAATTTTTGTCAAACAATAAAATCTTCGTTAAATAATTTATATAATTTGTAGATAAAAAATGTATGTACAAAATAATACATACATGTAGTATGGAGATATGAATTTCGAAGATACAATACATTTTAATAAGAGTAGTAATTTACGACCCCATTGAAAGATTTTCCCCATTGTATTCTCACCTCGAACGTCTAAAGACTAATAACGTTAACTTTTAAAGCCTTTTCACCGTCTTTATAAAATTATTATATTACGTAAAATGTAAAAAAAGTGACGAACGACGAGAGAAAGAGCACACGGTTGCTCGTAAAAGTATAGTCGTATACAATACTAACGACGATCCATCGCAATGGAAGCTGGCTAGTACGTTGTGGTTGCCTTTACTGGAAGGACAAGAACGTATGGATAACCGAACTAAACGGTAAAACGAACCGCAACAGCTGTCATTTCTTCTTAGATAAATTGCCCTAAGCCTTTATGTTTATCACTATGCGCATATAGTTAAGACGTTTATTTCCGCGCAATTATCTTTCATCGTCGCCTACCGTGTTCCATTTATTATTTCTAACAAACTGACTAGTTGAAGGAAATGATAATCTCGATGATTTTTCTTCTTAATCGATAACCTCAAATTTACTTTTGATGCTAACTTCACATGCCATAATCTCACAAAATATACGAACGATTATTTTTGACATATATACGTGAAATTATGTATCATTATCGTCGACAGTTCTATTCGTTACTTCGAATAAGGTAGGTAATGACAAATTTGCTGACTTTTTTCTAAATGAATCGATCGTAGAACAGTAACTTACCTTCGATTGTAACCTCATAAACGCATGTTGCAGACGTTAAATCGTAGAGACTCGTCGTACGATCGTTCTCATGATCGTTAACGTCGATCATTGATATTTTATGCTTCTCGATGAGAAGAAACGAAGGGTTATCCTCTCTTTGCTAGCTATCGGCTAATTTTTACGCGAGAATCAATTAGGAGTTAACGACGTCGAGTTGTTCGGCTCGTGAATTTCGTGCTGACTGTCGAACGAGTAAACCGGTCACGTGGTTTATTGTGTTCGTTCCGCTCTCGGCGATTCTCCGAAAGAAAGGTGTTTACTTTTTTTCGTATTTTATTAAATCTCATTAAAATAAATCAACGTGATTTATTTATATAAAATGACGAAGTTTGCAACAACCCATTACGATTAAATGCATATGAAAGTGATTCTCAGTCGGAAATAAAATTAAAAATAAATAAATTTGTGCAATTGAAGTAAGATCAGGTTATACATTTTGGGATAAATCATATTAATTTATTTTTTACCTTGGAATTTTTATTTTTAATTATTTTAATTCGTCTCGTTGTAGAAGACTGCTGTAAACTTAGTCAGTTTGTTATTTCGTGCAAGAGACTGCACGATAAGCCAATATGAATTTCTCTGGGGCACGTCCCGATCGATTTGTTTCGAAGAAAACGCTACGGAAAATATAAATTTACACGCCTCGTGGTTTTATTGTCTCCTCTCAAGTACGTCCCGTGTACGTCTTTTTTAAATCGTGGTTTTCATCTTCGCACCGCAGTCGCGCCACAGAGAAACCGCATATCGCGAGATTGGATCGTCGGAGTAATATTAAAAATTCTCCAAGAACGAGGAACGCGTGTTAACGGTAGCTTTGTGCTGGAATAAACAGTGTTAAAAATAATCTCCAATTAAATTTCTTTAACGTCGATGATAAATAATATCGTTTATTTGAATTAAATTAAAGTATCGACAAATTTCCGACTCAATGTCACATTTTAACTTTTAATCTCAGCATCACCGAAGTAACTGGCACTGAAGTGACACGTATGAGAAGACTTTAAACCTTACAAAAAGAACAACAAACTGAGGAGAGACAAATAGGACAACTTGTTTACTCACGAGCATCATTTCCAGAATGATGCAACCTTCGTCTCGAGTGTTTTCCTCGCAGCTTCGTACACAGCATCCCGAGATGGTGAGATGACTCCTGTTGAGAGATGAAAAAACAAGACGAAAAAAAGGTGAAGCTGTTTAAACGCTGCGTCGTAGTGGCCTGCTTTCTTCTTGGTCCCGATCGCGAGTAACCTTTATGCAATTTTTATGCAATTTTCCTCGAAACGATCCTCGACAGCTCTGGCTCGCCTTCGTCCATAAAATATAAATAAATGATAATGAAAGAAATAAAAAATGAATAATAATAGCCAGATAAAAATGACGATATCTTAATAAATATCACTGTAACAATTTTCGAACGCGACCCCGATTAAATATATTTTTAATATTCTATAATTAGAAACATTTATTCATAATGTATATTCTAATTGTCTATAATTTATTACCCATTTGTTTTGCTCACATCCTTTTCCTCTTTTACTACTTGATGGTAACTACTTACTTCCTCCTAGATCACACTCCAATGTAACAATATGCATACACACCCACACGCGTGTAATATATTTAACGATATTTCCGAGGCGTTAAACATATCGTTTCATTAAATTCGCGGTATACCGATAGTAATCACATGGGCTGACGCGTATCTCGAACTAAAATCGAATCGAAAGCGAGCCATGGAAGTTAGGTTTCGAGGCGTAAATGAAGTTTTTACGCGGAACCGAACGATGCCGATAGCGTCGTTCGATTTCCAAAAGAGACCGCGCGCGAGAAGAGAAAGCGGCATTAACCGTCGTTTTCCATGTCGAACGTATGCACCTACTCGTACTCATGCAAATAACTTTATTAACATCAATGAAGTAAAGAAAAATAAGAGAAGTATCGATTTATACGATGATTATACTCCTACTTAAAAATGTTCATCGCGTCACGTGCTGTACGGTGATGATTCTGATTCGTAATACGAGGGTCTTCTCAATTTTCTAGCTAATGATACTTGGTAAAAATGTTGTATAAATAAAACAATGTGAAAAGGAAACTTAATCAATTGATCGATGTCGAGTATGACTCGACAAGAACGACTACGGCGACTAGCACTCGACATACATTTGTCTCTTATTCATCTACCAAAAATAATTTTTATGAAATAATAAAATCTTGGAAATATATTGCCTTGGAGGGCAAAAGGTTAAAAATATTGTATAAGAGGAAAGCAATACAAGTAGAATATATAGAAAGTGTCTGATAGGAATGCAGTGTTATACACGGGTCACTCGTATATACATTCGAAATGAATCAAAGTGATTGATAGTCCATCCACTACTGGCTGCTTGACTAGCCAACCGGTTGACTACTTTTTCAGAAAATTGAAAACACCTTTTTACGAGGACAACCAAAGCATGCAACTTTCCCGCCCACTATTTCTGCCATTTGCCTCGTAATTACTCGTACGATAGTCAGGTGAATACTAAAACATACATTATACATTAGACTACCATAAAGTACGTGATGCATAAGGTCCACGGAATTAGAAACGTGTCTCTCGGTCCTTTCTTCGATGACTCTCCAACTTCTCGATGGATCTATCATCTTGGACATTCCGTTCGACAGAAAAAAGAATCAATTTTTTCAAAGAAATAACGATAATATCGGTAGGCCTCCTAGGCTAGTTCTTTGTGGCTAGAAATAAATATAGTGAGAAACGTAATCGCACGAACGGAGAAGAGTACACGTAATAGAGGCTTCCGGTTGTTCATTTAAAAGAGAGACGGTATGTATTCATTCGGTTGTAAGGATACACGAGGGGATAAGTGAAATTTGCATACCATTCGACGCCATTCAACGTTCGCTCTGTAGAAAACGAAGGACACGCCTTTAAGTATATGAACTAGCCGTCGTACTTATTGAAAGTCTATGAAAAGACGGCTTGAATATGAATTAAAAAATTTCAGTGCCTCTAACGGCTCTGAAATACACGATGAAAATGATACGTTGGAACGTTGAATAATTTTTGTCATATTTCTGATAGAACTCGTCCCTAGAAAAGAGGACAATTTTTTTGCCTCTGAAAGTAACAAACCCTTTACCAAGTTGTACGATAATAATCGTCAATATTTTGTTATTTACGTGAATTGGTTTACTTGGAATTATGTCAATGTTAATCTTTTTAACAAATATGAAAGAAATTACATAACGATCAAATAAATTTATAGTCATACGTGTGCTAATTTAGATTCTAATTTACAATCTTGGCAATATATTAGACGTAGACGACTGGGAATTCTAATTTCTAATATATTACGATAGTTACGATCCAATCTACTTTTTATGATCAAGATTAAGAGAAATTAATGAATGTTGCGCTATTCCTTGATCGGTCATAACGATTGCAATGTATGAAGAAAATATACGATCGACTAATACGTCTTTAAGATTAGTCAACGGCCTTTAAAACTACACTTTCTCTATGGGTAATCGATTAATTGTCAAATAGAACTATTCGTCTGCTTTTAAAACGAATTTTTATATTACATTAATATTTATCGGATGAATAAAATCTTATTCATTTCTTTAAGCATAAATCGTTGATTCGTGATGTGGGAAGGTGGAAACGGATTGCAGTTCTCTTTTATATGCATCTTACGTTAGATCTGGTACCACGTGATAGCAAGGAGTCATATTAATTAGTCTACTTCCATTTCGATGGCCTGCTTTTCGTCTCGAGAAACTTCATTACTCTGTGTCAAAAGGTCGGTGAAAAGCGAGAATCATCTTAATTGTACCTTACTGATCTACATTTTCATCGCGTGGCATCGATCAACGGATGATTTCTTTCTAATTAACTTAATCAATTTCATAGGGAGTTTTATGGGAAGAAAGTGATCATTGTTTGGACTTAAACGTGAATAAATAAATAAAACATGTACAAGACACAAATTCCATTTGTCTTTTCTTTCAATAATTTCTGTCCAATAATAAAAAAGTTCTACTAAAATGAAATGACATTAAAAGCTAATATAATAATGCATATGATAAAATAACAAATATTCGAAAGTAAAATAACTAATCAACGAGTCATTTAACGACGATCGTTCGAATGCTTTTAACAATCATCACTGACACGCGGAACGTTGTACCATTTGTCGATTAACTATCAAACTGTGTATGACTGTGCATACCATATGCCGAATCGAAAGTGTGCTGCGTTCTACTTGAGATCCTGGCTCCTTTGATTTTAATTGGAGAAACAAGCTGAGTTATCAGGACTAGTTCGCCATGTTCTGCTTCCGGCCCAGATAGATTTACAATATTTCTTTTGCGAAGTAAACGAACTTGAAATTTATTCCTATTATAAATCCGATTATACGTAAAGTCGATGTAACACTCAGCGATAGCGAGAGACGGCAAAAAAGTTTGTTTTATAATTTCACGATTGGAAATGTATTTCTAATCGTATGTGAGGAAAGTTACCGATTAAATTAACGAGTTCTTGGCATTACGGTATTACACTAACACCTTGAACATAATTTAGCTAACTTGTTGATTTTTCAATGGAATGTGATATGCATTATATATATTATGCATATTTTATAATAATATTACTGTATAAATTATTGTAATAAACATTTTTTTACTGGTATACTAATATAGTATACTAATATATTAGACAAGTCAGGTTCGACCTAGGAAACGAGACAATCGCCTGAGGGTGCCAAGTGGAAGACACATTGTTACGGTCACGTAAGTAAAATTTTTTTCAAAACTTTAATATAAGAGCACACGTAAAAACGGTTATGAGATTATCATTTAATAAATAACATGTTAAGTATTACTAACAGCATAAAATGTAAAGTCATCTAAATTTCACTTGACCCGAACATAATCCTGTAATATAGTTCTATAAATCGGTTCGAAATCTTAACCTTTACCATTTCTTCCTCTACGTCCTCTTCGATATCTTCGCATATCGAGGAAAAGGAGGGTAACGCGACACGAACGTAACTCGTCTGTTGTAAACGGCGCATTAGTGAAAGTGGCGCGGCCGATTACGCTCGATAAAACTGGCATACTCGAACGAGCTTACTCGTTGAATCGATACTTTATTGACGTTGATCGTAGAAATTTTAAGATAGAAAAGAATGAAACAAGACGTTTCTTCTAATCTCCTAAAAAGGATTACTATTTCTCCTGAATCAAATTTACACATGTTTTTATCTGAATTCTCTAAATTATTTAATATCGAAATTGTTAAAATATATTTAATCTACTCATGTATATCAATGATAATTAATTATTATGTAAATAATTATCGGAACGATCATCGTTTGTGACGATGCACCGCTAGATGTAAAGCTTTCTAAAAAAATTGCACAAGGACATCGGTTAACGATGCAAGGACGTTTCTGTTCCGGTTGGCTTCCATTCTCGTGAGCGCCGGTATATCGAACACGGAGTATATTGAACGAGCATAGAGAGCTCGCGGTCGCGTGAAATTATCGAGCTCGATAATCCTCTTTCCTGACGCTTCCAGCATCGTAAATGTAAATTGCCAACGTTCATCATTCGTTATTACTAACAATATGAACCTTTTGTGATAAATAGATATATCATTTATTCCTATGAGCATGTAATAGTAAATAGTCTGAAAGTTAAAGACAATATCACGAAATAATGAAACGAATCAAAGTGTCAATGAATCAAATTATTTTAAGATTAATCTCTTCAACGTGTAGGTACGTTTAGTTTTAATTTACAACAATGACGATTACCTATGCAAGAGAATACTATTTGTTTAAATATTCTTAATCCCTTTCAACGTATTATTAGTTATCGATTGGAAATGAATAAAATATAAGTAACTATACAAGATATTGGATAATTTTGTTTCAACTTTAAGAAGAATTCGTCCTTGAAGATGTTAAAATTTATTAATAGATATTTAATATCAAAATAAATAGTTGAAATAAAATAAAAGCAAGACGAAGTTAGAAGTACTAGTTGGACATAAAGGATATCGTAGAGGAAGATGAGAAAAACATGGCGCCTTGGCGAGCGGCGAAGAAAAGAGAATAATGTAGAAGGATCGTCGGAGTCTGGGTCGCGCGCGTCTCTCGATGGATCTTTTGATTTATCTTTGCGCTAATGCGCCGGCCGAGCGACGACGACGCCGTCGCGGTGAAAGTAATTACATAAATGCTCGCGGCGCTCGCAGACGAGTACGCGCGATTTAATGAGAAAGATGAGAAGAAAGAAAAAAAAAGTTTCGATCGAACCTACGACTGGATAGAACGACAGTCGCCATTGTTCTTAAGATCCAATCTTTTTCGACCAATTTCCTTTTTTCAATTTGAAAAGATTAAATATTATAAAATATAAAATGAAATAAAATAAAATAGGGGAGATCCTTGTACCTTAGGACACTTTTCTTTGAACGCTTATATTTAAGTCAATATTAATATATTACTATAAATCATTGTATATTTCCATTAATACTAAATAAGATGACAATGTCACGTTGCAACAAAAAGAACAAAAAAAAAACAGCTAAAGCTATAAATAAGCTTGTCCCAAGGTACAAGGATCTCCCCTACAGCACGAAAAATATTCAAAATTAGCGTATAATAATCGTATACACCGATAACATCGATTAAAATATTAGAAAAAAAATTGGAATGTGTTATACGAGGGATACCTATATTACCACATCCGCAAAGATCACATTTCTATATCTTCCGTACGAAAATAGCCGTTCCACTTGATAATTTCGTTCTAGATGGCTCGTTACACCGCCATATTAATAATTATCGAAGTAATTACGCGTGGCAAGGATTCGCACGGTGGCTGCACAGAATCCGCGAATGACTTAGCAAGAGACGAACCCTTAGAGTTGTTTCTGGCACGGTCGAGCGTTATTGTCTGACTCGGCCTAGCCGGAATGCGGTAATTATGGCTGCTGCTGCAGTACTCGCAAGCACGATAATCATCGTCGCAAAAGTAATTAAAAATTATCGAGGGTAGAGCAGAAGAGAGAGAGACAGAGTGGCCTTTTCCGAGAGAAGACTTTTGCATCTTTCGAAGGAAAGCACAGAGATTTTTATCGTCGCTTGGCAATAATAATCTACCCGCTGGCATTTTCTTCCTCTTCACCCTCTCCCCACTACCCCGCTTAATGACATTGCACAAGGTACAAAGCTTGGCGGCAGTCGACTCGAGAGTTAATTGGTAACACTCCTCTCTCGATTATATCTCGAACTTACGAGACCACTCGCTCGGAGTTGATCATCTCGAATACTGGAAATCAGAGACGTTAACTGGATTAAAGGGAATTTCAAACTTTTCATAGGGTTGTTATGTATAATTTCTATCTTATTTCATATATTATTCATTCATTACTACTATTTTTTTTTTAATCGAAATCTAGTGTTAAATCACAATTTGTCTTGTATAAGAATCACGTGTAACAATAGAACAAAAATTTGTAATACTTGTGATCAAAGAATCATTTAAGTCCATGAATTCTCCTAATTCTCCTAATCACCTCTTATTAGATAGTGGGAGAGAGAGCGTAATTCTGTTAGAGCCTCGAAAATGAAACGGGGATTCTGTTCATAACTCAGGGAAGTCGGCGCGATCAATAGAAGTTAGCGCCGAGAGGCGTACCGTAGGTTAATTATTTTACTTAACCCTGTCTCGCATGGAAAATCGTTCGAGCGTGATTTCGACGATTAACAGTGGCACGTTTCCCGCGAGCGTTAAAGCCACGGACTTGTGTTAGAAGTGAGAAGAAGACATGATGGTAGGAACGGGGGGAGAGGTGGCTCTTAAGCACGTGAATGATGACGTCTTAGAAAACGTTGTTGAACTCGTACATCGATCATTAATTTCCGTAATGAAATGCTCGGATAACCTGTCAGCTGTTTTCACGAGTCTGAAAAAGTATGGAACCATTTTGGCAAACATCATGATGCATGCACTTTTTGTCGTTCTAATTATATTGGTATTCTAATAATTGTAACGATATAAAAAAAAAAAATGTTTAAATATCTAAAAAATACCTATGTGATATTTATTAATTAAGCTACTTCTTAAACCTTAATCATTATATTATTAATTCAATATAAATATAAAATGCGATCGTTATCTTGGAAAAAGGTAACGTGTCTCGATCTTTACATCGATTTCTCAATTTAGTATCGTAAAAATGAGAAAAGAAGAAACGAAAGAAGTCATAAAAACTCGCTCGTAAAAAACTTCCAGTGCCTTCCTCTTCCGTACTTTAACCTCAAGCATTTGAAAACCTTACAAACGTACGACTGAACGACTACGATGATGACGACGTCGACGATGACTGGGATCTACGCGTAGTTTAACACTCTCCACGCTTTAAAACCCCGTGTACGCGCGCGCGCGAGCGCAATGCAACGCTCGAGAAACGACGGCCTAGAGGAAAATGAATGGAATGGAAGCCGTTCGCACGGATTAGACGGAAGAGCGAGAGAGAGAGGGAGAATCCAATGCCAAGGTTGCCTAAGATTACGTTCACGCGAACGTTAAAGTTACCGAGGCTTTAATTGAGCCTCTCGTTAAATAAAAATTTTTTCGATCGACGTTTTATCGTTATCCATGCACGTTAAACTCGGATAATTACTAATAGGTAATTTAGATTAAGTGAGCTTTGTATTTTATTGGAAATTGATCGTAGAGTAAATCGATGGGAAGGAAAAATAGAGAACTGGGGAATGAGTCCTGTGAAATTTTCATTGAAAAATAGAAAAGAATTAACTCGAAGACTATATGCATTGAAGCATTCGTTATAAATCAAAGCGAGTCCATAACATTTAATTGACAAGTTTTATTGATTTTTTACCGAAAAAAAATTCTATTCATTACTTATTTATGCTGCATGAAAAAATATTGTCACCTTCTTCGGTGGAAAAAAATTACGCTGCACTTAAAAAAAAAAATTCTCTTTAATAGGCATATCTCACAGGGTTTATTTTTAGACGAATTAGGAGTAGCCTAAATCGCACGTTCTAAAACCGATTTCGTTTGCCGATCCCGTGGAGCGTTTAAACCCGTGAGAATTTGTATTCCCTCGTTAAAAGAGAGCCGGCGTCATTGCATGGCACGGGTTTCACCAGGGTAAGTAAGAAGCGTGGAAACGTAGCGAAGTGTCGTTTTGAGTAACGAGACGATATCGAAGATGCCGTAGGGGCCCATATACCGCGGAACGGAACGATGCACGCCCGATAAATCCCGCTAATGCCGGCGATTAATCTCGGACGAGACCGACCGGCCTTCCGGAATGGATACCAACGTCACGAGCGACCGTTTCTTTTCTACCGAAAGCTTAGAGACCGACTTTCCAGACTCTTCAAACGATCTCTTTGCCCGATCTCGATCTTTTAAGTCAAGAAAGAATCGACTACATTTTCTTTTAGGATTTCTAGGGGAAAGTCGATCGTCGCTGCTTCATTCGATCACGATTATTTATTTGTTTCATTCATTCATTTATTATTTATTGATTTTGATCCAAGTTTTAGAAAGAATGCGTTGTTAACACATTGACTGCTACATTGGTCATCCGTGATTATCATTTTTGCAGTGAGTGACTGATGGTAGTTGATTGTGGCCATAAATAACCACATGTGATATAAGTGTACCATTAATAAAAATATAATAATATAATGAACATTATATTATAATTGCTTTGTATAAAATTCCTACCAAATATATTAGATAGTCAACGTGTTAACCTTAATATACCCGCGCATTGGTCTATCAGACCGACAGATTACCTTTAAAAGATACCTACCTACCTAGCCTATTACCTTTACCTTTACCTTTACCTAATAAAAGTTACTTTTATTAAAATATTCATATAATTAAAACAAATAATAGGCTTTAAATCTTTCGGTCTCTGACACCGTGCGCGGGTATATGTGTTACTGCATTTGGCGCGGGTATAGGAAGGTTAATAAAATAAATTTGATAAAAATTCTATGACGATCTAATGCATCTTAAATATCACCTAAAAATGGAAGAATATTGTGTACAAGTGTACGGAGTATGAAACGGCCTTGACTCTGGGTAGTTAATGAACGACCGTCTAATTAACCGCACGATGCCGTGGAATGACGCCGTAGTTTTGTGGGCTCGAACGCGTTGATGCGGCATTTCGTCCGTGTGGGAAAGTCGAGCGCGCCGGAAGTTTTGTATTCAGCGTACCGTGCGTCTGGGGCCCTTATTATAACCGGGTGATGCTTCTAGTTACTTTGCCTTATCCGGCCTCGACAAACATACACACTCGGTCTCCAACCGAGTCGCCTTCCTCTCCCGAGAGTTCGTTTACTTTCTACGCTCTTCGTTCCTCATGGAAAATTCTTTTCGAGGGACCAGGCGCACGTTTGCTTGGGTTATAAAAATAAATTTCTAAACTAGATTTAGGTATATAAGGGAAAAAGATCATTTATGCGATCAATCATGTAGGTACCTACGGTATGATTATTATTAGACTGCGGATCTTTATGCAAATACATATTTTTCTTATTGCGTATGTTTTTCAAATTTTACATATAAGACAAACCATTGAATATATCACATGTATCTTTTGTATTTTACATATTTTTATTGTTATCAGCTCTACTTGCAATATTTGATGAATCATGAATTATAATTCATATGAATTTGCATAAAGATGCGCAGTCTAATTATTATACTTGTGCATCGTTATGGTATATTTTTATTATTTAATTATTGTTAGAATTAAAACTACATATTCTATATTATTTCAAAGTATTTAATATCTTGATCACACCGTGCTCTCTCCTTTCTTCTTGCCGCGACTTTTATTTTAATCATTAACGGATGCACGCGCAACTCAGTTTCTACAACGTGAAGAGATAGAGCATCGAGATCTTCGTTAAAGTCGTGGGGTTATGAAAGTGGAGGATATCCTGAAGAGATTAAACGACAATGCCTTGCCTTTGGACAAAGTCTCTCTATCTTTTTTTTTTCGTTCTCTCTCCTTCTCTCTTTCTCTTTGCATTTTTCTCTCTCTCCCTCTCACGATTGTGGTAACGACTGCGTGGTAACCAGCCAACGAAAATAGGGAAAGTGAGATCAGCATAAGGTAAATACGTTTTACGTTTATCGTAAAAAGCTGGATTCCGTCTATGTGATTTGCGTGCACGCGAACACGCGAATTTCATTCATTGCAAATGAGACGGCTCGATGGAATTAACTTATATCAATTAACGTTGCTATGTACCATCAGGAAAGTCTGTTGCCTTGTCAACTAAAATTCTTCAATTCTCTAATGCTTTTGTGTTCTGAATTGTAAAATTAGAATTTTTATTCTGAAAACTGAATTCTGTCAATTCATCCACAGAATTAGCTAACATTCCTCAAAGTAAACGAAACAAACGTTTCTTTAGCTCAAATAACCTAAAACCTCGAACGTTTATCTGTTTAACATCAATAAAAAGTATTACATAATCCTCTGGATGATATCTCCGAACAAACACGAGTCTTCTTACCTGGAACAATGGCTGACATTTTGCAACGCAATTTACGAAAGCTACTATGCGAATAAGTTTTGTCTTCCACGTTCCTCAGACAAAACAAACAAGAAAAAGAAAAGTAGCAGCGAGCAACGACATATAAAAATAGACACGAATAAACGAAGAATCGGAATATATGCTAGCTACGTCTATTATAAAAGAGCCGGAAGGTACAAAAGTTTCGTCTTGTAACGCTAATCGAAAGACGTACGCAAGGATCGAGTTAGAAAAGGATGGAAAGTCGAGATCTCCTGCGTGCACGCACACGCTTGATCTCGCTCGCACACTGCGAGGATCTGTAATCAGGAGCAATCAGTGAGATCGCGGCGACGAAAGAAGCAAAAAAGATGCGAGTTCGCCTCGGTGACTTTTACCGATGGTGGTATTACGATTCTACTGGGTGTTCGAAAAAAAATTTTACCAAAGAAAAATCCAAGTATCGATCAAGTTGCACAATTTTTGACCCATTTCGTACGCTTCGCTTCCTGGGAAAAAGTGACAATTTTTTTGCAACCGGTATTTGTACATTCAACCGAGACAAGACATTTGTTTTAAACGTTAATGTCATCAAAAACAGTCAATTGAATCCTAACATAACTGTTCTCAATAAATATCTAAACAAAATTCTAAATAATAAAGTAATTAGATAAATTCTTTTCCAAAATTGAAATGATGTGAAAATTTAGTAATGTCTTTTAGATGTGATAAATAATTGTTCTATGATGCTATTCTAATGATATAAAGACTCCGTTGAAACGTGAAAATAATAATTATGTGATTTATTGATTTTAAAGTGGTCGATCGATTTTAAATCCAGCTGTAGAGATCGACTAAAGATCGCGAGGGCAAAAAGAGCGTTGGAGGTGCTCTCGTATAAATATATATATATATATAAGTATTTTCAAGGATGGAGAAAGTCCTCTCTCGGTTCTAAGTGGCACCGCCGAGGTAAATTAGCCGGACGGATAATAGACTAATACACTAATATACTTGGTCGAGCTCTCGAGAGCGCTAGAATACTAATTATCGCTGGCACGCACCACGTTTGCCTTTCGTCCGGTCATTGCCACGATATTCGGGTCAGGAGCGAACGATACGATACTCTCCTTCTTTTTTCCTCCACTCTTCTCTTTTTCGTTCGAGGAAGAAATCGCGAGAACGTCGCGGTTCTTTCCCACCGCGATTCGTTTCGCAATTCCGTGTCGACTCTTCCTTATTTTCGTTCAACTCTTTTCGGTGGTTGAGAAAGAAGTAGCGATGGTGATCGAAGAAACATCTTCGAGAATTATCCGAGTCCGTTGCCTTGTGTCGAGTCTGACTCGACATTTCATTTAAAACTTGAATTAATATTCTGCAGCCTCTTTATCAATTTAGTGTCATTTCTCAAAAGTTCTAACAAAATTAATGATTCAAAATTATTTTTAAACATAACAGCTTCAAAACAAGACATCTTAAAAACGTTATTTCTCGCAAATCGCATCTAATCGTTTTCTAATTGACTAGAATTCTAAACAATAAATACATCGATCTTCGTCTCGATAGACTAAAACAGTCTACGAGTGTACGAATTAATAAATCATTCCACCCTCTCCCCTTTCTCTCATGGACAAACGAAAACGTCTTAATCGCTAAACTTTCGTTTTAGTAGACAATTGTGTCTGGTGGAGCACGCGTCTAATTTAGCGAACATTAAGAGGAGAGTTTCTCCAATAGACGTCAAACGTATCTCACGCGTCGAGGACGATCGCGTTAACGTTAATTCGCTCGGAAAGCGAGGCGCCACACGTTAACTGCTAAAAATCATCTACCTTCGCGAAAGCGCTCTACGAGCTAATTGGATTTTGCTAATTAGCTTTCTCCTTTGTGTAACACTGCCAGAACTTTTTTGTTTGTTTACACCTTAATCCGTTCATTCGTCTTAAAGTTTCTTATCTTTTTTTATTAGATTCCCATTATTGTTCAATTATCGTTCTATTAATCACTTTAGTACCATTTTAATTACATTACAACGATTATAAAAAGAGAGAAGAACTCGAAAATTCGCAATAATTTCGCCCCAATCGCTTTTCCTAAATTAATTTGATAATACTAATTTATGATTTATTCGTTATTACACGTGACCCACGCGAAGAGTCCTCGATTAAAATGATGCAATATTACACGAGCCACACGTTGGGTCATTGATCCCTAATCTGTGACAGAAAAAAAAGTTGGATTTTTTAATGTTTCCTCCTCGCTCTCATTTCAATAATTTCCTCTTGATTCCCCAGCGGCGAAAGGGTCGATGAAAGTCGATTTTCTCACGCGAGAACTTCGGAACATTCATTCGGTCGGATACACGTTCGAGAGAACATAATGAATCGTACGAAATCATCGCTCCATTGTCGCTCCGTACGTAGGAATCGTAGAACACCGCTGTCCATAACCGAGAACAGCCACGGAGCGTGAGAAATGTAACTAGCCACGCCATATCGTTGTTTGCAAATGCGTATAATTTTCCTTGCGGTACCAACCAGCATACGTAATTATTCCTATGGACACAATACGCCGTTACGTTTAAGACACGTTTTCTCACATATTAGAACCACGCCATCCACGCGGATGATGAGACGAGGATCTTGAGTTCATTTTGGTAAATCGACCTACGATTAGTCTCGATTCGCTCCAATTCCTTAATCGTAAGCATTAATATCGTGCGAAGAATATGAAAAGTTATAGTTTTTGTTAATAAATTGGCTTTCCTTCCTTCTGAACATAGTTTGGTGTCAACATATAAAATAACTTTATCACTTTATTTTTATTACGACTTAATTTACCTTTTTTTTTATTATACTATCTCTACAATTTTAATTTATACTTTTCTACTATACCTACTTTCATAGAAACATGTGTATTAATTAATTAGTAGACTGCGGATCTTTATGCAAATACATATTTTTCTTATTGCGTATGTTTTTCAAATTTGACATATAAGACAAACCATTGAATATGTCACATGTATCCTTTGTATTTTACATATTTTTATTCAGTTATCAGCTCTACTTGCAATATTTGATGAATCATGAATTATGATTCATATGAATTTGCATAAAGATCCGCAGTCTATTAATTAGTATACATTACTTGAAGATATTTTATGTATCAATTGCCGATCCACAACACGATGATACCAAAAGCAAATTGAACTTTTTCTCATTCCAAGGAAAATACCTGAGACTGGACTGAATCTCTGCTAAAGTTTCTGGACCCATCTTGTCGAGGTGCCTGCGTGGGCCCATATGCCGCGTACGTAGAAACGTACACCATTTCGTTTCCTTTTCGTATCTCGAGCTGCGATCCGCATACCTTGGCAAGTTTCGCAGCCTCCGCGAAAGAAAGAGACGAGGTTAGCGCTATATCCACTAGAATGCACGTAGTTATCTCTCGAAGGGAAACGAGCATAATCGCGAGGACGAGCCAACTCGCTCGACCCGATTCCCCTTAGCGACTGTGACACTACCCTGAAATGCATTCCAGCATGGATGACACAGCCCATTCTCACGTACCTACCTCGAGGAAAGGAATGTCATCGACGGAGATCACTGTGCTCGGCTTCTCAGCACTCTCTCGAGTTTATTCTCAGCTTTATTTTTTTTTTTTATTCCTTCATACAGGGTGGACCAGTAATAATTGAGTCGGTCATTTGCTAAATCGGTTGACTATGGATAACAAAAAGTAGAGGAAGTATTTTAATATAATTAGTTAAGTATCAATCAAGTGCATCGACACTTGGAAGTTTTTCAGAGTGGAGTTAATCGCTTTGGCCTCAACTGTGGCAAGTAGGGGAGACCGGGGCTAGTTGTCCCAATTTTAGGTTTTTTGTTTCTACAGATTTCTGTAGCTTATATTTTCGAATTTTTTGGAGACCATCATAAACTTCAACTTCTTAGCAATACATAGAAATCTTTCCGCTTGCATTGAGAAGTTTTTAACACGTTTTTTTTCAATTTCAAGCAAACGAGTTTTTTGGGACAACTTGTCCCGCTGCGGGGTAAGTTGTCTCACACCATGGGGCAAGTTTTCCAAGGTTTCCAAGGAAAAATCCTGATGTATGCATCATGATTTTTGCGAAAATGGACACCACCGCCGATTTCAATGTTTAATGGCCCATTTTAAAGAAGAAAGCATGTAGAATACTGTGCCGTTGTCCGTTTTTCGATATCGTTAAGCAATGGTGAGAAATTAATCTTTTAAGTGTCGAAGTATGGGTCATTTTCAAGCTTTAAACTGCTGTAACTTTTTAACCAGTCATCCTATCGAAACGCGACTTGCATATTTGTAAATTAGAGACTTTCATCTTTCGAACGAGTATTTGATCGGGCAAATTCGAGATGCATCGATTTTTGACAAAAATCCTGATGTTTGCATCATGAACAAAAACCTGAATTCTGTCGAAAACTAATGATAAAAACAAACGTTACAGCAAAAAAAGTGTAAATGATACTCTTTCAAAAAGTGGCTCTTTCATGCCACTCTTCCCCTATATCGCACCACATTTGTGTCAACCATATATTTCACTTCTACCCAATTCAACTACCTAAAACAACTTTAATTCTAACAAACTCAAAATTACCACGATCACATGTATATACTATACCTATTCTGAACACGACTAGTTTCTCATTCCACGGTTCAGACGGAAGTAAGTGCAAAGTTTCGGGAAAGGCCGTGCTCGAGCAGGCGATTACGAGAAAGAGGGACAATGGCGAAACGATGTTACGCGAGATGCATAGCGTGGAAGCTTTCCCGTTCCGAGGAGAGGACTCACCTCGTCATCGTTCGTTCTCTCCGTCATTCTCATTGTCCTCGTCGACGTTGAAGATCGACGCCGCCGTTCGGCGCATAACGCTCGGGTCACGCCTGTACTCGCGCGCACCAGGCCACGGGATAATGTCAAACGGCCATAAAATTCAAGAGAATACATGAGACTCGTATATACATCTACTTACATGTACATATACCTATGCACGATTATACGTACATGTTTATAAGCTGAGGGTAAATCCGATTTAAAATCTTTTTTTTACAAGAAAATTAGGATTCTAAAAACTACGAAGTAATTAGAATTACTTATTTTTACACCCAACTCTAATTTTATTCCCATGACTCCCTTTTTCTACCCAAAAAAAGAAATGAACTTTCGTGTATTTTTGTACTTAATTTTCATATTTATTTAATCATATATAACAGAATTTTCATTTAATATTTCGACCGAGAAATGTTAATCAATGATAAAATATATGTTTGGCGTTCATTCAGATCGTATTTTGAAAATTTGATTAATACCAAGTTGAAATTTTGAAAAAGTAATAATAAAGTAACATACGAATTAGGAAGATGGATGTACTAAAGTTAAAAGTGAATTATTTCATCATCCAACGTTTCGGCCATATGTTCATGGCCCTCTTCAAAGGAGCAAAACCAATACAGTTAATCAAAAGTACATAATCTTTAATTAAATTCTGAAAAAATTAAAGAAAGGACGATGTAAAAATTGATTACTTTAGTACATCCATCTAATTCGTATGTTACTTTATTATTACTTTTTCAAAATTTAAGCTTGGTATTAATCAAATTTTCAAAATACGACCTGAATGAACGCCAAACATATATTTTATCATTGTTTAATCATATATGTATTTGTATATCAACGTTCGTGAATGCACGTACGTATAGCATATATGTATTTACTATGCCGTGTTTAGAAACGTGGGAGTCTAAGCAAAGGCACATAATCGTGCAGCATGAAGGATAACTCGTCCGGACTTTCCCCTCGTTTATTATTTTCTCGATCAAACGGGTCCCGTGCCCTCGAGCCCTCCTCGTAACGATCACGACGTGCGTTCGCTGAGAGATCATGCGAGAGATTCATCGTTAATGCCTCCTATCGAAATCGATTTTTCCCATACGTGAGTGCTCCGTCCCGTTCGATCGATCGTTCAGTCAAACGAGTAAATTTTATATCGACTGTTTCAAACATTTTCCTCTTCGTGAAATTTGTGACTTAAGTAGGTGTTAAAAGTAGATTTGATGCGGAGATCTTACGTGTAGGTATCATCTATGCAATCACATGTAAGCCAAGCTAATCTCTATCAAGTTTTCTAAACCTCTTCCTTTTTTTGTATTTCAACATTTTTGTACACTCGAATAAATCAAAAGAAATAAAATTCAATGTTATATCATACGTGTATCTTCGCTTCTATAAAAATAAATAATTAATTTCGCGGTTAATAGTCAGCATCGAGCGTGCCAGGATTACCAGCCGTAAAACCAGTCCCAGCGATCGATTATTCGCATTAAAGTAGATAATAATTCGCGACTGGTCGTAACGATTTTTCTAATTCTGCGATCAAGCGGCGCGTTTGCATTGGCACGCGACGAAGAACCCTCTTAGCATCAGACATCCCGCGGGATCCTGTTAGACTCGCTCCCGGAAAAATCCACAATTCCGTTTTCCGATTATTAAACGTCTGCCTGGCACGTTCAATGGCCGCAAAAAGCGTGCCGCAAGATGAATATTCGTGAAACGAAGAAAAACCAGCAGATGAATTGTTGAATTCCTAAGGATAATGCGACTAGTTTGCGGCTGGTTTCTAACGGAACGCATTCCTCGAATTTTATGATACGCGAGAGCCGAACACTTTCAATTTTTATATATTTTTTTTACTTAAACACTTAGAAACGACATTTACACTTCGTTTAATTTCTTACCGAGATTAGTATTTATTAAATAAATTTATTAAACTCTTCGCTATCAATTCGACTTTTAATCTCCGTCCACTTTCTATCGCGAAGAAAATCGCATAATTCAATAAAGAAACTCGGACGTCGATCGGACCGATTGGAAAATCGGTTTCGTTTCATTTCAAATCGATCGGATGAATAAACGACGCTCGAGAGTCGATCGATTATATGTACCTTCGGATCCGATAGGAATAAACATTAATATTGAGTAATGACGCTCGTTGCAGGTGGCCTGCCGACTGTGACGAAACTCTCGAGTAAAGAAAAGAAAAGAAAGGAAAAAGAGATTAAAAAAAAATAGAGCAAAAATCACGATGTGTGTTTGCCGATCGATGCCGTTAATTGGACGTGTCGAGCTACGAAGTCCGCAGGGCAAATACCGGTATTTGCACGCGCGATCTCGATTTTCTAAAGCCTCGTGTTGATCGACGTCAAACAGTTTGTCCCTTTGATATCAATCTATTTTCTTTGCAAATCTTTATTATACTTTTGCGTTCCAGAGAAATCGAACAGTTATTTCTCTAAATATTTATTAAGTGTAGAATGCAGATGACACTGGTATACCTTACATAATTTTTGTGAAATTAATATAGTATTTTTTTTAAATTAACAAGAACTAGCATAAAATTATCCAAATAAAGTACATTTTTTCTTGCTATATAAAAATTAGCTAAATATATGTATGTATTTCTTTCTGAAACACTATTGTTATTAATATATGTATATATTTTCTACGAAATCTTTTTAAGCGACCAGGGAACGTTGTTTCAAATTTTGTCAATAAGAAAGTACACTCGCTTGAACGATGTTGCGTGATCGACACTTTAAACTACATTACCGCGGTGAAAGAGAAAGAGAGAGAGAGAGAGGGATGTGAAGTTATGCCATTACGTATATCCCACGGCCGCCTTTATTTCAGAACGTACTACTAGTACCTACCTAGCTATTCGAAAAAATATGTTACACTAACGGTACTTATCCTTAATTATTGTTGTAACGGTAGGTCAGAGAAGAATCTGATAGGTTCACGTCGAAACAACCGTGGTTGATCGACATGAAAGTCATGATCTTGACGACACTTAGAAATTGTATAGATTCTAAGTATCTAATCTATGTAATAACTAATATGTATGCAAAAAGAAAACTACACGAATATTTATACATATAGTAATTAATTCTGTTAAATCCATAAAGCTAGTATGTTTAAATCGTAATTGCACTTGCCGACAGAAAAATAGAAAGCCATTGAATGATCTCAAAGCATGGACCTAAATGACCCAACACCTAACCTCAAATAAATTTCTTTTATCTCTTTGGACACTCGCGAATGATTTAACCAAACTAAAAGGTGCGAGAACACATCGAACTATTTACCCAACAACCAAACTGGAAATTGATGATTTTTTTTCTATGGACTAGGAAACAACACATAGGAAAAGGTATCTAATTTACTGTTGTATACCTTCGAGCCGTTCCGCTACACACGTTGCACACGTTCATCAGGCACTTTCTAAACGTACGGATATACGGATAATCCAGCGCTAATGAAGCTATCTCTTTCGAGGGAGAGAAAAAGAGAAGAGTATGCTGCTGGGTGTAGAGACATAAAAGTTAGTTAAACTCGCTCTTGTGATCAACCGAAGGCATGCTAATTAAGAGACGAGGTCACCTACATTGACAGCAAGAGAGACATCCATGGACTCGGTGAAACGTCGAGGAAACGTTTTAACACTCAGTGAGAGGTGTCTAAAGATCGATGTAATTGGTATAGGGAGATGAGTAATTGTAATAAAGTGAAATTGATAGTTTGCAACTTTTCCTAGATACCTAGCTGATGATGAAGCTATAAATCACTTGGAATTAATTCATATAGGTTAAGTGCGATAAATATAGCTATATGATGATCGTATCAACGTTTGAGCAAATAAGATGATGCAGCTAAATGTAAGATAATATTTATTAACCCTTTGCAGACCGTAATTATTTTCAAAATACTGTTCCATGGACATCGATCAACATATCATTAATATCCAATCGAAACATAACATTTGGTGAAATAAAATCATTGTCTAGACAGACCTACTAGAATAAATTCGTCATACTGAACCAATGTGATAGTCCATCATTACCCGTCACAACCAACACATATTCAATAAGAAAATTGACAAAGATCTATAAGCTATACTAAATAAACTGACTAAAAATAGCATCAACGTCATGTCCAAAGATACGTATATCAATAGAACGTAGATCACACATATTTTCTACGTCTATTTGATCGCAGTGCGTTGACTAGACCTCGAGTCTCCACGCTCGAACGAGTGTCTCCGCTGGTTCATGCGTGCCTTCCAGCGGTGGGTCCACGGGCCCCCCTACCACAAACACAGAAGACATGTATATATATGTATATTACACGTAGCTGGTACATCGAAAGGCTTAAGAAACTCACTCTAGAGCTAGCTCGCATGTTGGCTTTTATAATGCGACCACGTGGTGTACCTGTGTGTTCATGCACGCAACGCGCCGTAATTCGAGTCTGTACCATGGAGCCTGGCTAACAACTGATTACCAGCCCGATATATCCATATATTCTCCTTTAGAGAGAGAGGAGGGGAGATAGAGAGTATCGGTCTGTTAATTTATAATGTCCGGCCCCGAGGTCCACGCTTTGTACGTTTTACTTACACACCTTACCCTGGGCCGAACAAGAATTACATCCCCTTTCTCTTCTTCTTTAAACTCTATCTTGCCGAGGAAGTGAAACAGACGCGTTTAGATAAAGCGAATTTATTTTATGACACGACCCTAACTTTGGCGAGCTGATACTTTAGTCGTTTGCTGCGAAAGTGGTACAACTCCATTTTGTATTATTTTCATATCAAACTATGTTTTTTTCGAAATTATTTGCCCAAAATCGATGTTTCAAAGCTGAGTTGGGCGAAGGAGAGAAAATAAGAGAGATGAGAATGTTCTGAAAAAGGTTTTTGGTTTCATGTATACTCAACGAATTTCGAAGAATCGTTGAGGGTAGTTCGAGAGTATTTGAATCTTTTCGTTTATTTGGGAAGTTTGTGAAATGGGGTTTTTAGATTCGGAAATAAGATGTCGAGTGAGTTGGCTCCGGTCCAGATGCTGGATAGAATACTTTCAAGTTTTTATCGTTTCTATTAAAGGTATTGGCGTCTATTGGGGATTTTCCTACGTGCTTTCAAAGATTTGTCGTTGACGTTATACGTACAATAAATGTACAAAGTAGGTACTTGCATACTTTTTTCAATTTAAAGACATTGTTGCACCCTCCTGCTAAATTTTCTCATCCTTAATCCTTAAATGCAGTTGAATATTTATAAAACTCATATGTAATAGCCATAATTATGCATTTATGGATTAACAAATTAAACTTTATCAACGCCTGCGTCTTGTAGTACCTACCTATCACGTAGCGTACTACCCTCTGCGTATTCTTCCTTTTAAAAGATTTTCTTTCCAGATATCGGGAGACATTACGTCGTGTATTACGTTGTAGCACGCTTTGTATCGTGTTAGACGATCGAACGGATGTTCATCTCTGCTACTTTCTCCCCACCAAGTCTAACCAATCCGTGGTGGAGGCTCAGCAACGGGTAGGCTAGTCTCCACGCACGATCGCGCAATTGTATCTATGTATGTAGCTACTCGGGATATAATTGCAACCTGACGTACTGTATCTCAAGTGTGTATTCGTGTTAGGTTAAATCTCTACAAGGTGAACCAATAAGAAATGTTATCTAAAATAACTCATTAGTTATTGGTTGTATCAAGAAACGTTTTAAATGAATTATGTTGCATTTGAAGGGACTCGTCGAGCATATGCAATTTGATGTTTTATTTTATTTGTATTCTTGATTCAACCAATAAAGTATTTCAGAGAATAATTCTTATTGGCTCATCAGCAATGGTAAAGAGTACATACGTTTTTAATAAACATTTAAATGTAAGCTTCAGAAATTAGAAAACAAATGTTATTGTCTTTTTATCATAATAACAAAAATGTATTATACTTTCAAATAGAAATAGAAATCATTAATAAACGTTTCCTTTATAGCTTAGAAACTAACCCTCGAAGATAGATATATTACATTAAAAATCACCAGACACTCCAAATAAATGTATTAAACCAAAACTATTCTATTTTATCATCTAAACTGTAGTTCTTGAAAAAAAAAATGTAGGAATAATTCTTATTGGCTCATCCTACATAGCAATGTTAAAGAGTATATACGTTTTTAATAAACATTTAACTGTAAGCTTGAGAAATTAGAAAACAGATGTTATTATATTTTTACAATAATAACAACAATGTATTATACTTTCAAATAGAAATAGAAATCATTAATAAACGTTTCCTTTATAGCTTAGAAACTAACCCTCGAAGATAGATATATTACATTAAAAATCACCAGACACTCCAAATAAATATATTAAACCAAAACTATTCTATTTTATCATCTAAACTGTACTAAAAAAAAGTGTAGCAACGTATTAGAAAACAAATTAGAAGAAAAAGAATGAACCACACCGAGAAATTTCTCTATCCTGGTAAGTCAAAATTGCCTTAAGCTACGGAAAACGTACGTTCGTTCGTTCGACACATCGAACTTCCGGAACGAGGCAACGACTAATTGAAACCACGATCGAGAAACGATTAGACCCAGCTTACGATCGTTCACGCTAACTTAAAGTAACACGGGCTCGCGTTCACATGTCTCGCAACGTGGACACGTTTGCACACGTAGTACTTAGAGACTTACATACGAGAGATCCTTTCGTGCCCCGTTGTGTAGAAAGAAAATCACATTCTGAGCGAAGTTAGCCGCGAGACGCATGCCGTTCCTTCGAGAATCGACTCCTATCTCGATCTGAATTACCTTTCCAAGGCGAGTCCAGCTATAAAAGCGCAGGACGAACGTCGTTATAACGATCTGCCTGTGATACACGCGTAAATGCCTTTGGAAACAAGGAGTGACTGAGTGAGTGAGTGGGTAACGTTCTCTAGCCAGAGGGGAGGGGGGTTAGGATAGTTCCTACGGCTTTACGAGTACAATAATTACATTGTTTATTAACCCATTGCATGCTCGAGCTCGTACACTGTTTTTTTTCTTTTTTGTCATTCGCTCATGGAGAGAGATATACGTCGGAGATCGAGTATGCAAATACAAATAGCTGCGTGTCCGGCTCGGGACAAGAATGTTTATTTATAGTTCGCTCCTGTCCGATGCGTGTGGCATCCGAAAAATGTGAATAAAGCTCGGTAGTGGTAAATGGTCTATGATAGGTGCCCTTTTCTCGGAGAGTGTGGATGATTGGATAAACGCGTGACGATGGATTTAACACTGTCGTGATTTGAACTCTGATATATGTATAGGTATTTTAAAAAAAGTGTCAAAAAAGTTGCAAAGTTGATTAAGAAATATTTTTAAGATAAAATAAAATGCAATATCTCTTTCTTCAGAATAATTTGTCAATTCGGCATACCGTCAATCTTTTTGCAAAGACTTTTCTATTACCAAACACTTTTTCTCAAGTACCTAATACGTTTTAGTATAAGTAGGTAATTACATAATATTACACCAGCAGCTAAGAACGTGTCAATTTGATTATCTTTCGAAAATGTTATATCAAAGAAAACGTCACCTTTCGAGTAATACTCGTTTACTCGGTATCTCTCGAACTCGAGACCTACATACGATGCCTTCGGTATTTCCATGCCGTTCTTATGTTAATTTTCCTTTCGGGAGAACCGTCGAGTAAATAAAACGTGCACGCAACCTCGTTAGGATCTTAACGTGTCCCAGTAAAACCGTACGAACGTCTACGAGATCGAGGAAATCAATTCTCCGCGAACATGATTAAAAAAGAATTGAATAACATTGATGAAATAGTTTCTTATGCAACGATCAAGGAGCCTTAAAGTATTTCCATCTTATTTACTTAATTTCCCTCCAAATAATTCTCCTTATTAAAAATCTTTTGTCTGAAAATAAATCAATTACCTTAACAAAGACCTTACTGACGAAAAAAAAGCATACTTGGTCATAAAACGACGTATCAGCTTCGTTAAACCTTTCTTAAAATATTCCCAACAGTCCCAGAAGAACCTTTTGTGCCTCAATTAATAAAACGAAGACGTTTACTCAGCTGATCTTACATTTTCACCTCATGACTAATTAAGTTCGCACTGGAGGGACAACATCAATTATTACGACAACGTCCTCGAAGGATTTCCCATCACAACCATCTCAATGCTCTATCTGATAATCCTTGACTATTCGAAAAGAGGAAGCAATAATAAAATAAAATAAAGTTTAAAACATGCTACTGCTCGGTGAATCCTCGGGCAGATGTGCATAAGTATATATTTGATTTTCTATATACAAATAAATAAATATAGAAAAATAGTTGGTATATGTGTGTACGGTGAACCAGGAACACGAGAAACAGGTTCCAACCACGAGTACCGTAGATCCTTAAGACATCATTGAAGCGAATGGTAACCAGCTTCAGGCCGCTGCTCAGGATTTCACTGTAAATGTCAAGCGACGGCACGTAAAACGTCTCACCGATTTGAAGGAAAGTCGTTCGTTCGTTCCTTCCTTCGAGAAAGACTCTTAGATTGCGTGCCTCGTGCGTGTAACACCTGAGAGAGCCGACGAGTCGTGAAATCGCGAGCGGTTGGGTGTTACTAGCGGTCCAGAACGCATGCTCCACGAATCTTTGTAGTAACGGGCAAATGCATGAGACCTGAGATCGTATGAGTCTTTATACGTGAAGCTTATGCATGAAATTTGTATCTACGCGAAGCCTATGTATGTATGTATATACCTGAAGCGTATAGTCGTTGGACAAACAAGTGCAACTAGCCGATAAATCGATATTGTTATGGAGCTGCCAGGGTGCACAGAAAATCGTAAACTTTCGAGCTAGTGCCTCCAGAGTAATAATTTCGCGCGTGGTAACCTTTTGTTTATGATATTTCACTTTCTATATGCGAGTACCACCTCGTCGTAGGTTCGCATATACGTAGAGGTTCGGGATCGCGAGCGAGACTCGTTGCTCTTGTCTCTTTTTATTTTTCCACCTCCTTTTCTACTCCCCTACCCTTTCTAGTCCTTCTAGTCGAAGTCCTGGTCGATTTCTTACGCTTATCCTGTTGGCTATGACTTCGAATATAGAAATCGATAGATACATTATTAAATTGTTTGATCATTTCTGTGCTTTTTTTCTGACGAACTTAAGATTAATATAAATTAAAAAGATAAATGAGAAGAAGAATGTTTGACAAGATTTTTACTGCTCGTTATACGAAGACAATATGACTTATCTTTATTTAACGAGCTGTAAAAGTGTTGCCATCTGTTTGATAAAAGAATTCGTATGATGAGCCAAAGAAGTACGACAAAAATTATGCAACGATCTAATACACATGCCGTCTCTTATCGAACCTGTTTGAATCCTACATTTATATTTAGAAATATCGTAACACGAAGAGTTAGACGATCGACCAGCAAGTGTCTAATTAATGTTAGCGTTAACGCAATTACGCGGGTATTTACGAAAAACCGGAAACTTATTTAGTCTTTTATGGATGAGATAGAAGTCGTGTGTAACGGTATCGATATGGCAATGACATCAATTCCGTGCTTTTCTGTTTTTCTGTTTTACTGAAAAATGAAATTATATGGAACCTGATTTATCGAACAATAAAATGTTATAAAGATTGATTAATAATAGTGACCGTTTCGAAGGAATGTCATTTTGATTTATAAGAATTGCACAAAGTTTTCTAGGAAGGAGATTTTCCCGATAGCGACGTGTTAAAAATTGCGATGGAAGTTTAATCCGTCGAGCTAACCCCTCCCCTAAGCACGGATCTTCCATCTTCCGTGACGAGGACTCCCCTCGTTTTCGGGAAAATCCAAGCCACCCTCGACAACGAGGAGAAAAGCGATTCGTTCTGAAACGCAGCTGTCGCGTAACTCAGGACCGCCGAAAGTTGTGTTGGTCGAAAAGTTTTTGCGATAACGCGTAGGAATGAAGAAGAAAGGAGTGGTGGATTAAAGGAAAGAAAAACTATAATAGAGGGAAGCTGGCTAAATCGTATCAATTATAATAAAAATTAAACAGTCACAATAATCAACTAATTTTTAGCAACATTTTCATGATATCATTTACTTTTATCTCAACCTAATAATCGACGGCTATGATAAGATAAAATTGGCCTATAGCTACCGCATATTAAACGAGGGTCTCGAAAAGGGTTTTCAAGGAAATAATTCAACCCCACAACGAGCTACATCCAACCAACTCAATTTCGATCCCCTACACGCGACAACCCCACTCATAATTCCCCGACTCTCATCGTGTCATGAAATATTTCTAACACGGCAGCCAACACTCGGCCAATATTAAAAAATAAACGTAAAGAGAAAAAAATTCTATCGTATTTCCTTTTTCATTAAATATAACTAAATGTTAAATATAAAACTAATGTTACCAAGTAAGTATATTAATTTTAATCTTATCCCAAAATACAACAAATCCCCAAAATTACCACTATGGATCTCTTTGTTTGATATAATATTTCTAAAACAAAACTCACCCAATATTTAGCCAACAAAAAGCAAAAATATCAAAAACCAGGTAAACCTATTTAGATACTACCGACGAATTCCACCATCTCGTATTATATACCGTCTCAGCAAAAGATTCCACATCTCTTTCCCTCTCTTTCCCCACACGAAACATAATCGTTTTTGCAGTCGGTCCGGTTCTCTCAACCAGCAGCGACCTACCGGAACGCAAGGAACCCGCCCTCCAGCATCACCACCATCAGCAACTTAACCACAGCAGCGGCAGCAGCAGCAGCATCATCCATCGAGGACCAGCTACGAAGTGCTGGAATATCCAACACGCCGGTATGCCTCGTCTGCTCGAGGGAAGGGGAAAGTGGAGGAGGTACAAAGATGGTGGGGGGTGAGAGAAGGAAGGTGGTCGAGCCGAACTGGGATAGAAAAGTGGGGGGAAAGGCGGCAGGAGGAACTCCAAGCAATGGCGTCACCATCGTCTATCAAATCAGAGACTTCGAGGTAGAAACGCGATATAGCGAAACGGGTTTTCGTTGCCTGTCCATACGCCAATGGCAGGGAGCCAGTTTCCACGTCCCATCGCCGGCAACGACGAGAGACGGCGACGGCGGTAGTGGCGTCGTGGCGCCCCTTTCAGTACCAAGCCGACGACCGGCAGGGCCAGCTGCAGATGCTGCACCTGCTCCTCCGTACCGTTTTCTTTTCCTTTCTATAATATAATACGAGTAACGTGCGAGTAACGTGATATATCCAAAAAAAAGAGACCATCGTGATCGTTTCTTGCGTGATTAGTTTTCTTTTTTTTATTATTTCGATCAATCTCGTTTCTACGATCAAACGGTTCTGTGAGGATACGCGATTTCTTATTTTTTATTGAAAAAAACAAAGAAATGGAGAGTTTTAACAAGGATTTCAAGAGAACTTTGTGAGTTTATAAAGGATTCAAAAGAATTTTCGGTGTTCGACAAGAGTCTCGAGAGAGAAGAAGTAACTCGATCGTTCCATTTTTTTATATATTATTGTTATTTTTATTTAAAATGAAGACCCTAAAAGCACTTTAAAAGATAAGGAGAGTTATCTTATATTTCTTATCAAACAAAAGGACTTTCGAAAGAAACTTGAAAAGAATTTTCAAGACAAGGAGAGAATATATTCTGGAATTATTATCCTTACTTTTAATCGAAAAGAAAACTTTCCAAAGTGCCTTCGACGAGACTTCGAGACTGCCAACAATTTTTTTTTTAAAGAACTGAAAGAAAATGTACAAAGCAAGAGCACTCGATTAAATTATTTAAAGCATTTTTCATTCTATATCGTTATTTTCACGAAAGAAAAAGAACTAGGACTAGTTTTGTTATAAAGTGTTGCTCCACCTGTTGTTCGGTGGTCCACCAGTGCATAAAAACTGTGAAGGAATAAGGAAAATGTGCCGATAAAGATCCAGAGCTTCTCTCTTTTTAATTCGTCCTGTTTTTGCTTGGATCCTTCTTGGATCATCTTCGAAAGCGAAGTAAAAGTTCGCGAGTGGGACTGGGAACTCTCCTCTCTGGACTCTTTGGGATTCGAAGGAGCTTGGATAGAGCGCGGCTGCCGTGTGGCTACGGTGAGTCCTTCGACGATAAATTCCAGCCTCCCGGACCGGGCGAGGGTCAAGAGCGGTCAGACCTCTCGCGCGTCGCGACACGTAGACTGGTTTTCAGAGCTTCTAGGGCTCTCTCTCTCTTTCTTTCTCTCGCGATTATTCTTCTTCTCTTCTTTTCAATCTTTCTTTTCTTTGCCTTATTCCTGTCTCATGACTCCAGCCAGTGAAAAAGAATAGAAGGAATCCATCAGAATGGTATCTTTTTGATCTATCTTGCAAAACGTGCGTTAACTTTAAAACTTTGTATTGTTACCGACATTTTGCCAGTGTGAGTAAGAATTTTGAGATTTATCTCGTCTAATCTGAAAATTTGCGAAAGAGTAACTGAATATCAATTTTCAGTGAAGAAATATTGCTTATTCTGAGATAACGGTTGAGGGGTATGATGATTCGCCAGAACACAAATTTGTGTCTCCGGTTATGAAGGTGTTAAGTGTTTAGGGACCTCGCTCTAAGTTGATATTAAACGTGTAGATACTCTCGAGGAAGTGATATACGAAATGTTCTGACATAAGACTTGAAATATACCTAAATTTATAATTTTTGAAATTCACTCTATTTATAATTCGTTTTTTATGATTGGCAATAGATACAGATTCTTTAGATCGATCACTTTTATTACCATAAAGATTAAGTAGACTAAATCTAACTGATCTAATGAGAAAGAACTCTTTCTAAAATAAATACAAAACTGAATAATTATTTCCATAATTGCAAACCCTAATAATTCGTAGCAGCTATTAAAAAAACAAAATGTATTAATTCAAAGAGTAATTTCTAAAGAGAAATCTTTAACTATTTACACAGGTAACAATAAATACACGCCATATGGGCAGCAGGTTCATTTCACTCATCACTGAATTCACTAATCAATTAATGACGTTTCATATTCCTCTAAATAATTATCTTTCTAAACATGGTACTGGGATTTGTTTGCGCGGAGATCGTAAATGCGATTTCACTGATCGATCAATGACGTATCGTATCCTTCTAAATAATTAGCCTTCTAAATATAGCGTTTAGATTTCATCGTGATTCTAAGTACGATTTCACCATGAAGATTTCTTCGAAAAATGTCGAAATATTCAAGAATTTATAGATTTTGCTTAAAAATGTTATTAAAGATAGAAAGAGATAAGGAATGAACTTCTAAACCAGCTTCGTGCAAAACTCGCGCGAGACCGACTGATCAAGGATCGATCGTTACGTCACGCGCATCGTAAGAAATCGCTCGGCCGAAGGTCGTTCTTTTCGTTCGATCCACCTTGGGATCGGGAGAGCGTGTTCTGTGTACCACCTTCTCGGACGTTCATCGGCTTACTCGATTACTTTCTCCGCGACGATCTTGCGACGATCTTAAAGCCTAACCTAAATTAGGAACGTCTAATCTACGAGAGTAAACATTTCCATGAGAACGAACTCGTTAGAAAGATATGACAGGAGGAAAAGAGTCGTTTGTCGTACTGTCCTAACTCGTAATAATCATACAACAATAATAAACATAAGAATAGATCTTGAAATGAATGCTATGAAAAAATTGCAAAAATTATTCTTTAGATTATAACCCTCTTATAACACGGTCTAAAAATTGTGGGAGCTCTTGGACAACGCGAAATATGTTACATAAGTGAAATTAGCATGAGATTTCCCTTATATTTCAAAACCCCACGACTGATTCAATTGTCACTCGCGTGTACAGGTTCTTTAAAAACTTGTCTTCAGACTGTTTAAAATTGTATAATTAAATCTAAAAAAACATGATTTTTTAGTTCACCATCACTGAAATCAGGAAAACGCTTTCGCAAGACAATTATTCTACTTACTTTTATTTACTCGATTAAGTAATCGTTATTAATGTTAACGAATGAATTTCTTTTTCTAAATCCCACGTTAAAGTGCCACCAAATTATACAATACGAATATCCATCGAGCTACGAATTCGCTGACCTCGACCTCGGAAAACAACGATGAGATTACCGTTCGAGTGAGCCTGGTGAAAAGAGCCGAGAGTGTAATATAACGGAAGGGTCAGCTCGAGAGGTGATTGCGCGCCATAAACAATGTCTTTCTCTATTTCTCTCTTCTAGAGAGAGAAATTCACGGCAGCGTTAAAGCGACGAACGATTGCAAAATTCAAGCATCGTCGTTGTCCTCGTCGCCGTCATCGTACAAGATGACAATTGCTTTGCGTAATTCCCTTGTCAGCCATGACACCTCATAAAATTTCGAGAACTCAGGAGGTGATCTTTTCTATCGTATATTCCTCTTGCCAGCACAAGATTTAGTATTATTTGACGTGATTTTGTTATTACCATTATTTTTATTTATTATCACGATGTTTTGTTATTATTTTATACATAGAATTATTCTTATCTCGCACGAAAGCTTTTAGAAAAATTGAGTTTCCGTAGGAGTCATCGTTTTCTATTATTCTATGTACTACGGGTTCGAGGAAATAAATGGAGTCGATTAACGAAGTCTAGACGAAGTCGTTGGTGAGTTCCATTAGGGAATACCGTTTCCGGGTAAACAGGAGGCAAGGAATGAGTGTGTGGTCCCTATCGGCAATATTTTTGCCCAAAAATGGTGAATCGAGGAAAGTGAAAGAGATATGTCGATAAATGTTGTTTAGAAACAGGAAAATACAATTGAAATGAACAGACCGACAGGCACAGTATAAAAAAAACCAATCTAATAACAATTTATGGCACGAAGCAATGCAAAGGGAATTAACACGATCGACTTCCTCTTTAAAATGTGTACAATTTCCCAATCCAAGCAATTTACTTCTCTAACCGAGAGCTAAACATCTCGAAACGATCGTAAAAAAGAGATTCACCGTAGAAACGTCCCTTTCTTTTATTCCCTCTTGCATTCTACGATCACTTTTTAGTTAACACTAATCTCTCCACGGCGATTAGGTCGAAGATGATCCCATAGCAAGCTGGCTATACAACTTAATCGTCGACAACGCTCTCGAGTATTGCCGCGCATTAGAAAGTTCCCGTCTGCGTTCCGATGCAAATGGTGGACCGATTAGAAAATCGTCTTATCGGTGGATAAATTTGGAGGAGCCACGATGAAATTCGAGCAGGGGAACATTTACATACGTGTCTCTTTGTATTCACTGACGGTATTTGATTATTATCGTCTTCGTCTCTTTCGAAAGACTGGGTTACGAAAGACTGTCAGAAAATAGGCGCACTCTTATTGAACCCTATCTGTTTTTTTAATTTTAATTTATTTTCACTTATGTAACTCGACTTGTTTGGCCTATATTTCTCCAAATTTTTATATTATTCATATAATTTTTTTAATCTTTTGACGAAAAATGTAAACTTGGGGATGATATTTGTACATTATTTTTCATTTCATTATTGTACATTATTTTTCATATTATTCATATAATTTTTTTAATCTTTTGTCGAAAAATGTAAACTTGGGGATGATATTTGTACATTATTTTTCATTTCTATACTATTTATGCACCCTCATTCTTCAGCATTGTTATGGACATATCAACAAGGATCTATCTACCTACCTATTTATGTTTTTTGACGCATCGTTAGAAAGTATGTCGGGCACGGTCTTTGAGACGATTCTAAAGGAACGCCGAATCGACAAGCGTTAAGAACGGAAGCGTAGTTGGATATATCGTTCGACGACTTTCGATTCGCGTATCCAATATCTATCAGATCTGATTAGCGTTAGCCCGTGCTATACGCGTTATTGCTTAGATCGAACGCGAGATGTTCTTTTGACGTTAATCCGCGTCAACGAGGGACGTTTTCTGCACGTTATGACTGATTTCAATTTATTAGTACTTTCTCTATCTTTTTCATTCAATCCCAACAACTTATATGTATATTTATTATTGCATCTTGACCGTTTTCCCCTTTTTTTCTATCTTTTTAATTTTATTATGTTCATTTATTTATTTTTGGTTACATTTAATCTATATCCAATCATCTCAAATTCCATTCGAGTGGTCCTTACAAAATCAACGAACTGTGTAATAAACGATCCAGAAAAACATTCGAATTCAGGAAATGACGAGGGAAATGTTATCAAAAAGAAAGAAATGCAGAAAAAGAGAGAGCCGTTCGAGATGTACTTCATCGTAAGGAGGCTAATGCGCGAACGATCACGCGGCTCGGCTTTTCGAATTACCTGTCTCGATAATTTCTCCTACGCTCGATTCTACAGGGGAAAAGCCAGCGACCGACGCTTTATGCGAGTCTTCGAGCTATCGAACGAGACTCATAGATAGCTCCAGCGTTAGCCATAGGCGACCGGTAGAAGACATTATTCGCCAGATATGGTGGTCAAGAAGACGAGTCCGAAGAAAACGATCGATGGAAGTCTTAGTCACTCGAACCTCGCCGATCTCCCGGATTTTCTAAAGTGATTAGAAATAATTGCGACCAATGCTGGATATGTACGTCTGCGTGTCTACACGTATTCATGCATGTAGGAGTGACCATGTGTGTCTAAACCTGTGTGCGTGTTTTATTAATGACGATCGTCGATCGATGAGAACGAGGGAAACCTTTAGAACGATTGCGATCAATTAACGCACGTCGCATCTTGCGGCCTTTATAGTTAATTGCTTTAGATTTTCTTCTAATTTCTTTAGACACCCTATCGATTTTCTCTTTTTTTTTTTTTCTTAACAGTCGAGCCCTACTTTCAGATCTATCTTGTTCGAAATAAAAATTTTTATTTCAATAAATTATAACAAAAATATAGTTTAAGTACTACGAGAGAAATTGTTACAAGCGTAAAGATTATGTAACGATCTTAATAAAAGAGATAAAGAACGTTGTCGTCCCGGAAAACGTTCATCAAAAACTTGCGTAACGTGAAACGAGATAAACCCGAGCTCGGGTGATACGTTTCACGCGATCCAGATCACGTAGTACAACGACTTACAATCAAATGTAGTATTTTAGACAAATTTCGATCGACCACGTGGACGACTCTATTACGATCATATGTATATCTATAGATATACCAGAACTTGACGTACTCTTACTTTTCATTCGTGAAACCGGATTTTGAAACTGGGACTAGCTCGATGTTGGACGCCATTGTGAATGGAACGGAATGGGAAAATGTAATTGCACGTTTGCTACCGAGTACACGCGTGATCTCGCTGCTTTAATGATACCGTGTTTTTTTTCCAGCTCGTTCGTTGCCCTATCCTATACCTTTTTTATGTTTCTTTTTTTTTTTCTAGGAAAAAAATTAACTCTTTGTTATCGTATTCGTATTATAGTGTCTAACTCTTCGGTACCATTACCATGTATCATGCCTCGATATCATTTCGATTTAGTGATTTTTTTCTATAGACAAATTTTTACAATAATATTCACATATTTATAAAAAAATGTCACTGCAATCTAAAAGAAATTTTTCAGATAACAGATAACAACTCTGTGAATAGCAATAATAAAATATTTCTGGTCGATACTAAAAAACATCCCTCGATAATAATAAAATATTTCCAACAACTCATTCATTTTTCCATTACAAGATTGAAATCACGAAGGTACGGCGTTAAGAGCATCACGAAATGGCGCGATGCAGGTGTCATTTTATGGGCTCGCGGCTGATCGTATGTAAATATGTGCATAGACATGTAAAACGCGCCGTGGCCATTCCCGATGATCGTTTTCATATTCTCCTTCGCAGAGGGAGACTTTCTCTTCGGAAACCGCCGAACACGCGTTTCGTCGTATTTTTAATACGTCCGGACGGTCTCTCCATTTTTAGAAATAATATACACTGGGTACTTAGATTTAGAGGTGATCTCGCATGGATTTAGAAAAGCTCGATCTCTCCTTTTAAACCGATAACGTAGCAACCATATTTTCTAATCGATTTCGATATGCAACCAAACAAATTCTGATTTCTCCGTTTAAATGATAATAACGCAGGCTCCTTTTCTCGAAGGAGAAATTATTCAAATGAAATGTTGTTAATGAGTTACGCATCTGACAAAAAAGGAACAATGAAAAGTGGGTGTGAAGAAACGATTAAACGATTACTTGACCGTTGTAAATTCGTTGTAGGTGGAGAGAACGTCTCTCGAATAGTAGCGAGCAGAGGCGCGGAAACCTCGTTCCACTTTGCACGATTCCGCAATCCGGGAGAATTCCGCGCTCGCGTGTAACTTGCACACGCTTTATACGAATGATTAGAATGAAATACGTGATCCGCCTCATCGTTGTTGGGAGAAATCGTAGGCTGTGTTTAGGTCCTATCTTTCTCAACCTTTTTCCCTTAAATCACGGAATTAAGATTGCGTATGGACTGGTTGTTAAAACCATAATGTTCAACAAAACTCCAAATTATTTACTATTTTACTGATGAATATAATTCCTATACAAAATAATTAACAAACGATGAATACAACAACCTGTTGCACAGAGATTAAATTAATTTTCGGCATCATTTGGCTGATCTGATCTTCCTCCACAAGCTTATTAATGCTAGGATTAATGACCCACACCTCCTTGGTCTAATAAAGTTTAATATACCGCCTAGATCTATAAGAAACGTAACATTATTTCATGTACCAATGTGGTCGAACATTATCAATAGTAATGCTATCATGCGTATCTGTAACTTCGCAAACACAATCAACAAGGAACTGAACCTATTTGGAACAAACCTACTTGAATTTAAAGAAATATCCCGTAGACTGATCTGCATTGATTAAACTTCCTAACCTCGGCGGATATCCTTTATATTTTTATATAGATATTATAACTCTGTGTTCTGTATACTCTGTATATTCTTTTTTTTTTTCTTTCTGTTATCGCTGATTTATTTTTGCAATTACGTATATGTAACCACCACCACTTTGTGGCATTGAATTGTATTAAAGGGTTTACCCGTTAAATAAATAAATAAATAAATAAATCATTTAAATTGAAGATGAAACGACGAAGAGAACAAGATCTCGTGGAAGGAATAATTTAGCCGGGAAAAAGGTTGGATTTACTATAAATGGCGATTCTTGCACGAAGCTAAAAAGACAAGCCGAAAATAAGAAAGTTGTGCTTTGGCTACCGGTAATCCTTGAAGATCCTTTCCAGTCTGGCGTCTCGCCGTTACGGGACGCGATATCCGTAAGGTAATTCACACAGCTCGCTTGCACGTGACACAGGATATCCTTGAAGCCTTCTAACGGTCCTGCCAAGACCGCCCTGTGTCCTCTTCTTCTTCTCCTGGAGTGCCACGAGAACCTCGATAGCCATTTTCCCACACGCACGCTCCTGCCACGCGTACATGACTACGCACACATGTATATCACACGCCTTTTCTATGATACACGTGTGCTTTTACTGGTGTTCCTACATGCTGCACTATTTTCATCTACAGGATGTCCCATCTAACGGTACCGCATATCTTGGATGGCACTGTCACGTTCACCTGCCAATTTTAAGAACTACCTCGTATTTTTTTTATTTTATCTCAAATTATTGGCATAACTTGCTGCTGTCCACCTATTGGAATAAATTATATGAAATAATTTAATTATTTCAAATCTTTGTTTCAATTTCTTAGAATTTTATTAAATAATTTACTTGAAAACGATTATAGTTTTAATTTTCATTCAGTTTTAATTTTGAAAGTTGAAAATGAAAGAACCTATAGGAACGTATTTGGATTCCCACACGCGTGCCCTTCGTCTCTTCTTGAATTTCGGTATACGTAGCTGTATGTCGAATAAGGATGGGAGGGGAGAGTCATGTTGGGTAAAGAGAGGGGGGTCTCTTCAGGGCAGACACACTGGCCTTTTGTTGAACGCCGGTAGGGTTAAACGATATCATGGAAGCTAAGTCACGAGGGTCATGTGTTGTGCAAGCGATAGTGGTTTATGCCCCGAGCTATGCCATTACGAACGTTTCGTGCATAGAATGAACACGAGCGCGTGTACGCTACCTAGTTCGTATTATTTATTTTTCTACAGGGATATTTGTAACTGTGTACGATCTGTACCGTTATTACGTTTGTCGTTTATCAGTAATTGCTGGTTTTTTATTATTCCCTAATTTCATAGCTAATTTATTCTAATTTTAAAAATACATTTAAGAATGCATCCAATTACTTTGTATAAAAAATGTTTTATTCTTCGGAAAATATTTTTTACTTTCATTTGAAGTCTACCTTCTCATCCGATTTTACGATCAATCGAATTTGCTCGAGTCTTTGGTAAACATGTCGCGTTCACGAACGTAATCGCAATCGCTTACGATTTCGTGCCGTTGCTGCCATTCATATTTTCGAATACGTGCCGTTGTCATCAATGGAAAACGATTCTTTCAATGGAAATTTGTATGTCATTCTTTAAAAGAAAGTACGTGTATTTTTAAATTTTAGAATGGAGACATAAATTTGTGTGAATGTTATTAGAATAAAAATTATTAAAAAATGTGCAGGCTTCTATACACTAAAAAGGAGATACCTGGAGCTTGTTCAGACGTTAAGATACCTGTTGAGATACACCACGTTTTATTTCATTCTAATTTCTAAAATTAATATGCAACGTTTCTCTGGATGTTATCCGAATGTTAACCCAAGACAGCCACGCTTATTTCTCTTATTCAACTTCGTCACACGTCTTACATTTTCTCTAACAATAAGATCTTACGATTCCGTGTCTGCTTCCGTATAAACGTGCATATATTTCTCTCTCATTCTATCTCTCCATTCTCTCTCTCTTTCTCTCTTTCATCGTGGGAACGACAGTCGGCTTTGCGAGAAGCCATTATTACGGTCTTCGTACGAGACAAAGAGCACTTCTCATCACCTTTCTGCCTCGTCTCTTCTTCGTTCACTCAACTTCGTGCATTTTCTGATTAATTATGAAGCAGACGGAAGCTTATTTAAAGATTTCGGTTAAAACAACTATTTGACTGCCTGAGATTCATATTTTTATAAATTAGTTACATTTGCTTAAATTTGCGTTTTAACTTGAGGCACAGGATTTCAGATCAAAAATAGACCCATGTTGCACAGGATTTTTATTGGGTTCTTTATTAATTTTTGTTAATTTGTTAATTTGTTTTGTTTTTTTTTATTTCGAGGTGGGACTAAAAATGTCCCACCATGCCGTGAAATACATCAAAAAGGACAGACACTTTTAATCCCACCGTGCCTCAAAGTGTTAAAGGAACTTCCAATATTATAATATTACCAAGATATTCCGAAAATAACAAAATTACTCTTCATTTTTTATTATCACTATAAAATAAAATGGACAAGATTAATTAAAAATCTTTTCCCAAGGCTTATTGAGCGATGAACGAAAAAAAGAAAGATTGAGGATAAATGAGAAAATAAAAAAACATTCGTTATGCAAAACAGAGAATTAAATACTCGTTATCAACAAAAGACGCAGTAGCAACCCTGCATCTTACCATTTTTCCCATGACCAAATCCGATCGACGTTGATTTACGTTCTCCAAGCATTACTTCCCGTTCGCGAAATCATCCCGTTATGTTTAAATGCATTTTCAAATCGCTATAAATCGGCTTAGACGACTTGTAATTCACGTATCTACGCTTTCCTCGCTGATTACACCCGGTTTAGCGCCTAGAAACGGAACGGCAGATGGAAATAATACTAGTCAAGCGTGGTATAATCGCTTGCGCGTGCATAATAAAGTGATAAAGATAATAATATGTAGAATATTTCGTGTTCGTTTCTCCTTTCGAAGAGAACGGACTTAAAACGTAATCGAGGCACTCTTTTTGCGACAAAAATGCACAGTTGTATATGACTCTGGTATAACACAAAAAAATTAGTTAAACGAAGGTTATTTATATAATCTGAATCCTGTCTTCATTTTATCGAAACTGTGTTTATTCAAATAAACGTGTTATACGAGGAATTTCACAATTTTTTGACCGTGCTATTTTCGATTCATTCGAACAAATCGAGTTTACTTTTTACTAATTTTTTTCAAAACGATATATTTAATAATTTATACTTTACTCCAAGTTATATTTCTCTTCCATTAATTACCAAAAATATCATTTTAACTTCTTTATTATAAAAAATATATATCAACTCGTGGTAAACCTATGGTGTCACCCCCATCGACCATTTTTCAAAGCATTCCATCCACCATATCTATTTTAAGGTAGTTGTCGTGCGAATATACTTTTCTTACCAATTTCATGAAATTCACACTGTATGTAGGAAATAGTGATATTTTACCATTTGCAAAGTTTCAAAAAGATTCACCGTTCCAAAATTGAGATATTCCTTACCAAAGCGGACACTTTTTATACGTGTTCCCTATACGAAGCAATGCGAAATGTTATATTTGTAAGTATAACTTGAAAACGGTTCTTACCATTTTAATAAAAAACTACTCAATAGTAGATAGACCTATGACCTATGACCTATTTAACTTTTGCATACGATTGTAGCACGACAACTACCTTAAATCTTAAAGTTTTATTAAAAAAATTGTAAATGCATGAATTTAGAAAAGTGTTAAACGTATAGATAAAAATAAGTAGAAAATTGTCCAAAGTGTAGGGATCGAGTGAAAACGTTTCAAAGTGGACGATCGGTCGATAGAAACGCGCAAGATCGATTTCTCGTGTTCTAAGCCATCGATTCTTTGCGCGAGTCCGCGGCACGTGATTCTCGTTGGCACTCGGTGTCTCTCGATCGAGCGGAATGATCTTTAGAGTGATTTCACTCGGATCGCGAAAGCGAGCGAGACGATCGATCTTACGATCTATCGATCTTGCGTTCTATCGATCGATCTAAATCTGGATCTCCGGATATCTGGATATCTATTCTTGCTGCACAAGAGCCCGCGTGCTTATAAATCACTTTGTAAATTACATCGCGGGAGATAGACGCGATTCCACGGAGATCGTAATCGCTAAAAGAAATATTATAGATATTAGTTCGTCGATATGTACCCACGTTTTCGACGATAGCACTAGCGAACGGACTCGTGGTAACGTTTTTAGATCGATCTCTTCGGTACGAGTGGAAAGTTGGACGTTTATATTATTATTTCACGGTACGTGCGAGCAAACTGTATGTTTTCGTGTTTCATCTTTTAAATTTTTATATTTATATGTCCACGAAAGTGTTCCAGTTGCTCTATCGTCCTATTTTCTTCATTTTAATTATATAGTAGGGTAAGGTTGCTCAAGTCCTTAAGAAAAATCCTGCATAACAATGAGTATTTAGGAAATATGTAAAAATTATATTTGCTATTCGATTCTAGTGTAAATATTGTTTTTATTTATTAGAACAACTCTGAAAAAATTATTGTGTTGTTATATAAATTAATCTAAATTGAAAAAAAGACTCCAAATACAGAACAGGTACGACTTGAGCAACCTTACCCTAAGTAAAACGTTTAGATATTATTAGATTTTAATATCTTCGTTATCGATTGTAGGCATACCTACATTTTTTTTCAAAAAGCCTTTTAACGAGGCACGACAAAAAGCTCATGGCAAAAAAAATTACAGGACCGACGATAGATCGAATCTTTTTCGAGCGAATCGAAGAATGAGCTTCTTGGCACGTCTCTCGATGTCCGGCATGGGTCCACACGAATCTCGGTCGTATGTAAATTGCATTTCATAACTTGTTACTCGCGGCACATCCACGACGAGTTTATCTTCGATCTTCGTCTTCTTCGTTATATTCGTCTTATTGCATTTTTTCACGGCCGGTCCTCCAAGGGTGCATATACCGGGTGAACGACTCAACACCAAATATAAATTCATGACACGAAAAAAATCTTTTCTCTTATAAAACGATGAAATTAATAAATTTAATGAAAGTGATGAAATTAAATGGACGATATGAAAAAATATTTCTTCGTGTGAAAATGATGAAATGGAGAAAAACCTTCGCTCTATCTCTCTCTTTCACGTTCGTTTCACGCAATACAGATTGACGCAACAATGTTAATGCGCCTGATGTAACGTAATTATAGAGGAGACAGAACGCGACATTATGACAATGAGTATTCGCATAATATGCGTGTTCGACACAAAGGTAAAGTCTTGTTCAGGGTGTGTTCTATTGTACGATGATGCTTAGCACGAGAGTTCATCGTGATCCTGCTCCGTGAAACGAGAAGAGAGGCCAAGATGAAAACCGTGTCGTAATTGCGAGCTCAACTTTTTATTAACAAAAACAACCCCGGTCGAGCTTAGAGACTAGAGAGTATAAAACGTCAGTCTTGAAAAACTCACGTTTATCTTGAACCTAGACGTACAAAGTAAGCGTAGAAAGTTGTTAAATTTTTCAAGAAAAATGGAATGTTTTATGTTACATTCATTTTAGATAAATAGAAATTGAACAAATTTTGATAGATTAAATATTCTAACCCAGTTCACAATTTGAAGACACTTTATTTATTAGACACAAAAATGGATAGGTATACGAATAGATCCTAGCAACACACATGGCCTAAGCTCGTCGGCTAAATTTAACATTCTCAGAACGATCGAAAACTTTTTTAGAATCTTCTCATAACTTTGAAAAAAACTAGAATTTTACGAGCACGTACCGAAAGACCCATAGGAATACAAACGCTCGAAATTTGTATCCAATCTGGTAAGAAACGGAGCAAACCAAGCTGGAATTAAATATATTGCTACTTATGGAACATGTTGCGTGATACCCACGTACCTACACGGATGACAAGAAAACGGCAGTTCTAATTCTCTGGCGTGTGCGTAGAGAAAGTAAAGTTTAGAGTTTAAAGCACTGTCTGTCCACTCGTGTGTCACCGAACGTTTACCACGCACGAAGCTGGCTTGATCGATCGAGTCATTGCATCATTTCTATCGTATTTTTGGATAAAGTTAAAATGAAATATTAAACAAAATTAATAAAAAAAAAATGGATAGAAATGATCCAACAACGTTTATCTTTGAAATAACGTGTAATATCGTCGATCGTGTAAAAAATGCTGGTACACCCTGTATACGTCAAGGAATATCTGTGATATGATCGATCGGAACAATAATAACGAATGTCCGAAGCTCCACGATCGATTGGCGAAGATCGATAACAAGAAAGACGATTGCACCGGACGATAATTATTCCACCGCGTCCGTGCACGACTAATTGGGTCGATGAATGAGTGAGAGAGACAGAGAACTTCGTTGCTTTCTTTCATCTCACGTTGAGAAGCCAACGAAGAGTCCTCTTTTTTTTTTTCATCTTCTTCTTCTAAAGATACCGCCATGTACAGCCTCCCACCGAGAACGGATGCCGTGAAAAATCGACGTAGCGTCAAATCGATCTTCCATGCTAGACTACGCCGCGAATATCGAACGGAAGTAAACCCGAGACTCTCGCACGGTGATTTGTGAAAACGTGGTGATTTGTGTTCGCGAAAATGAATACGATCGCGATCCGATGATCGATAGATCGATCGATTGATTTATTAGATTCTTTATACGAACTGTTCGTTCTATAGTACCTTTTTGTATGACTGTGTGTAAGTGAATAACGAAGTAACACAAATTTCTACATACATTTTTTTATCTTATTACACTACAAATAGAAAGAAGCACACCCGTACGTACGTAAAAATATAAGTAGGTATATATTCTTAGTACCAATAGAGAACTAGTTAGACTAATAGAAAGACCAGTAAATTTTTTGTTGGCAAAGATAGATCTTTTCAGTCTCAGAGATACCAATCTTTCCAAGGACACCTAAAAACATTTTCTCTCACTCTGGGATGCCTTGAAATAAACCCATCCGATACCCCCACAAAATGTTCAAAATATCCCCTGTCTTCTCAAGGGCACGTGAGAGATGACTTTTTCTCACCACCGGAAGCCTTGAAAAAATACCACACCTACCCCAACCTCTCATTAAATTTCCAAAAGGAATCAGGACGACTCATCTTTTCTCCTACCTGAATTTTCGAACAATTCTTGAACCTATCCTAACCGTCGGGCCAGGTAGATGAACGTCTAGAGTGAAACGACACGCTGGTTATTCCAGGCCAGTCATCGATGTCTGGGACTTGAAGGCTACTTAAAGGGCCGCACTGGTATATAGCGATCTAAGGAAACAGGTCCTTCGATGCGGTTTCGAACGGTGAGAACGTGAAGAACCTAGCCGAGAAGAGTCGATCTTACGTCGTTAGGTTGGGTTAGCATAGGGTGCGACCACCGTACACACTCGAGTGCCACCCAAGACTCTCTGCAGTCAGGTCGACTTGGGTAGAACCTGAATCTTGAAGGTTCTCAACCAATTCTCTCTCTTTCGTCTTATTCTTTTCTTCTCTTACACCAATTTGGTCTCGACTAATCTTTTTACAACAATTTTTAGCATGATAAATATGGATAAATATGGAATACTCTGTATTCCCATAACCATTTTATCATAAATAATTTTCTGGATATCTTCAAATTAATTTGACCTTGATCAATTTTTTCTGTTTTCCCATAATAACTTGGCCTTGAACAGTCTCTTCCATTAACAATTTCGTCTTTCGTGAAGAAAAAAGAAACAATATCGGACAGAGGATCCTCGTAGAATATGAGACTTTATATTGTGGTTAACAATGAGAATCACCCGTAGGACCAGAACACCTTGCTCATTTTAAAAGTTTCTTGTTACATCGAGTCAATTTTTATACCTTGTCGTTTTAGGTACTCCATAAAATTTCCAGAACGTGTTCCGAAAGTACCGTCTTATACAAGGATTTTCACAATTTCCTGATCGTGTACTAAAAATACTATGTTATAGTAAGAGTTTGCACAATTAATGACCGTATTTTCAAAGTACCCTGTTGCACAAGAACTCATCACAATTTTTAGACCATATGCTCGAGCTACCAGTGTTGTACGAGTGTTATTATTCCTATAATCTGTTTCGAACGCAACACGCGATTTAGAAAGAATCATCGAGTGTTAAGTATCTAATTAAAGGACCTAATTAAGGAATCGAAAGAAACCAGATGAAAAAGTTCGAAGAATGGACGAGCAAGAGATTAGGCTCACCGATAAAATACTTTCTTGCCTTCTCTCTTACTCGTTTTACGTTCATTTTACTGTAGCTTGCTCGTCGTTACGGCAATATTCTTGCTTTTACGACGGTGTAATTTTAGCACGAACGTTTCGCGAGTATCTTGTACAGTGAGTGAAAGAACGAGAGAGAAAAAGATACTCGTGAATCCTTTTCATTCAAATTATTGCGGTCCTTCTACGGTGCTGCAAAGCGTTACGTAACATCGCGAATACATTGCGGCACGCTACTACCATTTTTGGCAAAGTCAAACTCGAACTCACTCACCGTTCGATTAATTAAAGTTCCTCTCTTTTTCTTCGATACAAGACGATAGGCGCGAAACTAACCATGTTCGATGATGAAAATTCTGCTGAAAGGATTCGCGATGATTAAATCATTATCGTTGTGTAAGAAATCGAATGGTCATCATCGTCGTCGCTATTTTCATTTAATTTCATTTAATTTCATTTAATTTCATTTATACCTTTCGTAATCTGACCTGTTTTTATTGACTACTATGTCCTTGTGTTTATTATAAAAAAAATACATTACGTGAAGATTAAAAAAGTGTTTTGGCCTAATTGAGACAGTCTATTAAAGAAACTATTTTTTGATAGATTGTGAAAGTAAGTTAATTTAATTAATCAAGTAAACTTATTAATTTATTCAATCAAGAAACGCATACCTCGATTAAAATGAATTTCTCGTAAAGATACCTATCATTTAGATCGTAATCTTCTCAAAGATATAAGCACTTTGCCAGCATCGACTTCATAGGATCAATAAAAAAAGTAAGATCTCGTGGTCTGTGATCTCATTTCCGATCTCCGTCCTTTCTACGCGTTGGCACGCGACTTAGAGAAAAAATTTCAAATGGCAGACGCATTCCAGTGTAACTCGGATGAGTCTCGAGCTCGTCTCCCTTTTTTCTCTCCTTCTCTCTCTCTCTCTCACTCTTTTCCCATGATTTTATTATTTCGTTTTACTTTCGTCTCGAAGAGCAAATAAAAGCCTCGGGATTATCCCCTTTCGTTTTTCATCTTCGAGAGTGAATCATTGAGCAACGCGAGACCGTCATTCATTGATGTCATATCAGTATGTGTTGTATATGTATCAGTTGGAATATAGTCCGAATGATACGATCAAAATAGACGGACGCGATCTTCCGATTCGTTGAAGCGGTTAGATACAGATGATCGTGTGTGATACATCGCGTGCCTCTTCTCTAGAGATGATAGCTGAGAGATCGATAAGATCTAACAATCGATCTTTTATGAATATATAAACCATTTATTAAACAACTTTAAAAAATAAGAAAAAAAGATGGAATGAAATTTAATTATAGTTTTTAGGATCACATGAATTCTTAATTAGCGTAATAAACTCCAAATATTATAGCATTCGATTCATTATACCAGCAATTGATTTTATGAACGATTAGCAAGCTTATATTTATTTATTTATTAATGATGAACGGGAATATCCCATTAATGTACATAGAATTTAGATAATGCACAGAGGTAACATTGGAATTTCGCGAAATTATAGAAATTTAGTTACAGAAAATTAATACCTAAATTATAAATACAAAACAAAACAAAACAAAAACAAAACAAAACAAAATATATGATAATATATGATAATATATGATATATATGATAATATATGATATATATAAAATATATGATAATATAAAATTCCTGCGTAAACGATAGTTATAAATAATTATTGCAGATAACGGTAAGCTTTTTGACAATCAATTTGCGAATGATTAGAGATCCGACATTACAGATTAAGCGACCCTAATAGATCGGTGCAAAGAGAACAAGAACCGGAAGGACATCGAGTCGCGTGTCCGTTTACTCTTAGAGATAGAAAGTACGTCTTTGAGTGTACGCTCTGATCTTCGTTCAACCGGCATCCACGACATCCTCGAAGAACAATGCCAAGCAATGTCGGACAATGTCGGCCTGTCGACTCTTCTTCTTCCTTTCCAGCCCTCCAAAGGATCCTCTCCTCCTTTCTCTCTCTCTCTCTTTGCAAGAGAGATCTCCAACTCGTTCCTTGAATTCCATGCCGCGATCTTATAAGGCAGGAAAGGTCGACGCCATTCGAGCTAACGAGGAGCACTTTCGCGCATTCGATGTTAACTTCCTTCTCAGATGCGGTCAAAAATCTCGATCGAAATTAAAAAGCTTATTGTTAATCTGTAATTTAACTTCTAACTTAAAAGGATTTAAATTTAATACTTCGACCGAGAAATGTTAATCAATGATAAAATATATGTTTGGCGTTCATTCAGGTCGTTTAGAAAAAGTAAAAGTAAACTTTTTCTAAATGTAAACTTGGTACTAATAAAAAATTTTTCAAAAACGACCTGAATGAACGCCAAACATATATTTTATCATTGTTTAACTTCTAACTGTTCTTGACTCTATAGACGAAGTTTCATCAAATTTTACTTTACTAGTGAGTATTTTTCGAATCAAAAAACAAATAAGAAATACAAGTCAATAAAATATAGCATGCAAAAGTGTCTACGTATGCCAAAACATTGATATAAACCATCATAAAATAGTAACAAAGTGGAAAGAAATAAAAGATAGAAGAGATGAGGATTGCAACATAAATAAAGTAAAATACTTGAATAACGTGTAAAAGATAGAGAGGTAAAGACCAAGTAAAGTATCCGTTGAAACTAAGAAGAGTTTAGAGGATGGTTTTACCGTTAACACGGCTTCTCGCGAACTAAAAGCGAGGAGGAAAACAAGGAGCAAAGTAAGCGAGAGCGTCTATACGCGTGCGCTCGTTCGGTCGGTCGGTCGATCTCATGGAATAATAAATGGACGCTTCGTTCGTGTACTTTACGACGGTTAATTATTGTCTGAAATGCCGCTCGGTTCTGCTAATACGATATGAAATTTTCAAGCGGGCGGAGTAAGATTAATGAGGTAAGGTAATGCGGGATAAACGGCGCATTTATCGCGGCTCGAGCCACTCGAGCAAATATACTTACACAGAGAGAGAGACGAAGACTTCGCTAGATCGGTAGTAGGATCGCTTACCCTGAGATTTTCGTGCGATCATGCCTGATCGCTTTTCTTGCTTTTCGTCTCTTCTTTACATAGACGTTGCTAAATGTCTCTCGGCGTATCGAGGACGATACCCGAGACACATCCCGTAGAAATCTTCCGTATTTATCGAATCGATAAAACCGATACGAATGGTCGTAAAAGCGTGTCTCTTATCGCAAGAAAGCTGAACGGTTAAAACGACGAACAATAAATTAACTTCTAGTTTAACATCTGTTTCTTTTTAGTGCTTGTTGGAGCATTAATGTAATCGCTTGGAATAGAAAATACTAAAGCAAGGTTGAAACTATGTAATACGTAGGATCGAATATAAATCTTCTCGATGTGAAATGAGATCATTTCAAATGAAATTGCAGAAGTAAACAAAGTGATTATCTGGTAGATAATGGTATTTTTGTATGTGATTATTTGTAAAAGTGTTAAATTTATACTGGTAGACGGAAATATCGGTAAGGAAAGTAAAGAAGATAGAGAGGACTCGATTAAATAACAATTAAGTTCCCTGCAGTGGCCCGGAACGCTTGCCCCTTATTATAATGTCCGCAATTAGTCCTCCGAACACGAGATTCTCCTACACCGGAAGGAGAATCCGTGAAAGTCCTCTCGTTTTCTAACAATTCTCGTCGAGCTCGTTCGGAATCGAGGAAACGGCGAGGTTTCTTCGATCTTCCGCCTTTCAGGAAATCCGAACGATAAATGACCCTATAAATAACCTCGAATACATTTTCCTTAAGCTATCTTTAGAAATTAACACTCCGTAATAAATTAACACTTATATATTATTTTAATTAAAAAGAATGATATAAAAAAATGGACGTATCTTTCGCGTGTCGATCAACGTTCAAAGTCAACGAAGACTCCTTTGGTAACGGGGAAGAAAAGGGAGCGGCCTGTCTAGAAAAAGAGAAAAACAAGAAGAAGGAAAAGGGAAAGAGGAAGAAGAAGGAAGAGAGGAAAAAAAGTTCCAGTCAAAGATATCAACTGCCTCCCGCACGAACGCGCCCTATTCGCTGGACGCGTTTCGCCCTTCGGCGAATCGATCTCGCGAAGAGGAATCTTCCTTCCTTTCTATACCTCCCTCTCACACTCCCTCTCAATCTCCTCCTCTTCTTCTCTCTTTCGAGCTCTCGCATTATCCTACGATCGACCACACCCGAAGCCTCCAGAAAAATTCACGAGAAACACGTACGTCTTCCTCTCGGAATTCCCTTCGAGTCCCTTTCGAGTCCCTTTGTGTTCTTCGTTAGAAGGGATGATTTTTAGATCAAGGTAGAAGAGGAATCTACCCCTACGTTCTTTATTTTTTGATATATCGAGTGTCAAGATACACGAGTTTGACATTTCTAGTTGACACGTCTAGGAAAACATATTTAGTGATTGTGGAATCATTCTCTTGAATTTATAACGAGATATAGGAACCTTAATATTTGATTGTTCTTAAAAAATATTTTCTGTGTGTTGTACAAAATGACATCTATGTCGAAAATTGTGAAAAAATAGCTAATACATCAGCAGCAACTTAAATTTAAGTAGGACATTGATAAGTGCAAAATGAAACTTTTCCTCTAACTTTATCTCTCTCGTCTCCGTACTCATCTCTTGCTATTTACTTATTGTTAGGACGTCGAGCCCGAGGGCATCGTTTCGGTGATCGTTACCGTTTAAAGGGACGAAACTGGAAGGGAGAATCTAGAGAAGGGAGAGTGCAAAGATTAGCCACAATGAGATTTCTCATTCCCCTCGAAGATGAATCTTTCCATAAGGATGTTCACGTTTCTGTCTGTTTGTGTTCGTTCGTTAAAGGTATCCTCTCCTATCTTCCATCTTTCCACGAATTATAATACACACCGTAGGGTTGAATCAGGAGGTCGTTTCAATTCTCACGATTATTATACTCGATGATCGACCACACCTGGACACCCTCGAGCGTTTCGATATATGCGAGGCTAACCATGGGATTCCCTTACCAATACATCTAATTTGTTTCTATCTGCTCTTCCGGGGTTTTGGAAATTCTGTACCTTTACATAAGGCACAAATTTAGAAAGTTTGAAAAACGATGTAGAAAAGACAGCCCAATATTATTCAAAATTTTATACAAACATTCGTTCTACGGTAACTTTGACCAAAAATGACATATCCCCTCCACTAAACTACTAAACAAGAACTCACCGTACTAATGATTCCCCAAAGAGAGCCTGCAATGCACTTGAAAATCCATTAAACCATCAAAAAGATTAACCAAAGACACCTTTCTCGATCGCCTCCGGTAAGAAATCCATTCGTTCAAACACTCTCGTGTTCGCTTCAACAGATTATTAGCATTTGCGAACGTACATACGAGGGAAGGAACGAAGTCGATTGCTTTCACCAAGACTCCTAGCGAAAAAGCAATTACCATTCTATAAAGGAATTCATTCGTCGAGGAATATCGCGCTGCTCCAATAAATCCCGAACGTAGGAACCCGATCGTACGATAAATCATTTTCTAATAGCAAACGGCTTAGGACGTTATAGCAACGGTGGCACGGAGCAACAGTGTTTCTGCTCTAACGGTAATTGCTCTATAGCCTTCTGCATAAGCACTTATGCGAAGCCTGGAAGCAGCGATATTAATGATCGCGAAGGCCAGTGTTGTTACATATACGTATAAAGGTAGATAGAAGTATGCGAGCATTTATACTTTTGCATATATAGATATATATAAACCATCACTCATGTATATCTACATATGTAATGTATACATATAAATGCACTGATTTGTATTCGAACCTTCTATACGTACTACGTGCAACACATGACCATACATAGATATATATTCGTTTTATTCGTTTTACGCTTCTCCGCGGCTAAGTTCGCGCCGATCTCGAGATTGTTTTCCGTCCAGCACTTTCTTCGTCTCTCGAGAAATCGCACGAGCAAAAATTCGACTTTCGATTCTCTTAGCGAGTCGCCTGCAGTCGCGGAAACAATAATCGTTCGAGATGGACTTTGAGTAGTATTTATCATAAGGACGATTGGTGTCCATATTATATATGTGTAATTTGAAATGTGTTTTATTTTATTTGATCCAGCTTTAAAAAAATTCTCTAGAAGGACAATTCTGCAAATAACGAAATTATATTACCTTCAATTTTTATAGATAAATCTCTAATTCTTTTCCCACCTATCTTGTAAAAGATATTGACCCGAATTTAGCTAGTACCATAACAAATATTTTATCATCGTCATAATAAAATCGATAATCATAAAAATCAGTAAAAAATTTATTATAATCATCTTAAAGCTCTCTTTGAACCATGTTGTACTAAAAAATGACAATGGGACCACCAGTAACAGAATAATCTAAGTTGATCACGCTTCGTGAACAACCCGGTATAATAGTATATCGTTCGAACGTTCTCTCCTTTTGCAAAACAGTCGAATGAACGATGAAAGTAAAAACATGGAAATAATAGTCGACTCGTGGATCATTACATCCGATCTTACCGTGCGTTCGAACGTGATCATCGAATTCGCAAACAACGTGATCCTCGGCTCGGCGGTAGTCATCGATAGTTTTCACTCGTCGCGAGCACGTTCGTTCGCACGCGTTCTGTCCAGACACGAACCGAGTGGAAAGTCCATTTTTTTTTGTTCTTTCTTTAGTAGACTTTGCGACTCTTTGCTGTTCATTGATTGCGAGTAGGAAAGTGCCGGGTGGTCTTGACTCTATTCTCGCGACCTATTCTGTAAGCCTGGTAAACAATCTGTCTCTCCTACGGTTAAAGATAGACATGAAAAAAATCTCGATCATCGAGCCGATGATTAATATTGAGACTGGGCGTGCGCTCTCGTTAAATCGTTCCTTCGAGATCGAAATTTATCTATCGATCGATCGCCGTCACGATTTCCGCTCGAGTTCCAATCTTTTTCCATTTTCTTTTATATTGTACCTATCCACTTTGACTTGCAATACTGAATTTCAATTCAACAAAAGATTTATATCATTTTTAACACGTGTGAAATTTTGTAACACAAATGTAACATTTTATTTAAAAAATAATATCAAAGTTATCCCTAACTTCGTGCTATACTGTTTATATGAATTACTTTGTTTACATACCTTGAAAGTCTTACGTAGTCTTTGCGTTCAAGGAAATTAGAAGAAAAAATCATTTCGCATAATTAATAAGCCAGAATTATCGATATCGAGTCGTAACACCTATGATGAAAGATCCCGTACTAAAGTATATGAACGATTACGTATACGTATTTGTAGTTTCACGTAAGTGTATAGGTTTCAGCAATGACGTAGATCTGATTCATAATCCGCGAGCGTCCTTTCCCGTATGCGACACGCGATTTTCATTACTCGTAGATCGTTGCACCATGGTGGAAGGTTGCACCATCGACGGACGCCAAGGACCCCAGAGGCCCGTCGTTATGTCCGGTGCAATTTATCCTACTAGGCTGAATTAGCCGTGTGACAAGCGGTAGTCACACTCCACTGCGGTTGACATCCTTTGCTCGGCTATACCTTTTCGCCGTATTTCTCGATTTACGCGTGCTTGTTAGCGCGACGCGAAACCTGATTGTACCCTGGAACATATCGAGAGAAAGAAGCTCCTACTTTACCTAATCTAACGAAAAATTGAAATTGATTGGTCATGATGTAGGGTAAAACGAGGTGTAACTGGCCACGTTCAGAAACTAGCCACTAGGTACTTTTGCCATTCGGATTAAGTTTCTATGAATTTTTGTTACGTACCTTGATCTCTTAATGTCCAAATGATACTTGTATAACGTGGCCAATTACTAGTTTAATGACTGTCAGTAATTAAATTGTGTGGCCAGTTACTACTAGAGTACTGTTATTTTTCAAACAATTAAAATAAAAGAGGATTTATTTTATACATAGGTATTGCAAAAATATTAATATTGTGACCCATTTTGACAAAACACTAATGTGAACTGGCCAGAGTGCTAAAGTGGCCACTTACTGGGAGGTTTACCCTACGTATTCAATTGATTCAAAATGTATTTTGTTATTAATATGTACAGAATATAGAGAAGATGGAAGGAAGTAAAGTTTAGTCGAATGAAGTAAGATGGTACTTTCTTAACCCATAATATGCAGTTCCATCTGTCAGTGTTATCAGTAGTGTCTGAAGGTGATCATTTGCGGTAGCTCAAAAGATTCTGCATATTGAATTATAAAGCTTTGATATATCTTAATAGACACTTTATTTCTAATCATTCAAAGTGTGTCTATACACTTATGACATTCTGAATTTATGTATGTCCTGTATAAGTATTCTCTAAGAGATACATAAAACTAAGAAAGAGAAAGAGAGAGACCAGGTTCTCAGCCTACTTCTAGCAAAGGCGCGTCACGCTTCTCCCGTTCTCAAGAGACGAAAAATTCACGTTGGAAGAGACGTGACACGTTCGCCATCGCACGTTTATTGCTTTTACGATATAGTCTCTCTTGCCAAGAAAGAGAGAGGGAGAGACCCCCGATTCTCACGTTGGTATAATCTACTCGCGAATTCTCGATTAAAAGAACCGAACGATTATCTCGACTGCGTGCCGGCTTCTTATCTCTCGGCAAATCGTCACGCGTGTCCCTATCTAAATACAGAAAGGGTCATCGAAGGGGTTACCATCGTACCACATAGCACATAGCTTGGTGTATATCCGTAATGACGGGCAACGGTAAAACGTGCGAGAGATTGCGAAGACGATGACGGAGGAAGATGAGCTCGAGAACATAAAATCATTTCTTCCTTCGTATTGCCATCAATACACAGGGTGGTCCACCTAAATGTTGTCACCTAAATATCTCATTTATTTGTGATGACATAACAAATATTTTTAATGCAATTTAAATGGAATAACAATTGCAAAGTGTTGCAAAATGAAATAACAATTTTTATGCCATTACCAATAAAGAAGGTATTTTCGTAGCTACATTTAACAACTAATTTGACAAATGTTCCTAAATAGGGGAAAGTATGGTATATTGGACTGGCAACATAGATTTTCCAAAACAAAACACAAACGTTCAATTTCACAACGAAAACAATGCGGCCGATATGTAATGAAGTTAGATGCATATCGTTTGGTGTTGCCAATATTGAAATTGAAAAACTATCTTTCGAAATACAAAGGTGGTCCAATTTAGTTGCCGGTCCAATATACCATACTTTCCCCTACCTATACGGAATTTGGTCAAATCAATTTGTCAATGATTTTTCAAGCCCTCAATTATTCGACTTTTAAATACATGCAAATATTGTATTTTTTCTTTCTATTCAATAATATTCAGTTTTTTCGAACAATGTTCCCCTCGATAAATCGTGATCGTTGGCAAGGCACCATCGACGATACGTTCCATTCGAGCGAGAATAAGTGTGCGAAACCTGTAGGCCTGTAGGCAGGTGTTCTCCTCGTAGGTATCCCTCGAGCTGGCTCGTCGTACCTGAACGCAGCTTGAACGAAGTGCATCGTTCATTGATATGGAGAACGTGCTGACCAAAGCGCTCACGGATATCCGCTGTTATTAAATCGTCGGTATATAAGATAGATCACATCATCGATCTATTTAAAAAAGACCTCTCGACTTTTTTTTTTCCCTGAATTATCACCTTGTCAAATTATCAAGTTTTTTTTTTTCTATAACACTGACATCGAAATTGTCATGGAAAAGAATTTTTTGTTCCCTTACAAATTTAATGTATATGTGCTTGATAGTAATAACAGTTTATACATGATTAATGAACCTTATATAATCAATCACTAGGCTCGGATAAACGAAAAACGCAGCATACATTTTTTTCTCGAACGTAATAATTCTGAATCATAAAATAAATTTCTGTTACCTATTATTAGTAAATCATGCAATTTAGAAGTATTTAACAAATTTTTAATACCGGTATTACAAAATAAAAATAGTAGCACGTACGTATATAACAATAACACGTGTGATAATACGAAAGAAAATAAATTAGAAGGGTAGTGTTTGTCCCTTTCCTTTTTTCCCTTCTCTTCCTCTCCCACTATTCTTACGAGCTTATATACCTACACACATAATGGACGAATGGCCAGCTGCCGGCGAAGATGTAACGCGCTCAGGTCCTGGGTGGTCCAGAACAGATATACGCGTTCACGAGGGTTATATGCGCCTTGCGGTGCTACGTATTCATAAGCTTATCCATGCTGCGCGGAAAATAATGCACCAGCCTATTCATTATACGTACACACGTATGTCTATACCTTATACCTCTCGAACGTTCTCCAAAGCTTTTCATTCGCCGGCACTCTGCTCTCGGATGTTTTCTCTTTGGTTTCTCGAGAGATATATCTGTCCTTTTTATTATTAATTAAATTTATCTCAATTTGCCTTTCGTTGTGCCTTTCGTAGGACGATAATAATAATCCTTACGAGATGAGTACAAAGGATACGTAGGTAAATGAAAGATGAAACGATGTGACTATTTAAGGGTATAGAGAATTAAATTTTGAGCTATTAATACGATATAATTAAATTTCTCTATATTGATGCAACTATAACCCATGCTGACTCATTGATTAAGACACAAGAAAATGTTAGAAGACCGAACTATGACGTTAGGATAACTCGTAGGTTGAAGTAGACGGTCAAAGTATAACATTATAATCTTCGTATAATTTTTTCAAAAGACCCGTTCACTCGGTAGGTGTCGAGCCATCGATAGAAAGAAGTTTTACTTTATTTGGTCTTCCATTAGACCGATCATCCTCCGATCGTATCCGTTATTCGGTTTACGACACGATCTTTCACGGCAGTGCTTTCTACGTAGCTCGTCGTTCGGTCCAGGTCGGTATTACTTCAAAGAAACCTCGAGAGTGTCGTAGCATATATGCATACATAAAGTGGGTGTAGAAAGTATTTCTATGATCTTTCTAGCCAAATAACTTTTTTCTTTAAATAAATAAAATATCCTAAAATTGTGCAAGGAAAGACCTGAAAGTTCTAAAAATTTTCACTTTCAAGTAGCTATAATTGATCAACCCCTAATAAAATCTACCCTTATGAAACACCAAGGAAATATCTAAATACTTAAAATAGCCACACGATCGTACTAATCCCGATAAGTCGGCACAATCAACGAAGAATTCTTTTCTCGATCAAGTTTAGTATCGGATCGAATTTCACCTTGTACCAGTTTAGAAGAACGGAAGGTGTCCGGCCGTGGTTCACGGGAAAAGGACTTCCTGTCGCGTGACTCATCGCAGTCGTGCCGTCATTGCTCTGACGGATCCTATTATCGTTCCTGTCAGCCAACCGGACTACTCTCCTCTCTCTCTCTCTCACACCACCATTCGACCTCTCCTATAGCTTTGAACCTGACCCATCACTCTCGTTGGCCTCGCGCGATCGAATTATTCAGCGAGCCTTGCGCTTGCTATCTCTCGAGCTACTACCAATTTCCTTTCCTTCCCTTCAACACTGTCGGTTTAATCGAAAACGAATATCTTGGAGAAGAAAGAACTTATGATTCATAATAAAAAAATGTAATTACTAATAATTAACGATGTGTTCGCTGACCATATAGCTCTGTCAAGCATTATTTAAGGGGTTACGCCACCCTGAGACACTCCAAAACATACTGAAATTGAAAAATTATTTACTGTATAACTATAATATATAAATGGTTTCTTCTCATTCCTTTGTTTACAGCATATATGTGGTAACAATTTGTGAAAATTTTGTCTAAAAATATTAGAAATGTTGTCTCCCGAAGCTCTTTTTCCGTTACGCCCGCTGGCGGCTATCACTTTTCCGAGGTCCAGGTTCGTCTAAGAGAAAAAAACAAAAAATATTATTATTCAGTGATAAAATAGCTATGGTGTAGCATAGGGGTTTTTGAAAAAAATAGTTATTGCGTTCAGTATAGCTCCCGTTCTGTTTTGAACCTATAAGTTAGACACTAAAAAATTTATTATAAACAAACGGTTTACCGCATCGAAAAAATCCTATGCTACACTTTAGATAATCTTATAAAGAATATGTGTACCAAAGTTGAAGTAAGTGGGATGAATAGTTTCCGAGATTTTTTGACAGCCAGTGCGAAAAACGTTGTTTCGAGAGACAACGCATATCTTATCTATTTTTTAATATTTTTAGACAAAATTTTCACAAATTGTTACCACATATATGCTGTAAACAAAGGAATTAGAAGAAACCATTTATATATTATAGTTATACAGTAAATAATTTTTCAATTTCAGTACGTTTTGGAGTGTCTCAGGGTGGCGTGACCCCTTAAAGTCATACGTGGAAGGGTTGGGAAATTTGTTTGATTCGGGATTCGATATCTTCCTTTCACTTTGTACCATGCCCACTGATTCAGTGGCATTACAAACGCTCAAATTTCCTGTCTTTGGAAAGAGAAAAGCGGTTAGCTCGCCCACGATGCGTTCTCAAACTCTACCGAGTGTTTATGCAATGCGGGTGTACGGTACTTATGTACACACACATAGCTATGTAAAAGGAACATGCGCGCGGGTGGATAATACAGCGATCTCTCGAAGTAACTCTCGACCTTGAACCTTTCTCGGCTTACTCGGCAATCCTGCGGCAAATCCTGCAGCTTTCTGCGTATGCGTGAACTCTAACCATACCGCATAATTAATGCGCGATTCGAGAAGCCCAGTTCTACGGGAGTCTTGGAGTTTTATATTGAAAGTGGTGATTAGTCACTCCCGAGTACCCGTTTGAAACGATCGAGACCGTGGATCGAATTGATTTCCGGTTCAATTGGATCTAACATCTTCAGAGTGTATATTCAATTTTAATTTACTGGGACCAGTGGCCGCATATTCAGTTTTTTTTTTTGGTATATTTACAATGGTTCTTGACTTTCCTTTTTATTCATCAAATTGAACGGAGGAAAATTCTGTACAACACGGCTACAGATTACAATTTTCGAGTGCAAATGGTATTGTGGCATACACAAAAAAAGAGATAACTTTTGTTCTATTTAGAAAAAAAAATTGTTCCTAGAAAGATTACTAGTGAAAAAGACGAAAATCGATATAAGAGACCGAAGGGTGGATACAGGGTAGAATAATTTCTATCTGGTGCGACAGGATAGTAAATAGGACGAGAAAGGCAATCTAGCACTTTTGGCACGAATCCAAAGGGATTCCAAAGGAATCCAAGGGAACGTGAGACTACCATCTTTCTTGCTCTATCTCTCTATTTCTCTCCCTCTTCTTATTTCACCCCTGTCTCTGGTAATAATTGCACGAGGAACGCCTTTCTCTCGTTCGATCCTTTCATTTTCGATCTCCCCTCTTGGTACACGTGGACACGTCTGCGAGCTGGAAAGTTTGTTGCCTCCTAATTTCGAGAACAGTGAATTCCGCACCCCTAAAACTTCTCTAGCTTGGCAACAAGCTAGAGCAGGAGGAAACGAGGTCTAAATCAATTGGACGAGCGCTAGACGAGCGATGATACGACAAAGAGCGACGTGACGTTCCCGAAAGATGAGAATGGTTCTCTTAAGATGGAACGTAACTGAGTTTCCTGCTACTTTTCGTCTGGTAAACTCAATCAAATTTAATACCACAGAGAACTAGGGGTTCTATACTTCAAATTTTTTCATCATAATTAACCAAGTTATCCATATAACATTATGGTTAGATTTCTAATGAATTCATCCATTTATGTGTTATTAAAGTCTTGTATCTATCTTGATAAAAGGCTATATTAGAAATATGTTTAATACTTTTGCCCAAGTGATGGTTCAAGAATTATTTTTTTTCTGTAATATGTCAGTCTTTCTTACTTTCTAGAACCTTATTTAAAAAACTACAGACCATTTTTCTTTCCACAATTGCGTTAAATCAAGACCATGTTATAAAAGTATTTCCAATATTTTCTAAAACCCTGTTATATAACTCATGCACAAATAAACTAAAACTATTTTTGCTTTTAACGGAACGAAGGTGAAACAGCCCTCACATACGTACACCTTATCTTGTACTAGTGTCATCTACACCTGCGGTGTATGCATGAAACTTTTGCGAACCATAGTAACGGTACAACGAACTCGGCTCGTTATCCTAGCACGGTGAATAATTTATAGATAAGAATAATTACGCGAAAGTTTAGTGGAGCATAGTACGAGCTCGTTACGGACGTTCGCGTGTACGGTGTCATTCCAATTTCTTCTTCTTCTACTTCTTCTTGTGCTTCTTTCCGGTGTTTAGAATTCTCCATCTCTTTCTCTTTAACGAAGCGTGACGAAACGAGCACGTCCTTCGCGTTATTCGCACTCGGCCTTGCCCGATACGAATGTCTCAAAATTAACGCGTATTCTAGCAATATCCTACCAGTTTTATATTGTGCATGATAAATAGGCCGTAACACTCTAAATTAAGCGAAACTCCAAGGAAAATAAAACAGTCTTAAAATTGTACATTGATTTTCTATTCAGCCAACCGAATAAAAATGAATTTTCTAATTCTTTGAAAATATTACAAAACTCAGTGAAACTTACAAAATACATGCGATCGTTACTCTTTTGAAAGACTTCGGTTATAAAGATAAAAAATGATTCAGTTTCAAAAAGCGTTCGAATACTTCCTACACACCCACTATACATGAAATTATACAGGGTGTCCGGTTCCAGGTGTCCAAACGGAGAACTACATGTACACATCAATGACTTGAGTCGAAAAGTCTGATACCATTTTTCGAAATTCGACTTAGTTAACAAGTTAATAATTAACAAAGATCAGCCAATTACGGCGATTAGTGAAAAAAGGCGGTTTACTTGAGCTTGCAGCTAATCAAGAAACGAAACAGTAGGAGGAATAATCCACAATAAACAACGTTACATGTCACTGCTTGCCGTGATTGGCCTATCTTTGTTTGTTAATAACTACTTAATTGTGCCGAATTGCGTAAAATAGTATTAGACTTTTCGACTCAAATCATTGATGTGCACATGTAGTTTTCCGCTTGGACACTTGGAACCAGACACCCTGTATATAGCGAAATTGGAAACGACAAGGACGACTCGATTTGCTAATTTAACAAGAAATTGAAATTAGTTCCGGTACCGGGTGTTCCCTGCCATACAAGAGTAACAGGAACCTTTTTTCTTTCTCTTGAAAAAAAAAAGAACAACGTCCCAGCTTTTTCGCGATGCGCTCGAGCGCATCTTTCGAGATTTCTCTTTAAAGGGAGTAACAATTTCGAAGATGATTAATCGACGCGTCCCATTCATTCGTTCATCTCACTCTCTCTCACTTATCTCCTTTTTTCTTTGGACTTTTACAGAGCCCGTGATGCCACCGCCGGATCGTCGGTGTCGTTAGCAGCGGGCCTTAAAAAATGGCCTCGATCCTGGGAGACGGAACGGGCCCCGGGGGCTCGGGCCCCTCGCGATGCCTCCTACTTCTACAGAGGTCCCTGGCTATACAGCTGACCAGGGGCCCGCCTCCTCAAGTCCTCAATGCCGGCCAACGTGAAAGTCCCAAGGAGCATCCAGCCGATGAGATGTGGATGTACGATAAAGGTTATAATTTGTTTCAGGTGAGTTCAATGCATACCTCCGCTTCTTCGTTCGAACTAAGGGAATTCATTCTTTTATATGTTCATCCTTAGAATTATCTTTTTATTCGATGAACTAGGAAAAAGTAATAAAAAAAAAAACATATAATTATTAATATATAAAGGTAAATATGTATATGTTATGTATACGAGACAGACGATCACGTATTCGTATGCAAACGGTCGTTTCCCTATCCGCTAATTATTATGCAATATATGTTTAATCCGTTCACGTTGACTCGCTTGTCCTTTTACAATACGAGCCGCAGAAATGAAGCCGTTCAAAGATCGTTCCCCTATGAACCGTACAACGTTCCACAAATCATTCTTTTTTTTGTTGAAATTAAAAATAGTAGCATATCAATCTTGGAAGATACATAATTTTATGTGGATAGCTGTGAATGCATTAACCTTTTGCGCGTCACAGTGATAAAAAATTGGAATAAAAAGTTAATATTTTGTATGACAGCTAGATTCACATTTAAATATATAATTTGAAGGATCGATTCACTAACTAAAACATAAGACTCGATCGTTCATCAATTCCATTTTGTTCTATGTCAGTGACCCTTGGTCAACCTTCTTTTTATTAATTTCTCATCGTTTTCCATAAATTAATAAAAGTCGATCGTCCGATCCAGTTTATACGATCTACGATCTATTCAGATTCGATCTAATTTATCAAAATATGTACTGTCGCACGACGTACGCGTTCAGGGCGTACCCCGACCGTTTCGAATTTTAATCAGTAGCCCCCCTATAGTCTCTAGTTACCAGAAGGCCGTGTGGGCATTACTGCAAGCATAAATCACGATAACATAATTTATATGCTAATACCTCGAGAGACTAGCGTGAGCGTGAGCTGCGTGCAAGGTATGTAATGCTCGTCTAGCAGGCCATAGTTGCGCGTACCTGCGTAAGTACCTAAGTACTTACGTATACAACCATCCATAGGCGTCAACTTTTCTAATCTCTTTTGCGTCATGTGATTGGAATACCGTCTTTCTGGTAACAGGTGTTTGAGATATTCCTCTTATAGGGCGGTATGGTCAAAAGGACACAGACATGGTTGGTATAGGGTACAACCCAGCAATTCCCAAACCTGTGTTAACTTTCTGTCTAACTTCCCTTGTAATTTACAAGTTTTTTTAAATGTTCTTCATATATTACCTACCAAAGAGAATTCCCCGACACCTGTAGGTGCTTTGAGCATAAAAAGAAGAAACAGGCCCGCAGGTGTCCATGGGAACTGGAAGGTAACCGTAGGCTAAAGAAACAAGATTTGGGGGGGAACTTTTAGTTGAAGAATTACACCGAACCCTCGCATAACAGGAAAATAATTCGAGTCATCTCGAATAGCTGATTTACATTTGTTTTTTATATATGTCGTATGTACCTAAATATTTTCTTGTTACGTCAAGCATAAAAAAGATATGTAAACGGTATAATCAATCGAGGAATGCAGAAGTAGTGAAAATATATACGGAAATGAGAAGATAATCGAAAAAAATGATCGAGTAGTCTCGATATCTTAAAGGTAGAAAACTCGATCCTCTGGTCTGGTTCGTCCTCGAGTTCGTAAATCAGCGACACGTACCGTATATATCGCGAACAAGCTCGACTTTTATTTCCTCTTTGAGAACTCGTTTATCCGCGGGATGCCCATTCCCCACCCTCCTGTTCCCCCCCTCCACCTCCTCGTTTATTTGTTTACCGATTTAATTGCAAAAAAATCTTTCCTTCCTCTTCGTTTTTGCACGAGCTTCGTTGCTTCCTCGAGAGAGAGAGCTTTCAACTTTACGATGTCTTAGAGAACGATCTTGGCAAGAAGCTATTCACTTCCACTTTTTATTTTTCTCATTATTATTTTCTCTATTATTTAAAAAGAAAACTTCGTGAAATCCTTACTATTTTTTTTAAATATTTTAAAGATGATTTTAAAGAGTGATAAGAATACGAGATAACGAGTAAATAAAATTGTCTCAAATTTTTAATTCACTATTAATCAGTAATCAAAATTGTTCTGATTAATCGGTCAATTTGCTCTACGATAACGTCACTTAATTTCGTCGTGCTGTATCTGAAAATGTAACTCTCCTTTCGCAATGGCAACTATATTACGGTCGACAGGATGCGCCTCGGGAAATGACGCCAGGCCATCGGTGCAGAAATCACCGATTGATCTTAAAATAGTATTACCGGAAAGCGAACGAAGAGGTTATTGCCTCACTCGCTCAGTAGTAGGAAATCGGAAAATGACTACTAAATGCTTGGGTTAATAAACGAATCGTATACATACGAATTCAGCAAACTCTGCTGGACTTTTTAGATCTCTGATCATTTTGACAAATGTCATGCGAGATACGCAAAATAAGTAGCTAAGTTATTTGTATAAAATTCAATGTTATTGCATTGAATATTCAATTTTAATTTGAAATACATATCATTCAACATTTTATTTTATTTAAAAACATGTTATTTTTTCACTGTACGTGGAAAGTACAAAGTTTTCGATTCCTACTAAAAGTTTTCAGACCTCTCGATTCTTTCCAAGACACTCGGCCGATCGTACACGAGCTTGACAAAACATAGTTGGCATCGCGAAATGTTTCGCTATAACAGATTTATGTCTTTACTCTTGGCACCGATCGTGGAAAACTTTCTGGCGAGTCCTTTCATCCATTCTTAACTTTTCCAAGAAATTCAATCCACGAATGCCACAAAACACGATTCTTTATCCGATATTAAAGTACCGGATAACTTTTGTCGCATTTTAAAAATTCTTTTGTTAAAAAGATGACAATTCTTTCACATCCGATCACATTTACTTATTCCAATAATTATTTCATTTTTTTATTTATCTGGTATGCTTAAAATATCTTCGAATTTATCGTTACGCAGACGGTACGCTTTTTCACGCGGTTAAAAGCTGCAAAAGAACACAAGGCACTTTCACTGCGGTTCTCGGAAAGAAAGTTGAAAGAATCCGAGCTTGTGGAAGAAGCTCGTGGGATAGTGGAGCACAAAAGGGCCGGCACCCTTGTTCGAAGAAGCACCGAGGTTAACTTTGCCCTACGAGGACGTACTTAACCACCAAAGGGTCCGTCAAAAGGCACAGAGAACCTTTTCACACTGAAAGCGTTGTCCCAATTTTCTTTCCTTTGATCGAACCGGCTGATTTTATCGGATAACTAAGATTCGATCACAAGAAATAACAAAATTTTGTTTTTCTAATCGTATAATAAATAAATAAATAATAATATGTAAATGCACACTTTCATATTCATTTATTATTGTCATTATTTGTTTGTTACCACGCGAATGATAATTTTTCCTGTCTTTTTTTCGATAAGATCTTTTGATAGTGCAGTGCACCTGACTGAACTATTTTTTATCCGAAAATCTCGAGCGTCCTGCGACCTTCCCCTCAAAAAGCAAGAGTCGCCCCATGCTCGTCTAACCGTAACGTTTCCTTCGGTGGATTCGAATTTAAAGGCGAAAGCTCGTATCAAGGATATAGAAAGAGACGAAGGAAAGTTTCTTTCGGTGTTTCGAGCGTGCACAGCTCATGAATAATATTTTCTTATGGGCTAGGCGTCTCCCTTCGTGCGTGAATAGTCGAAAGGGAATCAGATTTTATTCCCGATCACGTAGCAGCCATTTTTTTCGACTGTTCCTTCCACAATAGGATCGTTAAGATGGAAATCATGTGAAATCGAAAAAAAACGAATGCGTTACGCAAAATGTGGAAATATAAAAAATGTCGAATCAGAAATTTATAACCCTCTTTCCATCAAAATGTACCGAGACAAAGAAAAAATTGAAGCTATTCCAAAATTGATTAGGAAAATATCACGTTTAATATGTACAAAAAAAAAATCAATAAAAATTGAGTTCACCCACATTTACGAACTTCCGCAGTCTCGTTGTCAATTGTTTTATTTTCCCAAAGATCGTCCATTCTTGGAGACATAAAAAAAAAATTGTCAAACGTGCTGAAATCGAAACTGGTTCGCTCGTATAACACGTAGCTACAAATATGGAGTCCTTCGAAATGCAAGAACGAGCCGAGCCGGCTTTTTAGAAGGGGAAATTCGTCGTGCTTCGTTGCACAGGCACAAAACGTGTACGCTGTGTGTCGTTTGCAGAGGCAGTCTGGTCCAGATCGATGATGGGCATAATTTTGCAGGGTGCCGCGTGCGGTTCCGCACTGCGGAAGCGCGAGCCCGCCTCTCCACCTTCGCGCGCCGGCACTTTGTCGGAGAAATAAATGTCGAAGAGAGGGGAGAAATGAAATTTATCATCTTTCATTCTCGATCTCAATTCATTTCGAATTGTACGTAATCATTTGATCTATGATGAATGTCATTCGTAAATTGATTAAATCCAAATTAAAATATACTTTTCTACTGGTTAGTCACTCTTCTCGTCTCATGTATGAAATAATAAGAAAAAAATAGCAACAAATAAGCTTTCCAGGGAAAATATTTGAGCAAATATGTGTCAAGTGTCACGTTATGTCACGGTAGGATTCCTAAGAAGGGTCCTTGAGCTCGCTCGATGCGGAAAGTCTCGTGGAAAGAGAAATACACGGGACTTGTGCCAGGATAACGGTCCATTTCACGTTTCGAGCTCTCTTCTACCGCAGGAAACGTATCCTCTCTCTCTCTCACTCATTCTTTCTCTTTATCCCGCAGCCTCTTCCTACGATCGTATACCATACCTATGTACCTACGTACTTACCATTTGCATCCGCGTGCGCATGAATAATGAACGCCGCAGCTTTAATCATCCTACGGCTAGAAGGAAAACACATCCTTGATAAGAGTACAGCGATAAACATTCAAAAAATTAGCCCTACATGCTGTTCTCGATCTTGTATATTTGTTTGTCAAAAGAAATCAAATTGCAACGATTAACAATTAATATTGTGATATTACTCAAAGCATGAAACTGCTTATTATTTATTAACGGTAACGTTTAAATTGTTTCTTTTCAATTTGAACAATTTTCTTATTTTATCCATAAAAAAAATGTTCTTATGTTTTCATTCGATTTTGTTGACATATATGAAAATAAATTAGAATATGAAATTATAATGTATATAATGTCATAAAATATGAAACGACATTAATGGTGTTTCTAACGTTAAAGTAGCCATAATCAGTCCCCCACACTTATCGTTCCCCTATTTTTCGAACTCCTAGAAAAAGGTTTATTAAATATGTCTCGTATCCCGTCGTGAGTGGTCTCCCACTGGGAAGAAACGAACGAATGTGCGTTTGTACGTCGTTTGCGAGCCAATGGAAGCGGCACTTTGAACACGTTAAGTCGGCGGAACGTCCTGGCGCCGATCGATTCGAACGCTTCTCCCGCTAATTTCACGGTCGCGCGTTACGAGATGGGGGGAAAAAGTGTGGCCTCGTGGTAGGAACAAGTCTCGTGGTTAGGGTTAGAGAAAAGCGTTTGGAAAAATCTTTTACGAAGCCATTCGTTCGGTAGTATTGTCCAGTTTATGGGCTTCTCCATAAGGGTCCGCTTATACGCTCACATATGTCTGTGAGTGTATACGTGTACATGTTGACGTACGAAAAATAGGGTTCGATGAAAGCTAGGAAGGGTCGGAGTTAGGACGAGGGTGAAACGGTACTGAGCAGCCCCATGATCAAGCTAAACGCTTAACGACCGTATTTCGCCGTATTTCATGGGATAAATCGTAAGATTCTGTCCTACCGCATGGAAAGTGCCGGATTTTCGCCATAAACATGGCGACTACTTTCTTGGTTCCTGTTATTTTCTCTTTGTCTATGTCAGATAGAGAGGTGGGATGGTTTTGGACACTTCCGAAACACATTTCGAGCTTCTTACGTTACAGAAATATAATACCTATATAGTGCCTATAATAACATGGTCTTCTGTTCTTCTCAATGTTAGTTGAACAAGTAATTTAGCATATTACAATATAAGCATAACTTGACTCGGTCAGATTGTTGGACTATACCTGACATTCTTCTACTTCTATTTTTCAGAGTTTCCTAGAAGCAAATTCCAAGTGCTGGTGGAACGCGGCACTCGTCGATGCAACAAGGCAGCTCAGGTACAAAGGCCACGTGTCGCCGGGTGTACTAATGGTCGGTGGACCACCCTGTGCCCTTGAAGTTCTAAGGGCAGCTTGGGCTCGAAATGTACTTAGACCACCGGCTGATCATGCCATCACCTGTCTCGGTAAGTGTCTATTTTCGATTCCAATTATTTGCCCCATCAGACAATCTCAATTATTCTTCAGTAGAATCTTCCAACTTATTCCGAACAATAACGTATTTTTTTTTCTATTCTTCTTCCATTTTAAACCAAGTGACACCATGTAGATTAGGCTTACGAAAACGTATAAAAAGTACAAGGAATCCATTAAAACTCTGGCTATACTCCAGAAGAAGCATAGCTATCCCTTTTAGAGAAAAGACATATTCGAATCCCGTCCGATCTTCTTCAATCCTCGTACCTTCCGTAAAAGCGAGAAGAAGCTGAGAAGGATCAGCACGAAAGTGGAGTCTTTAAATCCTCGCGTTAGCATATCTCTCGAGTTATCTTTACGCGAGCAGGGTTCTCACTTTTATCGGCACTCCTTTGCTCGGGAACGAACGGATAGACGAGGCTTAAAGCCCGTAGGATGTTTTACATTCGCCAGGAGCGTATACCTTACGCGTGTGCGCATATGTATGGTGCCCTGTACAAGTTTAAGAAGAAGAAAAACAGAAATAGCTTCGTCGTCGCTTATCAGGTAGCACCGTCGAAGCATCACCGATTTCTATGCGTATAATATAGTATACTAACTTCTTCCTTCTTTTGTGATTCCCTTCCTTCCTTTCCTTCTTTTTTCCCATTCTCTTCCCGGAGCCTCTCACGCCCCTCTATCTAAACACGCCTACGCGCTCGACTATCCCGCATACCGAGCTTATACTAATGCATACGCGTATATATCCGAACGCCCAGTGGCGTGCCAACGTTAGATCTTACCACCCTCCCTCCCATATTCCATTGAAATTCACCTCCAGCGTTTCCCGATACCGGGAAGTCATCCTTATGCTCGAGCCTACGATTCAAAATTATGTGCATAATTCCTTCGCGAATCCACGCACGTGCTTTCCTTCGATCGCCGTACTTCAAAGATGAAAACTGCGAAAAGAAATATTATTTTTAGAGATGATCTCGTGTCAAATCAGAATGATCCTGGCTAGAATTATTTTAGAGAGAGAAAGGATGAAAGAGCGTAATACGCCAATTTACTACAACGGAAGTTCAGATTAACGTGGTTAAAAAATTTGGGATGCCCCTCGTAATACATGACATCTGTTTTATGTAGGGGAAGAGTGGCATGAAAGAGCCACTTTTTGAAAGAGCCACTATCATTTTATACAGTAGTTTTCGAACGAATGTTGGACGAATTATAGTTTTTAAGTAGCAAAACTGGTTGCTAGTTAAACTAGCAAAAACTTTACTAGTTTTTCAAAAACTAATTCGTCCAACATTTGTTCAAAAATTACTGTGTAAATGATAGTGGCTCTTTCAAAAAGTGGCTCTTTCATGCCACTCTTCCCCTACATACGACTATATTTTTTCGAAATTATATTATACTAATATAATTCATATATTTTAATGTCCTTCCCGATCGAATTATTCGACGTGTACCTACGCCACTGTACGCACTATACAAGCGTCACTTATATACTTATATATATAATGCAGTTCAACGAGAAGCGGCTTTCTCGTAGCCGCATAATTGCTCTGTCGTCTGCCTCTCGCGAGATCCAACCTCTTCATTTCCCTTCTACCGCGTTTCTTCGATCAAGAAACGTCGACTCGAGGAGACCTATAGATCTGTAAACGCGGTCACTCTCGTACGCGATATCTGCTGGCTGCCGCCATTTTGATTTCACCACGTGGATGATGTTCTATCGAGTTATAAGAAAGATTATCATCAAGTTTCACTTTTTGATCACATATTATTGAATATATGACTAATGATTACGACGTTAGTCATTATCCACACACTTATTATTTTTTCTTAATATTTACTTTGACAGCCTTATAAATATTGTAACAGATATACTATACACAGGGTGGTTCATTAGGCCACCGAAATATCTCTTCAGGTTATCGTGATGCAAAAAATGCTCAACACCGACGTAAAGTATTAAAAGTAATAACGGAGAACAGCAAATCCGATTATAGATTCCTCGGAAAGATTATGGATACCTCAGGGAGATCATAGATCGCACAAAGACCACCTCGAGGAATCGGGGGACGATCTCGAAGATGGCGCGTCTCGCGTATACATCTACTATGTGCGCGTTCACGGTATTCTATGCATGCACGATGGAATGCACAAAGAAGAAGAAGAAGAGGAAGTTATGCAAAGTGATACGGTGTGAAAGAGATCGAAACGCGTGTTGAAAGTAATAGGAAGATATAAGTTAGTACGATGGAGAAAACATTTAACGTTTTCGATAAACGTACGAACTTGGAATTAGCATCGATTGATATTTCGATCATTAAAAGATGAATTCGATAATTATAACGTCTTGTTCCAATCAAACGATAATCAAGTTTCCCTTTCTAATTTTTTTAATCTCATCCCCATCGTCAAGAAAATAATTACAATTGACATTTGCTAAACTCTGCATGTCCGTGTTTTCGTTACACTCGATTGGCATGATTTCCAAAACGATTTATCATTTACTCGCTAAATGAATTTTTCAATGACGCAATCAAGACGATCAAGGAAGATCAACTAATCCTGACAAAAATCTAATGATCGAGCGACGTGCTAATAGCCAACACAGTAACGATCCAACGATAAAAGTTTACTCGTGCTTAACGATCCTCAAAGGTCTATCTAACGTGCGTGAACACTGTAACATACCAGACTACCTTCGCGCATTCGAAGATCTTGATATCCAGCACGAATAGTGTCCCGTGCACGAAAGAGATCGTTCCCGGTCCGAAGCTTAGAATCGAGAGTCGATAAATCGAATCGGTCAAGTGGCAACGTTTTCCCATGCATTTATGTATCTCTCCCTCGGGTGCAGAAATACATTTTTCATAACCGAAACATTCGAATCCATGTCGGAGATATGCCCACTGAAATAAAACACGATTCTATTTGACGCGATACCAGCGATATCGGCTTACATAAGCTCGAGCTACCGCACGCTACCTGTGTGTCAGCTATTTACGATGATTTATCATCATTGTAGCTGGGCAATCGGGTTGACTTCGGTCGAGTTTCCTCCTCGATTGCTTTCTCTGTCTTTCTAAAACGTCTCTTTAAGTCGTCCGAAGCTCTCGAAAGTCCAGAAGAATATGTAAGAGAGAAAGAGATCAAAGAAATCCAATGTGTTTCTATAGAAATCCTCATAGTACGGCTTTTGCATCGTTCGAACGATAAATCAGAGTGCGAGCCTAGCTGCACGACGGTAGCTGCATTCCCGTGCGATCGATTAAGTCTCTATACGCGGTCGGTGCTCTCGCGTGCGCGCGAGCGTGCTCGCGACGATCATTGCTACCACTCCTGCTGTTACCTGCTTTTCAATGCATAATTTCTTTATACAAAGACATACATATGTACGATATACCTGTAGGCATTAGCTGCTTCTTCGAAAAGTGGTACATGTCCACTTGGGATTAAAAGGGAATTACTTACATTTAGGGGAAAGTATGGTATATTGGACCGGCAACTAAATTGGACCACCTTTGTATTTCAACATAGATTTTCCAAAACAAAACTCAAACGTTCAATGTCACAACGAAAACAATACGGCCGATATGTAATGAAGTTAGATGCATATCGCTTGGTGTTGCCAATATTGAAAAACAATCTTTTGAAATACAAAGTTGGTCCAATTTAATTGCCGGTCCAATATAGGGGAAGAGTGGCATGAAAGAGCCACTTTTTGAAAGAGCCACTATCATTTTATACAGTAGTTTTCGAACGAATGTTGGACGAATTATAGTTTTTAAGTGGCAAAACTGGTTGCTAGTTAAACTAGCAAAAACTTTACTAGTTTTTCAAAAACTAATTCGTCCAACAGTTGTTCAAAAACTACTATGTAAATGATAGTGGCTCTTTCAAAAAGTGGCTCTTTCATGCCACTCTTCCCCTACCATACTTTTCCCTACTTAGAAAATTTAGTTGTAGTCTATGAACGGTTAGTACTAGGTTGCAATAAGGAAAAAAATATGATATATCTCAAAGTAGATTGATGCATGGGCGTACATACGTGAGAGTAAGAGAGACTATCGAACACCTGGAAAGGTCCACTCTCGTTATCATACTCGTAGCGACAATGAGCAGCGGCGGGCAAGCGCGACTTAGAAAGTGGTTTATGCTCGGACGATATATCTCCAGACAGCTCTCGCGGTCGCGAGGGTTTTCTCGGTGCGAGAATATCGACGCACGTTCCAACGATATCGCGCCTCGATCGTTCCTTATTCCCAAGGACGCCGAGTTAGGGGTAGGTAGGTAGGTTCGTTCGTTCGAGAAGCGAGCCGTTTAAATGGGAATTCCATCGGGCGACGCGCCGACGAGTTAATAATTCATTCAGATAAGGAACCCGTTCGAAATAGAGACAACTCATCCGTAAGCGCGAAAAAGGGTACACGCTCGAGCTGACGCGAGCGAGTTGCCAGGTTGTTATCGCGACACGCATGCTCGATACAGGTATTAAAGAATAGCTTCTCTTTTTTTCTTTTCTACTCGATCGGAAAGGAAACAGTGCGAGTGATTCGTCTGTGGTGGTATTGAAAGGATATCTTAAATATACTGATTTATATGACAGTGATGATTAAGACAATTTGAAAAGTATTAAAAATGCTGGTAAAAATTAACAGTACGTATCTTAGAATTGAATATTTTGTTAAAAACTTTAAATGTGTTTAATAATTCGTCAAATGTGTAAAAATTGAACAACTTGTGGAATATTTTGTATTCACCATTGCTGCTAAATGAGAATCTTGCAGAAATTGCAGAAATTCAATAAAATTATTTGTATAATTTCAAAAAGCATACCTTTCACATTCACCACAAATAAATAAAACCCCCGGGAACGAAAAAAATATGAGTTTCTTTTGAAATGCCAACGGCCCGTGATCAAAGCAGCATTATCGATTCGCATTTTATGGCAATGTTCCAACATTTCCCGTTCATAGTACCTCGCTACCACCACCACCACCACTTTTACCATCCCCCTATCGACCGTTCACGTGGCGCGAAGTATTACGGCACCGGTCGATTACGGTAATCGAGAGTTCTCCGTGATAATCGACTCGTGGAAAGGGCCGTCGTCGCCGGAAGGGAAAATTAAGAAGACTGGGAGACGCCGTTCGTAGACTGGCGAAGAATATCGACGGGAGAGCTCGAATGCGAGGGTGAATTAGCTTCTCGCGCGGAACCAGCGTTCGCAGCCCTTGGGCCATACTTTTTATTCACCGGTAATCATAAGGTCAACCTCTCACGCTAGAGCCCGCCAACTCACGATTTTCCTATTCTCTTGAAGATTGGTCTAATGTTCTAGCGTATGATCACCATTTTAGAACTCTCGAATGATCTCAAGTCGATTCAAAATGGTATTTAAAAATATATTTGAATGTCCATCGATAAAGATTAATAATAATGCACTACAATAAATTATATCTAGGTACTCATTTCTCTTTCTCTTACTCGATTATTATATCATTTGAAAGTCATAATAAACCACTTATAAGATTTACGAGACCAGGTGATCGCCGATATCGTTACGATAGTGATGGATAGGTAGCTCGATAGATAGCAAGCAATCGATGAGAGAGTGTCGCGAGAAGTCGAGAGACGCACCAGAAGTAGTAGTATGGGATATATCGGACGTGACACACATAACCGGGCTACCTAGCGTCGTCTCCATGCATGCATGCGCTAGATGCGACGTTCGCGAAATAATGCCTAATAGGAAAGTTGAATCGAGATCGGTGGGACGTGACCCAGAAGCATCCAGTGCTAAAAGGGGTCGAGCTTCTGTTTCGATCCCGCCTTCCTTCGTCCGATGATCATCGGCCCGTTCGGATGGCGAGAATCCAGTTGATGCGCTCGCGACGGGAAGCTGCCACTCGAAAAGATGCCGTGGCACACATCGATCGGATACTGTACAGTTGTACACTCTTGTAAGAGAGAAAGAGAGATGGATGGATGGATAGAGAGCCCGTTGCTCTTTCGATTCTCGTGAGCGCGTGGTGCTCGTTGAAGGATCGAAAGAGGGGACCGTGGGATCCCTTCTACCAGTCTGTGTACACACGAGTCTCTCGAGTCTCTCATGGCAGCAAGCGCCATGGTTATAGCAATGCCAATTTACATGGCTGTCCCACGAGAGATCCGTCTGTTGGTGCTAGGAAAGAGAAGGAAAGATAAACGCGAGAGTAGAATCGATTTAATGTAGGTCGATTGTCTATGGCTGATCTACGGGCTCGTGTGTTTTACAATTTATCGCGACGAAAGGTCGGCTTTGTGACTCTGGACCAAACTTTGACCCTTTTTTTTTTTTCAAAAACCATCTAAGTTTTCCAAGAACTCGAGCGAGTGTTCGAATGAAAAGGATGAATATGACGAACATCGTGAAGATAAAACGATGAGACGAGGTTTACACGTGTGTACGTCCACATGTTTATATATTTATTTGTCATCTTATTTGATGTTTAACGAGCACACTTTACTAACGTTTATCGTTACTCGGCTAAACGCAAAGCTCAGCCTAAAATTACACGGCGCGATCGAGCGCGCGAGCCGACAATTTCCGCATTAGTGCTGCGCGTAAGCCGCGTAATGATACAGCTCACCTCTCTTTCTCTCTTTCTCGTTCTCTTCGCGAGCGTGATCCTTGTTTTATGGAGGCTCGTTACTCTTAGCTCTCTGAAAATATTTGCGCGCGAACCGATGCGTGAAATTTTATGTGATTCCCGATGAAATCACTCCTTTCTCGATTTCTCGGCTTCTTAACCTATCTCTGTCTCTCTTTCTCTTATACGTTTCTAAGGTAATCCATTAGCAAGCTTGTAATCATATTTATATAGTTCAACAAAGCGAGCAAATTATCGCACCTTTCTCGTCTCGTATATTACCTTTTTTCCAGTATTTCTATGTTAGATGAATAAAGAGAGTGAGAAAAAGACAGGTTATCGGTACGCTCATAGAGATACCGAATATCAGGTATATAATCATTGTACTGTTAAATGAAATGCATGTTTCGAATGAAATATCCGATCGATCAAATTTAATGATCGATCATACCAGTGATTTAATAAGTTCATTGAGCCTATCAACTAAAATCTATCGAGTTCACGTTCGAAATAAAATGTCGAGTCAGGCTCGACACAACCCGATCGAATCGACTTACCATTAGACGAAATGTACTGGAATCGTTCTGTTAGCACGAATCAGCTAGATCGAAGTCAGCTAGGTTAATAAGAGCTCGGGTTGCTATTGGTACCTACCCGTAATTAAACGATTATTTAAGACCAGTAGCGAGAGCACCTTTCGTCGAGATACCACTGCTATCTTGGCGCTTTAAATCAACATCCCATCTTAAAGTCTAGACTCCGTAGAACGGAGAGGCTGCGCCATTGAGTAACGGATAATTGCAGGCAATGCTAATAAATTAATCCCATGCCTCCCTCGGGCACGCCCACGGGAGACGCGTGGTATCGCCTAATCGTACTATGTTGTATATATGTCTATGTATATGTATCTAACCAACTATGACTATCTTATCCCACGAGAGTCGCAAGGTGTCCCGTTTTTCCGTGCAGCCGTCATCACGGAAAAACGCGAATGACACGAGCTACGAGCCAAGGTCGAATCTTCTACCACGGTATAGAAAGTATTCGTGTTTTTTTTCCAAAGTTAATTACGATGCACACCAAGTATAGTACATTATTATGATGTAACCTGATTTTCTGTATTGTAGCTGCGTTAGAAACCAATTCAAATTTAACTCAATCTTCTCGAAGAATGATACACAGAGACTTTCGAAAGTATATTTTTAGAATTTTTAGGACTATTTATTTAATATTCAAGAATTTACGTTTATGGCGTTTGTTATGGTCGTATTTTAACAGTTAAATTAATAGTAATTAAAATAATAAAAATAATATTAATTTTATAAAAGGAATTCCTTTTATAAAATCACTACTTGCTATTAATTTAACTGTTAAAATACGACCATAACAAACGCCATAAACGTAAATTCTTGAATATTAAATATTAGAAGGTCGATAAACTTATTAATTTAAAAAAATTGTTGGACTATTTATTTGGCAAATGTACATCACTCATCATCGAGGAGATACCATGTGAATTCTTCGAAATGTGAAAGCAACGTAGCCAAAATTCTCAGCCTAATTCGAGACATGTTTCTCGCGCGACATCCGTGCCACTCTCGAAATCTGGATTCGCGACAATTCCAAGAATCCGGTCGATCGATCGATCGCACGTCGTCGTTCGAGAGACGAGTCGATGAAACGAGCGGAAAATTACAGTGCCGTGTACCTACGTAGGTACCTTCGAACCGAACGTGAAAAAGGAGGAGCGTGAACGTTCTGTCTGCGAAAGGGAAAGGCGTCGATCCTCGAACCGCACGCCAGTAAAAACTTTTTACTGCACAATGTGAGCCTAAAAGAACGACGGTGAAAGAAAGAGAGAAAGATAAAACAAAAATTTATCGAAGAAATATCACGAACAGGGATGGGAGAGAAGTGAAAGCGCACTTTCGAGAGCAATCCCTTCTTACGTGAATTTTTGGAAATTGTTAACTCACTTATATCTGTGATGAGGGACCTAATAAATCTATATTATCTTTGTTTCTAATTCTAAATGTTCTAAATTCTAATGTCTCCAATATTTTGAAGCAACTATTTAAACCAATGGAATTGGATAAGATTAACATCGATAGAAGGAATCATTCCATAGAAATTTATGAAACGGTCGAGCTAAATTCGAAACTATTTTTAGATAAGAAGAAAGTTTCAGCGAGACGAGCGAATTTTACGAGAAATATCAGATTTCCTTTAAAATACTGCAATGACTAAAGCCGTATACACGCTCGTGTTATACAAAGATACATATGTATGTACATCCGAGTATCCATGGGAACTGGACCGCTCCACCTTTATATCTTTCTTTCTTATCTAGTCTTTCTCTCTCTCTCTCTCTCTTGTCTCCGCAACTCCTACGAATAGACACATACATGTATGCTTCTCCCATCGATCGTGCTCCTTCGCAAAACTCTTTCCACGATATTCGCGATCGTACCACCCAGCGCACGCGTTTGGCTCCATTCCAGATTAGGGGAACAGGAAAGATCGAAAGAATCGCATATTGTATTCAATTTTAATTGCTTCCTCGACGCGTCCACATTTAATATTCCATCACTGTCCGCTTTTGTTATCTGCCTACACTGGGAGGAATGTGATACTAAAAATGTAGGACGATGCGAGAGAATATATTTGATGCAAGAGAAAAGTTGAAAATATATAAAAATCATCTGTGTAAATATCGACAAATTGCAGGTACTGATACGAACGAAACAATTCCGAGCAACCGATACAAATTTCCAATGACTTGATGCTTTGCAGATTTAACAAATTTGACAGATCTGACAGATTGACAGCTTCATCGTAGGTAGAATAAAAAGAACCGTTTCTTATTTGACGTCCATTAGAGAACGGTCAAGGAAAAAAAGAATGACGCGACTTTGCAGTTCGCGCCTTCTCGCTCGCTCGTGCAAGAACTCCGTCTCGGAACACTCGGAGACCGCAAATAACGTTACTTTGCATTACTTGTGGTCGCTCGTTTGCGCAGTTACGTCCTTGAGCGTCTGGAGAGGCTCTAGCAAGCACGTTATTCGCTTATACCCGCTCAGTCAGACCGAAACGACTTCGAGTGGATTTCGATGTCGTACACGCATCGTCGTAAGATCCATCCAGTGATCTTTGTCAAAAGCAATGGAAAGTAAAAGAAAGCAGGACTAAAAATCTATAGAAAATGTCTCGAAGGCCAGGAACGTGTCATCCCTTAAAGAGAATCTTAAGTTACCGACGATCCTACACGGTGATTGGTCGGTTAGTTAATTGGAAGACAATTTTCCAAACCGCACAGATGTAAGATACCATCTACCGAGAATCGTACGATCGATGTCAACCTTACGTTTTAATTCGTCAAGCTGTTTATACCTAAGCCTAGATGGAAAGTCGTGTGGGATATGTTGTTGCATTAATGGTCGTCTCGTCAATGTCCGGAGTTTGTGGTCAGTTCCTTGTGGCAACGACAGAAGCTCGCGTCGCCTTTCACTGGCTAAGACGTAAAACGATGCCGGATCGAAGTGGATCAAAACACACAGGTGCGTTTTATCGTCGTTCGAAAGAACCCCGATAAAATGTACTCTTACCTGATCGTCCCACCTTCGCCGATGAAACGAAATTGAGGACGTCACGGTGTCCTTTTTTTTTCTTCGATCGATCGTTTAACGAGACTCTTCGTTGTTAATAATATTCCTAGGTGTGACTGCGAACGTAATTACGTCGAGCGTAACTATCTCTGTCCGTAAACGACGAAAGGCGTGGCGGGTCGTAGTCCTTCTCAAGTAGGAGTTGAAACGAACCGTTCGATTTTTAGCACAGGCGAGATCATTAATGCCATATGTAGGCTAATGTCAAGAAAGCATGACAGATCGTAAATATAAGCGACAAAGTGATCGATCACGCACGCGCCGTCCCGTAAGTCGCCCACTCTTTTAACGACCCAAAATTAATGGTACCAATGTGAAACTAATTTTTCACGACTAAACATAACCCTCGGTTGTTTGTCGATAAGACGAGCGTCTTTTTATTATCGACTCTCGATCATGGTACATACGTTGATTTACGTTCTCAAATTGCCACCTCGAACGATTCCTTTTAAGGTTTGCTTTGATCGTGATATATTATTATTACCGTTTCCAGCATTCGTGAAATAATCGTTTCCGAAGTTGGCTTCTGCAAGGTTTGTGTAATTATAAAAAGATGTTTGCCGATCAGTACTCGGAATCGTGAAATAAAACGCGTCTGACGTAGTACGAGAATAACAAGCGTGGCTTGGTGATATTGAAATGAAGTACGAGCGAAAAAAAAGTCTGATGGATAACGTACGTGAGAACGTAACTGTATTTTTAACAGAACGCGGATAGATCTCTCGATAAATGCGAGGCCAATTATGTTACGCGAATCGTTCAAATTTCCGCTCGATTAATTTCGCTCGTCGAAGAACTATCGCGACATTTCATCTCTGCACCGTTGATCTCGATCTCACTCTCTTTCTTTCTCTTTCTCGCGTACATTCGTGAGATGCTTGTGCCATCGCTTCCGTGTTACCGTTCGATCAACCTGTCGAAGAATTTATTGTCATTCATAAAAATGACTAACGTGTGTTCTTACGTGGAACTCTACGGATAAATCGATGGTTATCGCGTTGCTGCATAGTTTCTGTTATATATTTAGATAAAAATTGATATAATGTTAAAAGAGACTTTGTATAACTATTGGTCATTATCGACTATATTTTCAAATTTATTTTATATTCGTTTTTTAATGAGTCGATTAACAATTTACCATTACTTTTTCAATAGTGAATGATAAAAAATAAAATTAGTAAAATACGACAGAAATTGTGGGATGACTTTATAAAATCTCATCACAAGGAAGATCCATAAAAGCTTGTGAATGACTCTAAAGAAAGAACATGATCGTACGAAATGCACTTCTTTTTTTCCTATCAATTCCTAGCAAGGACACACGATCAACGGTTCGTATCGGCTGTAGAAATTACGACACACCCTGCCACGTTCAGCGAGAATGTTGAATCGACTATTAATATCGCCCACAAATCTGTCCTTTCTTTTTACATCGACTACTCGAGATATACTTCGGGACCGAGGATTAAATTGACCATAAATTTAGCAACTATCCGCGAACACGTTTCGTACCGTGGGGTACAGGAAATCTCGATACAATTACAAATCAGAAATTCCAGGTGTCTCGCCTACGGGATCGAGCGCGTATCTCTCCTTACTTCGCGTTGGTGTACATACACCTCAGGATTTACGTAATAACGAAGGTGTCCTCTGGTCTTTGGTACAGGGCTGATTCAGAAAAATCATTTTTAAATTTATGAGACGCATGCTGGCGTATAGAAACAGTTGCACGATCGCACGTTCGGTGGAATTTTATATTATTGCTATAAAAATGTAGGGAAAAACTTGGAGATGCAATCAGTAAAATTTCTACAATGTTTAGATGCTGATCTGCATATACAACAAATGTAAAAAGTTAAGTACAATTTTATAATTCACGTTTTGAAATCTTGAAATATCAGAGTACTTTGTTCATTAAGCAAGAAACGATTTAATGAAAATTGCATTTACGAACACTTTCCCACCATAAATTATTATTATATCTTCGATAATCCAAAATTACCCCCGAAGGAAAAGATCAGAAACCTTGCAAAATCTCTTGCCCAAGCTTACCAACAATAGGTAAGCTAGATTAATTACGATCCCAGCAAGATCATAATATTTCTGGATGCCAGACGATACTATCCCCATTGCCACATCAAAAAGGCTCGTTAATTATCACTAAAGGGAACAGCATTCGACGATGCAGCCCGATTATCCGAGAGGCGTGGAATTTATTGACGTTTATCTTTCGGTACGAAGACCGATCCCTTTGCCACACGGGCACGGTTGCGCCATTATCGAAACCGATCGATCGTTGGTCGGCTTCGAGGCAACAAAGAGCCCAAGACCTGTTAAAGTTTCCTGCGAGCGGCGAGCCTAACGTGGACTAACCCGATCCAGTCTCGTTTCAAGCGTGGTAGGTTCGACTAATAATAAGCTATGGGGTATGTAATCGATACTTTACAATGTATATGTAACAAATGGTAAAACATTGTTCTCCGTGTTATAAAACGTCGAAGCTGCTTGAACGATCAATTCTCATTACGATCTTTACGATAAGGTTATAGCAAAATAGTTATCAGCTTACATGATGTTCATCGTGTGGCTTGTATGCTAATAAAGTTATAGAATATTTGTAAATTTACACGGTGTTCATTGGGTATTATATTTACTTGTACTGACGTTTTTTTTTTAATTTATGAAGTTATATTTTTTTGTTAATTATGATAAGATTATAGAATATTTATAATACTTGCTTGTACCCGATAAATTGAAAATCCCGTCATTGGAACACGCGTCGATCGTTCGACCTCCAGTATCGCTAAAAATAGCAAACGGTTGATGCGACAGGTAAATTTATTCGGAATGTCTAAAGTATGAATAAGTAAAAGATCCTTAAACGACGATCTTAAGTATACGAGGTTCGTCCTTCTCTGAGTTTCAAGAGGAGGAGGTAAGCGAACCGCGATCCGGTGCGACCCGGATCCAATCGCAGAATTCTCGAGGAAGATCACGAATCCCATCAGTCGTCGTGACTGTCGGCACTCAAAAGGTTACTTACCTACTAGAAACAGAAATATCTTGTTCTCTACACCACTTGGTACGAATCTTCAACATACATGAAAAAAAAAACCGATTAGAAGCCACGTGAAAAAAGCGATAACTAAAAATGGAAAATGTTTTTTCAGTTAGCACGGAACCATCGCATAAGTACATACGTCCGATACCTAAGCCTCGAAATCTCTATTTCGAATTCGATTTAGATCCCCAAGCACGACCTTGTCGAGATAACCCCAAGCGATCGAAGCACATTTTAAACATTATCTCATAATAGTATCTTTTACGATCGTTATCTCGCCGATGAAAGTCAGCCGTTCGATCGTACTCCCTCGTAAATTCAATCGGTTCGACGATAACACGGATACTCTTGTACAATGCTGTGTTCTCGAACGGGCACTCGCGGGCTCGCGAGCCCCTTCGCAAACAGAGAATAAGCGTTACAAAAGGATCTACGAGCGTCTATCAGATATAGATACATCTGTCACGGAAGTGGCTTTTGGGTTCTAAAGAGAGAAGGCAAGAACAACATGAACCGATCGACTAGAGATGACTACAACAACGACTACTACTACCGTTCGCCACCTGCTTAATTGACTCGTATACTTATGTAATTTATTTGCATATCAAATTAATGGACGATGAATTAACTTTCTTACGTAACGAACGTATGAATACGAGAGCACGTGCGTAAACACGTTACGTTTCGCCTGTTATAGAATCGTTGAGACCTCCATCGGGAATTAGATGATTTTATGCAATCTGATCGTAAGACTATCTTTGGAACGTACACAATTGGACCGTTCTATCGAGTAACGATTGCTATTCATGTTATTTCGAACGTAATGATTTCTTTTCTATGGTTATACGATTCTAACGGTGATTATTTTTAAGAAGCAAATGCTGAATATTGAAAATAGACTTTGAAAAGACGTTGTCATAGAAGAAAAGCGAGATAAGCACTTTACTATAATTGACTCGTGCTGCTTACGCAATCTATTTGCATTCCAGAGGCGACTAACAAAACGGCCGAGTGTTAAACTCCGGCAGGCTATTGATCGCCGACAGGAATACATAAATCCAAAGGCAACGAGCGAGAAACCTGGTCCGGCATCGGTGCTACCAACCACACCTTGTCCGAAGGGAATCGCATCTAGGCGTGCCGATTCGAATCACACAACGCGAGCCTCACCATACCTTCCTTTCTCCTCCATCTTGATTCTCCTCCTTTAGGTTTCTGATCGAAAACCCCGCGGAATATCGAATCGATCGGCTCGAAAGGATCCTCATCGTCTTTTATACCCCGGCCTTGATATTCATCGTTCGTATACCGCTAATATTTTATCTATCTTCTTCTTTTATATCTCCCCATGTTTTCAAGTATTCGGATCCAGTGATCCTGGAACTAAACGAACTGGTTTTCTGAACGTCCCTATAAACGTAAATGCGAGAGAACGCAAGCGAACCATGGATTCTAAGCGAGAGGATTATAGAAGACGATAAATGTGGCATAATTTCGATAGGATTTGTTTGGAATTTGATTTGGAATGAACATGTTGCCAAGAAGACGAGATCGAGTGGCGTCAGACAAACAACTATTTTTCTTACTCTTTAGAAACTAAACCTCGAGTCGTCGTATAACGAAATTTTGTTAAATAAGGTTATAACATTGTAGAAATTCTCGTGCTATGCCAGGGTCACCTATAAAATATAATGAAATAATGCGATAAATTATAATGTAACGAGTAAAACCACATAATGCAGGTATACACTATCCGTACGATGAAAATGATGTTGGACGTAATAAGAAAAAAAAAAGAGATGGAAATTCTCTCCAGAGAAAAAGAGAGAGAGAAGGGAAAGGAGGGCGGTTGCCCGAGGCTCCGGAATCGCATCTCTCGGATTTGCATAGAGCAGCGTCGCCGCGGCATGCAGAGAGAAACGAGATAGAGAAGAGGGCAGGAACTCAAAGGTCACCTTGTTACGAAGTGATTCCTTGCAAGTGGTCTTTGCCGTTTCCCATGAGGCTGATCCATAAAGCGGCGGAGGTCGGCTGGCCTGACACGATGGATCACAGCGATAAGAATATATGCGGCGTGTTTTGCAACGTGTTCCAGCATACCGGAAGAAGTGGACTGCGCGAGGAGAACTATTCGCAGTGTGGTCCCCATCTTTCTATCTATCTATCCGTCTCTTTCTTACTCGTTTCTCCTCGATACTATCGATGTCTTTGTCTCCTCGTCGAGATATTTCTTTTCTCTCTTTCTCTCTATCTCTTATAGCAATATATTTGTCGATATATTCGCGTGGGCGAGTCGAACCCACCTTCTTTAACGTCTCGACACGAAACTCGACCGTGCGACGTGGGCTGTGTCGTGGTATTCTAAACAAAGGCTACGATGGAATGATAGAAAGGTGCAGGACTGCTAATAATAACCTTCTCGATGGCAGGTGCATATATCGGTGACGAACTTTCGAAGTGTAAATGCCCTCAAGGGGAATGCTCGAAATTCCTTCGAAGAGAACGGAGAATGGTTTACATAGTCTCCGAAGATATTAATTAAATAAGTCCGAGCGATGTTGAAACAAAACTAGTATATTATTAATTACTAGATTCGTATAATTTAATTTTAGTAGTTGGCAACGTATGCTTCTTTTTCTCTTTGTGGTTTCAGAATAAAATTATCGAAAATTATATGGGAAAGCTTGTTGAGTTTCTGGCCCCGAAGGGATCACGCTCGATATGCGTTTGACACTCAAAGTGTTAGAACGTACAAATCTTTTGGTGAGACAAGTTCAACTTTCGTTTCCCGGAAAAGTTTCCACGCACGAAGTATCGGACAAAGAGGTCGAGTCACACAAAGTACATTATCACTAATACTTTCTATAGTATCGAGGCCAGGAAAGAAGTTGTTTAACGGTCAATCTGCATTGAATGTTTGGCGTTGAAGATTTAAGGACACCGAACATTTATAATTATATATTAACTAATTAATTGTACGACGTTCAGGGTATCTAATTTCATAGGAGCAATAAACGAAACCCCAATAATTAATCAATCTCTCGTTAATCACATTTCGAAAAATTGCCCAAGTAATATTCGATATACCTACTCGAAATACGTAAATGGATTGGATGGAAAGTCGCTCCCTCTATCTCGTTGAACGGGGTCGAATCACGTATCGGGTCAAAGGTGATCGTAATATCCGTGTCAGCTCCCTTATAGGCTACGAGCCGGCCTGGCAATTTGAAATACGTCCTCGCTGGGATTCTCACGATGTTCCACGCCCTAGAAATCGACGCAACGAGTTTCACGATTCCTCTTCCTTCTAACATAAGCTTTCCTTCTCCAATCTTCATATCGATAACGATGAAAATTGTGCAATCACTATGTCGTTTCTACTTTCCTCTTGCATTCCCCTCCCTTTCCACCTAACGAGTCTCTTTCTCTCTACGATCTAAGAACTTTTTTTCGTCCGCTGAGATCGAAAGGTAGTCGCCATGGATAAGATCTTGTAAACGAGATCGAAACTCGCCTCTCCCACGCACCGATTACCGACAGGACTTTTAGTTGGATCTTTACAACCTGACCGTGTCTCGGCATATTCGCCTTCGCTTTTAGAATAAATTTCGATCGCAAGGAGAGGAGAAGAAAGTTTCGCGTGATTTTAGTTTTATAATACCCACTCCCAGCTTGGCTAGTGGTAAGAACGTGCGAAAGGATCATTCGAGCGAATAGATCGTTCATTGGACGTCCCGTCTAACGATCGGAAAGATTTATTTAAGAGTTCATTTAAAGAGTCGATCGTATCTCGAGAAAGCGTAGGAAGACGTAGGACTGTCATACCATAGAATGTACCATAGTATTTGGGACTGAGTTTGTGTTTGAAAAAAAGTATAAATAAATTGTGCGAATTATGGATGAACTAATTCTCAAGTTATACCAATTTTTAACACAATTGAGTCTTTGCTAGATACAATATCGACACTTGATCAGCATTTTATTAATTCTCTGTGTTCCCAGTTTGTATTCCAAAAGTAGCTACACATTCATGTTTTTATTCGTTCACTATCCCCCCATAACAAAAACATTTCTCATTGTTCCATCCCAGCAACGATTCTCCCACACGTCCTACCCCATTAATTCATTTTTCCAAGTCTACCTCTTCAAAGTTTAACACTCGAAGCACAAAATGGCACAATGTTTTATTACATTCCCGAGTAGCAACGGACAGAGGCAACGAAACGTATGGCTCGAAGTGAAATACGTTCCAGCCGAGATAAGTTAAATTGAATCGTATTTTCGCGAGACACCGCGCTCGCGTCCACCAAGTATAGTAGGCAACAACATACGTGGCGTTGATGAGTGAGCGGTAAAGTCGATCGTTCGTGATGCCTGTTGCTTATTCATTGCGGCATTACCTACGTGTACCATATTTTATGTCTCGCAGACAAGTTCTCTCACACACACTAAGGTACTCTCTTTTGCTAGTGGTTCTCGATTCGGTCGTAAGTTAACGGCAAGATAAGGGCCCAAGAACGTTGCTACGCGCACCTGTCCACTGTGATTCTTCCCTTTGGGCCTCCCCTTAAAAGGTTCGCGTGGGTGAGTCCTTTCCTCGCATAGTTACACACACGTGACTCTCCTTTGCCAGCGAAAAGGTGAAGGGAGCGAGACCTCGAAGGAATTCGAGGGGACTGGGCAACTGGATCTTTCCACGAAGGGAAGATGCATATGCATGGACGACCACGGGTTCCGATGCACACGGGGAACGTGAGAAATATTCGCGCCACGCACTCTACTCTGCGTGAACGTAACGATAAAACGTGGCTCTATCTAACTCGTTCTAATCTACGCTCTAGCGAATATCAGAATGCCAGTGAATACGACGAGCTGGAAAATTCGTATTGTGTTATATCTAAACCCGTGGTGCCCAACGTAAGGCAAACGCCCTATTGGAGGGGGAATTGCATTCTTAACCCTTTATAGATAAGGCACGACTTTCCATATACTAATTTTCTCTATTTTTTATGGTTTATTCTAACTAATTACAGTTCAGTGAACATGAATTGAGCTTGTCAAAATTAAGTAGAGGGAAAGTATGGTATATTGGACCGGCAACTAAATTGGACCACTTTTGTATTTCAACATAGATTTTCCAAAACAAAACACAAACGTTCAATGTCACAACGAAAACAATACGGCCGATATGTAGTGAAGTTAGATGCATATCGTTTGGTGTTGCCAATATTGAAATTGAAAAACTATCTTTTGAAATACAAAGGTGGTCCAATTTAGTTGCCGGTCCAATATACCATACTTTCCCCTATATGAGTGGTCGAAATATTGACCAGTGTTCTATAAAGGGTTCAGTTCTAGAGGTCACGTTCTTTTATTTTTCAAGGACGATGTTCAATAAAATTTTATTATGCTATGCATATGATCTAGAAACCTACTACGAAGATCACTTTCTCTTGATTTATGATTACGTGAATATTCATGATGCATTAAACATCGCACTATTACAATTTTAATATACTCGTATATATTTAATCAACGTAACGATAAATATTCTCGTGAATTTCTCATAATACAGTACATAATACAATATCGTGGCGCACCCTCCATGATCCACGATAGAAGGGGTAAGGGGGAATATGGTCCACAAAAGGACCAGGGTGAAGCTGATTAAAATGCATTACGAGTCTGGACGAACAGATCGTAGGGCGAGGAGGGTAAAACGCTTGGAGAATTTTAAGAGAAATTTTCCCGTATCACCGGCAGTCAAGCCACACAGTCAGCCACGCAAATAATATACGAGCGGGTACATACTATGTACCCCTACATAGACGCGACATAGAAATGGTCGTTAATCGGCACGAAGGAAGAACACGTGCCATCTGTCCCGACTTGTTAATAACCACTGCGGCATCACGAGAGAGATACTACGATATCGTCGTTAGGTTTCACACAGGGCCATTCGTTGCCATTAATCACGAACGTTTAGCGTCTACACAAAAGGGACAATAGCGTCTCACCGTGAAAGCGGGAACGTAAGTATAAGAAGTATCACATAGAAGTCATTTTTCATGCGACCTGGCACATTGATTCCATTGAGAAAAAAATAAAGAAGACGTTTGTCAAAGGAATGACATTTGTCGAGAGAAAGACCGACAAGCCGCGAGAGTACAAGCGTAACCTTGAAAATCCGGCTAATATCGCGAACAATTCCGAGACACGAAGTTCGATTCCCAGTCACCCTAAGCACAATTTTTACGAGATCTCGAGACGGCATTAGATATTCCTGTCACGATTACATTGTTACCACGGGAATTTCGCTTCGAAGAGTCGCGAACTTGGAATAATCCGTACTACGCTCTCGGTGGACGTGCATCAAATGTACGAAAGTAAGGGAAACGGTGAAAGGAGAAAGAGAAAAAGGAACAAAGAAGAGAGTGGAAAAACGTGACCGGGAAAACAAGAGGAACTCGAGCAGGAACTTTTAGAGATGTTCGATACCGAACGGATTTAATATTGTAACTAAGAAAATGAAGCATCGTCATTTCGTGGCGATCTTTACGGAGGCATTGTGTTAAAATCACAATCGACTCGTAAAGATGAAGCTTGCTATAAAATTTAATCTACCGGCTATCGTTAAATCTCTCTCTCTCTCTCGATCGTTAAATCCTAACCGTATTCCACGCGGCACTTCAACGCGTTTCGATGAATGGCGAGTCGCGTGGTTTACGCGGACGTTGACTTATACCATTTGCACGTACCACGGCTCTCTAAACAATACAGCGTATTTGCAGTTAATAAGGTATGATCGAAAGGAGGCGCCGGTATGGTAAAGGATCGGCGAAATATCGATCGAGAGATCGATATCGTCGTGAGTCGGGAGCCCACTCTCGACTGGGAGATTTATCCATCCGATTCGCGTGCGACGATAAATTTTCCTAAGGCCTCTCTTTGGTGCCGCTAGCTTTCGATCGGAAAGCTTTGGGATAACTCGTTTATAACTCGCCCAGCTGTAGGAATAAATTTAAAAGGAACTCAAAAGAGGGGATAGGGAGAGTGAAAATTCTACTTCCGGTTCAAAAGAAAAATCTGCACAATTTTTCAATCAAAATTGAAAGAAAAGTACTTATTTAATTAATAATATATCGATCATTATTAGCTGCAGTTTGATGGTCATTTTTTTCGGAAATGAATTTTATCAAAAAATGCAATAATGTTCAGTTTTTAAATATTTGTGAAATGTTTTCATAGAATGACCCACGTGCCGGAGTTAATGGACAAGTAACATCAAATTGGTTACGAATAGGAATGTGTTAAGGACGTTCGCGTATAACACGTGCTTGCTAATGAAATGTTTTGTATCGCACACACGGCGCGCGAGAAGAAATTCGAACCGTCTCGATTCGAGTTAGAAAGGGCTTCTTCTCGAGTATCGCGAGTTGTAAGGCAACGCTATACCATAGTCAACAGAATATATATACATACACCATAACGGATCATAGTAAACGATACATCTCGTTATGCTCGATACTCGAAAGTGAGCAGTAAAATATGTCGATTAGGGATGCTGCGAAAAGGATTTCCTAAATCTTTGATAAAAAATTTTGTGGTAAACTAAAAGCAACAAATTATAACTATATGAGAGAAAGCAATATTCAGAATAACTTAGCTAGGAATATCAAGTGAACCTTAAACCCATAACCCTAAACATCAGCCTAACATTTAACATGGGATCGATACATGTTGGATTAAACGTTCTATTTCCATAGCATTGCATTTATAATTTGAGATTCGTTAGATACTTTTCTCCGTTACAAAATACAATCGATCCTTTGTATTGAGTGTTATGTCTAGCGAGATCTGACCACTTAACTCTCCCCTAAACTTAGTCGCTCGTGGAACCTTTGTGCCTATGTCCTATGCATCGGTACGGCGTTTGGTTTTCCTTCTTAGTGTAGAAAGTCACAGCAAAGAGAAAAGACGTGCCTCCTTATACAGTCAAAGAATAAAGAACTGAGTGTTTTATATTTTAATAAAGCGTATTTAATTCACCATAATCCTAATAATACAAGATAACAATAATCGTCTATCTTCTCGACAGGTGACATAGAGGATTGCCTGGTAGCCCCTGTATCCCAAGGGCAATTCACACCACTTCCGGAAGCTCTTTGTTGGGCGATCCTAGAGCTAACCTCTCAAAGACAAGCCGCGACACTGGACACCCTTAGGTCAGCACTGAGGAACGCCTTTCCAGCGATGCAGAGGCCTAATCGCGAGCTGGTGTACGACGCCCTCGCGAAACTGATGCAAGAACGTAAGATCTACCATACGTCTCAGGGGTACTTCGTCGTCACGCCGGAAACGAGAAGACTCAGGCGCGATTCCGGCAGCTCTAGACGGTGTTCGAGAGAGGTGAACGGCTCTAGAGGACAGGGTGGTATGCTTATGAGCAACGACGAGGCTATGGCACTCGTACACGGCGAGATGTTGACTCTACGTGACGGAGACGTCACGCATCAGGCGGTGCAGACCAATCTTGCGGATGTTATCTGTGGAGGTACTTTGTCACATGACTTTTTATTCTTCATTAAACCGGGAGACTTCCACTTTCAGTAGTTATATAGTTAGCCGAGGTAGCTTAAAATTACTTGGATCACTGAGAGAAGCTCTCCTAACGGAAGAGCAGACTCGAAGGAGAAAGCTAAAAAAAAGTTGCGCGAACGCGCGTAACCTATAACCGCGGAGAAACGCGAGACGATCCTAAATATACGCTTTGACAGTGCTTCGCAAAGTTTATCGCGAACGCTTTCACGTTATGTCGTTAACACCGGACGTTTCCCTCCTTTTTTCCTCTTTTCCCTCGACTTCGTCGTCATTATCGAGACTCATGGCGAAGGCGTCTCTAGTAAAACGATGGTAATAATCGAAAGATACGCCCGAGTCAAGCTCGCTTTCGTCGTTCTCGTCTACCTCTCTCTCTCTCTTTTGCTCTCGAGAAAGGATCCACAGGAAACGAAGCGCTCGTAAAACTCGAGGAACTCGCTCAAACCGGTCGATCCGGGCAAACCCGTTCGGCACGTGTTCGGGAATCGTTCTGAGTGTCCTGAAGAAGCTCCCTAGTTCTGAACGCTGAACGAGAGAACTTTTTTCTTCTTGGGTCTCGATCGACGGGACGGATGCGTTATGTTGTCGTTGTCCTTGGTTAGCCGCGCCACGCATCTTAGAGCCTTCCTTCACTCTTTATGACATATTTTTCCTGGTGAGTTGTTTTCCCCCAAAAATCACCGATTCCCAGTGCCCATTTGAGACTCTAGTATCGGCAAAACTGAGCTGTCATGGCATCCACTGATAAAATCAGACAAAACTCTTCGAATTCCTCGTTCTTCATTTTAACACGCTGCAAAAGCGCTTTGGTAATCCTCAAAAGAGTCTATCGAATGTAAATGGAATAAATTGTCGATCACCAAGAAACCTCTAACAATGATAATACAAAGTAGAAACTAATCGCATCGGACGCCACGTTACTTTGCCTCTTTTATGCGGCTTTAAAGAATTTTATGGAGGACGCACACGCGAATATCACAGCTAGCGTAAAGGAACCAAGTCGAGTTAAAACAAGCCAAGTCGTCTCAAGCCAAGGCAATCGTGCCAAGTTGGCGATGCCTGGAAAGCGTTTAGCACAACCGATATATTAGCTATTGGTCACGACATTGTCTACCGTTACACACGTTGTCGGAATCAACGCGGAGGTCCCGCGTATATACGTGTAATCTTCCTACTTTTCTCTTATACTCCTTTCTCGGCCGTTTCTCACGCAGGCATTTCATTCGGTCGTCGACTATAGCCTCTGGCTATGTACCAGGATGAAAATCGGGAACGAGGGTGTTCCACTTTTTCAGAACGCAAAGACTGCCGCCACTGTTGCTGCCGCCGCCTTCGTCTCGCGCTTTAAACGTCCCCGCCGATACGTTACGTGGGAATTTAAATGAGATAAAGGAGATGAAAAAAAAAATATGTTATTTCAGCCTTCTCGGACGATCGCGGACAACGTCCTCGTCTAGACGACGAACTCACTTTGAAAAATATGTTATAAGACGTCCTAGCTTCCTTTCTTTTTTATTAATCCTTTGCCTAGCTCGAGAAATACTTCAACATTTCATATCATCGATATAGTAAATATATCATTAAAGCAAGATATTAGTTTTTATCATTATTTATAACACTGTTCTGTTGTCAAAATGAATGTTCGCGTTAGAACAACGATCGATCTAGTAGTACATACTGATATATAGTAGAAATGAGATTAAAATTTGATGCTAATCACGACATCTCTCTTCCAGGTAACCCAAACGACAAAGTCCTGTTCGCCAGGTGTCGATCGATGCCAGGTCGCTTGGAGAGGAGACACTCGTTGAGATTGTGGGGCTCGGCCAGACGTTTGCATAGAAGCGGAAGTTCACGGTCTTTGCCAAGGAGGCCGGAAAGGAGTGACACTTCATCCAGCGCCGAATACGCCAGCACCGATAGTGCGCCTCATAGTCCAACCAGTGAGTCGAGTCGGGGGAGGGATTGTTTTGGTGATGGGTGATCGCTTAACCGGGACACGTCGCTCCATTATTGGCTTCGAGGATGCTTTTAGAGAAACTAGTCCCATTAAAGAGACATTACTGATTTATTTTCGAAAATTTCAAACATGACTCGTTAGTTTGCTACGTTGGTACGCAAAGGCTAATTAAATATAAAATAGACAAAGTGATTAATTGAATCGACGATCGATAACCGATAGACTTTTTTTCTATATTTAATTTCTTTTCAAATAACACCTGTAAGCTGTTAATCCAATTCGAAGCTTCTTAGTCACCCTTAGCTGGCAAGCCCTTCCTCAATCCCGAATACACTCGCAACAAAATTTAACACCGTTGTCCTCCTTTTCTCAAGGCTTTTCGGGCATTTTTTCAGAGAAAATAGGCTTACTCTCGAGGCTCTTTCGACGCAGTACCAGGAGAAAGGGCGCGCCGTTAATGGGCACCTTCAGCGCACAATATCCTCCGACCGAGTGGTTTAACCCGCGTGTTGTACATCTGCACAGCGTGGCCACGCAAACGAGAGCTGCTAGTCCTTCGGTAAGACCAGTCGATATTCACACTTTCCGTTTGTGAAAAATGCAAAATAAAAAAAGAGAGATAGATCGAGAGATAATACTAATAAATAAAAACTGTTGTTCTTCACCACCCAATTATTAATTTTTCCAAATTTGTTTGACCCCCAATAAACCAGCTGATTGACTATCCTCCACAATCAAAATCACACTTTCATAACTCTACATATACTCTTGTATGTTTCAGATGATGGAAGGTTTGGATCAATCTCAGACAAGTTTCCAAGTCTGGGACGATTCGAGTTCGGTTCGATCAGCCACGTTACCAAGGCGGCATCGACGGCAAGCCAGCGGCGATTCCTCGAGTTTATTGGCGAATTCGACGCCGAGGAGCTCGAGGAGACATCGATCGCCGTGTTCGACGATGCCAAGATCGAAATGCTCGAGCTTGAGTAGATGTACCTCGAGGGCGTCCGTTCTTCCGCCTGGCACGAATCAAGAGCCCTATCAAACGCGCAATCAAGTCGTGCAAAATGGAAAAAATTCGGCCAACTCCTCGCCAAGCAGAAGCGGAGGAAGTTCTGGCTCCGTTAGGACAACCAACGCGAGCCCCGCGAAAACCGCTACGCTGACCAGGTCCAATACGAGGCAATCGAGTTCTCGTAGACCGAGTCACGATTCGACTGCTAGCGGCACAAAATCGACCAACGGTTCGCCCCAGCATAAGGTGAGAGAGAGAGAGACATATAGGATCGAATATATACGTACGTGACGAATACCGTATACACAAGGTGGTCCAGTAATCATACCATGACAGGACAACGATTGATTTCTCTGAACCCTATAACGTGTAAGCCTGTCTCAACTGATGAAAAATAATTACACTTCAGTTATTCAGAGGTGATGTGTATTTTAAAAAAAAAAATTCTTGAGAAATAATAACTCTTTTGGAAATTTGTAATGTGCAATACCGTTATTGTATAATTAAAGAGAATTTTTCTTCGAGAATGACATATAACAATGGTCCAAATCCAATGTCTTTTTAAAATTGTTAAAAAACAATTTTGGAAAATTGTTAAAAAATATTGAAATATAAATAAACCTATTATTTTTTAAAATGTAACCTTTTTCTAAATTATATTCAACGCATTTTCAACTTAGATCATTTTCATGATTATTATCACGTCACAATAAATTCTCATAAGACGAGTTATTAAATGAAAAAAAAAATTCATTAAAAAATGTTGATTTATTTGTTCAAAAGGAACCTGCCCCTTTCCGGTTATGATTACCATAATTACTGAACCACCCTGTATAGTAGCTGAAGATCGAAAGCGTGCCTTCTAACGACGTCGGTGTCGCTTTGTTTTTAAAGCTGTCTCGATCTGGTTTTAACGATGGCCGCTCGATCGAACGCAAATCTGTATGTACATATACATATACACATACGTAGAGAGAGAGACATATACACATAAATGACTACGCATACTGGCCTAAGACCGATCGTCGCTACTTTCTAACGCTTCAAATGAGAAATCTATTTCCTCGTAGGTACTGCAAAAGACGTCTTCCGGTCATTCGTCTCACTCGAGTGGGAAATCGATTTCTAGCGGTAAACTTTCGTCTTCCCCGTTGAAGATGAACACGCTGCCGGCGAAATCGTCACCGTTGAAGGTCGTCCAGCAAGGCTCGTTGACGCCACTGCAAGAGGCACAGAATTCGATAACGCTCCAAGTCTCGACGAACCTAAGCCCGGTGCATTCGTCGCAAGAACAACGAGGGATCCAAAACAGCGTGACCCTGGCATCGAATGCATCAAGCACGACGACTATTTCCAGCTCGGCAGGTACTAAGATTTACGTGCAACAGAATAACTCGCCTATGAGATCCGTGATCACTTTCGAGAATGGTACGGTGAAGACGAAAGTCACGGAGAAGGACACGACCGAATGTAAGGACAAACAGGAACGAGAACTCGTCGGTGAAAAAGTTTACAAGTCGCGGCTGGAGGAGGAAAAATTGATGAAGGGTAAACTCGACGAGGAAAAATTAAACAAATCGAAACTGGAACGTCCATCTTCTTTATACGCTTCGAAGGAAGCAAAAGCATCCTTGCTCTCGGAATCGGATAAAGAGAACAAGCCGAAGGTCGACGAGGAAACACCTAGCAAGCTAAAGTTAACCAATCGATTGAACAACAGTCAAGTTCATCTGATCGACGGATCCAGCAGTAACATCGATAAAAATTCATTATCCCACGAACACCCTGGTACTGGGTTATCCAGCACGAAAAACACGAACGACGCGATGAACAATTCTCGAAAGCTCAGTCTCTCCTTATCAAAGGACGCCCTGAGTTATCGAAATCTTCTTCGTCCAGGCTCGAAGAACAATATCTCCTCGAATCCACCCTCCCCCACTAAATCCTTCGACGGCTTCGGTGGTTCCTTCAACAATGTCTACATCGAGAACCTCGAATCCGCGAAGCAACAACAGCAACGCGCTCCTCAGGGCTCTGAACCCAATTTAGAAAAGACTGTCAGTCGAGGTGATCTTTATTCTTATCCAAGTTTAAGCGACATGCAAGTTCAATTCACGAGTTTGGCGGCACAAAAAATACTGAAGGGTTGCCCGATCAATAGCGTTGACACCCTCGTCGAAGTAAATATGGCAGCGGCTGAAAAACCGAATAATTGTGACGTCACGGTTCACACAGACTTTGGCCTGGTTTGAGAAATTCACCAGGTCGAGTAAAGAGTATACGGATGTCCCTCCTATAACAATTCTTAGTCAACGGAATTGAATAATTAAATTAATTTCATTCATTTCGAAGTATTCGTTAATTCAAATTATTATTATTATCATTTTTAAATCAAAGGTTATAATTAATTTCTTTCAAATGTTTTATAATGTTAAACGTAAAGGTTCTCCCTATTTTCAAACTGTTACATTCTCAAGGTATACCGAAGTATTTTGTTATACGAGGGATCACTTATATACCGATAATTTGTAACGCGATCAAACGTTAAGCTGTGTACGATCTAACCATGCAAACTGGTGCACTTTGCAATTAAAATCGTTTTAACAGATTCGATATGAAGTTATCACGAGCACAGCGTAACGTTTCACAATGTATAAAAAAAAAAAACGATCGTTCCAATGGAATATACCCTTCAACTCGATTCTAACGCCTTGTAATATATCTAGTAGAGTAACTGCGTTCAGATCACGTATAAAAAAAAGTTCACTGCCTAAAGAACAAAATTGTTTTCATAAATATATGACGATAAACTATGCCGCGACCTAAGTGCGACGTGTTCACGCTTTTGCTCCGAGAGAAAATTAGAAAAAAACCCAAGGCAATAGTTAATGCTTCTTTTCGTAATTTTTAAAACTTCTCCGATTGTCTTGCATATTGTCTTCGTTTTATATCGAATTTCCTTAAAAATATTAAAAAACGCATACTTCGTTTCTCATGAGAAAATATCGTACAGTGTTCGAAAGTCAGAACGCTCGCAGTTTTGCGTCGCTTTAGTTAAGCTAAAGTGATTTGTCAAAGCAACCATTTCAAACTAATCTCTTTTCGTGCTTCTACGATTAAAACTATGGGAAACTAGTCTGAAGATCTGTCAAATAAACGTCGATAATCTGTTTCGATAGATATAAATGGAAAAATAGGGATCGGATGGTAAGGTAGATTTCTTTGTGATATAATCTATGTTTTCTCTCGGTACAGGAACGATGTCACTTCTAATTAGTGCAATCGTAAATCTAAGTGCCAAAATCGCGTAGTACTTACGAGCTAATAAAAAAGATGGATCACCTTAGAGAGTGTAACAACGGTTAAAAAAAAATAAGTCCACGCTCCTTCTCGATCGCGACATATTAAACGGGAACATAAGTACCGATCGTTCTCGAGGAATAATTATTAACCTTAGGATATAAATACCATAGAGCCCAGTCAGTAGATAATCTCGAGTGTGTAAAACGCTCGTTTTGTACATTTCTTATTACTCTACATCAGCGATTAACAACCGATGATAACGTACAGAGCCTTTCGTTTCTTCTTCTTTCTTGTCTTTAGTAGTGAAAACGAAGTGCGGTCAAGCCCATTTCGTTCTTCGTTTCTTATCAAAACTAACTTGTAGAATATTATAGCATAATGTCAATATCTTATAACAACGAAAGCATATGAAAATAAAAAAGAAACAAAAATCTACTATATATGTCCCATGATTTTTATCCTGAAACCACCTTAACGAAAAGGTTTTCATTTTCTTAAAAAAGAGTATGCCTAATTATTTGCTGGAATTTATCAGCTATAAATAAATTATACAAGAAAAATCGTAAGTTATATGAAATCAATTCCTCTATAAATTATTTTTAAAGGTAAGTCGCTTAAATAGTTAGTAATCGTAAAACTAAATGAACTATCAAGAACATAAGCAGCACCTAGCGGTCGTGTCAGCAAAATGACCATTACCATTTTAGTGTCGCATGCGACAATATCGGTTTAGAATAGAATAAGGCAAAAGCGTTACCAAAACGGTAAGAATTCTAACTAAACCGATTCGGACCATTTGTCCTCGGTATGATTGGCATTGGAGGGACTTACATTTTTTCACTCACTACTTCCGAAGTTCTACGATGGCTCCAAAACACTCGTCCGCGTTGTAGGTAGAAATTGAGGGAGGTTGATCCGTAGGAGGTTGAAAAATGAAGTAAATCAGCATCGAAGTAGGTTGAAAACTGATTTGACCAGCCCTTCGATGGGTGACCTCTTGCCTCTTCCCTTTTGTAAACTGTGAAAGCTATGAAAAAAAAGAAAAATTAGAAGATTAGTACAGACTATGATATACAGGGTGTCCCAAATCCTGGCGAGTGGGACACCCTGTATATACGCCATGTATACGAAGCTGGAATATAATATAAATACGATATATTATCTATAAAAAATAATTAATTATTAGTTCTATGCCACTGAAGTATTAAAAACTATCGATATCGTGGAAATAAAAGTCGAAAACGAGGGGGAAAGCTATGACGCAGAAGCTCGCGGAACAGACACCAAGATGCCGATTTTATTTTCGTGAATATCTTTTAAACGAGACGATATCTCGTCTTGCGAACACTCTCCTATGGAGATCGAGTCTTTAGCAATCGTTTGATATGCTATAGAAAGGTGTACGTTAGAAAAAATATGCTAATTACCTGTAATTAACGAGAAGACCCCGAAACCTGGCACCACTTGATAGCACCCGCCGAACTAACATGGCGCCGAATCATATTGCGAAAACCGTTCAAAAATGAAACCGCGCATGCGCAGTACGCTGCTTAGCGCACGGCGGGCCTGAAAATTCAAAACTTCGCAATAATGGCGTCTGGGTTGAGGCTAGGTGACGTCATATAATTATTCATTTTCTTTGTAATTTATGTTTCTCTAGTTTGTAGATGAAAATGTGCATTGAATATTTCCCCAATGTAAATTCGCTAAATGTGGAGGTAAAAATATCGATTTATAGATTTATCGGAAAATCTGTACATTATCGTGACTTCGGACTTTTATGGATTGCATATTCCTTTTAGGGATTGCACTCCTTACCCCCACCACCTTGGCAATTTAACGTAGTCCCCGTCGTTCAAGCATGCGCATTGTGGAAAATAATCAACTGGAGGGCAGCACTAACGAACGCAAAGCTGCCAACCGTGTTTATTGCTTCTGTTCGTATAGTAACTAGCCCGCCGAGGTCTAGATCCCAGAGTGGAAATGTAGTCCCCGAGTAGGAGTGCAGTCCCCGCTAGCCCCTTAAACCTGTTGACCCGTTAGCCTTCTAAGCTCGCGATCCGGCTAATTGGAAGGGGCACATAAGATACATACATGTTTGAAAAGCCGTCTGTTTAATAAATAGTGAGATAGATTCATTCTTCGAAATTATTATTTTTTTATTTTACTTTTAATTATATTTGGGTATCCTATAACCAGATAAATTCGTCAATGGATATTAACTTGCTGAACAGAAGAATGGTTCGTGAGGAAAATGGTTTACATAAAAGAACGGGTTCATTTTAACTACAGCGCGCTACTGCTCGTGCACTATTACGCGATAACTGTTGTCTACTAGTATGTTTAGGTGAATAAATGACAATAATTTGATTATTAATTACCATCCTATAATTATAGAAAAAATTAACAAAAAAAGTCTCTTCTGGAAAGCTTTCTCTGGAAAGCTAAAAGAACAGACTATGAGATAGCTATAACAAATTTTATTATTAACGTTAGCATCATCATAGAAATTACATTTGAAAAGTTTAAGTGCGATTTAGAGACTGAAAGTGAGGTATTATAAAAATTCTATAATAGCCATTTGGTAGCCCGTTCTTTTAGCTTTCCAACAAGGTATCGTTACTAGAAGCAATAAACACGGTTGGCAGCTTTGCGTTCGTTAGTGCTGCCCTCCAGTTGATTATTTTTCACAATGCGCATGGGTGAACGGCGGGGACTACGTTAAATAAGGCTCCTATGCTTATGCATTGAGTGTCCATGCCCTGATTCAATACAAGGTCTTGTTTCCCCTTAAATTTAAAGGTTACGTAGTCATTATTGGAAAGCTGCTTGGTTTCTTTACAATTTTTTAAGAATTTGCAGTATTACATATTTTGTATTTTCTGACTATTGTGTATTTATAAAATATTATTCATGTTTACAAATGCTTGCAAATGTGTAATAAAAAAATATGTATATAAATGTGTAAATAAATACAATTGAAAGATAGGAAAAATAAATTACAAAAGTGAAATGAGTACCATTGTACCACCAAAGGTAAATGCAAGAGTGCCATCGAAATCTAAGATTTTTTGGTTGAAATTATGATGATAATACACATCTTATTCTTTTATAGCCTCCAGGCGCCCCATCTATACAAGAATTTAGTATAAGAGTACCAAAGTATGTAACTTTTTAAATTTCACTACCTTTCTTTTACTCAACTAAATAATAAATAATATCATAAATCGTATTTTCTTATCTTGCAGAAATAGTAAAAAGAAACATAATGTAATGCGTTTTAATGCGACATTAAACGTAGATTTTTCCAAATGGAAACAAGTTAAAATGGAGCGTGAGAATAATATGAAAGAATATAAAGGAGTAGAAGAAGAAATGCCAAAATTTGGAGCTGGGTCTGAGTTTGGTCGTGATGCTAGAGAGGAAGCTAGAAGAAAGAAATTTGGTATTACTAGTAGGAAATACAAGCCAGAAGATCAGCCTTGGATTCTTAAGTCAGGTGGAAAGACTGGAAAAAAATTTAAAGGCATACGGGAAGGTGGTATAAGCGAAAATGCTGCATATTATGTTTTTACGCATGCAGCTGATGGAGCCATTGAAGCCTTTCCATTACACGAGTGGTAAAAGTTTATTTATGACTTTTTTTGTGAGTAATAAATGCTTAGACATATTAAATTTCCACACTTAGGTATAACTTTCAGCCTATTCAGAGATACAAGGCGCTCAGCGCAGAAGAGGCAGAACAAGAATTCAGCCGTAGGAACAAAGTAATGAATTACTTTTCCTTGATGTTACGCAAAAGGCTTAGGAATGATGAAGAAGGTGGAGATGAAGAGGAATTAGTAGATGGTGGTAAGGGTAAAAGAGCTGGTAAGAAGGACAAGGATTTAAAGATATCAGAAATGGATGAGTGGATAGATAGCGATGACGATGATTCTGGGAGCGATGAGCAAAGTAAAAAAGGTTCCGATGAAGAAGATAATGCAAAAAAGAAGAAAAAAGGAAAGTGTAAGCATTGCAACTAAATTATAACCATTAAAGTAGTCTTTATGCAAAATTGTACAAATAATAGTAAAATTAATTTCTACTAGTGGATGTAAAGAAGAAGAAGAAAAAGAAAAACACATCTGATGACGAAGCATTTGAAGAAAGTGATGATGGTGATGAAGAAGGGAGAGAATGCGATTATATTTCGGACTCTTCGGATTCCGAATCAGAACTAGAACAACAAAAGGAAATAAAATCTGTTGCAGAAGAAGATGCTTTGCGTAAATTACTTGCATCTGACGAAGATGAAGAAGATGAGGAACAAGCAGACAAGAAAGATGGAGATGAAGACAAGGATGAGAATGAAGAAAACAAGGATAAGGATGAGAAGGTATGTATGCATATGATGCATGTATATATGTTTGTCTTATTTATTATATATTTCACCTAATGTTTTATTAAACTTTCATCTAGGATAAAGAAAAAGATCCTGATAAAAAGAAAGACAAGAAGAAAAAGAAGAAACAAAACAAAAAGAAGGATCCAAAGAAAACTGCATCTGGCAAGGACTCTTCTAGTGATTTCTCAAGCGATTCTGGTTCAGAATCTGATACTTTCAAAGAGAAAGACACCAAAAAGTCAAATAGTGCACATAGTTCTAGATCCGCAACCCCGACTCCTGCAGCTACCAATGCCGTTGATTCTTTCAAGAGAAAACAATCTGGTTCCCCTGATTTATCACAGGCTAAGAAATTAAAATTAGATAACTTTAATTTAGTACCAGTGACATCTTATATACCAGGCGCTAGGTAAGATTCAGAATCACTGTATAACTTTACGTTTTCCATAAAAGTTGAGTAATACATCATTATTTTTTTTCCTACAGCGAATCCGGAATCACGGAAGACGCAGTTAGACGATATCTAATGCGTAAACCAATGACTACAACAGAACTTCTACAAAAATTCAAATCCAAAAAGACGGGTCTCACATCAGAGCAACTTGTTAATATAATGACACAGATATTGAAAAAGATTAATCCTACGAAACAAACCATTAAGAATAAAATGTATTTATCGATTAAAGCCCAGGCGAATTAACGACTGGAATTGATTTTATTACTCTAGATTTTTACGAAATACGTTCGATTCAAATGTATTATATTGTGCAGATATGCACTAATATAAATAATACGATACAAATAAATCAACTGCCTTTTCAAGACACGATTACGTACTACGTTTTCTTCTGGAACCCTTGCGTCACTGGAAGTGGAAACGTTTAATTTGGGAATGTTTACATTGGAGATTACCACACATTCGGAGCAAAGAACGATAAATAAGATTTTATTACATGAAGAAACGTTTTTATCAATGCAAAAGTAAAAATTTATATCAGGGTCGGATGTTGATAATAAGAGAGTTCATACACTCTATGACACAAACTTACTTATCAGTGATTTGGTAATGTTTTCTGCCTACTGCAGTAACCTCGGTGACCTACCGCTTATCAATTCATGAAACAAGTTAATGGCTTATCAACAAAGAACATTTCACTTCACATACATATGTCGGCTTAGTTGGATCAATCCATAACTTGATCAGTGAATAGTGTGATATACATTTTTTCTGCTTTTATTAACTACATCTTCATTTCTTCAGTTTCTATTTACTCTCGTCGACTACAACAAAAGTATTATGCGTTTATTACAGTGTTTAAGAACAGAATACGAAAAGTACCTTTTTTCATTACAACCAATACGTTCTTTACACAATGTTCGTGATGCTAACGTAAGATATATATTATTTTTTAGATAAAAAAAGGTAGTGCTTCAGTTTGCAAATTAGTACAGATTACTTAGGAAATCGTATGTTTTTAGACTCTGAAAGGGAAAATTATAGCCATAAGGCGAGAAGATCAATCAGTATGGGAAAGAAGAGCACCCTTGGCACCTTCCAATGTTCGAAGACTAGTTCGATCTGGTGTAAAAGTGATAGTGCAACCTAGCAATAGAAGAGCGTACCCAGTACAAGCTTATCAGGCAGCTGGTGCGCTCATACATGAAGATATTAGTTCAGCTTCCGTCATTTTTGGAGTAAAACAAGTACCAGTTGATCATCTCATACCTAACAAAACCTATTGCTTTTTTTCCCATACTATAAAGGCCCAAGAGAACAATATGCCCTTGCTGGATGCCATTTTGGAGAAAAATATACGTCTTTTGGATTATGAGAAGCTAACTGATGATAATGGGCAAAGAGTGGTAGCATTTGGAAAATATGCTGGTGTTGCTGGTATGGTCAATATATTACACGGATTGGGGCTTAGATTGCTTGCATTAGGTCATCATACACCATTCATGGTAAGCTGTTCAGTGTGTTAAAAATTATGTATTATTTTGTTATAACTGAGATTGATAGACAATATTATGTTGATTAGCACATTGGACCAGCACATAATTATAGAGATTCTGCCATGGCAAGACAATCTATACGTGATGCTGGCTATGAAATTGCTTTGGGCGCCATGCCAAAATCTATTGGACCTTTGACCTTTGTTTTCACCGGTAGTGGTAATGTGAGTCAAGGTGGCCAAGAAGTGTTTCAAGAGCTTCCTCATGAATATGTGCCTCCTGAAATGCTTAGAAAAGTAGCAGAACATGGAGGTAAATGATAATGAAGAATAGTATTATTACCAGAGTTATGTAATGCCACAAGTTATTTATAGCCAACCCCTAATTATTTCAGATACTACCAAGATTTATGGCTGTGAAGTAAGAAGAAGACATCATTTAGAACGTAAAGAAGGTGGAGGTTTCGATTCAGAAGAATATGTTAAGCATCCAGAAAGATATATATCTACTTTTAGCAAAAAAATAGCACCTTATACATCAGTTATAATAAATGGCATCTATTGGGCAGTGGATTCTCCAAAATTATTAACTATACCTGATGCCAAGTACTTGTTAAGGCCTGCCAATACACCTTGGCTTCCTATTAGCGTTGGTGCACCAGCGTTACCACATCGAATGCTAGCAATTTGTGATATATCAGCTGATCCCGGTGGTAGTATAGAGTAAGGCAGAGTAAATGTCAGTTTATTAGAAGAAAAGCATGAACCTAAAACATGTATATTTATCAAAACTTCATTTGTAGATTTATGAACGAATGTACAACGATCGACACACCATTCTGTCTATACGATGCTGATCGCAATAAAGACACAAAATCGTTCAAAGGTCCAGGTGTCCTGGTGTGTTCGATAGACAACATGCCAACACAACTCCCAAAAGAGGCAACAGATTTCTTTGGCAATCTTTTATACCCATATGCCCAAGAAATCATCATGTCAGATGCTAAGAAGCCATTAGAAGAGCATAATTTCAGCCCTGCTCTTCAAGATGCCATCATTGCTTCGAATGGCAAGTTAACACCGAATTTCGAATACATTCAGGACCTTCGGCAATTGAATCTACGTAGTAGACATAAAGCAGATAATGGAGACACCCAAAATAAAACAGTAAGCTAATCTACGAATCACTTTTGTCCTATTATGTTGATCAATGCTGGATAACTTTAATAAGACTTTCGGAACAACGTATCAAGATTTAATAATTTCTCATCTCTAGGTTGTCATATTAGGCGCAGGACACGTTTCTGCACCAGTTGTAGAATATTTACATAGAGATAAAAGTATAAAACTTATGGTTGCGTCGCAATTGAAGGATGAAGCTGATGCACTAGCAAATCGTTTTCCTGGTGTTGAACCTGTTTTCTTGAACGTACTTGAACGACCGGATACGTTAGAAGAGGTAGTTGGGTCAGCAGACGTTGTTGTGTCCTTGCTGCCTTATTCATTGCATCACGTTATTGCAAAAGCTTGTATCGAGACTAGAACTCATTTGGTTACAGCTAGTTACATGAATGATGATGTTAAGGCACTTCATGATGAGTAAGTACTTGATGACACAAAAACGATACCGTGATTAAATGATTGTTCTAAATATCATAAAATCTTTTTCCTGTTCAGAGCTGTTGCTGCAGGAGTCACAGTGTTAAACGAAGTAGGTCTTGATCCTGGTATTGATCATTTACTTGCTCTAGAATGTTTCGATGAAGTTAGACAAGCCGGTGGAAAAATAGAATCATTCATCTCGTGGTGTGGTGGTCTACCCGCCCCTGAGTGCTCTTGTAACCCTTTAAGATACAAATTTAGCTGGTCTCCTAAAGGAGCATTATTAAACACATTGTCACCAGCAAAGTACCATCGGGATGGCCAGGTAATTTAAAGTGTACGTTTGTATTTGAATCTTGAACTAACAAAGTGTACATTAATTTCTAGGAAGTAAAAATAGCAGGTGGTGGTGATTTAATGTCAGCCGTACAGACCCTAGATTTTCTTCCTGGATTTGCACTAGAAGGATTCCCTAATCGAGATAGTACCACTTATCGAGAACTTTACGGAATTCAAAATGCTAGTACAGTGTTACGTGGTACCCTCAGATTTAAAGGATTTTCTGATACTATTCAAGCATTACAATATCTTGGATTGATAGATCCTAATCCTCATCCAATTCTACATCCAAATGGACCAGACATCACATGGGTATTTAATATAAACATATATAAAAGAATCTATGTTATTCAGGAGTGCTATATCTCATTGATCTTTATTATTTGAATTTTAGAGAGTATTTATATGCAATTTACTGGGTCTAGCAAATGATAATATCTTCTTTGAGAATCTCAAACGAAAGATTGCAGAAAGAGTCAATTCTGAAGAACGCGTTCAGGCTATAGAAGATTTAGGATTATTAGAAGAGGACTTGGTTTTAAAACTCAATACACCGCTAGATACGCTCACTCATTATCTCTCGAAGAAACTTTGTTACGAAAATAACGAACGAGATCTGGTTATTCTTAGACACGATATTGGTGTATTGTGGCCTGACAATAGGAGAGAAGCTAAGGGAATTAATTTGGTGTTGTATGGTGACGTAGGAGGCCATTCTGCTATGGCTCGTACGGTTGGCTACCCAGCTGCTATCGCTGTTAAAATGATTTTAGATGGTAAGTATAATCTTTCGTGCAGAGTGTCATAAAAATTGTAAAAATTCATTATTAGAAACATGATAACAAGACTATGATTTTCAGGTGAAATTCAGCAAAGGGGAATGGTGCTACCATTCACACCAGACATATATCGACCAATTTTGCACCGACTGAAAGCAGAAGGAGTCGAGTCCTTTGAAACCTCCAAATGGTTATAATAATGTTCCATACACGTTCTCATAATATTGCACTGCACGTACATCGTATTATAATTTTATATTTTTTATAAATAAAATATAAAAAAAGTCATGATTCCTGAAAAGAATAATATTATAGATCTATGGATAATAACATTTGTTTCAGAAAATATCAATTAAGGATAAGACTTTCGAAGGAAAATGTAGTATGCTATTTAATAGTAAAATGTAATATACTATTCATGTAGTATATACATATAAAATTAGGATGATTACGTAGTCGTTTTATAACGCCAAAGTACTTTGATTTATTCACTTAGATTAAGTTAATCATTCACAAAAACGGGATTCTCTTTACAAATGAATTGCTTCTCTGGCAGCTAAAAATCTTCCTTACAATTAATCGCCGCGCACTTTTTTTCCTTAGACATTACCTGATTACGAGTAGTTACATTAAAGTAGTCGACAGTGTCAGTGTGCTTTTTCTAACGAACATTCTATGGAACACTAGATTTGTACGTAACAACGGATCGATCAGAAAAGTGTCTAACTCCAAACCGAAGTGATAACAACGATGATGATGAAACGTCCAACAAAAGTAATTAACGACAATTGAGTAGCACGTCGGTCTCTCTGCAAAGTACTTTGAACTATCATTATCCGTTAACATCCTCGGTTAGTAACTATCAGTAACATTTCACATAAAATTGGCAGTATGAGAGAATGCATTTTGATACGGCCTAAACGATCATTAGAATGATGTATCTATATACGTACTATCACCAGAGAGAAAAACTAATCATAATACCGTACCATAAAGAGTGCCTCGATGAGCTCAACAATCGTTTAGTACGTTATAAACGTGTCAACGCATTAATTAACAATCAACTATCATATGGCAAATAGCAAATGTCCTCCTAGGGATGTTACTGCCAGTATTAAAATTGTGCTAATTATTCTAGTTTGTTTAATACTACGGCTCAAGACATGACGATGTTCAAAACGATCTAAATTATTAATCTTTCATCTTTGCAATGCTCTCCACTTTATAGAAATAATAGAGAACGCTTTGAAACATCGATAAATATCTTGGTGCCTTACTCGTCACACCGTGAACAGATAAAAGTATCGTGAAACGCTGGCATCGATCGCACGATCATGGCGAGGTATACTAAATTATTATTATTATTTTTCTTCTTCATTTCTCCGTCTCTCTCTCTCTCTTTCTCTTTCGCAATCGACAATAATCGTAACGCGGCTAATTCATAGTACAGTTATAATAATATTCTTTAAAGCCTCGTAAGTTTTGGTTTTTAACGGACAATTAAGTCTAAGTTTCGCCCTAAGGATATAATGAATTGACTAGAAGTTTCTGCTCTGTTGTAATAGTTCATTAAACTACAACGTCTCTCCCTGTCTCTCTCTCTTTCTTGCTTGTACTAATTCCTCGCTGATGATCTTCAATCGCTCGCATCTTTAATAATAATAATAAATTGTGTTTACATTTCTAATCTTCTTACGTCTATCACACGGTCGTATGTATTATATATATATGTATACGTACGTATTTAGGTATTATACGTACAAAAATAACGCGTGAAATAAAAGTTTTTTCATTCAATAAGGTTATCGGCTCGTAAAGCTAACGGGACGTGTGATTTATAATAACGAAGAATAATTAATATACGTATATATATATGCCGTTTTGATATCCGTAAATTTGTCATTCATCTTGAGCCCGAGCACCCTCTTCGCTCATGCTTTTTTTTCATTTTGTAAAAGAACACGCAAGTTCGATGGAACTTTCGTGGGGTATAGCGTTAGTATTTTTTTTTTCAGTGCCAACGGGTATTACTTTGTTAATAGCAAATTATATGGTAACGTTATAAAAAATATATTCGCGTATATAACAAGAGGCATAGTGTGAAATTTTCGCGTAACATTTTTTTTTCTTATTAATTTATCTTTCCTTTAAGTCGCTTACCACGAGTTAAATTCGGGAATAAATATTTGGAATAGTGGTATCACATTTAATAATTGAATTCTTGTTTTTATTTTTTCTTTGTTTCTTCTTCTTAGTTAAATTAATTTATCGGGCAGGATAAATCACACGCAAATTGATCGTTAGTGGTTTCGTGATTGTAGAAGCGTGCCGATAAGTTTACGAGTACTATCAAAAGTTGAAAAGCTTTGAATTGTTTCTTTTTTTTTATAAATTCGAACGTTGGACGCGACAAAGCATGTATATCACTTTTCTCATATCTTGCATATAGCTTGTTGGTGTCTTAACTTAATTTTCATTTTAATCGCCGAAAGAAAAAAAAAATAACGATTATAGTGATTCGAAATGATATAATTCGACGAAGGCGGCAATCTTCCTTCGTTTAAATCAATAACACGAGGAGCTTCCGCTATTATTTCATAAATATATTAAATTACACTAAGTTACAATTATATACGATAACTCGAGGGTTTATTGATTCGCATTGAAAACTTCCTCGAAAGACGATCTCCTTCTCGTTAACAATACTCAACGTCTTTATTAACAACATTACCAGGATTCCTTGAACTCGTATAAATCACTTTTTTTCAAATAACTTTGTATTTTTATCCCTGTAACTATCGTGCAGCAGAAACACCGTAACGAATTCGCGCGTTTATTTGAAATCGCGCGCCATCTCATGGACCCCTAACACATTTTGCTTCGCGCAGTAGTCGTTCACTTTTGATAGTACATTTTTGGTATGTCAGCGTCGTAATTAGTTTCTTTTTTTACCTTTCTTACTATTTTTTTAGCAGATGCGATCGTTAGATATCACTATATAGCGTCATTAGATATCGTAAAATATCGTTTTGAACGTAAGCTCGGTACCGCGTATTATTATAATGGGCTACTTTCGATGCTGCTGTAGTTTTCTCGTTGTCATGGAAACGCGCATTAGTTTTGTTTTTGTTAGCATGTCGCACGTTTTGTTTATTTTCTTGATCCCCGTTAAAAGACACACTACAGGAAACGCGTAAACGTTTTGGACACATCGGCGTAAATACAACGCATCTTTAACGGCGATAAAGTAGGTGCCTGTTTTGCCGAATGAATTAAAAAAAGAAAAAAGAAGAAAAGAAATGACAAGTATTCGTATATAACCTAATGATCGATAAACCGGTGAAAGGCATCATCGTGACGATAACAACGTGCATTCTCGCATTCGTGTCTCTTTTCTGTGGATAATGAGCTGAACGTTGTCGCGAAACGAGAAAAAGAAAAACACGTGAGTACATAATCTTTTTTTTTTTTTTCGCATTTCTTTTTCTTACAGTAGCAAAGTCGAATGGATTATAAACCGGACGTGAAGTTTTTGCGCGTTTACAATGCTGCATTGTGTGTAACCGTATCTGACAGTCTTCGCATGAACGATTATAAATACGACGCGTAATGTAACGAGATGCATTTGGGAAATAACGAAGGCGAGAATTTTTTAAGAAAAGAAACGTCGATTTTTTTTTTTTGTCTTATCCTGGATTGTGCATCCTCGTGAAAAATACAGTTAGAATTATAACGTGAGAGCGTTCGTTATTTCTCAATTGCATCGCGCGCGGGAGGTTTATATTAAAAGAATGATCGTGGCAGTACTAGCGATAGAAATTTCTGATCAAAATTCGCATAGCGTTCGATCGGTGATATACGTTTTGAAATGTAGTGCGCTTACACACTAATTTAACATTCATTCGAAATTCTCGAGTATTCCCGCGGTGAGAGAAAAAAAGACGATCGGGAATATACACACACATATATATACATATATGTATATATATATTTACCACGCATGCGCCATTTTGCAAATACCTTGCGAGATAGTTTACCCTAAACGATAGTTTAACGTTATTGTTTCTTGCTTTCGCGGATTATTAACGCGCTAATTTACAATAGCTTGGTGTTCATTTTTATTAAACATCGATTTTTATTCAATCGATGCTCCCCTATCCTTCAGCCGCCATTTTCTCTTTTTCTTATTCCCATCCGCGCGATCTCGATGGCAAGCTTGATATAATACGTATTTTCTCGCGTTCTCTATCGTCTCTAATCGTCTAATCATCGAGCCTGGAAAGTGATAGAGAAATAAAATATAACTAGAATGCCAGGCCAGGCTTTTTTTTTGTTTGTTCCTTCTATCTATCTTTCTCTCTAGACAAGGATATGTGCGGTCTTAATACATCGTTTCACGTCACATACAATCTAAATCCGATGAAAAGTGTTCGAATTCTATCTAAGCTCACATCTATCCGAAGATTGTTCTCTAAACACGCGTGTATATATATACATACACGATCGTTCGAGCATGTAATTAGTAATTTTCGCGAGGAACTGAAAAACGCGGCCGGCGTTTGCTCTACAAGTAGAGTGAACGATAAATATATATATATTTATTTAATAAAAACAAAATATTTCCTAGAATTCTAATCATGCTCTAAGCACAATATCTACGTACGAATAAATCCAAACGTTCTCTTTCCGCGATATCACGTGACCGTTCGCGGAAAAAAGAGAAAACCGAGCGAGACTTCGAATCTTAAAACGATACGATTTTTCTAATAAATTATTGCACCTAAAACGCGAGATCGGTATTTGGAAGATTTTCGATATAATTACTTTACGCTAATCGTCTAATCTCGTACATCGCGCGCTCGCTTCTACGAGTTTTGCATTCCGAACGGAATTTTTTTTCATTTCTCGTTTCTTCTATTTGTGTCTTTCGTTTTTCGGTACCGAACGATTTCGCGTTTACGTATATTCGTGCACTTTTTTTATTTACTGTCTCTTTCCTTCTCTTTCTTTATTCTTCCTCGTTTGTTCTCTTTTTTTTATAGTAATAATAATAATAACACTTAAGAGACTTGTATTTTGGCACAAATCGACGGAAATTCAAGAGCACGTAGGGTACCTCTTACATCTGTCGTCATGGATTTTTATAAATTATTCAACAATGTCTGTTCGCCGTTCGCTGTTTCCAATGAAACGCTTAATACTTACAGAACGATTCGTACGAATCTATCATACAGAGTATAGTATATCCTTTATACGAGAGCAACGAGAATTTTAGTCGAGGATTACTCGGTGTGCTTCGTCGAGCCTCCATTGTTTGGAAGTATGCTTTTTAACTCCCATTTCGAGGCGGTGGTTCTTGTTGCGCGTTATCGTCTGAAAAATAATTACGCCAACGATAAAAAATTGTAGTGCGATTATTCTTGTTTGTAAATTAATGAAATAAATTGTACAATTTTCCAAAATAATTTAAAACCATTGAAAAATAAATTGTAATAAATTCAGCAGTGAACCAAGTACGGTCATCGATGTTGAACTGGTTCAGCTAGATGAAAACTAATAATATAATTTTCAAATTAATGAGACTATTCATCGTTAGTTCGTACTTTGAAAATGTACACGGAATAACAAATATAATTAAATGGTCGAAATTTCAAAAATTACCTCAGTTGGAAAAGTAAGCGAGGAAACTACGTAAATAATCAAATTTTCTAAAAAACCAAGGCCATTCATCACTTTTTCCATTTTTCTACCTTCAACAGAAAAGAGGAGCCTCCGGTTGGTTCCACCAATGAGCCGCCAAAAGCAAATAAAGCTCCTGGTCCTGTACAGTGTATCCCGGTGGTGGCTGCGAAGGTAATGGCGGAGGTATCGGTGGTAGCAAGGAATAAGACGGTGGTGGTGGCGACGGTGACAAAGATTGCGAAAATGTTGTTGAGGGTGGCGTAGCCGGCGTCATCGGCGTCATTGGCGTTGCTGTTGCCGTCGCGTTATTTGCTCCAGAAACCTCCCCAGCCTCCTCTTCTGCCGGAGATCAAAGCGCACTGTCGAATATCGCTAATGATCTTGTAATCACGTCATCCTGCGAAAATATTATTACATTTTTTTTTTTTTTTTCAACTGGTAGGTAATACTCTCTGCCTCGCTAGTGAGTCACTTCGTCGAGTTTTATGGAACGATTACGTCTTGAAGTATTTCTTTTCAAATTTGTTTTCATTCATTTATAAAAGAAACTTTCTCCATTCATTCGAGATTAACTATTTGTAGTGGCATTCGTGGAATGTTCAAATTGGTATGTAATTTAATGGGATAAAAATATGTGACTTAACTCATAAATTTTGATTAGAGTAGAAAAATCTAACGATAATAAATATGACGGTATAAAAAGGTGTAATAAATCATAACCATTTCCATAAAATTAATATCGAGCAAAAAATTAGATTCCTTCTCTCACCTTCAGGCAACTCTCGATAAATTCCTCGATAGTAATAACGCCATCTTGATTGAGATCTAGTTTCTTAAAGACCCTATCAAGTTGTTCCCTCGCTTTTCGTTCCTCCTCTGCCTGATGTCGTCTGCCCATGAGCTCGTGAACGGCCGTTACCATTTCGCCCAATTCGCCCCTCGTGATGCAACCATCTCCATTGATGTCGTACAATTTGAACGTCCATCTTAATTTCTCATAAATACTGCCTCGCAATAAGGTCGACAACGTTACCAATAGATCCTGCAATGATTCGACGATGGATCAACCCCGTATCAAGTCAAGTATAATAATAAAAAGGAAAACAAAGATTAGAAAATAAAAATAAAACGAAAAAACAATCGTGACTCGTCCACGTTAATTTACCCTAAAGCTGATGGCCCCGTTGCAATTAACGTCGAAAGCCTTGAAAACGTAGTGAGCGTACAGGCTGGAGTCTGCAATTCGCATGAGGGCTCGCCATTAACTAATTTACGGAAAAATCGTATCTCTCATATTTATAATTGGAACTCACTGCCATGCGGGAAGAATTTCGCGTATATGTCCTTGAAGGAGTCCTCGTGCACCACGCCTTCCGGACATTCCTGAAAAGTAACCGAGATATGTGAGAAAGAGTGGGAAAAAAAAATCTTATTACGCCGTCCTTAGTTTATCCATCTCTCTCTCTCTCTCTCTCTCATTCACTCGTACTCACTCAAGCTCCTAACTCCCGTTGGCGTTTTGCCTCTCTTCACGAATATCGCTCGAGAGTTAAGCGACCCGTACTTTCTCGTTAAGCTAATTGGTGACGAAGTCTCACTTAAACGAATTTTCCCCTTTCGTGATTTCGATCGGTAGTAACACCACTCGTTTAGTATACACTTTTAAACACGACAAGGGTATCGCTCGCGATTTCCACATTTTCGAAGAAAAGATTTAATGAATTGGTACCTTGGATGCTAATTAAGATATTTTCTATTTATGACGATTTGTACTTTAAATTTATGATGAAATCCGTATTGCCATTGTGCGGTGGTAACAATTTGGAATGGTTTCAAGATGGCCGACGTTACGACCGAAGAGAACTAATTTATTAATACATATGTGGGTTATATGTATAAAAGTTTGGTAGGATGCAATAATAAGAAATTTTGTGTTAAGTAGTATTCGATCAATTCTAATGTGAAAAATATTATAAATACATTATTTGTATTTCCACAGGACCAAAGGAAGTTCATATAAAAAAAAAAATGAGGATCCCACATACGGTTACAGAAAACATTTTCAAAGCCTACAAGTAATGCCTCACCTATTGCGTTGTACGTCGAAAATCGTTCTCGGAATTCTTGCAAATTTATTTATTCAACGCAGATGTTCGAGAGAAACCACTTTACTACCAAATGAACTGCGAAGAATTCTTCGTTCGGAAGATTACAAATGGGACGAAGGAATCGTTCCAGATTTGAAGATTCTCGCGCTTCGTGCCATCGTGTCAGTGTGGAAAGATAATCCTATTTTCGAAGAATTGCCAACATGTACCGACAGAGATATCCTTATCGAAATGTTACCAACGGATCTTCCTTTTGAATTGACCATAACGAAAATTGCGGATGAACATTATTGGGAACGGGCTGCCAAAGATAGGTCGAGCGTTCTTTCTTTCGTTTTCTATTTATTGGTGTGGATCTGGCAGCTATTTTACCCAGAAAAATACTCTTTCCACAAAAAAAGCAATAAAATAATTTCACTGTAAACAGACAAGCTTAATTGATGAATTTTTTAAATTTGTCTACACAAACTCTTTGCCAATAAGATACCAATAAAAAAGAACGTATTACAAATTGCAATTTTATGATTTTAAAAAAAAATAACGAACGCAGAAAAATAATTCCGTTTCTAACAAAAATTTCCTTTCACTGATATAAAGGTCTCAGTTCCCTATCTTATCTTTTCCTTAAAGATGTCAGATTCGTGCAAGTATCCGATTTCTTCACTTTTTTGAAAAGATGCCAGTTTCACACAAAAGTTTTCATTTCTCTGTATCTTCCTTTATGATGATGTCAGCCTCACACAAGTTTCCCATTTCCTCGTTTACACGTCGAAAAGAAGAAAAAATCGAGTCTTCTATCCGCAGATGGCCTCACAATGATCTAAACGAGCACGATAAATCGTGGCGGCGACTCTATTGCGAGCGCCACTTGACCGAGTATCTCGAGAATCTGGAAGCGACTTACTTCGAATCGCAGCAGGATGATTGCACGAGGCTCGTCGAGCTCGTGAGGGAACACGTGCGTGTCTTGAAACTGCGTGCCTTGGTACCCACTAAGTGAGTGAGTGCAACGAAAGTGGTACTATCGTCACCACTACCAACGAATATCTTTTCGAGCGTGGCGTTCATAATATTCGAGATTATTATTAGATCCTCACGCACGGTCTCACGAGCTAAAATTGCCAGTGATTGCACTTGAAGCTTAGCTAAATTTACAGTGGCTGGTTAAAAAAAAAAAAAAAAAACTATATTGGCATGTGCGATGAATTCCTCGTAGTTCTTTTTCCTTCTAAGTATTTCATTCAGCTTTCCCACCTTACGATAGTATCATTGATCTTTGATTTTAATTAATAAAAAAACTGAATTTTTAGAAAATTCTTTTTCCATCTTAATGTAAAGTTGGGGTATTAATAGTTTTTCTCGACATTGTATGTGGAACATGATGACACTACCATCTCTATAATCCAATAATTTCGTCTGATCGCGTGAGCGGGTCTCACAAAATGTGCCTATCTTTCGTGTAAGACTAACAAAGGTCAGGGCTGGAAAGTAATTTAAATACATGGCTTAGTTACCTCATTGCTTTAATTAACGGACAGCTATCTTTATTGATCTTTTATCATCAGGATTAAAAGGCTTATTTGTTTTTTAGAAAACAATTCGAACCATCAATTTCATCAGAAACCATTGACGAAGATATCGTCGAGCATATTCCCATGTCAATAATTTTACCACAATTATCATATCTCACTGAGATGTCTTTAAATATTGGCATGATCTACATGAACGATGGTTTCGAATGGAGAGATTTTAAGTAAGTATGCTTTTCATAATCACCGAAAAAAATTCGTCTCTCGTTTAATCGATTCAATGTATTTACGTAAAAAAAAAACAGATTTTCGGTACAAGATTGTCAGAATCTCGGCGAAGGATTAAAGGCTTGCAACGAACTTAAGAAATTCAGTCTCACGAGAAGTAATCTGGATCGAGTCAGAGTCGCTGCTCTTCTTCAGAAACTCGTCGAGCACAAAAGTGTTAGTGTAAAAAGCAACAAATACAATCAATTTAACATCTTGCTTTTTTGTGAAAAAAATTCATTATAAATCTCTGCATTACCGACACTAAATTGAAGTGCAATTTTATACTTGGACATTTTTTTTGAAAATAGTTAGAAGAATTGGATTTTTCGCATTGCAAATTATCCGATTCGGGAGTCCACGCCGTGGCTGAATTTTTATCGTTGTACGGCCGGTTAAAAGTTCTATGCTTAACTAACAACAATATTGGAGCAGAGGGGGTAGCTGGAATCGTCTATGCTCTAGTAGGAAGGGGTGGTGTGACTTTGAAGCATCTCGATTTGAGATTGAATCCTTTGTGTGATGCCGGAGGTATTCATATTTGTGCTCGTAAGTAGTCATATTCAATGTTTGAGGAGACAAATGCAAAAACATATACCTAAAGAATGGTATTGATGTATGAAACATTTTAACAACAATATAATGTATATAGTTCCATGTTCATATATAAAATAATTGCTACTAAAGCAATGATTTAATTCGTCTTTTGCTCAGTATTGTTGAGAAACAAGTACATCGAGATTCTGAATATCAGTGGCTGTGAATTGAACTCTTCTAACGGAGAAGCGATAGCCGAGATACTCGAGTCCGGAGATATAAATGTCCCCACGCTACAGATAAACGTATCCAACAACAATTTCGGACCTGAAGGTAACAAAAACTCTCGTATGTTTGTGTTACACCTTTTACAGTATCATGTTATATTTTTCTCATCGTGTATGTATATATGTATATATGATCGATCACAATTTTGTAAATGCAAATGTATACAGTTCATTATTAAAATTTCATAATTAGGTAAAACTTAATTATCAATGAAAATAGGTTGGAGCACTTATAAATTTCTTATTCATTTATTTCTCATTCATGAGTTGAATAAATTAAAAAAAGTACAGATCTATGCATGTTCACTAGCAAGAAGAAATAAATTATTCATCCGTAAAAATAAAATCATTTTTTTTACATAATCATAATAAAAAATCTATACAAGTGAAATAGAAGCATACAATAATTTGTTGAAATTATTAAATGTTTTTAATACACACGAATGCCTTTGATATTTCCAGTCGGACGGATATTCGAGAAAACCGTCGAATCCCGCAGGAATATCATTGAATTCGACGTACGAATGTGCAATTTCACGAGGGACTCCGAGTTCTCGATAGGGCAGAGTGTACTTAGGTGAGCCATTTAACCTACGGACAATTAAGCCCTTTAACCTTTGGAGCCGTTCATTAACTTTTTGAGCGCCCTCAAACGAAAGGCGTGGCCTTATCGAAGTTCTGGATCACTCCTTATGAATAGTGGAACACGCGTTATGAATTTTTTAAATGACACGACCGCTCGATGTTTTGTTGTAACGCACGATTCGTAAAGTTCTGGAAACAAAATCATGTGGCAAATAATTTTAAACACTCGGTTTCAGTCAAGTGATAATTAAAAACTTTGCCAACGATTTCAATTCGCCATTATTTATTGTTGAGAATGAATATCATTAACGATACACGTATATCATTTAAATACAATACATGTAACATTAACTCTAAACATGTACTTTGCTAATTATTTATATGAATCACTTGCAACATTCGTTATTCGTAATGTGTATTCTGAATAGTACACGTATAGCTGTCGCAACGTGAACATTTGTATGTTCGTAATTTAGTTTCCAACGCCACGTGGAATGAATATGTAATACCACGTGTAACGAAGATACGTTCCCAAGTGTTTGTTTCTCTTATTAAAAATGTATATATAGACAATATCAAAAGCCGAAAATCGATGAACCGGCCGAATTCGAGGCAAATATTCCGATGCAGCTAAAGGTATTCGTACGAGAACGGAAACGGAACTTGAAAAGAGCTTCTCGTCGACGCAGCGCAATGTCGTTTCTTCTAATATTCATGAGTATCGATCCTAACTCCAATCCGTTGGCATCAGAACGCGTGGATCTAATCGAGCACGGTCGCGAGTCGACTAGACTAAAAGCAAAAAAAAGAAAACAAAAAGAAGAGAAGGAAGGATAAAAGAGGAAAACAGGAAAACGATGCACTTTGTTAGTGCAAACGAGATCGATCGGATCCAACGTGGCATAAATTAACCTAATGGCGGGCTAATGCCCACTCCCAAGTACTTCAACGTTTTCTTCCTCTTGCGAAAAGTTCACGAATATACTTGGCGGCTCGCCAGAAACGAGTGCCGACGACCTGTTCGACTAGATTTAAAAGAAAAATAAGATATGAGGAAAGAAACGAGTTGTGGAAGATAAGGAAGAATAGAAAAAGAATAGAGAGAGAATATAATCGTGTGGAGATGGTTAAGTGTATACATACATATGATATATGTATATCTAGGTTGTTGCATATTTATTACAATAAATTGTAATATAGATTACGAAAGGTTTTTGTAAATAAAAAAAATTTTGTTAATTAAAAATGTCAAAAGAAAATTATGCAACGTGATATACGTTCCGTGTGTCTAGAGAATTGTTTGAGCTTTTTTTGTCACGAATCATTTGTTAGATTTCGAAAAATTACGAAAAAAAAAAAATAGTTTTTCGATTAGGCTACTTTTTCAAATACAAAATATATTTTTTTTTAGTTGTTTATCATTATTCTAACTTCGTTGTTTGTTATTTTAGAATAGTATAAACATAAAGCGAGAATGATGTTGATAAATTAGGAAGAAAGATATTTTTTTCTTGTTTTTCTTTCTGGTTCCAAAATCGTGAACACGTAAACTAAAAAGAAAATATTTTTCATTTTTCTGTTTGAACAATAATCGACGGACGAAATCTTAACCTTTGATCTCGTTGTTAGGAACAAGCAAAGAAGAGCAAAACGAAGAGCATCTTCTAGTATTCCCCGAGAGACCACCCTACCTACGTTATCTCCACCATCAAGCTCCGTCAAGTATTTCGAAGAAGCAGTTTCGATCGACGGTAAGAAATATTATATTTACAAAAGAATTTTTAATTCGATTTCAACAAAATTATCTTTTCAACATCGTGTTCCAGATGACGCTCTAACCTTGAAAACAATTGTAACGTCGCAAAGTGATCAAATTGAATCCAAATCGAGCATTCCTACAAATGAAAATAAAGAAAACGATGCAATATAAAACAAAATTAAAATTCTAATTTTCTAATTACATTTAGACAAAAAAAAATTCCTGACGCATAATATATTATTACACAGAATCAATCGAGTAATATAATAACCATCTTTAATTATTTTCAAATACAAATTTCGCGCTTACGATGACACGCTCTAATTAGTTTATAAACCCATTCGACTAATAACTGTCAAAAGGAAAGTAAAAACCTCTCAATAGCTGAAATTCTCAAATAGCCAACTTTCAATTGACCCTATTACATATTTCACTCCGTATACGACACAAATTACCCAATATATAACGGCCTAAATATAGTAACATTTGCATATAAGACAACATAATAATATATTACATTATATATATATATATATATATGCGATATTACATATATGACATAAATGATATTACTATGATATAATCCATGCCGATATTGAACGTCGCGCGGTAAAAGGAGGCAAAGCCGAGTTTCTGCGGATTTGCTAGTGGGAAGCTACGGCGCGTAAAGTCGATGGAAATTGGAGCGTTCGACCGTGTACGGAGTTCAAGGGGATGACACCGACGACTTCGTATAAGCGAAGCGCCCTCGAGCGAACTTGCACGCGATCTCGCGCGAAATTAGATTCCTCCATCGGAGGAGGAACGGTGCAAATTATCTTTGTATCTTCTAGCTAGACGGCGAGAGCGCCTGTCCGATCAAGATGACCTTTTCTTCGTGATCTCGATGGACGGTGAACGATGAACTGCAATGATTTCGCGCGAGGGACGCACGCGAGTATCAAACTCGCGTGGCGCTCATTATTTAAGTGAAGCGAACCACCGGAGGGCGCCATCTTAGATAGCGTTACGAATTTACATTTATCGATCATACGAGACACAAATATCAATTTAGACAATTAACGAATATTAATTATTATTATTTGATCGATATAAAATTAAATCAATTATTGTATATATTTGTATATGTAACACAATTGTATATGTGACACAAATATCAATTTGGACAATTAACGAATATTAATTATTATTATTTAATCGATATAAAATTAAATCAATTATTGTATATATTTGTATATGTAACACAATTGTATATGTGACACAAATATCAATTTGGACAATTAACGAATATTAATTATTATTATTTGATCGATATAAAATTAAATCAATTATTGTATATATATTTGTATATGTAAATTCGTAGAATACGATGTATTTGTATTTCGTACCGTTCTTGGAATTAAACTAAAATGGTTACCTGTGTGAACCTGACACTCGACATTTAAAAAAAAACATTTTCGCGCCAGTGGATCGTACTTTATTCGCGTCCGCTTTTATTCGTTTGCAGTTACCTCGAAGGGTATGAATTTATAGAATGGGTCAAAATGATCGGGATACATCGTTTAACAATTTTTTAACTTTTTTTTTTTCAATGATACTTCAAAACTTTGCGATCAATTTTGGAAGGTTCTTTTATTTTCATTTCTTTTTAGATATTGTAAATTAGCAAAGAGATAGTAATATTCAGACACTAATTAGTGCTTATTTTTATACTGAAATTGGTTCATGTTATTTTTCAACGTACATAAAAAAAGATACGATGCTCCAATACTCTCAAAAGCGAATAAAAATAAGAAGATGCGTAGGAATCGTACGATCGTCGATCTTGCCGAGATTATTACGGAAAAATATTTTCCAAAAAATCTTTCTTCGGAAACATTAACGACAAGGATATCCCAACCAAATAGCTTTATGCTTTGTCCAACGGTGAAGAAGTTTACATTTCATTTCCGTAATGGACGAGTGCCTTTACGCGATACTCACACTCAAGAGCTTCTCGTCTTAAGTTTAACTTCGCCAGCTACTCTCCAAGCACCGATGCCTTCACCTTCTCCCTTTTTTTTTTTTTTCATCTTTTTCTTCTTCTTCCTTCATATACCACATAGCGTACACACGGTTAATGTTACCTACGAATCTCGCATGAAAATAAGCAACGGAGGGTGTTATTTTAAACTCTGACGAAGAAACACAACGAATGCCAGTAGAATATCACGGTAAAACGCGATGATTGATGGGATTATGAGAAGAAACCTTTGTGTGAGTGCCAACAAAATGATTGTATAAAAAATTGTATCGAAAAAAACATATAATCCAACATTTCTGTGAAAAAAATTATTTTTCATTACAGATAACTGCATTACCGACTCTAAATCAAAATGAAAATAAAATAAAATATGTCTCAATTATTTTAGACATATTTTAACATTTACCCTTTGAAAATGCATCCAGAATTATACTGCATATTCGTATTAATTGCAAAATTTCTGTACCAGTCGATCTGTATCGCAACGACATTAGACAATGGGTTATCCGCATGTACTCGGTACACTTAAGCCGTGTCGTTTCTAGCGAGGGAACCCGCGAAAAAAGAGGGTCATTGTAAAAGGCGAAGAAGAAAAGGACGTAGTTTTTTACGTAAAAAGTCAAAGCGCGTCTTTCAACTCGCCAACGATTGCTTCTTTTGATCCTCTCGCTCTCTCTTTCTTTCTTTCTTTCTTCTTCCTTCAACCACTCTCGTTGCACCCTCCTTTTCCATCCTCCTCTTACCTCCCTCGTTCGTTCCAGTCTTGCAATATATGCACATACAACGTACAACATACAACATATATACATATATGTATATATTGTATGTCATACATCGATCGAACGTTCGTTAACCCGTACCACGTATCCACGTCCTCTTTTATAATGGAAAATCAGTAATTGGTAAACTAATTTTATTCTTTATTTTTTTAAAATATGATTTTTTTTATTATCATTAAGAGTCTTAGGGTGATGTATACGAATCAGAATTTATTTCGCGATTGAATGAAACTATTGACTCAAATAGCCGGTCATAGCACCTTATGAAAATGTTATCGAAGATTTACGCGTCTTTCGCTTGTATTTTCACAAGAAAAAAAAGAAAAAACAAAGAACAGACGTCTTTTGATTTCTCGAGAATAGCATTTCGTAAATTGTTGAGATTTCGTGTCGTTAACATGGTTATAAATAACTTTTTGAGTCAGTCCACTGTGTTCCAAAGTTGAACGAGTTTGATGAGTCTCGTGTTGCGAGAGTTCTAATACGGAGATACATCTACATCAGGATCAGATACTAATTTCTGTTATAATATATATATACGTATGAGAATTGTGATGAAAGTTGAAGTTGATTTCTAGAGTTTATAGGCTAAGTTTGGACCATACGGTAATGCCAACTACACGTGCTGTTAAATCGCAAGCAAAAATAAAAATCAAATTGAAAACTAATTTTTCTCAACATAATACATAAATGATATTAAACATTTTGTGTACATAAGAGTATCTGATAAAAATTTAATTGCAATATGGAGGTCAATCTTAATTACTACATCACGTAATCCCATATTCGCAATTTGTGTTATACAAGTGGCACCTTTATACAATCTTTCGAGTATCTTTTGCTGAGGGCATGAGCCCTCGTGTTCGCCCAAGCCTTAACCAAGCTACCAACCTTTTGTAGTACACCAAGTATGTGTACTAGAAAAGAAGAAGGTGCATGGGGGTGGATGAAAGATAGAGAGAGGAAGAGCGAGATAATCTCAAGTGAGTGAGTGAGAAGAAACTTATGTACCTGCTTGAAGCCTCGATACATAACACGAATCTCTTGCCTCGAGAACTTGGTCTGTCTGAGGAGTTCCTCGAGTGCGACCGGCCTCGCGGTTTGTTGTCTCGCCCTCGAGCTCTCGAACTCGAAGAGTGCCTCTTCTGGTCCCGGTGAGTCCGGTGGTGTCGCCATGACCTTCGATCTTCGCTACTTCTTCCCTTACGTGTTCGCCACTTCACTTGTTACGAGAAGAACCTGCTCACTTTTTGCCTTCTTTTCTCTTGTGTTTTAATTTTTTTTTTTAATTCCTACTCCGTTCGTTCTTCCTCGTCATGTGCTCGTAAGTTCGCGCGCACCGCACGCACCCAGTACGGTCGAGAAAAAAAAACTGACGTGATACCTTTTGTTACACGGTGTCTATTGTATTTTGTCTATTGTGCGTTCCCTTGTGTTGCGTTGTCCCTTTTTTTCCGTTTTACCGATCTCTTTCCCTCTTGATGTCGTTCCGCACGTTTTGATGCTCTTTTACATTATTATTCTACACATTTTGTGTTTTTTTTTTGTTTTCGTCACAGAGATCGCTTGGTTCGGCCAAACTTTATTGTTTTCGGTGCCCAAGGTGATACGGATTCTGAAAGATTTATAAAGAATTGTTAGGTTATGTATTAATGTTATAAAAAAGAACTTATGATACAATGTACGACTTACTATGGTATAACTACTTTAATATGAAGTAAGCGGTACAATTATTGACCAATACTAATAAACCATACTGTTTTTAAAAAAACATTCGATAATTATTCCCAACAAATTTCATATTTATATAAAACTCGAGTTTCCTCTAAATTTATTATTATGTGGTTCTAAATGGCAGTAATATGTAAAATGCATAAACGTTATTAAATTATTAAATAAACTCGTGGCATGAAAATAAGCCTGTGCCCAATCGCTATGAAACATGGTCGATAACTCCATTGTTTACTCCATCTCGAGATATTTATATTTCCCGCAAGTAGATAGAGGCGAGCGTCTAAGGTGCACCTGAATGGTATGCCGAACTTTGTGTCTATCTCTTTGTATGACGTGACCCTAATACATGCGCCTACGTACTATGTACGAGGATGAAAAAAGCATGGGAAAAGAGAAAGAGAGGAGAGGGTAATGAAAGAAAACGCGGTCGAGCTTTAATCATGACCACGGACAAATAAAAAATGCGAAGAAGAAGAGAACAGTTGGCTAACCGTACTACACAGAAATGTCATTTCACAGATTCGATAAATTCTATTCTTCTGGTCGGTTCGATCTGGCATTCTCCCGTTTTTTTTTTATTTTTTTACATACATACATATATCCTGCCTTAAAGTATTTTCTACTACGTGATTCAAAACACGATAACGAATATTACATGCTCGAAAAACAATAAAATTCCAAAAGCAATGCTTTTTCTATCTATAAATCATAAATCTAATATTGTATGATATATATACATTGTCCAATATCGCAATGGACATTAATCAAGCGTATCTATCTATATTTTTCGTGTTTTTGTTATCCGCGTGTACTCCAAAAAGTAATACGAGACGTTGTTTATCAAACTATACCTTTATCGTAATTTCATGTTACGATCTCTAATTAATAAAATTAATCTAAAAACGTTCTTTAAAGTGAGAAATAATGAGAAACGAGAGCGATTACACGTGCGTTATGCGTTCATTGAGCGATCGCACCGAGTTCATGGCCGAAAACATTTATGACCGTATGTACACGACGAGACTTGAGTCACGTTGTACGTGTACAATACAAAAACACAATATTTTGAACGTGATTGGCTGAGAGACGAAAAAATATAGAAATATATCTTTTGGGGAGAAAAGGATTGGATAAAAATATGACCAATAAATTCGATACGTAACGATAACGATGTATCGAGAAATCCTTTTATAATCGTATTGTCACGATGCTAAAAAAAAAAAATGAAATAACAAAAAAAATGCGAGGAAATAGAAGAGCTCCTTAAATAACCGTATTCTATAAGAGTGATCGAACGAGAGACACGTACCTGCGCGAAACGATGGAATTCCTCTCCTGGGTCTCTCGTAACGTATACTACGTTCACAATAAAGCTATTATCCCACGGAGATTAATTATCGAAGCATCCATCGACGTTCCTGTACCTCGAATTTTACGACATTGTGTTTCTTTTCATATACACGTATGGATATATAATATCCATACTCTTCAACGTGACAATGATCATTCACAAATCACCATCAAGAAAAGCTTATACATCGTGAACAGACGATAGTCCTCTGGACACGAAATTACTTTATCGGGTTCGTGTAAAAGCCGTAACGGGTTAAGACGAAACGAATTAATCTTATTCCGGAGATAATTGATTTGTACGGGGCAAGATCGATGGGAAATAAGTTTACGTCTACGCGAACGCGAGTTTTCTACGTTTTCCTGACGGGATTCTACCGGAATCCAGGGGTGAGAAAGAGATACGCTGCTCGAGACGGCACTAGCAGAGAAAAACACGCACAAACCGAACGCTTACGCGGCCGGCGGTACACTGGTTGCCCGGGTAGAGCGCGCCGTGCGACGCCGCCTCCCCACCACGCGACGCCGCGCCGGTTCGACCAATCGACGCACTTCGCTCAACGCACGCACGCCGCTGAACCCGACGACCTTCCGACAACCAATCAACGTGCGTTGTTGTAAACACTAACCGAATATCGCTCGGCACGCGAAACGAAGTGGCCGCCCTTAAGCTAATTTCACACGATATCTTTTTAATCTGTATTGAATGAATTCTTTATGATAATTATCCTTTACCTTTCTATGCGATTGATACACAATTTTGAATCGTAAATATCGTTCGTGGGTTTTATGCAAATTCATGAATGAATATTATTATTTTTTTATAAGAAATATTACATGTAACTAATGGTAATAATTTATAGAATGCAGCAAATACTGCATCGGTGCATAGGAGGACGTACTGATTGTAATTGTTATTATTTTCAGAGTTCAAATATTCGAGATTAAAGTAGATTGCTATACCTACAACTGTTTTCAATATCATGAGATGAATTTTTATAAAATATATAAGCTTATATGTGTAAGAATGAATGCGAGCTAATTATAAAGAAGGGATTATATTCTGAAAGCTGTGCCATAATAATTAAAATCGCTTATATTACCTACGGTTTACGTTTTATGATAATAACCTGAGTATAGTGGATCTATCTGGTTTAGTTAGGTTATGGTACATTACTGTTTCGATAGAACAGCAACGTAAATACGTAATAGAACAAAATGGATTTACAATTATTAAGAAGTAAATTTCGCGGTTCTATGTTAGGTGTTTTAACAGGTGATTGCCTTGGTAGTCCTTATGAAAATGATGAACTTTTAACGAGCGGTTCGAAACTCGTTCTACAAAAGTCATTGGACAAGCTAGAAGGTCCTATGTATAAAGGTTAGAAACTTGTTTAAATAGAACTTTTGTTTTATACGAGCTTAAATGTAACAAGCTATTAGTATTATGTACGTTCTCACTGTTTAGCACCTGTAATGCAGTTTACAGATGACTCTGCAATGACAAGATGCGTAGCTGAATCATTAATTGAAAAGAGCGACTTAGACCTCATTGATTTAGCAAAAAGGTTTGTGAAAAGCTATTATCAGGAACCAAATCGTGGTTATGGGGCTGGTGTTGTTACCGTTAGTATAAAAAGACTTAATTATATGAAATGAATGAATCTTCTATTGATTTATATAATGTTTATATATTGTTTATACATAATATGTTTATGATATAGACAAAAAATTATTATTATTATTTCAGGTATTTCAAAAATTGAGGGGCAATAAATTTAAGGATGTCTTACTTCCAGCAAGAGAACAATTTAATGGACAAGGTTCTTGGGGTAATGGAGGTGCTATGCGCGTTGCACCTTTAGCTTTGTTTTCCTATAACAATTATGAGAATCTCTTAGATATAACAAGGAAAGCAACAGAAATTACTCATACTCATAAAATTGGTGTTGATGGGACTATTTTGCAGGTATTTATAAAGAACATCAAGATTTTACTTAAATATTTTTAATCCAATTGGAAATTTTATAAATTTTATTACTCTTTCAGGCTATTGCAATTCAGCAATGTCTTCAATTAGATCCAAGCAATGAATTAAATGTGTCAGATTTTATTGAGGAACTTATTTGTAAAATGGATAAAATAGAATACGATGAAGAAGAGTAAGTTAAAATACTCCGAAAATCATTAATTGTGATATCTTACTATTATTTCTTTTATAGTTTGGGCCTAGTGGAACCGCAACCTTACAAGCTCAAACTGGATGTAATGCAAAAATTAATTTCCGAAGATGAAAATGGACCACACAGTGAAAAAGTAATTAAACTCCTTGGTAATAACATTGCTGCACTACATTCCATACCAACAGCAATATTTTGTTTCTTGAGAGCACAAAAGCCTATTGCAGGAATAGACACTGAAAATCCACTTAGAAGAGCTATACAATATGCTGTAAGTCTTTTGTTCTACATTACTTAATTTTTACATGCAACTTTAGCCAAAAACAAATATATGTTAATTTATTTGTTTACATATATAACGCAATTACAGATCACGTTAGGCGGTGATACAGATACTATTGCTAGCATGACTGGTGCATTAGCAGGTGCTTTCTATGGACAAGATAAATTTAATTCTAATCTTTTACAACATTGTGAAGCATCCAAAGAATTCGAACATCTTGGTGATAAACTCTTTGATACAGTATCAACGCGATAAAATGATCGTTTGGTGAAGAGGTAGATTATTAGATAGATGCTAATTACTCGAAGTTTTTTAACCTGTAATATTTTTGTAAGCATATGTTGATTAAATATTATTTATTTAAAATCATATCCTTAAAGTATCTACTCTCAAACTATGTTCAGAATAATTACCGCTACCAGATAGTTCTATCATTTTCGTTTCAACTGTTAGTTCAGATTTCTGACGCCAGAGTACGCTATCTTCAATTTGTAGACATATCATGAACGTGTGAATAAGGTTTCATTGTTTAACGATATTGAATTTTATTCGAAACGTTATTATTTATATTACGCGTAAGTAAAATACGACCGTTGAAGTGTTGTAAAAAAGTTTTTATAAAATAATATAGTTTGTTACGCGCTCGTTCGATGGCTTTACGTGTGAAATGTATGAAAACTTGACGACGCCTCTGCATTATGTTAAAAAGTAAATACCACTCACCCGATTTTTGTTATTTTTAAACCCTTTTTGAACTCTCGAAACCTCATGGATCTAGGAATTCGTCGAAAGAACTCGGAGAAAGGGTAAACGTCAACGATTGTTTACTTTTAACAGTCTCTTTCGTCATAACCTTAAAAATTTGCATACCTACGCTCCATTACAACATAGCACAGTTTTCATACTATATTAATTTGATCTATGTTGCAACAGCTTTGACACAGATGATGACTCGGAATATGCCATGATAAAACGAATAAAAATGGAACCGGAAGCCATATTATCGCAAGAAGACGATATAATGGCTCAATTTCAGCAGGATAGTTCCGACCTGGAAGTAGAGCCAAGTTTTACCTTGGAAGGTAGTACTACTAGCGAAGACTGCAACGATGGGATTTTAATGCAACACATGGACATTAGGGAACCTTTATCCACACTACGAAATCTTTTGGAACAAAGACTAGGTGTTGAACTTACAGATTATTCGTTTTGGTTGCAAGATGCACAAATGGTGAGTTGAGAAAGTGGAATAATATGTTTATTTTGTGTATTTGTTCAGTCAATAAAATAATATTACTATTTCTGTGAATATCTTGGCAGCTTGAGTGTCATAAAAATTTAGTCGATCAATGTGTGCAAGGAGAAGGTCTTGTTCAAGTGAATGTTCAAATAAAAGCAATGCAAAAACGTATAAATATAGTAGATGTTCTAAAACCTGCAGAAGACTATATTGAACTTGCTGAAAACAATTGTATGTACACGTGTATTTATATTGTTCTTTAATTCATTAAATTAAGAAATTAATTATGTATTCGCATTGTAGCTGTAACTTCATTTAATGAAGAGAATAAGCAAAATGTAATAAGATGGATGGTGGATGCACAATATAAAAAAGAACAGGTAATTAATATAAATATTCATTTTTTTCTATGAAATCTGTAAGCTTTATTAATACTGATTTAACATTTAATATATGATATGTATTACCAGGAACGTTTAAAAATACCAGCTGATCCTAAAGATTGGTCTCAAACTCATGTAAAACATTGGCTTCAGTGGGCTGTCAGGCAGTTCAATTTAGTTTCATTACGTTTGGCTGACTGGAATATAACCGGTGGACAACTATGCAATCTCACTCTTGAGGAATTTCAAAGTAAAGTTCCTCTTGATCCGGGTGATGTATTTTGGACCCATTTGGAACTTCTCAGAAAATGTAAATTTGTTGGTAAGTTAGTGCAAGAATAATTCAAAGCAACAATAAGTAAGAAAATATCTTCTTAAAAGAAACATCCTATTTTCTTTTCCTAGCTGTTGTACAAAAAGATGCTCCTACGTCGGGCAATGAAAATACCACAAACAAAACTCTGAAAGTACGGAATCAAAAGACTCCAAAAGCAAGACCAGTAGTGAATCAACAAACAAGAGTGGTTGGTGTTCCATTGGAAAACATAGATTGTAAACCAATGGTGGTAACAACTCCCAGTCGTGCAGTTAACAGCGGACAAATACAATTATGGCAATTTTTATTGGAATTACTCACTGACCGAGAACACAGGGGTGCCATACAATGGGTGGGGACCGAAGGAGAGTTCAAACTAACTCAACCAGAAGCTGTGGCACAGTTATGGGGTGCACGCAAAAACAAGCCATCAATGAATTACGAAAAACTAAGTCGAGCACTTCGTTATTACTATGACGGAGATATGATTTCCAAGGTACATGGTAAACGATTTGTATATAAATTCGTCTGCGATTTGAAGCAACTTCTAGGTTACTCAGCTGCAGAATTAAGTAGATTGGTTGAAGAAGGTAGACGATACTTTTGATGAGGTAATAAAATTATCTCTCTGCAGTGGATTTAAGGTATTAAACGAGTACATTTATTTTTGAGATATACCTTTACCTGGTTAGATTATTATTATATGTATAGAGAAAGATATAAGGTAAACGTGTACTTGCGTATTAGAATTATCGCGAATATCTTTCTCTACCGTACATTTACAGGATATAACATATAAATAAGCTTGAGGGATATATGTATTGCGAAACAACGAAAGTTTAATAATGCATTAACACGCGTTATCGAGAATTACTGGCATGCCTAATTTATATATATATATATATACGGATAAAACTCGTTAACATAGTTAAACCTAAGTTTAATCGGTTAATCCTACGAAATACCCAAATCCTTTTGTTGGAGATAAGAGAAATCTATGACTACCTAACTCTAACCAGCTACAGCTCGGATAAACTTAGATGTATCCGATTTCGACGAGATAATGTAACAAAATTATACATTATTCATTGTATCTGGTATAATAATAAATCCAGGATTAACCGGATAAAGTTAGGAATTAACAAGTTATTCTCGGTTTTAAACAAAACGGTTCGGATACTTCGCGTATTAACCAATTAAACTTAGGTTTACTCTCGCTTCAAGATTTATCCATAAGATATAAATAATGTAATGCAAAGAATTATGACCGTATCACGATAATGTATTTTGATAATCTACAAAAAAAAATATTCACAAAATTGTTGTTGAGAAATAAAATCATGGTTAACATATTCGTATCGATACATCGGTGTTATTTTTATTTTTCCAAAAGGGCAATGTAATAAAAAATCAGGGACCATGTGAAAGCATCGATAGTCCACCATCTTACAAAATGGCGTATACCGTATAGAAAATAATGATGTTACGTGATAAAAAAAAAATCGATCATAGTAGGAGTGAGAAAAAAATCTCGATTGATTGAAGGATCGTAGGATAATTGTGAAAACAAATTCTTTATGCCACAATCTTTCATTTTACATAATACAAGTGTTTGACTCGCAGGAGTTTGCAAAAAATGATGTTCATATCTGTTAAGCGAAGGCCGACCACTTCCTGTCTTTCTCTCACTCTTTCTCTTTGTCGTTATACTGAACTGACTTTTGATCGACAAAAGGCAGCACTCATCGCCAATACCAGAGAATCTAGCCTGTGAGATATCGGACGCGACGTCACAAGTTAGGGTCTCAGGGAACCGGCGACGCGGCAGGCTTTACTATCAGCCCGCCCGCCATTGCCCTTTTTCTTACTTCGCACAAATATATCTATCTACCTATTTATCCATCCATCTATTTACAAAGTCTCTCGTTTACTCCCTCCTCGCGTTTCACGTAACTTTAGCAAATATTTGTATAATTCGAACGGAAGTTTTCACAATTTTGTACACGAATAGAAATCTTTTTCAATACATATATACGTACTTATAAAAATAAGTTATAAACATAAAGAACATTTGATATCATCACAGAAAAATTAATACTTTATCGACCGAGTTTTCATAATGTAAATTTAATATCTCATTACCGACGCGTTTTCTATTTGAGACGTCAAATAGACGTGCCCAGTCGATAAATATAATTATTTTGTCGTTTGTACAAATTGTTTTACTTTGATATAAAAAAGTGTTAACATCATAAAGAGAAATTAAATTGTTTTAACGCGCCAATTGGCAACGATCGAACAATTTCTTACAATTTATACAAGGTGTTTGACTTCGTCCTAAAACAATTATAACTTCGTCGGCATATCTTACGAGTTATTCGTTTCGATATCTTAAACGAGAAACAATTTATTCGACAACGATATCACATTTACGTATTATTATCAAGCCAAATACGTAAAATCACTCTCGTAGAAGTAATCGACGAACGGACGTCGAGTCGACGGACGATTATCATTTGCTAACGAGCGAGTAACACGCTGATACGTACTTTAAAAGCGAGTTCGTAATCGATGCACTTACCCCTTCCTATACAATCGAAGTCAATAACAGTACCAGTTACTGTTAATTCGACGTAGATTTTGAAAACTTGTCACAATCGGAGTCCTAAAGCGTGATTCCTCTTCGTCGTGACGCCGACGACCGGGAAAGTTAGCAAGTTGTACAGTGGACTTCGTATATCGCGAATTTCCATTCCCTACTATACAACCTACTACCTCTCCCAGGCGCCGCCGCTGGAAACATATCTCCTTCCGTCTTCCGTAGCCCGTTTCCCGTATGTAAACGCTTCAAAATAATTCAATTAACGCTTTTTCATTCTCTTCACATGTTTTTTTTACACTTTTCTCTCTCGCAATCTTACTCTTAGGCATATTTAATATAATATCTATAAATAAAACTGGTCACTGGATTGTACATATATAAATATCGTGAGAAGATACGAAAAAGTAAATTTGTATATTGATTTTATGATTTTTTTTCTAAGCACGTTCAGATCAGTATCTTGACTACTGTAGCCAAGTTTATTAAAAAATTGGTAATCAACGTTTAATTTTCATATGTGACGTTTTGTAGGAACGAAGATACAACAAAATTCATTTCTGTTTCTCGTAGTATATTCTGTTCTTGTTATATTTCGGGGTCTTTGAGAAAACGAACGAAAAATAAATAGAGTAATAATAGTTGAAGTAAAATCGCATATATCGTGGATATATACCGTAGAAGTTGGCCCATATTTCAAATAGAACTTGTTGTGACATTGATGCATTGTAAATTTCCATTTTTTTGTAGACTGTTCCAAAGTCAAAGTGAAATGATTATTTCTGCGAAAAAATAAAAGAACGATTTCCCAGAATTGTTTTTATAGTTCTAAAAGAAAGGAGAGAAAAAAATTGGCGATAAGAAAACAGCAAATGAGTGAGCCATTGAGAAAGACATTCAAGAAAAAGAGAGAAAGAGAGAGAAAGAGACGGCCCAATCATTATATCAACATATAATCTAAAATCACAAAGTTATACATAATCCAAAGAAAAGAGAAATTTCTCTCACTTCTTCAAACTTTCTAATCTAATACTCGAAATACTCATAACATCAACATTTTTTCATTTGTTCATAGAAAAAGCTTCATCCCTCAACAATCTTATCTCAAAATATGGACCAAACCCTATCACGCGTATCCTGCTACCAGGCTATTACCTACATTCTTAACATTACCTTTTTCAAGAGCAAGCCAAGCGCGCATATCGAGTGTATCCGGTATGCACTAAAACGGGAGTACGATCTGCTTCCATTTCCCTCCTTGCTTTTCCTTTTTCCTTTCCTTTTTCCGTTTCTCTTTCTCCCTCTCTCCCGAAGCTTTTCTTTTTCATTTCTTTTCTTTTCATTTCTCTCTCTCTCTTTCTCTCTCTTTCTCTCTCTCTCTCTCTCTCTCTCTCGCTCTCTCTCTCTCTCGAGGAAATTACTTGGCAAGAAGACCAGCGTCGATAACCGGAAGTGTCGCGAGCATTCAGGAGGTCAGAGAGGGGGGGGTGGGTCGGGGGAGGAGAAAGAGGATCCGTCGAGAGCTTTTAACGCCGGCCTGACTACATGTACCGGTAGATAGGAGCTTGCGGTATGCATATAAAAAAGCCCACAAGTTCGGATCTACGGGTTAGTGTCATCAAGTATAGCTGATAACGTCTAGTTTCGTAATGATTCCTGCCGCTGAAAAACTAGGATTCTGATGATCCTTTCTTCACTTATGGCGATCCATCCAATAGGATTTCATGGTACGGTATTCCGTGAGTCTACCTGTAAACAAAAACAAATTATTAATACGAATTAGGGTGAGTTTTGCAAAGATTGCTACTTCAACAAGATAACTTATTCAAGAAGCAATGTTCGTTAACCAATAGAAGAGGAGAAATGGATTTGGTGTATAATGAATTTATAAATATTTCTAACGGAACCGTGAACCACGACCACTTGTTGAAGCGGCTTTCAGTAGCTAAGAAATGTGGACATAAGTGTGCATATACTGTGGCGTATGGTATGGAGTATACTTTGGTAAGTATTTAACTAATGATGCTGTTTACAAAATCATGACTTCGTAAGAGACTGGTCCAACAGGATCTTGATGAAAGCTACATTAACAGGAGCAAGTTAATATGTACCTTAAAGAGAGGTTAAGAATTTAAGTTAGGAGACGCGAGTTAAATTCTAGGTTATTTGGAAAACCGATGATGGAATCACAAAGTTTCTGAAGAAAATTAGCTCGATTGATATTGATAAATCATTAAATGAATAATTCCTAAACATCTTCAATTCGTACAAGTAAGCTATCGCCACAGAGGGCGTTACGATCAACCAATTCTCCGATCAGCACTCCAAATAACTACCACCCAACCTGAACACTATTACCACCTACTAAACCTTCAACTGCATAACACCTCCAACCTGCCAACTCATTTCCCAGTTCAATCAACGAACACAATTAAAAAAAAATCTGAAACCATCAAGTTCAAAATTCCCGCGAGAAAGAGGTACTCCAGGGCCGTATCGCTAGGCCACGCGTTAGGTAAAATCGAAGTTCAGGGTGATTGTAAAATCCATGAAAAGGGTGAATGGGGAAGAGAGAGAGAAAGAAAAGAGTGAACAGAGCGCGTCGCGTCGCAAAACGCGAGACGACGACGACGAAATGTAATCGCAGGGGCGTTGGATCTAAAAGGTGGGGGTTGGGGTGGGGAAAATTGGGGGAGGGGGTGTACAGAGTAGAAGGGGAGATTTCGGGAAAGGCGGATGGGGCTGAGCGATGTAGAGGATCCTGGGGTCACCGCCATATTATATTTAGCGAGATACGCTCGTGTGAATGAACTACGTTCCAGGGGCGAACCCGCTCTCGTCCCTTCCTATTTCTCTTCCCATCCCCCCTACTCCTCAACCTCCCCACCCCACCCTCCCGCACTGTTCTTTTCATCCCTACCACTACGCCCGTTGCATCTACTCCCTCCATCTTGCTCCCCAGCTCGATGCAATTCGTCGGCCTCCTTCTCGTGCATCGTTCAAGCCAACGGATCGCTACACGTCAATGGAGCAAAGCGAATCAGATCTTTTTCGTAGTTACCTAATTATTCTTATTGTTATTGATGTTGTTATTATTATTTACTTCCTTTTGATTTCGTATTACTGACGGGTCATAATCGGAGCAGAACGTTTTTCTCTTTCTTTTAGACAATTTCAAGGAGATCCGGGTGATCAACTTGTTTAACTTTATATTTTACTCGTTGTGTTTGGAGGATATGTAAACTATTTAGGGCTCATTGTATAACATTATCACAAGTTCAGTCATATTTATAACGTTGTATCGTTATTAGCTCGTGAATTATTGCGTGTAAGGCACATTTATAGGGATTGAACCACTTGGAAATTGGTTACTACGTTAAACGATTGACTTAATCGATAAATATGATTAAAAGTAAGCTTGCCTGTATTTTTTCTTCATTACTACGGTATAGATATAGTGATAAAAGACAAGAATCAATCGGAGAATAAGAACGCGGAGATTTGTGGCATTCTACTACAATGACAATTCGTCACAAAGGGTTAAATGAGATGAAATGTGGGAAGAAAAAAAGAGAAATGTACGATTCCTGACCTAAAAAGCATCGAAAGCTTTTTCACTGGTGCAGAAAATGCACGAGTATTAGAAAACGCAATCGTTCATTGTCCGAAGAATATATATTTATATTATTATTACATGGAAATATATGTTATTACAAATATACGTTTATACACACAATAACTGATTATTTCATGTGAAACAATACCCATTATCTATAATAAATATTACATATTTATTATTGACTAGATCATTGTTATAGTCTATGATATGAGACGAGTATAAGTATGTTATATGAAGTATAATTCGTGGCTAGTATTTACTAAAGCCGATCTTGCTAAACGATTGGCAATGTGCTATACATTCTAGATGCATTCTAGGTGCAAACTAACTCGGATGCACGCGGCGCGTACACGCGCCTACACGCTACCGCACGCGCGCTAGAGAAGCAAGAGCCTTGCGCCAGACGGTCCGCTGCACAACTTAGGTATTGATCTTAGCCGGAACTAGTTTCTGCTTCCGTGTTTCCATACTTCCACATCGTCCACATAAAACCGCACCTCCCTTTTCCACATTTTTGCAAAAGTCATCGTACTTTTTTTTTCGAATTTTTCTATCTATATTTGCCCCTTTTTGCGAAGTTGTAGCATATAACCTATCCTTAAATAGATGTTCTAAATAGGTGTTTCAAAATCGATGATCCATATTTTAGAAACATTTGCTGATAAAAATGTAATATAGTATGACCTAGAAAGCGTTTGACAGTGTTAATCAGATAGTTATATCTCAATAAAAAATTGAAAAGTTCGATAGGGTACTTCATCGAGGTTAGAACACGTCTAAAACTGTTTTGCTATAGAGTGTTATAGTTGAATTTTTATTGCAAGGCATTAGTTTCCAAATATTTCGAAAATTTAATGTCGATCAATCGATCGAACACTTCATTCCTTTATAAAAATAAAGTTGCAATACCCACGCCAGAATATTGCATTTTAAATCATATCGCTAGCACTTCATTTGTCTCTGAAACGACCGCAAACGATAACTTATCAACGAGTGTAACCTAACCTCAAAACGCACGATGAATTACATTTGTCTCTCGCCTCACCCTTCCCTCATTCCCTCCCTTCTTCGATATCCCCCGTCTGCACCTCAAATTAATCATAAACCAAAAATAATAACGATCAACACGAAACGTGCATTCCCATCTGCTAACACTATCCCCACCCTCAAATAACAAACCCGTAACACACGTGGTTCTCTGCTAATTAAACTAAGATAAAAATCTTTATCTCTCGACATGCTTCATCATAAACCAAACTAATAACGTGCAACTCGATACATGTATTCTCATCCGTGAATAACTCCCCCACCCCGAGCGACCATCCCAAGTACCGAACCCGATACACACGTGGTTCCCTAATAATTAAAATAAGATAAAAATCTTTCTCTCTTTTTATCAACATCCTTCCTTCCTTCCTTCATTCTTTTCATGACAATTGTCCGCGATAATCGGGAGACACTGCGGTTCTCGCGATCAACCGTGCATTGCACTCTCTGCAAAAAAAAATAGCGCTCGCGCGCGCGCGTATGATAGAGAGACAGAGAGAGGGGGAATGAGAGACAGGGGGAGAGAGAGAGAGACAGAATGGTGAAAAAGGGAAAGAGAGACAGAGAGAGGGATAGGCGGTCGGTCGGAGGAGGTGGGTCTTCGTGTATCTCCGGCCCAGCTCGGGGTTTATATTGATCACGAGAGAGTGCACGATATTCGAGAATACATAATACGCGGACTCTAGCCCGACCGGACCCGTCTATACTAAAGCGGACTATAGTAGTGTCGAGTGAGAGAGGGCCGCTGCACTCGCTCTTTTCCTCCCCCCGCGCAGCTCCACAAAGCTGAACCCTCCCCCCTTCACCCGCTCCCTTTACCGACCACCCTTTTCACTCACCCACCCCTCCAATCCACCGACGCGTCTCGTACCCCCACCAACATGCTTTTCGTCACTACTGCACGGCTTGCGTTCCTCCTCCTCCTTCGCACGCCCCCTACCCGTCTCACGAGCGAACTACCGTTCCTTCTGGCTCACTCAAACTGCATCTCCACACACACACTATCCAACCCCTACTCCCCCCCCCCCACTTCTCTTTCCTTATTTTTCCCCTTTCTTTCCTGTTCTTCCGTTCTCTTCTTGTTTCTTCGAATCTTTTCAACCGCACGTCCTACTAAGAGAGTAAGACTGACTACTTTCGTTTTGAGATTTGTGATTTTAGATGATCACTCGAGATCTTTGTCCCATGATTTAATGCGTGGTATACTGTACGTGAAAACGTAGTATCTTTTTCCTTGATTGTTTGAGTTTGGTGTATGGTTGGTGTTGCAATAAGGGTGAGAGCAGAAACTTTTTTTGTAATTTGACAGCTTAATAACGTCTTTTATCTTTCGAAAGAATAGTACCTCATTTTCTTGATTTCACAATTCTGTACGCAGTATAAATCTTTGTAGATCCTAATACCAGTACTTCGAAGAGAAATACGTTCAAATATGGCGCCGTGGAGTTTCCAGTTTCCCGAGAAACTCTCAGTGGCGCCACTACGGGAATTTCAGTGTACAAACTCTGAACTATTCCTTGAAATCAATCCTATACACATTCTATTAAAGAATCTTTATAATAAAAGGAACAATGTTGGTTAAACAATAGTGAAAGTAAGTGTTAAAAGTTTTTTTTTTCTACGTGAACCAATATTTCTTCAAAAAGTCCGTAAACCCGTAAAGTCCTACGATAAAAAAAAAGTACGTCAGAAGAGCAAGTATCTTATTCGAAATACTTTGTTTAAAAATTGAACAACTAATACATACAATCAAAAATAAAAGTCTGAAGATCCCGTAAGAAAAATTATTGACATAGACTACTTTGACAATCATCGGCGGATATAAAATCGAAAAAAATGGAATTTCCTGAAGATACGAAGAGCAATAATCGAGAAGCTTCTTCGTAGCATCCCTCGGGAGCTCCCCCTTCCCCGCTGCGACGCTGTTGTCGGCGTGTAGAGGGGCGTCTTGGTTAGAAAGAGAGAGAAATAGTGTGTGTGAGAGAGACAGAGAAGTTGACTGGAGGGGATCGCCGGCTGCCGAAGAGAGGAGAGAGAGAGAGAGAGCTCCAAGTATGCACGTTAGGGGCAAGAGAGGACCTTGGCCTTTTCGCGGGGCAAAAATAAAACCTGTTGACATCGAAGACCCGCGGGCGCAAGGGAGCCTCTTCTTTTCTCTTTCGCGCGTATACGCGTACCCACGCGAGCTCTCTATCTATCCTTCTCTGTCTTTCTCTTCGTTCTTGTTCTTAACCTCTTAAGATTATATTATATACTCATTTTCTATATCTAAGTAATTTTTGTTATACTCTTAGAGCATATCTACGTGGGATACGATTCATGATTTTGAAATAAAAATATATGCGTGTACGAATTGAAATAATTTTTTTTAATATTAATGGGTTGATTGGAGTTTGTATCGACTTTAAGGTATGATATGTATCAATTTTGAGATCAGTATATTTGCTTTATGGTATAATTTAGTACAAGTTAAACTTGTAAATTTCGAGATTTAAAAATGTGGATAATCTCGATGTATTTAGACTCGTATTTAATGTTTCGGAGCAAATATTTAACTACAGTAATCATATTTTTGTGATCCCGCAAAGTATACCGGACGAACTCACATCCATCACTGGGAGAAATGTCAAAATACGGTTGCTAAATTTGTTTTAATAATCTCTCTATTCAACCTAAATTTAAAAACTCTTTTCTCCTATTATCTGTATGTTTTTTAGTGCAGGAACTGTTGATTCGTATTTAGAATTCCACTAGCACAATTTAGCGTAACATCATCATGTTTACTTTAAATTTAAAACAGTGTTCTTAACCTCACATATATGAAACGATAATTTTGAAATTTGTCTATCGCGTTATACAAAAGTCAATCAGCCATATAATTAACGATACACATGATACTTCGTTACACCACTTGAGAAGCCTTGCCAAATCACTGATTGGAAACTGTATCAAATATATACAATGTCACGTTTAGAAGCAACCTCGATTATATCGTATAAAGGTCATGCTTTTGATAAGGCGTCGTTCTCATATCCATATGATAGCTAATCATCGATTGGATCCGGTGCGTTCTTGCAACTCTTCACCACATACTATACAAGCTGTTCATGGTCCAAGTTTAAGGTCATAAAAGCAGGCATCCTCTTAGCCAAAATGTACCTCTCTAGATGCTCCTTACAGCCAAACTTCAAAATTACTTACAAAACTAACAAATATAGCAACATAGCCCACTGTCGAATTGAGTAACCTCCTCCTTTTTCAAAATCGGTTAAAAAAGCAGGTACTCTCTCAGCTAATATTTGTTATAAAAATTAGGGATATCATGAACCTATCGTTCCTTTCTGTGCATCAGTAATATCGAAAACCGTGAGGTGGAACTGCACCAAGCGGATACGAGCACGTTGCGCGCGCGCCATTCGTGCAATAATGCTGCTAAAGTGCGTGTGCCCTTCTACTCTCTTTCTCTCTCTTCTTCTTCTTCTTTCCTTTACCCTTCACCCTCTTTCCCACTATAGTCGCTCATACATACACGGAGCCATGCGCGGCAACGTGTATGTGTGAACGTACACCTCAAGGAACGACTAGACTGGCCAGAGACGACGAGAAACGGCCTCCAGCAACCTCGCTTATCTGCTTACTAACACACACATACCTTTTCATACACGTTTGAGTCTCTCCGTGCTGGAGAGAAACGAAAGAAGGGGAGGGAGAGGGAAAGAGAAAAGAAGAGAGAGAGAGGAGAGAGCATCAGGCTCCCGTGGCTGGCTCTTTTGCTCCACGCGATCGAGAACGAGTATGCACCCTGCATGATGCTGCTGCCATGGATCGCAAGCATGGTCATCCAGCTATCGTAAATTTTCGTCAGATTCGAAACAAGATTCTTGTCTCGTTGTCTGTCTCAGATTGGATGGGTTTATATGGGGTGGTAGATAAAGTTGGTGTAATATCGCTTGACTTTCATTATGTCTATGATATTTGATAATTTTATAAAATATCCTAGTTTAATTTTCCGACCGGTTGAATATGGGTTAACTTGTCAAATACGATGAGTTCACTTGATGAGGTAATAATATGGATTGTGATTGGTGTAGAATATCTGTGGGGATCGGTTGGGATAGTTTTTGATGTTTAATCAGAAGTTATTTAATGTTATAGCAAATGAATTTTGTATGCAAAAAGAAGTTATGAGTTGAATGAATTTGGTTATTCACTTAATGGTTACTATTTATAATCTTCTTCATGAATTGCATGATCTTATTATTTATAATTAAATGTATGTGTTCGTTTAAGAGTGTTTCTATGTTTTTGTATACGAACTGGAAATAATTTCACGATTCAGTGGATATCTACCTAACATTCATGAGATTATCTACAAACTTATAACACTCTTAGTTACTTTGCATAATTACTCGCTGCACACTTTCTTCACTATAAAAATAACTACTTGTTAATGCACCACGTATGTACATTGCTTACAATTTTAACAAGTGTAAAGTTTCAACTTTACTTAACAAAGTATGTTTTTACTTGCCACTTATAATTGGTTACACTATTGACGAATACAATAAACAAATTATTAAAAAAATAATTACAAGAAATATGTTCCTCTGTGTCAATAGAACTGTAAACCAAAACGAGTTGGCTCCCTTATCGCGACTATAATTTTCACCAATTGACTTGTTTTTCTTCATACAGAAAATTATCTAAAATTTTTCATGAAAAATATCATAAATAATAAATATTCTAAGCCAAGGGGAACACGATTTATGACGAAACACGCATCATCGTATCCGTCTCGCTAACGATGCAACATGGCTGCCAGATCACGAAAAGATCGTTGAATGGTTTCGGCCTGCTAGAGAAGTCGAAAATGAAGGAAAGTTTTCTTTTCGGCACGCTCGTGCCACTTTCGATGAGCAGGATTGGACGCGTTCTTTTCCGTTTTGAACCGAGGGTGCGGCCAAAGAGGAAAAGCTTTGTCGTAACAGGTAATGGTGGGGCCGATTGGAAAGATTCAAAATGGCGGAAAGATCCTCCCGCCCCGTTCGAGAGAAACTAATTCCGAGAAGACGGTGCTACGAACGTCTATTCAATTTTATAAAACCGTCGAAAATCACACGATTGTACAAAAAAAAATGTATTATAAATAAAATGTATTAAGATATTTATGAAGCAACAATTTTTTATGAAGAATAAAAGACATCTTGCAAAGGAAACGTTCTAATTGCATGAATAGTGGTTAAAAGTTATGGATTGCAATGGTTACAATGCTGGGCCTTGCGATATTTTTATACAAAGATAGGAATTATTATCGGAACGCATTTTTCTTTATAATTTAGAGAGATTTTGTAGTCTTCAACTTGTACCATGAACACTCAATAGAAATATATGTCGCGACGAGTTGAGAGAATGATAAGAATATCCAGTCCAATCGATTAATAGATGCCATATGGATTTGTGAATGCCACCTTATCAAAACCATGACCTCCATGTGATACGATTGAGGTTGCTTCTACATGCGACATTGTACTTGATCGTTGTTTCCAATTGAACGTTTCCAATCAGTTATTTTGCAAGGTTTCCCAAGTGACATAATGGGAAATCATGCCAATCGATAATTATGTGATTAATCACTTTTGTATAACGCCATAGATGAGTTTGAAATGTATCGATTTATACGTGTAAAGTTAACAACGTTATTTTTTATTTACAATACAGTAAATATTGGAGCAAATTGTGCTAGTATTGTTGCGTACTGAAACTATAAGCACGAATTAAGTGTTTATATATTCAAAAACGATAAAATAATGGTAACAGAATATCTTTCAGTTCATTTCAACAGGTTAGCATTATAACACATTAATGTCCATAATGATTATCAAGCAAAATATTGATACGTGCCACAGACTTTCTTCAGTGAAACATATTTTTCCAAATAATAAATTGTTGAACGAGATCGTAACAATAATTACATAACATTGTTGAAAGAAACATGTTATTATTCTAATAATTACAGGATTTATATTTTCAATCAAAATCAGAATTTATAACCACGATACATGATACAAAATGAATGAAGATAAATTAATTGAACCGGTAAACCCACTAATAATAATTTCCTTTAATCTTTAAACAAAATCATTGGAAATTAAAACAAAGCGCGCTAATACGCATTAATATCTTTTGGTAGGCAGCGTATATCGAAAGATGTAGAGTATGGCACGGCCATTCATGTTGGAAAGACCCTAATACGAAAGCCCGACTGGGCCGGGCTACGCTGAGAAAATTCTCTTTCCGATGCAGCAAAGAGGCTCCGCCCCGTGCATCCGTAGAATGAAAAACCTTCCAGTGGGAACGGGCCGCCATACAAGCTTGGAAAGCATACCGCTGCTGTTTTTCGAGGGTGCGATGCAAAAGGGTGCCTCGCGTGTCAAATGTCCCTTTATTTTTCCGTCCGGTTGTTGTCGTGAAACGGATACTCGTTAAAAAAATATAATTTTCCATTCTGTTATCTACCTTATTTCGTTGGAAAGACAAAATCCAAAAACAGTTTCACTAACATCATAGAAATCATGTACACGGAGGACGTAAAAGAGTTGTCAAAGGTAAATTGCAATAATTAATTTTAATTTCCTTGGCATTTACTTTTGCATTATACCGATATTACTTGGGGAAGTTAAAGTTTGAAAGAATTCGTGAAAACAAAACGTTTTCGAATCCAGTTGGCCAGAAATCGATTTTTGATAAAAGTAACACTGAACAAACCAATCAAACCACCTAAAATTCAAGTATCACAATGCATTCTACTTTTGCACTAGGTCTGGGGTCATTTTCTGTCTAGAAATTTCGAGGTAACCCAAAACCTGGCTAGACTGATATAAAAGATTCATCATAAACGCGTGATAGACGATATCGTTAACTCGATAGGAAAGTGTCGACGTTATAATAGACCACATAGCACTGACCTTAGGTGCATAACGATGCACCTAGAGAGCAGCCTGGCTTGGTCTAACCTAGGTCGGTTTATTCTAGCGTAACCGAGGTCACTACTCCTTCGTGTTTCTTTGACCTCGCACGAACGAATACGTCAATTATATGGATGCATGTATGTAGGTAGATAGATATACAACTCATGGTAGCAAGCTACGTAGGGACGTAGGGACATTTTTATGAGATCTACTTACTTAAAACGTTGGAGTACTATTATACTTGTTATAATTTATCCAGTGGATTTAGGCATTTGGTTATTTATTTTGTTATTATCCCAAACCCTTTTAATGAATTTGGACGAAATTTGGCAGAGTTACAATAAACGTGGATGTCCTACTCCCAATCCCAGATTTCATCCCAATGACACATTGTGACAATAGAAAGCCCATTCTATTGACCCGTGCTCAATTAATTTCAGAGAGTTAGTTATATTTTAATCGTCTTTTTTATATATATTAGGTATATAAATTTACAAATGAAACGAATGAAAGTAATATTATTAATATGTATTATGATTAGAAAAAGGAAGAAAATGTTCTCATATAACAAAATTTTCGCAGCACGTCAATCGTATTTGATCACTTTTCCAGCAATTTGACAGATAGAAAAGCAAAATGGCTGCCATATTTCCTGACTATTGTAACCAATTTTTGACGAAATTTAAGAAAATCCGTAAATAATTGAAAACATACATATAAGAATCTAAAGAAAAGCCGAATGGCTTTAGTATTTCTCGATCGCTGTTACAAATTCTTATCAACGTTTAATAAGACTATTAATAGAAATTTTTAAGACAGATTCAACGTGAAAAAATTGACAGAGCTGTCACATATATCGCGATCATTGTTGTCAATTGTTCTGCAAATATAATAAACAATGTGTAAAGGGTGGCCATGGAACACGTGTAGGAATCTAGACCGTCCAGACAAAGAAATAAACGCAGAAACAGAAAAAGAGAGAGGTAATTAGATATCCAGAAAGAGAGAAAGAGGAGAAGAGACGACAGAAAGAAATTCGAACGGAACTTGCTTGATCTAGGTTAGTCCCGATCGGAATATCCAGCCATGACATCCTGACCGTCGAAACGATATCATTATTTCACGATAACGTGAGACTAAATTTAGCATCAGTTTCTTCGCAGTCTAGCTTCGCGATCACGATTGCGAAAAAAACCATCGTACCGTATCACACTGATTTTTACAACAAACCACTATAACCAATAAGAAGAAAAGGCACAATTCAATCCTCTTTTCTCGAAGGAACACACAAAATATGGCGACCACATTTACGAATAACGATAAAATTCCCATAAATATCAACCACATTCTCTCCGTGTCTCCGCGTTACTCTCGTAATAAAAAAAAAAGATTTTCTCCTATCGTACCCTACCCCACCACCCCACACGCACACTCACATACCTAAAGATAACCTGCACATCGCATGAAACTCAGTTGTACATCAGAATTCCTTCTAAAGCCTTTACCTCGATCGTTGCAGTTTTCCTCTTTCCGTGAACCAACGTTGCATTTCGGAGAGCCGCCCAGAATCCGTTTCGTCGTGTACGAAGTGGGAAGCCTGTAGGTGGGAGAGAGAGAGAGAGAACGAGGGGAGTGGGAGAGAGACGGGCGGATAAGAGAGATAATAGAATGGAAGAGAAGAGAGACAGACAGACAGACAGACAGAAAGAAAGAAAGAGACAGATATAGATGTATGGAGAGAGAGAGAAAGAGATATATGCGTATATAGAAAAAATGAGAGAGATAGACAGACAGAAAGACATGAGAGAGACAGATGTATAGATAGAAAGAAGAGAGATAGAGAACAGGGTGAAAGAAATATATATGCTTATATCTATCGGACACCGTTCGCGTACGTCAGGTCGGCGCTCCCGGAGAGATCACTGCCCTCGCGGCGCACAGACGGAGCCTTCTTTCGTTCCTTGGGTAGACGACTTTGCGTGTCCCACCGGCGCAGCCACCACCACCACTACCAGCAGCACCACCACCACCAGCACCATCACCACTAGCCCACCATCCGCACAGACACACAAAGGCAGCCATCGTCGTCACAGTCACCGTCGACACCATCACCATCACCGGCACCACCGGCGCCTTGGCAACATCGGCGCTCAGTAACGTATCGAGTCCGTTCGAAAAGGTGACACACACTATGGGGCTACGCACGATATCGCGTTCACCAATGCAACAACGAAGAAGAGACGATGAAGATTTAAGATTGGGATGACGAGGACCATAACGATGATTATAATGAATATGATGATGACCTGATGATTTCAATGACGACAATGACCGTCTGCGATGACGATCATGATTATGTTCGTGATATGGTCCACGCGGGGGAGTAAAAAAAGCAGATGATGATGATGATGACGATGATGGTACTCCTTGATTTTCAACCTATTACAGCCCGCTCGGCAACAGAGAGGAATATAGGGGGACTCCGAGAAGGAGAAACGGGATATGATGGAGAGGGGAATAAAAAGAGAGAAATTGAATATGTGTGTACGTGTGTTGGAGAATAAGAAAAAGACGAGGATAAAGAGAGAGAAAGACGGTCCGTACCTCCGCGATAAGCGAATTTCCCTCTCCGGAGGTCGAAGTTCGAGACTGGCCGACGTTCGGTGATGGACGAACTTCTCTTCGCTCTCCCCCCACCCCTCTCACGCTATGGTTCCCCTACTTTCCCCTTCCTCTCGTGGCTCTCCCCACCCTGTCCTATCACCTACACGCCCCCCCACCCCACTCCACCCCCTCGAAAGGTCGAGCAGCCACTCGCGAATTTTTCAAGCAGCACACACACACTCGCTATTCTCCAAACGAGAAAGTCTCTCTCTCTCTCTAGCTATCTATCAGTCTATCTGTCTATCTATCTATTTCTCTTTTCTCTAGTATTCGGGAAATTTGAAAGCCCATAGGGTACGACGATCGATCGCGAAAAGACACGAGAGACGAGCCGCGTTTTCTTTCTGTTCTAATCCGGTATCGCGAATATCGCACGCTGTTACTCCGATCTTCTGTCTCTTTCTAAATTTCTCTCTCTCGTTCTCTCGCACCGTCGACTACGCGATGTGCTTCTTCGTTTCGTCCTCGCCGTCTGCGCGCACGCGCACGCGACACACACACACAAGTTGAATACACTCTGAAGAGGCACACGAGATTCGCGATGCTCGAATACGTGCGCGCGCGCTCTCTATACCGTCTTTATCGCCTTCTCTCTATCTCTCTTTTACTTCTGAGTTCTATCTATATGTCTACTACTACGTCTCTGTCTCTTTTTCTATCGTTGTCTCGCTTTATTTTTTTTTAAAACGGGCTAGTCGCGTTCCAACCCGCCAAGCCCGGCTGCCTGCTCGCCGTAGACTGGCGTGAAAGAGCGAAGAAGAGAAGGAAGAAGGGGGGAAGACCGGCGAAGTTTTCGAACGCGCCTGCGAGTCCAGCCGATCGCGAGAGGACGAGATTCGCGGATACGGTTCCACCATGCACTGCCTCGGATTGGTTGATCAAGTTGTTGAATACTCCGGAGAGAAAACTTGCATGCTCACCCACTGCCTTTCGAATTATTTTAGCTATATGTTATCTCCACTTTACCCACTACCCCTCTGTATTTTCCTTACTTTTCTATTAGGGTGTATGTAGTTGTATGAGTATTCCTGTGTCAAGTCTCAACGTCAAGAATTCGCGTCGCTTATTACATACGTTATGTGTTAGACTCGCGCGAAATACCTACTGCGTTTTTCGTATGTATGTATATATGTATGTGACACGTGGTTTTTTAAGCAAAAAGCCGCCATCTGTCGAGCCACTCGCGACTTAGGTCGTGCCGGGCGATCACGTGACTTCTGACCCTTCCGACTCGTTTAAATATAATCATGCGAAGAAACGCACGGTGTTTAACCAAAAACTATGGAATTAGGTGAGTTTCTATAACGTATCTGTAAATATTGAATATTATTAATCAAACTTATACTATGGATTAAAGAGAATGGAAAATACTGTACATTTGCTACTGTTGACAAAGCAATTATTTTATTAAATCAGAAAAAGAATGCAGCATTATCGTCACTCGACGGGTTCGAATAAACGCCATAATTCTTCCCCTATTGCTCCCAACCTCGCTTCGATTTTGCAAAATTAAGAAAATCCAATATTTTCTATATATTTTTATCGTTCTTTCTGAAAATCTTCTTTTTTCTTCTATCGCCTGGCCGCGTTGAAAATATATTTTGATTCGGAAAACTACAGAAGCCAAGCGCGCGAAAATCAAATATTAAATTATCGAACATCGTTCCCCCAACTTTTCCGCATTTTTGTCGCGGCGTGCCATTATTATTACTTTCTCTGAAAACCCTTTCGCTACAATAAATAATAACTTTCGAACGCCGCATCCGCTTTTCTTTCTTCTTCTTACCTTTATTGGCATGAAATACGTATAATAATAATAATAATAAAAATAATAATAATAATAATTATTATAATCATAATAATATTAGCAATAATAATAATAATAATAATATGTAGTCGTCATGATCGAATATATTATCTCATCGTTTGTTTCTTCATAAATTAAATAAATAATTCCATTGATGGTGCTCTTTCGTTAAACAAAAAATATATGTGTATATATATATATATATATATGTTACAAAAGTAAACAGCCGTAGGATTATCGGGCGTTCGTTGAAAAGGGCAAACGTTCATGCGCTATTATCGTCAATTAAAATGTAACTAGACACCCGAAAGGATCGCGATAATTGAGCTGATAAACTTTGGCGACACCATGGCTGCTGCTTGCTGCTGCTGCTGCTACGTTCCAACATCGATACAAGACGGTTACACACACACACACACACACGCACACGCACACACAGTTCCCTCCTCTTCGTAGAAATATTTCGTAAAACGTTCTCGTTTACTTCGGTGGCTAATCGATTATTCGTCCAGAACCGATTCTCTCGCATTACTTAATCAATCGATCGATTTTTTGACAAAACAACTTTTCGATCTAGTTTAAATAAATTGTATTCTTGCTCGCGAAACTCGCTACGTGCGTGATAGACTAAGGGTATAGTTCTAGAAACATAGTCGAAACCATTTCTCCACTTTTTTTTTAAGGGAATTTCCTTCGTTATTTCTCTTTTTTGTTTGTATACTCTCTCTCTCTCTCCTTTTTTCCATTTTGTGCGCGGGCACCACGTCGCGTAGCCGAAATAACTGATAATAAAATCGCCTGATAAAAAAGAATCCCGGATATTATTATTCTTCTTTTGACGTTACAAGCAGCCGAACTTTTATTTCACCGAACGTAAAATTTTCGAGACAAATATAAGTGATTATGTGAGTTTCGTGAGTGAGGGGGTGATGAGGGTGAAGACAAAAAAAATAAGAAAAAGAGAGAAAAAGGCTTTCCTCGTCACAACGATGACGAATACGCTACGTTCCTGAGTTAAGTGACCCGTTGCCGTCCAGTTTTGTTATTTTAGTCGCTTTTCATCAAGAACCGCACGAGTAGACTTGTATTGCTAGGCTGGACCAGAGGTACATATATGTATATATATATCGAGAGAGGCAAGATGGCCGCTTTTGACATGGCGTGCGGTTACAAGTGAGAACTATGCGGCTGCTGTTCGTAAAATAATACGTAGGCTTCGCTGGAAACGACCGATCTAGCTGGTATCGCCGAAACGTGGCTGTCGTTATACTCGTGCCACTCTCCCGAGTATGGGTGCTTGCAGTATGCCGTGTAGTGACCGGAATACGTTGTACCGGAGTGATTCGCGACACCGTAAAGGTTGTACGTGCAGCCCTGTACTCTTGGAGCGGCGAAGGCACTGAGATCCAAGTCCGTCAATGGAAAATCCACTATTACGTTCAGCTTGCCGCGAAATCGTTCCATCGGCGAAAAACGTTTCAAATCTGTCGAGAATTTTGAGTTAAGGAAACGTCTAGTGGAATTTTTTGAATACAATGAAGAATCAAGATTAATGCTAATTCTCATTAATTGATAATGATAATTCATTATTATGGGTTACCCGTTAAGTTATGAATGATAAATAAAAAGGATACGAATTACAAGAATCTTCGGGAACTTTTGTATGCCGAAACTCTTAGTACACTTCCTCCTCATCTGGCATTTCGAGCAAGTTGGTTTCTCGTCACCATCGAGCACTTCCTCCCGCGTAAAGTGTTCCAAGCATTGACTCAGCTTCACCGTACCACTCCTAGCCGGTATCGGCAAACTCAAATCCCAGAAAGGATCAAGCGTTACCGATACGTGCTCGCAGAAGGTACAACGCAAAGACGATCTAAGTTGTCCAACAAAAAGATCGACGACCATGCTGTCCTCGCTGCGGAGGTAACGTTTCCAACTTTCCGCTGCTTTTTCGCTGTCTCTGTTTGGAAGGAGTAATTACAAGTGTTAGCATGACATGATAAATGTTCTTTTTCTCTCTACTTTTAGTGGTAACGAGTAATTTATCTTACGAGTACATATCAGGTATGTCCGTATGAATCGGCTGAGGTTTGATGTTGACCCTATTAACATCCTCGTGCAATCCCTCCAATAGATACCTAAGAAACTCTTGAGCATCTTGCTGACTATAGCCCATAAACCGTGGTGTAAATCTTTGAATCTGTGACTTGAGAGCTGTCGTATTGACGACATGATCACCGTCAACTTGCCACAATTCGTGGATTACTTGGCTGAATGCTTTTATGAGTGCACCCTTCATGCTTGAGGTCGTGGTGTTTATGTCCATCATATATTGCTCGTTCATCACGTATTCCAGAAGTGGTCTCGTGTTGCTCAAGCATTGGATCACGCTGTTCATGAAGCACTGTGACAAAAAAATAGCGTACCTTTCGAATAAGGTGCTCTTTTGCTTTCGACTTTGTTCGTTTTTATGTGAAAAATAAAATCGGATCGTTGTGATCGCTATACTTACTGTGTTTCCGATATTTCGTAACCCGTTCAAGCCACATCTTTCGTCTCGATGAGCTTGGAATGGACTACGTGCCGGCCTATTGGTTGGACTACCCTCCTAAAAAATACAATAAAATATTGTTCATTTTATAAGAGTCTCATGTGTTCACAGGTCGATTGGTTTATCTATTACTATCGGTCAATTTCGAATGTGTCTCCTCGTCCTGTCTTTAAAATGCGCTGCGATATTCGTACGTGTTTTCTACGATCTTTCTGCATCGACGATTATGATGTTTTAAAACGTATTGCACGGCGATGACGAGTAGTATTACCACAGAGAATATTGATTAGTCATAAGGCAATCGTTTTTCACACAAAATGCATTCCAGCCTTCGCGTTAGATGATATATGCTTTTTCGTAATGTAATTCTGAATGATTTGAATTCGTACTACAAACTTTTTGTTTCTAATTTTTAAATAGTCGAGAGTTTGTAAGATTTAATTATGCCATTATTATAAAAAAATAATGACAATTTAATAATAAATAAAAGCAAATGGAACAGTGATTGACCATAGTATATTGATCGACCACGATCTTTTGAGTTAAAAAAATGGAACTTTAACATTTCTATTGATGATTGTTTCGTAATAACATTTTATTCGTCAATTTTTAATATCGATATATGCTAGATTTATTGAATTTTTTATCAAATACCCTGAAAATCATTATTTGAACGTGAAAAGAACGTGGTCGGACACCACCTGGTGGTCGAAAACTGTAACCGTTTACTTCGCACATCAGCTAGAAGATTATTAAACACTAATATAACGTCTAATACATATCTCTCTAGCGAAAAGTTGCGCAACGTAGGTATATTTTAAAAGCCTCTTACCTTAAAATTAACCTCTAGTGGAAATATAACAGTATTCGAAGATATCGTATTACGGAGGCTCGTTGTACGAACGTAAGTCGAGATTCGTTTTTGAGATGCCAAAGGCTCCACGATTCCTAGGAAAAATGCATAAGCGGAAACTAGTGCTACCACCGTCCACGCGCACCACAACACCCAGCCAATTATTTGTGCGTAAGCCAGTTTACGCAAAATTTTGAGAAACACTAACGCAAAACTGGACCAGAGGATATCGATTAATTGATGTGACACACGATTGATTAAAATAATTGAAACAGGTGGACTTCACCTTGACTCCAAAATAATTTATTTTATCTTCTTTGCCTGATCAACCAAAACGTTGGACTCTTGTGACCCTGTTAACTGGGAAGTAATTTACTATCAATAAAAATTGAATGTTACAGTGAATAAATAAAACACAATTAATTTGTATTTTGTGTGAAATTGTACTCGTGATTTTCTGTGAAAAGTGTAGTTAAATGTTCACGATATGTTGACTTGTCTTACCCAGTTAACAGGTTAATGAAAAAAATTGGTCTCCATTTTTCCGAATACTCCCGAACTTTTATTCCTGTAGTTACTTCGGGTGTTTCCGGATCAAACGAATCGGATAGGAATGATCGGCTAACGGATAACGATAGTACTTTCGTGCACTTTCGTGCATGACGACGGCACGACGGCACGTTTCTACTTGGCATCATCTTCTTCAACGAGAATAAGAGAAGAATGACTCGCGAGGGAGCTCCGTGCTATTAATAAAAGACGAACGGTGCTCACGGTTTGTAGAGACTCTAGTTAGAAATGTGGACCGTGAAATCAGGTTTCGTAACGTTACCGGAACAAAGTAATCGAACGTACACTTTTCTACAGATGCACTTATTCTTATCATTGGCATATTTTGTCAGGAATTGTATCCATTTGAAAAATAAACTTATGAATTCAATCTTCGAACGAATTTTTTTTCAATTTTATTACGAAAGCGTATGATCGGTGCTCGACTTTTCATAAATAAGATAAATGATCTCTTTTTGACCCTCAGTTATCGTAGAATATTTAAAGAATTCGAACCTCCGCGCCATTGTACGTGTAGCGGTCACGTGTTAATACTCAAGTCAACTTTCTGTCGATTTCTTGTAATATTGACGAACTTCAAACGATTTTTTTCATAATAGAATTTTGCTTACACGAGATATATGTAATTTGTTCGATGATTGGATATCAATATTGTTTGAAATATTTAACTCGTTGATTACCGTAGTGATAGGGTCATAGTTATTTGCTTGAAACGATGAATAAATTGCAATTGCAATTATAAATATTATGTTGAGTTAATTTGGTATCAAGGAATAAAATGTTAAATATCTACAACCTTTGTCGATTAAAGTACTGCATTCGTGACAATATCAACTTCATACCGAACTCGAACGAATAGAACCCATTCGATACATGGTAACGATGATAAGATGCGAATAATGAAAATTCTATTTTACTTCAAAAATTAAATCGACTCGTAACCGCAACGTAATATCACGACTGGTATGCGTGCGAGCAACTAAACATATTTCGTGCGACTTGCACAACAGGGAATTACATTATATAATGAATATTCCTAGAAACAATTGAACACGAGTAATTATTGCCTCGTAGGAGCCTTTGTATCTCGTATAACCAAATAAAAAAAACCAAAACACACGGGGGATCGGACAAGCACGCACGCGAAGAATACAAACCAAGATTTGAATTTCCCGCTAAAAAGCACTGATTACGGAGTAGGACGATCCGTAGAAGCATTAACGTTTCGTAAAACGTAAGTATTATCAAAGCGACACTCACAAACTCAGCGCCAGCGCGATAGAGACTTTGCTGTCTCGTGCTAGCCGTCGTAGGTGAGGAACGGCCAGCACTAGCAGCGTCAACGGCACCAGCGACACCAGAGAAATGTCCATCCTGTCGTCTGGAGGTAGAAGGTAAGGACGGATCATCCGAATGGCCATCGGATGTTCTTCCAGGAAGGCCATTCTGAAGGACAGGATACAAAGTGCCACCATCGAAGTCGCTGTCCTCGAAGGAATTAGCCGTAGGACTTTCGTTCACCAGCTCGTCCAAGATCTCTCGATCGGCATCAACAGGTTCGATGGATGCTACATCGTCGACACCGCGAATTACCTCGTTTTCGTCGATTTCAAATTCATCCGGCTGCAGTTGTACCTGCGTTTCGTGCTTCTGCTGCTGTTGGTGTCCATCGTTATCAATCAAAAGCTCGGTATTATTGGGATTAGTACTAGCGAGATTAGTTAGCAGGTCAATGTTAACACCGATCAAACCACCAGCACCACCGTCGCCACTATTACGAGGAACGGTTGGTGAAACGGAGATACGCTGTTGTTTGCTTGCCAAGATTTTAGCCGGGCGTCGAGTAGCGTGTTGTTGTTGTTGGCGATGTTGATGATGGTGCTGGTGGTGGTGGTGATGATGATGATGAAGATGCCGGTTAATACGATTGTTATCGTCGTCATCGTCGCGCGGCTCGTCGTTGTAATCGATCTGCTCGTACGCGCAGCAGCCATCTTCCTTGTTGGGACCGTTGGTATTCCTTTTTTCGCTGTGTTCGGCATCGGCGTTACTGTTGTTGTTGTTATGTCGATCGTCGTCCTCGTCGTCATCGTCGTTGTCTTCGTCATTGTCCTCGTCGTTGTCCTCGTCCTCGTCATTATCCTCATTCACGTCATCATTTTCACCATTGTTCGCGTCGTTCGTCTCGTCATCGTCCTCGTTGTCATCGTCATCCGCTACGTCGTCCTCGTCATCGTCATTGTTGTCGTCCCGGTGATGGCCACCGGCGATCGTTACCTCAACGGACGATGCTGCACTATGGGCTCGTGCATGACCCGTTCCAGTGGTGAGCACCGTGCTGCCGGTGGGTGGCCTTCCCTTCGACCTGGACCAAAGGCCACTACCTGTGATGGCTGACGACGAGGATGAGGATGACGAGGAAAGCGAGGATTCCGGACGAATCGGTCGTTCTCCTTCGCGTTCCTCCCCACCAATTAGTTCGCTCAATGACGACGAGCCTGCTTTCGAGTGCTGCTGTTTCCAACGTTGATGAGACCCGGTAGAATTACGAACACTCGACCCGTAACCCAATGACGAACACCTGCCAATCGGGTGATCCGCGTTTACGTCACGTCGTAATGCTGACGACGAAGTGTCGTAGATTCGATCCCTGCTCGACGGGGACAGGTACGATGATGATGACGTTGACGATGCGTATCTTGTGCCTGTGCCACCGCTACTGATTCCGTTCGACAGTGTACTCGAAATTCCTCCACCAATCCCCACCTTGTCGCTGCTGTATGAAGATGACGACGAGACAGACCTGCAATATTTCGACGATGTTAATATAATAAGAACGCGACGTTCCTTTATTCGTTCCTGGCTCGTGGCCCCTCGCCAACGGTTCCCGTCTAGTGTTTAGCGTGAGTAGCAATAATGACGCCTAGTGGGGGTTCCCCTTCCATTTTTCCTCACTCATTTTATATGTATTTTATGTATGCTGTGTTTTGATATGTTGAAGCAACTTCAGAAGCGGATTGGATGTACGAAAACGATGAAAAAAGGTTGCATGGAATTGGGCTTCTCGTTTAAACTTGTATTTTCTTTTTTATTGCCATGCGGGTTCTTATTTTTAGGTGGAGGGCCGTTAGGTGGTACTTGATTTCGGAGTTTTCATCGTCGCGTGGAAGATTTTTTTTAATATTTCAATTATTTTCATCAATTTTATAAATGGCCACAATTCGTAGAAACCATTTCTAACGGAGTATCCTTACCAGCCGCCATTATTGTTTTCCCCTGTGCTTACACGCGTAAAAATGGCATCGGTATGTATGGATACTAGGTCTATCGTATCTGTCGTATGACATCATTTTAAATGATTAAACATTAGTCGGAAAATATAGCATAAATCAGTATTGAAAAAATAATAATTGCTGTACATAATAAACATACGTAAAATGTAAAGTAAATTAAGTCAAATCGTGTTTTACTACGCACTACTTTTGGGATGCTTCAACCATTTTAGAGGGAAATTGCCAGAAATTATGAATGAAGTATTTTAATACTAAGAACACCTGACTGTCCTGCTCATTGATGTATAACATCACTACTCGGAGGAAAAAGCAGATAAGTACAACACGTACTCTTTGTTAACTAGTGTCGTTTTATTGTTCGTGCGTTGGAGTTTGAAATCGATAGAGTTCACTCGACTCACTGATTAGTAAATCACAAGACTCGTGCATCTAGCCATTAATAACGATTACTTGCATAAGTGGTAACGTGCAAGAAAAAAGGATCTGATCCAAGAAGAGTAAAATCGAAACGTATCGAATTAAACATGATGGATGGTTTTGAAGTTTTCAGGTAAAAAACAAAAACGAAGACGAATTTTCGTGAATCTTCGTGGATAATCGTGCACCTTCGTGAATCAATCACATGTGAATATTCGTGAAATCTTAGGAATCATCGTGAAGCTATTTAAATTGCATATTACGGAGCAAACTAGAAGGTATTGTCGACTTTGGAATAGACTTTATCCATTTGGAAAACAAAGTTGGTGGTGGCATCGTTCGTGCAAGAAAGGCTCACCTTGCAGGTGAGCGGCTGTAATCCGACAAGTAGCTCCTGCGGTAGGTACTCGTGCCTGTCGTAGCCGATGAGTAGTAGCTGCGAGCCAATCGAGTAGAAACGAAGATTTGGTTTTTTTTTTTTAGCAACTAATGTCTTGTCCCGAATCACCGAAATAATTTATATATCATCCTCGTGATAATAAGCCCACTTTGGGCACGCAACATTTCTCTTCCTTTCCGATCGTTGGCGAGTGAACAAAATACTCGCACGAAATGAAAACAAATCAAAGAAGAAAATCAATGAAAGAAAGAAAAATTAGATCGAAAAGAAAGGACGCAGTGAACGCTATGAATCAACTTGATTTTCCTCGTTATACAGTCTATCACGAAAATATTCGGACGCTGTATAAAGTTAAATAACTTTTTTATAATTTAATCAAACGACTTGAGTTTTTGCAAACATATAGAAGGGTTAGTTTACTATATATCATATTTTTATTGTATTGAAAAAATTACAATCTTCGAAGTTACAGAGAAAATAAAAAAACTTATTTAAAAAAATTTTGTATCTGAGCTTGTAATAAAAATTTAAAAACTGCATTTCGTAGATATAAGTAAAATATATGCATATTGTAAATTTCATAAAAATCGGGCAACCTGGTTCCGAGCTACAAATGTTTAAACATTGTAACATACGGTAGAAAATCGCTGAAATCCGCCCAAATCGGTGTTTTTTGGCCCTTTTTTGGAATCCTTAAACGTTTGTAATTCGGGACAACCTTTACGGATTTGGATAAAATTTACAATATCCATATATCTTACTTATATCTATAGAATGCAGTTTTGAAATTTTTATTACAAGCTCAGATAAAAAATTTTTTAGAATAAGTTTTCTTATTTTCTCTGCAACTTCGAAGATTGTAATTTTTTCAATACAACAAAAATATGATATATAGTAAATTACTCTTTCTATATGTTTGCAAAAATTCAAGTCGTTTGATTAAATTATAAAAAAGTTATTAAACTTAATACAGCGTCGGAATATTTTCGTGACAGACTGTACTTCTTTTTTTTTCCCCTTCTAATCGTACTCACCTTCCCGTTTGGCAATAAGATCGCTTACAATCCGAGACGTAAGACGAACGAAGACTCGGGACCGTTGAAGATGCCGACGAAGGGAAGATACTCGAACGATCTCGTAACGCTGGGGTAGCCCTCGAAGTGTAATTGTATTTGGACGTTGAACTACTAGTTCCAGTGATTCCACGACCACCAATACCACCACCACCACCCCCAACGCCGGACGTTGTTGTACTCGAGGATGTCGAGCCGCTAGAGTATCGTCTGCTCGGTGAATGGGGTGCCATTGGGCTGGTGCTGTACGATACGGCTACCATGCTGCTTTGACCCCCACGTTGATACGACATTGTACTGTGCTAGCTCTTTTTTTTCTTCTTCCTCTTCCTCCCTCGATCTCTGTAAACAAATATTCCGCTTAGATCGTTTGTATATCGTGAATATATATATAGAAAAGATTGTTTTATGAGAAAAGATCTTTAATTTTTTTGAGATTAGGTGAAGTAACAACAGTGAGGGTGATTTGTAGCAGTAAATGTTATAAGAAGGGAAGATAAAAGACTGTATAGATAGTTTATGCATATGTAGTATGGGTATAGTACGATATAAGTAATTTATTATTATAAATTAATTTCGATTAATAAATCAATGCATAATAGGTATATAAATTAAATGAAAATGACCTCAGTTTTAGAAACTAATAAGAAAAGTGAACTTTTAACCTCGATACTCCGTTCCAAACTTTTTTGTACTTTTCATACGCCTATTACACGAAAGACAGTGGTCAGTAATAACGCGTACACTCGGTATATGTATATTGAATGTGACATAATTCGTCGGGTCGAATCTATTTTTGCAAAATACGAATCGTTTGAGTATAAAATTCCAACGTCACCCCCGATATATAATATTTCTTGTCCCTATTTAATCAAACCAATGATGTCGTAAGCTAATCCTTGACAAGGTGCAAAATCCTAACGAATTAATGAAATAGAAGAAATAACGTAATTAGAACATATGCGATTAAAGGATTAAACGAAGTTTAAAGAAAAAATCGATGACCTCGGTGTAATAATGCCATTACATAATACCGTTAATGAAAATTGAGATTACATAACCTATTTTTCTCCGGTAAAAAGGTATCGTTTATCGTCTACGTTTTTCTATACCTCAAATATTAGATAGGTACATCGTTGTCATAGAAAAAAAAACAAACAGTGAGTACAGATCGTAACACGAAGAAGAGATTTTTTCTTTTTATATTAAATTATACTCATTTTTTTATAGTTTTGCGGACCGCGTAACGTTTCAAGTGCATCCGTACTCGTAATACGCGATTTACAATATCGATCCGTGTTACGGACGTACACGTCACATTGAGACCAAAGAGAATCGACTAATCCATGTTGAAACAAACTTTACGAAAGAAATATTAAACGTTATAGAATTAAAACGACTGGTTCTAACAGTTCACTCAGAGATATTTACATTCTCATTGAACAATCGGTTATAACAAGATCGTCCGTGCTGTTTATTGGCACCTCGCGCACGTGGCAATGCGACACGCCGGTGTATTGTCAATTAACGTTAAGATATGATAAAAACAATTTGCATCGGTACGTAAGTCGATGAGTTTCCTTTTAAATTTGTCCTCATTCCTACGATGAACATTCTATTTCCACGCGACATCTCGCGACTGGTCTCGTTTTCCAGACGAACGTTCTCCAAAATATAACCTAAAAACATGATGAAACTCTGCAACACTCGAATCAAACACGACACGATAAAAGCTTTGACATCGATATTAAGATTGATAGCGATTCTGTATCGTTTCTATCACGCAAACGTGTTTCTTTTAATAGGAAACATAATCAATTTGATTTATGCGACAAACCTAACCACGTTTGAAGCTATTTTTTACACTATTAAACGTCAAGGACACGTAGGAAACGAGAGAACGTAATGTCAATGAACTTTTCGTTTTCTTGGAATGACTTTCATGTTTTGTTGTCCTTCGACGAAGAACGTTCGTTCAAATGGAATGTATACTTTGAAAGTAGTACTGGATGAATCGAAAGAAAACGTTAACGAGACAAATTTAGTTTTTCTTCACTCGTTTGAAAAGAAAGACACTGGCACTACTTTTATGACGTTCTCCAAAGAATTTCTCCATTTTTTTACTGTCATTCATCGTCGTTCATGGTTCTTGAAAAAGTGAATGAAAGACATTAGACACTGGCACTAACTTTGTAACATTCGTCTAGATCTCCTCAATTTGCTTATTTTTTGGCGTGGTTCACAGAATAAGCCAAAAAACGAGAGAGGATAAAGTAACATCAGATACGTCGGGAAACTATTGAAACTGATATCTGTCCGTCTCTCTCTCTTCCTTTTTCTTCATCAAAAGTTGAAATTGGTGTCGCTCTCGGTCAAACGACAGACCGTCTCATTGAATTGATTGAAAATACTACTCACGGGCGATTAAACAAGCCGTAGGAAAACGATCGACTCTTCGGCACTCCTCGTCTTACTTTCAAATATAGTATCGACCAACGTCGAGCTCCATTTTCCTTCTTCTCTCTCTCTCTCTCTCTCACTCTTTCTCTCTCTCTTCCTCGTCGATGCGAAACCTTGCTATGTTACGAAGTCCTCTCTTTAAAAAAAACCGAAAGCACACGAAACGCGGCGACGCGTCACGATGTCGCCTATGCCCTGTCGCAAATGAGTTAGCGAAAGAAAGAGAGATGGAGATAGATACATTACGCGAGAGTAAGAAAAAGAGCGAGAGAGAAACGACGATAGGCGGAGATGAAAAGAGGAATATGATGACGTCACTATAGCGCAGACGGAAGCACCGAACGTATTTCTCTGAGAATATTGATAGAACGAAAAATCTGGCCAATCACAAGATACAATCGATTTTCTCCAAAATTCTCACAAAGGTCGACACCTCCACTTTATTATTTTATTTTATGTAAAAACGTTCTGCCCTTTTTTACGCGATAGGACCGAATCATTTCTCCACGGTTTTAACGCACCGAAAATAATCTTTTATTTCGTACGAACCTTTCGTGATCGAACGAAGATTTTTAAGACATTACCGGAACGGCCACGATTGGCATTCCGTGTTCTCGAGCGACGCCTCGACTTTTAAGGTTTGCCGATTTTCGCGTTGACAGCCATATCTCTTTCTACGGTCATGAAAAATTTATCAAGCGATACGGAATCTCGTGCGTCTTATCGGCCCTCGCTATCTTTTCGTAACGCCACCTATGGCCCTTTTCTTATACTACGTTCGTACTATGAAAACGGGCGGTAATTTTGGATTTTTGTTTTCTTTTTTCTAATCGTTTTACAAAGTACACAGAGCCAGATCTTTTTTTGAACATAATTTACTGTTTCGTCGCATAGCGTTTCACATATATTTTGTTTAAATTACAATATTGTTGTTTGTATTAACATTCGAAGTGGGTTCGCTTTTGTTTAAACTATAGAATTTATTCGTTATCGGATATACGAATAAATTCATAATTAGACTAGTTGTGCTTTATCACTTATGATACATTATTATTTATCATCGATTAACTTGTTACTATCCAGTGTTTTTTCAATTTTCTTAAGATGTTTTTTGAAAGGAGATAAAGACCCCGTCAATGTAATTTTCGGAGGAATCAAAGCCGCTGCGGCATATCTACCTTCGCTACAGACAAAATTATACGCACTGCATGCTTGGTCGACTGGATAAATTTCATTCTTGATATCAAGATCTTTTAGTATTTTTTTCAAATTTAGAATAAACTTGTAATCATAACTCTCCTCTAATCCAAGTATTAATAGATCTATGTTTGGTTCCAAGATGTCAAACAGTACAAGAGAGTCTTTTTTTATGTCCTTCGCAGATGCAACGTTCCAAAATAGTAACGATCTTGGAAATATAATCATGGGTCCAATCATTTTGATACCATTGTTTAGTTGAAATCCTGTCTATGCAAAAAACTAATCTTTAGTAAATAGAGTATGTAATAATGGAAAAAATTAGTTATATAATATATACATTATACTAATTTAAAATTAACAGACGTACTGGATCATAACCATCTATCATTAATATAGAATCCTCATTCTTATTGAGTACCGTTACTGTTGTTTTTCCTGGTCCATCATAAGCACCATCTCTTGCAATTCGTGAAGTATACAAGCTTCTATAAAAAGAGACAAGTAAAATGATATTTACCCTTATAAAAATATTATATCACTCTAGATATTATATCGTGGATGATTACATTATGGGAAGTAATTTATTTGTTTAGATCTACCACGTAATCAAGCATCATTAAAATAAAAATCCATGTATTTTCAGTAACCATGTTACCAACCTTAAATTATGAGCCACTTTGGGATTAAAAAGCCTATGGAATGCAATCCTCATTTCATTAATTAGAAAATTTAATGATAAACTGGACGATAAATGTTTTCAATAAAATGAGGTTATGAAGTAAAGATCTTGCATACACCGCTTTACAATTGTATGTGCTAAATGACCGCGTAAAGATTCAATGTTACCATATCAGATACCTAAAATTATGAATTTTAGAATAGGAATTTTAAGATTATTAATTTTATCCAACTGAAATTACCTCCCTATCTTATATTACAACACAGCGACGACCAATAGGTGTTGTGTTTTCAAATTTATTTATCAAACGTTATCTTATATTTCATTCTCGTATTTTATCGAAATTAATGTTTAAAATAAATTAAAATATAGTTATATTAGTTATTTTGCACAACGAAAACGTGATATTTCTGAAGATAAATAACTTTATAAAGGATTTTGTGATTTATCTGCTTTATTTCCATTTGTTAATCGTGGACCAATCAGAATCGTCCACGAAAAGCGGTAGGCGAGATAAAGAGCTTGCCGCGAATGGGAAGAACGATCTTACTTTATATGGAGAAAGGACACGTTACGATTCGGATGACTATTTAAGAAATTACAGTGAATGATCTTCTCTAATAATTTTTAACGACTTTATTATATCACTAAGAAAAATGCAGAGATTTTTAGGTAAGTTCTGTAAATATTTTTGTCGTATTTGGAGCATAAAATCACGGTACCGGCTTATCCTCCTGTCGTTCTTGTTGGAACAATGTTTCTACTGATATTACCACAATATTATGATTTTTATTTTATTTAAATAACGTATATTTTAATGTACAAGTTAACTCGCATTAAGTTCTTTGCAATAATTATTTTGTATACCCAATAAAATATGTCAAATTTAACAATATCACTCATTACTATCATATATTAATATGAGGCTAATTTGCTTGTTTAGGTCTTCTAGTTTTAATCACCGGTGCACATTGTTTATATTCTTCGAATTCTGATGTCATAGATCTGAAACCAAGCAATTTTGATAGCTTGGTAACAGATAGTGATCATATATGGATCATAGAATTTTATGCACCATGGTGTGGACACTGTCAACAATTTGTATCCGAATATGATAAAGCTGCAACAGCGTTGAAGGTAATTGTGCATTAATGATAATTTTAACTTTTGCTACGTACATTTACTTACTTGTTATCATATTTAGGGAATTGTGAAACTGGGTGCTATAAATGCTGATGAACATAAATCTCTTGGATCTAAATATGGCATTCGTGGTTTCCCAACAGTTAAAATTTTTGGTCATGACAAAAGTAAACCCGAAGACTTTAACGGACCTCGTACAGCAGCTGGCCTCATTGATGCTGCTACAAATGCCATATCTCAGAAAGCATATTCTAAATTAGGTGTTAAGAAGGGTGGTAGTAGTCATAAAGTAAGTTAAAAATGTATGAACAATATATTTCTTCATGCAATTAAATTAAGTTCTAAATATTTAAAAGACCAATTTTAAAATCCATAGCAAACTAAAGATTCCAAGGATGTGATTGAATTGACGGATGAAAATTTTGACAAATTGGTATTAAATTCTGAAGATATGTGGTTAGTTGAATTTTATGCTCCTTGGTGTGGACACTGTAAAAACCTGGCACCCATCTGGGCTTCTGCAGCAACAGAACTTAAAGGCAAAGTGAAATTGGGTGCCCTTGATGCAACTGCACATACATCCAAGGTAGATTATTTGTTTTAATATGTGTACTTAACATATTTATCTTTGGTTACATTTTATAACAAAGTCAAATTACAGGCCAGTCAATACAAAATAGTGGGCTATCCTACTATTTTGTATTTCCCTGCGGGTAAAAAAGATTCTGACTCTGTTCAACAATACGACGGTGGCCGTACGAGCACTGATATTACTAACTGGGCTTTGGATAAATTGGCTGAAAATATACCAGCACCGGACGTAGCGCAAATCGTGAATGAAAAGAGTTTAAGAGATGCTTGCGAAGATAAGCCACTTTGCGTTGTTTCAGTATTACCCCATATTTTAGATTGTCAATCTGAATGCAGAAATCAGTACTTAAAGATCTTGAAGGATCTCGGAGAGAAGTATAAGAAGAAAATGTGGGGGTACGTATTTTTACTGTACATGGGGATCTTTTTTTTACAAACATTTTATCATTGCATTAAAATTTATGTTATAGGTGGGTTTGGTCAGAGGCAGGAGCACAATTACACATAGAGGATGCATTAGAAATTGGAGGCTTTGGTTACCCTGCTTTGGCAGCAGTAAATATAAAGAAAATGAAATATTCTTTATTAAAAGGAAGCTTTTCATATGATGGTATAAATGAATTTTTGAGAGATTTGAGCTATGGACGTGGTGGAACTGCACCTTTGAAGGGAGCTCAATTGCCTACTATACTTGAAATTACACCTTGGGATGGTAAGGATGCTGAACCTCCACAAGAAGAAGAAATTGATCTTAGTGATATAAACTTGGATGAAAAAGATGAATTGTAATCGTAAAAATATATCAATGAAACACCTTTTGTGGTGCTCTGCGCAATCTGCAAGGTATGTTTGTTAAAATAAAATATTCTTTGTATTTAGTTACATACAATATGATTATAAATAGTGAGTGTGTTATAAAAAATGATGTAAACAATTTGTTCCAGCTGCAATGTTTCAATATTGTACGTATCAGTGGAAATCAATCCCAAGGTGGTCTTTTTAGATATATTAAGTTTTTTAAATGTTCTTGCTTGAATTATGGAAAAATATAGTATGATCTATATCAATTAACATGGACCACAGCTTATTTGAAAACATAGTAGTATAAAGGTCACTGAAAATGTGTCTATATTATACAAACTAAATTTTTCCAAAATGCAAGCATTCCTTCCAATGAAGCCAAGTACATGAATTTGTATAAACTTCCTACAAAAAAACTATGCATTTATGCAGCATTAAATCCTTGTAACATAATCCCTATTATTTTGATAATTTTTTTACACAAACTATTTCTCAAGTTTCTCATTTATGTTCTTTTTATTGCATATATAATTTTAAGGAAATCAGTAATTTACTATACGTATCACAAATAAAGTATCTTTATATTTATAAAAAACACTCATTGTGCATTGCTCACGCCTGAAATTTTGTAGAAGTTTCATGTCAATTAACATATTGAAAGAAATGAAGTTCTCATATATATAAGTTGATTAATTACGATTTAATTACACATTCCATATTCTTTCTTCCTTTTGCATCAAGTTATAATTTTAGGTCTATTTACTACATCTTACTTTACCAATCTCATTACTGAGTCTTCCATCATTTGCAGAATTAGTATTAGTTGTTTATTAATTGCGTGAAATCTTATTCTTTAAAAAATATAATAATAATCAATTGTAACATTCATCGTGATTAAATAAATTTTTCAAAAAAACAATGTATTTTTTTATATGATCTTTATACAAATATGTCAGAACCTTTTTATAAAATATGTAAAGATTTATGAATTCTTATAACTGTTGATAAGTTAATGCATAAATAGAATGATAGTTTATAAATATGGAAGATAAAACATTGCAATCAACAGCACGATTTTGAAACAGGGTTAATCTTTCTAAAGATATTAAATAGGCCAGAGTACCCATTCTCAAATTCATGCAATTAAATTTTGTACGTCAACGTGCATATACTACCTACAATTTAATTTGGCAACTATTAAAAAGTGAATCGGTCACGAAGAAAAGCGTATGCAAAATTAAATGCACGAAATCGAGAATAAAACCTCTGCTTTTATTGGTTTAACTCAATATTTCTTATTACGACTCGTATAATCTTCGTAGTAATAGTAATAGTAGTAATAGTAGTAATGATGGTAATAGTAATAGTAATAGAATAGTAGCAGTAATAATAATGATGATGATGATGATGATGATGATGATGGTAATGATGACGATGACGATGACGATGATGATTGTGACGACAATGATGAAGACGATGATAATAACATGATAATTTTGATGATGGTGATGTTGACGATCATAATAATAAATCATTATTTAGAATTATTGTACATCGATATATTATTTAATATAATCTATATAATATACTCTATATTAATATAGAATTCTATCTGCATCGATTAAATTTTTAAAACTTTATAGTTATCACTTGCCTTAAATCCTGGCAACGAGCAAGAAACACTTATTGGAAACAAAATACAACTGCACAGCATCATTATTAATCTTTTTATATCACGTCATCTTGGAGAACGCCGTGAAGCAGCATAAAGTTACAGAGAAAATTTAACGCTCCTTTGTTGGCATAACAAAGAGAGTTAATATCATTGTGATCAAGGAAAGAAAAAATTAGAAAAAGAAAAATAACAAAACTCTCTTCCTTTTTTTTTCTTAAAACTTTTACGAAATGGGATATTCCGCGTTAAGGTTTAAATATTGGACGATGTGACATGTCCCTTAAACGCGTAATACCTTTTCGTAATAACAATAAGGTGACAGATAGATCACACATGCGATGTGTGATTAGAAAAATGACAGTGCTAAAAGGACTAGACACTACATTAGGATTAGTAAAAACGGAGACTAAATTTAAGCGAGTAGTTTTTAACATTTATAAAGAAATGACTTTTCCTTTTACGATTTTTTGTACTTTTTGATTAGGGTTAATCGTTTGGCCGAGCCAATATATCATAAATCTTTGCTCATTATCTGCGAATACATCGTTGGTGTGTACCAGACATAATCTTAATCCTTAAGTAGAACTACTTTTGTTTCTTTTAGTTACTTATCGCTTTACAAAAGCTCTCTCCACACTCTTGTCAGTAACTTTAACTGTCTTCTTAATCATTTTCATCATCTGATTTATAATTCATTCACGCTCACAGCTTTTACATACGGAGGAAAGTATGTTTTCAACTGGTATCACACTGCGTTAACACACCAGGAGCAACCATAGAAAGAAACACAACGCTCTACCCTGTCTCTCACTGAAGAAACGTGTCGTTGTATTCGGCTTCATCATTATTTATAACACAGCTCATAGTTAACTTGATTCAAAGACAGCTATACACATGAATTTTTCTCTCTTTTTTTTCTTTTTCTTTTTAAATACTAGCTTTAATCAACGATCACATGGTCTGCATTAGAGCCACCAAACTTCTGCATTTTATACATACATACTTCGAATAAGAGAGATGGTTTTGTAAATTTGTAAATGTATATGATTTATGGCTATGACTGGCTGCTGAACCGTTATCCAATGAGACATTATTCAAGGCAAACGAGAAATCCTTGATCCATAGTTTCGTTTTTCAGATAATAAACTTCAATAATTCATTGAAGTTCATACTATGCTATGCGAGATTGTGCAAACGATAATATCACTGTAAATCTTAATTTTGTAATTGACGATACATTATATTTATCACATTTATATGTAACTTCTGTTTTAATGCATCATTGTGTGTGTTCGTGTGTGTGTGCGCGCGCGCGCGTGTACATAAGTATGATGATGAATAAAAGAATATTTATAAATAATTATTGTGAGAACAAAGGTTAATTAATAATGAATAAGAATTTTATAGTAGACTGATAGTGAAAAAAATTCTGTCCGCACAGCATTGCTTGTGGTATCGTAATATCAAGTCAAATTTTTTCTTTAAATATTTTTATATACTCCAGACCATACAGATCTTGCGTTATAATTCTAGATGCGCTTACAGCGAAATTATAGAAAAAGGACCTTCTCGTTACTGATCGAGTGCCTGGGTTTTATTATTCGTCTTCCGTATCACCATCGCTACTATAATCTTGCAAAGCAACTGGTCTTGAAAATGGTGCATTATTTGTTTGACTGTAAATAAAATTACAAACATTTTTTTTACAAGTTGAATAACTTTTAAATATCATTCTTAGAAAGATATTACTTACACAAGTCTGCGATAGTGGTTGAGCCATTCTTCTAACATTTGTGCAACAAGCAGTGGCCTTTTGTGTAATTTTTGCTGTGCAACAAGGATACCACCTTCTGTCCTACAAACATCAAGCCAGTCTTTCAAAATAGACTCTTCGCGTCCGATTTCATCTGGACTCAAAAAATGAATTGGTAATAATTTATGGTCTCTGTCCATTAATGGCATAAAAGTGGTTTGCATTTGAATTTGCAATTGCTGCAAAGGACTGTTTCCTCCACCATGAGAAGAAATAGGTGGTATCCTGGATGATGCATATGGTTCTATGGGGACCAAAGCGGTAAAGTGACCACGCGTATAGCCCAATGCGATAGGAGAGCGAATACAAAATGAAGGTTCCCATAAAAGTGGAAGATAAACACCTTCAAACCTTGCATAACCTATGCAACCAAATAAAATAATGATTGCATTAGAGTATCAAAAGGAAAGAGCTTCTTGCAAAGTAAATTTTTTACCTATATCTTCTCCACGAAAACTTTTAACATATTTAACACCATAAACAATAATAGGTCTTCTCAATATATGAGCAAGAGCAAATACATGTAATTGTTCTAGGGCACTGCCAGGTTGAGCGGCCGTCGCTAATAAGCTTTCCCAATCTTCTTGCCATTGGGTTTCTTCTAATGTAAAATCTAACATTCTTGAAGCCTGCGATGCCTCGTATTCTCTCCATCGAGGGTAAAAACTAAAATAATAATTAGATTGACTAGTTGAAAGAAGAAGTTGCCCTAGAATGTTCTAATTACTTACAATTGTCCTGCTTGTTGTAGCGAATCAGCAAGAGCTCGTCGGAGAGCGTTATCTCTATCAAAAACGCCCCATGTAGCCTGCATGGCAGAATCTAATAAACAATCTCCAGCAGATCGATTCCATAGAGCATGCAAACGACTGCCTAATCGTTCCGTAATTTCTAAGGACCAGTTCAATGCAGGAGGTTCACCACCACCTCCTTCTAGCTGCTGTTGAGCTTCTTTATCCAACAATTCTTCTAACATTTGTTCTTGAACTATACTTGGTAAATCTTCCACCTTTGTACAAATAATAATTTTATAATTTATATTTTTGGCCAAATATAATGGTTTAAAAGAGAAACTTTATAGTAACCTCCGCGGGTAGTGCAAATGTAGCCATATCAGTAACAAAATAACAAGAGAAAGAACCCTTGCGTAAACGGATACTATTCATTACATGCCTACGTATTTGGGCAGCTAAATCTGGTGCAACATAACTAGGTACTCTTTTCACCCCAGAACCAGAACCCTCAATTTGTGATAATAGAGTAGCCAAAATGTCTTCTCGCTGAAATCTACAATAAAAATGACGTATAAACTTTATAAAAATGTCACACACATACATATAATGTAGAAAAATCTTATTACCTAATTGCCAAATGTACTAAAGTGTGTCCAACATCAAAAGCACTACTTCTGTTTAATAACAGTACTTCAGAATGTGTTAATTGACGTGCTGGATCACCGCCACTTGCTAAATATGTTTCAACTGGAGCATTGTCACCCTCAACGATACCAAGGCATGCATTTAACCAAGACCAATCGGTATGACGTCTCAACTGTTTCAACCTACGTTCATAATCACAATTGTTGGGAGATTGTGGCGTCGATAAACTGTCATTTCTACTATCTGCGAATCTATGAGAACTCCTGAAAAGAATAGTATATGTTTTGTACCATTAATAATCAAATACATCTAAATTATGTTGCAATATGAAACAATTTGCAAGAAAAATTAAAAGTTAAACATCTACCTTCTTGCAATTGCAGAATTTTCTTCTCGTTGTGTTTGTAAACTACGTTGATTATGATCCCTCTCAGGACTTGGTAAAATTAAGCTTACATTTGTTGTAGATCTGTCTCTTTTATCTTTCTCCTTTGGATGAAAACACATCACACATTTTGTAGCTTTTGGCCAATTTTCATAAGTACATACAAGACAGGACCATTTGTCTGGATGCGTGTTAGTCTGTACATTATAGTACCTTTCAGGATGCAAATTAATTGCTGGTGGATTTACTTGAGAATTTGAGCCTGAATTAGGTGGAGGATCTCCTAATCTAAGTGGTGCTAAATGCTCATGTAAATTTGAGGCAATTGAGTGTATTGACTGATTGTGTCCACCAGGTTTTTTGTTGCTGCATTGAACACAGCGTGAGGCATTTTGATAATTGAGATACGTACATACGCCACATGACCACATTCCTCCAACCGGTATATTGTGACTATAGTTCTGAGAGGTTAGATTGTACGGATCTGTTGGACTTATATGAGACACAGGGCCAGAAGCAACATTTGACCCTGACCTTTGTGGACTCGAATTACGTAATCTATAGATGTCTTCACCCAATAAAGGCTTGGCACCTCTACACATTGTGCATTTCAAAGATGAAGGCCAATTCTCATAAGTACAGTACTCACAAGTCCATTTTGACTCTGCCTCTTCAAGTCTGTTATTCATTTTCAATGAATAATTCTTGTTTGGGAGAACTTGCACCTCTATTACACACAATATTTTATCAATATTTAATCTAAATATTTTCACAAGCTCTTATAACGATATCGATCATAATAATAATAAACGGAATATAAAGTTATGATATTTAGTAACATAACAATAGACTACACTTCACAGCATATAGTACAGAATTCAACTTGCTTTGGCAGATATGGTTTTCTTATAGTTTTTACATAACAAATTCTTAGTCATGGGACAAGCATTTTGTTCAAAATTTATGCAACAAATTCTGAAGCAATTGGTTGCTAATATCTGAAAAACAAAAATTATAACTTGTTAGTCTTTCGTCAATAAAAAACTAAAAAACTATAACGTGTAATATAATGTAGTTAATTGAACTAATTTAAGATTGCAATAAGAAATACAAGAATTCAAAACTATAGTCAACAAAATAACAATAATACGTTCCATTGATTGTAACTTTAAAAAACTTTATATCAACGAGCAAAGCAACAGAAAAATACATGTCCTAAGCATCGAGAAAAAACTACCTGATGAAATACCAAGTTGCTGTTCCAAGTGTAGCTGTCAAAGTGTTGGAAGTTCCATCGAATATTGATTCCAAGTGAAGTAATTCTCTTGGAAAAGGTATATAGTTGATGCTAGTGAAGAAGAGAAAAGTTTCATGCACTACCTGCGACACTCCACTGTAAGCGCATTTAATAAAAGATAGAGGTTAAGAGAGGGCGATGCATCGATCAAAGCGAGGGCGAAAATTGACAGCTTTTCTCCTCGCATTCGAATCGGTGCCGTTTTCCTCTCCGCCGACGAAGACACGATGGCCTAACACCCATCGACAAAACGACCGAGAACAACAAACGAGTCGTCAGACTTGCACTCACTCACTCACTCTTTCGAAAGGAGAAAACACTATTCCACGCGACACCGTCGGCCCACGACACTCCACTTTCTACGAATTACCAAAATTCATCTTGCCTTTCGTCGTTCCGACACGAAAAGCTGTAGACTTTGCCGAGAAAGTAGGTTTTGACAGTCATCCGCAAACAGACCTCAGTGCTACCAACATCGTTTCACTCGGCTTTGCCAGCATAATACCATGCATACACGAAGAAACGATGTTCCGCTCTGTTACGTCACGGATATACATGTTAAACTGGACGAATACGCAAAACCAATGATCTTTCTAACCTCATCCTTCTTTTCCTTTTCTCTCCTCTCTCTCGCACTCGTTATTACAAACATACCTTGTTACGCGTTCATCTGTCCGTGATTATCTATTCTATCTCTTTTATCTATCTATTTATTCTTTTCTCATTCTTTCTCTCTCCCTCTCTTTCTCTTTTGCTATATATTTGCAAGATTAAATTTATAATTGGCATTCTTTGCGCGAAATCAGGTTCGATTTCTTTTTATTTTCAATACGTTTTTTGTTTGACCTTTACGAACTTTAAACACGATCCACCCACGCTCACGTCCTTGAAACTAGTATTTTATATTTCCAATCAACCGTTGGTGAATAGTTTAAAAAAAATTAAATAAAAAAAGAGAGAGATCATGTATAGAGAGAAAAGATGTGAAAAAAGTATGAAAAAATGCGCGCGAAAATTGCCAAGAGCTTTAACGCGAGAAACGCGCGTAGAATATTCTTTTTTCTTTTTTGTTTATAAATATACTTCAGGCCACATGCCAAAAAAGCAGGATCCAGCCTAAACGTTTACCCTTGACATTTAAATGTGTAAAAATCATGATACTTCGCTCGAATGGTAGAAACGTTGCAGCTTGCAATTGAGAGAACGAATTTTCGTTCGAGTTTTACGGTACGCGAACTAATCTACACATTGAAAGCTCTGCGACCATCTTCAGATGAATGAACGGTGACGTCACGAATTATCAGCTGGTCTCGGCAAGACCAGGCAAGACTGCATCAGTTCGTCGAGTCTGTAGATTGTCTGGTTCGCAGATCGAATTGAAAAGGTCTTTTTTTGTTCTTGGCATGATGGATATCAGAATAACTATATTGTATGCTAGCGAAACCGGAACCGCTCAAGACGTGGCCGAACAAATCTGGAAAAGTGCCAAAAGGTTTTGTTATCGTTGTTCGGTAATTTTCTTTATGTAGAATGTAACTTATCATATAATATATGAACACAATTATATTGAAATTCATAATTTACATTCAATGTTACAAGGGAAGTATTATAAATTCGTTTTAATTTTATTTCAGGATAGGATTGAACAGCATGGTTTCGGCATTAGATGATTATGATATAGCTAATCTCAATTCTGAACATGTAACAATTTTTATTGTTTCAACGACAGGTCAAGGAGATTCTCCTAATAATATGAGACAGTTCTGGAGATTCTTGTTGCGTAAAAGTCTTTCTTCTACTATGCTTACAAATCTTCATTATGGAGTGATTGGACTTGGTGATAGTTCATATAGGAAATTCAATTTTGCTGCAAAGAAGCTTAATAAAAGATTAATGCAACTTGGTGCAATAGAATTATTGCCAATAGGTCTTGCAGATGACCAGCATGATTTAGGTATAGATGCAGTCATTGGTCCTTGGGTATATAAAATGTGGGAGAAAATTGCACTTGTATACAATATACCTAATATAAATATAGACAATAATGAGAAACAATTGATTGAAAGATATAATGTTTCTGTAATCAATGATTGTAAAGAGAAAGCAACAACAAAGATGGTCAGTTGTTTAGAGACTGATATTTATATGCATGAAATGATTACCAGAGATGATATGAAGTTAGGAGTAATAATTGAGAACACTAAAACCACTGCCAAGGATCATTTCCAAGATGTTAGATTAATTAAAATTCAAGCAGAGGGTATTACATATGAACCAGGTGATATCATTTATGTGAGACCAAAAAACTCAGCGAAACAAATTGAAAAATTCTTTAATCTATTGAATGACAATAATGTTCTACTTCATCCTGATATAACTATCCAGGTATCTGAGAAAGAAATAAAAGTACCATATGTTTTGAAACAAAATTTAACTTTAGGAGAAATTGTAGCACAGTATTGGGATTTAAATTATAGGCCACGAAGGTCTACATTTGAAATATTATGTCAAATTAGTGAAAATGATTTAGAAAAAGAAAAACTCTATGAATTCACAATGCCAAGTGGTCAAGAAGAATTATATAGTTATGTTAACAGGCCACGGAGGAATATTATAGAAGTTTTAGCGGACTTTCCTCACACAACAAGTAAATTAAATATACAATTACTATTTGAAATCATGGCTCCAATAAAGCCACGTGCTTTCAGTATTGCATCAAGCATAAAAAGTACAGAGGATGAAATTCATATATTAGTCGCCGTCGTAAATTATAAAACAAAACTAGTGGAACCTAGATTGGGCTTATGTTCTAATTGGTTAGCAAGTCTAAACATTGGAAGTAAGATAATTTTTTGGATACAAAAAGGAACTTTCGTGTTTCCATTGAATGTACCAAAAATTTTGATAGGACCTGGTACAGGCATTGCACCATTTAGATCTTTACTTTTAGAGAAAGCTGCTATGAAACAAGATCTTAGTTTATGTTTACTGTTCTTTGGATGTAGATACAAAGATAAAGATTTTCATTGTAAAGATGATTTCGCATACTTGACAGACAAAGCTGGTCTCAAACTTTTTTGTGCATTTTCTAGAGATCAAGAGCATAAAGTGTAAGCACATATATTATTGCTCATAAAATTAATTATGTGTATTTTATTATTTATATTCATATTTCAGATATGTACAACATGTTATACGTGAAAATAATTCCTTATGCTGGGAATTTCTTCAAAATGGCGCTAATATTTATTTGGCGGGAAATTCGAAGGATATGCCGAACAGTGTCCGTGAGGAATTTATCGATTTAGTGAAACAAAATGGAAAATTAACGCATGAACAAGCTGTTAACTTCATAGAACAATTAGAAAAAAGTAATCGTTTTCAAAGCGAAACTTGGTCTTAATTGCTAAATAAAATTTAATATAACACGAAAAATTATAAAGGTATAAAAAATTATATAATTCAATACAAAGGACGTATTATTTAATACGAACGGCCATTTAAATTTGGTTATTATCTAAATTTAATGGAAAACAGAACCTCTGGCCAAACTCCGCGATGATCAAAGCGCTACCTAGTAGAAATTTTGGTCGTTAAGGGCGAAAGAGTATCAGCTGTATAACATGCAGGAACGTCACAAAAAAATGGGTCGAAGGGGCTGCGGGTGACTACCCCAGTTTGCCGCTAGGTGTCGCGGAACGACAACAACAATTGAATTTCCCGCAAGTGCTACAGTAACAATACGTTACAATATATACTTCTTTCGAACATTGAGCCTTTGCCCTATTCCGAGCACATAGAAAAACGTCTAGGGCAGAGTCCGCTTATCAGTTTTACTGACGAATCCTCGAGCGGACCTAGGACGAAACGCTTTACAAAAACATCTTTTCGAACCGCTATAGTGCACTTGCAATTTGTCCGCCTCGCCATCTACTGGAAAAATTGTAAACTATATAAATGCATGATAAGGCGTGGAGTAAACGCAATGAACTTACAATGCTACTATATATAATCTAACCTATAAAATTTAGATAGAAAGATGTCTATCCCGCGTGCTACAGTTACGCTTATATCTTTGCATTCTTATTTGTAAGACTCGTTATACTTTCGAACCGTGACAAAGTACAAAGGGACAATCCACTTTTATATTGACACGACGAAATTTATCGGATATGTGTTGAGGTACGTCGCACATGCCGTTATAAATAAAAGTACAAAATTTCTTGCAAAATTTTTTTACGAAAAGGTCACATTGTTTGTCAAGAATATAGAGATACTGTTTCTACATTGATCGCTAATGTTGGATACATTAATTGGAACGTTATATTCTTTTAAATCAATTTAAGTTTGAAATCGTACGAAAAAAATGGCGGGTAGTTATACGAAGAAAGAAATTGGCGCGGGTCCTGAGGAACAAACTCTTTTAAAAGATTCAAATGGAGGGCAAATTATCCCTACTAAAGGTACGTTGTCTTTCACCATTTAAAAAGTTATTTTTCCGAATTTACGAGTATATATATCATACATACCTTCATCTACGCGCTAAATAAGGGAATACAGTCTCTTCCAAGAATCATGTCTTTTTTTATTTACTTCTATATGGGCAGAGCTTCTTGACCACTTAGGTTGCAATAAGGTCGCTCGTTCGTAATAATTACTTCGGATCAAAAGTGAATTGCACATCTCCCACTTGTGGTTTGACAATTTAACTTTGATAAGAGTGATACATATTTCTTATAGTGACTACTTTATTATAGATATTCTTCAGTTAATTACTGAAAATTAAATAGATGAGTGTTCTTGAATAAATATTGTATCTATGGTCTTTGTAGTATTGTATTGGAGTTTAAATTGCATACAAATATAAAAAAAATAAGTATTCAATTCTAAATAAACTTTGACCATAGTGCCTCAAATAGTGTTACTTTTATAAATAACTTTTACTCGTTTAAGTACTTATATTTTGTTCTATCAATGTAAGCAATTTTTAAAAAATTAATAATTTATTTATTATTTAATTTATTATTATAGGCAGTGAACCAGTCCGCCTTTCACCAGGTTGGGAAGGTACTGGAAGACCTGACGACGAATTAAACTTTAAAGGTGTTACAATGGATCAAGCTGATTTAGAAATGAATCCTCCACATGACAGGTAAGCATTGTAAAAATTAAAATATTTTACATCCTATCAAAAAATATCATATTTATGTTTTCTAGATTGAATTTGGTATTTTCAATACTAGTACTTCATGGAATTGGTATTTTAATGCCATGGAATATGTTTATAACAGCAAAAGATGTAAGGATTATTTATTTAAATATTAGTTCAGTATTATATTAATAACTTAAATCTTATGCATTTAACTAAAATTTTTATTCTTGCAGTATTTTGTTAGTTACAAGTTATCAAAAATTTACACGGATATTGATTCTAATTATGCAAAAAATTTCTTATCATATCTGGGATTTGCTTCGCAAATTCCAAATTTGTTATTTAATTGGCTGAATATATTTATACAACTCAGGTATGTATGTATATATATATATATAGATAAAAATTTCTATTTTATGATGTTGTACTTATAAATGGATTAATGGGATGTTGATTTGTATAAATATTTTTGTTTCGCCTTCAGTGGCAACTTAACAACACGTATAGCATGGGGCATCTTTGTACAAGTCTTAGTATTTGTATTTACTGTTATATTGGCAATGACAGATAGTTCTAAATGGCCTGGAATTTTCTTCTGGATTACTATGATTTCTGTCGTAGTATTGAACAGTAAGATATTATTTAATATAAATATTTTTCTGTGATAAATGTCATTTAATTGTGATACAAGAACATTTACATATACATGTAATGCATTTCTGCAGCTGCTAATGGCATTTATCAAAATTCGGTATTTGGAATGGCTGCGAAACTTCCTATCAGATATACAGGGGCTGTTATTTTGGGTTCGGTAAATATAAAGATACTAATACTTTTATCTGTACTTAATACCTTACAAGTAAATATTATTTTTATTGCAATTGTGATATTTACAGAATATAAGTGGAACCTTTACAGCCATAATTAATCTTCTTTCCCAAATTATGGCTCCAAATGAACGCACCGCCGCTATCTATTATTTTATAACAGCTTTGTTTGTTCTTCTAGCCTGTTTCGACACCTATTTTGCTCTTCCCTTGAATGTAAGAATTTTACTTCTTGATTCTCAAATAATTACTTCTTGATTCAAAGATTGACATAATATTAATTATTTTACTATTTTGAAGAGGTTTTATAGATACCACGAATTACTTCATCAAAAAGAGATGAATAAAAGGCAGCTTGAGAATAGTTCAAGAGGGAAGAATGATGCTCCACCTTATTGGAAAATAGTCTCACAATGCTTTCCACAACTTTTCAATACATTTCTTGTCTTCTTCGTCACGCTCGCTTTATTCCCCTCTGTTCAATCTGATATACACCGTTCACATCAAAATTTTATAATTCCACAAGATTTTTATATTAGCATTATGTGTTTTTTGACTTTCAACGTTACTGCTATGATTGGCAGCTCCTTTGCATCTGCCATTCAATGGGTATATATATCTTTTATTACTGCTATTATTTTATTCTTGACATTGGAGATTTACAGTTGCATTTCTTCTTTTATTTAGCCCAGTGAAAAGTATTTGATGATCCCAATTATTTTACGGGTATTGTATATACCATTATTTCTCTTCTGTAATTATCATCCAGCAAACACAGATAGATACTTGCCAGTATTCATTGATAATGATTGGGTATATTTAGTTATTGGTATTACAATGGGTCTCTCTCATGGTTATCTTTCATCTATTTCAATGATGTACTGCTCTAGGTAAGAGAATATACCTTCAAAGGAAATATTAAATGCAGTAAAACTATAACAATTATTTATTACAAGTTGCATCTTTTCATTTTTAGAACGGTAAAACCACAATATGCCTCAATAGCTGGTATGTTTGGCGCTGCTTCACTGGTCACTGGCATTTTTACTGGAATCTTATTTTCTTTTGTTATGCCAATTATTGTGTCTTAGGGCATTGGATATTTGCTACAGAATGTCTGGATATGTTTCACATCTCTTGAATCATTTCAAAAGATTGCAGTTAATGCCAAAGATTTTTATTGTACGATCTGCATTTTATGATAGATCAAAACAAATTGGGGGAGGGGACGGACCTCCGGGCTTCGTTTTTCCCATTAGGCACGACCGTAGAATTGAGGATGTTTCTGCGAAGTGGGTTTGTAAATCTATGGGCCCTTTTTCGGTTAATCGTCTTTAAGAAATTGTCATATATCTAACAAAAGTTCCTCTAAAGTTTGATCTAAATTTTGAAATACCCACAATTTTTCAACCAAAATTCGGATCAAACCAAAATTGTTAGTGAATCTTCGTTAGGTGAAACTGAATTCTTTATAACAATTTCAACTTGATTTGTTCAACCGTTTAGACGCTATAGTGGATACGCACATACCATAGATTTAAATTTTGTTATGAAACGTAAAGATGTAAAAGGGTTTTTGGATATCTCGAATGGTATCGGAGATAATCGTTTGTTAAACTTTTTGCTCTGTCGAGAGCATAAGAAACTCCCTGCGGTCGTGTCTAAAAAGTAGAAAATAAGAAGGTACATGATTTCTTTATGATTACTGCAAACAATACTCGAATATAACAACCACTTTAAAATATCATAATGGATTGGACCAATCAGCTCCCAGCCTTAACAAGGAAATTGCATCATATTAGGTCCTTCAAGAGTGCTCAAGCTAAACATAAGCCGCTGAGTAAGCACATGATCAAATTACATAAATTCTGTAATTAAGTATTTCAACTTTGAAAACAGAATCGAGCCATTGTTCAATTAACTTTTTTTTATTCTGATTAACGAAAAAATAATAATTTGAAGTAACATACTGTTAATAATATGAAACATTTTGAACAAGCAATTAACTGCTGTAATTTCTATTCCAAAATGACATACACATGTTTACTCACAATACAATCAATGTATATGCATGCTAGATAATGAAATAGAACCAATTTAATTACAAACAAATTTACAGTTTGTGATATGCATGTTATAATACTAGTAAGGTTGTAGTATTTTTATATCATGGTTTTTACTTTTGTACTATTAATCATCAGGTTTTTAATTATTTTGTTTTCTCATATACTCATTGTTTTATGTGAATACGATTGATAGCACCATATCAACTTGCATTCTGGTACGACTCTACAAAGGACATTATTACATTGTTTCTTTAAGCCATTGTAAGTGACCAAACATAGTACATAAGAACCAAATAAAATTAATATGGAAGGTCTACATGACACTCCATTATTCTATGAGTAAACAATTCATGATGAAACAGACAATAATATTACTTAATGTGCTCCAAGAAATTATCATTAAAAATTAAATTCAATATTATCGACAGTAGCACTTTTCTTTTTCACGGACAGTTCATATTTGTAATTTTTATCATTTTTCTAATTTTGATACAATGTACATACATTTTGGAAGAGAGATACCAAGGAGGATGTAATAATTTGTGCTTTATATGAGATTTTGTAGATCCTTCCACAAAAAAAAATAGAAATAGTACATGACTGAAGCAAAATGAATATCAATGTAAAGACTTACGCTACACAGTTATATACAATGAAAATACACACATACATTAATTACGTCCTATCTAATAATACTAATTTTAACATATAAATACCAGCATTTATGCTGATTGTTCTGATGATTGGTCAACTAAAAGGAACATTTATTTTGTTTTATTATTTTTTATTTGTTTAAATTTGTTAAAATTCCATTGAAGATTTGGTTAAAGAAATATTTTTTTTTGTGTTGTTAATTATAAATGTTATCATTTGTAACTTAAGATGTAGACATTGCATAGCTGTTTGTACTTGGTACTATAATTTTCGTTTGCATGCCGAAGTTGTTATAATAAATATATTATGTCTCAAATTAAAGAGAAATTTCAATTTCTACACACACGCTTATTATACTATTGTAAGAAAAATCCTAACCTTGCACGCCTTATAAAAATCTATGAAATTCTATTTATGACCAGAATACCAAGTATAGTCACAATTTTTATTCTGTGCATATGAGCGCTGCGTGTGTGTATATGCGTGTGTACGAAAGCGTGCGTGTGTCTGTTACATATACTGTTTTTACACTTTATAGCATTATTTATCTATTACGCGCATTCAAGATATAAGGCATTGTAACTTGCCTTTGTTATATCTCTATTGTTATGATACAATCTAATAAAAATTCTTATTGTAAAATATAGAATTTGAATTCCTAAAGGGACAATCCTTCATGTAAATCTATACAGACAATAAATCGCAAGAAACATTCAATAGATTCAATAAAAATTGAAAACAATGCATAAAATGCATATTTTTATATAAATTTGAACGTCAAGACGATCATTGGTTCTGCGATACACATCGTACATATTAGAATTTAAGTTAATCATTTTTATTAGATTTTTTATGTAAAATTGTATAATTTGAGAAATACCACTATTAATTCAATCATTTCAACGGATATAGGATAAATTGTTATACTTGGTTATTATAACTTTAGAATGATTCATTGGTTAATATGTTGAAATGTTTGGAATGTGTATAACGTAAGCATAACTTGCTGTAACATGATCACAAAAATTCATAATTACAAATGCGTCTTAATAGCAGAAATTATATAATTACCTGAACCTTTTAATGTACTCTAGAATGGCAGTGTTAAATAAACGCCTAACAAAAAGAAATGAGAGTATGTTCATAGTAGAATAATATTATTCAGAATCATGATACAAAGTATGTTTCGTTAATCGATGTATATACTCTGGATATATTAAAGTAGTATAAAAATATTTTTGTAAAAAGAGGCTATATTTCCCTCTAGTAATATCAATACATAGCATTAAACAATATACATATCTGATGTTAACAAAAAATGGGAAAATCAAACACTATCTAAACAAAAACCTACAGTTGCACGAAAACTCCCATTTTATGTATGATACAATTAACATTAAACTATCAATTTTACATAACATATACTTTCTCAATCTTTTTGTAAGGGAACTCTTCTTTGGTCTTTGGACAAATCACTATACCATTATTTTTTTGTGCCATTTTTTCCAAAGCCTGTAAGACAGATTATATTTATATTGTTTAAGTGTTTGCTAGTTAAAGTTTAGACAAAAATTACATTCATTCATGTTTTCAAATTTACTTACTCGTTCACCATAAACATATCCATTTGGCAACATCATTGGCTGATTATACTCATTTAACGTCTTGCCACTAATGCTGCAAAAGAGTCTTGATTGAGAACAATGAGCAAATGGCAATGGAGCTGCCAATTCATTAAGTGCTTCATTACAAACAGGACAACTTGGATTTCTGCCTTCTTTATTCGCGCTATAACATTGAGGTGTTTTTAATGCTGATAATCCAGCTTGCAGAGCCACCGTGAATACACTTTGGCTAGCTAACTGAAAAAGTCTGTAATTCTCAAGCCTAAATTGTTCTATCAGTCTATCCCACCTGAAAATATTAATAAGTTATATATACAAATTTTGCTGGGCGCAACAAAATTAAATACCTCTTTTCATCTAATAAATCTTTGTATGGGCTAAGATAAAAGTTAGCAGGAAAAGCCAGTTGCCCCATACAGCACTGAATTTTTTGCAACTGGTAGTCATCATAATTTGCAAAACATTTTCTAGCATGTTTGACAGCGTCAAGTCTTCTATCCGCTCTCACTAACTCAATGAATTCTTGTACACGTAAGTTGAACTCCATCGTACTACCCAATTTTCTTAATTTGGATCTATTGTCATGACACCAACCGATACATCTCGCGGTTTCATGATTTGCCAAAGATTTCTCAACTTCTCTAGATACCATAAATACATCTAAAACGCATGAAGTATCTTCTTTAATATTAATTATCTTTATTAAAATCATAAAAAATAGCGGTAAGTCTTATTATTTATTATACCAATGTTTGTCAGATCTCTTAGTTCGCTGCTATCCGCCAATTTGGTAGCTGTTTTATAATAGCCTTTGCGAAGAAAATATTCAACCAACATACGATCGAGCCGTTGCCTTCTCCACTGATTTACGGCGCTCAGTGATGTGTTTGCATGTTCCTTTAAATGATCCAAACGTCTCTTACACACCATACCAGCTTGCAATTCTTCCGCAATAGATTCTTCTGCCTTGCGTTTGAGAACTTGAAGCCTTGCTACAACTCCACCCAGAAGTCTAGTTATTTCTCCTGTAGCAACGCTAGCTCCATCCGCTTTCAATCCTTTTTCCAATTCATTTGTTGCTGCTTGAACATGCGACACTTCTCTATCCAATGTTTTTTGAGCAGAGCGAAATTTTTTGTTTAAAAGTTCATATGGAACCTACGAATTAAAAAAAGTGTTGAAAAAATATGCGCATTTACATTTTTACTACATCACATTTAAAAAATTTTCGTTTTCTTTTTAATTGATTTAAAAATTCAAAATTACAATGATATTTAAACGTAACTTTCTTTATTTTATGTCAAGATCGTATTAATAATAGATTTTATTTACCTTCAACGTTGGATGTTCAAGACTTTTCACGTCTGACATGTCGGGTGACTTTAAAGAAACGAAGGATATTTTAAGTTACGATCTTAAGTCAGTTATGTTTCCTTATTGGTAACACACTATGTAAGTATTTGCCCATTTCTTCGTAGCAACAATCAAAACGCAAAAAAAAACGATGACAAAGACAAAAACTTGGAATAAGCATACGACAGCACGTTAGACTTGTATTCTTCTTCACGAAGAAAATTAATGTTATTTATATGCGTATATTCTTAAGCCGCGTTTTGAAGGAAACCATGAATTACGGCAGTATTGTTATACGTTGTTCCTATCAAGTGGGTTGAGATATTTTCTCCATCATCTGCTTTGGTTTAAATGCGCAGATTGTTACGAATACCTTGACATTAGCTTCAATTAGTACTAAAGATCAAAGTGTAATTACAAGGTATATCGTAATATCACCTTTTACCGTTAGATGACTCTGCTAATCAACATTGTATTATATATGCATATCAATATTTACCAATCAAAATACAGTTATTTCTACGTTTCGCATACTTATTTTATATTATGAGAGATCAGCTATTACACATGCACATAATCAATTTTTTTATTTTATCAAAATTATACATTTTTTCTGAATACAATACAATTCAATGCTTTTATTGATAAGTCTCGGACTACGATTATCAACCAATGAAACGGCAAGTGCCTGCACGACAATAGAAGATGCACTTTGATGCATTCTATTGGTCCATAAATCACAGTTTCAGACGTTAACCAATAACACGAATCGTTCACTCGACGAAATCACCAATAGATATTTGAATATTATCGTTACAACGATCTTTTCAATCAGAAGACAGCGACATAAGAAAAATCTATAACATTTTATGACAATACAAGTTTACAATTTCTAGAAATGGCTATTTCGAAAGTAGGTAATCACAAAAACGAGAGATGGAGACTCCGTATCATTTTTATCGCTGCATTATTGTCATCAAAACTTAGTAGAAATTCGGATATTTAAAACGTTGTTCCGTTTTCGGCACTATTAAATTACAATAAATAGCAATAAATGTTTCGATCGTGAAAAATTAATAAGAGCTACGTAATAAAAATTCATCGATATCGCGGAATTTGAAATAGAATTTTTAAACGACTTATATCAGTAATTTATAACGTACAAATGAATATATTATGGCAGAATAATTTGTAGAAAAAAAAAAACGAAGAAATAAAATAAGAAGAAATCATCAAATAAATCCCCCGTATTCATATGTTCACAAATTCAAAGACCGTAAATCGCTTAAATTCAAGCGTAAATCCAACCGTTCGGCGGTGTTCGCTCGTGCGAATTCGGGCGTATCCGTGAGTGGTCGGTTGGTGACGGAGAGGATCGGTGGCGCGCGCGAGTCACTCGGCCGACCGGGGGCCGCCATTTTCCTCCAGCGAGGGAGAGTGTCGCGAGCGTAGTTTGGTCGGCTGGTCGTATACGTCGGCTATTAAATTATCTCTCCCGGTGTTAAATCGCGTACGCACGGAAAATATATTAGAAAGTTAAAGAACCGGGTGGTTCTAGGGTCACAAGGCCACAGCAGCCGCGCGCGAGATTCTTAGCGGAGTGTGTCCGGCATTCGTACGATCGACACGGGGCATCTGAAACGGGGGGAGGCTCTCCGAAGTGTCGGACGACGCGAGAGCGGCGCGAACCGAGAGGAGAGCCGCGCCGCCGTGTGGACACCCCTCCGCGTGAAAAAGTGAGACCCAGAGTAAGAAAGAAGATCGTGGAAAAAAGAAGAAACAAAAAAACGTGAATAAAGAAGAAACAGTCCTGGGAAAGAAAGAGGGAGAGAGAGAGAGAGAGAGATATATAGAAAGGTTTACGAAAGAACGCAGAGTGGTGAAAGAAGTGAAACGATCTATCTGTGTTATTTCCCCTACCCCGTTGGCCCCTCTTCTCAGTGCGACCGGTGAAAACGCCACGAGTACGACGAGGAGTACAACGACGGTGCCCGCGGGATCCAGGAAGAGTCGCCTCCGACAGGTTAGTTGATGCATCCGATGAAACGGTGCCCCCTATGCTTTGCACTCTTCTTTGCACTTCCTCTCCCTATCTCTCCTCTTCTTCCTTCTCTCCCCTTCTCGACATCTTTCCTTGCGGACGCGGCCCGCGTTACTAGCACGGCGCACGCGGTCTACATACGCATCGCAAAGTGAGAGAGAGAGAGATACAGAATTTCGCGCGTCTCTTCGTATCGTACGACTAACCGCGTTTCTCTTCTTTTTTCACGACTACTCCGTACGTGGTCTCGTTCCTTCCACCTTTTCCTCGATTCTACAATTCGCGTACTCCCAATACTGTCTCTCTGCCTCGTTGCTAATCGTGCGTCGCGTTTGGACGCGAACGTGTTTGTATATATGTGAGGGAGCGCGTGTGTGGGTGTGCGGCCGTTCCATTCCTTCTATCGTTCCTCCCCCCTTTATCTATCTCCGTCTCTCTTCTACTGTGCTTTCCGTGCCCCTTCTCCGAGCCCCCTCCCCCCTCTCTACAACCTTATCCGCCGCGCTCGCGTTCGTACGTGCGTATAGCGGCGACTGGCGGCACGATATGGCGGGAGACGCCAGTAACGAGCCACGCGCCTTTCTTTTTATTCCTTCCATCGGCCGGATTGGCCCGATTATCATCCTCCCCTTCTCCTACTCTCTCTCTCTCGGTCTTATTCTTCTTCAAGTTCGATCTCTTCTCCCCGATCGACACCGGTGAACTATCATCGGGTTAGAGGATTTTAGCGACACGCTTAGAAGTGCTTTTGACGGACGCGCATTCGTCACTCTCTCGAAGTGTGTACTTTAAAGCATATCTCCTCGTTTACGAATACGCGTCTTTCTGCTTTTGGGAAAGGGCGTGCAAAGGGATGATGAAACGTTTGCGGTATACTTTTGTTTTTCTATCTGTTTGATACGGCTTATTTGAAATTTCCCGCGTTGTATACAAATCGTGAAATTTCTTGGGTGTTTATAATTTGAGTCGTTCGAAGATTGAACTGATTAACCTCTTTTTTTTATTATAATATCGAAACACATGATCGATGTTAAATTTCGTCAATTTTCACAATTGTTTTTTTTCTTTTTTTTATGGGATTAATCATTTCAATGTTTGACTAGCTCAATTTTTGTGTAAATACATCTTTCTATTCTCGTGGGAAACGATTATCAATAAAACTCGGTTTTTCTATAATCCAATCATTGATCGATATTTATCGAACACTGATTGATCGATTCTATGAAAGTTAAAGAAAACTTGCAAAATTGTTTATTTTCGTTCGATCTTATTATTCATACATATTATGTAACGTTTAAAGTAATTGTTTAATAATACATTTTTATTTCGCGTTACTCAATCGTTGTTCGTTTTATAAATCATATGGTGCGCGGAGCGTGCACGTCATACGGATGAGCGCCATTTCGTCAAACGCTTCTGTACGCTCTTCGTTTGTTTTCCCTCTCTCTCTCTCATTTTCCCATTCCTTTTCTTTCCTCGCATCTCACTCGACTCGTCTATCCATTTATCCAAACCACAAAGCATGGTAACCGTTCCTTTTCCATGGACCATGGCTTCGTTACCGGCACGTTTTTATCGACTCCGTAGACGCGATAACACGATAACGTGCAAATCGTTCCGTTCCCTCTCGCACGTGTACTTTCCTCTTGTGCAAAAGTTTTCCTCGCCTTTTTAGACGCGCTCGAAGAAACTTTGCAGGAGTCTCACGACGATAGTTCCAAAACTGTTATAGAAACATGCCTTTACCCATGCACACGCAAGTACACTAAAGTTACATCGCAACTGATGCATTAAAAGATGCCCTTTGATTGGCCGGTATTAGGGAGCCGTTGATTGGTAGGAGAGAAATGTGCCCGCAGGAAACAGAAATGGGATGTCGAGGGGGGAATCAAACTACGATGTTTATAATCGATCTCGACTGTGTACTATTCCGTTTCAAGATTTGCAGATTTAATTCGAGAAATTGATCGCATCCATCGTATTATATACGCACATATGCACTCATTGAGGTTATCTATTATCAGCGGTTCTTCGCCTCCAGAAATTTCAATGTAACGACCTAAGTGCTGTGCTACTACGGTTAAAAGAAAGAAAAAGAGAGAGAGAAAGGGAAGAAGAAGGAAGAGAAGCCAGGACAGTCTTGAACGTTGTAACAGGTGCCCCCACCCTTTTACGGCGAGTCTTTGCTTCCCCTCTCTCTTCTATATTTCTCCTACCTTTTCCATCCACCAGTAAGCAAGCTTCCCACTCCCCCTAGTTCATCCCCACTCTTCTCTCTCTCTATTCTAACTTGTCCTTCTCGTGTATAACATTCGCTGTCCTCTTCCTTTCGCCGCTACTTAGCCTCTTTATGTAAGCTAGCAAACTGACCTGACTTAACTATCGCGCGCACTGTAACCTACTGCTGCTACTACTGCTATACCACCACACTACACGGTGGTGTTTCGAAGACTATGTTCCTTTTGTTGTTCGTCGAGAGTTTCCACAATGGTGACGAATCATTCATCGATTACAAGAAAATCCGATCCCTTGGGGGTCTTCTTTCCGTTACACGAAAGGATTCATGGGATATGTCGTGTCGTTTCATAGATTAGGGTATATACCCAGAGGAAATTGACTGTCAGGGTTTTCTGGATCTCGAAGTGTACCACGTGACTTCGTTATTCGGAGCTTTAAAAATTCGTATCGCCGTGAAATATGTTGAAGTGTGTAAGGTCAAGGACGCGGGTCCTACAACTTTTACGTTTCTGTGACTCATTCACCGCGGCTTGTGTTGTATGTATGTAAGTTGGGAAAAGTGGTGGTGTATTCAAGATTATTAGATTTCTAGTTTATCTTTCCATCGCTTGTTTCTCGTGCTCGAGTATATTCGTGGCTTATTACTAACTCGTTTCTAATTTCTCTCTGTATATGTAAATATCCGATGAGTAATTATTGTGTTGACACGTTGAAGAGCTCGAACTCGTGTTGAACTTTATGCAAAAACGTTATGAATGAAAGAAAAACTTACGAACGCGGTGAATTTCCTTTCGGAAATTTTTTTTTCATAACATTTGTGAAGAACCAGTCAATTTAGAAATCCTGAAGATAGAAGTTCCATTAATGCACAAATTTTGAGGAATGTCATCGTCTCGGCGTCCTCTCGCAATTTGCTTTAATAAGAAACTTTTCCTGAAAAGAAATCAAACTTCTATTGGGAAGTTGAAACGACGAGCTCGTTTAATATACCGGACATTGTTCGCGCCTCTGTTACAGAAAAAGGTTTTTATTCTTCTACTAATGTAACTTAAATCATTCACGTAAAGATATAGATGGACCCAAAAAAAAATAAAACTTTCATTGTTTTCTTACACGTCGATTAGCCCTTCGTATTCAATAACTTTATTTATCGATAATACTTGGAAAAGTTTCACTTCTAAAGTATGTTAAAGGTCATTAACAAATACATAAACATATAAATTGATAACATCAACTTATCTACAAGGTGTCCCATTCTTATCAACTTTACTAAAAACAAATCATACCCTGCATATGCAAATGAAAGCATACCCGCATTACGATACCCAACTTATACGAATAACACCCAGAAAGGGAGAACGATACATTAAAGGGTGATAGAGTATACAAATAATACCATCAATTTACAAAGTCCATAATTAATAAACAAATTATATACAAATAAAAGCACAAGCATATCCTAACACCCAATGTAAATCTAAACAAGGGTCAATTACATACATGCGAGTAACATGAAAGAAGGGTGGGGGTATACGTTAAGGGTGATAGCACATCGCTCATTGTAAACAGACTCGAACGGTAAGCAGCAGGAGGGACTCTGGGATTTGGTTTGGCGAGAAGCAAGAGACGACGAAGGATGGGACACGACGATGGTGCAGGTTGCGACAGCCGCTGGGAAGAGTGGCGGGGGAGAGGGCAGAGAGTGAGTGAGTGGAGGGGGGAGAAGCCGAGACATCGATCGGGGCCGGCCATTGCTTGCCACGCTCCACTACTAGGAGTCAAGATGCCATATTCACTAGGAGGAACTAAACGCCATGCAACTACCCTCCACCACCACAGTTTCTCTCTCTCTCTCTCTCACACCATACATATACATACGTTTACGCCCCTACACTCGCTCTACGCATTTGTCCTAACCCGCCGGCCGGCGGCGGCGGCGGCGGCACTGGCTTGCCACCAGCAACATAACATCTTAACGTGCACGCTCTCTCTCTCGTGCGCGCGCGCGCGCACACACACGTTAAGCGTGACGGGAAGGAGAGTAGCTGCGCGGGAGGGGGAGGGTGCGCGTAGAATGGACTCACTCGCTTGCTCACTCTCGCTTGCTGTCTCTTTCGCGCGCTTTGCGAGCAATACAGTTACCTACGAGTATGTATGGACATGTACAACGAGGAAACTCAGCGGTTGCCGAGTGCGTCGCGTTGCCTCGAAGAAGAGGAAATCGTTTGTGTACACCTGGTGGCCCCGGCGTTGTATATAAACGCTCTCCTTTTTTTCCTTCTCTTTTTTTTTTTCGCCTCCTTTTTCATACTTTTTCTTCTCTGCTTTCCATCGGGATGTTACCGTGGTCTTAAAGCTTGGGTTACAGGTTAAACATTGCACATTTGAAGATGATACGATATAGTGCAATAAATAATATCGATATATTATCGTTAAGGTAATAACGTATGATTGGAAACGTTGATCCTTTGACGAGATAAGAGTGAGGTTAGGAACTTACCGTTTTGAAGTTTTCGTTCCGTTCTTTTGAATCGATGTAAATCCGTTTTGGAGTAAGATAGGAATTTTATGTTCGGTACGATTGAACCGTTTATTTCTAACGCGATAACGTGTATTCTCGTGATTTTTCGTGTAGATATTCTTATTCTTCTCGTATCCTCAATGCGATTACAAAGTCAAATTCTTCTCTCGCCTCTTTCGTTTTCACCTTTAGAATGGCAGGATTCATTTCTCGCGGAGATGGATCGTGTCGTCCTTGAATAAACGTAGGGCTTCGACCAATACGAAAACTGAGCAAGCGAGCGTTGGATTACCTCCGATCCTTGACGAGTTATGACCGTCAAGGGAAGGAAGGTCGTCGTCTTTTACGATCGCCATCTTTGATCGAGGATGCTTCTCATTGGTCCGGTTCGAACGCGGGGGAACCGTAAGCGCGCTTTCCGTATCCTCCGAAATTGCTCTGTTAATAAAAATGTTACCATTTTCTTTTTTTTTTTTCTTTTCTCTTACTGGGAGTTACATAAACTTCCTCGAAAGTTTTAGCACATTTTTGCGTGTTGGTTAACTTTTAGCACGGGTAATGAAACAGTATCAAAAGTCGTGAGCGCGCACGTGTATATGTGTATGTGTGTCGTTTAAAAGCCGAAGTGACTAACTCCATAAAATAGAAAGTAAAGAAGATTGTCTAAATTTATAAAGTTAAGCACCAATTGTATGCCTTGGTATTATAAATGGGACAATTATAAAAGGTGGAGTTAATCAATTTAGCTTCGAAATGGCTCGCGTGTGAATATATGAATGTATGTATCTATGTTATCGCTTTCACTGGCGCCTGCCTCCGTAGGATTCCTCAAACCATATCCACTTCGATAGGAATCGTTACATCTCGAGCACCGATGTAGTTATACAACACACACTGGTTATCATACTCTCCTTTGATTTTTCCAAAGATAAGAAAACTTCTTACTTTTTTCTTTTTTATTCGACAATAATTCGACGAAGTGCTCGAACGGCCGCGAGAAATGCTGTGAGGTGCGGTGGGGAGGAGGCGCTCGTAAAACACACTAGTTACTCTTCTTCCGAAGATGATGGTGAAGTACCGTGAACCAGACAGAGACAGTATAAGAGGGAAAGAGTTTCGAAAAGCAGGAAAAAAAAAAAAGAAAGGAGGATATGGTGAAGGAACGGACTCACGTGTGTGTATACGTGTATACACGATAGAGACAGAGAGAGAGAGTAAGACAGAGAGAAAGAAGCGAAAGATGGAGGGGGGGTGGACGATGGAAGGAAGGGCAGGCGTTGGAGAACCGAAGTTTCGCTTTAGGAGCAGAGAACTTAACTGAGTTAACTTTGCTGCCGAGCCAAACTTTCCGCCAACTTTAAGTAGTTGCCGCCCCTCCTTTCGCTCCCTTCCCCTCCTAACCTTTCTTCTCCCTTTCCACCTTCATGGCCGTTCTCTCGTTTCTCTGCTAGAGGTGCAGCAGCCGAAGAGTGGCAAAGTTGAGAAGGGGGGGACGCAGAGGTACAAAATGCTTCTTCCACCCTCTGTTCCTTTTCTCCCCACCACTAACCCGTAGTTGCATTTACGTGTAGAAAAAGATTGTCCGGCTTGCCGAAATCCAACGAGATAGCCCATAATCGCGCGATACATTTCGAATTTCAACGTACGCCATTCCGCCATTGGCGCGAAACCAAGGAAGATCTCACGACGAAAGTTTTGCGAGCGAGGAAAAGTTCCTCGTGAGGAGGGAGGGGGTTACGATAGTACGGATGTATGTGTGTAGGTAGGTAGGTAGGCCATACTCCAAAGTTCCACGAAACAAATCCTCTTACGCACGAGTATGTAATACATGGGTGACCTCGTACGTACGAGGCACGTTTACATTTTTTGTCGCGCGAGAGTAAGATGGAAGGTCCATAGATCATTCCTGTTTCTTTTGCTTCTTCTTCTTCTTCCTCCTGGAAAAGGTAATTGTATCGTTTATCTAACGTTCGCAAGTAATCACGGTAAGTTCACCTTGAACTTTCCTTGCGATCATATTAGGACACACGTGATATAACTTGTTTGTTGAAAAAAGTTTCAAGAGCATTGATTTTCGGTAAAACTTCTTCGTTATTCCTCCAAGTTCTTCTTCTATTTTTAGTTTTTTTCTTAAGAGTCAATGGCTGGTCATGATCCTATAAGATTAAGAAAAGTCCTCTTATGTCCCAATGAGGCATGAATCATACGATTTGGAGCAAATATTGATCATATTTACGATAAATTCCACACGATCTGTATATCTAACAAGTAATTTCTCGATTTAGAATGCATCGATCGGACTCATCAGAATGCATTATAGATAGAACGAAAACAAATTTATGTTTACTATTCGAGTGGAAAAAAAAAGGACAAGAGAAAGGATTACGCGCGATTATTTTCCGGGGTTGAGTACAGGGGTCGGCACACACTCGTTTGAATTTCACGTGTCACTAACAAAAACGCAGTCACTTCGGGTGAGGTAAGTTTTGAAACAAACTTTACTTTATCGTGGCTCGATTGTAGGAAGCGAGAGAGAGCCGGGAGGACGAGTTTCCCTCTCTTCCACGATTCTCAGCCAAGTAAAGTTGCTCCCAGGTTAGACAATAATTGGATAACTTTGCCCTCATAGCACCCCGCCACCTCCTCGACTTCAATCCTCCTCCTTCTCCTGTTCAACCCCTCTCCCAACCTCGCTATCAAACCCTCACCCTTAACACGCGCGCGCGCGCGCTCACACTTCCCCCATCCCTCTTCTTATCTCTCCATCCTTCTCCATCCGTCCAACTTGTAAAACTCTGTTGCACACTGAGATTAAAGCAAAGGTTTTGAATTTAATCACTTAGAGTCGGAAAAAATCTTCTCTATGACACCTCCAACTTTATAGGGGAAATTTCTGAGTGGATGGGTCATTTGAAAAATGACAATACCGACATGGTACCTATGATTTTCAAGTGTGAAAGAGAAGGGGGGTTAAAGAGTGAAATGGACAAGTGTTATCCATTTTTCTTAACACTTTCTGGATGAATCCGGTATGATAATATCGCATCTTTCTCTTTCCCTATAGCGCGTAATCGACAAAGTGCGCGCTACCACATGTACCGAAATCACGGTCCTCGAGATAAACGACGAAGTGGGGAGTGACTCCGCGCATAGTACGTGGTCGTTAACGTTTATAGCTAGTTACGATCGTCGTGCGGTGGGGAGTAGTATGTGTATGGTAAATACGGGACTCACTCGACATATATATATATACATATATATACACATCTATCTCTATCTCACTCTTCTTTAACGTGCTTCCTCGAATGCATCCGCGACTTCGTTTCTCGGGTTAAGCTTCACGTACGCGTACAATGTATGATATATACGGTGCCAGCTGTCGAACAAGGACTTCATCTCCTCACCTTCTCTCCCTCTCTTTCTCTCTCTCCCTCATTCCTCCTTTTGATGATATGAGCTCCCGTTTTCGCTGAGTTGGCACAACATGTGCCCAAGTCAAAGTGCTTGGGTTTGCACTTCGCGTTAGTATCGCATCCTCGCTTTTGCTGAGGCCAGCAGCAGATCTCATTTTGTGTAGCCTTCTCTGCGGAAGCTACGTATTCCGATTATGCACGCGTATGTTGACCTACGGATTCGAGCACAAAGTGCCCGCGTGTACTATCAACGAAAGAGTTACGCGCGTGAAACGTCTATTATGAACATTACGTGTGTCCGTCTCTATTCACACTTTCTTTTGATAACCAAATTCGTTCTGTTCGAATGTGTGTTTTTGCTTTATGGGATTATCGATTATCGATTGTTTTTAGTATCGAACGTACGATTCCAATAATCGAAATTTCACATTCCAATTCTTTGTACATACTAATTCTGTACAACGTGTATTGGTTTTGGAAAATTGTTGTTTTATGGGATTATCGATTATATCGATTATCGAACGCACATGTTCTCCTTCGAGTCTTTTTCATATTTATCGTATATATCGTATGGGCATATAGTTAGGATAAAACATATATTTATGATATGTGTACGTGTGAAAATAAATAGAAGATAAAAAAGAAAAAGAAATGACGATAAAGGCGTATTCAGGCGATAAAAGATCACGCTACGGGACGTTCGACGAGTTTGGCCTTGAATTTATTGGGCGATGCCAAAATTTTTCCCACAAGGCGATCCATCACTCGGAACTATTGTCGAGAATATTTATGATTGATGTATGATCAGTTTTAAGATTTGTTCGTGCATTTTCGCATGAAAATGACTCGTTCAAGTTTTTTCACATAAGCACGTGCTTAATAATCTCTACATTACGATCACCCGCAACAGACACACCGTATAGGAAGAGTTACTTCGAAAAGGCTTGAGAATGAAAGCGTGTGTACCGCAAGCCAAGCGTCCGTTCACGCATGTGGGGGCGCCACGAGTCAGTCCGCTGACTTTTCTTATGGAACTTTACTAGTTCAGCGCTTTTCCGTTTTGTCACATAAAAGCGCTGAATCATAAATCGGTATCGGTTTCTGACTCTTTTTGGCTTCGTTGAGTAACGTTAATGCATACGAAAGAAATTTTGGTTGGTCGTTGGTTAGTTTTTGCAAAACATGCATGCGTACATCGTTATATACACATATATATATATGTATATACACACATACATATTCCGTAGACGCACTATGATTGGTTTTTCAATTACTCGTTATATTCTATACGGTAAATGCATCGAAACCGTAAATCATATTTTTGCCTGAAACTTTTAATGAAATTGCTCATGACGTATCTTGCGAACGCGATTGGTCATCGATAAACTTCCCTTCCTGTCATTGGCTGCGAAGTGAGAAATCAGTTGAAGCTTTTAAAAAGAATACCACCTAATGTCGTGCCACTAGCAACGCCGAAGTACTGTATCAACGCACCCGAAAACATTATCCCCAGCCAGTGATTTCGTTCTGGGTGCCCTCTGCGCGTTTCTACGAGGCTCCTTTTCACGACGTTTTAACGGATATCCACGAATTCTCGCGTATCCTTTAATCTCCAGTCACGGCGATATTTATTTTTTCTCGGTTTCCCGACACGCACAGAATTTTATTTTACACCTTTGAACGTACGCAGTGCGCAGGTTAAGCCGGCGCGTTTCAAGGTAACCTAAAAAGCTCGCTTTCGCGCACGCTGCTGTGTGTCTTATACACGAATTGTTTCGCATTATGTGCTGCGTTGCGCCACAGTGTGATATTGAATAGCACGACGATAACTTACAATTTTCAATATCGAAGTTTCATCAAGGTGGTCATCCTATCGAACTGCAATGCATTCCTGAAGTAGAATTATTCGTGCGTTATCCCATTTTCATCCGTTTTCATAACAAAGATGTACGTCCGTCTTTTACGTGCAACATACGTTTTCAAGCCTTTTATGTGATGCTCCTGACGCTTATTTTTTTGTTTTATTAGCAACGATATTACAAATGTGTGATTTGTGTATTGGATTCTTTAATTTTGCCCTTGTTATACGTTCACGCTTTGTATACCGTTTGCGTTGTCGCCAGTGATGTATATACCTAAGTATGCTTTTTACAGTTGATCCTAAACTTGATTGATGGACTCATTTGCAAGTGATGTATTGTATGTATTGTTTATGCAAACTTTTTAAACATTTATATGACAGTTTGCAAAATTATAAAGGCTTTTAAGATCACTGTACCTATATGTATACTTATATGCCTCTGTGTGCGTGTGTGTGCGTGTATTAAAATTTTGTTATATATTTATATAAGATTTTATCTTTTCTTTTCAGGAGACGGTGTTCAACGATTCGTGATGCGTTGGAGGTTCTGCGGTCCTTGTACAAAAACCGATCAGAAGTCAGTGTTGCAACAGCGATTTGTGTGACAAAGCATCCAAGTGCAAAATCATTTATTCACGCATTCGAAGAGGCTTCCTTGCGAGTGGTTTATAAAACTTTGTTAAGAAATAGTGGACATTTTTAGTGAAACTGAGAGTACGAGTGAAAAATATAAACATAGGGGGGGCTGTCTGACCGATGGACAAACGGAAGATGATGCCCAAACGCCCTCGAATGGAGAATCTAAGGGGCCCAATCGCAAATGGGCCCATCCAAACGCGACCACTAGTGGCTTTACTTGATGGACGAGATTGTTCCATCGAAATGCCCATTCTTAAAGATGTCGCGACTGTGGCATTTTGTGATGCGCAGTCCACATCAGAAATTCATGAAAAGGTAAGTTCTTTGCGACGATAAGTAGTATAAGTTTTGCATCCTGTGTTATAAGTTGGGATTCAAAAAGATTTATTGCGCGTTCCACAGGTATTAAACGAAGCGGTAGGTGCCCTTATGTGGCATACCATAATTTTGACAAAAGAAGACCTTGAAAAGTTCAAAACATTACGAATCATCGTTAGAATTGGATCGGGAGTAGATAATATCGATGTCAAAGCAGCTGGCGAACTTGGCATCGCAGTGTGCAATGTGCCTGGCTATGGAGTCGAAGAAGTAGCAGACACCACCCTTTGTCTGATTCTAAATCTTTATCGACGCACGTATTGGTTGGCAAATATGGTACGCGAAGGCAAAAAATTCACTGGACCTGAACAGGTAATATTAATATACACTTCTTTACTTTATTTCTACAGACTTGTTTGTTATCTAGAACTATGATCTATTTTAAATATAATGTACTTCAGGTCAGGGAAGCAGCAACAGGTTGCGCAAGGATACGAGGAGATACACTTGGCATAGTCGGTTTAGGCAGGATCGGCTCTGCGGTGGCACTGCGTGCTAAAGCTTTTGGTTTCACCGTCATCTTCTATGACCCATACCTACCTGATGGAATCGAAAAGTCACTTGGACTTACCAGGGTTTATACATTGCAGGTTAACAATCTTTACTATCTCTAAATTGTGTAAACACCGAGTATAAGCATACGTGATATTTAATTCACATTTCCATGTTTTAGGATTTACTATTTCAATCCGACTGTGTATCTCTACACTGTACCTTGAACGAGCACAATCATCACCTAATAAATGAATTCACTATCAAACAGGTATTTCTAAACCGTATACGATATTTGATAATTACACCTAAGAAAATATTTTTTGCTCAATGTTATCACGAGATAATACATTGCAGATGAGACCCGGAGCATTTTTAGTAAACACAGCACGGGGTGGACTGGTGGACGATGACGCATTAGCTGCCGCGCTCAAACAGGGTCGAATTCGTGCAGCGGCACTGGATGTTCATGAAAATGAACCGTACAACGTCTTTCAGGGTCAGTCTACGCAATGTGAGTTTTATCTGACCGTACCTAACCCTCCCTCTTTAACTAATATTTCCTTCGGTCATCCTGGTCCTCTTCTTGACCATCTGGTAATACGTCATTGCATCTTCCTGATGGTATCCACGGCATGGCATGTTGTGTAGAGGAATGAACTAAGGTGACAATTTCGTCTATTGAAGATTCCTAAAACATAAGAGTTTAAACATGTATTGTCCTACGCAATGCATACACATTTATAATAAAACTTGTATTGTTTATGGCAATATATGTTGGAATCTTCAAGAAAATATCATTATTTATCACAGCAAAATCTAATCCGTGCATTCACGTGTGTAATAGGTCCGTTGAAAGACGCGCCCAATCTATTATGCACACCACACGCCGCATTCTACAGCGACGCGAGCTGCACCGAGCTTCGTGAGATGGCGGCGAGTGAAATACGAAGAGCCATCGTCGGTCGCATACCGGACTGCTTACGAAACTGTGTAAACAAGGAGTATTTCCTAAACTCGACCGGGTAAGCGTCCCCAAAAATGCAAATAAAATTGAGCTCGTCTTAAGAGAGGAAACGAAAGTACGAAAAAAAACCGTAATAATAATACAAACGCAAAAAAGTACCAATAACGAAGCAAATGCAAAAACGAGACAAAAGAAAATCTAAGGAAACGAGGCGTATATATATATAGAAAAAAAAAAGTACAGCGGAAGGCAAAAAAACGTAATAATAATAATGATAATGATAACAATAAAGATCTACATAAATATATATATATATATATACATACAGGATATACAAAAATGAAAATATGAGCAGCAGATTCGTAGGGTCATTATCGTGTTACATTACGTACAATAATTTTACCATGCATACATATATATATATACATACTATACATATATATAAAATACTGGAATAATTTCGTCGCAATATAAATATCTCATTTTCTTGCACCGTTCGTAAAGACCATAAAAGAATATATATCCGTGTTGTGTAATTTCTTCTTACGCGGGAAGTTCGAATCGATTTCGAAAGCAGAGACGTGTTTATACAATATATATATACCTCTTCATAATATCGTATAAACCGTGTATAGACGGGAGAGTCGAGTGTTATAGAAAAAAAAGTTCAAAAACCGAGAAAGAAAAAAAAAAAAAGAAGCGTGGTTTATAAAAAAAGCGATTCTCGAAGCGTTCTCTTTTGGATTTCCTAAGAATCGATGATTGGGCACTTTGTAAAAGGCATTTATCGAAGTGGCCAATTTCTTTTCGCTTTCTCCAGCAGCTACCCCGAGGGGATCAACGGCGGATACTACGCTGGGGCGCTGCCCGTTCAACAGGCGCACTCAACGACTCCTCACGATTCTGCACCCCCACCTCCCGGTGGGCATTCCGTCGTCGGCGGCGGTGGTGGTGGGGGTGGTGGCGGACCAAACTCCTCGGCAGGCGGTGCAGGCGCCGGGGGTCCGACAGGCCCCGCGGGTCCAACGGTAGGCGGCGGTGGGGCTGGAGGCCCTGCTTCAGCTCCCCCTACTGCTGGATTACCCGGTCTACCACACAGCATAGTGAGCGAGCCTGACCCCCGGCCAAGCCCACCTGCTCCGAGTCCCCGTTGACCTTGAACCCCCAAAATACGATCCTGCACCACCCTCCGATCTAATTTCCTTTAGCCATTCACTTACACACGCACACACACACACAAACATACATACACAAACTTATAATACACGACACGCAAACTCACATACAATATACACTATACACAATTACGGGCAAACATGTGCAGACACGGGTAAACATGTGCAGAGACACGGGCAAACGAAACATGATAAACATGTTTAACATGGGCATACATACGGACATACATACATATATACATGAGTACCAGAGGATTATATATATACATATATATATATGAAGCAGCACACGTATGTGTAATACGTACATACATACATATAAACAATGATGAGACATACAACAGAGAGACATACACACGCATTACTTCTGATATATATGACAAAGAAACAAAACAAAAACAAATAATGGCCGATCGCGACTAACGTGCGTGTTTCGTCGTGTCGGCGTCGTGCACGATGTGCCCCAAAAAATCTGTCCGCTGCTTCCGAGGACTCGAGGGACTCCATCCTTGAGTGCGAGAGAGAGTGTGTGTGCGTGTGCGTGTGTGTGGGGGAGAGAGAACATTTGTATGACCTGTATGGGTTTGCGTGTGTCGTATGAGAGAGAAATAGTATGATAGAGTGCGTATATCTATGTATGCGTGCGAGAGAGACAGAGTGATGAATGAAAGAATGAATGAGCGAACAAATGTGTGTGCGTGTGTGTGTGTCAGAGAGAGGGAGAAAGAGAGATAGGAATCAATGAATGTGTAAGATCGAGAGAGCGAGAGCGAGGGAGAGTGATTGTGAGAGTGACACCGAGAGACAGATCGACAGAGACAAAGAGCGTGCTATTTTATGTTTGCATTTGCGTCAAACTTTCGTCAAACTTTTTGAATAGTGCATTTCCTGTAACTTTATTATTATCATTACTACCAAGTACAGTCCGGCAATAATCATGACAATTATCTTTTTTAATGCGAAATTATTATCTGCATTTCTTTGTTATTTATATATATATGAACTCGAACGTTCCTTCTTTTTCTTATTTTTCAAACCTTTCAATTTTGTACAATTTCTGTTTTTTTGTTTCTCAAAAGTGGGACATTTTTCGTTTCTCTAGGGAGTAAAGGTTATAAACGATATTATTGATTGATTGTAATCGTCGTTACGTTCGGATAAGCTTGTTGTCCGTTGAAACAAATTATTATGTAGAACACACATCGGCTAGTCATCGACGTAAAGTACAAGTGGTGCAGCGTTGTTTCGATCGAATTTGAGAAATTACTTTGGTAACAGTACTTTTTGTTTATTGTAATATTCTTGCAAATGTTTGTACAAAAAAAAAAAATGTTTCGTTTCGATACAAAAGATATTTGTACGCGATCGCAATTGATTTCTATTGTGACTACAATTACGATTTTTTATTTTATTTTGAATTATGGCAGTACAAGTCCTTATTTTAGCGAATGGAAATGATCAATGATTCAAATGATTAATGAAAATAAATAGTACATTAAAGTCATGCATTATGTAGCCATACTGTATTTGGGTTTCGAGTATGTCACTTTAGTTTTTATTTCCAAAGAATTATTATATTCTCCCTCTCGAAAAGGCAAAGGAAAAGTAACGAAAGTAAAGCGAAAGGAAAGGAAAGAAACAACAAAAAATAGAGAAGATAAACGATATTATTTCTTAACGATAGCCCGAATTAAACGTGCGTGGTACGTTAATGTATAATAATTTTTCCTATATTATTCACGACATTCACATTTTCGAACCTTTTTTTTCTGATCGCTATTATTAATTAAATATAAAAAGAGAAAAGAAGAAGGCTCCTTTAGTTATATATAACATTATTAAAATAATATAACAATCATTATATATATATATACACATATATATATATATATATATACACTTTACACTCCGTAGACATGGAAATGCTGCGCGAATGATGATGATAAAATAATAATAAGTGTGTAAGTAGTTTTTCACGTCTATGACAAGAGTTATTATGATTAATTAATGAATTAATTAATAACACGATCGAGGAACGAGAGTCGAATTATTATCAGGCATTAAAAAATGCACAAGCGTGCTTTATGTAAATTTGTCCCCCTCGCCTCTCCGAACCCGCACCAGTCCAACCCCCCCACCCATGTACCCTCAAATTCCCCACCCCTCTGCGTACGAATGGATACTGTGAAAAATACTGGTATTAAGCAAGAATATATCTATCGTATAAAAAAAGAAACAACAACAAAAACAGCAACACGTTTAGTTTCTTATAAATGTATGTGTTTAGACGATGCGACGATGTATCTCTCAAGTTTCCGTGAAAATACGCATAACACGAGTTTAATAAGAAAAAAAAAAAAAAAAAGAGGAAAACAAACCGCAGCAAAGAGTATACCTTCCAGATACATTTTTTCTCTCTTTCTCTCTTTGCGGGGAGAGAGAGAGAGCGGGAATGAGAGAGGGTGTGAGAGAGAGAAAGTGAGAAAGAGTGACAGAGAGCGAGTGAGAGAGTGAGAGAGAGAGCGAGTAAGAAAGAGAGAGAGAGAGGATAGCGATTGAGATTTTTTAGACGTTTACAGTTTGTAATTTGTAGCGAGTGAGTATATATATAAAAATGAAAGAGGAATCAAATAACGTTAATAAATCAAGAGAAAAAAATTATCGTGATAATCCTTGGAAAAATCTTCGTAATACTTTTTTTTTTTGCTTTTTTGCACTCCTACGAAAATGTGAACGAACGAACGAACGAACGAACGTACATGCATACACACATACCTTACACGTACACATACACACATACATGCGTACATACGCGTAGTTTATTACAAATAAATCGCACTTGCGAATTAATTGACATCTTGAGATGTGCACTGCATGTTGAAGCATCTTCACTTATAAAATTCGTAATTTTTCATAGTAAACATGCGTATATATATGTATGTATATACACATATATGGTTCATTCAGAAGCTCAATCGATTAACTCCGCTTTATAAAAACTTTTCTATTTTAATATTAAAGCATACGATCCGTGTTTAACTTTTTATAAATAATTAATTTCTTTACCGTTTGTTCGATGGAGTGAATCACTGTGACTTCTGAGCAGCTATATATACATATATATCTGTGATGAATGCATACATTTGACGGATATCATCAGAATACACGATCCTATGTTTCTACGATGAACAGTAAAAGTAATGACTGTTTTTTTTGTAGCGGTCGTACAAGTTTAGATTTATCGATTAAACGAACAAACAAAAACAAAGACACAAATTTACGATCGTTAAGCGAGATCATGAGTGTGAGAGTGAAAGTGAGCGAGAGAGAGAAAGTGAAAAATGAAGAGAGAGAGAGGGAGAGAGAGAACAAACGGGAATTACGAGTTTTATTGGATAATTGGTAATTATAGTACGATTAATTATTGTATTAAGTGAGATAAAATGCGATGTTATGAACGCTTGGACGTATAACGAGAGATATGATGGAGGATCATTAAGAGGGAAAACGAAAGAAAAAATAAACAATACACACAAACACGTACACACGACGCACTAACAACAGCAACAAGAGCAACTACAACATAAAGAAAGAAAGGAAGGAAGCTGAACAATTTTTTGAGGAAAATTATAGAAAGCGATAGTGATGATATCTAAATAAAAAAAAGTATTAAAAAAATAACAAAAGGAAACCAAAATGAAATGAAACGAACCCACGAAGATGGAAAGATCTATTTTAGAGATACGTACACATATCCGTTCGATTTATCGTGCGATTATTATTATTTTTTTTTTTATTAATCTTTCACGATCGTCCTTTAGGTCTTATCGTTTGCGGTGCCCATTTTCGTATATTTAAAATTAAATAACGCGACCTCGTAAACAGATGTTGCAGAGATATTCAATTTTGTAAAAAGAGTCTAAAATTTTCTAAGCGTTTCCGAAAAAGATACATATATATACATATATCGACTCGGATACTTTGTGATAGCGCTTTATGGAACACGAATTAGTTATAGTAACGATGCATATTTCACAGCACCGTACATAAATTCCCCTTTTTTTTATCGTTAATTTAAAAGTCATTTATAAATATATCATATAGACTGAATCGTGTTTGGTATTCGTCGGAGAACCCTGTGGAATGCATTCTTACATTTTTGTACAAATGGAAATCATTCCTATTGTTATTCAAACCAGATTACCAAACGACTATAATGATGATGACGATGATGGTGATGATAACGACGATGATTATTGCCATGATGATAGGAAGCGATGTTAAGAAAACGGAGAACGAAATAAAGTGAACAAAAGAGTGAACTAAGCATCACAAATATGCACAATGTGACAGAATCGACATATGAAAAATGAAATTTTTTATAATAGGAACATAAATTACACGAGGTACGCTTGCTTGCTAGACAAGATGGTCCTCTACTAAAAAATAAGGAATAAATTGAAACAACACGTTTCTTTAGACTATGAGAATGATGATGATAATGGTGGTGATGATGAGATGATAATGATGATGATGATAATGATGGTCACGATGATGATGATTTTGTAATGTATCACATAACGGACCAGCTCGTCTTTGCATAGTCGTGCCGGATACGTAACGTCGAAATCTTATACATAATTGTTCTTCCTTTTCTTTTTTTTTCGTCCAAGAACATTATTACTTACAAATACCGTAGTTATGTATGACGAGAGAAAGAAAGAGAGGATGAGGGAGAGAGAGGAAACGAGAGAAAGAGAGTGAGAGAGAGAGAGAGACTGAATGAGCGAAAGGTTTTTTGAGACGAGTGAAATGAAAGGGAAAGAAAAACAAAATAAAACAACAGTAACAACAATAATAACAATAACAAGACAAAACACGAGAGAAAAGAAACGAAAAGAAAAGAAAACAAAACAAAAAATATTGAAGCCCTGTTGTAAAAATGGAGAACCGAAAGTTCTCCGTTATATATATATATAATTTTAAATTGTGACAAAAAGAGACGCAAATCGTGATTCATCGAACGACTATATATAAATATCTATTATCCTATTTCCGAAAGTATCGAATTGATCCGAAAACACGGTTTCCTTTTATTCCCTGCCATTTTCTTCTCTTCCTTAGCCCTACCCTTCCTTTACATTGACGATACGCGTGGCTGATCCTGACGATGCTGCGGGATATTACGAAAGAAAACGCACATGTTCATTCATTTGTTCTTCTTTTTTTCTTTTTTTTTTCTTTTTTTTTTCTTTTTTTTTTAATCGGTTACCCTTCTTTTTTTGTTTTCATACGAATGATATGCATATGTATCTATATATGTGTGTATATATATATATGTATACGTATATGGGTGTCTGCTGTGTGTGTGTGTGTATATATGTATCTATATATATATGCACACATATCTATCTGTATATATGTATATGTATGTGTATCGTTCTTCGTTTTTTGAAAATGGCGTTTCATAGAACACTTTCGTTCTACCATTAGTTATATATATATATATATAAAGAAAAAAGATAAGAAATGAAGAAGATAAGCACGAAATTGACGAGGAAAGAGAAAAAAAAAAAGAGAAAACAAAAAAGAAACGCCACGCGATCGAGAATCGAAGATGGTGTGAAAACAGCAACATTAATATTATAATTAATTATAATAAATACAATATTTGTACAATAATCAACGCTGCTAAGGTGGATGTTGCAGATCTAAATTATACGACATAATCCCGCCAACCTATCCCGACCTCTTATTGCGAAGTGCGTTGAGTACGATTCGATCGATGATAAATCTCGATGGTCACAAATTGTCGAATATTTTTATGTTTTCTTTTTTTATTTTTGTGTTTTCTTTCGATGTCCGAGGAAAGATCAGTGAGTTCGATCAATCCCCGAGAAAATTTCTTCGGGTAGGTTCGTTCGTTGAAACTCGTTTTGTTTTCGTTTCTTTACGTTTTTTTTTCGTTTTTCTTCGTTTCTTTTGGTTTCGTTTTTCTTAATTTCATTTCTTTCCGTTTCTCTTCTCATTTCTTCGTTTTTTCCGTTTCACTTCGCTTTGCTCTTTTCCGATTTTCTTCTCAAATATCCTCGTAAAGGGATGATCGATGCTGAGCAAAATGGACGATGACGGAAGGACGTAACACGTATCTTATTTCGAGATTTTCGAAATCGCTAAGAAAAATCGGCCAGGATTTTCAATGAAGATTATCGTACGTGGTTCGTGTGATGCTTCGATACCATTAATCTCTATCGATTTATTCTAATCTCTCCGGTAAGCTCGTCCCGTGTCGAATAACCGGTATTCGACAGTATCGTGGCAGCGAATGATTGCTATCGATTGTCTCCGCTGAATTGTGTCACGTCAGAGTTGCCGTGTGAACCCTCATGTGCCTGTTGAGATTGCCACTTTGACTAAATCTTAGGAGACATACCTTGCACTGGTACGGTTTCTCACCCGAGTGAATTCGTAAGTGTTTTGTTAACGTCGAACTGTCGGAGAAGGCTTTCTTGCAGAGGCGACATCTACAAAAATGGAGGAAGATAATATTAATTTTTCTTTTGCGTTAGATCGTGTTAGATTATTTTTTTTGTTGTTCATCGAATCTTATTTTGTATGTACGTGGGTATCTGTGTGTACGTGTAGTTTGGTCGTTGTCCAGATTTTGAAATATATTTACAAATTTGTAAAATTCAATTATTTTTTTACATTGAAAACTTCGAGTAATTCAAAGAATTATAATAATTAACAAAATTCGAAAAATTTAACAAAAAGTTATACCTGTATGGTCTTTCCCCGGAATGGGTTCTCATGTGTGTCGTTACTGAACTACTTTGCGAGAATCTTCTATCGCAAACTGGACATCGGAACGGTTTTTCACCCGAATGTGTTCTTGTGTGGGCTGTCAAATTGGCAGCTTGGCTGAAGGCTTTCGAGCATGCGTGACATCTGCGAGATTGAAACAGTATATTATTTTTGTGGTCTTTTATTTTTATTTCAATTTTCAATTTTCATTCTCTCTTTTTCTCTCTCACTCTCATTTTCTCACTCATTCATGTTTGATGGTTCCTTTCAGTGGATTGCATTCTATTTCTCTCTCTCTTTCTCTCTCTTATTCGTTGTCTATCCGATTGTTACGCGTCTTTATCGGGCTTAGAAAAACGTTTAGTACAATTAGTGATGGGACTTAGATAGTAATAAAATTGTATTCATACTTTGTGTTCATTGAGATCGATATTTTAAAACTAATTTTGAAATTGACATTGATAGTATTATTTTTATGAATTATTTTATCGTTGAGATTGACACTTTGACGTTAGAAATATTTGTGAATATTTGATACAAATTAGTTGTTGCAAATTCGTGAATAAGATTTTATACGAATGAGTAATCATGGAGCAATTGTTTTATTAAATGAAGGGTGACGAAAATAAATGTTTGTCATAATGACATTGTTGAAGTACAATTAATAAAAATCGCATACGTTATTTTATGAAAATTACCCTTCATGTATATCAAATAATTTTTCAATTTAATGAAATCTACATTCTTTGTATCATCAAGCTAGTTAGCTTTCGATAATATTAGATAACATAATTTTATTTTCATACTTACTCAAAACTTCACTAATACAGTGGATTTATGATAATTAAATAATACTTACAAATAAATCTCAACGATAGAAAAATTCCCATATTCGTTCAAGCTATATATATATCATCAATTAAGAACTTAACCTTACCAATTAAATAGTCCCATCTCTATCAGTGGTCTGCCAAATCCGCCAAAAAGTACGTTTCGTAACGAGTAGCAAGAAATGAAAGAAAAACAAAACAAATCGAAAAAAGAAAGAAAGACAAAGGCGAACAAAAAAGAAAAAAGCAAAGAAAAGAGATACAGATTATAAAAATCGCGTTTGCCAATGAAAAGATCAACCTTCGATATCATCATATCCTTTTTCTATTCCCAACAGTAACGAGGCTGTATCCATTTGAACTAAGTCCGTTAGAAGCGAAGAGGGGATGGACGGAGTAACCAGAAGGTGTCCCTAAATCGTAAGAAAGTTTAACGACGAAGTGGAAGAAAAGGAAGGACGAAGAAGAAGAGAAGAAAAGGAAGAAGCAGAAGGATGAGGAAAGGAGGAAGAAGAAGGAAGTCAGAAAAAAGAGACAGGCAAAGCAAGAATAAAAAGAAAAGAATAACAACGGAAAGAAGGAAAAGAACACATCACTCATAAAAGAGCACACATTAATACTACATAATTGTTTCCAACCTGAACGGTTTCTCGCCGGAGTGAGTTCTGAGATGAGTTTTAAGAGTGCTAGGCCGAGCATAAGATTTCCCACATATTCTGCAAAGGTTCGGCCTGCCGTTATCATCCGGAGTTGGTCCACCAGCGACAGCAGCAGCAACAGCAGCGGAACCACCACCACCACCAGCACCACCACCACCACCATTGACACAGAGCGCGTGCTCGTTGGCTCCTTGGAGACGGGGGTGAGCGTGTGGATGGGGATGAGAGTGGGCGTGGCCTGCGGTGGTAGGACCGATCAGACCATTGGTAGCCGCCTGATTCACCCTCGTTTGAACCTCGACGGGGTTGTATTGTGGGGCGGGGCTTAGCAAGGGTTCCGCACCCCAGGCCGACGAATAACTTTGCTCGTACCTACGCACACGTATCATGCCGTCTCTTTCTCTCCTGACCTTTGCTCTCTCTCTCTCGCTCCTTTTTACTATCTCTCTCTACCTTCCCTCCTGCTCTGCCCGAAACAATGGACGAAACGTCGGAAAAGTTGACGTTTCTCTGTTCTTGTATCCCTGTCTCTAGCTATCTCTAGCTTCTTAGGTAGCGCGAGAGGGAAGAAGATCGCAAAAAAACAATGATGATGATGATGATATCAGGCCTTACCCGGGATGCAAGTTCATGTTCATCGTCATGTTCATCGAAACATTGACCGACATGGCTGGCGCCGTGGTGTAGTGTGTCGCCGGTACCGCCGGCCCCAAGTTCTGACCGTAATCTTGCGAATAGTGATGACCGCTCGGACCACCCGTTGAGTAGTAGCCTCCCGTTGGACTTCCAGGATGAACCACGGCATGTTTCAAGGATAACAGCACGTCCGCGACACCCTCGCCGGTACCGTTGTTCGCTCTTGGCACGCAATCGCCACGCGGACAACCCCAACTGTGAAAATGCTTTAAAATTATAAGGTACATCGAGCGAGGACCTTTCGTGAGCGAAGTTTTTACTTCTTCGAAGGATTCTTTCGTGTCTATTTCTGTTTCTTTTTTTTTTTCTACGCAGCGCGAGGACGATTTTGTATAAAAGAGAAAGCGGATCGTTATTTTTATCACGAGTTTAACCCTCTGTAACCCATACGTTTGATTCCTTTGGTATTTTCTCCCGTGAGATGTTTGTAAGAATGTTTGTTTGAAATCCGATAAGGAATTTTAGCTCGAAGAACGAATTCCTTTCCATTTCCTGACATGTCTGTCGAAAGAATGAAAGATTTGATGAAAAATGTAGTTGAGTGATGCGTTACAGAGGGTTACTATGAAATTATTATCTCGTCTGTTTTGAGAATAGACGTCAATCGGACGCGACGGAACATGGCATATACTAATAATGTCATAAAAGCGTTCAAAACTATTTCCTTTTGATACATTGCCATTAAGTCACACGAAAAAAAAAAAAAAAGAACGCGATATGTAAATTATATCAGATAACTGCAAATCGCTCGTTCATTCATTCATATTCATCAATTGTTAATTAATTAAATAAATAAACGTCGTTTATCGGTGCGATGCGCGCACGCGATTCCGATCAGAGAGAACACAATATATTTACGTAACCTTTGCAGCCATCTGATCAATATGCGTATCCTAACTCAAGTTCCACTCACTTGTAAGTCCCCGAACAAGGACTGAACAAACCAGGCAAAGGATCCAAATCCAAAGGTGGGAAACCCGCCATATCATCGACCCAAAACCCACTGCCAAATTCACTGACAACTTGATTCTGGCCAGAATTCGGGATTTGTTGATTATGATCACCCGCGATATCGTCCGGTGAATCCTGGAGATCTTGCAAACGCAGCGTACCCTGGAGCGCGCTCAAGGTTTCCTCATTCTGATTGTCGGTCAAGGTATCTTCGCTAGAAAGGACACCCAACGAGCCGGCACAAAGTCCCGATGGTATGGTCGCCTCGATCGTACCCACCGATCCTGTGAAATCAGATCATCACACGTTTCTTCGGAATCCTACTTTTTGAGAGTAATCCCAGGATACACCGAGATACATATAAGAACACTCAGTTCTTATTTTTTATCTTCCCGTGAATTTATCGATCTAATTCCTGATACGGTGATTCACATTGTTGTAAACGCGTGTCACATTGTAAAAAAAATTCGAGTAAGGAGACATTCACATTGTACATGAGAAAGACAATAAAAACAATAGAGTTACGATATGGAATAATCATGTGTGTTGGCGGGTTATCCAACGAACTGTTCACTTTTTCGATATGGTGATTTTTTTGTTCTTTCGCGAGCAAGCAAATACGTTTTTTTTTTTTTTCGTTTGCCGTTTTACTTGTTTTTGGTGTTATCTCGAAGAGGACTCAACATCTCACCTGTGCCGAGAGTGTACGGCGACTCGGAGGTGTTCACCGTGTGATGATTCTGCAGAAACTCCATCTCTATAAAATTTCTGGCTGCAACCTCCCCTAAAAGCACCCCCTTGGCTCGCCCCTCCTCGAAATCCTCGATCGCGCCAACTCCTCTCTATAAAGATCTGGTCCAGCCCCTCTGGTAACCTTGGCAACCACGCATAGCTCCGTGAGTGCAACCAATTTTAACCGTTAATGTTGTTTAGGATATTATTTCTACTTCTATTTTTTGTTCGACTAATTCGAGATTGTTATTCTCTTACTCCCCAACGAATAGAGAATGTAACATTCTCTAACTCAAACATCATCTTTTAAGTATATTATAAAATCTGTTCTTTTCTCACGTAAACATTTGACAAACTGTACATTTGTAGCGTGTTTAATAATTCGTAATGTTCATAATTTATTATATTTGGTAGCACGGTAAAAGCAAACACCTAGAATACTTAGAACACATAGACAGCTACTTGACAGTTTGTTTCTCGTACATGATTATTGAATTATTCTTCTAAGGGAATACGAGGATGACAATCTTTCGAAGGTCACCAAACGTTGGTGTATAAATGAGAAGATGGTGTATGAAAATAATTGTAAAAAGTTGACACAAGTGAGTCGATCGAATAGTTTTTTATGAATGACTGGAAGGAGAAGAGTGCACGTGCATATGGGCCGAGAGCATGAAGGTACCTTTATGGCTTGGAAGACCTGCCGGTCTCCTCTAAGGGCTTCTGCAGGAAACCTACGAGATATTTTCATTCATAGGTTTAGAACCATGTGCATCTTCCCACGTGACAAGCGTTACCGCAAAGGATAATGAAACGTTTTCGTCAAGATCATTATTGATAAATAATGGCATGCATCGCTTTATCCCAAGAATAACTGGCACTATGAGTTTGTTACCAATAAGGGCTTGGTTCTTCATCATTACCACTTCACTTCTAACGCGAATTGTCTTCCTTGACGATAAAATTCGATCTGTTGCATCCCGCACAGCACTGAGTCCTTAAAAGAATCATTTCATAACTCTTGTTAACTCGAAAGATTCTTAACGTAAACGTTCTCCGTTATTCCTTTCGGTTCACCACTCAAACACCAAAGCACCTATCAACCTCCTTTCAATTTCCTTTCACGTTATCGCGTATACGAGTAAAATTTCACTGATATTTCCTCGATCAAGTATCCCAAAGATTCACCAAGTAGCTTTGACGAAAAATGTGTAAAACATCGCGAACAAGCACGGTACTCCGCGATCCACCTGGTTCGACTTGACGTTCGCTTAGATTTTTACGATGGTGAGAACATGTCAAACCGAGACTACAGGGCGAAGTCCTTGCGGATACTAACGTAGGCTACTGCCATGCTGGCACGATGGCTTGCCAATGTATCTTGGCTAACTAGGGATCCACCACCCACTCTCACCCCTTACCTACTCACTGACTACGTACCATCTGACCCCACTCCACCACGAACCCTGATCTGCCCACGTGTATGCGTATACGTGCGTGTATATGCGTTTATGTGTGCGCTTGTGTGTCTCTCTCTTCAGCAACGAACACACGCTCTTCCTTCCAGCTTTCTCCCTCCAGTCGTCTCTTTTTTTCCTTCCCTACTTCTTTCTCCACCTCTCACCGTTCGAGCAACCCGCGTATGTACTCGACTATCATCGTCTCTGTCTATCTTAAAACGTACCCCTGTTTCGTCGACGCAAATCTTTCCTTTGCCCGGTCTGGAAAAGACGTTCACTCGATTCCAAGTAAGAGGGAGGATTTGTGTGACGTTGGTCTCGTTATCCAATCCGCTGTTGTAATAGTTGAACGTCGACGTATGTTTCGACGTCAACGGATTGGTCTCAGGAAATTATTCAAATGTCTCATCGTTTTAACGGGGTGGGATCGAATACAAGTTGAAAATGGAAGAGTAGAGTTTAGTAGGTGTTGGTTTGTCTGGATATTTCATTTGGCTGAATGTGTATTTTTTTTGTATTTGATATATTGAATTTATTGCAATATGTTAGACGAGCGCGTGAAACTTATTGTTTCGATTATTCGTTAATTTTCCTTAGTTATAAAATATAAAAGTGATGTACAAAGGATCGGTTGATTACAATTTTTCCGGTCTCTGTAATCCTCCTAAACCCTTTACATACATAGGTGTAATCGTGTTGAAGAGGATAGTCGTTAGTATAGAAAATATAAATGAACATATTTGAATCCACTTATCTGAAACATCACACAATTTATTTATATTTCAAATTGAATGTCAAACACTCGTGCACTCGATGCATATATATTCACACGATATAGTTTATAATTTTTATAATTTTTTTATAACAGAAACAGAAAAGTTCATCGTTAAATATTCAAAATGAGATATCGAGTCTAACTCGAAGTAAAATAATTTAGAAACAAATAACTTTTTATCACCAATTATAATTACAGCCACAGCATAAGCTGCAATTATTTTTATAAAGATTAATAAATAAATTTTACAATCATTTCAAACGTGCTTCACCAAACCCGATAACAAACATCACTAATCCACACAACAATGTACATATTAACGATCCAATTACCAATCTCTTATCATGCCAGTTCTTCAGCCAAAAGAAAGAAACTTTGATTATTCCAAGTAACTCTCGTATGGCAGAAAAGTTTATAGCACATTATGTCGCACCCTTGTGATAAAGGAATTACTCTGTAGATTTCCTCTTATATGAAAGTCTCTCTTAATTTTCATACCATGTTTCATTAAAATCATGTTGGACCTCTCGTAATTCTCATTACATTTTATCGAGCCCATTTTCCAAAAAACCGTGCGATACGAGGGTCACCTGGTATAACTTGGTGTATGGAAGGTACCACGATCCTCATCGTCATTGAAAAAGAAGAGAAAGAATAAGAAGAGGAAGAAGAAGGTATCGACATTGGCATCAAATTCTTTCTCTACACCATCGTGGCCTGCTCCGGCAACGATGAACCGTTCTCGATGACATCAACGGCAAATGGATAGGCCGGCCGGCGGCGTCGGCGGGTGGATAGGCGCGTTGCTGGATATATCTCGATGCCGACGATACGGGATACTAATCGTTCATTCGGCGATCGGTACTTTCCTCTCGTTCTAGCCCAGCTTTCTGTCTCACTCTTTTATACATCGCATATATTCACCTTTGGAAGCGGGGCAATAAGGGACAAGGGATATTATATTTTCTCGAGATACCATTACCATGGCGATCACGGTGGTCCTTCTGGGCCCTTACGGACGAGTACCCCGGGATCACTGGCTCGTAATGCCTTCCCTTTCGTGGATTATTGACCAGCGAACGGTGAGCCCGGCTAACACGCCAAGAATGTCCTTTTGCTGTAATTTCGAAAAAGGGTTTAAAGCGAGGTTCGTTGGAAGAACAATCGCGAGAATAGGGATGATAACAGCGAAGAAACGGGAGCCCAACTAATTGGGATAGAAATCAATCTAGAACCACTTTGTTAATGAACAGAGAAGATTGCTGTCCGGCCAAAATTCTTAACACGAACCTGTTTCCTTTTCTAGGACAAACGACAGCCACCGAAAAAAGTATCAAATATCTGACATTAATCGCGCAACTACCATATATGCGTGTGTATGTGTTAGGCCGGACACCTGACTGCGCGTAGTTCCGATGTGGATATACAGGAAGAGGAAGTCAACCACACGGCGTGCATCACCTTCTTCACTGGCCCTATACGTCGACCGTGTGTCGCCGATAGCACAAACCCGATGATCGAATGCGTCGATCTTTTTCTCTCGATATTCGTGTTTCGAGGTGCGAGGGAAGGGTGACCAGGGGCTAGAGAAAGAGAGAGGGAGCGAGTGAGAGGGCGTAGAACGGAACACCAGGACTGTGCACCACGCCGAGTGTACACCCTGGGTATTGGCTTACACTTCCAGCCGATTGGGCCTATGGTATTTACGCAGGACTACGCAGAAACTGGCCACTTTTTTTCTTTTCTTTTTTCGTCCTACCTCTCACGACCCAACCCGTGTCTATGTTTCTTCCTCTGCTGTTTGAAATTCGACGGAAATGTGATGCATATTGTAACGGGGGTGAGCAGTGGGTGGGAATTGGGGTTAATAATGACTAGATGCTAATTTTTCAAGTGTCTAATGATAGAATCAGTTTTAAAGTTTCTTTTTATTATTATTATATAAACTTGCGTTTTTTGAAAAGTCGAAGATTTAATATTATTTTCTAATAAAACGGTTAAGAATATATTGTTAGTAGTTTGCAGGTACTCCAGGTACGATATTGTGGTATTATTAATAAAGTTTTAGGTAAATTCTCTCAAGAATTTCAAATTGGCGGCCATAGTAAGCCAACTACCCTTTATATTACATTCGGGTGAAACCACCTAATTGTTATGAATCTTTATAGAAAGTCCACTTTTATTACTAAAAAAATACAAAGTTTTACAACATAAGATATAAACTAGCTGATTTCAATTGGGCAGGTAATTGTCCACAATCGTGCCTGACGAATCTAAGGAGATAACAGAAACTCCGAGAATAAATAGATCATCGTCCCTGTTTGCGTTTTATTTTAAATGTACTCGAACGCGAATTCGTTGATGTATGAACGAAAAAGGGGCTCCCGCAAACCCACAAAGGCGCTTCTTCTCTTTTCACTTATCCCTCATCGGCACCCTCGGCTAATCTCGCGAATTGTATCCACGAATAGGTCGCGCATTGGATATATAAGCACCTGTGTTTGCTCGCACCTGAAATCAAAGAAACGACTAGGTTAGATGGTAGCTGGTATAGAACATGAATAAGGGTGAATGCTCTACGTCACGTGTGCTCGTAACAATAAAAAGAAATCTATTTAAATTCATAATGGTAGAACAAGCTTAGGTAAACTTGAGTCAAATGGATTCCCCGTAAACAATTATTTTCAGAATTTCCAAATAAATAAAACAATTATTGCCTTATGATATTGTTTGTAATTCAATAGGCTATCATAAAGAAGAATTCACTTTTTTTCAGGAAATATCATATTTTTACTTACATATTGGATTCTTTTATTTATAAGTAATTAATCACAATTAAATGAAAAGTCAAATTAAATTGCTATTAATTTAGTACACGATATGTTTCATTAACAAATCGTATTAAACTATGTCACGTTCATCGACATCTATTAAATTTATTTAAAAAATTCAGATCGTCTATCGATCCCAGCTAATCTTAATCGCATTCTTTTTTTTTCAAAAACCAAGCTCGCGACCAAATCATACGATGCCAGTGACTCCCCATGGGACAAACGATTAGCAATATCGATGAAAATCAGTTTCGGTGAAGACACAGCGAGAGTGGGAAGAGGTCTATTGAGTGATTAGATCACGCAACGAGATGACAGTAATTTTGTCCTCCGTTGCATCCTACGATGATAATCCCAGTTTAGCACGATAAACTGAAGATCTTCGGTTTATGAGATAGCTAGGTCGGTTACTTTCGTCGATCAGCAGTTTATGACCGCAAATTTAATTACTTTTGGTTGCCTACGTACAGCTTTATCGAGGGGTAAGCGAACTAGTTGGTTGCATTGAGATAGAATCAATAGAAGTGTACGTGTTAATTTCCTTTTCCCAGGGTTGCTTAATTACGCTGTAAGGCACATGTGTTGGTCTATTTACATTTTTGACAAATTTTTCTTTAACAATGGTGAAATTGATATATAATATAACGTTCGACTAACTTTTATTTAATTGAAAAAATAACAGAAAAATAGATGACCCTTATGCAATACAATGCTTCGATATAGAATCATATTATTCTTGATTATAACTTTGTAAAAATGGTTGCTATGTTATTAAGAATAACCCAAACAAATTAGCAATAACAACCCTACAAAATTCAGACACACAATGGCCACACTTATCTTTTTACTTGTCATGATCACGTGACAAATGTTTGCTTGTTCCTTTTTTTTTTATCTAAAAATCTCGAAAGTAGTATGATCAGCGAGATCGCTAGGGTTATCGTGGTATCACGTGCTACTCTTTGACGTTCGAAACGTGTAGGTAAAACCGAGCGGCTGGCACGCGCCGACGAGTGTAATTCAATCGGCTGTTTCGTCCAGACGAGAGGAGAGTCGAGTACACTGTTGGAGGGTTAAGAGAGACATATCATCCGAAAGTACAAGGGGCTTAATTCAACGATGATCTTTTCGAAAACGGCCGACCGCTAATCATCTCGGTTAATACCCGAACTTTATTTTCTTAGCTGGCCTAACCCCTTTTGCCTGGACAGATGCGCTTAGTACCGCTTCTTCTTCGTTTTTGCGTACGTTGCACTCCTTCTTCTTTCGGAATATACGCGAGTAACTCGATAGGAGTCTTAGCCCTCGTAGTGACAGCTAATTCTTGCCAAGAAGTAACCGTTATTTTTCTGACAGACGCTTTCTTAAAATTCTGTGACGCTTTCATATTTTTTCTTTTATATTTAGGGATGTTGGTATCAGTTCCTGTTTTTTATATAATTGATTTAAATCTTTGAATCATATATATCTTATATTTACCTGATAATATATTTTAAATATTCAGGAACAATATAAAACAAACTTAACGATCGACTCAATTCTTCCATATTTTTTACTCAAGTCACTTTCATTTTTATCGATATGTTTTATAAAGGGGTTTATAACTTCCGATAGGTGATTAGCTTCATTTGATACAAAGTATCTCCAAGAAATCTTTGATCGATGCCACCGCGAAATATTCCTATTCGTCTCATCGCTACTAATATCGGTCCGGAATTGCTTTAGAGCATTAGTTCCGACGCCGAAGAGAGGCATACAATCCCTCCAAGATGGCTGCTGCCGGGCGTATCGACGTTTGGCGTTTGGAGGGTTTCCCAGAGGTAAGCTCATCGGAAATTGTGGGTCTTCCCTCCCTTGGAATCAACCCTGCCTCTTTTCCTGGCCCTTCAAAACAAAGAAGCGCGAGTGTAATTAAATTTTTCTCTTCTACAAATTAATACACGAACTACCACGTCTTTTCTATCTCTGTGCTGCGTGTGCCTGGCGTATCCTACTTGTACGCCATTTTGTTCGATTCGTTTGTAAAAGCTCGTCCATTGTTTTCCATTTCTCTCGTATCTATTCTCGTTGATTTCTTGTTGGAGAATTTTATTGATGTTATGTCTTACGTTAATTTATAAAAATCTATTTGTGTTTCTATTTCATTATTTTGTTGGTTCCTATTTCACTGATCTTCGTTTTTAAAGATTAGTAATATTATAAATTTTATCACAATTTTGTATTTTCTGTATACTCTGCTATTCATTAGAATCAATAATTAATCAATTTTAAATTGTTAATAGAATTTGCAAATTTTGTTAACCCTTAGGCTTCTATATTTCATAAGAACAGATTTAATTAATTAATCTTTTAATCTATTTTATGGGATACGTAATTTCGAACATCATCGGTGGCAGTCTAATTATTATTCGCTAATGAGGATATTAATGTCATTAGATATTACGTGATATATATTGCAGAGAGGAGACTCAATTGTTCATGATTTTTATTTCAAATAAATAATCACATTGTTTACAAACATTTCGATAACGTAATGCTCACATATAAGCGTCTTCGAGATAAAGGCACTTCGATATAAAAATGTTCCTACATTTGATGTAATAATAACGTATAAAAATACTCGACAGAACAATTATTTATCGAGAGCTAGCCATGGTGCAAATTATAATTACTATATACTCTATAATAACATAACAGTTGCGTTCATATAAAAATAAAACATCAATTCTATCCTATATCATATAAATTTTTGTACAATATGTACAATCAACTATATGTACATATACCTTGTATATATATATAATATTGTAATTAACGATACATAAATTTGCTAAAATCTTCGCGTCCTGGTCAACGAGTTTTCAGCTGATGCCAACGTAAGTGTCTTCGGTATGCGTTTCGCATAATCCCTAAAAGAAAACGAAATCGAAATATCAAATATCACAATTATTATAAAATGTATTTAAAAAAAAAATTATTTCACGATACAAACATGAAGCATTTGATAATGTCCCTTCATCTCGTTCACTTGAGTTTCTGCTGGATTTTTGTTCAGTACGGTCATACTGTCGACATCCAATGGACCAAAAGTCCAGCCACCTTCGCCATCAAAGCGAAGCAACAATTTATGATACTTTGCGAGTGATGATAATCGATGAGTGATCGTTAACAAAGTGATGCCCCGTTTTTTGGCTGTCTCGTACATGACACCTTCAGCTTCCACGCTGACAGCGCTAGTGCACTCGTCCAATAAAGCATATTGTGGTGCGTGGTAAAATACTCTGGTTATAGCCAATCGTTGTTTTTCACCTCCCGATAGCGTCGAATCCCAATCACCTAACGCGTTTAGACCTTCTGGTTCCCTCTCAGCCAAACCTCTGAGGTCAACCTCGTCCAATAGTTTCAATAATTCCTCATCGGAACAATCTTCTGTTCCAGATTCGGCGGGATATATAATCTGATCTCGTAAACAGCCTACGGTCATGTACGGCTTCTGTGGTATATAAAATAATGCGGGCCTTCCGCTCCGTGCAGAAAAACTTTCGCTGGGTCTAATTAATGTTCCACCATAAACGGGCCAGAGTCCGGAAAATATTCGGAAGAGTGAACTTTTTCCGCAACCGTTCGGTCCTGTTATAAGGAGATGATCACCTGGTCGTATCTGTGACAAAATTGGTACATTTTTATGAAGTGGGCTAAGTTCGACAAGTATTTTGCTTTTTAGGGTATTGCCAAGATGGAGAATTTAGAATTCTTTTATGTTTTTATATTAGGTTGTGTTCGATGTAGTTGATGATGGTTCAGAAATTGTTAACTTTAATCCATAAAAGATATAATACTACATCAGCGAACAGTAGCTTGTTAAGGGTGTTAAAAGTATCTCGAAACAATTTTAATAATCAACTTGCTCTACTTACAGTCAACGTCAAACTGGGTACAATGATCTCGCAATTGGGGGTAACTATTGGTACATCTATCAAACTTATACTGCCATCCGTACTTTCTCGAACGATTCCTGTAGAAATAATGTTTTATAACATACGTTTATAACACAATAATGATTACAGTGGTGATGATGGGATTTTTTACCTTTTATAATAGGACTACCATCCTTAAATTCTATAGTTTTCTTTTCCGCGTGCAAACCATTTCCGTTTGTGATTCTCGATATGCCATTACTAACGATGTTTCTTTGATACTTACAAAGTGCGGCGTCTTTAAACACTTCGAACATTTCGTTCACGCGTGTTGCATAGCCTGCTAAGGCGACTAATTCCTAGAATAATGAAGAAAGTAGTAAAGAAAGATATCGCTAGGTGGTAATGTTAACCTGTTAAAAATATTTACTTTATAAGATAACATTAGCCTTTCCACAGCATCAGCTCCAGAGAGTAGAAGATTCTTCGAAGTCGTCAGGTACCTAGTTCTCTCACTCACTCCACCTAATAGTAACAATATTCGAGTAAGTCAGGTAAAGGGTACAGTTATTAACCACTATATTTACTATAAATGAAATATTGCTTCTGTTGGTAATTAAAAGTATCAACTTGTTTCATCATTGGTAGCGTAACAGTGGTCAATAACTTTATCCCAAATATTAGTACGATAGATACAATTTCTTACCATCTCCGTCAGCATTGATAGAACCTTCACCCTTCTGAGATTGAGTTGCAGAATTGTAAAGAATCGGCAAGGCTATCACGAAAAGTCCAGTGCCAGACCAGACATATTTCATGAGGAATTGCTCGAGCATGACATACCAGAGCTTCAACGCGAGTATTCTTCGCAGGTGAGTGACCAGCGACTTGTACGCGGTGGTAAGATAACGGTGTTCGGTTTGGTGACCTCCATAGAATGCAATTTCTTCTGCATGGGCGCTGATACGCGCATGAGCTTCCCGCAAGCGACCACGTCGAGTAGCTTCTTCCGCTACCAACTGGCCGAAGCGCGGAGAAGCAAGACGTAGCACTTGTCCGGTCACGGCGATCACCACTGACGCTAGTAGCGGCCCTAAAGTATGATTGGGATCAGCTGACAATCGTTTTTGGTCCAATTTATTTGTCATGGTTAGTTGTAAGTAATCATTAGACTGCGGATCTTTATGCAAATACATATTTTTCTTATTGCGTATGTTTTTCAAATTTTACATATAAGACAAACCATTGAATGTGTCACATGTATCCTTTGTATTTTACATATTTTTATTCAGTAATCAGCTCTACTTGCAATATTTGATGAATCATGAATTATAATTCATATGAATTTGCATAAAGATCCGCAGTCTAGTAATCATATATGTATTGTTTATTTGTAATAATTAAGTATAAAGGTGAAATGACGTGTGGGATGATTTTTATCACCCTAAAGTATGATAACATTATGTTTTCTTTGTAGTGGATAACAATAAGTGTACATATTAGCATATTTATTGATAAGTGTTGTTTCTTTGCAATTATTTTGTTATAAGCATGAGATAATAAGTTAGAATGGGTAGGGCCATTGGAATAGGTATTAGGTATAGATTAATTATCATGAACCAAGAATAATATGCCATGTTGGAAACCGCCCAAGAGGTTGTTATAAACCAGTCAATATGTAGTCTCTTACCAGATAATTTCTTGGCTCCCATCTTCGAAGAAAATGAAATTAAAGCGATTCCTACTAAAGCACAGTCTAAAAGTGGCTTCGTTAGGCTCGAATACAAGTGAGCCACGGAACTTGCTAACTCTGATAGATCGTCGGTCAATCTTTGTTCCGCACCACCCAGTCTAGTGTCCAAAGCTGTTACTCGATAGTATGTCTGTTGACTCAGGTACATTTTGTACGCGTGTTCAACGAGACGTTCTCTGCGTAAAAATAGGATAATCGAATTTATTGATATTTTCTGGTTTCATTAGTTTGGGAGGTATTCAATTGGAGAAAATGTTTTACTTATAATAAGCAACACGAGTCAACAATAAATTAACCCTCGTATAATATCAATTTTTGATACAAGTAAAGAATCCTGTTTGTATTTGAAAGCTTTCTCAACTAGGAGTAAGAAGTAGACATTCTTTTTTGCCCTAATTAAAAAAAAAAACACGTTCTCCAAGTTGAAAACCTCATTAACCCCGCATCGTTACTTATCCACATACCGAAAACCGAGCGCCAATCGACCTTCCAAATATCTGATGGCTGAATTGACAAAGGTTGCAGGTAAAGCAATGGCAAACCATCTGGCCAACATATGAACAAAACCATGGATGTCCTTGAGAACGATTCTCTTAACAAGCTGCCCTTCGAGAGTCGCGACATAAACGGAAAGGAAAGTTCGCGCGAGTAGAGTGAGAGTCGCGCAAGCGAGTAGACCGGCTTCTCTCGATCTCCAACCTGGTACCATGATCTTGAGCAAGGCTATCAGTTGCTTCACGAAGGCACGATCGAGTCCAGCAATCTTCTCTTTGCCCCCTTTACCGTTAATACTATCTAACGGAACATTCTTTTTATTTTTCCCTTGTTGATTTGAATCATCGCGCTCGGCTATAGTTCCGGCATCTGCCGGCGCGCGTTGGCGCTGCCATACTCGAGCAGCCAGAAAGGGATAACCGATCTTGAGGAAATAAAGAACGGTGACGACACCGGCTATTCCGTGAGTCAGACGCTCTTGACGGATGCCGTATCTGTTGGAGGTCTTGTCGATCAATTTTGAAAATACCGACATCTTGTATAGAATCTTTTCCCTCTCTTTCTGATTTATCGACTAGAATAATAATAAGACACTAGCAGCATTCGTGTGATCAGAATAAAACAAAGAAGACCTCATGTGTATCTTTTATTTCGATGATACACAATGAAAACCGATGAAATAACAACAATTTCGAACGACCCACGATCAACGATCTTTCTTCTCATAACCGAGCGCGCGCGGACGCGCACGCTCCGGCTGACTTCTGCACCAATCTCTTCGTTCCTTATTTTGATTTCTTCTTCGTTAGCTCTTCTCAGCTGTGTTCGCCGTGTTGCACGTGATTTTACTAGCTCCCCGGAGCCAAAACTCACCCGTAAGATTTAATGCGAATTTCGTGACTACGGTAATAACAACACGTTCGGGAGATCCACGTTGATCGGGCACCAGCTGACGACTGGCTAAGCTGAGTGAGTTCTACCCGGCCTGTTCCCCGCTCTCTTTTCTCCCTCCTCGTGGATAATGATGAAGACCGAAGAGGTGGACGGCGGAGAAGGGGGTGGACCCTCTTCTTTTCTCGACCAACGCACACACTTATCGCAAAACACAACTCTTATTTATCTTCTACGGTAGGCTACTCGCTCGCTCGCTCGCTCGCTGAAGCCAACTCTCTGGAACTTGGACCCACGGACTCATCGATCGTGTCACGTCCCGATCTCTCGCGATCGTGCGCGCACGCGCGCTTTTCTATACGTAGAGTACATAGGTATCTTTCTTTTCGCACGAGAGACGTTTGTTCCAAGAATTGAGATAATATCTACGTGATGGGGAATTTGTTCTTTCTTTTCTTTGTTTTTCGCTAGTCTGAAATTCGGGAAAATAAATTTTATCGAGTGGAACGAAGAAAGAGTGGAAATGTAGAGAATTCGAATGTATTCGTGGAATTTATAATAGGTTTTTGCTGGAGTTAGTATTTTATACAGGGTAACTCTCAAATGAAGTTATGCGAGATTTTAAGGTAAGATTATCTCCTTGAGGTTAACCGACGTAGAGTTCAGAGAATAATTATAATAATGTGTCATTTAAGTAGTTAGGAAATTGTACAGATGAATTTCTCTTTTATTGCGTGGATTCGCTAGAGTTTTTCTATTACAAAAGAAGACAATCTTTTGAGTCCGTAATTGATAAGTTGTTAATTCAATTAATACTTTTGACATATTATATCGATTTTAATGCATTAGGGTACGAAATGAAAAATTCATCTCGCAAGAAGTGTTGGAGATGAAATGTTCACGCGTTATATCATTAATAGAGATTCTTCTGAACGTCTCTTGTAAATAGCGTTTATTGCTTCGTCTACGTCGTGGCAAACAACTGTCGAAAATAAGTTGATTATAGATATACTTTTATTACTTTTTGGTCACTTATCGTGTCGAAAATATTGTTGTAAATTCCACGACACCATTTTGGAACCACCTTGTGTTCAGATGACAATAAGAGGATAAAATAATCACGTATTCGTTCTTTGGTGTGAAAATTATTTCCTCGTTAATTAATTATTAAACATCAGCGTATGATTAATCATTATTCATTTAATCTTTCAATACAGTATTGAATATTGGATGACTCATAAGATTCTAATTACGAGGATAATTTCACCGTTAAAAGGAGTCGGTTTAAAATATGTTATTTAAAAAAGAAGTTGGAAAAGTTCCAAATAATATTTTTAAATACCCGTAACTTACTGTTTATGCTACGGTAAATATTATCATAGTAGTAAAAATAAATTTTAGAAAAACTAAATGAATTTCCGGTAATAAGTTACTGAAAGAATATACTGTAACAAAATATGAGTTAATTTCGATTATTAAAAAAAACAATTTATTGGAATAAAAATCTTACGATAAATTAAAGAAGCCAAATTTCATTCGTTTGGATCGATATATTTTGTGTCATAATTATGCGAAGAAATGCATCGTATAAACCATGATACACTGATAAATGTGTTAAAAATAAATGAAGAATTAATGAAAAAGTTAAGATATTTTATTGACTCATGCAAAGTACGAAGGTTTCTTTACTTTATAATAACAGCTTTGAATTTACTGTGAGCATCAAAATGGCGTAGCTCGAAGGATCGAGAAAGGAACGTGTGTCATTACAAAATCCAATTAACTAACGCTACAAACTTTGAAAGCGTATTACACGAAGGTTTGATTCGCGATGTTGTAACAGTAATGATAACCGTTATTTGTCAACGAAATAAACAACCAAATAATGGCGTTTGCGCGTTAGCGAGAGGAAGTGAAAAGATAGCTGAACATGCAATTTCGAAGGACAAGCTTTTATCTTTTTTTTGCACTTATCGTTTAATTATATGCATCTAGCTTTTTTATATGCTATAGAAAACGCAGTATGCAAATTTACGATACGCGTATACAACTTGTAAAAAAAGTACGCATATGTAAACGTACATAATAATTTTAACAAAAGAAATGAGAAATTATCTATCGATTTTCACATTGAGAACCCCTAACATAGATCTTGCATCGTGATACGTACTATTCCATGTAGGTGAAATATAATATTTATATTTTTGAGTATCTAAGACAAAAAATCCTCTAAAAAATTGAATGTTAATATTTACCCTTGTCACTTTTAGCCCTAGTCTCCCCTACATTTTACTTATGTGTACCAGTGTTCTGCCACGGTCTATTTCAATACCTGTTCAGCGATAGAGCTTTCCCCCACCCTTTTATCGTTCTACTTTTCCCCGATGAAAATCGTCCCCTCTACTTCGCTTCTATTGATGTCGCAATTGCGTGCGTATTAACGAAGGCAACAGATTTATTTACCTCGTAACTGCTGTGTGAAAACAATGAAAAACACTGCAATTATGTTAATGAGATAGGTTTAGAGAGGTTAAGATTAAGAAGAAAATTACGTGAGATCACAAATCTAAATGAGTTCAGTGCCTGAGAATCGTTTCATCGAGATTACAAATATGTTGAATGTACGTTTTAAATCGGATAACTTTTTCTATGCTGTACAAAGCGTTTTAAATTTGTATTGTATATAAATGTGTATTAACCATGAAAAGAGATCATAGTTTGATGTGAAGGATACTGGAACAGTGTCTCAAAAAAAAGGAAACTTGAAATCATAGAACAACTATTTTTTTAATCATTTAGCAAAACATCATATCCAAGACCTGGCTATTATTTTTAAATATACACGCTGGTTATAAAAATAGCTAATTTTTTACAACAATATCGAACCTGTTTCGTTAGGATTCGAATCTACTTAGATATGGAATCTTTTTACCTTTTTCGGGTTATTTACAAATGAAACAAAAGTGATATCATTCGCGTAATAATAAACACATCTATTTTTTACCAGAGTACATTTATCGACAAAAGTTAAGAAACCAAACAATGCTTCAATAACACTTCAGTATATTGTATCTATCGAAACATATACATTAATAAAAATACTTTGTCAAAAAGTAGGTGTAAGTACATTTTATATTGTATGCGTTCGATAATTATCACGATATGTGAGTATATTAAAAGATAATATATATCTAAAAATAAAATAAAAAGAAACTGTTTCGATCGACAAACTTTTATCAATAAGTGTACACCTACAGTATTCAAACCTATCGTGTCATTCGAATAATACTTCATGCATACACGATATCATCTCGCAGGAAGATATTCGATGAGTTTGGCCAGAAGGTTATCGAAGCATCTTACGTAATAAGACAGAGACACGACGGTGACCGTTGCCTATCAATGATTCTCCGTTTGCTTTCCATTCGAATACGCTACGAACGATGATCTTTCGATGGGTAGGTCAGGTTACGACGTTCGGAGCCTGCGAAATATTACGATCGCGTTACACGACACGAATAGGGAAAGTGGTCTCTCGTTATCCGTACGACTCGGCTCGTTTTGCGTTTTGCACGGGAACAGAGAAAGTAAGTTAACCCATCTGTAGGCAGCTTTCTTCATCCGAAGCTGTTCACTTTCATTTTCTTCGATGCCTTTGCACTACGTATAAACGAGAACTTTGATTCTTGCAACTCGTTTTATACTTTCCTTTTTACATACGTTTTTTCAACAATTTTTATCAAAATTATAGTTAATATTATTCTTTAGAACGGCACGAAATAGAAAATATTTGATATATTTTTAAATAAACGTTGAAAGGTGATGCAATTATTAGTGCAAATAAACGGACCTTGTGTCGTAGGTTAGCGGACGCCATCTTGGAAAATTCTTATAAGCTATATTTCCGTGTCGTCTACCCCACTTGAACGCGAGGTGTTACAAGATAAAGTTGTTGAACCTTATTAACGCGAAAACTTTCTTCCTACTTTTTATCTCTAAAGTATGTCTCTAAATTTTACGATGCCATTTTAGAAGCATGCTGTACAACAGAGAGAAGCACTTTCACTCTTCTCCGAATCTCTTTTATTTTTATTTTCTACGCGAACTTTCGTCCGAACGAAAGCGAATGTTCTGCTCCTTCTGTGTTTTCTTCTTGTATTTTTTTTGCAACAAGAATAGAAATACATTAATCGTTGTATTGAACCTGGCGTATTTTAATTGCATTATTGATACTTTATACACCTTAAAGAACAAAAACTTGACGCACATTGAGACGAACAATGCACGTTAAAGTTTTTTCTTTGTATCTGATAATGAGGAACTCTCTGCGGTCGTACCTACAAGAAGATAAAACTGCTATTCATTCTTACATTGGAGAATTACTTTTTTTTCCTATTACCAGTTGATGTTTTCTCCTCAGACGAATAGCTCATCGTTATTAATTATCATCTATCACGAAGATACCAATTATTCTTCTTGGAAATATAAAATCCTCGTGTCGTGTAATGCAAACGATATATTTTACCTTTACGAACACGCCAATATTCCTTTCGCGCTCGTAAAAGTTCAACGATCACCCGCCATATCCGGTGATTACGAGGAAAACGCTATAGATCTTGATTTATCTTTTCCTCGTATCGCATCTCTGCAATTAAGCTGCGTATAATTTACATTCGACAAATGCACTTATATGTTATATTATAGGGGAGACTAGTATAAAATGATCCCTCTAAGGAAAAAGCAAGAATTTTAGAAAAATGTATGTAGTTTTATTTTTTCCATTAATATGCACTGAAACTATGGTCTTTCATCTACAATTATTAAATTAAAACATTCGTGTCGTGCTATTATTCAATATTTCATTTGTTTAATTGCGGAACGATACAAAAGGATCGTTTTACCCACACACTTGTTTAAAATGATCCCTCCTCATGGGGAAAAATGGTCTCTATATGCTACATGATATTTAATTCAAACAAGTATATTATTTTATGATGTTTTATTATAAAAAATATGATTACACGTCAATGTTGATATTGCACAAATCGCAGATGAAAAAGTCAACGTCATCTTCATCCACACCGGCACACTGATCGTGACTCCAACTTTTACCCTTTGCATTGTTTGTTTGTTTGTTTTATTGTTTGTTTGTTTGTTTGTTTGCGAATGTAGACACGTGGCATCTAGAACGGTAAAACGATCCCGGGATCATTTTATACACATCACGAGTAATCGTTTTACCCCAAATGTTATTTATGCTAATCGAATCAAAATATAACCTCCCACGAAATGATACAAAAAAAAACAATATGAAATTGAATACCTAAACAACACCACTACACTAATATAATAAAACATATATATGAAAAACACATAAAGACAAATTATAGGAATGTGAAAACACACTTACCTTAGAAGCAAATAGCAAAATTGGATTTTTATTAAATATTTTTTTGTCGACGCGAGTGTGCGTTCCACCATTACTGCTTGTGCGATCTTCAGAACTTTTGGAAGTATTGCATATGTTATTTCATAGATAGCGTTGGTAGATTCATAAAAATTGAGAGGGATCATTTTACTCTGGGGGATCATTTTATACTGGTCTCCCCTATATATATTATTATAAATAAATATTTTCATGTTGACTCTCGTAGTACCTGGGCAGCCATATTGAAATTAGGTATATCAAGCAAGAATAATTCGCTTTACTTCGACCGAATTATGTCAATTTAGGTATTAATGATTATTAGGGTAATGTGCAAGGCGTGTTGAATTCAAGTTGTGTTGAGTTCAACACAAAATTCAACACGACTTGAAAACAATTAGCATAATTAAATGTTATGAATACATTACTTTTAAAATCTTGCTTGGTCATGACGGTGGTAAAATTGACGCGATAATTCATGTCGATATGTTCTTCCATTAATTCACAAGATAATACATTCGTTTTTATTAGGTGTCGTTCACTTTTTCTGCTGGTTTTTATGCAACACGTTACTTCTTTCTTCTTCTTAAATGAATGGGGCATGAAGTATAATTCGAGTTTCCGTGCAACAATATCTCATGATTGCGTAGTTCCTGACTTCTTTTGTAATATATATACGTAACGTTGTAGCTTTAAAATTTAAGGAAATAGACATAAGGAAAAATTTTGTATACATAAACAGATCGTTTTCATAATTTTACATTTTAAGTTTTAGTGTTTTTAAATTTATGGTATGTGATTATATCGATCACCTTACAGTTATCACTTTTTTTATGTGTATATACATATATATTTCTCGATTTAAAAAAAAAATATTTTCGTACATTAATTACAACATTTTATATATCATAACCAATATTTAAACATACGTTTACACATATTTCGACAGATTTCTACTACCAGCAAGGACCACTTTAATACATTTTTACACATTCTCTCGCTGGTTTTGCCATATCTCATACCTTTTCAGTATTTCGACATCACGCTTGCTCTAATATCACCGCTCAAGTTGTAGCGTATGGTCAAACCTTTACGAAATACTTGGTCTCTGTTGAAAAGAGTGACAGCTGGTCGTCGTTGCATATAATTTATGACATCGTTTCTAGTGGAACTACTAAAAGAAAAAAAAAGACAATGTTTTTCGTGTCATCTCATTAACTACGATCGAATTATCTGAAATAAACATGGCTTCGCGTCATAAAAGGTCAAGTGAAACAAAAAAAGTATCAGGTACAAGATAGTCATGCTTATTTCTAAGATCGGTACACTACGACAGATAAGATACCGTGCTTAATAAAAAAATACTTGGCTGAATAGGTAATGTCAAACAAAGACGGAACTGCTTAAACCAGTTTGAACGATCTTTATAAAACAATTGTGGATTTTGTACGATAGAATTTATGTTATGCATATATTTCATAAAAAAATAAGATGTTAATTACGGAATAATATCGTTCGGATATTCCATAAATGATATTTGCTATGCAACTAACCTGATTCCATTAATGGAGGCATGGATACAGAACAAGAAAAAAAAAAGGATTTAATTCCAAAGAATAAATTCACATAATTATCCTGTTACGTTTTTTATACCATTAGATCGAGATCGGGATCGAAGGAGAGGGCCAGAGACAGAGAGCGAGAGAGAGCTTAATTGATTTTATTTTACAAAATGCCATCTTTCAAAAATATTTTAACATCATATTCACCATTCCTTTTTTTCTTATTTTCACGTTACACGAAACTTCTATCTCACATTTCATTCAATCATCTTATCTCAAATCTCATTCAATCAATCAAACACGAAGTTTCGTAATCACATCAATTTCGTACAAAAATGTATAGAAGCATCAGTGTCGTCAGCTCGTTGGTGTATTAATATGATCGAGCCCGAGTAAACGAGGTTGTTGATGTTGTTGTTCAGTACTTCGGTCCACTCTCGAAGTCGTGACGTCTCCAACGCGAAATGGAATTTTATTAACTTGAGCATTGCCTTGGGGATAAGAAGGTAAGGCCTCTAATATTCTAGGTGGATTCTTCTTCGTGCTCGTAACGAAGGATCCATAATTCCTGTTCGTTGGATTTTCCTCGAACGTCCAAGCATTTCGACTGAGACGTCCAATTTGCGGCCGTTGGCTCGGCCTGTAACCATTAGTTTCGGCAATCACAGGTGCGCTGCTTTGCAAGTTTAAAGCGTTCAATTGAAGATAGTTGTTCCCTAGTGTCGTAGCATCCTCAGACCCACCGGACTTACTTAGGCGACTTCCGGTCTCTGTAAAAAGAACGTACGCTGTGAGTTGCACGCAACCTTTCTTTGTAACAAGCCCCACCATAATTATGATTTCAACGTGCAACAACGGTACGATGAACACACCGACGGTCAAGCGAACCGTGAAACCATTTGCTTGCCGTTGATTTCGATCGTTTCTACTTTCGTTTCTCGAGTGTTTCGCGAATTTGTTTTGCTTTCGCTTCGAGTACATGTACACAGGTGATTCTCGTATAACACGGTACTCTTGAGTACTTAGTCTTGATATCGAACAAAGATTTTATAAAAGATGTTCAGAGCCCTTGTGTAATACGGTACTTTGGAGAACGCTATCCAAAGGAATTGTAAAAGTCTGTTAATTTTATTCAAAAGTTCGATTTACTGAATCATCCTGTTCTCCGAGTACCCTGTTATACAAGAGTCATCGTCCGTACCAACATATTCACATAATAATCCACCAAATGATACACCAAATTCATGGAAGCATTCCTACCAAAAGTTTTCGCTTCCCGAACTCGCGCGAGCAACGTATCGATCCTATTTCTTCGGAAATACGTCTCAACGATGTCACGTTTCTTTGCTCCGTTGTTATCATTATTATTATCCTCATTATTATCATCGTTTCTTTCTTCAGCATTGCCATACTCTTTTGCATTGTGGTTACTGCTGTTATTGTTATTAAGATCCGCTTTAAAAGTGGCGGCAATGGGCTGATGAATACCGCCATCTCGCGGCTGGATCGTCGTTGGTGGTAGCGGAATGTAAGTTGACACATCGGGTAACCGCCATCGGTTCAATTCCTCGCACCAAGTGGCTGCTGCTCTGACGGCAGCAACGTCGCGAAATGGACACCCTGGACGTAGATGAGGAACCATTGCGTCACACAATTGTGACGTAAGTAACTCTCGACGTAAGAGATCTCGACGCTCGGCATCCCACGAAGCTTGCAAGTCGGCTGCTTCCGCTTCGAGTTGCCTTACTCTTTTTGCCATTCTTTTTAACGCGTCCTCGGTTGACCTGATCAGAGACAGATCATTGCAAAAATCATAATCAAGTTATTTTAAAAATGGTTGTGTCAAATTATTTTTTTTCGAGGGAGTTGCAAAGACATTTTTTAGGGTAGTTGCAACATTCTGCTTTTGGATTTGTATTGTAAGTCTTTGATTGATTTGATCAGGATAAAGTTGTTCAATTTTACTTAACAGGATAGTATGAAATTATGTTTTTCAAAAGTATTCTGGTGAAAATATTATAGGGTAACTCTGGACTAATTGTAATCTTTAGTTTTGTTAATTTTAGCTATACATTAGATCGATACAAGTTATTAGAAAATTCGTCTGACAGCAACCTACTCTAGTATCTAATCAATTTATGAAAATAATTTCATACAGACTAACAGTAGCGTTTCTAAGATTACGTTTCAAAAAATAAAAGTTCACGACGCAGACGTTGGGAAAGTAAAGTTCAGACACGTTATAAAACGCCACGGACAGAACAAGAAAAGTGAGTTTACTGAACCTGAGTTGACCGTAAACTTGGAAGACACCACCAGCGCCATCTTGGTTGCTAGCTTCCAAAGCACCCGCAAGAGCCTCTAATCTCTTCCTTCTCCTCTCCCTTCGTTTTTTCACCTCGGTATTGCCAAGTGCCTCGCCACCGATGGTCAATTTCTCTAATCTCTTCAGTACTTCCTGCTTAGCAGCTTCCCTCTTCTTCCTTCTCTTCTCCTCGCGTTCCTGATCCAACTCGTCCATTGGAATTTTCCTTTCGACATTAAACGTCTTAACGTTACCGTTAGAACTAGATCCTATCTCGAAACGCGATCTCAAAAGACAAAGTTCCTCGCGTAATTTTTGTGCCGATAAATTCGAATTTTCGCATTCCTTCTTCAACCTTTCAACTTCTTCGCTATACTCATTTTCTCTTTTATTTTCACTGTCTTCTTCCTGGTCCTCCTCCTCCTCCTCCTCTTTCGTAGAACTCGCCAAACCTGTCACCTGATCATTAGATTCCAGCAACTTACGAAGTCGCTGCAACTCCAATTGATATTGCCTAAGCAAAGCATCCTTTGGATCCTCGTTAACGATCGGCTTATTCTTAATGCAACGAGCTCTTGCCGCGTATCGAAGCGTGCTCAACGTTTCGTCGGCATCTATGTCACTAGGACTGATGCAAGCTATCATCAGTGTCCTGGCGTTACCACCAAGACTATCTCTCAGTAACCTCGTTAATTTGCTATCTCTGCAAAAAATAGAAAAAGCAGATACCGTAATATAAATCTTCATACAAGGATTCGACATCATTACACCCAACCTTAACTTCATTTTACCTGTAAGGCACATGTCGGCCATTCCCAGCAGCCAAAGCGCTAATCACATTACCCAGTGCCGATAAACTTAAATTTATACTGGCTGCTTCTTTAAGACGATCTCCAGTTGCACCAGTTCTAGTTTGTCTCTCGGAACCAGCCAAATCCACCAGATGAAGTCTTCCTCTCCTGATCGCATTACCACCCTTATCGTTATCATCGATGGCTATAGCTTCTAGAGCAAGAGTCAAGACTGCATGACTTCTTGAACTAGCTGCATTCATTTTGGTAGCTGCTGCGGCTCTTCTTCGATCACCCTGCTCGATCAAACGAGCACATTCTGCGGCATTCTTAACGGTGACTTCGCGAAGACCACCAGCAACGTAGGTACCCCGACTTGAATCCTCCTTCAGCACTAATAATTGACCCTCTCCTGTGCTTTCCTTTAGGAGATCTCGTAAACGTTCGTTGTAGATCTCTAAGTAACTCAACAAGGCTAAATAACGTGTCTCCGTGCTGGCAGTCGAGGTTGCCTCAAAAAGGTGCTCCAACGTTCGTTCTATGAAACCCCGCATCGTGTAAGATTTACCGCAACCGGTTTGACCATATGCGAAAACTGTGCCGTTGTAACCGTCCAGGACAGCCTCGACAATGACCGAGCCAACATCTTCGTAGACCGATTCGGTGCTTGCCTCTGGACCAAACGCTGCATCGAATTGATAAACCTTGCCACCTCCAACACCGTTCGACGAGGGACTCTCCAATGTACAGCATTTTGTTATGGCATCGATTGTCACGACGTTCTGCGAAAGGAAAATCGTTCTTTTCTTCTAAGAATGTTTTTATACGAGCAATGTTGTATAGTTTCTACCGTTTGTGATTTCATAACTTTGTGCTGAAATATTTCGTGGAGTTTGTGAAAGAAAACTTAACCTAACGCATAAACATTACGATGAATATATACAGTTATACTTGTAAGTCGATACAACAAATCAATGACCATGTTTTTCCATAAATCATTTTCTCACGGAAACACAAATCGTTTATATCAAGCGATAAATCTTTATTAATGCAACGCTATTAACATCACAATAAATTTCTTTTTTTATATAATGAAAGTTGTAAAAATCGAGAAATAATCATTTACTTTAGAAGAATTTGAGATATAGGTCAAGGTTTGAGCGTTCATTTGAAAAATGTATATCTATCGATCCATATTCATGCACCTACAATGCGAAAGAACCGAGCCGATTGACTTGGCTCAATGATACATTTGTACGATTATGTATTGCAAGTTGATCGAACATTTGTGAATAAAGAATGTTCATTTATTCACAGGTACACACAATGTATGTTTATGCAAATACACATTTATCAAACGTGCGCATTAATAGACATATATTTATGCAAGATATGAAAGATAATGTAAGAACATAAGTACATCACTAGGTAATCGAGAAATAAAACATACATTTGTGATTTCACGAATATTGTTTATATTGGACAATGCATGCATAAGTGTATTGTAGTGGTGCGTTGTGTACACACACACACATATATATAGCGTGCACCGACGCACACATCCATAGATAATTCTCAAAGTGCACAACGCGTCGTGTGCTTATCGATGAACCGGAGTATATGTCCAATCGATACATGTAAAAGTGGCGAGAGAGTCTTCTCTACTTTTCCAACGACGCACGTGCGAATACAAAACGTACAGTGACTCATGAAAGTATTCGAAAACTTATTCCGAGCATTCGTCATTTGGAATATGAAATTTGTCAAATTGGTATAAGCTCAAGCAATTCTGTTTATTAGGTTAATTATACTAAAATAGTTAAGAAGATTAAAGAAATGAAGAATTGTTTATTTTTAAACGTTCATACTCAACGTGTCTTCCATGGCATAATAAAATATTATTTTATAATGCATTTAATATTTTTTGTTCAGATATGTCCAATAATGAATAACGAATATAAAAATAGACATTTAAGTCGTAATGGTTATATTTATAATAGAAAAAATAGTGTTGGAAATTTTGTTTTCATAGATAGTATATTAATTTTATATAAATTAGTGAATATGCAATCATGAGAGTAGTTTCGTGTGTCACTGCACGTACGTAGTAACGCTATGAGATGTCTTCTTACTCATACAATGCTTCGTCATAACAAAATCATAAAACAAGGAAAAACAGAAAAAGTCGGTAAGTCAGACTCCTACATTTCCCGATTTTCCCAGGAAAAATGCATGCCCTATCAGACAGCGAACGTTTCTTGTTTTGGTATGGTCGCTAGGTTACAGTACGCTCGATATAACGATGATAGTTTCGAACATACAAAAAGATAAACAAAATGAGAGAAATGTACGTACATATATACGTGAACACATGCACGCGTGCTTGCGTCACAACCCCGTGCAAGTGCACGCGCTAACTGGCCTAAGTGTATCATCTATGTTTATGGGGCTGTAGGCAAGTGGATCAAATCGATTTCTTCCTTTTTCTTATCTTTTTTTTATTGCTTTTGTTTTCTTCCTCACGTACCCTGCATCCTTGTTGTTGTTCCCGGCTTGACATGGGCCGACATCTTACGGCTACTTTTACCGACTCGCTCATCTAAAAATTTGTCATGTTCTTCTAAATTTGAATATTTTTTAATGTGCATTTTTTGTTCTTAATATTTTTATGCTGTTTAAATATAATAGTGTTGGATGCATTACTGTGTTTTTCTAATTTAAAACTGGCGAATTTGAACTATCAGTAAACGCGTTCAATATAATATAATAATATAATTTTTATTGATAGTAATTACCTTAAATTTTAAATACATATTACTTGTTATTCTATAATCTAACTACATTACCGACGATTTTAATAATATGCAACAATCGCATCGTGTGCATAACGAAACAGTTATGTAATTTTTAACGCAATTTTCTGTGAAATTATTCTTCTTCGACAAGTTCTCGTTTATTTGTCACGAAGATTTTAAATTGAAGCCACGACTACTACTAAATTTATTACCGCTGTATCACGTATCTAATTATTTACAAAACCGTAGACGCTAAAATGCAAATATGTTTCAAATAACAAAATCAATAATAAATCACTGTCATCAAAAAACTATGATGTACGATAGAAACGTTGTTATAAAAACTGTAAGAAAAAACTTTTCAATAGATCGATCTACGATATGACTAGGCATTGAGTCATGTTTCACGTTTGGGATACAATCGTAAGGGTTTAGACATAATAGGCGATAAGTACGTACGTAGACGATAAGTCTGAGTGGCGAGACACAACAATAATCTATAGCATAAAGTTCTATATATGTTCTTTTCACGATCGAACATTATGACGAACGTGGAACGTAGATTTGTTATTCACAAGGTCAAGACAACTTGTTAATCAAATATGTATAGGTATGTATAACAGTACCACAACAGACTAACAATTATTTGCAAATAATATTAAGAATAATTACGAATATAATTGATACACGAATGACCTCTTTTATTAATATGCAACATTTCATAAATACGTGTATCGAATGCTATGTAATATTCGTACTTTTTATAAACGGTGTTTATATAAAAAAAAATCATTATCCATTTCTATTTGACTTATCGATTATGCTAAATCAAATAACCTTGGTTATTCCCCCTCGTGATTCTGATCAGAAGTAAAAAGAAAGGTAGATTTGAGATTAGATAGCAAGGTGGCCGACTGACCGAGTATACTCTAAACTTTGACCTACTCAGTCAATGTAACCCTCTTACTCTCACTATAGCTACATCTATAGCTCAAGCCCATAATAAAAAACTGCGAAGCATTATTACGTTGAAAAAAAGCAAGTTCGAAATGGCGGGAATTTGAAAGAATTTCGTCGATGTGTTTTGATTATTTATTATTGTTGCAAAAATCTAGTCGCGAAAGGAATAATTTGGTTCGTAGATAAGTCCTATCAATTTATTATCTCGTAATTTAAGGTCTACTACTCACCTCGATCACTAAGACACCTTGTTTAATATGTTATATACGTGTTTACACATCGAAACGATTACGTTTTGTCGTTGTGGCGCAAAAATATCGATGCACGTAGTAAAGAACAACACGGAACGACGAGGGAAGCAAGACTGTGCGATTAAACCAATTTCACGACGTACTTCCATGCACAGAACGCGACACCTTGGTTCACCCGTTCGTGCGCGCGCGCCTTCGTTCGAAATTTCCTGAGAAACGCGCGTACAATATATCCGACATTGTGATTGGTCCGTCTGACGTAACCACTCCCACCACTTCTCACGTGAGCTGTCCCCCTTACAACACTATTTTTTCGGCGTGTGTTCGTGCGAATGTGTGGTAGAAGAAAACTACGATGGCAGTACCGTATGATTTAAAAAGTCCGGAAGAAGTTAAAGAATATTTAAAGAACCTTCATATAGAATACAAATTTGGTTGTTACAGTGAAAAAAATCCAGAAGGTATACAAACGTCTCGCGTTTTACGTATTCTAACCTATACAAATTTCGACCTCTTTTTCTTTGTAGTTTGTCATCTTTTGGCTGATTTTAACGAAGCTGTCAAAAAGGACTTCGAAAAGGCTGCGGCTTTGTATAAATCCAATTGTGACGAACGTAATTATCCCAGAAGTTGTTCCAGGTACGGGGATTATCTTGCTGTCGGTAAGTGATATGTGGTGATAGATGGCGACACATTGGCTTGTTGCTCTGTCGGTAATTAATAGGCGGGCATTTTTAAACGCTTTGAAAAAAATGGAATAGATTTTTATATTTGGATCTAAATTAATTACTTATATTAAGTTTAGTTTAAAAGGGTAGTTCTTCCTTTGCACAGGTAAAGGTGGTAAGCCAGACATACATGAAGCATATAAGTATATGCAGAGAGCTTGTGACTTAAACAGCGATAGTGGCTGTCTTCATGCAGGTGTTCTTGCTATAACCACTGCAAATCTTGATAGCGATGTTAAGACACAGGTCGAAAAAGGAATGAAAATGCTGAGAAAGGCATGCTGGGATCAAAAATCGGAAAAGGCATGTTACTTCCTCTCAGGAATTTTCTTGAAAGGAATAGAAGGTTATGTAGAAAAAAGTTTCAAAGAGGCCTATAAGTTGTCTCTTAAGTCCTGTGAATATGGAAATCCACATGCATGCGCAAATGTAGCTCAGATGCATCAACGAGGTGACGGTGTAGAACAGAATTCTGAATTGGCTAAACTCTTCAAAGATCGAGCTGATTCATTGCAACGTGAACTAAAAAGCACTCAAACATTAAAGTTTCACCAAGGCATCAAAACGTGATAGAACCTATGTGCTATTTTAGATCACAATAAAAGATACTACAATATCTTATAAAGATAAAAGTGTAATTGATGTGAACTTAATAAACATACTATTTATTGACATGAGGCATTTGCTCCATAATGTTGGCAATACTGCTCACAATGATGTAGTATTTGTAGGTTACGTAAGTAAACGAAAATTCGATCAAATCAGTAACTATAAATCTAGAACTGTCAATGTAAATTTAACCTTGTCCAATAAATGAATAATGAACATTACAATAACAACATTTCATGATATTATGAACTCTGTATTTAATACTATCACTTAACCTTTTACCTTTTTTCTGTATGTATAAACATTTATATCAAATTATTGACATGCAAATGTATACTTCTTGTTATAAAAATGTTATACCACATAAAAGTATTATAATCTGCATAAATATATCATTTACAGATCTATAACAATATGGATGCAACAATTTTAAGAGCAATATTGCACAGCTGTGAAGATGCCGTAAAGAGTATTGAAAATTCTGAGGAATATAAAGATTTTGTAAATAATGATACATTCATACCAACATCAGATATTGTCTTACGTGCTCTGTCTAGATCATTCGCAAATATTTTATGTTACAAAGTCTCTAAGGAAGCTTACCAACGATATTCCGTTCGTCTTCAAGTTATTGTAAGTTCTTCTTTAATTGTGTATGACATATAACATAAACAAGTATATATATAAATTGTAGGATACTCTACGAGACTTATGCTGCATCTTTGAAAAATTTCAATCTGTGCACGTATTCAGAAATGAAGAAAACACATTAAGATTCGTGGATAACATAATAAGCAAGCATCTTCTGAATATCCTAGAGGAATGTACGTCCAGCCATACGTTGACATCTCTAACCGGAGCATTGATGTGCCTTTCGAAATACAATAAATGCTTTTCGGATTATATAGAAAAAATTATCATTAGACTCTCTTACCTGGACTCTGTTGATGAAAGTGAAAAATTATTGTGTTACGCCGTGCAAAAAAGTGCAGATCTTGGACTCAGTTTACCCACGATAGAAAGAATATATTTTTCACAAAGATATAAACTAATAGAGGAAGTGTTACTGAATAATTTTATATCGACTTGTCTTAATGTAAATACAGTAGATGATAAGAATGTTGAAGAAAGTGTACATTCGTTAAACGAATTACTTCAACTAGCAGCCATGTCCCCGTTCATATATCAATTGGTATGTGGCTTTTTAAAGGAATTGTTTGTACATTTAGAATATGCACCTATGGTTTTATCATTCATACAAACCATACTAAAATGCATTGTTACTCATTGCGAAAATAAGGATAAAGATATATTGGATCTTTATCCCAAGTATTTGCATTCGTGCATTTTGTTACTAAGAATAGAACCAGAGTATCATACATTTAATTCAAAAGCTTATATATTAGAGACAATAACACAACACTATAAAGAAAATAGCGATGACATTTTGATTTTACTCTCACATTTCCCTACATGGCTCGCATTTATTTCGGATCATCTAATCGACTGAACGTAAGTTATTATTGCCAACAAAACGAAAATGACGACACTTATATTATATTATATTCTTTTAAAATGATACGATATTTTATCAATCTGATTAATTTGTTTTATTTGAACCTATCGAAATAAAAATGATAGAAGGGAATCGGAATGGGTTTGTTTCGAATAACAAAAGAACATCGTTCTCGAAGTTCTATATAAATTTAAATATATATGTACACACACATATATATATATATGGTATGGAAATACATACGTGCAATTCCTCCGAGTCGAATTTGTTTGTGTTATCCGTCTTCCGATCTGATGATGTCATTTTTATTCGAAGAATTCATATCCTCTTTTTTTTCAAAATTTATAATTCCAAAGAACTCAAACGCGCATCAATGAAAACTCGTAGACGGAAAAGAACAGCTCTTAAAATTTTATTTTCTTCACTCTCGTTGGTATTCAATTTCTCACAACATGCTAATTATTCGTTAGCATTCGTACATCGATCGCTAAGTAACAAAGTGAATATATCTAACGAACTGTGATTTGAATATAAGTAAAAAGCTTTTTATCATAATAAACGAAGGAACGCGTGCAGGGAATAAATTATATTTTCAACATAGCGTACTCTTCAAGAATGCAACACAAATTAATAATAATAATAAAAAAGAAACTAACGCATTAACTCCACGTTTTTTCATGATAGCATAATAAAAAAAAAATTCGTAATAGATGAAATTTTTGTTTGGATTATCAGAAAAACTAATTTTGTGAATAAATCTGTTTCCTTTACGCGCGTAGGAAAGACGATATTGCGCATGCGCAACGATATGGCGATCAGTGCATAACGTGAAATCGTACCGGCGCGAAATTTAAATTGTACTGTTGTAATTGTACTTTAGCATATCTTGCATATCGCGAGACGCGGTCGAACCTGTGGAATTTTGTTCATCACGTACAGTGCTTTTTCCAGTGATTATGGCCGTGTTTACATTGTTGTTGGAAGGTGATGGATTCGGCGGGACCGTGGTTGCGGGTAATTGCGGCACAGGAACGGAGATGGATTTCATGGGATGGGTGATGGTGTTCGTTGTTGAGGAAGTTTCTCCGTGTTGGGGCAAGGACTTGCGTCTTTTCAAGTTTTCGCGCTGCCGTTGTTCGCTTTGCCGTTTCTCAATTTTGGTTTTGTTGTCGTTGTTGGGTCTCTTCGACTGGGGCACCTGTGTCGGAGCCGAAATATGAGTATTGGTATTTCGAGATTTGTAAAAGTTGTACCTCGTAGTGTTTCGACTTATGTAAGGATTAATATTTTTTTTTTTTACTAACACGAAGAAACGGTTTCAAAAGGGCGATTTCGACTTATCCTATAAAATAAATAAAGGGATACGAGACGTAAAAGAAAAGTATAGTTTTTCCTCTCTCTCTCTCGCTCTCTAAACTACGTACAAAACTTTGTCTAAGATTTTGCAGCGTTCCTCGTAGATAAAACGCTCTTCTTTTCTTTATCGAAAGTAACAAACAATGTGTCTTTTTTTTTACTAAAATACAGTTTTTTTTCTGTATTTCATTTACTACTTAACATCCCTGCAATTATTGTGAACAGAATGTGAAAACAGATGTAGTGTCTCATGTTCAGATACGTTTTACACAAAGTACCGATTATTGGTACTCGAACATCGGATATTAATCTAGCCATACTAAAAAGATCGAAATTGTTGTTTATAATGCTAATCTATCGGATTTGTTTAGCCAATTTCTACTTGGTGGTATGTCTACGAAGCGTCGAACGCAATACCAAATTCGCGGTGGAAGGAAATTCTAAAACAATATGACGACGCAATATGAAAGATTCGGCAAGGAATTAGTTTTATATTCTTTGTTCTTTCTCCCTCTCTAGATACTATTTTTTGCCGAACGCTTTCCGCTAATTTGATGAGTCCAGGCTAGAAAGCATAGAACATTAAAAATGTTATAAAATTAAATGCTCTGTTACCTTTGTGTAAAACATGTTTACATTTAATATCGAGGCGATAATTTTCTCTTTTTTTTTTTGTATTTCTTTCCTTTATTTCTCTTTTGGTGTAATTTTTTGTTTTATTTTTCGAACGAGAAAGCCGCGTTAATGTGCTGATTATTTCGTGAATCTTTCAATTTCGTTCTGTTTTCGTTTCATCGAAGACACAAATCAAATTTTGTTTGTTCTTTGTCACGTGATCGACCACAAATGCGCTTAGTATATATGAATATGTATGTATACACATTAACATGTATTACTGGATGCGTGCGTGTGCGCGACAAATGGTATCTCGTTCACTCGTTTATTTCTTTTCTCTCCATTTTTATCATTACTTAATATTTTATTTCACCAACATGGGCAAAAATTCACGAATCGAAGTTGCTCAAAGGTGTGGTGTTTTTGGTTTCCTCATAACGAGGCTAAAAAAAAAAACCATTTATCCCTTATTCGCTTATAACTTTGACTCGTTCGATAATTAAGTATTAAAAAAGTGCCAAAAGTGTGTGTCTATTGGGAGAGATAATTAATGACGAATTAACTATCTAATAGATTACCTTCGTGCTCGTGTGAGACATTGTTTGATAATTTAGGCAATATTTCTTTTTTATGCCACAATATTACGTTGATATCGATCATGAAAATATATAACATTTAAAAACCGATGTTTAAAATAGCTATTAAATTTTAATCACGAGAACGATGTATCTTTTTCTTCGTCCAAAATAAAAATGGGAAAAACTGGAAAAAGGTTTGTGTTTCGGAATGCAAAGTTTAGAATTTAGAAGCTCACAGCGTTGGCTCTCGAATAATAATAGCATCGTGAGCCCAGACGTATACTTCTCTAGGCTAGAACTAGCCAACGTGAGCCACATGTCACGAGGGAATAGAAATTCTCGAGAAATTCGATCTCCGTGGCAGAAAATTCTATTTAAAATTATAAGCGTCGAAATGGACGTTTTTATCACTCTCGTGACTCGAGCGTGAGAGCCACGTGCGCACGACTATCGTTCAACCGAACGACAAATGAAATTCTTTTAACGATACCGTTTGAGTAACGCTCATAAAGGGAATTGATGAATTACTCGACGCTAGAAAAGTGGCTAAAAATAGTATTAACACAGTTATCAATTTTTTCTTTATTATTTTCAACCATTTTTTTCATCACTTTATTAAATTGTCCTATTATGGGTTAGTTTTGCTTGTAATAAAAGAATTATTTCAACCATTTTTAAATCTTAAGCAAAATACGATCGAGTTCATTTTGATTTATTAGGCTTTCTTGTATAGCACATTATTTCAACGAATTACCAAACAAGATTTGTCTCGATAACAATTATCATATTCATTTAAAATTGTAAAAAACCAAACTATGTCAATACTTTTTATAACCACAGTAATCCTAAGGTAGCGTGCTCGTGTATGTGTTTGCGTGTACGTGTATAAACGGCATGGACTAATACGATTTTGTTAAAATTAACAAGACCTAATGACGAAAGTAAAATCTCTTAACATTTTTCAAATTTTAACATTCTTCTAATTTCTTTGACATTTTCAAGAAACATAGATGCTTCGTTCTCGTAAACGATCAACTCTCTATCTTTTTGTTAGCACTGATCATGTTTTATTCTCTAACTTCTAATAACCTCATCCCATCACTCACGAGCACAACCATGCACGCGTACACACGAACATACGAAGTTTCATTCGTTCATACACATCCTGCTCTTTATATTTGCCTATATATAAGTGTGTATTTGTGAGCATAAGCATATACGATTGAAGCTACACGGATAAAATTTAAAAAATCGAAAGACTCGAGAACCTTCCACCATATTTCCTTCCCCCCTCTAATTATCGATAAAAAATAAATTTCGCGCGCTCACAAACAACGACACGAACCCAAAATCGGAATTAAAAAATCAGAAACCATCGAAAAGCCATCGAAAAGCACGAGAGAAGAGGAAAAATTCAGTGCCCTGTATCTATCTATACACACACGTACGTTCGTTCGTATAGAAATTAAATGAAGCAAGGTAGCAATATAAGTCATATCGAAGAAACGGAACCTGATGGTGTATACTTGGTAGTGATGGTACTAATTACTACTAATAAGAATAATCTTAATAATAAGTATAATGACAATATAATCATAGCAGTAGTAGTAATAATAATAATAATCAGAATAATAATCAGAATAAGTGTAATCATAAGAATCATAATCAATAATAATAGCAATAATAGTAGTAGTGATAGTATTAATTATAGTGACGCTAAATGACGGTAGAGAAATCGCGATACGTGACGAGAAAATGGAAATGAAGAAGGAAGATAACAATAGGGCGCGCGCGCGCGCGAGAGAGAGAGAGAGAGAGAGAGAGAGGAAAATAGGAAAAGGAAACAAATGGCAACGGGCAAATAACGACAAGATACGAGGTCGATGATGATAATGACGATGATGTTAATGATCATTAATAAGAATTAATTAATTAATTAATTAATTAATAAACAGCAACGGTAGAATTTTCATACTTCATGCTCCGAGCGGGACATCTCAATTTGCGAGCGGCAATTTTACATTAAAAAACAAAAAAGAAAAACGGGGGGAGAACTTTACAAGTATTGAACAATTTTTTTTTTTTTGTTTCTCTCTCACACTTCAATCAGACAATCGCACGCTATCTCTCTCATTCTCTCTCTCTCGTGCATACACGCGACGCAAACGCATACACACACACATTCTCGAACGTAAAACACGTACGGTAGCAAATATTTATTATCTCTGCTTGGAGATCCTTTTTTTTTTTACAAAGACAAATCGATGTGTTGTTATGTGATTATTATCGTTTAAATTTCCGATGGGCAGGTATGAAAACCCTACGTAATAATAGCAGTGATAATAATAATAATAATAATGATAATAACAATAGTGAGAGTTCGAGAGGCCTCCCCCCAACCCGTCCTCTCCACCCCCGCCCACTAAATATTACATATAAACGTATTAGATGATCGTGGACTTATCGGCTAAACCCCTCACGATACTAATATATCTAAAACCAAGGTTCGCCGATATTATGCCAACCGCACAACGCTTCTTGTATTAAAACAGCAAACGAAACACCAAGCTATATTCTAACAACCACCATTTTTCTCGCTTATATTGTGAACAAAAAGAACATTCGAGATAGAGATATTAACTAATATGGTTCGTTATAAACTGTATGTCGATCCTGTGTGGCGATATTAGCTCCCTCCTTCTTGTTCCATGTTATTTTTCTTCGTTTTGTTATGTTTTTTTTTTTTATTTTTTGTTGTTTGCTTCCTTTTCCCATCGTCCTTTTTCCTTCCACCTCCTACTCATTGTATTTTTTTTTCCCCCTTTTTTTTGTTTTACTTCAATAGTACTTCCTTCGCTAGACACAATTCAACATATAGAAAGTTTATCGCTATTATTTAATAATTAATATTTATCATTTATAATTATTATCTTAAAGCTGTCTAAGGACTCGCTGCGTGGCAGGAGTGTATCGTGTTTTATCCTTTCTTCTTCCTCCTCTTCTTCTTTTTCTTCTTTTTTCTTTCTTTTTATTTTTCCTTTTCTTTTTTTATATTATCTTGCTAATAGCACGCATTTGCCGTATTCGCCGTGCTCTCGATCATTGGGTCACGATTTTTCCCCGTGCGTTCGTGCGTCTAACATTAAATCGTGTTAAGTTTAAAACGTTCGATTAGCACACGAGCGACAATTCTTTCCTTTCCCCTTCCTTCCTCTATCTTTCTCGATCATCGAATGACTTTTTCACGCCAGTCTGGTCGATAGTTACGAATGGAATTTTTAAGTTATCGAATTTACATGCGATATTACGAAATCTGTTCATTTGATTGATACCCGACTTTTTGTTTACGTTCAACCTATCGGTTCTCGTCGTTTTATTACGACTTTTATCGTATTTCAACGTAGAACCAAAATGGCGACTTTGATGATTAAAGATGCATGATTCATTATTGAATGAAAGTCTTTCGATGATCAGTGCACATACTGACGTATGTACATACGTACATGGTTGGTAAATAAAACTCCTTTCTATCATTTACTATCCATCAATCGGTATAAGTAATCTCATTGAAAGGTCACTCAATGATCGCTAACGCAAGAACGGCAAATATTTATTTCTTACTTATTTTTACCTCTCACGTTTCACGTCCATTCTATATCCCTTTCTTTCCCTTTCTCTCTCTTTCTTTGTGTATGTGTATGGGTGTGTATTTTCTTTGTGTAGTTAGGTACGTTTGTAGTCGTCCTCATTTTATTACAATAACGTCGTTCCTTTTTTGTTTCTTATCGTTCCCACCGTGTTTCGCGCAAAACACAACACGGTCATGCACTTTCCGCCAGTTTTTTCTCTACTCCCTTTTGGTTTCACCATTTTAGCGGTGTACATACATACGTGCGTGTATTCTTTTTTTTTTTTTAATATTTCTTAAATATCTACTACTTCTTGATGCTTTGTAATTTGTAATTTGTAATAGATCACAATGTCATAACCATCTGCGCCAGTGGACTTTTCCCGTTTTCTTTTTAGTCCTCTTTTTTTTTCTTTTTTCCATTTTCCTTTTCTTGGTTCTATGCCCACCCCCATTCAATTTCTATTATCGTGTCATTTCTAACGGAACAAGATCGATATATTCCGGACATAATGTGCTTGTGCATTGATTATTTGTTCGACGATCCTCTTCGTAATTAATTAATATCAATAATTTATATTTACAAATAGATGGTTCGAGAGTTCTATAATCAAGAGAACAAACAAACGACAAATTTGATCTATATATATATATATATATTTATATAACGTGAACTATTTTCGAAACCATCAAAATGAAGTGAAACTATGTATATGTGTCTTTAACAAAAATAAAATAAGAATCATTTACATCGAAGAGGATCGGAACTTTCGTTTCGACATTCCCTTCCTTTCAATATACTTTTTCTTTCTCCCTCCCTCTCTCTCTCTCTCTGTATTCCCACTTTTAACCCGTTAACCACAATACATATACTCCAATCGTTATTCCGAAATTTTCTTTCCGATCGCCTTTTTTGTTCACGCGACCACTCGTGTCACCCCATCGTTAAATATTATATCGTCGAAAACCTACGCGCTATAAGTAAATTCAGACCAGCCGAAATTGTCGATTTTTTGTCGAAGGAAATGCGAACCAAAGTAGACGCCTTATCGAGATAGATTAGATAGGTTAGATAGATAGATAGAATATTCATTGCTAAAAATAAATAAAACTTTGCATTCATATCTCTTTCTCTCTCACGCGCACTCTCTCGCACACGCAGACACACTATCTCATGGACACTTTTTCCACGCATCTTTGCGTTAACGCACGATAATCGGGCGTGCCCCTAATAATAAATAATTCTTTTATTAATATGCCGCGGGCTATGCGTGCACGCCGTCATTTTGTTATCACACCCGTTTTAATCGTGTGTGTTGCCATTATCGTAGTCTCGCACCAGTGCGAGACGCAAAGATGGTTTTGGTGTTTTTTTTTTCTTTTTTTTGCGATTTGCGGGAGCAATGCGAGAGAACGGATAGACGTTCGATCTCTTTCTTATTTTCTTCTTCCTCATATTCTTCCACTTCATGATATTATAGCACAACGTTTACAGCATCGAAAGCGTATTTTAACGATTCTCCATTTCCCTCCGTGAATATCCTCTTTTTTATCTTTTCTCATTTTTTTCTCTTTCTCAGATATCATTTCCGTTAATCTATTCCTGGCTCGGTGATTCGCCCTATTTTTTCAAATCTACTGTTCGCCCCATTATTTTCCTCCACCATTTTGTATCTATATCTTTCATCTTTCTATCCACGCCCGTTAGGTTGAGGACCTAGGCGACTGCAAGACCGCAACACGTTCAATTCGATTGATTAATACGTTGCCGGAATGATACAATAGCCTGGGTCCACGGGACATTGGCATTTCGTTACAATTATACAGTTATATAGATTCTATATAAATACCTATTAATGTATTTCATATAATACATACCTATTATGCAATTGTGTATTTTTTTTTTTTTTAAACTCGGCCGTAGCTAAACGTAATTTTACATACGAGCACACGCATACACTTTTTATGTTCTCTCTCTCTCTCTCTCTTTTGCTCTGTCACACGCACACACACGCACACATGCATGCATGCTCTCTATCGCGTACACGCACGCACGCTCGCATATGTATAGCATCCATATTTTTTTTTTTAAATGAACGTGAACGTTCTCATGTTCACTTGACATTACTCTGCATTGATTTCAAGTGTAAGTGTGTGGTGGCTTACGTGAGTGTGTATATGCAAATATATATCATGCGTGTGTGTGTGTGTATATAATGCAAGTATGTAAATCTCATGTGTTTCATATTTATATATATGTGTATGTATATACGTGTGCGTGTGTGTATGTATGTATAATTGTGTACGTCGATCTGTCTTCTTCTTCTTTCCCACAAAAGCGCATATGTACACACGCGCGCGCGCCGTACACACACTCGCATTTGCGCGCTTTTTTTCGCACGATCGAACGAACGAACGAACGAGAAAAAAAAGAAAAAAACAAGAACGAAATGTAACGTAATTAATTTTTATATAATATACACATTATATAGATTCGTATCCGGCTATCATCATTTCTTCCTATGTTAATATATTATTTCATAATTACTTTAATAGAGACGTCGTTCAGTTTATAAACGAGTATGCACGATGTGTGGTAAGTCGACGGTAAAGATATCATTTTCCATTCTTCCTTTCTTTCGTTTTTTTTTTTTTCCTTCATTATGGAAGGAGCGAGATCGTCGGTTCGAGTATTTTATTGATTTCATTCGGTAGTTACTTGGTTTTTTCTTTCTTTCTTTATACTCGCTCAGCGTGGATGGAATGCAGATTTTAGATAGCATTGTTTATTTAAGATGGTCTTCGTACTTTCTTTTTTTTTTTCATTATGCGTTACCAACGATCTTCACCCCCTCTTTCAACAGGGCCGACCACACATTCATCCCTCTCATATTCGCGATATAATCGTTAATATAACAACTATTTATTTATAAATTCTGAACGATCAAATTCAATTGTAACGCGATCTCCACTACGGTCCATTTCCCATTTAAAATTGATCATCTTCTAGACTTCCAACATTTTTCTTTATCTCGTTTTTAGTTTCTTTTCTATCCCTCTCTTTTCGTTGGTCATACGCACGCACGTTCGTTGGTACGTTTTCGAATTTTCCGCGCGCGCCCGAGAAGGCGCACGGAAAAATTCAACGAACGCGAGGAACGATGAAAAGAAAAGAAAATTATAATAATCGGGATGGACGTGCACGTATAGGGAAATGAACGATAGTATTCATAACGTTAATCGATAGTAGCTCGTATCCCGTCCGAGAACATCGCGCGATAATTATATTCTCGACTCCACCGTCGCAGCACGTTACATTTTAATTATTTATCATCTCCTTTTCTCATATCCATTTTGTAGGTTAGATTTCTTACACGAGCGGCAGTGACTCGTTTTCCTTCTCGTAAAGATACGACGATATTTCAGCTTTTTTCCTATCATTTTGACGTTTTACGTTCCTTCCTGTTTATCCTTGCCTTTTTTTTTATTATATACTATCTTTCTTTTTTCGTTTCCTTTTTCCTATACTCTCGCGTACTTGCTGGTAAGATGGCAGTGCGTGTAGAAACGCACGCAAATGTCACATGTGTATATTCCTTGGATCGTGTTTTATCCGGGACTTGGGCCACCACGCATACCCGATATATATTCTAACCGACGATTTTCTCTTGGTTTTTCTTTTTCCTTTATTGTATCTCATAGTTTACTGGTAACGACCATCCTCACCGTTTCTCGCGAAGAAAGTGTAGGCGAATAGACGGTGGTGAGACGGCGACGGTGGTGGTGGCGATGACGATGATGACGATGATTAACGATGATTAACGATGATGACGATGATGAACGCTGATGATCGATGATAAAATTGGTGACTATAAATGACGAATGTAATGTCGGTGCCGATGTCGATGAAAAAATGGCGATGACGATGGCATAGACTCTGATAAGTTTCTTTTTTAGTTTCGCTTAATGTCTTGAAAACGAGTTACGATTTATAATTCCAATGTTCGAGTTAAGTTAAAGCCTTTTTCACTTGATTAAGGGAGAGTCTAAATTTGGATTGGGGTTAGGCTGTTGCGAGGTCGAAGATGGTGATGGTACCTGTGCCACTACCAAGCCCTTCCCTTCAGAAAGAACATTTCCACCGCTGCCACCGCTCATACCAACACCGACCCCTGCTCCTTCTTTCATTTTCTCGCAGTAATCCGCGAATATGTCACGGAAACGCGCCCAGGACTTCTCCGGTACAGTGATGGCCGTTCTAAAGTTCGTTTTCACCTGAAATTAGGGGGAGTTTCTGTCAGTTTAACCAATCATTCTTTTAAAGTATTTTGACTCAAAATTAGATAGTTGTCGTAACGAGATAGGTAATACGATTCGTAAATATAAAACGATTAACTTGATGCGAATATAATAAAGATTTATTACAAAGTGAGATAGTAATAACATGTAAATGTTTCTTTTGTAATGTGTATATACCTATGTATACACGAAATAAATAATTAATTTTTATACAATGCATATACATACATATATACACGCTACACGTATTATTTTTTGTATAAAACTGAAAAAGACTCACCTCGGAAATTCGCATGTAGATACCACGATTATTTTGACCGATATCAAAGTAAAAATTCTTCCCTTCTACACGCATGTAGCGGCCATCTGGAAGGTCTCCTTTGAAACCTCCATCGTCGGTACCGAATTCCTCAAGAAGATCCGTCAACGCATCGCGGAACTCAATCATACCTTGTGCAGGTATCGCGATTTGCGTTCTGGGTCCTCCTCGCGTTATTGTTTGCGACACCTGTAGTGTTCGTAAAAATATCACAGTTAATAAAACGTTCATGTTTGTCATTTATTAACGACGAAAGATCCATCCAATGCTACATATATATATTTTAATAGAATATTAACTCAATTTGTATATTTATGACAAATGAAGGTATTCAAACCTTGTGCAAATAAAAATTCTTATTTTCAAGAACTTCCATCCATCCATTCTCAAACGTTTCTTCTACTTTTTTATGCAAGTTCCGTTTTAATCGTTAAAATAGAACTAATTAAAAAAGTTTCACGACTCTACGAAGAACTGGACCGTAAGTTACGCCGTGAACGGTACATACAGGGTGACTCACCCGCAGGAAACGACCGCGAGAGTTCTCCTTGAGATCCAGGTAATATCGCCTGTTGTCCTTCACCATCATTTCTGACTTCAATTTTCCATCGTCCGGCACATTTTCCGGATTGGGTGGACCTGACAATACATTTTCGACGAGTTGTTAAAAAAGCGTGAACAATCGTTGAAACAACTTTATTTTTCTCCAAAAACACCAAAAACTCACCTAGGGATGCGTAAAAGTCACTAAACGTTGACAGGTGGTCCCGAAACTCGGATGCTGTACTGAGTGCTAAATAAATTTGGCTTCTTCTACCATCCGCTCCGATCTACGATAAAAAACCAATATTTTGTGTTTAATTCAAAAGAAATTCACACGAAATTAAAAAAGAAAAAGAAGAAAATAATCTATTACCTCGGCGACTTTGATAAATCTTCCGCGTCTATTTTGCTTCACGTCAAGGTAGAATCTTTTGCTTTGAATTTGCAACATTTTCGTCGCCAGCTCCTGCTCATTTTGCTGACTCTGTTGACCTGTAAAAAGTACGGACCCATCGTTAATCGTTATTAAAATAATCCCATTTTAAACTAACGATCTTAAACATACCGTGTGAAAAAAATTCACAAAACTTTTCGCGAAAGATATACTCGATACGTTAGTTTTTCTTTCAAATTCAAATACTCTCATGTTTAGTGTAAATTCGTAATCCGCGCCCATTTTGTCCCCGCGAGGATTGGATAACGATCACGAGAATGGCGTGAGAAGGTGCGGCGAAGTGTCAGAAAGAAGAGAGAAAGAATAAAAAGGATTTTGTTTGAAGCAACGAGTGAGAAAATAAAATGAAGGGAAATAGAAAAACAATCGAGTTAATTAAGGAGTGACCAACAAACGGAGCATCATCCTTCAGGATAGAACAAGTACTTTGTCGTAACAGTGAAACGATGTTGCAAGTCCTCTCCGATCAATAACAGCTGCATCAGAGAGGTCAACGACCTCTTCGGTACCCCACTACCAACGAGATAAACCCCCACCCACTTTTTTATTCCTTCCTCCAATACGGACGTCCTCTCTCGTTCTCTCTTTCTCTCTTTCCTTTTTTCTCTTTTTCATCTTTTCCTGTCGATCCTGGAAAGCTAGCAAAGCTTTCTTTTAGCGACCCTGAATCTTCTGCTCTAAATTTCAACGTGACAACCTACGGCCTAGGAACTTTGAGAGCTACCACCAGGGTTAATCGGTCTAGAGATATTTTGTATTTTAGTATTGGATATTTTGAGAAGATACTCCGAATCTTTGCAATTTGGTTTAATTTTAAGTTCCGAAGCTCGTTCGAACGATTTGAACGGTATTTATACCTAAATTTATCCACGTCACCTATTACATACTATACAGAAATTTCATTTTAACATCCAATGTTTATATTTAAACCAGGAACCACCCTGAATCTTCACAGTGTTTAAAATTTATGCTCGAAACGATAGCTTGGTCAAACTCGAAGGACTATACAACTACAAATTACCCTCGATCTAAATACATATGATTTCATCGTCGGATACTTATACACCTAGAAATAAACTGCTGGTAAGATTTCTGCGCGTTAGCTGGAGCAGAAAAGCAAGCCCTGGGAAGATCGATAGCGTGTCCGAGAGCCCGGTCCAGATCGATCTAAAACCCTAAGAGTCTCTCTCTCTGTCTCTTTCTCTCTCTTTTACGTACTAGATTGTTGCAAGCTTCCCGGAATCGGGACTGGGCTGAGGTCGCCTTGAAATATCCTGCTCTTGAACATCTTGACGATGCTTTGGTAATCCGTACACCTATACATTCTTCGCGGTACCTCCGCGAATCCAATTTCTCTCCTTCGTATCTTATTCTCTTCTTTTCTCTCACGTCCTGCCAAACAACCTTCCCTCACTTTCCAAGCTCACATATACTGGATTTTTACGAAGCAAAAGCATATCTGGTACAACTCGTATCTCTCTTTTCCAATCTTTCAATCTCGTGAGCCAAACGAGGTCGTGTCTTCGAGGACACCGAAATTAATATATGTCAGAGCATCCTGAATATTTCCTTTCGTTATCGCGCTATCTTCGAACTGATTCTTCTTCTCCTTTTTACTATCTTCTCTTCGATGCGTTCCATGCACGAGAGACCAGACCGGAGATCACCAATAAAACGGACATAACTCGGAGGGATGAGCATCGAATCCATCGAATTCCTTTTCTTTCGTCTTCTTTCTCCCTCTAGCAAGCAGACTTCCCATATTAAACCCTCTCTATCACACTGCTTCTCATCGTTATGAAGAATTGATCATTTTCTTTCGGTACGTGACGACACCAAGCAGAAGACATTACCAACGCCTGGTTCATCTTCCTTCGAATTCCCCTATCATCGTCCCAACAACCAATTTCACCTCTCATCTCACTACTCGTTTCTTCGCACCTCTGGTCTCCTATCTCCTTCTCCCACCTTTTCATTCCTAGGTCACCATTTATTATCAGGAAACGAATCGCCTCTCGTGTATGCGTAACCGTCTTCCGTTCATCCGTGATACCTCGCGACAAGACGATACACTTTCGTTCCATCGACGAAAAAACGTGCCAACAACTTCGACATTCTTTCACAAATAAGATTTACTTCTTCCCCAAACTCGATATTCGTCCTCTTATACAAAAATACTAGCTGATTACGATCGCAAACATTGATTCTTAACGATGGATAAGATTTTCCAAGATGGCGACCAACCCCCGACTCGCGATTTTATCATCACCTAGGCTCGTTATCTTTCGCGAAAGACGAAAACCGAGAATATTAACGGGAAATACGCGACGGAACGTAACTACGGTGATGACGAGGACGATCAGAACGGGTGCATTGATCTCTGCGCCTGGAGCGCGACTCTGCGCTGCACCGACCTGCCTCAATGCGAACTGCATATTTCTCTCTCCTTCCTCCCACCTCTTCTTCCTCATACCGATCAAGTCTGACCCCCCTTCCTCCCCCCAGCCGTGCCTCGTCGCCGTCGCCATCTCTACCCTCCCCCACAACACCCCCTTTTCACAACGGAGAGAGAGAGAGTGAGTGAAAGAGAACGAGCCAGCCATCTCGTCGTTTCCATGAACGACCCGATATGCATTTTCCCGAACGCCATTCCCTTCTTTTTCAACTTTTGAACTAATGACCCATTGACGAACGATCGCGAAAATGTGTTAAAATCGGTTATGATCATCGACAAATACCTCCTATTTTGTTCTGTCGCGTGTATTTCACCGATACATTTCTTTCTTTGTACCGAAAACGTGTGAATTTGAATAAGATAAAGGGTTAAGTGACGAATTCAAAGACTAGTTTTCATCTGTTTTAAGAGAAGTATCTTAGAATCGATAATTGAATTATTATTGGATGTTTTTGTTTGTGTGTCTTTGAGAAACTTGGAACACGGGCGACATAACCTCTTTCGATGAAATTCTTAATCCATACGCTTTTTTGTCGTTTCTCTACCCGTCGTGTACAAGTGTCTCGTGAATAAACTATGTGATATATGTGTATATTTCGATTGAAACGTGATAGAACTGTAAGACAGTTTAAAGATTAGAACCAGAGAGGATTAAAAGGTGGGCTGGCTTGCGATAGCTACGCTCCTGAGTCCGACATATCACGTGACGTCGTTTGTGTCAGCTACCTTCGGGGCACCAGTATTGTATCTTGTCCATCGTGTCGCCCCAGCCAAACTTCACTGGATTCCGCCCAACCTCGCCCTGCGAGATCTCGACGATCTCGCCCATCATCCTCATCGCTGATTCGTCGTGGAAAAATTCGTCCGGTCGACGAATCCGTTGGAAAAACACCGAGGCGGCCTCTTCGCGTGTTTCCGCGTGTGTGGTCGGTGTAATTTTATCTCGAGCACGACGACGACACGCACGACGGCATAGCGAAAGAAACGCAAATATAATTCACCTATATCTACTTGTTCCCTTACTTTCTTCAGAAGGTAGTTAAACTATAATAACTGTAAGAAAAGTAGTCACTATCGCGAGTCTAGCGAATATTTCGAGTCACAATCGTTCAATCGTGCGGATGAATATTCGACGAGTAGTATCCACGTTAACGAAAGTCGAAGACGATCTTCGTGATTCACGAGAGCGTCGTCAGACATTTCACGCACTCGTCCAAGTACGATCGTACACGTACTCTCTCTCTCTCTCCTTTTTCTGTCTCTTTCTATCTCTCTCAGTTCGATCGGTCTCGCGATAGAATCCCGGGAACGTCGGGATGACTCAACAGGCGGCGGACAAGAGTACAGCAAGCCAGAGAGAAGCTCGGCGGCTCTCGCAGAGAGTAACAAACGAGTAGTAGTCGTCGGTCTGGTGGTCGTCGGCTTGACTGATATCCGTGTGCGGTGTTGTATCGGACTTCGGGCCCGGCCTTACCGTCGAAAGATAAAATACCGTGCGTGTTGCCGTTTAACGATAGCGCGCTAGCCTCACAACTCGAAGAAGCTCGCGACTACCGAAGGAGAGAAGAAGAAAAAAATAATAATACGGGGAAAAGAAGAACGGCATATAAGACGACGATGACACATCGGCCATCGATGCCAGCCTTACGTGCTTTCATTTCGTCATAATAAATTATCGCATTCGACACTGTATTTGTCTTTTTCATACGAAAACGCGATATCGTCGAAGACCGAACGAGAAATCATAACACACACGGAATGGTACGGGAATGACGAACCGGTCATTCACGGAGCCCGCCGTCATGCCGATGGAATGCGCGCATCCATGATGGTTCACGTTCGGAGCTTTCGACCAATCAACGCTCGCTGAGCACCGGCTTCTGCGTCCGCCGGCCAACGCTCGCCACGTGATTTCGCGCTTCGCACCACGTGATATCTTTCACTCCCCCCACCAGTGCCTACAAGCACACCGCCATGCTAGCGGCAATGGCGACGCGCGCTTCGCGACGCGACCGCATGACGTCACGCACAGCTGACTGCGCTAGAGTACGCTGCCGGTTTACCGCTTCTCCTTTTCGTATCATCGCTTTACCCTCTCTCCCCCTCTCTATCTGTTTCTGCGCCTATGCTACCCCCACCCCTCTTTAATACCTGCATCCCTTTGCTATCGTACACTTAACCCTTTCCTTTTTTTCTTTCTTTTCTATATCTATATAATTCTCGTTGGTTAGTCTACTTATCCGATCTTATCCGATCTTATCCGATCTCTTTTCGTTTAATCCTCGTTTACTCCCACGATTATCGACTCGAATCGATTATACCGAGTCTCGAATTATCGGTATGTATAACGTTATACAAGAATAAAACGGTAAAACGAGAATGGAGAACGTGGTCGTCCAATAACGTGCCTTGATTCGCTAAGAGCACCTAATTCGTAATTTAGGTCAGGGCAAAATGTGGATACCGCTCCGATACAGATCTCTGAGCGTTCGTATCGTATAGATAACTTGCTCGTGTGTGCTGTACATACGTACATCGATTGTAACGTTTACAGTTATTTTCATGAAATTTATAAGCCATGTTTCTTAGGGATTTTGTAGCACAAAGTTCATCCCTTTTGGAGTACAAGGTATTACTCCGTTATATATTATTCAATGCCGTACGGCTTAAGCGAATTCCGGGCTGGCGAAATACCAATGATAAAATAAACTCAACCGTAAAGGATATTAGCGATGAAAAATGTTACTAGGGAAAAAGATATTTCTGTGTACGGTTACAAAATAATACCCACTGTCGAATTATTCATGAATATTAAAAAAATATATCATTCCCATTTATAGAAATCAGATTATACACATGTACTGTTCGTGTATATGTGTGTGTAGGTAATCGACACGAGTTCTAGCTCGGCGAGCACGCTTCACAAAATGCTTCTGCATCCGCTAATTTAAGAACGATTACTCACCAGAGTCGAAGTCGGCCCCTCCAGCCTCCATGCCACCTGGATTTCCATACTCTGTGAAGAAAAAAAAAAAGAAAAATTATCGTTATAAAACGATCGCAAAACGGAATAAAAAAATTGCTACCACGTATACATACATAAATCATACGTTTATACATATGTAAGTACACGCGTGGAAAGAAAAAAGGTGGCAAACGCCGTGTGCGAATTTTTGCTCGTGCAAGATCATCGGTAATATTACATTCCTTTCGAGTATAAGAAAAAACGAGCCCTCGTTCACGAGGATCATCGAAAAGAATCGAAGGCCGATCGGCATGCTATGAAATACGATACTCGTTCAATCCAGAGAAAAAGCGCGCGTGCCGCGTTACATCGATACGCGTACGGGCCATAATTTCTAATCGAAAATTTAGCTCGATGATCCTTCTCAAGGATAGGAGAGGAGAGAAGGGGGAATAGAAACGATGACGATAGACACGTGGAAAGTTGGTGCGAGCCTTCGTTATCGTCGGCTATCAAAAACGCACGATGAAGAAAACGGCTCCTTGGTGGCGTGAGCGCGCGCGCGCGCATTTCCCCCACTCTCTTTCTAACCATGTCTCTTTGGCTCATCTTGGCGCGCGCGCGCCTCTACGCGATTTATATAGCAGATCCTCGGCGCGAGGTTACATCACGCTCGTACGTTCAAAACGAAATATATGAACGAACGATATCATCGTTGTGTTGTCATATTCGTTAAACGAAATCTCGTTTCTATTTACGGCCACGCGTTATGCTCCAATGAAAAAAAGGTACAATTTTTATGAAAAAAAAAAAAAAAAAAGAAAAAAACAAATCAATTTCTAGGCAGCAACGCGAAAATGCCGAACTTTAACGGCCAACGACAACAACGACGACAAGCACAAATGCGGTGAGAGGTGGAAGTAGGAGATATATATCCCCTCAGCCGTTGCGTGCTCGCGCGGCCATCTTGAATCCTTGCCGCGGTCGAAAAATACGATTTTTTTTCGGGAGGTCGCCGCTTGACAGAAATGAGTCGTTTATTATTACCTCCCTTGAGTGACTCGTTTCGTATCGCTGGGTCTTTGCTAGCCGCGCGTTCACGGCACGTACGTGTAATACGTGAGAGAAACGAGATGCGGGGGTCGGGGGGAATGTATGGTAAGAGAGAGAAGGATAGCGAGATAGCGCCTTCCTCGTTAACCGGAGGCGCCTCCGCACGGCAGAGCACGGTGCTCGAGGTACCGTCGCTCACCCGACGACGACGAGATGTCGGCTCTCGCACACGTATCTGCGACACAAAAAGAGATACCCCCTCCCCTTTTTACTCTCTCCGGGCTTCCGCGTCGGTGGCGCGGTGGCACCGATCATCTAACGGCGTTTACCACGCGGATACGTGTTTCGATACTCCTCCTTACTTAGTGGCTGATCGTCCAGGCTCTCTCGGTCGGACATTGCTCCTCTCGCACCTCCTTCTTTTCTTTTCCTTGCTTCTACGCGTCGTCGTTACTCGATGTCTTCGATAGCAGCAGCAGCAGCAGTAGTAACGGCGGCAGTAGTAGCAGCAACAGACCCCAGTATAATCTAAAAGCACGCACGCACAGCCAGATCTTTCTCTCTCTCCTCCTTGCGGCGCTACCCCGACGTTATCACTACACACCAACGAGCCTACCAACCAGCTTGGCCAATCCAGCACACACCACTTGCGAATTTTCCACTTCTTCACACACCACGACCCGACCGCCGACCGACCGTCCGTCCACGGCACCAGTCGTCACCACCACCAACACCACCACCACCGCGACGACGACGCCGACGACGACTTCGACGACAACGATGACGACGAAGACGACGGCTGCTACCACTACTACTACTACGGCTACTCTTCCTCCTCTACTATTCCACTACTACTACTACCACCACCACCACACGGCACACGCTCTTTCGTTCGTTCCTCGTCGTCGTTCGCCTACCCGCCCGCCTGCTTGCCAGCCTGCCTTCCTGCCAACCTGCCTTCCTACCAACCTGCCTGCCTACCCACTCGCTCGCTTACTCGCTCTAGACCGTTCCACGCTTGCTCGCTCGCTCGCTCGCTCGACCGACCACCAGTCCCCTCTCCTCTTTTTCTATGATATCTGCGCGAACAAGAGAGAGAGAGAGACGTGAGAGTGTGTGAGAGATGCGAGAAAAAGTTTAGGGAGGGAGAGAGAGAGAGAGAGAGTGTGTGTATGGACGTGCGCTTGTGTATATCTCTGATCTGTATGCGTTTTCTATAGCAGCGCTCTCTCTCTCACACATGTAACTCTCTTTTAGCCCGCTACTGTCGCCTATTCGCGAGTAGACGATGATACGCGTATATCCATCTAGAGAAATTCTCTTTTCGTTTCTTCGCGCGAACCAAAAGTCTCTTCCCTCGCGGATTTTCTATCACGAGTCTTTCTTTTCCAGCGTATCTTATCCTACCGTCCCGTCTCAATCGTCTCGTTCTGTCCTCGTCGTCACATCACTTCTCCTCTTTCGCCCCCTTCCGGTCGAACCATGTATCACTTTCGTTTCCACGATGCTCATGCTTATGATTTTTCTCGTACGGCGGCGTTACTCGTCGCTGCGTCTTCGTTCCATCTACCGTCCGTGACATTTCATGGATCGTGAAAACTTCATGTTCGACCAATCACGGTTCCTCGATATTGCGAGAAGCCAATCGAATCCAGAGTGCTCGATAAGAGTGCAAGATTCAAATTTTTTCAGCGAGTATTATTAATTAAAGAGGCATTGAACTTGATGTATAAAGTTTTCACGATTAATTCATTAACTAAATAATAATCTTATCTTTGAGTATATTTCATGTTACTGTAATCCGGAATGGTAACTGTAGTAGTTATGGGTTTGGATTATTATAGAAACTTATTATCGGATTACGTGAGATCGTCTCGTTATTTTTTATGAAATAATTGCTTATGAATTTCAATTAGTAATAGTTTCATTTACAGGCTTAGTACCAATAGATTCTACAGGCTTAGTAATAATAGATTCTTCAGGCTTAGCACTAATAGATTCTACAGGCGTTTCGGGAGTAGTAACTTCTTCTTCTTCTTCTTCTTCTTCTGGTGGTAGAATATATGTTCTGTCTCCGACTTCTCTCGGAGGCATCCAAGATGGTACGAGCTTTACGTGAAGGCGCCATTTTCCATATTGATTTGCTAGATGATTTTCAAACACGACATATTCGAGAACATCTTTTCTTAAAATGTCACTTCCCTTATACAAGCGTCCGAATCTATCGTAGATAGATAACATCTGTAAAGATGAGTAATATTAATATTTTAATATGCTCATAAGATATATTTGTAAAATTGAATAACTTATAGAACCTGTTGACTATGAAAGCGGACAGTAATTTGTCCGAATATGTTATCCTTTGACATTACTTCGGTATGTCTTGCATGTACGATGCGCGGTGGTTCCAACGATTCCAAATATTTCCAACGAATAGTTTTATCCATAATATTATGCAACATTCTCTACAATAGTAAAAGATAAAGTTTTTACTATTAATGTTACGGTACGATATTAAACGGATATATGAAACTTACAGCATAAGCGACTTCTGTGACGTACTCCCTCAAAGCTTCTGTGTTTTTTCTGTAAATATAATAAAAGTTTATTTAAGCTATATGGAGCTTGTTACTACCAATAAAAACACTTACGCGGCCAAACTTTCGTGTGCTTTTATATAAATATCTAACGCTTGCTCCGGAAAGTCTTTCAATGAAAATGTATCGTCGAACGTTTTAATTTTCCTAACGCTCATCATTGATTTTCCCTTCATTTGCATATCTGTGAATCTTTGCTTTGCTCCCTATGTTTCGGTAATGTATAAATGTTTATATTAATCGTATCTAAATCAGTTTATTGTACGATATAAGGTATAATAATTATTTTTATTTGTTAAAATTTAAAGTTTTCTAGAGATTCTGCCTTTCATTATACCTCTTTGGTTATCGCAGAAAATTTTCCATCTCCTTCTGGTGCTATGTAAGAATCAAATGCGGATGGCGTACAACTGATATACATTGGTCGTTCCATCCATTGCTTTCTTGGTAACAATCCCTGTTCCTTCATAAACGAACGCTGTCTCTCACGGGTCAACTTTTCGTCTGTTCTTTGAAAATTTGGGAGATCGACTTTAATAAACTTCGCTTTTCTCTCCTTTTTATATTTCGGATTCCAATGTTTGGAATAATATCTAATCTGTTTCAAAGTACTTTGAGAGTGCAAGATAGCGCTCAACATAACAGGTGAATTATTCTAAAAAAAAATATTCTTACGTTACTTCTATAATTTTCATAATTTGAAAGTTATACGATAATAGTAAATACCTGCATATACTTTCCGAAGATGCAAGTTGCACGTAACGAATAACTCGGGATCATTTTTTTTCTTTTAAATAATATTCTTTCGTTTGTCGTATATATTATAAGTAATGTTAATTATAAAATAAATAAGAATCATCGACTGTTACAGCATGTTGCTATACTTCTATTATATTTACTGTTATTATTATAGGTTAGTTTAAAAGAAACCAAGTAGCCTTTGTAAAATAGGTTATGTGAGTCGTTAATGATTGGATAGCAATCTGTTACCAGATTGGTTCAAATCGATGATCAAAACTTTGCCGCTAAATATAAATTCGCGAATTTTATCATTTGACTTTGCAAGGAATAATTGAATTAGAACAATAATTGTATCAAAGTTAAATAATCTAAGTTGACCTAAATACATTTTAATAATAATACGAACATTGTTTTATAAATAAACATAAATAAACATGCAGTACTCGCTCGTAGAAATTACGAAATTTTTATATTCATTACATCATTCAAAGTTAATAAAATAATTCTGTATAATAGTTCCATCACATTAATGCGAGGTAGTATTCTTATAAATCTATTATTTTAGATCTATAACCTGGGAACAATGTTTTTGGATTGGACAACATGAGTAATAAGAATTCACAACCTGTTTTGTGAAATTGTTAGATTTATCGTTCTTCACAACAGGTTTAGCGATTAATTAATTATATAAAATCAGTACTGCGATTTATTATCGTATCATGTAGTTTAAAAAAAATTAACGCGATGGCAGTCATTGAATTGCTTCGTTGTTTCCAAAATGAGCATAATGTCTTGAATCCACGATATATGGCTGGAAATTCGCGTATAAAGGGAATAGGAATAACTATCACAACTTCTTGTACCGCCACTTAGAGTTTCACCAAGACCGACACTAACAATACCTCTTATGTACCATAAATTACCAGTTGGAAATACTAAACCTCCGCCACTATCACCATCACAAACTGAAGTGCCTGGAATAATTAAATATAACCAATCATTTAAATTTAAAAATATATCTAACATTATAATATCAACTTATATGTCTGCTTAGTACTTGAATTCAAGGATAATACTAACCATTCGTATAACCCGCACAAAATTTATCATTCGTGATGAACTTTTCTGAATTAGCAGCACCGCCTGCAGACTTGCATTGACTGTGAGGAACATATGGTAATGATACAGATTGTAGAATGAAACTCGATGGCCCCGTAGCAGTTCTACCAAATCCAGCAACTCTTCCATATTTCCCAGGTTCTAGTACAGCTTGATCGCTATACACACTGGTATCCAAACATGCTGGCAATAATAAAGACGAGAGTATAAATGGTTCTTCAATCTCCAGTATAGCGATGTCCGAAGCATAGTTTCCTTCCAAACCCAAATAATTACAATTCATGTAAATGTTTTTCACCTGAAAGATGAAGTATAACATATTATATAATTCTTAACAATAGATACATTCGACATCTTATATTTAGTGTATTATACTCATTTTAATCTTTTATACCTTGGCTTTTTTAACAGTAGTTGGGTTATGCACGGTAGAATCATAATCGCGGAAAACATTTCCAGTTGCGATATAATACTTTCTTGCGTCATGTACTCTCTTATTTGCTTCGTCATATATACAATGAGCTGCAGTAATAAGTAGATTGTCTTTTATAATTGTTGCGCCACATGTAAATTCCTTTGGTCCATCTGGACTTTTCATTTCGTATAAAGTAGCATGCCATGGAAACTCAGCGACATTAGGAGCAGTACCATTTACAATGAGAGGTGTATACTTTGTATTAGCGACTCCACATACTAAAACATATATTCATAAACATATATATGTTGTAACTACTGCATCATGTAAAGTATTTAACATAATATTTAGCAAGAGATAATTCACAGTATTTTTATTTTATTGTATTCCAACATGATATGCATCATATTTTTAAATAGTTTATATTTGATGGGATCAGGTAATAGATTTCAAGTGTTTTGAATGCTTCATTTAATTTATTATTAATCATACTTTGATCATTTGTCACAAACAATAGTCACAGAACAAATAAATAAATTAGAATTGTATTTTGGATTTTGTTAATTCAATAAATAGATAAATTAATATTATCTGATTAAAGCTTCTGTTATTTTGTACTTGAGACTTTCTAATTATAATACTTTCACGTGAATTATCTCAATTCATTTATTAATTAAATCTCTATAGATTTATTGTTGCATGTGCTATACTTGATTTAAAAGTATCTCATTATGTCTATTTTGTCATTGTTTTACATATAACAAAGTTCGGAATTATGTCCATATATATTTAGATTCTGTTATGCCATTTGAACTTTTCTTTGGTTCTAATATTCTAATATCAATATCAGGATTAGTTGGTGTGCGAGTATCTGTGTGTATTATAATTTTATCAGGCAAAACTTCAACCAAAGGACTTGGACTGTTATTATTTCCATTAGTAGTTTGTAAGGATATAATACCACCCCCCACATGAATGTTAATAGATAGCGGACCTGGAACACATCGTATAGGTTCTGGATCCCATTGACCTCTTTCATTGCATGTAACATATTCTCTTTGTACAGAGAGAAAAGATGTGTCTTGACGATAGCTATTTTGGCAAGACACTTTTGCCGTTGTTCCAGGCAAGACTGGAGAATCACAAGATACCCATTGATTGTTATATGTACATTTGGCTTCTGTTGAAGCCGAAGTCAGTGGCTTACAACGTATTTCTAAAACAATTTAATGATATCTATTTAGAAAATATTACAGAAAATATTATATGGCACTAACAATGATAATGGATCATAGATTAAGACGATATATAAATATTATGATATAATTTTTACCAATACACTCTGGTATAGTTAACCATCTTCCACCTGGACCACAAAATACATCCTTGTACCCTTGTATTTTGTAGCCAGGATTACAAGTATAAACCAGATAAGCGCCTGGTTGCAATTGTCCTCCTGGTTGCACATCACAATGTTCTCCTGTTGGGCATTGTGATCTGTGTAATTTCCAACTGCCATATTTTGGCTGCTGAGGAGCTAAACAAGCAGCTTGTTGGGGCCATGATGGATGTGATGTTGGCCTATTTGGAAAAGGAGTAACTTCGAATGGTGTTACAGGAGATTTTGTAGTTCCCGCACACAATTTTGGATCTTCGTCAGACCCATCAGCACAATTTTCTACACCATTGCATTTTAAATCTCCATCTATGCAAGCTCCATAATTACAACGAAATACCAATTGGGGGCAGCTATAAAAAATGATAAATATTGACCAATAATAAATGACAAATAATATGGAAATGCAACATTAAGATTGATATTGTAGTTTAATAAGTTATTTGATTGTATTGTTCTTACTTAAAAGACCCACACTTGAGATCTGTTTCATCCGATCGATCTTTGCAATCAACAGTACCATCGCACAGTGCAGTATTGTCAATGCATTGACCATTATCACATTTGAATTGATTTGCAGAGCACTCTACAGAACTTGTCATATTTTTTAAGTTCTGTGTGCACCTAGGTAATGTTTCATCACTGTTATCTAAACAATCTCTTGCTCCATTGCAAGTTAAATCACCATCTATACAAGCACCATAATTGCATCTAAATGCATATTCGGAACATACAATTCCTGGTTTAGAACATTCAGCTTCTGTTTCATCAGAGTGATCTTTACAATTTGGCCAACCATCGCACAAAAGTTCATTTGCTATACAATCTCCATTTTTACATTGAAACGTTTGAAAGCTATGAGACAATGAACAAATATAATTTTCTCATTGTATCATGAACAGACAGTACTTGTTTTTATAAGTGTTCTTACTTACCCACATTTTTTAGTTCTTTGTGTGGATGCAATATTTAAAAAAGCTATGAAATTAAAATAATTCCTTCATTATTTATTCATTATTTGAATCTTACTATGTATAATATAATTTAAAAATAATTAAAAAAGCTAACACATGTTATTACATAAAAGCAATTCATTAAGTATATCATCACAATGTGATATGGATGCAAATGCAAAAAAAAATCATGTAAAAATGTTTATGCAAAAACTGATTTGATATAAAGTATAAAACATGTGTTATTGCAATGCATACTATACAACAAGTAATTTATAATTTACAAATACGTTCATTTAAAAGATTTTATTTAATAAACACATAAAAGAAAATCTGTTGTGTTGAAGAAATTGACAAACGATACGTACAAAAAATCGATGTTTTATTCATCATTGCTTTCTATTATAACGTATTAATAACGTATATGAATATAATGTGATAAAAAAAGGTTAATTGTAACTGTATAAAAAATTACCATATAAATAGAAACTCAAATGTACTATCAATATCTACATGTATATTATTATTATTGTTACAATTCATGGAAATTATAGGTGACAAAAAAATAGAAATATTAAAAATGTATAATGTCAATACGTAATATGAAAATTCTACTTTTATCGCATTATTAGTATTATCTTCGTTTTGTATATGTAAGATTCCTCTCGCAGTTCAAGGACATCGTTTAGAGTATACACGAAACGGGTTTCTGATGATTTCGTAGTTTTGCGTGTAGTATGAATTAAATATTACATTCCCGTTATTAGATAGGAATATATTTTTTACTCAAAACGTAATATAGAACTTTTCGTCGGTATTTGGAAGTTTTTTTTTGTAAAATTAAATATATATGAACTCATAACGGATATTATAGAATGACATCGACCGGGATTTCCAAGGTGATAAAATCATTTTAATTCATCTTACGACTATCATATTGATATGTGACCTGTGTTTCTCATATATGACCCTCTTAAAGACAATAAATATATATCTATCTATATACATAAATATATCTATATATATACATGTAATGTACGTATATGCTAACACTTCTTTATACACAAGCATAGAAAAATACGCATACATATATGTGTATATATATATATATATATAATTAATATTATTTCATTAATTAAAAATAAAAAAAATTGTTTAATAAATATCGAAATATAACGCGTATTTTTTAAACGAAGCGTTGTTACTTACTCAAGAATATAATTAAAGGAATAAATCTTCGGTTAATTTTCATAATAAGGAGAAGAAATGACTGCTCAAATCAGGATGATACTTATACAGATCCTCGTTGGGCCGTAGCTAGTCATCTACTGATCGAATGTATCAATCCGGAATTACCCGCTTGAGTAAGACACGTTTGTGTTGTGTGATATTCGTATCGGTGAGCACATACCATACGCATGCAAGCAACGTGTAGAAGAAGGAAATAATCGAAAATAATGAACTCTCGTATTTGTAGCGTAAATACCAAGGAAATTGATTACGTTTGTCGATTACAAGTATCATTAGTATTTAATACATTGGGTATTCACAGATAAAACCAATGCGATTATAAAGAAAAGCGGGAAACGAATAAAGATTGAAAAGACAATTAATTCTTTTGTGAAATAAAAATAAAAACGAGTTTTTATGAATTTTTATCATGTTCTATCGTTCATGTATATACATTATCACGAATGTGATTAGTATTTCTGCTGTTTATGTGTAAAAGGTAAATTTATGTAACTGGTGATAGGAAAGAATTATTGGTATTATAATGCAATAGGTTCCTCTCTCACTGCAAATGAATGCATAGGAAGACTGGCAATCCAATTTAGCGTTCTATTTTGTATTAGTTAAGGTAATGGCTATGTGAAACTATGTCTTATTAGATTTGAAACGTCTAAATACATTATTAAAAAAGGATACGTTTTTTCTGCAACTTCTGTATCCACAACATGTTTTATTATATATTCTGTTTGGAATTTTTCTACTTCCTCATCGCACTCTTTCCAATCTAAAGGTTCATGTATACCATCTGTACCATACCTTTGGTTATAATAATCATAATGTACCTAGAAAAAAGATTTTATGGTGTGTAATATTATTTTGTTATAAGAATGTAATAGAATTCAGAAATAAATTTCTTACATAATTTAGAGATAGACCTAAACTAGGAGCTATTGGTATATCCATCTTTTCGTCCTTGAATGCCTCAAGGAAGGCATCTTCTGTTATAAAATGTCTTGCATATGCGACAACCATAGAGACCATCTTTCTTATTTGATGCAACATGAAACTTTGTCCTTTAACTTCCAATACCGCAAACTCTATGTTGTTTGATACAAAAGTTTTTGTACATTGGAAATTTATAATATAACGTTTTGCACGTGGATCTAATGGTTTCCTATGAATATATGAAGCATTCGTATGTATTGTATAATTATTATCAAGGTAGTAGGATTATTGTGCTTTTATGGAATAACTTACACTTTTGATGTAAAATTATGAAAATTATGAGTTCCCTTATAAAGTTGCAAAAACAAATTAATTTTTTCTAAGGCTTCTGGACTTAATCGAAAATCAGTATATGGTTTCCCATCAATAATGGATAACTCTTCCATTCGCTTTTCTACATCACATTCCCGTGGGTCTGGTAATGAAGCTTTATCCTCTGGAGCAAATGCAAATGTAGGAATAATATATCTATATGTTCGACCATCGCATTGAATTTTGCTATTAAAACCCTTTGTAACACGTTTAATATCGAACACCCTAATTTCATTGGGTAAGAATTCATTTATGCTCTTCTTACATACATGTTCCGCTGAAACAGTTTATATTGTTAAATTATTCAAACTATGTTATTAAAATTATACATATTCATTTAGACTTCAAAGTTTAGAAACATCCAAAATCTTATTTATATTATAACAACAACAAAAATGCTTCTTACGTAGTTTTAGAGAAACAACCTGTCTGGCAGCTGATACTCCTTTATCTGTTCGCGCTGCTCTTTGAAAATTAAATGTTCTTAAATTTTCAAAATTTTCCATAGTAATCAAATTAGTTTTTAACAAGGCATTTAATAAATCTTCCTCAATAGTTTTCATGCCAGGATTTTTTTGCATTCCATAATAATCTCTACCAAGATAGCCCAACATTATTGCATAAGGTTTTTTTTTTATTCTTTGTACTTCTACCTTTTGTATTTTTGCTACAGTGTTTTCATCTTCGTCTATATTTAACCTTTTATTTGACGGACTATTCACATTTGCATCAATTTCAACTTGAACCGACATATTTCTACAAATAGTATCACCTAATAACAATTTTAAGTTAATAAAAAACGCTAATGTATGTCAATTTATCGAATTATTTACCTAATTTACAATTTATTCGTTGTAACGCGTTAAAACTATAAAATACACGATTTATACTCCGCAACATCTGCAATAAATATGTCTCGTGACAAAACAATTACAAAGTGAGAATTCCTTTGTATAAATTTTATAAACAATTATTTTTATGTTTATTTAATAAATACTTCATAATGTAAGTCAAATACATTATTAGGTTAAGATGGTTAACACTAGGGATGTTCGATTCCGATTCGATTCTCAAAAGAATCGATTCTTTGGTGCAAAAGATCGATTTTTTGAATCGATTCTTCGCCTTCCGATTTTTTAGAGAATCGATTCTGCACCCCGAGAATCGATATTTGATTCTTTAGTATAAAAAACATCAATTTTTCTGCGATCCTAGCCGATCCGCGGAAGAGAATCCCCATTGAAGGGAAAAACGAGCGAATATTCGTTGTTTCTTGATTCTCGTAGTCACGAAGAATAGATATAAGGAGTCCGAACGTAATGTTAAAAGAACGGGTTCACTTTAACTAGGGCGCGCCACTGTTCAAGAAGTACTCGTTTAAATTATTATCCATGCAGACCTGGCCGCGTCTTATCCCCACTCCGCCCAAAGCTGCGCAAAGCCTGGTCGTTCTCTCGGTGAACGCAGTATAGTACAGGTACGTCCTGAACATATGCGTCACGAGTGGCAAAGAAATGAACTACCACTGCTGAGTACATAAATCTAGGGGAAAAGCCTATACCGTTCGGACTCCTTATATCTATTCTTCGTGCTCGTAGTAATCGATTTCTTAACGAATGAATTAGAGGCTTTTTTTTTTTTTTTATTTTTTTTTGCTCGTCGATTTGAGTCTTTCGTGGCATTAGTGGAAGTTCAGGGATCCGAAGATCGATTCTGCGAGAATCGATTCTTCAGTTCCGGTCTTTTTGATGAATCGATTCCGGCGATTCGATTCAGGATCGATTAAAAAAATCGATTCTTTCAAGAGAATCGAACATCTCTAGTTAACACTACCCTCGCAGCGTGCTTGTGATGGTCCATAAACAAGATATGATATAGATCTACAAACAAGTACAAATTTCTACTTACCATTCTACGGAACACATTGTTTTATATTACTTTGTATTTCTCAAATTATTATTGTAAATTCGTAAATGGAGGTAGAAATAGGTAATTCAAAAATAAAAAAAAATAAAACAATTCAAGAAGTGCTTCTGCAATGTCTACTGTTTGTCATTTAGGAGAATGCCGATTTGGATTTGATATTATGTGAATTCCAATCTTAAAATTATACGTGATTATATACAAAATTGGTTAATCAATAATTTTATTTTATGGAGCATAATTTGTGTAACATATATATGAGAAAAGGATTTGTATTTCTTTCAATCAATCTTATATTAATTTATGATTTGTAAAAGGATCTATCAAGATACATTATATACAGGAATTATACATGGTTATTGTTCTATAATGCTCAATGTATAAATACAATATATACATTTAAGTTTAATGTTAAATATTAATCACGATGATAAGATCTGACTTTGTACATATATTAGTCTTCTTCTTGAATACATTTTTCTACCAGTTCTCGTAAATTTGGATTTTCCATAGCTGCTGCTATTCGTTCCTTGTCATTTATCTGTTTGTTAACTATAATCAAAGGAAATATATTAAATGAAATAGCACATTGAATTCAATAAATATCATATACTGTAGTTGAGTTTAGACAACTTTATATTCTTATGTCAAAATAAAGTTTGCTACTGGGTAAAAAAAAGAAATATTAGATGGTATATGATTACAAAATTGAGGATATTATAATATGTAACATTTTTTGTTCATACTTTCTTCTTCGGTAGAATGTGTGCCTTCTTTGATAAAGATATCTAATTTAAACACTGCTACTAGATGCCGTTCAAGCTTTACTCTAATGCATAATCCTATAAGTGTCGCTAATGAACAATGTGGCACTGTTGGATTAAATTCAACACGTATTACAGCAATACCACTAGGTGTACTTTGACAAATATTGACACAATCTTCGTATATTATATCTAGTTGCTCTAAAGTTTGTGGTTTTTCTGGATCCTTGATTGTTCTCAACAAATCTAAGAAAAACATATTTATGCTAAAAGGATTAATCATATATCGTATTAATTTATAAGATGTTTATCTTTTTAAGTTGTATAATAAAATAAATAACAGAGCATATAGTTATGTCAAAATACTTAATAATTATTCGTATTTCGCAATAGTATTACAGATCATTGTTTTTCATCATCATTAATTATGCATTTTGGATATCACTGACATGACTGTCTAAAAAACGTGATAATTAAACGTACCATAAACAGATTCTTTTAATTCTTCATCTGTTTTTAGCGTAAAAGCATTTTGATGTTTTGACTTTTCGACATCCGTCGTTCCCATGATTCTTTCTGGAAGTATACCATCTCTTACTTTCCCACCAATCGATAACTTCCGAAAAAATGATAGCATATTTATTCACTGTTAATGTGATATAACAGCATACTGTAAATAATCAGTGCCTGTCAACAAATGTTTTAAAGGTTATGTTCTGAAATTAGTTGCCAATCAAATCTAATATGTACAGCGCCATCTTAAACTTACAAAACGGAATGTGATAGCACAGATCATATAAGGATAAACCAGACATACAATGGGCTTTCGTGTCCCATGTACTGAAATACCGATCGTACGAAAAAACAGACGTTTTCTAACGCCTTCTACGATAAGGAGCGACGAGTTTCGGTACTATATTTAACCGAATAATCAAAGTCGGTAATATCAATATGTAAATAGAAAAAGTTTACTCCAAAATTGTTGGAGTATGGGTCTTTTTCAAGCTTCAAACTGCTGTATCTTTCGAACCAACCACTTTATTATATTTCAAAATTTAATATTACAACAGTAGTCATTGAGTAAAATCACATAAAAATATAAAAAAGAACATTCCTTTATAACAAGAAATAATATTTTAAATACCACTTCACGTATCTTCAGACTGCACCAATACCTGTTTCTTTGAGGAAGAAATAGATGGTTTCTGCAAAGATTTTTCTGGTGGAGATAAACCTGCAAAAGATTATAAGTTAAAAATTCGTGTAAAATATTTTACTTAAGTTCTCACCTTCCACACCTAAGTTCTTCAAGCGCTGTTCAAGATCTTGTAATTCCACATTTTCATTTGTTGTATTTGCTGTCGAGTTACATACATCATCTGCATTCATTAATTCTGAAAGTTCCTTTTCTAAATCTGAATCCGATTCAAAGTCGATGTTTGGTAATGTTTCTGTTAACGTAGATTGTACATCTCTATAATTTTCTAGTGCCTGCAATATTTTACAAAATTTATAATACTAAGTTAATATAACAAGGTACTATTTGACTAGTTTTCAAATTTCTATGTACCATATGAGTTTTATTTATTACCTCATTTACATCATCTATGACATCTCTGACTTCATGTTCAGTTAATCCTTTCTCTTCAAACTTCATCAATACATTAGAACCAATTTTATAAGCATTAAGCACATCACTATTCGTATGTGTGTCCTGAATGCTTAATATAAGAGCACGTAAATTTGCAAGTGTTTTTGCACGTTTCTCAATTGTTTTTTCTAATTCCATTTTTTTCCTTAAGTGACTTTTTGCTACTTGTTGCAATTCTTTTGCCAAATATATTTTGACTTTATCCACGATAGCAACCTTTTCTTTTTCCAGCAATTCAATTTCTCTTTCAAGCTTACTTTCTTGATTTAACAGTTTGTATAAGGCTTCTTCTAGTTCTGAAATGTCATGCACTTCTTGCATAGAAAATTTTACTAATAATTCATTGCTAGTGGAGCTTTTTCTAAATACTGCTTTTTTCTGATGCTTAAGCCAAGTTAATGCCAGTTTCAATGTATTATCGGTAATACCAGAATTACCCTCTATCTTTTTGCATTTGTCAAATATTTCAGAAGTAGAAGTAAGAATATATTCGCTTTCATTTCCAACAATAGAATGTATAAGTTCTCCTACTTCTTTTACTGCCATCAGATGTACGTATCTTGTGCATATGTTTACATTTTGCCCTACCACATAATCTTTCACTTTGCAGTAAGACCACGTAAGAGGTTTCTTTATAAATATATTCAGAGACCATGCTGTCCAAGAATCATTTTGTTCTTTTAAAAATTCTTCTTCCAACACTATTTCTCTATTCCTGATAATAAGAGATAACCATCCATACAATATCCTTCCTATCTTTTTAAAATTTTTAAATAATTAAATCATTAGCATTACCTTAACATTTCGTCTATTACTGTTGTCAAACAAAGAGGGCTGCATCCTTTACGTTTGAAGATTTCATTTAAATCAAAGAGAGAAAAACTACACTGCATTGTATGTTTCAACCATACATGTATAATGTCATTCCAAAATTTGTATTTTGAAATCCAGTCTTGTTGATTTGCAGACTTACTTCGAAATGGGGCAAACAGTGCATTCATTCTATCATCTTGGTTCCAACAATCTGGCATTTTTTCAGGGGGTAATGGCAAGTTTGTATTTAATTCACTTTTTTCCAGCATGTTTACTTTTTCTTGTTTCTTATAATTACAGTTATTTATCTAGATACAACATTTTGATAATAGAATAAATTATGATATTGTTTTATAGGTTATAAAATCATATTCAGTTTATAGTTTATATAAGAAATATTTTTCTTTATACTTTAATATAAAATAAATCGTACCTTGTTATAAAATCATATGTATTCTGTTATTAATTACATTGGTGTTGCTTGATGTTTACAAAAATATTGAATATATACAAGATATCGAGTAAATAACATCAATGGACTTTCCATTTCTATAGTTAGAACTGGTTAGAACGTAAACAATGATTGGAAAGATTTATTTAAAACAAGTTGAACAAAGTCTCGTTGAAAAGTCAACAGATGAAAATGTCAAATGAGAAAAAAAAAAAAATAGTCAAAGTCAATTTCAAGAACAGAACTATATTCGAAACTTTCGAATGCGACTAACGTAATGAATATGAGATTTTATGAAAATTTGCTCATAACCATTTAGTAGCATCATCTTTTAACTCTCCAACGAACCTTCGACATTAAAATCAGACAAGAATTGTAGTCAAGAGAAATCGTAAAATCGGTAAAAATGCCGCTGTAAGTTCCATCCAGGGTATGGACACTCAATGCATAAGCATAGGAGCCTTATTTAACGTAGTCCCCGAGTAGGAGTGCAGTCCCCGCTAGCCCTTTTAACTGTCCTCAGGACTTTCCTATGTAAGATAGACTACGGTCATTCATATTTTTTTTTTTTCAGAAGTTTATGGCATGGAAAATAGCTGTTTTATTTGTTAAATATCTTTTTCCGTTTTCAAACCGCCCTCGCGATGGGACTGACGTGTCCCAGAGGAGGCGCATGCGCATAGGTTGCTCGAGAGTCGGGTCGGTAACGTAGGTCGGTAGCGAAAACGGTTGACCAAGCAGTGCACATGGACACGAGTAGGGTGCTGTGTGCGTGAGCGCCGTGGACGTAAAGTGGGAGACGCCGGTAGGTCATAGTGGGGGGTCGCCGCTTCGGACTTCGGTCCTCGGTTCTGGCATCACTGGTCCACACCCTGGTTACATCTAGCGGTAAAGACTTTACCAAATAATTTAAGTATTGCCACAGTTTGGAGGATATGTTTACAAAATTCTTTTGACTACAATTCTTATCCAATTTGAAGCACTACATATAAATATAAATTCTTTGTTATAACTGACAATCTATAACACAAGATCAATTATTAATAACGATTTGTATGTCAAACATTATTTAATCATGATATAACAATAAAATTCATTGGAATACTGTATGTTTATAAAGTTATAAAATATATGTCTATATCTTAACACAGTTTTTATATGAAAATAATTATATGTTTCTATTCAGTATTTTTTCAACCGATTTCGGATGTTTTGTGAGCACTATTCTCTTCCTTACTGCTGGACGGATTTGTAACATGATTGCACCAATTTTTTTTTTTTTTATTCATTATCCTTTCGAATTTGTATGTCTCGAACCTGTTTCTGTAACATTTCTATTTTTTTTTCTAAGCCCTGTTCATCCTCATATTTTCCTGTTTCAATTGTTGATGGAGCATCACCACCACCTATTATAGATGATTCTTCTAATGTTTCTTTTAGAGCAGTTTTACTTAAATCCTTAAAAGATTTAATGGGTGATACTCTAATATTACATAAATCAGCTGTTAAAGTTCTGATATTTTCTTCATCTGATAAATTAGTGTACTGCATTTTTGTATTACATGACTTTGACAATGTCGAAGTTAATGTTTCAGATAATTTGGTCACTTTTTCTAATATATCTAAAATATACAGTTTTAATCGAGTAAAATTCATGATAATTTTTATACATTCAAAATATTACCTGTTAAATCCATGGTTTCTGAAGAAAAGTTAATTTCATTTTGTGGTGCAAAACTTCCTCTACCAAATAGATGTTGTCTAATATTAAATAAATTTCTAGATCTCAATTTATTCTTTACCATGTGATCTTCAGTATCCTTTTTAACTTTTTGTGGTGTTTTATACATAATAGATTGTTCCATACGTATTATACGTCCAGCTCTTATATATGGAATTAAGGATGATAGATTTGCTTGTGTCCTAGGGACACTATTTGCTGGTTGTATTGATAGCGGTGGTTTATAATTTTGTACTGCAATATTAATCAGTTTTACAAATATAATAAATTAATAGTAATAACTTATGCAGTTTTTATAAAAACCTGTATATGGTGTCCTTATATAAGTCAAAGTTTTTTCATCTTGTGGCAATCCATATATCGTAGAAGAATAATTCAGACTAGAATCTGGAAGCAAGTAAATAAATTAAATATGAAATTGCAGTATTTGACATTGTGTAAAAGTCAAATTTTTATGTTATTACCATGAACCATATCTCCTTGCCCCATACTAGCTTTTCCATAATTAGTAATTATTAGCATTGAGTTGTTCATAATTATAACTAAAGCAGGTTGCAGTCGTTTTATTACATTTAATATCAGTTCACATCTTTTAATAACTCTTAACTGTTGTGGTTCAGTTGCATTTTCTACTAAAAGTTTCTTTGCACTTGCATCAGCCTCGAATATGGCTAAAAATGTATGTTATGTTGCATATATAACCATAATTTATATACAATTTCATAAATGATATTACCTGCTTTTAATTCTCGAATCATCATTATTGTTTGTCTGTCAATATTATCACTTCCAATATCATTTAAAGTTGCAGTTAGCTGGCTAGACAACGAAACTGCTCGTAATACAATACCTTGAACTTGTTGCTGAGTTACAGTTTCCCTATTGTCTAAACAATCAGACATGATACGTATACGCTCTTGAAGATCGTCTAAAACTACCTAGATAGTAAGTCACATTGACTGATTTATTCTAAGTTATTATGTAAATATGTGTGCATATACTCATAAAAATTACTTGGCAATAAGCTGCAGAATCAATAATCAGATTTACAGTATTATGTAATTTATTCATCTCTGATTGCCATTGATACGTCAGAAGTTTTACGCTAGCACGCAGTTCTCTGTTATCTGGATGAAGATAAAATGCAGTGATAGCAGCAACTAATTCATTTTCTAATGATTCAAGACCTGCCAAACAGTTTCGTATTTTGTTAACACCTAAAATCAATTAATTTTATTAATATACATACACATTCATATAACAATGTAGTTTCAAAAAATCAAACAAGGCTATGTAGAGTGACAAAAATAAGACTATTACATATAAAAAAAAAAACTGCATATATAATTAATTTAATATGAATTTATCTTATCTTTGTCACATTTTATAATGCATTTTTTGAGATGTACGAACGCTCTATATCTCTGCAACATGCATTAGCAAACATTCCAATTTGCATAGCTTTATCCGTAAGCTGATCAAAATCTTCTATGGCATTATTTAAGTCGCTCTTAGATCTTTTTTTAGCAGTCAATGAACTTCCGCATGTCATAACGAGTTTCCTCAAAGCATTAAACGGGTCACTGAATACTTCCATGACAAGTGTTAACACTGAAATATTGACTTTGCGTTCTAAGCGATATAATGCATCAGTTAAAGTATTCATAAAGAGATTGTTGACACTCGGATCTGGAGTTTCAGAACATAATTGAGATTTTAAATTTTCATACTCTCCCATTATTGAGTGACAAGTTGCAGATATTTCTTCAAAACTTTGTGGTTGACACATCTGTGCAATTGACATTGCATGTGAGAATATATCCTCTATACCCCACCATAATTGTGTACATTCCAGGACTTGTTGTTCCTGTGTTTTTGTTGACATTTCAGATATAATATCAAGTACCAGGTCCATTCTAAGAAATAAAGAAGTCAATAAAACTACTTAATATAAAAACTAAAAGTGCCTACAATCTAACAAATATTAATATTATGTAACATAGTACCTATAAACAAAATGATTTTCTCTCTCCAAAGATTCTTCTTCAGGAGATGGATTTGATGAATCCAAAACGTCAAGTATTAATTTGAAACAAAGACACATTCTTTCGCAGACATATTTCTTACAACTCTGTAATGGTTATCAAAATACTTATTGTTTCTTAATTCTATTATTTTACTCTTGTTGTAGCAGATATATTTTCTGGTAGCAATTAAATGTTTATTGTAAAAAATTTAATATATATGGAAAATATATCTGCAACAAGCATGTGTACTTGGAAAATATAAATGTAGTTATCAAATTGTAGTACATAAATCGATGCATTTAATTGATGTTGCTCCTGGATCAGTTGTACTAATATACTAAATGTTGTATGTATTTGGCAGGTATACAATGCAATTCTCTCGGATAGTAAACTCGATATTAAATTTTTTCTGTATCTTTGTAATGGTCCCAGAACTTCTAATATAGAAGTACCTAATTCCTACAAACAATAAAAGAATGTATACCTATATACATACACACAGATGTCTTCTATAAATGTTTGTTATCATTTATGATATATAAATACTATCAGGAATAATGAAAAAAAAAAACCTTTATATTTTGAAAGTCTTCAATTTCATTAACAGTACCCATCTCTTTAACATAATCAAAGCAATCTTGCAATCTTTGTTTCAATGGTAAACACTCAAGATTTTCAAGAACCTTTAATGCCATTGTTAACTTTTCAAGTAATGTTTCTATGGCATCTTCATTTATATGATGACCAATATTTTCTGCCTAAAATAAAAATGTTAACTTATTATTAACACATATTTCATACAACGTTTAAATACATTGATGTGTTGATAAGATGAACAAACCAATTTATTAGTATCAAATTCATTTGATAAACAAAACTCCTCTACTGTATTTGCAATTCTTGTTTTCATTTCTTGATAATCAGTGATATCATCTTTTGATAAGTTTTCAAATTTCTTAGCTAATGCTTGTAATTGTTCACAAAAGACTGATTTTATGTTTAGTACATCAGATGTGCCTGCTTTGCTATTCCTTATTGAATGTTTCACATTCTTTATCTAAAATAATATTTTATTTTATTTAATTATACACTATTTTTTTACAAGCTTTTATTAAGTTTGGCTGGTATTTTTATCTATATTCATAGTAAATTGATAATATTTTATAACATGTTATACACTTTTTAAATATTATAGAATGAACATTTTATTACAAAAGAAATGTTTAATTACTTGTATTTCAATGGGATCCAATATCTTCTGCATACGTTTGGTTTTTAAAGACATAGTGATTATCCTTTTCGTTAATTTCTTTCACGATATTCTATGACAACCATTCAAACGTGGGAACCGTTAAACGTAAATAAAGCGAAGTAAGCTACTAATTGTAACAACCACATAATACCAAAATTTCTTATGTCAACTTTATAAATATTTAAGCAGAGAATTTCTCTTTGATATTATCTACTGTGTAGTACTATAAGATATTCGTTAATTCGTTTGGAAAAACACTTAGTAAATCTATTCAAAGTAAATATTATTTTATAATAAAATATACTTCATTTCTTATGACCATAACATTTCAGGTGAACAACGCCATCTGGCGATGAGAGGAATTAAAATTTGACGGAACTGTGTGGTAACGATGGGTGATATTCAAAATAAAATCGATTTTACGAACATCGATTAAAAAAATTTATATCGATATTAAAAATTGATTTTGTACCTCTAAAAATCGATGAGTCGAACACAACTAAGTTATTAGGATACAAAATTTATTGTAAAATCATAATTTCAAATGCTTTTTCTTATTTCCAATCCTGTTTTGTCCAAAAGTACCTGAGAAAGGATATCTTAAAGCATAAGTATTCCAGTTACGTATAAAGTTCTACTGGAAGTAACGCATAATAGATGGTTTCTCATAACATCTTACCGTTTTAAATAGGAGATACCCTCTTACCGTTTTTTTTGGAACAAAGTCAATGTAATACATTTTTACAGAATCCATTTTATTCTTAATATTTATATTTACATATTAGATCTATGATTCTATTGCTGCAACAGTAAACACATTTGGACTTCTTAGTTGTCAGGTATATTTTCCAGTCCTATGTCCTAATATACAATAAAATTTTAGTACATTTAAGTTATACACTTTTTTATACATTAATGACTGTGTAATATATTCTTACCCCTGCAGCCCATGGATTATCAGTTAAACGCGCATCTCTTAAAAAGAAACGTCGTTCCAATGATTTTCCCAATTGTCTGTGATATGGCTAGAAATAGCGAACAGATTAATGTTCACAATAAATGCAAATGTATTATATTGATAGCGACTATATTAAATTTTATATTCACATAAATCAAACCAGACGATGATTAAACAGCTAGTAGAGTATTTATTTTAATATTTACTTACATTATTAAAGTATAGATTATGGATATATACCATAGCGTATTGTGGTAACCCTACGCCTGCCATTACTACTGCCATCGCTGGTAATATTTCGTACCACATTCTTCACGTATCACGTAAAATTTTCACGTAAATATCAAAATGTTTCTGTCGTTTGCTGAAACGAAGATCAGCTGTATTCAATCATCCGACAAAATCACCTCTTTACATCACAGTCGTTCAAAATGCCAACCTAAAAACACAAAATATACGAACCTAGCCTTATATGAATTTCAGTGTCACCAACTTAAATAAACGAATATTATCAGCTGTCGGTAAAAGGACAAGATGGTAAATTCAAATTTGTTGAGGAGATTTGTACAGGAGATGCATTTAGTCTGTTTTTTTTTAATTTTCTTGCAGCTTAATTATCCATAGCAACATTTCAATTTTGACATTTATTTTTCAATCTTTTTCTTCTTCTAACTCCATCTTTCATATAAATATATATTTTCCCAATAAATCAGAAACCAAATCAATATTAAGAAAACGCATTGTTTGCAACTGTTTATTCATATTTTTTAAACAAAAACACAACAAAATTGAAGTACACTTACTCCTTACACTTTTATTTTAATTCAACTAAATATCGTATAATTGTACAGTAACGTGTCTTTTGTAAGACGTAATATTTAATGCCTATGTATTCGTACGAATGTATGCACGTTAGTAGTTGTAACTACAACCAACAAGTTTACATCAATAATATGCATGCCCAGATAAAATCATTGTCGCCAAGTGTTTATTTTCTGGTTTTCGCTTTTTTTCAAGCGTAATAAGTCTTAAGTCTCCTTGACATTGTTTATTCTTCATCAAGGAGTTTGCTTTGAACTGGTTACAAAAATGGCCGCCACAGAATAAGGCACACAATTAATGCAACGCGCATTTAATATAGCGGTATATCTCGCTCCTATCATTAATATACTTTAAAGTGAATGAATTACTATTATAATCGTATGGGTCATCCTGGAAATTATCGATGCTTTATGTACTTGGAGAAATTAGGATATTGCAGGAACGACTGTCTATATCGCTGTTGCTCCGATATAATGATTATTATTATTATTACTAATATTATAACTATATTTATTATTATTATTACTGTTATCATTATATTTGACGTTACTAATGCCTGAATAATAGCGCTCTTATATATATACATTTCTCTGAGGTACGTTTATATATTATGATATGAGATACATACAGTATTAGCGAACCATACTTTTCAACCGATATACATACTTTATCAACTTCAGGTATTTTCCCCTTTCTCTGGTATGAAAGAACAGAATATCAACAATGATGTAACAAAAGCTTCCAGTTTTGCATGTGTAAGTACACATATGCATATCTAAGCAGAGTGCAGCTACGAGTTGAACAGTATCTATTGCAACGCAACTTCCTTACCCCTCTATTTCTTTGGATTAAACCAGTGTAACGTACTTCTACTTCTTCTCTTTTTTTCTCCTACTTCTATTCTTTTTTTCTCCTTCTTATTCTTCTTAATAATGTTATTTGCCTTTTCATTTATGCATCTTAATTCGTCGTTAAAAAAGATTATGCAACGGATCTGATTATTTATCGTCGATTTGGGCAAGATTCTCGAAAATGCACAACCGCGTTTCGCCATCATGAAAATAAAAATATGTGCACCAAGTTCTTACCGGTCGTGGTAATATCATTCGTTGAAAATTATAGCGTGATATTTGAAGAATTTATGAAGTATGATAATGAGAAAATGTTTAGGATTATTTACAAAAAAGAACAGCTTTGTTGTTGTTTCTTTTTTTTTTTTACTTTCGTTATTTATTTGTCTTCTTTTCTTTATTTTCTTCTTTTTCTTATCTTCGTCTTGTGTTCCTTCTTTTGTTTTAACGTGCCTTTCTCGTACGAGAAGAACAAAAAATAAATAAATTAACAATTAATTTTGGTTCTTCCACTCGTACGTGATGTGTACACATATACACCGATGCATAATATATTTGCGGAAGTAACTTTTTCATAATAGTACGACGATCGAAAAGTGCAGCCTTACGTATACTTCTGTCTCCTCGCAAGACATCATAATATTTAACATGAACGAACTTCTTCCAGTTATTTACTTTTACTGAATGCTACAGCATACAGCCCTGCACGGTACAGGTCCTTCACCCTCTTGACGATACAATGGTCGCGTTTTAAAAATCGAGTCGAGGGTCGAGGATTGTGTTCTATCCGTAAAACAACTTTCGTATACCTCGAAAGCTTCATCAACAGGTATCTTCCGTTCTTCCAAGATACCATATTTTTCATTTGGCATAATAACTGGAATCTCTTCGCCCTGATAACCTCTTATCAATTCAACAGGACTATTTGGCACCATTCTGGACTTATTAAATGGCTTCGTCTCGAGCAGTACGTTTATTTTGCTTTCATACGACTCATCCTCTATACTCGTAGCACTCTCGCGCGCCAATCTGTAATACTTTTGAACGTGTTCAACGATGGCCGGCTCGGCTTGAAAATGATCTTCTTCCGCGGCTTCACCTTCGTACAATACTCCATGGCTTTGTAACATTTTTTTTGGAGTTCTTATCGGTTCTATCGTTTCTACTTCCCAACATTCCAACACATCTGGTTCTTCTATGCTGGCCAACGAGGTTGTCATTTTCTTATCGATTTCATCCTCCTCGTCGCTACTTCTTCTTTTCTTATTTTCGAACCTTTCCATCCCTAATTCTTCGGAAGAATTTGTAATCTTCTTATCGAGGTTTATCTCCTCCACTTTTTCCGCATTCTTGGACACGTTGTTCTCCACGTAGTGCAGGAGCCGCGCGAAAGGAGAGATCTGCAAAAACTTGCCGTCCACCGAGACAACGATCTCTCCCTTCTCGAAGGTCCTTACGCTCATTGTACGATGACCATCGTCCGATATTCCCTCGTCTTCGGTACCAAGCGGCTCGTTTATGCGTCGAATTTTCATATCGAGGCTCTCCGCTGGTTTTCTACTCGATTTATCCAATCTCCTCGCACGTCTCGAAGTGCTCCTCTTAGAATTAATCCGAGAGCTTGTAGCAACCCTCATACCCGCAACGCTATCCTTCTCAGTAAATTCGCAAAGTCCAACAACATCTTTCCTCAGCAGATTTCGTTTCCTCAAAGCCGTGGTAGATACGGTGGATTCTTGCTGATGACAAGAATCCGAGGAAGAAAGTACACCATTCTCGGTATGTTCACTATTATTACTCTCAACTTGCCTAGCGAATCTCTCTGCCGACCTTCTCTTCGAACCACGAACATACGTTCTCCTTAACGTGACCACTGCTGATTGATGATCGTTTTTGTTGTTGTGCGCATGACGTTCCTCCTCAATGTTGTTAATCTTTGCGAATTCGCTGCAACTAGCCGTGCACGACGATACGCGATCGTCGGCCATGCTATTAACAGATAGTGCAGGCATGGGGTTGCCTTGCAAGTTTTTTGGCGGCTCATCGTTCAAATCCTCGTCCTCGCTATCGCTGCAGTCTGAGATCATCGCAGCCGTTACAAAAACATCAGGCGAATTCGCTCTACGTAACCACTCGGTCACGGCCTCCGTGATGCGATATTCGGGATGACGCGTTTGGGTCTCGAAACCGGAATCGTTTGAACCTTCAGCGACGTCCTCGCTAGCAGTCTTGTTATCAGCATTATCTTTGCCCGTTTCCGATGCAGATTCGCTGGATATTAAATTTTCTGCTTCGGTATTCTTTTTGATAAGAGGTGTAGATTCTATTTTCGACGAGACTACCGTTTGTGCTATGTTCTCAACGTTTTCGGTCGTATCGCACTCGTCACTTAAATTTGGACCAGGTGTTGGTTCCCTGATAAATCTTATTGTTTTCGCACTGTACTTCTTCCTCGTATTTTCTCTCGTACTAGACGAATCCGAACTGTCCTGCACTTGTCGAGTGTCGATATTGTTGCTAAGGATCGTACCTTCGTTGGCTAGCTGACTACTCGATGATCTAGATGATCTTCGTATTTCGGAAAGGTCACCGTTTTCCATGATGGCTGTCGATTCAATAGAATCAGATGAGAGTTGGATCGTTTCCGTATCATTGTCAAGTCGATTAGATCGTACCTGACCGTTGCTCAGCGGTTCCTTATCACGTTCTACGTATAATTTCGTTGAGAAGTTGTTAACGTCGCTGGCAGGTTGTTCGCATATTTCATTGGCACTGAACAAGCTATCAGCAACGTTGTTAATATCAGTTCTTTGTGACGCTTCATTACTTTCAGTCCGCGCGTCGTTGATCACGTAGTCTGCAGTCTCCTTTGAGCTGACAATTTCATTATCATCAGAGAGGTAGTTGATCAGTCTATTCTCTGCGTTAGTCGAGGAGTCAATAACTGCTTGATTTGTTGTCATCGATTCCACGGTTGGATCACGACTCTCCTTAGCTTTTGCTTCCTGTTCCGTACTCGTAGCATCTTCGCAAGGATTATTATTGTACTTTGACTCATAGTTATCACCATTATTTGAGGATATCCCTTCCTCGTTGTTGAGCGATGAGGTGTTTGCTCGTAGCAACTGATCAGCCTCTTCGGAGGTAGTTGATGAATTTATCGCAGTGGATAAATCACGTTTTATCACCGGACGAAGTTGGAACTCCTTGCACTCGGGATTAAGTGGTCGACTCGTCGTCGTCGTCGTCGTCGCCGTCGTTGTTGCTGTTGTTATTGTTGTTGTACTCAATGATGGACACGTAGACCATGACGTCCGGGAAGACGAAAGACCGCTTTCACCGTCAGAACTGTACCCTTCTTCGTCTTCTTCCGCGTTACCCTGTGTTTAAAAAAAAATATTGGGTTATTTATAAAATTATTACTAACAATCACTTCTATAGTTATATGCATAATTAGTTTCAAAGTATTTTTACATTATAACTTACCAACGCGACTCCCCTTGGCTTTCTCCTCCTTTTCTTCTTTCTTTGCTTGGTGTAACCCATGGCCGTAACATTGGTGGTTCTGATCATTGGTCCTCCTTGTATGGTAACACCTTCGATAAGAAGAGAATCGTTTAGCAGAGATTTAAAAACGGTAGTAACGAGATCAGCAAAAATAATATAACGAGTACAGCTTTTTCTATGAAGACGATCGAATGATAGTGATGTGCCTGTTGAAAAAGAATACAAGGAAACGCAGCTGCACGCGTGCAGGACACGCAGTGCAACCGAGGACGCGTGGAATGAACTTGGCTTTTTAGCATTTCTCACTAGCGTTTCTCTTCTGGCCTCGCATTCGACGCCAACGAATCTATATATTTTTACCCAGACTCTATTTTCGGTATTGGAGCAATGCGCACGGTCTGCCAAGTCTGCCGCCGTCGTCAGCTCTCTTACCACCTTAACTTCAAGGAGACAACAACATATTTCCGACGCGCGCTAAATGCCGACGTAATCACCGACACCCTCGTGATTGGCGTGAGTCAATGGACCTTTAGATAATAAACGGGGAATATGTTTCTTCGATATGTGCAACGTGATCGCGATGAGAGAGACATACAGAGCGTGATCGTATACGGCAACGATATAACACCAATAAATAATAATAATAATACATCGATACCGAAGTGAAAGATGAACAGTGTATCATACGTTCCGACACGGCTTGCTTTTTTTGTATATACAAATACGAGACAACGAGCCATGTGTAGGAAGAAGCCCTGCCGTTAGATACGATCGTAATGGTACGCTCCTTTCGAATTTTTTTCTGGGTCATTAACACCATCACCACCAATCCCTTTGCTCGTTACGATCGTATCTAACGCAGGCTACTCCTATTTGCGTATTATTACCTTTTACCTTGAATGGGGTAGAGGCACGGTGGTAATAAAACAGCAATGATGTCGATGGACGGGACAGCAGTCATGTATCTGGGTATATCCCTTTCCCCTGGCCGCGCATCCAACCGACACTGTTCTCGTTTAACATTAGAAACAGGTACAATCAAACGTACTACGCCCACCCTTATGTATTACGGGGGAAGGAGCTGATTTTCTTTCTCATCTTTTTTCATTTTCTCGCGATATTTAGAACTTTCTGGTTGGTACGGACGACACGATCGTACCGTTCAACGAGAAAGACAATCTTTAATTAATGACGAACATGGAACAGGTTATACAATTTTCCGTGGTCTCCATTAATCAGCAGAACGCAAGGAAAACGTAAAATACTGAGTTGTGCAATATGATGTAACAATTTCTTATGCTTCCTTCCCTACGTGCGCTTTTTCTCCTCTTTCTCTCTCTTTCTCTCTCTATCTCTAGGTTTCATTCTATCTATCTATCTATCTATCTATTTATCTCTCTCTCTCCCTCTCTCTCTCTCTCAATCAATCAGAAAATAAGACGATTTCTTTCGTCCGTTGTTCCGTCCATCCGTTCATGAACAGAACGAAACTAAATACGTAGAGCGATTAAAATAATAATCCTAATCGATCGGAAAAGCAAAATATATATGTATATACATATGTACATACACAGATAATCCTCGTATATCACGAAACTTGGGACAGAACTAATTCTTTATATGTTATAAAGTTCTACGGCCGATTCAGTCGTCTTTTGTGTAACGAGATTTTGTTGATATACGAGGTTTACCTGTATATATATTTATCACGATTCACGTCAGCGACGGTCGATTAAATTGTTAACCAACCATTAACGTTGACCAGTGGCGGGCCAAACATATAGTGACCAGGGTACATGTACGGCTGAGGTACTGCCGGTATCACGTGCGACATGTGGATAGCAGCTGGCTGCGGCATCACCATTGGTTCTAGATAAGGGGCACCGTTTCCATCGGTTTCCTCGATGGATGGACCTTGACAAGCATCTTGGAATAATTCTTCCGTTGGATTATCCTCGTCAGTTGCAGTTACTTTTGTCATCACGTTCGTCTCATCCTCCTGTTGTTCCTCAATTTCTTCGACTACGCTCCCACTACAACTAGCACTTCCAACACCATTCTCGTTCCAAGCTCCGTTTTCTTCTGGAACCAGCATGTTATCGTGTTCCTTGTCCATCATTGGATTGGTTTCGGCGCTGTCACCGCTCTGTTGAGAAGCGTATCTTTAGTTAGATAATTTTGTAAGACTGTGCATCTATGGTAGTGTTTTTGAAAGAAGTCAATAGGGTTAGTGGGGTAAGGTTTGTGAGTTGTAGAAATTGGGTTTGGTATATGTTACGAGTTCATTGAATAACGAAATTATAAATAAATAGAAGCAATCATGACCACATTGAATTGCTCTACTAGTTCATCACCTGATAATGAACCTCGTTGTTCATTAAGCAATAGGATTGTTCAGATAGTTTTGGTACGAAGGCCGGATCGATCCATTCTACCGGTTTCAAAGGAACTGAGCCGCAAGGTAGTGCTGCAAGGACACTGGGTCCAACTTCGGTTGGAATTGGTGCGGGTCCGACAAGCATCACCGGATACGCATAATAGTAACGACTGGCATGATCGTAAAATGTTCCGTAACCAACTTGCGCTCCTGGATCAACTCTGTCAGGATATTTACCTGTCACGTTGTCCCTATCAAACAATTGTTGATCCTCCGTCGTTTCACTGCCATCTAAAAAGTTAAATAATTTATTAGAATAATATACAAATATTTGAAACTGGAATTTCGAGAAAGCAATTCAACGTGTGTTAACTAAGGAATTTTTTGATTGTAAAAATATGAATGGACATGAATGATAATGAATAATGAATTTATTTTTAGCTAAGATTTAATGATATGATCTTTAGATGTGAATAAACAAAGGATAAAAAGACTAATTGGAATGAGTAGTGGTATGAATAACAGCATGCAATAAAAGTTCGATATCCGGAAATGCCGTTTCTTCAGAAAGTAGTATGTATATGAGATAAGAGCTATGCAATGTACGTGAACGTGTATTAAGTATTTACTGTTACATAGAACCTTCTATTGTGATAGGTGCGAATGGAAGGCTGGGTTCCGTCCGGGCAATTGTTTCTTAAACGATCCCACACTTCATTAACATCTTCTACATCTTTAAAAATTGTCAACATTTTCTTTCATCATCGAGTAATGGAAAGACAAATTTTACCTTAACACGTAGGGTGAACTATATATAACATATTTCGATATAAAAAAAAAAAAAATTATATAGACACGATTCTATACTCTTTTATCGATGCATAACATCTCAACGGATCTAAACGTAACAAGATCTTCTACGCAGCAAACTGTTAATATCATGAAATTTGCCTGTTTAAATTACATACATCATATTCTACACTAATCGATAATCTATCGCGTACTCCATTTTTAGACGCACCCCAAAATATAGGTCATACTGGGTTAAGTAACGTAACAAAACTCAATATGTTGACGAGGGGGATAAAAAGAAAGATTTGATGAAGTGCTTTACGCTTCTACCTATACCTCTACCTGCGGTTGAATGCGAGGCTGAATGACTTTCCGTTGTAGACGGAGTGGCGCTAGTGCTAGCGTTACCAGCCCAGGGTTTCTTTCGCGACAGGTAACCCTTCTTAAAAAGAATATCCTGTCTTGGTGTCGTGATCCTCGTGTATTCATCCTCATTGAATATGTTATTCGATTGGGATGGGGAGCCAGTTGATTCGTCTCTCCTAGCTTTCGAACTACCATTCGTGTAACCACTGCTACTACTGGATCCAACTGTACTCCTTCGTGGCTTATACTCTCCTTGTCCATTCCGATCAAAGCCATGGGGGCTGTTACCATTTTGCTGTCCTTTCACGTATCCGTGCCGCAAATCATCCTCTTCGTCTTCATCGCCAGGTGGAGCTGTCAAAGACAATCGACAAATAATTTACATTAGAACACAAGCTTCATTCATTTTCAATAATCTTGTTATGCCGCGTATAGATTTTGCTCAACTCGGATCAATAATGATAAACAAAGTGCCTTAACCTAGATTCCGTGCCAAAAGTATCACTCAAAACGATAAGTGTGGCAATTACCGAAGGTTTACCGTTCAACGTCATCTGTGATGTACGGCTAACGATCATAATATTATATCAATCTCAAAACATCGTCAATTGTTGCCCATACATCGATCAGCCCATTAAATATCAATATCGATCAGAAGCAATGAATATTGAAAAAAAAAGGCAGCAACAAATAGCAAACTAATTGTAATATCTCAATAAAGCGCGCGCTTAATTCTTAACAATTGAAAACCCGTACCATCTTGGTACCTCGCTAAAAGCAAGACGTGATTGGAGGACCCGATCACGTGGGTCACCCTCCGTTGACGGCGCCACTGCATGACTTTTTTAAGCTTCCCACCACCTTCGTTGGATCCTCGCGCACACCACGACAGTCTCTAACAGCGCATCTACTCCGTTCTCTCCCCGATCGATGTGTTCTCCAAATGACGATAAATTATGAAGAAGGTGGATAACGTAAAAAGGGGAGGAAGAAGAAAAGAAAGAAGAGATCAACTTCGATCGACTACCAAGATTTGTAAATCGTACGGCTTTCTCGTTGAAACCTATACGTCGATTGTAATTAATATTTTTTTATCATTATTATAATCTAAAAAAAAAAAATCAGATCTTTTAATCTGACTCTCTCTCTCTCTTTTTCTATTTCTCTTCTCTTGATCGTTACGGTCAAACGATAAGGGACGAAAATACACGTAACGAGGATGCAGCGCAATAATCTTTCGCACGCGATGCCCTGAGATCGACTGCGGCTGTGCGCGGAAAGGGGTGAGCTCTGAGTGAGCAGTGGTGGTACAGAGAAGAGGGAGGAAGGTAAAAGGAGAGAGAGAGAGAGAAAAAGAGAGTAGAGAGACGAGGGCGTTCGTAAAGTGTCGTGCGCTCCGGCGGACGTAGCCGATTGGCTACCGTGCGCGCGGACTAGAATAGCATTGGAATTAGAATAGAAGACGGCCGGTGGAACGATAGATCCATCGGTGGGACTAACGTTCGTGTATGTTGGTCGTATGTACGTAAGAGTTCATCGAAGGACGAAAAATCACTGATATGATTTACAATAGGTTTTACGACTTTTACGTAATTTAGTCGCAATGAAATTTTAAGGAGGTGATATAGCGAACGAGAAGTTTTAAATAGAAATATGATGTTCGGTAAGAATTCAGAATAATATTAAAAAACATTTATGTATTCTTTAACGAAAATTTGGTTCTATAAAATCACATTAAAAATTAAGCATTAATTAATAAGTATATTTAGTAATTTTTGTTGAAAATATAAAATTGTTTCCTATTTGAAGAATAGTGCGAGGAAATATAAAGTTTAAATAAAGCAATAAAATACATGTCTGTTATGTTTAAGTTAACATACGTCACATAGAGTTAACTCGTCTTGTTCAATTAATCACGCTAATTAACACGGTAATGTCCCGCAGTCATGAGATGGATAAACGCGTGTCTGCCACTTTCATTATCCATAATGTCGATTAAACTCACAATTCATCGTGTATCCTCGCAGTACGATGAATTATCATAAAACTACGAAGTACAATTAGAAATTCAACCGGTTTCTTATTTAACTAGGAACATCACCTCCGGAATTATACCCGTTCGTTCAGAACACGGACAACTTCTTTAAACTTTCTTATCATAACACGATTAGAACGAGAACGCTAATCGATGTTGCTAAATTCTTTCCCGGCACTCGTTCGGGCTTTAGCTTCTAAAGAAAAGAAACTTTCGATATACTTTCTTTGCTCCACACCCGATGAATTTGATAAAATAACTGTTAAACAAAAATTGTTACACAACTAAAAATTGTTACCGTAACTTTATGAAAATTATTGTACATCTACGTGACACATTTTCTGTTTTTCAATTCTTCTTTTCCCGTTTTCTACGAAAGGTCAACGCTACGACGCTTCCGTATTTCCGTGAACGCGTCAATCTACAATGTAATCCGCATTCCCTTTAGTTTCTCGTCCAGCCTAGATTCTGACAAGTAGAGTCGATTAAAGTACCCTATAGATACTTCACTGCGAAACCGTATTCATATTCAAAGAGTACGCTTCTTCATTGATCGATCCACTTGCACCGGGGGATAGGTGCGTTTGCTTGTGAATGCAACACGTTCGACAAATATTGTGTATACTTAAAATCTAGTAAAATAAAAAAAAGAAAAAAATCTTTATAATCCTGCCATTCATCAAACCCCAACAAATGCAAAAATCAAGCAGATCCTTTTCATATAAACAACAAACAACCTAACAACGCTGTCTTTAGAATCTTTAAATATTAACATCTTTCGAAGTTAACTGTAGTCACTCGTACGAAACAAGTTTCTAAAACTAACAAAGATTACTACTGAAGTTGTGAAGTTACTTTTCCTTTTCGATTCGAATTCTTTGGTTATCACGATTGTTGGAGTATACTCGAAAGCATCATGGAGGTCAGGTTAGGTTTTCTCTAAGCGATAACAGGATTGATCGTGACTGAGTTTAGTTGCATTCTAAATGATCTATTTTTCGTTCGAAGGTGATAGATCGAATGTTGTGCACTTCAATTAACGATAACACAGAATTATATATAAAGAACGTGCCCTCCGTTATCGTGCCGGTTGCGCAACCGAACTCGTCTCGAGCCTATCTTTATCTACAACTCACGTTCCGTTTCTAGATTTCGTGCTAAACGCGGACACGCTCGTCGGCTAAGGAAGCATCATGGTTTAGGTTCATCATATTCGACGAGTTATGAAGTTCATCGATTATTTGCTTAATGATATTCGAATCGAAACCCTCGCTTCGTTCTTGTTCGCCATCTTCTTTTGCGTAACTTCCTGCAATATGGACGCTATCGAACAAGGCCGAGCTTTCTTATCGTCTATTTTCTTCGTTTTACCTGTAAAAGGTTCATATCGTTTTATGGTTTTCCGTTATCGAAACGTTTCCGATAATTCATTTGAGTTCCCTGCGATTGTAATAATTGCAAATGGCGATAGGATTGGGTAGAAATATGTACGATAACAATGGCGGATAGTGGTATTGGTGTTCCATTTTTGTTTAAATATTCTTCTTAGTAAAGCTCATTGCGTATTTTTGTTCCATTTAGATTAATGTTATCGTTAGACGTTTGTAATATTTTTAGGTATTAAAAATATAATTTAAAGATACGAGATAGCATAACTTTATAAAAGATTAGAAAAAGTTTGCATATTTTATAATAAAAAATAACATTAATAAGATAAAAGAATCATATTCTTCACTTGGAGAACTCCATTTTTGTAAAAAGAAATATTATGCAATATATAAAATATGTGAAAAGAAAATTTGGAAAAAAATGAGGTAAGAACACGTTCTCCACATCCGTCATTATTTCACGTTACTTCGGGTAAGATAGGTGAACGAGATCGCGTACGATCGATGCTCTATTACGTAACAAGTCTAAATCCTATCGAAGGCTAATTGGACGCGTTAAATAATCTCGACCGGATGATTCCCCCTGAACTCGGAAGTTGTGGCACGAGTTTCTCGTCGTTATGAATAAATCATCGAAAAGCATTAATGAGAGGTAAAATTAGAATCAAGAGAAAAGAGATAATAATTCACAGAGAAATGAAGATTAAATGATAATGAAAAACTATATAACGTGAAAGATGGTTATGTCGAAGTGGAATAAGAAAAAAAATGTCGATGGAGAAGGGTGAATATAATAAAGTAGAAAGAATTGATCCAGAAATAAATAGTGATGATGATGAAAATAAAAGACAGAATTGCAAGTAAAGGTAAAGATAAAATTAATATAAAACTGACACCGAAGAAATGATGAAATAAGAAACGAAGTCCACTTCCACTTTTTTTTCAAAATTCGCTCTCTGTCTTTCTCTCTCCCCTCCCTTTTTTTCCTGAGAATACAAAGTCGACTTATCGACACTCTGGAACACCATCTCCCCCCTCTTTCCTTTCCATCTCCGTCCCGAAAACAGAATGAAAGGTTATCGAGAAGTTGGCATTGGCCGATCAGAAAATACGAAACGATGAAATCGAACTTTGGTGAACACGCGTTGATCGTGCGTGCCACACTGGTTGAGACCACGTCGTTCTTTGATTTTCTTCCTCGAGACGCGACTGTACAAATCGAAAGGATTTTCCCCTCTCCTGTCAACACCCACACCACCCCCACTCTCTCTTTCCGAAACTATCCTGCGCGCGCGCGTCTGTACTTCCTGTATATTTGTTCTTTTCGTTGCTCTTCACTTTCGTTGCTTGGAACGTTTGCTTAGAAGACTAAATTAAAAACTAAAATAACATATAAAATGAAAGTACTTCTACATTCGCAATAAAAAGAAATAAACAATTTTTCTCGCCTACTTTCTACACCTTTGAGAAAAAAGTAATATACAATAATTGAAATATTCATTATTAGTTTATGATGTTCAACAGAAAAATACATCATAAAACCACCTAAACAAATCAATCGAAACCTACGTATCTCAAAATCACTTTCGTTTTATTTTCTCCCACAAACTATCGCTGGACTTTTACGATAGCGCGTGATAATACATCAATAATGTTGTGAAGTGGTCAAAAATCGGACGAATGAGAGTTTTTTTCGTTATCACACGAGTACTGATAAGAACGATACACTGTACTTTTTCAAACGTTCGGTTTTTTTTAGAACAATCTTTTTTTTTTCCACTTTTGTAGATTACTTTTATCCTCTTTTCCTTCTTCAAGAGAGACATCAAACTTTTCATTAAGTGCGAAGATACACACGATAGAGATGATAGGAGTTCTAGCCAGAGCATGTTCCGTTTCAACGAATTATATAATACGACTTGAACATCGCCCGTGTAGCACTTCACTTTGTATTACAGTAACGCGTAATTACGTAATTCCTGATGATAGATAAACGCGGAAGATCGCGTTCGGTGGACTGCCAAAATGTATGTCGTTTCAATCTTTTGTTTATATTAAGTTAACAAAGTAGTTCGGGTGTTAACTCAAGTATTTTATACGATTGATTCCTGATCCGATTACTTTTTCACGAACGTTCAAACACGTTTCCCAAAGTCGATGTCTCTGCTTGATAAAATTTATACGATTTCGAATATTCTGTTATTTTTATCTAATACAAAAATTTATAACGAAACTATATTTAAATGAAACTCTTTTTACCAAAATCTTTTCCTATGGCGCATATAAAAAGCAACGGAAAAATTCCTTATTGATTTCCTTCAGTATTTTCAACAGACTTGTACTAAAATTGCTTCACACGGAAGTTATCTATATTGTTCTTAGTTTTTATTAACGTTCTGTTACATAATTTCTTCGAATGAATAAATTGTAGGCTTTCGTGTTGTACGAAGAAAAATATATACTATAAGAAAACGTGGATTTCTAAGGGACACGCCCGTTGCTATGGTATCATCGTACACCACCTTCTCTTTCCTTCCCTTTTGGCAATCGAGATTTGAACTTGTGCCACAACGAAGCCCTTCTTCCTTTTCCGATGGAGACACCACCTTCATTGATTGGACGACGGAGCCGGAACAACTTTCCTACTTGGGTTTACACGAGTCTGTTCTCGAATCTAACATTTTGGCTGGTTTTTTATTTCTATTGTGTTTAACTTTGGGAATTTGTAATATTAACTACAGAGATTCTAAAAGTGTTCATATGTGTTTTTACGATAATTTTTTTATAAAATTGTGTCTAATTTTGGAAATTTATAGCATTGATTATAGAAAAATGTTATGTTAAAATAGATTATACATACTCCCAATTTTCAATTACTAAATGTAAGTACTTGAATACTGATTCATGACTGAAATTTATATACATGCATACCACCCTGTTATTTTTCTTGTAAAATAATAAATTCAAACCCTTCTACTCGTTATGTAAAAAAATTTCAATCCATGAGAAACGTGTTTGTCTAGCATTATTCATGAAACGGTGTTTATTCATCACAATCCAAGAAATCTCAATGCTCAAGCTGAACACCCTATGAATGTAACGGCCAAATACACCCCTGAAATTCACCATTTACCGTCCCGATCGAATCGAGACGGAAACTTGGCAAGCCTCGACGAGCCGATTCATGCGTTTGGGTTTCGGCTCGATTTAAGACACACGATTGGAGCCTCCTATCGAAGCGAAAGGATGAGTAACACGTTGCTAGGACTACAATGGCGATCGAATGTCGAAAAGTGAGACCATATCGTCGATCGATCGTATCATATGCGAATTTTAGTGTTGATTTCTCGACGTAGAATATACCGTTCGTTAACCTCGCGTGAAGAATTTTTCTTTTTTCTATTTCGCTTACATAGTCACATTTTTTTTGTCACACGTGACAGCAAGGAATGTCGTTTAACTTTTGTAGCGTGGTGACCGATGACAAGTGTTAAGGATAGCTAGAGACATAAGTGATTTGGAACGTCGGACTATTATAGACTGGCCTAGGCACATTGTCGAAAACATTGGACCGGCTTTCTGTCTATCGTTTCGAACTCAACACGATTTTCTTACGCATGATTTAAGAACGCTTAACGTGTCTCTCGTGGAATTATTACGTAATTGTATGTAAAATTTTACGGTTTCAAATAATTCTTACATCTCGATATACCAGCAGTGTAATTCCATTGATTTATTAATGAAAATTATTGTAACGATAAATGTAATATGTCGTTACTTCTACGTATCTTCTTCAACAAAATTTATACATGATAATTGATACGCACTAAGCGAAAATATCACTCAGAACTCTCACTCTGGCAAATGTACAAAATATCCCGACTATTAGGTCGTTGAGTAATTTGTTTGTTGCAATGTGCAACTAATGTCTTCGTAGGAGCGGTACACGAAACATTGTTTGATTATTGCATTAATATAAGTGAACTGTGTGCATTAAATAATGTGGAAGAAGAAGAAATAGAAGAAAAATAAAGGAAGAAATATTTAATATGATGATATTCTGAAGGTGTTTTCCGCCATATTGGATTTGTACGAAGTGTTCAACACGTTGCGTAATCAACGAATGTGTCCCCGAAGTGTAACCGCGATCATAAAACCTCAAAGATAGAACAAGCGATATAAAACTATGTAGAAACATTATATGCTCATCTCAATGCAAGCGCGAAATCAATCGATGTTAAATTTGGCGTGCGCTCAAGAGTTCTTTAACCTTCCAAGGTAAGGTGAGAAAGGCCAGATAATGGCTTTGTAGTGAACCTAATGATCATCTCACGTATCGGATGTTCAATTTTATCTACGATTATCTATAAATAACATGTATAATTTATCAACCTGGAAATAGGAGTTATAAATAGATTACGAAATTTCTGTTAAAATGCATTTCAAAGATTTATTAATTTATTGAAACTATCATCTACCTAATCCTTAAAAAAAAAATGTTAAAGAATTTTTGGACTTAATCATCGATAGATCACAACGTAGTTCTAAAGTCTTCAATTTGGCAAGCTCACATCAAACTATGTCTCATCGAAGGATAACGATATTCAAATAGCTTTTCAAAAGCGTTCGACGAACCATGCGTTCGATTCGTGCGTGCGTCTTGAGATCACGGGAGAGGAATATTTTGGAAGGCGAGAGAGGTAAAGTTAAGTATAAACGACTCGTGACATACGAATCATTCGAAAAGCGAACTCGTCGGTGGCGCAGGAGAGCATGTGACTCGAGTTCCTCGTGGTCACTCACGTGCTATTCATAACCCCAACTAGAAGCGTTTCGTTTCGAAGACACTTTTCAGACGTTAAAAGATAGTCTATGTAAGCATATATACATAACAGTGATTCTCAAATATCGCCTGGAGAAAAAATATAAGTATTTAAAAAAATATTAATAATTGAAAAAACTAATACAATTTCGAAGTAATAGATCGCCATTTTTGTTTTATATTCAATCACGCGGTACTACGTAACTCATATGAAAAAAAAAAAGTATATTCATAATTTTGTTTCATACACATTTTATATTCATCTTTTCTATTCAGAATTTGGTACGAATTTGGTAATAAATTTGGAACGTTTCTTTCATATATAAAAAGAATAACAAAACCTAATTAAATTTCAAATTTATTAAATATATACTTTCGCTCGTGGTAAGCCACCATCTTGGTTTTAAACGCGTTCACGAAGTATATACTACTACGTTACGCAATCATTATTTAAACACACATATTCCCAAAATATATATCCTATATTCTGATTCTACATTAGATATTCATATTTCACATTTGATATATCTTATATCCACATTTCGTGTTCGTAGTCATCGTCGTATCACCGTAGTAAATTTTTGGGATCCCTTCCAAATTTTGTAGAAACTCTATAGTACGTTTATAAACGCGCGAATCTTATTTTTCCCTCAAACCCCTCGTTACCCCGTGACAAACGTATGTATGCTCGTGTATGAAAGAAAGAGAGAGAGAAAATACAATCGGCGACGCCCCGCATGTAACGTAACGTAAAGTCGTTATTACCGGCGGCGTTCGTAGCGTTACGTAATACACGAGCTCGAGGAAGGTCTACGATCTGCAGCACGTGCAACCTGCAAGAACAGCTACCACGCTTTGACGTCGCGTGGATGGAATTCCGTATTCCTTCATTTTCATATTTGTCATCCATCCCTTTTTTATTCCAATCACTTTGATCGTCTCCCAATTTTGCTGACTACGCGAAATTTTCTTATACATGTGTGCGATTCGTGTTTATACGTTCGATGAGGGCCACAGAGATGTTATAAGATGACTAGACGCTGATCTCGCGATAAATTTCAAGGATATCTCGATTAGAATTATAGCAATCCCTTTTTCCATTGAACATTTTCGCGGTGATGGCGAAAAATTTCTCCCGCCAAGTTGGTACTCTTCATTGAAGCGAATTTTCTAATGAACACCGGTTACGACCGCTGGCTCGCGACACGGTGCTCGTTATCGGCTAAAATTAATATCGTTCTGCGTACTCTCTGCCCATCTTGTACGATGGGTAAGGTAGAAAATTGGTATGAAAAAGAGATATGACTTACGTAGTCGACGCCATATTTCTTATAATTTTTCCCGCGCATTAGATAAAAATATAAGATTATGGAAATGTTTGAGCGTGCCCTCTAGGGATAAATTATATGTGATTTTGGTTAAAACCGATAGAATGTGAAACCCTAAAGTAAACTAAATAAAAGCTTGGAAGAAAATGAAATGACATTAATAATATATATGGGAGATATGAAATGAGAAACTTTATAGATTCTTTTGGAGGGCACGTAGACACATTCTGAAGCTTGCAAGTAGGAAGAACGACAGAGAGGGTGTTTCACGGATCGATGTATGCTGTCGCGAGGCAAGTCTTGCGGTCGAACGTTTCTGACGATCCTAAGCGTGGCTTTACGTATAACTCGGTTAGTTTAAAGTACGAATATGTTTTTCTGTTATTTTTATGTCGTTATCCTTGCGACCCGGCGTACGCGTGCAATTGCTTCACACCTCTCGGGCTCGTAACTTCGTTGCAAAGAAATCGTTTTAACTTGTCCTAGTGACACTATTCTCTCTTACATTATACATGCATACATATATACAGATAGAGCAGATAAGAGTACGCGAATGTTTCTCTCCGATATGTCCTAACCATAACCCCAAAACGATGTAAGGTGAAAGACATAAAAAGTACCATAGAAACAACTCTCAAAAAAGATAGTGCGTACATACATACATACGATGTTGTTGTGTCGTCCTTGTCATCTCGACCTTCCCCTCCCCACGACTTCCCACATTCCTCACCCAATAATTTATCGCCCATTTCTTTCCCCGTACGATCGTGAGATAAGAAAATACGGAAAATTTCACGAGATGGCGAGCCTAAAAGAGAAATTTCTCAACCATGCCCTTTTTTTTGCGTCGCATTTCTCACGTTGATCCGCGAAATCTCGAGTTAAAACCGTTCGACTACGTTCGTGCATACGTTATTTAAACGAATCACTGCGAATAGGATATCGAGAAGGATAAGAGATGAAAAATGGAGACGGTGATGTTAACCTCGACAGGTAGACAAATTTGGAGAAATTAATACAGGAAAAAAAAGGGAAATGTGTAAGAATCAGGACAGAGGAAGAAACGTTTGATGGAGTTTTGTAAAAGGCGAGGCAACATCTGGTCGAGAGCGATCGATAGTCCGGTAGCCGGGTAATTCGCGAAATACGGAGAAAGGTGAGAGTGCGCGTGTGCGCGCGCGCACTCACATCCATGCGTGAGTGTGTGGTTGTCGAGGGTGGTCGGAGATCCTCCAGAACGACACAAGGTGCTATGCCGAGGGTTGTCGGCCCCGATATCTCATCGTTTTACAATATAGGTGATGATGATGATGACGGCGAAAGAGAAGAAATAGAGACTCACCATCAATACTCAGGGTTCTCCATCGGGTCTTCCGCTTGGAGCCCTTCTTGCCCATTTCTTAGGAAGACCGTGACGACGACGGTCTTCTTGCTCGTCGCTTTTCCTCAACTTTTTGCCTTTTGTCCCTTTTTTTTATATCTCTATCTTTCCTTCTCTCCCGTGCACGCGGCACTTCTCTCTCTCTCTCTCTCTTTTTCTTTAGCCGTGTCTTTGAATCTACGTCGCCGCCAAGATCGTGATCATCTTGGTGGTGGACCGCCTGGGCTCACTATTATCTTCTCTTCGGCGGCATCCCATTGACGTAATTTTAAATTAACAAGCAATAATTCTTTAACTATCGTCTTCCTTGTTTCTAGGAAATTATAAGAGGAAATGAAATAAAAAGAAGAAAGAGAGAAAGAGTATTTGGTCTAGCGCGAGCGAGCACCGTCCCGTGCCACAGAACAATCGAAAAACGTAGTCCGCGCCGCTCGGCTGGCGGTCGCACACTGCGCTCCCCGCTGTGCCCCTTCTCCATATTTCCCCCCACTCTTCCTCCCTTCGGGCTAAGTCTACCCCCTCCCCCTCCCCGCCACCTCTCGATACCCGACGGTCCATCTTAATATCCCCCACCTACTTACCAGAACTTATCGCACATTTCTTGTATTACTCATTCTCTAGTTTTGTCGTCTTAGATATATGTAAATTTGAAGGTAACAATCGTTTTGTTTTTTTTTTTGTTATTGTTGCGTCATAATTTTGATTTTTATTACGTTCGAGTGTTTCTCCTCGAACCGTCCACTTAAAGTGGCTCGTCAACGAGAATGCGCACGAGTCGTTGAACACTGCGCCTCGATCGTTCGTCGTGTCGTGCGAATTTTCCACGAGGAAAAACGAGCGAGATTATCGTCGCGTCGTATTCAAATATTTGCGAGGTTGCGCTTGCGTCGTTGCTATGGAAATTCTTTTTCGGAATGCAACGCCATCTTTGCCGGCTGCCGCCAAGTTTTAAATTGTTGGACTGATTTTATATGTTTTAGTGTTTGATATGTAATGATTCTTTATTCGTGTATTTCGTAAGGCAAATTTATTTCTGTTAGACTATAATGGCAGATTAATTTGATCGTTTTATTATTTGAAAAGTGTGTTGGTACTTTCGCGCGTCTAGCAGACGACGTGGAATAACTTTGCAAGATGGTGGTCTACAATTGGCCGTTAAAATCTAAGGCATTTTCTAACCTCGAATTAACAAGGTGTCAGCTATAGTTTTTAAGTTGTATTAATTATGGTTCTATTTTTTAAAATGATGCGGTAAAGTTCGTACATCTCGCTCAATTTTCAATTTAATTCCACGTAATAATTTAAGTTGCGAAGAGACAGTAAGATAACCTATACAAATCATGCTTTTTTGAATATCATGAACTTACACTTTTATAAATCATACAAAATTAATTCATATGTTTATTTTATCTCGTTTTCTACTTTATAGATCGCACGATAAGATTAGTTGAAGATGTTGAAGGTATTATCTTTAGATGGGTTTCCTGCGCCAACTTTCAATGAAACGGCCACTATTGGTCTTGTATCGGATGTTGTGCGACAAGGCCATCGTGTAGATATGCAAGATGAAATGCAACCTCTTTACAAATATCTACGTAATTATCCAGCAGTTTCTATAACTAATGATATGCTTACCACGCGGGAATGCATTCGTACCACAAACAATGGTGATTTATTCCTGCCCATTGAAGACAGTATCTTTAAAAGGGTACTGAGCGTATGGAGGGAAAAAGGATTTACCGAAGCTATACGTTTTACCGCTTCTATGGATTCTGAACGTATAACAAAAGTTGTACACTGGATGGCTGTAAGGTATAAATGCAGCTATATTTATATCAGATCATAATGTTGATAATGAATATTGATATATCATAGTAATCTGTTTCCTTTGATCAATAGACTCACATGGGCATTAGACTGTGTGGACAGAGGTATTTTTCAAAAGGAAGCTTTACCAACCATGGGATCAGGGTCTGCCACCGATGTGGTTTCTACACGCGATTGGAATACCTCCATTGTATGAATTTGTAATGCCATACGCAAGACAATTCTTACATTTGCCTTTTTCTAGGTACGTTGCATTTCTTGGCATCCTCATTGCACGCGTTTGGCCATTGCAACTAGAGATGATAGAATTCGTATATTCTCTGAAGGTGTAACAGGAATTCCAATTTTGAAACACAGCGCTCAAAAATTTGTTTATCAATTGAGTTGGAGACCATTTGCTGGAAGGGTATTAGCAGCTGCCTGTCACAAGGGTGTTTTAATTTGGACAATAGAACTGGGTGCTGCAAGTAATATGCTCAGTTATGCTGTGCTGTTGAAACGAAGAAATCATTCCCCTGTTACCAGTGTAGCATGGCACCCACAGGTATTAATAAAATTAATCAAATTTTATATAATTTTAAATAATGATATGAAATGTTTTTTTCAGGATGACTTATTAGTGTCCTGTTCGCCAAGTGATTCGAATATGATCATATGGGATGTTTCCGAAGAGGAAGGCGTACCGCTAAAGCGAGTAGGAGGTGGTGGGTTATGTTTTGCGCATTGGTCTTCTTGCGGAAGTCGTTTATTTACTGCTACATGTAGAAACATTTTCAGGTAGGTCATATTATTTTGTTTTTAATGAATACTTATACGTTTTCAATAATTAAAATTATTAACTACTTATATTTAGGGTTTGGCTGTCTGGTACTCCAACCCCTTGGCATGCAGAAAGGTGGACTGTACCATCTGGACGTATTGCAGCTGCTTGTTTTGGTCCAAACTTAACATTACTATTTGCATCTACGGATGATCCTATTATCTTTTCCTTACCACTACAAGAGAATATTTTTGACACCAAAATATCGGTAGACGATACAAATGTAGCAGTACCTTTAGTCAATTTAGCAGAAGTCAGTTTTACATCGCATGAAAATGAAGATGTTGTAACAGTCGGTGGACGAATAGTCGCTATGGAATGGGATCCTTCAGGGAAATATGTGGCAGTTTTGTTCCAGGTAGGAATTAGAAACAAATTGCTTAAGAATATATTGACAAACCTTTGGTCATATTTTGCTCTTTGTTTTACAGAACAGTCCATTAATAGCTTTAATAAAAACAAAAATAAGTAATCTATCCAGAGTAATTCAAGTTGAACCAGGTTGCTTTATAAAAGGTTTTCCTGGTGAAGTGCCAAACTGTATAAATTTCTACAAGAAACTTAGTTCTACAAATTCCACAATTTGTTTAACCATTGCCTGGAGCAGTGGACGTATACAACACTTTCCTATTGTGGAGGATGAAACAAAAGTCTCATTACCAATTCCCTCAACATTTTTAACGAATGCATCTTTAAGAAGAGAAGATTTGCATCATTTTGATCGAAGCAACTATACCCCATATTAAAAAATATTCTACTCTAATTCACCTGCCATCAAAAAATTTTTACCTAAACTACAATTTTCAATTGTGGTGTCGATTCCACTTGTCATTCGGATAAAAATAAAATCGAAATTACATAATTTTCGTATCAGTCCTCGAATCGCCATTGTGTTGGAGTAAGAAGAAATAGAAAAAAGGAGAAAAAAAAAAAAGAAGAAACATCGTCCAATGTTAGGGTCTCCGACATGCTACGTGAGTAACGTATGGGACATACAACTTCTCGAGTTCGGTACCTAATTATACGAAGTCACATGCAGAGCGCACGCCTTTCTATTTTTACGTTGCTTGACCGAATGCTATACGCCGACAGAATGTTATGCGTCCCGCGCTATTTCCAATACGTGCTATGTGCCATCCGATTTATGGTATAGAATGATGCAATCACGAGAAGAAAGTAACGACTCTATACTACCTAATTTGTTAAATTTCTTTTGATAACGCGTTAACGCACAATTGGACTCGCGGGAAAATACAAATATAGGTACAACATGTCATCGAAATCGAATTACACCCATTTACTTTCGTTTCAAATGCAAATGTGATTAAATAATCTTACGTCTCTTTTCTTTAATGCATTTCCTAAGTTATTGCGTCCGTATGCGTTGCACGATCAGAATCCTTTTTCTTTCTTTCTTGCTTTTTTTTTTTTTTCTTTCGTATGTTTACTTAAGAAGGGACCGTACACATGCGGTGACTATGCTGCGGACGAAGTTGACAGGTGCTTTGACAAAAAAGTACGGCCGAGAACGGGCATAGTGTATATAATGTAAGCATAGAGGGCTGGCAGACCATATGTGCCACTCTATCACTTATCTACCCGTAATATGACGTATAACGAGAGTGTAAGATGCAACTTTAAGATGCACGCTCGAACGTGTTTATCGTACTTAAATCGTGCTTGATTTTTTTCATTCAAATCTTTTACAATTTTGTATAAATAAAACATACTTTAATAAACTCTCTGTTATCATAATGGTTTCGTATTATTATTCAGAAATTTGAGGGTTTTTTTTCGTAATATCCAGAAAAATGATATTTTGAGATTAAAAAGTGTCAAAGTGTTGTCTATATATGTAAAAAAAAATAGAATGAGTGGTAAAGGGAAAAGTAGAAAAATGGCGGGAATAGCGGGAGTGGGGGGTCCGTGTAATATAGTAGCCTGCAACAAACAGCATCGAAGAGTGAACGACATGCCCTCATGTGCGCGCGCGTAGAAGCTGTTGTTAATAAGCGACGCGTGTGCGGCAGCTGGTTTTACATTTTTTGTCCTGCACCCGATTCTCGGGGCTCGGGCGACGAAAGATTGTCCCGAGCACCCTCTTTCCATTTCTCCCTCTTTTTTCTCGATTTTCTCGATTTTCTTCAAATTGGTTCATCCACCGCAACTACTCGATGTATATGAGTGAACTGACGAGTGTTGTGTTTTGTTTTTCTATATCTTTAAATTACATGAGTTTTCTTTTGGATTATTTTTTTTAATTAAATTTGATTTGAATTATTCAATCCTTTCAGTTTTATATAGTTTATGATTTGAAAATAAATTTTTGAATTGTAATTTATGCGCTCTGATGTTATGACATTGGACTTCGGATGTATATGTACACTATTATTAATATTTAGAGTTTTTATATGTTATACTGTTAATATGAATGAAAATATATTTATATGAAAACATATTTATCACTTGTTGTTATTTATCTGCGTACTTATGTAAGGAAAATAGTTCAGTTATTGATCAGCGTAGTGATCGACCGCGTTCTTTTTAATTTTAAATTATAAACTTCGAGTATTCAAGTTTATACATTATTTTCTGGCGTTTTCTAAAGATTATGCAGTATTGATTACGATATTCAAAATATAATATGTTCATTTTGACAATTATTCAATATTTTATTATTAATGGGATGTAAAATTTTGAAATGATGTTATTATGCAGAGGAGTTTAACCCGTTATTATGATACACCGAGGTATCAATATCATGAAAAGAGATACCCAAAATGATTAGCGGCTAAATAAAATGCTTGAAAGACGGCTGATTTGGAAAGAGTCGTTGCACTTGGCAGTCGCAACTCAGCTAGAAAAGAGTGAAAAGAAGCTTGATATATAGAAATACGTGCTATCCATGTGCTAGTCGAGCAAGACAAGCGTTGAACGAATAACATTTTCGAAGTAGTAGCATCAGTTGTGTTGGTGTCACATGGCATAGCCGGCACAGCGGCTGCAGCCACGCGAGTGGGCGGTGCTTAGTCCTCTTCTTGCGTGCTCCTTCCTTATCGTCTTTAACTGTCGAGAAGATCCCGAAGGAAGAGCTAGCCAAGAGAAGAGAACTCTACCGATGATACCAGTGGTGGGGATGATCTGGCGTTGCTGGAAAAATGCGGTAGTATATTCAGTCAGTTTGTGATAGTCTTCTTACGAAGAACGAGTGTTCGGAAACGAGAACGTAAGACACGCGATCGTGTTATCAAGTCAGGGTCAAATCCGGGCAGACTCTTGCTCAAGCTATCATCCCCTCCCTTTTATTTACCATTCGCATCTTTTCCATCACTTGAAAGTATCAGAGAGGGGACCAAGCGTAGACGAACATTACAAAGTTTCCATTAATCTCGTAATTTGACGATGACGCAAAACAGTACGTTCAAAATATATAAGTATATACATGCGTAAAAAAAAAAGAAAATCATAAAATTAGCAGCCGGGTTAATCTTTCTGGGTGATTCCGAAAGAGACTTTCGCAGTTTCTGTTAATCTCGTGATCCAACGGTGACGTAAATTAACACGAAAAATACATACATATACGCATAAAAAAAATATACAAAAAATTAGTAGTTAATCTATCTTCGCTGGTGTCCAAAGAACATTACAAAATCGTGCGTTACGAAACTCCCGCGTGATATGATCGACCGTATTGTCGTTCTTCGCGCTGTGACGTCTTGAGAAAACGCGAAGATATGCACCTCGAGGATTACCTCGTTGAAAAGAACGAGGAAAACGCGCGACGGCGAGGCGCACCGACAACGCTCGAAACTTTCTCAGGTGGGATCGATCAAGAATTGATCCTTGACACGTCACATTTACAATCGTCGATGACAGGCACGGCAATGAACGTTGTGGGAAGTGCTAGAGAAACCTGCTGGACAAATTCTACGTCAGAAGTGGACACTGGGGCATCTTCACCGTTTTTATCAACCTCTACAGCTTCTCGTAGAAAGATCGACGATTGGGATGAATTTTCGGCTGCTATACAGTATTCCGATCAACGGGCCAACCTGTCCAGCAACAACTGTAACGAAACGAGCGTTTGGAGTCACGAGATCACAAGAAATAATGATTATTATGATGATAAGATCAACGCACGGCAAAGATTACCTTCCGTTGGGACGGCTTTTTCATTTTCCCGAGCTTTCGTTTATCCCGATTATCCAGGCTATCAGGATTATCAGGAATCCGCGAACTTAAACATGCCAATTCGTTCGCAAAATGAAGAATTTCAAGAACTCGGTGCTGCGATGCAAATTGCTACGAATGAGTTTGATTTGAGTTTGATAAGAGGTGATCCGACATCATTACTTGCTAATGTTGATTCCTCGTCATCTTCGGCTTCGACGTATTTCGAAGAACTCCAGGATCCCTTTCAGAACGTCGATGGTCTTTGCTACGCGGTTGGACATCTTGTATCCTCGCAATCGACAACGTTAGCTTCGGTGAACTTTCATCAGGATAACTCAGTTAAAGAGAATTTAGGGAACCAAGTAGTGCTGCCGCAAAATGAGGGATTGTTGCTAGCTGATCAACGTGTACCAAGATCGAGTGTAACGTCGAAAACCGAAGTTTGCGATAGATCTTACGGTAAGTTTATTACCTTTCTTTCTGGACCAGTACCTACTTATATGCAATCGTACAACTTAGATCTTAACATTGTTTGTCGAGCCAATTTTGTATAAATATATCTGCAGAAAAATCAGTTTTGGATCCCCATTTTGGGTTTACTTATTTCTTCTTTTTTTTTGTATATAATATTTCTTTTTCTTAATTGCTGTTATTTTACACAGAACGCAACACCACAGAAGATAATTTCACGTCAACCTATCAGTGTCGATGGATAGATTGTGGAAGTGCATTCACGGAACAAGAAAGTCTCGTAAGACACATAGAAAGGCGGCACGTGGAATCATCGTCATCGAATGCTCATGGACACGGACGTCGTGTCCAAAGGGACAGAGACAAGGAAAAGGAAAGAGATGGAGATACCAACTCGTATTTAGGACAATCTGGTGGCCCCACTACAGGTCAAGACGAATTCGCGTGTCTATGGCAAGGTTGTCCGCGTGCTAGGCCTTTTAATGCGAGATACAAGCTACTGATACACATGAGAGTGCATAGTGGCGAGAAACCTAATAAATGCCCTGTAAGTTTACATGTTAATTCATTGATAGTATTATATATGTTATTCTGAAATTTTTTTAACAGTGCAGATATGGTATTATGATATAATATTGTAACATATCTATTTGTATTTAAAGTATTTTTATAGTAGAATAATTGATCGTTAATATGTTACTTCCTATTACTCACTGATCTAGAGATGTTATTTCTTTTTAGTTCGCTGGCTGCAAAAAGGCCTTCTCTCGGCTTGAAAATCTGAAAATCCATCAGAGGTCGCATACCGGAGAGAAGCCGTACGCCTGCCAGCATCGTGGTTGTTCCAAAGCCTTCAGCAATAGTAGCGATCGAGCGAAACATCAAAGAACGCATTACGATACGGTACATATCAATAATTAAAACAATTTTCAAATTTGTTTCAAAGAAATAAAAAAAAAAAAAAAACACTCAATTACAGAAACCCTATGCTTGCCAAGTAAGTGGTTGCGGTAAACGTTATACCGATCCATCCAGCCTGAGAAAACACGCGAAAAATCATGCGGAACCAACGACAACGTCCCTGTCCGTTCTACCCACGATGTTGGATAAAAAAATGTCTATGAGCTACAACCATTCCTCGAACGTCACGCAACATCATAAAGACACTACAAATTCGTTGCATCAGGCGCATCAACAGACCAGCTCCCCACTTTCAGCAGAATCAAATTATAGGCCATTAAAAAGCTCGGAATCTTGCGCAGAAGACGATGTGGACTTTCTTTACACGAATTTGTATGAAAATGAAAGGGAACCTGCAACTGTAGAAACTAATCAACAAGAATATATACCAATAGAGTATATGAGACGCTTTCTTATAGAGGATATCACGAATTCGCAAGCTACTTGCACTCCTGGTAAGATTTTTTTTGTTGAATTTATATGTAATGTATAGATACATTTCAATGTATATTCATTTATAATAATATTATATGTATCTATTCATGAATTCGTGTAAAATACATTTGCACGATCATGTTAATACCATATACGACGTATGGCGCGTGCGAGCTTGCTTCGTGTTAGTAAAAAGTATATACGACAACAAAGATGGCGACGACGACTAAGACGACAATGACAGTGCCACGCTCGGTCGTTCATACTTAATCTCAGAGGAGGTTTGCCGCTTTATGCCTGTACCCCACACAGAGTCTTAAAATAATATTCTTCACTTTTTTGTCCCGGGGCTACGAACGTACGCGCGCACGCACGCACGCACGCGCCAAAACGGTTCACATAATGGCCACGTGTAACGCACGCGTGCATTTTAGAATTCAAAGCTACCCTCGTAAAAACGGACGAATTTAATTGATCGACTTAGAAGTTTCTTCTCTCTTTTTCACTCTCTCTATATATATATACATCTACGTGTTACAGGGTACAGTACAACTGACGACGTTCCGGATTTTCACGAACTTGGTTCCGACATCGAACAAGAATTCCTGGAATTAAGTAATCTCAATGACGCGGTTTTCATCGATGTTTAATAAAATGTGAAATTGTGTCTCGTGCCACTCATTTTTAGCAGCTTTTGTTTACCAGTTGACTAAACGTCAACAAATCTTTGCTGTATAAAGGCGTAACAAGCCGCCAACTTGTTAATCGCGGCAGTCAATCCTGTGCAGCATTTACCAAAGACTCGTTCTCCTCTCCTTGAACTTTTTTATAACATTTATAATTTTTCGTTATATTCGATGAATCGTATATTTTTGTACATAGGTACTTGTATATATATATATATATATTTTATGACAAAAAAAAAAAAAAAATAAAAATACATAATTGCATTTGATATTGGGTATTATTTATTTTCGTCAATAATTTTTTGTTCACTGAAAGTTTCGTACGAAGCTCACATTGGTGAGACTTCTACTGTCCTTTTTTTTTACTTAACTCACTGTGTCGCACAGGCAGAAGCTTTTTCGCTCTCCGACAAGAGGCCGCAGATATAATTCGCGAAATGGTATAAGACGTTACCTTGATTTTCTCTTGAGTTAACCTACCGAGAAAGATTTAACAAAGTTAATCATTTTATTACTTCACATTTATATACAGAGTGTTGTTAAATTTTTTCATTCATTGAAACATTTTTTAACTTTTATTAAATCCATTAAATGTTCATCAACAATTTAACAACGCTCTGTTCACTTAACTGTCTTGTCACAGTTAAATTACTTAGTAGTATTGATGTACTCACTCCATTGATTACTATTGTCGGTACGAATGAAAGTTGTGGCTCTAGTGCCCATGTTTTATCGCCGTGAGCGGCAAGCAAATCGTCTCCTAAAGTACCTCCGATACATTCTGTTATACGCGTACGCGTGGCGTCATTCAAACCATACTTTGAAGCACACTAAAAATTCAATATTAATTTATATATACGTGTTATATTAATAATTCGAAATTTAAGGTCGAAATTGACGAGTTATCATACAAATATTTAAAATTAAAAAATACATTCATATAATAAATAAAATGAAAAAAATTCTTCAACTTACTTCATCAATGGAATTCGGTGGATATCTAGCGCTCATAGCGCAACCGATTAGATTAACGGTTAGATCTTGTCGTGTTTTTCCTAGATAATCGGATTCTACAGCGTGAATAGCACAAGCTTGCGCTTTGTTCCCGGAGCATTCTGAGGAGCCGTGTTGGCACGAGAATTGCCATAGACCGGTTCCGTCGCGCGTGTGCTGCACGTAAAATTTGAGTTGATCGAGAAATTCGCTTGATTATGCGTCTCTTGACTACCTTGAATCTTCTCAAGTGTCAAGGTTAAACTCTCAATGAGAATAAAACAGGTATCACGAATCTGATAAAAAATCTTACCAGACACATATTTCTATTCGATTTAAAAAAAAGACTGTTATTTTATTAAAATGTAAATATTTTAGTTATAATAATAAATTTTAATAAAAATTGTTTCGAAACATCCTTGAAAGTGATTTGAAATAAAAAATATATATATATATATATATATATATATTTATTAATTAAACAAATATTTCTATTAAGATGTCAAGATCAAAATAGATTGATTAACAAGTCATGGTAATTTTTCGTAATACCGTATACCTGGAAGATTATGAAAAAGGAAAAAATTCCCCAATGATTATCTTTGTGTAACTTACCGTCGCTTTGCCGTACGGAACAAAGGTAACATTGAGATGCTCCTTCAAGGACGCGTAATTAGGTACAAGTTGTTCCTTAATCCATCTCATACTATCGCCACATAGCGTCTCGTAATAAACATCGACATTTATGAGAGTTTTGGCTACTGAATCATCGCTGGACACCTGTGCGCAAACAAAGCTCTCTAAGTTTCACGTGGCCATGTGCCACTTTACTACGGGAGCATCAGATAGAATGTAATACGATCGTTCGCGCTTATTATATTTTGTAGAAGAAATATATTACGATTGAAATGATTTATTTATTTTGTGATGATAATATATACGTACCAATAAGGTACCGTCGAAGAGTGCAAGGAATGCGACAATGGTCAGCAAACACTTCGAATTGAACAGGTAGCACCACATGGCTCTTCAGATAGATAATAAAGTGGACGGAGCTTTAAACTTGTCTTCGCTCCAGTCTCGGTACGAATGGATGCTACACGGTGGTAGAGGTAGCTATGAAAAGTTTGAGAGGGAGGGAATAGGAGAAAAGTGTATGTGTGAGAGTGAAAGAGAAATAAAGATAGCTATAGTGAGAGTGAGTGGGAAAGAGATAGCGAGCGAGAGAGAGAGACTTGGCTGAGAGTGAGAGAAAAAGTGAAAGAAGAAAAAAAAAGAGAGAAAGAAATATAAAAGGAGGGAATAAATGTGTGCGTTTGAAAGAGACATAGAAGAGAGGTCAAAAGATAAAAAGGCGAAAAGATCAACAAAATTGTAATATTGAAATAATTATATGATCCTCTGGCGAAATTGATGGTTATTATGTATTACCTTAAAAGGTTATCATCGCGATACGATGATCTTAATCAATTCTTTTTTCGCTTATAAATTGAACTTTCGTACATTTCACGCGTAGTATGGCTCCATAAATCTAATGATTTCTTAGAATACTATTTGAAATTTGGTGCATATGTTGTATATTATTTTAATAAATCAAAGAAAACCGAATGAGCAATCATTCGAGAATAAAGCATGCCTTTTCTTATACCATATACAAATATTGCGTAATGCCGACACCTGATTCCCACCTGGACACGAGAACATAGTCTCGGTATATAAGAGCCAGTTGTGCAAATAACTTTCTCATGACATTTTCTCTCGCAAGGAAATCTGTGATACTTTCGACGATTGTACAACGTGTAATTAGATTTGAAATACGGTGGGAATGGCGCGTTCCGTACAACAAAATTATATGTGACGTGAAAGAATACGTTGCGTAATGTGTAATTAATATTCGTGAGGACAAATTTTTGTAAACAAACTCAAACTCTTTTTTAAGTTATTCATCAAGTTTCTACCGCTGGATGGCGCTTGCATCCGGTATTTTCACTGTTTTGGCGGGTGTTTTTAAAAAAATTCGATTGATTACAAATCTTATCCTCCTTGTCGTCCAGAACTCCCTCGTCTCACCATGACACTATTAATTAATAAAGATTATATTTCGTAGGAAATAATTATAGTATGATTGTACATTTTACAATGATAAATAATTATCAATCAATAATCAATCATTTAATCGCATATTATTGTATCATAAGAACATATTTTGTCAGTTCTTTCATTTTATCCTTATAACATTCGATTTTACAAGAACGTAATATGTATAAATTCTTTATTTCGATAAAAAGAGACTTGGATATATTATATATGATTTAGTTCAGCGAATTCTAGCAGATAGCTGAACTGTGAGAGATGTCTCTGTATTATCGACAGTGTTCTTGCACGTTGTACAGCTGACACTCTTTCGTCTTTAACGACCAAAGTTACTATTAGCTAGAGTTTTGGTCATTGCGGAGTTCGGCCTGAGGCCCTGTTTCCCCTTAAGCCTCTCAATATTTGTTCTATTTATACAGAGAATTAATATTAACAGTCTATTAAGTTGTCACACCTTCTAAAATGAAATGTTGTTTGTTACAAACATTAAAACACTTATGATAAAGAATTAGTGTATCTTCCCTGTTTGACAATTTGTCAAAAGACATTTTTATGACTAGAAAGATCATTTGACTAAATTCAATAAAATCTTAATTCCATTATTTCGCGAATTTCGCTGTTTTGTCACAGATAGTGTTCTGTAACAAGGAATAATCCATAAAAACTGTATACAAAGTACAGTCGAAAGGATATTCGTAAAGATTTAATTTGTTTTCTTAGCATCTGCTTTGTCATCCTTTACTTGACCTCGGCCTAATAATTTAGCCAGAGAGTCCCAAATTCCTCCGAAAAAGAGGGCACAAAATAGATTTTCAAAAGGTACAAATGGATCATGAATGCCAAGTAGAAGGGATGATAGCTACAAAGAGATAAATTGGAATATTAGTAATAGTACTCATATGTTTAGATATACAATTTAATAAAATTCACTTTACCTTGAAGTAGACCAAGAAAATGACAATGCCAAAGTATACCACTGCATGAGGTGCAGAAATTAGAGCTGTCTTTTTATCTAACACGAATATTATTGCTGCAGCCATTGATGCTTTTGTTGGGCTAAAATACAAATACATTTTTTATATATCACAATACATAACAAATATATATTAAACAGAATATATGGAATGAATGAGCATACGTACAAGCTAGGTTGCATAAATTCCATAGCAGTGGGGGTCCATACTCCACGTATTAGTCGTTCAAATAATTTTGTAAATCCAGCGCCGTTACCTGCAATTATTTGTCCATAATTAATATACTTATCCTATAATCTTTACATTTATAGATTATGAGCCATTTAACCTTTGAGTGTTCCAATTAATATCATGATAAGATATGCATTTGGATATAGTTTTCCTGCATGAGTTACGCCATCATAAATTTTTTTACATCTACAATAAAACATATGCATTAGTCATTTTTCGAAAAAAATCATATAACTTCTACGTACCTGTATATCTCCTTCATTGCAGAACATACAATTTTCACTGGGAAAAATTTAGCTACTTTGTATCCAATATCAAATGGTGTATAAAATACGACATACCTATAAAAGCAAAATGTTTGTAAATTTTAATTAATAATATATAAATATTATAATAAATATATAATTAGTATACCATACTTATATACTGACCAAACAACAGTTGCAACTATAACTTGTGGTGTATTTTTTAATGGTGCTAGCATTGGTTCACCTAACAATGCATTGCAGAGAATACCACTTGCAAACACTACTAACATCGTAGAAAGCCAACATGATAATGGATGCTTTCGTGAGAAAGCTTGTGCACCTGTTTCATCAAAGAATAAAAACACATTAATAGTGAAAAAATTTTTTTCAAAAAGATTTTGTAATCAACAAACTTTTAGAAGACATTAATTTTGTTGTATCAAACAGATTCTTATAAAATTATTGAATTACATTAACTTGAGATATCTAAAAGAATATGTTAAGATTTCTCTCTTGAGTTCAGTTTACTTCTTAAAAACTATTGTTAGTGGTAGAGGTGTCCTTTATGCTTCATCGCATTTGAAAGTTATTGAGAAGTCAGTTTCTTTATTCAAGGTAAAATATCATGTATATTATGTAATACAATATCTATGACAATGTAACACAATACTCATACTTTATTTGTTCCATTATATTATTATGCTTATAATAGAAATGTTTTCTTGCTAATAGGCATTAAGATGTGCACATTTTTTATTGAAGTTATAGTAACATGCAACATCTAAGTTTATTTTCAAAAAATTTAAGGAATTTTTAATGATGATTTTTCTATGTAATTATATACGACTTATTACAAAAGCCTTTTGAATAAATAATGACAGCTTGATTTTATGAAAAACAACTACTCCTATAATGTGCTTTCTTGAAAACATCAGTTTTTTTTTGTGCATGAAAATCACTATTTACAATACTTACATTATGTTAAAATAAAAATATGAAGCCGCTCAAGTTTAGTCCAATAAATTGCTTGTATTGTTATAAGTATAAATTGCTTATATATTGAATGCATTAACCAATGTATGTGACACTACAGATAATATATAAATTTGATTTAGACTCCCTTTGACATTTATCATAATTACATAAGTTCATGCCAGATCAAAGCACATAATATTATTATCTTTATAGTGACATTCTGAAAATAGATTCCACAAATTGGACACTTCACTTAATTATAGTCATGCCCGGAGATCTGTCTGATACAGTCTGTTCGAATCTTTCTTCTTTGTTATTTTAATGATTTGTAAACAGAATTGTATAAATTCATTATATATCATTTACTAATATAAAAGAGAAAAGTGATTAAATAAAATGTGTAAGAATGTTTGAGTAAGCAAAAATAGAAAGGCAATAAATACAATTTTCTTTCATTTTTTACTTAAAAGTACATTTTAAACACGTTTTGTGTATGGTATCTTCTCGAAATAGTCATACTGAAATTGGCATTATCGGTGCTTCCCAACTATCGTTATCGCAAATTTATGAAAATAACTATGTAACGTCCGTAAACGATCGGCTTTGTCGAGGAAACGAGTCGAGAGGACCGTACAAGCTATCTCGGGGCAGAAGCTCGGAGAGTTTTAAATTTAGATCTAGTCTGGTAAGCTAGGACTTACCGGGTCCCAAATCCTCTCTGACGTGTAGAGCGCAGAGTAAAGAATGAGCGATGTCGAAGTATGGAAACATTTTCAATTTGATGACCTGATTGGCCATATCCAGGAACGCCTCGGGATCCATTTTGCCTGTTTTCGAGGTTTATCGTCTCTTCGTTGATGAAAAAGACGATTCGTATTGTTTTAAAAGCCACTAGGCAGTACCCGCGGAACGACGCTGGCTATGCGCCGTCTGTTAGAACTACTCGTCGTCTGCTAGCAATGGCATCCGATTGCAGCAACTTATAAAACAAAAAAACATTCTTATCCGAGTCAGTTTACACTTATATTCGAGTTTACACCCTTTGCGTACAGATGGCGATAGACATACAGGATAATTTTGCTATTCCAACAATCGATAAGTAGTTTTCTGTTGAAACTGCAAGATTTTTCTAATATAAACTTGGAAAGTGCATAAAATGTTGATAGGGGGCGCAAATATTAATTCGACATCACAGATAAGGTATACCTCGACATAATCACACCTGTCGACAATAAAACGTGCTTGCTGAAATTAAAGTTTAGTACTTTGCAATACACTTTTTGCACGTTATCAAGAGTAAACATTTGAGGTAAACAATTCTTTTTTTTATCCTAAGATTATAATGTGTCACGTCATTTAATATTACATGTGTTTACATATATTTCTCTTTTCTACTGAAGAATTTATATTTTATAAGATATAAGTTGAATCAAAAGTGATTATTTTTAAACTTTAAGATCTTACATTTACAAAAGAATTATTAAAGTCTGATGACTGTATTATTACATAGATATGAAACCCTTAGATGTACCAAAGAGTTTGTTCATTTTATGATATAAATTTGTAGTGATGAAATGTGTTATTTAAATAGTGTTAAAAGTGTAACTATAATTTTTTAGATTGACTATTATTTCAATGGATTGTCCTTAAAGCATAAGGCAGTTCTAAGAAAAAAAAGAATCGTTTTTAATATACAGGATCAGACGCTTTTAGGGGACTTCATTTTTATTGCTACATGCATTTTTTGCTTATACTTTTTATAAGGAATGTAATATTCTCTTTTTTATTTTTAATATAACTATTCATTGATTTATTTTGTGGTATTGTTGGACAGTGTCTGATCCTGTACATGACGGTGCTGGGATCCTGGGTTGCTAGACGCAGCATTTCCCTTTTAGACAGTATTTTCTGTCGCTATTACAAAACTATGGCTTCTTTGCTGGTTCCTCCAGTGTCTGTGCGCGGTATGACTTGCTTGGATCGTAATGCATTTACGACCACTGTAGAGGTACCTTGTTTGAAATTGTATAAAGTTACAATTTCAAAATTTATGCCAATATTAAAAAAATACCTACTTAGATTACGTAATATGAAACCAATTCAAACTGTGGACAATGGTATTATTGCTTACTTTGATCCAAAAGTTGTTACAAAATTTGAAGACATCACTGAGACTGATAGAGACTTATTAAAAGATCATTATGAATATTTTGGAAAAACTCAGCTGACATTAAAGTATGAAAACTGGAAGTCAGATGATATATTAAAGTCTATCCTTCCAGAAGAAATTGAAGTACCTACATCTTTTAGTCAAGTAGGGCATATAGTACATATAAATTTACGCGATACACAGTTACCTTACAAGAATATCATTGGTCAAGTTTTTCTTGACAAAATACCAAATGCTCGTACAGTTGTGAATAAAACAAATACCATTGATACAACATTCCGTCAGTTTACTATGGAAATATTGGCTGGTGATAAAAATACTGTAACCACAGTAAAAGAAAATGGTACAACTTATCAATTTGATTTTTCTCAAGTTTATTGGAATCCACGGTTAAGCACAGAACATATGAATTTATTGACATATATGAAGGCTGGAGATGTTTTGTATGATGTTTTTGCAGGAGTGGGACCCTTTTCTATCCCTGCTGCACGCAAAAAAATTAAAGTATTTGCTAATGATTTAAATCCAGACTCATACAAGTGGTTACAAAAGAATGCCATAATTAATAAAGTACAACAGAACATACAAAGTTTTAACATGGATGGTAGAGATTTTTTAAGAAGCATAGTTAGAAATGATATTCTGAATAGAAGGAACGATAATGCAATTGGTACAGAGCATATAGCTATGAATCTACCAGCATCAGCTATTGAGTTCTTAGATGTCCTTCCAAATTGGTTTATTGAACAAGAATTAGAGAAAGTTTGTTCTAAACCACCTACAATGCATCTTTATTGTTTTGTAAAATGTACAAAAAATGAGGATGCTTGCATTATGGCAAAATCTTTAGTAGAAAAGAAGCTTGGTTGCACATTGTGCTCTGATTCATTGATTAATGTGCATAATGTCAGAGATGTTTCTCCAAATAAAGAAATGATTCGTGTATCTTTCTTGCTGACAGAAAGCATTTTCAAAGGCGAGGAGCCAGCAATGAAAAAACCCAAAATAGAGGACTTTACTGATATCTATGTAGACTGTAATGATACAAATAGCAATTCTTGTATAACTTGTACAGATAAAGACAACAATGGCAAAAAAGAATAAGGGCTCAAACAACAAAACGAAAAATGTATTCCAAGTATCAACAGCTCGTAGTATTAAATTGAAATCTAAAGCTGAAAAAATGGTGAAAAATCTCAAGAAAGTAAGTTTTTAAAATAATAGTACTGAAATATTCATTGAGTGCTGAAAATATATTTTCCAGTCCTGTGAGAACAAGATATAATTGGCAAAGGAATTAAAAAACTAATTGATCATTTATTATTGATACTTCTTTCATTAGCTAGACCTGAAAGTAAGTAAAACAACAGCAAAGGACAAGATGGTACATGTTGACCAACAGTTGAAGGAATTGCATAAAGAAGTGCGTGGATCAGTACCTAAGAAGAAACCAGAATCTAAAAAAGTACAGTCATTGCGAGCAAGTAAAAAAGTAACCAGAAATTCCAAGCCAGTACAGACAGATGCAACTACAGCCTTAGTTGAACAAATGCAAATATTATAAGAAATAATATTCGTTTAGTTTATAAATACTGAGGATACACTTTTATACGGTTGATGAAGAAATATTATATTTGTTATATTTGTTGTACAAATAAATATACATAATCTAAAATATGTTTCTATTATCTTCTTCCTTCTTTCTAATAAACCTGTAACATACAAAAGTCTGATAATTCATAGTTTATTAATATTTTACTGACTTACATATATTAAGACTGTTCACCAGCCAATACATTTTCGCGACAACTCTCCTGGTCACAATTTTTGACGGATTTGGACGAACAAGGGCTTATTCGAAAGCTGAAAAATTTCCGTGGGAGATCTTTCTTGAATTTAAAAAAACATTTCTGACAATTTTAAAAAGATCATTCTCACAATAAATCTTTCAGCGTTCGAATAAGCCCTTGTTCGTCAAAATCGGTCAGAAATTGTGACCAAGAGAGTTATCGCGAAAATGTATTGGGTAGTAATCAGCCTTAACAAGGCTGTTGATTAATATAACTTTCTTTCAATTTCAATTGACTTAGAAATCACGCTGACATGGAGATGTACACTGCAGGACTGATCGTAGTTGGTGATGAAATCTTACGTGGACAAATCGCAGATACAAATACTTCATATTTGGCACAAAATTTGAGAACTGCAGGAGTGAAACTTTGCAAAGTAACGGTGGTACCTGACATCGTGTGTACCCCAAATTTTGTGATATTTAAAAGAAAGCTTAGTTAACAAATTAGCGAGTTATAAAAGTTGTGCATGTTAAATGCAATAATATGTTCAAGCTTTTAAAAGAATAATTAAAATATTTTGCTTTAAATGTACATATATGCATATGAAGGGTACAAGTTAACACTAAACAATTTAATTTACTGTCATTTATATTATTTATAAGGAAATGTTATTGATCATTATTTACATGTGCTCTTCATATGATATAAATAAATTTACTACTTTTAGGCTTTTATGTTAGGTAGAAGAAATTGCACAAGAAGTATCTGATGCATCTAAAAAATATTCTGTTGTGTTTACATCCGGTGGAGTTGGCCCTACACATGATGATGTGACATACGAAGGAGTAGCAAAAGCTTTAAATATAAAACTTGAGTTACATAAAGAACTGTTGAAATTTTACATGCAGTTATTACCTGGAAAACCAGAAATAGAACGTTTTGCTATTGTACCTAGTCCGTGTGAACTTATCTATGTTAATTCAACTGGTATGTATTGCTTTGTCAGAGATAAATATCATGGAATAGCAGGAAGCTTTGTGAAAGTATAAATTCCATACTATTTTTTAGAGAACTATGCAGTGATAAAAGCTGAGAATATTTACATTCTGCCTGGTTCTCCAAAATATTTTAAACCTGCAGTTGACACAATTATGCCTCAATTAAAGGGTAATAAACCACCACATTTTGATTACATTGATCTTGACTCAGATGAGTTATCATTAGTAAAGATATTGGATGAACAAGCACAACGTTGGAAGAATAAAGTGAACATAGGAAGTTATCCTCAAGTAGAACCAACTTCTTCGAATTCTTTTGTAAGAATTACATTTGATGGACCAGAAGATGATGTTGTGGAAGCAAAAAAAGAGTTTCTTTTTCGCTTACCAGTTGATATAATCCAAAAATATAAAGAAAAATTTAGTATTGAACAAGCAGAATTTGTGATAGAAAATAGTAAAAATGAAGAGCATGTGCAAATTGCATTAAATGTTTTAAAGCAGTGTTATGACAAGTGAGTTTCATTTTTTGTATTCAAACTTTAGAAATATACATATGTTTGTGTATTTTGCACAGGTATAATGCGAATGAAATCTTCCTAAGTTTCAATGGTGGGAAAGATTGTACGGTTGTGTTACATTTAGCTGCCTGTATTGGCGCATTACAGAAAGCTTCTCCACCTGTATGTTTATATGTGGCAGCCGATCCATTTCCTGAGGTATGACCACTTAATATTAACATAAAAATAAATCAATATACAATTCATTACTATTAAGTTTTCACAGGTGGAAGCATTCGTTGAAGAAGCAGCGCACTATTATGGTTTAGAATTAATACGAAAAGAACCACCATTACGTTCAGCTTTGGTGACACTTTTAGAAGAAAGAACTTGTTTAAAAGCAAGCCTGATGGGCATGAGGAAAGGCGATCCTGGTTCAGAAAAACTAAATGAGTTCACTATGACTGATCCTGGATGGCCGCATATAATGAGAGTCAACCCTATATTACACTGGACGTACAGTCAAGTGTGGCAATTTTTGAGGAAATATAAAATACCCTACTGTTCCTTATACGATAAGGGTTATACAAGTCTTGGTACTAAGGGAACTACCTTACCAAATCCTTTATTGAAGGATCCTAACAATCCTTCTGACTACTTACCAGCATATACTTTAAGCGACATATCTGCTGAAAGACAAGGGAGGGAATGACATTAAAATTTATTAGTTCAATTATAGTTTAATAGAGTTTTTATCTTCATTGACTTTTATTCAATGTACCTTGTTTATTTTCCTTCTTACTGTAACTTACTCTCTCCGGAATTAATACGCCTCTTTAATTTTATATAAAAAGAAAGAAGCGTGTCCGAATGATATTAGCGTAGCATTATCTATACATCTAATTTGTACATAGATCATAGGAATAGGGTATCATTGTTGTATTAAGAATAAAAATACATATTACATACACATGTACGTCGTCCGGACCGTAGAACTTTTTAGAATAGCAAACACGAGTTATCTTATCAAATTGGTCTGGACCAAAAAAAGAAGCAATTCAAATCTTTACTATGTTCTTTTCATATACTTACGATAAAAAGATCGATAAACCAGTAAAAGAGAATCAGTCACGATGAAGATGAAATTTCTACTGTATTGTTCTTGGCAATCGATTGATTTGACTTTGAGGCTTGCTCTTGCTGACCAACCGGTAACCAAGGGATGATCCGCGGCTGATCCTCTACGGAAGCCACATCGTTCGGGCTGATTAAGGTTTCGCGGATTTAATTCGTGGGATACGGTATAAAAGGGCACGTCTAGGCCAATTTGAAAACAAGGTGAGGGACTGGCAGACGGCGACCAACATGTCCAACGACAGCATTCATTGGGAGGCGCGAGTTCTACCAGCAGGTCCACCACGTCTGCTGGGATGGAACGTGCCTGCTGAAGAATTGGTCCACATACCGGAACATTGGCTGGTCTATCCTGAGCCGAATCCCTCCCTTCACTACATGCTGGCCCTCCTATACATATTATTCACATTCATAGCTCTACTCGGAAATGGTCTGGTCATATGGGTTTTCTGCGCGTAAGTCCACCTAGAATTTAACTATCTTCTTCTAAAAATCATCATTATCGCCAGTTGATTTATTTATTTTTCGTTCCTAGTGCCAAATCGTTACGGACTCCTTCGAACATGTTCGTCGTGAATCTTGCGATCTGCGATTTTGCCATGATGATGAAGACACCAATTTTTATATATAATTCCTTCTACACGGGTTTCGCTTTGGGTAATCTGGCATGTCAGATCTTTGCTACGATCGGTTCCTTATCCGGAATTGGCGCAGCAGTGACAAATGCAGCGATTGCATATGATAGATACAGGTAACGCGAAATATATATATCTTTTTAGATACTCCAATTGATCACCGACCCCATGATCAACATGTTTTTTCTTAACAGTACCATAGCCAGGCCGCTGGATGGAAAGTTATCACGTGGTCAAGTGATTCTCTTTATCGGGATGACTTGGGTCTACGTTTTGCCTTGGGTTTTAATGCCTGCTATGGGTGTTTGGGGTAGATACGTGCCTGAAGGATTCCTCACTAGTTGTACCTTCGATTATTTGACCGATACCGCGGAAACAAGATACTTCGTGCTCACCTTGTTTATCTTCTCCTATGCCATACCAATGTCACTCATAATCTATTATTACAGTCAAATTGTTAGCCATGTCGTCAATCACGAAAAGGCTCTTCGCGAGCAAGCGAAGAAGATGAACGTTGAGAGTCTACGAAGTAACGCCAATCAAAATACTCAGACAGCTGAAATTCGTATCGCAAAGGTATCCCATTAATCTGATGATCATTTAGATTTGTTCTTGATAAAAAAAAAACAATGAGTGTCTATTTCTTTTTTAGGCTGCCATTACGATCTGTTTTCTATTTGTTGCTGCATGGACACCTTATGCGGTACTTGCGATGATCGGCGCGTTTGGAAACAAAGCATTACTTACACCTGGCGTTACGATGATACCTGCGTGTTTTTGCAAAAGTGTTGCCTGTATCGATCCTTATGTTTATGCGATCAGCCACCCGAAGTACAGGTAACATATAACAAATATAAATAAATAAATTATCAATAAGCGTTGATTAGTTGTGATTATGAACGTTCATCGTTGGTATCTTTATCGTGTATTTCATTTTATTGATCATCATATGTTGATCATTGTGCGAATAGGCTCGAATTACAAAAGAGACTACCATGGCTAGAACTACAAGAGAAACCAGTATCGGACAGCACGAGTACTACTACGGAAACTGTAAATACGCAACCAGCCTCGAGTTAAAAACCTATTTTAAATCTCACGATAACTGGATCAACGAAATACGCTTGATACTCCGTACGATTGCCTTCGCAGTAACTAAAACACGTGATTATATTCTTGTATAGCAAATAACATTCCAATAATAAAGTAACCCCTGGCATATACTTCGCCATAAACGCATTAAATTGCCTTCTTATACACAATATATATACATGTATAATAGTAACAATAACGGTAGAGAGGAGATAATAGAAATACTATTTTGTATAAGGAACAAAAATTTGCATTTTGCAACTTTATTCGTTTTTCTTGTTCACATTTCACTATTGATCTTACAGCTACAGAAGAGTAGGCCTTGCGAGACCAAGAAAATAATAATCGTTTATTTAGATAATCGATCGACTGGTTTGACCAGCCAGTGTTTGAAATACTTCATATGCGAATATTACAATTCCACTTTAAAGTAAAAAAAAAAGGGAGAAATATTTATGGTCAATCTTGAAATAATACGTTTCGAACCAGATAATTATTTTTACGAGATTTGTTTCTTTCTAAGTAAAAATATTAAGGATTAATTTTAATAAGAGTCATCATCAGTATTTTCTTCACTGTCTGGTCAACTGCGCTCGGCTTCCTTGCTTCTTTCATATGTCACGATACGTCTTCGACGTTTGCTTTCTTTGTACTATTTCACCTAGCTAGGTGGGCTAATTTAATAATCGTTAATAATAATAAATAATAATAATGATAATAATAATCGGTTGTACACACACTCTTTCTCTCTTCCTTTCTCTCTCTCTCTCTCTCTCTCTCTCTCTCTCTCTCTCTCTCTATCTCTCTCACTTTCTAGGAACTTTCTACTTTTAACTAGAATAGCTTACAGAAGACATTGATCCGCTGAATTGACTAACAAATAAAGAGAGAAATTCTCTACAGCGGGACTCAAGGTATTGAGATCTAACTTTGAATATAATAATAATAATAATAATAATAATAATAATAATAACAGGTACGAAAACGATCGAGATCATTCGCGAGAAGAAAAGAAGAAAGCAAAATCCTTTCCTTTTCTCGCGATATTTTCTATGTGTATATGTTTTTTTTTTTCGAGATGCCAGTATCAACATGATGTTGAAAACTCGAAAATAATAATCAACGTATGTCAACAATAACATATATATATATTATAAGACTCGTGTATAATTTCGTTTGTTTCGAAAAGAAGAAATTTTGTGAACGCGAATACCAATATAGAAAACACTTGAGGCCTGAATTCATCAGACCGTCATCATAACGATAATGACATTTGAATAATTTTTTAAATGAAACAATCCAAATATTATAATGATATTTGAATCTTTTTCATCGCGTATTTTCTTTTTTCTTTTCTTCTTTTCCTCCTTATTATTCTTCTTTCTTTCGCGACTGTACACTGTTCCTACAATCTACGATTATAACAATAAATATAAACGATGTTGCAGATATGTCCTTCACCGATGATCCTTCGAAAATTATTAATTTGACGACATCCTCATCATCATTATCTTCATTCATTACCCATTCGTCAGCCAACACGACAGTATACGACTCGTCGTCGTCGTAGTGTTTCTCGGAATTCAAAACGGCCGAATTTGAAAAAAGCGCGCAAAAATGTTCTTTTTATGCCGGTTGGTAAAATAGATTGCTTTGAATTTCAAATTGCATTCTTTTCTTCTTTTTCTCTTCTTTTTCATTAGGTTCTACCATGTCAAATTGTAAATGTTTCAATAGTAAAATCATGAAATTACATTTTTTTTCTTTTTTCCTTATGGGTGGGACACCGGTACCTGATTTTACATACGAATATATGAATTTTCTACACGAATGATATCTCGAGTCTCGCTACGACATTAAACGAGCACGTTCTACGTATGCTGCTGCTGTTTTTTTGTCCTTTAATTTCTTTCAATTTTGATGAGCGTTTAAGCACGCACGAAGTACACTTTTTTTTTATTATTATTAAACTCGTTAACGCTTGACTCGACTGATTGCGTAGCCGTGCATTTAAAGCGCGCTAGAAAGTATTCGTTTTTAAAATTGTTATCGTAACTAAATCATTTTCTTCACAACGTTTAACAGTATAATAACGATTTGATATTATGACGATTAGGTCGACGACAGTGGACGAGGGCAAACGCGAACTTAACGTTTACAGTTCCAAAGTTCCCTCACGATTATCATTATTATTATTATTATTATTATTATTAATATTACAATTATTATTATTTATTTATTTATTCATATACCATCGACGTCCGATAAAACGCGTCGTATTTTAAAACGTGATCGATGAAGGCAGTCGTTAGTTTTGAACGATACGTTTAGAATGCGGGCAAACGTTTTTCGAATTTTTAACGCATCGACTGTCGAGAGAGATATATCAGTGAAATCGATATTGATTAACACAAATCGATATGTTTCTTTGATATTTTTTATGACTTTTCTTGTAACAAAAATGCAGGAGTTACTGTACAGTTTCTTTTATATTAAATATGTATCATTTTTAATTTGTAATAAATGTCAGTAAACAAATGTGAGCGTGTGGCAGGTAAAGTCTGTAATATTAATAGTCAATGCATTAAACATTCGTGAATTGATCGGTCGAAGTGGTTGTGCCTTGTTTTGGTCAGACGGCTCGTATCCAAAGTAATATTCTACGTGTGCGAATTTTTTTTATGTACAACAACCCCGGTCAACAAATATTCAATGTAACATTTTGATGCAATTCATCTTTGTTTGCCAGATTAAAGATGTTTACAATTAATTTTTTTACAATACACTGAACGTGATAGTAATTGCGAAAATTAATAGGCTTTTAAATAATTGGAAGGATATAAAAGAACTTAATTTTTCCATATTTTCGATTTGCGAACAATTTTTGAGATACTATTAAAGATTTTTCATAAATTGAAAATAATTTTTATAATAATTTGCAAGTATAACCGAAAAATTATAAAATAATGAAGATTTCGTTATAAATATCTCGTGTAAATACGTTGTTGAAGTTACGTCACTTTAATTAAGAAAATTTTTTAACGAAAGCGACAAAATGAACCTTCTATATTTTTGACCTAGATTGTCATAAATTCGCTATAAATTTATGACGTAATACGTAGTCCCTCTTAACGAAATTTGGATGGATTGATGGTAAATTTTAGAAAATACAATATTCGCGTAGCATAGAGCGATTTGGAAAGATGCAGTTGGGAACTTTGGGAAGGCAGTATAGTAAAATCGCCAAATTTAATCGAGTCTGCTCTCGTCCAATATTGTTTCCGGCTTGTAGCACCGCGATTGATGTTCGATACATTCGAAACAAATCGAGGAAGAAGAGAAAGTAAGGAAAGGTCTTGAAAGGATTCGAAATTATAACTGAGCTAAGATCTCTAAATATCGCACCGCCTCAGCAATCGCGCGTGTACGATAGTTGCTATTAATCCTTGGCGAAAAATCTAGCAAACTAGAAACGATACACGACGCACAGTGGCTTTATTGAGGATAAATAATAATTTATTATATTTAAATTCATTTTTAAAACAATTTTGATTGCTTTACACTCAGTTCGAATCAATATATTACTTTTCATTAGTATTTTTAGTAGTAGAAAATTACTTATATTATGAATGTTATTATAAACCATTATTTCTATAGTTATTTTATGCGTAAACAGATGAAATTTGATTAAATCCGTATGAAATTACTCCTCATGCAATTTTGAAGTCTTTATGAATTCGTCATTTAATATTATACATGTCCGATGTAAATTTGATCCATTCTCGTTTTAAAAAACCTTATCTTTTTATTTCTGTCACTCAAAAAGTAATTTCTCTTTTAGTTTTTAACCACTGTGCGGCGGGTTTTTTCAGTCGTTACCACTCGATATTTCAAATTCTCCTTCTTTCTTCCTCTCCTTTTCTCACACACAAACACACAAATCAATCGAGCTAGATTAATCGCGAGCATATAATTCGAATATCTTTCTCCGCAATTTTTTTGTCTCGTTTTCATTAATGCACACATCTTTCGCGACACGCAAAGCTTTGCCTAGCTTAACGATAACACGGTGAAACACTTGGGAAGTTATAGGGTCGTAACGTACGGCAACATATTTTCAAACGCGTAACAAATTTCCCGCACAGCGAGATTCTTCACGATGAGGGGCGGGCACGGGAGAGCGGGGGGAAGCATATTGCTTGCGATATCATTTGTTTTGTCTACGTGAGCGAACGAGACTACGCCATTTTGTTTGTTTGTTTAAACAATTAAACGATTATCTTCTCATCTCCCGTTTACGTCGATCCGTAAAGCGCGCGACTGTCAAAAATATCCTCGTCGACGCGGGAAAATCTTTATTCAATCTTCATCTGTATTTTTTTTTTCTTCTTCACGTTTTCCCTTTTCTGATACATCTCTTCATTTTTATATTAGCATAGAATATCTCTGTCGATAAGAATATTGATTCATAAAGTGCACGACTTATTTAAAATATCCTCGTCGATGCAGAAAATTATCTTCATTTTCTTCTTTACATTTATCGTCTTTCGATACATTTCTGTTTCTTTTATATTACCATAGAATATCTCTGTCAATAAGATTGTTAATCCGTAAAGCACGCGATTTTTAAAAATATTCCCGTCGACGCAGAAAATTATATTCATTTTCTTTTCTCTCATAACACGTTCTGCGTCTTAATACATTGCTTTCGTTTTTCTTTACATTACCATAGAATATCTTCCTTGATAAGAATATTGAGACGTATATCGCGCGAATTTAAAAAATATCCCCGTCGACGTCGGCATGTTATCTTCATTTTCTTCCATAACAATCATCTCTTCTCCAAATACATTTCTCTTTACATTATCATAGAATATCTCTGTCGATACGAAAAAAATGTCGATCACGAACGTTTTTTGTTTTGTTTTATAGACGAGTCAACGATTAGAAACGATCGTGGTTGTCGTCAAAACAGGTACGCAGTCCCATCGATAAATGTGAATCTCTATCGAGGATAATGATATACGTTCATTGGCTAGGATTCGCGAGAATAGTTGTGGGTTAAAGGATAGGAGGGTGAATAATAACTGGTGCCAGTTGCGCTATGATGAGAAACGATACTCCTGAGGAAGACAATTCGTGTCCGGGGTCTTGTAGCTTGCGCAACTATGGCCGCTCGTCGTCGATTTGTTCGAGACTGAGATTGGTTTTCTCTTTTCGTCAGACTTTCTTACAACTTTGTACGGCCTTAACGAGCATATTAACATCGTTTGGTTGTCCTTTGAAGCCTCTTCCGTGTGTACCTTCGTACGTTGCCTGTGTTCCTCGGACTCTTTATTTTTATTTTCTGCTACGGTCTCGTCGCGAGCATGTTTTTCTTCTGCTATACATAAAAGGGGAGTATTTCAATTTATCGTAGGATTTTTCACAAATCTGATCGACGAAGCTCATTACACAGAAGGGAAACAACTTTTGTCGTTGAAAAAGATTCTAAAGAATGACTTCTTATAATCGTACTAAGATAATAATCAATATCACTGATACCTTCGAGGACATCGTCGAAGAGCAGTCTTGGTATTTTCGCGACACAATTCTTTCCGTCTGCTTGATCCCCTGTAAATTCCCTCTCTGCGTTGTTGTTCGTTCTAAATATGGACTCGAGAACCTGCCTTGAGAGTAATGGTGACACTGGTTGCTGTTGTTGTTGCTGCTGCTGCTGATGTTTCGGACGAGTGTCGTTATCGCATACGCTGCCTATCGACGTATTATCCGTTGCTATCAACTTTTCCGTATCGGAGTCGCACCCGTTGTTGTAGTAATTGTTGCTACTCTCGGACTTCTTCAGGATAGATTTAGCGACCCGATGTCTCTCTATGAACGGCGCGCCCTCGCTGTCTATCGAGTCCGCCGATAAGGAGAGCTTGCTCTCTGCGTTTGTGCCTGAAAAAGTTAATACTGTATCTTCTTTTCTTACAAATTTACTCTTTTCTATTTTTCTTCCTTTTTTTTTTTTGTAAAGTATCGTCTAAATAAACTAAGGTACTATAACGTGTGAAAAATTTTGACGATGTTTTTTTCATCCTTTCGTTTTGGGAAACAAATTTTATTTATTTTTTAACTACTATTATTTAATTTACCTGTGTTGTAATGCCTAGGACCGCTAATCGAGCCGAAGAAATGATGATTGATTATGCGAGTTGCCGAGGTGAGGCTATTCGTCGGCGTAAACGCTGATGGCCGGCCACCGCGTAATCCGCCATAATGATTGTTATTGTTCTCCATTTCCTTCACGGTGATTCGCGTTGATGCGTTATCCTGGTCGCAGATAAATTGAGTACGGGGTCTGCCGCTCTGCAATCAACCCCGTTTTATTACGATTAACAAAATAATTTTACATTTTTTTCACTCAAATTTGTTGCCTGACATGCAAGCATCATTTTTGCGATCAATTCGATAAATACGGGATGTAGCTATATAACAGGTAAATATAATTTTGAGAATAGATTTGGCACGTGAGAGTCACAAAAAAAAGAAGATAAACAAAGCTTACACGAACGTTCGTTTTATCTAATCTCGTTCTTGAACTAGAGCCATTATGGTAGCCATTGTTATATCACATGTTCATTTTCACTCAATTTCATCGGAATTATTATCTCCAGGTTGAATAAGAGCTTTTAAGTGGAATTCTATTTATATTCTGAGCTGTTCAAACCATTAGGTGCGATTGAAATTAATATTTATAGAATTTAAGACGGCTATTGCGGGGTTGGTCACGTGATCGGCCATGTGAATGGCCACGTGATTGGTTATCCCATCAATTTGCAAATAAAAATAGCTATAACTATTGAACGAGATTGAATATGGTACACACATTCGCATAAACTTTTTTTATGGTTTTTATGTTACTATATTCATTCCAGAAATTATGTTCACATATTATAGCACAACCTGTATATTTGTTTATTTTTTAATTCATATTCGACAATTCATAATATCGTCCGATAGAAACAATAAATAAACAAACGAAGTCGATTACGATCATTGATCCATTTGCGACATATTAAGATACACTTTTTACATGTTAGGGAGATACGATCAAACTTCAAAACGCAATCTCTCTGAGTAATATAAGAAAAAAAAGAACGATAATCACCAATTAAATTGGATAAATTAGAACAGCGGTGGCGTGACATACAAAATACATAGTATTGCATGTACATACGTAGTAGAGTACATACGTACGTATACATAATTGAACGTGCAAGAAGAAAGTGAAAACACGCAACGGACAAGCAACGGTATCGTTAGACGTATAATAACGATAGGAAAGAAAAAGAAAAACGTAGGGTTTGCATTTTACGGGCATCAACATGTAAAGTGGACTGCGTGTTTCATAATAAAAATGTGAAATTCAAGGGGACGAAAATTCGAGGTAACGGAAGATTTCTTTAAATGGCAAATGGTCAAAATATGTACACGAGATTATTTTTAGCAAAATAATCATCCACAATTTTGTGACATGAGTATGAGCAGTTTCCAAACTATATAAATTTTAATTTTTATAAAAATATGACAAAAATCAGCGGCCTAATATAACGCAGGACACGTCAGGAAAGAACATAAACATGTTTCAAGCAGAACACACCGGACCTAAAGATATCAAAATAAAAAGAAAACTAAGCCCATTATTTTCAATACAAAACAAACAACCCATTTTACGCACAGTCGATGTTTATACGGATACAGGAAAAAAGATGGGCAGGGTAGAGGTTGGGGGCCGGGCGTATTGAAAGCGTTGATTTAACGATGAACATAAACGATACCCGCTGTCTGAGGTCTCTCATTGGCTCGAGGACACCGAACACACTTCCACTGTCTCGTATTTTGGTAGCTAGTAACTAAATTCAAGTTACTCAAGTTACTTCTCTAGTTTTTCTCATCGCGCTTCGAGTGACTCTTTTTTTTCGAGGACTCTTTCTTTCGTCTAAAAAATTCGTAATCGCTTTCGGCGATTATCTATCGTATCGATCTCATCTGTATTCCATATCCGATCTCGACGGTTTGTGCAACTGAAAGAAGAAGCAGGGAGAGATTTCTGTGATACAAGTGCTGCTAACTCGAGAATTTTAGACGTTCCATTTTCTAGGAATCGATTTTAGCGTTTCTTTTTCACTTCGCTATGTTTTCATCTTTCTTTGGGACGATGGACGAAAAGAGAATGAGAGAAATAATGAGTGGACACGTTCAAAATAACGAAAGCAAAGAGAGAAAGATTGAAGAAATGAACGAAGGATGATATATGTCGCGAACGAGTTCGATCGGACGCTAAGAAATTTGAGAAAATAGTTAACTGGAAAAAAAATCAAAGATTGTAAGAGATGACCCATGTATACCTAATACGACAAATATTTGCTACGTTTTCCTCGAAATTGTGTTAATCGGAGATGGTCCATACACTGCAAAATCCCATGTAAATTTCATCTAAAGTTTCGAGTACGAAGGTTCATAATATTCCGATCATATCCTACCATAATTATATTCTCAAAGTATCGTAATATACGAGGTTCACCGGTACAACGGAAATCCCTTATTAATTTTGCCTACATTTCGTGTTTGGTGTTATACAAGGATTATCGTAACTTTTAAACCGTGTCCTATCAAAATGTTCTTTTTAAACATCTATGTTATATAAATGCTTGCCGTGATATTTTATAACGTGTGCTGAAAATCTATCGTATTATACAAGGGTCACCTGATATAGGTATATTCACATAAGTGAAACTCACCTGCTGGATACGAATCTTTCTGTGTTTCGGTATTGCATCATTCAGGGCGATTTTACTGGTCTCGTTGAACGGGCGAAGATCCTTGAGGGACTCGACGCTCGGTGAAACATCGCTCACGTTACGGGTAACTTCCCCTGAAACGGATTTCTTCACTCGTCCACCACTGCCACACTTTTCTGCGGCCTCTAAAGGATTAACGTAAAGATTGCTGTCTGCTTCCTCCGTCAGGTCACCCTTAGAAAAGAAAGGAGAGTCAGATCCTTGATGTTATCATTTTTTATTTTTCCGGTTGGTTGGCGTAGTGGATGATAGTGGAATGAGCAGAAACTAAAATGGAATCAAATTGGGGATTTGCAGACTCGAAATAATTGTTAAGATGTAGATACGTGATTCAATTTAGTTGTAATTCTAAATTATTTCGTGAAAGATTGTGTAATAATAAATAATACAGTGTGTATAATTACGCGATGTAATCAAGGAATATTGTTTAGTTCACGTTCTTGATAAGATGATTAAAGCAAATCATTCCTTAATTACTAGAACAACGATTAATTAATATAGACCCAATCCTGAATCACTAACAGGTCTACCTGAGAATGAGAAGGATGCGTTTGGCAACTGGCGTATGTATCCGAACTGTCGACACTTCCCTGCTCGTTATAACTTTTTCCAGTAGTGCTTGCCTGCTCTGGTGCCTGGACAGGTGAGGTTTTCGTATCGGCGAAGATCAAGCCAATTTGATCAACACCACTGGCTGACCGAAGTGATCTTAGCTCTTGACAAACGGGATTACGAAAGTCGCTGGTCGCCAATGGCATTATGTTCTCGGCGTCTCGGAACTCTTTGTACTCCTAGAAAAGATTGAGAGAAGTTTGGCTGAAACTTGCCCCTCCCACCCTACCCATCCCACCCCTCCCTCCCCCACTCGATGATGGAGAAGATTTGATTTGATTTGTTTCGAGCAGAAAACACGAAGCCCGCATTCGATTGGAAATTTGATTAAATTGAAAGGTGAAGATTCGTGCTTGTCCTCCACGAGTCTTGCGTTTAGTTTCTTCATTTATGAGAGTTTTGATTTATGTTCTTTTTTTTATATTTGGTTTTTCTTTTAGTATTTGTTTCATCTTTATTTCGAATCGTGTTATTTCATGATAAGCGGATCGTTTTTGGGATGAAAAGTTAAAGCAATTCAATATCCAAAATAAACCCATTCCCAGTGGTTTGACCACAAAGAAACTTGTCATACAACATTCAAAAATTATCCAAAACAATTCTAGCAATTGTTATTGCACTTAAACGTAGAAGCTCCCATCGATCACAATTTAAAATGGAAAACGAAAGCAGCACAAATGACTTGTCTAACGACTCGTCGAAAACAATGATCAAGTGTCATCTTGACACATTTGCTTACCCCTGAATAAGAATCATCAGTCCGAGCTATCTACTTTTCTAACTTTCTTTTTTTATTATTTCATTAACAATTAAAAAAAGCAAATGAACACAAAAAACTAAGAACGTGCTTCTCTAATAAAATTCAACGAAATTTAATAGAAATAAAAGACTCCTTCACTACGTGTATACTCGCCTGGTATGTCCGCGACGTGTTTGCGTTAAGACGAGCGTGGAAAGAAGAAGAAGATAGAAGAAGAAGAAGAAGAAGGGAAGAAGAAGAAGAACAACAACAAGAAGATCGCACACGTATCTCAATCGGAAGTATGAAAATATGAAACTTAAGGAAAATAGGTTAACGTTAATCCTAGCCAAGCGTTTTTTTTTATTCACCACAAGTATATTTTTTTAGTTCATCGCGCTTCAGCCATCTCAATCTGTCGGATGCAGACAAAATTGACACACATTCCATTTTCTTAATCAATTTATCGTGCCACAATCGAACAACTTGGTGACATGCTTGGATTCTAAACAAGCACTGATGGCTTAGGATGTCTCGATAGTTTCTAGTTCTGCTCGAACGTGTGCTTTAAGAGATAAATTAATTACATTTTAAATACTGGGCCCTGATGAGATTAGTTTTTACAAAAATTGTGAATTTCTACAACCTATACCTAAAAATAAGCAATAGTACAAATTTTGTAAAAGATTGTATCCATCTGAGCTTATTCACGAGATAGGTCCCACGTATTATGAATAGGCCTGTATTTTGCAGTGGATTATCGCGAAATCCTAAGTCGAATCTTCAATGGCTAAATCCAAGTGGACTGATTAATGGATATTCTGTCTAGGGTCTAAAAGAGACATGCGTTTGGGTAGTAGATTGTACGAGATAATGCCACCAGGCCCATTACACGCCGAGATCGATCGATCTTTCTCGAGCTCGGAGGTTCCGACAGGTGATCCATGAAGAGTCGTGGTTACAGGCCTTAGATCGTTGTCTTACGGGATTTCTTTGTCCAGAGATAGTAAGTAAGAATTAATTCGTGAAGATTTAGATGTTAGGGCCTTCCTTATACGAAGTAATGGTGTGATTAATATTGTTAAAGTGGAAGTTTGAGAATCTTTCGTTTTTTTTAATCAAATGCAACGTTAAACTATGTATGTCGTAGATAAAATAAGATACAAATAAATCAAATCAAAATCAAAATATAAACATGACAAAAAATAATTTTTATTTCCCTGGTGGCATCAACCTAAAAATTAAGCAAAAAGTAGGTACTTTTCAACATGACTTTTCATTAATTTAATAATCGATACAACGATCAAACTCTTACATGGATCTTTTTTCCCGAAAATATTAAAAAAGGGTTAACAAATAATAAATATATAAATAAATCACGAGCCTGGAAGGAATCGACGCTCTCGTTCCGTTAGCGTGCGCTTGATAGGCTTATTAGCGAAGCTGTGTATACATATGTACGCACGTATACCGACAAAGGAGTAAACGATAATTAATTAATTCGATCCGCCTGTTGGCTTCAAGCAACCGTGCCAAACAAGCGAAATGCTGTGAATGGTAACAAGATTTTGTGTGCGTTCACTCGTATCACACGTGTGTGTAGGTATGTGTTTTTTCCCTTCTTTCTTGTCTCTTGTTTTCTTTTTCTAAAAAGCACGTGTTCCTCGCTTTCAGATAAACGTCTATTGTGAACAAGAGAAAAAACACAAATTTACGAGGCATCATTTGACATAATAATAAATATATTTATAATTTCCATCTTTAATATCGTGTACGATGATTAATGCCTTGCTGAATAATTTCTTACGTATTATTTTTTTTAATAATAATAATAAATTTAAAAAAAGCAATCTGAATAAATATCTTCTCGATTCTGAAACCTTAAAGAAATAATCTACAAACTTACATTTAAAAGAATTAGTTCAAACTTGATAAGATCTGGGTTGGGTTTGGGTTGATAATAAAAAATTTTTAAAGAAATAGAAAGAGATATAATCAACATCAACATTTGGCCTATAAACCTATAATATATCCCTCAAACCTAACACCTATAACAACCCCCTTCACAAATCCAATTATAACTCGACTTCTATACTCTCAATCATAATTATCCAAGAACATGCAATTAAAACCTGACCAAAAAGAAAGAAATCAAAAGAGAGAGAGAGAGAGAGAGAGCGTTAAACCTGGTCAAACTTTCTTCCAACTATCTCCCCTTTTCTCTCTATCTCTTTTTGTATTCCTTTCTCTCTCAGTAGGAAATTATCCAGCTGACGGCGCGTTGTGTATCGATTGAAAGACAAGAGCGCTACATTAGGGCAAGAGGGCGTAGCTAAGGAGCAGGTCGAATCAGCTTGGCGTGACCGCCCGGCGATATCTCTCATGGCGCGTGCCTTGACCTAGAAAATTGCCGGGGCACACGCAAATCAAATTGTGCTCTCGTTCGCCGAGCTACGTGAGGTTACACGTCTAAAGCTTTGAATGAAAGAGGCACTACCGTGTCAATGAAAAAGTTGCGCCGTGGTAATGGTTATTCTGCTGATGATGGTAGAGTATTAGGTCATGTAATGTGAAAAGTTTTGAATTTTTTCGTGTTAACTTTAGACTTTATACAAGAATTGTATGAACTTGTAAGTTATCATTATGTTTCTATTTTCATTGATGGATAACCTGTAGTTTTGCTAGAACTTTGTACAACGATGTGAGCGAAGAGTAGAAAAATGTTTCATTTTTCATAATCACAATTTGTTTAAATGTAATACACGAAATTATAAGTTACAACAATTTAGTACTTTAATAATAATTACAGTTACCCAACAATAAAATATTATATAATGGTAACTCAGGAAGAATCGTATGAACTTGAATACCAACAAATTAACATACATTTATACGAACAAATTCAGAACCATCTAACACTGTACTAATTATGTAAGCCATCAAATTGTGAATCATTAGAAATCCCAAATTTTGTATTACACATATTATATATTACCTAATACTTGTTTGAAACAGTTCATACGCCGATACCTTCGAATGAAAATATTTAATTGCATTTAATTTCACCTTTTTTGTATTTTTTTATATTTTGTTAGTTTTTATCGGCGTATGTAATGTAACAATATATATATAGCAAAAAGAAAGAGAGAGAGATAGAGAGAGTGATAGAGAGAGAGACAGACAGAGAGAGAGAGAGAGGGAGAGAGAGAGAGGAAGAACGTTTGTGGTCGTAAATACCTTCGTAGTACAAAAGCAACACTCGAATTCGCTAGGTATTTCATCAATTTTCTCGAATTTTCTGCTCTCTTTTTTCTCTTCATCCTACAAATGTCACAGACACAATTTTGCCGTTTTACTTATTTTGTGAGAAACACTCGCTCCTCTACGGTCCGAAAAATTCGAATCGTTCCATTCTTCGTCTGCTCCTTTTTTGGCGGGAAAATACATGGTGGTACAAAAAAAAAAAAAAAAATGGTGCAAGATTAACGATTCTGTGGAACGATTCGAACGCTTCGCGAACGAACGAACATGAGAAGAAGGTTAAGGAAAATATAAGAGAAAAAGAGGGAAAAAAGGAAGGAAAAAAAAAAAAAAGAAAAAATCCCTCGAAACGTCCGATCACGTGGAGCCAGAGAGATGCAAATTTTTAATGTACGCGAGATTGGAAGGAGCGAGAATGTGTTTTGCGTTCACTTCAAATTGGTGCGAGTCGCAACGTAGGTGACACTGTACAATGGGTTAAGTATAGTAGTAAATGCCTTAACGTGGTCAGACGGAATAAGACTCGCTCTTTTATGCATTGCAATAATCGATCTTCTCGATATCGACGGATCGAGTGAGCGAGTCTTGGTTTATACCTGTGAAAGTAGCAGCCATATTTGCGAATTTTGGAAAATTAAAAATTGTATTGAATTAGAAAATTGTGCGAAGTATGTGCTCGTTTGTGCGTAAATAAATATTTTCAGATTTCGAGATGGACTAATTTCGTTTTGTCACGACAGTAAGCACAATCAGACACAGCTTAAAAACGTATACTTTTTTTTAAAAAACCTTAATCTAATATCATACAAATGCACTATATTTAATGTACAACATAATTAATTTAAAACCATCGAGATTTTTGTTAACGACACAAATCCCACACAGATCAAATTCAATGCAATTTTGAATTTTTCTCAAATCGACAAACAACGATCCACTATTGGTAAAAATTTTTATTAAACGATGACGATTTCAACGTGACAATTCACTCTGCGTGTGTGTGCGTGGCACACGGTGCGAAAGTGGTGTCGCATAAGAATGATAAAAAGGAAAACGTGATGGCAGACGTTTTGAAAAGTGAAAAGTGTCGAACGCGTTCGACGGACGTCACAATTTTTATTCTCTCATTACTTACGCAAGCACGCACGGCATTACGATGAATTTTGTTTCAGAAACAAAAGCCTCACTCGAGCGCCGTCTTGCGTATCTCTCCGCCATTTTGAAAAATCGAGCCATCCGCAATTTCGAAACGTTTAGCCATTATTAATCAACGACGAACGCCGAAAAGAATACGGTCCTTTCCAAGTAGAAGTTCATCCTTGGTCTGCCCTCTCTCTTTTTTTTTATTTTCGAATTGTTATCTTAAAAAAAGAAGAACAAGAGAAAAAAAAGAAAAAATGCGTTGGTGTAATTGTATTTTACACGCAACGCACTCACACACACACACACACACAATAAAATTGCGTAGGAAACGTATACTTTATTACCAAAAAGATTCGCAGTTCGAGACAAGAGAAAAGATTTGTATAATTCGGTGGTCTAGCACGTGCAAAAACGAGATTGTGTGTTGTATGTATACCTTCTCTCTCTTTCGAGTACGAGAGTTTCTTTTTATCCGGACTAATCGTCGATAAGAATTTGAGTCTCTTAATTATGTTACGTTTATAGCTTGTATGGAGCTTTTGGAATATCGCGGGGAAATTTTCTGAACATAGATTCTTCAAAATGTCATTTCTAATAATCGAGCATTTGTAATCATTGTCGTAGGTCGTCGAGTTACATACGTTAAAATTTAATTACACAAAGTCAACGAGGATCGATATCCTTTATCTTAATTATGCTTTTTCATCTTTTATTATTATTATTTTTATCATTATCATTATCACTTGACTTTCGTCGAAAGAGAGTCAATAGTATAATGTAATAATCACGTACGACGAGTCACGTTAATGTATAAATTTGTCGACCTAAATCGTCGAATAAATAAATAAATGTCCGAACTAGTACACTAGTGTTGAGTAGTTTCCTGTAGCCTGTGTCTCTCGGCATTTTTTTCGCACTTTTTGAGTTTGCTCATTGACTGGTTCTCTCAGAGGAGACACGGCAAGGTCCGACAAATAAAGCAGGGAAATTTTTCACTGACGAATGCGTTTCATTGCGCTGCAGGCAGCTTTGCTCAACACGTTGCTGGTCAATGCGCGCTGTCGGACATTGCCTGTAACATATCGACAAGACGAAATCCGTCAGAGATGAGCGTCCGATGTTATGGTCTTACGATGATGACGATGACGCTTACAATTTTATTTATTTTTAACAAATTACGGTCCGTCTTCACCTATTCGTACGAGTTTTCAATGAAAAGAAAAAATGTTTGTATGTGTTCATGTATGCTTTTGGATTATTAAAAATAGTGAGATAGTTAATGTGTGATTATATTAGTTTTTGTAATGTGTGCGAAATAATGGGCCTAACTACAAACGTTTTTGAAATGTTTTAACTACGAACTTTTTAAATTGTGGTTTATATTGTATGTGTATAAGTGTATTATACATAAATAATTAATTATACAAGCACGACACCAGCAAAGTTTGTATATTACAATAGTTTTATAAAAATGTCAGCGGTTCTCACATTTATTACGCAAAAAATTGATAATTTCCTAACAATAAAATACTATAATCGCTTAAATTATTTATCTTTGAATATTAAAAAAAAAAACCAAACGCTACTTCGTTATAATATCTAAACCTTTAACTAGAAAGAGAATATCTGGGAGTATATTGTTCTATTTGTAAATTAATAACGGACCGTAATTTGTCAATCGCGTCAACGTCATTTTCGATGAGCGACCACCGAGCGTAAATTCAAAATAGTCTTCGTACGCCGAAAGAGTATCTAACGCTAACGAATTTTAAGATAACTTTCTTGAAATATTCCATCGTCGGATGACAAAGGATGGACCAGGATGCTGCGAAGTGTTTGCCTGGACCAAAGCGATCGAAGAGCCAATGCTCGTCTAAACTTTTGTCCGATCGAGGAAGAAGACCTTATCGCTTTGCGAATGTGCACTCGATCGCGTGAAAGCTTCGACACGATAAAAAAAGTAAAGTTTATAGAGTTTACGGTCAAAGTCTCGTGTCTTTGAATTAGAAATTTGCACTCGGTCGATGACGAGCCACGAGGCATGTGTAGGTATAACATGTACGGTGTTCCAAATATGAGAAAATGTATATTCCCGTTGCGTCGCGAACATCGTGCGCGAAATATTACACCGAGAGAACAAATAATGGGGATAGACCGAAGAAAGGAAAAGAAAAACAGGAAACGATGACCGATCTTTCGGGCTCCTCAGAAATTGTTGGTTCGCTCGCGAAGAGAAAATGTTGCACTGTGTTAAAACATTTTATCGACTAGTAATATAAAAATTTATTAACAAATCATCATCTCGGATTAATTAATATATGCTAGTTTGTTCGTTAGATGTCTTTTTACGAATAAAATTGACTAATTGTATTAATTAAGTACAGTAGACGTTCTTTGTTTTTGTCCATTTTAAATCCCTTTCAAGTATCAATTAATATAAGTACTCTACAATGTGACTTCGTCGATAAAAAGTTAACTTCAAGCGCAGAAATTCTAATTAAAACGACATCGTTGCTCAACTCTCCTATCGAATTAAGTATATTTGTTAGTGAGAGTCAGAACGCACGAAAACGTAATCTCGCGATTTATGCAGGGCGACTTTTATAAAGTGACCGATATGTCGGCCATATTTTCCTCTATATTGGAGGTCAGCTGACGAAGAACATTCGTACAATAATTTTTCCTATAAATTATTTTTTCACGTGATCCCACATTTTATAAAAATCACCCTACAGACATATAAATATATACAAAATAAAATCGTGTTTTAAATCACGATTATACAAAAAAATCGTGCTGGTCCGTCTCTCACCGACGAACAACACGCGAGAGGATCGAACACTTTCTTCTCGTCGTCTCGACGACAAACGCATCAACTTTCGCGAAGCTGCTGGGTAAGATGCTATTTAGAATGTCATACTATTTTCAGCGTGAACCTATGTATCTGCATATACCTATGTATCTATGTAGGATCTTTAAAATCCCTAGAAACATCGTAATCATATTAAAAGCATCTTACCCACGCACATACCTACGATCTCAGACACACTGCTCAAACTAATCGTGAGTTAACATCGATTAAAGAAAAAAAGGATCATTTTCAAATAAATGTACAGAAATTTTATACAATGAGCGAAGCGATCGCTCGTCTCGCGTGTGTCGCGCGTCTTTTGGTAAAAAAATTATTCACTTTTTTGGACCATGTTCGATCGACAATAATAATAATAATAATAATAATAATAATAATAATAATAATAATAATCAGCATCGGGAGAATAAAGAATAAAGCGTATTTCCTGAGCGTCAAGAAGAAAAGTCGCGCGTCGAGCACGATCGAGAGAAAAAATCATGGACCGGCGATTTGAATGAGCTCTGAAGCATAAGGGAACGATAATTGGATCGCTATTGTTCGACGTTCGATCGTGATCGCAACGAGTGGTGGGACTTAATCGGGCCAAGGGTTTTTATTTTAAATTTTTCGCGTGCTCGACACGTTTCCCGGAGTGGGCGTGTTAAAGTAATAAATAAATAAATAGGAAGGAAGGAGAGAAAGAAAAGGGGGAAAGAAAGAAATAGTTTTGGTAATAAGCGTTGATATATAGTATATATCTGGCTCCATCGTACGTTTGCCTTACGCTAGAGTATAAAAGCACAGGGCGGGAGCACGTAGGTCGAACTCATGCTTGCGACACTGTGCGACACACATTACCGAACTTACTGCGAAAGAAGCAAACAACGATCGTTTGTTCTGCGTTTGACGCATGAAACGAGAACCACAACGAAAAGAAGGGAGGAAAGAAATTTGTGCAAGTTTGTTGAACAATCCACTCCAAACCGAACGATACGTGTGTGAATGCGGGTCAAATTAAGTGACACAAGTCACGGTGGTTTTTTAAAATTTTTGTTAGCTAATTCCTACTGGTTTTATATACTTCTACTTCAATAAATTTCTTGCGTAACACAAAACGTATGTATAAATGTAGGTATGTAAAATATCGAAGTCCGATGCAAACGATGAGAGAACACACGTTGCAATCGGTTGCGGTTTCTTACTCGGCGCGATCCTCTGGAAAAGCAGGACGTTGCAGAGGGTTAATGTTCAAAGGACAATGCGCTCGAACGGTTTAATAATAATAAGAAAATGATACCAAGCAGTCACACAATGAAAAGACATCGACCAGCCGGAAAAATATTAACGGAACTTCCGTACCGTGGCTACGTCTATGATCGAACGAGTAACGTTCGCTGATTGGTTGTTCGCGGCCTGCCTGTGTTTTTATGCTCTACGTGTCACGAAAAAGACTTCCCTTTCGAAACGGGAAGCTATCCGTGAGGCAGCAGCGGGCGCTTGTCCGGCTCGCGACGGCGTTGGAACAGAAGCAATGTGTTACTTTTGTTTTTAGGTTAAAACCATTATCTGAGATTTTAATAGAACAGATTTAAACTAGAAATTTCCTTGGATTTGTAAATCCTGGCACAGTCTTAAAACGATCTATCATAACTCCCGTTTCATGAAAAATCGAAGTTAACGGAATCTCACTTAACCTCGATACATACCTTGACCCTATCTCAAGCAAGTAAAAAGAACACGAATGAAAAAACGATATCCGATCAGCCGTCGAGTGCCGTTCAGGCTCGCAGTGTTGAGGCTTGAAAAGTGGCACTTAATACTGGCGCTTTCAAAGTGGGCGCAAAACAAAAGGAAAATATTGGACTTACGCTGGGCGTTGTATTGCCTTGATTCGCGTTCTGTGCCGGTACCTCGTCGTGGAAATAATCGTCGTTCTGCGTCCCGGGTACACTCTGTGCGAAGTCCAGTAGACGACGGTTCGGGCTGTCCGGTGTCGTCGGCAGGTCGTTCGGCAGATTCGGGAAGCAGGACGACGCACTACGACGATGCCGGGAGAGACTGTAATGCTCATAGTTACGATAGCAGCCGGGACCAGTTTGGGCGGGCGCCCGACCGCACGCGGATTCACCCTCCGTGCTGTTACCGTCCACGCCGGACATATTGTGACCTGGAAAGACAAGCGTTAGAGTACTGATGTCACGGGAGATGATGATCGATCGATCGCTGGTAATCGAGTCCCGGGTTCATGATGATACGACGCAGAGAGATGTCCAAAAGATTACTATGTATAGGGTGTTTCGTGATATATTGGAAGTAAGGCTGTAGTAGATTCAGGGTTGATTGATTACACGGTATTCGTATGAACGTAAGTTAAATGAAAACTTGTTTCTGTGTTATAGTTATTTTTAGGCATCGTTCGAATATACGATCAAAGTTATAAGAATAGTTCGGAATGTGTAATTTATTGGTAGACAAGCTCGAAGACAGTTTCTCATAAATTCTGGAATTGACTGGGAAAGTTCCGTTGACGGGATAAGAATCAAAAGAATTGAACTCTTACTGTACGTTTCAACGAACGTCTATCCGTCATCTTCAAATCCTGAATTACACTAGTGCAACATTTTCTAGATCTCACGGGACACCCTATACGTGCTACATACTACGCAACGACGTGTGAAAAGAGAAGAAGCTTGCGTTAAATCGCCCCGCGTGGTTTTTGCTCAAGAAGAAGGACCACTTCTTCGTGTTAGTTGTAGTAGCGTAGAAACGACAAAAACAGCACGATATCTGTCTCATGGAAGGTGAAAGTCGGTCCGGGTTGGATCTACGGTTCCGTCGCTTACCGGTATCAACGATGACATCGATGAGGTCCATGCTCTTGGCGAAAGCGTCCCTCAGATTGATGTGATGAAAGGAGACGATGCTGCCCTCCCTCTTAGCCCTTTCAAGGGCCTCCCGCCTCTTAAGGGCCTTCTCCCGCCTCATCTGGTTCTTGTAGAACTCGGCGAAGTTGTTGACGATAATGGGAATGGGTAACGCGATTACCAGGACACCACATATACAACACACACTGCCGATCACCTTGCCGAGCGGGGTCGTGGGGTAGATGTCGCCGTATCCGACGGTAGTCATCGTGATGCCTGCCCACCAGAAGGTCTCTGGAATGCTTATGAATTTGGTCCCGGGCTCCTCCTTCTCAGCGAAGTAAGCAAGACTAGAGAATATGAGGACGCCCATCGCCAGGAAGAGCATCAGTAGGCCCAGCTCCTTGTACGAGTTACGTAGCGTGAAGCCGAGACTCTGCAGCCCGGTTGAATGGCGGGCCAGCTTCAGGATCCTCAATATACGCATTATACGAAAGATTTGCACTACTCTGCGCACGTCTTGGAATTGGTCGGTCGCGTTCTTGTTTGTCTCGACCAGGAACAGGGACACGTAGTAGGGCAAGATCGCCAGTAGGTCGATCACGTTAAGACCGCCCTTGAAGAATTTCCACTTGTCTGGTGAAGCACTGAACCTAAGCACGTACTCAAGGGTGAACCATGTGATGCACACAGCTTCCACCATGGCAAGCTGCGGATTGTCTTGAAAGTTCCCCTTCTCATCATTCACTTGCATACTAGGAATGGTGTTGAGAGTTAGTGCAATCGTCGAAAGCACAATAAAGAGTATTGATATCACAGCTATCACCTGGAAAAGCGACGGTCAACCGGTCAAACGGCTGTTCGATCGTTCGCATACCTCTCGTCGTCTAAACCTCGACTATCAGAATTTTTTTTTTTTTTTCGAAATCAATACCTAACGAACAACCACCTACGCAGTGGGCAGGAAGAAAGATAGAGATAGATGAGAGAGTGAAATGGAGAAAGAAAGTAAGGGAGGTAGAGAGAGAGAAACATAGAGACAGAAAGATAGAAAGAGGCAGATAGTTTGACAAACAGACAATAGGATTGAACCGGTATGATAAAGTCGAGTACCTGCAAAAAAGGAACACCTACTTCATCACTCGAGTCTCCTCGAGGCCTTCACCATAAATTACTGATACGTACAAGACAGAAGCGTTCGATCGAAGAAGACGGAGGAAAGAAGAGTGACCACCAATCCTCTTTCCTCCCTTTCGTTAAAAGACACGACGAAGCAATATCGAGAGCGGTCCTACGTATAGAAAAGCTCTCACCTCACGAAAGCATTTTTAAATAAACAATTAAGCTACAGAGAGATAGATAAAAAGAGGTAGAGATAAATAGAGAGAGAGATATAGAGAGAGAAAGAGAGACAACAGGCTTAGATGATTGCGCGATCTATTATCACTTATCGGCGAAAAAACGAACGAAAAAATTGAAGTACACAGTATACAGAACGATATAGGAAGCAAGCGAGACAACGCTTGCTCTCGAGTTAAGCTATTATAAAGATTGATCATTTGCACAAAAGGCTCGGAAGCAAGATAAACAAAGGCCTCAAATATTTATATAGGAATAAATGCCTGAAAAATCGCGACAGCAAGTCTATAAATAAAATCTTGCTCTCGTTACAAAAGTAAATCGTCTAAAAGGGGAAATAGTGGAGAACTTTCAAAGAGCCAGCAAAAATGGCGATTAGCAAAAATGGCCCAAAAACAAAATGGAATCTCCGTAATCGGAGAAAGAGATCGAAGGAAGAGCAAAAATGACGAGGGAAGAAGCCAAAGAACGAATCGACTCTTTTCGATGGAGGTTCTCGTCGAAATTGCGCGTGTATAAGGAACTTCAGCCGCATGAATGAATCTCGCATGAAAAATTGGAAGCAGTATAGGATAAAGAGAGAGAGAGAGGAGTGGCTCGTCGTTTAAAGGCAGTCTGCCCGACGTCGCTCGACTCACAAAACTTTTGCACGTTGTTCGGCAAGCGTATTGGAGAGACATTTTTCTGTTCCCTTCAAAACCCCGCTCCCTCTGTGTCTCTGTCAGAAACCCGAACCCCCCCAACAATGATAACCCATATTAAAAAATTCCCCAGGCATTTTGCGTAGCACAGTGCGTGTATCAACTACTCCCCAAAAAAAAAAAAAAAACCACAACCCCCCCCCTACCCGCCCAATTATGTATGTATTTTCTCGAGAGTCTCGTCGCGTCGGTGCAATCGCTACAATGCGAAATCAATTCGTAGACAGAATAGGGTTTTAGCAAAAATCATGACGACGTTGTCAAACGCAAAAGTAAGAGGCGCTCGTTTCGCAAATTTATAATTACGGCTGACCGAGCAGGTTCACCGTCTCGGGGTACAGTGATTTGGCCTTGAATTTTGTTATTGAATGAATACCAAAATTAAATACCAATTTTAATTGATCATTCGATTACAATCGATCAGAGTAATGAACAGTTGTCACGATTAACGTGCCACTTTTTAAGTCACTCCTCGAGACGATGTATATGTAATGCGACTTTCTAAGCAAAAGTAAGAAGGTCTTGTCGTAACGGAATAAAAGGAATGGTGTCCTGCATGCATAGGATAACGGTGATGTTTTATCTCGTTGAGAAGAAAAACTCACCGTTGATCCTTGAGATTGATCATACTTTTTGGTAAGACTGTGTAATACGTACATGTGTGCCTGCGTGTGTTGTAGGTGTATACGGCTGGTTTTATTGTTTACAGAAAGCTGTTGTTACGTGCGCTTTAGGTATATGTGTGTATATAGGTGTATATATATATTACTATGTGCGGGTATTATATATTAGCTGCGAGGAGAAGCGAAGCTCGAAACGACATCAGAAACAAAAGAATGTTTTGATCTTTTCTCTTTTACCACGACATATAGCCACAATATTTCATAGATAATAAAGTTGATGAAGTTTCTTAGAGTTCGTTTCGAGCTAGGGCGGGGGAAAAGAAAAGGCTGATAGACTAAAGTAAGGAAGCCGGCGGCCCGCGATCGGTGCAAAAAGGCGAGAGTTTTTTAAAAATTCGTAAATCAACGGAGGGCGCAGAGTGCAGCGGAGATAAAAACGCATGTTGCGCATAAACGTTGTATTAGGTTGTTGCATCATTTCTTTTATAATTTATCCACTTGACAGCGACACATTAATTATTATTTAAAAAAAAAAGGGTGATTTTAGTTTGGCGTCCATTATTGAAAAGTTGCCAATTAAATGAGGACAAATTGGAGAGAGGAATGATCGATGTGCATGGTCCTAATAAAATAAGTTTTAGTTAAACATGATATCATTTTGAATTCGAAATCTGACAGAAATGAAACAACAACCTGATAATACGTATCGACATTTGTCTTTTTACGCCTACCGGAAAATTCAAAAGCAAAACGGTCGTTCATTGAACTCAACGCGAGTCCCCATTCTCGTAAAAGCATCTAAGCACGCGTATAAAAAGTGTAGTATGCGAACGAATCTGTGGTGAAATTTTTCGGTGAAAGACGTATTGTACCTCCAAAGTTAGTAGTTTTCGAAGTTCTCGACACGTTGAGCCCGCGTGCACGGCGATATAGAGGCAGACTCTTTATTGACCGATTTCTTCCTACCGTTTTAAATATAGGTAGAGAATCGATACTTTCTCTAATATTGATAAACGCGTTAAGACCGTCGGACTATGGTGTGGGACTAGGCTCACACACGTAAGGAAGCGATTTCTTCGCGAGAATTCCTCGAATAGGCCGCTCGATACGAATATGTGGTATACCTACATACCGGTATATACCCACATTTTACATTCTTCCAGTTTTCGATTTCGATAGCTTTTGCTGATCACCAGAACGCTTCCCCTTCTCTGCGGCCTTTCTCGAGAGCAAGAAAATTTAGAAAAATAATAGAAAAGTGCTCGGGAACAGGTACAACGGGCCAGCCCAATTGATTGGAGACCGTGCGAAAGAAGGGTAAAGCGTTCCATCTCTAACTACCATCGTTAGGGTTAAGAAATACCGTTAACTGTAGAAACCGTGATGACGAACGAGCGATCGACTTTTTTTTGAGACACGATACGTCGAATGCGAGTGGTTAAAAAAGCATCGATATGCGATAGATCGCAATTGGGGAATCACACCGGCTTCGCTGGATCGTGACGTGCGTATGTACGTCGTGTGGAAAAGAGAGAGAGAGAGAGAGAGAGAGAAAGTTTCTCGTGGAGTGAGATAGATAGAAACAGATAAAGATAAAAATTGGAGAATCGATTAAAGGAAGTGGGTGCCACGTTAGAACCCCGCACAATTTGTTATACAATCTCAGAGCAATAGTGTGTGCAATGTGTATTGTTTGTGGTGTGTACGGCGATAATTGATATATGTGTATATATATATATACACGTGTCTCTTCGTACGTGCACACGTACGTAGCGTGTAGATACGTCAAATATATACACGCGTGTACGAGTGTACAATTAGAAGAAAAAATATAAATATATATACATATATACGTATACATATATACATAGAAAAAGAGACAATTACAACATTCGCGAAAGGGCGCCGCCTGCGTGCCTCGAAGATTCTCTCACAGTAAAATTTGATTTAATTTTTTTGTTATTTATTTCATTTGCAAATTTGTTATTCCTCCACGTCCACCATTACCGAGTTCGACGTCCGCACGAAAAACGATACGGCCGGTGCTTATTTATTCTCCTATGAGTGATCTAAACTTCTACAAAATCATCTAAAACGATCTATGTAATAAACTACGTATAAAAAAATGAGGATTACATTCACGTGCGGTAATTGACTATGAAAGAACACGTGATCTCTATTGTTGTTGCGATTAATCGCTAATTACCTTCGATACATCGATATATTTATGCATATATCGATATACGCGCGCGTACGTTGCTTTTCGTGCGGTTACTCGTCGTATTCGGCATATCGCGGACGTTTTCATTCTTTGTCTTTTGGTTAAGCTGCTTTTTTAACTTCCGTATCAAATAGTAGGTAGAATAAAAGTGTCGAATTGAATTCGCTCGTAGCGAAACGATCGTATGTGGTAGTTCATAGGGAGCGGTGTCGAGAAAGAATCTACGTGATACCTGGTAATCGCGTATAATGCACTCCCATTATCATCCATAGCCAATTATATATATTATATGTATATATAAACATGGCAAAAAGTGGCATTTATTACTAAAATAGCTAGAAAGCTTGATGTGATAACGCAAGGATATATATTAATTAGTTTAAACGTGTCGTCAACACCACCTAGAAATAAAACAGACAATTACGGACATCGAGGTAACGTGGGGTATAATATAATTTCATCTCTCTCAACGTATCTCTACTTGTTATAATAAATACTTACGCAATAACTATTATAAATAGTAATACGGTGTCTGCGTGTATATATAATAATAAAAAATGGGAGAAGGTGGTGGAAGGTGGTGAAAAAGGGTGTTTTTTCGTGAAATCGATCAAGGTAAAGAAAATAAGGTCGTTCGTAGCAATACGAGCAATAACGTAACTAAATGCCAATACGGGAATTTCAGCTAGATAACATTTGGTTGGTTCGTTCGACCTATCGCTCGAATCGAGACACGATCGAGCTTCGATTCGCGTCACTGTGGATCGATTTGCTTTCTAATGAATTACCAGCTATTTTGAGGGGAAATTGTAGAAACTGAAGCCTTACGTTACTTAAGCACGATATCTTCGCGTTATGGCTAAAGCAAAAACAAATATTTTAATATGTTGATTGCATCTTGAACAAACGACTAACGAGCTGATTATGAACATTAACACGAACATTAATTTATGTATCAGACAAAAATGATAAGGCACGACATTGCATTGTATAAAAAAAAAAATTGCCAACGACACACTTACGTTACATTACATTTATTATCTAACATTAATTACATTTTCACTTGAAAAACCCCCTGTATCCAACTCCTAGCAAAAGTACCGATCCACAGGGCGCCCATCGACGTTCAAAAATTTCCAAACCCCCCAAAATTTTTGAACGAACACCTGCTCGAAGCCCGATCACGATCGATCAGAGACACTAGCCTATACATAACGATCTAAGTTTAACGAGAAAGTGTAATATAATATATATATGTACGTTCCAAATGATGATACATACGCCTTAAACGTTCTCACTACTACTTTTAATCCTCTATTAATACCATATACATTTACACGCACACACATATATGTGTGTATATGTATATGCGAGCTACGTCGAACCGATGCTCTAATATCGATTAGAATAATACCTTTGCTCGTATAAACGCTCCGGCAGAAACTGTAAACGTGGAGACACCGTAAATGGATTAGTAACAAAAAAAAAAAAGCCTTATCCTTAACGTGATCTCTCTCGCGTGCGCGCGTACACTCGCGTGTGTATTTACATAGTCACGTAACTGGTCTTTTTACCGAAAATGAAAACTAGCAGCAACAACAACAACAAAAAAAAGGGGAACGGAAACGTCGCGAATCGGTCGAATTCGCGGAGGGTTGGGTGTGGGGGTTGGATGCCCTTCGCCGAGTTTTATCGATGCCAGATTTTTAACGATGCCAGAATATCATCAACGTTGCGGCACGCTTGGCTACCGTTCAAAAACGAGCACCAAATCTCAGCATCTCCGTATCCCCGTATTTTCGTTCGCACGAAAAACCAAAGAAGACCCGAGTCGCGACGATTCTTATCGCGGTGTTTGCCCAGCGAACGAACGATGGACGATAAAAAAAAAACAAAGATAGAGACAGATAGATAGGTAGACACAGAAAAGACGACGACGAAAAAAAAAAGCAAGAAAAATAATGGGAATGTTGAATTCGAAATAAGGGGAGGTTGAACTCGATCGTTTACTTAAGAATGGATGTTAAAACTCGAGGAGATTTTAATTGAATAAAATCAAATAATAATATGTCGGACTCACCCTCGCAGCGATGGAGGTGGTGGGCTTCTCGAGAAGATCCCAAAGCCATTTTTGATACTGGGCGCACTTTCCTTCCCCGAACTCCTCTTCTTCCCTTTGCCTAAGCGATTCCGCTTCTTTACGCATCTCCTCGTGAACGTGTTCCTTCCTCTGATGATACTTGTGCTGACAGCAGCTCTCGAGATAGAGCTCGTCGACGCCCCAATATTCAAGGTCATCGCTGAACGCAAGCACGCACATCTCATCGACGAGATGCAACTTGCCCGTGCGATAAAAGTTCAAGATCGAACTGAAGGATTTTGGATGGCGATCGAAGAAGTACTCGTTGTCGATGAGAGAATAATCGTCGCATAACTCGGTGATCGCTTCGTGGGTGTTACAGTCGCGTAAACGTCCGAGCCGGGTGTGGGGTAGCCTCTCGAGGGTCCGCCATAATACTTCGTGCTTGACGCCGCCGACGTTGATCGAGACACGTCGATTGAGGGCCTTGGAACGCATGATCATGAACGGCTCGGGTGGTAGGGACGTCATGGACCTCGAAAAGGCACGCTGCTGCATCTGCAGCGGCAGGGGCGGTGGCGGCGGTGGTGGCGGTATCACCGGTGGTTGTTGTTGTCCTGCTTGTTGTTGAACCATTTGACTTGATTGCAATACTCCAGGTAACGCTGGTGGGGTCGCAGGCCCAACCAACGGTGGGATGATAGGCGATAACGCGGAAGCCATATTTGTTGGTGCGTAACGAACTTCTTTTGTGACGGCAGTAGTGGTACCACTCCCTGTGGTGCAACCGGCCCCGCCACCAGCCATCACCGATGATGGGCCACCAGCCGTGCAAGGCCCTCCTCCGCCACCTACCGCCGCGGTAGCCGCGCGGCGCAACGCCGTCGTCGTCGTCATCGTCGTACCACCAGCCTCGAACGCGAATCCCTGGGAATCGGTGACGAGGCCACCGAGCCCGTGATGATACGGTGGTGGGATCGCGCACGACGACGACGACGATGACAACAACACCGGGCCCGGTGCGAGCACGGCGCTACCATTGCTACGGCGCTCCCCCTCCGCCGCCAGTGCGTCGCTCTCGAACCTCTTGTCGTTCAACATCGGCCGACGGCCTCCACGCCGACGTAATTTTATGGCCTTGAGAGTTTTTTTCTCTTATAATTTTTTTTTCTTTCTTTATTAGGGTACACCACCCACCCCCTTGCACCTCTTATCGTACACTAGGCTATTATACTATGCTACCCCACCCACCCCCCACCGCCTTACCCCTCCCCCTCCTCCTCCACCGCCACTCCCCCTCCTCCGCCGCCGTTAGCTTTTCGTTTCTTCTCTCGGCCTCTTTCCAGTCGGATTCGGATTCCTCTTCCTCTTCCGATTCCGCTTCGTCCTCCTCCTCCGCGACGACGCTTCGCTTCGTACGCTTCATCCGTCCCTCCGTCGAGCCGCCACCCTCGACTCTCTCGACGCGAGTCCTCTGATCATCATCTGGGAGAAGAGAAACTGGATCAGGCTCTTTTAATGGAGTTTCGTAAGTTTGGGGGAGGTTAAGAAGGGCTGTGGGGTATTTAAAAGTGTTGCTGGTAGGCAGTAAAGGATTTTCCTTTCGGTGAGTTATGTCGGATGGTAAAAGGGGTTGGAAACTTCGTGTTGGTGGTAAAAGGGAACTGATTCGAAATTTTTGAAGCTGACGGTACAGAATTCCAAATTTGTTATTCCGTTTGAATGCAAGTAATGTGGTACTAGTTGAAGGAAAGTGATTTAACGTTCAAGAACACTAGCGGCAAACGGTTAACGATGGACCGATTGAGCCCTTTAAGAATTGATAATAGACAACGATTATCTCATTGTTAGGGTTCGTCATTTTACTTGTAAGTCCTGAAAGAAAATGATTGAAACTTTGAAAGCTTTAGTGGTAAACAGAGAAATAATTCAGGACTTTACTGGGTTAGCAAACAATAAACTTTCTTCGTACCTACTTCGAGTGCCGGTAGTAGATAAAAAAAAGAAGAATATAATCTCTTTTCAAGTTCTTTTGTTTAAGTTTGAGGTAAGTTATAGCAGACGTTGAAAAGAAATGATTTAAGAACTGGGGAACTTAGAGCCGGCTTAACAAGACCATTCGACTTTCGCAAGTCCACATCGATTAATCGATTAGGACCTGCTTCAGTCCAACCCAGAACTTCTCACTTTCGTGCAAATCATCCTCGATCTCCTACCTACGTGACGATCGTATCTCAGCGTAACGGGGCCAGATTTCGAGAACGATACAATTCCGAGTGTTACTATTTTCGTATAGAGCGAAACTCGCTCGTTGCAGTACCACGCGTTCTCAAGATGAACATATACGTCCTACTATGTATGTGAATAGTCAACGTGGGTGGGAAGACAATTGGAGGGAGAAGGATTATAAACAATTTCGTATAAAACGTTGAAAATCCGTACAACGTCGCTTGGTTGTCATACGCGTACGTGACTAGCACTATATTTATAGTGCGAGGTTAGTACACTCTGACCCAAATTCTATCGAAAAGCACCTGTCTCGATGATCTCCCGCGAGATCGCACGTGGCCGATAAGAAAAACTACAAATGGGCGATCGAGGAAGTTTAGTTTCCGGAAAGAGTGTGAGGTCGTATGCTTGATAGCGACATGATTGTTTTTATGTTTCCTCTGGGAAGACACGTGCAACGGTGGAGGGGGGAGTGCTTGTGGTGGGGGGATGAAAAAAAAAAGATTTTTATGAAGACCCTCTGACGTTTAAAAGAAAATCGGTCCGAGCGTGACTCACAACAGTGGTTCTCGCTTCGTCGTGATCTAATGAGTCGATGTCGGTCTATTTCCGGAACTTTTATCGATAGAACATAAACTTCTGTCCGCGTGAGTACTGTAAATAGTCCGACGTAACGCCGTGACCACGAAATGTAACTTTGTTTTGGTCAAGAGAACACGCTTCATCGATTTCGAAATTTCTATTCTCGTTGATTTCTGACATTTTCCTTCATTCCGATATGCTATTCTATGTTTGTGAGTATTGAAAATTTATCGTAATGACATTCCTATGTTTGATCATTTCGAATAAAATGTATTAATAAATAATACAATTATTTAATTAAACAGTCGGTATTCTATCAATAAATAAAAAAAAAAAAAAAAAAAAAAAAAAATTTATTTCGTATCTGTTTGTGTTTTGGAGATATTCGCCTGGGGCGATTAAAAAAGACCACCCTGTATAACTGTACCTATTCTGGTACATAACTAAAGCTATATATAAAAATATAAAATTAACAGTCCCAATAAATTTTGTTACTGTCGTAGTATTTCGCAGGTGGTTTCCTCAATCGATTCGAGTAACATCGCGTGTGGGAAGGCAGACTCGTCGTGCCTCCCTAGAAACATCTTGCTCTTACATTAAAATTGCAACGTACTATAAATGTATTAAACACATCCCAACCTCGAATAGCCTATAAACGATAATATATAGTACACTTATCAAAGATTCATTTATCACGATATAATTATGATATACGAAGACCACAATAATGAACGACGCCCATACGAACAGCTGGTACACCCCCTACAATTCACAGACTACTAACATGTTGATTGTAATGGGGTTCGCTAGTAGCCAGCACTCAATTTCGCTGATCACCTTTGAAATATTTATAACTCCTGTTCATTGACATCCACCGGAATGTGACCTTCGGTCATAAAAAGAATCGAGTCTAATATAAGAAACGTGGTAATGAAGTCTCGTGTTGGTATCTTTATTTCAACAACAATTGTAAGAGATATATAGTTTATATAAAATTCCCGATGTGGTAGTCAACATGGTAGATAACTCGTACGGTAGAAAAATGTTGAAATATAACATCTTTTTCAAGCGTCGTCGTGACATTTTTCTTTTGTTTACCACTTGTCTTGGAGTCAACATGTAACGAGAACGCACGAGTACAAATATCTGGGTAACTCCCTGGAAAACGAGCCTCTTGCGAGGGAGGCACGAGAGAACGAGAGAAGAGGGGCAGAAGTGAATCGATTTTTTATCCCACAGTGACCTAGCTAGCCAGCGTGTCGCAAGTACACTTGGCGGCACGTACGAAATGCTTAAGGATGCAGAGGATGCGCCTAGTATGTCGATCGATCGACGATTCCACGATGAGAAAAGTCAAACTCTGTGGGAAAACCTGTCACGAGTAGAGAACATGATACGGGTTGTACACTATCCCTTGTGAAGTTTCACCGAATGCCGTGTCACGTGATCAAATTCGATTGTCGAATTAGTCCCAACTCTTTTTCCCTAGCTATTAATCATGAGTATCGTTACATAATTTTGTTGTAAGAGTTGAGAATAATTATATAAAAATATATTGCATATATAATACAATGGTTAATGTTGCTAACAAGTTTTTTGCCACGAACAGCTTTCCTTTTTGTTCTATATAACGTAACAATTTCATATGGTAACGATTTTAGTCATTATTATCATGTTCGACCGTTCGTCCTTTTGACAGTTATCGAACGGTCAGCAAATGTTCCTAATTACCCTAAAATATTATCATAGAACTCGCATCTGCGATATGTGGTCGTGACATGTCCCAATTCCCTCTTTCTCTCTTTCCATGTCTTCGTTCGACCGACATCACATTGATTAGATTTTATTATTCCCCCGTAATTTCTCTCGAGATCGATCGTGAACTTTTCTTTCAACTCCCGAGCTATGGCATATGATCGAGTGTAATGGAAAATATTGGAATTGCCAGAACGATATTCGATCAATGTTCACTAAAGACATATATATATATATTTCTATACAATAAACTGTTTGAAAAGTTTACCGAAAAGAGGCTGACTCGAAAGCTAATTTACATCCTTTCGTTGTTCAAGTAGCCACTCCGATGGAAAGCTGAGATGATTTCGAGTGGCTCGCAAATTACACTGAAAGCAAACAGACTGTCCAACGAAGTCGGCCAAACGATCTAACGTGCTTTTAACTTTGGCTCGGAGATCGAATTTATAACGCTTTACAACGAAACGTTTATCTCTCTTTCTCCTGTGTACCATATCGGATGTTACGAAGAATGTGTATTTACTGAGACAGAAGTAACGAATGGAATAGAAAGAACGAATTATAGGTTAACCCTAAGTAAGATAGATCACACAAATGGTGAACCACCACCACCAGTAGCAACCCTGCCAGAATCGGGTCGTCAATTCGAAGCACATAACCAAGAGGAACCGGCATGACCAATAGAATGTCTCTTTAGCGTGTCGCAACCTACTTTCTTGGCCAGTTGAATTTTCAGAAAATATAACGTCAGCCCCCGTCCGTTTTGGCTTTTAGCGAGCCAAGGTTCGCCTTTGACAAAGATATTCATTCCAGGAACGCAGCCGGGACAACGAAGTAGTAGCATGAGCAGCAATTTTAATTCGTTGAGAACTTGGAAATTTTATAAAAACCATCTTCAAACTCGTACTCTTTGTACCAACGAAGGCACGAAACGTCGTCGTCCGTAACTCCCGTGTTTCCGTCTACTTTGTTCTATTCTACTTGACTCGAAAGTCTCGATCGACTTTCTCGAGTCCTTATCGATCGGTCGAACTTTATCGAACACCGCACTATTTTAATTTAACTTTTTTCCCATACCGTCGATTATACCAAAATCTCCAAACAAAATTGAAGAAAAGAGACGAATTCTTTTAATCCGAACATTTCTACGAGATAAAAATTCCAAATTTACACGACACGAAAGAATGAAGATAAAATATAAACGTTAATGAACCTTCTGCTAGTTTGAAAAAAAACGTTGTTCGTGTTTCCCGCTTAATATCATCGAACAAAAGACGATCGTCTTAATCGGAAGAACTCGCGCGTTCGTGTTCTAGGTCCGTTCGAGCGCGGGTCTGCACGCGCGAGTAGAGGCACAGAGCTACAATACGGAAATAGCCGAAAGAAACAGAGAGAGAGAGAGAGAGGTAGAGGATATCGCGGGACGTTGTCTCGAAAGAAGAAAATTTTTGCGACTCACCTCTTCCCGTTCAAGCACGACGACTATTCGTCCGAGAAAAGTGCGGGAGTATCGTCATGATCGATCGTTGCATTTCGTCGTACGTTTCGCTATTACTACCGTAATATAGAAGGAATGATGAATAAACTCGTGATCCTTTTATAAACCAAACGTTTCTTCAAAAACGTTCAGATCCTTTGACGGCTTAGCGACGACGACGAGGACGACGACGCTCGACTGGTGGTACCTCCTCTGCCACTTGTTTCACAGCCGGGCGCTGCGATCGACGTCCCGCGCGTCTATCGATTAAACGCCGCTTTTAAGATGACCCTTCTTACCCTCGTTGGCACGAGGCGACCGCGAAAAGTGCCGAACGCCCGTACCCGAAGGGAGCCGACGATATCGTTTCCCGAAGTTGACAACGGAATTTGCCGATGCGTCACTTTCGGGATCGGTTAAAAAAACAAGCATCTATGTATGTATGTGAATTTGTGAATGTATATGTGAGAAAAACTTTGAGATATATTGGAAACCAGTCACGCGCCAAGAAACCAGATTGCCGATGCTACTATATACTACTATTACGAATTACTGTCCTTGCTCTACCGGTATATAAGTATTGGTAATGCTACTGCTACTCCAGAGTGCTACTGCCGATGACGGTAGCAATACTGGTGCCGGCGGTGGTGGTATGGTGCTACTTCAGTCACTATAACTGCTGCCATCTCCGACAGAGACATTACTTGGCCGAGAGCCAGCTGTGCGCGTGCCTCGAAGATTATCCAAAGCGACAAACCCTGCGTGTCGTCTTCCGTTTGCTGGTGTCTCCTCCCCCACTTTTTCCAACTTTCTTAGCTCTCTCTCTAGACTCTTTCTCTGATACGTTCCTTTAGAATCGTTGTACGTTGTAGAGGGTTGATTTATCCAATTTTTTGATAGGTATACGTCCGCGTCTGATCGTATACAGGTTTTACTACTGCCAGAGGCTGGTTGTACTTACTAGCTAGATTACTGGACTAATCTTTTTCTTTGTTCCTTGAAAAGTTGATAGAACTTGTTTTAATTAGATAAATAATAAACTTACGAGACTTGGAAAATATGTTTATTTGACTTTATAATATTATTTTCTCCATGTAACATGCACATCATCCGTTCTGTATCTCTGTATGCAAGTAGTCTCTGTCCAAGGAATGTGGCCATCGCTTTTATATTGGAGTAATCCTGCGACCGCGATCATGACACCGTTATCGATACAAAATCGTTCGTCCGTCGCGTGCAGAGTAGCGTTCCTTTCTTTACACATGATTCCCATCATCTCCTGTAGTCTTTCGTTGCAGCCGACGCCACCGACGATTAATACTTCGTTTGCTCCTACGTGTGCCATTGCCCTCTCTGTAATGTTATGAAAGATACTTATACAGTAAACTTCTTCCTTAATAGGTAGGGATAAGCGTAGATTCATTTACCTGTAATTTCAATGAGCATAGCAAAAACTGTTTCTTGCAGAGAGAAGCACAAGTCTTCTGGCGTATATTCTCCTTTCTTGATCCAATTGGAAAGATGTTCCTCGATATGACTCAATATGCCAGAAAAGGACACGTCCATTCCTTTAACTACGTACGGTAATGGAGCCAACTTGGTACCCCTTTTTACAGCCATAAAATTTTACAAGTTTCCAATGTGTTGCTCATGGCACACGATCTTTACAAATGGATTACATTTAAAGATCCTGATTGGAGATAAAGTCAAAAAGCTTTTACCAAAACTTACTTTTTTGCAAGTTGCTCAATGTTATAGCCAGGACTAGGATCATTGGAGAGCATCAGTAATCTTGCAAAACGATCTAGACAGTTGCCAACCGCGATGTCAATTGTTTCTCCAAATATGCGATACCTTTGACGAGAGTATGCAATGATTTGTGTATTTCCACCGGACACGTATAGCACTGTAGGATTATCGCTACCGGTAATCAAACGTCCCATTTCTATATGACCGATACAATGATTGACAGCTACAATTGGTTTATTATAAAGCTGTGCCACTGTACGTGCCACCAATGCAGAAACTGTGAGAGGTCCACCCATTCCTGGTCCTTTTGTATAACATATCACATCAACCTCCTTCATAGAAATCTTGGCAGTATCCAATGCCTCTTGAAGAACCTTTAGAATACATTTTCTGTGATGTTCCGCGGTCTCTCGTGGCAAAAATCCTTATCATAGCCAAGAAAAAATGTTCCTTGTGTTAATTTTCAAAATAGATAAATAAAATAACAATAACATACAGGTTATGTTTACCTTCACCCGGTGGTGTAACGTAAGTACGTCGTACGTTCGATAAAACTTCATTATCACGTATGATACCGACTCCTAATTTATTCGCACTGCCCTCAAAACCTATAGCAACAACCATTGTTTAAATCTTCTTCTATAAATTAACACAAACAAATATTTCCAATTTGTATCTCAAAAAATGATATCCTATAAAAACAATAGTGGACCAATAAGAAAACATCTCTAACCAGCCAATCAGAAAAATTAAATTAACTGCTAACCGGAAAAGGTGTCGCTGATTGCTGCAACGTTACACACCTTCCACGATCAGCCAATCAACAAACAAGCCTCAAATATCTTTCAAATTCTGATTGCCTGTCCTTGTCGCATGAATGGCGCTGCGCTCGCAACGGAGAAGAAATGTACCAGAGCGCAGGACACAAGCGGATTTCTCAGCGTTACGTACGGCGGAGTTGGGAAAACGTCGTCTTTCTCCTTCTAAGAACGATCTCCATTATAGAGATACGACGTCACGCGGAAGTGATTCGTGGAGATCCGTGCCAGAAAATGCAAGTTTTCGAGTTGCCGCGGTGAGAAAAGTGAGTGTCGTCGTAATCCCGAATGGTCCTCTACAGAGTACGGTGAACGCGGTGATACGTAAATATCGGAGGAAGCAGTCGCGCTCGCCGGATGGCCGATTGATTTTCAAGGTGTTAACCATCGGACGCGAGCGCGGATGAACGCCTCTGACGCTTCGGTACGAAATAAACGCTACCAGTTCTACCGCGAGGGTCAGACTCGGGAGTCCCGTTTCGGTATCCCTTGAAATAAAAAAAATCAACGAGAGAGAGAGAGAGGCTAAGAGCGAGAGAGAGAGAAAAAAAGCAGGGAAGGGTATAAAAAAAAAAGTAGCGCGAATTCGTGCTAAATTGGGATACACGGGATATCAGTGTGTGTGTGCGCGAAGGTGTGTACAGCCACCAGTGCTCGCGCGCGCACGCGTCTGTATACAGATCAAGCGGGAAGGAAAAGCGAGAGAGAAAAACCCGACCTTCGTTCACGCATTTTCGTTCTAAAAGTAAAATCGAAGGTGGTTATCTTGAAAATGTATACTACATTCTACTCTTCTCTCCTCGCTCCTCTAGTCGTACTCTCGAAATCTCTCGGGATTGTGGTTCGTGATCTCGTTCTCTCGGGCCGCGGCCGTACCATGACCGAAACGGTGCCGCCACGGTTTGACCGCTCGCGAACTCGCGCGACCTTGACGCCGTATCATCCGTCCGTTCCACCTTGACGGATGGAACGAACGCGTACGGTTTTTTCGCGAATATGCCTCGAGACGCATAAACGCTTCGTCCTGGCTATGGCTCGTGCAAGCCTGCCAGCCTCGGGGCGATTCGGGTAATTTTCGCGCATTTTTCTCGACGAGCCGAGACCGTGCGGTCGCTCGCGCGCGTTCGGTTCGGTTCGGTTCAGTTCGGTTCGCGGAATGCAGAGCGGCGGCCCTATCGCGCTTCTTCGTGCAACTTCGGTAACCGTCGCAGCGGGCCGACGATAATGGCGGCAGCAACAGCAGCGACGAGTGCCAAGGGATACGGTTACGTTACCCGGGTAATGGAGCCAAGATGATCGGCTCGTTCGACGTCGACGACGTCTTCTTAGACTTTCTGTCCGTCCGTTTATCTATTCGTACGCCTGCTCGTCCGTCCGTTTATATATACGACCAACCGTAAAAAAAAAATACTCGGTTTTCGGCTCGTTCGAAAGGCTACATTCGTAATTCGCGCGCGCAGCGTTCATGGATCGTGGATCGAAGCGTACCACACGATTCTGGACATACGGAGAGAGTGGCGATGGTAAGGCATCGCGTGCGGGTGACACGTCCAATAAAAACGCTCGGATATTCTGGATCTCGCGATGCACGCTTCTTCATCATCCTCTACTTCTTCTTCTTCATGTTTTTATACATTACCGCGCGAGACGATGCGCTCTCGCGCTTTACAAATACACTAACTTACCTAGAGCTTGACCAGCGCAAGATGATACCGACTCGCGACCTATATTTTTTCACGTAGGCCAGTCGACCGTATATGCAGCCGAAGAAAGAGACGAGCGATTCAGTTGGTTCCTCTTGCCAGTCGGCGGCGATTTGATCGACGTGTCGTTATTGTAGCTGTACCGTCATGCGTTGAGAACTAACGCATAAGCTGCTTTGTTCTCTCGTAGGAGTTGGCATTGTCGTCCTTGAGTTTACGCCTTAACTCTGTGTCTTCCACCTGTATCGTCGCGCTCAGGTAAAGAAACGAGTCTTCTGTTTGTTTACATACATAACTTCAACAAGAGTAGGCTTAGTCGGTAACGTTCTATATGGTATTCGTCAGTGATGTCACGAGACTATGATAGAAGAAGAGGAGGCAGCGGCAGTGGAAGCAGCTCGAGCAAACTGAGGATGGATACTAGCGTCTCCCAGACGAGACCACACGGTGAAAGTTCAAGCAAGCGGAGGGAGCTAGATAGCGTCATGCGAAAAGCTCGTGAGTCTCAGTCGAGCTATTGGAATAAAAAACTTTTGGAAGTAGAAGAGCGTGATCCGAATAGATGGCGGCACAGTGGATATAAAGAACTTTATGTCGGAGGTACGTCAAGCGGAGAACCCAGTAGGAGTCATCCTCGTAGCCCACGAAGCCCTAGACCCAGAAGTCCTCACAGCCCACGACCGCGTAGTCCTCGTGCTAGGAGTCCTAGGTCACCACGCGAACGCTCCCACACAAGAGGAAGAGCTGCGCGCAGTCCTAGTACAGGAAGCACTTGCTCCGATAGATCGTGCTCCGTTTGTTCGCCGAAGGAGCGCCGTCGCATCGCTCCACCGTCTCGCTCGCGTTCAAGATCAATCACGCCGGTACGTTCGCGTGCGCATCCCAAAGAAGTTGTGCCCTCCACCTCAAGAGCGTTGCCACCGCGTACTAGACCAAGATCGCCACCTTTACCCCGACCACGTACGCCGCCACCCGCGCCGCAACCTCCTCCTCGACATCAAAAGGATTACAAGGCTCTGAAAGAGAAGGAAGCCAAGGTTAGGCGTAAGGAAAAACACCATAGCAGATTACCGGAGGATCCACGAGTTCCGGAACCTATACCATTGGTATATTTATATCATTTTTATTATCGCATTTTTTTCATGCATGGCAAGGCAAGCTTTGATTCTGTTCTTTCAGTGATAAAGAAGCTATTACGGCATGTATCTCTTTCAAGGATGTTCATCTTTATCTTCTTAAGCCTATAGGTTCCTATGATACATCATTAATACCATTCTCATTATTATTATTCATTTCATATTATACAGATGCGTAAACCCGTAAAAGTAGAGAAGGCACATTCGAGTCATGGAGCTCCTCAAATGATGCGCCAGCCACCAGATTCTTCGCCCAGCGAAGATAGCGATAGCTCTTCTACCACGTCTCATGTTGGACCACCAAGAATGACTCTTTCCGAACGGTATTATACGAATAATACATTCTATATAAAAATTTCTAAAATATATAACAGTTATTAACAATGTATAATATAAAACTGAATTAACGAAAACTCCAAATTTATTTACAGATTCGGTAAAATGGCCCAATGGAGCGTGGATCGCAGAGATATGGAAAATATGCGTATCACAAAAGATGGAGAGAACGCTATGAAAGTGGTAATAGAGGGTGAGGAAAGAATTGCTCGATTGGGATACGAATCTCCTCCTCCTGGACATTACCCTGAATCGTTATTAGCTCAGGGACCAAGAGGTCTCGAATGTTGGGACGACGTACGTGTTCGATACGATTATTATAAAGCGAGAGGATATTTACGCGACCTCACTCTGGACGATTATATTAAATGGGAAGAGTGGTGGTACAAGTATCAAGAATGGTTAGAAGCTGAACGATTTTATGAACAATGGGCATCATCGAATCGTTCTTCCGGCGGTGGTCGCAAAAGACGCGGCCGGCGAAATAATACCGCTCATTGAACCTATGTTACTATTATCACGCCACAGCTTGTTTTCGATTCACAGGACAGTGTCATCATTAAAGTATATTGTAATATTTGTCGCGCTTAGGATACAAGAACAAGAAAATAGGAAAGCTATACACTAAAGGTGTATACGTATTTCATATACACACACACACACATACATACAGAGAGACACACATGTACACGCGCATACACTATAAATGGCATGACTGTTCTCTGTGAAAGCCTCGTTTTAATAGAGATAGGAAAAGAACTGTAAAGATAAAAAATCCATGCCCATTATAACAAAACTATGTATAATTACTTTTTTCACTCTTTTTTTTTTTTTTTCCTTTTTTTGGAAAGTCCCCCTTCTAATCGATACCAAATAATGTTTACATAAAGGAATACGTTTACTTTCGCTCTAGTACATTTTATATACTTTGTATTTCTGATTTCTCTATATAAATATGTTACCTAAATAACAGTGCAAATTTAATTTTGCTACCTTTAAAAAGACTTACCAATGTTGATTGTTAAAGATTTTTTCAACAAATTTTATTTTGCTTGGTCGAATTTTTTTGTTGAGATTAAAATCTAATTTTGAGCCTCCAATACTCTATTATTACAAAAAATATGATATATTGCGAATTACTATTTTTTACTACTACTACTATTACATTACTTTTGATTTAGATTCACTGAGCACAAAAAGTATAGATATGAAAAAAAAGTCGGATTTTATAACGATTACCAATCGCTGCGGTAGAGACTGTTCAGTAAAATTTATTAACAGTTGGTAACTCTGAACAAATTTGATCGCGTAGTAGGTTGACCGGTCGCCATCGCTCTTTCCGGCCTTTCCTACCGTGTGTTTCGTCGCGTAAGGGCACGAGGAGACATAAATTTTATCGGATTACATCCGAGTTACTCGTGCAAGTTTTTATAAATAATTATCCAAAATGCCTCCTAAATTCGATCCCAATGAAATTAAGAAAGGTATTTCGTAAATTGTTATTATATCGAAATTATAATACACGTGTAAAATGGTGCTACTAACGATCTATGTTTTTTTGTAGTGTATTTGAGATGTGTTGGTGGTGAAGTAGGAGCAACTTCATCTCTTGCTCCTAAAATTGGTCCTCTTGGTTTGGTAAGTAAAAAGAAAAAAATAATTTCAGTGATAGAAAAAATGGAAACTGAAATCTTAACTTGCTAACCTTATATTTATATTGTAGTCGCCCAAAAAAGTTGGTGATGATATTGCCAAAGCTACCAGCGACTGGAAGGGCCTTAAAATTACGGTGCAACTTACAATCCAAAATAGGCAGGCTACTATTTCTGTTGTTCCATCTGCTGCTTCATTAGTTATCAAAGCACTGAAGGAACCACCAAGAGATAGGAAAAGGCAGAAGAATATTAAGCATAGTGGAAACTTAGCATTTGATGATATTGTTGCCATTGCTCGTGCTATGAGGCCAAGATCAATGTCCAGAAAACTTAGTGGCACTGTGAAAGAAATACTTGGCACATGTCAGTCTGTTGGTTGCACAGTAGAAAACAGACCTCCCCATGATCTTATCGACGACATCAATAATGGAGTATTAGAAGTTCCAGAAGAATGATTTAGTGAGTATAGGGCCCTTTTCTAACATTTTTCATTATGATATTTATAACATGTAATAAAAATCTCTCACTATTTAATATTATATAGTTTTAATATATTAAGTTATAATATTGTAAAGAAAAGTGTTGGTTTTGGGCTCTTTGGTTGGGGTTGGCATCCTATCCAGCTGATCGGTATTTACTTCTTAAAGTTAAATACTGACAGACATCATTGCCATTGGGGAGAAAACCTCATTAACAAATCATGCATTATAAAAATTTATTACAAAGATTATAATAGTGTATTAAACATTGTTTTGTTACTCTTATTTCAGATTTCTCATAAGGCATTGGAAATAAAAAGTACATAAAAATCATCTGTGTATTAAATATTTATTTCCAGTTTTCCCATTTTTCCAGAAAACGCAATCACACCTTTTCTATTATTTTATTATGTCACGATATTTTTATACAGAAAAATTTATTCCTAATTTTATCTGGTAAAAAAATCGTATGTTTTGTTATGTACAGTGCGAGTTTTATATCAGAAAACATTCACTGAAATATAACTTTAATCTTTTTGTATGGAATTGTTATTTATTATTAAATTATTTCTGGACATCTACAGAAAATAATTATATCTACATAGTAATGAACATCCATGATGTACTTTCACTTATTATTACATATGTATTTTTAAATTACAAAAGTAAGCTATAAAATTGTCAGTACTTTGAAATGAATAACATACTATCGTTTGATATTTTTGATACTTCTTTATCAGAAGGATGAGTAATTATCTCTCTCATGTTTAATGAATTGAGCACTGTTAGAGTTATAACTCTTTGTAACAATCGTGGTTGTACTCCTGGTACATTTTCTATTTCATTTATATCAGCATCTTTTTTGTTGGTATCAATTTAATTTATGCACGTGTATTATGCAACAACGTTAAAAAATGTACAGGCAATGACAGACTGAATTGATGATTGCGTAATAACTTTATCAACATTTAATGATACCTCCATTATGTTGTAAACATAGGGGATTATTGCCCCAATACGTGTCCCCTTCCCCAGTTATGACCACCAAATATATTTCTAGCCTGTTGCTGTTCACCAGGCCTCTGCATAGGTGCATTTCCAAACCATCGAACTCCACCTCTTTGGGGAGGGAAATATGACTCCAAAAATTTGGGTGTAACAAGCCACTCTCTGCCACCAAATTCTTGAGGATATTTAAATTTGAAGAATACATAAATGTGACCAACCAAAATGCCAAACAGTTCCATCATGCCACCTCCAGAAATGATTAGATTAAATGCAAATAATACCCATGGCAAATACATGGCTTTAAATCGCATACCTGTAAAAAATAAATAAAAATGTTCCAAGTTATTTCATTATGGAAATTAATTAATAAGAATACAAATGTAAGAGCATATGATAACGTACCAAACCAAACATTAACAATTATTTCCTTATTTAGTTGACACCATACATACAATACGCTCAATACCATGGGATCCATAAGCAATGGGAAACCCTGAACGAATCCCAATATAACGCAGCATAGCCAATTAAACAATAACATGAAAAAATAATCTGCTGGTCTTCCATCATACTCTCCACGTTCCAATCTCAATGAATAATTATAGAGAAAATATACATTGATCAAAAAATGAAATCCTGTAGAAGGACTGATCGGATAATAAAAGACACTGGTAAATGGCCTCCAAATTTCAAAATTGTTTACAAAACGGTCGAACGACAGCACAAGCGTGTACGGTTCTACAAAACCGAATCTTCCGATTAATGATAAACTAACCGTAAACAACAGCCAATATCTTGTGAATATTGGTAACGAATTAAACCAGTCTCTAACGTCTGACATTTTTTAATATTTTTTTAATAATTTTTACGACCCGCCACTGTTCACTTTATTCGGACAGTTACCAAGTAAGACTGACGTGTGATTATTCTGCGAGATATGATACGTCGTCACTTTTCGTTTCGTGTTAGCACATTATAGGTTAGAACAGGGTATGGTCACTCAATGCATAAGGATAGGAGCCTTATTTAACGTAGTCCCCGCCGTTCACCCATGCGCATTGTGGAAAATAATCAACTGGAGGGCAGCACTAACGAACGCAAAGCTGCCAACCGTGTTTATTGCTTCTGTTCGTATAGTAACTAGCCCGCCGAGGTCTAGATCCCAGAGTAGAAGTGTAGTCCGCAAGTAGGAGTGCAGTACCCGCTAGCCCCTTAAACCCGTTGACCCGTTAGCCTTCTAAGCCCGCCAGCCGGCTAATTGGAAGGGGCACATAAGATAAATACATGTTTGAAAAGCCGTCTGTTTAATAAATAGTGAGATAGATTCATTCTTCGAAATTGTTTATCGTCGTTTAACAATACTCGAAGGAATATGCAAGTCGCGTTTCGATAGTAAGACCAGTTCGGAAGTTACAACAGTTTAAATCTTAAGATTCATCTCAGCATAAAGTGCAATATAATAATATGTTATTATTTATTTTATGTGTATTTGAATAATATTTAAGTATCGTATTTATTTACAATAAGAATTATTATACATTATAACAAAAGTGCGTCCGATGTATTAAAAGTTATAATTATTCTATACTTTATATTACTTTCCAACTATTTGTAAAAATGTACATATATAAAATTGATATAAATAAACAAAAATAAGATACATTGCAAAAAATACTGGAATTTTTAATTGAAACCATGAATTAACCATCCAATTCCCTTATTTGTTCAACTTCTCGATTTATTGCCTTTTGACGAAAACTCCATCAATGGAGAAAGTATTAGGAGAACATGAGCTACAAGGAGGAATTCGGATTTCAAGACCCACCACTTCAAATAGTATGCTTTCCTGGTAGAAATACCAGTTTACGAGGAATTTGCCGAATCGCTGAGAATCAAGAAAGTATCATGAGAACGTGAGCAGCAAGGAGAAATTCGGATTTCACGTGCCACTTCTTCAAATAGTATGCTTTCCTGGTAGAAATCCCAGTTTACGGGGAATTTGCCGAATCGCTGAGAATCGAGAAAGTATCATGAGAACGTGAGCAGCAACGAGGTATTCGGATTTCACGTGCCACCTCTTCACATATTATGGTATCCTGTTAGAAATCCCAGTTTACGGGAAAATGGTCCGAAAGCGTTCGTAAGAACATTGGCAGCGCCATCTAGCGGTGGAGAGAAGAGGCAAAATTTGATGATTTTTCAGGAATGTCTTTAACAAATTCTCCTGGTCGCTATAATTAACCGATTCTTATGAACGATACCTTGTTGGAAAGCTAAAAGAACGGGCTACAAAATGGCTATTATAGAATTTTTATAATACCTCACTTTCAGTCTCTAAATCGCACTTAAACTTTTCAAATGTAATTTCTATGATGATGCTAACGTTAATAATAAAATTTGTTATAGCTATCTTATAGCTTGTTCTTTTAGCTTTCCGACGAGCTATTGATCGTAGAAATCGATCAAGAATTGTGATCAGAATTAATTTTTAAAGTAAATCTCTCGAAAGTCGATAAAACAGGGTCTTAATTGCACGCTGGCGCCATCTAGCGGTGGTGAGAAGAGGCAACATTTCATGCATTTGCAAGGGGTTCCTTTAAAACAATTTTCTGGTCGTAATAATTAACCGATTCTTATGAACGATACCTTGTTGGAAAGCTAAAAGAACAAGCTATAAGATAGCTATAACAAATTTTATTATTAACGTTAGCATCATCATAGAAATTACATTTGAAAAGTTTAAGTGCGATTTAGAGACTGAAAGTGAGGTATTATAAAAATTCTATAATAGCCATTTTGTAGCCCGTTCTTTTAGCTTTCCAACAAGGTATCGTTCATAAGAATCGGTTAATTATAGCGACCAGGAGAATTTGTTAAAGACATTCCTGAAAAATCATCAAATTTTGCCTCTTCTCTCCACCGCTAGATGGCGCTGCCAATGTTCTTATTGTGGGGTTTTCCCCTAGGGAAACGTATAGGTATTACTATACCGTCCCGTCTAGGTATTACTACCTCCGAGTCTCAAGAGGGAATGCTGGGAAAATTCTTGCGTCTGGCATTCGCTGCTGTTCCGTCCGTTGTTCGGCTTCGTCCCTGTGTCACGTGCAACAATAAAGCATTTATAGTTCTTTGAAGGAATCAAGGGGTATTTCTCGAAGTCATGAAAGCTGATAAACCTCCGCTTTCTAACATCAAGCAGCCACCCACATTCGATAAATGGTAACAACAAGTCCCTTGATCCAGATTCCACAACAATGTTAAGCTCGGAGTAGAGGCTGAAGGCGATATCCTCAGCGCAGAACTCTTTTCCCGTTTTCGGATTCACCAAATCTTTAGGAATCCGCACAACATTTTTATTATGCAGGAATTTGGCGTACTCGTCATACTGTCGAGGGTCGATGACGACCCCGCGATAGCACTGCATGTCGCCTCCTCTACCGCAAACAGTAATATCTTTTTTTAAATCCGCAAGTCCCCGATCACGTCGGGGTCACCAGATGTAGGAACCGAACGTGTGGAGGGAAAGAAATACCCCTTGATTCCTTCAAAGAACTATAAATGCTTTATTGTTGCACGCTTAGACCATATATACTAATAGACACGGCCCGTGTATAGAACTCCATGGGACCAAGTGCGGCCAAGATAATATCATCTAAGTGACGTCACATGTGGGCAAAAGATAATTCAATATGGTGGATTTGGCTTGAGACGCTGTTTAGTATTGTTTTGTCGATAGTAATTTTTGTATTTAATTTATAACAATGGTGCAAACATGCTGTGTTAAGAATTGCAAAAGCCGGCAGAAACGTGGTATACACATATCTTTTCATCAGTAAGTGATTCTTTATTGTTAATATTTAGTATTAATTGAACATAATATTAAATAACCTATAAAACCTATAAATAATCTGTAATTGGAACATTTCAAGGTGTACTTGAAATTAAGTTCTTTGCAATAGTTAAAAAACTATTTATTTATAGATTTCCCAAAAATCCAGAAATTAAAGAACAATGGATAAATGCAATAAAACATGATAGTTTTGTGCATTCGCCTCATTTGAGAATATGTTCAAAACATTTTACTGCTGATCAGTTTAAACAAAGTCCTTGGAGTTCAAGGCAAGTATTAAGAGCTAATGCTATACCAAATAAGGAGTTACCTGTGGTCATGCTTAATGAACCAGAAACAGAACCAGAAACAGAACCAGAACTAGAACCAGATGTACCTGAAACGCAGCATATAGAAGGAAGAGATGTACCCAGTGTTTCACGGATTGAAACAGAAAATGAAAGTACAAGGTATTACTACCTTTATTATCAATACTTGAACTTTGTCTATAATATTTAAAATTTGTATAACTCTACTATAATTTATCTGGTAGTATGGACGAAGAAAATATATTATTAGAAAAACCGGTTAGAAAGAAGCGGAAGATCTATGTTGGAGATTTTAAAGCTCAAGATTGTACGAGTGATAAAGAGAATTATCTACAGATTGTTAATACAACATTAGAAAAAAAAACAAAACAGATCAAAAGGCTACATGAGAAGAACAGAAGACTTATAAAAAAAATTAATGATTTACAGTCATTAGTAGATGATTTGAGGAAGAAAAACATGATTACCGAAGATGTTTCGGTAATACTTTCGGTACGTACAAATTTCTATGTTTTGTATTCTGTTTGTTAAACTTATTAGAAGTACACATAGATGTTTTATATTTTGTAATATATTGTATGTACTATTTATTTTTATCTACTTTTATTTCTTGCTTTCTCTTTCACACTAGGATAATTTACCTGTTTCCACTAAGACTCTCTTTAAACAAATAATGCAGTCTAGACTCAAGACATATCCTACTGAACTAAAAACCTTTGCAGTGACCTTAAACTTCTATTCACCAAGAGCATATAATTATGTCAGAAAAACATTTAACAATCTCCTTCCTCATCCTCGAACCTTGCAAAAGTGGTATGCATCAGTTGCATGTGAACCAGGTTTTCATACTGAATCCATAAATACTTTAAAAATAAAAGTTGCTGAGTGTGAAGGGAAAGGTAAAGCTTGTGTTTGTGCTTTGCTAATAGATGAAATGGCAATTCATAAGAAAATAGAGTGGGACGGTCACAAATTTGTAGGGTATGTTTTAAAAATATGTTTCAGCAGTATGTAACTTCATAAGTTAATTATGAATGTGTTATTATGTGTTTATTAGGTATATATAAAATGATTTCTAGTCAAAGGAGTTTTCTAACAAATTATACATATGTTGCAGTTACGTGGACATTGGGAAAAGGAGTGAAGATATAACTTTACCGGAAGCAAGAGAGGTCATTGTATTTTTAATTAATTGTGTCAATGACCGATGGAAGTTACCAGTTGGCTACTTTTTAATTGATGGGCTATCAGGCAGACAAAAATGTAATTTAGTAGACATGTGCTTAAGAATACTACATGACGTTAAAATTAAAGTTTGCAGCTTAACTTTTGATGGTGCTGCATCAAATATAGCAATGGCAATGTGTCTAGGAGTTCCATTATCATCTACTTGTTTAAAACCATGCTTTCCACATCCAAGTACAGGAGAACCTGTTCATTTGTTGTTGGACCCACCACATATGCTGAAGCTTATAAGAAATACTTTGGGAACTTACAAAGTTTTATATGATGAAAATAATAATGCAATTAAGTGGGAACATTTTGTACATTTAGTAGAAATACAAGAAAGAGAAGGATTGCATTTAGGAACTAGAATAACAAAGCGGCACATTAACTGGTTCAAAGAAAAAATGAAAGTGAAGCTAGCTGCACAAACTTTTAGTTACAGTGTAGCAAAAGCCATGAAATATTTAAGAGAAACAAACTATTCTTCACATTTTGAAAATTCTCACTCAACAGAACGATTTATTATTTTCATGAACGATGCTTTTGATATATTAAACAGCAGAAATCTGTTAGCCAAAAGCTTTAAAGGTGGCATACAACAGCACAATAAACATATTGTATTTCAAAGAATAAATGAAATAATTACATATATCACTTCACTAACACATGGACCACATAGAGAAGCACTACACTTGGGGCAAAAGAAAACAGGGTTTATCGGATTTATAATCAGTTTGCGATCAGTAATGCAGATATTCCATCAATATATTGACAGACCACTTAACGCCAAATTACAATACTTACTGGTTTATAAACTTTCACAAGATCATCTCGAGGTTTTTTTTAGTGCCATCCGAAGTATGGGTGGTCATAATAACAATCCTACTCCGAGACTTTTTCAAGCTGCGTATAAAAAACTATTGATACATACCGGCGTTACCGGCTCTTTGCAAGCTAATTGTATTGAACAAGTTCCTACAATAATCTTAGCAATGAGCACTACAAAGGGAAATAAAATGAGAACGATTCACAATCTGCTGGACGATGATTTTGAAAATGAAGAAACGTCTCATGAAAATAATGAAGACCATACTTATTACATGACAAGTTTCAATTACGCTGAAAATTTATCACTCTATATATCAGATGTTGTAGAATATATCGCTGGTTTTGTGATTCGAAAAATAAAAAAAACGTTACAATGTGAAATATGTCTTAAGGCTATAGAATCAACTAATTCAGCTGGAAATCTCATAAAAACAAAAAATTATAGTAATGTTAAACAAGCACTGACAGTACCATCCTCCGATGTGATACACATTTGTAAAATTGCAGAAGCAGAAATAAGACTTGTTGAAAAAACTAAACAATTACAACAAAAAAATATACTATCAAAATTACTAATAAACATCCTGAATAATATTCGTCCATCAACATTTGCTTCATATAACGACCATATGTTTGACAATGATGTGGAAGCCAATCATGTATTAAATTTAATTAAAGTTATTAGTTTTTATTATTGTAACATTCGGTTATACCATTATGGAAAAACTGTAGTCCAGCATGATAATAGAATAAGAAGTAAACTTACTAAAAGTATTATATTTTCTAATCAATAAATAATTTTTTTATAAATATCTGTTCCTTGTTCTTATATTATTTTTAGACTAAAGTAAGTTATATAGATATAATTACAGATTTAATATTATCAATACTTCAATGAAAATTTAATTTTTTCAAAATTATAATTACTTAAATGCATTATAATGAGCACTACTAAACATTACAACACCATATATATGATCAAAGATTTTGCCCCCGTAGACCGCATATATATATCATTTGCCCACATGTGACGTCACATAGATGATATTATCTTGGCACGCAGCCAGTTATCTTAGGCCGTGTCTATAAGTATATATGGTCTAAGGTTGCACGTGACGCAGGGACGAAGCCGAACAACGGACGGAACAGCAGCGAATGCCAGACGCAAGAATTTTCCCAGCATTCCCTCTTGAGACTCGGAGGTAGTAATACCTAGACGGGACGGTATAGTAATACCTATACGTTTCCCTAGGGGAAAACCCCACATTATGTAGGAACCGAACGTGTGGAGGGAAAGAAATACCCCTTGATTCCTTCAAAGAACTATAAATGCTTATTTATTGTTGCACGTGACGCAGGGACGAAGCCGAACAACGGACGGACAAGCAGCGAATGCCAGACGCAAGAATTTTCCCAGCATTCCCTCTTGAGACGCGGAGGTAGTAATACCTAGACGGGACGGTATAGCAATACCTATACGTTTCCCTAGGGGAAAACCCCACACTTACGAACGCTTTCGGACCATTTTCCCGTAAACTGGGATTTCTAACAGGATACCATAATATGTGAAGAGGTGGCACGTGAAATCCGAATACCTCGTTGCTGCTTACGTTCTCATGATACTTTCTCGATTCTCAGCGATTCGGCAAATTCCCCGTAAACTGGGATTTCTACCAGGAAAGCATACTATTTGAAGAAGTGGCACGTGAAATCCGAATTTCTCCTTGCTGCTCACGTTCTCATGATACTTTCTTGATTCTCAGCGATTCGGCAAATTCCCCGTAAACTGGTATTTCTACCAGGAAAGCATACTATTTGAAGTGGTGGGTCTTGAAATCCGAATTTCTCCTTGCTGCTCACGTTCTCATGATACTTTCTCGATTCTCAGCGATTCGGCAAATTCCCCGTAAACTGGGATTTCTACCAGGAAACAATACTATTTCAAGAGGTGGGTCTTGAAATCCGAATTCCTCCTTGTAGCTCATGTTCTCCTGATACTTTTTCCATTGATGGAGTTTTCGTCAAAAGGCAATAACTCGAGAAGTTGAACAAATAAGGGAATTGGATGGTTAATTCATGGTTTCAATTAAAAATTCCAGTATTTTTTGCAATGTATCTTATTTTTGTTTATTTATATCAATTTTATATATGTACATTTCTACAAATAGTCGGAAAGTAATATAAAGTATAGAATAATTATAACTTTTAATACATCGGACGCACTTTTGTTATAATGTATAATAATTCTTATTGTAAATAAATACGATACTTAAATATTATTCAAATACACATAAAATAAATAATAACATATTATTATATTGCACTTTATGCTGAGATGAATCTTAAGATTTAAACTGTTGTAACTTCCGAACTGGTCTTACTATCGAAACGCGACTTGCATATTCCTTCAAGTATTGTTAAACGACGATAAACAATTTCGAAGAATGAATCTATCTCACTATTTATTAAACAGACGGCTTTTCAAACATGTATATATCTTATGTGCCCCTTCCAATTAGCCGGATCGCGGGCTTAGAAGGCTAACGGGTCAACAGGTTTAAGGGGCTAGCGGGGACTGCACTCCTACTCGGGGACTACACTTCTACTCTGGGATCTAGACCTCGGCGGGCTAGTTACTATACGAACAGAAGCAATAAACACGGTTAGCAGCTGTGCGTTCGTTAGAGCTGCCCTCCAGTTGATTATTTTCCACAATGCGCATGGGTGAACGGCGGGGACTACGTTAAATTGCCAAGGTGGTGGGGTAAGGAGTGTCCACACCCTGGATTAGAATAGAAAAGGTAAAAGTAGGTTCTCGAAATAAGATGTCGCTATATTCGACTTCCTAGGCAATATAGTATTTCCAAAAATTCAAGTAATAATAATAAAAACGATGAAAGAATAATTATATACTGAAATGTAAACTTTTAATAAACCTTAATTTTTTTCTTTCAATTTTATTATACATGAAAATAATGAATTTTTATTTTGTGTATTATAAGCTCAAGATTCTAATTATTGGTTTATATAACTTTATTGAAAATGTAAGGGGAAACAACATTGTACAGATACTTATACAAAATGGCTAGTTTATTCTGATCACATTCTTAGTGTTATAAGTATAATTAAAAAATAATCACATTTGTAATTATAGCGCATACGCACCCATATTGTTTAACAATTAAACAAAATGTATGTAGGATAGTAATATTCATGGAACTACAAAATTTTTATGAATGGTACGGATGAAGTATAACATTGCTTTCATTTTTTAATTACACTAATTCCATATCATTTTAAATAATAGCTTATTGCGATATTAACAGTTTTGTTCACTCATATGATGATATTTATGATAGAAGTATTATGATAATTTACATATTATGTATCTTTTTTCTCACCTAATGAAAAATGTAAATCATACACATAGTCTCATAAATTATTCACATTATTTGAATGATTTTCTGTTCCAGATATCGCCGTAGCTGTCCGCTTTCCTTTTCTTTGCTTGGTTTTTTGTTTTGGTGATCTGGGGGACTTATCTAGAAAAATTGTGTATAAAAAATCGCTTCTGAGAATTTCATAACCAATTCAATGCCTATGTTTATTCTTTTTGTACATCACACTCCTTTCTTTGACATCATTGAAAGCACGTGGTGGATTCAAACTTTCAGATGATTTATTGCGTGATCCTGTACTCCTGTACTTACTGAGCGAATTAAGTGTTTCCTTTGGTAACCAATCATAATCTACATTATTAGGATTAGATGTTCCCATTTCTATAGGTGCTTTGCGTGTTGTGGAAGAACGAGACTTGCGGCCAAAGGATGAAAGAAGTTGTTGTCCACCCACTAAAGTTAGAATTACACATGCGGCAAGGAACACATAGAGAAATACTGTTTCTCCATCTAATCCATCATCTAATTCTATAATTTGTATAGTTTCATTATAAACTGCTTCGCTGTAGCCAATTCCATTCTAAAAATATAAACATTATTAAGCTTTCCAAATAATATCTTTAAATATATCTTTGATCTTGTAACATACCGTGTCTCTGTAATTAAGAATTACATTAAGTCCAAATGGTCTTCCTGCAAATGTTTCAGAAGGTATGAAAGAATATGCCAATGTTGCTTCGTGTTTAGGTTTAACTACTTTGTTGAAAGTGAAAGTTGAGAAGTTTTGAATGTGGAAATTAAAATCCATAGCATAACGTAATGAGGCATTCAATGATTCCAAAACGAAATCATTTTCACCATTATTATTGAATCCAACAAGAAATTCTACTAAATTTCCAGCTGGTAATTCTAAAAAGAAGAATTTCAATATTCATTACAACTTCAATATGCAATAGGAATGTTCAGTAATTGCATGTACAAAGATAAAATATTTACCAAGCGTAGACAATGTATTATGAACAGGTTTAGTAAATAAAATGGTTGTGTCTGCATCAGCTGATGCATTAGTTGTTTCTTCTTCAGGTTCATCATCTGTGATCACTGTATTTTCCTCTCCTTCTACATCTACTATATCATCAATATTTTCATCTTCTTGAGCATAAACTGTACCAGACCCTGTTTAATGTGAACATTCAAAGTCTATTACATACATAATCAATACTCATTTAATTCGTTCATGAATTTATAGTATATTTTAATAACTAAATAATTCCTTGCAACTATATCATGAAATATGTTTTGTGAAACATGTGATGAAAAAACTACTTTCTAGGTTATGAAAGTAGATTGCTTTTTAACTAGAATTTAAAAATAATTTAAATCAATGTCGTGTTTGAAAATTAGCAAGAAAACTTATTGTATATAACGAAAATCGAAATCGCAATAAGGAATAACTACAGCGACCATTTGGATGCACGAACTGTCACTACGTAAAAGAATGCATTTCAATAAAATATTTCATTAAATGTTACCTCTTTCAGCAATTAAGATGATAGCGGGAATGGCTAATAAGAGGAAAAAACTGAATCTCTTCATTTTAATGCACTATTTTGAAAGTATCTTTCCTGTTATGTATACCAATTAATTTGATTTCACATATACTCTGTTACTGAGTCTACAACAGAATAGTTCGACATAACGCGACCGCTACCATAGCGGCATGCTACGTGGAAGGTCAACAGCGTCGCGTCAATTCGTCAACGTGGAACACGAAGTACATAACCATAAAGTTTATATGTTTGAAGAAGGTACATTGATTTACTTATTAGCTACATGCAAATGCCCTCTATCGGTCTTTCATGAAACTATTCGTATATAAATTTCAATATATTACGATTATAATTAATTCACCAATTCTTTATATGCTAATCTTTATTATATTTTCATAAATAAATAGTCTAAATAAGATTTTATTATTTAGATTTTATTACGTAATATGATGTTTACAATACGTAGATATGCCATATTGCTTACTTTTGATTTTCAGATGGCGGTAAAAGCTGTTGTTTGACGTGACAGGATCTGACAGCCGAATTATACGCGTCTTCTGCTGCATGCTATTGCTTGCTTGATGCACGTCTGAGGTTTTTACATACTTTTCACATAGGTAAATTGTCTTATTAAAAACAGGATGTCTAATAACTTATAAAAAAATAACTTTCTAATTTATCAGACATGTCTATCAACTCACTCCCATGTAGTGTTTAATGACTCTAACAGTAATATGTATGTTTATGTAATTTGTTACTGATTTATTCAACTAACATTGCAGACAGCGATATAAACTTAAGGAATCAAGCATGGATTTTGAGGATGACTTCTTCTTCGAAGAGGATAAAATGTTGGTTTTAGACAATAATAGATTTTAATCACTGATATCTGTTATGTTTCGTTACAGTTTCAATGTGCTTCCTTTTTCTGATAACATGCATGCTTTGGTGCCACGGTGCGGTGGAACAGCTTAATGGATGATTTATTAATACCTCATGACCACTCTTCACTTATAAATCCAAATGGATTGATTGACGATAAAAATCCTGCTCCTGCAACCACCGTGCCAACAGCTAACGTTGATTTGCATCAACTTACCATGATGGAAGATCGCATGTATGCACTAGTACTTCTATTTATTATTTCTTCTTTTTTTAAATTTTCTGCACTTTCTGCCCATGTATCATGGCTTTACTTTTTCTCTCCTATTATTTGCTATTATGGAATACAGACCAGATGTAGAATTGGTCGCACTAGATCAATCTACACCACAGCTTCCCAACAGTCAACTGTGAGTGTCTCTTTTTTCCACTTATAGTCTTATTCAATACTTTTTTCTCGTTCAAATTTTTTAATTTTTTGTAGCAGTAAATGAGTGTTCAACAAATTAATTACTTCATTCTTTTTTAAATATAAGAACATTGAATTAAAGTTAATGAATATGATTATACATGTGTAGTAATTAGACATTTTTTGGAAAAATATACTTGTCCATTAAATGTTTTTGATGGAATAACTTCTTAATGAAATGCCTTGATATATTTATTAAATAACTTTTTATGTACGTATCTTTAACTTTCTAGCAATAGATTTGTATCTAATAAAATAATGATGTGCTGAATTATAAAGTAATATATTGTAATATTGATATTAGGGGTATGACTATTACTTCTGGCAATGTAGTAATACAAAAAGACAGCAACAATCTCATTGGTATCAGTATTGGTGGTGGATCTCCTCTTTGTCCTTGTCTATACATTATACAAATTTTTGACAATACACCTGCCGCGCTGGATGCTACTCTTCAGTCTGGAGATGAATTAGTAGCTGTAAATGGAGTCTCTGTCAGAGGCAAAACAAAAGTAGAAGTTGCAAAAATGATACAATCATGCGATTCCCAAGTTAGCATTAATTACAATAAATTACATGCTGATCCTAAACAAGGACGTACTCTTGATATTGCTCTGAAAAAGGTCATTAGTCTACAATAAATAAATCATGAGTAATTCTATTACTTTAACATTACCACTTATTAATGACCACAGGTGAAACATCGATTAGTTGAAGGAATGGGTAGTGCAACTGCAGATGCACTTGGTTTATCACGTGCCATTCTTTGCAATGATGCTCTTGTTCAGAGATTAAATGCTTTGCAACGTACAGAAAATTTATATAGAGGATTAGTTTCTCACGCAAAAACAACACTGCATACTTTCTTTGATCTCACTCAAATTTATAAAGGCAAGTACATTTTTAAGTAGATTAACTAAAATGTAATAGATGATGTGAAAATAACTTTTTTATGTTAGTGTTCGGAGATACCTTTGCTGCAATAGGTGTCAGGGAGCCACAGCCACGTGCTAGTGAAGCATTTAGACAATTTGGAGAGCAGCATAGGCAAATGGAAAAATTTGGAGTGACCATGTTAAAGACCTTGAAACCAATATTAAATGACTTGGGAACATATCTTCATAAAGCAATACCAGACACACGTTTAACTATAAGCAAATATGCGGATGCAAAATTTGAATATCTGTCATACTGCTTAAAAGTAAAAGAGTTAGATGATGAAGAACAAAGTTATGCGGCATTACAGGAACCTCTTTATCGCGTTGAAACGGGCAATTACGAATATCGATTAGTATTACGATGTCGACAAGAAGCTCGTGCGAAATTTGCGAAACTAAGAGCAGACGTACTTGTTAAACTCGAATTACTTGATAATAAACACGTCCAAGATGTTGTATGGCAATTACAAAAGTTTGCATCAGGATTAGCAAAGTGTTATGCTAACACTGCAGAATTATTATCAGCAGTAACATTGTTCCCTGTGGAAGTAGACTTATCCCATTCCGCATTTCAATATAAATCAACTGGTCCTCAATCAATACAAGATAACGAAGATATTGATGAGTTTGAACCAGAAGAAAAACAAGAGGTGAAGGAAGAAGTCCTTATAGATACCCAAAATACTCCATTAATATGGATGGATGGAAATAACATGTAGCGATATGTGTCTACAGATAATTAAATATTTTTAAATATACTGTTAAAAATGAACTTTTCAAAGTTTATAAGAATGAATTATTGACAGTACAATGAACCCACAAGTACATTCCTTATGCATTTTTCATAAGATTAGATTCCTGCTTTAATTACACATGGAAATTTATATTGTTATTTGTAAGATCTCTATGTACTTATAGCATAATTATGTATTTTATAGTATATCATATTCGTATACATGTGTAAATATTGTATTATATTTTTAAAAAGAGATTTTTTTCTTACTTTTCTATTGTTCCCTATATAACAAACAAGTAATTTAAATTTTTATTCTGCAAACTGTTTGAAGACATCCTATTGATGTGTTTAAAATCACGTGACCACCGGGAATAAGTAAGCGACCAATTAAATCATAGCCGCCATGGTATCCTCCGTATTTGCTCATTGTTAAGGTAACTATCCTATAATATCATCATATAAAAAGCATTTAGTTTTAATCTTTACCAATATTAGCGCTATAATCTGTTTATCGTAGTGTCGGTAACGTTATTACTTTCATATCACGTAAGGTTAATTTCGTAGGTTCCAAAGTTCTCCGTAGCGTAACAAAAATTTGCATTGCTCTATAGTGTGATTTTATTAAAAAAAAAGGCAAGAATTCGATGGAAATGCTCTTTCTAATCCGTAGTCGGTAAAACAGTTCACTGATCAATACGTTGGTAATTGTCTTAATACATGAAATTCCATGATGTTAAAAAATCAAGACAGTTTATATTTATACATGTGTTGTGTATATTGTAATCCTTCGTTAATCATTATTGTTTGAAATCTGAAAATCGGCCTTACGTGTTCTACATAATACGCTTCCTACATTTAAAAAAAAGAGTAAGTTTAGATCCGTGTATTCCACGGTTACGACGGAATGAACCAATCCAAAGTAAGACTTTCATGTCAGTGCAAAGAATGTAGATAAATTGGTTAAAACTGCGGTGTCGCGTATCTGCAATCTGGCGATCTGTCAATTGCTTATAACGAAGAAACAGCTGATCCTTATGATCGAGATACCGAAAAACTTAATCCCATCAACAAGGGTTACATGTGACACGTGCAAAGTAAATACTGTAAAAATTTTCTTAACCAGTACTCCTCGCATTTTTTTTTTTGACGAATGATAGCGTGGGGGCATTATGGTATATGCAATGACTTGTATCGTATCCCAAAAAAATGAATGTAACTCCACTGTGTTATTGGTTGCAAGTATGTAAATTGTTTGTTGACCTGTTTTCATATTGTTGCTCGAGTTAGCCTCGGTTAATATGTGATTTGTGAGAAGTACTTGGACATTTAATGATTGTAAAGTGCATTTAAAGTGCACATAACGATCGTGTTTAAAATATTCTGTTTAATTTCTATGATTGATATTGACTTTTCTTGTCTATTTCAGCGCCTATTTTTATTTGAGCGTGCAACGCATTAATGCAATAGTAATATGCTAAGGTCAAAAGACTCAGACAGCGACGGTGTTTCGACTAATACCGTAAGAGTCCAAGAAAACTGTCGAGGGAAGAAGAACGACAAGGGACATGAAGAAAGCAGCGGATGTATTCTAAAAAACGCGTTGCTTTCTATACAATCCGACGAAGAAGATTTTTTGGAGAAAGAAACATCCAAGGTGTTGCTTCTCCAAAAGGGATCGGATGTCGACGGTGAGTCTGCAACTAGTTCTTGGAACAATGTAAATACAGATTCATCCGTATCATATGTCACTTCTATTCCAAATGGAAAAGAATTTGTTATTTTAACTGGTCTAGAGCAGGTCAATGATAAAGCTGTGACTACGACCAAAGGGTTGAAACTATATGATAGTTTGATCCCTTTTGAAAAAAATTCTAAAATTCAGCATAGTTCAAAACAGCACAATAAGATTATACTGTTGGGAGAATTTGTGTCTGAACAAGAGGCAATAATTGGTATTAAAAACGGGGAACAAACAGAGACTACAAAAGAAGTAAAAGAAAGCATGGAACAAATGAGTTATAGTAATAAAACGTTCGATGATAATACATTTGAAAAGAATGAAGCTGAGCTTAAGGAAAGTAATAATTGGTTGAAAAGCTTCCGACCTCTCCCTCTTTATTACACAGAAAGGGGCAAACCTTATTTGAAGTGTCCAGCATGCGGTGCTATGTTTTTCACATCAACCTCTTTTCAAAAACATCTTTTCACGCATATGTACAAGGAAAGGGAAACTTATACATGCTCATTTTGCGAATATACAAACACAGAACCTGGTATGTTATTCGCCCATTTGTCTAAGCACCAAGATCAATGCGAATATTGTAATGAGAATATAATGCGCAAAAGTAATTTTGAGAAACACTGGGGTATTTGCTCTCTAAGTTTCAGTATCAAAAGAGACCGTAGAGGAAGATTCGTATGTACAATGTGTAAACTAGTTTTCGATTTGTTGCCCCAATTAGAAAAGCATTGGTTTAAACATGCTTGCAAAAAAAGGCGGACTTACCAGTGTAAAGAATGCGGAGGATTGTATGGGAACAAGACGATATTACAAAATCATAAGTGTTTAAAGTGCCCTGTCTGTGGTGAAGTTTATGATAGCTTACATAGATTAAAAGCACACACGATGTGGATGAAACATCATTTGAAGTGCCTGATCTGTTCCTACGAATTTGTTCTCGCAATGGACCATGAAAAACATTTAGCCATGCATAGACAAGCTTATTTACCTATGAAAGAGCATGCTCATTGTTTGGAAGCAGCCGATGGAAAATCATATCAGTGCGATCTTTGCGATAAAATATTTTATGCTTTAACCCGGCTCATAGTACATGTAAAGGAAGATCATGGAATAGAAGATGTAAAGAGAGAAATTATTAAAGAGGAGAAGGATGAAAAGGGACACAACGGGGGCAATGGAAATAAAGCAACATATCCGAACCTGTGTGAGGCACCTATCTGTTACACGGGCGGCCAGAATGTCAGTTTAATTAAATAACAATAATTACTTTTAAGGCAAGCAGCACATTACACATCGGTACAACAGTGTGGACAAGTACTTTGGCTGTGAATCGCTACTAATTGCTCCTGCGAAGTACGAAAATCGGAATACAAATGTGTAATACTTTTAAAACAACATTTTATACTCCTGCAAATATATAACACATTATACGTGATAGAAATTGAATCGCACTGTTGTTAAAACTCAATATATAAATGTCTATGTTAAGAGTTAGTAAGTTTTCGAATTTATGATATAGAGGCACACGAATTATTATAGAGCATATTAAAATGATGCGTTAAATTTATGATTATATGCGTATAAGCAATTTATTTATTTTATAAAATTTTATCCAGAAAATAATATTAAGAATTTTGTTTTATTAACTATTCAAACAGGGTAGTAACCTGCGCAATGTCAAATGCTTTAATAATGCTTCTCTAATTTGTCTGTACTCTTGCGCATAAAAAGGAGTGGACGCTCATAATCTTCGATTATTAAATAACATAGACTCAAAATAATATACCATTATACTATTCTTCTTCGTTTTTTTTTAAATCCATTCGATCTCTTTACACTATAGAACATCTAAAACATTGTATAGAGTTGTATAATTTTTCTGTATAGTATCATCGCATTTAACGCAATGCACAAGTATATCCGACCTTCATACACTATCATACAGAAATAATGCAAGATATATAATACAGTTTTAATTATTAGGAGCCATTTAAGATTTTATTTTAGATTTTTTTTGTTTCTCTCTCTCTCTCTTTTTCGCTTTTGATACTATCACTCAATCACAAATAACTTTCGCAAAAAACTTTATAATGTACAACTTACTGCTAAATTCATTACAGATCAATGATAGCTTAGCTATGCCATAAAACGTTGGATCATATAAAGAGTCAAGTCTCATAAGTACTCTCTTTAAAAAAAACAAAAGCTTATTTGTTATTACACTTTTTTAATATACTTAATATTATTGTTATTGTTGTTATTATTATTATTATTATTATTATTATTAATGCAGCAAGATCGAGCTCGTAATCAGATAGTCATCTGGTTCGATTAGGATTCGCCTAAATTATTTTAACAAATCAAAATGACATGAATGATGGAAGGTAATGGAATATAACAATCTAACGTTTTGCGATCGTTGGTTCAGTTAGAAAGAAAAACAGATAAGAATTAAGATATGTTCTAAACGTGCATCACTTTTGCAATAAAACTTATATTTCTTCGTGTAGTGGATATACAGAACTTTTTATATCCTTTTAAATGCGATTTACATCGTAACTCATGTTCACTTTCTCTCTTTCTTATCCTAATCGTATCGATAGGAAGTATTTTCTCCGCGGTATAATATCTGGTTTTATCATAGCCTAGTTAGAGATAATCTATTGTAAAAATAAAATGAAATTCTTTTCAGAGATTCTTCTTTATGCAACATGGAAAGTGAATAGTCATTTGATCATTAGCATTTTATGACCATTTTCAGACCTTCAACCATTGCCCTACATAAGCGAGTGCATCCAATAGAATTTTCATTTCGGATACTCTTAATTGCACGATCAAACGTTCCCTTTTTGGTAATCTGGTGTTTAGTTTTTCCATGTCCCCCTGTGTAACAACAAAAAATAACATATAATGCCCAAGGCTTGTTACTACTTATACATACTGATTTTGACAAATCATTTCAATCCTTTACTTTACCTCTATCGTTGTAGGATATTTAGCGATCAACAGCTTCAGCCGGTTCAATAAAAACTTCATGACACTTTCTTCAACGACAGTATCCAAAGCGCAATCTATGTGCTTCAAATCATCGACTCTATCCGATCGTAACCAATGAGAAAGTTCTGCTTTTCGCATATTAAACACTCGAAGGAACGCCAAGAGCGAATCAGAAATTGGTTCCGGGCCAGCTTTTAACAGGAATTCACCGGTTGCAGGTAGGCCTAGTTTGTCCAAAAGTTCAATACGTTCTTTTTGAAGTTGATCTGATTTACTGATACCCAGACGAAGTCGAATGCCATCCTAAAAAATCGATTTTGTTTAACTGATCCCTCTCAATCTGCTTGTCAATGACTTTTGTTCTTTTATATACATTTTTGTTTTCTGGGCAGACAAAACCGGAATGCACTAAGAAGTCAGAGTTTGTTCTTGGACCATAACTGATGAATATTTGTTCTCCTTTCTTGAAGTCCCTCATGGCATAGCATTCGCAACAATTGGAGGTTGCGTTGAAGTCTGTTGTTATCTGTTGAAATCATTATTAACTGTATAAAATATTATTAATCTATGATAGAGCAAATTTATAGGGTGGTCCATAAACAGTGTCTTCATTTGGCCTGATATTTGATGAAATAAAATCTTATTTTAATAAAAAAAAAAAACAAATTTTCAAATGTAATTCTCTCATTGATAAATTTAATAAAAAATGTTCTATTTATAACATCTAAGATTTCCAATGAGGAATATGGTCAGAAACATTTTTCATTTGTTCATATATATAGATTTTCTTCCAATTATCATTCACTTACAAACCACCCTATATTCATTTAACAGAGCTTACCCTTCCTTCTTCATGATTACACATATCCCACATTGGTATCAGAGAATGAATCATACTGGTTCCATCTTCACCCGGGATCAAATTTTGCCTTGTCATCACTGTAGAAACAGCCCAGCTGAAATAGAAATATCATTAATTCTAAAATCCATCTTTTTTTTTAAATTTTTATTTAAAACACGTGTCTACATTTCATGAAGTAATCAAAGTGTACATGAACAGGTTGAGAACGCTCATTCTTGTAGACCAAGAATGAACTACCACACTTTCGCCTTCGAGAATGATAATCGTTTTAACATCTCAACGGTCTGTTTTTTGGATAAGAACTTGACCCAGATCACCGAAGATGGAAATACATTATAAGAGAAGATTTATAACGGTTGTTGTCGTTTCCCCAGAGACTTTCTCTATCTCTTCGGGAAAAAGCGTCTCTCTCTCGTTTTGATCGTCGTCGGATCGCGTTACGAGTTACCTGCGTTTTCTGTAGCTTCTAATATAAGATAGCTAACGTGCCTTTCTCACATAGTATTTATGTAGTACAAGTAGCGACCGACCTAATAAGTAGGCATTCGGAATTATGAATCCGGAATTTCAGTTGAAAACGATGTCTCACGAAGTAGAAAGTTAAGTACAATACGGTCATTTGTCTTTCCTATTTTTGTTTTAAATTTTGTAAGAAGAATAATCTTTTTTTTTCATAAATTAACTTTCATCCGAATAAAACATTCTCTGAGATTCCTTTTATTATTTCATGATGAAAAGAATTCCTAAAAAAATAATTTTCTGCAAACCTACATCTTGAAAAAAAGATATGAGGTTCTTCTATCCGTTTATGTTATAAAATCATTCTATCCTGAGGATTAAAAATGTTCATATATCTTGATGCTGTCCATAATCCTAAAATAATAATTTTCTGCAAACCTATATATCCTATATCTTAAAAAAAAGGTATGAGGTTCTTCTATCCGTTTATATTATAAAATCATTCCATCCTGAAGATTTTAAATGTTCATATATCTTGATGCTGTCCATAAATTTGTACAGATTGATATAAACGTCTTATTAAATGCGGAATAACGTTCGCATACTCGAGACTCATCGCAGAAAACGTATCGCGAGACTTTCTTTGCACGCGAGATATTCTCAGCGCGAAGAAACGTAAGAGAATGAAAAGAGAGGGAAAATCGTAGGGACAAAATGGCGCACGCCGAGGATCGAGAGTCGACGTCATCGCTCGGCATTTGCTTCGCGTGATGGGGGATGGGGATGCACACTCGAGTGCACGTGGGAAGGTCGTGAGATCTTCGTTGCGCGCACTTTCTATAGACTATGGAGACGCATCATCGACGTCGACGATGTTGGAGAAGCAGACTGGGAGGATGCCAATGCGAATTTCTCGCCGGAGGATTGAGATCGAGCATTCGTTTGAAATTAATCAACGTGACAATCGTCTTAACCCTTTTATTACGGAGTTACGAGTCAAAGGGGGTGCTAATAATGTCAGAGTCATTTAAATACGACAGATGTACAACGAGTCGAGTTTTAAAGTACTTAATACATCTTTCTTAGATTTTGATTAAGACATTTGTTGTTTTACAAATATTTTCTAGACTTATAACAATAAATTTGAATAATTTAATATTTCAATAGAATAATTTTTGAATGTTTTATTTAAAAAAATTCTATGATTTATTGCTGTTACGAAGCACCAATTTGGAAATTAGCATGAAGATATAAACACTTTCCTGGATTGCCAATTTAAGAATCAAGAGTTACCAAAAGAATTAAACGTTATTGTCCTATTGTTAAGAAAAAGAAGGAAAAAAAAAGGAGAGCACATTTTCTCAGCCTCCTCGTTATACAGAAACGTGCGAAAAGTGAAACTCACGGTATACAATAGGAACTAATAGAAACAAGTTATTCGCGTATAAAACAAGAGAATTGCACGTTTCTAACAAATGCGCTTCGAATTATCCCCATTTCGATGTATACTTACACATAGAGTAGACATGTAAAATCGTGCGATTATCTCTTTCTCTACGATTTTTCGATCATCACGATCTTTAACGAGGTATACGACCCATCGATCTTGGTATTCGAGCATCGAGGAGTAGAAGAAAAAAAAGAAAGACGAAGAAGAACAAGATGAGCGTTCAAGAGAACGTTTAGATCTCCTCTCCTCTCGAATTTCACCGGCTTACTTAGCAGCGCGCGCCGAGAAAACTCGCGTCAGTCGACAAGAACAATTTGTCCAGCGTGGACGAGCATCTCATGTGCGATAGATCGAAGAATACTCGAAGAATTTCTTTATCGAATAATAAATATATTCGTAAGCGTGCCGTGCTTTCAACAAGGAAGAGAAAAGAAGTTCATATTAGTTGATTAGTATTTATACTTTAGTTTTCAATCGAAAGATTAATAAAAGATTTGAAAGACGAGTGAAATCTTACAAAAGTGATACGTTTCTAAGACTTTTTCTTAAAGTGCTTTCGATCGAATGAACCTGGCCCAAATTTTAGGGTTGTGTAATAGAAAAAACGCGATTTTTGTTATACTGTGCGTCGCGGGTATCGTTGTGCATTTTATAGACGAAGAGGTGCAGGAAAAAGAAGACTATGCAGAGAAGAACCATTCTTCTTCTTTTCTCGATAGCGAACTTCCTGTATCTTCCAGGTTGCCGTTCGGTTCACGGAGAAACAACACTGAACAGACCAGGATCCGAGACTATCGATATTAAAGATCAAGAACGCGTGGTAAGAAATTAAAAAAAAGGAAGTTGCAATGAAAATAATTTTTCTAATGACGCTGCCATTTTGAATATTAAATAAAGTGTCTAACAAACCTAAAAATATACACCTGTTTAGAAAGTAATAAGAATTTTGACAAAAGTTTTCATTCTAATCTAGTAAAGCGCAATTTCATGATTCCGATCGTTATAAAAAAGGAAGACGTTTTTCGGAAAAATTTAACAACTGACAATTTAGATTTCCAACAAAATACAGTTCGTTACATCCACATTCTAAAACTACGATATTAAAATTCGAATCATTCCCAAAATGAATAGAAATGTCTGAAAAGAACAGTTTAATGGCTCCATTATGATAATCAGATTTTGAATAAGGTTAGGACTCTTTGGATAAATCGAGAATCAAGTAAATACTTTAGCATATTCTCGTTCTCTGGAACGATCTATGAACTCGATCTGCGTTACGCATATGTCACGTATACACAGAACGAATCGGGATTTCGCGCGATCGCGGAAAAGCGAAAGGCACGCTAGCATGTCGTAGCACACGCTCGTCAGCACCATACGCGGAGGGCAGTACGGAAGAACGAAAGGGGGACAAGAGGAAGACTATCGTTTCGTTGTCATCGCGTATCGTGCTGCTCGTAATTAACGAAGAGCGAACTTTCCGAGAGGCAAAGAGAGAGAGACAGAGACTCGAGAAAGTGTACGACTCGGTTGTGAGGAGACAAACGGCCGCGATGTAACCGGTAAACCATGAAAGAGTAAGAGAGAGAGAGAAAGAGAAAGCTGGTACTGCTCCCGGAAAGTTCGAGGCTTTATGAGCGTTTTGTCACCCACGGATCGCGAAGAGGGTAAACATGTACTGCTGTGTACCACTTTGCTAGAAAAAAAATGGTATCTTTACCTGGTTGATTTTTTATAAGTGATTAGTCATTTTTGATTAACGATCAAATGGATAGTGGACTCCATTGCAGATTATGATTTTATAATTAAAAATTTTTAGGGATAGTAAAATAGGAATTACAAATTTCAAGTTGGTGGTAATAAATTCTTGTTTAGAAATGAAACATTTTTCTTTAAGATTCTTTGAAATATAAATCTTACTTAACCGAATATCAACAATGTGTATCTACTGCCCGGAAATACCTTCTCTTCATTACCTATTTATTTCTTTAATTACAACATCGTGATTCATAATACGACGCAGTACGATTTTATCTCACAATCTAGTACATCTGTTTTATTGAAAATTCAATATGGCGGCGCGAACTTTACCGTCTCATGTTTTTGCCTTTCGTAAGCTAGCGTTCGATGGACCGGAACGAAATAAACGAGCGTGGACCGTTTCGAGAAAATATGAAAGAATGTAAAAAATTATTGGAAGGGGAACGCAAAGGTCTTGCAGAAGTTTAGGTTATAACGAAAGTACACACGTATGTATGTACAAGGATCATGCAAAGCGATCTTCTTTCCATCTCCCGAAACGAAGACGCGTAGTTCCGCCAAAAAAGATTGGACGATGAATCTCGTACGAGTAAACGAGCATCGGTCGGCTTGTTAACGATCGTACTTTCTTTTCGTATGGTCGTTGAACTTTGATCGTTATTTACGTTGGCACGGCTCGTTTCGCGGCGCTTATTCGCGTGACTTACGATGTAATTCCAGTTTACAATTCGAGATGCGTGAGCTTCTTTTTAACCGCAATGATTTTGTTGCACGATACATAACACGCTTGAGAGTCATCGAAGAACTTGGATTAATTAGTAAACAAATATAAGTATAGTAATTATTCTTTTTCTCTTGGGAATGTTTTTAAAACGACACGGTAGTTGACGATAGAATGCAACGGACGTGCCGGGACACGTATGTTTCACTTTCTTGGCGCGAAATTACGGAAATGAAGACTTTACAGAGACGGAAGCGCATTATTGTCGGGAAGAAGCGTATATGTGTTATGAGATCTTTAGGATGAAACAGAATTTTAACCTGGAATTGTATATTTCAGATTATTAATTAATTAATCATTGAGCTATACATGATTATAGATCTCATTCTTTGGCAATTTTTCCTGATATCTATTTTGGACATAGATTTGGTATGAGAGCTTCGTTGATTCTATGCTAAATTCAAATATGGCGCAATTTATACCTATATTCCTTTAAATATCAGAAAGGATCAAATCTGATAATAAAAGTTTACATAGAAATTATTTTTTACAGAAAGTAGGACCAAACTCCAAGGAATCGTATCCTGATAAAGAAGAATCGAGCGAGCTTCTTGGCAGATGGAGAAACAATGGAGAAGCTCTCGAACCAAAATGGCGGGACGGCGATGTCGTGCCTTCGCTTCCCTTCTCTCATTTCGCTCGGACCTATTCCAAAGAAGAGGAACCCGATTTGATAAGCTATGAAAATCCTTACGATTCCCTAGAATATCGACGGTTCGATGATCGAGGAAATGATCATCAAAATGATCGATTTCCACTTCCAAAAGATTCGAGGGTTCGGCAAGATGTAAAAAAATACGCGGGAAGAAATTCACGCGGGAGATTTGAAACGAAACAAGATCAAATACCAATTGATCTCACGAAAGAAAAATTCACGAGGAACGATCGAACGATCTCTAGCGGATATCGCGACGCGTTTCAGGTTCGTCCGAACGAATACGAGCACGAGCTTGCCGATGAGGAATATTTAAAACCTCGACCGAGGAAAAGACGACCCCCGCAACACGAAGAATTCGTTTTGAGCGCGAAAGAAGTAACGATGCGTAACGAAAGAGTAAAAGTCACTGCACCTGCGCCATCTACGCGAATTCCACCTGCTGATAACTCCGAAACGACTGCTTCGAAAAAATTTGAAGCGATAAAATCGTTAATTAAAATGCAACAAGAAGAAGGCACGAGTCTATCAGAAATACTACGTCGTAAAAATTTAACTCTGATCGATCTTCTAAAGGGTAAAGAAGACGTGATCAGTGCGTTAAAGATGGAGGATATAGATGAAATTGGTGACGACATCGAACAAATTTCTATGGCAATGACTAGTACTTTAGCAAAGCTCCCATCCACGGAAAAACCATCTTCGACGATTCAAAACCTGATCGACACGACAGCCGTACCGTCAGCTATCGAGATTGATTTGGAGTTAACTTCGAAAACGAAAGAAATAGTAACCACAACGATGAAGAGCGAAACTTTGCACAAGGTTTCTTCTCCAGGAATTTCTATCGAATTTGAACAAAACTATGGGAATACCAATTTGACTCGTGTGATCGACGAAGACGAGATCATGGAATTTTCAGACTTCACGGATTACAAGAAAGGAAGAACCACAGCATCGCCAATTTGGATTTCCCTCGTAACTGAAAATAACGTTGTTCCACCTATGAGGAATATGAATCGCCCGGAGGGTGGCTCTACTTTGAGTATCGTACGGATTTTAAGTCCAACAAAGATAACGTACAGCGATGAGAATTTTGAAAAACAAAGACAACCTGATAAAAACTACGATCACGATGATAATAATTCTTCGAACAACGATGATCATCTCGATTTATTGGAAGATGATTATCAATATGATGCTCCATCGAACGATATGCAACAGGATAACGTACGTGTACCATCTTTAACGAGAAATAACGAATGTAACGACCATGCGGATACAGAGGAAAATATGAACATAGAAAAAAGCAAGGAACGTTCAAACGAACTTATTTCGAAAAGCACGAACGAGTCGTTTTCCGAAGAAATGATTAAAACTTTTCTCGAAAATTATCCAAACGTCGAAGATGCGAAATCTGATAATAAACGGTACGAGGACATTGTGTCGGAATTAGAGCCAGAAGCACGTGCAGAGATTTTCGAATTATTCTCTTCTGGTTCTGGTATAAAACTGCAACGTTTACTCGAATCAAGGAATATGAGTTTGGAGGAACTGATTGCTTTGCGTCAAAGAGGCTCGAGCAAAGTACACTTAGCGGAAGTGTCCCGGCTACGAAATCAGAAAGCTTTACGGTTACCCGAAGACGGGCAACCATCAGCTGAAGAACAATTACGCGATCCTGAAGAGAAAAGTTTACTTTCTAGATCTCGAAACGAAACGATCATGATAAAAAGTTCAGTGAACGAAATAGAACGTAATATTAACGGTGCTACGCAATTTGCAGAATCTCCTACATTTGTATCAATTATAGAAACTAGTACAGAAAATATAAGAAAGGATTCGAACGAAGTGTGGGAAAAAAATCCGAATCTTTTAGTAGAGGTCGCTGATGTATCCAAAGACTCTAGTTCCGAAGATACGCGAAAACATTTGAACGAAACGCGGGAAAACGATTCGAATCGTTTAATAGAAGTCAATGAATTGTTTACTACTTTCAAATCATTACCTTTTGGAAAGGATCATGAGCATGGATTTTTGGAGAATATTGATAAAGCATCGAGTGAAGAAAATATAGAAAACGAGTCGATTAATGCCGTTCAAAGTGATTATACGAAAGAAGATATTGGAAATGAATTGAAAACGAATCCGAGTACTATATATGAGATACCAACGAGTAATAAAAAACGTGATCAAGATGAGAAAGACGATCGTGAAAAGAGTTTATCGAAAATCAAATCCAGTATAATAGCAAGCGCAGCGATACTGGGTGTAACAATAGTCGTCTTTCTTGCAATCTTTGTAACTTGTAGAATACGGCACAGGCAAAAGTATAGATATAGAAACTCCTTCCCGCGAACGGTCTTTCAAAGTCCAATGACTACTGCTAGGAAGTTGTCCAATACGAGTAGCTTAAATAATATAATGGTAAATGTAGTTGCCACTTCAACTACTAAGAGATCAGATAAAAACGATTCGCAGCACGTTAACAGTGACTATGATCCCAAGTGCGACATTGATAACGATTCGCTTGATGCCAACGACAGTTGGGAAACCATACCTGATTATATGAAATGAGGCCTAATATTTCCTCTATAATCAGTGTACTTTCATGAGAGATTTATTCATGATTTAAGTACGAATGCCTGAAAGAATGTGTAGGCTGTTGTAGTAAGGCTGATTTAAGATTTGTGTAAATTAGTCAATATTCTATTTCTGTGCAATAGACGTGCATATTATATAGGCCAATTAAAGTATAAAAAAAAAAAACAAGCAACAATAACATGGACCAAAAATTTCATTAATGCAACATTAAATATTTTACTTTGTTCTTTTAATTATAGATATACGTACGCGTAATGTATTTATTTATGATTTAGTGTGTAATATAAAATATTTTTGTAGAAAAAATTATCTAATAAGTGTAGAAATGATCACCATCCTCTTCATGTTAGTATCTAAGTTATAATAATATTTAGATAATTTACTCACATGTAATCATCGTATGAGAAGACATCCCTGAGCAAGTTAGACACTGCATCATTTCCATTTTGAAAGACTCTATTAAAGTAAGCATATTGTCGTGTAATATTCCTTAATTGTTTCAATGCGGTCTCTAAAAAGAAGATTCACAATACATGATTACAAACAATGAATCATCGCAACTTAATTACATTTTGCAATATTTTTACCTAAAGTAAGACTGCCTTTAAGCTCCATCATTTCAGATATTCTCATATAGAACACTGTATTATAACTAGTTGGAAGGATATCAAAGTAAGGCTTCCATTTGGAGTTTTCCTTATATTTTTCGACGAGTAGTGCAATGGCTAATGCTACTTGCGGCATCTGTTGTATCAACGGATCATGCTGAAGACTTTCTAGTTCTGGTGCAGCTGTTTGAGTACTAAAAATAAGTCTTCTAGGTATTTCCAAAATAAGTTCATTTTCTAAAAAATCACGCTCTGCCCTTAGTCCCAAGTCATATCCTGTAAAGCCAACTATACTAGCTCCATCCGCGTTAACCCCATTCTCTTTTAGCCAACTCATAAATTGTCCAACCCCTCGGGATTGCTTTGATGGCTCTGTCTTCATCGGTTTATATACCATTAATTGTAATAAAATTCCTGAGATATCCCTGTAGTAAGTCCATAGCTCTGTATCGTAGGCAGAATCGCAGCTCACTGTACATATTAATTAAAACAAATAAGTGATTATTTATCCTTATTACTGTATGTATGTGTGCGTATCAAGGAACACAGAATCACATTAACAGTTCATAAAATTCAAATGATTCACGAGAGTATATCTAAAGTACATTGTAAAATATTTGTAAATAAATCATTAGAGCATTGAAACTATTTTAATGAAAAAGTTCAGATTAAAACCGTTAAAATTCGATGTAATTTAAGGATTATGTCAAAGCATAATTTACCCCATATATATATACCGGAGAAAAATTACTTATTCTGACGATAAGAAACGCAAACGTCGATCCCCACCCTCGTGTGACCCGATAAGGTAGTCTCAATCGCGATATAGAGTAGTCATATCACCAAACGTAAAGTACGCAAACGTATACATCGTGGTTATTTTACTCACTGTAAAAGAGTCTTTCACACAAAGCATTAAGCTTCTTTCTCGCTTTCACCGCCCAAGTTTGCTTCTGATGATAATTTTGTTTCGAAGACGAATGAGACTTCTTTTTGTTCATCTTCGTACTATTTCATATCACCTCGTGATGCCTCTTCGTGCTCAGACGCATCATAATGCGTAACCAGCGTACCCACTTTCGGCAAGAAGAAACGCACACTTTTCCCCTCGTACGAAAATAGAACGCGCGTAGTTTTAGCTCCGGATGAATATATGAGAGACCATAACCTCCAAACTTTCCAGCCGCAGCAAGAAAACTACGTATGGCAAACGACCATGGAGGGCACTGTATAGCATTATATTGATTTTCATTGCTCCCAGGGGACACCTATTTTTTTAATTACCTTCGACATCCTTCTTATTTGATCATTTACTCCCATTTTTATTGATAGTGCAACCATTAATTATTATTAATTCCTCATGGACCGCCAATATTTAAATTTGAAGTACGCCATTTTTTTGTATCAATCGTATCTTGTTTGATACGAATTACTATTCGAATTTCAATACCAGAATTCATGGTCTGTATTCTTTATAAAATGTGATCTTACATCACTTCTCTGTTTATTTTCAAATAAATATCTCGTTCTGCATCGAGCCTACCATAGGGAGATTGCTTTTAAAATGTTCTCATTTATTTGTTATAGAAACGAAACGGAACATTGTATATTATTGTAACGCTTCCTCTTTCTTCACAATACAGAACGTTAGGTAATGTGTGTATAAGGTTGCATAGGAAAATGTTCAATGTTGGATTCATTTAATGAATTCTGTTAGGAATGGACCGAGGTATTCGTATCATAATGATATATTATTTACATTAAGGGGTCTCCAAATAATGATAATCTCCAGAAAAATATTCTTAAAATATATGATCGGTAACCATGCTTTAAATGCACAGAATTTTTCATGGATACGCTACACCATTTTACATTGTATCACATTGAAAATATGTTGTAATAAAGAACGTTTGATGTACCTAACAAAGGAAAACGTATATATATTTCATTTTAAAGTCGCGCGTCCGCGTCCGCGCACGACCACGTGACCTCTAGCTAGAAAATTTTTAACATAGATTTACAAATTCCCAGTCTGTGGAATTAATTAAACACTCATGAATTTTATTTACAACTTTGTAAAAAAGAGAGAAACAAGAACAAGTAAAAAATAGCGTTAGAATCATTTTCCATAAATGTAATAGAAGAATACATAATAATATCGATCTTGTTACATACCATAATATCTATGATTTCGCATTAATAAAATCTTACTACTCTCTTTCTTAAAGATATATATATATATATATAGATATATATACCAATTCACGAAATCTTTATTACAAATGGGAGCATGCCTAGAGCCCCCTTAATGTTGCCAATCATTAAGACTTTCATAAAACTAAAAAGTGTTACGGTAAAACAGTAATAATTTGAATTTTCGCGCTGCAAAGCAAGACAAATCCATTGCAAGAAAATCAGGACGACGAAAAAGGATAGAGGAAGAGTGAAAAAAAAACAGAGAAAGTAATAATAACCAATGATATTCAACTGCAAACCTTATGCTCCGGTTCGTCTGCCTTTAAAACATTTCAAACAAAACATTTTTCGAACATTTTAAAAGATATTGCTTAGGATAAGTAACACGGCGAGTCACGTGGTACCGAATGTCTATTTGCAAATTTTTACCATTCGTGCGCGCGCACACGTACGTCTGTGTAGATAATTTCCCATAATACGAAAAAGCAAAAAGAAGAAAACAAACAGATAGAGGAGACTGGATCGAATACCACAATTTATAAACGTATTTAGATATTCATTGGAAACTTATAACTATATAGTTTGTACTGAGTACAGATCATCAACCGATAAGCTTCTCTTATGTTATTTATATATTGCTTATGCACAGTGCAGCGAAAATTAATAATTATATTACACATTCTACAAAATTACTCATCAATTTTACCGTAGCTTCTTTGCAGCGGAAAACTCGTATCTTAACCATTAAAGATACAGATATAGTCATACGATAATAATAATAATAATAATAATAATATTACTAATAATAATAATAATAATAATAATATACCATTATTTTATACAACCTAATTTCTAAATAGAGCCTTATAGACCACAATGATTTAATTTGTCCTGCTACCCCAATAGAAAATCAACGTTAACTCATAGTTTAAAACAACTTCTCTTCTTTCAGTTTTTCACAATCACCAACAAGGTATGCAAGAAGAGTCCTGCAGTTTCATCAAAACAAACAAATTATTTTCGATTTGTCGTCTTTAAATACATCATCTTAAAATTGTGTACGTCACTCTTTGGCTTCGAGTGTTCGTTTCTTCTGTTTCATTCTCTTTCTTTCTTTTTTTGTTATAATGAGTCATCTAATATTCACATAGAGCTGTATGTAGAATTACTTGGATGATATCAACGCAGGTACACATCACAGCACCTTTAATAAACTGCAATACTCTAGTGTTTTGTTATAGTGAAAGTGCATTACAGCTGTGACCTATAAAAGCCAGAATTTTTGTTTGGTTGGTAGGAAAAATGTTCACAAGGATACAAGGATCACGTAAAATTTATCAAAATATTACGTGATAACGTGTACAAGCCTGTGTTTATCACAAAATCTTTACTTGTGGCATTGTGCCTTCGATAGCTGTACAATGTACCAATACGTTGCAAGAGAGATATTGTTTAGGGCTATAAAACTCACGGTACATAAATATATAAATTACTTCTCATCCAAGTCATAAACATTGCAGTTAATTGTGCAAACACTATAGAGTCAAATTTACAAAACTTCTCTAACACATGCGTGTCGAATAATTTGTTATTTTTGCGCTTTTCTTTTATTTTTTACTTTTGCCTTTATGTCATATCTTTGATACACTTCACCTTTATTATCTTCGTTTATTGCGTAGCAGTATCAGAAATGCTCTGCCGCCATGTGGCATGGAAGGGGATCTTCAAGATTTTAACACGTGTCTTAGGTAACGCGGTTAAAAGAAGTTTTTGAAGTTGTGGCAATGGTAGGATATCCACTTGAGGGCTCGCCATATTTAGCTGCTTGTCTTCGCCTGTAAATAAGAAGATATTATGTAGTTTAAATTAATGGACGTTTCATAGATTGAAATTCAAGGCAAAAACAATAAAAGATAACTATTTTTGAATGTACCTTTTTGGTTTTCATTTTCATCTTCGACATCTTCAATCAACTTTAAACAAGGAACGGGTTTCAAAACAGGTATCGAATCACCAGTAAATTGTTTGTTCGTCAAATTGCACTGGTCAACAAACAATTCTGTAACTCTCAGCAATTCAAGTGTAACGCCCCACACAAAGTGCGTTAAATTGTTGGACAATTCAGTAACGCCACCGAGTACCATGTTATTAGATGTCGCCGATTGAGATATGTAAGTTGGTATGATCAATAGCCTCTTGATGTTTTTACAGTTAGCAAGACATTTATCGAAACCATTTTTCACGTCGAAATTAACTAACTCCATTTGGCTTAAATTCTCTAATTTTGAAACACCTTCCAAAATATCAAATGTACAACACGATCCTTGGCCTTTTTCAAGTCGAAGGCGTTCCAGCTTTTGCAATTTTATGAGTACTGCTGTACCAAATTGATCTGGGAAGTCTGAGCACTCTCCTAATTCCAATGTCTCTAAGTTTATCAATGTCTGTATTATATCAATTCCCTTGATTCCAAGTTCCTTAACCGATGTTAAGCTCTATAATCATAATAATTAAATGGTAAGATTAACGATTACAAATTTTACAAACATTATTCGGGTTTTAACTCACCAATTGGCTAAGTTGCGTTAATTCTTGCAAAGGTGTGAGATCTTCTTGTAAAGACATTCCACTTATCGCTTTAAGTCTTAGTTCTTGACATTGCTTAAGATTACCAACAGATTGTAGATTCAAGGAATCACATTTGATTGACATTGCGCTCAACACTTGTAATTGTGGGCAGCTTTTAATAACTTCTTCTACTACCATGACGGGGCATCTACATAACTCTAACTTAACGAGACTCGTTACTCGTGGTATTACAGACAAAAACTTCTTCCAAATACCATCAGATTCTCCCGCTACAAGCATTTTCCGCAGATCCAAATGCTGTGTACCACGTCTTTGTAACGTATCAGCCAAGCCATCCCAGTCTGTTACTTGACTGTTCTTCATTCTTACTGTTTTCCATAAAGAAGGATGTGCAGCCAAGTCTCTCCACATTTTACAAACACGAGCTGCACGTAACAACTCTTGCACTTTGAGATATTGAAAAATTCGTAGTAATGCGTGATAGCCCGCGCACACGGAATCCATAAAGTGATGCTGTAGATCTGACTCTTGTTGATTTTGCTTTCTTCTGTAAACATTAAGATAAAATGTTCCATTAGTTGAAATAGGAATTTTTTTCGTATATAATTTGAATACGCAATATAGCTATCTTATCATTTGCTAAAATTATGTATATAATGTGTGTGTATATGTATATATGTATATGAAAATATACATAATACACGGATACAAAGCAACATATAAGGCAAATACCCTTTCATTGACATTCTAGCATTTTTAAAATGGATAAAAACAATTGCCAATTTGTGAATGTTCTTTCAAATGTAAAAAATTATATTCCTTTTAATACATAAAAATTGATAAAAAAATTTCTTAGAATATAAACGACAATTGAGCACTGTATGGCAGTATCTTAAAATGATGACAAAATATTAAAATTAAAAAGACAAACAAAAATGTGGAATACAGGATTGACAGGGGAGAAGGATGTAGGAAAGTTTTTTGGGAAAACGCACTAAGATTTTTTTGTGTTTCGGCTCGCACATGTCTTTATATCTGTAAATATAAAAAGTAAAAATGAATTAGATTTTTTTTACTGAAGCACTTATCAGTAGCTGGGCCTATAATTGTAGCATTAATGTAAGGGAAAGTCTATTTTCAATAAATTATGCTTCATAATATCATAAATTTGTATAGAAAATTTTTGCAAATGAATAAAATAAATATTCACAAAAACATCATATGGAGGAATTGTCTTTAATTTTTACTTCGATATTCGGTCCATTTTAATCTTTACTTTGATACTACAATTACAGAGTACCCACAAAGATCAGATACATGATCATCGTTACTTTTTTTTGTTGTTTTTCTTTTCGAATATTAGTCAAGATTTTGGCTGCATTTCTAAGAAGCTAAGGCAGTGTGCTTCGATCATAAGATAAAATCAAATTCATTTTTTATATGGAAGTTTTATATTTGCAAATATAACAAACACCAGTATATATTGCATTTACAATTTTACATAAGCAGCTTTGATATACTATGTGTATTAGGTAGTAATCTACTTTGTATGATCATTGTTTGAAAGACAATTACATTAACTGTCTCTTTTATTGCAGTGTATAAAATGCATTATTACCAATTATTTTGATGCACATTAAAGCTTTTTCAATAGAAGCAACTATACGATATTTAATTAAATTGTAAACAGACTAATGCCATTATATATCCATTGTTGTTTTGTAAAGGCATAGCATACTGATCTTGTAAATACAATATGTACAAAGCAACTGCCAAAACCTCAAAAGAGAGTTGCCTTAAATTATAACTTATTCATCGAACAAGCTTAACAGAATAAAGTAAAACAAGAATGCCTATGCTGATATGTCTTAAAAACACTTACCTACTACCAGTCTGTGCTACATTTGTATTAATTATTACTTGTTTTACATCTGTTTTAGTCACTTCACTGTCTACACCAAATGTACTTATGTTAATTTGTGTTGTCATTGAAGATATCATTTTCCTATTAGGTGATCTAGTACTTGTTCTTCTTGTTTCAATCAACGAATGAGCTTTCACATTTGTAATTTTATTTTCTGATATGGATGCACTCGAAGTATTCGTTTTTATATTACTATCCAACGTTTCATCCGTGTCATCGGTAGGTGTGCACGAAATGGAAATTTCTTTTGGAAATTCTCTATCATTAACGTTCTCAGTTGTGTCATTGGCATCAGAGATTTTGGTCGATGCTGATACGTATATATCCGTATTTTCCATTGTATTAGATACGTCAATCAATGAGCTCTCTTGAAGTATGGGAGGTTTATCGCCGATTTTATCAGGTTTTACAGTAATAGCTGGTTGAACAGCCATAGCATTGTTCTTTGGCACCACTATGTATCTTTTACCACCCATCAGAGCAATATTTTGTGCTGGCTTTGGCAATATACCATCATGACTTTGCATAAATTCATTTTCTGATTGAGGAAACCAAACACTCTCTTTTTTCTCTGATGCTGAAGGTGAACTCGTCGCCGTTGTTGTTTTTTTCATAAATTTCGTAGTATTTCGTGACTGAACGTCTGTACTTTCAGATTTTGGAATTCTTTGTAATTTTGGTGGAGTCAGACTTGTCTGAGGTTTTTGTTTTGCACTTTGTGCACCTAACATGCTAATTGGAATCAATGGAGGTGGTGTTAAAGATGGATTCATTGACTGCTGTTGATGAGTTTCTGTAGAATCTTGTTGACAATTCTATAACAAATAGAATTACAGATAATTATAATTACAACGAAATGTACAATGTTAACTTTGAGCGTGAATTAAAAAATGATCAGGTGTATTTGGACTAGTCTTATTTTATTCACTGTTAATTGTAATACAATATAATAATCAGTAAATACCTACCTTGCATATATAATCATCATTTCCTGAAAATTCCAAGCCATCGACGCACTCAGGGTGATACAAGCAAAGGCATACACGACACTGTAAACTAGGTATCAGTCCCATACTCGTAGAGCATCTTATACTGCATGGTTCTTGAACCTTGGGCCTGTAAGATGTGCGTTGATGGGGGAAAAGAGCAAGGAGAATGTAAAGTAGGTATTAAGGATTTATGGGATATAGAAAGAATTGGATAAATATGTAGTCATGAAAATTATAGAGGGTAACTTCTTCTAAAACATATGTTCTGCCTTATGTATTCACGATACCTAATAATTGTGAATAATCGTGTTTCCCTGTTGCATGACGTAAATTAACCGAAATGTGACTGCTGTAAGCTTCTATAAAGTGCTTAAAATGCATTTTCTATCAACAAAAATCCATACAGTTTTATAAAAAATCAAAAGAAGTGGGAGTTAGGTGATTTACATAATAATGATCATTAGAACTAGATCATAATTCTCCTGAAATTTCACAGAAAACTCACTTTTCAACAAAACCCTTAGAAATGTCCTTAAGCACAACATAAATTTCTTCCATTTACATTGAAAACATTCGACGTACGAAAAGAAGCAAATGTACTTATTAAATATAGAGCACATTTAGAAAAGAGCGAAGTACTTACGTTAATAATCGTTTGCTTTTAACAGGTGGTGCTTTTTCCACTGGCTGTTGACTTCTTCTTGTATTCGCCGCATTTCGTTGCGGGGGTAACATTTCGCTCTCCTCGGTTGACGTTTTTATTTCTGCTATGCATTGTTCGAAAAGAACGATTATGAGAATATTTTTAAAGTACACGATAGTATTGCAATTTTTTGACTATTTTAACGAAGTTTATGACAAGAAACGAAATAATATTTCCATTTTTTATACAAACAGATACATACTTATTTGTGGCGTTTTCTTTGCAGGCACTTTAACTTTAAAACCAGCAGGGGTTGCTTTTGGGGATTTGGCTGCAGCTTTTGCAGATGGTGTTGACGCTGCTACAGGAGTAGGAGCTACTACCTGGGTAGGTGGGGATGCTGCTGCAACATGATGCTCTACAGTTTTCCGTGCAGACATTATTTTTTTAGCACCAACAGATCTTCTTGGTGGCGTAACCATTGAACTCTGTAATACAATCGGTACTAGTAAGTTCAGTCAATCAACAGAAATAGTAACTTTAAATAAGACAAAAAAAATAATGTACCCTTATCCTTCTTGCATCTCGAATTATCTCCTTTTCAGGATCATCTAATCCAATAGGTTCTTTGAAGAAGGTAAAGTTATCAATTGTCAATTCTTTTGAATTAACTGCAAGAAAAAAGAAAGCTTATATATTTTCATTTCCCACCATAATATAATAACAGACATTCTATGTGCAAATTAACTTACGACATTCTGATACTTCTCTAAAACTTCTAACTTTCTTTCCCTTTGGTGTGTAGTAATATATATCAGCCATTCGCTTCAAGCTCGAATCATTACTTGCTCTAAAAACCAATTCTCGTTTCCATCCATACTTGAACGGTTCCTTAAAAGCGGGATTTGTAATATCCACTGCTGCTTTTTGTTTCAAAGCACTGCCTGGGCTTGCACCCCGCGATAACCGGCTACCTTTGGATTTTAATGATATTGCAGATGGACTACTAGTTGTGGACGATGAATTTACAGACTTGGCTGATGACTCGTCTATTTTCAGTGGATCTACTTCTGATTCTACGCTATATGCAACTCCAATAGACTCTGTCTCAGATTTATCAGATTCCCTTTCCTTCTTAATTTTGTCTATGTCTAAAATATGTTCCATATCAAATATACGCATTTTATTATCATCCGAGTCTTGATCGTCATCCTTTCTACCATCAAAATTCTTTTTTGGCACTGAATACCTATAGTGTTTGGTAAGTTGAGCTTCCGCCACTTCTGCTTCAGCTACAGCAAAGGAAAATTTCCATGTAAAAATGAATCAGACTAAAATATAACCAATGAAATTCATTGAAAACTTGTAGAAGCAGTGAACATCGCGATGTACATTACGAGAAAAGAATTTGATCAATTTTTCGAAGAAATAAATTATACTCCAAAATGGCAAGTAAAATAAAGAAAGTATACCAATGAGCTTTTTCAGTACGTGACTTCCTGTGTCGAGGTCATTAACTCCTTGCGAATCGAATCCATTAAATTCAGTAGACTCCTCCGAGCTAGCGTCGTCGGGTTCCGAGAGCTTACGCTTACGTCCCCTCGTGGAGAGGCTCGCGTCGTTCTCGATGCTACTCGTCGAATTGGCCTTGAACTTGCGCAACTTCGTTTTAACCGCGGTAGAAGCAGTCTTCTTCGCGGCACCCTTCAAATCACCGTTCACTTCCTGACCGTCCATATCGGCGGTAGCCGCGCTCGTCTTATTTTCAGATTCCTGTAAATCCGGCATACTAACACCGTCTAGGTTAGAAACGTTGCGCGCCACTTTAGCGTTCCCGCCATTCACATTGGTACCGTCCATCCTACGGCCCCCCTCCCCCGCGGGACCGACACGAGACTCGTCCTTAGCCCTATCCTCGTTTATCGAAGAAAAACGTTGGGGGAGGGGAGAGAATAAGCAAGCGAGCGTGCGTGTATGTGTGTGTGAGTAAGCACAGAGAGTGAGCAAGGAAAAGGGCGGGAGAGTAATAGAAGAGATTTGCACAAATCGATTTTTTACCGGTTAAGCAATGATCCCACTAGCAAAAACTCCTTAAACGAACTAAGAAAAGAAAGCAACGTATACAACACAATCGTCTTACGCGTCTAGACAATGCGAACCCGCGCTCATCTGTCCGCGGATGCGCATAGCACGCGCGCACACACCGCCACTACGCGCTATTTACACGAACGCCAGGCCCCGTCTCGCGACAAGTTCTCGAGCTCTTCTCGTTCATCACGTTGAAACGGTCTTGGCGTTTCACGAAAACAATGTTTCACACTATGTCGACGAAACGTTTAACCTCCGCGCGCTGACTTCACGCACAAGATGACGGTTTTCCGACGACGAAAAGAAAGATGAAAACTCTGAGGAGGTGCAGAGCGTCTGTGGAATGCAAAACCGGAAACGGTATCGGGCATAAGCTTTGGTCGCGTTTCTATGATCGATTATTTCCTTCCGTGCAGGACAAGCGGTAATCTTTCAAACGACCAATCAGAATTTCATTTTCGCGTTCGCGATATTCTTTTCTTTTCGTCTATTTTTTCTTTATCGTATGATGTTTTATTTTTTTTTAATTATATCATATGCGTGCAAATTTTTAATGTTTCTTTTGCGTTCGTATGTCATTGGAGATTGCTATATTACCTTTTCTGTGATAGGTCACGATGCAGGAGTATTGTACGGTTTAGCGAATCTTGCGCGATTTTTTAAAACGAAGCACAGGCTTCTGAAACAGACAAATACGTTCGTTTTATTGGTCACGTTTGTTATATAAATTAATTAAGAAGAAACAAAAATTATATAATATCACTTATCGATAGAAGAAAACGTGTTACACAACTAGTTTCAAAAGATATTTTTGATAATTCGAATTACGGCACAAATATTTTGCAAAATAGATATAACGATTTTTCGATATTTCGATTAATTATCGCGAAATGAAAAGCAAAATGGCGGACAACGTGCGTACATATATATCTATCGACTTTACTCCGAACACACGTTCGTGCGCGTATGCGTATATACTTATGTATACACATACACATATATAGAACCATACGGTCATTATCCCATTGAAAGTTACAATACACGTAGCTCTGTGCAAAACCGCAGAGCGAAGAAGTCGTATGAAATCTGATCGTTCGGTATTTTTTTTTACTGTCATTTGGACAGATAAACTGTTGTTTAATGATGACATCTGTTTAAAGTTCGACTCACTAGTGAATCGTATATACAAGGTGTGCAACTCGAATGCTTCTATATAATGATAATTTTTGCATCTTGATATAAATACGAGTATGTAAACTAAATAGCGATGTTTTCTTCGATTTGATAGAAAACAGTGTTTGACATTGTTGATGGGAATACATCATATTGGCTGTTCTCGATTTTTATGATGTTTATGGAGGGCATTAGAGCACTGCAACTTTTTCAAAAAAATACTACAGTATTATTAAACAAAGTTGTTAAAGAAAATGTTGAGTTGACACAACTATGCTTTAACATAAAAAGAAAAAGAGAAAATAATACAATCATTATTCCTATTACTCTTATTTTAATTATTTATATAAAAATATGTAAATATTTTATACAAACAGAATGCAAAGAAATTGGCAAATAGCGATCATACTTTGCTCAGTGATGTCCATAAAGACTCAATTAATTTGCTAATATTTATGAAATAGATGCACTCTTTATATTGCAGAACTCAACGCATCCTTCAAATGGAGCGTGTTTTAAAAGCAGTACCAGCTGACTTAAGAGTAAAAATGGAGGCACTTGTACATGATCTGACCTTAGCCCTTGAAGAAAGCAGTAATAGTGCAAATGTCAGGCGGAGATGGGGTATAAGAAGAAGAGCTCGATCTACAGGAAATATTCGTAAGTGTAGGTCACTTAAAAATATAAAACATTACATACATTTGAATAATTCAATGCTTACGTGCATTATGAAAACAAAATTTGACACGTTGAATGCCATCCAATCTAATTATATGACATAACATCAGTTACAGTTCACTTCTACAAGGCATACAGAGGGTCATTACCAAGATTGTCTTTCTATAAACAAAATATCAATGCACAAGAAGTTAAATTACATTCACATGTAATCTTTAAATAATAGTTAAGTAAAGATTAGGAGTATAACCACTTAATAAGCGTTGAATCTTTTTTGCAGCATCACTGAATGTGAGTAAGCATTCAGACGACAGTTCGTCTTCCATCTGTGATATTCGCATTTTGAAAAATTCTACCCCTTCTAAATATCAATCTGATAGCGATGACACGAATCAAACAAAAAGATTTGCACGGTTTTCCAATCTTAATAATGTGAGCAACATCGAGAGTGACTCTGTTAATGAAAATTTCATACCAAGGGCTAACACAAGACGCAAGAGGAAATTCAAGAAAATGGCTGTTGATTCTGACTCAAATCCATCCACATCTCAGACAGTTACAATTATGTCAACTACGTATGGTGGAAAGAAAAGGGTTCTTAGGAATGATTGTAAAAATAAATATGGAACCATATGGTAAACTACTGCTATCATACCAAATTACAATTTTTAATAAATATCAGATTAATTTCAAAGTAAACTATATCGTGTATCTTTATATTACCAGGTGTGGAAAACGTAAAAGGTCGTGTAGAGAGCGTTCTACCGATTGTGAAATGCGTTCTTTAAAACCAAATAGAACCTCAAAGTCCAAAAGCCGGAGTAAGATGCAGGGAGAAGACACTGTAGATTGTTCACGTATATCAAGTTCAAGTATATCATCTAGTGATTCTGAAAATGGTATTATCACGAACGATGAAGACCGAGAGGGTAAATAAATAGACAATAAATGTAGCATTTATTCGTTTGAAGGAAGACTTAATTATCGATCATATTTTTCTAATATAGGAGATGACGAACAGTCTGACTGGATAGTAGAATCAAATTGGTGGGACGACGGGGACAGTACGAGCGAAGATAAAATGGGAACAGATCCTACATTCCAAATGATATTACATGGTAGTTTTGAACACTCGACCGATGAAACTAGAAAAAGTTACAGACAAAGAGTTAAACGAATTCGCGAGGGTCTTAGCGGGAGAGAAATTCGCGCTGGTCGGCGTCACGTTGACAATAAGCCTGGTTATTCCATTATTACTTCTGCAAATGAGAAAGTATCAAGATTTTTGCAAGATCCCACTCAGAGTGAACTTAAATTACATCCTATGCGCCAAGCCGAACGAGAGAAGCTACGCCGTCTTGCAAATTTATATAGTTTAAGTTTGAAAGGTGATTTAGGTTGTCCAATATTATATAAAACACGCCACACGACACAAGCTGTCTGCGTCGATCAAGTCTCGTTAAACAGATTCTCAGATTACAAAAGATTAAGGAAAACACCCCCAAATTCACCTAATCCCGACTCATTGATGCAATGTCAGGAACAACATATTTCTAGTACAAGTTTTGGTACGCAAATCGTACAACAAACCCAAGATACCATGCCGTTACAATCAATAACTTTTCCTCAATTTGAGTGGGACTCAAATAGTATGGAAATTGAAATACATGGAAAGTCAAAGTTTCAAGACTTTGGACATTCAAAGTCCAGTTAAATTACACACGTTCCTTTATATTAGTTTGTTTTTAATATAACTTATTTAAGTAAAGGAATTACACTGCTTTCTGTATGCGATCAATAAGTACTCTAGAACAGATGTATTCTAATAAGAAAATAGAATTTCATACGAACGTGTTATGGGCTTTTACAAATGAAACTCATTCAGGAAATAAAATTTTTATATAGAATTTGTCATTCTACGAGTGTGCATAGTAGCTTGAAAATGTCTATACGAATTTATATACGTGTATAAATTTGTACAAAATATGAAGGCATGAATAATTTGATTTCACTGCATAAAAAGTGAGTTTTATGATTCTAAATGTAAATAACAATTTCTACTTCCCTTATAAATCTAGTAACGGAAGTCACTAAAACTGAATGAAGGTACGAATGTATGTGAACTGCCTGTTAATAGTACTATACATGGTGTAGCAGATTTTAGTAATTATATTATAACAATTAATAAACATTATTCTTTCCTTCAAAAAAAAATGGAGAAGGAAACAATTGTTGAAGTAACTTTTTTGAATATTACAATATTTGTTATACAGTCAGTAACACCTTTTAAAGTTTCATTTAAAGAATGTACTCTAAATTAAAAGTAACATTTGAATAATTCAAATATTATGGATACAGTTTTTAAGTAACAAGATGAATGTGTCTAATAATAAATTAGAAGAATCAGTATGCATCGCTTGTGTTTTAAAATATCAAATTTATATCTATGATTCCTTTGATATTTTATGACACAAAAATTAAATACAATATGTAATTAATACCCGACCATACTCATGGTGGAACCAAATGATATTTGAGCACATCTCACATGTCGAACAAATTTTTTTTGTTTCCAATATTAATTGCGTGCTAGTTTCTTCTCTGCTGCCAATACATTTTCATTGGCAATCATTTGAAACTCTTGGAATCGTTGTGAAAGCCTTTGGTTCATCTTTAAAAATTTTTCCATACAGTTAAGTGCGCATTTTTCCTCCTTTGTTTTTACATCCCGTGTGGTGAAATCGGTTATGCAGTCAATGAAACAAATCTCTGAGAGTTTATTATACGATGTCAGGAAGTCTTTAAACTGAAGAATAAAAGTAAAGAATCAGTTTCATCGTCCATTAAACGAATATATTATTTATTTTATCGTTTTTCGAGTAACACTTCCAAAATCACTAACATGGAAACAATTATGAAGTTCTTATATTTTAGATTCAATGAACACTTACAGATTTAACCTGCTCTGCATCCACATCAGCAGAAACTTGCATAGCCATTGCTGAATTATATTTAACAAATTTTATTTTATCTTTTTTAAGCAAAGATCAGTAGTGACATAAGTAAATGTTAGGTTAGAATTAATTACACATCCATCGGCACGTGCGTGTACTATACTATATTCGGCAGTCTCCTATTCATTATAAATGTCACGTGTGAACGAACCAATCCAAATGGAGTTGAAAACTATTCGAAAAGTTACAGCCAATCGGTGAGTTTAATAGTTCGGGTTTATTTCTAACTATAATGTTTCCTGAAGGAATAGGATTGACCAATCCTGTAAAAAAGAAATGAAGGGAGGGAAAACATAATCGAATAGCAAGAGAAAAAAAATTTCTTCTTCAAAGTGTTGTTCTATGCTTTTTCTGTTTTAAGTTATGAACATGAGAAGATAATTGTGAGTGAAAAAAGAATTCATCAAAGCTATTATAAGATAACTTTTGCATTTAAAAAATTATTATTACAATATGTCAAGCAAGAAATACGAATACAACAAAAATCGTCATTTTCATAATTTGAAAAGTTTGTATGCATTCTTTTACGTCTTTTTTAACCACGGTTTTATAACGTATTGTTCAGTGCCGGGTCATGCGTTTAGGAGCAGGTGACGAACGATAGGTCCTCTTTCAAAACAACGATTATATTTCAACCGTTGCAACGCGTTGTAAAGTGATATAGTAGCGTCAGTTGGACCTTGCTCTTTATTCGACTTACGTCCGTTCTTCATAAAATTTGATAAAATTTTGTGTCAGCAATATTCCATAAATTATTACAATTATATCGTCGAAATAATTGATCGATACAAACCTATATTCATTATTACAATCATCAACTACTAGGTTAATACGGAACTTTATTTTTATTAACTTATTATTACCATTAATCGTGTGTAAATCATGTAATTTTCTAATACCTTCGATATCTAGATTATCGACAAACGTATAACGAATACTGGTGCTTTTAATTCGAAGTGTTTAACGTGGCCACAGATGGCGTTACCATACTACCTTCAAATTTCTTCGCGTTGTACGTTATATAGCCACACAAATAGTCGTGTAGGGACGCGATGACTTACAAATCGTTTATAAGAAAATGTTATAACTAACAATTCCGAATTTACAATATAAACTGCACGCAACTAATATACGTTGATCACTTTTGCTGAAAGAAAAACAGCATCGAAGAGATAACTTCGAGAAAAATAAAAATTTCGATTTTATCGAGAAATCGGAAAGAAAGTTCGTAACGTTAACGTTTGAAAAAATGTCATTACAAAAAAAATTATCGAGTTCGAAAGGGAAAGTTTTACGTGGCGGTGCAACGAAAATATCATCGCGAAGAAAGAACGAGACCATCGAAGAAACGGAAAATAAGAAATGCGAATCTGCAAACAGCGAAAGTTGCGAGGAGCAAGCCGATCCTATCTCAATTCTACGTAAAGAAATTCAAGATTGGAGGATTCGTAAAACGTTCGCCAATATGGAAGACGTTTCTACCACGAGCAGCCACCAAAATGATTATCTTCTACATGAATCGCAGAATGAAGAAGACGTTGACTCAAATGAAGATATAACGTAAGTACAAAGTCTTCTTTAAAAAATCAATTCCAATGTTTTTATCGGTTTGTTAAAAGCGTTTTTTTTTGTGAAATGATAGGCTCGAATTAATAACATTGATCGTTTAATTTGCTTTTTTTTAAAGATTTTATCGATTATAGACATATTCCAAAAAAATGTTGTATTTCGAACGCGTGTAAGTTCGCGCGCTTTTTTGAATTATAACACAACTCGTCACAAGTGGATGAATGTAAAAAAAAGAATGCACGTAGTTGATAAAAGATTAACGATGTTGATAATGATGATAATGATAACGATAAAATAGAAAAAGTTAGTTTTATCGTTCAAATTCATTGCAATGAACAACAAAAACGATCTCCCTAAAGAATTAAATATTTTTTATTAATTAAATTTATAGAACGCGTACTTATGATTTTATATTTAGTATACAATGCTCTTTAACTGTATTCTTTATGATAAAACCATACAGTAGAGTAGCAATAAATTCTCTAGAAAACAAGTCATCGTTACGAAGTACGAACAGTGATACTGCAAAGTTTATTGACATCGTAGTGGTTATTTGTGTACTCCGGTAGTACAATGACTGTTAAATCAAGGTAGAAGAGAAATATGTTATGAATGAATAACCAATAATCGAAATATTAACGAGACACGTTACAAAATTTCCTTTAGAAATTCTAATCACTATCTAACCAAAATAGTTCTAAAAATCAGAGCATAATTTAATGCAAGGAAAACAGATCAAAGCCGATTGCTCTCGATTGCCGAAGGGTTAAGTGGTCTCTTACGTAAATATAACTGTAACTAAAAACGTGGAAAGGAAGAAAGAAACAGGACCACCGTCCATCTTTGGTATATGTATGTGTGTAAGATATATAAAACGCGCGCGAAGCACTACGTCATTCCGGAATTTTCGAAAGTTTTGTCGAACCGGTTTCCAAGTTGCTACTACACACACACATATAAACTCGTCGCGTGTTCCCAGCTTGCATTTACGATCCATCAATCCGCCATATTTATCTCCTTCGAGTCGCATTATCGATTTCTAACCTATAAATCAAGAAAGAAGAAACTTGCGAATTCGTGAATCGAAGAAGCCTGTACGTAATCTTCTTTTTGCAATTTTGACGTTTCTTAATCCAACACGAAAAGGTCCGTTTATTTTCGAGTTGTCAAAGCTCTCACCTTCGGTAGAGCATCACGAATAAAGCATGACAATGAGCAAAGTGTGCTGTAGGTTAGTGAGAACAATAGTCTCTAACCGCTAATGGGCCACGTCGTATGCCAGCCGCATTACGTAGTAAAAATATTTTCGGCGATGCATATGCGCCGTGAATAAAAAAACGGCCCGAATGACGATCGTTCGTTTTCGTCTCAGGTTCTATTCGTGACTAAATTTCATATCAGGTTCCTCTTATCTGACGACCTCTCATCTGCCCCCCTCTCTTTTTCTCTTTACACTCACGAGATTGGCACGTGTTATATTCCCCTTGGCGTATCAGTCTCTTTTCGATTGTTTTTATAAATACGCTTCGATTGCGTAGAACGAGTAGACATTTTTTTTTTTCATCAAGTGCATTTAATCGATTTAAAGAAAATGATAAACGAAAGAACGAACGAAGCCATATTCAAGGTCTACAGGGCATCGAAACGCCAAGCACTGCCAACTTACTCGAGTAACGATGTAGGTTAGGTTCCCAGCGGTATATGTCGCAAAAATCAACATTCTCGTGAAGCCGAAGTTCGCAAAAAGTGTAAACCGGTTTGCCTCGTAAATGGCACATGAGCGTGTGAACGAGAGGAAGAGAGAGCGAAGAAAAGATACAGAGAGAAAGAGAGGGGAAAGCTAAGAGACAAACGGGAGACGCTTAGAACCAAGCAGTAAATATTTTTGCAACTTTATTTTTAAACCCTCTTTTTTCTACCGCCTTTCGTATCAAAACGGTCGATAAAACGATCGTAAAAATCTTTAACTCGATAAAACCCATCGCACGAGACGACAATTTATCGCAAAAACACGATCTCGCTATCATTTGAAAAGCGATCGTCGATGGCGCTGCGATCGCTCTGATAAAAATCTTTTGAAACAAACGCGATTGAAAAAAAAATCAACCGAGAAGAAAGAGTGGCAAAAAAAAGATTCTCGACTACACCGTTGAAAACGATACCGCACGACTCGTCGTCGTCACACACTCTCACCGATATAATAATCACGTAGCCGTGCTCATCGCGTTGCGGTGTCCACGCTTTTCGCATAATATTACACGGCGTGTAAACGCAACCACGTGACGTCATTTTCTGCGTCGGCAACATCGGTGGTGCCGACCAGCGGAAACGTAAGTTTTGCGAAGGAAACACGCAGTACTGCCGGCGGCTGCTCGATGCGTAATGGCTGCTTGACCAAGGTCAACGCTCTCGATCAATCACAAAATTTGTCGCGCGCATCGAAGAACGCGCAGCATTGCAGCAAGATTCAGTCGATAGTAACGAATTTTTTGGTGGTATCGTTAAACGATCGGTATTATGGTTAGTATAAGAATCGATGACTCTTTTTCAGAATCTTTTAACGCTTTGACTGCCATCGAATTTTGTAAGAATTTTACACTGAGTAATTATAATAAAATTTTCATTATTTCAAGTATATAATAATAAATTATGTGTAATATGGTTAAATACGACTATATTCTTATCAGTAGTGCCTTTATATCACTGGTAGTTATCCATCATTATCAATGGTGATTACCACAATTTCACTGAAAAAAATAAGTGGTGGTCAGTGGTGACCGGCGTGGCAGTCAAAGTGTTAAACAGTCGATACGCTAGTATCAGTAATTCTACAACAGTAGTATTACGGTTTACCCACAGTATTACTATTTTATTATGCTGTATGGATATATAAAAATCGATATTCCAACTAAATGTAGCTAACTGAAGTAGAAAAATAATAAAAAAAAAGGGAAAAGAACGTGCTTATTTTAACGGACAGTCGATCTACTCTTCCCATTCCCCCTTTTTGTTTTTTTACATAACGATGGCCGCGTAACGCTGACGTCAGCGGTACTCGACGTCGCGCCAGTCAACGGAGGAATTCCTCAACGCGAAGAAAGCGCGAACGAAGAGGCCGAGAACAGCCGGCTACGCCCGATCGAGACGGTCGCGCGATACGACGCGACGCCGACGAGACGTGAGACGGGGAAACACGAGCGACGCGAAGTTGCGTCTTGCGAGATGGCAACGCTGCAACGTTCCTCTCTTCTAGGTTCAAGGGTACGGAACGGAGATCGCTCGTCTTCTTCCTACGTGCATGGACGGGAAATGATCGGGGAGAACGTCCAGGAACGTTTGGCCGTTTTTATCCAACGGGAAACTTCTCGAACGTGACTCTGTGCGCTTGCGCACCCTCCCCCAATTCGTTTCTCTTTCACTTTTTTCCTTCATTTTATACGATCTTTACTACGTAATATATACCTTGTTATTTTGGCACGTTGGATGCCATTGGAGGATGACCAGACCCTCGATTTGCAAATGGCGCTGCGAGGATCGTTGGTGATCGGTGGCGCCAAAAATAATGATTGTTAAATTTTTTTAAATTCAATTGTGGCGGTCACTAGCCACTACTAGCAATATGAATGCACAAAATAATGTATCATATTTTATTTAAATCATTTATGTAATACTTTATCACCATATATCTGATGTAATAGAAATTTCATTCCGACCTCGTAGTGAAGATCTACGAAATCTGACTGACGCTTATTGTGTTAAAGAGTAGCATGAATTTAATGACTCGTGCAATTACGAAACTACGTTTGGCGTAACCCTCAACAGTGTAGCGTTCAAGGACATCGCCAATCTCGAAGAGCAAGAGCGTCACTGTTTTCAAGCCCGAGGTCGAGGATTGACGGGAAACGGACTCGTTAGAATTTTCTGACACTCGGCCGCACTCCCTGGCCACCATTGTTGCGCGTTACACTCGTGGGATTCGCAAGAGACGAGTCATTTTCGTATTTTGCGAAAAGTACGAGTGAATTGGTGTGTTTCGGTGGCTAGAGGTGAGCTTGGTTGAAAGAAAGAGTTTAAAAGGTTACATATGATTCTGTATATGTTTGGTTAGGTTATGCTGAAATTTTGGCGCAAAAGGATTATCATGGACGATCGATATGAAACTTTTTTCGCTACTACGATAAAATCCAATAAATGAAAATGCTAAAATCTATACAAAACCCTAGTAAATCGATTCCTTTGTTGGATGTCATACGTTACACATTGCGCATTCATAGTATAACATCTGCTTAATCGCACAATGGTCCCACGAGTACGTTCCGTTGGATCCTTTATTGCGTCTTCAAAGAGCACGGCTACGAGTGAAAAAAGGGCTCCCCGAAATCTTTAAGACGGTTCAACATCTGTCCTTTTTCGTAGTCGCATAGAAAAGGAGACCTCGCGTGTGACCCTTCGCGAAGGGAACCCAAAAGTAGGGTTCATTGTGATCGCCAAGTAAAACAGGAAGCGTTGACTGACATCTGCTTTACGTCACGCAGAATTTCTGTCGTCTGACAGGACTAAATTATTTTGGAGATGCTAAGCCGATGGTGTTATACAGTTTAAAGAACGTCTTTGGTCTTCAATCAGAGAATCAACGAATTAAATCATGAAAGATGGACGCAAGTGTCGCTACGACGTGTTTTAATGCACGTAACGTGATAAATTCATAACATTTTACAATTAAAAAATTGTTTTTGGTTTTTATAAACGTTAAATTTGTTATAATAACTCGAATATTTAGAAGCACCCTGATCAATTCTGGGTTAACAAAGAAAGACGTCAGCCTCTTTAGCTCAGTGGCAGAGCACTGGTCTCGTAAACCAGGGGTCGTGAGTTCAAACCTCACAGGAGGCAATCTTTTTTTCCTGTTTTTTTCCCCATCCCATGTGTTACATTTTATTCATTGCAGAATGCAACATTGCGTTTATGACAAATCATTGGCCATACCGGTTTAGATCAAAATTTACTTTTTTGCATCTGAATATGGAATCCCATAATTAAAAAAATACCATTCCATAAAAAACGAACAAAGTAGCTTCCATCTAATCACGCTATTTTATTTGCAAATTGGAAAGAAACTAATCCGGGCCAACTATAATACCGAAATACAACGAAAGACGGAAATATGGAAATAATTAAAAAGAATCCCTTTTAGATATATACCAATCAAGAATTCAACCCGCGTAGCTCGGTGTCTACAAATGCGAACCACGTAACGCGAACCCGTGCGTTCTCGATATTCAGGAGTTACAGAGAGCCACGATGTTTCCGTAAAATGTTCGTGGAGAAGTGAAAAGGCTCGGATGGTACAGTTCTGAATTTTTACACGTTTTTCTGAACCGGTTACATAACCTCAACGTCATACATTCTCTCACGTTTCCGTATTTCAAAATGAACGGTTCGCCATGTTTCAAAATTGGCTTCGCCATGTTGGAAATTGATTTTCGAAAGTTTTCTATAAAACAGGACAAAAAAGCAAAAGAAAAAAATATATATTATCTCTCGTAATTGCAATTTGTATAATATGCACGCTTATGTATGTGCTTTCCATGAAAAGCTTACGTTGCCAGCGCGCGCGCGAGTAAACGCATACCCTGTAAAACGTAGAGATACGTAGAAGGGTACATATACACACACACAAGTAACGATAAAGACGCATTACGGTAGCGCGTAGTAGAAACGTGAGATGTATACCGTCGTTCTCATTCACGTCGAAGCATTCGCTGCACATTCTCTCACCGCTAGTATTCCAGTATTCCATGGCGTGCTCGGGGCGCCCTCGGAACTACGGGCTTACGTGACGAGCATCATCGTCGTTGGGTCTCTTTTGAGAAAGGCGCCTTCCACTCCACCGACTGCAAAATATTCTACACTATCCTTCCTACGTTAACAGACTCACTATGCGCGGCGTTATTTAAAAAAAAAAAGAAAACTTTTTTTTTTTCTCTCTGTTATTAGATAACAATGATTTTTTTCACTACTCGAGTTTAGAGTTTTAACGGAAAGCTTTTGCAAGAACACACGAGAAGTTGATCGGTGTTTTCTCGAAACACATGGCGAAGGAAGAATCACGAGATATCTCGTGTTTCTCTTACACTGAAGTTTCAGACGGGTCACGTGATATCTCGCGTGTTTGCCCGTTATCGTTCGTAATAGTAGTTCCTAGTCACCACTTACCGTGACGAAAATTTGTAATATGTAGATCTGCGTGCATACATACACAGAGGAAATTATATAACTTTATCACTTTTTCCTACTTAAGAATTTGGAATTAGAAAAATTGCTTTCGATACATCCACTATAATTAACTCGTGGGGTTCCTCTGATTATTATACCAGAGGAGAGGACAAAAAAATTGTGTAAATCGTGCAGTAATTGGGTTACATAGTTCATCCTATAAAAAAGGGGTCGATATAAATTAACATTGTGGATAACTATCTTTTTTAATTTTATAAAACAAAATGTTCCTCCAAAAAAAAGCAACATCGCCCACTATCGAATTGAGTGAACTCCTCCTTTTTCGGAGTTGGTTAAAAATAAGGGTTCAGCGATGTACAATGGTCGAAATTATTTTCTGACAAGTCCAATTTGACTTAAAACATTTTTTAACATTATACAAATATTTGTCCCGCTCAACACGTTAATCCGTAGATGGCAAGTTTTCGTCGTTCTCCTCGTATCGTAAGGTACGCCGATAAAAAGTCTTATCTAAAGGAGTGTGAGGACGGTACGTCAGTTGGTTCGTTCCTTTTACGCTCCCGGCGATCGTCGAGGGGAAAATTATCGGTATCGACACGCGAGGACAACGTGACTCTTTCTCACTCTCACTATCTCTATCTTTCTTTTTCTCGGACGCAGCTCGATCGATACAAACGTTCTTTTTCAGTATCTTGATCAAATCCTTAGGGATTTGGTCAAAAGCTGGAGGATGGCACATCGTCTGATTTTTTAAGATTTGTTAAAAAAGAAGGAAGAGATCATAAGTTAATCCAATTAAATTGGATCTATTAATATAAGTTGGCCCAATTCAATCGTTTCATTGATTCAACATTTTAAATCCTTAAGTAAATAGACGTAATCGCATGATTGTATGATTCAGTCCATATTTTTCAATTATTCTTTCTATACTAAGAGGGATTAGCATCTTCTAATTGGAAGGGATATCTATATTTGAGTGTATACGTATTCTCATGCATGGAAAATTTTTCGTGGAACTCGGATCGATCGAATATCGTATTCTCCAGGAAAGAGTTCTTAGCAATTGGCACATCGTTTCAGACGAGAAATCGGCCGAGATAAGAGCAACCTACCAAATATCACGTTCAGTCTGCGATTCTTGATATTCTTGATAACGTTATATTAATATGTACATAAGATTTCATGAGATCTCCATGTTTCTACGTTCGTTCGTATTTATTTTTCTAAATAAAGAATTTTCTTATATTTAACAAATTTTATTAAATCCATTTATGATCTTGAGTGTTGATAAAAGGAGTTTCTTTTTCTCTAGAAAGGTCGATAGAGGCAAAAACAATGAAAAGAAAGAACGTTAACCGATAAAAGAGAAGGAGATAGCACGATCGTCTTTGGGATGACATAAATATTTATCGCAAGAGCAAAAGTTATGATTTCACGCACGAAATACATATTCACTGGCCTCTGTCACCCCTCGAGGGCGATAAAATGTACGCGGCATTGGTGTGTCACTGTATCAAACGTACTACGTGCGATATTCTATCAGCTGCATTGGCAAATAACTTTTCCGCTTATGGCCGCCAGCTGTCGATGATAGCAAGCCGCGTCTCGGAGACTACTCACTCTTTTCCTTCTTTTTCTGTTTCATTCGACGTACCGTGCTCGAATAATTATTTGCTTTGCGATGCGAACGTGTTTCACGTTGTTAGCAAATTTAGAATTGCTGGAAAAAAATATTTATTACAGCTACATTTTAATGGAATTAATTTTTAAATATGGTTTTTGATGTAATAAATTATATTTTTTTATAAAATATGTAATACTAGTTACACGAAATAAGCTCTAATAATAAATTTCTTAATTATTGCTAAATGATATCGACCATACCGAATATCTTTATGCAGACAGTAAAAAGGGCAAACGTGTTTACCTCGCACGTGAAATGATTTGCCATCAAGGCAATGAAGAAGAAGGAGAAGAAAAAGAAAAATACAAATACGAAGAAGAAGCTGACCTTGAATTCCGCCTCCTTCACCTGGAATGAGCACAACGAAATGATTTCGCGGACAACCTCGCGTAGTCCGCCGAAAGATAATAGTTCCTTTAAAACCAGTATCGTGACTGCTTTTAGAAGGTTCACTTCCGAGCGTTCTCTTTCCGTGCGTCTTTTCTCGATACGAGGAAGATTATAAATAAATTTCAAAGTCCACGGACAAAGGGGGCGTTTCCCGTTTGTTAAAAAAAAAAAAAAAAAAAAACATGCATACGATTAGGTATATATAGTACTTTACCGTTATAACATTAACTAAAATTTATTTATGATAATTTGGTACGAGCCTTAAGTCTAGCGTGTACTTTTGTATACATATGCATATGAAGTTTCATTGGAAATGAATAAGAAGAGATAAGAATAGAACGTCTCCTTCGTTCACAGTCGCGTGTAGTATGTATTTCCTCGTTAAGAAAATATTTAATAACATTACAAAACTACAGACACCGGTACCTAAGTCCGCCATGACACGCGAAGCTTCTCTTTACCAAGTGAGAAATGACGACACGAGGAAGAATGCATAATCGCGTCACGTTTTCATTATCCCATTCTTACACGTGACTACGAATACTTGTTTGTACTCGTAACTCACAAGTCGTTCGATCTGACGTACATGTGCGGATCGCGCCACGTGTCCACAAAAAAAAAAAAAACAACATTCGTGTTTGTCGACATAGAGTATTTTAAACCTTTAGAAAAAACGACGTTCGATTATTTTTTCTTCTATCGCTTGATTCTCCCAGTAGACTTGCATCATTCTTCGAACTCTATTTTTATTTCAACCGTGGTAGAATTTACGATATATAAAAAGAGCCGTAAAGACACCATTTCGTTTTAAAATTAGAGTAACTCTGAACTTAAACAACAATTTAACTGAAGTATATTCTAATCAGCTGCTGAGTTTTTTTATAAATTATATACCATGATAAAAATGTTCGATCGATCGAGCTATCCTGCATGGATATCGAACGAATTTTGTAATATTTCGAAAAGAGCGCCCAACAGAAACGGAGTTTCGTGCGACGAAACACACATTTTACTGTCTGTGAGGATTAGTCATCGCTACTAACCCACATTTATGATAGACCGCTTTTATAACGCTTCCTCGAGTAAAGGCACCCATCTGTTGGGGCACCTGACTCGATTCACCTGCCGCAGGTATATACGTCGTTACGTACGCGGTCCGACTATCCGCCTGCTTGCCTGGTTTCGTCAGGTGCTTCTTCCTTTAATGCCGCCCACCGTGCCTAAGAACAAAGAAAACTACTTCGACGTGTCTTTTTATTGCGAAAAAAAATTGAGAAAATCAAAGCAATCAACGGAATACGAACGATGCATTAGTAATAATCTATTTATACATATGAAGCCAAGATTGCATCATCGTAAGCCGTTTTAAAATTCAGAATTAAAAAGTTTGGATTGTTTATTCAGTTAGGAGTTGTATGTTAAGTTCACTCTGAATCGTTAAAACATTCAAATCGATCGATTTTGAACTCGATTTATCGCTTCAATGAAAGTTAACACGCGAGAGACTCTACGGTAAAAGAGTTATACAGTCGTAATCGAGAGAAAGGACGTGAAAGGGCGATCTTTCGAACGACGAAACGTCGAAATCGTTGGCGGACGCAGCTGCAACGCGCAGCCCACCTCCAACGTGATATTGACCGCGGTGAAGCTACTACGGTGAGAGTGGCGTATCGTGGAAAGCTCATCGTAAAGTATACCAAAGCGTAAAGCTACGTAAACAGAACGTTATTTAGACAAGATAAAAAATAGCTATCATTTTATTATACAATAATTGCATACATATTTGTATACGTATGTTTATTTAATATTACATAAAACGTATTCATTTCTAATTTCTCGTACTATTATTGTCACATAACACAAAGATAAAAAATTGATACAAATCGGAACGTAGCATAACATAAATCTACTGTTTACCAGAAATGTAAAACTTAATTAACATAGCCCAACACGTATAACATAAAACAACAAATGAGGTCATTATTAATCGATCACTGTGCTATATAAAATATTCAATAGCCTAAATCAACTCTACTCATAAACTCCTACTATTCGCCCTACGTCGACGTAAGAACGTTCTACCCTCGACTACGTTCTTCCGACCTCTGATCGTTCCGCAGGCACGTGGTTGGGCAAGGAAAATGTAGCTGATGTTGGTCGAAGAAGGAGATGGAGAAGGGGGGGAGGATGGTCGCTGCGCGGATGAACGGAACGGTTCCGCGCGCGCGACGGAGATCGAGTAGCACGTAGAAGAAGTATAATGGTTAAGTTCAGTCAACGGAGTAGAAAAGGGTAACGAGGATGAAAGCAAACCTTTTACTTTTTTTCATTCACGAATCAGAATCTATTAAATTAATTATTAATCACAAGAGATAATGTCTTGCTTTTCATAAGCTAATAATCATTGTATCGAATGAAATTTTTCGTTACCGGCGAAAGGGAAGAGTTTGCACGCGGCTCAAAACCGGTCGTTGTGCGAAATGCGTTGCGTAGTGGGGGAAAACAGCAGCCGGCCGGCCGAGCGTCGAACCAACGGCCACACGCGGGCAATGTCACTGCGCGTCGTTGTCGTCGCGTAGTGTCGCGTTGTCGGGCGTTGCATCGCTGCATGGATGGTTAGGAACGGAGAAGAGGGGTGCCGGGGGGACTGAGCCACGTTGCGTGTCGTCCCTCCGTTCCTCTCGTTTCAACTTACGGCATGACGTCACGCTGGTAGACATGAGAAAACGTGGAAAGGGAGAGAAAGAAGGGTTGCGTGAGAGAAGGATAGATAGATAGATGCGTTTGTTTATATCTATTGCAACGTTCGATAAATTAGAACAAAAATGACAAAACAATGAATTAAAATTAACTAGATAAAAATGAGGAAACCAGATATTGTTATTTTAAAAAACATAATATTAGAAAGAGAGAGACAGAAGCCTTATTTCCAAGAGCTCGTAGAATCAAACAAAGACAAATGCAAGCGAACGAACGCTGGGTGAGATGTTGCGCGTGAACGTGCTGCCTTTCGGCGTTCCCCCTCCCCTTACTTTTCTCCGAAACTACGGACTCATTCCTTCTTCCGTGTCTGTTTACAAACACGTGTAAACTCGGTCGGATATGTGACATCATCTTTGAGATCTTGCAACGTGTCTCGCGAAAGAAGAAAAGAAGACGATCGAAAGAGAACGTCGTTTGTTCCTCAGCGTTTTCTTTCGGATCGATCCCGCCGGCCGGCCCGGCCATTACTTTCGTTTTCTCCTGTTAAACAACGCCATCTTTCGTGGTGTCCATAAACGATGCTGCTGCTGCTTTGGCGATGAAAAGAAAAGAATGTTCGCACACGCGTACTACCAAGCGTAGAACGCGCGCCCGCGCGCGAGCTAGCTAGCGTCACGTCCTTCAGGGGTGGAGTACCAGCTCGAATGGATAATGAGAGTGTTCTAAGCGAGTAGACGAATGTCTACGGTGCGTCGCGTTGCGTTGTCACGTTGTCGTGACATCGCAACCCGCATAACGTAACGTACGTACGTATATACGTCGTACGATATATCGTGCCATTGTCGAGCCATTCTAGCATGCGTATGATCGGCCGTCGGCGCGTCGCCGTTGTAGCCGTGACTGCTTACGGAGATCGACCGTCGTATATGACGTCATCGTATTGTAGTTGCTGCTAGTAGGTTGCCTACCGAATTAGGTCGACGTGTGTAACACGCGTCCGCACCCTTTCCCCACTCGCATGGACACAGCTACTTCATTTTCATTGACCCCACCACTAAAGTACCAGTCTCTCTCTAAGAATCCCCTATTTTTCGCGTTTACCTACGATCATCGACGAGAGAAAGGCGTGGGTTGTGTGGAAAGAAGCAGGAAGAAGAGAGAGAACTCACGCTCTACTTAACATGATACCTACTACTCGTTTCGATGATCGTGCTCGCCTGCAACGAAGAAAGACTTAAAGCCAAATTCATCGTCACAGAAATAAAATTGGAACGAATCTATATTCGATATCGTTAGTGGTTCGTCCCTTACTACTAGAATCCACGATACGAGGCCAAGGACAAGAGCACGCGGTACGCAGGGTTGATACCCCAAACGGAAATCTCATTAGTCGATGTTATATCTTCGTTGCATCCAACTTTGAACCGTCTCCGAATGAGCGAAAAGGAAGACTCGGAATGATTTCTCCCTCCCTCCTTCCCCCACTCGGCAGAGGTACACGAACTTCGGCGGGAATAACCTAACGCAACCCCGGGTCAATATCGCGACGAGATCCGGCGAAGCAGCAGCAACCGTGGCGACGTTTTCGACGTTGATAGTAGCTCGAGTCGACGCGGTTCTACCAGAAGGTTAGTAGTGAACGACCGGATTGATTTTCTCCGGGCGGCTTGCACCGTGACGTGACGGAACGGTATTATCTCTCCCTCTACCCGGCACACCCTCAGCGCCCCCTACCACAGTTTATGGACTCAACCAAGCCGCTTTTCCATGAGAGAAGCAAAGGAAGGAAAGGAAGGAAGAAAGGTAGATGGCTCGTTTCGCTATCCTCTTCTCGTTCTCTCGACTCTACGACGCTTGCGATTTCGTCATCAGCTTCGACCAAGAGGGAGAAAGCTGAGAAGAGCACGCTCGAGAGAGTGGGAGAAAAAGAGAGAAAAGTGAAGAGGAGAGTACGTTCCAGATCGATACAGTCTCCTGAATCGAAGCGTTACGTATCACGATAAAGGAGAGTGGAGTATATATATTTATATATGCATATACATTATATTCTATGCATATATATGTATTACATATAAACGAACGAGTTCGATTTTAACGGAAATCGTTGTCGAAGAACTATAGAACGAGCTGTACGAAGCTATGTATCCAGAAGCTTCGTATTCTCGGCGCGAGGTGCGCGGAGAGTTAGAACGTGGCAACGTCGCGCGCGATTCCTTTACCGACGTTGCCAAGTTCTTCGACGATGACGTCACGAGACGCACGAAGAATCATGCGAGTATTCTATGTATGTATGTATCAACGTATACATCCAACGTAAGGACAGCCGGCTCGTGAGTTATTCTGGCCTATTGGCGAAACTCGACTCACGCTCGAAAAACACGGACAGGTCTCCTTTGTCGTGTCGAGCGACGTAAGCCGATTAAAATCGCATTATCTTACTTAGTTTTCTTCCTTTTTCTTTCCGTCCAATCTCGAGTTGTTGTGTGCATTACGTCACGCAACGATAACTCCATGTTTTAGCGTACATACATGAATTCAATTGAGATTGGAATAGGGATCACGTTTTGATATCGTGAAGAACAAAATTTCGGTCTTGTTAGTAAAACATAAAGAGTCCATCAATCCAATTTGCGAACAATGACTTTGTAGTTTTTTATTAGATTGCTCGGTTCTGCGATATCCTATCAACGTTGACCACCGAGCCCTACTATTTTCACTCCAGTTTACCGGTAGTCTCGGTAAAGTGGAGGGAAGACATCCCGTGATGCGTCGTACATTGATAAAAAGCGGCCCTATCGTTTGCCCCTATGCGAAATGTAGTGACCCAGTGACACGCAATGGGAAACGTATACTATATGGCGCCTCCTATAGTACCAGTCCACCTCATAATAGGACATCAGCTTGTTCTCTATCAAAACCACTCCTCGATCACGCATTTGAATTCATAACAATGAAAGAGGGAAGATCTCGATGGATTCACGTGTGCGTGATCGCAAATTGTTAAGTTCATCGCTGTTACAAGTTCACGGACATTTCGAAAGCTAAAAAGAAGAAGAGCAATAAAGAAAAACAAAAACAAATTCCACGGACTACGTTACAGTTTCTCTCTCTTTCCTTTCTTCTCTTCAAAGAAAAGCAAAACGTGTTGGCACGTTCTTCGTTTAACCGCCGAGGTTCCTCGTATCGACCCATCTCGCACGTGCTCGAGTTATCCAGAGGTCAAACCAAAATTATCGATCGGTTCGACGAGCGAACGCGTGTTTACGCCTCGAATGCCGAACGATTTCGACGTTGATTCAGCCTTCGGCCTCTTCTCTCTTATCGGCACTCGGTGTTGTCTCCTCGTGATAAGCCGTGCGATTAATATTTTCTTTCTCTCTTCTCCCGTGATGATAACCATGAAAACGAGAAAGAAAAAGACGTAATCTCTGCGTGATATTCGCTTTTAGAGTTGGATATACCACGTTATTATATACACGGCTACGTGTATACGTTACGCTTTCGTAGGATAAAAGCACGAGAGAGGCGGGCTCCTTCGTTTATTTACGTCGTCACGAAAGAGGAGGAAAGGAAGGAGCCGCGGAGAGGGAGCAGGAAGACAAGAGCGAGAGGGATATTATCGGCGTCTTTCTCTTCTCTTATTCGATCCCGAGCACACAGCTGCCAGGAAACTTCTTCCTTACGCGCGATACCGTATCGCTGCTCTCGCAGCGCACGCCTCCGAACGAGGAACTTTCATGTTGCTGCTGAGCTCGTGCTAGGTTATGATGTCAGAGTGATGTCATTCGAAACAAACCGATGACGGACATATTTCATGGAAATACGAAACGGCTTAAAGAATATACACATACGTATTATGGAATATTCCTCTTTTCACAAGAGTGATAACTAATTGCATAATTTAGAGGACACATACGCACGCACTTCGGGTTTTCCTGGTAAACTCGATAAGCGATATCTTAAAGTCGTTGGAAGATGCATCGTATCAAAACCGAATACGATCGGGCATCGATCGTAATCGCAGCGTTATCTCCAAGAAAAGCAAATAAACGATCGCGCCACTCGGAACCGATACGATCGAGTGACGATATTAATGGCCGTTGTTTATAACGTGAAGATTACCCGGAGGGAAAGCGATAACACCAGCGTGCGTCTACCTTCGAAAAATCGATATACAGACTGTGCAGAAAATATACAATTTTCCTAATAAAAATATTCTGCACAAAAAATGACATACCCCTACAATTCACGATATTAACAATCCAACTAAAAAAAAATTGATAAAAATATCCCTACTATTCTTCTCGCATAAAGTTTACAAAAAAAAAAAAACATGTTTATGTCATCTATACCCCAACGTTCGAACGGAAACGTTGGTGGAAAAAAAAGGGATATATTTACTCCGACTCGGAAAGAAAAATAGAGCGAAGACTCGACAAAGGTAGAAGAAAAAGCAATAGCCGATCGGTTCCGGTAGGTTTTCTCGTCACAAAAGATACTCTTCTCTCTCTCTCTGTTAAAATCCGTTGAAGTAAAAGCGCATGCGCGACTAGATCGTGTCTCCTCGTAATTTCCTCTCCCGCGCTCCACCGTCAGCATCATCCTCGGTGCCGCATCCTTCTCGTATCCCGGTCGTGGTGCCGGCTACGTGTCAGCCTAGGGCGCTTGGTGGCGCGCCTGCGCTGCTTGCCGATTATGACGTCACATGGTGTGACGCCACAGCGCCCGATTGGCTCAGCGCGTCGTACTCGTCGCAGCGCGTCGTACTTGCGTCGCGTCGTGTCGCGTCGGAGCCGAGTCGAGTCGAATCGAGTCGAGTCGTGGACCGGTCCGACGAGGTGGGTCGCCGGCTAGTGAGCTACCACAGGGGTAGGGGGGAGGAGGAACGGTGAAAAGAATCGCTAGCGCGCGTCTACTACGAACGAAGCGCGGCAGGGAGGGTATGGAAGGAGGGGAGTAGAGCGTGCGCAGCGCACGACAGCGTCGGTGGCGCGCGGGTAGGGGGTGCGCGGAGCGGGGAACCTTGGAGGAAGCGACACCCGTAGCTCCGCTTTACCGCCGCATTCTCGAGCGTTCGTCTCCGTTCGTCTCCTCGTACGCGCGGCGGCAGTAGTAGCAGCCAGTAGTAGTGTGTGCCAGTACACGGCAGCAGAAGCAACGCAACCAATAATCGCTGGACGATCGCGGCTACGCACGTACTCGCCGCCCGCGCTCGCGCGCGCGCGCTCTCTTTTACCGCCGATAACTTCGTTCTCTCTTTATCGCCGTTTTTTTTTTACTCGTTTTTAACTCGAGTTATAATCGTCTACAAAACTGTGATTACTCTATTTTAAAGTGTTAATAAAAAAAAGGACGCGCGAGCCTTTTCGTTCTTTCTTAAAGCGCGGCCATTGATTTGGCGTGGTGTCGCGGAAACCTGGCTGTGTGTGCTACGTTCTCGCGTCGTCGAGTTCGAATACAGTGATTCTCGAAGGAGAAGGGAACAGAAGGAGAGAGAGAGAGAAGAGGCGAAGAGAGAAAGACAGAGATAGAGTGAGAGGAGTGGGAGGGAGAGAGATCGAAGTGACGTTTCCGTGGGAGTTCCTTCTCGAACAGAGGTGGAATCCTTTCGCGAGTGCGTAGTGTGCGCGTTAAGAGGTTCCCCGATTGCTCAGTTTTTACCTCGGAGGCATGCTCTAGAAAACGGTTCACCGTGCGTTCTTTTATACCCGTGACGATATATCGGCTTCTAAAGTTCTTCGTATGGTAAAGGAAACTTGTAAAGAAGAGGAAGGAAACGGATAAGAGAAGGAAGAATAGCGAAAGGGAAATCTAAAAGTGGATGTGAGTGATATCATATATAAACCAAATAACCTCGCGTGTGTCTTGCTCGAGTTTCCGTATTAAAAGGATTATTATCAAGAATCATCAAAATGATGGGAAAGAGAACGCAGTGCTACTTGTGCGACCTACCCAGAATGCCCTGGGCAATGATCATGGACTTTTCCGAACCAGTATGTCGTGGTTGTGTTAATTACGAGGGTGCAGATAGGATAGACCTCGTATTGGAATCAGCGAAACAGCTGAAGAAAGCACACGGCTTTCAAGATGCAAGACCGTCCGCTACGAAAGCCTACAGATCTACCGGTCACACCGAACACAACGGTGGAACGAATCTCGACGTTCTACCTATTCAAAACGCCGGACAAAGTCACTCGAGGCACCACAACATAGCGAGCTACTCGCAACTACATCACAGAAACTCGATTACAGAGTTCAATTCTGGCACAACCAGGCAACAAATCGCGCGGCAACACGAGGAAAGCCATGAGAACGCGAACGGCATGAGGATCAACAACGTGAGAATTCCAAACGCCCACCTAGCCGCGGTCGCGCATCACGTGAGCCTCGGACACAACAGAGGAATGTCGCAGCTGAAGCGCGGTATTTCGGCGATCGACGAGGACGAACACGCGGAGAAAAGGCTCTCTTTGGAAGATCAACATCCAGTTAGGCCACCCTTAACCAGGGGTGATTCCTTGCCAGCCGTTAGTCTCGCCGTTAGCTACGTTCACGACAGAAACAAAGAAAAGCATCCAGTAAGGGCGCCTAGCTTCGAAACCGCGACCACGTTCAAGGCCAACGGTGAGTCCCTGTCAACGTCCTCTCGATCAACCACACCATACACTTAACTCATCGCTTACTCATCTCATTTCTTTTGTCTCTCCACGCGACCCAGTTCTTCGTCCCTACCCCGAATATCCTCTTCCGTTACTTTCGTCGAGCGAACACACGAACGTGCTCTCCTGGAAATCTTATCGGGTAACTAAAAATAGTGTCTGGTTGTATACCAATGTAGTTGTATGGCCATCTGGTTACACGAGAATCACGTATGCGAGAGAAGCACGCGTACTCTAGACTTCTTCAGGAATTCTCTGTCTCTTTTTAGTATTCCTGCTTTCCCTACCTCTCTCAACCGGCTTTCATCTCTCTTCTCCCTCCCTTTTATCGAACCTTGCCGTCGTGCATACGCGGCAGTCGTCCAAACGCGTATAAAAGAGGCGTACGTCCGAGCACGTGATGGGACGACCGTAAGAGATACAACGAGTATTCTCGTTTGCTTCTCTCTCTCTTTCTCTTTCTTGCTTCGCGTTCTGTGACGTCCGATAGGGTGACGTCACGGTATATATTTAGAACCGATGAATGAGACCGCTGTCGCTCGATAAGAATCTTTTTGGGTACGGAACGAGTCGCCATAGAAAGAAATTCATATTCGATTGCGTGAAATGAAAGAAAGTAATTTTCTATCATCGGTGTACTTTCTTATCTCAAGCGAACGTAATCATTGGATTTCGTGAGATTGTCTTTCTCTTGTTGTTGTTTTCTCTTCAAATTGGATAATACGGTGATTACTACCGTTTGTAGAGATTGGTACAGACCAAGTGCCGTTAGATTGTTTTATGTTTTTATCTATACGGTGGTATAAAAGTCCAGAATATATCATGTTTTGACTCTTTCCTTTCCCTCCAACGAATCTCTCACGAGTCTATGTAGGTGGCACCTCTGTTTAAATCTACGCGATCTCGCCCAATAGCCAATCAAGCATGCTAACAAATTTGTTCTCATTCGGTAGTGTTTTTCATCTTATTTATAAATTTATAAAATATTTTTTTTCGAATACCGGTCGTGGCTACTTTCAACGACGTGGAATAGTAGTAAAAGACGCGTCAGAAAACCGGTCCACACCTCTCTCCTATATCCCTCGATATTTTGCCGGTCTCCGGAGGCGGGATAACTGTAATGCGGCCTCCTTTTCTTGCGCTCGTTTCGTAGCGCGTTCAGCGGAGTCGAAAGCAGCCGAGCGCGAACGAACAAAGCCGAACATTACGAAAGCATGAGAGCGAGACTCGACTCATTGACGAAAACCACCTAAGAGACACGGGTGCTTCGGTTTCTTCCCTCTACGGACAAAAATCAATGACCTTGCGAGTCTTTACGATACCTTCAAAAACATAAACTGCTTTTACAATCGCTGTCCAGTTCAGGTTGCTCATAGTAAAATAACGGGTCAAGAAAAATCATTATTTTCTCTTATTATTCGACCCTTAGCAATTGGATACTTTGTCTGTCGGAAAATCCGGAGGTAGTACGGTATAAAGAAGTTCCGTTACAATCAGTATTAACCATCCCCCGATTGACCTTTTAAAATCTACCTCTACCTATAAGTTAGGTTAGGTTATACTTCAAAATTCTCTGATCCTTTTAACCTTAACCCGTCACGATCGAATTACGGTCAAAGGAAAAACGGTAAACGTTTTACTTCCCAAATACATAAACTTCGTACGAACATGCATAGGTTATGTACGTTTACTAGTCCTAGAGCGATGGTCTCTACTGGAAAGCTAGTATTCGTATCCTACGCTCGTATCCACGTCGTATCGATGAAAATAGATCACCAGCTGGCGAAGATCGTGATCTGGAAATAAACATGGAACGTGAGAGAATCTCTGAGGGATCGAAAAGATTTCCCCCACATCCCCACTCCTCTTTCTTTCTCTTTATCGATACGTTGCAGCGATGCTTCGAGAAAACGCGTAAAGCAACGAACAAAATACTATCTTTTAAAGATATATCGGCCGATAAATAACCGACCGATCGTGTATGCCAAGCACAGGTTGAGAGACACTTGGTGATGCTCTTCATGGCCTCTACGTCATCATCGTCGCGACGTTGCAAACAGTGTGCGTGCGTGCGTGCATGCATGCATGCGTGATGCGTGCGTGCGTGTCGCGACGAGCAGGCACACGCGTTCGGCTCACTTCGTTTCACGTCGCGCGATGGGAACGTACTTTCGAAACAAGGCCGCCACCACCGATCCCACCGTTCGAAACGTCGACAATGCAACCGACGCACAAAGCGTCGAGCGTGACTAAGCCCCGACGCCTACGTGCGTGATGCGATCTCTCGCGTGTATACAGTAAGTGTAGAAAGTATATACGTATGCTCTTTAAAAATGGTTTACTTTTTTTTTTTCAAACGAATGAAGTTTTCAACAAATTGCCAACCTTTTCAACAAATTTTCAACTTTTTCAACAAATTGTCAACGAAATTTTCAACTGTTTCAACAAATTTTCAACTTTTTTTTTTTAATATTTAATATATCGTAAATTCGAAAACAGTTCCCGGTGTCCTAATAGACACATGATAAACTTTTTTCATCTAGTTTTATTATAAAATTTTTTAAGGGTTGTATATTTGTAAAAAGAAATTACTGATTTTGAATAGTTTCATTGTAATATTCGATCAAGAAAACTTTTCGATATTCTAAAGAGAGTACCTATACTTTCTACACATGCTGTACACAACCGTACCCTGCAACACAACACACATCGAACGAGATGCGCACGCGCTTTTTCTCCTCTTTGCCCTCGCTTCTTGTTTCTCTCTTATCTTCCTTCTCTCTCACTCACTCTTTTGGTTGATCTCTCGCGTCTTTTCCACTCGGTTGGATCTTCGTTCTCCTCTCCTTCGCGATTTTCTTACTCTCTTTGCTCCTTCTCTCGAGCCCCCCTTCTCTCGTCGCTCCTATCGAAGTCGTCATGGAAAAGTACTCCTTCACAAGTCACACGTCTTCTTGATGTTTCACGAGAGACCTTCCACTAGATCGTTTCTTCCTCTTTTCTTGCTAATTCTTTTCCCAGTATCGGCAATCCAATTTCTCCAGTTGATTACTCGTGAATAATTCTGTTCTTCGTACGCTTCTTTACATTTATATTTTTGAGTAACGTAGTATACCGCCATTTCGAAGTCTTTTTGAAAAACTGTTAAGATTAATTTCAGTATTGTGGAATCATTTGAATTGATTTCATTTAACGTAGTATCGATATATACACATCTTGGCGAACCGATTTTGTGCATATCATAAAATCTAAAGTCACGGCGGGCGCCCGAAAGTGAACGTAGACCGGCTTCACTCGGATAAAGTCATTAACCGGGTCCAGACTGAACGAGGACGCCACGCGAGGCACCGTGGTTTAATTCGATTGCTGCAAATTCCCCCCACCGAATCTATATTAAATCCATTTTCACGTTTCGTCACTTTCCTTTTATATTTATATACGATATGACTGCCATATAAATTATAATTTATCACAAGACACGATTAGGGTTCTATACACATTTGTATTATAACCTATTGAACTATTTGTGATTGCTTAATTTCGCTTTTCGTTTGGTTTTATGTAGCAGTCATATCGATTATAAGTTATCACAAAGTACGATTACGTTTCCATAAATGTTTAATTGAATTTTTCTGGCGATTTGTGATAGCAGTCGCCTACGTTGGCTCGTCCATTCCGTTGGCACCTGCGAATGTAGCAGCAAATGGCGGAGGGTCTCCTCTTCGTCCTAGAACGAGTCCTCCTCCACCGCCTCCTCCAACACAGGAAAGTGCTAATGACAATCCACAGAATAATCATCACCAGGTCAGTCGAATGAAAGAATGAACGAATCCAAATCATTTTTGAAAATTACACGATAACTGATCGAGTATATGTCTGGCTGGTAGGGCTCGACGAATGGACCTTCACCAATGGCCGCCTTGATGTCCGTCGCCGATAACCTAACGTCTCCGGAACCTGTGCCCCAGCCACCGAACAATCCAAGTCCCACGAGCAGAAGCCCACCAACTACAGCCACGAACGTTCAACAACGTAGCGCTTCCAGGGGTTCTCAGCATAGTCCTAATGGTTCAGGTAAATTGAGATCCTATACATATATGCATCAAACGTTCTAATCATTTTTGTCATCTGTAATAGCATCTGTACTGATTTCTCTCATCTAAAAAATATCTTCCCTCAAATATTTTATGCGATGAATGGGAAGAACATCATTCATTTATCAGATTTGTTAAAAATATTAAAATGTAGTGTCACTATGATTATTTGCATATTATTATTGATCCTCAGTTACTCTCGACGAATAAAACCGAAAAGTCCATCTTCTTGCAGGATCGTCCGGCAGAAGATCAAGCTGCTCCAGGCACGTGTCTTCGACAACGGTAACGACATCGTCCGAAGGTGCGGTTGCCCAATCAGCAGGTGCCGAGCCCGTATCAGCGCCAACTCTAAAATGCACGCTTTGTCAAGAACGCCTCGAGGACACGCACTTTGTTCAATGCCCGAGCGTTCCCCATCACAAGTTTTGTTTCCCTTGCAGTCGAGACAGCATAAAGAGACAGGGCGCTGGCTCTGAGGTTAGTATCCTTTGTCTGGTAATAGCTAGAAGAAATATTTACGAGGCCTGCTTATTTGCAATATGTATGTATATAAAAAATTATATAAAATTGGAAGCAATTATTGGAACGTGTTTGATTATTGACATTTATCATTTCAAAAGTTTTCCCTATGTTAAAGACAACGAGAAATCTTTCAAGGATTAGAAAAAAAAGTTCTTGCAAAAGACCAGGCTCTGCATATAAATGCTTTTTCTAACCACAATAGCTAATAGATCATCGATCAACATCGATCTAACGCAAACACGTATGTGTAAATTTACAGGTTTACTGTCCAAGTGGCGAAAAGTGTCCGCTGGCGAACAGCCAAGTCCCTTGGGCGTTTATGCAAGGGGAAATAGCAACCATTCTTGGTGAAGACACTACCGGCTCCGGGCTGAAGGTCAAGAAAGAAAGGGAAACTTAAGAGAGTTTCTTGAATTGTGACCGTGGGCTCCAATTTTTCGCCATCCCATCAAAACGACGGGAAGGTGTTAATGGTGTGAAACCGTGAAGGTTCACCAAAATCATTTTGGTAACGGTGTCAAAAGTTGGTTAACGCGAACCAACATAAACGACTAGAGCCAAAGACGCGTTGTCGGTACGAATTGGGTTCCCATGAGAGCAACGGTCGTTGTTGTCAGGGAAAGTGGACGATTTGGCCTTTCCTGCATTGTTTTTATCCAATTTTTTTTCCCACTGAGGTATTGTCTCGATCGTTCGATCGAACCCACAGAAATTGGTCTTGAGAAGAAGTCTTTGGCAAATTGTACGCTGGAGTCAATTCTATACACGCATACATTTACACAAAAACGCACACACTACGTATATGTAAATGTACGTATACGTTACACATACACACACACACACAAATATACACACGTATACAACACACACGTGTATATACGAATATTATGGAGGTAGCAGGTATCATGCCGGGCAGAATATAATTTTTTTTTTCTTTTCCTTTCCGATTCGAAACGGAAACAATTGTCGTTTGCCCGGCTCGAGTTGAAAGAGCCGATCCGAGCTCTCGTGTCTCACTTTTGTATTTGCATTCTGGCTCGAGATCGCCTTTCCTTTTTATCGTGTCGTTTCCTGCCTTGGAAGCCGCCATTTTGTTGGGCATGCGCAGCGCGCATACCACACACAATACAAAGAGAGGAAGATGTACAGATACACACGTACTCACACGACACACGAGTATTACGCGATTTTTCACAGAATCGCCATTACGATTTCGATTGTGTTTTAAAACATGGCCGCGCGACTTTTTCCGTCGTACACGAAGAAGCGCGACAATTTTCCGACAAATTTTCGTTTCGACGTGATCTTTTTCTACTTCGCTCGTTCTCCGTTTGTGTAAAGTATCGTCAAACAAATATTTCGAAACGCAACGCGCGGTGTTTCTTGTATATTATGTATATGTGTATATATCTATATATACTACGTTATTATTAGCGAAGAAAACGTACGACTAAAGGAGTACCCGTTCTCATGTGTACAAAAAAAAGAAGGGAGAAAAAACTCGCATTCGTTTGCATATTCGATTTCCTAAATTATTATTATTATTATCATTATACTTACTATTATTATTATTACTATTAATATCACTACTACTTTTTTTCTTCTCTGTCCCCCTCTATTCTCTTGTTTTTTTTTTTTTTTTAAACATATAAACATTTCGACGTCGTCACTTTCGGAGAGCTCAGAGCGTAAAACTTTTGTCCTGTAAAACTCTATACTCCGTTTTGCTTATACGTAAAAAATAAAAAAGGATCAATAAGAAAAAAAAAGAGAGAAAGGATCGTGCACGGTCCGATTTTTTTCGTGATCTACCGAAATATGGCGACGAGGAAGAGAAAAAGAGAGAGAGAGAGAGAGACTCGTCGATCCGATTTTCTAACGTCCACTTTCGCCTTTAGTTTATCGCCTAGACTTTAAGTGAGGGCTTTTTGGTTTTTCATTTTGCCTATGAAAATGAAGATACGCCCGTCAGATAGGAACCATACACTCGCTATTGTCTCTAAAAAAAAGGATACGAACGAAGGAAAGAAAGAAAAAAAGAAAGAAGGAAGGAAGAAAGGAATTAAAGAAGGATGGAAAGCAAGAGAAAAAAAAATGATGATAAAAAAGAGGAATAAGAAACGGGAAGAAAGCAGGCTGACTTTTTTTCGCTTTCGATAATCGGTGGACGCATGATTTTTTCATTCGCGACGAGATGAAACGACGACCACCGAAATCGTTAGCTACTCCTTGTTGTATATAGTTGTACAAAGACTCCGTAACGATTGGCACAACGAAAATTCGGTGCGAAATCGCGACGAGTTCTTTGCGCGGGAAATTCGAATTCCCGCAATTTGTGTGATCGAGCGCACATGCGCGCTCTATCCTTTGTGGTAGCGCCCTCTAGTTTCGAGACTCGTCGCGATTTCCATCCGAAGTGTCGAGGATTATGATGGAAAGATGATGATGATTATAATGATGATGATGATAAGGTAGAGAAAGAAAATAAAAAGAAGAGGAAGAACAATAAGTATAAGTTGAAAAGAAAATGACGAGATTGATGAGAGGATGATTCGATAAAAGGATAATAGCAATACACGCGATCCTACGTGATATATTTCTTTTCTTTCTTAAAGTCGATCGTGTTTTAATCGATTTTATCGACCGGGCTCGTATCGAACGAATATTTAATGGTTAATCGTGGACCGTTTTCATATTTGATCGTCAAATGCCATTGGTAGATAATATGATTCGCTCTTGGGCGTTTCTGTTGTTTTTTTTTCTCCCATTATCTGGGTTTTTAGCGCGTCAATTAACATAACACCCGGTCGATAAAACTTGGCGAAGGCTGATGATCGATAACGCTCGTGGACACTTAAAAAAAAAATTACGATTGCTCTGTAATATATACGTATATATATAAGAAGTGCGATAAAAACGAGCGGATAAATCGTAAGCGTGGGGATATGTCTTGTATGTACTTTGTACGAACGTGTTCGTACTGATTTTAAGCCGAGATATATGATAATGCGTATGTGTGTTTATATATATTTGAATGTATATGTATACATACATATACACACATATATCTTGGTCGTCGCCGATTTTTGCTACACGTAATTTGTTCGTGCGATATATGGGTGCCTCCATTTTTAAAATGGCTTGGCTCACCAATTCTTCATCGACTTTTTTCACGTTACACAAAAGCGTGTCGTTCTTCGAGCTGGTTGGACGAGTACCCGATCGAAAGACGGATCCAAAAAAATTCGCATTTTTCTATTTAATAAGAAATTAAAAAAAAAAAAAAAACGCAACGTTCGTACTGAGGGGGATCGGTCTTCGGATTCTTTTACGCTCGTCCATCCTCCATTTTGTTCTGTTCGAAACGCGGATCTTGCTCGAAGAACGAAACGATTTTTTAATACTTTTTTTTTTTTTTGTTTTTCTTTTTGGACGAGAGATGCGTTACGAAAATGCGCGTCTGTCATTTTTGCCGAAAATGATGAGAGAGTGAAGAGAGTGTGCGCGTGTGTGTGAGAGAGAGAGAGAAAGAGAAAAAGAAAGAGAGCTTTCACGAGTCATTACATTATTACCACTCTCGTTTCGTTCTTTCGTACTTTTTTTTTTTCTTCCTTTTCTTTTTTTTCTTCTCTTTGTCCTTTTCTTTTTTTTTTTTTATGACTCCTGTATAGTTAATCCACATGATACACACGAAAGCGATGAAAAAAAAAACACGAAAACAGTACGTCGAATAGCAATTGTAGTAGCGAATAATGAAATTTTCTAGTATACCATACCTCGAATGAAAACGCGTAACACTGTACTCTTTATCGTATGTATGCAGCAAGCAAAGGCAAAAATATATGTGTTGATGTGTAATCGTCATGCGTTTCGTTATTTCAAAAACATGTCCTCGGAAGTGGTAAATCGTATTATACCTGTTTCCAACGGCCAAGAGAAACGTCAGATTAATGTCTATCAGTAGATTTTATTACGTCGATGACGTTGATGTCGTCACGAAGCGTCGCACGAATTTCTAGACATTCAAAATCAATGCCAATGTTCAGCTGTGGTGAAAGGTAAGGGAGGGGGAAGGAAGGAAGAGCGCTGGGGAAGGGAGGATTACGGAACACAAGGAAAGCAATACCGGCATATTGATCTGTCGCTTCCAGACGGCCTGAACCGTCTGACGCCGAACGAATCCGGATTTAAAGCGAACGATTCATATCATTTATTTATTTTAATGTAAAACTATATTTTTTTGAAAGATGAGACTCGTTATGATGATTAAATAATCATTTGAAAATAATAATTATAAAATTGTATTTATATTGATATTATTATTCAAGATATTCAAATTACGGGATTGACTTCATTCGATTGAGATAAACGATAATTCATTCTCGAATTTCTTTTAATCAATATACTTTTTTTTAATATTAACATACACGTGCGTGTTTTTCTTCAATAAATGAAAATATGTGTTATAAAATTCAAACAAAAATTCTATTTAACCAGTGCAATCGATTACAATTTATTTAATTAAATACAATAAACTCAAATATATAACTTTTTGATAAAATGAAGAATTTTTACAATAAACATTTCGTTTGATGTCAATGACGTGACCAATCTTTAAAAAATGGCGAATCTCGTAACGAAATATCCTGAACGTCGCGCACGCTATGCAACCTTCCTCAATTTCATAATTTTCTATACGACAATATAGTTCGCGTGGTTCGAGGAAACAATCTTTCACCTTTAAGGGTCAACATTCGCGATCGTTACTCGCTTAAGGAGTATCGTTACGCGACAGTTCGTGCCCTGTACTTCGTCATCCTCCATTGTGACGTAAAAGAATATTTATTGGCGCGAAAATGTTTTGAAATCTTTTAATAGAGATTTGAATTAGTAAGTTGGACTCTGAATAAGGTTTTTAATTCTGATAACCCAAAAGCTCGAATTTATATTTGATAGAATATTTCGTTCATGTTGGTTGAAAATAACATTAAATTCTACAATTTTATTTTTGGTTAATATTTTCCATTCGTGTTATATCGTTCTTTATTTCGTATGTCCAATTTTTATAATAGGATTTAATTAAAAATGTTGCTCAGTGTACACGGTATTCTAAACTACCTTATTCTCTTAATAAAAAAAAATTATTCAAGTTTTAAAAGTTTTACACCCACTATTATACCACGATAGTAATCTGCGATGGTCCATCGTCTTTAAAGTGCATCGTGCATGTGCGTACCTTCGACGTACTGTTATTGATTATGGCGCATTAAAGCAGGGAGACCTCTTGGAACTACGTGGAGATCAATGACGTCCGCTTTAATGCTACTACGCCGCCATTGGTTCCCGTCACGAGAGAAAACGCGTCTCGCTAGTTTTTAAATATCTTGCAAATAAATAGAAGATAAATAAAATGTAATAACCATACGATGTCAATAAAAATTAATAATTTTATTATTATAAATGAAAGGAATGATTTTTTTTACAAAATTCGTCTTATTAATCGATTTTCTCTTTTTCAGGAGACGTCAATTTGTGGATCGAAGGGAGGGAGATAGATCGACGAGAAAAAAACGAGGTTCTTCCTGCGAATGTTATTGTGAATTAAAGGAAACAAACGATGAATCTTCTGCTCTTAGTAGTCAAAGATTTATTGAAAAAGACACTGGAAATAAATCCGAGAAGATGACGGCACGAAGTACTACGATCGATCTTGACATTGAATCGGTATCAAAAATTATTTTTTATTATTTTTCTTGTTATCTTATGTACAGTGCTATTCATAGATATTTAAAGTGATAAATTTTTGTAAATCCTGTAAATGTTTGTTTAGCCACATAAACAACAATTCAAGACAAACGCTCTCGAAAGTCCAACACTCAGCCCAGATACTGAAAAGGCGATAGAGAATGCAGAAAAAATACTAGAAGAAGTTCAATTTAGAATCACAGAAGCTTCTAAAATGTCTACTACTGGATTTAGTCGTGGAATCAAACATGAATTGTTAGTAAGAATTTTGTTATTATGTAAAATAGATTATGGCAAATGGACATGTTACAAATTTGTTAATTATAAATTTAATATTCCATTCGATTAATATTGAAATAATGAAGAAATTAATTTAATTCTTTCACAAATCGTTAACAACTATCCATTTGACCACAACCTATACCATATTTCTGTAAACACTAATCTTCTAAAGCATCCATCATTTTAAAGATACACAGACGATCTAGAGCTACCATTAGAAGATGAAACCGAAGAAAACCTTTACATACGCGAGCTCGTGTCATCGAGACTCAATCAAATTAATAACAATATTAGCGAAGATTCCGATGTCAGTACAGACAGAAAAAAAGTCATTAAAAAACGTAGTATAGATTTACTAGCACCAAAATTCCGAACAATGGAACGTCGATTTATGGATAATTTATATCGACCAACGAATCACTGTAGCGCATCTTTCGAACAAAGAAAATCTGAGGATTCAAAATTCGCGGCATCGAATGAAAAAAAAAGCGACGATCAGTCTATTGATATTATAATGCGCAAGACGAAATCTTTAACGATTCAAAAAGGACCGCCATTGAATATCGATAGAGAATTGAAGAAACAAAATTTAGGCTTTGTTCACATATCACCTGACACTTCTTACGTTGAAAATAACACGAATATTAATTTTTATTCATTTTCTCATGAATCCTGCAAGAAAAAAGATACACCATTAACAAGTATGGCAAACGAACAAGATAAAAAATTAATCGATAATGTAACGACTGACGTTATCGACAAACTCGATCGATCAACGAGTGAAAATCAAAAGTTAACGGAAGAAATAAATGTTTTTGAAGGAAAATCTCTTTCAAAGGACGACGTTGCTGTCTTGACTGACGTAGTGGGACAAGAGGATGATGTATTATTCGAAAGCCCAATAAATAACGGACGAGGAAAGAAAGATCGAAGAAACGTTTCTGAACATCTGCCACGGACAGGTGTTGACTACTTTACGTTGTACGACGAACCGAATTCTTATTATTCGAACGATGTAAGGAGGAACGAAGAAATTATACATTGCGAGGGAAATCGAATTATTCAAAAAATTTGTAGCCGTGACGTCGGTATCGATGTTCAAAATTCTTTGAGTAAAGATGAAACAAATGATACAATACAATTTTTAAATGATGATAAAGATTCTAATTGTTATGAAAAACGAACGAAAGATACAGTTACGAAAATTGAAGGTGATGTAGAAAAATGTAGAAAAAAGAAAAATATTAAAACTTTACAAGAACGTGATTTAAGTAAAGAATTTCATAACGTTATCGACAAGCGTTTCTCGGATATTTTCGCAAAACATGATCCAAGCAGTAAAATAAGTAGCAAGTGTAATAAATTTAACGAAGGAAAAGAAAGTACTGATCTTTCTGATACCAGTTTACAAGCCACAGACACCAGTTTTAATGACATCGAATTAAATGCACCTTCCATCGAAACTTTCGATAATATTTTATTAGTTTACGATAAAGTAATCGATCGTGTGTCTAAAAGTGAAAAGAAAATAGAAGACACGTTAAGGCGACTTGAACTTTCCTTATCCAATGAATCTTTGAAACCTGTCGTAACTAATACTGCAGTCAAACCATATGATTTAATACCTGGTAAAAAAACCGATAATTTTCATAATATTGATAAGAACGATCCGATATTACTGTTATCGGATAAATCAAAATCCATGATCGTTGATTATAAAGAAGATAAACTCGAAAGTAATTACGTATTAAAAAAAGGTGATTCATGCTTTTTGAAAAAGAAGTTTGATCTTAAAAACGAATCACGTTTAATTAAAAAACGAAGTCAGAAAATTAATGATGCCATTAGATCAGACGAGTCTAGTAGTTCGACAGAAAATATTGCTGATGAAAATAAAATATTAGAATTAAAGGGTAAAAGAAAGACTTTATCGAGCGATGAGAAACTGGAAAATTATGAGTCACATAAAGTTGATGCATACGTTGAATCATTGATGTTAAAAAACGAGAAATGGAATGAGAAGAAATTTGAACGTGTAGTTGTTAATAATTTACCGAGTGTAAGCCATACACCCTCGATGCTAGAAGAAATAATTAAACATTTGCAATCATTTTCGAATACGCCCCATCAGGATGTCCCAACTATTTTCAAAAATTTTATTATGGATGTCATGAACCGTGAATCTAGTTTAGTTCTTGATTTTTCGTCGATACAAAAACAAAATGATAGTACCACGAGTCGTGTACAAAATGGAAGTTCTTTGCAAGCGATTGCACAGAATGGCGAGTGCAAAATTCAAAAAGATGTTATCACTGATTCTCACGTTTTACCAGAACCATCTCTTGTGTACAATTCTGATAGAATTTTAGCGTCTAAAGAAAAATCTTTGAAAGTGTGTCCAATAAATTTAATCGAAATTAAACCTACTAGATATTCGGTCGATGAATTAAGTCAAACCGAAATTGAAGTACTTGAAAAAGGTACTCAGTATGAAGTTTCATACGAACAAAAAGATCTTGATGATGATGATCAAATTATTAAGGATGTTCGCTCGGATAAAAATAGCGCGGACAATATTTTGGAGAAAAATAACAAAATAAGCGAAAATTCTACAAAAGAGATAGAAATAATTAATCCAGATATTACAAAATTACAATTTGTTAAAAATGATGACTCTGAAAGTAATAGTAAAAGTTCTGAGGCAAATATAATTAATATGGATTCTGTAAAAAATTCAATAATGAAAGATCTGCATTCTGATCCAAATTTTTCGAAAAAAACACTCGAAAGGTTATCGGACAGTGAAGATAGCAGGTAGTATATAAATTATCAACATAATTAAATATTCTGAAAAATAGCAAATAGTAAAATATTTTTTGTTTTAGTAGTCGTTCCAACATAGCCAATGTAAAACGCATATACACAAACGTGAGTCGTTTTACTACGGTAAGAAATGTTTATATAAAAATATGTATAAATAAACAAAAAAATATTTAAAAAATTGAAATTGTTTTTTGATTCGATAAAAGTATGATAAATTGGTTACTTTTAGACATCGTCCGAAACGTCTCACTCGGAAGGAGAATTATATTTACCAAGTTCGTGTTCGTATTCTCTTGGAGAAGTTAGAATGGTAAAAAATTCAACTTCCATATGCAATCATGTACTCGTTAGCACAAGTACGCCGAGTTTAGGCGAGACCACAACTGTAAGTATTAAACCTTATCATAATCATTAAAATTTTATTTAACACGCTTTACTATTACCATTTGGCAAATAATTTAATAACAATAACATTTTTTATTGTTATAGTTATTAAAGCACAGTTCGGGCGAAATATATGTAGATAGTAGTGATACTTTGTAAAATAAGACAGAATGGTTCCAATCACCGATTAATTAGTTTAATGAAATCTATATATAATTCTAAGGTTTCCTATTCTATAAAAATTAATATTTATTATTATGGTAATAAAAAAAAAATCATCCCACTCGAACCATCAAAGCTTTCCAAGTATGACCAAGTTTTGTACACTTTATTCATAAAAAATATATGTACATAAATGTAAATAAAAAAAGTTCTTAACCAGTAAAGTATTATCGTGATGTAGCATGTATTACTATTAACATTTCGAGATTACAGAGCTACCTATCTAGTTATAGGTGGAAAGGAAAATACAAGTGACTCTAATAACATTTAAGATCTGCTAGTTACAGTATAAAATGAAAAAATGAAAAGAACTTTGTCTGATGTTGGATATTATATACATATATAGCGTCACTATGTACATGTCGTTTGTTCAGTTTATTGTAATATTAATAAAAGAGATTATGCTGTCACAAAAAATGCAAAAATTTATATATATGTATACGGTAACAAATTTTTATATAATGTCCATATCACTAATCACAGTATTCAGTCGACGATCACCTCGGAAAAAAATGTATGTGTATGCAATGATCGTCATTGTATTTTTATTATGCGGGCATACCTACGAAAAAAAAGACATCGTCCACTATCGAATTGAGTAACCTCCTCCTTTTTCGAAATCGATTATAAATTAGTAAAAGACAATTTATTTCTAATGTTAATGAAGTGATTCATTCTGGATTTCTTACGCATTTGTTCGTTACTTATAAGATAAGTTTTATAGATATATTGTCTTCGAAACACTGAAATCACCACTATTGTATTATAGCAGACAGTGATAGTATAATTTTTGTTAATACAAGTGTTTTTTGTACTTGAGATAAAATTTATCGTATTAAATACGCTAATTAGTGCATCTCATGTTTTTAATTTGATAAATAGATAAACGCGATGTTTAGACACATAAGCAAATAAGTATGTTTGTATATTCTATTTGGTAGAATACTTTTTTTTCTCGTCGCTTTCAAAGCCAGAATCTAAATCATCACTGTGAGATTTTTTTAAAGTAGAACTTTTTGAATTTTGTCTTGGAACTTTTTGCTCTGCTAAAAGTTGCTTAATAATGTCTAATAAATGCTGGAAAAAATTTGGATAGCCATCATAACCAGGAAAAACGTTTACATCGATAATAGCATATTTCCCAGTATTATTTTCTATCACAATATCGAAGCCAACTAAATGAAGTCCGAACACTTTTGTTATCACTTTGGTGATTTTTCTTACTATTTCCGGATTTGGTTTAACCACCGTAGGTATATTTTCCTCCGATAACACCGACCACTTTGATCTAGAATCTTGTTTGGATATATCATGGGAATTAAAAAACAATGTGCTTAGTGACGCACAATCATCTGGATAGAAATTTTTCAAGCTTGGCCGCTCAACTACATGGAAGTTTTCTCTGACTATATACACTTTGTATAAAATGGCATTATGATTGACAAAGTCTTGAGCGACGCATGGAGGTGGGCAGTCTTTTAAGTCTTTTGTATTAAAAATGACCATCATCTAGCAATAGAAATAGTTTTGTTATATAAAGATATAAAGAAATCAAAAAATAATATGCATATAATATTCACCTTGTGCGCATCTCTAGATCCATGAGCATAAAGTGGTTTACAAACAAAAGGAAACTTAATACCACTCTGTTTCAAAAGACACATATTTTCAACAACGTTTTTGCTCTTTAATTCCACAAAATTTGGAATAAATACATCTAAAAAAATAAATATGTTGTAAGGTTATACAAGATGAAGCATTTAACTTGTAACAAGTATAATACAATTTTATAGATTCTTTAGACTTACCATTAAAGTGTATACCTTCTTGTATAATTTTATAAGACTCATATCGGTTATGCAATTTTCTAACATTCTCCAAAGGATCTATTACTATTAACTCGGGATGTTTACTAATATATTCTTGTATGCTTGACACAATAGCAGCAGCCTTTAAAAGAAAGAGATGAATAATGATTCTAGTGAAAAACAAAGCAATCAATCTTATCGTACATTTTCATCACCGTTTCCGGCATGCGCCAGTACATCTATAAGTTTATGTAGAAATACGTGAAATGGTCCCTGTGATTCTAAATTAGAATTAATATCTATCTGAAAATGAGTAAAAGACTAATATTAGAAGAAATTGGGTTGCAGCAAATCTATACACAAAGCAAATAGGATTAAAAAGGAAGATGAAAGTTGCAAAAACATAACCTCACATACATTAAACGCTAATCTCTTTTTTTAAAACGATAAAAATATAAGAATGCAGAGAACTTACCATTTTTAACAAAAATCCTTCTTTTTTACATATTTTTTGGAATTCGTTAAAGTTCAACTTTTGTCGTTTCTTTTCGGATACCCAGTAGCTGATAACATATTTATCACACATCTCATTTGTCTCCTGTCTCGTATTTTGCAACATTATTTTTTCCTTTCAATCATCCAAATGTGTTTTCTTCATCGCTCTAGAACGCTACGATGTAAATTTAAATGTACCTTCCTATACTGTAAAGACACTTTTTTTGAACGGACTCATGATTCTACAGAACCATGCGGCTTTTCTACGTATGTTTTGAAACACTACATTTCGCGGTATTAGCACATGCACACATACCAGGTATATATAGCGTATTTATGACACATTGTTGGGCTGCGCCTGGGATTTCGCTCCTTATCATATTTTCTTATCCTACCGCAGATACAAAAGAATTATAGGCAAATGTTTATATCGTTATCAATGATACGATGGTATTCATTAATGTCACATATTCATTAACGTCATCTAGCAGCTGGATCTTTTAACTTTTTACTGAATTCTCGTTCATACAAATTGATGAAAAATGGCTATTAGGTAAATTTTTTTAAGTAAACTCTTTCAAATCAAAAAAATATTAGATGCCTGGATATTTCGATAAAGTTTTTATCGTCAGATGGCGCCTACAAGCAGTATTTTTAGCCGATTTTGCAAGGGTTCATTTTAAAAACTTCTTCCGACCACAATTATCGTTGGATTTTAACGATAGATAATTTATTGAAAACCTAAAAGATCTAGCTACAAGATGGTTGTAATCGAATTTTTATGGCAACTCTGTTTCGTTAAAAAAATTGCCTTTATCATTTTCTAATATGTTTCTCTCGTTAAAATTAATATTTTGTTAACATTCAAGTTATGTCATCTTCTAGCTTGATCTTTTAACGAATCCTTGTCATCAATTTTCTATTCAAAATAATTCTATTTCATGAATTTCAACATCGTAGTATATAATAAAGATTCAATGGCATAATAAATGTACTGTTTCAATTGGGAATAAGATATACATTCTAGCTAAAAAAAGATGTACATATATGTTTAAATAAATAAATAAACGTGTTTGGCTTATTTTTTCCGTGTAAAGATATAAAAATCATAAATATAAATGATACAAATGATGTTATTGCCTTTGTGCCATAACATAATGTAAACCGATAGAAAATTACATATACACAATCCTCTTATCAGAAATTACATGATTTAGTTTCCAAAAGAAAAACACAAAAAAAAGGATTAAATAACCTATAAGCCAGATACAGGCAAGATTACGTCAACAATATTTACACTCAACGAAAAAACCTTGTTCTCTACGGATTGAAGGTTATGTTTATATCTCACTCGTATCTTTTTATCGAAGAGTATCGTTCCATCCTAGTCTAACTTCTTACCAATAAACAATATCTACGTCTTTCTACAAAAGACATAATTTATTTAAAATAAAACAATGTTGACTAGCCAATCAAACAATAATCGATCACACAAATTTCTATTTCCATGAAACTTCACCGACTCGTCCTTCGCGTACCATAAACTTAAAACATTCTCCAACCAATCAGAGCGTCGCTTTAACGAGTCACGTAGACGAAACAACGTCGCAATTGGTCAAAAACTCTGGACCTACATCAACAAACTCGTCGCTCGTTGAATAAATCCCTTAAAGATACCGAAGAAAGAGAGAAAGAGACGAGGGAAGAAAATCTAATGCGACGAGAAGGAATTTAATATGTCTTTATCCCAAGACGCAGTGTCACGAGCGATTACGCTCGCCAAGGTCATCAGGAGAAAGAGCGTAGTAGCGATCTTGGTGCAGGCCTCTCTTCACCCTTCCCATCGTGACCGGTGTCGAGAAAATCCACTGGAGGATCCCCCACATTGCATCCCGGAGAAGCCATCGCTTCGAGCGATCGCGCGATGTCAACGAGGCGGAGAGGCGCGAGAAAGAGAAGGAAGGAAGGAACGTGTCAATCTGTATCGCGGAAAGTCCACGGCGTACGTCGTCGTTCGTCTTCGGTGTGGCGGTGCACCTCCGAGCGGTCCGGGTAGGGAAACAAGTGTCTGTGTACAAGATGGCGGCGCCCGGGTCTTTCGCTCTCGTGAAAATCGCGAGGAGGCGAGTGGTGCTCTTGTAAAAAAAAGGCGGAAACGACGAGTGGACTCGTCGCGAGGCGATACGGCCCCTCGGAGGAGAGCGGTATCGCAGAGAGCCGAGAATCCTCGCGTTTTGAACGATGTGATCCGTGAAGAAAGAAGAGAAGCCCTGACACCCCGAAGTCCCCGGAGCCTTAGCCCGGGGCTGCCGAGGCAGGCCAGGGAGATAGCCGTGTTACTCGGGAGGAGGCGTCTACGCGAAGAAGAGAGAGTAGTCGTACGAAGAAGTACGAGGAAGAAAGAAGTCGATCAAATACGAGGAGAGGAAAAGAGGAAAATAATAAAAAGAAGAGAAGGAAGGTGACGAAACGATCGGTTGGTTATTCGTGTTACAGTTCTCGGTTAGGTGTGCAGGTTCGTCCTTTTTCGGACGAATCGTCCTTCGTGCCCCTCCTTTCCCTTCCTCTTTTCCTTATCCAGGGTTCTACCATTGAACAACCAGGTCCTCTTTGGACCTCTGTCTGTCTCTCTCACTCGCTCTGCCCTATCTTTCCGTCTCGCTCGCTCGCTCTCTCCCTCTCTCTCTCTCACGCACACACGCATACGATCTTCTTGTCCTCTCTCTCTCTCCACCCCGTGAAGAGCTTCTTAGCCCGAAGACGCGCACGCCTTGGAAGGCCAAGGAAAGGTCTGCGACAACGACGTCACACAACAACAAGGAAAAGGACGATGATGACGACGTCGACAACGACTACGATGATGGTGGAGTCAAGGGAACGTTATCACGAGCTCTGCCGATTGTGTGCATCTTACGACGCCGTCAAGATGGATATTTTCGGGCAGGAGGGCAAAAACCGACAGCTCGTCGACAAAATTCAGACCTGCCTACCGTTCAAGGTGAATATCTTTTTTTTTTTTTTTCCTTTTCTTATAATTTCTATCTTTCCTTCTCTCTTTTTTTTTTGTTTCTTCGTCTGCTTCTTCTTCTGTCTCGTTCTCTTTTTTTCACTGCCAGGTTGATACGTCGTAGAGTACGCATTTGCCATTTACTACTACTACCTTTCAACCAAAGTCTCTGTATATTTGAGTCACCTTGTATACGAGACGCGTCGCGCCTCTCCGTGTCCTCGTCCTCGTCCTCGATCCTCCTTCAACAGCCCCTCGCAGCACCTCGTCTTTGACTTTAACGATTCACGACGATAGTTCTGCTCGTTTCGCTCGACAACGACAAGAACTGGAATGCTTGTTTCTTATTTTTTAACGAATGAACTATATACGATGTTATCGTCATTATTTGGACGATGATGATAATGATGATGACGAGGATGAGAAATTCTATGCAATGGGAGACATTTTGTTTTATTTGACGATGATCATCCTTGTAAAAATAAAAACAGCTTTTTTCTTTTTACTTCACCGGCGCGCTTTTCAAATATTTCTTTCTCGTCTCTATAAGCATCGTTTCGTAAATATTCGCGATCGTCGTGTGGAGAATTGTCATTGAACGTTTTCGGGTTTGCAAAGAATTTTGTTTAGAGGTTTCATCTTGTTTTATTTAGTATGATACTTTTTGAAAAATTCATTTGTCAAGATATTAATTGTCAATGTAACTTTTATTATGATCTGCCAATCGAATGACAACACGTTTATTGGTTTTATTGTAGATCACAGAAAATGATCGCCTTCCAAAGTGTTTATGTTATCGCTGTATGTACAACCTGGAGAATTTTTATGACTTCAGGACAGCGTGCGTCAATGCAGTGGCATTGTTGGAAAGATGTTTACCGCCGAGCGAATCTGTAAGAGTCTTTTTGTTTGTACGGTTTGGAATTGTTAAAACAGATATTTGAAGTACATGGTATTAAATTAAAACAATGTTTAACTCATAGGCAAACGGCGGGGACAAAAGCAATTGTATACATTATACAAATGTACATTCAGAGTTTCTGAAAGAAAAGGAAAACATACCTATACTAATACCCGAGGCTCCTATAGTAAATCCCAATGCAGCTTTGGGTACACCACCCAGATTAAATTCGGATGGAGAGGCAGATCATGAGATAGAAGAAATTCTTGACAATAGTGGCACGGACGAAGGTATGCACCCAATTTATTCTTAATGTATTTAACATTTCTGTGGCACATTTTTATTCTTTGTCTATCATTATTTATTTCTGTTTAATAAAAGAGGCAACCATAATAGACGATTCGGAAGATAGAAAGTCTGATGAATATGAAATGGATATGGAAACAAATCCAAGTGATTTCTTAGAAATGACCCCAATGGTAACAGAGGAAAATGAAGAAACTAATGCGAAAAGTATGCCTGTGGCGACCCAAGAAACTACGGTGTTTCAACATACATCTGAGCAACATGAAGTCTATGTTTGTTCATTATGCAACAAAGCATTCAGTTCCAAAGGACACTTGTCCCTTCATGCAAGAATTCATGTGGGTGCGGGTGATGTAATTGGTGAGAAAGTTATCACTGATGATCATACTTCCTATAAACGGCCTTATCAATGTGATCTTTGTAATAAATCTTACTCAACGGCAAAACATCGATGGGGACACGTTTCGACCACGCACAGGTACGAATATCTTTATTTATGCATTATACACGATGACGTTATTTTCTAAATTATATGTAATCTATAAAAGCATATGAGTAAATACATTTGTATTTTAGGGGACATCCTGCAGTAACGTGCGGATATTGTTCACGCATTTACTCAACGCGAACGAATCTTGAAGAACATATAAAATCACGACATGCGGGATTACCTGCACCATCTGAACTACCAAACCCCCTCTTCCGGTCTGAAACCAAATGCTACTGTAAAACATGTTCCAAAGTGTTCGCAAGCATAGTGGATTTGAATATACACAGTCGAATATGCGTTGGAGAGCAACAAACGGAACTAAAAGTCCGATCGGATATTAAGAGCGAGCCACAGAACAATAAAAGTCTGATTGACACCTCTGATATATCAAGTATAGATACGGATGACGAGCACAAAGGATTTAAAAGTGCAGAAGCAAAATTGGCTAAGAATCCCCAACTTACGATACTTAAGCAAGCACTGACAAAGGGGGATAGTTTAAAGAGAGACTTGGATGATAAAACGAGAGCCAACTGTAGTCCACAGAAAGTAGTCAAAACAGGTAATATATCAGTGTATATGTTTTAATATTGTCTTTTCATGATAATGAATGTTTACAAGGGGACTTTACATTCACTGTCTTTGGGATTTCAATGAGCCTTTACAAAATTATATATATATTTTACATAATATGAAATTATGATCCAGATTTTAACAGCTAGAGGTGTAAAGTCCCTTTCTTAGTCAATGATAAAATGTTATTGTATTTGATTAAATAATTTAAAAAAAAATGTGTAATTGACAGATAGCTGTGAAATGCAGAAAAGGTGGTACTGTGAAGCATGTCCTCAGAGTTTTATGTCGGTGGAAAGTCTTAAAGAACATGAGAGTACACACGATGCTGACAAACCCTATATTTGTATATTGTGTAAAAAAGACTTTACTTTAAAATCATCACTCAGCAGACATATCTTAGTATTACATGGTGTAGATCCAAGTCCTTTTATAGATAGCGATAAGTGTTTAAAAAGAGTAGTTCTTTCACAATCATGGGGTCAACAGATACCAATACCTGCATGCGATCAGAAAGATGCAAAGGAATCTTCGGACTTTCCTTTATCTCCAGAAAATTTAGAAAACGAAGAAGAAGATCCAGAGAGTAATCATGAAAATATGATAGAGATAGAGACCGTATTTGTATGTGAAATATGTACAAGAGATTTTAATGACAGAGCATCCTTATGGCTTCATATACGTGCAACGCATAAAGAATGCGCAGCTTTTGCTTGTGGAGTGTGTTTGAAAATATGTTCTGACAATACGCAACTTCTAAATCATGTTAATATGTACCATGGAGGATCGAAGTTATTAGTATCAGAACAAAGAAGGTAATTGATTCTATATAAATATGATTACATAAGAAATATATCATTATCAAGACAGCTATATATTATTTTGTTTTATTTTAATTGTGACATTAGGTATAGCTGCACAATATGCGGTAGACAGCATGATTCACGAAAGAAGTTGATTGCCCATGTGTCGATACATAATGTAGATCCTGCTTATGACCCTGCAAATTTTGTACAATTAAACAGTAATTATTATAATGAAACATTAAATGGTAATGAAGGGACTGAACACATGATGGAATTTGATGGAGATGAAGGAGAAAAAATAGACTGTTATATTTGTTATAAATCATTTCCAAATGAGGATCATCTTATACGACATCAAAGAAATGCTCATAAGGTTACTTTTTGGAAATATTGAATAAAACCATCTTTGAATAAAAATCAGTTATTAAATATGCAATAATATTTATGTTTTTATTAGTCCGAACAAATGGCTCCAGTGGCAGATGCTTTTGGCAATGGAAATCCTGCAAATATGAATGGTACTGGTAACAGAGCCCAGTATCACTTATTTTTTGTGTGTGAACTTTGCGGTAGCTCACATCCTAGTAAATGGGAGCGTTGGTTACATGTCAGTAGTACGCATAGCAACGAGCCAACTATCAAGGTATATTGCAAATTAAAATTAAAGCTCAATATTACGTCAGAAAATGATATTTTTTACGTTAAAATTCTTTTCATCTTGCAGTGCGAACGGGATGATTGCGGGAAAATATTTGCCACAAAGTCGCTACGTAACGAACACGTTCAACATCACTTGATCCAAGGAGCTTCCCCAAATACTTGTGAAATCTGTGGAAAATTATGGGGTAGTCGAGTTGATTATTGGAAACATGTGATGGGAGTACATTCTGATACAGTCCCACTAATATGTGGCGTTTGTCTGAAAGTATTTCCAGATGTGTTACAACTTAGTACACATGTCAAAACCAAACACTGGCCACTGACCAACGGTGACTTTAGTTGTGACATATGTGGAAGACCCTATTCCAACAAATCCAAAATGTCTAGACATAGAAAAATTCATGGATTGGAGATCGATGGTTACGATAACAGCAGTATCAATGAAGCTTTGAACGAAGCGTCTAAATTTGAGCACAGTGTACCGCCAGAAATGGATTTGACTTGCGAATTGTGCGCTGATATGAAATTTTCAAACCTGGAAGGCTTATGTAGTCACAGACGTATCGTACATGGTCTATTCCCTTGTGATCTTTGTAACAAGTGTTATGGCAGAACTTCTCATTTATGGAAACACGTAAATCGGGTACACAAAGGTCACGTGGATATAACTTGTCCTTATTGTCTAAAAACCAGTGCATCCAAAGATCATTTAGCAGCACACATTGCGAAGATTCATAGGTACGAGCCAGAAGTTAGAAAGGATAATAAAAATTCTGTCAATTTCAAATCTTCGAACGTGGAGGACGGGGTCCTGCATTACTGTGAAAAATGTAATAAAGGATTTCACAAGCGGTATTTACTTAGACGTCACATGAAAGGTTGCCAAAATTATCGAAAGGATCCAGGAGCATTATTAACTCGTTGTCGTGCTTGCGAAAGAATATTTAAAGATCGTGCGAGTCTTCAAAAACATATAGAGAATCATCATAGTACATACACTTGTCACTTGTGTAATGAAACGATTACATCCAAGTTAGGAATCATGACTCACAATCGAGTAAAACATATGGACCATCCAGATTTGACTTGTGACTACATCAGTTGTAAAAAATTATTCAGGACAAAGGAAGATTTAGAAACGCATAGAAAGGATCACAAATATCACATAAGTCCAAATGTTTGTGACTTCTGCGGAGATACCGTAGAGAACAAACTTAAATTAAAGATGCATGTATTATCGTTACATCGAAATGAGATTGGTGTATCTTGTGGAGTTTGCTTGATACCTATGAAAGATCCTAAAGATTTGAAGAAACATGTTGAGGATGTTCACGAAAGTGTGCTATCAAAACCAAACACATGTCAGGTTTGTGGTAAACAGTACGCATCGAAGTGGAAAGCTTTTGATCACACAAAGAAATGTCATGGAAAAGTATTTAGAACATGCAAACAATGTTTAGCAGTTTTTACCAATGATGCAGACATCAGAGATCATTACGAACATGTTCATAACGTCCCGAAGGATCAATTAGCCGCGTTCGAGTATCGTATGGACATCGGATCCAAAGTTGACGAGTATGGTGTACCAACGGACATTGTTGTAAAGGAAGAACCAGACGATCTAGACTTCGACGAAGACTTATGCGAGGAGGACTTGAACGATTCTAAACGCAGAAGATCATTAACCGACACTTATGATTGCGAAATGTGTCCAGAAATTTTACTAAATTTCGATACATTGGCAAAACATTATCAAAACGTTCACAACACCGATCCCATCCGTATGTTTAAAAAGATAAAACAAGATAGTGACAATGGTAAACGTAAAATGAGGAATAGAAAGAATTTTGAGTGTAAAAATTGCAAAAAACAATTTTGTACAAAAACTTTGTTCTGGAATCACATAAATATATGCACGAGACGTAACACGTTTAACAGACTAGATGTACCAAATATTATCCCAACGTCGATCTTGGAAACTCACTTGAAAAATAATAACCAAATAAAGAAGGAGGAAACATCGTCGTTCATAAACGAATCGAATCTAAACATTCCAGATTTCAATTTATTCGAGGATATTAATTTACAATTATCAGGACAAAAGCCAGTACCAAATTTAATGCCATTGTCTCACGTGAAACCTCCCTCTACGGTAAAATGTTCTAGAAAAGATTCTCGGAAGGTATATGACGAATCGACAAATACCGAATGTGCGTGCGAGGTGTGCGGTAAGCAATGGCCAGCTAAAAAACATCTTTGGCAACATTTAATCCGTTTCCATAGAGCAGAGGCAGCTGTGACATGTGGCGTTTGTTTGAAATTATGTAAAACTTATCAGGACTTGTCCGATCATTTAAAAGCAACTCATGCTGCTATATTATCTTGCGAAGGCAATAATTTCACTTGTAAAACATGTGGTCGTTATCACAATGCCAGAAGTAAACTACTATTGCACATGAGTATTCATATTAATTATGTTGGAAACTTTTGGTGCCAAAAATGTCAACAGAACTTTGAGAATGAGATGAAATTTTCTGAACATATATTAGAATGTAACAAGAAAACCGAATCAGAAAGAAGTAACTTGGAAGATAATATAAAGAATGAACAAGATGAGAAAGGTAGTTTGATAGGCGATGAGACTTCGATGGTGGAAGAAGAAGTGGAAGAAGTCGAAGACTTTGAGTCTGAGGCAGAAGAGGATGCCGCTACTCACGAGGACACTAACAGTGAGAATTCTGAAAATTCTGAGGACTCTGATAGCGGTAGTAACACCAGTACGAGCGATGAAGAAGAAGTTGAAGAAGAAAATGAATCCGAGGCCGAGTCCAGACCCAACAGTAGAGCCACAGGAGATGTTTCATGTAATTCTGATAGCGATGATACCGATACAGATAATTCAGAAGAAGGTGCCATTGAAAATAAACCCCTAAACGATATGAATTGCTTTAGGATGTGCAACGAAGATAAAGAAAGAAATATATCTATGAAGCAAAATTTAGAAGAACAGCTGATGGATGAAGGAACAGTCGAAGAAAGTAAAGAAGTATCCAACGAAGAAGAACGAGACTTGGATTTAAAAGAAATGAGTGGAACAAAGTTGAACAATTTTCATGTAAAGGAATCCGTCGAAGAAGGAAGAAGTGATTTAGATTTTTCAGACGACGATGGTCCACCCGTTCTCAGTCCAATCATGCCATTGTTAGAACATGGAACTGAACAACATAGTAGTCCTATAGACGAGATGAGACACAAGCTGACTCCAATGGTCCCATTATCGATGCACGTTGAAAAAGAGTTAGAAATGTGCGAATTATCCGAAAATGGTAACGATGCTGAAAGAGGTACCACATCTTCTATGTCAAATCCTATAAATTTTTACGAAAACACTGACAATGATAAAGACATGAACGCTAACGCGTCACCTAATAATTTAGAGTATGGCTGCGACGATTTTGAAAATAGTAGAATGGATAACGAGGACGATAGTATGTCTGGTAACGACGAAGGACAAATGGAGATAGAAGAACAAAATGAAGATTGTCATTCTGTTAATAGATTTGAGAAATTAGAAATTACTGAATGCATGAACGATTCCGAGGTAGATTCCTCCTACGAAGAAAACTTGGAGGAAGAGATGAAATTTGATAACGACACTAGGGACAACGATGTACAAATTCATAATTTGGAAGGAGCAGTCTTGATGGTGGCTAATGATGCCGAAGGTAATCAGATCTTGATTCAACAAAACGTACTAACTATAGGGAACGATGACTCTGATACAGGAGCAACGGAATACATTTATCAAGAAAGCAACGAGTACGAAATGGAAGAGTACGGAATAGAACGACACGAGACAAATTCTACGATACAGTCTGATGATATTCAAGAAATGGCGTATGTTCAGGATATATCAGAAAATGAGGATAGTATCGAGGAGGTAGAGATTAGTGATATGCAAGAACAAAGTATGAGTGCCAAAAGCAAACAGTCTAGCTTGTAAGTCTGTAACAAAGTGGTGTAAGATAAGAAATATCGAAGAGGGTCCATAACAGTTTGTGGGTGGGAGTCGTTCAAATGTCGTATGTACCTTGAAGGAATGGATGAACATTGTACAGTAGTATAAGTACAAATATTTGTAGCTTTGGCAAATTTTTTATAGAATTTTCCTAGAACGTAACACATGATATACACATATATATCATACCGAATAATCAGCAACCAAGGATATCATATTATTTTTTTCTGAATATGATATACCGCACAGAAACTTCAAGCTTCCAAAATTTCATTTCAATCGATGATCTATAATAATTGCGTAATTGATAGGACTTATATCCTGTTGAAAGATACTTTGTGATGATCCTGTTACTTCGGATGTCTCGTGGCACGTGTTTTGCATACGTAAATGCAAAAGTGATCTTCGTATCGTTTACGAAAAAATAGAAAGACGGGCCTCTAATATATAATTATTATTTTCTTCTTCTGCGCTTGTAGACTAATTCGATAGAATTAGTTGAAAAATATTCTTTTATTCGAGCGATCGTAATATTGCCTGGATCGATGGGCGTCTTATATTCTATTTTTTAATTGTTACTCGTTGATATTCATTCCAAAATAAGTTCTAAGAGATCTATTAATCGATTATTATTATTAATACATGACAATACTTCGTAAACTTAATGTTTTTTAACTTATTACAAGAGCGACGAGTTAAAGAATGAGCGCGCTTCAAATGAAATTTTCAAAAAATCCAATTTAACCGGGAACCGCACACGTGACGATGGCGCAGGCGCAATAGGTGGGAGCAGTAATATGACGAATACTTGGCGCGTAAATTTCTTTATTCCGTTAGTAGTAGGTTACGAGTTTCGGACGTGATTTTTTTTTTTTCTACGTTCTTGTTTGAATTGAGTTTGAGGTAATTTTTTTCTTGTTATTTCTATGTTGCATCCGCTTCTTCTTTTCTCTCCTCTCTTGATTGCTCATATGCGTTCTATTATCCTATTCCCTCGCTCTTTTTATTCTTGTTTTCTATATAATTCCAATTAGTATAAAGTTCAATATATCTTACAATGAATCATCATCGAGAGCACAGTTAAAGGTATAAGTTATAATAATCAGTTATGTCATCTTTAGGCTGACACACGAATAGTATTCATATTTTCCGGTATTAAGCATTTTATATAGCTCTTCGTGCACACATAAATATAATTAACAAACTTTTCGTTCATAGAGTTTATTTCGTTGTCTTCTTTTTTTTTGCAAAAGTTTTAGACATGCGGCAGTAGGTGGACGATAAGCATTAAATATGATACGTACTTGTAACAATTAAATTGATCGTACAATAACACGTGATCCAGCGATTATTATTATTATTATCATCATCAACAATGGAAACGCTCGCACCATAATCTTCTCGCTGCATTAATCAAATCCGAATTTGCGGTAGTAAATCCAGGTAGTGTTTTTTTTTATATTTTTAATGCCTACTCGTTTATTATATAAACAATATATATAAATATATACTTCACTGCTCCATCAACAAAACTGATCTTGCGTTAATTTCGAGACAAAGGGTGAATGTTATGTATATACGTATTTCGAACATATTAATCGAAATTAATTAGAGAAATAAAATTACGAGAGCGACTCGTATCGAATTACTGCGACATCTATCGAGAAAATACTACACGTAATCATTTTGTAGATATTGTAGCATAAAACATCGACCGTAAGGTTTAACGATTATATCTACGACATAAGACTTTATTATAAAGCTATTTAATAATAATAATAATAATAATAATAATAGTAACAACAACAATGATAACGTTTAATGAATAGGTAATATCAGGATAGGTAAATCGATGAGGATAAGTGATTACATTATTATCAAGTGATATGATAATATTCCGTCATTTTTAACCACAAACTATTTATCCTAAATTAAACTATAAGGAAATTGTATATTGTGACACGCGTCTTGCTGAGCCATGTATAAATAATAATAATAATAATAATAATAATATTGATAACGATAATTATAATTATGATTAATATTAATAATAATAATAATGATACGAATGATAGGTAGAAACGCGATTGCATGTATGTACTGAGCTATAAAGAAAGCAAAGCTCAGCTGGCGGGTACAAGGTCCTTGCAATTTTAGAAAATTGATATATATAAATATATAGCGTAACTTCGAGAGAAAATAATGCGAACATACAAAGATTTGACAGTGCCGAGGCTATTACGATTGTTATATTAACAAATAATCCGGAAATAAATGCCTTAGGACATTTACATTTTTCAGATATGTCGTTTGATTATTTATATTCCATTCGTGCAAGCAAACTAATGAACAAAACACACACATATACGCCATACATACATACGCAAACTCAAAGAAAATGTAAATTTGTGATGAACTATGACAAGAACATTTCGTTTAGCAATAATACACGGTATATCATTAATCCAGTTATGTAGAAAGAAGATCGTAAATTGATTGTAATTAGCATGTTCATTCATTTCTAGAACAAGCGAGTGTGTTACGTGAAACATAAATTATACTTTTTTATGGTTGACTGGAAGAAAAAGAAAGAGGGAAAAAACGCAACTGTGAAATAAAATTAGAAAACAAAAAAAAAAAAAACATGAAGTGAAGGAGGATGGAGAAACGATTTTACACTTTAAGATTGTAGAAGAAGAGATGAAGAAAGACACAAGTATTTTTTCCACGGCTGTTCTGCTGCGCAGAGTATATACGTTAGTGGTAATCGTTAATGTTTTATTCTGATGTTGTAGATTCAACTTAACTGATTATTAAAGAGCAATGTTGAAGCTTTTCAAACCTAGGAGTCAAGTCCTTTTTTTTCACATTTCAAGCTGGCGTGCGATCTTTTTTTAATAATCGATACAAATTTCAAAGATCTATATATATATTTACGGTACATATATATGGGTCCGGAATTATCCGAACCAAACTGATCATTTGTGGTGCTAATTAATGATATATCATGCGCTATTTTAAAGATAGGATTTACGCTAAACGAACCTTCGTTACGTTTATTATTAGCTGTGAAATATCTTGCTGCAGCGAGGACTGTAAAATGTATTTAACGATAAGATTTATTCAGACAAGGTTCACTCGTTTATCATGTAACGATGACTCGTAGACTTTTGTAAAATACTAAAAGAACGAAAAGAAAAAAAAAAAAAAAAATAGGTGCAGTCGAGGAACGTTATTTCGTATCTACATATATATATTTTCACGCACACGATCTCGACACGAGTGACGAATAGATCGAGTAATAAGTATTATGAGTTTCCTTGTCTGTTTCAAGAATAATTTTTCTATCTTAAAAAAAAAATAAATTGTCTATTTCGGAGTTCTAGAGGTCTCTCTTTGTTCTATACGTAACAACGTCCAACACACGCATGTTTCATCGACGTCGCAAGTAAATACCACTTTTTCACGACAATCTTTTTTATTTTTAAATTTATTAATCAGCTGTTCAATATTTTTCTTTTCGACCTTTCATTTTTTGACCTAATCATTTTTTGGCCTTGAGGCATCGTACGTTCGTTTTTTTAATTTTTCCACAAATTCACAATACTATCGTGTTAAATTGAATTGTTACCTTCTTTTATTTTTTCATGAAATTGTAGATATCCTATCTTTTCGTCGCAGCAGGCTGGAAAACCAAGCGGAAAACGCGGAATCCGCGAAATCCGCGTCCTTAGCTTCGCCACACGAGTGCACCTGTATGGATCAGTGAGTATCATTCATGAATAGAATCGTTGAAACCGAGCGTTCTAATCTAACAATTGTTGCTGCGCGAATTCGCGAGATTTGAGTATGTGTGTATACTTACGTTAAAATGAGCTTTCGAATACGAACGATTGCGCGTAGCGCGATTAAACAAAGAATAATAATCCGATAAATTGAATTAATTCGGTGTTCACAAGTTTAAATCTGAATTTATTTGGAAAATGAATCTAGAAATTAATTTTAATCATATTATTTATCATTTATGCTTCTTCTTTAGATAAATAAACAATTAAGAAAAAAATAAATACTATAATAGTTATAAATAACTTATTCGAAATTGTTAGAAAATGCATCACAAATCAGGTAGAAGCGAACACTTGCTAATTAATGGCTCTTATTATTGTATTTACAACATTATTAAGCCGATTAAGGAGATATCCGTTAAACAAATCGATCAAGTTAAATCGTAAGCACATCGCACGCAATTCAAACAATATATCATTGATTATCGGTTCAACGACATACTTCTAATAGGACAAATAGCGCACCGGGTATGCTTTGTCTAACGAGAGATCAAATTAATGGACGCTTCATCTAACTGTGCGATCGTTGCTCGAACTAATTTCCTACAGCAAAATCACGTTTATACACGAGTACGTCTCTTTACATGTGTGATTGACGATTTGCAAAATTAACTACGGCTTCGTGGTCCCGTTAAATCAGCAATCAGTGATAAACTGTATTTTTTTCCTTCAGGTTTTAATGATGATCCGAAATAATTGAATCTAATCAAGGTCGTGTCATTAACATACCGTGCATTACGAGGGAGGTCGTAGCAATGTCAGAAGGTGTTCGATGCAAACCGTCTTATACGAGGGTCATCTGTAGTTAGCAACGTATAAACCCTAACGATCACTTATACTTAATAATTTCCAAGTCCATAACATAATACAACCATCATAAAAACTCTTACAACACATAAAACCTAACTATCTTACTTTTTACTCGGACTTAATATTTTCTAAACTCCACGTACTATCATATCACGGCCTTCTCTCTCTCCCGGCAACAACCATCAGCGGTCCAATTAAACCCCAGGCTCAAACAAAAACCACCCCACCTGAGTAACCTCGAAGAAGAAACCAGGTCGAAGAAAAAAGAAGAAGAGAAAAAAAGAAAGAAAGGATACTCGTGAAAGTAGGATCAGTGGTCTCAAAGATGAACACTAGGTCGCGTAGGAAGTCTCTCATTCGATGTGAGTTTCGTACAGGTGTGTTGTGTCAGGGATTGATTGGGAAAGGGGTTATTCGAGCAGCTGTCCGAAGGGTAACAGCAATAGCTACAGTTGGCTTGGTAGACCGCAACCTGTCCTGTTGAACTGTTTGCATATTTTAAAATTTTCATTCGATAGTCGATGTTACGAGAGCCTATCGTGAGAAACATCGCAATGATCAGTAATATAGCCATAGTATGGTAACGTTCTGTGTTCTAGGAGTAGGATCGAAAGGACGACGTCAACGTTGGTCGTCTTCCGCAGGTGTGCGCGGGCTCGTCGACTTGTCCGTGGCTACGTTCTCGACGATGGTGGGTAAAAGGGGTGAGGGGTTACTTGGTGGGTGGGTGTAAAGGGAGAAAGACAGAGAGGGGGTTGAAAAGCTGCGTGTGTGGTGAGTGTCGTTTCGTTCGATACGTGCGCGCGCGCGGCAAACGAATCGGCTCCGCTTCGCGGACAGTGCCGCCACAGCTCTCGAAAGAGACGCCCGTGATTTTGCACCCCCGTACGAAGCAGAATCTACCGGACTATACGTCGAGGGTGCACCACGGCTCTCTACCTGTCTATCTCTTTCTCTTTCTTCTTCTTCTTCTTCTTCTTCTCCTTCTTTTCCTTCTCTATCTTTCCTTTTTTCTCTATCTTCTTTTTTCTCTTCTTTTACATTCTAGCCCTTCATCCTTGTTTATATCATACCATTGGAAGATTTCCTCGTTACATCCTACCTTTATATCTTAACCCATTCCCGCGGCTTCTTTTTCTTCTTTTTGGTCTGTACCTTCTCATCATCTCAGTGTTCCTCTCACGAGAACCCCAACACACGCGAGTTCTACCCCGTACGTTGATCGTACACACACGAGTACGCGAGTGCAGTTCGAAGGAGAAGTACGGAGCAGCACCCTCGAGTATTTTCGTGATTGTGAGATGGTGTTCGTGAACGTGCTGGTGCTCGTTGCTACCCCCGTTGGTGTTCACACGGAAACGCGTTAAAAGAGTTCACTGTTTTTTTTCTCTCCCTTTCGTTAATGATAACGACGATACTGCGTACCACATTGCGTGGGGGTATCTTTGGAATAAGAGTATAAAACCTACAAGCATTTGGGTTTCTTTTTCTTATACTGCACATCAGGTGGTATTGGCATTCTACGTTTCGTCGACCTCAATTTTTATTTTTCCCGAAAATTGATCGGGTTAAGGGACGATCTACGATAGATGCCGTTCTCCCATGCATATGTGTTTCTCTGTGTACGAATACGCGTACATACACGCGTCGTCCATCTATCAGCTTTTCGAGCTGGCTAACCCAGGATACGATGCGAGAAGGAGCGTTGCTCCATAGCCCAGGCCAACGACTCGAGGAAGGGCGTAACGCTCAGCATCGATAGATTTTTGTGTGGAATTAAGGAAGGATCGCCCGCTGAGTATATACCCGGTAAATAGAACGACGTCGAGTTGTCCGTGCGACACGCGCGAGCGCGATCTACTTTGCGGTAGAGAGGATGTTGAATGGCCGATAAACCGAAGGGAGGATAGAGTACGACGTTAGGAAGGGTCAGGGTGATCGACCCGTAAGGCAACCACCTGACACTCTCTCTCTGTCTCTCTCTCTTTTACCCCACCTCGGTCCCTTACCAACAAGAAATACTTCGCGATTCGGTCTCTACCTAGCTTGGAACTATTCCAAAACAGAGAGAAGGATTTCCAAGCGATTCTGCTTTCATGGCTTTCTTGAATTCCAACCGATTTCGCGCGCTACCAGAAGAACATCGTTTCGTCAAACCGCGAACACGTTTGCTTCAGTTCCCTCGATCGAGGCTTGACATTGATTAACACCGCGATCGAAGTTAGACCAAACTCTTCGAGCTCGACTTCCATCGAGTTTGCGTGTCGGTGTTAAACGAGTAAATTAGCTTACGATCCGTCGTTTAACCAGGCACGAGATACTTCCAAGACAAGATGGTGAATTTTCGTATTTCCGGTTAGGTCTAGGTTTGTTTTATCGTGGTATCTGCAAATCGTGCTTATTTTTAGAATTAATTTCCTTGATTTTGACACGTTGAAAGAAAGAGAGAGAGAGAGGGAGATGAGCACAGGCGGCGGTAGTTCGAAGTAGTAATAGAATTTTTCTAAAGAAAGATCAACCCCCAACATCCAAAGATAGTATTTAAAAACAAAGGACGTTCTCCGTAGCGATCAGGACAGTTTCGAGGTGACAAACTGCACCGGTATGATTCGTCGAGAGGACATCGACGATGAGTTCCTGCTTTTCGTTGTCCGAGGAGACCGCTGCGATCGAAATTAGCGTGGCAGAGTGGGGAGAAGAAAGAGAAGGGATAAAGGATATATCAAAAAGGTGAGAGTAGGATCATCAGAGATGGAAGCTACAAGGTGATGAAGAACCAACATAGATCCCAATGATACCTCGGCGAGGTGGAAGCGAGGGGTGTAAAGGTCCACCCAGTCCGCCGAGTAGCGGTTCCGAGGACAACGGATTTGTTAATCGTCCTCGGGTTGCTGGTCTATACGTGAAGAATCTTAGCAGAGAAGAGCTGGATAGCCTGGCGGAGGAAGGCATTTACGGGCCGAAGGGGGATCCAACGGAGAGGCGGCGGGATGGCGGTAGTCAAAGGAGTTTGAATCTTCCCGGCCCGAGCCGAGAGTTCGAGGGACATCTTCGTTACGCGGGCCCAACGTCCAGGACACCCCAGCCACCGAGAAGATCGGCTATCGGCATTAGGTATCATGAAGCCGAGAGAAGACTCGAGCATCATGGTTCCGTGCCGATCGACAGAGGTTGGTCGAGGCGTTTCGACGAGGGTTCGAGACACGGTTCGCCCGTGCGAGAATCCTTCGGATCGGCCGATAGTTGGAAGTCTCCTCTCATGTGGAGAATGGGGAATTCGCCGCGAGGGAGTGCAATGGACGTGCGAGTCCCGAAGGACTCGAGATCCTCGAGTTCTCGTACTACGGATTTCGAGAGGAGCCGTTCGAAGAGCCCAGAGGAACCACCGGTTCCTCCGCCACGAAGAACGCGAAGATCAGACGAGCGGGAATCCCCTAAGAAGCAGCCGGCGAGAAGATCGCCACCTCCTTACGCGGGCCTGAGTCCACCCGAATATACGGTCTATGACGATTACGATTACGAGGACAGCCTGTCCAGGTTGTTCCCGAGATGTGCCGGGAGACCGTTCGCGGAAAGTCCTCAATACGATCACCCGAGAACGAGTACTTCCGAGATTCGAGTAGAGACTGAACCTGGTGAAGCCCGCGAAGCATCAGCTTCGAAAACCGACGAACATAGTCCACCTGATACGATGCCTAGAACACCAACAGATGAAAAATCCAGTCCGGTTCTAAAGGAAGAAGATGATCGCGATGGATCACCACCGAAGAAATCATCCAGGATCCAAGATAGCACGAGACTTCGGCCACCTTTAGCAGGAACGGCCGGAACCTCTGCGGACTCGGGTACTGGTGATTCCGGAAGTGCTGAGATCCAAGCCGATACCATGGGGACGCCAAGAGCTAGCTCGACGATTGCCCTCGATACGGTAACCACAAATACCGAGGGCAAATCTCCAGGCTCCAAGACACCTGCCAAGGGTGCCAAACAAACTGTGAAACCCTTCACGAAGGAGAGCCTGGACAGGCTGGAGAACAGAACGGTTCAGCTGGTGAGAGACTATGGGTTTCAGCCAAAGAGGAAGATGTCGGTCGAGGACGGTGCAGTTCTACCAATGAAATTCGAACCTTTCCCGACGGAACTTTATGGCAGGCCTCTCGAAGAAATCGATAACTTTATATACGACGAGGTAAGTCAGAAATCGTCTTTCCCCTTGAACTTCATCTTATCAGCTAGAACGGATCGTTCCTATCAGAAAAGGAGAAACTTCATAAACGAATCGTTACCACCTTTTTTATTGTAGTAACGAGAACGAACGTCATCACGGGGGGTTGCGCGATAAGAGGGTGAGAATAAACTCGTTATCGCTTTCGTTGGGCAAACACCCTGCGATCAAGCTTTGAAAGATCTTAAGCCGCATACTAGGATTCTTGTTAAGCATCGTTTACCGTCACGATCATCACTTCGTAAGGATTAGCTACGTAAAATCTTCTTTACCCTTAGCACCGTTACTTCTCCCTTTGACGACACGACTTGAAACTCGAGTTTCCACGTTGTTACGTGTTATACCAACGTTGCTCGAGTTGCAATATGACTATCGTTCCTGTATGCGAATTTCGCATTAAACGCGATTGAAATTCCCTCAGAATTGCGGTATTAGCGAGCTCTTCGAGCACGAAACATTTTCGATACTTGAACGGGCGTGTTCCACGATATTCTCTTTAAACAAAGGACGACGAAAGAAAGGGAGAGAATTCGATGATAAGAATAGAGTAAAAATATCATGAACAATAAACAGGCAGGAATGGAAACGCTAAAACGACGATTATTAAATCAGGGTAATCGGTAGAAACTGGGATCAATATCGGAATTACGTGTTCATGAATCGATAGATCAAGAAACGGATTTAATCTTGGGTTCACATCGAGTTGCAACTTGGTATAGAAGTGCAAGTGTTTGATATTTATTACAATCGAATCACTTTGGAGTATATATGAAATGTGCGGGTTCACGGTTTAATACCATAGCAGCATACGCGGTATAGGCTCACAATGCGGAGGCACCCTTACGTCACGGTAAATGCAAACACTGTTGCGGAACCTTGCGTGAAAAGAGCTCTGACGAAGGCTATTGGAAATCCTTTCACAATGGAATAACGGAGATCCATTTCGCGTGTATAGAAGACACTATAGAGTAGTAAGGTTTCGGTGAGAGACAGAAAGAGAAGAAGAAGGAGGAGGAGACGAAGAAAGTGGGAGAGGTTTTATCAAGAGAGAGAGAGAAACCGTTCCTGCAATTTTTTCGAGCGAACTCCTTTGTATCATTTTGGGACACACGGTATATATGTATTCATGTAGAGTACCGATAGAGCATCGGTCAAAGTGAAGTTGTCCGTTTTCTTCCTTTCTCATCATCCGTGAAAAAGTGTGAGAGCGACTGGCGCAAGGTCATCGATTCAGAAGTTTCTATCAAAAGTAAGCCTGCATGGAACCCATATGGATATCGGCAACACAAAATGGTTTATTCGTTGACGCTTCAAAGCTGTGATCGAATCTTTAGGTTAGATCAGGTTACCAGGTTGCAAAGAAGCTAAAGATTTCTAGAAAACTCAACGTGAACATGGAAATGGAATGCATTCGTTGTTGGACGTGAATACGGATCAATCCTAGGAATCGTAGGATTGCATAAGAGGGTCAGTTACAGATAGCGATGATGTATAAGCCAGGAATACACGTGGATCATTATACCGAGCATCGAACATGTACCCATTATGTTGCTAGGAACGACGGAAATTGACTTCTTTAGCGTTCATACGCGAATATATGATTGGTATGGTTCTTTTCAGTATAAAACGTTTTACACGGTTTCTCTCGTTCAAACGCATTTCACTCTCATCCTTCTCTTCTTCCTGGTTGTGCTAGTGGTGGAGGTTAGTAGGAATCGTAGTTCGCGCGAAAAATCGATCAACGTCGAAACGACGCGAGGCGTCGCGACGTTTAGCTCGTCGTCTACTCGCGTAGATTCAACCGGTGTAAACGTGGGCGTCTAAATCGAACCGAGTCGACAGTAGTTACGCTCGATGTCTAGTCAGGCTTTATTAGCTCAGACTAGGGGCTAGAAAAAGAACGTTCGATGGATAGGGAACGTTCGCAACTCGGTTGTTGCGCTGATCGATTTTAATCGATTTGCGTTGTTTACGTGCCGATCCTCCTGTGAAATTGCTTTTGATCATACGACATGCAATTTTTTTTTAAACGTACGTACGTTATATACTCGCATAAAATTTCTCACGTGAACGAAACTTTCGAAATAACAATCACGGATGTCCCGTTAGGTTGATTTGTTCTCGACAAAATGCGTTCGATACTTTCATATCTCTCCCTCCCTCTCCCACTGCCTTTTAATTATCGCCATTCTTTCTCATTGTGGCCAAGCACAGTGCCTTTTAATGGGAAAGTTTATACACGCTGACATTCTGAACAATCTAGACTGAAATATCCGATATCTGATGGCAGCTATTCCCCGAGACTTTCATAAACCATCAGAGTGTGGAATCGAAGTGACACACATATCCCACAGACGGCTCGCGCAATTTCCAAGACACTCATAAACCGCATCTTTCCTTTGGTGCTTATTGGAAACGGTCCTGCGTGTAATCTATAATATACATATATATATTTATCTAGGTTAGAGCCTCGATTATTCGAATTAATTGGAAAATGGGACGTGGAGATCGAAGTTCGGTCTTGTTTCGTACCGTTTACATTTGATGTTACGTTGGATCATTCATCTTGACCAATTTTGTAACCATACAAATAACTCTTCTTCTTTTTCGTACAAAAGTTTCTAAATTTCTGGATAAAGTGATCTCTACTTTAACTTTTATTCCTTTTTTGTGGTCATTTATTATAGAAGTTTTGATCACCTCATCGGTGATTGTTAGGGGTTGGTACTGCGGTATTATCGTTTTATCAGTTTTGAAATTGGGGTACTTTTAATCCCTGACAAATTGAGGTAGTAGATTATAAGAGATAGCTTATGATTTTGGTTAACAAAAGGTTTTTCCGTGGGATGGTTGTGGGAGGGTATATAAGCATATGCAAAAGTTTTGCTGGTAACCGTGAGTATTCGTGCTGTACGAGGATCACTTCGACCAACCTCGACTACACGAATACGATACGAATAAATTTTACTAACTTTGGTAATCCCTTTAGTAGTCCATGGTACCGCCATGGACGTAACGCAGTTGGTGGTGACTTTTCAAAGAGGCCGAACTCGACTACATTTCCGTGAGAGTTTTTCTCAGCTAACTCTTGGTAGGACCATAATGGAAAAAAACTTGGTGAAAGCCGAAGAAGAAAGAAACGGAGAGAGGATAGAGAGGAAAGTATGTAAGATCGAATCCTACGAAGTTCCTCGTATATACAACATACGTATCCGATGAGAAAAAGGAACCCCGAACCTTTTGTTCGTTTAAACGTTACCGGAAGGAGCGAGTCTCTTTGGTAGGCGAAGATTACGATGTTTCTTTGAGACCACGTCGTAAAGTTCCGGCACAAAGGGAGGAGGACACGATAGTGATAGATGACGACTATGTCTCTTTCGAAAATTTCGAGACAATACGAACGACAAACGGGAAAAACGCTTTTAGGAATATTCCGGTCGACTTAGGACCGATTTAGCAACGGCTTTCTTTTCTTTACGAGTGTAATCGGCGTATAATACGATTTTCGATAAAACGTGGAGTGAACATTGCACAAGGTCCTTACGGAATACAATTTCGATAGAAACACGATACGAAATTTTCCATGCTATACAATGAATACCTGTACTTCCGAGTAACTCAAAAAGAGTCAATATCCAATCAACAATTATCAAAATATATGATCTAATTCTTCCAGTATCACTTTTTACATCAACCCCAATTAAATTTCAATACCTATGGTCCCTACTGGGACTCGGGGCCTTGGAGCTTTCCTTATATTTATCCTACGCAAAAGCAAAGATCGTTTATTTCACAAAACACGATCAGCAATTTGTTATTACGTCCTGAAACAATTCCTTTCTCGTAACAAACAGGTACACAACTGGACAGGAACACAATTTGCGTGTTAGCAAAGTGCTTATACAGGAGTATATATCAAGAAGAAGCGCGTAGTTCACTTGCATTTAGCGCAAAACGTGGGAGGAAGATGATATATTTGTCTGGTATTGGTTGGCTGCTGTTTCTCTAACGCGACTCCAGAAATGTGCGTGTTACCGCACTGCGCTTACTGACACACTTCGCCTGATTTATACAGCATATTTTCGTTACACCGTTTATCGTGACCGTCGGATAGCGTTAAATTGACAACTGGGCTTTAGGAAGGGCTTTAAGAAGGTCACATTTCCACTTTTCAAATCGTGATATGCGCGCCCTGGCGTTAATGCGGTAGGCCGCTCATGATCGTTCGCTTTGATAAAACCATGCGAGCGCGTGCGCGCAGTTGGATGAAACAACGAAAATTTCGAGAAACGGGATACTTTAAGTAGTTCAACTCGATCGTCTGGTACGTTGAAAACTCTCCAAGAAATTGTGCATTGTAAAGAAAAATTATTCATTCAAGGTCACGTCCTTCCCCGAACATTGAATCGTATTAATAGATTTTAGATAATCCGGTTAAATAGGACACTAGACTGTATCGCTTTATCGGCCCTCGGTGGAAAGGAAAAAAAGGAGAATTCTATTTTTTCTTCTCGTGCACGCTCGTGCCGAAGGTCGAAATTTACGTTTCGCGTAGGTTTTGAAAGGACGCTCGGAGAAGCAATGGGAGAAACTCGCTAAAGAGTCCGCGAGTGTTTGAAGATCGTCCGTATCTCGCAAGAGCCGCTGTCCAAGAGAGAGAGAGGGACTCGAGATATATATTTCTTGGTAGCATAGCGTAAAGTAAACATTAGTAAGCGTTTGCAAAAGGGACAGTTGAATAATTTAGAAAGAAGCAACGGCACCAGCCGCATTCGCGGTGCCAGGAACGACCTTCGACCTTTGAACGGCTAGTTTCTCATCCATATGCCTACGGCTTAGAATGAGATATATGATTTTTCCGAAATATTTCGGGATTCGATTCGACCGTGAACGAATTCTACGCTAGTTTTTTTTATCATCGACGTACGAGATGACTTTCGTGAACAATAAGAAGCAATTTGTTAAATTTACGTTTCCCTGCACCGGGTAAGGACACTTCATTTCTCAACGTCGGAAAATTCATCAGTTTTCAACGAGTCCAAAGTTTCGCTTGGCAGTAAATCGAGCAACTAAATCGTGCGAACGTTTCGATAGCTCATTCATAAATTCTAACGGTCCTGGAACTTCGGACGGTCAGTCGAAGCTCATAATTTCCATTGCAACGATCCATTTCCGCCAACGATCGCTCGAATACGCAACGATTACGTAGATAGGTGAGCAAGGAGGAAAGTGAGGTGGGGTCTTTAAGGAGGGACAAACGGCGTGCAGGAACATTAAGGGGGGAAAATAGCTGCATGCACGCAGTTATGTGCGACAGAACGGCGGCTCGCGCATCGACCGTCACCGTTCCACATATTTTACGACTTCACCTGCAACTTTATACAATTCGTCCAGTATGCCGAATCTGTATGACACGAACACAATACGCTAGCTCCTGGGGTGACTGCTAAAAAAGGAAACGAGAGGGAGAGTATATGGGTAGGCGTGTGTGTGTCTGCGTTGTCCCTCAGAGACTTACCGTGAAATGGCCGAGATTTTTTCCAGAGTTCATCTTTCTAGCATACAATAACCTTCTCTCTTTTCATTTTCCTTAATTACTTCGACGTTCCCGTAATACGTCCACCGTGTTTCCCGTACAATACCGCTCGTTGAAACTCTTTCGTAAGGATGAACGAACTTGAAATAAAAAGAAGAAAAATGACTTTCTTGGAGGTCACCAAAATGCCACGTAGCATGTTCCCGCGTGGTTCCGCATTTAGAACACGGTATATGTTTCATATTATACGTTCCTTAGTACTGGGACACGGTATATAGAAATCCAAAACTGAAACATGTAGAATCTGCATACAGACTCCAAAGTCTTTAAAAAAAAAATAAATAATTACTCGAAGTAATAACAATTTCAGACCAAGTTGTCGGTATCAAAGTTTGAAAGACGAAAGTGGATCGGAAGGGATCCATGTACCACGGAGATATTCGAAAGTGTTGGCCTCCTCGCTAGTTCGAACTGGAGAAGCTTCAATTATTTAGGGGGAGGTAGGGGTTGGTGGCGGTTTGGGGGGTGAGATTCTCTATGGTCTCATCCGATCCTATCCTACAGGCTTGGTGCATTGCGCTGAAATTGCGCGCTGTAAAAAGGAACACGAGGTGAATCGTGGTGGCCACGCCTACTACCTTTTTCCCTCTACGTCCCTCTTCATTGCTCTTTCACTCTCCCTCCCCTCGAGCACACACTCTTTCTGTCTCTCTTTCTCTCTTTTGCTCCTACCCCTGGAGGCCACGCGTGCTGTGTAAATGCACAACCGGCCGTTACGGCTTTTCGCTACTACGCTACGGCACTTTTCCACCGCACTTCGATGGCTCCTTACCTGGTACATAGCGTTGAGAACTGTTCTTTATTTTTTTCGGGGCTCTTTCCCCTTTTTTTCTTTTATTTTCGTTGAATTTAGACCGATTTCGTTTTACGCTTGCCCAACAACAGGAGTACCTACCTTCGATGAGATGGTGTTGCTGGCGTTGTTGGTGGTATTGGTGGTGTTGCTGGTGGTGTTGCTGATGACGGAAACGTCAACGTTGGCGACGTTGGCAAGGTTGGCGCGAGCTACCTCCTCGACCCACATTTTTGATAACCTCTACCTCGTGACAGAAATATCGTACACCGATTGTATTTGTAAATTGTGGAACGGCCACGCGCTTCTCCTCTTTCCTTTTGTTCTCTCTGCGTTAATTTAAGTTTGACTATTCGATGAGAAGTAAGATCACATGATTTCTTCATTATTCTATCCACTATCGTTCCTTTGCCTTCTTCTTGGGTATGTTTGCTTCTAATTTTCTGATCGATCAGATGGATCAGCGGGTGTAGCATGCTGTGTTTTAGGGGAGCAAGCGGTTTGGCCGGGGAAATTTGGGGTTCGCGTGATTTTTAATCACGAACGGCTGGTCTTACGGACGAAGAGAAATGAATGTTGGTGCGGGTAGATACGTCGCGAGGAAAGAAAAGAGAAAAAGAAATGCGTAGATAAGAATAAGGTGGACTCGTAAAAACATGGACGTTTAGCGAGCCTAGCTCGCGGTCTTTACAAGGAACATAAAACTCTTTATTTTATATGAGCCCCGTCGTTTCCGATATCGTTCATAGCGTCTCTCTATTAACTCCAAGAAAGCACCTTAAGCGAGTCGTGCGCGCTACGTGCCTTCACCTATAACACCGTACATAAAAGGCTTTATATGATCGTTAGAAGAAGGAAGAAGGGCGAACTGTTGCTTCGAAGATCACGTTTGAGTTCTAGGAAAGCCGATTAAAGCTAGGGACCCGTTCTTAGCTTGGTAACGTCGAATAAAAGCAATTTGTTGCTTCGTCAATCCTTTTGCAGAAACCAATCGTTTATATATTTTAAAAAATTCTATCTGAAACCTTACAGATATGAGATCAAAGTTCAGAAGTTTAACAGGCAACTCATTTAATGAAGATCACCATGTAAATCATTTTTTACTACTGTACCTCCATCAGTTGAGACAACAAGTCGGTACTTTCTTTGGAGACCATGTTTAAATTGTAGTAAAAGCGATTGAAATCGATTCTTGGCCCGAGACATCAAGAACAGCTAACAGTAATCTTATTGGAATCCTTTCAACAAGTCCAAGAATATAGAACCTGAACAATCAACAAAATAGTGATAGTCCTTTCCATATCACTTGCCTAGAATATTAGCTATACTAACGAGTTATTATTCAGTAGTATAAGTGTTGCCCGTACCGAGCGTTGCCCGTACGAAGTCGTCTTCGACGTTGACCCGGTTGGTTGGTGCACGTGTTGCTCGTGCGGACCATTCAAGGCACGGATCGATATTCGTCGATGCAGCGGACGTGGCCCGAGCCGTTCTACCACCGAAAGCATCCTCTACTGCACGCGCGAGTACGCATAGGCGGCTCTCTCACCCTCCGCCAAGCCTGTTTTCCAACGGCCGTCGATCACGAGTGGTCTACCAACGAGTGCACTCGACGATCTCATCGTCGTTTCGGACTATCCAAGACCCAGAGTTACCTTTAGCGACTTCTAACTTGATCTTCATCTAAACTCGACTGGTTTTACAACGGGTAGTTAACCTGGATGACGATGATCGGACACTTGTTAGAATGTTATTACTTTAAACTCTGATGCATGCATCTTCATAAGCAAAAATACATTTTTTTAAATTATTTAAAAATATTTTATTTAATTTAACAGCTCACGAGTCAGGTTTATTTTACGGGTGAATTGTGTATCGTAATCGATGGATCAGAATTGAAGGTATTTTTTTTTTGTTATTGGAATATTTTTAAATACACTTTTCTTCCTGGGTTTTGTAATTACAGTAATACTTTTTTAATGATGAAATCTCATCGATGTGTATTTTGACCGTTCACGTAGCCGGAAATACCTACTTCAGAATTCTATCAAGCTCTTTTCGAACTTCGAAACGATCTACTACCCTCTCTTATTGCTTCCCTTACTTCGATATTTTTTTTTTTATCTCGTTTTTAGAAACGATCCACTCGAAATACCCACTCGTTTTCTTCTCGTGATCCTGACCACGTTCAGAATCCAGATCGCTGAGCTGAAACGCGTAGATTGTGTTCGAAGTGAATTTAGGGATTCCACGGCGTGTTTTACCGTCACGTCGTCGAAAGAATTCGAGCTACTTTCGTGTCTTGCTTTAATAACTCTCGGTATTTGATATAAAAGGGGAATATGAAAAGATGCAGGAAGGAGGTTGCGTTAACTGGGAAAGTTTTTCACGACATTTATCTCCTCGACTCTGGGCGTTATTAGGTTCAAGTACTCCTATGGGGACGTTTGAGTATCTTATACGGGTACCTCATAATACTCATATAAAGCCATCGCGAGGGATATGACTATGAATTTTTGTGCTATAGAAGAGTTGCCCGTAAATGTATTGTCCAATTCTCCATATCGATCATCTCCCGTCAACTCGGCAACTCCATGAGAGCTTACTTTGAACAAATGATTGTGCATCGATGCGTTCATCAGCGTGTGCATTTACCAAAAAAAGAGAAAAATGATGGCGATAGGGAAAAAAAAAAAACCAATTGGCAAACGGAGAACCCGTTTTTTTGAAACCAGATTCGTAGCCAAACTATAAATGCGGGAACGATCGTTGAGATTTTAATCCTCCCTCTGTTTTTCGTTCGTGGATCGTCAAAGGGAAAATGTCATACTGTTTGTCACGCTCAATACATTTTTTATTCCTCATTTTCATTCGGTAATACGCTTGTTTGACGTTTAATAGAAACTGTCGATGGTTTTCCACGCGGTAGGAAAAGAGACAACGTTTTTAAAAGATGGTCTTAAAGCGTTTCGGTTGGGTTTTATTTTTCTCATCCCAACCGATCACAATTTCATTTCATTTGTATTTCTTTTTTTTTCTCAGACACGTAGAATTCCCGACGATTTACAGTAGCTGATAACGGCGAAGCCTACTGACCTAGTTCTTCGCGTTATCACAATCAACGATGCGCTGTAAAACGTTCCCGTCTTTTTTTTTTTACATATACTTCGATCCCATCCATATTTGCCCCGCTACGCGAAGCTAATGCGAGGAATTTCTATTGCGATTGATCCCTCGAGTTCGCGAGCACAAAATCGTTTATCGTCGAGTAAACGAGGAAGTATGAATTTTGAATCTGGAGGAAATGGCATGAAAAGCATCAGGCAGCATATATCGTTATCGGCTAACGATAAACTACAAGATATTTCATCGTAACGACGTTATACAGGGTGTCCGCTTCCATGTAGTCAAGCGGAGAACTACAAGTACACATCAATGACTCGAATCGAAATGTCTAATACCATTTTTCAAAATTCGACTTAGTTAAATAGTTATTAACTAACAAATATCGGCCAATCACGGCGAGCAGTGACATGTAACGTCGTTTATTGTGAATTTCTCCTCCTACCGTTTCATCTCTTGCCTAGCTGCGAGCTAAAGTGAACCGCCTTCTTTTGCTAATCTCCGTAATTGGCCGATTTTTGTTAGTTAATAATTCGTTAACTAAGTCGAATATCGAAAAATGGTATTAGACATTTCGATTCAAGTAATTGATGTGTACATGTAGTTCTCCGCTTGACTACATCGAATCAGACACCCTGTAGGTTGAGCATTTGACAGTTCGTCCTGCACGAAAACATAAAAATCACGAGACTTCCGTAGTCCTGAAAATTGCTTCCTCGATAATCCCGACTTCTCGTAATTTAACGAGAAAACGCTTCTTGATATTTCTTCTTCCCCTTAGCCATTATTATGACGCCGTTTGTCGAATTCTAAGTTCGACCTTGCGGAACGGGCTTCGAAATATCTCGACGGCAGCACCCCCTTATTTCCGTCGGCAATTCGTGCGAGTCCGGAATGGCGTGGCATTTCTCATTTAGGATTCTCAAATAGACGCTGGTCTACTGTGGAACTCCTATTCTCGTTTATCCTCGAAAGTAGACGCTGAAATGACAGGTGAAATCGTGATATCGCGCTCGAGAGTGTATTTCGATACGCGTTATAAAACGGGCTTCTACGAAATTCTTATCGACAATAAAAATCCTATACGCTTTATTTTTATCAATCGTATCAATTTTTCGCTACACATTGTGATACGTATAAAACGGATTCCAATTTTACAATACACGTCCGATTTTGATCATTTTTCATCAAATTATTACGAAAAGGAGTATATTTTTTATTATCATACCTTGCCTTTATCAAAACTGTATTAACCCTTTATACAACACTGGTTAATATTTCGACCACTTTTATACATCTACTCGTCTACCAAGAGTAGGCAAAATTATGTGGGAAATTTTGCTCTGTAATGGGTTAAACGAAGCCTGCTCGTATTACAAATAAGAACATAACATGTTTAAAAAAAATAACCTATGCTATAATATACCCCCAGAGATAAAAAATATTAGGAAGTTCAGTGCTTATCTTCTGCTCATTTTTGGTTATAAACCGAAGCGATTTAGCCCAGTAACGGAAGCGTACGCTTCTTTCCGCCACAGCTAGGAAAATCGAAGCGGGCGAGCGTTAGTGTGCTAAAGCACCGTCCTGATTGCCCGTTAACGAGATAACGTGGTAAATATTAACCGAAGTTTCGGTCGCAACCGCGGCCGCATTTTTTTCGATAGGGGTTATGAAGGGGTGGGATCGATCAAATTGTCGTCTTTGAATGGAACATTGAAAGCAGTCTGCCTACCTTCCGCGATGTTCCGAAGATTGTCGAAGAAAATATTGAAAAGGCAAGGGTTACAGCACGTATATTTTCACGTTTGTGCTATTCGTTGATTTCTTTAGGGACCTCGTGGGCAGAGAGAAGAAGGTGAAGAATCACGGCTTTGTATAGTTAATGTGAATTTCTTTCGTCTCGCACACGCTCTTCCGTGGTTAGTGGTTTCTCCCGGAGAAAGCCGAGGAAATGTATAACCCTCTTCTTTTCATCCAACCACCATTTTCTTTTATAACACCACCGGTAACCCTTTTGCTAAGGAATTTCGACGTTACGTTCGGTGGTTTACCCTTTCGATAATGAACTTCCTACGAGGCTGCCGTTAATATCGTTTTGTAAACGTTCGTAGAGTGTTAAAGAAACGGGTGATTTACAACGGTTGGACTCATTCGGTCAATACTTTCTCGCTCGCTATGACGATCGTTTTTCTAGGTTACTTCGTTACTTCAAGGTAATTATATCGTAGTTTCAAGGAGGTTTCACTGTTCCACGATACGCTAGAGTTTCTCGGGAACGAAATTAGATCACTTTTCTTCCAACCTTCCTATACTTTTGTCACAGATTAAATCACCGACAAGTTCAACGAGTACGATCGTTACGACCGAAATCTGAACTAGCTCGGAGTTCGTACGATTTCGCTCGAATTTTCGGGTAATCGTCAATATCACGGTGTTTTAGGTCCCTGGAGGAGATCAGTTACCAAAGTTCGCACTTAAATAAACAGACTATTTTATTCACCATCTATTCTTGTCACTTTGGCAGATTTATTGATATTAACTGGAATACTCTTATTCTATTTACAGTACTACCTATATAGAAAGAAATTAGAACGTTTCCAACTGCGTATAAAATACATTTTTAAGCAGAAATCCATTAATTTCTACAAGATAGTCTTTAATTACTCTGTTCTTCTTCCACGCTTTCAACGGTACAGCCTATAATCGTTCCAGGAGAATGACGATAATTGTGCGATCAGGATTTTCTTACTTTTCAAAGCTATTCCTCTTAAAGTCCATCCGAAACGTTTACCTTCCGAATTTTCGAAGAGAAACGCGATGGTAAAACTTTGAACGTAGCGTAAGGAACTTTCTAATTCCATTAGAATTTCATTCAAGGCAGCCCTCGTCGAGTAATCATTTCGTTCCATACGCTTTCTGTCTACCTTCTCACCGTAACCTCGTAGACTATGAGGAATAATTGGAGAAGGAAAAAAAGAAATGAGTTAGAAGTGTCAGCGGGCGCGACATCGGCGCTCGTAGCGTCGCCGTCGACATCGCAGCGGTGGAAAAATATTGATATTTTATACGCAAGTCCGCGGTTATTACGTCACGTTCTCGTGCCGCATTAAGTATGGCGGTCATGGCAGCATCGAACTACACCTGGAAAAAAAGGCAAGGGTGCCTGGTGCGATGGTTGTGCGTTTCTCTCTCTTTCACTCTCATTTCCATTCACTCCGCTTTTCAAGCCCGAAAGCTCCTGGATTTGAACGCGGTATTCTCCGCTTAAACGATTAGCTAGAAATTTGCGATCGATCTCGTACCTTTAATTCCTGGTAGCCATATTCGATCGTACATTGTCCATATTCTTCTTTTAATGGTCTCACTCTCTGGTGGGAATATTTTTGTCCGAAATCATATTTAATTCTCGCTTACGCCACTGTGAAAGCTCGCTTAACGCATACAAGGACACATCAGTTTGGGCTACCATGTAAAGCCCTGTAGCATATGTAAATCACGACACTATCAGTATTGGCACGTAGCCAGTAACCGGCGCAATCAGTGAACACAGAGTGTGTGTGAGAGGGAAAGAGACGAAAAAAAAAAGATCGCAGCCCACCCCTTTAGCAAGCAAGGTGCACCACCCTCCAAGCTCTCTCTCCTTTTTTTAGCCTCAGGCTGAAAACGGCCTTCGTACCTTCGAAGGCCCGCCAAAATCGTCGCTCGCGATTTCTATCGTCACCCCGCCCAACTCTCACCCCCCTTCCTTGCACCCTCCTTTCTTTCGGCGCACATCGAAGTGCCTCCGACTCCCACTCGTCGTGCCACGCGACGTAGAGAGAGAGCGAAATTGATGAAAACACCTCAGGGTGAGGCAAGGCGACCCTGAAGAGAGGGAAAAAAGAAAGAGAGACTCCTACGAAATCGCGCTCGCTCATCACGTCGTCTTTTTACTCGCCACTCGCATCACGACAACCAGTTTTTTTTACCTATCTTCAGCCTACTCCCTGTGTGTTTCCTCAAAGTAACGAAAAAGGGCTGTTCTTCGGAGCAAAAGGCGTTTGTGAAGATACGATAACCGTGTCAGGATTTCATTACTAGAATTGGGAGGTTTTGGGACGGTGATATTTTTTTTGAAGAAATGATGGAAGGAACTGTGTCACAATTTTTTTTTTTATTGGATTGACACGTTATATTCATTAGGATTTGGCACGGAGAAATTGTAGAATTAACTGTGGCCACGATATAATTACCAGGACTGGCATTTTCTGCTTGGCAGGATTTCAAATAAAAAAACTGATGGAAATAACTGTGATAAGAATTTTATTGCTCAAATTATCGGGTCTTGTTAATCCGGATCTCGAGTGAAGGAATCATGAGGGTACCTCCTTCAGAATTTTATTGCCAGGTTTGGCAATGTTTGGACATCAGGGTATAGACGAACAAAAACGTCGAAGATAACTAGCATAAGTATTCTTTAAACAAATTCATGAGCTCTATCGATCAGTATTTGAAGCACTCATTGATTTCGGAAAGCACCATCGGTGGCTCTTTTAAAAGTTCTTCGTTCACCGATAATGGCTTCAGCCATATCCTCGAAATTGGACATTTACACGATACACGATCAAATGCACCGTTAAAGAGCGTTGGATTGTAAAAGCGGATTTACATTGTGAGCCCTGCTCGTTCTCGTAAAATTTCAACCCCTCTCCCGCGAAGTTTTATGTACCTTGTGCAGAAGTTTTATCGATCGGCCTGTTTACTCGAACGAGCAGCCCCGAAGCCGGAGATTTATCGACTCGTGTCCGTGAGCATTTCCCACGAAATTTTTTCGTCCGGTTCGTATCGACTCCCCTAAAGAAAGCTGGTATAACTTAGCTACCCTCCAAAACAAGATCCAACCCAACCCCTTTTTCCTTGTTTTCCTTCATCGTGTTCACGAGTCCGCGAGTTTACTTGATCTTTCACCTTCTCAGTTTGGTCTCGTCGTTTCCGTAAATAATTTTCTACATAAATTCTATTATTTCCATTCTTTATTTTTCCCCTATTCTATTATTTCCATTCTTTATTTCCCCCCCCCCTTTATTTTTCCTCTATTATTTCCATTCTTTATTTTTCCCCTAGGTATCACTAGGATGTTGATTTTAATTTCATAAAAAAATTAAGCCATCGTTGATTGGCACGATGCTCGTGCACGAAATTAGTCGTATAAATATGGCAAATACGAACGATGTAAAACTCGTTGACGCGTTGTTGATTCCTTGATGAAGGACTATCAATCCGTGGTATCGCGTTTGACGTTGTACTACAACGTCATGTCATGTGTCGGCTAGCTTACGCTCGTGAAACAACCGAAAACCACAGGTGAGTGGACTAGCAATTTTCGAAAGTGTAACCCGCGTTTGTTTTTGGTTCGTTAAAAGCAACACTGCACCGGGACTTTTATTCGACATTTTTAGTTTCTTTTTATTTATTTATTATCTGATATAGAGTCGCTGCCACGCAGAGTGATCGTAGAGGTTGAATGATAGCACGAGATGTGCCTGTAGGATATACGAAATGTCAGATTTTTATGGAGGTGCAGCGAGAGGCGCAAGGACGTACAGCTTCATAGGCAAAGCTTCGAAGTTATGCAAAGAATTTCATCGCTGCCCGGATTTATAAATCTTGTGATATGGGCACCAACGGTACGAACGTACTTTCCCTCTCTCTCTTGCACATACACACGCGTTCCCGACCCGTTGAACTTTTCCAACCTCGTAAGATCTCGTCTTACCCGAAAGAATGGGAAAAGCTTCGAAGGACTTTCCTTTCTTCGGTAGAATCTTTTTTTTCACAAACTCGGTATTCTAATAATCGAGCTAAAGTACGATCACAGTCCTCGCTATCTCCTTTAAATTCATTCGATTTTGCTGTCCGATATCCCTTTCCCGATATCGACGGTATCTCTGATCATCTGCTTTCAATAATTCCTGCTCTGGATACGATAAAAAGTCGTTAATCTTATTCCTGGCTAGATTGTAAAAGGAGTGAGAAGGATGCTGGGATTCTTGAAATCGAAGGAAGATGAGAAGATTCGTAGGGAGATACTGAAAAGGGAGGAACTTTTCCTGCAATTTCATTTCATTTTCCTGATTTTGCAGGATGATCGAATAACTTGCGATCCATCGGTTCAATCGTCGACGTCTCTCGAACGAGATATCACCAGTTTTTTTTTTGCGAGAACAGTAGCCTTCGGTAGAGAGATCTAACGGAAATTCAGGATACTTTTTCAATGCATGATTGGAGAACGAATCCGGATAGTAGAAATTGTGGTCGGACAAACGCGAAGATTACGATCGGACGCAATTTCCGTCAGGGGTTAAAAGTCGAATGCCAAAATCATTCCGGTCCCGCGATTGTTGATTTTCACTGCCTTTCCACGATTGACTTATTCCATCAACTTTCGTTGGTTCACTTTTTTTTTGTCCGTGAGAAATCACGGTTTCCAAGCTGACGAACATCTTGTTTGAGAATAATGAAAAAAGGATTTAAAAGGTAGATAGAAACCGTTCCCGCGTGATCCGCTCGAACGCACTTAAATACCAAGCGAGGAACCGAGGAATTCTGTTTTAATAATATTCGCGCGAAGAATCGCGGCCTCTTCGTTACTTTTTCACTGAGAAGAGAGAGAGAGAGATAACATCGAGCAATTATATATACATCGCGGAAAGCTCGCAGTTCCTTTTATAAACGGACCTACCATGGCCCCGGACCAAGGACACATGGGATATCGAGTGCCGTACCGTGTCGTTCGGTATTGGCTATCCGAAAAATAAAAATAGGATCTACGTGAATGCCTCGTAGCGTGACACTTACAGAGAGTGGTTAAAATGTTAAAGCTTCGACAAAATTTCTATAAAATACACGTTTATGAAAGACCCGTAGCGATATGTGCATCAAGGAACACAATTTTCAGCGTTGAATCAATCCCGATGTTTGTTCAAACCAAACTTCGAGCGTATGGTATGCAAGGGAACGAGATGAAAATGTTCATCAGTATCGAGTCGAAGCTGAACTATATCTCAACAACATTTCTATGGAACAGATTTTCGTTCTAACAATGTACAGTTATTCTGTCTAGGTTGGGGCGAAAAAACGATCATCAAACACCCAGAGTCAGTGTCGAACTTAGTCTCAATAAGCTTGAATCACGCTGGCGTCTCGTTAAAAGATGATTGTCGCGGGATGAATGAGAGAGAGTGAGAAGCGTGATCCAGTTCAAATCGGGTCACGTCGACGATCACAGACGCGTCATGGAGAACGGACGCAACGAGTCGATGTTTTTTGTGTTAGCCAATGACACATTGGAGGATATTTTTACGTCCTGCCATAAAAAGGATCAAATTTACACCGGTGAAGCGCCAACGGACGTCAGTGAATCTCTGATCAGGAGTTACAATCGAATCGATCCTAAAGCCGATGCCGAGACAGCGACGAAAAGAATCGAGGAACTTCGGACACGTTATCGAAAGGAGTACAAAATCTTTTGTGACAAGCTAGTGAGATGGAACAGCGGAAAGACCCAGCAATATATCTGCTACATTACCGAGATTGGTGGCGGTATGGACGAGGTGCCCAGGCAGGAGAAAAAGATAAACAAATTAAAGGAGATCGTGATACCACCACGAGTGAGTGGACGACTCGAAGAAAAATTAGTTTTATGCTAGCCTCACTCACCACCCCGTTCTCTATCCCATTTTTTGTCACTTTCTCCCTCTCCGTGATTTGACGACATTTCTCGGACTATCCCCTCGTTCAATCTTATAAGGTCAAACGGTAATTTTAAGTTCCGGCTCTGTTCGAAGTTAATCCACTCTCCGTGTAATCCTCGAACTCCACTTCTCGAACTCGTCCACGTTAACGAGCCTTCTATCTCCACTAGCAAGATTTTTGTTCACTTCTAAAGGATCCACGTTTCGTTTCCTCTTTTTTTACCGTATTCCTTTCTTCTCTCTCCCACCCTCTCTCTTTTTCTAAGACAGTCTATTATTCTCGTCGGATCGAAGCGTCGACGTTTCTAACGCGTGGAGCTTCGATTCCAGTAAACAAGGTCAGCGCACGATCTGTCAGTAGATTGAAACTGCACTTGCAACTAGGCTGCCCGTTTAATAGGCTGGCCAATGGCCAGCATTTACTACTACTATAGGATTCCTCTCCCTCTCTCTCTCATTTTCTTTCTCCTTCGCTCTCTTTCGTTGCTTGCACCGCTCGTTCGCTCTCACTGGATCGACTATTCTTCCGGAGGACAAGTGAATCGGAGTGCGTCGAAGCCAACTTCCTTCAGAATTTCATCGTTGACTGGCGGGATCGTGGTTGCATATGACAGCAAGTAGTCGTTTGCATTTTATCGACGTACTTGATCGGATGTTTGTCGGCTTCTGAGCTGTTCTTTATGATTAAAAAAAATACCATAGCTTGACCCTCGTAGAGAAGACATTTTTACTATAATTATTGTATTGTATTTCAACACCCAACATGACGAGGGATAATACCGCGATAATAACCATTCGATGGTAACGACGTTGATAATGATAATAAAACTCTTGGTTATGAGCCCTCTCACTCGTACTATGGTACGCCAAGGACAAGAATAATTCGCTCGGAGTGTTTTGCCATTGGTCCGAAGTACCTACGTAGGCTAGTTGGTATAAGCAAGAAACTATGGGCACGTCATAAAGTTAAACGGTGCGAGGGTTTCTAGTCGTTGGAAGTGCAAGAAATGAATATCCATAGAGAACGTGGAATTTCTAATATCGTCGAGAAGTCGAAGCGAAGCCGAGATGAATAAGTCGAAGTGAAGCCTAGAGTTTCGAAGGATCCGAACCGGAAGTTGAGTGAACTCGTTTACAAATATCTTTGATGTTATGTCTACCCGGTGGTATACCCTGGTAGAACACGATCCTCATCAAACAAACTAAGATCTTTGGTATTCCACTGCAATTAAAACGATCAGTAATACTCCAAACAGGAACGTGATCTTTAAAAAAAAGTTTCCTGATGATCTACATGATCAAATGATGAACATCCTTGTTATAATCAGAAATCAAAGATAAGAGCAATCGTTACAATCAATGAACCTAAGATCACCAACGATCTACACATCACCTATGACAAAAATGATAATTATCAGTAAAAAGAAGATTATCTGGGCCCGTACAATGATCCTTCCTCAACATCGATCCGTTCCGAGGTGAACCGTCGTTAAACCTCGGCAATCAGTCGTGGTTACTCGTTAAACGGCAGGATTAACGCGTTTCCTCGCACCGCTTGGTCTCCTCCTCGGATTTGAACTAGCCAGTGTCGTTGCGGTGGGATAGGAAAAGACAACTGGCAAGGGGATGGATGAAGGTAGCTACCCCCGTGTTTCAACGGAAGTGAGAGAGGAGAGAAACGTAAAAATGGGTCAACCCCTTCAGCGTGGTGACTCGACTACTGTGGTGGTGGTTTGCGAGTGCGATAGCGACTACGACGGTGATGGCGACGGCGGCGACGGCGGTGCTCCTCAAAACGATGGAAATTCAAAGGCTGCTGCTGGTGCTACTGCTGCTTTAGAGTAGAGAGGGAGAAAATAGGTCGGTCTCACACCGCCTCTAACCATACGTAGTACGTGGCATCCGTTTCGTGAGATAAATCGCACGGGCCTTTCTAGATTCATCCCTCCCTTCCTCGAAACGTTACATCGATCACGTGATTCTTACTCGTGGAAATCGACGTTAATGCAGGTGGTTTATCACCGTCTCTACGGTATGTTTGTAGAAAAATGGTTGCAGCTAATAGAGCAGGACTTTTCTAAAGATCCTCCACGATGATAAATATGAAAGGTGATAACGATGAACACGATCCTCGTTAATACTATTAAAATCTCGAAATATGATCACTGGAGATTAGGGTAATCAAGATTTTTTTTTTACAATCTATTACTATGGAATTTTTCATTATCGTATAGGTCATTACATTTTTTTTTTTTTTTCTAGTAAGAATAGACAAAAGTATGTGAGATACGAAAGCTATTGCAACGGAGCTCATAATTTTGATGCTTCTCATATTATTTCTCGTAAGACGTAGGGACCCATTCTGTATTGTTCATGAAAAGAATTTACGAACGAGTGCAGTGACTTTGTTTTCTACTCCATCGGACAGATCTTTCTCGTTTCTGGTACTTATCCGAGATGCTGCGAACGCGTCAGCTCTATCTTTTTTTTCCTCTCTCTCTCTCTCTTTGTTTTCCACCCCTTTTTTCTTCTCCTACCCTTTCTTATTTCGACGTCGAGAGGCTTCGCAATTAATCGGAGACCGCGGTCGTTCGTAATTAAGAAACTTCGTCCTGTTTATCTTACGCCTCGCGGAAAAGTATCTCACCAAGTGGGATTACTTTAATTCTCGAGCATCGCCGGGCTCTTCTTGCAAAAAGGATAAAGAAACCGTATGCTGGGTGTTCCATTTAACCTGATCCCGTGAAATATCACCAATGTGGGATCGTTCGAAAAGATTAGAATATTATTTCACGGAAATGAGATACTATATAATAATCTTACACGAAATGTCTCCTATTCCTAACCATTTCAGTTCTATTACAAAAAAATGTTCTCAAAACGTATCACTTTTAATTCACACGTATTTTTAACTTCATGGTAATTTTATTTGTATCTATGATCTTATTATTGGTGACTTTTTAGACCTATCGTCATTTTCAAAATAGTGACAATTCAATTTAAACGTGCAATCCAAATGTTTATAACCTTTCTAAAAGCGTACCTTGCTTTCAACGTGGTACACGTTCCGCTAGCTCTGCTTAACTCTGTTTACAGTTAAACAGATGACGCAAAGTAAAACCGAGCCAGAGATAAACTTTACGTTATACGAGCCCTCTCTCTCTCTCAACTCTTTCTCATCTTTTTGTTTTGTGTCGGCTCTTGGCGAGGACGTCTCGAAGTCACCGAGCTCGCGTCGACCTATTCGTTCCATTTCTCTTGTTGTTGTTTTTTTTTCCCTTTCCTACTACCACCAGAAAAAGAGTGAGCGAGCGAGAAAGAGCCGCATTACTTTCTAGACTTTCAACATGACACCCTCGGTGCCGCTGTTACCAACACTTGCCCTCCATTTCGCTTTTCTAGCATCTACATCACGTCGGTATAGGGCGTGTGTTTCTTCCTAGTGGATTTGGATCGGCATTGTCGGTGGACGGGGTAGTAAAACGTGACCGTTCCGTGCGAATTATACCTATCGTTGTATTTCACCACCGGGAAATAACAAAAGGAATTTCAGCCACTTGTCGTTCCAACCGTCTCTCGGAATTATTATCGTATTTCCATGTTGAAATATACGATCAATTTGATATGTAGTCCTCTTTGTGAAATAACATGTTACGTTTAATAAAAATATAATTGATAATAAAAAATATATTTTAATATTTGTAAACATACTCTTTGAGATTCTAAAGGAACGTATTTGGTTGTATGTTAATTATTAACAATAACGATATTTAATAATGACGATAAACATATACTTGGTATTGAAAAACGTGATCGTTTCGAGGTCTCGTTTTGATCCTAAGAAAATAGTACACATTTAACTGTATGTATATTTAATAATAACAATAAAGATAAAAAATGCTGTATAATTGGAAGCAGCAGGAAGAACGACGCAGACCGAGCGTGAAGAAACGCGACAGGCCTTGTTTCTATTTTCACGCCTCTCGGTGAAGCGTCGGCCCGTAAAATATTCCACCGGTATGAGCTCTTTCTCTTGTATACGAGAAAGATGATATAAAATAGTACGTAAAATGTCATAAAATTATATCCCCGTCTGAATGAAAAGCTTCTTTACGTTCGAACGCTGTCGTCCCGACAGTGTGATGCGGAAAAACAATTTAAGGAGTTTCGAGCTATACCATTTTCGCGATAAAATTTTCGATGACGATCATTTTAGTTAGAACGTGAAGACACATTGCGATTTGTTTTTTGCTTTTGTTTTTTGTGTTTCAGACGTTCTGCGTGGTGTCGAAGAGATTTCGCAAGAATTACATCCATAGGTTCACCGCGACCAATAGTTGGTTTATATTTTCCCCGTGGAATCCTATAAGACGGTGCTGCATCTTCCTAAGTACTAATCAGTACTTCGATTACATGGTCATGGCTACCATACTACTTAACTGCGTCTTCCTGGCCATGACCGAAACCGTCGAAGAAGCCGAGTAAGTATGCTCTCGCAAGTAAAACAATTTTTATTTGCAAAAAGAAAGTTTGATCGTGTTTCAGATAATAAATACCTTTCAATTCACTAATTTTATTACAATAATTCCTTTGTAAATCATATCGAGTTCTTGGTATAAATATAAAGTAAATGGTAAAAAGTAGTGCGAAATTCGAACGACGAAATTTTGTCTAAATTCACTCCGAGATCTCTATCGATCACGCACGAACGCCTCGCAGAGGCAATCTGTCTGCTTTTTCCACTCTCTCTCTCTTTCTTTCTCCCTTTTATTCTTCTGACGTTTCAAGCGGTCGTTTTAATATCGTTACGACGTCTCCTTTTGTAGTATAAATCGCTCCGGAGAATAATTTCGGCCCAAAGGCAGAGTCTCTCGACTACGACCAAGTGAACCGAATTATTTGATAGGAAGAGCTTAGAATATCATAGAGGTTAAAATTTTTTTTTTTTCAACTCGTACAACCATGTCGCGAACGAGCAACTTTTGCGAAGCGATCCGTCTTTCACAGAGTCGTATAAAATGTTATTTTCCAAAAAGCTAGATTTCGAATTTAAATGAAAAACGATTTTTCCTGTAAAACCTTCGGGGTTGTGGGAGCTGAAAAATACACGAACTTAAACTGGAAAGAAGTCGAAGTATCGTAGAGCCGTTTAAATCCGATATCGTTCGCTATTTATCTTCGTCTATTCTATTTTTCTCGCAGATATATCTTCCTAGCCATATACACGGCGGAAATGGTGATAAAATCGATAGCTAAGGGATTTATATTGAACAAGTACACCTATCTACGAAATCCCTGGAATTGGTTGGACTTCGTCGTGATAACTAGCGGCTACGCCACGATCGGCATGGATGTTGGAAATCTAGCTGGCCTCAGGACATTCAGGGTGTTGAGAGCATTTAAGACTGTATCCATTATGCCAGGTAAAGTTATACAAGGAAACTTTTTCATCAAAACACTGTCGCTTGGATATCGTTCGCGTTCGGCTTTTCATCCTATCGTTTAAGAAATGAATTTTTTCTTAAAATTATCTTCTCTTTTTTTTTCCCAAGTATAATGTCATTTACATTTGTATTTCCACATTATTCTCTCTCGATACTCTCGTCGCTTAATCTTCGCAGATACCGAGATTTCTTAAATTACGTTAAAGATCCAAGTTTCCGTGACATTTACGAAGAAAATCATGTAGAACATATGCGACACATATAACGTAATTAATACTACCCTTCGAATCGAAAGGATCGTTAGTCGCATCCTCGAGCCGTTGCTTTTAAATAGAACCGATCTGTTTCCATCCATCGGGCTTAAATATACACGCTCGGTGAGAGAGACATACAAACCGTACATAGGTGTACTATAACACGTATGGATCGATCGATCAGCGAGTATAGAAAGGAACGTAGAAATTGGGGACATATGTGGGCGCCGCACACTTAGTATTAATTGCAATTTCAAATCAAGCGTACATCCATCAACGCATGACTAATTCGGAAATTTCCACTTGCGATCTAGCGAATCCGATAAAGAGCTGTTTTTCGTAAGCTTCGAAGGGCTTTGGGGAAGAGATCTCGACCTAAAGAAACGATTTCAACCATGATTTATCATCTCTTACTACCATGTGGGTCGTAACTGTATGGGATAATGTTAAAAGTGTCATCATTGTCTAATTTAGTCCACAAAATTCAAGTATTAAGATCACCCAAGTGTATTGTTATTTATCGTGGGTCCAACTTCTCTATGTGGGTTAAACGAAACGAAAACGATTTCGTCCGCGTTGGAACTTAATGAACGTAATTCAGGATTGTTACATGTAAACAGTTCCGCTCGTTTACGAGAAAAGTTTCCGGTTTGTGTGTAGGGGGTAGAATGGGGGTTAAAAGTGTTGGGGGTGTTCCGAGATGGGGAAAAGTAGCGAATAGAAGGCTCGCGTGGAAGTTGAAGAAAATTAAGATTCATTTTCTAGTACGACGGTCGTTATAAATTCTACTTCTCTCTTTCTCTCTCTTTCACTCCCTATCGTTTTTATTTTTATTCCCTTCTCGGTAAAACTTTCGAAAAGCTCACGGTGAGTAAATGAAAGGGTCTGAGACGCGTCCATTGTCGTAGGCGCATCGCTGATAAATGATCTCTCCCTCGTTTGCGTTCTTTCCATTATTAATCTATTGTGCTCTCCAGGACCATAGCTATTAACGCGTTATTACATTAAACGGTCAGAATCGTTTGTTTATTTTGAGCTTTTCTTTACGCGAGTTTGCGGAAGTGGGCAATGAGGGCTGCTCAATTTTTTTATAAACGTGGTTCGATAATTCGTAACCTGAATTATCTTAAGATTGTATACACTTAATGTTGACATAATTTAGAACTAATTGTATTATTTTTTTTTTATGATAACAAGAAATTTATTCTGTCTGTCAACGATCAATATTTTTTAACTGAACTCTTAATTAATTGAATCCTCAAGTGTCAGGTCTTCCTGAACTAGACAAAGAATTAAATAGTACAAATAAATGAATTCTATTTACCAAGATGTTACTATTCGCGTATCCCGTAGCGGCTTATCGCTTTCGCTTGAATTTTAATTCGATGACTCGATGCCGGGGAGAAAATGATATGCGTCCCCAGTGACACGTCACGCGGCGCGTATCGGTAAAGACGACGAACCATTACGGTACTATACGTTCCCGCATTCATCGCTTTCCGGTCTATGGGGACGTCAAATGTTCAATCAATTACGTTTCGGTGTATGTAACTTTGCAGCGTTGGAACGCGCGGGAAATAGATCACCACCGTTCAGCCATTTGATAGATGTGCCTTCGCTATCAACGACTTCTGTTCATATCACGGGTGCATCATCGTCCAGACAATGAAACACTTAACTTTTGAATTTTCTTTAGCACACTTCTTTCTTTTTCTTTCTCTCCTCATTGTCCTGCCATGTCACTTGCAATAAATCCGTATGTCCGTTAGGAAAGAGGATGTAAACGAGATGAAGAGTCGAGAAAAATTGCATTGGAGTATGCTTTATGCGCATACCGATTAGCATATGCATATGAATCGTTCCGTAACCCGTGCTTCGAAACGACGGTCAAGCGAAAAAGAGAGAGAGAGAAACGCTCTCGTACGTATGACACGTTATGGACAGCGTAATTACGCCCTCGTGGTTTACCTCGAATCTTGATTTCCTTCTCGGCGGTAAATCGCGACGGCGTTTACGACGCTTAACCCACTGTTTGGACACGTCCGAGGGAAAACGCAAGATCGACGGTTTCAAACGAGAATGAACGAAGCTGCCTGTCCGCTTGCTTGCTCATGTGAAACGGAATCTTCTCGCTTGTTCCTGTGAAATTACTCTTACTCCTAATTACCATCGATCCTTCATTCATTTTCTTCATTTAGCACCGTTTACCAGCCGTTCTTGAATTCGGGCTACGAATTTTGGGTTAACGGGATTCGTTAAGGAAAGGAAAAATGTTGTAAACGTCATTAATCGTAGCCGGTTGGTGTTTTTGACAGGTTGAGTTAGTTGTGTTGCGTTGTAGTACGAATGAACTTTTGTATATATCGAAGATTGAAATAATTCTATCGGAGATATCGATTTTTCATTTATCGGACTCGTTGTGGGGAATAAAAATGGTCTGACATCGTTGATGCTAGTTTTAATAGCTAGACTCGGTTATAGCGTTTATGTAAAGGAATCGATGTAAACTGGATTGTCTCTGATATTAAAAGGAATGAAGATTGATTTATGAATGAATAAATTGAACATACATTTACCAAGAGACATTTTCTTTCATTTACCGAATCCCATCAGCTCGCAAACCATGTAGCGACGATTGAGCGACACCCTCTATAGCTCCCATTTATTTCCATGGAAATTCGTCGAATCGATAGACGACGGAAAGGCGACCGACGGTTACGTGAAGTGAAAAAAGTATAAGGAAACTCGAGGATGTTCAAGGAGGGTGAAAGAGCAGTAGCCGTGTTTGCAGAACGCTTTGCTTTTTCACAGGCCGTTAACTATAAATATTATCTTTGTCGTGCGAGAAAATAAAGAAGAGCCTACATAGTGCATAGAAGTATATACGCCCTAGTGTGATACACGGATAGTGTGTGCACACAAAACATTAGATGTAACGCAGCTAGTACTATATCTTCTGTTCTCTTTGTCGCCTTTCTTTTTTCACCCCTAGCCCCTTCTCTCTCCCACTTTTTCACCCAAGCCACAAATACTCGTAACAAGAGAAACGCGAGATGCACCGAGAAACGTGAATGGAAATACATATTTCGTTATCTTTCCCAACACGTTCTTGTCCAACCGAAGAAATACGAATACAGAAAACGAATTTACAAGATATTTCATCGAAAGTTTACCGTCCCCTTTTCCTCATCTCTTCAATTTCCCGTAATCTTGCCGAGTTAAAATCTTATTGCGGTCACGTGTCCCGTGAAAAATCGTTCCCAGAGCTTTTCCTTGAACGATCGTCGAGCTTCGCATTACCTGATGGTAAACAGGGTTCATATGTGCACGTGATTCTATCTGGCTAACCACTCAGATTATCATGAAAGATAAATCGAGACGAAATGAGCACATAGTTAGATGCGGTTAATGTGTAGGGGGAATTACGGGAGATGCTCGTAAAGCAGGAATATTTGTACCGTGTTGTACGAGGATTCCCATGATACTCTACCTACGTCCTATCAAGACTATGTTCTCGATGTATCATGTTATACGAGGGTAACCTCTACCTGAGCCAGTTTCTCAGATTGTATCGTGACGCATTAAGAAACGCGATCCGAAGACCAGGCTCGATAGTATTTTGAGGAACAATGGACTGCAGCAGTTGCCCACTCGTGATTCTATCTTGAGCGACTTTGGCTCGTTGAATGAATACCTTCTAACGACTACGTTTGAGTGGAAACTGCTGAACTCTCGGAAGAACGTTGTACCGGATCGATAGACAGTTCTCGAAAAAACTCTCGTTAAAACCGAGAAATATTCGAGGTTGGAAGGTTAGCCGAGTGGCTGTTCAAAAGTCTTGATAAATATAAACGAATCAACCTGATTGTGATTAGACTGACTTTAATAGGATTAGGTGTTCATTGGAACAGTTATGAACTTGAGTATTAGAGCTGTAAGGTAAATGATTAAACTTTGAAAATCAAAGATGATCGATCATAGCGAAGATCGTCAAAGAATTTAACAGAGGCAAATTTTCTTACACTTTGCTGATTATCACTTGGACGATAAAGTTCACATCGAAAGATTTTTCAACGTCTCGGTCTCATTATAACGGAACGATTAATTTTGATCTAGCTCTACCGTGTCGTTGTCCTTCTCGCTCGAAGGCACAAACGAATACCAAGCTGATCGATCCATCAAAATGGCAGACACCGATGTAAAGGCTGTTGGGGTGGGAGCTAAAGAAACCTGCTGAACGTTTTATCATTTTGTGTTCCAGGCTTAAAGACTATTATTAACGCGCTGTTGCACAGCTTCAAGCAACTCGCCGAGGTAATGACACTTACCATCTTCTGCCTGATGGTTTTTGCCCTATTCGCTCTGCAAGTTTACATGGGTGAACTTAGGAACAAATGCGTGAGGCATCAAGAACCGAACGCCACGCAAATCGATTGGATCGAGTACGTTTCTCTTCAGTGATCATACGTGTAAGAGGTGACTCTCGTAAAGCACGGAACACTCTGTTTAATTTCGTTAAAAATCTCGTGCTCATATCGGTTTTCACGAAATGAAGTACTCAAAGTACCGTGTTGTACGAGAATCACCCAATAAACCTATAGATTCGCAAAACAATTTCCGTATTTCCTTGCGTAACATGAAAAGAGCTTCCCGCTTGAACTCCAAAAGTAATAAAGCTCATCGTCACTGTGCGTAGAATACAAAGATTAATTTCCTAGCGTGGCCCAGAAGATAAATTCTAACGTAATGATATTTGCCGAGTAAACGTTTGTCTTATAATCCCACTTTAAGCAGCGTCCAGTCACTTTGAGCGTAGGCACGAACGGTTACCGGTGGAAATTCATTAACGGTAGCCACTCTCGTAGCTGACGTAGTAGTAGAACCATCGGTTAAGTGGCCAAGCTGTGAAACTATTAATTTACTTGCGCGATACCGCGAAGAGAACAAAGCGATGGAAGTTATACTCCATACTCGTTGGATGTATAGTTGAATATAACGCGATTACAATGTAACGAGGGTTGGTATTATTGGTGACAGTACGATAACACCAGTTTTCTCTTGTTGAATTATCTCTACTTTTGACGTTGGAATGTTTCTTAAGAGAATTTTGAGATTCGAACGGTGAAGAATTTTCGTTCTAGATCCAATGACGTTACTAACCACAAATCCAATTTGCTTAGACTGACCGAATAATTTGATTGATCCTAGCTAGGTCAGTGATATCGAACTTTGGATAATTTGCTGACGTCATACGCGATATGTTCGTATTGTTCGAACAAGAAAATGTCTGGTAGGAACTTAAGAAGTTAAACTCTGGATCCTCTGGGACTCGTATAATCAGGAAAACGTCGTTCGGTTTTCAATTCTCACGGAAATCGGCAGGTACGTGCGGTTCGCTAAGCCGTTAAAAGAATTTTTCGTATCACCAACAGGTGGACTTGGAACTCGTCCAACTGGGCTTTCAACGAGGCCGAAGAGCCAATCATCTGCGGCAATGTAACCGGCGCCAGGTTAGTGTATTTCCGTCTCAATCCCTTCATAGAAAACCCTTGAGATAAGCCAACATGGTATGTGGATATCGACGTTTCCAAGATGCGCCAAGTAATTTGTGGATGAAAGGTTCATAATAACCCGGTTTACATTCGTGCGTATATTTGGATTTTTGCTGTTGATAAAAATACTATTTTCTTATGTAAAGGTAACCCTCGATATGGAATGCGCAATTCGCGTTATATTTATATCGAAACCGTGTTGAACGAGGATTAACCTTGTAGAAAAAAATGCCCTATTAATTTCACCCCCAATGTTTCGTGTTATATGAGAGTTTATCACAATCTTCAGACCACTCTCAAAGTACTATGCGAAACGAGGGGTCTGTGCGATTTTCAGACTATTCCTAAATCTACGCGTTATACGAGGGTTACTTGTATATACCATTTCGCTGATCTTTGAAGTTTCATTCATGGAGCTCTAAGTAGACATTCAAGACCCTCGATTTAAAATTCGATTGGCCAAGTGAAAGTAAGCAGGACGTGGGTTTGCTTAATGTCGAGGGCTAGTCCTCCGAAATTTTGTAAAGTGGTTCGTTCCAAAGCCACCGTGTGATGTAGAACCTCTAATTGCAGACACTGTAACGAGAGCTACACCTGCCTCTGTGTTGGCCCAAATCCAAACCACGGTTACACCAACTTCGATAACTTCCTGTGGTCCATGCTTACCACGTTTCAGCTGATTACCTTGGATTATTGGGAGGACGTCTATAACAAGGTCCCCTTTTCTTTATCTTCTAAAGACTTTGCCATCTAACGTATCACCTTAATTTCTCCTCGATTCCCCCACCCCGAAGCCTCGTTTGATCCAGGTTCGATCTACTTTTACAGCAAATAAAGAACGCTTTGTTTGGACAGGTATTGTCGGCGTGCGGACCTATTAGCGTCTCGTTCTTCACGGTGGTCGTGTTCTTCGGTTCATTTTATCTTATCAATTTGATGCTCGCTGTCGTGGCACTGAGCTACGAGGAAGAGGCTGAGATCACGAATGAGGTGAGAATCTTCGATTCGAATTGGAGGTCAAGTCAGAGTGATGATAAAATAATACTCGTAATATTTCTTTTCTTGAGAATCTTTCTCTCTTTTTTCTTGCACGAGTTACTTCTGAAAAGAGCCGTGCTAATCTAGGAACAGGTTATTCCCGTGCGCACGGTTGGCTTTAAGACAACCAGTCTTACCATCTGGAAAGATAATAGACGGTTTATCAGTTCCTTTGATCGTAGGAGCGGAAAAAGGATTTAACCGACCATCGTGAGGACTCGACGTTTAGTTTCGACCCGACGAAGATCAACATTAAGACCCTCACCAAGGAGAAGCAGAAAAAGATAGACGCTCGAAAGGGAGTGCTCTTGAGTAGTTACACCAGAAAGAAGACGAGAAGAAGAAAACGTGGTAGGAGTTCCGCAGGTCAAGAGAAAAATGGTGGCGCACGTAGCAGGTCTTCTTCATTTACTGATCATTTTATACGCTGTATTTCTATATCATCTTTCTAGCTAATATTGACCCAAAATATTATTTGCAACAGGTCGGTGACACCGAGTCCAAGTCCAAGTCCAAGACACTCGAATGTCAGACCATCTCATCTTCCATTGCAAAATGTAACTCCACGTCCACCGGAACCAAGTACGGTGCACAGGTTAGCACCAAATCGTGGTATGTTGCACTCAAGGCAGGCAAGTAACAATAGTAATCAGCAATCATCGTTGGACGATTCTGGGGTGGTGGATGATCATGATGGCGATGATGTAACGTCAGCTGAGGAACATGAGAAGCGGGAACATAGGGAACACAGGGTAGAAAGACAAGAGAAGAGCCAAGAGGAGGAGAGAAACGGAGAAACTTCAGGTCCCGATTGTCCACCTGCACCTGTTACTGTTTCCGTTAGGACAAGCAATTGTGAGATCAGAGTTCTCAAGTGTAATGGTGTCAAAACAAAGAAACATATGTACGCGCTGCCTCCAGAGTACCTGTCGCATATTGTAGTTTTAGGTACGCCTGTTGCTTCTAGTAGTCTTCCAAGTTCAACTTTAAAACACCCTATGAAACTCGTTCGTTCTCTTTTTCGCAGACGATCTTCCAGATAGAAACTGCGAAAAGTGTATCCAATGTTGCGTAGACTACGAGGGATGGTTACGCTTTCAAAATTGTCTTTACAAGGTAAAGTAATTTTCTCGCTGACCTAACTAAATTACCTTCGATCGATTAATCGTGTTTTATTACTTTCAAAACAGGTGGTAAGAGATCCCCTATTCGAGTTGATGATCACTCTCTGCATCGTATTGAACACCGGCTTTCTTGCCATGGAGCATCATGGCATGAGCGAGTCAATACGACAGGCTTTGAACATCGGCAATAAAGTGTTCACGAGTATCTTCACGTTTGAATGTTTTCTGAAGCTACTCGCACTGAGTAAGGATTTCTTTAACAACGGCTGGAATAATTTCGATCTAATAATAGTGTCGGCGTCCCTAATCGATTTAACTTTCGAACTGGTCGATGGTTTGTCCGTGATACGTGGACTCAGATTGTTGCGAGTTTTGAAACTTGCTCAATCATGGACAACGATGAAAGTCCTGCTAAGTATAATAATCTCAACGATTGGAGCTCTGGGTAACCTGACTTTTGTTTTGGTCATCGTAATTTATATATTCGCCGTGATTGGTATGCAACTATTCAGCAAGGATTACACATTGGACAAGTTTTACCCGGATCCAGTGCCCCGTTGGAACTTCAACGATTTCTTCCATTCCTTCATGATGATATTTCGCATTCTTTGCGGCGAATGGATCGAACCCCTTTGGGATTGCATGCGCGCGGAAAAGGAGGACGGGCCTGGCACGTGTTTCGCAATATTTCTACCGGCACTTGTGATGGGTAACTTCATGGTTCTCAACCTCTTCTTGGCCTTGTTGCTCAACAGCTTTAATTCTGAGGAGTTGAAACAAAAAAAGGAAGAAGTCGGCGAGGATTCAAAACTAGCGAAATCGTTTGATCGGATTCGTTCGATCGTCAAGAAGAAAAAATATCGAAAAGATAATTCGGAAAATGAGAAGAACATGAGACTGGAACAGATAGTTCGCGAGGTGATGGATAAGTCTGATAAGGAAAAATACGCTATTCAGGAGACGGTCTTGAGCCTTCCCAAAGACAATATATACAACAGGTCCTATCAGGAGAGCCTCAATCAGCCTGTTTTTACATACGAGCCTATTTATCGTCAAGCAACCTTGACAACCTACAGTCAAAGTAGTCAAGAAACTGTCAAGGAGATCAAACAACCTGGTGAAAAAGATGAGAGTAATGACACCAACGTAGAGGAGAGCATAGAAATGGAGGTATTGAAGGACTCCAGTAAACCGGATGAAGAAGTAGCCATGTTGCCAGAGGAGAAACCGCCTCACCCGATACGTAGAGAAGAACGAATGGAAAAAAGGCCATGGCATGCTCTCGTGAGTTATGTTGATGAACTCACAGTTGGTGGAAGGAGAGATAGTAAAGGTAGATACATCGATGGGATGGGCTCATTTCCGGGGTTTGGTCGAAACAAGGAACCAAAGGAACCCCAGGACTGTTTCCCACAACATTGTTATCAAAAGTAAGTCCAAGATCATTTGTTGGTGTTATTTTTTGGAATTTTCTTACCCGTCGTGGTTCGAAAGTACATTGTTCCTCTGTGGCATTATACAGGTGTAGCTGTATTAATCGTTGTGTAGTCACCGATATTGGGAGAAAGTGGGTTAGGATACGAACACTTGTTCTTTCCGTGGTCGACACACCAGCCTTCGAGTGGATGATCCTGGTTCTAATTTTTGCCTCATCTATAACGCTGTGTTTCGAGGACATCTACCTGGATGACAATCCGTTCCTGAAAAAGATCCTTTACTGGACCAATCTTGCCTTCTGTGCGCTGTTCAGCATCGAGATGCTTCTCAAGTGGCTGGCCCTAGGCTTCTGTAAATACTTCACCAGTTTCTGGACGATCCTGGATTTTATAATCGTTTTCGTAAGTAGCATCAAAGAGATCTCGTGCAAGGTTGACGCTAACATCAAACTAAATATATATATATATACAAATGTATATATATATTATACATAAGCGAAAGAGCTGAAATGCGCATAAAATGAACGTGAGCTTGTGTCGCTGTGGCATGACTCATTTTCGTCGTTTAGACCGATCAATGTTATTATTGGATTATAATTGTTTGCTTATTAATTAATATACTTTGTCGATTCTACCTGTCGTACGGAAGACCCGACGATAGGTACGTTGATCGATAGTAGAATAAAAAAAAAAGATTAACAAACAAACAAACAAAAAATGCGTTCTAACATTTGAACGTTGTTTTCGTGTTCTCTTTTCTGTGTTTTATGTGTCGCCTCGTGGATACAGGTACGTTCAACTATTACGTTCTCATCATTATTTTGGACATTTTTTTTTTTCGTTATATATTCATAAGCCATGTGGTCATTTTTGATAGATCAACTGTGCATGCCATATGCATCGCATGCTCCTTTCTCTTCCATTTTCTTTGTTACTGATTTTTAATATCGTAGCAGAGTCGATACAACGTGATACCGAGTTCTCCATGGCTTTACTTTCGTCCAAGCGTGTCTGGTAACGTAATCGAAACGCAGATTTATGAGTTTCACAATTTTGAGTGCTTAGGAATGATTGTGCTTTTCAATACGAGGTACGTTTTGTGAATTTTTTCAAAGCTTTCATTTCTCAGCTTTCTCTCGCTATTTGTCGCTTGCTTTCGATGGCTTTTGTCAAGAAGCGATTAGAAACTAAGTTTAAGGTAACTTATCATTAAGAAGAACGTGTAACAATTAACTCTAATACCCGTAGCAGTATATACTCGAATTAAATTCAATAGGTCACAAATCTAACGCTACATTTGCCAGTTGATTCGTATCCCTTGTATTATAACACACGATTAGTATATCTAACTCCCCAATGAACATCGGTGTAGCATGCACACCCTTTTGAAAATACGTTCGACCCAAGGAATCCCCTCTCCTAATCCCATCGACGTTTCTCTTCTCTTCAACAGGTATCCATGTTTAGTCTTTTGATAGAAGAAAATGAAAATCTGAAGGTACTACGATCGTTGAGAACGCTGAGAGCACTGAGACCGTTGAGGGCAATATCAAGATGGCAAGGCATGAGGGTACGTGTTTGTTCGATCTGATCGAGCCGAAATTTTCAACGAATTTTATAATATAAAACGATTAATCTAGCTAGCCCGCAACCTAGTCTCTTCCCAACATGTTAAAGAATCCTTGAAATTAACCGTTCATTTTCAAAATTATATAGATCGTAGTGAACGCGTTGATGTATGCGATACCTAGTATATTCAACGTGCTCCTCGTCTGTCTCGTGTTCTGGCTTATTTTTTCGATAATGGGTGTCCAATTCTTCGGCGGTAAATTTTTCAAGTGTGTCGACGAGTACGGCGAGCTCTTGGACATATCGGTAAGCAACACGAATCCTTTTTTTACGATAATACATAGTTGATCGTATTGGGACAATTTTGACATCGATCGCGACACTTTGATTTTAGATAGTGAATACGAAACAGGATTGCCTTAGCAAGAATTACTCCTGGGAGAACAGCAAGATTACCTTCGATCACGTTGGGATCGCTTACTTGGCTTTATTTCAAGTGGCAACCTTCGAAGGTTGGATGGAAGTGATGGAAGATGCCGTCGACGCTAGGGGGGTGGATTTGCAACCCCAAAGGGAGGCGAATCTTTACGCTTACCTATATTTCGTTATATTCATCGTCTGCGGTTCGTTCTTCACGCTGAATCTCTTCATCGGAGTAATCATAGATAATTTCAACATGCTTAAAAAGAAGGTGAGAATCCTTTTCTCAAAGGTGTCGTCTTCTTTCTTCGTATGTACATATATATATATTTATAAATATATATATCTATCTGTTGGACTATCTCGTAGCGTTCAATGATTCAACAGATCTGCGATGAATTTTTCAAACGCGGCAGACTGTAGGCCGCTGCAGGCGTTACGTAGAAGCTAGCAGCGACACATTACGATCTAAGACATTTCTTAGTTTATAATCATGCGCTTGTTTTTTTCTTTACAGTACGAAGGTGGCGTGCTAGAAATGTTTTTGACCGAGAGTCAAAAACACTACTACACTGCCATGAAAAAGCTCGGCCGTAAAAAGCCGCAAAAAGTAATAAAACGTCCGATCAACCAATTCCTCGCAATGTTCTACGACTTATCCAATTCCCGAAGGTAATTATGTATTCTTATTTTGGACGTCGTTGCTCGATCATGCGGGGGTTTGTTTAAATGAGTACAGCGATCGTTGAGATGGATCGAAATAACAGTAAATAATGTACCACGTGATCGGGCCTCGATAATCATTATGTGATCTTTGCTTTCATTGTTTCTACACGCATTGGGGCTCGTTTCGCGGGACATACGAAGGACGTGATGCGAGCCGAAAATATTGTTGTTCGCTAGACGAATGAGGATAGTTCTTCTGCTAACTTCTTCGATTCTCGGCTCGCAACTCGCTACTTCTATATTTCGCGTGACAAGATCCAAGAAAACAGTTGCACCGCTTACCGAACAAAGAAGTAACGATCAGGATGATCCGAGGAGCTTGCAGGGACAAGTTTTTCGAGTTCAAGGTCACTCGAGACCTCGAATCGATCGTTGCTAACGACTGGCTTTTTGCTATGGTGTCAATAACGAGGGCCTATCAACTCGATATACGTAACAATAACTTGTAATATTTACAGATTCGAAATAGCAATCTTCGTTTTGATATTTCTCAACATGTTGACCATGGGAATCGAACACTACAATCAACCACATCCTATCTTTTTCGTCCTCGAAGTTTCTAATGCATTCTTCACGACGGTCTTCGGTTTGGAGGCGATCGTGAAGATAATAGGACTTCGATATCACTACTTCACCGTACCATGGAACCTCTTCGATTTCCTCTTGGTCCTAGCATCAATTTTAGGAATATTGATGGAAGATATAATGATGGACTTCCCCGTGTCCCCGACGCTCTTGCGGGTGGTGAGGGTGTTCAGAATTGGTAGGATCTTAAGGCTCATTAAAGCCGCTAAGGGTATACGTAAGCTCCTCTTCGCATTGGTGGTCAGTCTTCCGGCGTTGTTCAATATCGGGGCACTACTAGCCCTTATTACATTCATCTACGCCATCATTGGCATGTCCGTGTTCGGACATGTTAGGAAACAAGGCGCATTGGACGACATGGTAAGGATACAGTTTCAAAGTCCTTCTTTTCATGGACACGACTGAACGGTAATATTAGGGATACGAAAGTTCAACTAAAAAGTTTTGATTTGTAGGTAAATTTTGAAACGTTCGGCCGTAGTATGCAATTACTTTTTCGTCTAATGACTTCGGCCGGCTGGAATGACGTACTAGAGTCATTGATGGTTCAACCACCTGATTGTGATCCGACCCCGAATAGTCGACAAATGAACGGAGATTGTGGATATCCTCTCTTGGCTATAACCTACTTCACGTCGTTTATCATCATCAGCTACATGATCGTCATCAACATGTACATCGCAATCATTCTGGAGAACTTCAACCAGGCTCATCAGGAGGAGGAGATTGGCATCGTCGAGGATGATCTCGAAATGTTCTATATTCGGTGGTCCAAGTACGAGTTTTGTGATGTTATTTGAAAAGAATATTCAACAAAAGTGAATTCAATCGAGTTTTACTTTCTTTCATTCAGATACGATCCACATGCGACCCAGTTTATCAGCTTCTCACAGCTGAGCGACTTCATAGCGAGCCTAGACCCGCCTCTGGGAATATCAAAGCCCAATGTCGTTGCATTGGTAAGCTTTAATCTTCCCATCGCGAAGGGTAACAAGATCCATTGTCTGGACATCCTGCACGCACTTGTCAAGCACGTTCTTGGACACGTTGAAGAATCCGATGATTTCCGAAAGCTCCAAGAGCAAATGGATGTGAAATTTAAGAAACAATTCCCAACGAGAAAGGAATTGGAGATCGTGTCTTCCACGAGAATATGGAAGCGGCAGGATAAGGCTGCTAGACTGATCCAACGCACGATAAGAGAATATATCGCGTAAGTTTAACTAATCATTCATTTTGAATAGAGATCGATGATCGAGAAAAATAATTTTAATTCGGTTGCAAATAGAATGAAGAGGGAACGCGAAAGGATAGCACAAGAAGTGGATTCTCAGACGCAAACTTCGAGTCCTGGTGGTGTGGGCAGCGATGGTAGGGGCGGGGGTGGGTGGGGTGGAAAGCTGTCGGCCCTGCTGCACGTACACAGAGGTAGCCGGGCCAGTAGCCGCAAGTCCTCCAGGGCCAGCGACGCTAGCGATCTCAGTGAGCTCGGGACAGCATCAGCCTGGCTATTTCCAAATCTTCCCCTGCTGCTGCTTTCCGGCGCCACCGGAACCCACGAGGACCTGCAACCCCCCGCCCTCACCGTGTCCCGTCCCTCACCAACCACGGAACAACCATCGGCTGCGTCTAGTTCTGGATCTGACTCTCACGTTACTGTCAGGTTCGTATCTTCCCTAGCTTATCATTGAATTCACTAAATCCTTCGAGCAGATCACGTGTTAAGTGTGTCAAGACAATCCTTCTCATTCGATCTTTAGATTGATTTTTCAAAGTTGTAGACCTAACCAGTGTATCAGTGTTCGTGGATTCACGTAAGTATAGAATCCAACGTAGAGCCTATCGAATTCTTTGACGAATGAAATCCCACTTATTCTTATCGCATTAACGCGATTCCATAAGCGTTCGAAATCTGTAGCATCAGCCTGAGGAGTTGTTCTATGTAGTTTTGCTCTGATTATGGTATACGAATTAACAGTGATTTTTTCCTTTCCAAACTCCTCAGGCAAAGAAACGAGCAGGTAAACTTTGCAAGATTCTTTTCGAGTTGATTTTTAATCGAAGTTTGATCTTAAGATAGATAGATCGTTGATGATACTTATTACTAGATGAAAGTTGATTTGTATTGGAGTTTAGTTGGGCTATGTAAAAATACGCTTGGCAATTGAACACTTTTTGAAAAGTTTGCGTTGCGAGAGTAATTCTTGCATCTTAGATTAATTATGCATCATAACTTCTAACATCGAACGATTACGATATTTACATAAACAATTTTTTTTTTTAAATGCATCGAGACATATTTTTGATTAGGAAGAAACGTTGTAAATTATTTCGATTGGAATTCAGGTCGAATTTAGCATCGAACAATAGCTGCACGATGTTTCTATAGCACGTTGGGTCATCGTTAATCATTCATTGTACAATTTCGTAGCCAAATCGGAACTGTGAACATAATACAAATTAACAACGACGATATCATGGAATACCCAATAGTAATGGATCCCTAATGACGATATCACCCAGCCCCCAACACTTTTTTAACACACACATCCACATTTGTATATACAGCTCCCCTGTAAAAAGGCATTTTACTCGCAGTATCGCATATAGCAGAATATTAGTAACATCTTGATTACCCCTGGCTGTGTATTTTGACCTTTTGCCTACGAACAGGCCAACTGCTTTTCCAAGTGTCATTTCATTGTCTCATTATTAAAAAAACAATAGAATTGTTTATGAATCTATACCTTTGATACAGAAATGCCACTTAACGTCGATTCGATATAATCAAAAAGATATTCAAAACTATCCAATATAATAATACCGTCCAATCATAGTGTATAAATAATTATACTATCAACTGAACACGTTGAAAGTCTTAACACAGCCTGCAAACTTAAAAAAGCTAAACAACCAATGTTCAAAATTCTATCAACTCAAACAATCCATACTAGACCTCATCTATTTCGAATCGGCGTTACAACTAGGCACAGTAAATTAAAAGTAGCTGCACACAGATTGAAATAGTAGATAATTCTAACAAGTCTTCGCTGGTAGATCGAGAAAAATGAAGAATTTGCTCTTGCAGATCGCTCGGTGCGACGCTGGGTCGTCAGGACGCCGTGGAAACGTATCCAGACGAAGACGTCCTGAGTCCACCGAGCTCGAAACGAAGTTCTCTTCGTACCAGCGGTACGACGCTGTCCCTGAACACTCTCCAACGCGACATTAAGGAGGCCTTCAATCGTCGTTGCAGCAGCCTAAGACGACGTCCACAGCCACCGGAACCGGTAACACTTCCGATAACGGATGGAAGTGATGTCAGCATACTGGTTACGGAGCCTAGCCCCGAAAACTCAGCACCACCGACTAGGCCACCGTTGATCAGACAACAGTCCGAGGCAACGGTCGTTCACGTGCTCGTTCATCGAGAAAGCGAGGAGTATCAAGAAACTCCGGACGATAGCTGATCCTAAACGGCACTTCTGCGTGCTTCATGGACTTTGCTATTTAATCTCCTTTAATAGGAGCTGTGGAGAATAATAATAATAATAATAATTATTATAAGGAGAATATTAAGATTATTAATAACGATATAATGCCAATAGATCCGAGACGAACTGGGGGGGGGGGGGTAGTGGGGGGGGGAGGAACTTTTATCTCGTTCTTCTTATTCTCATTCTTCTTCTATAGAACTAGCGAAATCGACGGAGTTCGTTCTCGATATTTTCATCTCGAAAGTGATAAACGGTCTCTCGAGGACGAACCGATTAATAGACTCTTTATATTTGAAGTATCTATGAATAATAGCGTTTTAGGATACCTCTTCTTCGCGTCTTCGGGGTGAACCTATTTGGGACGGACTGTGGCGTTGTTCATTGATTTGTATGTTTAGTTTTAGAGTAATAATTATTTTTTTGTATCTTCATTGATGTTGCGATCGTGAAATGAGACAAGGACGATGTTGTTTGACATGTTTCTTTTTCGTGTGAACTCTTGAAGAAGTTGCTAAATCGTTGCCTAAGAACATCTACAAGGAAAAGCATGGAACTAATATTCTATTCTTATTATTCATCATTTTATTACGTGTCCTTGTCTCTTAATGTCGCGATCAAGGATGTTTGGACCAATTCTGGATGCACATACACGTTGAAATACGAGCACGTATATTTCATTATTTTTATTGTTATCGTTGTTATTATTATTATTTTTTTTTTATATTAAGAATGGTTAGGCTCCCCATTGTCGTCGCAGGTCGCCCTGAGTTTGCTGCGAAGAAACGCGTTTTACTTGTATACAAAAATGAAGAAAAAAAAAACACATACACAGAAATGAGTACTGCCTCAAAAATCGTAGGATAGATTAACCTCGGCGTTCACTTCGTCGAAGCGAAGCGTGAAGGAGAAAACGAAAAAAATAAAATCGAAAGAACAAGAAAGAGAGATACAGAAAGATGGGGAGAGTGAGAAAAATCGAAAGATTAAAACAAAGAAGACAAAATAAATTGTAAAAGAAAGAAAGATGGAAACATAGAAAAAAAAAAAAACAAAACACACAACGTGGCTTCCTTCCTTCGTTCGTTCTAATCGCACCGCGTTTGAATAGCTTTGATTAGAAAATTTCGAAAACGTGGAAGCGAAATCGACAGAATATAAAAAAAAAAACAAATACTTTTTTATTTATCATTAGATCGGAACAACCCTCTTCTCGAATATTTCTCTAATCGATTCACACTGAACCTAATCGCAACTAGGCTTCGCGTTCTAAATTAATTGATTTCGATAAACAAGAACAACAACAAAACGGAACACGCGAATGTACAATCTTTTTTGTTGTTTTTGTTTACTTCTCGTAAGAAAAATAAAATCGAACGAACGACAACGTTTTATATAAAAAGAAAGAACAAATAAAAAAGTGGGGGTGAGACCCGGGGTAGAGGACGCGAGCGCGCGCCGTCATTCGAGTTTCAAGGTACAACGAATTTCTTTAAGGGGTGTTTAACAAATAGCCGCGAATGTTTATTGTTCCTCTAATGGAAACGTTAAGTTTTCGAAGTTGTATCTCCTCCATCGCGTCATCCCAAACATTTGTCAATCCTTCTTCACGCCCTATCCCGAGACACCCCTTCTAATCCTAATACACAAGACCGCCCATCATAGACGCGAACGTTGTCGAAAATAGAGGAAAAAAAAAATTAAAGAAAAAGAGAGAGACAGAGAAAGGTAGAGAGATTACAAAAAATAAAAAAATAAAATAAAGTGGATTAGAAAAAAAGATGCCACGAATTCACGTCGACCTATAGTGCCTATTAAATTAGCGGACACTGAGTGATCGCGAGAACAATATCGTCACGTTTTTTCCATTTTACTAAACAAAAAAAAAAAGGTTTTTCCGTTTTGGACGAACGTGACGACGTAATATGTACGCGAGTACATTGTGAAAGGAGGATAATAAAAAGTGAATAAAGAGAGGAAAATAGAAAGAGAGAATAAATGAGAGAATGAGAAGAAAGCGTAGTTTATGAAATTAGAATGACAAAATCGGAGAGGGACGTTGAGATATAAATGAAGGAAACAACAGCAAAAAAAAAATAATGAAAGAAATGCGGGAGAGAACGAGAATAATTAAGCCGACTAGACCATTAAACTTTCGTGCTTTCTCAAGCTTGACAGGTCGAAGCTCGTGAGTTACGGAGAGATTTAATGACGATGATTAATTATTTATCGCGGATATAAACGGACCGGGAGGGGGTTATAAAGTTTATACGGCGGGAAAGTGATTCTCGATGTGTTGGTTTTCGCGAGGCATATATAATAAAGTTATATGTCAATTAAAGATTATAAATATATACATATATATAAATATATATACATATATACATACGTATAAATATTAATTGATAACGTGAGTATAAGATATGAAGAAATTCCAGCGACGCACGATAGTTATTATAAATATGTATATATACACGGTATATATGCATACATGAATATATAAAAAAAAAACAAATATCGAAAATGGGGAAGAAGTAACGAAGAGACATAACGAATTTCACTTTCCGGTGACTCGTCTTAAGAAAATATTAAACCAAGTAAAGATGAAAATTGAAGAAGAGAATGAATAAAAGCGTACAATCATGCGTGGGATAGCTGTTTAGGCATCCTAGGTCGTCTTAGATCGTATTATGATTTGTTTTATCGCGCGTGTATGTGTAGAGGACTAATTAAACTAATTAACAAGAAAAAAATGCCGTGGTTTAACGATGGGCGTCCGTTCAAGAAAAAAAAGCTGCACATACTCGTCCTCGCTGTTATAATATATGTAATATATATATATATATGATATTATATATATACATACATATATATAAAATGATATATATGTAAAATGAATGAGCCGTACCGATGCTAAGTCGTCGCAATAACGACAATCTGGATTGTTGTTATTTCGAAGTATATATATATATAAATATTAAACTAACATTAAGACCACTCGTGTAGGACAGGTTAATAATTTTACAAAAAAGATCCCTGCGACCTATTAATCTTATCTCACGAATCGTAATCTCGCTTGAGATTGAAACGAAGAAGTTCATCGGGACAACATATTTGTTATATAATTAAAATGTCAAATTTCTCGTTGTATTTTCCAGCTATTTTTTGATAGTGCGGAAATTGGTCAATACAATGGATTGCTCAAGCGAGAGATACGGGATATAAAATGAGCTTCAAACGAGTTTAGAAATTGTAGAGACTGTCGACTGTAAATAATATGCATATTGTATTAAAAACGGTAGTTATCATCGAGGAATGTGAATTTCATAGAATGCGTAAGGAATAGCATATCAATGAAGATTAAACAAAAAAAAAAAGAAAACCGAGGGAGAATACGAGGAAGTAGAGTAACGACAAAGAACACTTGTTTGAGTTCGTTCGTTTTTACGAGAAATGCGTACGAATCCGTAGCCGATGATTATTGAAAAAAAAATCTAAAAATATTGAAAAATTCGATTTACGCTAGCTTGCGAGATAAATTTCCCGCGAAATCGTTTAGGAAAAAAATGCTTGTGATCCTTTACTATATCGTCTATGATATTTTCTTTCTTTTAGTTCGAAATCTTAAAATATTATTCTAATGAAGGAAAAAAAAAAGAAATTAGAAGGATCGTACAAAAAACGGTTGACGATCATTGGCAATATGCGTGACTTTATTCCAACGGATCTTCTTATTCGTCGAGGATGAATACCTTGATAATATATTTTTTCTCGGATTCTCGCAGTTTCGAATTTTGCAAACATGACGGCTTTCTTGCAACTCGCTTTGCGCATTTAAGAAAAGGTTAAAAAAAAAATAATATCATTGACAATATTATCCACACGAGATTTAAAGTACGTAGAAATAAAATTATGACCATTGTGCGGGATGAAGAACATAACAAAATGATTTTATTTTTTTTTGTTTAAATGAAGAAGAAGAAAAAAAAGAGGAAGAAACAAATGAAACTCGTAATTAATTGGAACATGGCTTCACCGATCGTCCCGCACAATGTGATCTCCACTCAAAGGCCTATCGTAAAACGTGAGAGGAAGGAGCGATGTTAATTAATGTCTTCAATAATTATATTAAATTTACTTAAGGGGCTCGTCAAATTGATTATCGTCATTTTTAACGAAGGACGCGCGTGTTCGATCGAAGCGAAAGAACTTTTAAGAAACGACAAAATAATTGCATATAATGCGAATGTGTGCGTAATACATAGGTTAACGAGAAAACAAGGAGAGAGAGAGAGAGAGAGAGAGAGAGAGAGAAACAAGAAAAAGATCCAAGAGGAGAGATCGAACATAAGCCAAATTACGATGATCTATCTCATTTCTCATTGAGCATTCGAGTTTGATTCACGCTTGTTGACCTTGAATTGAATCTTCATTTAAAGAACAAAAACAACGGAGAAAAATAAAGTAAAGATAGCAAGCGCGAATTTAATCTCAAATCATAGAAAATCTAACAAGATTCAAGATAGGACACAAAGGAACATAATAACATTAAAATATCCATTTACAGTTATTACAGATGGCACACGATGGAACGAAAAAGGAATGATCTATAATCGTAGAAAGTTAAATGTCCGCCTTAAACGTGAAAGGAGAAGTCGAGCCCGCGCATTGAGAGTCGAAGTTCACGCGAACGATAATTGAAACATTCAAATTAAAAGGCGTAATCGTTGTTCGCAATGTACATAGAACGATTAATTAAAAGAACAAAAGAAACGAGACGACGAGAGGAAATGGCTTTCGTTTAGAACTCAAATTACGACACACGTGTAAATAATATATCCTAATGATTACTCTTGTTGCTTGTGATAATCGATTAGTCCGAGTGAGATTTACGGACGGAGGGCCGTGCATTCCTCCGCAATCTTTGCACATTTTCATTCATTTTTCTATTATCTTTTTATCCTCTTTTCTTTTCTTTTTTTTTTTTCTTACTTCATGAGTCACAAACGAATTACTTTTCCCTCTCTCTGTCTCTCTCTTTCTTTCTCTAGCGCGCGCGTTGTTTGTGTCGGATATAGCGTTTTGCTATCTCCTCGCGATCATTGTTAATTGTTATATATATACATATATATATATATACACACACCCACATCAGGGATCGAATGCACGACCGAGTTCATCTGTGATTTGAGTGGAGTTACGATTTCCCTTGTCGAGATTCTTCTGCGAAGAGCACGTTAAATCTGAACCGATGACCCGTAGTATAATTCTTGATTATATATATATATATCAATAATGGCTGATATATTAGCGTCCATATCTTCTTCTTCTCCTCATCCACTTGTTGAGTAAATTCATATTTTCTTTCTGTCATTCTCGGCCGTGCTTCGACGAGCCCTCGCACACTTGTAAAGTTTAGCTATAATATATACGAATCTTCGGTTCAGAGATAACATCACCGTATCAGCAATATCATGTGCGGAGTACATATAGTTATTTAGTATCAGATATTTTATTATATTAGCAATAATTCAGGATACCGTACTCGAGAGAAACAATCGACGAGAGATCAGTTAGATTTTATCATATAGGATCTTTTTGCTTGTTTTATCAATATTATGATATTATTATATTATAAAGAATATTATATAATTATTCCTAAATAATAAATATTGGAGTTTATTGCTAGATCTGAGATTTTCTTACAGTCTTGTACCCATTGTATTTTGTACTGAATGGTACAAGAAGTCAATAGTCCTTTGTATCCAGTTTATTTGACCGAATTATCATAGCTGTGTGTACATAGAATTATAACATTATTATTATTTACATAATTCACAGACTAACAATAGTACCTCTATAGGATGACACTTTGTATCACTTGGTAGACACTCTGGTACGTTTGTTCCATGCAAAATTGGAACCGTAGGTACGGGGCTTTGGGTTGACTACGTTTGGTTTTTGAATATAGTACTTCCAGCCCATCTTTTCGCAATGCTGGATCGCTGCTTCCTTACTGGCAAAGTCAACTTTCACGTTAGACATAGGATCTCCCCTTGAAAGAAAGATTATTTTTAAATATTAATTTATTATGTTATAGGATTGCATTATTGACATAGTACTTACGTCGAAGCCCATCCAATTAGTGGATTTTCCCAACGTTCCCGTGTATCAAAATCGATTTGCCAATAGTGTATATTATTTGTGCCAGATTGCATAGCATTCTTTGGTGGTTGATAAATACGAACCATGCGTGTCTTAATATGTTCTTCGGGCACTCCAGACACTACACCAACATTTTCTACCGTAGACACTGTGATCGCCGTTTCTGGTATTTTCTTAACATCAACTATGGCTCCTTCGAGTTTCGAGACTATATCTGCTTCCTTTATATGCGTTCCCATATTTTTCGATTCGTCTAACTTTACAGAACTCGTCGAAAATAATTGCACGAAGCTGCAAAAGGGACATTGAATGTACAACAATTATCAAAAAGAATATCCTACAGTTACATAAAAGTATGAGGTTATGTTTACTCTTGTGTCAAAAATCTTAAAATACGTTAACGAAAAAACAATCAACCTAACTTACCGCCCATTGCCATTGTTATTTAATTCCTTCGTGCATTGCCGTACCAAGCCACGAAACGCCATTTTTCAACTTAACAATTTTCTAAACGCACAGAGAAACATACGGGTATATAAATACAAAAATCGACCTTTCGCTTCGAAAGTCGAGATAGGCTAGGTAGCGTAACGCTAGGTAAAATCACATATCGATGTACGCGCAGTAACTCTGGTTGCCATACTCCAGGCGCCAAATTCAAATCCCTCTTTCCTACATCTCTATCGTAATGAATGAACTTTAAAAAAAATTGTCATTCAAAATTACAAAATTAAAAGTCTCTTCCAATAAGAAAAATAGATTCTTATCGTAACGAGTGCCGTTTACGCGTTGAACCTTTTTTTTAATAAATCTTATCAATTTGGTTACCCCAAGATTATTTAAAAGATTACTTAAGAAAGATTAGCCTTGCAAAGAGGTTCGTCGATCGATTTATAGCATAAAATTGAGTCGATCTACACCGAAGACGATGTAAAAGAGAGTCCGATTAACGTTGGCACGCATGCCCGGGACGCATTCTATCCCTACCCTTGCGAACTGCATCGTACAGGGATCATGCTTCCCGGGCGCTACCATTACGAAGAAATGCACTTCGTCTAAAGTGATAGATTGCAAATGTAAACTGGTCCTCTAATCGTGTGCTTGTGCGCGTTAAAGGGTGAAAATGCAGGGGAACGTAAGTTCATCGTTGAATTTTTCAAGAGTAGAAGTCATCGAGGATTATTATTATCATTCTGGTTACTCTTGTTTAGCCTGTCTGGCGTTTATCGATCAGTACGTCGAACTGTTGCTAACAGCTGTTGCACGAGACCCCCTCGATACTTCGACCCTATAAAATCTTTTCAAACTCGACAATGAATTGCTCTTATCAATTCGTCGATCGACGTTCGTTTCTTTCTTTCAACAGGATAAACCAGCTTCCATCTTCCTGACGATATTATTCCTTTGCATTGGCGTGTATCTGAGCAACGCAAGGCACATTATTGCAAAGAGAAATTATAGCGATCAGAGTGTCAGAGGATACTTGGCAGAGGTAGGCTAAAAAGTAGAACGAATCATAGGGGATAACAATTCTAACGAATCTCATATTATATTAACTTTTAAAACAAATGGCAAGGTTGATTTAAAAAAAAAAAAAATTGTACGATTATACGAGCTTCCTGATACTTTAGAGAACATGCTGGTGGAACGAAGTCTGCAAGGAAGAGTTCCATAGCAAATTTCGATGTCGCTGTCCAAGATGGTCCTACTGCCGTTCTCCTGGAAGATATTACGATGCACATTGCAGTATGACGCGCACCGGTTATATTTGGACCCAGCCGGAAACTTCGCTAACCCTGGAGATCGATAAGTAACCGGGACACATGTTTCCCTTGTACGTGCCATCGTTCTCTTATTCAAATCAAATAATGCTCTCTCTCTACCAAATCAGATTTAAAATCAAAAGAAATTTACTTGCACCACACGAACGAATTTATTCGGGCTAAACTTTTGCGAATCTTTTTAAAGTTTTTAGCGTAGATGATAAATAATGTTGAAGATGTTTGAAGGGGAGGGATTAATCGATCGATAGTTTTTACGATCTTATCACGAGTTGTTACGATAATATTCGATTGTGATATTTTCCCTGTTAACACGTGTTACAAGTATACATATATAAATTATTATATTATACAAAACGTAGATCAGATTACATTTATAAGGCACGCGATCTTCATTAACTGCCATGGATTTCGAGCAACGTTTTATTAGCGTTGTGATTGTTAAAAGAAAAATAACGATGAGATTGAATTCCTATGGAATTTGAAGAGTTTGTTACATGGGTTACTCGATGTTCTACTCTTTTCACGAGCACATCGAATTTTTCTTAACGATAAATGCGGTATCGTACGCCTAGATTTTTGTCGGTCTTTTACATCGACATGTTAATGATGTTCGTTTTGGGTCTCTTAAAGAAAATCAAATTTTTAAATAACCACGAATATTAAATATTATTCACTGCCACCTGTCACTAAATATATATATATATATATATACCTATCTCGTTCGAAATCAAACGAAATTAAACTTCGAACTATTTTTCGTTATCGATCATGACGTAATAGAATAGTCGAAGGCTTAATTAGGATCACTAGATACGTAAAAGAGATGAAGAAGAAAGAAGACGAGGGATGAGGAGAAAAGGTTTACGAGCAGGTCAAATTTTTGTGATACTATTCTATAATATTACACACGTGATTCAATAAAATTTAATCAAATTGTACTTTATCTATGTATCAGCCTCTTAAGCATGTTATAATAAAATATATAAATAATATATTGAATATTTTTTCCTCCAATTTGAACCCTGTAAAGTAGTAAGAACTGGAATCGTGATTCCAGTATATCTTCTTTATAGTTTAATCGGATGTGGTGACAGTATATCGACTTGAAGACAATTCTTATCAACCGCGTCTTTAATTAGAATCGTCTGTCAGACAGAATGCTATAGCCAGTGTGTTGACAGTCGTTGTATCACGATTACAACAAATTTTAGATGTAAATCATACATTTACTAGAGTTAAGTACCAACCACCCCCATTCAGGAAGCGTCCAATTTATACCCAAACTAAAATTCATCACGAGGCATCCACTTTAGCAGTATTATCGATTATTCGATGAAATTTCAATGAAGCAATGAAAGAATTATCGAAAGATTTCATTCAACCGAAGAAAAGACCCAACCCTGATTTTCCAAACGTCAATGAAAGATTCAAGGTTAAAGCCAAGTAAAAGATCTCCCCGTTCGACCTAGGAGCTATTCACAGTCAGGAGGATTCGTTCAGCAAGGAAAAACGGAATCAACTGCGTAACTCGGCCGGGACGACTATCAGACATCGCTGCGCGCGCATATTGATTGGCCCACTTGTTAGACCGGCAATCCGAGGAGGACCTGCCGGTGAGTCCTGGACCAAGTGCAGTTGGTTCTGAACGGTTGATGGCGTAACACGTTCACCAGCTGCCATCCGTCAGTTCATTTTAAATACTTTTTCCTTTCATTCAAACTTTATGAAAGACAGACGTTTGTTCCTTTCTACCATCGTCTTACCTGTTTCCTAGTTTAATATCCAGTTTTTAGGCACGATCGCAGGGAGTGTCTTAGTTTATGATACTTTTGAGTTTTTTGTTAAATTAAAAATTACGGTTTTCAAGGTTTCTTTAGTTACAGTTTCTGTCAAAACATTTTTTCTAATCCTTTTCCAATCATATTGTTGTGGATTTCTATATTAGTGATTGCTCAGTTCGATTTAGCGCGTGCGCGCGTTATCGATTCGATTTTGACAAGCTAAGCAGCGAAAAGAGTGTCCGGCCGTTGCAGTTAGACGCAAAATATGGAGTGTCAAGCATGGAACAGAATCCTACAAGTCTTTTTGATATTCGTTGTGTTTCTTTTTGACGACGCTACGTCCAACATCGATGGTCGTGTGATTTTTGAAAAAAATGATCTCGGTAAAGTGGATGAGCTCGGTTTCAAGGTAAGTTTCAATATTCTGCAATTTTCTATTCATTTAGGTATAGATATGTTATATGATTTATATCATCAATGTTAGTATGTATGATCTATGTATGATCAATGTATGTATATATGTATAATCAATGTAACCCACAAATTTCCTGTTTTATTTCATACCCTCCACTCTAACAATAAATGATTTAACGTTTATTAGGAATTGCTAAAGGATTTAGAAATCAAACCATTGCAACTGGTGGAGGATCGCAGTTGGAAGAGTCCACAAAATGTTGGCCAGATTTCGGGAGTTTCGGTGGATCTCTCAGGAAATCCTGTGATTTTCCATCGTGGTGATCGAGTATGGGGAGACGAGTAAGAGTCCCTTGATCAGTTTTTATACATTTCACGCAATATCAAGTGTATCAATCACTACATGTTCACAATTCACTTTCCAGTACCTTTAGCGATGACAATGTTTATCAAGAAGAATACAAAGGTCCAATCGCAGTGAACACCGTGCTAACGTTGGATCAAAAGACTGGTGACGTGATAAATGGTTGGGGTAATCACACGTTTTATCTACCTCATGGCATGCACATAGATGGTTTTGGAAATGTGTGGTTAACCGATATTGCACTTCATCAGGTTTTTAAGGTACGATGTTAGAAATCACTAGTGGATTATATCTTCAACTTTGTTCTTACTATCTGACTCAAATACATTCACTGGGTTCTATTTCCTTTATTCATTTTTCAAATAGTACGATAGCTCTGGCGTACTTAGGTTGGTGCTTGGACAAAGATTCGAACCAGGGAACGATAATTGGCATTTTTGTCAGCCAACGTCTGTTGCTGTTGCACCGACTGGTGAATTCGTCGTAGCGGATGGCTACTGTAATCGTAGGATTATTCTCTTCAATTCCATGGGCTATCCGCTATACGCCATCGACGATCGTAGGTTTCGTTATCAGCTTTAACGTTGAATGGTTTGCAATTGCCTGTTCGTTGTCTTTAAAATTTAAAATTTTTTTTTCTATTTTTTGGGTACTTTATGTATCCTGTTATTTCTAAAAGTGTTTCGATCAATTATTTAATCAATTCTACAAAATATTCCAGACATTTCTTCTAATACGAGTTAAATTTTTATAGACTGGGGCGTACATATGAACATACCGCATTCCGTAACAATTTTATCCGATGGAAAAGTGTGTGTCGCTGATCGTGAGAACGAGAGGATCCTGTGTATGAATGTAGGACTACCAGTAACAGTGCCAGCATCCTCTATGTTCTCGATTCCATTATTGGGTCGAGTGTTCGCCGTTGCTTCTTATCGTGAGTTTTTCATATTTGCAGTATTTTTTTTTTTTTTAGCATATGTAATGGTATGATAATTTATGAAACTTTCATATAAACCAACAAAAAAATGCATAGTCGATTACAATTTAGGTGACTACATTTATGCCGTGAATGGGGTGACGTTACGTAACAGATACACGATCGGCTTTACAATAAACCCAAATAGCCAAAGTGTGGTTGACTTTTGGTCACCGGAATACGATGTAAGTATACCAATTGCATTTTCTATCTCTTTCTTTCTCATCCCATTGATATACTCATCTAATTAAATTTGATTTCACGTATTCAGTCCTTCCGGAATCCGCACGACATTGGAATTTGTCCAAACGGCACGGCTCTTTACGTTGCCGAAATAGGTCCTAATCGAGTCTGGAAATTCAACTCGATGTATATCGAAAACTAAACTAAACATGGCTCGTTGAACGATACGTACCTGCCAACGAGACACAAAAGTTGGCAAGGTAACTAAAGAAAAATAAATATACAGAAAAGAAATAAAAAAAAAAAAAAAAAAAAAAAAAATAAATAAAAGGGAATAGAAAAGACAAGAAAACTAATGACAAAAAAAAAAAAAACATGCATTAACTGGTTCCATCTGTGAATTACACAAGTATATATACATAGTATATGTATGGTGGGTACAGAGGAAGAACGAGCGTTGTCACATTTTTGTGTTTCTTTTAACTACCAACGCAATTTTGTAGAGTGAAAGTAGTACTTTGAAATGCCTATACGATTTTACGAATAATATGCATAGCCACAGCATAGATTAACTTGGAAAATATAAGTGTAGGTCAATATTAATTGGATGAAAATGTTTAATTGCCATTTTCTCAATCTGTGGTTAATGTGACAACGTTTGTTCTCCCCCTGTATCCTTCATATACAAATATGTACATATACACTCAACCGACTGCGTTAAAACAAAAAACGAAAATTGAGGTATAGTTGAAGGTAAAGATAATGACGAAGTATGAGAAAATGAAGGAAAAGAAGACAAGAAACCAAAGAAAAAAGGAAAAATTGACGAAGGTGACATGACAACAATCGCGATCATTACTTAATGAAATTTAATGTGATCGTCTTTAAGTGTTTCAACGTACATGCCTTGTTTCGATGTTCGCTTGTTATCCAAAACTTGCGTGAAAGATCACGCGATCGATTCGTTTAAATAATCTTCGCGAAACCTAAACTACCTCCTGTTAAATTTTACTCTAAAATAAATAATACGCGATAAAGTGGACTAAGGGGTGCTCGCGTTTTTGTACACGTAGACTAGTAACGTGTATGAAAACGTGCATGCACACGTATACGCGATACTCGTTGATGTTTATTCGAAAATTTCATCTTTTCGATAACATAGATCTTTAACGAGTCGCGAATTATCATTTATCGCCTACTATAAAATTCATTCTTGACTCTGCATAAATTGTATCGATTCTATATGCTTGCTCGTATGATTGCGATGACGATTGCATGTATGCGTGTGTGTTGGTTTGCATGCGTATGTATGTAATATATAAGACAACTTTTTTTTTTTTCGATTGAGACAAATAACAAAGATTAAAGATACTCGTTCTAATCCGGAAATAATCATGCTTATGCAGGATTTGAGCTCACTTACAAAAAAGACCACTAAATTATTCCCTGTTTATTATTAAAAAATATTTAGAAATTGCGATGCGTCCGATACGTTCGCCAATAAGCGCACTTGGTATTTGGCACTTAAGGAACGAAGAAACTCGACGAAAAGAATTCCATCGAATTGGAAGGAAGAAGAAATTTCAAGATTCAGCGAACTTGGATGCTGTTCATGGACAACGTTGCGTTAAGATAATCATACGAGTAACATTTTAACAAATGGAACGAAATTAGAACGAGATCTGGGTTGGATTTTAATATGCTGAGTGAAGATTTTATTATGGAGGATAGGACAAATCGTGATTATGTTAAATAACTAATTTTTTTTATATATTAACAATTAATTTTATGTCTTTATGGAAATATTGTAACAAGGATTCCTCTCTTAAAAAGAACGGATATTCGGCTATGGGAGTATTGAGATCACGTATCCGATTTTCTAACGCACTCTTTAAGAAAATAATCCTTATTGAAAATAATTTCGAGATAGCTCGTCCTGTCCAATCGTCGAGTTTTACGATCTAAACAAAATGAACATCCAAATGAAGAAACGACGAGTTTGAATTGGTGCTACACATTTCGAAGAGTTAATAAACAATTCCTTCCATCACTGTACAAAAAGGAAAAAGAAAAAAAAAAAAAAAAGAAAAATCTTGATCCTTCGAGATCCATTGAAAGTGATAACGCGATATCATTGTAGACTGATAACGCAGACGCACACACACACCTAATCGACATTATCAAAGAAGTCATGTAACGTGATCGAGCGAATGATCGATGATGCATCGATCATCGTCGATCGTTTCGCATTTTCTCGACGATCGCGATAGTTTTATTCCGTTTCGGGAATTTTTACTTCTCTTCGAGACAAGAAGAAATTTCCCGAACGAGCCTAATAAAGAACTTGCGTGAAAAATCTGAATCGATCGATTTTATAAGATCAATCGAAACGATCTGCCATTTTCGTTGATTTTTTTCTAATGATCTTAAAAAATTCGACGATTCTCGCGCGAGATATTCAAAACGCACAGGTATTACGCGCGCGTTGCTCGTACCATCAAACAAAAATCTTGAGATCTTTTCGAGGAAATAATTGGATGAAATGTTTAATGAAAAATCGATTGAGCATGCCAATTGACGTTAACGATAATAGATCACTCGTGATTTATCGAGAACGTCGTTTCGTGTCCAACCTGTTTTATAAAAAAAATTTTATCGACTGAGAACTAGGTCAAAATTGAAGCTATTCGACTTTAATCGAACGACTCTGTCGATAAATCATTGACTCGAAAGGAGACTCAAGATGAAAAATTGGATAAAAAAACGTCTTCCTACGATAGACAAGGCGTACGCTTCGAGAATAGCGCGCGCGAAAATGAAAATAAATGAAGAAAGTAACGTAAAGGATATCTCAGGAACAGGAATCTTTGAAAGTTTTGGCGAGAAACTCGATTTTTTCTCGACCTTACGGTCGGTAAAATCGGACTTTGCGAACGAATTGAGGGGGTTTATTCGTTGTAAATGAGATAAAACAATAAGTGAGCTATTTCTCTTTAAAATTTTAATCAATACGAGAGTCTTCCAATCGATAAGATAATGACAATTTTTCAATTTGATTTTTCTCGAACGAAGGACCAGATACTGTAAAAAAACTAATTATGATCGCACCGATCACAATTCGATGACTAACTTTGAAGCTATCAAATTAATCTTAGAAAATCCCTTTAAGAACATCGCTTAAATACCAAATGTAACCTAATACCAAATGAACCTCATTTTGCTTCTTAAAAATTCATATTAGGTCGATAAAAAATCGAGTTCGCTAGTAAAGAAGAGAGAATTATGTCCTCAGTACAAAAAACGATTAAAATAACGAGTTCATTCTCGTGCTGTCGATTCATTCGAAGAAGTCAGTTCGATAGGTCATTCGATAAAAAAAAAAAAAAAAACGCTAACAATGAGACAAGATCATCTATCTCAAGCTACAGCAAAAAAAAGTATTGAAACACAGATTTCAACGATCTCATTACTGCAACGTGCCTGATCTGATTTTTTTGGCTGACTGCTTTCGATGAACGACTAGCGTACGTTCCTTAGATTTACACAGTACCCGAAAAAAGGCAAAAGAACAAAAAAAACAGCGATAAAAATCGCAAAGCATAACGAAAAAAAAAGCACAAAAAGATTTAAAAAAATAGACAAAAAAACAGGATATAATTGACGCAATCGACCAAATGATGTTCGCGTCGTCAAACTCAGGTAGATACACGTGGATAAAAATGCTGCATATGACATCCTCAAAATCCTTTGCACTCTGAAAAAGTTACTTCTTGATGCCTATTACATGACTAATCTAACAAATTAACAATTATCATCAATGGTGAACAATTTATCCTAATGAAAAAACTTCAATCGCGATGAAAGAAGAAATCACAAAAAAGGTGCTATTTTCCCGAAACGGCCTATCAAAAGTCGACAGGAAATATACCGGAGTGCATAGGTGATGCGATAAGGCAGTGTTCTTGTTTAGAGGATAAAAAAAGAGTGTAGAATCGGAGATTTTTTTTCTAAGAGAAAATAATAATCTATCTTTCTAAACTCTCGCACATATTTTGTTATATATTTGAACAACATGAAAAAATTTTTCATTGGGAATATAGTAGAGAAATAATGTAGTTCTAAGGAAAACTCCGAAACGCTTCGTTCTAATTGGCGAGAAAAGTGGAGTCCGAAAATATTTTTAATTTAGACACACTATTTTATAGTCAATGAAGTAAACAAATATCGACAAACTTTATTTTAAATCAAATTTATTCATTTTTTTTTTTTTCAGAAGTCACTTTTTCGTTCAAGTTTGTAAATTTTTCAAATTTTACACTTTTGTTGAAATTTGTACATTAACTATAAAATAATGTCTAAATTAAAAATATTTTCAGTTGCTTCTTTCAGACAGAAATTGAGCTCAACTTTTCTTGTCAATTAAAACGAAGCGTTTCGGAGTTTTCCTTAGAACTACATGATTGCTTCATTATATTTCAATGAAACTTTTTTTTGTGTTATTCAAATGTATAATAAAATATGTGCAAAAGTTTAGAAAGATAGATCATTATTTTCTCTTAGAAAAAAATCTGTGATTATCACTTTCTTTTTTTATCCTCTAAACTAGAACACTGCTTGAACTAAGAGAATATTAACGAAAAGAAGAAAAAAAAAATCACAAAAAAGAAACAGCACATTGTATTGTTTTGCATCAACGTGTAATTCACGAACAACACGGTGACAGTAACAATAATATCCAACGCGCTGTCGTTGCTAGCTATAGCGAGGATCTCGTGGTAGATTGCAACGATAGAACGTAAATAATTAAGATCAACAAAAAAAATTACTCGGTAAAATCGATCATCATTTACGAGCGATCGCTGGTAGCATGATCCTTCGTCAAAAAATGAACGTGATTTGAGAAAGATTGAGGCAGATTGGTCGTGAAATAATGAAAAGTAAAAGAGATTGGTGTCTGCGATGTCCCTTGCAAAACGCAGTCGGTAGAAAACAAAGTCGAAAGTCAAAAAAAATTTCATCATCATTGTCATCTTCGAATTTGATGCGAATTTAAGTTGTACAGCCCAAATGAGATTGAAGAAATGATTTTGGGATTATTTTGGGAACGAGAGAAAGTATGTTACAACATAAATTTTGTTGTTCTACTTGGATTTTAGAAAATACTCATATTTTTACATAGGGATATTTTTGCAAGAATACAAATAAGTTCCTTTTTGGCACATGTATGATGTTATTATAGTTTCAAGCATTACCCTTTCTTAGAAATGTTAATGTTTTTCATAATTCTTCAATGCCATATTGGCAAGGTGGCGGATAAGAAATAAGAAGAAATAGGATTATATTTTGGAAGTTTCCTATCCCAGAAATCCCCTTTGATATACTTTAAGACATTTTCAACCTATTATCAAGTCTCATTACCCAATTAAATATTTTTAGCGATATGTTAAGTTTTTAGATTAATTATTCAATTACTTTGTGTGGAAAATTATATATGACCTTTCAGTTAATCAACAGTTGCATCATGGATAAGGAAAATATATAAAAAATAATATTAATATTACATGTAATATTACATCTCGTGAAACCTAGCTACTATGTGCCAATCATTCTTAATATGTTTCTTTAGATGTAATAGTTGTATCTTCATTCATTTTTACGATTATAAGTAGTTAAAGTATTTATTAATTTCTGTTTTTAACCAAAAAAATTGTTATATCCTTCAATTTTGTTTTCTTAATTATAATTATAAAACGTAACTTGAATGAAATGGTCATACGTTACATAAATATTTATTTGCAAAAATGATTTTGAACGATGCTTGTTCGGTTAAGTTAACCTAGAAATAAATTTACTTGTAACATGTAATAAATCCATAATTTGTGCTATTATTTAACTAACGTCTGCTTAAATAGATAATTCTGTATTTAAATCTACTCACAATTTTATTTACATATTTTGCAACCAAATCAAGATTTCTGGAAGATAAGTATCATGTACATATATTAATTACATAGTTTCACTGATGATATTTTCAACACTTTCTATTTTAGATCTTAGTTAGTATTTCAAAACTTTAAAATAAATTAAAGATCAATAATAAAAATCTACGATAAATAATGGATCTACATAACAGCTATTAAATACAACCACAGTCGAGGTATAAAATAGACTGGACATGCAATGTAAATTTTTGTCCCACAGTTCGGGGGCTTCGAGGCCCCCTTACCATTTTACTGTAGCATGCGTTATTATCGGTTCCGAATAGCATAAGGCATCAGCGCTACCGAAACGGTAAGAATTATAACTAAACATTGTAATTCTTAATTATTTTGGACTGAGATGAATTACAATTTGAATAAAACGATAAAATCGAAATTTACTGTAAAAAATCACAGTAGTCGTACCATATTTACCATACTATTATAAATTAATAACTTTTAGCAAAGTGTTAAATTTTCAGTAGTGAAGTAGCGTATTGCGCATGCGCTGCGCTTTTCAACGGTTTTCGCAAGATTTGACGCCATGTTGGTTCGGCGGGTGCTATCAAGTTGTAACGGGTTTCGCGGTCTCTTCGTTAATTACAGGTAATTAGCATATTTTTTCTAACGTACATCTTTCTACATCACATCAAACGATTGCTAAAGTCCCGATCTCCATAGGAGAGTGTAGGCAAGACGAGACTTTGCCTCGTTTAAAAAATATTCACGAAAATAAGACCGGCGTCTTGGTGTCTCATCCGCGAATTCCCGCGTCATAGCTTTTCTCCCCACTTTCGATTCTAATTCTCGCGATATCGATAGTTCTCTTATATTTCAGTTTGATAAAACTAATAATTAATTATCTTTTATATATAATATGTCGCACGCTACCGCAATGTCGATAAACGAGTTAATGAACCGTTCGATACATTGATCGATAGTATACGAAGGGCATTTATCGATCTAGCACTAAGTCTCTTACAATTATATATTCTTCATTACATTTTTAAATACATAATTCAATCGTTTTTTTAAACTTTTTTATTACTTCCTACATTCTTATATTGTATTATGAACGTCTTAACATTTTCGAATAGAATTATTGGGAAATTTTGAATTTTCAGTCGCGCCGCACGCTAATTGGCGGACTGCGCATAGGTGGCGTCGTTCTTCAATTGTTTCGGCAGCACGAACCGACGCCATGTTGGTTCGGCGGGTGCTATCAAGTTGTGACAGGTTTCGCGGTCTCCTCGTTATTTGCAGGTAATTAGAACATTTTTTGTACCGTACACCTTTTTATAGCACATCAAACGATTGCTAGAGACTCGATCTCTATAAGAGAGTGTAGGCAAGACGAGATATCGCCTCGTTTAAGAAATATTCACTATAATAAGATCGGTATCTTGGCGTCCCTTCCGCGAGCAACTACGTCATAGCTTTTCCTTTCATTTTCGATTTTTATTTTCGCGATATCGATAGTTTTTTCATATTTCAGTGTTATAGAACTAATGATTAATTATTTTTTATAGATAATATATCGCATTTATATTATATTCTAGCTTCGTATACATGTCGTATATGTGTGTACGTGTGTGTGCATATACAGGGTGTCCCAGCTAAAGGAAGCCACCTAAATATTTTCTTTGTTCTAATGATACGACAAACTTTTATGCCATAAAAGTGGCTATTATGGTATATGAGATTTTTATGGCAGAAAAGTTCGTCGCATTATTGGAAACAAAGAAAATATTTAGGGTGGCCTCCTTTAGCTGGGACACCCTGTATATGCACACATACTTATATTATAGTCTGTACTAATCTAATTTGTATTTTCTAGCTTTTACAGTTTACATAAATCGTCTGAACTCAATACGGACAAAGGTTAGGCATCGTTTCCTATTCGAAGCTGGTCTACGTAATACGTAAAGGTAAGTGTCTTATAAACAAAATTAAAGTATGGCTCGATACATATAGATGCAAAAAACTCGGTAGTTGAACGAACGGTGAGCAGTGCTTTTTCGGCTTTCAGTTCCGAGAAATTCGTCGTCGCGCGAGAACGTAAACAAAACACTGTCCAGGCGCTCCACTTCGAGGCCGTGGTGGACGGACGTCCCTTCTCATTGTAATGCGATACTTCGGTGAATACAGAAGAATCAAGTGAGTTTCCCGTATAATAAACATTTTATCTTTTAATTTTCTACTCTAATATTCTTAACTTTTATCACTCATGGTTTATAATATATACTAATGGTAATTTTACTGTTACAGCAAAGTATAAGCACTTTTGATGGAGTCATCAGCTACAAACACGGTCTAGACGTCGAATCATGTAAAGATCTATAAGGAATCAAGTAAGTATATTTCTATAATTTTTAATTAAGAATGTCTAAACTTTTAATTATTATAGACGTAATAATGAGCTCGATTTTTGTTATGTTTTAGATCATCATTGCAAACCGCGCACGGTAATGCAGACTCACCCATCGAGGGACTGATCAAATCAGTTATCAACCTACAGCGTTTTCGACCTACTTCGATGTCGACCTACTTCATTTTTCAACCTACTACGGATCAACCTCCCTCAATTTCTACCTACAACGCGGACGAGTGTTTTGGAGCCGTCGTAGAACTTCGGAAGTAGTGAGCGAAAAAATTTAAGTCCCTCCAGTGCCCAATCATACCGAGGACGAAAGGTCCGAATCGGCATGGGTTACTGGTTGTAATTTTTTAAATAGCTAGCTGACGAGCACGACCACGAGTAAATCCTTTCAAGGGTTTATTCGTGGGTAAAATATTTCTCTTCATATATTTTTATCTTATGCATGCTTATTTATTTTATATCAGGACAGGGCCTTCTTGTTCCAACGCGGTAATCATAGTAATTAATATCATATAATTGTGTGCACTTTATTATTCGTTTTGTTTTACGTGAGATTAGAGAAGAAGTCGGATGTCTCTTATCCGACTTCGTAAAAAGTACATGCTTTGCATTGCTTTGCATCGTGGTTTTTGTTTCAGGCGATCATCGAGTCGTCGACAACTCGTCCCATTTTCGCGTTTTTTAATAGCGCCAACATTGGCTGCTTTATGTACTTTTAAATTTGTTATTTGGACTTTACAGGCATTGGCTATTTTATTAGTAGCTATATTAGCTTCTTGATAAACATATTTATACGATATATAACAAATACCTATTCAAATTTATTATAACTTGTATCTGAATACATAGTGGGGGTATGAGATCCGCGTCGCGACAAATCTTTTTCTATCTACATATTGATATTACCGACTTCGATTACTCGGTTGAATATGGTCCTTAAACTCGCCGTTTCATATCGTAGAGGGCGTAAGAAAACGTCTGTTTATTCGCACGGTTGGTATTTCAGTACATGGGACCACAGACGAGGTATAAGGATAGACCTATCATCTTATGGGACTTCGTGTCCCATGTACTGAAATACCGATCGTGCAAAACAACAGACGTTTATTTACGCCCTCTACCATATGGAGCGGTGAATTTAGGAATCACATTCGACCCAATAATCGAAATTGGTAACATCAATAGATCTGTTGCGATAAAGGACGAGAATCTCATCCCCCCTTGAAAATAATCCATACTTCGACACTTAAAATATTAATTTCTCATCATTGCGTAAAGATATCGAAAAACGGACAACGGGACAGTATTCTGCATGCTTTCTTCTTTCTAAATCATGATGCATACATCAGGATTTTTGTCAAAAATCGATGCATCTCGAATTTGCCCGATCAAATACGCGTTCGAAAGAGTAAAGTCTCCTCTTTACGAATATGCAAGTCGCGTTTCGATAGGATGGCTGGTTCAAAAGATACAGCAGTTTAAAGCTTGAAAATGACCCATACTCCGACACTTAAAAGATTAATTTCTCATCATTGCTTAACGATATCGAAAAACGGACAACGGAACATTATTCTGCATGCTTTTATCTTTAAAATGAGCCATTAAACATTGAAATCGGCGGTGGTGACCATTTTGGCAAAAATCATGATGCATAGGTCAGGATTTTTGTCAAAAATCGAAGTATCTCGAATTTGCCCGATCAAATACTCGTTCGAAAGAGGAAAGTCTCTTCTTTGCGAATATGCAAGTCGCGTTTCGATAGAATTACTGGTTAAAAAGTTACAGCAATTTTTCTCTTGAAAACGACCCATACTCCGACACTTAAAAAATTTATTTTTCAACGCTCCGCAACGATATCGAAAAACGAACAACGGGACAGTATTTTGCATGCTTTTATCTTTAAAATGAGCCATTAAACATTGAAATCTGCGGTGGTGACCATTTTGGCAAAAATCATGATGCATACATCAGGATTTTTGTTAAAAATCGATCACTATCTGCAATGAAGCTACCGCGAAAAACGATTTTCTTTTTAATTCCTACCAATTCGGTAGCGCTGTTGCCTTTTTTCCATTCTAAACCGATATTGTCGCATGCGACACTAAAATGGTAATGGGGCTACGTAGCCCCAGTACCGTGGGACAAAAATTTACATTGCATGATAGGTCTATCCTATACCTCGTCTGTGATGGGACACGAAGTCTATTCTTACATCGGTGATACAACTACATATTTGAACTCTTTCCATTTTATTTATAGTTTCTGCCGATAGATAGCGCCATTAGTAGTAGGAATCTGTAGCCGTGACTTATTAGGTCCAACATCTTCCGTTAGATAGCGCCACGTGGATATCACAAGCACTGACTTCATTTTAACGCCGTTTCAAATACCTACTCGACCATGATGTTATCCCAATAACAAATTCACTTTTAACAGGCATATCTGGACAATAAGGGAGACAGATTGCTCGATTGTCTCTAGACATTGAAAGTGTCTTGAATTCAGAATTTAGAGTTTGGAATAAAAACGGTTATATATTTTTGTTGTAGCCGATATCGAGACACGTCCTCGTTAAAAAGTTCTTTTTATTTAAATTTTAAAATAAATTACAATAACACGAACAAAAGTTACAAGTTCACGTTATTTCATATCTACATTTAAATGTTGAAATAAATGATTTGACTTTAGTTATTTTTGCCAAACTCGAGTATGTATATCAGAATACTTTTGCCAACAACAAGAGTATGTATATCAGAAGTTTACATTCGAGATGAATATCTAATCTGTATTTTCAAATTTCATTAGATACAGTTACTTTGTTAAGCAGATTGCGATATCGCAAGTCGTATGTTTCCCCTTTGGCCATTCATGACTATAGCTAATAAATTCTCTGTCTCTTTGTCTCTTTATTTCTTCATTTTTCTTCAAAGAGTAGCCATCGAGAAGCAAGAGAGTTAAAATTTTCTTGGAAGCTGCGTGCGGCTGCTCTTCGTAGGTGCGGGTGTAGACCCACGCACGTGCGAAACCCACGCGTGCTTAAAACGAGACGCGTCAGCTGCGTAAAGAGCCGTAGGCTAGATATTACGTACGTTTATATGCGTATATACAGGGTGTACGTAAATATGTGGTATTAACTCAATAAATAGACTGAAATTTAAATAAAAATGTGACCCATTTAATCACGTTTTTTTTTTCTCTTCTTCAAGTACTTAATTTCTTATCTTCAGAAAAAAGTGTTCACCATGATTATTATGTAACTTAATTAGAGATTTTGATCAATCGAAAATACTAATGTTAATTTTGGTTTATCATCAGTACCACTCGATTAATGGCATTACTTTATTTTCTAATGAAAGTTACCAAAGTATAAGAATGATCACGCTAAATGATGTTAAAAACAAATAGGGACACATTTCTTTAACAATTTCATGTTCATCCCTCGAAGTAGCTGTCACATATTCAAGTACACCCTGTATGTTTAGCTATATGCAAGTTAAACATGTGGGAGAGAGTGAGACATAGAACAAAGAATAGGCTCGTACACCTCCGCTGTAGCCTTTGTCCAGCCAGGATAATTGTCCAAGTGACCGAGCATCGACACAATATCGGGTCCTGCACAGTGCCACACCTTTGTTCGTTGTAAATCAATTGGTCTTCTTGAATTCTGTCGTTTTCTCCTTCTCTCTCTCTCTCTCCTTCTCTCTTACCTTTCTTCATGATATTTAGGATTTAGCCATTATGAAGGAAAGTTTCGCCGTTAGCTTAGACTGAAAGGACGGAATCGTTTGAAAATGAAAGTGTTAGCTAGACGTTGGTATATATGTAAGGTACATACATACTATATAACTCGGGAGAACTTTGCTCGAGAATGAAAGTATCTTCGTGTAGAATATTGTTTGCCTGTTTTGTGACGTCTTTATAACAAGAGATATATATAAATATTAAAGATTATTATTAAAAAACATTTTTAACATAGACAATACGAACAATCTTACAGATTCGAGCTGATAATTTCGGGTGTTGCACTTTCCGTTATGCCACTGTTTGCAAATCACATATACGCATACATGTGTACTCTGAAATCTAGTGTAGCCCTATATAATTAATTTTTCTGTAGAATCGTGTGTGTATTCACGTGCCAGCACGGTGCCTAGCCGCTTGTTAAATACATAGACAGGTAGAAGTACAGGTGGACGAGGCGTTTCATCGTATCGAGTGGGCGCGTTCATCGGAGAAACTCGAAATTGGAAAAGCGGCCGGTCCAGGAGCAGCAAAATTAATTGAAGTCTGAGTGAAGGCCATGATGGAAAGAGTGGGAGGGGGGGGGGGCGGTGCACACGAGCCGACCCGTAGAAAGGGCGAATCCCGAAGGATAGAAGCACGTTCGAGGAAAGGGAGGTGGGTGAAAGAAAATGGCAGGGAAGGAGAATGAAAAAATATTGGCTCGGTGGAAGGGATTACTTTGAAAGTTCTTTCTAAATTGTATGAAAGAGATGGAGTAGCTGAGTTGGACCAAGGGTTAGACAAAATGATTTTGTTGGAAGTTGTGGAAAGATGTTATCATAATCATTTGTTATTTTGATCATCAACATAAGAGATGATTATGATAAAGATGTTAAATCATTTCTATCGGTTTGCTCGATAAAAGCTGATGTTAATTAGGTTGATGAACGGTTCACCGAATTGGTTAGATATTTAAAGACAGTTTCTAATAATTTAGCATTAAAATCAAAATACTATTAGAGTATTACAGTGATCGATTTTTTTAAAAAATAGCCTTCCAAATAAACTATAAAAATATTTTCATATAATACCAATGTTCCCACGCGTGTTGGAGATATCGTCGGCACAATTTACCTAATTAATATCCGTGTTTTCATCTACGGGGTTACATATACTCACACACGTTTGCCCAGTTACGAAGGAAGGGAATTAGCGGTTCTATATCTAAACGAACGAACGGCAAATACCGATAGCCAATTCGCGAAGGATACGACAGAGGAAGTGGAGATTCGTAGAGATGTGTAGGTACCCGAGTAGGGATGTTCCATTGCACACCTTCCATTCGTCGAACTGCATTTCCTATAATCTGCGAGCAATCACCTCGTAATTGGGTACACACAAGCATGCGTACGTATGTGCACGTGTGTCCGCTTCATTCGAATGTCCTCTCGTAGACGTGTCGACTGAAAATTGTTCATCGATTGGCACGATTTTTGTCTTACGATTAACCCACGCGATTAGCGTTCTCCAATTTCTGCACAATCGCATTTACCCAAGATCATGTGTTCTAGTAATTTTTATGTTAGAAATATTAGAGATATTTAAACAACGTGATTATTATTTTTTAGTTCATGTTCAAGAAACGAAATCATTTTTAGAACACACGAAGTTCTCGTTGATTTGATTTTCCTTCTTTTTCAGAAAAGATCAGGACTTTGAATCAGTGTCAACTATTTTTCACGCGCCCCAAATTCGCGAATCGACCGTTTAATCAAACGTCGAGCCCGTTTCGACGTCTTGCATCTCTTTTTTCCAGATGGAATGGCCTACAAGTCGGAGCACAAATGAAAACGGATTGTCGATACTTACCATAACGACTTTATTGATGGCATCGATCGTTTCTCTCTGCTCTCTCTCTTTCTCTCTCGTTCGATGCATGTATGCACTTTCAATAATCGTCGGCTCAGAGGTCAGTCGGGATTTTTTTAGTAAAAATTATAGGAATCTATTTGCTCGAATATAATACAAATCATATAGTTACTTGTAACAAACATCTTGTGTTATTTGGTCACCGAAATCATTATTGCAAAGAATATTCTGACGTATCAGAACATGACAAAATTTTCTCCGGTTATAGCATAAATTTATTGCACTTTCTTCTACTCCTGATGCCAACGGAAAGGGAATCCTGCGCGTATTGTGTCGAGCGTAACAACCCCACGGCGTTAAAAGGGGTGGGGTTTGGGAGATGCTTTAAAACGCATACGTATTTACACGTACGCGTGAACGTTAAACGTGTTCACGGTCGTGCACGCGTGTGCGCCGTTAAATTGCTTCTGCCTCGGACAGAGTTTATTCTAGTAACACAGTTTCGGCTGTGCTCGCGAACGAGTTTGTTTGGGTCCATCTCGCTTTAGAGTGGATGGTCTTGCGAAGGATGCAAGGGGTGGTATCGTTGCAAGTGTAGGGATGGACGACCCAGTGGCGTAGCATTGGATCATGTTCATTTTTATGTCTCTTCTTATACTTGGGATTAAGAAACATAGGTATTTGAAACTGATAGGGACGCCAATTATAGTTAGTATATAAATTAACTAGAAACTTTGGGCTTTTGTTCTTAGACTGATGTGATTTTTATTATTGAGAAGTATAGTTTTTATTTGATTAAAAGAGATCATTTTTGTTTAATAGGTTTAATATTAGATTTTATCTTCGTGGGATGTATCAGGCATGGCAACATTGGTAGAAGTTCCGTTAATAAGAGTTATCCCTAAAAGGTTGATAGTTCGGGAAATGAAGTAAATGTCGTGTACAAAGAAGAATCGGTCCTGCGAATGTCTAAAACGGTAAGGAAGGAAAAGGGCATGGCCGCAATTAAATTCCCATGTACCTCATAGCTTTGGTATAACAGGCTGCAAGCAATTATATCTCGGTGCCTCTCTAAAGTTAGCTTTGTGCCATCATCATCAGGAGTGGTGGCGTATTCTGGGAATACTCGAGGTTTCTCATACGCTGGACCAAGGGTACTTTCCGAAGAGAAAGTTGCGCGCTTCGTGATTATGCTCGTGGCGAAGAATAAATAAATTTGTTCGGGGACACTTGGGATACGATGGGGAAGAACGTATCGACGTGGCGTGTAAGATCATTTTTGAGACCTAGTAGATCTATTTATGCTTGGTACTAACATAACTTTATATTTATTTTTAAAATTGTCTATTCGATTGGTTCAATAATGGGAGAATATAATGATTTTAGATTCTTAGATACATGTAAATGAGCACTGCCAAGTGTGATCAATTTCTTTGCCAATAATTATCCGTAGCCGTTTTGCCGTTATCAAGTTAACGTAGCATATGTACCATAAAAAGATAATAGTGTGTAATCATTAGGCAAATTGCAAAAATGTCCGATACGTCTGGGATGATTACGTTTTTTCGACCAACCGCGTATTATTTCATTTCAGTGTTTTTTTTTTTTTTTTTTTAAAACAAACAGCTGGTAAAAGAGATTCAACGTTGACCTAGCTGCTGGTTGGGGCAAAGTAACAACAATGAGACCACTTTCGAGGACTCGAGCCGAAAGGCACAATTAACGTATAAAATTGAGTTAATGAATCGTTCGTGAAAAGGAACACTAAAAGAAAGACCAGGGTAATGCCACGATGGGCATTGTTTTATAATTAAAAAAGATGTATTCAAGCTAACAAGCATGTATACAGGGTGATTTTTATAAAATTATACCACCCTTCAATCCCCCCTTCTCATTAACTTATTCCTCCACATCTATCCTAAAACAACCCAACCAGGTATTACATTCTTAGCGTAAATAAACCAATGTAAAACAATGCGATGAAAAAGACGTGCAATATTTGATCAGTGCATTATTACAAAACTCGTTAACACATTTCACCTCCATCGTTCCAATAACAAACTCAGTTCAACACCCAATCCTTCAAGAATCTAACCAGTATTAAGCCGCTAACTTAAAAACAGGGTAAAAGAAAAAAACGTCTAAAAAGAAAGAAGATTCTCTCGTCATCGCCGACATTGTGCGTTTTTTAGGCCGACGAGATCCTACATCGCCGCTCTCGAGGGAGGGGGTTGGGCGGAGGGTCGTCGGTTCGTCGAGGGGGTAGGTTAAGGGTCGAAAACGGAAGTGCGGCAAGACGGTGGCGGAGGCAACGGACGATGTAGGGGTGGGCCGAACGGTTAGGAAGGAAGGCAGAGAGGCAAGCAAGCAGTCGCAGCCAGAGGTAGAGGCTAGCTGGCAGGCTGGCAAGCAGGCTAGCAGGCAGGCGAGCAGGCATGCAGGCAGGCTCGTCGAGGGTCTGAAACGCAGAGAAGGGGTTGGAGGGTTCGGTGCGAACGGCAGGAATAGAAAGAGAAAGAGAGTAGAGAGAAAGAGGGAGAGAGAGAGGGTTGAAAGCGACGAAGCTCGAAAGGGCGCGGGGGGATGAAAAGGCAAGCAAGACCACCACCGCCTCACCTCGCCTCTTTGCTACGCCACGCCTCGCCTCACAATGCACCGGATTAGCGATTGTATTGATCCGCCCTCGCGCTAGTCCCTAGAACCCTCCCCCCCATACCCTACCCCTTCGTCCTCGACGAGTGCCGTCGTCGTCCTCCTCCTAGTCGTCGTCCTAGTCGTCCTGCGAGGAGCCACATTTTGGACCGCTGCATTCTGTCCACTCTCTTCCCTTCCAACCCACCATCCCGCTATCCCTCTCTCTCTCTCCCACTCTATTTCTTTCTCTCTTCGGTTCACGTTCGCGTTCTTCATCTCGCTCGCACCAATACACTAGCAGCGACAGCAGCCTCGATGCCTGACAAGAGAAGAGCGTATATGTATGTGTGTGCGTGTGTATGTGAGAAAGAGAGAAAGAGAGAGAAAGAGCATCGCTTGGAAGAGCTTGCAATTGTCCGACCATTCCTCTTCAACATCGAACGCTTTCACGGAAATTCTTTTACCCTTCTTCCTTCTTTCTTTCTTTCGTGCTCTTGCCCGGTTCTAATCAAACGTCGGGAATGATTTCTCTTTCTCTCTATCTCCGCGAGTTGTCCTTTTTTTTTTTTTAAGGATTCGATATGCTCTTTAGGGTTTGGTTAGGCTTTTTATTACATCCACGTGGATGCTGTTTTTATGAATCGCGAGATACGAAATGGAGGGTTATTAAGTGGGATATAATTCATTGGGTGATTAATATTTTGATTTTGCCGTACTGAACGACCTCTTGATGGTTATGATCTTTCAGTGCTTCCACCTCCACCGTTCGTGTTTATTTCACTCTTTTTCTATTTCATTGGCTCGTGTTTGCTAACTCCGATAGCCGGCGCTAATTTTTCACCATTTTTGTAAAGGAGCGATTCTTTGTTCACCAGATTTCACAATTTACGCCGAGCGCTCTTTTCCTGTTTCGTGGCAGAAATATTGAAAGTCGAGGTAGATCGGTGAAAGGGACAGAAAGAGAGAGAGAGAATATGTGAGTGAAGGGAACGATAAATTCTTTTCCTTTTGCTTTCGTTCCGCGCTTGCGTAATGTACCTACGCTCGTTTGAAAGATGCGGAGAAAAGCGTACTTGATAAAAAGAGAAGAAGAAGAAAAAAGGAATCTGACATGGCGCGTTACGCGAAAGCGCAAAGTTCGCACGTGCCGTGCTATGCGTGGTCTCTCTATTATTAATAAATATTGGCTTTTCTCGATTATAGGTCGTACCTTTGAGAACTTCGATGATGATGAAATCGCCTATAAAAAGGTATCCTCGGGCTTGCTTCAAGATTAAAAAAAAGACTACCTCTGCATATTTCAAGCAGATGAAGTAATAAAATCCACGAATAGAAATCTGTCTCATCTCTCTCTCTCTCTCTATGTATATATAGTATACATATGTATACTGTTATGAAGTTGGTTTCCAAGATCTTGTGGATCCGACACCGAAGAAACGGTCACATTTTGGACATTGCTGCATTCGCGATGTAACCTTTACCGTAACCCACACCAACACACTGGAGCAAAAGAGCGAAGTTTCGTGGTAAGTTTGGGCTGGGTGTATGGGTGTGGTAGTGGTCGGGTTAGAAGGGGTTGGCCCAAGCTCGAAAAGAAGAGACGGTTGCTGACACTCGCTCGTCGCGCCAAGAAATCCGAAATTCCCACGGAAATTCCTTTTTCACAGCACGTAGTGCCACCAGCAGCCCATCTACTCGCTATGCCAGTAAGTTCTTCTAGTCGACGACGACGAGCTTGGTGTCCTCGAGCAGGACGACACAGACGATGAAACTTTGCGAGCGGAATCGAGGTCGCGCCAGAAATCGCGTCGTTGCGTACTTTACTGCGTTCCGCGAGAAAATCAGCAGCGGGTTCGTCAGGAGAAGAATGTAGGTTGCTAGTTTGTCATTCGAGTAAGGTTCAAGGTCACACTTTTTGGCTGGCAAACAATTGTCGTTGCTCGAATTAGCGAGTTTTTTTTTTTTTTGCAGCGGAAGATCCTTTTCCCGTGAAAACTTAATAGAACGTTACGAAGCAAGGTAGAGTGGGAATGATCGATGAGCCGTGATTTCTTAAACGTCTCCAGTCCCACTCCATCTAAATTTATATTCTCTTACCAAAACGCCCAACTATGGCCGACTTAGATTTCATTTCGAAATAAAGGCTTCATTAGAGGCACGCGAAAGTAACATTTGCGAGTTTGTAACGTCATCGATAAAATTTTTTCTTATCATTTCCACGTTTCTCTCTTTTTTTTTTTAAGGAACATGGAAACATTTGAACGGCAGGGACGATCCAAAGGGACAATTCTATAAATCGATCGTTTAATATCGCGATGGACATGCATCTCTCAAGAGACTTCTCGAATTCGCAAGCTCTTCCTAAATACTGAATCAAGGCATGCTCCGCAAGAGAGATGTAGAGAGAAGGAGAGAGAGACAGAGAGAGAGAGAAAGAGAGAGAGAGGGAGAGCAAAATCGAGGACGCTCAAGGGATTCGAGGAACGTCGTGAAAGACGGAAGATCCGCGTGGCCATTTTGCAGGAGAGATACCATGGCAGTATGATTGCCAATGGGGTTTGAGAGAGCGACGCCGTGGGCGGTTGAAAGGGTCGTACGGAGGTAGCTCGATGGAGGTAGGACAGCCTGTAGGGGTTGTGCAACGAAGGGCCAGGAAGAAGGGCTCCTTTTGAGGAGAGTCAGCTAGCGCTTGAAAGTAGGGTGGTGGGTGTCACGTGCACGTAGGACACCCGTGGGACAGTGTCCTCTTCCTGCACCGACGTCGTGCCACGCCATGCCTGCGTGTCTCGTTTAGTCAACGTCGAAAAGCAACTTTCCTTCCTTCTTTTACTCACTCCTTTTCCTTCCCTTCTTTCCTCCTTTTTCCTTTTCTTTTTCCTTCACCCGCTCGGCTACAACCCACCACCAGCCTGGCGCCATCGTCGTGGCCTCGAAAGTTTTTGCTCCTGCCGGTAGACTGCTGATAAGTTGGCCTCGTTTATCATCTTCCGGAGCTGGTATTAACGAGACACCACTCGACCCGCAGAATCCACTGGATTCGCATCGCGAGAGATGCTCCAAATATTTTCCTTGAATTTATGTACGCTGGCCCACCCACGTTTACTCCGATAAATGTCACGGTTCGTGGGGCATGCTTACTTGTTGCCTCGTCGAACATGAGCAGTAGGAAAGATTTTCTCGAAAAGTGTAAAGGCTGCTGACGGAATCCCCTTATTTTCAATAAATTTCTTGATAAGAAATGAAATGGTCGAACAAGCCGCGAAGGTGCTCCCCCGGAAGTAAAAAGGAGAACGTCTAGCGCGAACTTTTACTCTTAATGGAGTGGGCCAGGTTCTCTTATCAATTTATAGTTAGCCACGTCTCGCGAGCCATTAATGGCTCCGAGGCGAGACAGCCACTGTCCCTGGGCCATTTCGCCTCGCTTTACTGCCGTCTGGATCTGGTTTATGGTCGCAAAACTAAACTCTGTATTAATTCCATGAAAACACACCTAAAATCCTCCCATAAACTTGGCTGCCTCGGTTGCGAGCTGAATTCCACTCGCGCTACCAGTCTCTCGGAATTTCGGAAGATCGGAGGTCGAAGTTAACGAGGAACGAACGATGGCCGACGTGGTTTTTATTGGAAAACGATCGTGAAAATTGGAGTAAAAAAAATATATGATTTATTTAAATATGTCTGCTACTTGATCTTCTTTCATTCTTCTTTCCATGCAATATGTAGTTCGTTAGAGGATGCATTAAAAACGATCAAAACACTTTTAATCATTGAATAATCGAGCTTCCCATACTTTCATAAATTATAAGCTTTCATTGAGTTCCATCCATTAAAAAATTACCGCAATACAAAAGGAACTAGAATACGAAAACAACATTCAACAGGCCACACATTAACTTTTAACATACAAACTTTTTCCATTTTTAGCTCCAAATATTAAATTTCATCTAAATTGATAAACATTTACACTAATTTACAGTAGGAAGAGACTGAACATCCTGGAAGGTTCATACCAAAAGGAATTCCCAAATATTTCGAAAGCTGTCCTAAGCGGCGTGCCGTTGACGTAGCTGCGAACGTCGTTTAATTGCTCTCGAAAAGTTCAGTAACGGCGCGTTCTTGGCGTCGTTGACGACGACGTCTGGAGAGTTCATGTTCAGCTTGGGTAGATCGCAAGGGCTGAAAAGCGGCCTGTCGACCACAGTCGGGAGTGAAGAGAGAAAGAAGAGAAGAAGAAAAAAACAAGAGGAAGAAAGAAAGAAAGCTTAAAAAAAGAGAAAAGAGAAGGAAGCTCATGGACGGTTAACTGCTCGAACCTCCGATAATTCTGAGTCGAGCAATTTCGGCGAAACGAATTCGTGATCCGAGCGAGCGTTCTCCTCCTCGGCGGTAGCAGAAGCCCCTGCGGAATCCGTGGGTGGTGGGTGGTGGTTGGCGCGGTACCACCGTCGGTGCCGATGGAATTACGTCCTACCCCACACCTCTTCGAGAAAGGTCGTATAGGCGCGCGAGCGGACTCACGCACGCACATCGGCTACCCTCCTCGTGCGCGAGTTGCTACGTGCACGGTTAGATACAAGGGATTCGTACATGCAGGAAAAGCGCACGTGCGCGGTTCGCACGGAGCGCACGGACACGAATACATGGATAGATCTGTGGAAGGCTATAGGAAGAGGTGTAGTAGCGATGGCGTGCGTGCTTGTCAGACGGACGATGAGAAAGAGCTGCTGCATTCGAGGTATCCATGCAAGGGTAGTAGTCGGGGTAGGACGGTCTGGTAGTGGTGGTAGTGGTGGGTTGGACGAGACCGGCTGGACGAGAGGGAAAGAGAAGAGAGGATGCAAGTCGTTGGGGGTGAGTCCAAGAGACAGATAGATAGAGAACGAGAGAGAGAGGGAGAAGGAAGCGGGAAAACGTTGGGTTGGTAGTACGAGGAAGAGAGAGAGAGAGAGTAAGAGAGGAGAAGGGTGCAGGTTTACGACTTCGGTGTGTGCTAGTCTGGCCGAAGGGGGTGGAAGGTCGTATAAGCGGGTGGGCCACCCTGGGTGGCGGCGGCGGATGGCGGGACCACGGCAGTGAGTTGGAGGATGAGGAGCTGGAGGGAGAGTGGATAGCCTGGAGGCGGCTAGACTTCCGAAACAGTAAAACCACGTCGGTGTGTGCGTTCCCGTAACCACCATCCTACCACGGCCCATCCTACCGTGCACCCTCCGTCGACCCTCCCTACTACCACCTACTACCACCCCCTCCGTACCTGCTGCAGCAACCCTATAAACCCTGCTCGTCCGCTGGCGCTAGCTCGTTCACTCGAGCGATGTATCCAGACGTAAGCGAAGGTCGTAATTTCGCGAGTGTCTGCGTGCTGCGCACTCTCCTATCTTTCTCCCTCTTTCCCACCCTCCTAACCCTTCACCATCCTCTATCTCCCTCTCTCTCTCTTTCCCTCTCTTTCCTTCCCGACGGCTCTCGAAGCGTCGCCGTTCTTGTAACCTACGACGGACGTGGGCGCGCGCGCGCGCGCACCAAGCCTTCCGCTTTTCCTCTTTCCATGTGTCTGTGCGAACGCGCTTACGCTTCTCTGAGGATGCACACGCTGAGACAGGGCTAGGAGAGAATTTGGAGTTACGTTAGGAGAGTACGTGTCCGGGTGATATCCCTGATGACGGTACTTGATCAATCGATAGAGAAAGAGAAGGAGGGACAGAGTGGGCGGGAGTTTTAGACTTTTCTTTTTGGGGTTGTCCAAAGTCTAGAGTTTTCTTTTTCAAAGTGGATATCGTTGTTCCGGCGTCTTCGAGACGGACTCGTTTTATGACTCCGCGTCTGACGCTTTATGAGGAGTCCACCCCGATGGCAAAAGTATTGACCGATTCTTGATTTTTCAGATTCGAGATGTACTTTACATACGTATTGGTTTTATCCTTTCTGAGTGTAAGGTAACAAATAAGTGTCTCTTGCTGGGATCGATAGGTTCGAATCGGTTGGGCTGAGGTAGAAAGTTCAACCTCCCTCTCTCTGTGTATTTTTTTTTTTTTTTATTTGGTCCCGTTTTACTCTAAACCGTAGTCTCTTGCGATTTTATAGCATCGTTTGGTGAAAGGGACTCGAGTGGGGCGAGTCAGGGGGTGGCTTCGCGATATTTCGCATATCAATAGCGGATGGCAGGGAGCGGGCCGGTTCATTTGAATTTCAAAACCTTAAATACAAGGCTGTAGGTATAAGATAAAACAGGCGATATACGGTTTTAATAAAGCTCGAGGCTGGTGTGCGCTCACGGTCGCGCGCATATTCGAAGTCGGCTGACTGCCTGGATGGCTGGCTAGCTGGCTGGCTGGTTGGCCGGCTCTTTTAGCTGAACGTAATCTGACCGACGTCGAGGCTACGCTTGACAATAAAAAATTACTTCTCCGTAGATTCTTTTCTTGGCATTTTGCGAGGAACGCTAACCTCGCAGTTTATCTTCGCAGCTGTAGCTACAGCATCCGTGGAAATTGTCTTCGCTTTCGAATTCATCTCGATCTCCAGGGTTTCATTAAATTTTTCACGCTGGTACTCGGCGAGAGTCCAGAGCTTGTCGATCGTAGAGAAGAAAGAAAGGAAGGTATTACATGGTTCTTATTATCGTTTTTTCTTTCTGACGAACGAAAAAAGGAGCTCATGACGTTCGCCGTTTAGACGACGACGTCGCCTGTAATCAGCAAGGAAAAGAAGAAGAAAAAAAAAAATCGTCGTTGCTCGTGTACAGGTATATATACTATGCGAACGGTGAAAATGACAGGTGGGAAGGCAGGAAAAGGCAAAGGAGAAAAGCGCGCAAACAAACGCATTTCATTTTTAAGCGGTTCAAGAGATAGCGTAATTCTCGTAATGAGGGGATTACAGAATGCGTTTGCGTATAGTATTCATGGGAATTATCTTGATCCGGTAAAAGAACGAAATTTTACTATTTATTCATCGACGAATCAACTTTAAAACAACCACCCAACCTCCACCTTCTTTAAACGTTTATTCTGGTCGGATTAAAGAAGACGTCTCGTCATTACGAGAAAAAGATTATGAAACATAAATCGATATTTATCCCAATTAGTGTTGCTATATAAATATTTGTGATCAAATTTACGTGATTGTAAATGTTTTTCAACACAGTGTGATTTACACTATTAAACTGACCTATCTCAACAAGGACAACCCTGTTCTTCCTACACCATTTCCTCTACCCCATGATCTCTCTCTCTCTCTCTCGGTCTCTCGGTCAAGCCGCGGAAAGTGGAAACCGGAATAAAAGCCCGGAAGCTTTCATCCTCCAATCATCTCGCGTCGTTCTCGGGCCTCGTTCTAGCTCCGTTCTTCCGACCCACTCGACGAAAAGTTTTTAATCTGGTTTTCATTATGCTCGTAGAACCTGCCCATACCCCACTCTTCGTCTTTTCGTTCACTTTTCCGTGCGTGTGTTGGTTAACGTTCCGGACCACGTTTGTGGGAGTAGTTAGAAAAGGATACGGGGGAGCGAGAGAGACAGAAAGCTCGTCTTCGCGTTCTCGTTGGAGTTTACGGCCCGTATCTTTACGTTCGCGTGTACGTGCTGGTGAGTACGTGGCGCGGCATTAACGATGAGAGCGAGTGAGAGGGGTAGAGAGAAAGGGTAGTAAATTCAAACGCGTGTGAGTGAGCTGGAATGGCCATGGATGCGTGTCGGTGAACGGTGCTTCGTTGAGAACATGTGAGAGAGGACGAGGGTGAGAGAGAGAGAGAAATAGAGAGGGTGTACGAAGGGAGGGTGGGTGCGTCTAGACTGGGGAGAGACCGCGTCGCAACCCTGGCCCGGTATCGCGGGGGTTCTGTTTAACGACGGACTATCGAGGGATGGGAATTTACCTGACGATCCCTCTTCCTGCTTCACGTTTCAGCATCCCTCTCTTTCTAACTGTAGCAAACGGTGCAGCGTTAACTGCCTCGTTGTCTGCTACCCTTTACTCTCGCGATTCGGATGTTAGCAAGTATCCTAGAACTTTGTGCGTTTGTTATGTTCTTTTTCTGGTTAGATTTAGAAAAGAGTTTCTCTTATTTGGACAGGTGTGATTGTCATTTTAACGTCATCGGTTATACTTGATCTTTGTTCGTCGAGAAGCTAGCGAGTGACCCTTGGCCTTGTTTATTTCATTGTTGATTTTGGTGAAAAAGACTTTAGCATTTTGACAGAAACCAGCACGATCTCGCGGTTATGTTTAACGGATCGTTGCTTTCGTGATCGATCGCGCACGTCGATGTGCGACGATATGAGATTTTAATTGATTCATCTCTCCGTGATCTCGATTAGTCATCCCCGATGTTGTTAACAAGGCTATTCACCGTGTACACTTCGACACGGTGAATAGGAGGGGCTTTGATTCATTGTTGAGCTCGACGTTGGCTATTTTTTGGAATCCGTCTAATGCGACTAATTTCGCGGGACGATGATCGCAGCGCTTGGTGATTAACGGTGTAACGAGTGTCGAGAGTGGAGGTCCATGTTCGCGGGAAATGCGAAAGTATTACGCGGCATATTCAGGGTAGTTTAGCGTCTGGTTATTATTTTATCATTTCATTTTCTAACCGAGGATTAATTGTGCACCATGTTTTTGTACTACGTGCCTAAAAACGAGAAGGATGATCTCCGTGCAATCCTTCTACGTATCTCTTAAAACCACTTTTTTTTCCTTTCGGCTATTTCAACGAGAGTAATTGTCTTGTTTATGTATATTATGATGTTGGAAACGAGTAAGATGATCTATTCGATACATTCTAATGATTTTTTAAAAACTTTCTTTGGGTCAGGCTACCTCTTAGTACCATCATTCAGTATCTTAAACATTTCCTGGTCTTTTGTACAATTCCATCAGTCTTATTAAAAAACAACATAGTTATCCCTAAGTTTAAAGATTTAAGAAATTGGATTCCTATCCAAAGTCTTCAAAAGTTTCGTTTCCTAAAATCGATATAATGCATCACGGTGAAGCATCTATACTCGAAAGTTGGCGCGTCGGCGTCGAGTTAGGTCTCCTGACGTCGCGCGTTCTCTTCTCACGAGAAGAGAAGAAGAAGAAGAAGAAGAAGAGGGCCGTGAAAGTGTATAGTACACCACAAGCGGCACACAAGCAGCAGGCACCATCGTAAGCAGCGGAGGACGTGCGTAAGCGTGCGTGTGCATGCCTGCGGTGTGATGGTGGGCTAGAAAGAGTGAGAGAGGGAGAACGAGGGAGAGGGAAAGAGAAGGAAAGAGAGAAGGATGGCTTGGCTGGTGGCTTGGCGTTCGAGAGAAGTGGCGTGGGGCAGGTCCGGAGCGACGGTCGATACCGCCGTCTGTGAGAGAGAGCGCCTCCTCCGCAGACTACTTCCACTACTTCCCTTCCGTTACGCCACCTAGGTCCGGGTCCGGCTGGCGTCATCAGCGTCCCACCTTCCCCCACCTCCTCATCCCCATCCTCCTTCTCTACCTCTTCTTCGTCTTAAACGCGAGACTCCAAGACGCGAGACTACACCACCGACGCCACTATCCAATGCGTAATCCCGGATTTCTGCATTGGGATTTATGGTCTTGTTTGCTTTTGGGACACCCATACTCCATCCCACCCCCCTCCCGTTTTGTCGTTACTTCAGCAGCATCTCCGAACAGCCTCTCGCGATTCTCAAGCTATGCCGCGGATCCTCGACGAGTTCCTCTTTGAACTTTCTTTAAGTCTAGCTCTTCTTTAAGCGACACCACTCCGGTGGTGCCGTTAAAGAGCATCGCTTTGTCTTGAGGTGTTGTTTAGGTGAATTCTCGCGTTTAGCTATTCGATCATCCGTGGATCGATATGACGGACCATCATAGTTTTGATCTTTTTAGACTTCCTATCTACAAAGCGTCTTATGAGATCTGTTTTTGTGTCAATGGGACGATACTCAATGGATTAGATTTGCTAGAGCCAAGTCGAATCGATCTGGTTTTTCTATCTTTATCGATCGTTAGGTGAAGACCTTGAAACGTATCGTTCTGTCCTGCAGTCCGTCACAGGTTATACCCTTTCGAATCGAGTAGAACTAATCGTGAGTTGGCATCGGACCTTCAATGACTTTAGTGTCCGTCGAATAGTCTTAATAATTCCTGCGAACCGGACGCAGCGAAATAAAGAGGAGAAACATGAACTGGATCTGCTGATCGATTTGTTGACCGATTGGTGATTGTAAACTGATCCGAAGGAATTTCAACAGGAAATAATGTACGTTGTTGTTGAAAATTGTTGTGGTGCATATTCCGATAGATCTATGTTCGCAAATTGGGAGCAAGTTTACCGATGATAAGTTTATTGTGGAAAAAGACATTTCGTGGTTACATTTTTGTAGTGACGATAAAAAATAGAAAGTGAAAGGGTTGGGTAGCAAAGATGGAAGCATCCACGGGTGTTGATGCCAAGGCACGAGTGGATTATACAATTATCTTATGAACACCGCTTGTATAAATGCTTAGATTACTTTTGCGTGAAATATGATTGTGTCATACAATACGTGCATTCTGTCCTTACTACCTTTACCACCTACAAATCATTTTAGTACTTTCTTACTTATATCAGTAATAAAAAAAAGTTTGAACCATTCTCTTCTAGCTTCCTATCTTTTAGACTTTCTATGCAATCTAACTTTGTCTAATGTCCAGCGCCATAAATAGCTACTTTTCCAAGGTTTAAAAATGCATCGGAAGTTTTCTCTTCCTCGACTACGTTTATTATCATACTGAAGTTAGTAGAAAACAATGTCAAGAATTCAATTCTACGAAATGATTCGTCATTAATATTTTATCATACGCTTGAACCTTCTCCACGAAAAGAAATAAATTCTGATCGATCCGTAGGCTCGATTCGCGTTACGTGAATGCCACGTCGCTTTCTCTTTCAATGATGCACGCATGCTCCTACGCATTTGTCATACCCGAGGGTGAACACACGCACGGTGACAAGGTAGACGGTCGTGTCGTTCGAAGGTGGGTCGATGAAGGGAGCCCAGCCGAGTCGCCGTTGTAATAGAATTGTCTTCATTATTAACGACGACTAGGCTCGATTTCAGTAGACCCTCGCGTACGACGCATTTCCACTGTAACGGGAGGGTGGGGGGTGGGGGTTGCTCCGTGAGTTTCGTTCTGCGCGTAGAACTGCGTATGGGACATTCTTGATTTATTCAAGAAGGAGTCGAGTAGAGACCACGACAGGAAGAACTTTTCTCCGAAGTAAAAGGGTTGAAAATGAAACGTTCTCGTCTTTTCTTACAACCGGGATATAGAAATTGCATCATCGAATGTTTTGATTCGCAGACGATCCTCGTCTAACGCGATCTAAAAATTAAGAGCAGACTACTATAACACTGTTACGAATTTTTGTATCAGCCATATGGACGATCGAAGTCGAGTCACGTGTTAGAGTGAAAATGCTCGATGCTATTAAAAATTGTCTAGTATCTTCAGAGGGGTAAGCGATCAATAGATCCCACGGAGAGACATAAATCGTCGAGAGATTCGTCGGGCAAAAATATACCAAGCTGGCCGATAAATCGCAATTTGGTCTAGACATCTGACACGTAACGATCTCGTTCTAGGAATTCTAAGAATCGAGTCGCGTGTACCAATAAGCCCAGGTACTAGCTGTGTGTTAGAATAGAACAGTTGGCTGACGTTACGGGCGGTTTCCATTGGCCTCGTATTTTTATATCTAGCTGATTCTTCTTCACGAAAAAAGAAACAGAGAAGAAAGGAGAAACTATAGATTACTCCTAGGGTAAGGCCATAATTGTCTTTAATATCAGGGACTTTCTGACGGACATAATCAAAGATCAACCGAGATACCTTTCGCTCGGCAGCCAGCCATCTTTCTTTCTTTTTACTCTTTTTCTCGAATCACGTACGCTCAAGTGCACCTCAATTTCTTTCTCTCTCACTCTCTTTCTTCTTCCTACGAAAGTCAGAGAATCAAACGGAAGCGGAACAGAACGCGTACCTGGTTCCACCTGTACCCGTCGAGACGGAACAATCGAAGCCGAGACGATAATGAGAACGACGGTAGGAGTTCGTCGACTTTCCTTTAGTCCAGTCGAGCTACGCTCCTCGCCATTTCTTCTCCATTCGTTCCTTCCTTCTTTCTTTCTTTCTTTCTTTCACTTCCATATCCAGGCTCATCCCTCTACCACTACTCTAGGTACTTCCCGTACTTCGCGAATAAAGGGCCCGAGCCATCTCCTATCGCCGGAGATAAAGAAGACGTCCTCCTTCCAAAGGACGCGACTTACGGGACGAAAAGCATCGTCTATCCTTTTGTGTGCGATGCCCTACGTACACGCGGCCAACTTCGACTGGCGTGCGTGTGTCACACAGTGACGTAGTCAGAAAAGGGGCTGAAAGACAATATCGAGAGCACCTTATCGTACTTTTCTATTTGTTTTAACACGGTTGCCTTGATGTCAATTACACGCGATCAACCGTATAATAGGGTACTTCGAGAACATGCTATATGTGTGACATTAATCACGAGTAATGAACATTCATGCGTATATGTGTTCTATATGAACACCTACCCTCTAACGAGCCTACGCACCTAGGATCATTTAGATGTAACGTGTTAAAACCATTTATAAATACGGCATCCACTCATAGAGTCCTAAAAGGAAGTACAAGTTCAAGCTATTCACATTTCGTAAAGAGCTATTCGCGAAATTTCACTCGGGGTCTCTAGCCCTATCCTTAAACAGGTCGGAGTACCGTCGTCGGGCACCCAAAAGTTGGACTACTCTTTACACTCCTGCGAGTTCTCTTTCTCTCTTTATTCTACGATAAAGAGAGAGAGAAAGAGACACCTCATCCCTCCGTCCTACGAATACGTAGGTTAGATCCTAGCCACTACTTCTATGACCCGGCACTACCAGCACACAGGGAAACGAAGAAAGAGAAGGAAGGGTTGGAAAAGGAAGGAAGAAAGATAGAACGTCGACTGTAGCCCGCCTCCAGCACCCCGCAGCCCCTTTACCCCCTTAGCCTTCCACTTCCGACGACCGCACTGCCGAGCAGCTTTGAGCTTCTAGCTTTTTGCGGAGTTCAACCACCTCGTGTCGGAGCGACGCACGCAGAGGCCTCGCCGGTTCTCACGCAACCCTGCCGAAACGGTACCTAACGTGGCCCGTCGTCTCGTTTCTCTCCCGACCAACCAACCCCCAAGCCCCTCCCCCGCGCCGCTCTTCTCTCAACCCTCTTTTCCTTTCTTCTCTTCATTTTTCTCTCCTTTCCTTTCTTTCTTCTTGGACGCCGGTAGGAGTCGTGCCGAGCACGAAAAAACCAGTGCGAAGGATTATTATCGATTCACTCGCTTGTCTTATTCTTGGGTTTATTTTGTTGCGATGGATATTTTGCGTGCAGGGTTGAGGGAAAGATTAAGCATGGATTTAGGTTGTTCTAGGATGCGGCGTGTGTGAATAGGGGATGTTGCAACGATTAGAGTAGATTTGTGACTGGTATCACGTACGATGTTGTTGAGGCTTGTTTAATTTGATAGTACAGATTACAAATTTGTGTATTTAGTAATTAGGAAAGGTGATCAACATTTCCTAAGTACACGTCATTTAACAAGGAATACTTGATAGTTTAAAAGATCTTCCTCAAAGTAGTTTCCACGCGTTTTAAACTTCATTAAAAGAAAAGACAAAAGACAGTTATCATCCAACACCGGGCTTGAAATTTTGGCGGAATTTTTTCAAGACCAGTCGCAGGACGATGAAACGAAGAGGAGAACCAACATGTGGATGCATATGGAGTTGCAATAGGGGAGAGCCTGCGCGCGGTGCAACGTCGTATGCACACGTGCGTCGCTTTGCACGAGGGGTGTGTGTATGAGAGAAAGAGAGAGAGAGAGAGGGCAAGTTGGTGGGGTTGGTTGAAGGGGCGAGAGTAAACAGAATTTGCATGGAAACAGTGTGCCAGTGGGTCGCGTCGACCGTGGGTATTTAACGCTCTTCTCCTCCTCTTTTCCCTCTCTCCCTCTCCTTGTTTTGTTTTCTCCCACCAGGCATCGCAGAGCCACGAGGAAAACTGCTCTTTTTAAACAGTGGCATAATTCTTCCACGGCCGACGTGGTAAACGCATTACCAGCATTATGTATGTAAACGCGCCGTTCACCGGGATGAATGGACGAGCATCCGACTCTCGCTGCTTTCGAGAGCAATGTTGCGCGTACTTACTACAGCGTTGCTACTTTCCCGTGGTACGAGTTCGTAAATCGGAATGGGGTTGTAAAAAAATAGTCCGTATCTATGTACTGGCTATTCAAAATCTAGCCTCGTTTTACACTACTCGTGGAACGATTTGAATGTTGATAATGCTAATTGGTACTGATTTCGATGAAATTATTAATTTCTTGCTCGTTGAAGAGAGAGATTTGGTATTTCTTTTTTGTAGTTCCTTCTCTTTCAGAAATCTCCTTGATTCTGCCCCTGATCTTCTTCAGCTCGGCTCGTTACTCCCTACGTCTCGTCTTTTACGATACTGAGAAGAAGAAAATTCTCTTTGGCTAAGTGGGACGACGCAGGGGTAAAAGCGTTCACTGGCATAACGGAAAAATTACAACGCCTAATAACCTTGTCACTCGGCCTCTCGGCGTACGCTACTTACTGCCGAGAGGAAAGTTCGGAGTTTGAAAGCTACTTTGAATACGGTTCAAGAGGAGAGGGGAATGACATCGGGGTGTAACGAAGTTCCTTAACGAGGCTACCCATTTCGCCGACTTAACTAAATCGATAACTACTTGGCTACATCGTGCCTTTCAACCGTGAGGCCTAACGCGTTTCGGAAACTTAATCGACGAGGGTTTGGAGAGTCCAATATCGTGGTCAGTTACCCCTCGATGCTTGAAGATTAAATCGACGATGATCAAAAAAGTTACTGAACTATGCTAAATCATCAACGTCATTCAATCCCTTTAACCTTTCATCCGAACAATCGAGAAGCAACCGAACGACATTTTCATAAGTATCAATCTTCCCGTTTTACTGATACTCGTCCTGATTCACCGACCCACTTTCTTTGAGGTAAATCCGATAAACAGGTCGCGATCCTAAAAAAAGGGAAGTCTAGAAAAGAAAAATATACGAGGGGGAAGGGTGAACAAAGTCGCTCCTGAAAGTTCGTTCAACTCTCTCTCTCTCTCTCTGGGAATAAATTCCGGCGTGTATCGAGAATGCTAAGAGGAAGAAGAGAAGAGGAGGAGCACACACGGTAACGCGTTTCGAGGATAGTCACGAAGCGACTCGAAGCTCGCGTGTTTCAAGCTGGGTGCTCGCCGATGAGTCCGTGTTCGTGGTGAAGGAACGAGTGCGTGTACGCACAGTCAGCTTCTCTCTCTCTCCCTATCTTCCCTATACTTACAGCTAAAGGAAAGAGAGAGGGAGAACGAGTGAGTGAGCGAGTTAGAGTAGGTGGTAGTGGTGGTGGCAGCAGCGACGGCGGCGGACACATCAATAATTACCCATGGCGGCGCCGGGATGGCAAGACGCGGAGGGGGCGGATGAGGGGTGGATGAGGCTGGAGGAAACGGAGGGCATGAGGAGGGAAGAAGAAGAGGAGGAGGAGGAGTAGGAAAGAGGAGTCTCGGGTCAACCGGGGTCAAGTCGCGCCACCAGACGCAACCAGCGCACTCACCCTCCTCCTCCTCTTTCTCCTCCTTCTCCTATTCCACCTCCCCCATCTCCACCTCTTCCTCGTCCTCTCATCCAGACGACCCTGCTCGCTCCTCCACCCGTTCGTCGTCCTATCCAAACCTCTGCCCAACGCTACCACCCTTCTCTTCCTTCCACCTCCTCTTTCTCCGAGAGTTGGTCACCCACCCGTCGAGAAACTCACGCATGCACACCGAATATGCGTTCGGTGGCGACCGACGGGTGCTGCGAGCTTTGTTCTAGATCTGCCGGTAGCCGAATACACACGAAGTACAGGTAGAATCCTCGAATGGTGTTTACTCGTGTGCAGGTCAAACGCGCGATTGAAACGCGATGACGGGGTTTAGGCTAGAGTCACGCTTGGGTACTTTTATAATTCGATCGATGTAGTTTTTCTTCTTTATTTCAAAGATTCCTTTTTTTTTTGCGACGACGTAATGATTTATCGTACGCGCAAACAGACGGTATGGAAATTGTGGGGAGTTGAACACGCAACTTTCCGTTAGATCTACGTAGGAATTTTCTGCGTTAATTAGGAGTAATGCTGTACGCGTAATTCGTATAATTGTATTGGGAATAGGAATCGGGGTGACCGCCGGTTATTTTGTTATGATCCGGGTGCGCGTGCGGTGCCGGGTGACGCAACTTTGACAAATTACTCGCGGCGAAGGGTTTTAATTAATTTAATCATTTCTTCGCGGGCGATACGTCGCTCGTGGGACCGATCGCGTTAATGAGTTCTCGCGATGCGTAACGTTTTCGTCGTTTCGATGAAAATTCATGGCTGGGCGTGCGCGATGAAAATGATGGATGGGACCCAACACGCGTGTAGCGTACACTCCTGTCGATTATGTTTACCGATCGAAATTCCACTGGCTCTCTGTACTCTTTCTTCTATTTTTATTTTATTTTACGCGATTCGTTAATTAGCTGGACACGACGAATTTGAACAAACGAATTCTCTCTCTTTCTCCCGTTTCTCTCTCTCTCTCTGTCTTCCTACTCGGTTTCCTCTTTGTCTCAACGAAACCTCCGGCCTGCACGGCCTCGTTCTCCCTGCATGTGTGTGTGTGTGTGTGTATAGGTGAACCACCCACGAGAATCTCACGGACACAAACGCAACATGCGTCTCTGCCGGGTCACGTCTTTGTTCACACGGCACGTTGTCCGTAAACGGAATCTTTGTGAAGCTTTTGCGAAGCTCCACGACTGGACGGTACGCGAACACACATACCTAGTAATTCGTATATACTAGCTACCACTACATGCTTACGTCTACCAAACGGGCGAGAAATAAAATGTACCACGTTTCTTGGTTTTTATCGTATGTCTACCGAGACCGCTCGGCCGTGTTCAGAATTCAGTTCGCGTAAGTGACTCAACGATACTCTATGGGGAATCGTCTCGAGCTAGATATATAGACAAATAGATAGATAAAATATCCGTAAATCGATGCTTTCGTCACCAGTCTTGCCAATCGTCGATGTAATCAAAGTACCGACAAAAAAATACATTTTTTGCAATCATTTCTCTGGGAATTTTCTTAAAAGCAGGTCCAGTTGAGCAGACCTAACTCGGTGGATCGACGAAAGGGAATCGTATAATTACGATAATTAATCAGAGTGGTGAGACTTCTAGGCAAGTTATATGAATTCCAGTAACAAATTCGAAACCGCCTCGATGAATTCTCGTCGATTTGCCTTCCCTGTTCTCGGGTAGTACCCCTTGGGGATGCCCAGCACGCACGAATATTCGTTTGACCGGTGGGACAGGCTGGAGGAGGCTCAAACCTACTGGAGAGACACAAACTCTCCTCCCCACGAAACGGAGTTCGTTCACACCACCGAAAAGGAGAGGGAAACGAGAGGGAAATGATAATATTCCGGATCGACTGGTGAAACTTTTGCCGAACGAACAGGGGTGGGTTAATAGAGCCTGGACAATTTTTCATTCCCTCTTTTTCGCGATTCTATTTAATTGTCCAATTCGGAACGTTTGTCTTTATGTGAATTATGTAAAAGATAGAGATGGATCGGTTGATAACTAATTAGCAATTTATCATCAGCCATATGCGTATATGAAAAATTTCATTTTAACGAATTTAATTTTCCCGATAATGGGTAATCCTCGTACAGCAGAAAAATTTGTAGGTAAAATAAAAAGTAGTGGTTTGATGTATAATTAAAAATCTTCGAGTTGAGCTGATTAAATTTTTTATTTCGAGTGATTATTCTTTTAAAACTTCAACACCCTTTACTATCATTAGGAACTTCACAGATATTCTCATGAATATTAATCGATATAATATCAAGGAATTACGTTATAAATCTCTTAATTGATTACCCTACCAAGAAAACGTTCAGCATCGTAATAAAACATATTCGGGTTACAGGAACGTACTCGTCATATTTCAATCAATTCTCCTTTTTTTTCCTGTGTTTTCCATCAAACGGGAACAATAAGCGAGGTGGAACACGCATATCGTCGAGGAGATTCGTCTCTCCGGTCGTCGCCACAGGAACCCTCGAATTCTCTAGTGGTTGCATTCGTCGGTCAAAACGAGGGTTGCGTGGAACGCAGCACGTTGTAACCATCGTCCTCGCACAATCCACCCATCCACCCATCGAGCAGCAGCAGTGGTAACCCAGCGCGAGGTACTCTTTCCCTTTTCGCAGGGTGGCGGCAGCACTCGAGTTTTTGGGCTTTGCAAAGGGCGGCAAGGGTGCAACGCGTTACGACGTTCTAATTAATGCAGAAACGCCGCTTCGTGAGTCCGTATGTCATTGCATTCGGACGTTCGCCGTTGCGTGTAAAGGTAGTCACCTTCTGTCTCTCTCTCTCTCGTTCAGTCACTCACTCGTTTCTGTCTCTCTTTTCGTGGCAAGGGCGAGGCGTCTCGGCAGACGGAGGGTGTGAGCGGACGGGAGGGTTACCAGGCTTGGTTTGGAACACGAACGGGGGTGGAGGTTGAAGGGATGGCGACGGGTCGTTGCCCGAAAACGCGGCTCTGTTATTGTCCCCCTACTCTAACTCCACAGCGTTCTCGGTTGCCCCTAACTCCGACTTCGATACACACAGTCGTGTTCTGTCTTTCTCTTTCTCTTGCTTTCTCGTACTCTTCGTCCTTCCTTTTCTCCATATAAACGCATACATACGGTAAACTCACGCACGCGATCGTGCATACCGACGCAACACACACAAAGACACGCTCGCTTGGCTAGGCCATTTTACACGCTGCCCGCACGCACTAGACGAGATTATGGATATCTCACCGTGGGATTTGACATGCGCTTAGATGAAAAAGACTTTCATCTTTCAAGAAAGTTTTCCCTTCCATTTTTCTTTCATTTGCATACATTTTTTATATACCTACGTAGACTTTATCTGGAAAGAATACACGAGATATATGGATACGTATCGTACGATAGGACTGTAATAACATTTGGAATACTTCCTAGGACCCTATCGAAACCTCAAACGAAACCAAACCCCCCCCCTGAAAAACTAGAGAAGTAAAACACAGGAAGGTGCACGAAACGAAAACCGTTCGGTGAGGAAATAAAAGCGACGAAAAGGTGGACGGGACGCAACGAGCCGCGAAGCTGGTGGCACAAGGGCAGAAGAGGAGTAGTACCCGGTGGGTGGGTTGAATTCGTCGAGGAGGGCAAAAGCACGAACGAGAGAGAAAGAGAGGGAGAGAGACTCGTTTCGCGAGCAAGCAGGCAGTCGGTAACGCGGCAGCACTTTGCATTGTCGGCGGGCACACGCGGGAACGTTTACTGCCGTCGACGTGTCAATCCATAGCCAGGGTTTTACGAGCGCCGCGTAAATTCCACGGCCGTGCTACTGCCACCAACACCACCAACATCACCAATACCACCAGCAACAACGGTAGTAGTACCTACTACTACCAGTACTATTGCAAGTAGAGGCCACCACCGTGGCCGTCGACGGAGCCGACGGCTCGAGCTCGTGCATCGCCAACGACGACAACAAATGCATTAGACTTTATGGCCGTCGGGCTCGTTAAACCGATCCACCCTTCCCGCTACCCCCCAACATTTTAGAGCCAAGGGGGGACGTCCAGACTTCGGGTAGACGCTTGCACCTGGATCCAATCTTTTCTCTCTCTCTCTGTCTCTCCCTCTCTCTTTATCTGTCTCGTCCTTCCGTTTCCTAGCTCTTCTAACCCCAGCTTTTCCCTGTTCTCTCTCCGAGGGATTCCTTTGCGCGACCTCCTCTGGACCAGACGGATTGTCTTTTGCTGTCTCCCGTGGGATAATTGCCAAGAGTGTGCTTTTGGTTTGTCAAGGGATGATCATGTGCTTCGTTATGTTTCTCTTGGTATTTCATTTAGAAATATTTTTGTGTCATTTATTTTACGTTACACGATGATATTTTAATTTAAAATTATATTAAAATTACCAGTTTCAGGGATGTCATCAAATTGTATATTCCATAACTAATAAAACGATAGGTATATTTCTTTCAAATCAGATAGGTATAAAATTGGGTCTGGTGTTCGAATTTTTGGCTTAAATTTTACTAAATATTACATTTTAATTTGATGGCTCTTTGTTACTAGCAGAGACTGTTTGGTATTTCTTAGCCATATTTACTGTGTTAGTCCCAGCTTTACCATCAATCAATCTTCATTATATCAAGTGGACTCTTATATCCTGAATTCTTTCGAAATACCTTAATCTCTGTAGATGGATAAATTCTCACGTAATTGATCACACATCGAATAAACACTATTAGCAATATTCGTCATTAGCACATCGATCAGCAACGTAATGAACCCCGAACAGACGAAATTGCTCCCGTTTATCTCGTAATATCGCTTCCACACGATATTCTCAGAGGGAAAGAGAGAGAGTCCCGGTTTGTTTGAAGCCGACAAAAAAGGTTAGCCAACGCGTCGTTGGCCTTTGCATCGAGAGAAGAGGCAAAGAGCGTTCCGTCGCGCCCGGAAATTGTTCGACTCTCTCAAAGTAGCGGAAACGGCGTGAAAAACTCGCTGCAGCGCGAGTAAGAGAGAAAGGAAAAGAGAATGAGAGATAGATGGATAGATCGAGAGAAAAAGAGAGAACGAGCGAGGAGAACACCCTGTGATTAGGCGGCAAGAAAAATGCAACCGACATTAATAGACCCTTCTTAAAGAAGCTCTCCTTCGGGTTACCCACCATCTCCGTTTTTCCTTCGTCTTCCTGACTCCTAACAAATGGCGGACCGTAACGTCACGTTTTCAACGTTCCGATCGATAGTTAACCCCACCCTCTGGTATCTTCTTCGATTCTCCAGCTTCTTCCGAAGATAATAAAAATTGGGAGCGTTCAAGCAAACTAGAGGGCGATGGGGGCTTGAAAAATGTCCTTACCTTCCTTCTTTTATAAAAGACGAAGGGAAATTGAATAAGCAGTACGAAACGCGAGAGACAGATAGAGAGACGTCCAGCAACGATTTTAAGACGATTTCCATGAGAGCCCGTGTCGTTTTGACAGTTATCGGTTTTCCTCGCGTATATTTAGTCGTGATACAACGACCATCGCCGTTCTGGAAACTAAGCGCAACGACCAATGAAATAGTGATATCTCCGCGACTCCTGAATAGTTTATTTCCGAATCTCATTGCGATCTCGCGTTTCGTCGAATCAATAATTATGAGAAATCGAGGCAAGAGAGAGAGAAAGACAGCTTTGCTGTTTTCCGTTTGGCCACGATTAATCAGCCAATGGCGTGTGACATTTTGTTAGAGAGGTGGTCGCTTCTATTTCCGCGCTTTGACCCAAATTTTTAGATCTGTAGACGCGCACGTCGTATAACGAATTGGCTGGTATCCTCGGATAATTCAATTTCCGTTAGCCCCCCCTCCTCCTGCCCCTTTTCACCCCCCATCACGTCTCCGTCCACCCCCTCAACCCGGTACTAATTTCGTCGCGAGAACGAGCGCGCATTGGCGCGCGCATATCGATACCGCGATATATCGTTGGATCTCGTGATATCGACGCGATAACGATCGCTTTAAACGTTTCCCCACTCTTTTACTCTAATTTCGGTGTTTCCCATATGTGTAGGTGGCTAATGATTTAATAATGTCTTTTTTATTTGAAACGTGCAAAGATTTCGGACATTTAGTGTCTACTTTTTTTTAGATGGGATGTACATTCCACATATATGTGGTTATTTAATTCTGTATAAAGTGTGTTGGTTTTTAAATGCGAATATTGAAAGAAAAATATTGTAAGTTTAAGTGGGAATGTAGTAGGAAGCGAAGCCGGGTTTTACTGAAGTATATAAAAGGATACTTGAGTAACTGGTAAGCTATGAAACATGTAATGTGACAATGTTGATATATCTCAAAATTTTTTTAAACCGATGTTAAAAATGGTTTTACAGTAAATATGTGTATAACTTATTTGTTGGTTTACTAATGAATTAGACGAGACGAAAAAGAAATAAGCATAGTATTATATGTTACATATCTAACCTTTTCGAAGCGAACTTTTAAACTTTCAACCCCGTGTTAGAAAACGACCGATAACAAATGAATGTTCTCGCTAAGTGGAAAGAAAAATGAAAAACCGATAATACCTCTTACTTATCTGCTTATTAAAATACTCGGAATATTTTCGTCCCGATAATCTCCTGGGCATCTGCTTATCCAAAGGCCGCTATCGTTCGATCTTATTTTCTTTTTTTCCGAAACATCTCCGCAAGCGTTGTTCCACGATAACTCAGGAACGATCGAGAGCGTGAGAAACCTAGGATATAGTCGAGTCGATCGGAACTTTCGATTCTAACGGGAGTCATTTTACCTTCTCGTTCTCTATCGTTTTCTTTGCCTTGGTACAACTAAGTGCGTTAACTCACGCATGTAAGTATTTACATAAATTACATACGTTTATAATAACACATAAGGCATAGAAGAAAAATTAGTATTGGTTTTATGCAAAGGTTTTCATAATATATTTAAACACATTTATATTTAGATATACATATATCATACGTATGTAACAACGTAAATATACTAGACGCGCGTAAATTAAAGACAAGCGATATTCCAACAGGGTTAAGGTTAGTTACGAACGAACTGGCAGTTACGATTTCTCGACGTTCATTCGTCCTGGGGTTGCCGACCTTCCGCGTGCGCTGCCCGAGCGTACTCCTCTCGATCTTTCGAGGAGAGCCGGTTGTTTACAGTCTTGGAGCATCGCGTACCATCGCACGCAAATTACAGTCAATTAAAGGCTCGCTGCTTACTACGGCAACGTGATATCGACCCCAAAGACTGCCTTGAATCTTCACCATCCTGGTATTTCTAACGTTACCTTTAGGTACTTCTCATCTCTATCATTTTTTATCAGTCATTTTTCAACCACTTTTTATCGAGATCATTTGTTGAGATTTTTTTACTGGATACCTTTCGTTTCGTTCCTTATATTATCGGATCCTTTTATTGGTATTTTTCATTAGGATCATTCACTGGATTCCATTTATTGGGCCAGTCGATCATGATACTCTATTGACAAGTCCCATGGAGTGATTTACAACCTCTACCCTAAAAGCCATTTGTCTAAAAAGTTGGAATCAATGAAGTGAACGATTAACGAGGACAAGTGGCTCTCCCCGACGTACTTACGTTCGACATACGAAGATGAACGCGGCAAGTTCCAGGTTGATCGTAAGGTATCCTCTCTCGAAGTAAGCCACGCTAGTGGCATTCGCTTAACGTATCTAGATATACTTACATGCAGAATGCGAGATAAGATACCTCAGGTCTTTCTTACCCTCGAGCGGGAGCGCAACGAAGAGAAGAAAGAAGCAGAGGAGGAAGAAGAAGGGTTAGAAGGAGGGGAATATAATTGCGGAGAGCAAATGAAGAGGGAAGAGGATAGAGCATCGTGTGTTTGACTCGTGCGAGAGCAAAAGAGATAGACGGAGAGTATGTGTGCAAGAGAGAGAGGGAGAAGAAAGATGCACGGAGATGTTCTCGCCGGGTCAGCTCGGGGTCACGCTTGGAATCCAGAGCAAACTATCCCCTCCTTCGTTTAGCCTCCTCCACGTTTTGCCATCGCTCGCTTACCTACCTGCTCGCCCTCCATCCTCCTCCATCTTCCATCTCGTGATCCTCTTGTTTTTCTTCGATAGCAAGTAAGAAGCCTATATTCCTTGGTATACCTTCTCGTTCACCACCCTCCCACATGGAACACACATTGTATATATATATACATCTGCGTTTGTCTCTCTCGTACTCACGAAGTTCCCCTATAAGTCGATCTCACTCGGTTGCACGCGCTGAAATTGCCAAGCGAAATCCGCGTCTTCCGCGTCATTGCCGCGCACGATCTTTCGTCCTGAGGAGACGAGGAGCAGACGATGCGGCCATAAATCGCTCCCTCGAAGTGCACCGACCGATCGAGACCGGCCAGCCAGCGGAAGAGTTGCCACGGTTAAACGCGCATCGTCGATTCTGCGATTCCGTCTTTTCCATGGACGACGAACCTGGAGATAAGACCCGGAACAGGATCTCTCTCTTCGTCTTCTTTTCCTTTCTTTCTGTTTGCTTCGAACGGATTAAGTCGAGTTTCAGTAGCTGACTTTAGCTCTTTCCTTTCATCATGTCGAAACAGTTTTACGTAAGTTTGTCGCATGTGTTAAATATCGTGTGTGTATCATGATGATTATTCCATGAAGAAAGAGACCTAATATACCAAATGTAATAGGTATGGAGAATGTAATGATGAATTGGGTTCATTAGAATTGAATATTATGACGAATTAATGACAATGATGATTAAAGCTGGAATATCTGATTGCCAGAGCAGAATTTCAGCATGAAATTCCAAATAGGTTGATAAGACAAAATTTCTTTATTTAATTCGATTCAAATGGAGCGGTTAGTAATTTTTACAATAAGATGTACAACATCCTGGACCATTTCGCGCATCCTGATTTTATCAAACGATCTCACCCATGAAACTAATTTCCACGGTCTAACACGGTACTATTTCGAATTCTGAGAGCGCGAGATTTCCTAGATATTTTATAGGTTATTGTACAACGTTTTCCATCTCCTTCTCTCTCACTCTGGCGAAAGATATCCTGTTACCTTCCATTACGTCGTTTCCCATTCGCGTTACCAACGATACGAACGCGTCACGATGTCGGGGAAATAAGAGAAAGAAAAGCCGCCTCGCTTTTCTTTGAGCTTCGCATTTCGAAAGATCGACGGTGTACATTGAAAACGCAGGTGCATCCACTCGAGCCACGTCTCTTTCTCTTCCCGATCTCCCCTTTCATCCCTTAATATTAATTCGAACGGAACATATATGTACCTATAATATCGCCTCAGGCCAATCCACACTTATCAATCAAATTTATTTTATTACATCCTCCACCCTTTGAACGATATACACGTAATAAATCCGAAAATTTTTTTACATTTCACTAAAACCCCCATACTCTTCTTTCCCTCTTCCCTTTTCGTCGAACGAGAGACGGTCGTTCGTGAGATATATTCGATTATAACTCATTCCGCTTCGGCGAAACGATTTTATTCCGTTGGTCGTCCAGAGGTAGTAGTTCGATGCTAACATTTACCTTCGGCTCACCAGAGGAACCTCTCTCTCTCTCTTTCGGGGTAATACCGCGACCAAAAAAGCAATACTCGCTAGCTCCCGGACGGCCGTTAATTATACCGTCGCGCGGTGGCGTATTGTCGAGCGTTATACGCGTATGAAGTATTTCCATTTCCATGATTGGACCGATGGGGTGGAGGAGCGAGAGAGATAGATAGATAGAAGAGAGCAGAAAGAGAGAATCGGACTGGTGTGCCGCGACAGATGGAGATCCGTGATTCCGTGTGCGGCCACTGTTGGTCTAGTGTGAAACGGAGATGGATAGAGCACGCCGTTTGTAAGAGAGAGATAGAGAGTGAGACGGAAGGAGTCACAGAATGGGGGGTCGCGGCGTGTTAGGGACGAGCCGCGTGTCAATTAAGTGCCTCTGACCGGTGAGATACGGGGATTCCTTTCCATACGGATATGCATACGCTCGTACGAACGTGCAGACGCGTTCTCTCAGCCACCGTGTGGACCGATACGATGCCTTCTGAACGGGTACACACCAGTGCATCCCCTTATACCACTGGTGAATAAATCGCACAGGGTAGTGAGTATTACCAATGGGTTTATTTCTATCTCGTTCCGTTCAACCTTGCTCCATCCTTTATCCTCATTTTAATATCAACCGGTAGTAAGTATCTACATTATGTTTGATCGTTCCGAAATTTGGGTTAGACACGTGTTTGGGGTATATGTACGTGGACATGCTCGAGCGAGATTTGTAGTATTACATATTGTAGTATCGAAGGCAATCGTTTTAATGGACACACGAGAAAGAGAGAGGGGGGGTATGTTGGAACTCCCGGTTACAGGTTGATGCCCAGCTTCACCGAACTAGAATTTTGCGGTGCGTCGGAACGAGTCCAACGGTATGTAATAACGCATCGTTTAAATTACGTGGCTATAAATTATGGAGCCGCGAAGTACGGCTGCGGGCTTGGCGCAACGTCGATCCTGCGCGCGCGTCTGTCCAGCTTGTAACCAACCTTCCCTTTTCCCTCATACTCATCTCCACATCCTCAACCTCATCCTCGTATTCACCCCCTACTCGCACGCTCACTCACTCTATCTGTCTCTCTCTTGCTCTTTTTCGCGCGTATTCAACGATCCGTAATTTGCGAGCGTAACGTTACATCGATACGCGTTTTACGGTTTTACGGTTTACTACCACCTTTACTGTCGCATCACGGATACACGCGGTTACTCTCGCGAGAATACTCACTACTCGTTCGCGTTTTACTAATATGAATTCGTTTTGTCTAAATAGTACTTCTGCGAGCTGTCCGCAGCTCGATATACATATAGGTATGTAGTTCGTTTCTTTTGCATTATGCAAAATCCAATTTCGACGTCGTAACTATGTAACGAATACGAATATCCTGGAAAATTCCATGACCGAACGGTTTACGTTATACAATAGGAAAGGTGGGATGGGCGGAGGAGGTGGTGACGGTATCCAGAGTGCTAAACATGCATTCTGCATTAGATCGTTACGAAATTAACGAATGTTTTTCGTTGAGATGCCTGAAGATTTTTGAGTAATGGTACTGTGTAATATGGAGGAAGAAATTTTCTTCTTAAGAGAATGCCTGGTGGATTATAATCGGAGAATGGTTAGATCTACGATTAGATGAATGTTTGGATTATTGTGTCATGACTTTCTAAGAACCTGTCATGTATTTGTGGTTGAGTTCAGAAGGGTCAGTTTCGAAAGTGGCACTTTTAGGTAATGCTGGTTAGAAATAATGAAGGTTTTTCGTCAAAAGAGGATTTCGAGGATTTTTGTCAAAAATCGATTGTTCGAAAGAGGAAAGTCTTTCCTTGGAGAATATGGCAGTGCGGTTTCGATAGGGTGGCTGGTTGGAAAGATACAGCAGTTTTAAAAACGACCCATACTTCGACACTTAAAAGATTAAACCTATTTCTTCCGTAAATAGAAGAGAACCGAAAAAATGGGCAAACCCAACACTCACGGTTTTCCTTGCTCCTCGCTTTGAAGTAACCGCAGAGCGATTGGGATACGGAGCGAGGCAGAGTAGTAGAAGAAGAAGAAGAAGAAAAGAAAAAAAAAAAAAGAATCAGAAGGCAGCAGAAGAAAGAGAAGAGAAGGTATCGAGGCAGCAGCAACGAGAGAGGATAATGCGCTTGTGCAGGCTCGGTCATCGAGGCCGAAGGTAAACAAGGATCGGCTCTCGATCGCGATGGATAGGGCCGCCGTGAACGTTTCCAGTTGGGGTCATCATAACGAGGTCTCGTGTCACGCGCACTCGAGGGTGTGGAAAGAGGAGAAGATGCCAAGGAAGTCGAACTTTCATAATGGCCTTCGTAGATGAAGATGAGGCACGATTTACAAGAGTGTAGCACGATGTGCCTGTTACAAAGATCAATATTAAGTGAAAATATATATGTTGGTATAATCGTTTGACATGATAATCATGTGCTTGATCGTAGCTGATTATCGTACAGGGTGGAACACTTGGATGATAACTAATTCAAATATTTTATGCCAATCGTGTCACCCATTATCATATGTAAAGTTAGATACAGGTAACTGATGGAATGTAACCATCGCTATTTTTTTCATTTTAATGTTAGATGAAAAAGGCGTGGGACTTTTCGAATGGCTATGATAATATGGTTATCATGACTTCCAACTATTTGAAATTAAAATGACTCCTGGCAATCATCATGTACCGATCGATGACTCTATCGTGACACGTATCTCGAGGCTAGAAAACAATCAACGATCGTGAACGCAGATCGTTCATGAGAATCGAATTTGTTGGAAACTCGCAGCAACCTTTGATATTTTCTAGTTGCTTGTTACGAATCGACACTTTTCCTTCATTATAAAGAGAGAGAGAGAAGAACCTGAAGGAATTTACAATGGTTGATTTTGAAGATAACAACGATGGGTCGGCTAGGGTTTAGCTCGTTAATGGATGGATAAAAGCGAGAGCGGGTCGGGGGTTAGGCGAGGGCTGTTTCGAGTGGATTTCAAGGATGCGAGAGGACACGAGCGTGAAAAGGGTGAAAGGGTCGAGCAGCGGAAGCAAGCGAGTAGGGGCTGATGCGCACGAGGGCACCCTTGGAGAAGAGTTTAACGCGTTTCCGTGGCAAAACGGTTTAGCACGCGTTCAATGCTACACGTGGGTATATATTACACATACATAATTATATTCTTAAGAAATGATCTATCTTATAATATCTTTTCGAGATTTTTGTCACATAATAGGGGAAAGTATGGTATAGTGGACCGGCAACTAAATAGGACCACCTTTGTATTTCAACATAGATTTTCCAAAACAAAACACAAACGTTCAATGTCACAACGAAAACAATACGGCCGATATGTAATGAAGTTAGATGCATATCGTTTGGTGTTACCAATATTAAAATTGAAAAACTATCTTTCGAAATACAAATGTGGTCCAATTTAGTTGTCGGTCCAATATACCATACTTTTCCCTACTTTTGATACCTCAGGTGAATTCTTTCACGATTGTTCTATATCTTACAGTAATTTCAAATATTGTCCCTTTAAATTCTTGAGGTAAAAGGTACTCTAAAAAGATGAGGAGATACCTTCATAAAGGGTTTCGCACAAAACGTGGAAGATCGGTTGGAAAGCTTCGAACTAGGAGGTACATATTATCGAGTTCACCGTTTCTTCGCTGGGGCACCGGGAGGTTACGTCGTCCGTGAACGAAGGCACGATCACGAATACGAGAGCGGCACGAATGCGACGGTAGGCAACGTGCTCGTACAGGGGCGGATTAGGACTACCAGACCACGTACGATTATCTTTGCATGGGACTTCTTCGACGATGGAACTTAAACTTTAATCGACGTCCGATAGTCTGTTACATAGGGTTGAAACTTTTCGGTTTTGTCCTTCCCCAAAGTTCTCATACTTATTTACAAAGTACCTGGAACCATACTTGCGGATCATGTTTAGGTGTTTCAAGAAGTAGGAGAAAAGTTGTTTTCTCGAATGATTATGAATAAAAAATTGATTGACCGCTTATTAAATCCAAATGAACTATCATCATGTATGACGATTAAGAAATGTTAATCTTTTAATTTAAATTCATTCACCATCATTATTGACTGTAATAATAATGATTATCGATAGTCATCATGATGGTAAAATACATGACAAGGCTAGCCTCACGAAACCCAGCCAAATTGATTCGAAGAATGAAAGATTCTCCGTACTCGAGAAAAAAGAAGTAAACCTAAGTCCTGGTGGGAAAGATCAGAACCAACTAGCTGGGCCATCCGCTCCTGAAGTTGGGTAGAAGGTAAAAGCCAGAGCACGATCTATCCGCAAAGCATGCGTGTTCGTGACTTGGGACGGGCTTAGTCCTGGGGCCCGCGAGTAGTCTGGCTTGCCCGGGTCGAGGCCCGCAGCATCCCCTCTTTTTCACTCTCTCTCGCTCTCTTCATTCTCTTATCCTTTTTCAGAAGGATAAGTCCTCCCACAAGAGTGAAAAAGACAGAGAGAGAGAGAAACGTGTAGCGAGTGCAAGCAACCCTTTTGCCGGTCGAAGGAGTACAGATAGTGGAGTCGATGGTGGAGGAACGGATACGAAAGGGGTGAAGGGGAGATAGCTGGGCTAAAGGGTCGTCTCGTCGACGGTTTGGAAAGAGGAGAGAGGACCAAGAGGGAGGCAAAGACTCTCCGCAGGTCGATACCATCGCCCCAAGAGCCACCAGGTTCAGGTCTCCCGCTGCCTCCATGCACTGAAGGGGATAGAAAGAGAGAGAGAGAGAGACAGCAAGAGAGAGGGAAGGCTTCCCCGTAATTATTCAGCAAGGAGGACCCGCGGGTCAAGTCGGGTTATCTTAGCGTTAGGATGCAGGGTTATCTACCCTGCCTTACTCCTGTTCCTCCCGTCTTCGAATCCGAGGGAGGAGGATAGCTTACCGAAGATTCTCCATCTCTCTCTCCCTCACTTCGAAACCTCGCTCGCTTTGTAGCCTCTACGGATGTTGTGTAGATGCACGAGGAAACCCGCTCACGATATATCGTGCTACTCTCCTTGCGCTAGGGTGCTTTCGATCATCCAGAGTTTTACTCATTTTTCGACCTGCTCTTTTTCATACGTTTCATGATCAACATTTTATGCGTTTTAATCGAATTATTAAGAATTGTTATTATTTTTCTATATTACAAATTAGATGACATCTTAATTATTGGGTGTATACAAAAACTTTGGTTGGGTGGTTAAGGTCGAGGGACGGAGAAGTTTTTGGAAACGAGTTGGGACCACAAATTCGTTTAAAATTGCACGTTCTCTTGTTCACCGATTTCCCTAGATCGGAAGAGTATTACGTGAGCTATCGAGGATAAAGAGAAGAACAAGCAACGCATATGGCACGATAGGAGGCACGTAGGGTCTCTATGCAGAGACTCCAGCTGCGCCATGTGCGTCGTTTGCCGCAAACGTGACGCTCCTCGTCATACGGGAGCACCGCACCGTCGAGATGTGATGCTTTTTTATAAAGCCTACTTAAGGTGAAACCTCGCCAACGCCAACGCTCGCGACGCACTCGGAATAATTTTCTTCTTCGACCGAGTACCACCAACTTCCTCGTCCTATGGTAATCGAATTTCCCAAGAGAGAAGTACACACTTGTTCTCTCTCTCCCTTTCTCTCTTTTACACCTGCTTGAACAGTACACGCTACTCGAGCAACCTACCCGAAGACTTGGTCCCAGCAATTGCATCGGCGATACCGATTACAAGACGTTGAATAAACAATTTGATTTAACCAATATGACAAAACGAGACCATCGTTGATCCCACAAATATATCGTGGGATTGAAATTGTCGAAATGATCACAAAAAAAAAATGTCGAGTGTCTCAAAGGGCCACCATGTGCATTTCCCTGTTGTCCCAGGCACGCGAGCGGAACGCTCGACCTCCGAAATCCGATTTTCGAGTAAGACTACCTCCGAGATGCACCTTCCTACGGGTGATATCGCTCGTTCTGGGCTTCTAGTGAAAATTAAAGAGGGAGAGAACGCCCGAGGAGGAAGAAAAGAGAGGGAGATCGTTGGTCTGATTTCACGCTCGGCCTGCTTAGCGATGGACGTAGATACGAGACACCTTCTCGAGCGTGCAGTAACAGCGGGATACCAATCCGCCGGTTCGTCGAGATCGTGACCTTCCATCCGACGAGAATTTTCTCGAAAAAGTACTCGAGATCGGGCCTCCAGTCGAAAACTCGACATCGAATAGCCTCCAGCTTGAAACGACTACTTGAACTCCTTTCAATTGTCTTAAATTTCTATAAAAGAGACGCTCGAAAGACCTTCAATGGCTATAACCAAGATCTTGGAAAGAATTGCCTCTTTTTACAAGCGTCCTCGTCACCCGGCGAACCTAAACGAATAGAAAATTTATGGTTTTTAAATTAATTAATTTTTAATTGTCTCGAATTCCTATAACTTGATCTTCATTACTTACAATAGGCATATTTTAAAAAAATTTTATTTGTTTCCACAATTCGTATCATCCGGTAGACTTAAAATGACAAATATAAAATTTATGGTTTTTAAATTAATTAATTTTTAATTGTCTCGAATTCCTATAACTTGATCTTCGTTACTTACAATTGGCATATTTTTAAAAAATTTCATTTGTTTCCACAATTCGTATCATCTGGTGGACTTACAATGATAAATATAACATTTATGATTTGTAAAAATAGAATTCCGATTCTTCATTTCCTGTGTAAGGAACCAATTCGCGTTTTGTGGCATGTACGATGTACATACACCCGCACGGGAGTCGTGATATACATATACATGAATCTGTATGTATATATATTGTACCATATACATATATATATATATATGTATATATAGGTATATATTTCGAAGCGGGATGCTGTAGATAATCCGCACCGCCGGCAGAATCAGGCCGGAGAAATTACCGGCCGTCCGCTATTTCCCACGCAGCTCGCCTTGCCCGATCACGAGGGAAGTGTTTTTAGAGAGCACGAGGTAGAGCTCGCGCTACGTAGCGAGAGAGAAACAGAGAAAGAGAGGGAAGGGAAGATTTCTGATCGAGATCCAGAAGAGAGACTGGAGTTCTATCGGAAAGCTCGCCCGTGCAAATCCCCTTCGTATTTAATTTTACTCGCAAATCTTCGCGTAGACGAAACATTTTTATCAGTGATTTCCGTGATCTTTCGTTCGTGGTCAAATCTTTTGGTTATTCATCAATGAAAAGATTATATTCGTATGAAAATTTATTTCTCCAGTAATTAACTTGTGTTTTCTCTCTATATTTATTTTTAATAATTATAAAAAAGTATATTTATATTTTTCTATAAAATTAATTTATTTAATTTCTATGTTTTATATGTACATTTGTTTATTTTTCGTTCATATGAGAAAAAAACACGAAATGAGGAATATTTTGTTTCAAAGTTGATAACGTTGAACGCGTCCATCCTTCACGAAATTAAATTAATATCTCCCATATCGTGAGATTACTATACCTCAGTCTAGGTAACGTTGTCACTTGTAAATTATTATTACGCGTGGAGGCACGTTCGGCGAGAAAGACGTCACGACGTAACTGCGTCTGTGAGTGACACATCGAGCCGGTGGAAACCGTGGTGGAAACGCTTCGGTACCGGTTTAAAGCGATTGCTCGCGGTTATATATCCGAGATGCGCGACTTCTCTTATGTTAGGAAAGGTTAACCGCGGCCCGGTGGTGTTTACGATTAGCTATTCTCCACGATGATTCGATCATTTCTTATGATTTTATTACTAATATAGAAGGTAATGTCAAGATTATGCTAATATTTAAATAAAACCAAGTATTTACTACAAATTTTATTGTAATGAACTTTTTAACTGTAGTTTGAAGAGTTATATTCGACGTGTGAAATAAAAGTTAGAACGTTAAAGTTATAGTAAAACGTAGAAGAGTCATATGTTCTGTAAATCTTATCAGGTATTCATGATTGATATTTGTAAGAAACAACTCTGGTATAATCCATCCACTTACAAGAATGTTTTTGAATAAACCTAGAAAATCCTCCAAATGCACAACCCTTTTCTCCAAAAAGCCATCTCATTTATAAAAGTAAAAAAAAAAAAATCTTTTTTGACCAAAAGGAATGACAGATTCGACGTTTTATCGCTCGAGTTTCCAACGCGAAGCGGTAATCGCGAACATCTACGGTTACTCCAAGACTGCCAGCTCAGTTGTCTTCACTGAAGTACGCTTTCTAAGAATCCTAAGACTTTCGCATTCTCGACTTACGTGGTACGTACGAGGCAAGAACGATAGAAGACAAGAAGCCGGACGAAGCCTATGAAATACGCGCGAACAATGCTGAAGAAGGGTATAATGGAAAGTAATCGTGAATATAACAGAAAAAGAGAAGGAGAGAGAATGGAAAATCTGTGCAATTGCAGGATCGCGAGAAAATACCCTTTTCGCTAGGAGATCTCGTCATTGTTTGTCGGATTTCGTTTAGAGTCTGAAAGAAAAGGCTGCGCAACGCAGCCTCTCAAATTTCGCAGACGAGTCTTCGTGAAAGAAGAAGGTCCTCTTCTTGCTACTCTTCGACAAAAGTCGAGGTTACTTCCCGCGAAGAAGAATCGCGCGTGCGCACGCCCTCCTAAGATCCTCTTTATCGGAGCGCGACGGCTTTATCTTGATGCATCGTAAATTTCTTCGTTCCTTCTTAATTATCGTCTCTTCCATGCCACTTTCTCTCCGTGTGAAACGAACTTTACGAAGATATCTAGCGATACTCTTCCTAATGCTTGTAAATTGAACACGCGAGGAATTCATAAAACGCTGACTAGCAACATTTTATTTCCCTACATCTCGTTCCTCTACGCCGGCTACTTCAGCTCCTTTGTTTCTTATCGTCGGCCCCCTTTTACAAAATGTATAATATCGAAGTAATGCCTTCCGTTATCGCTTTGTACGAAGCTTTATAACGAGCCGGCAAACGAATTCACCTCTATAAATTATCAAATAGCCGTACCACAACTACTCCAACGATTTCCATTGGGTTTCCCGTTCGTCTACTTCCGAAACCTTCTTTTGAGATTTATTATCATAGGACGCACGAAGAATCGAATAGAATTATGCGTTCGAGCGGGTAAAGGCCAAGTTTGGAGCTTCGTCCTCGTGCGAAAAGACTAAGAGAGACAAAGATAGAATGCATCTATATACATGTATGTAGAATGTTTTAAGATACGTAGCACGCTTCCCGTAAATGCAAGTACGCAGCTATTATCGAGTCGAGTACCGTATACGGTATACAGTGATTATCGCGATGAGGTGCCGGCGTCGAGACCACGGCGGTGCCGACGAGTTAAGAAATAAATCAGGGCAACAGTTTGGCATTAATTGAGCTGCATTGTATAACAACGCGCGCGGCGCGGTGAAATACACCGCGGCCATCGATTTACGATAGATAAAACGTACTTTATGGGGATGTTTCCGTGGGGCAGCCAAGTTGTTTACAACTCTCGTGCCGCGGTACTTGGAGAAGCGTCGGTGAAGAAGGAGAAGAAAAAGGTAACTACGTGAGAAAGGGGAGCGAGAAAGACAGGAGATTAAAGGAAGAAGGAGGATACGCAAAGAGGGTATCGAAGCTTTGGTGGAAGCGTATTACAGTCGTACATGCTTATGCGTGAAGTACGCGTAGATAGTTGGTATAACGTCTGTTACGGTATCCCGTGTGCTACAGTAATACACAGACTTTGGTTTGTCCAAAAAACTGATTGTATTACTGTTAATTTTTTTGCTATTTATCTAATCCATACGATAGCCTAAAATTTCTTCTATAATTTGACACCAATTCCATTGCGGTACTCGGAGGAGAAAGAGAAGCAAAAGGTAACCGCGTGAGAAATGGAAGAGAGAAAGACGGGAGATTAAAGGAAGACTGAGAAGGATACGCGGGTATCGAGGCTCTATTGGAAGCGTATTACACTCATACGTTGATACTTGATATAACGTCTATTACAACCCGAGTCGAAATTTTAACTTTGGTTTGACCAAATTTGGAGGCTGAAACCAAAGTTTAACGATTAATCGAAACTTCGATTTGACCCTATCAAACCTACATTTTAGGCTATGTAGGTTTTGGAGGATCAGTTTATAAGCTTTGTTTTGACCCTCCAATGGTTAAAAGCGGACATAACTGCCATTTGGAGGCTGAAATCGAAGTTTATTCATAATATATATAGATATATTGTTCTTATTCCATAATTGGAGGGTCAGCCCAATTGGAGCATTTTGGAGGGTCAAATCTAAGGTGACCAGACGTCCCGCTTTTGGCGGGACAGTCCCGATTTTTCACAATTTGTCCCGCGTCCCGCGACGTTTTCCAAAAGTCCCGACTTTTAAAATTAAGTTAAATTTTTACTTCATTTATATTTTTTTAGTTTTATATTTATGAAAATCATTGTTTTGCGTTCTAAAAAAACCAAAAAAAAAAAAAACATTACGATATTATTTTTATTCTGTATGAAAACTTTTGTTGATACCCCCCCCCCCTCTTTCAGAGTTGTCCCGCTTTGCCCAACTAAAAATCTGGTCACCTTAGTCAAATCGCGATTAAAATTTCGACTCGGGAACGTCCCGTGTACATTCGTACTCACACCTTCGTTTTCCCGAAAAACTCCGTATATTATCACCAAGTTTTTTACCATTTATCTACATCATTCAATAGCCTAAAGTCTTCTCTATAATTTGACACCAATTTTATCACGATATGTGAAGAAAAACTCTTGAGTAGCTATTCGTTTCAAAGTCCGCGCAACTCGAACGAAATCGGCGAAACGGGGTATACGTGCACTTAATGATCCCTTTCGCGGATCCTTGGCGCCCTTCCCCACTGCGGTACCACCGCCCTCGCTTTGCCAGCGCGCGCCCCGAGTCATATATCAAGCGGCTAATTAATGCCGCGCGTAATTACCGCCTATCATAATGCGAGCGAGGCCGTGCCTCGCTTGCTGGACGTCGCGTTAACTCACATCGTGCGAGCGAGCAAACGTGTGCGCGCGTGCTCGCTTTCTCATCCCTCTAGATCCCATCTCTTTTTTTTCTCTCTTCTTTTCACCCACGTGTTTCTTTCTTCTTTGGTGTTATTTTTTTTTTTTTTAACTGCGAAAGAGATCCTTCTCGCGAGCACTTCGGATAATTTCCAGTCCATCTAAGATGGCTCGTAAAGAGGCGCGACTTACGACGTTAGTCCACCGTCGTTACGCTCGGCTTTATCCTTCCATTTCTTCGGTGCGGGCTCTACTAGTCCTCTTTTCTATCTTTTATCCCTTTTTCTTTCCTCCATCGGCTCCTTAGACTTGAACGAGAAATTTCCTAGCGACACCTTATCGCGACACTGAATTAAAGTCGAACGATTTCGCTTTATCCGTCGCTATTTTTTTGTCTTTTCTTCCTTTTCTTTCCGTTAGATTTTTCCATTGCATCATTCTCGTAACGATGCTTATAAAATTTAGGCTCGGATAAGCTCGCTAACGAACCGACTCTTAGCAAGAATCTACCAGGTTTCTGCTTTTCTAGAAATTGGGTTTTTTTTTTTACTCTGTATCGTTTCGATCAATGTGGTTTATTTATATCATAGTTCTAGCTTGTATGTGTTTAATCTATGTGATCTTATTTCATGATTGCACGATAAAGAATTGGATAATGATGTAAGAGAGTCACTTGTCAACTCTTCGATTTTTGGTTAACTCTTTATAAGAATTACTGTAGGGGAAAATATGGTATATTGGACCGGCAACTAAATTGGACCACATTTGTATTTCGAAAGATAGTTTTTCAATTTTAATATTGGTAACACCAAACGATATGCATCTAACTTCATTACATATCGGCCGTATTGTTTTCGTTGTGACATTGAACGTTTGTGTTTTGTTTTGGAAAATCTATGTTGAAATACAAAGGTGGTCCAATTTAGTTGTCGGTCCAATATACCATACTTTCCCCTATGTAATATTAGAAAAACATAGATGGTTTCAGAGATAAAGAAAAATTACCACAAACTGCAACTGATGCAATATATTACTACAAAATAATAATAAATTCCTTTTCCGCAAAACATCATGATTTTTATAATTGCTACAGCAAATAAACGATATATGCGTGCACCCATACATAAAGAAGAGAGAAAAGAAATAATGCTCGTTTTATGAGTAACGAACGCATACGATTTTCCCGTTTTCTTCTCATCGTTCTTCTTTCGAAGGCACGTGAGCGTAGAAAAGGCGCGTAGATCCGCGTCCATTCGTGGTTCTCCAAACGTAACCGATAAAAGCTCGCGTTGCTCTATCGCTTTGCTTCCGCGTTCGATCGCGTTCGATAATCTTCCAACGTAGAAACTGCAATCTCCTTCTCTCTCTCTCTCTCTTGTCTTTGTCGTTCTTCTTCTTTTTTTTTTTTCTAAGGTAAATGCGAAACACGCACGTGCGCTGGGACGCACGTGTCTTTATTTTTCTTTTTATCTTTCTCTATTCGCTACGATCGAGACACGGTTTACGTTGGCACCGTCGAGACTCGTTTACGACGCCGTATAGCGAATAGGTAGTAACACCGCCGACGCTATTCTATCGTTTCGTATGCTTAAAGTCTGTGTGGGTAAAGGTATTTGTGTGCAAAGCCTGAATATATTCGTACGTTTTCGAAAAGTGAATTATTTTCTATGGAATAAAAGAAGTCCTTGCTAAGACTCTTTCTACAACCTCGTCCAACGATTCTTAACGAGAATGTTTAGATAATGGCATAATTGGAAGTGGAAAAAATTCACAGCTAATTCTATTTTCTTTTTTTTTTGTTGTATCTTTCTGAAACGATTTCCCTCCTGGTTATCTCGAGGATCTCAGAAATCTTCGCTCTTAAGTTGACTCCGTCTCCGAGATTTTTCAACGAACGCGGCACGACCAGCCCGGGAGCCTTTTATCCGATTAAATGCTACGATTAGACAAAGCCGGAAGTTATTAGTCGATTGAACTTTTTTATCGGAATTACCCGGCTCGAACTTTCGAGCGTATTTCCCTCGAGCGTAATGGTATTTGTGGATCCCCTTCCGTAGACTACTTACGAAATAATTCTACGATAGAGAAAAGGAAGGAAAAAAACGAAACGTTCGTGGTAACTCCTTTAAAAGGGTTACTCTTTCGTATTACGGGTACTTTATCCTTTCGAAAACGGTGGTAGTAGTAATGGTAATACTAACTGTAACAATAAATAGTGATAGTAATAGTTTGAATACTAAATAGTAATAATAATAATTTAATAATATTAAATGGTCTTAATATATATTTAATAATAATCAACAGATTTTCTCAACAATTATATCTTTATTTTCATATCAACAGGTTCCAGAAATAGCATATTTTCCATGAAAAAAGTTTCTTCATTCGTTCACTCAACTAATCATCGAGTCGCGAAAAGCCAATGTTCCTCGCACAGGCAACTTCGGAGTTACGCGTACGGCGAGTAATCATCATTAATTACGATCTCGACGTTAGCCAGCAAACGTCTAACCTCCGAAGGCTATCTGTAGAATTCAACCTTTTCCTCGTTATCTCTTCACCTTATCTATCTCGACGTCAACAATTTCCCTGACCGGGCAACCGAAGAAATAGAAAAAAAAAATTTGCAATTTCGATGTAACGGAAAAATTCATAACATTCCACTTTCTTACGTTAGATCGGCTGTACGCTCCACTGTCAGACAACTGTTGCTGAAAGTGCGTCTATTATTACAAGATTACGAGCGGCCGTGACTCTTTCACACACCCACACGAGACCACAAACTCAGACGAGCTTACAAATCGACATAGACATATGCACACACACGCAGTGACGTCTAATCTACAGGCACGAATCTATCAACCGTGTTGTTCGTACGTATATATCGAAGATACGCATCTACACACGCACATATGCCCACGGCTACACGCTCGATATCGCTAACACTACGCGAGCACTTTATTTCCTAGCACGAAGGAGTGACAAACGCACGGCAAAAGCCGGTCCACCAATACCAACAACCACCACTAGCACCATCATCACTGTACTCGTCAGGTGGCTTTATTCGAGAGAGAGATTATAGCACGATCGAGGTAATGCCGCTTTGTTATTACCGTATGCCGTGCGTTCAAGAAAGCCTTAATGTCACCACAGCACGTAACTGCGAATCGAGCCGATCGTTATCCACATTTTTCTTTTTTTTTTTGGGTTATACCTTTTTGGTATATTCTTCGAAAAAAAAATCGACATTGATCTTGACACGTTGCTAGAATTTATTGATCATTTTGAAGGTACACCTTGGTATGTAGGTATATATGCGTCAAACGCACTCGAGGATAAGAATATCGAAAGGACGAGTTTATGTGTACGTGTGTGTTGTGTACGTTCGTGCGTGTGTTTTTATCTCAGGTGTAAAATACAAATGACTAGAAGTTAGGTGAAAGCCGCAAGTTGGGACAAATTTGAACCTTTTAAATAGGTATCGTTAGTATATGCATTTTGTTGTAAAAACAAGAATCAATGATGAGGGGGCAAGCTGATTAAAGTCACATCAGTGGGATAATATACGAAGGATTTCATTTCGACTCGTCATGTTCACTCATCGTTACGCTACATGGTATCAACCGGTTCAGAGATCGACCTTCGTACGAGTAAACGTAACAGGAATTCCCTCCCTCCTACATTGAAGCTTCTCAACGATCGTTTAACGTGCGTCGACACGATCAACGAACGCGACATGCATATCTGCGTTAAGTTTGTGGTTTTAAACGCCGGTAAATCTTTGCATGTTCTTCCCCGCGTTTCTTCTTTCGTTTGTTTCTTTTTTTACAAATGGTATGAAAGATGGTATAAATAAGAAGAAGAGTGAGCTTTGGTGGCATAGTCTTCGGAGAAACCGCAGAATGAGAGGATCGTGTTTGTTCGTTGTCCTAGGGACACTTTTAGCGACGTCCTCGGCCGATGTTTGTTCTCCCGGACAACAGCCTGGCTGGTTCACTTGCCAGGGTTTAATGAGTTTGGTACAGGTATGTACTTATAAATGAGAGTCTTCGGTAAATTGGTCTTGGGTTTATGGATTTGTTGTGTTTTTCTTACAAAATTTGTCCGATCATCTTATTTTGGTCCTATTAATTCATCATAATCGTCTTTGTTCGATATCCGTTAACTTATTTCGTTGGTTGACTAGCTATCCTCGTTACCAGAGTCCGTGGTCGTACTGAAATTGGAAAACTCTAGCATCAGCAGGATACCGAGCGATGCTTTCGGCAGATTCACCGAGACTCTGATAGAATTGAGGATGACCGGATGCGGCGTGGAGAAGATAGAAGCCAATGCATTCAGGGGCCTCAATAAACTACAGACGCTCGACTTGACGAACAATCGGATCGAAACGATCGAAGCATCCTGGATACAGGGATTGTCCAACTTGAGGACGCTGATCGTTTGGAGGAATCAAATTCGCACGATCGATCCTCTGTTTTACGACGCGTTACCTAAGCTTGAAGTTTTGGATATAGCAAACAACAACTTGGAGACGTGCATCGGTGAAAATGATCTTAAGAAGTTGCAAAGTTTAAAAACGATTTTAATAGCTAGCAACCCTTGGTCCTATCGTTGTCGACCAGCCATGGCGTATATGTTCAAAAGGAATGGCGTTAACTGGATCAAAGATTGGTCGATAGGAGATTTACTGATCGAGGAATGCATCGCTCACGAGTACAGAGCCGATGTCGATGATACAGTTTTGCACGAATGCGTTGACTTGAAATCCTTCCAATCCATAACCCCAATTTTGCCGAAGTTAGCGAGGGAGGTTGAAAGTTTATCAAGAAGCGTTAATGAATTGCGTAAAGAAGTAGACGCGTTGAAAAAATCATCATAAGTTTTTCAATATTTTAAGCCAACCTTTGACGGTATACACGGACCTCGTTTTTATTAATAAATATCACAACAAAATTTAATTTGTAGTTGTTTCCAGAATACACTGAAGTATAGAGGATTTATTCTTCGATACTTCCTTTACTTTTATTATATCCCACAAACAAATCTACTTCATTTTTTAACAAACCAGACCCCATGATGGATTTCAATCGTAGTAATGGAATGTCAGAAACAATTTTACCACTAACACATTCTCCGGTATCCATAAATGCCATAAAACAATTTGATTCATTTTTTAAAAGAACGTAAAATCGTACAGTGATCACGATATTTCAAAGTTCGTAGGATTTCATCCACTTTCTGCATTCCCTTTTTTTTTCTTTTCCTTTTTCCTAGAACACAAACACATAGACACACACACACACCGGTACGGTAGCGCATGGAGCACGCGCTCGCGGCGTTAAATCATAGTTCGTCTGAAAGCTGATCCACGATCTCTCTCTAGCTGGCTCGGTTATCCTCGCGGAGCGGGACAAGAACATCCCGGCCGCGGTTAACCGCCATTCATCACGCGGAGGAGGGCCGGTTAAAAAATGCGTATCGTACACGCGGATAGATCACGCTCGCGCGCCCGTGAGATCTTTGACGCGGTTTCCGCGGTCATTAATAATGCCGCTCGAGGCGGCGAAGTAAACGAAAAAAAGGAGACAGAGAGAGAGAGGGAGAGAGCTGGAAAAGAGGATATATATCTTTGCAGAATGTGTGTGAGAGAGGGAGAAAGCAAAAGTGGACAGCCACGATAGGACGATGCCGTATTTGCTGCCGATATGTCGTCCTAAGAGTAATGTTGGTATCGTCTCCTCGTTATAGTAACTTCTTGGCAGGGTAAAGAACAGTTTCAGACGATTTAGAGCGTTCTTTCCGCATTCGCCAATTTGTTATATATTTTTACAGTCTATCTAATCTATTTTAAATACAAATACTTATTAAATTTGTTGTTAGGGTATGCTTTGAGGTTTCGTGATCTAGGGTAAGGTTGCTCAAGTCGTACCCCCTAAGAAAAATCCTGCATAACAATGAGTATTTAGCAAATATGTAAAAACTATATTTGCTATTCGATTCTAGTGTAAATATTGTTTTTATTTATTAGAACAACTCTGAAAAAATCTTTGTGTTGTCATATAAATTAATCTAAATTAAAAAAAAGACTCCAAATACAGAACAGGTACGACTTGAGCACAGGTACGACTTGAGCAACCTTACCCTAATTGTGTGTTTATTTTCTATTGTGTGCCACAAAAATTGTTTGATTCCTCTGAAATTCATTAAGACAAGTAATAATTCAATCAATTGCATCATACCAGCTCACTCTGCCATCATGTAAGTAATCAATCGAATATTCCAAGTTGCCTAAACGATATCTAAAAACTTCAGTTCAAAAGAGTTAGACATCGTTGAAAGGAGACACAATCTCTATCCTTCTCTTGTTTAAGAAATATTGTTCGAGGAAAAGCGTTTCCAGTGATTTATAGAGAACGGGACGTCGTGCATCCAGAGTGGTAGCGTATCACGTCATCGTCGTTGTCTTCGTCTTCGAGCATTCGCCGCGTATGCGGGAGTGCTCCAGTTCCCACGCGAGAGACTGCCTTGTGGGGTAGTATTCGTGCGAGAGAGACGGCAGCTAACTCTATCTATCTATCCATCTCACTCTCACTTGTGTTCGTTCGGAGGTACGTTCTACGTTGGTTCGTTCACGCCGGCCGCGAGACAGAACGCGCCGGGTATTTATGCGGCTCGTGTATATGCATCCAGAATACGCATCCGGTGCGAGCTTGCAACCGGGTTACCTTCGCTTTGGCGCGAACGAGCCACGCGCGTTCGCTCCGCTCGCGTCAAAGCGGAATTCCGCGGATCGAGCTAGCACGTGCTGTTTTCTTCACAGGCTTATCGTTTCAGTATACGAAGAAGGTATTTGTCATGTGTAGTACTGGATGTATATTTGTGGTGGGTTAGAAAAGTATTTGGGAGAAATTTTTATTTTAACGAGTTGTCAATTATTTTCAGATTATTTTATTACCGGGGTTGAATTTATTGAATAAGACACGTTGTGATCATTTATGTAAAATTGGGATGTATTCTTGGTTCTTTATTGTCATTTTATGTAGGTTTTTAAATATCAGGACATATCACGAGTCGATACACATTGTTACCAATATACCATGACTTGGAAACTTCAGTATTACCCGCTATTCAGCTGTCTTCTCAAAAAAAAAAAGAGAAAGAAATATGACGACCGTCCTCATCAACAATCTCCGACAACCAACAAAACAAGTACCCAGGCTATCTACGATGACCACGAGAGTACAGGAGCGGCCATCGACGTATTAATATTTTATGATCGGCGACGTCAATTCGCATGACCGATCTAGCCGTCCTCGCATTTGCTTTACGAAACAATCGGAAGAATTACAGACCGTCATCATTCCCACATTTTGGGTTACTATACACACAGACAGCGCGAGACCAAGGTAATGATCGAAAACCCAGCCGATGTCTGGATTTTTTCCTCGCTTCATCACAATAGCGGAAATCGAAGACCACGTTGCTACCTATCCCTGGAGTTATTCTTTTTTTTTTTACCCCAAGCGAGATGGATATACACAGAGAGAGTGAGAGAGAAAAAGATCATCCGCGGCTCGATGCACGGGACGAAAATGTCAAATCAAGCTGCGCGCGCCCAGAGAATGCGAGCGAAATCAAGAAAAACGAAAAGGGGGAGAGAGAGAGAGTGGCAGAGATAGAGACACATCATCGATACTCGACGGTGGCTCACCTGGCTGGTTGAAACCCATTAGAAGGAAAAAGATAGAGAAGCCAAGCTATATATCCCTTTTGTTCGACAAAAAAGTCTGCCTAAGATGAAAAGGCACGAAGTGAGCCTCGCGGCCGGCTGGAGTCCCGCCAAATAATATACCGCCCCTTCTACGAAATTCAACCCTCCGAGTACCCAACGTCCTCCTCCCTTTCGCCACCTCACCGAACCCCTCCCCCCAAACCCTCGCGTAACTCCTGACAAGGCAGCCACCGGCACTCGCGTTGCTATCAACTCACTATCTTCGTCTCTCTTTCTCTCTTTATTTCTTTCCCGATGTATATACATATATTTCTATCTCACTTCTACTAGTGGATGAACGTTCGGCTCGCCGGGGGTACTTTTATATTTATTACGAAGCCACCGGGAGATTGAGGAGGTGCCGGGGCTGGTAGTAGGGGCTGAAAGTGAGCCAGCGAGAACATGTTCGCGGCCGTTAGGCTAGCTACAACGATGTGTATACGGAAGACGGATGATCCAACCTATATTTTTTCCGCCTTTTGTCATCCTGCACAGGGCCTTTTTATCCGGTCGGTGGCTGCCGAGGGGTTGGACGGGGGTGGGAGAGCGGTGGTTCCTACGTGAGCCATCCCGTGCTCGATATTACCGTCGCTAGTAAAGAGGACTTTTACCACGAATATGTATGCATTTCCGGACTGTCGAATAAATAGTTACGACTTCTTCTTCTTATTTTTTCCTTTCCTTTTCTAGTTAGGCTGCTTCTCTGGAATACGAGCTACTTGTGCGAGCTGCTCTTCTGGAACGTCGAGGGTTCCGTTGGGAAAATAATATTATATAATTGTTCTGCATGGTACTGTTTGATGAGGTACTCTTGGAAGGATTGTGTCGGGTAAATAGAAACGATTATATGTTGCGTTCTTGACAAACAGATTTCGTTATTTATTTTCTCTGGTATATCGCTGATTCAATCGATAAGAAACATGTAACAATTAATGAATTTAAGGAATTATTATGAATAATTGCATTTAAAAGATTGCTTTCGAGTGAATCGGATGAAAGGATTCGCAAATGTTCCTTTATTTCTCGTTTGTATATCCAACCGCTCCTCGATCGAGCTTTTTCGTCATCCACGTTTTACCCCAACGCGTCTTTTACTCCTTTCTCTCTCTCCTACTCTCGTTCGCTTTTCGTGTGTAACCCAGGCGAAAAAAGGAAGTGGATCAAGCTGTGCACGAGCCGGCTCTTTTGCGTGTAGCCGAGTTAAAACGGCGCGGTGGTGATTGATGATCCTTTGGTGTAACGATCGCCTCTACTCGTGCACCTACCATCGTGTTGGGTTCTGCAAAAGGAGAGAAAGAGAGAGAGGGACCGAAAGAGAGAGAGGGCGAGAAAGAGGATAAGAGGGGAAGAACACGAAGGGCGAAGCATGAGAGAGGAAGAGAGAGAGATGGATAGAGCAACGTAGAAACAAACGAAGCCCCTCGTTATCCCTGATTTTGCAGGAATTAAAGAGCCGATTACTCGCTGCTGCCAACCGCCACACCCACGATTAAGATGGGCGCGGATTAAAATTGTGCCGGCACTGAACGCGGCTACCGGGCTACGGACTCCCGAGATTTATCGTCATTCGCGAGCCGCCTTGTCGATCTGTACGTTAAGTCGAAGCATGAGTATAGATTTGTGTTTTTGATCCTGTCTTTCATCGAGAAGAATATACACTTGTTCTTGTAATACAAATGACTATGAAGTATTATGGTAGTTTAAGAGAGTAGTCCGAACAGAACAGTCGTGTAATACGATCCTTTATGAACACGCTTTGTTATAAATTATTGTGCTATACTAAAGTTATCAACATAATTGTTTAATCGTATTAAAACGTTTAATACTTTTTTGTCAACTTCTGATTGAACTCCGCTTTAACGTCTTAAGCTTTTCTCCAATAGAAAATATCTTTTCTTTTCTTCATTTAGAGGAAAAGGTTAAGCCATTCGAAAAGACAGTTCAATATATATATATTGTATATAAGATAAGAGGTCGTCTTGACACCTCCACGAAAAGGACTCGAGCGAGACAGTAACTAAAGCCATTAATCGGCCGCCATGTACCGAGACCGGCTCAACCCACACCCCCTTACTCTCGCCTTTCTACTCGTCATCCCTTCCTGGACTTTCCTCGAACGACAGGACGCGCAGGTAACATCGCTACACTTCGAGAAGGAAAGGACACCCTACCACTTCGGTCTAGGGGGCCTCTAGCTCGTCCAGTCGCCAACTTGGAAATTGCTTTCCTCATTTATAACCGGGCCACTGTCTGACCCTCCTTCGTGCTACCCGTTTTCTGCGATCTCACTCTCTTCTCACACCAATAGTGGTCTACTAGTATACTACCACTACTACCCCTAGAATTTCCTTCTTCTTCGTCGTCGTCGTCCTTCTCTTTCTCCTTTTTTCTTTCTCCAACATCAGCACCAGCGTCGTTCACCGTCCTACTCTTCCTTTTACCCTCCTGCTTGCCGGCTATCGACCCCGAAATCTATATAGAACGTTTCCACTCTCCAGCGTGAGTCGGCCGATTTTTCGTGACGTGCCTCAAACCCTTGACGAAGCCCCCGATCCTACCGTAAACCATCGCCACGGTTTAATGCAAAGAAAATTGCGCCACGCGAGTCTACCGGGTAGAAACCCAGCCCCGCGGGACACGCGAATTTTACATCCGGATGGTATCGTCGTTGCTTTTGCCAATTTCGCGTTCGGCCTTCGCTCACGAGACTTTTACTAAAGGAAAAATGAGAGATGCTTTCATGTTTTGTTTTTTTCTTTCGATCGAGCCAGGTTAAGTGCATTTTTTTGCAATCCTAAAACAGGGTTCATTTTTATTCAAAGAAAGAAACCTGTATCCTTCAACAATGATATCTCGGTAGTACGAAAAGTTTTGGAACAAAAGTGAAAATTCATAAGAGTCAATGTTAGTCCTGCATCAAGCAGAGCAAGGATTAGTTTATCTTAAACTTATGCTCGAGCCGCGTGCATCCATGATTATCCAAAGCTCCGTGTCTACGTAATGGACTTAGGGCAACTTCGTAAACAGGATTAAGATTTCAAGTGGACCGATATGATCTTCCGTTAAGAACTCAATTACCCTGGAGCTCAGCGTAACCGTCGGACGCAAACTAAAGGGAGAGCGAGACACGAGGAAGCCGATTACAAAACATCCTAGGAGAGCTAGATTAAACGAGTACTACTTACAATCTTGAAACTACGGTATAAAAATTCTTGCCTTCGTTCTTTCTGTAATCCTTGACACGTTCGGAGTCATGAAAGACGTTAGTGACCGGCAAATTTTTAAATAAAATATACCATGACCGGAATACTACAGAAACCCTCATATAAGATAACATTTTAAACAGGGTATTTTTTATCACAAAAAAAAAACGTATTTTATTTTCTTCGAGATCAGAAAATCAAGTCTGTCTAATTTGAAACCCCAGCTTTTGTTCAAGCACCGCAATCATGAATTTTCCTATCGGCCTGTTAGGTGACGATGATTAATGTTAAGAACGAAGAGTTGCGCGGCCTAGAAACCTTGAAACGACCGACGTGAGAAACTTTGCGAGCGTTACACTGCGTACTACAGTTTTAAGTATACGTGTGTGTAGGCGAACCGAAAGAGCGAGCCGATAACCAGCTCCGGTTATTGCTAACGACCCGTTAAGATACGCCACGAAGTAAGGAGATCTACGAGCTTGAGAGTCGCTTAGGGAACGTGTGTGACACGCAGAAAATCTAGGACATTTAATTCGGACAGACGGACAGTTCGTATAGATATTAAGAAGAAGAGAAAGAAGAGGCTTCCGTGGAAGTTCGATCAATTGACGAGACAATAGAGACAGCTGCTTGGTAATTACCTGACGCTTCGCTCGAAGAGATTCGAAGCACGAGAAGAAATAGGGAGAAGGGAGATCGAAGAAGAGCAAGACAGTTATCTCCCAGCTAGGTTACCACGTTTGGTCTGCCTCGAAGGTACGGATTGCGAGTGGGATCGTGCGAGAGAACTAGAATAAGCCAAAGAACGGAAGAAGAGAGATTCCAGAGAGATAGCATAGGTCCAAGCACGCTCTCCTAACACAAGCATATATCCCACCTTCCTTCCACAGAAAGAGGGAGAGAGAGAGAGTGAACCAGATTATTGGCTGAACTCTGACCGTGGAATTACGTATTCTCGAAAAAATCCGTACTCCCCTTCTCCCCTGTTCGATTTTTAGGACGCGTTCTCTTCGTGGCTCTTCGACTCGCACGCGCTCGAGGGTTCCGTAAGTAGGTAGGTGTGCACCTACTACGTGTAAGTGAGTCTTGAGTTAAGGTGGAACCTGGGGTTGCCGAGGTAGGGAGGATCCGGGTCACAGATCAGCCGGGCCCGCGTGAGCCCAAGAACTCGCGGCCCTCGGTCCCATCGAGAGCGCGTATCGCGAGTAAAAGGGGTACCTGCTTCCTTCTCTCTCTCCGTCCCCACCACTAAGACGGTTCCTTCAACTTGCCTTATATCCCTTTCTCTTTCTTGCTCACTAGCCGCCTACCTACCTGACTACCTGGTACTCGGTACCGGGTACTCGGTACTCTGTACCCGGTACTCGGTATATGGCTGACCACCGCGAACACCACCAACCCTGAGGCCACCGCGTTCGTTCCCTTCGTGTTTCTTCTTCTTCTTCTTCTTCTAGAGTGGAGCTTCTTCTTCTTCTTCTTATCCTTGTCTTCGTCTCAAGACGCGCATCGGACCGAGACCTCTCACGCACTCTCTCTCCTTTCTTCCTTCCTCTTCTTGGTATGGTACTATCGTCTCCTCGTAACGAGGCTACGAGAATCCTCCTCCTCGTATTCCTTTCGAGAGAGAAAGAGAGAGACCGAGAGAGATAGCTCCCTACCATTGGCTCGTAGCACGAGCGTAGGCCCGTAAACGGACGTGCTCTTTGTCCGGCTGACGTGATGATCCTTCGCGCTCCCTTTCTTCTTTTTATTCTCCTTGGAGGTTACCCACCGCTGATATCGCTAGTTTTCTCATGTTTTTCTTCATCGATTTTTAATACCTACGTTTGGTCGTCGTTCTCGATAGGGTTTATAAATTTGGGTGATCGATGGTACAGGTGGTACAGGATTAAAAAAAAATCGAGAGAATTCAGAACCCCAAAAACAGAAATCCTAAAGTATTTAAAATTCATTTGACAGGTCCAAATCGAAGTACTACATCGTTCAAGAAACGGTTTCCAATTTGGACGTGGGAAACAGGGTGCGGGTTAATTAATTTAAAGAGACCAGACGTACATATGTACACGCACGCAAACCTATGCACCAACGGAGGATATTAATTTCTCGGTAAGTGCACGTACGCTCCGTTGGTTTTCTCGGTCTGGAAACGGGAACGAACCCCTGACCTTTTCCCGATATATACCCGTTATACGTTCGTGGCTCCATTACGCATTGCGCCGCTTTTTATTGCCGATCGGTGAACGGGTAATAAGGTAAATTCGCTGCTCGTGGAAACGTACGAGCCGCTTGTATATCTAAACTCGTAGTGAATCCGCTTAAAACTCTTCTCGCTATCTCTTGGTTTGTATTCTTTAACCCAGAATGCATCTCGGATTCCATCTGAAAGTCCTCGCATGTACGTATGCGTGTATTTAACGAAAGCAGTATCTCCTGTGCATAGTTACTGCAACTATGTGTCCCATGTGTGCACTACTAGTTTCTGCTGTACACATGTAGACTAATGAGGCAGAATATGATCATTATTCGATATGTCCTAACATTTTTCGTTGTTTTAAATCCCTTAGCAATAAAGAAGTTCAACAATTATTGAGTCAAAAAAAAATAGTGAAAATAAAAGGGTAAGAAAGTGAAAGGATGCGAGAGCACGACTTAATGCAATCGAGCCAGTCTCACTCCGTTCGTAAGCGTGTAATTAAGTCTAATCGCACGCAGGAGAAAGATCAAAAGCAAAGGTCGCGCACCGGTTAATTGCATTTAGCTGAAAATTTTCACGTAGGAGATACCAAAGAGAAACAATCGTTGTCTCCTTACGCGCGAGACCACGTGGTGGTCCATCGCGTACCCAGTAACCGTACATTCCAACGAAGTTGATACCCCATATCGTAATTAGCCGATCACTTTATATCCTCCATACTCGGTCCACGTAATAACTGTACGTCTTTGGATACACCACATCGGTCGTTAAACCATTTTTGCAATAAACTTGGCGACGTTATGTGCTCGTTATCCATTAAAAACATGCGGACAGAGACCATCCCTATCTCTAGCCAGTAAATACATCTCGAAAGTCCATAAAATCTCTTACTGTAACCTTCTTTCTAAGGGGGAGTTATCGATGAAAAAATGATCACGCATGCAATTTTTGCGATCTAAGATATAGACGATCCTCGTATAACAGCTGTACTTCGAAGGAAGTCTGAAAATAACGTAGAACCCAGATATATTACGAAACACTTTGGGTGAAATTAGCTTAGGATTCCTCACGTGCGACTGACCCACGTTTAACACGATTTCTACGTAAGAAGATGATAGAAATTTTGGTGTTATACAATAGTTTTATACCAAGCTAGTGTAGATTTGAAAGTGAACGTTTCTTTGATATTTAACCAGTCGCGTTAATATTGTTACGCGTAATATTCGAGCTTAGATATTGTGTGTAATACACTCTCGTGAGACACTGAGAGAGAAGGAGAGAGAGAGTGGACTCAGTGGGTCCGATAGTTATAGGCGTACGAGATCATCGTGCGGAGATCTCGACACGCCCGGAGTTCACGCTCCGAGCTGCGGGGTCATTGGGCAGCCTGCTCGACAACAAATCATGGCTAATGATCTACCCGTACCTTCGCAGTTACCGTAGCTTACACACCACTAAAGCAGAACGAAGAGGAGAGGGTATACGCTTCATGAGGAGGAGGCTTTAACTCCTTCCCCTCTTCTTCCTCTTCCGCCTCCTCCGCTCTTAGTCATCGCGAGGCAAACTATGACAAAGCAAAACTCGTCCACTCCCACGAAATGGCCTTTCTCCTTTTAGTTGCCCAGTAATTACGATGATGGGGAACGCACGCATCGCGTTTGGGTGCCACGCGACTAACTTGCTCTTCTTTCCGATAGGTTCGTGGTAATTAATGGGTTCTGGTGACCCTCGAATGGCACGCAAAAATTGTATTTACATCGTTTTAAAGAAATATTTGTCAAGATTTTTTACTCGTATCAATTACGTTATTAAAATGAATAATGAAATATTGAATTGACTTATAGTATTGAATTAAACGAAAATAATTGATGCGTGACGTATTTGACTGTAGTCCAACGATAACGGCCGCGAGGTAAATACGAGAAATATCGTAAAACACAGCGACAGTAACACCCAGTCGATTGTTATAAATGAAATGTGAGTTTGGAAATATCCAGTTATTAGATCAAAGGTACATCATAAAAAATATTGAGACTTTCTCACATTAGATACATTCCACGATCTATCCCATATTTGATTAAACAGTTCTCTTACTTTGAGAAAGAGATCACGATCATGAATCATCAAGATTTATAGCCTATCCGTCTTCGCGAAGACTTTTCCCGAGATCGAGAATAGCCGAGTAGTTGGACCGGAACGAAATCAGGTCTAATCGAGTAAAGTCGAGCGTTCGGCCGTTCTGGTCTTTTCGCTTCACCGTTCGAACTTCTCTCGACTTTCGTTAAGGAGTAGAAAGAGCGTCTAGCTGATCCCAAAGTTAGGTGCTGTCCAAGCCGAGAGAAGAACGCGAAGATTTATCTGGATGCTGCCACTGTCGAGCGATTTTTCAAACGTTTCCGCGATCCTAACGACTTTGGTGCGAAAGAGAGGACTAAGAGACGAGAAGCGTAAACCGGTATCATCTTCCACGAGATGGCTTCTCTCTATCGATCTGACCAAGCTATCAGGACTTTTCCCAGCGTGGAAACTCGACGTTTACACGAACGAGAGCCGAAATAGACGCGATGGAAGGAAGATGCACAGTACAGTTGGGTAAGGAGACAACGGTTATTATCAAGGGAGTACCGTACCTCGATCAGTACATAGACTAACGTAGAACCAAAGTGAGTAAGAGAGAGAAAGGGATAGAGAGAGAGATGAAACGATCCTAACAGTTGCTAACACCTTGGCGTGTAAATACGAAGACTCACAGTCCTCTCTCTCTCTCACACTCTCTATCGTACTCACACTCGCTCAGCACGTAGACTGCCGTAAGCGAGCGTCCTGGCAGGTCAACAGAGGTCAAAGAGAGCTCGAGCATGCGGTATATAAGGTTCGCATTCGGGAGAGACGTCCTGTCCTGGGGAAAACAGATCACGAGGGAATCGCACTGGACGATAGAAGTAAGAGAGAGAGAAGAGGAGAGATCTTGGACGTGTTCGATAGGAAACGTAGAAACGTTCGGAGAGCCACTTAATCGGACATTCCGCATCGTGCCGATCTGAGATATCGGTCTGGCCGAGGTTACGACAGGTCACGGCGACGTCGAAGCAATTCCACCTACGCAGCCATCCCTTCTACTGCCTACTCGAATCGGACAAAATATCCGCACCGTTACTCGACGGAAGGAACGAGAGAAAGAATGAGATAGAACGCGTATACGCAACGTACGCGTGGGAGTAGAGAGAGAGTAGGAGAAATAGTTCTTTGCTCGAGACAATGACTTTAATGCTTGGTCTGCTTAACTGTAGGATAAAGGATGTCTTTCCGATCTAGCCGTTTTTCTTCTGATCAACTAACACGATTCTTTGATCAGCTTTTAATGATTCGAGATTTTTTTATCAAAATGTTGATTATTCGGATGGCTTTCTAGCGACATTTGATATGAAAATTCTAGTGGTTGACACAGAGAAGTAATCGGCATAACATTATTGTTATCTACTGTAACAGTAATTATGTTGCGATCTAGCCGTTTTTCTTCTGATCAACTAACACGATTCTTTGATCAGTAATGAGCTTTTAATGATTCGAGATTTTTTATCAAAATGTTTCTTGGATCGTTGATTATTCGGATGGCTTTCTAGCGACATCTATGAAAATTCTAGTGGTTGACACAGAGAAGTAATCGGCATATTATTGTTATCTACTGTAACAGTAATTATGTTGGTGCTCGTTGTCACGACGACGACAGTAATTCGTCAGAGGGAAATTGAATTAGAACGTAACACGTATCCTGTCATTGTTCCATCGATTAGAAACAGAGACAACGTAGTCCTCTTTTTTAACTACCTCAGTGGAAGGGAAAGAATTTGCTCTGGGGCGTGGAATTTGAATAAACAGATTTTCAGACATATTAAAATACCGGGTCTCTGGCCTCCGGCTGGCTGCCGGGTTGAGTTTCCGACCCCCTCGCTCAACCCCCTCAACCCCCCCATATCCCAGCCTGTTTTTACTCCTCTTTTTTCTGTTCCAGCACGTTTTATAATAAATTTAAAAGCCGCGGGTAGCGATGCCCGAATTGTTTAGCGGCAGGCGATCTCTTAGTTTCCCATTCGACCGACGTCATTGCTTTTTGGATTTAGCGGGGGAAAACAAAGCGGGCGTACGTTACGCGATTAATTGGAGCGTGCTTTCGTCATTGTTAATTGGCATGGGAGTTGTAGTTCCGCGGTGTAAGCAGGACGAAATTCATTGTGTCGGGCCGCGAGCGATACTTGTAAAATCGACCGCTCAGCGCGAACCGTTTCGCAAAATGTTATTCGTCGAATTAACGAGGGCCTTCGAAACGTAGTAACGCGCACTGCTGGCCGATACTCGAAATGTACATTTTCGAAATTCCAACGGGACGGACAAGCCCGGAACTTGCGGCTGTTCGTAGAGCCACTGGGATCTGTATTTAAAAAGATAGATTTAAATGATGCTGTTATGTGTGGGAAAATGATAATCTTTGGTTTTGACTCTTTAATTGGGTATTGAGAAGACAGCCCGAGTCGAAATTTTAATCGCGATTTGACCCTCCAAAATGCTCCTTTAGAAGTTTGTAGATTAAAAGTGAAGCTTATGGAATACGAACAGTATATCTATATATATTATGAATAAACTTCGATTTCAGCCTCCAAATGGCAGTTATGTCCATTTTTAACCATTGGAGGGTCAAACCAAAGTTAAAATTTCGACTCGGGAGATTCACTTAGCTCTATCGCAACAATCTTTGATGTTCCTATTTTCTTTCTTCTTTGTTTCTATACTATTTCAATTCCGAAAAGATACATCTACGGTACGTAATCGTTAGTAGCATAATTATATTTATTACGGTGGAATCGAGGCGTGTACAAGGCAGCACGTCGCGTCGTCCACGCGCTTCGATACTAATTACGTCGAATCACCCGGCTCGAGAATAAAAGGACGATACCAAGGCGAAGTGAAACACGAGCTCGCGAAATTATTTTTCCGGCTACACGGTGGGAGCTATGAGGCCTGAAGAAAATCGGTGTGTACCGAAGCGATCGAGGGGTAGAAGGAAGAAGAAGAAGAAAAAGGAAGAAGAAAGAAAAAGGGTGGTGAAGGGAGGTAAAGAGTAGGAGGAGGAACGCAGTGGGCGGTTCAGCGTGCGTGCGTGATCGTGATCAGGATCGTGAGGTAAGATAGTGAGCTAGCCGTCGTAAGACTCTCGCTAAGCTTATACGGGGTGATCCAAATCACGTCGACTTGATGCAATTTTTAGAGAATTCTTCCGTGCTAAATATTATTTGGGTTTTTGGTATTTGGTTCGACAATCAAACTGGAAGATTATAATTGGGCACATAAATCTCTTCTTTATCGTCTTTTCTAACAGTCAAAGTGAAGAATAATTAAATCAGTAGATACACATAACACCAAAAAAGAAAAGAATCGTTATAAGCTACCACAAATGTATAGAAATCAATGACTAGACGAGGTTTAATTAATTCTCGTTTCGATAGGACAACTCCAATATTTGCCATTCATCGACATCACCTAAACACACCATCCAAATTACGTATGTATCGTTCAATTACTTATAGACCCAATATTTCATATTGATGAACATAGTTTAAACGCACCATTCCAATTACATATTGCCCAATTACTTATTGATCAGACTATATTTCAGCTATATGCATAATCTTTTAACGCTAGAAAAGTATTATCAGGAGATATCGAGTGCACGAAGTAAGCGAACGGTATACCTCGTCTGTCTCTCTCACGCTGTCCTCAACGTTTGAAAGAGTCCGGTAGAGGACGAGATTAAGAAGAGAAGGAGAAGCAGAGGCACAAGAAGACGAGGGTATTGTTAGGAGGGCGGACGAAAGGGCGGCTGGGTTCTGTCACGTTTCGCATTGCACGCACCAGAACTTTCTGCGGAGGTTCTCCGGAGGATCCTCTTATTCCTCTCCTCCTCCTTCGAACTCCCTCCTGGCCTGATCACAAGCGCTATCTTGCCGTCCCGCGCCGCGAAGAGGGCCGTGCGAGATCACGACTTCGACGTGATCCGTCGTGACGACTATATCCCCCCACCCCGTACCCACCTTTCACCCTTCTTCTTGTCTCTTCCCTTCTCTCTTCTTCGCCTACTGCCGATATTATTATTATTATTATATCCCTTCCGTAGCCACGTACCAAACGAATCGAAGAGAACCTATAGCCTCGGATATTGTTCCGTGAAAAGCGCGCATTTGTCTTTGATATTGCGTCATGGAAAACATTTCTTGACGTGAATCACGTTGGTGTGGGTTCAAATTGGTTGCAAACGTAGTTATTGTGTAGTGGGGCTTAGATTGCGGGTTTTTTTTTTTATAAAGTTTCTGTTTAATTTATCACATATTTAATATATAACACAATTTTTGTTAACATAGAACAACCAACACATAATTTCCAAATATATAGATTGAAATATAGACTGAAAATATAGATAGATAAAAAAAATAAAAAATCACAAAAAAAGGGAACACATAAAATGAAGATAAGTTAAACTCGTGGCACGCGTGTTGCTAGAACGAGAAAGAAGAAGACAAGAAGGAGAGAGAATCACGCGCGAAAGACGTAGCAAGAAAGGGGGTGGAGTCAGAGTTACACCCATAATTCAACTCCTCTCTGTTATTCGCTCGGAGATCGGCCCGTTATTAAGAGGACACCAATAACGTCAGGCGATACAGCTTTATTACCGCGCACGGTCCTTAATAGGACGGGCCGATAAGTTCGATTATCGATTTACCTTCTTGATTTATGGCGATTCGATCATTCTTTTAGGCTCTCGATCTATGGAGAGAAATCATCCCCGATCTTTTGAATCACGACTTCATCTTTCCAAGATGGCGGTTCTGAAGGGAAGCCACCGTGAGCGACGCCAATGTTTCGTTCGATCGTGAGTCAGGAGCGGCTAAACACGGAACGGTTTGCGGCTCGATTGCAGAGCGTGCGCGAGCGAGCCCGCAGATCTTCGCTCGATTTTAAATTAGCCGACTTTTAATACGCGCGCGCTATTGCATGTTCCTACGCGGATAAGCTTCGTGCGCCAACCTTTTCTTTCCAACTCTCTCTCTTTGAATCCACCACGGCAATTCATTTGGCCCCCTTTTCCGCGAGCGAGCACGAACAACCGCTCGGCTTCGTCTTCGGCACGTTGTACTAAGCCGCTTCGATATTTAAACGGCTATTTATCGATCCAGGAACGAGCCGAAGAAGAGCAGATAATATCGAGTACGGCGTGATACTGTAAATTCCTTATCGACACGATTTCAACATGCCGCATTCTCTCTCCCTCGTTCATGAAATTAATCACTTTTTCTAGACGTTAACTCTAAACATCCCACTTTCCAGTTTGTTTTACGACTTTCCGTTACTTCGTTTTACCATCGTTAGGTCCTATGGATGTAAATGATGGAAGAAGAATTGAAAAATTCTGTAAAAGATCGGCAATAAATTGCGTAACCGTGGTACGGCTTTGTGGTACCTCCTGTTACCGGTGATCTGAACCCATAGAGAACAATTTTCAAACGATCGGGAGAGACTTGGTTAACCGTTATTTTCAAAAGAGACAATCACGCGCGCCCCGGAAAACTGTGATCGTGACTGTAAGCGATCGGTAATGGGAGTCCTCCGTCGAGCAGGAGAACGATTTTCTCGTGAAACTAAGTAAAATTGTACGGTACTGTCCCACGCATTAGACACGCGCGGACCAAGCTGGGCGAGCGAGTGCATCACGCATCGACACTCTTCGACGCATCGTTGCGCCTCGGCGAGTGCTCGAGCCTCGAGATTTCTTTTTCTTGAAGAAAAAAGATAGAAGAAGGAGTGAGAGAAAACGGAAGAAGAGTTAGCTTTTCTTCAAGAAGTCAAGAGAGAAGTATTAACGTTAGAAGTCGGCCAACGTGACGCGTGCATACATAATCAATGCTCTAATGAAAATCTTTATTAGTGCACGATCACTTGCCCGTGAGATTTCTAGTTTTCCTTGGCTAATTATTTGGCATGGTTTTAAAAGATTTTATTAGCGAGAAGATATTGCAGGTACGTTTATAGCTATTTAACGAGTGTGAAAGTTTAGTACTTGGGTTAACGATCAGGTAATTGGGTTAGCGTAAAGATTAAGCATACGATTAGACGTGTCCTCCCTTTTTTTTCTATTTTAATTTTTAGAACAATACCTTCGAACGGTAGAATATCAGCATCGGACTTGGTCTTCGTCTGGAAAGCCTATAAAGGATGGAAAGACGAGTGGGAGGAGAGAAAGAGTGGAAAGAGGAGGTAGAGAAGGAGGAGGGGGTGGTGGAGGAGGAGCGTTGGAAACGATAGGAAACACTCGGCTTCGAGCCTGATGGAAGCTCCGACCTACGGCACGCACGCTATAAACAATCCTGAAGTAGTAAATGGATATGCGCTGTTATACAGCGTCGAGTTGAAAACTGACCCTGCCTGGCCCTTTGCGAAACGGTTATTGGATGCACGCCATGCTCCCGTGCCAACCCCGGTCCCGTTCGCTTGGTAAACATTTTTTGTCCACGCCGGGATAGATATTCCCGCGACAGGCAACCTTCCGGGAAAGAGAGGGAGAGACCGGCCTCGGAGCAAATCATTCGATGCCCTGGACAATCGTTAATCGCTGGAAACTGGGCTTCCGATAGATTTTGTAAATCGTTGGTCTTCGCTGGTCCCGATTTTTCCAACTTTTTATACTTCAATGCTGTTGGAAGAGTTTATTGGATTAACGAGAGAATAGAATCCTTTTTGGAAGACATTATTACATAACCTGGACGATTGTTAATCACTGACCACTGGGTCCAATCAAAATGATTTCCTTTTGAACTTTCTATTCATCTTGTTCCTTGAATATTTGACAATCGTTAATCACTGGAAACTAGGCTTCCGATAGATTTTGTAAATCGTTGGTCTTCGCTGGTCTCGATTTTTCCAACTTTTTATACTTCAATGCTGTTGGAAGAGTTTATTGGATTAACGAGAAAGTAGAATCCTTTTTAGAAGAAATTATTACATAACCTGGACGATTGTTAGTCACTGACCACTGGGTCCAATCAAAATAATTTCCTTTTGAACTTTCTATTCATCTTGTTCCTTGAATATTTGACTTTTCCTTTAGAGAAATGAACAAACCCAAGAATTTTCTAAATCGTGTAAAGTAGAAAACCCATGAGGGATTTGATTTGCCTCGACCAAGACGTAGTGACTCGGATAGAAGCGGGTTAACGTTTTGCGGTAGATTCTGCGGTAGAAGAGCCCAGCATCCGGGACGAACTATTAATTTCCTTTCGGTCTCACCGATTTCCGCGGGCACCCGCCGCGTAATCTTCTTCGCTGATTCGACGAAGATTCAATGCTGAACTTTGCGTGGTAGGTACGAGCGCGCGACGGGAGATCTACTCGCGATCTTACTCGATCCTTGCACCGAGTGGAATATCAATTTGTTTCGAGGAATCTTAACTTTTAGATTAACATATTTATCAATTACAGTTTTTTTGTCAAATTGATCTGAAACTTACAGGAACCTTTTTATTACATCAGAAACAAATGTTTGAGATGAAATTGGTGATCAAATTCACCAAATGTTTGGTGAATTGGTGGCTCTCTTAAGGTTTGGGTATAACAACTATACAAATTTTCGTGCTATACGAGGGTCCACCATACATACCCAGATATAAGTGACGGCGGGATGAATTTATGAGATAAGCTCGCGGGGTTCGTATCCTAATACAAGAGATCCTAGTCGGTGTCGCTATCAACTTGGGATTCTCGTGGGGGTCTTAATAACAAAAGTTTCTTCGTGTATAGGAAGAGGAGCACACGACCTACGTCGTTGTCGAGAGCATCGCGGCTACGCTTTGGTATCGTCTTACAGCTTACGAAGATTTCGCTTGTAACTCTCTCTTGCGAACCGACTACTATCCGGCCACGTGCCTTCCTCGATCTTTTGTCCCTTTCTGTACTCTCATATGTTCTTCCGATGGCTTGGATGAATATCGAGTATCAAAGTTTTGTAAATTAAACTCCTATTACATTTTTGTTTGGGAACTTTCACGGGAGACATGGTTCACAATGATTGATATTTGTTGGAAATACTCGAATAATGTTATTTCGAAATCCAGCTCTTTATGATCTAATAGATTCTGATGTCTTTACAGTGAGTTAGTTGTGAAAATCATAATCAGTAGGTAATTCTCATTACTCTCATTAGTTTTCAGCGATTAATGTGGCCATCTAATCTTTTAATAAGAATAAAATAATTGTTTTCTTCTTTAACACTTTGAGGCACAGGATTTCAGATCAAAAATAGACCCATGTTGCACAGGAATTTTATTGGGTTTTTTGTTAATTTGTTTTGTTTTTTTTTGATTTCGAGGTGGGACTAAAAATGTCCCACCATGCCGCGTAATACATAAAAAAGGAGGGACACTTTTAATACCACCGTGCCTCAAAGAGTTAAATAGAATCAAATACAATAATATAAAAAAATATAACGAACATGTCATCAATACAAAGTCAGCAATCATAAAGACCAATATCCGTGCGTGCGTCCATCCTACATATGGACACAAATACCCGTATACATCTACCCATCCGATCATTCCTCCTCCTCCTTCCTGCATGCGTGCGTGCGTGCATGCGTGCGAGGATTCAGACTCAAGATGAGTTCGTAGAAATAGCGTGTGGTATCGTTCCTTTCCATCCTGCATGCCATCAGAGCTGCGTAGGTGATACGAACACGCATACGCACTCTCTCACGCACCCCTCTCTCTCCCACATACATACTTCCATATATCAAGAACAGTATCCTATACAGTATCCTATACCCAAGTACACATACATGTAGAAAGAGAAAAGAAGAGAGAAGCCCACCGGGTAGGTTTCGCTCTCCGTGACGAAGGAGAGAAGAAGGACTCTGGGAACGACGAGACGCCGATGGAGGTGGCTTGCGAGAGGAGAAGGAACTACGTTGGATAGTGGTGGGGGAGCGTGGGGTGGGAGGGCAGCAATCTCGCGGTAATCTAATTTCAGCGTGCGGAGGGTTCTAGGAACGCGGCGTGACATTAGCGAACCACCTTCAGCACCGTCCATCCGTACGACCATCCTCTTCACCTCCACTCTCTTCTCATCTTTTACCAGCACCACTACTGGCGCACACTGCCAGAAGCTTCTCTCTTCTTCTACGACTCTTTATCCTACCTTCTCTATATCCATCTCACTCTTTCACTCTTTCTGCCTATATCTTCAATCTTCAGTCTCTCTCTCTCTTTCTTCCTCATACCGTTCTATGCTGCTACTCCTACGAAGCGAGTCTAGTTACCGACGCCGAATAAAGTGGTTCGACGTTTACGCCGAGCCGGGCTAACGGGTAATCCTCGGCAACGATTTTCCCTGCCACCTCCTCATCCTCTTTTAACCTCCCCCCTCGTGCCCCTTTTCTATGTATATACATATATATGTATGTCTATCTCTCCCTAGTCCTTCTCTCGAAAGGATAGTACGGAGTGTGTGCTCGAAAGCGGATCGTGCGGTTACACTTTACGTGGCACTCCTATCCTAAGCACAGGTGTATGCATTGGCGTCGATTTTTTCGTCCACGCCAAAAAATTTCACTATTTCATCCTGATTTTAGCTTCTAGTCTACGAGTTCAATTCTTGCTTTCTTTTATCAATAGTTCATTCGTTAACTTTTTCCTGTTCGTAGTTTTATATCGTCCTTTTAAATATCGTGTCAATAAAAAGTGGTATGCGGTAGTAGGATTAAAATGATTTCCAGAATTTTGACGTTAGAACAATGAGAATTGTCAGTAATCCTCGGCAACACGTAACACGATTCGTTTTTGAAAGGAAATCAAATATTTGGGTTACGGTGGGGTTAATGCACGGAATTATTCTTCGTGCGATGCTGAAAACGGAACGCTTAATCTGATCTTTATTGAAAGCCAAGCCGGATGAAAGAGAAGAGGTGGAGGATGGGAGGTTGAAATAGTTCGTGTAAAATAGAGAAAGAGAGGGTAAAAAAAAAAAGGAAGAAAGAAAAAGGGGACATCGGAAAATTCCATACTTTTAGTTAACCAGCAGCTTCCTCTTTAAATCTGACGAGCAGACGGTATAACGTAATAGTGTTCGTGGCATATCGATCGCTCGACATCGATATATGACATAAGTGCGTTGCTATTAACGGAGCAATGGCATTTATTAGATGCTTCCTGGTAATACTAATTGTAAGAGTTAATAATAAAAATGTCTTTTAGGAACGCGAGCCGTATCGATCAGGGCCACTCCATTGCATTCTTTGTAAATGCCCATGTATATTCACGATCGATCAATTAGCTTCATTATCGATCCTCATCGAACGTGCCTGGCACGTGGCTCGACTCGCGCGAATAGTCCTCTTTGTGTTCGTCGACGAGGACAATGCTGCGACATGATCTAACTGTGCCATTTGAATATTTGATTTTTTTTTTAATTGATATGATTCCTATGTATAATAATTAATTTTTTTATAACAGAAGGAAAATGTTATCACAATTATAGGCGATCGTCGACCTTTGTACTTGATTGGTTCATAAAATGTGTACGAAAAGTAGAGCAATTTAAAAAAAAAACATGGAAAAATTCTTTTTAAATATTTATTTTGCAATTACATTTATTATTTATTGATTGGCATTTCTAGTTAATCAAAATAATAGCTGATTTTTTATAATAATTAGGAGATAATATTGATAGGTATAGATTTTTATCCAATTAAACGAATAGTGGCTGATATTTTTAGAAAAAAAGAACATGTAACTTCGTAAAACAAGCTGGACGATCACGTAAATCTTGTCGGTTAGATAATAACGATTAGTTAGATGCGTCTTGAAACGATTTACGTATCTACATACATACGAAGAAGAATAGAAGATTCCACGAATGTAGACGCTAATCTTAGCATTTCCTGATCATCAATTCCTCCTCTATTCTTCTTCCTATTCCACGTATCTCTAGAAAATAGAAACTGCTAATGAATTCCTTCGTGACTAGGCTTCATTTCAGAATTAACATTTACTCGATCATTTCTTCGTTCCTAAAGATCGTTAAGTTCATGTAGGTATGGTAATTATGAAAATGTCCTTTACTTATATTACAGGTAATCTGTAATCCACGTATAGTACGGCATTAGAAAGGATACGAAACATATAATGAATTTTATCAGATTTTTCTGCTTAGGCTACTTTCATAATCACCAGTACACGTGTTCTCTCTCTTTTTTCGTCGTCCACGAACCACGAAAACCGACCTTTTGAAAAAAGGGCTGGAGAGAAGTAGAAAAAAGAAAAGAAAATAATTCCCGCGCGTGATATCGTCCGATATGAGAAGAATAGGTACTCTTTTCTAGCAATCTTCAGACTCGTTGCTACAGAATACGCGTGTCTTTCTTCTCCTTCTTCTTCGAGAGTTGGAAGACTGGAGATAGAGATGTAGACGTATCTTTTATACAGCTCTTATGCAAGCCGGTACATATATACACATACGTAAGGTTCGTTTGGAATACTGCGAGTAGTAGAAAAGGGAACAAAAGGGTTCGAAGAATTTTGCGAAACGAAGAAACGATGAATCGTGATGGTTCGTATGAGAAAAAAAAACAAGGCAACTTTCTATGGGGTGCCGATCTTGAAAAACGATCGTTAAAATGTAAAATTAAAAAAAAATTCTTTTATTGGGTATAGAAACGAATGGCTACACTGATTTCATTTCGTAATTCACTCATATTTTATGTTTTGTGCCAATAATTGGACAAATATGATACTCCAGAGCTGATATAGTGACTGTTTAGTTTGTAAATACAGAAATACGGGTGAACCCGATAACAAGTAGGGAATATTGATTTATCTAATCAAAATAATTGATTAAATATTATATACAGATGCGTACATATTATATATGAAATATATACAGGTATACCGCTTTTCGTTGATATTTTTCAAACTCGTCTAGCATTTCGACCGCAAGCAAGTAAGCAAGTGTATCTCCATGGTATCATCCCGCATAATGTAATGTAAGCGACGAGTACTCGCTCGTTGAGGTCGAGCGTATAACTTGCGAGCAGCTCGAACGTTGCGTAACCGCGCGTACACGCATAAATCTGCCGTCAAGAAGGATGGAGTAGTAAAGTAAGAAAGACGACACGGAGACGATGTAAAGTACGGGAGTAGGAGAGAGAAGAAATGGGTGGTTGGGATACGGAAACGACAGAAATATGGTAAACTAGAGAGAAAGAGAGATGGAAAACTTGCTGTTTCGCAAATATTTCAGAAAATGTGAAAATGTAACAGATTAAAAGAAAAAAACTTTGCTAAGATATCTTAAATATTTGATTCAAAAACTAAAGTTTGTGAGTTGTCAATAAAAATTGAGCTGGCATCGGACCAATACCCAAGACATATCCAAGATGATAAACATTCAATTATAGTCCCAGCGCAAGCAGAGCACGCTGATACGATATTAAACGTCCCTAACAACAATAATTTACTCAGGCTCATCTTTCTTTTTTTCAAATCGAATCACTAAATTCTCTCGCTGCCAAGAAAAGACAGCCCTTTCCTGGCACAAGAACCATCGTCGCGGCTCCTGGTAAAAATATCGAAGAACGTCCGAAGTAGGCGGCCGTGCTCTCAGGGATTATTAATGCGAAGATAAAGGAGAGCAGAGTCGACTTATCGTTAAAGCCACGTGTCTCAACCCCTCAGCCCACCCTCTCTTTTAGCATTTCTTCCATGCGAGGTTCACGATTCTCGCGTGACCCGTGAATTCTCGCACGTAACGAGATCCACAGCAGCAATACCACCACCAACGGCAATACCACCACCACTAGTAACAACCAGGAACGACAGTGGCGGCAACATCGCCATCTTCGTATTCAGAATCGTCTCGAGGCAACCCCGAGGCCTCTAAACCATTCTACCTAGGCTGGTGGTGGTGGTGGCTGCTCCTCTAGAAGCACGCCTCCGGCTCTAATAAATTACCCCTCTTATATATCTCCTTGGACCACGGCCCGACCATTTGAACTCCTCGTTCTATCTCTCTTCCACCTCCTACGTCTCTACGTGCGAGAAACCCTCCCTCCCACTCTCGAACGTGTGCGAGTCGACTATTGAATCGCTGCGACGATACGTGCGAGTCGTGTGTCTCCACCCTCCTACCTCTCTCACCCTCTCGGGAAATGCTATTGAACGATTATGTTGCTAGTGTTACGTGACGGTCCAATTGTCCACGGGCGATATAATGTGTTAAATAAAATCTAGAGACGTTTCAATACTTTCTTAAATGAATACGGGTAATCATTGTATTACAAAGTTATTTCTACCGTATTTTGCAAGAGTCAGCTGTCATCTTGGGAACCAGGTCTGTTCTATTTGGTTATTAGTGTTGTTTCGTTAAATTATTGAAGGGATAATAAGAAATGTGGGATTTAGAACCAGGTCTGTTCTATTTGGTTGTTAGTGTTGTTTCGTTAAATTATTGAATGGATAATAAGAAATGTGGGATTTAGAGACATTAGTTTCATGACTTAATGAGTCTAATAATAAAACTTTCGAAAGTAAGGTAACGAACATAAAGTAGAACGGTTGTACCAGTATCGGATTATGTGTCACCATAAAAACATTTGGTCTCGAGAAGTGTATTTGAACTTTCTCTAACATTGAACTTATTACCATGAATACCATTCCCTCTCGATGCTTACTTTCTTTGTCGCTCTAGCAACCTTGGGCGTACCATACCCCTTTTGTACATAGTTTTAAGAACAAAGTTCGAGACTTTTGAGACATATTAGTAAATTGAACAAACTTTTATTTATTCCGAACTTTTATCGTTAATGCATACGTAAATTATTTCGAACTTGAATTTTCAACTCATTAAAGCAAAGTATCTTGGGGTATACCTCTTTGTAGATAATAAAAACAAACTGTATCGATATTTAAGTATTAGTTCGATTACTCTTTCATCAACATCGTTTATCACACGCACACGTATATCATAGAGAAAATCTTGGAAGATCAAGAAGGGAGAAAATGATGGGAGCACTTCGACGAGTGGAGTTCTTCCTTTTACTCGGAAGCATCCCCCTTTCCAGTTATTAAATTCGTAAGGAGAATCGTTGAAATTTTCCCAATGACGACAGACGGGTTCGTTAACTGACAGTCGATGGACGGAGGGGTGTAGAGAAGTAGGAAAAGAGCCGAAGGATGGTTCGATGAAGATCGAGTTTACTCGAGAGTCCCTTGTCCCAGAAACGTTCCCCAACTCGAAGACGTAAACTTTTCAGAGGCGGCCTTCCTCTCTCGCTTGACTTATAATAAGCTGGTCGCACGTTCCAGTTTGCGAAAGAACCGTAAAACGAACTTTTCTTCTTCAGGTATCGGCAAGAATCAATACTATTCTTTTGCACCTTTTTTTTTTTGAGGATACTTCAGACTCCGGGTTTTCATGCGTGCGTTTTATTACTGGGATACCTTAATTAATCGTAGGTATATTCCTGTAGATAAATTATTCTATCTATTTTTATATTTTTATTGGTGATATTATCCAAATCCAGATAAGGTCCTCCTACATTTCTTTTCTTTAAAAAATGATTACTGTTTGTAATTCATGGGAATTATATGATAAAAAAAAACTTTTTAAAAACAAGTTTTTATTTAGTGTACTAAAAAGACAATAATAAGAATATTTTTTGATTAAGACAGTGCTGAATACTATTTATAAGTGGTTATAGTTCGAATGGATACTTTTTCGAAATTTTTTTTGAAAAAAATGTATTGTCATCCGAGTTACATATGTGTGCAAAGTTTCAAGTCGATTGGATATGTAGAAGTGGGTGAAATTAAGCTTACAAGATTTGTACAGGACAAACATACGGACAAGTGAAACTAAATAAAAGCTTGTAATATAGGTACATGCACCTGTACAAGCTATAACCAGAATGTTGACTGATGCTTTAAATGAAACTATTATTAGAGAATGCACACAGACACAAACGCAACGTGACGTAGTGATTAATTAGACGCGTTAATCGGTCGTACCGTGAGAGGACCACCGCTGAAACTTCCAGAATAATATAGGTGATAGATGATCTTCTTGGTTCCCACTACGTCGAATTGATTTCCATTCCAAGGATTTTATCGGACAGAAACAGGAGGATATTCTCCTCTGGAGGTTCGTTGTGCATGAGGATCTCTACCTATCTGAGAGAGAGAGGGGAAGAGCGTACCGTATCGAGGAATACGTGTATATAAATGAGACATGTATATCGACGCCATTGTTCTAAAGTCGTGACAGCACCGGGTCAGGAACGCGTGTTGGGTTGGAGGACCAAGAGAGCTCCTACTACATTAGCATAACCCCTCTTTCTCTTTTCAACACTCTCTCTCCTCCCTCCCTTTATCTCCAACTTGATCTTTCACGATAACGTTCGATACCCATGCAACGAGATTATTTGTCTTGCAGGAAAATTCCTCTACCTACCCTCTAGTTAACACGTTCATTACTATACGTATCTAATGTTTTACGATCAGCAATTGGATGCATACCATTCTCTTAGCGAATTTCAATGGAAGAAACTTATAACCTCGTTTACTGACATTGGCAGGTCACGAATGACCTGTCACGACGATTAACTTGTTAAAAAGCGACATTTGTTACAAATGTTCTTCAGGATGTCGCCAACCACGATAAAACCGTACATCGTCGAACGCCTGCCATTTCTAAAATGGCGTTTGCAGAACTCGTAGGGTGCTTTCTGTACTGCCATATGGCACAACGTAAACTTATAAGCGAAGGGGAAGCGTTCGACCCCCCTCAACAGCATCGGTTTACTCCGCCTTCCAGTCTCGGCTACAAGCTATGACGGGAGTTACCTCGCGTCGTCCCCGCGAACTTTCAACAACTTCCCTGTCGTGTCGTACGATCCTTCGACCACGATATCTTCCTATCCGTGCGAGATAAACGAGGGAATCGAGATGAGGGTAACAGGAAGGAATCTCAAAGCTTTTTTAAGGAATTCATAAATTATAGAAGGGTTTGACACACAAGGGATTCGTACAATTTTCAGCTTGTATTCTCAAAGCAACCGCATTAATATCACTGTTTGCAAAGTATTCTATTATACCGGGGTCATCCGTGACTATTTCTCCCTCATTCTCTCTTTTATCTGTCTCTCTCGCAATGACAAGTAGGAAAACTTGCAACGAACTCTACGTTGGGCAGAAAAGCGGGAGCAAAACGCGGAACGTCAGTCGCGAAGACAAGCGAAATCGCGGCGGGTTGCATTATCGAGGAGTCGAGCACGATGGAAGAGGACGAGAATGGTTAGAGGGAGAGAGAGAGAGAGATACGAAGGGACGAAAAGGGGTGGAGAGAACGACGGGGCGCCGAGGTGGAAGTGCAATTTTGCAGCGTAAACCCTGGCGTCGGGCCAGGGCCGTGTATCACTCCGCATCGGAATTCGTTGTTCCTCGTCTCGTTACCGGTGGGAGTTTTCTACTCCCTTCTCCCCACTCTCCTCGGTCCCCCCTCGACCCACCCAACCCCTCACCAGTTCTATCAGACTTTCGTTGCACCTCATTGTCGGCCGCTCGATGAAGACGTCCGAAATGTTCCCGATATTTTGAGATCTAACTCGTTTCGTTCCAACTCTTTCATTCGACGCAGCGTTGGTATGGTTCGTGATAGTTATTTACAGAGCAGGTCTTTGATGTTTGTAATCGATTGGTATAATTAATAATGGTATGGATGGTTAAATAAAACTACCACCGAGTAGGAGATCGATAACAATTCTCCATGACGAAGCCTGATTATTGTGTATCCTGTTCTTTATAATAGAATGGATTTCGATGATTGTATACCATCTAATTCAATTTAGTAGATAACGAGTGTTAATAGTAACTAATTTAGGAAGATTGCGTAGCGGTGATTGGATTTAGTTAATCTCTTGTACTAACAATAAGTATCGATTGGTATTTGAAGAGATCGATTTCGTTGTCTATTTCCCATATTAGGTATATGTTCTGCTACATGATTTACTCATCATTATAACCCAGTACCGTGACTTGGATCAATCTGATCAAAATTCTGGGCAACCCCTAAACAACCACTAATACATTCCTAAAGAACCCCGAGTAATACCGTGACAAGATGTCAGCGACCGTTCTCCTCATAAAAACCATAGAAGCGTATCGAAAAGGAGTGCCCTGGGGGTGATCCGAACAGGCTCGTGGCATCGTCGTGGCTCGAGGCATTCAGCGTCCGTTCGCATTCATCCGGATTTAACCGCGCCCTCCTGGCCGGCGCACGACATAATAATGGGGCCAGCGGAACCTACCCCAATGGAACGCTCAGTGTCGAGAGTGAGGAGGGTGAAGGTGACGGAGGGGTTCTCGCAGCGTTCGTTCGGAGGGGAGCTCCATCCACGACGAGTCGAGGGTCGTAAAGCCCTCTCCTTGCGTCTCCCTACCCTTAGACCGCCCTTCCAGACAACCCTAACCTACCGCACGTCTCAGCAACGTGGGCTGGCCTGGCAAGGGGGTAGGAGGTCGCGAACGGCACCCCTCGTGCCACAGAGACACACTTTTCTCTCCAAGTCCAACCCCTGACACGTCGTTCCTTCCAGCCAGCCAGCACCACCAGAAAGCCCCCTCGTCCCTCAACACCCCTCATCTTCTTTCTTCCCTTTCCTGCCTGCCATCCCATCTCACAGTGTTTTTTATATCCCATCGCGGGCACAGCCTCCCTCGTGTCCTCCATCTTTTGCTCTCTCGAGTCACTCTCTCTCTCTCTATTAGAAAATCTGCGAGGATCGAGATCATCGGGGAAGTCACGTTGTTCTTTGTCGAGCTCACGATCGTCCAGCCGATTCACGATCGAAATTTATTTCCCGTTCGTTCGTTCCCACTGCCTTTGCTGCCACGGGTAGTGGTGGCTATCGATCGATCCACTTGCCTCAACTTGCGAGAATATTCAACGCGCGACCTAAATTCGAGCGGATTTGATCCACGCGCTCGAGCATGTGCCATCCGACTTAACCGCGAAGCGGTGTCATTAATGAAAAGGTTACGAAGTGGGATTGTTGATAAGATATGTTCAACTTTCGATTAAAAATGTCCAGCCAATATCTTTTTAATCTCCAATCCGCTTTTCTGCAATTCGCATTTTACTCAGTCTTTTTTTACCGATCGGATGATGTGATTGGTTTGTCGTCTACTACGTTCCTGTAGTCGTGTAGTTCCTTTTGTGGTTATAAACCTCAAATTTTTTACTAGGTTTTAATACTTTGTTATAACCAGTCGACTATAATAAACAAAACCCAGGCTCTTTATTCTTTTACAAAAATATCCATCTCTAGTAGTCGAACTCTTTCAAAGTAACCAGAACCGATAGTAACGTCTTGACCCGTTCGCCGACGTGACGTAATTTCAGCCACGAAGGAAAAACAGAGGCAACGGAGAGAGGGGAAAACGAGACACATAGAGGGGTCGTGCACCCACACGATACGAGTCCACAAACGTCTCGAGATTTGAGTTACACGCATACACACATAAACGAGCGAATGAGATCCGTTCTCGTCGATATGAGAAACGTACCGAAGAGAGGGATAGCGAATCTTTGTGTGTATGTATGTACGTGTGCGTTGGAACGTCGCTCGTCAATACGCTTTACGGATGGCGGACGTGTTCCATCGAGACGCTCCTGTGGTGGCTCCTGCAAGAGAATCCTGCGGCCAGGAGACTCTCATATCCTTAGAGCCTCTGGGCATTGAGTCGAGAGTACCGGGCTCTGAGATCGTCTCTGGGTGCTCGCTCATCCAGTGAACGTCGCTAACGACGACGGACATACATATTGGTATCGCTCGTCGGTTTCTCTTAAGAGACTCGCCATCTCTATCTATCCACCCTACCTATCCCGTCCGTCTATCTCTCTCGTTCCACCAACCCTCGTCTACCACCTCGAATTCGAAGGATTCGCTTCGGGCGCAAAATCCTTTCCGTGCACGTATTCAAAGGCATCCGCGACATGGGCTATGTTGTCCTCGATACTACCGGCTTTCCTCAATTTTCAAAGGTTCGCCACAGCAAAGGGACGGGTCAACGTTTTTAATTCTGACCCCAAAGAGTTTCTAAAGTAGGTATTGATATGAAACACGAGGACATCATTTGTTCAAGAATACTCAAAATCGTTGGTCGATCATTAAAAGAATATCCTCGAACGAAGAAGGTTTCAGTTCAAGTGAAGAAATTAACGAAATGACGTTTGTAATAAAATTTTTCAACAGGTGAACATTCTCGAAAAGTTGCGGAGAAATACCTTCGACGAGTCAAAGTCGTCAATTTAATAACTCACGCGCGGATATTCGATTCGAAACTTTCTCGTCGTCGTACGTACGTAGAAGGACGCTTACGAGGGAAACACACAACATCGGTCGTTGCAGTTACCCATTTGCCGCACCTCGAACACTGGCTCGCGAAAGTTTCTTCGGGGCTCTGCATAAACATTACGAGGAAAAGTGAAAGTAGCGCCGTCACCGAAGTAAAGTTTCCTCGTAAGGTGGAGAGCAGTGGCGGGTACTTGCACCCTCGATGCTATTGTAAGCGTTTTATGCTTTCCATTTCTCTTTTCTCCGCGTCACGTTGTCGTTTATGCGTTGACACCTCGTAATTTCATTTATTGAAGGGAAACTCTTTATTTCCTTATGTCCACACCATTTTTCCAACCGTTGGAATATATATCAGTTTACATAGTTATAAGCATGTTATAGTTAGGCTAAAGATAGAAAATGATTTTACCCCCGTAAGATCAGTTCATAAGATTCTAAAGGAGTCGAAGAAACTGGAGTCCAATCAGCATCGAGAATTACTCGAGCGTGCAGCCCGGTGGTGCTTTCGAGAGAAAGATCCGCGTTTTTCATGGAGCTCATCTTCCTAATCCTGGCCGTTAGAGGAAGATAGAGAAAGATAGAGAGAAAAAGAAAAGGTCGGAGTTGCTCTCCGAGGCTGGCGATGCCCGGCCGTCCTGAAAGTCGTAACTTGCCTTCGGTTTCGGTAGGTACGACGGTACTGGTGTGTGCGTGTGCGCATGTATGAGTAAGAGAGAGAGGGAGGGCCGTTGCAACGGAGCTGACTGCAGTTTTTCCACGGTGAGAAATAGGGTCTTGGGGTGTGTAAACCCGGTTACTTATGGAGGCCATTCCGGTCTGCGGGCTGGGCGGCCTCCGGCTGAGGGGTTTTAAGGACTTAGCTCGACATTAGCGTCCCTGGAGGGTGGGCTAGGAGAAGGGTGAGCGGCAGAGTCGAAGGGTGGTTGGTGCTAGAGGAGGGGGTGGTACTGGTGGCCAGAGGAGGAGAAGTTTATTCGGTGTGCACTGAAGAGAGAGCACGAGAGAGAAAGAGCGAGAGAGAGAGAGAGAGATAGAAAACGAGAGAGAGTCGCAAGCTCTCTCTGGATAGGGTTGAGAGACGGCCGTAAGGGTGGAGGATTCGTGGGCAAGAGAAGCAAGGGAAGAGCGAGGAGAGTGGGGCAAGGGAGGGAAGAGAGGTTGAGGTAGGAGGAAGGGGATGGATGTGCGGCGATTTGGTTTCCAATCATGGGACGACGGGACGCGCCTCTATCGAGCGAGCAGAGGCCCGGCCATCCTACCCCATCCTCCACCTCCTCCTCTTTCCATCCTCCTCTCCTTCTCTTGGAGCCATGTCGGTGCTGGCGCAAAGCAAGCCAACCCAACGGTCCTTCTCTCTCTTTCTATCCCTCTCCCTCTCTCTTTCTCTCTCCTTCGCCTGCACCTCCGCCTGCAGCTCCGCGCGCGTCTCAACCAACCACCCTCCTCCTTCTCCTACTTCTCCACCTCTTCCTCCTTCGCCACCCTCGGAGCCTCGCTCAGCCACCCACTGCTACCTACCGCCGCTGCTTTCCTCTCTCTCTCTTCCTTTCGCTCCTTCTTCCACCCACTTCTCGTCCTCCTGCCAGCCTGCCTGCCAGCCTGCCAGCCTGCCTCCTTGCTTGCCTCCGTCCTTCGACTCACCAAACCACCCAAACCTCCTCCTCAACCAGTGCCCGCCAACACCCACGCCAGCACACTCTCACCCCCTCTCACGCACGGCTTCTCTGCCCCTTGTCCCTCTCGATGTCATCCGCACTTCCCGCAGTAGTCCCCAACCTAGGCCAATTCCAAAAAATCTTTACGTCCGCTCGCACCGAGTCTTCCTTTGTGCTTAGAATTCCTTCATTATCATTCTCCACCTGTCTGTCTTGCGATGGAATTCGACGTGTACCATCTCGATCCAAATGTCGATGTACTATGTCGAGCATGCACGTAGTTCTCTGTACTTCGGACCTCGTTATGCCCGAATAAAGGGACCCTAGGAGTTTGAGTATTCTCACCGACTCCCCCTAGCTCCTCTTCTTGTTTGTTGCCTCTCTCACGTCATTTTCATTAGCAGCCCTCCGAGGATATTCTATTCGATACTCGGTCATCTTCTAATTCGTTTCTCTTAACGAATTAGAGTTTACTTTTAACTGCTTATATTATTGGAAATGCCAGTATTGATATTTTAATAATAAAAATAATTTTAGCTATATAACGTAAACAGTATTTCTATCTTATCAATCTTTAGATAATAATAAATTATTATCAATTCTATTTTAGATGTTAATTGCTACTATTATTTATTCGCAGAACACATGCAATAACGTTAGCAAGAATTTTGTCATCCTCGAGGGATTGGCTCGTGTCTTCGATTCTTTTCCAAGACCACCATTTGCCCATCCTCAGGAATGTTTAATTAACATCCCTCGAATCGGCCTTTTTCTTGACTCCCATTACTGAAATTTTTCCATCGGGAGCAGAGCGACGATCCCGTCTCGGACGATTCAACTTCCTTAATCGCCGCGTCGCTTCTCGACCCCCTCCCACTGCCGCCGCCACCCCAAAAGCCTGGCCATTATCGGGTGGGTAGAGCGAAGTTTCGTGACGAATGGCGAGCACGCGAAAACGTGAGGAGGAAATACTCGAAACGCCAAAGACGTCGTGAGGGTGGATAATCGATTACGGTTTACTATCTCATAACGGTCTGTCCTTTAATTATCAAGAGAGTAAAAAAAGAGAGAGGGAAGGAGCGAGAGAAAGTCAAGAAGTCGAGTTGTCGCCAGTGTCGAAGTGATCGCACGACTACTTTCGGAAAATCGAAGTCAAGCAGCCAGCAAATATTCCGCATGAGTGTCCTCGAGCTGTTTTCTAGAACGCCGACGAAAGCAACGAGAGCATCCGATTTGCTTCAAGTTCCTCGATCTTTTCTACCTACATAATATTGTATATCCTGTGTTGTGTGATCTCAATCTACATAATCATATAGATCACGTTACAGTATGATCTTTGTATACATGATATCGTAGAAACTATATAAAATATTGAGTCCGATAAGAAATAAGTTACTCATCAAATATTCACGTTGAACAATTCTGAAAAATCTATTCAATTCTGAAAGCCAAGTCACGGAAGTAACCGCAAACTTCTTAAACTTTGAATATTTAAGACGTTCGAGTAGTGACCTAAGATAATCTTATTAAAGATATCGCTCACTTCATCTATCACCACTTATTAACCCTCAAAATACTATAGGACTCATCCAAAGATTACCAAATAAACCCCAAAAAATCGCAAACGAGATAGTCGAAAAAGTGAGAAACTCTTGTATAAAAACTAAAGAAAAACGCGTAAAAGTGCGTAGGGGTTGAGCACCCTTTCGATGCCCTACATAACTGCGACTCTCGGGTTCCGGGCAGGGACGAAAGTGGCGTAAGGGCGGTTGGTCGTCGTAGAAGGAGGTGGTGGAGAGAAGGCTACGACGAGTTGGAGGTGGGAGAGTTGGAAGGAAGACGAGGATCGGAGGTGGAGGACGGCAGAGCTCTTTGGGGCTCTGAAAATGCAGCGTAATTTGTCTTTGTCTGGCGGGGGCGAGCGCGCAGTAACGGCGAAGAGGACGAAGGGGGTAGTAAGGGGAGGATGAAGGGTAGGACGAAGAAGAAGGGGTGGAGGTGGCGGCGACGGCAGTGGGTGGGTAGGAGGGTGACGGAGCTTCGAGTTTGCTGGCGAGAAGAGCGGCATGAGAGAGAAAGATAGATATAGGGATAGAAGGATAGAAGGGTAGAGAAAGAGAGAGAGGGAGATAGGGTAGAAGAGGGTGAGAGAGAAAGCTGAAGGGTGAAGGAAGGAAAGAGAAAGAGAGTGATGGGTAGGGCTCAGAAGGGGCAGAGAGGGTTACCACGCTTTGGAAGGGAGAGGGAATCGAAAGATAGAGGGAGGAAGAGGGACAAGGAAAGAGAGGGAGACAGATTCCGTGCTTGACCCGCCTGGGATCGATGCGTTCGTCTGCCAGAACGCCGAGACGCCCGCGTCCTTCCTTCTCTCTCTCACTTACTCTCGTTCAAACCCATCTTATTCTCTCTTTCCCTACCCCGCCTTCATCTATCCATCCATCTCACTCCATCTCTCTCTATCTTCCTCTAACCCTCTTCCACTCTCTCTCCCACGCACTACCTTTTCCACTCTTCCATCTTCATCGTTTGCGCTTTCACTCGTGCTACCGTCGTCGCCACGCTGATGCTGCTGCTGCTGCCGCTTCTACTCGCTTCCTCCTCTCGTCCCTTTTCGAAAAGCAGCGTCGTTGGCCGTCGGCGCAACGCACACGCCGTTAACCGCACTGCACAACGCAACGTGCAATCCGCCTCCCAACGACCCACCTCCGTCTCCGGTTCTATCTCCCTTCTCCCTTTCCCTCTCTGTCTCTTGCTATCGCTCTCTTTCACTTTGCAACCCCTCTTCCAGCCTGTTACGACACTGGGGGTTGGAGAGAGAAAGAGAGAGAAATGTCCGCACGCACGTACGAACACAGAAGCGTCGCGTTACACGCAGACACGTCCTCTTTCTAGCCGTCGACCCATCCCCTCTCTCTCTTTCCCTCATGCTTTCTCGGGCTAGGTCTCTTCCTCGATTCGCTCTCTTTCCGTTCCTCGCTCGTCCGCTCACGCAAACCCAGGACCTACGGACCTAGGAACCGCACCCCGAATATCGAGCCGCTTTCTCTCTCTTTCTAGCTTTCTGAACGTCGCCAAATGCTTTTCGGGTACGTGCCCTCTTCTTTTTCCTTCCTTTGTTCCCTGTTCTGCCAATTCTCCATCGCGTTTTGACAGATCGTTGGTATTGATGTTTTGAAGGGGGAATTTTCAGAATAGGGATGTTGCCGAAATGAGGAGATCGTTTGTGTCGGGTTGTTGGGGTGAAATGTTGGGTGATAATTGGGGTGATCCTTTGATAAAGTGTACTCGTAAGAGAGGGTTCAGTTCCTTTTTTTGGAGGATAAATGATAAAAAAAATCGATCAATCTGTGTAATTCTTGGAAAATCAATCTAGTTTCAATTATCAGAAAATTGATCAACCTTTTCTTGATCGTATTTTGATTGACAAGTAAAAGTTAAACGACTGTTCAAATTTTTTTTGAATTTTAATCTCATCGACTTTTAATCTAATTATCAGTAGTACTCAACATCTTGTAACTAGTGTTCTGATTTTCACTCCTTTTGAAATAGTCACACGATTATAAACAGAACAAGTCACGGTTTCACGTTCTCCAAAATTGAAATCTCATCGATGCCATAAAAAGATCAGGATCAAGATACAAGTAACCAATACACAATATTCTAATTTTAACCTACAATATATCCGTATCGATAGAAAAGTTAAAAGTTTTGGGTGAAATACCTTCGAGACACTTCGCAGACACTTAACTCTCCCTTTCTCAACGTAGTACGATTTTCTCTCGTAAGACAGAGAAAGAGGAGCGAGAACGGGCCGTAAACGCCCTTCGATTCGGTCGACAGATGGCATTAACTCGTGTAACGTATCATGGCAGGATGTAAATATACAGTAAATTGCCTTTACGAGCGTTCTCCACGAGTTCGCTCTTATCCGGGCGATAAAATTTACAGCGTCTAGTCTGGCAGCAGGCTCGCGCACTGTGAACGCGACTCCACGTACCCGCAGACACATACGCAAACCCATACACATATACATATATTCAAATACATTGTGGGTGTACTTGTAAGAGCATAGCCATTCTCTTCGTGACTTCCATTCTCTCTCTCTCACACTCTTTCTTCTTCTGTCTTTCTCTCTCTCTGGCTACCATCTCATCGTCCGGTACGCGTTTCGTCCTACTATACGCGAGGTGCGTCTGATAAATTCTAGGACTACCGGAGTAAAATCAGTAGAGGGAATCACTATGCTTGCCTAACACATTGTGGCTTGAACATTTTACTACTTAAGACCCACATCGTTTGCCTCGCTATCTAATTGTATCGAAATATTTTTACGGATTAAGAAGTCCTTCGTAGGTAATTAGACCTTTTTAATGATGAAAAGGTTAACTAATCTTTTTAGTTAGGTTTTGTAATCAGTGATAAACGTTTGGGAGAACGGTCAGAAATGTTGTAATTCACTCGAATTATTTTTTCCTGGGAAATATTTGCAATTTATTAAACAAAGATTTCTTTCCCGAGAGAGACCACTCAAAACTGCAGAACCACGAACGTCTTTTCCTATGAGTTAATGAAATAATCTCGTATAATTAAAACGGTTATTAAGAACGTTCCCGCAGCCGGTAATTCTACGCACGTGTAACTAAATTAGACATCACCCAACGCTCGCGGGCAACGCTAATTTCTCGTGTTCTTGTAATTAAGTCGAAAGTCGTAATCCTACCAGATCCTGCTCTCCTTTCGATACCTCGTTTTTTATCAGAATTCGTTGAAATCTTGCTTTAACAGGCAATGAACATCGAAATCTAGCTATTTCTTGTAATTGATACGTGATATTAGGATGTAGACTACCACATTTTTGTCTTTTATTTATTAAAAGCCTACCCTGTTCGACAATCCACTAGTCTATTCAAATAACACAATTTTTCATATCGTTGAACAAAAATCCACTATTAATTTCGCATAAAATTGTATAAGGGTTGCTACAATTTTCGAAAAAACAAGTTAATAATAATAAAATCACATATTCCTATCGATATAACGTAAAATCATTTTAAGCATCAAAATGGTATCACGTTTAACGAATTCGAGTAACGTGACAGAAAATTGGAATGCGAAGAAATCAAAAGAAGAACAAGAGAATAGAGAGACACGAAGAAGAAGAAAGAGGGAGAAGCGGATAAACGAGGACGGTAAAGAAGAAGAAGAAAAAGAGGGCAAGCATCGCGTTATTAGATACCCGATCTCTGCTCGAGCGTGCTCCCAAGCAAAACGCGCCGCCAGCAGAAAATGGCGTCCGTTAAAGTTCCGGGAAGAAGAGGCGCGAAGAGTTCCGGCTACGCACGCTCTCTCTTTCCCCTTGCTCTCCAATACGCCATGAAAAAAGATTCTCGAGCGAGTGCCACTCTCTTTCTCTTACCACACTAGTTGGATACTTGCTACATACACTGGGATGCAAAAGTAATTAAAAAAGAGAAAAAAAACTTTTCTATACTAATTTTATTTACCTGCACTGATAGACCTTGGTATAACACAGTGGACGAGGGTTACTTGTAATTACTTTTTGGGTACATGCTGGATTTAGATCAATTCCTTGAGAATTAAGTGAGCACATCCAGCTAGAAAGCATATGTACCTACGTAAAAGTTTGTGCAAAAAAGAAATTCTTTCTTAACTTTTGCCAGGAAGTACCTATACATTTGTGTACATACCTATCTATGTACTTTGTACGTATTTGGTACGAAACAGTTTCGAAGCAGTTTCGAAGCTGGCTGTGCTTGCAAAACGGCGTTTCGAAGAGACGCCTGTCCGTCCTCTACGGCAAATGCCGAGAAGATTCAAAGAGATCGCTGGTCCATGCAGCCTTCCACGAATTCGTTTTTGACGTTTATACGGTCCCTCTCTTTCTCTATACGATACGAACGATTTTTTTCTCAACATCCCTTGACTATACCGTCGATTCGTTAAACTCGCCAGCGGCCAGACTCCTTTAACAACTCTTCCGGAAGATATTTCGTTTTCTGTTTTGCACTTTTGTCGTTTCTTGTCTTTTTCTTTTCCTACTACTTCATCGTCGTGATCATCTTTCTCTTTTTTTCGTCTCCTTCCTCGCAGAACTCGGCTCTAATAGCGGCGAAATATCTCAGTCGAGTTCACGCAGGAAAGCTTATTCTTCTCTTCACCCTGCTCGCCCGAGCATGGAAATGAATTTCTCGTAATTCTACATTCGATTACCACGTTAAAAAAAAAAAGAAAGAAAAATCGCTCGAACGGTCACCTCATTCTTTCCAACCACTTTTTATTCCGGTCAAATTCAAAACGCGATTCCTTCGCGAATGAATTCGGCGATGAATTATTTCGTCGGATCGTTTAAATAGCCTTTTGTCCCCGGCGATCTCTCTCTCTCTCTCGTTGAACGAGAATTACTTGACATACTTTTCCCTTTGATTTTCCTCGGGAAATCTCGATATCGCCGGTAATTCAAACTCGTTTCGTTTCCTTCCTCGAAAATGCATTGGCTATGAAAAGTATCGGCCATGATTCCTTCCTTTTGCTAATAATCACAATTGAAATCATTTTTGGAACCTATTAAGTTTGATAATTCATTACCATCACGATCCATTCGTCGCAATTACTCTTGGAATTTGTTGATTCGTTCCAATTGCAACTTTGGATCGTTCATTTTTAGGCACAATCGCAGAGAGTTCCTTAATTGCAATCGTAATTCTTTCATTCATATTAATTTCGATCCTATTTCATTCTTACGATTAGAATCTGTTTTAATGTACAAGTGACACAATTTAACTCCAAATTGTGATCATTCGTTGCAGGATATTTAGAAAAATAATTAGAAAGACTTCATTTTTGAGAATAGTCCATCCAATCACATAAAATAAATCACCTATTATGTTATTTGCCATTTATCCTTTGTATTATAAACGTTATTTCTTTTTCCAAGCGAAAGCAGAAAGTCGCCAAAAGTAATTCGAGTGAAGAAATTCGAAGGAGATTCTATCGGACGTAACGTGTGCGTCTTCTTGGCGCCGTTGCGTCTCCGTGTTAGCCGGGACGTCGTTTGAGAACGCTCTACTGCAGTGTACGTACGACGATTTACTTAATTTCTCACAATTGCGTAACAATATCGAAAAACGGACAACGGAATAGTATTCTGCATGCTTTCTTCTTTAAAATGGGCCATTAAACATTGAAAATGGCGGTGGTTACCATTTTTGCAAAAATTATGATCAATGATCACAAAAATGATCGTTAAACATGCAAACCAAAATGTTCATCAATTTTCTTATCGAAGAGCATCCTCTAAATCCTAAAAAATAATATAAAATCCCCTATTTTAATTTCATACTCGCGATCCGACGGGCACGTAAATCAGAAGCCGCGCATAGGGAAAGGAGAACGTGTTCACGTCGGAGAACGTTCGAACGGCAATTTCGCGAATCCTTCGATCGATCGAATTTTATTACCACTCTCCCCCTCTCATTGGATCGGCCGAGTAAGTAAGAAATCGAGGTGGAAAGGACGGAGAAAAGCGAGCACGAGCGCATCCTCGTTTTTAATGACTCCCGCGACGATAGGAGTAGCGAGCGAGCGACTACAGCACGGGTAGACCGATATCTCGTAGAATCCTACGAGATATCGAGATAATATCGCGCATTCGAGACGCGGATTTCCCGAGAGAGAGAGAAAGAAGAACCAGAACGTTGTAGCCGCCGCGTTGCTGCACACGTTAAAAGGCACCGAGCCGATCGGCCCGTGGATTCGACGCTTTTACCCTTGGGAGTACGAGTATAAAAGAGATGGTAGAAAGTGGGAGGAGGGAGGGTAGAAGAGGTGCTGAATGATGGAAAAATGGAGGCTCAGGCGGTGATAGAAAAAAAACAAGAAATGAAAAAGAAGAGATGAGAAACAGAAAGATGCTGTGAGAGAAGATCGAAGAGATCGAGGTCCGAGACAGAAATTAGATTTGCTCTCGGGCGTTGCTAGCCAAGCGCGACGGACAGAATGCAACGCAATCCGTTGGTAATTCGAAACGCGTTCTTCGGAAACACGGAGAATTATTCCTTTGGTTGCCGCCGATGTGCCACTGCTGGTGTTGCTGGTCCGCTATCGTCTATTATGCTGAACGAGGAGAACTCGGCAAATCGTCGGAGCCATATTTTCTCCTTGTTTCCACGGCCGATGAGTTTGCGACCGAATCGATCGTTTGGTCGAATAATGGGAGAAGGAAGGTAGTGATTAGTATGATTAGAATAATTGCGGACAGTGCGAGAGTGATTTTTTTATCTACCTCGTCACAACTGCAATTGTCATTTATACGGGATAATGGAAATTGTGGGAAGGTCGTTGCAATTGCGTTTGCTGTTAACTGTAATTCGGTTTTTCTTTACAATTGCAACTGCTTTTGCAAAATTTGTAAACCCACCGAAAACTTTAATGCTGCTATGTCAGGTTAGTATAGGAAAATTATTCTCTGTACACGATACGAGATGTAACAGAAAATTGCAATTATTTGGATAAGCTTTAGGACAACCTGTCAATAATATGACATAAGTTTAAGTATCTTTTAAGTGCCAGTGAAGGTTCAATTAAAAAAAAAATGCATTTTAATGGTAAAATCTATGTTTATTGCACAAAATATAATACAATGAAAATTAATATATTACATTTTACTATGGTTTGACTAGTTATACGTTCGTGTTCGAAAAAAACAATTACATTTCTGCACAGTATTTGTGTTATTCCTTTGAGGTCTCCTTTCTGAAAACACTGAATTACTGGATTATAGAGAAGCTAATATACTACAAATCTTAATTCAACACATCACTTAAAGATTAGCAACGCAAATTTGAACATAAAATACTTGGAGTAATTCTCGAAACACAAACAACACGGTCAAACCCACATTAGACCATTCCATTTTAGTATAATAATATCCAGGCGACGTTAAGGTCGTCGAGTTTCTCGATAGACTCATAGCTAGCGGATATTAACGGTCTTGGAGGTCTGAAGCTTGCGAGGTTGTTCACGGGAGCCTTTGCAGTCCTTCGAGCCACTTCGTTAGGTCCAAGATCGCCTTTGAAGCGGAGAGAGAGAGAGTTCGTGTGCGTTAAGCTTCGAGGGATCGTTTGGAACGCGAAGATCGAGCCGAGTTTGAACGGTTCAAAATGGAAGGGAAGTGCTGCTGGCTCGTAAAGCTACCGAGCTTTCGTGTTTCCTAGTTTCCCTTCGATAACGGTCAAACATATTCTCTTTTTTTTTTGTACAAAATGATGAACTCTCTAACTCTCATGTATCGTTTTATAGCTTTTATGAACTTTCTTTTTTGGACTTTCTTCTTTTCTCCACTTGGAATGTTAATTTTCTTCGTGCAAGTTTATTGGACTCCCTCACAATAGCGATTACGCAACGAAACGCTAAGATACCGAGCGGCGAGCAGTAAGATCGTCTATCGAATTAGCCGAAAGAAGGAGTTTACCTTAGAGTTTATTAGCTCCGTGAAGCACCGGAGATATCGTACTCGAGTAAAACGATCTCTCTCGATGTAAATGTGTTACGTACATAGGTACACGTACAAGTGTGTCTACCACTGGTGGATCGCATCGAAAAACAGGTTTGAGTTCCATCGTGTTCGGAACACTTCGCGAACCAAACGCCCTTACGTCGTTGCTCGATTAAGAGATTGCCGCGAATTAGCTCGAACGTCAAGCCCGCGTGGCTTCGATATTAATTACCGGTCTAATTAATTTACGTCTAATCGATTCCTCGCCCCCCCTTGTCAAAGTGTAAAGATTTCTATTTTATATTTTCCACTTCTTAACCGTGTGTCATCATTTGCCCAGTTTAATTAACCAGAGACATCTTCTTCAAACGACGAAATTAGTTTGCGTTGTTAAAATAAAATCAAGTTCTGCTAAATGTTCTCTATATATAGAGCGATGACGTATTACGATGACGTGTAACATATCAGGCAAATTTTTTTATCCCCGAAAAAGGAACTTGCAGTTCCTATCGTTGGAAGTTCGCTGACGTTGGGCTACGTGTCGCTCTTACATTTTGTGTATTTTTACAGAGCGATGGGCTGAGTCGTCCACCCTTCGCTGGCACCGCTAGCTGGTTTCTCTGTGTATACCAGGTAATTGGGTGTGAAATGAAATCTAACGAAAACCCTTTTAGGCGTGTGCACAGTGTCCCTGGTAGAATAGCCCGGCCCATAGCCCTCCCTTACTCACTCTCTCTCTCTCGCTTACTCATTCTCTCTCTCTGTCCCTCGTTTTTCCTCTTCCCTCACTCGTATCACGGATCGTACTGGTCACCTCTTCGTCACTTTCCATGCAAGTACGTAACTAGGTATGTGTTAGAGAGAGAGAGAGGGAGAGAAGATGGTGGTGGTTCACGATCAAATAGTTCCCATTTTTTTGTCAACGCCATGGCCGGCGCCCTTTCTCATCTAACCAGCTCGGTGTCGCAGAATATTACGGAACGGTGGTTAAATTCAACTCTCGTCTCTTTCTTTCGAGGCAGCTCGTTCCAAACCGTGTCTACTTTCTTTGTCTTTCTCCTTTTTTTTTTTCTTTCTCTCTCGTTCTTTCGAGTACTCACCAGGAAGAGTACGTAGTAAGTACTGCTACGTTTGTCTATTTTTTTTTTTTTTTTATTACGTTTCCGAGTCCTGGTCTATTTTCTCCTTTCGAGGTAGACATTTTCATTTGAAGTTGGAAATAAAGAGAGAGAATTTCTTGCAATTTTCTGGATGATTCCTTCGAGATTTTTAATCGAAGGTGACTTCTTTCTTTACAGTGATATGTATATAATATATATATATATGTTTGGATTACATATGTGTTCATTCGGTCGATCGTTTTGTCGTGTTCGGTGCAACAAGTAGTTGCATCAAATTTATCTCAATGTTTACTCGTCGCTAGGTTACGCGGGCTAATCGAACCCGCAACTCTTTCCATTGGGAGGATCGATACCTTTTTCGTACATTATTTTAGAGTTACTGTTGAATTTTTGCCGAATATTAAAGATATGTATTAGCTCGCCTATAAAATATATACAACATAAAAGTCGTATAATTTTCGATCGTTTCTTACAAAAAAATTGTCCATTGCTTGCATGTGTGATAAAAGAATGGGAAAAAAGAAGCGTGCTGCTACGAAAAATTAGTGATAATTCTCTTTTACTTTCCCCCTTTTTTATCGCCCCGGAATAGTCGTCCTATCGTTAGTGGAAGGAAGAAAAATAGGCTCTAAAGATGACAAGGAAAAGAATAGGCGATAAAGACGTTGCGAAAAGGGAAGATTGATAAACTTTGTGGGAAGAAGAATGGGTGATAAATATGGTCTAAAGAGGAACCAATGATAAATATGGTTTGCAGAGAAATGTCTGATAAAGATGGTGCATGAAAGAATGGGTGATAAAGACTGTAGGAGTAGGAATATGTGATAAAGATAATGTGAAGAGGAATGAGTGATAAAGGTAGTAAGAGGAGGAATGGGTGAGAAGAGAAGGAGAAGGTACGGAATAGAGAGGGTTGAGTTGGAGAGAGAGAAAGGTGCTGCAGAGGAGACGAGTGAGAAGTGTAGAAGAAGAATGCAAGAATCACCAAAAATCATCATAATGGTATCACAAATGTGAACAAATTACCACAAAAGTACCATTGTGATCAATAATCACAAATGTGAACAAATTACTACAATGGTACCATTGTGATCAATAATCACAAATGAGTGAGAAGTGTAAAAGAAGAAAGCAAGAATCACCAAAAATCATCATAATGGTATCACAAATGTGAACAAATTACCACAAAAGTACCATTGTGATCAATAATGACAAATGTGAACAAATGACCACAACGATACCATTGTGATCGATAATCACAAATGTGAACAAACGATCGCAATGGTGCCATTGTGATCTGGTGTCTTTTGTTACGTAAAAAACAAGAGAGTGAGAGAGACAAGGAAATGAAAGAAAAAAAAAGTTTCACCGACGATCCGTGAAGCGAGTAAGATCTCGCAAAATAAGAAAGAGTAGTACGATGACGCACGAGATCTATGTCACCGGGCATGCAATTTCTTTTCGTTGCGTTATCTTCGCAAGAAACTGACGGAGTCGATCGCGCGCGTCCGTGAAGCCGACGAACCTTTTTTGTATCACCTTGTCGTCCACATCGAACAAGACGAGGGCTAAGCAAAGATTTCGAGGCCGACCTTCTCGCTCGTTTTATATTTTCTTTTTTTTTTCCCCTTCTATCGACACGGCCGTTGTCCAGGCGAGATAGGTAAGACCGTTCTTCGTATTTTTGCAAAGGAAAAAATTACTCGACGGCTTCACGCCTGTCTCGTGAAAGACAGTCTTTCTCTACCCTGTCGTGGCTGTCGAATTCACGCTGATTTCGATCCTCAGCTGAATTTTGCGAATGATTGACGTGCCATAGCGATAACGTTATTAATGATCGTTTTTATCTGGTCTCGATTGCTTTGGCAAAGTGCAACATTTTTCATGAATTATCTTTGGAATCTATCAATGGAAATAGGGAAATCAATGAAAGAAGGAGAAAAACAAGAATCATATGCGAATTTTGTTAATGCAAATTTGTAGACGTACTACTCTCGTTAGTTCAATACCATGTTCACCTTTTGTCAGATCGAATATATTCCATTGTGCGGTCGATCAATTGCTGTAACCTTGTATTCGATTGGTTTGTTTCCCCCTATTCCGATACACCATCGAGAATATTTTATACACGCACAGACGTACACGCCAGATGCACTATCAAATTAACGTTTAAAAATCGTTGCGTTATTACGGTCAAGCCATATTAACACCAATTAATTATTCCCACGGAATCAGATTAATCTGCGATATCGAATTTCGAATCGATTAAACTTCATGCTAGACAATTATAATTATCTTCGACCATTGGTGTAATCGATCTCTACAAAATTTCGTTAGGAATTTTCTGTAGGTAATAACGATCACCGGTTTTATCGACAGCAATCGAAGTAATATCGTAATAAATACGTATCCCAGGTGCGAAGGTTCACTTTCTTTGTATCGAGTTCCACTAGAACACGAATTTTTTTCCAAATTTATTTCGAACAATGAATTCCACGATAAAAAAAAAGGAATAGAACTTTTACATAAAAAAAACAGCAGCTACGCGTGAGTCGTGCGACATACCGCATATCAATCAATTCTTTTCATATATCAATTCCCCATAACAAATACGTTCTACCAAATAGAAAGAAAAAAAAAAATCAAGAAAACCACATATATTTCGATTTATTACTCAGGTATGATGGAAGATCGAACCGCGAACTTCCTTCACGTGCTCTCCGAAGTCTTTCAAGAACGAGATCTTGTTCTTTATCGTTCCCATCGCTATTACCTTATTGCCGTTGTTGGTAATAAACTTGAAACTCGAATCGATCCTCATGGAGAAAGAGGATAAGACGAAAGGGAGAAATAATATTGTCTCCATCTCTTTTTCTCCTCTTTTCTCGTTTCTCGGTTCGCGTCTTTCGGTAGCACCTGTGCGCTCTGCTATGTGGGTCTTTACCGCGAAGGAAATCGGCCGACTCTGCGCCGATGATTGCGCTCCTCGTAACAACGAAAATAAAAGCGGCCTCCGGGAGGAACGAGCAATAATGATCTGCGTGAGACGCGGAGCGTGCGACGAGCGTGCGATTCGATAATATCCACGCTCGATTCGATTCTCCTACCGTGGAGGATTATTAGAAGGGAGATAGAGAACGAGGAGAGGGAGAGGAAAGGAAAGAAATCGAGTAGAGAATCTGCCAAGGAAACGGACAGATAGGCTACCATTGGCGTCTCGTACTCTAATCTAAACCTATTTTATTAACCTTTCGTGTACTATGTGGGGTATGACACACCCCAGAAAATTCATAATTATTTGCAAAATGTCTCTGTTCTTGATAAAACTAATCAAAATATTAAATTACTTCGTTTTTTATTTCAACCTATTGATTACAATGTACAAATATTATTCCATAAACAAAACACTCAAATAATTGAAACAAACTAGTTTTATTACATCTTACATTTTTCGGTATGTCACACCCCACCTAGTATAGGACAAGCTTTTTAGTCACCTGGTACACGAAAGGTTAAACATTTATTTATACTCGAATTTATTTAAAACGTTAATATAACTAGAAATATTTTTAATTAAACTACATTTCGCAATCTCATTTATTTCTGAATATTTTTTATTTAAATGGGACCTTGTCTTTTTTATTGTAACTAAAAAAATGACCATCGTGTAAGAAGAATACGATTAAATGTAGAACCGTTACTACCGTTGTAGTACACCAACGCCCCTGGAGAAATTCACGAAAGTGCTCGGAATTGTGGGAAGCGTAATCCTTTGGTGTCCCTTGGTTCGACGCCTATGCGAGTTACCCTCAGGGGAGATGACAAAAGAGAAGTCGAAGACAACGACGGTGATTGCCAAAGTACATTTCTACGTCGCGATGGCGACGCTTGACAAAGGTCAGCCGCCACGACCACCTTCATCGAGACTACTTTGCGCTTCGTGTGTGTCCGGGCAAAGTACCTAGTCTCTCAGAGAAATCAATCGAAACGAAGAAATTCATTCTTATTTAAAGATCATCGATCATCATCTTTTATAGCTTTTTATACCCTTTTGTGAGATCTATTAACTTTGGAACCTAGATGGTAAATTGCTGTCGTTCGAGATACGAATAGAGAGATCGTTAAGATTTGTTTTTATTGCTGAGTTGGTTCTAATTGATATATCAACATTAACATAATGTTAGCATAAGAAATAAATGAATGCCGTGTTGTCATTTGAATCGATCTTGTCGAGTCACACCAGAAACCCAAAATAAGAGTTAGATTTTAATTTAGTAGAAAAAAATCTATTACTCAAAAATACTTAATGAAGACTTTAACTCTTTGAGGCACAGGATTTCAGATCAAAAATAGATCCATGTTGCACAGGAATTTTATTGGGTTTTTGTTAATTTTTGTTAATTTGTTAATTTGTTTTGTTTTTTTTTCTTTTTTTTTTATTTCGAGATGGGACTAAAAATGTCCCACCATGCCGTGAAATAAACCAAAAAGGAGGGACACTTTTAATCCCACCGTGCCTCAAAGTGTTAAGTAATTTTCAATTGTGAGTACTTAATAAATGTTTTCTACTAAATTTAAATATAACTCTTATTTTGGGATCTCTAATCACACTCGACATCACGTACCAAAAGTCAAGACCACAAAATTCATCAAATTCAAACCCCAAATACTTCCACATGTCTCTATACCTTCGAAAAAATACCAAATAGATGGAAGTCCATGTCGAAATTACAGAATATTCCTACCATTCTCATGAACATGGTTTAATAACGTGTGCGTGCAAGAGATCGTTCAAGATCAGACGGATCCCCTGGTCCAGCACGTGCTTCAGCATCATCGGTACAGGAGAGAAACGGTAGCATCACCACCAAGGCACTCGACTTAAGCCGCGAGCATATGTGGCCCAGTGGAGGACTACGGGATCGTAACGTCGTAACGTTACGCCACGAACGTCCGTCTTGTAGCAACAGATGCTGCGAGCATGCATAAACGTGAGTTCTCTCGCTCACACCATCCAACCAGCTTATATCCCACGCGTATTCCTTGATGTCCGTGTGAGTAAGTATGCGTCCAAGTCTATGCGTGTGTTTCTATCGCCCGAGGAAAGGAAGAAGGGCGATGGGCTTGTACCTTCGGCTACCGGTGTTGTTCACAGGGCCGGATAGCCGCTTGTTATCGAGAGCACAGCTGTTGGATTTCTACGTCGACGAAGAAGGTCTTGTATCTTTACTTGTATTCTCCCATCGTTCGCTTTTTCGATGATGTGTACGTAACTACTTGTTTTGCGTCTACGCTTAATTACGATCGTCTGTTTAGTTTTTTACCGAGGATATTAGAAAAAGGTAATGTTTATATAGGTAGTATTGTTCTTTTATATTTATTATTATTATTTATGTTTTGGGTATTTCAAGAATTACGTGGTGTTTGTGCAAACATTTTGTTAATTATACGACGTTGAAAAACAAGTTTATCTTACGGTATTGCTCGACGAAAATTGACTTACTCGTAAAGTATTTAACATGCTTAATGTACCGTCTCTCTCTCTCTTTCTTTCTCATTAAAGATCTCTCATCGTCACCTTGTTTAGATTAAAGTTCGTTTCCTTGATAAAATAAAGAAGCACGAGAGGATACTAAATTTACGATAGTAAATTACTCCGGTCCATACCTTTGCTGTTAATATCTCAACTTTATTACCCTTCCTCTATTACATTCCTGATTTATATTTTTATTACATTTTCACAAAGCTCTGCGTTAATTATGTATTTTTTGTAACAACATCTTAGGTTTCTTAATAATTTTCTACTTGATATCGCATTTTGTATGATTAATAATTGAACACTTTACATATTTTATAATTTTGTTTTCTTTTTCAGCAGGATTACAGAAGACAATATGGTTACTTAGTAAGAGAAGGTATGTCCAAAGTCTACTCAGAACATTTTACCTACTTCACATTCCTTTTTTTCCCCAATTCAACGTTTAACGTTCCAAAAACACTTAGCCACCCTTCGATCACATGTTTTAGTGATAGAAACCAAGTAAATGAAAGTTAATCCTTCATTCTCTCTCTCTATGTCCACAAACCACCAATTTCTCGAGCTCTTTTATTCGTACTAGTCACTTTTTCTCTCTTTTCTCATTCCCCGCCATCGCTCTAGTGGCATCGATTTTATCGTTCATTTCGGTTCTGTTTGTATGCACATCAATTATGGAAACTTCAGTCAACCGATTGCCGATCGCAAAGGACCTGAATGTGGAAAAGAGAGAAAGAGAGAGAAATATGGATTTCCAATAGACATCATCGCAAAATGGGAGATCCGATCGACGCATTACATTGGGGAGATTAATTCGACGGTGCGATTCAATAAATAGGAACGATAATGAGGTTATATGCCAACGTTCGGGGGAATCGTTCACTTACTATCTTCTTCTATCTCGAACAGTTAAGGAACTCTTCAATATATTTACATCGATTTGCTGTCTTATCCGCTGTCGATATTGAAGAGTCCTGATTTGAGTGATCGTAAGTTCGATTAACACGTTCCATCGTAGATTTAATGCCGACGGTTTGTCAGAGAGCTGGCTGACTTCGTTAGGTGGATGTGTCAGGTGAATAGGATTTTTAAAACTTTTACAATTTTTCTTGGATATCGTTTATGGATCTGGGAAAAGTCGATTGAGACGTAGGGATTCATGTAATATTTAAGGCTAGGTTTTATCAAGAGGGTCATATCGATCACAGTGAGTTCACTTTTTATTATTAATTTTCTCCAAGAATATTTTGACAATATTTTAATAAATTAAACATTAAGTTCGATTTTTAATCCAGGTTATATTTTTCTACGATTAAACACCAAAAATATAATTTTGACGCTTTTGATTTGGTATAGGTTTTATCGCTAGGTTTTATCAAGAGGGTCATATCGATCACAGTGAGTTCACTTTTTATTATTAATTTTCTCCAAGAATATTTTGACAATATTTTAATAAATTAAACATTAAGTTTGATTTTTAATCCAGGTTATATTTTTCTACGATTAAACACCAAAAATATAATTTTGACGCTTTTGATTTGGTATAGGTTTTATCGCTAGGTTTTATCAAGAGGGTTATATCGATCACAGTGAGTTCACTTTTTATTATTAATTTTCTCCAAGAATATTTTGACAATATTTTAATAAATTAAACATTAAGTTCGATTTTTAATCTAGGTTATATTTTTCTACGATTAAACACCAAAAATGTTATTTTGACGCTTTTGATTTGGTATAGTGTTAATCCTAATGTTAATTCATTATTCTGCCAAAAAACATAAGTCCAATCATGGTGATTCTTGTTAGAAAAATACTATCTTTTCGTTTTACACGAAATTTCACCTAGCAATCGGCAAACCGTGCGTTTTATCGAGACCGTGTTATACGAGGGGAGTCGGCTGTAATTATCATGCACGCCGGTAGAGAGTCTCGAGCTGTTGCAATCTTCGAAGGTCGACCCGCGCGACTGCTTCCTTATTGTGGAACGCGAGGACGTGTAAGTGAGTTGGACGAGGAAGGAAGGAACGAAAGAAACGGAAGGATAACGCGGCTGCATTAACTTTACGTGCACCAGCGGCGTGCCTTCTTATTGTTGTTGCTCGCGCTTGCCACTCTACGCGCTCATTACGTAGGCACGACGTTTTCAGAAGTACCAGGTTCCTTCGATTTTCCCAGAAAACTTTCCCATCTTTCCTTTCTTTTTTCTCATCTTCTTTTTGGAATACTATGGATGGTTTAGCCTGGCATGCCAAGATCGTTGAAAATTGGATTGGAGTGTTAGCACGTTTGTAAGTTTGACTGTTGGTTATTGGATCTTTGTGAGATTGCTTTGGAATGTTTATGAGGCAGGTTGTGTATGTTATAGAGAATGTGACCATTGGGTTGTAATTGAAGTGAGGTGTTTTGTTAAAATGTAGGATAGGAAATTCTTTATTTGTTGTAACAGGAAGTTCTGATATAACAAGAACTCGTGGGTTTCCCATTGACATAGATAACTTTTGATTAATACGATTTTATCTTCAGCAAATTCTAGGAAGTCTTTTTGAGTTAATAGTAGGGATTGGAAATTAGTAAAGAGGCTTTTAATTTTTAGTATTCAAGGTCGTTTATGAGGGATTAGTGGAAATGTATTCTTTTATAATGACTGTGAATTGGGTGTCTGGTGTAAAACGATTAGACCCTTAGGACTGTGAACACTATTCCTTCGTAACATTCTTGATCCAATTTCTTCATTTAATTTCTTAATCCTTGCATCCTTTATTCCGAGACAAGTCGTGCAAAGTCAGGGCACACTTGTAAGTTCGTACTAAGATAGACTCCTGGGACCAGACGAAAATTAGATTCGGTTGTGTTAGAAACGATGCAGCGAGCGGCCCTGCAGCGGACGAAAAAGGAAGAGGAGAAGAGGAGGGGACGGTCACGGCTGGAGGCGCATCCGTCCTCGCGAATGCACGCACGCGTGCATTCGCCGGCGAGAGATTCGTCCGTGCTGGATGCACTCTGTTATTACATTGCGTTAATTTCCGCGTGGAATTAGAATCCTAAGAAGAGCTGGGAGTAAATGCTTTAAACTTTCCGAGCTTCAATCCGAAGTAAGATAAATAAATCTTTATTTAATAATTTAAATAGAATTTCATATTTTGACGAAAAATCATTTTTGTTTCGTGGTTGGAAATTCATTTTTTAAGTGACATACTATATTCGTTCGATTTTTGTATACAGGGTGTCTGGTTCCAGGTGTCCTAGCGGAAAATTACATGTGCACATCAATGATTTGAGTCGAAAAGTCAAATACTATTTTCCGAAATTTGACACAATTAAGTAGTTATTAACAAACAAAGATAGGCCAATCACGGCAAGCAGTGACATATAATGTTGTTTATTGTGGATTGTTCCTCCTACTACTTCGTTTCTTGATTAGTTGCAAGCTCAAGTAAACCGCCTTTTTTCGCTAATCGCCGTAATTGGCTGATCTTTGTTAATTATTACCTCGTTAACTAAGTCGAATTTCGAAAAATGGTATCAGACTTTTCGACTCAAGTCATTGATGTGTACATGTAGTTCTCCGCTTGGACACCTGGAACCGGACACCCTGTATATAATGAAACATTGTTTACGTTCAGTCACAGATTGATCGATGAACAATTCGATCCAATTCGATAACCAAACTGAAATAATACAAATTCACGCGTGTTAGAAGGAAAATTAGAATCGACTCGATAATTAGTTCGAAATTATATCAAGGGAATAATGCGAGGAGTTATTTTGATACACGTCCCGGTGAATCCAAACTCATTATGATAAAATAAACGCGTGGGATACGCGGCCAAGTGCAAAGGCACGCGAATTTGCATACGATAAACGTGAAACTAACGGGTAGCACGTTCTAAAATATTCCAAGTACCTAAAACAACTATTTTCAAGACTATCTTGTTTAAATTCGAGAGCGAATACTCGAATTATTTATCAGACTCTTTCATGGTTTTCCGTGTGACTTAATTTCGACGTCTATCGAAGCTGATAAAAAAAAAAAATAAGAGAAATGATTACAAAAAAAAAAAGAAGATGACGAAAGATTATCGATGTTCGAACGTTTTGATAAAAGTAGGACTCCTCGTAAGTTTGCGGAATCGATTCATACCCGCTTGAAAAGCATCGAAAGCCGAGCTTAACGCTTTTCACGTGCAATCACGTAAAAATACGTCCTTTTTCATTACACGATCTCACACGCGTCGCAAATATTTTTGACGAATATTTTCTATCTTCAATTCCTTTATAACGTAACGTTTATTACAATTCGTATTAAACATTCAACCCACGTGTAATAATAGCACGATGCAATAAATTTTATTATTAATGTTTCCGTTGATAGAATGAAAGTTTCTTTCTTGAAAATTTTTTCCAAGACGAATAAGCTGTCCATTAAATAATTCCAAGCATTAACATTTGACATTTGAAAAAGAATTTATTTAATCAATAGTCATATCGTCGACTGGCATATACAGCTTGTCTCTATTCAATGAATAACTTGTTCATTGTGAAAAAAATAGCAAAATACAGAAATTTATTATCTTTTGTAATGAAGCATTGACAATAAAAAATAATATCCTGTACAATTATAGGGATATTAATAATGTCACATCATACGTAATCAAATAATCCAAGCAATACAAATGGTGGGACAACCTAACACAAGAATTCCTCCATAATCAATATTCTCTAATCAACGAAAAAAAAAAAAAAATAACTCTCGAAAGACCATACATCCAGGTAACAGCAACAACTTTTCACAACAGCAGCATCCACTGGCATCGGTGGTGGCAATTTCGCGTTGGATTTACTGGCCGAACGGAGAGGTATTACTTTTCGCGGAGGAAATTCCAGAGGCTAACGCCGCTCCTAACGCGCATACCGTAATGATCGCCTTCCACGTTTTTGCCAGTCGAGAAAGAGGGATCTTCTAAGCTACCGCCGATGTCAGCTTCTCTTTCTCTCTCTTTCTTCAAGATTCGAGTCCTCGGGACGATCATTCGAAGGCACTCACTCTTGGCGAAGTCTTTACCAACCGTTAAATCGTTTACAACCTGGTACCTTGTAAACTAAAGGGAAGACTCGAGAAATAAAATAGAAAGAAATTGGAAGGGATAGAAAAGGAAAGAGTTGAGAATAGAAATGGGATAGAAAAGGATGTTGTGTTATCTCTCTCACTCTTTTTAATCTTCTCCCATCGTTAACGACAGCCGAACGACGCTCTCCAATTGCCAAGCTAGATACTATTCCTGAAAATCGTCGAGTATATAATAAAATCGTAAAGCGAAGCAACGTGTTACGACATAACGAGTGAGAGAGAGAGAGATAAGGATAGGGTTAGATGGAAAAAGAGAGTGAGATGGATTTATTCTATTACTTCTAACGTTGGGTCTCCATCCGCTATAGGGCGGAATGTAATTGCACGCACGCGCGTAATTAGAACTTGCAAGTGGTTGCTTCCGTGGAGAAAAGAAAAAAAATAAGATGGTAGAAAGGAAGAAAAAGAGAAGGGAAATCGTTTGGTCTTGATCACTCTAATTGTAAGTACCTACACTCGATAGATACAAGTTCCATTCTATTTGATTCCCATTTTCTTGGTTTTTTTTTGTCATCTCTCAGCAAGTCTCTATCGTTCTTCTTTTTATTGTTTTACTTTTTTTTTATTAATTTTATGGGCAACTACCGTGCTGCTGCTGCTACTACGTTCATGCAGGATGAATCACGCGAACAAGATACGACTACTGTATGATGATAATTATGTCTACTCGCGTTAAATCGTGGCTGGTGAAAGAGGTAGTCATGGTCAGATTGAAAAAAAATGTTGCAATAACGAGAGAGAGAGAGAGAGATCGCTTTCGATATGCACACGTGATTTCTATCGAAATCATGTGTTCATGGATGAGATTTTATGCGTTAACGAAATCAGACCTGAATTTTTGCTCACCGAGTTGGGCTTCCATGGTTTTTCTACGATTCTGTGTTTAAAATCCGAGCAAAGCTGGAAGCTTTGGATTTTAACCGTATTAATCGTCATTTAAACAGTGATCTCGGTTCGTTGAAAGTGTTGCATCATGTGCAATATATTGGGTCGTTTCGCAGGTTTTCGAGATATTTATTTAGGCAGCAGGCAAAGAAATTTTTTTGAGAGGATGCAAGTTTATAAAATTAACAGAACGATGGAAGAAAATTGTTTAATTAAGAAAAAAACAGAGTGTGATAACGAGACTCAGAACTACTTGTGCAAACTACAATTGAACACATATTAATTAATTGTAAATAATTTTCAGATTAATACCTTAAACTTCCTTAGAGCAATCGAATTGTACTTCTTCATATAAGCTGTCAGATATTATTAACCCTTTGCACTCCGCTGTCCCCTCTGAGGCATCATATTTCCAACATCATATCATTATATTTCAAGTGATATATTACCTATATTGTAAAAAAAAAAATTGTTCGAGTTGTTGATAGGTGAATTGGAGTAAAATCTGTAAGTATAAAAAAAAATTGAGCGTCGAGGACCACTCGACATCGTATTATACTCAAAATCGGTCTTGTCGAGTCAGACTCGACGCTGAGTGCAAAGAGTTAATTATACTAAGATAGGTTAAGGTTTCTATGTAATTTGTAATCTTAGGTCCCTTTAACAACGTTATTGAAACGACTATAAATATATCCAATTAAAAAAAAAAATTGTTTAACAAAACGATATATACGTTTTGCCTTGACTACTTTCGAATATAATATTTAAATAACTGGAAAATCGGCAGAAACTTATCGGAAGACCCATATATATAGAAAATGGTAAAATATCGTCGTATGCCGGAAGTATGCCAGCTCGTCGTCCACTTCTATCGCATCGAATTAGTCAAAGATGGGAGGAGTAGGTGAAGGGGGAGAAGGAGGCCTCGGTTGCTAGGTCCGAGGAATATTACGGTCTTCCTGCACTTCACGAACGATGCGTATCTTCTTGCGAGCATCTCGTAATTTCCAGGAAAGCTAATTGCTCACGCACTTGAAAGAGAACGCGCCCGCGCGCAATGAGTTCCTCTCTCGCTCTATCTTTTATTCTTTTTCTAACTCACTGGGAGGCAAGGAAAGAGAGAAAGAAAAGTTCATTCGAACTTGTCGAGTTAAGGTTAATTTTTCAAAACGGTGGACTTCATCGTATCGGGGCTCACTTTTGTAATTACGGTAATGTATATATATAGTAATATATATAATATATATATGTGTGTGTGTGTGTAGAAGAGAGGCACATCTTCGTAAGTAAGCAAGTAAGTAAGCGAGCAAGTCAAATTATACGTCTTCGAGAAACTCATTAAACGCATCTCCCGTTAGCCCTCCCAGACCAACGCTTCTCTTACGAACAATGCCCTCTTCTTCCACTTCTTCTTTCTTGTTGTTTGCCCCCCCCCCTCTCTTTCTTCTTATTCTTTCTCTTTTCTTCGATAGGTCCAAAGCTTCTCCTATTATTATATCGCGTGTCTCGCTTTTTAAATTTATTACGCCGAAACTCGACTCGCCGAGAGAGAAACGCTTTGGTCCGATATAGCGACGCCCTACATTTTGCTACAAGCTCGTCGTTTCAGCAGATTTTATATAATTAATATCGACAAGGCACGAAGCTCGAACTGAGGGAAAGAAGGAGGGAGGAATGGTGTGAGAGGAAGGAAAGGGCGGCAGGATTAAAGTTGCGATTAAAATTACAAATTTCCGGTGATATTGTTTTTTCATTCATGGAATATCAAGCTTTTAAATGAGTCAGATAAGAGATTTCAAATGTTTCTGAGGTAGAAAAGAAATGTCTTAGGGTAAGTTTTCGGAAAGAAAAAGAATCCTATAGGATTTGTTGAATTCAGCGAATTTAAACTTTCCTGAAAAAGAATTCTGTAACAATTCAGGGTTCAAGAAACTTTTTAAGGTTGATCAAGGAAAAAAGTTTCAGGAACTGAACTTGTCATGAAACATTCCAAAAGTCGAAAGAAGAAACTGTTAAAAAATTCGAATTCTCAGAATTACATTTCAAGATAAAATATTCGTGGAAACCGATACCATGCAATAAAAAATTCATCTTTCTTTTTTTATTAAAAAATCATTAAACGCTTATAAATAGAATAAATTTCGATCCATGCTAAACTTTTTGAAAAGAATTTGAAGTTTCGTAATGGCGTCGTTTATTCTTTCGTCATCGTTGTCATCGGAATGGAAACCAGAACGTTTTCGTATGACCGGTGCGAGTTGGAAGAGCCATGTGTGCGGAGAGAGAGATGCTATTTAAACCGCGGTGTATCAATAACGGAATAGTTTTTGGCGGATTTCATTGATTTCCGATGGAGTTGCGCTGATGTGCAGGGACGCCGCGACGGCAGGTAGGTAGGCTGCATGCACAACATCGTAATTGATTGGACCTGTGGCCTGATAACCGCTCGGTGACCTCACCTCGCGTTCGATACGCGTACCTACTCGTCGAATAATTATTATTTCTACCTCTCCTCTATTCCTTTTTTATTACTCTCTTCTGCGGCTATCTTTTATCAGTTGGTTATCAGAAAATCCTAAGTGTGTATCAATACTCGCGTATGTATACGTTTAGGTCTGTTTCTATCCTATTGTATAGTTCGATAAGGATTATTAATGGTGTTGGTCTTGCCCTGTCACAACATGACACATAAAAAGAAATTTGTTCAAATCATAGAAATTTTACAATCATTCCCCCCCAAAAAAAGAATCTCTCTTGAACATCAAAATCCAGAATACCATACTTGATATTCAAGACCACGAAGGAATTAAATATTGGATTTATACGATGCCATAAAAATCATATCACCGGCCGTGTGACAGAGATTGGAATTCCAAGTATAGTTATTTTTCTTCTTTTCTTTTTGTTTATCGTTAACCCATTGGATTTTAAATCGCGAGATAGAAAAGACTCTGAGGCATACCTTCTTTTTTTTGTAATTTCTCTCTTGCTTCTCTCTTTTTCATTTTTTCTCCGCACGCGTTAGCCGTACTTCAAACCCCCCCCCCTCTCCCCATGCTTTAAAAGCGAGCTCACACAGATCTGTACGCGAACACGCCAACATCGTTGCATTATAAAATATCCGCAAAAAAGAGTGCACGCGCGATAACGCGCGATAAGTGATTTTATCTATCCGACTAATTTTTACACCGCCTCTCCGACCACGCTTTTTTGCACTCTCTCTTCTTTTTTTTTTTTTGTTTTTTTTTTCTTCACGCGCTGCTGATCACAAACATCCCCGAAAAGCATACGAACGTTTGTAGCCACCGCGATCGAGCAAACGCGTTCGTAACGATCTCGATCGTGCGATCACGTTTGTAACAAAGTTTGACAAAGTTTTGACGAAATACCGGAACCGTTCCTCTCGAAAATCGGCCATGCTTCCGGTATAAAAGCCCTGCACACTCGAGCGCCACAAAATAATCCAAAATAAGTCGGTTGTATCGATCGGTGGATGGGAGAAAGAAAAAAAAGAAAAAGAGAGTGGTATAACCGAGCTTGGTAGCGGTTAGCTACTAGCGTGTGTGTTACTCTGCACGCTAACGTTACTATAGTCTACGCTATAGCTATATACTATAGCGTATAAACGTTGGATACACGCTGATGTTCGCTGCTAACCGTCCCAACCTCTCTCTCCTTTTCCCTCTTTCCGTGCAACCCTTCGAGCTCGTGCAGAAACCCTTTCAAACCCAACCCCCTTCTCACCCTCGCCACCACTACCCCCTCCACAGAGTCTTATATTTCGTTTATCAGGCTTAACATGCGACTTCTACCTAGTAGCCGCCATTGCTTGCTCTCGCGAAAAACTAGTTTTAAGGGCTGGAACAAGAAAGTTCTAATGATTGTGAAACATTTTCTATGGATTGTCAGAATATAGTTAAAACTATTTTTATTAGATTTTTGTCATGCTTGTGTTTAATAAGAATTGGAATTGTGTGATGAATAAAATATAGAATTTCTTTCTAGATCTATATAATAATTATTGAAATAAGGTCGTTTTTTGTTTCTATCATTCAAGATTTGCATATACACAGTACCAAATTAAGCTTCTAGCAGGCCTAGACAAAATGTAAATTAGGATCCCTTCTATATCATTTTGTTTCATTTCTTGGCAACTTAGACCATCACCTAGAGGAGTCCTTGTTATCAAAGTAATCAATATAATATAAATTTAAAAAATATATATATGCATAATTTTTCACAAGCACAAGACTCGATTGAATCCGGGACCCCTACAAATTATGGGTCCTAGACATTTGTCCATAGGTTTAACCCGGCTATGCATAGATATTATTGCTTTCTATTTTTATTTACAATAAAAAAACCTTTTTTTTGTAATGAATCCTGGTATTTAAGCTAAAATTGAAATAAAAGGTCTCTCCTGTAAATATCTCGCGCGTTATCGCGTTCAATAGTTAAAACGATATCGATAGGGTGGTATTTTAAGAGTCGCGTTAGCCGAAGGGCTGCTGCCTCCGCGCTCAGGTTTGCGACAATCGTTAATAATTTCTTACGCATGACGTGTGTCGCTCGAGCCACGCTTTAAAACCGGACCAGCCACACCAGCTCGTGGACCGTTTTACGGTCCATTAATTCGTAATCTCTCCATTATCCATGTGCAAAGCGAGTTCGAGTTAATTGCGTACTTCGACCGTTCGCGCGGCGACTCTTCGGTGGAAATAAAAAAAAAAAAAAATAGAAAATTTTTCAAGCCCCCTTTTTCCTTCACCCGTAAGATATATTTTTGAAAATTTGTCGCGCTTCGATACGACGACGACAACTTACGAAAAGGAAACTTTCCCAAGAACTTTCCCGTAAACTCTCGCGAAAAGTTCGCCTTGAAAAACTCTTGAATATATCTTAAGAAGATCTTTTTACGAAGAATATCCGATACCCGTTTCGAGATTTGTAATAATAAGTAAGTGAATGGGTAAAAAGTTTCATTGAAAAAAAAAGGAAACGGGGTCAATGGACCTTTCAGGTGATGTTGAGGAAGAAAATGATATCTTTTAACTAGTGAGAATAAAAATATCGGATTAAAAAGATAAAAACGTTCGTCCATCGTTTTTGCAATGAATAAGAAACTGAATAAGAAATTGGAATAAAAAGGGCGATCGAAAGATCTTTTTACGAATAATGCCACAAATTTCACGAAGAAATTTAAATATTTAACTCATTGCACTCGGTATCGAATGTGACAAGACTGATTTCGATGACAATATCGAGAGGCATTCGACGTTTATTCTTTAATTCACCTATCAGCAACTGGAACGTACTTTTTTTAACAACGTATTAATAAATATATAAAATATAAAATAGCATAATACCGGTACCATGTTCCTCAGAGGGAACATCCGAACACAAATGGTTTTAAATAAAAATAGGCAACGATTCGTTCCAAAGAGTTAAAAAACAAAAATACTCCAAAAAAAAGAAACAAATTGTCTAATTAACAAAGAAAAACAAAAATATTTCACTAAAAATAGAAAGATAAGGAAAGAAACATGATGACCGGCACGCACCAGAGGCAATCACGACATTCACGCTGTAAAGTTCATACCAACGTAGAGGCGATATACTAATGACGTGGGAAATATGTGCTGAGAAGGCAATACTTATCTCTCTTTCTCTCTCTCTTACACATACATACACGAATATATACGGTATACCATAAATGTATGTGCGTTTTCTCGCGTTCTCGGGCTCTTTCGCGTGCCGTCCTGCGAGCACCCTTCCACTTTGATTCTCTGGTACTCCTCGATAGAAATAAAATCCAACGTTGAAAGTTCCCTTTCTCGTCGTCGTTGGCCGAGGAAAAGTTTGCCATCGATCTCGAGAGTAAGATGGCAACCCCAGGGGTTCAGGTTGGGGGAGGGGGAGTGGCGTGAGAAAAGGGGATGCGAAACGCAGCGAGCTCAGTGGAACGAGAAGTTTAAGGGTGAAACCAAGGGTGTTGGGGTAGGTTGCGGCACGCTGGAATTCGGTCACTATTTTAATATCGATCCGCCCACCACTTGCCCTCTATCTCTTTCTCTCTTACTCGTTCTGGTTCCGTACTCCCACGTTTCTGGTACACGATACGATATATATGTAGGTGCGTGTGTGTTCATATTTAAAACATTAAATGGCGAACAGATTGCACATAAACCTGTATAACGTTGTTTAACATTTTTTTAGGGGGGATAAAAAGGTGAAAGAATTAGTTATAATTTATTTTATTGGGTTTCTAATACTTTATGATGGTTAAATGTTGTCTCTTAAATTCAATCTGTAGGCTATTTAAAACTCGATGGATTAAGATAATGATATGATTTCTGCTTAGAAAATTTGGAGAAATTTTTTATACATAATCAAAGTAGTTGACAATTTTTTCAACAAATTTATTTTACCTTCAAAGTATTTCTTTCTGATAATAAATCATGAAATTATTGTATTAATGCTTGAATTCAATTCATGATCGACCGATAAAGATTTTACAACGACCCACGAATGCACAAGGGATTAATTAATTTTTTTCTACTACGATAAGGCCATAAATTAATTGACTACGATGTGAACTCATAGAAAGTAAAGATTATTAAGAGCATTTTATTATCCGCATTGACATTAGCTCGTTTAATCGATCAACCTAATGTCCAATCAAGGTCAAACTATTCGAAGGCTTAGAAACACACCAGGTGATAGGATTTGAAGGAACGCGAAAGAGAGCGTCGATCCACGAACGCACGATATCTCGCGATCGATCGAAACTCTGTGGCTCTGGCATGACTCTCTATCTCTCTCTTACACATAAACTCTCTCTAGTTCTTTCCGTCTGTTCGATAACGACGCCCGTTTGACGCGCACTCCTGCCTATAGAAAGGTCTCTAGTCGGTCTTCTAACTGTGCGCTAAAGAGGCCGTTTAACCTTTTACAGCGTAAAAGGTATATAAGCGGGTCGCCATGCTCGCAAGTTCCCACGCGCCGACGGATCTTCCGCTCTGTCGAAGGGCGAGAAAAGCCCTTATTCGATTCCACGAAGGAGAGAACACCAAGAAAGGGAGAAAGAGGGAGATATCTAAACGTCTATAATTTTCTAACACCTCTCAGAGAACTACGATTTGTCTTTTGTCTTCTATAGAATATTGTTCTTCCTTTTATTTTTATTGTATGGGTTTAGGAAAGGAAGAAATTTTTCTCGTTTGTTTATTTTTAGAGTTCCTTGAGCCTTATAAAAATTATTTGGCCTCTATTCTATTTTATAAACATTTTTTTTTAAATTTAGATTACAGGTAGGTGTATAACGTCTAATGTAATAAAATCACATCGACGTAAGCACTCGTTCCATCACCCACTTATAAATCTACCTATCTCCTTCGACTTCCTGCGTCATTGCGAAGGCGTTTTGACGCGATCGAAAGGGTTCCCTATCTCGAAGTAACCCAAAGGTTACCGCGAACCCTTCACCCACCTGGTCTCTCTTCATTTTTCTCCTTACTCCACAGAAAAGCGAAAAAAAAAAGAGAGAGAGAAAAAAAAGAAGAAAAATCAAGATAGAACGAAGGCGGGCACGCGGAAGACGACGTCATCGCGAACTATTATTTTTAACGTAGTAGTAGCACAAAGCTGATCTTATCTCGAAAGGAAGGCTTGAATTTTCATGCGAAAGCCTAACGATCGATACCTAGTCGATACTATACTCTTTTCGTGTCTTTTTTCTCAATCTCTCTCTCTTTTTCTCGAACGACGACGATTCTAACGACCTTTCGATACCTGACTATCGTCTAGATACCAAGGAAAAAGAGAAGAGACCATAAGAACTATCTTATGGACGTTAGAGACGGACGTTTGTCGGTTCATTATCTTCCCTTTTGCGATATTAATGCGTTCGAGGGGTATAGGGAATCGACGTTTTGCGAGAATCCACGACCGAGACGTTGACGGATAGTTTCTTTTTCTGAATACGCACTGCTCGGCCTCCGTATCGATCATCTTTAGCGTGAAACTTTTTATCTTTCGATGTAACGATAAGTATACACCACGTGGTCTGTTTCCCGTGTTACCGTAGAGCCAGAGAATTTTGTGGGATAAAAAAGTTCCGAGAACAAGAGATTTCCTTGACTGCATAATTTTGTGGGATGGGAAATGTTATTGGATTCTAGAATTTTATTGGATAAAGAAAGTTCCTAGAACAAGAGATTCCCTAGACAGAACAATTTTGTGGGATTGGAAATGTTATTGGACTCCATAATTTTGTGGGATAAGAAATATTACACTCCAAAATTTGGTGGGATGAGAAATATTACTAGACTCCAGAATTTTGTGGGCTAGGAAATGTTATTGGACTCCAGAATTTTGTGGGATAAGAAAGTTCCTAGAACAAGATATTTCATAGACTACAAAATTTTGTGGGATTGGAAATGTTATCGGACTCCATAATTTTGTGGGATAAGAAATATTTGACTCCAAAATTTTGTGGGATGAGAAATATTACTAGACTCCAGAATTTTATGAGATAGGAAATGTTATTGGAGACCAGAATTTTGTGGGATAAGAAATCTCGCGGTACAAGAAAAGTTATTACGCATACGCTACACCGCACCACGTATTACACACATACCACAGCGTAGTACACATTATCTATTCACCAAGCCACACCACAGCACACATTACATATACACCAGGTCACACCACAACACATCTTACATATACACCACGCACCACACCATACCACATATTACACATACACCACAATTAGAAAACCGTCTTGTCCCTCGCATTTGCAATTTCATAACTCACAGAAACGTCTAATAAACTCCAACTTCCTGTTCCTTTGTAAAGATCGTCTACGGCATATCTACCTGGTAGTATATAATACGCATATACATACATATGTACGTTGGTATACGCTCATTCGGTATGGATAAAAGTGAATCGATAATGATACGCACTCGTGAAAAATGGCGCACCAACGGCAAACCCACCCCCTACATCTCAACCCCCCTCATCCTTCTAGCCCTCTGGTGGTGGTGCACGCCGCGATGCACCCCTCGTGGGAATAGCTACGCGACGCGCCGAACGTTCCAACAGATAACCGCGTTACGATTTACCTCGGAAACCGGTGTCAGTTTCGTTCTAGCATAATGGCCGCGCATGCCGAGTTCGAAATGTCCCCTCCTCCCAGCTCCTTTTTCGAACGGTGAATTTCAGTATCGAAAATGAGATTATCCTGTTGAACCTTTTTTTCTTCGTTATTTTCTTCTTCTTTTTGAGAATGTTCAAGCGGTAGAACCAGTCGATAAAACGTGGTAGAAAATTGTATAACATCGGTAGAAGTTCATGCTTGCCGAGGGTTTGCCTGTATCGATGATTTTATTATCATTTTGTAGACTGACTCGTCTACTTTTCTAAGTTCTTCATCCCGTAAAAAAAAGATACAAACATTGACAAAAAAATTGTTTCATTTTGTCATTTATTAAATGACTTAATTGTTCTTTTTAAGCAATATTTCGTAATAATCTATTATTTTTTACTACACGAAGCCAACAATATTTTTGGAGAAGAATTCAATTATTAAAATACAATAAAAATTATTTATTATTAAAGCTTGCAGACTTCTCATGCCTCGGATGTTACTGTGAGGCTTAAAGTTGGAAGGAAATTATCAAATTTCTTATGTAGTTACATTCTATTCATTTTTAATTGTCACCGAATTGAATGAGAATATTAAAAAAAGAAATGTTCACTTGTGTGGCTAGTCGTTACTATTATAAATTAAAACTAAATGTTAAAAATATAAAATAACATAAAACAGTATATTTAAAATTTCCTAGTCATTGAAACAAATAAACAACGTATTTATAATACAATAAAATTCCCATCGCCAATATGAACACGTAAAACATCGAAACAAACGCGTTCACGCGGTAAAAGCGCAGCAAAAGCATAGCGGTGGCACAGCATCCCGTTGTTGGTCCATGAAGGAGCTCACGCAAGAACGCAGCGTCGATCTTGCAACAAATCTATTTCCACGAGGTACAAAAACGGAAGACACGGCGTGCTGGGTAATGAACTAATCTAGCGAGAGAGAAAGAAGGAGCTTCGTCGAGGGAACAACGAAGGTTCCAAGTGTTGTCGGGAGGACCACGGTTGTGGCTAAAAGAAAGAGAAAGATGGTAAAAGGAAGGAACGAGAAAGTAGAGGAGGAGGAGAAAGGACGAAGGACTTTTGCTGCGGCTTAATAACATGAGTTTTTCCCTCGCAGCCTCGGGTAAACGCTCGAGAAAGGAAAGAAAAGGAAGTTTAAGAACGAAAGAGAGAGATAAAGATTGAATGTAAACGAGATGAAGAGAGATGGATAGATAAATGATCAAATATAAACGAGAGGAAGAGAGATGGATGGATAAAAGATCGAATATAAACGAGAGTAACGGAGATAGCCCAGGATATGTGAACGAGAGATGAAGAGAGACAGAAAATTATCCCAAAAAAGGTACACCGTGACGTGCACTTTGGCTTTTCGCCGAGCGCTAGATCGTTAATCCCGCTAATCGTTGAATGTTTAAACCGACGACGATGAGAGAAGAGGATCTTGGATGGAGAGAAAAAAAAATTGAATTAAGCTTCTTGCTTTTTACATGACGTTATTACTGATCATGCTGCGGAAAAGTGATCGCTTTTATACGAGTTCGCGCGTATAATCAATTTGATAAGAACGATCGGTATGTGTGTGTGTGTGGGGATCGTGAAGCATGATCATCCTGGTGTCTATCTCTCTTCCTGGAATAAGTTTAATAAAGGCTATGTGAATTCTCAGTCACCGGAGAACTGCCCGCCTGTCCGGCTGTCATTATCTCTCGGAGAAGAAGACACTTGAGATTGTGTGTTGGGACGACGTAGTTCGTCTTATTCTTCTTTCACTCTCATCACCTCGTAAGATAATGACAGTCAGCGAGGGTGGTCAAGTGCAGCAAGATGCGTGACTGCTGCGTGATACCACCACTGACACGAGGCGTTCGTTCAAAGAGATTAAAAACTAAGCTTCGTCTCTTAGCAATAACGTTCGCTCGGTTACTTCAATAAACTGTCAATATTGATGGGACGCTAAGCCGTTGCTGATAAGTTCGATGACTAATCAATGAATCTCAATTATCGATAAATCCTGTCGCTTGAAGAGCGTCGCTTAATTAACTATTGCTGAGGTAGCTAGGGAATGTAATAGCTACTCGGTTCAATGAGAGCAAGAGAGACAAATAGTCCCTTTACGATCGATTCTCAGTGAGGCTTACGCGTGACGGGTGCTGAGGTTACGCACAAGAAGATCTAGCCAGGATGCACGCAGTCGTAAAATCCTCCATTCCCTTACCGTTAGATTCACGAAATGCTTCCCGTGGAAGGTAATCGTTGGAAGGGTGTATGTAACATCGAGGTATACGCCTACATTTCATTGTGTGTCTCATTTACTCCTGTTTGAGATGATACAGATGGTATTTGTTGTTTTTAATGGTATCATTCGCACTGTTGTTTGTTGTTGTCGTATCATTTCAAGTGTTGTAGCTGGTATCAATGTTATTATTGTTATGATAGTATCATTTGAAATTGTACTTTTTAACCCTTTGCACTCCGCTGTCCCCTCTGAGGCACCATATTTCCAACATCATATCATTTCATTTCAAGTGATATATCATTACTTATATTGTAAAAAAGAAAAAATTGTTCGAGTTAGTAGGTGAATTGGAGTAAAATCTGTGAGTTTAAAAAAAAATTGAGCGTCAAGGACCACTCGACATCGTATTATCCTCAAAATCGGTCTTGTCGAGTCAGACTCGACGCGGAGTGCAAAGGGTTAATAGCATATTTTATTGGATTTCTTATTTCTAATGGTAGAATTGGAATTGTTGTTTCTAATGGCGTTATATCGATCGTATTTACCGTTTAGTAAATCGATGGTAGTGTTGTTATTACATGGGAAGTAAAAGGATCCTAGTCGATTAGAGATTAGAATATATATCGACTTCCTAGATTGCTCTTTCTTTCTCTCTCGATCGTTGGCATCGAATTTAATATAAGATTAGAGCCCTGGGATGAGTCACGGCTTTATCAATACCGAGAGCATGGGAGTAATCGTTTTAACACGAGGGAAAGCTCAACCCAGATAAAAGTTAATTGAGCCCGGTGCATCTCGGTCTTAACAGTTTCGATACTAATGTTCAATATTTTCCGCCAATATCCGCTGGCAATATCGCTCGCCGAATTTGAGGCGAACGAGGAGACCCCCCACCTCCCACCATTACGGTTTATAACCATCGTCGTGCTCGAGTATTTGTTTATTCGTACGCTTCGATCCTTTCATCGGATAATGCATTAAACGAGCTAGGTGTACATACTCGGAATATATAATTTTCGGTGAACGGAAATATTATCGTTAACACTTCGTTAGGATTTCGATGAAATCTTTAGTATTATTCATTTTATGATTTGTTTATACTGTGAACCAGGTGTTAATAAATTGTTTTGTACACAGATTTTCATATTATACCAAATGTGGTTCGAAGTGATTAAAAAATTTAGAATATTCGGAGTTAAATTGATTGGTTTATGTCAACAAATGTCATTTTTATGAAACTTTCAATTTGTTCTAAGTAAGTAAATCTAATAAATTTTTTTAAGGATACGATAATATTGTTGAAAATATGAGTTATAATAATATATATAATTCATCGCTCAACGGTGAGCAACGAGCCGGATTTTTAAGAGAACCAAGTTCGGAAGGATCAAACGAACGGCGAGGTAGAAGATCGAGGAGGAAAAGAAGATAAAAGGAAGAAGAAGAAAAGAAGAAGGATTTCTGACGTTAACTTGGCCGAGGCGATTCGTGCGTGCGTGCGTGCGTGCATGCGTGCGTTGGCTCGCTGTCACGCACGTTGCAGAAAAAGAAGAGGACGAAGGGAGATCCTATCTATCCGAAGTGGCCTCGCCATTAACGTTGCCAGGACTCGGATGGCCTTAGCGAGAAAAAGATAAACAGGAAAAGAAAGAGAGATGATGATGATTTTTATTTCAATTTCTAGCATTTTGTATAAACACATGACTGGTAAGAGTGAACTAGAGAAATAAGATGTTACTCTTAAACATAGTTACTATATTCTTATATTTTACCTATGTAACACGAAACCTACATGTATCTACTTAACAAATACTTAAACAAAAATATATTATTTGCTATCATTAATAATTAATATTGATAAAAAATGTCTATAAATTAAACAACAATCATGGCAGGTTTAGTGTTAATATAATTATATCAATTTTTTTTCCAACTATAACCGAATCTTCAACTCCTTCAAAATCTCTTAAAACAATTAGATCCCACAAAAAAACAACAAAACATCCCACAAAAACAGCGACCAACATTTTTCGATCGCCTACCATGTCATTCGATTCTTTTTTCTCAGGAACTCAAGAAATGGGAGACGAGACGAAGCAAAAATCATAGGTGAAACCACGCGAGGCCTTCTCTTTTTTTTCGTGACTCGAAACGACGATGTCGCGTTTCCGACAAGCGCACAAGCGACATGCGTGCCTACGCAAGATTAGCGGAATGAGCACGCTGTGTGCACGCTTGCTAGAGCTCTTCGCTCTACGGCCGCTTATAATGCGGCTTTGCATCGACATACACACATATACTAGTATGAAACACATACGTGCGTATGCAAACACACATGATGTATACCGTATGTATGCAAGATTCGTATGCAAGTTCCTCTAAACTTATCCAATGTTCGTAAGAATAACTTTAAATTGAACTTACAGGTGTAATTTACATCTAACTCTATATTATTTTTTAACACGTTGAATGCCATGTGTCAATACTATGTCACCGGTGTTCTCGATTTGTCATGATACGTTTAAAATTTTTATTAATATTATTTAGCAATATTTAGGATATTGTAACCATTGGTCATAAAAAGTGTGTAAATTTTCCAATATGTTTATTCTAAAAAGAATTATTAATAAAATGGGTTTACTCAACGTGTTAACCGACTTTGAAAAGGTTACTCAATTCGACAGTAGCCGATGACTCTTTTAATTTTTTTTTGTTTAAGCAATAAAAATCAATGATACTAATCAATTTAAAAAACTATGAATCTCCTAATTGATTTCCAAAACATAGGTATACGACTCTTACGCTCGTTCTCGATTTAAAACCAACTTGTTCGTGGCAAAGGATGAAAACGCGGAGAGTCGTTTCCGGCGAAGATAAAAATCTCGATTCGTAGGTAGAATCGACAGCAATTAGCAATCACGCATACATTCCGTAACGATCTTGCGTAACATACGTGCCGTAAAAGATTCGCATCGCTTAGAAAAGTGAGAGAGAGATATGGAGGAGGGGGGAAACTTAGTAGTCCGATGATGTGACATCAAAGTCTCCTTTCCTTCTTTTTTAAACGATTTTTTTGTTTCAAAGATCAACGCAAGTTCACTCCACACATCGAAAGAAGTTAATAAAACACTATCGATCGATACGATCACGCGTTCGCAATGAATAATTAATCGACAGACATAAGATACAAAGTAAGAATCACGCGTATCGTTAAGATAATGTTGCGACTGAGATTCACGTTTTTCTTTTTCTTCTCCATCCTTTTTTTTTCTTCTCTTTTACACGAGCTAAATTACCCATCGCACAAGAAAAGATACCTTACGCTTATCATTATCCCCGTGACTACTATCACCGTAGTTGCAACAAGGTTTTACGTAAATCATAGATTAATGAGCCACGTTCGTTCGTATACACTTGTGTGCGTGCGTGAGAGAGAGAAAAAGATTTCTAGCAAATCGTTGTACGCAACGTGTCTGTTTTCAACGATTCTCTTTCTCGTTTGACAAAAAAAAAAGATTCGTGAATAAATCTTAGACCTCACGACTTTCAACATCCAAACGTTGTCGTTAAAGGACAGAGGTGCAAGGAACGCGTACGTAACTTTTGACCGATCAACCGAAATCATCGTTATGTGAAAATCGTTGAACCTATCTCCACCTTCCGTTAAATCTTTCCTTGTAAAATTTGCATACAGGAACGTTTCTTTCCAACGATTGATAATACACGCGCGCGCGCGCGCGAGATCCTCATTGCGTAACAGTCGTCCTTGCGTAACGACGAAAAATTATGCAATGTTCGAGCGAAAAGTTTTGCGTTCCGGTAAATGTACTTACCTATATGTGCATGCGTATCTATTTTATGCGAATATGTATTTTTTTTTTATCGTTCGATAGCTATTTTCCGATAGAGTGGTACGTGTTAATTTAAGTTTATGAAATCGTTGCACAATTGTTGTACTCGTATTTCTAGATAGAATTACAATTTTTAAACAAATTATTTAATTGACAATATATCTACAAATTTCGAACGTAAAACAATCGTCATCTTATATGTATTAACGATTTTTTTCGTGTCGTGGATATCGTTTGAAATGCGTTAGAAATTATGCAGCAAAGTAATATTTATCCAATAGGAATAAATCTTCATTTATAATTGACAACTTTTCATTCGAACGATAACCTTGTCAATTCCGGTTACAAAAGAAATCGTCACCTATTGCACGGGACAAGATAACGGGGAATAAGGACACGAAATGTATTAATTATACTCTAATGATCGATTCAAATCAAATGAATTCGTTACAGTGGTCTGTAATTCTTTGCAATTAATGATCTAATAAAATGTAAATCCGTTCGGGAAACTTCTCATAAAAGAAGTTCGGAAGTTGGACGTAGCTGAAGTTGACCTTGAGAGTCTAAGCGACTTAATGAATCCTTCCACCACTAACGCAGCCTCCATCGTTCGAGGAAAATCGTACATTGTCCGTGAAAGATAGAAATCTTCGATGTGTAAGGAAAAACACCGAGAGTCTAACCGACCAGGAGAGAACTAGAGAGAGGAAGAGAGATAAAGATAGGTTGGTAGATAGATAGATACAAAATGAACGGACCCCAAGCGCGCGAAATGTTACCAGAGCCACGCGTCAAACGGAATTATCTTACTCGACCTCGAACGAGTCCTCCATAATTCCCGTTGTTAAAGCACATCCTAGCTGAATTAGAATTCTAATTACCATCAGCGTCAACGACTTTACGTCTATCTCACTCTCTCCCCCACACACACATACATATATAGATACATTCCATAAATTTTTGCTTTTCGCGTTTTGCGGTAGGTACTCGCGCTAACCGATCCCATTTTCTTTCTTTTTTTTCATTCTCCCTTTCTCTCTCATTTTTTTTCTTTATATCTCCTCCTCTCGTAACCGTTTCTTCCCTTTTTCCATGGCCACGATGCCGGTGGCATCGGCGGATCGCCGAATAAATTTTTTATCGCCCTCGTCGACGAGACCGCGCCATTTTTTATCTCTCTCTCTTTCTCCTTTTTATCTAGCCCTGTCTCTCTTCCTTCAACCCCTTCCCAAAACTCTCTCTCTCACGTGCGCGCGTTTTGCTATCCCACCCCCGAGTTTTATCGTTCTCCGTCTCTCGTTTTCTCTCGCGAACGAACGCGCCGTCCCCAGGGTCATTTTCGAGCACGTTAAACGTCCCGATGGAATCCGCGTTGGTATCTCTTTTTGTCCTATTCATTTTTTTTTTTTTTCATAAATTTTTGTCTTTCTTGATATGGTGGAAAGGGTGACAGAGTATTGGCTAGTCCTTCGTTAATACTCATTGATTAATTAACTTTTCATCACTTTTGTGTTCTATAATGGAAATTAGTTTATACGGCTTTGTTGAGATTGGGGTAATCAATTAATTGAGTCTTTTTGGTGATTTTTGTAGTATTGTAATATGTGGTAATATATTTAGTAATGGAATAAGATATAAATTGATACGTGTTTGATCCAGAGCAGTCCAATTTCGAATCAATAGTATAGCCTAACGTACCACTTTATCAAATGTGCAATACTATTCCGATCGCTACCCGCAATCTTCAACAAAATACTTTGATTTGAAAAGAGAGTAGCCTGGATTCCAACCCCACAATCTTCATAAATTTCCCACAACAACCACTAATAATGATTCCTTTAAAAATTCCACGTGCTTCAACTTTGAAATGAAATGTTCACCCTGAACCAATCCTTGTTAATTATTACCCCAACCCTAGAACAGGAAATACCATCCAAAATAAAGTAACATCATCCAAAGAAGAGAACACTAGTGTAAACTTCATGACACGATCTTGGTCTTATAAGAATAAGCAAGAAAAAAAGATAGAGCACGAAATAAAGAGAGAGAAAATAAAAAAAAGATAGAGTTCGCAGGCACGGTGCTTCAGCACGCTCGATTAAACGTGCATTCACGATCGATCAAAGGTCGATCGAAGTCGACCACGAACTGAAAACAGTAGTAGTCACGAGAGGAGGCCCCGGGAACTATTTGCTCGACTCTGTAAATACCTGCTGCCTGCGGAACGACGTCGGCAGGAGGCTCGCATCGTTTCGCACACGATCGACGATTCCCGTACGTGCAGGTGCCTTACACTTATAGACCTTACTTATACATGGATATTCGTACTTGCACATAGGTTAAGGTCTATACACATCTCTTACACGTACGTATCACTCGATTTTTCTCTCGACTCCAAACGGCCAGGAATGCCGGTGTACATCGCGCCAATTTTCAGAGATTATCGCCGCAAGACCGTGCGAACGAGCCTTTCCTAAGGAAAACACCGATGTTGAGGTATATCTAAGATGGGTGTCTACGAGTACACTCTTCTGTTGCTTTTGAGTAAAGATCTGGCTGAGAGAACGCTTTTTAACTGGTAATCTCATTGATTGGATATGGAACCATTCGTGTTCTCACGATAAAACATTTTCCAAGTCCTATTTAGTTGATGAAATAGTCATCAACTTTTGTTTAGTTGATGAAAAAGTTATCAACTTTAGTTTAGTGGATAAAAAAGTTGTCAACTTTAGTTTAGTGGATAAAAAAGTTATCAACTTTAGTTTAGTGGATAAAAAAATTATCAACTTGTGTTTAGTTGAAAGTACAGGTTGATAAAAGTGATCACTGAAAGCTATCAGACATGCAAATCATTTCAAGATCACACTACGCTGCGTTGCCCTTCTCACATACCCTAACTTTAACACAAAATCGTCGTGCCGAAGATGAAATTCGTAGACGGCTAAAGAAATAGGAAAATTGCTGAAGAGTAAGAGGATAGATTGAAGGGCCGGGTGTTAAGTGTTCGTGAGGGACTAAGCGAAGGGAAAGAGGACGATGACGAGGGCCAAAAGGACCGAGCATATTTAAGGACAGTCTGAATATTCGGGCAGCCCGAGGGGACGGCGATAGAGCTCGACTTTAAAACGAAGGGAGTGAGAGAGAAACTTTGCTTTCTCTCTTTTTACCCAACTCTCTCTCTCTTTCTCTCACGTTTACTCTTTCTTCCTCTCGAAGTCGCGTTTCGAAGGCTCCCCAGGTTGCGTTTGAATAGCTAATGTTGCGTGCGCGATGCCACGACTTGCCGGTTCTCTCGCAGAACGGCATGCGTGAGTGCGTCTCGCCGCTCGTTCTACTCTCTTCATATACAGAGTGGCCGCAAAAAAAGCAAATACTCGACTCCTTTCGTGTGTATGTAAGAAAAAGAGAGAGAGGGAAGAAGAGCTCGTTCGATGATTCCATTTTTAGTCGTGAGAAATATTTCTTATATTTTAAAAGAACGTCTAAAGATTTCTTCATTGGAGAGGACATAACAGGATTTCAATTTATGTCGAACGATGGATTTAACTTCAAGAGGATATGACTTTCAGTTGAACGAGTACATTGAACAAACGTTTATCTCCAAAGGGGTGTTCAACTTCAGATTTAACTTGTGTTTCAACATCAAGGGGATTTCAGATTGGACAAGGGAGTTCAACAGATTTAGAAGCACCTTAAACAAAGGTTCAACTTCGGATTAGAGGTATCGAGAAGGATCAAAAGAGGGATTACAAGTTGAATACAACATTCAACTTCAAATCTAAGATTAAACTACGTTGAATAAATAACTCATCTTCGGATGAAATAATAAAATACTTAACGTCAGATCACGCAAGGATTTCATCTTCAAATTGAACAATAAGTATTCGATATCAAATTGAAATTTATCGCATCTCTCGCGAGTCAACGTAATCGAATTAGCAGGAAGAATATATCGAGAAGCAAACGGAGGGAAACGGCTCGCTGTTTGCTTCCGAATAAACGTGGAAAAGCGTGGGGAAAGAGAGAGAGAACGATAAAGAGAGAGAAAATCCGTAAAAGCGTAAGTGCGGAGCACCAAAGTGGGCTAAAAAATGGCCGAGGCTGGTGGTCGTACCGATGCTTCTACTACTGGTAGTTGTGGTGGTGTTGGACGGGCAAAAGCGGACGAAATATTTAGCCGAGTACGTTCCATAAACACGTAGAATCAATATCGAGCAAGACCGCGCGCGCCATGCAAAGCAGAGATCTCTCGCGCGTGTGCGTGTCGTTACATGCAGTTTATCCAACACGGACGTCTACTTAAAGCGTCCGATAGGAGCGGTTAAAATTTCATTCGAGGTCGGCCCCCGCGTAATACCTATTTTGCACGATCTAGTTAGGTATTAATAGATTAGTGGTGGGAGACAGAGAGAGAGAGAGAAAGATCGATCTTTTTCCGTTAATACGCTTGACCGATGGAAGACCAAGAAATTTAACAAATTTCGAAGAAATTAAGAGTCGATGGGTATTGGTCGAATATATTTATGAGTACGTAGTAATGAACGAATTGAAATTGGTATAGGGACATGACAATGTTGATGACATTTGACATGATAGCAATTTTAACTTTATGCGTAATACCCTATTTGATGTGGACTTAAATCCTTTTGTTCGATCTAGCATAGTAGGCTTTATTCAATCGAAAGTTGAATCCTTTGTTGAGGGTAATATCGAATGCATTCTTCAACGCATGATGACCAATTGTAATTGGCCAATATAAAATTGAACGCATAATGCAATTGTGCCACAGTTACAATATTGTGGAACAGATTTGTTTTGGTATTACACGATGGTCGAAAACGAATTTGTCAAAACTGCAGCTTCGCAACCAGTTAGAATTTAGAACGACTTGGCGAAGACAGATTTAAGAGAGAAGACACCGTAGCCTTTGAAGATCTCTCTTTCTCACTTGGCCTTCTCTTACAGCGCGAGAAAAGAACTCACTTGGAGTTCCCTACTCGTTTTATCCTATCCAACGCAGGTTAATACCTAACCTAACGGTCGCGTCCTTCGAGCACGCAGGACTCGGCCTCGTTCGCCCTCGCAGGATCCCTGCATTCTAACTAAACACGCGATCGAAGCTCGCGGCTTGCCTTCTCTCCGATGCTTCCGAGACCCCGCAAATAGGTCCTATTCATTTACCTTATTTCGCAATGGTAATAAACCTCACGCAGAAACATCCATCTTCCCTCTCGCTCGCACACGATTTGATCGTCCAGCAAGTAAATTTCTTGCCAACCACAAAACCCATGGCTCTTCCTTCTCAGGCACGCATAACGGCTCGGTATTTACGAGCAGTTTCATGACTTATAAATTCAAATATCCTGATCTAAGAATCCCCTTAACGACATTTATCTCGATCGTTCTCATCTTTACAGGGAAAGGTTGGTAATAGATGGCAAATCACGTGTAAATGTTTTGATTAAGGTTGAGATAAAAATATTCAATTTTTGTGACTTCAGATTACTGTGCCAAGACAGTAGGGTAAAACGAGGTGTAACTGGCCACGTTCAGTAACTAGCCACTAGGTACTTCTGCCACTTGGATTAAGTTTCTATGAATTTTTGTTATGTACCTTGATTTCTTAATGTCCAAATGATACTTGTATAACGTGGTCAATTACTAATTTAATGACTGTTAGTAATTAAAATATGTGGCCAGTTACTACTAGAGTACTGTTATTTTCCAAACGATTAAAATTTATATACCTAATATTGTTTTGTTTTACTTAATAATAATTCAAATCTATAAAAGAGGATTTATTTTATACATAGGTATTGCGAACATATTAATATTGTGACCCATTTTGACAAAACATTAACGTGAACTGGCCGGAGTGCTAAAGTGGCCAGTTACTGGGAGGTTTACCCTATGAAGGTAAATGTCCGATATCCTCGACGCGGTAGAGAAACAAAGGTTCTCGTAGGATCTGCCAATCTTTTACTCACTTTTTTTTTTTCTATATACTCCTCTTGGTGAGTCGAGACGAGATTTCACGTCGTTCAACGATCAAAAACCACATCCATAAAACGAGAAAGAGAGAGGAACCAATTCGAATCGGATCGAGATACTCGAACGGGCCGTCTAGAAAATGGGCCGATACGTTCGAAGGTTACTGAATCCGCGAGTCCGAAGCGAATCGATTGCGAAAAACCTGTTCGGCCCGAGCGGTTCCGCAAAGTTAAGGAAATTGCAGGACGGATCGGCCACGCACAAACGGTGCTAGCAAGAAAAATAAGAGAGACAAGGATGAAAGGGAAGCTGAAGAAACGTGAAAGGGGATTATGAGAGAGAGAGAGAGAGATAGATTAATAAAAGTTTCTCACAGGTGGTACACCTGGAAAACCTGCGTACTCCTCTGGAACGCTTCATCGAGCGTGTTATAGAGAACCTGGATAAATACCGGGCAAGAATGGTGATGAAAAAAAAGAGTTGCTGAGGAGGGATTTGTAAGGAAGGAGAATGGGGGAGAAAAAAGACCTGGTCTTACGCGAAATCAAACGACCGACGAAGATGAAGGCATCATCGGGGTGGCATGAGCAAACGACCACCCACATGGAAAATTGCACTTTTATTGGACATACACGTGGGTTTTTTTTGGAATTGATTCATCGATCTCGTTCAGGAATTATTTTTTGTTGTGCTAAAGTAAGTTCAATATTATGTCCGTTAACCCCCACATTGTGGGATTGTTTAGTGTTAAGTGTCCGTTGTATGTACTTGGTCTGGCAGAGTCAAGTATTAGAATTGGAATTGTATTAAGTTTAATCTATCGTTTCTTTGCACCTTTTTACAGTTATTTTATTAAACTAAGCCAACAAATAATAGGGAAAATTATTAAAATGCAATAAAAATTAGATATTATCCAAGAGTGATTAGTTTAACTGTGAGAGTTAATATTTTATTTTTGGTTTCTCGTCTGAAACATAAATCAATTTATGGAGATCTCATTAATCATGGTACGAAGTAACTAGTTTAAAATTCGTCAATTTGATGAGTTCGATAGTTCGAACGTTAACTCATTTACAATCTAGTGTTCGAGGGAAGAGATCGGTAAAGCTTCTTTACCAGCAATGAGCACGTTACTCTTGCTCGTCTTTCCGTAACAAAAGCGCAGGAGATTGATCATTTCGAAAGGCAGTAGCACGCGGATGGCAGACAGCGTGACGATGATCCACTTCTTCTTCTTTCTTTCTACCTTCTCTTCCTTTCTCTCGTACTCTCAAGCCAGTTTCCGTTCCGTCTTTGTCTATCTGCCTCTGTCTTTGTCTATCTCGCTCTCTATAACACTCATTCCTTCCGTGCCTTCCTTTCACTGGCCGCGACTACTTCCACGGGAGGTTCAAGTCTGCCTTACAGCCTTTACGCACCTCTGACGTTTTCCTTTAAAAAAAAAGAAAAAAAAACGATCGCGAGAGCCAAGTTCATGGCTGATGGTGAACGTCCCGTTCACTCACGGACGTGCCGATTAAAGGTGTGAAACGATAATGGTCACGTCCAAATTTCTAAGAGTATATACCAGAGTCTTACTTGACCTATTGGAGACGAAGAATTATTTTAAAGACGATATCCAGGTTCAAAAGTTTCAGTTTTGTTCAGTTTTATTACAAACCATGTGTGTAATGTGTCTTTTTGGTAAGAAAATGAATTACATGCACAGTAGGGTAAAACGAGGTGTAACTGGCCACGTTCAGAAACTAACCACTAGGTACTTCTGCCATTCGGATTAAGTTTCTATGAATTTTTGTGATTTACTTTCATTTCTTAGTGTCCAAATGTTACTTGTATAACGTGGCCAATTACTAGTTTAATGACTGTAAGTAATTAAATTGTGTGGCCAGTTACTACTAGAGTACTGTTATTTTTCAAACAATTAAAATTTATATACCCAATATTGTTTTGTTTTACTTAATAATAATTCAAATCTATAAAAGAGGATTTATTTTATACATAGGTGTTACAAAAACATTCATATTGTGACCCATTTTAACGAAACACTAACGTGAACTGGCCAGAGTGCTTAAGTGGCCAGTTACTGGAATGGGTAAAACTTGAATGGGTAAACACCATCTACAGCTTTCTGTGTAACACGAAATACTTTTAACCAAATTAGCAGCAATTTTTCTTGTACAAGATTAACACAGTTATAGGTAAGTCGTCTGTTATTAAGATAAATCCTAACCCAAAAAATAAAAGACTTCTTTATCTTGGACAAATAATGCGTTTCTCGTGTCCGTTTAAGAACTTATCGACAATCGTCGAACATTGTCCAACATCTTATTTCACTTGGTAAGTAAGTCGAAGTCTTTCCAATATTTTTTTCTCTTCGAGGAGGCAAACGTAAACGTGTATCGATAGGCATCGGGCACTTGAAATTCGATGATTCATAACAGTCCGTAGCGTGCTCGTTTACGCACCGGTCGTTCCGCGACTTCACCTTGACGACTCACCGCGGCCTGTTACACGGCTCGAACGCAAGTAAAAGAGAGAGAGAACAAAAAGAAAAAAAAACGAGAAGACAGCGCCCGGTTTACTTTGTAACTACGTCTCTTACGTCAAATTCTTGCGTCTTTGTCGTCGGCACAGCCACGTGGAAGCGATCTTACGACAGCGTTAGGATTTCTAAGTCCAAGTCTAGGTAATTGTATGTCGCCTAAGAACTTTTGATTACAGGTGAGACTTTCGGTTTGAAAAATAAATTCACATAGATTAAATTATGATCAATCTGTCATTACCTATTTGAAATATTTTATTTTATGTTTTATATGAAATAATAATATTATTATCTTATTATTTTATATATTTATATTTTTATATATTATATTATTATTTTATATATATAATTATATTATTATATTATATTCTAATAACTATATACTGTCACTCACTAATTTTTACAACAGTGTCTAACTTTTATACACTGCACTAAAACACAATGTACATGATGTACTACAGTAAACCTACCACAAATTAAGTCCAATTCCATAATCAAATCATACACCAAACTCAAGAAATTCTAAAAATCTCATTACCCCAGAAATAATACCCGACAAAAATACTCTACGGACAAAATGGGGTTAAAATCGATAAAAATTAGTTCTAAAAAGCCCGTAGAACGAAACACGGTACGAATCTCCAGCGATGAAAAAAATAAAAGAACGATATAATGGGCAACAAAGAGTATGGAGAGAGAGGGGCAGGGAAGAAACTTTCGCAACGCGGCCTCCGAACGCGTCGCAGTTTTACTCCCTCGCTATTTGGTTTGGATAAAGAGCTACCTGTTTGTTTACGTTTCGCTTTCAGCCGTTTGTACTCTCTCTCGACGGTGCACTGTTGCGGCGTGCATATACTCTCTCTCTCTCTCTCTCTTTCTCACTTCACTATATATACATATACACGTATCTCCATATATGTATATGTGTCTATATGTGTACTTGCTTCGCGAACGATAAGCAGCAGCAGCCGTGTGCATACAATCAGCGAGAGGGAATTCGTTTCGCGGACACTCGTCGCAATTTCAAATTGAAATCTCTCCGGGCAAAGGAAAGTGTCGACGATCGAAATTGTTCGAAGGGTGTCAGGGGTATAGATGTCCTTCGAGAAGATTAACATAGCATTTAAATTAGACTTTTTAATACATTTTTGTGTTCAACTCCAAAATTTTACTTCGAGAGGGTGCAAGAAAGTTTTTAAACTATACTGTACCGGAACCGTGTTATGCAAGGCTCTGTTTTAATTCTATTTGTCCTTTTTTCCTTAAATAATCCTTTACCGTAGCCTTAACGAGATGGTAAATGGATTTTGGGTGAAATAGGAACGTCGATTCGCACGTTCACGGCCGCGGAAAGAGTTTTTACGGGTTGGCTCGATCGAGAACGCGTTAGATAAACATGATTTAACGATCAATTAAAGTATCGGCGTAGCGGAATATAAATTTTGCTGCGTTCGTACGAGTCCTTTCACCCGTAAATGCATTGAGAGTACATGTATTATGTATGCATGTGTGTGTAACGCGCGTTGAACGAGAGAGTATCGTTTGCGTGCCGCTTAGTCGCGGTTTCGCTCGCTAAAGATTTTTCTTCTCGCGTTTTTTTTTTTTTTTTACTTTTTCTTTGAAATTTTTCTCTCTCTCTCTCGCTTCTTCTTCCTAGTTTTTTTCAGATGCTGCGCCAGAATTTTGGGCAGGTGCGTACCGACCGAACACGCGAACGTTTCTCTCGTCGTTCTTTTATCTTTCTTCTTATTCTTTAGTTACACAGGTATACCTACACTGTTTTAATATTTGATCAAAATTCGAACAGGGACTTCACTGGATCATCGAACGCACCTTTTTCTATTTCCATCATCGACCGTCTCCGTTCGCTTTGAAATATTTCAAAGGCGCGCGACTGGGATCCGAAAATATTCGCCGCGCTGCATTTTTCACGACCGCATGAAACTTCGGTGCCGTGCAGACGATGTAAAAAAAAAAGGGAAAAAGGAGGAGGAAAAAAAAAAAGGGAAAAAGGTAGAAAAAGTGAAGGAAGGTGCGAGTTTGATAGCTAAAGGCTGGGAAAAGTATTGTCCATATGTTTGCGTGTGCGAATGTGCGTGACTTAGAAGGAACAAAATTTGACGTATAAAATAAATTTTAAATCAAATCATTTTATGACGTACTATCGTTTTAATGATATACTACGCACACGTGCAATAAAAAATTTGTTGTAAAATAGAACGCGGGAAAACGTATGACCGTAGTGAATAAGAGAAAGAGAGACAGAACGAGGAGGGTTAACACAGAAGACAGAGAACGGTGAGGTTACGGGGGTGGTTTCACTCCGTTTATCACCGGCAGACATACATTTTGCAGCATCGTAATATAGGGCCTCGCTCGTTTCTAACACCAGGACGCAAATCGTCGTTAAGGGACGCGAGTCTATCGAGAAGACTCTTCCTTGGTACTCTCGCACGACACGTTCGTGTTTCTTTGGTATATATTGCCGATCTATCGCAACTAATTCTGATAATTAGATCTTAAAGAAGAATGATTGGAAAAAAATGCATCAAATGATTGACTAACAAATTTGAGAGATTATATTTTCAAAACATCTTATATTCATTCAGATTAAATTACTCTACTATCCCACAATTACTACAATTTTTGTAGAATTACCCAAAATATCATATTCTTACCTTCTTATTTCTTACACCACATTGTATTATACACCTGTGGATAAGTTTTAAATATACTTTTTATCTTTCTATTTTATAAAAATAAATTGTCAGCAATTAAAGAAAAATGTATATGCTAATAACTTTTGATATTAGCCCTTCTTGAACTAATCCACAGATGCTATTACCTCATTTCATGTTTTCCTTCTAACCCAAGAACACACAGAGAGCTATCTCACGAGTACTATATTGCGAAGAAAATGATCGGCATCGAGCACGGACGCGTACGATGGAATTTTCGTGACAAAGAAGCAGCCCGAAGGTGGGCCCGAATCGTAGAGGCTGTGGGAGACTGACAAGAATTATTAGTGGGTGAAGGTAGCCAGTAGCTGAGCCGAGGATCAATACTAGGCAGACGTCCGTGCACAGTGTGCTGGAGTGCACTTCTCCTACACGGCTCTAGGCTAGGCTAGAGCTAGGAAAGGTTGGGATGGAGGTTGGGTAAGGTTAGGTCGTGAGATGTCTACGTAGACTCCGGGTCCCCATAAACTAACCCTGCCTGACGGTGCAGCCACCATAGGGGCTAGAAAAAAAAAGAAAAAGAAAGGAAATAGAAGATAGAGGAATAAAACAACAAAAAAAAAGGTGAAACCCTTTACAACGTCACACATCTTTTTCTTTCCTCTTCCACGATTTCAATGATCTTTTCTACGATCGAGAAGAATCGAATGTATCAAATGTGATTAGAAATGCAGAAATCCCCCTTTTATAGGTAGGCAAAATGACTAGGGACCTAACCACGATTGTTAGACCGTGTTGCGGGAGGGTCATTTTTGTAACAAAAAAGATCCCATAATTCTTTTTTGCCCTTTCAGGTTTCCCAAGATCGCAACGATCTTTTACGATGTTTTACGAGCGAGACGCGGAAGAAAAAGTAGAGGAAGAAGAAGAAGAAGAAGGAAGTAAAAATAATCTCTCGCGGAAGGAGTAGCAAGAAGTTGCGAAAACTAGTTAATGCGGCCCAAGGTCGGGACCGTGAAACTCCTCTCCGATACACGAGTCGCGATTCAGTGCATACACGTTCTGTTACTACTGTAGTACTTCGGGCCGCCACCTCCAGCCACCCCCCTCCCAACACGTTGCGGCTCCCCGTTCCAAGCGATTATTATCCTTCGCGTTAGAAACGCGTTAGATAACGCGAAGGTGGTCCATGAAAAGTAGCCTATCGCGATCACCCACGTGCTTTTTCCTTTTAAATGACTGGTGGCCGTGAAACAGTTTTTTTTTTTAGCTTCTTTACGACCATTTCGTAAAATGTAGTTCCATTTTGTGATCCTGAGAAGTAAGGATTGTGTGTCTTCAACATTTCTTGGCACGTCGTAACGGATAATTTGTCATGTGCTGGATTTGGAATGATTTAGGAAAAGTAGAGAGAAACTCGGAAGAACTTTTGTTGGAATATTAGGTGTATATGTAACAGCATGTGCTACAATGTGTGAGAATATAAGTATACAACAACATATGCAATTGCATATCTAATGTGCAATACCACGACATATGGAATATTATGTATAATACAAAATATCATATTTAATAAATGCAATGATATATACCAGTTCATATGCATCACAACACATGACAATCCATACAAGGACGCATACAACATATACCCAGAGTCACCTACTGATCATCATTCGCGCTACTGACCTACTCTCCACACCCCAACTCGAGAGGCTAAGGGCCGGGAGGTTCGAAAAAGCGCTGCGAGCCTAGAAAAGGGCGCGATTCAAGCTAGAGCGAGACACCTGCAATCTGAAGAGCAAGAAGGAAGAAGAAAGTAAGAAGACTGTGTGAGTGAAGAGAAGAAGATAGACGATGAGAGGGAGAAAGAGAGAGAGAGGGACCACGTCTGGGCCTGCGTAACGACGCGTGCACGTCGTCCCACCAAGTTGGAAAGAGACCAAACGAGAAAGCAAGTAAGTAAGAGAGAGATAGAAGCAAAGTCGAGTCTCTGGTGGGTGAGGGGCAAACGAAGGAGTAGAAGGGTTGGAGGAGAGGGCCAGAAACGAGGGCTGAAGGGTGGCGGACGGGGGGACACGGAAGGCTACGATTGATCCGTGGTCGGCCTCCAACCCACTCGCACCAGCTCACCAATTCATTCCACACACACATACACACAGATATATAAGTACATACTAACGCATACATACCCTATTCCTCTCGTCCTTTTTCATTCTATCTCGAGCGGCCATTAGCTGTCCCGTTCGACTCAACTCTTATTAGCATAGTTGCAAATTCTATGCCACGACACTGGCCCCTTCCTCGACCACCTTCTTTTACTTCTTCACGCTTGATTGCACCTCGTTGTTGTTCTCATTGGTGGTTGTGATGTCCCTGTTGTTGCCCTGGGTGGTTGTTCTTCACGATGGCCCAGCAACGTGGCGATCTCTTTTGCAGCTTCCCTACAAATTACTTACCTTAATAAGGGCGTCAAGTGTTGCGAGCACCACTCGCATACACCGAACGAACACTTCCTTGGAACCTAAGAATTTGGTGATGTTAGGCAACGCTGAGTGGGAAAAAATTCTGAACGTGTTTTGAGAGAGGAGCGTGCTCACTCATCGACTACCTGGATTTTTTATGTTTTCGGAATATTTTCAACATACTTTTTTAACCTTTGTTAGGAGTTACGGAGAATTTTAGTCAAAATCAGGTTGAGTGCTGATTAAGATGTCCAGATTTCTTCAAGTTTTCGGCATAGGGTAAGGTTGCTCATGTCGTACCTGTTCTATATTTGGGGTCTTTTTTTTTAATTTAGATTAATTTATATGACAACACAAAGATTTTCTCAGATTTGTTCTAATAAATAAAAACAATATTTACACTAGAATCGAATAGCAAATATAGTTTTTACATATTTGCTAAATACTCATTGTTATGCAAGTTTCTTCTTAGGGGGTAAGCAACCTTACCCTATAATTTTACGATAAGTCAGGAAAGAAATTTTTGGTAGGGGAGATTTGTTCTTAACTAATTTAAACACTCTGTTACAGTACTTATCGTTCACCCCTTCGGATTCGAAGAAAAATGGCTAAAGAGTGTGATACATATATATCGCAGGAACGAAATATCTCGGATTATTCGTCATATTAAAAAACGCTTTCGCAGGCTAGCGTTGTTGTCGTCGGCGGCACGTTGGCTCGTTGGAACGTTGCCTTTCGATAAATGGAACTCAACAATCGCGGTACCGTAGAAATTGGTAACGCGCGGACTGCATGACGTATGCGCGAGAGCCGGCAGCAGCCACGGTAAACAGAATTATACAATGCCGAACGTGGTAGCATTAATTAGCGTAACTTTGTCAGAGCGCACTTGCGCGCGCGCGCGTGCGGGAACGACCAGCTTTTATGTTAATGGCTCGCAAAGTGTTTTGACACCAGTTACGGAAAGGGGGAATAAGGAATTTTTAATAGAGGTACTAATGAAATCTATCGTGTAATGCATCGAATATCGTCATTGTTTGTTACTTTTGCCATTTTATGTGGGAAGAACAATGACTAACGTGATTACGTGACAGACGCGTGAAGACCATATCAAAGATAAAGTATTGTCCATAAAAGATGTTGCTTTGCACGCACGCACGTTGTTAATCCAGGAAATCGGAAGGCACGTATCTTCTTCGTGATCATTGATTTACAAATTACGGGAGATAATTAAGTCGTTTAATCACTGAGAGTACCTATCTCGTATCTTCTTCGTATATATGCCTGTGTGTACAATTTTAGTTGCATTAGGTCGTTGCATCATTTCTGTTGAACTTTCGAATAAAATTTTAACTAAAGACGATTTGTTTAATTGAAAGTTGGTTAATTATATATTTATTATTATTATTATGTGGGTAGCAAAAAAATTGTCATCTGGAACGTATAAATTGATTGAGTGGTCTAATATTCATATAATAGTAATAATGAATGTCGCAAGGTATGAAATGTCGAAATCCATTTTTTTAATAGGTCATCAACAGCTTAATAGGTCTCGGAGGTTAACAATGATCTTCCCCCGAGCTCGTCTTGTTTGCTCCTCGAATTAAGAAAGAAAACAATTTTATAGCTCGATACGTGAAAGATAGGTACCTGCTGTTTAATGAGCTTGATATATTTATTAACGTTTATTTTCCATTGTTTTGCGAAAAATTTGTCTACGCGGAAGTTTCCCTCGTCGAAATCGAGCCAATGTAAAACTTTAATAAAATAATCATCGATGTATTCCATCTTCTCGATATATCTAATACAATCTAATCGTTAAATGCATGCAGTTAGAACGATTTAACGAGATCGCCGATCGATTGGAATAATTTTTTTACAATACGCGTTGTTGGTATAAAACGAACGCCTTCGAAAAGATAGTTTATCATATCGGCGTGCACGCGTGCAAGGAATCTAATTTTATCGGCACAATGCCACGAAAATATCAATCGGAAATGTTATAAATAGGCCGATGAGTGGCGAATTCCACGAGGTCGGCTTATTACGAAAAATTGTCTGTCCTACTGGACCCCGGTCGTATCTTCGGTTACTTTGGGATATAAAATAAGATCACGGAATATTAGACAAAAGAAAAATAATTGTCAAATGTGGCAGAAGGACCTTTTAATCTCTCTAAAATTAAACAAAGGGTCATAGGAATTTAAGAAAAATATAGAACGGAAACGAAGAAAAGCTGTCCCGAGATAAAAAAAGACTCGATAGAAAAAGGAAGACGAAATATAATTTCTAATAGAAAATAGAATGATATTTTAACTAAAAACCTCAAAAAAGAACCAAGATTTCCAAACTATCTTTAAAAAAAGATCTCCTTCGAAATCTCTATACTCTCTTTTTTTAAATGATTACAGGTAAATGAAAAAAAAAGTGATGAAAACGTAGAGGGCTACGGATGGCTCGCTCATCGGAGCCTCCCATCGTTTTAACGTACGATATCGAGCCGCGTTATCTAAGCGTGAGTATATAAAAAAGAGAAGAAGATGATGATGAAGAAGAGCAAGAGGATGATGATGATGAGGAGGTAGTGGAGGGGGTTGGTTGTCGAGGAGGGCCAGGGGGGTGGAAGAAGAAGAGGTAAGAGAGAATAAAAAAACAAAGCTTTCCAGAGCGCGCGTGAACGCGCTCGCGCGCGCGCGCATTCTAGTCTCTCGAGGGACGTAGACAATGAAGAAGGAAAACTATTGGCGTTGTTACCCACGGTAAAATCCGATTCACGCACTATCGACGCGTTACCTAATAGCATACGTGGATGCAGTTTCAAGCGACGCGTCACGTGTTCGCGGAGGCACCTGCCGCCTCTTCTCTCTCTCTCTCGTTCTCATCGTTGGCTTAAAGTAAAAATAAAACAACGTGGATAGGTGAAACGAACTGTGGCCAGCCTGACACATGGCGCCGATTTTCGTTGAAACGATCGTCGATTAGATTGTTATCTCCAGAAGAGCCATCAAAATGGATCGATCAAAAATTTTCGACAAATTTCTTCTCACGAGATTTGATAATTGTTTTATTTGTAAGTACGAATTTTCTTTAGTCGTTGATTGCTCAATATTGTGCAACGTGTAACAGTTTTGACATGTTATATTATTTGCTGCACACGTGTAGGTTGAATAAGTATAGAAACGATGGTAGGAAGTAAGATCGTCTAAGACGAAACGAAATAAATATTGAAGCAAAGTTCTACCGTTTAAAAAGGGGGAAAAAAACGAATAGGAAAAAAGAAACACTAAAAAAGGAGGAATCACGCGCGTTAACGCGTCGAATCGATCTGCACGCGAGCGAGCGACGGTGGTCAGGCGAGTAGCACGAGATGGAAGGGATTTTCCGTAGAATTTCGCGCTTCGATGAAGATCGTTAAAACGATTCGCCAATGGATGTTGCCAAGCGACGATAGACTTTTTCTATCGGACCGTACAGACTCTCCTCTCTACGCTTACATGTTCTTCTCTCTTTTTCTTTATTTCGGGAAAGAAAATGAACAAATTTTTGTACCGAGATCGTGTTGTACAAGGGTCACGTTAGGTTGTTTTACAACCTTTATTTGTTATTAGAAATAATATTCGTACAACGGCAACAAATCTTTAGTTATAATAAATAGACACGTGTCTACTTATTGTCATATTTTTTTGATAGCACAAGATCGAAGGAATTAGTGCACGGAATAGGACAAAAATTATGCAACGACCTAATACATGCGTTTGGAATGCCACAAAGAAATTTGACAAGTTGGCGAACCGCTAGGTTAAGCTGTCAATTCGAGAATTTCATTGATCGCGAACGCGTGCTTTCGATCGACCGATATCAAACGATTTCGGTCACGCTTTTGTTTCATCCCCACCACGTCGACAAAAAATAATCTAACTTTGTTTACGATAGCCAAAGGTGAGGAGGGGCATAAATAATATTCTAAAAGTAGCGAACAGTGCGCGTGTGTGTCCGCGAGAGAGAGAGAAAGATATCAAATAGGACAGGTAGATAGATAAATAGTTTAGTCTAAAGTATTGTATGAAACATTGGCGAGAGGGGGGATTGTTGGAATAGAAGAGTTGAGTGCAACTATGTAATCCAATGAAGATATAAAATGATTACTATATTTCTTTTCTTTTTATATTTCATTATTCTTGTCATCAAAGTATAAAATTCTTCACAAATAACAAAATTTTTCCAAAAAGTGTCAAAACTTTTCAAGCCACCATACAAAAATATAGAACACCCGATATAAAAACAACTAAAGAATAACAATATAAATTTCTATATCAAACAGAGAAAAAAAGAAACACAAACAAGAATGGAGAAAAGTTTTGATTCGTAATACCGATAGATCAAACGCTTGTGAGAAATAGAGACGGATAGACAGAGAGAGAGAGAGAGAGGCTTCCGAGCGAGCTGCCGAGAGAGCGATTACAAAATTTTCTATTTTCACGAGCCGCCGACAGTGGAAAGACGTGGAGAGGACGCGGAGGAGATGGCAGCGGAGCGTAGAGCTCGAGAACGATAAATCACGCGCGCACGCGTGCATCCACGCGCGCGTTAATCCGCGCGTCATCGTCATCGTCGTCGAGGAGCTTCGAGCGATACCGTTCCTAGCGTCCGGCACGATTCGCGTTACCTAAGAATCTACATAGTATTTCATGCCTTTGTATATGTCTATATGTATGTGTACAAGAGAGAGAGAGAGAGATAGATATACACACATATAGGGTGAGTCATTATAAACTAATGTTACGATTAACTTCTTTCTTAATTTAAAAAGAAAATGTTCTTTATCAAGTATTATCTATTTGATGGAATTGTTATTTAATGTTTTTTAATATAATCATTTCTTGATTTTATTTTGATACACACATATAGGGTGAGCCATTATAAACTAATGTTACGATTAACTTCTTTCTTAATTTAAAAAGAAAGTGTTCTTTATCAAGTATTAATTATTTGGTGAAATTTTTATATAATGTTTTTTAATATAATCATTCCTTGATTTTATTTTAAATACACAGAGTTCTTTAGTATCGAATTTGTTTTATTGGATGATACAAATTAAATTATTGAGATCATAACTTGTTTCTTATTTCATAAAAATTGTATTTTTGTGATACGTTTCGAAAGATTCTTTGTAACTTCAAATAAACATATTTTATTTAAATTAATATCACTGGGTAGCTCCACTAACCCCTTAATTAAAAAAAAAACACATTTTTCCGATGATAACCATAATCATTTCTCCATAATATCAATCTTAATTGTCAGATTTAATATGGAAAGAACGAATAGATTTCCAAGAACTCACCCGATAGATCGAGTATTTCGCACCGAGCACGACTGCGAGTCTTCTTTTTGTATTCGCGTATACGCGAGTATTATATCTGTACATCTACGTACGTTTTCACACACACACACACATATCGAAACATAACTATGTAACTACTTACACATATACAAACGTTCTCTCGTTTTTGTATGTAAATGCGTGTGCGTGTGAGTACGAAGGCGCGTATCGCAAATAGATAGAAGTAGGTATAGTTTCGAACGTGCATTCGCGCCACCTGGCCGAACGCGTCTAGACCTTTTCTACTGCAAAAGTCACACGCACGGCGCATCATACGACGTGTGTCGTCCTACACGCGTTGTCATTCTCTACTCTTTCTCTACTATATAGATCCATCCTCGATATCGATCACGTTACGCCTCTTGCATAAAAAAGACATTTCTTTAAATAACCAAAAAAAAATAAAAATTCGTTCCTAAAAAGAGAGAGAGAGAGAGAAAAAAAGAGAGACCATACTACCTCGTACTTCAAAATTTCAGACATTCCCACGAGAACAAAGAAATGACATAACATAGATTAAAAGAAAATAATTTTTTAAGAAAGAAGACGTAAGAGAACGAAGTGCGTAAGACGCATTTACGCGAGCCCTTTTTTTCGTTGCATCGAAGTGGACCACCGTGAGACTCGAGAGAAAGAGAGAGAGGGAGAGAGATAGATGGATAGATAGGGTAGGGGAAACACGAGTGTGCAAGAGAGAGAAAGAAAAGTAGAGAGGGAACGCGAAGCTCGCGGATCCGTCTTTCTCACTCTCACACACGTACACACTCATGCTCTCTCTCGCTCACTCTCAAAGAAGTGTGCGTGAAGCTTGTGCGCGTGAGCGTTTCACACCTGACTACTACGCTAGTCAAGTTCCCAACCGTATCGAGTACACGATCGTTGAATATAATAATTTCTATGTGAAAATCGTTTGAAAAATTATGTTTAAACGTTGAAATAATTTAGAAAATAATATTAAACGTCTTTTTAAGACGTAATCGATTTATTTTGTCGGTAAAGTGTGCGCGGCGGGCACGGTAGGTTAGTTGACCGCGGGGCCGAGCGAGCGCTGAGCTGACAGTAGGCCGGCGACGTCACAGTGGGCCGGTTGAGCCTTCCTTCGTTCGATTCAGGCAGGCTCTTCTATTCGTTTTACATGTAGCAAGGTAAATATTTATATGCGGGTTTTCACGGATATCTCGCGCGTGTACGCGCGTGCGAGCGCGTTTCGCCGACGTGCGAATAATCGAGATCGTGTAATTATTTTATAGATGGGAAATACGGTCGAAACTTTTCCCGGTCACGCGTTCTCCGATTTTCTATCTCGTTTCTTTTTCTATTTTTTTTCTATTTTTTATATATCGAACGTATACACGTTCGTTCCTCGTTGTTTCCTCGTTATCGTTGCTTCGTTCGTTATCGTCGTCGTAGTTTAGTTGTCATCGTTTTTCATCGTCATCGAGAGAGATATCGCACGTTCCTTGGGTACGAGCTGGAGAAAAATGACAGGAGTTTGGATCGTTCTGGGAATTTTGTTATATCGTCCTGAGAGAGAGAAAAAATAATAAGGAAGACACGGAACACGCACAAAGTTGTTCAACCCTTAGAACGTTATCAACGACAATGTTTATTAGGAAATCCTTTGATTTGTAAAGAGTGACAGGTGATTCGAAGTAAGAAGAGGAAGAGATATCAACGTATCCGTTGGCACGTAGCCTGGTATAAGAGATTTTCCGAGCGTGGGTGCTACAGTTCTATTTGTTTCTCAAATATCTTTCGTGTATGTTGAAGTTCGACGAGAAGAAAACGATTAACGTTCGTTCTCTCTTTAAAAAAAAGAAAAAAAAAACCTGGTGACATCTTTGGTAACAGAATTGGTTTTTGGTAGCAGGAAAAATGTTGTCCACTAGCTAGAAAGGAGGACAACACACGAAGTGCGACGAATCTGGTAAAAGAGCTGGATGATAATTTCATTCGTCGTGGATATTACAATAAGATTTGATCGAGAGCACGAGGCACGAAACTCGCACATTGCGCGATCCCGCGTCTCTCGACACGTGACGCGAGTGAAAAGTGTCTAACCGGGATGCTTCCGGTGTCAAAGATCTCAGGAGTATTCTGAGAAAGAAATAGATCGATCGAAGTAGATCTCGAAGAGGTGGCAAGAAAGAAAGAAGGAAGGAGAAGGAATGGAAAAAAAAAAAGAATGGCAAGATCGTGCTATCCTTGTCTCATCGTCACGATCGAGCGCGGTAAATTAGAAACTACGGTTCGAGATCTTTGCTACCGTACGACACGCTCCGTCGGATTCGCGCCAATTTCCACGCGAAACTTCGACTTCGAGGAAGAAGAAAGATGGAATAAAAGAGAGGGAGAGATCCGCGATCGTGCGTGACGCGTCGTAAAAGTGCGCGCTGTTGTGTTTCCTTTGGAAAGAGAGATAGGCACGAGTGCACGTGTGCGTGCGTGCACGTGCTCGGTGTGGAGGAGGAGGAGGTGGTGAACTTTGTTTCAGAAGACACGCACGCATGCACGGTGGAAAGCTGTCCTGCTGTCAGGATGGTCAAAATGACAGCGTGTGCGCGTTCGTCGACATTTTTTTTCTTTCTTGGTGTTCCATGAAATTTGATTTTTTGGAAAGGAAAGCATCGAGAAAGAGGGAAATAAAGAAGATTATTTTGTTTAAGAGAGATTGTGGCATTGGTGCGTGGATTGGAAAGAATATGTGAAAGTTGAAGAGTTTGGACGAATTTTTTCGATCGAGACGTTCGAATTTGCTAAGGTGAGGTCAGAACGTGACGAGGTGGATGATAAATTGCGAGAATGTTTATTAGAACGATTACTTCGATGTTAACTAAACGCATGATCGTGTGAAGTTAAAAAAAAAGTCGAAGATCGTTAGGATTATGGTAATTTATCGATGAGGAAAGTTGAAAACAAATTATTTTATTGGATTAGAAAAGCAGGATCTGGAAATGTCAAAGTCTGATATGTTTAAATGAGATAAAACCATGATAAGGTGAAAGAGATAAAAGCGAAGTTGGAAAAAATTTAAATAATTTATCGATACGATGGAAAATAGAGGAAAGCGTAAATAATTTCATAGGAATTAGAAGATCAGCGTTTGTAGAAGATACAAAAAAAAAATTCACCGAATGGATCAATGGCAAAGTCCGATTTGTATAAATAAGATAAAACGGTGATAACGTGATGGAGATAAGAGTGATGATTTTTCAAGAATTTCAATAAATTAACGATAAGATGAAAAAGACAGGAAATGATTTTGTCGAGCAAGAAGATCAGCATCCATAACAGCAACATTAACGATAAACAAATACGACAATAAATAAAGAATCGATATGACGAATGGAAGAAAAAAATAAAACAATAAGGTAAACGATAACCTGTCACAGGAATGAAGTTAACTTAAAAAAAAAGTTTCACGGACGAATATGAAAAAGAAGAAGAAAAAAAAAATTGCACCGAACTAAAAATGGCAGGTATTTAGTGCACGAATACGATCTTTTAAGCGGAAGCACGTAAAGCCTGCATTCGAGGTGCGCGACGTAGATTGATTTACGAATCTCCCGAGAAGGAGAGAAAGAAAGAGAGTAAAAAGCAAGAGAGAGAGAGACGAATGAAAGGAAGGAGTGCATAACGCCCGAGTAAAAAAGGGAAAAAAAAGACGGAGCTATACCCGTTGATCTCCCATAACTTAAGGATAACAGAAGAAGTATAGCGAAGAAAAAAAAAGATGGAGAAAAAAATTTCGTAATTCCGACGAGGTTTCCAAAGGAGAGAATCATTAATATTTAAAGAAGGAAAACGAAGAGGCGAGATAGTGCGTGTTCCGCGAGCCGTTCGCGACGAGACGAAAATATCTCACGTGCGTCGAACGAAAGAGAGAGAGAGAGAGAGAGAAGCTCTTTTGGAGGACGTCGATGATGACGATGACGATGATGATTTTGACGAAAAAAAGATAGAAAGAGAGAGGAGAGGATCTTTGGTGAGCGACTGCACGAAAGATCGGAGGGAAAAAAAATTCGTAAGATAATTCCAATTTCTTACGTATGAATTTATTGTATTATGAAATATATTTGACAAATTAAATTCCATTTTTATTCGTAATAATATTCTATATATAATTGTTGATGCTAGGAAAACTTTGCCTCGAGCTTAGCTTCTCTAATTCGCGTTGCGATAAGCCGCACGTGTTCCGTCGTCGATAGATAATCGAACTGTCGGGTGGCCCACTGTTTTCAGTTAATACGGCCCTGGGCTGCTAAACAACGCGGACGTTTGACGTTTCGCCGAAGGTCGCGTGCTCTGGCTTTATATCTGTTTCGCTCTTGCACCTGATGTACTCTAACCCTTTTTCTATATCCGTCTCTTTCTTTCTAATAGCAGACCTATAAACACAAATCCGTGTAGTAAATTCACCAATCGTTAACGTGTATTCTAAATAATCGTTTTAGGCTGAAAAAGTGCTCACATTTTTTTTTCTACAAAACTTGAACCAACTTTTTTTATCTTCTTCTTACAATTAGTCTCGAACGAGATCACGTTTCTACAATGATTTTTAAAATTGATCCCATTTGTCACTCGTTGTTCCGGTTTAACCCTAAATTCGCATAAAATTTGTCGTTACGAAAGATTCGCTCATCGGATCGCTTTAAGAAACTCGTTTCGCGCGATAGGAGTTAAGGAGAAAGAACAGTGGGACGTGGTATTTTGTACATTTTCTTGACTGATTAATACGCGAAGGCATTCTCTTAACGGCGGTAGAAGAGGCAGAGGCCGCGGTAGCGGAGGTCGTTAACACTGATAAATGGGTAGAAAGAGAAGCGAGGTACGCGATTATTGGGGTTTAAATATTCTGTTTATTAATTATATATGTATTCGCACCTACCGTCGCTCGATATCTAAATATATTTTGTATATATATCAGCATTACGTAGTCCACGGTACATGTTGAAGCTTGAAACATGTTTAATATCTGTTCGATATATCGATTACAAGAATATATTCAGTTTTTTATGCTCCAAATATTGATAGTCGAAACATGTTCTTTATGTGCTTCAAATGTTGATATTCCAAACATGTTCTTTATATGCTTCAAATGTTGATATTCGAAACATGTTCTTTATATGCTTCAAATGTTGATATTTGAGACATGTTCTTTATATACTTCAAATGTTAATATTCGAAACATGTTCTTCGTGTGCTTCAAATGTTGATATTTTAAACATGTTCGATATATATTGATTTACAAAACATGTTCAACATATTTTTTTAATATGCTCTTGTTCTGCTCAATCTATCGATGTTCGAGACATATTCAATTCGTTCAACACATCAATGTCTAAATATATCGCTGTTAAAAATTTTGTCATTACATGTTGACTATACCTAATACATTAATCTCCAAGATGCAGTCAGATATACTCGAAATATGTTTCATATAGGATTCAATATACTAATTTTGATGTCATACCAATTATACGTACCGACTTTAGGACGTGATATTCGCGTAACTCGCATGCTCAGAAAGAAAATTTGCATAAATTAACGTAAAACGTTATCGTTTTCTCCGTTTAAACTGTTAAATTTTCGCACGAAACGCAGGAGCTCACGCTCGAAGCCAGAACGCGTGCCAGTTCGCACGTTCCTTAACGCGTTTTATCGATTTATAATCGTAATCGTGCGAAAGATAAGACAGTCGGTCGCAAGGCTATTAAAACGCTACGCGCGAAACGTAAGTGTTCTTAATGAATTGGAACGCGTGCTCGAGCGATTATACGAGCGATGATGAACGTGATGATTAACGCGAATGGAGAAGTATTGACCCTTTAGATTAGCTCTTGTTACAAACTTTCGATAGATGATATGATAATAATCGTTAGAGTTAAACAAGTATGGTAAAAAATGAAATCAACCCTTTATATTCTATCTTTTATTCCAAGTAATATATACATTAATATGTTATTAATTTTATACCGTTAATGTAATATTCATATATGCACGAAGACCAGAAATCTGACGATATGATTTCTATCAAATTTGACGTAAAATCCAAATATTAGTTAATAAATAATTACATAAAATATATACTCCCATATTATCAGAAAATTGCGAAGCGTTATCTAAAAATCACAGTAAGCATCGTCGAACACACGATATTGAATAGAGTAACATGGGTGACGCTTGAAACGAGCGGGAAAAAAATATTTTCTCTTTACGCTTATCGACGATAACGTATGGGGTCTCGGGGTTGGGGGTCGAAAACCAAAAATCGAGGAGAAAAAAAAATTGTAGTAACGGATATCGTCGACGTGGATCGAACGACAGAATCCGGGGAAACGTTTTGATTGCACGCGCGCCCTCCGAAAGTGATTTTCGATCGTCTCGAGTGGTTTTCCGTGCGGGACGATACCCCGTTCGATCGTGTTTTTATTTATATTTTTTTTATATATTTTTCATTTTTTGCTTTTCGCGGATCGAGCGTGAGAGAGACAGGAACATAATGATCGCAATATTCCAACCGGCAATTGCTATTGCGGATTTGCTTCGCCCTTTCATATCTTTTTTTCATACTATTTTCCCTTCCCTTTTTTTTTTTTTTATTTTATTTTTATCTTGTTTCCACTCTCAGGTGAAAATGTCATTCGCGAACCGCGAATCTGTTTTCTCTCGTACGGGCCAGGAAACACGTATGCGAGTGTATGTGTTACTCGTGGATAGCCACGTACCCGATTGATATACAGGGTGCCTCGTCTCAATCGATCCTACATATATATGTATGTATTAGTGAACTCGTTAATCGAACGATAGATATTTGTAAATATATATCGAATTGTGTTTTCAAAACTTTTGGTATAAAAATTGTTTGAAAATTTATTTTAATTTGTTACTATCGCTAATCGATTCTTATATGGGTTTCAATTAAATCGATCAAAATTGAACACCCTGTACACGAATGTATATGCTATATGCTATCCATCGTGGTCGAAATCGATACGTGTCATTAAACGCTGGCGATGCATTTAAAACGCGCGAAACGATCGAAAAGAGTCGCGTTTAATTAGACACGCGAAACTTTTTCATTAGGAAAAAAAGGCGCGCGCGGGGCCGATCGTTCGTCACGGCCTCGGCACCGATTTTATCGGCACGGATACTCGCTCGGCCGCTGCGTGCGAGAAAAATTCGCGTTTGGCTTCCTCTTCTCTGTAGCTCGATTTTTAATTTCATAAGTGCTTGTGTACGAGAGAGCGAGAGAATTCGATGGAAAAAAGGGGTGAAAAGTGAGATTTAGAGTGATGAGGAACGATTTACGTACGTTGCTTAAGTTTTTTGAAAAAAAAAACAGAAATGAAAACGTACGAAAGGATTGGGTGATAGGGAAATTATTGTCCACGCGTGATCTTACCTTACGGGGTTTGCGTTTTTTGGGGGAGACACAATATGGAAATAACGAGGGAAAAGGAGGGAGAAGATAAAGTATTGTCCATGCGAAGGATCTTTTAGGAATGAATGAATTTACGTTAATTTCTATGCAGACAGTAATAGCCGTCGTTGTATATATTTACAATAGTTTGCTATATATTAACATTATCTCGTCTTTTTTAAATTAGCAATTGTAAAGAGGCTTCGACGTTATCGATTAATACACGCACGCGAGGCAAAGGCCGCTCGTAAATCGATGTCTCGCAAGGTCCACGTGCTTTCCGTCGTTTGCGATCGATTTTGCATCCTCGCGGGATTCATCAAGATTGTACGTTTTTGTTATCATCGTTCAAAGATTTTCTTTTGCATTATGAAATAATTAATGGACTTGAAAAAGTATGGATAATATTAATAATTATCGTGGAAGGCTCTTCGCAAAGGCGTCGGATCGAATGTCTAGCGAGCAAGTAGAGCAGAGATGACATTAGCCGGACTGCACGAGTCACATATCATTCACGCATCCGATCCATAATATCTGTGATCACAACGGACGAAAACCATTAATTAAAGTTATAAACGTAACATCTTTATTCAAAATCGTGATATACAACGATTATAAACTGAACAATTCTGTTTCTTGAACAATCTGAACATTTTTAGAACAATTCAGTTGCTAGAACAATCTGAACATTTTTGGAACAATTGGAACACCTTTATTCTTTGAACAATTGGAACAACTTTATTCTTTGAACAATCTGAACAATATCCTTCGACCAGTGTCATTGTTTCAACAATTTGAACAACGTGAACAATCACATTGTTCGATAAATCCGAACAATTTTGTCCTACGAACGCGATAATTTCAGGTAAAAGATGGTAATATTACGTGGGACGCATTATATCCGCATAAATTAGACCGCGAATACAATTTTCTCTTTATCATCGAATGGCCAGTCCCAAAGCGGCTATCGTTAATTTCGCGAGATCCGTGTTACATGGTAGAGCAACAAAGCGTAAATTATTATTAATATGATTAAAATTGAATGGTGATGTTGTGGTCCGGATTGCTACGGGCGAATGATTTTCCCCGTTTCCCTATAATGTAGCATTATTACAATCGTTTCTGTCACGCGTTATAATTATTATTTCTTTGACGATAATCCTGGCGCGCGTGCCTCCCGCACGAATTTACAGAACCCTTTTAACATTTTATCCCAAGTACGCATAGATTAGAGTTGGTATAGATCGAAGTTACGTCGATTATATTTTTAATTTATTCATCATATTTTATTACGTTATTCCTATCCATATGGAAATATAATTTTAATGAAAAGTTGATTAAAGATTAGATTTGATTGGAATGATCGATTAGCGATCGGAATGACATCGTTTTATACCATTAATTTCTTCCACTCACGTTATTTATAAATTATATCTATAGAACTGAATTAGGTCTTTTGTTTCCTTCCACTTTTCTACTTTCTCATTTTTCCTTTCTTCTCTTCCATCCCCTCCTTTATTTATTTTTCTTTTATTTTTAACTGTAGAAACGTCCTCCGAACTGTAACGAAGCTGTACAAAGTTACGACGACGGCTCTTTTGCGCGTGTGCGCGCGCGCGCGCTCGTTCAACTCTCACGTTGCTAACTTTGAAATACCTGCTCGTGTAAAAGTTTAAAGAGCTTTCCGAGTAGCTAGCGCGTCTTTTCTTCGGAGTTTCTGGGAGAGGAAGATACACGATCGCCGATGTGCCTCAACACGTTGATCATTTCATTTCTTTCGAATTCTTTTTCTCTCTAACGTTGACCGCATCAACATTTCAGCAACGAAATATCATTGACATATCGTGATAATATAAATGCATCAACATTTTGTCAAAACTTTATCAACCTGTCAACATCATTTTATCAACTTATCATCTAAATGTCACCAACATATACTTAGAATATCGATACATTAAAAGCATATATCGATGATATATGCTCAACAATATTTTATCAACGTGTCATCTAAGTGTCACCAACATATACTTAGAATATCGGTACATTAAAAGCATATATCGATGATATATGCGTAACAATGTTTTATCAACGTGTCAGCATCACTTTATTAACGCAAATTTGGCACAGGTTGATAATATCAACAGATCAACGCATTATCAATACCGTGACGATCCGATCGTTCCTCTTATCTCTCGAACGTGTAGATCTCACGTGAACGATCAAACTCAAATCCCGTTTTCAACGTTCTCTCGTACCGGAAAAAGAGATCGCTATCCCGGCGAACGGCTGGCTGAAAGATTTATGGAGAAATAAGCTCTCGCACGGTCGTAAAAAGTGCTCGCAATTGAAATCGCGCAACTTCTTTTCACGAGGGGGGGTTAACAGGTGTCAGCGTGGCAGGCAGCCGCATAAGCCGGACTATTATTCGAAAAATACATAACATATTTCGAATATTTCATGGCAGCCTCGTTAGAACTTTTCTCTTTCCATTTTCGACGAGATGAACACAAAATAAGGGGGAGTGGGTGGAAGGAAAAAAACAAAGCGAACATTTCCGGCGTTTCGTTGCACGGAATCATCAACCAGCCGAGCGTTAATTAAGAGAGACGGGTTTGGAGTCGATTCATCGAGTTATCGCGTGTGCGTAACGATATTATCTCCTTTGGTCCGAAAAAAAGAGTGAGAAAAAGTGGTGGAAGAGGGAGAGAGAGGAATAACAACGAAAAAAAGAATTAGAGAGAGTGAGAAAGATTATCAAACTCGTTCGTAAGTCATTTACTTTAAAGCTTCTTAAACGTACGTCTATGTAGTGGGGCGTACGTCACGTTATTTATAACCAAAATGGACCTTTTTTTACATTTCTACGAATTACACTAACTCGATGGTCTAACGAACGAAAAAAGAAAACACGCTTATTTTTCGATAAGTTCGTCACAAAATGTACTGTTTTTTTTAACAAATGTTTGCAATCGGTTATAACTTTACAGTTGTGATCACGATTAATTAATAGAACCAAAAACGATATTAAATGTACTCACTTCGCTTTTTGTTCTTTAGATACATCGAGATAAAAGCAAAATATTTCGCAAGTGATAGACATTAATACGGGCGAATTCGAACGTTAATTAGAGGATAGAGAGATCGAGCTAGCGTAATCCAACGAGGTGATATTACTTCGGTTTAATGCGAGCCTCGATTTCCCGTCGATTTCGACACGAAAAATCGTCAAATTCGAAGGAAACGAGAGCTCGTGGTCGGGTTTACTAGCAGCGTGATTTTGTAATTTGTTATCGTGAATTTAATGGTTAAATTATGTGAAAATACTATATGTGATATCGATTGCAACAAATTTAACAATCTATGTATTTTATCTATCTTTCTAACGCGTGTTCGACGCAACCAACCTATTCCACCTTTCATTTTTTTTATGTAAATCATAAATTAACAATTATTTTACGATCATATTATCATTTTGTTAATCATACAAAATAATTGGAAACAATATCACGTCGTTAAACATATTTTAATAATTATTTTATAATCTCTTATTATAATTATCCTCTCATGTAATAATAATCCTTCTACTCGTTTCAATTTTTATTTTATTATATAATTTTCATCAAGATTCCAAGAGCACTTTTCTCAAAATCTGATCGCAACGAATCTAAGAATCTATCTATTTATCTATCTCTCTCACTCTCGTGAAACATTTACACACAAATCGAGCCGAGTAGCGACCGCGAAGATTCTAGTCTAATTTTACACCAGCCACGAGTTTACCAGCGGTGTCCTTACCCTTCGGCCGTCGGCGTATAAGTAGAAAGCTCGACCGACTTTCGAGACCGGCTAGCGATTATATGAAAAAAGACAATTTCGACCAATCGATTTCTTGGATTTCTTTAAAAAAAAAAACAAGATTGACGTTCTTTGTATCTCACAATTTTCTACAATCACCTTTCACCCGAAAAACAATTTCGTGATTTCCTTATTTTTTATCTCCAAAACAATTTTTTCATTCTCTTTATCATTCTTTTTTGTAATAAATTAAACAAATACATAAATTATGAATATCGTTGATTCTTGTATAACACGATACTTACAGAATAACAAGAGTGTTAAATAAAAAGGAAACTACAACCAAAGTCGTAGCACGTTCTTCCTAGCCGCCTCGATAATCGAATCAAAAGCTTGCGACGTTGAGCTATCGATTGCCGTCGCGATTATGCTCTTCTCGTACTCTTTAACGTCGAATGCTTCATAACGTTGAACACTTTGGAACTGGAAAACAAATCTAATCTTAATACGTCCGGAGAAAATATTTTAATGATATAAAAAAAAAAACGGTTTCCACTTTTCGTAAAAAAAAAAGCATAATTTTTTTTTTTATTTGAAGCACGAAAAATCACGTTGCTTTCGTAACGCGTCTAGTTTAACACACATGCGTGTACACTTAAACGGATTGACCCAAAGAAAACCTCTGAAATGACACAAATAACGAGATACACATGCGCTACTTGTTCTGTTATTATGTAACAATATAAACAACGAACCAGAAGGGTTGCAAAATGGGACAAAAAAAAATCTAAACGACCCCGAACGATTTTAAATTCCAAGATCTCACTTTTCGTTCGCACGCATCGGTGCAAGTAGGGTTGCCGGTCGGGAGGCGCGTTTTTATCAACAACGTCAAAATTATTTATGATCTTTCTTACGTTACGTAACGATTATAATTCACAATCATAATCATAATTTCACAATTCACAATCATAATTTTCTTTAATCGACATGCCAAACGATCTTAACATCTCGAAAACGTTATATGACATAAAACTTCGTAACGATTAAATAAATTTTTTTTATAGAGAACGAAAAAAAAAAGCTAATAACAAAGTTGGTCCCATTATCGAGGTGCACTTTTGAAACTTTTTAACCAATAATTGTATAATATACTTTATGCTTATTACACGGCAAATGGTATGAGCCAACTACACTGTGTGGGCCAAAGGTATCACGCAAATATATTGCGCAGTGTATGAAGAAAGAGAGAAAGAGGAAAACACACACAGGAATTTATACATATAGAGACACACATACACATAATGCCATCACGAAAATATCCGCGAATATGTCACGCGAATATACGTTAGCACGAGCTCTGACATAATTACGTCTATGCGTGTTCCCTCGGCTCGCACATGTCCGCGACACGTGCGTGCACGGCGTTCACGCATTAGGCACAGCAATAAATACGCTCGAACAGGAAGGAATAATAAAAGATAAGCTCGCATCGTCCGCTGATATCGGCCGTACATCTCCACGTGTGTGTGGAGTACGACATATACGATTATATGTATGCAAAAGTGTATGAGAAAGAGTGAGAGAGATAGTACCGGTCTGTCTTTCTGTCTCTTATACACATTAGCAGGCATTAGATAAACTACGATTATCAATGTTACACATTCCACTACAACCTACGTGTACGTTCCCTGTTCTCAACGAGCTAATTCAAAAATGAATCGATTATATCATCCGATAAAAAAGATGCTTTTTGTCTCAAGAATAAACAAAAAAAAAGTGATCAAAATTTAGTAGAAGACACGGGTTGCAAATAAAATATTTAGTTGGACTAACTTGCTAAAAAAATATTTGCAAAGTGTACGTTCCCTGTTCTCAACGAGCTAATTCAAAAATGAATCGATTATATCATCCGATAAAAAAGATGCTTTTTGTCTCAAGAATAAACAAAAAAAAAAGTGATCGAAATTTATTAGAAGACACGGGTTGCAAATAAAATATTTAGTTGGACTAACTTGCTAAAAAAATATTTGCAAAGTGAAAGAAACAAATGATTCCGATTGATACAGAAAAGAATAACTCTTTCTTCGCAGCAGGGTCGCGGGGTGCAGTTCAGACATGGGAAGTGAGCATTACTGCCTGAGGTGGAACAATCATCAGAGCAACTTGCTGGGTGTGTTCAGTCAACTGCTGGAGTCGGAGTCGCTGGTGGACGTGACACTGGCGTGCACGGAGGGACCATCGATACGCGCCCACAAGGTAGTCCTCTCCGCGTGCTCCAGCTACTTCCAGGCCCTGTTCCTCGACCATCCGAACCGGCACCCCATCGTCATACTAAAGGACGTACGTTTCGCCGAGCTACGTACCCTCGTCGACTTCATGTACAAAGGCGAGGTAAACGTCGAGTACTGCCAGCTCTCGGCGCTTCTCAAGACAGCGGAGAGCCTTAAGGTGAAGGGATTGGCGGACATGACGAACATCAACGCGGCCGTCGCTTCCCGGGAGGACCAGCAATCGCAGCAGCAACAGCAGCAACAGAATCAGCAACCGCAGCAACAGCAGAGTCAGCAACAGCAGTCTCAGCAGCAACACGATAGAAGCTCCGAGTGTTTGCAACGCGAGTCCTCGCGAGAGCAACAGCAACACCATCGAGATAGTATAAAGGATCTTGGTAGTAATAGTAAATCCACCGAGGGAAACGTTCCAGGCGTCGCGACGGCCACCGCAGCCGGCGCGACGAACTCCAGTCAAGGCACGAAAGAATCTACCGATCAACAGCAACCGCAACAACAACAGCAACAACAACAGAATCATCCGCAAGGTGCGACGAACGATTCGGGCGAAGTTGTCGATATGACGGATTGTCCTGGTTCACCAACCGGTCCTGGTAGTCCATGTCCTGGTCCACTTGCCCTGGATCGACCCAGGAGGGACTCCGAAGATGCTGGTAGCCTCGAAGAGACCAGGGGCTCGCTCAGTCCCATTTCCGTGCATAGTGGCCCATCAGATATGAGTCTTAGTAACAATACTGCTGGAACACCTGGGGTTTTACCTTTGAATCTACCGCAAAGCCGACTTCCGTCCCCGCACAGTACTGAACCACTCGCTGGGCCTTCGGGCCTACCTCCTGTTCAGCAAGTCCCGCTTGTAAGTATAACTTTTTTTTAGAATAATGGAGTGTAGCGAGCGTTTGTTGTATTTTTTAAAAGGCATCATTTGCGAAGGTCCTTGATTTGAGAATTTAGTGTTGGCAAAAGATTTGTGTGGATTTTTTCAAAGTTTAGAGTTTGTCAAGATCTATATAACATTTAGGTTTTTCGAAATTGAGGAAGTTTTTTTTTTTAATCTAGAGAAAGTATTCTCCCTCAAACTATCATTCTTGTTTGAAATTTATGTCTATCCCTTCTCTTCGCTTTCCTCTCTATTCGTTTCGATGTAAACTCAATGACATTTGCAGTCGTTGAAAAAGGAAATGGACTGGGAAAGATCAACCGAGGAACGAAGCGCCAGCAGCGAAATTTCCACGGATTATAGACTCCCGCCAGATCCGGTGAGTTTTCTAATCTTATCTGTTTCTAATCTCTTTTTTTTTACTTCTTTTTCTTCTCCCATTACGTATACATATATGTATATACATGTACGCACATATATGCCTACATACATGTGCGTGTGTGTATGTAACATGCGTATGTGTGTGTACTAGTATATACGTATATGTATATTGCGATTTATTGGATAGTTTTTATTATTCTCGTGTCTCGCTGCTCTGCATTTATATACATACATATATATCTGTATATTTATAGTTATTATATATATATTACGTATATTTTATATTTTTGCGTATCGATAATCATCGAAACGTTGGTACTACGATCGTCGGCGAACACGCGAGATCGTGAACGTTCCATGAAAAATGATATTCATTGAAAGATGATTAACACTGATATTATATATCCATATGTTTATATTGTTACTATTTATTATTACATTATATCTATCGAATTCACTTGCATGTGGGTCTATTTGCATGCGCCCAAATGCTTTGCTGTTTGCTGCTCTCCCTGCTAACGTCGATAAACAACAAAAAAATAAGAGAAATTCACTTTTTTCGAAATTTCCTCGAATTTTGAGTCTCCGTCCTCGTGCAAACGAAGGGAAGAAAATGAAGAATAAGCGCGATGTTCACGACGTTCGACGCTCTAACATCATCTCGAGATGAGACGTATGCGTTAGAAAAAAAAAAAATTACAGACAAATTACAAAGTGAGATAATCGTGCATGTCTACTTTTTTGGCGAATATTTATATATTTATATATATATTTATCTATCTATCTATCTTCTTTTCCGAAAACTAATTCACTGTCCCATTTTTCGGAGATTCTCCCCCACCCCCTCTTTCTCTCTCTTCCTAATTTCTTCGATCTCCCTTACTCTTTCTCCCCTCTCTACATATATTTCCACAAAAACTTCCATCTATTTCTTCGATCCTTCTCACGCGCGTGATTTCTGTATCCCGTTTTATCACGCACGTAGTCGTGCATCTCTTTTATCCAAACTCGAATTCCCCAGCTGTCTCTTACTCTCTCACACACACACGTATGCACACACTTGGCTCTTTGATGGAGCTAAATCGATGAACACTCAAAGCGTTCGAAAATTCGTCGAAGTCTTTTCTAACGCTTCTTTGGTCCTATATATCTTTCTCTCTCTGTCTCTTTCACTTTCTATCTACCCCCTTCTCTCTTTCCCTCTCTCTCTCTCTATCTGTCTCACTCTCACTCTCTCTTTTCTCTTTTCCAATCCACGTCAAAGAAAAAGGAGACCAAACGTCCACTTTGTCCCAGTCCTGCCAGCCTGTCTTGCTAGCTCACTGTCAAGAAGTTGACCTTCGTTTTTGGCCATGGTTGTTTTTTACTACATTTATATATATATATATATATATATGTATATATACATACATATATGCGTTTATATATTATATATATATATACATGTAAACGTTGCGCATCGTTTTTTCATGGCGATATATCGATATATATATATTTACTACATATTTGAGTTCGATACATACATATATACATTTAAAAGAAGCAATACATATATATATGTATCTATATACATATGTACACATGTATATCTGTGTATACGTATTCATTTGGCATACCGTTATACATATAAAGATATATCGGCATTCCATATTTTACATATATCTCTATCTCCATTATTATTATTATTATTATTATTATTATTATTATTATTACTATTATTATTATTATTATTATTATTATTATTATTATCATTATTATTATTATTATAATTATTATTATTATTATTATTATAATTATTATTATTATTATTATTATTATTATTATTACTTCTTGTATACTATTTGTATTTTCGATTGTCGTTTTTCTATATACGTTGAATGCAAATGCCTTTTTTGCTACGGGAATTTAAAATTTTCCCGCCGAATATCGTCGGCGCTGTGCCGCCGGAAGCGCGTCGTGTCGTTCGGGTCGGAGGGACGAGGTCGGGTTTGGAGGGGGACGGGGGATTTTGGAGTGAAAGCTGCTGAGATCGTATGTTATCATTTTTATCCACACGTGCGTACGATTGTTAAACGATAATGTTATACAAAAAAAAATTATATATACAAAGCAAGAAAAAATTGTACACTAACGGTCTTTGTTTACATTATTATTATTATTATCCTTATTCTTGTTCTTCTTCTTCTTCTTATTATTATGATTATTATTATTATTCATGATCAACAAAACCACCTTTGTAAAAGAAACAAAAAAAAAAGAAACATGGGGTGCGCGCCGCGCCAAACAAAAATGAGCGTCAACTTCTTGTGCTACCGTTTCACGTACGATCTGAGATGGTGAAAAACAAAAAAAAAACAAAAAAATGGCAGCCTCTCAGCGTACGGAGACACTTCTTCCACCGAACGTAGTACCTCGGTTAGAGAAAGAGAGAAAGGGAGAGAAATTTGGAAAGAGAGAGTGAGAGAGAGTGTGTGTGTGTGTGTGCGTGCGTGCAACTGTGAGAGACAAGAGTGTAAAGTACCCAACGCGTAGTTGCGGAGGAGCCTTGTTTGCATATATTATTTATTTATTTTTTTTTTGTTGGTACCTCTCTCTTTCTTTCTTTCCTCTTCTCTCTCCGAAGGAAACATGTTAGAGGAATGTCTAGCAATGTGAAAAGGTCGCGGACCGAGCGCGGTCGAGACGAAGGTACGATACGTTCTAGCGTACGTCGACGACGAGTAGTAGTACCTTAGGTAGAAGATAAATTTTGAGCCGATGATTATTAGAAAGAGAGAAAGAGAGAGAGAGAGAAGGAAATATCGAACACGTAGCTTGGAAACCGATCAGATCTAGATCTAAACACAGTCGAAAGATCGAGTGGAAGAGTTGCTAGATAGAGATAGTTAGATTTAAAAAAAAGTAGAGGAGGTAAAGAAGGAAAAAGACAAGAAGTTGATGTTCTTGTTTGTTTGGTTGCAGGAGTTGATGGGTGTGGATGAGCGGGTGTTTGCGTGCATGTACTGCGGTGCCTCGTTCCTCCACCAGAGCAAGCTGACGCGGCACATCCTCTCGCACAGCCTCGAGTCGCTCAAGTACCGCGAGCAGGCAGCCCACCTGCAGCTGCAGGCTCAGTTGGGCCTCGAGACCGGTATGCACCTTGGTAGCGAGGCCCACTATCCCGCGGCGGGTACGATCGAGCCAATGGACCTCGAACTAGCAGCCCATTCTGACCCGACATCAGGCGTGGTCCTCTGCAAGTTCTGCGGCAAGTCCTTCCCGGACGTGGGTAGTCTAATAGCCCACTTACCGGCGCACACCGGCGACCGGCCGTTCAAGTGCGAGTTCTGCGGCAAGGCGTTCAAGCTCCGGCACCACATGAAGGACCACTGTCGCGTGCACACCGGCGAACGGCCTTTCCGGTGTAACCTCTGCGGCAAGACCTTCTCCAGGTCGACGATACTCAAGGCCCACGAAAAGACACATTACCCCAAGTATGTGCGCAAGTTCCTGTCCCCGAGCCCCGTGGATCCCTCCGAGGAAGAGGCCCCACCACCCCCACCGCCGCATCATTGAGTTCTGAGCCTTCGACGAAGCCTCCGAAGCCACCAAGAGGACCGCCGACGACACCGCAGTTGCTACCAGCTACAACACCAACACCAACCCCACTACCAACACCACCACCACCAACAACAACGCCACAACTATGATCCCATATCCCTCCTGCAGCTTCCTCGATACCCTACCGCAAGTCCGACGACTCCACTCGATGACCCAACGACCCCTATGATATCCTCTGACCTACGTGTCCTATCCTCTATCCTTCTAACCCCCCCGCCACTACCCGATCCCTCGCTTCTTCATCGGCCGGCCCTCTCACCGAGCGACGAGGTAAAAGCCGGCGGTATTTCTAGTTAGTCCTGTGATTTTGGTTAGGATGGTTGGTAAACGTCGTGCCCAGGGGGAGGGACACGTTAAACACGAGCTCCCTCGTTTAATCAGTGCTTTAAGACGAAACGTTTAGCTTATTATACATATATATATATATATATATATATTATATATTATATATGATAAATTATTGGAGGTATATATATATATATCTATAGATGGAGAGAGAAAGGGAAAGAATGAGAGAGAGAGAGAGGGGGAGAGAAAGGTGGTATGTTAGAGAAATGCTGATGAAAGAAGTAAACAGAGCGAGAGAGAGAGAGAGAGAGAGCGCGAGAGAGAGAACGTGTGGAAGAGAATTTAAGCCGCCACGGATGGTGCTTTTAAGAGATTTTGATAAAATGCTGTGAATACTATATTGATTACGATAACTATAATGAGAAAGAAGAAGAAGGAGCAAGAAGAAGAAAAAGAAGATGAAGATAATGATGAAGATATTGTAATAATGTACTAACGTTGTACGATTGTACGATGTGACTGTTGTTGATACGATTGAGAATATTTTATACAGTTGACAGAGGGGCGGGGTGGGGTGGGGGGTTAAAAGAGTGGGGTGGGGTTAAGAATATGGGCGGGGGGGTGGGATTGATCTGAAAACACAGTGGCCGATGTACTAGGAAATAATAGCAGCGTGCGTCAATGTGCGTGAGAAAAGTTTAGGAAAATATAAAATGGCGTGAACGGGTGGAAGAGATGTGTGGTGGGGGGTTTCGAAAGGAAGAGAGAAGAAAGAAAAAGGTCGGGGGTTGCTAAATAAGTTGTTACGAGTGCGCTGGCATTTTTTCTTAGTGGCTTTTTTGTCGGACTTCGTTTTTATCTTCTCGTTGATCTTCTTTTTTTTCTTTTGCTTTTTCTCGTTTTTTTTTCTCTTCGTTTTATATACAATATGAAGTCGCAATCGAGCTCGGCGAAGCAAACCATGGACGTCGAATTTTGGATTTCGAGAAGGTAGAGTCCGCGGGATGACCGCGTTCGTTCGCGAATGCATTTAGGCACGACATATCGACGATATTACTATATATATACATACATATATATATATATATAGCTTCTTTTTATTATTACGAATAGGAACGTTTGAAACGCGGACATCGCGGGACTCTACGTTCTTCGGGAATTTATCCAGCGGTAGGTCTTCGCGGTTTTTTTTTTTTTCTTTTATCACTAGAATACGAGTTTAGAATTTTTAAAAAAGAAATAAGAGGAAGATGAAAAAAGCAAAAAAAAAAAGGAAAAGCACACACGTTGTACTTACTTTTTTCTTTATTCTCTTTGTTTTCTTCTTCTTTACTTTTGGGCTAGAGTTTGAAAAAGAAGAAGGAAAGAAAAAAAAATCAACAAATTTCGGGCATCTTCCGTAACGCCACTTCTACTCTCTTCTTTATTTTCTCTTTACCTTCTTTTCCTTTCTTAGCTCAATTTCGTAATAAATTTATCCCGCGTTCTCTTAGATAAGTAGACAAATTTAAATCGCGTCCAACTAACGCGCGATTTTTTAGTACTACTCTTTTTATTTATTTATTTCATCGCGCGCGTGTCTATCGGGTTCGATCAAAAACCAAAAGGGACAAGAAATTGGGGAGACGGTGGGGGGAATTTTGCTCTCTATCGATGCGTTCTAAACGTTTACTGAAAGTATCATTTAAAAAAAAAACGGAGAGAAAGAGAGAGAGAGAAAATGAGAGAGTGAAAGAATACGAGTGTAACAGATCGTTCCTTTTTTTCCTCGCTCTGGTTTCTTTATTATTTTCCTTTTTATCCTTCTTTAGAACGAACGACGATGACCTCGCGTTTCTCTACACGAGCGTTCGGGTGATACGAGAAGCAGTATTCGAAGTACATAACATAATTTTTTTTTTGTTTTCCTATTAGGTAAGGTAAGATTAATTAGCGTAGCATTATTTGCGCGCGGAGGATGAGAAAAGATGGCGGTGTGCAAAAGAGAAAAAGAAAGAGAGAGAGAGGGAAAAGAGAAAAAGATAAGGGGCCGATGAAAAAAATCATTTCATTGTTTTTTTTTTTTTTTTCTTTCCTTTTTTCTTCCTTCTCATTGTTTTTTCACTTTGCAAATAAAGAAAAGTCAAGAGGCAATTCGAATTACGATTTAAAATAAATGAATATTGTGAAATCTTCCAGATATTAGAGATAAAAATGGAAGAAAAAAAAAAGTGATACAAGCGTGCAACTACGAAAAATCGTATCTTACGTGCGAAAGAAAAAATAGTGAAAAAGAATAACTCGTAACTTCGAATGCGATAAGAGTTTCTCTCTTTCGAAGCTGCCCGGAGCTGCTAGAACGCATTGTATATTTACAGGCCGGTTACTTTCCATCGTCTCCTTCTTTAGAAGGGCCCTCGCAAATGGAGTCGCTCGAAATCGATCGATCTTTGAAATATTCATTCGCATTCCGCACAGAGAGCCGTAGCACCTCTCCTAGAACGAGCAAAAATGAGAGAGAGGCATAGAGAGAGAGACGAGAATCGTCGAGATATCGATTAATTCGACTCCTACCAAGATTTTCGGTCACCTTTCGATTCTCTTCGCGCGAGACGCGTTATGCAAATATTAATCTTCTCGTTCTCGTAACAAGAGGAGAAAGAAAATAGGAAAACAAATTTGGAAACAGGAAAAATGAAGAGAACTACCAAAATTGATAAGAAACTTTAAAAAAAAGTGATCATTCTTCGTACTGTGATGATAATAGACATATTCTTTCCAGATAAAAATTTATTTTTTCCCTTTTCAATTTCTTACAATCGCTACCCTCAACTTCCTCTTTTCGCTCTCTTACAAACAAAATTACCGTAGAAAACTCAATTGGTCATTTGTACAAAAAAAAAAATATATAAATCTGGCTGTTAATTCGAGAAAAAACAAAAAAATTGCATACTTTATTAAACCCAATCAACAACAGAAAAATCGCAAATATCAATCAACGAAAGTTCATTCCCGGGACTAAAAATTGTAGCAAAGATTAGAATCTCGTTATTCTTCGACGATTCTCCATTTGGATATGTTTTTTTTTTTCAATTTTCCCCTGCATCGCACGCGTCGCGTCACACGCATTAGAGTTAGATTTTAATTAGGACACGTTATCCACGAGATCGAACGGTGGCCCCTCGCGCGCGCTTTCGATTAATATTCACGAGCGAAAGTGCCGATAATGAGAGCTCAGGCCGAATATCAACGCGCGAGGCCGAAATGAAAATTCACCAATATGGCCGATATCGGGTATATATAACGGGCTAGCAGCAAACCCGACGATTAAAAGTCAACGTTTGGCAAATCGATCGCGGCCGTGAAGTGAAAATTTCGTGGCGATAAAAGCCACGTCCCGTATATGGTCCCACGTTGTACGGTATATCAGAATGCGATTAATTAAATTCGCCGTTCAAATTACGCGGGGCAACGCGAATACCTCTCTCTCTCTCTCTCTCGTCTAGTGCGACGACGATTTATCGCGTTTATTGCGTTTCGACTCATTATCGAACGGTGCTCGTTTCTCGATCGAAAACTGTGGAAATGACTGATACGGTGGTAAGGGGGGAGGAGAGAGATTACCGAGGGTAGCTGCTGGGGAAAAATCAAGGAAAAAAAAAAAAAGGGAGATTTTGAGAACGTCGTGGAGGAGGCCATACGTTTCGTGAGCCTCTAAAAATATAATGAGACGCATGGAAGATCGCATAACACGATGCATCGACCCGACGATACGGGCACGCTATGCGCGGTTCTTATCGCGTTCGTGAACGTATGTATATGCACGTATATCGCGAGCGCGTCACGCTCTTACGAGAGATAAATCGTCGATCGAAACAGCGACGCTCATTTTAGCCAAGCTTTCGTGGAGTCTCGTTTTTTCTTTGGTTTCACGAGAGAGAGAGAGAGATATATATAGAAGAAAATTGGGGACGCGTTGTGCTAAGCGATTAGTAGAAAATTGCGGTAATTCGATGGAGCGATCGTGGTGGTTGAAAAAATTTCAAGTTATTTCGTACCATAAGTTAAATGTTGGGTTGGATTATCTGCTGTCTTACCACGCGAAGTTGTATAAGGTATTCGAAGTAGCAATTTCGTACGAAGAAGTTTACGCACGAAGTTGCCGACTTGCCTGAAATAGTTTTGTCCAAGAATTTCGTTTTTTCATGCTGCCCATTTGAAGGTGCAATTGCAGTGTGGAGTTTTTCAATTTTTCGACTTTTATATGCTTTATTGCTGGGTTTGACAAATTTTTTTTCACAGTTCGATTTAACATCACGTTCGACGGGCAAGAAAATTTACCTACTTTTTTTTCTTAGTAAAGGAAGAATTACACTTTCGAGTCATCCTACAAAAACTGCTTTGATTTACTTTTTTTCTTTATTTTTCTTCTCTTTTTTTTATTTTTCTTCTCTTTTTTTTTTTATTTTTCTTCTCACCATTTCTTTCTCCAGTCCGTTTGTATTATAAATTCGTGACGATCGATCGTCCACCGTAGTAAAATTTCACAATCGTTGAACAAAAACGCACGCTTCGGCTTTCCTTCGAGCGTCCTTCCGAAAAACGGCGCGCGTTCGAAGCAGAGCACACTCGAAAAGGCAAATTGAGAGAAACAAAAAAAAAAAAAAAAAATCGCGCGGCACCCGTCTCGTAGAGTACAATCAATTAGCGAAGTTCCAATTAAAAGAGCGTGTAGGTATTAAGCTCGCACCGTTTGTGGAAGTCGTGCTTGCGATCTTTGGGATTGAAAAATCTTCGCCAACTCCTCGCGAAAATTATTATTATCTCGTTTTCGAAAAACAATAATAATAATAATAATAATAATAATAATGAAAAATAGAAGAAAGAAGGAGAAAAGAAAAATACTCGTACAAAAAGAATTGACTTAGGCCGATCGAAGGGAACCAAAACGATATTCCGTAGTTAACATATCAAGAAAACGTTTCACTCCGCTCGTAAATTAGAAATAATTCTATTAGACTAATAGCTAGACTAGCGTTACGTTAACTCTCCCCCCCTCCACCCCCTCCATTTTGTATATAGATATTATACTTACATATATATGTATAGTAGACTCCTCCCGTAAAAAAGAAACGTGAAAGATCGTCGACTTCGTCGAGTACGCGTCCTCGCGTTGCTACGTGAAAAACGCAATTCGTGTCTCGCGAAGGACACGTTTTTTTTTCTCTCTTTTTACGCGATTAGATAAGTCGATTATTCCGATCGTACAAACGTATATTTATTTCAACATTCACGTAGCCCCGTTCAAGCATGTCTCTCTCGCATTTTTTTCTTCGCACGTCGATCTCATGTTATATTGCCTTCCACACATTCGCTTCAGTGGCGACTGCGAAACTATTGACCACGATTCTTTGTTTCGAGTAATAAAAGTCATTGAAATCTGCTTGTTCATTTTGTAAGGACAGTATAATTTTAATGCCGTGTTACACGAGGGCACAATAATTGAAAATTTTCTTTTTTATAAAATTGAAAAGAAACGTAATCGTGTCGCAGTGGCCAATGAACGCAACGTTCACTTTACTTACTTATCCTTACACTCGCTGAAACTTAAAAAAAATGAGATCATTGCTCCGTTTCCACACTTTTGATGATCTTGAAACCATGTGGCCGTCTTTAACGAGAGTGAAAATCACCCTCGGCGAAGGCTATGTAGCTTAGTCCTCTAGTTTCTTGAGTTTCTATCTGAAAAGTTCCTAAAGAGCCGTTTTAACTCAGCTGTATGCATGTGTATATATAATAGTGTATGTAGTATATGTATGTGTAGTGACGGTACCTGTAGATCCTTTTTAATATTACTGTTTTTCTAATCACGTTATTTTAAATGGTTCTCGAGACATCTGTTTGGAAACAGAGCAAAAGGGGAAAAAAAATCTTTCTCCATCGAATTTCTTCAAAATCATTTCCTCCCTCTTTCTTTTCACGAAACGTACTTCCGTCCACGCGTGTTGTGAGATTTACCGTCTAATAAGATCTATAAGTTGATCGAATAAGTTTCGAATGATTTTTCTTCCTTGTAATTTTAAACCCCTTCTGCCCACCCAATCCCCTCGTCGTTCTGGACTTTATTAGACGATAGCCTAATCACTTGTATATGTATGTGTGTGTGTATATATACTATAGATATATCTCACAATGTACGTAAATAGCGATCATCCATGATTTTTTCTTCTTATTACCAGAAGAGTATCATCATACACGACGTATACATATCGAATAGTTTATTCCTGATTAGAGTTCCTGTAATAGGTAGACTAAAGCGCGAACGAGCGAGGAAACGATTTTCGAACGAGAGGGTTCAAAGAAATGCGAAGAAAAAATCGATTCAAACAATTGATCACGATCTATAATGATCCATGGATCACTTCGAAAGGGACGATCGAATCGACGAGTTCCTTGTTTTTTCTTTTCTTCTTCTTTTTTTTTTTTTGTTAGTTTTTCCTTACTTTCGCGTTACGAAAGAGCTTCGACAGTATTAAAAGTGTTACAAAGAATTATTTAAAAAAAAAAAAAAAAACTATCCTGTCGAGATTGTTCCAAGAATATACAAAACGTAAACTAGATCTGGTTAATACCAGATTAGACAAACAAATACGTCTAACCTACGCATATATAAATCTGGCGTATGTGAACGTAAGTTGCATGCATGTGTGTATGCCTGTGTGTGTCTGTGTGTGAGATAATGTAAATAACGAAATTTATTAAAAAAAAAAAAAAAAGAAACCAACTGTGCAATTGGCAAAGCACTTTTACGAAGTACAACGCGTTAGAATCGTTCATTTAATTATTCAATTTAGCGTTTAGTCTATGTGTGATGCGCTCACGCGATATACATATATATATATACATAAAACAAATATATAACTACACATAAGTTATATATAAATATATATATATATATATATATATATATACAACGGGGTAGATAATGTAGAAGCGATCATGAGATGGGGACAAGAAGAAAAAAAAGGATTAGATACGAGAAATGTCGTATGTACAATAATTATTATTTAGAAATACCCATTAATAGGTACAACAATTACGCCCGTGTTAATGTTAGTTAACGTATATACGTTTATTATTTCCGGACTAAAGTTCCTTGGGGTCTACGTACTCCGATGTGATGACGGTGCTTTGTTTCTCTTTTGTAAAACTGTAACGTGTATCACCTTTTTATTACGGCGTTTAATTATTAATTAAGCGTTTTTACTTAGGACTTATTTCTTTTTTTGTTAATTCTAACTTTTATCATTACGATTATTATTATAATTATTATTACTATTATTATATTAATTATTATTATTATCATTATGGTTATTATTATTATTATTATTAGTTGTCCTTATTATCCTTATTATATTACTATTACGTTTACTTATATACATACATTATTAAAATATATGAATACCTATTTTCAAACGTAAAAATACTGATTGAGGCCTGATTTTTTATTTTTCTTCTCTTACGCATGTCTTTATTTGTTTTCGCGTAGCAACGTTAACTTTTAGGTTAGAGAAGCGTCATATCACCCGGCCAGCTCTCTTTGATAGCGATACTTAATTTTCACGGCAAGTATACGAGTGTTCAGATAATTATTTGTTCATTTTTTTCAAGACAACAAGAGACAAAACATTTCCAGGCACGTTCGTAACAGAACGTTACTAAATTGAAAACCCTTTTTTTTTTATTATCTCCTTCCTTGTCCACGATTGCTTCGGCGTGCTGCTATGCGAATCGATACATTCCTAAAGGATCTCTCGTTTAGAAAATTCTTAAAAATTTGTTATTAACGCGTCGCGTTATTCGTTGTTCGATAGACGTTAGACGCTGGCGCACTCGACTGATCGTATAAAATAAGTAGGCTTTAAGTATTAAAAAAATGGGTAAGGGTGGATTCGTGGGTGAGGGTGGGGGGGTTGATCGAATAAGCACACTAACGAGCGGTATGGACATACTTACGTATAGTATTTTATCGTAAACGCACATAGGCGAAGAAGCATGTAGAAAAACGTATTGCATTAATAAAAACGTTTTTTAGGCGAATCTTCACAAACGATGATTGATCATCCTCGTGATTTCGGTGTCGCCAAGTGTGTTTCACGTTCGGATCGATGCCTCTCCAAGTATGTGATTATTTTTTTTTATATTTTTCTTATCGTACGATGGGAAATAGGAACAGAGAGATATGGTGTGTTGAAAATTTTCTTTTATTTCTTTTATGACTGGTCATGTTTTTGCAATCCTAATTTTTAGTGCTTTCTAATCACGAGATAGGAATTTGGAGTAAGAGATGAAAAGAATAAGTATGTTGAACGTCAATTTACTTTTTTTTTTATTCTATTATACTTCCAACCTAGAACAATGATTCCATGATCGGTTGAACACATTAACACACCATACTCATAGACACATAACTAGGAGAAATTGTTTGGAAGTTGCATTAACGTTGCACACGAGTCATAAGAAAATTGGAGAGTGCATCGGTACGAACGACTTTCGTTTCGATGGTGCAAGTTTCGCGCGTTGCGTTACGTTTCTCGCTCGCTTGCTTGCTGTTGCCGCGAAATGCTCGAGATAAGCAGAAAACATCCCCCTGAACGTCTGGAAAACTACGCTGGAACGGCCACGATTAAGTCCTCGTTTCGTATAACCGCGAATTGCGAATATTTTGTGAGTACTTTCCGAGTACTTTACTGTTTTGCGAAATGAGAGAAATTTTCGGGATAACACAAAAAATCAACATCGATTTTATTCACAAAATTTCTATTAATTTTATCCTCGTGTTTTCTTAATCGAAATTTTAATCGAAACATCGATTTTATTCACAAAATTTCTATTAATTTTATCCTCGTGTTTTCTTAATCGAAATTACATCAGATCGTCTTACCTAAGATAATTTTATCCAAAAGAGTCTAGTCTATTAAATTTAATATCTTGATTAATTACTCAAAATAATTATCTATCCTCTCAAAGATCCATTAAAAATGCTCGCTCATTTCTTTCTCACATATATATTTCTTTCAAATTTCTCCTCTTTCTCGATAGAAAGGAAAAAAAAAGATTGAAAAAATCACGTCTCGCGTCGGCAAGTCTCTTAAATTACAACAACCTCACGAACGAAGTCGAGCGTGCTCGTTGATACCCCCGCACATAAGAACACACCCTTCGCGACACTCTTACACCACCTGGCTAGGCTTCAAGTGGCCGGCGCATCATTGTTTTACGAGTGCATTCACGTAGCAACAGCAAGAGGAACCCCGCGCGCGCGGGCGGGTGTGTGAGAGAGAGAGCTAGAGAACTAGAGAACTAGGTCAGGGCACGTGGGCTCCTGCTTACCGCGTAAAATTGTAATTATCGATTCGTTCTCGGATCGGAAATAGTCGACAAGGGATATAGAAGGGTGGAGCAGGACAGAGAAGAAGGGATGAGGATCTAGGAAAAGGGCAAAAATTGCACAATTTTCTTATCTCGCTACTCTTAGCTTGGCTCTCTCTCATCGAAACCTTCCGCGACGATTTCTTCGAAGATTTGATAAATTCGAGATGGGAGAGGGGAAAAAGAGAATTAATAAAATAACAAATGTAAGGGTTGATTAGCCCTCGAGCCTTGACCCGGGATTATTAATCTTTTCAGGGAAACAGACATATATTATTGCTATTAATAAATTAAGTTCCAGTGATAAAAAATAGCTACAGATCCAATGAACATTCTCGATACTTTTCAAGTTTATTTTATTCCAAACGATTTAAAAACTGCCAAACGAATTAGATCCTCCTTTTTTCTAGCCTGGGAAAATATTGTCCCTGAAAAGGTTAACACGATTATTGATGAAGAACGTGAAGGGAGAGGAAGAGAGAACGGGGATATAGTTATAGCGACTAAGATATTGTAATAATAATAATAACAATAGTAATAATGTAATAATAAAAATAAGAATATTAATAATAGTAATAATAGTTATAATAATAATAAAAATAACGACAGCAAGAACAACAGTAACGGTAATGACAAAGCGATCGAGATGAATACTAAAGAATGAGAAGAATACATTTTCGTTCGAATCGAGAAAGAGAGAGAGATTGAAGGAGGAAAAAATAAGAAAAATTTCTACATATTTTTATCGCGATTGAAACGAAAAGAGGTGGAAGAAAGATGCAGATAAGATACCACCTTCGTATATCACTCGTATTTCGTTCGTTTCTCGTAAGAAAGAGAAAGAGAGAGGACAAAAAAGGGTTGTTCAACTTTCGGCTCATTTAATCTCAACCCCTTTTGATAAGGGGTCGGTAAAAGGTGTTGAAACGCGAGCGTGGGTGAGAAAGAAGGAAAGACACGAGAAGGTACGTCTCTTCCCTTTTTCTTTTCTGTTCTCCTGGTGTCTCGTTAATCGAACCGTTAATATCGCCATGACTAATTAGCAAAACGTCCCGAAGAAGTTGGATCGGCGAGAAAGAAAGAGAGAGAAAAAAAAAAGGAACATGAAAAGAAAAGTTTGCCGGAAGGAAAAAAAAGAAACGGGACTCGAGACTCCTTTAATTTATCTACGATAAATAAATGAAAAAAGAAAGGAAGAAAAAGGAGATACTGCGAGAAAGAAGGGAACGGGGGAGGGGGGGGGGGGTCGGGGAGTTGTAGGAAACGCAATCGCGATATATCTACTATGCAATGAATCCAATAGCAATAAATGTATAAACGGGGTAAACAAGAAAATAATGCGAGGGCAAAGTTTTGACGACGACGACGCGGAGGGTCGAAGAAAAATTATAAACGCGTGGGAGGCGAGGGTAAGAAAGTGAGATAAAATGGAGGAGGAAAATAATAAAAAAGCAGTCAAACGGAGGATAACACGGATACTCGCGGAGACGTCGGAAACGTAGACGCACGCCGCATATATATCGTTTTCAAATTAACAATTCGTTTCCACGGCTCCGCTACGGCTCACGCTAACACTATACATATATAAATATTATTATAAATGAACGCGTATATACGGAGCAAAAAAAATATATATATATTATATTATATGTCGAGAGATATTTATACTAGTATTTTAATAGTTTAGTACATAATGCAATATACATATATAAATATATATATATATATATATATTACAAAGTGGAGGTGGTCGAGCGAATGTGAATTGTACAAATGTTCGTGCGTGTGTGTTTCAATGCTGTACGTGTGTGTGAGAGAAAGGGAGAGTAAGAGAGAGAGAGAGAAAGATGGAGAGAGAGAGAGAGAGAAACAAATACATGGAATCGCTGTAAATACATACAACACACATAGAAATATTATTCTACGATATATTATATACATACGATTGAATATGATTAGTGATATACAAGGATATAACATAGAATTATTGTATACACAACAATATATTGTATATATGTATACACACACATATATACATTATATACGCCCAGTATATCGTATGTATATGTCTGTGTATATGTGTGTCTACGTATATATACATATATATATGCTTAAATATATATATGTCTATATATACATCGACATAGGGACAAGAATATGTGAATAGGAATTAATCTAAACTGAAATTACCTATAGGTATGAGTATCTAGGCTAAGAGAAAATTTATTATATATATATACATATACTATATTATATATATATAGGTATATATATATAAAGATGCATAGGCATTACTACGGGGACACCTAATCATAAACATTATTGACATTATAGGCAGGTATATTAGCGCGATTGAAAGATATAGCGCATGTGTTGATTCGAGAAAGTTGGATAAAGGAGATTTTTAGGTAGGCGACTCTGTACGACATTTATTGTTTATAATAATCGGGCACAAAGACGCTCTCATTATTTTACTGTGATCCGTGTTTTGTACGATTTTCAAAGTCACACCGCACACCCAGGGCCGGCATTAGTATAAACGATGATCGACGATGATCTTTCGGACGAGCACTTTTTCGGGACACTTTTCTCTGAGAAAGTTTTTCACGCGAAATTTCTCTCTCTTCGCGATTTGGTGGACGAGGAAAGTGATTGAGAAAAAAGGATAAGACGAGAATGTTACTCTTTTTCAAGAAAAAAATTATAGAAAACACTTGTTGGACGCACAGTGTTCGTAAAAGTTCAACTAAAGTCGACCCTGTCTATCGATAGTACGCGCGTCGTCTCGAGCGAAGAACATATTAAAAAAAAAAAAGAAAAAAGTCTCCGTCGTTGCTTTCTCCAATTGTATAATCTAAACATAATCGGTGCTTTATAAAGAAATAGACGAAGAACTGGAAGAAGGGAATAAAAAATAAGAAAAAACGATAAGTCGTATCTGCGCGGAAAAACATTAGCTCGCTTTTGTCCCGCCCGTTCACCTTTTTTAACCCTTTCGTTTTTATTTCGTCATCCATTACGAGCTTCTTGAATATAAAATTTAAAAATAAAAAAAAACGACGACAACAGACGAAAGCTTTTTCGTTGTCTCTCGCGCGTGCATGGCATGAAGAAAAAAAAAAAAAGAGAGAGAGGTAAAAAACGGAAAGTGCCGTATGATCGAGCTCCGTTCGTATGAGAACATTTTGTGTTCTTTGTCAAAGAGAAATGAGGAAAAAAAAAAAAAGAAGAATAATGTTGTTCCTATCGCGCATTGACCTTACGTTTGCGGATTAAGCTTTAGACGTACGACATAATAATGTATATCGTATTACTCTACCGGCGATAGTTTTGCAAAGTATGCGCTAGTCCTTTGTAACATATGCATGCATAAAGTTATATATATTTATATATAGCCTTATGTATGTATTTATGTATAGATAGAGACGTGCTGCTCTTCCTATTCGCAACGAGCGGAGAACGGAGAAAGTAGATAATAAGACGAACGAGACCCGTGAAGAAGAGAAAGATAGAATTATAGAGAGAATCATCCTGCAACGTGACAATGAGAGACGACGTTCGAACGCTCGAGAGCTTACATAAAAAAATTGCGTGCTTTTAACGAATCTTGCGTTCGCCAGTTTTCTTTTCGAGAGTTTCACACGTACGCGTGGGTTCATCCATGGAAGGATTTTTTAATAATAACGTATGGAAAAGTAAAGTTGCAAATTTGTTGAAATCGAAAGTGGACTGTTGATTATTTTACGTGAGTAGGTATAATTGGTGGTTGTAAAAGTATTGACGAGGTAGTGATACGAAGGAAATTTAAATAAACATAAAAATTAATCGGTATCCATAGAATCATGTCGATATCTTTTTCACGTTAAAATCGAAAACAAAATTAATACTACTCCGATAATTGCAATTCTCTACTTTCGAAGTACTCCAAAAAAATGAGTCACTACCTCTTCGTCATGGCAAACTCGAAAAGAAACACAATCATGATTGGAAGCCATTAGAATTTTGTTTCAATCGTCTATAAATAAATTAATTAAAAAAAAGAATGACCACTGGTCGAAAAAACTTTGTCGATACTCTTCACGTAATCACACGCACGTCACCGAAATGGAATATACTCGAAAAAATACTAAAAACAATCGATACCGATAACAAAAGAAGTACCAACATTGTCCGATCGAATCGATTTACATTCTACAACGCAATTTTCGATAAAATTGCGGGTAAAAAAAGGGTCGCGGTAACGTGAGCATTAGGTAGAATGAGAGAGGGAAAGGGGGGGAGAGAGAGAGAACCGAGGTCAGGGGTGTATTCACCTGGCACCGCCCCAAGTCACGCCTACCTGCGCACTTGGAAAAGGCACGCCTACGCGTGTGCATCGACACGGTAACACACCACGTGCGCGCGTGTGCCAGCAGATTCTTCTCTGTGGGAAAGAGTGAGAGAGAGAGAGATAAAGATAGAACGAGTGGGGGGGTGGGAACGTGCGAGAGAGAGAAAGGGAGACGGGGTTTTCTAGGCCTACGCCTACTTTCTCGCACGCGCGCTCCAACCCTCCACTCGATTTTCCCTTACAAAGACGGATGCCACCACTAGCCCAGTTTAGGAAAAGGCGCGTGCGGGAGATCGGGTCACCGGGTGACGCCTTTTCTACTTTACTTTCTTTCCATTTTTTTTTTTTTTTTCTTTCTCTTCTTTTTTTTCTGCCTCTCTTTCTTTCTTACCTTTAAGGAAGCGAGTCGTCGTTACTTTCGAGAAGAAAGATAAGGGATCGCTCGAATAAAATGCACGCGATATAATATTTATAGGCGAATTTGGGTAGGGTCGAGTGTTATACTTTTGCGTGATGCTGATTAGAGGGAATGCAGTTTCTTTTTTATTTCGGAAAAATATTGAGATATTATTGAAACGATCAGTTATCTCAATTTTTGGGTAGGACCAATGTCCAGGGTTATACTTTTGCGTGAAGGTGATTAGAGGGAATGCACTTTTTTTTTATTTCGAAAAAATATTGAGATATTATTGACACGATCAGTTATCTAAATTTTGGGGTAGGACCAATGTCCAGAGATATACTTTTGAGTGGTGCTGATTAGAGAGAAGGCACTTTATTGAGAAAATATTGAGATATTATTGAAATAATTAGTTATCATCTGAATTTTGGAGTAAGGCTAATGTCAAAAATTATACTTTTGAGTGATGCTAATTAGAGAAAAAGCCCTTTATTTAATTCCGAAAAAAAATATTAAAATAGTCAGTTATCATCTAAATTTTGGAGTACTTCAAATTGCAATCTAGCAATACAAAATGTCCCTCGTAACAACTACATTCGCGACAATTGCAGGAAGACCATATTTTCCCAAGTTCAGCCATGAAACGAAACGACGTATTAAAATACGTCGTACGTCCGGCTGAAATCTTACTCGAAACCGATGAAATCGTACAGCTAAGGGTACCGAGAATCCTATCCTTCGAACATTACCACGAACTTCCGTTCCGGAATTTTTGCAAGAGTCCGCTTTCGAGGTATACTTACTAAGCAAGTCGCTGTAAACGAGAGAGAAAAAAATCCTTCCGGGAAGTGGCACGCGCACGTACGATAATAATAATCGTTGCGAATTTTCCTTAAATGTTGATTAAAAAGGAAGAAAAAAGAAAAAAAGGATCGACGAATGTCAGACCGAAACTATGGAAGAACAAGAAGACACGCGTACGAGACGATTTGTATGTACGCGCTAGAAAGACACTAATTAACAATTTTACACACGAACACACATACACTTGTACACTACGGATACACGGACACGTATATAAGAAGCAGTGTTCAATAGTTTTTTCAAAGAGCCACCCGGTAGACATCGGAATATCTCGCATAGTAGTTTTAAAAAAAAAAAAAAAATGACAGATTGTATAACGTTTTAACTAAGCTTTCCGTAACGATATACATAAAAGAGAGAAAGAGAGAGAGAGCGAGCGAGAGAGAGAGAGATAAATGCAAAGAACGAAAGAGAGAGAGAGAGATACGAGTAAATATGATAAAAAAAGAAAATAATAAAAAAGTGAGGATAACGGGAAGGGAACGAACCTACGAATTGTTATGTTTTCTACAGTAACGTTTGTACCGACTTACAACAATATTTGTACAATATTACGATAAAAGACGTACCTATACGACATAGGTTACCCAGATGCAATAACTTTTTTAAACGGTATTACCACAACGGAATATTTTTCATACTCGTGAAATGTCGATTCGCAAGAAAGCGCGGGGAACCGCGCTTGTATAAACTACACCTTTCTGTTTGTGCCAACCAGCCTTAGATTTGCTTTCTCCGGATTACATATATATGTATACAAACACAGAAACACCTACACACAGACACATATATATATATATACATATATATATATATTTATTAATTATTGCAAGATGCGCGTACGTGTATGCGCGTGTGTCGTGGATAGATTATAAACGACGACTGGACTCTTGCCATTCGAGTTGCAACAAAGATACGAATGAATAAATTTATTTATTTATTTATTTATGAAAAATAAAGGGAAATTGATCGAAATTGGATCTTGAAGGTCTCGTTGCGAGAGAAAAAAAATTGCGAAACATGGCGGCTTGTAAATTTGAGATTTTTTTTGGAGCTAAAAAAAAATTCACGCTCCCGACGTTCGTGAGTAAGACGATCGAATGCCCGTAAATCGCTGACGGATATGAGAACCGTGCGAAATCCGTCAACGATTTCGAGATTTTCATGGGACACCGACCGTGCTCGACATCGAGAGCATCCGGTGATTGATAAGCGCGGTTATTATTGACAACACGAGTGAAATTGAAAAAAAAAGAGAAGAAAAAGTGCCCGTTCGTGTCGGCGAAGAAAATTCGCATTATTCGATCGAACTGCTGCTTAATTTCTCATGAAAATGAATTATGTAACGTGACGTTTTATAGGGATATTAAAAAAGGATGAACATCTCGTTATTAAAAAATAATCATATAGAATATATCTTATCTCATAAATATAAAAAAAAAAGAATTCAATCGAATTTTTGTCGAAAATTCGCGATATTCTTCGAATCACTTCTCGTTTTCGCAACCTCACTGATCTTAGATACCACAGGTCGCGATATAACACGTATGTACGCAAAGTAATCGCGACTCGATCTCAAAATATCGGTAAACACCAAGATGAATCGTTTTTTTTTTTTTGCATTCACAAAGGTGGTCGTTCCGAATTTTTCTTCCTTTTTCTCGAAGAACGAAGAAAAGAGATCAATTTGACCGTAAATTCGAACTTTGCATAAATAATCTTTATAAACGATTCAAAAGACGATACGAGTCCCGTTTACTCGAGGTTGATCGAGAAATTAATTGGGCGATACGAGAAAAAAAAAAAAAAAGTGAACGATCGATCTTTTTTCCTATGTAAATTGGTTCCCTTTTGCAACATCGTTGGAACGGTCTCGTAATGACACGCGCACACACGCACGCACGGACACACACATAGACAGACAGACATATACTTTGGGGGAAAAAACGAGCGCGTGGGGGAGAGAGAGAGAGAGATTGAAAAATCACATGGTGCTCCAAAAAGCTTATGCGTCTTTTTGGCGTTTTAACTCGTTTGTATCGCAATATCCCATCGTTTATCGTCCGACAGAGAAAGAACGTGTGAGAAAGACGAGAAAGAGAGTGAGAGAGTGTGAGAGAGAGAGAGAGAAAACGCAAGTGAACAAAAAAAAATGTAAACCGAAATCGATGCACTTTATTATATCGATAACACGTGCTACGATTTTAGCGTCAGAAACTTGCCGCTTATTTGTACCACGCGACGTAGAGTAAATAAACAATATGAGAGAAATGTGAGTGATAAAAAAATGGGTGAGATGAAAGAAAGTGAGGTTAGGAAAAAGCACACGCACACATGGTATACACACACATACGTGGACAGGCAACAGGACGTATGGACGGACAGACACATTTACCGCGAAGAAGAGAAAAACATTTCCTCAGGCGAATAATGAGTAAAAATGAAATTTAAAAAAAAAAAAATTGTGGGGAAAAGAACCGCGTTGGAGACTCGTCCGTAACTCATCGCATTAAAAAAAAAAAAAAAGAACCGCGCATTTCGATCGTTATGGATAACCTACCGCAGTTGATTTTAAACGTAAGACGAGATCTTTTTTCGGTTTATTAGACGAAGGAATGCATATCATAGTTGTAAATTACCAATTTGTGAAATAAAAGCTGCAAACTGTTTGTGTTAACAATATATCGGACTATCGTATATATACTCGCTTACCCTTCGAATTTTCGTTCGACGATCGATGTTAATATTTTTGCCAATTGCTTGTGTTATTTTAAATATTGGGATTTGTAATGTTTATATTTTTATATATAGGAATTAAAGAAACGAAGCTCTAAATGTAATTAAACCACTCTATAGGAGGGAGGGAGTCTGAAGTTCGATAAAATTTAATACGATCCCATTCAAATAATGGTATGAACAAATATTCTCAACAAAAAATAACTCACGCGACTAGCCTTCCCACAAAATATATCCCCACAAAAGATTATTTTTATAAAAAACACATTTCACTGATCACTACCTAAAAATCATCATAAAACCATCTTAAACGTAAAATCTAACGAGATCGACCTCAAGTAATTGGCAATATATTAACAAAACAAAATCCAGCAAGACCACGAGTGACTGGTAAGTCCCAAAACAAACTAAAAGACCCTAAAAAAAAAGAAGAAATTGAGAACGACCAAGGAAAGAAACTCTTCAACACGAAACTCAACTAACACAGTCTCTTCTTTCGTTTCCCAGGTATCCCTGGCATTGGGCTTGGAAGCAGGTGGATGGGGCGCGTTGGTGGAAAGATCAAGTAGTCATCATCATCATCATCACGGTGGTAGCGGTCCAGGTGGTGGTGGAGCAACATCTCTGATCAGTCATGGTAGTTTCGCGAGTTTGGCAGGGCTGGCACGTCGGTGCGGCGTTTGTTTGGCAACATTTCCATCAGCATGGTTGTTGGAACGTCACGCTTTGCTACAGCACGCGGGTCAATCCAGCGACGATAAGCCGTTCACATGCGAGCAGTGTGGGCAACGTTACCGATACCGTTCAGCGTACGTGAAACACCGTGAGCAGAATCACCGAGCACGTTTACCAGCGGACAAGTTGTTCACCTGCGACGTCTGCGGCATGCAATTCAGGTATTTGAAGTCTTTCAAGAAGCACAGACTGAACCACGCGTTGGAACGATTACAACGAGCACCTAGCGATACGCATAACGCCGTTTTAACATCACCGAGCGCGGAAAGAAGCGATCAAGTATCCAGTACAGGTGAACCGAGCCAAATCGAGACGGGTAGCGACTCGACAACGAATCCAGGTGATGGTGAGGAATCTCGAGGTATAGTTTTCTCGGAGAATGCCAGAGGCGAGGAGAGTGTCTCGGAAACAGCTAGTGTCCAAGAGAACCCAGGCGAGGCCCAACTTGAGATCCAAATGACAGAGTCGAGCTTGAACGAGACAACAGCGTCAACGGGTACCACTCCAGCAGCCGTAGCAGCCGCGACTGTTGCTACCGACGGTACTGGCATCGGTGTTGTTGGTGTTACTGCTGGCAACACGGCCGAGGTTGTAGCCGATGTCGATGAATCCGTCGTTGACGATGAACGTAGCGAGCCACAGGACGCGATGATAAGCTTGGCACGGACCGGACACGAAGCTGATCGCAGAGAACGTCGTTTCGCTTGTCCATTCTGTGGCAAATGCGTTAGATCGAAGGAGAATTTGAAATTACACGTACGTAAACATACAGGTGAACGTCCATTCGTTTGCCTCTTTTGTGGGCGTGCTTTTGGCGGGAAAAGCGATCTCACTAGGCACTTACGTATACATACCGGTGAAAGGCCGTATCATTGCGAGATGTGCGGCAAGTGTTTCGCTCGTGCTGATTATCTATCGAAACATCTGACTACGCATATACATCAACGTTAAATTCGAGTTCACTTCTTCTTCTTCTTTTTCTTCTTTTTATTTCTTCACACACGGAGAAACATGTACGGATGTATATGCGTGTGTATGTATCTTGCCTGGGTGTGTATGTGCGTGTAAAAAAGGGAGAAACGAAGGGACGTTCCGCGAAGAAACGGAACAAGAAGATAACAGGGAATCTCGTTCGTCCAAGTAGACGCGTCAATTACACGAGATCATTGATAAGATCGATCGGAGAACGGTGTCAACGAGGAATAGATGGAAAATAGAGAAAAATTCAAAGGCCAGGGTGGATTTTTACCGTAGGCTGCTATAGTGAGACTATCTCTTGTGATAAGGATTCGATACCAAAGAATATAACGAATGCAACGATAACGCGGCGGGCGATAATAGTCGACGACGGTGGATGCTCTTCTTTTTTTTTATCATAATATGTTTCTTTTTTTTTTTTCTTCATTTCTTTTCCGTTTTTTTAGCTCCATCGCGAGGCGTGATATAATATATTTATAACACTTATATTTCATAGTTATCTTGTATATGTGTGTGTGTGTGTATATATATATATATATCGTATATGTATATTGCGCGCGATACGATAATTTTTCTCTACGCGATGTCCATGCAGCCACGAACACGTCGCTCGTTCGATCGTCTTATTTAAAATCCTTCGATCAACATTGTTTATTTTATTTCCTAACCTCTTTTTATTCAAACCAAAGTTAATTTTTTATTACATTTTCCGTTAAATCTTCGTCGTACCAAGAAGTAACAAACGTGCCAAAAAAATATTTCTCGCAAGCTGGAGCGAGTGAGTACCCGTTATCGTTTGACTCGTCGCACGCCCGTCAAAACAACGAAAATATCTAATCGATTCTTGTAAAAAAAGAAAAGGAAAAAAAGAGAGAGAGAAGAAAACGCGACGTGTTCGTCGTTGACATCGAACGGAAGAAGGATGTAACGTGTAAGCGTTGCCGGTGCCTTTGAATCCCCTTCCCCCCTCCCATCCCTCGAGAATCCTTTTAATGCGTCTAGCAATAAACGATGGAAGAAAAAAAAAAAGCATGACGGAAATTTAGGTTTGTCATCGATGGGATCGAAGAATCCCCGTTCGCAGGATGCACACAATCCTTCCAATTTACACTCCGATGAGTCTCTGTTTTTTTGTTATTCGATTATTTCTTTTTTTTTTTTTGTTCTGCGTATACTAATGTCTGTATGTGTGTGAGTGTGTACGTGTACGTATACGGGGTGTCTAATTCGAATTTAAAATATCGAGGGAAGAAATCTCAAAGTAACAAATTAACGATGATTTTTTTTTTGTATTATCGATCATTTTAATACTCGTTTGGATTTAAATTGGACACCGTGTACACGTTCAGACGGTAATACGCAAAGATGAGAGTGCCGGCTCATTCTCCAGGGTACCGGCCTGTTCTCGTAAGGACCTTCCTCCATTATCGATTTCATGAAGCGATGGCAATAAGAACGATAACAAAAAAAGAAATGGTGGATCATACTTCCGAGAGTCCTTACGAGAGCGAGCCCCCCGACAAGACAGTTACTCCCGTTAGATTCTTAGACGATAATAATACTAATTAATAATTGATAACGAATAATGTAACTCGCTAGCTCGGTGTGCGCGCATTTCCAAAACGAAGTCGAATAACGAAGGTGCTATCGATATAATTAGAATCGATCGCTTTATACCGGGACCGGTGATTATCGAGCGATGTTTTGGCGAGAATAGAGAAAGTAGTGTGCCAAAAAAAGAGAACAATGAAGAAACGAAGAAGTGAAGAAATGAAGAAGAAAAAAAACGAAGAAAGGATTTAAGTTTTCCCTCCAAACCGGCTCGGTACCGCGAGAAGCCAATTTAGACATAATTATGTATAATATTAACTCGTCTCGTTCAACGTGTAATTTTATTATTCTACGTCGGTAATAATCTCGATAAGAGAAACGAAGGAGATAGATAGAAAAAAAAAAAGGAGAAACGTGTCCAACGAATGCCAACGAGTCACACGGCGAGACGCGGGACTTTTTTTCGATTAGATCGGAAAAAAGAATATTATAACATAATTTTTGTCCCGCCTCTCGTCGTATTTGCCGAAGTCCTACAAAAAAGATCGCGAAGCGACCGTTTGCAGTTAATCTTCGCGAAGTAAACTAATGTCGAAGGAAAGAAAAGAGAAAGAAAGAAAAATGATTCCATGACGCCCGGCGTACCATTCGTCGAGAAAAACTACTCGAACTGTGTCGGATCGATGCCGTACCGTTTCCACTTAAAATTCCGCGAGATCGATTCTTTTCCCAACCCTACGAATCATCCCTCTTTCATACAAACCTTCCCACACCTGAATCAATTTTTATAAAAGGAAAAACTAATTATTTATATATATATATATCTATATCCTCGTTTACGTGTCCTTTTAAAAATTCATTTCTTTCCCACATCTTATCACGTGACACGTTAATACTCCGACGAAATGCTGTTAGTTCGATATTATACACACACATATACATACATACATACGCATAAACACACACGAGAAAGTATTATTCTCGATGCTAATAAACGAAACGAAGCGATTGTGATGTCTCAAGTATGGACCAGAGTCAGGTCCGTGGACCGTGCCAGTGAAAACGAATGAAAGTGCTATTCTACTTACTTAGGTGTACGTGATCGATATACATAATACCAAAGGACAGAGAATAAGAGAAAGAAAGAGAGAAAGAGATAAAGAAAAATTTCGTTCCTCGTACCTCATCGTATGATATATAGTTGTGTGTCGGTTAGATACGTTCGTGACAATCGAAACTTATTTATATACACATACTTACAAGCGCACCGGTATATAGTATCTCAGGATAAGGTCTTACTTTTGTGTTACCGGATCTCTAAAAGGTGGGAGGGATGATGTTTTCGAGAAAAAAAAAAAATAGATCTAACGGGTGTCGTAGAACAATAGAACGAAACTAGAAGAAGGAGAGATGAGAAGTATACAAAGAACCAGTCGTCGTAGGTCTCTCCGGAAGAGAAAAATAAAATAAAGAGAACACAAAATAGGAAGACTCCGAAAAACGGTGCTGTACCTCAACGTCCGTTAAATGTGATATTTTGCAATATCCGCTTAGAGAGTGGCTAGTCAGACTTTTAGTAGATATAATTTCGTTGATTTTCAACGCACCGGCTCCATACTAAATAATAATAATATCTAATATCCATAGGAGCGAACCGATTGTGATATAATTCTTGTAATATATAACTTTTTATATTCTTGATCTGCGTTACCAACGTTGTCATCATCCTATTTCGAAATATACTCGACCGGGGTTTAAAAGATGATTAAAAAAAAAAGGGAGAAGTAGTAGATAATCGAAGGAAAGTGTGAGTTGACGCGTACGTCGTCCAAGACGTGTAAATGCAACGCGTTCAGGCCGGATAAAGTTGAAAAATTAAAGACGTTCGTGTTGAATCGCGACGGTCCTAATTTTTCTAAACTTCAGCTCGTCTAAACTCGGATTCCGAGAATCAATTAACGGTGACGCGCCGTGTATGAGCTCGCGTCACGTTAGCTCGCGTGACACCCGGTCGTCTTTCAAATCGCACTCGGTAAACGTACCTCCGAAATGTGCACGGCGTAATATATTCAACGCGATTGTGAGAGCAACGCGCGATCATTTTCGTGCTAGGGAAATTCGCGTACATACACTTATATATATATAAATATATATATGTATATGTGTATATATATACAGGGTGTCCGGTTCCAGGTGTCCAAGCAGATAATTATATGTGCAGATCAATGATTTGAGTCGAAAAGTCTAATACTATTTTCCGAAATTCGGCTCAATTAAATAGTTATTAACTAACAAAGATAGGCCAATCACTGCGAGAAGCGATATGTAACGTTGTTTATTGTGGATTGCTCCTCCTACGCTTCGTCTTTTGCCTAGTTGCGAGCTCGAGTGAACCACCTTCCTTCGCTAATCGCCGTAATTGGCCGATATTTGTTAGTTAATAACTATTTCATTGAGCCGAATTTCAAAAAATAGTATTAGACTTTTCGACTCAAATCATTGATGCGCACATATACTTATCCGCTTGGACACCTAGAACAGGACACCCTGTATATATATTGTGTGCCCGCTGGCTAAGTATTTTGCAAGTCGCACCGATTCAACTCTGTTTCTCGAGGTCAAGCGTATGCGAGTTGCAAAATCCATTTCGCGATTACACATACACCAAGATACACAGTGATCCACGCACACACGTAAAAGCACGTATTATTGCTCCGATATATTTTATCATCATTTACCTGCCGCTCGTACAAATCAATTATTAATCACATGCATACGTACACGTTTATATAATATAATATTGACGCATGTATATAACTACGGTACATAAATTTATATTTACGGATATATATATATATTATATACATATGGATAAAAATATATTATTGTATTTACCGATCACAATACCGTATCCGTCTTCTCTTTATGGCCTACGCGTGTCGAATATATATGCACGATATTTGCAACAATCGCAACGCTTGACTTGGGAATCGCGAAAAGAAAGAATTTTCTTTTTAATTTTCAACAACAGACGTGATCTTTCATTTTGACTCTCGCGGATGATACTTGAGGAATTGAGAGCGAAGGGACGGACGGATAAAAAGATGAGTAAAGTGAATTCGTCACCGGGCGGCATGGAATCAATTCTGGACATTTTAAGTCACGTTTAAAGTTATAGTTATCTATACAACACCAACTACTATACATATATATGATATATATATAAAAAATATGTATATATATGATATATATGTATACAAATTCTAATATATATAAATATATATATATATATGACGATAATATTATATATATATATGAAAATATATTTAATGAATGTTCCTATATTTATACTTATAAGTATATGAATAAGTGTATTATAATTGGTATTCGATGGCGATTTCAGGTTTTTACCAAAAATTAAATGTCTGTTTAGATTATTAGGATACAGTCGGATTAGTCCAAAATGTCGGAAGATAGCGAGCTAGAGAGAGAGAAAGAGAGAACGAGATATAGAAAGAGAGAATAGAAACATAGACGAAGGGAGAGAGTGAGTGATGGAGAGAGCGAGAGAGAAAGAGAGGAAGTTCGCGCGCAAAAAATTTGAAAAGGAAGAAAAGACGCTGACGAAGCTAAAATCGCGAGGAAAAAAAAAAAAGCTATTCCAAGATGGAAAAAGACGAAAGAGAGAGAGAGAGAGAGATAGAAATATTAGATGAGTTTTGCGTGCGTTTTCGGCTAGGCGAGGGTCTTCCTATACTGACTGAACGATCAGATGTGATATATGAATAAGGATTAACTAATAATTATTAACTGTAATCGTATAAATATATATATTATATATATATATGTAATTAACATTATTAATATGGTTACGATATACAAACATTATATCTATATATTGTGTATAGGTAGATAGGAACATATACAATGTTTTTAACTGGTTTATCTATGTTCCAAGGATAAATAATAATAGTAATAATAATAATAATAATAATAAATAATAATAGTAATAGTAACGAGTACTAAGACCGTTCTTATACGCGCGTTTCTAATCGAACAACGAATTTCGTTGAAACTAAACACGCGCAGAGGATAAAAAAATTGAGAAAAAAAACGATATTGACCACTGGTATAAAGTAGATGCTCGCTAGAAGTGTTAAAATTAACGCGCGTAAGAGCGATCTAAGTGTCTTTAGATAGGAAATTGTGTGAGTTAGCCTCTCGTCGTTAATGTTTTCATCGAGAGAGGTTCTTCTTTCATCGAGATATTGTAAATGAAAATAATTCGCGCGTAGAAGAAAAAGCAAAAAAGTTGAAAAGCGAATATTAATCCCTTCGTATGCCGTGTAACTCGCACATGAAAAACCACTATCGCTATTTCGATTATATGATATTAATTATAACGACACATTACACGCATACTAATATACATATACATACATACATACATATATATATATTTATATATTTTGCACAAAACGTCTGCAACAACTAAACCAGGTTGCGATCGTTCAACTGCCTCGTAAATATCTACACTTTCTTAAATTATTTTCTAATTTTTTTTGTTTCTGACATTATAGATTGACAATTACCGATTCGTGCTCGATTTTTAATTCGAAAGATACTAATACGGTACAAATAAGTCGGTAAGATTGCAATAGGCGAAAAATTGCGGTAGAGGGGTAGGGAATGGCGGAGATAAGGGAAAAATGTGGAAATTATTATTATTATTACTATTATTATTATTATTATTATAGTAGCAATATCTTTAAATAGTTCTCATCGCGGTTTACGCTTCGAAGGAATAATAGTAACTAAATGGATAAACAACAGATAACTCATACGTGAGTCAGTCAATGCAGGTTCGCCAATTCGTGCGAATTCGAGGATGGAATAACAGTAATAATAACGATAATAATATTTAATAAATAAATAAGGATGAACGACGATAGCGATAATTCGGGGAGTGTTTCAGGTTCGCGCGTACGGTGCAATAAATACAAGGAGGAAAGTGGAATAGAGAAAAGAAAAAAATACAAGAAAGCAGTTCGCTCTAAAAATCCTCGGTGTCCGTTGGTCCGTCCATTGCAGGACGACTTTGCTCGTAGGTTAATATTATTAGAAAAAAAAAAAAAGAAGAGGAGAGAATGAGATAGACGAAGGAACGAAGCATACGGAGTACGAACGGCGGTGAATCGAGATTAGAACGAAAAAAAGCCCCCCAAAAAAAAGATAATTACTTTTAGGAACTCACTAAACTTAGAGGAAAAAAAAAAAAAACCTTTTTCGAAAAATTAAATAGCTCAACAAACTTTATCTCCCTTTTTCGAACCTTTCTTCGAGTCTCTCGATGTATCATCTGTGTCTATTCTAAAAAAAAAGAAAAGCAAAAAGAGGATGAAAAAGGACAAAAAAATGGGGTAAGGAGGGCGGTATGGAAAAAAACACGTTTTAAACATTTAAGCCTCTCGTCTATTTAAACGTTGCAGCGTGGAAGGCCTCGATTTCGTTCTTCGGTGTTGTCGAAGGAAGGGATGGGGAAAATGGGGAAAAAATAAAAGAGAAAAAATGATTTGTAAAATTCAGAGAAAATATTTGGTGGAATTTACAAAACATTCTTTTCGTTTGACGGGGAAAAAAGGGATCGATCGAATTTTCTTTTTTTTTTTTTTTTAATTACATTCAGACATCTTTATAATTTAGAACGGCTACACCAAGAACGTATTTCTCCTTCCAAATCCACGCATTTCGGCTCTTCGCGCCGCGAAAGTTTAATTCTTATAATTAGGTATCAACTAGCGAAAAACACGATGTGTACCTCGAATTTAATTCTCGTCCTCGTCGGAGATCAGAAAAAGAAATGGAATAAGGAAAATTTGAAATCTTCGCGTTGTCTTTCAAAAAACCAAGGTTTGAAAAATACCTTTGATAAAAGATAGAGAGAGAGAGAGAGAGATCATCGTTTCGATAAAATCGTTCGCGAGACGTGTTATACTTCCGTATCTATTTTAAACTAAAATAGTCCTTAACGATAAACAAAAAAGGAAAAAAAACTAAAGAATTTCTCGCCGTATTTTCCTCTTTACGCAAAAAAATTTTACCGATAAATATTACGAGCCCGTTCGCGCACCGGTAGAACGATAAGGTAAATCATTCGTTGGCTTAAATTCTTTCGGTGTACCTAATGTAAAGATAATAGTAATAATAATAGTTTAAAGAAAGAAAAAAAAATTAAGCTGGTAGATTAGAAAAGGAAGAAAAAAAAACGAACAGGTATATATACCCATGACACATGAAAGTAGACAAATATTTCCATTTTATCGAGACGATGATCAAATCCCGAAAGATAAAGATAACGGAACAAAAAATATCTACTAGAAAACAAGACGAAAAGTAGAAGAAGAAAGACAAACGCGATTAGTCCAACAAATTTTCCGAATTGATCTCCGGAACTATCTAAAATAAAAAAAATAAACTTAAAGCAATCGATAAGACGAGGAGAAAAGAAAAAAAAACCTTTCGTGGCCGTACTATCATAATTGTTTGTCGTACCTATCGTTAGATATTAACCGTACCGTATGAAATAAAATAAATTAGCGTAAATGGTAAAACAGTTGGAGGATAACTCGTTAATGAACCCTAATTAACGATTTACCGATGTGGCTTGACCACGATGGGTGGATGGATGTGTTAGAGATATTTTTCAACTTAACTTGTACTAAATGTGATAAAACCGATGAATTGACAATGAGCAATCTAACTGTAATATATAAATATTATATTATATACATACATATACATATACATATATATGTTACATCTATATACATATATGTATATGTATATTATACATATATGTCTGTCGTACAAGCCATAATTAGGTTTTACTGTAGCCAATACGTGTTAGCTTGTAAATGTAGATCGATAATCGATCGATCGAAGGGAGATCTTTCCGTTTTTTCTCGACTGAATAAGCTTTTTCCTTTACGGAGGAAGCGAACGTCCGAAGTGAAACGAAATGAAATAAAATGGCGGAGGGAGGAGAGACAAGATGTCGTGACGCCGTCTTTAATCTGTCCACGAATTTTCCACTGACGTTGGGCGACAAAATAATGGGCGAATAAGCCGTGGGATCGCTCGTTTGGATCGCTACGGTTAGTTTTTTAATTATTTCATCTTTATGGATTAATGGGAGATACTTCGTGCGAGCTTTACCTCTTCGTAAGAAACGTCACAACGTATTACTTGATGACATTTCGATAAGGGAGATCTATTGGTGCGAAAAGATGGTCGGAAAAGTTGGCGAGATCGAAGAAAGTAGTGCGAGTCAATAATTTTCCTGTCGGTTCAATTTCGTGTTCTTTCACTTGGACGACGTCTCATTGGTATCAATATGATTTCTAAATAAATTAGAATCGTTGCTTAGAAGATTTATCTTATCACGAGTAACAAATTAATGATTATATATTTTAATATCGATATTTTCATAAAATGTCTTAATTAAATTATGTTTAACACGTTTGTTTTAATCATTTAATAACACGAACGTATTATTAAATGAGGGTAATTGGTAAAATAAATTTTTTTTTTTCTAATCCTATGACCGAAGAGACGATCACGAAGGGGTAAGGATCGTAGGAAAATTTTCAAGAAACGCGTTCGATATAATATTGTATAAGCGGCCATCGGTACAAAACTACAAGTACCATCTCTAATCCGATCCCATCGATCAATGTATGTATATTCGCACACATGCATTAATAAGTTACATAGAAAAATACATACATGATCGAGACAAGACGAATGAACGACTTCAAGACGACGAATTAAGTAATTTTAGCATTTTACGAGCCCAATTAAAAAAAAAAAAGAAAAGATGAAGAAGAAAATAATAATAATAATAATTAAAAAGCAGACGCCCTGCGTCAGTGGTCACGTAGTACACGCGCGCTTTAAAGCGAGGGTTTAAAAAGTATTGTGTATAAAAAGCACTAATATATATGCTGGTACATTATATATATACATACATATATATATATATACATTGTAACCGATTGTTGTCTACGATATAATGTTATTTTTCTAATTCATATTCAATTGTTATTGTTGAGAGCGAGTGGATCGTGTGCGAACGTATGTGTGTCTGGCTGTGTATGTGCGTACGTGCGTGTGTGTGTGTGCGTGTACGTATGAAAAAACAAAGATAAAAAAAAAAAACAAACAAACAAAGGAAAACACATCGAATTTGCAATCGACAAATGTAATTTATTATTGTTAATTACGTTCGTAATTGCAAAGCGTAATTTTTGACGAGTTTTGCTCTTACGTTTCCCGTTTTTACGACGAATTAAGAAAAGAAAAAAAAGGGGTTCTTTATTCCGCCTTAAGCCAAAACGATTCGTAAGAGCCATCCGAATTAGTCTAATTGTTATTAAAAATGATGAAATAATAATTGTCTAAGCGCGGGAAAGGCAAAATCGCGAATTGAGAGAATCGATGATCGGTGCATCGGCCTTTCGATAGTGTCGCGGGCGCCGTATTGTATTTTTTGTAAGGCTCGTTTTGCCAGATTGTGATAGCCAAGTTCACGACTCCGTCGAAATTAGCCGAGGTACCGTTCGTGACAGCCAATATGATTAGAAAACGTTGATACTTAGCTAGCTCGCAATAGCGATCGATTTCGCGCTGCTTATACTTTTTTACGCGATTTCCTATTTCTTCTTCTTCTTTTTTTTTTTTACAAAAAATCACTCTAATCAATTCTAATCACATCCAATCGTTTCTGAATAAATTTTAATCAGTTCTAATCCTACGTCGAAAGATAAATAAAATAGGAAAAAGGGAAAAAAGAAAAAAAGTTCTCATTTATACGACGAAGGGACAAGCTCATCCCCGTTGCTACTACTACTACAACTACTACTACTACTACTAATCACGCTACTAATCTTTCGGCCTAAACGTCGCGCTTCGTAATGATCCGTATCTCACGATGGATTCTTCCGGATCGTTTTATCTCGATTAATCTTAAGCGAATGAAAACTAAGAAAGGTTAAAAGTTAATGAGAAAAGGATAACTACAAAAAAAAAAAAAAAACCGTACCACTTTCCGTGTTACTTTTTAAAAATCTCAGCGACGACGGTGTATGTACGTATATACGTGCGTGCGTGTACGCTTGCGTGTGTGTATGCGTGTATGCGAGCGTTAATTGTTGAATCTGGTATCCGCGATGCCAAAGATATAAGTCGTGTAATAAAATTGTGGTAAGGTAATTTATGGATAACGTCAATGATAACGATGAACGTTGGTGATAATCGTTATTGCTATCTCGTAACGTTTAATGTATATCAGTGTCGTGCAAAAAAAAGAGCAGCTGAGCTCCTCGGTGTTGTGGGTATACATACTCGTTCCTAGCAACTCGTATGACAATTACTACTCGATACTACTCATAACATTGCATTGATCTACTTTACCCTTACGTAACTTTAAAGATAAATAAATACATTCTGTCCAATCTCAATTAATCGAATTGTTATTCTATTTAAATCCAATCCTTGATCCAAAGAAATTAGGAATAAGATGCAGGTACGGTATATTGATTCATTGATACGTAGGTTTGTTCATAGTCAATGATACGCATGAAGAATAAATTTGAACGATTTATTTACGATATGGCCTCGTACAAATGTCAAAGTACATGCCTTATATTTTTGACGGCAGTATAATATTTATATATAGAACGCTTTTTTGTAGGTACTTATTCATTAAATTCGCATACTACACTCTTTCTTTTTAATATTCGGAGTATGCATGTCATGGTACGGAGTATTTTGAATAAAATTGACTACGAACTGCAAAGAAATTGACTTCTCGGATTATGCAGTGGTACACGTTTTGTCATAGGACGTTAAGTAATTATTAACGCTATCTGTATGTGAACCATGATATAATGACTCTTATTTCTTTTTCCTTTCTTTCTTTCCCACTCTCTTTTCTCTTAGTTAATTAGCAGGTAATTAGCTGCTCGTTAATACGTAAGCATTTTATACTAGAACTCTTAAACATTGCATGTTTAGAATATTTATATTTATATTTATATAAATATATGTTCTAAAGCTTTTACGTTAATTATCGTATCGTGCGTAAATCGACGATGAGCGGAAAAGATGAAGTGAAAATGAGTACTATCTTTTCGCACGACACGCGATTAAAACAGTCCAGCAACATTTTTGGCTTTATTATTGCATGGCATAATAGTTTCAATTCTGATACGTGTAACTAACCGGTAGGCATGTGACTAGCTCAAAAATGTATAATGCTCTGGACATTCGTTCAACTATATTGCGGTTTCTTAATCAGCTAACAAGAGTTTTAAGAGAATCGATTCGTACGATATGATAAAAAGTATATTAGATATATAAAGTAATTTGATTAAATGATTGATCGTTAGGCAACATTGCACCTTACCACTACAACCTCGACTATATTGGAAGTGATAAAGCTTTAAATACGTTATTCGGACTAACACTTATTCTCTAAGGCAATATAATCTTCATTATTTGAATATTTCTATAAAAAAGAATGCATTGCTTAGTAAATTTTCATTAATAACTCGGAATGCTATAAAATACTATCAAATAAAGAAACGAAATAATGATCTTTTTAGAATTAAAAACTTAAGCTTCATAGTAAATATAAAAGCTCTTGTGTTTAAGCACCAACTTATTCTTGCCCTTCGATCACTTCTTCCAAGTTTCCTCCACTTTTCAAGAAAGTGTTTTCTATTAATCTATTTCTTTTTCTTCATTTTTTGTTTTTTTTTTGCTTCTAATTCGCTACCCTAGGATTCTTCCTTCGACATTAATACTTTTCGAAATGAGTACAACGAGTATAGATTAAAGCAACAAAGTATTACAACGCATGAGACAAATAGATAAATGTCCATGAAAAATATGCTAAGTAATGTGTGTAAAATGTTCTTGAGTAATAGCAATCCTTATTATTTCTATCAAAGATAATGCTCATTTCGAGAAACGTTAAACCTTTGAGATTCATAGCATGCTAGTAATTAATTGCTTGATATCGTATACTATATTATATACGTATATCTAAGTCTAATATAATTAGTCGTTTACTTCGCCGATAGACCATGAGACAACAGATTACAATAATAATGTAATGCATTTCTACTGTTATAGTAAATAACGTTAATAAATGATTACACGAAAGACAAATACTAATTGTTAAAAATTTGCCTTAAATAACAATGTGCGTGTGCGAGCATACACACGAACACATGGACACGATAGCTTATTCGAGCTTATCAAATTGCATATGGAATACATATTATTCATTCATTAATCGAGATTTGGCTCTGCCCTTGAATTGCACCAAATTAACTAATTGACAATCTAAGTGCCAACTATAGATAAATGCAACGAACATTTATATATGATAAAAATAATGATAAGATGATATGATATAAATGTTAGATCGATATCGCAAAATTTCATTCAGTTTTAAAATGCTGCCAAGCTTTTAAAATATCGATCTGTTATAATTATAATTTATCGTTAAGTGTCCTATATATGTGTTATTCAACAATATAAAAAAATGTATTTTAATGCGGATCGATAGAAAAATAATGATCTGACTATCCTGTTATCCGCTGATTGATCACCTAACTACAATCGGACCTTCAATTCCTCCATTCTTTGCTTTATTCTTTTTCGCATCTCTTTGTATCTGAAATTATAGAGTTTTGCAATTATTAATCACCATTTTGTTTTATAATTAAATATTTTTGCAAGTTACTCACTTTTCCTTTAAAACAACGATTTGTCGTTCTTCCTCGTAATGATAACGTTGCAATATACCATGGCATTCGGCTAACGAAAGATTAAGGAACTGTGCAACATCTGAACTTATTTCAGGTGTGGATAGTTTATCGAACAAAAAAAGGCGTGCTACATTTTCGTGTGGTCCCAGTACTACTCTTACTTCCAGTGGATACTCGTCATCTTTCAATCTTCTTTGCTCTGCATTAAAAAAAAAACACTCAAGTTATTATAAATAAAAATTGAAAATATCTCTAATGCAAGCTTAAACTTACCACCATTATCGCGCACTACGAATAATGCAAAATTGTCAGGCTTAGCATCCACTTTATATTTGTCAAGCATAAGGTTAATAACTTCTTGAGTGTTCACTAAACTTGTAACCCAGACAGACATTTGAGAACCATGTGGTGGTGTAAAAAAACTAGTTTCGCGATTGTAAAAATGCCCGTTTATAGAACAACGACGTCGTAATCGACTACGCGATTGACGTCGGCCACCTGGTCTACGTCTAATTGCAGTTGAACCTTGTTTACGTCTCAGAACTACGCCGTCCAACTGAAATGATAAATTTATATGAAATATTTATAAATAAAAGGATAAGTTTAACAAATTGGTACCTCTAATCCGCTATCGGTCGACATCGTCATATTATCATCTTCTCTAAATTGTAAAGAGTTCACGGAATCAGTGTCACTGTCAGTGCGATGTCGCTGAAGACAATCTGGTCCGGACATTGAACGATTTAAACCTTTTTCTATCCAACTGTCGTCCGTACTGATAGATCTATTACTGATCGTATTTTTTTCCAAGCTATCAAAATACTCCACCCTTCGAAGAGTACCATTTCGGTTTGGCGTTCCATGGTATATAGGAGTATCTGTGCTAGAAGAACTACCAATGCTATGCGTTGGTGTACTATTTATGCTGCTATCGTTACCCCTACCAGCCTGATGATTAGGACTATTAGTTTCTGAGTTTTCATGAGAATCCATTTTATCAAAACTGGAATCCGAAGAAAGGACTGGTGTTTCAGTATTAGAACTTATAGATGGAAGATTTTCAGGCATCGTGGAGTACAATTTATTTCCCTCGTCTACTTTACGCTCGACTTGAAGTAATTCGTCTAATTCGTCCCATTCCATAGTTTTAACATCCAGTTTCATAGGCAAAGTCAAACTTTTCAGATGATCGGGAGATTGTGGAACTGATTTTGTATTACCTTCTACATCGCACTCCGATGGACTTTTTAATGTAGCATCAGTTTTGTCTTCATCCTCCAAGTCCTATTTATGCGGATCATCAGACAAAAATGTAACATAAAACATTGTATGTCACACAAGAATAAAATTAGCAAACCTCAGATACACTGCGTCTGCAAGAATTTCTGTTACGTGCAGTAACTACGGTGCGCTGATCGTCATCTTCTTTCAGATGAATGACCCCTCGAACGCCCCAATATATTCTCAAGGCACCTTCTAATATTAATCTTCCATTGACCTATTTTCAATGATTATATTTTCAATTCACACAGTTTGAGACACTGTTAAGAATAAACATATAAACTTACCTCACGACTTCGGATTCCTCCACTTTTCCCTTCATAATACTGATTGAAGACTTTCAACTTTGATTCTAAATGTGACCTATATAAACACATATTATTTTTAATTTTTGCAATAACTGTACACAGAATAATATATAAATACTTACCTTGGTAATGATGGACGAACTTCTTTCTTCCCAAAACTTGTATGTGATTCAACTCTTGTGCCATGACCAAATAATTGAGGTCCAAAAAGAGCGCCATAACACGGAACATGGCAGTATGGTACTCCTTTGTGCTAAGAATTACAGATAGCAAAATGATCTTTTAATATTTGGTCATTTATTACTTTCCAATGAACATTTGATCTTTTACCTCTGCATGTTGACCAGGATTCAAACGCTTCCCACATTCCTCACAGCGTAAACATTCTGGATGCCAATCGTAACCTAAAGATTGCTTACGTTCCGCTGCACATGAGAAAGTACATTGGATTAACATAAAAATAACAGCAAAAAATAATTATTATTATAAAATAAAATATTATTCAATGATTTTCTCAATTCTTCTAATTGCAAAATAAATTATATTTTCATGAGGAATAATATATCTACATACGAAATCTAATGTATTAGTCTTCATTTATATACTGCAGTAATTGTCAAAGTCAGATTTCTATCTCAGTAATAAAAAATAGAGTATCTTACCAAAATAAACAGGTTTTCCACATTTATGGCACTTCCACATGACGGCAAAATATTATTAAATATTAAAAATAGAAAAGGAAACTTTTTATTCGTTGTTAAATCATTTTGTTTATGTTATTAGTACTCCGTTGTATTGGAAGTGACATGCTGATTAATTAAGTCTATCACTAGTAAGGGAACCCATAGCGAAATAATGAATTAGAATTTCCAATTGCGTTCCAAAACTTGCTAGAATTTCCCTATTAATATATTTCACTTGTAATAGATCCTTTTTATTATTTCCCACTTTTAAAATTATGAAGAACACAACACAAATGTAAAAATCTAGAAATTTATAATCGTAATTAAACACAATTGTATCTATAAGATAAATACTAATTACTTGCAATATCATATGATAAAACAGATCAGTAATGGCAAAACAGATTGACCAATGGTATAATATTTTGTCCTAAATTTCCTACTTGTGATTGGTTACACTTCTGTGTTCCGAACATGATTAAAACTCATTCCTAAAATAACTAGATACAATTCCTTTTTGATAAACAAAAAAACGTATGTAAAAGCACATAGGTTATAAAATATATCATAAGGGATAAAAGGATAAAATCATGTGAAAATGTAGTTATCAATGTTTGAAAGTACATATTTAAGAAATGGTACGTGCGTTAGTCAATGACCAATCGGAAGCTAACAGTCAGATCTTGTAAACATCCGGTACATTGTCTGGGCAAGTTGAGAGCACTCGGTGACTTTTTTAAAGAAAAAAGAATATCGCATTTATTATATCTTCGTGATAGATATTTAACACTATGATCCAACAACAAAGGAAATATAATTATGTATGATTATCATTGATCAAAACATATTTACTTAGAAATAGCTAATAAAATAGTTAAGAATACACAGAACACTATTTATGATGAACTATTCTGCGCAGCAAGCTTCATAGCTTCCAAACTCTTTTGCTCTATCTTTCTATTATGTTCAATAATACTTTCTTCCACCATCCTCCGTAACTCTGGGTTCTCTTTAGGATATTTTTGTTTGACTTTGATCACCCAGTCTTCATAATTTTCTGGCTGATTAAAATAATGAAACATTCCAACTGGGAAGGACATGTATAAACACATTTTGAAAACTTCGAGTTGCCAGCCCCCCATCTTCCACTATTCTGCAAAGTATTTCATATAAAAATAATTGGTTTTATATAAAAATAATTCAAACCATTAGGAGATTAAACATATTATATGTAAAGTTACATATAAATGTTAAGTTAGGTATAACTTAATTCCAGAACTACTTTATAAGATTATTACAAACACATACTGTCACGATCCAAATCACGATTATAAGTTGCAAACGTATAATGTGATTACGATTAGGTAGCCATATAATATAAAATAAAATATATGTATATATATATTAATAAAGTTTCTGATAAAAATGTACTCAAAGAGGTTATAAATTCCGATCAAAACAGTACTACACTAATCGTCTCCTTTAGATTGCAATGTTAACAATATAGCCAACTTAGTATTGAAATCCCTAACGCAACATTTACTTGGCGGATTTTTTAAAAATATTTATCAACCCTTGTTTTATAAATCGTGACGTTGATAAAGAACCCATGGATAATATAATTATGATATTGTAACAACAATTTTTAATATTAATTTATTAAGTTTATATAACAATAATTTTATTCATAGGTAATAAGTAAGAAATCAATTATATTGTTAGAATTAGTGAAATAACTTACGTAAATAAATATTTATGTTTTCAATTACGACTACAAACTGATACTTACTATACTCGTGGTTTACGGTAAAAAAAAGTGCGCCTATTACCTCCCCTCTCTTTGAACGATATTTGAAGACGCGCAAGACGCGTACGATTTGCCTTGGGTAGATCTGTTTTTAAAAACGATTGTTCAATGTTTTGATCAATTTCTTGTTTATTAGAGTCTGGTTAAAATTTTTATAATGGAAGCTCTGCTGCCGTCGGAAATTGCTCGATTAGTGCTTGGTAAATAATAATTCTTATATTATCATTATACTATTTTTACTAACCTTTGTTTAGAAAAATGTAAACATTTATACATAGTATAATAACATTTAATTACCGTTTTTTAAGGATTATTCATATTAATTATATTGTATTGAAACGGAATTATGACTGAAAACATAAGCAAAGTACAATCTTTTTTATAGTTTACAAAGACAAAAACTTTATAATATGTTTAGATCATGTTTTAAAATTATTTCTCACAAAATTAGGGTATCTGGAAGATCATAAATGTAAAGAAGCTGCCAGAATGTTCTTAGAAACATCACCGCACCTACAAGAATGTCGTACAGTATTATCAAAAGGAAAACGCTTTAGTACTCGTGTTAGTGGATTTACACTAATGGATATAGTTGAGAAATATTCTGCTGTAAGCACTATGAGTAAGTTAAAGTTACTTTCTTATATATACATGAGAATTTAAACAAATATTATTATGAATAACTCTATTAACATTAAATGTAATTATATTAATAGTACAGGAACGTCTAAACAAAGTGGCAGATAGTGAGCATTTGAAACACTGTGGAGATCTATTGGAACAGTTAAAGTTTCTAATGGAGGAAACACGTGGACAACGTTTTGTTGTGAATATTAATGTACCTACACAGGTATGCACATATATAAACATTTCACTGTTTTTCTTGATATCATTATTTATTTTTCATTTAATCTTATTATTCTCTAATATTTTTAAAAATAAAATAAAAATGTAACAAATTTATTCACTCATAGGCTAATCAACAAATATTAAATGGTTCTCCAATACTGTCAGGCAGTAAAAGGAAAAGGCATCATAGTAATAGCGATAGAGATCGCTGCAAACGTCTAGAAACTCTGTTGGATCATGTATGCTCGGAATCCGATGTACCACCACATCATGGTAAATAGAAAAGTTTTTACAATTGGAGTATATTGTAATTCTATATTCAATAGCAATTATTTTGTGTGTAAATGATAGAAGCAATGGGTTGTGAAGCAACAGCTCTTGAGAGTTTACCTGGACATGCAGAAGCAATAAAGCATACAGAGAAACATGATGACTTACTCAGTGAAAATAATAATGTGACAGAACAAAATCAGTGCAATTCTAGGAAAAGTAGTTTTACCGATAGCAGTCACACCATAGATAGTAGAAATAAAATTGCAACAATAGATACGGGTATGAATAAAACCATTTTACACCCATTTATAATAATATCCTTTACAAATTATATATACTTTAGGCAATAATGTTGATGCTCCAAATTTTAATGTAAACATCATTGATGACAACACAAGTAAGAAAGATGACAATCTAACAATTACAAAACCAAACAAAAAATGTAGTACAGGAACAAGTACAGAGGAATTAATGTGTTTCTCTAACACAGAGGTCCAAACTGCTCCTTGTGAATTACTTGATTACGAATCAGAATCTAATGATGAGCCAATTCAAAATCTCAGCGTGAATATACTTTTTATACATTCCATCATATGTTTATATTTCATCATAGCAAATTTTTGTAGTAATCACTGTATTTGTTTTTAGTTATTGACAAAGGAATTGTTAAACAGGACGGAATTACAAGAACGTATTGCTGAAAATATAAATAAAGCAATTCTACCTACAGACATATCCCTAAGAGAAGAAAAGGAAATCTTAAATGAATCATCAGGTTGTGAACTTAGTACTTCCATTGTATCTGAATTAAACAATGCTATTAAGTCAATAGTGGAAGCAACAGAATCTGATCCAGTCTTTGAACAGTTCCTTGATGAAATCATTGGAAAAAATGTAGAAACGGATACAAGTCCTGACGAAGATGCCGATATTAGATCAATTCCTGTCAATGGGTAAATATGTTTATTCTTACTTCATAGTAGAATTACATATTATAATTTATATATATATATATATCCTTTCTACAATTGACTTACATTTGCAGCTTGCAGGAAAAACAAGTAGATATTGATGTAATTAGTATTACTTCGCCAGAACACGCAGTTGAAGTTAAGTCATCTAATAAAATTACTTCAACAGAAATACCTTTGAAACAAAGACTTCGTAGTTCTTCCAGGCAACAAACAGCTAGAATAGAAGATGAAATTTATAAACAAAAGGAACAAGACAAGGAACACAATGCTCTGGAGGATCAGAATGCTGCAGCTATTTTAAGCATTATAAATGCTAATATAACCAATGTCAAACCAGTAAATGATAAAAGTACTGTTCATGATAACAAAGAATTATATGTAGCAGAAAATAACGACAAAAGATCTGTGACCTCTATCCCTAGTACAAGTAAAACTGAATTAACTGAGAAATGTCACGTGAAGGTAGAGAAGATAGAGAAAAATGTTACAAACAAAGAAGTGGAATCTAAATCAAAGAAATCAATGATAAAACGACCAAAACCTACACAAATCAAAGAAGAACCTGAAATCATTTCTAATAACTTAATCTCAGAACAAGAGATTATGACTATGCCAACACTGGTATTATGTTCACAGGAACAAATAACTAATATTCATGCCACAAATCAACCTTATACAATTGGAAATATTTGTCCAATCACTTCTACTTTGACTTCACATTTTGTTCCAATTATGCCTAAAGAGAGTATCAAACCTAAACCACCTCCAGCAGAAAAATTGTATCTTAAAGCAGTAAATGTGCCACAAACGATTCCATTACCATCACTTATACCAGAATCGAAGGAAGAAACAAAAAGCTTACCAAGTAGCAAACCACAATTTTCTCAAAAAGAAAACATTGTTCATAGCAAATTGAAGCCTATACAAAATAGTGAAAAATCGATACCAAGTACATGCAATCCTATAGACCCAGTAGAAACAAACAAATTGATTAGTATGGAATCAATTACACTTTACAGTACAGAGAACAACATACCAACATCTTTAAATGGTACAAATATGCCTATACTCAGCGTGGATGGATTATCCCCTTTTTTAAAATTTAATTCTAGTAAGTCAAATCAGGATCATAACTTATCAGATATAGACCTTGTAATTATGGAGAATTTGAAAACAGTCACAGAATCTGCACCAAGTGAAGATAAAGAACCAAATTTGACAGCATCTAAAAAGACTGAATGTGATATAATTACTAAAAGAACACCACGATCTTTATTGAAACGTAGATCAAAGACACATAGACTTAGTTTATCTACTCCTAGAAGAAGTAGCCATGTAAGAGCACTTGATTTTAATACTCCGACCAAAGTATCGCATTCCTCTTCAAAGTTGCAAGATACTGAAAATATGAGATATTCTCCAAAATCGTTAAGATCTATGAAGTCAGTTTGTAGAACTTCCCTTTTCAAGTCACCACCATTTTCTAATTCATCTGTAACCTCACCAAAATTTAAAAATTCAATAATTGGTGTACGATCCAGTGGAATACCTATAGCAACTAGGAGTCCTGTTCCAAAGCTTATGGGAGGTTGGGAAAAATATAATGGCTTAGGTGTTATCATAGATGAACCATCTCCAAGTAAAAGTAATGGGCCTACTTCCCCAAAACTAGCAAATAAATCTCAAAAATCTAAAACAACAACAAAAAGTTGGGATGCGGATTTGAGGAAGTGTTTACAAACAAATGAAGAGGAATGTACAACATCGAAAATTTCTAATATAAAAAAGAAAAAAACCATTAAAGCTAAAAGTGATATTTCATGTAAAACTTTTAAGCGTAATCCTCGATCTTTGAAAATTAAAAATAAAAAGAGGCATGGAGAAGAAAAAAATGCAGCTGATATTAAAAAACAATGTGCAGAAGAACAAGAGACAGAATCAATGTCAAGTGTACAAGACAATGAAAAAAATACAATAAATACATTAATAGAAATAAGCAATATACCAATTTCTAAAAGTGACACTTGCTTAAATCCATTACATGATATAAGTAAAGAAGTAGTAAGCATAGAGAATAATTCTTGTATTTTAAAAAATGTAGAGACAACTTCATGCACAGTTAAATCTACTTCTATTTCTACTGCTATAGGAACTACAATAGAAAATAAAAGTGTAGTAAAAAAAATTAATAAAGAAAGTGATAAAAAGGTAAAAAAATATGTACCATTAAAAACATTGAAAACAAATTTAAGAACATCAGAAAAAGAACAAACTTCAGCAAATAATGCAATGTCTACCACAGAAATTATAGCAAATTCTGAACCTCCAAAAAATATTGTCCATCAAATTTTACCAATATCCGATATAATAGACTTGAAAACACCGAGAAAATTTGAAAATTCTTCTGGTATACCCCCAACACCTCGTTTGCTTAGTCCCAACAGCAATATTATTACGCCGTTTATTAAAATTAGTGATGATTCAAGTAAAATTCGTAGCTTTATAAGCACTCCAGAATTTCCACCCACTCCATGCATTGCATTAACACCAAAACATTGCGAAGAAAGCACTCGGGATATTATAAAAAGAGGAGAATATAATGGATGCTCTTCTTATTATAAACCAAGTATGGAACACATCAATCTCTGTGATCCCGAAAAATTGGTTAAGCTTAAGTGTGATAACAGTACAGTGAAACATTTAACTACGCTAGTTTCTGACATTAAGTCATGCACTGTTCAGTGCACAGAAAATACAAACAATAATTATGACAATGTGTCTACTACTACTACTAAACTTGAAATAACACAGTTTGAAGTAATTAAAGAAAATTTGCCGAAGGATGAGGCTGTTAAAGAACTTAAAATATCCTCTAACACTAAAGATACAATATGTATTACAAATATAAAAACGGACTGTATGCAAGATGATGACAAAATCCTTATTGATGGGATTGCATTGGATAATGAAAAGTGTTCTAATATCAATGAAAACTCAAGCGATAGTGATACATCTTCATCATCATCTTCTTCTTCATCTTCATCATCTTCTTCTACTTCTTCTTCTTCTAACTCTAATATCACAAAAACATCAATGCAATTTTGCTCTAACAAAAAATACAAAAGGACTCCTAATAAAATCTACACAGATACAAGTAATGATTCTATATCGAAAATAAATGCATCCATCAAGAATTCCATGTATGATGTGTCTATAAACTCAAAAAATGAACAAATAAAAGATAACGCAATGTCCAATACGTTAAATATGCCAACAAATGTAGTAGGAACTGATAATACACTATTGGATATTATTATAAAAACTGAATCTTCCCCAGCTAAGCTATTTGCAATAAACAAAAATGAGGAACAATTGGAATCTACCTTAAAAGAAACTCCTGCCAAAGATGAAAATTTGTTAGCTGAAGCAAATATATCTGAAACTCCAAATAGCTCAAAAAGTGGTATTGAAAATTTGACAAATTTATCTTCTAAAATTTCGGCATTTATTAGTTCAGAAAATGAAAAATCAGCAAATTTAAATTCATCAAAACATCAAGTCTCTAATCCAAGTACAGCTACACAAAAACCACGAATAATAAATATACAGAATTTAACACTTGATAAGTCAACATTTGTCCCATTGGCAGATTATATGAATAAACAAAAAATGGTAAATCTGGATGAACATGCAAAACAATTAGAACAAAAGCGTCAACGAATGATAGCAAAATTAAAGGAAATTCCAAAATCGAATATGACTTTTGGGAATAGTAAGTCCAAACAAAGTATTGTATCAAGGAAGAAAAAAAATATATCGGTAAATAAAAATAATCAATCACAACATAAAATAAAGACTACAATATCAACTAGAGGAAGGAAGCGTACAAGAAATATTAATAGAAATACCAATAATAGAGAAAATATTGCTGAACAAGCTGCTAAACCTATTAACATTGATACAAATGTTAAAGACGTTAATAAAGAAGAGAATAATGAAAAATTATCTTCTAAACATTCAGTAAATAAATGTGATAAGCATATGCAAAATAATAATAAAAATGTTGGAATGGAAACAAATGCTACAGTAGATACATTGGTATCAAAACAAGCAGAAACAAATACTGAGTCTAAAACAAACGTGGAAGACTATAATATTGCTCATAATGCATTCAAAAACGATATTAATATTTTAGAGGATAAACCAATAAATGAACAAGAATCATTAAAAGAAAATTTGCCCAGCATTAACAAACAAGAAGATAAAAAGCAAGATGTACAAAATAATAATATAAAAAAGAAGTGTAATACAAAGGACATTGCAAACAACATTAAACCTGTTGAAAAAGTAAAAGATACATTAAAAGCTAAAGTAGATCAAGTGAAACGTGATTTGTTCAGCGACGAGGAAAATGAACAAAAGTCTCAATTATCAGAAAATCTAATTTCAACAAGTGTTGATAATTCCAAGAAAGATGAATGTGTTAATGATAGTAATGAAGCCACTAACACTGTGGGAAATATTAAATCGGAAAATCCAAAGGAAGAATTATCTTGTGTTCTTGAATGCTTACAACTTGTACCAGCAAGTAAAACTGATCATCACCAAGAGAAAAATGAGGAAATAGATCAATGTGGAGAACAGGCTAATTTAAACCTAACTGGACCCAATTCTGTAGAGTATCACTTTGTTTATGACGAGAGTATATCGACGAAGAAAAGAAGAAGAAGATTCAGCAGTAATGAATTAAAAGTACAAATAAATGTTTTACTTGATGATGAAAATGACACAGAAGTTGTAAAAATTATGACAGCTACTGATTACCAAGAAATATTTAACATGAATCCAAAATCTAAGAAGAAATTAATAAACAGGAAGTCGCCTATAAAAAATGAGAAGAATCATGAAGCAAATAATATAAAGTGTAATAACAGCGATTTTATCTTAAAAGATGATTATGCAAAACCATTAGCCACATCTTCGCCCGTAGACAAACTTGTGTTACCTAAGTTTAAAAAAATTACTAGTAAAACATCTACAATTGAAAAAGATAATGCATTGGAAAAAGGAAAGGTACAATGTGAAAAAGCTAAAATCCAAAGAGGTAATTGAATATGATCACCATATTTATGGTTTTAGTAGATATTGTATTGTAATGAACTTGAATGATGAAATAGACTTATTTCGTTTTAGATAACTTAACTGCAAAGAATCAGAAAAGGAAGTTATCAGAATCTAAGGATGATGAAAAGGTTTGTTATTGTGTTATTATATTTACTGATTATATATTTATATTCATACATCATCAAAATCTTTTGTTTGTAGATGGATAAAAAGCAACGTATATGTGACCCAAAAGTATTATTAAGTAATGTGAACTTAGATGAATTTTTAACATCTGTTCATGGACATACGTGAATATCAAATGCTCTCTCATCATAATATTTAGCTTACACTATGTAAATATGTATTGTTACTTACTTATGTAAAATATTGTACATTGCTGTTCATTTAATTAGCTGTACAAGATTTATATAATAATTTTAATCCTCTGTGAGGATCTTGAAGTTTTACTGATACGACTGCAGTCATCGTGAAACTATTTATTGTTGTTTTGTACAATACAGACTGATAGTAAATAAGTATTCTTATTTTATCGCAATATGTATTATTTAGTAATAATGTTGCCGCTTAATGATAATTGCTACAAATAAAAATAATTATTTTTGTTAAAGTGCGTATTTATAAAATTATATTAATTGTTTGTTTTTTTGTTGGTATCATTTAAATAATACGATGTTTTATAGAATCCAAAAATTCAAATTAACGCGCGGCTACTAAAGCATCGAAGTTTCACTGAACTTTGAACAAGATGGTGCTGGTTAACTTAAATTTCACTCTACAGATGGAGAATTACGAAGGGACTGATTTTCATTGGTCGAAGTGTTGTGGACTCCACGCCGCCAGGTGGAGTCACCGTCGCACCAGTGTAAACCAGGGTCTGGACACTACTTACCCCCACCATGCTGCTATTTGTTTGTCGTACTTCTCAATACCAACCAATCAGAATGAACTATGAGGCATATTTTGATTGATATTACATTGGTCACAGTGACTTGAAAACTGGTGGTGCACTGTGGGTACCATGCCGCGCATGCGTAGAAAGGCTAAAAATGCTTTGGTTTCGATGCTCGGCAAGGTACCTAGAGTGCGCCACCAATCTTCAAGCCGCTGTGACCAGTGCAGTATCAATCAAAATATACTCTTAGTTCAGAGGAAAATCATTCTTATAGGTTGATATTGAAAAGTCCGACGAACAAATAAGCCTCCTATGTTTAAGCATTGAATGTCCAGACCCTGGTGTAAACTACGTTTGAATTTTGAACCTTACTTTTCTCGATTCTCAGCGATTCGGCAAATTCCCCGTAAACTGGGATTTCTACCAGGAAAGCATACTATTTCAAGAGGTGTGTCTTGAAATCCGAATTCCTCCTTGCTGCTCACGTTCTCATGATACTTTCTCGATTCTCAGCGATTCGGCAAATTCCCCGTAAACTGGGATTTCTACCAGGAAACAATACTATTTCAAGAGGTGGGTCTTGAAATCCGAATTCCTCCTTGTAGCTCATGTTCTCCTGATACTTTCTCCATTGATGGAGTTTTCGTCAAAAGGCAATAACTCGAGAAGTTAAACAAATAAGGGAATTGGATGGTTAATTCATGGTTTCAATTAAAAATTCCAGTATTTTTTGCAATGTATCTTATTTTTGTTTATTTATATCAATTTTATATATGTACATTTCTACAAATAGTCGGAAAGTAATATAAAGTATAGAATAATTATAACTTTTAATACATCGGACGCACTTTTGTTATAATGTATAATAATTCTTATTGTAAATAAATACGATACTTAAATATTATTCAAATACACATAAAATAAATAATAACATATTATTATATTGCACTTTATGCTGAGATGAATCTTAAGATTTAAACTGTTGTAACTTCCGAACTGGTCTTACTATCGAAACGCGACTTGCATATTCCTTCAAGTATTGTTAAACGACGATAAACAATTTCGAAGAATGAATCTATCTCACTATTTATTAAACAGACGGCTTTTCAAACATGTATGTATCTTATGTGCCCCTTCCAATTAGCCGGATCGCGGGCTTAGAAGGCTAACGGGTCAACAGGTTTAAGGGGCTAGCGGGGACTGCACTCCTACTCGGGGACTACACTTCTACTCTGGGATCTAGACCTCGGCGGGCTAGTTACTATACGAACAGAAGCAATAAACACGGTTGGCAGCTTTGCGTTCGTTAGTGCTGCCCTCCAGTTGATTATTTTCCACAATGCGCATGGGTGAACGGCGGGGACTACGTTAAATAAGGCTCCTATCCTTATGCATTGAGTGACCATACCCTGAGTTTGAGTATGACTCAAAGGATTAAACCATCGCATCGATAGTGATAGTTCACTTCAGTTTAGCTGATGGTGACGTTTAGGTAGGATTGTATATTTTTAAAGTGAATCACATACCGTTCTAACAAATATCTTTCATCTATCTGTAACCGTTGAACGTGAAAAGTTTTTTTTTAATCTCTTTGTTATTCAAACAATGTGCTCCCAAGAAAATAATATCACTCTCGACACCAAAGCAATTGATGATTGCGATGCATTTGGATATGCCAGGTATAATATCACTATTTTTTGACCTCTTTTATCTATTTCGCGCGCTTTTCCATGTATCGTCAATTTTCAGAAATGGAACAAGTATATTTTTCACTTGTTTCTGTAAAAACCTAGGTTTTGCATGATATTCTTGTAACCTTGACGCGCGTTGTCATATCAAAATAAAATAATCTACAAAATCGAACACATATTATATATATTTTTCCAGCAAGAACAACGCTCGAACAAATAGACCTTTACAAACTGCTCCTACAGAACGATATGCCACTCATTATAATATGAATCATGCAAAGCGTGGTTTAGCCATCATATTCAATCATGAACATTTTTCAATAAGTCATCTGAAATCACGAAGTGGAACAAACACTGATTGCGACAATCTAAAAAATACATTAGAAACTCTCGGATTCGATGTAAAAGTTTACCATAATTATACATCCAAGGATGTGACAAATGTTCTGCATGATGGTATTACAAAACATAAGGCTATATATAAATTCAGTTGTGCTAAAAATTAATCAATATATTCTTATAGTTGCTAATATGGATCATAGTACTCATGATTGCTTGATAGTCTCCGTACTGAGTCATGGAGAATTAGGGATGCTTTATGCATACGATAATCCTTACAAAGCTGATACTGTTTGGACTTACTTTACGGCAGATAAGTGTCCTACTCTTGCAGGCAAACCAAAAATGTTTTTTATACAAGCCTGTCAAGGTGATAAGTTGGATCCTGGTGCTACTTTAAAAGAACGGACAGAAACTGACAGTGCATATAATGATTCATTCCGCATTCCAAGCCATGCAGACTTCCTTATTGCTTACTCGACTATACCAGGTAAGTGTTTGTGTATTTTCTGTATCATCATTACTGTGCTACTTACAAACAAATATTCTTAAAATTTGGTTCAATAATTTTTAAATAGGTTTTTATTCATGGAGAAATACAACGCGTGGCTCATGGTTTATGCAGGCTTTGTGCATGGAATTAAGAGAAAATGGAACACGATACGATTTGTTAACTTTACTCACCTTCGTTTGTCAAAGAGTTGCAATAGATTATGAATCTAATACCCCTGATAATGTTACTATGCATCAACAAAAACAGATTCCATGCATTACTTCAATGTTGACCCGTCTAGTAAAATTTACTGTCTCTCAAAATGGTATTGTGTAGTTTAATGTTGTAGAAAAAACAATGAGATTCACCATGTACCTATATAAGTGATACATTCTCTCTTACCGTAGCACATGTATTTATTATACATATGACTTTATCAAATAACTTTATTCAAATAACATGTATTACTGTTATTCTATGTGCATTACTGCCATTACTTGCTGCACTTACAATGAAAATTTATGAAAATGATAAAACAAATATGATCTATTAGAATTAAGAAAAAGTACAAACCTATGTGCTCTGAAACTATGAAACATCTTTTTTATATCTTTTTTTTTCTTTAAGATCTCTTACGTATTCACAGACAACATACCAGAAAATTGTATTTCAAAATACTTTGCATTTATGAGGTGTGTTGCCATAAAATATGTTTATAGACTGATCACCATTTAGTTAATGTATAAAATTGGACATTTAAATGGATACATCTGAACAACTATGCTTATGAATTGATGGAAAAAGTCTTCAGGGAACCATGATCTCAAGGGATATCATATTCTTTTATCATTATGTTTATCCCTGTAAAAACTTTAACTTTTCTCTGATATGCACTTTTATACATTCATAGGCAACAAAAACGTTAATGTTTCCATTTAAATGGCTCATCTTTTATATTTATTTATGAGTTTCTAACAGCATATTCATTAAGTCTTATTCCAATAATCTTATTATAATATTATAATGGTACTTAATGAAATTATTGGAATAAAAGATCTTAATAAAATATGAATATGCAATGGTGTCTAATCATATCAAGGTAATGCATTTATCTTTTCACATAATATCCGATTTTTACATTCGAAGTACGCACGTTGCGTAAGTTAATAACTTTACAATGAAAAGTGCATTTATAATAAAGAAAGTTCCACTGTTTATTACCGTGCGAATTGTGATAAAACATGTGTTAATCATGTAAATGTATTCAAATGGCAATTCTATATTAATAAGAACTCCAGTTAATACAAATAAATATATTTTATATGATAAGGTAAATACTTAAGGATATGTGCTATGGTTTCTTGATAACTAAGTGTACTTTGTATTCGATGTATTTGTCATACCTTTATATACACTTATATACAAGATTTGTACATGATTTTGTATTTTTTAGAATATAATAAAACTGTAAAAGAAGGAACCACTTAATTTTTATTGAAAAATCTTTATTTTTTAAATATATTACGTTTATCTATAAAAATGAATTCCTATGTGACATGATTTGGTTTGATTTTCTCTTGCTCATTGCATATTTTGGCCCCAGAAAACATATTACGAACTTTACATTTACATCATCACTGAGGAACTTGTCCAGGAATATGTATTATTGATATTGTATGATCTAATGTAGAACGCGCTGGTGCTGTATATGGACGGTGATATTTGTTTGGTTTCTTATCAATATGATATAAATCAAAACTTGGTGAATCTAATACAGTAACAGTTTGAGTGCTTTTTTGTGTTACAGGAGTTACCATATTAGAATTATGCAAAGACACATCTTCGCGCGTATCAAATGCATGTTCGGAAGGAAGTGGTGCAGTCTTTCTTGACATAAAAATTTTCTTAAACGGTTGTCCATTAATAATACCTATAAAAATATTTATTATGTAAAGTCACAATAATAATAGTTTAACATTATGATAATAATATATGGAATTACATATAATTTAGGAAAATAAAGCTTACCATTGATTGAATTGCTCTCTGTATTTTCTTCCTAAAAATAAAAGATAAGTAATAGCAATGAAAGTAATGTAAATTATTGAATTTTTATACATATGCATACTTAAGATATATTATCAAACCTACTTTTTTAGAAAGAAGTTCTCTTATTGGTTTAAAAGGATTGGAATGTACTGATAATCTAGATGGAGAATATGTTATTGTAGTACTCCTTTGATTTTTCAATTCTTCATTTGTGATACTTTGAGATTCTTTAACTCTATTATTTAAGGCGGTATAATTTCTCAGTACAGTATCTAATAGCCATCTAAGCAAAGAAAAAAACTGTTAGACAATAATAATAATAAGACAAACAAAGTTTGTATAGAATATTCATTACTTATATCCATTTGTAATGCCTAAAGTGCTACTCTTCACATGTTCTTTTTCATAAAAACAAGAGCATGTTTCAACTCTAGTAGGGCATCGCGTAGTGTTTACCAAATGTTCCACATTCAAATTATCCACAACATCCAATTCATCGATTGCTCCATTTATATCTTGTTTGTTGGCAAGCCTACGCACATATATGTATGTATATGATAAAACAATTAATTATAACATATTATCGTTGACACATAGATAGGAAAAAATTTCTAGCAATAACATTTTGTAAAAAACACAAACATGTGCATGTATATATTGGAGCCAACATGTGCAAAAATAACAATGACTTATTTTTCTTACAATAAGAGTGGTTTTCCTGAAATACTGTCATGTGCAACTAATTCACCAAATACAACTTTATTTTCTGCTAGTCGGGAAATATCGCTAGCATCCACCACATATATAAGACCATGTATCTAAAATATTGATATTAAAACAAATGCACAATAAGTATGCCTTACTTTAATGGAAATAATTCAAACAAGTTTAAATTTCAAATTAATAGATCTACTTGTAAATCAAACATTTTGTGAAATAACCCAAACTTACATCTCCATAATACTTTGGCCACAATGGTCTAATTTGACTGTTACCACCAAGATCATATATTTTGATAGCATACGATTTATATTTCAAACATACAGTTCTAAACCCCATTGTTGGTAATACATGTTTATCAGGGTCTAAAATTTGAATAAACTTTGTAACATATAACAATACTAGTTTATAAAAAAGAAATACATTTATTTCTTCTTTTACATAAATAATATAATCCAATGTATACATTACTTATAACATATTCAACATTAATAATTTGCAAACATTCATACGGATAAAATTTATATAAAATAAAACTGAAAAATAATAAAGAGCACACGTTATTTTACGTACCACCACGTATATGGTTTAAAATTAAAGTCTTTCCTGCATTGTCAAGGCCAACGATAAGAAGAGTGATAGTTCTGAAATAACAATAATGTTTAAAAAGATTTTTATTTAACAATGTCATTATTAGAAGTTGAAATATTTTACTTTTCAGAATTGTGTTTCCTTGGTAACCTCTCTATCGTGCTTCGTACACAGTTCCCCATTGTAATAAATTATAATCCAACAAAGTAACCTATATTATTAACCTAATCTTTGAATCTACTGTGAAATACCGTATTCGCATCTTACGTATAAGACACTTAAAAAATATAGTTCTTACTGACGACGATCTCACTGTTTAAACTTTTATGATACATTGTTTACTCATAAATCACGTTGTATGTGACAAGAACGCGTAATGTTAGTGGGAGTACGAGATACGCGTCGTTTGCGACAGATCTTTTTCTATCTACATTTTGATATTACCGACTTCGACTATTGGGCTGCATATGATTACTAAACTCACCGCTCCATATCGTGGAGGGCGTAAAAAAAACACTGTTTTTTCGCACGATCGGTATTTCAGTACATACATGTGACACGAGATCCCATGAGATGTCAGGCCTATTCTTATACCTCGTCTGTGACGATATTACCGATGTGACAAAAGTTTTATTTAAAAAATATTGTGCCATTCAATAAAATTGATAGTATTAATTACGGCCGGATTTACCCTATAGCTTCACGCTTGTGAAAATTTATGCATATAAGTGAAGGGTACAGGGAAAGAACAAGCGTTGCTTAGTTTTGAAATTCATGAGAAATATCACAGGTTCGTATTTATGTTACATTATATGTTATTAATAATTATCACTTATTAGCTCATTTTTTAAACTTATATAGCCAATCACTCTGGAGTAGTGGTCAGTGTCCCTGACTATTATTAACTATGAGGACTCCGGATTCAAATCCTGGCAAAGGCAAACATGAACAAATAAATGATATAAATGGGGCCCTAATTTACATTTTGTCTAAGGCCTGATGGAGGCTTCATCCAGTGCTAATATTAATAATGCATTTTAAACTTATCATTTATGTAAACAAATGCTTTAATAAATTTATAAATATTTAATATTCTAATGCATATCTAGCAATTTATGTGGTTCTGTTCTGGTATAATATCTGCAAAAAAATAGTACACAAATGTCGAGAGATGTATCCCATGTCAGTAATTTAAAAAAAAAATATAACTTACTGATGGTATCCTTTGCGTGCTAACGCAGACAATGTTTTAAACATTTGCTCGCAAGAAATAACATCTTTTACTTCAAAGACATGCATAACTTCAATAGTAATTTGAGTACCTTTTTTTACAAGAGTTCCATATACTCTAACTACGTTGTATTCCTTTTGAAAAAAGAAATAAAACATAAAGAAAAACTTATCACTTATATTTGTCGACTATAAATATTTAACATTTAATTACCCATATACTATTGCAATTGTTACGTGGAACATCAAAATATATGTCAGTAATGGGTAAATTGTTTGTACTTATAGGAAATTCAACACTTTTTATATTAATGTCAACGATTTTACTAATATCTTCTTCACGTTGTATATAACCTATGGTTTGTATACTTTTTATGCGGTTACTTTCGTAATCGCTTGATTGAACATAAGCTGTAATTTCTTTGAGTAAAAGAGGAACATAAGGCACACGGATATTTAATAAATTAACGCTCATAGACATATTTGTCCACCATTTACTAGATGTATTCGATGAATTCATTATAAGTAAAGAAGACTAACGCGCAAAATTGATTACTGACATTTGTTTACTACACACACTACACACATACAAGAGAGTCACAAAATACTGGACAGACGAGCTACAAGATAGACAGGACAAGCAATATGAATTTTGGTAACACAGTCCTTGGGCTTCGAAGCGCTATTACCATTTTAAAGTCGCATGCTGCATTATCGGTTTAGAATAAAATAAGGCAACTGCGCTACCGAAACGGTAGGAATTATAACTAAACATAGCGATTAGTAATTATACCGAGAGACCAGAGAGACTTCCAGCCTTATGGAACTTTGCGATTAATCGTGATTTAATCTTAATACTCATCTTGGGAATAAGTGCAATTTGATAATCTGTAATTATTTATTTTATTATTGTATAGATAATAATTAAGTATCGTATTTATTTACAATAAGAATTATTATACATTGTAATATAAGTGCGTCCGAGATATTGAAACTTATAATCATTGAATAATTTATATAACTTTCAAACTATTTGTAAAAATGTATAAATGTATATTGAATTCATATGAATAAATACCAAGTTACATTGAAATAAATACTGGAATTTTTTAATTAAAACCCTGAATTCTACGACCAATTTCCTAATTTGTTCAAACTTCTCGTATTACGGTCTTTAAACGAAATCTCTGTCACTGGAGAAAGTTTAAAAGAAACATTAGCAGTAAGAAGTTATACGATCGAATTTCGCGTGCCACCTCTTCACACATGATGCTCTCCTGTTAGAAATCCCAGTTTTCGTTGAAAAATTTGCAGAAACGCCGAAAATCGAACAAGTATCAGGAGAACATGAGCAGCAAGGAGTTATTCGATCGATTTTCTCGTGCCACCTCTTCACACATGATGCTCTCCTATTAAAAATCCCAGTTTTCGTTGAAAAATTTGCCGAAACGCCGAAAATCGAACAAGTATCAGGAGAACATGAGCAGCAAGGAGTTATTCGATCGATTTTCTCGTGCCACCTCTTCACACATGATGCTCTCCTATTAGAAATCCCAGTTTTCGTTAAAAAATTTGCCGAAACGCCGAAAATCGAACAAGTATCAGGAGAACATGAGCAGCAAGGAGTTATTCGATCGATTTTCTCGTGCCACCTCTTCACACATGATGCTCTCCTATTAGAAATCCCAGTTTTCGTTAAAAAATTTGCCGAAACGCCGAAAATCGAACAAGTATCAGGAGAACATGAGCAGCAAGGAGTTATTCGATCGAATTTTTCGTGCCACCTCTTCACGCATGATGTTCTCCTATTAGAAATCCCAGTCTTCGTTGAAAAATTTGCCGAAACGCCGAAAATCGACCAAGTATCAGGAGAACATGAGCAGCAAGGAGTTATTCGATCGATTTTCTCGTGCCACCTCTTCACACATGATGCTCTCCTATTAGAAATCCCAGTTTTCGTTGAAAAATTTGCCGAAACGCCGAAAATCGAACAAGTATCAGGAGAACATGAGCAGCAAGGAGTTATTCGATTGAATTTTTCGTGCCACTTCTTCACACATGATGCTCTCTTGTTAGAAATCCCAGATTTAAGGGAATAATTTTTCGAAGTGCCAGAATGTCGATGAAGTATTAAAAAAACATTAAGGACATGAAGTCTTCGATGAATTGATACAAGAGAAAAACTTATACTAATAGACAACGCTGATGGTATTTTTTAATCGCACAAGGAAAGTAGGGAAGACGGAATTGATATGTGGTGTATGATTAAGTACTCATAATTTTCGTTTTCTGATATTTATTAATAATTTTCATTGCAATGTACACAGTATTCAACTATATGCCTAAATATATATATATATATATATATATATTTTTTTTATAAATTATAATATTTCAGATACAATATAGAGTAATACTATTTCTAAGTATACAAACTAAAGTATTATATTACAATTATATAATTATTCTATACATTCTATTCTCCAATTTGATTTTGAATCACTAATGGTTTTCAATCGGCCGTAGCGTTGGACGACGCTTCAGGAACGTCCCCCTATAACATAAAAATAAATAAAATTAGATTAGATTAAATTATATTAAATTAGAATAAATATATTATGTATAAAAGTTGCTGCTGGAGACTCACCTCAAAAATTCACAATTATATGCCATCACTGTCACTATTGACTATCCCTATTTGCACTTTAGCGAACAGAATTATCTCTCTGCATTATCGACAATGTACAGAACCCGTTTCAATCCAGTATTTTATACAGCTGATACTCTTCCACGTTAGTAGGTAGCGCTTTGATCATCGAGGAGCTCGACACAAGGTATTGTTTCTTCTTAACTCCGAATTAAAAGCGGAATACATTTTGGGCGTACAACTGTGTGCGTTTATATTCCAGTCTATTTTGACATGTTGATATTTTTTATTTCGTTTGAATTAAAGTAGAATAAACAGCACACATTTAGTATTTCAACGTATCTGTAAAAAAGCATGAGTGAAATGGCAAGTGACTCCAAAACACCCTGTCCAACGAATACCAATGACGATAATAAAGAAGAGGAAGAGGAAGATGAAGATTCTGAAACAGAGGAGATGTCATTGAAAGACAAAATTCCTTGCACTCATGAGGTGACAATGTCTCATGGTACAAAAGCAGTAATTGCTATTGCTGCAGATCCATCCGGAGCACGTCTTGCATCAGGATCAATAGACTACGATGTTTGTTTCTGGGATTTTGCTGGAATGGATTCATCTATGCGAAGTTTCCGCACTCTGCAACCTTGTGAGAATCATCCGATAAAATGTTTACAATACTCTACAACCGGAGATGTAATATTAGTTATATCAGGAGCAGCACAAGCTAAAGTTTTAGATAGAGATGGTTTTGAAAAATGTGAGACTGTAAAGGGTGACCAATATATAACAGATATGGCACGTACAAAGGGCCATACCGCAGGTTTAAATTGTGGATGCTGGCACCCATTTACTAAAGAAGAGTATTTAACATGTTCACAAGATAGTACTTGTAGGATTTGGCTAATGCATAGGCCGCGTGGCCATAAGAATGTTATAAAATGCAGAGCACAAAATGGTGTTAAAACAATCCCTACCACGTGCAGCTATAGTAGAGAGGGAACTGTCGTAGCATGTGGATGTATAGATGGTTCGATACAAATGTGGGATCACAGAAAAAATTTTGTAAATCCATCATTAACATTACGCAATGCACACGGTCAAGGTAATGAGATATCTAGTTTGAGTTTCTCTTATCTTGGACAAACCTTGGCTACAAGGAGCTGCGACGATACATTAAAACTATGGGACTTGAGATCCTTTAAAGTTCCAATATTTGAAGAAAAGAATTTATTTTCTCGATATGAGACAACAGATTGCATGTTTAGCCCGGATGACTCTATGATTGTTACTGGAGAGTCCTTGAAGAAAGGTCAAACTATGGGCAGAATTTTATTTTATGATACTAAAACATTTGAACTAGTTAATGAAATCCCTGTGACCGATTCACACGTGATTAAAACTCTATGGCATCCAAAGTTAAATCAAATATTTGTAGGCTGTGGAAATGGAAGCGTTAAAGTATATTATGATATTAATAGAAGTATGAGAGGTGCAAAATTGTGTGTTGTAAAGTCTCATTTCAAACACAAGCACATGGAGGTAATGTCTACGCAACAGATTATAACGCCACACGCGCTGCCCTTGTTTAGACAGGATAGACCTAAATCTGTTAGAAAGCAAATGGAAAAAGATCGTTTAGATCCTGTGAAATCCCGTCGTCCGGATTTACCAATTACTTCTGGTCAAGGTGGAAGGGTAGCATCGTCTGGTGGTACATTAAGTTCTTACGTTATTCGTAATCTTGGACTTAGTAAGAGAATAGAGGATGATCAAGATCCTAGAGAAGCAATTTTGAAATATGCAAAGGAAGCTGAAGAAAATCCATATTGGATCGCGCCGGCATACAAAAAGACACAACCAAAAACCATTTTCCAAGCTGATGAACAAGATAGTGGCCCAAGTAACAAAAAGCCGAAAACATAAACGAATTCTAATTGGAAAATAATAATATTATGTAAATATATAAAAATAATAATTTAAAATATAGTAGAAGTCATGACATATTACGTAAATAATTCTACACATTTCTTTATTTAAGTAAAACAAAATGATTTCTACAATGAAAATAAATGAATTTTATATTAACCCATTAACGCCCTCTGCACACGCTTGTGTACACCTTTTATTTAGTCCAATATGACGTAATATAAGTCCATTTTTATTATACAACAATATAAATTTTATATTATAATTTTTGTAATTTTTAAAGAGTAAAAGTAAATAATGTTTAAAAATGTTGTTGTTTATATTGTATAATGCAATATATTTACAAGACAAAAATATAAATTGGGCCTTATGAATAAGAATGTTGCAACAAGTGACGGCAGTCTTATAATTGTATTAATTCCCTCTTTCTGATACGCTTAAAATTGTTTTTGTTTCTTTTATTTAATCTTGGCTGAACTTTAATCAGAAGAGTGTTTATAGTCCCTTTTTCTGACCTTGGCTAAAATCTTGCATAACTATAGAGAAAAGTTGTGAACAGCCAGTGATCTCAACCGTCACATGAATAAAAGTTATGGTACTATATACTATAAATTGGAATATTTCCATCAAACTCCATCAAAATCATCAATTAAAATAAGACTATATGATTTATTAAAAAAAGTGAAATTTGTCTTTTAATGATGTCTGTTTGAATACTACGTGACAATTGATAAAACAAATGTATGAATATAATTCTTGGGTCCGTAGTATAATTCTCTTTCCGATCACGTACTTGTTTCCGAAAGGTTGGGGACTCTGGTCCCCCATAGAAGCTGTAGATATGTAGATATTATGCATACGAGACTCGTGACATTCTCTCTATTTTTCTTTCATTATTTTTACCAAAATATTTGTTTGTTAGCATAAAAAATGCATTTAAAGTTGTACCTAATAGCAGCAGCATGCGAAGACTTGGGCATAGGTATAAACGGACATTTGCCATGGCGTCTCAAGTAAGTTTCAGTAATGTTAATCATTTTTTAATATAGTAAACTCGATATTTTAATTTTTTATGTAGATCAGAAATGGCATTTTTCACGAATATGACGTCAAAGACGCAGAACAATAAGAAAAAAAATGTAGTACTTATGGGTAAAAGGACCTGGGATTGTATACCGCCAAAATACCGACCCTTGCAGGACCGTATCAATATGGTTCTAACGAGACAAAACTTGTAATCATTTAAAAAATGATTAATAACAAATTCTTATTTAATTCGTACTGAAAAAGAATTAACAGAGTTAATCAAATTTTTAGAAATTTTGGAACCGAAGCGATCGCTTGCAAAAGTATCGCAGATGCACTCGATATTATATCTCAACCACGTATGTGCGAACAAGTGGAGAAAATATGGGTGATAGGTGGAAGTTCTGTTTACAAAGTATGCCCAAATTTATTTTTTTATTTTTTTCAATATACTTTTTTTCAATTTTATTTTTATTTTAGGCCGCTCTGGAGTCACCGAATTTCCATCGCTTGTATCTGACGAGAATAAAGAAACATTTCGATTGCGATACGTTTTTCCCGGAACTTCCTCCTGACCTTGTACTCGTCAAGTAATTATTTTTTTTTTTTTATCTAAATATACACGTATATATCGTATTACTAAACAATGATTACAAATAATCTAGGGATCTCAATGTGCCAGATGGAATTCAGGAAGAAAATGGAATTCAATTCGAGTACAAAGTTTATGAAAGAAAGTCCAAATAGAACTATAACGTTTATACCTTTTCTAAAAAAAAATGACAAACTATTTTATCAACCATTGATGTTGTGTCTAAAATAGTAAAAAAAAAAAGATGAACATGCATATATATTTTTCTAAATAAACTGAATAATTACGTGAACATTAGCACCTGGATAAAAGAAACATTTTATAAAGCTGATAGTTTTATTAATACCCGAAAAGAAATGTTACATGAAGCTTTGGAATCGTTTTAATAATTTATCACTTTAACCTGGAGGCCACTCCATCTGTCTACCACCAAGTACATGTAGATGCAGGTGAAAGACCGATTGGGCACCGTGTTTGCCGTCGTTGACTACCAAACGAAAACCATTATCCAGACCCTCTTGTTTTGCCACTTTACGAGCTACTAGCATTAAATGACCCAGCAGTGCTTCATCCTCGTCGTCTGCTTTCGACAATTGCGTTATCGGTTTTTTTGGAATTACCAAAAAATGGATGGGAGCTTGAGGTTGAATATCGTTAAATGCGACGCACTGGAAGAAAAAAAATATATATATATCATGCTGATTCGAGAAATTAACCGCAGAATCCGGTAGAACGACAATTTTTTAAATCGTAATTTACGTATACAAATATATGTTCATTTTTTTAAATAATTGTTGACAACGAACCTTATCGTCTTCGTAAATAAATTTACAAGGTATTTCTTTGCGTAATATGCTCCCAAATATCGTGTTACCACCAGGAACAGCCGTCTGTGCTTTTTCCACCTCGGTCGCCATTTTTCTTATGCACTTTACTTGTTTTGGTAGATTGGCATTTGAGGTTACGATTCGTCTGGACGAATTTAATGCAAGATTTAGGAATAACATTTTTCAATTGAGTTTATTTTAGCACATATTTATTAATCGACGGATTAGTTTCAATAGTCGCAAAGTGGTCGCTTTAAGTTTAAAGACGTCACGTGTGGTTGCACTTTGGAATATAAAAATAATGGTGAACTTTGAAGCGCGAAATTTGAATAACATATGTAGTGGATATCTACACAAAATTAATTCATCATTGCAGCATTTTTATTATTTTTACTTTTGCATTACTGGCTCTGAAAATATTACGAAATATGATCGGAATAAATGTCGCTAAATTTAGTTCATAATTTACAAAACTATAAAATGATTTTATTCTATTATACAGTCTTCTTAACTTTTGTAATAACTTCTTATTACAATATCATACCTTAGATATACATGTACATATAAATATTATATATTGCTGATTTTTTTTATACATACTTCGCGTATATCGTACATAAAATACAATCTTATTACTAATGGCTAAACTATATCATTTATATTACAAGATATGGCAGTGTCTTTTCTGGTTTCCTATGGAAGATCCTAAATCTTCCAATAATTCTAATAGGTCTAAATGGCCCCAGTCTTATCAAAGTTACCTTACTCTTTGTATTTAAGTATACGATTGATTTAAATATAGTTAAATTTTTGCTAGCCAAGTGCATTTATCTTACTTATTCCTAAGTTCACACTTAGCCAGTTTACATGTACTAGAAATTTCGGAGAATTTACAGTAGTATCTGCCTTTGTGTTTTCTGAAAATACGGTAACGTTTATATACTAATTATGAATCTATGAAATACCTTTTTAAATACTATACGTTATTACTATATATGTATATATCTAAATTGGTCTACAAAGAATAGAATAAGATTTAATATTAATTAGAAAAATAATATATAGTAACTAAGTTCAAGTCTTAGGTATATCTGGTACGATTACCTAAATGTCTTACGTAGAGTAATGTTGCTTAAGAGCTATATTAAACTAAGTCAAAATATATGTATATATAGCACGCCAACTAGTGAGTTATAAACCTAATAATTCTAATATCCAGAATTATACATGTTCTACATATAATTTTGGGACCAACAGTTATAACAATTAAAAAAAAAAGTTACAAATAGAGTTTATCAATATAGATAAACTATTTACAAGGAAATAATGAATTTTTATGATAGAATCTATTTGTCTTACCGCATGAAGAAATAATCTAAAATATCCTATTAATAATACCCATTTCTATGCATGAGTCACATTACTACATACAATTATTGTCAGTCTAAGCTTGCTTCCAGTTTTATAAACGGTATGAAACAAGTTACATATCATCTTCGCTGAAGTATCTGTGCCTTGAAGCCTGAGCAGCAGTTAAACGACTATGAGGATCGAACATAAGTAAATTTTTTATGAGATCCAGTCCATGTTCATTGAGATCAGGTATTACTGCTCTAAAAGGCTTTGGTTGCCTGTGAGGAAATGCTGTCCAACTAAGGGACACATTCTCTGGCCACTCCTGTTGCGATGGAGTACCAATAATCCTAAAGAATTGCATATGCTATATATAATGACACGTACAAGTTACATTATAGTCAAGCATAATATTTAAACTTACTGAAAAATTCTGTCCAACTGGTCACCTTCGCTAGTGCCTGGAAATAGTGGTTCCAATCTATTAATTTCAGCCAATATACAACCAACGGACCACGTATCTACAGGAGTAGCGTACGAGCAACCTAATAATACTTCTGGTGCCCGATACCACTGAGTCACAACCTAAATATATAGCAATAAAAATATTTATTAAATTATCAAAATTATGGAAATAAAAATAAGTGATTATTTTACTCACTACAGAGGTCAATCTCATTTCAAAGTCATAAGTTTTGGCTAAGCCGAAATCTGCGATCTTGATTCGTCCTTCTCGCGTAACCAATAGATTTTGTGGCTTCAAATCCCTATGTATAATTCTATGACTATGTAAAAATTCAACACCACGAAGAATCTCCTTGGACATTTGTTTAACAAGGTGGGGAGGTATACCTGTCCTAGGACAGGACGATAAGTATGATGCCAGATCTCTTTCCACATGTTCAAAAACTAGCCAGAGAGTGAGACCTTGATCCATTCTACCAGATCTTTCATCGCTCGAAGGCAGCTGATGATAGTTGCCTTGACAGACATCCAACAGTCTGACCTGGTACACAAACCAGAAATAAATATTAATAAAACAATTTTAAACAAAAATCCATGCAATTACAAATCACTTACAATATGTGGATGTTCAAATCTCTCCAACTGCTTTAATGCAGCAATTTCTCTTAATGTAGAAGTAGGTAATCCATCCTCTGTCAATGGTACTCTAACTTTTTTAAGTGCGACCACTTGACCGCTAGTCAGATCCTTTGCTTTGTAAACTGTACCATACGCCCCATTACCGATCAACGATAATTCCTGATACGACGCGTGTTCCCCCATTAAGGAAGTTTGAATTTGCACAGTAGTATCAAACTCTACTACTTTCTTCCCTTGGAAAGGTGTCCCCTGATGGCTGTCGACGTGTCTTTCTTTGGATGGTCCTGCAATTGCCTTCTCTGGAGATTCCACAGGATTCATTCGTTCTACAAATAAAAATACCTCTTGTATACATAATTTATCTTAAATTTTTGTCAACAAAAATCTTATCCAATTACCTTGATTCAACTTCACTTCCAGCAATGACTCTTCGCTTGCTTCATAAGTTAAATTTTGCGGCGTTGTCACCCTTTCGCTACTTTCCAACTCCTCTAACAAATTCCCTTCCAGTTCGGTTGATCCCTCTATAGACGTTTCCGGTAATTTCGGTTTTTTCGGAGGTGTTGGAGACGAGAGATCCGGTCCGAGCTCAGAGCTCGGACGTCGAGATCTTCCAGCCATCACAACATCTTGACTGTCCCCTGAAAATAGAGTTCGATTAAATATATATATTTTATTTATGTATTTCGATCATATATATTTTTTGATTGAACAATTTTTCTCAGTGATATCTTTAACTCATCATACACTCCTGTATGATTGACGAACAACCACTAGTGACTCTTCGTGCCGCCATAAAAAATCAAATATTTCAGGAGAAGGAAACAAAAAAAAAACATACAAACGGTCAATCAAACTAAGTACGTAGTAAGCAAATATTAACTCTAGCTGTCTTTCATGAAGATCTAAACGACACTGGAACAGGATAAAGCGAGGATGATTAAGACCAACGTCATAGAAGCAGAAAAAGAAGAAATAAATGAAGAAGCACCACGATGGATATAATAGCTTCTTTTCGACGGAAATATAAATATGTTTTCAAATCGAAAATTTCTTCTTTACCTAAATTAAGTTGATGGAATACGCTCATGTACCTATATAAACATATATATATGTATATATATATATATATATATATACGGTGGCACGCACCGTCTGGTTCGCGACATCTGCACAGACACCTGCGTTCTTATAATGGAACCCTCGCTTGCCCTCCACCGTCTTTCCTCAAGCTGATCCTCGCCTTTCCGAAACATCTTGTAAACGTAATGAAGCCCTTATACGTGCAGAAACCCCCCCCTTCAGGTCCTTTGTCTATCTATCAAAAGTAGTATCCCTTATACGAACGGCAAACTATTATTTCTAACCGAACGCTGAATGTAGGCACCCTAGCTTCGTGCAGATTGAGTCAACGTTACTTTTCTACCTGAAGAATTTATCTTCTTTTAGGATAAGAAACATTGCGATTTGTTTCTTCTTTCAAGAATTTTCTTATTTTAGGAATTTTTGTATCACGTGACCTCCTATCGATTTTTATTATCAGAAAATGTAACTTCTGGAACGTTCTTCGCGAAGAAATTATTCGAGTATCAAAGACAACAAAATTCTTTTGATAAAAACATTATTTCAATAAGAAATCTTTGGTAATTTTTATTTAAAACAATGAATTTTCGAACGTCCTCGACATGTTGAGAATTCAGGAAAAATAAAAGCAAGAAGATATGGAGAATTGTATAAAAAAAAAAGATACAGTTTTTTTCTCCTTCGGTAGATATACGATAGCAACGGAAAAATAAAATGTTACATTTTTGGAGATAGAAATGAGCGAAAGGAGGAAGGGGCAGAGAAAAAAAGGTCACATTCTAGCGGCATCGAGAAAGGAAATAATAAACTCTAAAAGGAACGTTATCGCTATTCTCTCTCTACTTTTTTTTTTTTCCTCTTTTATTATCACATAGAAGTTATTTATTAATGACCGTTTCAATGGCGGAAGGAAAGCCATAATCATCATCGTCATCAATACGACCACTACCATCGCTAGATTGCAACAATGTTACAACGAGAGATCGAGAACGGGACTTTAGAGATTAAATATTTTTATCGACTTCCTCTCTCGGCGATAAATTATGGAGGACGAAAAGAGGAAGTGCGAAGATAGAAAAGAAACTACGAAATATAACGAAAGCGATAGAAGAAGAAAAAAAAAAAAAAGGGAAAGAAGAAACGAAACTTACGAAACCTACGAGCGACGTTCTCTTCCCGTGACTCCCGATGCATTGCACGAAAATACAGGGGGAAATAGCGTTACGAGGGAAAAAACTTGCAACGATCCCGGAAAAGAAAAGGAAAAAAGATGAGAAAGAAACAGTAAAAAGAAGAAAAGGAGGGGATAGCGCCTTCCAAGAAGTATTCGAGCATCCGGGACTCTTTTTTTCTTTCTCTTTCATGGGAGAGAAAAAAAAAAAAACACGAGAAAAACTAGAGGGGGGAGGCGTCACTTGGAAATCGGTTGCGGGGGTGGGACGAGGGGGGGGGGGGAAGAGAAAAGAACGGAAAGTTCTATGAAAACTGAAGAGAAGAATCCTTACGTCTGCGATGAAGCTAGCGAGCTCGTGTATGTATAGTAGGTATGCCTTTTCACGTGGCATTATCTCGACATCATCGGCTTCCGAGAAAACGGGGTCGTTTCGGTGTTCCACGATGACGGGAAAGAAAGACTCGGAAAAGCTACGTAGAGGGAAAAGAAAAAGAAATAAAAAAGAAGATATTAGTTTTTCTTCTTTGAGACCGATCTTCGAAGAAAATGACACTATTTTTTTATGCATTTAAATTGTTTTTTCTCTTTTTTAAATAAATATATCTGAATCATAGTGTTTTCTTTTTATGTAAAATGCTTGCAGAAGTAATGTAATTTGTTTACTCGCGCCTTTTTCCATTTCCAAAAAAATATTGTATTTGTAAATACTTTGTAATTATCTTTTATGGAAGAAAAGAGCAGCACGTTTTTTTTTGGCGCCATTTTCTATCGAACTTCACGATGCACTTTGGTCAATGGAAAGCCGGAAATGATATAGTTGATTTACAGTAAAGAGGAATGTCGATAAAACGACCAGAAACGTAAAGTTGCGCAACGAGGTTGCTTCGTATCTCGAAAGCTACAATGTTTACATGCCTACGATGTAGCACGAGTAAGAAGTATGTCGAACGGCGGACGTACCGTATTTGTATATTCGATCAAAAGTCGAACCTCGCGTTACGGCCTATTGTTCATCGAAACTCAATGAAAGATTGCGCCATAATGAAAAGGAACACCTTTACTGACACTAAAAACTAACTTTAGATATATCTATCGAAGTATTCCGATACCTCGCGATACGAATTTCCCGCTAAATTTCTTCCTGAGACTTCTTAACCAATCCTGTCTCTCGACGTAAGCCGATCGCTATATTTCGAATCTCGCGCGTTTTATCGCTACCGCGTAACATTTATCTATTTCGATGAACGATCACCGTCGTACGTTACACACAACCTGAAAAAATATCGGAACGATGAATGAGAGACGGGCAGATAACGCGGGGACATTGGATACGCTTGCTATCGTATCGAGAGATAATTATGTGGTTGAAAAGTCGAGTGTGAGACTATGAGACCGGTATATGTCGTCAGGAATAGCGTCGTTCGTTTATATAGATTTACTTTTCAATCGGATTCCACGCATACACGCACACACATACACTGAAATTCGTGGTATGTTATCAAAACAAAAGAAGTTCGTAGACAAGTTTCTCATTTTCTCTCTCTCTCTCTTCACAATCTCTTTCTATTCTCTCTATACTCGTATATACCGAAAGTTACTTGACAAACAATTTTCATAGCATATACATTAAAGGTTATTAATTATAACGTCATTAACGTCATAACGATTTATAAATTTGACCACCCCATCGACCTAACCTCGAACACAAAATTATCAATAAAAACATCGTTTCAAATTTCTATCCCCGGTAGTAAGAAGAAACTTACTAACTCCATCATGAAACTTTCGAATTATCGATCCTGATCAATAATTGCATCCAGTTTTGAACATCCGCAAACTCGACAGAAATACCGGACGAATGGGTGAAATTAACGATTACGTTCGGGTAGTTCCGTGTACTTCCGTGTCCGGCTACCATCCCCACGTGACCAAAGACTATCACCTTCGTTATTATTCAAAACTACAACCTTTCGACGAGCCGATATTTTTTTTAAACCCAATCTGCACGAATTCATAGGTAATTCCAATGCGAAAAATGTAGTCAAAGAAGAAAATGTCTCGTTATCAACACGAATACGTAATAAAAACGTTATCACCAAAGAGAATAATCTAAGAATCAATAATGGCTTCCAACGGATGTTAAGCGGGAAATTTGAAACGTTAAAAGACCGGGTCCGGAAGTATAATAAGGGCTGGTTAAAAAAACGTACCACGGTGTTCCCCATTGTCCTTTCGAGTGGCTCTGTCTGCCGTACGTCTGCGGTTTGCCGTTCGTGAAAGAGCACGTTTCTTCGTATATGCTTTATATATGTACGGTATGGTACGTTATAATCCCTTTTATTCGAATCTCCAGCTGCTGTAACGCGGTGCTGACCTCCCACGAAAGACCGTCGCAACGTCGTCGTCTTCGTGGTGTCGATTGAAGTGAGAGTGAGAAAGAGAGAGGAAAGAAGGGCAGAGGGGAGAAGAAAACTAGGCGACGACACACACAACGAGCGTTTCCACCGGAAACGGTATCGTCGCTATCAAAAGAGACCAGTGAGAGAAAGAGAGGAAGAAAAAAAAAAAAGGTACGTAAGTTAAAGAAAGAGAGAAACTAAAATAAATAACTGAATTGTAATAAGCAAAGGAAAAGGACGCCAAAGACGAAACTATGTAGAGAACTCGCGAGGAGACCGAAGATTGACGATGTTCAACGAAAGGCGAAATCGGCTCGAATAACCACGATCTCTCTCGTGAGTTCGGTCAGTCGGTTGCGAGAACTCGAGGAAGATGGTACTCGAGGATTTCTTTTTTCAATGAAGTATATAACAAAAGTTTCAACCAAGTATCACGAGATACATGAACGAAACTTTATGGAATATACAGGGAAGTAAACTTCGAACGAAGTACAACGAAGTTCCTCGAAGACGATCGTTCGTTCATCTTCGTCTCGCTTCGTTCTCTCTCGCTTCTCCCTTTTTTTCTTCTTCTTTCAAACTACCACTTTCCCACGAGAGTAACGTCCCATAACAGATTCGAAGAAGAATTTCGTTGGTATCGAAGAAAAAATAAAATGTATAATCAGCACGTTGAACGAACGTGTTAGCACCACTTGCCTGCTTCTCAAAATCTTCTTATCGCGATAATAAAAAAGGCAGAGTGCACTGGCTCGTTCAGGTGGAGAGGAAAAGGAAAAAAAAGTAGGCGACCGGCCGTCGGCCGGCCGCGTGCTCGAACTGAACTGGCGATTTTCGTGATCGACTTTTATAAGTCATCCGTGCTAACGCGTGCTTCGTAGAAACGATCTGTCCTCCTGAACGCGTCACCTTCGACTAAGAAAGAGAGACAGAGAAAACATAGAGAGCAGAAGGCGGTATGTGTCATGCGTGAGAGAAAGAGAGAGAAAGAGAGTGAACGAGAGAGGGAGAATGATTCACATTTAGCGATCAGCTGGCACGCTATCGTCGCTTACTCGTCCGTCGAACTGTCGTGTTTAACGAAGTCAGACGCGAGGAATCATCGTTGCAGATACTCGGATACAATCACAAGTGGCAGTTTGTCCAGTTGCTTTTTTATCCAGCGTCCTTCCCCGTCGACATCTCGACTTGCACACGTTCACACGATCGAATCTCCTAAGATCGTTAAGATCCATACTTTTCGTCTCGAACTGACTCTAACGAGAAGAAAAACCGTCACATACACACCGAATATCTCTACATACATTCACTCTTACGCACGCATGATAGAGAGAAAAAGGATTTCTTTAATAAAAAAAAAGAAACACACTTCACCGGCAGCGTGAATTTCTTTCGACGGCTGCGAGCACTCGATCGTGTAAAGTTGAAGTAAAGGTTCGCCAGACGACGATTCTTCCCGAGGGCGGAGCAGAAAAGTGGGAGGTAGTGGGGGTAACGTGATGCGGGGTAGGGGAGGAGGGGGAGCGACGCGTTCGGGCCCGAAGAAGGTGGGATTCGGAGGGTCGCTCGAAGGGCCTCCTCGACCACGAGGGACACGAGGAGACACGAGAAAGTCCGAGGAGACACGAGGAGGTACGAGGGGACACGAGTTAGCTCGTACCGCGATCTTTTTCGCGATTTGGAAGATCATCGACGATCTTTAAGTTCTAATCGATATTTCATAATCTTTTGGACGATTAAGAAAATAAGTAACGACGATTATTAGTGTGATTCGTTCGAGGAGAATCGCTACTCGTTACGTTGGTTGCTCAGTCACGTGACTCTTTCTAATCCAACAGGCCCTCGACTACCACGACTCGCTGCTACCGTTTGCCGATCACGAAGAGACAACGTATCGAATATTATATCCCATGGCGCCAAGTAGACGCTTTTAACATCCTCTTAATTCTCTTCTTTGAACTCTCCTATCGTATCCTTTCCACACGATCGGCGTGTCACGCGGCCCGAAACATGAATGGAATGCTTCCTTTCTTTAGTTGTGTGAGGGAGAGAGATGGATAGAGAAAAGATGGGGCGGAGGAGGAAGAAATGGAAGAAGATGCAAAGAAGAAGACGAGTCTGGAATGGAATGACTTGGGAAGGTTAGGATCAGGGGCGGGGCTATCGATTATAGGGCCCCTCCAAAGGGCCTCATCGAAGATCTCGCGAGATCGTTGATTGGTTCTTTTATATCTATGGCATTTTCTTCTTTTTTTTTATTCTCACGATTCGAATTTCTTATGTCATGAACGAAGGAGATAAGGTTAGGATGGGAAATGCGATTACGGTTGACCCTCGTATAACACGGTTCCAGAATTGGGGGAAAGCCTTAAGCCCTCATTTTTGAGAGCAAAATTCGAAATTAAGGAAATTCTGCTACAATACGGAACGAAATGAGAGCTTTTAAAGTGCACAAGATAGCTTAGAAATTTCTTGGAATTTAGATCTCAAGCTAGTGCCGAAGAAAGTTCAGAGGATATCTTGTCAAAAAGAAAACGTCCTCGAAGAAAATATGTAATACTTTGGAACAAACTGCTTGAATAAATATATATTTTTCCTAATTATACAAATATAATAGTATGTTTCTAATTTCTGGAACCTAATCCCTTTTTTTGTTTAATTTCTTTGTTTCGTATAACACCTAATTTTTCGTAGTTCGTTGCAAAGTATTAGAATATTTTCAATGAATGACATTCCAGAAAAAAAGGTGGTGGGGGAGGGCTCGGAGTTCGAGGAAGCTCGTTAGCTCGCGAAGAACGTGTCGGCATAAGATTATCTCTGGAATCCAAAAACAGTGATCGTGGGAAGAAAGTTTATAGCGAATGGAAGAATCCTCGGATATATCTCGATGGTTATCACATTCAACGCCTTAACGTTATCGTCCAAGCGGCATCGCGTTCCAAGTTAGTGGACGCGAGCCGTCACTGCGTTGTGTACGAGAGGGACAAAGAAAAATCCCTCCTCGCATCTGCCAGCGTGCGAGAGAGGGAACACGCCTTACCGTTGGCTTCCTCGACGAGACGATTCGTGAGAATTTTCATCGGCATCATCCTTTCCATTTTAAAACGTGTGCGTTTTCTCGATGTTTGTGTGTGTGTGTCGGTTCGTGGAAATTCGCTGATGAGATATAGAAACTTATGATTCATGGTATAATACTAAACTTTATAAATCATCATCCTCGTAAGATGATTTGTCCAATGTTCTGATCGTAACTCCTGCAATTTAAAAAGAGTCACGTTATCCGAACATGATCCTTATCTTATTAGCTATACCTACTCACGGTATATGAATCGTTTAGTTTCAAAGTAGTATAGATCCATTTTATGGGTAGAATTTTGATGAAAAAATAAAAAGATTAGAACTTATTTTTGACTTATACAAATTTCAAAATAAATGGGTCATATGTACGTTTTTCTGAAAGAGAACCCTCTATTGGTTCTAATTAGGAATCCATTAGAACGTATATAACGTTCTCCGAGTTCTGTAACCTTTTCTACTCCCTTTGGAACACCTGGATCCCGTAGAATGGTTCGATTTTTCCAAAAGAACAGTTCTTTTCGTGAGATATAGGGGTACAATGAATTGATTGTACGTATTCTGCTCGAAATTTCATGGAAACGTGCACCCGTTCTTTCTTATCGGATTCTTTGCTCTCCATCGTCAAAGAGAGAGCTTTGGTCGATTCGCAAGTGGATCGCTAAAAATAATCTTGACCTTTCAAATCACTACCATAACTCTCTACATCAATCTGTACAACGAAGCAGTTGTACGGACATCCGTTTGGCACATCGAACCATCATCATCATCCTTGAGTATCGTTCTTGACCCAGCCCTTTTGGTCAACTCAAAGCACACTAACAATTATAGGATAAACCTCGATCTGGCCAATCAAAGTACAATAAAAAGAAATCCTACTACGATGAACCGCTTTTTTTATTGTAAAAAAAGTTGATTTCTCGTCTCGTTAATTACCACTTTCGTTCGAGACGTCTCTTATTTTGTCAAAAACGGCTGTCGGACGTTAGAGCAAACTTGGGTAACCGATTCTGAATTTAAGGACCAAGACCGTAAGCTCCTTTTGTGACCAACAAACTCGGTATTGTGGTCTGGCTCGTTGCACGGCTGCTGCCGTTTCTCTCCTGGCTTGCCGTTCCCTGCCAATGCTGCTGCCGTTGCTCGCTGCACGAGGGATACCTCCGACCTCGCCAAACTAGACGCCGAACTGGTTTTTGCCCAATTTAGTTCCCCTCCTTCTACAAAACCCTACTACCTCTCCGTAGCCGCCATTGTTCGCTCTGGAATGAAAATAGAGAATGATCGTGCTCCTTGATCGCGTTGCATAGGAAAACGGTAACCTTCGAACTACCTTCTGTCCTGGCGAACGGTCGGGGGCATTTTTTTGCACGTTTACATCTGTCATTAGTTTCCTCGAAGCTTCTACGAACGTTGGTAAGCTGCTGCTAATTGCTGGAAAAAAGTATCGTTAGAATTATTATCTTATGAATTATGTAGGATATGGTTTTACAATGAAATTGTTGATCTTACAATTTATGCTTTTATCTAGCTACGAGTCGATTCTAATTGTATTCATTTTTCTTTTTTACGTTAGAGAAGAGATTGGTTTTTATAAGCTTGTCTTTTTTTAGATAATTGTGTTCATTATATATCAGCTTCCTTTTAAATTGATTTTTGATAATGTCAGTCGATTGGTTGTGTCGGTAAGTAGATTTGTTATCGACAATGGAAAATAGCTGGACGATTTTAAAGTTAATTTACCATACATCGGTATAACTGTTTTTCTTGATTTAAGTCGGTAAAGTAGGTGATCGTTAAAACAGAAAATCGATAAAGTAGAATGATCGACATTCATCTTTTTTTCATTTAACAATTTTTGTATTTTTCCGAATGACATTTAGCACACTTTCTTGATTGCTCCTTGGAGTAGGTATTCGCATTAAAAAACCACCTAAACAAATTCAAATACCATTAAAAAAATATATTTTGTTAATAATGTACAAACATACATGTATACTCCCCATTTTCATTCAATTTTTTCCATATGCATGAGAATCAAGCCTGTAACGTTTCATGGATACTTGAACGAAGTAAAAAAAGAATTCCGTTAGATAGAAAATGTGATTTTAATTCGCTGCGCGCACTATGTCGTAACGAGGGCAGGTCCGTCAAAGTTCTAAAAGACAATTTGTAAAATAAGAGGTGTGTCAGACGTTACGTGAGGTCGATCGAAGAATGCATTTGGATTATCGATCAGGATACACATGTATGCATACACCATCTGGAATAGTATTGTTTTCGAATTATACGGGCGACCGCTTTCTTTCCGCGTTTGCAATTTCCACCGTTACTGACCTCCTGGAAAAGAAATACATCAGCTATACACGATTTAGAATCAATGGAAGGATCATTAGGATATACAGGATGTTTCATATAAGAATCACCAAAATGATGTAAAAAAAAAATACATTTTTACCAAAAACTTATAAATTGACTTAGAAAATTTGCCTATATGGAGTAGATACAAAAATTACAGGTTTATGTTACACTTGCAGAAAATGTTTAACCTTTTAGCTTAAGTTTACATATAGGCAAATTTTTTTTGTAAAAATTTACTTTATTTTGCAATTTTTAGTGGTTTTTGGCTATTTTTCTACTCTTAGGGGTAGAATTTTTGCTTCAAATTTAAATAAAACCACTCTGGAGATACAATCTATTCAATAAGTAAAGAATCATTAAACTTGGTTCACAATCAATGAAGATATCACGTAATATAGATGAAAAAACAATACAGTCGACTTGATAACATCTTTCTTTTTGAAGTCGGTTTAAAATGTCATAATATTCTTTATGAAACATCCTGTATCGAATTGGACACGCAGAAGAACGGCAGGTTGCTTTGATCCTCGCAGGAATGTGTACCTTTTCGAAACTCTCGGAAGATTTTAGGAAAGGATCCTAAATGGAGTGGTAGGATCTTCGAGAAAAGGACGGCCATGACCTGCCTTTATCCTTCCATCTGGTCTCTGGTATTTATCTTCGCCAAAATGTTCATTCGTCGGTCCTTTCATCAGAGTCTCTACTTCCTGTCTTGGAACGTCGTTGCTAAATTTTCACATTTATCCATGGTAATTAAATAAAGAAGAAAGAACAACGATCAGATACGTTTGAAAGGAAATCGAAATGTTTAATTAACGCTTTCCCATTATACATTATGGATTGTGTGGGTACGTCGAGAGTGAGAAAGGAAAAGAAGTTTTCCTCGAAGGGAATATTTACACGAGTAGGTACTGTTAATTGCATGAATTTATTAAGGGAAGGGAGATTAATACGGTACGTGTACTGTTGTTCAAATCAGGAACTAGAATCAGGGTTTATATTAGGTGATGAGAAAAGTCTGACTCATTTTTTTAATAAATAAAACGTATACTATCGGTCTAAGGCATGTCAATAAACTTCAGATTTGATCAGAACTATGTAATAAATTACAAAAAAAGGGTATTACTCTGAGGGTTGATAGAGAAAAAAATAAGTTACCAACCCCCAAACCTTTTAAATACACTCTAAATGAATTTTTTTTTTTTAATAAAAAAAGAAGTCAAAGAATCTTCCTTCTATGACTGCGATCGTACAGGTAGACACGGTCTGTTGCGGAAAATGCAAGGAGAGAAAGGTCCAGGAAAGTTAGAAAGAGAGAGATAAAAGAGAGACTAACCGAAGTAAAAAGTATGATGGCTCGGTCCGAGCTACGAAGAACTGACGTAGGAGATTCTTTACGGGAGTATAGACCTTACGAACACCATAACGCGGCTTGGTCATGGTGGGAGAAAACCTACCGGTGTATGTCCGTCCTCACCGTCGACGGGCAGTACCGTGTGAACGACCGTGAAGTAAACCTCGAACGAAACGTGAATCGATAAACTCGACAAAATTTCCATCTCTCCCAACAAGTTGAAGAAACAAAAAAATTATTGGGGGAAGGATTTCCCATAAACTTTCCCAGTGACTTTCCCAACCCAGTGACCAGTGACTTCATTTAAATAAACCCACAAACGATATATCCCTTAACAAATCCAATTAAACTAATCAAAAATTCGAAGATATTCCGAATTAAACTAATATTGGAAAAATTCTCTGTGAAAAGTTCAATCTTTGAAAACAACAGGGTAGTCTCGAAATAAAAAAAAAAACGAATGATTAAATTTACAGACTAATTTTTTTTTATAGAAGAATGTAAAATTTGAGGATTTCGTTGACGTCGAACAGGCTGGAAACCTGACGCGAGTTAAACCGGAGTGTTCATCGACAAGTAGGTCAAACGGTGTGCGGGAGAGTGCGAGACGAAGAAGAAGAGAAGGAAGAATAAGGATAAAGTGAGAAAGAAAGAAAAGAATGGCGGCTGGCAGACGATGATGGCCGTGAAGTAGTCAGTACGATGACGAGTCAAACTCCACCAAGGATAAAGTTTCCTCGTGATCCAAAATGGCGGCGCTCTATCGGCTACACGACTCCATTCGTATAGATTTTGTGGGATCGGAAAAAGCACCCCAATCTTGAAGGATAAGGAAATAGAAGAAAAAAAGGAAATCAAGAAGAGAGTCGAGTGACCTTGAGCCGACCTTCCACAGGACTAACCGATCATCGTCCTCCATTTACCTCTCTTTCTATCTTGTATCTCGAATACGTCGTTTAGCAGGACGAAAGAGACTAACATGTCGGGATTGACCGGCTCGAAGGCCTTATCGGCCTTGACCATACTCCTCGTAACAGCCGGTAAGTTGCAAAGTATTGCGGTTGAATGCCCGATCGATCTGGTAATCTTTCCTATTGAGAAACTTGATATTCTTGGATAAGTATGATTAACCCATTCCCGTGATAATCGTTTTGTATATATTATGAACAAGATGGGTTGAATAATTTTCTGCAGTACTATGATAATGTAGAAATTATTCAATAAACATTTACAAGCTTGTAAATGAAACAAAATGGTTGTTTTTGTTCATGAATATTTATGTATTAATGAATATCTGACGTTAAATATTCGATATATCTATGATATATTTTAGTATACACATTTTCAAAATGAATACTTTAACTATGAATGGATTTAGAACATGAACTAGGTAATAATGATCACAATTTAGTGTTTTATTTCGCACGTGTCACGTTAATAAAATTTTTTGATAAAAAAGGAACCTTAACGAAACAATTTGCAGCGCGTGCAGTGGAATTCGACGCGTGATTCGACTCCGTAAGTGGATCGCATCCGCTTCCGGATAATCTGGCACGTTCGCGCTGGTTTAAAAAGACAAACACTTTCTATTTGAAATAAAGTTATCGACTAAAATTATTTTGTAAGCGAATAAAATGAGAATTCACGAGGTATACGAATTTTAGAGTATGTTAGAAAAAGAATATTCATTAAAAAAAAAAAAAATTTTTTAAAACAAGGATCGCGTGTAGACGATCTATATACCTGAATGATCAATCTTTTCGTATAAATCATAGTTTAATATCCCAGTAACCTGCAAAAGTATGAATTATTTTATGAGAACAAAAGACACGTTAGAAGCGAAATTCACGTTTTAGTCGCCGGTCGTGGTGAAAGCTGCAGAGACTTATCGTAGATTCGTGTCGAGCTAAGTACCTCACATATACCTACATGTTTCTCTGAGATTTTTTTTTTAACTGAGCTCGACTCGAAAGCTCCGTTCGAGAAAGATTTACGAAACCTGCACACGCGTGACTGTATTACGGTTTACGACCCGCATGTAAGAACGTACGTTATAGAGATGAATCGTCGAACGAGTTTGTTACACGTGACCATGAATTTGTTTTTTTTATTATAACATTTAAGAGTAAATTGAAAATATGCATGGAATTTTTTTTATTGCTGCACGAACGTTCACACTTTTTCTATGTTAATTCTTTTGAAAAATATTCTAGAATATTTACGCAATAAGAAAAATTAGCATGAAGGTATTAACGTCATCAAGGACGAGATCAACGACACTAGAAACGTATCCGGTATAGAGTTTCGTCACTCGTCAACTTTCGCTCAACCGCATTAACCATGAAAGTGTCACGAAATCGCGTTCTACGTAGGTACATAGTTGCATAGAATGCTGGTGCATCGGTTAGCCTTTCGATATAATTATTATTTTTCTCTCCTTCTCAGAAGAAAGCCGATCTCTCGTAAAATTTAAGAAAGTGAAACTATATCGATCGTTTCGAACGAAGACGATCGCTTTTACGTCAAACGCGTGAATCATCTTTCACTGTGAATCAGGAAATTTGATTTGTGAAAGCCTTTTTTGATGACGTATAAAGAGAAAATGGCTGATTGCAAAAAAAAATTCACACGGTATTATATAATTTGAAACATTGTTCTATTCGCGTAATAATGAAAATGTTTGGGTATATTCTAAATTCAGATTCAAACTAATCAAAAAATTTAAATTTGCACATGGTTTTATAGAAAAATTGCATGAAACTTTAATTCCTACGATGGAAACGTACTCGACCAAGCATCGAAGTCACCAACGTAAAGCATCTTCACAGGTGCACACCAAAATTACTAATGTTTTTACGATCGATCCTGTCCAATCGATATAAAAGATGGACGTGTCGAAGTCAACGAAATGTCGCGTTTGCCAGCGAAAAGAATAAATATTGGGTTGGAATGGGGTACCGTTAAGTCTGCCGTTACCGCCTCGAGAGACGTTACATACCTCGTCTACGTTTCCACGGATAACCCCATCGACGTTTCTTTCGTGTCTTAAGGTCGTCCATGAACTCTATCAAACGTAATCGAGATTATATGATTGGATACCAGTAGTGAATTTAACAAAACTAGTTGCTTATTATTCATTCGAAATTGATTTAAAAACTTAACTGAAATTAAATTAATTAATATGTAATTAAAAAAACTTAAAAAATAACTTATTGAATTCTATATGTGAATAGAAAAAGCATTGTTACGTGACAATTGAACAAATGTAAAAATGTTCGGTTTACTGGAATTGATAAAAAAAGTACACCTAATTCTGTTTGTACTATAAAAACGAAAAAAAATGTAATAAAAAATACTAATTTAATCAAAAGGAAATTCATATACATATTGACAAAAGATAACAAAAAAAAAAAATTATTTTAATAAAATAAAAACTGACAAAATATATCGTAAAGCGTATTTCGCGTGACAAAAAAACGTAAAGATTTTTTTTTTAATTGTTTTTCGCGTAAAAACAGAATACTGCATATGACTGATTAATTTCGACATACTTAACGACAGAAAAAAATAGCTTGTAAAAATTGTTGCTATGAAAGTCCGCGGAAACTGACGAGCGGCCAATGGTCGTTATCATCTGGTAATTGGTGGTAACTAGAAATGGTAATGAGATTGGTTGCCGGTTCGTATCGTGATGTCTACAACCGCGTTGTCTCCTCGAGCGTACATACGCCGCATTAAGCGTGAACTTTTATGCTCCTTTCCTATCTAAATAGCATGGTGTACACGAACGGTGATTATAGGTTAGGATTATGAATTGGATCGAGTTACTACTTTATCCTATAGGCTGTCATCTAAACATTCATTTTACATGGCAAAAAGTTTGTTGGAATAATTAAACTCACTTATAGACTTCGATGTTGCGGTAGAAAAAGTATTGGCACGTTTCGGTACTTTGTAATAAATTTTATACAATTAAAAAAAAAAAAAAGCAACATTGCCCACTGTCCAATTGAGTAACCTTCTCCTTTTTCGAAATCGGTTAAAAATGGGTCATCATGGGGAAATTAACAAATGTAGTTTATCATTACCAAAATCAAACTAGTCTATTTTTTAACTCATACGTGATAGGAAACTAGAGTTTGAGGGAACTGCATTCCATTCTTCAAGACAGCGTCTGGTTCACGATTCACCTACATTCTCACGGCTCTTCTATTCGCCTTGAAGATACCTAGTGATACCCTACAGAGCTCCGTTAGTTCACTTTGCAACACGTAATATTATAATGAGAGAATACGTTTAATCCACGTAAAGATACATATTATTTACGTGAACTCGCGTACTCTTTTTTCTACAACACGGACCTGAAATAATCTCAACATGAAAAAAAAAATATCAGATAAAATACTTCAATGAATAAATCAAAGAAAATTTAATGAACGCGATGACCTCAACAGGCCGTAGCTTAATTACTCTCTTGAGCGTGGTTAGTTAATTATTAATTACTTTACGATCGTCAAATCTATACCCGTGGATATACTACTAATGATCAATTAGCGATAAGTCAATTAAAAACGATCGAGTACTGATTTCTTACCGAGCGCAAAATTTTTTTTTCACGGTGACCACTTCTTGTGGACTTGTTGTTATTGTTGCTGTTCCATTGAGATCTAATGGATCGATTAGGATGCGAACGAAAGTTGGAAAAGAATGGCGATAAACAGTCCGTGAAGAAGATAAAGTGCAAAAGAAGAACTCATGCAGAAGGCTTCTCTAGGACAATTGTTCTTCTTCCTCGAATGAGAAAAGGCAACCTGTATCGTAGGAGATCATCGATACGGTTAATTAAACAGGCCAGGACGGATAAATAAATTGGTGTTAAGAATTTAGGTCGAAGATCGGACGTTATCGAAAGATCGCGATATTATACGTGTAAGATATTTCACGTATATACGTCTCTGTGAAGTTGAGTGAGTTTTAGTTTCACTTAAATTGCGTCTCGGCTCGTTGGATCGAATGGAGGAGACCGAAGAAATTTTGCCGTTCTCCCGGTCTTTCGTTTTTCCTCTTTCACACTTTCCACGTAGTTATGCATGTTCGTTAAGTGTTTTTTGACCAAAAAACGGGGTTACTATTTCTGTATCTTATTATGTATGAGTCATAGAGTATATTAAAAGAAGGTTATTATTAATTGATTTCCAAACTAAGTAAAACTTATACATCTTTGATCTGATTACTCATAGATCACTAAATAATTTTTAATAAAAAAGCCATGAATATATTAAAAATTTTTTAAATTAAAACTAAGCCGTGAGCTTTGCAAAAAAAAATATTATAAAATAATGAAATATCAAAAAACATTTACCGTCATATTTCTAAGCTAAAAAAAAAGACAAGTGGCGAGAGTAATTTCAAAGACATTACATAAAAGGCTATTCGATGAGTTCGATACACCGACCTCGAGAATGTCAACCGCTCGAGTACCGTTCGTTTCGGTAATCGTTCGTCGATCTCGCCGATTTTTTGCTCCCACCACCTTAGATTGATTCTTGTTCGCTTGCCCTACGACGAAAGGTGCACGAGAGCAGGTTTCTCTCGTTGGCCTTCGCTCGAGACGTCCTCTTCTTCTTTACTTCCGTCTTCTTTGACTCACAATCATTTCTTGCGAACATGAGTGACCCTCGTATAGCACGAATGTTATATGTCGAGACCGTGTTAAACGAGTGTCACTTGTGTAAAGATAATTTAATTTCATCCCAAATTTTTGACTTTTTTAATTTTCTGATCATGTCCTGCTAAAAATCCGTGTTATACGAGGGCTATTTGTACTTTCAGCTGTCACGGGTATACAAAATGATCGGACCTCCTCACGATCGTCGCAAGAGAATTTGGTTCTAAGCGCGAGTTCGTACTCCGGACCTGAGAAGACCTTTACTACCGATCGACCGACAGAATCGTTGAATTTTCAACGAACTGAACCTGCCTTTCGACTGGAGACCTCCAAGAGTGTCTACAGTTACGATAAAAATGATATGAGAGACTCCTATGCCGAGGAACCGATCGATCAGCTGACTTCTTCGAAATACGTCGATCATATCGATGGGAATAATATCGAAGTAAACCCTGAGGAATATTTTCGGTAAGGTGATCACTGATCTACTAATGGAAATGTTAACTATTGATTTGTGCAAGCTCATTCTTAACACTAACAGCTGTTTATTGGTGTCTTCGTTCTTAAAAAAACTTGACACTATACTTAATTAATCCAATTTCGGGACAATGTTATCTATTTTGTGATTTTTAAGTCGATGATGGATGAAATAAATATAATTTTTAGCGACATAGTACCACATGCAACTGAGCTCGTGTCGGGGGAAGGACAAGGGGCTCCGCAGGGACGAAATCTCTTGACGGAGCCCCATCAGCCGGTTGGAGCCCAGGACCAACCAGTACTCAATTTGCAAAGGATAGATCAATCAAGACGAGCACGCCAAGAGAAGATTTATAGCGAACATGCACCTCCTCCTATACTGCAAACTGCTTCGCCTGGTAGACAAGCCAATCCTGATATTCAGGACATCATCACGGGTATTGTGAAATTGTTGAACGGCAACGTCAATGTAGCTGCTAATACTGTTAGGCCGTTGAGGCCAATCCAGGCGACAAGGTACCTATTCTTCATAAAATGTTAACTGTTTTGTTTATCAGATATAATATAGAAATATGTAATTGTATAAATTTTAGGATTAATAACAGAGGACCACCAAGAATTTCGGATATTCCACCTCTACCACCAGACTTTGATACACCTGGAATGAATCCCCCACCTCCGCCAGATCCACCATATCCATTTGATAAACCACCTAATCCTGACAGGCCACTGGTTAATCAGCTACCACCTGAAAGACCACACAGGCCATTCCTGAATGGAGTTCCACTGCCAGAACAAATTGTTCCTCCTGGCAATCGTCCTTGGAACTGGAACAGACCTGGTACTTTTAGATATTTAATTTTTTTATCACTTGTGGTAAATGATCTTTGAAAAAGACACTTGACTGAAATGTTAATCGTCTCTAGGTTCTAACAGGCGTCCAATCCCACCGTATAAACCTCTACCACCCAACTTGGACTCTAGCTTTCATCGGGAAAAGGAACACCAAAGTAATGAAAAACCTGTTGAAAAGCCCTATTTTGATATGAAGCCGGATGAACAGCAGATAGAGCCTGCTAATAGTACCAATGAGCCTGTGAACGCAAATGATGGTATCTCGACGAGTACGCAAAAGAATACTAATCACAAAGATGTTGATAATGTAGGAACCGGTAATAACGAGAGTCAAAACAGTCCTTCGAATCAGAATCCAACGAAGAAAGGAGAACACGAAGATTTCACAAAAAAGATACACAAGTATCAATCCCATATGAAAGATAAGATCAACAATGACAATACTCTTGTCCTGGGTGCTGACCCAGATGACAATTATAATCCAGGTAGCATTATAATAGGATATACAGAGTTTCCAAAACCTGTTACACCTTTGGATACCCAAGTCAAAGATACAAAAATTTCGAAAATCAGTCAAGTTGTGGAATATTCGACGATTAAATCGAATAAAGAAGACGTCGAACACAAAAGTACTCCCTTGACCACGTCCATAAACCCAACGAAATCATTCACGACGTCTACTTTGAATGTCGAAACCAGTTCATCGGTCCAAGTGATCGAAACATCAACGTCCACGAAAGAAATCGTTCAGACTACGTCTACCTCTTCAACGGATGATCACAAAATGACAACAATGGTTACTCTAGAACCCAGTACACCTTTCGAATCAGAAATTAAAACCACTTCTGCGATACCAACTGATAATTTACCTTCAACATTCGCTAAAACGTCCAGTACTACTCAGAAAAATTTGATTCCTACCTCGACGAATAGTTTGTTCCCTAAAAATACAGGTTAGAGGACTAGAACCTGCTAATATCATAATAAAAATTTGACATTTACCTGATGGATAATTTTTATTTTCTAGTTACCAGCAGTCGATTTCCATATCTACCTCGTCCTGGTATAGTTCTCGATGATACTTTGGATTATACAGGAACACCAGGGCTGGCTACGCAAAGACCTTACCCTCCACCAAGATCCACATCTCTAGGTGACGTATTCGATGTCACTGTCTCTGCGATTCAAGGCCCAGGAGGAAGTTCTGGTACGTACACGTTGTCCAAATAATATCCTTTATCGTAATAATACGTTTACTGTCCTAAAAACATACAATAATCCGTTCTACAACAAATATCTATTGTGTTCCATTAGGGGATGGTGTAAGGGTGTCTATAAACGGAGGAAACAGCGATGTTATCCTTACCTCCGCCGTGGAGGGTCAAGGATTTGTAAGTATCGATGGTAAAAGGACATATCTAAACTTGTTTGATAACACAGATCGAACATCCACTTCTTCCAAAGTTTTGCCTCAACCAACGAGAACTCAGACACCACACGTTGTCGGTACTGGGTTAGTTTTCTGCCTTCCTAACACCAATTAATGAAACAGGATATATAATGAATCGAATACAGTGATTTTTTGTGTGTTCAGATTGGCTATTCCACAACCAGATACTCCAATTGTCAACCCACGCCCTGGGTTATTATCACCAAGACCGAATTATCCAAAACGGCCTACTCAACCTCCCGTTAGAATAGATACTTGCATTGTTGGTGATAGTAGCACCTGTGAGGCAAGTCAGCACGAAGCTTGTGCTACCGTTCAAGGTGTATCAGCTTGTCACTGTAAGCCAGGATTCGCTAGATTGCAACACTCCTTGCCATGCAAAAGTTCGTAATCAAGAAGTATGATCATATTACTTTAACATACATTACTATGGTTATTAAAATTTGGAACTTTTTCTCTTAGAAACTGTCAGCATCGTGGTGTCCATTAGAATAGATAGATTCCATGACAAAAAAGTGTCCTGGAGCCAAGGACTCGTTGATAAGGATTCCGAAACTTATCAAGCGTTAGCTTTCGAAGCAAATAGAGCCGTAAGTTTGATTAAACAATTTGTTATACTTCATACGACTTTTTTTCTTGAAAATGGATGATCTATTTTTATTATTTCAGATTGGATCAGCAATGTCCATGACTCCGTTCTCGGATGAGTATATGGGGTCTTCTATAAATAGCATCTATCAAGGTGACGTTAGTCAAGGGCAAGGTGGCGTCTTTGTAAATGCGACTTTGAAGCTCACGTACGAGCCGAGAACAGTGAGACCTAGTTTAGCAGGTGAATTGCAAAAGCAACTACTGGGTGTCATTCACAGAAGAAGCAATAATATTGGAAACAGTGCGCTCTACGTTGACAGTCCACGTGGATCGATATCTAATTTGCAAGGTCAGATAAAAGAACCTAGTTGGTGTTTACTCTTCGCTTAAAATTAAATAAGCAGTTTGGGAACTGAACTTCATTTTTTAACAGACCTGGACGAGTGTGCTTCGTCCGAGCTAAATGATTGCCACTCCTCTGCAACTTGTACCAATAACTGGGGTGGTTTCACTTGTTCTTGTAATCCAGGCTTGAAAGATCCTCATAAAGATGATCCCAACGAAGCTGGTAGATCCTGCTTGTCGTGTCCTTCTACGTATTGCAATAATCGTGGAACATGTTCCTATCAAAATGACCAGATGCAATGCTCGTAAGTACAATGAAACATATGATTATACCAGAGTTATATCTGTTCGTATTTCTAATCAAAGTGCTTTCTACAGATGTACCGGTAATTATTACGGTACACAATGCGAAGTGGACGGAGAGGTTCTGGGTGTTGCGATTGGTGCTTCCGTCGCAGCCTTGATAATTATAGTCTTGACCCTGGTCTGTCTTGTAATGTGGAGGTAAAAGCCTTTTTTCTCTTCTTTTCAATCCCGTAGATCCAATAATTAAAGTTGATATTTATCTTGGCTTCTCCGTTATCATAGCCGTAGGTGGTCACGCGAGCAAAAATCCGTGGGGTCACCAGTCTATGGGTATATCCAAGGTGGTATACCTGGGACACTCCCTGGTAAGACAATTTCTATATTTTATTTATAATTCATAATTACTGCTTTCATACAGATGTTTTATAATATCTAGGCACCTTAGCCAGGGTTGGTTCAGTTGGAACTTTGGCGTCAGTGAAGCAAGGACCACCAACGAACCTACCACCCTACATGTGGGCACATTTCGGTGAACATATGGCAACTGCCAATGTCTATGCCGTAAGTATCACGTGAATAATCGAATATTGAAATACTGATGCTGATGAACACAACTCATACGTACAGACCGAACCAATGGGTCCAACAAGACCAAGTTCTGCGATGTTTGGTTACCCACCAATCAATGTTCACGGAACGTTACCTCCAGTTCCTTTACCGAGACTTCAAGCTCCACCCAGACCAAGACAAAGACATCAACCGGATCCAGATAGTTCGGACTCGGAACCACAGGACAAGGATCGTGCGGACTTGATACCACAACACAGTGGGTTCCACGTGCCCAGGCCAAAGTCTAGGTCGTCTTTGGCGGTGAGCATAACTCAGCATGTTGTAAGAGTTCCACGAAATAGTATAAATTATTTTATTTTCAAAATTTAGCTAATTTATCATGATTTTTAGAGACACCAGGTGATAACAAACGTGTACATTTGTTTTCAGAATCAAAGCGGTATTTACAACGACGTGGAATACGATCAAGGTGATGTTCAACACCTGTCCAAGAACAATATACCGATGTCCACCTATAGACCGTATTATAGAACGTGAGATTTTTTAAAATCGTTCAAATCTGATCAGATATGAATCGATGTCTCTACAGTCATCGAATTGGAAGAAAAGAATTAGTGTCTTCCGCGTAAACGACAGTAGATCTGTGAAAAGAAACGAAAGACCATAGTTAGTAAGATTATTTAAGCTTAAAAGATAAAAAATTGTGTAAAAAAGATATTCCTAGTATTAATGCCGTGAATTAACGGATGGACAATTTGCTATGGAGCATCGTTATTTAAAAATTCCTATTACAAAGAGCGTTTGTATGAATAAAAAAAACAAAACAACGACCCAACGTGGAGTTCGAACAAAATTAAAAAAGTTAATAGCTATAGTTCACAACGTAATTTTTGTAATTACATATTATATATATATCTTTTCAAGTTGAATACAATATACATTTGAAAAGTTAACCAAGTCGTCATTTCCTTTTTTTTATTATTATTATCATTCTTATATTTACCGTCATTATACGACCAAAAATCACATTAATAATTTTCGGTCTTTGAAATTGGATAGAAAACAATTCAATTCGTTTCGGGGGTGGGGGGGTGGTCATCAGGAGTGAGAAAGATAGTGATAGGATGTTGTAGGGACACGTGACCATCTGTGGACAATAATAATAACATTGACATAAATTTGAAGCTGAGACAAACGGAGTGCATCCATTTATTATTATTATTCAATGATCTATGGAGACTCGGAAAGAACAATAATTTCATTTCGAAGAACTCCTTTCACATATCTTCTTGATAACACACGATAAATTTTGGGTTTGCTGGAAGCATTTCCCTTTGCTTTATGAATTTTCGAGTCTCGGCATTTTTACAGATCGTAGAATGACAATGATGAGGCAATACGTTACCGAATGCCAACGTATGCGTATATGTCGAAATTGATATAATATAATTACAATATATCGATATAATAAATATGAAATATCGACAGATATACATATATATGTATGCCGGATATATGTATGTATATGTGTACCACAAATGTACGTCTGTCCGTTGACAGTCAATAATAATAATAATTTCTTCATTTTACCAATATAAGTAACAGCATTCCACCTGAACGATAAAGAGATTTCGAATCATTTTTTCTTATATTTTTTCATATTTCGATAAATAACAATATTATTATTAAACTTTTATAAAGATTCCAGGAGCGTATCGCCCGGGCGCAAGAGGGTGCCCGATATATATATATATGTACATATATACCGGATGGTCCACGAAGCGTGGTCAGCTTAGATTATTCTATCAGTAGTGGTTCGATTGAAATTTTTGTAGTATAACATGGTTCAAACGGAGCTTTAAAATGATTCCAGTCAATTTTTTATAATTCTTTTGGCATTTTGTAATGATGATTTTATGATTGACGATTATTGTCTAATAATAAAAAATATTTGTTATAATACTTGCTGAATTCATCTCAATATCTGCTAAAAGATAGGTGTACAAAATTAGAAATTTATCTATAGAAAATTGAAGATGACCTTGAAAACTCTTAAAAAAAATTTACTATAATCATCTTAAAATTCTCTTTGAATCATGTTATATTAACAAAAAAAAAAAGGTTGATCGGACCACTAACAACAGAATAATCTGTCCTGATCACGTTTGGTGGATCACCCTGTATATATGTCGTGTAAAGGCAATAAACTCTTTCGGTATGGATTAACAAGAAGAAGAGCAAAAGTAATGATCTTTTTTAATCCTTAAATACCCTTTGTCAACTATATATATATATATATATCATTAATAAAGAACGCGCTTCGGTAACAAGGGCACCGCGAGTGCACGCTTTTTTCCTTTTGCTCACGATTTACATGTTTTTTTTTTTTGGTCGTAGAGTGTAATATGATATATGTAAAAAGGTCGAAGATTAGAAAGACAATGATCGATGAAAAGTGGATTGATCGAGCGAACGAGTGAGACATCTTGGAAGGCAAAGAGTGGACGAACTCTCTCGTTTGACGGGAAACTTTTTTTTCTTTTTCTTTTTTTTCTCTTCGTTTCGTTCGCCGATGAAGCATAAAACCCGATATTTTACATATAAACAATCACATACATATATACGCGATACAAAAATGTGTGAATTAAAACACATTGAAATCGTTCAGATTAATCGAATCGATCTTAGGATTAGAAAGAGAGAAAAAAGATTTTTCTTTCGTTGTCAGGGTCTCGTATCTTAAAAAATCGAGAAATCTTCGTTGATTCGAATCAATTAATTTTCCTTATTTTTCTTCCTTTTCAACATTTTCCTTTATTTATCGCGTCGATCATCAGCATCATCATCGGGGCGATCTTCATCGACGAACGAAAGCGAAATTTCTCGCTTATTAGAATCGCTTTAGTAGAGTATACAAACGGTAGATTAGTACAGCTTTAAGTATTCAAAGTAGAAAGTGTAAAGTATCACAAGGATTATAATTATAATTGTTTATAATTACAGTTATCTCGCGAGATTACGCGAGACCAGCGTCATCTTGCTGCTCTTACGGTAATAATCGATCACACATTAATTATAAGCGCTTTAAACGCGTCCGTTGCTTATTAAAAGAACACGCGCCAACGGATATCACCAAAGGGATTTCTCTTCTTCTTCGTCTTTGGGATCTTCTCCGTAAATACATCACTCTTTGAGATAATAATTATAATGGTAATAATAATCATAATCATAATAATAATTAAAATTAGAATAATAATAGCAATAACAATAATTCAAATAATAACAATAATAAGAATAATAATACTAATACCACTGACAGAGAGAAAAGTTTAGTGAGAAAGATCGTATATACCTTTTCGTGTACATATACATATAACATGTATATATACTTATAGTCATTAAATGTTTTTTTTTTTTTTTATTTCCGAAGACGAGAACACTTATAAAAGGCGACTTAAGTGTTTTTATTAATATTTTTTTTCCTTCTTTTTCTTTGTTTTTCTTATATGCATCGTCAAAAATTGAACGTTGTGCGCGATAGAGAGCGGGGCGGGGGGTCTTTGAATGCTCGAATTAGAGTTAGAATATTAGACAGAGAAAGTTTCGAATATACAGGACGAAAAAAGACGTCCTTTAAAAAGAGAGATAGATAGGGGACAAAATTGTTTCGAAGCATATATTGTTCTAAAATGCGCGACGGTCGAAGCACTTGTCGACGGGTAGGTAAATCCATTAAATGTGCGTATATTGAGTCAAATATCGCTCCACGTTTCTCGAATATACTAAAGTGGCCATCTTTCTTCCGTGCTTTACAAAAAGCAGCAACAACAACGGCGATAGCCAGTTTGAATCTTCGAGAGGATTAGAAGCTTGACTTAATTAGAAAAGGAAAGTGAAAAAGAAAATATCTTTCCTCCCGCATTTTATCTTTTCGTACGTTACTCGATATGTTCAACGAAGCGAACGTATTTCGCACGGAGAGAACGACGTTTGCTGTTTGATATTTATATACATATACATACACGTATGGATGTGTATAGATTTGTATATATATCTGTGTGTTGTGTGTATGCCTATAACGTGAAGATACACACTTACAGCAACCGTATGTTAATACATCAACGAGGAGCAACAATTGATTATTGAATCTTCCGTCTCTCGAAATTGATCTCGATGCGCTTTCGAGAGTTGTACGTTAACGTAAGAAGCACCTATCGATTCTCTTAGGCCACACAATTGATTTTGACGATTTCATTCTCTTTTCTTTCCTGAAGGAAAAATCCGCGCAAGTGAGACGCGGGTAATTCATTCGTGCATCACATTTGACTTTAAGTTGGCCTATAGAATCTGTTAACTAGCTGTGTCAGACTCATCACGGTACCCAATCCAGTGCCTGGTTCCATGTTGATAAATGAATCCAGATTGTCCTTGCACGCTATAATGTGTAATTAGTAGAAAATTAATAATTATGATTTCTCTCGTTTCTGGTCAAAATTGTACTGTCCTTTATAACGTATAATACATTTACGAGATTAATAGATGATATCGTAAATTTCATTATACGTTATAACCTTCTCTTTTTAATTTTAACGAATAATCGATTTTTCATACTTGGTGTTGAAATGGGAGGATAATCAGGTGGTGTTTTAATCCACGTGCCGTCCTTGCGTTTCATGTGTTGCCGAGTCGATGCGAAATGTTGCAAATAGAGACTAGCAGGGATTAATCTGAATGTTCTGTGATATTCCGGTCGTAGGGCCCTGTCCGATCTGAAGGTCTCCGTAGCGTATTTACAAAAATGTGTTGGGAATGGTAAAGCGCTGTCCAAATCGTAAACAATTGCTCTCTCATCAGGTGCATACATGAGAATCACGTGATAATCCTAAGAAAAAACAAAAAACAGTTAAACTAATGCTAAGTCTATTCAACACCTTGCCTTATGATTTAATTGGTCAATTAGTAAAAAACACGAATGTTAAATCGATGAATAAAAAAATTAATTTGTCAAAATTGGACCATGAGTAATAATTAACCGCATATTATAAGGCAAGGGGTTAAAATAATAATAAATATGGTCTTTACTGAACAAATATTAAGTATCTAATATCTTTTTATCCCATCGAATTTCATTTATTTCGAATATTAAAGGTTCAATTATTGTACAAATCTATCCAACGATAAAAGACAATATTTGCTCAAAAGAAATTATCCTTTAACTCGACTAACCCAAACTACGATTTTATCCTCGTCCTTGCCAGCTCGTTGTTGCCAAAGTGGAATGGTACGTCGAGAATTGCTTATAAAAACAACGTAACAATGCTGTAATTCTGAACTGTGTTTCGTTGCTACGTCCTGACAGAGTTTCCATACGTTTTCCTCGCTGAAAATTCATATTAATTGTTTCACTTATCGTCATTATAAAAGAAAGAAAAAAAAAACTGCAATAACAATAATATAATTATCGCGTGCAAGTTCGTAGTAAACTTTATCTGATCGCTAACAGTCAAGATCAAAATGATAGCCACGAAGACTCATTTAATAATAATTAAAAAAAAAAAAAGATAACGCAGGCATAATAAATTCTGCAAAGTGAAATAAATGGCCTAAGTTTGCTCTTTATTCCTAACAACATGCTCGCGTGTCGTATATCAACATTATCGTGCGTGAATGCATATATTAATAACATATTACCAAGAACGAAGTTAAAAGAGAGGCAAAAAAAAGGGGTAAAAGTGATAAACTCTTTATAATCCGCGCGCACGGTTCAAGAGAGGGTGAAAAAAATATGAATACGTTTTCGACCAATGGTACAGTGGCCAGAGAAGTGCGTATTTTTGAATGGCCTCGTATGGACGACCATGATTGGCTATTCCGCAACACGTTCTATCTCTCTCTCTCTCTAGCTTTCAATAATGGCGGCGCGCCGTATCACCGTCGTCCATACCACCACCGCAACACGTATCGATCGAAGCGCGGGATATACCGCAATACGACACATTTATTCTTTCAAATCGATCTCATGTCCGAGGGTTAACACAACACTCGTTAAACTTAACCAAACTTTTTCGAATATATCTCACCAATAGCAGCTGGTGTAAACGCAATCGGACGCCTTCGTAAAAAGTGGCACCAGGGGCTTGGTACCACGAGGTTCCACGGCCATTCTTTGTTTACAAACTCAACACAACTCGAAATCCGTGTATTCAACAAAGACCGGTCCTCTTCGATACTTTTCTAAAACGACACACGATAATCTCAAACGTTCGATTATTATTATTTCTTTCGTCTCGAACTACATCATAATTGGTCCTGTTCGTTTCGCGTATACAACATCTTGTTCTATCTAATTGTTATTTAAATCTAGTCAGAACTCCAAACTCTCGTTTCTCGTGCGTTTTATGCGGTTGCAAAGAGTCCGAACATTATTCTGTCACTGAGTCTCGTTCGGTAATGTACCCTCGAACTATCCCTTCTACGTCCGACCCGCGTCTGGGTTGGCACGTTACTGCGTCTGCGCGTTGCTATTGCTCGCACGATACCCCGCTTATCCCCACCACCGGCGAGATAACGCGCTACCCCCACTACCGTGCATACTGCTACGCGGCGCGGTGCAACTCATCTCCCCCCACCACTCGGCTAGCTCGCTAGCGACCGTCAGTCGTCTTGTATGATATCGTTTTCTATCTCTCTTTCTCTCTTTATATGCGTATGTATACTCATTCTCTTTCTCTCTCGCTCTCATTCTTTTCTTACACATACCGGCGAACGTTTGTAAGGCCGTACCGTTATCGTACTATTAATAAAGCCTATTGCACGGGTGAAAAAACAAGGTGTAAAGGGAATAGAGAACTGAACGAGGGTGGAATCTTGTATTAAAGAAAATATTAATGGTATATGTTATTATAAAATAGATTATCGAGTTCTTACAGATGTCGTGAGCAATCTATGCAACTTTACTCGATGTAGAAAGAATAGAGTTCTTTAATCTTTCTGTCTTGACATTGTATTAGTAAGATACAATTTATATTTTTGTAATTTATCGATGATTTTATTATCATTACTGCTATTATTTAATAGAGTAAATGTTTAATTGTGCATGGTACGCGAAATTTTACCTACGACCCTGGTACTTGCCTCTACTTCATATCATACGCGTCCAACCCTTCGTAAATATCCATTTTCTACCACAACGACGTTCTTGGATATATTCATTAAAGTAATGATCGATCCGTGGGAGAATTTACACGAGTATAACGCGACCTTCTTTACTCGTATCGATAGAAATGCGGTTCACTCTCGCGTTTCTCTTTTTTAAAGGGACACGAGAGAGATAGACAAAGAAAAAGAAAGAAAACAAAACAAGACTGTATCTCGTTGATGTTTTGCATTTAGCGTCGTGCTTCTTTTTTGCATTTTGCTTTTGTGTCGAAGTATCCGATGGGCTTCTTTTTTTTTATAGAAAATCGAACGATTATCGTAGCTTTTTGCTTCTCCTTTGTGCCGCGCGTCATTCGAACGCCTCGAAGATGATTATCCTTTGATCTTCTCTCTGAATAATGCGATACGCGTTTAAATTTGTACGTTCAAATAAAGATCAATGTCACGACGACGTGATTATTATGAATATTAAAGGAAACATTTCGTTTGAACAAATATTAACAATTTAAAGTTGACCTTTTCGCAATTTATTCTAAAGAGATAAATTGCATATTCGACCATGAACAGGTTCGATATTTTTGAAGTACATTTAAAACGCTCGTGTAGTCCGCAAAAGCGGACACCCGATAAACTGACCGGAAACACTAAAGTCGTCCCTGAACTTTTATCTGAATGTCATTCTTGTATGTTCGATGACTTCTAGTCGTAATCGGCTTTTTGCACGTATTCAGTAGCAAGTTGTTGAAATTATTTTGATCTTCGTTATTTCGTTCGTTAACAATAATGTCGATAAACGCAACAAGAGCCATCCTTAAACAGGGAAAGACTGCTCTGTTTATATGCGATTTCCAGGAGAGATTCGCAAAGGCAATCTTCGAATTTGATAAAGTTCTACAAAATTCTGCGAAATTGGTAATTGTCCTGGTCGTTGATCTAACATAGAGCAATTAAGTAAATTCATTTCAAAATTGTTTAACATTCTATGATAAGATTCTTTAAAAAATGACGTTATGAATTTTGAGGTTATGTCAATATTACAAAAATATGATTGTCTATGGCATGTATTATGAGTATTTTGTTATAGGTAAATGCTTTGAAACTTCTAGAAGTTCCAATACTTGTTACTGAGCAAAATCCAAAAGCTCTTGGAAAGACCATGCCTGAGTTAGATATATCTTGTGCAAAGGGCCCTTTTGAGAAAACTCAATTTAGCATGTGCACTCCCGATGTAAGAGATTAATTTTGTAACACTTTGCTTACAGAGAATTTTCCATTATTTTGTCATTTATAAAGCTAAACTTACACACTGTTTTATATAGTACGCTGTTGTAGGTTTACCAAGTACTTACCACTATTTGTTGCGGTAGCCGGCCAGAATCTATCATACTTATCGGACTTGAGACTCACGTGTGCGTTGAGAATACTGCAATTGATTTAAGGAAAGATGGGTACGAGGTCCATACTGTGGCAGATTGCTGCACATCTCGTACGCAGGAGGATAGGTTATTAGCATTGGAGGTAATACCGGCTTCGATGCTCTACTAAATATATGTTATACAAGAATGTAATAATCATGAAATATTCTTTTGTAGAGAATGAAATCGATAGGATGTCATATATCAACTTCGGAAACTGTCATTTTTAAATTATTAAAGGATGCAAAGCATAAAGAATTTAAAAATGTTCAAAGTCTGATAAAAACTCCAACATTGTATACGGGACTTGTACCTGCTTCAAAAATATAAAATCTTGTTTTCTACTTGCTTGTTATACCTGTTGAAAATAATTAGATTACAATGTACAGTTTTGTAGATTATTCTTACAATAAATGTTTGAAAATATATTTGTTTTCAAAAATCAAGAAAAACATATTATTTAAAAATATTATATATTAAAGTTTCATGGTAATAGTTATATTTAGTACAAAGTTTTATAAGAACCAAACAAAAATTTGTAGTTATATAGTAGTACAAAAAATAATACTTTTGTAGAATCCAGCCTACAATTGGTTTAAACTTATGTATTTCTCTCTTATCTTACTTTGTACCTGTAGAACCAAATCCACCTGCCCCTCTCTGAGTATCGTCCAAAGTTTCTAACTCCTGTAACTCGGGGTATTCAATTTTCTCACAAATCAATTGAGCAATACGATCTCCTGCGACGACCTCAAAATCATTGTCGCCATGATTGAACAGTAGTACTTGTACATTTCCACTGCACATAAAATAATTCATACATTACAAACCAATTTGATTCTACAATTTTCAATGATACAAATATTTACCGGTAATCTGAATCTATGACTCCGGCGCCAACATCTATGAAATTTTTCCAAGCTAATCCTGACCTTGGAGCTATTCTGCCATAAGTACCAGAAGGAACTTCTACTTGTAGATCAGTTTTTACTAATTCTTTACCTTTTGCTGGTACAACATACCTGTAGGCACTGAATGCAAAAAAGAAAACAATTTAAACTGAACTATTGAATTATCGTTGACTTTCATTAATTCTTTACTTCGAATTGGTACAAACATTCGTGAATACATAACACAAGAAAAAAAAACAAAATTCAAACTAATCCATGTGTCTATTGTTGAAAAAAGTAATATTTTATACCTTTTTAAATCATATCCAGCCGCTGTTACCGAACCTTTCGAAGGTGGGAATGCTTTCTCTGACAATTTTGCGAATTTCAAAATGCATTTACTATTTATAGCAGCCATCACGAGATCGTTGTGCTTCCTTTTCAAGTCCGTTACAGTCTCTGGTTAAACCAGTCTAAAATTTTGCCAGTTATTTTACCGCGTTTTCCTTGCTACTACTCGTACAACGTAGTACAACCAAGTATTTATTTTCTTTATTTTCAAACTATAAATATACACTGTTTAAAAGTATTTCACAAGTATTATTGATAACGAAACGATATAACATAAAAAAATGTATATTTTCGATAACAATCACAATATTCTAGTATCTGCAGTACTGTGTTTTAATTCACGTAGTAATTCCTCTGTTCTTATATAAAACTGGGAAATTCAAATCGAATTACCTTACGTTTAACTGTAAAAACAATTTTTAAGCTTTCTATTATTTTCTTATATTGTAACAAATAATAATAAGTTGTTGGTATTCTTGCCAGTGCTATCTAGAATCATCTGGCGAGAGAATAGCCACTAAACGAGTTTCTTTAAAAATTGTACTGCCTGAAATTCTAGTTTGATTTTAACGAATGAGGACTTTTTGAAAAATTGAAAGATGAAACTACAAGATTCCATTAATCTTCCAAGAGAAAGACTTCTCTTTTAATTAAAATTTAAAAGAATTATAAGCAGGAGATACACAGCTTAAGGGGAAACAGGATTTCGGGTACCTAGTAGTAAAAATGTAGTAGGGCGAAAAAGTATCAGCTGTATAACATGCAGGAACGTAACAAAATACTGGGTCGAAAGGGCCCCTGTCCATTGTCGATAATGCAGAGACATGTCTCATAGTTCTGTTGTCCGCTAGAGTCCCCTGACACACGGCTTATGCAAGCAAAACATAATTTCAAATTTGTATGGAGTGAAAGTTTTATCTTAATGCAACCTGTAAACATAAATGCAAACAAATTATTATAAAAAAAGTACCAAAAAATGATAATGCAGGTGAGACTGCGATTGGAGAATTTCCTGAAACAGAAAAACACTTCTATTTCGATTAAAAAATTGTAATAAAGTACATAAGAACTAGCTGTAACTTGAAGCTTTTGGAGAATACGTTGCGCAGTGTTATTTCCCCTTAATAACTACGTACTCGTATGCGGCATAATTCTCTGTTCGCAATTCGTATGCGGTTTTAATGAACGTTAACTCGAGCATACCTCCTTAAGTCAGGAAAGTAATAAAAAAAATATTTTAGAAATCGTATGAAAGCAATGTTCAACGAAGCGTGAATGCAACACGTGGTTATTTCGCTAATAATCCAGTAGGTGGCTTCTCAGTGACACCCGTCTTCTCACGAAACGCCGTTGCTGAGTTCCGATCAAAATTTTGGTGAATATTCTCTGTAAGAGAAAGCAAGCGAAAGGATGGTTGAACTCAGTGGTCCAGACTCACCGTACCAATACGGCATGAACAATATTGTTTTCGTTGTCCCGGGAATAATCGTCGTCGGTCTTTCCGGTAAGAATGATTTTTATTATAAAATGCAGGCAAGTTGCTTCCTTCGCTTTTAATCCTTTTTTTTTATCTAAAAAAGAACATAAAAACCAGATAGTTTTTGAATAATCGAACATTCCTAGAATTTCAAATAATCGATCGTCGAGCAATTGTATTTATCACTATCGATTACGATGACAGGCTGTTATCCGTTCGATATGTGTTCAAACGTGGTTGAACTTACTTGTCATCGATGGGTCGAAATGTTTATGATGTATCGAACTATATATCTTCCTTGTGTCGATAGATATATAATTCAATTGATTTGTAAAAAATTTGTTAAGGTAAGGTATCGTTGATACCTTCATTTTCGTCTTCGGTATCTTCATATTCACGTGGAACGGTACAACTTCAAAGTACCGTTATTGACCGAGTTAGCTTCCAATCGATATTTCACTCCTTTTATTTATTCCCAATGATTTTATTAGAATAATAAATTGTCTTCTCTTCTTTTGCAAAATTGCTGTTGCATATTCATGAAACATAAAACATTAAAAAATAAATTACAACAGGAAGAAATTTGAACAGGTGGAATCGAGTGTGTTTTCATATAGATAAGCTAAGTATATAATTAACAGACTCGTTGAAAACCATTAAGACATCGGCGTTAAAATATTATGTTATATGAGATACAATTTATATACGGCTGATATGGTATCTCCCTTATATTAAAAAAAGAACTTACGTTGTATTAAAAGAGAAAAAGTCTTGAAACTTACGTAAAAGGCCTATTTTATTTTTACAACAGGCGGGAGCGGGAAAGGTTAATTTCATGTATCGTTCAGTAAGCTCGTAGATAAGGGACTGAAGCAGTCTCTCTTTTTCTTTATTTGAAAAGATATCTTCTTCTTATATCACACGTATTCTCCTGGATTCTTCTTGTATCGTTGCCCTGGAATAGGTCAAGTTGTTGATGCAAGGCTAACGCGCTTTTTATTCGACACGACTCGTTTAACGCGTTGGAAGCCACGTTGGCTCTCGTTGTACGTTTCTCGACCAATCACGTGGCTACTTTCATTCGGGATAGCTTGCCCGCGAAAGCACGAACGATCTTATTTCAGTAATCGATCGTATTTCGAAAAAGTAACTGTTCGTTCGAGGTCTCCGACAATTTCAGGTATGGATTCGAATAATTTCGTATTCCTTTTTATCATTTTCGACTTTTGTTCGTTAATAAAAAATTCAATTGTATAAACATATGTTATTGATTAAAAAAAAAAAACTATTTCATAAATAAAAATCGATAAGTACTTTAATTTAACGAAACATTCACTTTTTAAGACTATAATTTATAAAAATAGCATTTACAATATAGTTTTTTTGTTCTAATGAATTAAACATTTCATTAACAGAACACTGTACGGTACTTCACATATACTTATTTCAAATCAATAGAAATATACTTATCATACTTAATTCTTTTAAAAAATGTCATGCTACCGGATCCAGCTGGCAAATTTCGTACAAGATTACGATAATCTATATCTATATCTACTCCGATAAGACTCGATAAAGAAATATATGGCATTTGGCTGTTCATTTTAGAAACAGTTCCTTACATCCCAACAGTTTCCATTCATCATTATCATCATCATAAAAAAGTTATCGAACCATTCGTGATCTTCAATGTATTAATCGTCACTCTTCAACATCAGGATGTGGATGACAATCGTATCCGGGCTATTCGCTTCGGCGAATGCAGCCGATGAAGCGCCGAAAGACACAATTCCCACTGAAGAGAAGTTTATTCCTGGTTCAGAAATGAAACTTCCTAGTCCTGAACAATTACTCGAGATGTTAGACTCAATGACTGGCATCTCTGATGAAGAAAAAGAAAACTTAAGAGAAGAATTAATCAAGAATATAGCTGGACGTCCCTCGGGCGGTCTACCGACAGCTAGTGGCGATTTTACCACGCAGACCTTCATGTTATTGTTCCTACTGGCTATCGTGGCATTAATTTTCGGTAAATATTTCATCGTTTCGCAAACTGGACTCGTTTAGGTCGACTGTGTTTATAGAATTTCGTCAGGTCTTTTTTAATAAACGAACTCGATTGCTGCGTTTAATCGCTGATTTTGCAAGATGGCGGACTCGAGAGGCTCATCGATATCGTTTCCAGATGTTTATCTAATCGTTCACTCGACTTGTGCATTAGTTCGTTCGTTTTTTCTTAAGGTAGACGTTGAAATATCGATCGTTAGACAATTTTTCATCTGATTCCTCGCGATGGCCGATACAAATGTTTTGGAAAAATTGCGTGATATTGGTGTGCTCTCTGAAGAAGCTCAAAACAAATTAGACGATCTTCTTCATCGATTGAAGAATCTAGACGACGATGGGAAGAAGGATTTCATGAACGATGTTAAAGGGTTATTTAAGAAATCTATGAGTAATATGTTTCAAGATTGGAGTAGAGCTTCGTCGTTTCCTTTTATGATACACTCAAACGTACTCTTTTTCGTCGCGATTTTCTTCATATTTTTCATAATGGGTAATCAAGTAATATTTTTTTTTAGACGTTAATTATCAATCATTCATCAATGATTTATTCACTTTTTTTTAGTCTGCAATTTTTAAGTAGTTACGCTTTTTATAATTTTAGTATTCTTCGTCTACAAGCTGTTCAGATGCTTGAAGGAGCGTGAGCAGAAGAAGGAAGAGAAGAAGAAGAGCAAACAATTGAAGAAGAAAAAGTAGTACGATCTGATCGATTATGGAATTGAAATGAGAGTACAAAATCATTGTCGATCTTAATGTTACGTTTATACACGATTAATGTTTGCCCACGCGTGAAATTATGTCAATTGAGATTTTATTATCATTATTATTATATTTTGTTAAATAAACTAATATATTTATGAATATAAATATACGTGTATATACTTGTGCTGGTTATTATTGAAGTAGCCTACATCAAGAGACTGATGAAGTTTCTGTTAGCAGAAGTAAAAAGATATCAATCAGGCCAATATTACTTATATTTTTTTTTTTAGAATTTATCGATCAACGGTAAACACTTTTGACACAATTTACTTGTAACATATTTATTTTATACTGCTTTTTTTCTGATCACCTGTAGACAAGCTGTGACAAAGCACACAATACTTTATATAATTTGTATATACCAATACGTATTTAAGCTTACAAAGCATTGTAGGTCCTCATTGTTTTTTCTTTCGTTAAAAAATATATTGATATAGTCTTTGTTATATCGCCTGTATGCCGATTCGTTGCTCAGTTTGCGATGAAATACATAAGGGATTATTAGTAATATTATAATAAAAAATCAGCAAGGTTAATAACGCGTTAGGCAAGTAATAAATCATAGGCAAGCCTTATGTCTGTGTATATAGATATATAATATGTTGGAAAAATAGTCGATTTATAATACATATAGATTCATGCACGCTCATTTTGTTATTATCTTTAGTTGTACGCATCAATGTAAATTTTAACTAATTGAGATACGATCGTGTCACACTGAGAATTAACACGGCATTAAATATATACATATATGTACACACACATATATATACATATAGATGCCGTTTGATATACAGGTACGATTCGTTGTAAACATATAATATCATTATTTTAATTACTACCATCTAAATTGTCTATCCTATCAACAATAATAGGCTCTATTTTACGTAAATTTACGATAATAACAAATAACAGCACGGTATAATACTTCGTAAGTTTCTTCCGCGAACCCACGTGTATATCTAAAAACAAAAGTTGATTTAACTTTTTAATGGATTGCACTTCAACGTATGGAAAACGTGAGTAAAGTAATCATATAGATTAATTACGCCTCAAATAAAGTTTTCACGCTTTTAGCACTCCATGGAAGCATTTTGGTTTCATGCTCAGCAGAATATTAAGGCACTTCAAATTTAACTAGACGTTTCGATCACGTCAGCTTCCTTTTTTCGTCCTTTCCTCTTTCAACAAATAATCTCTGTCCATTCGGTATATTAATAAAAATAAACACAACGATAAAAGTAATCGATAACAATAAAGTTTTTTTTTTTTTTTCGTTACATGACTATAATTCATCGATGGTTAGAAAGTGATGTTTTTTAAACTGTTGACTTTGACATGAATATTAAAACAACAAACTCTTACTTTGCACAGAAGCAATAGAGCTGTTCGATCACGATTACTACAAAAATCTATATAATGAATTTGAATTTTTATTCTTCCGGTAAATCTTGCACGCTTAAAAAAATCTATATCAATTTCAATCGATTTAAATTCAATTTATGTGATAAAAATCAAATGTCATTGATAATGAAGACTTCATCAAAAAATCTCATCGTTGTATTGTCCTAATTTATTGTCGGGAAGATAAAATCGAGTGAAGTTAACGAAAAATACTATGAATTCGTTTCGGTCGTATTAAACAAACGACGAACGATATCGAGTATTACATAAATACAAAGATATGTACCAAATTCATGATCTATAAATAATTATAAAAAATATATATATATATAAAACAAAACCATTCTCGTGCATTGGCCTTCCGTAATCACAAATCTTGCCAATTACATAATATAATCTTAAATCGATTAACGCACGAGAGATAAAACAAACCCGATTTTGTTGGCTATTAAAAAACGTGCTCTGGTCGATCATCTTCTCATAAAGATATTAAAATCGATGGGCTAACACGAGAGCCATTCTTGAGACGCATAACAATCCTTGTTTCAACGTTCAACGTGACGATGGTTTTAAAAGTAACTTATAGCGTTCGCTCGTTGTATCTGTAAAAAAAGAATATCTATGATATATACGTAATTAAATATTAATATTCCACATGAAAATAAAATACAATCACTAAAGATCTGTAAAACAAAATTCTCACGGCAATTTACCTTTAATAGTTTCGACGAAGTACATGCTTTCATCCTTCATATTGGCAACAAGCTCGTCGGTGACCAAGACATGGATCCCCTGAGGTCCAAGAAATAGCACGGAGTGTAACCGATCGTGAGGCAAGCTCAACGTGTTCAACAATTTGTTTGTCAAAGTGCTGCTGGTTAAAGTATCCAAATAAGCGACTCTCCATAACGAGCTGTTGCCTTCCAAAGAAAAGTAAAGTGTGAGTTTTGGTGTCGGTGCCTTCGAGTGCAGCGCATTAAACAATCTGATGCCATCTGCGAGGCCACAAATTTGTATCAAATCGTCTCTGGATAATCGTAGAATATCAGAGGCCGAAAAACTTGCGAATGTTGATTCGAAAGCGTTGAAACGACTCGCTCGAAGCCAAGCACTTGTTTGTGCCGTGTTTGCGTCTGGTGCCAATTCGGTGAAGTAAGATGTCCCCTGAAAATACATTAATTAAACATTAAAATTTGCATATAAAAACAAAGTGATAATAATAATTGAATTATGTATTACAATTTTCATGGATTCCAATTGTTTTGGAGAGCTGGTATTTTTTCTAGTAAAGCCAACATCACTTTCGATGCAAGATTGATCTGGCAAGATGGCGGCCGGCGATGGAAGGGCTGCCGCAGTTCCGACATTTTCTTTCACTGCATCAGAAGCTGGTACCAAAGGGACCACACCGGAACCGGAAACCGACAGAGCCGAAGGTGCGATAATCGGTGATGCGTTTCCACCTACGCTTGATCGAGTTTGCGGTGATCTAAAAAGAAAAAAAAACAAAATGGTTGCCAGTTCGTAACACATTTACTTTAATAAAATAAAAAAATGGCCGACAGTTCGTAACACATTTGCTAGAAAAGAAAAGAACTGATCGTTTATTCCCGCAAAGATTCCTTTCGCTAATAAATACGACTACGTTAATAAACGAGAACGAGCATATGTGTAGCGTGAGATTCGCAAATGGAACGTTATTAGGAACAATTAACTCGCATAGCACGCAAGAATTCCTGCAATAATTCGTTTGATAAAGTAGCTAGCACGCAACAGCTGTTTTAAAGATCGCACCAGGAAGAAAACTATGGTATTTAAAACTTTCAAGAGATCTTATAGCCTGGGCATATATGGACATAATAAACAATGCAACATGCCAAAGTGAACAAGAATTAAAACAAAAAATAGTGAAACTATGATTAATAAATTGTATAAGTACAACTGGAGACCACCATATGATATAATGAAGTTCCTACAGGATCCATATCTATAATACATAAATTTTTATCTTTTTTGTCCATGTGCCCATAAGAGCACAACAATTTATTTTAATAATAAAAAAAGAGCTCTTTTACTGCATATTTCATTTCTAAAGTAAGATTATATTTCTTATTTTCTTCTTGCTTACATGACAGGTCCTTTCAGTCGAAAAACAAGCTTCGAAGCTTTGAGCCTCTTCGTGTCGTTCCTTTGACATCTTTTTAAAGTGAGGCTCGTCAAACCACCGCGGAAAAGATGATTCCTTCTTGCCCGACCGTCAGTAAGTGCATGTATAAATTTGGCGACAATTTCGATCCCTAATGGGCCACCTTTCACTGTAACTTCGTGTTCGAAGATCAGTGCCGTCGAAGATGGAGTATCTTCGCGAGGATTCCGCGAAAATCGAACGGTCCAGCAACTCTTCAAATCCCAGAAGCTCTTGGACATCTCGCGAATATCTTGATGTATTTTTCTTGTCTGTTATAAATTGCGAGAAAATTCCGTATTTTTCATTCGTCCAATACGAACCTGGTGATACTTTCTCTCTTTCTATTCGCTCGAATCTTCTTTACCGAGCGATAATGCTCCGTATATTCCTATATTCACATATACATATGTATATTTCCTTTTATTCCTTAATTCCTGGATGTTCGTTCATCTCCGAGGGACAAACTTAAGATAGCCGTCGACAGACGAGTGAGTTCGAAAGAAGGTAAAGTGGTACTTTGGAAAGAAAGAAAAATCAAAAACGTCGCTTTCGTGCCGGCTAACAGCAGAATCGATCGGTTTGAGTCGGACGATCGTTCTTGGATTGTAACATGTCTGCCTAGAACCGGATATCTCTGGTCTCGTCTTTACCGGCGATCGTTTCGTTAAACTCTCACGAACGTTGGCCTTCGAGAGGTTCTCTCTCTCTCTCTTTTCTCTCGTTGGATCGTCTCTCCCTTTCGAAATATCAACCGTTCTCCCTCTCTTTTACGAAGAAGGAAGGAAAAAAAGAGGGATGATTTATCAGAGGTCGATATAAACTTACGACCTCGCTGTTTGGGAAAAGGATTTAACGATTACACGATATCGTTCCGTCGATAATAACAAAATCAATGTAATTCAAATTTATCGACCATTTTCTTCTTAATCCTCTCCTTTCTCTCGATCCGAGCGATTCGAATTACTCCCGCCATAAGCGAGTAACGATTTTTTTATCGAAGAAAATTATTTACGAGCGTTTTTAACCGCCCTGGCATCGGCTTTGCGGCGGTCAGGCCGCTCGTCATCTAAGAAAATGATCCTGTCTCGATGGCAACGATCGTTCGTTACCGATAAGGAAGATCTCCCGTGGTAGAAATAGGATCTGTCGATCTTCGATAACAAGACTTGGCGAAAGATCCTCGAAATGAAGTTGAGGAATTAAAACGTAATCAATCGATCCTAAGGACGATGATCGTTGCGTCTGAAGCGGTGAACGAGCCGCCGAAACGACGAACGGGGGCATTCCAACGGCGTGAACGTTTCTTCTTTTTCTCAGGACGATCGGTATCTTTCTCTGCGTACCGGCTGAATAGCTTTCTTTTTTTTAAGAAAACCTTTTCTTTCTATATCCTTAGCTTCTCTTCTTCCTCTTAATTATTTATATCTTTCTCTAATAAGAGAAAGAAAAAAAAAAATATTCCGAAGAAATCTGTTTTACCGACCAAGTACGCGTGCCAGTTATCGTTTAGCGTCAGGGTTCGAGGCGCATCGTACGCACGAGATGCATCCGCAAAGAGGCTCGAAGATATTTTTTTCTCGTGTACCCAATTCCCGACTACTCGTGGCTCGTTTTCCGTTCTCTTACGTAATACATCGCACACAACACAACAAACACGCGACTTCACTTTTCTTCACCACTCGGTCGATAACTTACCGCACAAGTTATTAAAAAAAAAAAAAATTGGAACCCAATCAAAATGTTCGAAACAAAATACGACCGATCCCAAAGAATAAAGCCAACGCTCGAAGATGCGAATTCGTCCGATAGGTTCGTTTCAAGGTCGACGACAGAAGCAAACAACACCGTCGAACGTCGTCGAACACTTCCGGTCCGTGTTGAAACACCAATGAGGCATCGGTTTTAAACGCAAATTATTCCAAACTTTTAACGGTGTATCATCTTTGCAAAACTTTCCAAAACTTCCTTTTCCTTCTTGTATCTTCCGATGGTGAAAAAATTCCTCGAAAAAAACAAATCACCCAACGTCGATGACAAAATCACGATTAATCGCGTTTTAAAAAACAATAATTAATTCGTTAAAGAACGCACGAGTTGTTATTGCAAACGGAGAAAAAGCAGACCGAGGGAGAACGCGTGGATCGGACGACGTTCTGAATTTATTTGTCGTCGGTGCGATCTCTCGCTCTCTCTCTCTCTTCTCACTCTTTCTAGATGTATCTATCTCTTTCTTTCTCTTTCTCCTCTCATCCCTCCTTTCGAAGCAATGAAATAGCGTAGCTGCCGGCTCCACCAGATGCCGGCTCGCGCCAGTTCGAGCCAGTTTATTAACCACGGTTACGAACGTGCTTCTGGGATGTCGGTAACCCCCACCTTTCTTCCGTTTTACTCCGCAACACTCTGCTCTACCCCTAACCAACCTTCGACTCGTAAGTCGATCCGGCAACGCTGTGCGCATTCGCTTTATTTTATCACGCTAGAGTGCATCCTGGTGGGGGTACTTGCATTCGCTCTCTCTCTTTTCTTTCTATCTCTCTCTTTTTCACTCTTTCTCTAATGCCCACAATCGTCGAGTTTCGTTTTACGCACGACTAAAATCGCACGAGAAAACGTTTTTTCGGACATTTATATTTCGTATCTCCCGCGTAAATATTTGAAACGCAAATAATATCGACCGAGCGTCGTTGTCAATATTAATATGTAGTCAGTCGTTGTTTTTTTCCTATTTTTACTTTTATTAATTATTTTTTATGTTTCTTGCAAGTTTTCTGAGACGCGTCGAGTATAATTCGAGACTTTAAAAAGACAAATACGAATTCAATAGCTTCTTACGTTCTTTCTTGTATGAGCAATTAAGGCAGATGGTTTTATTCAATAAAATGGTAACTTGAGCCGAGTAGTAGAATGTCGAAGTACTGGTATTTATTACGCGCGTTATTTGAATATTCTTTAAATTGGAATTACGATTGCTGCGCGTTTCTTTATCATTTTCTCGTTCTCTGACGATTTTTAGGTCGAAATTTTCGTTCAATGACAACGTAAATTCATTGATTTGTTTTGATAAAGCCATTTGATTTCTCTCGTAGGAACGATGAGAAGAAACATAAGTGTTTTGAACGGTAAGAGACGGTGAAGATCAACTCGAGAGTTTATGAATCATCGAAGGAAAAGTTTGAGTGCTTCTTTTTTCTTCTCATCGTATCTTCTTTTTTTTTTTATTAACACTTTTGATAAAAATACCCAACGCGCGCGATAATGGGAGTCCAGTGCTAGATAAAAGACGTCTTTGAAATTGTTAATCGTCGTTAGGGCTACGCCACTGCGAAGACACGCAAAATTTATGCATGACAATTTATGCCCGCGTTCACGAAAATGTATCTCGTCTGGATTTATGTTTAGAGGTGTTACGTAAACCTTGCGACTTATTCTAGAACATATTTCGGTTCTGTCGTGTTCCATCATCAAGACCACGTTCTATGCAAATTTCTGCTTATTTTCATCCAGTGACACTATGGCCGCATGAACGAATAACCGAGATCACGATTCTCATGATTAGCTGGCAAAGTCGTTCTTGCTTAAGCTGACGGAGCTAGTGTTCTTTTCTGATCTTGATAAGACGGTATTACAACGTTCGTTCTGGAAGCTTTCGTTGTTACTAATAATATCAAACTACTTTCGTAATCGACCTGATTTCTGCTAGCTATATCATCGGTTTTGTTTTTTTTTATACACTACCGTACTTTCTAAAGGTGATTAAAAAGAACACTAGCTTATAATGTTTATAAGATATGCTTTTAAAAACTTACATCGCTTCGGTCGAAGTATAGGGACTTCCTCCGTTTTGTGCTATCAAATTTGGTGACGATAGAGATTCTAATGGAATCTGTAAGCAATACAATAACAATATGATTATTTTCAATCCATTAAAACAGAAAACAACAACAAAAAATGCTTGTTTTTTTAACGAGAAACTTACGTCGGATAAAATAGTGCAATCGTAACCGGGTTGATATTTATCTTGTTCGTGCGGAGGTCGTCGTTGAATTTTATCTCGATCTTGTTTGTGCTTGCGATCGGCCCCTTTCAGTTTGAAGACTTTCACTTGGCAAGATGCTGCGTGCAATCGTGGACCACCTGGTAATCTCGTTTCTACTTGGATTCGGAAGGGGACTCCTTTCTCACCACCATGTTTCTTTGGTGTGAACTCCGTGCTAATACAATTCACCTAAGAAGACAATAAATAAACAAAAGAAATTAAGAAACATGTACATAAACTTTTGATAAGTTTGTTGATCTTCTTTTTTCATCTTGTTTCTTACTTTTATATAAACTCCAACTTCCTTGGTAGGATCCCACATAAATTCAACGCTATTGCTGGACGGTGATGGTTGGCAAACATCAACCATACCATAACTAAGTGGCACATCCACCTCCAACAATCGTTCGCCAGGCCTAGCGCGTTGCCAAGCAAGCATTTGTTCTCGTTCAGTGTACTGAAGACGCCTTTCATGGAAACAAATACGGATAGTAGACTGAAACAGAAAGGTCGTATGTCCCTTCAGAGGCGTTGTAGCACCGTTTGGGCGACTCACATCTTGCGAACGTTGAGGACACGCTATGAGCTCACGCCGAATAACCGTAATTGAATAAAGAAGGACATCATGATCACGTGTTGGAATGATTAATCAGCGATCGACCTGCGCTTGTCTATAAGTTATACTTTTTCACTCAAATGCGATAATACTTATACCGAGTTGATTATCGTATTTATGCTAAAAATTTGCATGTTGTTATAATTTAATGCTCGTGATGAGTACCCTATTATAAAAGAAAGCACCCTAAAATGAAGGAATTTGTTTTTTCTTTCCAGCCAGGCCACCGAGCAGCTTGGTTAAATAGTACCAGCATGAGCTCGCTTGTATAACCTCGTGAGATATCACCAAAGCGTTTTTTAAGATGCCGCTACCCAAACATAAGAGCCTTGCCGATGAATCTTCTTTTACAGTCAAGCATATGACAGGGAAGTACCTTCAAAATCCTTCCACGATAGGCCGAGAGATCTCCGAGTTTCTTCAATTTCACTTCATACGACTGACCTTGGTTCAAATACGTCAGCGTCTCCTCGTTGACCTTTGTTGCGATGCTAGTAGCAGCTGCAAGGACGTATTGGAATCTAAAAAAAAGAAAAATTCTCTATGAATATTTAAAAGTTTCACGCAAGAAAAATGTTTATAAATGTTACAATTTGTAGTAAATAATTCCTAAGTTAAATATCAATAAAAAAGAATATGGCAAACGTACACAAATTTATTTAAACCATCCTTACCGACAGTCCTCGTTAAGTTCGTTCCCTTGCTGAGAAGAAGAAACGTGATTTCCGGAGTTCGAAGTTGGCGGATACTCCTCGTTGTTCGAATAAAGCAACTGATGAAGGCTCGCCGTGGTTTGTCCATTATTGTTGTTGTTGTTATCCGCTTCGATCGTAGCGACGGTTGCATTGTTCGGACCTGGCCCGTTTATCGCTCTCTGTGTCACGTGGTTCAAGCTGCAATTAACGAATAATAAACAGTTAAATAATTAATGAAATATAAAACATGATTAATGACGAATATATTGAATCTTTATCAACTCACTAGAAGTTTAAAAAAACGGAAGACGACACAGCCAAACTCGGACTCAATTTCATCGTTTAAACCAATGTAAACATTTATAAAAATGAAGTTTGTCACGGTGAACACCGTCGACGATCGTTCTTCTTTAAACGATTAATTAACACTGCTTTGTAAAACGTTTGAAGACACGATAGGTACGAATTTGCGTGTTTGTGTGAATTCGACATGTCGAATGCACTTTTAAAAATACTTTTAGAACATAAATGATCGAAATGTTCTAAGTTCGAAGAAACTACTTTATCGACCGAGCTTCCCTAGTCGGCGGGAAAGATTCGAATAAAGGCGCCTGTTTTTGATTTTAGACTAATTCGTTTTCGGTAAGCAAGGTTTTCACGTTCGAGCGGCTGACTTAAGTTAAACTGACAGTTAACTCATTCTCTTGAGGAAGATAAGTTGTTAGACTAAAGGTTTCACCCCGAGAAGTGAGAAACGCGATAACGACGAGAGTTCGAGATTTATCGTATTCGTTTCTCTTTGCGGGGGAGCGTCGTGGCAAATTCCGTTCTCCGATCGATTTGTTTTACTCTTTTATAATGCGGCATGATTACTCGTGAACGATACCTTCCGCGTGTTATCGCTAAGAGTAACCTCGATATACCCTATCCATTTTATTAACTTCTCTATTAATGCGTTCACTGCGACACGAGTCAAGTTCAATTGGAGATTTGCTTTTCTAAATCAGATAAGATTCTAATGTAACTTAAATACATTAAATGGATTTTTTTAAATCTTCTTTTTTACTTTATCAAAAACGTTTTTCTATGGTATCATTAATTGGGATAAACATTTTTCGGGTGACTTGAGATGATTTTTAAATAAAATTTCAATTTGGGAATAATTCATTTGAAATTATTTAAAGAGAAACGATTGTAATAAATTAAGAATGTATTTATTAATCATTTTTCAATCTTTCTATTTTCATTGCAACTTATAACATATTTATTTGTACTACTCACTTTGAATTATTGTGTTGATTTTCGGGCGACGGTGCTTCTTGCTTGAAGACCGATGGAAAGGCGAGTAAAGCTTCGCTAAAAGATCGAAAATAGAAAAAAACGCTGTTAGTTAACATATTTGACGTTTTAAAACATACATAATTCAAAAACAAATAAACTCTCTGGTCGAGAGTTTGACGCGGAACTTTTCTACAACTTTCCTGCTATTAACGCGCAGTTTGTGCGAAAAAAATACAAATAACATCACGATGTGTCGTGATGAACGAAGTCGAACGTCGATAGTAGCGTGAATACAAAAATACTGGCGATTACTGTATTTTTCAAATTGGTGGATAATCGACGCGTCGCTTTTACCCTCTCTTCCTCTCGCTCTTTTTCAAACGTAAATTGCACGATAAATTCTTAGGAAAAACAAGTATAGTAAACATGTATACTTCGCTAGTTTTACCAATAATAAATGTAAATGAATAGTATAAATGTAAAAAAAAGTAATAAGAAAAAGTAAGAAACTCATTTTAAACTTAGTTACCGCGTAGTAAAAAATATTAAGATTTTGCTTCTTTTTTCGGAAACATCTTTATTTTCTTACTAATATATAATATTAATAATCATATCATTCTATAGATGGAAAATATAATTACAAAAAGAAAACAAAGCGATGCGTTACTGCGAGATTCTTATCTTTGAAATTCACCCTACTTACTTTTACTCTACGGTTGTAGACAAGCGAGATTCTAAAGAAAGAGTGAAGAGAACGAGAGAGACAGAGAAAAAAAAGAGGAACCGATTTGATAAAAGCCAAGTCATATAAGGTCAGCCGAAACTGGAACGCACCGGTTTCCGGTTCACCGGTGCTGCAACTTCGATTATCAGTCGTGTAAAAGAAATTCTTCGGTAGCACTTAAACGATAAATTAAAACAACTCATGGAATATCACTGGAATTTATTGGAAATTCACTTCAACGAAATAAAGTTGTTGCCCTGAGATTCCAATTTTGAGTATGTCACATCTCCGTAAACAAAACTCAATCTTTACCGCTATTTGTCATAATTTGTAAACGAACAAAAACGTAAATATTATAAACTTACCCATTTTTAATATACTGATGCATTTTTTAAATCAATTCTATTATTATAGTTTATTTACACTTTCGCACATGATCTGTTCCCAATTTTTTTTTTTGTTAACAAGCATTCCCTCCTAAGGAGTCCAACGCGTTAATATTTTTTAATATTCTTATTAAATATTGTCAAATCATTTTATAAACAACGATAAACAATTCACAGTCACTCACGAAAAGAAAGTTTTAAAAGAGACAACATTCGCGCTAGGAAATCCGATAGCTAATAATAAACCGAACGTGAATCGAAGAGGTTGATGTTGGAAATGTTCACAGATTCGTAAGCACAAAGTATAATAATAATGAGGTAGAATTTCTTGTTCATGGACGACACACAATCGGCAAAACATGCCGAAGAATTTTCCTCGAGACGACGTGGATTCGTCCCACGTGCATCCGGATCAGCTGATCACTGACAGCTCTCGAGATTAAGCACGATCTTCGTATTTCTTTGAGCCTTTTCTCTCGTACGATGTTTTATGTGTTTTCATTAAAAAATTCGGACTATCTGTATACCCAAGTTGTCTTTTGTAACTATCTAGACATATATGTGATCGTGTTTATACGGAATCAAAATTTTGACTAGCTTTATCCGAGGATTCTCGAGGACGCTATCGATAACGATAAACGCATGTAAGCGTATAAATCGTAATCTACGACGATCGATTACGTGCCAACGATAATGACTCTCTTTTTTATATTTTCTTTTTATTATATTTACGATAACGAAGTTAGTATCCTAAATAAAAAAATTAAAAAAAAAGAGATTCGTACTGCATTATCGGCAATTTTATGAATGGTGCTGCGTACTACTACTATGCAACACCACCACGTTTTCGTTTCGAACGGAAAAATATTTTCCACGTGTCTACAACGATATATTTTCTTTTTTCGCGAGGCTCTTTCATTCCTTTGTCTCTCTCTTTCTCGACTAGGGATTCTTGTCAACGCACAAAAGTACGTACGCACGATAATTTGCCGTACACGTTAAGCTCACGTCGAGTATGACTGAGTCTGATTACAATTTTCTGGCTGTGTCGCCGGTACGACGTAATGCCAACAACTGTGTCCGGTTATAACCGGATTTCTGGCTCGACACACTGGTTCCGACTTCTGCACACGGTTCGATCGAGATTCGATCCTACCTTGAGCGTAGGTAGATATCTACATTACCGACGAGAGTACGTTTCATGGCACGCTGATAAGTTATCGACCGAAGTGAAGAAAACGCGGGAATATTGGAAACTGTTAATGAATCTTAAGTATTTACCTAATTTTTAAGTTATGTTTTATACTTATATTCGTCATGAAAATGTTGTGTAGATTGACGAATACGTGACAAACGTAATGAATTGCGAGAGAAGTTTTCAATATGAAATAAATGAGGTATGAATAAAATAAGTCAATCGACCTTACCTCATGTTGTAGGAGGCGACAGCTGTGGCAAGATCAGAAGCCGCGAGTGCAGACAATGAACCGTCAAAGTCGGCCAGATGTTCCGCGAGTTCTTCCACCTGTGTGGACCAACCTTGACCGGAGCCATTGCTTCCGATAGATCCTACAAATTAAAAAGATATGCTCATGCTTGCGACTGTGCCTATCACAAGAAGCTATGTATCACAAAACACGTGTATAATCTATCAAGAAGTACTTGATTATTTTAACGAGAAAAAACTATTCGATTAATAAGCTTCTAGGACTTAAGTATTATTAGTTTTGTCCGAAACTACTATTAATCTTGGACCACAAAGAACAATCAACGTTTACTCGCAATTAGTTCCACTTGTTCGACTGTTGCTAGCTAAGTAACTTGGGCGTTGAAAAGTAAACGCATCAGTTCCAATATCGTACCACCTTGCACGTTCCCGTAATTAGCACGATACTGATGATGCATAACACCGACTCGATCTTTCGTATCCTGAATGGACGAGTAACGTCGACGATTTTTCGTTGATATCGGTGGATAACGACGGCTCTCGAAAAACAACGCTCTCGATCTTTCGACTTCACTCCACTTCATTCTACTTTTGAGGAAATTGTGAAGAACAAACAAGAAGATGAGGATAATTACGGAAGAAAACAAAGAGAAGCTTTCACTTGCACCTTTACCGAGTTTGGTCTCGATTCCTCGAGACCACTGCTATCTGCCTCTCTCTTTCTTGTTCGAACAGCGAACTAATCTAACTCGATACACTGTGTACTCCAAGAGTTATCAGTACGATTGACCACGTGGCCGAAAAGGCGTCGGATCTGTACTAGGAAAAGTAACGCAAGACTTTCTCAACAATTTCGAGAAGAACTTCGTACTAATATCAGCCATTTTCTCTAGAGTATATCTATGAACTTTGGAATGAATTAATTTGTGAAAATCATTCACGTTTCTTGTCGAAAAAAATTTAATAAAAGCTTTCGAGCTTGAATACTTCTTGATCGATGAACCACGATAAAAATGTTCAACAAATGTTTCCCATGATTATATGAAGTCACTCGATGATATTACAAGACGGAAGAATAGAGAAAAACATGGATCCACTTTAGGTTGGGTGATAAAAACGTATGGTGGAACGTTGAAGTTCAATAATAAAATAGCTGTGGCTACGACAGTGTAACCGGGGTCGTTCGGCCACGACCTTTAAGATGATGTATCTATGTTAACGACTTGACGATAATGACGAACGACTTTCAGCCATTGTACGTACGTACGAGCATCGATGCATCATAGTATAAGTTTATTGCGGAGACTATAATAATTTTCGAATTGTTTTTAAAGAGATTTTATAATCTATATCAATTTTTTAAGTAATGACTCCTTCGTTAATTATCAATTTTTTTTATGGGAACATTTGGCAATCTCAAGACCACCCATGCTGCATCCGAGAGGAAGATGTCAATTTCCATTATGCAAAACGAGATCAACGTGAAAGTGTATATACATGTGTATATCAACACACACACACACACACACATGAATAGTCCCAGTAACTAGTATGATGAACGATCACACGTACGTAGGCCTAATACATTGGATCTTTAGATTCGTGTATGCGAGCGCAATTACCGGAACGCTATGACGCGAAGACTTGCTCTTCATTCGTAAATTGATAATTGACCCGCAGAAGATAGCATCGTGAACAGTCGAGCCTATTGCGCTGGAAGGAAGCAACAGGTGACTGGATTCGTTTAAACAGGCAGTAGAGGTTCATACTAACCGTCCCTTCTAGTGTGCTTTCTATCGAGTTCAGAAATGTGTTGAACCGGCTCGCCAGCACGACGTTTGAGATTGTTCTGCTGAGATGGAGTCTGTCCAGGAGACGGGGGCAGATGCCGTGGAGATTCATTGCTAGAACGTATTTGATTGGCATCCTCGGAAGAATTTTTTAGCGAATTCTGCTTGTCCTGCCACAATGAATCCTGAGGATCGTTGTATCCTAGCGATGATGCCTGTTAAACGATATTTCTTCGTTAGCACGAGGAGGCTAATTAAAATAAAGATGTTCAACGTATTCCTAAGAGAACTTACTTGCTGCGTAATTATTCCATCGCATCTGGTTGGCCGATTTGGCGAAAGTTGCTCGTAAGGTGGCGATGGAGTACCGGTGAACCACATCGCTTCGTTCAGGGTTTCCGCACCGGCATCCATAATGATTTGGAGCTCCATTCAGCGGCCTCGATATCAACGATATCGTGATACCCTGATTTTTAGGCTAACTCTGATAATACCTTCTACTTCTCATCTACCGATCTCTACTCTTCGATGTTAGCTAAGTTATGATTATAATTCTCTAGGAGATAAGTTTCGAAGGAAGGAGTCAGAAGAAAATGCATAAATCCGTGCCTCTTCTTAACGTCAATGATTCCGCAGGCCAGGAGGAACTTTTTAGGCCTGTCAACACTCTGTTTTGAACTCTCTTTCGGTGATTCATCCAAGCATCTTCTTCTGGCTCGCTTCGATTAGAAGATACTACACGAAACACCTTTCTCCTACGTAATTCCGCTTTCGAATTTCTTCCTCCGGGTCTTCTTCTACACTCCGGAAGCGTACGGAAGCGCATCACCCGACCACTCGTAATTCTGGGCCGAATATCGACAATTAGCACCTTCCTTAGAACATCACGAAGAAGCTGTTATACAGTTTCTTGATTCCTGTAGTTTCACGCTGCCGGTGCGTTTCCAAAAGTGCGCAGCCCCGCGACTTGAGCGACAAAAAACGTGTAAAGACGACGAACGCGTCCTCGAATACCATCGCCACGCCTTGGCTGCAATGCATCTTGTTTTTATTGGGTTTAATCCTCTATCTCTTCTGTCACGATACTCGAATCAAGGATTTCTCTTTTTTGTCGATTCTCTAAGCGAAAATCTTGTCTTCTATTTAATTTCCTTGATCTTTTCTCGATACCAGGTAAGAATATTATCGAGAGTATGTAATCTTTTATGATTTACTTATCAATTATTCTCCTGGTAACCCACCAAACGATTTCTACTTTCGTCTGGACACTTTGGGGTCCAATGTAACACCCGAAAGAAGTCCTAGTTTAATTCGTTTTCTAACGACTATTGCTCACACATTGGATAGTGTCTTGTTTATCAAAGGCCTCTGCCTCCCACGTTATCACCACATTTTCAGGATCCTTCGCTCCATTGCGCTGAACAAAATATCAACCCTCTTTCGTAGTGGGAGAAAAAAATCCTTGATGCTGGCACCACTGGTCTCTTAGTTTGCCGACTTTACGAGATCAAAAATATTCGTGACGTGGCAAGGAAGTGGTCTACAGCGAGGCGTCACCACGATAATTGATTTTCTTGTCAACCGAGAGAACCGGCGATCTGGCGAACCCACGTCGTTGAGAACTACACTGTTAGTTTCCTCTCGAAAAGAATTCCTTCCTGTCGTTGAGCTTACTATCAAAAAAGCAATCAGAGTCTCTCGAACAATAATAGCCAATAGATAGCCATTCAGTCGATTTTCCAGGCAGAGACAATCACAAGACACGGGGAACACTGTGCGTGAGTTTCTACTAGGACTAGAACTGTTACGTTATGGCGTTAAAATATGTCGATCGCTTTGTTCGAAGGTTGATTCGTTACTGTTTCTACGATGAATGTTTTCGAGCGAGGACGTCGACGATCCAAGGAACTGATCCAATGGTAAGACTGGGTATTAAAAGGCTGGCCAATAAGACGAAAGCCCGAGGGTCGAGACGATCGTCAATTGGAATCACTCAGTGTTGATGAGCAAAATGCGACTCTGCTCTATATTATGGAACTCTCCGTCTTCCACTCAGTCAGCCTCGCTTTTCTTCTCCTTCTTTTCCACCCGGCACGAGTACGTCTTTTCCTCAACTGATATACCTGAGACGATGCTTACGACGAATAGAGAAAGAAACAACCAAGTAATGTCGTTTTGTTTGCCACGCAGATTAATTATTTCGCCGGAGCGTTATCTCTGATATCGAGCTCTAACGCTTTCGAGATTCTCAATCACCAGAACGTTGCTAGCCTTTCCATTTGAAAGAAAACAATAAAAGCTGATTCCTCGTCGATTCTCTAAAGTGGATCCTTTGAGAACCTGCAACAAGAAATCAAAAAGCCCTATTAAAATCCGTTTTTTATTCATCATACCTGAGTTCTTGGATGATTTTTAGCGTTCGTTTTTGAATCCCTAACAAGACACCGATCGGTTAAGATAGTATGCAATTTTTATTGTACCCTTTTAAAATTCCTAAAAGATGCCCCACTTTTAGGAACTCCTTTTGCTTGACAATCCAACTCGAAAGAACCACATATATATATTTTTTGCAGATCATCATTTTCGCATTGAACGAGCTATCTTCTTCATCACTCGTCGCTCGACGGGCGATCTTTGACTCGTGTCACTTTTATTCTATCGTCTCCTTTTTCCGCCTCCTCGTCGAGCTACTTCGCAGCTCGCAGCACGCACGTCGATCCAACCACGGTGAATCGTGAATGATGGGAGTGCTGCTTCTCGCGTCTCGTGTCTCTCGAGTTTTCGCTGATTGAAGTCAATCCGATGGGTCATCGCTGGACACGCTGCTCGCTTATACGGGAATTAAAACGTTCGTGGAACATTGCTCGATCGTACACGACTGCCATCGGAAAGATTAGCAGGCAAAGAGGTCCGAGACGCTTTCTTTGTGTCATTTTTGTTACGATTGTCTGGGACAGAACGATGACTTCCAGTGGGATGATCCGAAGTGATTTTTATTTGAACTTTATTTTCGTGTCTGGTCAGTGGGGTGTTCACGAGACAAGTAGTCATATAATATACATGTTTTAAATCAACGATTGATCTTTGATGTCGACATTTTAACACGGTATATAATGCAATCGGGAACAAGAAAAGTCAATATATATTCAACATGGAGATACTTTATTTTTGCTTATAACCTTCGTTAGTTTATTATCATGACGCAATCACGTCGCTACATTGTTAGGACCAAACTCATGATCACCACAAAACTACATTAACTTAAATTGCTATATTCTTCTAGTCAATTAAACTCACTAACTCGCTAATGGAAATCTACTGATGGCTAAGACAGAATGTGCCTGAACGAATACCGTAGAACGATGAAATGATTTACGTTACGTTCTTTGACACGTTCGTTATTTTATTAACAAAGTACGCGAAGCACGGCACAGCTATTCAGGTGAAACGAGCTATGATACAATGGAGAAGGATTTTCACAATCGTGGGAGTACAAAGAGTTGCAATATGAAGTGTGCGGCGATGGCAAACACAAGTGTTCAAACGGTATGTGTGCCTAACGTTTTGTCGGTATATGTGTGAACGAGGAAATAGGAGCAGATGCGGACTTAGAGACATACTTGTAAATTATACCGATGCACCAAGGTCACGCATATTGGTCTTAGACGATCATAGACCAAGCGTGAGGTTTTCGCTTTTGATTGGAATCATAAACCGGTCTTATAGTGAATAATCAATCATTTTATTGTAATTAACTTAAGTTATGTATTCGCGCTCGGACCAAACGATTGTCAATTCCGATTTGTAATGTACAGAAGGCTTATAATAACTTGAGTAAAGAAATATTTACTAATTGTGTTAATCAACCTCATTATCTACGTTCCTTCGTTCAATTTCTTTCGATACTTGCACGCACGTATCCTGCATCACTCCACTCCAAACACGATACCGATGATTCAATCCTGGCACTGCGTGCAAAACGCCATTAGATCCTAAAACTCCTGTCCTTTCATTGGTCACACCATAAAATATCCTAGCTACCCTAGAATGCAGTAATGCCATAGCACACATAGGACAGGGTTCCTTCAGCAAAAACACCCAATAACCGGTACACAAATATGGACCACATTTCTCGTTGGAACTGGTAGGATCAGCAACATCAGTTTTTAATAATTCAACAGTGGTATCTGTCTTTTTAGGGCCGTTATTCCGTCGACCTTTTAACGTCCATTCAGGTTCAAGAGATTCTGCCGCAGGAATTGGTATCTTAGCCAATGTTGTTGGGTAACAAACTGGGGCTTCCTCTTCGTACTTTCTCTTAATGAGTTTCATCCGCTTGTCAAAGTCCCCGTCGATATCCTGAGATCCATGTGTATTTTCACGAAGAAACGTAGATTCTTGATGAATCTCTTCGTCCAAGTTCCAAGCACCACCGCCATGAAGTTTAGCAACCAGATCGATGGCTAACATTGATGAATGCCACATGGGGTGTTGGTCGATCCTGGAAGCAGCTATCGCTAAAACTCTACCATCATCTGGATCAACTACCACAGCACTTCCATTACAATTGGAATCACCGATAGCTTCCAATCTTGCAGCTGAAATAGCTATGGACATGTAATTTTCAATCTTTCGTAACTGATTTTCCTTAAAGATCGATCCATCGATTACTGCTTCAAGAAATGGATCAGGATGGAACTTCATTGGCCAAATTTTAGAAGCTCGAGCTGCCTGCGTTTTCGTTTTGGCGCATGTTTCTGGAACTGTAGTCACTTGGAAATCGTCTTCTAGAAGAGCAAGATCGAAGCCCTTCTCTTTCAAAATAATTTTCAATCGATCTTCGGTCAAAATCTCGTTATCTAGCGTATCGTTTCCCTCTGTGATTGAATTCGATGATTTAACAGGTGCCAGAAGGATTTTATTACCTGAACAACGCTTTAAGTGATCGAAACCGGGCAAAATGGTCGATATGCTTTGAATCGCCTTAGAAATGTCCTTCTTTTGCTTCAGAATGCCCACGTATACGTCTATCGTTGGGAGATCTTCCATGATTTCTGGATTTAGAATAGGTTTTGGTATCCAGCTTCTAACCACCGATTCCATCCTGCTTTCCTTGACACTCCTCGTCGATGTATTCGACATTTTCTTTCCTGAAAAGATGTTTTCTTCATTCCTCTTCGCAAGAAGATCCCATCTTTCTTTTGTATCTTATAAAATATTAGGTTTCTGATTATCTTTTATATCTTTTCATTTGGTACGTTTATCAAGATCGAATAGAAATTGATCGGACAAAAGAATTGAAGATAATCCAGGACGATAAGTTTGCGAGAAAATCTCTAATCCATGCTTGGCGTATGTCCTACGTGCTCCGGCAAGAGAAGCGATTTTAAATTGCTGTCAACTTAGGCCACGGTCGGATCGATTGTCGGAGTTAGGCGCAATTGTTGAACGTCGTTAGTCATGTGGAGAAGATATAAGGTCTCTTCCTTGCTTAAGACCAGCCAAAAAAGTGTGAATTAACGGGGACAGATGTCGAAGAAGCGTGGAAAATATTGTTATTCTCGCGATATCCAATACTGGTCTAATACGCGATCGGTAAAGTAGTTCTCTATATTTCTCTCTTGTTCTCATTTTCCTTGCACCTTTCGTCTTTCAGTAAACAGACATCTCGCAGCGAAGGATTAGTTAGAGATTTATAACGCTTTTAACGAGACTGCAATTTCACAATATCCTAGTAAAATTATCTACGCCGATTGTAAGAACATATCGATAATAGATAGACGAAACGATAATGAGTAAATACGATGGAAATTATCGCGATGATTCGTTCCAGGTGACTTCGTTGAGACACGTGTAACTGACTACGTAATAGCTCGTTCATGCGTAAGACCGCGAAATTTTAAATTACCGCGCGTCATTTTCGCGCACAAATCAAATCGCTCGTTAGCTTGAAAATGGAAACTTGTTAGATTCTTTTTGAAAACATTCATTAAAATGACAAAAAAACAACAATTAAGGAATCATAATTCGAGAAAAAGTATTCGAATAAATAGTCGTTCGGGAAGGTCGAGTAAAAAAAGAATCTTACGATGGCATCGAAACGAACAAAAATAAATACGTTCGACGGTTTATTTCCTTTTCATCTTAAAATAAGCGTCTCTGTGTCAGAAATTTTTTCATTCATTCTCGGAATTGATGACCAACACGGTCAAAAAGGTTCAACGAGAAGCAAGTAACGAGTTATTCACCGTTTCGTCCGATCGAAATGCGCGCCACGTATGACGTCAATCAAGATGGCCACTGGTGGCACATTCGTGAAGCGTGCTTCTTATATAACAGAAAAGGAACAACAAGCGGTCTCGCGCGACATGCCAACCGCGAAATCGAGGATATACGTGCTGTGTGTTCCCCTCTCTTTCCCTCTTCAGAAAAATCATCGATCGAATTTAATCTCGAAATAAGAAAAAAAAAAAAAATTCTTGCACTCGTCCCAATCCTCACGTGGTTTTGGTCCATAGAGATAACGACAATAATTACATTCGACGTGCATCGAGTTCACGCGGCCAATATGTCCACTTTTTTGGCCTTGAAAGCAGCCGTGACACGCGCGTGTCTAGCTTGTCAAATTTTCATTGAAACATTCACGAACTCTTATGCTAACCGACTCGAAAAACGAACTATAAATCGTCGAGTTAGAATTTGTGATCTTTGCTCTCCCTCCATCTTTGTCTATCTCTCTCTTTCTTATGAATCCTATTCCAAGTTTCTCGTTCCTCTTGTTCAACGACGAAGACGGACAACCAAAAGGGGTAAGAAAATGGAGAAAACAAAAGAGCGTGCTTACCTGTGCTGCTACTCGCACGCACGTTCGTCAACTAGGCTCTAATGAAACTTTCTTTTCCAACGGCGTCCTTGAATCCTTCTCTCGTTTGAAGAAACTCTGGATTTTTTGTCTCCTTCTCTATTCGTGATGACGACGACGACGACAACGTCCGTCCTTGGCAAAATTCGTAGCACGGAGAAAAGCCAATCACGAGTCGAATCGCGCTTGCACACGAGATGCGCCTGAGAAGATCGAGCACCGAGCGTTTACGGAACGTCGACTTTACGCCTCTCTTTTTTTCACGAACTTACGGTTTATCGTGCTCCGTTCGATCGATGCTACCTCTACCGGCAATTTTTGTAACTTTTTATCGTCCGGGTGATTGGACAGACTTCTGCTTTACCTTTTTTTCTTATTAGTGAATATTCAATAAATGGCATCAATTTTTCAGAAGTAGAAGCTTCGAATATCTAATTGTTATTTATTACATTAAATGATCGATTGTTTTAAACAGAAGTACAAAAAGTTAAGAAATATGTCGATCGAGTGGTAAATGGTGGTAGAAAATTGTTGTATCTTCCGAGTGATAAGTATATTTCATCTTTTTTTATAAATTAAGTTATTGTACCGCAGGTTTTCATTTTTTTATTTAAATGAGCTAGATCACTGAACGTGTATAAATAATATTATTTATTATACGATTGAGAAAGTCCTAGGTAAAATAATTAATTGGACGATCAATATCGTATCATCATCTATAATCAACTAAATATTGAGATCTTTTCTTTTGTCTAAAAAACATTGGATGACTAATTGCTTCTTCGGTCATTCAATCATCCTAAGTTTTATTACTACTGATATTAAGTAAAATTAGCATAAGTTTTGAAATATTCCGTATAAGTTAATGCTGCGTCGTATAAATATTCCATCTGCTCCTATAAGGAAAAAATTTCAATTTTTAAATCTTATTTAAAAAATTGTGCTTATCAATTTTTTTTGGCTTACGACTGATCGAATGAAGTCCGGTCTCGATCGTTTGACTGTACGAATAGCCAAGCAAACGTCGCATTCTCTTTCAATGGCCATTCTTTCGAGTAGGAAACTTAATGCTAAGTAAAGACCGCAGCCGGTTACGCCATCACTAAAATTCAATCAATTAAATAATTAATTGTAGAAATTTTAAAAACACAAAATATTTAAGAAAGTAAAATATAAATCGTACTGGCATAAAACGACAGTCGGACTGTCATCCCTAGCAATTTTTCCAGTAGCATTCCACAATTTCACTAATGCTTCTACCGGTGGTGGATCCTTATTTCGACCGGCTTCATATTTCGTAGAACTTAATATCGTTATCGATTGTTCTACCTCGACTTTCTAAAAAGAAAAAAAAATATTTTATGATTTCAAGCAAGTATAATTCTAATCATGATCCCAAATCATTACCTTCGAATTATCAACGAGTTTCAATGTATGTGTCACGTAATATTCATCCTTAACGATTTTTTTTGTGGTTACACTTATATAAGGTGTTGGTTTAAATTCATCGTTCGTTGGGACGATAGGGCAGCAAGTCTAAAAATAATCGAATTTGGATTCACTTTTAACGTCATTCCTATAATTTTTGCGATTTTCAACATAATTCTTGGTAACTAACCGAATCGTTAGGATCTGGGGGTTGAAGTACGATGATCAGTTCAACTTTGAACTCTGTCACCATTCTCCAGAAATCACTGAACGTCGATGGCAATGGAAGTTGACTAGCAAGGTACTGATTTCGTGTTGTCAGACCATCAACGTAAACAGCAGCGATGTAATCACTGTCCTCGACATGTATTGGATACTTTTTCAAGTAAATTCTGCCAGCATTTTCTAAAATCAACAAAAATGATAATCTTCTCGACTCTGCACAATCGTATTATAATAATATTATAAGACATGATCGAACTTAAAACTAATTCAGGATATCTATGTTTCTCCATGTTGCGTTCCGATAATAAAGTTTGATTGATGGTTGGTCTAAGTGCTTCGTCTTGCCACGTGGTGTCTTCTAATCTAAGAAATGAAAGAAAAACAAATGTTAACCTATATATTACCACTCCCACCTACAAAACATTTCTATACCTTTGAAACTGTATACTCAATTCATTTTTCATCTCCTTAATTCTCGTTGGCAAATCTTGGTCGCAAGGTAAGGAAGTTGGTAAAGCTAGTAGACATTCCACAAGTATTAAATGAGCGAACAAATATTGCTGTATATTATCTACCATGTTGACTCTTTGGCTTCTGATCGACTGTGTCTCTGAGAATACATCGACTACCTAGAAATCAATAATATCTATGACGAATACTCGTCTTATGATCATGATTATCTCTTCCTTTTATTTTTTTTTTACCCCTTCAGCGGCAGCACGTCTAAGACAAATATCGCATAGGATAATGGTACCAGTTCTCCCAACGCCAGCACTACAATGGACGACCACAGGACCGCTTCCAACTTGTGTTGCCAAAAGCTTCTTCAAATACGTCACCACGGAGTGCGTGTACATTGGTACACCGTGATCAGGCCATGCCGTGTAATGCAAATGTTTGACCTAGTTCCAACGCATGTGTATTGCATGTATGTAGATAAGTATATATGTATATGTGGAAGGGGAGTTAGATCCTTCGTTGGAAAGTTCACGCGTTTATCTCATCTCCATAGGCATCGATTTACCTGGCGGGTTTCACCATCGTACGTTACGTGCAGAATCCTAAAGGTGTAGTCAGCAAACACGTCGTGCTTGACGTTAAACACCTTTACGTCACCGTATTTCTTCTTCTTACCAACGTCTGGCCAATATTGTTCGCATTTCAGCTAAACAAGATTATTAAGGATATAAAAATTATTGATGGGTGAATATCTTTGGATTAGAGTGATATAATGCAATTGTATAGCCTTGACACAATCCTGATTCCTATATGAGATGAAAGCTTGTTTGAGATTTTCCCAACCTTTGAAATACTGATGAGTTCTTGTACCAAATTTAATTTTAGTATATTCGAAGAAATTACTCTTCTGATCATGTAAAAAGGATTGTGTCAAGGCTCTACTTGTACAATTGGGATATAGACATTGTTATTGGACTCGTCTTGTATATGAATTTAATTTTTAAGACATGTTCTAACCTTGCCATGTTCATAGACGTTTGCAAGCATACAGATAACCAGAACGTTCTCTTGCCAAATCATCCGCCAAAAATCGATAATCGTGTTAGGTTTAGGTCCCTGAGTAGCTATGTAGCGTTTCTCCATTTTGTAACCCTTTTTCATGTAAGTAGTAAAGAATATGTACCTTGGATTATTATCATTAAGGAATTTATATCATTGAAAGAAATCATCTCGAAAATCATTCATCTCTCACCTTGATGTAATTGGCGTTTATGTAATCGGAGAAAGGGTCGTTCTGGAGCTTCTCCAATACAACTCGAGTTTCGTCATCTGTGGAATTCTACGTTCGATTTAATCGCCATCGAGATTGAATATATAAATTATTAAAAAAATCGAATATTGTACGCACATGGCGTGAGATTCTTATAACGGTTTTTGGATGTATTTTCTGGTAGCTTCCCATGATTACATGGCTTCGTCAGGCCTCTTGGAAACATCTTAAACCAGTCACAATGATTGATAACTGCTTGGATCGATAGAGTAACGAAAAAGAAAAAAACTTACTTCGTACTGTTTATCCAGTAAACCTGATTTTACCGCGTTTTTCACATAATCCTCAAAATCCTTCACTTTGATAGGCAAGGGTGGGTCTTCAACAATTGGGATCGCTTCGATTGAAAGCGAAGCGATATCTGTTATGCTTTCGCACAAGGAACGATGATTTTCTGATAGATTAGGTGTTGGGGGTACGGCTTCTTTGGACTTGTAAAAGATCGATACGGTTTTGTGCGTGAATATTTCACGTGGCATCTTTTTTATGTGCCTATATTAAAAACAATTTTGAAACGAAATCCCTCGGTTATTTTTTTAATTCTTACATGCTCTTCATTATAATTAACTTTTCAATGTTCGTACCTTCGACAAAGACAATACGTCAAGATACAGATGAAGATAATAATCACAAGAGGGATAGCCCATAACTCATCGTGCCGTCTAGATAGATCACCAAATTGAGTCGATATAACTATTACTTCATCGTTCGTTGAATTTTCATCAGGTTGCACGATCACAATCATGGTATAAAAGTGTTTTGTTCTTAGCTCACAGTTCGCAGGAGAGGCCATGTTATCGCCAACGCAGAATTCATTACCGAAGTATTCACTCGCCTGTCGATCAAATTGAAGATTTTCGAAATGAAAACCAATAGTTTCCTTGGTCAATTGATAATAATACTTACGGGAGAACTAGCCGCGAGCCAGGCAACCTCATTAGATTTAACATTCACATGACGTTTGAGGAATTGGTTCAATTTGACGTGCTCTTCACAGGGATCTTGACCTTTCACCACAAAATATATCTTACTGTTGTTAGTGTCATACTCGATTTGTGGTATTATAAAGCAAACCATTGTTTCACTTTGAAAACTGTACGACAGATTTCCTTGAAAAGTCATCATAGCTGGTGACTCGACCGAGATATTATTACTTTCACCATAACGTTCATCAATTGTTACAGGATAAACGAAGAACTCGTACTGGGTCGATGGAAATAAATCGAAATCCATGAAGTACTTTCGTTTATATTTCGAAACTGAATAAGAAGTTTTCTTAGAGAATTTTTCTCCAACAATCGGATGTCTCAATTTAGTAGCAATGAGATTTTTTTGAATAACAAATTTCTGTAGCGGTATTCGCGTTCTCCATGGGTGTGACCAACTTAATGTCACTGCCTTTGTACGGTAGAATTGAGCAGTAAGGTTCTCTGGTCGATCAGGAACTGTGATAAATGGGACTATAAATATTAAGTACTTCTAATATCGTAAAACGAATTTTTTGGTAGATAAATACCGAGTTCCGATGGATCGTAGCTAATGGAAGCATATTCGCCATCTTCGTTGACATTCTTGTTAGTCGCATACACCTGAGACACGGTAAATGTTCACAATAGATCTTGATCGAGACTTTATCGTTCGTCAATTAATAAAATCTTTATTGTACTTACGCTAATGTTAAGATTTGGTTGAGGTTCCTCGTTGATCGTCACGCAAATGTAATTGTCCCATAGTGAACAATACGCGTTCTTTGGCACTTTTTTAATATAAAATGTGCAAGTTTTGGGAAAACAATTAGCGACACTATAATGATCTATCTTTCCACTTGGCGGAAATGGCTCCTGCCATCGTAACAAGATTGAATCCGTACGAAAATCAACTTCAACAATTTCGAGTGTTCTTACTCGAGGTGGTGCTGTCGATAGAATTTCATTTAGCTAAACGTAATTTTAATCCAAGTTCTCAACATTTATTTTACTTTACCTTTTGCTGGAGTAGTAAATTCCAAATCCACGTAAGCGCTACTATTGTGCATTTCGTGGTAATCTCGTAGTGGATATACGAATACCCTATATGTTTCCTTTCCATATAATTCCTTAATTTTCGTTATATCAAACGAATATTTATAGGTTTCCTTTAGTACGTGTGCTTGATTCTTTACAGCTTCGCTAACACCAGTGAAGTTCAATTTGGCTACTTTAATCGGCCCGGAAATGGTTGAACAATCTTTCGGTGGATCCCAAATTAATTCGTTACCTTTCTTTCTTAACTTAGTGAAACTAGACCTTGGTATTTCTGGAAGAATTTCGATTAAATGTTCAAATCGATAAGAATAAATTTAAAAAAATTATTTATTCAAATTAGTTACTTGTAGATCCTGTAGGAAAGTTAACAAATCTAGCTTCCCCTCTGTTTGAATTCCAAGCATAAATTATAGCCGTGTACATAATATATGGTTGTAGATCGCAAAACGTAATATTAGTCACATTTGTGCGGGTACATAGAAATTCAGTGGGTCGAGTGTCTCGTTCTAAATCGGAACAGCCATGATATGTTGTTATCTAAATAGAATACCATGTGTTATTGTAATTAACTGTTTCGATTATATGCAACAAAATTAAATTAACATACATTCAAAATAATTTCATATTCTTTGATTTTTCCATTCGGATTTTTTGGTGGGTTCCAATCTAGGTACGCATTGGTATTGTTGGAAATAGTAACGCGAACGTTCTCCACTGGTGAAGATACTATAATCACAGAATTATTTAACAATATTTCTTATCGATTGTGTGTAGATTTAACATTTTTCTTAGAAAAAATACTGACTTCCATCTTTAGTGTGAACAGTGAGCGACATGTTCTTTTTATTTTCTTGGTTGCTAATGATCACTTCGTAAGCAGTGCCAGTTTCGAGTCCCTTGAGTGTAAATGGCATTTCAGACAAACGTTCTTCACGAATTGTCTTCTGTGTGTCGAATTTTCGAATTGTTACGTTGTACAATTTGAAAGGACACGGATATAAAACTGTTTTCGGAATATTGGCCGTAATCGTCAAATTTTTCACACCAGTCTCAATGGCGAAATTAGTGTTAACTACAAGTAAGACATCGTTGATCGATATTTAATGAATAATTTACTGGATACGATGTAACTATACTGATTACGTACCAGTACACAATGTCTTGAACTTCGTTGAAGATCCGTGTGCGAGATAATCGTCGTTTTGAATGATTAGATCACACGAGATCCAATAAAATGTTCCAGGTTCTAATTTATTCATCGTAACCACCAATGTTGTGGTGTTTTGAAAACTTGCTTCATGTGGAAGAATGTGTGCAACCGGAGCCTTTGCATTCTGTAAATATATTTTTGATAAAGTTATCTTTACAGCTGTCTGTACTCTACAGTTTTTCTTAACGTGAAGTTAATATCATTTACTTTAATGACGCAAGTATATCCCACCCTAGCTTCTTTATACTCATTCTGCACGATTATGTTAGCCTGAACATTCGTTTCATTGACAAAGACAATAGTTGGAGCTGAAGGGGCAGAGATTTCTGAAAAATAAAAAGAATAAATTTGATATTCGTTATATTAGTTAATGTTTAGATTCGTTACCTATATCACAATATGGCGGTATGTGATATACATCCTTGTTATCACACAACTGATCTACACACAAGCCTGTTTTGTAATGACACTGTTCCTTCAAGCACCGACCACAAGTTTTTTTGCACATATATCCATATATATCATCATCACACTCTGCGAATGTCGGTTAAAAATCAAATTCAGTGTGCACTATTCTACAAAAAATTATCGGCAGAACTTACGTTTGTCGCAATTATCCCCTGTTAGACCCGTGTGGCACGTGCAACCTTTCGTATCGCAAATCGCGATATTCTGACAGTTCTCATTAAAATTTCGATAAAAACTTTTGCAGGACATCGAACACATTGTCCCGTTTGGACAATCGTAATCATCTGGCAAGGATAATCACGATTTAATTCATTTCTAAAACTATTTTATGTAGTACATAGATAAGTAGGTAATTGTGAGTTTACCTGTTTCTAATTCAGCTGTCTTAACACTAGCACTAACAACTTCGTTCCGAGTATAAGATATTCTTTGACAAGCAACGTTAGGTAAGGAATTCCTTTTTGAAGCATAATTAGAACCTACGTCATGCGTCATATAGCCAATTTTCATCGTTTCTAAGAATTAAAAATGTGTGTTGATTGTACACAAAATAATGATTCTTGCCAAGATCAAGCGATTATCTCGTTTGTCGTAATTATTACCTGGTGGAGGACATTTTATAATATTTCTCACAGCCCAGAAGCCCTCGGTATCATTGTTATCTTTTTTAGCTGGCATTATTCGTACTACCACAACTTCCCCTATTGTGGCATTCAAAACAGTCATGTTAATCTTAACATTCTGCCACGTTGGTAATCCATGTATCGCTGCCGTTCCATTGACTTTTATCAATGTTTCTCCATAATGATATCTTGCTAGTGTGTACAACGAAATGTTCACACTACACTTCGCGCATAATCCAATCGAGAGTCGAAAACAAACATTATTATTTTCAAGTTCCAACCAAGGACTATCTAGTATATCATTCTGTTGCTTCGTATAAAGATAAGAATCTAAAACACAACAAGGAGATTTTTTGTGAAACTATCGCGCGTCATTGACCGATTGTGATGCAATTGGAAAACTCACATGTGTGATATCGTATGTGTATCAAATTCGGACTTTTATGAAAAAGATTGAATTCCGTTACTTTGTTCAACTTCTTGAAATAAACGTACGTTAATAACTGTTTCTTATCATTGTATAAAGTAACATTTCGCGTATTGGCGTCCCACGTTAGAACGTAGTGTTTCCATTCTGTTGGGCTTAGTTGTTTCTCACTCTGAGTTTAAGAAAGAAAAAAGTATCTGTATTCGTGCTATTTTTGTTTTAGTTATGATCAATATTAAGATTCTTACTGTATAAGTGCTTCCTTCTGACCAACAAGATTGTGAAAAAAGTTTTTTTTTTAGACCGGATGGACATACTTGTACGTACGTCATCGTATTTTGTTCACCTCCGATGGTAATCCGGTAACAAAAGGAATTTGTATAAGTTTTAGTTTGACAAAGTAGAATAGAAGCATCCGTCGTACCGCGTATAGAAAATGCAAGAGCTCCTTTTTTTGGTAACGTGTCTATGTACTCATACGAATCTAACTTCCCAAAATTATTGTATTCCCTGAAATCTGGTGAAAGTTCTTGAAAAACGTGATCGATGGAAGAAACAAAGAAAAGTAAACAATTTTCTTAAATTAAATTATTCTCGGACCTTCCCATCTACTGTCAAGAACCGGTCCCATTGGATTCGCCTTCCAGTCCGTGTAATTCCAATTCTCTTTATGCCATCTGCACCTGTCATACTGTTCTGGACAATCGCTAACATTGCTATTTTCTGTATATGTACTCTTAAAAGCTGTAAGTGTCAGAAGAAATGAAAGAAATTTTTTTGGAGATTAAGATCACTTAATGGAAGAAAAAAATTCATTAGACACGTTCTTACTCGTGTCACCTTTCCAATTCGAGTCAGTGTTCCATACGAGAGCGTCACCGTTGTCCTCGGCAGCACAGGCCAATGTCCAGTGATTGCTATTTGATTGACGAAAAACTAACAATTTGTCGATAGCCTCAGTGACTTGAAACGCAAGACAGAGAACTATAAAGGCATCCATGGCTCGGTTTATCGTTGCAAGTAATCTCACCGTTTCTTAACATTTGTGACAAGAACACATCGCAAAAAGATAAGTTCAGAAGAATTAGAAAATATCTTCATATTTTGTCCATCTGGATTCTAATTGCAATTACCAAACTTTTTTTACGGAATAGATACTCTGTAGAAGTAATTGAAATTAAGTTCCCGATAATAAAAGTTAATGTTCTTACGCGAGATCGACTCTTTTGACTGACTCGAGGAAAAAAGTGTAAACCGAGGGTTATCGCGGAGGAACTTGACTTCCTTCTGGCAAATACGCGATAAGAGATTTTATGCCCATCTGTTGGACGTATGACGTTCATAGGAAATGATGATCTCTTTGAGAGCCTTGCAGATTTACTTTTCAGATTAAAATCGTTTTTCATAATATAGTTTATAATATAATTATAGTAGCATAATATAATTTATTAGATGGGACAATAAATGTTTTTGGTCCAGTGTAACAAAATTTATTAAGATCTTCTGGGGTTGTTCATACTTAAAAGCTATGGGAAGTACAAGGCCACTTGGATCTTACAGGGAATCACACCAGTCTTTTTACATATACATGTATACATAACTAAATTGATTTGGCTTCGTCGTCGTTTTCGTCGAGAATAAAATCTAAAACGCGTTTCTAGAATATATCTTTTAGTTACGCCTTAACTCGTGTTCGTCTAACAGAAACGAACCGATACTTTCTAGCACGTATCGCATATAAACCAGTTGGACTAGGGTATATATATTTTTTTTCTAATATTATGAGCTAGAATATCCTTAGATTTACGTTATTATTGACCGGTGGATTAAATTAACCTAGATTTGTCTACTTTTCCTTATCCCAAACCACAGAAGTTGGTCCAGAAATAAGAGTAAAAGTACAAACGAGTTCAAATTCAATATCGAAGATAATTTTTTCAAGATGAATTCAAGGTGAAAGTCGGGGAATCCAAGAATGTACTCTCCTGTGACGACCAAAGCTACATTTCGGTGTGAGTACAGCGAGTAACGCAAGACTTGCACCCAAAAGTGAAACTCCGCACAAGGCACCAGCGGTGACATCATGAAGAGGAGTCCCAGCTCTGGGTGATTTAGCAGCGAGCAGGAGAAGCCCAGCGCAGCTTAACGCTGATAATCCTGCTAATCCTAACCCAGTCCAGGTCCTTCTAAGACTTCTACAAGCTCCGGCTAGCGCGCAACAGGCACCACAACCGGCAGCGCTATCGAAGTAATACCTGAAAGATGTTAAATGACGTGTATATTGCTAACGATTCGCTTGGAAACTTGTTTTTTCTTTGGTTGAATTATTTACCTTCTTCCTTGTGTCCAGGAAAGATAAAGAGCGAGACCGCAAGTCAAAATACCGACCAGGACGAGTAAGAGCGGTGCGTTTCTTCTATCATTTTTTTCCAAAGCACTAGCCAAGGTCGTGTTGACTTCACTATGTGGTGGAGATAACGGTGGTACCTGAATAAAAAAATCAGAGCAATCGATCGTAAGAATATCTTGGGTATTTCTTCAAAATAAAGTTACGATACCTTAAGATATAATCAGTGGTTTACTTACAACAGCAGTCCTAGCGATAAACGCACTCTCCACGCTCTGATAGCCACTCCTTTTTTGATCAGCCGGTAATACTTGATACCTAGGAGAACCAGACACCATTGGCATAGATTCTGGCCCATTTTCGAGATACCCGTAACGAGGTGGTGGTTCTCCGTGAGCCATCGATACAAGGTCAACCGGAGCAGTGCCAACGTACCGAAGTCTACCACAATTACTAGCCGGACAGACATCCTGTTGTCGTGACGAGCTTTCAACTAATGGCAGACATCTTCTAGCAGAGGGTTCCTTATTAGGTGTCGAAGTTTGAGGACCGTTCATTGGAAATGCTCGGCTCTGTGGCGTTCCTTGAGGGGTTGTCCTGGTTGGGCTAAAGGTGCGACCTATGCATAATAAAAAAAAAATTGACTATCATCCTTACCGACCGGAAGACCACATGAAAAATTTAAGGAAGGGTGAGACGTGTCTTTGAGCGAAACGATTAGGAAAGAGGAAATTCGTATCTACCGTTCGGGGATCCAGCTGGGGTGAGAGCTCTCCTTTGTGGCGTACCGGTTTGATTCATGCTTTGTTGCCTTTTTGGAGATAGGGTACGCTCCTCGGACCTAGACCTTGGTTTCCTTGGTGTAGTCAATATCTCGTGAAGTTTTTGCGTTGCCAAATTGTTCCTTGGCGAGGTGGAGTAGTCTCCTTGACCATTTCGTTCTGGTAAAGCTGGTGGGTCTTCATCTTGGAGTGGTACTCTGGTATAACGTCCTGGGGGAAAGATTTTATCAGTTAATCTGGCCTTCGCCAGAACTTCTCCAATATTTCCAAATGATCTATTATAGCTTACCCTGTGACGTGTTGAGGTGACGTCGTACCGGAGACAGTCGTCTACCGCTCCAGGCATTAACATCGTCCGGATAATCGAACTCCCCTGGTACAACGGCGTATCTCCCGCCATTGTTCCGGTTGGAGTGTATCTGCTGCATACCCCGTCCATCGTCTTGGTTGACCGGCGGCGCGGAACGTTGCTGTTGCACCTGCTGGTGCGGAATGAAGTCGTACCTCGTGGAAGCTCGCCTCTGCAATTGACCTCTTTGCTCGTCCTGAATGTACTCGTACCTCGACGACTGGCCATAGCCAACAACGTTACGATCCTCGATTGGCAAACTGGCGTACCTCTTATGCGTTGGCCCTCTGTTCTCCTCCAAATAACAGTACCGGTGATTCTCTTTACTCTCTTGAGTCTCGATTGGTGTTTCAACATTAGCCTGAAATGCCGGATTGCTTCGCCCGTACTGTAAATGCATTTGCAACGGTGGCGGTGGGGGTGGAAGTTCATCCGCACTTTGAAATTGCGGTGGAGGTGGTAGATCGCCGTGATTTTGACTATCGTCCGGTATGTATTCGGACTGACGACAAAACGATGGATTCGTATAGCAATGCACCGGTGCTGGCTCGGATGGTTCAGCCATTTTCAAAATGTTCTAATCGATTTTCTTCGCGTCTAGATCTAAATATTGTTCGTCAAGTTCTTAAAGCACAAAATATAACACCTTATGGTGGTTCTTTTTTTCTTCAATTATTTTCCTCAAGATTGGTTAATCAAGATTAGAAAAACCGTGCTCACGTAAGAAGGAGATCTCCAAGTTTCTAAAGACAGATTCACTGTTTGAACGGGTGACGAGATTTCCGCGTTCACTTGAAAACACTCTTTCCTACACATTTTCTAATCGATCTCACAGTCTGTAAGCAATAATCACGAAAGTATAGGAAAAACACTGTATAAAAAAAAGAAATTTTCTTTTCCAATGGTTTGAGTTCGTCGAGGGTTTCTTTTCAAGTTCGGTCAAAGTCCAGCAACGATCCGAGCACGAGCGTTGCCTTCGACAAACTGCCGGACGGATTCCCTTTAGAGCAGATGCGCGAAGGGCGTTTCTTTCTCGACGTTTGTGTGAGTGTTAACGTAGAGGGGTTGTCACGGGGTTCGCGTAATACGGGCCCGGTGTCCCTTCGAGCTGGGCCCCTGCCTACTCTTGCAATATAGTACGCTTCCCTTCCTCTCCTTCTTTCCTGCCCTTCCGTTACGAGCCCTTACAAAAGCTCTTACCGTTTACGAGCGTCCAGGAATTTTTACGTACGAACGATGCTTGACGTCCTTCTTATTCCAGCGTACCGACATTTAAATTTTAAATGTCTGCTTATGTTTATTGCTTGGCTTCCGTTTAAATTAAAGTTGAGTTGGGACTTTAATCTCGTATTATTCTACAGAGCTAATATAGCTGTATGTATAAACATTTCTTTAGAAAATTGTCTAACTTTACAGTATTTTATTTCTTTCTTTTTGGGTTGGGGAAGTTAATTAACTATAGTACTATATATCACTGAATGTTTTGTTAGCATTTTTTTTTTTTAAATTTAGGTACAAGATCTACACAAAAGTCACGCATATCGTTAAATCTCTCCAAGCATCAGCTAGCACTTACAATTCGTTCAGACATTTTATTACAATTTTTTTTCAATAAATCTACCAATAATTGTCTTGCTTAATTAACATTTTTTTTTAATCATACGTCGATCTACGTTCTCGCTTGCTCCTTATGCAAAGTATCAACAGTTCGTTATGGATAGGAACTCGCGTGGAAGGTACCGTATTCGATTTCTGGACAGCTGCCGCGACCGTTGGGACGCGTGCCCCAATCGCAACAGCTGCTCCAATACGAATGCATTTCGGTCACAAACAAGCTCTTTATCTTTCTCCCTCTCCTCTTCCGTGTACGCCAAATGCACGAGGCACCACCACAGGATCTTTCTTTCTATCATGTAGGAGAGTCGTATGCACCGTTGTCGGTAGAAGTGGCACGTTAACGGCCAAAAAATCACCGAACGCGACCGATCGGTCTTACTTTGAAATATCCACTCGTTTTTTCACTTTATTTTTACATAAACTTTCTTGAAACGGAAACGTTCGAGTGAAAGCAGTCAGGAAAAACCATTTAATCTAGATCGAGATGGTAGAAGAAATATGTCAGGATAGGACATTTTCTTTTTGCCGTTAGTTTTATCAAAATTGATTAGATATTAACAAAATTGAGACATAATTGCTAATGATTAATGATCGTCACAATTTATTGCTACGTTCATGCATATATTGGGACATGAAAGTAATTTCGGTTTTGTAGTGTGAAATAAAACGAAATTTTTTCATATAAATTATAGAAAACATAAAATTAAAAAAAAAAATCATAACATTGACAGAAGTCCTTTAAAATAAACATAACGCTATCTATTTATTAAAACCGAAATTACTTTCTTACCAACCCTATACTTGCAATCAACGATCAAATTGGGTTCAAATCCTGGAATGATTAGAACCATGTAGAATGATATGTAATTAATCTTCAAAAAAACTCAGAAAGTGCTACAGAAAACTTAGTACAGTACGAAAGTGTTCTCAAACTATCGTGTTGTAGATTAATGATCCGTATTGCTTACTTTTGTCTTATTTATTTTATTTCGTTACTTCCGCGAGAAGGCGTAACAATTTCCACGTATGTTTTACGTAAGAACAGGTTTCAAAATGACGCCTCTAACGAGATCGTTGTCGCTGATCGCGATAATCGTATTGGATCGGCATGATCGCAATTCAGTTTGATCGTGGAGAATTCGTTTCTGGATGGAAAGTGCAACGTTCTCCGGTCGATCGCTTTTCTGCTTTACGCCGCGTTATCGAGAAAGTTGTACTTCCTCTTTCTTCTTTTATTGTTCTATCTTCTTGCATCGAGATTTATAAAAAAAAAATGATGCAGTAGGATGATCTATCGATTTAGGACGACTTTCACGAGAAATGCTAATTCCACTGATTACTTCGTTCATCCTTCGTTATTAAATTCAATATTTTTCAAATAATAACAAATTATATTTATTAATTAAATTATATTAATTAATTAAGGGGACATTATCATGAGGGTAAAGATCAAGAAATTTTCCATCGGATGAGTAATAATAAATCCGAAGGTCCGATGGTCATCTTTACCTGCGTATTAAAGCCACAAACCGATATACGAAGGAAAAGGTCGAGAGTTAAGGTTTATACGTTTAAACGAGTAACAATAAAGGTTAGCTTGTGCGCGATCCTCGTCGAGGACCATGGGATCTATTTGCTCTCTGAAAGTTACCTTCGATTATAACGGGACATTCACACTTAAATCCCACAGCAATAACCCGTACTACCTACTTGAAAGATATCGAATTGTTTTGTGAAATAACTTGACAGGTAGAAAAAGATTATCCAGGATAAAGAAAGATGAAAAAACAGATTGTTTCAGTCTCGAAATATCATCGTTTCTTATGGGAATGCAAAAGTATGAATACGTGTGAAAGAACCTTAACGCAATACTGGAAGACACGCGTCTATCTGTTGGTCTCTGTTGTCCCTTTCACTGCAAGTTACCTGGCGTGGGAGGTACAGAACTTCGTAGCAATTTCAAGCGAGACTAGTTCTCTTCTCTCGTATCTCAGTCAGCATTGAAACGTCTACCGTGAAAGATCTGTGTTATACGTTAGAATCGAGAGGTGGATCGACGAATTAGCTTGTTAGCGTGATCTACGATAAATTTGCCGGACGCTGGTCGATCGTACGTTGTATGTACGTGTGATTCATTGAATGGTTCAAAACGTACCGATGTGCAACCAGTTATGAAGATTACAGTGTTTATCTATTGGTAATTCTACATCGTACGTGATGTTCCAATAATAATAACTACAAGGAACAACGAGCATAATCTCATGCTAGAAGAAACTCATGAGAGTGAACAACTGACTTGAGAAACGAATAATGTAATCGAGTCGCTTCACAATCTGTCACGCTTGCGTAACGTTAATTAAGAAAAAAGAATGGAAGTGGATTAGCTAATCCACTTTAGTTCGCAAGCTTCCTTTTCCAACGTCTTCGTTTCATTGTTGACCCGCTAATTGCGTGAGTCCTTGATCGAAAGCGAAGGAGAGTGAAATTCTTTACGAGGGAAACTTCCATAAGAATTGTTACAACAAATTCTGATAATTATTGTATCCAAGACGTTCGGTAAATAGTACCTTCGTATTTAATTTCAGTGTCCCTTAGTGCGTGTCTCTTTCATGAATAAAAGTTCCCCCAGGTTGAATATGACCGGAAGTGCAAGACGATTCCCACCGGAGTCACTCGACCAGCTCGAGTGTGGTCTGGTATGAACTCACGATATTGTAAAAAAGTTAAATTTATAAACGAGTTACGCGATTGTGAATACCCACTGGAGAAAGGAAAATGATGGAGAACGTCTACGTGATAAAAGTGAAGACGAAGCCAGCACTCTCGTCATTATATCCATCGGAACGTCGGTACTCGGCATCCACGGTTGGTGGCCTTGCCCTGGTCCACTTTGGCTTAGGAGCCCTTTCCCTTCTACTTGGTACACTGGCACTGGCCATCCAAGGGCCTATTTTATCGATAGCTTGTTTGGTACCGTTTGCTACGGGATTATTGGCTTGGAGAAGATGGTACATCGATCGAAACATCACAATCTTCTTTGGTAGCAATCTATTCTCTTTGTTAATTGCTATACTTTGCTTTGCCGTGAGCATTCTGGATATTGCTGCTGTTACCGAGACAAGGAATGGGTCTTTGTGGTCATTGGAAAAGATTCTTCACACTTCCAGCGATCCTTTCTTAGTTGATAACACCAACGTGAGTGATCTTATGGAGGAAGGCACAATGGGATTAGGAAAATTTGATAATGACAGTATCGATGGAGAGGATAAGACACTGGTTTATGATGATCTTAAAGGAGAGAGTTCTATTTTGTACGAACGAAGCATGCTGATCTCCGGTAACGAACTTGACAAAGAGTTTGATAACAAAAGTAACGAAGCAAGCGTCAGAATGTTAGAAAGGGATAAGGTTTTATCTTTCTGGCAAAGAGATCATCAAGAATCTTCGCATACCAAGACTCTACTTACCGTCAATGTTCTAGTTGCTTCTCTTCTGGAAGTATTCTGGTCATTACTCAGTGCAAAGATAGCACTACGCGGGATGATGAATAGATTGCCAGAGGTTGGTTATAGTAATAATGTCACTGCTGATCGAAAAAGGACTGGATCGACGGGACACAAGAGAAAACCGCCACCACCGAGACCTGATATATTGGATCACGACCGTAGATTATCAGGAAGCTCGCAAAATATCAATTCCATGAGTACTCTACAAAGTGGAACACCGAGTCTTCCTCTACCAGAGTCCAGTCGAGAATTTCGAGAAAGAGTCGAAAGATTTTTAGCTAATCAAGCTGCCTTAAGAATTGTTGAAGGATCTTGTACCTGACCGTCTGATCAAATTTGAACAATGGAAAACGTTTATATTCGAAAATTGTATTCACAGCAACGATCTCAATATATTAGAATATTTTCTAGTTAGGTTAGACATTCCGTTAATCGATTAGATATATCTAGTTAGATTAGAAGTCATAAGTGTACTGATGTTATAAATATATTGATTACTAGACGTAAGATCGACTGAAAGTAACGAATTTGAATTATTTTTTGAAAAGTGAAGAAAGAAAAATCTGCTAGGTCAGTTAATTACTTTTATCAGCGACATATTATACGTGACTTTAAAGTGCAGTTCTAAAAATATCCTCGGTGTGAGTTATACTTACGTAATTGGTGTCTGGTAATGGACGAAGTAAAACCACGGCTGGTGTTGGCTTGTGTACAGTTAAATGACGCTAATTATTTGTAATGAGCTTTCCTTCAGCAAGGTTCTAACGTCTTCTCCTACTCGAATACCCGAAGAACTACTCTTTGGGATTGCTTTATTAGTGGCCCCGCGCTCTCGTTAATTAAGCATTGCGCTCCGCTCTAATGAAACTTTTTGTTAAGATCTAATTTCATGGCTAGCTATGCTTTTACTAATTGCAACCACGTCATACCTGCTCGTTTAGACCGAATCGTATGGTAAATTTTTGAACAAATTAACGACTCGGAATACGTGGCAAAAAAGTTGTTAAAAAGCAGTCACGCTTTGAGATTTAAAATTGGTCGAATGAATACGAAACTAGAGGTAAATTTTAAGTAGAAAATTAACCGTGATCATTCGTTCAAGCTGCCCACGTAATCAGCCAACCTCTGATGATCTTAAACTTGATTCGAGAAGTTAGAAATTCTTCGTATCGTTTCACCACTTTTCCTCGAGTTTACGGCCATGATTTTACGATTGATTTGGATCATGAAAAATGAATGTTACGTACTGTAACACGGCAGCTTGATTCCGTTCATGTAACGTAACGCATTGCGACAGTTCGACTATCGTGCGGCCCCGTTGCGAAATCTTATAATCTGATATTGGCTAATACTGGGGGCTTGAGAGTTCATAGAAAAGAAAAAAGACAATTGCGAACAATGGCGTCGATAGATCCTGCATTTCCTTTTCAAATACATTTCCTAGGTATTCCGATTAAAATTCAATTTAACAGAATTCTTTTTATCCTTCATTTTCTTTCTTTCTTTTTTTTTTTTACAAAACAAAGCTTTATTTTCTGTGATCATTAATTACATCATTTTTCACGGCGCATTGGATCTTCTATCACCTACGACTTCCTTTTTCATTATTAAGGTACACTTCATCGAATAAACAACGTTAAACTATTATTCCTCTATCTAAGCAATCTGTTTCTACTGTGCCAAACTTTTTAGCATTCTTTTATTTTACTCTTCATCATTGTCATTATCATTCTCACGATATAAAATTATGTCATTTATGCGTTTACATTTTTGTGAACGACAATGTGTTCTATGTTATCCTTGGTCCACCTGAATTGTTAACATGTGCGATTAAGAGTTTAGCCTAATTTAATGTCACGGAGTCGAATGAAGATCAATAGATTTATGGACACGTGAGTGACAGTTTTAGAAACGAATTGTAGATTCGAGTGAAACCAAATAGTATTTGACTATGAATCGTTCGTGGTGACAATTGATACCGTTCGTCGAATTAAGGCTAAGAAACACACCTAAGGAGATACTGGCAAGAATAAAGCACACTTTTGTACATGGACGTTTCTTTGCGATATATGTATATACAGGGTGTCTGGTTCCAGGTGACTAAGCGGCCACATACATGTGCACAAGTATCGACTTGAATCGAAAAGTCTAATAAACTTTTTCGAAATTCGGCTTAGTTTTCGAGTTATTAATTAATAGAAATCAGCGAAAGAAGGCGGGACGAAGGCGGTCTACTCAAGCTCGTAACTAGGTGAGTGACGAAACAGGAGGAGGAGCAATCCACAATAACCAACAACGATAATCGGAACGTAACGCTTCAACACGTGTTTACTTTTATCCCTTATCTCTCTTTCTCTCTCTCTCTCTCTCTCTACGCACTTCCGAACGCTGGAAGCTCGCGCTGACTTCTTTGGTTCCGAGAGCGAAAGAGAGATAAGGGAGAAAAGTAAACACGTGTTGAAGCGTTACGTTCCGATTATCGTTGTTGGTTATTGTGGATTGCTCCTCCTCCTGTTTCGTCACTTACTTAGTTACGAGCTTGAGTAGACCGCCTTCGTCCCGCCTTCTTTCGCTGATTTCTATTAATTAATAACTCGAAAACTAAGCCGAATTTCGAAAAAGTTTGTTAGACTTTTCGATTCAAGTCGATACTTGTGCACATGTATGTGGCCGCTTAGTCACCTGGAACCAGACACCCTGTATATATAAGTGCGTGCGTGAGTGTGCGTGTATCGGAAAAATAAGGATTTTGAAAAGTCCAACGAGCGACACACTAATTAATAAATTCCCTATTAAATCTAGAATAATTACCGATGTGACATTCGTCAGTACATCGGGCAGGTTCTTTTCCTTTCGTCTAGAAAATGAAGACGACTTCTTACGATACACTTACATACTAATAACGATTATTAACGACGAATAACATCGTTTGCTAACGGCTGCCTCTCCTATCTCGTATATATTCTACGTTTATCACTATTCTCTCCATACCTAATCTCGCTAATAAACATTGTTCTGGGCCTTTAAAAATAACTTTATATGGCAACATCGTTTCAGTCTCCATCGTCGAAGATCGAGGATACGATTGAACAGGTTCCAAACGATTCCGATCGAATTCCTCCGTCTTCTATCGATTCTCTCCTTCGAAAAACAATCACACGTTAACCGGTCGAACGTTATCGTCCGATTGTTGCTGCTCGGCACTTTGCCAACCGGAATCCAAAGTCGTTGAGTCGCTCAAACAGCACTGGGGTGCCTCCTCTTCTTGTCCGTTACGATAATCCCTATAATCTCTGTCTCTTGGACGATCGGACTCCTCTTCTCGGAAGTAACCAGACGTGGCAGCTTCTTCCTGAAGTTCTTCGTCATCTTTTGACGCGTAATAAGAATAACGACCCTGCTGAATGACCTCGTACTGAGCATCCGGTGCTAGGAAGGGACCCCTAACGTTTCTAGGCTCGTCGCTGTTAGCATAACTATCCGAGGGTATATCACCTCCGTCCGAGGGCAACGGAAGAGGAAGTCTCGATCGTTTGGACAGCTGTCGTTTCCCCAAACGGGCTGCTAAGTAATCCACTCCTTCGGAATGTTCACCTCCTATAAAAAAATCGTATCAGCAGGATCGTCTTATTGATTTTATATAAAATAGCAAATACTACGACTTATTAATACCTTCTTTATCAACAGCCAGATCATAGAAACTGCTTTCAGGACCACAACACGAAGACACGTCACCAAAATATAATTCACTCTCGGATTGTTTAGCACCTGGGTTGGTTTCCTGTTGAAAAGCACCATTTTCAACACCTTTCAGGGGTTTCCTTGTTCTTCTACCTTTCATTGTCCCATCGTTGCCACCTTCTGGGTCGGTACTGTTCGAAATTTCTTCAGCGTTCTCATAGTTGTCCGATGGCCGTTTGGTTGATCTCGATCTATGATCTACAGCATCAACGTTATGCAATTTTTATAATCCCTATCATTTTATTTGATAGAAATTAAAAAAACAATTAACTCACCTTCGTTGCTTTCGAAATTGTCCATCCTCTTATTCATCCTTGGCCTGGTGTCAGCAGCCTGTGGTCTACGAGCTGGACTATTTGGATCACTGTAAGGTGGTGGTGGCCCCCAGAGGGGTACCGGTGTCTCCAAAACACTGTAAGACGCTGTACTCGGTGTGTAAGGTCCGTTCGGTGTATTTAGAACAGAATAAGGGCCGCTGGCCTGTGAATTGAGGACACTGTACGGACCAGTCGCATTCTCGGCGTTCGTCTCAGTTTGCCTCGCTTGCGTATGGAAGCCGTAATTCGAGTCGGGACTTGGCGCGGGTCCTCTGGATCTGGACCAGGGTAATCTCCACCGTCTAGAAAAAAAATTGACACCCGTTTCTTAGCTGGCCTCGTTAAACAAAAAGGACGGGGTTGCGAATGGTCCAAGAAAAATGTTTCAACAGCTTGTATAGATGGGTATCTCTCTTTCTATACGGGAGAGTACTACACGATCTCGGATTCTTTTTATCCTGAACGAACTTGGAAACTGCGGTGCATCGCTCGTTATAATTTATTTCCAGAATAAAGAAATACCGAGAGAGAAAGAGACAAAGAATAGTACGTCAGAAACCGAATGGAATGCCGGCTTTAATTGATGCCATACATTAGCGGTTTACCCGAAGCAACTGATCGAGGAATCGATCTCGTCTCGTTTAGGAGTTTATCGCACTCCCCTTCAATTGATATTCGTGGAATTCACGGACGAAATGTACCCGGCATCGATAGGCGAAAAAGTAGTCGTCTCAGGAAATAAAAATAAAGTGGCTGGGAAGACTGGGGAAGGAACGATTTTCGTTAAATCAGTAGTAAGCTTCTTTGTTGGTTACCTCGATGGCGCCATGTCTGGATTCGGCGTGTAAAGATTTCCCGGTGTTTGAGCCCACCATGGACTGGCCCCGCCACAGTCGTTACAACATCCGCAGGAACCAGTTGGTGGACCAACCGCCCCGCCTTGACCGTACAACGATCTACATCTGAGTTCCAGCTGTTCCCAATACATCTTCTTCTTCTCGTGACTCAGTAATTGATAAACCAGCATGCAGGAGAATATGCAGGCGAGTATCCCGGCTACGGAAACACCAAAAAGGGCTCGCAGACAGGCGTACAGAGCACCGTGGACGGCCTCGCAATGAGGAGTCCCTTCGAATAGTACACCAGGGTCACTTTTCGATTGTGGTGCACCGTAACACGTGCATGATCTATACAATGATCAATTAAATACAACAGTTATAAATGAGTAACGATACTTATCCAATTGTTTCAGCAAAAGTTTTGTATAAACCTACCTTGCTCTTACGGTATAGACACACTCTCGTAGCCCTTGCAACCGAGACATATGAATCACCGTTGTTGTCACTGTCACGAGCACGCATACCAATGCGCAAACCACGCCGACAGAACCGCAGACTTTCATCTGCGAAAGTTACGAATTTCATTTAATATCTGGTCTGGGCTAAAATATAATAACGTAACCTACTCGTTCTCCTCTTGCTAGATTAATACAGAACTCACCAAAAGTCCATATCTATGTTTTCGTCTGGCTAGGAGCATCGTGAAGAGTCCCATTAGTATCAACTGTGAAGATAAAGGAAGATCTAGGCTTATTTTTTGTCGGATTTTTTTTCTCTCAGTCTATATATATATGTACAAGGCGTGGATAATCAGCGAGCAGATTAAATGAGCACGATTTTTGTCGTAAACGAAACAATGGATCGAAAGGTCGATCGAAGGTCTCGTTTTTCCACCGTAAAATCGTATACATCGAACGCTGGTTTATCCTTCCTTACGTAATTTCACGTAGAGAGGCGTGTAACCTTTGTCCCTCACCATTATACCGGGAATATAAGATGGTACGGTCTCGAAGAGTGCCAGGCTAGCCGTGTGGGCTGAAAGGACAGCGTGCACAGCCAAAAAGAGACTACCAACCGCGGCGCTGAGCCCACCGCAAAGGCAACAAAGAACGACGTACTTCTTGCAGCAGCCACCTTCGCCTGTGTGACCTGTAAAGTTCGTGATTCTTTGAAACGGAAAGGGAAAAACCTTCTTTCTGGCTTCCCTTCAAACGATTCCAATTGTATCCCATCTTCCATTCACAGTTAACAATCAAAAGATCATTCGTATAAGAGTAATTGAATATTACTTTTTATTTATTTTAATAATCCACAAGTGCCATGGGGTTCCTATTATTATTGACGATGTTTAATATCACTACGATATCGAATAAAATTGATCGTAGCTTCGCTTCACTCGTTCCCGAGTCTGACTTCCATTGTAAAAGCTCTCGCAATTGAATCGTACCCGTCGCATTGGAAATTCCCTCGATGAATACCGAACAGCATCGATACTAGCTTACTTTGAGAACAATGTACGAGTCCTCTCGCGAATCATCAGTGCCGAACTTTTTAATCAACTTTATCGTACATAATAGAATCGAACTACCTCGTTATTACATACCGGCTAGTATAAATGCCATTCCCCATTGACAGTTGGCTTTTGTTAATTCCATGTTTTAGACAGCGAAATAACGTTTCGTGAAGTTCTGGGGAAAAACCCCATGGTATATGGACTGTGAGAAATACGTATTGCGTTCTTTGTCAAAAGGTTTACCTGACTTCTTTTGCGATGTTAATCTTTAACGCGACAAAGCGTGGGGCAATTTTTATCGGAGCTTCCGAATTCAAGCAGAAAAGAAATGAAAAAGTTTTTGTACCTTTTGAAAGACGATTCTACGGGAAGCACGGATTTATGTGCAGCATTGTTAAATCTACAGAAGAATCTTGAAAATCTTTTCTAAACGATTGGACAGGTCCAACCTTTTCTACAAACGCAATCATTAGAAAAAAAAAGATCCTTGAGCAAGATCAACCCACCCGTGCTACCTGCTCGTTGCGTTTAGGATTGTGCAAAATGAGAACTACCATCGTTTCCAGGTAAATACGGACTTTCGAGCGACTTGAAAAGAGCAGCTTGCTCATTCATAGAAATGAATCGAAAAGCTTTCAAATTTCTGGCCGCGGCAATTGCAACAATATGGATAATGTACATGTTTGGAAATTTCTAGCTCTACTAATCTTAATGCACCGTAACCCGATTTTGAGTTCTCTCATTCTCTATTCCCGTGATTTGTAATCAGCATTAAACATAAGTTCGCATAATTTTACATAAATTTACGTAAAATGATTTCCAAATAATTTCAATGCAAATAGAACGCTACGTGAATACCTAACCAACGTTGAAATTCATTTCTAGAACGCGTTAATAGCCTTGAAGGTATAATAAAAAATAATCGAAGGTTTATACTAAAAATAATCAGACTCGTACATCCTCGTGTTTTTACACACGATGAACTAATTTTTCTCAATAATATACGCATCAATAGTTCGAGAAAAATAAGGAATCAAGAATATCTACTAAATTAGAGAAAAATAAGGGAAAGAAAGTGCTTAATCGTCGTACCACAGGGGTGCGGGTAATGAGATCTCGGCAAATGCGCGTGGTTGGCCGAATGGGGTAAGTGGGAATGCGAATGTGCCGCCATTGTGAAGGGATAACCCTGGCTGTCTATCTCCATGTCCGTTCCAAGTCGACATCGCACTATTTGGAGCACTGGGTATCCATCCATCTTCGTTGTTAGATGATAAGCGCTGATACCACTTGGAAATAGTCTTCACCGTTCTCTTCTCAAGTGGTTCGATCCTACTCGATACATGCTTTTGGTCGAGTGTACGGGCTAAGGATCACACGTGGTCGCGAGAATATACCGTGAGAGTTCGTAACGTGTTCGAGCATAGCTAGACTAGGAGTGAACGTAGAGCTATGGTACAAGATAACTCTCAAAACGAACTCTAACTTTAAAATGTCAATAGGTAACGAGGATCTAAAGACGGTCACACGATTAACCACAGCTCTTTATCGCGCACCCTATTAACGTGAAGGCTTTGTGGTTCAAGGTCACCGCTTCATTACGCACTTCCGCTTCGACAAAGTTCATCGATAATGATCACCGTTACGAGTGACCTCTCTTTTACATGAATAATCTTCTCAAAGAACGGAATAATATTGTCCCGTTTATGGTTATCTCTCGGTTCAGAAGCAAGTCATTACTTTTACGTTCGAGTCTCTTCCACCACAAGACGTTTTCGAATTTTCTCACGTAGGACGACGTTCGAGGGTTGTCACGAGTGGTAAAAGCGAAAGAGAGAGTGAAGAGGGAGGGGAGATCGAGTTGGTACTTGTCACGTTGAGATGTCCCACAGGTGGTGGTCGCCGAATGTGACACAAGAAAGACGCGAGGACAAGGCAAGTGCCACTTCACTGTCGTTTTTTCCACAAATCTTATACTTTATCGCGTGATTCCGTTCGTTTTAAGAAAGCACGAATGTATCCCACGTCCGTCGTTCGTTTTCCCTGTAAGCCCCGACACGAATCGTCCTCCTCTCGGTTGGTGAGAACGTTGACTGGTCGATATATCAAGGAGACTATCGCGAACCCTTGCGGTGGTATCGCGAAATTCATAGGGGTGTTTCACCCTTTTGCGTTGAAGGCAATTTATCGATGAGAAGTATAAAATATTGTGTGTTAAAACACTTACATTGATTGGTGGTCGCTGCCTCGTAACGTCTCGTTGGTTTGGGTGGTGGTCTAGGTGGTAAAGCAGGTGGTTGATGAGTTCTCGACGTTACTTCGACAACCCCGTCGGTCTCACCTTCGGAATTCCTTTTGTTCCCGCCAGCCTGTTGTACCGTGTGACATTGGCACTTACTCTTCGATGGTGCTGACACCTAAATTTCAAACGGTTCAGTTAAAAAGACAATTAGATAATATCGATGAGATTGTAACCAATTATAATTACCTGGATCGCGTCTACTCTTATCAAAGATGAGTTTTTGGTATCGTTGCTTTGCACGTGTGGATGTCCATGAGCATGCATATGTCCATGATGATGAGGATGATGTTCCAGACTCGAAGGTGCCCTATCCCTTGATCTGGATTCCGGGTGATTTGTATGCAAGGAATGCACCTGTTGCAGGTGGTGGTGATGATGATCATGGACGTGATCTAGCCTGCTATGTGTCCTCGTGTTCGCATTCGAGGAAGATGATTCGCAAGAGATACCAGAACTCACGTGATGATGATTGACGCTCGAACGACCGGTTAAGCTACCAGATGAACTGCCGTGATGTCGAGCTACCAGTGGAGTAGCTGACAAACTACCACTAGCGTTGACGACGTGCCGATGAACGCTCGGTGAACCACCGTGATTCATCATACTCGAGTTCGAAGATGCTCCGCTCATGGCACTGGACATTGTGGGATGACGACGACTCGCCAGTGGGGAACTTCTATGTCCGATAGATGTTGTGCCGGGTATAGGATGATTACCACCAGCTGTATTGCCATGATTGATCGGCGTAGCATTGCCTGATCCGGCTAGAGGCGCCGAGTTCCCGTGTATATGACCGACCAAGCCAGTTGCAATATTCCCATGATGGTGTCCCGCATGATGAACCATCGTCGACCCGTGATGATGAGGAACATTCGAGGCCTTGGGTGTCCCGTGATGATGATGGGTATGTTGTCGCTGTTGGAATCCCTTGAGACCATCGCTCGCCTCTAGATTCGCGTTATTCCTAAAGTTATCGTTGTGTTTATGAAGGTGCACGTGAGGATCACCGTGAAAATGTCCGTGAACAGCCCGTTCCGGTGTATTCGATTCGCGATGATGCTGATACGTATTCAGAACTTGCTGTATGTTCTTCAATTTATCTTTCGAAGCATTCTGTTTTGGCGATAGACCACCGTGATCGTCCAGCTGCATCTCTAAATCCTTCGTTGACGTCTCCATCGGTGTAGTCGGACCGGTGTCGGATAAACGACTGGGACTGGACGTTAAACTACGTGGACTCTCTTGCAAACTCGTTGACTCTTGGACTCTTCTCGCTGCCTCGAAAGCGAGGTTTCGTGAAAGATCCAAATTTCTTGGGCTACACGGAACGTTGTGAGCGTGTCTCGGGTGCGGTGTACCTTGATTGTCCGTTGACGATCTTGGAATCGATGGCAAACTAGTCCTGTGTTCTAGAATCTCGACGCCTCTAGCGTTCTCGAGACTCAACTGTTGACTCTCCTGATGAGACATCGGGCTGTCTAGTCTTCTTATCGGCTCAAAAGCGTTCTGCAAAGCTTCCAGTCCTCGAGGATGCTCTTGATTGTTCGAAATCCTCGTACTTCCCACGTTTCTTTCGTTTCTCTGCGTCCTTATCGAATTTATGCCGCTCATAGCGGAACATTGGCAAGGATGCTGTGGGACTTCCGTGCCATCCAAATCGCTCGACAACGACGGTTGAGACATTCTGATATCTAGCGAAAACGGTTCCGTGATTAGCTAATGTGGGAGGGTGTAGAGAAAGTTTTTTGATCAAATTATGGATATATTTGTATAAGTGAAAGCGAAAATTCATTCGCGAAGGATGACAATCAGCTTGACCCTTTATATCGTCAGACTATCAACCTCGCATGTTTCTATCATCTAGACGAGCTATTCGTTTCAATGAACGCCACTTGGCTGAACTTGATAAATCGTTTCGGATTACGAAATACCAAGACGCAGTTACACCGGTTCTATGTGGCACACGTGTGACAAATAAAAGTGAAGTTCTTCCTTGCGATAAAATTCAAACTTGATCTCGAGAATATTTTGCCGATGATCACGTAACGTACGAAAGTTAAGAAATTTTTTCTATCCGGTATGACGTAATCATCCAGTGAAATGAAAGTGATACTCGATTAGTTTGACCGAATTCAAGAAAAAAAATTGAAAGATATTTCCAATACAAGTATCTAACTATTGTAGAAAGCTGTAAATGATAATCTTTTGGAGTATGAAACGTAATCGACACGTGAGTCTTTTACTCTTTCGCTCACTCGCATTCCTCGTATCTCTTTATATGTTGGCAAAGCAAATCGAAGGCCATGGTCAAGTTCGATGCCAATGGTGTTGCTTGGCCTGGTGTAACTTTTTCTCTCACTCTCTTTTACTCCCACTTCGATACGATCAGAAAAATGAAGAATATTCCGTGGCACGTGAATTTCATTTTGAGGAACAAGGCGACCAGCGCAAAACCTAACGAATCTCGTACGAAAACATGCACCCTTTTTCTTCTCCCGATGAAACCCACAAAATTCCACTAGAAATTGCCCTATTCGTGTCACATTGTCTTGTTTAGAATTTTTGAAGTTTCATTCGAGGAAAATTTTTCATTCGTACTTTAAATTATGAACCCTTATTGGCGAAAGAAAACAGAAGTCACACCTGCTCTCACCTGATACTCTCAGGAACTTCACTAATTTGTGGAAGAACTAGACGACAGTACCGAACAACCGTCGAAGTCGACGTTCACGAAGAGACTGTGAGAACTATCCTAGCCAAAGGAACACTTGCAGGATACAATGTACATCCGAAGCTCCCAATTTCATGGAAAACTCACAAAAGGCAGGTAGAAAGTCAGCGGGTTCCTTTACCTTCGAAGACGTCCAACCTAAATTTTGCACGTACCTTTTTTTCACTTGCCGGAAAATTCGGTCGACCTTTCGATACAATAGGGGGGTTGAGATATTTGACAGTTTCATACAATGGAAAGATTTCTTTTAAAGAGTGAGATGGGAACAACTACAGAGAAAAAGATAGCAAATCCATTATCATTCCCATATTTGGGTTTATGAAACATAACAAAGAACAAATCAAATACCTGAAAACCTGAATATCTAAAGACTACAAAAAGACAGATAAATAATTGAATGAATGTATCATTATGCTCAACTGCAGATAGAAGTAATACGATAGAAAATAAGCAAACAAGAAGAAAACAAGAATCAATGAACTCACCTGTGAAACCGATCTCGATGAGTTAGACCACCCGATCGAGTTCCATTCGATCACCGTCTGTTGCGAAGAAAAATGAAGAACCTTCCGCATGCCCGAAGATCGTCGAGCGTGTCCTCAGCCAAGCGAACGATCCATTTTCGACACGGTGTTCGCCTTCCTCATCATCTTCCTCGTCGTTATTATTATTCCTTTTAAGGATCTTCGTTCTGGAACAGGCCGATGAACGCATTTTCTCAAATAGACGCGCTCGCTGCGATCTTCTACGAGCCAAAGCTATCTTTAGGACTCATGGAGCTTAAACTTGGCAAGAAAACACAGAAGAGACACTCCCGTGTTGGGTATTCGGCCGTGCACTTGAGAAGATTTCAATCCGCCATCATTAAGGACACATCTCTTTGAACAATTTCACTGATCGAATGTTGAGTTCACTGAAGAGATGGTTTTAACAGGAAGAAAGAGAATGAAGGAATAAAACGATTGAATGTGAATGAAACGACAACGTATAATCGCGAAACAGTGGATTCAGAGTGAAGAATAGAAAGAAGGCTAGCTGGAGAGATATCGTGAGAGACCGTTGGTGCATTCCACCTTCACTGCCGGCTTCGTTCTGCCTTGGAATGTGCCTTTGCCCCCTGCCCTCTTCTCTCTCTTTCTGTTTCTCTTTTTCGGTCTCTCTCTTTCACTTTTCTGAGCGAGCTTGAGAACGAGGGGACCCAAGGGCCCCGGACTCTTGTCTCCCCACTCTTTCCTTGCTTTCGTTTGGAGTGGGGGTAAAGGCCCGAGTTGCTTCGGGAACGAAGTGCTCCGATCGTGCCCACCCACTCCTCCTTTATCTCTTTCTTTCTTTCTTTGGGACTCGATGGGTATGGTAGATCTTTCAAAGTTCTTCCTGCCTTAACATTTCGTTGCAGGGCCGTATTAATTATCTTAACTTTATAATATTTTTTTATAAATACAAATAATTCTTTATTTGCTCTCTTTTTCTATACGTAATATGTCAGTAATAAACGTGGCGGAAAATTAATGTTATTTAAAAATCTGAAGGATTCAGGACGAGTCAATGAACGATGTAACACAAAGTGCATTATGTAATAAGTACGTGAAGTCTACTACAAGAATAGAAAATTGAGAACAAATTTTCAACAATTATTTCCATCAAAAAGTTGCAACTTCTTTCTTATTTTTAATCAATATTTTCAGTTCACTAATTTTTGTTCTTTTTTATTAAACAAAATTTTAATATTTCTTCACCTTCTTTATCGGCAGCGTGCATTTCGCGATTACGTCGTCTTGAATTAATTCATTATAGAAATACTCGATATATTTCGTAAAATAATTCATGACAAACATACAAAAAAGTTCATTAATGCAATACATAATCGAAAAAAACTTCATGATCTGAAAAAGTTAACGCATTAACGTGTCGTATTTCATGAACAGGTGCTAGCAGTGTTGTGGAACGGCTCGGACACCGGCCGTTATACATTTTTACATACCGGATAATTATGCTCGCGTGAGCAACGAAGAAATTACAAAGTAACGAATTCTTTAAGCGGTCACGATCCACTATTCTCGTTCGTGATCGCAATAAAAGCGTATTCTTCGGACCGTAATCAAAAAGAAAGATGGAGATTTCATCGGCATGAATATTCGATGCTGAAGACAATGGGAAGATTCTTTAGAATTTATTATCCTTGGGTGGTATTTATTGAAACTAACATTTATGGAAATAGGACAGCATCGAGTTCTTTTTTTTTATGTATTTTTTGTATCTCGCAATTTAAATTCATCTCTCGATTGCATTAATATCTCCATTGACTCCATTTAAAAAATATATATAATTCTCCATTGACACATAAAAAATATATAATTAATTATTTTGGATATATAACACAAGTTAATACTTCAAATGAACAAATACGGGGACGTAGAACTCACACTGATAATTTTTTTAATTTACGCGGCAAAATTCGATTAATACAATGCGCAAACGAGGCTGAATGGCAGTATATTCACAATTCGCTAATACATTAGTTACATCTGTAAATCGTTTTTTTTTTTTTAAATTTCTAATCTACAATACAAACTTATACATATATACAACATTGATCAGCATGATACATGCAGCTCATAGAACATGGTATAATACAGAGACAAAATTGATGCGATTCGTTTTGCTTTTGTTTTTTTTTTTTTTTTTTATTCTAAGATCGAATCACGTGTTAATTATACCCCCGAGCTTTTATTAAATTATGGCATAAATGTAAAATAAATAATATTCGCCAGACTGTTATACTTAAGACATTTTGTGCATGATTAGAAATTATTAGAATAAATGTATATCGATGAAAAGTATAACCATTATTTTGGTTTTGTCATTATTATGCTATTATCGAAATTTGCACTATCGGTAAGCAATATTTTACTGTCAGGCATTATTATGCACGGACAAACGTAATTGACATATAACGTTGTTAAAATAGCGTACGAGTAACTAATTAATATTTCGATGATATCGTCAAGGAATTGTGCAGTGTAGATGATTATTAGTTACGGTTATTTTATATATTTTTATCATATGCTTTAACGTACGTAAAATTTAATTATCTCGATAATACGTGACTTTACAATTGAAAGAAAATATTTTTTTATTTCCTATATAATTTGTCTTACCCTATTTTCATTAAAAAATACGATTATAATTCTTACGAAATATTGCTACCTTTTTTTCTTTAATAGCACACTGGGTTTGAACAAAATTAAATTCTGTACTACATTACAAATATATATTTATATATGTATATATGTATATTCTAAAGATTGCCTCAAGAAAAACACGACGGGCAGCAAACCGCTTTACATTCTCTTTTATACAGGCGTACATTAGTTTTATGTAATAATTGTACATGTATATTCGTGTTTAGAATCTCCCGTGATTTTTTCGTATCTTCCTATATATCCATTTTACAATTATTACAATATGATTACATTTCGTTAGAGGCTTGATATGTAAGGTCAAAAAGTTGTTAATATATAAACACCTAATATGATGATTATTATTTAGTATTATTTTGCATCCTTAATTTATTACATTCTTCACACCAACAACAGTTGTTAAACAAAATAAAATATGTAGTTCTTATGCATAATTGATATAGTTCTTCAGAATCAATATTGTACAACAGATATTGTCCAATAAAAACATAGACAATATTTATTATATTGAAATATCTACAATGAAAATCATTCCAATCTACACTGCATAGTTCCACTTTTAAGTGATCTTTAGGCATTTAAAATTCCTAATATGCAATAAATTTTAAAAATGTTATGCATGAATCTTACATCCTAATAATTTTTTTCCTGTAGAATAAAGACGTCATTTTTGTCATTTTTGTTCTTTAAATAAAAAATATGCATAGTCATAATGTTTAACCATATTACTCATAGTTTAAACAAGTCCACTTTTTATTTATGCATTCCAATTGTTTCTTTGACTATCTTGCAACTGTTATCTCTATATTTTCAAGCATTTTTAGTACCATTTTGATATTTTTTAAGTCCTACTATTTCGATAATATTAAAGTATAAATGTCAAATGTCAAATACCAAATTTAGAAATCAATTTTACTGAACATATCATGCACACATCCATCCACAAAGAGTACCTCTAAACTAGTGTCCTAGCATGTATAACAATATTGTCAATATGTGAGCACATTGATATAATAATTTTACAACGTTATTCAACAAAGAAAAATATAATAAGTTGTATCCAAAATTAAAAGCTATGACTTTAATAATATTTGCAATTTATAATATACTATCACCAGAACAAGTTTATAGACACTCTTTATATATATCATGTACACATTAAATCATTTTTAATACTTATTCGATCATACTTATAAAACTCTTTAAGGGGAAAACGGTATCTGCATAATCTTTGAGTTAAATTGCATGCTGTTCACATTATAATAATAAACTTGTAAATATACTAATATATAAGTATAAAAAATCATGTATTGCTTGTAACATCCTATTATACCATTTAAGTGTAGCTGTTACTAGAGGTTTTATATAACTTGTCTTCATTTTGAAAAAATGTTATTACATATAATAATAGCTCTTTAATATAGAAGATAGCATAACACTCATTCCATTATGAGATGACATTGTGTGTGTATATATATATATATATACATAATTTAAGCAGATACAGACTTCCCTTATAATTATATTTTCAATTATGAATGCCTGTATTTCGTATTTACATGTTCAATTAGGTTAATATACAGTACGAAAAAATGATCTCACTTAAAAAAATACTACATATCCTAGTCATGCTGGCGTCATAATTTAATTATAATTATATGAACAATGTGTAATATATGATTTAGTAGGTTTTTGTTTCACTTTTAGAAATATTGAATATTTTTTTCTTTTTCCTTACTCATTCTATACTTACAAGTTATTGTAGATATAAATATAATGTATTATAATTGAAAAACAAACCTTTTGATTAAAAACCAACCAGTCAAAATTAGCAAATCTCAATTAACAAGGACCATTTAAGTGGACTATTATTATCATTTTACTAAGAAAATCTTAATTTTTTTGTTACAAATTGAATAAAGAAATAAATTCTAACGTGTATTGTAGTTAGATGCAATCCTACTACTCATAATTTCATTATGGCACACAAAAACAAACGATACTTCTCTTAGAAATTAGAAATAATTTAATCCACAATCAATAGTACATCGTGGATCACTCTCTATAACTATTTAATATTAATATCACAAATGTTTACATTTATGCTTTTGAACGAGTTCAAAAGTGTTGCGCTGTCAAATTCTCAGTCATCTCCTCGAGAGAGAAACTTTGTAACTACCAGTAAAATATATAATACCATAAAGCAGTATTGTGCCACCAGATCACGAAGGTTTGCAAGATGGAAATTTTTTAAAGCCGATACACGAAATCGGCTTACGCCATCTTCTCTTACTATGTGTGTTTGTTTTATTATTGCAATGGCTGTTACAAGTTGGCTTTTGATCTTCGCTAGTTCTATCCATTTCTTGAAGTCTTCTTTCCTCTACGAAGATAAATATACGCGAATGCAAATGTGTACTCTTTAAACAAATGTGAATAAAAAGAAGAACACATTTTACACACCATTAAGTTGATGCTCTGTATAGTACGTAGGATTGTCATCAACTCCATAATGATATTCCATCAGGTACGGTAATACAGTCATACTATGACATTTACTTCCCCTCAGGGGAGGTAAAGGCACTTCGCCTTCTGTTCTAGGATGCCTACATATGGTCCAAGGATGTTTTTTAATTTGTTGCAATGAGAATCTATTCTCTGCCTCTTTTTGCAGCATGCCTGCTATAAGGGACCTTAAGGGTTCCTCTACTTCTTCCGGTATTGTATATTCACCTTTCCCAATATTTTCATATAATTTATATATAGTATCACCTTCAAAAGGATACTGACCTGTTGTTATATTATATCTATACAAGATAAAAACAACTATGTATTAGTACCTGGATGAGATTTGAAGTGATCTTGTATGATTAAACTCACAGCGTAACTCCACTGCTCCATATATCAACTTTAAATCCTGAAAATGTTTCACAGCCATTTGCAATTTCTGGTGGTTGAAAAGCTGGAGAACCTTGACCCATTTTGCATGTATCATCTATAGAAAACATGTCTAGTGCCTTAGAGTATAAAAAAAAATTTTAATTAAATGAGGATATGTACTTTAAATCTATTTGCATTAACAAGTTTCATTTTATTAAAGAATTAATACCTCTGCAACTCCAAAGTCACTAATTTTTAAGGTACCATCTAATGTCAATAATAAATTTCCAGGTTTAATATCTTTATGTACTATCCCTTTACTATAGAGATATTCTAAACCATCCAACAATTGACAAAAATAATCATGTGCCTGCCAAAGTGGAAGCTTCTTCAAAGGTGTACTTTCCAACATATCCTGTAAAGAATCTAATAAATAGAAATCTAATTGTTGTCAACTCCATGCAATCCTTTCTTATGCGTATTATTATTGATACAAAATATTAAGAAATTCTGTATCCCATTAAAGTAAATAAATGCCAATGATTCTCAGAACAAATTTTTTATTACATATTCTTATTATTCCTTGAATATCAGAGTTATTTCTTCATATACTCTATTGTATAAATTAAACCATCTTATTAAAGGAATATTAATATTTTTTGTGATGAATACAAAGTTAAAGTTTTAAGGATATTAACACATTGTGAGAATATTTTGCATGATAAATTTTAAAATAAGATTAAATCAAATACATAAAAGATATATACAATTTTGTTTAAATAAATATACATATACATGTTAAATAATGTTACAAAATAAAGTTTGAAATTGATTGAACTTTACCTGCAATCCACATACACAAAATTCCATAATTAGGTACATCTTTCTCTTTTCATCGTTATAAAGAACATCTACAAGGTTAATGACGTTCTTATGTTTTAATATTCTTAATAGTTTTATTTCCCTGTTAATGAACATCAGAAATAATCAAAATATATATACAAATAAATTTATTTATATATGTATGTTTTGAGATAATTTAAAGTATGATTAGTAATCGTTTGATTCACATATGAGCATATAAAATTTATTTGAGTTTCTAAAACCTCAAAAAACATGATGCAATCATATCGAAATATGCATTTGAATATTAAATGTTTTTAGTCTAGATATGAACAATTAGTTAACACGATTAATATATAAATATTTATTCAATTTGCATTAGTAACATTTGTCATTTTTTTGGCATAAGTAATTTAAATTAAAAAAAAGATCTGACAAAAATAATTAGATATAGTAGAAGTAATTTATAAATAATAAGACATCATTTTGATATCATCAGTAACCCAATATCGATACATTAAAAAAGAACTCAATAGCGAATATGAATAGAATTCTCTCCAAATAAAACTATTTCATAGAATGAAAGAGAGCTTTCATGTTGCATTACTTATGTAGATAAAATAAATGATAAATATATACAAGTAAGTATATGCGTGCCGATGTTTATAGACATATTTTTACACATATTATACATGCTGAAATTGCATACCGTTGGATTTCTCCATTTGGGAGTTTAAGATGCTTTTTCTTTTTTAAAATCTTAACAGCTCTTCGACACAGAGTTTCTGAATCCAGTACTTCTTTCACCTTACCATAACTACCTTCACCAAGTACATCCCCCATAACATATTTACCGATAAATTTACATTTTTTCTTTTTCTCCTCATATATGATCTGATCTGAATCCACCCTATGGAAGAACATGTTGATTTCATCCAAGTCATAATTTGGATCATCGTTGATCCATTTGACTGGCTCGATATCTCTAAATATTTCATTGTCTATTTCCTCCTCATCTGGGTCACATATCGTGATCCGATTGTCCATTTTCACAAATCTAAGTAAAACTAAGTCACACAAAACCCACACGAATTTTAACCTATAACACAACCGGCACCACTACTGTTGTGAATTATAACCAGGGTAGCCAAACTCGTGTGGGAAAGGCTTCAAGGGGAAACAATAACTCGAGCCGACCTCCGCGATGATTGAAGCGCTACCTAGTAGTCAATTCCTGAAGTTTCGTCGCTTATAGCGAATGTACGATGACAAGGTACTACTAGAAATACTCAAATCCAGGGACGTGACAAAGTAATGGGTCGAAAGGGGCTTCTGTACATTGTAGAGACCTGTCACATAGTTATACTGATATCCTGATACTCCAGCTCACGTGAGCTAGCATGAAATAAACTGAGTTTCGGTGTATTTTTGGTATTATCAAAATTCACGCTCCCTTATCTTGGATTTTATCTTTTTATAAAAACCGAAAATTCTATACAAAGGTAAAGAAAAGATTAGGGCCCCCAAAATACTAGGTATATTACTTTATTTCGATAAGATCGCTAACTATCGACAGAATCGTGAACTAATTATGAATTAAAAAAATGACGTTTTATCTCATACGTCGATTGAAATCGTAGATATATAATTTTAGCTAATTGCGACATTAAAATGCAAGCGAATAAATTTTTATTTAAATTATAAAATAGTAGGAATGAAAGTAACTGTCAACCTTGGCATACTAAGCTCTCTGAAATTTATAAGCTTGAAAAATACATCTTCCTTGTCAGCCATATTTTCTCGTTAGGCAGACGATACGTGTCTCAAGAATATTTTCAAGCAACATTTACAATAACTTAACAATTACATTGCACAGGTTTCGATAATTACTTTCATACATTGAATTTTAAACTTTCGTTCGACACCAATTTTGTATGAAAATTCCTTCATATAAAAGAGAAAACAGGAAACTACGATTTGACACCATGTATGTACTATCCAAACCAAATACCTTGGGTAGTACTGTTACCCCCTAATAGGTGTGCTGGTGTTCCTGCTATCAATGTACCCTCTAGTTGTCGAGTTTTGAAACTACGTAAAATGCAAAATGCATTTTATTACTTCATCTTTAGGATGAAAATTATATTCAACGATAAAGAGACGTTATTAGATAATAAAATAATGTATACAAATATTCAAAGCGTTTAAAGAAACGTATTGATCATTTTCGTTTATCATATTACATGAATAAAATTCATACAAATTTTGAGTTTACCGCGTATTTTTTGGCGTGTATCGGCACTATAGGGCTAACGCGCATGCGCTAATATTTCCTGCGTCCTGACATCACGATCCGTGTGGTGTTTCGTGCGGGTGTTTAACCAAATCTGATGGATGTGGAATCCGTCACGTAATTGACATAAGCGGTCACAATTTTAGAATAGATACGCTTGTTGGTTAAGGAGAGTTCGAATAGATTTACAAACAAAAAATGAGCGAACTCGTTTGGGGCATAAAAAATGGTGATCTCGAGCAAGTCCGAGATATCGTCGAGAATAAGGCAAATATGACATCTTGTTTTGTAGATTGTATTAATTCTTGCAAATCATATCTTCGCATTCGATGTATTTTATCAATTACTTTTATCATTCTGATTATTTGATTAAATACATTGGTTCACGTATATCGACAGCAATTTTGGTCTAATGAGAAATTGATTTAATAACAGCTGTAATATTTTTTCTTTACAATCTTTCACCAGTTTATTTTATCAGTAATACTGTTATCAAATATTTTGTAGTATTCTATACTTTTATAATATCATTTCATTTTGTCAACGTAAAAATATAATTCTGTAGTTTTATATTTTTTTCTAAAATTTAATTTGAGTAATATATTTGTTTTATATTTAATTCAATATGTGTATATTTATTATTAATATATATGTTTGTTTCATAGAATATTGATGTAAATCGAATGATCGATGGAAGAACACCATTACATTACGCTGCAGATTATGGACAATACGATGTAGTCAGATATCTTTTAGAAAAAGGCGCGGATGCTAATGTAAGTTGTGCTATTAAATTTGCAGAAATATGTTAGAATAGAGAAATTAAATATTTTCAAATAAATGAATAAATGGTATTAATTATTATCATTCAGGCTACAGATAAACATGGGATAACCACATTACTGGCTGCAATTTGGGAGGGGCATACAAATTGTGTTAAGCTATTATTAGAAAAAGGTGCTAATCCAGATGGGTTGACCCCCGATGGGACAAGTTACTTGAGTGCCGCAGAAAAAGAAGAAATCAAACAGCTTTTAAAAAGTGCTTTTCTGCACTAGCAGAAAACCAAACATATGCAAAGCGATAATTTTATTACTTTAGTACGTTAATGTTCCTTATGTAATATCACAATTGCTTTGTTTTTAATTTCGTGCATACTTTTAACTATCATATTTATGTATTTTAAATGAAAGCCAACAGAAATATGGTTCACAGTTTTATAATGGTATATCGCACATGGAAAGTATACATTCAGGAAGTCACTTTTGGTAGACTTTTAGTTATGCTAATAAGTATAAGTAAGTTCTAAACATACAATGTATAGTAACATCTTTTTATGCATTATATGCATTCAAATTAATTTTCTTTTGCCTATTTAACCAAGTAAACTATAGAATATTTTGATACATTCTATGAAATGAATTGATTTTTATCTATTTATTATTTGTTTGTTAATACTAATCATTCCTTTCACATATTTCTTAAAAGGCCTATCATAATGCTTTTTGTAATGTATTTACAATTTTATTAGCAGTATATATATTAAGTATTAAAGATCAAGTACCGAACAATGAATTCTCATCTGTGTTATTAGACAAATCTTAAAATCATTTCTGTAAAATATACATTTGTCAAAAGATGCTTATGAAGATCATATCTCATTTGCATTGTCCCAGAAGATATACAAAATGTACAATAATCAAAAATAAGTCATTAGAACATTGTTACGAATTTTGTTAACTTTGTCAACTTTATGTATGTGGTTACAAAGTTCATTAGAGTGCTGTGCATTCAACTGGCCTATTTTGTGAGACTTAGTGCCAACTTGATTGGTATCGCATTCATCCACATGCATCTTGCTATGGTAGTAATGGTACAAAATTTTTCAGGTTGTTTAATAGCAAAGTTAGCAAAATATTATAATGCATAGATTTCTGCTTAGTGAAACAGGCTAAAGAGGAAAAGACTGTAATATTTAATCAATGAATTATGCAATACATGAAATGTGTTTTGTATATTTTTATTATTAACCGACTTCGAAAAGGAGGAGGTTACTCTATTCGACAGTGGGCGATGTTGCTTTTTTTTTTTTCTTTTGTTTGTCCGGCCATAACTCCGCAACGGATTGACCAATCCAGATGAAACCACTTCCAGTTGCTAGGTTTGGGTTTCCCATTGGTCCCGTTTCAAAAATTTTTCCGAAATGTTTATTATTAACAAAGTTATTGCAAAATTAGTGCGTCAGAGTGCGAAACGAGTTCCGAACTTCAGCTATCGGAACCAAACCTTTTCGATCCTTTCGAAAATATTACCCACTTACTAACATTGTGCGACAATTTCTCAATTGTTGCTATGTTCTAATTGTTATTGCAAAATAATTTGTTTATTCGTCTATATCTCCTCAACGACTTCACCTATCTGGACCAAACCTTTTCGATCCTTTTGCAAATATTACCTACATAACTTTATTTTCACGTCTTGATCGTTTATACACTAAAAAGTATGAAATAAAAAAATGTTGGACAAAAAAAATAGAACATTTTCGGAGCGATCCCAAAAAGTCGATTTTCTGACATCCGGATTTCGACTCCGACCGCGCGAACTCTTCTACCGAATGCAATTTTCGGCCGATTTGCACGTTCTATGGCTCGTTCGAAAGCTAAGAGTTCAAGCTACAAGCACATGTATTTATTATTCGGCTATGAAAATAAACTGAGGAGATATAAGCGTCTAAAGTTGAAAAAAGGAAAGTGAAAAATCGGCATTTTTGGTGCTCACTTAAACTCTTCTAGCTCTGTGAATTCTCGGCCGATTCTAATGATTAAAAGCGCGTTCGATAGCCAGAAGTTCAACTTACAAGACGATATCTGCATGGTATGGCTATGACAATTAGAACGAGTAGGGTAAGCTTGCAAACTTTCGGAAGCTTTAACAACGATGATGCTTATTGCATACAATCTGTTTCAATGTTATGTTACATTTGGATGTTTGCAAAATGAATACACATATGCATTGATAATACAAGTGTGTTTAACTATCTTCAGAATTCGTTTAAGGGTTATCACAAATACCCCTCATAATATTTTAATTCTCCATCATTTAACCTTCTCTGTATTGTTTTCTTTTTTATTACACATCATACATGGAGATACATGCATATATATAAACACCAGTTTATTACTATTGCATTTGTACTTCTTAATGTATATTCCTCCTAGTAGTATTTGCTGCAGTTATGTAAAAAAACAAATTATTTATTATGCTAAATTTAGTAAATTCATTGTTAGATTAATTATTTAATGATTACATACCTTACAAAAGTCTGCCTCTGCAATTTGATGCACCACATTTACAAATAATCACTTTACCTGGTATGCTACCCACATCATAACTATAATTCCATGTCAATTCTTGTCCTGCCCTTATATAATTTAAAGCAAAAAATGCAACCCAAGGAAACCGTACATCGTGCGTATCTACAAAGACGTTTTGGACAAAAACGTTGGGATCACAAGAATGCTGAAAAATATATAAAAAGTATATGTACATTTATTAATATAAATATTTTCAAATTTATAATATTTAAAAGTAATTTGAATATATTTACATTTAAGTAACGACCTATATTTCCTGTCGTTTTTGCATCCATGATATAAACAGCTTCATCTTCGCCATAATAATCTCTTACAGATTTAAACATGGGTCTATCTAATTGCACTGGTTCTACTGATGGATCAAATCTGCTTGGTTCGCGTCTACTACTTCGATTTTCTTCTTCGTCGCTTATCGTAACCGTTTCTGGATCTAATGAACGATTTTCGAGTGCGGACGGTTTATTACCCGAATTCTCTGAATTTTTTGTTGCATTACCATCCTCGCTGTTCTCTTCTGAGCCATCCAGATTTGTTTCTCCTCTTTTACGTTTTCTCAGACGCTTTCTAGAATTCGACATTTATATAATAATTTCTTTATCGAAAAATGCTTTGCATATTAATGATATTGCTAGACCTACCTAATAGATGTTGCACTCGAGTCTACAAAAACATTTACGTATTTACTAACATTATAATCCTCATCAGAATCATTTGTATTCGTTTTAGTGTTATCCTCTTCTTCTTCACTTCCAGCAACTGATTCTTTTTTATCTTCTGTAGGAGTCACTGGCATTTCTGGTTCAAAAACATCACTTTCATAGCCTTCTTTCATTCCTTCTACAACCTCGACATAATCTAATTCTGCAAGATACTCATCACCATAATTTTTTCCACCTTCATTTGCACCCTATGTAACAAAGTACAAGTATTAATATATGTTTTAACAATTTGAGCTTATAGTTCTATACTAAGCTAGTTTTGTACCTGTTCAGTTAATAATCGTCCAGCATAAATACAAATAAAAGCACCTAGTGGAATATCAGTAAGACACCTTATACCCCAACCACGAGGAGCCGTTTTGAAAACTTGCAATTTCAGCGTAAGTGGATGCTGTACAACTCTGTTAAGGCAAGTTTTTACAGAACACTTGCAACCTGAATTACATTCATAAATACCAGTGGTAACTGGTTCTAATAAACGTTTATACACATAGCCAACAGATGTATTTGGAACTCTTCCACCCAAAGTAGCTCCCTGTATCGTTAACTGCCAGCACTGGCATTTTGTTTTATCCTGTAAATAGTTTTGGCTTGCAAATATTCTTGGAGAGTTATGGTATAGAAAACTTATACAAGCAAACTTATACATTTGTACCTGGCAATCGTCTTCACAATCACAGCTACAAAGAAAGTTTGGATCCAAATTTAAATTGACACCTTCAGTGGGTTCTCTTTGAGTACTATATCTAATAGTATCAGGTAATGCGTGATCTATTTCGTTCACACACGGTATTGGCACATTTTCTACTCCATAGCTAAGATCCTGTAAATATTCCAAATTACATTCAATTAGATAATATAAAGATAGAAAATTTGTAGCTTCCTCATGTGTACTTACTTTAATATTAACAAAGCATTTATCTAAAACAAACTCTGCTAAACAATGGACCCAATAATCAAAATCAAATAGGTCCACTGACATTGGACTTTTACTAATACGAAGATAACGATGTAATTCCTCCATGTTTCTTAATCTCACACCACATGGTGCTTGATACAATATGATTTTTTTGCCTCTGGGAAACTTGCAAAGTTGTCTATTCCAACCACATAGTAGAGGAATCGAAAGAGGTGAATAACCTTTTAAATCATCTGGTGTAAAAGATATGTTTTGCAAACAGTGTGGTCCACATCTATGTGGAACAAACTTCTTTGTTTGTATTTGGTTTTGCGTCTGATAATACTATTAAAATAATTATTAGACACTATTTTTGTTAATTCTACTAATATTTCTTATTTACTTATACTGCTTAATTTACACTGTTACTTACAACTATACTGTGAGAAGGTTTTGCTTCTGTAGGAGGATTATATGTTGGATCCACAGCAACTGATTTTTTAGCAGTACTCTTTTTAGCAACAGCACGGGATTGTTGCGGTGTTGTTGTGGAAGTTGATGTAGGTGTACTCAAGTTTTTATTTTCAGTAATTGTAACATCTGATGGTTTTTCAGGTTGAGCATTTTTGACCTCCTCATCTGCTTCTATATTGGAAGTATACTCCACATAAGGTAAATTGCTCTTCTGAAATTAAACAAATTATTCAGAAAAAGAATATCTTTTGTGTTGTATAGTACTTACATTATAAATAACAGAAATACGATGACGACTAGGTGTATTGAGAGAAGCATGGTGGCCCTGCTGTCTGGCATTAGCTTTTAAAAGTTCAAGGTACAACGGTCCTAATCTAGCTGAACCTCTATAAATCCATTCTGTTCTTCCATCGGCATCAAAGTGCATTTGTACAAGGCTTCCATCTACCTGTATGACCCTTGCAATCCACCATTTACCATTCCATTCGGTTTTAACTACCTGCCCATTTTGTAGTTTTACCATTGGCCTTTCTGGATATGTTTCCATATATTTTCGAACAAAATCACGTGACTCACTGGCTACATCCTCCCATACTCTGGGAGAACTTTCAGCTACCACAAAGATATCTTTGTGTTCTACATATTGCACATATCCATCATCAAAAAACACTAAGTACCTGTCAAGTCAAGACTTCTATAAGAATGCTTGAAATTTTTTAAATTTCTAATAGTAAAAAAATATTTATAATTGTTAGTTACCTATACTTGTTTATAGATTTTGGAGGCTCTGCAATTACTCCACTATAAAAATTAGAAGAACTGTCATGGAAGATAGCCACAACTCTAGTACCTACAGGAATTAGAACTTTGCTAGGACTTGCCACAGCAATTTGTTTGCCAAAAACAGACTTGACCACTGAACTGTACTTTTTCTGTATTAATCTTACACGACAATGTAATGGATTTTTAGAAACTACAATTTGAACCTAATGAAAAATAAAAATATTATTTAGATATAAAATATCATTTAAATGTACATAAAAATAAATTTTCTTTCAAACCTTTGCTTTAACCCATCGGAGAAGAGGATGTTTCATGATATACACAACACTATCGACTTCTGGTTGATGTTTGATAAGAGGACCACTCGGAGGTAAATTTAAAACTAATCGTTGTTTATTGTCTCTTTCGATAGGTAATATTTCTGGCTGACTATCTTGCTGTACCGTACTAGGTGGAATGCGTACTTGTGTAACTTTCTTAGTTGCCACAAGTGGGTGAGCAGGAGTGTCCTCAACATTGCCATCTATTTGAAGTTCTTGAAGCATCCGAATTTGTGGCCTGAATTCTTCATATAAACTATTTCTTATTTTATCCAGAGTGAATGTTAATGTTTTTATTTCATTATCAAGCAGTTTATTTTTCTCTGTAAATAGGATTAAATATGATAATCTAAAGCTTGTGTCTCTATCAAGATAAATTGCTATGCAAAGTAATATATACCATCAACATTATCCCATTGCTTTTTCAATTCATTGTGGGCTTGTTCTACTTGGTAATCAACATTATACTTTTTAAAAATGGAATTTAATGTACTATCCAATTTTTCTTCTATGTCTGTAAGTACTTCTGTTGGCAGATATGTATCTAAACACGAGGCATAAAGAAGCATGAATCCAAAAAAGTAAGCTATAATTTAATAAATAATTCACAATGTTGTAATAAATGATATATCTGCATAATCCTACCATCATCATCAACTTCTTTTTTCTTATCATCATCAGATTCATCGCTATCAGAGATTTCTACCTCCATTGTGTGATCTGGGTAACTACATTTTAATAATGGTTTTTGGTCCAAAAAGGCTGCTACCAATTGCTATTTATGTAATAATAATATCTATATAGTTTTATTCCATTAAATAATATAAATAATATACAGTTTTTCAAGATAATATTATATACTTTCTGATGATCCAAAGCAATATCGAAACACTGTCTGCATATTACTTGTTTCTTTTTCTTTTTTTCTGTATTGACACCATAATATGCGCATGCAAATGATGATGCAGGTTTCATGTCTTTTCCAGAATGACATCTAAAGTTTATGCAATTAGTGTTATACACTTTAGAAGTAATAGATTTCTTAACAACATTATCAGGTACTTCTTCATCGGAAACCAATTCAATTACTTCCATGTTTTCTGTTTATTATTATTAAAACGATTGTTTATTTTAATCTAAAAACAAAATTTGACATGTCATTATCATGTTGTTTTTTATATTACATATAAATATAAATACAGTGATAACAAAAAATATGCTTTATCTATCGTATAACATAAAGTTGATACTTTTTTCTCTTTTTACCATAGAATGACCACCGGTCAAAGTTGAAGCGAAAATTCTTTTTATAATGGATAAAATTATACGTGTGGTTATTCGAACATCAACCTTTCTATCGAGACGAATAAATAATAATTATCAAATACATGTTTTCGCTTTGATTCGAGCTACGAATTACATTAGACACTATTAATAAATATGGTTTATGTTATTAGAAAGTTGTTATAGACCTTTTAGTTTACGTTGATGTCAGAGCAGTTGTCTCGAGTCGCGATCCGCTCGATCTAAGCGCCATCTATAAAAGGCGGGAATGTTTTATGGCACAACCGATAAAGAAGAATCCAAAAAACTTTGTAAAATGTAAAATTTATAAAAGTTATAAAAAAAAAATGGAGTAGGTGTGAACCAAAAAATTTGGTGACTTAAATATGTATTTCATTCGATAAATTACATTGTTGCATACAATAACAGTATGATGACATAAAATTACATGTAATATACCTCACATCGTTTTTTTATACACTCCTTAATTATTATTTTATTATGGTTAATTATTATTTCTATCAACATTTTCGGTAGTATATCACAGTACACGGAACGAACATCGGAGACAATAAAAAAACAATTTTTTTTTTTTGTTTTAAGTAAAAGAAAAATCATTTTAAGGCACGTGTGTCTTCTCGATGTTTTCCCACGTTAAGTGATCGTGTCATCTTCGTTAACGCGAACCTATTATTAATATTATTATTATTATTGATATTCAAATATCGAGAGTATGGCGACCTAATTCTCGAGATTCCTCGACCGTCATCTCTTTTTTTGGAAACTCGTAGCCCAGTTTCTTTTCGACGAAACCCGTCCCACGTTCGCCGGCGGCCATTGAAGTTCGCCACGAGCATTCCTCGAGATCTCCCTTCTCTTTTTATATTTCTTCGTTTCGTTGCCATTGGCTCGAAAATTGGACCATTGGATCGAATAACGACTAGTTCATCTGTTCGTTGACCTAGATCGCCAAAGATCTTTGGTGAAGATGGTAGAAACGGAAGGTGTCGAAGGAAAGTAATTTACATTGATCGTGTCCACAAAAATTGTCTGTTAAAATCATGACAAATGTAAATTCTTGTTCCCTCCTTTCTCTCCTCGACTGTCCCACATTTTTGTAACCCATTTTTTTCACTGATCATCATCACAACAAGCACAAATTGTTTCACAACTCTTTTGGTGCGTCTCGAAAATCCAATGAGATTCGGACAATAGATATATCGCGTTTGTCTTTCATGATCGTCCTTCACGAATTATTTTACGCTTGTTTCCGTTTGTAAGCCTTCCTGTAGAAATCACTGAAGAGGTAGATGAAGATCACGACGTTCGTCACGAAGAAATACGTGAGAGCCTTCGACATTCCACAGTCCATCACCAACGTCAGCACGAGATAACCCAGCATGATACCAAATTGGATCTAAAAAAAAAAGGATGTTAGAGAGAGTTTACGATATTTGGCTAGATTCTGGTGGCCTTTGAATTCATTATATTTTATCAAGCATTTTCTAATGATTATTTTTCAATAAATCATTTTTAACAAGCAATTTTAAGTCAAAAATTTACCAATTGGATCCAAGTCATGTACTTCTTCCACCAAAGATATTTCCTGTATTTAGGACCCAAAGCAGCTATCAAATAATACGAGTACATGACAACGTGGACCAGAGAATTCAGAAATCCTAAGATAACACCTTGTTCTCCAGGAAGTATTTTAAGATAGCACCAAGAGAAAACGGCAGTGATAGTGTGATGATAAACGTGAAGGAAGGTCACTTGATTCTGTTTCTTTCTCAGTACGAAGAATACCTGTAGGAATAAAATAAATTAATTACATAAACAAAAAAAAAGGAATAGTTGTTCTTTCATAATGTTTGTTATCTTAAGAAACAATGATTTCTTCGAGACTCTTTCTTAATCTCGTATACTCGTGAATAATTTCTTTGGAAATTATCAGTATACGTAATACGAAAAATTGAGAAATTCTCTTCCGTTTATATGAATCCGGCAGACGACAATAGAATTACAAAATCAATCGCTCGTGGTTTCTTTTCCACGAAATGTTGACACTTCACATCCGTGTTTCACAATTAATTAATTAATCGATCTTCGATAAACTGTTTGAAAACTTACCGTGTCTAAAAGTTCGATTATCTTCGCGAAGAAGTACCACCAGGCTCCTCTTGACAGCTGTCAAAATGAAAAAGAACAAAAATTGAATACTACATGAAATAATATAAATAATAGTAAGAAAAATAGAATCATACAAAATAAGTGTATAAATCATGTAAAATAAAATAATAAAACGTAATTACTAACCGAAATTTGCAAAGATTTATCAGACGCTTTCAAATGTTGCAAACTACATCCGTTGGAAACGATCAAGCGTCCAACATCAACGTTCCAAGCCTAAGAATCACATTTGTCATTGAATTTAATATGTCAATTATGTATTCAATAAAATCGATGATTTTTATCAAATTAGCCTTACCAATGACGATAGCCAGACACTGAAAATGACTTGGAAGGCGTTGTACGCTATCATCAATCCTTTCAATTGAAATGCTGGCCTATTTTCCATTATTTTCGGGCCAATTTTTAATACAAAAAGCAAATATGCGCTTACGATGCATAGCATCGGTCCTGGAGAGCCCATCAATGGCCATGTGTCTACCATAGGATCTAAATTTAAAAAATGAGTTAAAAACTATATAATTTAGAGACACCCTGTGTATCACTTTTTCATTGTAATTTATAAAAATATATTTTCTCGAAGATTCGAACTACTTTCACCATTTTCCAAATTAATGCCCAAAAAAAAAACAGTTTAATTTTTAAAAAATTACTCCAAGTTATTGTAGCAAGTATTACAAAATGAATGCTAAATAGAATTGGTGTAACGATTAAGGCTACACTAATAATGACCGGTAGAAATATTTATTAGGACGATAACGCATAGAAATAGACATCTAATATCGAATAAAAGGTCTAAATAAAAAAGACGCTCCCATTTAAAATGCTGATCGCGTTCATTCGCATCGTTGAAAGTCAATCCCTTAGTCAACAGATATTCACGCAAAGCGTTTACATGAATCGTTCATCGAACCAGCAATAGCATTAGCAATGTAAAACTAAAACATTTCGAAGATGTTTAATCGTCATGCGTATATGGTTAAAATATTTAAAAGGAGCGACCCTTGGCATTGTTTTATAATATATCCATCCTCTATATAATATCGATGCAAGAATAAAAGCAACCATTCGTTGATTAAGTTTTAAAGTGTTCGCGCGAAAAATCCTTCTGTCCGTAATTTTCAACCGATTTAAATAACCGACGATTCGTTGGAAAGCTAAAAGATCCAGCTAGAAGATGATGTAAATGACATTTAATTATATTTCTAGAATTATATTTAATTATTATAACGCAATTTTGGTAATCAAAATTTGATGTCACTACAAATCTATCATAGCAATCTTTTAGCTTCCTCAAATACTATCACTCGTTTAAATTATTTAGAGATTATGGTCACCAATTTTGTTTTTAATCGAATCCCTCGAACAAATAATTCCCAAATTGGTTTGAATTTAAAAAAAAACAATTCTGGCATCGATGAAATTACCTTTAACATTCTCCAGGATCTCGTTGTAATTATTGACGACGAGTGGGATTAAATTAGCCATTTTGACTAAATCGCGTCGAACTAATCCTGGATACTCGAAATATTTCTTTGATTTTCGAGCCCGGCTCAGGGGAGCAGCCACTTGCTAAGCGACGAGAAGAGATCGAGCGTGTACCAAAAACTGATGGTGTTGCTGGCAAGTGCGTCAGTAAAGAGGTCTTTCGTTCGATCCGATCGTATCGGATCGTTTCCAAGTCCTCGCACACAGGTAGACACGCACGTACACGAATACACTAATACGCTCACTTTTTCTGCCTCCCCCCTCTTTTTCTCTCTACCTTTTCCCAACACGACTGTCGTTTCCACCTCTGCAACTTCCGTCAAAAGCAGGTGGAGAACGAATGATGACGGAGAATAAAAAAAATAATTTAAAAAAAGAGAGAAGGAAATAAAAATTAACAAAAAAAAAGATACAAAAATTCGATTAGATTCGTAAGATTATAAAAAAAACGAACTACACTCGTTACAGAGACCAGAACTTTGTAGATTCGCGTCTTATTCGCGCGAATCTACAAAATTTATTACCAGCTTCGTCAGAACTCGCACACGCTTTTATACTCCATAATCTTCGCGGTCGTGCTGAATTCCATCTGATAGTGTACGTTACACCCGATATGCGCATCGACGTTCGAGTTTGTCAGCTTGACCTTGAAATTGACTAAAGTTACTTCGCGGGGGTGGCTCAGCGATTTTTATCGTTTTCTCGTAGATTATTTCCTATGTAATACTAGTTTTAGTATAGTATACGCATATTCTTTATACAAGGTAAGTCAATATAAATTATCATCTAAAATATTCAAATATATCAAATTTTCTTAATTGATAATTTTTTATACCCCAATTTAGAAAAAAAGTGGATCATACATTTATTTACCATATTATGTTAATGAGAAATTGGCTGTTGCATCTTATCTGCTAATGTTTTAATTCGGGGTTCATAATATTGAGTATAATTACCTAATAAAAAAGTTGTGTGACCCGTGGGTCAATGGTTTGACGTACCTGGTCTAAATAAATTATTTTGTACTTGAAAGGAAGTACGGAATTAATATTTTTTTTATAGGTACGTATCATATATTTATTTGAAACATTTTTCGATGCTGTCGATAGGTAACTATTTATTTCAGATAATAGTTTCTATCGATATTTCGTTCCTTTCATTAATGAACATGTGTAATTCGAATAAAATTGAATTTGATGGATATCGGTGCAACGCAAATGGAATTTCGATCACGTCTATGCCATTTGAATAATCCTTGAAGATTATTTAGACTCGTTGAGTGGAATGATGGATGATCTTCTTCGAAAAAACATTAACAAAGGCTATAGTGCAATATACCTATACGCTGTTTGCCGAGAGATCGCGAAAACTTTATTTGCCCGGAATAAAGGCGAAGTGGTAAGACAGTCTATACGTGGAAAAAATGAGTATTTTTTTTTTTAAAGAGGAGTTAATGCTTTCGTCATTCGTTATGCTCGTCTACGTTATCTCACCGAGTATTTTTCATTCTTTGTTCCTCTTTTTCTCTTATTCCTTCTATACGGTGAAAAGACTACGCTCAATTCGAGAGAATACGTTTAAAAAATTTCCGGCGCGAGTACCGACTCTTTCACAACAACAACAAAAAATCCTTGTTAAATTTCTACGTTTCAAATTATTTACTTTAACTTGGAGTAATTACAAAATGATTTAGTATTTGTCGATAACAGTTTCGTTAAATTGTTATTATTCGGAATTATTAGAAGTGAATAAAATCTTGCTGATTAGTCTAAACAAAAATCGGTAGGACGTGAATTGGAGCCAAAGAATGAAATTAGAAATTTAATACCGATCCAAATCAATTTATTACCCCACCCATCCTATCGATCTATTTTATATTTATTTCTTAAAGATAATATGGGAGATCATTTTAAGAAAAAATATACTAAAAATAAAAAGGCACGAGTAAGGAAGACGAGGCAACGTTTCTAATACCTAAACATCTTTCGAGATTCCTAGGAGGCGAGCGAAACACCGTTAAACAAAGATGAAAATTACCGTTCGGTGTTTTAAACGACACCATGAGTTTCACTAGTTCGTTTAACGAGTTTCCTACAACCATCAAACAAGTACTCGATCTTTAATGTCCCACATGATTTAAAATCTGATCAGCGAATCGAGGTTTATATCTAAACATTATCATAGACATATGCAATACAGACAGATAGTTTTACGATCGCAATTCCTATCTCGATCGAACGAGACATAACCTTAACAGAACGTCGATGCCAGTTCTTCTCGTGATCCAAATGTTCTAAACTCGTAAATCAAGTACCGGAAGGGAACTAGAGCGACGATTGGATCCGGCATGTATATATATATATATACATATATATATAAACATAAAACTCTATTACGTTTTCGAACGGAATGGCGAAAGAGCCAATAGTAAATCCTAACCTCGAATTTTCATTATTGCTTTCTACCGTTCTTACAGACAAAAGAAAATGTCGATGAGAAAGTAGGATGATACCTATGGGGTTTTCTAAACCGTAGGTTCTAAAACTGTTGCCTGTTAGAATCGTAGTAAGAAGATCTTAGGTGAATGAAGCAGTTGGGTGAATAAAAAAAGACAAGATGGCGTATGACCAAAGTATTTGGATTTTTAACAAATCTACAAACATTTGTAGAACATGTTAAAATTGTAGATGTAATCATTATTTTATAAAAAGTTGACATTAAAGGTGATTACATTTTAATAATACACGTGAGACAATATAGGCATTATTTAAACAAAATATATACTATACTTTTTTTTTTATATTATATACTATATTGAAAGTGAATTGATTATTTGTATATATAATCTTTCAATATTTAATAATTCAAGTTATAAATATCAAAAAGATCAAGTAAACTTCGTATGGTCAGGACGAGTTCGCCGTAGCTCGTGAAAAAAGTCGGCCGCCCTACTTATCTCCGAATATTTCTCTCCTGCGAGATGCTAGGCCGGGGTCGGCCGAGAGAAAAGATGGATGAGAGAAAAGAGTAAGAGTAGAGAAAGAAGAGAAAAAAGAAAGAAAAAAAAAAAAGGAAGAAAAAAAATGAAGGAGTGGACGTCAGCGAGAAGAGCGGAGTACCGCTCGTAACCGTTTCGTTGGACCGACCGTCTCGAGTAGCGGAAGTGCCGTTATATTTCTCTCTTCTCTTGTGTCCATCTTTCATTTCGAAGGTCAACTCGACTTAGGCTTTCCGGGTCAACCGACGATAGCTTCGCTTTCATGAAAGTTTCCTTCTTTTTTTTTTTTTTTATTACGTCTGGTATTCATATCAAGTTGTGTCTAATGAATGCAATTGATAACAGATTGGTTTTAATAACTGTTATGAAGTCCTTTTCTTTCAATATGATGCACCTAGACTCTTATTAATTTTGTTGGGGGGAGGAAACGATGATTTATTACACCGATTATCATATAAAATTGTCACAGAGATGACCCACTCGGTAAGATACTTTATTTATTTATTATTTTTCGAAGACGATCCTTTTTTTTATTATTTATTAATTATTTATTCATCTCCTAGTTCTATTTCCTCTCTCATTTTCATAACTAATTTATTACTCGATTATAATATTTAATGGATGTCACTATTATTTCAAAAGATTTTCCTTTCGATATTCGTTACGACACGTTTCTCGCTTACTATGTTAATTTAAAGAAAAAACAATATTTTTAGCGAGAACGTTTTGCATCGCACCACGTTTTCTTCCTTCATCCGTTAATTATAGTATAAAACAACGTATCTAAGTTTAATAGATTGTCAGCATTTGCTATAGTAAAGTTATCATGTTTACTTGACAAGATATTTTTGTACATTTTCATTATTTCTAATCTTCAATATTTTTCTCTATCTCTCTTTTTGTACATGACATTTTTTCACGATCATACGTGTAATCAGAAGGAAAATCATCAAAGATCATCACGTTCATCGTTGCAAGTTAAACGAATGATTTTGATTCGTTAAGATTTTTGTTCTCTTTGTTCTTCGAAAATGTTCGACTAACAATCTACGTTCAGTAGTTTATATAAAACACGATGTAAAACGAATATCCCGAAAGAAAGTGATTTCGATGGATTATCAGCCATTTCGCTGAAACGACAAGCCTGATTCGCGACGATAGCAGTAACGAAGCAGCGAGAATGCGTGAGTTCGTGACCGATCGCTTATCGAAGTGTTGCTTCGTAACGAAACCGTGTCGATTCAAGTATCTCGAAATGAAACGTTCAAACGATTATCTCTATGATCGCTTTAATCCATTTTTTCTTATTAACGTTTTTTTTTTTCTCTCGTAATCTAATCACACACATTTACAAAAAAGTCTCGTGTCAAAACAGTGACGTTTCATTTCCATATATATTTTCACATTTGTAGGTAGAAAATAAATCACAATCGTAACAATAGATAGGTACTGGACATTTTCTTTATCGTTCACATGTATAATTTTAAGGGCACAAGTTTTTAAATAAGCATAAAATCACACTTAGATAAGAATATATAACTATTTAATTCGTTTATGCGATGAGTAAGTAATTTCTGTGCACTATGAGTTGATATTGTATGGTACTTACGAAAAGAAGAGATATCGAGTGACTTAAATGTCGTATCGATGGATAATTTAATTACAAAAAAAAAAACGTACGAGTTGAAATGAACAGGTTATTTGTCGTAATATCATTCACACATGCGATCTCTGGTATAAATTGTATTTAAGCGATACTTTTGTATCTTTAAATAGACATATTCACCTAAGTGAATCACCTAAGTTACTTATTAACTCACTGTTATATGAAAAACTACCTCATTATGGCACGTCATATGCTCCCTTTGATTCCATACAACTTTTTTTTTTCTTTTTCATATATGACTAGAGTGGTTTGATTTCGTAATAAATTCATTTGCGTTTAATTGTCGACGACAAGATCAGGAACGAATATGAAACTTTTTTTTTTATAAAGGTGTTTACTATTACGAAATAAGGAAAAAAATTTCATATTCATTCCCAATCTTGTTATTGATAATTAAAAGCAAGTGTACTTTTTACAATGTCAAGCCAATCTAATCCTTTGAATTGAATCACTGCATACGTATGAGAATACGCGCGTATTTTGAAGAATTCTATTCAAGTATCACCGTGACTTTTTATTATTTTATTATTTCTATATATGTATATCGTCAATTGTCATGTTCGCTGAAGAGTAAAATCGAGGATGCATGACGTTCATAGGTGATACATAAAACGAGAAAACATTTGCTATAAAAGTACAGTAAAACTTTCATTGTTATAAAATAATATAAAATGTTTAATTTAAGATAAACTAGATTGTTATTCTTTAAATTCTTTCAATTTTATCTCGAGTCATTCGTTTAATTACAAGAAAGAGAAAAAGTAAAAAATTGTGCTGAGAGATATATGATATTCTGTAAGAAAAGTTAGTTGTTAATAAAATAAAAGTTCTACAAAATGTATGTAAGAATTCAGTAAAGAGAAATTCGAAGTAGACTTTAGGCTTCGATCTAACAAGTGTCAGATCGGTCGTTTTAAACGTGATACTATATTAGAATGATTGTTTACAAAGTATCGGATGGCAAGAATCGTCAAACAAAAAAATGAATAGAAATTTGTCGAAAATGTTAATGCGTCTTCGACTTGCCATTCGACAGTTCAACGCCATTTTGTTTTGAACCCATCGTATTCGGCACACCATTTTTCTCGACCTTCTCAGGTTTCTTCTTCATGTAAGTCTTGTAATAGAAATCACTGAAGAGTATCATCATGAAGAGATTTTGGGGCAAGAAGATCAGGAGCGGCCATTTTGGATAAGCACAATCCTTCGTCAATAAGGCCAACACGAAATGAACGAGGATCGCACAAAATTGAAACATTTGAAGTTGGGTTATGTATCTTTTCCACCATGGTTTACCCAGCTTCAACGATGTCAAGAGATAATGAGTATACATGATCATATGTACGAACGCGTTGACCAGACCTGAAAATTATTTATATAGATCGCCAAACCCACGATTTAGTTAATTCATTAGCTCGATGATTACCTAAAAATGTTCCATGTCCACCTGCTAAGTATCTCACGCTTGCCCAAATGCCAAATACCATGCCGGAATGATGATAGACGTGTAGGAACGATATTTGATTTTGTTTCTTCCGTAAAATGAAGAAAACCGTATCCAAGAGATCGAATATCTTGACCATGTAGTATATCCAAACGGTAGTTGCGATCTACATCCAACGTTAGATGATTAGGATTTTTTCTGTTTTCTATCGAAATGTAAAGAAATTGTGTAAACTTTGTTTCTTTACCATCAAGGCTTCCGGTGTAGTCGAGTAGTCAATAGGCTCGCAAATAAAGTTAAACTTCCAAAACCACCCTAGTACGATGGCCTGCAAAAGGGGAGACGTAATTAGAGTGACCAGGGTATTATCGACAGATAGCTATCTACATTATCGACGCACGGTAACACTCACTTTGTAAACTATATATCCATTTAGCCAGATCTGCACGACGTTGTATACTGCTATTACTTTCGTTAAATCGTAAGGTTGCCTTCTCGCCATAAAGGCCGGGCCGAGGACATAAACAAAAAAAAGGTAAAACCCTATAATCCCTAAACTGTACCATGGTGACCCTACAAGGAACCAGTTGGCCGTTCTAGGATCTAAAAAGTAGACAATAAAGTTAGAACAATCAAAGAATCAACAATCTTCACAACGTTTATATCGTAAACGTTTCAAAAGGTTACTTTTAGGCGGGAAAAATGAAAAAGAATTTTTTGAACTTACATTAAATTAAACTCGTATTAAATTAACCACTTCGAATAAATCGTTTTAATGATTTTGCTTAAGAAAAATTGTTGATTTACCTGACCAATCCTCATTACAATATTTGTAATAAGAGTAAACAAGATTTATGACGGCTGTCATCTTTGACGACTTTTTGAACTTTGGAACCGTCTCACTTCCAACTCGTCATTCGATGAAAATGAAAGAACAAAGTTCGAAGAGAAAAGTATTGGTGACGGAGATCAAGAGGGAAGATCACTTCGAACACAGGATCGATCAATCACTTGTTCTGACTCCTGGTCTTGTTGTCCTTTCGGCGAAATTAACGGACAGACGATCGACGTCGATCCAGTCCGGAACACCTGGACAGACTGAAACTATTAGGCTTCCCATACGTCAGAAACAGTTTTTTCCATTGTATTGTAATTAAGATCCGGACGTAGAAGCGCTTGCGTGACCCCCACGGAAGGGTACCATTACAAAAGTATATAACTAAGTTGTTTGACCTCTAAGCACGCAGCACATTTATAAAAAAAAAATATATATCTATAATGGAGATCATTTGACAAAACGTGCCGCCATTTTGATCGCTATCGACCGACTACGATGAACAACGAAAGGGTACATAAAATTGAAAATTTCTAGTAATATAAAAATTAAAACGGATGATAAACAATTAATGAAGAATTAATATATTAAAAAGATGATATATGAGCTGTTCATTTGCCAAATCGATTAACTCCCAAAAAAAAAAGTTGGAAAAGTTGGATAAAATATAAGAAGTTTAGTTATAAAATGAATTGCTTTGGCCTGTGAACGGCTCATATAAAAATCCTAAATTTGAAGCAGAAAGTATTCTGGGTTTTAGTACATGTGTTATTTTTTTGTAAATTATGTTATTATTAAGTTATGAAAAAAGGCACATTTTGTGGTGATAATTTATAAAAAATTAAATTAAAAAAGCCAACAGTTGCTCTTCCATAATATTTTTTTAATTAACCTGTTTCGCGTGCAAGATCGTGGGCAAATTACGCGCGCTCGACAAAAAAGTGGAAGAATTAGAACGTACGTGAAATTAGACTAAGGCTAATTTGACACGTCTCGGCTTATATAGCATGGATATAATTTAGCTACGTTTGAATAAATGAAACTCACCGTGATCTCAAATGAAATTGAGAGAACGTCGCGGGTTCTTCGTTCTAATGCCATCTTCAAAATGGAATATGAAGGAAAGTACGCACTCTTTGCATTCTCGACGACTTGCGTGTGAATATTCTTCCACACGTTGGGTTCCGTCATGACGTCCATTATGTATATTTCATTTAAATAACAAAAAAATTTACATACCTACGTATAAAAGATGTTTGGTATTTTCTATCGACGGTAAACTCGTTAGTTATGTGATCACTTTCACAGGTCAAATAGATTTATTCCATATTTTTAAAGTTTAGTGCCGAAGCGCATTATTGTTACTTAACTTTTTATATTTTTCAATTTTCTTTACTTTTCTTGGGGAGTTCATGAATTTGGCAAATGAGTGGTTCATACAATATAAAGAAGATATGATGAGATATGATGCTAGTTACTGCCCCTAGCGTCTATTAATCAAAGGATAATGATTAAAAAGCACGAAGAAGGGTCTAAAGCATTGTTTTTTTTTATTTATTTTTTTTATGTGATAAAATAATGAAATATGACACTAAATTTATTCTCACATGAAGAATGTCTGTAATAATTTATTTATAATAAAAACATTCGAAAAATCGAAAAAAAAAAACTTTGGACTCTTGATCGTGTAACCTATAAAAAATAGACTTTTATAGACGCACGATAGCGAAGTTCGTTTAACTTGATAGAACTATGATTAGCTATACTACAAAAGGCAATTTATTCAATCGATTTCCAATCAAATAGTACGTAATGGTGTCGTTTTCAATTTAAATTGTAAATTAATGATATTCGCCCTAACGAAAGCTACCTAACGCACATTTTATCAGAGCTAGTGTCAATGGCCTTCACGTTGAAAATAGAATCGAATTATCATCTATCTCTGAAATTATTCGTTCATTGGACTTTTGTTACCAAAATGGCGGACATGAGGTGGAATCGTAACGATCGATCATCTATTTAAAACAAAGCTTTTCAGTATTTCAAGTTTCCTGTACTAAATGCTCCCTTTCGGCTATTTATCTCGTAAACTTGTTATTTGTAATCAAGCTAAGCGTAGAAATATGCAACGGAAACGGAGGTGCCACGGTCAAGACCTTTAACAAGGTGCGACGATTATCCAGCGTGAATATGCGATGATGCCGAGAACTTTCAATAATTTTATTAACTTACGTTGGACGAAACGATTTTCGAAAAAAAGGTGAACATACTTGTCAAATTTAAAAACATCTTCAATTTTGGAGAACAATGTATTTATTTATAATATTACAGAAATATTTTATAAAGATTCTTCGTCCGTTAGCTGATTGATAATTCGGGAGGGAGGGAATTCCTTATACTCTTGATAGAGTAAAAAGAGTAACAGACGATTATCTACGAAATTATTCGAGATATCCAAAAACCTTTTTAAATCTTTACGTTTTATAACAAAACCTAGATGTATGTATGTGAAATTTATTTTATCCAACATTTGCATCCAATATTTGATTGCACTCAAGAAGGATACATTGACAATTTCGATTTATTCAGAAAAAATCTGTTATAAGACCGAAACAATTCAAACTTTGCAAAAGTATATAAAATAGTGACAACTAATAACATGAATTTTTTCAAATATTTGTATCAAAGCAATAAAAAATGGCGGATAAATAAAAATTTGTATCCACTGCAGCACCTAAACGTTTGAACGGATAAAGCTGAAATTTATTTAAAAAATTTCATTCCACCCAGGTAGAATATACTGACGATTTCATTCTGATTCGACTTCTAGCTAAAAAATCGTGTCCCGGTCATGTCTAATGCGAAAAAGCGAAGCTTTTCCGCCTGGGGTCCAGGAGGGATAGCTCTCTGGCCGGTGCACCTGTTTCGAAGTATCTCTATGCTGCTTTTTTTATGTAATTTATAAGGAAGACTAATTATATAAGACTGGAATTACATGTACGGAGTGAATAATTTCCGTATTTAATAAACATCGATCGATTCGTATTTCACCGAATTGAGTATTGAAGTTTGTACCGAACGTTGCCCGCTGAAATCATGAATATGAAAATCAGGGACAAATATATGCAATTGACCAAGGTTTGATGATGTATATTTTTTAAGTCTGAGGGAAATTAGATAATATCTGTTTCGTTATTTATGCAACCACGGAATTCCATTCAAAGAGAGCAACGATCGAGTGAGTTCAATAATTATTTGTTTTGCGTAAAACGTATTCAAATGAGAGTTTATACGATCGAGGGAAATGCAGTTACGTCGTTTACTTCGATTTTATAATAAAGTGAAATATGTCGATTTGTAATTATTTGGGATATGTGAGTCGATTTAACAAAAGAAGGAATTTAATGATATATTCTCATAATATTCTGTCTAATTTATTGTTTCACATGATTTTTAACTGACTTCGAAAAAGGAGAAGGTAACTCAATTCGACGTTGGGCGATGTTCATTTTTTTTTTTCGTTAACACGTTGATTTTCATTAGTATTATTTATCAATATTTATAAAAATATAACTGAGTCATAAAAAGCGTGAGGTCTAATATAAGAGATGTGATAGTAAATTTGGCTATATTCATTCAGAAAAAAAAAAAATTATTTATAAAAATTATATAAATGCACGTCTTTATTAAACATAAGCTCGGCACTCGACGTGTTAATAACAAATAGTGTCAGAAACAGTTTTTTTGGTAAATTGTAGAAAGGTAAAATATTTCAACTGGTAAAGAAGGAAATGAACTTATCGATAAATCGTACATCACGAACGCAGTTCGATTCCTGAAAAAGGTAGATGAAGGTTTTTACGTTACCGACACATCGTCAAGTAGAAATTAATTAACGCTATTTTTAACAATTAGAGTTACATTGATCTTAAATAATACAAAATTTCATTCAATTATTTGAAGAAGTACCGAGAACAGAGATACAAATTTACAGATAACTCCCGTGTGTAAAGTAAGTCGTAAGCATTACCGACGGAGTACTTTCTATCAAACATTTCGTTAAATTCCAAATCGATTATAAAATATAAATATTCCTACGCCAGTTAAAAAAAAAAATCCAGTATAACAGTCGTCATAACACTTAAATGCACACTCGAAATACTCGGTTGGTAAGGTAGGCATCTTCCTTTTTTATCAAAGAAATTTGTTTTAATCATAAAGACTACCCGTTGTATAACATAATTCTATTAAATATTCGGAAGACGTTAAATTCGAACATCGAAGAGTCGTATCCTAAAAATTTTCTATCTTGATTTAACGATCATCATCGATGAACAAATGAGTTGGTTCTTCTTCGTTGCATCCTATCCTATTTTTTTCAGTCCGATTTCTTATCCTTTATCGTTTCATTTTTATTCTGCTTCCTTTCTACCTCTTCCTTCGCCAGTTTTGTCGCTGTACGTGTTTTAATATAATTATTCACGTAAAACGAGCCGAATAGGTATATGAAGAGTGACGCATTGATCATCATTAAGACAGCCAACTCTTTAGGGTAAGTACAACCGTTAAATAAAATCTGTCCACTATGGAAGAAAATTATTACGAACTGTATGAGTTGCATGATCGTTAGATATTTCTTCCACCAAAGGTAAGGTTGCATTTGTGGTCCAAACGCAGCCAGCATGTAGTAGCTATACATAATGATGTGTATGAACGAGTTTATGACACCCAGTAACGTGCCATGCCCACCAGCAAAAAACTTGACACCAATCCAACTGCCCAGAGGCATTACAGCGTGATGGTACAAGTGCAGGAACGAAATTTGTCGTTGTTTTTTCCGGAGAACGAAAAATACAGTGTCTAGGAGCTCGATCAGTTTACATACGAAATATAGGTAGACGGCACGAGACATCTGTAAAATAAAATGAAGAAATATTATTAGGGGTATCAATTAATTATGTTATTAATATATTGCAGAGACTAACCCTTATTGCGGTTGGATCATTCGTGTAGTTCACTGGTTCGCACGTATAACTATAATCGTAGAGCCATCCTGATAGCAAACCTTCATGTACAAGGTATATACTGAGCAATACTTGAATGAAGTTGTACACTATTAACGTATACTTTAAATTATATGGCTTCTTGTCTCTCATATACCTTGGTCCAGCTGATATACAAAAGTATATGTACGTGACGATAATTGTTAATACTGGACCTGGCCCTGACATCAAGAACCAATTGGTTGTTCTTGGGTCTGGAAGAATGTGAAAATTGTTTATGTAGTTGGACCTAAATGTCTAGAAGAATGAAATGAACAATTAGAATCGTTTCGTTACCATTCTTATTTTCCATCACATCCTTGTACCACTCCACAATGCCTGACATCCTTTCTCTTTGTATTTTATTCGTTCGTGGACCTGGAATAACACATGCATTAGAGTTAGGCCGAGGATTTACGTAATACTTAAATGGAGCACGGTTAGTACGAGATAATTATATTGCACGGTACTTTGATAATGGTCCTCGCCATTTTTTACGGCTGGGAAATGAAGTTTCAAAATTTGTTGTATACCATCGATTTATGACTTCAACGTGGGAGAACGGAGAGAGGATATTCGAGTGTCATCGTAATCGATTACGCGAAGATTTGAACAAACAATCTATCGGAGTGGTGTCCTTGAAGTGCTAGAAGCTCGAGTGCACTCGAAATTAATAGCAAACGGTGATTGCCGATGACCTTTGAAGGGTGCAATTAAGTGAATCGCGATCCTTGCAGGTAATCCAATGAATTATGTTAGCTAAGTAGCTAACGATTATCCTCTAACGCCATTTATTTCAATGTTCACGTTAACTATTTCCCGTTGGTGTTTTCGCCGAAGCGAAGAGTCTTGATTAGATAAAATGAGTATAATGGTTATACGATAAGTAAGTGCGTCGATAAGATATTTACTAATTATTATTAAACAATTGTGAAATAATTAAATCGATAAAAATTTATCTCGTCATTATTCTTTCACGGTACGCCATGATTAAAATTGGGGCAACAAAATGAAGCCTGGAATTATTAATGGCCGCCATGTTTGCCCTCTTAACCCAATTCGCTACTTTCGTATCCTACAACTTCGAGCTGTGGCTAATTTTTAATGAAACAAATGTACTTTATGCTTCTAGAAAACGGAAGAAGCGTAAAATTTGTCTCTCGAGAAGCAAATTATATATTTTGATAAATTTTTGAGCTTATCCGTGGACGAGGAGGTTACCAGTCGTAACGAAGGATACGAAAAAATGCTTGGGTCGGCACCAAGGTGAACGAGATCGTCGGCTCACAATGAGACATCCGTCGTGGTTCGCCTTCCACTTTTACTTCTACCTTTCTTCGATTTTTCCCGCTCCCTCGAAGTCCGCAACGTTTAAAACGCGTTCGCAAACGTGCGTTATTGCGTGAACGAGAGTAAAAACACGAAAGGCACGTGTCTCGCTTTCCGTTACGATCGTGCGTTAAACTATACTTTTCCGTCGACTTGCATCATCGTCTTTGCTAATCGAACTGAAGAAGATTTCGCATCTTTCACTTTTTTTCGAACGAAGTTCAACGATATTAGACAGGTAGCAAGTAAAGTAGCAAAAAAAAAGGCATAAAAATATAATAATAGTTTCGGCCACGTTCTAACGAAATTTTCTAAGAACACCACTTTCTAATTGGAAACACTTATTACATTACAATCTTAGTTATCTTTATTATCATCGTTTTCAGAAGAAAAGGGAAACGTTCTATTACGTTTACATGATAGAAGAATTTCGATAATAGTCGAGTTTCGTAAGATCGAAAGGTTCCGCTGGACGATAAGCAACCGACCTACTTCCTACCGGCTACACCTTATTTAAATCACCTGCTGAATTCCACTCAGTGTTTCATTAATAACAAATACGTCTAAATATGTGTGAAAAACAAACTTCCACGAAAAGGAAGTGAAGCAATCACCAGAACCTCTGGCGAAGGCTAAACGAACCTGGACGACAAAATAAAGACGATGAGGGAAAGAGAGAGAGAAGAACCGACGAAATCACAAAGCTGATATACCGTTTGACGTCAATCCGTGCCACTTATGGGGAATCTTGGGGTTCGTAGACCGAGTCCTTGAGGATGGGGACCTAATGAGGAAAAAATTGATAAACCGGTTGTCGATGAAAGAGAAAATGGAATAGCTTGGGAGATAGAAGTAGAATCTGTGCGTTGTACAAATAAATGTAAAAAGAGACGAATTCTAGGTAGGATCACAGGATAGACTAAAAGCTGGTCCAATTTGATAGAATATATGCCAGTGGTTCTTAACATATTAAATTCGATTCGTTTGATTTCACGAAAATCTCGAATGTATCAACGTGTCACCGAGATGCAACTAATTACGAAAGATGCAACGAGATTATATAATAACCGTGAAGGTCTGGCTTTCCTTTTTATCGGTGCCCCAGGGTACGAGATATCTACCATAAGTACTCGACTGAGGTCAGGCGAGTAGACAGAGTATATCCTCCCTCCCCGAAAAGTGAGATTCGGCCTTGAGGTGAATCCGAAAGAAGGTAAGATCGTCGGAGGAGAGTTCGATGCTCCAGAAAGTTAGTGGCCGTGGTCCGGTAAATATAAATGTCTGTATGTGTAAGAGAAAAAGAATCATGGGTATAGCATGGGAGAAAGAGAGACGAGTTCCATCCTTTGGCCTCGAATATACATATGTGTGAACTCGAAAGTGTGTTTCACCTTGAAATCGACTTTGGACGATTGTGACACGAAAAGTTCTTTCCCTAAAGGGATCACACAAATTTGGATATCTTATGATAGGTCCTGATGCATTAATGTCGTGATATAGTCGTGAGAAATTTTGATTAAATGGATAGTTTGATTAATGAGTGATCGTACAGATTAGAGTGTTTAGAAAGAATTGGAGTGTTTAAAGTTCAATGAATACTTTTGTCTCGAATGAAACATTCGATCCTTGTAATTATCCCTGTTTAATGGTTGACAATATTTTTTGTCTGTATGTACGTTGATTAGCAGAGAAATGATGATTGGTTGGTTGTGATAATGATGTGTTGTCATGGATTGGCATGAGTGAATTTCTTGGACGTGGCCTTAATAAAAACTAATTAAAGACAAAGGAAGATAAAGAGATAGACCGTTTTGTCTGGGAAAAAAAGTTTGGTTTGAATGCGCTGAAAGTGAGAATAATCTTTAAAGAGCGTATGATTTTTTTTTATGGCAACGATGACAAGAATTTTCTTTTAACATGTTTAGAATACGAGAGAGATCTTTGTTTCTTAGCGTGTTTACTCAGTAATCCTATTCATCGAGTGCAAATAAAATGATTTTAAAGGCAAACATTTTCTATTACACGAGAGTTTACCTTTGTACCCTCGTTCGAAGCGATTCTGAACGGAATTTTTTTTGTCTTTATTCTATTGCGATTGTAATATACCGTATAATTTATTTAATTAAATTGAATGGCAGACAGATTATATTTTAAATTAGAAATTAAATTATATTGCAAATTATGTCATTAAATCATATTTAATTATAACGGGCAATATACAACCTCTACGTTCATTTTCGCATAAAGTGTTGCCTATTTTAAGGCGTTACTTGAGCTCCAAACCCGTACAAACGTGAGACAATATTCACTTACTTTCAGAAATATCAGAACACCCTGCAAAATAGAATAATTTTGTTATAATTGAATAAAAGAATTATAATTGATACATTTTTATTATATAAATTAAAAAATTTCTTTTATTAGCTCAGATATAAACGTTGAAAAGAATACCTTTCACTATTTTCTTTGTAATTTTGAAAATTTTGGTTCAATTATAACAAAAGTTGTGCTTATTTTATAGGGTGTCCGAATATTTCTGGGAGTAACTAAAATCAAACCGATGAATCTCTTTATGAAATTACGTCCAAACGAACTGACCTTGCTTCACTTTATATTTCTACTGTTATATTGGTATTAAATAAAAAATAAACGATGAAGTGAAATAATCTGAACAGACAACTTTAGCATAAATTATTAAATGAATGATTAACGTGATCTTAACCCTTGACACATTCCACCGTAAACATATATATATAAAACTACACGTGCACATTTGAAACACAATACAACACAGAATAAACTCGAATTATAAAACAAATCTTTGTTCCATCACGACAGAACAAACGAGACAAACATAAAATGTTGGCTAACCTTTTCAAAACTTTATCTCAAATCCCAAAGGCACAAAAGTAATCGAAGAAACCGTTAAAGTTAATTCGTTTTCACGTGAAGCTGGGTCGAAGGCCTCGAGGCAACTGCAGTAAACGGCAAGATGTTAGTGGTTTTATATATAGAAATAACTTCGATAATACCTCTCCCTATTAAGAAAAGAAAGAGAGAAATAAATCGAACTTAAGACATTTCTTCTTTTTTATTTTGAATGAAATTTAATAGAAAAGTTCAAAAGATCGTATCTCACAGTTCACAACCGATGGACACCCGCGAGGGAAGTCTTTCCCTTAAGCCGGCCAGAAACTATATCCTCAAACGAACTCAATCGGTTTCATACTCGTACTGATATATCCCTACCCCACCACTACCACCAAGAATTTTCGCTCGGCAATGAAACGATGGCAAGAGGCAAATGCGATGCACAAACTTTTCTCCCTTCTCTCCTCTCTTGGGTCGTAGCCTTAGCCGCCATTTTGATTCCTCCTCCACTCTTTCCTTGATCATCATCATGAGAACCTTTCGAAATCGTTGTCGCTATTCAAATACAATATTTTGTCTTCTTCCTCGTCATCCTTCTCTTCTTTTTCTTCGATCGAAGGACAATGACGACGATGGTGACGATTGTGATGATTATGATGACGGCAATCAATTTTTCTATCCTTCGAATCTTTTGATTATCCTTCTCGAGGATCCAACGATCCATTTTTAATCGACTTTGAAAAAAAGAAAGATGTTAATTTATTTTTTTTCTCTTATATTCTTGGGATAAACTTCGTTCATCGTTTGGAATTATTCCTATTTTATTGACATTTAAACGACCTTACTGGTGTAGTAACGAAGCTAAGTACATACACGTGCTTTCTCTCATTCTAATCCCTTCCTCCCATCCCCCTCTTTTTCTTCAACTCGTTAACGCATAATCTTAGACACGATGACTGCTTAATTATACGAATGAATAAAGAATTCGATTTATTCGGTAAGGAAATAATCGATCGTTCCGATTGCCTTCTTACAAAATCGATGGAAATTTATTGGAATTAGAATTTTTTCGGATTTACTTTGTAATGTTCTTACGTGACACAAAATTACTGTCAAATTTCTTATACTTATAATCAAGTAAAGAATCGAAGATGAAAGGTTTTTATTGAAGATGACAGTTATGATCTTGGATCGAGGATCATTTGACCTTGATCTCTAGACTAGTAATCCCCGGAATAAAATATGTGTAAGCGTGCGAGCGTGCGTGTACACAAGACGATGACCTGACAAAAATGAATGGAATTTGAATGGAAAATCCTTGATCATTCTTTCTCCAATATTATCGATGATTATTTTCATGAATACGAATTAAAAATACCATACGAAAACGTTTATACCCTAAATGATGTAAGATTATACGTATAAAAAATTGTCAAAGGAATTTTGTCATACAATCGAATGCATCGAACGATTGCAATGATTTTTTGTTGCAATAATCGATATTATTTATTATGGTAATTAATAATAAAGGAAAACAAAACATAATAGGACAAAAAATGATGGAGAACGTGAAGAGGCAATTTGAAATTCGAATTTGAATGAGAGGTCCCACGAAAAAATATTGTCATAAATCGTGAATGGTCGATTATGGATGTATTGCAAAATCAAGTCGAAACAATAGCATTGTAACAGGTAAGAAAGACGACGGTAGAACTTCCTACGTTTTTTTTTCAAAGTTCTCGCTTGCCGCGGCAAAACTCGCTAAATTGCGCAGCTTGTCGTCCAGCGTCGATCTCGAACTCGTTTTCCTCAAAGTCTAACTTCTTTAACGGGAGATCATGATCGCATGCACGTAGGACGTAGATGGGCCGAGTTCGTCATACACGAACCGTACTCTCGTTCTCTGTGTAAGCAGGATGAGGAAAGAAGAAAGGAAGAGATTGGTGCTTTAAAGAAAAATTAAACCAAAGAAATAATATTTTAAAAAAAAAGAGTGCCTCTTTTTCGAAAGAATCTAGCAAAGATAGATTTTTTTAAACAAAGTCAAAGATAGAGAACCTCTTTTTCTCGATACAATATTGTATGTTTTTTTAGTATTACGCCATTAATGTTGACTTTGTACGATTCCACGCTGACGATTGCGGAAAAAGAGGTAAACAGAATGCAAAACGAAGCTGAGGTTGATCGTATCGATTCGATAAAGAAGAAGAACGAAATTGAAAGTAGAAAAAGATTATCATCTCCAACCAATTACCTGATTTATTTTCGAATGCACAGGTATACCTGATGTTTGTTTATTTATTTATTTAGAACAAAAAATTTAGATATATCGTATCAATACCAAGGAAAACCTCTGATAATAAATAAATCAAGACGTCGAGTTATTAATATTAATTACTGATAGGACGTGACATCGTTACTAAGAATAAATTGAACAATTCAAATGATTGCTTCATTATTACATAAAAACCATAAAACGTAACAGAGTTATTTATAAAATGAAAGACACAAGTGCATATGTAAAAGTTAATCGTACCCATGATTAATGATATCTATACTTTCCTTCTCTCCATACATATATACATATGCTATGAATATGTAAAATTAATCAAACACGAGACGGGAATTTTATTCCGCATTCTAAAACGTGCAAATCGTAAGAAAACACTGGAGCAAACGTGAGCTATCGCGAGAATGAATTCAAATTTCTCTTCGCCTATTTCTTCCCTTTCCGCTTTTGACAAGATAAATTCAAATGTCAGCTGACAACGAAACGCATCACGTTACCGATCTTATCTCAAAACGGCTATCGAGCTCAATGTCACGTTTCGAAAAAATTACGCACGAAAACAAGAAACGCAATTAACCCTGCACTGCATTTCAGCTTTCCACGTACGAACGAAATTGTTATCGTGTAAAATTCCGTGAAGACCTTTCCACGTGAAAAATTCTTACTTTTACTATTACCATTGAAGACAGGTATACGTATCGTTTTATACATATACCTGTCTACACTGGTAATAACGTTTCTCGAGAAGTACCAGCAGCGAAAGGCGATGTAACGAATTTTTTACACCTTTCCCCGCTATTTCTACCGTTCGCATCCGCCGTTCCATATAAGATTTGATGGAAAAAGCGGGGAGAAAGAAAAAAAGATGGCGGTTCAAGTGGCGGGATTTTTGGATATACGAAAATGAAGATTTGGTCTGCTTTTGTTTATAACATTCTTATTCGCCACGTAACCTCGCGGTTTGTCATGGTGACGAATTGAGGAATGTATTTGCAACTTTTCGTTCCCTGTTTTTCTTCTACTTTTTTGTCCCTATTATTTTTTATTCCTCATACCTGCACGGTAACACCAACGTCGAGAATCGAATAAGGAACGAGTTTTTGTTCATTCGATGGAGAATAAAAAATTATTTCGTGTTATAAATCGTGAAGTTACTGAATTTGTTTATCGAATACGTCTCGTGTAAAGGTTTGGTTAATAATTTTTTTTTTTATACGCCATGAAATGATTATTTACTGATTCTGTCTATGCATATTAAGATTTAAATATGCCGCCTGAGGTGATTTAAACGTACCGCGTTTGTTAGTACTGTTATTGGTTGTAGAGGGCAGCACGATCGTGCAATGATGCGATAGGGTGGGGCAGGGTGTGGACACTCCTTACCCCCACCACCTTGACAATTTAACGTAGTCCCCGCCGTTCACGCATGCGCATTGTGGAAAATAATCAACTGGAGGGCAGCACTAACGAACGCAAAGCTGCCAACCGTGTTTATTGCTTCTGTTCGTATAGTAACTAGCCTGCCGAGGTCTAGATCTCAGAGTACAAGTGTAGTCCCCAAGTAGGAGTGCAGTACCCGCTAGCCCCTTAAACCTGTTGACCCGTTAGCCTTCTAAGCCCGCGATCCGGCTAATTGGAAGGGGCACATAAGATACATACATGTTTGAAAAGCCGTCTGTTTAATAAATAGTGAGATAGATTCATTCTTCGAAATTGTTTATCGTCGTTTAACAATACTTGAAGGAATATGCAAGTCGCGTTTCGATAGTAAGACCAGTTCGGAAGTTACAACAGTTTAAATCTTAAGATTCATCTCAGCATAAAGTGCAATATAATATATTATATAATATATTATAATATAATATATATTATATATTATATATTATATATTATATATTATTTTTATTATTATATATTATATTATATATTAATAATAATTATATATAATATAATTATATTATATATTTATATTATATTATATATAATATATTATATATAATATTATTATATATTATTATATTATATATAATATAATATATAATATATAATTATATATATAATATAATATATGAATCTTAAGATTTAAACTGTTGTAACTTCCGAACTGGTCTTACTATCTCAGCATAAAGTGCAATATAATATATTATATATTATATTATATATAATATAATATATTATACTATATATAATATAATATATTATATTGCACTTTATGCTGAGATGAATCTTAAGATTTAAGCGGGTACTGCACTCCTACTTGGGGACTACACTTGTACTCTGGGATCTAGACCTCGGCAGGCTAGTTACTATACGAACAGAAGCAATAAACACGGTTGGCAGCTTTGCGTTCGTTAGTGCTGCCCTCCAGTTGATTATTTTCCACAATGCGCCTGCGTGAACGGCGGGGTCTACGTTAAAAAAGGCTCCTATGCTTATGCATTGAGTGTGCCTGGGGTGGGGCATCGCATTTTGTATTTTGTTGTCATCATCGAGCCACGTGATATTCTACTGATTATTTAATTTAATGTAGTTTTTGTACTCTTTATTATCCTAATTCCCGGTTATCCGTAACCGCATTAAAATGGATCACATACGATTCGCATTTTTATTTGTAATAACATGTTTTATGCACCAAGGTGAGTGTCGTGAAAATCAGTGAACTCAGTGATAATATTTGTTGCTTAGATTAATTAACAATTATTGTTTATATGTTCTTTATTTTTCCTTTAGCATCCGCATCCTGCCAGATACCATTGGTGGTTCGAGGATCTTGGTTCTCCTGGGAAAATGGCAGGAATACTTTGACAGAAATAAATGCAGACTCGATGACTGATCGGGGAGATTGTGTAAATATGTTGGAAGAGTTTCATGTGAATTATACATTTGTATTTCGCAAAGACTCCTGTTACCATTGCGTGAAACTTATTGTCAGAACAGTTAACGTATTAGAGAAACTAGAAGGTATGTGCATTAGGTAAATATCATTTATTTGTTTTATGCAAATTCGATGACTGGTACATTGTACATTTCCACTTCAGCCAGCTGCGTAAATTTGCACGAGGGAGACGAACCTACGGTAGAGAATGTTTGCAGAGGATTACGTCCGGATCAACAGCTAATAACATTATTTTCTGAAAATTATGTACCTGTAAATTGTAGGTCTTCGCTAGAAGGTGTATGGCAGTTTGCTTATCAGGTAAACTTTTCTATAAGATTATGTTTAATTAAAAAATATATAAGCGTATATATAAACTGCTTTTCTTTTTCTTACAGAATCGATTCAGATTTACTGGAGAGTGCAATCATCCAGATGCTCAAATACGTTCGTGTCAGACTGCAGGAACTCAGTTTCTTATAACTAATCAAAAGTTCAACATAACTTACAAACAATGTTCAGGGATGAAAGGAACCTTCGATGGATGTTAGTTTATACTTATTCAGCCTTATTAAATAAGTAAATATTTAGATTGTTTTGTATAAATGCTTCTCATTTTAGTGGTCGAATACAGCTGTTTGGGTGACTGGTTCGTCGATAAAAATCACTTCTTTGCTGTAGCAAACACGAAAGAATCTAGAAAGGATGAGAAGTATAGGTGTTTCCTAAAAAATCGCGATGACGATTTGTTCATCGGTGTATCCATTACAGCGGAATGTAATACTTTAAAAACTGTAGAGAAAAGTCCTGAAAGATTGCGAGTTACGCCGGTCAAAGCTGAAGAAGTAGAGCCTGGTTGTCGCCTGCCTCCAGATATGCATGGAAATTGGATAAATACTGCAAATATCGATGCTGACATTTTCATCAATGAAACACATATAGTTGAAACGTGGTATCCGGATGAAGGCCGTTATAGACATACAATTTATGTTTGTCGCGAATTAAGAGACAGTAGAATAATGATGGCACGATTAACGGTCGATGGCTGGTACGTTTAACATAACTTCTCTGCATAATGTTACACAATTTAATGATCAATTAAATAAATAAATTATTTTTATAGTCAGAAGGATTATGTCTGCTTTGATGTTGTTCCACGACATCACAATATTATCAGATACCGACGTGGTCTTGCAGTAATTAAGGATGATTTTCACACAGTTTGTTCATGGGTCCAATTTCCAAATAAGGATGACTGGAAATATGAGTTATTCTTAGGTATGTACCAATATGTTTCTTACTAATGAACCAATCTCATTTTTCATTATTCTGCAGCAAGAAACCCTGTACCTGTACGTTGTCCCGTGGCTGGAAAATACATGTTTACACAGAAAGGAGATGTTCTTTTTGAAACACGTATCCTGGGTGGCGTTACTTTATCACCACGTCCAAATATCTATTGCAAACAGAATATTTCAGATTTTTCCGTATGCGATACGGAGCAGAAAGAAGTAGCTATAGATGAGAATTATTGTTTGTCCGTGGATCATCTAGGCAGACCGGTTGATATTTACAGTAAGCAAGCTAATATTATTTACATTACATTTCTCTTTTAAATACATAACTGTATCAATGCCTTCTTTACAGGTGAGCCTGATTATAGAATGAAATGTATTGGATATTGGAAAGAAAATTTAAAATCTTATTTAATTACATACGACGAATTAGACCCTTTCAGCAAGTATCGTTGTTGGGTTTATCAGAGAGCGGATTTAAACAGGGTATTGATGTCTCAAGCGATCGGGGCATTTTGCGATCTTAAACAAGATGTTACAAGTAGCAATTATACCGAAGGTGCAACGGTTGCACTTGAATTACAAGTACGTGCATATATTTTTGTAATTGAAGTTAATCTGCAAATATTGGAATGCTAATCATTTTTATTACAGGAATATGAACGTGAACGCGATCAATGTCCAATGTATTTTGACGATGGCAGCAATCCATGGGTGCGAACTGAAAATTATATTAACGTTCTCAAGTTTGGTAATGGTAATGCGACCCCAACATTATCTCCCACATTGCTTATGGGACTTTTGCTTGTTGCAAGTGTCTATTTTATAGATCTACAATATACAGTGTAGGATATATGTTAGTTATATCTACTTATAATCTGTTAATCATCGTGTTTATTTAATGATGTTTAATAGATTTATCATTGTTCTATTGACAGAAAATAATTTTCTGTCAATAATTATTATTATTAGAATCTCCAAAGCACTAGTACCAGTATACTAGGATCATTTTACAAAACATATTCCGTCCAGTTTGTATACTTATGTATATAGAATAGTTTATTGATCTTGTGCGATGTACTGGTGTGTATAGTGGTTATCATACATTTTATAATGAAGTTATTTTATTAATTGAGAATCTCTTTTATAGATTTGAGATTATACACGATCTTACATACTGTAAAAGAATGACAAAAATTTTAGTCGTCTAAATGTACAACTGATTTTTATCATAGTATTAATATACTTTGCTATAAATATAATATACTTTTTATACAAAATACAAGGACAATTAATATACATATCTTATCTTTATAAACTGTTATTTATACTCTACACAAATAAATTTTTTAAAATAGACAATGAAATGCCTTTATTTGGTCCAGCTGACTTTTGGTATATCGAAATGTTCTGTTAGACTATCCAAATGTCTGTTGAACTCTTCGACCCGTTGCTTATGCGTCATAGAAGCTTTCTGCTTTATTCTTTCAGTTTGCTAAAGAAACAATAATTATATACGAAAAACACTATTATGAAGTTTACCATTGTTATAAAAAAAGAAGCCCTTACCATTTTTTCTTGCATTTTTTGGAAAGCTATTTCCGCTTTCGTACGCTTCATTTCAACGTTCCGCGGTATTTCGTCTTCAATCTTCTGGACTACTTCTGCCAGCTTCTTATTTTTACTATCCTTATGTTTTTTCCTAATAAAAAAGTGAAATAAAATATAATTACACGAAAAAGTAACATTATAGATTTATTTAGAACGTTTGTTTAGCACATACTAAACATAACCCCAAATTATAACGTAGAATTATAATTACTTTTTGCTTATTGTCTGATCATTGTTTTTTAATTTCAGAGGTCCTTTGGCAGCATGTGCATAAGGATCATCGTCGTTGGTTGGCGCCATTATTTAACACTAATCAATTATTTTTTTGACAGATTACCAAACACAAGCACAAACACAGCAACCGTAATTACAGAACAGTTCGTAGGTTATGAACACGAAGCTATATCACAGCGCCATCTGAAGGCAAGTTTCTGCGCATGTGCATACAACGAACGTTGCTACGAAGATCTGCAGTACTCTTATAAGTTAAATATAGACTGCGGTGTTTCTAAATTCTGCATATTAATAACTAAACAGAATATTGCATAATATATGAAGTAATGAAAAAAAAATCAATCAATTCATATAAAGTAAACGTATGTAATTAAAAGTACAAGATGAAAAAAATATTATATAATAAAAAAATCATACGCGCTAAACGATCGGATAAAAATCGGTAGATAAGCGATCATCCATTTAAAAAATGGATTATGGGGGTTTATTTATATGTATATATGTATATACGTACATATATATATATATACATAACACAATCATATTTTATAGAGCATAATAAATGCGATGACGTATAGTCCATTATTCTTCATTAATTATACAAGTTTACTTAGCATCATCATACCATGTACATTTAGCAATCAATCGGTTTTAATCTCTACATCGTGACGTGTTTTAATCGTTATCAAGTAATTTCAAGATTGCATATCATATAATAATTAATATTAATACCTTTGCGCCTGTATTTGTATTAGCTACCATTGTGGTCTATTATAATCATTAAATGCTATTACACTCCGATGGTAATTATAAGTACAAATAATAGCACTGATGCTTGAATCGATTGTCTAAAAACGAAAATATAAAAAATTGTATCTTAACGCTAACCGACTCGCGAGCTCTTCGATTTTATAATCCACGAGAACATACTTGGCATAAGCATTGTTTTTTAACTTTTTTCCATTAAATTTACTGCGAATTCCTCATTTTTAAACTTAGAACTGCTAAAGCTTAGGTTTAAGAAATTTTCTACGACAATGACTCAATTCTGAACAAAATCCACTGAACACTCCCTCGTGCGATTGATCCCAATTCTTTTACCGATATCTTGGGTTTTCCAACACGGACGCACAAGACTTTTTACGCGTATTAGCGTATTCCGCTTCGGGAATGTGCTATGAGCCATTGTAACGTAATATCAATATTGTCCTTTTCTTTGCAAGAGATGCTATAGCAACAAATCTCGCGATCTTGAATAGCTGACAAATTCCTGAAACAATTTTACACATTATTTGTACGAAGCCTTTAAAGTATAATAACGGTATCGATGGTCATTTCTTACATTCTTTCTATGAGCCCGTTCTCATCTAACGCATGGCTCAGGTCCCTTTTATTTCCCAACACCAGAACTGGTATCCCGGAGAGTTGAGGTTTGTCCAGTAAATTATGTAACTCGTTACGACTGGCTTCAATTTTTTCAGAATCAGCCGCATCAACCATGTACACTATAGCATTGACGCCTCTGCAGTATCTTTCCCACATGGATCGAAACCTTGGTTGACCGCCGATGTCCCAGACTTTAATGGTAACGTTTCCTTTGGTTATTTTGCGCATATTGAAACCTACTGTTGGTATCATGTCTTCGCTGAATTGTCCTGACTGTAACCAAGAGAAATTCATTTTTTAATGACACAGCTCCTGCACTAATCCTATAAAGACACAATCTTTCAGAACGTTGCACTTAAGCACATAATAAGCATATATTCTCGCATTACTGATAACTAGCTTAAGGTTATAACACAATCCAACGCCGTACCAATATAGAACTCTATTGGAGAAATAATTAAAATATGTTCTATATGTAAAATGAAACTGAACAATGTCTCAATACGTAAGTAACCATTACGAAACAGTATCTTCCTTGTTCGCAATTGCTCCTTCTATCCATCGGGACGCACCTTAACGATCTGCGGGCTTATCTTTAATGCACCAGTCATGTACAAAATTTAACCAAACAACAATGCAATTTGTACAGTTGTGATAATACACACAAAATATAGTGCTCTCTAAAATACAAGTGCGCTTTTGTCGCATTGCTTCACGTCCAACGACTCCGTTCCATTTTCGACACGTTGGCTAAAAATTTCGAAGGGGACTGACGCGATCGTTAAATGAAAAGTTTTCGTACCGCAATAACATTAACGAATGTAGTCTTTCCGCTATATTGAAGCCCAACGAGCGTAAGTTCCATTTCCTCCTTCCAAAAGAGCGACTTGAACCAGTCTAAGATCCTATTGATTAGCGCCAACATCTTGAATAAAATACAATAAACTTAGATCTCGTTAAACCGGCCGCAAAAAAACCCTCCTTTAGGTTCTTTCACCCAACGATAATGACGACAACGACGACAAAGACAACACTCGCGATCTTTGACATGTAGTCATTCGCGGACAGGAGTATAGTCGACGTCAGATACGTGCAGCAAGTGCGCACCACGCTAGTCAATGATCCGATTTCGCTAACTGTGAGCAAACAAATCTAAAGTTCTCGTGATAAATGTTATCATATGCAATTGTTTCGTCTCGAAATACCAACGACTCGCATTTCGAATGAATTTCTCACGTTCATGAGGATTTAACGCATGCACTGTTACTGGACAGTTTTGTCATTGACGTAAAGCAGAAGACCGGGCGTGCAGTGATTCTCAACTACGTGGCTTTGTTGATCCAACGCGCGATTTTATAAAAATTTAAAAAAGAATATTTTTTTTCCAGACTGTATAGATTACGATCAATTTTATTTTGAAAGATGATTTAAATGAGTTTAAATGACTCATTATTATCTTTCAATATTCGTTTTCAATGAAACCTTTTGAATGTTGTACGTGTTCGTGGGAAGTTATGAGGAATGTAAAAGATTGGTCGTTTAGTGGGCGGGAAAGAAAGGAAAAGTGATGATGTACGCGCATGAGTAGCTGATGCGTTCATCGAATGACTCACGTGTTGCTATACTTCCGAATGTTTGACTGTGCATTGAATTTATGAATCGTCTTTTATGAATACGAATTAATCAACTTTTTTTTTTCTCTTACCATTTGCCGTCGATCTGTAGATTATATTTACGAATTTGCAAGTTAAATCGATCTATTTATTAATAAAACATAAATTTTGTAATTATGCATCCGAAAAGTGATATATTTATGGAAGTAGTGATATTCGAAAAGAATATTTTTTCACAATGGTAGAACAGTAACTAAGTTCTTCGAATTTTCTATCTTTCTTTTTCATTATCCAATAACTATTTCTACATAAATATAACATAGAGATATTCTTGATACTTTTTATTATAAAATTCGTAATCGGAAAACGCCCACTGCAACGGAGTAGATAGCTTGAATTTTTTACCGCAGCGCCATTTAGTGGACGAATTTCGAAGCTTCTTACTAAGTCGATAATGTTACGATTACTAACCAACCGGGAAATTTGAATCGCTCCGTGCAATAATTCATAATACATAGCATTTTATTATTCACAAAAATACATCACGTGTCGCGAATGGACCCATCGCAAATTCATGAAGTTTACTATAAAATATAACCCTATATAAGAATACAATATTGTACAATTATCTCTTTCCTCATTCGTCGCAACCCTTCATTTTCAGATCTCTTTTCAAATAGAAACCGGGCAGTATGGATGACGTTAAACGTGTCGGCTCTCGAACATTTCCAACAGGAATACTTGCAACAATATAACTTCAAGTTCCCTGTCGATAGAGACAGACAGGCAGATAGATAGTTAGGTAGATAGATAGATAGATAGGTAGCTAGATAGATAGAAGAAAACGTCTACGCGTTTGAAATTTCATTTTAAACGGAGATCTTTATCTCGTTCGAACGAGAAGGGTGAACGAACTATTTATTATTTTTATTATTAATATTATTATTATTATTATTAATATTATTTATAACCGGAAAGAGAAAAAGAGAACCAAAAAAATCATGATCAACCTATCCTTTAAAAAAAGGCATTCTTCTGGAGGGCGCCATTATTCAAGATTTCCTTATGTACATAGCCGCGAAAGTATATAAAACAACGATATTTCCCCTTTATCTCTCGACGTGCATTCCGATCTCTCTACACACACAAATACATATATGTACACGTACATAAATTATAATCATTGTGCGCTTGTCGACTCCCCCCACACACACACTTCCCCTAATCCCTTTTCCGCCACACGACCAATTCTCAAGGAAGAACTTGCATTATCGTTCTTAATTGGCTCAATTAATGGCATACACTGGCATACTCGTTTATACCCCGCGATCATTGTCGATAGTACAAAACTAATCTACACCTATGTACAGGGCTTGTAATAACGAGAGAGACATGCAAAGCGAGCGAAATTCATGGCCGCGATTAAACGCGAATAAAAGAAGTACTTACAAATTCGAACGAACCAATAGAAAACCGAGCGGGACTAAAATCACCGTTTAAATATACACATTTTATATATATATATCTTTTTTTCTATAACATCAGAGACCGCAGTTTCCTTCGCTTTGCGTGACGTCACAACGCACGCCACACACATGCACACATATATATATACTCATTCAACATATTTTTTTTTTCTTCTTCTTCATTTATACACGCACACACACATAAACGCATACATATACACGCGGGAGATACGACCAATCGCAACGCTCGTTACGTTCCTCGTCGTTTTGAACATTGTTGCCCGTTCATTTATTATTATTTACAACACTGGACGCACTATCATGCGCGCTCGCGCGCACACGTTTCTAATCAACCTCGAACGCTTTTTATTATTACTTCTTCTTCGTCCGCATAGTGTCGGGTAAAATAATATTCACATCGTGGCATGGAATGCAACGAGGAGTAAAAAAGAACGATGGAATAAGAAAGTTTACCGATCGCTGGGAGGACTTCATTACAGCGTTCCACGGGAAAGTGTTCCCAAGATCCGGAATTGGTTATTACATTCCATTAAAAAAGAATAGGAGATAAGACGTTCAATGGAACAAAAAGATCTCACGATTCTATCGGACAAAACGATCAACGTGGAATTACATAACTGAAGTATTAGATTACACGTATGTACAAGAAGACGATGGACGAACAACAAGATGGCTAACGTTCGAAACGCGCTTTAGCCAATAACTTTCCATATCTATCTCTTTACTTTGACGAATACGGTACTCTTCGGTCAACGATGTATCCTTAAGAAGAGATAGCGAATAAAAACAGAAGAATATTAGCGCAGTAATCCATAAAAATGTTTTTATAATAAACTCGCACTCCACTGATCTTGGGAACGTATTTGCGAAGACGAGGAAGGAATATAGTGAAGGATAAAAGGACAAAATAAAAAAGGGGATTGCAAGAGGGACAAATCCACGTTGCAAAAATCGTTTTAACGAGCCAATGACGTGGCTTGATGAAGAACTGGAAGAACGATCTCGAGGATGATGATTTCCTCCTTTGGGTCACTCTTTCATCACGTAACCCTTTCTAAGATTGAATTCCGTAGCTGCAAGACTTTCTCCCTTGACGTAATAATCAGCAGCATCCCTTCTTATCGTGCTACCATTAGCGGCAACGTTGCCATTGGCGACACCATTTTCTTGTTGATTTCTAGAATGATCTTTAGTAGCACCGTTTGCCACGCCATTTGAAATACCATTGGCAGCCAATCTTTTGGCAATTTTCTTGTGTTGATAATTTTGTTGATAAAATTCATTGAAGAGGAAGAAGAACATGACGGCGTGTAGTCCGATCCACCAAACGAAAGCTTTTGGATAATTGCAATCGATGAAGAGTAATTGGAAAGCGTGAATCATTATGGCTATGAACTGGACCATCTGGAAAGCTGTGAGATATTTTTTCCACCAGAGGTAGGGTTGAACTTTGGGACCTAGTGCGGCTAAGAGGTAGTACGTGTACATAACGATGTGTACGAAGGTGTTTAATAGCCCAAAGAATGTTGAGTGACCACCTGAAATCATAATTGTTAAATATATATAATTTATTTATAAGAAATAAATATTAAATATCTATGATACGAGTGGCTAGCTTGAATTTTATTTTATGATATACGATGTGTCTAACTTTTTTCAAATAACATACCGGGTGTAAACTTAACACCAAACCACACGGACATCGGCATGCAACCATGATGAATAACATGAAGCGTCGACACGTGGTTGTTCTTCTTTCTCATTACAAAGAAGATCTGAAAGATAATATTACATTTGTCTTTACATAATATCAACTGTTTACTGTCTGATCAATGATTATCACTTACCGTGTCCATGAATTCCGTAAATTTTGAGAAGTAATACCACCAGCTGGCGTGCACCATCTAAGATTGTTGATGGATTAGTGATTGCAAAAATAAGTTCCTTTTTTGTATATATATAAACAATAAATAACGATTTTCGTTGACTATTATACGAAGTCCCACAACATTTTAAGAAGACGGTAAAAAAACAAAATTGGAACTTCGTAAATTCGAGTTAACGATGATCGTGATCGCTAGATCGTTCGTTTTTGTGCTGTTAATATCTAATCTTATTCCAGTCTCGTAAACAATTGAAATAAGAAGAAATCTTATTGGTAAGACAAGGATTCTATCTACTTTGTGATGCCATTCGTGAATATTGTTATTTGGACTAACTACTGTGTTATTCTGTTAAAACTAATTGTTAGGCACGACCTCAGAGTGTACCTTATGCTCTCGATCGAGCAAAAAGTATAACAGATGAATATTTTGGATCCTTATGTTTCATAACAAAATTTAAATGTATGTGTGTGTGTGTGTGTATCCACTGTAGCGACTAAACGACTGAACGAATCAAGCCAAAATTTATATACAAAATTTGATTGCACCTAAAGAGGAAATACTGACAATTTCAGTTCTTCTGGGTAAAATATGGCGGATATTTCAAAAATTGAAAAAATTTCTAAGAAAAGGGGGAAACGAACGTAGCGAATCGGTCGTGCCTAATGCCAAGCTTTTTCACTCGGGGTCCAGGGAGTAGGCGAGGCCAAGACTATGGCGAAGCAAAGGAATAGTAATGTGTGTAACTGCCAATGTATGTATGTTTGTAATTACGTATAATTTTATATGGAAATATAAATTTCAATAAAAATATGTAAAATATAAGAAAAAAAAAATGAATCATCTTTGGTATCAAAAAACAGTTAATAATGTGTGCAATGTCTTAATTATAAAAGAAAATTATTTAGTGCGAAAGATCAGAGTTATCAATCATCTACAAATATACTACAAGTAGATATACTACACTACTTACTGTTACTATTACTAGCGGTACACTTTTAGTGTGTTAATAAGGGAATTGTAATAGGGGAAACCTCACCCTCAGTACTTGGGGTCGTTCACTGTAGTCTACTGGTTGACACTTTAGAGAATACTCCCCCGTCAGCCATCCGGACATTCCTATCTGCAACCACAACCGCCAAGAAGGCCATTTGCCGGTGAGTAAAAGAGTGAAAGATAGATAGGCATAGACAGCAACTTGGTAAGAATATCGAAAAGATTTCTTTCCTGATTTCATAACCAGATATGCGAAGAGAAAATGAAAACGACAGAGAGAGAGAGAAAGAGAAGAAGAAAAGTAAGCAAAAGAAAAGACGAAGAAAAAAGGTAGAGTAAGTAAAGCATAATCCATTCTTATAGTTTCTACTTTTATTTTACACCATTTTCTCTTTACCCTCTTAATTAGTGTCCTGCTTCTTCCACCTACAAAAGGTATAGAGACTGCAATAATAATTAGACTAAACTACAGCCATCATTCAGTCCGCCAGCTAAGCATCCTAATAAAACGAACGAATTTTTTTTTTTTTGTTGTTTATATAAGTCTCTTTTACAGTTTCCTCTTCTTGCCCCTTAAAAATTTTTGGTAAATGTCTAAAAAATACCTCTCCTCCCGGAGGGGGTTCCCTGGACGTAACAGCATGTTTTTTGCGTTGATTATCGCAGCATTTTTTTTTTTTTTACGCTGCGATGACCGACGTATAAAATATATATGTTGTTAGGTTCAAGGACCCTCCCCCCCTCTACTAAATTAGACTATTCCCATCCTCTATCGAGGGGAGGGGGTGTTTTCTAGACATTAACCAAGTTTTTTTTTTTGCTTCGTTGCTTCCACTCGCTCGAACTTACCCTAATCGCGGTTGGGCTGTTCGAATAGTCCACTGGCTGGCAACGGAAACTATACTGGCCCCACCATCCACCCATCAGACACTGTATTTTCAAAAGAAACGAAATTATGCTGTTCTATGAGGTTCTAAGTTCCAATCGCATTCTTTGGAACCTGCTCGATCGTACCAATTGATATTTTGTGAATTGTGGTGAGAGTTTAATCATCTTGCTCGACGTTCTCGTTGTTTTTTTGTGGTTCGTGATAATAATTAATGTTTTTTGTTTTATAAGCAGATAGGAAAGAGAAGACAAATTAGAAAATGAACATAATCGACAAGAACTCACCTCGTAAAAGAGCCACGCGGAGAAGATAACTTGGAATAAGTTATAAATGATGAGGACGTTCTTCAATTGAAATGGCTTCCTATTTTCCATGAATTTTGGTCCCAAAACTTTGACGATGTATACGTAACCGAGACATATGAATAATGTTGGGAAAGGTGAACTCATCAAGAGCCAGTTTGTTGTCCTTGTGTCTGGAATATAAATAAATGTTTTTATCAAAATCTGTTGGATTTTTTTATTAGAATTTGTATAATTCCATAGAATTGTTATAATTAATATTGGCATGGTATAATCTTGATTAAAAATGTTATAATTTTATAAAAACGATAAAAATTATTAAAATATGTATGGATTATTATTTTGGAGGGTTCGTATTTTTTTTTCTAGCCATTTTGTGCATAGCAAAAGGTCAAATAAATGAACGAAATAATAATATAGCATTTATTTAATTAATTCTCAACTTTGGATCACGCCATACACGCATAGCTTTCGTATATATTCAACGCACGTGCTACTATCTTGCGTTTCCTGCCTGTGCCATCATCGAAATCACTCAACTGGTTATATCAAAACCACGAATAAATCAAGTCGATTCGATCGTCGTTAAAAAAATCAATAAACGGTCTCTGAACAATATCCTCCATTTATTAATTTTTTTTTTCCTATAACCAATATAACAAAGACGAAACAATCGGATGTTGTATGAGTAACATTGGAAAAAAATTTATGATTTATGCCGCACTTATTATTTACACGAATAATTTGCGAAATGCAAATTATCAATAGGGAAACAAAATTCCTAAAGTAAAATTGCGTAAAACGTGACAATGCATAGACGGAAGTACTTTTACGTACGAAGTCAATGCGTTTTTGCAAAATAATAAAAGAATATTTTTGCCAAATGTCATTTTACAGACATTCTATTACTCTTCTACGTCTTCGATGCATATTTCCATCGTTCAAAGTTTCGCGAATTATTATTCGCTCACGTTAGGTGATAAATTACCCAAAGAATCGGTCATATAATTGGAGTTAAAAAAAAAAATGAAAAAAAAAGCTTCTTGAAAAATGGATCGATTTTTAATGATTGTTAAACACGATCACGTGGTGTTTACTTTATTTTTTTCTAAAATTATACCTGCGATAATCGCGAAGAAAAAAAAAAAATTCCCCTTTATTATGCGACTACACGCGATGATCATATTGTTCGTGGAAGTAATCTCGTAAATCGCAACAATTAAATTGGTGATTGGCATAACGAAAAAGAAAATAAATGTGTCGATTCTCGGTACAATCGATTTCTCTCTCACTCTCTCTCTTAAGATTAAAGAATCATTTCTTAGGTTCTTGCATAATTCGTAATTCTCTGTATAAACAAATCATTGTTATATTCCTCTTGGAATTTTTTCTCATTGACAGCCTATCCGATAGATGAAACTAAATATTCTCTAACTTAACTAGTGTCAACGTGTCTGGCTTACGTTATGCTTAAATAAAGAAAAAGAAAAAAACTCTTACACGATAACACTCCCTATACATTGTCTTAAATCAATTTTTTTTTAATGATATCGATTTAATCGATGTTGCATTATACATATATATGATATTAATCGTCATTCATTAAAAAATGCAAGTACAATTATATAACGACTTATCAGTAGCCAAGAAGCTTACACGTGTAGTTGCTCGAAAAACAGAAAGAGAGATTATGATACGGAAAAACTAATTCACGTGGAGTAGATAAGAGATGAAAGGAAGAGAAACTATAAGAAAATTATAATCGTTCTCCGTTTGAAAATTAAAACAAAAAAAAAAAATTAATAGGGAAAAAGTACCGATTAATTGACGTTTCCGGGTTCTTCCTTAAAGAAATAATAATGATATGGCGGACGAGACGGTATAATGTTCGACCCTGAGCTCGAACACTAACATTTTCTTCAAGGTTTTTGGGCCCCTTTCCCCCACTCCAACAATGTAGTTATATATCATATAATATATGTACACGTATGTGTTGCCTATTGAAAGTTAAATATCTCTTTCTTCAACGTAGCATATTATTTTAAACTCGGATGGGTTCAAGTGCGTACATACCTGCGTGTTTGTCCAAGATCTCGTGGAACCGGTCCACGTACTGCATTATAATCGACATTTTGTTAAAAGACGCAAGGACGGATGGCTTCGTGTCCCGGAAATTCAGACGAAAGGCTCGGCACGTATCCTTCCTGAAACAAAGAAGAAATAAACGTTTTGTGAATTTTATTATAGCGTTAGAGGAAATGAGAGAGAGACGGCCAAGAAGAGTCTAGGTAATAAATCTTGAGCGAGCATTGATTTAAATAAATAAAAGGACACGCGTAAATAGTCAGATTAAACCTGTAGACAAATGTCTAGGGCCCATAATTCTTGTGCTGTCCTGTGCTTGTGAAAAATTATGAATATTTTTTTTTTTAATTTATATTGTATTAATTACTTTGATAACAAATACTCTTTTAGTTGATGTCCTAAGTTGTTAAGAAACAAAATGATATAAATTGGGTCCGATTTATATTTTGTCTAGGGCCCACTGGAGGCTTAATTCGGTACTGCACGCGTAAGTACACAGAATGAGTGTTAAAAGATAAGCAGGGTGGATTATTGATCTTTGGACAGATTATCCCCAATTTTAATTATTAACACATTCGCTTCGGGAAACCAGAATTCTGGTTTTAATATTATTATAGACAATTAGTAATATCGTAGTGGTCAATTTGTAAACTTAATTTGCATTTAGTTTCTTACCATAATGGATGAATTTGAAATCGAATTTTATAAAAGTAAAATAAATAATTTATGAAAAATATCCCGATGCGAAAACACTATTCAGCCTTTGCGTGTTTCATAAGCATTTATTTTTTTATTTACATGTTTGTGTCAGATAGTATTTTAAATTTTAAGCAAATGTAACAAAAGACAAAATTACAAATAAATAATACTTCGCTCTATTGGTACAGGTTTTTTTCTTCGAAGGAAATGAATCGCTAATTTTATCGTTTTTGTTACGTCCAGTTTCATAGTCTCTGTTTTATTTAATAACCTAAAAATTTCCATTGGATTGTTTATTTATTATTCATAGAGGAAATTTTTCATCGAAACGAAGAAATTGGATTTTCGCGATTATGCATCGTGTAACCCTTGACCGTTGGTAATACGATTATTGGAACGATATATTGAATGAATAAATGAATGAACGATTTTTCGATGTGTTTTTCATAAAATGGCCACTACCTACGCTGCTAGTGAACGGACATTATAAAATCGCGCAACACTTTGGTGTCGCTCGACCATGAATCGCAATTCGACCTCGAAACGTCGTATTATACGATCGTTCACGTACAAGGCGTAACACACGGTTCGTTAGTACAAAATTATCGCACGATTGATTTGGAATTTTGTTCTCTTCGTTTCCGTTCACTATCACGATTTCTAACGACTGGTATTTTTTTCTTTTTTTTTTTTTTTAAACAATCGAATTAATATATTCGTCTAAATCGTTTTCTTTTTCTATTTTCAATTAGAAATCTCATTTTTTTTAACAGGAAAGAGAAATTGTCGATGAATACATTTTTTTTTTTTTTAAATTCCTGAAATGTTTTTTTTTCCTTTTTTTGACAAGTTCAATGCGAATATTCCATTCATTTTTCTTAAATAACATAAAAATAAGAAAGAAAACAAATTTTCCGAGCATCAGATTACGTTACGGCCCTGAGAAAACAAAGTCGCTAGACGATTTGGTAACTCGTTGGATTTTACTTTCAATGCAACTCGGCCAGCCAAGAGAATTCCCGTCAAGGTCAATTGTCGATGCATACAATTCGACCTGTGTCATCCTTTTAGCACATCACCTTTTACTAAAGATCGATAATCGCGATTGATGTTTCATCTCTTTCATTTCATTGATTTTCTTTCCTTCGCGTGACCTCCATCTTCCTCATCCAAATTTTACGCTCGACGTTTCGTCAAAATTAGGTTAGAACGTACGTTTATCACGTGATCGGTTCGAACAATAATTCTTTTCATTTTTATTTAAAAAAAAAAAAAAACAATACTGTCCATTTTTTAACATCTATTTCAGCGATATAAAATTTTGAAAGGCACAGCACGATTTCTTGCGGTACGATCGAATAAAAATAAAATCCCCAAATTTCTCTTTTCCTATACACAAGTTTTGTAAAAAGAACATATAGACGTAGGGTGATGATAAAATGTGAATGTTATACTCGAAGACAGCTGTCCATTATGTATTCCAATCCCGTGTCACGTCTGAATGCAAATTGTATCTTCATTTTCCACGTATATACCTACGTACGTACTGGTAATAATGAATCGGTCTAGATGAAACAAATGAGATGAATAAAAGTAGTTCGTAAAACGTTTTACAAAATTTACGTGAACAAGGAAAAAAACTTCTATAAATAATTTTTAACGAAATATCTCCATCTCTTTTTTTATAATACTAACAAACATGGAACTTAAGAAAGAATAAAAAATAATAAGAGGACCAAAATGGCATCCATACAAAAGCCTTGTAAATATATACCCACGAATGATCTCATGTCTTCTGTCACATGTCAAAAAAATTGATATTTAAAAAAAAAAGAAAAACTAACGTGGGAACCAAAATGGCGGCCAAAGTTACGTCTACGGTAAATTCGACGTAGTCCTGTAGAAATCGTATCTCTCGCGTATGATCGCAAAGCATCGCAACCGATCCTTTTGGTCGCTTGCAAAACGAAAACTCGAAAACGCGTCGAGCAAGCAAAATACCTCGAGATTATATTGCGAAAACCGTATACATTATAACAGGGCGAGGACGGAAAACGGGCCATGGCTTCCACGCGTGCGAGCTCCAACTTATGTTGTACCTTTCTGTGTGCACATGTATATTTGTGCATGTGTGTGTGTTACGTGAGAAAGAGAGAGAGATCGCGCCATTGCATAAGAAAATCGTTCATCGTTCCTCGTTACACATTTGTGTGCGTGCTTCGAAGCTATTTCATACTCCCCCACCCCCTTTTTTTCTCTTCAATGAAATTCATTATGAACATAAATAGACATTTTTTTTTCTACTCCAAACGATGTCTTTATCGCATTCGTACTAACGGCAACGTAAACATAACGTTGAAGCACACTCATATTAAAATTAATCGATCGTAAAGAGAGATCGAAAGAGGGATTATTGAGAAAAACAAATTTATTAAAGTCAAATACGTAATCTGTTCAAGTTTATTACCCTTATTTCATACTAAAGAATCTTTCTATCGAATTATTGATCTAATAAAAAAGGTATTTTGAAATTATAAGTTTTTTGCAATTAAAATTGTTTTTTTTTTAATAGAGAAGCTTGACGTTGATTAGAATTGTGCAATTAAAGAAGTTACAAAAATGGATAATTTTTTTTTATATTAATGTACAAAAAAAGAAATATTGTAATTTATATTAAAAGGAAGCTATTGTTAATACGTTTCCAAAGGGTCGTGTTCGAGAGGCTACCAGATTCAACGATCATGTGATCGTAGAAAAGCAATTGAGTTCACTTGAGACTTAAAGATGGCAATTAGAGGCTACGTCGAGGTCGATATATAGCCTCGCGTGGCTGAAAGACGAATAGCTCGGATCTTCCTCGTGAATTAGGAGAATGAACACGAGCTGGTAGAACAATTAAACAATTCTGCATGCGGGATGTCGTTAAACAAAAAGTATAAAAAATATACAAATTCATAAGATGACTGTAAAAATCAATTTTTTCGGATAAATTTTATAACGTAATACGATAATTATTAACAATGGTTTTCTTTTTAAAAAAAATGGAATATTATGAATTGTTTTATTATCATTTAAAAATTGTTTTGTATATCTTACTTTATAAATTCGTAACATCAAAAAATGATAATTTGTGATAACCCCGTGTGGCTGGGTCGAAGTGTCTCGAGCAACATGCGTGAGGCCAGCACACGAGTATACATCGTTTAGCACGTGCACCATAGTAATGAGACGATAAGTATTACCGAGCCTTACGAAGGTGGAAGGGGACAAGGTCGAGATATCATAGAGACAAGACGTTCCTTCCTTCTATTATTTTTTCATCCGTTCCAAATCACGAGGGTACAATTAAAAGTAAAATGAAACTGAAGATAATTATGTAATAATCAAACGAAATCATTTCGATCTTTTTACCATATACCGAACAATTCGAAATGAAAAAGTAAAAACAATAATAAATATGATTGAAATGATACAAAAAAAAAAAAAGAGAAGCCAAACAAATACTACTTGACTAAATAAAACAATTTCAAACTTTATTAACTAGAAATTAAAAAAAGTTGATCAATAGCAACTAAAAAGTAAGGATTTGACATGATCTAAAAAAAATGTCGGATCTTATCTTCAATTGGAATATTTCTAAAACCGTCTGGATAAAGGGATACCGAGGTATGCATCATTATCGTCATCGTCGTCGTCATAGCCATCATCATTATCATCGTGGTTGTTCGCAGCAGCCGCAACAACGAGGAGCGAAAGTGCATAGCTGAGCGAACTCGCGAGTTACGGAGAGTCACTCGCTGCCGTAACGTATTAATGGCAGCGCGTGATGCGACGTCGTGACGAGGAAAAGAGAGCGGACGATGGATGGAGTGAGAGAGAAAGAGAGAGAGAAAGAGAGAGAATGAGAGAGACAATTATGTTATATAATCAGGGTATTAAAGTCTTGAACGACACGAAACAAACCACTAAATTCCCTTTCAATTTTGTTATTGAAATATGTCAAATTAAAAGATTTGTCATTTTTTTTTTTTCATTTTCCAATATGACGGGTCAGTCACAACACATTTATCATTCTGATGTAATCAGTGTATTAAACGTATTTTACCTTAGATACTAGATCATAAAATTCGTATTTAACCAGGTTACAGAATATATTATAAGAAACGCCATCTTTTTTTTCAATATGGCGGATTGAGAGCTAAAGTTCTTCATATTTAACTCGTTTACTTCAGTATTTTTTTAGAAACGAATGCAAATGTATTTGTGCTATGTTTTTCTGTAATAGTGTAATGGCACAATATTGGAAAACAACATTGTTTAAATAAATAAAATATAAAAAAAAAAAATACTGTGTTCAGTTTTTTTTTTTTTCTTGAAAATGTAGTGATGGATTCAAGACAGGAATCGGTTTTTTAAATTTTACCACTCGAATTATGATTTCAATGTAGTGTGAGTTGCATGTTGGTAGACATAGCTGAAAAATCAAGACAAAGTCTTGAAATTCTTGTCTTGCCGTCCATCACTATGAAAATAGTGAAAATAGTCCTAACAGAAGAAACGAACTAATGAGAAAAGTTAATTTTTTTTTCATAGAAGAACCTAATTTTCTTTCTTTACTTAGCTTCAATCTGTTCTTATCTTTACGTTTATCTTTACATTCTACTTTCATATCTTCCATCCATCTACTAAATCTTATTCCCCAATCCCAACACTATCTTCACTTCCTTTTTTTTTTCAATTGTACCTTCACGCCTTTGTAATTGAATTAACTATCTAACCACCGATCTATCTATTTACTTAACACTTTTCACAGATTTTCTAAACCATTTGTTTGTAATCCAGCGGATCTAACTCGTATCGATCTAACACGTAAGTCGAGTTTCTCGCGGCCGAGAGAGAAAGCAAGATTCGATTCGTTTCAGAAAATTCGCATTCGTGTGTCGCAATCTCCTCTCACGTAATAAGTAGAAAAGTTGGTTGGTTAGTTCATTGGGCGCATGCTTTCGCATGTTCCCAGATGAATCCATACCTGAATATCATCTTTCACGTATACATAACTATATTATATTTTTGATATATGAGTCAGTGGTTACGAGTCATATATTTTTCATTTTGACATATATATTTTTATAGTTTTAATCCAATATAGCTAATACGTATTTAATAAACGACAAATTCAATTTTTTTAAATATTTTAAACCACGCTTAAAATTATTAACACGAATAATATATATGCTTATTGTTGTTGTTTAGTTGACGCATTCCAATCGCATCTCATTTGAAAAGCCATGACGACTTTATTCCGTTGCACTTCGTAAGAAGCACGATCCTACGACATACTTTCAAGATTCTCTCCGACGCCGACGAGTTTCTTCTCTCTTTTTCTTTACATTTTTTTTACATCGTCCCGAAACCTCCGATGATTTATCATATGTACGTTATCGCGAATCGTTACAACATTTATCGTAAGGTAAACGCGACGCTCGGATGTTATCGTCTCGGCTCATTAACCGGCACTTGCCGTGAACCCGTTAATATAATCGTCTGGAGAATGTTTACAGAAACACTTACGATTATTTAGAATAATTCTTAGTACGTGATAAATATCTTTTCCCGAATTTAAAAATAAATTATCTCGTTATAAGAAAAAAAAAAAAAAAAAAAAAAAATTATGGCATTTTTTATTTATAAAAGTGCTCTATAAAAATTGTTTAACGTTTTTTTACCTAAGTTGACAATGATTGAAAACCATACGTGAAAATCGTTTACAACAAAATTACAAAAGGATATTAAAGATTAGGTTAACACCATAGCACAATCTTGGGAAATTGAAGGCGTTAACCTAATCTTTAGTATATATATTTCTAATCCAAGTACAACACTCAAATTTATTTATAAAAAATTAATTCTTCTTTATAGGGTGTCCGAATACTTTTGGGCGTCACCGTAGGTACTCTAAATACTAGAAACACGTAGGGATTAAATCTGTTTTCCTCATCCTCCTAGAGACGCGCTTTCGGAATCGGTATGATTGCTATTCTAAACACGTGGGGTATCGCTCCTCGTACGTAGCTACAATGTCAAGATGTTCGCAACCCAGGTAAATAAGTTTCAACGGAGCGTAACCGAGCCGATAGAAAAACAGGAGCGCGTTCAGTTTCGTCATCCTTGGGACATCGTATATTTTGTAAACGTTACCAACGAAACGTGCCAATCGTATTTCTAAAATAAGGTCAAACAATCGCCGTAGACGAATTATCGAGAGTTAATCCTTGCGAAAGGAATAATCTACTCCGAATGAAAGTTGACCATGATTTCCATCATTTTTATTTGGCCTTTATTTCAGCCATTTTTATAGACCCTTCCAATCGTATCAAATGATTGGGACAATTTTATTATATATGTACGCTATCATTTGCAGCTTGTTTTTATTTAAATGGACAACTCGGAAAAATTCCAGTCATGAAAGCCCAGTTGTTACGAAACATTTTTAAGGAAATACGACAAAACTTATGCAACTGCCTAATAATTCAACGTTGTTAATTAGGATTTATTGAAATATTTATTGTGCGTGGCCAACGTAATGCTCGTTAATAAATAAATCAGGAAGAGGTGCTATAAGTCCTGTTACGGTAGGTGAAATTTCGCGATTCGATCTATTGGGAAAAAAAAAGAACGAAATTTCTAAGAGGAAGTCAGATTAGATGAATCGTAATTCACATGGGAACATATGGCGAGCGGGCGTAATACTAATTACTTTTTTATTATCATAAATTAGTTCACGAAAGTTGATCATAAAACGTGCGATCACAATTGTTTTTATATTTTCCTTCCCTCCCACCCCTTCTTCTCTTTTTTCCTTTTCAATTATTATCTAACGTAACGCCAGCTCGAAATCAATGAACTTTCTTCGCCATTTTTCACGCTTGGCAATAGCCAGACCACGGTCGTTGCCGTTGAAGGTTCTTGCATAACAAGTTTGTTGCTGTCGTGGAGAGATAAACGAAGACCGATAATATGAAGACACTATTCGTTCAAAGAATTTGATTTTTTATTATAAAACTTGAAAAAAAACGAAAGATTCACAAAAGTTTTTTTTTCTATAAAAAAATATTAATTTAATGTTGAAGGAAGCTTGGCATTCTTTAAACATCGTTTTCTTGAATAACCTTTAACCCATTTACATCATCAGGAAGTACGAAAAAGAAGGTTCTTATGAGCAAATTTTTTTTTAATTATATTTAAGTATAAAAATTACAAGTAAAAGAACTTCATACTTCAGCATTCTGTAATTAAAAATAGAAACAAAATGTAAATAAATAATAGTAATAAAATTTATGTAAGAAAAAATAAACTGCAAAATTTACCCATTTACCCAAAATGCCCATATAACTATGGGCGTAACCTACGATAATGAGAGTATAAGTAATAGTGTTAAAACTGATAACGACGGGAATGCTGATTAGTTTTTTTTTTTGCAGTATGATAGTATTTGAAGTGTTGAATGCATAAAGCAATTTCACAATTTTCACACGGATTAATTGTTTCTCTTCTTTACACATTTACATAATACAATAGTCACCAACAAAATTGAGCGTATATATACGCTATTGATGCAAATGAGTTAATAGGATAGATAAAATGTTTTACTTTTTTGTTCACTCCGAAAAATTTTAACCAGCTCCCATTATATTCGTTTAAACAATGGATGTGTACAAATAACGTGTCCTTCGTTATAATAAACGAAATAACTGTTGTATATATTTATTTTATCGTAGGAGGAAGTTACCGTTTAAGGTGGGCCGCCGACCTTGCGTTCGATGCGAGCTCGTCGCCTTGCAAAACCGAAGACATTAGAATTTAGACAATGCTCTCAGGAACGTGAAATAATAAAAACAACGACCTATGACTTTTTGTTTTAACTTCCTGACGTATAATTCGCAATATCTCGTGCAGATCATGCTCTCCTGTATAATTTTCGTATGCCAAGTAAGCAATCATTTTAATCAAATACATTGCTACATATGTCACATTCCTATATGTGCAAATGTAACAAATGATTGTTACATAGATACTTTACATGTATAAATTATTCTAAAATTTATTTTATACAAAGATCGTACCTCACATAATGTTCAATACTTTTACATATATTCACAAGATATTTAGCAACCCCGAAACATTTATAAGCTATTTCAACTTCTAATCGCTCTAGTACTTCTAAATATTTGTATAAAACTATTCCAGCACTATAAAATTCATTCGAAAGTATATCACACGAAACGTTATAAAAAAAAGACAAGAAAAGATGCTGAAAACCAAGTAAATAGTGAATCGAATCCATGTATGATTAGAAAAAAAAAATAAAAACAAAAAATCGAGACCTGTTATTTGATTCTCGTGTTGGTCAAACGTCCGAGAAATTCGAGTTAACGTTCTCGAGGTCCCCTTCGAACGAGCAAACCTCTCAAACGACTATAAATACGGTCATTAAATGATCCCACGGTCTCACTCTCTCTCGTATGGTACACTATTTATCCTTCCCTTTCTTTTTCATCTACGTGTTTCCTATAAAAAAGTGAATTGCGAATCGAATTTAAAATTCAAATGACCTCGTGCATTCGTTCCAATCATTAATACATCGTTGCGTTCGAACAGTTGTTACAATGATCGATATCGACAAAACTTCCTTGTATCGATTATCCTAGAATGTCTAGCAAGACGTTTGGTCAGGTTGAACGAGACCACGAAATGAATCTTTGATCGCGTACAAGTGCAATGAGATTTCTCGACTCGACTTGAGTAGAACGAATTTATTTATACTCTCATTTAATTAATAATCGAGATTGTTCAACGATGATCATCAAGTGAATGGAAAAAAATTGTATAATGGAATGATATCTAATGACTCGGTAACTAGATAATTACACACGTGACAGCTGTATTATGTTTTTCTATCGTATCCATTATATCTTTTTTCGTTCCTTATTACATATTCTCTTTTTTATTTTCTTATTGCATAATTATTACCATTATTCGATATGTTTTGTCTATATAAAAAGATAATAAAAAAAATCACAAATGGACCATATTATATTTAAGTTGATTGCACGTTCTTCTCAACTTATTTACAAATAATTTACATAATCAGGTATCATTTCTTGTTTCTATAAAAAGATAATACAAAAATGACAAATTGACCATATTATATTTCAGTTAATCGCACGTTCTTCTCAATTTATGTACAAATAATTGAAATAATCAGGTATCATTTCTTGTTTCTATAAAAAGATAATACAAAAATCACAAATTGACCATATTATATTTAAGTTAATTGCACGTTCTTCTCAACTTATGTACAAATAATTGAAATAATTAGGTATCATTTCTTGTTTCTATAAAAAGATAATACAAAATCACTAATTGATTATATTACATTTAACTTAATCGCACGTTCCTCTCTACTTATGTACAAATAAGTGAAACAATTATATAAAAATAAATGACATTTTCAATTCGATACGTTCAATTTGACTTTCGTTCGACTTAGGTGTATCATTGATAAAAATATATATCGCACGTGTGGAATTCATGAATCGGCGTTTATTATCGCTTACCAAAATCTACACGAAGAAAGTCCAACGCAGTCCCTCGACGAGCGTAATCGGTTGTCGTAATAGGCTTTGCCGATTTTATAAGAAGTCGAGTCTCACACACACATACGTTGCTCGGCAACACACGAACAAGGCGAACCGATCTGAACGACTTTCTCCGTTCTTTCTTTCTTCTTTTCAATAATATACTCTCTCTCTCTTTTCCTCACACTAATCGCAAATTTTCCGAAATTTTCACACTGGAACGAACGAGGAAGTATAAAAAAAAAAAAAGAGTCAAAAAAAATTGCCAAAAGCACGGCACGACGGACGAGTTCGGTGATCAGACTAACGAGACAAATGTATTGTCCTTTTCTTTTTTTTTAATTATTCCTCGTTAACACGATCAAGTGTGTCTATAAAAATTGATTAAAGTGTTAAAAAAAGGGTACGACACCAAACTACCGTGTTATATGTATACATCTATATCTATATATGTATATATAACATATATGTCTTTATACTATAAACGTACGATATATTATACACGCCGATTGAAGAAAAATATATATATAAAAAAAAAAGAGATACCGAACGCGCCACCGTCGTGCCAACTTGCGGACTGACAGGCCTCACGCCGGTGCATTGCTTTTAACCGAGCCGCCATATTGGTACATACGCCACTTACCCGCTTCTCGTCTACTTCTACCTTTCCCGGCGTACTCACTCTTGTTTCTAACTCTGTTTGGCTCCTTCCATGTGTAGTATTTATGTGTACGTGTAGTAGAATACATTTGTGTAGGTGTCTCTGTAAGCGAATCCTACACATTCGCTTGTACGTATGAACTTTGGTCGTCTCGAAATCCTTTTTTTTTTTACCCTTCGACGTATATTCTTCGATCGGTAGTAGGATACTGACGACTGACGCCACGTGATCGCGTCATATAGGAAATAGAATGACGTAAATGTGCTTGTAATTTTCCTTTCTTTTTGTATTCTTATCTATCTCATGGTTTTTTCTCTTAGTATTACTTGTTTTTGTTGTAGAAGTTTTTACCATATGTCTCAACCCCCTTACTCGTTCCGTCTCCAATTCATCATATCGTCGTTTCATTTACATCTCCCTAAGTTTTATCACATGTAATTTCAAAATTTGAGATCAAATATTTAGATATCACAAGGAAAATGATTCTTCTTCGATCGTCCTCGAACGTGGTCCGAGACTTTGAAGTTTATATGGGTATTGTAACGATGATGACGTCACGTGTCTCTCGCACGAAGTACCGCGAAGAATGCGAAATCTCTTCTGCTCGAGAAATTTACGATTGAGGAGATTTGTATGAAGAGAGAGAGAGAGAAAAAAAAAACCGATTTTTTTCTGCGGGATCGATGATCTTTTAGTTTCCTTTTTACTACTTAATTTATACAAGAAATTTCGGCAGACATATTGAATTATTCAAATGTAGAGGTTAGAAGGCGTCCGTCGAAAATAAATTCTTATTAATTCGTCGCATATTCCGCGAACTCGTAAAATTCCATTGAAATATCATCGAAATGGTTTTTTTTTTTTTTTCGATAGATCGTGTCTGTATTTGGATATTCATTTGATATTTCATGTATTATGTAAAATTGTTCACTAAGTAGACTCGTATTACTTTTTATATCGTAACATAAATATTTAGACTTCGCACTGGAATGATATATCTTTTCCTTATTATCTCATAATCGTTTAGCATTATTCATAATCATCGATAGTCAACAATTTTTTCACATTAACCAGACATAGGCGTACACCGTCTATGGAAAATGATTTCCTGACGCGTGGAAATGAAGTTTGTCGCGAGTTACGCGATAATAGACGAGGGAAAGCCGAAATTGAATATTATTCGTCTTGTTAACGAGCAATGTAAATTCAGTAGCACTAATGTTTCTTCGCGTCTGTCGATTACACGATCTATTGGTATTATGGACAATTGTTTGCTTTTGAATATGCATGATAATGAACGACCCTAACCTTAAAATTACTTTCATACAATAATATTGGCAGTTTATTAAAAATTCGATTGGAAATAACGATAAAAAATTCTTCTTGCCTAACAGAATTTCCAAAGGTCGACCGATTTAAGGAAGAAATATGCGTTCGAAGGAAGAAAACAAAGGGGAGGTTAAGTTCAACGGACACGGTTAAGTATACGGAGAAAAAAGAAAGAAATTATTCGTCCCGTGAATAAAATATTCAAATGACGCGCGTTTGATACATTTTATGTACGCCGTTGTAGTTTTATCGAGGTTTGTGCGCATAAGAAGGTGTCTTCCTTATTTCGCTTTTCTTTAGACGCAAACGGATGAAGCACGGTAGCGAATATACATAATGTATGAAGTCAAAGCAAGCTCGATTACAAGATGTATCATTGTTTTGTCCAAGAAAATACGTAGATAAAAATGACGTAAAAGAAGAGGACCACGAGCTGGATTCAAATTTCGCGGGAAAATTCGAATATTTCCAATCGTTCTTCTAGTGAATTCAAGGTTGCAACGAGTATATGTAAATAAAATGACGTAGATAAAGATTTGGAAAGAGAATGACGAGTTCGAATAAAAATACTCACGTGACAAATTTAGTGGGAAATTCCAATACTCGTGATAGTTTTTGATCGAATTCGTCATTGTCTCGTTTAGGTATACTTGTGACTTAAATAAAATGATGTAGAAAAAGATTCGAGAAAAGGACTATCGTTTGAACTCAATTATCGGGTTAAACATTTGGCGGGAAAATTGAAACGTTTAAAAACGTACTTTGCGATCGAGTTCAACGTTCTTTGGAAGGATACTCACTGTGTCTTTCCCCCCCTATAAGCACTTTTAAAGTCTAAGGACGTCTCCTTGGAGGGATTTACGAGGATCGTTTTATAAAACGCAAAGTCATTCGATCGAAGACGTTCGCGTCCAACGGACTTTGTCCCGATGCGTCAATGAACTTTCATGATGCTCTCATCGATAGCGAAGGAGACTACTAAAAGGAGATTGGAAATCGATAGATCTTTTGACAAAATTAACATTCACTTCTTCATCATGTTCTTGATGACATTTATTAATGATAATTTTACTCATATGTTATTCTGTTTAATCATTAACCAAATTGTTGTATGAATCTAACTATGAAATTTGGAGAAGGAAATTCAAAGATTCGAAAGCATTTGACATAGTTCAAAGTTGTTCGAATATACGTGTGTGGAATTAGAAAATAATATGGAGTATTCTATCAATACTAATGCATTTTTCCATAAATTGTAAAAAGTAGAATTCAGATAATAGTTTGCTGATGTATAAGATGTTAATCAAGTTTATTAATATTAACGAATTTTTTTAATCGATCGTCCCAACGATAAGCCTTGTCCTTTTGCCCCACCATTTTTTCTCGGATTTCCTTTTTTGTCATTCCTTGTCTTTTTAACGAACATGGAAGGACGACTGGACCGTCTTCTCTAAGTTGTCGAATATGATGGAAAAAAATGTGTAAAAAATAGCTAATAACGATAATATACATCTGAATGACTAATGAAAATCGGATGTTTTAAAATTTGTGACAAAAGCCGTTTACTTGGGCCATTATAGTTTGATTTTCGATTATAAATGAAAGCATAATAATGCAGACGACCTTAGTCCTTTTAAGTAAATTAAAAAAGTGTGAAAATTAAAAAATAACCAAAACTCATATACATATATGTTCATATACATTGATAACAAATACCCAGGGACGTAATTACCATATCAAAAAATAATTTCTAATATCTTTCTATTATATGGTCCTTCTCGATTCAAAAATTTTATACGATCTGGCAATCATCGTCGATGATTCGTCGTATTCCGTATTATTTGGCATCGTGTGCGATGAGCGCGTTTGCTAAACGACCTCTTTCCACGTTATGACGACGACACCGAAACGAGCTCTTGGTCTCTTTCGTAAGAGAGCAACACACGTAATTTCCTACGCATAGGAATCGCACGTTGATGGTCATCCTAGTACGATAAGAAAAAAGAAAAATTAAAAATCAATTATTACAGGACAAACAAAAGGAAGGAGAGACGATTAAAAAAAATTACATGTAAAAAAAACTTTAAAAAAAAAACAAGCGTTAATTATGTGTACTAAAACGACAACGATAAGAATTTTTTTAAAAATAAATGGACAAAGTTCGAATAGGTGAATCCTAATAAAAAGTAATATCAAAATTATCGCTGTAACACATAATGTATAATGTTGGAAAAAATTAAAAACAAAATATGAAATAACTAACCAAAGGGAGGAGATACGATTATAAAAAAAAGATTGACATTAGTAAAAAAAAGTGTTGAAATAATAGCCAACATATGAAATATAGATAACACATATGAAATTAATTGCTTATCTCATATAGGTATGGTGTAACATAATTTAAAAAAAATTTTCGAAAGTCGACTTAATTACCCTTTCTTCGAATGGCCCATATGTACTCTACAAATGACCAACATTGTATACACTAAATAAATGATTCATATATGTACATTACACGAATTGCTCATTTGCCAAAGCGATTAACTCATGAAAGCAAAAAGTGGAGAAAATATTTCAATGGGTATAAAAAGTTAAGCATCAATCACAAACTTTGGCACTAGAATCTTAAGATAAATTCTTCTTTCGTGCGTACCCTACATAAATGGTTCACTTAATAAATTATTTTATTTGAATTTCAAATAACCAAATAATTAGTCAAAAATCATTTGATTATTCAAATAAACTAACACATGATTATTTCAAACAACATGTAGCCAAATAAAATAATTTATTATCTTAATAATTATTTTTCAAATAATTTATTTGGATAATGCCTATCCCTGATTTACCTCCCCCCCATACAACACATGAAATCACTTTCGCAAAAAAAAAAAGAATTTCCAAATCTAGGTAAGAAGAAAGCAAAAAGTGGATAAAATATTTCAATGGGTATAAAAAGTTAAGCATCAATCACAAACTTTGGCACTAGAATCTTAAGATAAATTCTTCTTTCGTGCGTACCCTACATAAATGGTTCACCTAATAAATTATTTTTTTTGAATTTCAAATAACCAAATAATTAGTCAAAAATCATTTGATTATTCAAATAAATTAACACATGATTATTTCAAACAACATGTAGTCAAATAAAATAATTTATTATCTTAATTATTATTTTTCAAATAATTTATTTGGATAATGCCTAGTCCTGATTTACCTCCCCCCATACAACACATGAAATCACTTTCGCAAAAAAAAAAGAATTTCCAAATCTAGGTAAGAAGAAAGCAAAAAGTGGAGAAAATATTTCAATGGGTATAAAAAGTTAAGCATCAATCACAAACTTTGGCACTAGAATCTTAAGATAAATTCTTCTTTCGTGCGTACCCTACATAAATGATTCACCTAATAAATTATTTTTTTTGAATTTCAAATAACCAAATAATTAGTCAAAAATCATTTGATTATTCAAATAAACTAACACATGATTATTTCAAACAACATGTAGCCAAATAAAATAATTTATTATCTTAATAATTATTTAACAAAAAAATAAATTGGATAATGCCTAGCCCTGATTTACCTCCCCCCCCCCATACAACACATGAAATCACTTTCGCAAAAAAAAAAAAGAATTTCCAAATCTAGGTAAGAAGAAAACGAAAGTAATTTGATCGAAGCTCATCGGATTTGTACCCTATTACCATTGTTATCCAACTTAGAACCGGTAACACTGCCACCGTCGTCGTAGTGTACCACCAACGATTACGGCGATCCTACTCTAAATTCCTCGTTCGGACGTATCGTTATTCGTGTGAAGAAAGATCGTCTTGGACGACCTTGTCGGCTGTTCTTTTTTCGGGTCGCGAAACGCGCGGGCGCGAGACTCCGATGGCCGTTTAAAGAGAGGGATCAGAAGGGGGCTGAGGGGATAAGGGAAGAAATTTCTCGTCGGCATTGCCGAGGCTACGGAATAGCATGTTGCGAGTAACTTGCTCGCTTACCATCGCTTTGGAGAAAGTTTCGCTCTTCGAACGAATTATATATACGTTGCTGTTGTTGCTGAGCAGTTACTACCAGTCTCGGTTTTCCCGTCGAATTATTTATTGGATTATGACTTTTTATTTATTCAATGCCGATCGGATTAGGATAGAGTCAGGATGCAAGATGATCATTGTTTTTTGGGTTTGACAAAGATCGACAGGTTTTCGAGGTTAGGGTAAAAAATTGTTTTGGACTAAAATGTCTTCCCTGGAAAAAAAAAAAACAGGCTTTTTCCAGGTCGATCAATATTTATTTGTGTGACTTGTTTTTAGTAGATGCTGTGGTTTTATTGTATGATGGAATTGGAGAGTTTATGATGTTGAGAGCATATATGGTAATGATTGGTACGTGAGAAAATTGATTCCTACCAACTTTCCCAAACATGGTGAACACGTGTTTAAGGTATTATTGGATCGATCAGTTTATAAAAAGCAATTTGTACACCACAGGAATCAAAATGGATTATTATGTATATTCATATCATTTAAAAGAGTACATCCATTATTCCATTCCATGTTTTCTTTTAACCGGAAAACGGGATTTGCTTTACAAAGAATTCCTAAGAGAATCGATGCCAAGTGAGAAGAAGAAGAAGTCGAAGAGGAGGTCTTGATTTATTAATCATCGGGCTATCGTTGTACACTCGAACGACGATACTCGTCGAAGGCCACGCTCTTCGTAGAAACCCTCTCGTCTATACACGATCAGAATATATAAAGGATCATCCGGACGATCGTGTGTGTTCCTGTACGCACGCACGATCCAAGGCACACGTGCTTAAACGTATTTAGGTATATGTGCGTTCACTTTTTCGAGTAGCCAACAAATAAGGCCGCATTTTCCTACCTAACGAAATCTTCTCGAATTTTGTGTCAAAAATTCATTTGAAATCTTGTCAATTCATGTATCATTCGAGACAACCCAGAAGCCATAATTTGTTGATCCATCGAAGAGGAAAAAATTTCAAGGTCTCGAAAGTGCATCATTCGAAAGTATCGAACCCTTTTGCCCTTCGAAAATCTCTTCTTTTTTTTTTCTTTTTCCTCTTACCCACCTGTCCTTCGTCACGTTCATCCGTCTAGATCAACGATTGAATGACGTCAGCTTTGAGATTTCGAGCTCACCGGGAGGCCAGAACGTCTGGCCAGTTCGACGAATCATTCTATTAATTCTCTACGATGACTAAATGACCAGACGCCCTGGCGCTAACGCGTCTAAATCAAGTTAAATAAAATAAATCATCTATAGAAGTGCCTTTTAAACGTGATACGCCTATAAAATTCGATTACACGACCAATCACCTTTCACGTAATAGCTGGAAAAACGTGCTCCTCCGCCATCTTTTATTTATCTTACCTAATTTCACCATATCGTATTTTTATCAACCCATATCTTTTTCAATTCTTTTTGAAAATGAACCAAAAGAAAGGAGAAACGAGAGACGGAATGAACGAACTTGGAAATATCGATTTCGGGTTTGTACAAATACGAATAGACGCGCCCGCGCACCTAGCATTTCCTTGAAGATTTACAACAGTGCCGTGAAGTCTCCCTCTTCTAAGCCACTTAGACTATTTGTAAGACAATAATAAAAAAAAGAAAAACGAGAGGTTGAATGTCTTTGACCGAGTTTTTGACCTTCCTCGCTTTGTATTCAAATTCGACTACCTAAGGCATGCGCAAGCGCGTGCGCGCGCCAAATTTGGTGCATTAAATATGCATAACGAGTGATGCTTATTTTGAAACAAAAATAATTATCATTTACGTCAATTTGTTCGGATTTATCTTCATTAACATCTTCGTGTACATTTATATTTACGATAATTGTAAATGATATTAAAAGATTCGTACGATCGATGGCGCGATTTTATAGGCGATTCAAAAACAAGAAAGATGGGTAGGCATAATCACAGATCGATTTATATCGTGCTCGTTTCTGTCACATCTATTTTGACACCATTTAACCCGTCTTATTGATCTTAATAATTGCTTTTACTACACTCGCACGTGTCAATTTGACGATAAAAAGGCAATGTTTAAGTCTGTGCAAATTATAGATGCTTGTTACACATCGTTCATAAATTATTATTATCTTTTTTAATTTCCTACTGTGCGTAGATTCGTTTTTATATCATTATTGAACAAATAATGAACACTAAATTACGAATAATAAACTTTAGACAAATTGATAATAAAATATTCCAACCACCAAGCAACCTATACTATTCTTACACGAACACGTAATATTCTTGCGTCCAAAAACTCGAGCCAAAATCGAAACGACGATTTCGCGTGTATTTCATCGCAAAATCACTAATAATAGATAACGACAAAGTCTATTTTTACAATTTGTCGCTTTACGTTATTCGATCGCTAAGAGCTGATCATCTTGTCGATCGGCAGCCATTTTGTTTCAACCATTTCATCTTCGATTTTTTACAATACACTCTCGTTTCAATCTTTTAATCTCAAAAATGTTGACAGAAAATTTCCATTAACTCGAATAAAAATCATAGACATTGAAAGACACGATCTAAGAAAAGACGAGAGTAAGAGAAAAAAGGGTGGTAGAAAGACTAGAAAAAAATAATAGATTTCTACATACCAATGATCAACCCCCAAATCTTCTTCCTTCTTCTTCCGAACTATCTTCCCGTTCACTATCACCTTCGTCGAAAATAAACAAATAATATAAACGTCGCACCAATTTCAGTTAATAATAATATTTCGGCATCATCTTTCTCTCCACCATTATCACATTTTTTTCTCTTATCTCCGAGAAGGCTACGGGCTCGTGACGGGACGATCGAACTTACGCGCGTGCGCGCATACGGTGATCCGGTGCTCACTCGCGAGATTCTAACCTAAAGACGCGTGCACTTTACCGGTGAGGGAAATTTTCGCGCGACGATTTTCACAAAATGGAGATTGAGTTAAAAATATATACCAGAGGTGGCTATTCCTATCTCGATTCCTTCCTCGTTCCTTTCAGTTATTTCAATATCTACCCCTTTTTCTCTCTCCCTCCACACGCTGGACCACACAGACAGTTTCTTACTCTTTGCTCCTAAACTCGAGCATCGACGCGAGCTAAATGAGTCAGATGTCTCCTTTACATACTTTCGTTTCTATGTGTTTGTCTCTCTGTACTTTCGTCTGTTGCTTGTACGTGTATATAAACATATATATATATATTTATATGTCAATATGAATGATACGTTGGTTCGAATTTATAGAAGCAAAGGAAATCGATCTTCTCGTATAAAACCAGATAAGATTTAACGACGACATTAGTTCGATATCGAAGCTTAATACGATGACTTCGGAAACACTTCTCGTTTAAGTGGATTCTCGTCGAGGAGGGGCATTCAATTTGGTACTCGTTTGCGCCTGCGTATATGCACCTTCTCATACACAAATATAGACGTCTGTCATTCATCTATTCTAACCTTTCGCAATTCGTTTATATTATCTAAGACTAATTAGAAGAGTGTTAAGATCCGATAAGTGGAAATAATTATTACCTGTTGTAATTCGATTGTGTTATCATTGTGACGAATTAATTAACGTGTGCACGTGTTTTACTCTTCTTATCGATTTTGTCCGCCCCCTTTTCACGTAGTTGTCCATCTTGTGAAGATTTCGTACGAAATGATTGTTGTTCTTGGTAGAAAAAGTTTAGAAAATTGTTCGTGGAAAACTTTCGTATAATTCGTTTCGAAACAAATGAAAATCACTGAGAAAATATTCGCGAATTCCGACAAAAAAGCGCGGGATTTGCTTGCGTAGTTCTATTGGTCACCACCAGATGTCACGTCACGAAGCAACATGGCTGCCCATTTTTTTTTTGCGCGGATTTCAAATTATAATCGTGATTAAACGAATGGAAAGGTAAGATTATATATAAATATATATATATATATTTATATATATCCATAGATTCTTTATATCGACAAAAATCATGCATCGAATATACGAACAAGCAACTAAAATAATAGGTTCTCGTCTAACGTAAAAAAAGGTCGACTACGATAATTAAATTGAGAGTCCTCCTTTTTAGCAACCATTGTACGAAACATGATCTTTTATTCGTTCTTATAAACTTGATTATGAGTAAAAATATAACTTGCAATAAATAAACGATAAATAAATCTCTATTGACATCTCGATTTACGTTTCTTTCTTGTTCATAATCTTTTTTTTTTTTCTTGTTTTTCAATCTTTCACAACTTCTTCTTCAATCAATCACCATTAACGGAACAATTTCGCTTTTATTAATTCTTACTGTATAATCTCTCGACTCCTCGGTCTGTGCACCTTCGTCAGTCCTACACGTTTATTAAGTGACACTTGTCCCAGATCATAATAATAGCTATACGTCTCTATCCACCTACCTATTTTCAGCCACATTTTTTATACCCCTCGAACTCCGGATATCGATAAGACGAATTTCTACGAAAGGAGCTCGGAGAAGTACACATTTTATTATTTTTATTATGCCTAACGTCTCCTAAATCTCACTGCACTTTGTTTCGCGTCAGAGAATATCAAACGAGCGTCAGATTGCAACGCGCCAATTTTCGAACTTGATCACATAATCCATATATTCATTTCTTTCTTTTTTTTTTATCATTCACCTGTCAGGAGACGACGTTTCTTTAGTTGTTCACTTTATTCTCGAGCAATTCCCCCGAATTATGTACAAAAATATAATAATGAGAATCGATAACCGTTTACAGAGTTCATATTATTATAATATTAGATACACGACGATGGATAGACGCGTGTGACCGTCTCTCGTCCGCCATTTTCTTTCTTCTTCATTTGCCTACTCCTGCACTCCTCTCGTTTTCGTCCTTCCGAGAACTGCACGACGCTCGATAGTCTATATTATTTATATAAGAAATAAATAATATATATATATATATTATGCACGCGCTGATAATCGTGTCGATCAACCGTCATGTTGCATGTTACCATATTACATTATATAGAAACATAATATAATACGATAACATAGACATATAATAAATATATATATATATATTATTTTTTTATTTACTTAACCAACCAGTCCTTACCATTTGATCCATACTAAAATTTCATTATAATTATTATACGTATACCGCGTACTTTTTTTTTTAATCTTTCATTTCCTCCTCTTCTTTATTTTCATCTTATGTACAAAGATATCGGTATTTCCATTTTAAATAGCTACGAATCGAGTTTTACACCTTGCCGTTATCCTCGAAGTTGTTCTTTGTATATTCTTGTTTACTTTCTTTTTTATCCTCTTTATCGAGAAGCATCGAAAAGTCTTCTTCCTTCGTTACGCGAAAATGAATTCCATTTGTGCCTACGTGCTCATTTAATTCCTATAAGACCTTCCTTTTTCTATCTATCTATCTATCTATCTATCTCTCTGTCTCTCTCTCCTCTCTCGAAAAATTTCAAGCGCAAACACGCTATCGCAAAAAAAACTCATCGTACACCTTTTTTGGTTTCTCGAAAGAATCATTCGACGGAACGTTTATGTGCGAGTAAACGCATACGCGATATTCTAGTAACGTAATATTATACTAAATTTATTTTATTAGAAGGCGCGTAATTTGAAATTCCAATTCATTCGAGTACGCGTTCGATACTCGATATACGTCCAATGAAGCGATAAAATGTAAATTTTCTTTTCGAAAGTCCTCCTGCCTATACATTATTGTCTCTCTCTTCCTCTCTCCCTCTCTTTTTCTCTCTCACGTCGCATACCTGTCTGTATATAGCAAAACATATTTTTCAAGTCTGATGTTATGCCGAGCACACAAAAACAGTGTTCGTAAAAAAAAAAAAAAAGTGAATCGTGGAAAAAGTACAATTTGACGACGGCATAATTAAATTTCGATTCAAACAAAAATTTCCGTCGAGATGTGACTGACCAAAAAACAAAGAGAATCAAACCCAAAAAACAAGGGGAAAAGAACCCAGCAAAAAAAATTCAAAAAAAATTCATTAAAATAGCCACGGACGTCGTTCCTTATAACCCAGACGTCGCGAGTCATCATCGTTAATTATATTTATTCCTTCTGAAAAGTTTCCGATGATTTCTAAATAATAAAGCGTTCATCAAAATATTATAAGTGCAGTACAAACGTAAGCCGCCAAATCTTATACGTATATAAATCTAATAAGTATTGTTTACAACATTTTTCAACGACATAACGATAACAATATTGCAAATATTGCTATCAAATTTGTAATACCTCCCTCCCACCCACCGCCCTTGCCGGCCAAATCCCTACAATTATAAATTCGTCATTACTTATGAACACTTATCGTAAAAAAAAGAGAGAGAGAAAGAGAGGGACAACAATTCGCGTATGGCAACAACATTACTTTTCGTTGGTTCCACTTATCCACGTTTTCACGCGATATAATTATTATTATTATTAACATACAAAAGACACGTCTGCACAGATAAATTACGTTCGTCGACGATGAGAAAGATTCGCACCTTTCCATATATTCATTCTTTCCTTCTTCTATGCTCGTACACACGCACACACGTTCCACAATGATAATAATAATAATAATAATAATAATAGTAATAATAATAATAATAATAACAACAACAACAATAATAATAATAATAATAATATACACGCTACACGCAGGTACGCGAATGAAGAATGTGACACGTGACTCGAGAAAACACACCCAGGCATTTGAATGCAAGCACGCTTTTTCACTTAAAACGATGGAAACACACGCAAGCGCACCCGCACACACACACACACACACACACAATTACACATTTACGTGTTAGTGCGTATCGTGTTTAAGAAACGAGAGAAAGAGAGACAGGGAAAACGTATATGACGAAAAGAAGGGGAGAAACAGAGAGAAAGAGAGAAGATTCAAACACAGACAGACAATTAAACGCTAACAATTTTCAATTTTCAACTTTGCAATTTCATTTCGAAAAGAATGTTTGTTTTTTTTTTTTTTTGTTTGTTATCTTCATTACAAAAGCGACTCCCCATAATTATATCCACGCGATTAGAAACGGCCTAGTAACTTAGAACCAGCCCCGTCACCGTCGTTACACCGGTGGACCCGGAAAAGTGGTCCAAAATGGCGGAGGGACTCGGTCCCCTTTTGCGCGCTACACAGGCGCGCAATGGGCAAACGCTTACATTTCTACGACGAACACCAAAGCTTTTGAACACAATAGGGGCGATAGAGAGACGCGGACAGGTTGATGAAGACGATGACGATGATGACGATGATGCCCTGATGTTAACGATGATTATGAAACGGGAAGTAGATCCTGGATATTTTCATGGTTGGCTTAATTTTTGTACCGTTTGTACACGTGTCTTTGTTTGTGTGTTCCTGTGTATATGCGTGTTGTTATTTTATAATTTTTCGAGGATAAACCACCCCCTTTCCCCCCTTTTCCCCCTCCCAAAACCCCCAACCCCCACCCCGCACCCTTTTGCAAGCCGTCAACGTCTTAAAATCACATACGAATCACGTCTGAAAACGTTCGTGGCTCGGTACGACGTGAAACGACTTGCGAAGAACGAGATTGAGAAAAGAAAGAAAGCAAGAAAATGAAAAGAAAACTCAAAGTAAAGGAAAAGAGAAGAAGAGACGGACAAGATTTCGAAGCGTGGTTTCGGTTGTCTGGTAACATATTATTTCCTCTCTTGTTCGTTCTTTCTTTTCCTTTCTTTTCTTCTCTTCCGTCCTTCTTTCTTTCTTTCTTTTTACAATTGTGCGCGTTTCCGATCCGCTCGCCTGAACACGCGTCTCTTCTGCTTCCTCTTGGTATATTTTCGATACTCGATTTTGCATCGAGTTCTCCTCCATTCTCTCTTCGCAATCCTTTTATTATTCTTCCTTTTTTCGATACAAGCTCTACTTTCTCGACACCGAGACAAGTGTCACGTAAAAAGAAGACAGCGCGGTGGTGGAACGTTCTACAAAACGTTCGTGTAAAAGTCATGAAAAAATAACGAACGAAGCTGATTAAAGCAAGAAAACGATCGTGCGTTTTCCTCGATGGATCCTTGAGGAACGGCCACCATTTTTATTTTACCTTTTTTTTTTTTTTATAGTCATTCTCGTATCACGGAACACAATAAAGTCACCATACCACACTACCTTGTTATCTTCCCCTTTTTTTCTCTATTTTAATCGAATGTTACTTTCAGTCATCTTTCCTTTTCCATACTTTTCATCAATAAAATATTGTAACTTTTCGTATCCTATCGTCTCTCGTAGACGGTGTGCGATCGTTTGGCAGCGACTGTCAATGTCACGTGTCGTCGTCAACGCGATGGACTCTTGTCGAACGGTTCGACGTGAAATTCGATGAGGCGAGCGGATCTTTTGTGCTTTCCCGAAGCAAGTTCTCGTTGAAACTTCTTCCAGACGCTACCACAACCCTAAGCCAATTTCTTCTCCGTGTTATTGTTCGCGACGTAGCCGTTATTCGTGCCGTTGCTGTAACAACTGTTGTACTCCTTATTATAAATAGTGGCGTACGTCGAGACACCATTTAGCTTTGGTTTCGTTGGATAATCCTCGAGGACGGGCATGCACACGCCATTGTTGTTATTGTATTTCTTCGATGCTGCCGCCGCTGCTGCCGATTTTGTCGCCTTACCGGTGTACTTCGTTTTATAAAAGTCCGAGAAGAGGCCGAGGAAGAGTATACCATGGAGACCGATCCAGATCATGAAGCTTCGTGGATAGTCGCACTCTGTGAAGAGTAACTGGAACTGGTGCGTCATGATCAATACGAACTGCACCTGGAAACAGAGAAAACCGTGCTGATGATAACGTTCCTTCATGGATCGATATTTACAATTGTTTTTTTATCTGTACCCATCTAAGTCCATTTATATATGTTATAGACAAGTAACCTAGGTTATTTGAAAGCAAGGTTTTTCTATGACACGGTACAAATATTACTGTACACAAGGATTACCTTTAGATGGAACACCAATCTAAGTTTTTGTATTTGTTTACATATATGTAGTTAATGTGGTCCAAGTCATATTCATTTCAAAACAAATTTCTTCATATTATTGTAATGGATGGAATACACATTTTTTTTCAAAAAAAATGTATTGTCATCCGAGTTACTTGTGACATGTAGAAGGGGGTCAAATTTAGCTTACAAGATTTGTACCGGCATACATACAAGCCAAAGTAAATAAAAGCTCGTAAAAAGCGATAAATTCAATTTTTTTTAAGTTTTGACTTAGTCCACTTTCATAAGAACACATATGTTATACGTATTATATTACATATATTAATTCCCATAGAGAATAATCGATAACTAATACAACATTTTCGAAAGAGTTTCTCCTAACTCTTACCATTTGTAACGTAGTGAGGTATTTTTTCCACCAAATGTATTTCTGATATTGTGGCCCCATCGCCGCGACCATGTAATAAAAATACATGATTATGTGAACAAAGGTATTCAAAAGAGCGAAGAACGTGCTATGGCCACCAGGCGCGAATTTCAATCCCATCCAAACGGAGAAGGGCATCACACCGTGGTGTATCACGTGAAGGGTAGACACGTGTTGATTTTTCTTTCTCAGGATGAAGAAAAGCTGCGAAAAAAAGAGAAGGTGTAAATTATATTGCACTTTTTAACGATCATTATTAACTATTTGATTAAAACATTTTTGTTCATGATTCATGAAACTTCACGAACATTCTTTTAATTTCTCAACATTGCAAAACGATATCGAAAAACGGACAAAGGGATAGTATTCTGCATGCTTTCTTCTTTAAAATGAGCCATTAAACATTGAAATCGGCGTTGGTGTCCATTTTGGCAAAAATCATTATGTGACACTTAAAAGATTAATAGAAGAAATAAAAAAGAATGTTAATTTATAATTATAATAATTAATAATAATAAGACACGAATGTTCGTCGAAGATTCATTAAATCAATGAGGTAACATTAAATCTTTCTCATTCTCTCTCTCTCATTCTCACTTTGATTTTTAGTTCACAACGAACCGTACCGTCTGCGCTTGGTTTATTATTCATGACATCCCGTGGCAGCGTATTTCCGTGACGACGACGCTTCCGTGGTGAATATTTATCGATTATTTACTTTCCGCTATTATTACAACTATCGTCGAGTCTCTCTTTCTCTCTCTTTCTCTTTCACTATCATTCTCTCATTCTCTCTCTTTCTCCCTGTCTCTCCCTTTCTCACACATACACTCTATCCCCATTCTCTCACTCTCTCACCGTATCGAAGAATTCGGTGAATTTGCTGAAGTAGTACCACCAACATGTGTTCGCCATCCTGAGTGCCAACGGACTGGTCGAGTAATCGACCGGTTGACAACGAAAGCTGTACCCTCTCGCCCAGCCGCTCATCAAATACTGAAAATATACATCCTTTTGTTAGTACAAATGTCTCGTCAAAAATTTCCTTTGAAAGAGAAAGAAAAAAGAAATTAGAAAGGAGTACTAATTAATATTAAACCAGCATGATTTCATCTGTCTTTTCGGTTTTTTTAGCAAAAGAGGATTTTATATGAAATTAAGTTAGAAATAAAGTTATTATTTTTCTATTAATAATACTGAATTGCATAAAAATAGTTATATTAATATTGAATTTACAATCGTGGTGACAACAGAGATTAAACCATCCTCGTTATACGGAAGTACGAAAAACAATCTCTTGTCACGAAGTTTTTTTTTTACTTTATATCTAAGTAAAAATAATTCAAAAAGTAATATATCAAGAATTTTTGAATGATAAATGTGAAGAAACAAGTATGCCTGAGTCATGGGTCAATTAATTGCTGATAAAATGCTAATGATAATTCGATTTAATAATATTAGAATTCCGTAAACACTACACATAAAAAAAAACGAGATTCACAAAAAATGCGAATGAGTCTCCTTCCTATCGTGGGTCATTGGCCCGATAAAATATTTCAGAAATATGTCTGGTCTCGCGAAAAAAAAGATAAAAAAAAAAAAAAAGCACAACATTAAAAACCAATCTTCCGTTTAATAAATGAAGGCGTCTGCTTTCTTCGCGTAAAGTTCATATACATACGATAAAAAATGCGAATTCGTTATCGTTATATAAATAGCAGTCTTAAAAAAATGCATATTATATACCAAACACGAATTTGGTTTGATATCATTCGCGTCATAGGTCAATGGTCGAGTTCACGAGACCCGCGTAATTCGATTTGTAACACGATTACGTAGCTACCGTGCCAACTGTGTCGAGGTGTCCATTTTATCTTTTTTTTTTTTTTTTATTCTTCTTTTCTTCCTCCACTTCCTTCATTTCGCAATTTCGCACCGAGGTCAATTACGAAATGTCAATTTCGGCGGTGATTAAATTCGAATAAATTTAACGCACGAGCGCTCGACATTAATATGTAAAAGGAATACCAGGCATGGATTTTCGAAGATATATTAATATATACTAATACATTATCTATGCAAAATTTGTCCAAAAACTGACTAATCATTCGTGAAAATAAAAAAACAAAGTATCACGATAGAGAAACATTAGCATAAGTTTATTTTATCTTATCGAATACGTTGAACCGTTAACTAAATTTCGAATAATTCAAGAGAACGAGGATGTAAAGAGATTTTCGAAAAGATGATAGAACCTAGCTTGCCTACTTTGAAAGAAGTACCGCTAATATCCTCGCCATTCCTATTCCTAACACGTAAACCGGAGGCAATAATTTCATACGACGCCGTTAGCCTACGAATATATAGACGAAGTTCCTTTTTCCGTTTCCTTTACCCCTCATCCCCCTAACCATCCTCTCTTTATATATATATAGAAATATATATATACATATATATATATATAAGAATCCAATATGAAGAATCCAATAATTTCGAACATCAAAATTTCGACTTCTCCACTGCAGACGAACCATTAATTTCTCCCACTATCGATGACTGTGCATTTCACAGATTAGATATATATAAAGAGAGAGAGAGAGAGAAAGTAACAGCTGATCGTCAAAGTGAGGTTAAGTTAATATTTATAAGTTCAATATCCAGACTGTGTTCGTAACGCTACGACTAGCAGAGTATTATATAGTTAGTATTATGCAACATAGTAAATCCATTCCGATCGTATGTCGATAGAATACCCCTCTGTATCTTTATTGCATACAAATTACAGAAATTATCTAGAGTAATTATATATAAAATTACAGAAAAATTTATTGTTAATAATTAATATTATATAATATTGTCAATATAACGTGAGTTGTATTTTTTTATGGCTATGTTTGTCTCTTACCATCACTCAGTCAGTAAGTTATCAATTTGGAATGGAAAGAGATTAATTTTGAGTTCCGGCAAGACTCGTTACCATGAACTCGAAATTATTGGATACTTACACGGTATACGTATAAACATATATGCATATATGTTAATCTTCCATTTCTGTCTCTTTCTATTCATCTATTCTTTACATACCGCGACACGATTCTCTATCCTTGTCTCTCTCTCTCTTTCTCTTTACGTACGTCGGCACGATTTTTTACACAACCGACGCGTTCGATCGGGCTCCAATATGTAAATGACCTAATAAAATTTCTAATGCATCGCTAATTCCGTACACGTCCCCTTATAAATGCGTTCGAAACACGACAGGAGCATCGTCGTACTATACGCTAGTTGTTAAATTGCTAATCGTGAAGAGGAGGTGCATATATAAAGATAACAGAAAGATATATATGTATGTAGGTAATAGATATCTAATCATTTCGACAAATTAGATATCAATCATCGAGAAATAGAATGTATGAACATTATTTATTGATTCTGAAGTGGAATTATAAGTAGGTATATTTAGTCTCATATATTTTATATCAAAAAAATTAAAGTTTAAATGTATCTATTTAGCTTTCAATGAAACTAAATTAGATATATCATATACATATATATAAAAATCGATAGAACACGTGTAGCATGTAATTTTAATAAAAATTTACACATGTTCATGGTAGAATAATAATAATACGAACACCCTGTACATGAGCATTTTCTAAAATTCTGAAGTGGAATTATAAGTAGGTATATTTAGACTCATATATTTTATATAAAAAAAATTAAAGTTTAAATGTATCTATTTAGCTATCAATTAAACCAAATTAGATATATCATATACACATATATAAAAATTCATAGAACACGTGTAGCATGTAATTTGAATAAAAATTTACACATGTTCATGGTAGAATAATAATAATACGAACACCCTGTACATGAGCATTTTCTAAAATTCTGTAGTGGAATTATAAGTAGGTATATTTAGACTCATATATTTTATATAAAAAAAATTAAAGTTTAAATGTATCTATTTAGCTATCAATTAAACCAAATTAGATATATCATATACACATATATAAAAATTCATAGAACACGTGTAGCATGTAATTTTAATAAAAATTTACACATGTTCATGGTAGAATAATAATAATACGAACACCCTGTACATGAGCATTTTCTAAAATTGATATCAAAGGTGTATTGACCTCGTGTCTGAATTTCAGAATAAAAATTCTTATGAATCACCGCTGTTATAATCTTATCGCATAAAAGATGCTCCAATAATACGATAATCGATATATAAAACCATCAACACTTGACAAGTTTTATACTTCTATCTTTCAAATAGGAAAAAAGTTAACGGGAATAGTAATAATAATGTTAAACGTGAAATAAGTGCATGAAAATCGAGCTCGAGGACGTCGCGTGTGCGGTGTGTTTCGACTTATCTACTGAACTGAAAACACACGCGAGGAGGTAGGTCACGCGATTTGACTTTGTTAAACTCGCACGAGAAGGCTGTTTCCTTCGAAAATTGTTTACGTGGAAGCTCGCTTCGCTTTTAGGTCACCGTACGAATAAAACCCAATTACCTCTATATAAATATATAAATTTACATATCTATACACGTAAACTTAAACATGTGTGTGTATGAATTTTTGTATTATTTATGATTATATGTAATTCACCCTCAATAGTAATCATAGTAATATTAATAAAGTAACGATTTATGTATGTTATAGTTATATAACACGTATAGCCATGTTTTACATGTTATTATACGTTATATATAAATTTAGGTGTGTGTGTTTTAGAGACACACCTTATGTACTAAACTCGGGCGAACTATCAAAGCGATATTAATCCTTTGCGGTTGACTGTCGTCACTCGTGTAGGAATCGTCGGTCACTAGACACTTCTAATCCCTTCTAAACCAAAAGGGTGCTTCTTCTTTTTCCATGTTCACCCTCCAGTCTTCAAAGGGTCCCCTACTATCGATCGATTTTCGCAAATAATCATACTATGACACGTGGAACGTGTTGGGTTGAAACATCAAAAACGTGTATACCTGTGTATTTATGTGTACGTTTTTATAATAAAAATTCAATAATGGGGATCAAAGTTTTCCGTACTCCATCGATATTTAAATAACCAGTTGTTTAAATGTTAATTTATTTCTACTTTTCTGAAAATAGCCAGACAAACGTAAGCCTAACAAAATTATCACGTATTGACAAGATCAATTTTTTCAATCACGTTTAATTGATAATATTATATAATATTAATTATACACGTAAATACAGCCTAGATAATAAGAATAAGCAACTGAACCTCGCTTTGACGATCAGCTGTTACTCTCTATCTCTCTCTGTTAACACATTCCGTGAGATGCGCAGTCAGTCATCGATAGTGGAGGGGAGACTACTTGCTCACCTACAGTGTAGAAGTCTAAATTGTGATGTTCGATATTATTGAATTCTTAACTGTATTGAGAAAGTTTCTTAACACGAAGCCGATTGTTAAAACAATAGCAAGTGTGTTCGATCGTGAGAAGGAAGGTTCTAACAGAATTAACACGAGACAAAGCAGTCAGTGTATCGCTTAGAGTTTAGATCTATAACAGATCTGCCTGTTGATTCGTGTCATAATCAAAGTCTACTATTAATCTTCCAGGGAAATTAGGTTCTATAAGTTGAAAACTTTGAGAGAAACTACTGTTAGTTCACAGAGAGAAAAAAAACTTGAAACATTCGTTTCTTTGCATGATAATACGTAAAAGATAACCTTGATATAAGTTTAGTGAAGTTAAAGCGAATCGAGGTCAAAAACGTCATCTTCTTATCTTCGATAGTCTCGTCTCGAGATGATGGAAGAAGAAAAAATGTGCGATCTCGTTCTTATCGGGATTACTATGTTTTTCATTCAATTGACGTCTCGGATCGACTAAAAGGAATTGAATTACGTTCTCAGCGCTTGATTGATCATTTTAATTCTAATCTCGACTCACATGTTTCATTAAAACTTCTACGAAGGCTCGTTAACTGATAATGATGTTGTTGCATGTATCATTAAAAAAAAATTGATTACTCGTTACTTTGAATCAGGTTCAATAACATAGACGGAGAGCATCGTTGTTTTGACTGTCTCGAAATGTTTAATGCTTCGTTATAATTATTACACTTGTCTTTCTTTTTTTTGGTAAAGGGTGAACGTGCCAAAGTCCAAATTTATCTCTATTAAGAAAAGCATTCCGCAAATAGACTCGAGTCTTTACGATGCAACAAGTATAAATAGTCGACATTTTTTTTTCTCTGTCTTAACTAACCTTAATTAATTATTTTAACAAGAGTAAACAAAAATTCGTTCATAAAAATTCCAAGCAATCTCTTTTCTGCAAAACGAGTCTTCATATATTAAAAGAATATTTTTAAATTAAGAACTTCGTTCATAAAAATTCTTCTACCATAAACAATAATCAATTTTAATAAAATCGAATAAAAGAGATGTGATTGTTGACAAAGAATCATTGCATGTATTAATTTTTCATAAAAAGTAACTCATACGATTGTTACGAGCGCGTGAACGTAATCCATTCAATAAGTAATTCATTCAATCTTTCTTTCATTCATACATTCATCTCCCTCCCTCTTTCGCTTTTTACGAATCCAATGAAAAGGACGAGAGAAGAAGATAGGAAGAGACGATCCTCCTCACGAACTTGACCGTGTTAACGACCTTGAAAGTGTCTGTGAAGGAACACGAACTGTGCGTGTGTAGTACCACTACAATTACCAGGGACCGCCACTGTTCTCTACTACTACGATTACTACACATTCCTGTCGCTACAAATACGACCCTACTACAATTCCTATACTACTATAGATTTTTCTTGCCTTCAATTTTTTAAAGTTAAATCCTAAGATAGGTTACTTAAATAATCATTTTATTCTTATCAACCGACCCGTTCATTTTGAGTCCATTTTCCAAAATAATCAAACTAACTATTTTAATATTCACATTTCTATCTTATCTTTGCATTTGGATGTAAATTGTGACTAATACAAAAATTGGACTTAGGTCCGTAATCTTTAAAGTAGTTACTACTTTTTTTATCAAGTTTTTCCTTGATATTTGGTAAGAATATATGTTATATAATTCCAAATTTGATAATCAATCGTTATAAAGAAAGTTTGGACCTGAATTATGTAATATGCAAAAAAATAAATAACATTTTATAAAACCAAAACTGTGTTATACTGGAGTCAAGATTGTCAAAGTATCTTATTCCATGAGAATAATCCGTACTACTACCATTACTAAATATTACTAGCACTATTACTGTGTTAGTATCACTACCACGAAGCTGGACTAGTCTATTAACTAACATAATCACGAGCAGTGAACCAGAGAGATGGATACGTAACGTACGCGCCAAACACGATCAAAGAAGTTGCGTGTCAAGGTCACGGTACGTGATGGTGAGATCTCACTATCGTAACATTCAGCAATGACGGTGCTCCGTGCAACCGTAGCGATGAATCACTCGAGAAAGCGTTATCTCTCGCAATCGTAACCGGAATATAGATAACACTATCTCTTTCTCTCTCTATCACACGCACATACTTAATCAAATAATCCGTAGAATTCGACGTGAAAAATTTCAATGAAACTTTCGTATCGGAATTACGAACACTTCCTAGGAACGTTTTTAGATTCGATTGTCATCTTAAAAAATTGATGAAGTAAAAAAATCAATCCATCTTTCTTCACTAACGAGGAGAACGAATTCTTTTCTGTCAGAAAGGAATCTTGATGATGATTAACGTTCGATTTAACACTTTTTTTAACTATTTACTTCAATTTTCTTGGACTTGGACGTTATACCTCTGACGATTAGACGTGACGTGTCTATTGACAAGCGATGCTCGTAAACGTTGCAAATGCAATTGAAAAAAAAGAACAGCGTAGGCAATCGATGGTCAATGCGGCACTTAAAGTGTTGAGAAAATAGGAGAGAGGAAAAGAAGCCGGGACATTACCTGAACCTAAGAATACAAATGATCTTTCGTGAAATAATGATTTCTAGGAAACACACGTTGAATTAAAATCATCGGTTGGAATGAATTTTGTGATATAAAAGCGGTGCTTTCTATCGTCTCGACGAGAATCTTTTTTTTTTTTGGGGGGGAGAAACGATCAAAGACAACGATAGTTCGTCACAGTCATCATCTTCGTCGTTTTCATTGCTTTTTTAATCGTCGTCTTCGTTGAACGCAAAAAAAGCCGACGGCAAAGTCGACGTGACTACGAAACGATTGCAGGAGCGCCGGGGCGGCGGCGCTTTCTAAACGCGGAGCCTCAAAGAAACTAGTTCTACTTTCGCTCGAGGAAACGATACTCGAAATCGAATCTCACGAGCGAACTGTGTCCTACGTTTTTCTATTTTTTGGTTTCTTACCCTCTAAACCTTTAGTGGACGCATCTCCACGTTTCTCATCCTATCGCTTGGACAGTGGTTCGTTTTCTTGCTCTATTTCGAATTTTATTAGAAATTAAAACACTTGGTTAGGTTTATTATTTTTATGAGGATTTAAAATATTGATGAAGAAAGTGAATAAAATATAATGTAGATTATTTTTAAGAAAATGTAGAAAGTAGGCTAATAGCACAAAATATTGATTACTGATATTGAATGTCCTTTTTATATTTAAATATACATATAATATTTATTTTTCATTCAGAAACAAATATTTATTTAATATTAGGTATCGAATATATTAATTTGTTTCTTAAATATCGAAACTGATATAAATTATTTGTGAATGAATAATTCAGTGAAAATTATGACAAAATATCACAAAATATTGATTACTGATATTGAATCTCCTTTTTATATTTAAATATACATACAATATTTATTTTACATTCAGAAACAAATATTTATTTAATATTTGGTATCGAATATATTAATTTGTTTCTTAAATATCGAAACTGATATAAATTATCTGTGAATGAATAATTCAGTGAACATTATGACAAAATATCACAAAATATTGATTACTGATATTGAATCTCCTTTTTATATTTAAATATACATATAATATTTATTTTTCATTCAGAAACAAATATTTATTTAATATTTGGTATCGAATATATTAATTTGTTTCTTAAGTATCGAAACTGATATAAATTATTTGTGAATGAATAATTCATTGAAAATTATGACAAAGTTTCGACATTGATACAAAATCATTCGTGAGAATCTAAGATAAGAAAATGATTGACACGTTAATACCAATTACTTGGAAAAAATATATATATCTACAAAAATGAAGGGATTATATTGTTTCTATCGAAACGATTAGAAATAAATCTTGGTGAAATTGACGTTCCCCGAAACGATCGAATTGTATGCAGTATATACGAACACTCGACGAGATAAACGCTATCGACTTCCTGATGGTTTCTCGTTCGCGATCGGAAACAGCTCCAGGCTACTCCGTGCTACTGAATCTTTTCTAAACTCGAGCGATTCTCTCCGGTAAACCGTCTATTTCGGCCGTGAGCGACCTTTTACACTTGGAACTTCCGACTAATTGTTCATTCCAACAGAAATAACGAGATATGATCGAGGTCTCGTGACAACAAGCTTGTTAAAAATAAACACGAGGATTACGTACTTGCTAATCTTGATACTATTAAATATGACGTATGCATGATGATGTCTATCGTTCTGAGAAGACAATGAAACCAATTTACAAAAAGGTAGAAGTAATCGATTCGAAAGAATTACTAATGGAGGAAATAAATTGTACTAAAAAAGAAACCTTACATATCATGAAAGGAATTAATTAAATCAAGGAAGGTAGTATTGAAAAAGAAAATTAATAAAAATTTGTACACATGGCTCACACTCCCTATTCTCTTATTCGATATTGGCTAAGCACTCTTTTATAGATCGCGATACAAAGAAATTTTTTTATATCACTGACCCAGTTCCGTCATTCCGTTAGAGCAACGCGTGTTGAAATTACTGGTGTAATTAAGATCGTATCGATGCATATCACTAGCTAAAGTATTTGTGTACATATATATATAATCATAAAGTATAAATATTCTTTTATAATTCACAGAAATACGTGAAAAAAGAATCTTTTCTAATATATATTAGTAATTTCTCTCATTTATACAAATAATTTAACACACACATATATATAAAAGTTCTTTTCTTTCGAGTAAAAGCGAATTTCTTAGATTTCTCACAGAAAGCTGTAAGTGGAGTGCCGTATCCACATAATACGGAAGATTAATAACGGTAGAAGAGTTGCACGATATACAACTCGAGACACCTCGTTCGACTTAATGACGAAACTTCGTTGAAAAAGTGTATGAGAGAGAGAAATGAGTGGAACGAAAACTAGCACAATATTGAATACATCGATCGTGGATTTAATCCACAACGTAAACGTCCCGTCGCGTTTATGGATTTCATTTGAATTCAATCGAAACCCATTCGACGACGAGATAAAGAAAATTACTTGATCTTTCGCGTCATCGAGATAGAGAGACGGCTTTTATGTGGAATTAATTTAGACATTGATTAGAGAATCATGGGGATTCCCTGATGGTCACCTTCTTCATTTAAATTTAAGGGATTCCCGTTTGAAGACGACACGGAAGATATGAAGGCTATTGGTATTTAGATTGGACTGGGTGAAATTTCGAAGAATTCGTTTAGATAAGAATGAAATTTTGAAAAATATATTACATGATCTAATATTATGTTAAAAGAGAGATATTTATTGATTAAAATATATATTTTCTTTTGTTAATTCGATAAAGTTGCCCTGATCCATAAGAACGATAGATTCTAATCATTGCTGTTGGACTATCGATCCTAATACTATATTAATCACAAACTTAAAATTGCAATCTACACTTTTATAAAACAAATATTGCAGGCTATTTGATAAAAGTAATAAAGTACAGTCAAATACTCTATTTTACGAATACAAAGTTTTCAGTAATTGATTTAATTAATTTCAACCGCTATTTGAATTTAGTCGGGCTTTTCATTTGATAGGAACGTATATTGGTCGGTGCCACCTCACCGAACGTAACCTCTGTGAATCGATTCAATCATTTTTTTTTCTATTTACACAAGCTTTATATACGTTATTTGTGAAAAAAGGTTGACAACCGTGATTGATGTGAGAAATTTAAGCTACAAAATTACCTAGAAAATATTGGAAAGAGCTGAACAAGTTAAAAAAAACTCTATTCAAAGTTCCCTAGAAAATATATCTCTTTGCAAGCTTCATTTAGATCGCAAGAAAGTCACGATAGGAGCACAGAGTACGTAGTACGATATAACTGTATCGGCATGCACGCGGGTGACATACAAAACGCGCACCAAATATGTCAGACATTCGATTAAATTCGAACGCGCATTCCTGCATCGATTTAATTCGATCGTACGATCTATCGATCGAAATGTCACGTAGCTTGACCATCGAAGATTGGTTTTGTTCTATCGCGATATTCGTTATCAACATTTATAATAATATATATGTAAAATATTCCTTTGATCGTTAAAACTGTTCTTTGATTTTAAAAAAAATTCGTATCGAGATATTTTTTACAAATTTTATAAATTTCGTAGAAATGCAGATTAAGTTTAGAAATTGACCATTATAATTAATGTTAATGAATAGCCCCTAAAATCTCATTATCTAAGAATCTATCAAGAAAATGCACACGTGTCGTAAAACGAGATTTTTCGTTTTCTAATCGAAAGTGTTAATATATAAGCCGTTCATTCAGTGTTGTACATTCATGTTTTAAAAAAATTATGTTTAATTGATTTTTGGTGAATTTTTATTTGAAGTCATTTGAACCACCCCGTATATATAGTATATGTTTTCTTTCAATATGACATATACGTAAAAAATATAAACTAACCTCGTAGAAAATCCAAGTGGAAAAGAGTGTCTGTACGAGATTATATGCGATTAGGATCCCCCGCAAGTTGAAGGGCTTTCTGTTCTCCATCAGTTTCGGGCCCAGGACTTTGCTGAAGTACGCGTACGACAGACATATGGCCATCGTTGGGAGCGGACTACTCATCATCGCCCAGTCGTTTACTCTAGGATCTAGAAAATAAAAAAAAATATTTGTAAGAATAAGAATCTTGTTTAGGAAGAGGTTTAGATTTTTTTTTTCGTTTCTTACGAAAAAAATTCCAATTATTTCAAGTACGTTTAATACAAATGGCATCCATCGATGTTAAATAATATCTTCAATTTTATTCATATTAAAAAAAAGGTTTTCGGAGTACTTTAAGTGGAAAATGAGCTTGTATAACGAGGAATCTTTTTTTTCCTTTTTTTCTCTTGAAATTCACTTCGTGGGATCCACCTTCTCAGCCACCCCATTTCTTTTTTTTTATATCCTTTTCCTTTTTTTCGACCGTTTACTTCGCTTTACCCTCGTTTCCGACGACAATGGCGTGATTAGCGTGACACGGGCCAACCCGGAGAACAATGGCCGCCATGATGGTGCGGATCTAGGGAAAATGGAGGAGGAAAAGAGATAGAGAGACACCAAAGAGAAAGTAATTATTCTTGTGCGTCGCGTTGGATTTCTCACGTTGGCCCTCCTGCCTCTGTTGTTGTGTACACTCGCTTCGTGTACACCTTTCGACGCGGAAAACATGACTGCCGATAAAGGTTTTTACCGTTAACGTCCTGCTACCTGAAAAGCCTCTAACGAGGTGTCCAATTCTTTCGATACTTTGCTCGCAAGAAGAAAGAAAGAAGATGATTCCAGGGATGATCCAAGTTATATTAATTCAGTTATTTTACAAAGGGCTATTTCGAAAATGTTTCACGAAAAAAAAAGAGATTTCAAACATAAATAAATTCTACATTAATAATAAATATTAAAAAAAAAAATAATAATTTTTTTTTTATTTAAAATAAAAGCTTTATAGCTAAAAAAAAATTAAATTATATTTTAAAGCTTTCAAGAAAAGAAAATCTTAAGAAAAAAATATTTAAAATGAATAAATCTATTACTTTTTTTTTTTTATGGAAACAATCGACTAAAATCCAAGAAAATGAATACCTTGAAGAAAATAAAAAAGAGGACTCAATTAGAAATCATGACATAGTGATGTTACATTTCCAATACCACTACCCGCATATTTTTAATTATACCTACTCTAATCGATACACCATTGGTGAATGTAAACGATTTTCCTAACATATACCATAGTTCATACCGACAGGTCATTGACCTGATATAGTGATTATTTTTTCTTCCGTCCTTTTTGAACGAAAATGTCGATGAAAAAAGAAAATGGAAAAAAAGGTTCGCAGTTGAAAGAAAATCTCGGACGCGTTAGCCGACGCTTCGCATTATCGCGTCGGCCATCTTCGTTATGGCGGATAAAATTTGTTGCGCGCTTTTTACCGGCTAAACGGGGTAGCGCCAAGTTTCTAAGCGAGAGAGAGACGGTGTTGGTCCTTCCGGTAAATTAGCTTCGCACTCGTGTGACCTCGCCACCTCGGCAGCACGCGACGCGCACGAATGGGCACGCGCGCTTCCAACCACCGTACACCTACATACACACGTATATAGTCATATATATATGCATGTACGTTTACAGTTTTTTCTCAAAGAATTCATTCTCTCCCACTTTCGCCGATTATTCCTATTTCTCGAGGACGTGACAAGTTCTTGAACTTTTTTTTTTGCTTTCATTTCTTTATTTTATATATCGAGTGCAAGTTTTCTTTTGAGATAAAGTGCAGATTTTTATTAGCTATGATCGATGATTTAATTAATTATTAGATGGAATTCGTTATTTAGGGACATGTCTAGAAGAAAATTGTTAAGACGTATCTATTGTTTAGTATGTTGGAATTAATTGTTTGAGACATTTATCTAGAATGATATTATATGTCGTGTATGCAGATATTAGAAAGATTTAAATATTGATTTCGTGAAAGTTTGAACTTTAAAATGATCTCGATAAAAAGTGAATACCAATAATACATGATCTTTTATTTATCAATGTGAATTAACTCATAGAATTTTAAGTACTTTTGAATAATTTATCACTGTACGATCACGTAATGTTTCGTGCATTAATCACCGGAACAATTAAACGTCTTCAATCATTTGACAAACTTCTTACGTATTTCTTCATTACTTTTCAAAGTAGCTGAAGTCTCCTGAACTTTGAAAAGTGACTCGACTAACCATTAATCACCAATAATCCTCCCCTATTCGTTTACGATAATCAACTTATAGAAAGTACCCCGTTCTCGATATATTAATTATAGCACAATTACATCATCGTTTTCATTAAGTAACCCCAATCAATTCAGCATGAATCAATACATCAATACGTCAACGCTAATCAATCTATCAAAACTGAACTAACAGGTAAGCGTTGCATTACACGATACTTAGACAGGTTTTGATATAAAGTCGATCCAAGAATCTTGACTGAATTAATAAGGAATTTTTTTTTGTGAAGGATTATTCTTCGTTTAACACGATTTCGATATAATTATAATACAAATTTTCCATGTTGTACGAAAGTCAACCAAACTCAATAATACAATTGTTATTTATATAATTTATTGTAATGTAATTTTTCGTGTTGCACGAGGGTTGTCCGTAACGTACAATAATTTACCACGAAACGATCCCATCCAAATACAAGCATATGTACAAATTATCTGCTAACCAATACGTCTTAATAAAAAATAAAGTTCGAAAAAAAAAAAAAAAAAACAAAAAACAATACTTTCTAATGAAAAAAAAAATAAAAAATCTAACAATATGTCCTAATAAAAAAAACAAAGTCCGAAAAAAAAGAATCAAACAAAAAACAATACTTTCTAATGAAAAAAAAAATAAAAAATCTAACAATATGTCCTAATAAAAAAAAAAAAGTCCGAAAAAGAAGAATCAAACAAAAAACAATACTTTCTAATGAAAAAAAAATTAAAAATCTAACAATACGTCCTAATAAAAAAAAAAAGTCAAAATAAAAAAAGAAAAAGGATCAAACAAAAAAAAGAAAAGATGATGTGGGAGAGAAAAGACGGAATCGTCTCGACATCTTTCTTTCTTTCACAGTTTCGTGCCGGAGGCCGGAGCGGATTATCGATTTAATATGAAGAGGGAAGAGGATGAGAAGAGGAAGAGAGAAGAGAAGAGGGTGAGCTCGTACTCGTCGATGATCATAGGCCGCGTGGAAGCTCAGCCGAGTATCGGCCGATTACACACAAAGAGAAAGAGTGAGAAAGATAGAAAAAGAGAGTAAACCTAAAGGGAGTGAGAGAGAGAGAGAGAGATGCAAGGTAAGCCTGACGGATTGCCGTACGGTTTAACACCAGCTTCCGGGATCTGCTACGAGTTTTCCAAGTGGCTAAAAAGCGCGAATCCACGATCGAAGCCAAAAGCTTCTCATCTAAACTTCTAAATACTTCTGCAATCTACTACAGTTTTTTCCACTAGTTTCTGTATCATTATTTTACTTGTATAGTTTATGACAACGATTAATCTTATTATTATATAAGAATAGTTAATATAAATTATTATTTTTTTTATATATTATGTTATTGATTGTATCTTTTACTTTTTTTAATTAATATATTCTGTATTGTATAAATACTACTACATTTAATATTCCAATAATGATTGCAAAATATTTTTTATATATGTTATATAATGTAGTTTCTAGTAATAAATCACTACTTTAATATGATAAATATTGCGTTTTTTTTTCTCCCTCCCTCTTGCGCTCTTTGTTTCTATCTCTTTCCCTCGTTTGCCACCATTTTTTCGTTACCCACCCCCCGATTTTCACGAAAGTGCAGCGACCGGCTCGAACGCCCGCGTGTTCTCCTTTATATCCCGTTATGACCCCGATTTTTCATCACTCTTTCCCCCACCCTATTCACCCCTCCTTTCGAAGTTCGTACTCGTGGTTGAATGTAAAAAAAGGAATACATGCTGGCTAGGAAAAGTATTCACGCGGGTTGATTCTATTGTCATGATTCTGTACTGAAAATGGTCATGGATTATTATCATTATGATTATTTGGATATCGTTCGACGAATTGTTGAAATTAAAAACGAGTGGTTAATGATGTATCGGGAATTATTTACTGGAGATTTCGAATGCGATGACTTAGTAAAATTAAAATCGATTTAATTATTCAAACAAATATTCTTTCAATAGCTTCTATTGTGTTTCAATAAAATAGAAAATTCTGAAGATTCTAAGTGCCAAATTTAATAAAAAAAAGAAGATTAATTTTGTTCGCTATCTGTCTTAACCCTTTGCACTCGACTGTCGTCTCTGAGGCAGCATATTTCCAAAATTATATAATTTCATTTCAAATGATATATCACTGGCTACATTGTGAAAAAAACAATATGTTGGAGTTGCTGGTAAGTGAATGGAAGACAAATCTGAGTACAAAAAAAGTTGAGCGTTGAGAAACACTTGGTATCGTATTATCTTCAAAATTGGTCTTGTCGACTCACACTCGACACCGAGTGCAGAGGGTTAAATGCCAACGTCAATCTGCTCTAATTTTTCTATAAAAAAAAGCTGGTTTATAAATTTTGGTAATCTGAACATAAAATATAACAATGAGATCACAAGCAATTACAGTTTTATCGTAACAATTCACATATTTTATTCATGAGATTCCATTCTAGTCTAATTTCAAACTCCGTTACTTTTACGTATCTATTACATTAATGAAATTGTAGAAGAATCTTTTCCTTAAATTATAGTTAACTAATAGAAAAAAAAAAAGGAACGATTGAGGGAATATACGAGTTCGAGTTATTGATTTTAACGATCGAAAAACACTCTCCTTTTTTCCTCTTCGTCTTTCCCTTCTAATTAAGGGAGTGCAGCGATCGAAAGAACGCGCTTTTAGCGCAGGGCTTTCAAGCGGCACTCTAAGCACAAGCCCGAAGGCAGAAAGTGCGAGTACTAAAAGTACCCGAAGAACCTTCTGTGTTTCACACACGGAACCTTTGAATGCGTTATTCGCGTGCTTTCGATTTTAGGATATGCATCTAAATGTATCCCGCATACAATGAAAGTTCTGATCTGTTCGGTTTAGTTCAGTGGTTACCAAACTGTGTGCTGTATAAATCTTCCAATATTCTCAAATTACAATTTATGTATTCAGTGATATCATTGTTCAAAAAATATATCTATTTATTTAATATTCTTTACTATTTCAAATTCAAAGGTCACTACATTAGGTTAACAAAATTAAATTCTACGCTTATGGGTATAGGAGTATACAGGGTGTCCGCTTCCATGTAGTCAAGCGGAGAACTACATGTACACATCAATGACTTGAATCGAAATGTCTAATACCATTTTTCGAGATTCGACTTAGTTAACGAATTATTAACTAACAAAGATAGGTCAATTACGGCGATTAACAAAGGAAGGCGGTTCACTCGAGCTCGCAGCTGTGCAAGAAATGAAGCGGTAGGAGGAGCAATCCACAATAAACAACGTTATATGTCGCTGCTCGCCGTGATTGGCCGATCTTTGTTAGTTAATAAATATTTAACTGGAACGAATTTCGAAAAATGGTATTAGACATTTCGATTCAAGTCATTGATGTGTACATGTAGTCCTCCGCTTGACTACATGGAAGCGGACACCTTGTATAAGTGTATGATTAGGAATCAGTTTTGAATATTTATTGCAAACGTAAACTATGTCATCACGTTAATCAATTTATATAATTCAATCGACTATCATTACGAAAAAGGTCATGAAAATATATGTGCAATTGAAAAACTACAAGATAATAATTATTCAACGAAATTAAAGAGACAATCGAATTTGTTCAAATAATTTCCATTTTCATGAATATATTGTCCTGATATTTAAATGGATTCGTGACATCGGACTTTCATAGTGGACAGTTTTCTTTTGCACAATTATGCAGACGTCCATCTGCTTTTATCGTAAACAGAATTAATATACGATTGAACATATGTGAGATAATCCACGTTGTCTGTTATATAAATCAAGGTGAATATTATAAAACGTAATGAGTATACGCAAGAAATACTTTCCCTCTCTTTTCATTCGAGTTTCTGCGTCTTACTTATGCATGTATGGACTGACACGTGTGTGTATGTATATACATATATATGAATATGGAAGCATATGTGTATGTAATACATATAGACTTTTTTATATACATATATATTTACATGTGTGATGCGTTGTTTATGCAGGACAGTTCGATTGTTGCAATAATGCTGACCGTAACGCATCATGGATACGTTCGCAATCGTAATCATTTTCGGCTCGCGTGCCACTTTCGCGCGACTGTTTATGGTTATCGACGATGATTAAATGCGAATTCTCATTTCTCGCTGGTGAGAATAAAATTTGGTCTTAGAAAAGAAACCACGCGAACGAAACGAAGGAGCTATTTCGAAAGAAACGATCAAAGTGAAATCGCGAATGGTGGATAAACGTTTTTTTTTTTTTTATTACTGTCACAAATATTTCCCAAGAGAAGAAAAATCTTTTGCTAGATTTGATAAAAGAATGATTAATCATTTTATAAATACATATTCTGTTGAGTGAAACATACAATTTCTGTAAAATAGTATTTTCGTGTATTCCGTACAATCGCATTCTGACGTTTAGACTATTACCTAAACGATGGTAATTTTTTTGCAATTTTTTCCTTATCTAAATTCACTTCCTTTTTATTTTTTTAGTACTTGTCATGTAAATTAACGAAGACTTATTAGAACGTATTTCTTGTTCGATGCACAAGCACTTAATTGTCTAAACGTTATCATTTTTTTTACAAATTTTGTTATCGGTACTTATGTATTGTAGTTATAATCTCCATTTTCTGTGCTCTTGTTTGGGAATATCTTTTTACGGAAGTTACGCAAGCGATAGCAATAAAAACAAATTATTGTTAGCGCAATTATTATTGGCTTTTTTTCCTTAAACTCGACAGAATCAAAATGAAGAATTGCAAAGTAATCAGTAAAAATGAGATTTTAATTCGATGATTGGAACGATGCGTCTCAACGTTTTATAATAAGAAAAAGAAAAATTATAATTATTACAAAATTCACTCACCGGATTTATTGTCCATGAGGTCCCTGTAGCCATGAATCAAATCGGCCACAATACTCGTCATCTTGATATCGTTCTAAAACAACATTAGTAATAATAAGTAACAAAAAAAAAAATAGAAACAATAAATTATACATGGCTATTATATCCATCGATAATAAGTATTAAATAATAATGAAAATAACGATAACGTTACGACGTGCTTATAAATAAATCATAATTATCGTATTCGATTTCCATCGATCATTATTTTGCACGTTGCATATAATGAAACTCGATGGAGAATTACAGCTACGACGATTAAATCGACAGCTTTTTTTTTTCACTTTTCTTTTCCACTATATTTCAAGACGCGCGAACTTCCCCCTCTGACTCGTTGTATAATCGAAATTTCAACGGATCCATTCATCCGGTGCGAAGTTCGCGTACGCACAAACCGTTGCCGCGAAAAGACATTACGATGTAAATGACACCGAGCGAGTTTTGTTTTATTATGCTCGGAGCATGTAAATTCAAAGTTAAAAAAAAAAAAATGCTAAAAAACACGTGTTGGCCGAAGGAGTGACGTAAACACGTGCGTTTGGATATACACGGAAACCTATGACTTCGGTGGGAATTGGCAAATGTCTTTCTAACGTTTCGATTATCATATTTCTAACAGGTTAAAAGAAATTTATTGACTTTTGCCAAATTTACGTAAAAGTGGTCATGCTGTTCAATATTCACTGATTATTTTTCATCGTGGGTCAACGAATGATTCCAAAAATTCCATTACATCGATTTCTATTTTTATTTTAAAGATAATTTAGCTATTCTGAAGTTAAAAAGATTAACTCAATTTTTTTTATACTTGTTATATTACATCAATTTTTTCTACTTTTTTCTCAGCCAATTGAAATAAGCGGCTCAATTGCGACAGGAAAGATTATGTGAAAAAAATGTAAACTATATTACTCGTTCCTTTATTCTTGGTTACGACAGTAATACCAAATTCTAAACACACCGATATCTTTATTCGTCCTATTTTATCTTTTGCTCGCGATACAACGGTTACCTAAGAGTAACTGCACGTAATTGAAAGATACCGACACAATTGGTCGGAAAACTTTCGGATAACTTTACGATATCGACGCCATCTTGTTAATATCGATCCGAATAACACGATCAAGAAATTGATATTTATTTATTTCTAGTTAGAATTTAAACAAATAATTGAAAAAGAAATATTATTTTCATTATATTAATACTTAGAAATTCGTTTAAATAAGAAATAATTGAAGAAGTTTACGAAAATGTCGTATGCGCCATTTTACAAGAAAAAAAAAGATAAGAATGTGACACGTTTCCCATCGATTTTTTCCTTCTTTTGTGGAGGCTGAAAGACGACGGAAAGATGGAGGGTAATTTTTGCTAGCGCGAGCAAATTTAATGCTTTCGGGGTGAAACGAGAAGAGGATGTTAAAAACATGAGGACCCACGTCCGAGGCACGTGAAGTAAGGTATATATATAGGTTATCTCGTTCAAATCGATCGTATCAAATATATTGCATCAATTCTACAAAAAAGAAAAGTGTACAGAAACGAATTAAAAAACAAAAACGTATACATTTTGTCACGTGACTAATCATTTTCTATCGAGCACAATTTTTCATTCTTTCTTTTTCACAAAAATAAATATACTATTATAATACAACTAACCCCAAGTCGTCGAAAATAACCACGTTGGAAAAAAAAAAAATATATGCGAATTTTCCAAAACACCCTATAGCTTTTTTTTCTCGATAAAAAATAAATAACAAATTTTGTTACTTCATTTCTTAATCTTTATTTTATTCCCATCTCATAAATGGATATCGTTTCACAGATTCCGGCGAAAGTTCGCATACGCGCGCGCGCGCACATGTGAAGGATGGGTACCGTGTTTTTTCGTCTATCTTCCGAGTAGGACTTTTAAATACGTTTAGAAAGTGTTTCCTGGGCGAGCTTCGAGGGAAACGCGGACGAAATCGCTTTAAGATGTAGCGGAACCATTGCGAAATGTAAATCCTGTTTCGCGTCTAAAAAGAAAGGGAGTAGATATTTCGTATTTTTTTTTGGCAGGGTTTTATTCTTTTCTTACGTAAGTTGTAATATACAAAACGATTATATAGAAAGATTGCGTCAAACTATTACATCGAACCATAATATCGAACGATATATCGTAATATGATTATGATTCAACGTCACGATCGAATTCGATCGTTTTTCTTGACAAACTAGTACGTAATCGATAATAGATTCGAGATAGATCGATCTAGATCTAGTGAATTATCCTCGATAAAGTCTCATCGAGTATCGAGTACGATAATGCGATTGAGATAGCAAGGGTAAGCGATAGTGCGTTAATAGAAACATTAAAATCGAAATTACGAAGCACGTGTCTGGATCAGTGAAAGTGAATGAAAGTAAAAAAAAAATTGATTTTGAAAATTATCGATACGAAAAAGTTGGAAAAATCGATTAAAAATGTTCTTTTCACGAACGATACATCGCTAAAATCAAATCTGAAACGACTAGCGTAGTCGAAACTCGAGATAACAATGAAAACCTACCGAGTTTCGTGAAAGTCCGATCTCATGAGAGAACGTGACAAGTTTCTCGCGTTTCTACATAATGCTATAATTTATAATGACGCGTTTCGAGTACAGTGCTCAACGTGGTCATTCGATATCGATTATTTTTCTTTCTCTGTTTCTCTCTCTTTTTTTTTTCCACCCTAACAACTTCGAACAGGCAAGGTGCATGTTTCCCTTTCGTGACGTATCTGGCGCCTGAATGACGCGGAGTCTGCGGTAAAAAAGAAATAAGGAATAAAACGAGGGGAAAAGGAAGAATAAAAAAACAATATTTCCTCGTTCGAATGCGATACAATCTAATAAAACGACATTCCAATAATATTACTAGGGAATAATAATCGTCACGTGACTACCGTACCAACCTATTCCATTTAAAAACTTAATAACGTCGCGTAGATATTTGCGATAACGTTGTTTTTTCTACCAATTATTACAAAATTATTTTGTATTCCGAGAAAAAAAAAAAAAAACAACGTTTCGACAATGTTTCGAATTAGCACGTGACACGATGTTTTACGAACGACCCTGTAATAACTCTTTAATGTAGAAATCGAATTTATCGTTTCTTTTTTTTTGTTTATTATGTATTGTTTTATAAAAAGGTCATTCAGAATTATAATAAAAAAATTTGACCGAGTTTCTTAAACCAACACGATCGTCACATCGCGAGGAGTCAGGCATCTCTTGCGTCATCGAATAATTAAGATCGTGAAAGTAAACGAATCTTGTTTTGCCAACGTAATAGTTACACGAACGACCGTTCCCGTAACCGTGCCACGCTCGTATGATTTGTACAAGTAAGAGAGAGGGAGTGAGACGGAGAAACTTAAGACGCAGCGTTTCGAACGTATCGAAGGGTCGCACACGTTTCATATCGGAATTCAAGAAAATCTTTCTTTCTCTTTCGCTCCGTCGTATGACATGCAACTTTCTCCGTATATATTAGATAACTGTAATCCACGTCTGAAGTAATATCGCGTGAAAATCGCGCGTTTGGCGCGAAATTTGAATCGTTAAATAGTCACGAAGACAAACATGGCGTCTCTGGAGAAGCATGTAATCCGAAAGGATTAAAAAATTCAAAGGAACGTTGATGAGTTTGATATCGTCTCGTGAGAAATTTTCTAGGGAACATCGAACATCTTTAATGATTCACAAGGAAACTGGAATAGGTAACGACCATTTGCAAAAGTTCGGTGGGAGTTCGCCGACTCGAGCCAAGTTGCACTTTCGAGTCGAATCGTTAAATCTTTTAATTACACGTGCATTCAAACTCGTTTCGCCATACAGATGACTATAATTTAACAGAAATCAACGTGAATGTATCGTAAATAATAAGAACAGAAGAGAAAGAGAGACGTTTGGAATATTTAAAAGATTCGCGGTAGTGGAATTCGCGCAACGAACCGATCTTTCACGGACATGCACGAACGATATCGTTGAAAAACCGTCTAGTTACTAGTATATATATCAGTCTACAACTATATATATATAACGGAAATTTGCAAGAGTATATCCTCCGAATGGAAAAAAAAAGGAAGCACTATACTCGACACATCTACTGGAGTAAATCTTTAGGTTATGTTCGATCTCAAATAAAAAAAGCATGTATATTTATATATAGATATCTATGTAGCATGTTCATTTTCGATCGTAATAGAAAATACCAGAGAATATGGGAGATGAAAAAAGGGTGTCCCACTAGCCGAGATTGAAGTGGCTGTAAGATAAAAGAGAGAGAGAGAGAGAAGGACAGAGATCGACAGATATACGGAGTGCGTCAAGTGGGAAAAGGGTGGTAGAAACACGTAGGGCGCGCTCGTTTCGTCAGTGGCCGGTCGATGGACGATAACACGAGACGTTGATCTAAGTTTCTCTCTCGAAAAATGTACTATACTATACTAAAACGATCCTTAATACTCCTATCAACTCATATAACCCTAAACCGAACCTAAAAATAATCGGGTACGAAGCACGCGATTTTCCGAAAAAATTATCGAATCGACATTGTACGAACGAATGGAAGTAGAAAAAGGGATAATTAGTAGATTTTCGATCGTTTTCTTTATCGTAGGTACATACATTACGCCGAGTACTCGAATCGATCGAGTATCCTAACCTCAAAAGGCGCGCCAGGCGGGCAGGCACGCCTCGCGTGCGCTCGCGCGCGCTCTTCTATCTGTCTCTGTCTTTCCTTGTAATCACCATCATCACCACGTATTCAGATCCCAAAGGATATCCCCGAAAGTTTAATCTCGTGGACGGCTTTCGTATAGACGGGAGACACCGATCAAACGAAGTAAAAGTTACACACGCTAAAGGATATAAAGGAATAAAATACCCACCTGCTTTTCACGTTCGTGTCCACTTCGTGTATCTTCGTCGTCCGTCCTCCTTCCGTCGTCCCTAGTCCTTTTCCGTGTCTTCGAAAGGGGCCCTCCAATCCTGTTCGCGGCCCGGCACGAGAGCACCCGACTCGCACCTTACCTTTCGGCCTTCTTCGTGTCACCTGGCCGAGCACATAAAGTCCACCCCGTTCTTTTACCCGTAATATGTGTTTATATGTATTCTGTCTCTCTACGAAGAGACAACGATAGTAGTAGCTCAATGATATTATCTCAGTTGAATTTCTTTTTAACGTATATTATTATGTTATACGTGTGTATTTATTCGATGTGAGTAATATCTTTTTCAGCTGATGAACTTTTTTTTACTTTTAAGGATGAATCTCAATAGTACGCGCGCGGATCGACTTTTACCGGCTCGCGAGCGTCCCACTACTACCACCACCTCCACCCTCTTTCTCGTCCCTTTCCTATCTCTCTTAACGTCCGCTCGTCGCGAGGATTATCACGAAACTGAGAGGCCGCGGCTCTCCGACTAGCTTCGAAACCGTTCGTACTCCTCTTCTTCTCTACCTTCTCCTTCCTTCCTTCCTTCCTCTTTTATTCCTACTCTCTCTCACTCGTTCTCTGTGGTGCAGGCTGATCGAGAGGGGAGTAGAAACTATACATAATATGTATCATACATATACGTACGTTTGTATGAGTTTGCTGTGTCGAGAGAGAGAGATGTGTGATATGGGGATATGTGTAAGAGAAATAGATAATACATGTATGTGTGTGTACAAGAGGGAGAGAGAGAGAGTATATCGTACACGTTGTATATGAACCCCAGGAGTAAGATAGAGAAAGAAGATAAGCTAGCTCGCTTCCTCTCTCACGGTTTTTCCTATCTAACACGGTCGCGTGCGATCGACCGACCGACTCACTACTACTCGCGCACACCCGCCTAAGTATCTAAACGTTCCGAATTTCGAGTCTCCTAACACCAAATGCTAGGCTTGGACACGTATTATAGTATTTGTGTGTGTCTGTTGTTTGTGTGTGTGAGCGTCCGGTTGGCCGCTTTAACCGACTCGAGCGGCCTACCAGGACGCTCCTACCAACGTCTCGCGACCTACCACTCTCCTTCCTTCTCTTTTTTTTTCAACTACCAACCCCCACCCGCCCCCTACTAGTGTCTGTACGCTCCTGACGACACGCGCCCGACGTCCAAAACGTTCGTTCGGAGACACGCGCGAGGACTGTCGCTTGAACTTCGGCCAATCGACTCGTGCGCACTCTGCTGGCTTCATTTAGAACTTTATCGTTGTTCTTTTTTTTTTCTTCATTTTCCTTTTGACTGCAGGAGAACGAGAATGCTCTGAGTAACTAGTGGTTTTTTTTCATGTTTATTGAGGATCTAGGAATTTTTTACCTTTTTTTCGTAATTTGTGATGGAATTTTTTGGTAATTTTGAGCATCGTTTTGCATTTATGGTAGTTGGCTTGGTTGAATTGTGATATAAATGAGTGAGAGCCTATTTTTAGGGTTTTATAAGAAATGGTTTACGTTTGGAGATTGGTGTATCGCCTTTAGGAAGAACTAGACAAGATGGCGCTGGTTTCAGCGAACACCCTAACGCCATCTTGCGGATTATTTTCTTCGACACGAACCCTTTTCACACACCCTCTTTCTTCTTTTTTCCTCGGTTGTTGATTTCAAACTTCTTTTCTATATTTTTATTAATCTACAGTAACTGTTGTTTATTTATTTATTAGAAATGATCTGTAATAAATAATATATTATAATTATTAACCAACATTCTTGAAAGAAATAATTGATAAATATTTATGATGACCTTATTTTCAAACGATATTATTCTTCTTGCGATTTTATCGTCTAACGAAAAGTTACAGTTATACCACAGACTTATTATGGATTAAGTGAAAGTGATCCGTGGTCGTGAAAAAGAAACTTGGGATGGTATGATACACAATATTCTGGATATATCGTAAAATTACGTGTAACTTATTACGTGAACCATTCGTGAACAAGAAAAGGCGAGTCGAGGTCGTTGCTTTTGAGGGAAAGAGAAAGAAGGGGAAAGAGAGAAAGAAAGAGATTTAAAAGAAAGTCGGTGAATGGAGCTCGAAGTTCGGACCATCGCCTGAACTGGTAGAAAGAGTAAGGGGAATGAAACTTAGAGGGGTTGCCGTCTCGCGTAACTGCCTTTGCCGAATTACGCAAGTCATCGTGCGCAGATCGAGTCTCATCGCTGAACGGACAGCGAAAGTGATCTTTGTCCGTTCGAAATATCTACGTTGAAACAAAATAACCTTATTACGATCTCTCATTTTTTCCTGTTATGATTTACTTATCATTTAAGATTGTCTTCGATTCTCATCGGTTTGAATTTTCGCGCGTTTTGACTAGCGGACTTTATTAAAAAAGTCCCATTTGGGTTACATTATTAAACCATAGAAAGACCGTATGTAAAATATTGTATGTAAATATATGGCGGGTTATTTAAAATTTGCTTATTTTCTTACGATCTTATAATTGTTTTCTAAAGACGTTCGTGATGTTTTAAAAAATTATTACTTTGGTCACTTTAAATATGCCAATCGATCGGCCCTTAATTTGGATGTTACGTTTCGTAGGCGTAACCCGAAAAATTCGTGACGCGTTTAAAGAATGATCGAAGTGAAAGTGTACGCGATAGAAAGTACTACGTCAAAAGGTAGACGCGGGATTTTGAGAGACGAGACTTTCCTTCGTTGGTCACCAAAGATGGGATCCCTTTTTTTTTTTTCAAGTCGCCATTTTGTACAACACTACGGCCCCATACGTCCTTACTAAAGTGGAAATGACATCTATAGACCAAGAACTTTGTCGCTAATCATATATAAAAATAGCAAATAAGAATCGATCGGCGTCACGGTAACAACAATACTGCCTCGACGTATTTTTCTCGGTAACTTTTCTATTTGTTTAATGAACACTTAACACTGTTTAGCACTTTAGGAAGATTAAATCGTATAAACAAATACAAATCAGAATCCGTCAACATAGACTCGTAAGATCTCAGAAATTATTAAAATTGTATTTTTGTAATACGTATTTTTTACCAGGAAATATTAATTGTGGAAAAATTTAACTGAAATCAATACAGACGTCATCTCATCATTTGTCATTCCCTTTTTTCATTGACGTCGGGATGGATTGCACAAAAAATTTGCTGTAAAACGTGTCTTGAAGGAAAAAGAAACAATCAGTACCGACTCTTGCAACTATGGACCTAATCCAGTTTCTAAATTTAAATACATCGAGCAACGACTTGTTTACCAGCAGTCGTCTTGAAACATCGCTTTACAATCGAAGGATTCGAATTAATATTAAAATCATTCTTTGTGAATGTTCATTTCGAACAAATCACCATTTGCTTACATTGTTTTTCACGAAAGGAATTTAATTACGCGCGAGCGTAAATGTCGCTTTTTTCTTATGGCTGACGTAACTCGTAAATAAAATTCCATCGTTGAAACTTATATGCACGGCCTTGACCGTCAATGTGAATATCGGTGCAATCGGTAAAATCAACATATTTCCCATCTTGATAACCGTTTTAATGATAGCTGTGTGAAAATTGCAACGTTTGTATTACTTTCAAAATTCGTGAGCATTTAAGAGAGAAAAGAGTCAGGTATAGCGACTATTGTCACTATAATAATAAAAATACCCTATTTGCTATCATAATTATATATAAAAAAAAATTATTTAAAACAAATTTCACGCAATTTTTATGTAATAAATAATAATTTCCTAAATTTATATAGTCCGCAAACTTTCGTTTTTGGCAATCGAGCGAGATCGGTTGTTCGAATTGCGCCATTTTACACGCGATACGTGTCCATGTATTGGCCAGTCGCCATATTTTATTTGATCCATGACTATTCTCAAAAAAGTAAAAGTAATGTAAAAAAACTTCGTTCCTTTTCCTTGTCCCCGCGAACGTCAATAAGAACAGATTCAAATCCGGTTATCATAACAATCGTCTGACCTTCCCGTTAAACTATGTGAAGATACATCAATATGTATGTCAACATAATAATATGAAAAATTATATGAAAATTACAATTTCCAATTTTTTTTCTTTTCATTTGAAATTATAACTATGCCATTGTTTCTACCAAGTCGTTCGAACAACGAATGTTTATTTTACAAAGAAATGTATAATCAGTGATACGAATGAATTCTTAAATAACGTTAAACAATCATTATGTATACGATACTTCGCATAGAAAGATTTGAATGTTCGCGCCAACTTTTTCCCGCGTACCGAGCCGATCAAATACGTTCTACGCGTTTTAATTCGTTTGATAAGGAATGTTCCCTTAGCGAACCTCGATATAATAATAATTTTGTTAATTAATGAATTTACTTGTGACGCAGCATCCCGTACTACCTAAACTTGCCCCATCAAAGACGTTCTCAAGGAGAATAAAAAAGTTTTCTTACGAAAGGCGAGTCTTTCAACGGCGCTGCCTCTCGAGTACTGTTCAAACATCCATATTTTATCATATTCTCTGGCACAGTCTTGTCCTGTCGAGCACGTTCTCGCAATTATTGCGTCACTTCATGTGTGTGCCTACATAGGAACACGGAGCACGGTCATTATTAGTTTCCATACTTACATCTAGTAAGTATTGAATTCTTCTCAATAATTATACTTAAGATATCTCATTAAAACATAAACTCGATGACAGATATGCGTTTCTTACGGATTCAAGGCTTCCCAACATGTAATTTGACTCGTCCAGTAGTTTTTACATTTCCGCGGGAGAAGCGATTGATTTGAATCATCGGTGCTCTCGTAAAGAAAAAGAGGGGGAAAAAAAAAGAATCACGTTTACAAATCCACGTGATTCTTCCAAGTATTCTGTTAGAGAACGGTAGAGACGCGACAACGATCCCTTTTCAATGGAAATCGCACGTACCGTTGAACATACACGTAAGTATAGAGGTTAGAGCGCGTGCGCGATCACGCTCGCGCGTAATTAACGCTAGAAACGTCGCGTAGAATAATTTACGTTGCGCGTAACAGACGAAATTAACGATTCGTCGTGAAATTTTTCGTGTAAACCAACCTCGAGTTTCTACGAAGCGAAAAAAGATGACTGGACACGTTCAAGATCAAATGTCGGCAAACTAAACTTTGTACGTTGACGTAACCGCTCAATCATTTTTTCCTCGACCTTCGATTCAACATATTACCTCTTCTTCCTACATTTTCCGTTCAGCAGCTTGTTTATACTTTTCTAACGCGTTCGACTGAAGAAAAACAAAAAAATTAGCGGTCGCCTCGACCACCGACGCGGTAGTTCCCCAAAGGTATACGTTCTTTCTAAGAAAATAACCGTTTAAAAACTGGGAAGTAATACAAAAATCTGGAAAATTACGTCAAGTACGTAGGTTAGTACTAATTAATCCGCCAGAGGGCGACACGAGCATGAAATTTATCGCGCGGGAAAGTATAGGAATTCGTATTCGAAATTTGAACGGGGTTTTACGTGCAGTTAGAAATTGCTATTAAACCGTTAGGTATGCCCTGTGAACGTGTTAAATAAATTACATGTGATTATAGACCATTTGTTCTTCGATCGAACAGTGGTACTCAATCGAGAAGATTATGAAGTTTGTCAAAGGGTTGAGAATCCCTGTCATATTTCAATATCGTTACATTTTTCATTCATTCGCTAATGAAAATCGATCGGTGCATACCGTCATAAGTTTCCACGAACTTAATTCCATTGTAGATCGTTAAAGTTATGTCGACTTTTATGTACAGTGACGTGACCTCGGTCGGTATTTTCGATTTTTGACGAAGTCGTTAAAAAATGGCGTTCTAACGCATATAATATAGATTCTTAGACGTAATCGTGGAACGTGAGCGGTCACACATACAAGCGGCCTTCTTTCTGTCGCGTGCCTCGTGCTACTTTCACCGTCTCTACTTTCACCGTTGAAAATTAGCACCGTCCGTTGCTGGCCACTTCTCGGAAACCCGGCTTGTCCTTACGAACGGTTGAAATATGCGATCGTGATCGGTATTTCTGGGGTTTCTTCAAAAATTTGATCAAGATTTCGCACGAGACTCTTCGTCTTTTCGGGGATTCCTTGTCCGATGGCTCTTTGGAAACCTAACGAGTGAAGCTATCAGACGATTATGATAACACAAATTATTATAGGATTCCATTTTCTTTAAAAATAATGCTTATATAATATTCGAATGTAATTCTTTTGTTAAAATTAATGTTTTTTTAAATTTTTTTACGTCATATTGTAGCGTGTTCTTTTAGCTTTCCAACGAGCTCTCGTTCGTTAAAAACGAATGAGGATCGCGATCGGGAAAAGTTTTCAAACGATCCCTTGCGAAATTTGGTGAAAATACTGCTTGAGAGTGCCATCTGGCGGTAGAAAGTTTCCGGATTATTTAGATATGCGATGCGACGGCGGAAAGTTTGCGCCAAAAAATTCTGCTGCTCGTACTTCTCGACCGATTTTAATGATCGATATCTCGTTAGAAAGCTGAAAGATTATACTACAAGATAATGTTAATGAAGTTTTTACAAAATGTCATTTTCAACAGGATAATTGAATACAAGTAATTTAGAAGCAATTTTCATAGTGAAAATGCGATGCTATCTCAATTTTCTCATAGCTATCTTATTGCTCGATCTTTCAGCTTTCTAATCAGTCATCGATTCCCAAAATTGATCGAGAAATACGATCAGGAGATTATCTCGAATTTAATCCTTAAATTTATAAGCAAATGTGTAATTTATAAAATGTAAATTGTTATGTGCATTCAAGTCTATGAACTTTAGACCCTGCAACTCTCAAACCTTAAATTAAATATCATTTTGCACCATTGGTAAGTGCAGATCCTCTAATATCTGTTGATAATTAATCTAAATGGTAAAACAAGGAGATACCGACCGTATTGTCGATAAGTTAGGAAACTTACAGGAAGATCAAGAAAATGAAAATCTTAATTACAAACGGTAAAGTTTAATTGTCATCAAATAAATACGTCCTATTGCTGTGAATCGTGAACCGTACTTGTGTAACATATAAAATAGCTTATCCTAATCGCTTGATAGTTCCTTCCTTCTTTCCAAACACTTCTTTATCTCATCCCGGAGGTAAATGGTCGATTAATGGTATTCGCGCGCGCCAATTCGAATATTCTTCCAATTTTTGTATTATCATTCCTATTATCCGTACAACTATTGCTATAACTATTATTATTACAATTATTATTATTCCCATAATTTTTTTGTTCTCTTTTCTCTCCTTTCATCGAAGTTCGCGATGGACAAAACGTTGTCCTCGAGCACTGCATTACCGACGGTCGGTAAGGAAGATTTCGCACAATTTTCAAGCGCGAGATTTCGAAAATATATATATATACACAAACGAGGAACAAGAAAACGAGTCATACGCGCAATTATGCCAATGAGCTTTATCGCACCGCATCGATCCGAAATAACGAAAGAAAAACGGATTAGCACGAGGCAATAATTATCACAGACGAACGCACCGAGCCAGGAATCGTTGCCAATCTCGCTTTACTTACACATTTTCTTTTTTTTTTTTACAACATTAACATAACAAACATACAAGAGAAAGGCAGAAATCTGTCTCGCGAGAAGCAGCAACGATCGCCTTCTTAGCTTTCTCGAATAAAACTTTTCCTCTCGATGCTTTGAAAAAAAAAAAAAACAAAAAAAACCATTTCGAGAGCTTTTCAGACACGAACGCAGCTTGTCAGCCATTAGAGAGCTCCAGCATTAATATTAGTCAAAGATCGAACCGATCTCAAGCTCTCTTAATCCTAATCCCAGCGTTCACCTGCTCTACCACTCGCACTTCGCCACTTCGATAGAGAGCACACCGAAAAAGTTTTAAGTTCACCCTTCTCCGGTGCTGATAACAACAACATCACCAACCCTTGTCCCGTTAATCGAAGTTCGCGATAACGAAAGAAAGAAAGGAAGACGAAGTCGAGAAGAAGGAAGACGTGAAAGTTTCGAGATGAACACGATTTACACGGATCGTCCTTACGACAAAAATAGACAAAAGTTATCTCGCGTTATTGCGTGAGTCTTTTCCCCAACCCCTTTCACTCTTGGAAACCTCCACGATTGTCGATGAAAACCCGATTCCTTAGACCCTCGTCCGAAATGTAGCCGGTAGCCATTTTGTATTGATTTGCATAGATCACACCATTTTCTTTGACACCATTTTGAATTGGTTTGGTGCTACCGTTGCTCTTACTTTCTTCTTCCTTTCGTCTTTGTTCTTCTTTTCTTGCTCTATCCTCGTCATCCATCTTCTTCTTCAACGAATTCTTCCTCTTCTTGTATGCCGCGATGTAAAAGTCACGGAACAAGAAATAAAACATGACAGCGTGCATGCCGATCCACCAGACGAACGCCTTCGGGTAATTGCACTCGATGAAGAGCAATTGGAACGCGTGAATCATTACGAGAACAAATTGGACCATTTGCAAGGTCGTCAGGTACTTCTTCCACCAGAGGTAGGGTTGGATTCTGGGGCCAAGTGCGGACAGGAGGTAATACGAGTACATTACGATGTGTACGAAAGTGTTCAGGAGACCAAAGAACGAGCTGTGACCACCTGGAAAGAAATATTTTGTTAAGTTTTATCAAGAAAAGGAGTTGTAGAATCTATGTATGTATAATTTATTTTAGTTCACGTAATGTGGTTGATCCATGTGATACGAAGTAACTGTATTTTTTATATCTTTATGTATAAAAACTTACTGCATTCTGATTTGTCAACTATTATAACTTTAGAAGTTTTAACAGAATGGTTACAAAATTTAGGTATCAGAAGGTTAATCTTATTTTTTTTAAACACTGACCAAACCCAACTCAACATTTATATCATCAATCTACTAGACCTATCCATCATTTTACCATAGTACTGTCACGTTCAACTGAGAATAATAATTTTATTATACCGATTCTTAGGAGAACAAAGAAACTTTTTAGCAATTTCTTTTTTTTCTGGACCACTTTACAATATACGACGTTGCGTATGTAGAACGCAAAGGTTTCTTGACGTTTCAAGGTAAGATATTACTTGCGATACGTACCTGGCGTGAACTTGACGCCAAACCAGACTGACATTGGCATGCATCCATGGTGAATCACGTGCAACGTCGAGATGTGGTCGTTCTTCTTTCGCAGAACAAAGAAGATCGTGTCCATGAACTCTGTGAACTTGGAGAAATAATACCACCAACAACCGTGAGCCATTCTCACTGCCAAGGGGTTATTGGAATAATCGATTGGTTGACATCTGAATGAGTAGACGCCCCACCAACCCGATGCTAAACACTATTTAACAAAAAAAATTCCAAGTTAATAATATAATAATTTTAATATTTCCTTGTTTTCATTGTAATTTGGATACAATTCTTACCTCGTAGAACAACCACGACGAGAATATCACTTGGAATAGATTATAAAATATCATGACGTTCCTGAGATCAAAAGGTTTTCGATTTTCCATGAGCTTTGGACCGAGTACCTTGACGAAGTATGCATAAAATAGGCAAATGAAGAGTGTGGGAAATGGGCTACTCATCATCACCCAATTGTTGACTCTAGGGTCACTTTTGTTGTCCATCAGGTCCCTGTAGCCATCGTAGATGATTTGCACGATCTGGGCCATCTGTAAAACAAATGTTTATTATACTGATAATGCAATCAATTTCAGTTTTAATTTCGTAATATGGAATGTTGAAAGTGATAATTAAAAAATTGATGAATTTTCCACGAATTTCTAGTATTCTCTTAATAGCCGATTTGGTAATGGCTATGTTTCGCAAGAGAGGAAAATATCGCCGAAAATGGGAATGAGTCTCTAGTTCTTGTTCAATCAATCGAGAGGTTCAACAGACTGGGCCAGTGTCGGTCGCGTTGTTGTCCTTTCACCGAGATTTTCTCGAACGTACCCGACGTCGCTAGGTCGTGTAAATAAGAGTAAATAGAAGCAGAGAGATATATCTGTGCTATTTTGTAGAAAGATCGAGAAGCAAAAGGATAAATCGTTTTAGTGCTACCATATATCATTCTTAATCTAAAACATTTGACAGACGTTTCACCAAGCAATTAAACTGAATGCAATTTTTTGTCGGCAAGAAAAAACCTAATACTGAAATGGATATCGAATTTAATTGGAAAAAAATGTGGAAATTATCCAACAGTTTCACAGATATCGCATGTATATATTTAAGTTTAGATACGAAAAAACGTAGCAATCTGAATTTTCTTCATGAAGCAAGTCTAATATACTTCACTATCACAAAAAAAAAAAAGGCTTGAATAATAAAACGATTGCAAATTTCCATCACCACAAATCCGGAATGTTATCGATAACACAACAGCACTGAATTCTGAACCGGTCTTTGAGTTTAAAACACTCAAGCCATTTCGCAACACAAGAACGTCTACGATCTCGTCTATGACCGAAAGGAAAAGTGGCCTCTGCTGTCGTGCGCAACCGACTTAAAGAACTCGTTTGCCTCGCGAAAAACGTTTACCTTAGAACGTCCGGAACCTTCTTTCTTTCTAATTCCTTCTAAACAACTGATTCAAAGAACCCGACTTCTCCATTACTTCGCACGTTTCTTTGTACTCGTTTGTCATCTAATGGAATCACGATTTACCTATGATAACGATGACAATGAATATTATTTTTATTTGTTTTAGTTATTATGATGATGAAACGGAATAAAAAAATTGTACAAATCGATTATAAGAAGACTAAAAAAATAGGATAGAGAATAAGAGTTAGGTGAGAGTGTAAGAAGTAAAAATTGTGTTTACGATCACAAGAGGATCGAGAGTGTAAACGAGATAGATATTAAGTTCCCTTGCTAGTAATATCATCGATGATTTCCGCATAGCAGTACCGTGAAAGCCTTTACAATACATAACACGAGAAAACGAGGACAATTGTTTTACTACTTTGGGTAGGGTCCGAAAATTCTTTGTTATGCGATACTAAGTTGTTGTATAATTATTGTCATACTTTTTGATGATATTAACAATACAATTGATAAATTTAATCTAAAAATTTGAAGACTGTTGTGTTATTAATCCTGCAACTAATTAAAAACATTGAATTCTATTGCATCAAATTCTACGATGTAGAATTTTCGTAATAAAACGAAAATAGACACTTTTCACACCCATTCTTCATAAAATTACACAATTGTTTTCACGAGCTCTACGTTTCTAATCCATGACCAAAGCATTCCGTGATTTAATAGCCGAAAGTATCAGTTACACGTAACTTTCGATGAAAATTTCGCTTTCTATATAATATTTCGTCTACTGTGAGAAAGCGAATGCGTTTAATGCCCTCATTATATCGTCTACAATGATAATTAACCATCGTGATTCCTTTTTTCTTCAGGAAAATGCTAATACATAGTAACAGCGAAAAAGAATGTAGAGCCAATGAAAAAAAAGGAATTTTGCATTTATTTTTTAAACAACACAGGATGTTCAGAACGTGTTTGGTACGGTCGAGGACCCTGTACGCTTCATTGAACAAGAGTGGAATCTCAAGGAACGCGAAGTGCGTGCTGTCGGGAGTATATGTACGCAAATATAAACTCTCAGGACGGATCGGACCGGATCCGGTCTCGCCAAACGAGTTTTCCCCTTCGTGCATCTTTCCTTCTTCCGTTAATCACATCTTTTGTTTTTCTTTTACAGAGAGATGCCTCGAAAAAATTCATAAATATGAGTAAGTCCCCTCAATGGGACTACCTCAACTTGAATAACGTTACAAATACATTCCTAACTATAACAATGACACAAATCCAAAGCAACAAGTATGTATTCATGCCGTTTATGTAAAAAGATAAACTTAAAACAGAATTACTTATGAATCAAATATTGATAATTTATTACGAAGTGCAAAAAAGTCAATCGGGGAATCACTATTTATATAATGTTTTTTAAATCATTAAAATAAAATTAGCTGATAATTTATCACGAATAAATAATTCATCGTGACATAAAAAGCAAAAACGAAAAAGGATTGAAGGAAAGTGATAAGGAAGCAGCAAAAAGACTACGCAATAATGTTAACAAATCGAACGAGTGTACCGGCCGCTGACATTGTTATTTCTTTCTCAATGGCATCGATATATATCGACCGTTCTGTCTATTTAAGCGCCATTTGCTATCTAGTCAGGCATCCGTCTTCGCATATTTCCATCGGCGAGACAATAAAGTGCGGGTCGCACGTAGAACGCGTAACGGAGTGCCTCCCTGCGAGCTAATCGTTATAAACATTTATGTAGTCCGTTATTCCGCACGCGTAATTCACGATTCTTTATACGTACACACGCCCACACAAATATGTAAGCAGTTTATTGTGAAAGTAGCCAAAAAAAGAGCGATGATCGAACGTAACTTTTGATTTTATTAAAAAACAAAAAAAACAATATTTAATTTATTTCAAACAAAGAAACAGAACATTTTAATTAATATGATAAATAAGATGGCTAATTACAAATAGGCTTAACCACATGCAAATTTGATCCCATCTCACTTAAAAAAAAAAAACCTCATGCAATTAACTGCAGCAAAATTACGACGACCGATCAGTAATAGATTTACACCATTTGCAAATTTGATCGCACTTCATTAAAAAAGAAACTCATGCAACTAACTGCAGCAAGGTTATGACGACTGATCATTATTAGATTTACACCACTTGCAAATTTGATAGCACTTCATTATAAAAAAAAAAAAATCTCCCGCAACCGAATGCAGCAAGGCTATGACGACTGATCATTAATAGACTAATACCACTTAGAAAAATCGCGTAATATCGTAACCATTAGGAATTTCATTCTTCCGCGGTATTTTTCTGTGACGTCACGTTCGACCGAGAATGATCGACAATCCGCATATTCCCCGACCACTCACTATTGTAATAAATTCAACGATCTTAGCGCGAAGAAAATATACCTTTACGTAATGTCATAGAGACATACGCTTATTTGTGTGAATATTTATGTGTGTATGCATCGATGATGTTTCATTGGCCTTCGAGGAAATCGGCCTTCTAACTTGTCATCGAAAGGAAATAATGAGAATCACGAACTCTTCCATTATTGTGTAATAACAAACTAAATAAATCAGAAAAACGAAAGAATTAAATGAAATGAAAACCAAAGTGCTGAATAAAAAATTGAATTTCTTTTAATTTGTTACAAAAAAAAAAAGCTTCGATATGTTCTCCTTACAAGAATTTGATCTTCTCTCTTTTTAAAACATGACTTGAACAATTATTATCACATAACATATAACAATGAAATGTATCGAAGATAGAAATTTCACTTATGAAATTTTAGGTGTGTGTAATGATGGAAACTAAAATTTAATAGCGACTTTCCACTTACATCTTGTTACTCGACGTAAGATCGAAAAACCGCACACGACGTTTGCTTGTTGGCCGATTAGGAATATGGTGGCAGACGCGACAGTAACGTTTACGTAAGCGTATGATCGTTAAAAGTAAGTAAGAGTGTGTTACTACAGTTAAGCATCAACGTTATAAACGGCAGCGCGTCGTGTATCGTCTTACGAAAGTTCGCTAGAACGTCTTTCCTTGCGTTCTAATGATCTATATGCGATCTATGATCAATATGGATATGTTAGAATGATATTTCTAATATAAATGTGATGAAACGTGATGGCATAGTCGGGAAGTGTAATTAGATAGTTCGAGTAGTTCAATTGTATAACTATAATTAGACTTTGATGATGTATAGAGATTTATATGAATTTATAGGGAATACATTAAAACTCCGTTCGATCGTGCTTCAAAAGTACGTGATTTATAATGGAAATGTGATCGAGGTCACTGAGATGCGTTGGATGGCTCGAGTAGTTAAATTAGCTGACTATAATTAGATCTTGAGTCATGTATACTGATCTATGTGGATCTATACTAGATTTATTAGAAAGTAAGACTGTGATTTATAAAATAAATGTGATTGAGATGCGTTGGATACCTTGTGTAATTAAATTAGATCACTATAATTAGATCTTGAACGATCTATATAGATCCACGTAAATAATTCTGGTTCATATAATACGTTTGATATTATATCAAATGATTTATATAAATTATTTAATATGCACTCTTTTCTCACAATTTTATTCACTTAATCTTTCGTAATCGTTGACCTTGACGTGATCCAAACGTCACGAGAGAAATGAAGAAAGTTCACGATTAACGTGAATTCACTCGCGAATTGCTTCTTACTGATTATGAGAATCGCGAAACACCGTGATATCACTAGCCACGTGCGATAAGATCAATATGCCGAGGTTGACTAATCAGCGATTTTATCTCGGACGGCTCGAGCACGTGCGTTTGTTTGCTTTTGCTCAGGAGTATCTCGGTTACGCGAGATTGTGACGCTTCTAATTCTAATCTTCCGTTTTCTTGGAGATCGATATCTATGCAATCCGTATTAGTTTTTAACAAAGTTAATTAAAAAGATACGACATTATTTATAAGTTAAGAAAAATAAATTTTCATTTTACGAAACACTTCAATCTTTTGTAAATCAGAAATTCTATACAAATAATTTCTTTTTTAAACAAAATTTGTATTATTGTATAAATATTGTTTAACAAATATAGCTTTGCAAAATTTTTGTTATTTTAAGTCCTAAGAAATAAAATTCAATCTTTTGTAAATCAGAAATTCTATACAAATTTTTTTTTTTTTAAACAAAATTTGTATTATTGTATAAATATTGTTTAACAAATATAGCTTCGTAAAATTTCTGTTAATTTAAGCCCGATCTATCCTCGCAAAATTGACGATTCTTGTCGCGAGCTTATTAATTCTAATAATGATATTTTGCACTATCATTGCATAATTCTAATCATCAAGGCCCGACGAGTTCTCAGAGTCACGCTCTACGTTGTATATTACACGATCGATCGATCATCAAGGTCCTTTCGATTTCGTTGTCCACGATACCCCGAGAGATACTTTCAGGAATCTCGAACGTGTATCGATGAAATCGATTTCATCGACCGCAACTGTAAAGCGTGTCGTGCGGTTTACTGAATGAAGATCACGTTCCTTCGCGTAGAACAGAATGAAAAGGTAAATAAAAGAGAAAAAAACCAAGGAATAAATGAATATAACTTTCTTACATGCGTTCGTGAATTAAATCGAGCTACGAAGAAGGATCTATCGATCCTCTCGATCGTCCAACCTGCATAAAAGTGCGTAAGATTTATTGCGAAACGAAGCACGATCTGCGCAATGCGTGCTAAAAGGAAGCTACTGGGAAAAAACTATGTGGTCAGACGGGTTAGTATTCGCTGGACGATTAAGGAGTTTAGGTCGATATTAATCGGACGGGAATCGCTCGAACGTCCGATGTTTCGAATAGTTTATGAAATTTTAAACTTTGTTTTTGTTTTTTTTAATTAGAATATATTAGATATAACGAGCATCGTAACGTTCATAAAAATAAATCATATTTACTGTTAAAAAATAATAAGAATGTTTATTGATTGGCATTGTTTTTCTTCGATGAATTTAAAAAGAAATGAGGACAATGATACCACAAGAATTTCCATTAATTTTAAAGTTATTGTTTTCAAGACGATTCAGCGACCTCGTTGCCGATTCAACCGCGAACTCAATGTTTATACATAGTGATTATTACCATGAGGTCAAAGAGAATTTTGTACGAATTAGTAAATTATTCACACGATTATCCCATAATTTCATTAATATTGAAGCTCGTTAAAGCTATAAAACGCACGGGGTCGCACCGTTCGAGGACAACAACGCCAACACGATTATTATAATCAACTCGCAAAATATTATTGATCATTAGCACCTTTAGCAGGAAAGTCGATTTCGTAAACGGAAAATTCGATTTTTCCGTCGAAACGAGAAATTCCAACAGTCGAGTATGTTAATTGATTACCATGACGTTCATTTTTCATACTTTCTCTTTGCGCTTTTCAAATTGTACGAAGGTCATTAGAATTCGTCCAGTGATACTTTGGACTATCGTCTTATAGACTAAACATTAACAAAAAAAATGAATTGAAGGAGTGAACTAGCTCCCTGAATAATGAAAATACAAAATTCGTGGCATATATTCCGACTAATTAACCAAAAATGCCAGAATAACTGTACTAGTTACTTTAAACGATTACAGTAATCTGTGATGAAGATATCCAAATCTCAGTCTCCTTCGTTATCAATGTAACAATAAAAGAACTCAGGATCGCGATTAATTAATTTAAAGAACAGAAAAATAAAAAAATACTCACGTTCGACGAATAATGTAATGTCACTCTTCGAAGAAACCAGCGTCCCGATCGGGCCTAATGACTATCGTCACCTCAATTCGAGCACAACGATAAGCTCTCGTTGATCTCTCGATTGTAACCCACGGACTGTCTCGAAAGCTTTCCAAAGCTTCGCACTGTCCGTTGAGACAAAAATTTTGCGGGCTCGATGAAACGGACGTTAAAAAAAACAAAAAAAACGAGAAAGGACAGAAAAAAGGGAGAATAAATTAATAAATAAAAAAAGGAAAAGATAGAGAGGCAATAAAGAGACTCGAAAAAATCGAGTGTGACCGTTTGTGTGGACCCGTTTGGCAGCCTCGTGTATCCGAACGAGCACCTTTCAGCAAACTGAAGTTTCGCGGCTCGCAGCGATGTCTTATATCGCTTTAGGGGCCCGTAGAAACGCACCTGTGCACGCGTGTTCAAACCTCCCCTTCCCCCTCCCCGATTCTGCTCTTCGTCCATCCCCCTCCACCTACGCTAGTTGTCCCCTCCCCTGTCAACACGAGTCTGACGCTCGAGTACCGATTGTAAGCATTTGAGGCCCATTGCATCTTTGTGACTACGGCTGCTGCTGTGAGTCCCTCGACCTCGGGGCACGTTCTAGTCCCTATCCCCACCACTCGGCCACCGGTATCGCATGGCCACGCCCTTCACCCCGCGTCGTGGTAACTAGAGAGTGAACGAAGCACGTGGCGACGGACGTGTCCGAGTTTCGGCGATCCTTCTCGATCGTCCAAGGGTCGTTTTTCTACGTTCGTTAACGTTCTTTCGATCTTTTCATCGTACGCGCATTCGTTCTCGAGTGCGCGCGAACATTCCTCTCGGGGCCGTTCGCGCGAACTTGTATGTCAAGAGAAATGTGACAGACGATTTTTTTTTTTATCAATTGTTGTATATATTAGAGGTTATGTAGTTGTGTAACTGCGTGATGTCAAAAGGTAAGATTTTTTTTTGTGAAAATTTTATATTTTTTTTATCCTGTGTCATGGAAAATGTAAAAGATTAGCTTATGAATTTGGTATTTACTGGTATATGGTGTTTGATTATGAAAAATGTCGATCTCTCTTTTTAATTTTCCTTAATGACTCTCTTTCCACACTCGATCCGCCAAAAGATAGTGTCCATTTCTTTTCCGTGTTGAAAGAACGAGGAAAGAAAGAAATACTTAATTGCTCGTTCCGACAAAAGAATTTCAACGCTCGATTTTCTTTTCTAATTTTGTCTTTCTCCTGTCCTTGCTCATAATATTCGTATTTGGTTGATATATGTTTTTTATATTCAATATTTTGTTTACTCCTGTGTAGTTTTCTTCTTTTTTTTTTAAACAGAATCATAATGCTAAACTTCCGTATTATCCCGTCTTACGGAATATACGTATAAAAAAGAATTAAAAAAAAAACCTTGTTGCTGTTTCTCGTTCACTGTTACGTCCAGTACGCGTCATCAACAAGAATTCATATAATAATCTTTTGTACATTGTTTACGTGGGAAGAAATCATATCGTTACATATTCTATACACACATGTATATATTCTAGAACATTAGTCTTTAAATATTCATCACTTTTTTTGACGACTTGGCTTTAGGAATAGTTTGATTATGATCAAGATCGAGCATTGTAAACAATAATTATGACGTTACTCGATATTGGAAATTTCTTTTTTGTTTTTTATTTTAAGAAATATTACGCGATTAAAAAATTCTATTTGAATTGCTTTCTTTTATCTTATTCCTAATAGCATGCAAAATTGCATTTTGTTCGTTTTTCCTACGTAATATTTTTTCCATAAACATATCTTATAAAATATTTAAATAAAAAAAGTGTGCAACGAATGTAAAAACGATGCATTTATCTACTTTAATGAGATTATATTACTTGATTTTTCATACGTAGAACCAATTTCCTATTTTGGTATGATTAAGAACGTATCTATCACGTAAAAACAGAATTATGTAGATGTATTTCTTTAATATATTATTACTCCAATTGCATTCTCACAAACAAATAACTAAATTTACATATATGTAATATTTATTACAATGTTTATTATTCATATTTATTATCACGACGATCCTCCTCGTATCATCCTGCGTATTTGACACGAACTTTCACTCCGCGCAGGGCCGGCGTGACTTTTTGCAGGGCCCGGCTCAAAAATGTTGCTAGGCCAGAATACACATTCAAATCCTATACTTAAATTTCAACATAAAGAATTATTTATTATAAAGATGTTACATATATTATTTGTAAGATGAATATCACAAAATTTGTCTCGTTCTTTTTGCTACAAAATCTTGGATTACTTCATCAAAATTGCTTGAGTTTGTTACTTCGCTATCTATTGAAAGAATAGCCAGAAATGTAAATCGGTTTTGGCTTATTGATGATCGAAAATAATTTTTTTTAGTTTAAAAACCAAAACATGAGGCTGGGTTCTGGCGAACGCGTCAAACCTGCCTCGCGTCGACCCTGATTCCGCGTCATCATCGATGCGTTTCTTGCGATTCATCGGATCAAAGGTAGCATACGTTCTTTTATTCGTAAAAAAAATGTTATCATTATTATCCAAGTGCAAAGTTATATTTCCCACTGCGTAGGTGTACTTTATCCTGAAATTTACGATGCATTCGCGCGATGGTATCTGCCAACGACCTAATACAATTTTATAAACTTGTTTTATGAATATTTGTGCCATTATGAAACGATCTATATATGACATTTGCAAGAGATAAGTCTTATAAAAAAACTTGACAATGCAAAGAGTTCTGGTCTGTTTGAATTTTTCAATTTACGTAAGAAGTTTTTTTGTTTTTCATAAAATATCTCTCGGTATAGGAAAAATATGCAAAATAATGCAAGTCATATTCCGTTGAAACCATCTCACGGGAAACTCTTAGTCCGCTAAGAATTCAACAAAATCGACCTTAATGGTTGGACCGGTACTTCCATAAAAGCTCACAAATATGCACACACGCGTACGCACACTCGCACTGGGACACATAGGTGGATAGAATCGTTAATCATGGCTATAAAATTCCAAGCCGAAGCTTTGTAATAATATTCTGTTTTTACAATCCATTTTTTGCACGTCTGTGTCACGCAGAAGGAAAAACCGTACTGTAAATAACGCTTAGGAACTAAACATTGTAATCATTGTGCTTCAATATGCGACACGTAACGAGGGTTCAGGACTACTTTGCATTTTATTATAATAAAAAAGTTATTGTAGTCACACTTGTGATTCTTGGTTAGGTTGATTCATTAGATAGATTGTCTGACTCTTGCTTAGGTCGATAACCTAATGCCATCGGAGGTATTAATAAAATTCATTTTTTCTTTTTACGTCTAAGATGAGTTTTTAAGAGAAAGTGTTCTCAAAGGATCAAATAATAAGCGATTTCTCAGCAACATGCAATTTTTCATCAACACTTTTTTATAGATACCTAGTCATTTTGGATTCGGAGAATTTTTTCTTCGTTTCCTTCCTCATTGGCATGAATTCATTTTAACTGGATTCTTGATGAGTAGCAATTGAGAAAGAATTTTTTTTTATTCTCTAATCATACTAAACCTCTTGATTCTTTATTCCTGACAATTAGAATACTTTAACAAACGCATACCACTCCTACTTCCTCACAATTCCTATTCTTTCAATTTATTTCCTCTAATCAGAAAAAGAAAATTCTCTCAAATGGACAGAAACAAAACTAACAATTAACATCACTTCAATTACCAAAGTAACATTTACGAAAATTGATGATGAAACGAATGATACGTATACAGACATGTATGTATACACATGTATTTACATATTCTACATGCGTTCATCGTACGCGCTCGATGAGAAGTGCCATTAACCAGCTACTTATTTTTCCAGCCACTGAACACATACATATACCTCGTCGAATGAGTATCATCGTACTTCATGAAGTATATGACTAGTGATGGGATTGATACTGTATCGATACTATCGATACCATTCAACAAATATCGATCCTGTATTGATACATATCAATGATGTATACTATACTTTAAAAAGTATCAATACTTTCTAGATACCTGTTCTATTGCATATACAATATTGTATATTAGAAATATCAAATAAATATTGCAATTTCCATAAACATATAAATATTTCTCATTAAGTACTTTGGTATAAAATTAATCGAATATCATCAATAGTATCGGTATCGATCCCATCACTATGTATGACTCCCGCCCACGTGTGTGGCCTTATGACAGCTACATAACAGAGACAAATAATATTGTATACGTCGTCGTTGGCAAGAACTCGAATATCATTAGAAAAAGTATAAGTGGCTACGCCCGTGTAAATCCTTACGAGTAGTACAAGTAAATAATAATGTCAGCAGACACTGCGACGGCGTTGAAGGCAAACGTCATTTATAAAAAGCACGCGATGCTCGATTGTAAACAGTAATAACGTAATCGTTTGGTTAATAAAAACAGAAAGAGGAGGGAAGTGGGTGAGGACAGAGAAAGAAAAAAAAAAAAGGAGACGGACAAGAAAAAAGGATTATGAAAGAAACGCATAATAGTTAGCTCGTTCTGTGTAGTTCTCGTAACGGTGTTGTTACAGTTCGATATGGTTACACTTATAAGTGGGAGATATAACGAGAGGTGGAGGGAGTGTCAGAGTGGGTCCAAGAATCCGGATATCTTGACTTTTACGAGAGTCTCGCCAACTCTTTTACGTAACTATGGTGGAGGAAACGTAAGGTAGAATTACGCTTGGTGATATCGTACCTATGAGAGAACCTTAGAACAAGACCTTTTGCTATCTCTCTTTCTATTTTTCGCGTTTGATACACGTGTGTGATGTCTGTGAACTTGTGTTCGACGCTGACTTCTCTTGTGACGTTGTTTCCGGATTTCGTTCGAAGGATACTGTCCATAATCGATTTTTTAGTGGCATGTGAAAAATGCGTTTGTCTTTTTTCTTCATCTTTCAGGTTTAACAAGTTGTGTGATTATCTTTTTTTTTTTTTGTAATCAAATCAATATTTTATCTAACACCTATTCTTTTGTTTGCTCGGATGTTTATCCACAGATTTCTGTTCATTATCGAACTTTACCGTTACGTGCGTCTCGTGTTCTGTTTTATGTTAATTGTTTTTCTTCTTTATCATTTTAGATCAAATGATTTTCTATATTTTCTAAAATATAATAACTACCTCACAATTAACACCAAATCTAACAAATTAGTCAATCTGTGATCTCTTAATATCTTTCATTTGTGTTTAAATTTATAAAAAAAAAAATAAAAAGCCCATTTATAAAATTTTTTTTTAATAATCAATCATTTCTAAGACAAAACACAAAGAAAAGACTAAATTAATAGATAATCACTTCTCTTCATTTCCAATTATCGCTCAAGGGAATCGTTGAAGCGTCTCGAATAGATATGCTGTTTGAAGTGCCTCGAGCATTGGCGCTCAAAGATCAGAAGAGGACAAAGACCAGGTTGCAGTGTAAAATTTCTCTCATGTCGGCGACCACCACGTGTAGTCGTCCTTGGCCGTGCCATTCTGCGACTCGCTAATTGGCTCGGGGGACGACCAGTGATTATCGTTCGCGTTCGTTTCTATTAAAATTCGCAACGCGACAAGATCATCGCCGCGCGCGTGTACGGTGTATATTTACCATGAGCACGCGCGAGGCATACGTATACACGTACGTAATACTAATACGATGATTACCGGTACTTCTTCCGGAGATTAACCGTCAAAAAAAAACATTTTAGTCCTTTTTATTTCTAATAACAAAAATTATTTCGATGTAAATCAGTGGGTTAGGACGGTTTAATAGCTACATTTTAACGATCGTTTTAATAGTGATGTTCTGTGATTATTAGGAATAGGATATAAAACATCAGGATTTAGTATTAAATTTTTGCATAATTTTAGTCTTTCGACAAAATTCGAATAGAAGGGTAACTGATTTTCACGACAACGTGTCTCCAACTTGCAGATTTCCAATTGCGATTACAAAAAAACTGTCATCCATTTCACGGAAGAATTCTGACGAAATAAGATAAAAACTGTGCGATGATTTGATAAGCATGGAATTAGCTGATTTTTACGAACATACGAGTTTAACCAACAAGAAAATGTTGTAAACAAATCTTACGATTAGTATTTCTCTCGAGAATTTATTATGATAATCAGCTATAATTAGCAAGTTATTTGATATATATAACTAGTGCATGTTGACAAGTAATTGTACAAAAAATCAAGAAAGAAAAAAACAACTTATACGTTCGGTATTTACATTGACGATAGAGAATATTACTTTTGTATACGTTTGTAAGGACCAGTGGTTCTCAATCTTAACTGGTGCTTTCCATAAATGTCTAAACCTCGTATACTTGAACAAAAATAGTAATTGTACTATAACAATGAATGTTTGCAACTTAGCAGCTTTGTTACTAGATTTAAAAACTTTTGACATTTAATGGTCTACCCTCAACAATTTTATAATGTGTCCTAAGGGGTATTCAACGTTGAGAACTCTTGTTATAGAATAGAAATAAACTCGGAAATTGCTCCAGGCTGCTGTAGACTTCATCGAGTACCATCGGCTTCCTTATTATTCAAGGTTTTTATGCGTGAGTGCGTTCACGAGGCAACGATCGTTCATCGTTCCCTTCCGTAAGGAGAATTCCTTCCGAGGAGGCATATCTTGCGTAAATGTAAATAAAACTTGTTCGACGTATTCGTCTGTCCTCCCTCTCTCTCTTACACACGTGGGAACACATATGATATGCATATATACTAACACGTATACAAGTATCAACGCTTTACTACCGTATTCTCTCATTTCCTTGTCATGAAAAAAAGGAAGGGAAAAAAAAAATTCCAAATTTTATACGACGTACTATCGAGGTCGTAACGCGGAAGTAGCCGAAAATACTTTTTCTTTGTTCGATCATGATCGAGAGACAGGTTTTGTGCGACATCGCAAAGGATTGTTGTTTGTCGTGATTTTCTGTATTTTTATACTTTTTTGTAACATATTTTATTTTCGTTTCTTTTCTTTGAGAAAAATGAAGTAACTAAAAGAGGCGTAATAAAAATATATTAAAGATTCAAAGAAAAGGATAAGAAATTAAATAAAAAATTGTCTCAAAAAAAATGATCTTGGAATCCTGTTTCGTCGATGGAAAATTTGATTTAACTGGGGAAAAAAATAATTAGACATATCGTAAAGATAAGGAAATCTAACTCGCACGATTTAATTAACTGCCTAAGGAAATTCCTCTCAGTCGTATGTGTCGACACTTTTTTTGCCGATGTCTCGATCGATCCATAGATCGATGATCCATACTGACACGCGTGCTCGTTAATGAGGATAATTAACGTAAATGATAATGGCAACATAGTGGCAACAATTAACACTAAAGGAAAGTCAACGTTAGAAGCATATGGTAAATATTACCGTCGTTGACCTTTCACTTTGCTGTTTAATTATGCTAATCTCACCATCGTAAATATCATTTACACTATTATTCCTTGTCTTTCTTTCTCTTGGAATTCTAATCGGGAAAAAATAACATTTCTTTACTGCTTCGCAATTCATTGTACAAATGATAATGCAAAAACGAAAAAAAAATAGGAATTTAAAATAACTCGTTACTAATCACTTGATCACTATCGCTAATTGGTTCAATTGATTACTGATGTATACAGGGTGTTCCACATCAACTAGCCCAGCCGAAAATTATATGTCTACAAATATCTTCGTTAAATAAATTTTTGATTTGTATGTATTGTAACCTGATCTCATGAGATCGAACTTTTCGGACACCCAGTGTATCAAACATTATTATTATTATAAATATTTTAATAATACATATGTCATAACATAATAAGAGCGTAAATATTGTAATTAAACGATACAAATAATCACAATAACACCATGTGCGTCATTGGCGATCCAAGACGATAATGAGCAGTAATGATAAATGAATTATTAGTAAACTCAGACATGATATTTAAAGGGGAGATAATGATTACGCGAAAAGAACTCACGTTTAACGAATATTTGCCGAACGTAATACCAACGTGAGGCTGCTTTCAGCGAATGATCCACGTCTCGCAGGATCGATAATTGAGAGGTACGTTTTTAACAAAGTCTAAAGCAAAGCTTACACGTGTATGCGTTTACGTTATCTGTCGTACGTGTTGCGCTCCCGAAGGCCGAAAGAAGCCGGACGAAGGCTCTAATTGGTCAAAATGTCAATAGAAAATGATGATGTGTGTTTTATGGCGTGTAAACACATGCATGTAGTTGAATAGGTATCGTATGTGCGTCTGTGTATTTATTTTTCTAGTTACTGATATAGATGAATGTATGAGTGTGCACTTTTTGTGTTATATATAAATATTATATTTATAGTATTATATGTTGCAATTATTTATAAATATGTGTGTGTATATATGTAGCACGTAATTATTACGTGGAATATCGTAATGTTAAAAATTCGTGTGATAAAGGGAAAGATGAAGAAAAGAAAAGTAAGCAAAAAAATAAACTTTCTCTTCCCTTCTCTCGGTAGATAGCCCCTTTTTTAATTATTATCGCTCAGATTGTTACCAGTAATACGATAAGTCGTGAGCAAACGAGCGATTACCAAAAAATAAAGAAGGAAATGAAGAAGAGGTTACTTTAACTGATTACCATAATCATGTGATTTATATACATATAAACAACGGAGTATAAAATTTTTTAATTGTTAATGATGTAGAAATGTATATTTATAACGCTTTTTATAAGGTTAGTAATAAAATAAAGATTGAAATTAATAATTTTAATATGCTTATGACGAAAAATGATGGAACAGTTTGTTATTAATTATTTAAATAACAAATATTAATAATTGATGAATCCTCGTTTTATATATTTCGATATTATGTATATTGTATATGCATATATGCAAATGTAATTCGTCACCGTGAAAATAACGGTGTTTCTGTAGTATCTATCTTGCAAATGATCTATCTATCTCTTTCTATCCTCCTAAATCTCGAACTTTTAATTCTTTCCTTTCTTTCACGACTGCTCCGTAATACGCGTTATTAACCTAAAATGTTGCGAGAGAGCCAGCCCCCGGGTGACATCGAAATAATTATCATAATTACGTAGATTACGAGAAACGAGAAGAAGATTCGCTTTGAGTCACGTTCCTTACAATCTCGCGAACGTAATACAAACGTTGACAACGTCATTCGCGCCTGTCATTGTTTATTCTTTTTTTACGAGGGCTTCTTACTTTTTTTTAAATTGTTATTTAATAAAAAAAGCAGTTGATGCGACTATAATTATAAAGGAAAATAATATCGTTCTTTACTTGAATTATTAGGAACTCCATCTATTTTTGGCATGTTTGACAAACCCTTTTTTTATTTCTGTATCAGATAGTATTTCAAATTTTTGATAGATGGCGCTGATATGATAAAAAAAAATACCGCAACTATGCAGTTCACATTACAAATCCATACAGCAATCAAACGAGGGGTATAAACGAACATAAATTTTATGGAATTATGAAATAATAATAATAAAAACATATTAATGTCTTTCTACTTCAAAATTCAGATCACTTCGTTTTAATTTCCGTCAAAATGATCGATCACTACCGAGTGACCATTTACACACACGCTCAAATTCTCACGAGGACACACATGTACGATAAACCATAGAATTAACGAGCATTTTAAATCACTTTGACGGGATCAAATCATGTCCGGCGGAATCGTAAAAAAAAAAACTTGGCATTTTTTTCTGTCTATCATTCAGGAAAAGGCGGCTTCGATATATTCAAGCCAAAAAGGAATGGCGCGCGGGCAACGTCGCTTGGACTATGACCTCTTTGCCAATCGATGTGGTACATGGATAGATAAATAGATAGATACAGTGAGTTTAGAAAGTATTCGTACTATAAAATATCATACGCACTATAAACTAGAACGGTTCGTTCATTTTTTTATAATTAACGTTACGACAAGATTTAGGAAATTCGAGATTAGAAGTAGAAGATTTAATGTTATATTAATTTAATAATATAGCGAATGTTACAATTTTGCTAAAAAATGCTGACTTTGTTTTATGAACATTATAGGAAAGGTACAGAAAGTTCAAGATTTCCTAGTCTACTAATTTGATAAAATTTGTTTCTAAAAATGTTAATAAGGTTCAAAGATCTCGAAAAAATAGAGAGCATTTAAAAAACTTGCGAATACTTTTTATGCTCACTGTAACTTAGACAGATAGATAGATAGTAGTTAGAACTATTGCATACACAAAGCCAATCTCGCGTAGAATGTTCCGGAGTTCCTGAGCTTGATCGTCATCGTATACCACGTTTTCTAATCTATTGGATAAAGAAATAATTCGAAGACAATAATAACAAACAAACACAAAATAAGAAAATTTTAAAAAAAAGGAGTCAAGGTAACCCTAAAGATAAGATTTAATCAAATGGAAAAAAGTAGATCAAAACAAAGCACGATAAAACGTAAGAAAGAGAAAAAACTTGGAGAGGACAAGCGAAGAAAATGTCCCTGTTGCATGTTAAAAAGAATGGAAATAAATATTGAATATTAATAAACCGAAATGAAATCTAGATTGCGAACGTCAATCTGTTTTTGCGTTTTTGCATAGCATAGGCTCGTTTAACGCGTCAACATTAATTCCACGGCGTTCACAATCGGATTTTTTGTCGTCACGCGGAAAAATCCGATGATACTCGATATCGAACTTTCGAGACATCTTTCCACATTCTTTTATTTATTCGTTCGCTCGGTAAACACGAAAATGAATAAAATCAAATGCAACATCGCTCGTCGCGATTAGAACGATTTTCATCGATGATGACGCAACGACGGTAGATGACGGTCCGTAAGAAAGATGAGATGAAGAAGAAAAAAAAGAAGAAGAAATATGACGAAACGTCCTGCTTCTTTTGCGTCTTGGTTTCAATTTTATTAAAATTTATGCGGACTCGTCGATGGAAAAAAGATTGCTTTATACGAATAAACATATGCGTAAGTTAATAAATAAGGTGTCGTCGATAATCTGCCATTTTTAGGGAGATCACCGCTCTTTTTCGATTCTCTCGAATTTTCCTCTATTTTTTATTGTTGTTTCGAGCGAAACGAAATGATCGACATTTTTGATGAATTATTTTATACTTGCATGCATGACGATGATATATTCTACTTGCAAACCAAATGAAAACGATGACAATATAATACAATCGATTGAGTAATGCAAAAATGTATATTTCGCGTATCACCTGTCAACGAGATCGTTAATTACGAATTTCTATGATACACAAAATATTAAACTTTCATTTCTTTCATAGTTAGAAAACGAGGTTTATAAATAATTATTAGATTTGTTTTTAAACAGTGTCGTTCGATTACTTCGACGTTACCTTAAACTTTGTACATATCACAATTATAAATACATATATGTAGGGTCATTCGGGGCAAGAACACGCACTTTTGACTTCACCCATATATTCAGCTGAAACTGAAGCGATATCCGGAACACTTCGAAGCTAATTATTTGACAAATTTAATCTACTTTAGAATGCCAGTGATTATTTCCGGGCATGTGCTCTAGTTTTTTGACAATTTTAAATTCAAGCCACTCGGTCAAAGTGCGTATTCGAATTATCTCTTGTAATCAGAAAAGTTAAATGTATACATTTTTCGTTATAATTTTATTAGCGAGCGAGATTCAGCGAAAAACCCAAGTGGCTCTCAATTGGTTCCTAAGCCTTAAACGATTCCTCGAAAAAACCCCGCAGTCCACACTGCATTTTGTTACCCCGAATGACTATCTATAAATGTATGAATGACTCATCTAGAAGGATGTTCTTACCTTGACATTTTTTGTCGAGAAGGAAAAGAAAGAAGGAAGAAAGATTTTTTAATGACAGCCAGCTTGTCCCGCGTCGTCCCTCGTATTTCACAAGATGTCAGGAGTAAATAAAAAAATGGCAAAATATACATGAAAACAAGTAAAAAATGCAAGCAACATATGCAACAAGACACAAATGTTTTCTTCTGTATGAAAATGATTTCTCGATAAAAAAGTGTACTAACATAAATAATAATGGAATCGGACGTCAAAGTATGCAAACACGATAACAAAACACGCAAAATATACAAGAGCAAGCTTCTCAATAGCAAACGAGCATTTATTCTCACGCAATAATTACGCCTTATGCAATATCCGGTTTCTCATAAACATTTTTCTTCTGCTTTTCACCAAGAGCCCGTGAGAACAGTAACAATATACATATAAAGAGAGAGAGAGAGAGAGAGAAGAAGCAAAAATTATCACAGAAACTTACATCTCACGACGAGCCCCGAACTCATTTCTGATTCTGTATTGGATGACGTCAAACCTTGGAAAATACCATATCTAAAGGTTGTAAACGACGAATAGTGTGCAACCAGCATAGCTTTTGCATGCCTCCTAGTGTCGATGCACCTGATACGCACGATGGCTCGACCTTGATACGACCAGCTGGACAGGAATAAGAGGAAGAAGAGAGAAAAAGTGAAGGGGTAGTGGTGGGGGAAGAAAAAAAAAAAATTATGGCCGTCTGAGCGGTGCGAGAGCCTCCGGCTACGAGCCTTACCACATTCTAAGATCGACGGGATTCCTGGGATAAGGAAAAAAAGAAAAAAAGGGAAAGGATTGGCAAAATGGATTTGATTTTACAATGTGTAATATAAAATTTGGCGAATATTATTAACGATAATGTTATTCCTAGCGTCTTTTATAAATTCGTAACTGACGCACAATGTGTCCACCTTGGATACTTTTTGTTTTTTTTTGAAATAAAGAAAAACGGAAGGATGTTTTTTTAATATCGGCAAATCGTCCTTCTTTGTTCGTTCACATTCTACGATATGGGCGTCAATATCAGAACGATAAAATTAAAAAAAAAAAGATTTACTTAATTTTTTTGTTGACAAATCATTTATATTTTTTGGATGAATCTCTTATTATGGTCATAAATTAGATGTGACTAATTAAGTATTATTTGTAGGTGTGAATTCGATGCAGTCCTAACCTTATACATTAGTATATATATTTTTTTTTATATGGAAAATCACATCGATTGATTTTTTATGCATAATTATAGAGAAAAAAAGAGAAGGACGATGACTCGATAATTTATATATTGTGGACGAAAGATTAGCGACCTCTACTGCTCCATGTATAAATTATTTAAAAATTGTTAATTATTCAATATAACGGCCACGAAATCAGACCGAATGACTTCAGTTCTCCCTCTTTCTCTCTTTTTTTCAGAACCTTCTGAAAATGTACAGGAATATCATGATTATTTATCGGACGATAACCTTATGCGCATAACGAATTTAGCCAAGACATTTGTAAATTTCGAAATACCTGCCATAAAGTTATGGCTAATCTAACGTTACCGGAAGATCATCGATTTTGGCTCATGTTAGCTAATGAATCATTTACGGACTTCTCGTAAAAGATTCACCTGCCAGCACGATTATGAAACTGTTACGAAATAATTTCCTTCCTTTTCTCTTTCTTTATTTTCTGATGGCTACTTGAAATTCGTTTTTGCATACACCGAACGGTACTCTTTTTAAGAGCTAATCGTAATTCCAACACGTGTTATTTCCTCATGGTAATTTTGGATAAGCCAGAATACGAATTAAAATTTATTTCTGATGACATCAAAGTAGCGGGAATTTAAATATACAGGAAATTTCAGGTCGGTTATCGTACTTACTTCTTTGAACCCAACAACTTTTTAGAATAAATTGATAAATAAAATAACGTTAAATAACCTTGAATTGTGCCTAAGAAATCACGACTTGCGTATACTTACGCTGAATGTATGCATATATACGTTTGTGTCCGCCATTAAAGAGATATTTCGTCGAAATGTGAATTTGTTATTGGGAGAACAGCCCGCGCGAAGAGATGTTACTGCCACTTGAGTCACAGACGAGGTAGGTATAGGATAGACCTATCATGCAATGTAAATTTTTGTCCCACGGTCCTGGGGCTATGTAGCCCCATTATCATTTTAGTGTCGCATGCGATAATATCGGTTTAGAATGGAAAAAGGTAACAGCGCTACCGAATCGGTAGGAATTATAACTAAACATAACGGTGTTCCCTGCATCCACAGACGAGGTATAAGGATAGACCTATCATCTTATGGGACTTCGTGTCCCATGTACTGAAATACCGATCGTGCAAAACAACAGACGTTTACTTACGCCCTCTACCATATGGAGCAGTGAATTTAGGAATCATATTCGACCCAATAATCGAAGTTGGTAACATCAATAGATCTGTTGCGATAAAGGACGAGAATCTCATCCCCCCTTGAAAATAATCCATACTTCGACACTTCAAATATTAATTTCTCTTCATTGCGTAACGATATCGAACAACGGATAACGGAACAGTATTCTGCATGCTTTCTTCTTTCTAAATCATGATGCATACATCAGGATTTTTGTCAAAAATCGATGCATCTCGAATTTGCCCGATCAAATACTCGTTCGAAAGAGTAAAGTCTCCTCTTTACGAATATGCAAGTCGCGTTTCGATAGGATGGCTGGTTCAAAAGATACAGCAGTTTAAAGCTTGAAAATGACCCATACTCCGACACTTAAAAGATTAATTTCTCATCATTGCTTAACGATATCGAAAAACGGACAACGGAACATTATTCTGCGTGATTTTATCTTTAAAATGAGCCATTAAACATTGAAATCTGCGGTGGTGACCATTTTGACAAAAATCATGATGCATAGGTCAGGATTTTTGTTAAAAATCGATCACTATCTGCAATCACAGACGAGGTATAGGATAGACCTATCATGCAATGTAAATTTTTGTCCCACGGTACTGGGGCTACGTAGCCCCATTACCATTTTAGTGTCACATGCGACAATATCGGTTTAGAATGGAAAAAGGCAACAGCGCTACCGAATCGGTAGAGATTATAACTAAATATTACGATTGTTAATTATTTGTTACTGACATGAATAACAATTCGAATCAAACGATAGAATCGAAATTTAATGAAAAAAATCACAGTAGCCGTACCATATTTGCCATACTATATTTATAAATTAATAACTTTTTGATATATGTATACATACACCAAAAAAAGGGTTACTTTTTTCTTAATGCACTATATTGACTTGTGCCAATCTGTGAGGATACATAGTGGGAGTATGAGATCCTTCAACTTTAGACGCTTATATCTCCTCAAGTAATTATCATAGCCAAATAATAGTTACACGTGCTTGTAGCTTGAAGTCTTAGCTTTCGAACGAGTCATAGAACGTGCAAATCGGCCGAAAATTGCATTCGGTAGGAGAGTTCGCGCGGTCGGAGTCGAAATCTCGATGTCAGAAAATCGACTTTTTGGGATCGACCCTTTGGAAATGGTAGTCTAGAGCCCCCAATCTTCGGCCGAATGGCCTGATCGATGGCTCGTTCGAAAGAGGACGGTCCAGGGTACACCATAGGATAGGGGCTTTTCCCGTATCATCTCAGCATCATCGTCGTTATAGCTTCCGAAAGTTTGCAAGCTTACCGTACTCGTTCTAATTGTCACAGCCATACAATGCAGGTATCATCTTGTAGGTTGAACTTCTAGCTATCGAACTCGCTATTAATCATTAGAATCGGTCGAGAATTCATGGCGCTAGAAGCGTTTAAGTGAGGACCAAAAATCCTGATTTTTCACTTTTCTTTTTTCAACTTTAGACGCTTATATCTCCTCAAGTAATTATCATAGCCAAATAATAGTTACACGTGCTTGTAGCTTGAAGTCTTAGCTTTCGAACGAGTCATAGAACCTGCAAATCGGCCGAAAATTGCATTCGGTAGGAGAGTTCGCGCGGTCGGAGTCGAAATCTCGATGTCAGAAAATCGACTTTTTGGGATCGACCCTTTGGAAATGGTAGTCTAGAGCCCCCAATCTTCGGCCGAATGGCCTGATCGATGGCTCGTTCGAAAGAGGACGGTCCAGGGTACACCATAGGATAGGGGCTTTTCCCGTATCATCTCAGCATCATCGTCGTTATAGCTTCCGAAAGTTTGCAAGCTTACCGTACTCGTTCTAATTGTCACAGCCATACAATGCAGGTATCATCTTGTAGGTTGAACTTCTAGCTATCGAACTCGCTATTAATCATTAGAATCGGTCGAGAATTCATGGCGCTAGAAGCGTTTAAGTGAGGACCAAAAATCCTGATTTTTCACTTTTCTTTTTTCAATTTTAGACGCTCATATCTCCTCAAGTAATTTCCATAGCCAAATGATAGTTACACGTGCTTGTAGCTTGAAGTCTTAGCTTTCGAACGAGTCATAGAACGTGCAAATCGGCCGAAAATTGCATTCGGTAGGAGAGTTCGCGCGGTCGGAGTCGAAATCTCGATGTCAGAAAATCGACTTTTTGGGATCGACCCTTTGGAAATGGTAGTCTAGAGCCCCCAATCTTCGGCCGAATGGCCTGATCGATGGCTCGTTCGAAAGAGGACGGTCCAGGGTACACCATAGGATAGGGGCTTTTCCCGTATCATCTCAGCATCATCGTCGTTATAGCTTCCGAAAGTTTGCAAGCTTACCGTACTCGTTCTAATTGTCACAGCCATACCATGCAGGTATCATCTTGTAGTTTGAACTTCTAGCTATCGAACTCGCTATTAATCATTAGAATCGGTCGAGAATTCATGGCGCTAGAAGCGTTTAAGTGAGGACCAAAAATCCTGATTTTTCACTTTTCTTTTTTCAATTTTAGACGCTCATATCTCCTCAAGTAATTTCCATAGCCAAATGATAGTTACACGTGCTTGTAGCTTGAAGTCTTAGCTTTCGAACGAGTCATAGAACGTGCAAATCGGCCGAAAATTGCATTCGGTAGGAGAGTTCGCGCGGTCGGAGTCGAAATCTCGATGTCAGAAAATCGACTTTTTGGGATCGACCCTTTGGAAATGGTAGTCTAGAGCCCCCAATCTTCGGCCGAATGGCCTGATCGATGGCTCGTACGAAAGAGGACGGTCCAGGGTACACCATAGGATAGGGGCTTTTCCCGTATCATCTCAGCATCATCGTCGTTATAGCTTCCGAAAGTTTGCAAGCTTACCGTACTCGTTCTAATTGTCACAGCCATACCATGCAGGTATCATCTTGTAGTTTGAACTTCTAGCTATCGAACTCGCTATTAATCATTAGAATCGGTCGAGAATTCATGGCGCTAGAAGCGTTTAAGTGAGGACCAAAAATCCTGATTTTTCACTTTTCTTTTTTCAATTTTAGACGCTCATATCTCCTCAAGTAATTTCCATAGCCAAATGATAGTTACACGTGCTTGTAGCTTGAAGTCTTAGCTTTCGAACGAGTCATAGAACGTGCAAATCGGCCGAAAATTGCATTCGGTAGGAGAGTTCGCGCGGTCGGAGTCGAAATCTCGATGTCAGAAAATCGACTTTTTGGGATCGACCCTTTGGAAATGGTAGTCTAGAGCCCCCAATCTTCGGCCGAATGGCCTGATCGATGGCTCGTTCGAAAGAGGACGGTCCAGGGTACACCATAGGATAGGGGCTTTTCCCGTATCATCTCAGCATCATCGTCGTTATAGCTTCCGAAAGTTTGCAAGCTTACCGTACTCGTTCTAATTGTCACAGCCATACAATGCAGGTATCATCTTGTAGGTTGAACTTCTAGCTATCGAACTCGCTATTAATCATTAGAATCGGTCGAGAATTCATGGCGCTAGAAGCGTTTAAGTGAGGACCAAAAATCCTGATTTTTCACTTTTCTTTTTTCAACTTTAGACGCTCATATCTCCTCAAGTAATTTCCATAGCCAAATGATAGTTACACGTGCTTGTAGCTTGAAGTCTTAGCTTTCGAACGAGTCATAGAACGTGCAAATCGGCCGAAAATTGCATTCGGTAGGAGAGTTCGCGCGGTCGGAGTCGAAATCTCGATGTCAGAAAATCGACTTTTTGGGATCGACCCTTTGGAAATGGTAGTCTAGAGCCCCCAATCTTCGGCCGAATGGCCTGATCGATGGCTCGTACGAAAGAGGACGGTCCAGGGTACACCATAGGATAGGGGCTTTTCCCGTATCATCTCAGCATCATCGTCGTTATAGCTTCCGAAAGTTTGCAAGCTTACCGTACTCGTTCTAATTGTCACAGCCATACCATGCAGGTATCATCTTGTAGTTTGAACTTCTAGCTATCGAACTCGCTATTAATCATTAGAATCGGTCGAGAATTCATGGCGCTAGAAGCGTTTAAGTGAGGACCAAAAATCCTGATTTTTCACTTTTCTTTTTTCAATTTTAGACGCTCATATCTCCTCAAGTAATTTCCATAGCCAAATGATAGTTACACGTGCTTGTAGCTTGAAGTCTTAGCTTTCGAACGAGTCATAGAACGTGCAAATCGGCCGAAAATTGCATTCGGTAGGAGAGTTCGCGCGGTCGGAGTCGAAATCTCGATGTCAGAAAATCGACTTTTTGGGATCGACCCTTTGGAAATGGTAGTCTAGAGCCCCCAATCTTCGGCCGAATGGCCTGATCGATGGCTCGTTCGAAAGAGGACGGTCCAGGGTACACCATAGGATAGGGGCTTTTCCCGTATCATCTCAGCATCATCGTCGTTATAGCTTCCGAAAGTTTGCAAGCTTACCGTACTCGTTCTAATTGTCACAGCCATACCATGCAGGTATCATCTTGTAGTTTGAACTTCTAGCTATCGAACTCGCTATTAATCATTAGAATCGGTCGAGAATTCATGGCGCTAGAAGCGTTTAAGTGAGGACCAAAAATCCTGATTTTTCACTTTTCTTTTTTCAATTTTAGACGCTCATATCTCCTCAAGTAATTTCCATAGCCAAATGATAGTTACACGTGCTTGTAGCTTGAAGTCTTAGCTTTCGAACGAGTCATAGAACGTGCAAATCGGCCGAAAATTGCATTCGGTAGGAGAGTTCGCGCGGTCGGAGTCGAAATCTCGATGTCAGAAAATCGACTTTTTGGGATCGACCCTTTGGAAATGGTAGTCTAGAGCCCCCAATCTTCGGCCGAATGGCCTGATCGATGGCTCGTTCGAAAGAGGACGGTCCAGGGTACACCATAGGATAGGGGCTTTTCCCGTATCATCTCAGCATCATCGTCGTTATAGCTTCCGAAAGTTTGCAAGCTTACCGTACTCGTTCTAATTGTCACAGCCATACAATGCAGGTATCATCTTGTAGGTTGAACTTCTAGCTATCGAACTCGCTATTAATCATTAGAATCGGTCGAGAATTCATGGCGCTAGAAGCGTTTAAGTGAGGACCAAAAATCCTGATTTTTCACTTTTCTTTTTTCAACTTTAGACGCTCATATCTCCTCAAGTAATTTCCATAGCCAAATGATAGTTACACGTGCTTGTAGCTTGAAGTCTTAGCTTTCGAACGAGTCATAGAACGTGCAAATCGGCCGAAAATTGCATTCGGTAGGAGAGTTCGCGCGGTCGGAGTCGAAATCTCGATGTCAGAAAATCGACTTTTTGGGATCGACCCTTTGGAAATGGTAGTCTAGAGCCCCCAATCTTCGGCCGAATGGCCTGATCGATGGCTCGTACGAAAGAGGACGGTCCAGGGTACACCATAGGATAGGGGCTTTTCCCGTATCATCTCAGCATCATCGTCGTTATAGCTTCCGAAAGTTTGCAAGCTTACCGTACTCGTTCTATTCGTCACAGCCATACCATGCAGGTATCATCTTGTAGTTTGAACTTCTAGCTATCGAACTCGCTATTAATCATTAGAATCGGTCGAGAATTCATGGCGCTAGAAGCGTTTAAGTGAGGACCAAAAATCCTGATTTTTCACTTTTCTTTTTTCAACTTTAGACGCTCATATCTCCTCAAGTAATTTCCATAGCCAAATGATAGTTACACGTGCTTGTAGCTTGAAGTCTTAGCTTTCGAACGAGTCATAGAACGTGCAAATCGGCCGAAAATTGCATTCGGTAGGAGAGTTCGCGCGGTCGGAGTCGAAATCTCGATGTCAGAAAATCGACTTTTTGGGATCGACCCTTTGGAAATGGTAGTCTAGAGCCCCCAATCTTCGGCCGAATGGCCTGATCGATGGCTCGTTCGAAAGAGGACGGTCCAGGGTACACCATAGGATAGGGGCTTTTCCCGTATCATCTCAGCATCATCGTCGTTATAGCTTCCGAAAGTTTGCAAGCTTACCGTACTCGTTCTATTCGTCACAGCCATACCATGCAGGTATCATCTTGTAGTTTGAACTTCTAGCTATCGAACTCGCTATTAATCATTAGAATCGGTCGAGAATTCATGGCGCTAGAAGCGTTTAAGTGAGGACCAAAAATCCTGATTTTTCACTTTTCTTTTTTCAACTTTAGACGCTTATATCTCCTCAAGTAATTATCATAGCCAAATGATAGTTACACGTGCTTGTAGCTTGAAGTCTTAGCTTTCGAACGAGTCATAGAACGTGCAAATCGGCCGAAAATTGCATTCGGTAGGAGAATTCGCGCGGTCGGAGTCGAAATCTCGATGTCAGAAAATCGACCTTTTTCGGTCGATTCGACTTGGTCGTTCTCTCGGTGAACGGAGTATATATTGATATTACCGACTTCAATTATTCGGTTGTATATGGTTCCTAAACTCACTGCTTCATATCGTTGAGGGCGTAAGAAAACGTATGTTTTTTCGTACGATCGGTATTTCAGTACATAGGACACGAAATCCCATAGGATGACAGGTCTATCCTTATACCTCGTCTGTGACCTCGTCTGTGCTGCATCGTTCCCTTTCGATCGAGCCATCGATCAAGCCATTCGGCCGATAATTCAGGGACCTAGACTAAGATTTCCAAAGTATCGATCCGAAAAAGTTTTATCCGAATTCTACGCTAATTTCGAACGGGATAAAGTGAATTAAAGCGCGAATAAAGTGAATCAAGTGAATTGCATACAAGCCTTGTAGATTTTTAGTCAAAATAATCAAGATTTCTGTATATTACAAATTTTCTAAATGAATTTAAAATGAATTTACAATATAAAGGATAGGATGGATCATGGATGGAAGATAGAAGGAAAAGCTACCACATAAGGGCCATTTGGTTAAAAAACCGACCCGTGGTAAATGCTGTGTTGAAACGTAAGCTATCATATGAATTATACGATTATAAGGAACGACCCGTAGCAGTCTTGTGTTTGTTAGTAAGATACCACATAAGAGCCATTTTATATGCTCGTGGTAATGTTGTGTTTGTTAGTAAGTTACCACATAAAGGCCTAAAAAAAAACCGGCCGTGGTAATTCTGTGTTTTTTAATAAGCTACCACATGTGAATCGTACGTTTACAGACAACGACCCGGTGGCAATGCTCCGACTGTTACATTTTACCACATAAGAGCCGTTAAGCTCGTGGTACGTGCTGTGTTTCTAAGACTAGCTTAGTATCTACTACCACATAAGAGCCGTTAGGCCGTGGTAAGGCTGTGTTTGTTAGTTAAAAGCGACCACATAAGAGCCGTTTAAGAGCTCGTGGTCATGCTGTGTTGAGAGTCCACCGGGTCATTTTCGGCATTTTTGTGTCTGTAAACGATGACTCGTGGTAGCCTTGGGTAATGTGTTAGTTAGTTACCACATAAGAGCCGTGGTGAGCTCGTGGTAATGCTGTGTTACGACTACATACGGACCGTTCGATTTATAAACGATAATTCTGATAGCTACGTTATAGATTAGGTTAGTGTAGTGTGTTAGGTATAGGTATATTGGTATATAGGTATATAGGTATGTAGGTATAATGGTATATAGGTATATAGGTATATAGGTATATAGGTATAATGGTATATAGGCAGATAGGTATATAGAAGTGGATAAAAACCCCAATCTCAAGATATTAAACAATTTATATTCACTTTATAAATTTACTGAATTCTTGATTAATTTTAAATAAAAATCTACAAGCTTGATGCACGCGAATAAAACAAGAAGACCCTATCCTAACATAATAAAATCATATTCATAGAAAAAGAAAATGTACCACTCGCGAATAATTCCTCGAAAGGATTTATTCACGGTCACTCAATTGTAAAAAAAATCTACGTAAAAATACAACCGCTCACCCGTGCCGATTCGGACTTTTCGTCCTCGACATGGTTGGGTGCCGGAGGAACTTTAAACATTTTACTCACCATCTGTAACAAAAAATGGAACAAGCACATAAGTTATCTGTTTATAATATTGAAAAATGGTTAAAATATTTCACTTGAATCTTTTAATTTAATAAATGGAAAGACACGACTACTTACATTAAACGATGTAAATCCGTGCGGCGGGGTAGTAGGTCGAACATCTGCTTGATAAGGTGGGTCCTTCATTGATTATCCATCTGTAACAAAAAATGGAACAAGCACATAAGTTATCTGTTCATAATGTTAGAAAATGGTTAAAATATTTCATTTAAATCTTTTAATTTAATAAATGGAAAGACACGACTACTTACATTATACATTTTAAATCCAAGGCATCGTGGGTAGTAAGTCGCTTGGATTCCGACGGAGCTTCCAGCCTCCTGGGTGTGCCTCGCGTGTAATTTTAATAATGACTCTACTTACGCGGCGCACAAAATTATTTTTGACAAGAAATCGATTTTCTTGTGTAGTGAAGCTAACGCGACCGAAATAATTTAATACGGCGAACAACACTGACTCTAATTTTCGCACGAACCGAATGCACGCGACGAGCCGAACGCGCGCGACCGATGCGGCTCGAACGAATTACGGACTCGAGGACCGAATTACAAGTGGTCGAATCGGACGCGCGCGACCGAACCGATCCGACCGAATTACGGAAAGGTAGGAAGGGTAAGGAAAATAAAACACGTACACATTTTTTTTAATTATCTTTTTGTTTTAACCAAGCGTTCATTAAGATAAGTTAGTTAAGTTATATGAATTTAATAAAGATGATATGAAATTATGAGCAGGATGCTTTGAAATTAGGAATACGTCCCACGATTGCCATATAATTTTTTGTGAATGAAATGAATTAAAGGATTCAACTGCGCACCTCCAAACTCTATCTTTAAATAATATTTTTATTAAGATGCAAATTGTTTTTAAAATTGAAAACTATTGAATTGAAGTATAGATTTAATCGCGATAGAGGAATGGTCACGTTAATATGCTATTGTTTAAATACCTATATAAGAAATATAGGTACAGCATACTTGTAACATGAGGGAAGAAACAGTGAAATGAATAAAGGAATGAATGAATGAAAGGAATGAATTTCAAAAATTAAATCAAAGGCTAATTACTTTCGTTAACGCGTTAGTGCAAGGCAGCCAATTCGCTAGATATTATTTGCAATGGAATGCATATGATGTTAGACATGATATGCATTACATAGAAAATAATATCCATTGCCCGGGTCCACCACGTGGAGGTTGCTGCTGGGGACCCATCTCGAATATTTAAAAAATTACAAATACTATTTCACAGATAAGTATTCTAAATCGCGGTAATAGAATAACTCGAAATTTAATAAACGTTCGATGAATTAGAATTTATAATAACGGAGATGTGAACGCTATGAAAGACTACGACGGAGTGAGCGTCTACCGCTCGAGGACCCTCGCGCAAGGTTAAACGCGCTCGATCTTTGTTTACTCGTGCTTATTTCATTCAACAGTTTTGTAATATTCTTTCAATAAGTAAAATGTTTAAGAATTCACGTTAAACAATATATCGATTCAGTAATATTAATAAAATGTATTATATAATAATAAAATTTATAACGTTATTTGGAAGCAATGATTTAGACGATGAATTAGAATTTATAATAACGGAGATGTAAACGCTATGAAAGACTACGACGGAGTGAGCTCCTACCGCACAACGACCCTCGCGCAAGGTCGACGCGCTCGATCTTCGTTTACTCGCGTTAACGTCTTTGTAATACTCTTTCAATAAATACAACGTTTAAGAATACACTTTGAAGAATATATCGATTTAGTAATATTAATTAAATGTATTAAAGAGTAATAAAATTTATAACGTTATTTAGAAGTAATCATTTAGACTATGAATTAGAATTTATAATAACGGAGATGTGAACGCTACCAAGGACTACAACGGAATGAGCTCCTACCGCATCTCGACCCTCGCGCAAGGTCGAACGCGCTCGATCTTCGTTTAATCACGCTTAATTTGTTTACCGTTTCAGTAATACTCTTGAAATAAGTATAACGTTTAAGAATTCACGTAGATGAATATACCGAATCAGTAATATTTATTAAATGTATTATGTAATTATAAATTGAATGTATTATACTGTATAATAAAATATATAACATTATTCAAAAGCAGTGATTTAGACGATTAAATAGAACTTTACGGTATGGGAGATCTGAACGCTACTAAAGACTACGACGGAATGAGCTCCTACCGCACAACGACCCTCGCGCAAGGTCGAACGCGCTTGATCTTCGTTTACTCACGCTTACGTTTCTGTAATACTCTTGCAATAAGTATAACGTTTAGGAATTCACCGAATCAGTCATATTAATTAAATGTATTATATAGTCATTATCAATCCATACTTCAACAATTAGAAAATTTATATCTCATCACTCCGTTTCGGTATCGAAAAACGGACACCAGGACAGTATTGTACGTGCTTTCTTCTTTAAACATTATTTTCATTAAACATTGAAATCATGATGCATGTCTATAGCAGCATCTCGTCGGTGCTTATACCTCGTCTGTTCTTGAGTATAAATTGTTATCGTGTAGGAACAGTGGAGGGACAGAACTACTCCTTGCTTCCTTCAATGAACTATGTATATCTATTTATTGTTGAACGTGATACAGGGACGAACCCGAACAACGGACGGACAAGAAGAGAATGCAAGATGCAAGAAATTTCCCAGCATTCCCTTTTAGAGACGCGGAGGTAATAATACCTAGACGGGAGTTCCTGCCACCTGGTAGTCAAACTGGAAAGTCAACGTATTCTACTCTATCATGGTAAGTGTTACACTTATTTGATAGAAATTTTTACTCTAATAACGGAGAGGAATATATTTATATGTTGATAAACATATAAATGTGAGGTGTTCAAAATAATTTTAGTGTTTTTTTTTTTTAAAAAAAAAGAATGATTTATTCTGCATTCACTGAAATAAACATAGGCTTTCATTAAAATGCGGTTCAAATGAAATAAATTTTGTTGTAGTTTCACATAATCGCTTCAAGGTTCGTGACTAAATGAAATTGTACAATATTATACAAAAGAAACAATTATCTTTGACAAAAGTAATTATCTTGTAGTACGCAGTTTCTTATCAGCTTAACCATCATCTTTGTCCTCGTACCAGTATACTTGGTAGTTACTGAATACTTACAGTTGAAGTATTATCTTAAAGTTCGTTACAACCTATATATAAACCTGTTAAACTCAGTCGTCGTCTTCTTCTTCTTCCATTGCTTCTGATGTGTTGTTTCCTAACATATTTATAAAAGTTATATTTAATACAAATATTTTTATAATAATATCATGTATTTTAATGGAAATAGCGTTATACCATTTTGGAGTCTCTCTTCTCCAGGTATATGTCCAGCTTGCAAAAGTTTACTGAGTTGTTGAACTTCTTCCAAAGATGTGGCATTGGTAATAGCTTCTTTTATTTTGTTACGTTCATCTACGCTTGTTACAGGTTTATCCACCAAAGTTCCTGGTGCCTGTGTCTTTGCTTTTTTGGCTATCTCACGTACCATCTCTTTGCCTGCTTTACCTTTGAAGTATTCGGTAGCAGCTTCTCTTTCTTTTTGCTTTATTTTTCTGAAGTCCAGTAATTTCAACTGTGGAAATCTGTACATAACATATTGTCTGTATAGTGGCTTTGCCGAAACTGGATTTTGTAACAAACACAGATTTGTAAGATGTTTCAGTGGTATCAATGGATCCAGGTCACCAAGCTCTTGAATCATATTTCCAGTTAGCATTAAAGTTTCCAAGTTGGGTATGCAACTCTCTAAACCTTCTGCGATTCTGACAATGCGATTATTGTTGAAAAAAAGTGTTTTCATTCTTTTCAAAAATGGGAATCCATCCAATTTACGTATATCATTGTCGGAGAAATCTATTGTGTCGAACTGATCCTGCGGTAAACATTAATATCAATTAGGTTTTTCATGAACTAACATAAAATAATAGTAGAAAACATGCGACTATAGATGTGAAGAAACAGTGAACTATTTGTACGTTACAATAGTTCACAGAAACTGAAGACCATAGGTACTTTTTATGATATCCTTTCTGATGGTATTTAGAACTTCCTCTTAAATAACAAACATTTGTATATAGGTTATGAAGGTTCGGGTAATATATATCCATACTTCATAAATAACGAAAATAAAAAAGTGTCTATGTACAAAAGAAAGTTGATACTAATTAATTACACTAACCAGAGTTGCTCCTAGATTTTCTATCGTAGGTATTTTGTATCCTGAAACACATCAACACATTAATAAATAAATAAAATAACAAACGCTACCACACGATTTTAGGTTATGCCTCGTAAATCGTAAATAAAGACGTTTTATCGCTAACCTCTTAGGTCCAATTCACGATCTCGTACAGGATTAATATACTGCATTGATTGTTGTATCAAATCTGGCGTTAATTTAACCATTTTCGTGTAATATTATATGAAAAACTATTATTTAAACTTAACAGGCAGATCATACGACACACTGTAGAGGAACATGTGTTTGCGCATGCGTGAGAAATCTAGATCTGAAGATAACCACAAGTTACCTTTTGGCTCCATATTTAAATGCTCTGATTAAAAATATTTTAATTCTAAATATTAGGACGTGATAAGTTGTAATCCAAAGATTGTGACAAAATATTCAGTTATTTTTATATAAGTATACAATTTCAATTTTGTTTCATGAAAACCAATTCCCACATGAATCGTGCATTCAGGTAGCATCATAAAACGGAGTTGGTAGTGTTATTGTGTGGTCATCTTCTCGATACGTTTAAATCGACCATCAACTAAATTAAAATGGGTAATATTTGGGCAGCATATGTCTCACATCCCGATACAATGCCAGAAGCAGAAACTCCACCAACTTTTGATCCACTGTATGGATTTTCCGAGGGTCGAAAACCCAGAGGCAAGTAATATCGTCAAAAACCTAACCTAAACATTCTGTACGAATAAAAATATCAATTGTTCTAAATATTTATTTTTTAACTAAGTTCATGTTTCAACGTAGTTGAAATCCCATATAATTTTTATTTTTACCATAAATATGGTATAATATTTTAATAATATCCATCGAACGTTTATTTTTGATGTGATACTTACACTTATGACATAACTATCGTTTCGTGTCAGTAAAGAACACGTATATATTTTTATACTACTTAAGTAATTTAAAAGATCGATTAAATTTGTTAGTTTGAACATTTCTAAAGTATATATGCATTATGATACTACATAATTATTTTTCAGTCATGCGGGTGACAGAAGCAGAAATGAAAGCGATCAGAGCACCCCATGAATTACGAGATTACTGTGCACATTTATTACTAGATTATGAAGAGTGCAAGAAACACAACTTTCCCTTCCTTCGCAATTGTGCGCATGAAGTGCATAATTACCACCAATGCGAGTACGAGGAGTAAGTATGATAGGAATAAAATATTTTAAATGTATCTGTACTTACCATTGATATTGACTTACAATTTTTTATATGGAATTGTTTATACAGTTTAAACATGACAACTACTTTAATTACAGTTATGTTATGCGAATGAAAGAATACGAAAGAGAACGCAGACTTCTAGAAAGACAAAAGCGGAAACAGCTGCAACAGCCAGTAGCTGCCTGAATGAACTAGTCCGTAGATTGGAAGATTGAAATTTGTTGTTCGCAATTTAGAATTCGCAAGTACAGGTTCTTTCCTGTCTCTATACATATATAAATACATATATATATACACATGGTTATAAATATATATTGTGTAAATAAAATATAAAAATTGTAATAAATCATTTCACAAATAGTCTTACAACTGTAGCAGTCGAAGGAGGACGTTTGAAGGATTTGTAAAATAAAAAGTGGAAAGAAGTGAAGACCGGAAACAAATGATATTGTACTTGGCGTTACAAAATGGAGGAGAAATACATATTTACAAGACACTGTCTGCTCGTGGAGACGGCGCGATACAATAATAATAATAATATTAATAATCAAAATAAGAATTATTCTTATTATGAAATACTTAATTTAAGTCGCAAGTTTAATCGCATAATTTAAAATAGGCCATCGAGATCGTCGTCGAGTTTCAGCGAAAATAATATATTCTATTCTTTAGAAATTGTCACGCGATTTTAAGACGATAACAAAAAATTGTTTAATTATCATATTTATACATATATGTGTATAAAAGTAATAGATTAGAATTTATTGTAAAAACTTGGACGAAAGATTCATATCTTACTTTGGACAATTTTACTTTGGTTTAATCAACTTTCGCGTTCACACACACTCTCTCTCTCTCTCGCTCTCTCTCTCTCTGCACTCTCTTTCTCACACACAAGGTAGAAATTATTGACCCGCGTTGCGCAGAGACGCGCCGTCGCGTAAGAATCTCCTGGTCCGTCCTATCGTTACACGATTTAGAAATGAACCTAATCCGGTCGTTTGCTGTCTTGCTCGGGAAACCCGTCAAACCAAGTTACTCGTTTCGTGCGTTTCTTTGTTCCTTAACAAAGTCAGGAATAAGGCTTTGAACAAAAGGTGTGACATTACTGTGCATTCAATGATGTTTGTGGAGTATTACGAGTGGAAAATCTTTTTTCACCCGATTAGCGCGATAGTTAGGAAAAAAAGAGGCTTTTTGTTACTTAAGAACACACATGTTGACAGTCCTGAGGTCTCCTAATGACTGAAGGAGGCTTATCTCATTTTGTGTTTGTGTATGTAGAGTGTTAAAAAAAGGGTATAGAGTATAGGTCTAATATGCATATACTAAGTCGAGCAACAAATGTTTAGAAAATCTCATCTCGTCTCAGTTAAAAAGAGTACTTTTCTGTTCTAATGATTACCGTCATTCGTTTTTTGTCTAAAAAAAAAATTGAAAAAATTGAAGAAAAATATCAATCAATACAATCGTTTGTGTAATTTAAATGAAAATTAGCTTGTAACTCAAATCAAATCAATTTCACGATCTACAAACATTCTAAACATATTTTACACATTTTAACGAGTTCGACAACCTTTAGTTAGAAATCATGAATCATTTTCTTCGAACATCCTATGCGTGTCCTTGTAACATTACGTAAACTATCGGACAATTATTTTGCAAGGTAAAAAATCGCGTTAAACTTCGCTCGCCGATTTCGATCGTCGATCTCGACGATCTAGCCTACGTATTCTTATATTATATATTTATATATATACAAGATTAGAGAATCGAGTGAATCGCGACGGGTTCGCTCGTCCTCCAACGTTCCCGTTAGACGAAAACGAGAAAGATCGTTTCTCACTTAACGATAACGCCTTTAAAATCATCCGATTCGCGCCTTACGATCGTCTCGATCGTCTCGATTCGCCTTCGATCCTGACGAGTGTTAATTAAAAATTAAATTACGACGGCTAGGACGAGTTTGTTAGATAGAAAAAAGAAATACATATATAATTACACATATATACGCATAAATACCGGTATCGTGTTATATCGATAGATCGATAATCGGTTAAAATATTAACGCAAACCAATAAAACAAATCCGTTTTATTCACATCTACTAGATGAATGAAAGCTTCGCGAAATCCCCGTTTATGGAAAGAAAAAAATAAATGGAAGAATGGCGACCGCGTAGCGGGTGATACATCACGATCAAAATCTGTTAGATTAAATCGTGGAATATTACGTATATATATATTATATATACACGAAATACTATCTATTGTACGTACATAAGTGTATTCAGTCGAGCTCGTGAGAAAAAAAAAAAAGTATCAGAAGTGGCACGTTGGGAAGGTAATCGTCATGGAGAAAGGTGGACGACTACTTTAACGATCGATCGTTCAGAATTTGTTTGAGAAATTGCCGGTGATAAAGGTTTTCTAACGCGAGAAAGAGAAGAAAAAAAGGAAAGGGGGGGGAAAAAAGGATACGACAAAACTTTTACGTCTATCGAGCGAAATCGTGTGTTCGATTTTACGATCCGATTTTATGATCGTTTTCACGTTTTTCTTTTGCCTTTTTTGCCCCATCTCTTTTTTCTCCTTTATTTTTCTTTTTTCTTGGTATCTTTAAAAAAAAATTATCCCTTTCGAACTTCATTTAAAGGAAGCAATAATCTCGTGCCTTCTTCTTCCAGTCCGTTTTTTTTTAATTTGAAAAGTAAGTTAAAAAAAAAAAAGAAATAAAAAAGGAATCCTCTTTCGATCTCGGCCATTCGTCGAAATCTATGAAAACGACCTGCGTTTTTTTTTTTCTATCTCTTTTTTTCTCGCGACGATCTATCGATCACGTCACGAATAGTTATGAAAAAAAAAAGAAAAAGTCTACATTCCCCATCGCTTCATCGATCTCCAAATCGATCTATTTCTTTGATCGGCTCCTGCTGCGGTATATCGGACATATCATTTAAATAAAATAAAAAATATATAATGCAAAGTGTCCTCCCACAGCTTCCAAACGAAAATCTCGCCTTTTCTCTCTACTTTTTCTTCTTTTTCATTTCTTCCTCTTCTATTTTCTTTTCTCTATTCCAGCTTCCTTTTATCGAGCGATTTCATCTTGCGATAGGCCCGTCGATAGAAGTCCGAGAAAAGAACGAAGAAGATCGTCGAGTGTAGCAGCAAAAGTGCCGCGACCAATTTTGGATATCCGCAGTCAAAGATCAGTGCTTGCGCGCTATGCACGAAGACTAGGAAGAATTGCATCTGAAACATGAGAAGAAGATACACCAGATTAGAATCTTCGATTTTAAAATTCTCCGTGAGCTAACGGTGAGTTCAAAAAAAAAAGCAATCCTATCTTTTAATCGAATAAAAACTTCAAAAAAATTATGATTAGGGGCCATTAGACAGAGAATATTTTAATTTGACTTAATGTATTCAGCATTCGTGTTTTGATCGTCTAAACTTAAGTGACAACAATGATAGAAAACCCAGGATTCATTTTAAAAATTTAAAAATGACAAATCCATTTTAAAATGTACCATCACACAAATCTGATACATCCTTACATCGATAAACAAACACTCGAAGCAACAAAAAACCCGTTCAATCCTAATGACCAATAACACTCTAAATACCTACCCATGCGTATCCAATTTTCATCATCAAACACTATACCTATTACTAAAACGTTTACGATCGTATTCACGAACGTCCGAGAAAGGCAGAAATGAACAAACGAACGATCGAAAGAACCGAATAAATATGAGGAAAGAAAGTAGGAATCGACAAAGAAGTCTCGGATGCTAGATACAAGATAAACCGGGATGGATAAGCAAATAAGTGAGGCTTCAAAGGTATGTGACCACTGATGAATGGTTGTTCGTAGACACACACGGAGCGATGTCAGTTGGTCTTTGCATTGGCATTGCCGTTAATATTCGTTCTTGGTTATTTTCTTTCTTCTTCTACGAACTCAGGTATCATATATACATATATCGGAATGCCAAATTCTTGCGCCACCGCGACCTAGTCGTCGGCTAAAGCGAGTTAGTTAGGCATTGCCCAACGTTTGTACTTTTCACTTTCCCCCTGGCCCCTCTAGACCCGCCATTTGCCATGCCATGCATTCGCCGTGAAATTCTGCCTAGGTGAAGTATGAGAGAAAGAGAAAGAGAAAAATAGAGAGGGACACTTGGGCTAGATTATCGGTCCATGATCAATTGGGATTAGTAATAGCCTGCATAGAATCCGGTTGATCTCACGAAACTTCTAGATAGTTCGGGACACTTAATGGTGATAGAAGTGTTATCGTAGTTTACACGACCCTATAACTCGATAATATCAACATTACGCTTTAGAATACATAATATTTATCAACCAACGTGCTACTCCAGCTTTGGTGTTATCTAAAAAAAGTAATAAAAGCAACCTGGTAGCTTGGAACAGAAAATGTTTGACAGTCGAACGGTTGCCACAGCATTAGCGTGACCCCAAAAAATGAATAACAGTAAACCGGTAGCACGGAACACACATTCTTCATGATTAACACTTGACTATGGCTTTAGTGTGACCCTAAAAAATGAATAACAGCGATCCGATGGTTCAGGATGCAAAGTGTTTGATACCCAACACTGTAGTTCAGCTCTCGTATGATTCTAAACAGTAATGACAATGACTTAATGGATTAGAGCATATAGTGTTTAACATGTTACCATCTTTTGTATGATCCTAACAATGAATAGCAGGACTTAATATGTGAAAAGACAAAATATTAGACAACTGACATTTCATCAGGTGTTCGAATGACCCCAAAAAATGAGTAACAGCAACTTGATATTTCGACGAATTGCAAGTAGCCCAAAGTATCTCTTCTGCAGATACGATATGCTTCACATACACGGATCACCCGTACATTCACTTTCATCGGTCCGATTTAATAACCAAAGCTTAGAAAGAGAGCGTGTTGTTGTGTAAGAAGAAGGTATCGCCAATCGGTTTCTCGGCACTCTCGAAAAATCGTACGATGTCGACCTTAATGCTCGCAAGGCGTTCATGCCCGTCACTCTTCTGCAACGAGGGAACCACTAGATCCGAGTAGGAAATTTCAACTCACCAGCTGGACCGTGGTTAGGTGTTTCTTCCACCACAAATATTTTTGGTATTCAGGTCCCATGGCAGCTAACATGTAGTAGGCGTACATCACAACATGAACTGCATTGTTTATAAGATTCCCTAGGGTGCCGTGACCACCAGGAATAAACTTTACACAGATCCAAGTCTCCAGTGGCGTTAGACAATGATGGTATAGATGTAGGAAGGTTACTTGACTATCCTTTTTCCGTAGGACGAAGAAAATCTGTTGAATTTGATTACTTTTTTAATGTATTCTTATTAGTAGACTCGAACTACTGTTACCAAGTATCCGATTTCTTTTATATTAAATATCATACTACCGGAACTCACCGTATCAGCGAATTCCGTAAATTTGCTGATGAAGTACCACCAGCATAGGTTCGCCATTCTTAACGCAGATGGGTTGTGCGAATAATCGACTGGCTGGCATTTGTAACTGTAGTCTAGTAACCAACCGGACATCAGGTGCTGAAAAAACGATAAGTTTCAACATTAGATCTCGGCATTGGTCTTCAACATTAGAAAGGTAAATTAATTTTTTTTTACATTGTAGTCGTGTGAACTTTTACAAAGATTATTTCTCGTTTTACTTTCATGGATAATCGCGTTTAATTTAATAATTACTTGCAAAGGATAGCAATGGAGTCAGTTTATTGTTAATTAGTGGTGTTCATTAGGTAATAATTAATTCATAATCGTCGTCAAGTGATTCGAAATGAAAATGAAACTTCGTGGCTAGAAACGATGATGAACGCACGGTGCATACATACTTAGCATATTTAGTACCTATATTTAGCATGGTCAAACCACAAAATGTTTATACAGTGAGAGTGTAGGTGTCATTTGTGGTCGAAGAACCTTACATTTTTTTTCAAATTTTAATACGAGTTATTTCGTTAATGACTTCTCCAATTTTGGGAACGTGTGACTAGAAGATACGTATGATTTAAAAAAAAAGTTATAACGTAATAAATTTTAGCTATTCCATACGTATTTTAAACTTTATATAATGTTACGTACTAAATGTTCTAAAATTATAATAAATTCAATTTTATTGAAACAAACTAAACTTATGTAACAATCAACTTTTTTTTAAATATTGAAATATATTCTTTTAAATGAAATGAATCACGAACGGAACACCTCACAAAATGCGTTTCAAGTAAAAACCATCCGCCATCTTCACACGAGCGTCAAATCGCCGATCCTACGAAACGTGAAGCGATTAGGCATGGCTCGACTTTCAACATACGAACCAAAGCCGATGTGGAACACTCGCATTCCACGAGATATGATTTAATGTCTATTCGAATGAACCGTTCGCGTTCGAGCTTTACGACGTGTCCATCATCATCATCATTATCATCATCATTGTCCTCGTCCACCATGAACGATTTTCTCAAAGAAAAATGGAAAAAAAGAAAGAAAACTACTCTCTCTCTTTCTTTCTCTTTCGTTCCGCTGAAATCGTTAAACTGGTCGGCTAAAAAGACATCGACTATTTCGTTGAACTCTTTGAACGGTGTTCCGTTGTGTTTCTTTGTTAAGATTTATGTAGGTCGTCTACCTCGTGACGATATCACCGTGTCATCGTAAAAAAAGGAGTATAGATCCTAACGAAATCTTAGACTTTGAAGTTGTTGAAATTAGTGTGTCAAGGTGGTAGAGCCAAAAAGATTTAAATCTACATGTAAATTAGAAGGACTTCTTCAAGGTCGCTCATTAACCTCACCATAACTGACACCAGGCTCATGACCGGTTACATAATCCTAACAGGATCTGAACTATTCATAATTTAGATTGATGTGGTCGATTAATCGCAAAAGTTTATCAATCTAATCGTTAAACTTCCATTCCCGCTCGTTATATTCTAATTAGTGTCCGATTGAAAACGTTAGTCTAATTAACACACAATGCATTATCAAGCGTAAAGTTACATGTAAATTTTCGCGTTAAAATTTTCGCAAGAAATCGTGAGATAGATGTCGTTTCTAGGTTAAAGGTGCTTCTTTTAGCTGGAGACGAATCAAATCCATCCTTTCTTTCTTGATCGATGTAAAAATGCTCGTAATATTTCCTTTCACTGTCACACTTTACCAACGGATACGAATAGGCGTGATGACCGAACGGTACAGGATGGGGATAGAATATAATTACTCTGGTATTTTCATACTCCTTAGTTCCTCCTTTTCTACATTACTTTTTCTCTCGTAAAAGGCACTTCATCGATCAGATTAGGTACCACTTTCAAAATGTGATACATAAAATTATACAAATTTATGTACATATTCCAACTAACGCGTTGACTGCTTAAGTAATTTCATATAAAATAATTCGGCCACCCGTTAATTGACAATTTCACAATAATTTTTGACGAAAACATTTGCCATCGTTAAAAGGAGCATCATAAACAATACAATTAAAATGATATATCGGTTGCTTCACTAACACATCCAACGCGTTAATTGAAATCTGCCTGTTCATCAGAAATTTATTTACCTCGTAAAGCATTCCCAAAGAAAAGATAACCTGGAACGCATTATAAGCAATGAGGACATTCCTGAGTTTATATGGTTTCTTGTTGGCCATCATACGTGGGCCGGCTATCGTGACTGAATAAAGATAAAGTACGACTATGACGAAGGTAGGTATAGGTGACTCCATTAGAGGCCAGTTTCCAACCCGTGGGTCCGAAACAGTCGTTAGAATTTCGGCATATTGCTCTAGAGCCAGTTTTACGAGTCCTTGAGCCCCGCTGTACGTAGTTCGGTTGCCGTCCACTATGTCTCTTATGATTTCTGGCTCTCTTTCAGCCACCAACTCCGCGGCCGCCGATGCCATCTGAAAAAGCGAAGCAATCGATCAGTATTCTGTTTAAAAATCAACAAAATGAGATTGATTGTTTTCTAAAAGAAATGTAGAATCTAAAGATTTGATAAAATCGAATAAAGGGAGTGTTAAATAATCAGTAAATAGCCTGTTAAATTAGTTTCTTTTGTGGGATAAATGAACTAGTCCCAAAAATTATTGTTTTCTCTAAAATCGATAAACCCTGATCAGTATTCTCTTCCCAGAGCAACAAACGAGACCAATCTCTTCCCTATACAAAACCTAGAAGTTAAATATTGGAACGAATCAAATCTATGACACATCTAATTCTGATTGAACGTCCTGTTAAATCACAAGTCACTTCTGGTCCCGTCTCCGTTCCCAATCTCACGATAATCATTGTCATTCTTTACATCCTCTCTTCCTACACCTGACCAACGGACTATTAAAATCCTATTCCAACACGGAACCCAGTAGCAAACCATAGAAAAAAGAATGTAACTAAAGAGCCCCCAGCTTCGATTAGATGCCCTATTAAATCACACTGTTAAGTCACGCGAAAGTGAACGAGCTGTTCAAGAAAATTGTCTCTTGATCGGTATGTAATCGATGAGATTACGTTAACACTGCCATTTCATGAGTTACGAAGTTACTTGGACAACAAATCGATTAAGAACGCAAGGAAATGAAAAAAAAGACCGAGAGAGAGAGAGTGAACCAGTAACAACTTATGAATCTTATCCTAATCCATCATTTCGTAGCTCGATCGCGAAATAAAGCGAAAGTAAAGAGTTATAAGCATTGTAAGAGGATCGTGGGCTACTAATTGTGGGCCTAAGCTTACGCGTTTCACGTTTTCGACACATACAAAATGCGGTGCAACAACGATCTCTCGAACGTTCCGGATCGTTGCCATCGGCTTGAGTACAGAATCTTATTGCGTTAACTTCACATTTCACTTTGAGTTTTACCTTTTATTTTGATAACTTTATGATATTTTTTTTATTTCTGATTCGTCATCTTTCTCATTTTCTCGTTATTATGTCATTCGTGAGAGGATTCTGACGTAAGAACGTGACACGTGTTTTGTATAAAAATGATTCAACATATGAGTTGCATTAGATTTTCTCTTCCGTCCCTTCACGTAATCGTGGTACAAACTTTCGAACAGTAATATTTTATATCGTGAACAAGTAATGGTTTAGATATTCCAGCATCTTAATTTTAAAGTTGTCGAGACTAGTTGTTAGCAGTGATTGTTACCAATTATTTGTTACAAGTGTTGGAATGCAGTATGTCTGCCTAAAAGACTTATCTAAAACTAAATCATCGTATGATCCATGTTCGATCGTTGATTGGAAACACGATCGATAATCTTTCTAACAGTATGGACGAATTATAAAGAGAATTTTCGTACCATTGTCTTTGAAACGAAACGTTTTGCGAGAATGATGAAAAGTGGAGTAATAAACGATGCAGTTTCGACAAGGTTGCTCAATGTCGTTGCACTACCCTTTCGTTTTTACGAGGCACTTTATTGTTAGCCAAGATTGGACGTTTAGAAGCCCAACGAGTTTAGCCGGTTAACACGTTGTCTGCACGTAGCCAATTTAATGGTGTATCGTGCAATCGGTAGATATATCATACGATGTGGTTTCCTTAGATCGTATTTGATCTAACTAGGTTAAAGTTAATTGCCGTGACAGGAAATGAAGTAACTCGTGGGTTTGAACTCATACTCGAAAATTCGAATAATAATCGGCCTGGTATGCGAATTGTCGTCTGTTGTTTTGCGTTCTGGGCACCGGGTATATATATACGTGGTGCGTGTTCACGCTTTGCGAACTTGTTTTCCTTACGGCAACCTTTAAGTAATGGCTTGCCCGTATGGTGTGCCTTTTTTCCATGAAGGCCTTTACTACTTTACTACGCAAGGTTAAGTGAAAGTTCTATCGTTTAATTATTTTTCATGCTCCTGAAATTGGATCATTTGATTTTAGAGAAATTCTGTGTTCCATCGAATTCAATATTTCTTTATGTTCAATATTTCCAAAAAAGCCCAAAATTTAGATTAATCACTAATATGTTGTAGCCAGGAAATTTATCAGGAATGTATCCATCGATAGTAGAAATTAGTTCCATGATCAAACGATACAGAACGAGATCCACTTTCGATGTTCAACAAATTTTCATCTTTTAATCTTGACTAAAGAATTAGTTCAGTATTAGGAACATGTTCCAATATTTAAGGTTTTATCCAGTAATTTTATGTCCGATCCAATATTTGTGGTTTGGTTCAATATCGATGACCCCATATTTGGGGTCTGGTCCCCCAGTTGAGGTCTAGTCCAGGAAGGAGAGCGTAACTTCCCTTTTGCTTCGCTCGGCATTGACACGGATGCCGGACGAACGGTACCTCTTGCGGAGAAAGTCTAGTGGAACGGGTTACGGAGATAAGAAGGATGCCAGCGAAAAGCCGGCTAACGAGTATAGGGGAAAACAGAATAAGGGAGAGAGGAGGATGGGTAAAGAAAAAGGAAGCAAAAAGGAAGGTTGGCTGTTCTTTGAAACAGTAACTCGGTTTATCTCCAGAAACCAATATAAGAGTCCTTTTGATGACGCTGACATGCACGATACTGTCGATGATGATTAGGTACGCGTATGTACTCGTGAAAGATGCGGTATTAACTTGTGTTAGTAGGTAAGTAGGCCTCAACAAGCCTTTTCATATCTTTCCATGGCTACTAACAGTGAAATGTTTTCTCATTATTTCCACCAACGCTTTTTACTTTCGGATTCCATCGTTATCATCACGGTTTATGAGCCATCGCACGATCGTACGATCATTTTTTTTTCTTTCTGATCTTTTATTCATGTACTGTCAGGTTCATTGCCACCTTCATCATTATTGTCATTATTGCACATCATTGTTATTACGGTATAGCATTATCATTGGCATTGCTTACCATTTTAATTATCAAGTCTGATCGAAGTTATTCTCATTATCAAGTGCCGTCATCATTATCGATAAATTATTCGTCTATGACATTGCAGTTTTTTTGTCCAATGGGATTATGAAATATGATTTATTTAAAAGTGCATGCACGTGTGTAATTTATCAGACTGACCGAGATCGCGACGACTTCGAAAGTTTACCGAGAGTCATCTCTCTTTTTACTTTCTCGTTAATCGGCATCATCAAAGAGAGATGATACATATGTTGCTACATATATCGAACGATAGAAATTTTAATCTTTGGTAATCGAAATTTTAATTTGTTTCGGAGCATTGGATTTATTTTTAGAGTTTATGAGTTCTGTAAGGTATAAAAAAGAAAGCAGTAGACGGTGTAACGAGATTTGTGACGTATGACTGCCAGGACCTTGACCGTGTTCTTTCAAAATCTTTAGTGGTCAATGACCTTTGATCTTCGTGTCAATATCCACCATGTTGACACGATTTATAGATAAACTTGTTATTTCTAAAATGTTTCTTTTATTTATTATTTCATTCAAGTTTTATGACTTCTTTTTATCTATTTATTAATCGATCTTTCTAAACTTGAAATTAAAAAGAAAATATTTTTAGATTATTCTAATATCGAGATCGTGACATTGTTGTGTCAATCTCTTTAGAAACGTTAGCACCTGTACGATCAAAGATCGTTCGACAACCAAGAAGTTCATTCGTGAAGCACGATTTCCGATCTCTCGACGAAATTTAGGTCGCGAGAAACGATTAACGTACGGCCAATGAAATTTCTTTTCGAGAGCGCCTCTTCGATTTCGAGTATCGTAGAATTTCGGTGAAAACGCACTCAATATCCTTCGTTTCCGTCTTCTCTCTCTCTCTTTTTTTTTCATTCTTACATCTTTTCCATTTTTAGACTAGAAGTATGATTTGTCAGCACGGATTACCTATGCAAAATTTGCATTTTTGAAAGTATCTTTGGCTACTAGTTCGTACGGTGATTTACATTTTTGAAAGTGTCTTGCAAAAAATTCTTACTGGAAGATCGCTGAGAGATATCAGTGAGTTATTTCGAACTTGAGTTATAAACATTCTTTTTTAATCAGTTAATCAACGAGAATAAATTGTGAAAAAATCCCAAATCGAACTAGAGTCTATACATCTATTCCGCTTTCGTATCGTAAATACAATTGGAACATAATAACGCTTGAAAATGATTGATCATAAAAAGACTTTACGACATTGTATCGAAATGTATTCCTACGATTCATCGATCGATAAATCGTTCACATCCCGATGGGAAAATAACGCTAGAATTATCGAGGTTAACGATTACTCTCGGATATCTACCTTTCCGGTTTTCGAATTTTTCTTGAATGAAATAGAATACGAAGTCTAATAAAATGAAGAAGAGATTGAGAAAATTTCACTTGGAAAATGTTCCGAAAATATTTAGAAAAAATGCTAATGAACGATACGAGATATCTAAAATGACACGAATAAACGTTAAAATTGATAAAGTAAGACGTTTTGATATAAATGAGGAAATAAATCGACAAAGTTGCAATTTAAATTTTAATCGAAAAATCGATAAAAATGGAAACGAAATTTTATAATGTTGATAAAAACGCAGGACAAAAAAGTTCGAGAATTGTGGAAACCAGTTTCAAAACTGGAAAAGAAATAGTCATTAAACAATTTATCGACGGAATGACGCTTATGCAAATAGAACGAGTCGACTATTCCCTTAGTGCCGGTCCTAGGCCAAAAATAAAATAATTATCGAACGACAGACGAACGAACGGATCCTTTCCTTTTTTTTTTCTTTTTCCTCTTTTTTTTTCCTTTCTCTGTTCTCTTCTTCTTTTCTCGATTTCGTAATACCTGAGTTGCAAAACGAGAGACATCGTGCAAACTTCAATTAGCACGATCGATAGTCCTTTAGCGGGCTTTGACACCTTCACAAAATGTGCTAAACACAAATCCATGTTGAATACGACAAACTATGCTAGATTAACATTCATTAATAATTGCAAAGATCGATGGACTTTCTTCGAGGTGTGCCTGTTTCTTAAATTTGACATTTCCAGAAAGATTCGATCTTTCTCTCTCCTGTTTTTTAGGCACGACCGCAGGGAGTTCCTTATGCTCTCGATCGAGCAAAAAGTGTAACGGACGATTATCTCCGAAACTATTCGAGATATCCAAAAATCCTTTTGGATCTTTACGTTTCATAACAAGATCTAAATGTATGTATGTGTGTGTGTGTGTGTGTGTGTGTGTGTGTGTATGTGTGTGTGTGTGTGTGTATGTGTGTATCCACTCTAGCATCTAAACGGCTGAACGGATCGAAGTAAAATTTACACGGAAAATCCAGTTACACCCGACGAGGATCCACTAACAATTTCGATTCGATCCGATTTCCGGTTTCAAAATGGCGGGCATTTTAAAAATTAAAAAATTCATAAAAATTATGTTATAAGAGCAAAACAATTAAAACTTTGCACAAATATGTAAGGTAGTGACAACTAATAACATGAATTTTTTCAAAATTTTTCAGCGAAACAGTACAAAATGACGGACTAGTAAAAATTTGTATCTACTCTAGCGCCTAAACGGCTGAACGGATAAGGCTGAAATTTATACGAAAAATCCAGTTCTTCCAAACATAGATCCACTAACAATTTCGAATTGATTCAACTTCCGGTTTCAAAATGGCGGTCATTTTAAACATTAAAAAATTCATAAAAAATTCTCTATAATAGGCAAACAATTCAAACTTTGCAAAAGTATGTAAAATAGTGATAACTAATAACGTAATTTTTTTCAAAATTTTTCAGGGAAGCAATACAACCAGAACGAAAAAACATTTTTTTTTTTTATGACTAGAAACGAGTTTTAATGTAATCGGTATTTTTAAAAAAATTATCCCGACGGCCAGATAGCGATAGTCAAACGGCCGCAATCAGCTATCCTGTACTCTCATAAGAACAGGGATAGGCGAGCGCAGCGAGCCGACTTCCTGTACGAATCATTACCGCGGTCGTGCCTAATACGAAACAGCAAGGCTGTTTCGTTCGGGGGCCCCAGCCCCCCTATAGCTGGTTTATGATCATATGACAAAAAAAACATAACAAAAAATATTTTATCATAATTTCAGTCAAAATGAATAAAATCTTATTAATTCCTCTTCTTATAATTTATATCATATATATGATAAATATTGTAATAATAATGATGTCAATGATAATGAATAAAATGTCAATATTTCTACTATATCACTTTCTATCATAAAGATGATGACTTTAACCATTTTTTTTTTTAAATACAAAAGTGGTGTTCACACCAGCGTACAAAACACCAGCTGGAAGACGAGACATCGTCCCATGGACCATCAACTTGAGATCTTAATAATCCGTTTTCAATGGAGTGAAACTTTTTTTCACTTTGTCCTTCTTTACTGAAGTAAATTTAAATGTTACCTCTTATCTTCACATCGTGAGTAAATAAGAATCGAGGGAGATGAGGAAGAAGAAGAAAGAAAAAGACTTCGATTCATCTCGTTCGCTTTCACAATGAAAGTTTAGATGTACGCAAAAGTAGCGTACGACTTTTGAACGATGTGAGTTCGACTATAATACCTACGCACGAGGCTGTTTTTTTTACCTTTTACAATGCCTAATTATCATAAAATTTATGATCAACTACTTCGGGGAAAAATTAACAGTGTGCTCGTAAAGATTTTTGCCGCCCTTCGCTTTTTGCCTTCGATCGTAACGCTCCATCATTTTTCTTGCAACTTTTCCAATATCCTTTCTACAATTTCCTGTAGATAAAATAACTCGAAGATCATCCGGTACGTGCAAATTGATACTGTAATTATTGATTCGAAGATGATCTTATTTCTACTCTAATTCCTGTAATATATAGGATTTTTTAAAAATTGACAGGAGAAAAAAAAAGAATTACGTGTCTTATCTATGTATGTCCTTGTCTTGTTGACCTATTGGTTGTGTGTTAGAAGTTAAAAGTGTATAATTAAGTAAACAAAAGACAAAAAAAACCATAAAGCGAGGGTGTCATATCCAGCACTTCTTGTCAAGATAAGTTATTGTGGATTATTGAGACAACAAAGTGGAAATAATTTTAAAGAAGGTTGAATGGGATGAGTGTTTGCGTATAACTGCTTGATATTTCAAAGTAGAAGATTAAAAAAGTTAAATAAAAACTTGTTTAAACTTTGACCAGACTTCAAGAGTAAGAATTTATATCAACTTATGTCAATAGTTAATAAAAACTTTGTCACGAATAATTATTTCTCATAAACATTTTTAAGATGGATCATCTTAACACAATTATTATGTCATCAATGTTATAATATAATCGTAACAAATCACAAATTCACAATTTTTTTGCAAAATCTTACAAATAATAAACGATTTAATCGCGTGCGTGAGTGACGTCATAGAAACGTATAAAAGGACGAAAAGAATAAAAACATGATCGAGCGACAATGCAAAAAATCTTATTTCGAGAACTCTTTAGAAAACAAGGCAACACAAGAAAAGGCAGACCGATTTGCGTCAGAAAAATGTTTTTACATCTTTAAGACCTTGCTCGAGACAGTTCGGAAGAAATAAAATTTAAAGAGCCCCAAAACATTATAGAACTCGCAAAACACAATTGTGAGTCACATGAAATAGAATTTTCCCTTTTTATCCGAAAGTTGATCATCGTGTCGTCAAAACAGTTTGAAGGTCTCCATCGTATTATAATCTCCTCTTACTTAATTCTCAAACATCACGTGAGATTCTGTAATGGAACGAAGATAATAATTCTATTTATTTTAATTAATACGCAAACCTGTGCGTGTATGTGATAATCTTATAAAATTGATCGTTGATTCGCAATATATTATTTAAAAAAATTATCTACACGTATCAGCACATTTTTTTTTTACAAAAATGTCGTCATCGTAGTCAACGCATATCTAGTTTCTTCATTTTACTTTTTTTATTCTTTTTATTTCTTTTTTTTTCTCAAAAAGCTAAGCCCCAAATCGGTCCAGCGACCTTGTGCCGAATATTACGAGATATTTCGAGTAGTTTGTTGTGTAACAACTAGCAAATCGCCTGGCGGAACACGCTCGTTGAGAGGTTACACGTATTACGGCAGGTAGTTGACCATGCAAGACGAAAATACAGTATGTTTCAGAACGGTAAGCTTCTAGACGTAGATAATCGAAATGATGCCGGGAGAACTTTTCTCGATTAGCTGTAGTCATCATGATCAGTGACCTTGAAAAAGGAATATCACGAATTTTCAAATTTTTTGTTCACGGGAGACCCATTTTGTTGCGGTCGTGTATAAAACCGGTTAAAACAAAATTCGGAAATTTCCAAGCATTTCTTTCTATTAAAATCCATAACAATATTATTAAAAAAGAAAGGAAATAAATTCCGCTAAAATGTTTTTTCATTTGAAATATTCTCATAAATTATAACGTTCGAAAAAATTGATCTACTATTTCTATCATTTTAATTGGATCCGAAACATACTAATGACGAACTACTCTCACGTGATGCAACTACTCGAAATTTCCAGCATCGAGTTGCGTTTAATTAGCTCGTTCGATCGAAATCGTGTGTACGTGACCAGTGAAACGATGGCTAAAAAAGAAGAAAAAATATGGAAGGTGGGGGCAATTGATAGAAAGAAAGAGAGAGAAAGAGAATAGTTTCTCGTAACTTCAAAGGAGTAGGTGCACCTATTTGAGCCGACGGGTTGAGATACCTTGAAGGAACTCACTCGAGTCGCTCGCTTACCGTGCGAGGAGGATCTTACGAAATCGAGTGGAACGAAGTTAGTAATATTTCTTTTTTTTGAATGATTCATCCTAACCGCTTTCCCTGGTAATTCTCGTGAAACAAAAGAATAAAAATCAAATTCACTCCTAAAATCACACTTTGTCACGAGACTGTGAAAATCGAAGCAACTTTCGAAGAAAATTCACTAAGAAGTATCTCGATGATGATAAAAATCATTTCCTAACTCACTCATATTTTCTACACTATTTAATTCCACGATAATAGTCCAAACTTGTAATTTCGTTTGAAATTTCCCGCGCCGGTAGTCCGGAAAGCGCGCGTGATCTAAACACGAATCGCACGTATTCGAACATACGTACTCGCATTAGCGAGATCGTTCCACTTGTTCGTTCGAGCGCGATCCATCTCTCTGGATCGATCGACGCGTTTTTCTTTCTCCCTCTCAATAGTCAAGGTAGAAAGGAAAAAAAAACAACAACATTGTGGAACGATCACGCGAAGCTCTTACTTCGAATATTTAACTTCCGACATTACCTCGGCGTCTTGCGAAGAGAGATCGGTTAGCACAAGAAAACAATCGGCTGCGATCTGCACACTGCACACTTCACTTCGTTCGATCGGTAGCTAACTGCCCACGAAAGGCTCTTCTTCCCTTGTCTCTTCTTTAAATAACACTTATCTCGTCTTTAAACGTCTTCTAATCCGAACAAAACTGAAAGGATAATGGCTTTCCAATTGAAAATAGAACAATTCGATCTATTCAATGGAAATCCACCCTCCCCCCCCGTTCGCTTAATCAAAAAAAGAATCTATGATTCAGAATTTGATAAACTTAACAATGATAAATCAGAAGGCACTATTTTTTTTAACCAAAATGTCCACTTCTTCTGAAATCCTGGATAAATCTAAGGGGGTTGTAAGATCGTGAAGAAAATAATGTGAACTCGCGCACGCGCGAGCCAATCGTCCCGATCGGCTAGGTTTTATTTTTTAGAGTGTCTTCTGGGATATTTTCAAGTACTTTCGGTAGTTTCTACCCGTTTCGTTCGACTACTATCACTTTTGGTCGTCCAATCTCTCGCAGCCCAACGGACGATCTGGCGCGAATAGCCCGCACGCCACAGAACTCACTGCTTAAGTATTGCCTGACCTAGTGGGGTCCGACCGATCGGACTTGTTGCTTGTGAAGTGGGGACTCCCCGATGCTTAGTGTTAGCCAGATGAACGACAACGTCTCGTTCGGTGGACCCATGTCTTTGTGGTTTCAAGAGTCAAGGTCGTGCTCATTTCACCTGCTTTCATCGTGTTACAATGTGACCATTCTTATCTGTCCATTTTTGCTGTCTCAATTCTTCTTGTTTTGGGACAAGGATGATTGGGTTATGTCTAACAAGTGGAAAAAGATGGGATTTTTCTTTTTCGATGTAGTCATAGTTATTAAAGACTTGTTGATGAGTTTTACTTACCTGTTATTAATGATCATGGGTTGCAGATGATTATCGTCGATGTGGTGGAAAGTTTTGACATATGGGAATATCGTTGAAATTTATTCGAACGATTTTAGATCTATAGATTATCACCGGGGAAAAGGGGTAACATTTCAAGGAATATTACTCTGATGGTTATATCGGTGTACTTAGATTCAGAAATGATCAACAGGGATAGGTATTTTTCAGGATACACCTAAAAATAGTGTTGAAATACATGTTACTGTATTTAGACACGACGACAAGTATTTTTGAATTTCCTTAACAATATTATACAAATCTGTATTAATACATTCAGATTCACAAATGATTAACAGGGACAAAAGAACGAAAAATTCTAATAAAAATCTACATACCCGTTCGCATACGAGGAATGCGCCAACCGTGTTGCAACGCGTTCGCGCGTTTAAGTGAAACGGATGTTCAGCTTTTGCTCATGAACACATTTACTTATTTACCGATTTTGCAGAAGAGAAAGAAACCATACGACTCTCGACTATCCCACTCTCACACTCGTGTTCCGCTTTTCCTTTGCCAACGGGAGATTCTCCGGCAGTTATCATCTTTACACTTTTACTATCGATAGAGATCGCTGGAAATGATCGCATTTTTGAAGATTTAGTTTTCGAAATGAGTTACTGGAACGACCATCGCACCTTTTCATCCACGTTAACCTTTACGATGACTTTTACTCGGGCACGACTTTTTCGTTGGCCACGTTCACCATTTCATTTGATCCTACACGTGTACGGCATTGAACTTACCGATGAACTACGTAGTAATTGCTAGAGACTAGAAGAGATTAGAAATAATGTTTGGAACGATTGAGTCCGATGAAAAACATTTCTTTCGTTGATAGGAAAAGTCTTTTGCATTATAAAAAAAGGGATAGAATAAATTAAGGTCACCTCATAAGATGAATGTTATTGCACCAGAGTAACTAAACAAGCTTTTTATCGTACCTGATCGCAACTGATATTTACGACATTGATACAAACTATTCGATAGATGACGAGAACAATTGTTATTTTATGCAGAGTTAGATAATTTAAAGAAATTAGCATTCAATCATCGATTTATTTAATAAACGTTATTTTATAAACTTGATACTTGATTTTCCTAGTTTGACATTTGTTAAATTAAATTGAAAAAATATTAAATATCCTAAGACGTTTTATCAATATTTAATAAACATTTCTAAACTTGACATTTGCCAATTGTCAATTTGCCAAGTTTCTCATTCGTCATTATTGATCTTTGTACTCTAAATCCAAGAATACGAATTTGGGTTTTAAACTTACGAAAGATCCTTGTCGATCGACCGCGAAGGAAGTTATAAGTATATTGGCACGAGTAGATACCTAGCATCGCCCGAAGCAAACATTTGACAAGGTCTTTCCAAAAAAATTCAAAAGAAACAAAAAGCGAAGGGAAATGATCATCGATCTTTTACAATCGATTTATCGTCGCTCTATGGTCCGAAATAGAAGTGACGAGAAACCTGTATTCTCATTTCCGTGTTCGTACTACGTTCTAAAAGTCATTCGCTCAAATCATCATGGTCATTGACCATAGTCCTTATAATTCAAAACTACTCCAAACATCATTTACTAATACAAAGACAGAAAACTCGTTTTGATCCTTAGACGAGAGTTGAATGCTCTTTAGATACCACATCCAATAGAAAAAATATCTACTTTTCTTGAAGTAAAAAAATATTCTTTTTCAAATTTTTATATAAATACACATTAAATGTTCAATTCATGGAGATTGTATTCTTCAAATTATTTATCTTGACTTCGTCTAATGCAATTAATAAAGAACTAAATACTGAAATGTTCATTTAAATTAATATTTAAAAAAAAAAAACGTTCTATTATTGGAAAAGGATGCAAATTTTGCAAACAAAAAAAAAAAAACGAAAAATTCTCTCTACAATTGCTATCCTTGAGCTCACAACTTGTGTAATTGCTATCGAAAAATCTCTCCCTATATGTTGCCCTCGAGCAAAATAACGTTCATCACAGATTCCCGATCGATGATCCTACCTCTTGATCGTTCAAAATTTGACCTCGAAATTCATCCGATGCGGAACCTGTTCCAACCATGCGCACACACGTACGACCATCCTAGGATGATTCGAAATAACGCGATCTACGATTTCTTACGTCAACGTGCAACGATCACGAAAGGTGGTGGCCATCTTATAATTTAAAGAAATTGAAGGATCGTCCCGGACGATCTAACTTTTTTACGGTCATTAATTCTCTATGTTTTATGCTTTGTCGATCATCATCGCAAACATTTGACCCAAAGAAATGTTCCTTTCCAAGAAAATTTGATTTATCTAACATCTTCGTTAACTTTTTATTTCTACATCTTCATTTCGTCTTAAAAAGAAAAACGAATTTGTATTTGATCATGAGATTGGTTCCTAATTAGTTCAAATTAGAGGTCTTTTTTCGCCCGATAGCACGTTTTTAAGCACGCGTCTTTGACGAAACGATATTTTACAACGTATTACAACGTGAAAACTTGATAATGAAAAACAATAATTATCCCGTGAAAAAAGACACACTTTTTTTACACGTGCCGCCCTTGACTACTACCGTCACGCAACAGAGATGTCCACGTTATCAATGACTATGTATTTCCACTTCTTGTACGTACAAGCGGCAATAATAAAGTACCTAATTACGTTCGATGTATGTAGATCGCTCAATCATTGAAATCACCGAAAGTTTTCTCCGAAAAACGGGTACGTGGAAGCTAATCGTTCTATCGCAATAACTTTTTACTCATCTACTTCTTCTTTTTATTTGAATTTCTTAACAAATTATCGATCTTGAATTGGTTCTAGGAATTGTCGTGATCTTTGTGTGTGAAATTATGACGTGGATTATACATTTTTATAATAAAACTAAAATAAAAAATTAAATTTTAAAGATTATTAAGTAAGTATAAGAATTAAAAAATGAAAATTCCAGTATTGCACGCAAGGAATTTCTCGTGTCATCGACCACAATAGAAAAAGAGAAATAAAAAAGAGAGAGAAAAAAAAACGTGGGATTATAGAAGCAAATGATTCTCTAGAAATTAACACTTTGTAAGCGACTCACGTCGCGGTTTCTCGCACGCGCTCGCTTTTCTAGGATCAGATAAATGTATTTTGCTTTATCCTCGAGATTTTACATCGCACAAAGGGTAAAAAGGCTAATACAAGACAATTCATTCAAAACCACATTGAAATCGATTAGCATTTTCATTCTATTTCCATTCATCCTTTGTGTTGGTATCGCTAATAACGCAATAGCTCACGCATGTCTCGCGTTGTCATCTTAGTTTCTATGAGATTAAAAATCAGGGAAACAGGACATTGTTAATTAAAATCTAATTACGAGTGCTCGATGCGTATGATAAATAATAATTTCACTCTATTCGAGATTGATACTGTTTTCGCAATTTAAAACATAGCAAAGAAATATAACGACAATGACGTCTTTTGCGTTGGGATAAACAAGTGAGAACGAGTATAAACATGACTTAATTTTAGTATAAACTCTTGCAAACACCAATACAGGTATTACTACATATAGCGTTAGCCATCTATAGCCTTTCGGCACGTTATTGTTACGCACGCAACCAGAGTTGCACGTGTGCAAACTGTACGGGGGTTAATATATTTGTAGGATTGTTTTCGTCGTACCTCGACAATTTATTTCGAAACAACAAAGTATGATTAATAATTTTGTCGAATAATTTATTGTCAAAGAGTAGCGAGAAAAGAAAAAAAAAAAGGGGGAAAACAATTACAAAACTACGTTTCTCAGGCGTGATGTTCCATACGTATGAGATCGAAGATCAAAGAAGCGTGGATAAAAAATAAAGGCAAAAAATCGAACTCGTCCAGGTGTCGCATCATACGAGCAGAGTAAAAGAAAGGAATCTCCTATACGCGCGTGTAATTTAATTGTAGGACATACGTGCTATAAATTGAATCGAAAGCAATACGACTAACGTCACTTAATTATTCTCGTCGTGTTATTATTAACCGTTACGGATGTCTGACGTGGTAAAACCATTTTTTTTCAACGTTACGTTGCCACAGTACCGACGTTGTGTATTATTTACTGAAAAATGCATCTCATTTGTTTGCACAATCTAGTTCAGTCAATATTGTCACAACGAGCCGCGTTAGATGATAAGAAAAAGCGTAGAAAAAACTTGATAATTAAAATCAATTGATTTACGGGTAATTGTAGTCAATGGAAATTTTTATAACATGGTGGCACAATAGCGGGTCGATCCACTTGGACGCTTCATCGAAATTCACCCACCTCCTTTTTTTTCACGAACTTTCTTATTTGTTCTTCTTTGAAAAGCAACGATTTATTATGAACCAATCGAAATTCTCCAATAAAATTAAAAACAGAATTGGACCGTACCAGGAGATAATTTATTGATGGGCACTTTACGTAACGCGTCGATCTTGTAGGGAATTTCCACATTCATTGACGTTTGAACGACAAGGATCGTAGAAAAAGGAATTTATAGCACCAAAAGAAACGTGCTGCGCATCTGCATCGTGTTATTATTATTTAAAAAGTATCATTGTTTTTGTCTTCAATCAATGGCTCTGCTGGAAAATGTTGTTGACAGAAATCTTGCTATGGCACACAACTAAACGAGGCACTTCTTATATTTAGTTTCGTATTTTCGCGCGTTTTTCTTATTAGCTATTATCACTATGCTACGTCGGTAATCCCCAATGATCGTTAACCATCATAAATTCCTGTCAATAATTAAAATTTTTATTTAAAAATTTCTTATATGTTACAAATATATTTTATATACGTATAATATATACAAAATATGTATATATAATATTTTATTTCATATACATGAGAAAATTAAGATAAATAATCTTTCACAGGATTCAAATTGCTTAATAAAAAAAAGAACATGAGATACTTTGTATACTAGTAAAGACTTTCCGTTAGTGCCATAACCATCAATCCAATCAATATGAATGAAATCAGTCACGTGGGCACGAGACGATCTGTGCGAAAATGGAAAAATACCTTTATGGATTGTTCAACTCCTTGAATAATCGATATTACGTACGAATAAATTGTTCGAAGCAGAAAAACGTTCACGTAAATGGACGAGTTACTTCTTTGAACTATCGTGAGATAACGAAAAGGCAATCGCAAAGAAAGTACATAATTACATATAGGTATACGTAAAATACTGGTCGTTTTGCTTGTTGCTTACACGTAATGTCGCGACGTATTTTCCTTTTGGTTACTTCGTTTAATACGTATTTACGCAAGGAAGTTGCCCCGTAAACGAGCTTACCTCGCCGATAGACGTTAGATAAACGTCAGACTTATGTTTGCGTTTATTTCTTGGAAGGCATTTTCTTCTTCCTCGAACTCTTTTTTATCCTTTGGATATGTAACACGATAGTACCTTCGTCGATCTCTAACGTGATCAGATTTTCCAATTCCATCTTTTTATTTGGACAACCAGTGTCCTGCATTTTTTTTAGTACCGAATAAAAAATCCCAACGATCTGTCAACTTTTATACATTAATTTAATTAAATATTTCGTCTCTTACAAAAAATTAATTTTTTGCTAACTTTATAGAGGAAAAAATGTACTATATTTAAAAATTACGTTACATTCTAGAAATTTCTTGCAATTTATTCAATTTTAAACTAAATTCCAAACGAGTCTCCACATTAATGTTTTTCTTGCATATCTAATGCAATCTGTATAGACATAGTTTTATGTGATCATTATTTTGTCTCTTTTTACCTTAGTATTCCACGAAAGATGGAAGTCTTTGGATGGGGAATCCTAGTCAAGTTTATAAACATCTTTGTCGTTGATGATCATAATGATCGCGATGGTAACCGTCGTTCTTAGTACGTTCTCTCAGTGCGGTCTTTTTATACGAAAGAATATTATTATTCCGTTCGGTAGCTTGGGGTCAAGTGCAAAAAGTTGTAAGCTGAATAACAATCGCCCTGTAATCGGAGGAATTACGTTTTATAGGAGGTAAAAAAATTAATCGTACGTGTCAATACAGGTATCCTTACTTGCTTTCAATGCAAATCTACACAATGAGATTTTGATGTAATACAGTTGCCGGAAAAATTTTTTCTCATATACCGTATAATCATCGCATCTTTCTTGTTGCGACGATTTATCGTTTTAAATATAACGTATTATGGAAAATTGTGACGGTACTAATCGATAAAATACATTTGTCAAACGACCTGTCACATGAAATTAAAATTAGAACCTTCGTATAACATGATTTGAAATTTGTAAGAACCCTCATGTAATACAATGTAACATGTAATATTCGATATTATTTATTAATGATAAAGAATAAAATGCTTTTCTTTTTTAAGCATCAAAGGTTCTAGTGTTAATAATTTGGAATAAAATTGAGGAACGTTAGAAAGAATTTGCATGCAAGCTTTTCGTATCAACTGTACGTAAAAAGAAACTACGTATTAGTAAATCGCGAAATTTATGATCAGAATCATCCCCCTCTCTTTTCTCTCCTCCCGATCGAAAGACATTGCGTACGCACGGATTCCGCACGATTCGTCACGATCCTCATAAATTCCACGTAGGAGAATAAGCGAGACATTCGTGAACCTTGACTTTTTGACATTTTCATTTCTCCAGTGCGGTCGCATTTATGTGGTCCCGCTCGACGGATATTACGCGTGCGCGCACCCATGCATACGTTCGCGACGACATTGTCCGCGATTAAGAGAATACTTTAGACAGAAAAAAATTGCCGGAAGTTCTCGGGTTTTTTTTTTTTTTTTTTTTCGAAATTTTTTTTTTTTTTTTTCATTCCATCTTCAGCCTGTCCCATTAATTTTATCAACTACGAAAACATTTTTTTTCCAGTATTTCTATTAACACCTAAGTAACTATCACTTCATATTAGCACCGTGTAACCATACTCCCACCATGTCGAACTTCGCTAAGGGTGCTGAAAAAAAAAAAAAAATTTATTGAAAAATCCATAAAATAGTTTTGGCCAGTTTTTTTATTAGAAATACTCCACTGTGCGATCACTGTAATAACTGAAAAAGAGGGAACTGAAGCTTGAAAATATGGGTAATATTAACATTATCGATTTATGTCACAAGATTCGTAATTTTGTATTTACCATTTATTTTTTTTTCCTCTTCAGTAACATTTTACGCATCAACGAGTTTGGAGTACCTACCTACAAAGTTTTCTTACCTCAATTCGATCCTCTTCGCGTGTAATTATCGATTGCAAAATGAATAATGGAAAGAAAAAATAAGGAGAAGGTAGGGTTCGTCGTAAGCAAAGAACTCGCAAAACTCGAGTGTTCTTCTCTCGCTCTATCGTTTATACACGATGATCATCCGATTGCGACGACGACGAATGTTCGACGGTACATTAAGTTATGGCTGCAACCATAGTGAATGACTAGGCGACGAGCGAATTGCAACACATCGTATGTATATGTCTATGTAAAAATAGAGAACGGGAGAGCGTACCTCTTGAGAAAGCGGAGAATCCGAGTGGCCGGTTTGTGTGAAAATTTGTTCAGTTTTTTCCTATAGAAAAAATTTGAAATAAATAAGTATAGTCGATTGACTCGAACAGAGAAATTTTCAGCAATCATCGACTCCTTTCCAGCTAATAACAAAACAACAAAACAACATAAACAAAAACTAAGAATAATTAAACGTCTCAAATTCGATGAATTTTTCTCAAAAAGGACAAAAAGTCAATTAATTAACCAACTATTATACTATAATAAACCCAAGTCGTCGCTAATAACTACACTGTTAATAAACCCAAAGAAAAAAAAGAAATTTGCATACTAAGATATTAAAAAAAGAATAAAGAAAAAAAAAAGAGAAAGGGTAAGTATTGGCAGCCTTGACAGACATTTCGAAACATTCGATAATCGGTCATTTCGCTCGCGATTATGATTACCTAGCTCTTAATGATCCTGAAAATGACAGACGTCGCCACTCTTAAAATTTAGACACGCGTTACTCTTTAATAATCCCCCACGTGTACTCGATGATCGTTTCGTGTCCACTGAAAGACGAATGAGACTAATTGTGGGGAAAAAAAATCGAAAGAAAAAAGAATATTTCGTAATCGTTTACGAAATAATTTAATTATTATCACTACTACGTTTTTTTTTTTTTTTTATGCCCTATAAAGGGTTAAGGGAACAAACTCGAGAGCATCTCATGCATGGAAAGGACAGAACGTAAACAGGAGTATCACAAGTTGTTTGCGTTGTTTTTGTCACTCATATACCAATCGTTTTAACAGTGATTAACCATTAGCCTCTATTAAAATGCATAATTATTTTTTTATCTGCCTCATCCGTCCGGATCCTAGATCTACGAGCTGCCGGTCTCGATATCTCTGAGAACCTGTCCCAAAGTAACTAGGTTTCGGTCATTGAAATATGAGTACGGTGAGATTAGAAAAACAATGATTAAATAAAAAGAAAAAATCGTAAAGTACGCTCACCTACCTCGTTCCACTGCCGTGCATCACTAGTTCGAATACCATAATGAAACGAACGTATAAATGGAGTAAAAGTAAAACTGTACCTACTCTTCTTCGAAGCTACATTTTCCCTTTCTCTCTCTCTCTCTCTTTTCCAGCCATTCTCTTTACCAATTTTCTTACACTATCGCAACCAAGCCAAAATCCATTTTGTCTAAACTGTACTATAAAACAACTTTCGTAACATGCCGCAATTATCACAATTACAATGATTGTCAAATAAAAAGGAAAAAAATCTTAGGTATTCACTTAGCTTCCATACTTTTCTTCGGTTCACTTCCCTTCCACCTTTTTCGTACCTTCACGACGCTAATTATCCGGAGACTACGGTTATTAAATCAAATAAGGTGAGAACAAGCATTAATTTTATCATCGACAATGATTAACCTCCGCGCTCGATCTTGCCACGCTCGTTGTAATCCGTACTTTATAATGAAACAGCGAGTTCTCCTAACTAGCTTAACGCGATACGTAAATGAATCTACATTTATTATTTATGAAGTGAAAAACAGTGGCTCGTGTTCGAATGCGTCGGAAACATTGAATCGATACTAATTCAATTGAAAACGATTCTACTTTTGACCGATTAGACCAGTGGTTCCCAATGGGGGAGGTTCGTCCACCGGTGGGCCTTGAAGAAAACTAGGGGGGAGTTTTTAGTCCTAGACAAGTTTAAGGCAATAATTGCATAAACGTGCTGAAAAATTGGATTAATACTGTAAATCATCTAATACATTCATTTTTTTCGACAAGGGGACGTTAGACCAAAAGAAAGGTTGGGAACCTATGGATTAGACGACCTCGCGATATGCTTCGAAACTGAATAGATTACACGATATTTGAAATTTGATTAAACGTGGCTCTCTTTTTTTACATGGTTTTGTTAATTATTTGCCGAAGGTATTTAAAAATAGTTCCTCGATTACAAAGTATTGTGTAATTATTTAACAATATTACAATCACAATCGAACGAAATCATTACGGAAATCGCTTAATTACAATCAGCGACGACTTTATTACAATTCGATGAGAATTTCAACACGATTGCTCAACTTGGGTTATGTAAATTTATCAAATTTACATGTGAACGTCCTGTATCACATATATAACTCGCATTCCTTGGTTATTTTAACTCGAATGTCACGTTCGAATCGACTTTGGACAATTCGTTGAAACCAATCGAATTTTTTAGTATTACTTGCGATATTTTTGGATCGTTTTGTCATTATTGGCAGAAATCGGTCTAGGCCATCTGAAATAATAAGAAAAAGCAATTGAAATATATTTAATAAATTTAATCCTCATCTGAATCAAACCGCAATTATATGAAAATTCCTATTAAATCAAAGTTAAAGATAGATGGTTTCAAGGTTACCGATATTACAAATAGCTAAAACATCAACCCAAATCAAGTTCTTACTAGTGATTAAAAAATTTCAAAACGAGTATACGAACAAATATCGATTGTTCACGTGTCCTATGTTGTTTACTCGATAAACGTTTGACAAATACCAAAGAAAGGAAGATAGACGTCAATTTATATACGTATTTCACACGATCTCCATTTAATGTCGCAACTCGTATAAACCTTCGACGTCAACATCACGAAATTACCTACGACGATGATTTCTTTTGCTCTAGTATTGTGAAAAATGATAGTAAGTTAATGACATGTTTCCATGAAAACATTATTAATTGTTCCTACGTGCGTATATGGATGAAATTTATATATGACACTGTACATTACATTTTTAAATCCAAAACTAAATGAAGACATTGCCAAATCGGTGTTTTTAATAAAAAATGTCCAAACGAAAACTTTTATAATCTAATGACGATAAAAATCAAAGAAAATCCATATACGGAAATATATCAACGAAAGAAATCATACGGGTTCATAAGACGTATACGATTATGCAAGTAAAACTTGGCTACTTTCGTGACGTAACATCATCATCAACCTTCTCTCCCGACTAGAAAGAAAGAAATAGGAAAAACGAGATCCACCTAAGGTCTACTTGCTTTCCCCTACTTTTCACCGTATAAACGTTTAACTTGTATGGGTAAATGGTGAACGTGTGGTTCCTCGTATACTATATACAGACGACGCGTATACGCGTACATGCGTAGATATATGAAAGTAGGGGAAATGATCTCTAATCACAGGTGGATACCCCACTTCTCTTTAACATACACACAAAGACACATATGTATATATAAGATACTTGTGTATTGTATAGGATTGCGTGCACGAGCGCGTCTTTCGAGTGCACTTTTCGAACGTCCGAGCAGTCCCTCGGAAACGCCGGTTCGTGCGGGTCGTTTCCTTGCGATCCTTCTTTTATTTTTTCATCCATCGAAACGATAAGTGATATTTCGTCTTGATTCGAGCTGAATAAAAGAGAGAGGTTCCACGGAAAATTGGTGGGTTGACTCGTTCAAGGTGTTCCGGTCCCTGATTGTCGTTGACTTGTACTACTTAAAAAAGTAGAAAGAGTTGGATTTCTTATTTTTCCTGCTGGACTTTGGCGGTTTTTTTTTTTTTTAGAACGGTAAGATTTATTTTTTCTTCGTCGATTGTGTGAAGGAGAATTTATTTTGTCCGTTCTTGGGAAGAAATTTGTTTATTAGATCGTTTGGTGATTATGAAAAAATAGTGACTCGCATATTGTATAAATATGTGTTTAATTAAGAGCTTGTTAACAGATGTAGATATATATATAAGAATTTTATTAAATTGCTACACTATTTATATAGAACAATCTTGTTCCGTGATTCAACCAGTTTTAAGTAGTACGAACATATATTTCATGCTTGATAAGTGTGTAGAAAAGTGTGTTTACCGAACGAGATTAAATTGAGTTTTAATGATACACAAATCACACAAGTTCACATATTAATTGAAAATTGATAAATTAATCTTTTACAAATATAAAAAAAATAATTATATGATTTGCAATTCACGATTTTTTAAATTCCCTTTCTTTCGGTTTATTTATAAGTGAAAAATCGAAATAATATTTATTAATCAATAAAATATTTAACTAACATCATGAACAAAACAAAACGTAATAGATAACTAAGAACTTTCTCCAAACATTCTCAAATTTCTTTAACAACAACGAGAGATTATCTAACTTTGGTTAGACTAAAAAAAAAAAAAAAATTCTTTTTAATTGAACGTTAATTTTATTCAGAAAATATGCTTTCTTATAAAAATGGATTACTCGCACGCGCAGAATCCACGGAAAATAAGAAATTAAATAAGCTGTTGCTTTCACCTAATCAATTTTCCATCTTGGTTACATCGGAAAGAACGTAATCGCGGAAATCGATTGGTAGGAGTTAGTTCAAGGCACGCGGAAATTCAGTAGTGTGGTTTGTTACGAGTACAGAATCCAAGACTAGCATAATCCTGAAGTCCTTATCGAGATCTAAGAGAGAAAGGTGACGCACAGGGCCGGCTCACGATTAGTTTTCAACTCAAGCAGACAGTAGTCTTGCCGTCCAAGCAACGTTATCGACCTCTCGAATGACCTTTTTTTTAAACACATACTCTCATTTTAATTGCTAAAGAACTTTCTATCATTATACGATCGATAGAGGTGTCTACAATTTAAAAATTTTTATGCTTATGCGATGATTACGATACGTCAACCCCCTCTTACACGTTATGTGGTGATTGCCCCCTTGCTTAGCCGCTAGCGCCGGACCTGTTAACGCAGCATCGTAACGGAGCTTACTACTATGTGAACGATTCACGTAACGGGGATAGTCTGAACCATTCACATAATCACGCGTGCTATGTGTTAACTTATACTATAATCGAATCGTTTATTACATTCATCTCTAACAACTGAGATCGCTTTCATAATCATTACAAACACAATTGTTCATTTTTCCATTAATACCAGACACTTCCTGATTCTAATACTCGTGTCAAACTTCTTGTACTTTTATTTAATTAGTACTTTTATTAAATTTTCATTTTATCATTATTTTCGTAACGTTTTCATACCATCATTTCTTGTTAATATTCTCACGTCACCATCATTTCCGTTCATTAACAGCAATGTTGACACCGTTCTCATACTTTACTATTAATTCATCGAATCTTGTAGGTAAATTTCCGATTATCACGGTAATCAAAAATCGTGAATCTTAATACGAATCAGACTATTATATTATCATCGTGATGTTGAATTGATTGTCATTGGTTAGATTTGAAATCATCGTTGGAAACAGCTAGACAGGAAGAAAGCGTAGCGGCGAGTGTCACTGCACGATCGGACAGACGATTGAACTGGTTTGTTACTTCCCGTAAGGTGAAGTAACAAACCCGTTTGTTGTTACAATTTTATACCGGAACTCCCATCGATAATATGTAAGAGGCCGACTGAGCTAACGATTAGTCGTCAATTATTCATTTTGTTTTTTTATTTCAGTTATTCGACATCATGTAATTTAACGTAACACTTCTCGTCATGAACTTACACAAAGTTGAACCGTTCGATTCGCGACTGATCTAATAAACATTCGTTTTTTTGTAATCAAGCGTATGTAAAACGACCTATCGTGAATTATAAATGAATTATTTTGTTACGTACTTTTCCATTTCTTCCGACGGAGTTATGAGAAAAAAAACATAAACATTTAACAATGAAGGAGTTGTTACGATTGTTCATTGTCTTTGTTCGATCGTTTTTTTAAAATATTGTATCAATTTATGGGTTATTTAATTGTTAAAACACCACACAAACGAAAGTATTGCTTTATGCTATATTTGCCAGTTCGTAAGAATTATCACAAGAATTATCACAAGAATAATCACAAGAATTATCACAAAAATAATCACAAAAATTATCACAAAAATTATCACAAGAATTATCACAAAAATTGTCATAGCAGAATGCTTTAACTAAAGATCTACGAAGAGAAGACGAATGGTTCGATGAACTTGCATTGTTGGCGAGCTCTTTACTTCAACGTATGGTAGTAGACTCGCGTGACTTACTTGTGAACCGGTATTCTTGCCTGAAGGCACTAGCTGACACAGAAAAGCACGACTGCAGGAAGATGAAGACACGGCTACGACCGTAGATAAATTGGCACACATTCGCTTGTATGGCTCTTGATCATTGATTCTCATTCGGTCGTTATTTTTTATTGCACTCTAACATCGCAACCGATCGGGTCAAAGATACGGTGTCAAGTTCTGTTTCGCAAATAGTTTCCTTACGATGTTTTCTAGTAATTTTCACATGTTACCATTTTCTCCGAACTTTCAAAAATTATTTAACTAATAGAAATGGAAGATGAGTTTCTAAAAGTTTGATTATTTGAAAATCTTTCTTGTCTTGCAGTAAAAAAATGATCACTCGATCACTCTTAACAAAACTTCTCTGAGTTCACTCTCATAAACATAATTAGCATACATGTATAAATTAAAGAAGATACTTCAAGTTAAGCACATTAAAAAATATTTTAAAAACACTTTGAAATAAATCAACAAAATTCATTGAAAGATATATGAAATCGTGATGCAGTTTGATGACAAATAGGAAAAGTGAAACACTGTTCAAGGGAAACGCGTGTTGCAACGGAGAAACCATAGGTTTCGTTTTGCTTCGTTGCTGATTCTCTTATTGGTTATTTGTGAATAACCAACATCGACAAAATCGCAAGTTACTTTGTAATTTCTTATTTCGTTTGAACCTTTAATTTTCTGTCTCTCAGTTTCTCTAGTTCGTGAGTTTGATCCGATTAGAAACGAGTTCGTTCCACGGGCAAGCAGGTTCATGCACTGCTAGGTCAGGATCAGTTGTGTATATACACGCACACAGGCGCACGCACACACATGCATATAAACACGTTTCCGTTGATCGTGATTGCCATTTGAAAGTAAAGTACTGACAACGTTGACCGGTAGAAAATTCGAGACCAATCGCGAAATTGGCATTTGAAATGTCATCTTTATCGAAAAGATTTTTTACTACTAAAATGTCGTTATGACATTTATAATGAACATCATTGGCACATTCGAATTCAACTTTACCATTTTTTACTTTCCATTAATTCCAGTTAATCTAAATGAACACCACAAGCGCACCACCCATCGACAAGATGGCCAACATCTACAATAATTCATTGGTCCGATTCTGGAACTACATTTTTCATGATCTTTCAGGTAAGAGTAATGATTACGAAAGATGAATGATCAAAGAATAATAATCGTTCGTTAAATGGTCAAGAAGATCACGTTTATTGAGCACAATTTGCCTGTTAAATCGTAGATCCCCGAACGCACAACTGGTTCTTGTTATCCTCGCCTGTACCAGGTGCCAGTATCCTTATCGGTTACCATTACTTCGTCCACTCCTGGGGTCCTAGGTACATGGAACACCGAAAACCCTACCAACTGAAGAACATTCTAGTCGTTTATAACCTTATACAGGTCATTCTCAGCACTTGGATCTTTATGGAGGGACTCGATGCAGCCTGGTTGACTAAATACAGCTGGAAATGTGAACCTGTTGATTTTTCTGATTCACCGGATGCTCTTCGAGTATGTTATTAACTTTTTTGTACGGTTTACATCTTTAACAAGCAAATATCCAGGTTCTGTTAATCGTCTAACTGGATGAACACGTTCTCTTTAGATCGCCCGAGCTGTCTACGTTTATTTCCTCGCAAAAATCTCGGAACTTCTGGATACTGTCTTCTTCGTGCTAAGAAAGAAAGAAAAACAAATAACATTTTTACATATGTATCATCATACCGTAATGCCAATGATCTCTTGGGGTGCTGCTACATATTATCCTGGAGGTCACGGTACACTCATAGGTTGGTACCGTTATTTCCAAGGTTTTCTGAATAATTTGTAATACAATAGTCAATACAATTGTTTCCTAAAAAAAGACAAACAAAATCTGAAAATTTACGAGATTCTTCACACGTTCATTTTTCAGGTCTCATCAACAGCTTCGTTCATATAGTGATGTATACATACTATTTGCTAGCCGCACTCTTGCCACAATATCAAAAGTATCTCTGGTGGAAGAAATATATAACGACGTTACAAATGGTACGTTAATAAAAATAATATAATATATATTAAATAATTACATAACTTGGCACATTTTATGTACTTTATATTCCAATTTTTCTATACTTGACAACTAATACTTGCCAATCAAAAATACGTAAAAATTATGTGACAACCTTAATAACTACTTGTCAATTTTTCCAGTCAATAAGTCTATATACAAGTCAAAAATTCACTTGTATCACTATTCTTTGTATTCACTATTCTTTTCAATTTACAGGGACAATTTTGCTTAGCTTTCCTACACAGCTCACAGCTGATCCTCCATGATTGCGGCTATCCAAGATGGTCGGTGATATTTACTCTGCCAAACGCCATATTCTTCTACTTCCTTTTCAACGAGTTCTACAAGAACGCGTATGAAGAAAACAAAACGAAAAAAGTTAAATCATCATCAGTGGTATCGAACGGGTCGATAGTAGCCAACGGTGTACTGTCAAAACCGCTTAAAGATGATTTCGAAAATACATCGAAAATGTTGAACGGCAGAACGCTTGTTCAAAAGGGGGAGAAGGAGGACTAATTTCATTTCAAATTAAATTATATGAAAGACTATTAATCTCACGGATGGAAGCTCCTTTCTTTGCTCGTTTGTACCAAAAATCAAAAATGTCAATTTTAATGGTACGTTGTGATTGTCAATTTTCATTGGTACGAACGCGACGAAAGGATCAATTTGATGAGTGATGGCGATGTTAATGATGATTGAGATTACAAATGACCGTATTCGAAGGACTTCCGGTTCCCCAATTGCGTGTTTTATGTCGCGATGGGACGAATTTTGTTAGGAATATCGAGTTCTTCCATCTAAATACAAGCGGTATTTCAAAAATGATTAAAAGAAGTTGTGTGAAAAAGAAAGAGGGAGAAAGAAAGTAAATTGTTAATCGTTGCTATTGATAATGATCGATCGATCATGCGTTGCATAAAAATTGATCTTGTCATTCATTTCCCCCCCATGTGCCATAATCATAGCGAGTGTCAAATTTTTTCTATCATTTACTTATTCTCCATTCTCTCTCCCTCTCTTTCTTTTTTTATAAAACTACGGAAAGAAGGAAGAGATACGAAGATGAGCGAGAGCACAACGAAAGGAAACAAAAAAAAAAAAAAAAACACGATTCGCTTAAAAAACAATGACTTGTATTAGAAAAGACGCTACTTTTCTTATATAATTCAAACATATATATATTTTTTTTCCATTTCTTCAATTTCATCTCGCGCAGTTCCGGCTTAGAAACCTCAAACTAATTTGTTCATTTTGATTTTAAATAAACGAAACGAATCGTTTATTTTACTTTCCCACAAAAAAAATTTGAGGAAAAGGAACGAGTGAGTTACCGTAAATTTCGCGCGTACGTGCATGTAGTACGATTCATTGAAATTTATTTCACGATAGTTATTAATAATAAAGATGATAATGATAATGATAATAATAATAATAATAGTAATAATGATAATTATAATTATAATAATAATAACAATGAAACCAGAACGTATTATGCGTCATATAATTAGTATATTTAAAAATCACAGTCTTAGTTGAAGAATTGACAGCAGAAAATACTATCTTGTATCCTATATCCGCAATGGTAATATTTATAATGTACAATTACAAATGATTCTTATCTCGTGTGTGTCATGCAAAAATTTGCCCTCGCATATATATGTATATGTATATGTATGTATATATATATATATATATATATATATTTATATATGTACAACAACAACAATAAGAGTCGTCTTCTCACCAGGCATCGAAATTCCCATATACATACATATATGTATAGACGAGACGATAAAAGACACCGTTTTACGAGGGATAAATTTCTACATATCTAAAATGAAAATTAGACGAGAGGGACTATGCCGATGGTATCTTATATCAATATAGTAGCTAATTCGAAATATTTAAAGTTAGGGAGCGAGAAACTTTGAATGTTCGATAGTGATGACACAATGAATGTTAACGAACGCAGCTTGGATAATTAAAGACCTATTAATTGATTAATTAAATAGGTAATTAATTAATTTTGTGTTGTCGTTCGCAATACGAAAGGAAGACCGCAAGATTTGTGAAAAATAGTTCGAATCGGGATTCGATCCGTGAAGAAAACTCGTCTTCCTTCCTTCGTTGTCTTCCTTCTTCCACCATTTTTCCTTGTGCGATGAACGATCGGTATCATTCGTTTCGCATAGAAATTAGACGATTTTTTTCCTAATGAGTCTTCTAAACGACGTTGATTCCTTTCGATTTTCTTCCAATTCTTTCTTTTTTTTTTTTACTTCTAATCCAACACGTAAGTGTAATTTTCTAATCCATTCGTCTTTGTGTCGTCCCTTTCCATGGTTCTAAATGGTCGCATAGGATCGAGCCGCAGGGATTAGATATGCCGTTCTTCTTCTTCGCCATTTGAACTTGCTGACAAATTGACAGTGACGCGAATTGAAAAGAAACGGAAAGATTAGAATAAACGCGAATACTTTTTTCCTTCAAACCGATCAAAGCCGGCCTATAATCAGCCAATCGCGACACGATTAGAAAGCGTACCATCGAATATTCCAAGCGTTGAAACAACAAATTCCTATGTATATATGTGTAATATTATATATACTTAATAAACGAATGAATCTTAATATAGTTTCTTCGTTCATCGAAAAATTCTAATCTCAACATCCATTTTCCCCATTATCCCGCGAGTCCAATCCATTTTTCTTCGTTTTGAAAAATCCTCTACGGCACGGGGTAGCGATCTTTGGACTTAAATAATTTAAATAATTCTACACTTTCGATATCTACTTGACAATGTACAGCCTTTTTTTTTTATATCTTCAACTTGTTCCTCTTCTCCTTACGCATAACGTTCTAAAACGCGTGACTAACGAGAGTACGTATACTACGTTCTCCAAAGAAGCTAAAACGGAAACAAGACGGCGACTCGAAAAATGGTTTACCCGTGAAGAAAGAAAAAGATAGAGAAAAAGAAATAAAAAGAAGTAACGAAATTGTGCCATCATCGTGACGATAATTCTCGTCACGATACATACTAGAAACACACATGCATACATACAAATCGTCGCGATCTGATCCCCTTTCGCTATTGATACCTCTTTCATTTTTCAATGACTTTTATTATAATTTCTTTTAAAAAGAAAACACACTCGTAACTCAGTCTGCGTGGTTCTCAAACCGTAAAAGATACCTTTCCGCGTTACGGGCTTTAAAAAAGATTTACAATGGGCCGTGTCTATCTACAAGGATCGAAGTTTTACGTGTTTAAGAAATGACAGAGCGATGTCTCTGCATCAGCAGGTACATAAAACAATCTTACATACGTCATACACCCAACCACGCGCACGCATCATACACGCATACATATACGACGAAGGAGCGAATACTTTTCATCATTTTTTTTTCTTTTCTTCTTTCTTTCCTTTTCTTTCCCACTTTTTTTCGCATAATCACCTATAAACCTTACGTCGATGTCAGTCAACGATATTTCAAAGAAATGGGAGAGCAGGAGGGATAGAGCGAGGGCAGGGATGACTCGTTGCTTGTTCGAAATGAGCAGAGGATTAACAAGGAAGATCTTAAAGGTAAATAGAAACGATAAAATCATTCAACGATTATTCTTTGAAAAACGTGCTTTCGTTTAAAATTAAAAATGGGGTGTCTTTGGGCGAGGAGAAGGGTGTGATTAGAAAAAAGCGCAGTAAACGATATATAACATCGACTACCTAAAGACACTTGCGAACATCGATCGATACATTACTTTTTTTTTCTTCTTCTAGAAAAAAGAGGAATGAACTCACAATAATGTGTGATGTATACAAGAGAATATCGGCGATTAGATTCTCGCTTAGACGTCCCCGTCGTTAACTAACTCCCGTCTAATACTCGTATCGCTTAGAATAGTAGTAGTAGCAATAGTAGTAGTAGTAGTAGTAGTAGTAGTAGTAGTAGTAGTAGTAGTAGTAGTAGTAGTAGTAGTAGTGGTAGTAATAGTAGTAGTAGTAGTGGTAGTAGTAGTAGTAGTAATAGTAGTAATAGTAGTAACGAGATAATGAGAAAGAAATAACGATAGCGTGAGACCTTTTAATAAAAGAAGCTCGACGATCTGGCGTGTCCATCTCGAATTCAATACTATGTACAAATCAATGACGATGACGATGATGACGATGATGATGAAGAAGAAAGAATGATAATAAGCGTTAGACGTACAAATGTTACAATACAAGTCTAGATACTTCGCAAGTATACTCGACTTATATCCAGCATGCACGCGCAATACTGTACGGAGCGGTGTGTCTGGCACCAGGAATGTATTATAATACATAAAAAGAATAAGCCCGACGTTATCGGCTGCTCGTCGTCAAACAGTGATGCACGAGATCAACTGTTGACAGAGCTGACTGTACTGCAATTGGTCCCCGCTTATTCGTCGCATTTTTATACCCTTCACTTCCCTTTCCTCCGATTCGCAAACTCTCAGTTCGATTTGAACACCACCGGGATACTCCAAACTTAAACCACCACCTTCGACTTCTTCCCTCGAGAAAATGAAACCCTTTGGCGGGGCTCTCGCGTCTATAATCTCCTTTACACGGCCCAATATAGCTTCCGAGTTTAATCTACTCGATTCGTCCGACAGAGTGACCTCCACTTCGGTTGGTATCGTCGTGTTCAATGGCATACCGATACCACGAGTGATGCTTGGCCTCGAGGTTGGATCACACGGTTCTGAAATGATAAAACTTGGTAGGGTGGTATAGTGCGGCAATGCATCCTCCAAGGAGTCTGGCGATGGCGACGGAGAGGGCGAACAATTGATCAGTGTTACTTGTCCTCCGAGAACGTCTGTCACTGAAATTTGCGGTGGTACCTATAACAGATTTGGAACACTGCTTCGCAGGTTGCACACACACACGGAATCTTTTCTAATCTTATATGGATACGTATGCATATTTATATCTCGTTTGATTTTTCTCTTTGTCGTTAGACATTCTGCCAATTCTGCCAATTATTTTGCTAACAATTATCTTCTTTATTCTTTGAATCATATTATCAACTTGTTTCGTTAATTCGATGTTACTTACTCTTGGTATCTCTACATGATGCTCTTCTTGAATCATATCCAAAGCGGGACTATTGCTAGGCGAATAACTGACAGGTGTTGTAGCCGGTGATCTATGATGTCTTAACGGACTTAAATCTAATGGCGTAGCTGGTGGTTGCGCAGGTGTACCGTGCACTATACTACCTTGTACAGGCGCGGTCGTCAAACCGCTTAAACCTAAGAAATCATTGTATAAATGAGACAATTGTATGGTACTTCTAACGAGTCATCGAGAATAATTTGCTGTACCTTGCGTTATGGCTGCTACTCCTCTTTCGTGTACAGGAGAACCTGGTATACTAGCAGGACTATGCGAAGGTGATGCTAACCTTTGCAATTGTTGATACTCTTGTTGAAGGGCTTGTATACCTGGACCAGGTGGACCTGAGCCTTCTGACGCTCGACGAACAGGCGAGTACCTCTCTGTTGCGACATGGCTACTTGGCTCTTTATACGAGTCTCTATTTCCTACTGAAAGATATGTGCAAAAAATGATGAACGTTGTATTGTTTCATGGTGTAAGTTTTATGTACAAAACTGTTTCTATTAATTCTACGTTTGCGTTATTTGGGGTTGTGACGATGGTCGAGTGAACTTTTAATTAGTTAAATGTACATGTTTAGATGGATTACGTAAAACCTTTAGCTATTTAAGATATCCATGTTGACTGCGACTACAACAAAACATAAAAAAATACGGGAATAAAACAAAAGTGCAACAATTACCAGCGCTAGCGTGATACAACGAAGTTTTCCTGTGGTGCGGAAGTGTCGGTCCTCTAAGATGGCTTGGTATTAACCGCGGTGGCAGGTAAGATCTGTTCATCCTATTTTCCACCTCCATTACCAGTTCCGGATTTATAACTACATGCATATTACCAACCAACGAGATGTGGCCGTGCAGTTGACACAACAAAAACAAACCATGCAAAATTAAAAAGAAATCAAATAAAATTGTCATTGTAAATAATAAATTAAAGATAATAAAGAGAGGGTTATGTCAAATTAATTTATATACATATGAAACATAATACAAAAAATCAGAAGCCAGAAGCTCTAAGTATAAAGAACATTTTCGTCCGACATATCGACAGCTGCTGTCGATGGATAATGCTCTAGACACTTAAATACAGATACTGATATGGATGATAATTTAATAACGGGCTAAATTACTAGGGTAAAATACTAACAAATAATAATTTCCACATACTATTTAACGTATAAACATTGTGTACCGATGAGAGACATATATTTACGATAGATTGTTCATAATGTGAGCAATGATGTTCACGTTTGCTATATACAATCTTAATTGGTGTATAAATTAACTGTGCTATGACCAAAGCCTGTATGCGTGAATAACTTTATGGTTTGCACAGGCGTCTATCGGTATATATGGTAACCCATTAGAAAGTATCCATAAAATATACATGTAATGCGTGTGCGTTCGTGCATTTTTATACACCGTGCTACAATACGCAACGCGGCGTAATACACAAATACGAGTAACTTTAATATTTGTACCTGGTCTTTGCAGAACAGCGGTTAGTCCACTTCGTCGTCTTCTATCACTCGTACTACTTCCACTTCCACTACTGCTACCATTTCCTTCTCCATTTCCACTAACAACACCACTAGTTACCGTAGAAGATTGTGTGCATTGTACCAATGACGGACTTCCGGGTTGTAGCTACAATGAAGTTTAAGAAGATTTATGATATTCGATGAATAGTTTGATCTTGTTTCTTACATTACAAGTTCTTAATATTTTTTGAATTGTCTTACAGGTTGCAAGTGTTCCCGACTACCGGGTTGACTCCATCCACCATTCTCTCCTCCACTAGTACCACTACCATGCTGTTGATAAAAGACATGAAGATTGGCTCCACCATCTGAGGCTCTTCGACCAAAACTTCCTGCTGTAAAGGGTATTAAAAATGTAATTATAAATGAGTATAATAAAAATGATTCAGATTTCTGATGTGTCAATAAAAGAATAAAAATTTACTCACTAGCTCCCATGACAGGTGGTGGTTTTAATAAATGTTGATCCTTGATTTGGAAATTTTGAGGAGGTTGATGCTGAACTAGCGGAAGATTTAATGGTAGATTTGTATGTGGCAACACTTGTGGGTCATTATTAAATTGTAAAATAGGGAGGGGTCGTAATGTGGGATACCCTGGAGTATGGTTATATGTGTAAGGATATGACGTAGGAGGTTGATGCGTAGTATCACCGGGTCCGACTGTATGTCTTCTAGTTGCATGATATGGTGTACCAGGTGATAATTGAAGACCGCTTCTGTCTTCGCTGTCTGCTTCTGCTTCCCCAAACTATTATCAAAAGATATGAAATTGCAAAAGGTCTATCATAGCTGTCTTGCAGCTTGATCTTTTAGCTTTCTAATAAGCTTACATTACATTAGGATTATATTTAATTTTAAACAATAGACATACCTTTTCTAGTTGATGCGCACCATCAGGCATATAATCTCCAGGAATATTTTGTATAGGTAAAGCAGACATTGTAGGTTCCAACCGGTCGACTAGTAAATTATATATTGCTGACACATGGTCAAATGCATTTCCTTGAATTGCTTTTAACAATGTGTCAGCACTAAGTCCAGGTAATCTAAGCATATTTTCTATAACTAATTGATTCAATTGTTGTGGTACAGTTGTTTCTGGGCTGCACCTAGAAAATGTGTACGTATAAAATGGATATTTGTAAAATGAAATATAATAATTTTTCAAATATTAAAATTGCTATATACCCCCCAGGTTCTGGTTCTGTTAAACCATCCCCACCCATCCAAGAATGAGCTAAAATTTGTGAAATACTTAAACGTCTTTCTGGCTCTACCACCAACATATGCCTGATCAGTTTTTCACATTCTAGAACAAAAAATCAAAGTTTTACAGATACAATTTTTAAAAAATTAATTGAACCACAACAACAGATATAATACCTGCAGACATGAAGAATGGAATCCTAAATTTTCCTGAGATTACAACAGAACGTAATAATTGCATTGTAGGACCATCAAATGGTAGTGCACCACAAACTAAGACATATAGGACAACGCCAAGGCTCTGAAAAGTAATTTATACCAATTACATACATTTATATTGACTTGTAATATCTTTTTCCTTAGAAGAAGAAACTTACCCATACATCAGCACGAGGTCCATCATAATGCTTTCCTTCAAATATTTCTGGTGCTGCATATGGCGGTGATCCACACCAAGTATTTAGGGGTACACCTGGAGTGTATTCATTACTAAACCCAAAATCAGCAAGTTTTATATTATTGTCTGCATCAAGTAACAAATTCTCAGCCTGAAGATATAAAATTACAGATTAATAAACAAAAACTTTGAAGTATAATCAAATAATTAAAATGCAATAAAACCTTAAGATCTCGATGAACTACTCTTTGTTGGTGAAGATAGCGGACAGCAAGAACAATTTGACGAAATATTCTCCTGGCCTCTGGCTCCGGCATTCTACCATTTCGCACAAGATGATCAAATATTTCTCCTCCTGGGGCATATTCCGTTACCAAATAAATCATCTTCTCAGTTTCCATCACTTGGTACAATCTGATAATATGCGGATGCCTCAATCTTTTCATTATGTGTACTTCACGAAATATTTTTGCTAAATTCTCCTCATTCAATTTGGTTTTGTCTATTATCTTTATAGCAACCTATAACAAAAGGTTATGTGTTAAAAAACTGTTCACGGCTAACAAATTAAATGAAATGATATTACTTATATCAAGTAGACATGTTAGCTTTAAACATCTTTATCTAAAAGTATACATTTAAACTATACCTTGATGATCCTTAAGACAATTATAATTAAAGGTATTCTACAAAACTCAATGCATAAGAATAAAAAATACTATATGATCAGTAAATGCATTACAAACAGATATTACATACAGAACAAATTTTGCACACTGTGATAATGACTTATACCTCTACCGACAAACGTATCTTTATGAGAACGATAGAAATAATTAACCAGAGATACACAAACCATTTCAGTAATGATTATTACACTCTATATGGATAATATAATACAATAAACTCTGTTAAGTGGGAAATATTTGTATTAAGACATGTAACTACAATTTTATATAATTCTCGTATGTAGTGATACACAGATACTCCCTATCCTTCGTAAAAACACGTATATGCATCTCATAAAAATGTACGATGTATTATCATTGTTACGAGTTTGAAAAATTTACAGGACAAACATATCTTTGTCGATGTACCAGGGCCAGTTAGTGGTATCGTTACACAAAAAGTTTCGTATGGCTGTGAATCGTTTCGAGTCAGGCGATAGCGTACTCTTGAGCATGGCAAAGTTAATTATCGTAAACTCGAGGAGAATTCATGCGTACAGTGTGTTATTCAAGCATATAACGACTAAATGATGGATTCCATGTATGTAAGAAGGTCTTAATTGACGTTCTTACCTTCGATTTTGTTACGACGTGGGTTGCCATTTTGACAACGGCAAAATTACCCTTGCCGATTGTTTTCTCCAATTCGTAATAACCAACGCGAATAAGTTTGTTGACAGAAAATTGCTGCGAAACCTCATTGTGCGACGTCGTCGCGGATGCCATTTTTTAATCACTTGTCTCGCTTAACTCGTTGCCAATCACTTACTGACTAGTACAGCTATATTCCTGATAGAGGCACTGCAATCACCGATTATGTTGCCATCTGTTGAGATTATGTGATATGAAAAAAAATTTAAATAAATCAAAAACGAATCCGGCCACAATCGGTTCTCATTTATTATAATTTTACGTCTGCTGCCATTAATTTTTTTTAGAATCATATTTTCTATTTCTAATTTCTTACGATTGAAAAAAAATTCGAAAGAAAAAAGTATAGATATTAATTCTATTACTTCTTGTGGTATTAGTATTTATATACAGGATTGCTTAAGGTGAGGCAGATACAAACATTTTAATTCACGAGTGAGAGGTTAAAAAATGTATCTGTATACGCAGATAATTAAATTCGAGTATGAATTGAATTTACGCGCCTAAATTCAGCGCTCTCACCGGTATGATTAGTAACTGTGTTCTGCAATGTCGCTTAGAACACCATGCGAGAATTTTTAATAAATTCAGAATTCGTAATCATTGATAGATGTGATACTTTGTTAAAGAGTTATAAAATTAATAAAGTGAATGGATTTTAATAGTGTTTCTTGAAGACATTGAATGTAACACGTTTATCGTCAGATTTAGTTGCAATTTATTTCAAGATGGCTGGTGACAAGATTGTCCCCTGTCCAGAATTTCAATTTTCGGTAAATTATTATACAGGTTTTTGACTGATTGTGTTTATAATAACATTGATTAACATTAATTCTTTTTATTAACGATCCTACACAATGACATATTAATGAATAGTTTAAAGTTTGATTAATTGCGTAGGACAACAATTGATTGTTTTCTCTCTTTTGATTAGAGGACGCCATAATTAATTTTTATACTTCATATGAATTTAAATGTTAGTTTGTAAGTGATTTTTGAATATTGTAACCATCTCTTATAATCGATTTGGTTTATAGACAACTGCTTGTTATATCTGCAACGGATACTATGGCCCATGTTTCGAAGAACCTGTTTGTTCTACGTGTCATGCATTTTTATTTCCCAATGACATTGGGTTATTTCAAGTTCCAATATTTAGTGAGGTAAAGAATAACACATTCTATGTATTCTTTTAATGAAAATGCATGTTGTTAAAAATATACATTTACCATTGGATTCTGCTTTTAGAAAACTGACGACGAAGATTCTGGGAACGACGAACCAACGGATTTATTTTACAATCATGAACGGAGAACTAGCCAGCAACAGCAAAACTCTCCACAAAACGTGAATTCTAACATATCTAATAGTCAAAATGTGCCCATTCATAATGCTAACAGTTTTCCAAATGCGGAATCATTTCGATTGGATTATGGACAAAATTTGGAGCATATACAACAGTATCCGCATTGTCAAGACAATTGTAGAGCTTATGAAGAAGTGGGAGAACCATCTAGACCTTATAATCTGTCCGAAAGATTAGAAATGTTAACAAATCATAAACATATTGAACACGAACCAATCAATGAACCTGGTCTCGTAGAAAGGTTACCTCCGGAAGTTCTCTTGGCTGTTTTCTCCCATCTCGATGACGTAAGTCTTTGGTCTGCTGCAAATGTATGTCGCAGATGGTGCGGTCTATTATCGACGCACGTAACGGCTCAACAGTGGCAACAGCACGTAAAAATGCGTTGGCCTTTATATAGACCTATTGGATGCGTTAAGAATTGGTACAAAGTGTATGATCAGCTTGCTTCTTCTGCGCCATGTAGGACATGTTTAGCACAAACTTCGCTACGAACGAGAGCTCCAAGAATGGACGAATATTACTGGAGGCGAAATAGACTGCTCAGCGAACTAAAAAGTTTAAGAATGGATCCACCAGAAGGTATAGAAGCTACGCCTTTGGATCAAATGTGTTGTCATTGGCAAGCTACGATAACAGGACCAGTGGGTAGTCCATACGAGGGAGGATTGTTTTATTTGTATTTACAAGTACCATATAGGTACATAAAAAAAGTTTGAAATTTGAAATCTTTTTTTTCCGAGTAAAACAAAAATTCATTCTTTTTCCAGTTATCCAATGTGTCCACCCGTCGTAAGATTTCTCACGAAAATTCTACACCCAAACGTTTCCAGACACGGAGACGTTGGAATAGACTCTATACATCATAACTGGTCCTTAGCTCTTACCATATCTAAAGTACTTATAAGTGTTCAAAGTCTACTCACGGATCCATTTTGTCAGGTAAATTCTTAGAGTCAAAATACTTTTAACAAGAACGATTTTTTAATGAAATATATCCTCAGGTGTGTATGGAGCCAGAATTAGGTGAAATGTACATAAACGATCGTGAAAAATTCGAGGAAGTAGCCAGAGCATGGACGTGGAGGTACGCGATGCACGACGTCATAACACCATCTTAGTATACATATACATATATATAAATCGATAAGGTATTATCCACGATATCAATGCTGAAACGGTACGTAACGAAGCGTATTTATAAAAATCACTTATCTAAGTGTTAGCGAGCGATTCGATCGAAAGAAAGTTAATCGAAGGATGTACATAAGTTATGAATATTTAGGTGAAAATAATAATAAGAACTTTTTGTAGATTTATGAGAGTTGTCTTTGACCTAGATCATACAAAACAAATGACAAACTTGTACTTCAAGAACATGAAAATATTTAAAAAAAAAATGTCAATCATCATCCAAAACTAATATTCCTTTTCTACTGGCTCTGAAACCCAGTAAAGCAACCAAAGGAAAAAAAAAGAATTGTTTTACCGATAAAAACAATGTTTCCCTAGGCTGACATCGTCATCATTTAACAGAGAACTCCCTCCTCTCGCTCCTCTCCATCCTGAAAAGAAAAATCTCGGTGGCATCTTTACGAGCGACAAACGCGTGGAACGAAAAGTCGCACAACTGCTCATCGGGTCTCCCAACTCGAACACCCAGCTAGAGAGTTGAAAGCATCATCATCATCAGACATAGCTGGCCCTTCCTTCGCAGATTTCTTTTAATTTCCCTCATCGTAAACAAGCAACCGGACGTCCGTAAGAGCAGTGATGCGTTTCACGAGAGCTAGGAGCTCTAGGATCCAAGCGAAACGGCATAATTAGCACAGACCTCTGTCCGTCTCTGTCTTTCTTAGCTCAGAAAACTCGAGCATCTTTCGGTAGAGATAGTCTTGCGATGAAGAGAGAAAAAGAGAGAAAGCTCTAGTCCAAGTCAAGGTGGGTGGTCCATGCACGGAGCCTGCGGGCTCTGACATCCTTGCCTCTCTTTCTCTCTCTTTCATTCTTTCTACTTCCCTCTCTCGCACACACGGGGGTCCTCCCGTTCTTTGCTACGTGTGTGGCCGACACCACCAGCATCCTTCTCTCTCTTGCTCCCTTTTCTTCTACCTACCACCACCTATCTTCCTTCCTTCCTTTTCCGCTCTCTCTCTTACACACACATACACACTCGTTACCTCTACCAAACGATACCTTTCCCGTTCACGAAGGCCCTGCATCGTGGAGGAGGCCACGAAAAACGAACGAACGTTGGGGATTTACTACGATACGTTTTAACATGAAAAAGGGTTCCAATCTATTAAAAAATAAAGTTGAAGCTATCTGAGATTAACGTAGATTCTCGTCAGCTTCTATCTTTGAATAGTATGAAATAGAATTTGATGAAATTTTGTTATAACATTCTTAAGAATTGTTTTTTAATATTCCAGGAAATGAAGCTACGTTTAAAAAAGAGATGCGTAACTTAGCTTTAGGCAGTCTCTTGGAATCCTTGAAAATTGGACCCTCGAGGTCTTCTCATGGTCTAATTACTTCCACGTCTCATAAATATCGTTTACTCTCGATAATCATAGCGCCAGCGGGTCTTCGAACTAAGCCCCCTCGTAAATATGAACCTTTACTCTTAATTATAATCGCGAAGTTGCTCGTTAACGAGCCTAGCAGGCTAGCTGTTCCGATCAGTGATCTTATATACTTTATCGTTCGCTTTCTACCGGACTCTTGTGCTTTCCTTCGCTAACGAAACTATGCAATAGTGATCTTGTGTTCCGGTAGAGCTTTACTCTAGCTAGCTGAAGCTATACGATATCCAAGTCGGGTAAAAGCGAGCGAGCAACGTGTGTGGCCAGGAGAGCACCACGCTTGGATCCGTATAGTTGGTCCACAATAACAGCTGATGCTCAATAGAAGCCCATAGCCCTTCACCTCTCGAAGCCTCCACCATCTTTTCTCCTCATCCTTCTTCTACCTTCTTCTTCGCCTCGGCATTAAGACCAGCTCTTCACACTCCTAAGTTTCTTATTTTCTTACACACCCTCGTACTCAGCCAAGGTGAGTGCTCGACCAGTCTCTACTACAGTTTCTTCTTCTTCTTAGTATCAGCTAACCAAATTTTCTCTATTTTCTATCAGTAACACGATTTATCAGGACAGTTAAAGTGAGCTCATGTATGTTTATTGTATGGATACGTGATTGCATGTTTGGTGTTTGTAATTGATCTTCATTGTATTAATAAAATGACAAGCGATTGTTTACAAAGAAGTGATTTTCTCATTTAAAATCTACACGAATTTATAGATTGCCTGATAAAGATTGTTTTGAAAGTTTTCATCTGGAAGAGTTGTTACGGCACACTTAAGACTCGATCGGCTCACGTTACAAAATAAGGTACGCGATCATCTGATGATAATAGTCGTCGACGTGCACCTGTCCGATATATCGGGTAGCCATTTTGATTTCTTCTTTTTCTTGAACCTTTGCCAATACCTCATAATTATGTATACTGTGCATCGAGTAATTGTACGTATTGTTTCACGTACGAGCGATACGAGGAAGTTGGCAAGAAACGTGTTTATTATTTAAATTAAATACTCTTTGTCGTCCATTGGTAGAAAAATTATGATTTAACGTCTAATCGTACAATAATAATTAGAAGTAGTACTACGATAGGTCAAAAATAATTTACAGTCGTGTTGTACCTTCGTTGCATTCTGGTCGCCCGTTACAACGGTCGCTTTTGTCTTTTTTTTTTTTTCATTCATTGAGGGAGTTTACGTAAATATATATTTTCTTAATATTAACATTTTTAGTCATTGTTTAAAATAATTGGAATTTTGTCGTTTACTTAACAACCCTCGACAGTCTAGAATCCGATTAACTTTTCATTTATTATAGGAACGTTCGATCTTGGTTTCTATAATCGAAAAAAGCCTAAAATAAAATAATTAAAAAAAACATAGGAAAAAATGTAGGTTGATACAAGTGGACGATTAGTATATTGAAACGCGCACGTATCTTGGTAACTCACGCTTATTCTCGTATAACGAATATACAAGTTTGTTTCTTCATGGTTTGTTTTTTTTTTTTTAATATAATGTTCATACGTGCGAGAGAATAAGAAACGGTGGGATACGTCGTCTATGAGAAAAATTCACGCGCTTTCTAGACACAAAAAATGAACAAAAAAAACAACTGGCAAAATTTTTCCTCGTTCTAGAAATTAAACAAATTTAATCATAGCGCGTTCGCGATCTCGGTCAACGGTAGTGCTTTGTCATAAATTAAGAATAATATAATAATAATAATAAAAATAATAATAATAATAATAATAATACTTATAACAAAACAATTAAAATAAACATCGTCATCTGTTACTCTATAATACATTCAATGTATGTACAACGCAGAATGATATTCCTTTCGACCCTTCGCGCTTTATCTCGATCTATTTTTTTCTTTTATTTTTTTCGAACGTAATTCCTAACGCTTCATCGAGAGTCCTTAACACAAAAACAAAAAACGCAGTCTTCGACAAGAGTTCTGGAGGACAAGGCTGCACACTTTTCTGTTGGGTCTCCATTTTGTTTTCGTCTCTCGTTGTGGTTCGGCGCTTATTATTGGTAAACATTTCTCTAGAAAAAATGCTCTTTGGTCGTTCACTCGCGGAATACTGTTCTTTTATTTGGACGTCCGTGATCATTTGGTCCTCGTCAATCTGGAAAATCCGATAAGACGGTAGGATTTAAGTAAATAAATAAATAAATGACTTTCAATGGTCAGTTTAATATTTATATCGCTTTAAATATTTTTATAGGATCACTTTGTTCATATTTTATTGTTAAGACGTTAACAAATAGTACGTATTGAATTAAAACACCCTAACACATTCTATGTCATCTTGATCCCATTACGTTTTAGAAGGAATTTTAAATAAGGAAGTGAAAGTATAATCTCCAAAATAAGAGAAGATGATATTACCTTGCCTCGCAAAAAGGACAAGCAAAGCGATGGACAACGCCAATGTTGTCCTGTCGACGAACGGCCGAATACCCGCATCCGCAGGAACGTTCGTCCCCGTTCGAAGTATCTCGTTCGTCCTCGTGTCCTCGACGACCTTTTTCACTTCGCGATAATCGTGATGGATCTTCCCGAAGCATAACAAATTCATATTACGATGGATCCCTTTACAATCGTATTCCTCGGATCCATCGCAGAGGCAGGTATTGAGTTTAGCTGCCTTCTCCTGTCGCCTTAATATGTTGATAGAATTTCTACACCTACACAGTGGCAGAGAAGATGAAGAATATCAATTGATCGTTCGAAATGATATTTAAAATTGAATTGCATGTAACGTTTCTTAGGAAAATGTAGTTACAATAAATATTACTAATAATAAGAATATTTAAATGAAAATTTATTTAATATAATCATTAAGAATAGATCGAAATACATACCGACGAGTACACTTCCTTCCATGAAACATGCTCTTGCAAAAATTATTATAATACGCTAAAGCAGTTTGACAGAGAGCATCAGCGTTACATATCGACGTGGCTACTCTACAGGAAACCCTCGTCCTATTCATAGCCGTATTCACCGATGATCTACAAATTTCGACTCTCTGTTTCGATTGTTGACAAAGTTCGTCACCCATGGCACATTGACACTGAAAATGATAATATAACAAATTCTTATAACGTTTGATACGAAAGAAAAAAAAAATTGCTTTTTCTTATTCTCTTACCGTCATTAATTCTTTTCCTTCGTCCGTGCTCGTTAACGCGATCAAAGCGTGTTGACATGACTCTGAACAATTGTCACCTTGCAAAACTGATGCGCAACCGGTGAGATAATGCTGAAGAGCCTGTCCACATCCTAATCTATATGCGCACCTAAGTCTCGCGTCATCGCAACACATGGAACTGGACGTTGTGCCGGCGAGCATAATCGTTAAAAGCATCGAGACCAGGACGATGTCCAACCGATCCACGCCGCGAGACATCCTGCAACCAGAGAGATAAGATAATTCAAAACATGGACGTGTTAATTAGAATTAAAAAATTCCCTCTTAGAGTATTTAACATAACCAGTTCTGACTTTATCAAGTTTGCTCTATTTTAATAAGATTTCTACTCCCTTACAATTATTATTCTTGGGAGTATTCTAAAATGTATGCTCTAAATTGCCATTAATTCCTGAATAAGTATGAACATAAGAAAGCTAATATCAAATGTTTTATATTTGTTTTATGAAAAATGTGTTTTCTGTAACATATCCATCACTTATATTAAACGTTATTTATATACTTTCAAAACTAACAGATTTCAAAAAGTTTAACAATTGGATAAATGTTTTATTATTTGCTAAAAATTGAATGATACAATTTAGCAAGAGTGCAGAGCTAAGCAAATCGAAACGAATGATCAACTAAGGTTCGCCATTTTGAGGTCACTCCTCGTTGTTCTTATCTCTCAATAAACGTAGTAACTCTTGTATGAGAGTAAAAGAGAGATAGTTAAAGAAAAATCCGATAGAGAAACGAGATGAGTTCTCGTAGAAGAAAAATAAGAAGCTAACGAGTCTCCGTGGCTTGTTCCTTCAACTTTACGAGTGCGATCGTTGCACTTTATCGTTCCCACGACTCTCCTTCTTCGACTCTAAGTGTATCTCGATCTGGTCGTAAAACCCCACTATATTATTTTTCTTTCTTCTATCTTTCCATTCTTTATCCTTTTTTTAACAACCATGGTAAACACTACGCGCGATAACGATTGATATTCGCAAGCATATTCATATATTCGCGAATCGAATACAAAAGACGTTTAAGTAGGTTCTTCCTGCTGATGCCGTGCAAAGAAAGACGCGTGTGTCCTTGAACGTGCGAGAACCTAATTAAACATGAACCGTTAACATTGAACGTCGAACGAAGAAAATTCTTATTAATATTATACGTTTGACATTAAATTAAAAGTGGAGTTTTTCTATCGATGGCTTTCACAAGTGTCCTTGAGAAGCTAATTTTAAACAGTTAACATTAAGTTCTGATTAACTTCTTTTAGCTGTATCACTAAAATTACTCGATTAGATTATAATGAAATAGTATTTAGTTGTTTTTCAATATCAATTTATTTTAATTGTGTCTTAATTTTGTCTTTATCTCAATATATTAAAGAATGATAATAAAACATAAAAATTTGAATTTAAATAACAAATGTTAATTATTATTCTTGCATGACGAGTATACTCGTAATTCACAGCTAAGAGGTTAAAATAGAGTATTCCTATGCTTTCTATTTTTTTTTTTTAAAGATCGTTCGACCGATAGGATTCCATTCCCGATGCGTTTTACTTTTATCTTGCTGGCCTTGCGACAGTAAAGAAGAAAGAGAATACGTTTTCACGTGGGTGTTGATGGTCTTGTATCTTGAAACACAATTCCTTGAGTACTTAGATGCTTAGAGTGGGTGGAAAGTTACGAGCGGGTCGAATTATCAAGAAAGAGCTAAATTTATATCGTTTTTGTTAGTCTAGTCGCTTGTTTCTCGATCAGTCATAATCTAGCGTCATTGCATCATTTTCAACGAAACATTGATGGCTTATCAGAATCATTTTATATCTAAACATCTATCTTTCCCTGTACCCATAAACGAGCTTTTTATCGTAGTATAAAGTCGTAACGTCGTTGATCTAAAAATATGGACCCACGAAACGAGCTTCGAACTAGGGAGCGATATTTGTTGGTTCAAAGAACGCGTGTGTTTATAGAAAGAAGTGATTGAAACTCGATCGTGTTTATTCGATGATTGAGAGAGGCCTTCGAACAGTCGCCAGTCGATTATTTGCGAAATTATACGATGGTTAAACACGACTGGATACTCAATATTCGAATTTCGCGCGAAATTCGAAGCGTCTCTCGAAAACGAGCTCCTGAAAAACGTGAAAACGTAATTTGCGGCTCGTCAAAAAGAACAGCGATGAAGCACGTGGTGAAAAGTCCTAACGAGATTCTCGTTCGAGTGACACGCCCGTGCAAAGCGAGACTGGTTTATTTTGAGAATGGAGTGGAATGCAAATTTACGAGCGAAGATTCATGTAGGGAGAACAGTAACGACAAAGACTTTTAAAATAGTTATAAATTTACTAAATTATTTAATAACTAGTTACTCTCTTCTCTTTTTACTTTACAATATTTAAGTATATTTATTTTTTTACTTGAATGAATCACGTGATCGTAAATATTCAAACGATACTATTTTATCAATCAATGTAACGCTTAAACATCTTGATCCACTTTAATCGTAAACGCAGATGAGATTTTCGCGGTTTTCAATTACAACGCGTGGTCGAGCAATCGGATGCACCTCGCATAGGCGTAGCAACAACTTTTCTTAATATTCCAACATATCGTATAAAATTTACAGTACTCGTAAAATTGTAAAAATAATTTCAAATATCTTGTATATTATCGAGTAATATAACATTCTTTGCATAAACATTTGTTTGTGAAGTCTATCTGCTACGTATAGCGTGAAATTTGAACGTACAAAAGATAAGTGAAAAAAAATCTAAAAATGTTAATAACATTGCGAGATTTAACTATTGAAAATGTAGTAGCATTTAACACACGTTAAAAAGAAAAAAGAGAAGAACCAGACGAGTCCCGCTAAGTACGCCATTGCTTCGTGGTCAATCGTCCGTATGTAACTGACCGTGCGGTCAAAGCCATCAGTGCATTTCAGTACGTACATACAACGTACACGTTGCAGTTCGAACCACGTGCTAGCCAGTCTCGGTAATGCGCTCATCCAATTGCCATTACACGCTACCGTGCCCCTTTATTTAACAGTTTCGTCATCGCGAATCTCTTTTTCCATCGATAATCGAGAAGAATGCGGGAAGAAGATCGAGAATTTTTCCGGGAACTCGACAAGATTATTTTTCTTACGAATTTCAAATCTAAAAACCTTGGACCACCCTGTGTTCTTCCTGTACGATCCGATTTCATCGAGGTTAGCAGAACGATTCGGTGGCCTGGCACGTAGCACCTGCTCGCTTTCGTTTGATTAATCGTTTTCGTGCTAGTGGAACGGAACCAAAGAAAGAGAATATAATGAGAGCATGGAGAAACTAGTTTCTTCGCAAAAATCAAATATCAAAATAGAGAAACTTGCTAAACTTTGATAAAACTACGTCATTCATAAAATTAATGACAATTATTAATAAACTATTCATAAAATACAAATTTCCATAATATTGTTTGAAACAGGATTAACAAATAGCGTATGCAAAAATGAGATGATTTTGATCAGTGTCTGCCAATATTAGGAAATAATAAAAAAACGTGATTTTAATTGTGTATGCAAACGAGTAACACGTGTAAGTTGACCAAAGTAATAATTACGATCGATAACATTACGTTCCAAACATATTTAAGAAAATAAACAGCGAGCTCTTTGTCCGAATCCATTCGAAGAAACTGATGCTTCTCCTCTCCTTCGTGCTCCAGGCATCGCGATACACTTCGAGGAGGGCAAGCAAAGTATCTAACGGTCTAAAGATCCCTCTTGGAAGCCCTGCCCACCAAGTCGGATACAGTTTCGTAGAAACGAAAAATAACGAGAAGGTATACCGTTATAATCGATCGATTTTTCGCGATCCCTATTTCTCATCTTTCGTTACTCTACGCCAAGATCACAAACGTTCGAAGTGTTCCTAAAAATATATCGTAATTGGAGCCACATTTGTTATGGATCACGTGAGAATAACACGTGACACGCGTGATGCGTTTTGATTCGTGAAAAAAGGAGTCACGTGGTATAGATTTTGGCGCGAGGCCAAAAAAGAACGTGCATCTCGAGAAGAAAAAGAGAGATAAAAGAGGATCTGTTTGCGATCCAATCAGGTGCACGGCACACTCGAGAAGCCGAGTAAATAATTTCATCGGGTTTCGTTTATACGTCGAGCCAATATTTACCCAGCGATCACTCGGAGGCCCTTGCCTAAGATACACACGGAGAAAACGAGCGAGTGTAAACGATCTTAAGAGGGACAGCCGTTATGCAACTACGATTCCGGAGGATCCACTTTGCGAATCGTGTCTTCGGCCTCTTCTTTGTTTACGTCTCCGTACGATCACCCCGAGTGTCCACCTACGTAAAAATCAGCTGTTATTCCAAACATTACCTGACAAATAATATCCTTTATCAATTAACACCTGAACAGGCTAACACTAAACAGAATTATATAAATGTTCAATGCAAACATTTTTATAAGAAATTATAACAAAACATTTTATAAACTCTTTCCTAAGCAGTTATATGAACATTTTCTTAAATATAAGAACATCTTTCCGACCAACAATGAAGAAATCATCTTACTGAAGAAGTACACAGAAGTAAACAGAATTATATAAATGTTCAATGCAAACATTTTGATAAGAAACTATAACAAAACATTTTATAAACTCTTTCCTAAGCAGTTATATGAACATTTTTTTAAATATAGGAACATCTTTCTGACCAACAATGAAGAAATCATCTTACTGAAGAAGTACACAGAAGTAAACAGAATTATATAAATGTTCAATGCAAACATTTTTATAAGAAATTATAACAAAACATTTTATAAACTCTTTCCTAAGCAGTTATATGAACATTTTTTTAAATATAGGAACATCTTTCTGACCAACAATGAAGAAATCATCTTACTGAAGAAGTACACAGAAGTAAACAGAATTATATAAATGTTCAATGCAAACATTTTTATAAGAAATTATAACAAAACATTTTATAAACGCTTTCCTAAGCAGTTATATGAACATTTTCTTAAATATAGGAACACCTTTCTGACCAACAATGAAGAAATCATCTTACTGAAGAAGTACACATTGTTCAATTCCCACAAAAACTAGGGGTTCATCTTAACGGATTTCTTCGAAAGAAAAATCATGGAATCATAAAGATGGGCAAGAAAGGAACCAAGGTTTGGCCGAATGTCGGTCTCTCTCCTAGAGGACGGAAATAGGCGGTCGAAAAGGGCTGACGGTAAAATATAACGCGTTTGCCGGCTCGAAACTGCTATCGGGCACAGCAATTTAGGTGCAGTGTGGAGGCCGGGCCCACGAACGTGAGCAGGCCTCCGCGCACATACAGCCCCAAAATGGACCACCAAGACATTAGCAGACGTGGCAACGAGGGACAGATGGCCAGCCCTATAGCCTCTCAGTGATCACCAACTTGGCGTACTCTTTCTTTATCACGAGACGTCCTCGTAACTCTCATTAACTCAGTGATCACCAACTTGGACCTAAAAACGAAATAAGATAGAAGTGATTTCTTTCCTTTCTGGAAGAAGAGAATCAAAAGTGAAAATATTTAGTCGAAGGATAATAAACACAGAGAAAAAGAGAAGGGGAAAACGTCGTGATCGTGTATAGCTTCCGGGTGTCACGAAAGTCGTGACACTAACATCATCTGTCATGCAAACAGGCTCTCCAACAGTCACGACGATCCTTTTACCATGCTTTCCCATTGTAGCAGAGTTCGAAGCGAGAGGCTACGTGTCCATGGACATAAACCGCGAACAAAATGCGAACACACGTTCCCTCGAAGGTATACAACACCGTGCTTACTCTCTTTCCATCGTGACTGGACTCGAGCGAACGAACAAATTTCCTTTACCAGGTGTTAAACACGTTGCTATTGCTTGTAACAATCGTCAAAAATCTTTCTCAACATTTTCCTGAACGATTACACAAACGTTTCTCCCTGAAGCAAATAACATGAACAGTTAGATGAAAGTTTTTCTAAACAGAAACGTCGTTCAACTTCTATAGCCACTCGTCCTGTTCCGCCTACCGATAAAACTCTAGCTCCTGGTTGGAATTTTGAAGAGATAGAGAAGAAGATCTAGCCGAGTAGCGGCCTGTTGCACTGCAGGCGTGCCTTACGTTGCTCGGGGTAAGGAAAAAGCTGAGTCGAGATTCTCTATGTCTCTTCATAAATTACTGTTCCACTTGGAAACTCGTTTCTCGTATCCACTTCTTACAATTTTTTTTGATACCTCGATACTGCTGGATGATATTCGGAGAAGCCATTTTTCTTTTCTTCTTCTATTCTCTCTATCTTCTCCTTCTTCATACGTTTCTTTCCTTAATGAACTCGTTCCTCTTGACCAACCAAGTTCTTTTTAAGAATTCTTAACTCTCGAAAGGACTATAATCGAGTAATATCCTCTGAAAGATCGTTAGACCGTTTCGTAGTTAAATGCTCGCGATTTACATCAAGATCGTATCGTTGAAGAAAAGAAAAAGATAGGGAGAAACGAAGAAGAAACATCAGAAGATTTCTAAAGGCATCCCTTTTCGCTTATTACCTCCGAGTTAGCTCGACCATCAGCTCGGACCGCTCTTATGGTTTTCTTACGGTTCAACGAGTCTTCGTTAATGAGTGGTAGCCTCGCGAAAGATCTTCGGTAACCTTCATTTCTTTGAAACGGAAGGAAATTTCCTTGTGCAATTTGATTAGCATAAACACACGAGCACTTTCATAGCTAACCTTCTATTAATGCTACCGTTCTAGCTTTTCCAATGGAAGGAAGAAAAAAAAAGGGATGGAAAATAAGAGGAGAGCTCATTGTTGGATCGTCACGAATGCCTGCACGCGCGAGTCACGATCGAGTAGCCGGTGCCACGCGAGTTCATTAGCACAGGGACACATAAATCTATGGCACGAACTGTCTTCGACGCTAACGAGCGGACACTGCCAATTTCATCTTCCTATTGGTCGAAGAAGAGAAAGAAGAAAAAGGTAGATCGCGTGTGTCTCTTCATCCTATGTGTTTCCACGTATTCACGTGTGTGCGTGTTTGTGGGATGGACGATGGATGTACACTCAGCCGCAGGTGATTCTACATTGTCCAGAGCCCGATTGAACGAAAAAGAAGAAAAAGTTTTGCCATCCTGTACCTCCTATCTGCATAACAATTCGTATCTTTACGATATTCTATTCTGCGTACGAAGAAACAACTTTTTTAGCATTCTATCAACTTGGTCCACCTGCCAACAGACAATATTCTTTTTATCGAATCATCTTTGTTTAAATTAAAATATGAAGAAATCGTTGATAAGTTGTTTGCGAAGTCTTGGTTGATTAAGCTTCTTTTTTAAAGCTTTTAGATTAGAAAGCGAATATACTTATTAGATTATTTTCATTTCACTGGAACATGCACGCTTTAGAGAGCACGGTGACGCGATAAGTTCAATTTGAAAGTAGTTCGGGCAAGATCCGGTTTGCGTAACGTTCTTTATCAATATTCGCGATTTTTTTAATACATTTTTCTAATCCACTTTATGAAACTTGATAATTATCACAGGAAGTACTAAATTTTGTTCTTTAAAAGAAAAAAAATTCATAAGCATAAACGATCGAATTTAAATCGAATCGCTTATCGCATATTTCGCGAGTTTTTCAATCTTGCCAATCCGATACCGAGTGTTACGGTGTCACCTTTCGCCTATACACTGGGTGATAAGCATACATGTAACACGACGTGACGCAAATCGAAAAGAAGAAATAGAATGGATGAACATGCTCGTTCCATTTTACGTTCCTCCTTTTACTAAAAAAAAAAAAAAAGAAAAAGAACCTCGAATTTTGTAATTATCGAGGACGACCGGTTAATTCTTGCTATCTCTTTCTTTTTTTCGCTACAAACGATTGGCAGAGAACCGGTACTCGCGTTATCGGATAATCACTGGCGCGTTGACGTTAAATTTACATCATTGATTTACGGAAGCAACGAGTCTCGTATATCTTCATTTTATGTTCCTAATAAAATCAGGAATCTTCACTTCTTTTTTCTTGGGTGGAGAATTTCGAAAGATTTTCGCTCTATCTCTTTTATTTGTTCAAAGATATGAGGCCTTATATATGGATCAACATTTGTCTCATAAAAAGAAAAGTTATTTAGTAAACGTACAATCGATTATTGGTTAGTAAAATAATTGTGAATGTTAAAAAGAAATCAAATTCATTATAATATAAAGCTGTTGGTATAAGAATAATGGTATTCATAAAATTGGTTCATTTTGAACACCCAGTATAATTTTGTTTATAACGTTAAAGATCAGACCGAGCAGATTTCGAACGAGCTCGACGCAGTGACAAGGAGAAAACGCATAAGCGGATCCTAGGTCCCGTATTTAAAAACGTGCCACGACTTCCTGACAAGCTCGCTCCTTCGCTTTTATTTTAAGCCACCAAGAAGCGTGATCTCTTCTCGTATGACTCGTTTCTCTTCTGCATTGAAAAAAATTCTCAATCTCTTAAGAAATACTCCAGAACGTACGAATATCACGTACCGCCACAATTCCCATGTAAGAAAAATATTAGGTCGTTGCAAATTTGGATAAAATGGAAATTGTAGATTGAAAAAGAATTTCTTTAACTTAACAATGCATTGGTCATTGTTATTTAACATTCATCCTAACGTCTGATGATTGGGACGTAAAAATAGTATAATTATTATTTTTAGTGCAACAAGTGACAAAAAATTTGCAACAGAGTAGAAAAAGATGTCCAAAAATCATAACATACCTTTGCTTATTATTGTTTACGAAAACTGCACCGTTCTCACATCGTGTTCCACACTTAAACACGCGATCTTCTCTTTCCACCTCGTTCAACAAACTTCTTCCTCTTCGATAAACAATCCAATCCTTTCGATAATTCTTCTCTTCACGATTTTAAACCTTCCACCTCTTCTCCTTACTCTCCTTCAAACAAGATCACTTGACAAAGAAAAAAAACGGCACATAGAATAAACAAAAGACTAGATAAACAAGATAAGACACCGTAATAGAGAAATTAGAATACTAAAGAGAAATTCAAATACTAAAGAGAAAAAGTTTGAAAAAATAAACGTAAGGAAGGTTAAGAAGGAAGAAACGAGACGTTCGCGCACGGCCACAGCCTCTGAGGTACTAGATTGAGTTGTGACGGGTTCGAAGCCGAAGGCCTCGTACTCCGCCTTCTTCCCCACTCTATCCTCCACCCACAGGGGTCCAGGGCACCCCAACCTGCGGTTCTTGGCTGATTGAGACACCAGCCTGCTTCCAACACTAGCTCTCTTTCCCTCACCAACGACTTCACGGACTGCTATACTCGCCATCTCTTTTCTTCTCTCTCTCTTTTACTGCTTCTCTTCACTAACACGAGTCCAGTCTCTTACTCTGTTTCTACTCCTTTCCCTCTTCTCCTTGGACGCTCAACAGGCTCTCCGAAGGGGTCCTGTGACTCTCAACTCTAGTTCTGTCTTCTTTCATTTTTAATATTCATTATAAAATTCCATTTGCAACTGTGATGAATTGTCCGATCACTTTTTAGATCGTACGATGTTTTATATCGGTGTAATAGGAGTGAGAGAGACGGAGACAAGGACTGGTTTTTGTTGGCACCGATGGAATCTAGAATATTCATTTCTCATGTTAATTATGAATAATAAATTTGTTCTTATTAGAGATATCATTACGAAGTGAGAAAAATAATGATTGTAAATCTATTGTAATTGATACCAATTAAATGGAATCTAAAAATATACATTTTTTATATCAATTATTAACAAGGATGTTCATAACAGATACATAATCCTATAAAGTGAGACAGATGGAGATATAGAAATGTTGTTGATACTGATAGAGTAGATCCTAGAATGTTGAAAACGTGATTAATATTAAAAATACAGTTGTAAACACTACCTAATTTTTAAATAATCATGTTACGTTTTTATAATCCTGATGGCTACAGGATTGAGAACCTTCATGGCCCTTCTATCTCTTTTTGGTAGGGCGTAGGGCCTTCGGCAGGACAATGGTCCCAGTTGAAGCAAAGTAAACTTTAGGTAAGAACTTTCCTGGGCCCTGGGTGAGTGCTAAGGTGTTTGGCTCAGGTAAGCCTAAGCAAACTATGGCACGCGCTTACCAAAGCTGAAAATCAAACAATTTTCTAGTAAGTATTACGATAATCATTTTCCTTAATTAATTAAGGACCTAGTGCTCCTTATATTCTGGATCGTTAGTACCTATATCACGATAATCGAGATCCTAGTACGTGTCTTTCCTCCTGATCCTCGTCGATCGATTAAATAAATTGTGGAAAAAAGTGTTGATGGATTCTAAGCTTCGCGTGATTTATCGCCAGTCTATCTACGCGACGGGTGGTAATCTCTTCGTTCATGGAGACAATCTTCTCATCGAAATTTGCTATATATGATCTATCTCGTTACGTACGATGATCTATGGTGATAGATACAAATTCACGTGATACTTCCTGTAACATGATAATGTAAAATATATTATACATGATAATATGTACTTGAAATTGTGATATAGATCGTTGTAAAGACAAAATTGTATGTTAATAACTAATTTATATCAATAATTGGCGTTATATTATAATTAATTCGTGATTTTACTTGAGAATTCATTTAAAATGTTGATCAAGGGTCTAATAACGAATGATTGAAAAAATGACGACACGAAAAAGAAGATCACGTGCGATCGTTATTCTTCGAAGATGGCTTAGCCTCTCAGTAAGAGAATCTTCTCATTGGTATTCGCGTATAGACTGCTTGTTATGCGTACGAGGCTAACCAAGTTAAATAGGCGCTGACAAGATCGGCCGATCGGCATTCTGCTGCGTTCTCATCAAATCTATGCGTGTATTCGTTCGTGTCGCGAATTTTTTAAGAGGATCGCTTGGCGCCTTCTTCCTTTTCATTACATTTTCTTTCTTCTTTCCTGACATGAGAAGTAGCCGGAAAACTCATTTGCTTCCTGTATCGTGATGTATATGTTTATATTATATGACGTAATGTTGAGTGATATCATTAAAACGTTTATTCTTAACTGTGAAGTGTTAACATTTTTTCACTGAGAGCTCATACAGGCTTTGTAACGTATGTAAAAACTATATGAACACAGATAACTCATTAATTAATGATATTCTATCGTTATTAACTCTTGTTAAAGCATTTGGTTAACATATGACAAACGGGATATTATTTTTCAATGTTCTAGGAAGATGATACGAAAAAAAAAAAATTGTTGTGCTGGAAATTTAGGGAAGCGAGTAGTAAAAGTGAAAACTGTATAATTTAGAATAGAAAACCACGAGGTCAGACTACAAAAGACCGTATAATTTAGAATCACCGTGTTATCAAGATCAAAGAAAGGAAGAAACACATTCACTGGTATTTGTGATTCTAGAATCTCTACAGATATTATCTAATGGCTAATCCGTTGTTTTAAAAAGAAAACCATTCTCTTTTTACCGAGAAAAAGCGTCTTGTATTCGACACGAAAGGGCTGCATGTAAATGTGAGTTAAAAAGGAAATTCTCTAATCTTTTATTATCATGATAATTATTTAAAATAACCTCGTGTTAACATAACGACCAATTTTCTGTATTGTCTACTTTGCAAATGAAGAAAATAAAAAAAGAAATAAAGAAGATCTGATTAAAACAAAAGATGGAAGAGGGTGAAAGAGAGATAGAAGATAAAAATCACGGTACAAGAGAAAGAAAGAAATAAAGAAAGCAGGTACGAGACAGGTACAGTCCGCGAACACCTTCTGACAAATGCTGTAACACGACGGGAGTCCTTAAAGTGTAGACCTCGCTCCTGTCAAACGAACCTCACGGCGGGGTGTACGCTTTTACGAAATCGCTTTTTCTCGGAAAGGAAAAGCAGGCTTGCGTTTACGAGATAATTAACGGCGTTGCTCGCGAAATACTCTTAAATATTAATCTTCACCATATTCTTCATGTCTATCATCTTCTGAAGATACAAAAAACAGAAGAAATCATACAAATGAAAATTGTTTTCCCACATTATATACACCTTCTTCTCATTCGTATTCAGCTCAACCCAATCCTACAAAGTCACCTTACTCTCTATCGTATCCGATCGCGAGCCGCAGCCATTTCTCAAGATCCTTTTTATCATTTCCGTGGGTACGCAGCTGGCGCCTCAACTCGAACGTGTTCTCTTTGTTCCTCTCACCGCGAGGTATACCCTCTTCTTCTTTTTTTTTTCTTCTCCACCACCTCTGCATCTTCACCTTCCGAAGGTGTAGTAGAAGAGATCCTGGGGAGAAAGAATTGTTGAAGTTAAATTTTTCAAGACACGCCCTATCGACGCCATCTTCTCGTATTCTTCTTCATGGGAAGAAGAAACCAAAAGAGAGTAAGAATAAAGAAGAAACAACGAGGAAGAAGAAATGGGAGAAAGGAAGTAATGCGAACGTGTGAAAGAAGAAGGAAGGAAAAAGAAAAGTAATTAGAAAGAAAAAAAGAAGACTAGGAAAAGAAGAAACATACGATACGGAGAAAGAGATCACGATACTTTTTTTCCTTCTCTCTCCTCATGCGTTCCACTCGATCGTTAGTCGTTCTCCTCCTTTTCTCCTCTCGCTGGACCACTCTCGAGGGACCCTCTCGAGAGCCCTCGTGATTGCTTCATTAAGACGTCAAGAGATACGGCTAGCAAAGTCACCGCTCGTTATTGCCTTGGCATCGCGCCGCTCGATCACCGTCCAACGTACATATACATCGTTATGTTTTCTCTTACGTATGTATGCGCATTAGTACTTGTGGATATATGCGTGTGTAGGTTCGTAAAAAGATAAGAAGAAATAGAGTTCTCGTTGTGGCGGGATATTTGAAAATGGTATCCTTTTACTTAAGACCTATCACTTTGGAGCAATATTTGCAATAATGCTTGAAGTACTGCTTTAATTTTGTATTAACATTAAATTTTTTAATACTTTTTAGTAAACTATGTGCCTAAAAAAATATATTTAATAAATATTAAAATAACGTAAAATAAAGTAAATAATATTAACGTTTCTATTTTGTTTTAAAATGGCTTACACAAAGAAAGAAATATAATATAATACTTAAATTCGAACCCTTCGTTTTTCACGCACCATAGCAAACGCTTCTATCCTCGAATACCTAATTCCATGATATCCTAACGCGTATCACCGTGTTAAGCTTCCGAAAAACGAGAATATCGGCCGTTGAAAGGAAGAAAGGAAGAAAAATGAGTGGAAAAGGACGAGGTTAGGCTGAAGTATGGCCGTAGCGGTCCATGGAAAGGACCGCGATAAATTTGTCCTAATTGGTTCGCCTGAGTCTAGAGCTTGAAAAATAGGATTTTCGTAGAGAAAAATTTGTAAGTTGTTTTTCCCTTCTTTGGAACACGTTATTCTTCCTTTTTCAGCTCTTCTCATTTCTTTTTTGTTATTATATCTTCTTTCTCTCCCTTCTTTATATTTTTTTTCTTTTTCTTCGGTAACTCCGAGGGAAGAAGCATTTCATGTTTGCCGAACGATTTTCCTTGATTGAAGGTGTTATGCCTTAACGACTTAATGAACGCCTCGCTTATAATCGGCGCACTCTCCTGGCCCCTTTTTTGCTCATCGCGAGACTGCACAGCCTGAGAGTCCTTCTTCCCTTCTCTTAGCAGAACTTCGAGACGAGTAACGAGCCTTCTTGGAAGTCCAGGAGCCACGACGAGACCAAAACGTTGCACGGTGCAAAGAAAACGTTTATCCTAACTCCGTGAACGTCACCTGTCCTTTGATCTCAAAAATCCTGTTTCTTCTTCATCTTCTTCCCGAGTAGCTTCACGAAAAATATCTACGATAAAGTAAATACAAAATACCTAAGTTGATATTATTACAAGCAGGTGGTCCAGTTAAAAAAGCGAACATTGTTTCGTGAAGAAATAATGCTCGAAGTTATGAAAGGTGAAAAAAAAAAAAAGTGGAGCTGATGTGTGACCGTTAAAAAAACCGTGACTTTTTGAAAGACCATCCTTCGAGATTCGATCGATGGATCAAAAGCATGAGCAAGTCATTCTGTTAGACCGACGTAAAAATGTCTGACTCGCATTCGTTCGATTTCTTCTTCGTCTTCTTTTGCGTTCTCTCCTTACTTCTTATTTTTTGTTTATCTTCTGGACTCGATCGAGATCTCCACGTCGACGAGCAGCAGCGTGAGACTCGAAGAATATTCGAACTCGACCGGTGACAACTTCGAGTCTCTTTTCCCTTTGCTCGATAAGCGCGGCACTAATGAAAGGAAGAATTTTAATTTCGACGCTTACGCGGCTGCCAGATCGTTAACGTTTCTCGATTGCCTCGAGACACGCTCGTTCGCAAGTACCTTGTGTCAGGATCCTAATTAGATTTGTACGAACGAAATCAAAGGCGCCGCTAGACCTTATCTCGCCATCTTTCTTTTTTCAATCTCACATTTTTATGAAGGACTTCATTGCTCCAGCAATATTTATATAAAAACTTTAAAGTCAATCGGAAAATCTCATTAGTTCGATCAATTGAAAATAGTCAAGAAAAACTTTGCCAAAAAGAAATAAAAGTATAAAGTTCGTTCGTTGAAACAAACGGGAAATTGAAGATAATTTTTTTCCTACAAATTACATCTTATTTTTTCAGAAAAGAACCGAACAAATCCCATCGAAGCCATCTTCTCCCCACCCAAGTAACAAACTCCGTCGTAAAATGTGAGAACGCTCGTCCCTTCCTTCTTTTTCCACCAGCAAACGTTTCCTCTAATAGCGCCGAACGGAACGCAGCACGATGAGCTGGAGGATTACGAAACGGTGGAGCGTTAAACGACGCTTTTACGTCTTCTTTTCTCGAGCCTGTAGTACGACGACCATTGTACGGGCTCGCTCTTTTATGCGTCGAGCTGGACTCCTGGCCTAAACGTCTTCGCGGACGTCGAAAGAAACGGACGGATCCGATTGCATGCTGCGAGTTCTGCGAAGAAGAGAACACGCTGCTGGTGGTACTGCTGCTGATGACGATGATGATGACGACCATGATTTCGAAGGCTACCTTCGAACGTGCTTGCCACGTGCGAGATCTGTACGATGAATGGCTTGTCAACGCTTTTGTCCTTTTCTTCGTTTGCCTAGACAGAAAACGATATATCTTTAAAAAGAAGAACTATAAAAGAAATGTCATCCTTTTGAATTAGACGCGAACATTGAATAAGCGTTAATATTAAATAAAAGTTTGCTTTGTTCTACGTTTTATATTAGATCTTCTTCGTTATATTAATCATTATTTTAATCCATATCAAACATATTTCGATTAAAGGATGTAATAAATATGGTGTTTGTATGAATCATGTGACGTGAGTCACTTGAAATTTCCTGCAAAACGGAATCTGTTACCTGGACAAAGTTATCTCATAAAAATGTCTACCAAAGCCACATCCGCTTTAACGATATATATTTTTGGTATATATACAGAAGCTTACACGCTTCAAAATGGTGTCACCAACGACATAGTCGGCCATTGCTGATGAAACAACCCAACCATAATGGCGGCTTCTTCTTTTCTTCATCCGTTTCGTTACGTTTGAATTATTTCTATAACCGTGTCCTTTCTACAACGAATCAGGAACGTTTTCGAGCTTCCTTTGATATTCATCCGCAGTGAGGGTACCTGGACAGGCTGGAGAAGAAAAGAGGAGGTTTTTAGAACGTCCCTGGCGTGGATAGAAAAGGTTCGAAACGGGGCAGCATGGTGAAAACGCGTAAAGGGATTTGACGTCTTCATCGGCGATCTGCTTTTCTCTTTTTCTTCGACATCTTCCAACCTCCTCTCTCCATCTTTTTCTTCTTTCTATCCGTCTCTTTCCTTCTCTCTCACTCCTCAGCAACCCTTCGAGCGGATACTAAGGCTGGTATTCACGTGAGATTTAGCACGCTAAGGATGGATACAGCTAAAGGCCTTCGGGCCTTTTCAACACCCACGGCCTGGACGAGCCGGCCATTTTGAATGTCTGATTTAGCCACGTTTGTTGCTCTTATTCGGCGCTTTGTCGAGGAAAGGTAGTTTATTCCGTGACAAGTTTCGCGGCTGCGAGACCAAAGGCGCAGGCATCATCATCCTGTCCGAGCAAAACTTTGATTTTATCATATTTCAATATAACTCTGTAAAATTTAATAATACATATAATAACTTTATATTGCATATAATTACTCGTATGATTTATATATCATACAATTATTTAATAATTGAATAAACATGTTATTTAATTTTGAAGGTATAAAATAAAGTAAAAGAAGGGACTCGATATATCAACAAGATAAATCTCAAAGAACACTGAAGAAAAATAAAATACATGGTTCTTGATCTTGGCCTCTCGATCCTCTTCTGCAGACTTCGAGTTCGCGTTTGTAGGAAGGATCGTAAACAAGGATAGTGGCCGCGGCTAAACAGGATGCGTCCAATCGGGACGCCGACACCGCTGCTTAACACATGCGGTGAGAACAGTTCTCTTTCCTTCTACTTTCTCTCTTTGCCTCCTCTCTCGTTCTCATCCTCCCAACGATCCTCTTTCCTCTCCTCCTTATATCACACATACACTTACATATCGAATACATACATGTACACACACACATATTTTGTACGTACAAACATACACACGAATATCTACTTATACATCCACAAGTACGTATATACGTATAAAAGATACTGATACATACGTATATACATCGCATACAAAGATATAAAAAGGACGGCAAGAAGTCGTTCTCGGAGATCCTCGAATCGAGATATCGGCGCCGCTACCCGTGTACTCCTCTACCATCCCCCGTGTATCGGCAGAATCTGCATTTTTTATTCGGCAGCCCTTTTCTCGCGCCATTCCTCCTCCTACCTCCCTTTCTCTTTTCTTCTCTCCTCGATACAAGTACGAGCTCTCGTTCACCGTGCCTTTGGAATTCTTCTCCTTTTCACGCCAAAGTGCAAAGGCGTATGCCGATTTCCTGAAATTTATACACTTTTCCTTTATGTATTACGGTTCAATTATGAAGAAAATGTATGATATTGGCATTTTCTAGCTTCCATCGTAATAATTATGAGACATTTCATTGATAGAAGCTATTCGATCGTGGAAAAGTATCGAAGTGAATGTAATTACGTCACAACGTTGTAGTAGAGTAACACGTGTTGAAGAAACGTATGTAACACGTGTGAAATCAATCGAATAAATTGATCTAACCGCATTCATTCGATTCAAAGGAAGAGCAAGGTCTTGGCTTGTTTAACAAACGGAATGAACCCTCTCTCATATATGCGGGCGTCTAATGAATTTATGACGCTTTCCAGTTGGCCAGGCTCTGGCCTTCATTAAGATGAATGCTTGGACTTCATCGTCGTGTTTGCAGTACTATTTAAGATCGTTCTACCTTCGTAACGAGATTTAAAGAGCGCTTATTAAACGAGCCGCGATGCAATGGGCTTGATTCTGAAACGAGCTGGGCCTTAATGTGCCGGAAGTTAAAAGAAGAAACGAGATTTTTTCCTGCGAAATTGTTTCCATTAAACAAGATAAACTATTTAATACAAATATCGCTTCCTATAACTAAATTTTGTTATTTCCTAATAACAGCATCGTTCGAATTTGATGAATAAAAACAGCAATTATAAAATGCTCCAAAAATTCTTGATCAAATCCTAAAAAAAACACACAATTTTTAAATTTTTAGAAAAATCATTGTTTTCGTGTTCTCATATTTTTTCTGAATAAACGGTACGAATATGGGGAAAAAAAAGAAGAAATTCGATTACAGTCTAATTCGATTCCGTATATTTCGATCGTGTAACTCGTTCTCTTACCGCAATAAAGATGTATCTGTCAGTGTGGAGGCAGGGTACTGCAGCATCTTCCATCCTTATCTACGGCGATCTTTCTTCTCGCTTCCAACCGTTTTCTCCACGGTTCCCCTTCCTTGACCCTGCTGCCTAGGTACCACCGTGATCTTGCTCGCTCACCACGAATCCGGTTAATGCCTCCTAGATTTCTCGTGAGCTTTACATCCTCCAACGAATCGCGTTCCTTTCGGTTTATATTTCTACGAATAAAATTATTTTATATTCGAATAACAAACAAAAAACTATATGACGTTTAATTGATAGCAAGTTCCATTAGAAATTATCTAAGAACTTACGAATAATCTAACGACGAAGTTAAAATTGTTTAATCTTCGTAAAAGTCAGACCTCCGGGTTTACAGGAAACAAGAGAAGCTCATTAAGAATCTCTGAAAGATAATGACACGTCTTTTCTCTCTCTCTTATTCTGTCCCCTTAGTAATTTCTGTGAATACTTCTAAGAAGTGACGAACCATCGGTTTCCTAGTAAGGATAATTCCAAAGTTAACGACATTTCTCTTCCTAACCTTTCGATTAATAAGATCCCCACATTTGACTATGCCGGTACTTATGATTTGGCGGTAAAACTTCAAACTGGAAAAGAAATAAAATCAATATGGCGAGAAGAAAAATCATGTAGGAAAAAATACTTGGTCGATCTTGCAAGTCTCGGGTTAAACTTTTACGTTGAATATACACACATATATATATACCATATACCCACACTATATAGGACAAGCCAGATATGAAGCACGGCGACCACGAGCCGCCATTACTTTCACGATCTTCTCTTTGGCTCGGCTACGCCCGAGGCAGCATCTTAACAACTTAATTTCTGACGATAGAGAGAGCGAGCCGCTTCTTCGACGTTCCTTTGCTTCTGTTTTCTTTCCCATCTTCTTTCTTTCTTTCCTTCTCTTTTCGTTTGTCCCTTTACCCGTTCTCCCACCACATTGTTTCACGAAGCACGGGACAACATCTCGAGAACGCTTACGAGCAAGAATAATACTCGTTTCTTTCGTCGGTCTCCTTTCAACGATCCTACATACTACTTACGTGCCATGCAAGAACGCAGAATACAGGGATGTTGAAATGATCGTTGGCCAGGAAGAAGAACGTTCGACGAACGAGAAGCTGCCGCGAAAGCGTGAGCAGCCATATCGACGAAACGTTACACGAACTTTTCTTGGAAAAGCCCGCGCGGATTGACTTTTCGAATTGTCCAGTCACGTGACACCTGTACTAGCCTTTGATTCGTTCATTCGACTATTATTTTTCAAATTTATCGTACGTAATTAATACGATTTATGTAGATCAGAATAATAATATTAATAATTCTTTAATCAGTTGCAAGATTGATTATGTTTAAATATACAGTAAATCAGTAGTAGTAATACTTTATTGGTTTTAACAATTTTAATAAAATTTAAATAGAACTGGATTCTGACGAGATAGTGCTGCCATCTTCGTAATTCTCGAACTATCCCAATATAAACATATACATAAATTTGTAAGTTCTGTTTCTTTCAATTGAAAAAAAGAAAAACCCTTCGATATTCAAATAAAAATTTATAACCGCACCTCGCGTGACTACTACGCAAATCCAAATAACAAATTAACATTACTCTTTTGTAATTCGTCGATACAAATAATTTGTCAAGAAAAAAGAAAAGGATTTTTCTCGTAAATCGGTCGTTCCCAATCTTAAAAACATCAAAGATGTCGCCGACACATCGGTCGACGACCGGCCGGGAAGAAATTACATCGACGACTTAATGAACCGTCCAACTATATCCCCCCGCAAAGCGTCCAAGGTAGCGCCGAAGGCCCTTCTTTTTATCGCGTGAGATCCGTTCTTTTCGTCGCCGAGTCCAACCATGGCTCGCTTCTTCCTCTTCTTACGTACATCTGCCACGGTTCCCTCCCACCGTTCCTGCCGCCACCTAACCTCCTTCTTTCCTTTATTCCTTACTATAAGCGAGAGAAGCGAGCCCTTGAAAACCAGTTTCGAACTGTTTGGAGCGAGAGCTCGATGTTATATAGCGTATAGTACGAACGAACACCTTGGAGAAGTTCAAATGAGAACGAGAGTGACGAGAGAAGAGTTGGCTTGTAGATGTGCGAACAAAGGATGGGAAAGAAAAAGAGGGGATGAAAGGGGAAGGAGAGATCGACTGGTCCAGCACATCTTCATTAGTCCAGCAATCCGCTTATGTCAATGGCGTGGGCACTATTCCAACTTTTCTTCGAAATTTTATTCCTAGCCTCGAAATCATAAGAATTTTCTTTTCTTTCCACGACAAATCAATCTTTAAGATACAGATAAATGTAAACATTTTAGGATTTATTTAACTAATAATAATGAGATTATAATATTGGGAAAGGGTGATGTGTTAGTTGATTTTGTATTTCGCGCGAGTACGCCGCCATGTTGGCGCGAGAAAGACAAATACCTCTTTGACGATCGTATGATCCTGGCATCGAGCTCGCTTTTCGTCGAAATATCTACGACGATATTATCTATAGAGATATTTGATAACGACAAATCTTCGAAAATTTATTTCTTTAGAATTAGAGATCTATTATTAAACCTATATATCGTTTGTATATACATTTCACGTACTAAAGAAAAATTATCTATTTATAAATATTAAAGATTTTTACAGGAAGTTTCGTAAATTAAAGTTTGTTTAAAAATTATTTATCTTTCAAATTCGCTATTATTGCGATAAACGTGTCAACGATATTTATCTCTCTTCTTGTTCAACATATGTTTTCAGTCGTAAGGTGGGAGAAGGACGCCTTATCGAACTTTACACGCGTTAGAAAAGAATAGCTATACTAGCTCGAATGCTTCTTGATACATTGTGCGCTCCTATTATCCCATGCACTTTTCGTTGGAATATCTGACAAATAACGTAATCATATACGTAGTATTATCTAGAATATAAAAGTACTTGGTATTACATATTTGTAATTTTTCATTGCTTTCGTTGTTATTATATAAGTTGAGAAACGCTAATAAAAATGTTAAAGCATACCTACGCTCGATAAATTTTTTATCTGACCTAATAAAAAAATTTGAGAATCGACATAATTTGGTGGTGTTTAGAATTTTATTTGTCTGGCAGTGTTACAAGTGAAAAAATTGTAAAATATTAAAGACAATACATTGTTCTGTGTATAAAAAATATCACATTATCGACACTATGTTTTAATAGTTAAATATGTGACTACCTTCGAATAGCCGGATGTTTCTACTAAATCATTGGATAAATATTTCATTAAACAAATATCCTTTAGTTGTAATTAATGCTTCAATGGAATTGCGTAAAGCACTTTCGTGGTGTTAGTATACCAGTATACCGTATAAAAAATTAAAATCGAAGCTGCTTATAGTTTACACGCTATCTTCGTTTTTTTTAAAAACAAAATTATACTCCTGTACAAGCTCGAATTCGAATATTACTCATAATTTACAAATTATAATTCAAAGATTAGAAATAATATCCGAATTCGATAATAGTGTTAACGTAACATTATAATTAATTATAATTAAATATAATACATAAATACACAACGGATTATTCTCAAAATATTATAGGTAATTCGTTCGGTGCCGTAACAAGTTTCGGCGTGTGATCTATAGCCCTAGGACTACGTGGTGATCTAGTATGACTCGACTGTGATAATTTTGTGCCAAAGTTGGAAGCGTTTGTATTATATAAATTTCTTCTTAAAGGTTTCATAGGTGTACGGTTGGGTGTTCTTATAATAGATTTTTTAGCTAAAACTTGCTCAGGTATCAAAGAACTGCGTAATTCGTCTCGTTCTTTTAAATGCGCCTGAAATTGTCCGTAAGTTGTGTCCGCGTTAGGTACGTTCTCCGTCGATGATTTAGATTTCTTTTGATCGCTCCTACGTTTCTTGTTTTCTGATAGAGCTCGCCTGGAGACCTGAAAAGTTTAAGAATGCGATAAGACGTACAATAAAGACGAGTCTCTGTATATTAAACGAGGAAAATGATTTTCATTAATATTACTTTTCCACTTCTTCTGGTTTTGTAACCGTGTGGAATACTACGTGTTTTGTCACTGCCTACATTACGTCTTTTAGCCGAGCTGTTGGGTGTAGAACCAAAAACTAGTTTCCTCTTTGATGTACTTATAGGAGTATGGAGACGACTGGTCGATGCTATTGGCGTTCGCCTTGTCGTATTTACTTTCTTCAAGGACTTGTCCTTCGCCTCTTTCTATTAAGATATGTTCATAATTAAAGATAATTCAATCATCGAAGTTACAAAGTTTCATGAATTACATACCCTAGCATTCTTCTTAGTTTCCTTTTCTATATTGCGATTAGCCCATGATTCTGCTAAAAATTCTTCTAAAGATACTCCATTGATACAAAAGGGTTCATCGTGCTTCGTTTCGTATTCGCTTACTAAACTGTGTAATTGTTCTTCGATTTTAGGTAATTTCTGAAATTTTACAAAACACAATATAGATTACATATTATACATCAATAAGATAGTTAAACGTAGTATACCATGCACATACCTTTTGTATAACTTTGCGTTCCTTCTCTTCTGCCAGTAATTGACCACCCCGATTATTTAATCGATCTGGATTATTCGCACGATGCTCCAGCTCGTTCATTTTGGACCAGAGGCTTTCTCTCTCTTTCAAGAGATCAAAAATTGGTCTAGAACGGATTTAAGTAGAGTGAAGAGTAACTTAACGATATCTTATATTTTGTATTTAACGTTACATACCTATTTGAGTCATAAAACTTTTGAACTTTCTCAAGTTCAAGTTCGTGCAAAGTTAACAGATCTTCCGAATACATATGAGAATAGAATGCCACAAATCTCTTTCGTTGAGATTCACTATATTTGCACAAATCCCACAATTTTACTAATTCTGCTCGTACTTGAACGACGCACCTGGCAATGCGTGCTGTTTCCGTGCATCGTCCTATTTCTGCACTGATCTGTAATAAGTAAATATAGGTTGAGTATCTGCTCTCTCGAATTTCTTGATTTGTATACACTTATCTTATATAAAATTTATGAATTTATAAATTTTGTAATATATTTACCGCTTTTACAGTTGCTTGACTGTAACCAGAATGATTGTCAAAAAATGCTTGACGGGAATTAGCAGGCTCCCCAAGATCATCCCACAATGCTATAAGTTCTTCTTTTATAAATGCTACTTCTTCTTTTGCTCTCTCCAGCTGTGCTTCCAATTTTTCTTGAACATCATCTAACAATGCAATGTTAGCAGGAGTGAGAATAAAATTTTCTGGTTCATTATATAATATTTCTTCAAGATAAGAAGATGGATTGGCTCCTAAGTCGTTTATCATTTTAGCAATTCTCTTATACTTAATTTTAAATACACTTTCCAGTCGGTTCTGAAAAAACAATGAAACAGTTATGTTATAACTTTTTCTTATAATTAATTAGATATTACTTATTAATGGCATACCTTCTCTTCTTCTTGCTTCTCTAGATAAAGTTTAAAATTACTTAATTCCTCTTCGGTTGGAAATTGCGAATTAATTCCAATTGGTTGTACACCAAGCCTTTTACATATCTCGATTTCCTATTCAAACAAAAGAAACAGCGTAAAAATTACATTCGGTTTATGAAAATCTTGCTTTGCTCACCCTAAAAATAATTCACATAAATTCAGAAAATCACCTTTGTTATCAACTCAGTTAAATATGTTTTACGCTGTTCTTTGATGGATAAAAGCTTTTCCATATCCTCTTGCAATACCTGTTGCAATTTAAATAGCGGTAGCGCTTCGTAACCTTCCGTATCAACAGTTACTTTCAATTCCTACAATAAAAGTAACTCGTTATAGAATAAATAAGACTACGAAACATTTGAAATTATATTATGCAAAATTTAATATGTACCTTGCACAATACAGTTGTTTTTTCTATCAACTGTTGGGATTCTTCTACTAAAAGTTTTTTTTTATCCTCCATTTCCAAAACCATTTCGTTTAACAATTCCTATTTCATTGAAAACCATTAATATATGCATCAACTTCTTTCTTATTATCATATAATACTATTTATTAAAAGTACCTGTATGTGATTATACACTTGCATTTTGTAAGAAGTTTGAGCATCTTTATCATATCCAATTTCCTTCCATAGCGAATGCAACTCAGTGAGCGCATTCTGCACCATTGAGGTAACATTTTTCTCTATATGTTCCCTACTAGAAGAAGTATTGGATAAGTACATATTAAACACAATAAAAAACAAAAGAACTGATCAGCTTCTTCTCTCAACAAAGGAAAGTACATTGACAACATTGTGCTTCTCTAAGGTAAATATTTAATGAACAATCAATTGTGATTTAAACAAAGTATGTTAATATAAAACGTAATGCATTTACATTAAAAAATTAAAATGCTTCGTAAAAATTGATAAAGCAGCTGCAACGAATGTGCTATACAACCTGTACAGGTCATTGCAACCATGATTTATAAGAACAGCTATAAGTTAAATGAAGTTTATAGCTTCTATGTTTAACAGTTCCCGTGTAGATACAAATTTTATTTGTTACTTACAATTCAGATTCATCCGCCATCGTTTCAACTCACGAACTCACAAACGCTCCTTCATAAAACGGTTACCTTACCCGTTTCTCTTTTGAATTCATAACAACGTTTGATTGGACGCACCTTTGCCTACCTTCAGGTCGTTCAATGTAAAACTGATTTTTCATGGAACTCAATATGAAAACTTACATAAGTTATCAGATTGAATTATTTATTATAACCATATTTTATATTTACAATTAATTGTACAACTAAATATACTTTTTCAGTTAAATATAAACAATTGCTGTGCATATGTATATAAATTTGTTCAAAACTTTTATGTGGCGCCATCTGACATCGTAATAGTAACAGTAACAACTTTACTTTACCATTGATCAACGTAGTAGTCACGCCTAACGTAGTCACGCGCCAAACTATATTCAAAAAATCAAAACTCGCCGTTAATTCGAATTTATAGTACAAAAAAGAAAAAATAAGAGCTTGTTGAAGAGGATCGATTATGGTACTAAAGTATAATGATATTTATTTATAGTGCATTTATTGGTACAGTTCGAAAAATGAACAGTTTTTTTTCCAAGTTCTTCGGGTTGCACTATCGCTAGTCGTTTACCATAACATTAATAAAACTTTTTACGTTATTATTTACTGGAAACATTTACGTATACACAGCTAAAAATACATAGCGTTGAAGGACGTCTTATCGATGGTCAGACCGGATAATAGAATGTCCGAGACTTTTACAGCGTCGTATAAGAAGGAGAGGTAATGAATTCAGTCGTGATAGCTGTCTAGTAGCACATACACTCATTTATTATTTATTATTAATGTTATTATTATTTATTTATTTATTTATTCATTATTTATTTATTTATTTTATTATTCATTATTATTTATTATATATGTAGATTGTACGTAGCTTATTATTTTTTTTTTCTTTCTATAATTCATAGCAACAGCAAATATACTATAGTTTGGTCATAGGGATAAGTATTAATCTCCAATCTACCGCAGATGTGCCGTTCACCCTGTTTGATACCGGATAATCGGCGTGAACGACTGAGCCCGTGAAGAGCCCCTACACGCTAACTCAATCTGCAGGGTCCGATTTGTAGGGAGTGAGGGATGGGAATAAATTGGGTTCTGCTCGCTACCTCGATCGAACTTATCAGTACGTTAGCTTACTTCTGTTTTGCAAAGACGAATTATTAATACGACTCTTTCGAAAAATCTTAAAATACGCAAGACAAGTGACGGCAAATCACTTACAGCACGTTTTAATTTGCAGAATGGTGGAGTGGAATATCGGAAAGTCATAAAAAAAAAATCATCCCGATAATCTTACACACCACCGAATCTGAAAGGATCCCTACAAATCGGACTCTGCAGATAGTGTATCTCGTGCAGGGGCTCATAACCATCATTGGCAGGTTGTGATCAAGAAAAAAAAAACAAGAGGCTCGTCAATTATCCGGAAATGACAGCCTCTATTCGATGAAGTTTTTGCCTTCTTATCAATGAGAACCGAGAATTTCGAGAAGTGATATTTCCTTTCACAGTGTGAAGTTAATAACGTATTCGGAGATTATTATCGAAGACGAGACAGTGCTAAAAGGTTTTCTCTCTTTTTTTTTTCTTCTTCAATCTTTAAATCGACCGATCGCAGAGCGCGTCCTACAAGCGCTTTAAGTGAAACACAAGGATAACGAAATTTTTTTGTTACGTACGCGTTCTTTGACAATTTCGTCTAAGTTGTCAAAGAGGATAATTCTCTTTCTCTCTTGCACTTTCTTTCTTTTTTTTTCCTTTACTTCTTCGTATCACACACCAAACGCGTATAGTTTTAGTTACGAATTCTTCCTTCTTTTGTGTTTTTTTCTTCTTTCTTAGGATTAATATCAGCATCGGACGATACGCTCATCTCATTGTAATCATTAACACACACACATATCGCACTGCATCCATTTCCTGCGCTGCATTAGATGCCACCACGACTAGTTCCACCTTATCTCCTACATTTATAATATTATTTACAAGTGTTTGGCACCGCATTTTTGTCGCTCCCAAAGCCCTTCTGATTTTTCTCTCTCACGTACATTCTCCCAGACGTTCTCTCACACGCACACTCGCACATTTCATTCTAATCAACAACGTCGCAAAACGATTAGAGTTTCTCGTGACATTTGAAAAGTGCGCCGCTTCACCCTATCACGTGGTATCGGGGCGCCTTATCTCTCGGTCACGTGGTACCTGCGCGAGCATCTTTGTACGATCACGTGGTACCCACGCGCGAACTAACCGAAATTCGAAACTACATGTCGTGCTAACTTTGTTCGACCACCGTCCAATATTTGTCGTAACGTACCGGAAATCTTTGAAAATTTACAACGCACGTCTCTCTCTCTCACACACACATGCATACATGTACATACACTCGCTCTTTTTTACCACATTACAGTGGAATGTTCGATCTACCGACGATGGCTCCGGCAAACTTCGAAACTTGGCGTTTATCGGAGCCAGACTCGGAACGTTGCCAAGCCGCCTCCAACATTTATTTCTTATCATTTACAGTCCACGTATATCCACTGCCTCTTTTAAATACATTGGAGACGAATTGGCAAAGTGCTTTGTCCTCGAGCGGCGCTACTTGAAAGTTACATTAATTCTCTGACTGCAACTGGTTTGTGAATTCCAGACTGCCCAGCAGTCAGATTTGTATAACAGTTATCACAACTTAAGACCGTAATACTAATACGATATCATGTAAATATATTAATATTTAATCATGTACATATATATATATTTGTGTATATATATATATATGTGTGTATATATATATATATATATACTTTTTTTTATATATAATATATTAATAACAACTGATTTCTTTGTTTACGTTTGAAATCGCGATACTCGATTAATACCGTGATACCGCGCCACAGACTGGTAAAATACCATACGAAACGTAATGTACATTACAAGTTTTACATATCCTTTCACCTTCATCATCGTCATCGACTAACAAGCTATCGTAAACGTAAATGCAAATGAACTTTAGAAGCGCGAGTAGCCTTTTTTTTTTTATTTAACGGTGTCGCATACCTTCCCTCAAATACTGTGTGTTGCATCTTTTCTCGCTCGGCTGTTTGTTTTATTCGTTTGTATGTTTGTTTGTTTGTTTCTCTCTTTTTTTTTTTTTTTGTCGTCGTTTTCATTTCCTTTCAAAGTTTCGCGGGTTAACATTTTGTGTCATCGTCATTCGTGTTATTATCGTTCTATAATAATTTGACTAAAAAAATATCGATCGACAAGCTACATATACAGTGCTATGATTATTAACATTTAGAAATGAGATCTAGTTTTTCATCCTAGCAACATGTGAACGGACATTAAAGATATCACTGACCTCTCTCGCTCTCTCTCTCAATCTCTCTCAATCTTTTACTCACTCTCTTTCTCTCAATGAATCTTATTACAAGAGTTCTCTTATTTGAAAATCTTATCTTAGTTGTCTTCCAAGTCCTGAAGTAGTATAATAGTAGTAGTAGTAGTAGTAGAAGTAGTAGTAGTAGTAGTAGTAGTAGTAGTAGTAGTAGAAGAAGTAGTTGCAGTAGTAGTAGAAGTAGTTGTAGTAGTAGTAATTAAAGTTGCTTACGTTCGTAACAGCACAATCGCTATGCTTCGCGATTTCGAGGCCGCTTAGAGACGCGCTAGACGCGCTCGCATAATCGAGTGATTGATTACTCTCGTGCGTGACTACGTGCTCCACTTTCTTTACTTCTCGTGCGTGAGAACGACATTTTGACCCACCGGTTCGCACGGTAACGATATCATCTCTTCACTCAGAAGATCTCAGAATCCGGATCGTTTGATGATGGAGCAGCCTGTAGTGCGAGCTGCATGCTGGATTCTGTATTACGCCGCTTCATTTTACCCTTGGTCTTCTTCAGCATCGTTGCCTAGGAAGGGACAGGATCAGGGGAACGCACAAAGGAGCAATCGATAGAAAGTCAATGCCAATGACGAAGTGAGAGACACCAGAACTTAGGTGATTTAAAAGACAGGTCAAGTAGTAGTACGATAAACGGAAAAAAGTAGAAAAGAAAGGAACCATATCATAGAATAAGAAGAAAAGAAGAAATGAAGAAAAAAAGAAGACGTAAAGAGAGAAGGAACAAAGGTACAAAAAGAAAGAAATAAAGGAAACAACACACGTTATATACCATAAAAGCTAAGAATGATCTATCTAATAAGAGATGCGTGAGACTAATCCATATATTACGAGAAGCATCCAGCTGCAATTGGGCCGAGGATTATCGACACAGTGGTTTTGGTGATCATACATTGAGGTAAACGCATGCGCTTTCTTTCGGGAGTTTCGATTGGAATAATTATACGTATAAGGAGGCCTACGTCTGTTTTTTTTTTTTGTTTTTTTTTTATCTCTAAGTTGGTGGGATCACACCGAAACTCCCCTTCCCATGTGCAACATAAATTCTGTTGCACATTCGAGGAGTCTAGATGATGAATCGCGCACCTTCGTTTCTTTCTTTCTTTCTAGTTTTGTCTTTCTTTCTTTCTTTCTTTCTTTCTCTCTCTTTCTCTCTCTTTTTCTGAATGAACGATTTAATGACTGACTAGTGGCACAAGCTGCAGTATGGTTGGTTTACTCGTCCGTGCTCTTGCCCCCCTCCCCATTAGCAGGTAGAATCGACGGTTCGGTATTCCGACGCTTGATCTTATTTTTCTTCAACATGGTAGCCTGAAGTGAACAAAGGAACAAGGAATAATTAGTAGAGTGCGATTAGGGGAGGAATGCATGCGCTGACGGACATCGGCAGTCAGGTAAATGCTCTCTTTATGGAGACTGCGCAGAGCTTTAACGATATGAAAAAAGAACTACCAACTAATACACTGAGAGATGCTTCCGTTTACAAGAATTCTTACGTGCCACAGATACATCAAAGGACCCCATTCTTCTATTTCAAATCCGAACAGTCTGAGTGAACGGGCAAGGTTTTGCAACGGGGTAAGGTTTACATTCTGTATGTATATACATATATACATATCTTAAGTGATAGTGATCAAATAATATGTGTTCAAATTTTTTATGATGGGCAACATTTAAGATATATCAAAACGGGTTACGATAAAGGATACTTGCATTCCGTGTTACACCCAACCTGTCCTTCATTTCGATGGAATTATGGGGTTACGGGAGAGTTCTTTTTAGCGGGATTACCTTTAATGCAGATTTTAGAACTACTATTTCTCCTGGACTCTGGACCCATGGTTCACCATCTACTTGTACCGGTATATCAGAGTGCAAACGTATTTTTATATGCCCGCCCTACAATCAATCGGTTTCTTTTATAAGCACTGACGATGCAAGACTATGTGTCGATGTAGATAGCTTTAAAATAGTCAAAAGTGGACGCTAATGTTTGGTTTAATCCGAATAGATAAAGTATATCTATCTTCGGTCTATAATAGGTATTTTTTTTATTTTTTTTTCTGACTAAGGATATCATGCTTCAAAGTGTAATGAAAGAAAGGTAACAAACGCGATGATTAAGTTTACCTGTGCTATCCTCATAGCTCCTCGGAGACCAGATTGGATCTGTCCTAAATGCATGACACCTGTAACTCCAACAACCTCTAGCATACCGTCCCAATGATTTGGTTTATTAAACTGGTCTTCTTTATCTGGTCCCCAAGGATTCGCACCAGAGCCCCAACTATCGTTTAAAAAATAATACGAATGATTAATATCAAAGTCTACATTTTGATTTTGAACTCGTGAAAATTACCTTAAAATATTCAAGATGATTATTCCTTCGACTTGCGGTAAATCGACCAACTTGCCGTCTACCTCTAAACGAATGTGATTATGCAAATCCTTACACGCTTTGGGACCCACCATTTTTCGTAGACCCATTCTCACATAGACACTCTTATTTCGAATTCTACTATTGAATTTGTTTGGATTCTCTTCTCTCGCATTGTGGAAGTCTAAGCACAAATCAGCGTCGATACCAAGCCCGAAATAATTATTCATTACAAATATTTGCGTATTGTCTTCGCTGGTTGAACTAGCACCTATCGCAATGGAATCATTTAGTATACTGTTAAGTAACATACATAGATATCGTTGTAGTGCTTCTTACCCGCAGCATTAGTGACCATTTGGGATTTATCTTCTTTTTCTTCTGGATGAAAAACTACGGTCCATCTGTCCAAAATGATTTCTTCCGCATCGATGACATCTTTTAACAGATTCAATGGATCTTCGTCACCTGTATATCCCGATCCCCAACATAAGACTCTTGCTAGATCATTTCCCGTTCCTAAAGGTACGATAGCACAGGCAGGTGAAGAACATTCACTGTCTTGACCAACGTTGTCCAAACATTGCAACACCCATCCGATTGTACCATCTCCGCCACAGACTAAAATTCTATAGTGTTTAATGTGACGGAAAACATATAACCTGTAACATTATATACACACATTAATCACAGACTCGACGGTTATTTGATATCATGCTGATTAAATAAATGTTGATTTATTTAATATACTAACCCAGGCAATGGCCCACCATTGTCCAAATCGAACACTTGAAAAGGGTTGAGAAGTTTACGAAAGCTAGAAATCAGTTGTAGACCTTGGCAACCACCAGATTTGACATTCACGAAGACGAGTAAGGGTTGAACACCTGATGGTACCATGCTCGGTTCGATACTTGGTAATAGCATGACTGAGAATAAGAATAAACATTAAAATCATTCCTTTGAAGCATTAAATAGTTGAATATTAATTAAATATAAATGAGTATACCTAGAAGATGTTTGTCTTCATATTTTGATTCCCGCAAAGTGTACAACGCTTTGACCGCTTTATTCGAATCTTCGTAAATGATCACCATCGAACCGTATTCGTAATAAATGGGGCCGATCGAAGAGAATTTGTTTTCTAGAAAAAATATTTATTGTTAAATATATTACGTACCGAAAACATAATTATTTAGCATTTTTACCTTTTCCTAAAAATTCGGTCAACATGTTTTCATAATTCCGTTCCGAAAGATTTGGTGGTAAATTACCCACGAAAAGAGCCAAGTTTGGCCCGTGTGGGTCTTGCTTTAATTGCAAATAAAAACGCATCAGTTCCATTTGCCTGATGGAATCTTTACCCAATTGTTTCACTATATCCCATGGCTTTTCTTCCGGCGATAAAACTCGTCCGGATACTAACAAGACAAACAATAAGATTCGTTAGTTGATTTATCAATTGAATCCATTAGTTAGATGAGAAATGAACGTACCGTCACGATCCAAAAGAATTTTTCTACATCTGTAATCTTCGGAGCTCGTATTTTTTAAGTTAAACCTTTGAAGGGATTCCTGAATTAAATCAGAGATCGTCGTTGTTTCTGTTACAGGTACAATGCAGAAATTTTCTGATATCTGTAGTTGGCCAGGATAAACTCGCACTTCGCCGCTTTCATTGTCCCTTTAAAAATAATAAAGTCATATCATTTATATCATTAACTATATCCTCGCGTTACAAACGACTTTTTGTTTTTTTTTAAATAAATTTACAAAGTTGAATTATTACGGTATATGATATTTGATGAAACAAAAACTTACTTGAATCGCAAGAAGACTGCCGGACGTTTGCCTTCTTTACGATTCAAGTTCATAACTGGCGTTGGATCGCATAATTCCGTTTCTTCCGCAGCGTATAGGTCGGTTAAGTAAAAATTGCCTGGTTGGTAAAAATAAAAATTGATCAATGAAAGAGATCTATCAAACTTGATTATATAAAATAACTCTTACGTACTGGAATCTTTCGTGATATGAAATGCACGAAGTGCGGATGTCAAAATCTGTTCTGTAGATGCTTGTCTTGATACTGTGATCACTCGAAATATTCGACGCCTTAGTGAACTGTTACCATCATATACTTTTATCATCTCTACTAAAATAAAAAATAAATAAGAAATTGGATTTAGTATCCACCATTGGATCGATTATTAAAAATCTGTATTAAATTTTGTTACATTTGTAGTATCTGTTGCATCTTTGGATAAAATAAACCTTGATAAAGATGTAAGAAAACATATACGCATTAAGTTAATTACCTTCATCCCCCTTCTCTTTATCATCCTTATCTTTTGCGGATCGTGGATCACGACCGTGCGGACCTTGAGCAGGCTCGTCATTATCGCGATACTTTGTATCGCTACTGCTAAATTCTTCGGATATGCTTCTTGCTAAAGACAGAAAAGAAGACATTGATTTAGATCCCATTCTCAAATACCGTCAGTTAGGGACCATCGAACACTAGATATTGCAAATACATCCTCTTTAAATAAATTCAATGTTAATGCACTTCATATCGATTACTCAGATAACATTAATGGTACGATAAGGGCAATCGGATATGATTAATAATGCTGTTTAAAAGAAAAGTGTCTTATTTGATAATAAAATGTAATAATAAAATAAGGAAGGATACGAACTGAAAGAATATCTTTTTAAAAGAGTTTATGGATTCGTAAAAAGGAACAAAGTTACTTCGATCTTTATCAAATGTTAAAAAGAAACGAGTTAAAAAAAAAAAAAGAAACACAAAAAAAGGAGACAGTTTGTATATGTTTATAAATATACATATATATATTGCATTCTATCGAATCCTTTTATCATTCTTAAAGAAAATTACACCTCTTACCATCGAACATTTACGATGGGTTTGTAGAACACACATGATAGGAAGAATTATTCAGTAGCATTCTTGTACTTCATTTCACTGCATAGTAGAGTGATAAGCATCATGGATTCTCACATAGCATCCAGCGGGCTGAGTGACAGTGCATGCACTGAAGCGAAACATACATACATGCTAAAACGAAAACAGTAACAAAATAACAACATTCATAAAGATCTGTATAGCACAATTTCTCGAATGAATATAGTATATCGATCTATTACTTTTTGTATTATTTATGTACCTGTGTCCTTCGTGTGAATATGAAATTGATCAAATAATAAATTCGTGTAATACTAACAACAATTAATCGTTTTTTTTTTTTTGGTTTCTTTACATATGCATTGTAACCATTCTCTGTTTAATTAACATCACTTATATAAATAGTAATCGTGTTTACCGAACAAATTAAAATAACGGCAACACCAGCGTGTAGGAACGGTCATAAATAATTACGATGATTAATTATAACGATATTCGTATTTGTCCTGTTGCAGCGTGTCTTCGCTTATTTGAAAATGTGTCGGTGGAAAAAGAAAGGGTAAAGAAAATTATATACGCAAGAAGCGAGTAAAACATTTGCTATGTACCACACAAGATGATGAATGTAATAATAATCGTAATGGCGATAATAATAATAATAATCATCATAATAACAGCGTGACCATATATGTGTATGATTTCTTAAAAATGCTATTAAACTCGTAAAATAACGGGTCTATGTACAGATGAAATAATAACAATAGTAATAATAATAATAACGGCTACTATCAACGATTCATCTTTCTTTCCGTTTTGCGCTACAGATATTGTAATATCGATTATGCTCACACAGATGAATATCCGATGATGGTAATATTCTAGATACCTCGAACATAAGGAGGGGAAGCATGACAATTTCCATGGCAGCTACGTGGCAAAACTAGTGAAAGGCGCCTCAAAGCTTCAGCTAGGCGGCCTGCAGCCCCAATTTGTTCACTCTCAGCGAAATCGAATTGCTCTCCGATGTTATCTTCAAATAGAAGCAAAGGATAAGATCCAAATATTTGAAAAAATTTTGGTCAATTTGAATATCTTTGAAAGATTTCTGGGTTTTCTTTGAAAATGATAACCTGCGGCAAGCAGTGTGTCAATAAAACGTGTGAGTATGGATTTTGGGGTTTAGAATCTAACGAAGTTAGTTAAGTCTCTGCTAATGTTACTTTTTTTCAAAATAAATAGCATATCTATACATATGTGTGTATATAAATATATATATAGATATACATATCTATATTTGTAAGAGGGAAAAGAGATTTGAAATTTTAATAATGGAAAAGGCTATTCTATGTTAATGTCTTTACACATTTCGTACGAGTCGACGTACGAGTTTATTAATTACGAGACATCGTGAACGAGTCTAACTACTAACGTGAATATCCATTAAAAGCACAATGAAAGTAGCAACTATGACAATGACAGCCACAGAAGCCATAACGTTTGCGAATGTAAGTTAAACTGATTATTTCTTCGAACGTGTTTTAATATTAAGCTTAGAATAAATCTTTTGACGTCACGGTATATTTAAAGTGGCTTTTCACGTTTTTGTTTTATGATTGTAAATATATGCCAAATCGCTTTGTAATTTCGGAATGTCAAGTTACCTAAATTAATTACCTAATCGCTGGTGTTAATAAGAACTATGTGTGTATGTGATTTGGAATGTGTAGGGCAGTAAGAGATATGAATATAAAGTTATATGTAACCGGTTATAAAATACATTGCTGCATACATATAATGATATACATTCATATCAAACTTTCCATGATCACTAATATAATATTTAATTTATTTATCGAATAACAATATTAATATATAATATATATACTCAGTAATAAGATAGAAATTTATATCATAACAATTATCTACCAACAGAAATAGCGACTCTCGAAATATATTCTACTAGTTTAATATTGCATGCTCTAGGAAAATAGATATATATATTTATATATATATGTGTGTATGTGTATAAATATATATACACGCTTACGAAGTGTAGGTTCTTACATACTCTTACTCATAAAAGTGTATCGGTATAATGTCATGCAAAAAACCTTTTGAACGACAAATCGGAAAAAAATTACTCTCAAATTGCTTACACATCTTTCGTGAAGAAAAGAAAATATATCGGAAATAAACGAAAAGAATTTATATCGAGAAAAAAACTGTTCAATACTCTCGAAACGAAAATAACGACGCCATTATCTGTTATCTGAGTGTACCATTTGAAAAACTTATCGCAATTTAAAATGATATATATATCCTTTCCTCCCTTTTCATATTAACATTGGTCTAATTCACGATGTCGAGAATTTTCTTTCACCATATCTCTTGACGGCTAAGATGAGTAAAACGTAACTTCTAACAGCGAAGTGTTTATTGTACGTGTCCGTGTAAGCGATACTTCATTCCATTATTCTAATTACCTCAACACTAGACGCGCTTTAGCTTGTTGTTGTACGCTCGGCTATCGCTATATGGATATGTATTCTTATAATGCAAACACTTACGGCAGGAATACTCACGCGCCAGGACTTCTTTACGACGCACTTGCACTCCAATAATCGCTTCCATCGGTACTTCGGTACGCGGAATACTGACGGCATGCGGCGGCAGATAAATTGATTCCAAATTCCCAAATGTACATTCGGAGGGGATGCTTTTGTAGCAGAATGCGTGCGACTAAACAATAATAACATTCATCTTAATATTGTATCATATTGATGAAGCTAATTACAGTGGCGGCCATCTTGATATTATATTTCCAATCATCCTCGAAAGAAATAACAATTAACGCTAAACCTACCACGACCAGTCTCATACCTAAGTTTACTGTTTCTCCATTTTTTTTAAATAATGAAGTTACTTTCATAGAAATTTTATTTATTAGCTTGTTTTTGTTCAAGTATTTGTTATAAAGATAAATGTGATGAAAGTCAATATACGTTTAACGTTGGTAGGTTTAGTGTTAATCCTTTGCATTTCTTTTACGTTTCACCAAATCGATAATGATAAATATGATGAAAATTTGTTAGTTGAAAAAGTAAAACATTAAAATTACAAATGCATTTCGACTTGCCAAAATAAACGTTCGCGTCATCGATACTGGCATTCCGAGTGCAAAGGGTTAACATGGTAAGACATGACGTGGGGATGAAGCTAATTATAGTGGCGGCCATTTTGATATTATACGAAATGGTATAATAATATAAAGATAGCGATACGATCGTCGTGACATCACACGAGATAACACGATAATTATTTTAATATAACATGGAGACTATGGGGGTTACTCGTTTGACTTTGGTGATACAGTAAAAATGTTAAATTTGGAATTTTACCGTGACGCCACACCATTCGCAACGAAACCCAGAAAGGCACTCGGCGGAGAAGCAACTTTTCTTGCATACGGCACACTTGGAATTGCTGGGAAGATTTCCTTCTCGCCAGTGATGCGTGTGCTTTACAGCAGCCAAATCCTTTCCAGGTAAATAAGTTGCGTTTTCTTTGCAATCTGCTACAGCAAAGTCCTGACATTCTGTGTGTACGAAATACTCGCATACTGCAATTGTGAAAATATAATTTTTTTTTTTTTTTTTCAAATTTACCATCAAAGCATACCATTTCTCTTTCTCTCATTATAAACAACTTACTTTGGCAATGTACGGACAAGTTATCATCCAACCGTTTCCGACAAACGTTGCAGAATTTTCTTTTGCGATGTACCTGTTCGGACCAACAGTGTGCGACAGGGTTCTGTGTATAAATAAACAGATTAATTAAAGCGGAAGTAACGTAGTTGCAAAAGAAAATGAGAAGACAAGTTTCTATGTACCTTAATCAGGCTTGCCGCGATGCTGGAGCAGGGAGACACGACAGCCTTGAGACAGCGGTCGTGCACCACGAAGTTGCAAACTGTAATAATAAACACGAAAATAAGAAAAACAAGATTCTGATACTAACATTTATAATTTTTCACCTATCTTTTCTTTTTTATTTAACAATAAACGTATGGACGATATAACGTAAATACTCGTCGATATTAAACGATAGAACGGGTTACGATCGCGACGTTATGAACGTATTTACGAAGCAAGAGAAGCACTTTGTAGATACTATGCATATTTATAGAGGAAAAATCGTTAGGACTCGAAGAAGAAAAGAAGAAAAAAAAAGGGAAAACGTGTAACAGCCGAGGAAAGGGACACGACGTATATATAAATTTCGAAGCGTGCTTCGTATTTCCGGTTTTCTAAAAATACTCTCGTCCTTGAAGACACCTTACACACACACACATACACATGTATATAGATACATGCCGTCAAAGGCGTGTTTCCCCTCCCCCACCCCATACGAGCGCTTATAATCGCGTTAATGAGTTCGAATCCACGGAATATAATTTTCGAAACGGTAGGCGCGTCGTGTTCACGAGCTGATCGATCTTACGCTCGTCCTACACACGCTCGAGATCTCGCGAGATATATAGAGTGAGACAGCTTTACAACATCGATGTAACCACCCGTAGAAAATAATCTCTCGAACGTCGAAGAAAATTTGACTAACGATCGATCGGATCGCTTTTGAACCGATAGTCTATTCAAAATTTCATCGATGTACGATGAATCTTAAAGAAAAAAGAAAGTAACGAATTTATTATTTATTAATTAAGATTATCTTATTTACGAGATTAAAAATTCTTAAGATAAACTTTTGCTTATAATAAAATAACGTTGCCATAAACTTTCCGCTTTTTTGCTTCTCGTTTCTGTTTATCGAGAAGATATAAAAGGGGGGATGGAACGAAGGAAGTGTCATCGTCGATGAATCTACGCTAACCTTTCGTTTTCTACTTCATTGGCAATCGAGTTGCTTTTTTAAAACGACTAACTACGTGCACGGGAGCAAGAACGAGAGCCTTTTCCACCTTTTTGCTCGTCGTGGCGAGCCCTTGCCTTCCGTCCGCCACTCCTCGTATTTCGAGCTCGCCTTCTCTCTCTCTCTCTCTCTTCCTCGGCCTTCGACTACCCCACACCACCCCCCACGATCAATGCTCGCGAAAAGACCGACAAAGGCGACATCTGACGGCATTTCTAAAGGGTTTCTACCACCTCGAGCGATCTCGATCTATGGAAAAATCGAGTATTACCATTTTCAAGAGTACAAATGGCGGCAAATTCAATTTTTTTAAAAGTAATACTAACATAAATGGTAAAATAATACGATTAATTTTCGGTTAATAATTTAAAACCGTAGTCTACTTTATCGATCGGTGTATGAAAAATCGACGAATCGAAAGATGCAACGAACTATCTTAAAAAAAAAGCCAGGAAAATGATAACTAGATATAAAAATTCTTTAAAGAAGAAAAGGCGTTCGATCGTGTTAACCGAGCGGCGCCCGTATATCGATCGTGTCCCCTTTCGCCATCTGTTTTCCGGAGCTGTAGGATTTCGAAGCAGCTTGAGAGAACACGCTTCGCCGAGAAGAGATTCTCGAAAGAGTGAGAGAGAGGGAGAAAAAGCCGAGGTCGCTTCACGGCTCGCTCGTCCAAAAATACACGACCGTCTCCGTCGATCGACGCGTTCTTCTTATCGACGCTGACGGGGGGAGGTTTCTTTTTTTCGAAGTAAAGGTTCGATCGTTTCCCGATAAGAAACGACCTCCTATCGATATATCAATCGATATATCGATTATCATAAACGAATATCTCGAAGGGAAAAAAAAAAATGATAAGAAAGAGGGTCGTTTTTTCGAAGGGCTGCTATCCCCCTCCTATATCTCTCTCATACACGCACGGTCTTCCCCACATACTCTTATCCCGCATAGGCGTAGAACTAAGAAACATTTGTAAGCAATAAAAATGTTCGATCGAATGTCGATAAAAAAAAATGCCAATACCTTCGCAGATGTACCCCTGCTGAATCAGACCCCAGAGCATATCCGTACAGCTGTGGCAGTACGTTGGCTTGTGAAACGTTTTCTTATTGAAACTATGCCCATGGCTGGCTGGAGTCTCGGCCGAGACCGACGACGCCATGTTCCCCGTTCCACCGCGGCACCTCTCACGCCAGATTTTCACCGTGAAGCTATACAGGGCGCGCCGCGCATCGACGACGACAACAACAACAACATAATTACACGCCGAGTACTACGTGATCTCGAAACCGTACGCGTACATAATTGCGTTGGGTCGAATGCCGTGACGACGACGACGACGACCGCGGCTGATCGTTCGGCTGTTGCTGGTGCTGCTCTCTCCTCGCTAGCGAGACGATGATCGTCGTGCGTCGCTTTCGTCTTCGTAACGTCGCCGTTTTGTTGTTGTTGCTTAGCTTTGTCGTCGTCGTCACTTTTGAATTTGTTATTGCTGATGTTACAATCGTACACTTCCTACTACTCGTCGTCCTTAGCAGCGTCACGTCTCTAACGCGCATTATTTCTCGAACCACCTCGTCGCGCGACGACCGTACGACGACACCACCGGTTATAATAAAAACGATTCCTCCTTGACAGCTCCACCTTTCTACTCTTCTTTTCCTTCTTATCTATCTTCTCCAAGTTTTCTTCTTCTATCCTTCTTCCCCGATCGTTCGATGACAGCAGCAGCAGCCCTTTCGATACACCGTCGTACGTCCTACGCCGATAATCGACAGATAACGTCGATCTTATCATCACCACCGTTCCGTTTCTTCAAATTCCGGTCCGTTCCTTTTTTTTATTCTTCTTTCTCTTCCTTTTAGCCTCCTCCTGCGACCTCGTCCGCGGGACTCGACCCGCGGCCTGGATCGCGCCCTCGTTCGACGCCTATGTCGTCACTGCCGGTGCCGTACACCACTCTCTTTATTCCTTTCTGATTTGTCTTTTTTTTTTCTTTCTTTCTTTCTTCTCTAATTACCCCTCTTTTCTCTCAAAATGTAATACTTTAATTTCTCCGAATATTTTTCGTGATCGTACGAATCGGAGATACACTTTCGCGATGATTTATGAACTTGAGGTAATATCGGCTAAAAACGAGAGACACGACGAGACGGGAACTCTCCTCTCTTCTCTCGGGCTCGGCCTCGCGTTCGCGCAACCGAGACACGGACCGGCCGCCGAGTGGCCGCACTGACATCGGCCTTCCGTCACGGCCACCTGCGCATGCGCACGCCCGTCTGATCGCACCCTCTCACTACCGTACCTCGCTACTATCGGTACCCTTGGCTATATACCCTCTTTTTCACAAATTTCATATCTCTTTTTTTTTATTACATTAACTATGAGTATTCTAACCTTGTTTTTTTATGCTTTTTAACGATATTCCGAACTCTCGTGTCACTTATTACAACCATCTTGAATCACACGGTTCGTATGTCACTCGTACGATTATTCGCGAAGACTGGAGTGATTTCGAAAATATTTTTCTAACGAGTCACATCGTTTGTTTTTTGAAACTAATAACGTGATTCTATTGTATTTTTTGTATAAATAAACGTTCACTATTATTTGCACGATAGAATCACAGACTATTCGAAATTTCACTCGGTAAGGGTACCAAGGTTTAACCTTCCAGCGTTGATTTCGCCGTAAGCGTCAACGTAGTGCAGGACAGCGCGCTTGCTCCTTCTCGTCCTTACCCTCCCTCTCTTTCCCTCCTACACCACATCCCTCTCTTCTCCTCCCACTCCACATCCCTCTCGTTCCCTCTTCCACTTTCGAGAAGTCGACTCAGCCGCGTTCGAGCGCGCTCCACCCTGCTGCTTACGATCGGAGGATGTTCGACGTTTCCTTCGGGACTCGTCTTTTCCACTTTTATATCTCGAACTTTCTAATATATCGAAATCCAACCGATCGACTTCGATAGAACGTTTATATTACTTTTTTTGTTTTTATTGGAGAGTAGAAAATCGATTGAACAATTTTCTCATCGATCGCGTTCTCCATTTTTCATTTTCCCCCATTTTATCGAATCACGATGTTAACTCGGTTACGAGCCCCTTACGATCGCTATATCGGCTTGATGAAACGACATCGTAAAATGGACGTCATTGATCCTTTTTCGAGTAGACGCTTATCGCTTAACGTATATACACACTTGTGAGATAAAACTATACCTCTGGTGTATTCTCGAAAGGGGTAGGGGAAGACGAAGACGTCATCGTTGTCGAATCGTACGATAACGACGACGATGATGGCGAACACGATGACGAAGCGGGCAAGGGTTACGCCGTTAAATCGTTGACGTTATCGTCGAATTGACACGCGCCGACGCGTTCCGTCTTTCTTCTATCTCTCTCTTTCACATTCGATTTCTTCCTTCGTGAAAGAAAATAAATCCCCTCCCTCCAACCCCTATGATATTTATCGACACGTTGTTACGTGCTGGTTACACACCGGAGATGACGCCATTTTGGGTGTACATCAATCGAATTAAAAATGTTTCTTTTAAAGAAAGGAAGAAAATCGTTAGTATTACTAAATCAAACGCGTGAAACACGAGACGAATAAAGGCAAATGGAATTGTTTCTGCGTGTGAATCGCGCGTATCGGTGTTCGTGATTTTTCAATAAACGGAAAGACCTTTCAGAAACTGCGAAGGGGGGAGGGTGCAGCACGCAGAAGGGAACGTTTCCCGTTCGAGTATCTTCGTCCCACATCCTTCTTCTTGCGTCTCTAACGTTCTATTCATTCGCGTTTATGTATATGCGTATATGCTGTACCTGGTACGTTAGAAGTTGGACGTTTCTGACGCGTATATTGTCCGACGATACGTAAATTATACTACTGAAACGGCCTCGATGTAGCATTGTACTTGTAAAAAATTATATTTGATGGTAATATCGTTGAATGAAAAAAAGGGAGGAGGATAGATTCCTTTTTTTAAGATGACAAAGTTATTCTCGTAAGATTGTAAAAAAAAAAAATTAACATTTTATAATCTAGAAACGAGAGCGTACCCCGTTAAAGGTTTTAGGATTTTTTTATTTTGTTTCTTTTTTTTTTTTTTATATACTTGGATTTTTCTTATTTTTTTTTTTATTATGGACGGAGCACAAAGCATCGTCTGTCAATAGGACATATAATCTTAACGTAAAATACATACTTTGATCTTAACATCGGTATATCGTTAACTCTATCCATTCTGCGTGTCTCGTTAAAAACGTGTGCAGTCTGTAATAACGTAGATTATAAAATATTTGTAGTATAAACTAGTTTTGATTACACTTCAATGGGAAAAAGTTACTATTTTAAACGGTATAGTTTTTAAGTTACGTAAGATTGAGTTAATTTTTACATTAAATCGTGCTCTCGTTTGGTATTATATTTCTTTAAAAAGTTTTATCGTATTCTTTGTAATATCTTTTAATATGATAAAATCAATTTGAGAATTCTTCGTATTGCAATGAAAATTTCGAGAAAAAAAAAAATGGTCTTAGGCCATTTTTTATTAATTACTACGTGTTATGGAGCGATTACAAAGATCGTTGAATTTATTTAAATTTTCTCATTCGAGCGACAATCGTAATAAATTTGAATTTTTTAATTCGTATTCCTAAATATTACGCGATTCTACTTTTGAGTTATTCTTGTTTGAAAAAATCAGTAACTACCATATACACGAACGATATGTTATATTATCGTTTATATGAATACTGCAAAAGAATGTTTCAATATATGTATATATATATTTATATATATTTCACTTATTGTCATTGTTAAATTTAAGAACAATTTCAATATACTATAGACATTTAAATCCGAAGCGATTTTTGATACCCATTATTTCTCGAGTGCCTTCCCTTAAACACAGTTAGCGTCGATAATTAGATATTTACGTCTCTTCGAATATTATTTTTCTTTTCTTCAAATAGATTAGGAGTATTAGGAATTCAACGAGAACTTTGTAACATGACTTAATGATAAAATTATGAACATACTTAGAATATACATTGAAATGCTTATGTAATTAGTAAGAATCTGAAACTCTGACTGTAATTCGCTATGTACTCGATAACAATGTTCCTAAATATAAATTCGTTTATGCGATCGGCAACAGTGTAGTTCTAGTTAAATTGTTGAGTAAAAATCTGTAACTTTCATATTATATTTACATGCGTATTTATGTGGGTCAACTAAGTGTAATTATGCACCCAAGAGCGATTAACAGTCTGTATAAATGCAATCATTAATTATAAACGTAATAAAAACCATATGTAAGTACATTTTGCGAACGATGCATCAGTCGTTACACTAGTATGAAAATAAAATGTGACTAACTAGAAGAATTGTGATAATGAAGTAATATAAATAAACTAATTACTTTCTAAGTCTTCCTTCGCTTATTTGATATGTAAAATTGCTACTTGTAAAACATTGGTGTAACTAATTTTGAAAATACTGAGTGGTTACTTAGCGATATCTATATTATACTATTCTTTCCCTTAATGCAAAGTTTGAGAAGTTTTAAATAGTAGGATAACGTATCTCTTTTTAAAATTCTTAACAACTCGTAGTTAAAATAACGTTTACAACCAGATTTAGTGCGGAATTGATTCTTAATTTATGTAAAATAGTAGCTTACGATATAATGAACGTGGAATGATAGAACATTCTCATAGAATATTATGCCAATCGGAAGGAAAAGAGCGTGGATGGAAAAGTATTATCCTAATCCGTGGTCTTCGAAGAATCCTTGAGGGGTCTCCTCCTGAAACATATGCAACATAAAAAGTTTAGGAGATCATTCGAAATGCTTTTACATTAGATATGAATAGGGATCAATTACTTTGATGCTGCGCTCTATTGTAAAATGTATATATACAATAATCAGAATATATGAGTAAGCAAACACGTACCTACTTTGACATAAGTTATCTTCTTGATGCAGCTTCAAATGATGAACTGAACCCTTTTCATATAACCAAGTAATAATTTGTATCGATACACAAAGTTGCACATAGCACGTTTATATACAGCATCTAAATTTTTAAGCTTTATTTAAAATGTTTCATTTTGGCATGCTATGGAGCACCTCACACATACAATTAATTGTGTTAAGAAACAAAAAGTCTATACAACAAACCACCATCAAACTGAGAACACAAATGTTAAAGTATATTAAATATGTTTTATTTTTTAATATCGTACTTAATTATACTAAAAAAATCTCATAAAATCACAATTTGTAAAAAAGGTAATACGCGATGTAACCAAAGATTACTTAATGTTACACATTAATGGGTTTATTACAAATACATTCGATGTTCTATTTTCACATTGAAAATTTATGTTATTGCTTATACTATATGCTTATACACATATAAAGACGATTCCAAATTGCACTTATTTAATATTAAAGTAATATATTTTCTTGTAGATATACACAAAAATTATAAGCAATTCTTCTTGATATACAAAGTACATGAATACAGATTTTTTTAGAAAAATGGTTATGATTTTATAAATACGTACAATATTATTGCCACAGTTATAGATTGTTAAAACCTACTTGATAACTACGAGGTAACATTAATATAAGTGAAAAATTCTGGTCACAGAATATAAAATTTCCATGTTGCAACATATATACATATGTATATATATGTATATATTACTTTGTACCACTTTTCCGGTCTTCATAATGCACGATTTATTCGTACAAAAATATGATATTATTCCTAAAATTGAGAGAGAGAGAGCTGAACAGTGGATAGGAGCTTTACGTTAAAAATCTTTTCTGATAAAGTTGACACACATGACGATGTGCACGATGGTATTGTTCTGAAGGTGTGTTTTTTCGATGTAGTTGTTCTTCTGGGTTGTCATTTTGGGCACGTAGAATTTACAAGAAAGCAGCACCTATAAAAGCCCTATCTCCCGCAGGGCACCCTCCACAGCTTCGTCCTTCCACAAACAAAGAAATACTAACTAATCTCAAATACTCTTGCGCCAATTATCTTTTAAACGCCTCTTAGTTTCATTTGTACAACATCATAAAAAAATATTCTCAATATAAGTATATCTTTGACAACTTTTCATTCCTTGTTATAGTCTATGATGAATGCCGATATAAAGAAACAGGTTCGCATACAAATTTATAATTTGGTTGTTATACTTTCTTTGATATACCTATCATTAGAATGCACTTAACATGTTTACATTTATACCAGTGCCATGTGTATCCATTTATAGATAGTCATAAAGGATTTGTTTGTTACATTTATAAATGACACTCTTTAAAAATCTATTACCAATGACACGTTGACACTATACTATAATCTTGATAAGTTTTCATTCCTAACACTTTAATATATACCTAACATGTACCTAAATGTATTTTTATATTTAATCATTATTATGGCATTAGCATCATATAAATTTATGAATAAAAGCAAATTGTGAATAAAGAATTTAATAGGGAAAGGTAAAGAGTTTATAAGTAATTATAAGTAGTTTTTACGATGATCTGTCATCTAGTATAAATGTTAATGAATTTATTAAAATTATTATTAAAATTATTATTAAAATAACGTAACGGTACACAAACATTAAAGAGTAGATGCAACAAAAAATTCATTATTTATTAAGATTTTTATCATACATATTGTCAACAAACAATGTATAACCAGCAGCATATCCATAGCAATATTTTTCATGTGTGTCACAATACTGCCATAAGTTTAGATTAAAATGATCAATTTGATTTTCCTAAGGACTTCTGTTATTAACATGACACAATGATATTGATTAAGTATTATATAATGCAAAATAATTAAGAGCTAATAGCAATATGTAAAATCACTGTTAATATTATGGCAATACTGTAATGCATATTGCAACAAAAGCAAGCATGCTTGTTTTATAGCAATTGCTTTATAATATGATATCAAGCTTATTATCACAAAAAAGCAGTATAACATTGTTAGAATTAAACCAACAAGAAAAAAAATCTTCTCATACTTCAGCCCAACTTAAAAATTGTTATATAAAATAAATTAATGGTCTATATGATGCTAATACAAATATGTCTTAAATTGTGACTGATCAAACCGACTAGACACAGTACACAGTATATTATGCAATTTCTTATACTATTTCTACTGTTTATATCACTTTCTAACATGTTTCATTCCCAATAAATTGATAGTAATATATCATGAATTATGTACATCATTTACATGGCACATTAAATATAAATTATAAACATAATCTCTGTATGTTGCTGTGAAATAAATAATCTGTTTTATATACTATGTTAACAACAGAGTGTCTCTCGTTAGTGTTGTGTAACAACTGGTTTGTTGAAAATCTTCTATGAATAACAATATATATTTAAAAAATACATGATCATGCAGTAAATAGTTTCCCACCATGGAGATGCTACTGCATACATAATAGTATATTGTAATAAATAATTATGTCGCAATATAAGCCTGCTTAAAATAATAACTTTACAAACACATTAAGCAATTTATGCACGCAGAATAAACTACTAAAATATTTAATGCTTAATGTTTTACTCAGCCCACTTCTCAGCTGTAAAATGTTGCTAAAATATATTTGTATACTTACTGATATAAAATGGGATGAGGAAGGTTTATAGTATGATATTGAAAACCCTTCTGTCTAAATTAATCATAGAAATTATATAGCAATAAAACATACTATCCAGCGAATACAAAAAGTATTGTCATTTCATAAGAAATTTGTGGCTGATAAAAACAAAAAATAATTTATTTTAAATACTGGAAAGAATAATATTGGTTAAAAGTATCAAATTTAATAACATTTTGTAACGAATATATTAAATTAAAAATTTAACCCATAAATATAAATTTTCTGACTTATTTGTACTAAAACTGCAAGTTAACCAATATACTTATCGCGGCTAACTATTTACCTTTTATAATCATTGAAAGAAACAATTCATTATTTGTACAAAACAAAATATAAGTTTCCAAAATATGGATATGCAGACAAAATATCTTTTAAGACTACCACAACAAATGAAGCCAAAATAAGAGAAGTAAGGCAAGTATATACATCAAATGCCATCCTTTGACGTCACACACAAAATATTAAGAGAATAATTATGCTCTTAAATATTATTTTAACTTGAAATTGTTTCATGCATATCAAAGATCATACTGTTATTCCGTATTATAATTATTGTGAAGTTGATTAAAAGAAATTAAGATAATGTGGTATAATGCCAAATATATTATGCTTCTTAGATATATAAAAATTTCATATAAAAAATATATATACCACATTATTTTATCGATAACAAGAAGATAGTAAACATGCGAAACACATAACTTGCATCACATATTTGGTAGTATTTCTGATAGAAATCTTTCAATTACTTGAAAATTGCTTATTACTCTTGTTAGAGACATTACACAGTAACTAGCAATAATAACAATAGTATTCATAGATTACTTAAACACATAACAGTAGTCAAAATAAAGTTTATTATGCATGTTCTGTAAAAAGTTGTTTATGTAAATTTACCCGTATAAAGTTTTAAATATTTGTATATAGCACATGTTTAAGTGATCTATGGATAACTTTTAGGAACAGACATGTGGACACAGTGTCAAGGTAAAAACATTACAATTCAATGGGTACATCTCCATAACTAACCTCCTGTAGTAAATCCTGAGCTGCAATGGCTTTCAATACATTCTTTTTGCTTGTTTCCTGTATTTCTCCACCAACTAGCAATTCATCCAATATGAAGTACGCCTTCTCAAAATTAAAGATTATGTCCAATTCGCATACCTAAACAATGCACCAAGAAAATACAGTTAGATAGAAAACATTCTGTATCTTTTATTATATTTCTACAACTATTAAGATTATACTAATTTATACTTACACTACCAAAGTATTTATCCAATAACTCGACATACCGATGTATAATTTCTAAAGTGAGCAATTCATTGTCATTTTGTTCTATTGCACAACAGAAATACAAACTTGCATATCTGCAATAAAGTGAAATCATTAATACATATCACTTTTTTTTTCAACATCTCAATTTCCGAAATAAAAATTAATACAGTTAACCCTCCTACACTACGGTATGCTACAACACTGTCCAAAAATTACAGAGAACCTAGTATAACATTGTACTTCTACTATTTAACGTATGTATTCATTTATCAATCTAAATTATGCCAATCTATCGTATTATAGAAAAGTTATCTGTATTACAAACTCATTGATCACATACCTCTTGTAAACAACTTTAACATCTTTCCACTCTAGAAAACTTGACATTTTTGGTTTTCGTGCAAGTATCGTAGTAATTAATTCTCTAGTGATCTTCTTCTTCAACTTATCCGGATGTGCAACATACCATTTTTGTAGTCGCAGCTTTCCTTGTCGGCTGAACAACAACATGAATTGCATCTACAAACACAAAACGCAACTATATGTATAAAGAATCTCTTATAAACATTCATTTATGACTAACGAGCAATTGAACACACCATTTTGTGCGAAATATATTTTGTATCGTATCCCTTTATTCAAAATACTTCCAAAAAATCACAAAAACACGATGTTTAAAAAACGGCGAAAGGCAACTCGACTTTTTATTGCTATTCGCCGTTTATTGAAAGAATAGGTTACTGCATACTATAATAAGATGACTGATCACTTATATCACTAAAAGGAACTCTACCCTTTATTCTAAGGCTTAAGTACGCATACGTTAGCGTACGACATTACAAAGATCTATTAACGAATTACGCCACGAAAGATGTCGACGTCATTTTATCACTTTTCAACTTCTTGACGGAAGTTACGTTTCTTACCGCGATACGCTTTTCTGTTTAACCGTCCTATACACATATTCTATTTTTTCTCTGTTTAAATAAATAATATTGCACAATGACAACGTATTTTAGATATCTAACAGTTTATGCATACAACTTTTTCTGATAAAGCATTTAAAAACTAAAGAAAAGATATAATAATAAACGATCGTTTAAGAAGAAACAGGGTCTCGGACCGAACTTCGCGATGATCAAAGCGCCACCTAGTTGTCATTTTGGTCGATAAGAGCGAAAGCGTATCAGCTGGAAAACACAACAGCAAGATGTCACTAAAAGCCCCTTTACACCAGGGTGTGGACACTCCTTACCCCCACCACCTTGGCAATTTAACGTAGTCCCCGCCGTTCACGCATGCACATTGTGGAAAATAATCAACTGGAGGGCAGCACTAACGAACGCAAAGCTGCCAACCGTGTTTATTGCTTCTGTTCGTATAGTAACTAGCCCGCCGAGGTCGAGATCATCGAGTAGAAGTGTAGTCCCCGAGAATGAGTGCAGTCCCCGCTAGCCCCTTATACCTGTTAACCCGTTAGCCTTCTAAGCCCGCGATCCGGCAAATTGGAAGGGGCACATAAGATACATACATGTTTAAAAAGCTGTCAGTTAAATAAATAGTAAGATAGATTCATTCCTCGAAATTGTTTATCGTCGTTTAATAAATTCATTGTAATAATAAAACGAAAGTTGACAATAAAAGAATGCTTAATAATAGCGGTACTTCAAAAATAATGAGTTAGTAACATTTGTGTATTTTTATTTCTTATCCCGTTCATACTATTTTAATATGTTTGTACTTATTTTATCCTTACTGAATGTAAAATAATTGTTCGGGTGGGTTATTTATTCCGCCAAGTATTTGTCGCGGAACCCACAACAAGCGCCGCGCCGTCTACAGCAGCTGATTTATTTATTCCGTGACAAATACTTGGCGTAATAAATAACCCACCCAAACAATTATTTTACATTCAATAAGGCTTCTATAAGTAAAAACCTATTAAAATAGTATGAACGGGATAAGAAATAAAAATACACAAATGTTACTAACTCATTATTTTCCAAGTATCGTCATTATTAAGCATTCTTTTATTGTCATCTTTCGTTTGATTATTACAATGAATTTATTAAACGACGATAAACTATTTCGGGGAATGAATCTATCTTACTATTTATTTAACTGACAGCTTTTTAAACATGTATGTATCTTATGTGCCCCTTCCAATTTGCCAGATCGCGGGCTTAGAAGGCTAACGGGTCAACAGGTTTAAGGGGCTAGCGGGGACTGCACTCATTCGCGGGGACTACACTTCTACTCGATGATCTCGACCTCGGCGGGCTAGTTACTATACGAACAGAAGCAATAAACACGGTTGGCAGCTTTGCGTTCGTTAGTGCTGCCCTCCAGTTGAGGATTTTCCACAATGCGCATGCGCAAACGGCGGGGACTACGTTAAATAAGGCTCCTATGCTTATGCATTGAGTTACAACACCCTGGTTTGCATCCAAGCATTGTTGGAATTCAAAGTTTATTAATTTTGGTGCGTAAATGTTCTCCTAATGGCATTATAACAGTATCGTTTATTTAGTATAATTATGACCTTCGTTTTGCGTAAATTTAGATGATATTTAATTTAAATGAATACAAGTGTATTCTAATAGAACTTTTTCATCATGAACGGGGACTCTGATCATCGGTTGAATGACTGGTAAATAGTAATTTGTTTGTAATCAAAAAAAAAATATGAATTCAAAATATCATTATCTATATTAATTATTATCAGTAGATAAGAAAGTAACTTTTATATTTATATTTTAAATAGTGGCATCTGTAAAAGGTCATCATACATGGAGTGGGATGAATATTTTATGTCTGTAGCATTTTTAATTGCAAAGCGTAGTAAAGATCCAGTGACTCAAGTTGGTGCTTGTATAGTCGATAATGACAACAGAGTAGTAGCTGTTGGATATAATGGAATGCCTAAAGGTTGCAGCGACGATGTATTCCCTTGGCAAAAAAAGTCTACTGATAAATTGGAAGAAAAAAAATTATATGGTAAATATAATCGTGTTATGCTACCATAAGAGTAGACCAATAATATTGTATGTTAGCTAATATAATATTACTTGCTTTTTACAGTATGTCATGCAGAAGTTAATGCTATTCTAAGTAAAAATTGCAGCGATGTAAAAAATTGTAAAATGTATGTAGGTCTCTTTCCTTGTAACGAATGTGCTAAAGTAATTATTCAGTCAGGACTCAAGACAATTATTTATATGTCAGATAAACATAAGCATAAGATTAAGACTATAGCAGCAAAGAGAATGTTTGATGCCGCAAATGTACAATATCGGTATGATTTTCTTTTGTTTTAGTTTATAGAAAACTAATACACTTTACGTATAAGTATCAACCTTATTTGTTTTTTTGTTCTTTATAGGCAATATATACCTAAAAACCAAAAGGTTGTAATTGACTTCAATGAAATTAATCAACAAGGTGGTCAAGATGAAATTAATCAACAAGATGGTCAAGATGAAATTGATTGTCTTGTAAATGGTATTGCTATAACAAACCTTCTTTAACCAGTCCTAAAAAATCCAAAAGCACAGACAACGCGTGAAGAAGAAATTGCGCTGAAACGAAAAGTTGAATAAAATAATATGATTTTGTAGATTATGTATTTACTTATTTATTTAATATTTATTTTCCTTTTGACATGGTATAGGTCAAATCTTACTTAAATAAGAAGTCACCGAACAGCCACAACCGTGACAAACTGCTGCACATTGGTATTCTCTGTGAGTCAGTCGATATTTACATATAAAATTTAATGAAGAATAGATACAAACGCAGATAGAGAATACCACCTCTTTTTTTCTAATTCTTTACACATATAGTCACTTTTATTTTCCACCTTGATCGGTCGTGGATGTAAGAAATAAATAAACTAATGTACAGAAAGTGAATTAATTTTGTAATAATACAAGTATAATATTAAGTATATAACACAGTAGCTTTTATAAGTTACCTGCTGTACATATCTAATGGGTGAGAGGATGTAGTATGACACATAGAAGCATGTAGTACAACTCCTTTGAAACGATTAAAGGACAATTGAAACTACATGTTTAACTTGTCCATACTATTATATTAATAGAATGAAATTAAATCCAAATGTGTATGTATATATATATGTATATGTAAATATGCTTATGTACATACTATACATATGAAAGTCTGTTTTTTTTTTTTAAATGTATCCATTATCTTCTTTTAGAAGAAATTTAGAAATGTAACAGGGGAAAAGTTAATCATGGAAAGAATTATTCTACAAGTTCACCTCGGGGTAAAGTATTTTTTTTCTGTGAACACTGGAGCATCGTAACTTATAGGATATAGGTAAAATATTTACAGCTATATCATACGTAAAGATCGAGGCAAGGACTAAAGGCAAATTTAGATTCAGCATCTGAAAAATGTGTGATCCTTAATCAGCATTGTTTATTTTGTCTAATCACTTACGAGCGAGATAAAAATTTTCGTGAGGAAGTAACAACTTTCGGCAAAGATTAGAGCTATGAATTATGTGTGTTTGTGTTTATGTGTGTATGTGTGTATATGTATCATAAATCTTTTCCACGATCGAACGGTCACACATTCAGAGAGAAGGAAAGTATCAAAAGGAGAGAACAACTTCTGATTTCTTCAGTTTGTAGATGCATGTGTCTTTAAATTTCGAGAGCGAGAACTACGATCGTATAGAAATATTCCTGTATATAATTCATTACAAGCTATGACAATGTTTAATGATCAGATGACTACCGATGAAACGAATGATACTTACAGATAGATGCTTACGCGTAGCATTAATTGCATAGCCCTGAGAACATATACCATGCATTTTACAAAATGAACAGCTTATTTGTTTTTTTTTCCTTTTTTGTTTTTAAACTCGTATCGCTCGGTAATAATTATTCGTATAATATTTTCATTACAAGGTTTCCCATCGATTCCTCTATATTTTATTTTATATTCGATATCCAGCGGCATCTTCGAATTTTGGGGTAGGTTTAGCATAATACTGATACACTAGAAATGGATATTATTATAATTGGACGTTAGCTACCTTATCGGATGTTTGCGATTAGCATTGAGCCGAAACGGTATCCTATCGTGGAAAATAGACAGACTGGATTAGATATTATATATGTATTGGCAAAGTATTGCTGGAAGTATGTACAAAGATTATCGTTACCATTTTATCATCGATATCGTCATTAATATCATATATATATATCGTCATTGTAATTATCATTTCGCGAGATATAATGATCGTTCCTGTGACAATTCGAACGGAAACCCCTATCAAGAAAGAAAATGAATGAGTATATATATCATCCATTAATATCTTTTTGAAACGAAAGCATACACGAGGTAATCACAAGATATTCTCGATTTATACCGGTAGGCTTCACTGTTATTTTTATTAAAACTTCTGTAATCCGTTAACATACAGATGCATGATATTCGTTATCGACACTTATTGATTTCAATTTTATAAGATACTTTGGTAATTTGCGTATACAATACGCAGCTTATGATTCTTATAGTAACTTTCACAGAGACTTTCGTAGATGAGCACAACTACTTCTTTAATAAACTGTTCGATGGAATATCAGGGCTCCAATCAAAACGTAGATCATTACCCTGGAGAAACGAAGAAATAAAACTCGCGCGTGTGTACGTGTGTATGTACGTGTCTATTAAGTGTATGTTCAATAAGGAAAACGTTAGATCGCATATAATCACTTGATCGAACAGTACTCACAGGTGTGTGTGTGTGTGTGTGTGTGTGTTTTTGTGTCAGACGAACCAGAATAGTTAATTTATATACGATATGGAACAAGGTCCATCCAGCTGCAGCGACGGACATGCATGGTAATCGATGCTCGATGATCGTCTAGTGTTCGCAGACTCTACACAGTAGAGCAATATTTAGGCATATCGCTGGAGACAGTACACCTTATAACATCCGAGTAGAAATACTCATAAAGCGCGCGCATTATGAATGTATACAAGTCTTGTTTCATTTCTTTGTACCAATATCGTTAGTCTCGCACGTCTTATTATACAACACTGCACCCATCCCACCCCATCCCTACCCCGTTCTCAGTACACTGTTAACATTCCTCACTTTGAATCTAGCCAGTCCTGGTAAAATAAGATCGTGTGGCTCGTTTCATCGATGTGTGTCCAATTGATTTTATTTAACATTATTTACCTATGCCAGTCACCTTGTCTCCTCTCGTATTCTCTAATCTTTTTCTTCTTGACTTTCTTGTTTTCTTCTTATCTTCATTTATATTCTCCTTCGATTAGCTTCAAATTTGTTAAGATCGTTTAGCCAGCAGCGTCGTTCGAGCCACTGTTCCAGTCCACTGTTATCAAATCACTATATGTAGAAGATCTTCCGTGAACAGCTAGGCGTCCTACGGGCACGTATACACTTGCCGACAAAAGTTAAGAAAAAAAACAATTCATGGAGAACTTTAGAATGTATCTTACCTCGTAAAAAAATAGATACATTCAAAAGATCATTTTTATAATGGAAATACATCTCTTACGCTACAAATAAATAGGATGTATAATAAATAAATAAATTGATTGTATCTATATAACAAGACAGGATATACTGCAAAGTTCTTCAAGGATTAATTTCTTTCGAAACTTTTGTCGGTATGTGTAATATGGTGTATAACGCTGCCGTTTATTAGTCTTTTAATCTATCGATTAGCCAATTTCATTTTGACTCCGTCTCTCCGCGCGATTCCCATTCGTTCCATTTAACTCTCCTTTTAATCATTGAACGTTGTAGCATCGAAACGCTCCGACATTATTTGACCGATCTCTCCAATGTTGCCTCGCCTAACTACGTAGCAAAAAGCCAGTGAGGACGCTAGATAGCGCGTACCTGGATCAGTTCTTGATCGAGTTCTCTTTTTCTTGATGATTGGCAGTAGGTTTAGTAGTCTCCTGTACCCGGAACGCGGTGGCATAAGGGAAACGTTTGTGACATTTTGTCGTGAACTCTGCTAACGTACTGTCGCAATAACCAAAATCACCGTTTTGCATAGACTCTAGCACCTTTGTGCAATTCTTAAGCGTGACACCCTCGAGTTCTTCGATATTTGTCACCAATGATAAAGCTTTCGCTTGTGCCGACGGTTCTAAAAGATATAACATTCGTGCTCCTTGAAGTAAATGCGGTAAGGAGTCCCTGTTCTTCTTCAGGTATTCCGCGTTGAGTTGAACAGCCGTCGAATCGGCAAATATGTCTGCCGTTTGTCGTTTTACCACTTCACCGACTGCACCCTCCAATGACAGTCGACTGGTGTGCAATAAAAATCGTACTAGACAGGTGTGGAGATCTGGATTATTCGCGTCTAGCCTATGAGCACGTTTTATCGACCGCAACATTATCAGAGTGCGTCCTGCAAAAGAGAGATTCTAATCAGTATGATGCGATATTTGAGAAACAATTGGGATTATAAAAATTATTCGTCTTTTAGATATGGACAAATATTATCAATCATTTTTTAAATTATTTTTTTCAGACGATTTCTTTTCTAGATCTCATCGAGACGTTGTTGTTACCTTTACGAATATAAATCTCGAAAGCCATCAGATGCGTTTCTATTCTGTTCGATGCCAAATCTTGAAGTGGTTGTAAAAATTTGATTGCTTGCTCTAACGGGTCTTCGACCTAAAAAAAATCAATAGGATAAATATGAATTATTTAATCAACAAGCTATAATATAATATTATTATTAATATATAATAACAATGAGGGTTAAACAATGATTATTCCTAAATTTCTAACCCAATACCGACCCTTTCTAGCTTTTCCGGGATAAGTTCATCCAAGGTGGGCTGTTCCAGATCAGAATCCGTTTGTTGTCGTGATTTATTATGCTGTTCTCTCTTTTCCTGAGCCTGAGCAGCCTGCTGTCGTTCCAACTCGGCCTTCCTACGTTGCTTTCTCTGTTTATTTCGAAGCTTCTTTAACTCAGACGGCGCCAGGTTCTCTGTGAACAATAAATAAAACGCAATTTTAATGATCACGAAACTGTTAACAGGCCACGGAACGTTGAAATCCTGTTTGTTCGTTCTTTCGTCGACTGTCACTTTTACTTTTTACGGCTACTTTTATTCGCCAAGGTCAAGTGGTACACCATCGTGATTAGGTAGCAATTATTCGCGTGGATTTCGCAAAGTCTTTCTGGTTTTGTGGATTACGAGCGGGAAAGAGAGAACTAGGATTTTCTGTCAGACTGTTAACAAGTACGGTATGCGTGCACGTGTCTCGTTCGAATCACGTGCAGCCACATTTTACGATGTTATACGTGTGATAGAAATAGAGAAAGGACAAGAACCGTTAAATGTAAATTATAATATACAGGACGTCTCGTTAATGAGTTACCCAATTTTTTAAAAATATTTTCGATTAATTGTAACGGTTGGAGAAATGTCAAAAATCGTCTTTTAATAAATTAGTATATCGAAGGTATTTTTTGGTCAATGTTTATCATATTTTTTTATTCCAAACAATTAGTATACTATGTATATTCTTAAAATTGAACGATTCATCTATATCTTGTATTTTATTGGCACTAATTGTAACAGTATGCAAAACTATCCGTGTATTTAAATCGTTAAGACGTTACGTGGATTCTACTGGTCTTTAATTGCTCTCGAATTAATAGAGAACTCATCGAGCAACGAGGAAACGCACTTTCCAATTATGTAAGAGATAGCTGAAGCTTTATTAGCGGATAACGCTGACATGCTCCGTAAATTCGGACAAAAATGGCGTTGGTGGAGTTACCACAGAAAGAGAGCTTCGATACCGTGAAAGAGATTTTTTTTATTGGATTACGTAAAAATGATAAACTTTTTTTCTCTTATCTTGTTAACGAACCGAGTTACCATATACATAGATACGATAAAATTAAATACGTAAATGTCGAATCGACTTTGCATAAATTCGTATGTTTAATATTAATATTGTTAACAATTTTTTCAAAAGAAATAAACAGAAAAATTACACTTTATTCTTTTTTTAATCAACTATAAAAGTGAATGTAGGACATAGGTGACCCACGTGTCAATATTATATGAAATGTATTAAAAAAAAAAAAAAAAAGAATTTATTGAAATAAAACAAGGATTTGGAAAATGTCTAAAAAATAATGATAAAATTCTTTATTCGATATATAAGAAACCAAAAGACGAACGAGTCACGAAAATTGCGGTATCGGTTGCACGCGAATCATCGAAATTCGTCGATTTCGCACGATCGACCGTCACGAACGCGTCACGATCTTAATTAGAAAAGCGAGTTATGCGAGTTAATCGAGGATGGATTTTTCATCCTTGATAAAGAAGGAGGACCTTGCACGCCTCGCGAGTTTGCGTAGGAATGTAGAGCAATGGGCAGCACCAACGCGAAACGTTTATGCTAATCGTATCCCTGGATAAATGTACTTGATTAGACTATACTCTGTATCTACATACAAAGACAGACATATGTTTTTAATTGATTCACAAACCGGAGAAAATCGAACCCGATTATTTTCGATTTTCAACGAATCAGTGAAGTCATCTAAATAACATAGTTCTCCTTTCTAATCATCATCGCTTAAGATCGATCGTAATATCGAGGTTGTTAGAATACAATAGAATCTAACGTTTCCTACGTGTGTAAGTACTCCTACGTGGTTTTATTTCGTAGTTGGTTGGTACATGGGTAACAGGTAAAGAACATACAGCCATGTGTTTCGAGCTAGAGTGTACTAAAATCGTTTATCCGGTTATTTTCAATGCTCGACCGCGCCTTAGAAGCGTCTCGACGGTTATCGCATGTCGTGCACGTGATTTCTACTCCCACGTTATCTGTCCAAACGAATTCTGAAGTAAGAAACACGAACGTCTGTGTCGAAATCGATAAAAATGAAATATTTATTTGATTGAATTTTATTCAAAAAGACAATCGCGAAACTTACCAAAATTGGCAGATAGATTTGAATTTGCCGCGATAAATGAGAATTACGAAACACGGACACGAAATTGCTGCGAGGACACGGCGAACGTGAAAGGATGTTTTAAGCGATGATTTGACGTAAAATTGGAGAAGGAATTTTTTATTTTGTTTTCCAGTAATTTTAACACGAATTAGAATACGCTGAATTACTTTTTTTTCTTTAGATATCTTTTTTTTTTAATTCATACAAATATCTAACGAATTTAACGATACGTAATAAATTCGATTTATGACGCTATTAGAATCGTTTCGATTCGGAAAATTAATTCCACGATTTATCTTTGACGTTCGTTAACCACGGAAATCCGTATTACGTTCGCGAGTTCGGACGCTGAATAAGCGGAAGTTCAAGAACGCGCTGACGATAAAAAAAAAACACGTGGACCTCGAATCTTAGAATTCCTTATATGAATTTTACGATACAGCTAATTATAATTATATGTGTTCTCGACCAATGTGATCATGAAGAATTTTATATGACGTAGAATTAACAAATTGTAATTTCGTTATAAAAAAAATTTGGAATTACATTTAAAACAAATTCAAATCAATTACATTTCTATACATTTTGAGTGATTATTATCAATCAAAGGTAATCGCTGAAGTACCATTGTAATTATGGTAGTACGTTCATATCACGTGGGATTGCCAAATGAATTTTACCCTGGATAGTCATATTAAAATATTTAATTATATTTGGTATGATTAAATGAAATTACATTCTTATCAATACTATATTTCCATCACTAGTGATCACCATAATCGTCGAACACTACAACCTCGCTGAGAAAATAAATGGTTGTTACGAGTGACCACCGTGATAGTCGACGCGTCAAAAGATAAAAAATAGCTACATCGACTTCTTTCCTTTTTGAAACTCGCCGGCGATAGAATCTAATCGTTACAACAAACTAGATTCATTAGAAAACCGCGAGTCTTGTTTCTTACAAAGTCGGCCTTCCCATTTGAAAGAAAATCGCTCGTAAAATACATATCGAACGATGAAACGCTTCGATTATCTCGCTAATCACTTTTGCCAGCTTTAATAGAGTTTCTTCGGATCATTTGAATAAAAATTCAATTTGAACGAGTAGAAAAAATAAAAAAAAAAAAAAACGGATGATGAGTAGCAGATAACAACGCGTGGATGTTGTTTAACATTACGTAAGTCGCGCAATACGGTAATTCAATCGCGTCTCTGTTTCTAACGATTATGAATAGACAAAAATGACGACGTTATAGTGAAAAGCGTAAAACGTTGGCGTGAAGTGTTAACTATAAGTATTTTATGACTAACGAGCTAACAGTATCTACCGTTGTGTTTCAGCGAACTCGTTATGCGTAAGCAAACGATTCGCGGAAACATTCGGGCGATCTGCATCAGCTTCCTAAACGATCATCTTTAATATGGATCATTTAACAATAGACTTTTCTACGAACATACGCTTGTCATCGATGCATTCGTACGAACATCATCGAGAATTTATGAAAGTATGAAAATATTTTAAAGATTTCTTTTCATTTCACTTTAAAATAAAAAAACAAATTTATTGCAACTGTAAAAATACTGTTCATATATTTTCATTCCTAATATAAATACAGAACAAATTTTAGTTACTTTCTTTTCTTATCAATCACTAAAATGTAAAATAAATCCCCTGCAGAAAAAAACTCCCACTACAAATTCTAATACGTTCTCACAAAACTCGATCGTAAGTCATCGTATATGTTCATATATTTTCATTAAAATGTAATATAAATACAGAAGAAATTTCGGACAATTTCTAACCAATCCCTAAAATATATCCGGAAATGTAAAATAAGTCACACGGTATACTTAAAAAAATTCCCACCGCAAATTCTAATACATTCTCGCAAAACTCGATCGCAAGGCATCGTATTTGTGCTCTCGATCGGTGAAGGGTGCACGAATCGTTTGACTGGGCAAGATATTACCTAGGGCGTGGTCCGTAAAGAGAAATAAGAAAGGGAGCGTGTACCGCTATAGACTGATAGTCAACGTGGGCCTTCCATCTACGAATGGAAAGGCCTTAGATCTAAATTCTAAGGCCTGCCAGAGATACGCCACTGGAATGTTAACTTCTCGTGTGCCGTGGTTAAAAGAACGAAGAAAAAAAAATTGAACCTTTCGAGGTAAGCTCACGTGCTGGCATTACCCGTGCTGGCATCTAATCGAGCTCTCTGTTTCTAATCTCGTGATCTCTCGATACGATTATCTAAACGTATATGGATCATTCTAAAAAGGAATAAAATATTTATATTATATCTTTCTATTATTATTTTAAATGGAAACATTTAAAAAATGGTTGGGTTGAAAAAAAATTGATCTATGATTTATGATCTTCGATCGAAAATATGAAATGAGTAGTTGTTTGAGGAAGGAGCATGCTCGATACGATTATCTAAACGTATATGGATTATTCTAAAAAGGAATAAAATATTTATATTATCATTCTATTATTATTTAAAATGAAAAAATTTGAAAAATGGTTTACATCGTAATGGTTGGGTTGAAAAAAATTGATCTATGATTTATGATCTTCGATCGAAAATATGAAATGAGTAGTTGTTTGAGAAAGGAGCATGCTCGATAGATTATCTAAACGTATATGGATCATTTTAAAAAGGAATGAAATATTTATATTATCATTCTATTATTATTTAAAATGGAAACATTTAAAAAATGGTTTACATCGTTATGGTTGGGTTGAAAAAAATTGATCTATGATTTATGATCTTCGATCGAAAATATGAAATGAGTAGTTGTTTGAGGAAGGAGCATGCTCGATATTCCTAACCAAATACGGAGATTAGAATGCGTTTCCCGCGAAAGCTTTAACGCGAGGCTGCACATGCTTCGTCGTTTCCCGTTCGCAAGAAAGGAGAGAATTATTACGCAAGTTCTCTTGGGTCTAGATTACCGACAACACGAATATCCACACCTGCCAGATGGTACTTGAAACAGAAATAGGAAAAGATCTAATTCGTTCATCCTGGTTTCACGGAAACAGGAAGAAAGTTTGTACATTTTCGATACTTTCTTCTTCTCTATGCATTCATCTCATTACCTTTTTGTGTAGATATCTTGCAAAAGGATCTATAATAATTGTTTTTTTTTTAAAAAAATGAAAGAAGAAATTAAATTTATTCTTGTTTCACGACCGAGTTGAACGGTCCCACGTTTCTCTGAATTTTTGAAAATGCTATTCCATGTAGGTACATTTCGCAAAAATTTCGAAGTAAAAAAAAAGAAAAAACCGAACGAAATGCTTCGAATTCGCGACGAATCACAGGGAAAGTGACGAATGTGTGCCCGCTGTGACACGCATCAACGGCAATACAACGACAACGATGACACTTTCGCCCGACGGCGGACTATTCTACTCGCGGAAGGTCATTGCTCGTGTAAAAATACTGGCAATGTACTACCACGGAATTCTTAATGACGTGAACGGAGAACGCGACCTGCCCGGATTCGCCATTCGAATTTCTAATTCCATCGAAGCGAAAGGGAAAATCGGTATATTGCGAGTAAGGAAAGTTCTTGATCGCGTTTTATCATCGAACGTGTCGAATTTTATCGTTTCATAAAAGAAATCTTATGAAATGATTAGATAAAACTTTTTATTTCATCGTTTCGTTTCATAATTTCATTGATCATTTCATGAAATGTCATAAACCTAATTCATTTCTTGAAAATGAATGAAGATCTTCTCGATCAATCTTGATCATTTACAAAAAGAAAACAAAGATACCTCTTCCCTTTTTCTCTAAAGCCAAATCACGATTAGAAAGTTTACCTCCAGCGTAGATAAACGCACCGAAAATTAGCCCCAGGTCCATTGTAAAGGAATCATCATTTTCCCTCGAACTATAATAGACCGTTTTCTTCCAAGTCTAACGAATTTTCTCACAAGAGACTTTCCAAGTTTCCAATTGAAAGTGAAACGGCACAATGTGAGACGATTTCGTGACTAATTTTCCGGCCCAGTGATTTTTCATAAATCGTCCCACGTTAGTTCCTAATTGGTAGATATAATGACCGTGGATCGTTGAGTTTGTACGTCGAGATAAGAAGAAGAATTGAGTTAGGTTTTGACGATACGAAGAATAGTTCTGGTGGAGGATGAAACGACTCGACGAGGCCGTGACATCGGTCTAGCTCGTAAAGTGCAACCTTTGAGTCATGATCTTGAAATCGAGCGGGTCGACCTAGTTCTCAAGAGAGGTGCCGTTTGTCTCGTTAACGACCAGGAGAAACTGCGTTTTCGCTTTCGTTGATACGATCAGTGTTGTTTGAAAGAGAATAGAATTGTGCGTGCGTTAAGAGAAAAGAATCAGTATCTTCCATTTGTCCCAAAAGAAGTAGGTACGAGGAAAAGAACTGTTGCTGATTGAAGTGCAATGATAGCTCATGATCTTTTTAATTTTAGATAATTAATGCCAACGTATAGAAAAATATTATTTTTTTGTCTCAATTTCAACTAATCACGATATTCGAAACGATATTGGTACTATTACTAATCATAATAATTGTACTGTTAAATTTATTTCGATAGCGAATAGATTTAGAAAAACAATGTTTGATATTAAAAAAATTGATGGACCAGCTCACGATCTTTTTAATTTTAGATAATTAATGCCAACGTATAGAAAAATATCATTTTTTTGTCTCAATTTGAACTAATCACGATATTCGAAACGATATTGGTACTATTACTAATCATAATAATTGTACTGTTTAATTTATTTCGATGGAGAATAGATTTAGAAAAACAATGTTTGATATTAAAAAAATTGATGGACCAGCTCATGATCTTTTTAATTTTAGATAATTAATGCCAACGTATAGAAAAATATCATTTTTTTTGTCTCAATTTGAAGTAATCACGATATTCGAAACGGTATTGGTACTATTACTAATCATAATAATTGTACTGTTTAATTTATTTCGATGGCGAATAGATTTAGAAAAACAATGTTTGATATTAAAAAAATTGATGGACCAGCTCATGATCTTTTTAATTTTAGATAATTAATGCCAACAAAAATATCATTTTTTTTTCTCAATTTGAACTAATCACGATATTCGAAACGATATTGGTACTATTACTAATTATAATAATTGTACTGTTAAATTTATTTCGATGGCGAATAGATTTAGAAAAATAATGTTTGATATTAAAAAAAATTGATGGACCAGACCCCAAGCTCGTTCATACTCAAAGTTTCAAAATATCATAAATCCTGGTTAATAACACGAACTAAATGTCAAGATATACGATCTCGTGCTACGATTCCTTTTTTAACACGAACAAAAGTCCTCGTTAATACCCGGATATCCTTACCATTGAGAACTCAGTGATCACGGGAATCCAAATCCGGGTAAACACGCGAGTCGTCGCTGGTTAATTACCCGGATTCGCATAATTGCACGAGCTAGTGCTATCCCAGTTTAATACTATGTCCCAGAGAAATGTAGAAAAATGTTCTTCTTAAAATCACGCAGTATTGGAATTAATTAACATGTTTTTCCACGAGAAGTGTCTAGAGTTTGAAAAAATTGCGTCTTGTGGGTGGAGTTCAAAAATACTTTCTGATGACAGGATGATAAGTAGAATTTTTAAAGGTAACATTAACATACGTACAGGATGTCTCATAAATTTGTTTAGAAAAAGAATTTTATAAGATCCAAATTAACTTATCTCTAATACCACGTTTCTAACCATCACCATAAACGATCGAACATTTTCTGAAAGAATTGTTAAATATTAATTTTCAAGATATACTTGGCATCGAACACGTGAATTTTTGCGCCAACCTGTAGGTCATAAATTACTTTGGAAGAATTCGAAAAACGATGATTCCCACAAACGTGGGAATAATCCAATGACTGGCGCCAAAAGGTGGCACTAACGTAAGAAAGGACGAGACAGGGACGACCTTGATAAATCTTTCGTCTCGAAGATCGTCTCTCTTGGTTTAAGTGAATGAGTCACGATCTCACTGGCATAGTAATAGTAATACTGGTAGTAGTAGTAATTTCTTTAACGTTACTATTCACGGAGAAGAAGAACGAGGATTCCTGACAAGGTGACCATTCCTGGAAATCCGGATGAACCGAAGGCAGAAGAGAACTCGTTTTCGTCCTTGCCCACCACCACCATCTTCATTTTATGAGTCAGCTATGGTTCACAGGAAAAAACGTGTGTTGGATTGGTACGAGAGAGAGAGAAAATATGGGAGATATTGGTTTATACCTTAATAAAAATATCTTTTTCCTTTACCGATCCCACCAGCCGACCAAGACTAACGCACGTCATCGCGAGAAGGATGAATAAAAAGAAACAGAAGCCTTCGCGTTCGACCGATGCCGTCATAATCCGAGAATACGATATTCGAGACGTCATTAAGCGATCGAGATGAAAAAGACAAAAGATAAATGGAATGGGATCGATCAAATGCTAAAATGATACACAAATCCTACAATTCTTAGAAACCTGTATGAGATTCAGTCTGGTTGATAGCTTCTTAGAATTCTATCGCAAACGTTGATTGATGCTACAGAAATCATACTACAGAAATCTTTCCTGTCCAAAGAATTTGGATTTTTTTTTTATTTCCAGTTTTTGGTATCTGTCGTTTTCATGTCTGTGAGGTTATTTTGTCGATTATTGGCAAAATTCCATGATGATGTTACTTGTGAGCTGTCGAGGAAATTCCATATTAATGGTTACTGGTTGGTTATCGATGAAATTCCATGTTGATATTACTTATAGGCATACAATTCCATTCTGACGTTACTCATTGATCTTCCTTGTTACTCATAATATTGCTTTTGTGAGCTGTTGATGAATACAATGAAATGTTGAAATTTCCTACCCAACAACACGTCTGTCTTCATCGACAGCCCAACACGTTAAATTCGTGGCGATGACGAAAACAAGTTTCTTTGTAACGGGTTTGGCTTATTGTCCATTGTCCATTATTTTTCCGGTAACACGAACGAGAAACATTTTTCACGGCTGTGGGATATATACAGCATATAATGCAAAATGCCAGCCCAAGTGGCCAAGGCGTGCCCCGAGTGAATATAAATTAACGCTTGGCGTTCGTAGGACTCTCTCGTGAAATGTCAACGCACACTTCGATATACTATCGAAGATTATCGAACGATGTATATCGATACCTCATGCTCCCCTTTTATTTCCGTCGTATAAAATTTGTCAATTCTACGTACGTATTCTCGTGATCAGTCGAAGAAAGAAAGTACACGCGTTTATTCACGAATTTCGGATTTGCGTCATTTAATTTCATGCATAGAAGGAAATTCCTTAAAAAAATTACAAAAATTCGCTGGCGTGGAATACGTAAATCTTTTGAAATTGGAAAAAAGATGAAAAAGTTACGAGGTTAACGTCGGTATGAGAGCACTGGATGATTATAGTTATTATATTCTGTCTTCGTCGTTCCTTCGAGGGTAATTCTGCAATCGTGAAACTGCAAAAAGTGACAATGTTTGAGTAACTATACAAAACAAAAATGTTCCCCCGAGAATTTGGACATAAATTTTTGTTATAATTAAACAATCATTTATAACATCGATCGACGCGTGTACCGGTATTTTAAATTTTAACGAAGCATATTAAAAATGTAATACTCGTGATAATTATTTATTAGAATTTTAATTGAGACGTTAATGCTACGATTCGAATTTTTTTTTCACAGACAAAAAGATTTTCAAAGTAAATTCTCTATGGTTTTAACACGAAAAATTTCGTGAAGTTCGATACGAAAAGTGGGCCAAAACTTTCGTCCGTGTTTACGGGACGTGAGATGCATAGGGAGTGACATTTGCGCAGTAACACGCCGACGATTTATTTACATAAATACGCGACGCGCAAAAAGTCGCTAAATTCTTTTTTTTTTTCTCCTTCTTGCTTTTCGCTACCGGCAAAACCCTTTCGTGCTTCCACGTGCGTGCATGTATATCGTGCAGGAAAAGCGAACAATTTCGTGTCACGAATAAACCTCACGAAACTCGTACGAAAGTGAAAACAAATCTCCCACTATGTTCTTACTTTCCTTGATTTTGTAATCGCCGAATTGTTACCGATGTTCGTTCAAAAGCAGCTCAGTCGTTACCAAAGAAAGATCAAATCGTTACGTGAGCCACCCGTTGCTAGATCGACGGCTCGTATTTTTTTCTATAGACCCAACTGTCGATCGATAGTTTTTACAAGATTATAAAAAAAAAAAAGTTGATACGTCAACAACTATAGAAAGACATCAAAAAGAAATGACTGCTAGCATCGAATACGACTTTATAAAGATAAACAAAAGTAAACAAAAAATGTAATACATGAATGAATAAAAGATAACAATCATGAATGAAAATATTCAACTATGCACTAGTCCACCAAAACAAAATGACCAAGAAGTCATTAAAAATATGATAAATTAATGAACAGCGAATAAAAATATTCATGAACGATCACGAATTAATGTAAGAATGTAATATACAAAATGAGATGAAAAAGTACGAAAACAAAAATAAATCATTTACCTATCACAGTATTATGAATAAATGAATCATAAATGAAGCATCGATCATGGACGAGAATATAAAAGAAAACAAAGAAAATAGCAAAATAAAAACAAATAAATATTCATTAAAGAATTACTGGTTTTCGTACGTTTTACAAAATTTAAGTGAAGAAATGATTTACGAGTGGAAAGAAATTGTCCAGCCAAAAAAAAAAACAGATTCCCGTTTTACGGGACAGCGAAACGTTCTTAACGTTTCGATGACGTTCGAGGCGAGGTCTGGAGAGGGACGAAACTAGTTTGGAAGGGTTAGGCAGGCGCATAGGCGGAATAACAGGAGGGTTATGCGCGTGTCAGTCGCGCGCGCGACACATAACGGTGTGTGACCGCTCGCGGTGTGTTCTCGCGCGCAAAAATCGAAGACGGGAACGCGTAGAAGACGAGATTGGCGCAGGGCCAAGGAGGATCCAACGATATAAAAGATCACCGATCGCGAGTCATTCGTGACTACTCGCGACTCGTGCAACCTACTAGCAAGTGCAGTGTGCATCTTCGTGACGATGACGTTTCGTTAATATCATCGTCGAATCATATCTAATAATTAATAATTGACAATTTCAAAAATAAAGGATCGTGTTTGTTAACTGATATTTTTATCATGAACTTTTATTCGTGAATTTTTCGTGTTAATCTGCAAACAGAGGAGTAAAGTGTGCCAAACGGTTTCGTTTTGAGTGTGAACTATATATACCAGACTTGAAAAGGGGAAAAAAAAAGGGGAATAATAGTGAGAAGATCGAGATTGATCGTGAGTTTCATTGAAAATTGATCATTTCTCTTCGTACCAACGAGGATACAACTCTGGGTTCGATGAAAATGCCGTGATTCATACATTGGCAGGTGGCCGAGCACGTGTTACCGTGATTAGATTCTACCTTTAGCGATTTTTTTTTTTTTTCCTCAACTTTTTAGAGTATTCTAAGCTATTTTAATTGATTGTGGATTTTGACAGTGATTGTTGGAAGGAGTACGTGTTAGAAAAAAAGAAAGAATGATGATTAAATAATTTTCTGCTAGGAAACAGGATGTCTAAGTCAAATAAGGACGGTGATTTATCATAACAGTGATTAGAAATAAATCGAGATAGAATGTTCACATCCTGGACGATCTTCTCGAGTGGTCGAACGAGCTGAGAGTATCCGGCTGGTGCTTAGAAACTTGCGAAAGTTAGGATTTCCGGCGTGCTTAGAGTTAGACATGCGTATATATAGGTACAGCATAAGTGTAACCGACGGTTTCTGCGCGCGCTTCGATCGTTCTCATTTTGCGTTTTGTCACCGATAGATATGACTTTGCGTTCGCGTTTTCCGAAGGAGCGTGTCATACTTTCACTTTGGCATAGGTGTGCACCATCGAAAAGATCTAGGGGGCACCCTCGTTTATACCGGCATACGTTGGCATGCACTTTCCATGTATTTCTAATGTAATTAGAAACTGGCTTAGGATAAAATTCGTGATATATATATATATTATCGGTTCGATCAGTTCTTTACTTGGATTCTAATCCCACGCATTTAATCCCTCGAAGCGGTAAAAGCGGACGATATTTTCTTCGGTCATGATTTCTAAGCACGTTTCTAATACCATTCGTATATTTTATCGTCACCATTCAGAAAAATGGAAAAAAGTTTTGCGAGCAAAATGATTACAAAAAGTTCATCGTTTTGTACGATTCTAATTTCTAATCTGGTTTCTAATGTCATTCTAACACTTTATCCTTATTTTATAAATTCTGTAAAAAGAAAGAATTTAATCTTAATTTCTAACATAATTCTAATACTTTATGGCAGTTCCCTAAATTCGAAAAAATTCATTTTTACATAAAATTGCTCTATTAAAATTTATATAGTGTTCAGAATAAAAAAAAACTAATCCTTTATTCGTGTTCGTCGATGACGAAAATACTCGAGATCACGTAATAATAAACGTAAATTGTTATGTCATGATTGCAGTGACGTTCGTATAACAAAGTATCATGCTCGATGCACAGAATGAAAAGCAATGGAACGGTTAACACCTATTAACCGCGAAATTATGTCAATAGCGATGCAAATTGGTTGAAGCTTTATTCGTCTAGCTTATCGTTTTAAATTAATGTTCGCGCGAGTGTGTGTTCACGAGTTAACAAAATGGTGCCATAATACTTCAATAATCCAAAGAGGCTGATGATGGACGAACGAATTCGTGTTTTACTTCGACGTGGAAAATTTTTTACACCGATTTATTTTATTAATAGACGTCTATTTTCAACGCGTTCTACAACGAGTCGTATTCTTCTCGATGAGATTATTGATCCAGTGCACGTAGTTATATATAACTTCACTCTATTTTTGGTATCATTATTTGATAATTCTTTTCTAATTATCTTCACGTCTTAACAAGCTTTCTATATAAAAAGAATTGGGACGTATAATTGCTAGTGTAGGTCTACTGTTAATGATTCCTCTCGGGACATGCAATTAGGAATATATTACAAAATAATGAATTATACTTAAAAAGTATTGACGAGAGTATAGTCATACAAAAATCAATTCTCTCTTGTTTGAACTTTCGAATGATCGATCTATAGATCCTTCGATCTTTGTTACAATCTATCCTGTCATATTAACTGATCGAGAATGACTAGACGAATAATTAATAACGAGAATGACCTACGAGAAAAGATGATTAAAAAGATGATTTTACGTGTCGTTGGTCACAGAAAAATAAGAAAAATCTAACTCGAACGTGAACGATGACGTTGTGCACGTAGGATTACATTTCTTAAGTTAATACCGGAACTGTAACTGCTTATCAGCTTGCGTAATCACGTTTGACAAATTACAACAAAAAAGGAAGAAAAATAATAGTTGAACTCGGAGAAAGTCCCACGCGTGTCCTGTTTGGCAAGATCGATAATGATAACTTGTCAATTCTATCGATATAATATAAGGCCTATATCTGGAGTATTACATTTGAATGTATATAGGGTGATCAAAATAATTTAAACGGCATTAATATTAACTTGAATGAAAATGTCTATTTTTTAAAGAGAATCGCGTGATGTATCATTTAATACTTTTTTATTGCTCATTGTTGTGAATTTTAGCTTTAGTTTTTCCATCTTTTCAATGGTAATGGAACACATACGTTCTAAAATAAAATTTTTCTGACAAAAGTTTCAAATGATTCTGAATGAAAAATTTGATAAGCAATTAAAAAAATTGAATAGTAGGATTACCTTATGAATGAGTATTTTGCGTAATCCAAGCTCGAGTTAAAAACAATGAGTTATGAGAATAATGAACTCAAAGTTCATACAGGATGAAAGAGAAGGAAAATATAATCCGCTTGGGAATGCGGATAAAATTGAGGAATACCAAACGTACCACCAGGATCAAAATGATCTATGCCGGTTGAGATGCTCGAACGGTGATTCACCGTATGAGAATAAAATCTACTCGTTCTGAAATGTATTCCTTAAGAGAGAGAAAGAGAAAAATAGTTGACCAGACGGATTTGAAAACGTTGTGACGTGTTGCCAAGGAAATCCATAAAAACTAGTCATCCGAGATTGACCGATCAATCGTGTTGATCGAATGGAATAAAGGTTGTAATTGATTATATAATGTAAAGAAAAAAACAGAGATTTATTGCATAGAAAAATGCAATTAGTAGATGAAATAAAATGAGGTTAAGTTTATTTTTAATGATTTTGTTCAGGGTGTGTAATTGGTAGGTTAGTTTAGATTTATTGTTAATCATTCCCCTTGGAATGTGTAATTGGTACGTTAGCAATGAAAAAAATGAGGTAAGGCGAGAGAGAGAGAAAAAAAAGTAGATCGTTTCGCTCGAGGGTCTCGATTTTGGTCTATCTCGAAGGTGAACGCACGCTCGAGTATGGAAAAACAACATTGACACGGCAAGTAAATTAGCCTGGTCACGTATATTTATCCTATGAATTACTTTACCGCGAAGGTTTGCGGTTCGTTCACAGTTTTGGTTCATGTAATCCGTTCTAAAAGTAATTTCACAGAGATTTTTCAACACGAATATGATTTTGACATTCGATTTGAAAGAATTTACAATTATTTTTATACATTACTTTACGAATGACAATTAGGTATTTAAAAAAAAAAAGAATAAATATTATTCGTGTCACCGTACAAGTAGTCCTTACAATAATTTTTAAATTGCTTAAACGTTATTTAAAATCATAAAAAAATTCAATTTAAATCTGAAAAAATTATTAAAAATAAATAAAAATCTTGCCATCGTATAATAAACGCACGAATATGGCTGTGCCGATTTAACGCTGATGTTAATTGGTAAGCCTGAGATGTAACTCGTTTCGCGTATTAGCGGCACCGTGAAAAACGAAGAAGATAAGTAAGAAACGTAGAGCGAAGAGCCAGCAAAATGCGGTAATTTTCTCTCTCTCTCTCTCAGGGTTTAAAGAGAGAAAGAGAGAAGGGAATATCGGGATGAACGAGAGACGAGCAAGAATTATGCAAGAACCTCAACTCGCACGAGTTACAGCAAGCAAACAGACAAGCAAGCAAGCCGGTCAATGCCAAGGTGTTCCACCTTTGCGAATCAACACCACGAAGGATTTCATTGGATATTTTTTTAGCTTTATAAAAAATAAAGAACGTCACGAAATCATATTCGGGGTCACATCGTTTTTATATTACAAAAAAAAAAAACAAAAAGAGACTTCGTTACAGCACCTTGAATGCTTTACAAAAAGTACAAGAATATGCTCTTTGATTTCTTTTATTTGCATTTTTAATTTTATTACTCAAGAAGATTTTTACAAATGAAACTGTCTACATTTTTTTTTTGTGATCGTATGATAAAATGTTTTTTGGAAAAGAATGGATGAACTTTTTTTTTTAAAAGAAAGGAACACACTGTTGTATGATACAAAAGGTATATTCTATACAAAAGAACGAGAATACTGATTTTGTTATGCATTGAATCATTGGATCGTATCACGAAATAGAAAAAGATCATACAATAAGAAGAGTCGAATTGAATTGCATTTTGAAATGATACCAATCGATTTAAACTACTAAGAAATCGTGATTGAAATTTTAAACGGTTCGTTTCGATGACATTCAGAAAGAACCCTTCACCTTTTTCTTTATTGAAGTTGATCGAAAGGAAAAGATAGAAAGAGACAAAGAAACGAGAGATCACTTAGGACACGCCTATCAAAATCGTAATGGCCAAACTGTCTTAGCACACGGTAAAATGATCCACGATCGTTTCTATAGAACCCTGGGGCTGTTCATTAATATATGACATCAGCTGGAACATAGCTATCGGGTGTCAGGCTAATATAGATCACTCAGAGTTCAAGCCTGACGGATAATTCAACTTTCTGATCTCGTATCAGCTTACTTCGATACTTTATATATCCATACAACGAACTGTACGTTATATATACGTTGATGAACAATTATTATAATCATCGTTAATAATTGTTAATAAAAAAAATTATTACTGTGATCATTAATCAAAACGATCACTCATATGATAATATGATAAATGGTCGTTCATAAAATGGATCGTTACTGTAATATCGATAAATGATCATTAATAAAAATAGTCCGACATTTTATAATTATTATATCACTATACTGGATCATCGATGATTGCTCGAAAAAAAAACAAGATCATAAAAAAAAAAAAAAAGAAATTACCTACGTTCTAGAGAGTTTCGAGAGCCATTGCGTTATTACTCAAAGAAATTAATGCTACTCGTAGAGCATGCGCATGAGGCGAAACAAAAAGGAAAGTAGTCGAAGGCGTAAAGTCAATTGAATAACGGTAGATCCGGTAGATTCTTACGTTGGATCCGCGTCCTTGTTCGCGGATACGGCAAATGGAGTAACCATAGCGTTACGGATTTCTATGTTGCAAAAAAATGAAGAGAAAAGAAAGTATGAAAAATAGAGAAAATTTAGATCGAGGGTATAGTGTTTTATATTAGATCGATACAATAACTATGGAAATGATTATCGTTTTAATTTATTTTGGAGTGAAATCCTTTGATGCAATAAACTGGTTTTTAAATTTTTGTACCAATCCAAGCAACAGTCGAATTATTATTGAAAAGATTTAGAAATATCGTTCAACTTTTTCTACAAGCTGAATCATCGCGAGATATTATTGCATCACTTCCGTGCAAGAGTCATTTCCGACTCGATCTAGCCTAAGCGAGAGATCGATCCTAATGCAACTCGAAGCGACCGCAAAATCTCACTCTCGCTGCCCGCGAAAAATTGAGTGGCAAATAAGATTATTTATTAAACACTATAAAACAATAATCCCCTAAAATATTATTCAGAATCGATTTATCGTATCTGAAACTAAAAAGAATTCTAAACAATTTGATCGATCTAAGCTAGACAATGGGACCACTATGAACTTCTAATATTTGGCAAAAAATAACAATTAGATTAATTTGCTACGAAAAATGAACTAAAAAACTCCAATATAACTCGGATTACTCATGTCGATGATGATCTCAACACGCTTCTGGTACATTGAGAAGCTGCGAGAGATAAAAAAATCTCGATGTTATCGAACGAATATAATCGATGAGAATCATCGTGAACGTATAGAACTCGTAAAAGAACTTCCTCCTTTCGAACTGGTATACATCTACAAAGATATCTATAGTTATGTTTAGTACCCTGGCCACTTAGAAATGGCTCCACCTTTCCGTACGTCCTTGGTGGACTGCCGGTGCACTCTGAGAAAGGCGATGAAAATGGTGCCAGTCACGTGTACGATGTCGGTGCGAGCACTCGCACCGTGTCTCTCCTCGATCGATCTCGAAATTCGAGAATCGAACACGAAGGGAGCCTGAGAAAAAGCCGTGATTCGAATATCGTCAATAAAAGTCACGGTATTGTTCGTGGTGATTAGAAAGTGATTGGGCTCGAATGTGCACTAGTTTGTTATTTTAACGATCTTGTTAATCCTTTTTTTAAGGGTGAAGAATATAATTTTGTTCAAGGACCAGAATATCATATTGATCTCTAAAGCTTCCATTTGTTTCTTTATATCAACAATATGTTAACTCGAGTGATAATTAGATTACCATAATTACATTTTATCAGAACAATTTTAAATCGTTTCAACCATAAATAGAACCAATTTCAATAAAAAAAACAAATAAATATTCATTCAGGAATTACTGGTTTTCGTACGTTTTACAAATTTAAGTGAAGAAATGACAACAATATAGTAACTCGAGTGATAATTAGATTACCATAATTACATTTTATCAGAACAATTTTAAATTGTTTCAACCATAAATAGAACCAATTTCAATAAAAAAAACAAATAAATATTCATTCAAGAATTACTGGTTTTCGTACGTTTTACAAATTTAAGTGAAGAAATGACAACAATATAGTAACTCGAGTGATAATTAGATTACTATAATTACATTTTATCAGATTAAATAAAAATTTTTAATCGTTTCAACCATAAATAGAACCAATTTCAATAAAAAAAACAAATAAATATTCATTCAGGAATTACTGGTTGTCGTACGTTTTACAAATTTAAGTGAAGAAATGACAACAATATAGTAACTCGAGTGATAATTAGATTACTATAATTACATTTTATCAGATTAAATAAAAATGTTAAATCGTTTCAACCATAAATAAGACAAATTTCAAAGCACACTACAAATTGACTCAAAAGTATAACAGGATCACACGGTAGCTAAGAATCTAATCACCAAGTTAGTTCCGTGTTAGATAAACTGGACTGAAAGTGGTAAGAAAAGAATTGGCAGAGATAGTGGATGATCTTGTCGGAAGCATGATAGTAACAGAAAATGGTCCATATAAATGTATATGCATCGTGACTCGCTTATCTAATGGCAGAAAAGAGTTTAGACAAGATAATGGAAGTAGAGAAAACGTGGAATCGTGCTCTCTCCCTAGTCGATTAGTTTCGTTACTCGTTCCTAAGTCATTACGTTCGAAGTTGCTCGACTACAGCGTTGACCCGTGAACGTTTGTCGACCAAGAAACGAACGTTCACCGGATTGTGAGCGAGCGAAAGGCGTGGCAAGGCTCACACGCTGTGTTAGCTATACCTTTACAACGATCGCTATGAAATCGAACGAAACGAAATCGAATATGAAAATTGTAGGAAGAATTCGTGAAATTTGAACGATCTTGGGTTGCTTCGTCCTCACGTAGTGAACGACTTTCGTTCGCGTCGAAGCGAGACCAGTTCGCACGTTCCGCATCGTTGGGGATTCTAATATCGTTAGGTGTAAGTTAACGAACCTCGTGTTGGGTTCCTAACGACGCGGAAACGAGCGAAAACTTGGGGAAATTGTGTACTTACGTAAAGATACACTGAAAATATTATCCCACTTTATTGGATTTGCATAGACTGGCTATGATCTAATTCTTTATCACTCGAATCATTTAATGTAATTAGATAAAACTCCTTTTTACTAGCTTTACGTTTGGGCCAATTGTTCTGGCTTTCTTCTAAAAAACTAATCAACCCTGAATTTTTAAATATTGATATAAATAATTTTAAGTTAGAAAAACTCTTTTAATTGTTAAGACATTATACTGCAACTATCGTTTACCTGGGACCAGTACACCGCGGTTGGCCCAAGTATACGATAAGTTGTTAATTAAAAGAATTTTACTAACTCAACATTATCAATGTAACACATTATGTAAAAAGAAGTTTTATTTAATCACATCAACTACCGTTTCAATATTTATATGACTTGAACAAACGCCAATCAATTTTGTTAACTAACAATTAATTTAACTAAATATTTCAATCGTTTAAATAAGATACCAAATGTAAGCTGATGTTGAATCACTGCCATTTCATCAACCACGTATCCTAAGAAACAACCTAACGATTAAGTGATTCTTCCTGAAAGTCAGGAAGTAGAGAAAGTCCCGGCTAAGTTGTCCCATCGAAGCGATAAATAACAACGTGTCTTTATTTGCAGATGACTCAACGAGCGAGACACCAAGGACGATTCGTGCTGGTCCTGGCACTGACCGTGTTCATCGGGGTCGTTCAATCGACGCCAATGAACGAGGACGTCAGTGGTAGTAGGGAAAGAAGACACATTGGTTCTGATTCAACGATACAAAAACAATCGCAGAACACGCTTGATGCTCGAGTGTTTAAGTCAACGGCAAGCAAAAGTAACGAGATCAACGCGGAAGCAGGAAGGAAAGTGTCCAGTAGGCTGATCGGTGGCCATTTGAGAGACAACACGAAACAAGATAATGATAAAAGTGATGATGACATGTTTGCCTCGTCAGCCGGTAACGGTAAAGAGACGAAGAATCCACGAGGTGAGGATGATGAAGAAAAGAAAACGCTGTCTCAGCAGGTCAAGGAGGGCAAGTACGGATTGATCCAGAACGAAATTTATGAAGAGAAACCGAGGAGACCTGGTATCATCAGTTATCTGGGTAACCCCGAGGTACCGAAGGACACTATCGAGAATCTTGGTGGTCTTGACGAGGATGAGATCTGGTTAGCGGAGAATCATGTGCTTGTGTTAAGAGGTGGTAACTTTCCCAGCCGTGGTGATCAAGAACATAAAGAAGGGCAGGAAGAATGGCCACCGATCGATAATTATCAGGCACCAAGAAGACAGGTCAAGATACCAGCCAAGCCAAAAGTACCACCACCCTTTCCAGTCCAACTCAAGGATGGTGGACCCGTACAGATTATTGGGGTCAATGGTAGCAAGGAGATCGAGAATGCTACGTTAGATCGAACTATGGATCCGTTTTATGGAAAGGGTGCCTTGCCCGGGGATGGTCCTTTCTTTACGATAACGTCGAATGGTACTATAGTTGTACCAGATTTTTATACTACTACTACTACTACTGAGGATGTTGCTAAGCCAGGTGTCACGAGTGATGATGGCAAGAATACCAAATCCGAAGAACCACCAACTTACTATCATGCCATACCACCCGGTGCTGTTTTCGTACTACCACCTAGTAATCGTTCGGATTATGATGAGGAGGATCAGTCTATTTATTATCCACCTCCGTATAGTTTTCATTACCCACAGGATAACACCACAGCTGTACCCCCAGGTCCCTTAGTACCTGGTATCATTCTACCACCCCCACCAGATTTCTTTTCTTCTTTGGAAGAGAAGAAAACCACCGTGAAGAAGTATACCAAACGACCAAGTACTCCGATGCTGCCAAAATCACGACCCACTTATCTACCACCAAGGAAACTCACCACGAAACAACGAGAGAGTACAACAGTGATGCCGAAAATAAGTACTACGCAATTGCCACGTACGAGAACGTACATTCGACCGATGGTGAAGAATCTAACTGGGACAACTGTTACAAAAGTTCGTCCAAGTACCGTACCATACGTAGAAGTTACTACTCTTACACCTGAAAAACCGTCTAGAAACACGAAATACTATAGCGTTAATCCGTTTATCGGAAATGGGGTGACCGAAAGTGGTACAGAAGACAAGGTTCAAACTTGGTCTAGGTCAACCAATGGTAAATCTCTCCCGGTGTTGAATTACTACGCATCGACCACACCTAAAACCATTGAAGAACCCATAGAAGTTACTCCAGCTACTATTAAGAACGTTATAACGACTGATCAACCTGGTCAACTACCAAATAGAGCATCTTATTATTTCTATGAAGAATCCAACGATGGTAACGTTGCTACCACTGTTGAATCATCCCCAGTTTACTATCAGACGACTACGGAATCTCCTTATTACAAAGTAGAACCACTTTCTCAACAGCCAAGAAACGAGAGACCGTACTACAGTATTGAAAACAATCAAGCAAAGGATACTTCGAGGGATTACAATGTTAAATTGATAGATTCTATTGTTGAAAATCCACAGGTCTATCGATACAGTGGCTCTGAGGATTCGTCTACTGCATCAAAATATGATTCGACGGCTGGGAGAGTACAGAACGAACGTATGTTGGCTGAACAGACTCCAATTTATTACCAAACGATAACTGCTCGTCCAGCAGTGACGATACAGCCCTACTACACAACACCAAAGCCTCGTACGTATTATAAAGAACCCACAGAACCAGCACAAATAAGCAACAGGCAATATATCAGGCCTAAGCCGATTTATCAGTACAGCTTCGAAGCATCTGACTATTCGAAGAGAGGTCAAGACCGACCTTATTATAAAGAACAAGATGATCGTCTCACGTACAATTACCAAACAGTTAAACCCACCAATCAAAGAAACGATTATGACAATGATCGAAGACAAACTGGAAGAACGGATAACGTTCCTTACAAAATTCAGAGTCCTATTTACCCAACGACTACTGACAGGCCAACGGTAAACATCACACCTAATTCTCAACAAACTTATTTCACTCGACAAGAGGAAAGACTACTGGACGACGTTACAAAGGAATATTTCACGATATTTGGAAAGAAACTTAGTGGAAAGGAAACCCCAAGTACAACACCAATTTACAACAAAGCTAGCCACGTCACGGAGAAACCCAATTACAATGTTAATACTTATGTATCCAGTGATTACAATATCCAACCAGAGAGTACCTATCGAGATCAGGAGTATTACAATCCTGAGATACCTCCACCGAACCTAGAAAGTGACACACGCGTTAACTACAGACAACCCTTGCCACCTATCAACCCGGACAGCGAATTTGTTGAAGTGTTTGACCCTAAACAACGTGGACAACAGTACGTGGAACAACCTGTGTCACTTCAGGACGATATTTTGGTTAATTATCGTAATCCAAGGCCACCAATCAATCCTGATGCCGAATTTATCCAACCCATCAACGTTCCTGGATCAAATACGGAGAAAAGTAGCGCGTATTTCGCTTACAGGCTACCAGGTGACAGTGGACACTTTTATTTCCTAACTCCACAAGCGATCTCGAGACAAGAGGATCAGAATGATGAAAATGATGGTGGTTATTTTTACCCAAAGCCAAGGGGTCCGAAATTTTTACGACGTAGGAGAAATCATGGCAACGTCTAAGCTATTTATTAGATATAATAGAAACGTTTCTTTAGGCAGTTGCCTGATGCCATATGTATTATGAGTGTTGAAGAGTGTCGAGATGATGATGCGTGTCATAAATGTGCGATCTATATGATCGGAGTATTTATTATTGTTCTCTGTAAATATCAATTTTGTAGATGTTAAGACTTAGCCGTTAGATATTAAAGTTTTAAGTTATGCAAATCTAGTTTACCTACTCCCATTAATTGACACGTGCGAAAGCGGAGTACAAGAAAAGTTATTGACTTTATTGTACTCACGCATTGTCTGTGATTGCAATGTATACTTATATACACGCATAATTCTTTAAACATCGAATCTCTCATGCTACTACTACACGCAACTGATGTTTCTTTCCTTTTATCCTATGTATTTATTCTACTGTGACGTTTACTATTATTGATGTTATGATAGTATTGAGATAAACGATAGCTTAAATCCTTCTCTGTAGTCCTTACTTTGAGATAGACTGTATAGTACTAATCTTGCTTTGTTTTCTAAATCTACCACGAATAATTTATTGTATGTTAGAATTACCAACATTTCCTTTTCTACATCCTACTCTAATGAAAGTATCATACCATGCGAATGTAAGATAATGTTCATTGTATGGCTCTATAGAAAACGAGCAGAGAATGTTAACGGTGAAATGTGTCACCTTATAGCCATGTTATCAAATTAAACTTGTTCGTTTCTGATAATGAATAATGTGTAATAAATATTCCAACACTTACCCGTATCGATTTCTTGTGTTTGCGTTGGATCTGGCAGAGGGTAGTCGTGTAGACGTAGATAAACCTCTATCGCACATTTTGCCGCTTTGAAGTAGAACGGATGAGCACGAAGAACATCTTCTAACCTCAGGAGACCGACGTATGATCTTAACGTCATTTTTCGCATGCAGTACGTGTGAAAATCAAACTGATCCTCTATAATTTCTGAAAAGTGCTGTAAGTAAAATCAAACGATTAGAGTGGACATTTTGTGAAGGGAGATGCCTTATCTTCCATTTTAATATTCCAATATTCGACTCACCCTGTCAACTTCATGACATTTCTTTAACGCCTCTCCATATTTTCCAAGACGTTGATACGCGTGTGCCGCTTCCATCTGAATCCACATGCATTGCATTTCATTAAGATTTTCCATAGCTAAAACTCCCTCCCTCGTAAACTTCCCACAGGTTTCTTCTGCTTCTTTAATTAAATTCGCGCGTAGCATATATTTGGCACATTTTGAATTAATATACCGATCGGCGGTATCTAATCCTTGAGCTTCATCCAACCATTTGTAAGCTTCTTGGACGTTCCCAGCATGCTAAAAATATTTTTTATGACCCATAAGCATTTTGTTATGCTTTACAAAAACAATGTTATGATTTTGTATAGAATTTACCTTAAATATCCGCCCTTTGGTAACAAACAATTCTATTAATGTAGGTGTGTGATCTATGGCAGCATCAATTTCGTTTAGTGCTTTCTCTGTAAGACCAAGGTAATCATAATGTTGAGCTAAATAATAATAGGTCCACAATAAAGCTGACGCTGGCTCTTGTGGATAAACTTTTTCCGCATTACTAAAGTGACCATGAGCTTTTAACGCTTCCTTGTATTCCAGAACAAGGGACTGAATAATTTCGACTTTATGTTTGTTGGTATACAGCGAACGAAGATTAACGAACAGCGGTGGCACACCTTTATGAAGGCCTGGATATACAAAAATATATTATGATTGTAAAGGAAAAGGATTAGAAAATTCGTTAATATGAAATTCGAATAAACTTTTTAACGACGTACCTCTTCGTAAATATTGATTGACTAATGTTTTAAATTGATCTCCAAAAGCATAATTCAACTGTAAACGTCTAGGTGCAAGTGCACGAGGAAACAAATTTTCGTAGCTTCTGAGCATTTCCAATGTATCATCTGGAGAGTCATGTCTTTCTGCCTCTGCCATTTTAGCGTAATACGTAGTATTTTCAGGATTTATATTTAATAATTCGTTGTAAACTTGTACAGCTTCTGTATACTGTTTAAGCTGAAGTCTGAGTTTACCTGATAAAAAGATCATTACATTTGTATTAAAAAAACACTCATTTTAATACAGATTAATTTAAATTTGTTAAATGTTACATACCATATGTCTCCTTTAAAGTAACTCTATCACAAATCTGGTATCTATACTTGTCAAGATGTTTTAAAGCTTGTTCGCTGTCTCCAGATTCTTGAATGACCATATTTTGATATAACAGCAACTCGCTATGTTCGTAATCATAACAAATCTGCACATTTTATTAAAACTTGTATTATATAGAATCGAATTTTCAAATAGTAATGTATTATTATCTTTCTAGTTTTTCCACAGGAAGGAATAAAATCATTTACTATAATGCAACATTCAAATAATGTAACATAAAAGTTCATTATTAATACAAAAAATACTAAAAGATGCCAAAACAAAATATGACAAATAATTTATTTTTAAGTACATACCATAGGTGAATTGCGAAACGTATCTAAAATTTTAAGCGCCATCTCGTAGTCTTTTAACAAATGATAAGATATAGCGAAACCAATCCAAGAAGCACGTTGTGTTGGGCGCAACATAAACAACTGATATCTTGTATCCTACAAATAATATTGCATATTACCATTGTAGTAAAATAAACAGTTCACTGTTATTACATTAAAAAATTGTCATCTTATTAGCATCACATAAGAATCATGTTTTATTTTCACTTACCCTATATCCTTCCAAATCCCTCATTTGAATTTGAAGTAACGATAAATCTCTAAGAATCTGAATATTATCCTTATCCCACTTAAGCGCATTTCTGTAACACTTGATTGCCTCGTCATATTTCTTGTCAGAGCGCTGCAGCAATCCATAAACGTGCCAGCAAACATGGGACTGCAAATCGTTTCTAAGACCTCGCCGTACATGATCGTATGCTTCTTCTTTGCGGCCTAAGCAATTCAAAGTCAGACCTTTCATCGCCAAGGTTTCTCCATGTTCGCTGAACTTTGGATTAGATAGAATTTGCTTGGCAAATTTCAACCCATTTTTATATTGTTTGTGTTCGTAACATCTCTGCAAGGATCGTTAGAAAATCGTTCGTTAATCCAATAAATATTTTTTTTTTTTACATCTTTTAATACATATATACAAGTGAAAAGTAAAATAGAAACTGTCATAAAGGTATAACGAGAGGGGTTCGATTTTGTTGATAACCTCTCGCAAATTGATATGGTCGAACGTTGCCATTGAATTTTTTAAGGTTTTCGAAGAGTGCTTCATCATTAGAGCATGATGAGTACACCTATTAGCCGGAGAGTGGGGTCCAAAACAGAGTATTTTGGATGGCTGTTACTCACCAGGATTCGCTTAAACAAGGCATTTTCTTTGGGTGGCAAAGGATTGCTGGAGGGCATTTTTGTATAAATACAAAAATAGAGGGCCTTTTCCACCCGGTAAACTTAATTTTCACCACAAAACCTCGTGGCCACAAACGAAGAAGTCGATCTTCGATCACGTGATCATCTGCGAAACTGTTGTTCCGCCGGAAGTTCTACGGTCACGGTGCCGCAAATTTCAATAAGTTTTCTAATTTGATGTACTCCTACGAACGAATATTTGATTAATATCACGAAAATTAATACGTTTTACGATCTAACGACTACAATCGATCGAAATTTGCTTATATAATGAATACACTAAAAGCGGGAAATTACAAACAAGGATTTCGTTGTAATATCATTTGAGAACAGGGCAGAATCGATAGCAACGCCATCTACGTTACATATCGAATTCTTCGAATCTGAGACGGTTTCATTCTTACTTCTATGACCAACTTCGGTATTACGATTGAAAAGTAAGTTGAGTATTGCGTTATGCTAACTTGCGTTGGTTGATAGGAGGGGCAAAGGGAAATTCTAACTATAGTTATTCATAAGCTTAGCATACAATAGTTGAGATCTCTGATGCAGGCATTGGCTGCTTTCTTTTAACGCTATTGATGAATCTTTAAGCACGCACCACACGATCGTGAGTCGATTCTCGCGTAAACGTAGCTTAAATATGAAAAAAAAGTAAAGAAAATGTTTAATATTCGTTTATATTAATTTTTGTGTTATTATCTATTTATTTATTATTAAAACGTTTTGTAGAAATGTTGAACTGTAAATATTCGTTATCATTTCAAAGTCGTGTCCTACGTTATCGGTAATTTATCGGAGAAGGGGTCAAAAAGGGCTCTGTACATTGTCGATAATGCAGATTGTAGACACAGTCGATAATACAGTGCAGTATTCGTTTAATTCTGTAAAATGAATTCAGTGAAATTATTTTCATAGATCTTTTCAATCTTTAATAAACACAAACTCGTTGGGAAGTTAAAAGATTAAATTATAAGATGATATGGAGGGAGTTTTTTAAGAAATGTTAATTTTAATAAGAGAATTACATTTCAACACTTTGTACACGATGTTTGAAAATAAAAACGAAATGTTATCGAAATTCCATTCGATCTATCTAATAGCTTAATCTTGTAACTTTCCAACGAGCTATCGTTCTTTAAAATCGACCAAGAACATCGAACATTACATTATTTTATCTTGACTCATTAAAAATCCTTAATGTAGTAGAACTATACGAAGTAAGATGGCAGCATACAATAAGGTCGTTATTGGCGCGAAATTTGATCTATATATTAAATTGCAAACAAATTTCTTAAAGATTAGCAAATCTAAGCATTCTTCTCTTACGCATAATTTTAAGCTAATCTTACAGCTTAGAAAAATAGATCACCACAAATGTTCCCGTCAAAAATACATTTATTTTCGAGATCGTTTAAACACAGGGTAGTCGAGCGTGTCGCGTGATAGGCTTTTTGTACTTATAGCAAATTACTAATTCCATCGCTACGGCTAAGAAAATGCATTCCTTTCTAAACCCACTTTTCTAAATGCGGCAAATATTAGACATTGGAGAAGCGAAGCTCGAAATTGTGTTCTCTCTCTCTGCGCTATATAAATGAACAAAACGCGGAAATTAAAATAAAAAACAATTTATTAACGACATAATTACAATAGTATATTCTGCATGTGGAAAGCAATATTTCGTCTCTCTTTTTTTTTTTACATCGTTTACCCCGTTTTTTTGGATATATCATTTCGACAATACTCCATTTTTTTAAATTTAAAATCACAAGCCTACCGTAAAATATTCCCTCATACTCGTTCTACATTCGTTTCTTTTTCATTCTTTTATTACTTTCCCACCTTGAATCTTATTTTCGTCATTATCCCTAAACGAGTTAATGTGAGTTTAATCGTGTCAATCGATTTAAATAATATTTGATATATATATATCAAATATATATATATATATATGTATACTGGCTCTAAGCATGATAAGCCAAGTTCGCAAATAAAAAAGACGCCTGGACCATTTCCCAATTTCTAATCTGAGGTTTGAATCTTCGGACGTAATATCGTCTCGTCTTTCTTCCCCATTTTTTTTTTGACGCCATAAATCCTAATCGTCTCTCCTTCTATCTTCCTTTCAACATTTCCGTATTATATTTAATTAAAGCAATATCGAACCCTCGTGTACAAGATGGCGTCTTGTCTAAAAAAAATCGTTAAAACATGAAACCCATTAAGGTTAGATGCCGCTGTACAAAAAAAGAAACTATCGAACGCTTAATTAATTAAAATAGCCGCCCACGATATAATCGTTCTCTTTTAATAAAAAAAAATCTAGAAACAAATCATGATTCGTTCAATCGCGTGTTACGATTAAAAAGAAAGTCAAAGCTCAGCAAAACACATCACGGGGAAGGGACGACAAAATGTTTCGACGAAAGACCGGCTTTATTCTTTGTTTTCTTTTCCTTTTTCTTTCTTTTTAACATCTAATCGGTAGGAATTAGCTAAAGAGAGTAAGAGAGAGAGAGAGAGAGATAGAGAGATAGAAAGAGAAAGAGAGAGAGACAGAGAGAGAAGGACAAAGATGTCTATGTGTCATGTGCTCCGAAACGTTTCTCAAAATTCTAAATTCCAATAAGATTAGAACGATTCTAAAGACAATTAGACAAAAAAAACAAAATTGATAGACCGTATATTTAAATAAAAAGAGTAAGTTAACACGGGTATTATACAAACCACGTGTTATCGGCGGACTTTTTTTGTGTAAAATGAAGATTATAAAAAAAGTAAACAAATGAAGAAAAAGTAGACAAGAAGATGACCTAGACGAGAAACGAAACTAGTAAAATAATTGTTATTAAACGCGTTTTAAATCGTCTCCTTATTTACACTTCACTCACACACGTGTTCAGGCGCACATACACACACACATACGATCACACCTACGAAGAAATATCGAGATTGATGATCTACTTTAATCCGTTTCTCTCTCTTTTTTTTTTTTTTTGTTTGTTATCTTCTTTCCAATCGGAATATGTTTACATAGTATATATGCATAATTGGCTCGCACACGCACCCACACATACTCGCACACTCATACGTACATCGCCGTCCTCGATAAAACGCCACGATCCATCGGCCTGTCGCGTGAAAATCGAAACATTCGGTCGCTTTCAATTCTTTCTTTCTCTTTTCCCATTTGACATTCTTTCTTCTTTTGTTACTTCTTTTTTTAAAACCCATATCCAAATTCAGCGTTTCTCGTACGAGCGGTATTTTACCCAGTTTTCATTCATTAAATTCTGCCGAAGATTAGGATCTTTCCTTTTTTTTTTCCATTGTCGTTCCTTGCATCTATTATTTTCTTTTACAACCACCAGCAGGGCACCGAAAAAACTTGCTGCATCGAAGGCATCTCGTGGCTATTGTTGTATTTTTTGTTTCGTTTTTTTTTTCTAATTTACTTAGACTCTGCCTCCCCTCTCACCTTTTTAAATAAATAAATTGCGATCACGCTTCGTATTCTTGCTATTTATTTATTTATCTTCTTTTTTTCTTTCTTTCTATTTAGGTAGCATGGACGTCAGAGCATCTGTACTTTGACAGCGACTTTCTACTTTCTCATCATTGTTTTTTTTTTTTTTTTAAATCCTTCCCTCTCTCTCTCTCTCACTCTTTCATCCCTACGCGCAATGAAGAAAATAGTTTCGCTTTTTAAAAATTACTCGTACTCTTAATTAATTACTCGCAAAGTTCTACTTCGATTTCCGTTTCCTTTTTTTTTTTTTATCTCGTTTAAACTATGTATCATTGAAAAGGTTTTTCTTCTCTCTTTCGCTCCCTCCTCCTCCCCCCTGTCCTTTTTTTCATATTACATCCGTAATAATGGTTTATTTTAAGAGAATACGCGGGCATTCGGGTTGTTCGTATGAAACTAATTTCTCGAATATACACAGGCGGTAGATTATTATAATTCTTTCGAGTTTTTTTTTTTTATCCGATTAACAGCCACGCCGGAACGTACGAGAGAGGAGTACTTTTCTGTATTTATTTATTTATTACTATTATTATTGTTATTATTAATCGGCTCATTCCTCTTTTTTTCAACGATTTCATTTATTATTCTCATCCATCCGTGATACGTTTCGTGCGTGCTTTCTCGTGTATGTAATATACAGGAAACGATTCAAATAAATGGGACCGCTTTGATATATTTTTAAATATTAATTTAATATTTATAAAAAACATTCAAATGGTTCTACTTATTCGAATCGTCCTGTATTTATATATATAGGTACTCTCGGTATGTCGCCTTAAACTTTAAACTATTAATCTTTATCGTTATTCGCTATTTTTAAATATATATATTTATATATATCCATACCGGTGCCCTGGGCGGTCAGTGAACTATAAAACTTATGGTAAATCTTACGAGAGTCGTTCGCGGTGCGATGATTAAAAAAAGGAAAGCTTCACGCTCGCGCGCGCGTTCTCTTGAGTGTATGTGTGTGTGTATGTATACGATGGTAAAAGTGTTATATCATTTGTTTCTTCATATTCCTTAATCCTTTTGTCATTTTGAATTCTCTTCACGATCGTGGCTCGGTTGTCTCGTGGCTCTTTCCATCACACGCCGGGTTCTTTCCGCACGTACACGTTTTAGGAACCTCGAGAAGGCATCTTTTACACTGATTAGTAATCTAATCGGACTCTTTCTTCGTCAAATTATTTTTCTCACGCTCGCGTTTCTTCACATGTATTCCATTTCTTCTTGCTTTTTAGTGCCCTTAGAGTACATTTTTTCATAAGTCATTTTAACGATTACAAAAGCGAGGAAGCGTGTGAGGGAAAGAGGGTACGAAGAAAGTGACACAGTGAGGGAGAGAGTGACCCGGAGGTGCGAAAAGCTTTCTCTTCATCGAACATCAAACTTTTTTCTTCTTCCTTTACTCGGCCTTCCCATTTCGATTGAGAAAAGTTAGCGCATATATAAAATGGTAATAAAAGAAGGACAGTGATGATTCGTTGATCGTGAAATTAGGACAAAAAGAAATTTTATATTGACTAATAAATATTCTAACGACGTTACAAATTCTCTCTAAGTACCCTCGACTTTTAATGGATATTCTTTCTCCTTTTATTTTTCCGCTTTTTTTTTTTTTTCAAATATACTTTTTGATATATATTATATTAGTCGCCCTGAAACGTATCCACACAGCAGATCGCACATTTTTTTTTTGTTTCTTCATTATCTTCTTCTCTCAGCTCGAAACTTCGATTAACCTCCGAAAGAACTCGCGAAAGTCTTTCTCATACACTCTCTAAACAGTATAACAAATCTTATTACCGGATATCGCCGTTATCCGATAACAATAATAATAATATTAATAATAATAATAATAATAATATAATAATATAATAATAATAATAATAATAATAATAATAATACGAAGTAACGAAAATAAATAAAACACCGAGCGACGAGCTGGTGCACGCCTCGCGATTAAAGTTATTACTCTTCTTTTGAAAACGAATGAATTAATGATGAAACGACGATCTAAATTAGACTCTAAAACACACGATTACTCTTCCGTTCTCTAACAACAAACGTATTCCTCATCGATAAATCTCTAGAATAAACGACACGAAACTTTTACGATTACGGACACGATATTATATGATCGATTAAAAGATTGAAAGAGAGATGGGGGAGAGAGAGAGAGAAAAAAAGGAGGAAAGAAAAAAAAAAGAGAGAAGATGAAATCATCTCTGCCACGTGTAAAAAGTCACGCGGCTTTCTAAACACAATTTCGTATCACAGCATGCGTTTATACAAAATATATTAACTCATTTACATCATTAGCGCATATATGTCACTGTCTCGGCGAATAGAATTTCTTTGAGACTACCTTTGTCTTCGCATACTTAAATTGTAATGCTTTCGTTTCTTTTTTTTTTTTTGTATTACAGTGGACCGACATTAAACATTTCATATTGCTCTTATCGATATAAGCTTTACGAGGACAAAATAATTTAATAATATTAATAAATTTAATAATTCCATGAAATATCTCTATTCAGACATAATAAAAGAAATTCATGATGCAAATGGGTTAACCTTCGAAGAAGAGAGAGAGCTTTAAATTCGAATGCTCGGCCGTATTCTCCAACGAAAAGAAACCTAAAGAAAGTTAAAAAGGAAAGAAAGAAACCTATATAAATGATCTCTACAGTTCTAAACGCTTAGAAAACGAGTAACGAGTTTCTTCGACGGTACACGAGGACGATCCTGGGACCCGACGCTCCCTTCTTGGCTTCTCCATTGCAATTTTGCGTTATAAAAACAGAGAAAGAGAGACAGAGAGAGCTTATTATGCCACGAAGAAGAAAGAAGAAAAAGTCCAGGAGTCCCAGAGCGCGACGAAATGAAATCGTCGAAAAGAAATTAAAAAAAAAACAAGAAAGAAACTTCCTAATCTCTTCTCTTATTACGCTTCTTGTATTAACCCTTCCCCCTCCCCTTTTCTTCTCCGGGTCCTCCCTTGATCAACGTGTCAACCCTATCTTCTTCTTCACGTTATCTTGGCATTGTCCTCGTCGTTAGAACCACTCTTCGTTCTTGCTATAATCCTGATAAAATCGTTCTCTTAATGTGCTCGTCCGAATAAAATCGTCCTAGCTGTTTGATTGGATGAGATAGAGAACGTTCTTGACGAAAGACAAATGTGAACAAGCTTCAGCCGTCCACTGTTGCTGCTGTTGTTGCTGTCGTCGTTCGCGACGTTGTCGAGGACAACGGTGGATGATAATGAGGATGATGTACCAAGGCCGGAACTCCTCCTCCTATAGCGTCGCATTGCTGATTGCTGCTGCTGATGTTCGAGCAAGGTATCGAGGGTTGCTATTTTTTCGTAGGCGTGCCTCGTTGCGTGAGACCCTCGAAACGCTTGAACGTATAGTTTATGAACACCCAGTCCTTGTAGATTACTTCACCATCTTGTGGCATAGGTGCTGATGCTGAAATACAAATAATGTCACTTGTAGTCCATTTTTTTTATCATTGAATTAGTCTAGTAATATTTCAACTCGGCCCTGTAGTCTCTTGTCAATAAATATTCTATGTAGATGCGGTACATACTCGTATACATCAATGTTTTTTAACTGTTATATGTTAGACAGTATAAAATACAAAAAAATAGGTAAGTCATACAGTGATTGCCCTGTATACAGTAATTGCCAACCCTAAGAAAAGACCAAAACAGACCAGAAACCCATTTTTTGCTTAGGTTTAAGTTGATTAGAGCAGTATTTTCAAGTATATAATGTATATAGCAATAGCTGTGTCGCCTTGGCAATCACTATGTTTTTACAAGAGTTTTTTTGTTATTTCTTATAATTTGTATGATCCCAAAGATAATGTTCCTTTGGTTAAGGCATTTGAGTTACCATAAAAATGAGTGTCAAGTAATTGATCTTTATAAGAAAGGCTATATTGAGAAAAGCCTGTGTCTATTCCTTAAGCAGACAATCACTATACTTTTTACCCTATTTCTTGACAGCGTAAAGAATAGAAAACTACACTCTGAAGCAACTTTATTATTTAAGAATATACGAAGGACGAAGTTCGAGAGCTCGTTAATAGAGAGCAAACGAACGTTTATCGGACCGAAGTGTAGATAGCGAGCGGCTGACGTGTACAAAAGCAACGATATCCGAGCGACTCACGAAGGCTAAGGCTATCGTTGAAGTGGCCACCACCATTTAAGAAGGCTACGGTATCCACTTACGTATCTCCAGCTTTACGTCTGGGAACTCATCGAAGTTGGACGTGTCGTCGATGGATCGTACTTCAACGGGAATAGCAGCTGGCCTCTCTCTTATGTGTTCCCAATCGACTCCACGGAAGAAAGGAGCAAGCTTGAGTTCTTCGATGCCTCTTTGCGATCCTAAGCACGTTTGAGTCGATAGTACGACGTTAAGTTAAGAGAGATACGCATAGTAGAAACTAAAGAAGGCACTTGCTCTTTCTAGTTTTCTACGCCATGAATATAAAAAAGGTATCTCACCTAGTCTTCTATCAGCTTCGCAACAGAATCTGATTATGGTGTCCTTAGCTTCTTCGCTGATGGGAACCTCCGGTGGAAAAACCAACGTTTCTCGCCAGTTCATCACCTTCCTGTAAGTCTCCTGGGGATTCTCGCTACAAAATGGAGGATAACCTGCAATCACCAGTAACGATGATAACATTGAAATCTTAAACTGATCGTCGAATAGAAGATCGTAGAAGATAAACAACGATTGATGTCAGACCTATAAGCATCTCGTACATGATGACTCCGAGAGACCAGCAATCGCAAGCTGGCCCGTAACCTGTTTGAAGAAATACTTCAGGAGCTATGTAATCCGGTGTTCCGACTGTGCTATAAGCCAAAGCTCTTCTGTTTCTCTTCCAACTTTCAGCCCTTCTTTTACTGTCCATCGCACCACCGCTTCCACTTCCGCATGACGTCACTAAACCAATCGATATACAGATTGAATATAACGACTATGTATGTAGGGATAGGTAGAGACGTCATTTAATCGAAAGTTAAAGAATTTACGTACTGAAGTCCGAAGGTTTTGCTTGGCTTAGGTCTCTGTAAAAATCAGTCCTATGAGATTTCTTCAATCCCGTACACAGCCCGAAGTCAGACAGCTTTATGTGGCCCCGTGCATCCAGCAATAGGTTGTCTGGTTTAATATCTCTGTAAAAATATAGACACCATATAGAAGAATATGAGACAAATGTTTTGTCAAATTGTAACTTGTACTCATTAATTACCTATGAATAAAACCTAATTTATGTATGGAGTCGATCGCTAACGCCGTTTCGGAAATATAAAATTGCGTGCACTCCTCGGATAGGGTGTCTTTCTTCATGAGAAGCGTCATCATATCGCCTGAAAAGAAAGTAAACGAGGTGAAAGGTTAATCACAAAATATATATATAACGTGTCTCATCCTGAGTTATGTAATCCCAAGTGACTCGGGGTATTACTCACCACCCGGTAAAAACTCCATTATCAGATAAAGATTAATGGGATCCTGAAAACTGTAATACATCTTGACGACCCATTGATGATCAGCTTCGACCAATACGTCCCTCTCAGCCCTGACGTGAGCCACTTGTTCTTTCTCGAGCATGTCGGCCTTCCTTAATATCTTCATCGCGTATACGTGACCGGTGTCCTTCTTTTGCACCAGTCTCACCTGTTTTTATCAATGAAACGTTATTGTTGTTAAACAGAGAGATTTCGTGTAATCTGATCTTACAGTTATTTATTTTAGGTTGTATACAGGGTGTCCGGTTTCAAGTGTCCCAGCGAAAAACTACATGTGCACATGAATGATTTGAGTCGAAAAGTCTAATACTATTTTCCGAAATTCGGCTCAGTTAAATAGTTATTAACTAACAAAGATCGCTAATCGCTGTAATTGGCCGATCTTTGTTAGTTAATAACTCGTTAACTAAGTCAAATTTCGAAAAATGGTATTAGACTTTTTTACTCAAGTCATTGATGTGTACATTTAGTTCTTCAGTTGGACACCTGGAACCGGACACCCTCTATAACATGGAATGTCACTAATCATTCAGAAAAGTTTGAAAACCTTTTATTTATCAGTAAAAAGTATTGATATGTATTTCTCAATGATTGCAAATCTTGATAAGGTATTATTACATTTTTTCTTTCATAATTTTTGAACAAAGGGCTAGTCTTGTTTTTTGTACCTCGCCAAAGGCCCCTCTACCGATGACCTTCAGTGGCTCGAAATCTTCGACGCCGAGCCTGGACCTCTTCAACCGCAAGAATTCCGTCTCCTTCTGGGCGTGTTGCAATCTCTTCTCCTGCTTTTGCTGCTCCGAGAGGCCCTCATCCTTCAAGGATTCCTCCAACTTCGCCAGCCTTTGCTTCCTTTCGATGTGTTGGGCTATTAAGTTGCTGTAATAATTCTCCAACGTTACCTGCGGGGGAAAGAGAAAGACGAGACGTGGTATATAGTTAGCTGCGATTTCGAACCCTGTTTTCATCCTCGCTTCGATGTGGGCGGGCTGCTAATACCAGCTAATATTTACTTTTATCGAACAAAATGCGATAGGATCGTTCTATGATAACCTATACAGGATATGGCTTTATGTTAAAGATTAAAAATCAATGATTGGGAATATAATATTGAAAATTTATTTTATTTTACAAAAAATGATGGTGTCATATTTTTGGCTAAATTGAAAATCAGTTACCAAAGATTTATGTTTTACTGAAGTTATTATATAAATAATTTCTATAAATTCATGTAAAAATCAGCTACCGAAGATTAGGTTTAATAAAATTATTGTATGAATAATTTTTATGAACTGATTTTAAAATGAAATATTTGAACGTTACAAGTTGAGAATGAGAAAAGAAGAATCAATTGAGCGATAAGGAAAAAAAGTTACAAAGAAAATGATTACAGTTGTCGCGTAAAGATTACGAGAATTACGAGTTTACTTTGCTATTATCAGGAAAGTCGTTGCCGAAGATAAATTGACTTCGCTCGATCGATCCTTATTTTCGTTTCGTCGAGTGTGAGAAAAAGAGAGAGATAAAACGTGATTTCTCGGAAATAGAAAAGAGAAGGAGAGTGTACGAGTGGTCCAGATTTTTAACGGGATGCTGAGATTTTTTTTCTCACCTTGGCCTTGGTAGCCTTGTCCAACGTGTGCCCGCTAAATCGGATCGTGCTCTCCGTGGCAGCCATCTCCAGCACCCCTGAAACAAAATAAATTGAATAAATAAATTAAACCAACAATTTTATTAGCAAGGAAAAGAAAACTTGTACTTTTATTCATTAAACTAGATTTGTTCCACTCGTGGAAAACTTCTGTTTCTTTTTTTCATATTCTTAATTCATATGTATGTACTTTATACGTATAGCTTGCCACACATGCAAACAATAAGTACAATCGTTATCTATTTAAATGGCATTCGATAAACGCCAGTAACTTGGTATTGTTCGTACAACTGGATGAAACGTCATTTCTATGATATTTAAATACGTTGTAGAAAACTATAGTTTGAAATATTTGAATATTACATTAATGGATCGATTTAAAGTATAATTGTTATTGTTTAAAAGTGAGATCGATCTTTAACGGAGCTTCAAGCTGTTTACTGCTCGAAATGTAACGATAGACTGAATTGTTGTGAATCTTTCAATGTAGGTCGAACCTTTCGATTTGATTATTGTTTACATTAACGTTCATCAGTTCACTTGTGTCATGTAAGAATGAGAGTAATGACTTTTTTTAAAACTTTGTTAACATAATTTCCACATGATTTTGTTTACCAGACATCTTTCTAATTTTTTTAACTGAAATCATCATGGATCTCGATCTTTTAAAAATCTTAATTATATTACCATCACTTAGAATAATTTTTCTAACACGATCAATCTTTACTTAACAACTGAAATTATAATAGATCTCGATCTTTTAAAAATCATTCCCTGATCACTAAAAATGATCGAATGTTCACCAATCTAATTCATAATAAATAAATAAGATATTTTTTTTATTTACTAACTATAAGTATTGGTTAAATAATTATTATCGATCCTTCGTCTTGGAACGTGACGTCTCTGATCGAAACCGAATCTAAAGTTGGGTCGATCGATGCCAAAAAGTCCGAAACAGTTGAAATTCTGTGGCATTTTTGCGATGAAACAAAAAAACGAGTACGATAAGTATACGTTCGCGATAGGAAACGTTAAAACGACGCAAGACATTACGCGATGTGCGTTGCACGCGTCGAATCGCTCGCGACTACTCGCTAAGCTTGGCCAGTGTCTTCGAAAATGAACTCGCGAGCGAGTAATGGAGGGCCCGGCCTCCGAAGGAAAAAAGAAAGAAAAAAAAAAAAGGAAAATGACGACGTGGGAGCGCTGCGGTAAGTGCCTATTATGATAATTACCGAAGAATTATCCTCCTATACGTTGACACCCGAACATGAACGCCGATCATCGCGATATTGACGTGTAAATTTATGAAAATCGTTCTGTTTTGGTTATGGTCCATATTTAACAATTTTTTGTTACATATAAGCAATTTCATCTATTTTTTTTTTCTTATTTAAAATAATTTCTTCTATGATTTTAATTAATCATAGTATACAGTGCACTTTCGAACGAAATACTATAACAGACTGCTGGTCAAATCAATTACGTTATTGCATAAATTAATCCCTTACGTTAATTTATTAATGTAATAATAAGTTTATTTACATAACAAAGTATTTTTATTGATTTATTATATAACATCATAAATTGCTTTATCGTGTAATGCATTTAACTAACGACCATAATATCGTTTAACCAAAAAAAAAGAGTTTAGCGTGTACCAAATACGGTATACACGTGACAACGAACGTATTAAGTTAGTATACGTTACAAAATGAAATTACACCTGCAGTAAGATCGTTTCGCCGAGAGGAGAGACCACTCTCGAGGCAATTTCGAGGTCACCTTATGCTGTCATCCTATGAATCAGTCTTACGCAATTACGAAGATGAGCGAATCGATTCCAGCATGAAGATTTATCCGGTCGAGCTGTCGAGATTTAACGGAATCCCGCTACTTTCACGTATTTTGTCTATCATTCAAAAGAAAAAAACACAAAGTAAGAACTAAAGACGATCACGATCCATTTTTACTGCAATTGCATTTAACAAATAATTAAATTTATCTTTGCAATTGCAATGTTTGAAATAAATTATAATAAACTTTATGATCTCTGCATGCATAAATGCAATTTTATGCAATTGCATTCAACCAGTAATTTATTCTTTTCAATTATATTCAACCAACAATAAAATTTCTGAAACACCATAAATGGTATCTCTTCAATTACAAACCTCGATCGTTTAAGGCTAATATCATTTCGTTATAATTAATAGCGTTTAAATGAAAGTGGTTGATATTTCAAAGCGAAGAAAAAGAGCATTTAAAATTTATTGTTTGGTGGGTAACAACGCGCGACGTCCTCGACCGCATGCGGCAAAATGGAAATTAGGTCTCACAAAAAAGAAGAGAGTGGGAGGAGGGAGAACACTAGACGCGTATCGCGATTTGCTGTCCATCGTGTGGCCATTCCGAAAGCATTTCATTACCTTGACTATATAACTATATAACGTTATTGTAAGATAACTAGTACATACCTACATATATGTATATACTTATTTTTATTGTACAGCCATGAAAAGAAATTTAAAAGGCGCAGAACGCGCGTTTGCGTGAGTCGTTAGAAAATATGCGGGTTTTATCCATTCTTCTTACCTTGACCGCGTAAAAAAACGTAAAAAACAATTTTAAACATTTATAATAAAAAGAAAATGGATATTTAACGTTAGCTAAAATTTCAATTTTGTTTTTTATTATTAATTTAATGCTGTAAACAATTTTGGAAGACCCAAAAAGTCGATGTTAAAAAAAAATGGCAGAGACTGGTGTGAAAAAAAAGAATGAATGGAGAAAGGTGATAAAATACTCTCGAAATTTGTCTCCATCTTATCGGGATCGAGAGAACCAATAACGTAAGGCTCCTCGTGTATTCCATAGGAGAGAAACGACGTCGAAGAGCACGGGATTAAATGTTCCTTTACGAATCGATACTAGACAGTATGTGTGTGCGTGTGTCTGTGTGCTTACGTGGGTGTCTATATGTTGGTGACTCTATTTAATCGAGCAAGGAAGACTCGTGTAGAGTAATGGAGTGACGTCATCTGCAAAAGGAAATTAATCATGCCGCCAAATCGATCATTCGATGTCTCCAAAGACACCGAGCCATTAACGCCTAGTGAAAAGAAAACTGTCGATAGAATGTTCGTGTATAAAAGACAAAAAAAACAAAACAGAAACAAAATAAAGGGAAATGAAGACAAATTTTTGTTCTTTTTTTTAAAGGGACTAATAATTTGATCAACATATAATAATTGTTTTTATAAGCATGACAAATTAGTTAAATAACAATATTTGACTACCTTACAAAATTTTGCTGATTAATTAATTTTAGACACCTCTTATTTAATTAGAAAATAACGTGGGAATAACACTTGTTCCCTTTAAAATATTTAGAAGGAAATAGAGTGGAGTGCGATGTGAAAGATATGAAATCTTGTTTCTTTTTTATTTTCTTTTAATTAGAAAATAAAGTAAGTATGGATTTTGTTCTATTTATGGGACAAAAAAAAAGTAGGAAGGATACGACACGTTCATCCGCGCGCGTTAAATCGCACGTGCCAGTCTACTTGTTCGCGGCATTAAGGATCACAATTAACGCTTACGGTATTTCTATCTCATCCTAACCCGTTACGCTACGCGGATGAGTACAGTTATGATTGCGATTCGTTGATCTTTGGATAGTAATGATCATAGATGAATATCGAGATAGATCCTTTGATCCTAAGAAAATCACTCAATGATTACGAGTCTCCTGCTTGTATCAAGCTTATAAGCTTGATCTATAAATATAAACGAGTATACATGTTTAAAAATAGGATTAGAGAAAATCACTCAATGTATCTCATCCAAAAGAAAATAAGACATAAATTAAAACAATTCAAAAGAGTCCCATAATCGATCATTCCAAGCCAATTCTTGGAGTTAATCATCGATAACCTTCATCGAATTTTTTTATTTATACGAACAAAGAATTTTATTTTTTATTCGCAAGACCGTGGCAGGGAAAGTAAGAATAAGTTAGTCTCGCTGTTGGAGCTCTTGCAATACGGTTTCCCGATGTACAAATAAGATTCAAGGACGAAGACCACGGAGATCGAAGTCATGCTCGTTTGTTGGACAAGAAGAAACGAATTATGCTTGCTCTCTATGCTCTTCTCTCTCTCTCTTTCTCTTTGTCGAACTCAAACGGAACAAGAACATACCACTAAGCTGTCGTAGGGCTTCCTGGCGACATTAGTTACGCAATAAACTATTACGTGGATGTTGTGGGTTGTTGAGTAACGAAGGAAAGAAAGAAAAAAAATGATTTAAATGTGACGTGTGAAAAGGATAAAATGTGAAAAAATCCCGTTCTCACCGACAAATTTGTTTTCTAATAAAAAATATCCTATGTAGGTATATTTCGAAGTAATATAAACAATTGAATCGTCTCGTCAAATACAAAGATCCCTCTATTACCGACAATATTTAAAAATATCTATTTTCTATTGAAATAAATACGAGAATGTAATTCATTGCCGGAAATGACGATCCCGCTTTTACCAGCACTTCGTTTTAAACGAAATAAACAATATAATAACTTATACAGGGTGTCCGGTTCCATGTAGTCAAGCGGAGGTCTACATGTACATATCAATGACATGAATCGAAATGTCTAATACCATTTTTCGAAATTCGACTTAGTTAACGAATTATTAACTAACAAAGATCAGCCAATTACGGCGATTAGCGAAAAAAGGCGGTGTACTTGAGCTTACAACTAATCAAGAAACGAAGCAGTAGGAGGAAAAATCCACAATAAACAACGTTACATGTCACTGCTTGCCGTGATTGGCCTATCTTTGTTTGTTAATAACTACTTAATTGTGCCGAATTTTGGAAAATAGTATTAGACTTTTCGATTCGAGTCATTGATGTGTACATGTAGTCCTCTGCTTGACTACATGGAACCGGACACCCTGTATAATATTATATAATAATTGAAATGAAATATCTTGAAAAACATTATAATTGATTCGTCTTGCACATATGACAATTAATTTGTCTAGTTTGACAGATAGAGATCGTTGAATCGAGGACGATTAGGATTAGGTAATCACGTGTGTTATAAACCGCATCAGCATGATACAGGTCTCAAAGTACATTTACTCGTCGTCGTCGTAGTACATCCTTGGCCCAAAAGTTTCGGCCCAGCGAGCACACCGAGCACATCTCCTCCTATCTCTTCATCTAATCTCTCTCTATCTCTTTCTGCATGTCTCACCGAATCTCTCTCGTTCCGCGTCCTGTTCGCGTTGTGCTCTAAATCACGCAAGAGCGAGGCTAAACAGCAAACTCCGTCACACTTGGTGGAACTCGGTAACTTGAGGAGCGTTTGTCCGCGAAACGATGACGTCGAACGAGTTCGCCGTGAATTAATGCGGCCATGATTGATCTTCATTAATTTAGATCGTGAGTTGTTGGAAACTAATTAATCATTCATTGAAGCTTCATTTTTAATAGGAACAATGTACTCTGATATTGCATGAGTGATTAGAAACTAGTCTTTAGAATTACTACTATCCCACATACCAGGTTTATGATTTTTTTCTTATTTTAGTTAATAATATGTATGTCATGTTAAAGTCAAATCGAACCAACATAATCAATTCTTCGAGTCGATACAAATGTTTATCCATCTTGAATTGCATTGATAAAAAATGTCTTATCAAGGCTCGAATTGTTTGCATTACATATGCAAATTTTCTTTAAATTTACTCATGTTTGAAATTATTAATGACTTTACATTGCTCCAATTTATCTTATAAATTCTTAATCCTTCATCTTGAATTATATTAGCACAAAATTTGAAAAGAATTGATTGAATTAGAAAAAGGTAACTTTTTATAACCATGATAAAATTACAGAAAAAGATCTGTTTCTTCCATGACTATCGACAAATTTGTCGAGTTGAAAAAAAAAAATCGAACAACGACATAAAGAAAAAGAGGAAAAGAAAAAGCGAAGGAATGCGAACGAAGTGAAATGGAAAAACGGAAGGGGGCATCGATGCGAGTAATCACTTGACTTTCCTCTCTTCTTCCATCTCCTTCTCCACCCCCCCTCTCCTGTGGCACCCTCTCACAACCCGCTATTATTTTTTTCTGCTCGACCGACGGACCGAACGGAGGAACGAGCGAACGAATGGCGGGCGCTCTCGCGGCGGCTTTCATTTCTCTGAAGCCATATCTGATAAAAACAGCCGTGAGAATCGTCGTTTCCGGCTCGGAAGCGATTTCGCCGGCTTGTCAAACCGCGAAGCCGCCCGCAGAGAAATGAAAGAGTAGTCCCCGGCTTTTAATGCTTCGATTCGATTTGATTCTCTCCCCCCATCCCTCCCTCCAATCTATCGATCGTTACCTATCGATACGTTTGAAATCGCTCAATCTTTTTTTTTTCTCTCTCTACTTTTTATTACCCTGTCCCGTGTAATAGAAAGGTACTCGTTTCTAAAAATTTGTTTTTTTTCTATTTTCTCTTGTCCATTTTGCTCTTTTTTTTTTTTTTATCATTTTGTATACGTTCCGTAGAATGCGTGTGTGCCATGCAATAAAATGCTACTCGTTTCTACAAATTGTTCCCATTTTTATCTATTTTCTTTTTTTTCTCGTTATTTATCTTTTCCCCTAGTTCTTTTTTTTTGTTCATCTTTTCTATGTACCTACGTTGCATGGGAACGAAAAGATACGAGTTGCTACAAAAATTGTTCTCGTTTCGTTCTATTTTCTTTTGTCGTTTTTCCATGTATTTTCTTTTTTTATTACCACGCATGTAACAGAAAGATACTAGACTTCCTACTAACTTTTCCCATCTCTTTTTCCCTTTTTTTTTTCCAAGTGTCGTTCGACGTTGGAAACGACGTCGGGAAAAGAATTTAACGAGCGATCATCGAAGGCTAATTATGTCGAGGATCGGTGAAAGTTTTTCACGAAGAAGTAGAATAAAGAGGAAGAAGGAAAAGAGAAGAAACTTAGAACGAGTCGAAAAAAAAAGGTTCGAAAGCTACTCGCTTCTTTCCAACGTCTCTCGCGTTTTCCTAACGCGAGAGTAGAATAATAGAACTCGTCTTTTTATCGTTCCCTCTTTCCACGAGTGCGGTGGGAAAAAAAAAAAAGCTGGAGAAAAGGAATGTCAGAAAAAAAAAAAAAAAATGGTGGAAGACGAGTGGCACAAAATTTCGAGGAGCGACAGACGAATGGAAAACACTCGTCGTGATACGTAAGTGAACGTATATCGTGCCGAAATAATACTTGGGTGGAAGAAAAATATGCTCGGGAACGTTCGCTTTCACTTCAAATGCGAATACGCCTACGTTTCTACACGTAGATAGAAATATACCTATACATGTGTATGATCACGTACCTATGATCATATACAAACGTTTACATAGACATGATCTCATACATATGGCTACAAATACATGGAAATAAATGCATGATCGCATACACGTGGATTTACACACAAACACACACACATCTAAGAATAGAAGTATAAATGTATGTGTTTATACATGTAGATTAGAAGGTGCTTGTTAGATGTGAAACGAGAGATATCTTTTAACGTGTTACCGTAAAGTAACGCAAGGAGTAACCTACCGGATCGATCCGCTAAGATTTCAGCGAGTACACACCCACTCGCGAGTAAAGACCATTACTAAATGCTACTCATCTAACGAGCCGTGGATGGCTTTTCCAAGATACACTGCCGCGCCTCGTTTACATAAGTTTCCAACGTTAAAAGCTATTTTAAAGTGCCAAAGCAGACCAGTTCGTTCGTTTCTACATCGTTTAGACATTTTTTTTCTTGTGTTTCGATCGAAATGGAAACTTTGAAGTCGTGATTAGAAAGTTTGTCGTTTATTGGAAGATTTTAAGATATAGATTGTACGAATTGAAGGCAATTTTAGATCAATCATAGACTCTGACACATAATTAGATGATTCAAATATGATCTAAATTTAAAAAAAATGAAATAATAAAAAGTTTACATAAAGAAAATTAAATTTCAGGTTAATCTATAAAAGTTTATTAAATAAAAGTTCAGGCTAATCTATAGTATTCCAAAGAAATATGTGTCGAGATATAATAATAAATATTATTGTTTTCTATAATATTTGCCCTAATTATGATAACATATTTCTCAACAATTTGTATATAGTGCCCCTACAATAATTAGTAAGATTTTAAATGCACCTAGACTTTAAAAAATTTGAGAAACCCTCTATTAGACTGATTAGACTGTATTAGAATGATTTCAATAAAATTTGGTCGGAAAGAAATGGTAAAAGGTGCAAATATTTGGAGAAATTTGAAAAGGGGATCGAATCGGCCGAGTCTTTTTTTAACTCGCGGGAGACAAGGATAGAAAGGGGGATGATGGAGGTGAATGTGCGAGAAAGAGGGAGAGAGATGGACGACGAGAACGTCTCTAAATTATGCAACGAAGCTGCGCCTCGCTGCAAAGCGCGCATAGCTTTGTAAAACGTCCTCTCGTGGCGACGTTGCGGTAAACGTGCGTTCGTATATGTGCTGTCCATGTGGACTCGCCATTTACGTGTATACGTCTACGTGGACGAAGTGATATTCTCTCGGTCGCACAAACGAGCCTGTAATTGGATCTAGCCCGTTGCTATCGACCGACGACGCACCGCACACGAAAATAGACGCTCTCCTTAGTCTAACGGTGATGCTAATTCGCGAGAAACGTGAATCTTCGGCAAAGAATCGATGGTTTAGAAAGATTAGAAGAAATTTATCTGATTTAGATGGGTTTTGGACTTGTATAGGTATGTAATGTACCCAAATATTGAATTAATGATTATTAGACTGCGGATCTTTATGCAAATTCGTATGAATTATAATTCATGATTCGTCAAATATTGCAAGTAGAGCTGATAACTGAATAAAAATATGTAAAATACAAAGGATACATGTGACATATTCAATGGTTTGTCTTACATGTCAAATTTGAAAAACATACGCAATAAGAAAAATATGTATTTGCATAAAGATCCGCAGTCTATTGATTATCTATGATAGTTTGGAGTATATTTCTAAATATTTTCAATTATTCATTATATTGTTGAATTTATCAATCAATTGTTAAGCTTATTTCAATAATTTAATTGTTGTGTGTGTATGAGCATGGAATGTTAAATTAATGACTCCATGGGAGTATATTTGTGGTATCATGATCTGCATGTTTAAAATACATATTTTTAGACATTTTCAAAATATTTAACGATCGATAATTATCAAAATCTGGAACAAACGATTACCAAGTCATTTGTACTGCGTTAACGTATGTATGTTTTACGTGTTCGTAGCGTGAGATAAAGCTTAAACTCGATGACTCGAGCATACAACGGGAGATTTAACGTTAGTCACCGTTATTCGAAATTACTCGGGAGAATCAAACCGGGATTTACCTCGATCGAAATACCGTGGGCTTTTAATCGTCTGGAAATGATCTTCCTAATTGTTGCTTCCTCTATATCCCTCCATCTCTTATAACTCATCATATCTTATAACTCATTTAAGTATGAAGTTAATGTGACTGTTACAAATATTACAAAATTATAATATAGATGTATGAAATGTCTATAAATATAAAATTACTTATTACGTGATCGATAAGAATGTAATAAATCAATAAACGAAATTATTTTTTTATTTATATTCATACAGTATAACAAAATAACTTCTAAAATTATAATATAGATGTATGAAATGTCTATAAATATAAAATTACTTATTACGTGATCGATAAGAATGTAATAAATCAATAAACGAAATTATTTTTTATTTGTATTCATACAGTATAACAAAATAACTTCTTAAATCATTAAATTATCTAAACTTTCATGGATCCTCAGAATTACCACCAATTAATTTCAATCCTCACAAAGACGCTGATCGTATGGCACAATCGTTTACTCGTAGTCTTAAATCGTTGGCAATTTTAATTTCATTTCATTTTAATTCACTCGTTGCGTATTATAACTTACGTAATAAGCCTGGTAATTCGTTTTGAATTCGAGCTACAACAGGAAAGAGGTATGAAAGGTAAAAAAAAGGAAGGAAAATAATGAAAGAGATTCGCGTTGTATCGTAGCCGTCTATGAACTTCGTCTCTAGAAATCGTGTGAAAGTGAAAACGCCGATTGCATCGTGCTACGAGTGCCTCTTTTAAGGAGGAAAGAAAGAGAGAGAGAGAGAGATAAATGTAGACGGTGAACGGAAATTGCCTTCTTTGTGAAAGAGTCCAAAGAATCGAACGTAGCCGATCAATGAGCTCGGTGATACGTGATGGGATTGATATTCTTTCAAAAATTCAACGATTACATGCTCCTATGTGTATGAATAAAAACATTTTACAACGTCACATTGTAACCTAATACTTAGTCACGCTTTTTATTCACTAATTTGCATATTATGCATACACCTGGCGTGAATCTTCGACTGTTTTATCTGCAGGAAAAAAAAAACATGCTAAACATACATTCGTTTCAATTGTTTTTATCCAATTACACGGAGAAAAAACATTTGAAACAAGAAGATAATATAGATCGTTTTTACTGACAAAACTTGAAAACGACATTTAAAAGCAGAAAAACAATATAAACAATATAGAAAAAGTTTAATTCGATTATTAAATTGAGAAGAACGTATACGTTTATTTAAAAAAAAAACAGTATCGAGAATTCATGTCACGTAATAAAACGAAAGTAATCCGAGTGTCTTGCAATGAGTCATCGGACGATGGTGATTAAAGTGTCACGACGAAGACGAAGAAGATCGGTAATTATCTCTAAGTGAAGTACGATAATAACACATTCGAACGTTAACATACCATCGATCTTTTTTTTCTTTTTTCTACACGAAACTCCAAGTTCTCGTAGTTATTTCTCAATTCTTTTTTCTCAAAATCGATATATGAATTCCCGGGTACCGGTATCGATCGATAGTATCACACGCTTGTAACCATAGGAACTGTCGTCTACCGGTAGTCACCGTATCCTTATCAAACGCGAATAGCACGGCTACGCGATACTATCGTTGAGATTATTGCGGTCCGAGACGGGAGAACAAATAACGATAATCGGGATTTTTTAACGAGCGACCTTGATACTTCCGCTCGATCGGAAGCTTTTCGATAAAGTTTCGAGAGAAATTGTGGAGGAAAAAGAAACAGGAAATATAGGATACGTGATTTGAAAAGAAAGGATTTTCTAATCAGGAAACTAAAGATTGTATTGCTTAAGAAAAAGATTATTATAATCATGTAACTATGTGATAATATTATATTAAAAATGATTAATGTGATTATTGTTTTTTATAACGATGGATTAGAATTTTTTTAAATATAATAAGCAACTCATCTGATCTTGAATGAAAAAAAGAAATAACACGAATAAAATATAGTGATAATATTTCACCTATTTATAGACGTTCTAATAACAAAGAAATTTCAAACAAAATCAAATTAAATCAAATTCTTAGTCATTTTAAAGCAACGTGTTTGGGAAGCAAGAGAAATCGTCCTATGTTCCACAACGTGCACCTCGATTTCCATTTTTGTCACGGCGGCGAAACGCTCGGGGAGTAGGCATCTAATCGCGTGCACTTTCCTCCGAGGATCTAATCACGGTGATGACCGAGAGTACGCTTTCCATTAGGGCGTGTAGCTTCACGTGAAAAGTCAACCAGCCGCTCGTTAAAAAGAACTTTCGATTCTTCTATTTCGTGATTAGAAAGAATTTCTTACTTCTAATCCGATTCTAACATCGATCACCGAACGATCAAGGTATTTTTTTACATAATCCTAATCACGTCTAATACACTATGGAACCTGTTTTCCTCGAGTAATTCTCACACCTACGATTAGAAATTAGAATGAGGATTAGGAAAAGACTGGTCGAATAATTTTCGAGCCGTTTTTTTTTTTTTTCTTCCCTATTTAACTGTACCAGTCCAACGAGTTTTATACCGTGCGATCGAGTAAAAAATTGCACTTTCTAAGCGGAATTTTCACGGTCAGGTTCGTCTCGCGTTGCTCACCCTGGAAAAACTCATCGAGGAAACCGTATGAGCTGGCTTTCTGGTCTAAACCGAATTAGGTCGACTGTCTGCGTTACATATCTAAGGTATTATGCAAGCATGCGATTTATCTAATATAAGTCTTTGTAGACATCATGTAAATTTTATTTTATCATGAAAATCTTTCGTTCGTGACATTGGGATACGTATTTTGAATCATTCTAATTATTCCCTGATGTCCTGTTCGAACTATCGAACATCTGTTTGTCAGTCTTCATTGGTTTCTAAAGTTTTTTACACAATTACCTAGTAGGAATACTTATTGTAATAATATTTAACAAAATTTTCAGTTCATTATTATTATAAGATTTGATTATTTTAATAAAATTGTCACCATACTATTATTATACTACGATTCGATGATTTTAGCAGAATTTTCGTGCTATTATTATTATTTAGGTCGGTACCACGAGCCAGGAAAAGCTTACCACTCGAAGTGGATCGAATCGATCTCTCGAGTAGTAGGAAGGATAAGAGTTTTTCCACGGCCGGGAAAAAAGGCAGTGTAACCTTCGCGACCGCGTCAATCCAGATCCGAACGTTATTTGGGTCAAAGGAGGGTCGCGTCCGGCCCGGTTTTCTCTCCCTTTCGCAACCCAGACTCACAACCCGGATCTTATTATTTCTAGTACGATGAAAATGGCCTCGCGGATCGATGAGCTCCCGCGAGCTCTTGAAAAACAAAATCATCGAATAAAATCTAGTTACTGGGTATATTTACCGACGATCCCGAACTGTTTTACCGACTGCGTAAGGAAATAGATCGTTGCATAATACTTTTGGCATGAAATTAACATTAATATTGTTTTAAATGAGTTTATAATTAATTATTATTGTACTATGAATATAAAGACAATGATTTAATAAGAGGTTATCTACGTATCGATCTAACCTTAGTAAAGACCAATGACCTTTTCTATTAAATCTCACGTAGATTCTGACGTTGAAACTGGACTTAGATCCTATCAAAGATTTTCTTAACAGAGTCTAGTCGTCCTAATCGTCGTTGTAGTAATGCTTAGAAACGAAAACTGGTAAAGTGGGCTTTTTAAAAAAAAAGAAACTGGTCCGAGATCGTGAACCCTGACGAAGTCTCGAAAGAAAGACTCGATCACAATGGCTGTCATGGAGTTTCTGTGCCATGGATACTCCAAGTCTGAGTCATTCCAAGTCAGACCTCTCTCTTTCTTTCTTTCTTGCCCTCGCAACGTGCTCTTTCACCTACTAACGGATTTAAGGTCTCCAAGCACGGTGACCGTACCGTTTCGCCTCGCAACACGTTTCTACGATCGAGAAACGCGAGCTTTACCTTCGACTCGATCTAGATCTCCGTGTTTCCACCTTTCTACGATACATTATCCTTCAAATTCTTCTAAGATTATTTGTATAGATTATGTACTGGTCGTTTCATATGGGATTTATCATATTTTCAAAAAATATCTCTATTTTTCGTAGAAATGATATATATTATATTCTTTAATATTTAAATAAACGTAAGTAAAAGAATTGTGAAAAATATTACAAATATATAAAATATTATTGTTAAGAGTACATTCGATCGAAATAATTATTTTTTTTTAAATTCTATCAAAAAAGATCAAGCTATTTAACAAATGTGATTATTTAGTGACCTTTTTTGTACATTTTATAAATAGTAGTAATGCCATATTAACAGTTAGGTCTGAAAAAATTGGAAAAGTTGCAAGTATACTCCTTGAACTTTCAGCCCACTCCTCATAATATCCGTGCCCTGTATAAACAAAAGCGTGGCGAACGATTGCAGTGTGACCCTGCACGCGTGGGATGTTATCTTCCTCGTGTATATTCCTTTTTGTTCCTCAAAGATCGCGCGATTGCCTCCAAAGACTTTGGAAACAAATGAAAACTGTTCTGACACAGTTTTGCATCACGATAAGTATTATATATAAAATCTTTCATTATTATCCATCGAAGTAGTTGTTAAATATAACTTATGAACCGTAATAAATTAATTATTTCGAATGAAACAAGTAAATAAAATAATAAAAAAGACTGAGATTGACGTAGGTGAAACAAAACATTGAAATACAAACTACTTTTAGAAGCCTAAGTTGTCAAAGGTATTTAGCAAGTTTTCAAGGTACAGAAAGTAGTATGAATGCACGAGGAAGATAACATCCCACGCATGCACGGTTACATTCAATCGTCCACCAAGCTTTTGTTTATACAGTACGCAGGCTTTATAAAGAATGCGTTGAAAGAGGAAAGTTCAAGGAACATACTCTAACTTTTACAAACGTATTTTTCTTTTTTCTTTTTTCAAACCAAGTACACAATTGTTTGCAAAAAAAATGTTAACAAACTGTTGCTGAACAAACACGTTCGTTCACATTTCTTTTTTATGAAAAAGCTGGAAATTTTCAAACGAGTAGCCTGTACCACCATAAGTAATTTTACATTATTTAATAAAATTCTTTGTAGGAACATCGGATTTAAGATGAAAATATAATGTACTTGATTAAAAAAAAATGATCGATTTTATTAAAAATGACCTCTATACCTCGTGCTTGAAATAAATTATGAAAAGACGAGTGTGTAAAGGGGTTATATATGAAACGAGTTAGAAGGGTACTCCAAAGTGAAAATTGCGATATAAAGAAGAGGATTCATTCAGGAGGCTGGAAAGGATCCTTTTAATTAATTCGTTAAGTCCCTATTAATTTACTAATTACGATTATCATCCAACGTAGTTAGGTATACTCGTAACGTATGCGTTTTTTCGCATGGTAGAACGAGCTCATTTTATGAAACACGCGCGAGCTATGAGGTTTCGGCTTCTCGCGCACACAGCAGGCCAACCAAACGAGATTACACGCATGGAGGAAGAAATTAAGTTCACAGAAAACATCGATATCTCGACGAGAGAGAGAGAGAATATGAAAAGAGGGTTCGAAATGTCAGAGCAGTACGAGTTTTATGAAAATATTATACGTACAACGGTGTGTTGGTCGATTAAGGAAATTGTGATTTCGATGTTAACCCTTTGCACTCGAAACAGTTTTCGAGCAAACGAACAGCAACTCTTTGTTTGTTTGTTTATTTTTGTTTTTTTTTGTTTTTTTTGTTGTTGTTTTTGTTTCATTTCATTTCATTTCATTTATTTAGTAAACGGGATAAACCCTTTAGTAACACAGAGTAGAAAAATAGGAATAAAGATACAAAAATACAAAAATACAATAAAGTAAGTAGGATGAAAAATTAAAATGATCCGTAATGGTACATAAGGAATGCAATTACTTTAAATCATGTGGTGAGTGAGAGTCACCTCTCGAGTGCATAGGGTTAATGAAATTTTCTTTTAGGACAACGAGACACAAAAGAGATAACAAAATAAAGCATTCTGAGATCTATCTATAGTAGACGGTGGAAAACCCTGTAATATATTAAGTGACACCTGCCAGTGCTAGCTTGCCAACGACGATATTGTCCGATTCGCGATATACTCGTGAGAGAGTATCGGTATATCTATGTATATTATACGTGTGTCCGTGCGAACAGCGTTATTTCGGGTTCCTACGGCTACGTTCCTCGGACATAACGCCACGTTGAATTTCAAATGGTATTCGGATATTACGGAGCCCGAAGAATTTCCTTGGGACATTTCGTGGAATCATGGAATTCGAGAAAGAAAGTATAACACGTAGACGATACTGAGATTAGCTTTAGCGAGTTAACCTGCTAAATTTTTTCTTTCTTCCATTTTGGTAGAATTTTTATTTCTTCATTTTTTCGTTGTCATATATAAGGAAGATATTTTAAGAAAAAAAACTATAAAAAGAATCTCTGGAAGGAAGAATTGAATTGTCATGTGCACCTAGTGGTACCGCGATTAAAACGAAAGAATAATTTCATTCGGAATTCAAACGTATTTTCACTGGATATGTCTGGCACACGGTGAGTGGAAAAAAATATTCGTGCTTTCTATAAAACTCTAACCTTTCGAAATCTTGCAATGTTCATAACTCGTATAGTCTTTTTCAAATATCGTACGAATTGGCGGGATAATCAAAAAGGGTATATTCTATGTTCCCAAAAAATTGGTAAGAAGTTTATCTTGTATTAATTATTTTTAAAAAACGTTTTATACATAATATAATTTATTATTCACTCGTTGCAAAAAAAGATAATTCGATTATAAATATTATATTTATTTCTATAAGCTATAATAATCATTAAAAATAATCTGGCTACGATAAGAAAATTTTTTTTATCTGTTTGTTTTTATCTAAAGATTCTAAACGTTTTAGACACAAGTACCAAAGTAATTTCTTTGAATAAGTACGCGGTCTACCTCAATTAGCGTTATGGCAATTAGTATAGAAAGATCGATATCGTTAGGAAAGCACGGTGGTATGACGGTAGCAAGCGAGAATCAAAGCGTTTACAATCTCTCTCTCTCTCTCACTTTTCAACGATGGTGGTCGAAGAAAACCACGAACGGGTTGCCACCGTAGGTGCACGACGCGTTATTAGTTTTAGCAACAAACTCGACTAACTTCGTCAAACTCGATATATATCGGTGATAGTGATGCTGCTCGTGCCATGAAAGGTCTCCTTAAATTTAAAACAATAAGTAGTCGGTTAATAGTTTCTCACAAATTTGTAATGCAGCAATCTTTTTTGAAAATTTTACCTTATTTTATTTTCAGTATGTTTCTGAACAATAACGTCATTAAACATAGTTACTAAACATACCTTTCGTGAAACTTCATTATCGTTCTAATACGAAACAAATTTAGTATCCAATGTTTCTGATAGATAATTCAACTAAACCTGTCCGAATTTTCTAAAACAATTTAAACATAGAACAGAAAATAATTCAACAAACATTAGAATCCAATTTGAAACAAGACAGTAAATAAAAGAACCCGATGTACTTCAACAACACCCACGACAAATAATCACCCACCCGGAAGAGTATGTCTATTTTTTTTTCCAAATAATCAAAAACCTCCCTCCCTCTCTCCCATAGATATTCTCAATGTCCGTGTGCGTAAAGTTCGTCGTACCTTCGTTATCGTGGGCAGGATGCCTTTCCGTCGCGGTGCATCGTCCAGCTCGTCGTCTCGGTCAGCTGCGAGTACACCGTGCACGGCACTCTCTCCACTACCACGACTACTACTACTAACCACTACCACCAGCAGCAGCAGCACCACCTACAGGAGTACCACTACCACCACCTCCTCCTTCTGCACGAAGGTAGAGTAGTGAGTATCCAATTTTAGCGGGTTGTCTCTGACAAAACGAGGAATACGCGTTCGTTCGGACACTCGAAGAACCCCCGTCGAAAAAAAAAAAACGGGTGAAACAAAAAACCAGATGCACTTGACAACAAAAAAAAATATGCACGTGCGACGAACTCCAAAGAATTCCTGAGATGCCTTCTCTCGCCAGAGGTCCGAAAGGAACAAGAGAACCGAACGACGTCCACTTTCCGTCTGCGACGCGAACAACGAGATAACTGAGACGAATTGGAGAACGGTGATGTCGGAGAGGGGGGCAGGGAGATAAGGGGAGGGAGAGGAGAACGGGGAAAAGAAGGAGGTGGTGGAAGAGAAAGGAAAGAAATGTGGTAGGCGTATCTCTTTCTCGTTTGCGAATACTAAGGAGCGAGAGAGACGGACTGATAGATAATACAGGATGATAATGAGTGGGAGAGAGACAGATAGATGAAGTGAGAAAGAGAGAGAGAGCGTGCGAATGGATAGAAGAGAGAAACGAAACGTGCCGCGCGAGTTCCAAACGGCGACTCCCGTTTTCTCGTCTCTCGGCGCTCTCCTCTCCACTCTCTCTCTCTCTTTCTCTTCTAGGTCGCTTGCTCGAGAGTGTTTAGGGTGGGGGTGGACCGAAAGTGCGGCGACTCGTCACCTGATCGTAGCCGAACGCCCGCGCGCGCGCTCGTCCTTCTATCTCTATCCTTTATATACCACTTTGATCCTTTGTTTTGAGTTTGCTTTTGGTATTATTATTTGATATATTATGGCTTTACTAATTGGTTTAATATAGAAGTGACAACTGTTAATTGGTTTCATTTTTCATATTGTTGTATTTTATCGTTTTTAATCATTTTTAATTGAGAGACAGTATCGAATGAAGTTGATAGGATACTGTATGTTTATGTGGTGGTTTTTTTTTATCAGACCTTACTTTTTTAATGAATGATAATAATAATATTCCGGTGAGATTTAATAGACAATATAAAAATATATTAATCTTTATGAATTATACCAGTTATTTTTGTCTCTCTCTTTGTATTACTTATTGTAATTTAAAGGGTGTTCTTTTCGTTTGTTAATTAATAATAATAATAATTTATAGAATTTATAAGGAAATATTAAGATGTATAAAGCTGACGTACCCCCAAAGGGTATACAGTTCGTATATCCAAATAAATACTAAAATAGATAAGCATTGCTTCGTCTTCTGTAAAATATAGGTGAAAATATATTTAGAATCAAAAGAATTTACGATCCATCCAAAGTACGCGGTCAACGAGCGTTTGAATACACGTAAATCGCGAGTCCACTCGATTCACAACAACCTAACCTTCCGCGCCAATGGCCAACCAATCACGAGTTTACGTTTTACGCTACTCACGGCCCGGCAGCGAATCGGAGCGCGCGATTCCTACCCGCGCGATGTATGGACGAAGTAATTTGATTGGTTGGCTGTTCGATCGAGAGCCTTGGTCTATTGAATGAATGATATTTTTCATGTTTTACTACTGGTGCATGTTAAATATTAATCTTAACCTTTAGAAGACGAGACATTTTCAGTTCAAATGGTGTAATTTATATACAAATCGAATGTATAACTCAGGACGAGTCTCCGACCAAACGGGTGGTCCCTAAAGGGACCCCAGTCCTATCCTCTAAAGGTTAAGGTGCATTATATAAAATGAACCTATTTAATGAAGAAAAAAAAGTCTATTCAATGTGCGTAATATTCACAGTGAGATCGATCGATCGTTTCGTTTCTTTATCAAGGAAGGACATCGATATCAACGATTTGGGTCTTATCGTTCCTAAATACAGGCAAGACTTCAAATCTTTGATAATAAATGTCGAACGTGCCTTTGTACTCCACCCTCCCTCTCTTTGTTCCTAAACTCTCTTTCACTCAGCTATTTCCAACAAACCAATCCGTATCTTTCCACTACGTCAATGCGATAGAAAAAAAACAAAACCTTGGTACGGGACGGTAAAGATACATATATCGCGTATCCTTTTTGAAATTATCTGAGGATTTCGCCTTGGACTTTAATTGTGTCCGATAAAAAAATGAAACCCGTGAGTCACAATCGATTTGTGGTAAGAGTTTGGGTTTTTGATTTACATGGGTTTGTCCCACAAGAAAAGAGGACCCAACGTGATAGACGTTTGGTGCACAGGTATATATGTGGATAGGTACCGTATAGCAGTACACGTGGGAATATTGATTCCGCCGCGTCAGCTGCTCGCGATCCCTCTCTTTCCCTTCTCTATTCCTCTTTCACTCACTCTCATAGCTCGCTTGCTGCGGCTTGGCTACCCTACCGCACTCTAACCTACATTCACGCGTTCTCCGACATTTCGGTACACGCTTACGTATACAGAAAAGCGTTGTGTGGAGATACTTATTAGGATCCACGCACACGCTATGTTCCTCACGGCTCGTAACGTGTGTTTCTCTTGGACTCGTTTCCCGACTCGTGATGTAGATGGCACGATCGTGACGATCCTTATTTCTATGAGCACATTTCTCTCACCCCTAACAATTCATTTTTATAAAGAAAAAATCATACAATGTGTTTGTATGACGAATGTGTGCGAAATAAGCGATGAAAGTAAAAAAAAAAAAAAAAACACATTAGTCATACAAACACATTTATAATTTTTTTTTATAAAAATTAATTGTTATTATCTTCGATCTCATCTTTACCGATACGTGTTTGTGTTGTGTGAAATAAGCGAAGAAACGAATGTGTGTGAAATAAGCGATAAGAGTAGAAGAAAAAAAAAAAAAAAAAACCACATTAGTCATACAAACACATTTATAATTTTTCTTTATAAAAATTAATTGTTATTATCTTCGATCTCATCTTTACCGATACGTGTTTGTGTTGTGTGAAATAAGCGAAGAAACGAATGTGGGTGAAATAAGCGATGAAAGTAGAAAAAAAAAACAAAAAAAAACGAACTTTTTTTTTTTACTCACACACATTTATCATTTTTCTTTAAAAGAATTAATTGTTATTATCTTCGATATCATTTTTACCGATACGTCACAGCTGATCTATCTATGTGACAAGTGTATAAAGTATAAACTGTGGAAGAAGAATTTTTTTTTCTTATATTTTCATTTTCTTTGGCATCACCACCCGACCGATCAATCCCCAAAGTACACATTTAATAATTCATATAGAATTTTATTTACGACGTGAGCCGCCTACGATCCCCGAGAATCTTTCGACGTGATTCCTCTTCGCCAACGTTCGCGTTTCGATATTGCTTTCGGAGTCGATCGAACGGAAAAGGATTATCGATGGTCGACGTAATATGCCTCGATGATCCCTTTGACACGCACGGCTGGACGATCACGCCGTTGTTTCAACACTTTCGGCCTTTTGTGGGATTATGCTTTTTTTTTTCTTTAATCCCCCCTCCCTACCAGCATCGTTCCAACGAACACAAGGGTCGACGATCTAAGCGCAGTTTAAGAAGCGATCGATCGGAAAAATCATTTCGTCTCATAAAATCATCGTTTTTTTGTTTTCGCAAATTTTTACCTGCATTCGTGCACTTTGTGTCACCCTTTTATGGATTCGAGTATACGAAGTAGATACTAACCTGCAACAAAAAAGAAATAATGCATTAGAAATGTTATAAAAAAGAACACTTATTTTATTATTTTTTATCTATTTTTTATATGTTTATAAAATTTATGTAGTTCATTGTTACGACACCCTCGATATTAACTCATAATAACAATTTTGGGTCAAACATAAATATGCTTATTACATTTCTGCTAACAAAGACTATACTTTCTATTAAAGTATAGTTCATGCATGAAATATAGTTTTAAAGATTAGATTTGTATTCTATTATTTTATAAACGTCCTTTTTTTTCTATTCTGATTCATTTTAAGAGCGTCTCCTTAAATCATTTTGGCCCAGATTTTCCATAGATAAATAGTACAGCAAGTGTTTAATTATAACCTGGTGAATTCTATCTTCAAGCACGAGATATCCTTCGTCCCATTCAATGCAAATATATATATATATATGTATAAAATTCAATAAATAATAATCGTTGACGTAAGAGTTTCAAAGAGCCGAGAGGAAAGCGATCAGCTGAGTCGGCTCTAGACAGTTTCAGAAAGAGACTAGCCACCACGTGTGCGTCAACCCTTTCATCTCTCGTCTCTCCTTCTCGCAAATGATACGACAAGACACAAAACGGAGAGAGAGAGAGAGAGAGATATGAATAGAGAAGTTGGAGGGCGAAGGGAGAGTCTTATTGATTTTTTGAACATCTGATCCGCGTGGAGAGTGAAAGAGGAGTGTAGAAAGTACGTTGATTGAAGAAGGATAGTCGTCTCACCCTCTGTCTTTCTCTCTCTTTCGCTCATCCTGGCCTTCGTAGTTTCTGCCGTTGGCTCGTACCTGTGTTGTTGCCACGGTAACAGCCTAGATTCGAGAGACTGAAAGGGACTCCGAGAAAGGAGTGGGGAGACATTTAGAGAGAAAGAGAGAGAGAATGATGAAGACAACGAGAGAGAGAATGGCGAAGATGAGAGAGAGAGAGAACTCGTGTTTCTCGGCGGTCCCATCCCTTTGTTCCAGATTTCCGGCGCAGCATCCCGTATATTTCGAGATGATGATCATCCCACCTGCATCTCTGAAACGCAACTCGCTCGATTCCAAAGGATTCGAGATGATTCACGAGCTGGGAAATTCTTCAGTGAACGCATGAATTCTCATTCGCACGAATTATCCGCGGGATTAAAGGGATGCTGCATCGTGGTGGTCGAGAGAACGTCCCACGGTAGATTATCAATTGTGTTTCGTAATGAAATTTTTATTGACCACGACACGTGTTTGATTTATTTTGTAATTTGCTACATTATTTCGACAAATTCAAACGGATGTTGCACGTTGGCCCAGAGAACGTAGGGTAAAACGAGGTGTAACTGGCCACGTTCAGAAACTAGCCACTAGGTATTTCTGCCACTTGGATTAAGTTTCTATGAATTTTTGTGATTTACTTTGATCTCTTAGTGTCTAAATGTTACTTGTATAACGTGGCCAATTACTAGTTTAATGACTGTAAAGAATTAAATTGTGTGGCCAGTTACTACTAGAGTACTGTTATTTTTCAAACAATGTAAATTTATATACCCAATATTGTTTTGTTTTACTTATAATAATTCAAATCTATAAAAGGGGATTTATTTTATACATAGGTATTACAAAAACATTAACATTGTGACCCATTTTAACAAAACACTAACGTGAACTGGCCCAAGTGCTAAAATGGCCGGTTACTGGGAGGTTTACTCTATCAATTTTTTTCCATTTTATTATGTAATGAAACTGTTCAGGTACGATTATTTTTTTTTTTATTATATTTGGAATTAATGACGTTTATATGCTTGAAATAGGATGGATTATACGTATTAGTCCATTAGTAATTATTCTTTATTTGATAAACTCAAGGAGAACTTCATATTATTCTCCTCATTTCGTTTCCAGTTTTCACGAGCCTGTTGCTGGCGGTTTCTTCCAAGCAAAGAGTCACGAAGGTGAGTTACAAAGAGTCACTTTTACCAGACAGACCACTCGAAACGCGAGTGAGAAGAGAGAAAGAAAGAGCACGTAAGAAGGGACGTTTCAAAGGTACCAAAGATGATCTCGACCTCGAGAGATCGCCACGCTTAAAAAGAGAAGGGTTGCCAACGGAAGTCTCTCCCTCTTTTTTTTAACAACTAATAAACAGAAATAAAAAAGTATGGTTACGCTCGATAACCCTGGCCGTCACAGATGGACGCACGGAGATCTAGTTCCATCATAGATTAGACAAAAAAAGAAGAAAAACGAGAGTCGATACGCCTGATAAATCACGAAAGTGAATGTGGAATCCCATTTATATAATATGAGATAAGATGTAATCATAATATATGATGATAATATATATGATGACCCATGATAAAGATCCATAACGAAGATTCGTGATAAAAATCTCGAATGAAGATCCATGATGAAGATTCACGAAGAAATGATTTGCATGCAGCAAGAAGGCCAACCAATCGAAAATTTGCCCAGTCACGTGGTTCTCCAACATGGCCCGACCTCGTCCTAAATTTCCACACAAGTTTCCCTCATCTCTTCCTCTCCCTAGGACACCCTTTGGACCGAAATCTCGGTCGAAAAAGCAGAACTCGAGGTTCTCTATCGTTTTCTCCTGATGGGCACTGTGCCAAACAGGAAGAGACCGTTCTGCGCTATAATCCACCCAGTTCTCTTTCTTTTTTCCTATTTTTTTCCTACTTTTTCATCTTTCATCACTGCACTCCACCCTCGATTAGAATTTATCTTGAAAGGTAAAATTTAACATGGAATCGTTTCTTTTCAATTTTCATCACGTTCTGATTCACTGGATGAATCAGAAAATTAATCTTCAAAAATGTCTGATCTTTAATATTTTATACTACTCTCTCTTTGAATGTTTTTCAATTATGATACGTAGTACGGTGACAATCCTGACCAAGCAATTAATCTTCAAGTATAAACATCCTATTGTTCTCGCGCTTCCAAAAATAAAAACAGAAAGAAAATACAATGGGTGTTTCACGGTTCATCGAACTCAGTCGACCTTGAGGCTAGTTTTCAAGGTCCATCGAATGAAGAGCGAGAAGAAGTTCGACGTTCATAATTGTTCGACGAACTCGTACTCCGTGTTAGTCTTCTCTCATTGGTCCAGGACATCGATACTCTCGCGGTCAGTACTCCCGATCGATGAATCACTATGCAGGTATTCCATTTTTCTTATTTGAAACGTCTCATATCCGTGTAACACGAGACGACCCTCCCTCCACTTCCCTCTTTTCATACAGTCTCCCGTTGACCATTTTCACCAGTGATCTTCAGTGCAAATTTACCATCGAATTAAAACACACGAACCAATGGTCGTAACGATTTTATTATCAGGAATTCGAAAGTTTCAAACTCTTTTTTTGACGAGATATCTCCAGGACGAATACTGAATATGTACAGAACGATATTGTTATAAGATTAACAATAGAATTATTTTCAAAATTAAAATGTTTCGAAGGAGTTTGATGATATCTTGTGCTATTGAAGTAATTTATTGATCCAACTTTATGTATGGACGAAATGGAATTGAATAAATTGTAATTTAATTATAATGTAACACGAATTATTAATTCATAACAAAATTTATGAAGCCCAGTTGCACCATTATTGGTGCAAGATACTATCATGTCCAAGATACTTCTCTTTTTAAACAAATTTTTCATATCACGTTCCATTTTGAAGATAATTCAATTTGGCCACCTTATAAGAATAACCCTGTATATTTGAGGAAATAAAACCAGGTCAAAGAATTATGCCTTTGCGAAGGTCCGAAAGGTAAGAGAAATATCTGTGTCAATAACACCGTCGTTAATGGGGTGGTGGGGGTAGGAAGAAAGAAGGAATAAAGCAAGGGGGAAAAAATGTATGATAATGAGCGGTGGCGCCGGTCGTTCGTCCCGATTAATCTACTTCCGTGACGTAAAACCGTTAAGCTCGCAACCTTGCCTTCGGATCGGCATACGTTCGCTAGATAATATATGTATAATGAACACGAGGATTCACTTACATACATAAGTGATGGTAGTAGCTGCTGGAGGGCTATAAAAATTTTATTGCCTCGAGTCCCGTCCGTTAACTCGAGAGAGAACTTTTAATCCGAATTGTCCGAATTTTGTCGAGAAGCTTTGTGTTCTGCTCTTGACGAATAAGAATGATCGTGATTAGTAGGATTTAATAAATCTTAGTATTAATTTGATAATTTTATTTTAACTTATTTGTTAAGGGGGATTATTAGAATTAACGAGTGCGACTATCGATCACAAAGAATACCGATGGAAGTACCCGGAAGGAATCGAGTTCTAGGTCGGGCTGAGCTCACAGTGTCTAACCCAGTTTCTCGAAATGCGTGCCACTGTTGGATTCCTCGGTTTGGCCCGCACCTTCGTGACTAACCACGGGAACTTATGCGTAAGCACGCGTGAACATGATCGAAATATTGATAATTAACCCTTTGCACTCGGTGTCGAGTGTGATCAGAGACCTAAAATGAGAGTAATAAATTTGTTTCTACGGAATTTAAATATAATTCTTATTTTGGGTCTCTGGTGTAACTCGAGAAGACTGAATAAGAATTTTCTACGGCATTCAATTTTTTGTTGTATTTGCAGATTTGTTTTCTATTCATCTATTAGCAACTCGAACATATTTTTTTTACAATATACCCAGGAGAATCTTAAAATTTATTGTTTATACCCCATTTTCACAATGTAACATTTGAAGTGAAATTATATAATATTTAAATACCATTAGTCGAGATTTTATTTCGAGAGAAAGGACGATTGAATGATCAAAAATTGAATAATTTAATTCGACATAAATTACGTTATGTATATTTCAATGAAAAAATAGACGTTTAAAAAACCTAAATCATGGAAAATTCCAAACTGACCTGAGAGGTAAGATTTCGCACAGGTTATGTACCCGCACATTTGTCCGATCTTCGTCCAAACTGTCTTGAAAAGTTCGGAGTTGTACATCGGTAAACAATACCGATTCGCCGATCCTTCCTCCAGGATTCCACCGGAATCGTCAGGACGACGAGGACGATGGCGATTTTGACGTTTCGTACGAATCCAATACATTCACACTTAAGACTCGTATCCAAGAAAATCTTTTGTAATATGCTTTAATTTAGCAAGTATCGTCAAAGATTAAATTTCCTGGTATAGACACCGTCCAAATTGTCCACATATTCCTTTGCTACAAAATCGATATATTTTCGAATATGTTTATTCATCCGATAAAAATATAAAGTGATCGATCATTCGTAAAGTAGATCGATCACTCGTTACAATATTATTAAAAAAAACAAATGACAGATTTCACTTGCACGACTCTGCGAAAATGGCGACTAGAAAATTCGTGTCTTAAAGATCGTGATCGATCGAGTAAATCGATCGAGATCTATCGAAGATCGCGAGAAGACTGCTCATGATCTCTGGTACGGTGCTTGGAACGTTCGTGGGCACCGTTGATGCGCATAAATAACTAATTCTAATCCTTGACTCTTTATTAAATCCTGCTCCATCGACGCGACCTTCGCCATGCGAGCTCGTTGCGTCACTGTGCACGCAATGGACCTCTCTATCTATCTATATCTCTATCTATTTATCCCTATCTCTCTTATGCACACGTGTGGATAGTAGACCATAATAATCAAAGTGGTTTTAAACGCCCGCGCTCCCTTTCTTTTTTTAAACGTATTTACCGTATACTCAATTTCCTATAAACGTGTTCACTCAACGATTTCTTTTTTATAATTTTTACCTCAAATGCAATATAATTCAATGAACCAACGTCAATTAAAATAAAAAATAAATTCAAAAAAAAAAAATGTAGACTTCGAAAATTCTTTTCTATTCAATAAGAAAAAATCATTAAAATCAGTTCACAATTGGCAAAGATATCGTGTAACATACATAAAAAAAAGATAGTCGACTTGATAATCCCTTTTTTGAGCTCTGTTGAAAAAATAAACAAACAACACTTGCAAAAGTTTTGTAAACATCGATCGTTGTCTTAGATCCCCCGTTACAATTGAAATCGCGACCGATGGCATTGCGCGTCACGAGATTAGAAACTTATTAGATTTTCCTTCACTCTCTCTCTTTCTCTCCCTTTTTTTTTTTTATTTTCCTCATTACGAACGACGTAACGAGCTCTTCCGCCAGGAAATTCTTTGTCCTTTCGATAATAAATCGTGAAAGAACAAAAAGAGAGGGACTCGGAGATCTAACGGATCGCGATGGTGAAAGAACGAAGAGAGAGAAAAAAAAAATAAAATGGAGAGGAGAAAACAAAGGGAAACAAAGGATCGGAACGAGCGACGCGTGACGTGTGTGTTTCTGTATGTACGTGTGTGCATCGTTTCAAATTCATGGTTAATTATGTGTGGATGTGTACGTAAGGACGACGTTGACTCGCGTCCACCTTGCAGATAAAAAAAGAACTAAAGTGTGTGTTTGACGAGAAAAAATTTGTCAATGAAGTTTTCATTCAAAACGACGACCTAAAGACTCGATATTATCCTCTTCTTCATCGATAATCCTACGTCTTCGACTTTTCATGATAATTGAAAACATTTCAACGATAAACAGGAAACGATTTGCCGTAATACCTCGATCGATATATAACGTATATATATATATATATATATACTCTTCTCGATAAGAAAGCAGACAGATAAAACGCACGTGTTACGTGATGATACGTTTCCGATTTTTTTTTAGTCTTCAAATAGGATCGAACTTTTCTAAGAATCTATCTCTGACGTTGATATATTTATTTTTTCGCGGAAGACAATCTCGACGTAGTAGCCGAAGTGTCTACCTACATAAATTGATGAGTCGTTCAAAGAAAAATTATTTTATTTTATTATTTATTATTTTTTATTATTAATTATAAAACATATTCACTATAACAATTAACCTAAGATAGTTCACGTGACCTTAAGCAGTCAATTAAAAAACAAAAAAATTCATCGAGTACTTTTTGTTTGTTCAAAATTGTATTATTACCCGCTTAAACCTCGTCGTTACGGTCTAATTAAAAATTAAGCGCGAAATGGAAATACGATGTTACGCTTATTCATTTATTTTCCTCTCATATTTGTTTTAAGAACACCGGACGGACAGTCTTTCCCTTCTTTTCAAACGCGTTGTAAGCGCGCACGCGCGCACTAGCCCGGCGAGCCAGCCAAATTTGCATTTCAAATTCTCCGCGCCGTTTGTCTCTCATACCCGTGCTTCTCGAGGACACAAAACGCGACGGATAACTGTAGTTTTTTTTTAGGTTCAAATATCTCTACGAAGCGGAACGCTTAGGTAAAAACACCGTTTATCGTTGGTAACGTTACTATCTATAATTATAATTTCTCGAATGCACGCCTATTTTTTTTTCTATTCTCTCTGAATACTTTTTATCCCCCCATCATTAAAAAATATATTCTAGTTCACGTAACGAAAAAAAAACAACTTGATGCTAATAATCGAGATAATTAAAATCTTCGAACTCGTAATCATAAAAAGAAATCACGCAAGAACCGCTTGGTTATTCAAACGTTCGTATCTCGAGTAGGTGTCGCCAGTTAATGAAACATAATGCAATCGTTAATCGGCTTCTCGTTACGCAAAAAAATCTTGTAACCCGATGGATAGGTATTAGGATCGGAGCTTATGAATCATTGTCCAAAGGAAATAATTTCCCGTTGTATCGAAATGAACGAGGACTCGTGAGTGAGACAATAATCATCGTCTTTATTTGTAATAAACGCGAGCGTCGTAAGGGTCAGCGGGAATTGAATAGGGTTAATCGCGGGTTATTCTTACGGGTCACGTGACCATAACTCGCAGAGTCGTGCTGAGTCTAAAAACGCGTCTCGAAAGAGATAGAAAGAAATTGGTTAAAAAAAAGGAAAGAAACAAGCACTCGAGCATTTATCACCTTTAGCCCTCTCGTTTTAAACTCCTTTCGAATAAACCCATACACACACGCGCACACACTATTTTACGAATATAATTTCACGCACTGGTAACACTGAAATTCCTCGTTTGATACCTTGGGAACGAACATTCGCGATTTGGTCACGTGGTACGACGAAGGTATCCGAAAATAGTACGAGAAACTATGCCGCGTTTTTTCAAACACGTTTTTTCGAACGATCCCGAACAAAAAGCGTTCTCTTTCTCGAGCTTGATTGAAATCTTCATTAATCACTGTCGATGGACGTTTGAAAAAGTTGGAAGAATTGTTTAAAAAATGGTTAAGTTTTTTTTTAAGACCCACTGACTGTTCGTAAAGAAGTTTTATCGCGATGCGTGAGCTTGGACGCGACGAACCGGTCGCGCGTGCTCGACTGTAACTGACTAACTGGCTGACTGGTTGACCGTCCGACTGACTGTCAGTCAGACTAACACACGCTACTCGTTCTTCCGTATTGGAGAGAACGATGACTATTTGTGTGTGTGTGTACGTGCGTGGTGCGTGTAAAACGCACGTGTGGGTTACTAGCAAGAAAGAGAGGGCACATAGTGCGAGCTCCTACGTGCGTGCCATCGTCGAATGATAGTTTTCGATGACGCAGGTGCCGCGAAAGCAGAACTCGAAGACACCAATCTAGGACTGTCTGCGGTTTATAACTCCAACCACTGGGTGTTCTAATTATTTATTTAAGTATTCGAGTGGAAAGAATAGCTTTTTTTTTTTTACAATATTAATCATTTATTTGAAATTGATAGAATTTGTAATTTTGCTAATTATTATAATTATAGTATTATAGTAATATATTATAATTAAAGTATTATAGTAATATATTATAATTATAATATTATAGTAATATATTATAATTAGACTGCGGATCTTTATGCAAATACATATTTTTCTTATTGCGTATGTTTTTCAAATTTTACATGTAAGACAAACCATTGAATATGTCACATGTATCCTTTGTATTTTACATATTTTTATTCAGTTATCAGCTCTACTTGCAATATTTGACGAATCATGAATTATAATTCATACGAATTTGCATAAAGATCCGCAGTCTAATTATAATTATAGTGTTTGTCCTTCTGAACATAATGTTTTCTCTATTGTATTGTACTAATGAGTTTTTTCGTAAATTGAATAAATAAATAAATTTTTTGAAGGTTTGGGAACGATCTTAAAATGGTTTGGTTCGATTTAATTCGTGTGAAATAATTTACTTGCCGTTTCAAATCATTACGAATATATTCAATTACGTCGGATCTTCCAGGAACGATGAACTCTGAAATTATCTCACGTCATACCCCCCTCTTCTAATTTGAGAATTCCAGTCGTAATACAATGACTAATTAAGTAGCCCATTAGTGGAATCGATTTGCGAAATTTCCTGGGTGAAGGATCGTATAAATTCGTCGGGTTCTCGAGCGTTCATTTTCTTTCATTTTATCTCTCATCCTCCTTCTCTTCCCTAGCAAAATAACGACGATGACGAGAGAGTTTAAGCTTGGAAATGGAAAACAACAACGGATAGTGGACGAAGACAAGCTTTCGAACTTACACACACCGACGTTCATTTTCCTTTTACTGGCGCTCGTCCAGCGGCAATGGGATTGTTAACCGGAAGCCGATTGCCAAAACGAGACTCCGAGAAGGCAGAATCCGGCCTGTCGTTTGTTGCTTTCTACACATGAGCCGAAAAACACGAAAATCCTGCTTTTGACCTAACCTAAAAAAGTTGTTACGATATATTCTCGAACATACGTATTTTAATTGTCAATCTTCGTCGAAATCTTGGATGAGGTAACAGCAAAATTGAATATTTTCATTTATATAATCATTTTCACTATCTCAATAATCATTTTAATATCGATATCAACTTTGAAGTTACCCGTAAAGGCGCCATTACATACTATACGATTAATCATTTTTAATGACAGTCCTAAACTATTCACTAGTCGTTTCGTTTCATCGTCCTCCTATAGACGTTTTTATGTTCAAAAATATATATACACGGTGTACGTACTACATCGATCGAACGTGTTAAACGAAATTCGATAGAGCCACGCTCGTAAAGTACGACCAGTCGGACTTCTGGGATCTAAAACTTCGATAGTACATGTTTCGAGGCTCGTTCTTACGAGAATCGAAACGATCGAATAAAGACGAATGCTTATAGGCTACCGATAAATCCGGTGGTCCATGACAACGGAATATCAATTTCACGCTGGATATTTGTATCTCTTTCGTTCTAACTATTTATCTTTTTTTTTTTTTTTCTCACACTCTATCTCAAGAGAGAAATAATATCTCGGTAGCTCGACATGCCCGTTAATCTCAGGTTGGAAATAAAGCCGTCTATGAATTTCATTTCCTTTCGTTTGCCCACTGCAAATGGCAATTAATTATTCATACATTCGACGGAGTAAAATATGAAGAGGAGGGGGGGTTGAAGGAAAGAGGGTATTCATCCAACGTATCGGATGTCTAATAATACTTCGAGATACTTTGGGCTTGATCGACGGAGCCGGGGGCCACGGATAATATGACAGAAAATGTTCCATCGATTTTCTATTTGAAAAAGAAGCGTATATAGGACGTGTTGTTGGGAAATCTAACAAGAATATATCGTCTGACTATAGAGAATACCTAATACAATTTTAAAACTTCTTACATTTCATGCCATTTAGGAGCTATGTTTAATTTTCTTGTGAAATTAGAAAATTGTATGAATAGATTTTAATATAGGTAGACAACTCTATATATTAATCACAAAATTTATTTAATTAATACTTTAAATGAATACTGGATAAGAACGTTAGATGATACTTCATTCCGTAGATTACGTTTAAAACATTTACTAAACGCAAAACCGGTTCGCCATTTGAATCTTTAGCAGCAGTTTGACAAATGAAGTCGTTGAAGTGGTGAGGTCTGAGAGGTGAAATGAATAAAAAAAAAATGTTTCATTCGACGATGTCGAGTCTGGCTCGACATACATGTACCTTCTCGGGTAAACGACAGGAGCAATTATTTTTAGAGCGATCGAGAACGAACGAAACGAATGAACGAATGGACGACGTGGCTGACAATAAGTTCAGCTCGCTTGGCCCCAATATCGGAGTACCAATCGTGGCGCCCCCGCTGACGCCATCGATGTTAAACCTGCACGCGTGTATGTTGACTAACTGTACTCGCCACTGCGAGAAGCAATATATACGAGCTACGTTGGTAGTAAATCTTTGTTTGTGTGTTTATGTTGCTCTTTGCGTATTTGTGTGTTGAGAAAGAGCACACACGTGTGTAGAAATACGTGTGCAAATGAGGAAGAAAAATATGAGAACAATAACATCGTTCGTGACACAAATAACGAATAGTATTTCCCTTATCTTAAGACTACATTTTTCACTTCCTAGATGGTTCCTTCGTTTAAGAACCTAGATTTTCAATTTACTTTTCTCGTTGAATATTTTTCTTTTGCATCGATTCCTACCAGTTGAACGAGAGTTCGATACTTTACGAGATCTACTAAAATATGAAAGAATACGTGAACGAATGTCCCAATTAATTAATTTACCGTTTGTAGGGGAGACCGGGGCTAGTTGTACCAATTTGAGGTTTTTTGTTTCTACAGATTTCTGTAGCTTATATTTTCGAATTTTTTGGTGACCATCATAAAGTTTAACTTCTTCGCAATACATGGACATTTTTCCGCTTGCATTGGGACGTTTTTAACACGTTTTTTTTCAATTTCAAGCAAACGAGTTTTTTGGGACAACTTGCCCCGCTGCGGGGTAAGTTGTCTCACGCCATGGGGCAAGTTTTCCAAGTTTTCCAATCCTGATGTATACATCATGATTTTTGCGAAAATGGTCACCACCGCCGATTTCAATGTTTAATGGCTCATTTTAAAGATAAAATCATGGAGAATACTGTCCCGTTGTCCGTTTTTCGATATCGTTAAGCAATGATGAGAAATTAATCTTTTAAGTGTCGGAGTATGGGTCGTTTTCGAGCTTAAAACAGCTGTATCTTTCGAACCAGCCATCCTATCGAAGCGCGACTTGCATATTCGTAAAGAGGAGACTTTTCTCTTTCGAACGAGTATTTGATCGGGCAAATTCAAGATGCTTCGATTTTTGACAAAAATCCTGACCTATGCATCATGATTTTTGCCAAAATGGTCACCACCGCCGATTTCAATGTTTAATGGCTCATTTTAAAGATAAAATCACGCAGAATAATGTTCCGTTGTCCGTTTTTCGATATCGTTAAGCAATGATGAGAAATTAATCTTTTAAGTGTCGGAGTATAGGTCATTTTCAAGCTTTAAACTGCTGTAACTTTTTAACCAGTCATCCTATCGAAACGCGACTTGCATATTCGTAAATTAGAGACTTTCCTCTGTCGAACGAGTATTTGATCGGGCAAATTCGAGATGCTTCGATTTTTGACAAAAATCCTGATGTATGAATCAATATTTAGAAAGAAGAAAGCATGCAGAATACTGTCCCGTTGTCCGTTTTTCGATAGCGTTGCAGAGTGTTGAAAAATAAATTTTTTAAGTGTCGGAGTATGGGTCGTTTTCAAGAGAAAAATTGCTGTAACTTTTTAACCAGTCATCCTATCGAAACGCGACTTGCATATTGGTAAATTAGAGACTTTCCTCTGTCGAACGAGTATTTGATCGGGCAAATTCGAGATGCTTCGATTTTTCACAAAAATCCTGATGTATGCATCATGACCGAAAACCTGAATTCTGTCGAAAACTAATGATAAAAACAAACGTTACAGCAAAAAAAGAGGATGGGGCAAGTTGTCCCAGATCTCATTGTCGGGACAACTTACCTCGACGTGTGAGACAACTTGCCCCATTTTCATAGGTTTGTTTCTCGGGTAATAGTTCAGTCAGATCAAGGAGTTTTTTAAAAATTCTGGCAAGGAAATGAAACTGACCAAATTCTCTTTCTATTACATGTGTGAACTCGTGTGCAATCGATTTTCATTAGTGCCTAGAGATGCTTAAGTAATGTACCCAAAGTAGAATTGAACTTATCAAAATATAAATTCGTCTCTTGAAGTAACCAGGGAAGACTAAACACAACGACCACCACTACACTTTTTTTTACTCGTTATGACCTGTACACCATGCACCGGACGCGTTTCCCCTTCCATCCTAAGATACCAAAACTACGACTGGGACAACTTGCCCCTGGGACTTTTAGCCCCGGTCTCCCCTAATTATAAACGAGATTCGTTTACTTAACGAGGACGCTTTTGCTTGGTGAAAAAAAAAAAAAGAGAAGAAAATGACGGGAAATGAAATAGTAGGATATCGATTAAAACGTTTATCCGTTCGGTGGCAATTTTGAAAATCGCGAGACCTTCGGGTGTGCTTCCTACTACTCGTACTTGAGTCGATCTTAACGATCTGCTATAATTACCGTTATTATCGTAGCCTTCGCGAGCAATTCGCCTCGTCGACGAAATTGGAGTGCGCGATCGATAATCCGTTCCTCGAACGCCCACGCGAAACTCGTGTCTCGCGTATAAACGAGCAAAGACGTCATAAGACGAAACAATAATAATGTTTGTTCTTTTCATACAAGATAGTCGTTTATTATTTTTGTTATTATTAGTTCATTTCTTTCTATTTCGAAACGTTCGAATTTCACAAAAAAAAACATAAGCTTTTCGATGTTTTCAAAATTTGTTTCATCTCGAAGTGACCTAAATTTGAAATTGTTTCTTTAATACAAAAAATTTCATAAATATTAAGTACTAATGTGATTAGTCAGCAGAATTTTTAATTAATAAAGACAAAGTGATGAAAGTAATGCTGATTTGATCCAGTAATATAATTAAATTTTGATCTTGAATTGACCCAAATTCGAAATTATGTCCATGAAAAATGTTTCACAGTGTCGAGTGAGACACACTTCTATCTTTATTAATAAAACACGAAATGAATGTTGATTTGATCTACGTTTTGTATAACATAATTTAATAATTATAATTAAATAACATAATTTACCTCTATTCATCGCCCTTCGCTTTCATAAATTTTCATTTTACATGTAACTCATATTTAACAAACTTTTTTACTATTTTATACCTACTCATTCTCCAAACTTCACTGATATCGCTGATTAAAGATAATTAATTGAGACTAACTAGCTCCGAATTTACGTGAACAATTTGGCCGAGATTAATTTAGACCAGCAGCTCTACTATCTCGGATTAACTCGAAAATCTACCCTAAATGGGCTTGTTCCTTACCCTTGTACGTAAGGATACCATGCGAACATTAACGAACTCGTAGCGATATGATCGCTGCCAAATTCCTGCGGCTTCGATCGAAAATTCTGGCCGGGCTTCGGAATTTCGCGCATTAATTTTAGTCGACATTCGCGAAGAAGTCAAGGACGAATTTAAAGTTACACACGTGACGTCATTAACCGACTGATTAATTAAGAATCGGTTTGTTCCTCGGTAAATGCAGTTTGTTAACGTTAATATATTCCATTGAATTGAAAACGTGTATACAAAAAATTGTAAATATAGAATTGTATGCATAAAAGAACATGTGTATGTCATAAGTACTTTGAAATTAAGGATAGAAAATTGCATGCATGCATACAAAATTTAATCCCACTACATTTCATAATCGGATAGAAAGAAAGGCACATGAAGGTATAGGAAGGATTAATTAACGCGTACGTGAACATTGCGAATGGTATACAAAACAGAGGAACAATAACGAAGTATACACACGTAGTATCTCTTTACAATGGTTTTTTCTCCATCATCCAGCACGAGAATGTAAAAATGCGTATAATTCCAGTGAACGTGAGAGAGATAGATACAGTTGGGTCAAATATAATTACATTAAGAGCGAGATCCTTAATTATTCCATGAAGTTTAGAATTTCGTCTAGTACCTCTCTCATGGAGCACGAGAGAAACGAAAATTTTGTCAGATTCCTTTCACGAGTACGTAGATGAGAGAGAGAGAGAGAGTAAGCGAGAAAGTGTATCTTAACTCACGGATTATATCCTGGATTATGAAGATTAACGAGCTTGCTGAAAGTTAAACTAAATCGATCGACTCCTCGTTATTACGAAATTATTATGAAATATTTCCTTAATATATTTTTACCAACAACATGCGAATAAACCAATCTGTTTATAAACTTTTCCAATTTTGTATTAAATGACTAAAAGCATAGCATACTTCCTGAAACTTTGAAACAATTTTTTCTTTCTTCATACCAAGCGATCCGCCTTGACCCAAAATTCCATGCAGTGGTAGCCATATTGTTCCTTTATATTCCCTTCACCCAATCCTAATCCATAACTATTATAGGTACGCAGGGAACTAGCTAGGAATCGTGTTCTCACAAAACTTACGAAACTATCTCTACGTTCCAAGCGTTACTTCACAACTGATTTATTGTTTTTATTTGGAAGTATTTTCTCTCTCTACTCTCCTCGCGTATATTTAGAGTGTTTACATGTTTACGAAGACACGACCGTGTTACGAATATTTTCGCGAAGGACGCTCGACCTCTCTCGTGAATCTTTTCCGAGGTTCATCGACCTCCTGTCTAAATTCGTGGAATATACGTACGTGAACTCGGGTTTTAATAGTTAACGGTATTACGATCTGCAAAAGGACATGGTAAGGGTTTGGATCTTCGAAATGGAAAATTAGATTATCGATGATTATATAGGGTGTCCGTTTCCAAGTAGTCAAGCGGAGGACTACACGTACACATCAATGACTTGAATCGAAATGTCTAATACCATTTTTCGAAATTCGACTTAGTTAACGAATTATTAATTAACAAAGATCGGTCAATTACGGCGATTAGCAAAGGAAGGCGGGTCACTCGAGCTCGCAGCTAGGCAAGAGATGAAGCGGTAAGTGGAGCAATCCACGATAAACAACGTTACATGTCGCTGCTCGCCGCAATTGACCGATTTTTGTTTGTTAATAATTCGTTAACTAAGTCGAATTTCGAAAAATGGTATTAGACATTTCGATTCAAGTCATTGATGTGTACATGTAGTTCACCGCTTGACTACATGGAAGCGGACACCCTGTATGTAGATTTCTAATGTCGAGTGGCACTCGACTATTGTAATCACAGATTTTTCTTCAATTCATTTAAACTCAAACATATTTTCCTTTCACAATATAATCATGAATTTGTGTAATGTCAGAAATATGTTAAAAGGCTATCATGAAGTCCTTCTAATTATCTCTATTGTAAAATACGTGGTTTTAATGGGAATTTCGGCAAACTAAACCAACTAAATCGTTGATCGTCTTCCCAAAGATTAGTCTAATCGCATTAAACGCGACGTTGAAGCGATTTCCCAGAAAACTCTTCGGCCATTAGCGCAGAATGATTGCGCGTGTGAAAGTACACGTGGTTACGCGCGCACACACATCAATATACACCAACATTACTACACACAGTGAGCCATAGTTTCCTCGATTCTCGCGAAGAACGCGAAATCGCGTGATCAGAAACTCTAAGTCCTTAACGTCCGTTCGACTTCCACCACCCTCACTTCCGCCGCCATTTTCTAAGCAACCGCAGTTTCCTCGAGCTCCTCGATTCGTCGTTGCATCATGCAATGAAAAATACGGTGAGGATCGATCGAATTCACCACGAAATCGAGTAGGTATGGAACGAATAATCTTGTTAAGATGACGAATATAGATTTTGAGGAAACGTAGGCTTTTTCGAGGCTAATTCGATATTTCTTTTAATTTGACACTTTACTGCCGAGTTATATACAAGGTGTACCAAAAAACTTTAAAGTATTTTAATAAATTTAAAAATATTTATATTATATAAAATAGTTTCAGTTGCTTGGACCACCCTGTAAGTAACCACGTGTATCGCATCGTGTTTTTTAAATGGAAAGCATCATTCATGTGTACGAATGCACATGCGTGCATATTAAAGCTGACCTATCCGTTTACATCGTACTCGCGGTGATATTTTTAAACGGATATAATTATTATAGAAATTATTTTTAGCATGCCAGGGACGATACATTATATCAATAATAAATAACGTTAACCATTATGTTCTTCGCACTTTGAATGAACAACATTGGTTCTTTTTTTTCGTCACTTTAGCCAAATTTATTTATTTTTTTCATTTATTTATTTAACCACGATGGAATCGAAAGGTCAATCGTGTTTCATAAAACGTGAGCTCGCTATTTCGTAGAATTTAAGACGATCTTGCGAAATACGACGCGTAGCCTTGGAATGTGCAGTTAGCCGTTTACACGAGAGCGTGAAAGGCGATTCTGTCGGAGAATAATAACCCGTTATCGATGATAACCTTTAGAATCGATGCTAATTTTTAATATATATTTATAAGAAAACCTGTATTATGGAGTACGTCAAAACAATCAGCCAATTTATTAACTTGTAAAATGTTATCAATGATGTATGAAATCAATCGTACGTTTATCTCAACTTTTAGCATATTTATAAGAAACAAAGAAGCGAAAGCTACGAAGGAAACGGTGTCACGCGATTTGAAAGTAAATGACCTACGAAAAAAAAAAAATTCTTCCTATATATTTTTAATTCACTTCCAGATAGAACAATGGCATTACGTTATTTCAATCTCGAAATTCCATGTTAAATTCGCCGAACGGTATTTATGCAAAGTCGGCCTTTCACCCTCTCGAGTCTCGTGCTGCTTTTACTGAAGTCAAGTTTTAAAAAATCGCGCCGTTCTCGCGCTCGAGACCACGTGTCCACGTGCTCAGGCGCGCGCTCTAGAAAGAGATACGAAAGTATGTGACACGTAATGATTACGAGACGCGCATTTCCACCTTATTTTCCGCTTTCTTTCGCAAAGAGACAGTAGAAACTATGCGATTCGCGTTCATTCTTGCTCGACTCGATCGTTCAACCGTATCGAATCTATCAAATTCAATGACAAATGAAAAAAAAAAAAAAATCGATTTCTTTATTTCGATACGACATAAAACGCTTATACAGTAAAATGTATTCGTCATTTTTCGAGAGTCTTATAACTTACAATCCTTTTAAAAATAAGTTAAAGAGGTTAATAGGAAGTTAATAAGAAATTATATAATCCAAGGTTGGAAAAAAAAAGGATGTAAATATTCCCGTGCAATATCTCATAGGCTACTTTCCAATTTCTTTGAGTATTTTATTTTTTAAATGGATAAAAGACCGATTGGATATCGCGATATGGTAATTTCGATAGTATCGTTCGACCGTACCATCTATCGAATAATTAAAGTGATTCACCATCCCTCTTTTCCCCGTTCCCCCCTCTCAGCTCTCTTTTTCTCGCGAACTTGCAATATTAATGGCAAGCCCGGGGTCGACGTCGTCGTCGCGTGACTCGATACGAACGAACAGTCGTATATATCGGGTGTCCTTTTTCAGAACACGCTTTGACGGAGATTTCCCATTGGTCGAGGAAATCACGAATAGTTTACGTGTAATCTCGTAACGGTGGACGATAGTTTCCTTGACGCAACACGCGAAGTTTTCGCGGCGAAGAATAATGAACGATCTGGAGTTTCGAATAACGAATGGCGAGATTGAAAAATGCAATAAGGAGGAGTAGTGGAGGTACAGTTTTATACCGGGTGACAGGATTTACGAGGATCCTTCGACGCTCTTAAAAATCGTTTTACCAATGAAGTACTTGCATAGGGACTCTAGTGTCACTAAAAGTGTCTACCGTCGAGACTTCCGATACTTTATGGATCGATGGGTCGAATATTGCGTGCGAAGCAAATGCTCGCTCGTGTGATTAATTCATTATACTAATCAGGAAAAAAAGTAGATAAAAAAAAAAAGCGATTGAAATCAGTATGCTTTTTATGGTAGGAAAAAAAAAATCCTGAAGATTTGCATTTTAATTCACGTGGGAATTTTAAAAGATCCGCGCTTTTTTACAGGCAATATCGAGACTGCGATTTAAAAAAGAAACGTTAATCTATTTTCAAAAGCAAACAAATAAAAGAGTAAAACTGTATGGTTGTATAAAAAAGTAATGAGTAAAACATTTGCGGGAATTTTAAAACCGCATATTTTTTTTGAACGATACAGAAACCGTGATATTTCTTTTAAAAGACGCAACCTTAGCCTAGTTTGCGACCGATCATCATCCTCAATAACCGATCGCCACTTCGTCTCGCGAGAATTCCAATTGAATTGCTCGCGAGAAATGAATTTATGTAACGCGCACCGTTTTATTCTCGCGGCCGACATTCTGTTGAGCGTAGAACTGGAACGCTCTAGTCAGCCGTGCTCGCCGTTACGTCGAACTTCGTCCGTTCCTTTCCTTCCTGGACGTTATCCTTCCTTTTTTTTTTTTTTTCCTTACTTTACATTAATACAAGTTATCGAGTTTTTACGAACGACCCGGCAAAACGCGTGCGTGAAAGTTTATTAATTATGGAAAGGTTCGATGAACTGAAAGCAATGCTAACGACCTATAAAATAAATGTCGATTGTAAAAATAGATTAATATTTTGACTGAATTTTGTAAGAATTTTACCTCGAGTAATCGTAATAAAATGTTCATTATTTCAAGTATATAATAATAAATTATATGTAATATGGTTAAATAAGACTAGATTCTAATCACTAGTGCCTAGTGCCCTTATACCACCACAGTCTCACTGAAAAAATAGGTGGTGGTCACCTCTGACCAGCATGGCAGTCAAGATGTTAAAAAAAAAAAATCGTACAACGTTACGAAATCTTGTACGATGCCTAAAATGGTATCGAAAAATTGTACGTCTATACTATTAGAGTACACGACACGTGCGCGTAGTCATCGGCCATGAAAGGAACGAAATCGGCGGCAAATTTAAAACGAGCGAGTAGTGACACTTTGACAAATGACGAGCACGTACGGTTGCTCTTTCTTTTTGCTTCGCTTTTTTCGTCTCCTTAGCGAAAGGAAACGAAAGGGAAAAGGAGCACGACGAATCTAGAAGTCGCCGTAACGAAACTTATCCTGGACACCCTCCCCTTCCCCCCCAGAGTAGCCATTTTCAATTCTTAACGCTTTCTATCATGGATTTTAACTACCTTGCGACGAAGTACTCCATCCGTTTCTTAATTAGCAACTGATTTAGAGCAGAAAGAGGTTCCGCAAATAAAAATAAAATATATATCCTGTGCCCGATAGAAACAGCGAAAACAAGGGAAAATTAAAAATGCTTTCGAGTTAATCTCTCGGTCGATGATTTTCTACCGTAAAACGAAGTAAAAAAAAAAAAAGGAAATAGTACAAAAGCTAATCTGGTCTCTCCGATGGATGCTGGACGAGTTTCACGATTGGTTCGTTGCACTTACCTGAAACAAAATGCGAAAAGCGTCGACGCGGTTAATAAGGCCCTGACCCCAGCGCCATCATGAAACATTAATGAGTCTTGCCAGACGAACGCGAGTGCATTCAATTGCTAATTAAGAACGTCTATCTCTCCCTTTCTCTCTTTCTTTCATTCTTTTTACATAAATATCGACGTCACGTCAATTATTTCCGTTTTTCCGAGCTTATTGACAACGGGGAAAAAGAAGTATTGCTAGGAAAATCCGTTACATTCACGAGTTAAACGATTTCGTGAAATCTAGACACATTTCTGTCAATTACGATTAATTGTGAAAAGTCAATGATATTTTTGAATGAAATAAATTTTTTGGTATACGATAAGATGTTTTTTTTTCAACGAGAATTCAAGCACAAAAATGTCCATCGGTTATCGAATGATAATCATTTTGCAGAATTATATATCTACATACGTTCGCACTGGCTTTTGGCCTAACGTACGACACAATACGATATCGAATGAACGAACAGCTGCGCGCGGTATTTATGTGTCTTCTGTATATCTATGTATATACGATGAAACGGGTCGATGCACTTCACAGAAATCTATGCCGCGATAGATAATGCGCGTCCGAGTTTGACCACGCAAATAATTCTCATGGCTTTATATGGAAAAAAATAATTTGTAAGACGAGAATAAACTCGATTTAACCAAATTTCACATTAAACCAACGATGTTACATATATTTATTTAACAAAAATATTAATATTACGTATAGCCCAGGAAAAAATGTTACACATATATGAACCGTTTATTTAGAAAGTGGTACAAGTCCAAACTTGGAAAAACATGATATTTATGCTTGTAATCTGGGCTAATCTTTTCATTTTTTTCGTAAGAACTTGAATCATAAAAAATTGAGTTATATTATTTCTTTCAAAATACTTAAATGACTCATTTCTTTAATGTAACACACGTATATCTTTGTGTTTTCCATTTCTATTGAAAAATATGTCTATTTTTGGCTGACATTAACAGGGCTAATTGACGCGAGTACAATTATCGCACTCATACTTGAAACACGATACACAGAGAGAGCTCATTGAAGCGGACTCAAGAGCACTCCTGTTATTACGCAAAATACGGTAAGTTGTTTCAAGGTGAAGTCGTAGACCGTAGAACTTGATATCCAAGGTAGGTAAGAAGCCCGATTATTCTTCTGGACAATTGGCGCGTTTTCTGGAAATATCGTTATCAAGAATAATACAGGAAGATCATGTCACGAAGATTAAAGAGATTAGATAGGTAAAGATAGATCGATTATTTTTCTAAGAAGCAAGGTCGTTTCATCGATTTTATTTCGAATTTTGCCGGAAATGAAAGACACGTTATTACGAGATAAAGTAAAGCCTCGCCAAATTTTGCAAAATCACAAATAAATTTTATCGGATTAAACTAAATTTTATTGGATATATGCACATAAACAACCAAAAGTAATCTCCCAACCGGTTTCACGGGATCGGAAAACAACCTAAAAAAAATGTAGAATAAAAATTCGATCGAACGGTCGATTGATGAAAATAATAAAAAACATAGAAAATAAGGAAACAGATGTAACAATTTCGTAATCGTACTACTTTTTCATCTAACGAAAAAAATTCCTAAAAATCTGGTCGTCTCTCCCGGAAATAAACGGTCCTTTTTTTTTTTTTGCAAAACCACAAGGAAAGAAACGTTCAACAAGTTTTAATCTCCCATATCGTTACTTTTTTCGAGTCTCGTTCGTTCGGTACGATAGTCCAGGTTTTCGAAACGGGTCGTTACGCGCACGTGCCTCGGAAAATAATCGCGGTTTCGCTTTCTTGTCCCGGCGTAAATTCGAAAGGTGACGTATCGTGACGGCTCGATGGCCGCTCGAACACGGGAGGATGCATCAACGCCTCGTTTTCACCTCCTCTCGCTTGCGACATTCGTGAAAAGAATAGCGCGTTATACACACGCCTTGTATTCTTAACCTCCATGTGAAACGCATGTACGTATATGCATGGAGCAGGCATTTCGAAAAGAAATATAAAAAAATATTTATTCTACGGTTGGAAAAGAATATTTTCTTTACAATATTAAATTAATATCTATTTTATTTTATTTTTATTTTATTTATTAATGTATTTTATAGTTTGAAAAAGATATATTACCGTAATATTAAATAAATATTTCGTAAATATTGTATGTATTTTTTAAATATAAAAAAGAGATTCAATATCTTTTTAATATTGGATACATATGTATACTATACATATGTACTACACGTATACTAAAAGAAATAAGTCTTAAATTTTAAATTAATATTGTGATTAAGTTATATACATTTTTTGTATTAAAAAGAAGTCTAATTTTTCTAGTATAAACCTGTTAAACGAAACGACGTATATTTTCCTAGAAAGGAATGATTTCTTATTTAACCTAGAAAATCTATTTCCTGTGAGACATTTGAAATGGTAATGTAATTAATTTGAATTGAAATAAACGAGAGACGATTTTTCAAACGTCCGCCAGACAAGCTGAGGCCAATGTTCAACTCTGATAGCTTCTAAACGTGATAACTTAAGCATAGCTTTTAGACGATCGCTATGTTTATACAAAAACTTTCCAATCGCGCAATCTTTCGATGTAGTAAACATAACAGTAATGACGTTTGAACGATCACGCGATTCGTTCGCACATCGATGTATCCTTCTAGAGAAAACAACTATTCACGTTCATATATTTTTTTCCTATTTTATGTTTGTCAAGAATGATTCGATGGAAATTCAAGAAAAAAAAAAGATCAGTCTAATGAAATGACGTTTTAACCCTTTGCACTCGGTGTCGAGTGTGACTCGACAAGACTGATTTCGAAGATAGTACGATGTCGAGTGTGACTCGATGCTGAATTTTGTTTTCTACTCAAAGATTTGTCTTCAATTCACCTACCAGAACCTCGAACATATTTTTTTTCTCAATATTAGCTAGCGATATATCACTTGAAATGAAATGATATAATGTTGGAAATATGTCGCCTCAGGGGCGACACTCGAGTGCAAAGGGTTAATAGGATAATAAAATGACACGATATTGTTCCTAAAAGATAATAAAATATATGGACGATAAGTATTAGAAAGTGTCTAATATCGTAACAAGAACTAGAAAATAACGTTCTCATACGGGCTGAACGTTGTCCGAGATAGTAGCTCGCCTACGCGGCAGTCGTTTCTCGCTAATCGAGCTAGAAATTGCACAACGTGCCAACGCACTGGGACTAACACTAATACTCATATACCTCCATATGTGTGTGTAATACGCATGAGAAGAGACAAGAATCGAACGTGTGCTATCGTGACTAAGAACGACGAACTATTAACACCCACGTCTTCGATGATCGTAAATTCTATTTCTACATGGTTGTTAAAAGGCGCCTTAAGAAAATCGGAGCAATCTATGATACGAGCAAACATACACAAATGACCTAGTTTCGTCTATACTTTCATTTGCAAACTGTTCGAACGCGTTTACGAAGATATTAATTATGTGTTAATACGAATACAAAAATTTATTAATGAAAATAGATCGATCGAATATGCAAAGATTCAGAAAGAAAGAGAAGGAGAAAGAGAGAGATATTGAAACCGGTTTTACTTGATATATTTTTATTTTCTTCTTCTTACTTTTCTCGTGTACGTTGACTCATACACGTGACTCTCGCTCTCGTGGACTATCTTCTTGTCTCTTCCAAAAGTGTTGGAAGAAATTTCGCTTTTTTTCTTTGGAACGTACTCCAACGATGTGTTCAAAATTCAATAGAAGTCTAAAAGGGTGAAAGGGTAGAAGCTCGTTCGCACGGTCCCCTAAACCGACAGGTGCAAACTTGACAGGTGACAACGACCGGTATACCGTCGAAGGGGAGAATTTTTAATTGTCTCGCGAACGTTACTATCGATCTATCCATCTTTCTTTCGTAATCTCGTTAAATTCTCTCGAACCTATGACAATTATTTGAAAAATTCCGGAGATTTTTCACCTGTTGAGCACGATTTTGTCAACTTTCAATTTAATGACATTTGAAATTGTTTGTAATACATTTAAATCGATATGTATTCATAGAATAATACTTTGATACATTGGTTATCAAAAATTTTACTATAAATAATAACCATAATATGTATGAACAACAATTTTTTTTCGTATTTTCCGTTTAAACAACTTTTTTACGTACCGACAACACAATGTACGTTATAACAGCACAAGAAAAAAGTTCGCAACGAAGAAAACGGAAGAAGGGGCCGATTACTGCAAAGGCGACGCTCCGTAGCGGCTCGACCCGCTTTTAACGCGAACTCTAATGTTTATTTATCAAGTTTACGGTTCATCCTCTTTCCGGCCCAGTTATCATGGCACACCGCCGTTTTGCCGCAGAATTCCAACTCGAAGAATACGTATACAAGCGTGCTAAGTTTCTTGACGATACATTTACGTCGTATTCTTAGACTATTTCTACTTGCGATCTATTAAAAAACGATCTTGGTACGATGTATTACTTGAAGTAAACATAACTAAATTGTAAGTAAATATAAACATTTTTTTACAATAAGTGGATATCTGTAAAATAACCCAGTAATACTGTATTACTTGTTGCAGTATCATCTTAACACTTCATCTACCTTACCTTCTTCCTAATACACATTCTAACTTGCTAAGAAAGTCTATCCAATATTGACACATAATTTCTACTGGAATTAGCCAGTAGATAATGTCAAAATATCATAAGCCTTGATACAATATCGTAAATCTATATACCAGTTCCGCTCTACCTCCAATAAAGAAATAAAAAAAGGAAAGATCCTCTCGATAAAAACGCAACTGTGAAGTATTTCGAAAAAGATCTTTAACGATTTTAATTAACTTGTTTTGAAACACCGGTTAAAGTTCTATGTCACGATAAGAGGGGGAGAGGCTGCTTCTAATTATATTCCAAGTGGTAACCCTGCCTGTTAAATGTGCCAAGATTGAATTAAGTATACTCGTCATATTCCGTGAAAGGTTGCGGACCGAAGTAACTGTACGTAGAAAATAACGTGACCGGATCGTACAATTCGATTCCGTGAATGAAGTAACCGATTACCCGATGATATCGAAATCGTTTCTAAAGTAGTGATGGGACTCGAATAAATCTTTACTCGAGTGATTCGAGTAATTTTGGTTGAACCCGTACTCGAGTAAAATTTTTTAAGAGGCGAGTGTACTCGCACTCCAGTTAGTGATGTTACTCGAGTGAATATTTTTCACTCAAGTCACTCGATGGCATTTGTTAAAATAATCGAATTTTACTCGAGTAACAAGGCGACTCGAGTGTATATTTTTTACTCGAGTCACTATTACATTTGTTAAAATAATCGAATTATACTCGAATAGCTAAGCGACTCGATTTTGTATATACTGTATACGTATTGAATTAAATGAAATTAAAAAAAGCGACAGCCGAACAGTAGAAAGCGTACGCGTTCGCCATATTGAGCATGATTTACCATTGTTTCTCACTAGAAACAAGGAAAAAAAAAGAACAGCGGAACAGCGGAAAAAAATATATCCCAATTTGTATAAACTTGCAATGATATATTTATGTATACCAGCGACGTCGGTTCCCGCCGAAAGGGTTTTTTCTAAAGCTGGTTTAATTTGTAATCAACGAAGAAACAGACTTGATGGCAAGAAATAAGATAAGATAATGTTTTTAAATAGTTTTTATAATTCCTCTTAATTTAGCCAATTAAAGATTCATTTGTAACAAAGCATTAATATTATTTATCACTCTATTCTTTCTATCACATACTAAAAGTAAGCATTTAGATTTGTTAAAAGAATAAATAAATGCAAAATTCATTCACATGTTTACACAAAGGAACATTTTAATTAGTTACATATTATGAAATAGTTTATCATTAGTTTTAAAAATATATTTTTATTAAAGATATTATCATTATTATAAAAAAATAACTCGAGTTGCTTAGCTATTCAAGTATAATTCAATTATTTTAGCAAATGTCATAGAGTGACTCGAGTAAAAAAGATTTACTCGAGTCGCCTTGTTACTCGAGTAAAATTTGATTATTTTAACAAATGCCATCGAGTGACTCGAGTGAAAAATATTCACTCGAGTATCATCACTACTCGAGTCGCTTTGTCACTCGAATAGAATTCGATTATTGTAACAAATGTCGTCGAGTGACTCGAATGAAAAATTTTCACTCGAGTCCCATCACTATTCTAAAGTATTCGTAACCTGCTGAAAAGTTGAATTTCACTTGTTCCTTAGCTGTCAACAGGCCACGTAAGCATCTTTCTCTGTCTAACCGCCCAATTTGTGTCCAGTCACGTGTGCGACCCACTTCTATGCATGGAATACGTGCTGGAACGGAGATTAGAGCCAGGAATCTAATCGGAACGCGTGGCCACATTCAAATTTCCCGTCAAATGCGGTCGCTCGCATTACCGGTGGATTAAAAGAAATTTTGCAGGATTAATAGCCGTTCGACTGGTATTAGAACTAATCGTTCGAACGATATAAACGATGATTACATCACGATTACGGGTATAATCGAACCTTAATCGATTGGAAACACTGTGTATGAAAGACATTTTGAGTATATTCGATGAACTTAATGATTCGATTAACGGTCCACCGTGTTCATTATTTGTAATAATAATTATTATGATCAATAATAATCCCTGATCGTTAGCAATAAAGGTCAATAACAAATTGCGGTCATAAATTGAGTCAGGTCTGGTTGTACGCATTTTATCAGCGATCAATGAAGCCTAACACGTGTAGGTTCGATTAGAAAATGATTGCGGTGTAAGAGCAAACATAAACTAGACACCGTTATTCTAACAACAACGGTAACAACAGCAATCGTAACTTCTCCTTTTTTTTTCTTTTCAGAATTATTTATCGAGTTCAGTGTAATCATACCCACGTGTATCTACTACACTACGTATATGTAATTACTATAACCATACTACTAACTCGCTACCATTGATATTGACATAATTCCAAGTCTCGTCATCGATCGTAACGATGCTTGTACTAATTCTCTCTCTCTCTTATTCCTTATAACATTGACATGTGAACATTAACATTAGAAATAAAGATAACGAGACGTCAAGGATAATCTCGAATATTTCGAAAATTGCTACTTAACGAGCTAAAAGACGATAATTATGTTTGAGCAATCCTAAGTACGTTACAAACTTATCGTACATTTCGAACGATCATCTTATGTCCACTTGTAATTGCGCGAACAAGTAAGCTAATCCTAGTTACGACTTTTATCGATCTTAATCGTCGAGTCACAAAAATTACCAACTATTTCATATCGACGATAATTCTTCACGATGATTGAGATCTTCGAACTTTTATAATAGACGCGATCGTAATATGAAAAAAATTCTGATGTAACAAGAGTGTCATAAATCAAAAACTTTGAGAGCAACTACTAGCGAAAGCAGGCAATCACTATACCTTTTACCCTATATCATTTAAAATGAAATGATATAATGTTGTAAAAATATTGCCTCAGAGCTGACAGTCGAGTATAAAGTCCTTTGCACTCCAATGTCCCCTCCGAGACACCAAATTTCCAACATCATATCATTTCATTTCAAGTGATATATCACTATCTACATTGTAAAAAAAAATTGTTCGAGTTGTTGGTAGGTGAATTGGAGTAAAATCTGTGAGTTTCAAAAAAATTGAGCGTCGAAGACCACTCGACATCGTATTATCTTCAAAATCGGTCTTGTCGAGTCAGACCAGAGACCCGAAATAAGAGTTATATTTGCATTTCTTAGATAAATCTCTATTACTAAAAATTGAAAATAACTTAAAGTCATCATTAAATATTTTTGAGAAATAGATTTTCAAAATATTTGAAAAATCTAGATTATGGAAATCTATTACTAAAAAATATTCAATGATGACTTCAATTTTTAGTAATAGAGGTTTATCTACGAAATTCAAATATAACTCTTATTTCGGATCTCTGGTCAGACTCGACGCGGAATACAAAGTGTTAATAAACAGTACCATAGTACCATATTAAAAATGAGACATTATCATTATAGTGTCATTATTCTATGGTACTGTTTATTAACACTTTGTATTCCGCGTCGAGTCTGACCAGAGATCCGAAATAAGAGTTATATTTGAATTTCGTAGATAAACCTCTATTACTAAAAATTGAAGTCATCATTGAATATTTTTTAGTAATAGATTTCCATAATCTAGATTTTTTAAATATTTTGAAAATCTATTTCTCAAAAATATTTAATGATGACTTTAAGTTATTTTCAATTTTTAGTAATAGAGGTTTATCTACGAAATTCAAATATAACTCTTATTTCGGATCTCTGGTCAGACTCGACGCGGAATACAAAGTGTTAATAAACATTACCATAGAATAATGACACTATAATGATAATGTCTTACAAGATATTATAATCCTTCCATCTAATCCCAAAAGTCATCCCAAGCTAAACAGAAACTTTACCTGATTTCCCTATCGGTGGCTGGCCGAGTCTACTGAACCACCTGAGGAATCTTCTCGCTGTGGTAGCCGCAGGTGGCCTACATCCCTCCAATATAACAACCCCACTGTTATTGTTGTTATTATTGTGGTTGTTGTTGTTGTTATTGTTATTATTGGGTGAGGATCGATCGGGTATCGCTCTGCTGTAGGGCGACATCCATGCGTTGGTTGCGTTCGTGCCTTGAATTGTACCACCACCGACACCACCAGCACCTTTCACGGTATTGGTGATCGAGCTCGCGATTTTCGTTGGGTGAGCCACCCAATCCTCCGATGCGACTGGCATTTGTTGTTTCGTCTTCTCGTCGGAGGAGTCGAAGACGAAGCCGCAGAATAGGAAGGTCATTCGATTAAAACACCTAATTTTCTTATCGTGGTCCCCTTTTTTTCTCGTCCACTATTGTCTTCTGTCAAGTTAGCCACCCACGAGGTCGTTAATTAAAACTTCTCTTTCTGGATCGCACTTGAACGTGGTAGCAAGTATACGATGCACATATATATATATCTATATATACACATGTACAAACACGGGGAGTATACAAAAGGGGAACACGCACACACTTATAATAAAATAAATACGAAGAACGATGTTCTGGAAACTCGTCCAGCGAGTTTCTCTTTCTGTCTTTCGCGAAAAGAAAAAAAAATAGAAAATCGTACGAAGTGGAGACTTTTACAGTGGTAAAGTTATCGTGGGACTCGGCTTACGTAAGCGGAGCATCGACGACGGCAACGTGTTCTCGTCGATCGTGAGAGAACCGATCTTCTGACCTCGAGAGTGTAAACAACGACGATGTTCTCGAAACGTGCTAGTTCTCTGCCACCTCTTCCGTAGAAAAAACTGATAAGCGATGATTCAAACGTGATTCAATCATCGAACTTCACCACTATACTCCAAACTTTCCTCGTGTTTTAATCCAATGAGGAATAACTAAAGGGTCCCACTTGTTGATTCCCTTTATCGATAATAAAAATTGAAAGGGATCGAGAGTTATAACGAGGATCGACAATTTCTTCTCTCTAAGCCTCTTCTTTCGATCGAAGTGGACTGTGGTTATTTGGCCGTCGGCCACCAATTCCAACACAAACGTGATCTTCCCCTCTTTCTCTCGTACTTATGCACGCATGTATCTCGGTCCTATGTACTTAGGAATGTGCTACGTGTATGTGTGTACGTATATATGTATATATATGCACACACACACGTCAGAAGAGATCGTTCGTCGAAAACAGATCGATCGAGCGGTACGATCGCTATTATTATTTGGTAAGTTTCAAGGTACTCCGTTTACATATATAATATACACACACATAGACACATATATATATATATATATATCCTTCTCTTCAACTGATGATGATACACTTATCTTCTTATTACGTTAACGGTGAATTCGAACGATGCCCGCTTTTAACGGTAATCCCATTCTCGAAAAGATGATCTCGCTTGATTCCACGTCATAACACGTCCCTCGTTGTTAAGTTTACTCTTCTTTACTCAAAAAAAAAATCAATCGAAAAGAATGAAAATTCTCCCACGTTATCCGCACAATGATTTTCTTCTACTCCGTTTAACCCATTTCGTACGGTATGATTGGAGAACTAAGAAGATCGATGAGATCCAACGATGGCAGCCGATCGTCGTTATTCGTGGAAGATCGAGAAGAGTAAGAAGAGGATAGGATGGCAACGAGGCTCACTCGACGAGGAAGAAGAAGCCGCACGACGATCATAACCACCGCACACTCGGCAAGCTCGCGATAGACTCGCAACTACTCCCACCGTGCTGAGTTTCTATCGGCTGGCTCTCTCTCTGCCACCTCTCTTTCTCACTTACTCCCTCTCTCTCTTGTGCGATGGACTGCTGCTTGTGTATAAAGACACACGCTTATACACGTGTGTATATGCTACCACCTTTTTCTTTATCCCCTCTCTCTCACGGTACTGTGCATACCCCTGTCTCTTTCTAGTCAACACTAACCAACTATACAGCTATCTTTCTTACACCTCCCACTCTTCTCATCCACCACCTTTTTTTTTTTAAGAGAGAGAGAGAGAAAGATGTCGACGTGACTCGTCGCTAGTCACGATACTTCTTTGAAGAAGAGAGAGAGACTTATGCGCGTGGGCGGTCTCCCCTCCCTCTTTGTGTATCCTCTCTCTTTCTATCTTTTCAGTGTTACGAAGGAGAAAGAGGGGGAGAAAAGGGAAAAAAAAGTGTCTCTTTGTGCACGTCCGGATCTGCTGACGAACAATGACTGACGAAGAAGGTTTCCCCCTCTCTCTCTCTCAACACGTTCACCTCTACTAACATAAACTATCTTTCTCACTCCCTTTGCTTGTTTACCTGCACAAGGAACTACCGGTGTGTGAGGCAACCTTTCTAGTAGACAGTCCACCAATAACGTTCGAGCGTTGTTAATGAACTTCCGTGATTTTTGCCGAAAGTGAATACCTTTTTTGATCATTTTGGTTTAATTTTCTAACCAACGAAATGATATACGTGTGTTTGTATGTCTGTGTACCCTTAAAGTGTAGTATCTATTCGCGTGATTGGCGAACCTCCAGGAGGTCAGGAAAACTATGTCGACCGGCGCTCTTGAGTTTTCCGTTCATTTGCTTCCTCCCTATCCTCACCTCCCCCCCCTCCAATCCCTCTCCGAGAGATGCTAATTACGGTAAGCCAATTACAAGCGCATCCTCGGCTCGATGATTGGAAGCGCAAGTGGGTAATGGTGTAATCGGAACGGGTTCTAAACATCTAATCTCTTCTTAATCAATTTTTTTTTTTTTTTTTGTGCTCTATCTTTTATTTATTATCATTGGTTGATAAATTGATCAGAATTTTTTGAAGGACGATTATTATCTTCCGTGAAAAATATTATCGATAACGGAAGAAGTTATTTCGTTTGTGTGCTCGAGCGACAAACTTAAAATGCTATTAACGGAACGAAGGTTTAATCCTCTCGACTAATATCCAGCAAAGCCGTTAGGTTCGTTCACTTTGGGATTGCTGGCCGAAAATTGCATGAAATTGAATCGTTAAAGTGATTTGACGTCGATTAAACCGGGATTATTATTCTATCGTGTCGTACCGTTTTGTGTAGACGCACAATGATGACAACATGATTTTAATAGAAGTCTGTGAATCTTTCGCGATAATGGTCTCTCTCTCGAAAGAGAGAAAGGTGCTTTTATCTAAATCGGTATTTCGGTGATTAGGTACGCGTAATAGATGCTTAACGAGACGTGGATTTAATTCGAGCAATAACGGGGATCAAAGGATCTATTTTTGGAGTGAAAGAAATTTCGACAATTTGTAGCATTAGATTATCAGGTAATTTCTCATCTACCGTTGCCTACAATCAAAGTAAACATCGTTTTGAAAAAAGAGTTTACTTAATTATAACCCGTTTCCGTTCACCGAGCAGTTTGTCGATTCCGAAGGAAAAAGTATTGTCACTCTTTTTAAGAGGAGATGAGGTTACGAAGTAGGACAAAAGTTATGCAGCGAAGCAATATTTTAAAAACGAATCGAGCGAAGCAAAAGGCTTATCAACCTGCGGCTCTCCCGCGTTGCGTTTTCCGTTCTCCCGGTTGGTAGGGCAAACAACGCGTTCTCGTAATTTACAACGTTATCACCCGTTAAGGCGACCACGCATGTTGCCCACGACGATTGTGGTTTTGTTTCGTGGAAACCTCGAAACCACAAAGTGCTCGTATCGGGCAAGAATTCTTCCTTATTTTTATCATTATGTGCCTTTAAATACACATATTTTTATTCAGAATAAAACAGATTTTTTTTATAAAAGAAATGAATTGCGATGAAAAAAAAGGATTCTTTCGAGTCATTGCCTTTTTTAAACAAATACATGGTCATCCATTGTAGACGATAAACGTCGACCGATAAGAAGAAAGATGGATCAAGATGACGAGTAATAACCAGATATCGCTTTTTATTGTGCCACAACCTGGTTTTACGCTTAGAGAGATAACGGGTGCGCTGTTTCATATCATTCGAGCAATACCGATCGTTTGTAGGTATATTATACTTCATTCACCAGTCACTTTCATTGTAAAATTGTTTAACACATTAAATGTAGACAAAAATTTGTCCTAGTGGCATAAAACAAACTTTACCCTCCTTAACATCGTCATTAATTATAAAGACTAATAAAATCACTGATGTTCATCCAACCTGTTAAAGTGTAACAAAAAAAGGTGTTGTAAAGATAACAAAGAAGCTTAGGGAATAAGCGTATGCTTATATTCCTAAAAAAAAAAAAGGACGAGAGAGTGTAATCATTTGTTCGAAAAATAGTCTCGTGCATCCGGCCGAGTTGAACAACAAATGTTTACCGATTGCATTCTTACCCTTGGCTACACCTGAACAGACAGATAAAGCAAGTACTGTTTGCAATTAACAGTCTGAGTTATCCTCACGGGGATTTATATATCTTCCATCTCTCTCATGAGGTACACGGACGTTCAACGGAGATTAGATGAAAAATGTAATCATCCTCTTTAAGGTGGTACCACACGTGACAATCCACAGGGACGATTTAAGGGTATTAGACTTGGGGGAATTGACCCAATCACGTTACACAATTTTAGGGTAGTTAAGGAATGGGACGATTATATGTCAGTTTGAGAGAATTTTCTAATATTGGAAGGGTGATAAAAACGTGTCCTGATTTTTCGATATATTTTTAAAATGGAATAACTTTTTTATAATTGAACTAAACGAATTTTGAGAAGAACATAGAAGGATTGATTTACTATACTACACTATCTTACCTAAATCTACGAAAGGAACATTTAAAAATTTTCATTATAAACTCAGATATAATATTTATCATTTTTAATAATACTTCGTATATTAAAATAACGAGAGAGTAGTAATAATAGTAATATATACTCTTATGTTCTTGTCAAAACTTGAATCCTTCAGTTCAATTATAAAAAAGTTATTCTATTTTAACACTTTGAGGCACGGTGGGATTAAAAGTGTCCCTCCTTTTTGATGTATTTCACGGCATGGTGGGACATTTTTAGTCCCACCTCGAAATAAAAAAAAAAACAAATTAACAAATTAACAAAAAACCCAATAAAATTCTTGTGCAACATGGGTCTATTTCTGATCTGAAATCCTGTGCCTCAAAGAGTTAAAGAATATTCCTAAACTTTTATCCTGATACACTGGGGAACCTACAAATTGTGTTCTCCAGATTGCATCCAATGTAGCCATTTTTGGTGTGACCTAAACCTACCACAGACGATGATTCCTTTGTTTATGAAACATATCGGGATGCTACGTTATCAAATGTATATGCAGTAGGTCATCACTTCGTGTACACATATCCGTATGCGAATGCACGCTGTGCAATTGAGCGTGAAACTGACAGTCGATCTGTTTCGTGTCACTTTGACGTAGTGGATATCGATGACTGATCATCGATCGTAGAAACGTACGTAAGACTGTTTCTTAAGAAGAAGATAATCTTGTTATAATAACGTGTTTACGATGGTGCGATTCAAATGATGGCCACTAATGTAAACCAGCCGGCTCTAATCGTTCCAAGGCTGAAAATAAATCGAAAGTTGGCATCGGACGTCTTCCCTTGAATAATTTTCCTTCTTGATGATCTCATAAAAGAAAAAAAGAAAAGGAAAATTATAGAGTTCCCGTGGACCAGGTTGAGTCAAACGTTAACACGTTCGAGTGACATCATTGCTTACATCCCGGTACATTGACTTAACAAACGATCGAATCCGATGAACGTGCCGATCCATAAACGCCTATCGAAACGTGATACGCGTTATTAAAGCGAACCTGCCTTGTAACTTTCTTCTCTCTCTCAACTAATATACGTTTCATGGAAGCCTTTTAAGAAACTATCCTAACGTCACGTACCAGACAGAAATATTTTTTTTCCGAAACTACGTTCGAACTCTAAACATCAAAGTTCTCTCTTTTTCTACACGAGAACGTTAAATATTTACTGGCAAGACTGAATATTTAACAAATGGAATCCTTTTCTTTTTATTTAATTACACAGAAAAGAAATTAATCGAACTTTTGGAGGCCTAAACGACGTGGGTTCGTTACCACCCAAAAAAGAAGTAAGGGAAAATATGTATATAAAAGAAGATAAAATCACTTTTGAGATAGGATCTTCGTACAAGAGGAAGTGGGTTAACCGGTTAATTAATGATTTCGTTTAATAAGACGGACGAGCGAATTCTCAACGCAATTACGGTGGTTGGAGAGAGAAAGAAAATCGTTAGCACAACTCCCTTCAGGCATTGGTCCAGTCTATTAAGAATCTCGAGGGACTCTTCAACCCTTTTTTTTTGCTCATTAAATAGCCCGTCCCCCCTCCTGTTTCTCTCGTGTTCATCTTTGATAAAGTAAACTAAACTTATCGTTGATTTTATCCAACGATCACGTGGCATTCCAATGATTTCTCGTAGCGTTAAAGTATCTCATGAATGCTTCGATCTCGCGTACATTGACCGTCGAAAGTGAACGCGAGCTCGGTGAAACAGTCTTTCTAATTACTTCGCGTGAATTAGGGTTACCATTGATACTCTAAACTAAATTATTATAGGTTATTGACAAACGTTCTTTATAAGTAAGCAATAAAGATAATAAAATATTGATTAATTGATTTAAGGGGAGATTTTGCTCCTTTTGCTTTCGGTACACATTTCTAGATAACTATATATCGAATCTTCTTCATTCTTTCTGCTATTTGAAGAGGACAACTCGTTACATATTTTGATCTTTAATCATTAAATATTAATAATTTAAAAAAAATTTGGCAGAGACAAACTTGGAAAGTTTTCCTTAGTTCTTGATTTGTTATCTCACGTGTTAATCAATTCTAAAAATTGATTAAAGATAAAAATATGTAACGAACTATTCTCTTCGAATAGGAAAAAGAATGATACGATTTTTAGTTATCTAGAAATATGTATCAAAAGCGAGCGACTTTTACATAAGGAAAAGAAGCTCTCCTCTTAACTAATTAAGATGGCTGTTTGAAGTTAATTAAATTTTTAAGTAGATTTCTAAATTTTTGTTCTAAACTAATAATCAAAATTATCATCATTTCTTTGGCATAAATAACTTAAATATCGGTAAGTGAAACCGGTTGCTTTCAGAGAAATGTTATAAAACTGAAATAGGGGGTATTAGACGTTGAAATGTCGATGGCGCCGTGCGAAGATTCCATGATGGCCAGAAGTTACGCAAACGCGTTTAATAAGTGAGACAAGCGAACTCACTGTGTACGGGCCACGTTAAGAGGCGGTAATGATCGGGACTCGTCGATGACGAGATGTCTTGAATGTCTTATTAGACTTTGCTTAGACGGACGGCGTGCCGAGGCGTGCTACGAACGAGTAACACGCGTCTTGCCTTCTTAATTTTATTCTTCGTTACTTCTCGGCCCTTTTCGCGATTTTCCCGAGAGTTGCATAAAAAAAATAAATAAAAACAACAATTTTATATAATTCTAAGCCGTGAAAAATACATTAATTGTATCTGAACGTTTTTCTTAATTTTATTCTTCGTTACTCCTCGGCCCTTTTCGCGATTTTCCCGAGAGTTGCATAAAAAAAATAAATAAAAACAACAATTTTATATAATTTTAAGCCGTGAAAAATACATTAATTGTATCTGAACGTTTTTCTTAATTTTATTCTTCGTTACTCCTCGGCCCTTTTCGCGATTTTCTCGAGAGTTGCATAAAAAAAAAAAAAAACAACAATTTTATATAATTCTAAGCCGTGAAAAATACTTTAATTGTATCTGAACGTTTTTCTTAATTTTATTCTTCGTTACTCCTCGGCCCTTTTCGCGATTTTCCCGAGAGTTGCATAAAAAAAATAAATAAAAACAACAATTTTATATAATTTTAAGCCGTGAAAAATGCATTAATTGTATCTGAACGTAAATAAAATTGCACAAACGATCGAAAAATCTGTCAGATTAGATCTAAACAAGGTTTTTATTAGATATAGCACGTGACAGTTCTATTTATCTAATCAGTGTGTCTCGTATTTATGATTGAACCCTTTCGCACTCGAGTGCCCCTAGTAAGGGGACACTTTTCTAACGCTTTACTATACACTTGTTACGTTGTAGAAAAAATATGATAGAAGGATCGAAGAAAAATTTCCGTGTACAACGAAACAAACGAATGTCAAGTGGCACTTGACGTTGTTTGTCATAAAAATCTGTTTTGTCGTGTCACACTTTACACGGAACGCTAAAGGTCCAATAACAAATATGATATGGATGTGAGAAAATAAAGTGTAAAAAAATAATATTACTTCGATGATATAGTTTTTTTTCTAATAACACAACTTCTTCCTATGTTCACGTACATATCGAGCTGGACGATGAATCATATCGCTCGTAGCTCAAAGGGTACGTAGTAGATGCTTTTACCGTTGCATAATGCATGCAAAATTAGCTTCGAAACACAATGCGTATTTCTCACAGGTCCGAGTGTATCGATCGACCGCTCGCACGCGAGTAGTTAGATGTTTCGACCGTGAGTTGAAACATACTACCAATCCGTTGAAATATTTCATCAACAATAACGAAAAAAAAAAAAAAAAAAAAAACCATAGTAATTAGACACGGTCGTTGAATCTTCGAGTACTAACACATCAATCGAATAGAAATCGTACCTATTTGAGAAACGTGCGAGAGAAAGGACAAATCGATAGAAATTCCTATTGTTGGAATGGAAAGTGGGGGATTTAAAATTGTTAATTACATGGCAAAGAGTACGAGCCGTGTTAACGACTAATTAACTATCCGTAGTTTCTCCTCGTTCACGGTACACGCCTTTGGTTGGAATAAAAGAAAAAAAAAAAGAAAGAATGGAGGAAAGGGAAAAGACAATGAAATTGTAACGATTCGCGATCGGATCTGAAAAATCGTCGAACGTCGGCTTACCGTAAAACAATAAGAGATGACTTCGTTGATAAAGACTTCGATCGTCTCGAGATCAAATACGCGCGTTAAATTCATGCTCGAGGTGGCAACAACTTTCGAACTTCTTTTCTTACGACACATTGTGAAAATAAAATTATTCTTCAAGCTCTGGTAATTTTAATTTTTAAATTATCGTCATATACAATTTAAATAACGAAATGCATGAATTTCTAAGTATATGATCATTTAAATCCTGTATACAGGGGTGTCCACTTATAAGTTACCCAGCCGAAAACTACATGTGCACAAGTGTGGATTGAGTCGAAAAAGCTAATAAACTTTTTTGAAATTCGGCTTAATTAACGAGTTATTAACTAATAAAGATCGATCTTGCTTCTGCTCTCCGTGATTGGCTGATCTTTGTTAGTCAATAACTCGTAAACTAGGCTGAATTTCGACAAAGTTTATCAGACTTTTCGATTCAATTCATACCTGTGCACACGTAGTTTTCGGCTGGGTAACTTATAACCGACACGTTGTATACCTCCAACAAAATATAAAATAGTCCTATACTATTAGGTTGTTACATAATTTTGATCCTCCTTCAGGTGCTAATTTTCAAATTTCTCTACTTAACAAATGCCTATTGCTGATTAAATATTTTTTTGTTTATTATAATAGACTGTTCTATTATTTCACGTCCCCCAATTTCTGTTCAAATATCACTAAAAGAAAGCTGACCTTTGCGAATCGTCGATGATCATCGGGACATACACTTGACCCAGAAGACGACTCAAGGAAATGGGGAGGGGGTGTTGGGGGTGGTACGATGGTGGCATAGCGTGAAGGTAATTTTACACGAGTTTCCATCCACGACGGGGGGGATGAAAAACGTGAGAGTGAGAAATGGCTAGGGTGAACTGTTGGCACCGTTTCAAGACGCAGTCCGACCTAACTAAAATACTGCAGTGTTCCTTCCTACATATACATATACATGCATACGTACATACGTACACATCGAACGTTGATTTATTAACGGAATAGAAAAACGAGGGGAAAAAAGCTGTGTGCCGTAAGTTCTGGCAACGTTAATTGTAAAACGATCTTTATCACGACAAAAGCTTTGCCTATTGAAAAAAGATATTAACAAATATTTACATCGATTTGATTATATGCAGTGGTGATCACGTTTCTTTAAATACTTTTTAATGAAATGACAATGAACCTACTTTTTTTATAATATGTGGTCCTATCTGTAAAATTATTTTTCCTCATTTTATAAATCTCATCATCGTTGAAAAAAACTGTTTTTTAGTAAAGTAGCAATATTTATGCATCAAAAGGTTAATCATTTATTCGCTCAACCCTTCCTTCTTTTTTTCTTACTAATCTTTTTCCAACGAAAAGTATATAGCCTTTCCACCGCGTAGGAAAATCGTTAGGGCGGTCAGCCGAGTACACTCGAGCCGGATTTCCACTCTGATAACGTTAACACGCTCACTCGTCGTACGAAGCAACAATGACCGGCATAACAAAACCGAGCACACCGACTGTAAGCAGATCTTACGGCAATTTTCCTGAAACATGGCGCGGATCAGGTGGACTCACTTCGTTGAGCAACACCTGAACGTCTATTCTATCTTTCTTAATCCGATGAAAAATTATCTGATCGATTGTTCACGCGTTTCGTTATTTTTTATATTAAGCAAACAGATCTTACGAATGTTGAAAATAAAGTTCGTAAGATCACAATGGCTGCCAGTGGTGGTCAACTCGCGTTATAATATTTTTTTACGTTATAATCGTGTTTTGAAATAATAAATGTTTGAAATAATATTTGTAGGATCGAGTACCAGTAAACTCGTTACAAGAAAATAGTTCTATTCTATTTTATGGGAAGGTGTAACGAGCGAGCGTGTTGTTTAGAAGCTTTCCATTTCGTTCACCGCAGAATGCACTTTCCTCGAACGAAACAATGCATCTTCCTCGGATAATATCTAATCCAGATTAGATCGAAGGATCTTGAGACCTCGCAAATGCCGGAAGAAAACTAGGAAAACTAGAAGTCCTCCGCTTCCGGAGGATATAATAGAGAGCATTGTCTCTCGTACGATGCGTTAAATTACTTCGTCACTCACGCTTCTAAGATTCTAATTCGCTTCCTAGTTCCTTGCGACACGTCCGATGTCCTTTCTTTCTAACTGGAAAAGAAATTTGATGTATGTACTAACGGTAAGTCGAAAAATATTCTAATCACCATCCTAATCTCACGTAACGATCAAAGTACAGTGATTCGCCAAAATATTGGAACGCTATAAAGTGGAATAATTTTTTTATAATTGAATCAAATAATTTGATTTTTTGTCAAAATATAGAAGGATTTGTTTACTTAAAAAGAGAAACAGGATACCTATTAACCCTTTTAGTACCGGACGACGATATATCGTTTTGTATGCGATGGCGCCTTATTTCTCGCATTGTGAGAAAGCTCTATTAAAATAAATTTATAAAATGTTATAACTTGATTTAATTATTCTCCCTTTCTTCCGTAATACGCTGCATTTTGAATTTTTTAAATATCATTCTTAGTTTGGTAAAAAAAAAAAAAGAAAAAAACCCTCTTAATAAATTCGACAAATTCGCTTGGTACTAAAAGGGTTAAACAAATCCTTCTATATTTTGACAAAAATTCAAATTGTCTAATTCAATTACAAAAAAGAAAATTATTCTGCTTTATAAAGTGTCCGAATATTTCCCTGAGTCACTGCACATAGAATCCTGTCGCATGGGAGAACCTCGTAGCAAGATCGTCTTGAACTTTGACCCAGATTCGAATCGCTTCCTATGTTAATAGACGATACAGTTGAAAATCTTGAACGAGTTGCTACTTTTGTCTTTTGTTTTTCCGCTCGGTGACCCGCCTGGTCTTTAGATGCCACGCGTGAGATAGTGCCGGGTGAAGAAGAAAAAAAAAGGCCAACTTTTTTTTTTTTTTCGTCCACATGATAGTCGTCGTTTCATCTTCAGAGTAAAGTTAAGAGAAAAGGTGAGTGAACCGTAAGCGTATGCGTATTAGATTCTAATCAGCAAGCGACGCGAGCTGAATCGACGTGATACCAAAGGAACGGTAACGAATGATAATTAGAGGTAAGAATAAATTAACGATCGTTTTAGACGTGTAAACGATCGATTCTACGGAGAATTTGAATTATCCAATACATTTGACGATTTTATTGAATTAGCTACGAACGTCACGTGATACGAATATCACGAGTATGAATAATAATAAAATATTCTATTCTGATCACGGATCATGGTAATCATTTATTGTCCATGATTTATAGTTGTCATTTAATGATTTTGAATCATTGTAATCATTTATCGATCACAGTGATCGTTTAATGATAAAAATGGTTAAGATAAAAGCAGGAAGAAGAAAAGAACGTCTGACGTATCTCAATGCCTCAATTCTCTTTGAAGCGTGTATCCTAACCAGACGATATCGGTAATCGAATCGTTTCCTGTATTTAAGAAGCTCGTTGAATGCCATATAAGCGTAGTGGCACGTTGGTAGAACAATAGGATCGAGAAATCGTAAGTATGGTGGCTCATCGAGCGTAGGTCTCGCTTCCGCGAGACTCGCACGGTGAAAGTGTCTTGTATCAGATGCTTTTACAATTTTATTAAATTGATTGTCTGCTAGACGATGGTGCAATATAGTTTATGTACTGCAATAATTGGGACGTTTAAATAAGAGAAGAATCTAAACGAAGTACTCGCCGACCTTACGAAGAGCTCGAGTTGTTTTCCGTTGAATTTAAAATTCTATCGTAAATGGCGATACACGGAACACGTGAACACACGTCCTAGAAACTGCATGATACGTCAGGTAAAAGAAAAAATTCATGATATTTAGCATATAAAAATGATTAACGTCAAGAACGAACGGTGCTTCAATTTAGTTCGCAAATTTCACGATCGATATTTTACATTTTAAGGGAAAAAACAAGAGAAAAAGTCTTTTTTGCTGTTAAAAGCTTGAAACCACGATAAACGGTGAACTTTGAACGTAATTTAAAGTTTCGCGGGAGTGATCGATACCGGGTGGCCTTCGCGTAAACCGTGATTCGCCGTTAAAGAAAAATGAAAGAAACGCGGCAGTGATTTTTCAAGGCGTAAGTACGTACTTCGACGCTCCTAAAAGAAGAAAAAAAGTAAGGTTAGGTGCATCTAACACAGCTCGTTACCTTCCTTGATCGTAATCTAACGCGGAACGCGTGCCATGGGAAGGATCGTTAAAGCATCGTCAAATGAAAAGTGTTGCACTTTCCAGTCTGTCTATACTGGTTTTTTTTTATCCACACCCTTCCTTTCTTTCTTTTTCATCTTCACGATTCGTTGAAGAGGAAGGTGTTAAGATAGTTATCGTATGAAAAAGTCATGAAGGATGAATATAGTGATGAATTGCAGTCATGTGAAAAAAAGACACAGTACTAGGAATCATTGCATGTCGAAATGATTTGAGTCGACAATTTTGTATGTCCTACCTTCTTGGCCTGGGTTGTTAGTATTCAGATTGGGATGAGAAGTCAATGAAGACGGCGTGTCGTCCTCAGCGACGCCCATCGTCGATGCTGCTGTTTGCTGATGATGCGTCTCCACCTCCGTCGCCTCTTCGCACCTGTGAAACAAAAGTGAGATTATGAAATATACATAAATAAATATGTTCAAATATTATTGTAACATATACAGGGTGTCCTGTTCCAAGTGTCCAAGCGGAAAGCTATATGTACCCATCAATAATTTGATTCAAAAAGTCTAATACTATTTTCCGAAATTCGGCTCAGTTAAATAGTTATTAACTAACAAAGTTTGACCAATCACAGCGAGCAGCGACATGTAACGTTGTTTATTGTGGATTATTCCTCCTACTCCTTCGTTTCTTGCCTAGCTGGGAGCTCATGTGAACCGTTTTCCTTCGCTAATCGCCGTAATTGGTCAATCTTTGTTAACTAATAACTCGTTAACTAAATCAAATTTCGAAAAATGGTATTACACTTTTCTACTCGAATCATCGATGTCTACATGTAGTTCTCCGCTTGAACATCTGGAATCGGACACCCTGTATATGTTCCTATATTATTTCGACACATGTATTCATACATGATTGTACCACATACGTTCATCTGTATTGTAACATATATATTCATACATTATTGAGATATATACGTTCACACATACGTTCATGCATTCGATAATTACGCATTCACACGCGTTTGCGTGGGTGTACACACTTAGATACGTTCTGAGTGGAGGAAAATAAGCACGAGTGCTCGCTGCACACTCGAACTGCGAAATAGAGAAGAAGAAGAGGACGGAGAAGAAGACGGGTACACCGAGTTGGTAACGGTATGTTGACCTCCCTCTGTATATAGCAACTCTTTGCTATACATACGATACGTCCCGTGTAAGCAAAATGTATATAAGTATGAGAAGGTCACGTAATAGGATTCGTAGCAATAATAAAAGTGGTTCACGCCTGATAAAAATGTCCTTTTTTTTCTCCCTCTTTCGAGCCTACAGGGACACGATAAACAACAAAAGGTAGTAACGCGACTCGCGAATTAATTTCACTCGGTATTAGATGGCAGTAACACGTGGTGGTTCTACTGGTACGAGTCACGCTCGATCGTGAGTAATACTTCTCGTACAATTAAATTACGTTGTGTAGAAATGGTGGTACGTGCTCGTGGAAAATTCAACAAACGGAGTATCACGAGCTGAAAACGAATTTAAACAAAGATAATTAAAGTGTAAAGATCTCTTGGTAACGAGAGAAATACATATATAAACTGTTTTGGGAATCGAACGGACCATTTTTTTCTTTTTTTTCGAAGGACAATTTCGAAGGACTTCGGGTCGATCTTGTTTTTCAGAATTCGTATACGGATGACTCAATCTTTTAACCTTGCTCGTGCACTTCGTACGTTAAATATAGCCGATGAGAACAATAAAAATGCATCTTACGAATCTCCCTCGGACGTTTCTCGCTCGGTTATTTTCGTTTCTACGTACGAACACGCGAAAGAGGGTGGGTGAGTTAGAACACACAAAAGCAAAGCTACGTATTCCAGAAACATCGCGTTTCGATTTATCAACGTCGACGTCGTATCGACGTGAGTAAAAATAAGCTCCCTTGGGTGAGAAAGAGAGAGGGATAGAACGCACGAAAATAATGAAAGTCGGCGTTACGACAATGCACGATTCTTATCCTCCCCCTTTTATATATTCCTCTACCCCTAAAAATGACCTTCCCTCGTAAAAAGAGCTACCACGTACGCGACTTTCCTTCGGTAGTAAAAAAGAACAACGGAATATAAAAGTCCCTTTAGGTTTCTTCAATTTTACAAAGATTTATATTTACGTTTCTTGTCTTCTCAAACGTGATGTTGCATGTTTCAAAAAAGCAAACATACCGCGGTAACCCAAAATTAAATGCAAAATAGTCTTATCTTTCTAAACATGATTCTAAATTTTTTAAAAAGGAAGTACATAGGGGGCACTCCACAAACAAATGTGAAATTATTGTAAATTTTATCTAATTTCATAAAAAAAAGTGAATCTACGTTTCTAATCCACCTAAACATAATCTTGAATCTTAAAAAAAATATAAATACTCAAAAAAACAAATATCCCTTCTTTTTAAATTCGTTACAAAAACCATGTAAATCGAGGGATAAGTGTAATCACTTCTACAAACAATAAAAATCTGTAAAATAGTTTTTAAAAAAATGTGTATCCACCTATTTCGCAATTCTATAAAAAAAATGTCGATAAAACAGAATAAAATATTCCGGAAAGAGTCACGTAACACTATCATTTTCTTCCGTTTGGCGAAACGGGCCTGGGGCTTTGAACGTTCGTCTATGCGTCGGCGCCCGGAAAGAATTGACAGAGCGTAGCTCCGTCGCGAAACAGGCTCCCTCGGTGTACGGGTTCGCTCGTCAGGTCGTTTCTCTCTCGGCCAACGGCCGTCCACCTTTATAGTTTCGTTTTCCCGAGCTGCTATCGAGACAGAAAGAGGGAAAGGAGGGAGCAAGAACAGGTAGAGAAAACGTCAGAATCCCATCTCGATAGAAATATATGAAAAAACTTGCGTACAAACCTTCCTAAAAGTAACATTTGTCATTTAACGATTAATCTAATCTTATCTGACTCCGGATAAACATCCTCGATATTTAATACTCGATTATTGTCTCGTAATTGATGCATATATGTATATATCGAACAACAAACCAATCATTAAAACGAATGATTAATACCGTCTGATTTCCTGGAGATTCTTAATCTAATAACCCATCTGTTATTAATGAAACAAGAAGTTCGTCGTTTCTTCGTTGAAACGATACTCGAATAAAAAAGATGGATTACCAAGCATCATTCTTTCGGATGACACAGAAGTTAGAAAGAGCACCGGGTTAAAAATCACGAAGGAGTCCGACTGTCCTATGTAAAAAGTTCGCGTCCAAAGTGACAGGACCGGTTTTCTCGAGTGCACGTACCTGTCACGTACCCTCTCTTCTTTATATATACGTATAAGCGTGTCGTATTCGTAGTGTCCGCGACACGTTATATAGAGAGAAAGAGAGGACACATACACGCACGCTCGTACGCACGCACGCGCGAAAGGGGCGTACAAAGTGCACGAGATTAAAGTGTTGTTCACAATAATCCAGTAAAATCCGTTCGTATTATTCGGTATAACTCACATGAAATTACAACGATTACGAGAAAAGTGAGGTTAGTTTACGTAGATGTAATTCAAATTTCGCGCCTATCAAGATGGATGCCGCTACCCCCATCGACAAAAAGTTGATTATCAAATATTCGAATTCATGTTTTCACTATTGTATTTCCCTGTAAATTGAAAATAAAGAAATAATTCTTAGAAAAGGATTAAGACCGATACCTGATAGTCGGTTTCTTTCGCAAGCGAAAGTAAAAATCCCTCGGAAAGTAAAGAAAAGTCATTGATAAAGACTTTAGAAAATATCAAAGCACGTTTTTCCTCTCGTTCCTATTACCGACACGTGCATGATAATTATATACGAGCTCGACGATCTCGCGCTTACTGGATCGCTTTGTTCGATAACACCGTTAAAATATACCCTGTGAACGATAAGAATTAGTTGATATCGATTATCTCGTTAGATACATCGGAAATGGAATAAAAGTTCGAGCGAAGAAGGAGCAAAGGGTAGGTGAATTTAAACGAGTCATTGATCTCGTTGTGAAAGGTGCTTAAAACTGCCTTATATACCACGTACACATAAAAGTGTATAGATATATACCCACACACACATATATAACAAATACATATATGTATATATAAAAATGCATATACATATCCAAACACACACACAAAGACGACGACGCTGTCGAGCCTAGCTCCGTCTTTCTCGATCAGCCGCGTCAACTACTCGTTTCCTCCTTGTCGCACCCACGAGAACACGACGCGACTTTGGGTGCAACGTTCTCAAAGTAAAACCTCTTTTCCCTTCGGTCGGTTACTTCTTTCACGAAAATCGCCCTCCTTTCATCCCCCTTACTCTCTCGAAGAAACGAGTCTTACTGGCCAGCCGTCTATCTTTATCTATATACACACGAAGAGCCACACGGTACTTACATTTTAATACGCTGGCTCGAGCGTGGACCGCATTCGTAGGCAGGAAACGTTCCGACGAACACGAGACGTATATATTTTAACGATCACGCCGCCTTCTTCTTCTTCGCCGACCGTAGGCTTCGATTCGCGAACTCTAGGGCTCTCCAAGCTGCTGCTCTGCCTCCGATGACTCGAACTTGATCGTGCTCACTCACTCTCACTCGCGCGTTTCTCCTTTAGGAGAGGAAGAAAGAAAGAGATGGATATACAATACACTCGCACGAACGATCGACTGGCCAGGCCAGTTCTCGATGTCCACTTTTCGCGGTTATAGACTGTCTCTTTCTCTTGCTTTCCTCTTTCTCTCTCTAACTATCCATGTATCTATCTCGCTCCTACGTATTCCGTCTCTCTCGCTCTTCCTATGCGTTTATAAAATATACTCTCACCGGTGCTTTACGTATCGCGACGAATTCGTGTGTGATACCGTTCGATTTATCGTTAATACGCATACGTTTAACGTCACGATTAAGAAAACGCGCTTTTCGTCCTCGGAAAGTCGTGTCGAAAACCGTGAAAACGATGAGGTGTATTGACAAATACGTCGGCGTCGCGGCACCGTTCACGGCTCGAGCGTTCTGCTCCGGTACGTGCCTGTGGCGCCACCATGCGGCCAGTGTTAGGAAATGGCGGTATTTCAAAATGGGTTCAAATGTGTGCGTGTGTAACGGCCTTCGGTTTCATCGTTTTCTACGCCATCTGGCGAAGGATTTTGAAATTTTTGTAGAGTCGTTTGAACCTTCTTGTTTCGTTATTGCAATATTGGTTTTGTAATAAGTTTGACAGATTGATTCGTTTTGTGAAGATTTAAGGGGAAAAGGTGATGTTACCTGTCGACACTCCTTGTAAGCTTCTATCGCTGTTTATTTCTGATTATTTATGCTTCTTTTTGTTCTATTATACTTCTTACGTCTCGAAACGTATGTCTCCTGCGCAAGTGTCGACTGATCACGTGATACGAACATAGATTATGAATGAGTAGGAATATCTTCATTGAAGTTGTGACACCAGAGGGCATTGGGGATTGTTGACCATGTTGGAATGTTTTCATCCGTTGATTATTCGTAATTGTTTAACGTGCCATTATGCGGAAGAGACCTAGATTATAACGATATACTTGTTAGTATGTGGTAGTTATTTATATCGGATCATGAAGTAAAAACGGTGATTATTTTCTGAGTGGAGGTTATGTTTTTATTGATACCATGTGTGGTATATTTTGTTGTGTTTCTCAACATTCGGAGAACTGCTCCGACGAGGTGAACTTTCTTTTTGTCTAGGATAAAAATTGTATTATATTGAGAATTATTGTTTTATTATTTTGTATTACTTTAACAGTGGCATGCGTGTAAAGATTTTATAAATGCAAGAGGTCCGGATAAGTTAGCAGAGAAGCTTACATGTCTAAATGAGATATGGTTTGGACATTTTGCGGCAAGTGTATTGTGGATGCAAGGTTTAAAGTTAGTGGAACAACCGCTGATCGATTCAGATGGTAACATTCTTCTTTGGAATGGTGATATTTTCTCTGGATCCTTGGTAAAATTTATATGAATCTTTTATCTCTTTATACAGTTATTGAACTGATATTGATAAAAATATTTACAAATTGTAGGCAAAAGCTGATACGTGCGACAGTATTACCATTTTAAATGCATTTGCTACATGTTCTGAGATTATGAATATACTTAGGGATATTCAAGGACCCTATAGTTTTATATATTTTCAAAAATCTACCAAATTACTATATTTTGGAAGAGATATTATTGGGAGACACAGCTTACTACTACAATTAAATAATGAACGAAACACATTGACTTTAACTTCAGTAGGTGGAAAGCATTTAACAAATACTGTAGAAGTCCCTGCAATTGGGACATTTGTAATAAATTTATCTGATTCAAACATGAGTCTTGCTTGTTATCCATGGAAAGAACCAGACTCTAGATTTAAAGATATTATTGAAGAATTAGAAAGTGCCTTGCATGTAAATATTGATATTAATGATATTACATCAGAACTTGATGTATTTAATAAACAAACAATGCATTTGAATCCAATTATGAAAGATTTAGAATATTTAGAAAATAATCCTCATCCTGGAGACTTTAATAAAACTTTTGAATATTTATTGCAAAATGAAGTATTTCTTGGTAGAGTAGAATATTTATCTAAACTTTTGCATGAAGCTGTTAAAGTAAGAATAAAAACAAAGCCAAACTTCTGTAAAAATTGTATACTACTTGCATTAAAAGGAGAAAATATTACTTGCAATCATGCAAAAATAGGTATATTATTCTCTGGTGGTCTTGATTCTGCTATTCTGACATTAATTGCTCACAAGTATGTCCCAAAAAATGAAGCTATTGATCTGATAAATGTGGCATTTGAAAAAATTGTCAATGTACCTGAAAAACCTAACAGGCATAATAAACATTCAAACTTGGGTGTTCCACAAATGTATGATACACCAGATAGAAAAACAGGGAGACAAACTCTATCCGAATTATTACATATTTGTCCAGACAGAGAATGGAATTTCATTGAGGTGTGATATCAGATTAACTTTTATTTAAAACAATGATAATGTTGTTATATCTATATCATTATTTCAGATAAATATAACACAAGCAGAACTACAGAAATATCGATCTTCGCGAATTGGTGATTTACTTTACCCTCTTTGCACTATCTTAGATGAAAGTTTAGGTTGCGCCTTGTGGTTTGCTAGTAGAGCAAAAGGTAGAATTTCAAAAACTGATATAGAGTATGAGTCTCCCTGTCGCGTACTTCTCTTAGGTATGGGTGCTGATGAACTATTTGGTGGATACATGAGGCATCGAACGATATTGAAATATAAGGGTTGGAATGATTTGGGACAAGAGCTGGATATTGAATTAACCAGAATTTCCCAGAGAAATTTGGGAAGAGATGATAGAATTGTTTCTGATCATGGGAGGCAATCTAGATTACCGTATCTCGATGAAAATTTAATAAAATATGTTCAACAATTGAAGCCATGGGAAAGGTAGTAAAAGCATAGTGCTATTATAAAGATTTTCAAATTTTAACGGTCGTTACCTTTCTCAGGTGTTATCCAACGGACAAAATGCCGCCTGGTTTGGGAGATAAATTATTATTACGTCTTTTAGCGCGTAAATTGGGTTTCCAACAAACTGCTACTTTTCCTAAGAGAGCTTTTCAATTTGGATCCCGTATAGCTAATAGTAAGGAAAATGCTAAAGATATTTCCAAACGGTTGTAACCACGACTGTTTTAAAAGACAATAAACTTAAAAGTTCAATAGTACGCGTTATCATAAATACAAGATACCCTTTTATCATCATTGTTATTATTTCATTTGATATTGTACATTTTGCTATAAGTTTGGATATCGTTATTCAATAAAATAACCGCTTATAATTAAAATTGAAGGAAATAAAAATATATATATATATGTATATATATGTACATACATATATATCATATATGTATATACAGTAGTGTTGCGAGTTAAAGACCACTACAGCTAAAATATAATTGAAATCTGTTCAACAGAAATATTGCTCTTTATATTAATACTGATAAATTTTAAGTTACCGCTTGGTGCCATTAATATCTAATTAATTAATTATAATATTGTTAATATCTAGTACATATCATTATTAATATCTAAACACTTAGTATATAATTGTACAACGATTCTTATATTTTAGAACGATAAAATTTGACACATTATGTACAAAAAACAGATTGTATATTGCAGAATTTGGCTTCGTTCTTTTTTTTTCATTTCGAAATTATAGCTTCTTTGCGGAAGATACGTCAAGTTTAAAATCGGTTATCTCAACTTCGGGGTTGGTGCTAAAAATAAAGTTTTCTAAATCATTATATTTGGTGCTTTATATATTCTAAATCACCAATGTGCGTAAATGAGTTTTCTTCTCGCTCGCAGCCTTTCGTAGTATGTATAAAGATGCGTGGAAATAATTTGAAAAAGAACATACCGGAATGATCGTATGAAATATAGTCGTTTAGACTTAAAAATTTGTTTCTTTCCTTATATTTAGTCGATTGACAAAATCAGTCTATATACATCTTTGTCGAAAGTAATGTAATTATAGAGTGTACACTAAAACTTTGAATAAATCCTCGTATTTCGTAATAACTTGGTATTCGGGAAGTCGAGCCACTTTTCGTTTATTTTTTTTTTTATTTTTGTCTCAAATGACTTTTAGCACATTCATTTGAAGGTACTAATGACGATAAAGCAAAAATATTAATATTTTTTTTTCCTCGTTAAGTTCCTATTACGATCTACGATATTATCACAGGAGTATGAAGAAGATACTTTTAAGTAATACTATGGTTGAACACAGTATATGTATATCAATTTGTGCTGAACTTGAAATTAGTCATGGCACTCTTCATGAAAATGATATGAGAAGTAAGAAAGATAAACATTTCAGTGATAAAACGTAAAGGGTCGTATAACATGCAATTTTTGTATATTGCCATTTACAACGTAGTAAATGTTTTTATCCAACTTCTACCTAATATATACTACCCAATTGTTATTGTGATATCATGTTTAAAAAAGTATCGTATTTACTACTGAAAGAAGATATTTAGTTGCTCACATCTTGTCGTCGACGAGAGTTAAAGTTCCTGCACATAGGATACAGTATAGTCTAGATAATATGTCTATTTTTCCAAACACATGCGATCGATGTTTCCAACAATACTGCTTCCCATGTGATATTATTTTCATTTAAGTTAAGATGAATCGTATTTAATGCAGGGAATCATATAACAACGATGTCTAACAATGACACTGAAATGTGACACCCTTTTTCTTTCTATCGGTCTAAACCTAAATTTAAAAATACCTTATGAATCAATCGTCATGATCTTAAAAACTTATGGAAACTATTATCAAATCTAAAAATTATAAAAAGTTTACAAAATATACACTCGAAATTGTCCAGATTTTTGTGCAAACTCGTTTCTCAATCTTCATATATGTATATACGTACATATACATATACATATAATTGTACTTATAAGAAACGAAATCGTTTCGTATTTTTTTTTTTTTCTTTTTCTTTTTAAGTACGCAAGAGAAATGCGAGTACAACGGCCAACTAAAAAACATATAAAAAAATATAATGTAATGTGCATACATGGTAACTTTCTCCAAATATCTACAACAAATGATGCAATAATAAAGAGCCCTTTTTTTTTGTACGTTCTGTATCACTTATCTCTGCTCACTAATCAAACATCTGTAATTAAACAGAAATGTAGATATAACGAACTTCTTTAGTACAAAACGTTGTTCTTCGTATTAATTTTCTGCTTTCAATAATACCCCATTTTAGATGTAAAGCGAACCGAATTATTTACTCTGAAAAGAGCATACGATCCGAACGTTTAATACGCTTTCACGTATTTTGGTACTTACTCAACATATAGATATTATGTATTTTTTTTACATTTAATTTTCATCCGAAGATTCCGTAGAGCTCTGTGGCATGGTATTAAACCAATTTTCTCGAACTCCAGTACTCCTATATAAAAAACTTGAATTAGAATCAGCTATAAATCTAGCATCATATGAACGAAGATAATGTATATATAATAGTAGAGTAACCATAGAAGACTTAAATTATTTTCACCTTGTACGTTGACGAGTACTTGTCGGCAGTGTAAGAGAAGTCCTATAATACTGTGGTGTGGCACTTGACGCTGTGTCCTCTGGTCTCCTATGTAATGTCATGGTTTCATGGGGAGAGGTAACCAACTCATCTTCGTTATCCAAATAATAACGAGATCCTGTTGCACTTTTACAATTTTCGCACTCGCTACGATAATCATCCGCATCGTCATGGAGAGTTGGAAGAGTTTGCATGCTACAGGTACAGGCTACTGATTCGAAGCTCCCATCTTCGTTAATCTCATTAGCGATGTTTAGAGGAGGCTAAAATGTTTCATGTTAAAATCAAGTGTTTATCCATTTTTAATGAATTTATTCAAAAGTTCATACTATGGTACCTTAAAGTCACATGGTTTTCGCGAAGTAACATTTTCCGGCTGCTTTTCGATTTGGGTGACAGTCGACGAAGATGGAGTTGGAACATCCTTGCAAAATATATTCGTATCCTTTGGATTTCCTTGATCGTTCGAAATAATCGGTGGTGCTGACTGTGGTAAAGTTGGGGGAGATAAACTTCTTGGTGGAAGATGATAGAGCTCGTCCTTCGGACGATCGCTTATGATATCTCTTATTCTCGTCGTGGTGTTACTCGTCAGCGTTCTAGGAATCGTACGATGAGTAGCTATATCGGAACTTGGTAAGCTCGCGGATATCGTAAATGCACCACTTTGTCGGGGGAAGGTGGTGTGTTGTCGATAACTTTTTAAAATTGTAGAATGTGAGCTTGTTAATGGTTGAGTATCATTGGTTGCCGTGGGAAGTTGATAAGTGAAATTTGTTATGCCAGTTGAGACAGGCAAATTTTCATAGGTATTCGAGGATGCCGAGTAAGTTGTAGCGGTTGAAGTGCCAATGTTAAGTGTCGTCGATTGATCACTCTGATTAAGCTGATGACAGTTCGTATATGTGGTCAGTGAACCGATCGCTCCATTTGACGAAGATACTAACGGGACAGTGCTTCCACCGTTACTATTCGAAGGCATCGGTGAAGTCGAAGTTAACGCATCATGACTACCAGTTACAACAGCTATATTCGAATGATTATTAGAATCTTGCAAATAGCCACTTGAGAAATTTAACGGAGACAACGTATGTGGACTCATAGATAACAATGCCTGTTCGGTTCTGGCAGCAGCTACAGCTTCTTCGTAAGGCGGCGGAGCCTCTCCTCGCGGGAAATAATTGTTCTCCGGTTTCCACAAGGGATATCCACCGCCACAAGGCATGTCATCCAATGGAATTCCATGTTGTAGTCCCCCTATTTCAAAGGCCAGACTTCCTAGGATTCTTTGGTCCTCTGCTAATTGTCTGCTTTGCCTTCCTGCCACACACACTAACATGGGATACCCTGAATCTTTTATGTATGGGGTTATTGCAAATTGTGACTATTTGAAAATTCTAATCTATCTAAAAGGACAATATATTGTATATTAATATAACCAAATTTACCTCTAATTTTTCGTTGACGTAAACGATGTATTAGGAAAAATAGAAGACTTAAAGACAATATCGCCGTTACAAAGCTTGCAACAGAACGTAAACCTATATCATAATTGGCGCCTCCTTCTACCAAATTGGTACCGCTTCCATCTGATTTTTCGATAGTGTCATTCAAGCAAATTAATTCGCAACATGTTTCACCTCTTCGAAAAGATTTGCACTCTTCCTGTAACATTATATAAAAAAGGCATCTGTAAGTTTAGCCACATAACTAATACAAGTATATTGATACTCATGTATTGTATTTAGATTATATTTTAAATACCTCCAAAAACTTGCAGATAACAGCTTTGCACCATTTTGGATTGCCGTTATCACAAACACAAAAGGTACAAGGTTCTGGACCAGGGAAGTAGAGGTAGCCGCTTTCGTACGTACGTCCTTGTAAATCTTTGCAAGCAGCTCCACCCTCTGCACGAACTGTAAATACCAAACAATGAAACGCTCTATGTAAAATAACAAAACTAGATATGTACTTGATACGTTCTACTCCGCAAGATTACATAAAAGCCATCGTTGCTAAACATGAACATAACAGGAGCACATACAACGCACAATTTGCAATAAACACAATAATCAGCACGATGATTACATAAACCAGAAACTGCAATCATGGAAGAAACACAGTTGAAATCAGCAGTCACGCACGAACGCATGGTGTACGTGACAAAACACGCGCGCATACGTAAAAGTTCGAATAAATAGAGCGGGTTAACTATATATCTCCATAGCGTTGGCCTAATTCAAGCACACGCATTCGAATGTGGCACGTTTTCGTTTATCGTTTAAAATGTCAGGCTCGATAACGTGGGTTAAACGAAATAATGATAAAAAAACGTGAGACGATACGAGAGAACACGGATGTTCGATAAAGTTACAAAAAAAAAAAAAAAAAAACAAAATCAAAAGGATAAGAAGAATAAAGAAATATTGAAACGCACCGTTGAGATGTAAGGTAAATGTGAGGACTGCATAACCGAGAAAGTCAACGTTGCTGTATTTCATTCTGCGTTCGTTATCTCATCATAGTTCTCGCTCCGTGGTCCAGCGGCAAGCCTTTGTATGTACGTTGTCCCGTGTATCGTGTCCCGTCAACGTTTCCTCGTCGACATTTTCTTTTTTCCTCTCTGCGAGTCAGGAGACACCACCGATACGTGCATCACGGTAGAATAGTACAAGGTGCGCCGCGTTCACCACGAAAGTCCGACATTACTCTACTTAACGCTCTCGCGTCTCGGCCTATTTCCGTATTTCCTTTTCGACGATGCATATACGTCTCCCTTTCCCCCGAATGAGCACAGCGACACCCGAATTGATCGATTAACGAACGGAACAGCCAACCATCGTGTGTCCGACTACTGACGTCTACGGTAGCGCCATCTGCGGGCTACCTCGCGTACTACCTCCGTCAAATCTCTTTCTCTATCTCTTTCTATCCTGCCGCTTATATATCTACGTATATCTAATTAAAACGATGCATCGCATTTATTGAAAAGCTTCTCTCTCTTTTTTTTTTTAATTAATTTTCACTTTCCTTTTACTACGATATTGCTTTTGACGAGCATAACGGAGGTAGTGTTTGAAATTTTTTTAAATCGAGGGAAACGTGATTGATCTCGAATAATTGATAATGGATCCTCAGCTTCGATCCTATCGAAACTCGCGTTTAAACGCGTGAGCGGTAAACTCGATTTCAGTCGAGATCGATCGTTATTTAATTACGCGGGGCTGGCGTAATTAAATGGTTAAGTCTATGTTTGCGGAGTGACTAGCTGATTATAAGCTTCGATCACGTTCTCGTTTATTTGTTCGGGTCAATGTAGAGCGATCGAGTGACTCAAGTTAAACAATTATTACATACGTGCCTGGCTCAATCGCGAATACGTGCGATAATAATAACAAAATGTACGATCGTGACTGATTCAACTTCGTGTATGAAAAAAAAAAAAAAACAAAAGCATTATAAACGATTATTTCACGTTTTAGGGAACATCCTTCAAAATTTCCGCGAGAACGGCTCGCCCGTTTTTTTCTCACAAACAAAAATTATTTGGTCGACAAATTATTTCTAAAATTTTACCGTAACAAACGCTGATCTCGTAAAATCACAAAATTATAATGAAGTCGCATTAAAAGTTATCCCCCTTAGCCAAGAAAAAGCAAGAAGTTAACAAAATGGAGTCCAACGATTTCGATAAAAGGAAATTTTGAAAGATCGGTAACATCGCTAAAATATATAGGTAAACAATTAAGAATTAGGCATGGACGTGAACGATGACGAACCCGAGGACGTAAAGCGTGCCACTTCGGTGGAAAAGGAAATAAAAAAGGGTGAAGAAGACGACACTTTTGAAGGATATCCTCGCACCGAAAAGAAGAAAGAAAGATGGCAGCACTGTGCCAAGCCAACGGCGAAGAAAAAGGCTACCGTAAGGATTAACTCAAAATTGTATTAAATATTGGCATCGACTTTTCATTTTCAAGTTAATAAATTTATATTTCAGAAAGCCATGGCGGAGGGTGAATGTTGCGAAAGAAAAAAAGAGAAGATGGCAGCGAGGGAGCAGTCGAAACTAGTAAAAGTGATGGTTTTTGGGAAACCGTGCGTTCTACCAAAAATGGACATTATTCCTAGACACTGCCTCTCAAAGAAAGAATACATCGACATGTTGGCTACTCCCAGGTAATACTTCTGTAAAAAAAATGTAATAATTATTATTTCCTTTGGTACTAATCATCTTGGACTCAAACAGCCCCAGGTGTCCACCACAGTGCCTTAAAGAAGCCGTGCTTAAGAAACTGAAGCCCGTTTCACCTAGGATCAAGGAACTCGCTCGACCGAACAGGCAACGCATGTTGATGACATTGCAAGAGGGTGCCTCTAGATTGAAGCCCGAGTTCATAGACAATCTGATCAAGGCACTTGAGGGGGAAACTTGTCTGACACCAGAGTAATATCATCTCTGTTTATTTCTCGCAAAACATACGATTACAAGTTGATAATTTTTGATTGATTTCACAGGCAAGCAGCGAAGGCATTCCGTGATCAGAAACGCAAGAAAATTAAGAAGAAACGAGAGGAACCACGTAAATTTGGCCGGACAACACGGAAAGCGAAGAAACCTGGCATGACAAGTGGCACGACGTTGGACAAGGACGCCGTGACATGTCAATATCTGATAGCAGAGCGTTTCGTGAAGAGCATTCTCGATTGGAAATGTCCGATACCAAAGGAGGAATATCAGGATATAGCACGGGTGATAATCAAGAGGTTGAGTTACGTTTTGGAGTATAAGCCGACCGACGAGAGCGATCGTAAGTCCCAACAAATGCGTTTTTTTGCTGACGTAATCGCTTGTTGGATCGCTGGAGTGCTGTTTGAAGTTGCGGAAGATCAGAAGATGGAATTGGAGGAGGTGTGTGAAAGGAAACGTAAGGAAGCTGCAGAAGATGAGGAAGAAGATGAAGATGAGGAAGAAACTGACGAAGATATAAGGCGAAGGAAGAAGGACAAAGATGATGAAGAAGAAGATGATGAGGAAGAGGAGGAGGAGGAGGAGGAGGAGGAAGATAAAGAAGAGAAATTACAAAAGGAGAAAGAAGAGGAGGAAGCAAGACTACAAAAAGAAGAAGAAGAAGCAAAATTACAGAAAGAAAAAGAAGAAGAAGAAGCAAGACTACAAAAAGAAGAAGAAGATGCAAAGTTACAGAAAGAAAAGGAAGAAGAAGAGGCGAGGTTACAGAAAGAAAAGGAAGAAGAGGCGAGATTACAGAAAGAAAAAGAAGAAGAAGAAGCAAGATTGCAGAAAGAGAAAGAAGAAGAAGAAGCAAGGTTGCAAAAAGAAGAGGAAGAAGCAAGACTCCAAAAGGAAAAAGAAGAGGAAGAAGCAAGACTACAAAAGGAAAAAGAAGAGGAAGAAGCAAGGCTACAAAAAGAAAAAGAAGAGGAAGAAGCAAGGCTACAAAAAGAAAAAGAAGAGGAAGAAGCAAGGCTACAAAAAGAAAAAGAAGAGGAAGAAGCAAGGCTACAAAAAGAAAAAGAAGAGGAAGAAGCAAGATTACAGAAAGAAAAAGAAGAAGAAGAAGCAAGATTACAGAAAGAAAAAGAAGAAGAAGAAGCGAGATTACAAAAAGAAGAAGAGGAGGCGAGATTACAAAAAGAGAAAGAAGAAGAAGAAGCAAGACTCCAAAAGGAAAAAGAAGAGGAAGAAGCAAGATTACAGAAAGAAAAAGAAGAAGAAGAAGCAAGATTACAGAAAGAAAAAGAAGAGGAAGAAGCAAGACTACAAAAAGAAAAAGAAGAGGAAGAAGCAAGACTACAAAAAGAAGACGAAGAAGCAAGACTCCAAAAAGAAAAAGAAGAAGAAGATGCAAAACTACAAAAAGAAAAAGAAGAAGAAGCAGCAAGATTGCAAAAAGAGGCAGAAGACAAACTGAAAGAAGAAACACGACGATTGGAAGAAGAAAAGAAGAAACTCCAGACACTCTTGGAACAAGAAGTAGATAAACGCGAGAAATCTATCCTAACGATCGGAGACTACGGCGATCTCTTCGGCACCGACGTACCCTTCGTTACCTTTAGCAAACTAATCGATGTTCTCTACGCTATGCTAGAGACCATGCCAGAAGCCAAAGGCATAGACCCAGTTCGTGATCGTATCCAACGTGCGATCTACGACAAGATCACCGGATTGATCGAGGGTGAAGATCCTGAAGCACTCGATGAACACCTAAAGGATGTTCTGATAGTCCTTGCTGGAAAAATTGCGAGTTGGCTGAAGAACGTATTAACCGAATCTCAAATCATATTTTTGGATAAGTATCCAGCCCAAGTCGAATCCGTTGAGATCAGGGACTGGACCAAGTGGCTGGCTAACGTTACCGAAACAGCCAGCGATTGGGCTAGCTGGCTACGTAAGATTGTCGAAGAAGCTGAAGGTATTCGAGAAGAAGGCATCACCCGAGGCGACTGGCACGACTGGACGAAATCCGTCGACATTGATGCCCTCCTTTGGAGACGCTTTCATCTACAGACCATTCATCAGGCTCATAGAAATGTTACGATGATGGCACAGAGGCAGCTCGTTAAAACTGGCACCAAGACAATGGACTTTGAGGAGAAGGAAATACGGAACACTAACCTTCAAACTGTTACGAGCTAATAATGTGTTCTATATTTCAGGGTATCGATCTATATGACGAGCATGATTACAGCATAATAATTTACCTATTGCAATACTTCTTAATTTTCTAACAAAAAAAAAAAACAATAAATATGTATATACTTTTTATTATTAAAGCAACCACCCGCAAACTGAACTCACGCGTTAATTTCTTCTCTTTGGGTGAAACTTCCAGGTATTTTTCCATGAGAGGAGATAAAAAATGTCGTCCAATCGAAATTTATAGCCGAGAGGAGAAGTGGGATCGTTAAGAGAACGAAAGTGCGTCTCCAAAAACCGATTTCGTGACTTTCACTCTTGGGGAAAAGAAAACGGTATCTCGAGTATCTGCGTTCATTAGAAATCGATCGGATTGCTTATAAATGTAAAAAAAATATTATCGATATTCTTTATTACATTGTAATTTTGTATACCCGGCACAAGTTCCCACAGACTTCCGTTGCATTTGATTATAGTCGTACAAATGACCCAGGCTTATAGTCACTTCCGCATTTTCTCTTGAACATAGAATAAACATAAAAGGCTTACCTATTCGTTTGAATATTCTAGCCGGATGTTTACTACCATTTTTGATCGTTTAATTATTCATTTTAATTATCATCTAATTAAGAAAGCGGCACATGCCGAAAAAAATTGACTTAGGTAGAAATCGAAAGTTGGTTCAACGTTTGAAATTTGTATATCTTTCATTTCGATCGACGGCTTTAATTGTTCCCTCCCACCTTTCACGAAGTTGACCAGCCACTTTCACTTGGTCCGGAAGTGGGAAGACTAAAGAACCGGTGTTTTTTAAAAGTGATTTTTACCGAGCTAACTGATTGATCGATCGTTTCGTAGAATAATAATTTTTTTCACGTAACAACGTTCGTCAAATTTAGTCTTTAGAGGATTCGATGACTGGAACGTTTCCTTCCTTTCCTAACGGTTGTAATATATTCTATAAAAAAATATAGTAATAAAACTATTTAGTATTTTATTAAATCAATCTCAAGAACTTTAACAAATCATTAAATTTGTTCGATGGAATAGCAGAATCTGACGATCGTTTATAATATCCCGCCATTTTGAGGTATCAATTCGCAATAATGTGCCAATTTCACCGTGACATATACATTTATATGAACTTTCTTTCTAACAAAACAGGAAGCTATGATGGCTTCCTAAACTATGATGGCTCTTACAATCAATGATGATCTAACCTGTGGACCTTTTACGTCAGAATTATTCGTAATACGCGTATACCTTCATGTTTTTACATTCAGTATATGTAAATTTGAATGAGTTCTTTGGTCATTTCGAGAAAGACCCTCGCAACTTGGACTACTATAGGCATGGATCAAAAAACGGGTAAACGGGACTTGTCGAAAAGCGAGAGGATCTCCGTTGAACATGCCGTTGAATACATTGACCTACTGCCGAGAGGATGGAAGTCGGTTAACCGTAAAGAGAAAGAAGGAGATCCGAGATTGCCAACGGTACATACGTACGCTCGCTACATCCCAGATGTATCTGCACTTTGCTCGGTTAAACGCGATCTATGATTTATAATTAAAGACACATTGATTTTTTTAATATCATGTTACTTTTAAAAAAAATTTAATTCGAAAATTTAATTAAAAAATATTCGATGCAAACGAAAATAAAAAATCTGATGATAAAATAATTTAATTAATAATATTGGATCGGGATGGAGTGGTTTCTAATAAAAAGTAATGACCAGACTGCGGATATTTATGCAAATTCATATGAATTCTAATTCATGATTCATCAAATATTGCAAAGAGAACTGATAATTGAAAAAAAAAATGTAAAATATAAAGGATATATGTAACATATTCAATTATTTGTCTTATATGTAAAATTTGAGAAAACATACGTAACGACTGGTAATGATTCTACGTAAAATAAAAGAGATCACTCTCGATCGATCGTACCGTGAATTTTTCAACGAACGAGTGGCCACTAGCTAGGGAAAAAAAAGGAAAATATCCAGGCAAGTCCGGGAGGCAAATCGCGAAACTACGGACAGGTGTCCTGGTTACCTATTTCTTGGGAACGAACAAAAAAAAAAGAGGAGAGAAAAGAGAAGAAAAAAAGAGTTTTTCTTTCCCATAGTATAATTCACTTTGGATAAGTATCGATCAAATAGAAAGCTATTTGATCTTCGAAGGTCGTTTTAGTCTAATTATAAGTCAACTTAAAAAAGGAAGTAGAACTAATAATACCAAAAAGGTCAGATTTTGTGATAGAATCATTTTGGAGTTAGTTACGTCAATGAAATTTACACGATGACCCGAGGGTTAACAGGTTGAACACACGTGTCGCCCCAACGACACACCGCCATTAAAACAGAACTACTTATAATTTTTCTTTCAAATTACATCTAATAAACAGAATAGATTCTGTTATATAAATAAAAATGAAAACAATTTTATTATTATTACATAATATTAAAATATCGATGTAACATTCCATGATTCGTCTTGTCACGTGTTAAAAAAGACTGCCACGGCATGACTCCACTCTTTAAGTAATCGAAGTCAGCGTTGATCGCACACGAAATAGCCTAATTTCTTGTGTAAAAGGAGAAAGAGAGAAAGAGCAAAGTATGTCGGAGAAAGAGCAATGCTTTTTCTTTCTCCCTCTCTCACCTTTCACTATATCCCTCTTTCTCATTTTGATCGAAGGAAGGGAGTACCGAAAGGTGAAAAAGAGAAATGGAGAAAAGAGTAAAGAAGAGAGCAACCATGAAGCAAGTCTTCTCAACTGGGAACGTGGGGGATATCCTAGCCATGACATTGCGCTCGCGCGGGAAGGGGCGCGCGCGCACTCCTGGCGCAGCGGTCAAAGCGTTCGCGCCGTCGTCGCATCGATCGCGTTCCTCTTTTGACTCCCACCCTTCTTATTTCCTCCTCTCTCTCTCTCTTGTCGTATTTATTTAGCTCAATTTTGCTATCTTTGTCTCACTCTTTCTTCTGTCGTCTTTTCACGCTTTCTTCCTCTCTCCCTCTCTTTATATATCCATCTTTCTCTCTCTTCTTCCCATATTCGATATCTCTTCCTGTTACCCTCTCTCTTTAGCACGCTCGAGACACCCTTTGACAGTGAAACGTTCACGAAGCCATCGTCATCCGCTTCCGTGCTCTTCGTGCGTCCGCTTCGTTCTTAAAAAAAAAAGTACTTACGTGTGTTTTGTGCCGTCCTCGTGTACTGTTTTGTTCTGTGATTTTCATCCTTTTTTTTTTTTTTCCTTAATTTTCTTCCTTGCATCGACATATCTGTCATTCTTGCGTGAAAAGCTTGATAAAATACAACGTGATAGTTGAAATCGTTCGAATCGTGCAAAGATCTTCGATATATAATTAATAATAAGAACCGTGCGTGGTTCGAGCTTCGTTCGAGAGATCGAATGTTTTCGTTGAGATCGGTTTTCGTGGCAGGTAAGCTAAAGAAAGCGAGAAGAAAGTCTTCCGATTCTATCTCGGGAGGCGTCGAAACGGGGAAAGTTGCATTCACGCACGCGCGCGCGCGCCAATTTTATCGTGTATCGCGATTTTGTTTTATCAATTTTATCTGATTCCTCGGAATGTTGGTTCTTACTGCTGCTGGTTTTTTTTTTATTTATTCGATTAAAAATGATCCTTAGCTTTTTTTTATTTTTTTTTGGTTCAATTTTTTTCTCGTTTCACGTGGAATAATTTGTATTTGTCGTACAAATAAATGCACAATTTTTTGCTCGAGTTTCCTAGTCTTGTTAATTTATATTTAATTCTTATATTAAAAAAAAAGAAGCTTTAATTTATATGATCTAACTTCTACTCTTTGCATTTCAAATATTTGTACATACTTGTAAGATATAACGAAAAAAAATGTTAATATAGATAAGATAACACTTACAATATTTAAAAAAAAAAATAAAAAGGTCCTAAACAATGGTAAAACAATTACTGGAATATAATAAAGTCATGCCTTTTATCGTATGCGCGAAGTTTCTTGCGTCACACTAAAGCTCGTTCGCAATTCATATACCTAATGCAAGCTCGAGGTCATCACCGCCGACAATTATGGCAATGACTAGCCGATAACGCTTATCGTTCGTTGCGATCGTACGATCGACTGATTCGATTCATCGTCAAACGGAACTCGCTCGTTCGCATAAGCACATCTTCTCTGTTATTAAATCATTGAAAAAAAGAAGATAAATTAGTGAATTCGTTCAAAATTCATTCCAGAATGACATTAACGTGCTGGGAGAAGATTTCCTTGGTGGTATTGATCGCCGTTGGCCTGAGGATCTTAATTAAATACGGACTTTTAGCATGGAAAAAGCTGATAGCTCCTAATCTAGGATTTGGTATAGATTTGACGAAGCAGGGCAAATGGGCTGTCATCACTGGTTCAACAGATGGCCTTGGAAAAGCATACGCCAAAGCACTGGCCAGTAAAGGCCTCAACATTGTCCTCGTGTCAAGGTCATTGATAAAACTCGAGAGTGTCGGTGAAGAGATCAAGCAACGGTACGGCGTCGAGACGAGAATCGTCGAGGCCGATCTCGCTGGTGATCCAAGTGTCTATGCTAAGGTCGCGAAAGCTACCGAGGAACTTGAGGTATATTTCTGCTTTACAAATATTTTATCACAGACTTATGAACAATTTTTTTTTTTATTATTTTCACTCAAATTTTTTTTATTTATTTATTTACGAGTTATGTTAAGTCTCATGAAACTATACATATGATAGTCTCTCTGTTTACAACTACAAAAGTTTGCATTCAAAAACAGTAAAAATAGAAAATTTACAAAAAAAAAAAAAATATTTTAATGTTAGAACTTAGCGATATTCAAACTTTTGAAAATGATAAATGGCTACCAGCTAAGCTTCTAAAATACTTCATTTTCCACATCATGCCTTTTAGCTAAAGAAGTAAAATTCATCGATAATATTTATCTTCTTTTGCATGTGCTAATTTGTAAATACAGGAAAGAAAATGTATGTTTGAACTATCCATTACAAAGCAAAGATTTTCCATTAACATTGGATCCATTCGATTGCCAAGAACGCTTTACAATAAAGTGCTTCGAGGTTCTAAAGATCGATGATTCCAAAGTTCGAGTTCGTACTTTAACAAATTCAAAGTAGGAAAGCGATTGATTAATAATGCTTACCGTATTTTGCATCTACTTATTTATTGAATCGAAGACGTAAAAGTAAAGTTGGTATTAAAAATTGCATTGTAACCAAACAATAAATTAATCGAACTGACCAACGAGCTCTAGTTCATTAAAATCGATCATGAATTTGAAAAAATATTTTGACCATGTTTCCAGCAATATGTTTCTTACTTATAAAACGATTATACAGGTTGGTGTGCTAGTCAACTGTGCTGGCGTAAGTTACGACCATCCAGACTTGTTCACCAGCGTGTCAGAAGAGACCATAGCAAGCATAATAAAATTAAATGTAGTCGGTACCACTGGTGTCATCAAAGCTATCCTACCAGGAATGATGGAAAGACGTAAAGGTGTTTTGATAAACATCGGCTCAGCCGTTAGTGCCATTCCAAGCCCATATTTATCAGTGTACGCAGCCAGCAAGGCTTACATCGAAAAACTTAGTGCTGATTTGGCTGCCGAAGCCGCACCAAACGGTGTCACTGTACAATGCGTTCTTCCTGGAGTAGTCGCTACCAAGATATCCAAGATCAAGTGAGAGTCCTTTTATATATACTTTCTCTTTTTCACAGGAGCGTGTCCTCCTTTCTTAATTTCGAATTCTTTTCTTAACTTTTGCCACGAGTATCGACCCACGTTCGATCATTTATCATCGAATTATATTTTATCTTTGTTAAAAATTACATTTAATTATTATTTTCATTAGGAAACCAACATGGATGGCACCAAGTCCTGAAACTTTCGTCGAAGCGAGTTTGAAAACCGTCGGCATCGAATCACGAACGACTGGGTATCTCCCGCACAGTCTGCTGTTGGGCTTCATGAACGTGTTTAGTCGTATATGCGAGAAGGGTGCTGTGTGGCTGGTGGTGAAAACAATGTTGAACATAAGAAGTCGTGCGTTACGAAAGCAGATGAGAACTGAGCCGGAGAAAGTGAAAGGTCTTCTCGCCGAGTGACCCTGAAATTTCGTATTCCATCTCTTATTCTAATTTCGCTTATAAATAGCGATAATAATAAGATCGTACGAGATCATTCTCGTGAAAGTACAATTTTCTATTTCCAAGAATTTCGATTGGAATCGAAATTTAAGTCGTTACGACGACTTTAGCGATAAGATTGTCGCATTGTTAAAAGAACGTTTGTAGTTTTATACGGAAGATGGTGCATCGAGTGGATTTATAGATATCATAAGGTTTATGTAATATATCGTCGTTATTTAGCCATTGTTCGCTCTCTTCCATCTTTTTTAATTGTTTCCTTTTTTTTTAATTAATTAATTGTTGAAGATTATACATTGAACAGCTTTCTGCGTATAACGTATATTCCGTTATGGAATAAAGATTGTTACTCTTTCGTGAAAACGATTGTTTTTTTTGTTACTTAAACCTCCCCTTATTAATTAATTAATGTTATAGTTTCGCAAAAGAATTGCAGGTAAAAGTGTTTCGTCATTCGTTTCCTGCAAATGTATACGAATTTTTTGTATAATTAGAAATGTCTCGGGGCGACGAACCAATGAACTCTCGTATGTTTAATTTATAAACTTGCACGAAATCGGTACGTGGTTAATTAAAACGATCTGGTTAATATTAATGAAAGTTTCATGAAAAAATATGTACTTCGTTCTGAATACGGCGTAGTAGTTTAAAAATATTTGAAATTCAATACGTTCGAATAAATAATACCTTTTTTTTACATAGCGTGCAAGATTTTATTTAATTTTTTAAATTTTTGTGAAAGCTTTTCGTGCATAATGTTATACATGTTTCGTCGTCGTATAATACACTGTGGATTCGAACGCATACCAGCAATAGGATCTTCGTTAAAGCATTTTAACGTTCCCTGCAACTAATATAACAATGATGATATTAGAAATTTTAATAATATATTCAAATTTTCGCGCATGTGACGAGTTTAGAGCCATCTTACGTGATTTATATTACGAATAGTTTGATAGATAAGTATGATAATACACTTTCTCAAAATGTGAAATAGAAATTTTCTAAATTTTTTGTGCAATTTTTTCTTATTTAATTAAAGAACTAGTAAACGATGTTTAAAAACATATTTACTTACTCTTATTATTGGGGCTTAGGTGGTAGTGGCGGCATTGGATTATCTTGTTGAGAACGACGACGTCTATTTGTAGGGATTCCCGAACTGAATTGCTTTGGTATACTTTGCATAGTATCCATAAAACCTTTTGCTGCTTCAGCGGCCTGCTGCATTCCATCTTTCATCATCTGCATACCAGCTTCAGGCAAATTTGACATATCTGGCACGTCGCGTGCAACCTGCAACGATTGTCATACGTAATGTTAACAAAAATATATCACTGAATTTATTGTTATTTAATCAATTTATTTAACGTACTCTTTTCTCGGTTGTGGTCTCTTGATCCTGTGCCAGGACGACCTGCATAAACATTACGACCGAAATATGTTAGCGTGTGATATTTTTATTTTGTGATAAACAAACAAAGAATTTTCTACGTTAAATTTAATAATACTTACTCCCACCGTCAGGCACAGGCACAAAACAACGAAATATTTCATCATTTTTGCTTCTTTTGCTACCCAGTAGATATTACTTCTACTTTTCTGCAAGATTGTTGTCTACTTTTATATAGATCTTGAAGCCACGTGACACATAATTTCGTCACGCTAGAAAAATTAGAAAAACTATTTAATAAGTGATTTTTATCTTTTTTGTTTATGTAATTTTCACTCTGCCATGTTTTGAGTATTTACGATATGTATATATACCGTGAAAAAACTTGAGGCTGTGATATAATTACTTAATTATAGGTAAATATTATCTTTAGTGAAGTCTTACGAAGACTACAACTGAGATTAGTTTAATTGTTCATCAATTATCCCAGATGTGTGTAATCGTGATCAACGATACCGATACAAATTGTGCGAATTTTTATTGCATAATAACAAAGTTATGTAAAAGAGAATTAAATTTTCAAGGTGCCTTGAAAAAATACTGATTGTTTAATAATAATATTAAGCTTCTGACAATGAACGACCATTTAAATACTCATTGTTCGAATACCTTCTTTTATAATGCTGCTTTAAATCTGTCCCTATACATTGTGACAGATTAGATCAAATTTAAATGATATTCAATTATTAAGTTATTAAAGATTTTATTTGAATTTGGAATCAAAATAAGCTCTAGCAGGTGCTGCCATCTCGTGTCGTGTTTCATTCTATTTGTATAGCACCTGAAGTTTGCCTTACTTTATTTAAATGCCGGTCGCATGTTTTGAGAGGTTATGTTGCGAAGCTGCTATTAAAATTGTAATATGTCAAAGACATGACGACTATCCTGAAATTAAATAATAACTCTTTATTCTGATACGAGTATTTCTTAGTAATTATAAATGTGCGTTAGTTGTTACACAATTATTTATGTTGTAATGATCTTTGATGATAAACTCATTAATTCTGTTTTTACAGGTGTAACTTTGACATTGATAGTTTTTAAAATTTTTATATTGTCATTAAAAGAAATGTCATTGATATATGGGAAATTGTGCTCAGTTATTTTGGGAGAATACTTTGGATCCATTGTACAAAGCGTAGGACATGATCTTTTTAAACATGGTAGTAGACCCTTACACGTGATTCGTCACAGTACTGGTCTTCCACTTGCTAAGGTATGCATCTCTTTTTATAACGTATACGAATATCCATTCAATTTTTATTCAAAATGTTGTTACAATTTTTAGGTTAGAGAATCTTTATGCGTTCTTATCAAGCACGGATTTGTGAGTTATTCCCAGAATGAACTACGTATAGAGTATACGTTACTGCCAGAGAAAATTATTATAATGCTTCGTTATCCAAGGTATTACAATACTTTATATAATAATTTGTTATCTTACTTTATCTCACAGATATATTTAATCTTACAGGTATCTTTTTCATGTAAAAAACGTATGTGGTAATGAGGCTGAAATAATGTTGGAAGAAATATTAAAACATGGATACTTAACGGCATCTGAAACTATTATAAATGCACATAAGAAAATTCAAGAATCTTCTGGTAAGAATTTTTTATACAATAACTCTAAAGACCTGAATGAATTCTAATACATTGATGTTTTTAGATGAAATGCAGTCAGGGCTAGAAGCTTTGAAAGACAGTTTTGAATTACTAGTAAAGAATCAATTTCTCATGCGTGATTTATCTACCGATGTGATAAGTGATCTAAATGAAAAGCCAAACTTCGATATTCCACAACTTAATTTAGCAGCGATAAAGAATTTAATTGAAGGAAAGAAAGATGATCCCTTAGACAGTCGAATATATTGGAAGGTTAATTTCGATCAATTCACACAAGATTTTAGGTGAATCATCAAGAAATTGAACAACTTAAACTAAACCAAATAGATTTACCAACTTACCATTATTTCAGGAACCAAGTTATCGTATCGGCCATACGTACAAGGTTTGACGAAAATGCAGGAGAATTAATGAATCAATTAATGATCCTTATGTACTGGAGAACTGCATCGTGGGCAGACACGTCCAATCCCATACCGTATACCGAAATAAAAGATGCAGTCAAAAAGCTGAACTATCCAAGACTCATACAATATCTCGATCAATACTTAAGTCTTATTGGTATGGAATATGATCATACAAGTAGTTCGATGAAACATTATTTATATAAGATAAATATCTCTTATTATTATCTGTAGCAACAAAATGTGATTGCAGACCAAGATACGAGTGATTTTCTAAAACGTGTTGGAGATTCAGGTGGTGGACAGTATAGCGTAAGCGTGAAAAATGCTTTTCTTCAATTAGCATGGGTAACTTTAGACAATATCGTTATGGAACGTTTCGGGTCGAAAGCAGCCAGGATTTTTCGGTAATATTTATATTACTCCCTACTCCTTCCATTAACCAAAGCACAATTGCTTGTATTCTCTTTTATTCACAGGTTGGTACGTAGTAAACAATTCGTCGAACAAGAACAGATACAACAATTAGCTATGATACCTGCTAAGGAAGCCAAACACTTGACTTACACGTTACTACAAGAGAATTATTTGCAAATGCAAGAACTGAAAAAAGCCGGTGTCTCGGCTGCACCTACGAAAACATTTTTTCTATTTCATATAGACTTGGATCAGGTCGTTCGAATGGAAATCGAGCATTGTTATCACGCGTTGTACAACATCATGCAGAGGAGAGATCACGAAGTGGCGAGTAACAAACGAATGATAGATAAGCAATTACGTATGCAAACATTGACAAGTAATTTAAAAGAACACGGTGCAACGAAGGAACAATTGGCCGAAGTGCGTAAATCATTTATAATTACAAAACGTTTATATCATAGAAATCAATTATTTGTCACTTTTTTTTTCGTAGCTCGCAGAGATGATAACGCCATCGGAAAAGCAGCATCTGGAAAAAGTGCAAAATATAATGAAAACTATAAGTGCTACGGAACTACAGATAGAGGAGACTTTATTTTTATTAACGATGTACGTGCGTTATCACTGTAATATTCCCACCCGCTTGTAAATATGTAATATTTGTACATATTACCTTTCCTTCCCGCAATCTTTCGATTCAACAATTTCTACATGCTACGTACAAATAAACAGTTTAGATTTAAGAGAATTAACCATTCGATGCGTTTCTAAGAGATAACACCACGAACTCTTCGATCCGCAATTTTTACCTATTTTGACAAATAATTGCAGCAGCTGTGAAAAATTAACGATAGTAGTTTGTTTAAGCATAAAAATAAACGTACATATCTGTGTACAAAAAAACATTATAATACTCTTTCTTTGTTTGATACTTACAACTTCGTTCACCCGATATAACAAAACGATACATCAAGCTGAGCAAAACTGAAAAATGACAGGTGCCGTCATCGTCCATCAAACGTCAATTAATACATGGGCGTACCTAATGTTGCTTTCACTTGGAGGTCCATAAAAGTTCTTCGAGCTATCGTATCCACGATGAGCGTTATTGGTCTGATCATAGCGTTTACTGCCACAGTGTGGGCGATAAAACTCAGGCAGGACATCGGTGAATATTTGAATCTCGCGGTACCAGGTTAGCTGATGTTTAAAAAAATTTTAATAACAAACGTTCATCGACAAGCGTTAAACTGTAAATAGATTAACAATCTCTCTCTAAATTTGATTTAAAAATCGTTTAAATTATAACGCCGTGGGTTAACGAGCAGATCACGCCGAGCAGGTGATGGTCACCTCTGGCCAACGGTGATAATTGTCGCGGCTGTCCCTTGTGCACCAGTTTATTTACTTGGACTGAAAGCCTATCTATGTCTTCGTCTTGCCAATCCAAGAATCAAATTCCATGAGAACAAAAATGGATCCGACGATGACCAAAATTCTGAACACTCCTTCGAAGACTCTGACGATGATGACGACGATGAAAAAAATAAAGGACAGGAAACCAATCGCATACTCTTCCTTCACGCGATACTTTGCTTATTGTCTGGGTTACTCGTAGCTGCCATCAACGTGGCCTGTTTCTTAAAATCTAGCACGTTTCAAGATAAAATTAATGACGATGGTCTGATCGAAGCAATGGAAAATTATAGTACCGATGATGCTGCTAGATCACGCATGGATGCAATACAATTGGAATTCCAGTGTTGTGGTAGCGAGGATTATCGCGATTGGTTCCGCGTCAGTTGGTCGAAACAATCAATGGAGTATTTTGATTACGTGGGCGATGAACGTCAGCAGGAGGGTCAGTGGGTATAATCTGACCGATTAAAATCTCTAGAAATCGATATGTTTAGGATTTAGAATGATAGGTTTTTTCTATTCCGAAAGATTAGCGGAGAATAACGAAGATCGGGGGACACGGGTCAAGGATGTGCCATTTTCTTGCTGTACCAATAAAATTATCGAACCTTGCGGACCTCACGAAGTTCTTAGAGCCAGTACAGTTTGTAATTTTGATCCTAGCAAGGAAGGAACCGTATGGAACGTTGGCTGCCGTTCGATGATCGTTAGACGTGCACGAGTCCTTGGATTAGTCTTGATATTTTTTCTACTTTTTTTAACCGTCTATCAGGTTAGTCGATGAGGTGAATAGTGTAACGATGTTTAGAGATAAATTGAGAATTTTTATTCGTAGCTCGTACTATCTGTACTCTCACGTTTCCTACAAACCGCATATAGTAACCAGTTTTATATCGGTCCGGAAATGGATCACTATCGTGGTTGGATCTTTAGCATTATATCAAGTCCCTGTACGAAGTGTCATGCAAATGTTTCACAAGATTCTGACGAGGAAACTCTGGACACTCGATCTCCTTCACCCATTGTTTATTTGAATAATAAGGATAATGATTCAGTTGATTGGAAAAAACATGCATTCATGTTAACTCCACGTGGCTCGGTGCAATTGATCCAAGTTGATCGTCTACGAAAAGCAAAATCTAATCCTGTTTTTTACAAAAATGGTCCCATCAATGAACGTGTACGAAAAAGTAAAGTGAAATTGGATTACTATCGAGCACTTCCCACGGATGAACCTTATCAGGAACGGAAGCAGAGCGATAAGAAAATTTTCATCGACAGGAGCGATAAATCAATGAAAACTAGTTCGAGATCTCGGGAAAGATTGCAGAGTAAAAAAGCAGATATACCTTTAGCACCAGTGCCACCTCCGTTTCCTCCACAATCAGACGAGTACGACGAAGAAAAGAATCTTGTTAACGAGGGTTTAAAAATAGACGAGTCTTCGAGTACGAAGCTTCGTTCTACCTTCGTCACTAATAACGAAAGTATAGAACAAAGAATGAAGGAGGAGACATTGTCTAAACCGAGTAAGCAGGATAGAAGAAAATTGTTGGAAAAATTTGAGAAAGTTTTGAGAATGGATGAGAAAAGAGAGTCTGGGGGAGCTGATGTTCCTAGGTAAATATTACAATTAATTATGAAAATAGACTCTTTTTTCATTTATTTATATTACAATAATATGAATTTTTGTCGCAAAAAATATGACACAAATTAATGGTAAATATATAGGGTGTCCGGTTCCAGGTGTCCAAGCGGAAAACTATATGAGCACATCAATGATTTGAGTCAAAAAGTCTAATACCATTTTCCGAAATTCGGCTCAGGTAAATAGTTATTAACTAACAAAGTTTGGCCAATCACGGTGAGCAGCGACATGTAAGGTTATTTATTGTGGATTCCTCCTATTCCTTCGTCTCTTGCCCAGCTGCGAGCTTGAATGAACCGCCTTCCTTCGCTAATCGCTGTAATTGGCCAATCTTTGTTAACTAATAACTCGTTAACTAAATCAAATTTCGAAAAATGGTATTAGACTTTTCTACTCGAATCATTGATGTCTACATATAGTTTTCCGCTTGAACACCTGGAATCGGACACCCTGTATAAAATCACTTTCGTTTTCTTGAATATAGACCATGGGAGCAACTGGTCCAACGCAGTATCAATTCGATCGAAAACAATCGATCCATGGAGGATGGTGGAACGAGTCCAAGAACAAACGAGAAGAGTCACGTTCTATCGAGATTTCGTTCAGCCGATGCCTACGATCGATTTCGTGGTACCTTGCAAGACACTTTATCAAGACGACGAGAAAATCCCAAAGAATCTGTAAATCCTATCAAACGATCCACTCAACCCGGAACGTGCACTTGCTGTATCAAGCATAACAGAAACTTTGGTAAACCTTCGAGATGCAAAGTTCAACGAACTTTGCCCGGTTATCCCGTTGATCCCGAAGATCTTGGGATCGTTCATCGACGAAGTTTGCTCCCAGATATTCCTTGTCCCCCACCCCCACTTCAAACGAACCCTTGCACATCAGCTTGTTATCCAAGACCAACGTTGATTAGACAACAACAACAGGAACAACGCAGACAACGGCAATTGAACTTTCGACAGAATCTTACCAACGATCAGCCTCCACCTTGGACGTTACCTGCATCTTTCTCACGACCTTTGACCTCGAACGTAAATCCAGACGATGAACACAGAATTTGCTGCCACGGGAGAAGTCTTTGTACAACCCACGAAGGACACTCGACCTTCAAACGGGACGATCCGATTAGAAAATATCGCTATAGGATGGATTGAATGAAGATATTAGAATTAGACTTATAATTTTCCTTTATTTTTTTTTCACTTTATTTATAATACAAGAAACACCGAAAATGGGTTAAAGGAGGACACGGTACACCGGCAACGTACAATATTCTGTTTATTTGCCGAGAAGTAAAATACACAGGCATTTGTTATAATAATAATAATTCATAATAATAATGACAATAATAATAATGGTAATGCCGAAGAATAACTTCTTACCACGATCTCTGAAATACATCTAGCCAACGTATCGGTACTAAAAAGAGAGAAGCTTATAATTTAATGGTTTTTTTTTTTTTTATTTATTCTTATCTCGATTATTTATATGTCCACGCGTGTACGCGTGTATCGTACATATATACACACGTACACGGATAGGCACGAGCACATTCTCTCATTCCGCGTCCTACGTTCTTGGAATTATCGATCGATCATCATTTTTGCAACATTTCTTTCTCACCCTCTCTCTTTCTCTCTCTCTTCATTTGACTATCATTCGTCCTCTTGTTCTCTCCCATTCGCATACTAAAATCGAGTCGCTAATTAGAATCTTCTCGTCACCTTGCAACGTTTGCAACGGTGGTCCCAGTAAATCGATCTCTTCGAAAGTGAGCACACGCGAGCTATGAGATCTGTGGAAAATCTATTTTTTTTTTTTTTTCATCTCGAATGATTGACAGATCGTAAACAACGAAGAAATCATTCTTTCTTTTTTTAAACGAAAAGAATCCCTATCCTTAAAGTGGAACGAATATAAAGAGATACCCGAGGAAAGGAACTCTGGTAACACGGTTAATTTCCATTCACGGAGTCAGAAAGTCCAAGAGAGAGAGAGAGAATAGTTAACGAACGCGAAACTGGGCCAAGCCCGACGATGTGATAAAAGAAGAAAAAAAAAAAAAAAGACGATGAAATGTACTCTCGTATTTTCAAACGGATTTAACTTGTCTCTCTCTGATCCGTTTTGTCAAATCATGAACCAACCGTGTAGATTTTGTAAATATACACGTATATATACGTATTTATGATCTTCCACATGAATTGATCTCAAAGCGAGCGATAAGAGCTGGCATCTTTGATCGTCGATGTCAACTAGAGGGTCTCTAGTTAGAGGATCGTAATGGTTCTACATATTTGTAAAGTGTGCAAACGATATGACGGTCGACTTAAAAGTCATATTTCGTAGATATTCTTAAAGTATCAACGTGCTACCGTAAAAGGTAGACTTATGTAAAAAAAAATAAGATAAGAGATAACTGTGATAATTCCAAATCACGAGTGGATACTTAACTTTGTCACTTAATCAATCTTTGGAAGCAAAATACAGTCGAGCTAACTTTACTGTGATTCAGACGATGAAAGTACGCAAAAGAAGAGAACCAATCGTTAAACTTCAAACTAAAGACCCTCTAATATCAACATATATTTTTCTCACACACTCACTTTCTTTCCAAATTCGTTGAAGCGTATCGTTAATTAAGAGGCAATTGGAAATTTCAAGACACTAGGCAAATGGTGCTACTCGAGAGAAATATCGTTATCGTATATTTTACATAGATGATACCGTTCGATTTATTGTTCTTGCATAGACACCAAGAAAAATCGGTGAACGATCTCTCTCGAGTGGCCATAGAACACTAGAGTGACCTCATTCCGCCCCCGTTACTCTCGTGAACCTTTTTTCTCCATTTTTCTATCTCTCTCTCTTGTTTCCTTACACTCTCATTCGTTCCTCTTCTAACACGCATCGATCTCATACACACACACTCTTCCTATATTCCTCTTTCTCAAACATGCAATCACCTATTCTCCATTACACTCTCTCTCTCTCTCTCGCTCTCTGAATCTAACTCCTCTATCTTTCTCTATCTACTTCTCAGCTATTAGAACTATCTGCGTTTTGTCTATACATTTGTGAGTAGGTATTTAAAAGTATGCGCTTGAATCGCGCATTTAACGTTAGTTCTCGCTATATAATATATAATATATTTATATATTCGCCCGAACACGGGTGACGGGGATTTCCCGAGAACGGCGAACGCAAGTTTCTCGTGTTTACGTGTGTGTCAATGTTTCTTCCTGTCGTGTCAATATGTCTCTGTTTGTGTTTGTTAGATATATTTTATATCATTTTCCACCCTTCTTTTTTTATTTTCTTAATCTCGTTTACAGGAGACGATAAAGACTTTATAACGACGAAGTTAATGTATACAATATAATTGGTAATCATATATAATCAATAATCATTGTAATAATAATAATATTGCTCGATCCCGTTTTATTATCGCTTTTATATCTCTCTCTTCTTCCTTCGTGTCGTTACTCACGAATATCAACGACATTAAACGACGCTCTTTCGAATACATAATTAACAATTCAATTTATTTATTTATTTGTTTTTTTTATTAATTCAGAAGAGAGTTGAAACTCGATAAAGGGGCTCCGGGAGAAAAAGGGACTCTTCGCCGTGTTTTCTAATACCCCTTGTCTCTCTGTGTGCGCACCCTACGCGCGTTGCGTACAAATATATGTTTATAGTTGTATACATATACGTATATATATATATATACTTACATATATATAGATATATGTATAATATTTACACACACAATTTTACTCATCTTCATCCTCTCCCTCGATAGTTCGCCGGAAACCTAATCGTTTTCTTCCATTACAGTAAGAATCCAATCATTTCGAACATCACAGTTTCAACTTTTCCACTACGAACGAGCCATTAGTAACCCCTAATATCGATAACTCACCGACTATTCGTTTCACAGAGAGAAAGATAGAAAGTAAGTTTATATTTATTTTTATTATCGAAGACTGTATTTACATCGATACTATCGACAACGCGTATAATTAATACTACGCAATATTATTAATAAAATTTGCTTTTTCTATTATCATTAATGATTTTGCTAATTAAGAAGTCTTATCGGTATATGATACCTTTTCTCGAGATAATGTTTGCCTTATTTGTTAAATCGTGTCTATATCAACTCTAAGAATTTTGGAGAATGAGAAAAATACGTCTCTTATTGCCAGTCGAGCGTTAACTCGCAAGGGAAGAAAATAATTTCGTGTGAGCTCGAAATTATTGGATTGTTACCATAGTTCTTTTTTATTATTAATACGAGAGATAATATTTTCTATCTTGAACGTAAATATTATTACAAGATAGGCCTCTAACGATGTTCCTTCTCTTCCGATTGTTCAGCTTTCAGCCGAACATACGTACATACACACACGTATACACTCACATGCTAAGCACGTCCTACCATCGATTTTTTTTTTTCTTATTTAATCCCTTTACCCTTCTTTCTTTTCATTTTTTGCAATCCTTCCACGTTCGTCCAGCGAAGCGTCCAAAGGGTCGCGAGCCGCAATTTTATTTACTAGCCCGTTATATTCGAGTGATAAAAAGCAAAAGTGCAAGCAATGTTTCACAAATATGTATATATGTGTATGTATGTATATATATATATATATATGTATGTATATATATAACTCTCTCTCGTTCACTCTCTCACTCGCTCTCACACGCTCTCTCCGTCCCTTTCTTTCTATCTTTCTCTACGTTAGTAGTTTGTGCCCGTCTCCGTACGATAAACGATTTCCTCGTTACTTTTTTTCTTTAATTTCTAAAGTTTACATCTTTCTCCTCATTTCTGTTAACTCGATCTCTAACTTATCCAGTGGATTTAGAAAAAAAAAAGAAAAGAACAGGACAAAGGAGGACAAGTTATTCACCTATATTTCTCCATCCTTCCCTCTCCTTCTTTGCATATGTGTGTACGTGTAAATACAACAATGTACAATTTCAACCATTTTTTTTTTGTTCATTTTCATTTTTGGAGTTATACCTTACTGTGACCACGGCGCGTTTGAACGACGCGCGGGCGCGAAAACTTGGGGGGCGGGGCTTGAAAAATAGCTACCCTCTACGTTTGTGTCTATGTGTTTGTGTGTGTGTGTGTGTGTGTATCGATGGAAAAAAGAGAATATTATTTATCTAAACATTTTCTTTCAATAACAGCTTTACTCCGACGACCATAACACGTTTCCTCGGTCGCCATTTTTCTTTTCCGTCTTCCTATCTTTCTTTTATTCGTCTTCTTTCTTCCATCTTGTTTTTAACGCAAGTTTTCATTCTCCATTTCCTCTGACTAATTTTGTTTTTCTTTGCCTATCTAGTTTGTTTTTTATCTGTGGTTCCTCCCCTTCATCCCCACCCCTTCCTTCGCGTGCCTGACAAACCCATTCCCAGAAGTATTTTTCTCTTTCTCGATATAAGTGTACATGAGTATATGTTTTCGTATGTAAATGCGTGTAGGCGTTTGCGTATATACGACATATAGAGAGAAATTTATATGATAACAATCGTGACGTCTACACGTATGTAAGTATACATACATATATACCAGAATGGTTCACCTAAGTGTAAACCTTGAAATATCAATAACGCTTTTACGAGAGAATAACCGATAAAGAAGAAAAGTATATGCTTCGAAGGGTTAAGTAAACGTTCTATATCCTCCATAACAAAATTTGGGATAAGAAAGGTCACATTTTTCATAATATCAAGGCTACTTCTTATATCGACGTCAATTCCCCTTCGAAGAAAATTGATTCTACTTCGGAGATTCTATCGGGTCACTGCCAGCGGCACTGACATTTTAAAGTTTAATCTTAAGTGAGTATATATGCATGTAGATATATTTATATAATATATCTATATATTCCTGAGTGTCGAATCGCGTTTTTAACGGCACATCGGCAACGCGTTTTACCGAATAAAAAAAAAAAAAACAAATATCGGAGATGTCGTCCGGTAGGCTCTCTAGCAAAAATTTTCGAAGGAGTTTAACGATATTTCTCCTTTTTTTTCGTGCCACACATGGAAGGCCTAGATTTTTTTTATCTTCCCTTATCATTCAGGTTGCGCGTCGTGATCGTGCACGTCAACTCTCTCGTTTTGTTTTCTATCTACATTGTCGTGTCGTTTCGCGTGTCACCTGTCGCTGACATTCTTTAACCCTCTGTGTGTGTGTGTTTTTTTTCTTTCTTTTATTGAATCGTTTTATCACTTATTTTTTTTCCTTATACAAGAGAGGTCACCAGTACACTCGAAAACACCGATAATCCGAGATCGTGCTTCTATGTTATGATAATAATAATCATAATCATAATGATAACAATAATGTAATAATAAGGAACCTCGGACTATGCGGTATCTATTACGTAACCTTTAATTATTTATTTATAATTTGGTTTTTTGTACTCGTTAGCGGATCTCGTTTCTCGAGAGAGAAGAAAGAGCTTGAATTTCTCCTTATCTCTAAACTGTATGAGTCGACTTACTTTTTACGAAACTTCTCGGCGTCTAATCGCGGATTAGAGTTACCGCTGAGAGTTCTAATTAAGCGCCGTATACTTAAGAAGTTGAAATATGACGCGACAGGCCCGCTTCGGGAATTTTTCGCGAGCGTGTCGCGAAGCTTCGTTTCTCGTTAACACTTTTTCTCGTTTTCTCGCATCTTTTAAATATTTTTTTTTTTATATTTTCTTAGCGACATATGGCGATTTTGATGGTAAAACGAACGCGAAAGTAAAATGTGAGTATAGTGTATTTTCTTGTATACTTGTATATATGTGTGTATGTGTGTCGTGGTAGAGGGATACGATAAACAAAAATTTGCCATAAGCATAATCAACAAGGTAAATAAATAAATATATCACGATTTTTTCGGGGGTTCGCTAGCAAGCGCGAGAAAACGTTTAATGAATCCAAATACAAAATTCACGTACAAGCTGAGCGTTTCATTCCAAATACATAATTTAATCGATTTGACAAAAGGGAATTCTCGTGAGTATGGAAAATACGATACTATCGTTGATTTATGTCCCACGCATGTTAATTAGCGAATACGCGATTATCCCCCCCGGGAGTTTTGTTACAATTAGGAACCGAGTAAGAATACTTAGAAATACTGTTAGGAGGCAAAGAATAATAATAATAATAATAATAATAATAATAATATTAATAATGATAATAATCATAATAATAATAATAATAATAATAATTAAGAAAAACTGTAACGATTCGATTTACTCGTAAAATTTCGATCTACGTTAAACGTACGATTTCACACCCGTTTATTAATTTTTTTTTTTCTTCATCTTTCTCGTCTCTACTGTGGCACGTAACGGCAAATGACGTATATATACGTATTATCGTACGTACGCGATAACGGGTAATGGTATGCAAGAAAAAGAGAAACGAAAAAGAAGAAATGACGAAGAAGCGTATAGTGTAAATTGTAAGTAGTGATGATACTTGTCTTGGTGCTGGTTGTTTTTGTTGTTGTAGGTGGTAAATATGGTGTTGGTAATGCCGGTGGCCAAGACTGGGTGCAGAGAGATGCTCGTGAGTGGTCTTTACTTGAGCAGCTGATGGGCTCGCTCGTTGGCCACCTGTATCCTTGTCTCGTTCGATTCGCCCTGCGTGTGAAAAAGATTGGAAAATAAACGAGGAACAAATAATAAACGCGCGTCCATCATTCGTCCGTTGAGCATCCTACGATTTTCTCTTTCTTTTTTTTCTTTCATTAGATAGGTTACCTCCCTCACGCGTCGTTTCCTCGCGCGGTACCAGTGAAAAATTTTGTTTAAAAATATTGTTATCTCCACTCTCTAAGTGAAATTTTCACTAATTGAATTAGTGAGTTTGAAATTCACTAGAAAAATAGTGAAATTAGTGATATATTCACTATTTATTGGTAGTATATATTTATGAATAGTTAATACTCACTGTTAATTAATGATTTGTCACTAATTCAGATTTAAAGAGTATTTTTCTCCGGACAAAATACGATACGCGCGTTTGTGTCAACATGCACATATTCGATATGTTTGCCATTGACAAAGACGATTTTATATGTTTCTTTTTTCTAACTTTCCTATTGTAACCCTTATCGGTCGAATTTCACCTCTGAAGCGACATTTTAACTTCGGCATTACGACTCTGTGACGAGTTAAACGTTAACATCCGATAAGGGTTAGAATAAAAATGATTTACTTCTTTTTATTGTTTCAGATTGGCACATCGTTATGACTAAAAAAATAGCAATCTTCCTCGAGGAGGAAAAAGCTCAAACATCTAGGAGAGATCACGAAGGATAAAATTCGAATTAAAATACGTGTACTTTCGATAGTAATAATATCGTGCGAGATTGAAAAAGTTAACGATCAAATTCAAAAAAGCTCAACGATTCAGCGCCGCGCGAAGAACGGCAAAGGCGACGAGGGATTTTTATCTCTCAATTAAGTTCAATTATTTACCATTTCTTAATTTTTCTCACTCGATTACGAATCTGTATCTATTTTCGCCGTCAAGCAAATATTACATATTCTCTCCCATTTTTCTTCCTTTTATCTTTACATTTTTTCGATTCGCGTAATTTTAAAATTAGCGCGCGCGCGGCTATAGATCGAACAATGAGAGAGAGAGATTCGTTGTAAACGAGCTACGATATAAGAAGTGAAGTAGAAGTGGAGTAAGAAGAAGTGGTAGAGATCGGTTATTGGACACACGTGACGCGTTCTTCGACGATACATATACCGGGTGAGGCATATAAACGGGAACACCAAAATATCTTCTATATTTATGGATCTATTAAAAATGGATCTAAAAAATTTTAGATTCATTTTTTTAGGAAGATTCCAAGGTACTTTTTTAAATGGAACAGTATATTTTTTACCATAGTATGATAGTTAATAAAAAACTACATTAGATGAATACCATTTTTTGACTTTGAAAAAATATACTGTTCCATTTAAAAAAAAAGTACTGATGTTCTTGAAATCTTTAAAAAATTAACCTAAACAATTTTTTTTCTTTGTCCTATGAAATTTGTTCATAGATCTATAAATATAGAACATATTTAGGTGTTCCCATTTATATGCCTCACCCTGTATATGTATAGTGTGTCCGAGAGAAGAAAAAAGGGACTGCTTTTTTTGGAGCATTTTTTGTTAATTTATACGGGGGTTGGGCGTGGTGGGTAAAGGCTCGGAGAAGACGGATATGTATATATATATATAGAGTTATATGTGTATATATAAATATATACGCGTGCGTTTGTTCATATGTATACCCGGCCGGCTGACTAGGACACTTTTTTTTACTTGAGCAAGGCGTGCGCACGTTGATTCGCCACGGCTATCCTCGTTTCGTTCGACTCGCCCTGCGGATTATCAGTTTTGATCTTGATTACACAGGCGTGTGTGTTTTTGTGCGTGTGTTTCGTGCGCTCGCGCGAACTTGGATAGGAAGTTTGGACTCTCGGGTCAAAGGTCGAGGGTAACACACAGTGCACGAGGAGAGACAGGAGAGTGAAAGTTTGAAAGCGAAGAAGAAAAAGACAGTTCACGAGGGGTCATTCCAAAATGAAATCGATCGATTCTCGGTACAACATTTTTTGAATCAACTACGTCATGGATTTTAATCTCAAATAGACGTATCAGTTAAGAAAATATTAGAATGTCATAGAAAATTAAAGTAATGTTCTTTATGTTTATTTTTTTTATAAGAAGTCTAATCTTTTCGAAGAAGTACTTTTTTTATGTCATACGTTCTTCTGTTATAAAATTTTTTATATTTTTTAAAACTCTTTTACGCAGCATGTCTATTTGAAGTTAAGAACTATAACATATTGAAGTTTTAATAAAAGTCGAAATGTTACGTCCAAAAATGATCCATTTCCAATGAAATCAACTATTACATACAGTCGAGGTTTGCAAAGCAAGATCTCCAGCGATTAGCCGATAATAGAATAGATAGAATGCTTTTTTTAGAATAAATTATGAGAAATCAAATCATAGGGAAGATGTTAATCGTATAATAAAACTTTCAATTAAAAGCGATAAATAGAGAAACAGATAAAATCGTGCGGTGCTGGTGCTGTAACATGCCGATAATAAAAAAAAAACTTAATAAAAGCTTGTAATGAAACGACTTTCACGATTTGTCCAAATGATTCACTGCATTTTTTTTTCTTCTACTTAAGAGATTGTCGTTACATTTTTTATCGCAAGACTAAAAACAAGAAAGGAATCGTTCTATCGATACAGTGTCCGTTTTTCAAGATGGACATCGATAAAAGGAGTTCCATCGCGATGAGAAAGAGGTATGGATTCGTTGGAAAGAGCGTAAAAAGGGGACACTACGTACATTCGCAATACACACAGAGCGTAAAGAAAATTGCTAGACGTTTGAATAATTCCTTTCAAGAGATAATGAATATCCCGTAGGATTAAGAACGTGCTCGTATCGCAAACTTCATTTGGGAGTTGCAATTTTCTTCTCGCCGTACCACTCTACTTCCACGTGCTACGAGGATGAGTAGAAAGATAAATAGATAAGCATAGAAAGAGAGAGAGAACCTTGGGATGGAGACCACGAGATAATGAAATGGCAAAGGAAAGGGAGATTACTTACCCTCCTGCTCGTGATTTTTGTTCTCAGGGAAGGTTAGGGTACTTGGTAAATTTACAAGACTTTTTAACCTCAACACACTTTGGTGTACAAGATGTAAATTTGTTCTTTCTTCTTTCTTTAAAGAAATTGATGGATATAAGACGAGAGGAAATGTTACTCTGTATTACTGACGAGATAGAAACCATGTTTATCGTTATCTGGTTTGGTCTATGTAGTTGTTATAAAAAGAGTCACACAGAAAAACACACACGCATGTTGGCAAAATCTTTAAAAGTGGTCGATTAACATGTACAGGGTGGTCGGGCGAATTTTTATCGAATAATTTAAAAATCATTTTTATTAATACCACGTGGCATAGTACGCGATTTAACGTATCTAATTTTCAGAAGGCAAAAGAAGGTAACGAGTGGCAGTAGTTATTTAAAAAAATGTACATAAACGTCTGCCGTACAACATGGTATACTTTTTACGACAGACTAATTAAAATGTTAAGAAATTTTTAAATATATTTATCAACAATTGCAATCGTACGATCTTGTTGCATTGTGAAAGTTAGAAGACACGAGTACGATTACTATGCTCATTTTTACGTAGTCACGTGACTCAAGATCATAAAGAAGGATAGGATTAAAGGATAAGAGGAGAAAAATTAGGATAACGGGAGATGAAGAGGGGAAACGTAAAGAAAGCGAAAGCGACGACGAACGGTGTGCATCGTCCCGGTGAACGCGTGCATCGTGTGAGATATATAGTATATATATATATATAATATAGAAAAATTCGCACGTGAGGCGCGCTCGCGTAATAGAAGATAAGTGAAAAGAAAAAAAAAGGGAGTAGAAAGAGAAAAGTAGTTTAAGACCGTTGTTACACTTCACGATTTTACCAATTCTGTTATAAGAGATGCTGTTTTCTCTCGAATGACGTCCTTCCCGCACTATTAACCCTTTACCTTATAATATCTAGTGAGACTCGAGGTGCAAGTGTCATGACAAACTTGTAAATGATTAAATTTTATTTCCTTTTTTTATTCTTTTGGAATGATTAAATTAGTAAATGATTAAATTTTATTTCCTTTTTTTATACTTTTGGAATGATTAAATTAGTAAATGATTAAATATTATTTCCTTTTTTTATACTTTTGGAATGATTAAATTAGTAAATGATTAAATTTTATTTCCTTTTTTTATACTTTTGGAATGATTAAATTAGTAAATGATTAAATTTTATTTCCTTTTTTTATTCTTTTGGAATGATTAAATTAGTAAATGATTAAATTTTATTTCCTTTTTTTATTCTTTTGGATTTTTTAATCTTCGTTAATCCTTGTTTGGGAAGGTTTGTGAACTGTATTGCATGTAACTACATTCGTCTTTTTATTAATTTCAAATCATAAGGCAAGGGGTTAAGAATAAATCGAAATTTTCAAAGTTTTAGAAAAATATTCAAACGTATTATAAAGTCATTCAGTTATTTAGTTTGTTACAGGAATATATGACGTGGTATTGACCACAAACATGTTATAACTCTTATGGAAAATCGAATAAAGTGACAACGGTCTAAGAAAAAAAAAGAAACGAGAAAAGTGTAGTCGGAGTAGAATGCGCCACCTACCTTTCGGTTGATCCTGTCGATCTGTCGATTTTGATTCTCGAGCTCGCTGCCCATATCGATCGCCATGTTTCTCAAGTTACCGATCATCGTCGATACCTGGCCCATATTTTCTTCCATTTCTCCTTCACGTGCATCATTCGTGATCTTGGCGATGTAGCCACCTTGTGGCCCAAGTCCGTTGCGATCGTCCATCACACGCTGAGGTTGATTATTCACGACTTTACCGTCGTCGTTACCCTTCCACGTTCCTTCATCCTCCTTGAAACTGGCGCTTCTATTTTGCGAAAGAAAGATCTAGTATTGACACTGCGTGTATGACGAGTTAACGAATTGACACATTGGTGACAGCTGACTTACGTCATAGGGACTTATAAAATGCTATTTTTTTATTTTTATTTATATTTTAATACTGTTATATATATATATTAGGTTGTAGAAGTACCGGATTAAACTTCCAGCGTGCCCTAGACAAAATGTAAATTGGGGTCCCACTTATAGGTATTTTTTTTTTTTTTGCAATCTTGGGCCAATGAATTGACACATTGGTGACAGCTGACTTACGTCATAGGGACTTATAAAATGCTATTTTTTATTTTCATTTATATTTTAATACTGTTATATATATATTAGGTTGTACAAGTACCGGATTAAACCTCCAGCGTGCCCTAGACAAAATGTAAATTGGGGTCCCACTTATAAGTATTTTTTTTTTTTTTTGCAATCTTGGGCCATCAACAAAAGGAGTGTTTGTTATCAAATTAATATAAAATAACGTGACAGTACTTGTTACAAGGGAGAACGCAGAGCCCACAGCATTTTTCCATTCCAGTAAGATTCTTCTCGGCTTCTCGCATGTCCGCGTTGATTTGGTCCATACCCTCCTCGATTCGATCCAATTGTTCTGTTTTGTTGCACAAAAGGAAGAATGTTATAGCGATTGCGAAGATGGACATTTCCATCACATCGATTTTGAAAAAGAAAGGACGTTTCTATACGTCGTAATATACAACATCTTTAAAATGCATAACCAAGACAACTAATTAAAGTCAGACGACCCTTCTTTTTCAAATAAAAGAATATCTTTCCAGCAGAAACAAGCATCGTCTTTTGGGATCGTCGAGGCTACATCGGCATTCGTAATAAAATAATTAAAAATTATGAGATCAAAAATGAAAGCCGAGGGAAATCTCGTTTTGTTACTCCCTTCAGACGATTTTTGTTTCGTGAGAAAACGGTCTTGTCGACTGGCTCATCCAGTTTATATAAAAAAATATTTCTCTAGAACTTAATAGAAATATCAAATTATTTAACAAGTAATATCTTGAGAATGTCCAACGAGAAGACCGTTTTCGATCTAAAAGTTGTACGTTAGCAACGAAAGCGCTACGGTATAGTTCGTGGCTGATCAGCAATGTCTTATTGGCTGCTAAATATATGTTAGATATATTATATGTTTCTACAAATTGAGTAATTGATCTTGTAATGTATACACACATATATATTGTATATAATAATATAGTGGGTATTGTCAAATGGATTTGAGGCATTGGATTTAAGAGTTTGGTCAGAGTTTTAAACGCAGAATTTCACGGATATGTGTACGCAAAATCGCGGATCTGTTTCTCTTTTTTTTCAATTAATTCTTGACGCGACGAGAGTGTTCCGCTTATATTAATTTTTTTATTCGAGATTCGGTTTATATATTTGTTCGGTCGATCTCGCAAGTTGTAAACAATCGTGGTATTCATATTTGTCGGAAGAGAAAATTAAGACATAAAAATGGGGGAGAGAGAGAGAGAGAAATAGAGAGAAAGGAGGGACAAGGAGGATCACATAAAAGAAATAATCGTATGAGTAGAGAGTAGGTGTGGTCGGTGAAGAATTTTGCGCGCGGTACTAGGTAATAGAGAGATAGAGACAGACAGACAGACAGAGAGATAGAGAGAAAGGAGAACATTTCGGGAAAATTGAAGGAAGAGAGAGAGAGAAAAAAAATTGAAAATAGAAAGACAAAGAGAGAAAGAGAGAGAGAGAAAAAAAAATTCGAAGACTCAGAAAAATATCGCATGGCAGTGTTCGTGGTGAATGTGGCGGTGAGAGAAAGTTTTGGGAACGGTACATGTCGATGAAAGTTTTCGGAGCCTATTTTCTTTTCCTATTTCTTTTTTTTTTTTTTTTTATTGGTAAAAAAAGAAAACGTCGACTTTCGTATCGCGCGAACGAAACTCTGAACTCGTGTGTCCAGGGGGGGTGTGCGCATACGTATGTCGATAGTTTATTCATTTTCTTTCCCTTCATCGTTTTCCCTCTCGCGAGAATTTCGTAATATATGTATTGAAATATTACGTACGTACATATACATATATATATATATATATATTGCATATTATATTTATGTATGTATATATATCAGTTTAAGTACTTTGGAGTCTCTGAGGCGTGTGTTAAAAAAGGAAATTAAGATTTAGTCTACATTGAAATGGCTTACCGCCTTGCTCGTCCAGCATTACGAGAGTTTTCATCCCGACCTCGTGGCTCTAAACAGGCAACCGATCAATCAGCGGCGTGTTAACATTAAAGAGAAATTAAACCGTCGACGCTCCCTCGCTTCGCTTCGCGATCTCGTTTTTTTTTTTTTTTTTTTTCTATTTTCCTTCCCATTTTTTTGGTGAACACGCCGAGGGGTGGTTAACGACGATGGGGTTTTTAGAATGAAGAGGAGGAGGAGGAGGAAGTTGGAAACAAAAGGGATCGTGACAATGACACGAGTTTGGCGATGGTCACGATAGAGAAGAAAAAGAGGGCCTAATTTCGAAGAGAGGAGATATGTACCTAAATTAGCAAACTTCGTCAATTTGTCAAGACAGAAATAAATCTTTCTCAATTTTTCATCAAAGCTTTTCTTTTCATAACTTTTTAAGTGTAAATGGCCCTGACATCTAAAAATTTTGATGAAAATGGAATAGCGAGATTTGCTAATTAAGGAAGTGATATATGATAATCTACCAATGCTGAAATTACGAGAGTTTTGATGTTAAAAAAGAGAGAATGAGAAAGAGAGAGAGAGTTAGAAAGACAGCATGAAAAGAGAGAGAGAGAAAGATAGAGAGGTATATATATATAATATAAAAAAAAAAAACGCGGGCGCGAAATTGGCGAACGAGCGAGAGGGCGCATACGACGAATGTTTTGATCAGCACTAATTAATTCTAATACGGATGATGATAATAATTCAAGGATGATGGTTCTGAGGGTGTCCAACAGATAATGTGATTTAGATAGATAGATAGAGAAAAGAGTAAGAGAGAGATAGAGATAGATAGAGAAAGATGGAGAAAGATTGAGATCGATAGAGTGAGGAATCGTACGATCAAGGTTTTACCCAGAGACCTGAAATAAGAGTTATATTTAAATTTCGTAAAACAAAATTGAAAATCACTTAAAGTTATCATTAAATATTTTTGAATAATAGATCTTAAAAATATATTACTCAAAAGTATTTAATGATGACTTTAAGTGATTTTCAATTTTTTTTTTACGAAATTTAAATATAACTCTTATTTCGGGTCTCTGATTTACCAAAGGATTTGACGATCAGGTAAATCCGTTGATTTTCTAGAACGAATACGTGGCTATCGACTCGAAGGTCAGAGAAATAAATTTGACGAATTCGTAGCCCGCGCGATTAAGCACGTTCGTTTCTATATTTCGAAAGATCGATCATGAAGTTCGCCTTGAACGTGTCGAGAGGTTTTTCTTCGCGAAGGACATCTTAAATCGTGATTTATAAAGCGTGACCAATCACTGGAAGTGGAAAAAGTAAGAGAAATTTTATTGGATATTTTCTTTCTACTTAACGATCGACAGCCAAGTATCGATGAAAAAGGGGGTAATGAATAGAACGAGCTTAGAAAGAATGATAGAAATATAGTTGGCGATGAACTCTTTGCTTATTACGAGCACAGGTATACTCGGGGCTTCCTCGTCGATAATATAAGACTGCGCTGTAATTGTTAACTAGTATAAAAAAAAAAGAGAAAAAGGATGCGTTACGAAGGTGTGACGAATGCGGGAACAAATGAAGGAGCAAGTCAAGGTGAGGAGTTATAATTCATTTAATCGGATAAGTCAAATTCGTCGTAGGTTGATCGTAGGTCGTCTATCGGCTGATCACTAATTACACATCATTCCGACTAGGTATATATGTATCTTATATTCCGTTTGAGAGCTTTACTCCAATGCTCGTCCTCCTGATAAGATAGAAGAAGAAAAAAAAAAAGAAAAAAGAACGAGGGTAGAAAATAAAAAAAATTGGGAAATATATTAACTATAGGTAATCTATACTCGGATGCATACTATTTCATTTTACTGCAATTTCCTACACGATTATGGGGGTTAGGGGTCTCGTGGGTAATTATTTAACGGCTGCTCGTCGCGTAATAAATAATCACACCCTACTTTCAACAAGAAAAAAGGTATGGTTTGTAAAGAAAGGTTGGGTTATCGACTATGACGATTTTTTGGTTCTTCCACCTCTCGTCCACTTTTTTTTTTCTCTATGCACATATCAAATTCCACATCGTCGATTCTCTTATCTCTTTTTTTATCATTCGTTTCAATGTAAAGTGAATATTATTTTTTTTTTTTGGTTTTAATACTTGGAGATTTACTGCTTACCGCCTTGGTGGTCTAACATCATCAGTGTGTTCGCTGAGACCTCCTCGCTCTACGATGGGGTCGAAGGGCCCACACGTTAACGGAAATGAAAGATCTTTGAGTGATTCGCGTGAATAACTGGAAAATTATAATACAGAAAAGAAAAGAAAAAACAAGAAAACACCGCGCGCACGTCCTGTCGATGGTCAATAATATATTTGAGTAAAAAGAAAATCAAAGAAATTATGGATCGTTCATTCAAATTCATAATCTACTATGGTACAAATTGTACAAACAGAGAGAGAAAGAAAAAAAGAGACAAGACGTACCACGTTGCTGGAATAAAATGACCAATTCCATGGATAAACAAAATCCATGGAAAAAAGATCGTCGGACAAGACGGTCCTTCGGAAAAGCCGACAAAAAAAAGATAAGATAGAATAGAAAAATTCGATTAAACCGAAAGTATCAATTATTTTATTATTATCGAACCATCTTATCCGACAAAACTATAATACCGAAATGAGATAATGATAAAAAAAATGGAATTATAAATTGTTATAACGTGCACGGTAATGATTATGACGATATGATAATGCGAGGATGACGATACGAACGTGATATTATAGCTGAACGATTAAAAGTCAATACGCAAACGCGATCCACCGATGTTTCCTTATTTTTTTTTTTTTTTTTTTTCACTTTAATTAATTATACCAAATTGTGATGATCTTTCTAATCGCGTCGGTAATGATTTTTTCTAATCGCTTCAAACGTGCCACCATATATGCTCGCTTTTTGTTATGCAAAACACGAAATTGTACTAATACCTACGTGATAGGACGACGCTCGACAATATTACGTTTCATAGATGCAGAGGTTCAACCAAGGATAAAAAATAAAGAAATATATATATATATAGATAATACGACAGAGACAGACATCTACCTCTAAGAGACGTGTACGAAGTATGTAAGTACGATTTCTGGGGGGGGGCGGGTTTTACACTAAATAAACATAATTTATGTATAAGTATACATATAAATGTACATACGGGGCCTGTATACATACATATGTATGGGTCCTGTAAGATAAATAATACGTATACATATACATAATGTACGTAGGTATTACACGTTGACTCAAAGCGACACAGCTATAAGCTTTTCGTGTGAGGCTACAAAGTATATATATATATATAAATACACAATCCAAAGAAGAACGTGTGTAATTTGTGAAAAGTAAAAAAGAAGTATAAGGAGACTTGATATATATAATATATATAATATATCTATAGACATATATTATATATATATACAATACATACGTATGCGCCTGCAAGATATATGCATACACATAGACGATTACACTCTATATATATAGTCACACGCTTCATGTTATCAATTTGCTGTGCGGGAAGTTACTAAAAGAGAAAGAGAGAGATAGAAAGATAGAGAAAGAGAGAGAGAGAGAGAGATATATAAGCGCGAGGGAGATTTTTCGAGGAGAAATTTGGACTTGAGATTTTAGAATATCTTTGTCGATCAAAAAGAAAGGGAAAAAAAAGATAGAAGGAAGATATATAATAAAAGGTAGGGCAACACAGAGACTAAAAATGAACGTTAATTTATTTTTCCCAATTCGATGAGGGTTAGGGATCGGATAAAGAAAGATATAGAAGGATAATAAAGGTTTATAATCGGGGTAAATCAAATTTCTTTCTTTCTTTTTTTCTTTTCTATGTTTCGTTCCTATATATATACCGATACCAATACTGGCAGTAGCAGCAGCAGCAGCGATAGCAGCAGCGGATGCTAGTAAATGTTGAGACCGATGCTTTTTCGTTGGTTGGTGTTTAGTTATCGGTTAGAGAGAGAGTAAAGTAAGATTTAATACGGTACTGGTTAATCAGGGTTAATCTGGCAGTGTCTCGTACAAGTGTAATGATTCGGTATTAACGGGTTAGTAATAAGTAGTGGTTTATAGTCGGTGTAAAAAAGGGGCTTACTTTTTTCGAATGATTTTTTTGTTTTAGTAAATACGACGATGGCGTGGCGGGAATACTGGCAGAACGGAAGGTAGATAAGTATTCAATAATAAAAAAAAAAGAAGAGCTAACTACTTGCGACAGTGATAAGAATTAGTAAAGACAGACGATTTAAGAAAATTTGTTGTATAATAGCAGTTGGTTATCGTTTAGCAAAAAAACGCGTCTTTCCGGGATAATTTTGTCTTATACGGAAAAAAAAAAATTCTCTCATTGTGGAACAGGAAAACCACTTTACAACGTTGTGATACATATACATATATGTACATGAAAAAAAAAACAAAACTATAGTGAGGCTGGAAGGGACACAAAAGAGTGAGATCAAAAAACGAAGGAAAAACCATTGACGCGAATCGATCGGTCGTGCGGGACAACGACAACTCGTGGTCGCTCGTAAACGAATATTTATCTCGCTCTTGATTCGCATATTCATTTTTTTTTTTTTTTTCTACTTTCTTGTGAATAATTAAATCATACTCGTTTTTATAAACCGCGATAAAGTCAGCGGACAGACCAAAGAAATTCTGCGTATTCGTCGTTGCAATGTTTTACAGCTGATCGTATTTTTTTTTTTTTTTTCTTAATTATTCCGAGTAGAGGGTTGAAAAGGGGTTTGGGGATTGGAACGGGCTCGTCGTTTCGTATAATCCTCACGGGACAATCAAATATCAAGAAAGAGAGAGGGAGTAAGCCATTCTCCGTTCGGTTTCGAAAAAAATGATCATCCCAATTTCAATGGCAACCATCCCCTTTCTCTTGCTTGTGTTCGCGAAAACGACAAGTTTGATGAGAAAAAGAGAGATAGATATGTTTATTAGTGGGAAGAGAGAGATAGAGATAGAGGGAGAAAGTGAAAAAGAAAGATAGAGAGAAAGACTGTGTATAAGAAAGAGAGAGAGGTCATTTTAGTTAACGCTCGTGTGTTAGAATAGTGTAACGCAGTTCGTTGTACGTCGTGTGAATATATACGAGGTTATCTTGACTTATTTGCTAAAAAGCGATTCCACTCACCTCCCTGGTCATCGAGCGCGACCAGAGTGCGGATGCCAGCCTCCTTGCTCTACGACAGACAGAGGCAGCACAACACAGACAACCACCACCAGTGTTAGTGAGTTGTTTTTTTAGTAATAGTAGGAGTAGTAGTAATAGTAAGTAGTAGTAAGTAGTAGTAGCAGTAGCAGTAGCAGTAATAGTAGTAGTAGTAGTAGTAGTAATAGTAATATTTTTCATATGGCGTAAGGTATTCGGGTAAGGTGTATATATATAATATGTAAATATATATATAGAGAGAGAGAGAGAGAAGAAGGGTGTAACGGAGGGTGTAACGGAAAAGTCGATCGACGAAACAGATGGACGTATATATCAAAATATATATAAAAAAGGTGGACCAAGTGATACAAAAATATTTTTCTCGGTGACGGAAAGGTGTTCGATTGTTGTAAACTTTTTTTTTTTTTTGAGGAGGGCATGGATCTTGGGCGTGACGAAGAAGGCGTTCTTTTTTTTTTTTTGTTGGCCACGAGTATAGTGAGGGTAGAGAGTATAATTTTTCTTTTGTATTTTTTTTTTTTTTTTGTTTGTCCGTTTTTTTTTTTATTGTTCGTTCGTTCGTTCGTTTTCCTCGCTCGAGATCGTGCAAAAATAATAATCTCGGCCTGCGTCTCGACAAAACACCGGGATGTCGCCCCTGACGAGTTTCACGCGAGGCTGTGATATCTGCCTGTGAATTTTTGCTTTTCTTTTTCGACGGAGCGAGAGAGGGAGATAGATATATATAGAACGAAAGAAAGATAGATAGATATAGATAGATAGATAGATAGACGGACAGACAGATAGACGACAGACAGGCAGACAGACAGATAAGTCAGGCAGACAGGCAGGCAGGCAATAAGAGTAGGGGCCAGAGTATATATACATATATATATATATATCACGATAAATACATATATACGTGTGTGAATGAATCATATATATATATACATCTGTCTATATATATATATATATATGTATATATCAGGCTTGTCGCTTGTTGTTGGCTGTTGTTGTTCCTGATGTTGTAACCGGTCGTGACGATGTTGATGTTGTTGTTGTTGTTGTTATTGTTGTTGTTGTTGTACTTGTACTTGTTCCTGTTGCTGTTACTGTCGTCGCCTTTGTTTCTCTTTTTTTCTCTAAATTTATTCGTTAATTTTGTTTTTTTTTTTGCTTTCGTTCGTAGACCGTAATCTTCCATCGTCCAATATTGAAATTTTGTTTTTTTAGGACGTTCGCAAAATTGGCCGTACGACATCTCACGGCGAGCTATTATTTTTATTTCTACTCGTACTGTTACTTTTTTTCCCCAATCCCATCAAATCCACGCACGTTATAACTGTGATCTTTATCGTCGATTTGCTTTTTCTTCGTAAGTTTTTTTTTTTTTTTTCCCATTTTGTTTTCTAATTTTCAGGCTCTTCTCCCTTAGCTCGATAATTTTTCTTCGAAGGAACTGCTCGTGAACGGGAACAACGATCCCTCTCGCTCTCTCGTTTTTTTTCTTCCCCAGTGAGTAGAGAAAGAGCGTGACTTATGTACGTATATGTGTCTACAATTAGATAGATATGTATATATGCATACTGCACGAACGTGTGAGAGAGAGAGAGAGACACCGAGGACGAGAAGGAACGAAGATAGAAAAATAAAAACTAAAAAGAAAGGTCAAAGGACACGAGAGTAGAGAGAGAGAGAGAGAAAGTGGTAAAGTGGAGTGTGGGAAGAACAGCTTGAGAAATATCGAATACAGTTCCATCGAAGACAAAATTAGCTCGTCCTTGGGAACACCAGAGAGAAATATATAGTATATATAATGCAAAGTAGAATACACACGCACACATAAGTTCGGCTGGACTTTAGGATTGGATTTTTATAGTATAAGGGTGTAAAGGGTTGGTAAAAAGGATGAGAGGGGGGAGGATCGATGCAATTCGAGATCGACGAGTCGAGCATGGTGTTAAAAAGAAGTGAATGAACCAGCTAGCAAAGGATCGAAGCTTCTCCCATTTTTTTAACAGGGTTATGCTTCGGTACTAAGAGTTGGGGTGGGGGTAGAGTGAAATGCATGACCCGACTAAGCTATTTTTTCTCGACCCACCCCGCGAACTTTTCAATTTTTTCTTTTGTGACTGTTACCAACCCATAACTTTCAACATTTTCTTCGTGCAACGGTGAAGTTTCTTTTTTCTTTCGTACGAAAAGGGAAGTATAAAGAGAAAAAAAAGGAATAAGAATAGATAGAATGATTATATTAATAAAAAAATCAGAGCAATGACGTTCCCCTTTCTCGATACCGTGGTGTGAAGCGTGCGCATTTCTTCTCACTTGTGCGTGAAAATGTGCATGGAATTGAAGAAATAAAGAATAAGTGGTACGAGTACGCGACGAGTCCGACCAGAGAGCGATATTTTTTTATGATAAATTCGAGCCATTAATTCGTATATCGTTCATTTGACCGGACTCTTTCGGTAAATCAACGACAACGAGCGGTTGTCAACGAGGAAACAAAAATATATGAATTCGTATCAATTCTCATTTCTTTAATTACTTCGAAATAAAAACCGCTCGTGTCCGAAGGTGAACGCGACGACTCGATAAATCCGTCAATCGATTTATCGTGTCGTTGCTACTTCGTGACCTATAACATGAACGTGATACTATAATAGAGGAAATGAAACTCATGGCAAAGGAACGTGCGAGTTAACGTTGACTCGTACTACTGAAATACAGTACATCATAGATTTTAACACTTTTTCGAGCAAATTTTTATCTTTCTCGCATGATCCTTTCAGGAATGGTGATGTTCATCAAAGAATAACACGATGCATATTGAGAAGGGATAGAGTAGTGGACAGATTTTGCAAGAGAGAGAGAGAGAGGGACAGGCAAACACTCAGGCAGCCAGGCAGCGAAGACAGGCAGGCAGGGTAAAGTCGGTCGAGAAAACAAAATTTTCCTTTTCTTCTGACGTTCTCACTAAGAGAACATAAAAAAAAAAACTTGTTCTATTTTGGAGCAGCTCGTTTCTATAGACTCATATACAGGGTGATTCACCTTAGCGTGTCACCTAAATTACTTGTATAGTCTTTGCTATGTGAAAAAATATTGCAAACAATAATTGAAGAACTATTTTTTCACGTAAAAAAAACTTTGCAAGTAATTTAAATACCATAGTAAAATAAATCATCTTGTTTATATCTACAGTAAGTCACTAGACTCTATTTTCTAAAATAACTCATATCGATTAGAAATGTTTTATAACGGATGCAGTTTGATTTTTCATATCTTATATACATTTAAAACGTTTCTTGACACACAATCAATAGGAGTTACTTTACACAATAGTTCTTATTGACTCAACCTGTATATAGACTCTATCTTCGTCGAACACTCGACGTAAAAGAGAAGTTCTCTCGATTTTCCCGATAAGAGATCTCCATCCAGCATGCTCCACTCGAGTCTATTATCGATTTTCGTTTTGTCCGGCGCGACTTTACCGATGCAAGAAGGCAGGCGGGCAAAAAGCAGGCAAGTAGTATATATAATTGTATTTGCCGGTCAGGCAAGCGGACACACGCGGCCACACAATCGTACACGTGAATAACACGCATATATATAGAGAGATATAGATATATATATAGATATTTACGCATTCTGCAAACGGACAATAAATCGAGAGGCCCGGTTACAGCCAGAACAACATGGCTTCGCAGCATCACCTCTGCTTTTTTTTTTTTTTTCGTGTGTTATGTATATTTAAACCGTACCTGCCGTACTTCTTTCGCGTTCGAAGAGAATTTCATAAAAATTGCATGATCGAGCAAAAGAAATTCGGTGTACGGTTTACCAATGACGCGTATACTTTCATCTCCACACACACACACGCACACTCACACGTACCGTCCGTCGTTCCAAAAAACGGTTCTTCTCCTTATTTTGGATTTTTTGTTTTTTTGTTAGTTCTTTCTTTCATTCCTTCGTTCAGTTCCTTCCTGTTTAGGATCTTCGTACGTCACTTGCGACGAGTGTCAGGCGTTTACCTTGCTCTCATTGTTAGAAAACGCAAAGATCCTCTTGCGTTTTTCTTTTTTTCTTTCTTTTGGCGATGTTGTTCGATGTAATTCGATGTTATTTCGGGTTATCGTTGTATGTAACGAGCAGTAGTTGAGCTTATATATAATATATGGAAGTTTATAGATCGATATTTTAAACGAGCAATACCACATCGTATACATATACATTTGTAGGTCGATCGAAGTATCACAATGAAAGCAAACTGAATCCGAAGAAATTCGATCGGAAAGAAAATTACCTTGAAATCATTTCGAGAGACATTTAATGAAACATTTATTTCGAAATAAGGATTAACATCTTTTTAAACTGAATATAGTCAGGCTGTCGTCGCAACTATTTAATTCAAGACACTCGAATCGAAGATGATCGATAAGCAAGAGAATTCGCGCAGACTCGAAAAGATTGGAACGGTCTTGGGTTGTTAATAAAAGAACACGGAAACTAAAAAGAGAAAAAAGTTCTCGCGTTATTAATTGCCTGCAAGGAACGAATCACATCCGTGATATTAATTTTTTCACATTTTTTTTACGTTGACAAATTAAAGAGAGAGATAGAGAGAGACAACAAAACGACGAATCAGTTCAAACCACGTACGTACAGGAGTAATAGAAAGCAAGATGCAATTTGGGAGCGACAACCATTAAAAGACACACAAGTTTGCGTAACAAGACTCGGAGAGAGAAGGGTGAAAAGAGTAAGAGAGACAGATTGCGTTCCTTACCTAAAACGACATTAAAAAAAAAAACACAATTCACGAATCACGAGAACAAAGAATTCGAACAGTAAGTATGTATAATATATACACCATACGTATATACGTATATGTCCAGGACGTGTTAAACAATCAGTGCACGCATATTTAAATAGACACACATAATATAGACATCGAAGAACATAAATGATATATTTAAAAAAAAAAAAAAACGACAAATTGAAAATTAAAAAAAAAAAACATGGAGAACACGGAGATAGAGATTGAAGAAAGAGAGAGAGATAGGGAGAGACAGAAAGATGCACGTCGCGCGTACGTATGTATACATATATGTACATATACATCCAGAGCATACAGAGATGCGTGTATATATACAGATTGGTTGAGGGGAAATCCTTTGTCCTGCTTCTTTCATCTCCATCGATTTCTTTCGCGAGCGTCCTAACGGAACCCATCGTATATTATTGGCGACCGCGAAGGAGATGGAAATAAGAACGAATTTATAAAAAAGAAAAAATAAGATCGTCGAGGAGATAGCCCGCGAAAATCGATTTTCATATTAGGCTTGCCAACTGTATTTTAAAAATAAAATATTGCTGGTTATTTTAGACAAAAATAATCTATACTTTATAAGATATAAAGTACTTCAGAATAATCGACTATACGTATGCGAATTGATTTTAGTAATTTTTTTTCCCCAATGGCTTTAATATGTGTTATTTGTTTTTAATAATAATATAATTAAAAAAATACACTATCCACCTCCTGGCTCCAGATCAGCTCGACCAAATTATTGTATTGTAATCCAAATTACATATAATTGAAAAATTTCAAATTGATACGACAATTAGAAGTATGTTAAAATTGACTTCCAAGATTTGATTACAAGTGAAGCTAATAAAAGCGTGTTAAAAAGAAGTACCAACCCTAGAACACACTGTCCTTTTGGTCTCTTCATATTCGCGGACGCGAAGCGTTATTAATAAACGTTGTTGTTACCCGACGAGTCATACGATCGAAAACAATGTACACGTGGCTCGTTGTATCTGATATAAACATCGCGTTGCATGTTTTATCGCCGGTGAAACGTCTGGCTCGATCCCAGAAAGAGATAGATAGATTTAGCAAAATTTCCTATCTTTACTTTCAAGAGGACACGAAAGCTATCGAGTTAATCGTTCTTGAGAATAGGGCACAGTGAGTGTATTTTCTTTTATCTTTCTCTCTTTTTTCTACTTTTGTTATTATCTTCTCGGAAAGTAAGAAAACGAAGCCTTTAATGCTCCCGCACCGCCACCACTTTTGCATACGAATAGAGGAAGATTTTAGAGAGGAAGAGAGAGATAGAGATAGAAGAGAAAGAGATTGAGAGAGAGAGAGAAAGAAAGAATTTATACAGGGTGGTCCAAATAATTGGAACCACTTTGATACCTCTGTAGATATTAACTTTAACCAAATAGTTTATAACGTATGTATGTGATATTAATTCAATTTACATTTGATTTTAAATGTATAAAAATATTAATTAATTTTTTGGTAATGATCAAAAACTCCTGAAAGTCCAAGTCAATAAAAATTTCATTAGGACAATATGTCCTTAAATATTGAAATTATTAAATAATATTCTATTGAAACTATATTTATCTGATTTATATAAAGTTTTTATATGTTATTACGTGATAGACTTTTTCGTTAAAGTTAATAGCTATAGAGGTAACGAAGTGATTCATGTTGTTGGACTAACCCGTATGTATATACGTATATACACATATGCGTGTATATGTTATACATAAGAAGAGGCCGGATCGAAGCTTTTCGAGAATTCAGAAAAAGTGCCGCGATGCGAGGGCGTTTTAATGCGATCACGGGGGACGTATTTCTCGAAAACACACGCGTTTCTTCTTTCTTTTCTCCTTTTCCTTGGACGTCACCGACTCGAGGAGCTCCAATCATGCGCGTAATCTTACGATCACTTTTTTTTTTTCTTTTTTTTTTTTTCATTCTTTTTACTTTCTCTTGGCCCTCTTCCTTCTCGCCATTTTGTTCTCATCCTTCATTTCGTCTTTTTTCTCGTTTTCCTCTAATCGTCCCTGACGATTTTCGTAATCCTTTACTTCCTCGTGCAGATCGCCGTCTATCTTGCATCCCTTCTCGTGATCTCTTTTTCGCCAAATTTTTGGAAGAAACAAAAAAGAGAAGTGTCTTCGTCTCTCAGCACCTCTTTTTGTTTCATTCTATTTTTTTTTTTAGGACGTTCCTCTCTATCACGACTACCCGTCGTGACTATCCTTCTTATTTTATTTCTTTTTCTCATTAAAAAGAAAGAATTATTTCGGACCTAACCTTTGAAAGAACGAGAGACAAAAACGGATTTTCCGCAAGAAAAAAAAAATGAAGAGAAGTTACACCCGTAATACGAAATGGCGGGAAAACGGAGTACCTGGTAAACGGAGGATTAGTAAACCGAGGATGATCGAGGATGAGGGGTTAATATGCGAGACTGGAAAAAGGATTTCTTTCGTTTCCTTTTTTCCTTCTTTCTTTCATATTTTTTTGTTCTTTTTTTTTTTAAACTCCTTATACGAAAGACGTTTCTTTAGGAAAGCGACGCGACGAACTCACCTCCTCGCATAATGCCAGCATACGCCTCGTACTCTCCAGGGACTGAAACAAAGACAAAGTGTCGGTTATTATACTGGAGAACCTCAAGTTTCCGTTAAGAAAAAAAAAGAAAACCGCACGCAAAAAAAATATTTCTCCGTTTTTTTTTTTTCTAAAGAACATATTTGCCATTATTGACGCGAAAAAATTTCTAAAAAATAAATAAAAAGAATATTCTTCCTGTAATTACGAGATAAGCTAGCACGCGAATTTGAAGTAACACGTAACACGGAACTATAGCAATCAAGAACGTGAACGATTACGCGACTCGTGGAAATCTTCCCATCGATCGTAAAACCGATAAAAAAAGTCCTGGCTCACGCAAGGATCCTTTACGTAACGGGAGAAAGATCGAAAACGTTCAATGAGCCGGAAGAGAAACGAGCGAAATGTGTCATGGCTTTTGTTGAGCGACCGCAGCAAGGAATTTCATGTTTCAACTGTTTTTAAAGAGCCACGTTCAATGTTTTTTTGTCGTAAAGAAGAAAAAAAAAATACACGACCCGAATTCAACACGATGGTATTTTTAAAAGGGCCTAAAATGTTTAAAAATAACAGGGACGACGGGAAATGTCTTTCTGCGGCCACTCATCGAGCTTAACACATACATAACATACAATATATATATATATGTTAAATGAAAAGCTCACCTCATCGGTGGTCTGGTCGGCCTTCAGCTGTAATTCTTGCAATTCGGTGCGAGGTGGGCCACCACCTTCGGCCGCACCCGCCGGGGTCGACGTTGGTGCAGGCATCTCGGAAGGTGCCCTAAGTTGTGCTGCTGGTTGAGCCTATCCGGCCTAAACGAATCTCTTTTTCTCACGAGGAATACCTCGTGTATCCTACCCTCTTTCAAGTACTTAAAGAGAGAAAGAAGACAAGTTGGGTCAGGTGGCTGGGGTGTCTCACGTGCAGCTTGCGTGGTTCACCAGTGAGAGCCTGTAAAATCACGGAACAAACGAAAGACCAAGATCAGCGAGGCTATCACACTTCGATCCTGTCCTACTTTTTCATCCTAAACGATCACCACGACGAGAAAAAGGAAAAAAAAGGACCGAATGTACCAATTTACCGGTATGTAATAACATTCGACAACTCGAAGGAGACCAATGTGATAAAACTGACTCGAGGATGACAACGAGACTACAACCACTACCACCACGCGTACTAGCGAGATATACGAGAAACACTGGACTCGAGGATGGCGAAAGTTGGCGCAACACTTGGGAACTCGCGAGTCTACGAGTAGGAGAATGAGAAGGAAGAGAGGAGTAGGCCGGCCCGCGAATACGCGCGCGTTACAATAAGAGACCGTAGCTGGCTGCCGTTAGGCAGCGTAGACAACACACATCTAAGCTGCTACGTCCTAACCTTCTACGGAAATCAATACCCGAGGACGAGGAACACGAGCGTGCGAGTGAGCGAACGTGCGAGCGACCGAGCGACCGACTCACCGACCGACCCACCGAAATTTGCGCAGACGCGAACCACCCACTCGTTTCCACCACCTACTCTTCCCGACTCCTACACATCCCAAGAATACTTGTATAGACGTCTCAACCCCTGTGAAAGCACGCGCCGAAATCGACGAACCAAATCCCCCACCCCCCCTTTCAATCCTACACGTTTGCCCTGCTAGACGCCAATGCCGTACGTATCGCGACGATCAGCTGGGATCCGCGTCGCGTCGAGCACAGGTCAGGAATCTTCCTCAAAGGAATTAGTCGAACCTTTTGAAAGGAGGGGGAGGTTTCTTATTTTAGGGGATGTTACGTGCTAAAGATATTAGAGATGGAATATCATTTCTAGTTTTTTTGGAGGATGGATCGGTTTATACTTGATTGTGATTTTTGAATGCTGTATGCTAGTGATACGAGGTAGATATAGTCAGACTGAGGTACATGGGTATACAGGGTGTCTGGTTTCAGGTGTACTAGCGGAGAACTACATGTGAACACCAATGAATTGAATAGAAAAGTCTAATACCATTTTTCGAAATTTGGCTTAGTTAACGAGTTATTAGTTAACAAAGATCGGCCAATTAGGGTTTCTTATTTTTGGGGAGGATATTAGGGATGGAATATCATTTCTAGTTTTTTTGGAGGATGGTTCGGTTTATACTTGATTGTGATTTTGGAATGCTGTATTTTAGTGATACGAGGTAGATATAGTCAGACTGAGGTACATGCGTATACAGGGTGTCTGGTTTCAGGTGTACTAGCGGAGAACTACATGTACACACCAATGAATTGAATAGAAAAGTCTAATACCATTTTTCGAAATTTGGCTTAGTTAACGAGTTATTAGTTAACAAAGATCGGCCAATTAGGGTTTCTTATTTTTGGGGAGGATATTAGGGATGGAATATCATTTCTAGTTTTTTAGGAGAACGGTTCGGTTTATACTTGATCGTGTTTTTTGAATACTGTATGCTAGTGATACGAGGTAGATATAGTCAGACGGAGATACATTTGTATATAGAAAGATGAGTTTTGGAATAATTTTCTTTTTTAGAAATGACCACTTACGATCTTGTGCTTACGCGCAGAGTTCTTTTAATTACGAGCGAGTTGCTCCTTGTTGAAGTTAGTGGTACAAGTCGGATGTGGTCAGACGTTGATACATGTATGTATGTAGAATTTATATGGATGGTAGGATTATTTTTAAGAAACTGTGACGTCTCACGGTGCTACGAATATATAATAAGTCTCGAGCTGTCTCGATTCCGGACGAGTTATACGTAATTTTAGTAATGCAAGTGATAAAAGCTGGACATATATTTTTTAAAATAATTATAGAATTATTTAAATTTCGATCAAATTATCGAGAATTGTATAATCAATTCGTACGTAATCAAAAGAATGTTCCAAATACTTGACATTACTGTTTTTCTGTATGTAGGATTCATGTTTGTCCCTAAAAAAAAAAAAATTGTCTAACCCTAATTACTATCGAGACCTAGTAGAGAGATACAGACAAACGAAACAGATTCATTCCCCTTTTCGTGATAAAGGAAACAAGGGATAGAGCGGTAGAGCCGATTTCGTGTGTCAATCGACTGCTTTCGTCCTTGTCCTTGAGGTAGCTGCTGGCTCGCTTCCAGGTTACGACGGGGTAACACGTTTACTCCCCCGATCTTTTGCGTCAAGATCACGGTCGATCGGCCTATAACGGTGAACCAAAAAGGAGGTTGCGCGAACGTTTCGACGTTTGTAGTTAATAAGAGAAACCTTCAAGTGGAACGGAAAAAATTGGGTCGTGTGGAACTTCAACGATTAATTGATCGATTAATTAAAAGTCCTGCCGTCGACCAAAAGAAAAATGACGAAACATATCGTTCCGGTTTGAATGCGGAACACGTTCGTTTTGGAAATGCATGGACATCACCTTGACGTCCGACTACATTCAGCTTTCTCTACTGAAACGCAACGAGACGCATACATGCATTTATCGTAGGTACCTATACGTGCGTCGATCGATGATCACAACTGCGACGTGCGTGAATGTATGACGATTGCATTAGCATGCGCGTGGGCGTCGTTCGTGTTAATTCAACTTCGTTAGGAAAACGTTGTTAATAAAAAATTGCGAACGGGAAGTACGATTTCCGGGATGATAAAATTCTTTTCCCGATCGGAATTAAATTCCCTTGTTCCTTCTTCCTTTTTTTCATCTCGAAAGATATCAGAGATCTATACGAGATATCGGCCGATGGAAAAAAATGTCGAGGTGAGCGGAAACAACGCGAGAAAATCAATATTCCGAGACACTCGGGCGCGTAATGACGCATAGCTACGTCATCGCAATTAGTAAACAGAGAAAGAGTGCGCTTTTAAGTGGCATCGCTTTTCGGGATCCATTTTATCCTGCTCACAACGGTTTACTATATATATATATATATATATATGTATATAGGTATATACGGGCTTCGTCGCGAACGGAAAAAGTTCGCCTCGCGATTCTCCGCTTCTGATTTTGCCGGTACGCTTGACCTCATCGACTTAAGTGACCCCGATCGATATTATTATATATTATTGCGCAATATTCTTCGTGGCGCGATGTTAATTATTTTCTGGAATATGTACAAGAGAATTTAATTTATATAATTTACATGTAACGATGAGTATATTACGGTCAGACTATAATAGCGAATTTATGAAGATCGCTCTGAATCTCTTACATTACTCCGTTGATTATTGTTGGGGTGCTAACTAATCATACATTTTTAACAGTTTGTTACCAAGTGTCGGTATGACAACACGTATCTTCTGTATTTAATTATGCACTACTAAAGCGATCCACTATTGATGATCTCATCTATGACATTTACAGTGATGCGTGTCGTTAGACCCTATGCATTAGATGATTCAATGTAGGTACAGCAGCCGTCTAAAAACTTCTTTGAATAAATTATATAAATGTATGGAGGACATAGAATTTAATGACAAAGAGGAGCACTTAGCCCAGGTACGTGGTTATGAATACGATGAAGTGTAACTTTTGACATCCTAACCTATTCAAGAAAAAAACAGAATACTGTGAGAAAAATGTGGAAGTAACTAACCCAGCTCATGAGATTCGAATAAAATCACTTACAGTTGTCTCGTGGGATAGTGTTATAGTGCATTTTTAATGAAATGCAATTTTTTAGAAGACTTTCAAGAGATACTTGTCAAACGAAAAGTGTACCATATTTTAGAAGAGATCTCGTCGAATAAATCCCAGAAAACTATGTCGGAGAAGAGAACAAAGATATGCACTTTCTATTTGCGAGGAATAAAGTGAAATTGACAAATGTGATTAAAATAAGTACACTTTATATGACACTCGAGTAAATGTCGAACCAGTATAAAGTAGAAAATCGATAAAACTTGACCTCAGCGCGTGAAGTTACTTTTTTCCGGTTTATCGGAAAGTAACAATTGGGAAGATACGATCACTTACCAAAACGCATCACTCGTTAGAAATAGACACCAAAACCAACGTTTTTTACGCGGTGTACTCCTCCAAAGATTTTACTTCTAATAACTTATCTGATAACCACCACAGGATACCAACTTCCCTACACCAATGACAGAGAAGAAGTACGCTTTCTGCTGTAAAGATTGCGTTCCAGCGCACTCTCGCGTTTGGTCGTAAACATTTTGAAAGTCAATATCGATTCGCAAAAACGAAAATTTATCGATAGATCGATCGACTGGACCAGCCAATTGCGTTGTTTCGATTGAAAAGAGACGGTTTCGATTGGTTGTATCGAAGAAGGAACATTTAAATCAAGAACATTGTGACGTTAACCTATTCTGTAATCTTATATACGCTTTAATATGCAGTGACATTGTTATGATATGAAATGAAGTATGATGCACTGAGTAAATGTGATTTCATACTTTCATATTGTTATAATCTTAACAATGATTTCAACAAACCTGTCTGGTAAAACTTGATTTTATTAATTTTGAATGAAGCGTTTATAGCTGTAAATAATGACGATGTCAACAACAAAGAGCAACGAAGTTCCTTGGGAACCTCTTCGATTGACACATGTTAAACCATCATTTAATGCCGAAGAACTTGCTCTTACAACGCGCCAAGATTTATGGCATAAATTTATTTTATCAAATTGTGGGCACCATGGGAAAGCTGAGGTATTGAAAGCCATTATAAATGCTTGCGAACCAGAAATTTTGTTACCTATTATGTACAGAAATGAGAGCGAAGGTAAAGCTACTTTTCTAGCTAAGTGTAACTCTGGTGCTATTGACAATCTTGTAAAACAAGGCTTATGCATTGTATTACCTGGTAGCTATGAGATATACATTGATATTGTATTAGGATTTCTTAGTACACGAGAATTGCCATTGAATCCTAACAAAGTAATAGCTCAAGCGTTATACCACAGATATGAGTCAGTGAAGAAGACACTTAATCTAGATGATTTTGAAAGTGAAAAACTATTAGGTTCGATATTTTGCCCGATATCTATACCAAAAATATTTCACTTTGTTTTGAGGTGTACAAAACAAGGTATTTTGGGCAATAATCGTGAGTCAAGACTATCCGTTAGAGAATTAAGTCTGAAACATAATAACTTGACAGCTATTATATTGTTTGAAAAATTTTTTAACTATCATTTATCTAAACTGGATTTAAGGCACAATCAAATATTGGATGTTGAGTACCTGCGTTACTTTTCTGAATTCAAAATAACTGAACTTTGGTTGGATGGAAATCCTTTGTGTACACAATATAAAAACTCACAGGACTACATACAAGGTGTAAAAAATATTTTTCCACATCTGCAGAAATTGGATGGTGTAATAATAGGTATGGAGAAAAAGTTCATACCAAGTATACAAACTCATTACCTCAGGGATGGTTCTAAGCTGACATTGATAAAGCAATTTGTTAAGCATTTTTTTACAATGTATGATCAAGAAGATCGAATAATTATGAATGGTCTATATGATAAACATGCGCTTTACTCCATGACTTTGGGAGCTGGTACAAATTATGTACATAAACAAATAGCTAAAGCATTTGTTACAAATAGAAATTTACTTAAGTTTGTGGATTATGCTAAATGTCATGAATTTTTACTACGTGGACCTGACAAAATAATATCTGCATTGAGACGTCAACCTTCTACGTTACATGACATTCATACATTTAATATAGATTTATTATATGAAAGTAATAATCTTTTAGCCATGTCTGTTCAAGGACTGTTTTCTTATAAGGACATCCCTTCTCCTCCTATGATATTCAATAGAACATTTATCATAGTTGGTAAAGAGGATAACGAATATTGTATAACAAATGATCAATATTCCATTGATGGACCTTATGCTAGCAATACAGCGCAGAGTAACATAAAAATAAAGCCTGATATAAAAAATTTAAACAAATTTATTCCAACTATGTTTAGTCCATCGGAAAAGGATCAGCTGCTTGTATTTCTGCAAGAGCTAACATCTATGAATGAAACGTTTTGTTCAAGACATTTGGAAGATGTTGATTGGGATATAAGACGTGCAATTACTACCTTTATAAAAATGTATACACTGAATGATATACCACCAGAAGCTTTTGAATAAATAAATTTTATATGATATAAAGCTCATATTTAATTTAATACTATTTCTAACACTAATACTATACTAAAACTAATTTTATACTTCATAAAAATCCCAAATTCCAAAATTATGAAATAATATTTATTTATGACATAACATTACTCATGAATGACTCATTTTATTACATCATTCAAATGAGACGCCCCATTGATAAATTATTCTATAGAAAATAAGATAGACAACTACTCTCAAAGAGGATTGTGTACCAATCCCAACAAGTGCTTTAAGCTATTTTATCCCGTTTAAGAAAATCAATGATTTCTAACATAAGACGCATATTCGTCAGCTGATCGGAACCTATTGATTGTTTGCTTATTTTGTACCAACTGTGTAGTATAACAAACCTATTAAAATTTAGTTCCCATTTATAAATATCTTCTATTAATAAGAAAATCATGTAAAATCTCTCATATACCATTAATTTATGTTTCATAATTATCGAAATATTCCAAATGATCCGTTTCAGTAATGTAATTCACAAAATTCAAACGATTAATGATCAAGATAGTAGGGATTTTTATCTACGTAGTAGAGGTAGCCCTACTCGCCTGCATTGCAGGTTCCATACCTCATAGGGGCCTGTGGTACATAGCTTGCACGTTTCTGTCAAAAATAATGTCAGCAATGGTAAGTTAAATATTACACGTTACATATTGATTTATATCAAGGCATTACTATTATATTAAAATTAATAGTAAATAAAAATAAGCAGAATCCATCTTAATATTGTTTCATTGATTTTTGTTGAATCACCTATCTTTGAATAGTGACATCAATACTGTGCAACTTACACATTCTGTACCAAGATCTAAATCTAATAAGAATATAAATTTATAATTCATGTTCACAGCGGATGAAAGCAATAAGGTGTCCTACAGATGAGCTTAGTCTCGCCAATTGTGCTATCATTAATCCTGGTGATTTTCCAGATGATGTCAAGTAAGATTATAATTGAGTAATACGAAAAATTTAACTAAATAGAATTGGTTCTATGCCGGGATAAATTAATATTTTCTAGGCACATAGAAGTAACTACTGGTCTAAATCAGCACTTTGTATTTACTGTGAGACATCATCATGGTGTGCCTAGTGGATCAGTTGGTTTCAGCCTCCCCCAACGTAAATGGGCAACGCTTTCTCTTGGTCAAGATATTGATGTTAAACCTTATCATTTTGATCCAACATCTAGTACTGAATGCTTATGCACAATCGTGTTGGAAGCTGACTTTTTACAGAAAAAGTCGTAAGTCTTATTCATGTATAATATATTATAACAAGTATCATATAATATGTATATATATTTTTTTATAGAACATCTCTGGAACCATATAATACAGATGAAATGGCCAAAGATTTCCTGTTTCTCTTTTCGGGACAGGCATTCACTGTGGGTCAGCAACTAGCATTCCAGTTTAAAGACAAGAAAATGCTTGGTCTCGTTGTTAAAAGTTTAGAAGCTGCTGATCTCTCAGCCCTTAAATCAGGACAGAATCCTACACCCAAGAAAACACAAATGGGTCGTTGCTTGGGTGATACAATGATACAATTTGAAAAGGCAGAAAATTCTAGCTTAAATCTTGTTGGAAAAGCAAAGGGAAAAATTGTTCGTCAGTCAATTATTAATCCAGATTGGGACTTCCAAAAGATGGGAATTGGTGGTTTAGATAACGAGTTCAGTGCTATTTTCAGAAGAGCATTTGCATCAAGAGTTTTCCCACCAGAAGTTGTAACCCAGTTGGGTTGCAAACATGTAAAGGGTATTTTACTTTATGGTCCACCAGGAACAGGAAAAACATTAATGGCAAGACAGATAGGTACCATGTTAAATGCAAGAGAGCCAAAAATTGTAAATGGTCCACAAGTCTTGGATAAATATGTTGGAGAGAGTGAAGCTAATATCAGAAGATTGTTTGCTGATGCAGAAGATGAGGAAAAAAGGGTAAAGATAACTTTAAATTTCAATTATATCATTGTGTTTTACTTATTAATATGTTAATAAATGCAATTGTAGAAAATGATAGTTATTAATATAAAATTATTTTCAGCTTGGACCAAACAGTGGATTACATATTATAATCTTTGATGAGATTGATGCCATTTGTAAATCTAGAGGCAGTGTAGCTGGTAATACTGGAGTGCATGATACAGTTGTAAATCAATTACTTGCAAAAATTGATGGTGTGGAACAATTGAATAATATACTTGTTATTGGCATGACTAATAGACGAGATATGATCGACGAAGCTCTTTTACGTCCTGGCAGATTAGAGGTAAATAGATATATACGAAATGTCAGATAATTCTAATTTTAAATACCTTATTACATTAATAATTTATACTTTCAGGTACAAATGGAAATAAGTCTGCCAGATGAACATGGAAGACTGCAAATTCTTAACATTCATACGTCTAGAATGCGAGACTATAAGAAAATACATACTGATGTAGACTTAAAAGAACTGGCAACATTAACCAAAAACTTCAGTGGTGCTGAATTAGAAGGTTTAGTAAGAGCAGCACAAAGTACAGCCATGAACAGGTTGATTAAAGCTTCTAGTAAAGTTGAAGTAGATCCAGCTGCTATGGAAAAACTTATGGTTTCTAGAAGTGACTTTTTACATGCTCTTGAAAATGATGTTAAGCCGGTAAATAAACTTAATTTATAAAAAGAACAAAAATTTTACAAAATAATATTTAATAATATGTTTTGTAACTTTTCAGGCATTTGGTACAAGTGCAGAAGCTCTTGATCACTTACTCACGCGTGGCATTATTACTTGGGGAACACCAGTCACTGAAATTTTATCCGATGGTATGCTTTATATTGAAGAAGCTCGTGCCATAAAAGGCTCAGGTCTTGTATCTGTTCTCCTGGAAGGACCTCCCAACAGTGGAAAAACTGCTCTTGCAGCTCAAATTGCTAAGAACTCTGACTATCCATTTGTTAAGGTTTGCACACCAGAAGACATGGTTGGTTTCACAGAATCTGCAAAATGTTTATCTATACGAAAGGTAATACAACTTCTTTTATTTGACATTGATTTTGATAAACAGACTAAACTGTTTATTTCATATTTTGCAGGTATTCGATGACGCATATCGTTCGCAACTCAGCTGTATTTTGGTTGACAATATTGAACGTTTATTAGATTATGGTCCTATTGGTCCACGTTATTCAAACTTAACATTGCAAGCACTTCTTGTTTTATTAAAGAAGCAACCTCCACGTGGTCGCAAATTATTAATACTCTGCACTACAAGTCGCAGGTAAATTTCTTTCTGTATATAAACAAATACATAATTTATACAGCTATACATATATCCTATGTATTACAGACAAGTTTTGGATGATATGGAAATATTGTCAGCATTTAGTAGCACTATTCATGTTCCTAATTTATCTACACCTGAACATCTCTTAAATGTCTTAGAAGAAGTAGATTTATTCTCACGGAAAGAGATGGCATCATTACATGGCAAACTTCAAGGAAAACGGTAATACATTATCAAAATACGTTATTAAGATATTAGCATACATTTATGTATTCATATAAAAACTTATTCTTCTTTTCTCATTCCAGTATATTTATTGGCATAAGGAAATTATTAGGCCTAATAGATATGGCTCGTCAAGTAGAACCAAATTACAGAATACCGAAATTCCTTTCGAAATTAGAAGAGGAAGGTGGTTTAGAATAATTTGTTCTTTTTAATTGTAATTGTGTAGTATCCCTAGGCTTGCATGACAAATTATTATATATTGCAATAAGTAAATGCAAGAGGACATCAATCTATATAACCAAAAATTGATATGTCAATCTATCAAATATAATGCCTTCATTAGTACTTTTTGGGATAACAAGTGGTGAAATCATAAGATCAATAATGCTAACACATTATAGTGAATTTATAACATGATTATGCACTAGCAAGGATGGGAAAATATCTTCCACCTAAAATGGTATTGTCTATTTTATGGACCATTTACAATTTAAAAGGAATGAAGTAAATATTTATATTTATTTTTTATTTTTTTTATCATAAATGATTTTTATGAAAACAAATATGTTAAGTAAATTTGATTTTGTATGTTAGTAACCATACAAAATTTGGCTTCCAAAATATATCATTAAATGATACTTTTAACTTTGGAAATTATAATTACTTTACTACAGGTGCTATAAGTGATGGTAGAGTAATAGAAAAATGTTATTGTAACTTCTTACAAAAAATATTATATTTCATTTAGCTTCGTGACATGTAAGTCATTGCTAAAATTTTCAATTAATATATGTGTAAATCTGCAACAGTATTTAAATATTTAGTGCAACTATAGACAATTAAATGTCTTTAAAGTATATAACAAATGTACAAATGCTAATAGAAAAATGTAAAAAAGAAATGTTGTGTTCCGGTTACATGATTATAATATACATACATATATGTGTAGAATCGTTACTTCACAAAACATAAACAGTGAAAATATGAAAATAACTATTCCCTTATGTTATGTGTACAGCTTTATGTAGTATATGTACAGCTTATATGTCTATTGCAATGTACAGGTACAAACAGAATTTTTTATTTATTTGTTTATGTAGTTATATTTCTCTCCACAAGTAATGCATTTATTTTTTACTGTATTTCATAAAATCCACAATTAGCAATTGAATAAGAATCAATGTTATCTCAGTAGATAAACAATTAGATATGTGTAAATCTGTTGTTAAACTTATCCAGTGTTTTCAAATATTATAGCAAAATATTACTGTTTCTATCTAAGTACACTGATATATGTTTGTGGTCATTTCAAGCAATAAATGTAAAACATGATACATGTATTCGCAAATGATTTATGGAATGTAATTGTTCATTAATTAACAATGTAACAATATACTGAAGAAAAATACAAAAAAATATTAAAGATACATGTATGTATGTACAGTAATAATGTTCAGTGTATGTACATGTATTTACGATACAAAAGAAATGATTAACAAAATGTTAGTTTCAATAAAAGAATTACAATAAAAAAATGTATAAACAATTTGCTTAATGAACAAGAAATGTCATTAAAATTCTATCATTACTATCGCGCAGTTTGACTCTGCAAATTTCGAACGAGCTAAGTTCAAAATCGAATGGTAAGACGCGGGGCTGCGCGGGACAAAGCCTTACCATAGACAAGGAATAAGATAAACCTGACATGCAATGTAAATTTTGATATTACCGACTTCGATTATTGGATTGAATCACAGACGATGTATAGGATAGACGTATCATGCAATGTAAATTTTTGTCCCACGGTTTTGGGGCTACGTAGCCCCATTACCATTTTAGTGTCACATGCGACAATATCGGTTTAGAATGGAAAAAGGCAACAGCGCTACCGAATCGGTAGAGATTATAACTAAATATTACGATTGTTAATTATTTGTTACTGACATGAATAACAATTCGAATCAAACGATAGAATCGAAATTTAATGAAAAAAATCACAGTAGCCGTACCATATTTGCCATACTATATTTATAAATTAATAACTTTTTGATATATGTATACATACACCAAAAAAAGGGTTACTTTTTTCTTGATGCACTATATTGACTTGTGCCAATCTGTGAGGATACATAGTGGGAGTATGAGATCCTTCGACTTTAGACACTTATATCTCTTCAAGTAATTCCCATAGCCGAATAATAGTAACACGTGCTTGTAGCTTGAAGTCTTAGCTTTCGAACGAGTCATAGAACGTGCAGATCGGCCGAAAATTGCATTCGGTAGGAGAGTTCGCGCGGTCGAAGTCGAAATCTCGATGTCAGAAAATCGACTTTTTGGGATCGACCCTTTGGAAATGGTAGTCCAGAGCCCCCAATCTTCGGCCGAATGGCCTGATCGATGGCTCGTTCGAAAGAGGACGGTCCAGGGTACACCATAGGATAGGGGCTTTCTCCGTATCATCTCAGCATCATCGTCGTTATAGCTTCCGAAAGTTTGCAAGCTTACCGTACTCGTTCTAATTGTCACAGCCATACCATGCAAGTATCATCTTGTAGGTTGAACTTCTAGCTATCGAACGCGCCATTAATCATTAGAATCGGTCGAGAACTCCTGGCGCTAGAAGCGTTTAAGTGAGCACCAAAAATCCTGATTTTTCACTTTTCTTTTTTCAACTTTAGACGCTTATATCTCCTCAAGTAATTTCCATAGCCAAATGATAGTTACACGTGCTTGTAGCTTGAAGTCTTAGCTTTCGAACGAGTCATAGAACGTGCAGATCGGCCGAAAATTGCATTCGGTAGAAGAGTTCGCGCGGTCGAAGTCGAAATCTCGATGTCAGAAAATCGACTTTTTGGGATCGACCCTTTGGAAATGGTAGTCCAGAGCCCCCAATCTTCGGCCGAATGGCCTGATCGATGGCTCGTTCGAAAGAGGACGGTCCAGGGTACACCATAGGATAGGGGCTTTCTCCGTATCATCTCAGCATCATCGTCGTTATAGCTTCCGAAAGTTTGCAAGCTTACCGTACTCGTTCTAATTGTCACAGCCATACCATGCAAGTATCATCTTGTAGGTTGAACTTCTAGCTATCGAACGCGCCATTAATCATTAGAATCGGTCGAGAACTCCTGGCGCTAGAAGCGTTTAAGTGAGCACCAAAAATCCTGATTTTTCACTTTTCTTTTTTCAACTTTAGACGCTTATATCTCCTCAAGTAATTTCCATAGCCAAATAATAGTTACACGTGCTTGTAGCTTGAAGTCTTAGCTTTCGAACGAGTCATAGAACGTGCAGATCGGCCGAAAATTGCATTCGGTAGAAGAGTTCGCGCGGTCGAAGTCGAAATCTCGATGTCAGAAAATCGACTTTTTGGGATCGACCCTTTGGAAATGGTAGTCCAGAGCCCCCAATCTTCGGCCGAATGGCCTGATCGATGGCTCGTTCGAAAGAGGACGGTCCAGGGTACACCATAGGATAGGGGCTTTCTCCGTATCATCTCAGCATCATCGTCGTTATAGCTTCCGAAAGTTTGCAAGCTTACCGTACTCGTTCTAATTGTCACAGCCATACCATGCAAGTATCATCTTGTAGGTTGAACTTCTAGCTATCGAACGCGCCATTAATCATTAGAATCGGTCGAGAACTCCTGGCGCTAGAAGCGTTTAAGTGAGCACCAAAAATCCTGATTTTTCACTTTTCTTTTTTCAACTTTAGACGCTTACATCTTCTCAAGTAATTTCCATAGCCAAATGATAGTTACACGTGCTTGTAGCTTGAAGTCTTAGCTTTCGAACGAGTCATAGAACGTGCAGATCGGCCGAAAATTGCATTCGGTAGAAGAGTTCGCGCGGTCGAAGTCGAAATCTCGATGTCAGAAAATCGACTTTTTGGGATCGACCCTTTGGAAATGGTAGTCCAGAGCCCCCAATCTTCGGCCGAATGGCCTGATCGATGGCTCGTTCGAAAGAGGACGGTCCAGGGTACACCATAGGATAGGGGCTTTCTCCGTATCATCTCAGCATCATCGTCGTTATAGCTTCCGAAAGTTTGCAAGCTTACCGTACTCGTTCTAATTGTCACAGCCATACCATGCAGGTATCATCTTGTAGGTTGAACTTCTAGCTATCGAACGCGTCATTAATCATTAGAATCGGTCGAGAACTCCTGGCGCTAGAAGCGTTTAAGTGAGCACCAAAAATCCTGATTTTTCACTTTTCTTTTTTCAACTTTAGACGCTTATATCTCCTCAAGTAATTTCCATAGCCAAATGATAGTTACACGTGCTTGTAGCTTGAAGTCTTAGCTTTCGAACGAGTCATAGAACGTGCAGATCGGCCGAAAATTGCATTCGGTAGAAGAGTTCGCGCGGTCGAAGTCGAAATCTCGATGTCAGAAAATCGACTTTTTGGGATCGACCCTTTGGAAATGGTAGTCCAGAGCCCCCAATCTTCGGCCGAATGGCCTGATCGATGGCTCGTTCGAAAGAGGACGGTCCAGGGTACACCATAGGATAGGGGCTTTCTCCGTATCATCTCAGCATCATCGTCGTTATAGCTTCCGAAAGTTTGCAAGCTTACCGTACTCGTTCTAATTGTCACAGCCATACCATGCAAGTATCATCTTGTAGGTTGAACTTCTAGCTATCGAACGCGCCATTAATCATTAGAATCGGTCGAGAACTCCTGGCGCTAGAAGCGTTTAAGTGAGCACCAAAAATCCTGATTTTTCACTTTTCTTTTTTCAACTTTAGACGCTTATATCTCCTCAAGTAATTTCCATAGCCAAATGATAGTTACACGTGCTTGTAGCTTGAAGTCTTAGCTTTCGAACGAGTCATAGAACGTGCAGATCGGCCGAAAATTGCATTCGGTAGAAGAGTTCGCGCGGTCGAAGTCGAAATCTCGATGTCAGAAAATCGACTTTTTGGGATCGACCCTTTGGAAATGGTAGTCCAGAGCCCCCAATCTTCGGCCGAATGGCCTGATCGATGGCTCGTTCGAAAGAGGACGGTCCAGGGTACACCATAGGATAGGGGCTTTCTCCGTATCATCTCAGCATCATCGTCGTTATAGCTTCCGAAAGTTTGCAAGCTTACCGTACTCGTTCTAATTGTCACAGCCATACCATGCAGGTATCATCTTGTAGGTTGAACTTCTAGCTATCGAACGCGTCATTAATCATTAGAATCGGTCGAGAATTCCTGGCGCTAGAAGCGTTTAAGTGAGCACCAAAAATCCTGATTTTTCACTTTTCTTTTTTCAACTTTAGACGCTTATATCTTCTCAAGTAATTTCCATAGCCAAATGATAGTTACACGTGCTTGTAGCTTGAAGTCTTAGCTGTCGAACGAGTCATAGAACGTGCAGATCGGCCGAAAATTGCACTCGGTAGAAGAATTCGCGCAGTCGAAGTCGAAATCTCGATGTCAGAAAATCGACCTTTTTCGGTCGATTCAACTTGGTCGTTCTCTCGGTGAACGCAGTATATATATTGATATTACCGACTTCAATTATTCGGTTGAATATGGTTCCTAAACTCACTGCTTCATATCGTAGAGGGCGTAAGAAAACGTATGTTTTTTCGTACGATCGATATTTCAGTACATAGGACACAAAATCTCATAGGATGACAGGTCTATTCTTATACCTCGTCTGTGGTCGAATATGATTCCTAAATTCACCGCTTTATATGGTAGAGGGCGTAAATAAACGTCTGTTGTTTTGCACGATTGGTATTTCAGTACATGGGACACGAAGTCCCATAAGATGATAGGTCTATCCTTATACCTCGTCTGTGCTTGAATATAGTTTCTAAACTCGCCACTCCACATTGTAGAGGGTGTAAGAAATCCTCTGTTTTTTTCGTACAATCGGTATTTCAGTACATGGGACACGAAATTCCGTAAGATGGGTCTATTCTTATGAAGCTTTTACTATTAATAACTTAATTATTATTAAAATTCCAACATCCTGTACTCTCCCTTTAGCGCGCGAGTGAATAATGTTGGTAGTAAAATAAAATATTATCGAATCACGATATTCGTTAACTGACAATTATCGAAACATTAAGTATCGATACAAAATGGCGATATATCAAATCAAATGTATCGATACTGTATCGCCCATCTCTATTGTATAGTGAGTGTTTTAAGATGGCGGATTCGAATGAGAAATTATTAGTGGAGTTACTTAAAAAACCTGGAAATAATGTGTGTGCAGATTGTGGGGCTAAAAGTGAGTGCGTTTCGTATTGAATCTTTATAAATATTCAATTTTGTGACTCGACGAATTGTATTAAAGATGATACGAATAAGTGTATCTAGTTAAAACAAATTGTGGTTACGTCTACGGAATATACTTATCTACATTATTATGAATTACTGAATAACATAACAAAAAAGTATTTTGTTTTTAAATGAATAAATATTCTACCATATTTTTATACCCTGGTTAGAATTCTAATGTAATTCTAATCACTTCAAAAAGCTGTTATTACATCATATTGTAATGTTTGAGCTTTATATACGATATATTCATTAAGCGTGCGATATAATCAAATTTTTCATTTAGAAAAGTTATAAGGGTACTTAAGTAGTTAATTATTTTGTTGTACATATTTGTTGTATTTGCCAAATGGATATATTAATGTTAAATTTAAACTATTAGTCTTTCATTTAATGTTATTTGTATTGTAATTATACAAATGTATTTTAAACATTTTTTGTAGACAGCTTTAATAACAATATTATATAAAAAGGACAAAAAACAAAACCTTACCTTTCCTATATTTCTATATTTCAGACCCAGAATGGGCTTCTTACAATATAGGAATATTTGTTTGTACAAGATGTGCTGGAGTACATAGGTCTATGGGTGCACATATTTCCAAAGTAAAACATCTGAAACTAGATAGATGGGAGGACTCTCAAGTAAATAGGATACGTGAAGTAGGTAATATAGCAGCAAGACTACACTATGAGGAGCGCGTACCACCTTGCTACCGTAGACCAAATCCAGATGCTCCTCAGTAAGTTTCTTTGTGACATGTTAGTTTGTTTTTCTTTTAATACTATTCAACATTAAAAGTACATTAATATGATAAAATAAAAATTGTGTATTAGTAGCATAATGTAATGAATGAATGGTAGAATATAACTTAGTCTTTGTCACATGGGAAGTGGTTAAATACCACAAAGCAGGAAGTTGCAATCACGTGATTCATGATTACATATTTGTTTGTATAACATTAAAGAATACTTAGTATGATATTGCATTCTTATAAAATATAAAATCATCTAAGATGAATTTAAGGATGTTACTACCAAAAAATGATTTCAATCAATTGACAGAGTTTTGGTAGAGCAATGGATACGAGCCAAATATGAAAGAGAAGAATTTTGTCATCCAGAAAGGCAGAATCATTATGTGTCAGGATTTATGGAAGGATTTTTAATGAAACGAGGGAAAGAAGATTCACGGTATCATCCTCGTAAATTTGTCTTATGTGAAGCAGAGGATACATTAAAGTACCACGTTAAGGAAAATAAGGTATTTTTAGATAAACAATTAAAATACTTGAAAATTTTGTTTCAAGTCCCTATCTCTTTAAATGATGTTATTATCATGTCTTCTATTCAATAAAGGAACCAAAAGCTATTCTTAGGATATCAGAATTAAATGTAGCTTTTGCTCCACCTAAAACCGGTAACCAAAATAGTCTTCAAATATCTTTTATGAAAGATAGCACTACAAGACATATCTATGTATATCATGAAGATCCAGAAGTAATTACAAATTGGTATTTGGCTATACGGTGCGCAAAACTACATCGTTTACAAGTTGCTTATCCTGGTGCAACAGAGGCTGAATTATTATCACAACTTACAAGAGATTTTCCTAGAGAAGGATTTCTGTGGAAAACAGGTCCTAGGCATAGTGATGCTTATAAAAAGAGATGGTTTACTCTAGATGGGAGGAAACTTATGTACCATGATGATCCTATGGTTTGTACACATACATGTGTGTGTATTATTTTTTATCAAAAATTACACCTTTAATATTTTTTTCTATTGACATAAAGGATGCACATCCCAAAGGTGAAATTTTCTTGGGTCATAGTTCAGAAGGCTTTGCAGTTAAAACGGGGGTTCCCCCAGGTGCTAGGGATCAAGGCTTCTCTTTTACTCTTGAAACACCTGAAAGAAGTTATCTTTTATCTGCTCAAAGTGATGATGATAGAACACAGTGGATGAATGTAATACAAAAAGTAATAGATAAACCACTTACTCCTCAAGATGCTACAGGTGAGTATCATTTGAATTAAAATTAATTTTGTGTCTTCTATTCTTAATTACATAGTATCTTTTACATTACATGGATAATATATTGTTATAGTAGCAGCACGTCTTGTAAGAAAACGCACAGCTAGTGGAACCATGCATATATTTTCTTCTGTAAGGTAGGGCTGGATCCCCCTTAGGCATCTTTCCTAATTTTTGTCATATATTAGACCAACCAATTGAATTATTGAAATAATAACAGCAAGTTAAGGTAATATGTTTCTCAACATGCCTAGTGAATGGTTAATATCATATTTGTAGCTGCATATTGTCATTCAATCACATATATTTATATATACATATGTATATATATCATTGCACGCTATGTTGCTTACATTGTATACATAAGACTGGTCAAAGGAATTTAATGCAAATTTAGTATAAGAATAATTTTCTTCAGAAAAGATTTTTATCTGATGATACTTGCGATGTGCTGTCAAAAAAATTGACAGTATTATGCATATGTAGTAACAAGCTTTTACGTGGCAGTAGTATCTTTGTGATATTTCATTATATTTTACAGAGAGAACACATAAATGTTTTCATATATCTTCTATATTTTTGTATAAATGCTTTAGATTTATACATCAATCTATGGAATTTTTTTGTTTCTTCTGAGTATATGAAATTTTTTTCAAAATTACTTTCTAAAATATAACTATTCTAATTTGTTTTCACAATTACATTTATATTACTTATTGAAGTAGGTAATAGCTTTATATCTACTCTATTAGTCTTCATTTATACATACATAAATAATTTTTCAAGATTTGTAAATAAGAACTTGGAAAAAAACAAAATTGTAATTTTTGTTTTAGATGACAAACATCCGCGCATACATACAGGGTAGTTAATTTAATATTATGGTATAAAAAAACATGTTTATTTACTCATTTTATTAAATTTGAGTAGATTATTGTTAATTTAATCAAGAATGTGTGATGTTAAAAAGTTCTATATAGCAGTAGACATCTTGTAGCTTCATTCATTTTGTTAATGGTGCTACCAAGGTGACTATACCTACTGTTCTACAGAAATTATATTTTACATTCAGAGTGTTAGTGTTATATAGTACAAGTCAATGTGAATTTAATGATACACGTATGATAAAGTATTATTTCCAAAGAGGCATTAGCACTAAATTGTAAACTTTATATTCTTCTTTATAATTTGTTTTTTTTTTTTTTTTTTGTATATGAAATAAATTATTTTTCGATATATTATTGGAATAGTTAGAATTTTACATTTATTAATGAGAAAAAGAAACAGCATCCTATATTTGAAAGTTTATTTGAAACTGTAGTGCTAATATCTCATAAAATTACAATTTAATAGTCAGTGAAATAATTATAAATTTTCAGTGTAAATTTATTATGATCAAGTAATAAAAAAAATTATTTAAAATAGTCATGTCTGACTTATTCAAAAAATTATTGTAATAATGCTGACATTGACAATGAATATACTAATAATGATGATGATAATGACATAACTGTTATAATTATATTACTACTACTATTACTGCTACTATTGATATTACTACCACTTCTACTAGTACCACTACTACTACTACTATTATTATTAATAATAATGTATAAAAACTGCCAATATATACATTTACTTTTTAGTATAGAATAATAAAGTACAGTCAAATATCATTCAAATTAATGAAGGAATATTATATTCAAATGTGTAACTATTCGTAGATATGAGAAAATAATTTAATTGTTCTCTATAATTCAAGAAAGCAAATAATTACGACAAAATAAAACAAAAATGTTGTAACATCTGTCACAGCAATAACTTCTATGTCAAAGAAGCAATGTAAAGATGAAAAACTACTTATGTAAATGTTACATACTTTAATACAAATCTAACCAAAGTTTCTAATATAATCTTTTTTTCATAAATAAAATTGAGTAATAGTTTTAAGTCTATTTTCCAATTTGTAACATGTTAAATAATGGTAGGAATATATCTTCTAATATTTCATTTGATATGTAGATTCATTGTAAGTCAAAGAAATATGGGTTATGGAAATATGGAAGATATATAATATATATGTTAATCATTAATGTCATTTTTGTGATGAAATTCAATTGAATGAACATTTTTTATGTAGCAAAGAGTGGCTCCCTATTTTCTAGGACAACGAAGAAAATCACTAGACCTTCTGAAGAGCTAGAGTGCGCTAGTATAGATTTGAAAGATATTCGAGACACTTGGGAACAGTTATCCTGCGATAGTAGCCGCAGGATAAATCTATATAGTTTTAAGAACGATACCATAACTAATTCTAATCAATTCTAATTATGGCAATATTCATATGTCTATGATATCTTTTTTTCCTTTTATTATTGCACTATCGATGACAATAGAAACATTTCATGAGATACGTTATAAAAAATTGTTATAATTTTTATGTAAAAGAAAATGAATAACAAGGTACATAATAGATTAACATGCTATAGATATTACTATATTAATCACTTTTAATTTATGCCATTAATCATTATTAATTTCATTCTTATTGTTAAATTCGCCTAAAGGAACATTTTTTATGTAGCATAAAATATTCACCCAACACAATGCTGCTATACTAATATATGTAATACGTAAAGCAGGAGGGATTAATACAAAATTAAAAAATTGTACAGGTATCCAAAACAGGCATGATGTCTGAAAGTAAGACATGAGAGTGAACAAAAAGTATATAAAATCAAAATTTTTTAAATATTTTTTACATGTATTTTAGGTAGGATAATTTACCTGAAATGTTTTGACAAACTTTGCTTTAAATTCTGCAAAAATATTGGGTTTACTTTCCATTAAACTCATGCCTAGAATGTAGTAAATAAAAAATGTTATCAATCAATTTGAATAATATAATATTATAAGACAAAGTGATTATACTAACTGGTAAAGAATAGGAGGAGTAATACTGGTGTTAAGATAAATTGATCAAGAACAAGTTTAGTTAGAATCACTTTTGTGGATTTGCTACTATAACGCAAATCTAACCATTTGTACCTGATAATATAAAGAAGACATATTTTTTTAACTTTTAAGGAAAATATTAGTAGTAGAGATATTGTAATTGGTATTTAAAAATGTGAGACTTATACATCTATACTAAGTTCATATCTTTCATATGGAAATTAAAGCTTTAAAATTCAAATTAAAAATACCATCCATGCAACACTGGTCCGGCTATAAAACAACCATATATAGCATATCTCTTAAGGCGTGGCCAATTATATTGTTGCATTGACATCGAAGATTCATGATCTGACAAACCCAAGGAATCATTACATTTTCGTACCCAAATAAGTATTGGTTTATCAATGCTTTCTGATTTCAACTGAAGTGTGGATACTGGCTGAATAGTCTAAAATACAAGTAAATAAAATGTAGTCCAATAATATATTTGCATAGTATATCATCAATAGAATCATATAAATATCCTATACAATGAATTGGCATTGTAAATTACCTTGGAGTTTTTATTATAGCTTTGTTGTGCAAATTCAGCACATGTATAAAAAAAACCGTACGTCACAGTATTAAAAAGTAATGGTCTTCTTTGTGTAAATTTGCTTAATTTGAGTAACATATTTCGCATCTTCTTATTGTATATGGAAAATTCTTAAAATCATAGTCATTATATTATTTTTATTTTTATATGCTTATTAGCTATCCATAATAATACTTTAAATGATATTAGCAGTCATTCTGATTTATTTATTTAACCAATTGCTGAATGAGTACTTATATAATTAAGTTTTTAATAATTGAGAACTCAATTGTATTTAAGATATATTTTTAGCAAAATTTTCTTTACATTAAATAAAATATGTTCCTGACAAAATTTAATTAATAAAAATAGATGATAAACTTTCTATAAAAACAGTTATCTATACTTACCTTAATTAGAAGTGAGATACTTTACTACAAAATTAAAAGCGACAAAAACACTACGCGCGAATTAGATCGATCGAAGTCGCAAATAAATATATCGTGATTTTATGAAATTCTATTAACCAAATTGGAGAAATATAGCCCTTATGTCAAGTAAAAAAATAAAAATAATCTTTCCAACGACCACGCATATCGCACTACATTGCAACAAGCAATCACAGTAAATCTCTGTATGTCCCTCGGTATCACTTAACTTTAATCCATCGTTGCGTCAAACCACTTAAATACTAATCGCCGCCGGTTATACTAATTCTGTACCATTTGTATAAATTAGAATAATGAAATAAGTACAGTGGAAATTAATATATGATATAAAAATATATTAACAAATAATTTTTAAATACAAATGCATCATATAGATAACTGCAAATCATTGATCTTGATAAATACTGAATCAATGGCAAATAAATATGACCGGTACTACAGCTTATCTTTAACAGTTATCTATGGCATCATTCGACATTATAAAAATCATCTCGAATAGAATCCAATGTCTCCGAATATAACCAATCTTTCCATTTTGGATTTACATCATTTTCCAAAGTAATCTCTTGAAAAATGTCGCTTCTTTCGACCTATTTAATATTACATACTATAAGTACGACTGTATATTTCATGAAATATTGAATGTATATTTAAATACATTACCTCGTGAAAATTCAATTTTCGAAACATATTTACACTCGTTTCGTTATCTAAAGTTATTTTTACTCGGTATTTCTTTACGTTTAAAACCTCTATCCCTAAAAATGTATATATATATAATTAAAAGCGCATATTTTATATATAGATAAAATATAAAAATCATATAAAAAAATGCAAACCATAACGAAGCATGAGAAGCATGGCCTCCCACCCTCTTCTTTTACCTCTGCTTTCTTTTTCTGCTATCATAATTTCAGCTTCCGCCGTAAATTTACATTCCGTATCGTTAAAGAATAAATTTGTATCTCCAATCATAGCAGCTATTCATCGTAAAAGTTAAAAAATATATTAAATTATGATAATAAAGTAGTATTTTTTAAAATTTGTAACGCGTTAGAAATATTTTCTTTTCGAGAATTCAAACATACCGATTTCATCTCCGGTTGATTGAAAGATTGATTTGTCTAAAACGATGAAAGTACATTCTGAAAATAAACAAAATGACTTTTATCAGAGATTTTTTAAATTATATGGACAGGAATAGAAAATTAAATAAGATATAAAAACTTATTTCTCTAGCGTATTTCACTAAGTTGACGATAACATTCATTTAAATTTCTCGGATTAATAACCGGGAATTTTAAATATATTGCTATCTTATATTATATATAAATATTTAAATTTAATGAAAAGTTCATTAGAAATGCCTGTTTTCGTAAAATAATCGGAATTTTGTGTCATATTTTTTCTATCATTTAAATAATAATCAGTGATTTACTATGATCGTCCAGGAGCCAATCTTTTTGCATCTCATATTCCTCCGTCAAAGTCAGTGGTTCCGAAGCTGTAAGATGTTGTAACTCTGGTGATTTCATCCATTCGTGATATCTGAAAGCATATATTAATTATTAATCATATTAAATGCATAAAACGAACTGATTTTTTTTGCCGTGATACGGGGGAGAATTTTGGACATTAAAAATGGTGGAATTAGTGGAGAGCTGAAATGTTGGCGAGAGTCAAATGTTCGCGAGTGCATATTACCTCGTAACATGTTTTTCCATATATGGAACTAGTATCACATTTTTACCAATAATACGAGTGAACTTGTTTTTTTTCATTATGCACAAGAAATTTGTAGGATACGATTAAATTAATTGCTAAACGACAATGGAGAAGAGGTTATCTTATCAACGTTCATCGATGCTCTGCCATATTGAATTTCTCGGGGGTATGATTTTTCAAGGGGTCGAAATATTGCAGTAATATTTTATTGTGACGTTTACAGTGTAAATATTGCGGCATATTTAAAGCGGTTCGCAGTATTGATAATTGTTAATAAAGAAAATGGCTTATAATTTTCCCGGAGTGCCAACAGCGGCTATGTCGCCAATGGGTAAAGCTCTCTATCATAACAATTACTTACATTTACATATTTTCTGATATGGCATAAAATAATTTAAAGGTAAATTTTAGTAAAGTACTTCTTTTGATTTTTAACACAATTATGGATTTTCTTTAACAAGGTATGGGTCCAATGGGTCCATTAGGACCAATAACGGGACCTCAAAGTTTCATGGAACTAGCTGGTCAAGGGTTTCCACCTTTACCACCGCCTATACCTCTTCCTGGAATGAATGACTCACCATTAGAATTCAGCACCAATAAAAATCAACCCCCTATTGTGCGCGAAAGTTCAGAAGATACTAATGAGAGACGAAGTGAAAAAAATGATAACAGACGTGAACGTGATGGTCGTGATAGTAGGGAAAATCGAGACAATAGTAGAAGGTATTTAGTTTTTAGCATATATGAGAAAAAAGTTGACTTAACAAGACATGAACCTACCTTTATTTCTTTTTGAATAGATCAAGAGGAGATCGTAATGAAAGAAGGGAGAGAGATCGAGATAGAAGGGAAGAAAGAAATGAAAGAGATCGAAGGGAGGACAGAAGAGTTGAAGATAGAAGCAATATAAATTCTACGAGTAATAATAATAATAATCATAGCAATTCAAGTAATAGTGATATGCCATCTAATACAGCAAGCAGCACACCTAGTTTAGGACCTCAATTGGAACCAACAACAGGAGTTTGGGGAATGGGTGTTGGATATCCTATGATGGGAATGGGACCAATGGGACCAATGGGTCCTATGATGAGTGAAATGACATTAGGTCCACATATGGGACATGCTCATGGTTATGGGCCAATGAGTATGGGAATACTGCCACATGATAGTGGTATGATAGGTGCACCAATATTGGGGCCTGAGCAAATCATGACAGATACTGCGGCTCAAATAATGAGTGGTGCATTGCCACCACCATCTGCACCTCCACAAGGTACTAAGGATATTATACATTGCAAAAGTTGTACATTGCTTCCACCAAATCCAAATGCACCACCACCAACTACAAGAGAAAGACCACCAGGATGTAGAACAATTTTTGTTGGAGGTATTTATCGTATGTCCAAGCTCATCCTAGATTGTATATTTTGCCAATTCCTAAATTTACTTGTGAATATATTTCTATGACTCTGTCTATATGCACAGGTTTACCAGAAAACATGACAGAAACAATCATTCAAGAAATATTTGAACGATGCGGAGAAATAACCACTTTACGTTTATCTAAGAAAAATTTTTGTCATATACGTTTTGTTTTGGAAGGTAGTGTTGATGCAGCCATATATCTTTCTGGTTATAGAGTAAGAATAGGTTCCAGTGGGGATTCTGCAAATACAGGAAGACTTCATGTAGATTTTGCTCAAGTATGTTGACAATGTTTCTATTTTTTATTATTATGTTTATCCAGTTTGATTTAACATTATAGAATATTATATACTATATATTTGCATGTACAATATATAGGCTAGAGATGATCAATATGAATGGGAGTGTAGACAACGACAATTACAACGAGAACAACGTCATAGAGAAAGAGTAGAGAAAGAACGTCAACGTCCACCATCGAGTCCCCCGCCTGTTGTACATTATACAGACCATGAAGCTTCAAATATATGTGAAAAAATTAAGCAGGATGACACTTTTATGAAAGCTGTACAAGTAAATCATTATATTATTATTTTATTGTTTTTTTATGTTTCACAGTCAAAAAAATAATATTACTATTTATCCGTAGGTTGTGGTAACATGGCTTGAACGTGGAGATTGTACTAAACGGAATGCCAACACTTTCTACTCCATGATACAATCAACAAATTCTCATGTCCGGCGATTGCTCACAGAAAAAGCTGCATACGAAGAGGAATTGCAAAAAGCAAAGGAAGTTATGAAAGGCAGAATGCAAGGATTACTCATTCAGTGTACGTGTATATTTTCTTTCTACTTTGTCATGTGGGTCTCTACTATTGTACATTTTACTTTGTATGCAGAAGTATATCTGTATACATATATCGCTTTATCTGGTAAGTTTATCGTTGTGATGAGTCTAAACGAGTTCCTATCCTCATCCAATTTGGATCTTACCAACAAGTTTCAAATCATTCTAGCAATGATTTGGTCAATAATGAACAAAGTCAAATATTTTGTTCTTCTTTTCATCTTTAAAGCAAATATTACACATTATGATGTGGTAAATAGCCAATTTATTTAGTATGTTATCCAGGTACACACAAAGGTATGTTTCACTTTTCCAATCAATTATAAAAAACAATTTGAAAGTTGAATATTTCACAATAATATTATTGGAATTAGAAGTGATACGAAAGATTAATAAATTCTACTTTGTAACTATCTTGTTACAATATTCAAGTTTGAGTACATCATTAAGTAACAATTATACTACTACGGTCAATGCACATTCAGGGACGACTTGATAGGAAGGACAAAGAAAATAGGAGTGTATAAGGTGGGTGAAGAATGCTGTCTTTCGATTCAGATTCTGATAATTATAACCAATGTGCACAGTTCATCATAATGTTCATCTAATAGAAACATAGTGTACTGAAAAGTTGCATGCTTGCCAATGCTAAGGATTAAGGGTGATGGGCTATAAATATTTTCATTGAAAAGGCAATTTTAAATTGGAATTTTTTACTACATTTGTTGCTATGTTTAAAAATACAGTGTCTAATTAAAATTTAATAGCATGGATACATACGTATTGTTGGTCTAATAGAACATACATTTTAAAATTGTCTTGTACATTGGAAACCTCCGCAGATTGTAAGTCATTAGCCATAAATTACAGGACAAATAATGCATATTTTCTCTCAGGAAATAAGTATTTTTTGTCAACTTTGAAATAGAAATTGGCAGCAGAGATATAAGGTGAAAGAAATTAGGAAATAGCTAAACATTAGCTAACTTTAAGTATAAATGTCTATTAAGTTTAGCTGTTCATTACATTTATAAGATGTACTGACTGAGCTTAGCATGATATATATAAATTTCAAGGAGTTATCAAGGCTACTTATAAGTACATGTGAATTGTGTTAAAATAGAGATACAATTAAAAATCCAGGAGTCCTAGAAAGATACTTTTATCAGATTTGGTCAAATACCTGAAGAGTTTAAGCAAGATCATATAAAATGAGAGTATAACATATAGTCCAAAACAAATGTAGGGTTTGAAAAAAAGGTGTACAACAAAAGATTTGTTGTGTTTTTGTATGCAACATGCGACATCCATGTCATCAACAGTCAGTCAGATCGAACGTGTCTTTACTGCGGCTAGCCACAAGAAGGTGTGGGATCATTTCACTAAGGCTCAACGGAAGAACATCGAAATGTGGAAGAAACAATCTTCGGTATGTATGTGCATTCCCACACCAGCAGAGTGTCAGATATTTTTCTTTTCCGAACAATTGACAATAACTTGATTAAAAATTTATTTTACATATTGCTTATTTGTGCAATTGCATGATACGTACCATAAGCCAAGCACGCTCATTTTGTAAAACAATTTTTCAAATATCCAGGTAAGTATGAGAAAAGAAAAATGCTTTATAAAATGGTCAGACACATGCTTTCTGCACGCAACAATTTTAATCTTTTGTTGGAAAAATCGCTAATGAAAAAGGTAATACATAATTCGAGCTATGTAAGTAGGGCAAATACAACATTGGAATAACAGGTAACAAAGATCTAATGATCTTAATAACAGGAAATAGATGAAATGACCAGCATGGATTCACTGAAGGATTTGTATAATAAAAAAATGAAATTTCTTAAAAACATTATTTCTTACATATTTTATTTCTGTACTTCAAGCATACTAATTTTAATAGGAAGCGTAAATATGTTTAACATTTGTCATTGATGGGCATTAAATATATCGTAATATTAAAGAACCCTCAATTTATTATCATGTGAGCTTTGAATTACAGAAAATGTAGCTTTACATTTTTATATGTCCCAAGCATTGTATATCGATTAAAATGATGCATATTAGAAAAAAAGATGACAACCTGTGCTGATCCAGAAAGCAGCATATTATGCATGATTTTGTGTACATACTGATTTATCTTAACTTCTACCAATTTAATGATTTTGGCATAATAGGAAATTAAAGCGGTTCAGTTAGAAGACACTCTTATGGAAGGGGAAGGTGAAATGGATGTCTCTGATTGCGAAGAGGAGCCACAAAGGAAGAAGACACGAATCCAAGCGGACAGTAGCGATGAAATTGAAAAGATGCAGACTTTAAAAGAAGAAAACGATAGTTTAAGATGTCAGCTTGAAGCATATAAAAACGAGGTAAGCTTCGCCAAACTTGATTCTTTATAAATACATACTTCCATATAATTCACTTTCATATTATGGAGACTTCTGCTTATTCAGGTTGATCTATTAAAGTCCGAAACAAAGTCAGATATCGATGCAAAAGATAAACAAATGAAAATGTTACAACAAACGTTGAAAGGTATGCAGGAACAACTACTGCAGTCTAGAAAACAACAAGCGCAAGACGATCAAAAGATCAAAGATTTAACTGTTAAACTTAATGCCACCAAGAAAGAAGAACCACGAGAAAGTGAAATAATAACTCTCGATAAAGATGACGACATCAGCGAAGAACCTCGCACACCTAAACAATTAATTTTAGCATCTAATTTTGTCCAAGTTACGCAAAAAGATGCGAAACTTATAGGTAAAATATTACTACCACATTTCATTGATATGATACGAGTTTCCATAATAAATTAAAATGTTATGCTTGTAACGAATGCAGGTTTGATAGCTACGTTTTTACACATACATCCGTTTGGTGCAAGCGTGGATTATCTGTGGTCTTATTTACAAAAACTGGAACCAGGAATAAAACCAAACGAGGTAGAAGTTTTAATGCAAAGGTTCCCACAAGTTTTCAAACAAGAATTATTTGGAATCGGTGCGAATATGGAAAGGCGATGGCAATTTTCGGGATTTAATGTGTATCGAAATCATTAAATACTTAAACATTTTTGATTAATTTTTGAGTCATTATCATCACAGTATAACCTGCTACTATAATTATTGTGCATAGATTTTTGTTGTTTTCTCAATGTCTGTAATACTGACTCTAAATTTAATTAAGTTTGTTTCTAAATAGTATTTTACAACTGAAATTTGGAATTAAGACGTATGTTGCTGAAAGCAACATGTATCATGGAATACATAATAGAAAAATAGTATGTCATTAATCGGTAGAAAAAAAAAGTTATGATCATTGTGTAATTTGATACAATATCAAATTTCTGTGAATTTATAACAATACTTCAATGCCTTGTATTATATATACTTTTTCCTACTTCTTTTGGGAAATTTTAGTTAGAAATTTTGTAATATTGTCATAGTACCCAAAGATAATTTTACAATTGTCAAAATAATGTTGTTCTAATACAGCATGTACTTTATAATAAGAAACGCGTGTTCGTCACATGTGTACGACAGTTGTATATATTTATATAGATTTTTATGTTACTTTGAATGTAAGTAAAATAATTTGTATTGCAAAATATAACAGATGTTATAAAATTATTCAAGTCTAACATAAATTTACAATATCATGTAGAATTGATTATCATGAATTGACAGTAAATGTATTCAAGTTTATTGTCAACGACTTCAACGCTATTAGGACTATTAAATTATTCAAAAGGACAGATTTGTTAGCTTGGTGCTTTCACTTTTATGTTTATATATCTTTCTCCCTTACGTGCTGCCCTCTGCCACTCAAGTAATAATGTATTTGAAATTGTTATTAATGGCGGCATCATATGCTGCTATTCCTATTGTTGCTTGTATCGCAAGATTTGGCTGTTATTATTGTTATTATCGTTAAAAATATAATTATCCTTGATTAAATAATTATTAGCAAAAAAACTGGTAACGAATCATAAGTTCTCGTAAGTTTCTATTTTAACATTTTAAATTACCGCGGTTTACAATGATTAGCTCCTATCAATATTTGAATGCATATTAAAACAAATGACGAAAACGTATTATAGATTTATATTTTGAGTATATATCGTTATATATAAAAATATGTAAATTTTATTACAAAGTTTTTAATACTTTATAATAAAATGATGACTTCGTTTTATATGCACAAATAATACGAAAGAGCGATCAAAGATTTATAAAAAAAAAAAACCTATACAACAATATCACATAGGTACAATCTATCACGAATTTTTGATTGTTTTCCTTTTGAATAATTAATAATTCCTTTGACGAATTCGAACGGTAGCTACTGTTATTATTAAAATTTAATACATGCGTATTCCCGGCAGAGGCGCTGTAAACGCGGCGGATCAAGCTAATACATGAGACATATCGGACCCAGGCGAAAACGTAACGTTACTCTCGCACGCTCGCACGTAAATCGAGTTACGCCTCCCTGTAATCGTACCGAATCGTACGGTGAACGCCTCAGCGCGCGTCGCGTGTGCTGCTTCGTGAAGGTGCACGTCGCGTGATATCTAACGCTTTTGGAATATGATGGTCTGATCGAGATCCAACATGACCGTGGACTTCGCCGACTATTTTTGGGTGAGTGTTAACAAAATTTCATCGGGCGGGTGCAATTGGTGCGAGTGAGAGGGAGAGACGCGTTCGCTTGTCGTTGTTGCTCGCGTTCGCTCGCGCGTGCACGCAGTACGCGATCGTCCTTAACATCTAGGTTAGGTAGAAGAAATTTTTTTTACTATTTCCTATTAAATCTCTTTTATATAAGAGTCAACGCAGTAAAAAGAAATGACACGTCTACGAGTTCTTACGAACACGACGATGGTCCACCGAAGAGACATAAACCGACAGTTTTTTTTCCGTACCGTCACGTACAAAACGCCAAATACGTTTCATCGAGACGATCATTTCTTCGTTGTCGTCCCGTTAAACGAACCTTCAAGCTTTCTCTACTCGCTTATTTTTCAGTTGCGTCTTGCATACATAGGGAGCAGCAGGAACGATGCACGCGTCTACGTGTGTGTGTGTGTATGCATATATGCACGTATATATCATACGCATGCACACATACGTATTACATGCACATACACATCTAACGTGCCACGCTCGTTGTTCAGTCCTTGATCGTGCAATCTTCCATCCAACGAAGCGACTTGTTCGAAGCTTATACAATCTCCGAGTAGTATACATGCCTTTCATTTTGCCATTGAGCGTATATTCACCTAGGGTTCCAATCTTCGTTGTCGCTCGTTAAACTCGTCGAAGATGGCAATAAAAGCTTGATAAAAGATATCAGGGAAAAAGTCGATCTCTTAATCCATTTCACTTTTCTATATACGCGGAATTACGCGTACTAGCTTAGGGGGGTTACGATGGAGCTTATAAATGTGAAAGTAAATGATACACGCTGTCGATATATATACTATGCTAAAGTCAATTTGATCTTCCATACCAATGCTATATCATTTCGCGAGAAACTTTATTTCGCGCCCTATCATCACGTTCCTCACGACTTCCTCCGTACCTCGTCTATTTTCATTTCTAAACGTGATCCTATTAGATATTTACGCTGCACCGTTCTATCGACAAAATGACATGTCTCTGCGAAATTCCAGTGTAAATGTATACCCAACAACGATATAATAATAATCTTTATGCTTTTATCGTAGTATTGCTTGTATCCTTTTGAAAAAAAAAAAAGAGAGAATACATTGCTATGCACTGATTTTAACCAGGGACCGATTTCGTATCGCATTATAATAAAGGTTTGCTTTTCTGTGCATTACGGATAAGATAACGATAGTGCGTGGTTTCCTTTTCCTTCGTTACTAATCATATCGAAAGAGCGCGTTAATTTAAGTTTTCCATTTCGAATTCAACGGTCACCGTGAGTACGCGATAGAAATTATCATGAAAGCGACTATCCTGCGCTTGTACTTGGTGATAGTACGTGCGAGGAACGATCATCACCGATAATGACGCTTCGTGTCGTATAAGAGAAACTTACCGAACGTATATCGAATATAAGAGACAATGAAGATAAATGCGAGTGTGTAGTAAAAGAAAAATATCTGTGAGACTCGTTTTCTACCATTGTTTTCGTAAGAATTTTTGAATATATGTATACAAGTTTCATATTTGCCGCCATTATCTTTAACACTGGAACTACCGAAGTCAAAAGTATATTTATTTTCGTTACATATATTTGAAGAAAAAAAATACGTTTTATTCGTTATTATTAAATAATACTGAATGAATGAAATAGACAATAAATTTTGACCGAAATGATCTCGTTATGCGAACAATTGACCCTTCGAGAGTTCCAGGGTAGGTTTTTTGTTTTATATTATTGCGATTAAAAGCACTTATGCCGATTCGTCGTCATCTTTGCCAATTGAACGAGTTTTTCTTGTTGCCTGAAAGAATTTGATGACAATACATAGAAGACACGTTAGGACGATCATAGGTCGACCCCTCGGAATTGTAATAATAGTCCATTTACGCTCGATCTCTTTCTCTTATTACATTACACAACTGATATGATACGTATGTGACTTACATTAATAAATGCAAGTCTTAGGTAATCTCGGTAGCATTTAAAGACAGATTGAGCATATTGAATGATGATGTCGATATACGAGTCACGCGTTAAACGTTTGAAGAAAATCATTTCATTCGAAGTAATTGATAAATCCGTGTAAAGTTTTCTTGCCTTTGTAAAAGATTTGTCAAATGATCGGTACTGTTTAAATTTTTGATTCAAGGGCGAAAAAAATAATGGATTTGACGTGTTGTACCATAACATGAAGCATGGTGCAATCGCGAGTAAGGAATTGGCAGAGTTTCTGAGAGAACGTTCGGCCATAGAGGAAAACAATTATAAGCTACTGAGCAAAGTAGCAAAACAAGCTAGCAACAGTAGCAGTACTCAAGGTACTTTTGCACCCGTTTGGGCAGCTCTCAGAGGTGCGGCCGAGAAACTCGCTGGTTTGCATCTGCAGATGGCCCAGAGAGTTGCCGAGCTTATAAAAGATGTATCCAAGTATGCCGATGAGCTCCACAAGAAGCACAAAGCTGTACGTAAATATATAAACACTCGATCGCGGTTTATCCCGAGAAAGATATGTGTAAAAAATATTTACGACGATTTTTTTCGCTCCCTCCATTCGATCTGTCTCACTTTCGAACGTAAACATAACTTTTGCATGGTACAGATCCCTTTTTTTGCTTCGTTCAATGATTCACGCGTTTATCGGTTTACGCGTGTTAGTAAGTCAGCCAAAAAATCTTTTTTTTTTTTTATAAGGGGGATTCGTTTATAACGTAAATGATAGTACTATAAACGACACGTTACGAAGAACTAGTTTTTATGTTGTTTTGTATACAACGTCTCTCGAAATAAGTGGCATACGAAATAGTAATCAAACAGGAATAGTAAACAACAAGAAGCGTACGGAGACTTTTTTCTGCAACTTCTTTTTCTGATATCTCGTAGAAATATAAACAATTTTTTTTTTTTTATCTTCATGAAGAATGTAAAGATAGCTTTGACATTCATGAATGATATTTTATGCTGTTGTTTTGGTGATAGGTTATTGAAATTTAATGAATTCATTCATACTTTTTTCGTGACTGCTTTCATGTCACGTTTTTTGATAAGTAATGTGTATGGATATTCACGTGTACGTCATTTTGGTAAGGTAGTAAATTTTATTGCTTTATTTTTATTATATAATACGTAATGATTGTCTCATACATCGTCTGCTGTTCGCTAAAATTTTAACGCTATTTCGTCTCGCGTTTATTTCGTGATACGTATATAAATATATAAGTTAATGATGTGAAAATGAACATATTTGTCTATTATAATAACGTTCAGGTGAAGGAAGAAGAATCTTCTACTTTGGAAACAGTGCAAAATATACAAGCCATCACTGTCACCCTACATAAAGCAAAAGATATATGTATGCAAAAAGGCATAGAATTGGAAAAGCTTAAAAAAGACAATGGTAGCCAGCGAGAACTTGAAAAAGCAGAATCAAAATTTAAAAAGGCCCAGGACGACTGCAAGTCCTTAGTCGAGAAATACACACAAATCCGAAATGATTTTGAGACAAAAATGACTCAAGCTTGCCGGGTACTTATCATGATTATCCGTTATACGCTCAAATTTCCTGAGGTAGTATAGACAGAGATTTATTGTGACACATTAATGAATTTATGCTTTCATTACCAAGCGATTCCAAGACGTCGAAGAAGCTCACCTGAAACAAATGAAGGAGTTCTTGAATGCTTATGCAGATGTTTTACAAATGAATCACGAACAAGTTGGTCAGGTGCACGTGGACTTCAAGCGACAATGTTTAGAAATGACTGTAGATAAATTACTGGAACAATTTGTTCAAAGTAAAACCACGGGTTTAGAAAAACCAGGTAAAAAATGGAGGAATTATAGTACCGGATAGAAAGGATTAGGGCTTAGTTATTGACATTTTCATTTTCTACAAAATAGGTGTCATCGAATTTGAAGATGTTATGATGAGTATAGCAGAGATTACGGGACATTCTCAATCCGAGGGAGGTGTAGAAACATCCAAGGATACACCAAAAGGAGCAAATGGTGAAACCGGTGTTGCTGGTAACAGTCACAATTCAAAAGCAGATGTGGGATTAAAGGGGGAGGGTTATCGAATAAATGGGGATAGGGAAATGATGCAGGAGAAGGATAGAGAGAAAGAAAAACAAAGGGACAGGGACAGAGAACTGTCGCATACGCAAGCCACCAAGGCTTCCCGCCGTACTACCTCTTTACTCAACCTGTTCATGTCCAACTCCCAGGGTAGGTTTCATTTACATTAAGCAAATTTTTATTAAAAATCTCGTAATACATTTTTCGCGAAAACGAATACCTACCTAAATGTAATAACGCACGAAGTCGTATCCCGCGTTTAACTTTTACTCTTTCATGCTTTGCCAATATGTAAATGCGACTGATCGATGCTTAGTCTCGCAATTTTATATTCTACTTATAAAAGTATTCATCGGTTCTGCATTATAATGAAACTTTCCTTAGGAGAAGAAGTGCAATTGCTTCGAAAACGTAAAATAAAAGTCATTGAATATAATATAGCTGTGATAAGATGGGTGTCTGTGCACATTATATTTTGGTAGGTCTACATTTTGAGATTTTACCTGTTATATCATCGAAATCACTTTTTTTTAAATAGTTTATACCTCACTTGCCTGCTACAGCTATGGCATTTTTTAAATTGAAACTATCAATTTAGAGAAACCTGCAGTGCAGTTTGCTGACTTTGCAGTGCTTGCGTGGTTGTTTGTTGCATTATATTGCTTATGCATCATAATCTAACAGTATAGCTAAGGATAGCGTGCAGATTATAATGCGTTTTTATAAGGGAGAAGAAAGGGGATCATTGATTCTTTACAAAGAAGTAACAAAGTGTGATAATGAAAAAAGTCGAATTTCTAGTCTGCAACTTTTCTTGCAAGTTCTGTTTTAAGTGACACTCGTATTTGTAATAATTAATAATACATTCCTAGACCGAATGTACCTGATAGAAGAATATAAAGCTTGACTTGAAACATAAAATATCTATGTAATTAATCTTACTGCTATACCATTGTGATAAGCATATACATATATGTATGTATACACATATATACATGTATATGAGTTATGTGCGTTTGTTCCTTCGGAGTGCATTTATGTCGCCGAACCTGCAAGGATCATTCTTGTTCTAAATGAAAGTGATGTTAAGACATGTAATAACAAGACTAAGCGAGAGAAAGGCCAATGGAGGTGGGAAGTGTTCATAGATGCGAGTGATGAGTGCTGTTTCAGACAAGCAGAGGCAAGCAGGGTCTGGTTCTGCACCTGCAACTCCTCAAGGAAACAATCTACCTCCTGCCGTTCCACCTCCTACCATCTGCAGGAACCCTCTCAGAGGATCTAAATGTAACTGCCTATATTGCGTTTACCTGTGTCCCTACTATTATCCATACATTGCAGAATGACTGTATCAGATTGCTATTCGTACATGTTCATAGTCACAAATTATTTCTTCTTCATATAGCTGCCATTGCACATTGTCCAGCATCGAGATTACCGTAAATTGATAATGTGCTCGTTATTCGAATGTACTGTGATACCCCTATACTTCTCTCATCCGCTTTTGTTTACGACATTATTATCAAAAACAAAAAGAAATGAAGAAGTTTGTTCTAACATAAATCGTCCGCTTGCTTCGTGGCAAAAGTTTTTTTTTTTTTTTTAAACCAACGTTTGCTGCCTTATCACAAGCAAATCTAATACTGGTAATCTTATACAGTAATTCTACATCCTAATTTGCAGGTCATACCAAAATTATATACACTAACATACTACATGATTAATCAGTGTTATAATGTTGAATACCGATCTAGCGGGATAATATCACGAATCATTTTTTTTTTCCTTTAAAGTCCGTGTGAATGACAGATTTTGTAAAGTTTCGAAAACTATCGAACGTTACACAGACTCATTCTTCCTTGACACTCTTTACTCTTGCCTTATTCTTTCGCTCTCTTACATGGTGAACGGTTGTAAGAACGCTAATCAAAATTTTCTCAATTTCACTTGGTTTCTGTCTAAAAAAAGAGGATGTAGTAGGATGAAGTAACGTGTCCAAATTATTTAACTATGATGCACGTTACTGTTTACTCACTTTGCACTGTTTCAGAACAGGAGTGTATGTGTGTACGTATGTGCGTATCTACGAAGGGATAAATCATCTATATACTAAATAAATTCAAAGTGTGACAATTTATTATTTTGTTTTTTTTTTTTTTATTCTGTCATTTTTTGTTAAATATTATCACAGACCCAGTATTGCATACGTACACATTGGTGGTATGTTTAACTTTTTCATGTAACTAATACTAACGCATGCTTGATGCAATTCCTGATCTAATCATAAAAAGTACGACTTTACTTATACGCCTATAACAAAAACAAAAGAGACTAAGTATTATGTTAATCGTCTACAAATGTTAATTACATTCTTTTTTGGGGGGGAAAACTATATACATACGGTTTTTTCTTTTCTTTTTTTATAGACACATTAATCTCTATCTTTACCTTACACTACACAAATAATAAAAAATGCTTTACATTGTTAAAATTTCGATTGTAAGCTTTCATTAATCGTAGAGCTGGGTAGTATATGATATTAATTATAATCTAAGATTATTTTGGCCTATAAGAAAGGGCAGATAGTATACTTTTTTTCCCGAATGATATACATATGTATGCATATTTTGTCGTATGTATACAGGGTGTCCCACGCAACTGGAACAGATAATTAGAATGGCATTAAATGTTTCATAATATGCAATAAATTTTATGCACCTTTGTGCATCGGTAATAAATAAAATCTAAAATAGATTTCCATTTAAAAGATAAGTGCAGTTGCATTTTTCTAATGCACCGATGCACAAAAGTGCATAAAGTTTATTGCATATTATTGCATCTTATGCAGTTACATGGGACACCCTGTATAATATTTGTGTAAATATGAAAGATAATTCTCACAAAATCGTTTTCCATAATGGAGTTCCCCCATTCGTTCATAATCAACCAAAATACTTTCAATGTCCTATCCCTTATATGTATATATATGTATATAAATTGTTTTTCTAACAATCATTCTTGCAAGCATAGAAAAAAAAGATATCGTTTTCAACTAATTACGCTTTCTACACATCATTTGGCTAGATGCAATTCCTCTACGTTTTTCCAATCTAACCCTTTATGCTATACTATTCGTCTTTGGAACGGAACAAATAGATAGAAAAATTAAAATTACTGCAAGAAGAAACTCTCACTCATTCTTCACATTCATTTTCTACATATTTATGTTTGGTATTTACGTAAATGTTACACATTACAAGGTTCGACTAGGGAAAGTCGTAACATTTCGTGGTAAAATTGTTAAAAGAAAAAAAGAAAAACGATAGTATTTAATCGCATCTATTTCCACATTAATGATTGTCACATAAATGTGTCTTTTTAATACACGGCGGACGTGTAGAGAATGTGTCCTATTAAATTTTGTATGTTTATGTTCGTTTGGTTGTGGCACGAGAATTTTAAGAAATAAGTCGAGATTAATTAGCATTAATTATATAATATACAAAGTGTTGAGAAGCAATATGGAAGACTTTGTACATAGAGAAAAAGGGAGTTGGACTTGAATAATGTTGAAGCACGAGTGTGGGGTTGTCTCCGACGGGGCCTCAGGTGAGCCATTCTTTACGAATCCACGAACAAACGACTCGACTCGTATACATGGCTCACTCTTGTGTTGTATTTATTTTCCAAGTGCACGTTATTTCAATTTTATAACTTTATCTCAATAGCGTAATGTGATTATACGTATACGATCATTCTATTCTTCCCGAGTGGACGCTCTATCATAGCTAATTGGTTTACCCTTTTTTTAAAAAAGATCTTTAGGCTATTACTCCTATCAAATATTGAAACTAACAAAGAGAGTTTAGAAAAAAAAGAAAAAATTGGTAAACGGATTCGAAAAAATCGCTTTTGGATATCAAGATATATCACGCGGTGAATTGAATTTGACTCAAGCTCTCCTTGTAAGTTCTAATGAATTCGTGTCTTAATTTTTTTCGTTCCTCTTTCAATTATAAGATGTTTCAATGTTTATACGTCACTTTTGTCAATTTTTAATCTCTGATCGACCATCTTTGCATGTAACATCATACGATTCGTTTAGATGGATTTCCCTGCTAAAGGGGTGAAAATTCGATAATTGTTAGAAAAACAATTTGAAAATGTCGATAAAGGAGAGCCAGTACATGTGTGTATGTAAGTTGTTCGAAGAAGATCTAAGAAAAAATAAATTGACACGATTATTAGTAAAAAAACTTGTAAGGAATGACAAGAGTTTCTCAAAAATTCATTTTCGAAACTTTACTCGAATACGTATATACCAATTTACTCGAGTTTACCCTTTTATTCAAAACTTTCTTAGCCAATATGGTGTTTGGGTTTATAATAGTGCATTTTCGCTATAGTAACGACGCTGGCTAATGCTACATATATATACTACACCCTCTTTGACATATAAGATGACAAATAGTTTATAAATATATAAAAGAAAAATTGTTAACAACGATCCTCTCATCAGATAAAGCATTAATTTAAAGCCTTCGTAGTATACACGACTAGAGGGTTACAAGAATAAAAATTGTCCTTCTGTCCCTTTAAAAAATGTGCATATCAGCGAAGAGCCAAAAACGTCTTAAATTGCATTTGCTTGATAAATTAGTAGAATGAAAAGAAAAACAAAGACTTTCTATTCTACTAGCTTCTGTTTGATCACGTTGCGCTATATCTTGAACACTTGGAAGGTAAAAGTTCTCTGGCCGTATTAAGCACGCGCTCGCGCGCATACACGACACATGATACAACAAACACACACATATATACAGGGTAATTCAACTAAGTGTGCCATTTAAATTACTCTCAATCTCTTTTTTATATAAAAAAAATGATTAATACTAAAAAAAAGACAACTAATTATTACGTTATGTGCTCACTTTGATATCGTATAACTTTTGTTTGAACCATTTTATTATGTAACTAAGAGTTTACGAGTAATTCAGCTGGCACATTTAATCGAATCACCCTCTATATATACCCAGAGCATACACTGCACACATAGCTTTTTATTGCGGCACATAAGATGCAGACTTAACAAGCAAGGGTTATACCTAAGAATGCCAATCGTAGTTATTACTTTTTTCAACGACACTTCTGTTCTTACAAAGGCTGTTCTTTAAATCGTCCTACGAAAAAAAGGACGAGTGAATTTCGATGAAGGAATATACAGAATTAATTTTTACATGAGAATAATAATTAGGAATAAATTTTTTAAAAGAGACGCCTTATCAAAGTTCACTCCGCCTATTTCGTGCGATTTACTCTCGCCAGCTGTTTTATCAGTTGGCTTATCGTAGAGTCTGTCACTTTAGTAATTCACATTATATTTATCGATAACAACATTAGTTATCAAATTACATTGATTTGATAGTTGTATCGGTACTCAGCAGAGTTCATGCTTGTTATAATAACGATTCTAACGTATCGGTACTCAACAGTACATGACCTTTTCTTTTATTTATTAGAACAAGTTCTAAAGATAGCGTATAGAATTGATTTGCTATAGATTTCAATCAATAACAACGGTCAGATCTAGCTTATTTGCAAATGATAAAATAATAGTACGATAGAGATACGATATCTGACCTTTTTTTTTTCTCATTCATATTACCGGCTTATAATGCAGAACCTGACGCTGCAGAATTAGATTTTATTATTACATGCTATGTTACATACAAGCAAAATTAGTTAGTATACAAAGTATCGCAATTTCACGCGTTAATAGCACCATTTTTGTTTTTTTTTTTCAAAATAATATGTCGATTGTGCGAACGCTTTTTCCATACAGCTCCTTTACGTAAGAATAGTTAGATCGAAAAATCGTAATACAATGTGTCGATACAACGGCACTACTTGCAAATAAAATTCTTTCTTCTAGCGAATCTCTCTAGTAAGTTCGATCGATAACGTTAAGAAAACAAATTTCGCGCGTTTATATTACTCATTTTCATTGCTCACGTTTGATCTGTCTGTAATCTACAGGGTTTCTTCGCAGCAGAAGGGAAAAGAGGAAGGAAAAAAAGGCGAAGAAGAAGAAGGATATTATAGAAACGAGCAGTAACAAAGAAGAAAAGTCTGACCTGTCAGTATAAGCATGTTCAGCAGACCCGGTGCACTTAAAACTAAATATACGGCCAAATTAATATGCGTGTTCAGTCCGATGACAAAATTTCAAATCAATGTAATGATTTTTGATAATGTCTAATAAAAAAGAGAATAGATGGTATGCTTTTAAATTAGCTCGATAGTTATTCGAGAGCAGAAAGAGAATAATCTTTTGGAGTTGCACTGGGCCTGCTGGAAAATTTCAAAGAGCAGTCCGTTAATCATATTCTTATTAATGATAATAGGGAAGATAAGGAAGATAGTCGGAAATCGGAAACGCCAACACCAGAAGTGGACGAGGATGGGTTTTGTATCAGACCAAAGCCAGACCCTTGGGAAAACGAGAAAGGATTCTACTCAAGTTCTGATACAGATTCGGAAGACGAAAGAGAACGAAAGATTCGTGTGGAGATAAAACCACTTAGCAATGGTGCAGCACCGATGAGTGCGAGTGTCGATGAATTGAGAGCGACGGTTGAAAATTTATCCTTATCACCAGCCCCAACAGTGAGTCGTATGTTTGTAAAAGATAAAAAAGAAACGTCCGGTGACTCGGCTTTTGCTTGGTCTCGTAAATAAAATAAAGAATGATGCATAATTTGACTAATTTTCAAACGATTCTTTTATTTTGTCATGTTTACATATTATTTATAATTTATTATTAACAGGGACGCAGAGGATCGAATACCGATTCGGATCATCACATGAAAAGGTCTCAATCGGTGTCTCAACAGTTAGGAGGCAAGCCAAGTTCGGATTTACTCGGCCTAAATTTATTCAATCCCAGTAGTACACCATCGAGTGCCTCCACTCCTACCGGAAGCCATCCTTACGCACCTTTACAAAGTCCACCGCCACTTTCTTCGTCTCCGACGCCGCAACCACCTCAGTCCGCGCCACCGTTACATCAGCATACACGATTCCAAGGTATATAGTGGTATATAGTAGGTATATAGTGACTGGCATGGCAGTCAACGTGTTGATAGTTGTATTTTCTTGCTAAACCAATATTTAAATGATATATAATTGAATTACTTCTGATGAAATGAATGATTTACTAATCATACTTCCCGTTTGTTGTAGATGGCGACTTGTTTTCAGAAGTTGGTGATATCACACCAACGTTACCGCCGAAACAATCGGCATCCTCGACACCCACGGGATCTATAATCATTCCTAGACCGCCTTCACGGAAAGGCGAAGGTCCATCGCCAAGAGGAAGAATGTCACCAGCTACTATATCTCGTGCAGATAGCGTTGCCAGTTTAGAATTTCGCACCGCTGGTGTCGGCGTTGGCTCCTCTAGGGGACCCTCCCCGCTTACTATCGGCCTTGCCGACACCATTCCACTAGCAGTGGCGTTTCACGAAATAGTACACTCATACTTTAAAGGCACTGACGAAACTCGATGCCAGGTAAAACTCAGCGGTGACATGATGTTATCTTTTCCTGCTGGTATCGTCGCGGTGTTAGCGAATAATCCAAGCCCCGCTAAGCTTACCTTCCGCGTGAGAAATAGTAACAGACTGGAAAGATTATTACCTAATAGTCAACTCGTCAGCATGTAAGTAAGTCTAGGTTTCTATCGATAAGAATGATCGTTTATCGTTAATTCTACATTGATCTCTCGATCTTTTCATTCTTTCTATGAATTTTTCTTCATTTTTAGGGATGCAACTCAAACTACCGTTGACAGTACAATTTTCGAGTTTAATATGAGTGCCTTAACTACGTTGTTACGACGACAGGCAGAACAAAATCCGTCGGCCTCCTATTTTAATGTAGATATTCTGAAGTATCAAATAAAGTGTAAAGAAGGCGCGGGTTCCTGTCCATTTCAATTAGTGGCATACTGGAAATGCGAATCTACTCATACAGACCTAAAGGTTTGTTTCATTGTTTTATCTATCATCGTTTTTATGTTGCTTTTATTAAATCTTGATTGTAATTTCTGTTTTAGATCGATTATAAATATAACAGTCGCGCAATGGCCTCGCCAAGTCCACTATTAAACCTACATGTCGCAGCACCCGTCGATGGTGGTTTTAAGAGCCTTAATAGTAAACCTACGGCACAGTGGCTAGCAGATACAAATCGCGTATTATGGAAATTTACGGAATTATCGCAACATAGCGAAGGTAATGGAGTGGGTTCTTTGAAAGCACGGGTCGAACTCGAGAATGGACCAGGTACTCAGGGAACCATATTTACCCAATTTAATTGCGAGGGGACCACACTGTCCGGGGTAGAATTTGAACTTTTAGGTCCTGGGTATAGACTAAGTTTAGTAAAACGCAGATTCGTATCCGGTAAGTTTAATATTACTTATTATTTAAATATTATTTTTTTTTTTAAATAAGTAAAGCACAGTCCTCTATTGTAATTTAGAACAAAAGTAACGTATTTAAAAAATTCTTGACTACTATAGGAAAGTACATATGCGACGGAGATTCCGACGCGCGTACGAGATATGCGGCACCACCATCCAATGCTGTCTGACAATTTCCAGAGTTGATGGCTCAGTGGGGAAAGCTGCCAATTTAATATTGGTATTTGCTTCTTCGCTCACTGCCTTATGTCAGGGCTTGTTCAAAGTTTAACTTTATGTGAAAGGAATTGTTGGATGCCAAGGAATATATGTGATAATTCTATTCGTACGGAACGTAATCGTTCGAAAATTTGCGGTACGATTGATGATTTTATTTTTGTTCTGTTTGTTTTTTTTTATGAAGGAAAGTACAGTGAAAAAATTTCATTCTGCTTGGCTATTTCTTTTATGTTTTATTTCTTTTGTTTTTCTTTCCTTTTTTCCTTGCGTCTTGAAAAACAATATCGCGAACATCGAGCAATAATGGATCGACGGAGTAATTAAAAGAAATAACGAAAAAAAAAACATAGGTTACATGTAAGCTTTGGTATCCAGCGTATTTTCGCAGCAATACTCGCCAACTTTTAATCTCTCTTCATAATCAAAATATGTAATGACTTTTTTTACGTGAAAGTTCAGCTAGCAGCAGTAAAGTATATTCTTATCTTCCTAAATTTTACATTGTTCTGTTGTAGACATCACATTATTATTATACCGTTAAGCACTTTAAAGGAAAACGAAATATTTGTATAATTACATTAGCAGAAAGGTGTATATACACATACATATATACTCGAATGTAATTTCCAATAGAAGAAATTGTAATTGTGTACAGAAAAGCTTTTGTGCAAAATCGTTTATAAGATATTCATTTTATGACTACAAACGATGACGGAACGTCACTTTTGTTGTAACTTGTTAAGATTGTCGTGCATTATTCTAAGATGAATCTGGATAAAGTTTAGATAAAGTGCATTCAATCTTATTACTAATTTAATGACTATGGAGTAGCTTTAATGATACATCTTTACCATATGCAGTTTGATAAGTAAAGAATGATTTGTAAAAATGTTTGACGATGAAAATCTAATTTTATGCAAGAACCAAAGGTTTCTCATTCCTTTAACAGTTTGAGTTAAGAAATTCATGATAGTATTTATGTTTACAATGGTTTTCAATATCGTTATTATAATTTCATGAGATAAGGTAATTATACATTGGAATAGAATTTTATATACCATAAACTATTACTACAGTAAAATAAACAATATTAATTTCTCAATTATAATGTCTAGTATTACTTTTGCATTTATGCCGAAAACACTTGCCTAGCTGACTTCGGTAAGACCACGTTACGTGTTGAGTTTAGTCAAATTTTAAGTTAAGTTTACTGAACGACGAGTTTCGGCAATTGTTTCATTTCCGAGAAAAATATTCTATACGTTATTTTTAATAAAATGCCTATCAACGAATTGTTCTTTCGTTCCACTATGTACACCTTCAGTTGATCATGCATATATTCATGAAATAATTCTCCTAATTATTATTTGTCTTTACCAACCATAGATCAGACCAATGTATACCAACCTGTATTCTTTACTGCGTCATACTATATATGGATAATAATATTAGTAACGTATATTTGCCAACTACATGACTTTGGAAAGTTAGTTGTGCCTAACTATTACGTTACTACAAAGCTAACTTGTATCCATGAATTAGATTTAATTATGAGATTTAATCTATGATATAATTCCTTGGCAAATTTATTTATAACATAGCAGATACTTCCATACCTGTTGTTATAGAAAATCTAATAAGAAAATGAAGCTTTCGTCATTAATGTTCCTATAATATATATATGTATATATTATATATATAATATTGTGTATATTTTATATATATATATATTATATATGTATATATACACAGGATGTCTCATACGATTGTAAACAAAGTTTGATGACGCGCGTGTGTGTATATATGTATGTATATGCAGAGTGTATCGAGGTAAGTGTCTGATAAAACGATGGTCAAACTGTAGCAAATCAGAAGAAAAAGTATAAAAAGACTTGTTTTCATAAATTTTTCTGTATGATCTAATGAGAATAAACAAAATTGTTTTCATAAGTTCTTGAAGAGGATTTAATGATCACTTTAATTCTCTTGTTCTTTGATACTGTCTAACATGAAATATTTTATTGAGTCTTCGGTATTGCGATATTTAAAAAAAACAACACAGATTTAATGAGGTCATTTACATCATTATATCGCAATTTTTGTTATTTACATTTTAGAAGATAGATAAGAATAGATTCATTGACTTTGACTTTCGGAAATGATATTTCAATTTACAACTACCTCGGAACACCCTTTATATGTGTACGTATGTATTACATATTCGCCAAAAAGATTTTCTTTAATATGCGATACCCATTATTCTTTTTTATCGAGAGAAGTAATACTAGACGCAATGCATAAAAGCCTGATAAAACGATGACATTAGTGACCACTTCATTCGCTGTAATATATTATGTTTTTTTTACATTCATTCATTCTCATCATTTACATCCTTGACTCAAATATTAGAACTTTATGGAAGCTTCTTTTATGTTTATCCATTTTATAGTACTAACGCGTACTCATTGAGTATATAGTAATGGTTATATGTATTAATGATATAATTATTTATTAAATATGTAGAAGTTTTATTTTTAACATAAATGCTAAAACGTTATATTGACTTTAACATACAGTGATGGAGTGGTTTCCGATGACACGACTGAGCTCCCTGTGATAAGCAGATGTCACTATAATTTCTTAATAAACATTTGTACGACATGTTAAACAAGGCGATTATTTGTACAACCCAATTCTCATTCATCCTTAAAAATTATTTTAAACAAATCCTTTAAACCTGTTAATAGACAACACATGTACATACAACGTATATGTAAATTTTAATAAATTCATTTATTTTATATATAAAGTATGTGACATGTATGTACGACACAGACCATAGACAATAGAGAGAAATGATTATCGTGAGAGATCTTCGAAAGTTATTCTTGTTTGTACTTTTTACTCTTCTTTCGGTACTGTTTATTTGGAGTTTTTTTCATTTTTGCAGAAATAATCGTAAATTCTTCGTTAATGAAACGTAATAGTCTTCGTTCGTATTCTTGCCTCTTCATATAAGAAAGAGCTTCCTACAGTAGATAATAAAGTATTAATAACATATTATTTATAGTAACGTTAATTAAATTCGTAATAACTCCCTTTATATATATATGTGCATGCTATACACACCGAGTGCGCGTAGTTTCGTAACACATATATAAAGAAATAAATTTATTACATTACCTCTCGTGGCACAAAGGATTCCTTTCCTACTTTTGGTAATTGTAGATAATAGTTTTTATTGTTTAACATAGTTTCATCAACTGGATCAAATAATAAATAGCTTTCAACTGCTCGCGATGCCGCTGCTAAATTACCTACTATATAAAATATGCAATATATACATTAAGATTTCAGTTTGCAATAGTTACAACACATCAATTTATTTATAATTACGTTCAAATATTTACATTTATAGTAAGCATATTGTAAATAATTGTAATGACTTCTGAGTAAATCATTCCGGAACTCTCCATTCACATAATTGAGATAACGTGAACAGCTACGTTTGCACTTCAGACAGTAAGCAAAATGATCTTAAAAATACATGTAATATAATAACAAATTTAACATTTATCCGCTTCATTCTATCGTACATACTTGCAACTGAAGATGTGAATTCAGGATGCCAACCCTGATTAAAAGATCCGTCGCAATAGATTCTACACTGTTCTTCTGACTCTAAATAATCTCTTAAAGACTTCTCAAACAACTTAATCGCCTTTTTATAGTTTTCATTCTCATACTCTGACATGCCAGAAATATAGGCATTTAAAAAATTTTCCAACTCCAAATTTGTAACATTATCCGCACGTACATCTGGTAAAGTGAGATAGTATTTCAGAGTGTTAACACTCATGTTATGGTGCGGGTGCAAAACCAAAAATGTGAAAACTGCATTAGCTGCATCTTGGAAATGATTTCTCTATACATAATTAAACAGACTTGCTTGCAACACATTTAAATAAAGAATATCGCTCATATTACAAGTATCATTGACAGCCATAACAATTGTATTACCTGATAATAACAAATATGTAGATATTCATAAGTACGACGTTCAATGAACTTATTTTCTACTTCAGAAGATAATCGTAATTTCCTTCCATTAACAACATCCTCATAATCTTGATTACATTTCATTAAACAAAGTGTTTCACGAACTTTTCTCTCATAAAAATGGAAATCATCTATATTCTCCCGATAAAATGGTTGCGTTCCTTCTGCTTCGCTCGCGCAACTTCGTCGACATGTTATTATCGCTTGCTTGTAGTTTTTGTACCTGTGTAAATAATTAATTTTTACAACATATGATATGTCATCGAATGTATATCGTTTTATAAGTGTAACTAGTCTCTTTATGAGATCATTGATCTTTCAAGAGATCATCGATTTACAGCCTTACTTATGCATAAGAAAAATTATCACTAATAATAAATACAAATGTTATTAAAGTTAATAAAGTAAATAGTTTTACGTTTATGTCCGAGGAAAATCAATTTTTCGATTAAATTTATTTAGCTTGTAACGATCAAGCTAAATAAAATATCGATAACACACTATCAACATACCCACGTAAAGCTTCTGTAAATCTTTCTATACACTCTTCCCATTCTTCGTTCAAATAAGCATCGACTGCACTCTCGTATAGCTCGGACAAAGTGAGATGTTCATCTATTTTTCGAAAGAATATTCGTTTTACTCTGAAACATAACCCTCCTAACGTTGTAAGGATCTGATCATCTTACCGACAACTACATCTGCGATCGTCAACGTTAAATATAAAAATATCGATAAACACACATGGATCTTCATGTCGTTAAGCATAAGAATCATACACAAAGATTCACATAGAACGTTCTAATTACTTCAATTGAGACATATCTATTAATAACGATGATATCGAAAGTAATCATACAGAGAGATACAGAAAAGGCAACTTATCACTGCCGAATATACATCTATATATATGGTTCTCGCCATAAGAAAGTATTTGATGATTATCATGGGTATATATGTATGTATGTACATACATACACTATGCTTCAGTGATGATCATGTTTATATTATCGGAGACGAACGCGGGAAAAGCATTTTTATGAGAACTAGACAGAGTATTAATGTTAATATGTTACTGAAAGAGAAAGGAGAGGTCATTCTTTGCTAACATTTTCTTTTTTTTCTGAATAAAATTGGTGTCCATGTTACACTAGCGTGGGCAGCGATAGTACATTCTCCAATTACAGAAAATGAGACTGTGTATATGTTGTACATACAAATATACATACTTGTAGACGATATTTAAGTTATACGCCTCTACATTCAATTTGCTATAAGCAGACAAAATCGGTAGAATACTATTACGCATCGAGCACACGAATAATGTTTGTAACGATATATTCGATATCTCCTATAATTCGTTAATACGTTGGGGTATAATAAAATTCACGGTAATTAAGTAGCAGCATTGTGATTTAAAATGGAAATATCTTATACTTGCGGATTCGTTTGAAATTAATTTTACATTTTAATACATACGTAATACGAAGCATCTTATACGATCACAGACTTTACGAATTATTTCTTACTATTGTATAATCGTAAGAATTACATATCTTCTAATTCTACACTCTTTTTTTTGTAAATATATCCAATCAACTTTAGTAATGTAAGTTGAAATTAAAAAACTTGTTTGGATCCTTTATTCAATGTATTTCTTTTATTTTTTGTTTCTTTTGCTATCATTTTTGTCGCTTTTTTTTCACTAAGCGTATGGAGGGACATAGCTATTCTAAGTTTTCAATAATTTACTCGTTTATAAACGATTATTTGATGGAAGCGTAAAATTTTCGACACAAATAGTTTTTAAAAACCGTGACTAACAATTATTTCAATTTAACAAATTCCACTTTTATAATGTTATAGCAAGGGAATAGTTTATAGAGTATTATCACACAGATTGATATTTCAATTGACGTATGAACTTATACATCATATATGATACTTTAATAATTACGACGATGGCTCTTGCTTTCTTGCTTTCAGTATATTTCGTTACTGCATCAAAAACGCGAAATGGAGATTTTTCTTTTTCTTCTCAACAAAGCATTATCGATTATGATCAAATATTGATGGTTTTTACTACTAAGTTTTTCGTATTGGACCTATTTTTAAATTAGAGTTTTTTTTTTTTCGAAGTAAACAATTACACGCACACATAATTAGATATTTTTTTTCTCACTTGCAAATTCACTTTTTTCACATGAACGCTTTGAATCTTCACGATTCGAGTTGTCTAAAACATCGATTTTATATTTTTTCAATACTTTCCGACACTCCTGAGCGTTATCTACACTACTTTTAACAGAAGAGGATTGTTCCGGAGCACCCAGATTAAACGAAGTTAATTTTGTCTCCTTTTCCTTATGTTTACACTGTCTTTGCTCAAATGTCATTGGAGACGCACTAGCACCATATAATGGTAATGTAGTCGTTGATTCTTTATAATGATCAATGTTCTTTACCGCTTCGTTACTTTGTGATGCTACATTGCTCGAACTTATTTCATTAGGAAAAACACTACGGCATTCGTTATAACAAGCTGTGCCTTTATCTGCTAATAATATTCGATCGTTCCGTCCATCATTTTTTTCGTCTTTTTCTGAAGGTATCGTGACTTCTTTAGGCGTATAATCATCGCTTTTTGTCCCAGTTGGCGAATCCTTTTCCTCTGCTATTCTTGGTAACTGCGTGCCTCCACAAGAATTGGATATACCGACGTTTGCTATATTAATAGATATACCGTGTGTTAATTTAGGAAAATCAACTACGTTTTTTTGTTCCGTGGATGTTTTCTTTTCACCCTTTATATCGTTGCTTTCTTTATTAATTTCACCTGCTTCCTCGGAACTTTCGGTGTGAGATGTTTGAGCGATTGTCACACGAGGTGTTACTTTTACTACGGTATTTGCCAACGGCGATATCGATGTCTTATTTTCCGCTGAACGTGGATGCAGTCTGTCAGGACTTAGAGCTCTTCTCAAAAGTGGTGACCCTGGCTCTGCTGATTTAGGACGTCCATATCCTTTCTTCTGACTATTAGGTGCAGATAAACAAACACCTATATGATAAAAACATCAATTTAAGTAACAACAACGAAAAGCAATCCTGGGGCAATATTAATTACATCCAAGTATCCATGGTAGAAATATATGAAATAAATTGTGATGATACCTGGACTATACGATTGCGTAGTATTAGAACTGCCAGGCTGATGACCAGTGGGGAATGCCAAGGGACTTGGACTTCTTGTTGGACTAGCAGGGAGAGGTGATGGACTTGGAGTTCTAGCTAAAGGAGACAAAGGTATGTGCCCTACAGATTTCCTACGATTCGGAGAATGAATATTCTTTGCTGCTGTATGTAACTTATGCTTTAAACCATGCAGGGTACTTGGTCTTTGATAATGAGACTGATTCGACAAATTGCCGATAGAAATGTTAGAACCTGGAGAGGAGGAATTTGGACTTGAACATGGGCTTGAATTCCCAGTTGAATGGTAGGGTTCGGAAGTAGTTCGGTTTGTGGGCGGAGAAGGACTGCAAACGGATTTTGTGCATGCGCCGTAATAAGGTGCGATATCCTGAGAACGTGTAAAGGATTGAAAAGATCGACTAGGTGTCACCATTGACGGCGAACAAATTCCTGCAGCCATCTGGAAAAATGGAATACATTTAAAATGCAGAATATCTTAGACATTTTAACTTAGACTTGTTCAAAAGCATAGTATGTGTCGGTTGCACGTATCTCTGTAAAATGAAGGCATATGTCGTTTGAAGTAAATTTATTTGTATATTTCAGTTGTGGTATAAGAAAGCTTTGGCGTAAATATGAATTAAACAACGAATAATATGTATCCAACAAAATACAAAGAAAAAGAACCAACTCAACTTTCGGAAGATATATGCAGCTAAAAAATGTATAAAAGAAATCATACCATAAGTGGAGGTTTGTTGTCACTGGACAGAATGGGTGCTGACAATGGACAATTGATACTTAATGGCTGCAATAAAATATAAAATGCACTTAACATAATGAGTGTGTAGCTTGTATTATGTTGTTTACTTAGTCTTTAGACACCGATGTATGTGTGCAAGAATATACAGTGATGTCTAAGTATTATTTTGTTAGTAAAATATCTCCATTGTTATTTAATAACAATTTCGTGCAATAAATTAGACATTAAGAAAAAAAGAAAAGGCAGCCCTCTCATATACCTGTTGCATTTCTACACTAGCACGTTTGGAACTTATCCGCTTAAAGAGAGACGTTTTCCGTTTCTTGTCGGAAAGCTCCCGCTTCTGTTTCCTTTGCTTATGAAACGTTCTACGTGCCATTTTACTTTGTGTGAGATCTCTTTTTCGACCACCAGATTTAATACTGGTATTTTCTAAAGGCGTACTACGTAAAGTGACGTGATCACCGCCGCTTAGCATTAACTGAAGAACTTGAGTGTGGTATAAACCTTGTACAGGTTCTCCATTTATATGCGTTATCAAATCTCCTGGTCTTAAACCAGCTTCAAACGCGGGACTTGACTGATCGACTGCCTGCAATTGAATATAACATAGTGTCATGTTTACTTTTTACCAAATAAATTGACTAATAAAGTCTCAGATAAAATATATAACGGACATACCATTACTAAGTGATGCATAGTGTAGAAATCACTATCACCATAATAAACTCTAATAGTATGTACTGTAAAACCAAATCCACATGGTCCTCTTCTTATAATAATAGGAGGTTTTAAGCTAGTTACAAGAGGACTCAATTCTCGACATGGAGATGTATCTCTTGAAGAAGCAGTAGAAGATCCACCAGGTGACTCGATAGATTGATTACTGACTGTAGGATCAACTGAAATTACGTATATAGCAAATAATAAATTTAATAATCTCGACAAATTTTCATGACTGTTATCTAAATACATACAAGCAAATTCACTGGTTGGTATTACTAGCGATAGGCCACTAGTTGATGCAGACTTAATAACTGATCTTGATTTTGACTTATTTGCTGATAAAATTGGGATTGCGCTGTAAGATTCAAAGGAATCAGTACTGGAATTATGTTTATCTTCCGCGATCTCTTTGTTTGCTGCAGTTAAATCCAACCTATGAATATATAACACATGTTAAATATAAATAAATAAATTTTTTTTATGCTAAAAAATATTGTGATGATGAAGGTCGATATAGGACATTGGATTAACAGTGATGACATTATTAATTATTAGAAACAAATAAAAAAATTGTTGTAGGTCAAATAATATCTATAATGTCTAACCAAAAGCAGGCGGGGTTGGGGTGGCGAGGGTACTAAAACTATATATTGGCAAGGATATAGGTCAAATGACTCACATGTGCTCATCATCAATAGGAATACTGAACCTGGGCAGCTTATCACGAGAATGCGTGTGACGTTTCCTCTGTATCTGTGGACTGATGTCTTCTGATTCTGTTTGTGATGAATCCGGCGTACTCAAATTAATAGAAGTGTTTTCTGATTGTATGTTTTTGACAACAGTTAGTTGAGATTCACTGCTTCCAGAAGTTGTAGTAGAGCTGAGGGATGATACGCTTGATTTTGCAGGCCTGTTTAAATTTTCGGTACATGGAGTTGTTGTTTTTACGGATAAAAGAGTACGATTTTTCTCTGAACTTTGATTCGTATCTAAAACTTTAGGTGTAGTAACGACGGACGTATTCGATGTAAGAGAAAGTTGTGAAACTGTGTTTTCCAACTCAGTATGGAACGATTGTTTCTTAGAGTCCGCTTCTGTTTCTGCATTTATTTGTTGTGGACGGCTTTGAGAAATTTTTCGCGATTGAGGAGAATATGAAGAGAATGATCCAAATAAAGGGGAATCGTCAGTGTCATCTGTATCATCACCTATATCATGGTTATATCTATCCATTCGAGCTAAAATATTATATAAAATAATACGTGATCTATATAAATAAAGCATTCATTTTATACTTATAGTGAAAGATTTTTAAATTATTATTATTATATCATCAAGATCTTTTAAATTATTGAATACTTAAAGCATAAACACCAATCTAACTTTATTTTTGGACATCTTACTATCAAAGTAGCTTGTATCTTCATCATCAACTAATTGTGGTACGAATTCTGCTTTTTGTCTAAGAAGACTATTCCAGTTTACACCATAAAAATAAGGATGTTCTTTAACTTCATGCGAACCACTAGTCCCTAACCGATCTCTAGGGCTTTGTTGTAGCAATGCAGTTATGATATCTTTAGCTTCAGGATGAACAGGCCAATCATCCTCATCTGGCCATTCTATATCATCTAGAGAGAAGAATTGGAGTGTGTAATTAGTACAAGAAATTGTATCATTTACAAATATTGTGAATACTAACCATTAACTGTATGAGCGAACAGTTCTTCTGGAGTTTCACCAAAAAAGGGTACACAACCAATGAGAAACTCATAAAGTATAATTCCCATGGACCACCAATCAACAGGTTTTCCATACCCTTGTCTTAATATAACTTCTGGTGCAATATATTCTGGTGTACCAAATACTTGCTTATCAGAGAATTGACGAGTATCCCTATCAATATATCCTTCATAAAGATTTGTTGCCACTGCAAAATAAAATTCAAGTGTTAAATTATTAGAAAAGAATAAACATTATTACTCAGTTACATTGAAACATTCACTTACAAGACATAAGTCCCATTTTACTAAGGCCAAAGTCTGTAAGTTTTATATGTCCTAACGCAGTGATAAGTAAACTGAAACACAAAACTTTAATTAGCAAATATAAAATAATTTAGACCATATATATTCCACAAAGCTTATCTAATTCAAGTAACCTTACTTGTCAGGTTTCAAATCCCTGTGAACAATACCATAACTATGTAGGTATTCTACAGCCAAAACAGTTTCTGCAAAATAAAATCTTGCCATATCTGACGGCAGTGGACCAATATTTTTCAAAAGATTTGCACAGTCTCCACCCTCTACATATTCCATTACAAGACACAAGTGTTTCTGTGATAATACAAAATTGTTATAATGGTATACTTGTCTAAACATATTGACAATGTTCGTTGTTACATAATATATAATATTAAACATTATCACATACCTTAGTTTCAAAGCTACAGTACATAGAAACCACAAAAGGATTATCCGTGAAACTCATTATATCCCTTTCAGCAAACACTTGTTCTACTTGATTACGAAGCATTAAATTGTTCTTATTGATCTTTTTCATAGCAAATCGTTGTCTAGTTGTTTTTTCTTTAACTAAATAAACTGCTCCATATGCTCCATTACTAATAAGTTTTAGTACCTCATAATCACTTTCACAAGGAATACGTTGAGATTTATCATCATCTTTATTAGGGCTTGATGTTAGTTGTAAATTACTATCGCTAGAACTTGCTGAATCTTCCAATTTATTTAAATCTTCTTGTAATTCTAAAATAAATATGAACCATTTACGTAGTATCGTAATAATTTTGTTGGAAAACACGACAAAATAATAATATACATAAAGCATATAATATACCAGATAATGGATCTCTGTTTAAAGAAAGCTTGTTAATGATATACTGGGGTATATCATTTTTTATTCCTATAGCAAATTTAGCTTGACCCTCAGCTTGTTCAAGTAAGTGGTAAAATTCTTCTGGATCAAATTCTAAACACTCTAACAATCGTGCTGGACGCGAAATCACTAATAGAAGCTTTTTAATTAGACCGGACAATCGTGTTGCAGCTTCTAGTGATTTTTCCTTGGTCTGCAAAAAAGGAAACAATCAACTATTTTTAATTTATATTTAAACAAATAATAATTATATTAATTACTTTTTATATTGAAATATATTTTACATACCTCCATTAGTAAATGTTCTAAATTTTCACTCATTTCATAAAAATATCGTGTTGTAATCAATTTTTCTTGTGATTTTTGTAAACAGTCTCTTGCCATTTCAATTACTTGATGATGAACAAAGCGCAAGATAGGTAAAGAGTCTGGGGTCATGTGTGCCACTACTTCATATTCATCTATTTCTTTATTTTCATTAATGAAATTCGTTAAACGTTCTTCCATTTGTTGTGTTGCCTAATTAAAATAAAAAACAACATTGTATTATTCTAATTATGATAACGGTATATTATTTGTTGTTAATGATACCTTTGGAAATCGTTCTTTATATAAAGTATTCATCATGACAATCTCACTATCAAGTACGGGCGATCGACTCGGACTACTGTAACGAAAACTAATATTTTGTTAAATTCATGAATATATAAGTATAGTGCAATATATCTTGCAGAGTAAATCTTATAATTGTATGTTTTCCATTTAATTTTAAAAATCATCTTTGTTATTATATTTCATACCTTAAACTTCGAGATCGCGGTCGATGCAGTGGTGACTTGCGGCCCTCTTCATCAAGATTACCAGGAATAATAGATATACTAGAACCAGGAAAACCTGGATGCGAGGAACATGGTGTACCAGGTTTAGAAAAATGGCAGGATAGCATACGTAACTCATCTTTAGTTGGTACATTTGGTAGTTGGTGTAAACGTTCTTGACTTGAGCACTGTGACTAAGGAAGTGCATGATTTCAATATAATTCATATATATATGTAATCTATATATTCTTAATGTGCAAAGTTACATACCGAAACATTACTAGAACCAGGCGTCGTTCCATATCCGCTAGAAGGTAAACTCGCGACAGACCACCTTCTACCATCACCAGTCCCTGTAGCACCCCCCATCCTAAAATGTGATTACCTTCATGTCGCTCAAAAAATATGTCTGACATACAAATATTTACTCATATTATTTTTAATACCAGTCAAATGTACGAATTTATTCAATTCATAAACAATTAGAAAACAATAAAAAAATGATGATGTGTTTCTATATGCATAAATTGAGAAAAATTGATTGAGAAGAAAAACAGGTATGATTATATACCTTTTAACAGGAGCAAAAGCAAAATGTGGACTGGATGACATCCTAGGACTCTCTAGAGGACTGCCTACAATCGGGATGAAAGCTGTATTGGGAAACAAGCAAATTAATTTGCTATTTCCTATGAATAACTTAAGTACAAGAGAGAAGTATAAAACTTTTTTATACGCTAAAACTAATGACCAAATATTCTGAAATCTGAACAAATTTGTTATATGTATTTTCTACACTTTATATCTATATACACATAGCATAATGCATACATATACTTTATCACATAAATATACTATATCATTGTATCTATCAAAACATTGTCAAAAACAGAAAACTAGAAATAGCACATGTAAACTCACCGGATAAAGGTGAATGACAACGTGACAAAGTAGGTGATGTTGTTGCAATAAATGATTTACGATGTGCCGCTTTGGCAGATCGCCGAGGAATGTTTGGATCACGCTGCAAAAAGGAAAGTATTTAAACTTTTCAAATATTAGTTTATATACTATATAAATTATATACTAACCATGTGAACCGATAAAGAAGGAGCTGATTTCCCAATAGCTGAATTCCGCATACGAACTAAATTTGATATCTCTCCACTAACTGCAAATTTTTCATTTTGTTATGCTTATTTACAACCTTATATTAAAATACCCTTATAATATAATAATTGGAATAGACATAAGATTACAAAAGAATATGATAAAAGACATGATATTAACCAGGTCTAACAGGAGCTTCTTTGCTTTCCACTTTTGATATTGTAGGGCGATTGCGTGCTTGTTCTATGTTACAATTTACATCATCTACTTCTGGTTGATCAAATACAAGAACCCGTGCAGAGTTCCCATGAGAACGGAGACGTGGTCTACTCTGTCTATTCCTACTTGGCTCCATCTTTGCAAAATTTTGTTTCATTCAATTTTGTAATTTAACTGCAAGTAAAAGTCAACCGTTAGATATTTAGATATAAATCAAAATAATAATCAAAAAACAAAAACAAAAATACCACAGAATATTTTTATTCAAAGTTTCTCCTGAGCTTGGTTATTATATCATCTGCGTCAATGCACAGTATGTACAAGACAAAAAGAGGTATCGGTATCATTGAAAGCATGATAGAAAAACAATTGAGTTTTATTTTATATTCAAAAATCTGTCATCCAGTTTGTTTCAATAATAACAATATGTAGAAAGCTAAAAACACATTGTATATAATGTTAAACGCAAATAGAAATTATTAGTATATAAAAAAGAAATATTATGCATATAAAATATTTTAACGTCCATTATGACATATACCTTTTTCGTGTTTTCTCAATTTTTGTAAAATTGACAGCATATCACTAAGTTGCTCAGGACACTTATCACTAGATAATCCATTTCAACATCATAAATAATCATGATTCAAATCATTGATACAGAGGCAAAATTTAGAATTCTTTGTTTTTGGTAGAAATATACAAACAAGGGAACGATGGACGTATGTGTCAGCTAATATGGAAATAGATATTTGTCTTAGAAAAATAACGTATAATTTTGTCAAACGTGAAGAATATATCGCATCGGTCGAGCTGCGATGAAACGATGTGGCCAAAGCGTAGAATCGTTTCTGACGTATTAAGAAAATACAGAGCGCGCAAAGGAGTGAACGCGATTGGAATCAACGACTGGTTTTCACGGACGATCGTACGTGGTAGGTTGATGTATCATCGAAGGGAAATATCTGCATTGTTTTATGAAAAATCTCTAGTACAAGGCGTTCAGGCGTGAAAATGAAAGAGGAAAGACCAGATGCACGATATTCGGTAGACACAGAATAAGATGTAATACATATAAAGTCGAGTTACGTTTTGATTACCGGGGAGAAAGAGCCATCCTCGTGGGACAACAGTCCACGGGAATGAACAGGTGTTGCAGCTCCAAGACTAGATTCGCATTCTCCTTGTCGGCGAAGATATTAGTCACAAAATGCGAGGCAACCGTGAATTTTGATTCATGATGGACGTATAGATACAGCCTTACTCGTGCACGCGCAAATACATGCATCCATGGCCGCACTGTATGACACTTTACATTTGTATATAGTACACGCATACTGTTCGTTTCTTGATGTTTGTCCTATACTTCCTTCTATCGGACGCCATGTTGTAAAGAGTTCAAGCGATATCAGGTGTTACGAGCGAAGATCTTTAATTCTACCTGCATAGAATTCTTTGCAATTCGTCCATACAAGTTTTACGAATTATTTCATTCTTCGGTAGATTGCATAACTTAATTAATAATCTTTATTTATTAATATACATTTGTATCCATCTATATCCAGTTGCTTATATATTCGAGAGCAGTCTTTAGGAATGTTCTATAGAAGTAGAAAATTTAATACATTCGAAGATAGAATAGATTAAAATTGTATCGTGCTAGAAGTAACGCTTATTTATATTTTATTTTTATAAATATTCATATAAAGATCAAAGACCAATTTGCTCTCATTCGTGAATACGCGTTAAAAAATTCTCCGATCAATAACATATGAGCTTGCCTAGTATTGATAAAGGTGTAAAGCGTTTCAAGTTCCAAGGTAAGACTTGCGTGACAAATTTTTAAAGCAGCAGAAGTGTTGTACGATATTCTTAGTTGTTGATAAAAATAGATTGTTTTACTTTTAAATGCCATGTGCAATATAATTATTCTTTATTTACTTTTTCTGTTATGTAATTCAAATTTTTTATATAGCTTATGAGTTATTATTACAATAGTCGCTCAGAGGAACGTGAAAACAGATTGTGGCATCAGGTAACAACTATTTCCACTTACCACAGCACTTACTCATTCCGTGGATAATGTAGGAAAACTACTACCATCCGAAGAAATTCGTTGTACTCTGCATTATCGACAAATCATTAAAAGCATATTGTGGCGCCAACATTGGTAAGAGTTTAAATTAGAAATTGTAAATGTAATATAATAAATACGTTATTCCTTTAATTCTTTATTTTTTTAATTTTTTCAGTTATTTTTCAATATGTTCTGGATAAAAAGGGCAATGCAGCTTAGAAATATCCAATATTTTAAAGTAACATCCACAGTTTGCATAATTCCAAGATATCAATTTACCACACATTCTAAACTTTGTATATTGCATACCAAAGTATCTTTCAGAGAACTAAGGAATATTAATTATGAAAGAATTCGTGATTTTCATACAACATCAAGATTGCATATACCACCAGTTTTTGCTGTTATTTTGCGTCCAATTTTAAGACTTGGTGCATTTTTACTTGGACGTAGTATCAAACAATGGTGGAGAAAAAAACCAATAGAAGAAAAAGAAAAGTATAAATTGATATTCAGACAAAATAGAGACATATTTTTAGGTACATAAATTAATTTACTAAAAAACTAATAATGCTATACACATATATTTTTACTTATGTTTTTCTAGGATCATTGAGCATGTTGTGCTTAATTTTTATTGTTTATTATGTAACACACATTGAAACCGAACCAATTACTAAGCGAAAACGATTTATAATATTTAATAAAAGAGAGCAAGCTGAGTTAGGCAAACTAGTAACTGAGATGGTGAGATTTGAGTTCTTAAGTATTTTATTGAGTATTAATTTGAAACAGCATACTACCTATATACTTTACTATGAAAATACTGCATTTCTGTTTATCTTTTAGTATTTAGAAGAATATAAGAATTCAGTGGTACCAATAGATCATCCAATATACAAGAGACTTATCAGAATTATAAAAAATATACTGATCAGAAATAAGGACATAATTTCTATTAATGAGAAAGAATGGACATTAACTGTCATTGACTCTCCTCTGAAAAATGCTTTCGTTCTACCAGTATATATCAAAGGCCAAAAAAAGCAATCTTCAAATTAAATATTTTTGTAATTCTAATTTATATACTTTTTAGGGGAGGAACATATTTTTCTTTACGGGTGCTCTAAGCATTGTTGATAATGACGATCAATTAACTTTTATAATCGCCCATGAAATGGCACATGCATTGCTTTTGCATCCGGTAATTACTAGAAACATAATATATTATAGATAAAATGGTTGCAATTAAAATTGTTCAAACAATTTGTATTTCATTACTACAAGTAGTAAGAACTAAAAACTAATGTGGTTTTTGTTTACTGATAGATTGAAATGTTGTCTAATGCAGTATTACTAGATGTTTTATTGGCAATCCCTTTTCTGTTACTTTGGGCATATTTTCCTGATTTAATAGCATTCTTACTTCATATACTCGTACAATATACTGCGGATGTCTTACATAATCTACCATATAGTAGATCACTAGAGAATGAAGCTGATGAAGTGGGATTAAAGTTAGCTGCTACAGTAAGTAATTCCATTTTTGGAAGTAGCTTAAATTATATATAAATGAAATTTTTGTAGGCTTGTGCAGATATACGTGAAGCAGTTGTGTTTTGGGGTATTATGAGGACACTATCAGAAATGAATCTAGAAATAGATCCTGTTCCTTGGTTATCGACACATCCTGCTCATGGGGACAGAGAGCAAAGACTAAATAAAAAATTACAAGAAGCACAAGAGTTAATGAAATCATCTGGAGTATGTTATTAATTAATATTATTCTTTACTACACTGGTAAATGTTTTTTCTGCATGTAAGATATAAAATGCACTGTTTCAGTGTCCAGCATTGAGTCCAATAGACCCAAGGAAAAAGTTTTATGATCGTACTTTAAAAGACCATGAAATTTATTTTAAACAAAAAGGAATAATAGAAACATAATGTACCTGCAATGTGAACCATACAGAACGTAATATAGTTTGTAAATGATGTCGATCATAACTTAGTGATTGATATTGTAAATATAATTGATTTTTTGAATATGCACTTGAAATATTTCCAATGAATTTTAAACTTTTATAATCAACTCAAATGATCTATACTTTGAGCAATGCCTTAGCATTATATTATATATTAATAATGCATTATGAATTAATATATTGTATCATTATGACTCAACACAATATATTTATGTAAAAAAGCCGTTGTTGTACGTACAAATTATATTTTTATTTTTTTGTCATATTTACAGTACTAACGCTGATATGAGTAGTGTATACACAATAAACGATATTTACACTTCTGTATGTAAACAAATATAAATATTTGCATGCATATATATATATATATATATATATAAAATTTTGTGTATATTTTATATATATATATATAATAATATTTATACATATATATGTTTGTAGTGCCACATTTTTTTTGGACTAATATGGATGTAAGTGTAATAACTATTCAGATCTTATCTAGATAATGTACAGAAGCGACTTTAAAAAAAACAGTAATAAACATACTACAATTTTATCATTTATATATATCACAATATACTTTCTAAAAAAATAAATGGTAAAAAATATTGGTGTATACTGCTATTATAAATACGTTTTTCTGTAAAATGTAAGTATAAATTATAGTACGCATTATTTTATAAAATATAACATGTTCTTTTTAGGCTGAAAAAAAATCTTAATTAGAAACATACTGCTGTAAATATAATTAATAATGTTATAGTCAAAGTCACTTTTTTTTCCATATAGTATTAGTTTCTCTTCTTGAATGCAATCATAGCTCTTTTCATTATATTCATGCATTCATACATAAATGGATGAACATTTAGTAATTTGGTATGAATACCACATTTATATGGAGGATCTTTCCTGCACAGGTGCTTTCTGTTGGGCTGACTACTATGTATCAGTCAGTATGAACACATTCTTTCAGATATTTAATATATCATGTGTAATGTTTTGTATTATAATTATTTATAGACAAATGTGGACAATAAACTATTTGAGTTTTTCTTGCTGTCCATATGTCTTTTAAAATAACTGACTAGTGATCAATTGTACGATCATAGTCTATATTTTTTAATATATAATACACCTGGTGGTTTTCTTATCTCTCCTCGCATTCATTAATAATATTTTCTGAGCTTGATGCATTTTCAACTTGAATTATATGGTATTAATAATAATATAAGTTATAATAGTAATTGTAATGGTGATGCTGATAATAATAATAACAGCAATATGAAAATAATTAAATCATCAAATATTTAGACAATTTATACTCACATTTTACTTACAATTTCCTGAAGAGATGTAAAAATGTGAAAATTTTTGTAATATATTTATAACCATATTTTCTATATATCTTTTTTCTCTGCGTGATAAATGGCATATATATATATATATATTGTGTGTATTTGATAGATTTTAGAAACTAAAACAATTACCGATAATTTTTCAATTTTCATTTTTGTAAAATTAACCAAACTTTCATTAAGACTAATTAAAAAATTTCTCTAAGTGTATTATCGTAACTATACATATTACGTCATTTAATAACATAATGTCTCATTTATAAGTTAATGAATAATTTTTATAATGTGTTTTGTCTGAGTGTTTTTTTAATCTTTTGTGCGTCCATTGGAGCATAAGATTTGTTCAGGTTATGTTACTCGTTTAAAGTTAAAATATTAAATATAAACCTTTCTTGTAATCTTGTAAAGATATACTTCATGAAGAATTTTACTTTCAGAGTATAATATAAAATCTAGAATACATAAGCATAATATATCATAAGTATATCTTGTAGGTCTTGTACAAATAGAAAGAAACTTTTTGCTCTAGAATTGCTATATTGAGTGTGTATCAATAAATTTTTTCATGATAAGGTTGCTGCAATTACTATGCGTGTTAAAACAGCAGTATAACAATTCTAGAGTGACTTCTATCAGACTTTTGTTTATCAATTAAGAAATAAGAATAGCTAATGTAATAAAAATAGTACTAGTAAGTAGTAGTTTGAAATTCCACTTTGTCATACAATTCTGAAAATTTACAAGTAAGGAAGTCAAACATTATATGCAGATGGCATGTCTTATATACTACTTGTAATTACATTTATATACAAAAGAAAAGAAACAAATCATTTTCTCTCGTTATGGGGGCGTAGAGGTAATACACATCACAAATAAAGTATTATTTAAATGTATCAAATATAGATAAGTATCCAATCTATATGTAATTATATAATCAAGATTAATTTGCATAACTTGCAATTAATGATTAATTGCACTAAAATGTTATAAACCACGAAAAAAAATTAGCAAGCATGTAATGCGAGTTATACATTACTTGTGATGTGAAAGTTTTATGAAAGTGAGAATACATATACATTAACAAAAATGTAAAAAATGTCAGTAAGGACATTTTTTCATTTTTTTATTCTCTATAATATAAAGTTATGGTTTACCTTTGTATACTTTATTTTACTATACTTTCATATTAAAATGCAGATGTCTTGGGTAAGTACTACATAAAGAAAAATTAATCAAGAATATTTTTTGCTTCTTTCCTCTTTTTAGTTAGTTAATGAAATATAAAAGAATCATTGAATTTGACTAAAATCCAAGACTTCAGCATTTTAATCACACAATATTGAAAACTCAAAATAATCTGAAGATGGTCATTAGATATTATATTAAAGTAATATGTTCACAAACAAGAAAACCTGGATTTAAATTATTTGTCTAAATCTAAATTTACTTGTTAAATGCTTCTGATGGTATTTGACCTCTCTTGAAAAATTCTTGAAATGCTGCAACAGCATTTTCATAATTCCATTGAACTTCTTGCAAACATTTTAAACTCCACTCTAGGTTCATATTTGTTTGTTGACTTAATGTTAAAGTCATTTGCTGTTTCACATCTTCTGGTAATTGTGAGGCTGCTGTTTCTATATTAGGATTTGATGTTTTAGATATCGATGCTCTTTCGGATATTTGAGGTTCCGAAGAATTATTCAATATAAATTTCTGCTGCATTTCAGTTGTGTTAATGATATGTAACTGTTCATTAAGAATGCAATATCCATTTCCCTTTGGGACAATAATAAATGTTCTGTTAAAATATCGAACTGGTTCATCTTTAGTATTTAGCTCTTTAAATAATCCTGTTACTGTGATTAACATCATTCCTTCCTAGAAAGCAATAAAATTAACTTTTAACTTATATGTGTATTATTGGAATAGGTTCCAGAAAATGTAGTTAATGTCTTACAGTAACTAGATTAATATCCATTGTAAATGTATTTAAATGGTGTCTAGTTTGTGGCAGTTCAGAAATAAATGAAACCACAGGCAATCTGCCTTGTTTCAATAACTTTTGCCTTTTGTTAGGGTCATTTACTCTAAACAAGTTTCTGTTTTCCAGCAAATATGTACTGAGCCTGTAAGAAAAACAAATTCCATACTTACATACACCTGCAATATTCCTTAAGATTGATTTCTCATCTAGTACTAATTAAAATTAAAGTCTGATCAAAGTTAAAATAAACAAAATTTTCAATATGAACATTTATCTTTTTATGCAATCAAAATAAGAAATATTAACTTACTTATTAATATTATGACTTTGAATTGTTAAACTGAAGCATGCATGCTCATCATAAGCATCCAGCAATGGTTGGCGATTATCGCTATCGAAAATCATAAAATATTGTTGTAAAAATTGACTTGCGACGTCTTGCACCTTGGTATTTGGAGCAAATATTCGTTGGGTTGAAGGTACCTTTGTTGTATCATCCACAACATCGAACAAAATTGGACGGGGTAACTCGATACCATCCTTGTAAAATGTATTATGAACATCTTTTATACACTCACATGACTACATTAATACATATCATATATAACATAACTCTAACTACATATATCTTACCAGTCTCAGGAGTTTGGGAAATCTTTGTCGTACATCACTATTGCCAAGAAAGAAAAGCCAGAAGCCCGGAAGCTCCAAGTTAGTTGTAAATAACAAAAATATTTGCCTTATTATTTTTTGGTTTAGTAACTAATATAACAAAACAACTATCTTACTATCAGTACATGCTTCTAAACGTATTTTATAGAATATTATAAGAATTGTAAATAATTTATAATTTTTTATAATAAAACATAAAAAAATAAAAAAATAAATAATTTGTACTTTTAAAATATCCAAAAGTCAATGTAAAGACTATAGAGATAAGTAATAAATATATTATACTGCACATGTGTATGTATCCTATAATGTTGTAGAATTATTTGAAACTTTAACACTGCTAATACGTTACCTAACATAGTCATTCTGTCGAGTCTTATACTTATTGCATACAGGATTACCGGCCAACCTTAATTCTTCTAGTTTCAAATCTTTCATAACGTCTAATTGATTCATTTCTTTTATCTAAAAATTATATATATAAAATAGGATTAATATATGTAATACTTTTCTTTTACTAATGTGTTGATGTGATATTACCTTATTATCACCTATGTACAATATCTTCAATTTTGGAAATTTTTTGTGGAGAACATTGAGTCTTTCAATTAAATAGAGTTTGTTACCATCTAAATTTAATGCTTCTAGTGTAGGAATATGCTCTGAGACAATGTCTAGTACAGTCATTAACATAACTGGTCGAAATAGTGCACAGAAGTAATCAGCAACAAGATCTATAGAAATAACACATAATTTGCATTACAAATATAAGAAATAAATTCATGCATATATAGAGGATTTAATGCTAACCTGGATCTTGATGAAATCTTGATAAATCTAGAGCATTGTTTTCCTGAACATATCGTTTAGCCATAGCTTGTTTCAATTTTTCCTTTACTTTATCATTAATTTCACATTGTGGGTAGCCAGGTTTAACTTTAACTTGAAGTTTAAAGCCATCTGTTGTTGTAATTTTCCGATCACAGTTAAGAAGAGCATTTGCTGTTTTTTGATCATCAACATAGAAAACAGCTTCACTTCCTATAACTTTGTACTATAAATTTGTATAAGAAAACATATTATAAAATATTTATTACAAAGTTAATTCCAATAAGATTATATAATTCTTACCATTATTGGCACAAAAGTTTCTGGAGCAATATAACTAAGCAGAATATTTAATACGTAGTCTTTTGTGTATTTTTGTCCATATGGTATCTAAGAAAAGATACAAATTGTACAACATGTGCTCCTTAAGTATATTATTTTATTTAATGTAGTTAATTATATACTTACAGTAATTTTGTACCAACAAGCTTCTCCAAGATGATGTTGGAGTCTAGGAAGTATACCCCCTCGAAAACCTCTATGTGGTAAAGGGCTATTTCTACCTCTAGACAAACCTCTTCCTCTTCCTCTTACAATTATTTGTCTATTGTTGTTATTATTGTTAGAACTGACACCCATTGGAATATCATCATCTATATAAGCCAATGGCACGTTTCTTGATATATCTCTAGTACGTCTTGGTTGCGTTTTAAACGATACACGAGGTCTATTTCCATATAACCTCGCTTCCACATTTATAAGTCTATCATCATGTCCTATATTAGACAAGCATTAAGAATAGAAAATGTTTTCATATATTAATTAAAACTGCAGACAATGAATCATAAAGAGTAATGGAAAATGATTGTTTAAAGACGATATAGGAATATAAAACTAACAATTGTTTATATATAATTTATAGAGATGCAGAAGGTATCAAGAAAATGTCTTTGACGAGGATAAAAATGCCATGAGTAAAGCGTAGTTAGATTACAAATAATACTCTACCAGAATAATGTTTATCGTCGGAATTATTCGCCCATCCACCTCGGTTGCCCCAAGCAGACTTTGCGGACTTTTTAGGCATTTTTAAATAATTAAAAACCAGATCAAGAATATGCAATATTTATCATTGCAATCACGTAGCAAGTTAGAAAATAAAACGATTCTTTTATTCACAAATATACTAGTGCGTACTAGTATGTGCTAGTATGTTAGCTACTGCTGAACATTGTAGCTTTTGTAAGCATTGTAAACGATTGGTGGTAGATTTTGACCAATCACTTGAGAAGTTATCAATGCTGCGTACGTATATTTTTTAAGAAAAAAACCAAACTTAAATTTATGATGCAATATTATATTCCTATTAAATAATCATACAATCATTAAACGTTTTATTTATAAGTAAATATTTATTAGATGATATGTTAAAATTAGTCCAAATGCAATATTTGTACAATTTCCAATCCGATCTTTCGAAACTACTGCAATCCAATAGTAACGAGGATAAAGATTTGAAATAGCAAGTATTCAATAATTGGAGGATGCGGTAGAAAAGCATTGGCAATGATTGGATTATTTATAAATTATAAATGGTCTTATCCAATCATCGTAGACTTTTAACCAGAATATTTTGTTTTACAAATATTGTGTTTGTGATTGGAAAACGGGTTAGGACTAGTTTACTCACTCGCTAGCACCAACAAGATAATCATGAACGTGTACTAGATGATTTTGTAAGGGCTGCATTTGATGGATCGTCACTTACCTGCTGTCATTTCTGATAATCGGCATACGATATGCCAACTCACCCACTGTTATGTAGATATAAATTTCATTACAAAACTACTATAATTTGTGAGAGAGTGTTAATTTATCATGAGCTAGAGTGACGACTTATAAATTTAGATGCATTAACAAGGGAACATTGTCACGATGGCGAGTACAGTTGTTGCAAGTACCCAGGATAATACCTCTAAATTTTTAGAATCCCTTCAAAGTGACTTGAAGGTTCTTGCTTCTGAAAGTAAGAAGAAATATCCTCACATTAAAGAGGTCAGTTATCACCTATCATTTCTTTTTAATATACAATTATGCGTTGTTTTATTTTGAATAAATGTAGGTTAAGTTTCAAGATCCAACAGTAGTATTATGAGAATGGTACTAATAAACAGTATATTGGATTTGATTTTAATAGAGATAACTTTATACATGTTTATGAAAAAAATACCACATATCTAGTAATTCTCCACATAGGATTTTACTTTCTGATATAAAAATAATTTTTAATAATTTTTTATAGTCATGCGAGGAAGGAATAACAAAAATAAGGACCGCCATGAACACGCCTGGCGGTTCAGTATATTATGTTGTAAATCAAATCCTATATCCTTTAGTTCAAGGTTGTGAAAGCAAAGATATAAAAATCATAAAGGTTAGTACTTTTTAATAACAATATTATAATTATGGACATTATCTCCTATATTATTTTGGTATAATCAATTTAATAATGTTATTACATTTTTTCAGTTTTGCTTAGGTATAATGCAACGATTAATAACTCAGCAAGCCATAGATCAGAAAGGTGCTCGTTATATTACAGATACATTATGGATGCTTATGGAGGCAGGAACTGAAGAAGTTAAAGTTTTACAAACTGTTACTCTTCTTCTTACAAGTAATACTATTGTACATGGAGAAACACTTGCAAGGGTAATTATGGAAAATATTAGACTGTAAAATTGAGATTCATAATAAATTTATTCAGTTTTATCAGTTGACATTTTTATTTGCAGAATCTGGTTCTTTGCTTTAGATTGCATTTTACAAAGGATTGTACGACGATCAATACAGCAGGTGCAACTGTTAGACAACTAGTCTCATTAGTATTTGAAAGAGTAGTTGCAGAAGATGAACAAATGCTTGATCATCAAGATGTAGAAGAAATTAATTTGGAGGAATTAAAAACTCCAACGAATCAAGCACCAAAAGGGCTAGGACCCTGTGCTGCTGATGCTTATTTAATGTTCCAGGTAATATAACTTTTTTCTGTATACATAAAAAAACCTAATTTGTAATTTTGTGCACTTTAAGGATTTAGTGCAACTAGTGAATGCTGATCAACCATATTGGCTTATAAGAATTACTGAAATGACAAGAACATTTGGTTTGGAATTACTAGAATCCGTTCTGACCAATTTTTCATCTGTATTTTTTAAGGTATTTTTAATAAATGATATTTGAATTAGTTTAAGTGAAGTCTAATGTTCTTAGACTAATTTTAATTTGTTTTTTAATATTCAGCATCCTGAATTTAGTTTCTTACTGAAAGAAAGAGTGTGTGCACTAGTAATAAAATTGTTTTCTCCAAATATCAAATATCGTAATTCTGTGCCAGCTTCAATACAACAAGCAACACCACTTGATAAACCTTATTTTCCTATCAGTATGCGATTGTTAAGAGTTGTATCTATACTAATACAAAAGTATCATTCTCTTTTGGTAAGTGTACAAAGAAAGCATGAAGTCATGACATTAACATATCTATAGTTTAATATTTGTAGCAATATTCTAATAAGTGTCAATTGATTTTAGATAACAGAGTGTGAGATATTTTTATCTTTAATCGTTAAATTTTTGGATCCTGACAAGCCTACCTGGCAAAGAGCTTTAGCATTGGAAGTATTGCATAAAATGACTGTGCAAGCTGATCTTTTGACCAATTTTTGTGAATGCTATGATTTGAAACCACATGCAACAAATATCTTTCAGGATATTGTAAATAGTTTAGGTGCCTATGTACATAGCCTTTTTGTTAATCCGCAAATGATTGGTCAAACTGGAACAGGTAATTACATTATGAGTTTAATGACAAACTAATAATACAAGAAGGATCAATACATATTCTGTGTAGCAACAAGTACACCAATACCCCAAGGCACTGGCTCTCCAATCTTCACAGGTATGCCTGTTGGTCCTGGCATATCCCCACAACCTGGATTTTATTCACGTGGTATTTGGTTACCAGTGGTAGCATCATTTACAAGCGGACATACCAAATCTATTTAGTAAGAGATATTATGAAATTATATATTAGTAGAAAATATGATAAAACATAAAATAATATTTATTATTTGGCATTGCTTTGATTTTCCATTTCATTACTGCCACCACTCTTGTTATTGCTTTTGCTACCATAATGTAATAACGTAATAATAGTAGAAGGAGCAGTAATGATATTTACAATAGAAGTAATTATATATTGTTATTCTCATTGTTCTTAATACTGAATTTATAAAGGGTCTAATTTCCACAATTGTAAGTGTAGCAAACCATGTGTTTCAGTTTGGAAATGCTTGATAAAGTTGAACCACCACAAATACCAATTGGTTATGGAATTAGTGTAGCTTATGCATGTCTATTAGATATAATACGATCTATTGCTCTTGCAATTAATGGCACAAGAGAAGAAAATGCTGAAAGTCATTATAAACCGACTGAGTTTGAACAAAAATTGCATGTACAACTGATCACTTCCAGTTGGTGTGGTTTACTGGCAGCATTAAGTCCCTTAATTGATGCAAGGTACTATTTTATGGTATATTTTACAATTATTGACTGTCCTTATTATTTTTATGTGTTTTCAATAACAAAACATTTTCAGTACTGATGAATCTGCTACAGAAAATGTTTTAAAAGCAATTCAGACATATGCAGCTCTATGTGGCCAATTAGATTTGCAAAGTCCTCGTGATGCATATATTACTGCAATATGTAAAGGCTCTTTACCACCTCATTATGCATTGACAGTATTATATAATGCACCTCAAGGCATACCATGTGCACGTACACAAGAATCAAATCAATATAATTTATCTATGGGTGAACCAGATCATCGACATCAAGTTGTTGCTGTTGGAACTCCTTTACCAACAGCTTCTTTACCTGTTGGTATGTAATGTAAATTGCAAAGGTGAAATAATGTAATATATTATTGTGTATCAATGAATAATGTCATATAACAATATGTATTATATTATACATCATGCATTTGAGCATGTACACTGTCATATAATCACTAAAAATGCGATACAAATATTAAGTACAATAACTATATTTAGGTGCACATCAGGGTCCTGTTATGTTAACTGCAAAAAATCTTCAATGTATGCGTGCATTGTTGTCATTGGCACATTGTCACGGCAGTATACTTGGTAGTGCTTGGCATTTAGTACTAACAACTCTTCAACATCTTGTTTGGATACTTGGCTTAAAACCATCCACTGGTGGATCTTTGAAAGCTGGAAGATCTGCCGCGGATCCAAACGCAGTATTGACTAATGCTGTAATGGCAGATTTGCCTGTACTTAGTGCTATGCTAAGCAGATTATTTGAAAGTAGTCAGCATCTTGACGATGTGGCTTTACATCATCTAATAGATGCTCTCTGTAAACTGAGTCATGAAGCAATGGAATTAGCATATTCAAATAGAGTATGTTTAAATATTTTTTTCACTTACTTTTATCTGATGATATTTAAATGTAAATTTAATATATATTTTGTAGGAACCATCACTTTTTGCTGTAGCTAAACTATTAGAAACTGGTATAGTAAATTTGTCACGTGTGGAGGTTTTGTGGAGACCACTTACAAATCATTTGTTAGAAGTATGTCAACATCCACATATCCGTATGAGGGAATGGGGTGTTGAAGCGATAACTTACCTTGTAAAAATGGCATTACAATACAAATATCCACAACCATTGCGTGATAATCAAGTAAATGATTTTATAATTACTATTTATGACTAATAGTTTTTTATATCATAAGAAAACAAAAACAATTTAGATTGGAATAGTGATGACTGTTGATAATTAAACAAGTGTACATTCTTTTATTGTGTCCTCGCAGAAATTACAGACACTGCTCTTAGGACCATTATCAGAATTATCTTCAGTCCATCATGGAGATGTTAGGCAGAGGCAGTTAGAGTGTGTATTACAAATACTTCACGGTGCTGGAGAAACACTCTTTCATGGTTGGCCATTGGTTCTGGATATAATTGGAGCAGTATCTGACCATCATGGGTAACTATATATTATCAATTTCTATTTGTAATAGTATTTATACAGTAGTAATATTTACTTTAATAATAGACACTTGAATTAAAAATCTTTGTTCATAGTGAAGCTTTAGTACGCATTGCTTTTCAATGCCTTCAACTAGTAGTAACTGATTTCTTACCAGTAATGCCATGGAGATGTCTCCCACAATGTGTTGATACAGCAGCAAAGTTTGGATCACAAACACAAGAATTGAATATATCACTTACAGCTGTCGGCCTAATGGTGAGAATGTAGTTATTATTAACTGAAAATAATTGACTTGTATACTAGTCTTGAAAAAGAAAGTTTTTCTTCCAATAAATGTATTTGTCCTATATTAGTAATATAGAATTGATTTGTGATTGCATATATATTTTAGTGGAATATAAGTGATTATTTCTATCAAAATCAAGAAAAGCTATGTATTTCTTTACGTGGAGATTCATCGTCTGTATTTCCTGATTTTCCTGGTACAACAAATATTCCACCTTTTGATAAGTTGTGGATGTGTCTCTATGCAAGATTAGGTAATTTAATTTTTCTATGTATAAGTACACATAATATAATTATTACGAATTATAGCATACAATATCTTCTTAATGATCCAATAGGTGACTTATGTGTGGATTCTCGTCCTGCTGTACGGAAATCAGCTAGTCAAACTTTATTTTCCACAATTTCTGCACACGGTAGCCTTTTACACCAGCCAACATGGCAAGCTGTACTTTGGCAAGTCCTCTTTCCATTATTAGATAAAGTAAGAAGCTTATCTAACTCAGCTAGTAATGAAAAGGTTGATACTGGTGGAAACATACTCATTCATCATAGCAGAAATACAGCACAAAAACAATGGGCAGAGACACAGGTATGCCATTCTTATTTTTTTGTATTTAAAATTTTTTAAATAAAATAATAATTTTATAGGTTTTAACATTAAGTGGTGTTGCAAGAGTGTTCAACACAAAACGCCAACTATTACAATTGTTAGGTGATTTTCCTAGAGCCTGGTCACTACTTCTTGAATTTATTGAAAATTCTGCATTGAGTAAAAATAACGAGGTATATATGTTCTCGTGGATATATAGAATTTTATTATTCATATAAGGATTTGTATAAATGTTTAAAAATTAAAAATGTATATATATTTTTCATAGGTATCCTTAGCTGCGCTAAAATCATTTCAAGAAATTTTATATTTACAAAAAGGATGTGATAATAATGAAATAACACATTCAGCTGATTCAGAAGCGCTCTGGACAGTTGCATGGCGTGTGTGGCTTAATATTGGAACTGAAAGTACTACACCTCCACAAGAGAATGAAACAGAGCCTTATGTTCCTTCACAAGCATTTTTGACTGCTCTTGTGCATATATTTCCAGCTGTCTTTCAACATATTAGAAAAAAGTATACATATATTTATAAAGCCATACCTATACAAATAGATGGTGAAGCAATAACTTTCTTTGTGATTCCAGGTTCACAGGAACTGATTTAGATAAGTTGTGTGTTGTATTAAAAAATGTGGTAGCAGTTCCAGTACATGGTGAATCAACACCTTATATCCTACCAACTCTACCAGATGTTGTTCTTACACATTTACAAGATGGTGTACTTCACTCCATGGAGCTCCTTCAAAAGGTGGAGTATTATTAATTATTTTGTTTGGCATTTTTTTGGTTTTAATTAATTAAACAATAAAATTTATATAGGAAGCATTAAACGGACCAGAAAACTTAAGAACTATGATCGTCTCAATATTTCTTCAATTATTAAGCTTTTCAAAGCTTGCTTGTGAGGCTCCTACTTATGGTAGAATACCAACAAAACACATTTCACAAGTTAGAGGTGTATCTGTATGTATCTATCCTTTTAATTATTATTTGAATATTATATCGTAAGTGGAAAAACATGGTTAAATAACTTCGTTTATTTAGGCTGACTGGGTGATCATGAATTATGTTCCTTTTGGAGAAAAAGCATTATCAATGGTTGTAAATTTATATCAAAAGACTGCGCACGAGATGGCTGTAGTTGATGGACAGGTTTTAAAACACATAATAGAAGCTCTCCATGTGCCTCTGTCTATGAAATATGCATGTCCTTCTCCAACAACATGGAAACTAGCTGTTACAAGCTTATTAGCTGTTTTGCATACCGGTTTACCATTAGCACGTAAATATCCAGAGCATTTTCAAAGCATGTGGCCTGAACTTGCAAGCACATTGGATGACTTTTTGTTTCCAAAAAGGTATATTTTTATATACACATATATATTCTTTTATTTCTACTCATATAAAATATTGTATAGAACTAAAATTGCTCTATTTTTATACATTTTACAGCGTAGTAAATGCAGAACGTGGAGCTGAAGAAATTCAAGCCGATGAAGCAGTAGACTGCCAAGTAATGGAATTGCTCAGAGATGAAGTATTACCTCATTCACAGTACATACCTCACCAGTTTATATTACGAGTTGTTATGCTTCTAAATAAAGGATCTATACACTCTGCAACTACAGTGAATATTGGTAATATTATAATATAACATAAAATATTTACATAGAATAGATAGACTTATATTTATAATGAAAAAAAAGACAATATTCCACAATTTGTAGAGAATAGCGGGGAAGCAAAGTTAAGAGAAGAATTTGCAAAGACATGTTTTGAAACATTATTGCAATTTTCTTTATTGGATGGATTGAATAATGAATTGGAATCAGACTCTAATAAAAATTTAGAAAACGATGAAGGCGGAGTCGCCGGTCGCTTGGCGGTTACTGCACTTTTACATAGATTCCAAGAAGTTCTACGGAGATTTATTGAAAACGAAAGGCGCAGTGGAAAATGCCCGTTACCTAGGTAACAGTATCAGTATATCTCAATTTCATGTTTGGAGCGAAAATATTTCGGAATATTTTAAACATTTCATATGTTTATTAGAACATTTTCTTATGGTGTCTTGTTCTAGGTACAGATTATCAGAAATATCATTCGTTTTGAAAGCTGTTGCTACGCTCGTAATATCGCTTAAGAAAGCTCCTCCTAACAAAGGTATAACACATTCAATACTTTTATACAAGTATAATAATTATAATGTTACATATAAGTATGAAGAATATTACTTTTCAGTCGATCGATCTGTATGGGAACAATTAATTGGATTATATCCATGCTTAGTAGAATGCACAATTGCATCTGCTTCGGGACAAGTCACTCGCTCTTTACGTGAAGCCCTATTACAATATCACGATTTGTTAAAACCACCCGTAAATAATACACCGACTTCAACTGGTGTCTGACCACTGTATTCACTTTTGTTGAAACAATATGTTGATCTATCATACAAGAAAATAATCAAATATGGTAAATACGTGAGGTATTATATTTAATGTAATTTTTTTTGTACATTATGTGCATTTATTTGACAAATCAAATCAATCATCACAAGTAGATAAACATTTTACCTTGTCCAGTTATAAAATCAATACATATATGTTTTGTAGTATAAAGCAATAATTAACGAAGGTCACATTTGTATAAATTTTGTAGCAAAATGCGTCTATATACAATGCTTGGCAATCAGAAATAATGTAATACGCATTTCCTATAATTTATATGACTACAATAATATCTACAATAGTAAATATTATGCTCGTAACATAAATGACTTTGCAGTTCTGCTAACAGTAAAATTATGTCATCTTTTCACTATTTTGTGCAGATTTTATTTAATTTTAAGGATATATTTTAACAAAGAATGTTAAAAATCAAAGAATATTTGTTTAGAATAAAACAGACCTCAGTCTATTGTATCTTAAGTATTCATAAAACACAATAGACATCTTGCATCTTGTAATATAATTTATGATCAGTGGTGAGTTGCATCTATATATATGTGATGTAACTAATACGCAGACACACGTGCGTACGTTCACACATACACACTCACGCAGGGTATCCTAAAAATGTATACATGTTTGGTTGTTAATAACTATGTATAGTTTTAATTTAATAATTTTATAATTAAGAGTAATTATTAAAATAAAGATTAGATATAAAAGTATTACATGTTTTATGCTTAAATAATGCATTATTTCAAGTGTTCAAAATATTCTCCTGATAAAGTCTGTATACATTTTTTGAGACCCCTTACATATATATCCGCGCGCGCGCACACAGAATTGACATATATGCATACGTATGGATGTGCGCTACTGATTATGAAAGTGATTTAGGTAAAAAAATCATAGAAAAACTGAATTATTTATTTCTTTTATTCTATATTGTTATAACAATTTAAAGAATCTAATTATCTAAAAATAAAAAAATTTACAAATTAGGCCATTTTTATAATCACTGACCCTGTACACATATAGTCTAGTTTCTCTATACAATTCCTGATCATTTAATAAGTCATAAACAGAAATTTGTCACTTATTACCAATTTGTAACTATACATTACATACTGATAAATCAAAAAAAAATATTATAGCAATGGGGACATACATACATATGCATATACATATACCTACACGCATTAAGTATACGCATATACATATTTTTCAATCTTGTATATATTTGCTGTTAGTCTTATGGCTGGCTTTTTTAATCAGTAGTGTAAATATTGAGACATTAGGTAATTGTGTCTATGTATTACCTACAAGGTTATTTTATAAAATGTATGAAATTAATATCTAATATGGTTACTTTTATGTAATATCACAAGTTGTAAATAAACTCATACAAATTAAATAAATATCATAGTCATTGATGTATCATCTTATCCTAAATTTTGCATACGCTTTCATGCTTTTTTTTTTAAATTTGTGAAGGTATTTAAAATGGGCATATTAAAAGTTTACATTTTTATTTGAAGAAGAATATTAAGTCAATTTTATTATTGTACGTATAAAGTTACATCAATTATAATCATAGTGTTATCATAATAAAAGCGTATATGAATGAAAATATTATAATATTATTATTAATATTATTGTTGTTAATACTTTGTATATACTAGAAGTTTACGAAAATATTCATTACGTGCATTATAAAAACTAAAACGATTGCTTAAAAAAGTATGAGTCTCACTAAAACAGAAACTAAGAAGAGATTTAAAAATAAGAATTAATTTTTCATGTATTTTAGTAAAGTTAATACGAATACAAGATCCGTGTATCAGGAAAGTTTCAAAGGGTTGTTTATTTTTTATCGCATTCTTCAGTGCAATGCCATGACTGTCTACCTTACCGACTAGGGCATGGCTACGGTTTCCATAATCGTCGATTGTCAACTGTATGGCGGCAAAATATAATTCTTACGCGCGTCGCTCGCGTCCGCGCGAAAATGTCTTTTAAATAAAGCTCGGTGTTCCTAGTTTTCTAGACGTGTGTCTTTCTGTTATTAGTTAACAAAATTAAAATAAATTTAATTAAATCTCATTAGTTAGAACTATAAGTATAGTGACAAGAAGGAACTCCAATAAGTAAAGCCAGCTATACACATTTATTTATAGATATATATGCATAGATACGTTTTTATATGATATAATAATATTGACATCTTCCTTGATTTTATTGACATTAAGTAATCTGGTCATTCATTGTTCTCCCTTTCTTACATAATAAAATGTATTATATTTAAAGGCAAGGTTACATTGAGTTTAATACGTGGGAGCGCAGTAAATAAAATGATATGAACATGTAAATATTTCCTTTTACATACTTGCACTGAAAATTCTTCATGTTTTATCAATAAATGCCGTTTAAATGTTACTTCTTTTATATATATATAATTAAGAATATTGTCATACATGGAAATCAAAATAGACATCATTATAAATTAGTAAGCTATCTTGATAAAATTTTGATTTTTTTTTTCATGTTCTGCACGAAAATACAATATTGTGTATAGTATAATAAAGGTAATTTTATCCTATTCATATTAAATGAAATATATTCATATTTACATTTAAATGCATATAAAATATATAGATTACAAGTTATCATTTAAACAAATATAGTATTCTATAAAAAATATACGGAAAGCATATGTAATGTATATATTTTGTTTTCTTCGTTTATACCAATAGCAAGACAGTTGTATATTATAAATGAAATTCTATAAATATGAATCAAAGCTGTCTCTGACTTTAAGAGATATGTTACAGTGCCATTGTAAAAAAAAATATGATTGTTTCAAGCATGCTTTTTATTTGCTATAATTAACAATACTATTAATTTGTAGTTATAATTTTCTTTTACTGTTAGTTATTGTCAGTATTTTTAGATTGCAGTTTTGTAAAATTAGTAGTAGATTAGTTTACCGATAAGATTAATGTCCTTAAATAAAATATTTGTTATAATTATTACTTTGGTAATATAATCTAACTGAAACTGGATAATTGATAGTAGAATATACTTGTATGGTTGCTATAATACATATACATTAAATATATATTTGGATAAATAAATGTGTAATCGTGACATATGAATTTCTGATTTTGTAAGCCCTAAAAAGGTCTTTACATTTCCACATTTGTTTACTTTTCAATCTCATTAAAGTTTGTATAGAATACACAATAAATAAATAATGAATATTTCATAAAACATTTTCCATATTCATTCGAAACTACACATCGATTAATCTTTGCTTTCAACACACTAGCATAAGTTCCACGAAACATTAATGATCGCGCTGTAAAGTAACATCTATAAGATTTCAATTGCTATATAGTTATAATATGAAGTCTCAACCCTTGTATCTAACAGTAATAAGTGGCGTGCACTACTACATCATGGAATGCAACACGCTTAGATTACACTTTCCTTATTGTATCGTCTATATTTAATTTTATTGTCATGTATTTGTAATTTGTTATAATATATTTTATTGTAGGCATATATAGCCTTATTCACTAATTGATAAAGCTTTTCAGGCGAAAAACCTGAGTAGTTGCGTATTGTCATTATTTTAGATTTGATGCTAATAACTTGATAAATGATTGCATTCTCCAGCAAAATAGTAATGTAAATCTTAATGATTGTAATGACAGCTTTCTCAATTTCCTCAAAATTTCCTTAAGATTAATTAAAAAATTTACATTAATGAATAGCAATAAATCATTTAACAAATATTTAATTTTCTTTTCATTTCAAATAAAAAATAAGACAATAGGTAAAGATTTCAAATAAACATAAAATTATAAACATTTGTTTCTGATGGAATGAAAGTCATGAATATACATAATGGAAACCATAAAAATACTTTATGTAAAACGATCTAGGGTTTCTACTTAAAGAGTCTCTTAAATATTGAACAAGAGCATTAAAATAAACTAATATTTTCTTCTCATTTTTACAAATAAATACACATCTTGGTTAATTAACTTTGAAAATGTTCAATATGCTTATTCTAATAGCGAATAAAAATATCATAGATAAATTGTCATTTCTGTGTGTGTGTTCGCGCGCGCGTGTATAATTTTTTTTTGCGAACTCAGTCATATAGTATTACATATTGTAATAATATCGAACACGTTTACGCGGCATATATTAATGCGTGCGAATACACATCGTACAACATGTGTACGCGCGCGCGTGCGCATATGACTACAATTTGTTAATAAATTACCTTTCGGATACAATAATATACGCTGAATTCGTATATTGTATCCGTGTAATTAAGCAAGATTAGTGTTATGCAGATAATATTGTCATTTATAAGGCATAATGTAAGCTTTGAATTATTCATTCTCTAAATTCCCATTGCTCATTCATTTGAAATGTTAATGTTTTATTTATGTGTGTGTGTATGTGTTCGTGTGTTAGTACGTGTATACTGTGTATGTTGAATACGTAACCAATAACGCGCCATAAAGATTTTATATTGTGTATTTTAAATGCAAACTGCTATAGTCTTTATTATAATAATTTTTAGAGAACAGTCTCAAGTAGTGTATCAGGCACTGACAATAAGTCATGGCTAAAAATTATAATTAAATAATGATATTTTAATATAACTTTTTGTGAACTTGTATATTTCGATGCACGCGCATATTGAATGTATATAATATATGTATATACGAGCCCATGAGAGTAAGAGTAATGTCCGAAACATAGCTTCTCGTTCAAGACATAAGTAATACAAGTATACACTTTTCCATTCGGATACATAAATCTCTAAATATTCATTATTGTTAATCTATATATTTATATTCAAAAAGCAGTCAATAGCAATTAATTATTTCTGTAAAAGCTATTACATTATCGTGTGAACGTCAGTGAACAAATTATTATTAAACGAAATAATACGTGGATGTATTTTCGTGCGACATCGTCTTTGAATCATTATCAACAAATATTATAACGATCGCAAATAACGTTCGTTTTTCAGTGAAATGAAGAAGGATAACATAATTTAAATAACAATGGTAATCGCAAAGAATTTATCCTGAGATTAGGTAACTATTTCTTATACATTCTTGCATTGTCAAATTGTACAAGCTTTGTACATGAATATATGAGAATTTGCAATTATATTACTTACATGCTTTTTACAAGCTTCGTCTTAAGAATAATTATTGTCATTTTTTGCAGCTTAAATACACACATAGAGTGTACTGCAATCATTTGGTTTTTTTTCTTTTTTTTTTTTTGAAGGATATACCGTAGTAATTCCAATATAGAGTTAATATACTATAAATGTAAATATCACTATTTTTATTGTCCACACATTATATAAATATTATTAAAGATGCGGAGAAAGTTAGGATTTTACTAAATTTGACTGTACTCTTCCTGACTCTAAATTTCTATCGAATAGTTGAGCTCTCACCAAATGGACACCAAAGATACAAGAACAAAAATATTTCTAATATTACCGATCACTTTAAAATCAATATATAGAAAAAATTATCGTCATCTCGATTAGTTGCATTTCTTCCAAGCAATTTTGTAACCATCATTGCTCCAATTAATTTACCTCAACCACGATTAAAAATAATACACCTTGGAAATACCAGAAACTTTATAATAATTTCTTAAAATTATTTAATAACGATCGAGTTACTAAATAATTCAATCATCATCGACCGTTCCCAAAAGGTAAGAAAAATGTAAAAAGGAACGAATGCTTTACACAATTACTTTAACAGACAATGCAAGAAAACAATTATTACGTTTCTACTAGATAATGAGAGAGCTCGGTACTTGACGTACCGTCATTTATCTGCGTATTGGATGTCCCATATAAGGATATCACACTTTAATTAGTTTCAACCACCAACGAGGTGTGCAGACGTATATATATATGTATGTATATATACATATATATACATATGTTCGACCGTAGCTCCGTTACACATTCAAATGTCGTACAATCAGTTAGCGTCACGTGTATAACCATTAAATATATTATCGGAGAGCGAACGTGTAATGTAAATCCACGAGAGACGAGGTGAAGAGTGGTTGGGGTGTTGGAAATATGAATGTGGGCGTAGACGACGATAAATTAAATTTATAGAGACCGACTTGTCCATTTTTCCCATTATTCCTCGATAAATTCGCAAAATGTGTGTACGTGTGTACATTCGCGCGTGTATATACAATATATCGTATATATGGGCACGTATGCACGCACGCACGCGTGTGTACACACTCACACCCACACACAGATTAGGAACTGAAATACTTCGAGAGCTTGTTATACTTTCTGGATGATTTTAGTAATATCTTTTTTTTTTCCTTTTTCTTTTAAGAAGATCATAGATCCTTTATCCAACTTTGACAGAAGCAAAACGGTTGAGCTTATGATTACTGCCAAGTGTAGTACGAGCGATGATATTGAAACGTACGGCAGTTCTTTCATTCGGCAATTCCTGCTGATCTTGAAAATGCTTCATTAACGCAGCATATATTCCGGTAAATAACGACCGCCATGCTGTAAAGAATTAAAAATCCGTATTGGTGATCTTAAAGATCGTCGAACTCTATCCAACAAATTATAATCTTTCGTACGTACAGTGAATGTAAAACCGAATAAAATGTACCGTTATAAAATGTATAACTTTTATATTTATTATAGTAAAAACTCTTTCCAATTTTTTTTACTATCGATATTCTAATAATTATAAATACACATACGTATATTTTTCAAATTTCACAACTATAATACTTTAAAAATTATTAGAAAAATATTTAACGATAAGTTATGCAAGTATATAAATCGTAATGATTACTTTTTACACTCACTGAATACATTTGATAAAAATGCGTGGCATTAGATTGTAGATGTTTCCTATCGCTCTTTTTAACGATGCTGTTAGCACGCGCAACCCCGTTCTTACCCCTGAACGAGTAACCGAGTTTAAAGAATCGTGTCACGGCACGTCGAGCTACAATTCACTTAACGGACTTATTTGATCATAAGCTAAATAGGTGATCGCTTAAATGCATGCGTCATGTGCATATGCATCTCCGTAGAGAGGTTCGCGATAACGTAGACAAAGGAATCTATTTTAACTTACCGTCCATGTCCGGCTGATATCAGCCTTGGCATTTCTAAATTGCTGATATTCGTCTAACGAGTTTGCAAAGTGCTTCCGCGATCGTGCGTTTTGATAACGATCTTGATCGACGTTAGAGTACTCCTTGATTGTCCTCGCTTTCGTAGACATCAGTGATTTGTTATCCGCTGCGTGTTGCTCCTGAAAACGATCGAATAGAAAGAATTTTCAATAGGAACCTTTCTTTTTTTATCGAATGATTCCGATTGTCAAAAATTGTCAAAGTTGTCAAAGATTGTCAAAGCTGTCAAAGATTGTCAAAGTTGTCAAAGATTGTCAAATTATTTGTCAAGATGATTGTTATCATATAAATGATATAATACAGGTACCCAACCCTCTTATAACACGATAAATAAATTCCTAGAAAATTCTGAAACCGTGTTATATGAATTTTTTTTTTAATCCGTACAAGCAATTTGATTTTTAGTAACAATATTTTAGTATAAAAAGTACGTAAGAATGTACCAAACAAAAAGAAGTAAAATATATCAATAATCGTATAAGCATTAAATTGTAAGAGTGCAGAGGGTTAAAGTTAAATTAGTTCTAATTTTAATTACGAATAATTTTGTTTGTCCAAACAAAATTTAATATCACGTTATTTGCAATGGAAAGCAATAATGTCTAACGGTATGGAAGTGTTAATAATAGACGTAGAACTACAGACCCTTAACTCTCGTGCCCTTTCGCCACGAATAAGGTCTCGTAAGTGCTGGAAGCTACCAGACTGGGGAACTTGAGCTATCGGGGGTGAGGCACCACCACCACCAATACGGAAATTCGTAAGTCGCCTTCGTGAGGATGGAGGATGGAAGTTTATCGTCCCGTACAAATGTGCAACGTCTTCGAAGCTCCTAGCATGATGAGGCATCTCGGTTCGTAATCTACTTCCTGGTGGTGCTTTATGAACGACTCTACCGTAAACGGGCGCGCTACCAGCTGCACGAGTTCGAGGTTTTTCGCTATAATGATCTGTATAAGAAAAAAAAAAAAAAAAACATCGTTTTTTCGAATGGTAATGAACATCGATTGCAATGGACATGTATGTATGTATATAAAATTTGTCGTGTGCTATTGCGATAAAGTGCGACTATACTTCTCCCTTTCGAACGAACTCACCTTTTAGAATGAATTGCTTTTTTTTTGCAGAAATGCATCGATGTATTTTTCGAATATTTTTCGTGTAAATATTTACAAAAAATGTTAAAACTCTGTTTCAAAGTTTCGTTTACTTTTAGTTGGAATTTTTTTTTTATATTTTCCTTTACGATTTCACGGGCAGACGAAAGTTCAAACCGTGTTGTACATCGTTGCGCGTACAATGGAAATTCTTTAGGAAAGTTTCTTCGGTTGGAAACTTTTGAAACATAAAAAGGGAAATAAAAGCATTACAAACCCACTGCGGAAATATTTGTATGATTCTCCTTTTGGAGAGTACACAAAGCCAAAGCGAAAGAGAAAGAGAGATAGAGAAAAAGAGAAGTTTCGTGTGTGCAGTAAACGAATGAAATGCGTTCGTTGCGCAACAAGTAAAAATCTTTCTATATGTAAGTGCTCGTTTGGACGTTGTTAAGTGCACGTTAAATACCACAATTCATTTCGATAATTGATTTGTTCCTTTCTCGTGAGAACACAAAGTTCGTAAAGAGATTCGCGTACGGTGCGTCACGAGCTTAAAATGCGTGCATAGTAATTTTACTAATGACGTTCGAACACTACCCTGCTCTTCGATCCAATCCTATTGCCCTTCCTTCCGATAGTTCGAAGCCGTTTCTCGGCTACAAATCAAGTAACGTAAATTGACTTTGAGCGATGCACCCGTTCGTTCAAACTCATTCATTCGTTTGTCTCGTATTCGATCGCTTCTGCAAATTTAATCTTACATTACGTATCTTAAGTATGAAACATGCACCCTTTCCTTTCGTTATATATCTTAAGTTGGTAGATCTTATTCATTTTGATAAATTGGATGTATATACGGGTTGTCCTAGTTCGAGTTAATGAGAGTTCAGGACGTTATGAGAAATGACATTGTAAGCAAAATTGTCTGGAAATAATAATAGATTTTCTTTTACTTTTAATTACAGTAAATTATTAATTTATAGGTAATTATGGTTTTTTTGCATGATTTTATCACTTTTTCCTATTTCTTAGGAATTGTTTCTGATCTTGTACGTAAAAATTTCTAGAATTTGATGTATATGAATTCTTTTATTCAGGGTTTAATTTCGTACAAGATTCTCTAGGTTCGTGAATCTGAACTGGGACAGCCTCTATATACGTATACACATATGCATAGATTACTGTTCATAAGTGTTCAGAAATTCAGAAGTAGATAGATTTTTAGCTCATTTATATCGTATACTAGTCCAAATATAAGTACATTATAAATAGAAATATATCCCAGGTAATACTCAGTCATTACTAAACGTAGATATTACCAAGTTTTAATTAAAAACTGAATCGATGCAGTATTAACCAAAATAAAATTGTTTAATTTTCTCAAAACAATTCTAATTTCAGTAACAACCTTATTCCCTGAATTGTGTCGATATGACAATCAGACCAGAGCATCTCTAAAATGACATTATTTGAAATTATTCTTCGAACGAGTTGTGAATCCAGTTTATATTAACATTCTTTACTTTACAACTTTTTTTATCAATGAATCGATAAATATTTTTCTTTTCAAATAACAGTATCAGAAATAAACATCCGAAATAAATTATTTCAAATAATTACCTACATATTTTCATTTCAAATAAAACTTAAAACTGATGACTAGACTGCGGATATTTATGCAAATCCATATGAATTGTAATCCATGATTCATCAAATATTGCAATAAAGAACTGATAACTGAATAAAAATATGTAAAATATAAAGGATATATGTAACATATTCAATGATTTGTCTTATATGTAAAATTTGAAAAACATACGCGTTGAGAAAAATGTGCATTTGCATAAATATCCGCAGTCTACTGATGACAATAACACAAAATTATAAGAAAATACTCTTACAACTTTAAAAAAAAAAGATAAACAATTTTGATCACTTATAAACGATATTGCATATGTAACAACATATCTATTACACTATTTTTCTAGGTTTCTCACCTCGATAGCCAAGAGGGGGTTGAGGCAGAGCCGGATAATTCCTCCACGCGTTATACGGGAAGGGATCTTGTATGAATGGGAGTTCGTTCATAACACGGGCGGCCCTACTTTGACGTTTGGTATACCTCCACATCGTGCGCAATTCCTTGCACGTCGGTTCCCTGTTATCCGCAGGATTATCGTCCACTTCGGTGATCTGCGCTGTTGACAGCGGATCGACGTACTTGATACCTTCGACGAGCAATCCGCTCAATTGGGCCAAAATAAAGGCAGTCCATACAACAGCCGTCATATGCATGTCCTGAGGAGAAAAAAAGATGAAAAAAAAAAAAGTAGACCACTCAAATCCTCCTTGTCTCTTCCCATATGTACCTCTCGAAATGCGTAGGTATTTAGGTATCTCTGTGTTCTAGGTTATGCGTATATAGCCCGAGGTGCTTACCAGCGAGCGAAATCAAGCTTTGTGCTATTTTAATCCGCTATTCGAAAGCTACGATAACTTAAACCGATCAAATGGTTTATATATTCGTTCTATATCTTTTTTTATAACGGTGCAATACTGCGTCGATGAATCGTAACTAAGCTCAAAAACCGATTACAAAACAGCTTTGTTTTTTTCCTCGGATATTTTATTCGAGAAATTTCTTTTTTTAGAGAATTGTTGCTGGATGAGTTAGAAGTTACGTGGTAGTATACTAAAATTCTTTGATCCTTTTATTTATAAAATTATTTGAAACCTCGTGATCGATCTATGTTCTGTTATTACTTGAAAGCAAAAGTTTATCAAGAATTTCCGTTTTACTGCACACGAGATACGTGATCTTTTTGTAGGGCGTATATGCCGTTCGTTCCCGCATGTGCTTTAGTGTATTCGTGTGTTATGACGTAGGGGTTGAAATTCGGGGGAAAATGAAAGGAATCGTAATATTTCGTGATTAAACGAGCGAATTTAGGCGAAAGATCATTTTCGTACCGATGCTATAACTTCAGTCCTTTTAGCTTGTGACCTTTATTTAATGCTTACGCTATTATTTCTCTGGATTGTAGATATGTTGTAAGATATGCAGCGTTAACCGTACGAACCTGTAACAAAAAAATTAAAGAGTAGATCAAATAGACCCAAAGTCGTGAAGGAAAAAAATCGTGGTACGTCTCGCCTCCATCGTCTAACGTAACACCGGCATTGATTTTTTGCAAAAAAAGGACTTGTTGCTCTGGTCGCTACGCGTATCTAACGAGTCTCGTCATCCTTTCGTCTTAAACGATGAATTACGAGCTAATAAGAAACTACAACGATTTACGTTGAGGATTAAGTCGAAACTTTGTTAATTACTTTCACGAAACGCAAATTTTTACGACCTGATTCTTTCCCAAGGATATGAAGGAACGAGTAACGTTCTCTTCGGGCAAACTTTGATTAGGTTTTATTATTTTTTGTGATAAAATTCAAACTTTAAATAATGACACGGAAACTTGGTCCTTCCATGGATCAATATCGCATAGTACCTGTGGCAGTATGTACTTAGGAAGAGAATATTCGATTACGTCGAGATAATGAATTGAGAGTTAACGTAAATTAGAAATAACGGTGGATATATACTAGAGCTTATGAGTTTAGCGATATATCCCTTTCCTCGATAATGGATAATAGATAGTAAGGATTAAAGATACATCTTTTAAAGTATATATTAATATATATATCTCTTTTCGTTTAAAAAATCTTGAGAAACTTGAGAAAAATTGTGGAATAATTTATATCCGTATTATTTTTCAATTGATCAATAATAATTTTAATACAAAATATTTTGATTTCAAATTTTACTAAAATTGACAAGTAATAAACTCTGAAATAGAATAACTTTAATAATTTTATTACTTTTTCTAGAGATTAGCTTGATTGATACAATTGATATAAATATATGAACAAAACTAATTCGATACGATGTATAATATTATTATTATTTTTCCTAACATACTAGAAATACTTCCAAATATTATAACACCTGTTAAGATATTACGAGAGAAAATATTGGATAAAAACGAAATCAACATATTCACTGCAACCTTTCCCAAGGATAAAAAAAAAAGAAGAGAAGAAGGAAAAAACACAGTCAATTTCTACTAAAAAAGATCTTTATTATCCCTCCTTCAAACGATTAGATGAATAAAAGGCGTCATTACCCTTAACGGATACACTTTTATCTCTGTCAAAAGGATACCCTAAGAAAGATAAAGCAAATTTTATTGGAAAAGAAATGATGCTAAAGCGATGAAAATGAAAGAAGAGCCTCTTTCGCGAAGAGGAGGAAATCGGTGAGGGAAGATTGAGCGAAAGAGAGGGAGGTCACGAGAGAGCGAGGGAGATAGGAAATATCGTACCGGTGAATGAACGAGACTTGAACGAGGTTGAATTCACTAACCTGCCTGTCCGCAGAGTCCGGAAACCGAGTAGCAACTGACGATGAGAGGTGGCAGTGCTGAAGCTGAGCATACGCGCCTCCACCACCTCCGGTACCATCCTGCCACCCTTCCACCACCTCACCCTTTGGGACACGACCGCCTCCACGCTCGCGGAATCCTTACCTTCCCTCTCTCTCTTTCACCCTCCCACATGCCAAACGACTAGCACGAATTCAACTTTTCTCCTTTTACCTCCCTCCCTCCCTCTTTCTTACTTTTCCTCCATCTTCTTCGTCTCCTTTTATTTCATTCAGCCCGAGACTATTTCTTTACCCCACCAAATCGTCCTCCTTCCTTCTATTTCTCCTTCCCCCATGACCACCACCACCTCCATTTTCTTTACACCCACCCCCTCTACCTTTTCCCTTCCTTGCGTCATACCACCAACGAATTTCTTCCGAAAATCTTTCTTCAAATCTAGCGGAAAACCGATCCTCCCTTTCACGTTGGGTTGATGTAAACGACACATCCAAGGCCTCTACACGTATTTAAGGTATCACATATTTTTGTGATAAAACTATCACCGAGACAACTATGGTTTGTTAATACGAATTTGGTTTTAATTTGATATGAAATAATGCAATTTTGTTCTTTTTTTTTTTTCTTACTTTTCTTTGTTAGTTCTAGTTTAGGTAATTTAATGTGATGGAAAATGAGAGAACGATAAATTGGTCAGATTGGTAGCCATATTGTCGGACATACGGTCAACCACGGATGACTCCATTGACATCTAATCGCGCGTAAACCTCCAACGAATGATATATGCGATACCTTACTCAGAAGAAATCTAATTTATCGCTACGTTATTCGAGAGGGAGAAAGATTTCTGCGTTCTCGAGTTTCGCGAGAAAAAAAGAAATATATCTACGTGTGTCTATTGATACCAATTTTAAGCTCCGAGTGACGTAATTCTACATGAAAGATTTTTGTTGAAAAAGATAAAGTATGATCGATACTTTCCTACTCGATGGAAACGAGACGTCTATTGAAGAATTACGATAAAAAAAAAAGAGAGAGGAAAAAATCTGATTATCTCTGGTATCGAACTGATGGGACGAAGAACTGAATGAATTAGAACGGAGTGAAACCGTCAATGAGTTTCACCGACAGAAAAGGGGGAATGCGAGAGAGAGAGAAGTATATACGCACATGTATGTAAAATACCAACTGATAGTGTCACATATATGAAACCTGAAATAGAACTTCTCTCGCTTTTAATTGCGCTTTGATCACTGTCAATTCTATTTTTCCTTCGAGAATTCTCACACATACCTACCTAATTAATCGGATGAGATTAAAAAGGAACGAATTAGTGTCACATCATACGAGTAGTCTAGGTAAGAGGTTTAAAAAAAAGGAATGACCTTTGATAAACCAACGAATTCTGCTTTCAACGGGCCTCTCTATCCACTTACCCGCATATCTCCACGTGCAAATATTTCAAACGAGTCCGACCCACGCCACTGCAAAGAAGTACGCGAAATATACACGATTTTCCTCCCAAAAATGATTGGTTTCGTTGTATGCATCTACTTATATATATATATATGTACGAGACGAGACGAGCTCTTCCTCTCGAGCACTGCTACTATTTCAAAAGCCAATTGATTCGAGGCACCGAGGTCATCGAAATAGCGAACGTCACTCTGCGTTATCGTTGACATCAACGAGTACATTTTACAATCGATGACATGCAATATGTATCGATCTCGTTGCACGACAATCCTTCGAATAGAATTCAAAAGCTCTTTCACATTTGGTAAATCTAATTTTTCCATCGACAAAAAGTAGAGGAATGTAATTAAGAAAATAAAAAAAAATTTCGTATATGAACAAAAGCAGTACGAAAAGTGTAGGTCAACGGATACGAAAAATGTTAAGGTATAGAATGAAAAGGGAGAAGCATGAATGAAAATGTAAAGAGAGATAGAAAGAGATAAGTAGAGATAGATAGATAGATTGTGTGTGAGAGTGAGAGAGAAAGGGATGGGAGCTAATTTCACGCGTATGATATATCGATGATAATTCTGTGTGCTAGCACGAAAAGCAAAGTGTTCATGAATGAAGTGTAATGCAGCTGGATAGGTCGATAGAGCAACTCCTCGCGTACCCGTGCGGAGATCAGCCGCAGGCGTAGTAATCAATACAGGGGGGACGGGGTAGAGAGACACTGGCGCTGTGGGAACGGGAACGGCAAAGTCCATTCAGAGAAGCTGTAGGCCTTACTATTGATTGTGTGGGCGGCGAAAGGGGTATCCCCACCCTTCGGCCATTCAGCAATAACACTGGGGCGGCGGTGAGGGTTGGTTGAGGGAAGGGAGTCCGAACACACAGCGTCAGGGATATAGTCGGGGTGACGAAGCGTAGGTGGTTGGAACGGAGGTGAATTTCTCGCGAGCGATTTTTGACTCGACCCATCAATAAAGCTCGTTTTATTGCGTCGAAACTTCTATCTTATACGCACACTCACGCACATATCTTTCTCTTGTATCCCTCTTTCTCTTATTCTCACTTTTACACCTTATTACGTCGAAGACTTACAAAATTTCTTCAAACTCGCGAGAACATTAAAGGTTCCATTCGATGACCCGTCCGTTTTCATTTTTTTTCACTGTGCTTCTATGAATCTGCCATTGCAAAACTGCAAACGAATTTGCGAATTTATAAAAGACGCAAACGGTATTAGGCTGTAACGAATCCAGTGCTCGTTCGTTTTGATATGACAGAATTGCATGTCGTATCTTTTACACTCTCTCTCTGTCTCTCTCTTTACCAAATTAAACGATACCTATATAATTAGCTCCGGTGATGATATTCGCGTTACGTCATAGTTCGTGATAGGATTTAATAGAGTATGGAACATTTCTGACCTCGATCGCCTTTGAAATTATATTTTAACATTTTTCGCACGCGATCTACTTTACCGACGACACGTCGGTATTACAGGTTTTCATTGATTTTCCGCTGCTAATGACAATGTTCAAATGGAATTATATTGCAAAATTGGATTGGATTATTAGTTTAAAGCTATCTAATTGGAAAATGTATGAAAATGTGATTGTAATCTTTAGAGTTCGTGGTACTTGCATTATATTACATTATATGAATTACATTGGAAGTAATATCGATTGCCCGGGTTCCCATCTGGGTTCCTAGGTTTAAGAACATGTTCTGAATAAGACGATGGATATAAATGAATAAATTGCATGCACTTTAGTATTTTACAAATGATACATTTCGTTATTAAAAAGAAATTGATGAATAAATGTAATTTTTTTTAAGTAGCCACGTAAAAACATTTTTGCAGAAATACATGGAACATACTTTATATTAATATACTAAATATTTGTTTTTAAGAATTTAAAATTTTTGTTTTCTTGTAAATTCATATCATTCGGTAATATTTACGAGTGTTTAATATTGAGATTTATAAATGCATCCATTTGAACCAACTGTTTAATGAAATTGTAATTTGATGTAATTTATACGATATTATTTGATCAATAAATAAATATCTAATTATGCGTTATATATACTTCAAAATTATGCTCGTTTCGTGCTAAAAATTTAAATATATTGAGATAGTGAGAATCAAACTTTTAGAATAAAATAAATGCAAGCAAAGATGTTAAATAATTTATACCTAATATAAATAAACAAGATCGATAACAAGTCTTTAAAATACATTCATTTGTTTTGAAAATTGTTATTTTAGAATGATTACTCGTTTTTCATTTGAGAAAACAATAACGTCTATCTTGTGATCCTATTGGCTAATTTCTTCTACGTGAAGTGACACGTCTAAAATCTTATTGGTTCCTTCCATTACCATTGAAAACTGTGACTCAAATATAAATATAAAATGGTTTAATATAAATATAAAAAGCTCAAATTTGTTAAGCACATTACCATTAATCTATTTAGGAATTATAACAGCAGTATATAGAATTGTTATTGCAAAAAAGGAAATAAAGGAAGAAAGGAAATCGTATCCCACTTCTGATTGGTTCTTCGTTGCTCTTCCTTTTCACATTTGCTAAGTTCGCTATTATAGTTAGTGCCTGTACTTGGAGAAAAATGGCTGGTAGACAAAACAGTGGAGAAAACAGGGATTGAATCGGGTTGAAGGTCGCGAGTGATTGTCAAACGTATTGTGTTGTAAATTTTCAGCACGCTAACATTGTTTTGGCATATTTCTAAGCATATATATAACACCTGGGTAGCTGAAAACTCGAAACAACCCTGTAGTGATTAGTGGATATCGTCGAGAAATTGTAAATGGATGGGTGATAGTCACGATTGTGAAGCAACGGGGTACTACGACCTTCGGCAATTAGTATGTGTAATGTGCAATAGTTCTGTGTTGAATGCATCGTAGAGGTACGCGTTGCTGGGATAAGTTGTCGAAAATTCTTAGGAGAGAAAAGTTCATCGTTCAAAATGACAATTTTATCGAAGAAGAAAACGAATTCTTCGAAAGACAGACGTGAGGGAGGTAATAATTCGGAAGTCGACGTTCATGGTGTACAAAATGAACATAATTCTGCCTCTATTGCTCTACCAAACGCGCCATATCAGGTGAATATGATGACTTTTAACTTGATTTGTATGCATCACATATTGCACCGTATCAAGAATGTTTATGCATTGTCACTTTTTAATGACAGGTGCGTGGAGCTAATGGATTCGCAGTTGATCTTCATGCCGTTCAAGGTGATCACGGATCTGGCCCTATCGTTCGTACTAGTGGTTCATACGAGGTGAGGAGAAGTGGAAAGTATATTGATGACAAATTGCTACATTCAATGTATTCTATTATCCTCAGTTACATTTAAGATGAAACAAGTTGAGTAACCAATGAACATATATAAATATGACAAGCGCAAATGTTACTTAATTCTTTAGTCAAATTATTCGTATAAGAAAAGCATCTTTTATGATACGAAGGTGAACAGTAACAATAAAACAAAGTAATTTTATAGGGATCGGTAGATCGCAGAGAAGAAAAACATTTCGAAGAATCTAGTGGACCAAGCCATGGTAAACGTCATCGACAGAGAGCTAGTCCCCATAGGTATTAAATATTTGAAATATATCTAAATTTGTTTTATTTAAAGTATCCAAACTACTATCTAATTTGTAGTTTAATTTAAATGCGAAGGGAACTTTCTTAACTTTATAGCAGCTGCATCGGAAGAAGTTCGCGTTCTAAGAGAGAACGTGAAAGGGATAGAGGTCGGGAAAGAGAAAGAGAAAGAGATAGAGAAAGACAGGCGACGCCTCCTGCAGCTTCCTGTAGTGGCCTACAAGGTACTAAAAGCAGATTATATAAATAGAACAAAGAGTAGGATAAATTTTCTAAGACAATTTATCTGTTACTTTCAGGCACAGATGGTGCAGTAATAAGCAACAATCGTATGAGTATCGTGGGTAGCGCATCGAATTTAGATGAACTTGCAAATGGCTACAATAGCGGAGACGAATATACCGGACGAACTGGAAATAATCTTACATTAGCTGAATGGCAAGAGGTTAGTTATCAATGGACTGCTCATAACGGTATACAATTAATCGAACATCTTTAAAAATTTAGCGTGATAAATGGTTTGAAAAACGTATGCGGAAAATGGGATTTATTGTGAAAAAAATGGGTGAAGATGGTGCATGCTTATTTAGAGCAGTGGCAGATCAAGTTTATGGTGATCAGGAAATGCATGGAATTGTACGAAAGCATTGCATGGACTATATCGTAAGTACTATTTAATAATAATTACTAGTTTTATCGTGTCGTCGAAAAATGACTTATAAAATTAAATTAATTATATATTTTCAAATATAAGCTTTTCATGTGTTAACTTATAATTATACACTTATATTTAAGTGTATTGTGTTATGTTTTAGGCTTCCAATCAGGAATTCTTTTCTCACTTTGTAGCTGAGGATTTCACCACATACGTGGATAGAAAAAGGCAGGAGTATGTGCATGGAAATCATATAGAAATGCAAGCAATGTCTGAAATGTATAATCGTAGTATACAACTTTACTGTTACAGTACTGGTATGCATCACCCATCTTTGTATTCTTAACTAGCATTTAACAAAAAAATTACCTATAATATAACTAATATATTATATTACAGAACCCATTAACATTTTCCATACAATGGTAAAAAGTGACAATGAACCTATACGATTGTCATATCAACGTGGCAGTCATTATAACAGTATAGTTGATCCATATAAAGCTACTATAGGTGTTGGGCTTGGTCTACCAGCATTCAATCCTGGTTCTGCAGATCGTGAACTTATATCAGACGCGGTTCGACAAAGCGAAGAACTACATATTGAACAGGTAGAAGAAGTAATACACTTGTTAATATTTTATTTAATTGCAGGATACCTAATGCTTTTTATGAATGATAACAAATATTATCCCGAAACAGACAATGCTTGAGGATAAAATAAAAGCTACCGATTGGGAGGCAACTAATGAAGCGATAGAAGAACAAGTAGCCAGGGAAAGTTATTTACAATGGCTACGGGATAACGAAATGCGTAAGGCAGTAAGTATTATCTATAGATACATATTAAAAACAGAAATTCAAACAATCTTACATATTACTTTCTTACTTCAGCGGTCAGCAAGTAGCAGCAGTACGAGCACTGTTACAAGTGCACAGCACAGCCACGCACACTTTCATCCCCACGGAAATCGTGGGCAACAACGCAGCCATACATCTTCTCCGACCACTACTCAAACCAGTCAAGATTCTATGCGCAATTCTCCAAAGGTTAATTGTGTTATAATATCATTATTATTCCAATTAGTAGTTATATACACAGAAATATAAAAAATGAAACGATTAAATTTACAGGTTCCAGATACTGTATGGTACAAAAGATCTCCGCAGCATCAATCCTCTCAAAGTTCTAACATAGCTCATCTTCCGTCATCGGATTTTGAAACAAAGGTAACGCCGCAAGAACCTGTACCAGGGAGCAGTAAGGAGGCACACACATTGCCAGACATTTCATTGTTCAATCGTCTTCCTCCGGAAGTATTTGGTAAAATTCATACATCAATTTAAGCATGTTCGACAGCCTATAAAACTTTGTCACTTATATTAATAAATATCAAACAGTGTCATCGACTAATCGTGACACGTCATTTTAGGTTTAACAGACTGGGAAGATAGCGATGTACTTTCACAAGTATTGGCGACGTCGCAACAAGAGTATCTGGATAGTTTGAAGCAATCGCGTACGTCTGCGAATGACGCTAACTGCATACCCGAATCTAATAGTAGTTAATTTCTGTAAGACGTTCGCTAGCAAAAAAATTTGAAAATGTCAGAGAAAAGATATATACATTTATATATCGCAGTATCATCTAATCTCCCATTAATGCTAGGGTGTAAGGTGGTTTGCTTTCTTTCGTTGGAGTGTATTACACAATCGACAATTTTTCTTTTTTTTTTCGATTTTTCTGTCTGAATATTGTGTTAGTAATCGCGTATGTACGGTGAATGGTATGTACGTTTCCTTTGTTAAAAACTTTAGTGTCAACGACGTTAACACATGTGTCTTTCTCTCTCTCTCTATCTCCTCTATCACACACACACACACACATCCATTTAGATATCGTTTCTTGCTGCAACAATAAAAAAAAAAATCAAAAGTCTTTGCATTAGTAAAAAAAAAAGTTGTTATCGATCGATCGCAGTAGTCTTACTATTGTCACGGATGCTTTCTCCATCCTACATTATCGCTGTCACCGTTATCCTTGTCATCGTAAGACATACTTCTCATGGATAGAGTAAAAAAAGATATTCTTTGATAATTGTGACACGTTCTCTTGTTATAACATGATAGGTCAAAATGCTTCAAAAAAAGTATGATTGCATTCTTTGTAAGAAAAAGAAGTAAATAAAAAAACTATTACCTATAAACATACGCCGTCTTCTGTTATTTTCCATCACTGATCTATCTCGAGGATCGAACGTTTCGTCTGCTCGAATAGTATAAAAACAAATAAACAATAATAATGCCTCAAGCAAGTGTCCTCTACCTTCATAATTTATCATTAGTCTATCCGAGCACGCGAAAGTCTATCGTTCACTCTGCGAATATAATTTTAATATATTTTATTACACTTGTTTTAAACAAAACCAGCTATTATAATTAAATAACTATCGTTTATAAATTATATAAGCATGGAGAAAATGATTACTTGTATAAAAGAATATCAATTTGAAACTATACTGGGCAAGGGAACGTTTGGGTAATAAAACAACAAGATTTGATCTAAAAAAGTTGTTAAATACCTAATACACTTTATTAACTAGTTAATCAGAGATTATTTAGTACATGCTACGAATTTACAGGACCGTTCATCTAGTCAGAAGAAAAAAGGATTTGAAACCGTTTGTTATAAAAGAACAGGATTTAACGATAAAACTAGCAACTAATCAATCTTTTGGGGTAAGTCTATATAAACGTTTACATAAATTTACATCGTATTAACAAATAATATTCATTGTATAAGATGGCTTTGAGAGAAGTGCAATATTTGCAAAAAATGAGACACCCGAACATCGTTGCTTATCGCGCTGCTTGGATAGAAAATGATACGAGTTATATTCTTATGGAATACGCGACTCGAGGTACATTGAAAAATTTATTGGAAAGACGTGAAACGCCGCTTATGGAAGAGGCAAGTAATCTTTTTCGTATATACACGAGATGAATGGAAATATGTACATGGAGGCGGATAAAATTCGATACAAATCGAATAATGCATTGCCTTATATAATCTATAGAAGGATATTTATTAGAAAATATATCAAATTTTTTACTAGACTGCGTTCTATCTTTTTTCACAAATTACACTCGGAGTTCACCACATACACACCAAGAAAATTGTTCACAGAGACTTGAAGCCTGAAAATATTTTATTGACTGGACGACGTGGGGATGTTGTCAAAATTAGCGATTTTGGCGTTTCTAAAGACATGCAAGAGTAAGAATTGTTATATCTCAACGTTGATTGTAAATTTGATACATTTTTTACATTTTATAAATATCGATGTGTTCAAGGTAGTACTATAAGCCCTTGATTTTTCGTAGAGAATCCATGTCACGTGCAGGCTCCTATTACTACATGGCACCAGAAATGCTCTCGAATCAACCGTACGACTTAAAATCCGATATATGGAGCATGGGTGTCATTTTTTATGAAATGGTGACAAAGAGACTTCCATTTCCAGCATCTGTAATTTTTATATTATTTTATATTAACACATTCTGAAGAAATTCTGAAGCTGGTTGCCGAAAATTTGTATCGTTAAGACGGGTATAAAAATTAGAAAATTTGATTTGAAATATCAATCTTGGAAAAATGTGTTAATTAAAATAAAAAATTTGTCAACCAGGAATAGAACTTGAAAAAACGTGAATTTACGACAGCGGCAACCAGGAATAGAATTAGAAAAGACATGAATTGTCTTGTCAGCGGTCGCGAATGTGTTAATTTATTAGAGTAAAAATCTTATAGTTCTAAAGTTAAATGATATTTTAATGGAAAAATTGGATAAAATTGTAGGATTTAGCCGAGATGACAAGAATGATGTTTAATGAAAATCCTAAACCACTTCCCGAGGGTATCTCAACGTCGATCGTACGATTATTATCGAAAATGTTGAAGAAACAAGTAGCCTATCGTGCGAGTACGGATCAATTGGTACTCTGTCCTTATTTGGTTCCGTTCATTACTCGAGTTTATTTAAATCTCGGTAGAATTCCGACCGTCGCTCGCCAAGATAAAGAAAATTTCAATCCTGGTATATTTCAGCATTACATCAAATGGGAACATCGATAAAAATAAAACAGACAGAATCTATTGTAAATACGATAAAACTCTTACATTTTTTTACAAAAATAACTACAAAACAATTTTACTTATCGGACATTTTCAAGAAAATTGAATTACGATTGTCTCTTATATTATATCATAACTCACTTTCCGTACAAGAAAGAGAGACGATTATTTGATATAATTTTACAATTTTTTTAAAAACTTGGATTTTATTATTTAAAAACTTCGAACTTCATAATCAAGAATCTGCAAACTTACCTCTTCTCTTTACCTCGTCGGTCTCATTATCACGTGACCTCGATAATCTGTATAACTTAAAAAAAAGATCTTTACAGTTATGGTCACAGATGGTTAATTTTTGTCCGATTGTGAAACGTCATGGAAAACACGCTTGTACGTTATATTGTTCGACGAATTACTATTAAGTTCGGACACGGTATAGAGAAAAAGAGTAACCAACAAGCGGAAGTAAAGGCCGGAACTGTGGAGAGTTAATTTCATTTGATACTGTTCCCGTAGGGAGTTCTCAAATAGCATTCGGTTCACACCTTGCAAGCTAGAATTATCGTGCTTCGGAGCCTTGTTACAAAAATTGTCTTTTTAATAAATCGTGATAATTGTTGACATTTTTTCATTTTAAATGTACAGTGACGTATATAGAAAAAAGAAATTGTGACGCGCGATTGATTACGATTTTAACGAATAAACAAATTTGTGAAGTGAATGAAAAACTACGAAATATTGTAAAAAGTGTTTATCTGATTATCCAAACATGCAAATATTTTTATCAATCGTCTGTTATATCTGTTGGTATTCGACGGTAACAAGTTTACCGTTTAATTCCTATAATGCGAACATTACGACTGAGATGTACGATACTTTGGAGTCCGAAGATTTGAACAGAGAAACACAACATTTTTTAAACCCTGTTTATCGAGATCTCGATCCCTCGAACGATGTTGAACGGATAGATCTCCGAGAGTGGGCTGGAAGATCGACCGTTCTTTTAGCACGGAACGATGTTCCTTCTACTACTAGGATTGCACCGGTGAATAGGTTTTTTAATGTTAGCGTACCTTTACAACGAAATTTAACAAGGTTCGTTATATGCATGTATACATGTAAATATTGTATTGATTTCAAAATTATATGTACCAGTGATTATAAAAATTGTCTAAATAAAAAATCAGGAAAAAAGAAATTTATGAATGGAAACATTCATCTCTTTTTGCATTAATTTTCAAAATATTCCCAAACAATTAAATTATTAACCAACAAATAAAACGTAATACACGATTTTCGTTAGATATCCAAGATTTAGCGTACCACTCAGTATCGCATCGATAGACGAAGTATTCTGTGATTTTGGGCCACTTCCAACATTATCTTTATGCGAATGGCAAAATGGTAGTGATGCATTGGATTGGATGGCAGGATCTGGATTGGGAACTAACTGGTTTGGTGGACCACCATCCGATGCTACTACTGGTACCATGGAAGGAGGGTTCGTATTTGAAACAACAAAAATATACATACATAAATATAAACATTTGAACATTTTGACATGCACCCTTGAACTTGAACTTGAACATTTTTACTTGAACTTGAACTTGAACATTTTTACTTGAACTTGAACTTGAACATTTTTACTTGAACTTGAACATTTTTACTTGAACTTGAACTTGAACATTTTTACTTGAACTTGAACTTGAACATTTTTACTTGAACTTGAATATTTTTACTTGAACTTGAACATTTTTACTTGAACTTGAATATGAACATTCTGACATGTTGACATGAACGTTTAAACTAGAACATGAACATTTGGACATTTGGACATGAACATTTGAATATTAAACATAGACCTAAATTGTTATTTTATAATTAGATATGCTTTTGTGGAGACGTCACAAGCACCATCGAAATCAACAACAGGTAAAAGTTTTGGAGCACGTTTGCATAGTCCTCAATTGGGAAGTACCGGTGTTTCCGGTACTTGCGTCATGTTCAAGTACGCAATGGATGGTCTCAGCGTAGCTGGATTAAGATTAGTCTTGCATGTGGGTTTCGACGAATATTCCATCAGAAAAGAACAGGACGAAGCATTATCTTTCCAAAATGTAACGATACCGGCTTGCAAACCGGCAAGGCCGGATAATGAACGAGTTTTGTGGAACGCTCACTATTATGATCTTGATATGTGGCAACAGACGCAGATACTTTATACGTATCCAGACACACATTCGGTATTTCTTTAATAATTTTTACCAATTAATCTGTTGTAAAGAGTAGGTACCACTATATTCTAAATTATTTACAGTTAATCATCGAAGGAATACCAGTCGATGCTACGGATCCATCACATCTTTTTCGAGGATACATCGCGATCGATGACATCGATCTTCAACCTGGCGTTGCTTGTGTTGGATTTTGTAATTTTGCGAGCGGTTTTTGTGACTGGAGTAACGATGCTGAAGATGATTTCGATTGGACTATAGTACGTTTCAATATGTATACGTATGTATTTGCAGATATTTAGAATAACTTTTTTATAATTGAATCAAATGACTTAAATTTTAGCAAGAACATAGAAGGATTATTGTAGTGAAACAATTAGAATCTTCAAAATTACAAAGAAAATATATACATAAGAGATAGATTTACTATCTATCACAATTTTTAAACAAATCATTCTTTTAATCACTTAAATTTACTACATTTTTCTTTAAAGAGTCGAGGTAGTACGAACCCATCAACCGGACCAGTAATGGACAGTTCGAGCGATCGCACAACCGCCGGTGGTTACGCTTACATAGACTCTAGATTTCCTCGTAGACCAGGTGATGTAGCAAGATTAATCAGCACTAGCTTTCCTGCACCAAATCCAGACGCCCCGATGTGTATACACTTCTGGTTCCATATGCATGGTACCGGAATCGGTAATCTGAAACTCTACCTGCGGCATTTCCGTGATCTCGATTCCGTCTTACAAGAAATCTGGGGTTTAAGTGGAAATGCTGGTAATGCTTGGTACATGTCTCAAATTACAATTGGTTCCTTGGATGATTTTCAATTGATCTTCGAAGCATCGGTCGGGAACACCGGTATGGGTGATATAGCTATCGATGATATTACTCTCACGCACGGTGCTTGTCCAGGTAAGATTTTATGCTGATTTTATAATGGAAGTTGAACTTGAGGTGTTACATTCCAGTTTTAACAAAATTTTACATGCTTATGAGGATTGATACAAATACATGTGACTTTGGTACGACATGATACTTTGAGAACACGATTAATAAATTGATATTGAATAGTTGTTGTTGGATTAGAAAAAAGATTTTTCTTCAGAAATATTATATTTGTTTTCAGTCTATCCACAAGTAGCAGCGGTTATATCACGAGACTGCACCTTCGAAGTGGACGAATGTGACTGGATAAATAACAGAGATCCAGATCGTGTTGAATGGGAAAGAGTTTCTAGTCAAGTATTGACGCCACGAAATCAAAGAAGACCATATACTAATGGAATTACTGGTACTAGACATAATGAATATTTCCTGACACTTGGAAAATCTCGTAGCGGATCTTTCAGTGGTGGCACGGCTCAACTGGTTAGTCGAAAGATGACTGGTTCTGATAGCCCACTGTGTATCACATTTTGGTATATTATGTTTGAGCCTTTCATCGATTCCACTGGACCAAGCTTAGGTAAAAAGTAGTTTTGTTAACCCATTAGTCTTCAACATTGTTTTAAATATTTCATTGAATGAAATGACTTCTTAATAATCTTAATATCACATTCAAGGTGTCCTTCGTGTATACATTCAACCAGACGACGAATCTCCAGCAGAGCCCAGACCCATTTGGCAATTGTACAATGATCAAGGTCCTACCTGGAATTACGGGCAAACGAATATAAACGAAAAAAGAGACTTTAATATCTATTTCGAAGGTATATGGGGTCCTAATAGGTCGAACGGTATTATCGGTATCGATGACATATCTTTTTATACTGGAAATTGTTCAGGTACGTTAAAAATAATACAATTGTAAATATTCTTGCAATAATACTAAAAAAAAACATTGTTTTAGTCAAGCCACCCGTTGCTTTTGTCAGACACGAGGACTGTAGTTTCGAAAGAGGAATATGTGGTTGGGAAAATCTAACTCTTTCGAGTAACGATCGCACGGTCACTTGGCAACGTGCATTTTTAACTCACCGACCGGCTCAACTCTTGGACAAAACTTTTGGGGCTACTGGAGATTACATTTTCTTTGACATATTCACAGCTGATCAAAAGTCCACGGAGGTTCGATTACGTTCTCCGATCATTGGTGCATCGTTTGACGATGAATCAACGTGTTTTACATTTTGGTTCGCTGCTTTTGGGGTCGAAGAGTCTACAATGTTAGAAATCATTAAAACAGACGTTATGGAAGATACGAATGGTAGTAACGATGACAATGGTAATGGCGAAATGTTGGTGCGTATCGATCATGGTTTTAAAAATGTAATTTTAGATTTATTCGCTTTATAATAAAATTTGTTGATAGTTGTGGTCTTTGACGGCTAAGGGATTTAATAATCCACGACCAGTATGGATGGCTGCACAAGTAACAATAAATGGACGTTCACCATATCGCCTTATTTTGAAGGGAACTGCTAGTAATGGTGGTTTTGCTATTGATGACATTAAATTTCAACCACGTGCTTGTCCAAGTAAGATTATCAAATTTTTTAATATCATTATGAAAATTCAGTTCTAATTTGATGGATTTTAATTGTTCAACATTTTAGCTCGACCACCCGAAGCACAGCCTAACGTCTCGAACAGGATGTAGCAAGTGTGTGACAAAGTGTGTAATTAAAATCGAAGATCATCTTTTGTATAATGATCCTTATAGAGAAATAGTACAATAATTAGAAAATAATCTTTTATATAATAATAAATAGTAATTTTCGTTGACAAACTTGACATTAAATAAAATCATTACTTATATGCAATAAACGCGGAACATTAATTTCGTACGAGGATGGCGTTAATGAGAGTAACTAGAGACATTAAAATATAACGATTTATTCGCAACTTCAATAGCTTTCAGTATAAAGACCTAAAATATTCTATAGGTGAAAATACTAAATATTAATTTAAATAGGTACTATTTGTTGTATCACAGATGCCGTGACACATAACGCAGTCATACATCGTTTCTTTATCAAGTCTATATAGGTAACTCGCGAATTGCATTTATTTTTAAAATTAAATTCGATTCAATCGATTACAAGGCGCAAGTACAATTATTTCGTAGATAAGATGGATAACTTCATCTTATCTACGAACCTTTGTGGTGGTTACGGTGTATCATGCTATGGTGAAGAAGAAATTTGTTAAGTTATCGACAAAGCTTGATTTATATGTATATTATCACATATTGATTATCATTAAATATTTCGCTATCAAATGTAATTGCTCTTGCCTGAGTGGCAAGAAAAAAGTGCAATAATAAATAATTACATCTTTCCATTGATAATAATTCGTCGATATCGCGATATTATTATAAAACTTTGTAATTTGAAATAATAATAATAATATTATTATAAAGGCCTTGCGTAATTCGTTAATATACACATCCGCTTATTCGTATAACGATCGGCAATAATGCCACTTTCAAACCTATTTACGTGCTCCCTGCCATTATAATAAAATACATAATAATAATAACAAAGATGGCAGTCAGAAGTTCCAAATTCACACATCGACATGGAGATTATTGGGCTTCGAATTTATATGGACGGAAAGTATCTTCCCGATATAGTTAGAGATCTTTGAAGTATCATGAGAAATCAGAGACACTGAATATTACATTTCTATTGCATTTACAAAGGCAAATCGTTATTCGTCAGTATACCAACTCTTAATAACGTTCCTTTACGAGTTTTAATAAAAATTGCGAAATAGATACATCGTCGATATCCCTAAAAGATGGAAGTATAAGTTCGCATAATGAAGCGAATGAAAATGAAATGAAAAACTTGTTGATCGAATTAAGCATGATAATCCTCCACAATCACGGAGGAATACTGAAATTTCTGCGAGTCAGATTGACACAGATATTTCCATCAACAATTCTTTGTGTATTACTATAGTAGAATAATTTATATACATGTACTAATAGCTAGGAAGTTAGAGAAATTTCACGAACGGTGCCTCTTGCTTGTAGGGATATTTCAAAGACCTCTAATATGTTAAAATAATTTGCGTTTAGTGTGCTTGTTTTACTTCTAGCAGTTGTGGATAATTTTCAACGATATTCAATAAAATTCCATCGATATATGCTCTTAATTGCGCGTTGACTTCCTGCTGTTCCTTCAAGGCCTGTTTCAGCTGAAACATATAATAATAATTTATTTATTTATGGAACTAAATTCAGAAGAATGTGTAAAACAATGTGTACATACTTCAGAGATACTACTTGGAGGTTCACTTTCTTCGAGCGTATGGCCATCCATCTATAAAAATAAGGTTTATAAAGCATTTGATACAATTTGAAAGATAAGAAAAAAGATGAAGGTACCAACCTGATCCTCGCTCATACCGGCCAATAATTCAGCTGCTAGACTAGGTCCTTTCTCAGTGCCATTACTGCAAGGATTCAACATTAAAAGTTCCCAACCTGCTTGCACAGTTGCAGCAGCTTGGAGTTCATCTCGTGCTTCTTCCAAACCTATTTGTATATTAAAGTCATGTATTTACTAAAAGAAAATACATAAACTTATAATATAAAATGAGAAATGAGAAAAACAACATACTTTTGTTACGTGCTTGTAGATGAACCACTTGCTGTTCAAGCTCTTCGAGTCTTCGTTGATTTTCAACTCTAAGTATAAGTTCCTCTTTCGCCGCTACAAGCAAATCATGAGCCTCATTAGCTTTAGCTATCGCTTGTCTCTCGCTTTCTCTGGCAGCATTTGTTTCTCTCTTAGCATCTTCCAGTTCAGTCTCAAGGTGAGTCTTATCGTTCTTAACTCTGTCAAGTTGCTCTCTCAATCTTCCTATTTCGTCTCTCAAACTGGAACTTTCTAATTCGATTGCCTGTAGCTTAATAGCATAATTTTCTAACTGTAATTGCCGTTCCCTCTCCAAACGACCGGCCCAGTCTCTGTGCCTTCTTTGTTCGGCCTAAGACATAAGAAAGATATATCATTTTATGAAAATAAATGACAAAAGTTATAAAGAACAAACCTGCAAACGTTCCTCGGCTCTAACTTCAGCATCTTTAGCAGCTTCCTCTAACATCAATATCCTTGTTTGCAAAATAGCATTTTCTTGCTTGGCTCTAGCGTATCTCTCCTCCCCGACGGACTGCGTGTCGGTCAATGCGTCCATTTGCTCTTGCATCATTTGAACCTATAACATTAATACTAAATATTATTATCAAAACATTAGACATCGATTACGACAATCCTCATAATTTCTTTTACATTTTAAATATAAATAAACGAAGAAAGATTTTCTTCCAGCAAAAATACTCGAATCGTAAAGAGACATTCCTTTGCGAGGCGTTGCACTCGTGCATTCTCGATAGCGGAACTTTCGCGGATAGAATACGAAATGCGCCTGCACATCCGTCGAACTCCCATGCTATTCCTATTAATACCTATTAAAAAAACCAGACGCGTTTCCCTGTACTTGGCACTTTAAAGATACAAGTTCCAGGAACGTTTACCCTCCAAAAATACTTCGATCGCAAGTAGAATAATTGTTAGCGGGAAATTCAAAATATCGAATTCTCGCATACGACATTCCGCAAGAATAATTCATAAAGTATTATAAAGCCAAAATATTCTTGGCTTTAGATCGAAAAGATCAAAACCAATGAATCATACTATAGTAAAAATAATTTTAGCGCGAAATTCAAAAAATAGAAATTGTACAATCGCAGCATATAACCTTGACTCGTGTGTCGCGCAACACGTGGACGCATCGTAATACATACTAGAACATACACATCCTTCGATACAATATATACCCTTACTACATATATCTATGACGTATCCACGGCAACCCTACACACTAATCGAAAAAACATACGCCGTTGATCGCGTTAACGCATCAATCCTATTATCAAAATCTCCGATAGGCGATTGGTGGGAAAAGCAAACGCAGTAGTGCGTACATATATTCATACATACGTATTAGTGATACATCTAATCCGTTTTAACGTCGCGTAAGCTCTATTTTTAAGCTTCACGAATCTCGAGTAAAGCTGAGTAGAATAGTCAGATTCGATCAGGGGATATTTTGGCGCAGACTACCAAAAAGGATCGAACTTTTGATCGATTTTGGCAACGAACCAAATCGTCTTCTCTGAATGAGAAATCAGAACACGACACAACGAGCACGTAACTATACGTTGTTGGCAACCGTTTGTAACGAACATTTCATATGTGTAACGAGTAATACAACCAAAGAATAATAATAATGATTCAAAAAAAAAAAAAAAACGTAGAGAACAAGAGCTTACTTGTCCAGCGAGTGTAGGAACGCGTCGTCTTGGCGTTCTCGCGACAACACGGGGCACCTGGCCGACAAACTGAAATTGTCCCTCCCACAAGTCATACTCGAGGCCGGCACCTGGTCCGGAGGGTGGCCCCTCCCCGGAAACGGTGCCACTTCGATCTTCACGATCGATCGATTCCGGCTCGTCGTCTCGATCCTCGTCGTCCTCGTCGTTCGCGTGCCGTGACTCCATGTCATAAACACACTCTCTCTCTTCTATTTCTTTCTCTGTCTAAGTTTCTACGTCTTCTTATTTCTTTAAAGATTTCTTGGCACGGGTCAGGTTAACAAAGTCATTATTAACGTTGTTCCATCATCCACCGTCTTCTGGATTCGATGATGTTAACGTCAACGATGGTAGGAACGACGAGGACGAGGCGCGAACGCGCCATCGAACGGCGGCAAAAATGCATCGCTCATCTCTCTTTCTCGCACAAGTACTCCCAATCACGTGACGAACGTAACCTCTTCGATAAGAAACACCACGATAGTGGTCGAAACTATTTCTCACTGTTTTTAAAATATATAAGCGAGATAGAAGTATAATAAAAGGAAAAAAGTTAAGGAGGAACCGCAACGCGAACTCTCCGTCCTCCTTGACGCACTTCAAATACATTCGTCTTCCTCGTGTGTCGCGTCCTCGTCTCGATCGTGCGCGCCTGTGCGCGCCGGGAGCAACCGAGCGATAGCGAACGATGCTATTTGTGCTCTCCTCCACATACACTACCTCTTGAATAACTTCGAGAGAGGCGGTCCGCGCCTTCGATGGATGTATGTGTTATATATGTGTGTGTGTGTGACGGTATACGGGTTGTTTGTATGCTGCGCGCGCACGTGCTTCGCTGCGCGTTACGTTGAACGCGGTTTAACGCCCACCCTTTTGAACTCCGCTTGATATCATATTCGTTAGTGTGTGTGTGTGTATATACTTTCTAAGAAATGTATACACTTAGTGATATAAGTTAAGAAAGTAATTCTTTGATAATTTTTTTTAATATATATTTTTATCTCTTGTAATGGATACATTTAAAAGATCAATTTTTTTATAATGGAAATATATCACTTTTCTTAAAATTAGTGGAAGTAATCTTTAGTGAATATTTGGTGTAGGGAAGAGAAGAAAAAGTGTGACGTTAGAGCCAAAAGTTAAGTAATATGGATTTCGGAAAGGGTTGGAGAACTAAACTTTGGGATATTTGTTAGGTATTCACTCGATTAATATTATTTTGGAACATAATCTGCTAATTGTGTTGGAATAGTCTTCATTAATTTAGGAGAATGTTTTGGAACGTTGAATGATCCTTATTTTCTTCCAAATAATAGTATAAGATACTGCAACATCTTTTGAAGTAAAAGCCTGGTAACTAATAAACAATTCGATACCATACAATTCTTAACCTTCGCTTCTACTTATTTGTAACATAAGTGATATATGTTCATAATAAAAATGATCAATCCCGCAAGATAAAATTTATTTAAGACTTGTCAAAGAATTCCTGTCTTTCTTAACTTAAACTGACAAGTGTATGTACACACATACATATGTGTATGTATAAATACTTCTTAAGAGAAAGAAGAGAGGGAGGGAGGGGATAAAACGTACACGCTATCCTTACAAGTCCTTTCTTTTCCCAACTTTCGTATTCCTAACATTTTTCTTACAGTACGTATACGTACGTTTCCGCGAAAGGCATGCTACACCATCTTTTATGCGTGGGTGCTTCTTGGGACAAGGGATGGGCGGATTAGGAAGTTAACGTGGGTCTTACGAGAGAAGCATTTCGAGGTCGTATACTCGCACGATGCGAAAATGGAGAGAACGTCCTCTTCCCATACCCTAAGATTGTTTCCCGTCGACGAGAGTACGGATATGCAAAGTTAAGAAGTATCGTAGGTGTGAAAAGGTATCGAACGACCGACCGCCATCTTGGAAAGGTTAAATACGCTCTCGATATCAATAAAGGTATAATTATTATTATTGTTATAGCAACCTATCGGTAATGACAGCTTATAAAATCATTATAAAGCACAGATGTACCTTATTTGTTTTCGTAGGAAAAGATGATAGGCGTGGGGTATTCGAAAGGAAAAAAAAAATTCTTGACAGAAGATCTCAGGATGTTGGCACTTTAGCTTTCCACTCTTTGTAACTTTTGTATACCAAGTAGCTTATCGTCGCTGCAACCAGCAGGAAACTCAGGAAGGACCAGCCTGCCCAACCAACGAAACCGCTGCATGACGTTTTCACGCAGGCGTACATTCCCACGGATTAATTTTGAAATGTGTTCGTTCGCTAGGCGAACGTATACCCGGAATGTGTTACTCGTGTTGTTGTCATTGAACTTTTGTTTACTGTTTTTTTTTAAAAACAAAATCTGTGGAACAATATCCATACGATGTATCGACAACAGCGTAGATACTTTCACTTTTCATATAACCAATCATAATCAATGTAGTCCCCCCCGGTTTCTGAGGATAACCGAGAGTCTTTCACGATCTTATTTACTGCAATGGCCTCTTTGCTTGTCATGATTAACGGTCTTGCAGTGTCTTCGAACAAAATTAATCGATTTTGTTAGTATTTAGACTGGATATACCAGTAGCAACACTAATTTTCGAGTTGGGTATATCAATTATTCCTGTCTCAGTACTATCCAAGTTGTTCTCCAAACTTCTGTTTCCATTTTTCTTCAAAGAAATAACACCAGGGAGATTCTTACAATTTTCGCAAGGAATTTTGCATTCCTTCCTGACTTCCGCGATCATGCCGGAACAGCGTAAGATTTCGGTGGGGCAATTTTGAATAGCATCTTTCTTCCTCCTCACTGTCTGTATGCATTTTTTAAAGAAACCCGAATAGATCAGAGCCGCGGAGTGCTTAAATGCACTCGTCGGTGCGTTCTTTAATTACCTATTGTTGTATTAGCGATATTTCGAGTAAATCTTTTAGAATATTTATTATAAAAGTGATGTAATTCAAAGTGTAGTAACGATGAATACAATTTATATAATAGAATGACATCACTTTGTCCTAATGAACGGTTAATGTTACGATTTTACCTGTACTCCTGGTAAAGGATTAGGTTGTCTGCCACTTATATTTCTTTGGTTTGTCTTTAGAAGACGATAAAGGCCATAACCAAGTGCAAAGAGAATTATTATGACGATAATGAACGAATACCGAGACAATCCATTGGCTTCGGGAACTTCATTAGTATTTTCATGGTTATTGTGGTAAGAGGGTGGACAGGTTGGAAGGGGATGATGATAATTCTCGTATGGGTCGTAAGGAATATAATAGGGATAGAGCTGTGGATAATAACCGACAGGTGGTGGCCTAATTCGATCAGGTTGACGAACTGATCGTTTTGTGTTACACATCGGTTATTGAGCGAATGGTTTATATTCTTTCTTTTTTTCCACTTTTATATTCCTTAGTCAATTATGTATTAATTTTAGAGATTGAATAGATACATTGTCAATTTTCAGGGTGGACAAGACGTCCAAATATTGTTGGTTAATCGAAACGTGTAAAGTTTCACTTCGTTTGTATTTTTTTATGTCCAAAACGTGAATACTCGTATGTATCTATGCGAAGCATACAAGTATCGTCTCCGTAAGCAGTTTTGTTGGAAGATAACTCACGATAGATATATCCTAGCAACGATAAATCCGATTGGTCTAATTAAATATTGGACAAAGCATCAAGCGATCTCATTGGAGGACATAGATCCCTAATATATAAGTAACCCAAGTTTACGATGAAATTCTTTATGCGTTTATGCATCGACAGATGAACGTGTTTATTTCACTATAGTCTTCAAACACATACCTTACATAATGATTCGTGTTACGCTACTCTATCATTTTTTAAGCTCACGTTGCGAAATTACGTCTCCAACGAAGCTAATCGACAAAATTCTGTTACGTTAGACGATCGTTGTAAATTTTTTGTAAGGAACGAAAAAAGAGTCAATGATTATGTAATTATGATTTTAGGCTTACCCTTTGATTTAGATCGATAATGTCTTCCTCTAGAGACACATCGCTGTACATATCGTCCGTAGCGTCGCAGTTTGAGCCTCTTCCCGAGCTATTGAAGCTACCGCTGCGATATAGCTGACTGCAAGAACGAGAATAGAATATTCTAAGATGGAACAGATTCGAATGAATTTTCTCAGTGCATCTTTAACTTGACAGGCTATTAAATGAACATTTTAAAGCAAATTTCATGCTGTTACGATATCAAATAATGACGCCCACGTATTAGAAAGTTATCGACTTCTCGAGTCTCATAAAAGGACTCAAGTTATTCTCGAGCTCTCGACTCTCCTACGAATTTTTTTTCTCATCTTCGCGTTGCGTCATCGGCTATTGTCATATCGTGACGTCATGCGTGAAATCGTATGTATACGTGTTTTTTTTTTTGTATTCAAGTTTAACTTTTTTCTTACCTCGCTAACGCATTTGAGCTCAATCTCTTTCTCCCGGAACTGGAAATAAAAACAAAGCAATGTCAGTATTAAAAATACGTACAATTTATTTGGTAATACTAATCTATTACAAATAGAATTTTTATAATTCTCGATACATATCTTTTAGTACACAAAGTTCTTTTAATTTGTTTTGACATAACTGCAAGAGATACGGCCACGTTAAGAATAATTTGATCAAGGCTTGCCAACGACAGTTATATCGAGTCGAACATGAGCCAAATTTTCCTCTCTTTCAGCAGCACGACATAGTTCAAGTGCATGGACCGTGCAAGAGTATAAAATTAAATATGGCTGGACGATTCTACGACCGCACGAACCGTTCGCGAAAGAATACGCGAATGGAAGACGAGAGGCTATTATATCACGAAAAAAAAAAAAAAAGTTAATGAGGTTCTTTTCAAAGACAACATTTACGTGCTAGTCCCTTTCGCACGCGATCTTTTCACACGTCATTGTTTCCGCCATCTTTAGATCGAACGGAAGTTCCCGCGCGCATTCACGAGATGCAAGTTTCTTTTACGAAAGTATTTTTAATAATCTCGAACTTTTTTTATCGGGATGCCTTACCATGGAGGTGTTCGTCTTAACGATGTTCTTAACCAAGAATGCCTTCCTATAGTCGAATTCGGACTTCTTGGATTTCTGTAAGAAAAAAAAAAGATAAAAATCATTTCTAAGCAAAGATGAATATTTGCATAAGGATTAGAAAGATTTTAAAGTAACTCGTTAGAGGTTAGAAACAAAACTTTCACGTCAGTCTACATCCGTTATTATTGTACGGATTCTTCCTGATTCGAGTAACCATAAGAGTAAAAAATTGACTATTACGACGGAGGAGAGCATTACTCTATCTTTTCTTGCCATCTGTGTTGATCGAAATATTAATTATCGCAGATCGAGCCGAGCATCAAAGAACTTTCACACTCGGTCGATCGTATCTCGTTTACGACTTAATCTCGTTGAACTAAAAGGAGGAAAAAGAAGTGATGCAAGAAAGAGAGACAAGGGGGGGTTATTTATCATTGATGTTTCTCTCTCGTCCGGAAATAACCGAAGGGGAGGATTTTACGTGAGAGTTTTATGGCAAAGAAGAAAAAAAACGATACGTACTTATCGCATTCCGATATTGATGTTATAGAAAATATTGAAAAAATGGTTTTAAATATTTAATTTTATAGTAATATTTAACAAAACATTTTAAAAACATTTTAAAAACATATGCTGGTTTTTAAGAGACTTACATCCGGCAATTTAATGCTAAATATATAATTTTACAGTAGAAATATCGTAAATACTGCAAAAATTTCCGAATTAATTAATAACCCTTGCATATCAGACTCTATTGGTCTACTGTTTCCCGTAACAGATTAATTTTTCAAAACTTTTTTTTTTAGAACTCTAAAAATATTCGTTATAACGTCACTTATAGCAACTCTATAGCTATACTAATGGTTTTATTATCAACGTGGGGTATGTAAGGTATGCATTTAAGTATGTATTCTTCTTCCAGAGAAATATATACATAACTATACACCGGCATAATCCATTTCCTTCGCAACGTAGGGGACGAAGCATCGTTACGCTTCTCGCGGAATGCGATAAATTAAATTAATAACTCCGGGAAGTAGTTGGAATAATAATAATGGTATTATTAGCTTTGTTTTCTCCTTCTCTCGTGCGAAAGCTTTTCTAGTCTTTAGACAGTAGAACGTCGTTAAAAGAACGCGATGCGTCATAAGACGATCGTGGGAGTAAAAGATCGACCAAATTTAGTAAATAAACAAAATCTTGATTGAAAAAATGAACAGTAATAAAAAGGAACTTTAAAAAAAGAAAAGGATTCTTTCTTTCCTAAGCAACGCTTCGTTAGGATTCGTCGTAGCGTGAAAACAATTAGCAACGACGTCCCGTGTAACGTAAACAATGGCGAATGTCGACCTTTACCGCGAAATAATTGTCAATATGACCAGATTTACGCTCGTTTCTTTCCCGAGATTGGAGAAACGAGACCACGTTGAAAAAGTAAAATAAATAGTCGAGCATCCGGTGAAAAAGACAAGATTTCATGCGTAACAAGACTCGCGGGAAATTTTAAATTTACGTATAACGAATATGAGAGAAAGAAAAAAAAAAGAAAAGTAACGAAGGTAGAGAGCGAGAAATCAGGCTTTCCGTTCGAGCGAACACTGCGGCAAGTTCGCACGATGGAATTTCACCTTTCGGACAAATCGATAAGTCGAACAACGAGCACGTTGCACTCTCCCAACACGATAGAACGCGTCCCTTGCGTACTATTCCGCGGGGCGATCTTCGATTGGTTGCAAAAATGGCGACTGGAGGGGGACCGCGTGACCTACGCTGGCGCGCGAGAATTCGAAATGCGCGACTTTTTACTGGAGCGTCCTAAGTTCGATAGAAACAAAACCCTGATTGGAAACTAACAATAAATAAAACCACAACTATCATTAATTAACAAATTACGACAAAAATAAATCTATACAAAAAATGTAGCTTACAAGATTAGTACCGGACATACATACAGTCAAGTGAAGCTAAATAAAAGCTTGAGGGTCCCAATCAAAAAAGAACATCAACAAACAAATATTATCTTAACATAAACTTACCTTCCAAAAGGATTGGTACCGGTAGGAGAGGGTGCAGAATTGGTACCACCGGGTGAATCACCGTCGTCTCGACCGTCTTCGGGTTCACCGTCATCCACGACGCCGAACCCGGATTCGAAACCAGAAGCAAAACCAAATCCTTCGTAGCTTTCCTCTTCGTCAGGAGCACTTACGAGTTTCGTGTTCCCGCAGGACGATAGCTCGTTACTTTCAACGGGTACCGCACTGTCACCTTCACCGGTACTGCTAGTACTATCGGCACTACCGTTACTGGCAGCACTACCGGCACTACCACTGATGCTGGAATAATGTCCAGAGTCGTTTTGAGGACTCGCGCTACCGAGCGAACGATTCCGTAGGTCGAGCGACATCGAGAGCGAGGTTGGCTCGCTGCACCGTCGGCCCCATTCGGCGACGACGCCGTCGGTTCTCGTTGTTCTTCTCTTTCCACCCCCCTCTCCACCCACCGAAGACTCTTCTACGCTAGTCCCCTGTCTTGTTTTCCTAGCCGGCCGCGAGATGGCGCTGGTAGTCGTCTCACCTGCGAATCCTATGCTCGCACTGGACGAAACCGGCGACTCCACACCGTTGTTAACACCTTCCTCCCCCTCCTCTACCACAGCGACAGCGTTGTTGGTATTACTCTTCCTATTTTCTTCGCTCGTATCGTCGATACCGTTCGAAGACGAACGAGAGCTTACCATCCTTTTCTGCTCCTCCAAGATACACGAGATGTCACGGCTGCACCTTTTTTTAGGAAGAGAGTTGTATCATGGAACTGTTTTCGCGGTATTTTAATAAATGATTTGTCATTTCGATCGATCTTTCGAGAGAATAGAGTTAATATAGAGAGTAAGATTTGTTATATTATTTTAGGTTTTGAATAAATGTGATAATAAGAAAAATTAATATAAATTTCTTTCTAAACTAAGATCAATGTTCGTAATATTACATAGGAAATAACATTTGGTGAAATTATTTTCGGGGGTTCGCGTAGGTGGCACCCCTGACGTATCCTTACGATGATTGGACATCTACACAGGCTCGTGTTAAAGGACGAAGGTGAAAGAGCTGGAGAAAGAGAATGTGTGTAAAAGAGAGAGATAACAGGGAGTTCTCCAACGAGTTCTCCAACGGTGAACGACGTATGAGTCAGAGCCTAGCCATCTCAAAGAGACAAGACGGATCTTCCCTCTCTCTCTTTCCTATTCTCGTTTTCTCCAACTCGTGTCGTTAACTCCTGACTCTCGTATTCGAGTGCCCTGTCAAGTTCACGAATAAGATCGCGCCAGGTAAAATTAACTCTCGCTCTAGGCGGAGTTGCGTGCCACGCGGATGACTGGCGACCGTTTCGAAGTTGCTATGGAGGGTAGAGGTAAGGAGGATCATCTCTTATGGGACTTCAGTCGTAAAAGTGTCCGCGAAAAACCGTAAAATAGTAGTTCCATAAGTGGCGCTGATGAGCAATCAGAGTACATCTGAACTTAGCGGTTATTGATGAAGTGAAGTATGCCATAGGAAAGTAGAAAAATGTAAAAGTAGTTGGACCGAATAGAATAGTTGATAAAAATACAGTAAATGAATATTCAATTAATACAATTGATACTAACAACATATTCAATATCAATTGATAATAACAACTTTAGGCGCTTTTTTTAAACTTGGGACTTTTGATCCAGCAGCGCCATCTTAATTTTACGGGATTTTTCGGACACTTTTAATATACAGAGATGATCCTCCTTACCTCTACCCTCCATAGAAGTTGCCTTTCCAAAGATAACGTCATCTCTCTCTTTCTTTTAGAGTTTCTTTACAAAAGTTCGTCACTTCTGGAGGGATGAAAATACAGAGACCGTCTAACGCAGTTTATGAGAAAATCTGCCGCGATGCATAAGCAGGAGAAAAGCGTGAGAACCATGCACCGAAGTCATGGTACGGTGAGTCAGGCCTGAGAAATGTTAAGAACAGGAGAGAATACGTGGAGGACGATGATGATGACGACGAATAAAAGGGCTGTACGGATCTCCTCCTCCTTCACACCGTTTATTTCCTTCTCGCTCTTGCGAAACGTCGAATGTATGCAGTTCGTGTACTTAACGTTGTACACGCGAACGTAAAACCTGACACTAGATTTACCCAACGTTGAACCTAGTTTCGTCACATCCGTCAATTTCATTCGATACTTGGAAGGAAAGATTTTTTTTTTTTATTATTCTTTGATATATCTTTTGAGTTTCTGGTACAAAACAAATGAAGGTTCAGTAACACCAGAGACCCGAAATAAGAGTTGTATTTAAATTTCTATTACTCAACATTGAAAATAACTTAAAGTCATCATTAAATATTTTTTAGAAATAATGTAATTGTTTTCTTATATTTTGAAACAAAAGTAAAGGATCAAGAAAGAATTGTAGTTCCAATCGAAAAGGAAGAATCGACGCTAGCAGTCTCTTCTTCGAATGACTTTTATTAATGAAATTATGTCGATTGACCTCGTATAATTTCTCCCTCTGTCCTTCTCATTTTATCTACATATATGTATATCACTATAGGTAATTCGTATTCCTACATGCACTCGTCGCCCTCCGATCTTACTTTCTATTTCACGCTGCGAGGAAATCGTCTTCGCACCTCGTTCGACACGCGCGTGTGCGCGTAACCAAACATTTGGAACATCCCGCCATTCAAACTGTTCCCACGTGTCCACGCATATAAAAAATTGTTTAAAACATAAAATAAAAACAATTTCAGTAACCCAACTTGTCTAATTCGCGACCAAATCGCAAGATAAATCCGCTAGATAGCGCCAATGTCGACCGGAATAAGAAAACAGGATACGATGGACACGAAACGATTATAAACGTATCGATCATTCGAACGGTATATCAAAACTACGATCGCACGTGAGTCCAGCCACATTCGAGTCAAGTTCGAGCAAGCAACGTGAAATAACGCGTGGCAACGGGACGAAGCCGTACCAGTCGGAACCGTTCGATGAGATAATCGTGAAAGGGAGTGTCCGATCGTTTGAAAAGGGGGGCGTTACACGTTGATGTACATCTCATCGTCATTATCCGTTATCTTGAAACGAAAAAAAAGCAGAAGGTCCTTCTCTTTCGACAGGCACCCATCGACTCGTGTACGGAGTTAACACTCGAGCGAGAAGAGCTTTGGAAGCTTGCCAGAAGCTTTTCTCTTTAAATAGTACGAACGTCGAAAGAGTTATCCGTGGTTGCCTCGTTCGTTCCTTCTTCTTGGCAAAGGGGGTTTATCCAACTACCCCGTAAAGTTACAGGGGAGAATAAATACTGAAATTCCTAGTTATTGGGTAGGTATACAGGGTGTCTGATTCTAAGTGTTCCAGCGAAGAACTACGTGTACACATCAATGATTTGAGTCGAAAAGTCTAATACCATTTTCTGAAATTCGGTTCAGTTAAATAGTTATTAAGGAACAAAGATCGGCCAATCACAGCGAGCAGTGACATGAAACGTTGTTTATCGTGGATTGCTCCTCCTACTACTTCATCTCTTACCTAGCTGCGAGCTCGTGTGAACCACCCTTCTTCACCGATCGCCGTAATTGGCCAATCTTTGTTAATTAATAACTCGTTAACTAAGTCGAATTTCGAAAAATGGTATTAGACTTTTCGACTCAAGTCATTGATATCTACATGTAGTTTTCCGCTTGGACACCTGATAACGGACACCCTGTAGACATTTACAGGCTGGATCATTTTACAGGAAGGTTCGATAAACTTGGCTTTAGTGTACTAAGAAGAGGATGGAAAGAAGATAGGAATACGATGAATTTTATCGTGGTCTTGTCGTTGCGGTAAAAGCAGCGCGTGCTACAGATCCTTTCATTATTAGTCCGGATCAAAGTACTCCCCCTACTGTAACACTATCACGACTCCACGCACCATTGAAAAGCATCACGTGAAATCGGATCAAGGATTCGTCGTTGATCGAAGCGTGTCGTCGCAGGTTGAGGAAGGACGACGTCTTTTCGCGCCCTCTTTTTTATTCTACATACCTGTTCCGACATGCGAGTCATATTTAAATTACCCGCGCGTGTCATTTATTTTTAGAATCTTCCGAAACGAGTATGGGTACGAAAAAAATGTTAAATTGGGAATTTTCTAACCTGTAATTTATTCGAAATAAAAATGTAATCACACGATAGAAAGAAAAAATAAATTAATTAAGTAAACGGTAAAAAATCTGTAAGTATATTACTTCGTGAAAATGAAAAACAAATAATATACGTCACGTGATTCTGTATTCAAATTTTCCCGCTATTCTAACCTCCTTCGAGTGTTACCGTGAACATCGAAAATTGTCGAATCTACGTATCATGTACTCGAACAACGATGGTTTTGTCATCGAGCGTACGTAAGAGTCTAATCATTTATTCATCGTAGTACGTAGCTGAGTACGATGAATCGTCTATATTCTCCGTGGGACGAGCACTAAAATAGATAGAAACGATACCGAAGGAGAAAAGGTCTGTGCTCGGATAAGAAACTATACGCGAGTTGCATAAAAATTCAACGATTTGCCTTTACGAGAAATCTCGTACTCTTCCGTTTTTATATTATCGATTATTCCAAAGACAAATTTCTTGCAAATTATTATCAATGATTATATACATTATTATATATAATTACTGGATATAGCAGTAACATATAATATTAATTATAATACAAATATACACTTCCACGACCATGTGGTATACCAATCGCACAAGTATTTAAACGTTCGACTCTCCATGCGATAAATTATTATTAAATCTCACACGGTATAATAAATAGAACGACGTAACCAAAAAAAATCATTTCCACGCAATAAGTATGTAGTTACTAGATTTAGCTTTCAAAATGGCGTACTACAACGTCATCGGTCGTGAAAGCGTTAATAGGTATGTTCAATAATTCGTTTCGAGTTACGAGATAGATCTCTGAAAAAAAACTGTGGCACGCTTACGGTTGGATCGTTAGAAAATAAGGAAGAAGTTACTCCGTTAACTTGCTTCTCCTCTCGACACTTTTTTTTTTTACTCTTTCTATTTCTCTAACGTATAAACCATAAAAAAAATTCTGTGGTTTCCTCTTGGATCGAATCGAACGAGCCGAACTTTCAAAGCGTGCTCGTATGTGTGCTACACGCGTAAATGCGTTTCGAATCGCTGAATTCCAGTATATACGCTATTTAGAGCGAGCTCGAAAGCGCGGCCAAAGGGAGGAAATAACGTTCGACGCTACTCGCTTCGTTTAATTACAGCACTGTAATTTTGGTGTATCAGTCTGTCTACCGCGGTTTACGATCGAGAGAGTACAATATAATTTGTTAACATGCTCGATCTTCTATGTACATAAATACATGATATACGTGTTTGAGTTACGCACGATAATCAAAGTGAGAATACTAAACAATTTTAAACCTTTTTTTTTTTCAAGTAATTATTTAGATAATGGCATCATCTTATCGATTTTTAAATATATTGTTAGGATTATGAACAATTTTTCTTATAAATTGTTACTTAACTTTAGAGATATACAAATATTTTTTTTAACAAACACTTTTGTTTTATTTGGTTGGGTCTATTAGTTAAAAAAAATTGTCATTTACTGAAGTATATATTCTCGAAGGGCTCAAGCTAATACGAAAACACAATACGGTACGAATATATGTTATACGATCGTGTCTATACATAATATGTTATTCAAACATATTTTTACGAATAAATATCTCAAAAATTAAGTTGTTTAGAATCATAGTCCTAACAATATATTAAAAATCGATGAAACGTTCAATCATCGAAATAATTACACTTTTTTCTTACAAATGAAATATTTTATTAGCGAATGCAATGTTATCTGCATGTAAGTTACATTCTCGTTTAGAATTTCATATGATTCACGTATAAAAATCAAAGTGCATTGGATTCATCTCACGTTGATTCACACGGCAAGGGACAAAGACACGACAGCAGAAGTATCAGGTACAATGATTAAACTAAAAAAAGATTCTTATCGACGGGATGTAACGTCACAGAGATGAGCGAACGAAGAAACGTGCTACCTTGGTTTCTGCTAGCTTGAAAACGTATCCCTGCAATTACCAGTCTCAACATAGAGCAGAAACTTAATAACTATGTCGCCGTGGTGACCAGCGTTGTCTCGCGCGTACGATAAATAGCACTTTTACTTTTTCCACGTGAAAACGATCGACGAGTCCCTCTTCCTTTATTTACATATAATTATTAAAGAAAGATTTTAATCTTTTAGCGTTGCTAATGATGCTAACGAAGATTTAAGACGTATTAGATAGGTTAGTTACGTTTCTTTTTATTTTGACGAAATTTCACCTCGTTATCTAGACAGTGTTTACAGTTGTTGTCAAAAATATAAGACTATTCTTTAGAATATTATAATTTGTTTATAATTGAACCAAATGATTAAAGTTTCTGTCTATTTAATTTTATAATGAAAATTTAAAAAATATATGCATATTGTAAATTTCATTGGTTTGCATTATAAGGTCTGAAAAAAATGAAAATTATTTAAGGAAAGAAATTAATCCTTCAATTTGGTTCAATTATAATAAAGTTATTCTATTTTAAAAGCTAGTCATACTTTCAACCACTTCTGTATACACACCTCGAAGGAAAGAAATATTTTCACTCGATTACGAGTAACGTTCCTAACGCATTACGTTCGTGTACTACATTATATTCATACATGGCAAGTGATTCTTATATTTCAAAATTCTACAGTTGATTCAGCTGTTTCTGGTACGCTTCATGTAACAAGATTTAGTTGACTAAGGTTTCGTTTAACGCGTCGTTAACCGAATACCAAACATTTAAAAACTAAGGACTTAAAATATAACAAACAACATTTGTCATCTCCATTTTCTCAAAATAACATTGATAAGTATTCTAAGTACGTGAAAGCTTCGAAATAAAGTGGCCAGTTTATTGCCGTGAAACGCGTCGTCGTCAACCGAATTCCACGCTCTCCCCAATTTACCGTCGACCCGGCCGCTGTTTTGCGGCTTCCAATAAGAAAAAAAAAAAGAGAGTTCAAGGTATAATAAAGAAACGATAGAAAGAACAACGAACACACCTGTTAATATCCTTATGACGTCAAATCGGTAAGTGAAAGACTAGTTAATTTATATTCCGTGTTAAAACGAGGTGAAAAGCCTCAGGATTAACGTATAAAATCGGAATGACTTTCCCACGCGAGGCGTGTCTTCCTCCTTCCCACAACTTGTTTGCGATCACAGGAGCCAGAAAGAGAGAGGATGGTTCGAGGTATGCGTAAGAAGGTCAAGGTCGATGATTTCGAACGTTCCTAACCTTTACACGAAGCTTAATAGTACGAAAGACTTTTTTTTCAAACGACTCACCTTCAAGTAGATTGATGATAAACTATCCAGAAGAGTAGAAGAATCGATCGGAAAGAATGACGTTATTTTTGAATAAAATTTCAAAGAAAATCACGATTGTTCACGGTTTTAATTCGAATAGTCTCTCTCAGTACCAAGAAGGGGGGGGGGAGAAAAGCGCGCGGGGTAGAAATCGAGGACGATCGTTCGTTGAAGTATCTAGTAGTAGACCGTTCGTTGATCGTCTTGCGGCTTCCACTCACTCGCGAAATGTTTTTACTCTCGGTCGAATGTCACCTGAGATTGATAAACACACCTGTATTCTAAAGGATTCGTTTGGTCGTTCACGCGAATAGAACGAAGAACGTTTCACGGTATCGTCTCGAGTAACGGTAATACCGTTGACACAGGTAAGGGCAATGAGAGAAAGAGAGATGGTTGAGAATGGAAAAAACGGTTAAAGGACAGGTATAACCGACGAACGGAATAATACGAAGGAAACGAAGCGAGCGGGATGCGGCACGAGTCGCAGCGCGAAAGCGAGCGAAACGACTGTGACCGCGAGAGCCGAGGGAGGGCGACTGAGCACGAGTAGGCACGAGGAGCCGCGCATGCGCACCGACCGATTCATCGACGCAAGTGTGTATACCGGGCACCCATCTTGCAACACAGGTGCATACCGTTCGTACCTGCAGGTACGGGACCGTACCAGTGGTTCTCAACCTTCGGATCCATTATAATTGTAAATCATTAACTCCCACGCGTTTCTTATCGACCAGGACCCAGTTCGCGTTTCTCTCCTTTCGCTCGATATTCTTTTACCTTTCCCTTCTTTTACTTCCGTTACGTTGAAACTCCTTGGGTCAACGTGTTATACCGCGAATTCCATGAGAATAAGACCGTGCGTTACGTTCGAGAACGGAAAATTGTATAACACTTTGTTGGTTATGCAAGAGAATTCGAAAATGATTTATAGTCATCGAGATAACGACGATACTTCTTCCTGGGAAATGGTTCTACGTGCTTGTCGTTCGCATATGACGAGCCGGATCTTTGATATATACATCGAATGTACGTTTCTACCTGCGTGCATCTGTTTAATATGTACATTACAATATGTAATATCGATAGAGAAAACTTAACACGAAAGAGGCAAACTAACAATCCTGGAAGCCCGCTCGTGCGTTCGATACACGTGTGTGTTATGGCACAAAGAACTTGTTACGCATCACCTCGCTCGAAAAAAGACGGTTAAACGAGATTTCGAACGAGCATCGTATTTTCATTCCCTCGCGTGTTCGTTATTTTATGAAAAAAAAAAAAAAAGTTATTGGAAAAAAGAAGTCAAAAGGTGTATTCGAAAAAAACATAGAGAGCGACATCTGGCGGAAGCGACGGGAATTAAGACGAAGCGCGCGTACTTGAAACGATTGTTTGAAGTACTCTCTCGTTATTAACCGTCTCTCTTTCTTCCTTTCTACTCTCTACCGCGATCTTCAGCAGTCATTTCGACGTTTTTACGACAAGAAAAAGCTTGTGACTGTTCCGGTAATAAATCCATGCGCGGTAGAAAAGTAAGAAGAAAATTGCTCGGCCTCGTTCTTGCGATTCTTCGTCTCGTTACGCTGTGATCTTTGCTTTCGAGGATGAGGAAGAAGACGACGAGTAGCCGGATTTCCTTCTGGCTGATGACTTCGATAAATCGATCGATCGATGTTCCAACATCATCTTCTTCTTCTTCTTCTTGCTATCGTTGCTGGTACTCGACGCCATGGACGAGTCTCGTCCGAGTCTCTTCTCTCATGGCGCGTCGCCATCTTCGTTACCTTTTTTATAAACTTCCTTATAAACCAGTTCCTGCATCTGCATCCTGAGTAACATTCTTCGATCGGCAGGAAGAGTTCGAATATGTGGTAAGAGACTCATCAGGAAGTAATAATTATCATCGAATCGATTACCTTCGAGAGGATCGACCGTCAAGCCGATACCGTTCTCGCTCTCACCCATCAACACCTGTTCAGGTGAAATATTCTGTAACATCATCTCGTTATCAGCGAGATTGTCAGTCACGTTTTGAAATTCTAAATTATCAAAACTCTCTTCTGGTTCTTGCTTCACATCCACACGGTGATCTATACCGTCGATCTTCAATGTACCGTTCTCAGCGCTCATAGATAATAAATGATCAGCAAGAGCATCTCTGTCGTCTAATCCTCTACCTAAGGACGAACCGTTCTTCGTAAGAATTCCTTCCGAATCGTTTTCTCCCAGTCCTCGATCCCCATCGCCGAGACCTGCCTTTCCACGTTCCCAGATCGGTGGTCGTGGTAACATCTGTTCTTTTAAGAACTGTAGACTCTTGAAGTGGATCCATACCGGCCGATTGCGATGGTACTTGCTCTTTCGGTAAACTTGGTCTTTCTTTAATTCCGCGCGAAAGGTATCTCGGAGACCTTTCCACTTGGCCTTTAGTACTGGCTCTGGAAAAAGTGAGAGGGAGATACGATTAGAAGGAGCTCTACTATCCTAATTTCTTTCTTTTTAAGAACAATTTGATTAGATTACGAATTTCGAGAGATTTTTTAGATAATACGATTCAGCGAAGTATAGCGGGTTGATCGAAACAAGGCGCAAAAATTTAAAAAATTGATATTGTTATACATTTAATATTTGCAATTCTATTAATTCTTTTTATATGAATTAATCTTTATTACGAATAATTTAATAGTCAGCTCAGACCTTCGTATAATTTCGACAATCTCCGATTATTGACTTCGGTGCAGCGCGTACGCGCATGCGCACTCCCGTCACAAGTACTCGCGCGCCTTCGCGCTTAGAAATGCGCGTACGTATTTACTCCCGTATTTAGATGTGTCACGTCTAAAGTGATAGTTTTACTCAAGATTTGATTTTGAAGCTACACAGAGAAAAAGGTTATATTTTTATCGGTTAATCTATTTAAGTTTAACCTGTGCGACGAAAAACGTTACGAATTCTACTTTTACGATCCGTATGACTATTCAATTCTTTTTTATTCTTTAATTCACGATAATATTTTAGTGTATTGCTTGATAACACATAAGAATAATATAAACACGTGTTTGATTAGGTCCCTTTGGTAATAAAATTCCGAAGAATTTTCAAGACATAAAAAGTGAGGTTAAGCCGGTCGCGAATACATCGAAAAGCGTACTCGACGGTTCGCCACCGTGGAGCCACCACCCTGCTCTACACCTTTCTCTTCTTCCCCGTCACACCTTCTTAAGAATATTGATACAAAAATAGAAAATTCGAATCGGATTTGAGCTACTTTATAATAATAAAAGCTACAATTCTCGACAAGTAGGATTAACAGAATCGATTTCTGTAGGAACGAGCAGAGAGACGTAGGTTTAAAGGTGGGAGATGGTTCGTAGGTCCAGAGTTCGTGTTAGAAAAAGAGAAAAGAGCAAATGGGCGAACGAGTGGGAGTGCGAGAGAGTAAAAAACGAAGACCTTTTTAGTATCGACGTACTTTGATCAAACCTTTGAGCTGTTACTTTCTTCCATTATTCTAAATTTATATCTATATATATACAGGGTGTATCAAAAATTATGGTAAAACAGAGAAGAACGAACGAGCGAGTGGGAGTGCGAGAGAGACAGATAAAGAAAGCAATGCAAAAGACGAGTAAACCTATTTAGCATTGATGCACTTGCTGATAACTTTGAACTATTACGTTCTTACATCATTAGTTACAAGTTCATACATACATAGGGTGTATCAAAAATTATGGTAAAACAGAGAAGTGCGAGAGAGACAGATAAAGAAAGCAACCGAAAAAAAACCTTTTTAGCATATCCGAACTTACTAACAAGATCGATTGAACATTCAAACCGTTTCTTACATCATTAGTTATAACTTTGTACACATACAGGGTGTATCAAAAATTATGGTAAAACAGAGAAGTGCGAGAGAGACAGATAAAGAAAGCAACAGAAAAAAAAAACGTTTTTAGCATATCCGAACTTGACTAACAAGATTGATTGAACATCTAAACCGTTTCTTACATCATTAGTTATAACTTTGTAGATTTATAGGGTGTATAAAAAATTATGGTAAAACAGAGAAGTGCGAGAAAGACAGATAAAGAAAGCAACAAAAAAAAAAAACCTTTTTAGCATATCCGAACTTACTAACAAGATTGATTGAACATCTAATCCGTTTCTTACATCATTAGTTATAACTTTGTAGATGTATAGGGTGTATAAAAAATTATGGTAAAACAGAGAAGTGCGAGAGAGACAGATAAAGAAAGCAACAGAAAAAAAACCTTTTTAGCATATCCGAACTTGACTAACAAGATTGATCGAACATCTAAACCGTTTCTTACATCATTAGTTATAACTTTGTAGATGTATAGGGTGTATAAAAAATTATGGTAAAACAGAGAAGAACGAGTGGGTGGGTAGGAGTGAGATAGATAGATAGAGAAAGAGAGCAACGCAAGAACGAAGACCTCTTTGGTATTGATGCACGCACTGGGAAGCTTGAAGATCGCTGCGATTTCCATCCAAACGCGGTTGGTCACCTCTCGATTGTGATAGGATATGTGTCTCTGATTCCAAAGCGCGGGTCGCTTGTAAACTTCGGCAATGAGCCGATTTGCGTCCATCTTCACCTCGTCTCTCATATCTCCGGTCAAGCCAAGTCAGCGCGTCTTGGCACCGTGCGAGTCTAACGAGCGAGCGAAAAGAGAACGCTCTTGATTAGACGAAGCAAAGTGCGAATCGCGAAAGCGAGTTAAAATCTTTTTGGCTTGTATATATACATGTATGTGTAGATATATATATGTATATATATATGATATTGTACAAGAAGAGAGACGACAAGAACCGCCGACGACAAAGTACGGGCGAATACTAGCGTCGGGATAGCGATTAGCGCGCAGGACGCTCTCACGGACGCTGGACGATCGATTCGCCGTTTCGTTCTCGCTTCGGCTCGCTAGCGCTAGCGCGACTTCTCGCGCTTCGTCCTATCTCTTTTCTTCGCGGTACTATCGAAGAAAATATACGCTTTTCGCGTGCAAAGAGTACCAAACGATTCAATTCGATAGAATATATCTATTTTTTTTAACACTTTTGCTGTCTCGCAAATTTTTTAATTTGCACCAGAATATAAATTTTGTCACTGGTGACAATCATAGCTTATATGAAGATTATGGCAGCCAAAGTGTTAATATTGTTATTTGCTTATTTTTGGTTTTGATAGATGTTTCTAACGTGTTTTATAATAGGAAGATGCACGGGTTCGAATTGATATCGCAAGGTGCCGAAGCCTGTCTTTACAAAGGGTCCTATCTGGGTAGACCCACTATTGTTAAAGAAAGATTTGTGAAGACTTATAGGCATCCGGATTTGGACTCACGTTTGACCAAAGATAGGATAAAAGCCGAGGCACGAGCTATCGTTCGTGCTAAAGCCGCAGGTACATTTTTTTTTCTTCGAGTGATCGATGATCTTGTTGGTGATTTAGCTTGATATTGCTATTGTTAGTTATGTTTCTTGTGTATTCTTGTTTATGGATCTTTAGGGAACCCTGGCTTTTGAAGTATGAAAGGGATTATTTTTATATAGGAAACCCTTTGTTTTATGGCTAATCTTCTTTTCTTTTTTTTCAAGGCGTGGTGACACCGACGTTATTCTTGGTAAATTTTGATCGTCGCAGCATCTATATGGAATATGTCGAAAATGCTGTAGTTTTAAAAAATTTCATCGACGAGAACGTGTCGGAGAAGACCGAGGTAGAGAGTATAGTGAATTTTTTAGGTGAAGGATTGGGCTTACTCGTTGCTAGGCTGCACTCGAAGAATATCGTTCACGGTGATCTGACGACGTCGAATATTCTTTTGAAAAATATTTCCGACGAGATTTGGACCAAGGATAAAGGTATAACTGGCTTGGAGCTTCTTATGTCATAAGATTTTAATCAATTTCTATTCTTCTTTTAGTTCTGAATCATTTCGTTATGATTGACTTCGGATTGGCACGAATTGATTCGACTGTGGAGGATAAAGCGGTTGATATTTATGTTCTTGAAAGGTCTTTGATAAGTGCTCATTCGGAAGTGCCCACTCTCTTTCCGAAAATTTATGCGAGCTATCAAAGACATTATGCGAATAAAGCTCAATGCAAGGAGATCGTTAATAAATACGTGGAAGTGCGTGCGCGTGGACGCAAACGATTGATGATTGGATGACCCTCGACAGAATTAATTCCAATAAGGAAGAGATCGTCAAATACGAGTGTAACTTCTTTACTGAAAGCCATGCTTGCATTCGTAAGCCTTACTCGTAAGACCTTTGTATTTTTTCTTTTGTAAAAATAAAGAATATATTTTGTTTTTTAATGAAGGATCTACGCGCTCAAAATCGGTGAACGCTGAGAAGAAATCAAATCAATGTAGATGTTTAAAACGATAAAAAGACATTTATATGCGTAACTCGTTTTTTCTTTTTTTTTTTTGTATAACAAGGTTCAACTATGGGTAACAAATTGCGAGAAGATATTATTTTGTAGAGTTTTGCAAAACGATACCTTTTTCTTATCTTTCGTAGATACGCCGTAAATACATACTAGCGTCTATATAGAAAATGTTTTCTTTGACACAGACCAGTGCTTATAAAGTCAAGCGTGTATGCGAATATGGAGCACTTTCCAGTAGCATTTTTTTAGTAAGTTACACTCACAATTTTATTAGATTTTCAGTCCGAGCTTTATCACTTTATATTCCTAAATCAGTCGAAATGTAGTCCTGAGTATATGATAATCCATGTTACCTAAAAATAGACATTATTGAGAATATAAATAACGCATGATATATAAGGATAAATGCTAAATTTATATAAACTTGAATAATACCAGAAAACCAGCAAAAGATGTCATAAATCCTTCCTTAGTTAATTCCCATATACCGCCATATTCTTCTTCGTCGATTTGTTGAAAGCTGTTAAAATATAGGTACATAACTCCCGCGTTGACTAGTACAAATCTGTAAAAAATAGACAATATTTGAATGGTCAGAATATTACATTAAAGATGCTTCTGTATGCGAGACTTAAATATTGACTTACAATAACAGAGCTATAAATCCTTTCAAAGGTATAAGACCCCATCCTATACCAACAATAATCCCGATCGCTTGCCTGGCCCAATAGACAACGTCGAGAAATTCTTCCTGCGTGAAAAGTAAGACATGATTATAAATCAAGACATATATCAAGGATTACGATGACGTTCGCGTAACGACATACGAATCGTTAAAAGTGAGGTTATATTTACTTTATCTGGCCATTCTGCATTCGCTGTAATCGCACGTGTCCAAACACTCATCTCGCACTTGCCGCCGTTGCCAATTTTTTCTGCTTTCGAACGTGACATCTTCGTTCTCTTTTTAATTTAGTAAAGTGAATTTCACGTTAAAAATCATTCACGACGTGTAACGCGCCGATCGCACGCTTCTTTCCTTCCACGTTTTCGTGTCAGCACCAACCACCTCTATACGTTGCTCCGCGCACCACTTTACGAAGCATGAAGCCACCTGTAATCTGTCCAGTTACTATCATATCACGAGGCACAAAATCATTTCTCCTTACACAAGCGCTCAATCAGTGATTACGAGCGAGAATACCGCATCGGACGTAACTTGGAGCAACTTGGAGCATGGTGCGCGATAATTGGTGGTAGTAAAAAAGTAAAAATAGATATAATTCGTTCGACCAATCGCATTTGATGGCGCGTTAATTTGAATATGAGAGCTTACAAGGAAAGTCTTTCATTTACTACATCATAATGCGATAATAAACAGAGTTCTTTTTGTAATTTATACATAGATAAGTTTATTCATTGGAGGATTATATCTTATGTTTACTAAATATGTTATATGTATATAAAGTTGCAGATACAGGAATGTATTTGAGTAAAATATATAAATATATCACACATGCACCATCATACACGCACGAGTCATACCGAGTCAGTTGTTTTTGTTGTTGGTTTTTTTTTAAAATATTTACATTAAATCACTTTCATGTTGCAGGTGAATTCGTTCTAATTCTCAGATCTACCGCAGTTATTATTTAACTTAGTTTTGTGGTGTTCCTTTTAGGTTACACAAAATAAAAATAATTCCTTTATTATTAATTTGGCACAAACGCGACAGAATTACCGAATTCTATGATAGTACTACTGGCCATTATTTCGAATATATGTTTCATTTTTGAATGAGTAATGCACCGCATTGTTTAATACAGGTTTTACAGTATAAAAGATCACCTGTAACATGATATATGTAGAATTTTTTATGTATGAACTTGCACGACGTTACACACACATACATGACTAAACGCTGTTTTTTATAATCATATTACATGTTATATTCCTGGCTCGTATCGCCGTTCTAAAAGTATCGTTTATCAAATATTTTGTTAATCGTCTAAACTTTATCATACTGATTTACATTTATATAATAGCTCATAAAATTGTAATACGGAATGTGTTATTGGCATATTTCGTGATTCAGAAACATAAATTGAGTTCTACACGAGCTTTTTTTATTGATTAATATAGTTTAATATATTGAAGATTAAATGCATGTGAATTTAATGTATGTCGTCCTAAAGGAGACTATTATGTCCCTTGCAACAATGTATTAATATGACAATTTAAATTCCCTTCTTACATAGGTCGAGGAATACGTTTTTCCTGTTTAACATGCAATATGTATTTAAAAATGCAATCTGCAGAGATTTGTGCACGCTTGCACTCATGTAAATAACAATAGTTATATTTGTCAATTGATTACAGCTAACAGCGCAAACAAGAGTCCGATATATGTTTGAACCGTTGCTTTCTTACATATTTGGTTGTAAGTTCATAAATATATATATGTATAGGACTCTCTATGCTTTACTGTTTACGTGTATATGCATATCAAGAGACTATTCGCGTTTCTATTTTACAGATGTATATACATATACCCTTCTCTATAAAAACCAATGAATTTTCTCTACGATTATACATGGTAAATACTTTTTTTTTTTGTTACAAAAGACAATATATTCAACAATCTCCTTATCAAAAAAAATTATGACTTTCTCCAGATTATTACTTTACGTATGACAATGTAAAGTATAAAGAAAATCATGGACCGTATCCTTTTAACTTATAATAAAATATTTTTATACTTCTTTGTGATGTTATATTGTATACTTTCCATACGTTATAGTTTTGTATATGTAATCATGTAATCCCTAATACATTTCCAAACACCAAGTTAGTAACATGATCTGGTTAGAAAGATTTTTCAAACTTGAAATATATATATATATATATGCATCTATATATATACGTATATATAGATGTCTTATAGCATGATTCAAAATTCTTAAAAAGAAGTGCGTATATCTATAACATATCCATTATAATAAACAAGAGCTCTGAACATCGAGCGAAAGAGATCTGTTATCTTCTGACAGACGTGTTCCTTTTGCAGTACTCTATTGTAGAAATGATTATAAAAAACTTAATAGATTGTATACTCACATTAAACGTCGGAAGACAAATACGTTTTGTCTAACAAATTAAAAATAGATCAACCTTTTTCCTTTATCATACGTAATAGGCACTTATTACGTTGACATCTACAAAACTCCATCCAATAGGATAGAAATTATTTGTTATTACATAGCCAGAACACTTCCGTTTATCTAATCTACACAGTCTCTTATCTAAAATGTACAGACGGACAACAGATAAATATTTAAATACTAAAACAAGTTACCAATTTGTAAATTACTTCAATAATATCATATACAATATTATACCAGGCCTTTGTCTAAAAGTTTAGAGAAATGCAGAATGCATTGGCTGTGATTTGAATGGAAGTATTTGTGATCGAATACAACCCCCCACCCCCTTTGTTACTTGTATTCGTTAGTGATTTAAATTAATCTTGTGGTAAATGTAGTACTCTGTTACAATATACAATAAAAGCTCTAATGACGTAATAATAGGAGACTAATACTTGTTATAGAAACTCTTGTTACCCTGTTTCTAATGCAAGTGTCAATTTAGTAAATGTATATGCTGTCGGATATCTTATGGCACGTATATATAAACAAACAATGTGCTTTTTTCTTGTGCAATTCATAAAAATCTTTTGCCAAACATCCTTCAGAGATTCATCTATTCATTATCTATTGTTCTGATGCAAGGTCGTAGAATCGATTTCGCGGATTATTATACGGAATTGCATTATTAAACATCAACAACATCGTTGTCATAATTAAAATTTGAATCGCGTAAAAACGAAGTGCGGCGGAGTTTAAAGCTGAACGGAGGATCTTCAACCGTTTTCGGCGCTTCCGTTACCTGAAATAAAGACATACTTGTACAAACAAGAATATAATTAAAATAACAATAATTTTCATGTACACATTAATAAGATAGAAAAGCAGAGATACTTAAAGGCAAGGTTAAAAAGGCATGTTACATTAAATACGCATTACAGGCAGAACTTGAAATAAAATTTTTGCAATGTAAAATATTTGCGTATAGCTTTAAATCATAAAAAGCTTGAAGGATTTTTAGGAATGATCGTTACCAATTGATATTACTTAATACACTTCTTTCTTCATAAATAAAGAAAATGAAACAAGAAACTTTCGAAAAGTACCTTGGTGACTGGTCGGTCAGTAGAACGTTGAAGCACCGACCTCCATGCTGCAGGTGTGCTATGCTCTAAAATAATATATACAGCAAGGCTCATGAATTTAAGGCTTATCATGCATTTCTCAACTATTATAAGGCTTGTAAAAAAAAAAATTAATATTTAATAACGGTTAACAGTGATGTTTAAATCGAGCAGTGTATACAGGGTTACGATACACCGAACGATCATGCATGTTAGACAAATTTTTGATTTTACCATTTTCCTTCTTGTCAGCTTTCCCCTTATTTAAACTAGCTGCCAATTCTCTGACTGATCTTTTCTCCACGCTTGTGTTGCTCAGGGAGCTCGCGGTGCTACTTGCAGATAATGTAGGTGGTAAAGATGCTGGACCACTGACACCGCTATCGGTTGACTCGTCGAGAGCATCGCCAGAATCAGGTGTGTTTCCTGCAGATGTGTTTGGACTCGAACCATCGCTCAATAAGCTAAATTCACCTGTAATTTATATCATACGTTATTACAAGAAACTTAAAAAGAAATAATTATGACAAACTGCAAAGTTTACCAGATTTTCTATCCGCAGCCATACTCCATGGTCGTGGCTTTGGTGCCGTAGCAGGAGGAATGGGTTTATTTTTTAAAGGAGCACCATTATTTTTCCCATCGCTCGTTGAATTATTTCCTTTACCTACTGACTTTAATACCGGTGACTTGGATGATTCAGATGAATTCTTGCTGTTACTTCCATTGGTCGGGCTTCTAAGATCAAAACCAGTAGAACGTAGTTTAACAGAAGGCATCGCTTGAGTACTGGATTTATCTTTCTCTGATGAATTTGTATTATTTTGTAATTGCAATATTTTCCCACAGTCGTCTGATTCTCGAGAATTACGAGTGGTCGTGATGGATCCAATATTTGGTAGAGTATTACGTTTGGAAGAATCAACGGAAGTACTCATAATACTGTTATTATACGAATCCTTATTACTATCGTATTTGGACATTACTCTGTCATGTCCTTGAGCATTATCGGTTGTGTTTCGCCGAGCTAGCGGTGATGCAGTTAACGGGGAATCACCTTGCGATCGTCTTCCAACAAGGGGAGAGAATTTTTCTAAGTTATCACTAGACCTTGAACGTGGTGCTGGTTCAAGAAGTGTTTTTAACATAGGTGAATTACATCCATGCTTTTTATCTACTTCTGGTGGTATACTTTTGTGACTTGTTAGAGATAAATTTGGACTTCCATCGGTTGGGAATGTGTGTACAGAGCTATAAATTTTGATTAAATTATAAAAATGAATGGACAGCTGATAGAAATTTGCTTGAAGTATACAGTACCTATCATCGCTTGTAGGAGAGATAAGAGGCGTAGTGGGCGTAGTAGGCCGAAAAAATACATCTAGACCTTCGCCAAGAGCTAAACCATCAACAGGTTGATCTGGTCTCAACATTGGTCTGGTAGGTGCCCTAGTTTTTGTTCTTCGTGGCCTGGATTTTACTAAATGCTGTAATTGTTGACCTACCGTATTAGGCAATTCTGAGACAGAGTCTAATGATTCTGTTAAAGAATGTTCAGTTTCTGAAATAGCTGTGGAACAAAAAGGTATTTTTATTTTGTATTATTATTTATTTGTAAAATTTACTATCATTGATCTTATGAAATATATAAAACTAACCTTCTGCCTGACTTTTTGGCAGTGATGGAAGTAAATCAGGGATATCATCTGCTGAAAGACCTTCTACAGAATCTACTACAGATTTTGGTCTTAATTTTCGTCCATGTAAACTTTTCCGTTTATTAGACAAGTGCGGAGTAGCCTAAATAAAAAAAAAGAATGTAGAGTTTGCAATAATAATATGAATAGTCAACCATATTTATATCTTAAGAATATGTACAAATCTACAAACACATCATCATAAACATTGCATACTAATTGCTTCTTTCCCATACTTACAAGATTCAAATAATCCAATTTCTAGACAGACATAGAAGGAGTAAAAATAATCATGATTAATATAGATTAATGTACCAAATATCAGACATACCAAGAATATAGAAATAATAAGATAAAAGAAATAATAAATTAAAATTACCATTGGTGATTGATCACTGGAACAATGACTAAGTGAATTTGCCAAGGAATATGTTTCTGGAGGGCACTCAACTTCTGAAATAAGACTAGTCCTTCCACCATGTAATGTCATAGAAACACCAGATGCACTTGTAACACCAATAACACTCCCACTACTCATAGAACCTGCACTTGGTCGCAGTACATCTGGAGTACTACTTCTTGTTCTACTGTCACAGTCTCCAATCTGTATATGCAAGATTTAATAAATACCATACAATAAAAAAGATATCCTACATATGATTTACTCACCAAAGTTTTGTAACTACGTGACAATGATTCAATAACTTCATCTGTAATCCTATCAGAAACATGTGCAGCGACTGCTAGGTTTAATTCGCTAAAAAAAATTTTTTTCAATTAATAACAGTATGAAATTACAAATGCACTTTATGATAAAGATAAAGTGGTCCTACTTGACTCTATTAACGATATCAGCACCAGCTTGTTCTGTAATAGTTGTATGAATAAATTCTGCATTTATATGATTTTTTTCTTTACAAATATTACGGAGATCATCCTCTACAGCAATAGGTTCACTTTCATCTCCTCTAATTACTGTTTGTGAAAGTATTGTTGGGCATTGTTCATTTGCACATTTAAGCATTGCATCTAATGAATCCTATTAAAAAATTTGTAAAGACAGTAAGTAATATTCTTTACATACTACATATTCCTATTCAAGTTACTATTAAAAAAAGATACCTGTAAGTACATAGCAACTACTTTATGAAGTTCATTTGCCATATCATGTAATTTTAATTCAATCGGATTATTTTCATCTCTTCTCTGTAATACTTCATGTAATCTTGGAAGAAGCTGTAAATAATACATATATTCAATTATAAATTCAAATATGCTCACAATGCTTCATCATACCTGCTTGGAATTATCAGCATCTTGTATCAGACCAGTAGCATAATTAATATCATTATTTGCATCACAACTTTCTGCAGCAATAGCTTTGATAGTATCCTGAGTTTGAACTACGAGCCTATCAACCATCTGTTGCGTAGAACTTAGTAAAAAGCCTTGTTGAAGTCTAAATGCTTGTCCATGACTGTATTTACATGGTGTAACATTTCTCTGCAGCAAATCTTGTATTTTCTTAGCTAATTGCTCAGTTTTCTCTGCAGATGTTTTCATACAAGGTTGGAGATCAAAAATGGGAAACGGCATATGCCTCACGCTACAGTTTCTGTAATTGGATATGATACATGTATTTCAGAAGATCAATATATCTATTAAATATTGTACTGTGAACTGAACATACTTTTCCAAAGCATGAACTATGTCAGCATAACCTTGGAGCGTGATGTTATTTTTATCATAGATGATGGTCCTTAAGTGATTGTTGATTTGCAATGCCTTGGCTAATAATCTTGCACCTGGATCTCCAATCTGATTTCCACTTATGTCTAATGTATGTAGACACGTATTACTACCCAAGGCATTTATCAAATTGTAGAGATCAGATTTCAAACGAGAATCAGGTAAATGTAATGCTTGTAAAACACAATCATCCTCTTGCAACATTTGTACCAAAGCATCCATTACAACAGCAATGTGTTTGCTTTTCATACCAGTTGTATTTCTACCCATATATAGCTGCTTTATAGACTTGTTTTTACCTATGGCTGTTACAACTTGTGCTAAATCAACATCCATATCTAAAAATATATATCTATGTGAGATACAACATTCAAATGGTACATAATAACTTTTAGTTCACAGAATTTAGAACGTACGTACTGCTGTCCGAAATATCCAATGATGCTATGCATCTCACACCGTGTATACAAGATTCCAAAACATGAGCACCCATAGAACCTAAATTATTTCCACTCATATCAAGTTCTAAACCTACTGTACTTTCATTACATGCCAGACCGAGCAACAAATGCTTCAATGCCTCCAGTGGTAATTTACAGAAAGAAATATTTAAGTACTTTAATGAAAGTGTTGCTGTAAAAAATTGCTTAAAACTGGGAGGTATTTCTTTGGTCTTTTTACTTGAAAAAGAATTGCGAGCAACATTTAGATGGACTAGATTAGTTGCACAACCTCGCAATAAAGCACCAAATAGCTATGTAAAAATGAAAAATGTTATAAATCTCTGTAAGAGTGGTCAAAAATTCCAATACTCACAAATATACTTACACATTCTAAAGTAGTATCTGTACCACTAAGATCTAAATGTGTTAGACTATTAGGCTGTGCCAGAAAGTTACATAAATTCTGTAAAGAAATTAATTTTGTAAGAGATTACAATACACAATAAAAATTTGAATGTTATTTAAGTATGAACTTACATTAATGTCATCCTTCAAAGTATTTTCTGAAAGATTTAAGTATTGCAGACTAGTTGGCATACTCCTATTTAAACTTAATGCATGTGCTATTTGACCAATGCCTTTTCCAGTTAATCCACAGTGAGCCAAATTCAATTTTTGCAATCCTTTTGGTAATTTTCCAATAGGACCACTTAGATGTGTAGCTCCTTAAAATATACATTATCATAAACATTGTGTTACACTTACACACATATATCAATTATTCCATTTCTTAGCTCAGCCACCAATAAGCTTTAATTTAGTATTATAGTAGATTAAATATTGTACAAGTTGGTGAAAATGTAAAAAACTAAGATGCATTCATATTATCTACAAAGTAGTGAAGAACAAAAATTTCTAAAAATGCAAATAAGTGTAAAACTCAAATTAGTACAACTACCATTGTAAATTGTGAAACATGCATAAAATATTTCAATTACAACATATATTAAAATAATTAGAACAATTACAAAATTAAAATACGCTATGTGTACTGGCACATAATGAAATGGAATGCAAATAATAAATATTAGTGATAAATATTAATCCTAGTAAGAATATGTGGTCATTGGCACACCTTGCATTAACTTGGCAATTATCCCACACAAGCTAGATGCTCCTACAAAAATATAAAATTCATACAGAGGAATTCCAGTATATGTGAATAAATAGTGGGAAAGTCAATGCACAAAACAGGTGTACTAAAACATAAGCTGCAGATATAAAATTTCAGTGCCTGGATGAAACTTGCCTTTGTCCTCGATCATATTATGTGACAGATCTATTGTCTGTAACATTGTATTAGCATTAGAAATTAAGGCTAATGACAGTTTGTGTGCAAAATCCCTATAAAGGAAACCTAATGTTTATAAGTGTTTTCAAGGGGGTCCTTTTCTACAGGTCATTTCATTCATGTTCTTACCATTTAACTCCAAGATTATCCAAATAAAGTTCTTGAATGGATAAGGACCTACGCATAACATGCAATAATCGTTCAAGCGGTTCATGACTTAATTTCAGATGGGATGCTCTTAATTTTGTAAACCAAGTATTATATTCCAAGGCTGATATTATCGGTACCAAGTCTTTTTGATCTAAATGGTCAAAATCCCTTAAATTAAGTTCTCTGGTATCGTGGGATAAGTATATTGTGTCTACATCCTAAAATTTCATATTGTCAATGCAGAAATCATATAGGTACATCTTTAACCTTATGCCTTTAATTCATTATCCAACATATAACTCTTACCCAAGCAACTTCTTCTCTATATGGTACACCATGTAAATCACACATACATGCATATTGAGTGGAAAAGCCACCGCAAGGCCCTGTGTGTCTTGTTGCTTCTGTACTTCTTGCTAATTCGCTACCTCTTATGGTTTGTAATCTGCTTGCTGGAATTACCTCTATTTTTCTTATAATATAACTGTGAAAGGAAAAACAAATATATATAAGCATGACTATACTCTGTATATTTTAATTAAATGTTCAACTTAAGAAATATGTACTTTAAGGGTACTGTAGGAAAGATATTGCGAATTGCAGTATGTAAGGCCTCGATCATTGCATCGACTTCGGTTGTATCTGCACCCACACTGGTAGTAGTGAAATTGTAAAATCTTTCTCCTACAGTCAAACATAATTGATTTGCTCTTTTGGATTCTATAGACACTATTTCTAAGTAGTGGAAGTGGCAGTCGATCTGTGAAATGTTAAATTTACAAATATAACTATACCTAAAAAACTATAGAAACTTAGATACAAAAAAAAGGAACCTTACCCTTGTGGGTACTTTGGCCGTTAAAAGAAAAAGACGGCATGGTGAAAAAACCTACAGTAAAAAAACATTGATAAACGAACGAGTAAAAAAGACTACCATATTTACAGACATGTGACATGTTTTACTTACAAGAACACGGTTTTCTTGTTTATCCGGCTTAGTTTCTAACTTAACAACATTTTTCAGCAGTATCTTGACATGCTTACCAAGTAGTGCTTTCACCGATTCTGCAAATAATGAATTATTCATAACGTTGTGTGTGCATAAATATAAAGATCTCGAATTGCTGAATGTAAATATTCGAGTTACATATATACACATACGTATATATATATATATACATATATATATCCACAGATATGTAAAAGAATAATTTTATTTAAAAATAATAAAACCGACACGAATGAAGTTCTCCTAGGAAAGAAACATTTACCACTGCAATGAATCACCGGTCTTTCGGGTTACGTGCATGTATCTACGAAGGATGACAGATCGGGTGATTTATACGAACGTAAACATTGTAAACGAGACTAACCGTTTAAATCCTTTGTGAGTTGCGATCTCGTTGACATTTTGCTAAACGTAATCTTCTTTCCATGTATCCCGAGCCATTTAAGACATCGTTTCTCTTGTCACTTTATTTCCCTTGTTTTCTCGAGCACTCAAAAAGATATCATCATGCAGGGCGATGTCGCACAAGAACGGAGCGCAACAGTCGCCATGTTGGCACCTGCCTGCTGTCCATTGATTCCATACCATTCCGTTCCGTTCGTTTCTTCCTTTTGATTTTAAACGAACTACGTTGATCTCCACTGGCTACTTACGACGATCATCATTGAATCATTCCCAAATTCAATTAAGATTATATCGTTAATTAATCTTTTATCTATCTTACACCTATCCCAGCTACTCGATTTCTTATCGTACCATCCAGAAGTTTTTCAATCGTTGAGAATAATTATTATCGAAAACTATTCGATATCAACGAGGAAGTTACGACGTAAGAATGCCTGTCGATAAAAGTTGAGAAGCGCTGTTAGTGTTATCAAATTTCATCTTAAATCGTCTATCGCTAGATGGCTGGGCGATAGTGGCGACGACAGCGCTCTCACTAGTCGCTTTTACGAACTAATCCAACCTCTTTACGCTTCTGCGTGGGTTGGTTACTCCGTGTCGTTGCGAATATATACGAGTAGTGCTTTTTTATGCCGCGAGGAGAATGTTCTGCTACCGAATGAAGTCGTTTATTTTGGTTTAGAAGTTAGTATACGTGTTTTAGTGGTAGCTGTCGCGGTGGCAGGCGAATCGTAGCGGTGCTTTTACCGTTTTACCTGGTCAAATTTTGAAGTACTTGTTTATCGGAGATCAAGAACTGAAAGAAAATGACCCGTAAGTTCTTCGCTATGTATATTTTCTTCGGTTTTGTGCCGATATCATTGAAAACAATGAACGAACGTGTTGATCACGCTGTTCGTACCATCGTCGTATAAATCGAACGATCGGTGCAATTATCAGGAGTACGATTATGCGGAAATGTTTTTCACGAAGCTAAAGTTATCGGTCGTGTTCCTCGTGAAAGCTTCTGATCAAGAGAAAATTTATTCTACGTGATCTTCAGTGATTCATGAACTCTTTTTTAACTCTGCACGGTGGCGGTGGCTCGGTTACGGCTATTTTGAGATGTTTGTCGAATTTTTTTTTAGTCCTAACGATCAACGACGTCGAAAAGGGATCGCTGCGAATAATATATGTAGTTTTGTTTTTTTAATAGAGTTTCGTACTTCTTGTGTCGAAATTCGGAATTCTTAATGTGACCGTTAAATTGTGGTGAAAGTGTAGACGTTCTAGAAAATTCCCAAAGTAATTCGAAATTTTAGCGAATTCGCACAGTGCTTTGAACGATTTGTTGATGTATAATTTTGTTGTTTTTTTTTTTTTGGATGTTGGGAAAATGATATGCAATGGAATGTATTGTCTATCCTTATTGGTTATAGTGTCTAGTATATGTTATTCTTATAAGGTAAAACATAGTTTTTAAAAGTGTTATAAATATAAGTTGCTTTGGAAGTTTCTGATGTTATTTAATTTTTTATTGCAGGTGGGAATCAACGTGAATTAGCTAGAGCTAAAAATATGAAGAAAACTGTTAAAAAAGCTGCTGCCGAACAGGACAGCAATAAAGGTCTTTCATTAGAGCAACGAAAGACACGGTAAGATGTCCTTTGGCTGTTTAGTTGATATGTTTTCCATTTTGTATATAATAGTAATTTTATGAATTGTTACATCGATCATAAACAATTTATTAAACTTATCGACACGACATTTCAGAGATGCGGAACGAATGAGAGAAAAACAACTGAAAAAGCAACAAGATCATCAAGAAAAGTCTAAGCAAGCTGCGAGATAACTTATAAAGAAGTATATGTAAATTTCTACAAACGTCGGAATAAAACTTTACAAGCATGTTTTTAAAATTCACGATCGTGAAGCATCAAGAATATACTTATTGCAATCGCATGAAGTATATACAATGTTTTTGACCTTAGAGAATTTCTTCGTTATTGCCTGTACGTAATAATACGGTATACAACAGGACTTAGTCCACGATGACCTTGTTATTTACATATAACTCATATAATAATAGTCAATGTGTATAAAATTATTGTTACCTATACCTTTACGGTCAAAGAAAGCACATTTGACTGGAGTAGATTTTAAGGATATTAATTGAATACTATTGTATTTGTAGTAATAATTTTGAGTGTGTACATTCAAGCTTCAGTTATTTAATATGTTGTGTAATTAAGTGGAAGCGAAGAACGACAAAGCGGAAGGACATGTATGTTCGTCGTTCCCTCATAATAAATTGTTCAAATTTATTAATATTCAACATCGGCATCTGTCGTTACTTCCCTCTATTCGTAGGTAATATATAAAACACGACAGGCTGTGAATAAGTAAATAATTTAGCGAGGTGTAAGAGTATTTGTATACGTAAATAATTTTTTTGTGAGTACGATCAGTAGAAAGATTTTGTTAGTGCTCGGCTATTTATTTTCCATATTTTATTGTACTTTCCCAAAAAGAGTACACTTTTAACATACTATTTTAATCGTAGTTCTGAAATTTGTTTATAATTACAAATAGTACTTCGAATATAAACATTATTTCCGTTAAAAGTCAAATGGCATACGCAATATGATTTAATAAATGTATATAGTGGAAGACCAAATCTTAATGCTAATATGGGAAAGGAAAAAAGGAAATATAATGCTATATTGAACCGTGGACGTTAGCGTCTAGCCTCTAAAGACCAAAAACCCTTATGAGATAGTTCCTTTTTTTTTGTTCTTTTCCTTTGCGTAACTAAACAGTCAAAAATTTTACTAGTTTATTTGAATACCTTCAAAAAAATGATGTATCCATTTATATTGTAATTATATTTTGGCATTTTCAATACATGAATAAGCAGAGGAAATAGTCTGCGTTTTTATGCGCTGAAAATTGTTCGTTTATATACGTTATTATGCAAAGAACGATATTTTACATTCACTTTTTAAAAACTTTGCACGTTGCACGTTTAATATCGTGTTGTATCTATTAATATAACGAAATTGTCTTAGCTAACGTTAATATATCTATATATATAACGAATTTCTATAATAATAAAAAATAATTTCGTTATCCATGAAATTATTACATTAGCGGATAAAATCGTTTCGTTCGCGAGTGAAGCGACGATCGATAAACTTATTCGTAATTTAACTAATTAAATCTTATCAACCTTTGTGTTACTCGATCGATCCAGAAAGTTTATTGGACACGATATCGATTCCATCCGATAGTCAAACAACGAGATTACAAGAGCTATGCTTAGATTCGTTATTATTTTACTAAAAAAGTGACTGGTATTGTGAGTCGTTTGAATTAATTAAGAATATTTCTTCGGATCGTTTCATTTTTCAGTAATAAAGACCGACAAATAAATTGGATAGTTTTAATTATCCCCGTGCGTAAAAGTAACGAATTTGAAGAGACTATTTTTATACTTATTACTATAATCAATTACCGATGTATTCAACAACGACCCGAATATTAAAAAGTACACCTTTTGTTATTAAAATTACCAAGAAACAATAATTTTCTAGCAACATCTCTCGCTTCTACGGATGATAATTTAACGAATAAAGTTTAAAAGACGATTCTTTACAAGTATTGCATTAGAGACTTCTAATTTTTTACGTTTAATATCGTAGTCGCTTATTTATGGCATAAATATATCCTTACATATCTATTTCGATGATGTATCGTTTTCTTTATATTTTTATTTTTCAACGACGACGGAAACGTTAAAAAGGAATATACGTTTAGTCGAACGCGTTGGCAGGAAGATTATTTCTTTTTGTCTTTTTTTTTTTTTTTCTTCTTGAAGTCTTCGGCAAATCCTTAGATAGAAATGCCAAGAATGAGCTTAACTATTCTTGCTATTCTATTATAAACGTCGTCATACTTGTAATATTAGCACCATATCTGTATTGTTCATAGGTGTATAATCGCTTATCGTAGGTCGGTCGTAATGAAAAGCCGGTTTTTTTTTTAATGAAGTCAGGCATCAACGTTTTTTTTCCTTGACATTTTTTAAAATTAACAACTCGATTGAAAAAATCATACGAGACGAAAAATGTCAATGAAAAAAAATGCTGGAACACCCGAGAAGTTGAATCGTGTAAAACTATAAACGAGTACTTGAAAAAAAAAAAAAAACTATAGAGAAGCTAAGGAATGGTTTGAAGTCAAATATATAATATTGCAGGCTTTGTAAAGTAAAAGCTTTAGTTTAAGTAAAAGTTATGTGTCATAAAAATTCAGAAGAATGAAGGATTACAAATATTTCGTCGGAAGAATCCTTCGCTGTGTTAACATACTGACCACTATGGAAGGTCACCGGTGACTGGCTGACACCAATTTCATAAAAAATTGACAAGAATTAAAACGTACATAAAATTTCGTTGCTGACACGTACAAGATTATGAAACATCCTATCACACTATAAATCCTAGCTTTGAAGAAAATGCATATAATAATACACCTGACGTGAAAGAGATCCTACGAAAAAATGCTGACCACACCGAACGAAAAATCGCATATACATATTTGAAGAACTCTAAGACAATTACTATACTTATATTAAACTTGGAATAATACGTTCTCGTTAGGTAGTCTCGAATAACAGTATTTAAAGAATAAGGAACAATCGTCCGGTCCGTGCGACTTCTCTGACCGATACACCGAACGATATTTAGCCCGTTAGGGGAAGGCTCGTCCATAAAACGGGCAGCAACAAAAAAGAAAAGAAAGAAAGAAAGACATAAAATCCCGTTCGATCGTAAAACGAGTATACGTGCCAGCGAAGGAAAGAAATCATTCGTTTGGAGAATCTTAACACGTTCATCGGTCACAGGTGACCGGCACAACAATTTTCCATTCAGAAATTCAAGATTTCACAACGATTTAGAGATTAAGAGAGCAAATGGTGCAGCTCTGAGCGACACAGTGGGCGTGTAGGTGCGTGGGAAGATGTGGATGATGAGGATGATGAAGATGATGTTGATGATGATGATGATGATGATGAAGTTGTTGTTGTTGTTGTTGTTGTTGCTGAACGAGATGTTGAGAAGAGAGATGATGCGCAGAGGAGACTACTGGCTGCTGCGAGGGTGGTGGTGGCGGTGGTGGTGGCGGTGGCGGAGGTGGCGGTGGTGGCGGCGGTGGTGTCGAGATGTAACGCCAACCGGGATTATTGCTGGACCAAACGGTCGTCGTAGCAGACGGTAAAAGTGTACCGCTGTTACTGACACCGGTGACGTTGCTGCTCGCGTGGGAACTTGATCCACCCTCTACTCACATCACCTGTGAAATTTATTTTCAATGACTCAAACAACATTTTTTTTTATTTCTATTTTTTTTTTGTTTTTTTTTTCTATTTTTTTTTCTATTTTTATTTGTTACCTTTGTTTTTTTTTATTTCTATTTTTTTTTTGTTTTTTTTTTCTATTTTTATTTTATTTTTATTTGTTACCTTTGTTTTTTTTTATTTCTATTTTTTTTTTGTTATTTGTCATCTTTGTTTTTTTTTTATACATAATATGTACAGTTGGTCACAAAAAGATTAAGACACTCTTTGAAAGCAGAATAATTTTTTTATAATTGAATTTGACGAATTGAAGTTTTGCAAGAAAATAGAAGTGTTAGTTAATATCGTGTTCTTGTTGAAATTACAAAGAAAATAGTGTAAATTGATCCTCTACATATTTAAATCTAATTCCTATTTTTTGGGGATTTTTTAATTAAATTTTTGATTTTGCATTTATTTTGAGTATAACAACGTTCGACGAAGCCTCCCACGATCAGATTCGAAGGCAATATATGTTGACGTATGCAAGAGGAGAACGCACTTCGAATTTCATTCTTCTCAGGAAACTTTCACGTCGAAGTACGTCGAAGTTCTACGAAATTGTTCGAAAGTTGTTCCCTTTAATCGAACATCGAAGAAATAACGCTATCTACAATTTTTTACTCGGTTTAAAATAAAATATCTTCTAGTTTTTAATTCCAAATGGATGTAAATAAAAAGATTTTTGAAAAGTATTACAAATTCCCAAAATTATAAAAATGTAATCAGGAAAGATCATACTCTCAGAAATATTAAAAGTTTTACTCAAATTTGTAACAGACAGCAACGCTATTTCGTACGGTACGATCGTTTTCAATAGATAGGTACATGAAAGAAGTCTAACGTGAAAGAAGACGAAATATTCAAGCGGACGGCGCAAAAGCCGTCCATTTATAACTCCTACCATAGGATTCGATTTCGATGCAAGACCGATCGATTCACTCTTTCGCGGTTGAGAAGAAGAAAGGACTACCGAAGAAGACAAATATAAGCTTTTTACGGTTCGCATCGTTATCTTGGAATATTCGTCATTGCCAGCTTTAGCCATTGATGGAGACGTAAAGGTCAGGGAAAGTGTTCGAGTAGACTTAAAAACCACAAAAAAAAACCGATCGTCCGCCATCTTTCCTATATTTCTACGAAAGTTACTGGTATGTATAAAATCATAATGCCGATCAGAAGTATAAAAAATTTCGAAATATCACACGTACGTTTTTTTTTACTACCCCAATAACGATGTAACTTTCGATCATTATCGGCACCGTCAAAGTAAGCGACACGTCTATGCGATCGATACAATAATTCTATGGGCGAACAAGTAATTACCAGGGAAGCAAGCTTCGAGAACAGCTCTTGAGCGGCTAATTAGAGATCCATACACGGGTCCGGTAGACGCCTAACGAGCCGAACTTTAACGAGCGTCGAGAGATCCTCGTGCAATGAGCTTCGAGAGCTGAGCCAAATGATGTTTTTGAGCAAACGAACTTTTTTTTTTTTTCTTTTAGCATTCATTTATCGAATGATCTCAGATATTAGCTTGTTTAATAATTCTTTATTTATTATAAACTAATTGATATTCCAAATATTTTTAATGTTGTGTTCGGAAAAAAAAAATACATAAAAATATCAATACATTTTTATATAAACAGTGGACTTTGAATATTGTAATGAAAATTGAAAATAAGTGTAACTTTTGAACGGATTAATAGAACCTCCAATAATAAAATATTTATATACTCGAACCTGTTTTTGTCCGGGGAATAAGGACCACACAAAAAAAATATTGTGATATTTCCTAAGTAGCTAACAAAACTATTGTTCACAATACATTTAAAAAAAAAATTATAAAAATATCTACCGCATAAAAAAAAAAATCGCACGAAAATAGGTTTGAGTGTATGAACAAATGACATAGTCCGAGAAAATTGTTTTTCTCAAAATAAATTAGATCAAAAACTAAAAAAAAATCTTACCTGCAATATCTGGCTAGCTTCAAAAGTCATTCCCGGTAAAAGTATAACCGGACTACTGACGTGTCCGCTCTCGACGCATATCATATTAGGAAATTCGTCGTCACCAAAGTCCGGTATGTCGCGTGCCTTTTCCTGCCAAGGATTCCAGACGACCGTGTCCGGGAAATTGTACTTTTGTACGCGCATCTTCCTACCGGACACGACGTTCGTGATGATGTGCTCTGCCTGCGTGTTCTGATAGATCCTGTCGGTCCATTCGCATACCATCACAACGTCACGACCTTCTTGGAAAATTTGGTTATCCCTTGTCTGGATATATTTATGAAAAAAAGACAATTATAATTATTTTTCATCCCTTAGAAAAAAAAAAAATGATCGATTCTTTGTTTTTTTTTTACCTTATCGATAAACGTGCAACCGTGCAATCCCGTGATCTGGCATCTCCTAACGTCCGGAACTTTAAAATACGTATGTAGCAGAAGATTAAAGCTAAAGGTGTGATCCTTGCTTGGATTGTAAACTCCAATGTGGAAGTGTAACTCTTTCTCCCGTAGGATTAGCCTGTACGTTAACCTGAACGGGTAGTTCCACATCGACCGCGTGAATTCGCTATCCATTATCGAGAATATCGCTTCGACGTCACCGCTGGGCAATCGCTCTGGCGATTTCTCGACGTTCCAACGAATGATCCTTGCGAACCCGTGGGGTGGCCCGAACGTCCATGGTCCGAATTGTGCTATATATATTTTTTTTTTAATAGAAAACCTTTCACGTTCCATTTTTGTGTTTTACAGTTTTTTTTTTTTTAAAGTAGTTTACAGTTAATTGAAATTCGTACTGTTCCCAAACGTGTTAACAAAGCCAAGCATTTTACAATTTATTATTTAAAAGGCCAAGCACTTTAAAATAATAAATAATCGTATTATTTACTATACATTATCAAAAACTTCAACAAATTTTATATTTTTTCCTAAGTGTCTCGTCCTCGTTTGTTTTTTGAACGAGCTCGTATCGAAAATCTTTTAAAAGCGTTTCCTGCTAGCATATCCCGCGACTGCAACGACGAGATCTATTTTGTTTCGTATTTTATACTCACGGAAGACAAATGGTATGCCTCCTCTAATGGCCTTCTTCCCGTCGAATACAGCCTGCTTACTGAAACAGGAAAGATCGGTTTGTTCGGATTGAAGAAGCGGACTCTAACGATGCGGCTACCTTTGTAAAATTTATACTGAAACGTTCACCCAATGGGATTAAGCAATGAGTCGCGACGAATCTTTTGCATTTTTTCGATTTTTTTAGAAGATAAAAACTAATCATGTCAAGATCTCTTGATTTCCGTATATTATTTCATATGTACGATAGGGATTTGATTGGCGTCCAGCTAATCAAATGATCGAGAAAAGAAACGATGACAGTGTCTATACTTGGATTAAATGTCGAGTGTAGTCACAGGGGTTTCGAAATGTCTCCGAATGACAGGTTTTTAAATAAAGTGTCAAATAAAAGTTGGTAAAAATATAATGAGATCAGAATTTTGGGAATTGTCGTTTAAATTATTCTTACAACTCACGTAGTTCGATACTCGGTCTATCTCGTGACGATAAAGAGCTTTTATAGATTGTTAATCTTTTTTTAAATTTTAGTATAAGTTTCTATTAAGATAAAATGGAAAATTTAATTATTATTATCATCATTATTAATTATAGAGATTATAATTTGTAACGTGAGACTGTTTCAGCTATAACGCTTCTTAGCATAACTTGGTAATTCCCTGACGAGGGGGAACATCGAAGTATAGTTATTTCAAGGTAAGTGTTCTCGAGCAATTAGGCAAACTTACTATTCAAGTAGGTTCTATCTATTAGAGATTAGATTTCAACAATTTGACTACACCATCGTCAAATTTAATTCCAATACAATTAATTTATTACTTTTCCAATCTTATCATCAATTAATTAATTAATCATCTTCATAATTAAAATCTATTTCTCTAATTTATCTATTCATATCAATCTTATAACAACCCCCTGCGATATTATTTTTAATTCTTAACCAAAAAGTTAATAATTGACAAGAATATAAATAAAATAAAAATCTTTCTAAGAAACTGCTTTTTTTCGGGTTGGTTCTTCTCCCGTGCGATAAACCACTTCTGTCGAGAAGCGAAGAGATCGTTCCAAGTGGGACTCGAATTCCTTCTTTTCTCTCTCCCTCCTTCTTTCTGTTTGCTCGATCGGTGGTCATCTCCTGGAACGATTCGTGCTTCTCACGAATCGTGTATTGTAAATCGTCGCAGATCGAACCCTTCCTCCGATGCCCTTACGAGGGACGGTGCACGACCGTAAAACGTTCTGCGACCCTCGTATATTAGTTGTACGAGACGCTGGAATGTGAGTCTCTCTTTCTTCCTCTACCCCTTTTCTCATCTCTCGTATTGCCGGGGATACGTCTTCGAAGTATCCAGATACGGATACCGGATACTGGACAAAACGTGTGTCCAACTTCGGACACCAACTTCGAACATGGTTCTGGATACGAATGAAGATATCTTATCTTATATATCAAATTTTAAATGGAAAATCACCGTTTTTTGTCTACAGGGTGTCCAATTCCAAGTGTCCTAGCGAAGAACTACATGTATACATCAATGACGTGAGTAGAAAAGTCTAATACCATTTTTCGAAATTTTACTTATTTAACGAGTTATTAGCTAACAAAGATCGGCCAATTGCGAAAAAAGATGGTTCACTCGAGCTTGCATTCGTCTACAATTGATTTATTTATTATTTTCTAGCCAAAAATATCCCGAACGTTTAACATTTACGGTCTGCAGTAAGTTCGTAGCTAACGAATATTGATTTTTCATAAATATATACCGATTTGTATGTTTTTGGAATTGTTGTATAATAATTCTCTTTTAGAACCCATGTAAGTCGATCGATCTCGACTAAGAACAAGTCAAAAACCTTACGTAGCATTGAGTTAATTACGAAAGCCAGTAGAAGAGTTTGCCAATTGGAAAACTCGTTTGTTCTTTTGGGTAGTAACGAAAATGTGTAGAGAATAGAAGAAAAAGAAGCAAAAGACAAGGTCCGTAAATTTTTTGGGGTGTGTCTAGGGTTGTGCGTGTATAGCACATGACAAAGGAAAGTGAAATAGCTCAACAGAAAATCAATTGTTGTGGCCATAAGAAAAACAAGCAATCTATTATTTAAGTCTTTTGAAACACTAATGTTCATTGAATTGACTACGTCACCTTTAATTTAAAGATTCCAATTTTCATTTTACACAACTTTAGTGTACATGCATACATCATATACCGTACAACCAACCCTATATTATATAATTTATGTGTGTGGCATTGACTAGACACACGTATAAAGATATTATATAGTATATATATGTATATAGATAGGCGTGTTTGCGCGCGCGCTAGCGTTACTATAAAGACCGAGGGCGGATGCAGGACGACCATTAGTCAAGGCTGTCAAGGGCCACGGAGATGTCCTTAAGAAGGAGCGCGAGGATACGTTCGGGTCCAAGGCTGCTGTTGCTAGTGCCGTTGCTGAGAGAACGCACGAGATCGAAGGAGAATCGTCGTTCCTTCTTTTACATCGAAACGTCGACTTCTCCATTCTCTTCTCCCTCTCTCTCTATCGGCTAAAAATTTCGTTGGAAAACTATACACTACTTCGAATTATCGATCGATTCTCCCCCTATTTTCGTATTCCCTACTTTTTCATCAAAGTAATTACGTATTTAGACGGATGTGTAAATTTATCATTTGTTTATTTTCTTTTAATGAAGAATTTTTTAGTAGGTTGCTTGTTAAGAAATGACAGATTTATAAGTAACCCTGATATAATATGGATTTGATAAAACGTGTCAAGTTTTTTTATAATAGGGTATTTCGAGAATACAATATGAAAATTTTGTGGAGTTCTTTTATAATACGAGATTTTGATAATATGGTCAGAGGTTACCGTAGTTTTTAGAATAAGTTGTCAAAATTACATGGAGTGACATGACAGTTTGAAAAGATTCGATTTTTTTTTTTATTTCTTTAATCCTATCTACAGGAATAGTCGAGTTACTGTATCATATTTTTCTTCCGGCAGGACGGATATTGATTGCGAAGTATTTATATTACTCGAGAAAAGTACATATGTATTCCTGTTACTTTGTTGTATGTAGTATATATTCGTACAACGTACGTAATATTTTAATATTTTCATTTGTCAGAAACAGTCTTTTTCATTCACTGCTATTATAATCAGACTGTAAAAAAACACGAAAAGAATCCTCGGAAAAATTCCATCAGGATATTGCACATGTATTATACTCCGACTTAATACATATCTACGCTTTATTACAACGATTATGATCCGTAGATATGCCCAGAGGGTATGTAAATATTTCAGATAAATTTATAGAATATCGATAGAATTTTCACGATAGCTCCAAGCTATCGCCCAATATTTAACCGTCAGAAATCCTTTTGACGTGTCAATCATGTAATAAAGAACCGGATGTATCAAATATATTGTCGATACTGTAAACAGCCTATGTTCAATTTAAATCATACACGATGTCCTATAATTCTTGGAGATCAATCTATAATAGTTATAAATAATAATTATACATTTATAGAAAATCCATGTCAATTCTGAAACTCATCGTAAACCGATAAATAAATTAGTATAGTAGCTAATGATTGTTTTAATACATTAGTCGTAGAAGCAAGAAATTTGGTACACCCTCTATACACATATATTAAATTGAAATCACGATAATGCGTTGTGCACTTCGACCCGTCTCACTTTCCTCTCAACGTCACGTACAAATGCATTTCAAGCTGAATATAAATCGCGAGCTATCGGGGAGAATGAACGCTCTAATCGTGCCGCTCTCGCTCGTTTGACGCTACCCGAGCTCTTATACCAAGACAAACTGAAAGAAGATTAGTAAGGAGCCGAGGAAGAGAACGAGTCATTCGCCCTGGAGTGCTTTCCATTTCGACGAAATCAATTAATAAACGGATGTAGGTGTCTGCACTTTAAATCATGAGGGGCGAAAAGATTATATTTATTAGCATAGGGGTTCTCAGTATGGAGTATATGGTACAAAATTGTTAATGTATGAAAGTCTTTAGATCTAGTAAGAAATTTACTAAGTGATTGGTATGCTATAACTATGCTGGCCATACGTCCTTTATTTTGCTAACTTTTCTTTTCAATTTATTTCTTTTTCTGTAATGGCTTTTTTGCTCTTTATTTTCGTGAATAGTCCTTTACTGTCAATTTTTTTTTTAATCAAAATAATAAATTGAACTGTACTAATAACACTGTTATTCGTTTCACTGAAATTGATTATGTAAATATGTAGAAAATTAAAATGACTAATAAAATAGTACGTAATAAATAATAATTATATTAATACGTCCTTTATTTTTCCTAAAAACATATAATCACCGTAACTATAGTTTTACCTAATATACACAAAGGGTACCTACACCAATTACTTCCAAAGTTAGAAACATAAATGGGTTGAGCACCACTGTATTACCATATCTCGTTCATTTGGGCTAGCCTTCGTCATTAGCATAAAAGATTTTGATAACACATGGACCGAAAATATTGTAAACCCTTACATAACTGAGCTGGTAGTTCCAAAGTTTGAAATAAATTCCATTAATATCAACAATTCGTATAAATCAACATTCCCAGCCCAAAAAAAACGAGAATTCTCCCCTTTAGTTTACAGGAAGTCTAAAGATTAACGCCGATTTTCAGATACGTCCTCCAGATACTACATCCAGTTGAAAGGATAGCGTCGGTGGCATCCTAGCTAGCTAGCGACCGATGTAATCCATTTTCCTGGGGTGCGTAAACCGTGGAAGGTGGAGGTAATCCCATTCGTTTGCGCGATCCCGAACGCACACCAAAGAGAGAGAAAGAAAGAGAGTATAGGGGGAGAAGAAGAAGAAGGAAGAAGAGAAGGATCAAGAGAAGAGAGACGACCAGCGAAAGAGAGATGAAGATGGAAAGCTCGAAAGCACAAGGACCGTACAGGATAGAAGAGGAAGGATATAAATCCAGAAGGGGATGAGGTAAAGAGAGAGAGAGTGAAGAGGATGGAAGAAGGGATGACTGTGTTGAGGGGGAAAGAGAGGAAAGAACGAGAGAGGGAGAATAGAGCGACGTACCAGGACGAAGTACGACGCGGCGGTAGGAACGCGGCTGACGCCAAGCAAAAACGATCGGCGCTGTCTGCCGTGCTTTTTGCGGGCATCACAGTTTCCAACCTCTCCTCCTGCTCGTTTCTAGCTGCTGCTGGTGCTACTGGTATCCCAGGGTTTGGTGCTGCTGGTGTTACCAGAGAAACTAGCACCCAATTCGCGATGCGGTCACGCCCGGATCCAACGTGGAATGAGATAGATAGATCAAGTGAAAGAGAGAAGGATAGGAATGAAGAAAAAGTGTGTGTTAGAGAGAGAGAACAGTCTCCGTTCGAGCGAATCGACTCGCGTTATAAACCCCCCCCCCCCCCACGACTCTCTACAACCTTCGTTACGGTAGCTACGTTCCTGCGATTTTTATATCTTCTCCTGAAGCTTTTGTTTGTTCAAGAAAATTCCTTCCACCGTTTCGAACCGCACACTACGTTGAATCCCACGTTTCGAGAATGCGATATGTAATGGCGCGCTCGCGCACGTTTCTTCTCTCGATTTTCCTCGTTTTGGCTCGGAAGCTCGTTTAATTGCACGACGAACGTTTCAAATGAGAATGAGGTGATGTGAGGTAGGGGTGGGAAAAAATCTGCATCTCGGTACAACCGGGGAAATATATGCATATAGTGATGCTTCAAATGGTTTTTATGGTCCTTTTATTTTTGTTGGAGTAAAGTTAATGTGTAGGTTAGATAAAAGTATAATAGGAAATTGTTTGTTCAATTGGTTTTGTTGGGTTAATAGAGTTTGATGACTAAACATTGACTTATTTATAAACGAGATGTAGGCAAAATGTTGGTAAGCTTTAATTTGAGCATGTATACCAAGGAACCATTAAATATTAGATATATTATTAAAGAACTGTAACGTAAATGTATCTTAATTAAAATTATTTTATTTTATTTACTAATGTAAATAAACTACTAGAGAATGTTAAGCTTGCGTAGATTGCGTTAAGTTTGAAACGTACCCAACCGTGTTTTTTTTTCTATAAATCTGATTCATGATCGACTTGATCTCTATTTCTTTGATATTTCATAATAATGCACCATTATTACTCCATTAAATAGCGATTACCATCGTTTGATTCCTTAGGAATTGGAATAAGTGTCGTGACGATTAAAAAAACGCATTAGCCATTGGTACACGGTACTACCGTCCGACCTTTCCCAAGAAAATATCTACACGAGAGGGGAGAAAAAGTACGTGTATCTGGATATACGATCGATCGAACGAATTAGTCGTTGAGTCGAGATTAATTTTATTTGTCCAATGCCATAATTTTATTCTATTACTAGGATATAAATCACATGACGTGTAAATTTTCGAGGCTGTCTTTAATTAACGAATCTTGCGATAGAATAAACGTTAATAGCTGCGAACGATAGCTTTCTCGCTCGTTAAATTCAGTAACGTTGGGTTATTAACCCCTTTCTGTAAGGTTTTGTATTAATGAGCTCTTCAAATATTGGAAAGACTTTTTAGTTGGGTCGATGAATAATTGTGGTTATTAAATTAGGTTATGAAACCTACCAAAATTACAATATTTCTATCTCATGGTTTTTTAAATAATACTAATTTGTCTCATACCTAAAGTAATTTTTAGGAACCTAACTTCCATGTTATTCAAAGTGTCTTTACTTTAAACAGACTTTAACTTTAATTATTTTGATACACTTTGTAACAAAATTAATTATCATCCAAATAAAATATAATAACTCATAGGAAAATGCTCTAATAATGGATTAATTGCAACCCTTATCAATGCAATTTTTCAACAGCTCGATTTGGTCGGATAATAATATTTCCATTCGAAGTACATAAATCGAATTTTATGAAACACGTTCGATCGAACCGCTCTACGTATGCTAGGTATTACCTACTCGCACGATATATATTACGCGTGAGCCGTTCTCCGTATCTAATTATCTCGATGAACGATACAAAGTGCATGAATCGACGGTATTATAGATGCAGTGTGACTGTGCGCTTTTACACACGTGGAAAAAAAGTCGTTCCCTGGAGATACATACGCACGTATAGACACAGTTGGAGTATACTCCGTGCAATCAACAACTAGAACGATCTTGATCTATCGTTTTCTCTGTTACAAGACGTACAAATTGCAGGTTATATGAAAAAAAAACAGCTACGGTTCTTTTTGTACGAGTCTTAAAGAAGACACTTTTTTTAGTTTAGAGGTAAGAATGTAAGACAAATAAAATCAATTAGTGGGACTTATCGTATTACGAAGTTAGATTAAGTTCTTGTACGAATAACGATGATTTCATCGATGCCATGTTTATTCAGTAATCTAAAATTTAATATGGTTCCCAGGCATCACTCGAGTCTGAAGAATTAATAGTCATTCCTTAACGATAGATTTTATTTGGCCTCAGAATTTTTGAACAATTTTATAGAAATCCAATTCATTTTATCACTTATTTTCCCTCATGCTCTCTGTGGACTCTCAAAAAGGGAGAGAGAGAGTACTCGCGGAAAGTATGCAGTAAAATGCGAGAAGCGGATGCCACGCATTATAAGTGCATTAACGCGGCAGCAACAGCCCCCACGAGATCGACGAAGAAGAAGATAGAAAGAGAGCAAAGCAGAGAGAGAGATCGACCCAGCCATCTGCCAGGAACACGATTTACGATTGGTCAGTGAAATTCTGACGAGGACCGTTTCGGTGCCGACTGAGAATTATCAAGAAAGAAAAACTGGGCCTGGAGAGTGGTCTCCGGTCTTCTCCCGATCTCGTACTACTTGGTTATCCCAAACGCGCGAATCTTTTGGTACACGGTCTTGAGATATTGCTCTTTTCAAAGTTGGGTAGTGGACACGTATATCAAGGGGGTTGGGGTTTGAGGAGGGAGAGACTAGTGATGGATTTAAGGCAAGGGAAGATTTGTCCTGTATTGACTTCTTAAAATCGAGAATTTGTACAGTGTACATTATTTGTACATTGTATGTCTTGATCTTGGCAATCAATGTCTTGTCTTGATTCTTTATTAGCTACATATCGATTCATTATTTTTTGAAAATTTGTTTTCAACAAAATATGTTTTTTAAATTTTACGGCTTGAATTATGACGCCAATGCAGTGAGAGTAGTGAGTAGTAGAGTGAGACAAATCAAGACAAGATAAAGTCTTCGGGTGAGCTACAGATCACTTTGGAGGTTTAAGTGGGTAAACATCTCACGTGATCCAATGTATCTTTCTAAAGATTTTCTCTATTGAGATATTTTTATAGCATCCCTGGTTTAACATGAAAAAAATTTGTAACATTGTTAATGATGCATTTAAAAATGTATAAGTATAAACTATAAGCATTTGTTATGTATACACAAATACACACCCAAGTTTTTCCAGGACTTGCTCGAACAGTGTAACGCTATTCCTACACAGTGTGTCGACCGTTATCGTCATAAATTATACAACGAGACGTTCTTGCAAATAGCTTTTTGTAATAAATCACTCTTAATGCGATTTAAAGAGAAAAATGTCTCTTCTCTCGTATTTTAGATGGAAACTCCGCCGTAATCTCCTTCTTTTCCGATCCTCTTCTTCGTGCGCTCCACACTTACCTACCGGTGTGTCTATAACTTTGTTGTCGTTTCAACATATTTATTCGTATTAAAAAAATGTTAATTTATGCTCTATGCATTATTATAAGTTCAAAAGTCGAGACCGTTTACTCGTGTTATGAAATGCATTTCAGCGTAAATACAGAGATGTTTACTTTCACCGTACTTTAAGTGGCCCCTGAGTTAATACACTTTAGAGGTCCAGGTGGTGGTTTCGTTTGTACTCTTCCCCAATAGCGTGCGACACCTCATCGAACGGGAAGAGGATAAATCCAAAGAGGCTTTCGAAACCTTTCGAGAGTGCTTAGATTTTAAGCCATTCAATATGGTCGTCCTGTTTGCACAGAAAAATGAACTTTACATATATGCATATTATAGTCAACCCTCTGTGCAACACAGTTTCACTTTAATGCATTTAAAGATAGCCAAATGCATGCCTATGTTCATCACATGTGTCTATTTAAGTTTTAGAGGACCGGAATGTTGTCATAAAAATGACCATTGTTATACAGGGTGTCTGGTTCCAGGTGTCCAAGCGGAGAACTACATGTACACATCAGTGACTTGAGTAGAAAAGTCTAGTACCATTTTTCGAAATTTGACTTAGTTAACGAGTTATTAGCTAACAAAGATCGGCCAATTACAGCGATTAGCGAAAAAAGACGGTTCAATTTATTATAAAAAAAATCGAGAAATAAGAATCTCATAACCGATGGTGTTAAGTTAAGTATTAATTGGTTCGTTATAATAATTTACATATTATATGTTACAATAAATGATATATATCGACGATTGGATTCTTTTCACTCGTCGAAACGATTAATTTCCGGTAAGAAAAAGCGAAGAAAAGAAAGGAAAAGAGAACGGTGCAAATTTTTATTACCCCGCCGCGAGTAATCTGCCTTCCGAAAGTTTATCTCGAGTTCAAAGGATCGATTTCCTGCAGAGCGACCGTAATTACAGCATCGTAATTACGCGAACGGTGCGCGGCCGGTGTTGGGAGAGAGAGAGGTAGAGAGAAAAACGCGCGCGCGCTTCAAAGAGCGGTAGAAATGAACGAACGAGAGAAGAACGTGCCTTTTTTTTATTTACTTTTTTCGAAGGTAAGCGAACGCGTAGGTACGTAAGCTTTAGCTCACTGTTCGTGATAAAGACACCCAGTGTCTATATCTCGTTGCTCGAGATCTATCTCTCTATTCTATGAACGAACGTAATGTTTTCCCGCTAAGGATGCCACGGACCCGATGGTTAGACGAGAAAAGAAAACTCTGCTCGGTGGACTGTATAATTTCGCGACGTTTATCTTCTCGTTATCTGGGCCAACCAGTCCTGAAGATTGAGCCTTTCCAAGCTTCGTTTCTCTTTCTCTCTTTGTTCTATATTTTAACTTTGATCTCTCACTGCTGTTTATAAATTTCCATTTTTTCTTTTTGCTTAGCTTTGTTCGTTCCAGGATATAATCAATTACAAAAAAAGAAAAGTTCAAACATTTTCTTTTAAGGGCGATTGACAGGAGATCATCGACGGAACGTACACAATGATCCCACTTCTTTCCCAACTCCTAACCTCTACCACTATCCTTTTTTTCCCCCTCACCGACAAACAAATCAATTTGCTCGCGCTTATGCACCGTGCAATTTGCATAACGCGAAGGATGGATAACGGAAGAGGAGTTACTTTTCTCGGTGCGCGTACTCCTCCATCGATCCAGCCGTGCGTATAAAGATTCTCAATTACTCCAAAATGGAGCATTAAAATTAACGACCGTATTAAAAAAAAATAAAGAAGAAGATGAATTTGTTAATATTTCGAAACAAGGATGAAACATATTGGAAAAGCTCGACATTAAAAATGTATAAATAAACACATTGGTTAAACACCCAGTTCCAGTTGGAACTAGATTATACAATTAACGATTAACCACTTTAAAAATATCAAATCTGTGAAGAAACTTTGAAGACTGCATATAACAAATAAATAGTATAAACCCTCAGATTATCCTCATTACCCTTCCTCATCATATAAAAGAAGGATCGAACTCTGCACGATAAAAATGTCAAAAAAGAAGAGAACGCGTACGAATCAGATGCATTCCGAAAGAAAAAGAACCACCTCTCGGTGGTACGAAGAGGGGCTCGGTGCATCCTCTCCATCCAACCCCCATCCCCGTTTCTTCCCATTCCTCTTCCGTCGCTCTGGTCTCCCCGCCCACCAGCTCAAAAGTCTCGTAAATTACGCCATTAAATTCCCCCAGGAGAGAGAGAGTATCCTTTCGGTCTTGCATCGTTAGACGGGACACCCGGTATACGTCGAAGGTGCCTGTGCTTCAAGCTCCGCCGAAGCCAGCGGTTTTTGTGTTTTCCCCGGTTCCACCGTGCAGCAGCAGCACCACCAGTAGCAGCAGCAATGGCGGCGGGGTTCACAACCCTCTCTCTCTCACACGTACATACATATAGTTTCACGTATACACATACACTTAGATGGTTACCGCAACTTGCCTCCACCTCCTCCTACCCACCGAACGTCGTGGAACTTTGTTTAACTAAGGCCAGCAAGAAGTAAACCTATTTATACTAGGTCGGACGCGTTTGCAACCGTGAGGGAAAGAAATAGAGAGAGAGGGAGAGATGAAGAAGGATTCTGTATCGTGTTCCCGTTCTCGTTGGCTATTCCACCCTTTCGCGCTTCTACGAAGGCATGAATTACAAAAGAATCTTGAATTACGACCCATCTTCGAGCACTGTTTATTCCGGAAAAGGGGGGGGGATTATTCATTTTTTAGCTCCTTTCACAGATTTGTCGTCTTTTTTTTTTTGTTATTATTGGAAAGTTATTTTCAGGTAGGTTTTTATAGGGGGGATCTTTTTAACCAGATTTGGAAAAAGTGAGGGATACTTGATTCAATAGTGGCTGATGACACTTTTTGTTTTATTCGTTTTGAAATATGAAGGGTATTCGTCTAGGATTTTTGATTGTTTGAATATAGATTGGTCTCTTGGTTCATCTCGAACGTTCATTATTGATTGTGTTTCACTTGTGAGCGAACGTGCGGGATGATTATATATTCCTATTATAAGTAGCCCGTAATTACCATACTCGGTAATCTCGTAATCCAAGCCTCGGCAGGCTGATGGTAGAAAAACTTCTTCTGTGGCTAGCAGCCGCTTCCCGTTCGCATAATCGAATATTCGCTTTGATTATACGCGTTATCCAAATCTTCTGGCTGGTTTCATCAATTTTGGTTACATAATTGATATATCGTTGTGGGTCTTAAATGAGATCTTAATAAAATTTGCATCTGTCAACATTTGTTTTAAAGGTTGGGTTAACATTGACATCATAAACAATAAACAGACAAATTTTATGTCAATAAAAAATTGTTTGGGGTAAGGATTGGGTCACTTTTGATTCAACAAAATCAATTGAAAGTTAATAAAAACATAATTCACCGTGAAACATAATCGAATACTACTTTTTTGGTATCTCGTGTATAATCAACCTTCGACTTTCGATAAGTATCATTAATTAAGTTCTTTTTTTTATTTACTTCAACGATTTCGATTGGTTCGTGAGAAAAAAGGAAGAAAGCTCGTGCTTAGTATTCCATGCGACGGCGTTTAAAGGCTACTTCGAGCGCGTTTATCGTCGCGGGCCGCGATAATGAGCTGATTTTGCGGCTCTTTGCCATTCCACGAGGGCAGTAGAAGCCGACGGAGTATATAAGTACGTGGAGTATACGAGTCGTATAAGTAGAAACGAGTGGGCCGTTCGACTGAGCGAATTCTTTCGGAGTGATGTCGTCTTGAACTATTATAACATAAGACGATGATGAGGACGACATTCTTTATCTTCGTTTAAATTTATCACAATTTTCAAATATTTGTCATAGCTCGCGCGGTGAAATCAATCCGGCTGGTAGAGATTTGAAATTCAAGAAGAGTTCTAAGTTTCCTTAAATAGAATTATAGAACTTATATGTCCTAAAATTTGTAAATAATCATAATCTTTACAAATTTGCAAAAACAAATTGCAGCATGACATTTCTATTTACACATTTGGACACTACATATCTGAAACCAATCATCAAATTAATTCGATGCATTAAACGTAACACGGCACGTTCGTTAACTTTAATAACAACCCAGCGGTCAGCCAGCAATTTATTCGTAACCCTCAAAGATGTTGTTCGTGTATTGGAAACGTAAAAAATGGTATAAAGCGGATGATCGTTATGCGTGTGTACCTACTTTAACGATCACGCGCGCGATAGCGGTATTAGAGGGTTGAGGGAAGTGGGTAGAGAGGGAAAGATAAGTCGTGCCTCTTTCAAAGTTCTTTAATCCGTATTAAGGCTTCGCGAATGGTCTCGGGGAGACGAGAGAAGGCGATCGTAAAATAACCTCGCACTTGCCAACCCCGTGAAAGATTCGATCCGAAGGTAATCCGAATACAAATAGTTCGATCCCTGTTGGATTCCTACCACCCTATGGTTCTTTTTCCCCTATAAAAAAAAAAAAAGGTGAAAACTTTCTGCAGGGGTTAACTCGGTCCAATCCACGATACGTTGCTTCTTTTTTTTTTTATTATAAAATCGTGTTACTCGTTCGTTGACGATCTTATTCACCAGTCAGCTGTGTAGACTTTGTTATTTGTTTAAAGCAGTGGAATATCATCAGCAGATTGCCAGAATTCTCGCATAACGTTGAAACCAAAGAACACTGAAGATTTTGATGAAGCTAGGTGTCCCTTATTTCCAAGATCCATCGTTCGTTCGTAGATTGCTTGAGTTTCTCTCCACCCGGTATAAGGCACACGATGGGTTATAGGCTCGAGCCGTAGACTAATGATCCCAGTGGCTGCGGTTTTTGCCGGCATTCTACAGCATTCCCATTCAACTGGATTCTGCTTCGGGAGCCTCGACAGCATTATTTTTCCTCTATGGAACACCACCATGGTGCACCATGGAATGGCACATTAACCGCTGCTGTTCCTCCTGGTGCTGTTGCTCAAACATGTCCCGCTTCTATGTTCCATGTTTAACCCTTAAAGGCTATCGTGGCTAAAATTTCATCCCGTGGGACACTCGTTTGATAGGAAAAGCCGCAAGGACTGGTAATTTGGGGTAATCAAGCTTATTTTTAGTCGAATTACTGGGCTAACTGTTTTAAATATTAGGTTGTCCCAACAATTTATTGAATTATGTATGATTCATTTTGTTCTATCGACAGATAGGCAGACAATATTTGACAACTAATAAAACAGCAGAAAGGTAATTTTGGGACAACTTAATAAAAAGGAAGCTAGAATTGTTAAGCATTCTTTAGTTTGATTATAGTTAGCCTTTTTTTTTCTAATTCGAGATGAGGCCAATGGCGGCAGCAGCAGTAACGGCGATGGCCTCGAATGGCCACTTAATCTCCCTCGTTTCTTGATCTCAGACGAAGACGAAGATACTCGGCCATTCTCGGTCAGCTCGTTCACTCATTCGCTCGGACCAGGGCCAGTGTGATTAAACAAGGAATCCTTTATCTCTTCACCCTTTCTACCTATCTACCTACCTACAATGGCGGCCATTAATAGCGCATGGGGTTAATTTCTTCATGGTAGGAAAAGGGTCCGTTTAGATACGACCCCAGTACGGGTACCGTTGATCAAAATCTTGTTATATGGTATCATTTGCGATAAATATCAACCACCAAACGTGAATGACTCTATCTCCATACATAAAATAAAACAGTTCCAACGTTTCGTGTATTAAAATGAAACAAATTGCAAATCCTTTCACGAATCTTTGACAAGAAGAATAGAGGAGAAAGAAATTCGTTGGTGGATCCTTTGAAAAGTTTGAAGGTCGAAGGTTGAATTCCTTCTTTCTCGACAAGTTCGAGGCATGAAAAATGAGTGTCTTAATTCGAGCCACGAATTTGTCTTGAAAAGGCGTCAGGTAAATCCGTCGGCCGTTAATCATACTCCGTTGCCTTGTGGCGTGCTCTGGAACGATGAGGAGTGTGCTCACCTTGCACGCTTCGACGACGGAATTTCTCGCCGGAAACGCATCGTTATCCGAGTAACGTTGCACCTAGCCACCGACGTTTTTTACACGTTAGAGATAAGAGCCTGCACGCAATGAGAGTAACATCAACTTTCTAGCTAAACATACAGGAAGGTTCCACTTTACGGGATTTCTGTTTAAACACCAGATACAATTTTCGTATTGTGTTCTACCAAAACCATGTTATAAAAAGGTTTAGGTTATTGTGACCATGTCAAAATCGTGATATGGAAGAGAACAACAATTAAAATCAATTGTGAGTTCATACAATAGATCGATCCTCGCAGTTAGCATTGTAAAGACTATACCTTGCTATTGAAAGAGGTGTTTCTCGTGTCAGTTTGTAGATGTGAACAAGATTGCTTCGAAAAATGGGACAATAAAATTGTGATGGTAGTCATTAACGTTTGCTGCCTCGTCTTCTCTTGCGTTTAGTACATGTGTCTTTCACTCTCACGCATTAGCCTCGTTCTATCCTTATTCCTCTTCCTTCGAACCGTGTCCTTTCTCGGGCTCGCTCATCTGGTTACCATCTATTGTCACTTTTCCCAGCATCTTCACGATGTTGGATGTGTTCCGGCCGAAACGAGACGTATGCAAGCATGTACGTCATCACGTTGACGACAATTAACATACGTGGAAATCTTTTTACTTTCTTATAATATTTTTATTAATTTAATTAAACTTGAACCCATGATACAGATGTTTATGGAACAGTTGATTCCTGTCAAATTGTTATCCACCCTATATCTGCCATAGAACCTGACGATAGACATGTGCACTTCCGCTAACAATCTCCACGGTTAATACAGCTACTTCTTCTAACGATAGAAAAAGAGAGTGAGGGAGAGAGACAGGGACAACGAGGATCGTCTTTCGTGAAAGGAAAACTCGTCGCCACGTGTTTCCTGCTAGGGCCGACTTAAAGAACAAAGATCTATGGGGTGTCGAACGCACGAGGGATGTAGTTTCTATCTTTCTCAGACTCACACGAATTTTCTATCCCTCTTACAGGCTGTCTTTCTCTCTGTCATGTTCACAGGAGTCTATCTTTTTTTTATTCTCTCTCTTTCGTACTTTCCAGGGAATTTCGAGTTTTCTCATAAAGTCTAACCATCTTCCTTTTTCGAACTTTAACGAATTCGACGAGGCCACCGAGTCATTCGTCGAGTTTCTTTTTATTAGGACAATTAAATGACGAAGACGTTCCCGACTTTCCTGCTACGAGCTTGATTTCTTCCTTTCCTCGCCCCCTCTTTCGACCAACCCTCTTTTGTTTCCTTCATTCGCTCCGATAAACGATTTCCTCTGGCGAGAAAGGAGTTACGCGAGCGAGCGAGACAAAAAGGTTACCGTGCCGAAATCGAAGAGGAAGGATCTCCACGGAAGGAGAACGGGAACTCTAATTCACGAAGTCGAGATGAAATTTCATGGTCGAATCTTGCCAGCAGCCATTAACGACCAGGCTTTCCCTTCTTTTCGTTAACTGTATATAGGATCTCTCGTGTATGTGTTCCTACGTGATTGTGCATGTATATTTTATATCGTACGTGTCATCTACACACATATGTATATATTTACGTGTACAAATTATATTTTAGGTGTTATATAAATATGTGTATGTGTATATTTATGTATAGATATACTTGGATATATAATAATACGTTTAATAATTTGTGTGTATTTTTGTCTATGTGTGTGCATGATTCATCTTTTAGACATATTTATATGTCAAACACATTTCAGGTATACTTATATACAAAAATATGTATATATTTATATAATTGATTAAAAGTGTATGTGTATACATGTGTACAAATTATATTTTAGGTGTTATAAATGTATTCGTCTATGTGTGTGCATGATTCATCTTTTAGGCATATGTATGCGTTTATGTGTGTATCCATCTATTTAGCGTATACACATAGGTATTTGATTTATGTGTATTCCCTGTATGTGTAAGCGTGAATCGTCTTTTAGGCGTGGCAAGGATAGACGAGAGGGATCCTTAATCATCGTCCCCAGCCCGTTCGACGAGATGAATCGCACGATTGTGTGGTTCGCGCAACCCCTTTCGTTCCTTCTTCTTCTTCTTCCATCCTTCTTCCTCTTTCTAGCCTTTAAGCCTAAGAATGTACAGTTAGGTCACCCTACTGTCTTGATTTCATCGAGAAAAGGGGTTGCCGCATGCTCGACGATGCGTTGTAATTTTCGACGGTGTATTATCTAGAACCCTCCCTCTTTGCTTCCTACTTCCGTCAAGATTTAATATCGTACACAGTGACGTTCGATGATTTTTCTAATATTTTTTTTTTTTTAACCATAATGAGAAGGATGAGTATAATTATTTTGTGCAAGTTAGTGTTGATCCTTGTATGTATTAGAAAATTGATCGTCTCTACCGTGAAAGTCATTTTTAATTGTGTATTTAATTTAAAGGTTTGGCTGTAAAACGTATTTAGATGACTATATTGTTAAAAAATATAGAAATTAATTAATTTCTTCATTTTGGACACAGAATTTTTCCCTTCAAACATTTTGAGTCCCACTTAGTCGGGATAGAAAGAAGAAAAATCATTCTCAAGTTTGCAGCTTCCGCTTTTCGACTCCATCGTCCGTACGCAGATGTTCGACGAAGCGACCCGAAGGAGTTGTACGGTTACGGGACATCTGCTGGCATCGTCTTTATAGATACACGGAATGGTACTTCTCAGAATGGAGTTATGGGAAAAGGATAAGCAGCCTCGTTCGAATACTTTCGTGAACGCCATTCATCATCATCCTTGGGAACGTAATTTCAACGATAGAAGAACACACACACGGTATCAAATCTCTTTAGCATATTTCATGACAGTTTTCTATCAATATAATACAATCAACGTGTATAATACAAAGTGTTGATAAAAACTTTATTCATCGTGATCAAATCGATCGGAAAATTTCGTCACTTTCCAGTCGATGTTGGATGCAAGTAGACAAATATAGAACGTAGAAACGATTATCTTCGCGCGAGTCGTAAAGAGATCCTTATCAACTCAGACCGGACATGCCAGAGAGAAGTTTTACCGTTTCGTCGTTTTGTGGCGAATTGGAGTAAATTACTAACGTACTCTTCGTCCGTAAGTAGCAAACTTCTCTTTGCCTTTTTTTCCTCTCTTTCTCTTTTTTTGACGTTCTACTTTCGATTATTATCTTTTAATTACCCACTTCAAGTTGCCAAATCGAACATTCATTTTTTTAACATGTTAAATACTATGAGAGTCATCAGTGACCAGCACTTGATTCTTCCTACTGTTTTTGAAATATTTATTAATACTTTTTATCAATATTTACCATCAGTCATAAAAAGTGTAATGTCTGATATAAAAAATATGATATTAAATTCTTTCATATGTTCATTCTGAACAAAAATTATTACCAAAATCAAATGAGGAGTGTCTTTTCAAAAGGACTTACTTCATCACTAGACTGCGGATCTTTATGCAAATTCATACGAATTATAATTCATGATTCGTCAAATATTGCAAGTAGAGCTGATAATTGAATAAAAATATGTCAAATATAAAGGATACATGTGACATATTCAATGGTTTGTCTTATATGTAAAATTTGAAAAACATATGTATTTGCATAAAGATCCACAGTCTATTCATCACTAACATATTGTTCTTCAAACAATTGAAATTTAGAATAGAGTTCTGAACTAGAATAAAAATGAATTAAAAAAAAAAAAAGGATCACTTTTCCAACAACGTTTCAACATCGAGCGAGTAAAATGCGTTCGAGAAAAGGATGATCCTTTCCTCGGGGCTGACTTTTCGAAGAGGGAGAAGAAAAATTCGTCGATTCTGCACGGAGTTCGAAGGAGGCATCGGTCGAGTTTTTCTCTGAAAACGGGAGAGCAAGATGGAAAGACGGTCCTGCTTTCGAGAGTAAGATAGAAAGAGACGATGAGAGAAAGGAAAGACCGATGACTGGCAAGCGGCTAGGGGCCCTGAACCTCGTGTATAAGGTATGTACTGGTCCAGAGAGCGCCCTTGCCTCTGCTCCGTCAGTTTTTTCATCGTCTGCTCTCCTCCCGGCTTGCCGCTTTAAAGCGATCGTCACGGGTACCGCGCTTTTACGCGCTCCTCTCTCTCTCTTGCTCTCGTTCATTCTCAGCAGGTGTGTGCGTGCATACCTTTGATTTTCTCCTTCTCCTAACTCATTCTCTCTCTCTCTCTCTTAAATAATCTTTTTTATTCTCTCCCATTCTCATATCTTTTACTCGATTTAAATCGTTTCGGTCGATCGAACTGACAAACCGAGCGACAAGTGTCGACCAGATGATATTGGAAACGAGAGATAGTTTACGAAACTTTTTTTTCGATTCGACGTTTTTTTTCGAAAATATTGACGAGAGTGAAAAAAGTGTTACGTTGATTCCTAGCAAGATAATAAATGAAACTCGTATATAATATGAAGTTGAGGGAAATTTAGTGAAATTTATGATGTAAAATTTAAAGTGTAAATTTATAAATTTTAAAAAGTGTAAAACTTATAAATTTAAAAAAGTGTAAAATTATTAAAGTGAAAATAACAAAAAAATATTCCTGTTTAGAATGGAATTAAAAAAATATTTGAAATTTACAAAAATTTAACACTCTGACTGCCATGCTGGTCACTGGTAACCATCTATTTTTTCAGTGAGACTGTGGTGATCACCATCGATAATTATGAATAACTACCAGTGATATAAAGGCACTAGTGATAAGAATAAAGTCTTATTTAACAATATTACACAAAATTTATTATTATATACTTGAAATAATGAAAATTTTATTATGATTACTCAAAGTGTTAATTAAAATTGATTATTTAGATGGAATATATCTTTTGCTTTTTCTAAGTCCTTTCATTGATTGCTTGCCTTTCATTTATTTTAAGAACGCCTACAAAGACATTCTTCGTATTTGGTTAACTTTTTTCTTTTCTTCCTTTTCATTTCCCCCGATTCTCGTAACCTCACTCGGTTCAAATCGTTTCGAACGATCGATCGAACCGTGCGACAAGATGATATCGGAAATAGTGAGATCGTATAGAAACGGCACGATTCACGCGATATCGTACGAACAACGATTACGCAAAGTTTCCGTGCGATATATCAATCGTATTTTTTATTGTCCCAAGGCGCGACTTCGTTATTTACGCAATGTTTAAAGAACGTATTTGCTTGAACGAATATGAAAGAGAGAGAGGGAAGGATGATTGCAGAGTGCATAAATCGAGATTACAATAAATTCTTTGATAATAAATGCATCTAACGTATTAATTACTAATAATAAACTATAATAATTGAGTTAGTAGTTATTAGATTCGTCTTTATCGTGAAGACATTGAGGTAGCCGGTGTATAATTTTCTGATCAAAAGTAGAACGGAAGGAATCATTATTTTTATTCGAAATGTTTTAATAAGAGCAAGGTTTTTTCTTTCTCTCTCTCTCTTTCTATCTTTTCGAATCACGTAGACGTTCCTCGATGATAATATCGATGCAAACAAGAGAATGCGTACATTCCATCGGATAAGAAGCAAGGATACTTCTTCGCGCGGTTCGCATACCATGTTTCTTTTCCATAGAGTTTACTACGTTTAACGAACGCTCGTTTTCTCGTATCGATCGTCGAGATTTATTCGATGTAACGATCTTATACCTTTTATTTCGAAGATTGAAATTCATTTCGACAGAAAACTTTCTTACGTACTTACATAAATTAATCTTTCGTTTGGAAATAATACGATTTTTAATAAAGGTAGGGATTCTTAAGAGTTTGTTTCAATAAAAAAATTGCATGTAGCGTTTGTGATAGATCTTATTCAATGAAATCGTATGAATTTTATTAAAAAGTTCATATTTTTATTAATTTCACCTAATTTCGTGTTATATATGATCATTCGTATATAGGGTGGGGCATAAAAATGGGAACACCTAAATATCTGCTATGAAAAAACTCCATAGGACAAAATTACACTATTTTAAAAAAAAAATATTGTACTAATGGGTTTTCCCGTAAATTGAATAAATTGAAATTGAAATTGAAAAATGTAATGGTAAATAAAAATTTTTTTTAAAAAGATTTTAAGGTTATCATAAAAAAAATACATTTCGTGAATACCATTTTATGACCTTGACATATATTATTTATGTTATAACATAAAAATATTAACATTCACTGAACATCTGTACCAATATTCTCTATCTATTAACAGATAACCTATTACGATCTTAATTTCTCCGAATGCTCCTATACCTCCACATATTACTATACATACATACATACACATCCATTCGCACATTGCCTATCATCGTGAATTAATCACGCGTTTAGAATTTCTATAGAGACTCAAGATCCCCTTTTCCGACGACCTCGAAGGTCCAGATTTTTTAAAGATCGTTACTCGCTCGATAGTTAATGTCACAAGTTGTGTACGTGTATGCGTACACACGTATGCGAACCAAAGAGAGAGAGAAAGAGATGAGTATCATTGCCCTCGCCAATTTATTCGCCGTTTTTTCAACGTCTGCCGTCTACAAAGCGGCCGTCACGGATATCACGCTCGTACGCTTGTTCTTTTCCCCCTCGGCGGGTGTCCGCGTCTTCTCGACCGTGATATTATTGTTATGGAGAGTCTCGCGTAATATCCGAGGTACGGGATAAAAAGGCGTGAGAGTATGTGGTCCTCGGTATATAACTTATTCGTGAAAGCGTTTGAACGCTGTTTCATCGAAGGATAGAGATTTCACATTTTTTAATTATTTTTGGCAATTGTTAGCCATAATTAACCAATGATGGCTATTAATAATGACAGTGTCCTATTGCTGATTCTTATTATATTTTTTTAATGGTGGTTAGGTTTAAATATTTTGGTGAATTAATTTATAAAGTAGCCACATCGGAACGTTCGGATTCGATAAGTGAAATTTGTCACAAATATTTTTGTAATTGATTCTATTAAGTGAAAGTATCACTATTATAATTGTGTTTAAAGAATAAATGGTAGCAGCATTATCGTATTTGAAACAGTGATAGAGATTGGATAACCTTAAAAGTCAACGAATCTTGTCCGAAAGTATCGAAACACGTTTACAAACATAACTTATATTGGACTCACCTAACGAACAGTTGCTCCTGATTGTTCACTCGCCAAGACACTACGGTGGCACCTGGAAAATAGAAATAGAAGAGTGAGAAAAGAAATCTTCGTATCGTCTTTCGAAGTTTTAAAATTCGCGCCTCTCTGTGCGCGCCCTTTTCAGAATCGACGTTGCTAATGTAATATTTCTCGAACACTTCGTTTTTTTTCCCTAACAAGTTAAAATTCAATTTAAAATCATGATACTCGAAAATTCATTAATAAATTCTACCAAGAATCGTTTAAAATGTTTTAGAACTCAAGTTATTGGGTACGAAGAAAAAAGAAATATAACCAATCAAATAGCCTCATTAATTCCACGCTACCACGAAGGTCGATCTTTTAAATGCGATTCGGAAAATTCACGTCATTCGTCGCACGAGGGAACAAACATAAACGTCGCGGTCGCGTGTACGGAAAAAGTGATAGGTTAGGCTGCCCTCCCACCAATCGTGCAGCACGTCACACGCGTGTTTTCACGATTTCGATTAATCGCAACCGATTATATCACGAACAACTTCGTCCTCGTTCGAAATCTTTATCCTTTTTCTTTTTTTTATCAAAACTTGGATAACCGTCGTTACGATGATCGACACGACACCGGTAATCTTTTATCTCACTTTCTCTCTTTTGCTTTATTTATTCACCAATGAAATCTTTTCCCTCTCGCAGAGTGACAGTCGCGCATTGGAAGCGCGCGCCCGCGGATAAAAAAAATAGGAACCATTCGTAACACAAATTCGCGTCGACTAAGCAACGAATTAAGAGAAAATAAATCCTGTTCTCGCACTGAAGATTATACTATTCAGCTTTTTTTTTTTTTTCACGAACGAAACGGCATCTCCCTCTGGTTGAATCGTACGCTCGCCGGAATCACTCGATGTGTTCCGATTGTTTTCCGTCTTCTTCTTTCTCGTTTCTACCCGTAAAACGCACGTTTTTTTATACTCGCGAAAACGCACCGTGTAGATTGATCGTGCAGGTGGTATTGTTGCCCCTGTCCAGGACGACAACGCTGGTAGCCGCTGCCATGTTTGAAGCGTGAATGCGCCTCTCGACGCAGCCAACCTTTGTTCGATGCCCCCCGGGCTCGATCCCCACCACCGTCAATCCTTATCCCCACCACTTTATGAACGACCCCCGTCGTTCGTCGCCCTTTCCCTCTTAATCGACGCTAGCGCCACATTTGAGTCGGTTAACGCCGTATCGTGGGGAAACTTGGAAGCTTAAAAGTTACTTGTTCGGTCATTGGGTTTATAAAGCATGTATATTTGTACAGATAGACCGGACATGCGATGTAAATTTTTATTATTTATATTTTTTTTAATGTTGGTTACAAATGTGTTTTACGATAGATGTTTGGCAATCTACATATTGATATTACCGACTTCGATTATTGGATTGAATCACAGACGAGGTATAGGATAGACGTATCATGCAATGTAAATTTTTGTCCCACGGTTTTGGGGCTACGTAGCCCCATTACCATTTTAGTGTCGCATGCGACAATATCGGTTTAGAATGGAAAAAGGCAACAGCGCTACCGAATCGGTAGGAATTAAAAAGAAAATCGTTTTTCGCGGTAGCTTCATTGCAGATAGTGATCGATTTTTAACAAAAATCCTGATGTATGCATCATGATTTTTGCCAAAATGGTCACCACCGTAGATTTCAATGTTTAATGGCTCATTTCATAGAAGAAGGCATGTATAATACTGTCCCGTTGTCCGTTTTTCGATATCGTTAAGCAATGATGAGAAATTAATCTTTTAAGTGTCGGAGTATAGGTCGTTTTGAAGCTTTAAACTGCTGTATCTTTCCAACCAGCCATCCTATCGAACCGCGACTTGCATATTCGTAAAGAAGAGACTTTCCTCTTTCGAACGAGTATTTGACCGGGCAAATTCGAGATACTTCGATTTTTGACAAAAATCCTGACCTATGCATCATGATTTTTGTCAAAATGGTCACCACCGCCGATTTCAATGTTTAATGGCTCATTTTAAAGATAAAATCATGCAGAATAATGTTCCGTTGTCCGTTTTTCGATATCGTTAAGCAATGATGAGAAATTAATCTTTTAAGTGTCGAAGTATGGGTCATTTTCAAGCTTTAAACTGCTGTATCTTTCGAACCAGCCATCCTATCGAACCGCGACTTGCATATTCGTAAAGAAGAGGCTTTCCTCTTTCGAACGAGTATTTGATCGGGCAAATTCGAGATGCACCGATTTTTTACAAAAATCCTGATGTATGCATCATGATTTAGAAAGAAGAAAGCATGCAGAATACTGTCCCGTTGTCCGTTTTTCGATATCGTTACGCAATGATGAGAAATTAATATTTTAAGTGTCGAAGTATGGATTATTTTCAAGGGGTGATGAGATTCTCGTCCTTTATCGCAACAGATCTATTGATGTTACCAACTTCGATTATTGGGTCGAATATGATTCCTAATTTCACCGCTCCATATGGTAGAGGGCGTAAATAAACGTCTGTTGTTTTGCACGATCGGTATTTTAGTACATGGGACACGAAGTCCCATAAGATGATAGGTCTATCCTTATACCTCGTCTGTGATTGAATATGATTCCTGAACTCACCGCTACATATTATAGAGGGCGTAAGAAAACCTCTGTTTTTTCACACGATCGGTATTTCAGTACACACTCTTATTCCTCGTCTGTGATATTTGTTATCGATACAGCGTAGTACGCACTGTTGCTAAAGAAGGGTTCAGTTTTTGTAAAACAAGTGTTTGATCGTTGCAAGTAAGAGATTTTCTTGTCATAAGAGGATTACGTGATACGATCGAGATGGTTGGTCTATTTTCGAGGTTAGTTTATCATTAGTTAGGTTAGTTAGAACATTCTTCACTAGTTTGTTATTCGTTAATGATTTAAACAAAAATTTACAAACAGTATACAATTCCCATAACATTTAACTTGTCCCACCATCAAGTACTTAAAATATTTCTATAACAAAAAACTCATAAAATGATCACTAATCTCGAATCAAATAAAACAGCTTAAATTTTCGCGCGCTTTCGCAACATTTTACCGGACTCTACGAACCAACCAATCACGACACGCGCATGCGGTCCGCAGGAGCTCGATGTACACTCTAAAGCCGGCAACGTCGCATTCGCTAGACGGCATCGTCGCCGTTCGTTCGAGCGCTGAACGAAAAGGTGGCAAGAGAAGAAAGGGGTCGGGAGTGGGGAGGCTCGTGATAGGTTACTCGGGGTGGGGAGAGGTGGTAGCAGCGAGCACAGCAGAGGAAAGCGCAGCACGGACGTTGGTGGTGTCAGATAGACAAGCAAGGCAGACACAGCTTTGTGCGTTCGCAGCGCGAGGGTGATGCGTCGTCGTGCTCTCGGTTATTCGACACCGTTTCAACGTAGAAGAATCGTAGTGCACAGTGCCGTTGTCTTTAACATTCTCAGCAGTAATAACGATAACTCAACTGGAATCGTCAGGGAGGATTGTTGGTGCGAGCCGGTGACCGTAAACGTCACCGTCTGCGCCAAAAGCATCTCCAACGAGCCGCCGGTACGTGCCTAAATCAAACGGGGCAGTGTGTGGTGCTGTGGGGTAAGGGATGACGACGCCCGGGGGGATGATAATACGGGTGCCGACTTGAGGACAGAAATGTTGAAGTTCGGCAGCAAGAGTGACGTTACCGTGGTCTACCGCGCCACTATTCGACTTTTGGACGATTCCGAGATTATACACTGCGATTTCGAGGTGAGTCCTTTTTTAAATGTGTAAATAAACTTTACTGTTTTATCGTTTACCTTTTTTTTTTTAACGTGTGTCGTTATATGTATATACGTATGGATAAGTGTGTTTATATGTTTTGATGTATATAGTTCATTCAAATGTCCGTTTCATTCCCCTCATGCTTTTTTGTGAACACAACCAGCGCTACTAGTCAAACTAGTACACCTTACGTATACTACAATAACTGTTATAACCTACTAGAGTCGACCCGTCTCACGGAGAGTCCTTTTAAACTTTTTTACACAGAGTACCACACGACGATGACATTTCTGACCTATATACAGTTCACCCCGAGGGTGGTGATCCGAAATAATCGATCGGCCTAATCCCCCTTTGACTTTGTTCCTTTTTTTTTTTGCAAAGGGACCTTACTCTTAGTACTTGCTCTCTCTCTCTTCTTAGGAAAAGTGTAGACGAGATTCTCGTTTCAGCAACCTCGGACTTTGACTCCGTACACTAGATCAATACGAATCTAAACAAGATCAACATCCAACCTCTAACTTTTTGATTGTAGTTCTTTTTAATCGAACATATACAAATTGTTTTATCAATTTATTAGTAATTTTAGTAAACATTTTTCTAAATCATGATTGTGAGGTTAATGTTTTGATGTTAATATCAACATTTTTTAGAAATAGGTTAATATTTGGTTTGTTTACATTTAATGATGAATGAAATTGATTTTTCTTAAAGATCCTTTTTGGATAACGCGTCTCGAAAGAGAGATATTCTGCCTCTATTTCTCTCTCTCCCTCTTAGCCTGGAACGGAACCGGCGCGCTTGGATCGATTCCAGAATAGAGCTAGAGTGTGAGAGAGAGAGAGTTCGTGGTGGTTCCGGTTGTCAAAAACGCGGCGCGCTCGCGACTCCTCGCGCGAGAGAGCGTGTGCCGGCGACAACGGACACACGACATTGACATTTCCACGTCGCGCGCGCTCGAGGAAACGTCGATCGCGTCGGGCAACGATCGACGTTCTCTCTGTTTCTCATCAATATGCTTCTCTTTTCGAACTAGGATCGATTCCCATTCTGGCTCTGTGGTACATACAGGTCTAACTAACCGCATCGTATAACACGGTTTTTAATACAACGTGGTTTCGATAATACTTTTACTCTCGTGTAACACGATGAGAGTTGCCTCATGCCTCCCTCCATAATACGATTTTTTGAAAATTTGCTTCAATATGGTCTAAGAATTGAGTTGACCCTCGTATAACACGGAATTTTGGGAATGTTATTTTAGCAGAATATGATTAGGTGAACTCTTGTATAACACGGTTTGGAAATTTTCCTGACCCTCGTATAACACGGTTTTGGAAATTGTCCTGGCCCCCGTATAACACGGTTTGGGATTTTTTTGACCCCTGTATGACTTGGTTTGGAAATTTTCATGGCCCTCGTATAACACGGTTTGGAAATTTTCCTGGCCCCCGTATAACACGGTTTGGGATTTTTTTTTGACCCCTGTATGACTTGGTTTGGAAATTTTCATGGCCCTCGTATAACACGGTTGGACAATTGTCCTGGCCCTCGTATAACACGAAACTGTCTGATCTTTATGTAACATGATTTTGATATAACATAGCATAGTCACATGAAGTTGTATATTCTTATCAAACAATTTTTTTGAATTTGTTTTATTTTCGTGTTAGTTTGTATCTTCTCATAAATAGGTTTAATATTACATATCCCTCTTAATGACGACAGAAACCAAATGGGGTTTTCGATAGCGTGCTAAAGTTCAATCAACGATTCCTTCTCTTCTACCCCAAACCCTAGTAAGCATACCACGTGTATCTAAACACGCACGAATATATGTATATTCTTTTTCTTATTTTTACCAGTGACTTGGTTGTGGTAATCCCCATTGTAGTAGATGCAATCTTTTTATAGGCCTCGTTGCCATGCCATTTGACATAACGAATGATATCATCAGAATTTAGGCTCAGCAACCCCTGAATCGAAGTTTCGTGATCGAGCATCCCTTCCTGATGAGTTTCTTGCGATAGATCTTACGATACTCATCTCGATAGAAGGAATATCTTTTTATCGAATAGAATAACATTGTAATAACGTCTATTATAGCATTTTTGGGGAGTTACGTCGATTTTTATGTCACTTCGATAATTCTACGACGACACAAGTGTTTATAGGTTAGGTTAAATCATCACAGAGACATAAACATAACCTTTATTTCCGTCAAGTTTCAGAAATATATAAAAAAGTAGACTCTCTGTAATAATAATCAGTTTGTTTGGTTGTTAATTACGAAATAAATTTTACATAGATGATAAAATATCTTCTCTTTCATTAATCTGACTTTATTCACTTTATCACTGTAGTAAAGAGAAAAATATTTATATCCGTTCGAGATTTAGGAATCACATCTGGAAAACGTAATAATGTTTCATTAAACTTACCTAAACGCTTGGTACGTTAAACGGACGTTTAATCGAGCCCTGCTTTTATACCGCACGTGTTTTTTTTTGCCTCACCGAAATAAGCACACTCTTGCATATAAATTACATCGGACGATTACGTAAAATAGGTGTTTATTTTAGCCAGCCATCTAAAACTCACCAGATCCGTTTCTTTCCACTCGAAATATCTTCTATTAAGTATGCATACATTTCAGTATTTATGTATAACACATATGTAAGACCGTTACGTGGCCTATTACGTCGTAAAAAAAAATTACGTCATAATTCGACCGATCCCATTGATGACGTCACGAGGGACTGTCAATACGAAATAAATTGCATCATCGAAATAACGTAACGAAATGAATGAATTGATCAAATCAGGTACAATAATTTTCACTTAATTGGCCATTTCGTTTTACACCAAATTCTAATTGACACACTCAGAAAATTCGATCATTAATCTACCATGAATACCAAAAAACAAGATGGTTTAATTTACTCCAGTCGAATCAATGCTACCTTAACGACTTCCTTCTTCGATTCTTCCTCCATTGATTAAACGAATCGAAGAATTCTTGATGAATCGCACGAGTGCACTCGAGAGAGAGTGCAACGTGGCCCGATAAATAAACATTATCGATCGGTAGGCGTGCATAAAGAGCCGAGCAGCTTTGAAAAGGTCGTTCGAAACCTTCGAGATTTCAACGGTGAGTATCCGTTCAAACTCGCCTATCTATTTACTACAAACATGCATATGTGTCTATGGGAGTGTATATGGGTGCGTGTTATGTAATACTTCGTGACGAGACTCGTCTTAGATACTCGAGAAACGGCACTACTTTCCAGCACCGAAAGAGTACCGTTTTGATCGAGTTCTTATTTTCTTTTTCTATCTCGAAACGGTCAGTAGATATATGGTTATACTCGTGTCGTATTCGCACGCGAGTTCTGGATGAAAAATTGGAGAAAATTGTCTGTGTTTACACGAGCTGCACTATGTTTAGAAAGTATACTCTTTTATGTTTACTTTATACAGGGTGTCCGGTACCAGATGTCCCAGCGGAAAGCTACATGTACACATCGATGACTTGAATAGAAAAGTTTAATACCATTTTTCGAAATTTGACTTAGTTAACGAGTTATTAGCTAACAAAGATGGGCCAATCACGGTGAACCAATCACGATTTTCGGAAAATTTCGGAAAATTGTATTAGACTTTTCTATTCAAGTCATTAATGTGTATATGTTGCTCTCCTGTACATTTTTTTTGTAAAATTGTTGGTTATAATATTTATAATGGTTAATCATTGGTTAGTAACGATAAATAACAATAGTATGATTGGAAATAATTTCATTGATCTGTTTCTTTGTCCAGTTGTCATAAATTACGAGGTGTCGTGCTTGTCGGTATATCTTATTTGACTGTATCATTTCGAATGGAATGGAAGCAAGGTTATGTATACCGTATAACACGAGACGGCTCATAGTTTAAACTTTCTAGGATTCTTAGGACGTATGTCACAGCATGTAACGCGAGCTACCATCAGAAAAGAGACTGTGTGCATTCATCGATGAACGTGGAACTTCTTTTCCCCGATATCGATCTTCTCTTCCCACGCTATACGTCTTACATATCACGTGCAGCTAGTTTGTGTATCTAAAATGGAACGAACGTGGCGAATGTCTCTTTTTCTCTTTTTAGCTTATCTACGAACAAAAAAATTCCTTTTCCACTTAGTTGACCTAAAATTTCATTTCAGATAAGAGAATATTTTTTAAAGATAGGGTTAGAGCGATTGGGAACGTGTAATCTCGATTGGATGGCATCGATCTTACCTATGTGTATTTACATTGGCATCATTTGTATTTCTTTCGTCTTCTATTTTTCAACGAATGTCAACACATTTAATTTATCAATATTTAAGTAGAAAATGCATAGATAATAATAGTAACGTATCATCATCGAATCAATTTCTTCACAGCATCTCGAAACTCCATAAGAAAAGTGTCGAAGAATTCGCAAAGATGGAGCTTCGATGACACGTCGCATTCGAGAACATTACACGCGTGATACGTACATATATTCTTTATAAACGATATTTTCGATGCCGATCACGTAGTGAGACACGTTTTCAATTCCAGTCGGTGAGACGTTTTTTAAAATGAGTTGGAAACTGTAAGTAGAGCATGCATGAGTCCATTTCTATTCTACCTTCTCTCTTTCTTAACAATTTTTTTTTGGTTATGTTCAACGTATAATTTCATTTCATTCTTGATAAAACAAAATCCATTCCTACTCATGTTTATTAAGAAAGAATTACATGAACTTTTTGATAATAAAAAAGAAATTCATCGTATTAATCTATTTTTATAACTATTTGCCTCATAAAAATAGAAGCACGCTACAAGTTGTTCCACTCGCAATAACACGCACAGTTTAACCCGAGGTACATAAAAACCTAAAAAGATAGCCTAGTCGTAAGACGACAAATCGATTTTTTTTTTATGACGGTCCCCAAGATAAATACATTATATATATATTTTTTTTTATGACGTAGATATACAACATAGGCCATTCGACTTGGCTATATTTTATATCGTCCGTGCCCGAAACGTGTTCCCCAAAATGGATGTGTGGAAGCTATATACCTCGTAACATACTACATAACGAACGTAACGATCTCTCGTGCACTATCGTTGGTAGGCGTTTTCATAGAACATAATACGTCTCTCACTCACTATTTCTCTTTCCCGTTGGAAACGACATTTCGAGCGTAAGACGTGGAAGAGTGGTTCCTTACTCAGGGAACGCGTCGTCCAATTTTCCGTTATTACGCGTTAATTACACCACCCTACCAACGTGCACCATTTATACCACCGGAAAGTATTTTTCGAGACGTGTTATATACGTTAGAACATTATAAACATTTCCGTCGTTCACAAAATTATTACATTTCTAGCACTGTGATTATTTATGAATGTGTTAAATAATATTTATGGTTAGTTTATCTTATAAATATATTTCTTTCTTTTTTTGATCATTTTTTAAATCTTTTAGGTTAATCTATCTAGTGTTCCTATCGAGGTCCCTTTTTTTTTCTATTTCCGATATAGTAGGGGGGTTCCCATGAAATTGCTGTTTTAGGTTAGAAAAATGTAATATAAAGATTTAATACTTTTTGTAGTCCACTACTATAATCACAGGACTGTGGTCATATTACTGCTGTTTAATATTTGTTATATTACAATTAATGTTGATGTTATATATAATTGCTAAATACATTATATAAAGATGACTCTTGTATGACACGATTTACAAATAATCCTCGTATATTCGATTGTAAGTAATAATTCCATATCATCTCGATTTTATTGCCATTTATAAAAACGAGAGGGAAGAAAAAAAAGCATAGAATCACAATTATCTCCATACCATACATAACCTACCAATTTCACGATCACATTAGCGTTATCGTATCGCAGCAAATGTCGAGCGTTACACGCATTCTTTTTTTACGTGGACGATAATGAGATTCATTTGGTATTGCAGAAAATTGGCAGGCAAGGCCACCAACGATGCGTTCGAATTTCTATCGCTGTCTACCAGCGATATTGCATCGATCGATATAAAACGATGTGGGAACAAACTCGCGTGTTCTATCCCTTAATTTCCCAGTTGCATCGAGTTATTCTCGAACTTTTCCTTCGTTTCGGTACGATCGTTGTTGGATCGCCATTTTTCTGATCGCTCGATCTCACGTGATGCAGGAGATGGTTAACGAGCTTGATATTTTTATCCTGTAATTTGTTTCGTATTTTCGGTGATCGTTTGAGTCGGTTATTATGAAAGTAGTGTGTAAATATATTTGTAGAATCCTTGGAAAAAATAAATTTATTAAAATCTTTCGAAACATATACAGGGTGTGCGGTTATAAGTGACCCAGCCGAAAGCTACATGTGTACAGGTGTGGATTGAGTCAGAAAGTCTAATGAATTTTTTCGAAAGTCGGCTTAGTTAACGAGTTATTAACTAACAAAGATCGATCAATCACGTAGAGTAGAAGCGATCTGCGAAGAAAAACGAAGCTATAGAAGGAGAAACGTCTACTCTTCGTGATTTTATTAATTCTCTTCAAAACATTCTGAATATTCTCGAAAAATAGAATCCCGTTCGAATACTCAAGGTTTTCCGTCCGTATTTATAAAATCGTTCACGTAGCAGTAAATTTCGTGTAATTTTGTCCAAAACGAATACGTTCCTCGTCCGCAGAATATTTTCGTAACATTTTTCTTCGTCCTTCTTTTTTTTAAAGAGTACAAATATCGTCGAGTACAATAAGCGAACGTCACAATCACGGTTAGCACGGTCGAATTATTGGACGATTGCCAAATTTCTGCGGACGCCATGACGTTACTCGTCAAGAAACATTCGTCTCGTTTTTTCTTCATCCTGTTTTCACTCGATTGGATATAAAGATTAAATTTCGACACAATCGCGACATTAGGGATATATTAAATACCGGTCTTTTCGATGCAGCACGTTTTTCTCCTGTCGTTCTTTTTCAAATCCGTAGGTTAGGTGCTTCAGCACGAAACAAATTTCAAATCGATTGTTAGGATTTAAAAAATGGCGGCTGTCTCGTCTCTATCTAGAGAATACTAATTCCCAGTTTAGGATGGGTGCTCACGAACCCTTGAATTGGAGATTTCGATGAAGGGTATTGAAGTATGTGATAAAGGGTGACGAGTATAGAATACCATTACCCATCAAATGTTTAGCCTATATGATCGATATTAAAAAAAAAAAAAAAAAAATCCGAGCAATTTTTTTTTTTTTTTTTTTTTTAAGTTATAAAAATTTTTCTTAATCTCCATCTTTTTTGAATCTTTCGTTTTAGCAACGAAAGCTATCCTCTTGTTAGTTTAATATCCCATTCGTTTTTTTTTTCTCATGTCCAGTGATGAGCAGAAGCTTCTTATCGTCGCTACATCCTCCCCCCCTTTCTCTTTCGCTCTCTCGTGAGCGTGATCAAGGAAATGAACCACTATTTTATCTCTGTTCCATTTACTCCTTTTTTAGTGTATGCGCGCGCATGGTATATACGAGGCGCCATAGTTGTCACTCTCGTCGTCGTCTGATTAACTTCGGCTCCTCATTTGCGGTCCACTAATTAACGCGTCTACTGTTTTGCTTTGCTAGTCTCGAGAATGATGATGATGATGATGATGAGAATGACAATGAGCTACGTCATTCTCCCTCTCTCTCTTTTTGTTCCCTTCTCAAAATTTAAATTCTGTTTAAAAAATGTTATTCACGTCCACAGTTTGTTTAAAAATTCTTATTTACGATAATGGGTTATTGTTATATTATACATATGAGCAAGTAATGCAACAACTCGAGATTAGTAAGAAAAAAAAAATCATCATCTAAAGATTCGTGCTATACGAGGATTATATACACCTGTGCAATTCATCGTCGTAATTAATCGATTCTTAATAATATTTTTTTTTTGTCGTGTCTACGTGGCATATCACAGAAAAGGATTGAAAAGAAAAATTCGAAAAAACGAATCGTCATGATTCCGCATATCGTCGTAGGTATTGAATTGCATATTTATTTCCACGAAGATGACGTTGCTCTTTCGAATACCAAATGTATTCGAAGCTCGCAACGATAAATTGACTTCGAACGTCGAATTAATCGTGGAATAAACGATTCGATTTCTTTCACATTTGGTCGCTTATTTTATTTATAAGTTACATACGATGCCGACTTTGATGGATTTATTACAATTTTATTCGAAATTATTCCGATTTCGTTGTATCGTTAATAAGAGAATATTAAAAAAATATTGGTCATCTCGAATACAATGATTTATAATAAAAAATTTCATTACAACCTTATCAATTACACCCTGTTGATGTTTGTATTTAAAAAAAGCATACATATGTATGCTACTTGAAGAAAAAATATAATAAATTTCCTAAGGACTCGTATATGTTTCTGCACTGGCACTTGACTTCACTGGTATCATCACTTTTGCAACGAAAAGTTTTGATATTTTTATAAAGCAGCCACTCGACATAGCGCAGCCGGCATTTATACATTTTTATCTCTACGGATATATCTCGGGCGAGGTTTTAAATTTAATAAACTGTTTGCCGATCGATAAACAAATTTATACCACGATATACATTCATATATATATGTTATACGTATATCGCGATGCTCGTTAGCTTTTTTAGCTGATCGGCTTTGCCCCGCCCCCTTTCTCTCGCTCTACCCAGTTACGTGAAAACGAGCGACAAAATTCGTTCTTTTTTTCCCCCGCATTTTATTTTATTTATTCTCCCTATTATTACCGACTTTCAACCGCAAAAAGCATTTCAACCAGGTGGTTTATGCAACACGGTGTCTCGTTGAAAGTCAAAGGAAGACTAATGTACGTTCCCTCTGTGAAATCTGTGCGCATTCTGCGAAATAAATGTAGTTCGCGGTAAAGGATATATTTATCATTATGTAGTGACACAATTTTGCCGGAAAATAGAAGATGGAACAAAAAAAAAAATATTTCTGGCGATGGAAAACACATTAGCGTCTTTAACCATTCCAGAGAAAATTTGTTTAAGGTTAAATTTAAAAAAATTATCTGATTCTATACGTGGGTCTCCTTTTCTTTAAAAAAATTAAGACATTCTTGTTTGGGTATCAAATAGGAATTCCATGCATGAACAAAAAAAGGGAACTCAGGCAAAACTTGTACTACATTGTTCCAAATGTTCCATAAAACTCGACCAAAGTCCATCATCATCTTCTTCTTCCGCGATTTTACCATCCTTCCTTCTTTCGTCCATTCGTGCGAACGCGGAAAGAAACATTAAGAAAAGAGCTTGAAAATGAGCTAGGCCAGAAATAGCACAGAGTTGTAGGGGGTTGAAACTGGACTAGTCGTCCGTTGAAGAACCAGCGATGGTGGTTAAGGGGAGTGAAGTAAGAAGAGGGGTAAGGATGGAAGCCAGCGAGTCACTCTTTTCTCTCTCTCTCTCTCTCTCATTATTCTTCCTCCTTCTCACCTGGAGTGTAGGCATCCACCACGGAGGTTTAATTAATTCGTCGGCCCGTTTTCCATTAGGAACGTCCGTCTACTGCGGTTCTTCCGGTTGCAAAGCCTCGCTTCTCTATTAGTCCAAATTCTACCCATTTTTTTTATTTATTTCCCTTGGGATTTCTATTCTCTAGCCAACGTAAGACACGTCTGCATATATCTCACATTTGTTACAACGATGGTATAATTAAGAAAATTATCATTTTTCCAACAAGTATTCGTATTATTATGATTTAAAAATGAAGCCATTATTCATATCATCATTCACTGTAATGAATTCTCACTTCGGGTTAAAATAACTCAAATTTTGATTTATGACAAATTTTTTAGACAAAGTTATTCTTACAACAAATGACCAATATGTTTGTATGTCCGTGGGTTTCCTTTTCGCAGTCAAAAAAGTTGTGAGAATGTTATTAATAACTACGATGGGTGATGAGATTAAAATAAATGTTTAACAAGCGGTACTCCGTACGCTTTGATTGATAGCCATCGAAGATCGTATCTTGAAGGTATTTATTTATAACGACCCATTGTTCAACCTATATTCTTTACCCTTGTATTATAACATTATAATAAGTATATTATATACTACATTAAATTTTATAAGTTAAAATTTAATTCAATTTTAGAGAAAAAAAAAACGGTGGAGTTACTTTCTTATAATAAACGGTTCACTTGACAAATAAATGATCGTCCTTTTTATAAATAGATAAAAAATTCTTTAAATATGCACAGCATGGGTTACCGTATAATAAATTAGTTAATTTCCCGGAAATGTAAAAATGGCAGAGACCTACTTCAAATAATCTTGATAAAGAAATGAGATTGAGTGAGACAGAGATAAAAAAAAAGAAAGAACGAGAGCCATTCAACTTACATAGCAATGTTCACTCGAGTGTATTTAATTGATTTCCATCCGATAGCACTTGTAACGTAGCAATCGATCTAATCGAAGTGAAAGATCAATTAAGTTTCGTTTTGTAGAAAAAAAAAAAAAAAGGAGGTTAGGGGACACCCGGGTTTGAACCGGGGACCCTTCGATCTGCAGTCGAATGCTCTACCACTGAGCTATATCCCCGATATGGAAGAGGAACTTTCCTCTGCAGTTAATATAGACGTATCGAGAGAAATACGAACGTGCTTTCATTTTTTTAAACACGTGACCTTATTAAGTATAAATTTATTAAATTGATTTCATTAATTACACTCGTGAATAATGAATCGTATATTTATTTCACTACTCTTATAAAATGTGTCTAATCAAATTTCAGATGGGTTTTGAATTAATTTAACAAAAAAAATTACTTTTTGCAGCTCACTGAAATGTTTACTGGCCACGAACGTGTTAATTTAACTTTAGACCTTGATAAATAAGACCTACCAACAAAATTAGATTTTGTTAGATTTATTTATAATCTAATATATAATTTTATGCAAATATTGATTGCATTATTTTTTAACTTAATCGATCTTTCAATTTAATAATTCGACGTTCCTCAATCAGAGCATCTAATCTATCTTTCACACGTCCTTTCAATTCCCACCGGAGATGGGGTAACCCATTAATATAGAATTAGAAGGTTAATGATCTCTCTTCTCTCTGGACAATAGGATGCAATGAAAGATGACAGTTTTCAGGGACGTGTCATCATTACGAACGCCTTTACGATAGTTCAGTGAGATATAATCAAACTTATGGCCATGGTAATAATATCTGAGTCTAGGTAACGACCCTGAAACCATAAGTTTTCTTACTGTCTCTAGAACGTTAGGGAGAGAGAGACGGTCAATAGATATGCATTCGTGACACCGACGACTTTGTACCTACTTTTCCTTACTATAGAATACTATAGAACCTTAGAAACTTAGACTCCTAGTCTACCTTCCCTTAATAGAGACAACTCTAGTTCAATGGGTCATGGATTATCTACTGATATGCTCAAGTAAATCGAACTTGGCTATACCTCTACTTGCTAAAGTATCTTCGAGCGTATCTAATTTAACCCTTCCGGTGATCAAATTGGCTCCTTAGAGATGGTCTTGACGTTGACCTCATCTCTGCACGTAACGTGATGGAAATTTGGTATAATGAGATATGAAAATTAAATCTAGGACTGTTTATGTTTGCAAGTATTTTTATTTTTGTGATGTTATACTTGGAATTTTGATCCAGACCGTAACTCTGGACCAATTTTAATAATCGACGGCTTTTTAGAAAGCTAAAAGAATAAGCTTTATTCTGATATAAGAATCATTTTGGTAGTGTACTGATGTAATCCAAGAATTGTATCCAAACATTTGGTAGTATTAAGCATTGTATGGTCACGCGAAAAATTTTCTCTAGAACGTAATTTTTTGCGGATTTTAGTATTCAATGGCTAGTTGGAAAGCGAAAACTATAAGCTACAATAAGACATAAGTAGGATTTCTGTACGATCAGTAGTATATTAGAAAATTGTAGTCAAAGAATACACTACTTTTCTTTTGTCAAGATCTTTCGAAGGAACTCGTATACGACTCGATCGAGAGGTGGTACATGACAGAAGATACAGCACAGTCCAAGAAGTATCCTTGGAACTCCGAAATCTTGAATCCCGAGGGAAAACATTTTTGAAAATAACTTCTTCAACTTCGTGCTTCGAGCTTTTAGCGTATTTCGCCAGAATCGTTTCGACATCATCGTATATCTAAAGCTAGTGAAACCTAATTCGAAAAATCCTTGAACCAGTTAGTCACACAATCTCTATCCTGAAAATTAAATTAAAGAAACGCTACTGTGACAAGAATGTTTCTCTCCACTTCTGTAATCAATTTTGTTACCATTGATTTTAACCCAACTAAATACGAAAAAACGGAAAAATGAATCCAAAGAACGTCTATCGATTGCTCGTTAGTTCCCAATGTAGTGGTTCGTTAATTTGCTAAGGACTTTCTTCGTATAAATACGTAATTGTGATACATCGATATCCTTCTTGCTTTAAAGGGTGTACTAAGGGAGACCATACATATTGGAAATTTATCTACGTCTTTAGGTGTAAAGTGGATATTGTGGTATAGATAAAAGTAACATAATAAAGCATAAAAAGTAAATCAATATTATTAAACAAATTAATAAAACATGAAAGTGTAGCTGTATGCAGAAAAAAATCACTGCAAATGTCCCACAGGTTTTTTTCTCTCGTGTGTAGCATGTAGAGACGTATTGCGTGGGCGTTCTCGTCTTGGAAGGATCTATAGACCAGAGGAAAAGCTTGACAGGTCGCAGCAGTGGACGACCAGCAGCCAGTCATGCTGACGGCAGTATACAAACGGCTCTTTCCTTATTCCCTCTGTCTCTTTCCTGCTTGTGTCGGTAGTCTACGTTTAAACGAGATAGTCTACCATTTTCATCAATCCCTCGCGTGTGTCCACTTACATACTAATCTTGCTTTATACATCAATGTATGTAATATACGTAATGTGTTGATACTTTTAAGGAAATCCTGTCGTTAAAGTGTTAATATTTTTTTTTGGAAATATCCTCTGGTACAGTAGTTTCCAATAAAAAAAAAAATAAATAATTGTTTCCCAGCTCTTTTTTACGTTATGATATGAAGTTTTATTTACTTGTACATATTGTTGTATGAAAATTTGTTTTTTATTGCAAAATTTACAATATGTACTGTTATGGTATGCAAATTAATTTTGTATTAAAAAATTTTGGCTCCTACTTAAACAATAGTCAACACCACCCAGGTTGGCAAACATTGCCCTAGCATACATCTAATAGTAGATATATTATTATTTTTTCTTTTTATACATATTTTTTTTTTAATAATCGTTATTAATTACATCAGTAATCCATTAAATATTATATTATTACGTCCGGAAGATTTAGCCCCCATTCATAAGATACACGAATTAATGAAAGATAAACGCCAAGCGACGTGGAAACGCTCGCAGAGAATAATGCCGGCTAGAGAACATAAACCAACGAGCAGGGTTATCGATTTTCGGCGTTATTCAAAAGAAAACTCGGCCCAGATCCGCCCTTCTTCAATTTGCATGCTTATAAACCTCGACTTTTCTTCCTTCTCTTTTTCTTTTTTAATCGAGTATTTACCATCATCGAACACGCCACATTATAAGCTAAAATCCTTCCGGCGATTATAAGAGATTAAATCCTTCGCGATTGGGGATAATAAAATTGTTTTTTGTTTCAACGAACCTCGCAAGCTCGTGCACTTTCACGCTAGTTTTCCTACAAAAAGGAAGAAAAAAAAGGAAGCGACTTGAGCTACGTTTAAAATGCGATAGCAATCGAAGGAGAAAATTTCGAGAAAATTACTTGGTCGCGATTGGGGGTTACCAAAATGTCGGTCAAGCTTGAGAATTATACTCGATCTCTGTATAGGGGGTGTCCTATTTAATTTGATTATTTCAGATATCTTCATTGTTTTTAAGGACATATTTTTCATTATAAATTCTTTAATATTTCATAAATGTAATGTTTTATATCGTCATTTGTTGATCATGTTATATGATTTAAATAAGACACGATATTTAATAATTACATTTTTAAAACAACCTGCCTGCAAAATACCCATAAACTTTATTTAAAGCTTCATTTTGTATCGAATAACGTTCGAACGCCATTAGTAAATTGATACCTTTCCCAACCTTTTTTATCGTGCTGAAAGGAAAATTTTATTAATTACTCGGCAGGAATACTTGGAGCGTGTTTCGAAAATTCGATTGAAACATCGATGTACGTTCAATGAACGAATGAAATTAAAATTTAAAGCAATTTTTTTCTTCTCTCAATATTTCATAAATCGAAGAGAATTGTGGATCACTCTATTATCGATCGAACCCCCCCAATGCTCGAGATTTCACGTGACAATGATAGGAAACGAAAATTGTAGGAAAAATCTTCAAAAAGAGGATCTAAAAATAGGCGATACACTTTGAAGTGACTTTAACACGCTTTCTTGAGCCTTCGAAAGCTAGCTCGATGTCGAAAGCACGTCTGGCTGATTTTTACGGCTTTTTACAAAGAGATCGCGTATATGAAAAGCATGTAAGTATATATATATCAGACATATCGTCGTTATATCGAGCATCGTCTCTCGATAACTTCTGAAAATAAAACGTCCTGGTTCGTAAGGGTTAAAGGTTATCGTTTTTCGAATATGGACTATTGATGAATGAACATATACCATACATATAATATATATTAATAAATGGAAAAGTTTTAGGAAATCTATCGAGGACAATTTATATTTTTTTTCATCAAAGAAATCGATCGAAGCAATATTATTGTAATATGTTTTAATCTTATGCATTTATTCATTTGGCAACAATATATATGGAGAATAAAAAGTAAGGGAGATTTCGAAGTAAATCACGAGATGGAATACGAGAATAAGATTTTGTCACGTTGTTTTGGCCAGAGCGAGACGCCACATCGGCGATATCGAATCGAGCACGAGGATCAATGTTTGTTCGAACCAATGTCATCAATATTATTATGTCACTGAAGTAATTATTATTAATAAAATTGAATTAGAAGCATTAATATGTATATTCATTTTAATAATTATTATCGATTTAATTAAAATACCAATCTCATCTAATTTTTTATTATTCGTCCAATGATCACTTCGAGAAAATATGATTTATACTTTAAAAGTATGATAAGACCCAATGAAACGACGAAGCTACTCATTTAATAAGAAAAAAATAATAATTTAACGATAAGTTACAAAATTGATGGGCTAGATAGTAAATAATTGACCGATCAGAGACTAATTACTGTTCTCAGAAGAAGAAAATCTAAGCTTCTCTTACAATTGAATACCGTGACTTATGTAATATCCGTGGGTTATCATCACGAATGGATTTCTTAATAACCGGAAAACGTTATTAAAATATATAGGGTGAACAACTAATCCTTGGACTCGACTCTGGACAGATCTTATATTTTTTGAATTATTAACGATCCTTTACTTAAATTAATACCTACTATCTACTTTTTAACACGTCTCTCTATCAGATAGTATGTCAAAGTTTTGGTAGATAGTAAAAAAAAAAAGACGGTCAAAATACGTTCAACTGACCGATAACTAGTAGTTCGTCTATTATTGTCCAGAAAATCGTAAGATTATCGCCGTATCATTCTCGGCCTTGCCACCGAGTCTTCGTAAGATAAGATATACGTTCACATGTACCGTGTAATTACCATCGAATCGCCTAACATCTCTTACCTTCGTGTTTTGCTTCGTGCCAAGCGGTAGTAATACTGTCATTTGTAACTTCGTGCTGAGGTCACGGCTGAGATAGAGAAAAAGAGAAAGAAAGATAGAGAAAAAGATGGGACGAGAATTTATGTAATATTCACACAGTTAAGTGTTGGAAAAGACATGCTAATAACATGTAGTCAATCGCACTCTTCTTCCGTTATTATTAATTTCTCACCATTGCGTAACGATATCGAGAAACGGACAACGGGACAGTATTTTGCATGCTTTCTTCTTTAAAATAGGCCATTAATCATTGAAATTGAGGCTGGTGTCCATGTTGGCAAAAATCATGATGCATACATCAGACACTTAAAAGATTAACCTCTTACGACCTCACATTTCGAAGACATCTGTCAAGACTTATTTATTTTACATAATACAGTCAAGAATATATAAACGTTATTAAATTAAAGTTACATGAATATTGATAGATAATTTTATTAACTATTCTTACTATACTGGGTTTAAAAGTGTTAAAACAAATTATGTCACATGAAACTTAACCTATAATACTTATAGTATGAAAGAGTAACGGTCACAGAAAACGGACGAGAACTTTCAGAAATGAATCCATAAAAGTTATTAATTATGAATAACGAAATGTCCCCTACATGAATATACAAAAGTTATGAAATTTTAATCGTGCTTAAGTAATAAAAATAAATTTATAATACCTTTATCTTCATCATACGAAGAACGTGTTATGTAATGAAAACACTTGTAATTTTATAACTCTGCATATTTCTTCATTTACATTTCGACGATTAATATTTACGCATCGAAGAACGTGTTCCAACACGCGAACACAAGTTTTTACACCGCGAAAGAGTATCACAGAAAAAAAGGTCGACTTAATTCCACTTCCGGGAGGAATAGTTTCTTTTGCCAATTAAATCATGTATTCTTTTTTGTTTTTCATTCGACATAATCTTCCAGTCGAGTTTCCGCAATCTCTTCCCACCGTGTTACAAGATGACTCGCGCAACATAACCTCTTTTACTTAATTATAAGCACGACAAGATGTATTCTCATTCTACTTGACATAATATTATGCAAATATTTCCTCGATCTTTACACCCTGCTTTTAAAACCTTGTTGTACCTTATTATAAAATGACAACATAACCTCTTGGAATGAATTATTACTACAAGATTTTCGAGTTATTCGAAAACTTGTTGTCACATCTGTATCGGACCGCAAACGGTTAACAAGCTTACGTCGTCGTTGTTAATAAATATATCCGTTCCACCTCTACAGGTTCGCGTGTTTCGAAAGATTAAAGGTAAATCGAGCACCTTCTCTCTCTCTCTCTCACTTCTTCAGGTTCTATCGAGGCAAACTCTCACATCAGATCGAAACGAGCCTGCTTCCGGACACGATCCTTCGTCGTAGGGTTGAAACGTGCCGTGTCGTGGCTCGTTTCGCAAAGTTCAAGTCGAAGTAAACGTTTAGGTTATAGCACGAATGTCGCCGTCTCTCTTCGTGCGCGCGCGCGCACGATTATTAATCGTCTTGTGGAACCTCTCGCCTTTACGTTTCTGCATGCTCTCGTGCGAAAGGTCATATCGCGGCTTTCGCACGGACGATTCTAATTATTATTACTTAACGATCTTGACAGAATTTTTCGTGTTTAACAGTGACCCCTCGTTTGGCACGATATTTCAAGGACGAGTGTTTTAACGTATTGAAATGCGGTTAATCTTCTGAGTTCTTTGGTACTATGGATATGACGTAAGAAATTTTTACGAATGACATGTCAATATCATTCCTTTGTTCTTTGGGACATAGTAAGGTTTTTAGATTTTTTTTTAATATTTTTCCAATATTAAATCATTGTCAACTATTAAAGTATATCTGGTAATATACAAGGTGTCCACTTTCATGTAGTCAAGCGGAGGGCTACATGTATACATCAATGACTTGAATCGAAATGTCTAATACCATTTTTCGAAATTCGACTTACTTAACGAATTATTAATTAACGAAGATCGGCCAATCACGGCGAGCAGCGACATGCAGCGTTGTTTATTGTGGATCTTTGTTAGTTAATAATTCGTTAAGTAAGTCGAATTTCGAAAAATGGTATTAGACATTTCGATTCAAGTCATTGATGTGTACATGTAGTCCTCCGCTTGACTACATGGAAGCGGACACCCTGAATATATATTTTTTAAATTCTACAACTTTTGTTATGTAAGATTTTGTTTTCTCCTTTAAAGATTACGTAATTTAATGATCACTTCAATTTCGTTTAGATTTCTAGTTCTTGCTAGTAGGTATTCTGAAGTACCAGTTAACTCGAGAAATAAACTCAGTCGGTTATCAAATATTGACCACTTAAGGAGCATCGAGTATACTCCCAATTTTTTTAATAAGCTTGCGAGTAGACCTCATTTTCGTAAACAACAATAAAAATCCGATTGAACATAATTATATCATAATTCTCTCATTTTTGTCCTCCATTTTTCTTTAGACTCGATTTATGATCGTAGCAAAGAAAAATGGTGGTACAGGATAGCGATGAAGCGTCAGATATATATTATGCAGATATCGATTAACCTGTTACGCGCTTCGATGTTGGCCAAGACCCGTCAAAATGGTAGACGCGTCTACGAAGAATCTTACCTATGTATGAACGTTGTTTTCTCGCGTGAAGCTTACAAGAGGAAGGGGAATAAAATAAGACACGGCGTCGCGATGACTTATCGAACGACACGTATTTGGCACCAATCCAACGTATACGTATATGATGTATAAAGCATGCTTCAAGAAAATGTTAGTACTATTACATCTTTTCTAACCAAATGTTAACATTTTTTCATTTGTCAAGATTGTTTAACACTAATAATGTTAAATTTTATCGTAAAAGTGTTATATTTGTTGAAATACTTTATATGTCTACACACTGAATGGTATTTCTTCTCGAATAGTTCGAAATTGCCACATTTTAGATAGTGCCATCCTCTATCTCACCCCTGGCAATTAGGAAACCCGATTTCCGTGCCTTTGATCCTATCGCGAACTCTCGCCGTCTCTCGCGATATCGCCATTTTCCTTCGCTCTACCTTCCCTCGTAGAATGGTCTACTTAGCAACTTCGTTTCTACTCTCAATAAAATGTCGGCCATCTTTTTTTCCTTCGTTAACCTCCATATTGATTTGCATCAAATCCTTCATTGTATAATGTTCACTCCTAATGAACAAATTTACTTTACACGTTTATACATATGTATTTTTAGGTTATGTTCCTACACCACGAAAAGTTTCTATCATGTTAAATGTAAAAAAAATTGTATAATATTCACTCCTAATGAACAAATGTACTTTACACGTTTATACATATGTATTTTTAGGTTATGTTCCTACACCAAGAAAAGTTTCTATCATATTAAATGTAAAAAAATTGTGTTGAAGGTCATTATTGTACAAACAGGGAATAAGATGTTGATTTAATACTCGACATTCATTTCTCACGTACGAGTATTCTGTTAGTGGTAACGGCATGGAATAAGCAAAGACAAGAAGTCGCTCTATTAAGTTACGTTACACGCGAGAGGAATCTCGTATAAGAATTCTTTTAACCGTTCGACCGAGAGGATACGTCGTCGACGTATTTCGAAGTCCGTATATCAAAGTCCTCGGAAGAGGTCAGGGGAAGAGGGGGAGTTTTAGCATCTTCGTCGACTACCAAGGAGGAAGATGCCAGAAAGCGAAAGATCGAGAACGGTGTCCGTTCGATGGAGATCCCAAGCTCGAAATATTGCAAGAGCTTTTCAAACCTTGATTTACGACGACCACGTTCTCTAGGAATTACTTCTTGCTGATGTAAGAGGGGGATGCTCTTCCTCGATTGGGAGTCTTTTAAAGATCTTACAGAAAGTTTATAGTATTCGAACGTTTTCTAACCCTGGATTGGTGACCTTCAAACCTTTTTTTCCAACCCATAAATTTTTTGAGGTTAAAATTGTGTGTTATTTCTCGTAAAATAATTATTTTAATATCTTTTATTACACTAATACTTACTCGAATCGTTGGAATGTAACAGACATATGAAATGGAGGTTAGGAAAGGTAGGGTATTAAAAGTGGTCCATATTCGGTGAAAATTCTGGCAGTATGGCGGTCGTTCGTCCGTTTAAAAGACTACATTCCCGTGGGAATTGGAAATTCGAGAGGAAATACTCACGGAATTCTAGTCATATGTATATACTTACCCAAGTTATATTCTCGACGTATGTACATATGTATGTATAAAATATATATTACCTGTGGTGATCCCATAGGATATTTCCTTCGAACGTTTTCTTCGTTCTAGTTGAAAATGTGTATTATCTAAAGTGTGCATATGTATATGTTGGTGTGTAAGAGTGAGGGATATAGAAAATGTACGCTTGACCAATCATTCGAAATTTTTTATTCTGTTACAGCCTCAACACAAAGGAATGTACATTCTCGAATATGTGTGCAAGCAACTCAACATTTTGGAAACGGACTACTTCGGGCTACGTTACGTGGATCACATTAGACAAAGGGTGAGTACCAAGCCATCGAACGTAGTAAACTTAACTTTGATCGATTTGATGCTGAGAGTATAGTCTAAACCAAACACTGAAAGTATGTAACGTTATTCGAGATTATAATGGATGATGCATTATCGTGTCAGAAGCTTTCGAAATTTATAATAAATTGATTCTGATAATGAATGAATTAATAATAATAATAAAAAAGATGAATATTATAGCAAGAAACTATATCTTATTAATAATGAACGAAAGGATAATTGGATAATAATTATACAAAATACTTTTATTCATTGAATATGCGTACACGTATATACATTAGTGCGTACATACGCTTGGGATAATAAAAATTCTTACCCAGAAAGGTTAAAAAGCGCATTGTACCATTATTCGTAACCCTTTAACTGCCTTTGTAGCTCTTTGACCCGCCTCGCGTATTACAACGCGATTTGGAGGAGGACCAAAGAAAAAGATATGAAAAAAGTAAAGGATTTGGAAGCTAGGATAGAATCGTGCCAAGCGATCGTAAAAATCGACGTACGAGGCACCCGAACCAGACGTAGACGTTCGGTTAAAACCCATTGTTCGAACGTTCCTACTGTTCCTCGATATAATGTGCAATTAAAAGTACATTGAGTGTCGTTAAGAGACCGGAAAAGAAAGTAATGAGCGAAAGACAGTTTCTAGGATTGTCCTTGTTATTTATTTTATATTATTATATAGATAGATAGTTTATAATTTTTCAAAGTGCACTTGTCTAAAATTTAAAAAAAACACACATTATTGTATACAGGGTGTCCGCTTCCATATAGTCAAGCAGAGGACTACATGTACACATCACAGACTTGAATCGAAATGTCTAATACCATTTTTCGAAATTCGACTTAGTTAACGAATTATTAACTAACAAAAATCGGTCAATTACGTCGATTAGCAAAGGGAGGCGGTTCACTCGAGCTCGCAGCTAGGCAAGAGATGAAGCGATAGGAGGAGCAATCCACGATAAACAACGTTACATGTCGCTGCTTGCCGTAATTGGCCGATTTTTGTTAGTTAATAATTCGTTAACTAAGTCGAATTTCGAAAAATGTTATTAGACATTTCGATTCAAGTCACTGATGTGTACACGTAGACCTCCGCTTGACTACATGGAAGCGGACACCCTGTATAATGTCTTTTACTAAATCATACCTGCAAGAATACATTTTATAGGATTCTTCTCGTAAAAAATCAATTAACTATTCTTCAGTATATTGATTATTCCGACGGATTTGGTACTCGCAGTATGTTACAATAAAAAGAATAGTATATGAAATATGACTAAAAGAGAGTGAAACAAAACGAATGACACGAATAGCATATGGACGTGGTGCCAACAAACGGTAACACGATTTTATTTATGCCCCGAATCCATAAAAAAATCAAGCATCACTCAATTCGGGAATCAGTATGGATGGGAGGAAAAAGCACGTCCGTTCGATCGATCGATCGATTTTTGCGCTTGGGAGAGAACTTCCGATTCAATTATTACCTGTCGGCACGCGTTACAATGTCGTTTTCGGAGTTATGCTCTCTATATTCATGATATACACGGTTCAATAGGGTCAATGGAGGACGGAAAGCATTTCGATCGATCGATTTGTGCTTCTGCAGTAAATATGAATTAGTCGATAAAAGAAATCGTGTGATAATTCTTAATCCCTTGTTTTATCATTTAATTGGATGCTTAATCAAATTAATACTAAAAATTGAGACAAAATAAATGACAAGCCTATTCAAACAGAGACTAATGAACACTAATAAGCAGATAAATAAAAAAATTAAACATAAATCTGACTCGTGCTCTTTATCATCGACTCGGAATTTATACCATTTGTCTCACGAGATATTATAAGGGGTTAAATTGAAATGAAATAAAAAATCAATAAAAAGACCAACATTTTTATCGAAGATTTTGTTTTCATTTACAAAAAGTATCTTCGTTCGGTTAATCAGCAAAATTCTCTTACAAAAGAGAGGAATATACACACAAGAACATCTATTAAAACTTGTGTATTTTTTTCGATCACGTAGTCGTTAAAATCTGCTAGAGATCAACTCGCGGAAACAGCGAACTCTATCGTAATCGTTATTCTTAGGTCATCGATGTAATTCCGGCGTTTGCTTTAAAAATAGAAGCCCAGGGTAGGAAGCCTTGAAACATAGGTCTACTCATCGCGCGTGTTGTATACAGATAAAGCATGATTCATAAGAAACGAAATACTTAAACATCTTTTTTTACTTCGGAGTTACGAAAAAATATAATAAGACTATAACGATGGTTATATTCTGTCGATTGATTAAATTGAAGGTCTTATTGCACGAATATTAACCTCATATAACATAATTTTGATGGAACTTGGTCTTACAATATCAGCATATCTTTAAAAAAATGAAATAAAATTTTTTAATCCAAATTAAACCACTTAATGTAATTAAATAGTTTTGATTATTTTAATCCTTTAAAAAAATAAAAATTACTTAATGTAATTAAATAAAAAAGTATTGGACAACGTAATAAATTATAGCAATATGATCATAAGTTATGAAATAAAAAAAAACTTGTTCTAATTACATACATTTATAGTTTTTCTCAACATTAAATATTTATTCAGACTCCAAATGGGTAGAAACTACTCAGATTTTCATTTAATACGAATATACAGTCCGAATTCAAGCAATGGTAACTGGTGGGGTTTGATATTGGGAGAGGGGGGGAGAGTGGTACATAAGCGCGTTTGCTCGTTTCCCTTTAAAGCATCGCCTATAATTGGATGGCTGTGTGTCAATGGAAGCGTCGAATCATCCTAACCGATAACTCTCTCTCCCAGCGTACATAAACGAACAATGGCGTGGCAGAAGCTCCGTTCGTTCGTCTTTTCGTTTTGCGCGAGAGAGGAAAAAGCTCAAGCCAATTTTTTGTGCTCTTTACCTCCGAGCCGTGCTTTTTCCGTTTTCCCACGCGATGAGGAGAGAACGAGCAACGGGGTAGGGCCGTCGATCGTTGCTAGTAGCTTTTTTAGCTGGATTTTCGAACGATGCTTTCTATGGATAAAGAAAAATAATTCTGTGCGGATAACGAGTTGCCTGCAAATGAAAGGCTCCCGATGAGATACTAGTTCGGGGGCGGAGCTTCGATAGAAGACAGATACATTTTAGCTTCATCGTTTCTCGAAAATTAGTTCTTGAGGGTGAAGCAATATTTTCGTTTCGATAATAGTACAAATAAATCATCAAATTTGTTTTTTGACATTTACATAAATATTTTTTTTTAAATATTATTTTCAAACCATCAGACATAAAAGATTTGATAAAGTTTGGGAGTAGGTGAACTACAGAAGATGTATGTCATTGAGCACATTACGAGTGATTTACCACTGTTTTTTATATTTTATAACATTTGTTTGATTGCAAATAAACAAGGATATTAAAAAAAAAATCATTTAATACCGACATAATATTTTATTTTTGCATTAAACTCGAACGCGAAGGAATGTTTCGAGAAAAAGGCGACGGTTGTATAGTAATAAAAAAAGGAAAGTACGATGAATACGTAGCTTTACACGTGTGGGGGCAGGGCCCCTTGAAATTTTAATGTGCGGCCAGTGTGCACGAAATTTTCTGCGCTCGAAACGCTCGAGGGCTCTCAAAGCTCAAAGTCGCGACGACGTACGACAACGACGACGAAGACGAGCTTCCTCTTCTTTTTTTTTTTCGTTTCTTTCTTTCACTCTCGACATAGAAAAAAAAAAATGGTAGGTCGTGACTTGACTGAAGATTAGAAGAGATCTGGTCCAGTCTGGAGAATCAGAACGATGAGACACCTATTCAACGTTTTTATTCGTGATACGTGTCGTACTTAATTAATAAAATGGAAAAAAATGATGAGAACCCATAGAAATGTATTTCTCAAATGTGATAATTAATAATTAGCAATACGAGTAGTATATTTCGGAGACCAGTCACTTTTATAATTAACTTCGAATTTTTTTGCGAGGACAAAACGGAGGACGACCGGTTGCTGAAACAGCACTGATGTGATGAATTTGTAAGAATTAAAAATAGGACAAAAAAAAAAAAAGAGAATTCCGTGGAAAATTTCTATATTTCATCTTTTAATATCCTCGTGGACAGCATAATACGTATCGTGCTATTGGGTTGAATAATGGAAGGAGATAAAAAAAGTATGACAAAAAGAAGTGACATTTATAAATTATTTCTAGAGGATCGCGGTTCTCGAATTTTAGCTTGACCTTGAATGATACGAGTTTTAACGGAGGTCTAACGAACCAACTTCCACGATCGAAGAAAATAAGGAGCTTTGCAATTAGTACGACGTCGTAATTATTTGCGCAGTAGTTTGTAGCGAGTGAGAGTATATCTCAATTGGATTCATCGTTCTCTTTTGAAGGGATTCACTAAAATGTACGTTAGACGAATGTCTTGCAACAAGATACAATATTAAATAATAATTCCAAAAAATTACCATTTTTTGCTGTCTTCGAAAACATATCATAAAAACTATTCTTTAATAATAGTTTCTTAATTTTTGTGAATAAGTACATATAAATATTAATGCCAATTTGTACTGTTCATTTGTTGAATAAAATATACATTGAAAAAATCGGTAAAAGTTGTAACAACGTTTCGTGAACTTTACTAAAAATGCATAAAATATAACGAGGCCAAAAGGAATAAAAAAAGTATAGTACGAGAAAGTCAAGTCACTCCACAAGTATATGGAGAAAGAAAGTAAGAAAATTCGAATGGCAAATAATCGTGGTTGAGGAAGTCAAGCCATTCAGGTAGAAAACTTTCCACGGTTCTTTTTGCGTAACTTGGCTTGCTACGAGTCGATTCATAATCTTTAACAAAAAAAAAAAGGAAAAAAATCTAGGGAGTTTGGTAATGTCGCCGTCTAGGAAAGAAGAACTCCCATCTCTATACTCACCCTTCTTTCTCGTTGGTCGGCTCAAGAGTACGCTTTAAGACTCGGAAAAATCAATATTGTCCGTCCGGACATCCGCAGACGTTCGTCGGCTTCTCAAAAATTAATTCAGCCGCACTCCTGGTACAGACACCGACCTGAGTTTTTTTTTTCCCGGATTCCAAGTAATCATTTTATCCATTTTTTCACTCTAGCGTATTAAAGTGTCATCGAACGAACACGTATCACTCCACATTCTATCGTACGGTAGTTGTACAATATGGTTCGAATTAATTGGACTGATCTCACTATAACATGGTATGCCAACAACATGGTTAGAATGAGTTAGGGTGATTCTTGTTTAACCCTGCATTCCTATAACATGGTTAGGGTTAATTGGGCTAAACCTCATGAATTGAGTTGGTCTCCATTTAACACTACATTCCTGCAATACTGTTTCCTTCATGTTTCTGAGCTTTATTTTCTTACAGGATTATTTTCATTGATTAAATTCATCTTCTTGCTCTCGAACCACCTGGGGAACCTGGCCATCACTTTTCCAAGACAATTCAATCATCTTCTATGAAAAAAAACGAAAGAATATGGAAAAAAGACAATACCGTATTTATCATCTTCAAGTGAGAACGCTCGATGACGCTAGGCTAGTTCGGAAATGAAGCGAGTTAACTCTCGGGGTGTTTCCATTAAATCCTTTGACCCCTCGCCCCACTTCTAGTCAATGTCGTTTCTCAATATAACGTTCACTTTGATATATCCCACTAGGAGAGTGAGTGAGAGAGAGAGAGATATCTGCTAATAATGTAGCCTCCTCCTGTCGGCAGCTTTGTTCCAGCGGATATTGCTGGACTCCGAACGAGCGACTCACTCTCGAACTCTCCGAAAATGGTTCTAGCACTTTTATTAGAAATATGGCGAACCACTCGAGATACAAGGAGGGGGGGACCTTAACTTTGTCTACCCGAATTATTTCCATCAGTTTCGAGCGATACGTTAAAGTGTTGCTCGCAGAAGTTGGATGGAATTTAATTCCAACTGGTCCCTCATCTTGGAAGAAGACTTCGAGATGATTCCAAGATTGTTTGGAAATTTTTTTTGCTGGATTTAACGAATTGATTTAAATTTATACGACTTTATGAATTAATTGCCACTGCGATTCACGAGTAAAAGCCATAGAGAATACTTGGATCGGTATCAAAACAGGAAACTATAACCGGCAGTGACATGGCGGACTTAGAAACAAAAGGTTTTGCCTCGCGGTTTGCGGATTCCGTTATAATTCGTTCGCCGCAATGCCAACCTCGAGTATTCATAGCTCTCGCTTGAAATTCAACGTCAAAATTCACGAGGAAGGTGCGACAACGTCGAGACCAAGAACTTTCTTGCCTGTCTCTTCTTCTTGCTTTTCTTCAGCAAGCGTTCCCAGAGATTCCGGATTATGATAAGGTCGCTGTAATATGTCAGCTGCAAAATCCTTGTTGACGACGGTTGGCGTTTAAAAAGGATGACACTTTTGTTGAAGGATAATTAATTCTTAAAATAAAAAATTATCTGGAAAATGCTAAATACATGTTTACTTTGTTACTTACAAAAAACGTTTTTCATGATGATCTCATTTACAGAGTATAACCAACTTTATTGTACATTCAGTAATATTATTAATTTTTATTAGTCAATATCATTTATTAATATATTTAGAATTTAGAACTGTGGACAAATGTTGTCTTTGCAATAAAAGTGGACATATGTTATCTTTATAGCCAACCTAAATGGACATACAAGAGAACGAAAAATGCCTACAACTTTTCTTTCTCTTCAGTTTCTCTAGTTGCCGAACAAAAAATTGTCTTATAGAACTTCAGGTATGCTTCAGGAATATAGGGTTCCAACTTTTTGATGTCAGCAATTTTTCTGTCATTTATTGGTACAACATTGATTGGTGTATTCTTTATCAGAATCCCCAACAAGCAAAGGTGTTCCTTAAAATTTGTCCACGACAAATGTGTTTGCAACAATCCAAGTTTTAAAACCTACATAAATCTATGGAACTTACCCAGACATATGTTATCTTAGTACTGACTTGTGAGTTGACAGCCAAAGATGTCAAAGAATAAAATTTCCCAAAAAATGTGACAAATGTTGTTCTTGAAATAATCTAAAGATTGCTTGGTACTTAGGCTAAACGAGTCATCCTAGAACGCGATAGGGAAACGAATAGTGAGAAATGGATTTGCATTGGGTGAACGAGATCGTTTGAACACCCGCCAATGATTATAACTGTCGAGGGGTAACGCGGAGACGCGTCGAGGGTACGGTTTGTCAGTCGCAGTTAATGATATCCGAAGGCGCCTTTGCTGCGATGGCGCGGGGGCCCCTTGAGACGAGGTTAGATCGATCGTGTTAAACTCGTGTATGTGTGCGTACGCAGGAAGGTACTCGAGTACTACTCGCACCATAATCACGCCATTAGTTCGTATACTTTCCCTCACGTATTTTTCTTCGATGATGACGAGTGCCCCTATGTTGATTCAATCTAATTAATCGTCATGCTTGCGAGCATTTCACACTTCCCCTTAAATACGCACGAGTTTTTGTTACATTTTTCTTTTTGAAGGTGTAGGTGAGTAAGTGGGGGTAATAGTGTCATATTGTTTTTGTTGGTTGATGTAAAACTGTTACACATAGTTTTTGACCAAATTTCAACATTTTTACAATTTTTAATATTATTTAGGCGATTGATCTTTTAAAAGATCAGAAACAATTTGTTTATTAACTTATTAGTTCCTTAGATAAAAAAAAACTCATTTGATTTTTTTACTGTATTTTGTGCAACGTTGGGATTTTCGCAAAACACAAATTATTATTTAATATAGAATAGTTCAACACGGTTGGAAAAGTCATCTCATTTAATGACATATTTTTAAAAAAATGTTTCGTTTATGTAACTTTGGGGACTAATAAGTTAAAAAGAGAACAAAGATGACTCACAGATTTTTAAATATGAAATTATATAGTATCAATTACTTCGTAGATTTTTTTTTTTAAATATTGACTTAATTTTCATTTTGTTTTTTTTTTTTAGCACTGGCTGGACCTCGGAAAAACGGCGATCAAACAGGTGAAAGGTTGGTTGGCTTTATATGTTCACATTAATTTTGACTAAAACCAGCGAGCTCCGAACGATCGATAGTATTACTTCGACTTCGACTTTCTCGTACGCGCAAACGCTTGTCGATCACCGTTCACGCATAACGGAGAACGGGTCTCTTCTCCCGGAAGAAGAAAATCGATATTCGTGTAGAAAGCAGTAGGCGCGGGTTTACGTGCGTGTGAAATATAGTAGCTCGTAAAGAAAGGAAAAAAAGGAAGAAAGGAAAAACATAATATACAGTGGTCTGTCCATGTGAAATTGCAAACTTAGCAGAATAATATTTCTCATCTGCGGTTATATTAAAAATTGTGAAAGTCACAGAACGTCGAGTATGCTAAATAAAAAAATAAAAAAAACGTAGAATTTCGTATTATACTACAGTATATTTTTTTTATCACAAACTTTGATCTTTTTTAATTAAATTAAAACCATCACCTAGATCAAATACAACCTTCCAAATATATAATTTGTAAAAAAAAATGAAACCACACCATGTTTGATTTTTTACAAAACAAGAAATGGTACTTCAAAAAATAATGGATAGATAGATTTCACGTGGAATGACCTAGAAGGGATAAAAAAAAAAAACGCGGAAAGAAATAATAAAATAAACTGACCGTGGTGGTGGCCATCGCTGTTATCCTGAGGATATCAAACGAACAGCTGTGACCAAGGCTTCGATCGCAGTGTACCGAAGACCACCGTCTCTTCTCCTATATACCCAATTACGTTGGGTCGATGTCACATGAAACTTTCAGATGGGTGCGACCCCGTGCCACGCTATGTTCTATTGTGGATCGTTTCTAGACACATAAAACGCATAGACACATAAAAAAAACAATAAAAAGCGACACTACTGTCGTTAGCATGAAATCCACAAATCGAACTTAATCTCGGTTGATAATATATTAGGTTGCTTTGGATCGTTGTCTTCGTGTCCGAGATTTTTAGCAAAATTTTGTAATGCTCCTCCTGATAGATAACTTGATCCAAGATTTTGATTGATCGAATGAAAAAACAATTTTTAGTATTCATATTTTTAATCCATATGAAAAAATAGATGAAATTGACTGTCGTATTTAGGATTTTGAAATAAAAAAGTTAATAAAACCGATTCGCGAGTGACTTAGGCAAGGATATATCGAATCATAACGCGTCCGGCCTCTCACCGTGACTGTGTTCCAGACATGGACCCGATTTTGTTTAGCTTTCGCGTGAAATTCTACCCACCCGATCCTCTGCGGCTGAAGGAAGAGATTACCAAGTATCAAGTTTACCAGCAACTCAAGAGGGACCTCCTACACGGCCGATTGTACTGCAGTCCTGGCGAAGCTGCGCTGCTGGCAGCGTGCATAGTCCAAAGTGAGTACCATGATCGGTTTTTATGACAAATTAAAACCCCCCTACAACACGATACTCTAGAATACCACATTTTTAATGACAAACATTTTTTAGGAACGGTATTGTTGCAAACTCGTGCAACAAACATAAATAAATATTAGCAATTGACTTTTCCTTGTGTAAAATACAGATATTCCAAATTCTTGTCACCTATATACCACTATGTCAACTCTTGTACCATCTATGACAGAATTTGTACAATTTTCTAATCGTGTTATACATGGGTCACCTGTGTTTTGACAGAATACTGTCAAAAAATGACAGTACAACACGGTGTGAAAATTACACTAGCTATTTTAGCAGCCCTAGTATAGCAGATATTTGTATGAACAAGCTTTTTATAGAAGACGATAAAAAAGTAGTGGAAATCTCTCCCATAGCACAGATTTGGATACCACATTTTTTTGTATCATACAAGGGTCACTTGTATCACGTTATGTGATATTAATCCGACAACTCGACTCCGTCTGTAATTCAAGCTTTTCTCGCCGAGTTCATTCGTGTCCATTAATTACGATGATTGTCCGTCATCGTTGTCACGCTTAAACGATCATCAAATGTCGAGCATGTCGAGTGACACATGCAAGGGAGAGAAATGTGACGCTCGTGCGAATCACATTTTGCTCGTGTGTGTGTTCACGTTGTTAAAGGTAAATGGCATGGATCGTATTAACGCGATTAAATACGTATGTTACGTGTGTGCATACATAGGTACATACAGTGAATGTTGAAACTACTCGTAGGCTTTTTAAAACTGTAATATATTTTTGAAACTTTTTTTAATTGTGAAGGAATTAGCTTATACAAAGTGGTCCATTTACATAGTCACCTAAATATTTGTTCGTGTTATTGTGATGCAAAAAATGTTTGTTAGGTAATCTGCATGGTGTCAATGGATCAATCTTTGACATGAATATATTTTTTCTATATATTTATATTTAATTTTGGAAGATCAAGATCTTTATACATATCTCAATGCATTTTTCGGCCAGCTACACTATGCAATAGATAAAATGATCTTGATAATTCTAAAAAAATATTTTTGTCAGATATTGGTCCATTGATATCATGCACTTTATGTAATAAATATTTTTTTGCATTGCAATAACCCAGAGATATTTAGGTGGCCTTATTTAAATGGACCACTCTGTTCAATATAGTAAATGATGTACACGTAGGTATATGGGTAGGTCTGAAAAAGTAGAAAATGTTTATCATAATAATAAAAAATACAAAACAATTTTTACAGTTTACAATTATACGTACACATCACAAACATGTATAATACATCACATAATATTTGATATTTTTTCATCTCAGGTGAACTTGGAGATTACGATCCCGAGATGCACGAAGGGAACTACATTTCCGAGCACAAGTTGTTGCTGAAACAAACTGAAACAATTGAGGAGAAGGCGATGGAAATTCATCAAAATGAACTGAAAGGATTCACTCCGGAGGAAGCAGAAACGCGTTTCCTCAGTGTGGCCTCGAAATTGGACACCTACGCCGTAGATCCGCATCCTGTCAAGGTAATCAAAAATATATTTCATTTTCCATCTTATTTTCCTTCCCTTGCCACTCACCTGTCTTTAAGACATGGGTATAATTTATTTATTTAATGAAACTATTAATAAACATAACTTACAATAAGTATAACCCAAATCTTGAACATGAAATCTGGAGAAAATGTTTGCAACTTTTACTATTACAATAAATATTTGAATAAAATTTAGTATACCCGTACTCGTAACAGTTTATACGAGTTATCGGATTTCAATTTTGACTCATCACAATAGCTCGTCACTCACTCTTAATCATATAAAATATAACCTCGTAACATACGCACACACCGAGACACAATATTGTACACGAACCTTTTTAATCCAACGTGTCATATCGGTAAACAAGCACTTCTCTTACCTTCACTTTATTTTCTTCCTTTGTATTTCCTTTTTTTTTTATTCTTCTATTCGCGCTATCGACCCGTCGAGAGTGCGACAAAGGAGATGCAGTACCACGTACAGTTGCAGTGCACCACTATATCTCACTTTATTTATCTATCTCTCTCTCTCTCACTCTCATTTTCCATCACTATCGCTATCCCCATCCTTTTCAACCAACACAGACGGCTAAACCCAAGCGTTGGAACGAGGTCGAGTGCATAAAGGTGTGGAATCATAGACACCGAGCATTACGTATCTCAGTTTCCTAGCATTTTGTCTATTTTTCCTCGAGCTAGGCACCGGGAGCTACCACGAGCACTGTACTTCGCGCACGGTTGGTTGCGTTGGCCCCCCAGGCTAGGGTGGGGGAGTACGATGTGTTGCTGGTAGGAAGAGTGGGAGAAGATAGTGTGGGGGGGGGTTGTACTTTACGGTCTACGGAAAACGCGAGACAAACGTGATATTCAGACGCGCTAAGAGACTCTCCGCGGAGAGACACCTGCGCAACGGGCCGTAGATGATGCACGAGCCCCAAGGTGGTACAGGTGTGGGTCCTCCTATTGCATGGAAATTCGTAGTCGTCTGGTATATAGGGTGTCCGCTTCAATGTAGTCAAGCGGAGGATTACATGTACACGTCAATGACTCGAAAGTAATTGACCGATCTTTGTTAGTTAATAGTTCGTTAACTAAGTCGAATTTCGAAAAATGGTATTAGACATTTCGATTCGAGTCATTGATGTGTACATGTAGTCCTCCGCTTGACTACATGGAAGAGGACACCCTGTATAGGGTGGCCCATGTGACTGGGGATCAGGTCGATGTCCTCTGACAATGTTCACGCTAGAGCTATTTGTGTGTAGTTATTTAAAAAAAGAACTATTTTATTTTATATCATTAATGAATAATATTTAATAAATAGAATGGATAACAAATTTGTACAAAAGTTGTTTTTTTATTAGAAAAATAGTGAAATAAGAAACATGCAACAAGTCATTGTTTAGAACGGAATGGTACATATTTTGAGATCATTTTTAAATGAAATTTGTTGATAATATTGCAAGTATTATGTTATACAGGGACTTGGTAGAATATTTTTACCATATTTGCAAAATACTTTTATAGAACAAGAAATCTACATGACATTCAACGAAAGTAGAAACAAACAAGTCCTGTTACCGTGGAAAATAATTGATAAAGTTCCGACTGCATTACTATTTTACAAGTATCGTAACTTAGGTAGACGTATGTTGCATAATACGCGTACTTGTACATACCGGTCAAAGTATGCGAAGTTAAAGGACGTCAGTGGCTGTGGTTTGTACATAAAATGTGAAATAATAATAACATAATTTTTTAATAGTAAAAAAAAATGAATGAAATTGATAACAAATTTAACTTTTACTATTACTACATATTCTTACACAATAATCATAATTCTTATCGAACGTTTTATCGTTGCATTAGTCGGTAAACATTATCATTGCTAATCACTGCAAACAATGTAAGTACACCAACCATCTAAAGCTGCATACATATGCAATTGTATGCACTTTACACGCGATTAGATTCCCGTTCGTATATTTCTCCAAGAATAAACCCCTCGTGATGATTATAGATCGAGCTACGTCATGGATTAATGACGTATCTTCGTATTTCACGAGCTCCTTTTGAATTATTACCACAGCAAGCGTGTTCTCGAGCGTAACCTTAAACTTCTTTACCATTGCCCAAGCAACTTCATACCTATGGAACACTGCGAGTGCACTTTCTCAATGTCAAAGAAGATCGATGCGATGATTTTAAATTAATTATCAACTTTATGTCCCTTTTTTTTCTCTTTTTCACTTTCTTATACAGGGTGTCTGGTTCCAGGTGACTAAGCGGCCACATACATGTGCACAAGTATCGACTTGAATCGAAAAGTCTAATAAACTTTTTCGAAATTCGGCTTAGTTAACGAGTTATTAATTAACAGAAATCAGCGAAAGAAGGCGGGACGAAGGCGGTCTACTCAAGCTCGTAACTAAGTGAGTGACGAAACAGGAGGAGGAGCAATCCACAATAACCAACAACGATAATCAGAACGTAACGCTTCAACACGTGTTTACTTTTATCCCTTGTCTCTCTTTCTCTCTCTCTCTCTCTCTCTCTACGCACTTCCGAACGCTGGAAGCTCGCGCTGACTTCTTTGGTTCCGAGAGAGAAAGAGAGATAAGGGAGAAAAGTAAACACGTGTTGAAGCGTTACGTTCCGATTATCGTTGTTGGTTATTGTGGATTGCTCCTCCTCTTGTTTCGTCACTCACCTAGTTACGAGCTTGAGTAGACCGCCTTCGTCCCGCCTTCTTTCGCTGATTTCTATTAATTAATAACTCGAAAACTAAGCCGAATTTCGAAAAAGTTTATTAGACTTTTCGATTCAAGTCGATACTTGTGCACATGTATGTGGCCGCTTAGTCACCTGGAACCAGACACCCTGTATATATTTTTTTTTCTTCGAGTGATCCGTGGGATTAAGCTCGACGTTCTCGATCATCTTGGCTTAAGTAAGAAAACTGTGTTTTGTAATAGTGCAAGAACGTTATTTAATAAATTAAAACTTATATATTTGTTAACCATTCTTAAATTAACTTAACATTTTGTACATCAATAATTGTATAACAATTTTTATATATTTATAAAATTTGTACCATAGGTATATACTTCATCATATTTATTTTAATAGTAACATCTAATTAAAATGAATGAAAAAACAGGAATTCTCAATTTTGCCAATGGTAGGGTTGTTATATCGTAAGCAAGAATCCATTTCATTCATAGAAGTTCCGTCAATAAACCTTGATACGTTTATTCATATGTATATGAACCTTTATACATATCTATATATACATATGCACATACATACTCGTTTCGATACGCTTTCTCCAAGGGTAAAAAAAAGCTCATGGAGGTATCCCGTCAAAGGATACGCACGAACGCGGTGGTAACGGGACAAAATGCATGGCCGGATGTAAGGAGAGGCGCCATTAACGTCACGAAAGGAATGGCCTTGATCACGCTATCCTGCCGTTTTGTACCCGGAAGGTTTCTTACAAAGACGATGAAAATGTTGTGTCATCTTCTAATAGAACGTATCTTCGATAAAAATACTTCGTTTTTTTTTTCTAATTACAAATTGAATCGATGAGATTAAGAATTGTACAAGTGTCTGAATGTTGAAAAAATAACAAAAATTGGTTATTGTGTTTTTTATGCTTTTTACAGGTTCAATATATACAAACAAGTATTATTTTAGACGTTCTTTAAATTAAAAATAAATTTGTCTAATATAAAAAATAATTAGATTTAGCTATCAGGAGCATCAAGACTCAAATCCAGGACTTGTACTGTTTTTATTCACCTTCTTGACAAGGTGATTTTAGTACCGTTCTTGTACTCATTCTCTACAGCTTCGTATTTAAAACAAAATGGCTATAACACATGAAAATGTTAAATTTTAGACTTGTCCTTAATTTAACCCATTTGTATGTTTGATATTTTTCTGTTACTTGATAATAACATTCGTGTAAAAATAGTGTAACATTTATTTAACACAATAGTCAGATCGACCATTTTTCGGCCAAATTTACGCTCACGGATCCGACAGCAAATTATTTTCCTTCTTCAACGATCCTCAATCATGCGATTTTTTCCAGCGAGAAGCTGTTCCTTCTTCGAGACGATAAAAAAAGAATAACGATGGCGGGCGTCGAGGTAACCTCATAAATCATCGACTTCCGTTCGAGGTTTCCGGCTCGATAGATATATATATATATTTTTCTTATATTACAAAATATATATTTATAAGAAGATTTATAAAAATCTTCTTTTTTTGAATGAATTATCTTCGAGTCGATTATAATACGATAACAAGAGCCGTCAGTCAAGTGGCGTGCTCGCTTATCTAGGAACGTCCTTTCAATGATGCCTATGAGTGAAAACGTATCGCTAATGAATGCGATAGATGGAGTATAATGATTATTCTCGAGCCAGATGCCGTTGATTTATGATTTGACGGAAACCGACCGACGTCCGTTAAATTAACTCGGTTTAACTAGAACCTAACCTCAAATTTTGATTTCACATTTTTCATTACGAGAAATTATCCAATGTTCGTTCAAGTAATAAACAATTAACAGAAGAATTAATTAGAAATTCGATTGCTACAATATTTTCATCTCCCAAAACTATACTCGTTTTCTAGTCAGCATTCTCGTTTAAAAGTTGTGGAAGCCATTGAAAAAAAAAAAAAAGCAAAAAGCTAGTGGAATTCATTTTTATTTCATAAACCGGTCGACAGTCGCGATTATTTGTGGTCGCGACGACGTGGAACGACAGGTGCACACGATCGAACGATCTCTCTTGAACGTTGAAAACCGTTCTAGGGATGAATAGTGAGGGATGAAGGGACTGTTTTCATGGGAAAACGTAGAACGCCGATAGCTTTTGAGCGTGTATGTAAACGTGCGATTCGTGACGCGTATGTAAAGCCATACTTTATCACCCAGGCGTGGATTTACCGCGTTTTGGCAGCGTTTAGTAATCGATTAGCGTGATTAGAAATGTGCCCACATGGTGGTCCATGACGATAGAACGTCCCAACGGATTTGTTAATGTCAACGAATTTGTAGATTTAATCATTGAAAAATGAGTTTTCGTTTGTAATACTATAATAAATAGAATAATAATATAAAATATCGTATGATTATTTTTAATACTGTTTATAAATTGATATAGGTGCTACCAAATTAATATCGATAGACATAAAGAGTTTTTAGTATGAATATTGTGACTTGTATTTTGTTGCAAGTATAATTTTTTTTTAGAAACACTGAAAATTTATAATTATAAAAACGACACGTCCAATTTGATTTTTATTTTATTTACGTGACAGTGAAGATGTCGATGAAAAAAGTGGCGTTCTACCACCTGCCCATTGAAATTCTTGGCGATATTGGGCCGAGACGAGAACTCGTTTGGTATTCATATCGTGAGTGTACTCCCGTTCGCATCTTCCTGCGAAATCATCGATCGTATCCCCACGACTTGAGATGTCTTCACCGCTGGGGAAACAAAAGAAAAGAGCGTGAAAAACTGCGAAGCTGCGAGACGTTAGAAAAAAAAGTCGATCGAAGAATCTTTTCCGTTCTCTTTAAAAGCCTTCAAAAAAGGAATGATAGGAGGGTGAAGGAAAAATAAAAAATGTCGATCAGTCACTTTTGAAAATAGAAGATCAAACTCCAATTAAACAAAAAACATTTTTTATGAATGTATTTATTTTTTGCAACATTTACGTGAAATTGTTAACAGTCCGTATACGTATTGTGTAATATTTCATATTTTTCTTCTAAAAGCCAAATGTCAAATTTTTAGTAAAAATGTACTGACCTTTACCGACCTTTATTCACCCTAGACCTAATTATTAACACAGTACAATAATTTTCTAAGAACAAAAATTAACGACTCACTCTTTCCTTCATATTTCTCGTTAAATGGGAGAAAGAACTATCGATCTTAAGGATTATGTCTCGTAGAACCACGTAAGAAGATGTAGACTACCATTAGTATTCGAAACGCAAAGATAGTATGGCGAACTTTCTCAGTGGAACGTTCAACAGCAAGCTCGAGAGAAACTCTGAATTAGCTGTCTCTTTAAAGTCGCTTCCCGTTTCAGCCAGGCTCGCTAATTCGTTGAGTAACGCGATACGCCCCGCCCCCCACCTCCAAGCGTTAGGAAAAATAAGAAGAAGACACGCTCGAACTTTTTACCCTCCTTCTCCTTATAATTTTCACGAATTTCATCTAATTAACGTTAAAGCGACACCATCGTGCATTTTTCTCTGTTTTTTCCCCGATATCACGGCCGGATCTGATTCATTAAAGAAGGAATTGAAAAGAACCGAATCGATAAAATTTCATTCCAGAATAATAATTCAACCTTTTCATTTCTAATTACCCTTATTAATTATTAATGAGATCGACGTTGTTTAATTGAACGAAATTTCGCTGCAGTTTTCATCACCTTTTTTATATAATTTATTACTGCATTTCATTGTCAGTGTAATTTTAATAATACTTTTAATTTGGAATATGAATCTTATAACACGGTATATTTAGGTTATCTCTGAGGTAACACTGCATCTTTGGCGTTGCAGTCGCGTGTCACGTGACAAAAGTGACCCCTTCTACCGCTTCGTCTTTTGCCTAGCACTTTGTTAGTTAATAACTCGTTAAACAAGTCGAATTTCGAAAAATGGTATTAGACTTTTCGATTCAAGCCATTGATGTGTACATGTAGTTCTCCGCTGGGACACCTGCAATCGGACACCCTGTATATGTATTTTTTATTAAAGAAAAAGGTTAATAAATACTATACGAATTTCTCATGCAATATGAGGAAATATTTGGAAGGAAGACGTTTCGGTTAGTATGTGTCGCTATTAAATTCGTAGATTATGCTCGCAAATTCGGAGATCCCGTTTGGCACGTGCGGACAGTCCGCATATGCGGCGAACGACTCAATGTGCATACGTACTTATTACACACACGTACATTCATCCTAACCAATGTATGTTCGTACGTGTTCCATTTGACGGGAAGATACACAGACGGAACGTGACTCGTACGAGATATCGCCCTGTGTCACTTCAGATTAATTATCTTTCCAAGCACCAGGATTTAATTCTCCTTCGAGCCACTTATATCTCCTACGTCTAAGACGTTTACCGATTTTATCTACGTTAGTTTATCGTCACTTAATCACATGTCTTGACGATAATCGTTTCTTTTAACGATCTCAATTGATTTCGAAGTGTAATTTATGGGAAATCGTAATTGATATGAAAGAAAACAAAGTGAGAAAACGATATGTTTCTTTTGATACAAAAATTATTACATAAAAAATGATCTGTGCTTAGGATTTAAATCGATTATCAACTTAACGTTACACTTAACTTAAAACAACTTAATTAATAAATGGAAAGATTATTTCTTCTACTCGGTAACCTATTAATCTTGTAAATCTTTTATTTTTCCCGAGACGACGTTCTTCTTATTATTTTGAACGTATAGTCATGAAAGAACACGATCGATATCTCGGGAAATTTGTAATCGACTTCGTTCAAAGCGAAAGCTCGCTCAATCCGCGGAAACTTTTTAAACTTATTACGACTCAAATACGGGCTAACATCGGGCGTCTATTAAAAGTTCAGCTCTCACATGAAATCGATCTAAAGTTGGGAGGAAAGGGATAGAAAAAAAGTGAAGGAAACTATAAGAGAAAATAGAATACTGTGATAACAATCTATTATCATAATATAAATTAACATAACGTAATAATATTAATAGAATTAGATACGTAATTTTTGTAATAATAATAATTAATCGTTAATTACCAGTAATTCAGCACTCATTCTGAATTTTTAATCACTAATCCCTAATCACTCGATCAATCATTCATCGTTAATCTCTAATCGATAATTACTACATGGTAATAATTAATCACTAATTAGCAAGCATCGCTAACTAATTATAAATTTTATGATACTTACGAATATTCAACTAAATTCATCAAATCCTACTAAATAATGAAATCCTTCGTAAAAGCTTCTCTAACAAACCAGGAATCATCCCTGATAATTTCGTACGATATCCATCAAGAAGTTGCCTCGTTCGAGCATAATTGAAAACGTGTCTACTAACGACGCTATCAGAGAGAATTTGTAAATGTCGTAAACTCCTAAATGTCGTCGTCACTTTGGGAGAAAATAGCCTCGAGTATCACTCCTTTCACGTTTATTACTCGCTCTTAGCAGGATCATGTAAGATATCTCGTAACAGGTTTCTACATTTTTATCTATCAGTCGAGAGTGAAAAACAAGAGAAAGAAAGAATGAAGAAAAAAAGGTAAGACGAAAGAAGTGACATCGAGGATGGAAAGTAATTGTCCTGTCGTGTGCTATAAGGTTTCTTTGAGCTTTCCAGCTTTTCTCATTTTTCGAAGGACTTTATCTTTTCTCTCTCTCTCTTTTACTAACTTACTCTCTCTTGTGAGCGTGTCACCGTGCTCAGAATTATATTTCCGCGCGACTGAAAGCGCCAGGATACATAAAAAAGATTTCTCTAGCGTTGGTGATAGGCAGACGTGAAGCATGACCAAAGAGCAAAAAAAAAAAAAAACAGAAAGAGAGAGAATCTTTTTGATCGACGACTACAACTACGAACACCCTTGAATTATTCATCCCCCCACGATTTTTTCGCTTCTTCGAGCTATCTCGCAAAAGAACGAAAAAACAGTTGATGCTAAATAGGAATGAGTGGATGGTATATAGTACATAATGTACGCGTAGAGCGATGATGAGTTTAACGATTCAGAAAATTGCGTTTAAAGTCCGAACGTGAAGAATTTTAGCACGAGAAACGTTCAATTTTTTTTTTTTTTTTTCTATACAGAATAAACAATACAGTCTTTCTGTACTTAAATAGTATGAATTTTGAATATATTTGTATTTGTTTTATTTGGGAAATTTCACGGGATGCCTATGTTCGTCGGTATTGCATGTCTGACCATATATTTGGATATACTACTTACTTCTGTATCCATTTGCGTTGTTTTATTATTTTTATCTAATTTTAGGTAGGTAAGGGGATGTGTACTTCTTTGTTTAAGATTGATTCACATTTTTGTTAATTATATTCGTTATTGTTGTTCGTTTTGGCCTGATTTCTTAATATTGGTTGCTGCATTTACAGCTGGGGGTGTTTTTATTTACAGGCTATTCCTTTTTTGTTATTTGTAATCTACCAGTTATTTTGTTTACCTATTTTTAATTAGAAATGTACATCTACCAAGTAACCATCTATATTCTTTACTGTTTTTTAAATTAGATGAATCTATGTTATTGAAAATTTGGCAGTTCATCATTCACTTTCTAAAACTTTACCATAATTTCAAGTCCTTTACATCTTTTTCCCCGTTCTATATTTTCTATTCTCTTTACTACCTTTCGAAGAAGTAAAAAGAGCCATTTCTTTGTTTCAACCAGCCCGTCTCTTCTTTCGTTTCGCTTTTACGAGAAACCAGAGGAACAAACCAGGCACTTCACTTTTCTCCATTGAATTACGATATCGATATCGCTGGCACGAGGATCAAAGAACGTTTGAATATCGTTTTCAAGTTTCCCGCCCTGTGGAAACGCAATGCTCGATCGACAGTGACTCCTCTTTGTTTGCCGAGTTCGACGAGAAAACAGCGTTGCATTGTAATTCAGGCAAATTCGATCTGTAAACTTCCAATCCAAGTTGGAGAACCGAACAAAGGAACGTTCAAGTTTTTGTCTTCTCTTCGTAAATTAGATTCGACAATAATCATTGATTCGACATGTAATGATCGGTAATAAATTATTTTCTATTTGGGTTCCAATTCTCTTTAAAAAATAATTATAGTGATGTACTCAAATTTTGAGTAAAGAAAACTATTAAACTATTAAACTATTAAAAAATTTAATAGTCATTATCTAATTATGTAATACATCAAACAATAACAAAATGTTCATACTCTAATCAGAAATGGATTATATCCTCTATGATTTATATAATTTAATCATTAAATTATAGTAGCACCATGTGGTAGCAATCTTGATCCCATCGAAATAACCCTTTGTATTCTACATTATGTTGTAAGCTCGTTTTTCCTTCTTCCATTCAACCTCTTATTGCAAATATATATACCATAAAAGAACATAAAACTGGTTGTGTCACATTTCCTCTCGACTCTCGACTTAACAAGCACAAAATTAACGAGCTTCGCATATCTTCGTTTAACGAAGATACTTTGCACCCGCGACGCTTCGCGACTTCACTTTTCCCTTCTTCGTTAAGGTTAAAAGCGTCGGTTAAGATCGGCAGCACGAGAACGTTGGATTTTCTCGGGCGTTTTCATCTTGATTCGCGTGAAGCTACCTCGAAGCTACCTTGACGTAGCGAACGAGCCTCCTACGGTTAACTTCCTTCGTTAGCCTCGATTTAACGTCGCAATTAATCTTGAAATTACCATATCCACCTTCTACATCTTTTTCCTTCTCTCTCTCTTTTTTTCGCTTTTACCCTTTTATTTCGAATTATTATCGTTATTTTAAGCTTTTAGCCAGGTAGGATCGTAAATGTTCTTGAAAATACATAGATTCTTTTCGTGTTCGAAGTAAAGTGAGATTCCATGTAGGATTTATCGGTTTAACAATTTTTAAAGAAATTAAAAATCGTCTACTGTAAAATTGTCAGAACTTTTTTCCAGATCTTACAGTTATACTTGTAGGGGAGACCGGGGCTAAAAGTCCCAGGGGCAAGTTGTCCCAATCGTAGTTTTGGTATCTTAGGATGGAAGGGGAAACGCGTCCGGTGTATGGTGTACAGGTCTTAGCGAGTAAAAAAAAGTGTAGTGGTGGTCGTTGTGTTTAGTCTTCCCTGGTTACTTCAAGAGACGAATTTATATTTTGATAAGTTCAATTCTACTTTGGGTACATTACTTAAGCATCTCTAGGCACTAATGAAAATCGATTGCACACGAGTTCACACATGTAATAGAAAGAGAATTTGGTCAGCTTCATTTCCTTGCCAGAATTTTAAAAAAACGCCTTGATCTGACTGAACTATTACCCGAGAAACAAACCTATGAAAATGGGGCAAGTTGTCTCACACGTCGAGGTAAGTTGTCCCGACAATGAGATCTGAGACAACTAGCCCCATCCTCTTTTTTTGCTGTAACGTTTGTTTTTATCATTAGTTTTCGACAGAATTCAGGTTTTTGTTCATGATGCAAACATCAGGATTTTTGTCAAAAATCGATGCATCTCGAATTTGCCCGATCAAATACTCGTTCGAAAGAGGAAAGTCTCTAATTTACGAATATGCAAGTCGCGTTTCGATAGGATGACTGGTTAAAAAGTTACAGCAATTTTTCTCCTGAAAACGACCCATACTCCGACACTTCAAAAATTTATTTTTCGACACTCCGCAACGATATCGAAAAACGGACACCGGGACAGTATTCTGCATGCTTTCTTCTTTCTAAATCTTGATCCATACATCAGGATTTTTGTCAAAAATCGATGCATCTCGAATTTGCACGATCAAATACTCGTTCGAAAGAGGAAAGTCTCTTCTTTACGAATATGCAAGTCGCGTTTCGATAGGATGACTGGTTAAAAAGTTAGAGCAGTTTAAAGCTTGAAAATGACCCATACTTCGACACTTAAAAGATTAATTTCTCATCATTGCTTAACGATATCGAAAAACGGACAACGGAACATTATTCTGCATGATTTTATCTTTAAAATGAGCCATTAAACATTGAAATCGGCGGTGGTGACCATTTTGGCAAAAATCATGATGCATAGGTCAGGATTTTTGTCAAAAATCGAAGCATCTCAGATTTGCCCGATCAAGTACTCGTTCGAAAGAGGAAAGTCTCTAATTTACGAATATGCAAGTCGCGTTTCGATAGGATGACTGGTTAAAAAGTTAGAGCAGTTTAAAGCTTGAAAATGACCCATACTTCGACACTTAAAAGATTAATTTCTCATCATTGCTTAACGATATCGAAAAACGGACAACGGAACATTATTCTGCATGCTTTCTTCTTTAAAATGGGACATTAAACATTGAAATCGGCGGTGGTGACCATTTTGGCAAAAATCATGATGCATACATCAGGATTTTTCCTTGGAAACCTTGGAAAACTTGCCCCATGGCATACCCCGCAGCGGGGCAAGTTGTCCCAAAAAACTCGTTTGCTTGAAATTGAAAAAAAAACGTGTTAAAAACTTCTCAATGCAAGCGGAAAGATTTCTATGTATTGCTAAGAAGTTGAAGTTTATGATGGTCCCCAAAAAATTCGAAAATATAAGCTACAGAAATCTGTAGAAACAAAAAACCTAAAATTGGGACAACTAGCCCCGGTCTCCCCTATATAAAAAGAAGGTCGAAGTCTATTTTTAATAATTTCACAATTTATATTTTCAGGATCACAAGGGTACGCAACTGTATCTTAGTGTCAATCATTGTGGCATCCTGACGTTTCAAGGATCGCGGAAAACGCATCATTTCCGATGGACGGAGGTACAGAAGATCAACTACGAGGGAAAGATGTTTATCGTACATCTAACGATAAACGAGGTGAGATTCCTTTCGAGAGAGAAATTTCTTTGTTGAAGTCCTTTAGAAAAAGAAAACAAGCCATCATCTTAACCCTTTTACGATCGATCATATTTTTTTGAACTGGCTCGTTAAATCTCTGAGCTTATAATAAAAAAAGAATATTACATAAAGTAAGAAGAAAAACGATCACTTGAAAGGAGGCAGCGAAAATAAAATATTTAATTAAAAAATTGTCATAAAAAAGTACTTCAGAATTTCATTTGCTGTGGATCGTAAGATTTACGTAGTCAATTGCTTTAATAATAAATGATATAAAATTATAACGATTAACATTAGAATAGATAAAAAAATGTTATTGACAATGTTAATCTTTGCTCGAGAAAGAAATAATTTGCTTTATCGCTTCTCTCGCGTCTCTATCGGTCCATTAACGCGCTTTTTCTTACGGCTGATCGATTATGCGCCACTTCTACTTCTTACAAAGCGATCACCTGTTATAATGGACGACTACGAGCGTTTGAAGCGTCTCGCTATCAATCTCCATTCTAGTTCAATTTTCTTCGATGCATATGTATGTATGTAGGTATGTACGTAGGCATGCATGTGTAAGACTGTTCGCAATCGTTTACAAAGGAAGCTCGAAAGGGCTCGACGAGGCACTCGAAGAAAAAATATAATCGACGAATTCATTGTGAGGAAAAGTGGAGCGGTATTTATGTCGTTCTACATTTTTAGAATCAAGCGTCCTTTCTTTGGCTATCATTACACGTTTGTTAACCCTTTATCACGTAAGTACCGTGCATACTTTGAAGTATGATAGGTACTTGTATTCATTTAAATACGGATCAAACACTTTGCAGTAGATGTTCTTATAAAAAGGGATGCATACAAAGCGGTATTTTTATGACGATGTACTCGTGTTACACGGTATTCATGTAACACGGTTCTAAAATTGGCGATCACTCTCCATAGAATACGGTACTCGTTTAACACGGTATTCAAATAATGCGGTATTCGTCTAACACGGTATTCATAAAGGATGATTCATAAATTCACATTAAATCTTCATAGAATACGGTACTCACATAACGTACTTCTCGTCTAATTCGGTATTCGCGTAAACGTAGTATTCGTCTAACATGGTAATTTGAATAACACGGTATTCATCTAACACGATAGTTGAATAACGCGGTATTCGTCTAACATGGTAGTTGAATAACGCGGTACTCATATAGCATGACTCATAAATTTACATTAAATCTCCATATAACACGGTATTCATAGCCCTATTCTAATATAACGCGGTATTCGTATAACGTTGCTAAAAAAATTTGTGATACGTATCCATATAACTTGAATATTTTCACGAAACGTCATCGCTCGACCCATTTCTTCAACGTTAGTTTTCTCGAGATGTTGACCGTATACGATGGACCAAAAGCGATTGCCAAGGAATTGCGTGTAACAAGAGCTAGGCCGGGCGATAACCATTGGCTTTGACCATTTCCGCCAGTTGATCGATACGCCTATGTATGCAGATACGTGTATATATATACATACACCCATATTTGTATGTGCGTATGCACATGTGTGTATGTGTATATTAACCTCGACCCGCTAACAGCAACGACGGTTTTATAGGATCGCGAATTCCACGACTCTTACCGAGCAAACTATTGTGTAACGTTCCGCGTAACATGATTTTTAATCCGTCCCTGACGTCATACATTACATCACGAACGAATATCGGTAAATTATTTTTGGTTTGAGCAAATCCTGGCAGGAATTTTCCTAATTTTTCCTCAATTATGATTTAGAAACGATTACTATAATTTATTTTGATGTTTTAATTTATTATTTAAATGACAATTTAAAGTTTGAGTCAGGTAGAAAGAGCATTTTTGTTCGGTAAAAAATATGGGACACAGTTTTTCTTACTGTCAAAGTGTACTATGGCCCTTTACAAGCTTTAACCTTTGAACCTTTACTACCCATTGCACCGTAATTCATATATGAAACGTAAGCCGTGGTCAGCTCGGTCATCTTAAATCAAAACGTTAGCTTTCTATGCAAATCCCGAAATAATTCAAACAGTTGAACCTGATTTGCAAGCACCAAATTTCTAAGCTTTTAAATAATATTTAGTATCTTTGTTGCCAATATCACATAATTCTTGTATAATTTGTATAACTTTTTTATGATTTATAATATATTTATACTTTGGACTTAATATTAGTGTTGGGAACATTTGATATATCAATTAAATTTATTTGTTTATCTTTTTATAATATTGTTGACTTCGTGCTACGTAAAAGAATTTAAAAATTGAAGCAATTTCTCTTACTGTCTTGGCTCAAATTGTTTCAGTTTCATAAAACAGAAGGCGCAAGCCCGTTTGCCCGCGAGCCTTAGAAAATATTCACGTCGATACCAGCCGCTGCTCGGTCTGAACTACTACCGTCGACCATGGTTGAATTTTTTAAGGCATCTCGTGTAACAAAAGAAATACGGTTGACATTGTTGACATATTTATTATTGCTCTACACTTATCATTATAAAAAAAAATCTATCGATTGACACTTGATTGTCATCAATATCATGATCCACTAAAGTTATAACAAATTATCTATAAATCAATCGTTGTGATTTATTCCTTGTGATCATATCTGTTGTCAATTTTATTGCAACATTTCAACCAAATTTTGTTAAAACTCCATAGAAATTCAAAATGACACCGATGCATCCATCTTGAAAGCATTCCAATACATTCCAAAGATATCAAGTGCAATATCGCAAAAATTCTTTGATAAAATTTCCGAAGATTGATGCAGCACGTACCACTCGGCCAATTTTTTCTAGACTTTTTTACTTCGGAACTTTCAAATGAAAAAAATCCTCTCAAAGGACCACGAAAAACACGAAAGCTTCGTTTTACTTTTTATTTGATTTTCATCAGCCGAAAGCGTAGGACTCCCATGACGTAAGGGCACACGTTCGTGCAGCAGAAAATCGACGTTCGCCACACGGCATCTTTCGACGGAGGAGAAGGGTTTCTCGATTAAAAATAATCCAATATTCGACGCGTCGAGGCTACGGCAATGGGATTACGTTTTCCCCGCAACGTGGAAAATCGTAAGAGGGAAAAAGGAAATCGAGCTTTTTTTTTATCAAATTCTGAGAATTATCATTTTTTTTTCATCTACTCTTGCCCTCAGCAATGTCACCCTAACTTTCGTGTCACGTGTCTGTCGACTTTAAAAAGTTCTCGCTCGATTTGACAGGCTAATTAGTTAATTGCGGTCTCCCAACGGCAACTCTTCCACTCCTGCACACACACACAGACACGTTGTAAACTTCGACACGCTCGATACTCACTCGAGAACTCGCTTGATACTATCACAAGTTGTTGCTAACAAATTAGTAACGTATGCTTTACTATTTCCTTCCCACTCTCCACCGTGTGTTCATTAGAGAAATTTATTTTATCTGAAAAATACGTTCCGTTAATCGACATTTTCCTAAATCCATCAACGTTTCCTTTTAAATTTAATAGCAAGCATTAACGTTTACTCGTATTCCCTACATCAAACGTTTCCATTTCCATTTGTTTTCTATCATTCCCTGAGGTTAATTAACGCTTGTATGTATACGCCAAATAGAAAAGTAACGAGGTAGATGGAAAGTTTATTTAAAAAATATATTTATGTTTGAAATGATTGCTTCGTGATGTATACATTAAAAAAAATATATATATCGTCTTATTAATTATTGATTCATTCAAATAAAAGATAGATTTATGGTTAAATGTTATATATCGAGATGTTACGTGTAAAGTTGGATAATTTAGAAATTATTTATTTATATAACAAGCCAGTAGTGATAAAGAAAAGACAAGGACTCTCGTGATTGGCCCAGAGGTATTATAATGATATATGTTTTCTACATCTGCGTAACTGTAAATTCCTATTCTCATATATGATGAGAGATATATATCTATATACATACATACATATGTAACATATAACGCGATGATTACGACTAAAGTAATCCCATTATTTTCCACTGCCGGCCGCTCTGTCCAGGACGTGAGGACAAAGGTGAGTCGTTTCTTGGCAGTTGCACGTGCTCTTTGTGTCCAAGTAGGTAGAAAAAGAAAGTGTCGAAATTTGCGATAGACGATAAAAAAAAAAAGAAAAGATATTTCGATATTTTATTTTTCGTGGATATTCACGCGAGCATCCAGCATTAGAAATTAGAGATCAGGAAAAGTCGTTCTCTCGCATTTTTCTTCTTTTCACGACGAAATTTCCGACACGAATTTTTTTTTTCCTTGCTGTACACATTTTTCTGTTTTTTTTTTTTTTTTTTTCTTTTATATACAGTCTGTGCAATTTGTTGTTATTACTACTCGTCTTTCTTTTTCGTTAGAAGATATTAGTGAGTGGTGATGGGTGGTTGTCTTTCGACGAAATGATGGGACGAATTTTTGGAAAAATTAATTTTTTAGTGAAAAAGTGTTCTTGTGCTTGTGTCTTTTAAAAATTCAAATGTTGGTGATATATGGTGGACGTTGAAAGTTCATTTGTAGAAGTGAATAACTTTATTTTTAAAATAAACTTGTTAAAATCATATTTAAAAAATTGATACTCTTTATTACGAAGATTTTTTAAAAACTATAAAATCAGAAATAGAACATTTAAACAATTTTTCGGAATTTATCTTCTCTCTTTTTGTTTTCTTTTCTTTTTTTGCAATTTTTACGCATCCACTGGGAACGCATTCGCGTGAAAGTTTTTCATTTCTACTCGGCAAGCCGTGTTATCGAGTTAACTCTTCTCTTTCTCTCTTCCTCTCATTTGGGTCGTGCAAACAAGGAAACGTTCGAGGTCCACCAGTGAGTTCGACTGTAGCCTGATTATTCCTCGTATTTCGCTTACCACTGCCAGAGCTTGTTTCCGTTTACACGATTATCAATTAGTATATGCATATACCTATATCAACTGGGTGACGTTTTCCTGTTTATGAATTTACGTTGCTCTCGACAAAAGTTGATAAAGTTCTTTTTATCCAATTCAATGCTGATTAAAATATTGTAATGTATTTATACGATAAAAACATTTCTATTTTTATTACCTCTATACAAGCTTCATTATTTATTTATAAAATGTTATCACTATAAGTGGTATAATTATCTGTTCAAAAAGATGAAGTGTTAATTTCTAAAACGTCCCGTCGTTTCGCAAGATGGCCGTCCACCCGATCAGATTAGCGACTGCATTTGGGCAGTAATGTTTCGAATAACGCATCGTAATTTAATCGTTTAGTATCATAGTCGTAGTTCGCTAATTATAGCTTTTATGCACCGAGAATAACGTACTCCAAATTTCCCTAATCAATTGTCGATCGACTGAATTTCAATGAATTAATGATATTTCCTTTTAATAAGAAAAAATGTTCTAGGAAGTAATGGAAATAATTAAAAAAAAAAAAAAAAATGATAAAAAAAAATTAAAAAAAAAGATGATTAAATTTTTCTCGGTGCATGGAAAGAACGTAAGAAGCGTAAAAAAGAACGATAGAGTAGACGTTTTTTTGGAACAGTGTTGTTTTCCCACAATTTTCAGAAAAAGCACACAGTCGGATTTAAGTGTCCCACGGGCTCGAACTGCCGTCACGTATGGAGATGCGCCATCGAGCAAATGCTGTTTTTCACGTAAGTACCTCGTATGTATGTGTCTTGTGTATGTACGAAGGGTCAACTCGTCTCGAACAATGGCCGAAGACGTTGTCGTTTCGTGTGCACCATTTTCTCATAAACCTTATTTTCTTTTATAACATTTTTACCCTCCTTTACGAATCACGTACATACACACGTACTTTATTCATATATATAGTGTTAGCACGGTATACAGGGTGGTCCGATAATCATGGTACAACCTAGAAATACTAATTCCCAATTAAAAACCATGATTATCAGCCCACCCGATATATATTACGATAGAAAAAGAGTCGAGTAGAGATAATGGTTCGATTGCTCGATCGTAACTTTAGTTTTGAGATCGTAGCTCAGCTTAGCCCGGCTTAGCTTATGTTAGACTACTTAAACTAGTATTAACGTCTCTTACAATTTTCAGTGTTACGTGAACGGAAAAAAAGTAACTAACAATTTCGAATTCTCCATATATTTCCTCTTTAATCAATTACTATCACTCTAAATATTCTTAAGCAACAATATAAAAAAAGAAAAAAAATTTGTATTTTCACAATTATCAAACCATATGTCAGCAAGGCTCACCAAATTTTAAAACCGTTTATACAAGCTTATTAAATAACACAATCATATTAACAAATATTAGTAATAGTATTTTCTAAAATTCGGGGGGAGAAAAAAAAAATTCGTTTACGAAAAAAAAAAAAAAAAAAATCTTAAGATCTCATTTTACCAATAGGAACATTACCGATGAAAATGTGAGGTAAATTATCCGTGCTATGGTCGCATAATCTGTCGTATATGCGGCATATTCATCCCCATCCCCCCTCTCTCTCTTTCTATCTCACGCGTCTGGTGATCTCGCGAGGTTCATTAACGTGGCTGATGCGCTTCGATGCACCGGCAGGTTCGATCCGCACGCGCGTTGTGCGGTTCGTGTCGTTCGACGATGTGCAATGGCCCAGAACACCGACCTATGCATCGATTTAATTGGATATCTCGAGGCGTACCGCTGGACCACCACCCACACCCGTCCAACTACCCTCTCTCTCCACCCCTTTAACCTACCTATATGCTACGTTACTATACAACATCAAAATACTATCTCGATCTTCTCTGCAAAACTCCAATTCGATGCGACAAATATATCGATACCGTGAACCGAATTCTTGATGGTGAACCTGGTAAAGCGTATTTTAGTTTCTCTTTTTTTTTTTATCGAGTTTTTCGTTATTGAAATCTGTGATCGTTTATAAAAAGTCTAATTTTTTTTTTTTTTGAATGGGATTTTATTCAGTACGAGGGATTGTTTTTATATTTGTTAGAGGAGTAACGTATGGTTATATTTAGTGCAGACAATTTTTAACGATGTAATAACAGCTGACGTAGTGCTGATGTAGTTAATTGATTTTTATTGTAAAACTCTGCGGTATTTGGTTGTAGATTTTTTATCAAAATTATTGCGGTACTCGACTGAGGTTAATAGAGAAGGATTGGGTATATTTTATTTGAATTTTAATAATAATTAACAAAAAATCACTTGACTGCTCAAATAAACAAACATATTATTATTTTAAATACCATGTAGCCAAGTAATTTATTATCTTAACAATTATTTTTCACATCATTTATTTAGATAACACCCAGCCCTGGTTAATGGTATATGAGTACCGTATTACACAAGGACTCACTATACATTCTCTATTATGAACACAATACTTCAGACTAGGGTTTCTGTTAGAATAAAAGAAAAAAAATTGACAAAAGGAAGAATCGTTTGTGGAAGTCGGACAAATGGAATGGCAAGAAAATGCATCGTCGGTGTAGCTAGGAGTAAAAGAAGAAATAAGTGCGTCTAGCCGATCGGGTTTTACGAATCGGGTCAAAGCCTTTGTCTATTTCTTTCTCTTTCCTTCTTTTTAAAAGGTAGAAAAGCACACGTTGTTTCCACGGCATCGACCATTTTACCTCTTCCAACTCTCCTTCTTTCTCTCTCTCTCTCTTTTTTCATTCTCCTAGCACCTCACGTTGTTCTCGAGTCTCGTAGTAATGCGAATTCGCTGCACGTGTAAAAAATATACAATACTGCGAGATCCTCGAGAGTGTTACATTCGTCGCGTTATTTGGTCTCCTTTTTTACGAGGTACATTGAAACTGAGAACTCTATCGAACGGCCGCTGCCATTTTGTAACGAACTCGACTTCTCCCTAACCATTTTATACCAATGGCGACTTCTTCGCAATTTCAAAATTGCAACGTTTCGAAAAGAGAAGATTTACGAGGTTTGCTCTGTTAAAAGAACCATAAATTAGGTATTTGTAGAATGGAAGGAAGAACAAGATGAAGAAGAAACGAGAGCGTTGTTAAGTACCGGGGTAAACGCTAAAAGAGATGAGCTTTAATTATTCATTCGCATCGAGGTGGCCATTATAGGAGAAAAGTTTCTTGTATACTTTAAGACACAAATTGTTATTTCGTATTAACATTGCAGATACTTGTATGCTATATTTTACTTCTTTTTTTCAACATATTTAATCAACATATTAACAACATATTTAATCAAAATTTAATACAATTAACGACCAACTACCATTTTTATGATAATTTTAAATTTAATATACAGTTTGTCGTGAAAAACAGTCATCTATGACTCACTGAACATGAAAAATAACCTAAAAAACTTTTTTCTTTAACGATCTAAAGCCATTGAAGTTTTCTAACCTAAAAAATTAGTAAATATGCCAACATCAAGCTCGAGATAACACAATCGAGCGTTTGGAAGTTCGACTTAACTCATGTAAATGTAGTAAAGAGGATCTAAAGTATGATAGAGAGAGAAAAAGGGTGAGAGGAGAGAAATGGGTGCAGTGGTTACATGTTTAATTGCTAATTATCTTGCAACTGGTATCCATTCGTCCAACGTCTACCAAAAATTGCTTGCTGTGTGTTATTTCGGTAACTGCGAAAAGGGAGAAAGAGCGTTGTTTCGTGAGAAGAAAAAAAAAAAAATTTGGAACTCGTCGAAATGAACTAGTGTGCGAACCGTTGCGTCGTCGCACTACTACCAACCAACCTACCACCCCTAGCCACCCTACCAGCTTTTGTCTTTGCAACCGGTGATTTCGACGTTGTTCAGGCAACGTTGAAAAACCGAGAGAGAAAGAGAGAGACGAGTTCACGCTCGCATGCTTTATATTTTCCCTCTTTAAAAAATGTCTGCCAAATTCGAGCGCACAACGACTATCGTGGGACGATAAAAAATATTTCATGCTGGCTTTGAAAGTAACGGAGTTATGAAGAAACTGGAAAATAGAATTTTTAGGATATCATATTTTAAATATCTTTTTAAACGAAATTATTAATCTATTAACATTAAGTTAGTCAGGGAGAAATATGTTTAACTAATAAGTATTATATTATCGAATAAAGTTCCTATAAAATTATATCAGAAAGGTTAAACTTGATCTATGAGTTATTTATTACAAATTTATTGAGAGAAGTAAAATGTAAAAAAAAAATGAGAGAAGTAGAATATGTAAAATAAATAATATTCCTACTTTCTTAAAAGTATTGTATAAACTTTGGAAAAGTAAAATGGCTAGATTCACAAGCCTAAGATCTACATACATCTACGATAAATATTTTGTACACATGTATAATATATATGAACTTGAAAAAAAAATTCTCTCAGGAAAAAATGAAAGCCAAACTTTGTTAATGAAATTTGTTGTCTCTTCTTTTATACTTCAGTTTGCCGAAAGCATCGGACGCACCTGTCGTCAGTGGTGGATCCATCTTCTCTTGGGGCACTAAATTCAAGTACACAGGACGAACGGAAAGGGAGGTCCTGGAGGAATCGGGTCCACTTCGGAAAGAGGAGCCACCAATTCAACGTTGTCAGACGACGTGTCTTAGAAGAAAAGCCAGCAGTGTACCGGCTACCCCAAGTACACCCAGTCAGGACCTCGTAGAAATTCGTTAGTATTTTGTGATTATTATGTCACTTTTTATTCATCAAGTTATATCAAATACTTTTTGACATGGAATGGCTTTAAATCTCTTGCTATTTACTATGAATGTTTTTTTTTTAAATGAAACTATATTCTTTCGATAAGCAAATATTTCTATCATATTTTTTGAAATTAGTTTTTATACACCCAAAGGCTTTTCAACTTCGTTCTCCTTTTCCCTTGACATGCAACATACAATAACGTTTTCACGAACGACACCCTTGACACGTTCAAACGTTTTACCAGAGCGTCAACAGGTGTGTTCACCAGTCAGTCCTTCGTTGCCTTTCAAACTTTTACTTGTTATTCGCGAACGTGATCGAGCGAGGAAGCGGACCATACTTTTCCACCCACTCGAAATCAAAAAAGTTTCACTTCTCCTCGCGGTTATACTTAAATTGCTTCCAACGTCGTTACCACAGGACTTAGGCGAACTTTCAGAAGGTTTATCTCCGCGAGAACAATTTTTGCGTGAGAGATACGAAGAGATTTAAGGGTCTCTTATTCAAAATCTTTTATTATGTAAAATAACATAAGCAAAATATTTTGCTTGTATTCAAATCAATTATTTCCAAATAATTTTTTATTTCAATTACCAAATACTTGTCATAGGAGGAAATATTTTTATTCTATATGTAAAATCTCTTAAAATTCTGTATGTAAAATTTTAACATTAAAAAAAAAAATCTAACACGTGACAGGATACTCCAGTTTGCCACGTAGCTGTCACAGCGCGGGCCTGGATGGTACCGGGATGTCCGAGGGTGGTACCGGTGTCCCATTAAGCTCACCATATTGTCCAGACAATACCTTACCACTCCTGGAGACCGTATCGGAGGACCAAGAGATTCATGCCAGGAGAAACAACGGTTGGTTCGATCGTCCTTTATCAATGTTACTAAATATAGACTACCCTATCTATCTCCCTCTGTCTCTATCTCTCTTTCTATTATTACCCATACTTCTTTTTCCATTAAATTATCAACCCCTTGCCTGATCTATCCTGATCCTTTACTATACTCTTATAATTTGTGCACTTGACGTAAGAGATATATTTAATTTGTCTAATTATTTAAATTAACTTGTATAATTTTATTTTATATATATTTTATTCATAATTTATTACATACATTTTCTTACTTAAATTTATTAATAAAGTGCTCACGCGTAAGTGCACAAATTTCATACACGCATACCAAAATCTATTTATAATATTTATATATACCTATATACATTTGAATGATACTTGAATGTGTTACTCGAAATTTATACCAAAAAAGAATCGAACGTATAACGTTGGATCGTGTTGATTTTTGCAATAAAAATTGAATTAATCTTTGTTAGAAATAATTGACAATAAATTCTTCTACGATTCAACGACTCGTTTAGATTGAAAAAAATATTACAAAATGCATGTATAGGTTCGTTACGAGACGCGTTGCATGTATATTATACTCGAACGAAACGCTCGTAGGAAATGAACGTGACAGAAATGTTGTTGCACGATGTGCTGAAACGGTCCATGAAAAGTGGAACAAGAATTAATTATCTAGGGGAAACGAATTCCGAGGAGCGTTACGTTCGGGACATTTAATCGGATTACGTTAACGATCGAGGTGCCGTAAGACACGCGACACCGATGTCACGATGCAAGTATTGTAAAAATGGATGTGGTTGCGTTTAAAGCAGCGGTGCCGCGTGTGTCACGGTTTATATGCACATGCGAGAGATCAGAGAGCTTTATTTCCATTTTTATTATCATTATTTTTTTCCAAAATTACAACGTCGTAATTAATTTATTATGATTGCTGAATAATTTCTCTTCGATCAAATTAAACACATAATTATTTTATCGGTGATATTATTAATTATTATTATCTAGAATTTGTTTCTTCATTAATGAGCAATTACCCGGAGGTTATAATAATATTGGAGGCAGGAATATCGCCATCGTTTTCAGAGATGAAACGTGACAAAAATGATGCAACGATTATATCTAAAAACTTGATCAGATAAATGAAATAACATTGAACGAATCTTTCAAAAACAAATATTAAAATTATCAAATGAAAAATCTTGTCAGGAAAAGAGACAAGAAAGTATGTATAAACAACATTTTTTATAATCTAACATAAGCTGATCACGCTTTAGGGTAATCCACCTAAATGTAGCCACTTAAATATCTCCTTTATTTCTGACGACGTAACAAATATTTTTAATGCAATATAAATGGTATCACAAGTTGAATGCTTTGGGAATATTATTTACACAAATGAAGGAAATATTTAGGTGACTACATTTTGATGGACCACCCTGTATAAATGATCTAAAAACATTGAGCAATCTTATGTCCATCAAAAGACTATAAACCCCAATCTCTTTCTCTCGCAAGTGACGATTGCCCAGGATCAAACAGATCAAAACGTTTAAAGCCTACCGTTGCCGTTATCTCCGTTGCTGCTGCCGCCGCCATTGCTGCTGCTGCTTCTTCTTCGTTTGGCTTCTTTTAAACCCGTTTGATTTGTTCCTTCCCGTTTTCTTTCTGTTCTTTTAGCCGTAGACGAAAAAGATACGCATGCGAGTGCCACCCACAAGAACACCACTACCACCACCACTTCTACTTCAAATTCTACTTCTACTTCTACTACCTCCACTTCCACGATCACCACAAAAAACCACGCGAAAGTAAAACTGAAATTCCCAAAGAGCACGCTGAACCGACCGCAAGCGTTGTACAGTCAAAGAATAGTGATAGGCTCGGAGGAATTAGCTGGGCGCGATATCGACAATGTTGTGAGACAACGAATAAGTGCCCTTGAAAAGAGTCCCAAAGTCGTCAGATCAACAGCATTGATAATCAAGAGTTCCAAGGTACCTGCCAAGTCCTCCTTGAGTCCAACGACTCCAACAACCCCAACAACGACCTACGCGTTGTCACCTACTTCACCAATGACTGCCACGTCTATGACGAGGACTATGATGACGAGTATAAAAGAGCCTGTGCTGAATGGAAAGTTATCGAAAAATCTTTCAAACGTTGACGTCACTGATAACAATAATATGGCAGGCAAGATAGTCGAAAAGCAGCAGGTAAGCAAGATGGTCCAATGGTGCCAAAACGAGACGATGAAACATCATGATTCGGCGTCATCGACGGGTAATGATAAGAAAACTACAAATGGTTGCGTTTTCTACAAGCGAGAGGCTGGTGGTGTCACGTTTGATGATAGGAATGGGATTTGTGATTGCGTTCGTTACACAGGTAAGATTGATCCTGGCGATCTAATATTGGATAGGATGGATCGTACATGGATTGTCTAACTTTTTTCTCTTCTACTTCTATCTCTTTCTCTTCCTCTCTGTGACGTTACGTGGAATTTTCATGGGTTGTATTTTGTTGGAACGATTTTAAAGGTATGTTGTAGTATACAAAAAAATGTTAGAAATTGTTGTGTTAGATTGCCTGACGTTTTAGTGTTCTTGTTGTTATAACTGACCCTCGTACAAGACGAAAATTTGGACTTTTATTAAAAAGCGTGTTATACGAGGGTTATACGAAAGTACCATGTTACATAGGGGCTTATATCGGGTTTTATCAAAGTCGTAGAAAAATTTGTAAAAAAGATGAAAGAATTTTTGAAAAAATATTTTCTTTGTATCATAAATTGTTTTAAAGACACAACCCGTTAAAATTCCAAATCTTTACCAACTCTCCGTCTATTCTTAACTCCTTCTCTCATTTCTCTGTCTTTTCAACTGTCTACCTCCTACTGTATTTAATGTTATTGGTTTATTCCGTTCGAGCGTTCGATATACATATATACATACATACATACATTTTTTACTTCCGAATTACTTTTCTTTCGCATATTGTATAGTTCAATATTATTGCGGTCGGCATGGGCCTGTGCCTGTTAACGATAAGTTGTCCTAAATTTGATGTCGAGCTGCTCTCGAACGAATTCCGAAAAGATCCATGGTGTTTTTTGAAAATCTAACCTAAAAACCTATTTCACCGGGATCTTTTCGCGTGAAAGAACCTAGAGCTAGCTTTATTCGTTGATCGTCCAAGTATCCTCACTAAAAAAAAAACAAGTCAAATAACTTACATGTGACACTTGGACGACCCAAAACGAAATCAATATAACAAAACTGGATTATCCTTTAACCTGAAAATCTAACGATACTACGCCTATGTGTTTCAGTTGGTCAACACGACGGTGAGGCAAACGATTATTACTTCAGGGACTCCTTCGATCATTCCTCATCGGAGAGTCAGTTATTGGATGCTTCTGGTAAACCTCACAGTCGATCGGGCACACCCGTTCCAAAGATGCAAAAACTTCAGAACTCGAAGCTCTGCTTGCAACAGAAGCACCAGCAGCAACAACAACAACAACAATCTCATCTGGCTCGTAGAATTCAAGCCAAACTTAGGCACAGGAGTCTTCGAATCGTACGACGTTTCGTGCCAGCGTTCATGCTAGCCCTAACCGCCTTCTTCATCAGTCTCGTCCTCATCTTTGAAACCGACACGAATCTCTTCAACAGCCTTCGCAAGAACCCAGAAATGATGGCTTTAAGGAACCAGTACTACGTACCCATGAAGGAGTTCCTCAGGACCAAGTTCGGCCTATTCTGATGCGACCCGATGATGACCGGCTCAAAGGTCGTCCTCCTTCGTCGCTAAGTAGTAGCAGCTCTCTTCGGTGCCAACTCGATGATGATTCCAACTCACTCGCGATTTCTAGCGATAATCAACGTTGCTTGATGATGTTGGGCGCGTCGTTTCTCTTTCTCTCTCTCACAGACACATACATATGGACACATGACTAATTTACTCTATCTGTCTCTCTGGTTTCTCTTTATATTGTTTATTTAATTTATTAACGAAAATGGGGTGAGGATCGTTCAAGAAACAATAGGGTTATTAATGAATGGAATTCTTTCCTTCATCCTATCGCACAAGTTATTGGAAATTTAGTTAAATTAAAATTTGTCTAAAAGTACTCATAATTTGTATACAAAGGCGAAGAAGACAAGACAATTTTAACGTGGTGCGTAGGAGATCCTTGTGTCTCGAGATAAAAAAGGAAAAATAAAACGAGAAAGTGTAGAAAAAAAAGAGGAACCAAAACAATGAGAAGAACCTTTCGTCATTATACAAATATTTGTAATCTCTCGAGAAAAAAAAAGTAAGAAGGAAAAAAAGTGACAAATATTTTTATAAACGATTATATATGCGTCTTTCTATCTACACTCACATACATAAACACACAAGCACATACACGACACACACGCGTACGATAAGTTACCGCGCGAAAGTTCGTAATTCATTTTTTTAAAAGAATCCGCTTCGCGCGAGGAAGATACAGAAGAGATAAAATAACTATCCCAATACGATCTTCGGATCTATACTACGAATCGAGCATTTTTATATCACATACTACGTTTTTTCTAAACTAAGTAATGAAAAAAAAAATCATCTCGTTCGGGATCTCCTCGGTCCACGTTAAATCGTTAACATTAACGAGCGTTAAAAATCTGTAAAGCTAAAAACATGCTTTGACATGTTCAAAAACTTGTCTTCGTGTTAATGTTAACTCAATGTTAACTCAGTATTAACTTAATGTTAACTCAATGTTAATGTAATGTTAAGTCAACATTAACTTAAAGTGAAATTAACATTGACTCTGTGTTAATTCGATGTTAACTCAATGGTAACTTAATGTCAATGACGTCGTTTGTGCTTCGATCTTGGCTGTCATCGAATGGCCTATCGCCTCTGAAAAATATTTAAAAAAAAAAAGAACGCGCGCGAGAGAGAGAGAAGGAGTTCCAAACTTCCGATGCGAAACTTCTATCTATGTTAAGAAAAACGAAAACAAGTTAGAACGATCTGGCGAACTAAACGCGAGTGATATTTTAGCATTGAAGAGAATGAAGGAAAAAGGGAAGAAATTCATGTAATATATTATACATATATATATAAAAAAATTATACCGCGTTGCTAGCGACGTAACGTTTACTAATTATTACTATACATACAATACATATATATTTATGCATGTACACATATACGTATGTATATATGCATACATATGTATATATATATAATTAATTATAGGAATGTTAGGCAATTTTAAACAGTCAACGAAAAGCAATTATCATTTCGGTAGTCTAAGACGTGTACGGTGGTATACAAAAGCGGTTTTAACGATCGAGAATATGTAACGGGTGTTGCGTAAAAAACGTACGCGTGAAAAAAATAGAGAACGAAGAACTTACGAGGACGAAAGCGAAAGTAACATGAAATAAAAGGAAAAAAATGAGACGAATCGAAGAGCGGATTTTTTTTTTATTTTATTCGTTAACTTTATGAATCGTGTGTTCGTTAGGTGCTTTTGGAATACACGAAGACTATTTTCGTTTGACGCCTTCCTCGTCGCGCTTTCGATCCTTTCATAATTTTGTAATAAATAATGAATTGTCGTTACATCTTAGACGCTTGCACGCGTGAGAATTAAAAACGCGACACGATGATGGTGTACCAAAGCGATTGTTTTTACTAATTAAAGAAAAGAAACCAAAAATAGAAGAAACGATAAAAAAGAAAAGAGAAATAGAGAAGGAACGAAGATGAAATATGAGAAATCCTAGAAGGTCTTTATATTTCCTATTTAATCTTGTAACCTTTCTCCTGCGATGTGTTCAAGAAAAAGATAATCTAGCGATCGATAAGAAGAATTATCGTATTATTAAAGATAATAACGATTAACCTGAAAAAAATAGTAAAGCAAATTGTAGGCACGTCGATTTTCTAAAGACCTGAGGATAGAATATATCCTACTAGATTTAACCCAAAAAATTTCCTCTGATTTCGCTTGGGAGCGTTCATATTACCAGAGGGTTGTTAACGTGCTGGGATAAAGAACGAACGTGTGAAAGTCTTCGAAATATCCCCCAGCCCCAATAAATCCCCGTAGACCCCGGGAATCTTTCTTGCTTAAGTTCCATATCGAATTTCACCCTCGCCCCCTACTCCACTTTCTTCTCTCATCCCTTTCGTCGTCCTGCGATCTCTCGCGAGTATGCTTGCTCTCGTGTAAATATACCTTAACAAAATGAATAATTCAAAAAAAAAAAAAAAAAATACAAGCAAAATGGTTTAGCCGACGAAACGAAGGAATCGTTCGTACCGTTCGACATACTTGCGAAAACAAAATTTAAACGGTGCTGAGAGCTGTGTAAAAAAAAGATTACGAAATATAGGCAAACCTCTAAACCAACCCTCCTACCTAGGTACCGTCACCCATTTTTCCTGAAAGTGCCTACGCTGTTCTAGAATCTTTAAACGAACGATGAAAGAATGAGAAAAACAAAATGGTAAAAAAAAAATCGCCGTTGTTTCGCCGAGGGCAGATTTTTGTAATCGTTCGCGATTCGTTCCCTAATGTATATCCGCCTTAACGCTAGAAGAAATTTTTCAAGGGATCGTGAGAAAAATAGTAGGAGGAAAAGTCGAAAAAATGAAAACGATAAGGGAGGGATTGAGGCTGAAAAAAAGGGTATAATTATTATGTAAAATTGTTCTTCACAGGAAAATGCTCTTTACAAATGAAACAAATTGAAGAAGGAATATCATCGAGCACGAGCGGTTCTAAACTCTTAGAATGGTATTCGTGCCGTATATCTTCGATCGTAGACGCGGTCAGTAAAAAAGGGCAAAAAGCGTAATGCATATTGAAGAAGATGAAAAAAAAAAAGAAAAAAAACATTTAGAAACCAATAAAAACGGAGTAAACAAGTAATAAAATGAAGTTACCGCGAGCTCGACACGGCGACCTTCGCCAGATCCGAAGGATGCTGCGGACGACGAACTGCAAATTGTATAAAATTATATAAAAACGTATGTCAATTGCAATATAATGTAACTTTAGATATATATACGTATACATACATATAGATATATATATTTAAAACAAAAAAAAAAAAAAGAATAAAGAGCGATGTTGTTAAGTAAAAAAAGAACAAAAATTCGAGGGAAACGATATAAAAGTTGAGGAACGATACAAATTTTTCTCTTTTCTTTCTTCATAAAAAACTTTAATTAATTATCGAAAAAGTCAAAAGGCGATTCAACGTTTTAATTTACATAATAATTATTAGTACCAAAGTATCGTTCGGCAATAGCGAATGAATAGATCCTTAGAAAAATGGCGACAAATTTGGAGAGATGAATAGGGGGCGGGGCTTAATCGACGAAAATTTCGAAACGAATAAAAAAAAAAATGTGCCGTGATATGCGTGTGAGTGTGAACGTGTTAACGAGGGTTGATCGTATGCGTCTAACGATATAATGAGATATAATGAACAATTAAGTAATGATATTATTTAAATAATATATATACGATAAGAAGCTTCGACGCCGAACGAACGGTCGATTAATTTCCGCGTTCGCATAGCTCGACTCGCTTTTATATAGCTTACATATCACGATCGTGCCGAGTGTGTCCGAACGCGTGCGCGCGCGCGCGTCCAGCGAGTGTCGTCGTTTTTTTTATTTTTTTTCTACGCATCGATCATAAAGGAAGTACAATTTCCTAGATCGTTAACGAAATAATAATAATACTAATAATAATAATCGTTAGAAGTCGGTTTCTAGCGTGTCGTACGTATGAGCTAACCTAAAAATCAAAGATCGTATTCGTTGTTGAGGTATCGCTGATATGATTTTGAAGAAATGGCTGAAATCAGTGAAATAGTTGCTTGGCAATTAACTTCTTTGGAGATATTGATACATATACATGTACACGTTTAGAATTATTAACATTTTTTTAATAAAAATATAACAGAATTTAATTTTGTAGTATTTTATTCTACTAGAAGCTATATTTGGCGAAAAAGAAAATATTTTGATGATGTTTTTTAATATGCTGAATTTAATTTTTTTGAATGAAAATTAGGACTATTTGTTATGAAAAAAACAAATGTATAAACGTGTTTGTGTGTGTGTGTGTGTCAGTATTTCTGGAAAAGTTTAACACGTTGATCGATATCTTACGTCTCTTTCTCTCTCAAACTCGCGTGATCTTACCTTGCGTGTATAGTAACTAGCCATGAATAAGGTACTGAGTATTAGAGAAAGAAGTGGAGTAATTAATTAGGTTTATTACGAGACGTGTGCCGAGGACAATGAAAACGTGCGAACAATCATTTAAAAAAAAAAAACCAATACTTCTCACGGAAAAAAAAACTCGGTGTAGGTGATGCCACCTCGTTGTTGGTGTTTAAAAAATCAAAAAACGAGATGATAGTCTTTGATATGACACGGGCACGTCCCCCACCCCCCATTTTTTCTATTATAATCGATAATCGTTATTTAAAGGAACCTAATCACGTGGGAGAAAACGAGAAGACAAAGTCGTGCCAAGGAAACTTGTAGTATGGGAACCAGAATGGCCGTCAATCGGGATAATCCGTGCGTAAGAATTTCGAAAAAAAATCTATAAGAAATGTAAAAAAAGAAATGAGAGTAATGTGAAAAAAAAAATACGATCATTTATAATCTTACGTCCTTCTCCATGACGTTCGTCTGTCGTGTATAATTTTTGTAACATCCTGCTATCTTTACACTGCTTTCATTTTTTTTCAAAACCATTTTTTAGCAAGTCATAATAAAAAAAATTATTTTTTCTTTGGACTATTTGCAAAATGCATTTTTTCGCCAAGAAAAAAATACTTTTCACGTCAAAATGGCGATTGGCGATCTAAAACAAAAAAATTCGCACTTTTTCAAACGAACAGAGAGAAAAAACACCATAAACACGATTCGACGTATGTATGTGCATGTGTAATTGAGTACTTAATAAACGTCTTTCAATACGCTCCCGTTACAAATCCCGTCAAGCTGCCCGAGGAAGAGCCACGGAGATAAAGGAAAGAAAGAAGCAGAAAAAAGTCTGATTACCGAGCGCTTCGTTCGTGATTGCGTGAGATAAGAAAAAGAAAAAAATTGACAAAAAAAGAATAACGAAGGATTTTTACGAGACGGCTGTTCACATTTACGCGCGAGGTTCTTCATTGCGAACGATCGATAATATAATAAATGTATGTATGTATCTATACGAGGAAAAAAAAAAAGATGCTGCGCGATCATTGTAATGTAAGAACATTGATATATAAAATAAATGAGGAAAGTAATCTTTTTCATTTACGAGGACTTTCGGAAGTATGACTTTTCATGCGATCTCCCCCTTCTTCGCTCATGCATCCCCAAATAATTTAACGAATAATAAAAATAATAGGAAGATAAAGAATCGATGAAACAGGGAAGGTCGATAAGGTAGGAATCCTTAAACTTTGTCGATGAATAAAAAGTCGGATGTTCTGCACATCCAAATCAGAGTCCAAAATATTAATGATATCATTTTTATTATCAATAAAGAAGAATATATAAGAAACTACTTTACCTCATCGTAATCACTCTCATTATATCCTAAGTTTGTATAATCATAACCATCGAAGCGATAAGCAAAATAATTTATAATTTATTACATCATTCAAACAGCACACGTGACATAATTAATTAACATTACAAGCTCGTTTTATTAAACGCAATACGCGAACGCAGACCTCACGCATTTGCCCCTGCGTTCGCTCCAATGTTTCCCTTTAGGACACGATTGGAGTATTAAATTGCCATCTTTACATACGTAATATTTACTGCAGACACATTCGTGAGGTATCGTTTTACCATCGGAACCCTCAGGGCAAAGATCTTCTTCTCCACTACAGCTGCCACTGCTACTATCGCTGATACTACAACCGCTACTGCTACTGTCATTACTACTATCAATTTCGTCGCTGTCTCCCTTGTCTTCACTGCTGTCTTTGCCATTGCTGCTTCCTTTATCTTCACTGCTGTCTTTTCCATTGCTGCTTCTCTTGTCTTCACTGCTGTCTTTGCTATTGCTGCTGCCTTTGTCTTCACTGCTGTCTTTGCTATTGCTACTTCCCTTGTCTTCACTACTGTCCTTGCCATTGCTGCTTCCTTTGTCCTCGCTGCTGTCTTTGCTACTACTGTGGTCCCCACTACTCTCTTCGCTACTACTTTTACAAGTACTGCCTCCAGACTCACAACTGCCACTACTCTCTTCGCTACTACTACTACCCTTGCCTCCACTACTCTCTTCGCTACTACTTTTACAAGTACTACCTCCAGACTCACAACTGCCACTACTCTCTTCGCTACTACTACTTTTACAAGTACTACCTCCTGACTCACAACTTCCACTACTCCCTTCGCTACTACCACTACCCTTGCTTTCACTACTCTCCTCGCTACTACTTTTACAAGTACTGCCTCCTGACTCACAACTTCCACTACTCCCTTCGCTACTACCACTACCCTTGCTTTCACTACTCTCCTCGCTACTACTTTTACAAGTACTGCCTCCAGACTCACAACTTCCACTGCTTCCACTGCTTTCATTGCTTTCAGTGGTTACTACAGGAGATGGTGTTTCGCATCCAGCATCCTTTGGGTAAGTGCAAACCTGCAGTACCTTATGGAAATGAAGTTTTCCACCCTGCCAAGACTCTGGGCAGTCCATCTCGTACTTAACACCATGTGAGCATTTATAAAATTTCGTGCAGTCACTCTCGTGCGCTAGGTGTACCGTGTAATTCTTTGGATCTTCCAATGGACATTCTGTTGGTACCGGGAGTATCGGTTTCTCGCCGGGATTCCAAGCCTTGGCAACGATCACGGCGATCGTGAAGACGATCAGTAGTTGGTAATTTCCTAAAAATTGTTCGGTAATATGGTTGAAATTGAATTTTTTCAAAATGGCGTGTAATAGGGGTATCGTTTGGAAGCTAATGGATCGAATGTTGAACTTTAAATTGGATTTAGTACACTTTGGAGAAAATCAAGTGGAATAATTGACATTTTGTGAAGTTTTCTAATGGTAGACGGACTGGAAAATTCTCATTTGATATAATTGTGTTGTATTGTAAAAATTGGGTTTTTTAAAAATGAATACGTAAGATGTTTAAGTATCTAAGGGTAACGAGACTTACCTGTCATGTTAAAAAAATCCTGTTTGCATTCAACGCCTCGAATTGGTGATGTTGACTGACACGATCGGAAGATAAAAGATGACTTTTATATATGCCCTGATTATTATCGGTTTTTTTTATATGCAACGTATCTGCAGAAATTTTATCGTATGGATAATCTGTAACGTCACTTATCTTGCTTTTTTCTTTCACGCTGTATAACATTTGAAAGAGATTAATAATGAGCAAAGAAAAATCTGGAATAATTAAATATTATATTTAACCCTTAATTACTCGCGTGGAGTATACACGTTTGTTGACTGTTAAAGAAGACGGCTATACTTTACTATGATGTTGATTCTTTATAATTTTATTAATAAATATAATAAAAATCAGTAAAAAATGTATTTTATTTTACTTTTGAAATTGGGGTTATATATGCCCCAGGGTTATTTATTGACGCGAGTAATTAAGGGTTTATAAGAAGCTGAGAAATCCTGATTGGAAAAATTGCTAAGTAAAATATTTTTACACTATTTATACCGCATTAAAAAGGCTCATCCGTGATGAAATTGATTACCATTGTTTTATAGCTCTTTATTGTACCAAAAGCTTTGGGATTTGATAAAGACAATATGCACTTATGGTAATTGAAAAAGTCAGAGGATTAAAAAAGAATGAAACAACACTTTTGTATATTTTAAATGCAACAACATAGTATCCCCTGCATGCGTCATTCCGATAATCGTATTGGTGCATTTTGATTGATGATTCATATTTACATATTCTTTTCGTTGAACCAACAGATTTATAATCTCATATATTGCATGTTATCGACAGTCTACGATTAAATTATCGCTGACGGAAGCTTGATATAGAATCTTTTTCGTCGAAATTATTAACTGATGTCGCGACACTTTAAAATAACAATCTTTGTTCCGCATACTTTTGCTATTTTTAAAAAAAAACTGAATTTTTGTGTCTAATTCAATTATTTTTTGTATACAATATAAATTATTGTATGTAAAGTGATTAGCTTTTTTATGTTTATTCTTATTCAAATACTTTATCGTGATAATTACGTATTGTAGTTATCAATAGAATGATAACCACACGCGGAACAAGTAAACGCAACAAGCATACGTTGTAAACACATTTTGAAGCATTCATTTGATCTGTTTCGGAAATATTTCATTTATCCAATCGATATCAAAGATTACTGTGGCCGAAATAACGTTTGAGATCGTGTATTCGGTCACGGTATCAGTATAATTTCATGTTTGAGATCGTCCCAAGGTCATTTTATGTCAAATCATCGAATATGTTTCGACGTAATAATTTGAATGTATAATATCTATAATTAATATTAAAATATTTCTTATTACTACGGTAGCATTGAATTAAACTCTTTTCATAAGATTTAACAAGTGTTTCTTTAACAATTTCGCAATAGTAATTATAATAATTTTATGTGGAAAATTAAAAATAGAAGTAAGAATATTACTTCTAACTTCGGATGACTTCGAACTTCATCGCGGCTGCCATTATCTGCCATTGCACGTCACGTGGTCTTCGATAAAATGGCGATACATATTTATTTTATCCGGGAAAAGAAAATGTTAGAAAATTAAAGCTGGAACGATAAGACGGCAGTGTTTTTTGAGAATAGGTAATAAATAATAAAAATCAACGTAACGCAAAAAAAAAAAAACAAGATAAAAATATTAATTTACTTTTATTTTCTATTTTCAAGATTTTTTCTTTTCTTTTGTTCTTTCGAACGAAAAAAGATTTTTTTTAAAGCTGAATCGTAGATGGAGCCTTTGTCTTCTTCCCCTTTCCTCGCCGTTGCTCGATCCATCTGAATGTCGACGTCGACGATGAAAAACAAAGATGGAATAATCGAATAAAAAAATAATAATTTGTTTTTTTGTCACAAAAACCAGAGCAATAGCATTCAAACGATTTCACGATGTTGCAGAAATAGAATAAGAATTCTAATAACAGTGTAACGTTTACACATATTTTAAAAATAAAATAAATTATGGTAAAATAATTCTGAAAACTACATTCAAGATCACAAATAAATTATTATTATCAACAAAACCTAACAAACACGATTGCTCCGGTCCATATATAGAAAAAATCGGATGGAAAAGTGTCGGTAAAGAAGGAAATTTGAAAAAATGGGAAAGAATCAGTCGCAAACTCTCTCCAAGTACACCAAGCTGCTCTCTTTCTATTTCTCTTGCATCCTTCTCTCTCTCGCTCTCTTTCTCTCTTCGAAGATTTAAATCAATACGAAATTAAACAAAAATGCTATCCTTTTTTTTTCTTTTACTCGAGCCGAAGATCGAAGAAAAAAACGTTTCTCGTGTTTTCTCTCAAGAAAAATTACGTTTTTCCCCTAACTCTTCGGCATCGCCCACCACACATCTCCTTCTCTCTCTCTTCACTTTTATTTTCATAAAATATTTAACGATCAAACACTTGTATGCGAGCACATATACTCCCACACATTCACAGACATACACATATTCTCTCTCTCACACGCTAATATTCCCACTCTCTCTCATTTTCTCCTTTTTTTTCAGCAATTTATCCTTCCCCGTTCAGTTTATATCCATTTATTACAAAAAAGTGTCCAACTCAATGGCAGTCTGTTCTCGGTGATACGGAAAACGTGATTCGAGTTTGTCCCCGAGGCGCCATCGCGTTCCTCGCAAGACGAGGGGGCTAAGCAAAAATTTCTTATCTTAAATAAACAGAAAAAAAAGAAGGGGGGCGGCACAACGTGAAAGCCCGAAACGCGCTTTCCGTCTCTAATCGTTATTTTTTTTTTTCAAGGAACTTTTCTTTTTATACCTCTTACTCTGATAATAATAATAATAATAATTAGTAATAATAATAATAATTAATAATCGTTATCGTAATCGTAGTCGTAGTGATAATAATAATAATAATCATAATAATACACAATACTAATGACATCGCGCGTCTAATCGCGATTAGAAACACGCCGGTGCACATGTTTCACGATTTCGCTCATTCACACTTATCTCTTTTTCTCTCCGTGGATTTGAAATTGTTTCGTCAAAATTATTTCGAAGAAAATCGAATTTTTTCTTCAATCGATTTTTTACTCGTCGTTGCATATACTTTTTTTTATTAGAGAGTATAAAAAAAAAGAAATACTACAAGGAAACGTGTAAAGTTCGTCGAGGTTCGAAAAAAAAAAAAAAAGAAAAAAAAAACGATGAAGATATTTTTCGACGTTTCACGCTCGTGCATATTTTTTTTCTTTTTCTTACTCTCATATACGTACGCCAACGCAATATTTACGCGGAAAACGCACGCGCAAAATCACGCCGGTCGATAGTTGTTGCGTCAATCACGAAAAAAACGTGTTTTTTTTTTTCTGAACTTGACGGTATTTTTTTTTTCTTAGCTTCGAACGTCTTTTTCCTTGTATATTCGTATAACTTTTAATTATCTCGCATTAATGTTTAATTAATAATCGTCCACTTTCTTCCTTCCTCTCTTTGTCTCTGTCGCACACGCATAAATCGACGCTGTCGTACTCATTCACGCTTTCTCACTCTCTCTCTCTCTGTCTCTCTTGCATTCTTTTCTTTCATTTTTTTTCACTTTACTCGCACGCCATTTTGCTATATCTTTACTCGCTACGCTCAACGGATCACGTTTAATTAATTAATTAATTATTCGAGTTTTGGTTTGATCGAGCCCGTGGCGACCGACAGGGACCGGGTATGGCCTCGATAGAAAAATAATCTGGATTTGTTAGCAGCGTGCTCGTTCGAATAAGTGCAGAATCGATCGTGTTATTTGTTAAAAGTTAGTATTTCGTCTGTTAATAAAAAAGAAAAAAAGTAATGAGAAAATAGAATATTTTTTTTTTAAATTCCTGGCATATTTTATTTAGAAAGAAATTATTTTCTTCTCTCATCTATAACAGGGATCTACTTTATCGTCAGGAAAAGAATCCAAATAAAAAATTAATTAAAGCTTCACGTTCAGTGACCAATGAATCACTGACTGTTAAAAAATAACGCGAGTCATTCCGCTTACGAGCATCATCTTTAGCCGAATTTTTTTGTTCGTCGTCGTGCTCTCACCATCGGAAATACACTTTGTTTTTTATATATAGATATAAATTAACATTGCTCTATCTCACCGTCTAGCTACTTTGTCGGCATTTCTCTTTAATATCTTTACCATTATTTCCGAAAAAGGGAGAGAGAGACGAACGCGCTTGAATTCGTTCTTTTTTTTTTTTTTTTTATTAACTTTTTGAAGCCAGCCTGGTCGCCGTCGGTCGCCATTTGCAACGAGAGTACAAATATTTCTTGTTTCTTTCTTTCTTTTTTTTTTTTAATCATCTTCCTCTCCCACTCTCCACCCACGTTCTCCATTAATTATTTAACCTTAAAATGTAAAACCACGTCTTTCGCTAATAATAACGCGCTCGCTCTTCTTTCTAAAACATTTTTTTTCGAACGAGTCTTTTTTTCTCTCTGTCTCTCTCCTTCCACCCTCCCCCACCCCACCACCATTTTGTTCTGTGTAACCACCTCCCCCTACTCGTACTACCTACGACAGATTTTCGTTCGTACTTTCCGTACGAACGCGTAATTTCAGTTTGTCTTTTTTATTTCGGAAAAATAAAAAAAAGAGTAACAGAAAAATGATATCATATACCGGGTGTCCCACGTTAATTTGTATATTTATATATATATAGATATATCTGCGCGTATGTATATATATTCATATATGTATATATACATAAATATAAAATTTATATATATAGTGTCAACGATTAAAAAAATGGCGATTTTGCGTACGTCTTATCGCCTATCCGAAGATATCTTCGCGTGCCTTCGACCGAGTATAAAAGCATAAAACACGACAAACATAAAGAAAAAAAAAAAAATTAAAGAGAAATCATCTCGAACGACAAATCGGCTCGGAAGTCATCATTCGTTTCGCGCCAATATGGCGTCGGGTGGGTGTCGGAGGTGGGGATAGGGTGAAGAAAAAAATGCATTTTGTACAGGGAAACAGTCGATGTCCCGGTGTGAAAGTACGATTTATAATGTACGAACATATCCATTTATTTATCTAATATCCCTTTTTTCTTTATAACGATTAACGAGCTTACAAAATAAAAAACAACAAAAAACGGATGAAATAGCGTAAAAAGAAGTTGCTTATATCCGCCATTTTCTTTCGTACTTTCACGATGGAACAGGAGAAAAGAAATGCAACTGTTAATACGCTCGAGGTCACGTGCGTGGAAGAACGCGTCCGCCGAAATCACGTGACCCGTGTTACGATTGGCGGTCACGCGCAAATTCGAATTCCGCGATTATTTTTCGACGGAGGACGTCCTTTCTTTTCGAATAATAGGCGAGAAAAGTGTAACGTTTTCATTGTCGTCCATAAAAAAAAGGACACGGAACAACGACGCATCGCGTCGAGTCTTTGAACGAACGCAACTCTTCTAATCGTCTAAATTCCATTCTTAACCTCTCCAAAGGCTTTCATCCTCCATTTTTTTTTTTCTTTATCTTTACGTATTCGTTTAAATAATCTCGATCGATTTCACGCATTGTTTGTTTTTCTTTTGCAAGGAAAAAAACAAATTTATATTACCTTACTTCACAATAAATACTTCCCTCGCTCCAAAAAAAAAAAATTAACAAATTCAAACAATGCTCGTACGAAAGCCTTAGGAAGATTAAACGTTTCTCCTAATTGCTATTAAAGCAATGTACGTGTGTCTCTGTGTATGTGTAGGTTACGTACACTCGATAAACGTGTACGATTTTTGTCGTGTAGGTTAGTGTATTTGTGTAAATTCGTGTACACGGTGGTACACTTTTTTTCGTATACATATTTTTCTTTCATCATCTTCAAACTTCCCCTTCATCTTCGTCATCTAACGCGTATCCACATATCTCGAACGGTGCATATGGAAGCGCCCTTATTAGAAAACTATCGGAGTCGCGTCGCGTGACGACGCGTCTGGAGTCGAAAAAAAAAATGTAGAAGAAAAAAAAAGGGATGGTGGAAAAAGTGATTAAAAAAAAAAGAAAAAAAGAAGAAAAAAGTACACTCGACTCCATTTTGTTTTAGGCCCTCGTGCGTCCTCGCGCGAACTTCGACATCGAAGATTGCTTTGTACGTGTTATTATAATAATTATTCTTTACTTGTTTTCCTTCGAAGAAAAAAGAAAAAAAAAAGGGAGAAAAATTTCTTTGTTTTTTTTTTTTTCCTTCTTTCCTTTTCGTTACTTCCCCCTTCCCCCTCTTCTTTTAACCCTCCCAATGTTTTAAATGGGAATTTCTCGCGAAATTCTTTTATAATAATTAATATTAATTATAACTGTCGTGCGTTTTGTGGAAATTTCGCAAATTTCTTGCTCTTGTCTCTCATTCGTCCATGTAGTCAACCATCAACGAAAAGACGCTAACGATGAACGATGATCAATAATGATCGATGTCGTGAAAGGTACGAAAAGCCTGTTTCTCGAGTGTTATGTACGTTCACGTATACGTATAAATATAGATAATATCTATATTACATACTTATACATGTATGTGTGTTAGTGTACGTAGACATCTCGTATGTGTCACGGAACTATTTCTTCACTCTCTTCGCCTGTATCATACATTTAGTCAGTTTTTCACACTCTCCTACTTATTTTTGTCAACACACACACAAACATACGCATAAACACATACACACACACATACACCCATACACCTACTTCGATTTGTTGACGAAAGTTATGTAACCTACGTAATCGCGCGTCTAATGCATCGCGGACGTAGCTAATAATGATTAATATATTGTATAAATACGTGTGTATATATACATATACACAGAAATATATATATATACATACACAGTACAAATAGTGATTAGCTTTTTCACATTTACCGATTGACACTATTTAATAATCTCGTACTCCATCACGTTTACTCGTCTAGCAATTCCTACGTACCTAAATACAAGAAGTCCCTTTTTATTTTTTAACTAAAGGTCCGCTTAACATTACGTGTATGTATGTATGTGTATAATACTAAGTGCATGTGTATGTGTTGTGTTACGTACATACATACGGTGTACGACGACAATATCTCTGGCTTAATAACATACTCGCTCGTTTATTTACTTACTTACATACTTAACGAGTAGCCTATAATTAATTCTGTTTTTTTTTTTTATCTTTCTCTTAGGCATAGATATACGCTTTAACTTCTTATACATCGTTTAACGTCGTCGTGGAAAAATGTCAATAGTTTAATAGTTAATAGTTTTAGAGTAATAGTAGTAATAGTAGCAGTAGTAGTAATAGTGGTGGTAGTAGTTAGTAATAGTAATAGTCGTAGTGGTAGTAATAGTAGTAGTAGTAGTAGTAGTAGTAGTAGTAGTAGTAGTAGTAATAGTAATAGTCGTAGTGGTAGTTATAGTAGTGGTAATAGTAATAGCAATAATAGTAGTTGTAGTCGTTAGTAAGTAATAGCAATAATAGTAGTTGTAGTAGTTAGTAAGTAATAGCAATAGTAGTAGTAGTGGTGATAGTATTAGTAATAGTAATAAGTAATAGCAATAATAGTAATAATAGCATTAGTAGTAGTAACAGTACTAGTAATAGGAGTAGCGGTAGCAGCAGCGTTAATAGGTGGCAATAGTAGTAGAATAGTAGTTAATAGCAACAGTAGCGATAATTAATAGTAGTGGTAGTTAATAGTCGTGATAGTAGTCGCGCAATTGGTTAGCGTCAGCATCAGCGGCGGCATTGTGATTTTTGCGTAGCAGCGGTGACAATAACGATAGTAATAGTAGCGGTAATAATTATTAACGATAGTAATTTTTGTCGTCATTGATAATTCGCGATTCGAAATAATATCTACGATGACTTTATTTTCATTAGTATCTGAACTCGATGATTCGAAAGAAGGTAAAAATCGTGAACGTAGAAACGAACCTTTTCTTTTGGTTGTCTTGTAAAATACGTTCGCTTATAATGCGTTTTGAATATACACACACACGTATACATAGATAATTTATATACGTATATGTGTATACGTAGTTGCAGATCTCTCCGTTTCTGTCGCAGGTCGATCGATCGATCGTTTCGGCCCGCGAACTCGATCGTTCCTCCCTTCGAAAGGCACGAGAAAATGTTTAATTACTCTTTCGTATGCGCAATCTCGTATATGTATATGTATATACGTGTGTATGCGTCTACATGTATGTGTGAATGTGTGATTGTGTGTATATGCGATTATACGTACACGTATAATCGTACGTAGAAAAAATTTGATCGAATACGTATGTGTATATATATACGTATATATATATATATATATATGTTATACGAAAGTAAGTACGTATATAATACGAAGTAAAAGGATCCAAAGTGCGGGCATTTTTGTTAAACTGTTAATATTAGTTCATTTTTTTTTTTTGTTCAGACATTATTTTTTTTTTTTGTTCGAAAACGTCGCCTCTCCGAGCTCGTTTGATCTGTTCTTTTTATTTTCTATCTTTTTCTTTCTCTCTCTCTCCCCTGGAAGTAGAAAAAATGTGAGAAACGTGATCTTTCGTCAGTCGAAAAAGGGTCCGTTAGGATCGACGAGTCGACGATCGACGGAGGAGAAGAACGATCGATCAATGATGCGCTTTTTTACGGCTCGATCGATATCTTTCTGCTTTCATTTTTTTTTTTTTGCCAACCGAGACGCACTACGGCGACTACATCTTATATATACGGAGAAACGAAAAGACGGGCTACGGGCATATTTGGCACAGATCAGACGGAATTCCTTCGTTATTCTGGCCGATTAGAAAGTTTTTGTTAGAGGAAATTAAGAAGTGGGATCGACCGCTTATGTTCGTACGTATACCATTCGCGGGTATTAACGTGAACATGTTTGACATGGGCATGTTCAACGTGAACATGTCGAAAAATGAACATGAACATGTCAAAATAAACATGAACATGTCAGAAATGAACATGTACATGTCGAAACATGACCGTGCACATGTTCAACGATGACATGTTGAAGTTGAACATAGAAATGTTCAGCCTGAACATGTTGAAAATTGGACATGGACATGCTTAACGTGAACATGTTGAACATTGAACATGAGCATGAATAACTGTGTTTGGTAATGGCCGTGTTTAAATATTAAACTTACGGTGCGTATTTTGATTAATTTTTTCGCGTTTAGATACTCTATCTCTGTCTTTCGCACTTATTCTCTCTTTTATTCTCTATCTCGCTCTCATTCACTTTTCCTTCTATACTCTTGTTTCTCATAAATCGAGGTAACACCGTGGGTATCGAAATCACAAAAAAAAAAAAAACTATACGCGTGTTCGTCGTGCTACTTTTATCTCTTCTAATCGTCGTCACTGTACAGGTTTTTTCTTTCTCTTCTCGTACTGATATAACAATGTAAAAAAAGAACGCAAGTACGTATATATACATACGTATAATTATACGAGGTGCGTACGAATCGTGGTGTATGAATTTTACGGGTTCGTAGAGCTTCGTTGAGTGGAATAGTAATATGGTATTTTTTTTTTTTTTGCTGAGAAATTCATTCGACCAGCTATAGATTCGGTTTTCAGAGACATTCAATAATATTCCGAGGAAATGGATTGGTTAATTTGATTCAGATCGATTATCGTGAATGAATGCAATTTTTCATTAATTAATGAATACGCGCTCGTTCATGGTACAAAGTTTAACTTACGAGCTAAAAAGTAGAATGCCTCTGCAAATTGTCGTTGCCTTATTGATTATAAAATAAAAAAAACAATAACAACTGATCATCGTAGGATTTAATATTAAAAAAAAGAAACTGTTGAAGGTCACTGAAATTGATTAGCATAAAGTATTAAATCGATGTAAAAAAAAAAAAAGGATAATCGAAAACCACTGAAACTTTATTAACTTTATTTTAATACTACGTTTATTCTAATACGATGCGTATGTAACACGGATGAAAAAAAAAGATAACTGAACTCCGAGGGGTGAAAAGAAAAAAGTAAAATAAAGGAATATATCGCTCCTATAAAAAGTACATAATGAAATCTACTACTTGATGATCGATAAAAATCGATTAAAGAAATTCTCTCCGCTCTTCAAGCCCGTAAAGTTGATAAAAAAATTTATACACACCCCGTATATATACATCATACAAATAGACAATACGGAGGCTTACGTGCTAGAAACGCTATCGTAATAGATACTCGTCTTAAATCTAAAAAAGGACTCTCTCTCTCGCACACACACACATATATACACACTATCTCTAGGAAAATGGAGGGGAAGAGGATAAGGGGGACTTTCGAGGATCCTTCGAGATTCGGACGAACGCAGAAACGAATAGAGAACGTGTCTCTCTCTCAAATCAGACTCACCATACAAACATGTGTACGTACATATACAAGTACGTATATATAAGTATATACATACGCACTACAAAGAAATAAAAGAAGAAGAAGTATATAAAATCAAGGACGACGAGGGATCCTCCACCGATCTTTTCTCGATCCAACCCTCTCTCTCTCATTCACTCTCTCTCTCTCTCCCCCACATCCTAACTAACTAATTCGCTATCCACGAATTTCTAATTTAATCGTCGAGACGATGCTTCAAGACATACTCACACTTAGGAACATACGTACGTTAACGTCCGCGCTAATCGGACTACACACAACACTATTATGAAGTCCTTCGTCGCGGCCATTTGACTACCCTAATAATGTCGATAGCAATAATGATAATGACAATAATAATAACCATACTCGTAATTATAATAATCATAGTAATAATAATAATAGTATGAATAATGACGATATTAATATTATTAATAATGATAATAATAATAATAATGTTCGACCGTGACGAAGAAACTCGAGGAAGAAAAGGAAGAAGAAGATGAAGTAGAAGATGATGAAAAAGGTTCCCTCCCTTCTTTTCGAGGTTAGAGGTTCACGTCGCGTTCGAAGTATAATAATATAGAGCTCGTTTTTACCGACGAGGGTCGATGATGGAACGTGTCGCATTGATTTTTTCGTTCAGTGCACGGTGGAACGCGCGAGTAGGGTGGATCACGAGTGCTTGACTACGATCACGCCTGGCCGTTGCTGGGCCTGTTGCTGAACTTGGAACTGGAGGAAGTTGTTGACGTCCGCGGCATGAAGCAATCGTTGCTTCGTCGTCGTTGTCGTCGTTGGGGAGGATGTTGTCGTGGGGATTGACGAACTTGGGTTGGCTACAGCTGACACAGAGTTTGCCGTTACCGATGCCACTAATGTTGCTGGTGTTGGGAGCGACGAGGATTGGTCGGTTGCAGTTGATGACGGCGAGGTGGATGTTGATGTTGTCGTGGAGCATTTTGGGTTAGATGGGTGGCTCGTTTTTGGGGTAGATTTGTTTGTCAGGGCTAAAGGTTCGTCGCTGAACAAATGGTCACCCTCGAGATGGCGAATTGCCTCGACGATTGTTTCTAAATTCTGTCGAGACGTGTTCGCTAGGTAAAGCCTTGCCTGGGGCGTGCCGTCGTCCAAGGAATTTGACGGTGATGGTAGTCTGTAGGAAAAAGGGTTGAGAATTAGTTATGTAATTTAAGACAATTGGTCTAGAATAATTGGGTTATACTATTAGATGAATAGATAGAATGAAATAAAATTACCTCTCAACTTCGACTTTGGGCTCAGCCTTCATCGCAGCCTCCAAAACACTCGGCAATCGTTGCGGCTCCGCCGGTGGTGAAAACGGTCTACTAGGACTAGCCGTAATGTACTGTGGCGAAGCGTTCTTAAAATCTGCATTCGACGAGGCATAAGTGACTCGACTCGCCGAGGAAAAGGAATCCGCCGTCGTTTGCTCCTCCAGGCTCGCGAATACCTGACTCTGAGCAAATGCAACAATTTTTGGACTACTCGGTCTAGACTCTTCCTCCTTTAATTCTTCGGCTGGTACCAAATCCCCAGGCTGAGGTGACAAGGGTGGTGAACTTGGTTCGGGACTCGATGTCTCTACCGTTTGAGTCGAACCAACAGCAGGTATGGACATTACCGAGACTACTTGCAAAGCTGCGACGGCTTCTTCAGTTTCTTGGCTCATTACGTTGTCCGTGTGTTCGATCACCTGAAGGACATTATAAAAAGAGGTTAATACTTTATCGATAAGGCTGGAAAGTTATCCATCCAAGTGATTAATCGATATAAACGCATTCGCTAAACTTTTTATTTCAATTCAACTATAGCTAAAACCAGATGTTCAAGATGATTATATAGAATTCTATCTTGTAAGACATAAACAAAGACGAAAAATAGTATTATATATGTACCTCGTGAGGTTGGTAGGTGATCAGCTGATTGTCCCGGAATCTATCAGGATACAGCTGACTCTGAATGGCCCTCATTTGCTTCTCCAAATGCAGTCTCGCGTGACGTTCTCTCTCCAACTGTCGTCTAAGCTCGACAACTTCGCTGCTGACCACGGAATGGCCCTCCGTCGTCACGGTTATCACCGATAAAGGTTCCGGTGACATACTGCCCAATCCTTCGTCGCCACTTTCGCTCACGTGAACGGGCAAACTTACGACGACACCTGTTATTTTACAACATGAACACGTGAATGTCATCGATTGTCAGGATAGTAATTATAATATATAATTTCAACTTAAAACATTCCTAACATCATCCTCTATAATTATTAAAGCAAAACTCACCTTGATTATCGGGCTTGCGTTTCTTGATAGGCAAATCACCACCCTCGTGTTGATTCACTAATCGTTTTAACTGACAGTTCTGTGAAAGTAACTGCGTTTTCTCTTGCTCCAGTTGATAAATATATTCGGCAGTTTGTTGAAGTATCGCAGCCTGTAACAAAAAGGAATATTCGATTCAAAATTTGCCAACATTATAAAATTCTATATTTTATAGTAATAGTTTAAAAATCGGTTAATCTACTGATAGGGTTGCCAATACTGATCAAAAAGACGTTTTTAGCTTCCATATATCCATTTTACAGCAATAGTTTAAAAATCGGTTAATCTACTGATAGGGTTGCCAACACTGATCAAAAAGATGTTTTTAGCTTCCATATATCCTGGGTTGTCACGTAATTAAAGTTTGATGACTAAAAACGAACTCAACAATTAACCCAACCCAATTATAGCCATGTCCCACAGAAGGGTCACCTGTCCATGTTTTAGAAAACAAGAAAGGGACTTCCTGTTTACTCGAAAGAAGGTTAAAGGGTTTCATAGTCGAGGGGTACTCGTATGGAATCGATGTCATCCGCATATCGCGTATCGTCTACTCGATCGTACGACGTAGTAAAACGGGACCGAGTTAAAATGGCGGGAAGGGCCGAAAACAAAAGGGGGCTGCCAGTTGACACCGAATGGTTTGAGAAGCAGGATGGAAGGTTAACGGAGAACGGGTGCACGGCTCGCACCTGCCGACAGGTGGCTAACGAGAACCGGATGTGATGCCGATAGGGTGTATTTAAAAGTTATTAAAAAACGCAAGCTGTTTGATAATTATTATATTACCATTCCTTTTGATGCATTTTTTGATATATCAATTATCTTTAAGTTTGCGTTATCAAGATTTTCTTTCTTTTAAGTAAAATTAACGAAAATCATTTGATCGATGAATAATGGAATTGAATCGATAATGAAATAATTTATGGAACGAGGAAAGGAGCAACGATAATCAGACAAGTTCATCGAATAATTTCATATCCGTTATGGACAAAAGCAATCACAAAACAATTAGTCACATCGGTATTAAGAGTTACTATATGTATATAAGCGATGAAAAATTGCGTGAAACGGCAGTTTCAAGGAACGTCGAAGCGCGACGTGACTTGATTGGGAATCTTCCCACATTTTTAGTTTTTTTTTCTAAGAACATATAAGGATAGTAAATAGGGAACATGTCTCGTCCATACAATAATTAATATTGTTAATACACATTGATATTATCGTCGTTACAATATTAAATTTAAAAAAAAAAAACAGTGGGGGAACGAAAAATTTATTAAAAATTTGCAAACATGGACACGAAAACGACTGAAACAACGACGACGACGACAGCAGAGGTGAATAATAAAGACACCAATGGACCAGAATTGGATGAGATTCTTAACAGAAGCAAGTTCACTACGGATTTCAATTACACGCATAGTTACATTTGGCCGTTAGTGATTGGCCATGCGGTTATGCAGATCTGTTGGGTGATCGGTATGTACAACACGATTTTCTATGCACAATGGAAGACACTTCTGTGGGGTGAGTACAAAGTGTATTATTTTAATTGTTTTATCAAAATTATTTTCTCAAAATATCATGTATGAAATTATTTCTCGATAGCAATCGTAATTGGGTTTTTCGGTACCGAGTCGGTTGCACTGGGTGCGCATCGGGCCTTCACACATAAAAGTTTTAAAATGAAGAAATCATTGAAAATCGCTCTTATTATATTTCACACGATGGCTGGGCAGGTTGGTATACAGAATTCTTTCGTTTTAATCATTAATTTAAAAAAAATCAATAATTAACCCTTAGCATCCTACTGTTAAAAAAAAAACCAATTGTCGAATTGAGTAACCTCCTAAAATAAGTGAAATGAAGAAAAACTTCAGAATACAGAAAACAAATGTTAAATACTAATCGACATTGTGTTGACACCAAAATTAGTCTTGTCGAGTGACACTCGACACCGAGTGCAAAAAATTAAGGACTTCCCTACAATATCATCAATTTTTATGAAGTCTCTAAACCACTTAAAGTATCAAATTTTTAATCGATATATCACATCAAATAGAATAGCGTCTTCACGTGGGTTAGAGATCACAAGCTTCATCACAAATACGCGGACAGCGACGCGGATCCGCACAATTCGCAAAGAGGCTTCTTCTTCTCGCATATGGGTTGGTTAATGGTCAAGAAAAATCCACTCTTACGTCGCATGCTAAAGGAAATCGACATTTCTGATCTGAAATCTGATCCACTCATCATGTTCCAGCACCGGTAAGCACAAAGTTTCTTTTTGATCTAACCTTGATCGAATTTTTAATTAATTTTTTTTATTTCTATTTAATCATAAAGTCGATCTTAATTGATAATCTTTCTTTTTCAGTTACTTCTTACCACTATACTTCGTGATAGGCTTCCTGTTTCCCGTGAGCGTGCCGATGTACTTTTGGAACGAAACATTTTGGTCAGCTGTATTTTCTGCCTATTTCTTCACTTATGTAACGACTCTTCACATGACCTGGACCATAAACTCTTTTGCTCATATGTGGGGTACTCGACCCTACGACGGGTGAGTTATAGTATTACATTTTCCTTAAGATTTAATTTCACTATAATTCGATCTATTTAAATACAACATGTATTAAATAAATCATTGAATTCATGTTACAAAAGATTTACGAATAGAAAATAATTCTGATTTGAATACTATTGTATTTCTAATTTCAGACGACTACACGCAAGAAATTCGAAAATATCCTGGGTAGCCACAATCGGTGACGGTTGGCACAATTTCCATCATGCTTTTCCCTGGGACTCTAGAATGGGTGAATTTGGTCAATACGATGGCATCAGTAACGCGGTTCTATCGGTACTCGAACGTGTCGGACTTGTTTACGACATCAAAATGGTCTCCCCGAATGTTCTTTACGGGCACATGAAGAGACACGGTGCCATAATGGCGGAACAGGATCTCAAGAACTCGGAATCTCCGGAAAGGAGTTTCCTAGATAAAATATTTTTTGTAGATTAAAATCTTTCATTAAATTAAAATTTGCATGGACGAGCTGCAACGAGACATTATAAACAAAAACAGACTGCTTCATACTTTAAAGCAGTCCCACCTAACCTCAAAATGTTTGGAAAGAATTAAATTGATTTTTGAACATTTTCATGCTCTCTCCTACATATATCACGCAATATTCTTTTCGAATAAACTCAATCCTTTTCACCCGTTCTTCGAATCCCAATATACCTGAAGGGACCTACTTAACCACGTACCTAAACCATACTCGTGGGACGCCATTCTTGGGTCGTGGGACCGTAAAAAAGGAGTCTATATTTAAAAAAGAAGAAAAAAAAGTAAAAAAGGAGGTCGAAGGGCGCGTAAAAAGAAACGGCATTAGACCTCGTAGAAAGAGAAGGGGGAGGGGGTTAGGGGGCCTCATTTAGGGTACCACGGAAAGAACGAAAGCGAGTGCTTCTTCAAAGGCGCGAACGAACACGAGTTCGGATCGAAAAAGAAGGGAGAGAAAGAAGAGAAAGAAAATAAAAGAGGAATTGAAAAATAAGAAAAAACGGAGAAGAGCGGTGAGCGAATAGAAGAGAAACGCGGCCGGATACTGCCCCCTCCACATTTTTTTACTTCTTTTACTGTATGGACTCGCTTAACGCGCACGAGCGCACGATTGAACAAGCGAATGCACAAAGGTTCCTTGTTTCTTTCTATTTGCAAATTAAAATTATAAAGAAAAATGGAAGAAAAGTGATCAATACACATAATATATTAATATAGAGTTGAACCTGTTTTTGTGCGATTTTTTTATGCGGTAGTTATTTTAAAAATTAACAAAAAAAAGTATTGTGAACAATAGTTTGGTTATCTAATTATGAAGTTTCGGAATATTTTTTTTTTTGGGCGGTTTCTGCATTCGTTTGATGTTAAAAATGAAATTTAATTTGTATAAGATCTTTTTTTTTGTAATTTTCTATCCAATATATATCACGTGTCTCCGCCATATTGAAAAAATGTCGTCCAGAGACATGGCCGCCATATTGGCAAAACCAAACATCAGATTCTTTTTGTGAATATCTTTCTAATTATTGTAGTTCCACATAAATTACTTTTTCTTGAAAAAAAAAAAATTATATCTTACAATATTTGATAATTAAATAATGTTTTGTGTATAATAACAATTCATAATACATCCTCAAATGTACTTTTTGAAAAAGAGTGTACTTTCGGCGAAACGGAAGAACAAGCTAGATACCGGAGTCTGCAAATGGAGCGGAGTGAACTCGGCTCGGCCAAAGTTACGACGCACGTGCCGAAATCTCGTTAGCGCCGTTCCGCAAAGCCAGAGGAAGAAGCGGGCCAAGGTCATCCCGTTTTCCGCGAGGGGCCACCAATAGTGATTTATATCCGAGAGATCGAAACTGCACGCTGTTCCCACGTATCGCGTTGCGTGCGATACCTCGCACGTATATGAATGACATTTATGTTCACCACGTGACCATGTCATACATTTATCATGAAAATGTTATTTATAACTAATTTTTTAGAACTAAAGACCATCAATTACATGGGTAACCTATTGGGAATTGACCACTTTGGTCACGACGTCTGGTGGTTGAAATTTTAACTATAATAAGGTTGCATTACATACCGTTTACACGTTAAATTCGTTGATATAAAATTACATAAAATCAAAAAATCGTAATGGATATCGTTATTTTTCCACTATTTGTTATTCTCCCATTAATTTCGTGGAGTCGTTCTCTAATTTGGGAACTTTGTACACAAAAGCCCGTAAAGCTCACTACATCCGTATTTCTGGAATCGATATTTCGTCAACATTTTATCAAATGTCCGGTTTCTAATATTTTTTCTGCCTCAATAAAGTTTTTTTCTGCCACATTTGCACCCACCTAGTTAAAAATGTTGCTTAACGAAAGCATAATATTATAAAATAAATTGTAACACATGTATTTATTCAAATTTGCAACCTAAAGTCAACCATATTAACTAGGCCACGCCTCCATGTCAGTTCCCAATTACAACATGGTACTGTTTGATAAAAAAATTGTTATGCGACACTACCATATTTCGGGAAGACAAAATTATTATTTTATGTATATAATTGATTTATTATAATAAATATTGTTAGTTGAATTATATATTTACTGGAATTATAATAAAAAATTTCGTGTTTTATAAAATAATATTGCAGTTCAAAGATGAAGATAGTAAAACACTTATTGCACGCATGAAAGCATGTTCGCATTACACACGGTATATATAGCTGCGTTTGTAATGCCGAAAAGAGTAGACGGGCTCTCACAGTCGCACCAGCACCGAGGACTCGAACTTTTGAAAGAAATCTCACGCGGAGAAACGCGAGAGGGTGCAAAATGGAGAATAATGAACGAGTTAAAGCGAGAGCGTACACGCGATCGTTCTTCCTTTCTGTGAGGTCTCAGCACCTTCCATCCCTTCTAACGTAAGAATTTTCATGCGTTTTGCATGAAAACGAGACACGTACTTGAGGATAACATATGTGTGCGTGTATACAGGGTGGGTCAAATAAAAGATTGCAATTTTTTTCTTACTGAAATCGTTTGAATTATTAATTTTAATTTTTTTAATACATTAAAAAAATAGATATTTCGTATGAAATGGTTGCCAATTAAATGGTATTGTAATTTATATCAAACACAGTAGTTGTTCATCATATAAAAAAAAAAACTGGTTATTCTTTTGTATGATTTGTTGATCAACTTTCGAATATACAAAACTATATTTGTTTTTTATTTCAAAAACAATTCTACTCCTAAGATTTTATTTGGCTCACCCTATATATTTACTTACAGGGACACGGTGCGTGTGCATCCAGACAGAAAGAAAAACGGGGTAAAACACGTGTGTGGATATCTACGTCGTTCCTGCACGCGAGGTTATGCGAGTGCAAATTAAATGAATGAGTATGAGAAAGAGGCAGCAGAAATAGCCAGAGAGAAATAAAGATATACCAACAAAAAGTAGGTATAAACATTTAAATAAAAATAATTAAACAATGTTTTATAAGACGACATGTTAAGAATGCAATTTCGAGGTTAGGTCCAAGTAAATGATTAAATTTCAACTAGAATAATCAACATAACCGAACTAAAGGATTAAAAATAAAATAAATATTGACAAACAATCCCTCTATATATTTATAATTTGATCGAAAGAGTATAAAAGGGAGGAGGTAAAAAAATATGGCGAAAAGTGTAGCAAAAAAGAAACATATCGTTTTTTTAAGGCGCCATTTTGAGAATGCAATTTCGAGGTTAGGTCCAAGTAAATGACTTAAATATAGTGTGAAATTTAAAATGATTAAGAATAAATATTGACAAAAAATTTACAATTTGATCGAAAGAGTGGTGATACAAAAAGATGGTGGAGAAGCAAGAAAAAAAAAGGGTCAAGAAATTTCGCGGGCGTGGACTCGCGTGGCGACGGTCATTAAAAAAAAAATTAAAAAAAAAGAGCACGTTCCCGCTCGCGTTAGTTCGGTTAGCCCGTAGGCTCTTCGTCTCTTTTCCGCTTCTCGCCATCGTCGTGTCCGGTCTTTGGAATGCCGCCGCCACCACCGTAGCCGCCGCCATCGCTTGCGCAACAAGAAGAAGCCGATCTCGACGCTCGGAGAACCCAAAGCGAGAGGAGATCTTGCCTGGGTGGGAGTAGTTTGCTTTTGAGAGGGAAAAAGAAAGAGGGAGAAAGGGGGGGGGAGTGGTAGGGATAATGCGAGTAGTAGTAGTAGTAACCAGTCGTGGAAGGTCACGCTGTTTCTCTCTTATTTTATCTTGGGAGTCTGTCTTTTTCTCAATTTCAAGATAAATAATATAATAATAAATATATAGGGTGGTCTATCAATCGTGGTCAGCGTATATTATTCTAGTGTTCAGATTGAAATTTTTTTCTTGTTAGTATAACATGGTCCCAAAGGAGATGATTATAGTACATTTGTTGTTAACCAATTTGTTTCAGAATTTTCAAAGTCATTTTTCAGTTTTTGTATAGATGAATCTCTAATATTTTTATACGTACCATCGTCATAAAAGAATCGTCAAAAAATTTAAAAAGATTTACTATGACACACTAGAAATAGAATAATACTTATAAGCTGATAACACTACGTAGACCACCCGGTATAATTTTATACAAATATATACCGTCTTATACAAGGATTAGTGTCACGATCCAGGCTATTATGTATATGATTTTTATCTAATAAAAGTAACAAATACATTAATTTTTCAGATATACAAGTATCATAAAGATAAATTATTTCCCATAAAACATTTCTCAAATCTCATTTACTCCAATTAGACTCACTTTAAGTTCCTTCATGCAAATTATTAGATATTAAAAGCGTTCTCTTTCCCGAACGAGAGAAGACATTTCGCATAGAAAATCTGCCTCGGCACACTTCCCGTGAACGTTATTATCACGTAATTACTGTGATTATGGCAAGAGAGCGAGAAAAGCAGGGGTAAAAAGATTCACGCGTACGGGGGGTAGTTGTGGACGAACGCGCGGGAACATCGACGGCGCATAAAATTAGCATTTTCGGGGTAAAACGAGCGGCCTTAAATTCCACGAAAAACGAGCTTTTGCATCCTACAGGGCGAATGCAAAAGGGGAGGAGGGTGTCTAGCAGCCAGCAGCAACGAGAGAGCTACGGTAAACCTCTAATTTTCGCATAACGCGTGCCCATGTAATTAGCTGTAAATTCGAGCCCTTCCCCTGTGCGGACCACGCTCGTTCCATCTTTCTTCTAACGCTTTACGCGTTAATGCCTGACTTGTTCAGAAAATTTAGTTGTTTTAGGTGATTGTGCAACATTGCAGAATTTTTTTAGTTAGGTTTTATAATTAATAATATCTGGTAATATTTTAGTGTTAACGTGGTGAAATATTTTTTGTAGAATTATTTAAAATATTCAACTTTATTTTTATAGAAAAATCTTGAGCACGCATCATCGTCACAGTCGATGATGCAGCATTCGAGAAAACCGCAACGTTGCGGTAATACGTCGAGTGAGGATTCCGCAGAACGTCTCTTCTTAACGAAGCACGTAACTAAATAAGACAGGGCCACGATTCGGGGTGAAATGAAACCCAGGGGAATCTGAAGCCTTTTTTTTCATCCTCGATCTCTACAATTTCATTGGTCGTAATATGAACAAATATTTATTTAAAAATGACAAAATTAATTTATGAACTGTTCGATCAAATTTAACAATATTCTATAACCTTCATCAGAATAGAATAATGTTATAAGACAAACAAATAGAAGAGTCTTACTAATAATTTGAAAAGATTTTATTAGAAATAGAAGCAGGTTACTCAATTCGACAGTGAATGATGAATCTTTTTTGTAATACATTTTATTTATTTAGTAAAATAGTCTTTTCTAATATATTATACCTCTTTGTCAAGCCTACGATGCATAAGTTTCCAAAAAAATTATTTTTTTTGGGGATTCTTTTCATCACAAAATAATAAAAAAGCTTCAAAAACTCTTTCATCCAAAGTTAATAATTCCCGTGTAATATAAGGGTTTGCCTGTATAAAACTTCGTTTCTTTAGTTTTTTAAATAAAAGTCTAAGCTCTCGCTTGCGATTTCACAGTTTGCCGAGCTCGTTCACCGTCGCGACGGTGCGACGGGACGTTTCGGTTCTCGCGCGCACCGATCTGTTGGGAGTAATGTCCTCGAGTGCACGTATGTATGTATGTAGGAGAGTCTACGTTGAGAATGCAGTTGCATAACGTTACCTTCTCTCTCTCTCTCTTTCTGTGCTCGCGTTCGATAATATACGGCTTCGTGTCTTGGCAAAGCCAAGTCCGATTCTTACACGCACGAATTCTAGTCTGCCGGTAAAGAGATGGGAGATCGAGTAAACATGGATTACGTTCGATACGTTGGGAATGTTTTACGAAAGATTATGTAAGGAATGTTGTACCTTACGTTGTTAAATCAATTACTATTTTAACACGTTGAATACCATTGAGGTTTGTCCATTTGTCATAATGCACTTGAAATTACTGTGTACTGTAATAATGTTTATATGTTGATAACATATTTTTATTATTACCAATCATAAAAAGTGTGAGGTTTAATAAAAAAACAAAATTATTAATCAACGTGTTAATAAATAAATAAAAATAGGATCTTATTTCATAATACCTACAGTATTTTGAACAATCAAATGTGAATGAACATAAGCATGAAAAATATCTACTCTAACATACATTAGCTTTTTTTTTTTTTTTTCAAGTAACATAACCTTCAGATTATACATAATAAAAGAATATAAGCAAATATTTATGTCATTTAATGAAATATAGTACATATATATATACTATGGTATGCGACTCTCGAACGTTCACAGCAATCGTTCGATCGTAGGATCGATCGTTCGTTAGCATAAACGCGCGGAGGACGCGGTTCGACGTACTCCCGCTTGCTAGCGCACATTGCAAATGACTATGCTCTCTCCTCTCATAGTCGAGCAATAAAGCTGCCGGACACACGCTTACATTGGAATGCACGTGGGAATGCCGCATACGTTCACCGTAACCGATGACTCGATTAATCGATACTGCACGGTTCCTTACTACTTTCAATTTATCTATTCACGACCTACGTGTTCGAAAGGTAAAACTGCCCTGATCTGTAATAGTTTGTCTACCAAAAAATCAGCTGATAAATATGTTTAACGTTTTAAAATAGTTTTTTTTTGTACGATTTAATTTTTTTTCATTTTATGTATATTTATTTTGTATTATTATTTATGGAATATTTATAAAATGTTATTTAATTTTCACAGTAACATTCTTTTTATAGGCCTCCCAGGCCTACATGACTTAATTACCTTTTTTCGTGCTAATCTATTATTCTTGACGACATTAACTCGACAATAATAGTAATAATAATTTTTGGAGAAGAATTAAGTTATTAGAATGCAATAAAAAAATATTATTTAATTAAGATACTCAGACACAACAGCTTGCATGTCTCTCAGACGTTGGGTAAAACTGCTAAATGTTATTCGTCAAATCTATTTTACATGAAGGTTTTACCATAAATTGCAGACTATATTAAACCAAAAACTGTACAATGTGATACAAAGAATACAATTGAAATTTGTTTACCTCATTTTACAAAAATGTCCATGCCTTCAAGTAAACCGTGTTATTCAAGGGTCAAACTCCATACATCAATAACAACACTATTTCATTAAAAAAAAAAACAATTTAAGTTAGAGTCGATACCGTCTCGACGTGTCGGATCGTCACGATCCGGTAAAACGAGACAATAAAAGCGCGTAGACCTCGCGACCTTGGCCGTGATCATGAACCGGATCGCATGCTCTATCTTTCTCTCTCTCTCGTACAGTCACGGTGCCGGCTTATCTACTAAAACATCGAATCTGGAACGCACGCGCGCTAACTAATTACCCGCAGCTTTTCCGTAGCGGGTCTCTGCCTGTGCGAAGCACCACGTAATTGCACGCTTGTACGGTTGTTATCAATGACATAGTTCGATTCCCTCGAGCTTGATTACCGTATTCTGTGTCGTGTGACAAAAAGTAACTTTTAAAAAAAATATATAAACTGACTTAAAAAAATTTGCTTATACAGGGTGTCCGATTCCAGGTGTCCAAGCGGAAAACTACATGTGCGCATCAATGATTTGAGTCGAAAAGTCTAATACTATTTCCCAAAATTCGGCTCAATTAAATAGTTATTAACTATCAAAGATAGGCCAATCACGGCGAACAGCGACATTTAACGTTGTTTATTGTGGATTGCTCCTTCTACTGCTTTATCTCTTGCCTGGCTGCGATCTCGAGTGAACCACCTTTTTTTGCTAATCGCCGTAATTGGCCGATATTTGTTAGCCAATAACTCGTTAACTAAGTCGAATTTCGAAAAATGGTATTAGACTTTTCGACTGAAGTCATTGATGTGTACATGTAGTTCTCCGCTTGGACACTTGGAATCGGACACCCTGTATATACAGTTAAAGTAAAAGATTAAAATATTTATTTAATATTTAGGTACAATACTTATCTATCAGTTATGTTTGGAGTAGATGCCAACATTACCATTTGCCTTGGCTGGCACTGACTCAAAAAATTGAAAAACTTATTAGATAGGTATCGTGAGTTCTATTCAAATGTCTTGGAATTTACAATTTAATATTATTAATTTGATCTTTTATTATGTAAAAAAATGAAATAAAAAATCTACTTTTGCAGATACAATAGGATGTTTCATACACGTGTGGTAAAATCAGAGTCACGGTTTCTTTTTCATAGCGTGCCTTATCAGCGCTACCGATGCTAACGCGAATGATAAAAAAAGCAGAGTAGTATGCTTTCGCTTCTATTACGTGGAATCGTGGCGTGTAATCGAATCCGATTTACCTTTCAGCAAAATTCCAGAGTGAAGTTTTCTTTGAATCTTCTGTCACGAGCGAAATATGTATCCTTTCTACAATTCCTGATAAGATTATAATGGGTGTGTTCTAACAACGTAAAACGAGGTTTTCGTGAGATAAACTTTGGATTCTAGGCTAAAATGTATTGTTTTGAAGGTATCACAAAATTATCTACACAAAGTGTCCGGAATAATTAACATCCTCAGAGACGAATTCTTAAAATTGGAACGAAATTACCCAATTGCTTATGTATGTAATTATATTTCGATTAAATAACTACAAATACGTTGAAAAGGTTAAGAATAAAAATAGTATTCACACGTGTAACTAGTCATCCTTATTACAAATTAAAACTAAACGTATCAAGTCTCTTGAATAGGTTACAAATATAAAAAAAAATGTATGACATAACCTAAAAAGCAAAATATACAACACAAAAGGATGAATGGAAGACCCATACGATGATATCAGGAACAAGTTAAAGCGTGAAAGCAATTACTCGAGATTCTTGATCTCGATAGATAGATCGATCGATCGATCGATTCGTAGAAGGAGGTGAAAAAGACAAGGACAAGGGCAAACGGGGATGGAGCGCACGTGGCCGTTTATGGGGAGACGCGGCGCAGTTTCTCAGCCGAGGCCGAGTCACTGGACTCGTCGACGACCCTGACCTTGCCTGTCGGACAAGGACAGCGAGATATGCGAGAGCCAGCGATGCGCGACGATCCCGCGAGACCCTATATACCTCCCCCCACCACCTACCATTTACCCCCTTCCCCCACTATCGCCATTTAACATTAAACCCCCCCCCCTACTGCTGTTACCGTACGTGACACCTCATTGGTAACACTTGGGGTCACATGGTGTACGAACAATGATCATATTTTTGTTTATATTTGTTTTTTTTATACGTTGAGTAAGCAATCACATGTTTTTTAATACGAATTTGTCTTTTTTGTCCGCTTCTGGGTGTAGTGTTGCATCAACAGTGTGGTTATTAGAGACAACTTGAGTTTATTATATCTACTATATTTTTGTATAATCGGGTTTTTGGATTATAATTTGGTTAAAAGCTGAGACCCATTGTCGTGATTTTTTTAGATTTTATCATGAGATAGGACTTTAGTTCCTAGGGAATTTTGTAATTAATACATGACCTTTTGCTAAGAGTACAACATAAACAGAACTAAAATCATCAATTTTCACGTCTACGTTATTTACAGATTCAATTTGCACTCACTATCCCGGAACAATCTGTATGCTAATTGAACCGTTAAGATACTTCCAACCGCGGTGCAAATTAATGGTTAACGTTTCAGTTTTGTTTAGAATTAATTATCGTTGTTTTCAAACTCCCTGTCTGCGGGTGTTGAAATTTTAGAAATGGATACAGGTATTCGTGATAACAAAGAATTTAAGTAGAAGTAATTAATTGTTGTTTTACTATAATATGTCACATTGTTCGTCCCTTCTCCGTTCTGTAAACTATTCAATTCCAGGGTATTTTTGAAAAAAGTGGCACACCACTCTAAGCCACTCGCAGTCCCGTGAGAAATCCTCCTTCACCGCATTTCCCCCACTCTGCTTCCCATCCTGGTCCCGAAGGAAGTAGCAAAACTTTAACTCCATTTCATCGTGGTATTCCAAGTAGTTGCCGAGCCCTCGAGAAACTTTAATATCCCGCGTCGTGAGAGATTAAAGATTCAAGCCGCTATTTGACATTCCGTCGCCTCGCTCAACGTTGGAAGGAGTGGGGATAGAAAGAGGGGTTTGTGGGGGGTGAGGATTCTCTCTCTTTTTCACTTTTTCCCGTTTTTCTATCTCACTCTTTCTCTCTCCGCTCGTTCCGGCTACCAATCTCTTTCTCACCACTTCTTACACCTTTTCTCTCGAGTTTCTTCGAGGAGCATCCTTCGCCCTCACCCCAACCCCATTTTCTTTTTAAGCTCTAAGCACTTCTCTTCTTCTCATTTCTGTGACATTCCGTTCCAGAATCGTTTACATGTCTATTAGAATAAAAGCCAAACTGTGTAGAGACAATGGGTGGGGGAAGGAAAAAGTGGTGGGCCAAAAAGTAATAAAAATTGTGGATCTTTGGGGTCAAGAGGAATATGGTATAATGGAATGAGATAAAATTGTGATGGACTTGATGAATTATCAAAATTTTTCAGTCTTGAAATATTTTTTTTTTTTGTTTTTCATATTAGAAGTGGACGATAACAAAAAGGCGGTGCTGAATAAAGTCAAATTGAACCCAAATTTGAGGATTTTTTCAAATATATTAAAAATTGCAATAATTTTGCGATCGTAAATGTTTTTTTTTTTTTTTTATACCAGAAGTGAGTGATCAAAAAAGGCGATGCTAAATAAAGTCAAATCGAGCCCAAATTTTTATGGAATTACCATATTTGAGTTAATAATTAGAAGATAAGTTAAAAAATGCAACATTTTTTGTAATCACATGATTTTTTTGCGGAAAGGAAATTGATATACGAACTTAAGAATAATTCACTGGTAAGATACAAATGCCTCTACCAAGAAGCGAAGAAAATAAACTTTCGTTGAACGGCGTAACACGAGCTCGATGTAGGCGATCGATGTTTTCCAGGCACGGAAATTCCAGGGTGGGTAGCTCGATAGCTCGCAACATTGTGCCGCGCCCTGGTGAGCGTTCAACGTTCTTGCAACTTGTAGATACGCGTTGGCATGTAATGTTGCACGAGATTGAATAAAAAGGGATCACCGTATCGTAACGCGACGCGCGTTGTGGAGTGGATTGGAGTTGGTAGAAACGTGTGAAAAAACAGGTTATGGAATGTGACCATGTCCCTTAAAAAAAAAAACTATATACGTATTCATCTTTTATTTGTTCAATGAAAATGAAATTTTCCAAGATTTCCAATATCCCTTTTTTCGTAAGAAATGCACACGAATTATTTAAACATTTTTTACCAAAAGAATGAATAACTTTTTCAAAGAAATAAAAATTAATTAAAAGAATTTATAAGAAAAAAACAGATTTGTAAGAATATTATTTTAGTATGAATAAATTTTTCATAAAAATCGATAATTTGTAAAAATTAATTGATAAAAATTTAATTCTAATATCCCTGCAATAAGATTTCGATCGAGATGAGTTTCGAAGAGCACCACTGTCCTTTGCCACAGCATCTTTCCCTCTCTCTCACATACACACAGTCTTGCATCCGTATAGGAAGAGACTGCGGTCCACCGCGTAACTCGTATTTCTTTTCTTTTCCTTTATACGCGATTTCGTTGCTGCACGAACGGTCGTCGTCGTCGTAATCGTCGGTGTCGCCTTTCGCCTTGCTTCTTTCTCGTCGAGATGGAGATCTCGATGCAGCTTGCGTGAGAAAGAAAGAGAGAGAGAACCAAGTATGGTTACCATATACGCAGCAAGTATGTAAATATATCAAATACCCGTATAATAATTAAGGATAATAGCAAAATATCATAAATTACTATATATTAACATATCAATTACTCTAATTAGCAATTATATCAATATAATTATATTAATGACTGCCATAATAATTATATTTAATGTAATAACATATTTATATATTATTGTACATTCCACAACCATAATTTTTTTATCAGATGAACTAAAATGCAAATGCATTAGAAGTTTCGTTCAAGATCTCGAACGTAACGCGAATGAGAATGCGGAAAAACTGGCGATTTAAACGGAAGACGAGGCGCCAGTGAAATTATCGGCTAGACCGCTGACTAATCTAGTGTAATTATGGATTGCGCGAGTATGCACAAGGACGCTTCTATCTCCCTCTCCCTCACTTCTTCGCAGATACATGGGCACATATCCATACGTTCTCTTATGCAGTCTATCAGCGATTACATCGTTCGCCTTCGTTCTGCGAAAACTAACAGATTTTGTTGATCTTTGATGATGACATCGGTCAATTAATTTTTTTAACGAATTACAACTTTGGTATTATGTAAGACAATGCATAGGCTTTGTTATCCTTCTCATATTAATTATACCGTTCATCATACTTCCCAAGATAGTTATACTCTTATTATACCATTTAAAAAACGATCATATAAGTAGAATAATTATCCCACCCGAAATATCCCTCCCACAAATTTTGGTAACAGTAATATTGTTTCCAAAAAAATGTATTACAAGTATTGCTAGAAACATTCCATACCGCGCTAATAATTTCACCTATCGTGGGAATCTCGTTATCCCTAGATAGAACCTACACTTTCCGTGTCATTATCCAGTTATCGCTAGACAATAATTTATCAAAGGCTATCCCTCTTTCTCGCTATATAATTTTAGCAATGACTTTAGACGTGGTTGCTCGACGTTTCGATCTTTCGTCGCGAGCAAGAATAAACTCGCGAATCGAAATTCTATGGAAACGTAATCGGGTCAGCGTGAAGCTAATAATAAGACACGATGCGTTTATGTACGTGAGTACATATGTACTATGTACGTGTGCATAGAAATGGATAGTTCGTCGACGTAAATCGGCGAACAAATCGATACCTCGGTTAGCTATCCTTCGAACGTTTCTATTCTTCTCGTTTGAAACCGGAGAGAGGACGAGTTAGTGTCAGGAGTGTGTGCGCATGCGTGATTAAAAAGATTTATGCGTGACACGGATTTGACGAAAATAGTGTAAAGATAAATCATCTGTTCTTTTGCCACCAGGTATATCTGCTGTCGATTAATCATTATTTAAATCGTAACATTTTGACAAAATTTTTATATAGTTCTACTATTAATAGTAATAGTTGTGTTTGTTACAGTGACGTTAATACTAATAGTATTCAGTCAAATTAGGAACAGTTGGGGATAATAATGCTGGTGATAGCAGATAATACTATTAATAGTAATCATGGAAATAATAATACTAGTAGGAACATAACAAGAAATTACGATAATAGTAGTGATGATAGTAACAATAGCAGCTGTGGTAGTAATAATGTCAAATACTAATGATCATTATAGCAAATAGTAGTAACTATATCAAAAGATGTGATACTATTAGCAATAGGCATAGTAAAAAAGCCAATAATAGTGGTAGTAGTAATAGTAGTAATGTCAAATAATAATGATGACGATAGCAAATAGTAATACCATTATTAATAGGAACTATATCTCAAGATATGATACTATTAGTAATAGTAATAGTGAAAGAGTAATAATAGTGATAATAGTGACAGTAAGAAAGTATTCGTAGTAGGAGTAATTATCGGTCTCGGCGCGCGTCACATTCAGAGATTCGTCGATAACGATGGCAAAAGTAGGCGGGAACACAATCCTCTCCACGAAATGGTACCACCACGATGAAAGTAACACCACCACCCTAGTAGTAGTAATAGTAGTAGTAGTAGTAGCCGTAGTAAGTAAGAAGGCGGTGGCAATACCCCTAGTACTATAAAAGGCGACGGTAGTAGGTGGTTGTACTCTCCCGAGTGGGAGTACAAGTACGCTCGCTCGCTCGCTCGTGCGCGCGAGCACGAGTCTGCACGAGAGCTAGGTCGGCCCTCTGGCTGTAGTTCCTAATGAATGGCGCAGGGGCAACGCCCTGTCAGCCAGCTGACTGAAATCAACCGAGCCCGGCACCAGTCTCGAGTACTCACTTTTTTTTATTTGATTGAAAATTAATGCGACCGTTCAAGCATAATGCTGATACGTATGTCTTGGAAAATTGGTTAGAGTATAACATGCAGATAGAGGATAGTTATTATTATAATTTTTGTATCGTACCGTTCTTGAGTTTTATGTTTCATTTTAATTCTAATTTGTGCTATGAGTGAATATTACTGTAAATTATATGCATTTCTGAGTACCGTGATTTAAAATATAGTATACGAGCTTCATTCAAATTTGTATCTTTCTTTCCGTCTCGCGCTCACGCATATTCCACTATCCTTGACTTTGCATGTACTCGATAAGAACGACGGAAGTGTTTCACGAGATAGACGAGTCGAAAAGAGCACAAAATAGTCTGTGTGTGTGTGTATATGTGACGAGGACAGGAAAAGAGTCCATAGCCGTTGGTCGATCGTTTTGTCGGTCGGACGTCAGCCGACCTCGTTTCGTCCAACACACTTATACACACCTATATATGCTTCCGACGGAAAGTTTCCGAAATAGTGTAAAAATAAAATAAAATTATAAATAAATAAAAATTCTATCCCCAGGCTATCATTCCTTTCCATGATCATAAAATGAACTTTTCTTGAAACTGTATCGAGATGTACGTAGTGCACGAATCTCTTCATAATTATATTAGATATCTTGTTTTGAAATATGAAAATTTTTCTTACGATTTTCCACCTCATTCTTATACTAGCTGATTTTCTGCAATACACATACCTGAAACAAAAAGAAATATATTGTTAGCGACTATTGCATTAATATCCAATGGTGAAAAATAAGATAAAAATAAATGCGATATTTCATTACAATTTCTATATCTTCCATATCTAAAAGAGCAACAACCTCTTCATCTTAAAATCCCGCCATTTTACTTGGTCCTACCACACCTACATCATCTCTACCACGCCTACATTTGATAGGAAATAACGTGATCAATGACGTCATGAACAGGTCAAGATACTCCCGAAGATGATATCAATCTTCTAACCGTTCGAGTACCAAGAGTATCGTCATCGAGAAAACGAGGATAGCCAGTAGCTACGAAAAAGTAGTAGTCGTATTTCCGTAATTTCCGCGGACGAACTTTGTGACGTCACGCCCAGTGGCGCTATGGTGGGGGAAACAGGAAACTCTGCTCGGTTCGCGAGCACCTGGTCGTGGCGCTGCAGTCGCTTGCGTAGTAGTAACAGAGCGGTAGTAATACTATACTACTACCCGTAGTAGTAGTAGTAGTAGTAAGGTGCGTCTCGAGTCGCCCGGGCGAGTGGAATATCGAGCGACGCGAGACTTCCCCCCTCTTTTTAGCCACCACGTGAGCCCCGTGACGTCACGCGCCGCGTCAGCTGCTACTCCGCGAACTCCGTGCGAGCGACCCTGTGAACCCCGGCGCCGGCACCACCGCCACACCGGCTCTTCCGCCCTTCCCGGAGCTTCCCGGTGCTTTCCGGAGGTAGGTCGGGCTCAAAACGACTCCATTTTTGACTACACCGGAAGTTTCCGCGCGAAAGAGGAACAAAAAAAGTATCTCTAAATCTTAAAAAAAAAAACAACAACAGCAGATAATTATTAACGTATAATCAAATAATTATAACGCTAAAAAGTTTATTATTAATACAATTGTATATTAATATACAACCCCTACCTACTTTACCGACCGTGTCATTTCTAAAGAACAAATCAAGTATATCTCTAGACATGAACATTTTTACATTAAAATATCAATTTACTTTTCCACCTGACATATTTCACACAAAAGACTGCTTTCTCATAGAAAGGGAATGAAATGAAACGAATAAAATGAATAAAAAAATAATGACAAGAACAAAACGTTACCACCATGTAACGCAATAACGAGAATAAAAGGACACCGTTCAATCGAGAGATTGCGAGTAGAAATATCCATTGTGAACCACTGTACTCGTTGGTGCTACTCAACAACGCAACCTACCTCAACTTCTCTCTCTCTCGTTCCGGAAAAGCGCGCGCAAAGCGTCGGCGGAGAGCGGAGGTGGAGGTAATGGCGGATCCATCGCGACGGGGGCGGCCATTTTGATCTCCGCGCGCGCTCAAGAGACAGGAAGCGGACACGGCAATGTGTGCGTGTGTGCGCTTGTCTGCCTGTCGACCGGAAGTCGAGCCAGACGAAGATAGCCGCCCCCCTCCTGCCATCGGCTCCTACGGGAGTCATTGTCTCTAGGAGACAGTGGTTTTCAAACTATCGACTGCATAGTAATAATTAATCTCATTCGTTGTCAAGTACCACTCATTTAACTCGTTAAGACTGCCACGTGAATTTTATCCTTAAGTAATCATAATAAAATATTCATTATTATAAATATGACTGGACAAGATTATATTCTTATTAATCGTGAATTTAAATCACACGTGATCATTCATGTCCATAATCAATGACGCTAAGTGGTGGTTATGGAAGCCAACATGTTAAATATAGCAAAGTTTGGAATGTTTGAGCTCACGCTTTTAAGATACATGCAAATACTAGAATATAAACGATATTTGGTTATTGTTTTAAATGCAACAACATAGAAATATAAGAGTACAGTTTTTTGAATGAAAAAAAAAAAAGTTTGAACACCACTGCTCGAGGAATTCCTTCTAGTCGTTCTGCCCTTCCGCCTGGGCGTACTATTACCTAGGAGGCGGCAGTCTAGGAGAGGTTCGCTTTCACGCGGAAACCTATGCGACCGCGCGAAAAGTCCATTCACCGATAGAAGAGCGTACGTACGAGGCCTGCATTAACGAAGCTAACTCGCCCACGTTCTGATTTCGGCGTGGGCTTGTGGACCAGAACGCCACAGATTTAACGGAGTATAAATCTGGAAGCAACATTTGAATCTGAAGTTTGAAAAAATATTACTCTAATTCTAATTTATTCGAACTTAAGAGTGATAAATTTGACATTTACACTAATTGGCATAAGTGTGATTCGTGAAGAATTTTGGCAGCCATTTTTAGAAGAAGTGAGGTTAACTTTAAACATTTTCTTAATATTTGTTTTTTATTTGGGCAATAAACATGAAAACAGAATTAATTTCAAAGTTCTGAATCAATAAATGAAGGAGTTAAAATAAAAATTGGTTATAGTGATTTCAGGTATCGGTCAGAGGACCGTTTTCTTCCTTTGACCCACCTAAGTTCTAAGATTGAACGAGAAAAGAGGAAGCAGTCGCGATACTCGACTTGCCTGGTACCACCAGACACTGGCCGTTTCCTTCGTCCACGCGCGCACGTAGCTGTATGTATATATATAAGACGAACGAAGCAAGAACGCACGACTTGCGCGCGTGGGTGGCTCTTATGTTAGTAGAAAGAGAGACAGATATAGAGATACGTCTTCTTCGCTCCATTAACGAGTATTCATTTCTAATCACAAAAGAAAACTTTATGCGAACTGTGCTCATTTTATCGAGCAATTCATCAAATTAATTTATAAATGAAGAATTTTTAATAAACCTGTGGGTGTATATATTTTTATTAATAATTATTTTCAAAATAACCATGTCTCTTAAAATCAGACATTCACACTTTTTATAATTAAAAGTTAACATTTTATAAATATTGCTATATCCCATAGTATTCAACGTGTTAATTCCAAGTTAAACCGATTAAATATCTGCTAAATACTAGCATAAATAAAATATTCCATCTGCAAAAAAAAAAAAAGTGACATCACCCACTACCGAATTGAATAATCTCATTATTTTTCAAAGTCAGTTAAAAAAGAAGTTCTCTGCATTTTTATTCCAATTACTTTTAATTACAAGATAGATACTTAATGGTGGCCAAACATTAATACCAATAGCATCACTTAGCAATAATAAGAAATTTTTTATAAAATATACAAACGATCAAGCGTGTCCGTCTAAATTAATTAATTCCTTTTCCGACTTGACAGGAAACATGGCGGAAAGCGAGTACACGTATAAAGTCGTCGAGAGCAAACACAACACATACACACATTCGTGTCGTGTATTTCTACTCGGCTTTCGAGTCGAAGATCCGCATACCTCGCCGGCCAGCCGAGAACATCGACCATTCGTTCTTCTCTCATTCGCGACACCTCCCTCTCTCTCTCTCTCTCTATCTTTCATTCTCCGCCATTTATCTTCTCCTCTTCGTAGGAGAATGATCTCGATAGAACCCTTTTCGCGCAAAAGTTTCTTCCTAACCCCTCTGCAACGTTGAAACATGATAAAAAGACGATTTTACATGGTTTTGAACACGTGACCTAAAAGCCAATTTCTCTGATATTTAATACGAGATAAAAATGTTAATATTTCAATAAATCCTTTCGAGAGAGTGCTCAGATTTATATAAATAATAAAAAGGATCATTAATTTCCATCTGTATTATTTATTCTATTCTGTTAATTAATCTATCTTATCTCATATTCCATTTTAAGCCTGACAATCCCGAGAATTTTAATAATAAATAAGTTTTATTACGTTCTAATAACTTAATTCTTTCCCAAAAAATTATTATTATTGACTAACCAACAATTTAGCACGAAATATTACTTTAAAAAAAAGTAATTAAAAAAAAAGTAATTAAAAAAAATATTACTTTAAAAAAAAGTAATTAAAAAAAAAGTAATTAAAAAAAATATTACTTTAAAAGAAAGTAATTAAAAAAAAAAAATTAAAAAGGGTGTTCTACTGTAAGGGTAAAATAATATAATAATTACTTAAAAATCATTTATAATCATGTATCACTCGATGGTACTACGTGCATAAATCTAATGGAGAGAAAAGTATTTCGCAGAAAAATAGTTTTCACTTTCCTGATCATTACCAATGAAGTTTACCTTGTTCGCATTCTACCTATAGATAGATAGGTATATCTATTTGAAAAAGTAAAGAAAGTTTTTCTTACGATTCCCGCCAAAGGTACGAGTTCCTCTTCTAGCTCGATCAAGCGTGAACGAAGCATGCTCGTATGTGAACGGTGTACATATGTGTGAATTTTTTCTTTTCATGTATAAGTGTAAATATATATATGAACATATGTGCATTCATGTGTTCATATCTCTATGTCTGTATGTGTAAAAGGGGGGTTTACGTTACGCAAAGGAAAGGAGAGAAGGGAGTTCGATTCTTAGCGCTCGCGCGAGCATGACCCGCGCAACGTTCCGCTCGTGGAATGCCATGCTGAATCCTCCTTCTCCTGTGAGACGTTCTTTTATCGTCGAGAGTAAAATGTGTTTGTTGTTTTATCTCGTACGATAGACGTATTTTATAAAAATGAATGTTGAAAAAATATATGGAAAAAAAAAAAAATTTTTTATTATGTGTTCATATGTATATCATAGTTGTAAAACTGTGGTTATTAGTAATCTAAGAATGTGCATGTGAACTTGAACATTAAAAATAAATAAGAATATTTTTTTATTAGGAATAATAGTAATAATAATTTTTTAGGAAGAATTGAATTATTAGAACCTTCAGACCTCGGATGTTCCTACGAGGGTTAAAGTAATGAAATTGGAAAATGAGGTAAGATTCATTAATTAACACAAAAGAATGAATAATACAGGTGGAAATTAGATTAATGATCCTTTTTATTATTCATATAGATCTGAGCAATCTCTCGAAAGGATTTATTTAAATATTCACATTTTTCTCTCGTATTAATTATCACAGAGATTGGAATATTATAAAAGGGGAATTATATATTATTTATGCCATTTAAGTATTAGATTAACAAGAAAAAACCTTTATTAAATCATTTGGAAAAAATATCATGGTTAGCAAACAAAGTGAATTTTGTAAGCAAATAATCACATCTTTAGTTAGCTTAATATTCCAGACAGCTCGTAATTTATTAATTCAAACGTAAACCCCATTTCGTTTGAAATCTCTATTCGCTTGAAAGAAGCAAAATTTCACATAATTTCCATTCCACGTATATTTCCACGTCCGTAGTTTTAAATACACGAAATTTGTAACAAGTTAACGCGAAATTGTTGATCTCTCGAGAGATCCACAGCCACGTTCAAATCCTGAAAAGCCTTTTCCTCTAGCGGTTGGCCTTGTAGGACGTATCCTTGACAGCTGGCATTCCCCGTGAAATATGACAACGCTTAATCGGTTTCTGCCAAGTTGCTAGCACCAAGAAACAACGATCATACGCTTTTCTTCTATTCTTAACACAATTTAGTTTAACATTTAACTCACTCTCTACAAAGTTTAAACATATGTCGAAAAACGAACCAGCATAAATGCATCAATTTGTTTCATCTGAATACCAATTTTTCAATTCAATTTTGCAAATGTTCTGTGCAAGTATTTTGTAAATTGCTTGTTGTTTCTACATATAATAAATGCATCAATTTGTTTCATCTGAATATCAATTTTTCAATTCAATTTTGCAAATGTTCTGTGCAAGTATTTTGTAAATTGCTTGTTGTTTCTACATATAATAAATGCATCAATTTGTTTCATCTGAATACCAATTTTTCAATTCAATTTTGCAAATGTTCTGTGCAAGTATTTTGTAAATTGCTTGTTGTTTCTACATATAATAAATGCATCAATTTGTTTCATCTGAATACCAATTTTTCAATTCAATTTTGCAAATGTTCTGTGCAAGTATTTTGTAAATTGCTTGTTGTTTCTACATATAATAAATGCATCAATTTGTTTCATCTGAATATCAATTTTTCAATTCAATTTTGCAAATGTTCTGTGCAAGTATTTTGTAAATTGCTTGTTGTTTCTACATATAATAAATGCATCAATTTGTTTCATCTGAATATCAATTTTTCAATTCAATTTTGCAAATGTTCTGTGCAAGTATTTTGTAAATTGCTTGTTGTTTCTACATATAATAAATGCATCAATTTGTTTCATCTGAATATCAATTTTTCAATTCAATTTTGCAAATGTTCTGTGCAAGTATTTTGTAAATTGCTTGTTGTTTCTACATATAATAAATGCATCAATTTGTTTCATCTGAATATCAATTTTTCAATTCAATTTTGCAAATGTTCTGTGCAGGTATTTTGAAAATTGCTTGTTGTTTCTACGTATAATTAAAATATATCGTATAACAACGTATTCGTTTACTCGAAACGAAAAAGAATAACGTTCTCCTCGTACTCGTAACTTCGACTTTAACCCTTTCCCCTTTGGCCATCATCCAATATCGCGGGAGCGAGCGTGCAATTTCTATTATGACCACGTACGGTAGTAATACTACCGACAACGACAATAAACTACCGGAAGTCGAGGAAATCAAATTCTTTCTCTCTCTCTCTCTCTCTCTTGGGAATACGTTTCTATGGATAATGGCCGATTCTATATTTTGTGAGGCGTCGTTAGACCGACGTTCATGTTCTCATATACGTCGAAGAAGTCATTATATATGTCCAATCTTAAAATAATTCGAGAAAACTAGAAGACAAATATTGATATATTATTTATTTTTTATTCATATTATGCACATAAATATGCAATTATGCACATTACTCCATTGCTAATGGTCTGATTGTGTTTTTATTAGTATAACATAGTTCAAAGAGAGCTTTAAGATAATCATAGTAATTTTTTGTCAGTGTTCGAAGTAATTTTCAATTTTTTATACCTAGATCTCTAATATATCTAATATTTTATAAATATGAATATATTTATAATAATATATTATATTATATATATAATATATATATTTATATTAATATATTTATAATAATATAAAAAATACTTATCTAATATTTGCCCTAATCCTAATATTTTTTCATCGTTATAAAAAAAAATTCAAAAAGTATCATAAACAAATTTACTATAATCATCTTAAAACTCCCTTTGACCCATGGTATCCTAAAAAAAAATTTTCATTCAAAACACTAGAGACAGAATAATACCTAAAGCTGATCACGCTTCGTGGACCACCCGGTATATCTATAAAATTTTACAATACTATACAGGGACACTAATAACCTATAAATAAATTACTTTTAATATTGCCAAATTTATTTCTAACACGTTCTCCATACAACACAAATTTTTGTTACACGAAAGTCACCAGTATAAAAAATGAAAGAAACAATCTCAATCTTTTTTCCACCACAATGACGAACCGGGCCACCCCCGTTCTACCATTATACCATTATACACGAACCATACCCCGTCTGCATATTTACAAAGGTACATTTCCGCTTTGATATCTAAAGCCGACGAAAAGCGAGACGCCCGCAAGAGTGAGCGATACGCGATAACGATTCCGTCTATCCAAGAGCTCTCTTCCGTACGCGGAATCGCGATTGTTTACTGTAGGGAGAAACGTTATCGTTACACCGTTCAGAAACGAAAAAGAGAGAGAGAAAGAAAAGGGGGGAAGAAGAGATAAAGAGGTCGAAAGTTTCTACACGTTCGCTATCCATCGTCACGAGGGTGGTCTTAACAGAAAAGAAGTAAAAGCGAACGTCTCTTCTTATTTAATTATTTAGATACCATAATTTATTTAACTTATTCAATTTAGGTTAATTTATATTGCAATTTTAATTATAATTGAGATAGAATAATTTTATAAAGTGACAGAAGAGTTTCACAAGTCAGATTAATAATTTAACAGTAGATTTACGGATGTTGTTTATATACCTATTTTTACTTAAGTAAAAAAAGAAGAATATCAAGAGGAAAGAAAAGAAGAAGAATCAACATTTACATATATTTCATTACTTAAGCCACGTATGATTTTTTTTTAAATAATTGTAGTTTCATATATACATAGTAATCAAATTTTTAATGAGTCAAATTGGCTCAGTCCGTAAATCTAGTGTTAAAAAGTTATTTTCTCAAGATTTTTACCCGAGCTTCTAATGAAATTTAAAAAAATTGTAAATAAAGAACAGTTCGTTACGATGAGAAGCCTTCTACTTTCTCATGATTGACGACAAATCCATAGAAAAAAAAAAAAAGGAAAGAAAGAGAGATAAGATCGTATGGCAGGCCAAGTGCGTTATTTTCGCAGGCGATATATAGTATCGCGTTTCAGCCTGATATATTTTGTTTCAAACGGTCGACGACGTGCAACGTGTCTCGCTTCGACACTTCGAAGCGAGAAGAATGTCGAACGGTCTCATGTTTGCCTTACGTGTAAACGAACTCTTATAATTTATTACGCTCCTGTCATTGGAACCGTTCGATAACACGATTTATTTGTATTTCTTTCGATTATAATACTTAACACATTGAATATTATAGATTGCTTTTGACATTTTTATAAGTATCGTTCAGTAATATTTATGAGAGTGTATGATACCAAAATGAATTGAACTACGTCAAATATTTTATCATTCTCTTTGTAATATAATAATAATACTAATACTTTTATTTTCTTTAAAAAATTCAAATTGTTTTGAATAAGATGTAAAAGATGTCAATTTATTTATCCATCACTTAAATTCGATAAAGATCGTTGATATTAACAAGAATATAGTAATAAAAAATACCATGTGTCCTTTTTGTTATTTATTTATACGGGATGATAATTTATCATGCTTAATTGTTATCAAAATTTATCTGAAAATTGACTGGAATGTATGCAAGCCCGCACAATGTGCAAATAAATCATTAAACGACATCGTACACACGTGCTATAATCGCGATAATAATCAGGAGACCTCTAACGATGCGGTGATTACCGGCACGGCTAATTATTATTGTCTTTACGTGCAACGTGTGTCCGTGGTAACACATTCTTAATTATGATCGACGATGACGCGACCTATACAATGCGTATATGCATATACTTCCGATGTTGTAACGAAGACAAATGCGGTGTTCGAAACATCGATCGTGTAAAATGTCGACACGAAGTAGAAGAATTTTTGAAAACTTCAATTTTTTTATCGATCGATTTAACGAAAGTTGAACGAAGTAACCAGTATTTTTTTTTGTTGTCGAACAAATCGACCGAAACTAACACCTGCCATCAAAATGGACAAGTATTGATGAAATTTCAAGAATGCGTGACCGCGTGAGTATAAAGCGTGCGACTTTTTACAGTAACCGATAAAAAGTAAATCAAATTCCAACGAATCTTACACACTTTTTTGTTCAGTGGTAAAGAAACTTAAGGAGACGCACGCTGTGAGCTCGTAACGCTTGATTTTCGAAGTTATTCTGAATTATATTCGAACGAAGAAGAAGTTTACCGGTCGCCATCTTTGATTACTTCAGTGAAGAAACGAAGAAGAATTCGTTTTATTCACCGAAACTACGAACTTTGTTATTTTTTTAAACATTAGCCACCTTGAAATCCTAAATCGAACGAAAGTCAAATAAAAAACAAGTATATTTAAATAATTTACTAAATAAATAAAACACGAAATGAGAAGAAGAATACTCAGAAAGAACACATTTCTGTCATATTCTTTTTCCCTTCTTTAAAAAAGTCTACGTAAATCGTCGAAATCTTCGAGGAAGGAAAAATAAGAAGAAGGAGGATCGAAGTAATCGAAATAATCGCAGCATTTCAAGTTGGCGCCCGTTTGGCCTCGGTCCAGAGTGATTTTCGTAAAGAAGGACGGAGCCCTTTCTCGGCACACGAAGACGTTGGATGTCTTCGGTGATTTCGACTCGCACGACTAACTCCGAGATCTTTTTCTCTATCTCCTTCCCTCTCTCCTCCTAACGAGAGCATTTACGTTCGAAAGCGTTTGCGTTCCACTCGTTCCGCCTATTTACGAGAACTTCTACCTTATACGATGCCTGCCTGACACATTGGATCGCCAAGAATTTCTTTTTCTCACGACGACATTTTAAAACAACATGGAAGTAAAAGAAAATGTATGTGAAATAAAACTAAAAATATTTGTCCAAATTTCTTAACTAATATAAAAAAAAGAAAACCCCAAAAACTGCATTTCCATAATACTAACAATAATATAGGTTAGAAATTTTGTAAGTACCATCTTCGTGAGTCACAAAAAAAAATCCACGTTCATCTGACATCTGGTTCCAAACGACAAAAAAAGAATAACATTGGAAAAAATATCGAAAGAAGGAGAAGATCTTGGAACGAAACGTTATACGATTACACACACTCCGCTGACGTAATTGCTCGCAATGTGCGCTCGCGCAACGAGATCACCTTGCGCCGGTGGGTCTCCACGTAACACACAAATACGGATATCTACGCTAAGCCTAAGGTGGCTGACCAGCAACACATCGAGACGAGAAGAACTTTTACGCAATTCTTTGCGTTACCTAACCTTATCTTACCGGCTTCGAAAGAGAGGTTCGTGATTCCACCTACTACGGCACGATTGCTGCACCATATTACCGTATGTGTCCGTCGTTTTTTTTTTTTTTTTTTCCTTCCTTTATTTATGAAGCGAGGTAAACGAACGCGCGTGTTTCGATCCAAATTCCAATATGGTGGACTGTTTGGGAACGCGATTCCATACCCGCGAAAGTAGGTGGCGCGATGATCGATATTTTTTATTAGATTTTGTGTGATATCTGATATATACAATTTTTTTAATGTTAATTTATATACGTAATATTATGTTATCTTGTTGTTATATATGAATAAAATAAAATTAAGACTTTGAGATAAAAGATCGTTGACCGATTTTAAAAAGAGACGACATATTGAATATTCGTAAAACGTACACGCGCGAATAGTCTAGACGGGGCGCCTGGCCAAGAACAAGATGAGAATTCTAAGGAGTTCCTTGGTTTGTATCCAAACTGCATATTTAGTTTCGCGATGGAAAAAAAAAAAGATAGAGAAACAATAAAAAAAAAAGGTAAAATAAGAGAAGAAAGTAGAGAAAAGGTCCAAATTATAGTATAGCTGGATAATGATATAGCTATAATAAGGGGTAACCCTTGTAATCTTCGTGTTATACGAGGGTCAATCACCCACAATAGAAAGATAGAAACGGAAGTACAAGTGGAAGTGTGCTTCAAGCCGACGCCCAGATCGATGCGCTTTCGTCTGAGCTGCCTCTATAGAAACTTGTCTAGAATTCTTGACTATGAGGACCCGTTATATAATCCTTAGGATATAATTAGACAAAATTAACTTATAGTCATGGCATAAGTTTGATGAGTAACCTCTTTTTTTACAAATTCGATTAACACCATTTTTATCATTTATTACACAGCTTAATTACCTTTTTTTTTAAACCAAGTCAATTTCAAGGCTGTCAGGCTGAAATAAAGAATCTATCTATCTAATTACCTTTTTTTTAAGCAATATTTCATGCTAATAACATTAATAGTAATAATAATTTGTAATAAAAATTATTTATTATTACAGCTCGTGGGACTCTCAGGTCTCCAGTGTTACAAAAGATGCTGATTCGTAGTTGGAATATATCGAGGATTTGCAAAGTGCTGACTTAAAAAGAAATTAACTTATAATCATAGAATTAAACATTCGTGAGACACAAATTAGCCTCTATTGATGAAACCGTACGATCGTTATCGTTCATTGCTCGCGTTACGAACGATCAACAACATTGTCCTTTTAAACGTGACTTTACCAGCCGGTATTCATCGGTGAGATCGTGAGAAACGATTTGTGAAAAATGGCAGTGCTCTTTTATCGGTAAATACGATCGCGAAGTAACGAGAAAGTGAGAAAAAGATCGTTTAACGGTTGTTACGAGTCTCTTAGAAGCTGTTTAGAAATTTTAATCGTTCAATTTCCATTCTAGTTCCTTCCTAATAGTTTATTTCTAATTATTCTTTCATATAATTCGAAAAAGGAGTAGTGTAATCGAGAGAATGGTTTTCTTCAAATAAAGTCAATATGCCTACACAAAGCGGACGTATTCTAGCTTGTTCCCTCGTGCGTAAATAACTTGGAATCTTTTGCATTATTTATCGCGTACGACTGGTAACAAAAATAACGCATACTCACACACCGAATCATCGGGGCACGTGCCGAGAATAAAAACTCCCTAATCGTAGAAAGAACGTTCGTACGTACCTGTAACAAAAAAAAGAAAAATACAATGAAATTAATATCATTTTTATACAATTAAGAATTTTGTTGCATACTACCTGTGCTAAACAATTTGATTAAACGAATACTCTAAACTTTTGGTTAACTTAATTGTACCTAATAAATAGACTTTGTTTCTTACGACGAAATGATGTAATTTAAAGTCTGACTAATTATAAAACCTCAAGAGTTAATAAAGGAACACAATTCCGTGTAGTTAAAGTGACGTAATATCGCAATAAAGAATCGAGATTTATTAAGACATCGCGCGTTTGTTCGAACGTACACTACGTTTATATCGCCGTGAAGGTTTCTAACGTAACGTGCGGAGGGGAATTCATGAATGGACGCTCGTAACCTTGTATGTTTCCGCTGATCTACGTTCTAACGAACGTCGTTGTCTGTGTCTCTCTAGTAGCTTCATTCACTATTTTACGTGCGTGATTTTCTAACCTGTTTGAATAGTCATATATGCGTTTATATCTAAATATAGATTTACAACGGATAATATATGAACATGTTAACAGATATGCGCATGATCCATGTACGTGTATATGCACGTACATTTGAACATCTTTGACAATAAAAACATGAGAAACTATACTTTTAAGAATCACGTGACAATAAATGTGACGATTGTCGGCCATCTTGATTAATGGCCGGCTATAAGATCGAAATTGAAGATAATAAATCCTAACCTAAAAAGAGGATATTAATGTTTTAAAAAAAGATATATATTTTTATATAATAAATATAATCTGATCGAATTTTCTTTAAAAAATGCTTTTAAGGATCACGTGACAATAAATGTGACGATTGTCGGCCATCTTGATTAATGGCTGGTTATAAGATCGAAATTGAGGATAATAAATCCTAACCTAAAAAGAGGATATTAATGTTTTACAAAAAAGATATATATTTTTATATAATAAATATAATCTGATCGAATTTTCTTTAAAAAATGCTTTTAAGGATCACGTGACAATAAATGTGACGATTGTCGGCCATCTTGATTAATGGCTGGTTATAAGATCGAAATTGAGGATAATAAATCCTAACCTAAAAAGAGGATATTAATGTTTTACAAAAAAGATATATATTTTTATATAATAAATATAATCTGATCGAATTTTCTTTAAAAAATGCTTTTAAGGATCACGTGACAATAAATGTGACGATTGTCGGCCATCTTGATTAATGACTGGTTATAAGATCGAAATTGAGGATAATAAATCGTAACCTAAAAAGAGGATATTAATGTTTTACAAAAAAGATATATATTTTTATATAATAAATATAATCTGATCGAATTTTCTTTAAAAAATGCTTTTAAGGATCACGTGACAATAAATGTGACGATTGTCGGCCATCTTGATTAATGACTGGTTATAGGATCGAAATTGTGGATAATAAATCCTAACCTAAAAAGAGGATATTAATGTTTTACAAAAAAGATATATATTTTTATATAATAAATATAATCTGATCGAATTTTGTTTAAAAAAATGGTGCATTGGAAACTCGTATGACTAACTAACTTAAGACACGTTCTTCGTCGTGTCGCCGATATGACGATTAAACGGAACGCGTTTGTCGCTGTGAGAGAAAAAGAAGGAATGTGAGAGAGAGAGGGAGAGAGAGCACTCACGAACGACGATTCGCTCGAGAAGGACCATTAATTCCGAATCCAATTAAAAAGATGGCGATCCAATTAAAACGTCGCTCGGTAGGGGCATAGTAGTACGAGGAGTGAAGAAGGGGTGGAGGGCTGGGGGGTGGGCAAAGTGGAGTAAAATTTTCATTAACGAGAAAGTGCTCGGGCTGCCTTGAATCGTGCGCACGCGCATAGATGCATATTTTTCATACATGTATGCGTTTATGTGCGTTTGGGTTTATACGTGCTTGTAAGAATATCTGTGTGTGTGTGGCCCTTGCTCGAGTCGAGTGGGTTAGCATTGGGCAGTGGTTCTCATAGATATTAAAAAAATATCGAAATATGAATAAATTACGTGTGAATTATATTGCCTTGTTAATTTTGTGAAAAAATTTTAAAAACATGGGTAGATTGGGGGGTAGACAAATTGACAATAAATAATGTATTAGTCAAATGTGGTGGTCAGTTATTCTTAGTATGCATAATTTATGTCCAGCTTTACCACACTTGTAAAATTGACACATTTGTCAATATTAAAAAATTTTTAATTATCTTTAAAATTATTGTCTAAACAATCGTGTAAAGAACAAATTGTAATTAATATAATGATTTTTGTTTGTAATTTAATAATTGTTAATAAATTGTAGCACGTCATTCATCAAGAAACTAAAACTCCCCAAGTGTGGTATGAGAACCACTGACGTCGGGCGTCGTCCGCTTCGCTCGTACTACTCGAGAAAAGCGAGTGGTGGAGGTGGGGATAGTAGGGGGGTTGGAGTAGGGGTAAAACTGGCGCATGCCGTGTATAAAGTCGCGACTACGCGACATACTACGACGTCGTACTTGGCGTACTACGTCGCTCCGTCTCGTTTCGAGCTTCGTAGGCTGCCGTCAAAGGATGAAAGAGAGAGATGGATAGATATGATATATATATACATATATATATATAAAGAGAAAGAGAGAGAAAAAGATCGTCGACTCGTATCGCGGCTCACTGACACGATTTTATGATTCTCTCGTACTTTTTCTTTCTCTAATCTCTCTCTGTCGTAATAATTAGTAATTATTATGAAAAATAAAACGAGATTTAAATTGTTAAGATATTAATTAAATTCGTAATTTATCCATTCGTAAAGCAGAGGTAATTCTCGAATAGTATAAAAATTTGTAACGTGTTATACGAGGGTCACTTTAACCTTATGTTTTACCGGAAATAATAAAAACGGATAATTGGACAGAATAACGGTGTAATATACACACAAAAAAATCACGCAGGATCGATAAATCGATCTCACTTTCGACCCTACACGAAACGGACCCACGTCGTGACTCGTTTGCTGCTTCACATTGTCGTTGTCGCTGTCGTGTCTTTTTCTTATCGTTCGACAACTCCGTTACTCGTCCGTAAATTTCTCTGCTACTTTGTGCTCACGCCGATTGCACCGCATTTGCAACGCGGCGAGCTCGAATGGGAAAGTCGGTCGATGGTTGCTACCATGGTAGACTTTGCCCTTTCGTGGTACGTAGAAAGTATAAACGCGTCACGTTTTTCGCGTCTTAAATGTTTATTTAAATATCTTTCAAATTTGAGTTGTAAAAAATACACTATAAGTCATTTTTGTCAATTTGTACATACATTATAATTGTTATTACAGAGGAAATCGTGGGAAATTAAATAATTGGTAAAAATATGAATCGCAATAATTGCATATGAATTATAAAAAAGGATTGTAAAAACTTTAACATAAGCATCGCGGAGATCATGCATTATGGAAAAACGCAGCAGACAAAAATCGATTCGGAAATGTCGGTCAAACGTTCTATCTCCGGTCTGAAAGAAAAAGAAAAAAAAAAAACGCGGGAAAAATCGAGCTCGGAGATCTTTTTCAAAACTACGAACGGATACATTCAATCCACTCTACTTTCTTTATCTCGCTCACTCGCTATTCACACTTATACTTCGCACATTCACATATGTATTCATTTGCATTCACGCATTCAGTTGCATTCAAATTTACATTAACACTCACCCATTTATTCCTATTCACACTTATACTTTGTATTCGCATTCGCATTTATACATTGCATTCACACTTACATTAACGTATAGGACGCACTAGACTCATATCCATTTACTGAGTCATATTCACACACTTACACTAATACTAATCCACCCTACACTTTACTTATAATCACACTAACACTAATCCACCTTATACCTTACTTTTAATCACACTAACACTAATCCACCTTATACCTTACTTTTAATCACACTAACACTAATCCACCTTATACTTTACTTTTAATCACACTAACACTAATACTATACTTTACTTATAATCTACCCTATACTTTACTTATAATCACACTAACACTAATACTAATCCACCCTACACTTTACTTATAATATCACTAACACTAATACTAATTCTCACTACACTTTACTTATAATATCACTAACACTAATACTAATTCTCACTACACTTTACTTATAATGACACTAACACTATACTACACTACTCTACACACATTCACATTTGCACATTCTCACTTACGTATACTACACTATGCTACACTATACACACATTCACTTATTCGCACTTACATTAGTGTTACACACTTACACTAAACCTACCATTACTCAAAGTTACACTAACACTTACACGAACTACACTACACAAAACCACGTTAAACTTACATTCATACTACTCATATTTACCCTTACACTAATAGATACTAATTCATACTCACACCAACATCTACATTAAAACATTTACTCCCTCACTCGCACTATACTCTACTATACTCCATTCCACTCACGCTCACGTATACACTCAATCTCGTATACGATAACCCTTCCTTCCACGTATTCGCAGTACTTTCTGCGTCGTTATGAATCGGTCGAGTAGAACGTGCGTCGTTGGCCCGGCTTCATTCGTGCGGGAAAGAGAAGAAGGCGTACCTTCGATGACGTAGAGTCTAGAGTACGTATTTCCACTACTACGTCGCGTGTGTATCCCAGTCCAACCACCCCCACCTCACCCCACCGCAAACCTTTATACGAGCTTTACCCAGCGCCACCCCCTTCCGCTTTGTCCACCCCAAGCAACCACCCCTGAGCGGCAGTAGCGTCATTTTCATCGACTCTCTCTCTCTCTCTCTTCTACGAAGGATGGAAATTTTATTTTTTCTGCGATCTGTTTTATTTATTATTGCATATATGGACCAATTTTGTGAAAATGTTATCGAATTATTGTAATTTAAACAAATTTATTTTCCATTATTTAAACTTTGAGCAACTTATTTGTCAGACTTTTTAGATTTTAATTTTCTTTGAAGAAATCAAGAAATGTGGATTATACAATTGCAGTGATTAATTATTAAGATTGTATTGAAATTGTGTTAATGTGGGTGTCACCTAAACATTTGATTTTTCTTCAATCGATGTCTAAATATTTCAGTATCATGTCATCTCGATCGTACGTCATATTATTACATGTGATCATCGATTCGTTCAACACATATAACTTTCTTCCGTAACCTTCTACCATATCAACCTTTTACTCCTAGCAAATAAATTTTCCTCTCTCTTTATCAATCTATCAATCTATCTATCTCTGTCTTTTTAAATCTCTTTCCTACCAACCCCCGTTTGATATCACAGAGCCAGGCAAGTCAGGCAGGCAAGCAGCCAGCCAGCCGCCACCTACTCCGCCTCTTCTTTCTCCTCCAACACCGTGCACATTCGTAACCATGGCGATATTGATCGAGCTAGCAAGCAGGCAGGCAGGCAGGCAAGCTGGCTGGCTGGAAGGCAAGCTGACTGGATGGCAGGCTGACTGGCTGGTTGACTGGCTGGTTGGTCGGTTTGGTTAGTTAGCTGGATGACCCAAGCCTGGTAACATGGCTAACCTAAGAATACTGACTAGCAGGCAAACTGCCTGATAAACCGATTGGTTCATTGACTATAACCAGTTCTAGGAATTTTTTTTATTGAAGACAGAAGTAGACACAAATGTACTCAGTCCGAGACGTGATTTCTTAGTATATGATTAGACAACAGACTAACTGACTAATTGATGATTCATTTACTAGAATCAATGAAATCCGAGAATTTTGTCATCAAATCTGAATCACGAATTGAAGATACGACTATGTTGTCTTGTCTTTTGTTCGAATCTCTGATAAAACTAGCCAAAGTTTCAGTAATTGTTTTCAATAAACATCACTTGACACGAATGTTCAAATCATAGTAGCATGTTGCCTTGTTCTTCCTGATTTTCCATTCCTCTCAACACCGACATTTCGAAGTTTCAACACGGACGAACAGTACTACGTACAGGTGTTTGTATGCGGCACGAGACCAAACGGGTTCAAAGGATCCGACTCGGCCGACTGGCCGAGATCCATTCTGGTGGGTCGTGTTTCTCGAGTGAACGCTTCGTTCGACCCAAAATAATTGGAAAGAATGAAAAGAAGAAAAGAGAAAGACGAGTTTGTTGGACTCGTTTGATAATACAAAAAATTTACCATTTCCCTGTTTTTTTTTTCGATCACAGGATGACCAAATCGAAGAAATTTGGTATAAGCGTTTTTTACAAATTTAACACTACATATATAGCATCCATTTTCATTGTGTGTCATTCAAATTTTAAATCCAATTATTATATTTAAGCCAGAAAAATATATTTTTTTTACAAAAATGTATGTACAGTAGTCTCTCTATAATCCGGCACTTCGCCAATCCGGCCGCTCCAGTAATCCGGCATTTTCAGCAAAGAAACAAAAGAAAATTTCAACTTTTTTTTACACCTGTTCCCTCAAAAAAATAATACAAAAACTTCTTTTTTTTTTTTACGTGAGCCTAATGTAGCCCAAGTCATGTAAACTACAATACAATATGTACAAGAAAATGCAAAATCTTTCGTAATTTTTTTTTGTAATACTAATTTTCATTTCAGTACATATATCTTGTGCAATAAACACAGATTTTACTATTAAAATAAGTTTTTTTAAATGAACCTCCAGTAATCCGGCGTTTTCGTTAATCCGGCAGTCCTTTGGTCTGATATCTGCCGGATTACCGAGAAACTACTGTAATTACAATTTTTTTAATTCCCCTGTCAATTCTTGCAGCTCACTGAAATTTTTACTGTCCACGAATGTCTTGATAAAAATTAAACTGGATAAAAATGCGAAGAAAATTTTTTTCACAGAACACAAGCTTCATAAATCAAAGTAAAAATCTTCTCGCTTCAGCGCCTCGCGTGTGCGATAATAATATCGTTGATACCGACAAACGTAGCGCGCGGCTACATTTCTCAAGTAGATTTATCCGCAAGATGCCATCAGACCCAGCGAAAAGTTAGGGGAAGGGCAATAACGAGGCGCACGTTCCACGCGTTGAAAACTGTGAGAAAAGCGCGCGTCTATGAAACACGCGCGCGTCTTGAGAGCAGCTAAGGATTATCCTATGATTTATCGATCCATTTTTCTTCAAGCGTCTTATTCCTATCCCCCCTCCTCCCTAGCATTCTTCTCACATATTTCTTCACCCCTTTTTTTTCAGTACTTTTATCAGATTTGAGTGTGTAATAAAAAATGTGGAGATCGGAACCCAACGTAAAAGTAAAAAAAAAAAAAAATTAATTACTTCGTTCAATTACGTCGAGAGATCAAGGACACTCGTAGATCACTTTTTTTTTGTCATAGAAAGGGGGAAGAACGAGATCTGTTCCATGTAGGAAACGAGGAAGGAAAGTGTTGCGACAACAAGAAGGTATTATTAGCCATCTCGTTCCGCTACCGGCGTGAAAGCCAACACGCGAAAGATCTTTTTTTTTTTTACTTCTTCCTCAATTTCCACTTCTTCTCCTTCGTCTGCCATTCATCTTGTTCTTTCGTACTACTCTTCGTTATGTTTCTCACGGTCGAGTAACTTGGCTGTTTCTTTTTTCCCATTTCTTTTTTTTCTAAGGACGAAGCAACGAAAAAATGACAGAAGGTCATCGAGTGCCCACGTGTGGCACGCTATAAATTTTCGTGCTACACGTTGATTAACCGTCAAAGTACCTAACTTTTTTTTTTTAAAGCAATATTTCATACTAATCTACTATTTTTTTTATTATACTTAAGCCAACAATAATAATAAATTTTGCGGAAGAATTAAGTTATTAGAACGCAATAGAAATTATTAGAGCTCTCAGGCCTCTTAAACTTCAGATATTACTGTGAGGGTTAATTTTTTTATCTGATTTTACTCTACTATATATATATTTTAACATATTTATTTGATATGCTTTAAATATTTATATACTGTGACGTGATAAATACTGGATAAATAAAAGGTATCAATTATTATGGGGTGATAAAACATATACATACATATGACGTTCGAATTAAGCCGTATTCTTTCTATCTCTCTCATGCACACACGTGCATTCGTTCGATGCGTAGAACGCGAGGCCGGCGAGCCAGGCAAGCAGCCACGGCCTCTCTCGCCACTTTTATGAATGGATGCAGTTCGAGTGGGTGTGCATACTTGTGACTACTGCGCCTCCGCGATCGTCCGTCCGTCTCTGTGTTTGTACGTATATGCATACGAGTAAGCGAGTTCGTGCTTCTCTTGCGTAGAGAAAAGTCGTTCTTTATCGAGAGTGAAAGAATATGCTTTGTACTAGTTGAATAAGATTGTATTTTAAATATTCCTAAGTTTATGATGATTAGAAATGTAGTTTTTAACCTTTAGACCACAATGTGTGAATTGGAAACGACCCTCGATGAAAAAAGTTGGAGTTTACTACCACCATTTTTCAATTTTTTATTTTTCGTTATCAAAGTGAGTCATTATAATGTTTGATGTTCTTTAAAAAAAAAACCTTAAGGCTGTTTCTATAATATGTCTAGAATACGTGATATAAAAAAAACCGAGATGGGAATGAAAATATGTCACTACTATGTCACCAACTTTGGAGAACTCTCCTGAAAAGTTTGCTAAATTACAACTTTATGTTTCTTTTTTCTCAGAACTCACAAAAACTATGGCAATTTTCTTTTTTTCGGTCATTTAGTACGTAAAAGACTAAATTTGTTAATTCTACCAAAAGATATGTACGTACAAAAGAGGGGAAAAGCAACAGAAAAAGTCACATTCGTGATTGGTCAAACTTTGTTAGTTAATATTTCGTTAACAAGGCCGAATTTCGAAAAAGTTTATTAGACTTTTCGACTCAAGTTATATTTGTACACACGTAGTTTTCAGCTGGTGTACACCAACTACATGACACCCTGTATATATAATACGAAAAATGTTAGGAAAAGTCACATGAAAGCTGCCATCACGAAAAATCAAATATATTTCTTTGATACACGAATGCGGAGACGAACGGTGAATCGAATTCCCACGCGGAATCGTGTTACGGGAATGGAAAAAGAAAGAACTGTCTCGTACGAGAAGAGAGTAGCAGAAACGGCGGCGACAGCAAAAGAAGAAGCTTCTCCTCCATCCGGCAGCCGTCCCGATTCCGATCATCCGAGCGCGTTCAAGGCCATGGCAAAAAGACGAAAACGCACGTCTCGAGTGCAAACCGCAACGGTATACTTCGCCGCCGAAAGGGCCGATGCACAACAAAACTACGCTGACTTCTTTCTACTTTTCTGATACACGATACTTTGTATGAAGAGTTGCTTGAACAAAATTGCATTTTATGTAAATCATAGTAATTTAGTAGAAACGTAACCAACAAAGAAGACTACGTAGACAAAATACGTTGCAACATTGTTAAATTACTGTTATCAAGTTAGAAAGTCTTTTAAAAAAATACAAAACGTTGAAAAGTATGACAATTTCATAAGAAAGTGTGTCAAAAAGGTTAAAATTGTGTTTTTTACGAATCGCTGATTTCGGGACGCCATATTTCCAACATGGCGGAAGAAGCTCTCACATCGAAAGGTTAATAAGATTTACCGTGTTAAATCGAAAACTAATCATACAATCATCTTTATTAAAAATCATCTTCACTTGGATATTTTTCAATGTTCCAGCTGCAACTACTCGATTCGATCGACAAGTAGATTAATTCAGCTGCGTGAAAACGTGTATGTTGTGTTCGATATATCGTGTATGCACGCATCACCGCCATTGTGGTAGGACAATGATAAAGATAGAAAAAGAAACGAGACAGAGAGAAAGCAGAACATCGAGAGCATGACTCCTCGAGTCGCGTAAGGTTGAGGTTGGGATTAAGTAAGGTTAGATCGTCGGTAGACGACTGCGGCCTGAAAATAGCGCGGCACTCACTGTCTGGCTATGTGTCTTTTCTCTCTCTCATTCTCGCGGCACCAGCAACGGCCAACAGTGCGTCCATCTGAAACCATATACCCGTGCCGGAGAGCCTTCCTAGCGTTACCGGTTACACCGTCATCGTTTTACTCGGGTTACGGCTTTCTTTCTTCACCGCACGCCTCGCGCCGTTTCTCCTTAGCTTTTTCAATACCACTGGAACGACATTTTCCTTTGGAAAAAATTTTTCTACCTCGTTTCTCAAGAAGATTTTTTTTTTTTCGTCGAGAAGATATTTTTCTTTCCTTTATACTGGAAAATTACGTTGTAACTCTACCATAACGAGATACTCTTGAGACTTTGACGGTACTTTTGTGAACATAAAATTATCATTTTATGTACGTTTAATATTTTTTAAATAATATTGGAAATAACTTGAATTTTTTCCAATGGTACTAAATATTTTTAAAGTTTATAAACGTGAAAAAAAAAATTTGCGAGATACTCTTGAGACTTTGACGGTACTTTTGTGAACATAAAATTATCATTTTATGTACGTTTAATATTTTTTAAATAATATTGGAAATAACTTGAATTTTTTCCAATGGTACTAAATATTTTTAAAGTTTATAAACGTGAAAAAAAAAATTTGCGAGGATACCCTGTCTAATCTCGATACCGGTCTTCCCCCTAGAAATCGATGTAACCGACATTCCAGAACTAACGAACTAGGGAGTTCCATTCTACCCCCCTATCTCCTCTCAACCACCGGTTTTGCATTCTTCGTTCGACGAGCCTAACGCGTTTCCATCGACTGGATAGTCGCATATAAAATTTGCGATACATGCCACGCGCATAAGCTCGCTTCCACAGCTACCCACGTGAGCCTGGAATTTTCGCGAACGTGAAATCGAACGACATCCCACACGGTATACCTGAAACGTATACTTTGTGAGTATATGTTCTTAAATGTGTGCAGATATCCTCCGTATAACACAGATTCGACATAAGAATTTTATACGAAGGTCAGCTAAACTGATTTTGTTTGGATACGCTCATCCCTCGATTTACATGGTAGATAAGTTGAAAACGAGACAGAATTCTTACAAAATAGAAGGATATTATTATTAAAAATACAAAAAACTTTTTTTGTTTAACTATTATTAACATTGACTTAAACTTTTTATTGTACATTTATTTTAACGTTTGCGATTGAAGTTCATTAATATGTGTATTCTCTTAATTTATAATCGGTACAATGCAAAAAAAAAAAGAATTCAATTTTTTTTTTTTTTTAACTGTAAATTATGTATAGTGCAAAATCGAGGGATGGGTGTACTTACATTTGAATTAAAAAAACAAAGACAGGTTTCAATCGTATAGTATGTAAAATCAATAGTGCAAACGTTGACGAGGGAGAAAACGATGAAAAGCGTATTTGTAGAATTCGCCAACCTTCGCGGCACGTGTACCTCTCGTTAACTAGGACAAGGCTTAGAAATCCGGTCGTGTAAGCAAATCATCGTCTCTAATTCTGCGTTTTCCCGGCGCCTGCGAGACAACCCCATTTTTTACGTTCACTTTGCGATTTCTGCTAGTTCATACCTTTTGTTTTCGCTCGGTCGCTATTTTAGAAGATCACGAACGTTTAATGATCATCTTTTTCAAACAAAATATTACAAATGATTTAAATTTTTATTGCTACGTTTTATATTATAAAATGAGTTGATTATCCTTTAAGATGGCGGATTGCTTCTCGCACGTACACCGAAAACAATCTTGATTTGATTAAATGATTGCCTACTCTTCCGATCGGTCGTTACAACGATGCTTCCTTCGTCCGACTGTGCGACTTGCAATGAGCCTTTAACCTTTCGTTTAGGCTACTAACATTATATTCCACTAACACTCTTGACTTTTTTATTATAAATTTTGTATACGTCATAAATAAATATTATTCCCCATTTACATATCTACATTAATCTATATTTGATACCATTTGATTTCTAATTTTAAACAACGAATCATTTGTATAAACAATAACGTATTTAATTAATCATTACTTTAATCAATTATATTGAACTACAAAATTATAATTACGAGTCAAAGTTATTAATAATAATTAATTATAATTACCGTACTATGAATAATTAGAAATAACAATTCAAAAAAATAGTTAATAGCTCGATCACTTATGTCCCGCGTCTTCGTCGAAGATAGCACCAAGCTCGATAGTGATTAACGAGCGAGCGTAACATAAATTAATAATTAATTCGCCACAGCGAGTCCTTCGCTCATTATCGCGAAAGCATTCCCAAGAGGGGAAAAGTGAACATCGGACGAAATCGATCAACCATGGCCCGTGGTAATAGAAAATTAATTTCGTTCGGACTCGTCCGATGGAAATGAATCACTTCGCGTCGTTGCGCGCGTGTTATGTGCGCATACGAGCGTATAGATCGTGAACGTTGCTTTTAATAGCGATTTATCAGATATGCTTTTACGATCTTCGTGATAACAAGTATATATAACGGGTGTGAAAAATGGCGATTAGTGATTTAAAAATGTATAACTACGGAGTGATATTAGGTTTACGTGGAATATAATTATATAGAAATTATATACGTATATTATTTGGGATAATAGTACAGTAGCCTCTCTCTAATCTGGTATCTTGCCAATCCGGTCATTCCAGTAGTACGGCGTTTTCAGGAAAAAATAATACAAATGCAGTGCAGAAATGTGATTTTTTTTTTTTAACGTGAACCTGTAAACTACTGGAAAATGCAACATCTTCTGTCGTAATTTTTTTTTTAAAACACTAATTTTTATTTGATTATATTTTGTCCAGAAAAAAAAATTGATATTGTTAATATTATAGAGAATATAATTATGTTTTAGGTATATGTTTCTTATATTTAATATTAGAAAGTTATATCAATCCTAATTATAATCCAAAATATATATACAGCAATATACTGTCAAAAAAAAATTTTTTCTTTTTTTTTTCTTTTTTTTTTTTCTTTTTTTTAATTTTAAACAAGACTATAGTGAAACCAGACTAATCAAATGCTCTATAAATAACGTACAATGTTTTTTCATTTTATGAAATATGATAATAGCTCGAATACGTAAACCATGTACCTTCTTCCACTCCTCTAACATTCTCAATTATTTTTTTTTAAACCAAGAGTGGCACGCATCTCGGTATGAAAAGGGTTAAGAGAGTAAGGAAAAGAAATGGAGCAGAGATTTGACAAAAAAAAAAAAAAAAGAAACCGGTGTATCCACGTAACTAAGGAGAAAGTGGAAAGATAAATAGGAAGAAACTCGAAACTACCGGTGGGTGGATAGTTCATGCGTAGTCCACACATTGTGGAGATTGCGAGATGTTGCTTTGAATGAAACGAGTTTCAATGGTTTCACGCTTTCGCTCTACCCGCAATGCGTACGTATACGTAGAATACAATGAAAATAATAGTATACCATGGTGGGGATAACCTTTTCATTTTTTTCGAGTCCCACTTTCCACGTTTCTTGTTATACCTTACGATGGTAATGGTTACACGTACCAAAAATAAGATTCTGTAATCACGAACATGAAAATATACAAATGCAAATGTATATTAGAAAAATCAAACACAAATCCATTTAATTTGCACTAGTTTAGATTATGAATATATTAAATATGAGACTGTCTAATATTATATAAAAATTCACGATTATTAAGTACAAACATTATACGATTTTTTTAAAATATCGATAAAGAACGTTCAACCAGTTGGAAAATGTATGTTATCTCTGAAAAGAATGACGTAACATAAAGGTTATGTTAAAACACTCGAGTGTGTATATATATAGATATATATAAATGTGCATGCACATCAAGCGTACAATGTATACACGATCAAATGTAATGCGATTGCGTCTCGCGTGACGTAGCACGAATCGTACCGAGCATTTCATTCAAGTTTCCACTTAGCGGTCGCTCGTACTACGCATCGTCCTCCACATATACACATATGTATTATAGAAAGTTTATTACTTCCTATGCTCCATGCTTATCCACTGAATTCATGCCTTCTCAACGGACTCTTATCGTTGCCAAGAATTATCTATAATATACAGGGTGATCTCGTAAATACTATTACTTCATACAAGATTGTTACATAAATTAATTTATTCGTTAAACTTCATTTACTTCGAAAAAGGAAGAAGTTACTCAATATTGATATAAATAAATTTATTTATTAAACTCTTTAAACTTCATTTATGTAAGCATATATATTTTTAATTAATTTCGAAAAAGGAAGAAGTTACTCAATATTGATATAAATAAATTTATTTATTAAACTCATGAAACTTCATTCATGTAACCATATATATTTTTAATTAATTTCGAAAAGGGAGGAAGTTACTCAATTCGACAGTGACCAATGACTTTCTTTTTTTATTTGTCTGGGTATAAGTCCACTGTGGATGGACTTTGAATTTCCAATAGATATTGATATAAATAAATTTATTTATCAAACTTCATTTATGTAAGCATATATATATATTTATTTGATAATAATAACGACGATTCATATTTTATGAAAGTTTTGTTAGCCTCGTCAGAAAGAATGATACATTATGAAGAAGCAAAGTGAAAATGACGAATATGTAGAGAAGTGTTTGATGTGTTGAAGGAACGCCTACCGTGTAATAGAAGAGAGTATATAAAAGAGAACGTAGAAGAGGATGTTAGAGTGAGGCTGGTCGTTCGCTATTAATAAACGCGAAGAAAAGTCTAACAATAGGATCGCAGTCATCCATTAAACGGTGCTACTCGTCGGAGGTCCGGCTCTCTTGTCGCGAGAGTGACGATGTGTTCTACAGAGAGACGATTAAAATTTATGAGCTCGCTCTCGTTCATTCCTTTAGGTTCGTACGCTTGCGAGTTCAAGACTTCCTGGAATTTAACGCTCGTTTGAATTTTTGTTTCTTACTGCCTCGATTGGTCAAAAATTGGGGGGGAGATCTTGGTCAGAATTGTGGAGGGCAAAGTTCGAAATAAATTCTTTTTTTTCAGTGATTAGTTTTAACTTTCATCAGAATACAATGAATTTATAACGTAGTGAATGGAAGAGTCTTACAGAATTGATAAAATAATTAATTTAGAAATATTTTATTTCATTTAGTAAAATAACTTTTTTAAATCTACTTGTTTTCAAGATATACGATATAGGTTTGCAGACAATTATTCTTTTAAGGATTCTTTTCATCATAAAAAAGCCTTAGAAACTCTTTTATCCAAACGAAAATTGATTGGATAGTCTATGAATTGTTTCGGTATTAGATTAACCTGTTCAATCAATTTTTACAAGAACATCGAAATTATTTGTAGGTAGATAAAATATTGTCATTCCTTATTCTTTTTTTTTTTTAATATTTATATTTTGGCGTTAAATGGATCACCCTATATATCACACAAGATAATTCCCGGTATTAGCATATCGACGAGAGACAAACTCACCTGACAGGCACGCTTAACGCGCGCACCACTCTTCTAACGATGCCTATGCATCGTGCATGAAAAGATATGGAGAACGGTAAATAAAGAAGCGTGCGTCCACGTACGCCGTTATTCTTGGAACGTTACTACTTTACGTGTCATGGCAGATCGATACCGAGAAGAACGAGATTGAAGTTTTGTGTTCTGTCGTTGTTACAACACGAACGCACTCTGCATATTTACATTTCATTGGTACAAATTGTAAACAAGAGTATTCGATAATCAAATTATTAAATATTACAGAAGGTACTGATCTTAATATTTCTAACATAGCAAATGGAAAAGTCATTAGAAACTTCCGGGACGAATCAATACATTTTTAAATAGCCTAGATACTACACGGTGTCTAGTGATTATTAACTCATTAGTCCCCAACGTTACGTAAACGAAAAATTTTTTTTTTAAATATGTCATTGAATGAAATGACATTTTCAACTATTCCACACTAAGCAATAATTTTTCCCAAGATTGCGTATACCCAACATTTTGTTGCAAAAAAACAATAAAAACTTGTAATTTTGTTAACTTCATAAACAGTTACTTGAAGTTTGTAATAAAATGAAGTAAAAGCATGAAATTCTTTTTTTTCTGACCTTGAGAACTAATGGGTGAGAGAGAAAAGGAACGACCAAACCCCTTAATCCCCAGTGCATAATTTTCTCGATGCGTAATTGCGTGCGAATGTCACCGATATACTCGTATCCTATAGGCGTTTCTTCTTTCATTGATCGCAAACTAGCACGCGGTGCTAGTGCCTTTGACCCACATCCTTTTAATCGATTCACCAACGAGCAGTCGTCCCTTATAAACGTGAATCCTTTTTCATCTTTATGTCTCTGATATTCATCGAGATACAAATGGCGAAGAGAATCATCGTTTACGATTGGGAGTGAACATAACCTCCAAATTACGTGTATTTCTTAACGAGTAAATGTTTAGGCACGAGATTAAGGTCGAAGGAATTATTAACTCGTTAAGGGGTTGCGTGAATTTTTTAACACAGGGGAGAGATATCGACATTTCGTTTATTACCTTTTCCGGCTTGGAAGACCGGAAATTTGGAGTTCTTTTGATTGTAGGTTATACTATTATTAGTACTGGTAATACTTTAATATGAAAATTTGTAAAATATTTTTACAAGGTGTACAAGGGGAATTATAATCTTCTGATATCAGACGAAATGTTGACAGTTAGAGTTCGAGGGAATGAAAGTTGCTCGCAAAAATAAGATGTCGTCAGGATATCATCAGAAAAGGACAAGAAATGGCTACGACTATTAAAAAAAAAAGAAGGTTGTATATTAGAAGTTGATATCTTGCCATCGTACGGGTTCGTTCACCTCGTTCTCTTTGCGACACACATATCACCCTCCATCACTTCTTCTTCGCGTCACCGTAGAACCTAACCTACGAGTCTGTCGATCCTTTCCTGATATCAATCACTTTTTTTTTTCAAGAAAATCTTGCAAAAATCGAACAAACGTAATGTATGATAACTGAATAATATTTTTGAAACGAATTATCGCCATGATGGCGACGTTTAAGTAACAAAGAGAAGAGAGAATATTTTCTAATGTAACCCTTGGCACGAGGAGCCAAGCAAGAAGCCGAGTAATTATTTTCGTCATCGAGCCGACGAATGCTCGGAACAAGTGCGGACCTCTCGGTATTTGTAAACAGAACTGTTTGTCAACATCGGTGGCGCTTCATTACCTGCCCTGGCCTTTTTCCTTTGCCAAGTACCATTGCGATCGTTCAACTCGACTTCTTCTTCCTAATTCCATTTCCGGTTATCATTGTAAGGAAAATTGCTAATAATTATTATTTTTTTTATAACCGTTGCTTTGATACAATCAATGCCGTGACAATAATTCTTTATCGACTAATAAAACAGTTTATTACCCAATAGGTTTACGTAAACGACTCTCCTGGCCACAATTTTTGACAGATTTTGACAAAGAAGGGCTTATTCGAAAGCTGAAAGTATGATCTTTTTATTATTTTACAAAAAGGTTTTCTTCCTCATATTTTTTGCCAAGAAATAAGTATGTTTTGAACATTAGAAAAAGATGAATCTCACAAAGAATAAGTCCTTGTTTGTCAAACTCGGTAAAAAAATGGTGACAAGGAGAGTTGTTGGCGCTAATCCCGTTTTGGACGATTTAATATACTTTTCGGATCAATATTATAAATAACATTGTTACCGTAATGAAATCACAACATAATTATAAATAAATCTTTAAGAAAATAGTTCGAAACATTCGGTAAAATTGTTGTGTCGGTCATCGGTGACCTCCCTATGAGCACTGAACGACGAGTCAACCACGCCTGGCAGGTTTTTGCGCTCGCTTTGTACGAGCAAGCACGGCAGGAGCAGTAAGCAGCAGCACGCGCGTCATAAGCGAGGAACGTTGACCGAATGACACGGTAAACTCGTACGAGTTGCTCATTCGCTCACGCCAGTTTGTCCTTGTCGCGAGGATTTCTACGCTTTTAGATTCGCAAGCGCGGAGTGTCGAGCGCTGACGCGCGTCGTCTTCTACCTTCCTCCTTTTTTTTTTTCCTCGCTTTTTTTTACTTCGTCGCGAACAGACGACACGTGAAAATTACGAAATGAGCAGTGTCTGGACATTGTCGATAAATTATGCGAAATTATGTTTTAACACGTTCAGTGCCGACTCGATCTTCTACGCATCCCTGTGTTTACTTTTATTTATAATTTTTTTTTTTTAAATAAAGATATGAAGGAATTTACTAGATTTCATATCGAATTATTGTAAATATCAATGAAAAAAATACTAATGCAATCGTAGTTCACATAACACTGTACTTTATTTAGAAAAAAAAAAAAAAAAAATTTTATCATTTTTTTTTTTTTCTATTAATATTATTTTTTCTATTACTATTAATATACGACCGAAATTATTACAAAATGGTGGGCCTTTCTGGGAGACGATATAAATAAACTTGAATAAATTTGATTTAATAAAAAAAAAAAAAAAAAAATTTTATCATTTTTTTTTTTTTTTTTTTTTTAAATCAAATTTATTCAAGTTTATTTTAAAAAAAAAAAAAAAAAATTTTATCATTTTTTTTTTTTTTTTTTTTTTATTAAATCAAATTTATTCAAGTTTATTTATATCGTCTCCCAGAAAGGCCCACCATTTTGTAATAATTTCGGTCGTATATTAAAATATTCAAAACGTCATATCCAACTTTAAAAGGTTAACGAGGAGACTACCTGACATTTCGACAACAAAATTACTACTCGATTGTGAGATACAGTCACAAAAAAGGTTCCAAAAATGTCGGCTGTTAAACGAGACCGTTAATATTTCGAGGAAGATGACGTCTGGAAGGTTCATCGAATCGAAGACAAAACGTGTTTGTCGGTTTGCACCACGTACGGTTCGTATACGTGTCTCGTTCGAGCCAATTCGATGTTACGTAAGCCACGTGTGCACTGCGCAATACAAAGTTCATTGTATAGTGAACGCACGAGTAATGTATGAGACATCATATGACACTCATAATTCGATGTATTACAATCTCAAAATTTTTAATAATTATATATTATTATGTAATTAATATATCATATAAGATTATGTTTTAATATCATTAAATGTTTAATAATAACTAATTGTTCCAATTTTATTTGAAAAATGTATCAGTGCTGTTTATTAACATTCACGAAAATGAAATAACCGATTATAAATAAGTGTCAATTTTTCTATATCTGTATTCTGAGAAAAATTAGATAAACGTATAGATTTAAGTTAGATCGATTCAGCAATCAACGTGTTAATTAGAAAATGTTTTTAAATCCTCAAAAATAGTTTTTTAATTTACTCTATTTGCCTACCGTTTTATTTACTTTACCGAGTCGAGGCCAACGAACGGGTATTCACGACTCCTTTCGAGCGCGTCACCGCAAAGACCGTTTCGTTACCGTCGAGAGAGTTCAACGAGTGGATAATTTTGCGAATGATAGAGGTAAGCGGGCCGATAATTCGTGCCTACGCTCGATCTCTTCCTTTTTCGCGGTCAATGTTCCTTACTTTCGATCGCCTCAACTATTTCTGTCTCTCTATCTCTTTCTATTTATATATTTATTTAATATTTATAATCTTTGCATTCTATTTTCATTATTAACACCATATAAATACAAATTTAAATATCTTTATTCTCAATAACAAAGCTAATACTATTAACTTTCCTAATATTATAAAATTATTATTAATGATATTTTCATCATACTATCGTCCAAACATATTACTAATTTTTAAATTATTTGTTTAAATCTAAAAAAAAAAGTTCGACAAAATGAAGTATAAAAGTTCTATTTAAGATAATAACCGGAAGTATGATCGTGATAAATTGTACGTTACATGAAAGCTTCCGGAAATTCAAAATAATGAATCAAATGTAGGAAGGAAGAAGAAGAAGAGAAGATAGGAAGCACAAATTTAGGTCACGGTCGTCCGTACGTTCGCGAGTAGGACATTCGTGCTTATCGCATATCGCGTGCTTTTCTTTCTCTCTTTCTGTCTCTCTCCCTCTCTCTTCGTTAGCAATTATTAGGATTATCGCGTGGAGCGGAAAGTAGCACGATGCTGTCGTTGATGTCGCCTCTTCGAGCGGTAACTTCGTACAAATCGCCCACGCGATCATGAAATCGACCCTTTCCTATGTACACCATACACATACGCATACGTGCTGAATATAGAAAATATTCACACTTTTTCTTCATTTTTTTAATACATTTTTAACAATTTTTGTTTATTTATTGAATCCTACGAAAAATATGAAACGTATGCATTTGCTCAATTTCGATTTTTGCCAACGTTCACCCGGAGGCCCAGACAGCTCAGGTGGTAAAATACCTGGATAGCTCACGTTAGAAATCTGGTGGAAGGTTTCAAAGGTCTCAGGTTCGAATCCCCCCAGGTTTTATACCCTTAATTTCACTCGGATTTTTCTGTGAACTCTTATATATAAAATCATAAAATACAAATATTATATACGTATCCATTATAAATCAATATTTCATAACACCACAAAAAAAATCACGGTATATAGAAACCAGAACATTAACGGACACAAAAAAATCCAAATTACGATGCAATTTCTTAACCGAAAGAGATATATATTTAAACATAAAAAATGTGTAATATTACAAAATGATTTCTATAATAATACCCATGAATTTCTTCTTTATAACGATACTTTACGCGCACATATTGGATGGGAACCAAATCGAATTGCCCGAAACAAGAGAGAAGGAAAAAGAACGTTGGATGAGCGTGAAGGTAAAAACGCGCGAGAAAAGACAAAAAAATGATAAGAAAAGGAGGGAGTGAAGAGAAAAAGGATAGGTGGAGAAGGACAAAAATGAGAAAAAACGAACGTTCCGCTTCGTTTCGAGCAGCCGATGCGGACGTAATAGCGCGTCATTAAGTCCGCACGCGAGGAAACTTGGCGCCGCAAAAGCCGTGCGCGCGCGCGCACTCTTCTACCCGTACTAAAGTAGTACGAATGACTCGCATTAATATTCGGACATCGTTGCTGTGTTTCTCAAGTCTCCCCCCCCCCCCTTTAATTACAGTTTATAGATAATAATAGCAGATATTTTTATACGAAAATAAATTCTGTTGCAAAATTATATTAATTTTTCCGTCAAAAATACGAGAGAAATTATGCAAAGAGTGTAAGTATTCGTGTGATAAAGGAAATGCTTGATCAAATCACATTTAGCTTGAATTTAGAGTGTGTACAGAAAGATCGACAACTCATCGTCCATAAATCATACTTGACATTTAGGCTATGTTTACTTTTTTACATAATTTTTTTATTATCCAAAAGAAGGTACGCTAATGAGATTCAGTATGTTACCTCATAGTTTTATAATATGAAGTTCGAAGGTTAGGCGATGCGAGATGATCGAAGATGTCGTTGAAGGTGTCATTTTTGTTCAAGATCCAATCATATTACTGTACCGTAAGATTATAAATTTCTTTTTTTAATAATTACCCTTTTGCTAATTATTATAACATTGCTCACGATAGACCATTGATTGAGAAAATCATCTTCCAAGGTGTCCTTACGATTAATTACGAATTTCATCGGCCATTTTTCTTTGGCAGTGCCGTCTTTTGCGCCAATGAGTGTCATTTCTCCTCGTCGTAAGTTAATATCGTATATAAGTGTGTAACGTGTCTATTTGTGTGTGTGTGAAAGAGAGAGGGGAAAGTTTTATGAGCTACGAGAATCGAAGGTAATTAACAAAGGCTATCGTGATGATGGCCGATGATTCTCTTTACGTGCCTCCTCATCCACGTATGAAAAAAGAGATAAGGGCTGAATTGTGAAAGAAGAAAAAGAGAAGAGGGATGTTTTATAGCGTCGTTGCTTCGAAAAGTAATCTTGCTGGTAACGGGTACTTATTTCGGCCGAAGGGTCATAAATTAATGTGTACAAAAAAGAAATGGCAATTTTTTTTTTTTAATAACAAAGAAAAAGACTATATTTCTTAACTTTAGGAATGACCAGAAAGTTAATAAGTAAAATAGAAGAAATTAATCGTGAACAGCAAGAAAGGTAAATTATTCTGTGCTAAGGCAATGGCGTAGGAAGACGACTACCACGAATGGCAATTTGTAAAGTCCCCATGAATGGAACGCAATCGATTTCCTTATTCTCCTAAGCTCGAGTCGTGAACAAGAGTCTGGCCAACGCCTTCGAGAGTTCGAAGTCATCAGCTGTATTTATAGAACGTGACTCGATGATCGCATTGCCATTTGTCGCTTAACAGGTCGGTCCTAATGACGCCATTGTGACCGATGCAGGTTCGTTGCACCTGCATCCCGAACTTTTTCTGTCTTTTTTTTATTTTCATATTTAACAAGACACACCTTTATTTTTTCAAATTTACTAAAACCCAGAAACGTTTTTTCGGCACAATTTTTAATATTTGTGCCATGAGTTATACAAATATAGCCTCTGGCGCCATTATAAACTTGCAATATTTTACATTTAAAGAATCATTTTATTTTTCACTCATTTTTTTCAAGATAATAAACAAGCAATAAAAAAAAATGGAAGAAAAAAAATTCATACTTGAATTTTATGTAATATTAAAATCATTACATTGGTTCGTTCCACTGTAGCAACCAGAGAAACGCCGCTTTATGGAATTACGTAACATGCACGACGTGTGACTAGACAAAAAGTCTATTCTCCGCTTTTCCTCTTCTTCCACCGACCAGTGGGACTACCTTGTTATCGCGATTCGCACGACGTCGTGTCGCCATGCAAAAAAGACGTTGGAGATAACGTTTGACTATCTTCTCTTTCTTTTTTTAGTTCATTCTTTGAATTCTTTAAAAAAAAAAATTAATCTTCTCGTTTGTTATTCAGTCTTCATAAAAAAAAACCTTTTTTTCTTAAATTGTAATAATTTTTTTACCACCATATGTACTAATTATATTCAATTTAATATAAAAGAATGAGATGCTCTGGTATTTAAAAAAAGTAACGTAGAACAAAAAGTCAATTCTTTTCCCGTCCCTTTCTCAGATTTCTTTCACCTTCGTAATTACCGAACACAACACTCGGCTTTCGGGTACGACGTCGGCATAAAATGCGAAGGAGAAACACGAAACCATGGTAGTCTCGCGTAACGGCCAACCGTCTTACAACTTTATACCGCAGAATTACGTATATGGTATATTTTCGTTAGGAAGCGAACTCTCGTGTTTTTAGCGCGTAGGTACAGGCAAAATAATTAACGGACATGTTAACCTCACGTAAATATTTTAAACTTTTAATTAATTAGCTTTTTACCTACTAGTTTAGCTATTTTATTATATATTAATTTTTATCTATTTATTACATATTAATATTGCCTTGCTTATTAGTTTGATTATTGTCATTATCACATATTCAAATTCTACCATCCATTTTTAATAAACCTTCCTATTTTATTACACTTCACTTTTTTTAACAATAATTACATAACTTTCATTTAAAAAAGAATAACAAAAAGTTTTCGAAAAAGTACCTTAAAAAATCAGAGAAATGTTTATATTAAAAATGATAGAAATAACAAATCTCGTTTCATGTCGTCTTCTTCGTTATAATAGGCACACCCTTTACACCCTTATAAACCCGAATAACAATAGTTTTCGCATCTCTGCATTTTCACCCTCATCTTCCACACGTTTACCTACCACACGGTATACGTATCATCGCCCCTACGCGAGTTTTACGATGTATGTATATAGATACACACATAAAAGCGGTACACCTTGTAGAAGGCAAACGGCTGCATCGGCGAGTCTTGCAAGCATAAGTGGCAAGTAAGCCGAGTCTCCTTCCGAGGGCCGGTGAAGGAGCAGTGGAGAGGGCAAATTTGCAGTTCGATCGTCTTGGGCGTACGAGAGAGAAAGAAAATGACTAAAAGAGAGAGATAGAAAGCAAACAGGCGAGTATATTCGCGTGTTAGTGAGAGGTGGAGTTGGGAAGAGTTCGAAACAAAGGGACGACGTGTAGGGTCCAGCGAAGGGGAAAAAAGAACACAAACGAGACGGTTGGCGTGAGAGAGAGATAGAGAAAAAGATAGGAAGGGTGGGGATAAGCCAATAGAGAAAGGGCGAAATGACCTAGATGCTACGGGGCCCACCCGTTTAGCCAACCAAAGTGATCGCGTGTATGTCCGGCGATTATGAAAGAAGTTTAAGTATAATTTAAAAATTAGAGAAATAAATTTCTTATTTATTTTCTGCTACGTCTATGTGGAAATATGTTGCAAATTTGATAAAAAAAATTTACCATGTTTTTCCTTTATCTTGGAACTGTTCATTTTTTAAATGATTCGAGTCATTTACGATTTAATTTGTTATGTTTTTAGATCATCTAAAACATTTATATCAAATATATTATAGAATAAAAAAATATTTGAAAAGGATTTAAATTATATTTATAATAATTGGTTATTGGAAAAATATATTTTTCGAAAAAGACATTTTGTTTTTTGGACGCCAAGAGAGAAAGAAACGGTAGAAGCGAACAAAGCACGCGTCGTTGCCTGGATTCCCGCCGTCCTTGTCTCTCCGTGCTCTCGCGCGCGCACAAAGAGAAGAGGGGTAGGAGAAAAAGGTGTGCGACGAGGCCGCAGGAGGGCCAAGGAGAGAGAAAGCTTTCCCGCGCGGCGAACTACCGAGACTTTTTGCACTAGACTTTGCACTCGATCGAACGAGTCTTCCTCGTTTCCCTTCCTCTTTTTTTCATTTTTTTTTCTTCTTTTTCGTGAGAACGAACGCTCGACGGCTATCGTTTTAGCCGCTTGGAAAATTCATTCTCCGGTATGATGGATGAACGAGACAGTGATTGGCTACTTTGTGTCCGCCATATTGCTTTATATCGGTAACTAATTAACCCTTACACCCGAGGCCTGTGAACTCTAATAATAATTAATTTTTATTACGTTACAATAACTTAATTCTTCCCCAAAAATTATTATTGATATTACTATTGGCTTAGTGTATTAAAAAATAATAGATTAAAAGAAAAAAAAGATTAAAAAAGAAGAAAAAAAAAAAAAAAAAAAACATTTAGTAACCTCCTCTTTTTTTCGAAATCAATTAAAAAAAGGGTGTTGCTGTGAAGATTAAATCACTATTTTTCCTGTAGTACTTTTTTTGCAAACGTTTGCGAAAATATATATGTATATTCCAGTTGACCCAAGCTTATATGGTATACCAGTCCTCAAAAATGATCGTGTTATACAAGGGTCGTATACCTGTAGAGACACATACACCCACGTAAATCGTCATGCATGTACGACAAAACGTCGCACGTCGTACGTGTAAATCGCCGGCGCTCGAAGCTACGAAGAAGTAGTCGCGAGAGACGAGAAAGGTGCACTTTTCTTTTATTTCTGTCTGGCGAGAGCCGACGGAAAATGGGTCGAGGCGCTCGAGACGACGCTACTCCTCCTTCTCTCCTTCTTCTTCCATCTTCTCCTCTCGTACTTCTCTCGCGCGCGAACTTGCTTCGAGAACTGCTCGATCAGCAATGACGAACGAAGCATTGCAATCATTTGAACATTAGTCAAAAATTAAAAAATTTTTTTTCACACTTATCTGCTACTCATAGGTATTTTATCGTGAAAAAAAAAAATTGGGCGATGTTGTTTTTTTTTATTTTTTTTTTTTGTCAAATATTTTCATTTGTTGAACTATTTTCCTGTACTTGTCATCTAAATGTTGTACGAAATTATTAAACAATGCCAACAGTCCGAAGACTGAACGTTGAAGAGAAAAAAAAATCTCGTTGGTAAAAAAAAAAAAAAAAACGCGATAGGGCGTGTAAGACGAAAAGAAGAAAGAAAGAGGAAAAAAGTAAAAGAGAAATGCGTGGGAATGCAAGCATGTGGTTGGGCGTTAGCCTCGCGAAATATCATCTTGCAAAAATACAGCGACTTACACCTACGCATGTTCTTTGCTCTTCTCGCGTCTCACCAAATCAAGCGTTTCTTACATTTGCTTTACAATTTGTTGTTCTTCCTCTTTGTGACACAAACACGAATCTTTGGTAACTCAAAAGTGTTAAGTTGTGTTCATAATACCTAGTTCCACAATCTATAGTGTAATCTGTCATCTTTACCAAAAAAATCACCAGAATTCACACATCTCATTCCATGGATACGATTGTAAAAAAAAAAACTATATAAATTAACCAAAATTATTCCAAAGTTCAACATTTAAATCTGTGTAACCCCGATTCAAAACGTGCGACACGTGTTCCCTAGTCCATTAAAGTTTAAAGCACCAGAGCTGATTTGTAGCAGCCAAGGCAGAGTAATCTCGAGCGGATCCACTCGTTCGTGTTCGCTTTTGAGAAGCGTGGGATTAATCGACGACTTTCACGTGCTAAAATTATTCAGACGACGATTCGAACGTCAGAGTAGATTCGTAAAGGATGCCGCCACGTCGTGGATCGTTGCGTAACCGAGCGGCTGCGGTTTAATCGTGAGTGAGAGACCATTGAATTGAATTTTATTAACGAATTTACCTTGTCGAACCGAGCCGCCACCGTGCTAGCTCGTCCACCATAGTTAAATGCCCCTAAACTCTAATGTAAAGGGCTACCCACAAATTTTAGTTCGATCAACGGGAAACCAGGTGGCGTAGTAGTGATTTGCCACCTCTCTAATGTAGTGTAACATTATTTCTGTGCATACATTATGCATGTTCTTGCAATTTATTTTTATTATTAACTAATTATGAATAAAGGTGATGTTATTTTTAATCGTGCTGGGATTTAATAAATTATTTTAAGTGTTTAACAAACATAACCTCGAATAGTTTCATATTGTGAAAAATTAGTACATTATTTTAAACTGTACGACTATAATACATTTTAAAGTCCATTATTTTTATAGAAAATACTTGATAATGTTTAGAAACTTTTCCTCAACCAATAATATTTGTCTTACTTCTTTAATTGTATGCCCCTAATTATAAACGACCTTAAAGATCTACAAAATTCTCGAGAAATGATTAACGGATAAATCCATAACGGTATTACTGAGAAACTTTGTATTCTATCTCCTGCATTGTTTTTTTTCCGTAAATTCCCACCGATATTAACATAAAAAACAAATCCTCTTAATGCACCACGAACGTGTAAAACTCATACACACGTACAACTTCAATTTTTACAGACATTTCTTATCTGACCAAGCCGCAAGTGCCACGGATAAACTCTTGTTACATTTATTTTTGCCTTATTACGCGTACCCGAACGATAGAATGTGGGTTATCGATTCAGTTATCGAACATGGACACGTACTCTCAATTCTATCGTTGTGTTTTTTTTTTTCATTTTGTAGTTGAAGTATGGGTAAGTGATCTATTCTTGCACCTTTAATCCCAATTTTAGTAGATTTCAAAAAAAAAACTGAAAAAATGTGCTCGTTCGTAGTCATGGTTGAAAATGTTGATCTTCATTGTATTCAATATACATATTATGTATACAATACATGTAAGGTAATACTAAAATTCTAAAATTTCAAGATCTTGCTCGTCATGCAATACCTTCCCTTCGTGAGAAACCGCTTAAATACGGTTCGAAGGCATAAGGAGCGTAAGAGAAAATATGAAGAGAAGAAGCTTAGAAAAGGGAATAAATTTTGGGGGTAATCAAGGCACATTCGAAGCTTCCTCCAGCACAGATAAGATATTGGAGGAAGAATTAACAAGTTTAGGAGCGACTACAGGGTATATTTATCATAATGTCCCTGCAGTAAATACGTCGATCACGTAACTCCCTACCTCGTATCGGTAATTTCAATATTTCTGCCGATACGATTGCGGTTGGACTCGCGTATCGCCAAAATTCGTGGAAATCAAATCGGACGCAAAATGTTTTTCTCCAAATATCATCACGATTCGATCAGCGATTAAAAGAGACATTAAATTAGGGTCAATACTTTTGAATACAGCATAGAATTCTTAACACATTTGTGTTTCGTGTTATTTAAAAAAAAAAAAAAAGAAAATATATTTATTTCAATAGAAATAATAATCTAGAACAAATTTCAATTAAAATAATATACTATTCAATATCGTTCAATTTATTACACTTACAAAGGAACAACGAGATAACCCTCGTCTCGTTTTACGAGATAACCCTAGCCTGGTAACTTTTCCCAAGAAAAATCATCTAACAATCGACCCGTAACCTGTTAATTGCCTATACAAAGACTCAAAAATTCTCCACGAATGTGTTAAAAATTCATCTAATAGTAAAAACTCTACGGGAACCAAAATGGCTGCCAGCAACAGAGCAAAGGTAGCCAAAAAAACTTGATAGTATCCCCATTTTTGGACTCACCTTGGAGAGTTTTTCGCCCTCGTGATGCGGCAGCAATGTCCTCAGTGACTGGAAACCAGCGTTGATACTCTGCATACGGCGTCGCTCGTTGCTGTTGGCGATCTCTCGCCGCATCCGCTTTTCGTGCTCCATGTGGTTACGCGCCGTGACACGTCCAACGTTATTACCACCACTACTTGCACTGCCGTTGCTCGACGCAACGTTTTGACCGGCTACACGACGAGCCGTTACGGCGTTACCCTTCGATTGTTGCTGACGTTGTTGCTGCTTTTGTTGCTGCGCGTCCACGGCCTCAACGGCCGTAACACTTGTCGTTACCGAGCTCTCCTCCACGCTCTCGACGCTATTTTAACAGAAAATTATTGGATAATTTAGTAATTGCTTCTATAATGTCGTCGATTCTTTGTGATACTTTGTGATAAATAAAATAATTACATTAAAAAAAAAATTACATGATTACGAATAAGATTGCACAAATAATTGCCACAATTTGACAATATGATGTTTGAAGAAAAAAATCACAAATTGGGGCCATATGCGAACGTGACAAGACTCATGATTATCATTGGCTTTCAGGATCGTCACCTTCAAATCTGTTTACCCTCTCTCTTTCTATATATGTATTATATATATATCACTCTCTATCTCTATCCATCTAGCACGTTCACGTTCCCACGCCATTGAATCTGCGTACACTCGAGCTCATTTCATGACATCTCATGAATCATTAAGGACAGTTGTACGTCACGACATGCTGTGGCCCGAATTAAAATTTGTCATGTGTGTATATGTATATTGAGCTTCATATTACTGGGTTATATATAATTTCTTAATTTTTATATAAAAAAAAAAAAAAAAAAAAAAAAAAAAAAAAATATATAATTTTTTTTTTTTTTTTTTTCAATTTTATATAGATAACATATCTGAGGACAGAACATAGAGACACGTACGTGTTTTTCACATACAAATTTTCATCGTAGTTATCCACGTACTACAAAATAGTGATATACGTGTGTCTGCACACGCGTGTTTTCTGCGGATGCTAACTCGCTTATAATAGTCCATAGTAAAATCGATAGCATGGACAGCGGCCGTGCGACCGATTAAGAATCAGCTGTAAGCGTGACGCAAGTGAACGTATAAACGAACCGTGGCAGTGGAGCGTAGCGACCCCATACAGGGAACGGAACGTTAAACATACGTATATGTTATACAGGGTGTCTCGAAACAAGTGTCATAGTAAATTAAGATGAACTGTCGAAAAAAAAAGAATTTTGTCAAATTAAAAAAAAAAAAAAAGTATTAATAATTGATTCAAATCTTGCAGGGTATAAGAAAGTTGTGTTCCTTTTTAAGAAGAGAATAAAATAAGAAGAGAACGGTGGGTCTGTTTTAACGAGTAAAAGAGAAACAGTGAAACCATGACCTTTTGACCCGCTTGGCGAAACATTTTGCCAGCGCGTGACGATAATACCAGCGAACATACAGATTCGTTGAAAAATGATCAATTATGTAACGATCGAAGAATTCCTTATAAAATAATGATCGATTATGTAACAACGATGGAATGAGTGCAGCACCAGCAAAAAGCCTCTATATAAAAAGAAAAAGTACATCAAAATTAAACGAGATGAGCACTGAGTCACTCGAAGGATACAATCAAAATTAATATAAGTATTAAATATAAAAGAGACAATCATGGATTTTATTAGATAGACGTGACCGATGTCTCTCAAACACGACATTAGACGTCAATCAAAGAAAAATTCATCGACAAACGACACTATGAATCATTAATACCTAAACCTCCTACAACCCAGAATACGATCCCAATCCTCCTAAATATCTAACCTTACAACATAACAAAAAAATTTATCGAATAACATTTTTTTTAACACAAATTTGATCAAATAATACATCTGGATATAACAAGGGTACCAAACTTCGTGCTATACGAGGCTAACTACTCCGTACACGTAGGTAGGGGAAGAGTGGCATGAAAGAGCCACTTTTTGAAAGAGCCACTATCATTTTATACAGTAGTTTTCGAACGAATGTTGGACGAATTATAGTTTTTAAGTGGCAAAACTGATTGCTAGTTAAACTAGCAAAAACTTTACTAGTTTTTCAAAAACTAATTCGTCCAACATTTGTTCAAAAACCACTGTGTAAATGATAGTGGCTCTTTCAAAAAGTGGCTCTTTCATGCCACTCTTCCCCTACAATACGCGTACATACGTTTCTAATGATAAATCATGGATGTCTGCTGACGATGGCGCGCCGTATGTTCTCTCTCGCTCCTATTCTCTATCTATCTATCTATCTCTATCTCTCTCTTACATTCGGCTCGCGTGAGTCACCAACAGCTGATGGCTGGCGCCACTCAGCTGGTTGTTACCGGTGGCCGAGCGTCGCTATCTCTGACCGTCGCGATCAGCTGCGCGCGAGCGAGTAAGCCGTACGAGCGAGTGAATAAGTGAGAGAGAGATAGAAAACCGGAGAAGCTAGAAAACGCGAACGGAAAGGACGCGACTCGAGGACGCGGAGAGAGGAAGGCGTCTGCTTCCAACTCGTTGATACATCTAGGCCGTTGCTCGTTGATCGACGCGAACACGGTTGTCTTCGATTTTCTTCTTCCACTTGATTCCTTCCTTTCTCTCCTTTTGAAGTCATGACGAGTCACGCGAAGTCAATTGCTTTTTCGAGTCACGTTTCTGATTTAGTTGTCTAGTTTGTTTGCTTGGTGAATTTGTTTTTTTTTTTTTCATGGCTTTATTGTGGTTATTATCTAATGTAGACAATAGTGTGTTATTTAATTATTAATGTTGATTTTACTTGGTATTTTTTTTAAGCTGTTTGAAGTACAAGTTAATTTTACCTTTTTTTTGTTATCGATGCTTTATTAATTTTTAGTTTAAACGACTTTAAAAAAAAGTCTAGTAAAATTAATATTGTTGTAAGGTTAATGTGTTAACCGACTGACCTTGAATTAACAATATTAATTTTACTTAGCATTTTTTTTTCAAGTCCTTTAAAGTACAAGATAATTCTACCTTTTCTTTTTATTTTCGTATTTTTTCATATCGATGATGTATTAATTTTTGAAAAAAAAGACAAGTAAAAATTTACATTATTAATTCAAGGTCACTCAATCGACACATATAGTAATGAAATAAAAGAGTTTATGCAGTAGTTAAAAAAAACCGATGGTGATTTTGAAAAAAATTAATTAAACACATCTAGTGATCGATTTAAGTTTGAATTTTAATTAAATTGAATTTTTACCGAACGCTGACTCACGTTGTAATTACGTGATTGGTTGAACGGAATTCGCGAACGGAATAGGCCCGATTAACTTCCGGCCACGGATGAGACACGATGGAATTCTATTGGTCGCGCGTATGCTTCGGAAAAGAAGAAAGAAAAGAAGAAGACCATCTGTATGCCAATGGCGGCAAACGAAGGAGTGACTACGTATTCTACGAAGTTGCCGCCGGTGACAGATGTTAACGGGATTGGGAACAGGATTTGGAGATGTGTCGGGAACGTTCTGGATTCTTCGGTCTATTTGTTCGAACGTTTTATATAATAAAAGTTAAATCATTTTTTTATTTTTAATTAGTGAATTCAATTAAAAAAGATTCTAAAAAAAATATCCAATTTTGTTACACAAAGCCCGTAATATTTTTTTCAGAAGCAGTCTTACAATCCTATACTTTTTTTATCGGTAAGTTTCCTGCTTTAACTGAAAATATACAGATAACGATATCAAAGAATGTTTAAAAAAAATAAATACTTTAATTAATACTGAACATAACTTGTGAAAAAACGTAAATCATGACAATGTGTAGTATAAGAACGAAAATAAATTTTCCGGTCCGAAACCACAATGCACGTTGCATGGCGTTGTTCGAGCATGCGGTCATGCCAGGATCGTGCTATCTTACACGGGATGGAACGCTGTTCAAGAATGGGAATGAGATTGGGAACGGGCAGGCATATATTTAGCAGTATGACGTAAGGCAGAGTCCAATGAGCGGCACGTTGTATCCCGTCTACTCTACGTCTTTCCTCTTTTTTTTTTTTTTCTTCTTTCTCCAACCTTTTTTATCTTTCGTTGCATTTCTTACGCTCTTTCATTCTCTGTTCATTATTCTTGAACGAATAAATGCATTCGAAACTTATAATTGCAGTGATAATGATTAAAATTTAAAAGAAAATTATTTTAAATAATTAGCAATTATTTCATAAATTGAAGTAAAAATGTTATGTATAAATATTAAATAATTGTAGGATATCGAATAAGGCCACATAATACCTTTACGTGTCCAAGTAACAGCTATAGAAGTAAAACTTCTTAGAAAAGCGCGTCCATTCGTTCTGACAAGAAAGCACAAGGCAAAAAATATGCATATAAGAAGAAAGTCACCAGGTGAAAAGATACTGGCCCGCCCACCGTGAAAGGTTTCTATTTTCCAAGAAAGTCTTACAGGAAAAGAATGGATTCGAAAACTCGGACTTTGGAATGGCATTCATCCCCTAGTTCGATGGACACCCCGTTGGGTTGCTCCGGATGATATTTCTTTAGGTTGCCGTTTCTTTATGATGCATTCGAGAGAAATTATTTAGAAATAATATAGAATAAATAAAAAAAAAACAGAAGTGAAGTTTTATTTAAAAATAAAAATTAAATAATATTAAATCAAAAAGAAAGTGAACCAAATATAAAAAGAGACTGCTGTTCCAATTCGTCACCCACCCTACTTCGAGTGGCCATCTTGCGAAGTTCACGGTGTACCGGAAAAGAAGCAGGTAGCCGACGCGTCGAGGAAGAAAGCCCGAAATTTTCTTTGTCAAAGCCACGTACAAACCGAAGGCTACCCAGGAAAATTGAAAAATGTCATTGAATGTTGTCACACCGTTTCCGCCATCTTTGTCCATCCTATTGTCACAACGGCCATCTTTGATCTCGTCGTTCGGACTATTCGGATGCACCCACTTCCAGAATTTTCTCTCTTTTATATTTTCGAGGTTACTCCTGAATTTACTTTCAAAACGACATAAAGAGTCTGTTCCGCGTTAAAAGATGTATGGAAATTACGAACTTTCAGTCCTTCATTTAGATTCCCATTTATCATTTCTCCCTTCATTCAAAAAACAATTTACGTGCATTGTCATAAATTATGAATGATTAAAAGTAACAAGTGTGTTGACAAAGTTGATAAATTTTAAAAAATAAGTAACAAATGATCATTTACAATGTAGATAGTGAAGAAGGGTGGTAAACTTCACCCACGCGTGACACGACAAAGAAATAAAAAGAAGGAAAGGAGGTTTCTACTCTCTCTCTCTCTAGACACGAGACAGGAGGCGTTAATCCCGGCGCACCCGGTTCGCCCTCTTCATCCTCTTTCCCCCTCCCTTCATACCTCATCTTCCTGTTTCTTCCTCTTCTCACGGACGACTATGCACGTAAGCGTGCACGTCCAACACAGATTCTCGCCTTGTACTACATTTTTTTTACGTTGGAAAAACTGTGTACAACATGTAGTGACTCGCATTAATATTCGTAAGCTACGATGTACTTGGTTAATCGTTTCTTTAAATCTTTTCTCATTACAGGGAGTTAATGATTAAGGATATTAAAATAACCGATTTAATTTTCTTATCACTGAGTACACTTTACTGAAAAAAATCATTACGTTCTTTTTTGACGATTTGATTTAATGTGGTTCAAAAAAATGGTTAAAAAAGGAATACATTTGATTTTTTAAATGCAGAATCAATCCCCTACTTTATCTACAATTTAATTTTATTACTTTGAAACAAATTCGGAACCATAAAAAAAAAACGACAGAATTTTATAACAATAATTAGTTTAATTACAAAACAGAGACCGCAGGAACGACACCGGTGTCCGAATATTAATGCGAGTCACTGTAGGTACCACAGGCAGAGTATGTGGAGCGTGAGAGGTCAACAGAGAAACCATTGTTGTCTGGTGTGCCGGAGGGCCGCCGGAACTCATCGCCGGCCCGTTTCGAGATTATGCCTTCGCATCTTTTTTACGTATCTTTCCAAGCAGAAGAGAAAAAAGGTACCGTCCCGTAAGATTCCCGCGCGCGGGAATTTCAAACTTTCGAATAACTCGAGCATGGCAAGATATCTTTTTGAAAGTTCTCGGTTTAATCCTGCGTTTTAACCAAGTTTTCCCAATTGGAAAGTAATAATAAAGAATTGTGTAATTAGAACAAATCATATAGTTTCTATTATACCATCGCAGCACCTGCCAAGTTTCATATGTGTTTTTTGAAAAATAACAAAATTTTTCATGTCAAAAACTTGACAGGTGCAGCAACGATACAGTTTATATTATTAGTTGTGTCAAAGTTCCTGTTGTTATAGAATAAACTAACCTACTTAACACTCTTCGAGAGAAATACGTGTCCCGTAACGAGATCGTAGAATATTATGCAGTTGCGGCAGGTGTTAAGTCCATTCCTAGACGAGGCCAGAAAAGTGCAGGATGAATTTGCGGTGCAACGACGTGACATCGCAACGCGTCGCACGATTCTTTTCCGTGTAAACTAACCAACTACAAGAGAAGAGAGGAGAGGAGGTCGTACACCTACTTACACGAGTCCGTAGAGTAAGAAAATATCGACACGATCGATAAGCACGCGCGCGATGTAGGCGTGTACAACACGGAACACTTTCTTGTTCCATCGTAAAACGAATAGATCGCTTGTTTGCCTAGTGATTTTCATAAGAGAGAGAAAAAAGGGTAATAGGATTATGATTACCTTCTTTTTTTGTCAAATATATCTATCATTACGAAAACATTTAGTATAATCTTACCACCTCGAGATTTGAACAGCGTTTAAAAAAAAAACTATGCAATATCTCGGTCCGAGCTTTGAACGTCTTCTTAGTCTCACCTGAGTTATTATTTAGAAAAAATAAAGAATCTAAAAAAGAGAGTTTCCACTTTGGGTATTCCCCTTCGTGTATTATGTGGCAGATCTGCACCTCATCACGATCAAGTACATGTGCACTCGGGCGCAGAGGTTAACTCGGTACAAATAGCGCAATCCGGCTGCGTTCTCGCGACATACATACGCCTTCGATCGCGCTGCCTCTATCTATTATTACGATCATACGCTCGTATATATATACATATGTATATATGTATGTGTAATATACCTATATATGTATATGCATCATATATATATGCATAGGAAGCTACGCGCTTATCTACGACGAGATTGTCCGTGGTCAGGATCGAAGCGTATGATTCTTATCCAATCGAGCGTAAATCTCTTGGTATTCGTCGATTCGTGTATGAAAGAGGAAAAATATGTTATCGATATGGGGTGAAAAAGGTCACCAATCGAACAAAAAAAAATAAGAGAAAAACTCACGTAGACGTTTCTAGCGATACGCGTCGAGAAGACCATGTCCATTACGATTACATAACCTAGCGATACTTCATTGGTTGATTTCACACATACTTTCGATCGGTTGATAAGCAACGTTCTCGTCTGTTCACGTTATATTTCTTTATCTATATTACGTAAAGGTATTTTGGAAAGTAAGAAATTCGTTTTTCGAACTGAAAAACTATGTTGGTGATCTCGGTCTTACTCGTGACGAGATTTCTGTATTTATCTATCCAGCGCCATCTTGACTTATCGTGTCACAGAGCGGGAAAACCAGATGGAGAGGAAGATTTTTCTTCTGTGTTATTATGTATACTAATATCTTCGACAATTTTCATTTTTAATACATAAAATGTTGCCATTCTAAACATATATTTGAAATATGACACGACCCAAGGTTTATAAAGAAGACTTAATGCAATATTTTGAATTCTTTAAACGTAATATAATATTTATTCATAAAATATATGATATTTGGATCACTCATCTTCCTCATCCAAGTGACTAAGCTTTCACAAAGTAGGTGGTATGATGCGTGCATCGATATAATCATCTACGCACGATACCAAACGCCTACGAGCTTTTAATAATAAATATAAACGAATATCGTTCGTCACGAAGAGGAATATTATTTTGTTATAATATTTAAACGTTTATGGCGTGCGCTGTACGATATTTTCATACACCATGTTTTTCCAACTCCATTTTTTTTTTATTTAATCGTCTAGTTTCTAAACCGATCGACTGATCGAATCGAAGGCAATCATCGGAGCATCGTGTCGCGTTGCGCTACTGCCGCGAACGGCGATGTCAAATATATGTAAACAAGGAATCGAGCCGGAGCACGGCGTGCTTCGAAGTTATTTATAGAAGTCGATTATTGTGCAAGAAACGCTCTTTTTACGTAACGCGGCTGGTATAACGGCCGATCTCTGCTCTTCTCTCTCTCTCTCTCTCGGTCACTCGACAGCACCTATTCCTATACGTTCGAATATACAGGCTGTTTCATCGTCGTATCTTAGATGCCAATAGTTGATTTATTAATGGCAATGTATTATAATAATAATTTAAATTGAATATCAGCATACTTATATATTATAATTAAAGATATGAAAATTGACATATTTTTGTAGAAAATTAGTGAAAATGTCCGTACATGTGTCAATTGTGTGTCAACTTTGTGTTATTTGAAAGAAGATCGTAATCCCTCATTTTTATTAACACATTAATAATTTTATATTTATATTTCGTAAATATTGATAAACAATATAACAAATCGGGTGCCGGGTGACCCCCATGCACCATGTTAAAAAAAATTCCAATTTTAGAACAACAAAAAAAAAAACTTATGACAGGTCAAAAATAATATTTACCCAGTCACGATTATTCATACTCGATTGATCTCATCCAAAACAAAAACCTTGAAATTCCTACTATTACCATACACCGTCGAAAGAAAAGAAAGAAAGCAAAGTACCAAAATCGGTCAATGGCAAAAAAAGGCGTTCACAGGTTGTAGGTTACGCGAACATAACCCACGCGAAGAGTCTGCCAAAAGAAAGAACGAAAAAGAAAAAGTGCATAAAAAAAAGTCAAAAAAAAAAGAAAAAACGGTCAAAGAAAAAACAATGGACGGTCGAAGCGTCCACGCGCGCCATACTTGTTTGGGCGTGAACCCATGGCCGGGGCCATCGGCAGAAATTCACGAGGCTTTCTCGTGCGTACGCGAGCGAGGCAACGCGCTCGTTCACTCGCGAGATTTGCGAGCATAAAGGAAGGGAAGAAGAAAAAAGAGAGAAAGAGAGAGGACAAAGCCGTGAAAAGACGAGGCGAGGGAGTGGTGGTAAAATGGCGTTGTGTAGTAGTAGATGCAAGTGTGTTCGTAATATACGTGTACGAATACGAGAGAAAGAAAGAAAGAAAGAACGCTAGTAGGTCGTAAACGGCGAAGGGGAAGGAACGAAAAGGAACGACGCAGGCTTATAACGCCGGCCGGCCGGCCGGCTTCCAACAGCTGGCCACCGAGGACGGTAAACTGTCGGCTTTTGCTAAAGAAAGACAGAGAATCTCTTCCCGTCCTTCTCGTGGGTTTACCCGAGAAGGACCGAAGATAGCCGATAAGCGTCGACCGAAGATACCTTGTCGTCCGTAAAACGGAAGAACGACTGAGAATGGAAGAAGGAGACACGGTATGCGTATGACAGAGATAGATGATAAATAGTAGTAGAAGGTAGAAAAAGAAAGAGAGAAAGAAAGATTGCAGGGATTTTCTCGCGATAGAGACGCGTCACGCGTTACGACCCGAGGTAGAAAGAGAGATCTAATAACCGAGTGGTGGTGGTGGGGAGAAGATGAGTTAAAAGAGTGGGGGAAAAGGCGCATCGGCTGAGTTTCGACGAGGAAGAACGACGGCCGATGGAATGGGCCGGGACGCGACTGCTACTACATACTACGTAAAAATAAAAAGAGAGAGAGAGAGAGATACATATACACACATGTATAAACGCATTGGCGGGTTTCTTTCCAATTCTTTTACAAATTTCACAAATTCTTCACGAAAATAATGAAAAGAAAGAAATAGCAAAAGAATCAAAAAAATTTCGCTTACCGGCAGAGCTCAGCCTCGTGCTCCTCGCTGCTAGCCTCGACGATTTCCTCGAGCAGAATCCGATCGTCGCCGGTGAACACTGACATATCTTGCGGCGCACCGAGTAATCCCGGGGCGCGACTTCAGCAGCTCCCAGTAGTTTGTTGCCGTTTTCACGGTGAATACGTATAGGAAAACTACGTTTCCGGCCCTTTTTTTTTTCTGCCTTTTACGAAGAACTTGTAGGACGCGACGACACACTCCGCGGCACCCGGAAAGAGAGAACGCGCGCGCGCGCACGCTCTCTTCTCGACGACTCGTTACGTTTTGATACAAGAATTCTCTTTCTATATTTTCTCTCTTCTCACATAAACACTTTTCCACGATATCTCCCGTTCTTTTTATTTACTAACCAACACGAACGATATATATATATATTATTACGATATATCCAGGAAAAAAAAAAGGATTACGCCCGTTAATTATATTCCGACACTAGTTTAGAAAGAATAAGATGATGATGTAGCAGTAGCAGCAGTCACACAACTCTCCGGCGCGTGCGAGCCTTTCGCACACAACGCCCGAACGCGTTTTGTAATGGCGATCTTTGGCGGGAAACAGCTGAGGGCCCCCACGACGCGTCGCGGATCACTCCGCCGTTCTGTCGCCGTTGCCGCCGCCGGTTTCAGGGCCGTCCCTAGACACCGGGGCCCGGGTATAAGCGCCCTCTGTCGGTGATACTTTCTTCGCTTAATTTCTAAGCCGGCTTTCTCTCGAAAGTACCTTTCTCTCAGTATATTATAACTTTGAAAATGATAAATTATTCTTCTGGAAAGAGAGAATGTGTGTGTGTGTATATGTACTTTCTTCTTTTTTATTCCATATATCTTCTGGCTTGCTATTTTTTTTAAATACTTCGTTTCGTTTCCTTATCAGGATATAAACCCCGAGCATGTGATAATAACGACGTGTAGTATGTGAATCGGCGAGCACGAGGAATTTGATGATCTTCTGAAGGGGGAGAGGGGGGGAACAAAAAATAGCACGCACCGGTACTAGCACGCTAGAACGGAGAACACCAGAGCGGCTTTACCGTGCTCGCAGCATCGAACGTAGCTTCACTCTTTCATTCCGACATGTCGTAGCACGTAGTAGTAGTACCGTTCTTCTACGAAAGCACACCGCTTGAAACATGCTGTAAGCGCGCGAAGAAAATTCCTCTCGTTTATATATATATATATTTTTTTTTTACAAATTGAATCTTTCCCCTTTTTTTTTTTTACACTCGCCCTCGCGATACGTCAAGGACACGGAATCGTCGTCGTCTATCGAAAACGGCACACCTTCCCGTACGAAAGCCGCACGAACTCGAAGCGACGATGCGACGCATTGGCGAGCGTGCGTGAGACTCGCTACGATTACGTCACCCTTCGAAAATCCGCTCTCCTTCTCTCTCTAGTATGTATACATATATAGATAGATTCTCCCTCCTCTTTCTAACAAGTTCGATGGCCCGCGGTCGGGGCGACTCGCGCGCTTCGCGCTCCCCTGATACCGAGAACCCTTACTCTCGACCAATCGTAGCAAAGTTCTCTCCCTCCTACTCTTATTTTCACTCGCTCTCTCTTTTCCACCGTAGCACCCCGGTCCACACAGCGCTTTCTCTCCTTTCCTACCGGCGGCGCGGCCTTGCTCCGATACTTCGATCGTCCGACGGGAACTATTTTCGCGTCGCGTAGCTTTACGCTAAAGGAACTATACGGCCGCGGCGCGGGAAACATCTGCCAGCTGGCGGTGGCTCCGCCCATAGAATACGCCAGTACCCCCACCTCGCGACGAATCTTGCGCCGTCGCGTTCCCTCTGCGCGCGCGCACTCTATTCTAGGTATATGTAAACTCGAGTGAGAGCTTAGAATAGTGGCTCCTATCGGTGCTCTCTTCTTTTCCTTACGCCTCCTTGCTATCCTCTCTCTAACCCCTTTCGTTTATCTTCTCGTCGTGATTAAGAGAAAGAGGAGAGCAACGCCACTACGCGGGAGAATTGCGAACTAGATTTTCAATGCGCGCGTATATACGAAGAGCGTGTATTGTTTCGTAATACTCGACCACGTGCCGTTGTTGGTAAAGAAAAGTACGTTTTTTTTTTAAATTGACAAATTTTGCAGTCATAGAGAATTTACATTTTCATTTTTGTTAAATTGATATGATATGCGTTTTTTTTTTTTTCTATTATTTCTTATCGTGGGGAATAAAATAATTCTTTTTTTTTTTAAAAAACATTTTTATATCCGAGCTAATCGATGGTTCTCTCGTTACGAATGTCAAACGGAGTGTGGCATTATTATGCAAATGGAACAACGCTTGCATTATTTTATATAAACAATGTACTTCCATCGTTATTTGCACGTCTCTTTACAATATGTGTAAAACATTAATCTTTAATCGATTTTTACTTACTCTTATAAAAAAGGAATACGTGTATTAATGATAAGCTTATTAGAAAGAAGAAAACGTAAGACGTAAATGAAGATTCGTTTGAAATCTATCGTACTGATAAATACTGATTATCGATTATCGTTCGTACTTCTAAAACCATATTCATATTTATTGCCCATAGCTTTGACTATGAGTAAAAAGAAATATATTACACTTTATAGACAACGAGTGGCTGATATAATTGCTTATGGGATACAATTATGAATACGGTTTCTGTGCTTCTATCTTCTTTTAAACAATTTGCGTTTGTTTTTTTGCGTATACTACTTAAGGTATGTTCAACATATTCGAGGCAAGCCGCAAATTTGGATTGAGGCCTAAAAATACGAATGGATAATTTACAATTCTTATTTTCTTAATTTTTACTAACGTTAAAACAGACCCAGACGATATGCAGGCGGCATATATGGAAATAGATTATGTCTTTGTTAGGAGCGAACATAATTTTTTTTTCGTTTTTTCCGCAGCAAACATCGCAAGCTGAATTTATACTCGATAACTTACATTTCCCTGCACTTTTTATCTTGTATTAATTTTTTTTTTTTTTATATCGTGTCTATCCGAAGATTGCAATAAATAATACTATGCAGGTGTCGTAGTGCACGTTAAACGATACTTGAATGTTTCGATTTTTAAAGATCGTACAAATTATATCATTTTTTAATAAAGAGCTTTAAAAACTGATGTTATCAAAAAACATATCTTTTAAAATTTTACATATTTTCATACAGCTAATATGAGTCTCACGACTGATTCTTTTATCCTAACTTTGGCTTTAAACCAGTCAAATTGCTGTAATCCAAATTTTAGTTTATGGCTATGATTGCATTTTGTACTTGTGGTCGCGTCATTGAACAATGAAAATAGAACAAATATTTTAGATGTTCTGGTTTTACTATTTCCTTCTGTTAACTTATTGTTTAATTGATCAAAGAATATTCATGCCTTATTACCAAAGGATCGTATTGTTACGATCCCGTATATGTATATCTGGCTAACATTTCCTAATTTATCCTAAAATACGCTTCACAAATTTTAAGAATTCATAAAATATAAAAGCAAATTAGTATATCTCCTATATTTCAGTATGAACATTGCAATAAATTCTTTCTAGGTCAAACGTATCGTATTTTATAATATATAGAAATAATTTTGTGATCAAATAAAATGTTCAATTTAATATCTTTTGTTAGATTCAGTTTAAAGGCTTTAAAAGCGTTTAAACTGCAACCTCGCGATTGTTCGTGAGAAGGTTGTACAATCAATGGATAATTTATGCATGTATATTTATCAACAAAGTTTTTAAAAATGTTGCGTATAAGGTACAAGATCGAGTTAATTGCTACTAAGATTCCAAGAACAGTGAATAAATAATAAGAGTAACCTATGTCACTCTGTGGTACTAAAATAGTATTTTATGAGTCAAAGCTGAATTACTCTTATATTTTACCTATCTTCTTTGATTCACTGTATTGACAAGTAAGCTGCGCGCGAATATTGCGTACGTTGATGTACGTTCACACAAATGCATCAGCCAATTGGTAATATTTGTTTTGTGCAATTAACGCCATCTAACTTTTTCCTTATCGTCACGAATGTATTAATATTGAATCGTTCTAAAAATAATATTTACAAATGGAACAGTCGATAACTTACATCCCTTTAGGTATATACAAATGCATTACTGCGAATTGTAATCTGGTGCAAAATAATGAAGGTCCATTAAATTCTGCGAGAATAATTCAGACATCGACGATACTTCGACAGTCATCGTCGATTATAAAATTATTTCGTCGACAAACAAATACTATTTTGTACTTTATCGTGTTATAATTATTTTATCTTACCTGACTTACTTTGTCTATGCGTTATTTGTAATACAGAATTTATATCTCTCGTACTTTATTTCTAATTCTATTTCAATCGAAACCGTTCCTTCATGATTTTATTGGTATTATGGCTGGTGCATTTGTATTTAACGACTTTAACTGATTCATGGATTTACAAATTATGGCAATACAGGGAAAAGAACTTGCTAAAATGAAAATCTGTTATGTAAAATAAATCACATATTTATAAATACAAACAAATTCAAAATGCATATATAAAATCTTATCTACATCATATCAAGGATATATGTATGTGAAATATTTTGTATTATTCTGTACACAATTTTGATTTCAGATGGCCTGCTAAACAAGAAGATCGAATGACCTCACAGTTTTATACCCGATCAAACTATATCATGTATTTTATAAATTACAATAACGAGAAAAAAAGATATTTGTTTACTCATTGAAACAAACTATTTCCGAGTTATTTTTTATTAAGAATATATATATTAAAGTAAAAAAAGTATATTAAATAAAAATAAGTAAATTTGCAGCTTTAATACAACACGTAAAGACTCAAACATATCCATATGCCTTACCTGTAAATCCATGTTTAATCTATTTCAGTTGGAACTTATTCATAATATCAGCTATATACTAGGTATGTTATAATAATTTTTTCAGTCCTAGTTTCAATCTTTCCTGAGCTGGATTTACTTTGATTTTTAATTGCTGAATAAGATCATAAATTTTTAAAGAAGGTCCAACTTTGAAACCCGTTAGGTCTATTATTTGGTCCTTTGTAAGAGTTAACAAAGTCTTTCCATCGATTTTGCGTTTGCTAAAATTGTCACAGTATGTTGCACAATCATTGACACGGAGAAATTGGGCAACATCAAAGACGTTCCATTCAGATGGCACCAAATCACCACAATCTGAACCCTTTTGAACACCATCTGCTAACCTTGGAATATATTTTGTAATTGCTGAAGTAACCTGGAAGAACAAACGTTCGGCATAATTCTTATAATAATCTTTTATACATGGATTTTTATATAAGGAGATTAAAACTTGCATTGATATATGATGTCGCAGTTCTCTCTTTGGGTGGTGGAGGACTTTGCACATCGCTTTGTGTATCACTCAATGCTTGACCTTGTCCACTTGTTGGACTAGGCAATGTTTGATCAGGACCAGCAGGTTCTTCTGCTGGTTCTGGCTCTCTACTTCCTTGTTCTGGTAAACTTTCGAGATCTCGCTCACGTTCGATTTTCGTGCCTTGTGCTGGTTCTAATTCTCGTTCACGTTCACGTGCCATGCTAATACGTTCACTGTGACGAGGTAGTATATTTTTCGCGCAAGATACTTTGCTTCCTTTTTTTAATTTTCTCTTAGCTTTACGTTTAAGGCCTCTTGGTGATTTTACTGAAAATACGACATATATATATATTCGTGTATAAATGGACAAGGGTAAATGTAAAATATTTTTTATATGTACTAGTTAGTATTAAATATGTATTAGCATATAAATAAGTACCAGTAGGACTAGTGTTTTTAGTGAGTACACGGGGCCCCTCTAATTTATGATCTACAAGATCGCACCAACCAACTGGATAAATATCTGGACTTTGACAATCTAACCATTGATCATATTCATCTTCCCAACCATCAAAATGTACCCTCAACAACCGACCAATCACTCTAGTAATAGTAGCAACACATACTAATCTAGGATCCATCAAATCAGCAGCTTCAAGCCTCATTCCTTCGATGAATCCATGTTGGGGTATTTCCTAAAAGACAATATTGATATTTTTTTCTACCAATGTAATTTAATTCATTTAACTTTGATTTCACACATTTGTGACATTATGCTTACCCTGTTAAATAATTGCACAGGTGCTGGTATTGTGTTTGTTTCCATCAAATATGTATCCCATGTAAATGTAGTTGGATCATATCCTTTTGGTGGTGTGAGTGGTAGGCCATGCTGAGAGCAAAAGCCAATTGGAAAAATACAGGGAGAACACGAATGATAGCAAAACCAATCAGCACCGCTTGCATCTTCGTCATAACTGTCGATACGAATCATAATATAATCTTCTTTTAGAACTTGCATAACCGTAGCCGCACAGATAGCAGAAAGATTAAGTGGATCTATAGCTTCTATTTTCATTCCTTCCCTAAAGGTATATCCGAGATGGAGATGATGATTCTTTGGCACATGAAAAAGACCATCCGCAGCATCATCTTCGCCTAGTTTTGCTTTTGAAATACGTTCTAGATATTCGGGATATGCATCCAATGTTTGACCTACTCTCTTTGCCCAACCAACAGGATGTATAAGAGGGGAATCTTCATGACACCAGAAACCATTATCTTCGGGTGGTGAGTCATAATATCTCACGTGCAGTCGCTTACCAACTATCTTCTGTATTGTAGCTACTTTAACTTGAGAAATTCTGTTTTTATCTACTACTTCTAAATGAAGACCACATCTGAAGCGCGACTTCATGCTGTCATTAACTTTATTGTAGAAATTAGTTGGCAATGTTCTTGCACCGGTTAATCTCCTCATTAAAAAATCCTTCCAGTCTTTGTACTTATTAGCAATTGCTGCAAAAAGATATTAGGTGGTATTATATGATATTAACTATAACAGAGATATTCAGAAAACATAAAAGTGTACAACAAAGATTATTATATGATATTTACAGTTTGGTGGTATAAGTGGCTTTCCAATTGTTGCACACCAACCAACAGGATGAATGTCGTTGGAACAAAGAGATACCCAAAAATCTTTATCTGCATTATGGCCAAATCCTTCATACCTCAACAAAGCCCTATATCCAGATATGCGTAATACAGTTGCAACCCAAAAAGAGTCTGGGAAAGCTTCACACACCTCGTCACAGTCAGTGTTTTCAACTTCGACTTTCATACCTACTGTTATGTTATCCCATATTTCAGATATGGGTGCCTACATAAAAAAAATATATGTAAACAAATCTATATTCGATCAAATTTAAGAAAGCAATTTTAGAAGAAACTGACATGTTTAAAACAAGATACTGGTGCAGCACAAAATCCAGGTTCAACTAAGTGTGGTGACCAATCATAGGAACCTGCCATTTCTGCAGTTCTTTTCCTTCGTATTGGTAAATCTTCTGGCATCACAGGTTCTGCTATAACTTTATCTTCCTCTTCTTTAATAGATTCAATTGTTTCTATTTCTTTTTTAATTATCTGAAAAGGATATTGAATTCAGTATCTATTTTTCCTCTCATCTCTGTAGAACTCACGTCTTTTGCAGGTTTTGTATCAGTAGGAGATTTATCATTCACAGTTGCTGTTGATTCTACCGGATATGACGGACTATATGTTGAATCAGCAGTAGGGGCCGTATGTTCTGAAGAACGCGCACATGCTCTACTACAAAATCTTCGCTCTTTTGTATAAAATGCATGCTTTACTCCTATAGCACCACACTTCTCACAAACGGCTGCATAATAAAAAATAAAAATGTATAGTGCATCAAAAGTATGACCAGATATAAATTATATATACCTTTGCAGTTCTTACCTATACCATCTTTACGAATAGGAATGAAATTTAAATCTGTATGTGGTTGATAAGCAATCGGAGTCTTTAAAATAAGGCCAGGATGTTTTATAGGTTTTATTTTTCTATTTCGCAGTAATGGTGAACCATCATGAGTAGTTTGAGTTCCAACATTACTCACTACCTGTTCTCTTTCTTCATCACCCATATAATCTTCTAATGTCAAATATTCACTCATTTCTTGTCTTTCCGATTGTGAGTCGTATTCCTAAATGAATTTAAGAATAATTAAAAAAATATATAAATCATTGGAAATTAAATGACATATTTCATTAATTCAAAAATATGATCTACTTGTTGCATTTCCTGTGTATCCAGAGTTTCCATAGTTTCGTCAGGTTCTGAACATTCATTAGGATATTGTGGTGCCAAATATCGTACCATTGTCGTAGGAGCAATTTGATGATTCCTAAGATCTTCATATGCATGAGAGCCATGAGAAAAGAAAGGACTTTCACCTTGGCGTGGGTCTAACATAAGCTCGTGCGTTGGTTCACCATGTACCATCATATCACCCATCCAAACCATCCCCAGTTCTGGCATTCCGGGGATGGAAGCATAAACTAAATTCATACAAATATTTATATAATGATCCTAACATTATTTCTAACTAAATCAGTGTTATTTCTTTTACACGAGTTCTCTAGTGTTCAAACTAGATCTACAAGGTCTAAGGATCATAATTTAATACTATCATTTGTCCTACCCTTTCAACGATATATTTGATATTGTCTCAACGTATACAATCCGTGTTTTGATGTGCCGCTACGAATGTAAGAAATATTATTTAACCTTAATCCGCAATTAATCGCTCTTAAAATAACAAAATACATCTTTGGGGAATGTCACTCTTCGCGAATATAATTTTTTTGCTCCAAGTAAAACCGTTCGTGACGGTCGAAAGTGTGTAATATATTTCGAAAACATATACGTACCATTCGGAGCCTGCATGTCCATGACAAAGCGTTCTTCGTTAAATTTGTCAACGCTTTCAACCGGTATTACCGTTCTTTGTGTTTCTTACAAAGTATTTGTTCCATCTCGATTGATGTATAATACACCATTCATGAAAAACACGGTTACCCTATTAAGAGTCACTTAAAACCTATTCATTTTCCGCGACATCGCGAACAATAGGGTAAAACATTCAGCGGCAGGCATTCGCTTCAACACTACTAATCTCACCTTACTTTTCAGTGCTGACAATCGTTAGGAAAATTCGGCCGCCATATTGGACGATACGCGCGTTGGAAATTTGTTTGCCATTGAATTTTTTGAATTCCATTTTCTTTCTTTACATGTAATTATTACATTATACGTCAGGATGTTTATAAGCTTAAATTATCAAATGCTATAATTGGTAGATTAGAAATGATAATTATGTTATGACTGAAAATCACTATATCACTATATTACTATATCAAATTGTAGCCAATAAAAGAATTTGATACTTTTATACTATTGGTATTCCTGAATTGTAAACCAAGTAAACACTACACGTTTCAAATTTCTTCCGATATGAAGTGAGACAGATTTTCTTGTTACAGTCAGATCTGAAATTTTGATATATACTTTTAATGCATTATATTTATAATACATTATAAAAACAGTTTCATTGAATATTAATTATACATTACAACTTAATATCTTGCATTTTCAATGGAATATATAACCTGTTATTTCATTTATGGGTCTAGTCATTTATTAATGATGCAGCATAATTTATAATAGAACTGTATTTACATTTTCATAAGTGCTAATTAATATTATACAACGTAAGTACTTTTACACACAGTACTTTTACATTACAAAAATATAAGTGATGTGTAATATTTAAAATTAAGAATCATAAAAAGAAATATTATAAACTTATTTCATTTTTATACAGTGAACATTTTAGTTCCAACAAATCACATTTGCTGTAAGGAATTTTTAATATATATCTTTACTATATTTGGTTTAGTACGCCAATGATGGAGCAAAACCAAAAATTCACAGAACTAAAATTGTCTGTACCATGGGGAAATATCTCTGCCAAAGCATGGGGTTCTCCAACTAATAAAAAAATTTTGGGAGTACACGGACTTTTGGACAATGCAGGTTCATTTGATAGAGTAATTCCCCTACTCCCGAAAGATTATTACATTGTGTGCCTAGATTTACCAGGGCATGGATTTTCGTCGCATTTTGGTCCAGGTGTGCCTCTTAATTTCTTTAGTTATGTATTAACAGTATATCATGTTTTAAATGAATTGCAATGGGATACTTGTATTTACATGGGTCACAGTTTTGGTGGTCACCTTGGTACATTGTTCTCTATTTTGTATCCCAAAAGAATTGAAAAATTAATACTACTGGATTCTCTCTTATCGATTCCAATATTTAACGATGAACTTATTTCTTGTATACGAGATGCGTGTGATGTTGCTATCAAAGCTAACACAGATAACACTCCTCGATATTATACTAAACAAGAAGTATTACATGCTCTGTCATACAAAAGATTTTCAGCATTGAATGAAGAAGCTGCTGAAGCATTATTTAAGAGAGCTGTAACAAAAGTTAATGATCGGTATAAATATAATCGCGATTACAGACTAAGCGTACAAATAACACCTTTTTTTGGTATGGACCAGTTGATGACATGTCTTAAAGAACTTTCAACTCCTACTATAGTCATTGCAGCAAGTTCTACATTAGAAGTTTATATTCAACATTCAGTACCAAATATAGTAGAGAGAATAAACCAAAGAAATGATTTTGTCACTGTTGTCTGTGTAATTGGGAATCATGATGTTCATAATAATGATCCAGAAAAAGTAGCACCACATATATGTCAGTTTTTGAATAGCAATGTTAAATGTAAGCTTTAATAAATGTGATTTTAGAAATTAATTTTATAGATTATCTTTATAACTGGAATGATACTTGGAAGGTTGTAGAAATATTTAATGTACAAAGGTGTATGTTATTTTAAAAACGTTATATTTATCATTAGAAAATAATTAATTGATCAACTAGATAAAATAGATATTACATAGAATAAAGTAAGCTTGGGTGGTGCCTTAAGTTGAATGTTATGCCATTTAGATAATGGTATTGTTATTTGTTTTATGTATCTTGTTTGTAATTGTAGAACAAAAGTTACTTATTAAACATATATTGATTATATGTTTATAAAATTGAATAATCTTTTGTAACATTATGTTTATGTTTATAATTGTTGTATTATAAAGTTATATTTAAAAGATCAAGAATGCATGTAGGTATAGTAATCCAATCAATTTGTTTGCTTCATTCAGTGATCAATTTTATACTTACTAGACCTTTAACCTGTTGTATTTTAATCTTTACTTCTTTATCTGCTTGAATAATATTTTGCAATTCATGCTCTAATACTAAGGCCATATGATTCATAAAAGAATCATTTCTTTTTGTATAATGTACATGATCTGATATAAGTTCTATTTTATACCAGCAAATTAGAGCATTTGGATATAACTGTTTTTTGCTATTATCCACTTTTCTCAAATTTACAACAGATTGCATTTTTTCATTTTCTTTTATTTCTATCAACGTGTATACTTCAGATAAGGGCTCATAAGAGTACAAACTTGAATTTAAATCAAATATTTGATCTATCTGCAATAATATAAAAAACTTTATATATATATATACATTCTAACTTTACATTACTAAATAATCTGATATATTCCTTACCTTATATTCATTAATATAGTCTGCAATTTTATAATTTGAATATCCTTTTGTAGTGTTTGTCACAGCATTTGTTATTTCATCATCATGCTACCAAGAAAAAAGTTCTAATAATTATACATTTATAACTATTATTTTTGTCTTTTAAAAATTATTATTAATACACAATTACAAATGTAACTAAACAAATAATGATCTGTGATGAACTGTCCATGTACAATATCAGTTAAATATATATACCTTTTGAAAATTTACTTCACTCAATATATTTTTTTTCCACTGAAAGTTGTCATCTTTTACAGATACCATTTTTGGTAAGTCTTCAGAGAATACAAGTTGTCCCATCAAAAATATTTTCTCTGGTAGTATAATCCCTTCTGGTTTTAACAAATAGCTGATCATTCATGATCATTGATGATTATTATAAATTAAGGTAATGGTATAGAAATCAAATAATTTGTCACATGTTATATAATATATTACCTGAAAAGTTCGTAACAACTATCTTGGCCCCAATCTCTCAGCTCTCCCTTTATATCAAAATTATGAAAAATAATGATATCCACGGAATGTTGAATTTGACGATAATCAGATATAGCATATGCCATTCCCTGAATTCCATTTTCTTTGATTAGTTGTTCAACAAGGTGGCGAAGTATTAAGTTACTACTTTCATAATATAAAATTTCACTATGTTTATTTCTTTTCAATTGAAGCAAACCATAAATTGGAAAAGGTGAAGTATCCAAAATACAATTTAATTTTTTGGTTTCATGAGAATTGCTAATTTGAATAAGAGACTTAATGTATTCAAAGTCATTGAGAAACACTATTATTTCTCTTGGTAAATGATATTTACATTTAGAATTTGTGTCAGGTTTAAATGTGCTTGAACTATAAGAACACTTTAATTTCCCACTACACACTTCAGCCTTAATTGATAAATTATCACCTTCCCGACAAATTGTTGGGGTTGTTGGAAATACAGCTAATTGCCAACAAGAATTTGCTTCCGATGTATCTATTATGATTTCTTCATCAAGATGTAGTTTAAACCAAGTTACTAATCCATCTATAATGCCATCATACCTACATTTGGTGCTTAATATAGCTTTTATACCATCCTTTGCAAATTCTTGTAATTCATGTATATCATTAAAATTAACATGTAATAATACTTGAGGTTCAGTTATATGATTGATTTTAACATTTTGAAGATTTTCTGTATCATAATATTCATCATCTGGTATTATAAGTACATTATCAAAGTTTAGAGAGCATTCTTCTCTTATTTTGTCAAATAATACAGATGATCTGTATCGAATATATTCACATTCAACAGCAGCCATGTAAAGAGTGGCTCTCATAGGTATAATCATTCCATCTCTACTTAAAATATTCTTGTGTATACTAATCATAGATGGTATTATTAGTTCTCCAAATAAACCAGCATCAAATGTTTCAGTTACTACCAATTTTAATCTAAAAAGAAAATTGACTTTTGATTTCTAGAAATTAGAAATCTGAATTTTAATTTTATAAAAAATTCAGTTAACCTTTCTGAAATATCATCTGGTATTTTAAGATTTGAAGAAAGCTTAGGTATCAATTTTATATCTTTGGCATTATTACATTCCAATACGCTCTTCGCTATCTCAACCATAACTTTTGAATATTCACACGCATAAACCTTTTTTGCACCTGCATCCTTTGCATATAAGCTCAGAAGACCTGTGCCAGTTCCTACATCTAAAACCGTATCATAGCCTTCAGAAATTCTCTTTTGTATTGCTAGCGCGAATGCATTATTTCTTTGTTTGTCATTCAACATTGGAAAGTGCCATCTAGCTACAGCCATACTATGTGCATTTTGTAAATTTCGTTCTGCAGGTAGAAAAGTAGAATCAACTCTCAAGGCTTTTTTCAAATAAGGTATTGCTCTCATAGGATCGTTATTCCTTAAACAGCATAATAATAGATTTTTCTATCCAGAAAAAAATGTTTTATACAATTTATATCAATCTATACAAGAATCAGATGTTTCAATTTATCTCAAAAATTCCTATATAGATTTAACTAATAACATAATACAGTATCTGACCTTTTACTGCTTTGTAAATATAAATGTATATATCTAAAAGCAAGATCTTACTGTAATTATTACCTTAGAAGATGTGCCGCAAAATTATTTAGCATACGTGGGTTATTTGGGTAAATATCTAAAGAATGTTCATAACATAATAAAAGATCAGAGAACCTATTATTGACCTCCAATTGCATACACCATTCACCTAAATGTACATTTTATTATGCTGTTAATTAGTACAAATTTTGTGTTTATAGTGAAAAAAACGAGCTATTTAAACATACACAACACGTCTGTAAATGCCTCCTCTATCTCTGCTCTTTTGGAAGAACATAATTCGGCTACAACGGTATAATAAGCATAAGCCTTTCCAACGTTCCCAACACTATCATGATCCTGTGCTTTTTTTAAAGATTTTTCTACGATTTCCTTCACTTCCATTTCCATCCTTATAAAATGTAATAAAATCGATCTTTTTATTATGTAAATATAACCCTACGTACATTCAGATAATTACTACACGTTCAATAAAGATAATTTAAAAAAAAATATGTACAAAAATTTGCATATAATATATTTATAGTAAGAAACTTGTAGGCAAAATAGAGGAAAATCATATATAACCTCTTTACATATGCTTGTGTCAAATAAAAACATTAACTTGGAATTTGGTTGTATGTGGTTGTATAAGAACAGCCACTTGCGGCAAACATAAGTGAGAATGGCACTGCCAACTTATTCATAACAAAAAAATCAGATTACGCCATTTTTACGTTACAAATTTTATTTCAAACGACAGAAAACCAGGTGGCGCAGTGAAACGTCAAAATAATACCTTTAGTTGGGTCGAGTAACCTTTATCATATTCTCACAGCCTAAGTATGTGTTACCTTCAATACACTTCAGTGATAATTCAATAATAATTTATGATTTATAATACTTTTTTTCAATGTGAGGGACATTTTTAAAAAGGCACTCTGGCTCAGGGTATGGATACTCAATGCATAAGCATAGGAGCCTTATTTAACGTAATCCCCGCCGTTCACGCATGCGCATTGTGGAAAAGAATCAACTGGAGGGCAGCATTAACGAACGCAAAGCTGCCAACCGTGTTTATTGCTTCTGTTCGTATAGTAACTAGCCCGCCGAGGTCTAGATCCCAGAGTACAGTCGGCGGCATATATGGCTCCCCAGTATGAAGTTGGCGATAATTAAATCGTATGAGAATTTCTATAGTATTTCTGTTATTACTAACTTCATACTGGGGAGCCATATATGCCGCCGACTGTACAAGTGTAGTCCCCGAGTAGGAGTGCAGTCCCCGCCAGGGTGTGGACACTCAATGCATAAGCATAGGAGCCTTATTTAACGTAGTCCCCGCCAGGGTGTGGACACTCAATGCATAAGCATAGGAGCCTTATTTAACGTAGTCCCCGCCGTTTGCGCATGCGCATTGTGGAAAATCCTCAACTGGAGGGCAGCACTAACGAACGCAAAGCTGCCAACCGTGTTTATTGCTTCTGTTCGTATAGTAACTAGCCTGCCGAGGTCGAGATCCCCGAGTAGAAGTGTAGTCCCCGAGAACGAGTGCAGTCCCCCGCTAGCCCCTTAAACCTGTTAACCCGTTAGCCTTCTAAGCCCGCGATCCGGCAAATTGGAAGGGGCACATAAGATACATACATGTTTAAAAAGCTGTCAGTTAAATAAATAGTAAGATAGATTCATTCCTCGAAATTGTTTATCGTCGTTTAATAAATTCATTGTAATAATCAAACGAAAGTTGACAATAAAAGAATGCTTAATAATAGCGGTACTTCAAAAATAATGAGTTAGTAACATTTGTGTATTTTTATTTCTTATCCCGTTCATACTATTTTAATATGTTTGTACTTATTTAATCCTTATTGAATGTAAAATAATTGTTCGGGTGGGTTATTTATTCCGCCAAGTATTTGTCGCGGAACCCACAACAAGCGCCGCGCCGTCTACAGCAGCTGATTTATTTATTCCGTGACAAATACTTGGCGTAATAAATAACCCACCCAAACAATTATTTTACATTCAATAAGGCTTCAATAAGTACAAACATATCAAAATAGTGTGAACGGGATAAGAAATAAAAATACACAAATGTTACTAACTCATTATTTTCCAAGTATCGTCATTATTAAGCATTCTTTTATTGTCAACTTTCGTTTGATTATTACAATGAATTTATTAAACGACGATAAACTATTTCGGGGAATGAATATATTATTCCTTAATACTTCTTTATACTCTAATACTCTTAAATACTTAATATTTATTTAACAGACGGCTTTTTTAACATGTATATATCTCATGTGCTCCTTCTAATTAAACGGCTAGCTGGTTTAGAAGGCTAACGGGTTAACAGGTTTAAGGGGCTAGCGGGGACTGCACTCGTTCTCGGGGACTACACTTCGACTCGGGGATCTCGAACTCGGCGAGCTAGTTACTATACGAACAGAAGCAATAAACACGGTTGGCAGCTTTGCGTTCGGTAGTGCTGCCCTCCAGTTGAGGATTTTCCACAATGCGCATGCGTAAACGACGGGGGACTACGTTAAGTAGCCAAGGTGGTGGGGGTAAGGAGTGTCCACACCCTGGTCCCCGCTAGCCCCTTAAACCTGTTGACCCGTTAGCCTTCTAAGCCCGCGATCCGGCTAGTTGGAAGGGGCACATAAGATACATACATGTTTGAAAAGCCGTCTGTTTAATAAATAGTGAGATAGATTCATTCTTCGAAATTGTTTATCGTCGTTTAACGATACTTGAAGGAATATGCAGGTCGCGTTTCGATAGTAAGACCAGTTCGGAAATTACAACAGTTTAAATCTTAAGATTCATCTCAGCATAAAGTATTTGAATAATATTTAAGTATCGTATTTATTTACAATAAGAATTATTATACATTATAACAAAAGTGCGTCCGATGTATTAAAAGTTTAAGAATTTTTATAATACCTCACTTTCAGTCTCTAAATCGCACTTAAACTTTTCAAATGTAATTTCTATGATGATGCTAACGTTAATAATAAAATTTGTTATAGCTATCTTATAGCTTGTTCTTTTAGCTTTCCAACGAGCTATTGATCGTAGAAATCGATCAAGAATTGTGATCAGAATTAATTTTTAAAGTAAATCTCTCGAAAGTCGATAAAACAGGGTCTCAATTGCACGCTGGCGCCATCTAGCGGTCGAGAGAAGAGGCAAAATTTGATGATTTTTCAGGGGGGTCTTTAACAAATTCTCCTGGTCGCTATAATTAACCGATTCTGATGATCAATAGCTCGTTGGAAAGATAAAAGACCGGGCTACAAAATGGTTATCATAGATTTCTTTGTAAACGTCAGCGTCGACATAAAAATTGCATTTGAAAAGTTTAGGTGCGATTTAGATACTGAAAGTGAGGTATTCTGTAAATTCTATGATAACCATTTTGTAGCCCGTTCTTTTAGCTTTCCAACAAGGTATCGTTCATAAGAATCGGTTAATTGTTGCGACCAGGAGAGTGTTTTAAAGGAACACCTTGCAAACGCATGAAATTTCGCCTCTTCTCTCCACCGCTAGATGGCGCTGCCAATGTCCTCACGAACGCTTTCGGAACATTTTCCCGTAAACTGAGATTTCTAACAGGATACCATAATATGTGAAAAGGTGGCACGTGAAATCCGAATTTCTCCTTGCTGCTCACGTTCTCATGATACTTTCTCGATTCTCAGCGATTCGGCAAATTCCCCGTAAACTGGGATTTTTAACAGGAGACTATTATCTATATCTATTTTTTCCAAAATCATACTGCTAATTTCGCAAACATAAAATCAATGATGATCTATTGATTTTAACTTTAAATATTAATAAACGATGCTAGTATTAATAAATTAGAAAGAATATAAATTCATACACGTATTGGTGTTCTTGTAGCATTTATTATTTGCAATTCTTCGAGACTACAATACATACACATATATGTTTATATATGATATTATAAGCAGTACACTTATAAGAATTATCAGCGTAGAGTGGTTTTATTTTAATACTGCAGAAAATATATGTAGGATATTTAAACAGATGCTACATAACATTAAAATCGATCACTAAGGAGATCCATCCTATCGGTGCATGAGACACATGATTTGATATTTTGTATTTGTTCGATGAATTCATAAAATATGAATATTAAAACTATTATCACAATATATCGAAGAAACTATAAACTCGAAGGACAAATAGTCGTGTCACATTAGCGAGGAAATTGAAATTTTATACTTCGCTCGATCGACTCTTTTCAAATATAATTATTATGACTGTTATTACGCGTCTCATATTACTTCTATGCAGAAAATAATGCAAGACAAATTTGCTTATAATTAGTACAAATAACTATACGAATGAACAAAAAAGGTATAATCAAAGTAAATTTATTTGTACTGGAAATAATACGCTTAACAAAAGGGAGATGCACAAAATGCTATGCGAATTAAAATTTAAAGAAACAGGAAAGAAGACAATGTCTTACAAAAGTGTGTTAATTGTGACATTAACTTGCATTGCTCTCTATTTACACTAAAAATAATTAAGGATTTAAGTTAAAAATACAAATGGTATTGTCTTATTACATATGCTAAATTATGCATTATTAAATATTTGTAAAAAATCTTGGATAATCCAGTGAAGGTTACTGGCTTCACTATTTTAATTCCTGCTAAAGTGAATGTTACTTAAAAGAAGTTGTTTCACTATTATAACTTTTTTTTTTTTCTTTGGTCAAAAACAATTGTACTCTTGTACCTCATATCTTATAAAACTATTACTACAGTTAGTAAGAAAAACTATTTATCATCAGCAGCAAAACATGTTAGCTGCTATTGTGTGAATTAAATAGTTTCTCTTGCTGATCATAATACGAAACACAAATAATTCATAGGAATATGGTCTTCCTTTTCACCTCTATCAAAATTAAAAAAATAATGGTTCACTTTAAAATCCTACATTTTCTTTAAGTCGTGCGTTTTGAAAGACACAGGCATAGAATGTATTATGAGAACTGTTATATAATTAAACTTTCAAATATATAAATAAAGGATTATAAATAATCAGTGAGTTTGCCTAGAAAAATTGGAATCAATCCTGACTGACAACATTCTGTAAATCATATACAGTTTACTTTGCCTTATCTTATAAGTTTGCTACTAAAGAGTCTTCTCTTAATTAAATTATTCCAACATAATAAAATATAACATTATCATTTGTCATAGATATGGCAATTTCACAGCACATTAACTAAACGTATACATCGTACAAAAATAAATAATTCTATTACTTAATACACAAAAGACAAATAACAATGAATCGAAGTTAAGATGTATATATGTTACGTGATTCAAGAATGATTCTTAGTGTGCTAGATTGATATCTTCCATAAGAAAAATATGCATAGGCTGTACTAATATCGTACTACACAGAATCAAGCTAACATTCTAGCACAATAAATAAGCGAATTTGTTTGAAAACTTATAAAACTTCGATTATCATTCACATTGCGCTTCAAACACCAATTCACAAATACAATAGGTTTCATAGTTATCCGTAATTGCAAGCACGCACAAAAGCAAGTTACTTCGATTCTATTCAAGCGATTAATTATACCATGTTTTGCCACTAACTTACTGTGCACTGACTGGTGTAACAAATTCGATATTTGTATAAATTGAAAAACATTATCGGTGTGTCACCAATATGCAATATTTCATTTATATATACTAATATTGCTTGGAATGTTATTGGACACATACACAAAATATTAATTGCGCATTTAATTGAGCGCGCGACATATAATCGATTCTCTCAGCAATAAATATTAATTTATAAAAAACAAAGATAATTTTTTACGACATGCAAGAGTAATATTTATCTTTTGTTCTTATATAATGTCACTGAATTGCACCAGTCAAGAACACTACAGCTATAGGGTATAAATATTAGCTAAATATATAGTTTACAGACAATAGTTTTTTGTGTTGCGAGCAGAATATTATTGCTCTAATAAGAAAAGATTATTCCATTAAACTGCTTGACTCTGCAGAAAAAGTGTCTCGAGTTTTGGCAACTCAGGAATCGGCTCTCTCCAGTATGCAAAGTTACTGAATTCATCTGCAGCTTCCTCTCGCCAAGCTGGGAAGAGATGATCTACTATGAAGCTCATGTTTGAATATCTGTAATGAGAAAAAATGGGAAATGTTACAGATATTTATGTCAGTATGCTTATTTGGTAATTAAATCCATGATCAGAGAATGCAGCTTGGATGAATTCCTTTTTGCTACATGAAAATATAGCTGTAATGATAAATGTAGTGATTATAATACAACTTGCAGTATGTATTGTGATAAAAATGCTAAAGCTTTGTTGGGGTATGTTATTACTATCCCTAACAGTATTTGTTAAGTGTATTTGTTTCTCAATAAATGCCAAATACAAGTTAGACAATTCTAAAACAGTGCAATTGTACATTAACTTGGGAAAGCATGATTTGAATGATTAATACTAGGAATTACTGAAATCGCTTTACAAAGTTAATAAGTAAATAAATTTAAAATATAACAATTAGCATTCCTTGTTATTAGTTCAGTGAAATCATGGTGTAAAAAAACTTTTAAGTGTTGAGCAATATAAATTTCCACAATAAATAATTATTTATCTAGAAATTTATTGCAAACTATGACCTATTAGATCACTTATAACAAATTGTGATAAAATAATGAGACATACAATATGAAATATGTTTGCAAGGATGGAAAATATTAAAAGTAGATCAAACAAAGATGAAGATCAATCAAAAAGCTGTAACAACAGAAAGCTACAGTTGACTAACAAGTGCTTACCCTAGAAATCATAAGACGATACCGAGTGTAGCACAACCAAAATACCTCAAAACACAATGTGACACAATACTTTTAACTAAGCAAAGATGTATGTACTTAATATAAATATAACTGCTATTGGAAAATACTATAAAACAAAATATTATCTATATTTAATAAATATTAGCAAAATTTATATTCCTATACATACTGATTTCAACTTGCATTGTTATAACAAATAAATAAAATATAAAAAATTGATCAGAATCTTGTGATATAGCTATTCCTTGTTACTTTACTTTATGTAAATAATATTTACACGCCTATAAAGTATGTATATACTAACATTAACTATATTGATCAAGTATACTTATGACTGGAAAAATAAAATAAATTCATCATGCTAATTTCCAATTGCAGTAATCGAGCTAAATGATTTTCTAATTTTTTCTATAAAATTATAAACTATAATGTGTAAATGGCTATGGTTGTGTCATCATCATTGGACGTTTGACCTGGGCAGTGGTGGAAACAACTCATTGACGATATCGCACTGACACGCATAGCTGTAATCATAGAAATACCCACCCTATCAAAAACCTATCAAAATTTGTTTGTTTATTTTGCTTTGTCATGTCATCTTTATAACAATTCATCGCATTGTAAATAAGACAGGGCAATCTAATATTGCACGAAATGTGATGCAAACGGGTGCTCAATCTTATGGTCATTTGTAGCTGCATAAGATCACAATAGTCGTACATATACCGTTATACAAAGCTGCAAAAAGCTGATTTATGTATATTACATGTAGATAAATTAGTATATTTAATATTAGCTTTTTGGAAAACTCTGATATTTGCTTACTACAAAGCTGGTAAGAAATAGTTAAATTATTTATCTAAATGTAACCCAATGCAAGAAACCAATTAGTTTTTCTTTGTATGCATAAGCAGTTAGAGCAGATAGCTACCCAAAATAAAATAAAAAACTTATTCTACAGAAATATATAAAATTAGTAAAAAAAAAAAAAAGGAAATTACCTAAAATATATACACGAATTTTTAATCGATTTTAGAGTTATATTAGTATTGAACTAAATTTTGTTAATATAGAAACTATTTAATATACTATATTACTTACGAGGATTGGAATGTTTGCGTCAACTCGTGTTTCAGTTCTCCTCTGTGGTTTATAGTAAAAATTCGCATAATAGGAATGCCTACAGCTCTATATGCCCAAACATCCTAAAATATTATAAAATAATATATAATTAGCAATTGAGTATAACAATTTCATTTATTGTAAGTTTAAATACTTACATTAATACGATTACCATATCCAGCATAAAATGGTTTAGAGCCTTCTGGAAATAGTGCTTGAATATCACTGAGACAAGAAATTTTAAACTCTTCTGGTTTCTTTTCAATTACTTCTCGATGGAATGCCGAAATTAGACTGGTCGGATTTAAAAGCAGAGGTCCTTCAGGAAGTGACAAATCTCCCTGTCTTATACTCTTCAAATATTCTCTCGTGACCTTAGCTTGACCTATTGCTCTTGCCGATAGATATAATAGTTTATAACCATTATTCTTAATCTTAGTAAACAACTGAGCAACTCCCGACTGAGCCCAATCCTTGCCGACGATTGGTAAAATATGGCCCAAAACGTCAGATTTCGTAATAGTGCCATCGATATCTGAAATAACAATTTTATCGTCCCATCTCCATCTGTAGATATGACACTTGCAGCGAGTAGTGCCTTGGTAAGCTGTTGTAACACTGAACACTACCTCATTAGGACCCTCTTTTAAATTTAAACTTGCCTATAAATAAAAAATAGGTGTTAAGTTTATTCATTGGCACAAAATGAGAAAACAACAATTATCTGATAATTAAAGAGTCTTACTATTTGTTCGGACGACAGTCTCAAAGTTTTTCGATACTTTTCAGTAGACTCATAATAGGGTCTTCTTTCTATGGGAATTTTAACACCTTGTATATCATTTTGGTTGCTATCTGAATCCTCACTACCACTGTACCCTTCGCCTTCCCTCTCACATGGTTTCTCAGTCTTTGGGATCAAACTCTCAGTAGGTGTATTACTCAATCCATGTTCTTCCATTCCCTCAGAAGTAATTGCTGAGCTTTGATCAGTCTTTACATCTCTGTATAAATAAAAAGAGCACATTTCATTTTACGAACAACATATATTCATGAAGATATATAAATTTGTATATAACATACCTTTCCAGAGATGGCACATCTATACCACCTGCCTCCTTGCATTCCATTAATTGTTCAGAAGATTCTCCGATAAGTGGTCCATCAACTACAATAAAGTTGAAATATTAACACATCTTGTAAACAGTAACAGAAATAATTTTTAACTCACCTTGACTTATCTCCTGTGACTTTTTAGGTTGAGTAGATCTTCTCCATGAAAACCATGAACTGTAACCACTGCGACTTTCAGGCTTTCCAGCATTTTCTGGTTTCTTATCTTCATGCACTGGTAATGACATGCACTGTGCATACAAATTTTCGATAGCATTTTGTGGTAAATGTCTTTGGAAGACTGCATATGTCATGATGATTGGACAGGCTGTAGCCCAGTTATAATATTTATCATTTATTTTCACAACCAAATTAGGATTATCATATAGTTTTGGATCAGAGCAAATATCTTCGTATTGAAGTAAATTCTGGTGGAATGCTTCTTTCGATGGACCATTTTCACAATCCAAACCGCCGCACAAAGAGAGACTAATCTCAATGCTACTGTCAAAAACAGAATGTTTAGGTTCTTCAAAATCACTATCTAATGATTTTGGACCACCAATAGCTCCTTCAACACTGTTGGGACTTTGAGGAATACTTGGTCCATTACCAGATTCAGTATCTTCTTCATCAACTATTTTTGCATCTGAAAGAAATTGTTGATACAATATACAAATGTATATTTATTTTCTTTATACTGTTAACCAAACTGCACAAATTTATTATTAATATTTATATTAAATATACGTTAATATACTATCATATGTAATATGGTAATGGTAACATAGACACTGAATTAAGAATTTATTACTTCTTTTGTTATTGGAGCCTTTAATTATCTGAATAAGCAAGAAAGGAGTATGCAAAATGTGGCAAGGATGCTGATATTAATTCATTGTTAATATTATTAGTTTGTTTAGAACATTTATCTGCTACAGCCAAAGCATTTTGTGTACCTTTCACCACCGTTGCTCCACGATGAGAAGATGGGAAATATAGAGCTGCAACCTCTGGGCCCAATTCATCAGCATTTAAATCGCTAAGGTAAATTCCTTCTGATTCTGGATTGTGCCTCACACGAGAGGTCTTCTTCATAAAGGAGAACATGCCACTGAGCATAGATCGATGAGCCTCTGCTACATCGAAATAGCATTTAGCAAATTGTTAGCATTTAATAAGCGTTGATTTTATGTGAGATGTAATATAACATTTACATTATTTATACGAACACTACAATGTGTTACATGAAATAGGATTATAATGTATGTTAATTTGTAAGATGCAATGAAAGAGGATTAAGTAACAAAAATAGAATTGATGATTATGTACATATGATCACATATATTTATCCTAATTAACTAAAAAGATATAAATGATAAAATCAGATGTATTTCTATTCCAAAAGTTTGATGAGCTTATAATACTTACGATCGTTAGTTTGGGGAATTGCAGCTGAAGAATTTACAGAATTTCTATGCGATGGATGAGCAGAGTCAGGTGGTGGACTAGGTAATTCACCCCATTTCCAGCTCTGTTGATGACTCTTATCATCTTCTTGTTCGCTACCTTCTTGGGTAATTTTATGCATCTCAAATTCTGTATCTGATTGTATGGGTGAACAAGGTCTAGAATCTTGGTTCCTTTTAATAATGTTTAAGAAATATTAATAAAGTTCCTTTTGAATATCAAATTCTATTTCATATTACACAATTGATGTACTTACTTTGTAATTTCTGTATCACTGAAGAAGTGAAAATCCGTTTCTGGTCGTTTTTCCAGAACTTCTTCTGTAGAAGGCAAAGGACCTAGAGAGTCCTTCTTTGTATCAGTCTCTACAGCTAAACCCAATCCCTTTAAAACCTTTAAACAATATTTTTTTATATAAATAAACAGTAATAAACACTTGATAATATGTTGACACAGGACTATTTTCCATTACTTACACATTCACAGTGAGATTCTTCCATAACAGCAACATCAGTTTCACTCATTTCAGTCTGGCTGCTGCTACCATTACTGGTTTTTCTTTGTGATCCCTTCTTCCTCATAATGCTCTTCCTCTTCCTCTTTCGTTTAGTTGAATTATTATTTTTAGATTCTTCACCAGTTTCATCTTTTGAGAGCTTCTTAGCTAAACATATATTGGACTCGTCGCTTGACTTTTCTTTACAGCTACTCTGTGGGTCATCCATTATAGGAATGAAGTCATTATTAACAACACCAAGTTTGCGGATCCTCTGCTTATTAATGCATGTACTTGAATTACAAATTGATTTTCCTTTGTCATTATTTTGCAAATCATCGGTTATAGGTATAAAGTCATTCTTGGCAACACTGATTTTGCGAATTTTATCCTCTGATGTAACTGCTACAAAGGACTTGGGTATAGATGTTACAGGCTGTGAGTCATCATCATTAATACCTTCCATGTCAAAGATCTCTTCTTCGTCATTCTTTAAAGCATTAGACTTGCCTTCCCAATTTTCCTCCTTCTGTTTCCAATCGCTCAGTAAAGCTTTTTCAAACCTTTGTCTTTGTTCTGCAGGAAGCTCAGGAAAGTTTTCCTTGAACAACCTTTCCTTTTCTTCTATCTTCAAAGCAGAGTATTGTTCACGAATCATCTGTTGTTTCTGCAAAGTGGATATTGTACCAAAACTTTGTCTGAACATCTCATCCCGTTCCGCCGGGGTCAGGGATGCAATTTGAAGCCATTTTTCACGATGTTCCGCAGGAAGATCAGAAAATTGTTCAACCAAGAATTTCTCTCTTTCTTCCGGTGGCAAAGCAGACATCTGCTCCCATTTCTCACGTTCTATCGATAGAACCGAATCAATGAGTATCTTTTCCCTCTGTTCTTGAGGAAGATCAGATAACGGATTAAATCTATTCGTTGGAAAACAATTGTCATCGGGGATTGGAGAGCAAGCTAGATGAGGTGGAATTTCTGTATCCGTAGGAGAGCCGCTAGAACTCACTTCTTCGACAAAGAATGCTTCCCCCGAATCCCCGAGTTTCATATGAATTTGTCTTGGATCTCCATTTATTTCTATGTCTACCTGTAATAACAAATATTACTCGCATATTGTTAACACGAATAAAGCTAGATATCTCTTAAAATTAAAATAGTACAAAAAATTCATAACGACAATAAGACTTACCACTTTCTCTCTCGAACGAAGCACGCCGAGTTTCCCAAAGCGAACGTGAAACGGTGAACAGGTGAAAGATCCATCTGGTTGTTCAACAACGACAACGTCGATCGCACCGGTCAGCGTCGCAGCATTGATTTCATTGTAAAAGTCGCGAAAATTACTAATGAACTTCCCGATGTAGTTCATGCTGTACATCTTAATAGCAGTTTCGATCGCCGTTTAATGCACGTAAATAATTCGACGTGACACGACGATCGAATATCAAATCGGTAGAAAAGGTAAACTCTTCTCCCTTCTCTTCTCACACGAATGAAGAATACGCGCTGTCAAAGATGAATTCACTCGAACGTGATCAATTTACTTGACCATGTCGTATCTCATTCTTATCGCGAATGGGTTTCTTGAAACCTCCTTTAAAGCATCACTCGACGTACCACAGTTGTTATCGAACGAAACTTCAACTTCGCTCGGAAAAATCGAAACTTCTTTCACCGAAGCTCACTTCGAACGATATCAAACTGTCAAATAGCTTGACTCGCGCGAAACTGATTATTCGCTCAGCTGATCGTCAGTCAAGGTAGCCCCATTCCCTTTATTCCTCACGATGGAACGACCTCTGAGCTCGAGAAAGTACACAATTCGTTCGTAAAAGACAAACGAACAACGACACGAGAATTCTTTGTTCTTCGAAGGTCCGTTGAGAAATCCGCTCGATCGAGAAGCAGACGGTTACCCGACTTGACGTTCCAACAGGTCACGTGACCCGAGTTGACCATTCGCGTTAGCGTACGGCGTTGGTCAATAAGCCGCACGGTCACGTGACTATCTGCTGTAGTTTACCGCGCCTTTCGAGCTTGATCCGGTACCTGGAACAAGATATCGAATATTTTTCTGTCAATGAGATAACACAAAAAAAGGCATAAGTGTATAACGATGTTAATAAAAAATCGAATATCTTGCTACATCTTTGAATAATATTTGCATGTCTGAAGGAAAATATGAAATTTTAACTTATCTTTAACGGAAATTGCATTTTTTTTCTTCTATTATTTCCATATTAATACTACGACGTACCGCGTTCAACGTGGCAAACGATCGGAAGAGAGATATAACATTTCGTTAAATAGCTATTATAAAATTGTCTTAAAGTATTATTCCTTAAAGGTAAAATATAACATTGGACTAATGACGCAATGTCACTGCCGTTGTCGTGACAAATCTCATTTGATAACACGTCATACTACACGTGTTGGATAGACTCTACCATTCAAGAAAGCCCAACGAAACATCACGGATCATAGCTCTTAAGAAGCCATAGTGCTATTACGTGAAAGGAGTAAATGACATTTATAGTTACGTAAGACCGTGGGCTTATCGCGCGCTCTTATGATCGATCGCGACACGGCAAGCTATTTTGAACTTAAAAAAAACCACGCATCCTTGCATTTACTAAATTAGAGAGCAATTTTAATAATAAATATCGATTTATAAATTAACATAAATACTTTGAAAATTACTCGAGCACGTGTATATGTGCATGCAGATTTGATTCGAACGACGTTTTATAAGAAACCACGTGACTGACACATTTAAAATGGCCGAATTCAAACAACGCATACGTTAAATATTCAACTCGTATGCAGATATAAAGGTGTATGAATTAATAGAAAGTTCATGCATGAAAAGACGAGAAATCATGTTTCTTGCTGGTCACTCTGAGAAACTGACCGATGAACTTCCACGTAGGTGGAATTCGCATGCCGTAAATAGAAATAATCTTGAACGTTGTACTTTGTTCCGTAGCTACCAACGAATGGAGAATCGCGTAGTATTCTCGTGTATGTACATTCTTATATATATATGTATATAGAAATATTAGGTATATATACGAAAATTTAGAGAATGACATATTTCGCCAGTAACACTTGCACTTTAATCTCCGATTCGGTCTCGCGAATAACGGTGGAAAAAGGTCGATCGCTTTCTTGAAGATTGCGTAAAAGAGAACGTAGAACGAAATGGGCTGAACGAACGAGCGGTGAACCTCGGTGACGGGTATCCAACATGCTCGCCGTGCTGGAAAATTTATCTCCTAGATTGCCCATTTCTCACGAGACTATAGTTACTTATTTGTACCGTTCGAATTTATTGGTTTTTGTGTAAGATTGTTCGTGATGCACACTCGATGTCGAGTATGAATAGAGATCCAAAATAAACTAAAAAAAATTTGAAAATCTATTATCCAAAAATATGTAACGATGACTTTAAGTTATTTTGAATTTTTTTTTTTTACGAAATTTAAATATTATTTTGGGTCTCTGGTGTGACTCGACGAGACTGATTTTTATGGTAATACGATGTCGAGTGACACTCTTTCATACTTTTTTGTACTTGTAAACCTTTCTTCAAATCATCTACCAACTCGAGTAGATTTTTTTTTTTTTAACGACGTAACGAGTAATGTGTAGTTTGAAATGAAATGATATAACATGCCTGCGATGAATACTTCGAGTGCAAAATGTTAGTATCATTAAATATACCGTGATTACATAACGGAATAAATTTGATTATTTCGTTTAAAGGTAGAAAATTTGCAAATCATTTATATTTTGTCGATCATGAAAGATAGATGATGTTATTTATACTTTGGGAAAACTACGTTAGTCATCCTCGTCGAACTGCACTATGCAATTTACACGCACGATGACACGCTCGCACGTGCATACAGGTATAGATACGCTTGGAAAATTGTAATGACGCTTCGACGTTCGTTCAAAAGGTTCGTTTAGGGAATATTTCTAGTAGGTACCAGAACTTTCGATGGCTGCTGGCTTTCAGCCATTTTTGGCTACGTTCGAAGACTATTCCACGAAGTTTCGAGAACGATGAGACTTCCGACAAAATATCGTCAATCTTGCGCAATACCGGTAAGACTGACAGTTGGATGATTTTCAAGAAACTCGTACGGAACAATATACTTGCTTGGATATTATTTGGAAATTTCCTAGACGACATTTCGAGCTATGATTCTAACTTGTTTACTCTAATTTCATTCTAATGGTAAGTAATGTTTTATTATCATTGTGATACAATGTTATCTGCAATGTTAAACTCTTATATACATATATAGTTACAAAAAATACTGTTGCAGTATTTTTTGTAACTATTACAGTACGATGATGCAACGATGTATCGTGTGGCAAAGTGAACGATCGTTACACAATATTTCGACATTTTCTTATAATCGATAATAATATAATATAAATTGTAACAAAATATTTAAAAAAAAAGTTATTTAATTAAAAATCTGTCATATAACGTTTTTACTAATAAAAAATTCGATAATCTTTGTATTTAATCAAGCAGATAAAAGAATAGTTTCAAAAGTCAATAAAACTTAAATCATTCCTGTTCCTTAAATGGAATTGATTCATCGTGAAGTAGAAAGTTGTCACAATGCAATAACCATGCGTTTTAAACGTATAGATCACACACAACTACGAGAGTCATTCTGGAAATTGTTTTTTCGACAATTGGCAAATTGTCTTGGATGGTTGCCAATCGAGGATGACCTCGAGTCCCGCAGCGTTGAGAAATATATGAAAATTGTGCACGTACCGCTTTGAACAATTTATATAAGAATTAATTAAAGGGTCGATAAGAATGTCTCTTTAGAAATATTTTGAAAGAAAACCAATAAGAAACTAAGATTTTGCAAGATGAGTCATACGCGCGAAATCTAATACCCGAGACGGTGAGAAGGCGATATCCGATAAAAAGTTTTAATTAATCACCCACGATCATCTAACCTATCGCAATAGGATATCTCGAAGGTTGAACGTTGTCGATACAAAGTTCAATTTGAACTTCATTTAGTACACTATGCAATTATCTCTACATTAAATTGTTCCAACGTAATTACCTTTTTTACTAAATTACGTTTTTTTACTAACTTCCCGTAGGAATAACGAAAATTCCATGAATTACGAACAATTTCATAGAACACCTGTTGATTCATACGTTTCTGCACTTATAAATGTTTCATATTCCTCGTTCCACTAATCCATTATTCCAATGCTCGTTTTTCGGTCGATTCACGTGTTGCTTGAAAAAATGTGGAATTCATTTTGTTCCTATTCCACATTTCTGTGTAGCGTGCATTGCAGGAGAAAGGAGAGAATTACCACGATAAAAATACTCTTCTAACCCACTTGCGTTACCGGGGGAAACAGTTAAAAAGTAGAGTAATATTCTTTTACCCGTTCCTAAATTTCAAATATTTTCATGTTGATCGATGTTTAAGGAAAAATAATATTTATCGTGTTCCGTGCTACAAATAATCTTGTGGAAATAGTTTAAAGAAGATATTTAAATTATGTTTACAAGGTAAATAGTTATAACTTTTCTTGTTACAATATATTTCCATGCAAGAACGTTCCTCTCGTTTACTATTTACCACTGATTCAAGTAGTCTTAATCAATTTTAATCTTTTTCTATGTCATCCAATCCCAACTATAAAATTGCGTTTCAATGTTTCTCATGGACCAGTGTCCATTGTTCCTTTTGTTTTTAAATAAGAACGAGCGGAATATAATTGGAACGGGACAAAGGATTTCGCGGGAATGTACGAAACTTGTATTTATCTTATGAATCATCTTTGCCGTAGGACGTAAAATCTACTACGTGAGTCAATGGCTTATCCTATCTAAATTAATATTTAACACGATCAACGTGATTTCAAAACGATGATCGCATTAATTCTACGTACAATTATTTTTGTTACACGTGTTTATATTAAAAATCTCTGAGTACATAGATTATCGCAATAGATATATAATTTTCGATTATCGACGTTCAGAGCATAAATAACTATTACGATAAGTAACATCGTTTCAACGTGAATCCCCAAAAAGACACGATGATTTCATCGATATCGGCTCGAAATTGTTCTCTCGTGAAATGTTTCCCGGTAAAGCGCGAAATAATCGAGCAAAGATACCGTGTTCTATAATGAGAGTCACTGACGTTGCCCGGAAATGGTGGAATATTCGTAAACTCTCTCTCTCGAGTGAGGCTTCTGGTCCATATCCAACTCTGATTCCTTGGCCATGAATCTGGCACTGAATGTAGGATCACGGGCTCGAGACTATTTCTGATCGTTAGTTTTGGCGGTCACGATAATGTTCGTTGAACAACAAAGTGGTTATCCCTGAACTTCGATTGATCATGTTTGAATAATTTCACACGAACTGATAAATTAAAAAAAAATTGTTATTTCAAGGAACACGAGTATCTTTTTTCTTTGGTATTAAGTAACAAGATGATAAACCGATAAAAAAAAATGTTTTCAAGTAATTAAGCGTAAGAAGAAAGTCCGATTCGTCCTTGAGAATCCGAAATTAGACGAAATATATAAGATCGAAAATTTAATTCAAAGGATTAAAAAGAATCCAATTGGCGCGAATGAAGCGCGACTGCAGTGCCGCGTAGCGGCGATTGCGTAATAGATGATAGTCGTTTTACGCGGGAATAATGAATGTGCAAGTACGCTTTAAGAAATCGACTGGTTGGAAAGCATCGCGAAGCGAAAGTTATAGGCGATTACATCGAGTCCAGCGTTTCTTCTCTGCACTTATCTCGTGTATTCGATTATGACGATGACGACTCGAATAAAAAGAAAGTTGTATTGTTTTTTTATCCGGAATATTAAATAAAATTACTCTAATACAAAATAAAAATTATTTATTACTTTGGTACCCCTCCCCTCGCTCCTCTAATTTCCGTTCTTTATCCCGTTCAATAGAAGCCAACCAACCCCTTCCGACGTGTCGGATAAAAGAAAAAAATCGAAGCTTAGAGTTACTACGTCATTGTCCATTCCACGAACGACGCTAATCAGGATAATTGATACTGATGAGATTAGTTGTTAGTCACACGTCCTGCCTGTCACGTTCATCGCAAATAAAAGTAATCAGTATTCAATAAGCAATAGAAAAGCAAGGAACTGATTATCACGGTTAAACGGAATTCAAAATGAGGAGTCGATTGTTTTACCCGCGAAAAAGAATGAAATTTGAATTTCAAATAAAACTCTTTTTTACATACGCGACCGTGTAAACGCCAGAAACCTGTGACTCGATATTAAAACCATGTGAAAAGTAATTAATTTCATTTACAAAATCATATTTAGTTGCGTCACTACGTTAATCAACTCCATATCTTCTTTTGAAACGATCGTCATTCTTATAACGTAGCATCTACGTTGCGTGTTCATTCACAAAGAATGACGTGCGTGTGCGCGCACGCGTCTTGCAGAAGAGAAGGGACAAAAATGGTAAACAAGAGACTTACGTCGCACATATCCTTGAGGGAATCGTTAACACTCGATTATTCTTGAAAAGATGTCGTCATTTGGGTCCTTACAAAGTTTTTTCACACCAAAAAACAATTTTTTCCGAAGAACGTTCAAATAGACCGGCAAAATAGATATGCAAACAACGTACTGTTTTCTCTTTCGTTTCTTAACGAACGAACTTGACAGTAATATATAAATACATTTTTTAAATCATTTACGTGTACAAAGCACGTACAAAACGCGTCTGATATAATACAGTATATAGTAATATAAAAGAAATCTTCGAACACAGTTAAAAAAAATAGAGTTGAGAGAAACGAGAACACGACCGTCTCTCTCTAGCGTTCGAAGCAGACTGACGCGAGCCGCGAAGAAAGGCGGAACTATAACTGAAGGTACTAACACGTCTGGCTATCTATTTAACTCGAATCCGAAAGTTTTATCGTCGTCGAGGCCACTCACCGAATATATACACATTTACTATGAACAAACACATCTATATACATATATATATAATAGAAGTAGTAAACATACGAGATGATATACATATATATATGCATATCAGCATAATAATCGCACACATAGAACGAAAGGTGAGTAAACAGGTAGAAAAGACACGCCATGAATTTTTGCGTAGATGGACGCTTCTGATTGGTCCAGATGGCTCGGACCAGAGACGAGCCCCCATCACCTTAAACTAAAAGACGATCGCTGATAGGTTCGCGAGATCGTTGCCCTACATCGTCGCTATGTCACGCGATAAAACGTGGCCACGCGTGTGGCCGAAAAACAATTTTTTTTTCTCTGTTTTTCTTCTCTCTCGTCACATTCGTAGGATGAGAAGATTGGGGGTAAAGGAATTCTCGAATGACGTAAAATGCGATGAATTTAATCAACGATTTCTCTTACGGTCGAGGACACGTGCATGTGTTATACTGTATGTTACATTTGCAAATTGGTGGAAATGATTTACATAAAGTGTGAATAATAATTGCAACGTTCACGAAATAAGGAAAAGAACGAAGGTCTTCTTAAATTATTTCCTTGTATTCAAATTGTTTATTGTTAGGTAAGAAAAGTGTTGTAAGATTTGTCGTTAATATATTAAAATTATTTATCGATGGTAATCCGAATCCTATTGTTGTGAGATAATGACGAAGCATAAATATATAAACCGGATGGATAATCTTTCTCTTTTTCCCTCCTAAATTTTTGTTGGTCGTTTTACTAAATCATAAGAAAAAAATAACATTCGGCTCGCGTGTGAGATAAGAACGACGAACTTCGCTTCGTACGCGTACTTGAATTCGCGATATACAACCTGCGATAAATCGAATGACAAACACAGAAGCGTATTCGAGATAGAACAGAAGACAGACGTGTGGTCGAACCGCATTGACCACCGAAGTCAACACTCTACTACACCGAACGTGTTTATAACGTTTTTATCGTAGGTGAGACATGTTATGTCTATAAGCAAAATACGTAGATAAAATTGCGTACAATTCATTGTTACTTGAGTATGTATATCCGGTGTATCATATTTTAATTAATTTCTGTAAAACAGATTTTCATGTCATTTATACTTATAAATTCGTATTAAACATTTATTTAGAAAAATGGAGAAAGCAAGTTCATTAAACCATGACAGACGTTTCTAATGGTCACTTAGCGTGTGTTATACTTTTCTTACCAATCTCGTGAAATTTTTTACAATGAAAAATGCCATAATTCAAAAACAATTTTTAATATTTTATTAAAGAACTACTCTATAATATAGATCCATATTACGAAAGTTTGTCAAAAAAATGTTGACCGTTTATTCAGGAAGATACAGCTATAGAAAGTATAAAACTACAGCAAAGGCTCTTGAACTGCTCTGATCTGACAACGCAGATAATAATTTTCGCTAGAATACATGAACATGTGTGTATCCGTATATACAAAGTGTCTGTGTGTAGATTCGCATGGTGGACAGTCCCATACATTGACTCGAGATTTAATTTTTGCATCCGATTGTAGCACGAAAACTATCTTAACTGCCGATTCATGTTAGAACACCTCTATGCGAGGTCGCTAACCTCGAATCTCGAATAAACGCTGGTTTATACTTCTCTCCGTTTTACGAACTTCCTTGTCTCGTATACTAACGATGAAAATTGTGAAACACATGAGACGAGAATACATGTAAGGATGCACGCGAATCATTGGAAGAGAAAACGAAGTAATAAAAAACGTGATAGTCGTTTCCCCGCATGATCACACAATGCTCTCGTTTTTCTTCAACGAGATGAAGAATTCTCGCGATCGTATTACATGTTTTTCTCATATTTACTTACATTTTCATATTTTCGATTTTTTTTCACAATATTACGGAATACTTTTGGCCCCACCCGTTGATTTCCTCATCCGCATTGCATATTATATAAAATAATATTGGCTTCTGGCCATGATAAAGAAACAAGATCTCGTTCGACGAACTATTTGGCAAAAATTGGGAACGTACGTAACTTTATACATTTGTAAATATTGTTACGTGGATTATATTACATTTGAATTTGGCGCGTTATAGACGTACGCAATTGCTCTTATTCGACGCAGAACTATTTCTCGTAGTTTATCGTCTCGATATCGTATCTAGTTAGTATACTGAAAAACAACTAAATTTTGCAATCGGTATGTGATGCACGATATGACGTCACGCAGAGATGATGAGTACACGCCCACGGATAGCTGAGTCTCTATTGGTTCTATGTAAACTCATTTGACGAATCACGTTCGACAAAACACTCTTGTTTTGCAGTACTCTTTGCTATCTATTTGTCTAGGCCAAGAAACTTGAAACGCGATAATGATGACCGGGAACATTATATACGTAATAGTGTGGATGCGTGCGTCTATGTGTTAGAAAGACAAGGACGTGGATATTATATATCGACTTGCTACATCGTTTCTCTTTGTGGGTTGTTTTTGATGCTAGCATGTATCTCGCACCTGCGCTTCAAGAATCTTTTATCGTCAAAACAACGTCACGTCAACAACATCACGTTGCCATGTCTCGATTGGTATTTTAATAACTAGTCAACAACAATAGTTCTACTTGTTTGGATGAAAATATAAGTACGTTGTTTATCGGTCGTTATTATATAATAAATGTTAATAAGTGTTTCATAATAATCTTGATAGCAAACGTCAGCTACGGTAGGTCACGTATATTATAGAGGGATAGACAATAATTGATAATTTATTACCAATTTCGATGTTTTATTCGTTAATAAGTTATGACGTTCCAATGACACGAAGTGAGATGTAAATAGTTCGAAAAGCAGCGCCAAAGAATACTGCGCCATCTGTAGTGAATTTTCGTATGTAATTTTTAAGTACTCAAGTCAGGTGTGTAGCTATGGGTTTATAAGAAAGGCCCTTCGTAATATGTTTATCGGCAATTAAAAATTATTTAAAGTTTAACTGCAAGAAATTGTTAAAATAAAGGAAAAAAGTATGAACCTTGCAATATGTAATACTGTAAAAAAGAAATGATTAATGTAGAGTTGAATATTATATTATGTTCATAGGTTATGTACTAATAATAGTTGGATGGTTTATATAAAAGTTAGGCAAACATTATGTCGTAATGACTAGTTTTATAAATTAATTGAACATTTGCAAAATGTATGCAAAATCATTTAAGTGTTTATGAGAAAATGTGCAATTTTTTTAAAGTATTGTAACAATTTACAGCATCGCAAAAATGGTATTTCGTTACATCCGACAAATGAGTCAAGCAAGGAGAGAAAAAATACGTGCAAGAGTAGCTATAGTTTATGCTATAGTTGCATGGAATGGATTTGGAATTTGTTTGTATTTGTTAGCTAAAAGAAATAAAGAAGACTCCGGTTTACCACCAGGTGTATTTTTAGCATTTGTACTTTTGTAATATTCTTAAGTGTACCAACAAAAGACCAAGTTCTAAACATTATATTATTTTGACACTTGTAGGATTGCACGAAGCAGCTATGTCTAACAGCATAGAACGTTCTCAAGTTTTACGTTTCGATGGACTATCATTAGTAGAAGCAATTAATTATGGTAAAGAGGAGATCGAGGTAGCACGTGAGCAAGCTAAAGCTCAAAGGAGATCTGCAGAAAAAACTGAAGATTTTTAAATTTCACTTTTATTACAAAGCATAGCAATAAGATCATAGATGTATATGATAATAAAATATTATAAAAAAGATAGGTATTATTCGTTATTTACAAATTCAAAGACTATCAAGACAATATTATCTATAGATATTAATTTAACAAAGGAACCAATAAATCGAATTGAAACAACATGTAAGATTTCTGTAATTGTATCTAGTGAAATTTAAGGAAGAGATCGTCGTAAAGCTATTGCACCCGATGAAGAATTTGCTGTTTCAGGATTCAGCTCTTTCAATCTTTGCTCCATTTCACATAACAAAGCTGACCTAATGAAATTTTTTCACATTATTAATTTAGAGAAAATGACTTTTATAGTTTATAAAATTTATATAGCAAACCTGTATTCTTCGTATCTCATAACAACTTCCTCCAATTCTTGTTTGTAAAGTCTAGTGAGCATAGCATTAAAACAATCGAGTTCTGGTAAACGGAACAATTCCCAACGTAATTTACGATCTAATGCTATAGATGCTCTACTATACACGTACAACCAGTGAGGAATCTCTTCGTTAAGATATGGATTCGCCGGTACCAAAACGCTATGAGAATGAAAATGAGTATGTCTGGGAGGTGATACTACTCTTATGGCTTGCACCTCATGCGGATAACATGGATGTTCGTATTGCGCTTGTCTCGTTATATGACTGTAAACAATAACACGAAATTGTTATTTATTGGCACGTGACATGAAATATATATGATTATAATAATAATTAATTACTCACTTAACATAATAAACACCATACTCAGGTGATTCTATCCTCTCCCATCCAGTGGGTAAACCTTCCTTTTCTAAAGGATGTGACCAGTGAGTAGTTTTTGTATTATGATCTATATAATATTTTCTACCTCTAAGCGTAAAATCTACCGACCAACCAGGAGGTAAAGGCAATTCTTCTTGTTGTTCACTTCTAGAACTTGACCTTTCTGACTGACATCTACTATATCTTTAAAAATGTACACATACCTTTAGTAAACTATGAACATCAATTGATTAGAAAAGGTAATATATTAACGCAATAACATTGACTGTACCCAGCATTTTGACGATATACCGACTGATTATATTCTTCGTAACCCGTATCTACATCGAACGGTAAATAAGGCACTTGTGGAGTCTGAACACGGTCCAAGTGGTATTCAGATCCAGCATATTGATTGACATATGTATGAGATATAGCAGGTGATAGCCCTGAATGATATAATGGTGTAGCAGTGCGAGAAGATATACCTTCATTTAAACCAGTATTAACAGAGAGACTTGCAAACCTAATAAAATATGATTCAGCAAACTAACACTATTTATCAATATGAAATTTATAAAATGAACATTATAGCTTCTCCTCTTCTATACAGTAACAAATATAATTGCATGAAAAATTACCTCTGTGCTAAATCTGGAACTGAACTATTCGGAGTATATTTTCCTTCGTGGCTACCTAATCCAACCGCGCTCATTGTAGTTTTAGTATTTCCAAATTTCTGTACTATACTTGGTTGTTGCTGAATAGACTGCAAAAAATATTAATGCATAATAGTTTCTATTTATAATAATATTTTTCACATTTCCTGCATAATATTTCTATTGAAGATTATGTTCTACGTTAATTTGTGCTTTATCAAAATTAATAATAGACATAAATTGTTATAATTTACCATTGATGACGGTATTGTAGGATGATTATTGCGTCGTCTTGTTCTTCTGTTAGGTTCTGTAGTCCATACATTGATAACTACAAAGACAGGAAGATTAGAATATTATTCGCATTAATACAATATTTACAGGAGATATGATACCTCTTTTAATTATCTAAGATATACATGTCTTACTTGGCATTTCAGGCGGTGTCTCTTTTTTAACATATTTACCCACAACACCCTCCTTAATCGTTCTTAAATCTTTATTTTTGCGCGATAACATTTTAAATGATTATTAAATAGTAATAATAATAACACAAAAAATATTTTATAATATGGGATACCTATAACCTGTATATTATATGCTAAGGACAATATACCATCAACGCATTTTAACGAATGGATTAAAACGAACTTTCTCCATTACATTTGAATGCAAAATTCATATTTAATACATATCGCTCATTTGATATGTAAATCTACGATGTGTTTTTTATTAGAAACCAATACTCATTTTGATTTATAATCTTACAAATCGATATTTTACATAAAGTGTGGTGACGCGAGCATTTTGTCCAAATCAATTTTTTAACTCATCTTTGTGAAGATAAAGGAAAGATCATATTTACTACGATCAATGTATTAAAAAGCAAACTAATGCGAATCACTGACATAAAACACGATAATACGAATGTGACATCAAAAATTTGACAACCATGAATAAAGTCAATCCAAGCGTGGAAGAGTTTAGAGTTATTATTGGAACATACGTTTCATGAACAAAGACGTATGCATTGCTGTGATTGGTCACGCACAGAGTTACGTGTATTTTGTAGCCAATCATGATGTTTTTAAGTTACGTTAATCTATTTGAAATTTTGAATATATTTTATAATATTTTACTTATAGTTTTTTAAAAGAAATGTACGATTGTTCAATTTTGTTTTCTTTTTACTCTGTCATATACTAATATTAATAGAATAGGAAAATACTTACCCAGAATTATAATCGTAACTTGTTGATTAATAATATATATTCAAACACCACATTCTCTTATAATTATTAATAAAAAAAAAAAAACAAAAAGAAAACAAAATTTATTAAAAGCACGACGTAGAAGTGATTTTAAAATCGTTGTAATCGAGCTCACTAAATTTTGTTATTTTCGTTAAGTTACTTTATAAAATGAAGTCAAGACTTGTAAAGTTTCAGATGCTCAATAGAAAATAGGATTTATAAAGTCATACTTAATACTTCCACATATAGCAACAGGATCGTTATACTGGATTTGGTCGAAAGGCGGTTCCACTCGGTAGTGCTCAATTTTGATTGGAGTAAGAGTAAAAAATAACGTTGAATAACTATCGATAACAGTTGTTTAATGATAGGTTTCTTTGATAAACTATCACAGTGCATCTCACGTTTGTATAGTTTGTCTTTATATATTGTGCATTTTTTTTTTTTTTTAGCATATTTAATAAGCCGAGATAAAACAACTGTTTGCAGCGGCTTCTTCCAAGTCTATATTTCTCTGCAGCAGACATGTATATATTAATACGTTGCTTTTATTCTCATAGCATTCAATGCTTTAGTAATGAAATCTACTAGTCCTATATGGTGGTAGAAATGCAATTGTCATGCTGTAAAAAAATATTGATATATTATGTGGTTTCCATTTTTCTTAATGAATCGTAACAGTATTACAATCTACATCATTTCTTTTTCTTTTTCTTTATACGATCAAAGATAGTGTAGCCCGCTCTTTTGACATGACCGGTGATGTCTCTGAATTACAATGAAAATCAAATTTGAAATATCTAGATGACAATAGAACTGTATTCGCAATGAGAAAAAGGAAAATCTGCAGGGCTAACAGGGATTAGGCCACGCATGAATAAACTACTGGTTTTGAAATTACAGTGACATGAAAACAAATTCCCATCAGAATGTAGTTCCTATTATTTTTTTTTTTTTTTTTTTTTTTTTTTTCCTTTAATTTATATTTGCACGTAAGCTGCATTGAAAAAAGTAACAGAGTAAAAATAAATTAGACATTCAATCGATAAAGTGCCTATTTACGCATTAAAAACTTTGTACGATAACTACCTACATTTCTCGGAGTTACATTACAGCATTTACAATAATCATGTACTTCACTTTCCTTCTAGCAACTAATTCCTTTTCACGAAGCGAATAAGAAGTACAAAATAAAAAAGTATATTAAGAGACGGTACGATGAAAAGTATTTGACGAACAATGTAAAACATGAGAGATAATAATAAATGTATATAGGTTTTTCCAACTAGTTCATGAAAATATGAGCAAGTATGATTACTCAATGTTTAATCATCTATTTATTAATTGCTATTATTTGTTTGTTATTATTTATTATCATTATTATTATTATTATTATTATTATCGTTATTATCACTATTACTATTTTTATCATTATTATTATTAATATTATCATTACCGTTATTATTATTATTAATTAATATTATTATTATTATGCAATCGTAAGAAATTTTAAAAACGATCCCACGTTTTCACGGTGGCCACAGTGGGAGCACAGCTCCGAATAAATCTTATGCATCGTAATCTCTATTAATCATTATATTTATAAGCAATGGATATTTTGGTACAATTAAACTTGCTTTTTTTTATCCTTTTATTGTATATACTCGCCTTCCGTATCTTTTTATCATTTTTCTCTCTCCCCTTCTCTTTTATTTAAAAAAAAAAGAAACATACTCTAACGTTTTTTTTTCCCCTCTCCTCTCTCTCTCTTTTTGGCGGATCGAACCCCTTCCCCCCCCCCCATCCTCGCTTCACGTCGATATCGGTTCTTTTTATTTTCCTTTCGAATATACGACGTCGCCCCTCGTAAACGCATATCACTACGATCCTTTCGCTCGTGAAAAAACGTTTCTTTTTTCTCCCATTTATTTAGTCGCTGCGCGCGCGCGTGCTTGCGTGCATGCATGCATGTATATTAGTGTTTTTTTTCTCGGTAGCGCATGAAGTTCGTAAATTGTACATACGCACGATTAATAAACGCGTTTTGAAATTGCCGCTTTTGGTATATTTCTTGCCGTTGCATGTATGAGTGCGTGATTCTTGTTGTTGTATCATCAATATTACTATATTTTTTATTAATATATCGTATTATATATATATATATATATATTTACCTAATTTATTACGTTCTTGTTATAGTTATCATCATTAATACGAATATATGATACATTTTCAAACAACGCCCCCCCCCCTCCCCTGTCCGCTGGCTCTGTCGGAGGTGAGGATCATAGTAAAAGTCAAGGTCAGTCGTGTGAGAACGACACTAGCCATTGTTTTTTCTTTTTTTTTTTGTTGTTGTTGCAATAATCGTAATAATAGTAGTAATAATAATACGAAGCGCGATGTCACGCCCGAGGAAGGGGAAAAAGGAAAGAGAAGGGGAGGGGTAAATATGGATCGCTACGACACTGCTGGCGCGCTCATTCAAATTTTTAACATCACGATCATCCCCTCCTACCGAGCACAGCTGAAACCTTAGTTAAGAAAGGGACACTAACATCCTCATAATTATGTGCTGACACTGAGAGTACATTATACAACTTAAATCATTGCTCATTTTCGTCCGAGAAAGAAAACAAAAGAAATGAAACATGTACAATGTACAGAGAATGAAATTACTCGAAATCGTCGTGTAATCGTTCAATCAACAACGTTGCGTCGGAGAACAATTCGAATTGCGATTTTCTCAATTGCATCTTCTTTATCATCCTTCTCTTCTTACGAACTCCATTTTGCCTTCCGGGCGCGACTCTAACGAAAGGAATTTTATTTTACGTCAAGAATGCCATCGTGAGATATCTGTTTCTTTTCCCATTCTCTCGCTCGCTCTTGTCTGCTCTCTCTCTCACACACACACTCTCGCTCGCTCGTTCACACATACTCTCTCTCTCTCTCTTTTTTTCTAACAACGATAATTTCTTGCGTGTAGTGTATGGACAATCGACGTAAACTAAGGGCTATAAATTGGGCAGCGTAATAGTGTATGTCCACCTGTAACGAAAAATATTTTTGTTAATTTATGTGAATTAAAATATAAAGTAAATGAAATTAGATCGTTAATGAATCGAACATACTAGCTCAGGGGCGGGTTCGCGTCGCTGGTGCAGTCGTGGTAGGAACAGGAGTGTTGGATGAACCTGTTAGTGCACCACATCGCTCTAATTCGAGTTCATTTAATTTTTTCCATAATTCTTCCCTATCTTTCTCTTTTTTCTTCTCTCTGTAAAACGTATAGATATATATATATATTTGATATAAATTGTTTAAGAAATATTTGATAATTGATATATCGATCTAATTACATACTTTTGCCTTTCAGACTTATAGCTGGCAGTAAGTTCATCAAATTGCTTGCTGTTCATTTCCATAAATGTTTTGAGTACATTATAAATAAGTGCTACGATCGTCTGATTCCAATGCTCCTTACTAATTTTATACAATGCCGGGAACATGATCGTCATTATTACATGATTGTTCTCCTCTATTAGCGACATTATATACTCGTTATTCCAGAAGTATAGTGCTCTCTCTGCGACCTACGTTAACGAGCATTCGATTAATTACGTCACGTAACTTTAATTACTCTACTCGAATTCGAGCAGTAAATTACCTGAAAATGCGGCGAGGACACGCAACGCGCAATTTGCCTGAACAAAGGCTCTTGGATTTTAACAAATTGTCCAGGTTCTATGACATCAAGTATTTCCTCAATCTCACCAAGGAACATTACCTCCTTCTGGCTGCACGTCTTAGGCCAGAACTTAAGGAGGCCTCGTACAACTGGTTCCGTTAACGATGAATCCTTCTCCAAGAATTGCACGACACAATAAGCTAACTGTGCATGGTAGAGCGATAAACACTTCACTTTGTGTAACGGTAGCAAGACCTATGTATCATAAAAAGGATTATTTATAAGAGAGATTATTAAACTGATAACTTAACTTCTTAAGAGGTAATATTACCTTAATCAAAAACTGTTTGTGCTCCACCTTTAAGGGTAAAGCAAATCCATTAATGATGCTACCCAGAATTTCAAGAAGTTCACCAACACCGTTAAAGTGTTCCGTTTCGTAGACAAACCTACAAGGAGAGACTAACGTTAACGTATCTTTAATATGGATAACTAAATAGTTTTTTAATCGATTATCACGTAAAAAAGGGATTAAAAGGAGTAAGAAAAATACCTCAAAAAAATGTTGTTAATTTGTTTGCGTATAAACGCTCGAAGACCAAGGAACTTGCCATAAATACGATGCAAAACGGTCTTGAGAAAATCTCTTTCTCTAGGATCTTCAGAATCAAATAAGTCCAATAACTGTAAACATAAAGTACCACTTACATAGTAACATATCTTTATATTAACGTTTGTCTTAACATTTTTACTGCTTGTACTCTTACTTGTAAAACAAATTTTTGGTCAATGACTTTCTTGCCAATGGCAGGCTGGAAGTCCGAAGACTCAAGAAAACGAAGAAAGAATTCGTAAACCAACTGAAGGTGGGGCCAGCTCGCCTCCAGTGTTGGATCGTCCTCTTCTGGATCGAAATCTGGATTTTCACTAGGTGGCAACGTACGGAAAAGATTTGCAGAAATCTATAATAAAAAAAATTTATTTATTATACAAATAATCGTAGGAATAAGAAAAAGAAAAAAGAAAAATCATTCTAATATAGACCATCTTAATGATTTCTGGGTAAACAGGCTCGGTAAGAACGCCTCGTCCAGCCGTGATGTACTCAACCAATTCGTTGAGGGTACTACGTTTAATCTCCTTTCCTTTGAGATCTGCCGTCGGGTCCATAAAATCGAATGCCACGCAGCATTGTCGAAGTTTTCTAATAAACAAGTCTTCTTGCTCTGCCGGGGTAACATCTGTAAACAAAAAAAATAATTTATTGTATTAGTCAAAAATCTATATATAAGTACTCCAAATTTTTAAAAATTTTCGAATTTATAAATATTTGTTAGGTTTTTAAAAAAAGCAAGTAAATTTAAAGACCATTGATAATTTTTCATCAGGAGCGTATAAAGTATTCTTCTTTGACCTCCTCCCTCTATTTGCCCTCTCTATCTTTCGCTCTTACTCTTTCGTATTAAAGAGAAATTAGAACACAGCCACCGAGACCTTCCAACCAGCGATTATTTATCAAATGGATCAACGTGACCGATAATGTGATCGTAGCAGTCTGCACCCTCCCCCCCCCCCTCCTCCAATTTTCCTTCGATAGTCACGTTGATACGACGAAATTCGTCTCGACGTCCAACAAATATATCGCTTCCGTAAAGAATCGATACCACATATATATCGTTATGAGTTCCGATAGTCACGTGACGCTCGATTAAACCGACCACGCTACATTTGACCGTTTTATACTCGATGAAAACTTTGTCGAAATCATATATAATATCAGTTTGTACGTTTTATCGACAAACTGAGTACTAGTGACGTTTACTTTGTTCCAAAATAATAGAGTCTTGCTTCGATGATAAAATATTGACTATATCGCTTGAAAAAACGTTCCTTTATTTTATATCAAAATGTTTTGTGTTGTTTTATCGAAAAATGTCCCGATAATATATGTACATACATAGATATTCGATAGATAAGAATAAATTTGCTGTATTAGCGATATATAAATAAAATTATTGATGCAAGAAAAGTTTTTATAAGAATAAGTTCTACTTTTTATCGATAGAATGTATAAAAATATAACAAACAATTATTTTCGATTGAACTTCTAAGCTTGTCTTGCTCTCTTCAATCTTTCTCAGAATTCTTTGAAACAATAAAATAATCTGGTAATTTTTGATCGTTCACGATATCCGATATTCTTTAGAAAACGATCGGCAACCATTTTCTTTCTGTGAACACGTGACAAAGGTTTGTTTTGCAGTTAGCATTGAGTGCTAGTAGTAGACGGGATTACGCGCTACCCAGACAAAGTTCAAGTCTCAAAGGTTGTCTCCGAGTAGAAAAGCGACTCGAGGATCATTACCTTTCCCATTACAAGTAACACTTACACATGTACAATACGACGTTTACCTCTAGGGAGTAAGAGTAAAAAAAGAATGGAGAGAAAGAGACTTTGCTATATACAGGGTGTCCGGTTCCATGTAGTCAAGCGGAGGACTACATGTACACATCAATGATTTGAGTCGAAATGTCTAATACCATTTTTCGAAATTCGGCTCAGTTAAATAGTTATTAACTAACAAAGATTGGCCAATCACGGCAAGCAGCGACATGTAACGTTGTTTATTGTGGATTGCTCCTTCTACCGCTTCATCTCTTTCCTAGCTACGAGCTCAATTGAACCACTTTCCTTTGCTAATCACTGTAATTGACCGATCTTTGTTAGTTAATAATTAGTTAACTAAGTCAAATTTCGAAAAAATGATATTAGACATTTCGATTCAAGTCATTGATGTGTACATGTAGTTCTCCGCTTGACTACATGGAAGCGGACACCCTGTATATATATATATATACTATGCTCTATCGTTTTCCTTACTTTCTTTTTATATACCATTTTCTTTTCAGATCTCTTCTCTCATTACTTTAGATAAAATGACTAAAAACTATGTACTACACATATTATCGTGTTTTCATTTTATCAATTCCGTTTATAACGATTAACTCGAGTTGCCATTAGTTGTGTAACTAAGAATCAACACGTGGTTACACTCGAACGTTACATCATATAAGAATAGGTAATAAATTAAAAAAAAATAATTTCTGTCTATAATCTCATTAGTTATGAACATATACCTACGAAATTTAACAGCATTTTTTCTCTCATAAGAATACCATCAAAGGACTGGAAATAAAAATCATATTCGAGTGACAAAGCGAATGATCAACAATGAATGGCGCACCTTTATTAGATTCTGGACACCGAAGACGATACTAACAAGAAGTAATCATATTAAATCTGTTTACCGGTCGGAAACACATTCACGAGGATCCAATGAAATTCATGCGCGCGCATAATCCTCCTTGCCGAGCGATCGATACGTTTCCGTATACCTTGAAAATAGCAATTCTCGAAAAAAATAGCTAAATTCTTCAAATCCTAAAGCTAAATCCTATAAAACAGTCTTAAAATTATTAATAAATTGTTGGGATCAATCGAGAAAAGATTGAAACGATGGCCCTCTGCATAAATGAAAAGGAAGTACACGTAACGGTAAAAAAATCGCGGTTTTTTTATTTTAAGTCCTCAAATGTAACCACAGATGGTATGTAAATTATATAAATATATACCACGTAGGGAATGCTTTACACGAGTTATTTTATATTATTCCAAACGAAACATCAAGAATATTCCATACCGTACAGAAAACCGTGATGAAAAGTTCGAATTTTTAAAAATAGTAGCAGGTCACGTGATGTAAAGTTTTCTTTCTTTTTTATTATTATATCCACAACAATTAAGAATAACCCCAGATCTTGAAAGAAAGCATGCACTTTTTTTACATTTCTTCCCCTTTCTTTTTCCATGGATTCGAGCAAGCTTGACGCGCATAATGTCTCGTCATCCCCACCATTCGCGTTTGAGCATCCCTTCGGCAGTAGTAAGCGTTGCACGTTTCCTCTTTTCTTCCTTTTTTATCTGTTTTATCTTTACCTCCGTAGTCATTACCATTTTTTACCAGCTAACCTATCTACGGCTTAAGAAACATCTCAAAAATATTTTCTTTTATTCAGCAAAATAGCTTGCAGAGTAGTATACAAAATGTCGATTTGAATTTCCCGCGCAAATAAGAAGAGTTATATACGGAACATACGACTTTCTTGATGTCTATAGTCAACGGTTTTGTCGTAACTAAAATAACGGCCGTTGTTTTTCGATGCGGGAGGCTATGGATAAAAAAAACGTTCGATATACATCGTAAGGTATGTATATGTGTGAAATGCGTATATACAAACGCGTGGTATGTGGGAGATAGCGATGTACGTAAATCACGAGTTACGAAAGACCCTTTCATCCGAGGTAGACTAACGTAAGCGCAGCCACGGCCTTTTTGCTTTAATTATCTCACTATTTTTTTCTTTCTTAGATGAAGAAATCTAAAAAAGAATATTTTCTTTTTTGCAAGCAGACCGCTATCAATCCGTTATCGCGTCGAGGCATCTTCGAGTTACGTATCTACACGCTTGTTTTCGAAACACCGCGCGAGCCAAGATGGCGTCCTGGCGGGAAACATCTGGAATTTAAGTTAAAATTGTACGTGTGCTTGCAATAACTAGTTTTGAAAAATTAAAAGACAGAGAGAAAAAGAAAAATGTCATGTTGGAAACACGAATGAACGATATATATCCTCTTTTGTTATAAATTCGTAGTGCTCTACGGCGGCCATATTGGATCTAGGACATATACTTATAGTAAAAGTCAATATTTTTGTTAACTAATTAATTGAATCGTCATTGTAAAGCTTGATTTAGAACAACAACCCCCAAGTTTCTTCGTAATTGCTCGCATAGTAACCTTCCGATCGGTAAATGGGGAATGAAATGATCATGAAATTGGAGGGAAAGCATCGGCCTGACTTAACTAACTTTGCTTTCCATCGACGGTGTGGCCTCAATGAATTCATTAAATTATGTGGAACTATCTTGCGAGTCCACGTGAGTTGTGCTATCGAACGCACGCAAGAGAGAGATGGAATACTACTTCGAGGGAATAGTTTCCATTGCAATGTGACTGTTGAATATATCTAACACACGTTTTGTCTATTATTTTTGCCATAAAGTATAATTACAATTTAATCTACTATCATTGAATTCTAGATGACGATCAACTGTGTTGGAATTAATAACGTTAGTTTATCATTTGCAACAGTAAAGTTCCTTATTACAACGTATTGTTTTCATATAAAATATTTAACTTGAAGTGTCAACAACTAGAAATAAACACAACTAAAAACAAACCCTATATCCCATTCTTTTTTTTTACAACGATCGCACTTCGGAAGCAATCGGCGCGTTGCGCGAAGCCAATGAGCCGATGACGAAACTCTAAATATGTTTTGGACCGGTTACAAGCTCTCATTCCGGGCACGATGTCAACTTTCGTGTGCTAGTGTCGTCACCGAGGAAGGATTCACAAGAGTGACATCGGTCTTTTGCGACAATTTTTGGAATTCGTAATCATCGAGTATTTCTTCTCGATTCTACAACTAATCAAAGCTTTACAATAATCTTGGTCGATAACTGTCGAACTCGTCATTACCGACAGATAATCTCCGATTACAAAATATGATTAAGAAAGCATCTTGTAGGGTTCTTGTATCAATGAACTTTTCCATTATCGTTCCTAAGCCTGCATTCCTTGTTAATCGTCATTAGAACACGTACGACACACTGATCGGAATTATTGATAAGGTATTGACAACGACAGATAACATTCTTAAATAAATTCTTTGAAAAGAAATTACCCCTCCAGAAATTTACCAGCGATCGATAACAACTTTAACGATCGATAGGTGAACGACCATAGTTTAATTCGTAAAAAATAGGGTGGGAGGGATAGAAATTTGTAATAAAAAAGAAAGGCCAAGATGGCGAAGTGGAGGGAAGGTCGGCAAACGAGAAATCGGTCGTCGTCGTCGCACAAACCACTCCAAAAATAGAGTTTATGCGCTGGCTCGACCGCTCGCCGCTCGTTTCCGAGTTACGTGCATGATCATCTAGCGTGTTCGTATTTATAATTTCATTCATAACACACGCTGTACTTTCACGTACTCCTATCGGTCGCGTTGGTACTTTGCTACTGTGAGAGAGTGCGCGCGCGCGCGCGTACGTCCTTGCAACGCTTCTCGTAGGAGATCGTTCGAGTCGAGCGTCATTATTTCCCCTGATTACGATGATTAGATAATATGACGAAACGGTTACCAGCAAACTATAACGATACCGAGGGCAGCCGGAACGCTCTTTCTCGTTTTGAATTAACATTACTCTTTTAACGAGTATGATTATCGTTCCTTTTTTTTGGGGGGGATTTCTTTCGAAAAGTTTGGTTAGTTTTTATTTTAGATACTTTTGTTTGGACATTATTAAGCTTGAGTTCAACGAACTATTCGTTATCACTGTGTAAATTGTGGTAATGAAAGATTTTTTGATTTGAGGTTAGGAAAAAAGAAGATGGACGAACAATTATCTGGTGTTGGATTACGAAGAATAAAATAAGAGAAAGATGACCCGGGCTATGTTTTTTTTTTTTCCTTTCTTTTTGTTTCCCTTTTCTCCAATGAGTCGTACGGTTTTCTTTCACCCGTAAAATCGTTTGCACAACATTTAATTTCGCCCCAGTGGTCGACTTATTGAGCGACCGAAAATGAAAAGAGAAAAGTTTCCTTTTCTCTCTCTCTCTCTCTCTATATATCTCTTTCTTCTTTCGTGGCACGGAATCGCAGTTTAAGTTGGCCGTTTGTCGCGAAAAAAAAAGAGAGTAAAAAAGGAAGAAAAAAGAAGTGAAAGAGAAAACTGAGGGTTCGAGCATTCGAGATAAAGGCCTAAAGGGTGGCACAGGAGTGACCTGAGAGCAGGCAGGAGTGTATCTTCTTCAACTCGGCTGACTAATGGACCAACCAGAAGAAGCATTCCTTCTTCCTACGACTACCACCAACAAAATTGACCCTTCGAACTCCCGATACACCTGTCAGCTGTACGTTCAAGTTTAATCTCCATTCGTAACATATTTTACGAACATTTTACGAACATCGAATTAGAGAAAGAAAATTCTACAAATTTCTCCCCGAAAAAATGGTATTCGTCGTTTGAATTTCGCTCGTTAGTCACGTGACCTCGACGTACGCGTACACATATAAGTCCACGTACGACTCTAGTCAAAAGTCCCTACCACGTACCTACGCTTTTAAATTAAACACCAGTCCTTGTATAAAAAAAGTAAATTTATTAAAATTTCATAAAATTGGTAACATTTTAAGAGTGTAGTTAATTGAAGTTGTTTGATTTCCAAATTACTCAATTACTGGAAATACCGAAGCAATATAATAAAAGTATATCACATTTTAATAAATAATAAAATTCATACAAAAAAATAATAATACTAATAACATAAACACGTTAATTATAAATATTTAAACGCGTGTCACTTCGAGCTCGATCTATAGTGACTTGATTTATGATAGAGAGAGCAAGACACGTTAATATCTTCGTGCGTAGGAACTTGGTTCTATAAAAGCAAGAGAGATAAATAGATAGTAGAAGTGGCGTACGGTGGATAAAGAAAGAAAAAGACAGAGAATGGATCGAAGCGGTGCAAGTAGAAAAGGTACGGATGTAGTCGGACGAGACCACGGATTTCGTGTGCTACGTGTGGAAGATAGAGCGAGAGAGTGAGAGCCACCCGACGAACCCCCAGAGAAGCGACGGCGGTGGGAGTATTGATCCGGAATGCCGGCGACTGCCCGTCCAGAACACGCTCTCCTCTACTCCTTTACTTTCTTGCTTTCTCTACCACCCTCGCTCTTTTCTAGCCCACTTCTCTCTTTCTCTTTCATCTTTCTCACCTCATTCCACCACCAATGCGATTTAATCGTGTTTACTCGACCCCCATAAGTTGTTGGTTAGGTTTACAGGAAATATTCCTCGTTTTTCATGCTTAGCCAATCAAGAAGCTCGTGTGGATATTGTACTTGTCGCTGATTGGTCGAGAAATCGATCATGAATTTTGTCGATCGACCAATCGAATTTTTTATTACAGCCATTTTAAATACGTGCTAATAAGGAAGATTTCTTTTTATCGATTGGCCAATTGAATTTCAAGTATTTCCGTGTTCTGATCGATGTCATTGGTAAATGATGATTTGCATAATTTGATAATGATTAGCATCGATCTGTCCGAATCACGGTCCTTGAGAAACGATTATCATTCATTCATGACGCTTGATACATGAGCCATTACGCGTCTCAAAGCGATTAACTGATGGTTTTTGAATATTTTAATAATGCCACAGCACTAGATTGATGCTTAACTGCGTATACTTTATCAATTTTCTTTACTTTTTGCATTAATCGATTCTCATAATTAACGAGATATAAAGCTAATTAACATTACAGAATATTCATTCTATTTTTCAGTTACCTCCAGAAATTCTTCACGAAACCGCAAGAATGATTTCTCAAGGATTCCAAGAACTATCCAGAACTCTCGCCAAAACTTAGAAATTCCGTTTGCCTATTTTGTTTGTTTTCAAAGTATGGCGGCGAGTGGTGCTGGTGGTTGCTACAAAATTGGAATTTCTAAGTCCCAATTAAAAGGTTATATACACAATCTTAACGATTGCAAGCTGTTCGATACATCTAAGAAAGTCATAAATAAAAAAGCTACGATATAACTACAACATACAAGAACAAACCCTAAAAGAAAAAAGTACTCCATATCTCGATCGATAAAATGTATGCTGGATTCCACCAACGAGATATAATCTACTAGCAAAGTACACGTATATACGTATCCTTTTCAAAAAAGTGCATCCTAACTCGATCGATAAAACATAACCTGAATTCCACTACCTCGAACCACATATTATCGAGATTGATCTATATTTAGTGACACCAAATCGTTGTTTGCCATATAATGAGCACAAAAAAAAGTACAAGCAAAGGAGTACAAAGCTTACTGGCATTGGCGGAGCACGTGTAGTATGGTTCAATGGGAACGCGATTATGCGATCCTTCTTGGGAGCTCGACGACTTCCGTGACCGCTCTCCACCTGATCTTTCATCGTATACTTACTGCGGTACACGCTTCTCTTTATATATACCAACATATAGGTATATATATGTGTGTCTAGAGTATAAGAGAAGAAAACGTAGGAAAGCTGGCGGCACGCGTATCGTTATGTAATTCTCATTAGCAGCACGAGACACAACGTAAGACGAAACCGTTTCTGTCTCAACGATCATACAGGAAGGTCGACGTTCCGACGCTTTTACTCGGTGAATGTCACTGTGTATGCGTGTGCGTAAGAATCTTCGATGTATTTGTGTTGTATAAAAGCTCTTCTGGATCAATCGCAAGTCCTTTGTGAGCTCCTTCACACAACTGCAGTTTGATCTCCTTTTTAAGAGGGTACTCTAGCTTGCAAGGTCAACGAAAGATCGATTTTTATTTTTGTCCCTGAATCAAAATATACATATCTAAAATTGTAATGTTTAAACACGATGTTTTGTTTGAAGATTATTTTGGAAAGAATATAGGGAAGTACGATTAGTCATATTTTTTTTTAAATGATCGCACAAAAATTCGTCCATTTTATGTTAACAAAATGGAGTATATTTTTTGTTGAACAATATTATCGATCATGGGTTCGGATGCACATGGTCCGAACTGCCGTGACGTTGTCGTTAATGAGCGAAGAAAGAAAGAAAAAAAAAAAAGGAGAGAGAGGGATAAAAGGAGAGGAAAAAAAACCCAAGGATCGATGATGTACACGATGTGCCTACGCACGTCTCTTTTCTTACTTACTATCATTGAAAGAAAAGCTTGTTTTCAAGCTTCTATCCATCGATGATGGATGGAATCGTACGAGTAGCCAGACTACTCAGATATCACGTGACGTGATTAATTAGTGGTAACTGCACGATGATGTTGCATTATCGTCGAGTTAATCAAATCTGGTTAGAGGTTTACCGTGGAATGGAGGATTAGTGCGAGTAGTCAGGCTACTCACGCAACCGTTCGTCCGATCGCGTTAGAATTTTTTTTTATCGATCGATCAGTCAATCCTCTTCACAGGATCGTTGTGATAATTAATGATATTGGAAATGTAAATAATATATGTAACATAATATAGATTTCGTTGTTAATCATATTACTTTGGTAAAGATTATCTCCCAGTTAAATAAAAACTACGATACTCGTACGTTCGATAACATCGCTCGTAATCGCGAAGGTGTTAACGCCCGCAACTGATCGCTCCTCAAGAAGAGTAGTCAATTTACGTAACGAGCATTATCGAGTGCAAAGATAAATCGTTTTTCTCTCTCTCGATTTCTTTGCTTCCTCGCCTTTTAGCATAAAACTTTGCTAGAAAATGTTTTCCCTTCTATCACTCTGCATATTCAATGAACAGTTTTAGGTCAAACAGTATTTATATGAGTTAAAAAAGAAAAAAACAAAAGTAATATCGTTCAGTGTCGAATTGAGTAACCTCCTCCTTTTTCGAAATCGGTTAAAAACTGTACAAGATGATACAAAGAGAAATTCATTAATTATGTGAGTGTTTTCTTTGTCTCTTAACACAGTGGAGATACCATTTTCTTTTGTATTTTATTACAAGGAAGAAATTACCACAATTTAGAAAAAACATCGTGACAGATAAAGTAGATTCCTACTGTATCCTTACTCGAGAAAATTGTCTTTGGCTAGTTCGAGAGGATTGGCTCGCTTGCGAATAGAAAAAGTGAGCAAGCGACGTTCGATGGAAACGAAGAACGAAATAGACGTCCCTTCTTCTTTTTTTCTTCCTTTTTTTTGGCCTCTTCGCGCTTCTACGCCTTTCGAACGTCATATCCAAGATCGCTCCGACCTACATTCTCTCTCTCTCACACACATATACAGAGGACTCGTGAACTCTCGCAAAAATGCGTCGACCCGACGATGGACTTTCACGACGAAGGAGCAAACCCGATTAACTTCGAGTAAATAGATTTTACGGGACGCTGTGGTACGCGTCGTCTACCGTAAATATCCATCGATCGTGCGTTTATTGACTAATGTTTATCGCGTTATAAAAAATTTAATAGACGATCGAAGAACGATCGATCGTTGAATATTTTCCATGACTACTCTTGAGTAAGTTAAGATAAGACTTAACCTGTTAACTAAGGAAGACGAGTTAACTCATCATGTTTAATTATGTTCGTGAACAAAAAAAACAGATATGCGATTTGTTAAGCATTTTTACGAAGAAAGTAGTATAGATTCTTGTCTTTGTACCGTGATACTACATTTTTATTTACTTGCGTTTGCAGTTCAGAAAAGAGGTTAAAGAATGAGAAATGCGTCAAAAAACATTTAAAAAGACAAAAACAAAAGTAAACATATAACAAAAATTATATGTTCCATCGAGATCTATAATATTTATCCCAACAATTTCTTTATAAAATGTACTAGATCCCAGTAAAAAGTAATCAAAAATAGCAAGAGCTCGTAGATGCGAACGGTGTCCGCCATTTTTCTTTTAACCTGGCTTCCATGAATCGAAATAAGCACGGCGAACAACAATATCTTAAAATTTCAACGCGACGAACGTATTCCTGACATTTACCACCCACTGTACAAATTCCATTCCGCGAAGAGAGGGGAAAGAGAGAATGAGAGAGGGGGAAGAAACAGTCAGCTGAAAGGAAGTCGAAAGAGCAATGACGTCACGTATCGCAATACAATGACGCGTTCGTTACGAAAGCAACGACGTCCTCTCGATGTTTTCTTCTCCCCCACCCAACATATTACTGAACGTACACGCGCGCGCATGCATATACTGCACAACGTCTTGTAAACACGCCTAGATGATCCTACAAGCAAGATGCAAAGGGAAAGGTATAAAAAGAGAGACAGAGAGAGAGTTTCTTATCCATCAGCGAGAGGTGAACGACCCTGGGATCAAAAAGTTGCAACACGAGTCTGTTTTTTCGAAGGGAAAGATGCGACTGACTGTTGGTAGAAATTCAAGATGAAACTGGAAGGAGGAAAAGAAAAAGAAGAGATAAAGACAGTGATTCGTTAAAGACGTCGAACGCTGCTCCGATATTGGCATGACCTCGGCAATGACTCATAGGTCACCGTACTGACTCTTTCTCCTTCACCTAGGACTTCCTTTTGCACACCACGTATATCTGGCTTACGTTCGTCCATCGAGCTCTAAACGAGCGCGCGTATCGATTCCCTCGGCCTTACTCACTACCACAGTTATGCTTTTCTACTTGCTATACGCCTCTCGAAACAAAACGATATGGTGATAGGTATCGACCGCAGGTAACGACCAATGTCTATTGCGTTTTTTATTAACAATTTCGAGAGTCTTCTCTTTCCTTCCTACGATCGAATTTATTATTAAAAAAAAGGTATTGAACGTGTTGTAACGTCATCTATGGATTAGAAAAGAATTGTATACTTTGTGGGAACGAACTTCTATGAGTTGAAGTATGCTACGAACATTTAAATTTCCCGCCAAATTCTTATCGCTACTGTGATTTTTTAATGCCTTTATTTTTCTTTTCATAAGTTAAAAACTTATGAGCAGAAAAAAGAAATAAATAAAATGGAGATGGTATAGATCACGAAAAGATCCGATAATAATGTATTATACGAACGGTAGAACTAGAGGAGACCAATTAGCGTTAGCGAGAAATAATGGAACGAGGCATCGACGGTATTTCCTTGCCTTTTATCGACGTGTTTTGGTTTGCACTTTTGTTCCGTATGCATCTGTGTATATACACGCGATTATATATGTATATACGTATATATATATATATATATATATAATGTGTGTATACATAAGACTCGGTTGGTGCACCAACCGCCATCATCGACGTCGTCGTCTCTTTGACTCGCGTAGTCTCTCTCGCTTCTCCACTTTCCCCGAGTAACCCCAGCAACTTTTCTCTTAACGCTCGTTTAATGGCTGCACCCCCAATGTCAAACGTACGAGGGACGTTTTGGCGACGATTTTTTCTCTTTTCTTTCTTTCCCCTCCTGTTTTTTTCTTGTACCGCTAACAGCTCGTACTTTATATTATTCGTAACGATCGAAGAGAATGGACTTTCCTTTATCGATAAGCGCGGGAAGAAAATTTTGAATTATCACGTGACACAATAATGGCCGACGAAAAGAGCAATTTGTTTTCATTCCTAATAACAAAATGGATAAAGATCGTTATCGAATTAGTTTTTGTGAATGATATTACGTTTAATAATATAATCAATTGAATTTCATACGATACAGTGTGTAATTACACGGTGAAAATCGTTGAAAAGGATGTAACGACGTTGCTCTTACCGAGCTTGAAATCGCAGTATCATCCTTCTCTTCTGCACCACGATGATCTTGACAGTGACCGTGGTGATCAATGCTAACGCCGATTAGGCGTAGTACAGCCAGTGCTGTGCGACAGAGAAAGACGGAGCAAAACGCGCGCGAAGGGTTCTCCCCCCTCCACGGCAGCTACTTCCGTATGAACAGCTCGGATTCCGAGTGAGATTCCTTCCGAACCATTCGGATTTAAAGATATTTCAAATTTTGCTAGCTTTGAAATTCTTATTCCGTTCGTATCGAGCAAAAATGTACAATTTGAACAGAAAAAAAAAGTGCCAAGAATGATATTCAATATGGCTCCGTTATAAATCGACTCGGGTGATCTTGTAAATTAGGCCATCTTGAAAAATGATAATTCTACTCATAAAACCAAGATAGAGAAAAAGAGAGAAGGTTAGACTCATTCGGGATTCAGTCGCGTGTTCCAAGAGAAAATGCGATAACTTTTAATATCGTCAAGAAGCTCGTGCGATATTACCGTCTAACGGGTACGTTGACTCTGAGGAAGAAATTCTTTAGGAAGTATTTTCCTACATCCTCTCTGTAAAATATGGTACTGGTGAAAAGAGGTTATATAGGGAAGAAAAGTGATAAAAAAGATGGCGTCTCTCGCGATGGCATGAACATCGGTTCGCCCGCTGACCCTACAGGAAACAGAGAGTGTACGGAATTAGTTCAATCTCGTGCGCGCGCGACAAGTGGAAAAACGTTTGTACAAAGCGATTGGATCGAGAGAACGTTGCATACCGTGGTAGGCATGCGTAGGTGAAACCCGATACAGCGTGTAACGCGATGATGACGATGAAATGAGATAGAAAACAAAAAAAAAAAACAACAACAACAGATGTTTAAATAGAAACTTTACCAATTCCCATAATATCCTCGAGGATTTATCATTCTTCTTTCAAACAATCGTTAAACGATTGCTCGTTGATCCGTAAATTGGATTGAGATCATTAGAGAAAAGAAAGTCGGTACGATTGATCCTCTAAACGCGTCAGAAGCCACGCGCATGTTTGCGAGCCGATAAAAGAGATTCCAGCGTGCCGGCACGTTCGGGAAACGTCAGGACGCGTCCTTGCGTGACGCACTAATGATTAGAACTCATATCGAGCATAGAAAATTGAATGCTTCTTACGCAGCATATACGGTCTCGTCGATGACCATTTTTGTGAATTTCCCGCCAATTGTAAGAACAATGGCGGAAAAAAAATGGCCGACGACAAAAATGGAGGGAAATTTTTTCTGCTTCGTAATTAAAATTATAATTTATTAAGTTTTTCGATGATCTATCTTGGTATTCCAATTTTTGCTTCATATTACGTGATTTATCAAGAATTGCTTTCGATGGTCAATTATGCCCGGTCGTTTCAATGTTAGGCCGTGCTCGATGACAATGCATTTTTTATACGATTCTCTTTCTTCGCCAGTGTGTCGAACTATCGCGATTTTTACGTTTACTGAATCGATCGACGTTCATAATTCCGTTACTGAAGAAAGAAAGAAAAAGAGAGAGAGAGTGAGTGGACGAGATGAAGCGAGAAGAAGGACGATGGAAATGAGATCGTTATCGCTGAAAAAGCGTGTCGCTCGAAGATAATGGATTAACTAACGGGAAGCCGAGTTCCAGCGGGACCTGCACTCTGCTTCTAAAATATAACGTATGCGCTGAATCGAAGGTCCCGTATCGATCGGTCGTTTACAATGAGTACCGTTAATTAAAAATCAAGCATCGTGAACATATAATATATATATATACATATCGAAGTGTGTACGAGCTCATAAATATCGCTTAAATAAATTAGTTGTAATACACTCGATATTCCCAGAGCGTTGGGATTAAAAGAAGAAAATAGTATTCTCCAAGGATGCGCGTCGTTTTTCGATTCCCACGGATAACAAAAAGCCAAGAGCCCTCCAATTAATCCCTCCCTAATCCCCACTTCTAATTGCACCTGGAATTTCATTCGCAATTGTGACGATATATAAATGAAAATTACGTCAAAAGGATTTCCATTTAACTGGACGTTTCTCGGTGATTCAGAAAGTTTCAAGTGCTTTGGTTCCCAATCGTGAGCCACGGTGAAATGTGGGCAGACATCGAGCATACACCTACGTGTTTCTAAATAAGTCTTATTCGTAGGTTGGCCTGAACGAGGAGGCGAGAAGGAAAATATACCTCGCGCGATCTTCCTCGCTCGAAAGCAACCTGACAGGGGTTTTATCGAGATGGAAATGTGCACGCGAAGGAATGGGAGGGGGGAGGTGAGATAGGACGGTAAATGGAAGTGGCAAGATAAACGAGCACGAAATTTCAAAGCCGATACCAGCATCTAGGGAAAATTAATATTTACTTTTATCATTATCCCATATCGAGGTATAAACACGTCGCTAATTTCGAAACGGATCGATTAACGCGTTAAACGCCATGGAGGTCACTGGGGTGACCGGCATTCGATTTATTATACTTTATTTGAAATATTTATTAGTATTATTAATCAATATTTATGAGAAAGGATTGATACAATAGATATAATAGTAAAGAAATTATTATATAGACTCACAAGTTTATTTAATATTTACTCACCACTCAACTCTTTAAAATGACTTCCAAAAGATCATACACGCGACAATTGAAAACTCGCGCGTAATAGTTCCTACCAAAATCGACCAATCACCGAAAAGCTATCGTTCCAGCTCGCGAATAAAGGGAAGAAGAGCGGGTGGATTCAAAAGCTGATCCTCGCGCGAGGACTCACGCGGAAAGGTTTGTAACGTTAACGCACGAGTTTATATTTACTGCGAAGGTCCCGAGGTAAGGTTACAGATTTATTTACCTTCGCGAAGAGTGCATTGCTTCCTTGGGGGAGGAGAAAGTCGTCGTTTTATTGGACGCACACGCGAGAAAGGTGTTATCGCGAGTCGATCGGTAAAATGCTCTCTTCGTACACACGACGACGGTCTTCGCGTGGTACACACGTGCGTGTTGTACAAGCGTCACATAGGTTATGTGTAGAAGATGTAGAGGGGAAAAGCAAAAGCGATGTGAACGGTGGGGGAAGAAGGGGGAGGGAAAGAGGAGACCACTGCCGTTTTATTGGCAGAGGTGAACGACTGCAAGGTAGACGCTTGTATTTCGCATGACCGTTCATCGTTGGAACGAGCCGCGAGTTTCTGGGTCAACGCGATGATTTTCGTACGTGCTGCGGGCCTAAGAATCCGAGACTTAGAAAAAAGAGAACGAAGAAAGAAAAGGGAGGAAAGTTGGGTGGCCCTGTGCTCGTTATTTAACGAGAGACCGCAATAACGAGTTAACCGCTCATTAAAGTGATTAACCGTCCGATGATGCAAACACGCGATGATGATGATGATCATGATGAAGATGACGATGAATGCGACCGATCGAGTCTCGAAAAGGGTGGAAACGCTTTTGGCCGTCGTTAATTTTATCCTCTATTTTAAGTCCTCTCGGAGATTCTTCCGGGGGCCATAATTATCGTCGATACATACTAATGCCAAGTTCAATGTTGTCCACGTCGCAGCTTTCAATGCTCCATGAGATAGTGTATATATAGAATGGGAAGTGACTGGAAATATAGATTTAAATCCTTTTGTTCGGTTAGAGATTTAAGTAGATTCCAAGATCCATCGGTGATTCATAACCGGGGATTTCTAAAATAATTCATGGGTGAGATTAAGTAAGTCGGTATGTAAGGAGTATGTAATTGATAGTATCATAGCGGCGTCGCGCAACAGAGGTTTTCACAAGTCAATAATTTTTAGTATTTAGTAAGTTTTGTAAGAGAAGGTTCATATGTATGTATGATTTATGTCATAAAATATGTATTACTATAAAAAAGGTATTAGGTATAGACTTTCTGCAAGGAGCAATAAGTAGATTAGAGGAACTCTGCGTAACATTCATCGCTTTCAAAAGGTATCATCCGTTCCTTCCTATTTCTCAAGAACTTCTTTAGGATCAATACTTCTTCATACTCACTTCCGTTTTCATCATATAACCGTAAATTTCATGATCGTTAACACGACAAAACGTCGTTCTTTTAGATGTTCGGATTACATCTGACAAGCATTAACGATTTTTTTCAATGTAGGATAGTTTAATATATTTTAATAATGATTTATATATATATATATATATATCCATATATATCATCTACTTATCAATATAGTACCGCATTGTGCGGTATCGTAACATGTTCCGATTCTTTGCCATAGAATTCGTACTACCAAGAGCGAAGCGTAATGCCAAGAAATTTACTACATTTAACTACTTCATGTAATGCTATACATTCATGAATTTAGTTTCAGACAAATTATACCGCAATTTATTTCAATTAATTAAATTCTCAGCACGAAAAATAAACTTGTAATGCGGGCTTTCGTATGACCGAAAATTTTGAGGTTATCTTGCGCCAAGCATCATAGCATATTACAGTAAAGCATAAATCAAAGAAACTGAACTTTATTGCATGTTGTATATTATATTAGATGTAAAATAATTGTAAATGTATGTTAACACCGTTTTTAATATAAAATAGAGTAAAAGAATTCTTCAACCAACTTATCATTAACCCTCCCTGTATCGTCGTGGAGTTTACGACAAAAGATGAAATATCAATAGATGTGTTAAATGCTTATCTCAAAGAAATGAAAGACGATAAAACTGATTTAAAATGGTGCTTAATCCTTATCTATAACTTGGAAAAGATAGAATAAATTTGAAAGACTCTTAAACTTATCTTAACAAACCGTGTGACTTGATCAGCTGTATGATTCTTCAGATTCTGAAGTTATTCATGTTTGAACATGAGGTAGAATCTTTGAAGTGACTCTTTTAAAGAATATTTTTAAAGGCGATACCAATGATAATAGCGGAATTGCTAAGAGATTACTGCGAGTGTCTTAAAAGTATAGAACAATCTTATTTCCGCTATCAAAATGCCTTTTTCCCTATTTCTTACTCAGTTTTAATAAAACTTTACCAATATCTATACAATGAAACATTTATCGGCAATGTTTACTCACTCATAACAATGGAGTCATACGATAGCTTCTAAATTAGTACATGACGCATAACTCATATGCAAAGTTCCTTCACAACATTTCTAACCATACTCTGCCACAATAATAGTCTCCCTTTTACAATCAACTTAAAAGTCCCAACTGTAACAAAAGAACTGCAACTAAACCTTGTCACGCTACCTTTATTACAATCAACACGAACTGCTCCAGCTTTGACGCAAAAACTACTACAGAACCCTGTCACGCAGAGAGCTTTAACTTGGAAAAGAACGATAACACCAAGACTAAAACCCACATTCATTACCCCAACACAACTGTACTCGTGGCACTGAAACAATGCTCGCCTTGGTACGAAGGATCAATCAACTAAAGAAGAATACTTTCCCGAGGAAAAAATCAAACAAAAACTAACCTTTGAGCTGAGGCAACTGTTGGAGCTCGACATCCTGCGAGTTCCTATACCTCGATGAGCTCTGTGGCTTCTTCGATTTCTTCTTAAGCGATCGCTTAGCGAAGGGATCAATCCGATCGACGAAAGTCCCTGACGACATGTTGAAGAGTCGAACTGGGAGGCACTCAAAGTATCTCTAGGTTGAACTCGTCGTCCTGAACACTCCGTTACGTTCGTGGCCGGATTTCCCGGTGAACGATTACAACGACGACGACGAGGACGCCGATGGCGGCGTTCACGGCGACTAGAGACGATGGCGTCGTCCACCTCGAGGAGGCCGCATTCCGCGTGGACGTTTCGCGTTAACGTCTACACGATATATATCTCTTTCTCGATATCTCGACTCACTGCACTTTCACGATGTAAGGAAGCAACAGCGGCCAACAACCAGGAGTAGCAGCAGCAGCAGCAGCAAAAAAAGAGCTACCGAGCTTCGTTAGTCGAGCTGCCGGTGGCGTAGACGTACACACACATACACACGCAGGCACACACTGTTACAAGGTACGTACGTACGTAGTGAAACGGCACACTAACGCGAATCGAGAGCACGTGGTATACCTGGACACGGTAACCTACTGTTCACGCGTTCCTGCGGCAGAGAAGGTCGACGGTCGCGTTTCGGTCGTGCATAGCACGCGCCCGTGGTGCTAGCGAGCGGGGTGAAGGAGGTAGGGAGGAAAAGGAGGAGAGGGTGGTGGAGGAGGGACAGGAGGGGAGGACCGGGAGGGGGGGGTCAAAGAGAGAGAGGTGATGCAGGGGGTGTCGGTGGAGGCAAGGAAGATATCTTTCCTTCGAGATCCGTCGACGTGTCGATGGAGATTACGAGTGCTGTCGCCGTTCGAGCGAATCCATCGAGTGTGTAGGTAAGAGGATGACGGTGTCGACGATGACGACAATAACGGCGAGAGGTGGACGTCTCGTTAAAGTGATTCGATGTTAGTCGTCTAAATTTGTCCAAAGAAGAGTAAGGAATCCTATTTCTTTCTTGCTCACCACCGGCAAAAATCGCCTTGTCGTCGATCTCTCTCACACACAGACAGACAGTAGTGTTCTCCGTTCGTCCCGAGAGAAAAGGGCCGCCCGTTTTCTCTCTCTTGCTTCTTGAGATCGCGCGCGCGCGCGCGCGCTGTCTCTCTCGAATGAACGCTCTCCTTCTCGTTAGGCGTTGTCACACGCGGACGCACGCCCTGGCCCCTCTGATGCGCCGAGGCTTCCACCTATATACACGCACACATACACCGTAACACCAAAGCGTCGCCGTCAATTTTCTTGCTCTCAGTGCGAGCGGATAATGAACTAGCTACCTGCGACCGAAGGGTGGTTCTCCCTTCTTCTATCTCTCTTTTTTACTCACTCGCTTACTCCTACTCGATCAGACTCGTTCTCTCTCTATTTCTTTCTCTCCCTTTCTCTCTCGCACGCACGCAAGCGTACGTACATACATGCATACGTGCGATTACTCTATCTATTCCTCTTTTTCGTCTCTCTTACTCGCCCGTACGCACACAGTCGCTCACGCACGCAGCGCTGCTCACCGGTCTGCTCTCTCGACGGAGAATCGGAGAATTAGATAGAGAGAAGAGACAGAAAGCACCGGTGAAGAAGGGAGGGGATTCTTACCGAGCAGTGCTTGCGTGTCGACTGCCTGTACGAAGCACCGTTACGAAATAGCTCGCGCGAGCCAGGGGCGGTCTATGTCCGCGCGAAAAGCGTCTCTCTTTTCCTCTCTATCTATCTTTCTCTCTCTCGCACATACACTCTTTCCTTCCTTCTCTCTCTCTCTCACGCATACACTCGCTCGATCGCTCGCTCTCTTTCTATCTTATTCGCTCTCCTCGGTTCTAGATTGTACGCGGCGTTTTTTAACGCACGACACGACGTATTTTTAAATCTTCGCTTCCTCTCCCTCACACTTTCCTCCTCTGGCAATTCGAATTTTACTGAACGCACTCTCGCACACACCCTCACACTAGGAACGCGCACGCGAGGAACGTCGGAGGAAGCTCGAACGGCGCTCGGCCGCCATCAGCTGCTCGTTCAGACGACGACGAGCTTCTTTCATTTTCGCCGACGAACGACGGAGACGACGAGCGCGACCTCGTCAGGCGCCGAGAACCGACGAGAGCCGACGACGATCGAGCATCCTTATCTCTCTCTTTCTTTCTCTTCCTTTCTTTCCTTCCCTCCCTCTCTCTCTCTCTTTTTTTCGCGGCACGGTCGACTATGATTCTTTAGCCCGTTGGTTACCGTACGTTTGAGTCTTCAATGATAAGGAACAGAAAAAAAAGGAAAAACGTTTTCCCCCCTTTCGCACGGGAGACCGATCGCCCTCTCTCTCTCCTACACTTATTGAAAACCCGTCAAGAGGTGCCTTGTGTGCCTGAAAATAGTAATGTGCGCTCGGCAATCATTGGACGGAGATTGCCGATCCTATACGGAACCGCTCGAACGTTTTAGATGGCGTCATCGGGAGAACGAGGAATCGTACGATATCGACGAACGTTTCTATTGGTTGAATTTAGTTGGACTAGATGATGTTTCCAATGGTTTCGTTTTAGTGGCGCTTATTTTGAATGGGAATTTCGTCGTTTTTCAATATTTTGGAAATTCGCCCAGGTGTTACCCAGGTGTTGCTGCTCGAGCATTGATTTACTAAAAATTTGTGATATACCACTGTGGTGGTTAAATTGTGATTGAGAATTTTGGAAATTTTTGTGTATATGGCATATCGTTGTATCGATACGCAAAATGTGGGAGTGTATTTGGAAAGTAAACGGGGGCAGGAATTTGTGGATAAATGAGTCATCGACATTTATTTAGATTTGTGATTATTGAATCGTTAAAAATAAGCTCTGAGAGATTATCGCTGTGGTGCGAAATTGACTCGTGTGCATTTCGAAGAAAAAATTTGTTAACTTGTTTTACGTGCTGTTGAAATGTAGGGTACAAAAGATCGATAAGGAAGTTACTTGATGTTATCATAAGAAATTCTTGTCAGACGTCGAAATTATTCCAGAAGATAAAGCTAGAGGTTACAAATGTTTTGACATATAAGTTTGTTATTTCTTCACGAAATGTGAAATTATAATCTTTTGAGTTATCCTATATTGAAAAGCATAAATTGAGCAGAGGATACTGAAACGTTAGTGATATAATTTTATTGTCTATAGTTATCTTCAACATTATACCACAAGATGTAACACTTTTGTATCTTTGTATTTTAGATTTCTATATTGTTAAGATGCCGTTCAAATTTCATTTGAAAAGAAGCCGTCAATACAATGTAGTGTCCAAGAATCAATATGTTATATGTATAGAACTCTTGGACACGACGTCTATAGAATGTACCTTAAATATTGACAGTCTGGGCCAAGAGTGTCTGGACAATGTTGTACAGCGATTAGGACTCGGACAGCCTGAATTTTTTGGATTACGTTACATAAGCCGACATGGTTCTCCTTCTCCTCGATGGGTAGACATGGATAAACCTTTAAAGCGGCAGCTTGAGAAGGAAGCAAAAAATTTTAGTTTATATCTTAGGATTATGTACTATGTGACAGACGTTCAACTTATACAGGATGAAATAACAAGGTGATTAAACCAGCTAATAATCATGTGTTGTAAGGTAAACAAAATTTCTAAAATTAAAACAATTTTTTTATTCTTTAAGGTACCATTACTATCTTCAGTTAAAAAGTGACGTTCTAGAAGGCAAAATTCATTGCAATTCTAGACAAGCTAGTCTCTTAGCTAGCTATTCTATGCAAGCAGAGTTTGGTAATTATGACGCGGAACGCCATACAACTGAGTGTTTACAGCAGTGTTCGTTCTTTCCTAAGGTGAGATTTAAAATTTATGTGGTATGTAATTAGTCTAACTTGTTATTATTCTAACTTTGCAAGGATGTAATACAAGCTGAACCAGGTGGACCAGATGCTCTATTGCATAATGCATTATGTCAATATAAAAATTTAGTTGGGGTAACGCAAGCAGCTGCTGAAGAGTTATATATCTCCATAGTTATGCAATTGGAGGGTTATGGTAATGAAACATTTACCGCGAAGGTATGTCCTATCTGAGTAATTTTACTTACTCAGAAAACCCGAGTTAACAAGTATTTAAATTACAGGATAGCAATAATACAGAAGTTATACTTGGTATATCTATAAATGGAATTATGCTGGCATATCCTAAGACTCAGTTAACACATTTTTATAGGTAATTACATTCTGAACACTGTAAGAAGACCAATCAGACTTTTACTAACTTAACTTAATTCTGGAATCTTATTTATTAGGTGGAAAGATATTAGTAATGTAATTAATCATAAAAAGACATTCAGAATAGAGTGTCAATCTGAAAGTGAAGATGCCAAACAGTTTATATTTAATGAATCACGCGATGCAAAGTACGTGTGGCGTCTTTGCATAGCACAGCACACATTTTATATGCAGCATCAAGAATCACGTCCTTCGGAACGATCTAATAATGGATATTTTGTATGTACTATATTTGTAATATTATAATAAATTAGTAACTAATCATTTTCATATATATTTATAGGACAGTGATACAAATGATTCTGGAGAACAAGCTGTGTCCATGGAAAACCGAAATATGGATGATCACATGCATTGGACGAGTTACAATGATCTTTCCACATCACCGTATCCTGTAGTCTCCGTTTCTTCGACTGACATTAATAATCTACGTGCCTTATTACCATCCTACAGACCAGCACCAGATTATGAAACGGCCGTTCAGATGAAATACAATAATGGAGGAAATGCTCCTCAACCTTATTATGCAAATCAGTCTACTATCGTTGGACCGGATATCTCGTGCCTTCTTGGTAATGTCGTAAACAGAAGTAGATATTAAGTTAGAAATAAATATCTGCATGGTATGATTTGAATATTTTTAATATTTTCAAAATGCGATCGCTATTTACACGATAAAATATATATTTTTTAAATAGTTTCACAAATTTTCATATCAAATACATACAGATATTTTGACTATAGAGATTAATGGGAAAGACTGAAACAATAACATCTAATTCATATACAGTCCCTTTCGTTAATTGCACAATTCTGCAAATTTTCGTAATTAATTGAGAATGTAAAATAACGTACAGAGAAGTATAATAACCGTGTTAATACTCCACTTTGTTAGAGTTCAATGCATAGAGTTAGGTCCTTCCATGTTATTGTATTATTATTCTTAAGAGAATTTAATTAAGTTAAAGTTTTAAGTGACATGCTTCAAAAAAAACGTCGAAAGATATGTATGCTATACATACGATCGTTGTTAATACTTTTAAAGCTGTATAGATCCAATGTAATCTTATTTTTTTATGAAATAATTGAGCTTAATAAAATTATTGAAAAATATGTAAACATGCATTGCCATTGATATATCCTGATCAATTTATTCAATAAGAAATTCTTCGATTAATAAATAACTATATCTTCAACAAGTTAAATATTTACAACAACAATACAATAACAATAACAAAAATAATGTAAATTGGTATAATATCAAATGTATAAATTACATAGTCTTTGCATGATCACTGTTCCCAGCATCTTTAATAGCTTGCAATAAAGCATCTGGATCTGGTTTGGCTGCAGTGGCATAAATTAGAAAACCTGCATCTATTAAACTTTGTTTAGTTATGGGCCCAATTGCTACCGCTTTAATATTTTTTGTATTATTAGGATGTTTTTCTAATACAGACATAACAGATTTTACGGTTGATGGGCTAAAAAAAACGAATATTCTTGGTACAGACTCAATGATGTTTAAAAAATCAACTTCTAAGGAATCTCTGGTTAATGTCCTATAAGCAACAAGTTTGTGAACATTTACTTGATTCGTGGAAAGAATCTGTTCAATAGTCTCGCGAGCTATGTCGCTGCAAGGGTATAATAAAGGTCTTGATACTTCTTTTATATCAGAAATAATGATTTCTGCAAGATCTTTAGCATTACCAGATTGACTACCTAGACAACATTCTAAACCAAGGGAAGTTTCTGCAAGAGAATGGGTCGCAGGGCCAACACAGTATGCTGGTAATTTTTGCCACGTACGAAGAGATTTCTTATCATCCAAGGATGCTTGATGTATAGCTTCTACAGCACGCTGACTAGTCAATATTAAACCTATATCGATGTAACACTGTTATTCATATAAAATTACATATAATACATCTTGAAGATTAAGTTATTACCGTGATAATTTTCAGGTGTTTGCAAGCACTTTCGTAAATCTGAGCTGTTAATAAATTCGAATCGTAAAGTATACAAATAATTGCAAGTGTAACCAGCAGATTGCAAAGTATGCACATAATTGTCTTCTGTTCGATTTTCTTCAGGTAATCCTCTGCATAAAATTACTTTATCGCAGAACGTTGCCATGATAGGATTTCAAAAAATATAATGGTATTTATGAAGAACATTAATTAACACATCATTGGCAACAAAAATATGTATGACGACCCTGAGTGACATAACCTCAAAATAGTGCAAAGTCGTGGGAGTATTAATAGTCGTGAAAACATTGTTACATGTTTCTGAAACGTCCTCAATTCTTGGATACAAGTTTATTATAGTAACTAAGGTGTAAAAATAAAATTAATTAATCGTTCCAAACATAATTCCATTTCATTTTCAAGATTTGAATCGTTCTTTTATCCCACGTAATCTCCTCAAGTCCTTTACCTAAGAATTTTCTGATTGGTTGCATCTTTGACCAATGGGATCACTGGATGATCGTAAAGTGAATGAGCGATCTTGAAATCAAATAAAATGTTAGATATATAAATATTACATCTTCTGATTGAAAAAAAATAGCGATGAAAAATTTCGTTGTCACTTTTATTGAAACACTCTTTAGGGTACATAACTTATGTTCTAAATAAGCAGTGAAGAAAGTATAAAAAAAAGAAAGGAAATGAACAATTTCTTATCGATCACAAAAATGGATATCTGTCCTCCTTACACGTAATAAACATATTAAACGTATATATACGAAGGCACAACGATCCTCGACCCTTACGCATTTGAGTATTTTGCCACGAAAACTGAACCATCCTCCCTTTTCCCATTTTCCTTTCTATTATTATTACTCGTTATCGTGGCAAAAAATGTGAACTCTCCGAGAACATCGACGTACGAGATACGCACAGAGTTCGACATCGTAAAGGGGACCGAGTGCCTTCTGTGTATTTAATTAGATAAACGTAATAATTATTAATCATGACGATAAACAAATTTATGCCTTTTTCATTAACGTAACCTATGGTCTTATTGTACAACGGCGATAACTAACTAAATTGTAATTAATTCGTTACTTGATTCATTACGAAAAAAAAATTATTTAACGTATCTCTCCTCGATGAAATTTCGATTACCAAAAAAAAGAGAGACAAAAGAAAGGATAGAAGTACAAACAAAAAAATGATACGCGATATGTACTTCTCGTTTGGTCTTCTCGCGGGTGAAATTTTCCTCAAAAGTTTATCAAAAAATCGTAATATTACGCGTTTCGTATCGACACCCTGAAAGGCCAATGACGCTTCGTAACTGGTACCTTAAGTTTCGTATTCAATTGTAAAAAGCCTAGTCTATTCTATTATTTGTGTAATAAAAATAATAATAATATTAATAATAATAATAATACATATATAATATATATATTTAATATACTTAAATAATAATCACAAAAATGAGACCAAAGTCTGAGCACGCTCGTTTAAGGATAATTATACTCAGGCGAGAGAATAATCCGGAGAAACGGTCTCAAACTTGACTTCTAACGAGTTCGTTGAGTGGTTATTAATGAAGACTCGTGATAATGGTCACAGGCAAGGTCCTATCGTAAATTCAAGGACCAAATAAAATGCAATAATTACGTGCAGTTTTCACTTTAGACTCTGAGATCGACTCTAAAGCTTACCGAAGGTATCGTTCGGTAAGTAAGTAATTTTAGTAATGATCGATTGGCACTGAGTAAAAGAAGAAAAAAGAGAAAAAAAAAAATTAAAAAAAAAAAGAACCGTATCGGGTCGATGAAAAAGTATTGTCGTCTTTCGAGTAACGCTTATCTCTTAAAAATCGGACAATAATTTCCCTCGACCTGGTAAAATCACGGTTTGTAATAAAAAAAAAATTCGCGTTCGCTCTTCAATAAACGCCGCTTTCTAAATGCTTCTTTCTTTGATTTTGCATTCGCTTATATTTAGGATTCGTGCGTGTAATAAAAAAGAGCTGGAATGTTTCGTGTCGTTGTTATTTTTTTTTAAGCGTTCGTCGCAAGGAATGATTTAGTTTCTTGTTGAATTCATCGTTGTTGGTATTTCTTAAAAACGTTTATCGTAAAAAATTTCGGCTTTTTCTATTTTTTGTTCCGACGACTCCGAAATTATAAATTCTAAGTGTATATATCCATTTATACACACACGCACGCATACACACGCACATATACATCTAAATATATATACACATACTGTATACAAATTATAGGTACAAATTTTGCAAATCGAGTGAAATCGCTTTTAAAGAAATTAAACACTTCAATTTTTTGGATTATGTAGCTTCTAGTTCATAAATTAATTTTTGCTATAATTCACTATTAATTGTACTATTAATTTGAATGTTTAATAAATATTTATTTTGGTCTCTTGTCAGTATGTAAAGTTCGTACCTACGATTTATATAAAACCTGCATACATATATTCATATGTATATACATAAAACACAACATGGACTACGTAGTTAATACGCGGTACAATACGACAACTTAAATCTATGTACCTAACGATAGGGTAGAAATAAAAAAGTTTGACTTAAGTACAACCACAAAACTTGGTCATTATTATGGCATTCATGTCCTTATCTATAGTCCTCTATGAGATATTAATTAGACGCTCACTTTTTTCTTCTCCCTTTTTCTCGCACTCTGTCTTTCTAACCTCCATTAAGTATGAACGATCTCATCTGCTATATATTTCCTTCTCTTATTCACGCGAATTCGATCTCTCGCTAACAAGATTCCCTACAATCGATATTCCTGAGTATAATTTTGAAAATTACAATTTTTTTATGAAAACTATATTATTCGACTTTGTTACTCGTACAAATTCCTTTGTAAACGATTATAGAGGTTCCTTTCTAGATGGCAACGAATTGCCAATTTTTATAATTTTTTTTTTTGTAATACAATTCAAAAATATTTTCTATCGATTACTCCGTACTATTTCTATGTTTTCTTTTCTCTTTCTTTTACGAGATCGTATCGCGTTGATTTAAAAGACCGAGTGGAAATTTATCGTGTTTGGATGGCTGCTTTCACGGGCGTAAGTAAATTAAAAACGAAACAATATCTTGATTGGCTCTCTATCTTTTTGTTATCTGGCTATGAATTTTGATTGGTCGGAGACTAAAGAAGATCCTCGTCTTCTCTTGGTCCGCTCTTTTGCCTTCTTCAGCCCTTCGTCTGTCGATCTAAAATGTAAAAAAAAAAATAGAATAATTAATTAACTTTATATTAATAAACATTAAGAAAAAATAAATTTGGTGATCATTTAATGGCAAATCTAAAAAATGTGCATAAATTATTTACGTAAATAAAAAATATATAAATTTGTCCATTTTTTTTTTGGTTCTTCAAATTAATGACCGACGCTAATTCGATTTTTGTGTAATATCCAAAGAGGGGGTAGTCGATATCACGCGAAAATACTACGATCTAGGATTTCTCTCTCTCACTCGAGATATAATGTAAGCCCCCGAAGAGTACCAATAATTTGACGTAATTTAATAAACACGAGGCCTGCCTTCGCGTACGCGCACAGGTCGCGCGGCTGTTATTACTGACAGTTTGATCGGTATCTCGGGAGTGCGTAATAACGATGCACTCTAGTGAATCGCTTATATAGTGGTGACCGATCATCGGTCATGCAAATTGGCAGCCTGAGAAGGGATGAGGATGAGTTTCCGTCCTTATAAATGCAGAAAATGTTCTTACGTTGTCGTACGTTCGTATGATTTATAATTTATACATAGACGAATAAACGAGAATGTACTTTGTTCTCTTTTTTAACAAAAAATTTATGAAACAACAATTCTCTATATTGTTTTTTTTCATTTAGAATAATTATTTTGGTATCAATTACTTCGCTTACATTAAAATGCACCAAGATTAATAAATTTTCAAAATGGCGGCCGACGAACAGCTGACGGTAAAAAAAATCGTCAAGGACACTCTCCCTTTTTCTCTCTTATTTCATACCCTGAGTAAATTTCGTTCGATGCACGGGAGTATTTAAAGCACCTCCTTAAATCATTCGAAGTTAATAATCACTTTGGACGCTCGTAATTCTTTAGCGCACGGGAACGAGGGGTTGTAGGGTAACGGATATCGTAATGGGCTGGAACGTAGAGGCGTGTCACCTGTCTCGAAAAATTCATCAAGAATCTCGATGAATCGCCTTTCTAGTCTCCAATTTTAATAAAATCGTGTTCGGTGTCCACGTTAAATATTTACCTATAAAACATGTCGAGTGTCACTCGACAAAGGTCATGCCATTATTCGAACATGAAATTGAATATAATTAAACTATCAGTCATGATCTTTCTTTGAGATCCATGAGAGATCTAAGAGATCCACGATCGAGTAACAGTATCGACGGTAGAATCGAAACGATCCAGGACGATAAATACGCGACGTTGGTTCACCGACGTAAAACAAGGCGACTCTTCGCACAGGTATCACCATCCGTCGAAACAATAACCCTTTTATGGTCTCCTGCCATGCGTGTTCGCACAATGGCAGGGAGCAGCGAGCGGGTATACACAGAGGCGGGCAGTGACGTAGAAACGATCGAGTTGCTAGTAGAAAAAGGCATAGATGTTCAGACTACGAAAGTTTTACATTGTTACGGTATGGAAAATATTAATTGCAAAAATATCTATTAAAAAGTATATATCACTCAACATATAGAACATAATATATATCATATAAGTATTTTAATAGCCAGTGAAAAAGTTGAATGTTTGTCAATATTAAATATAAACAACAAATAATTTTGTATAAATGTAACTTTTACTAAGATAAATTCAGGCGTTTAAATATCGACCGAATTTTGTTTGATAAAAAACAGAATTTTTTTTGACAGTTACCAATTTAGAATTAGCTGAGAAATACATCGCGAAATATTTTAACTCGCAGGCTACGCCAGTGTGTGAGGGCCCACCGAGGGAAAAGATAGGCCGACGAGGAGGAACAAAGCGACCCACGCCACGGATACTGTCGTAGTAATATCCACATGACTAACCTAAGGGCGCCGCAGCACACAGTACTGGGACAAAGCGATTCTGCATTTTTACATAAGTACAGTGGCGGCCATTAATAGCACACAGGGAGATCTCGCCCCGTTCGACGCAAATTCTCTTTCCATTTCGCTAGTGTAATTTTTTTATTATTATTTTGTAAAGGAAAAATATATCACTTTACTAATTTCTTCTATATAAAAACAAAATGGTTGATCAACTGACTCCATTTTACCATAATTTTACTATCCATTTAACAATTCTTTCTTTCTAACTTCGAAACATGTACTTTCACAAAATGTTTTATTCCCGATAAGTAAAGTCATTCGTCACGATACAAAAGACAAACGTGACGTTAAAAATGAATACAAGGAGTCTATTTTCTCCAGGTGAGCACTTTTGCTCTTCACAGATCGTGCCTCCTCGGTCGATAAAACAGGGAGGTATTACTTTTTCCTATGCAGGGTGCAGCATGTCGAAGCGAAGATTTATTATTAAAAAGATCGAAGCCCGGGCAGTCGAGCTTCCTTTGCGGCTTTGCTTCGGCAAATTCTGGAAAGGCAGACACCGAAGAAGAAGAGGTCGGTGGCCCCTAACCAACCGCTCCGTCTGGACACGCTCGTGGAACACGCAGGTGCGTCTACTTGCGTGGAACGCATACGAATAAGTTATTCCTATGCGCGTTCCTACGCGAGGAGACGCCTAACTTGCGATTGGACAAATTAACTCTTGATAAAAGATCCTAACAAGGAAATTTTTTTATTATTTTACTATTTTTGTACTTTTGTAATGAGAGAACCAAACAAATGATTGAAAATAATACTTTTTATGTTTAATAATTCATATATTAGATTGGTTCGATAGAATATAATAAAATTGTATATAAACTTCACCTATTTTGAGGTTATGTAAATATTCTCAAAATGGTGGCCATTTGTGTGCACCTTTTGGAACCAAAATGTATACTATTATGTTATTGAAAGCAACGTAAATGAAAACTTGTATCATAAATAAAATTATGTAGGTATTTTCTTAAGAAAACAATAGCATAAAACTTCAATTCTCCGGTACGTTCATTCCAGAAAATATTACGAATGACATTACGGATAGATACCAGCAATTTTCACTCTCGTTTACACGCGAAATTCTCTAGAATAATCCTAAACAGACATTTCTCTCTTGTAAAAGTGAGTTTTAACACGTGAACTGATTACTCGTGTAAACTGCCGCAAAAGTGGCGTAAACGAGCGTGACGCGTTCTCGAGCGTGGCTCACTTTTATCGATCCTTGTACTCTTCTTTTGCAATTCCTCACCCCTCTTTCTCTCAATGTCTCTCTGTTTCTCCTTCTTTCTACCTTCGACGAGAAACAGCTGCCTCGGGGACACCTGCCAGAGACAACGAAACTCCCTTTCGTGGAATACTTTGAAACGCACAATAAGCGATCTGTTCTAACCGAGTTGGAGTGGTTCAAAAATAGTCATCAAAGAAAGTGCCTGATACCATTAAATACGATGCATGTTCACTATAATAAAAAAAAAAAACGTGCATGTTGAATGACCATAACATATGTCGAATATCATAAATTACATGTTAAGTATCAATCGATAAAATATATGCTTAGTGTCGTTCAACAAAATGCATGTTAAGTGTCATGTAACAAAGTCAATGTTGAGTGCCACAGAAGAAAAAGAAGTCTCGTGAATGTAAAAGTCTGAAAGTAAAGTCATGGATTTCCGGTACGACCTCCGGCTCGCGAGAAACAAGGCCGAGGTTCTCCTCGGCCACAGGCTGGGTCGTTGTACGCGTCTCATAGCAAGTGAATCGCGTACGAAGCATCGATCCTTCTTCCACACTCCTCGCTTCTTGCCTGCGTTACGCTGATATTATATAACCTCCTGGCGTCGTCTCTACTCTCATCTATCGGTTAACGAGAAACTCGAGATGACTAGGAAAAAAAAATCATTCTTGATATAATTAAAATAATGATTATTATTATTGAATGTTGGCGATAGAAAAAGAATAGATTGAAATTTTATTGAATGAAAAAAGAATTGTGAGAAGGGTTCAGTGTCATTTGGTAAAATCATTAGTAAGGAACAATGTTTATTTCAATTTCTTTTGTGTATATATTTAGTTACAAAGGGGATTCTAAAGGGATTCCAAACGGTTTTAAAGAGAAGATTTCTCGAGTTTCGATTTCTAATAGACACGCATAGCACTAATAGGCAAAGCTAGGTGAGTTTAAGTCGCTCTATTGTCACGAGCAAATCCTCCTCTTTCTCTTCTTAAGAGAGAGTCCTGGTTGTCCCCTCGTGTGTAGGTCGCACAACAAAGCGCATTGTTACGTTCACTCGACCCAGATCGCTTGCTAACGTTACATACATATTACATGCATGCATATTATACATTATACTTTACATATATATGTGAATTTATATACAGGATGTTCTAGGTTACAAGGGAGAAACTTTTGTTAGAACTAGAAAGAAAATAATATAGATATATTATAAAAAGTCTAGACGGTATAGACAATTTCTTTCATTTTGTCTTCTCCACTTCTGCAATTTATCAAATAACAAAAAAACAGAAAACATCTCTCTTTCATGCAATATCCATAACTTCCTTTTACCTTGCGTACATAAGTCGAAGGTCACACTTAATTGGTCAGTACTTATATAGTCGAATGTGTGATGCTCTACGTATATACGTAAACACACAGACACGCACCCATATATGTATACCTGTATTTATTGGCAAACGTAAGGAAGCGATCGTAATAATTGCAGTTTTCCATTTTCGCTGCGAACCCGCATTACACTCGACTGAAAAGCAACAGAAATGAAGCATACGCACCCGCATGTATCGGTACGCTTCTTGATTTATGATTTCAGTTGCACGACTGGTACTTTTGCTAAATCACGTGTGAATGTGACCTTAACGAGAAAACATATGTAAAAAACCAGAGTTCTATTTGTGGAATAATTTATTTCGACGAGTAGTACGAAGTATTGAAATCATATAGAGCAATGATTCCCAAATAAATGTATGTATATTCAATAAGAAATTCCAAAATAATATTTTTTAATCAATCCCATTTTTAAAAGCAGATTTTGACCCACAACAATTTTAGGGAGCTCAAAAACTTGTTAAATACATTTAACCCTACTCTCAGCCACCAAAACTTGTCTACCCCCCCCAGTCTAATTTTTCAACGAGATCTAAAATTGTTTTTATAAATTGTATTTAATAAAATTGTATTAATAAAATTTAAAATTGTATTTAATAAAATTGTATTAATAAAATTTAAAATTGTATTTAATAAAATTGTATTAATAAAATTTAAAATTGTATTTAATAAAATTGTATTAATAACATTTAAAATTGTATTTAATAAAATTGTATTAATAAAATTTAAAATTGTATTTAATAAAATTGTATTAATAAAATTTAAAATTGTATTTAATAAATTTTGTTTTTGCATTTTCCAACGAAAATTAATTCCAACTAACATGACACCTATGTATAAACCCCATATGATCGCAAAGAGTTAGAAGTTTGAAACAAAACCTTTTATTGTTTAACATCTTTCTCACGCTCTCCACCTCGATAAAAAAAGACAATAAATAAACTAAAAAGGATCCCTGGGAAAAGGATCGAGCAGTTCGTTTGTCTTCCAAGACGTTGGCGCCGGCATTGCTCTCAGAAGGGACCAAGAAGATAGCGGCTCGATAGTGTAACGCGACGTCATTTCGCCATTTCCGCGATCCATTACGTGTGTAACCGATTAAGAGCTTCTCCGTGAGAGCAGAGGAGACTCGTTTAAAGAACGGCCAAAGTTTTGCATACTACACTCTTCTTCCGTTTATCCTGTCGGACCGCTACCGATAACTCGGGAGGATCGTGCGAGCCCAACTCGATTCCGTTTTCTGTCCCTTTCTTTCTTACGTGTAGATATAACATACGACGTATATATATATACATTTATGTATATATATGTGTTTTCTACGTATGCTGGTATATATGTATGTAAGTTGCGAGAAGAAGAAGAAAAAGGTTGGTAATCGCGAATACCGGTCGTACGCTCGTTATTTTCCCTTTACGTCCGTCCTGGCAATTAACTGTGACCACGAGAGAGATAGGAAGAGTGCGAGAGAGAGAGAGAGCGAAAAAGGAAGTTTATTGCATTAGGCGAAGTGAAAATAGTGAAGAAAATGAAAGAGAAGAGAATTGGGTTAAAAAAAAATTAAAAATTCTAACAATATTATTATAAATAGAATATTAACAATTGTGATAGATAGCTGTGGGTAAAACATAAACGTGATATCCTTTTTCAAGACGATATAAAAGAAGAGTATATAGAGTGGTATCTTCGTGTTTAGAATTTGATTGAAAATGAGGAGTGGCTCACTGGTATCGTGGGATATATCCTATCGAGGGCCATGTAAGGTCGTAAAGGATCGCACATTTGGCTCGAGTCATTGATTTTTTTTCTTCTTTTTTTTTTTAACCCTAGTAACGCGACGAACTCGGGTCTATGTTGCTGTGCTCCTAACGGTGCTCTTCCTCTCTTTGCTTTCTCGTATCATCTTGGCCTCCTTCTATCTTTCTCTTACCTTCTGCTCATGTAAGCGTTGCGTCACGTAGTGTCACGAGACTGGGACCTATCCCTGTTTTCAATGCAGATTTCACATGAACGTGTATGTGTGTATTATTCATGTATATCAAGTAGAAGAAGCGAGTATCTACGATAGGATACCATGAAAGAGAGATAGATCGCACACACTTGCGCGAATTTGCTCTCACGGCTGAGTTGGAAAGAGAGAGATTCACTAGCTGGTTGCCAGCTCGTCTGGAAAATTTTCTAGTAACCCAGTGACACGCTGCCTGCCCGAGAAGAAGGCGTTCGTTAAGACGTGTTCACGCCGAAGGAAGGAACGCTGGACCGAACCGGGATGCTGGATCGATTCGCACGAACTCGGTAACGGTATTTCGGACTTCGATCCTCTTCAGAATCTTGTCCTTCTTTTCTTTTATACATTGTTCTCGTATAATGTATAGAGAATAGCATGTTATTCAACCGATACTTATTTACTGGGATCATACGTAAGGCTACATTGACTGTAGATCCAGATAAATGTTTATTATTTTTTAGGAAGAAATCATGGTTATTATCATTTAAAAGTTTTGTTGATTATTTGTTAATATAAAAAGATGAAAGAAAATGTAGTTTCAAAGCAGAAAGATAGACTTAGACCGAGAGAAGGTTGGAGGTCGTAGGTCGAAGGCATCGATATATCGGTTACGCGAGAAGGCTAAGAAGAGAACCGAGGAGACTTGAAAGCGAGTTTAAAGCCGCACAGACTCGCTCGAGGCGTGGTTTGTCCCTTTTGCCTTTCTTGCCCTTCGTCCTTCTCCACCCATCCGTTCGTTTGCTCCTACGAGTAGGTATAAGTTTCGTTCGTTTTCTACATGGATGCTAACATATGTACTATACTGTGTCGTGTAAAAGTCGAATCAATAATTACTGAGTTTGGCATTGAATTGATATATGGGTATTATAATTATACCTGTTAATTTATAGGCCTATACTTAGGGTCGAATATTAGGGTCGGGACTGCTCTATTCAAATATCATATATTCATTTATATTGCCAATATTGTATTGAAATTAGTTTTCATCTTTGTTATGTGCTTTTAAAAATTGTTTAATTGAATAATGTTAACTTTATTGCACGAGTTAAGAATAGATACAAAAGTAGAGTATGAGAACTGGTATACACTTCCGAGTACCACTCGAGAAAATTGTGTTGAGCACCACTCGACTAACTGATCGATAAACTCTGGGCTAACTAACTAATCCAAAAGGTTCCACGTTCTATTTACCTGGTCCACCCTGTATAAGTATACCCACACATACATATTGGAATACAGAACGTACTACCTTGAATACTCGAGTACCTATACCTAACAAAGTTCTGGTTTACCTTCAAGGCTGCTAACAAGAGTCTGGATCTCTTCCCAGTAACAGATCCAACGATCACGAAATGAGAAAAAAAGAAGTAGACGACAATGCTACCTGCATTTATTCCTATTCACACTTGCTCATGGACTATTGCTATGCAGTGTTATGCTAGTGAACAGCATACTATAACACAAGTGGCTGGAACTCGTGCGTGAAGTGTTCCAAAGGGCTCACAGTGGTTCAGAGTTCGTGGAATCCAAGTAGAATGTGCTTTTCTGATGATCCTGAGAACGACTGGGGAGCGTCACGCGTCGTTGCGTATCTGGGATGAACGTGGTTAGCGAAAGTAAAGAAAATTTTTTTAACAAAGCTTCGTGAGCTTCCTCGATTTGTTTCCAATCTTATATAAGTATTAGAAATGTGTATTTGTGAATGCAAAAATGATATCTACCTAATTTATAATTATTTACATTATCTGGTTCCTGTAACCCATTAGTACTCCAACGTTGTGTAAACGCAACATTTTTAAAATTAGTATTTTTCAAATATTTGATTAAATGAAATGACTTTTTCCAACTGTTTTAAAGTATTCATTGTTGTATTACAAAAATCCCAAAGTTGGGTATACGCAACATTTTGTTGTAAAAAAAACAATACAAATTCGTAATTTTGTTAACTTCATAATAATAAACTGCAGTACAAACATCAAATTGCTTTTTTCTGACCTTGGGAACTAATGGGTTAAACTCATTACCAGTTAAAAATGTTCTGGTTTATCGACGACGATCTATCGGATGCTGATGATCGGTAATGATCACGAACTCACGTGAATCGTGAGAGGAACTCTTTTCGAGGCTAGATTTTCTGAGATAATCTAAATTCTGTTAAAGATCAGAACTACCGTGTTTGTAACTGGCGACGAATCGGTACGGTCTCGATGGTATTCGAGCAACGCATGCACGAGAGTCCCCATGACTGGCGCGTACGCATTCCACGAAGTAACGGCATCATCCGGCTCTTGGAATTCTTCTTCCACCACCTTTACTCGCTTCTATCGATAGGCTCGAGAACGAAATTGGGGTGGGTTTGCAACGATGAACCTTCCCTTTCAACGGGATCGCGTAATATGAGGTGTTATGAGCTTGATAAAGTCTACTTTTCTTATTTCATATAGTATTTGGGTCTATGTGAACCTTTAGGCTATCGTCAATGTATGCAATTAGACATTGTGAATAATAGGAAGTCTATAAAATCCTATTTACGACCTGTATTTTATAGACCAATCATAGTAATATTTGTTAAATGTATGTAACGAATAATGTAGCACGCATATGTGTGTCAAATGTATACTACAACGTGTTTATAACATGTTTTAAATGCATGAAATACAGGAAAGCTACGGCTTGGTGGAACAACGCGGGCTCGTAAAAACCGAATCGAGTTTAAAGGACACGAGGTGTCGAAAGAAGGATGCCACTGGAAAGAAGGTCGGTAATAAAAGTCGAAGGTCTACTTCTTCGTGGAACAGCGATAATTACTGTTTTACTACTCCTCTGGAACGTAATATAATAGATTAAGGTGAGAGCAGAATTTTGGGGATTCAAAATGGCGGCATATCGGATATGAGATAAAGCGTTTGGTCTTCTTTTTAGGTTAAGTGTTTTTTTTTTTCTAGAAAATTCTAAATTGAATGTGTAATATGTGTAAAGTGATGTGTATCGACTACGTATTAATTATCATTTTGATAATTTCTCTAAATTAATTGTTGCGTTAATAAATTGTGTTCTTATACGTAATAATCTCCCGTAACGGAACAAACGGTATCTTCCGGCTACTCTATGAATGAGTATCAATTACGATAAATGACGTACCTACATGATCTTCCTTTCCAAGCTCAATTAAAAAAAAAAAAATCGACTCTGATCTTATCGCAGGTGGAAAAATGATAAAACGTTGATAACCATATAGGTTCATAAAGAAATTATGATAAAATATGATCTGCCTCCAGGAAGAGCTTAAAAAATAAAAAAGCAACAATTTTTTTCTTCGTATTTGTTCAAGTGAACGCTCGACTCTATCCTCTCTCGATCGCAAAAGGTTACACTCTATCGGGTCTACAAGTGAAAAGCTATCACGCGAGTAGTATAACGAAGGTGTATATGTGTATGTGTGTAGACCTCATATCGATGGTTTCCTTTCGAAACAACTCGCCGTTACGAGACGAAACACGCTCGCGGCTGCTGTAATTACGTCTTCTCGTTTGGTGCAGCTACAAGAAAAAGCTTATAAATAATTGTTTAACATACAGTGACTTGAAACTCTGTTAATTAAAATTTTTAGTAATCAATTACGGCTTGATTATTTACAATCTCTATAGTCATCCTGCCAATAGCATTTGGGGTGTAATATTGATTATCTCTCGTTTAGAAATCAGAATTTGTAGAAATCACAAATTTGGAGCCCCATCTTTGAATGAAAGCTAAAACAAACATTATATCACCTAAAAGTGTCCAGGATCCTTATCAGACTATCAACCCAAAGACTCTTACTAGAGTGAAAATCAGAAAAAAGACTGTTTCCTAGAAATACCTACAATCATCATCACATTATCTTTCAATCCAAAACATTTCTACCACGTAACCGATTTGAACAACCCAAAACTGAAGTAAAGACTACCAGTCCAAGTGAAAGCCGAAGAAAAGTGATAAAGTTCCCGTCCACGTTTGTATCGATGTTCACCAGTTTCAAAGACGAAGGTCGTGCTTTCCCTTTCCTTTCCCGATCGATCTCGAAATAAATCGGGTAATTCAAGCGAGGGAAAGGTTAACGGCTGCTAGGTAGAAAGAGATGGAGATAGTGAAGTTGAACCTGACGAACGTCGGGTCTTCGACCTGACACGGTGGGCGCCAACAGAAGAGAAACGAAGAGTGCAACTCTCTATCTATCTCTGTCTTTCTCTCTCTGGCTCTCCTCTCTCTGTGTGCTATGCGGAGCCACTTTGCCACGACACAGCCATAAACATCACTGAATGGAGACCACCCACCGGGAAGTTTGCACACTTCTCGGAAGCGTTCTTGCGTGTTTCAACGAAACGACCCGGAGTCCACTCGCGTCTTTTCTCGCTCGCGAAAATTCATCTCGAAGTTAGCAAAGAATAAGAGATTTTCTTTGTGAAGATGATCGTACGTGATCGGTAAGTTCAAGCCATGATCGATGAGAGTAAATTGGTTTCGTGTCAAGAATGCATGACAGTTTGTTGGTCTGGTGTTCTGGGTAAAGGTTGGAACGCGTAAGAAATATGTTTGTGATATGAGGTATGAGAAACCAAGGACTCGTATGCTTAACTGGGTAGATTTTCTACCTCATTTTTCACAAAAGGGTCGATCCCATCAACAAACTCTTGAATAAATGAATTAATAATTATCCCTGTCAATAACGAAGCTTCCTAGAATTATAACCCATTCTCTAGAACTACGATAGAAGGTAGTATAGGTAGAAGTAGATGAACTGTTGTCCGATGTCACGAGTAGTTTAAAAATCATTGAAGAGCGTGTCGATCGATCGATCGGCTAGCTTCCGACCGATCGACGTTACGCCTTCGAGATGGAAGCTGATTAAAATAGTAGTACTTCCACTCCCTTTCTCTCTCTCTCTTTCTACATCCGCTTCGAGTTCTTGTCGAAACGCGTGATAGGTGAACAGCCGTTCGCGGGATCTCGAGTGCTCCTCCTCATCGTCTTCTTCTTCGTTGTCTTCTTCCTTATCCATGATAACCAACCGAGTGACTTTCAATGAGTTATTAGTAAGATTGTATTCCTTAGAGAAAGAGAGATGGGAGGAGATAGGTGGAACCTATCCTGAAAAGTAATTGAATATGTTAAGGATCTAGTTCTGATTAGATGAGGAGTACTTCTTCTTTACTTTTCTGATAGAGATGAGTCGTGTATAAAATTTATATAATAAAGTAGACCGACAAGATTTGTGTTCTAAATGCATCTATGGGTGCATAAAAATATAATGAATCTTTTTTTGTTATTTTTCATCAAAAATATCTATCTACCGGCAGTACATAAAGGCTTACATTGTGCCGGTACTTTTCACCTCTCGTTTATAATAAAATCATATGCCGTATTCCGACGATAATAGGCAGCTCTCGCGCGCGCGCACGGATTACACGTCCTCGCGAGTTTTACGATCCACCGTTCCGAAGTCCCTTTGAGTTATGTAACTTCGAGCGCTTAGAGCTTAGGAGAGTAAGATCGCGCGTTTTCTTGCGATCGTTGGAGTGAAGAAACTGATGGTTGGACGAGGAAGAAGAGGTGAAGGAAGAAGAAGATGGAAGATCGCACGCTCGGATACTTTTCTTATCGACGGATAATTCGCGCGGTTTCGTGAAGAATTCCTCTCTCGCGTGCGGTTTCGCCACTTCTTTCTTATCTCTTTTTCTGTTTATCTTATTTTTAGGACGCTGCGTGATAAATTTATGGCGTGATGTAATAGAAAATTTCTTTTTATGATATATCCTATATCTGTAATAGAATAATCAACGTTTATATCATCATTGTCTCTCTCATCAATTTCAATCACTTTTCATCAATTTCTTCTTTGGATCATCGAATAATACACCTGTTGATTCTAAAATTCTAAACCCCGACTCTAATATGTCACGAATTCATATGATACACAGCCTGTTAATTTTGGTCACACCCGGTATGTCTTCTAGCGAACAGTGGCCGGTGTTGGGTCCGGCCGGTAGAGTAGATGCGTAAGGAACGGACGATTTCGAAAGTAATAAAGCCAGTGCTTGGCTCGTATTCGTGTATGAGAAGAAAAGAGGGAGATAGAAAGAAAGAAAGAATGGCAAGAAGGTATGCAGGATAGAGGAGGAAAGGTAAAGCAAGCATAAGCACCATGGAAGAGAGAAAGAGAGAGAAACAGAGAGCATGGTACTCGCTGAAGATCGTCGAGAGTACCAGCCAGTGGTAGTGCAGTAGTAATAATAAAGTGGTAGTGGTTGGCACGTCACGGTCCAACAGGCCGATCAACCGGCCGTGCTGCGAGCCGGCTACTGGTCTCCGCCCACGCACAATAGTGTGCACGTGCACACACATACACATCAGGAGATACTCGATACCAAATACTATCCTGTGGGTATATATGTACATGATTCTGCATACTTTTGCATACTCTCAAGACACGGTATCGTAGAGTACATGCTAGGCTTCTTTACTTTTGTGTTCAGAGTATATGTGTATAGGGGTTCGAAAGGGTGGGTGGGTACTCGAACGAAGGCAGAATTACGAGGCTTCGATTAAGCAGGCTGATCCTTTGGGAGACCAATTATATTCAGTGGGGAAGGATGCTCAACAGTTTTGCTATGATCAAGCTAGGGTGTGCTCTTGTGTGTTTGGGTTTTTGTATGCGTGTACATGCACGTACACAGGGTGTACTATTTTAATACACGAACGAATGCACAGGTTAAGTAATGAAATTTAATGGAACGTACAAATTGCATACGTCATCGGAACAATTGGTATAAAAAAAAAAAGGAAGGAACTAGTTTACAAAGATAGAATTTAGATAAAAATAGGCTGAGAAAAAAAGAGACGGATATCATCAACTTGAATTTTCTTGTCCTCGTGAGAGCTGTCTGATCATAGACCGACGTATTCTACTTGACTCTTTTTATTCCATCACCGGGTGTTCGTATCTCTCTCTTGCAGTATCATCGTAAACCAATTATAAATCAGTCGAGTGCGTTCCCTAGTCTTTTCCTCATTTTTATCATTCCCTCTCTCTCTCTAGCTTTCCATCATTTCTATCTATCCATCTTTCTCGAACTCATTAGGTAATCCTTAACTCATCAATTTGCTTCCGACTCATTGGGAAGTCATTTACCGATCGCCTTCACAGTTCCTACTATCATTTTTTTCTTTTGCTCTTTTCCCTCTTCTCTGGATAGAAGAAGAGGCACATACGGTATGAACTTAATCCCCTAATCTGTTTTCTTTGCTTTTTTTTTGTTTTTAAGTACACTAGATACCGGTACATTACATCAAGGAAGATAAATGCGCGGGCGTTGCGAGTTTGTGATGCGTGTAGCGAGTAACTGGTTCGGCATGATGAAAAAAGGAAGAAGAAGATGTGGTAGAGGAGAGACCAAAGGAGACGAGAGTGGGGAAATATTTCTCGATTAAACGAGCCTTACGTAAGAGCTAGTAGCTACACTCGTGGTACACTCTTAGAAAGTGTATGTACGAATCGCTCGATCATTACGCGCTCGACTTACACGTCCACCTAGCTCGAAACGCTCGTTAACACCGCGTCTACGGTGCTAGGCCGATTTTACGTACATGTTCAGTTCCAGTGCCTTTAATCATACTTTTAATTAGATGTTAGACGGAAGCATGAATTGGAAAATTGAAACGACACTTTTTTTAGGCAATTAGCAGTTCTTCCAAAATGAAGCTAGGGCCATCTTTGGCTGGTATTTAAGTAAAAAACAAATCTACATGACATTTAGACGATATTTTTCGTATCTTTGAAATCTCTTACAAAGGCATGTCGGTCACTGGTGATCGGTAAATAAAAAGTAATCTACACGATCTTTTGTAAAAGTTTCTCAGTAGGCCACGTGACTCTAACGGGCCACTCTTATCTTATCCGATCCAAACGAATAAATCCAGGAACCCACGCGTCGTCGATAGGCCGCGTAGGTGTTTTAAGACGCTGGGCTTTCTCTGGCAGACATCGTGACGTTGATGGTAAGAGCTCGTCTTCCCTTCTTCTTCGGTCTCCAGATGAGCGTCGATTTCGTCGTGGTAAATGGGTGAAAAAATTGACGAATGACTCAGAATCGAGACGTTCGCGTGGCGCACGGGGCTTCATTTCTCCGGAAGAAAGGCTGATGTAGGCAGACAATGGGACAAGGTGTAGGGAAAAGGGAAAGAGATACAGAGGGTGTCCTCTTCGCTTTGAGTACATCGTCGTCGTCGTCTTTTGTGATTTGCATGCAATGCCAACGTAATACGATAAATATGTATGATTTCGGTGAGACAAGAGTGAAAACGTTGATGGGATAACTACACACACGTGTATATACCGGATGCACGAGTCGATGTGCTTGCGACACGATCCATCGATATCGTTTTACTCTCCTCCACAGTTCCGAAGGTTTTTAAGCTCGCCAGGCACGTAAGTTCCGAGTAAACGAAACGGTAAAATGCAGTCGCACGAAGAATACTCGCTTCCGGTTATTTAACACGGGCTTCGAGAGTTCGATCACACCGAAACAACCTGTTATCATCATCACCGAGGGTTCATATATCATTTTCATAACGAAGTCTTACTGAAAGCCTGACTTTATAAATGGCAAGGTTCATTCATATTACCAACAACATTGTGAAAATATCTTGACTTTGGCAGGACAGTTTTATGTCACCAAACAGCAACCCCAAATTTTTACAAATAAAGTCCCAAATTAATTTCTCATCATTGCTTAACGATATCGACAAACGGACAACGGGACAGTTTTCTGTATGCTTTCTTCTTTAAAATGAGCCATTAAACATTGAAATCAGCGGTGGTGACCATTTTGGCAAAAATCATGATGCATAGGTCAGGATTTTTGTCAAAAATCGATGCATCTCAGATTTGCCCGATCAAATACTCGTTCGAAAGAGGAAAGTGTCTAATTCGCGAATATGGCAGTGCGGCTTCGATAGGGTGACTGGTTAAAAAGTTACAGCAATTTTTCTCTTGAAAACGACCCACACTCCGACACTTAAAAAATTTATTTTTCAACACTCCGCAAAGATATCGAAAAACGGACAACGGGACAGTATTCTGCATGCTTTCTTCTTTCTAAATCTTGATTCATACATCAGGATTTTTGTCAAAAATCGATGCATCTCGAATTTGCCCGATCAAATACTCGTTCGAAAGAGTAAAGTCTCCTCTTTACGAATATGCAAGTCCCGTTTCGATAGGATGACTGGTTAAAAAGTTACAGCAGTTTAAAGCTTGAAAATGACCAATACTTCGACACTTAAAATATTAATTTCTCATCATTGCTTAACGATATCGAAAAACGGACAACGGAACATTATTCTGCATGATTTTATCTTTAAAATGAACCATTAAACATTGAAATCGGCGGTGGTGACCATTTTGGCAAAAATCATGATGCATAGGTCAGGATTTTTGTCAAAAATCGAAGTATCTCGAATTTGCCCGATCAAATACTCGTTCGAAAGGTGAAAGTCTCTTCTTTACGAATATGCAAGTCCCGTTTCGATAGGATGGCTGGTTCGAAAGATACAGCAGTTTTAAGCACGAAAACGACCCATACTCCGACACTTAAAAAATTAATTTCTCATCATTGCTTAACGATATCGAAAAACGGACAACGGCACAGTATTCTACATGCTTTCTTCTTTAAAATGGGACATTAAACATTGAAATCGGCGGTGGTGTCCATTTTCGCAAAAATCATGATGCATACATCAGGATTTTTGTCAAAAATCGATGCATCTAGAATTAAAAACGACCCATACTTCGACACTTAAAAGATCACCTGAATCCTAATAAATCGGTTCAACAAACAAAAGTAATGGAGGTTCTCTTTGTGTATAGCTCGATGCGTATTGATTGCAAAGTCAAACTGACCAAGCACGATTATACACCTCTGTTGATATTAATAAGTCCCCATGTTGCTGCTGCGAGTGAAAAACAAGAAGAGGAACAAGCGACACCCGGTAATTTTCGCTATAACGTGTTTACGTTAACGTTGTTCGCGTTATAAGAGGTGAGCGTCGAAGCAGAGGAAAAATTTGTACCTTCTACGAACAAGTGTATGCAAGTGAGAGAAAGAAGAAGAAAGAAAGATGGAGGAGACCGTGTTCCCGACATAATCACGTGTACACGTAGTAAAATATGTTGGTATTAATCAACGTCTTCGTCATAGGGCGGACCGTGGCGCCGGAGGAGGAGACCGTATAGCAATTTTCAAGATAACAATCCCGAGAGTAACGTTCCCCACCCCTGGGATAACGTTGAGAAAACGTAGAAAGATCGCTTTCTAATTATCGACGATAGCCGATAATGGCTGACGATAACTATCGACCCTAACGCCATCTAGCGTGGCCCGATCACCGTATACACGCACGAATGCGCGTCAAGTTCTAATTAGGTCTGTTAAGAGGGATGAGTTTGGTGAGTTCATCCTTATCTTATAACTAATTTGATGAAAGGATATATCAGAGAAAGGAAGAGAACGAAAGAGGGGATATCGATTTTTCTCTCAATTCCTAACCTATCGATAATACCCTCGAGAAAGTGCATATACCATTGGGAATGACTTACTATACCAAGGATTAACGTCGGTTGAACAGTTTTGCCGAATAAGAAGCGAAGAAGGAGACTGGCGTGTTGCCCGCGACCGAGCGATTACGAGCGAAGTAGAAAGTAGTTGAGTAATGGTCAGACGATCGTCGTGGATAAGGAACTCCGTTAAAGCGTCTACTGGCGAATCACATCCAGGATTATGTTGGATGATTGGTGCAGACCTAGGTGATTCCGATCGAAGCGGAGGTTAGAGACATCGTAATTCGTTGCGTGATCCGTGGCGGAGGGAGTTTGCGGCTAGCCGCAAGTGACGAGAGTCGATATCAAGGCGATTTAGTGAGAAATCAGGGAAAGAATGCCACTCCTCCTAAGCTTTCGTAATCGTGATTTTCATAATAGGGGTGAGCCGTATAGGATTGCCGGTACACCGGAAGCCACGGAGGATTCGTCCAGCCGTTGAACCTGCTCTCGTTTAATTCCGCTCACGAAGCGGGCTTCGAGGCAAACCAGGGCTATTATACATCTCTCGTAGCAGCGTGCGAGAGAGGATGACGTTATGTATCCCGAGGCTGGCAAAGTCCACCAACTTGGATTCTACGTTCGCATGCTCGATTTAGCCGCTAGTAAACGAGCGAACTACTGGCGGGCCCGCTGGATCACCAGTCGAATCACTCGTGCTTCCTCGTTATCACGATACGCTCACCTGATCACTTTCGATGGATGAGCGTGATATGTGAGTAATCGTATAAAAGAATGGTCGTGCGGCCTGTTGGAATAGAAGAGTTCTAAAACGCCTAATTAAATGTCTCCTTGAGACTACGACGATTCTTCTTACAATTTGTATCATCTCGGTTCTTAGAAGGGACCGTAAAAATAGCGCGTAATACCATTTCGCTCGGTAACTTGTCCGCCGACGGTAGTAATCGGGAAAGACTTCCTGAACCATCTGGGACAAGTGCATTTCTTAGACGTCATTATAAGTATCGATGGCGGTATGGAGGGAGGAGGGTGGTGATTAAACGAACAAGGACTTATGGCAATAGGGAAGCCGTTACCGATGTGCGTCTTCTATAACGCCCAGTAAAATACTACTTTAAGAAGATCATCTTGGGCTCCGCGAGCTTTACAAATTTAATGATTCTGTCTCTCTGTTTTTCCTGGACAAATTACGTTGTTACTACGCCATAATTTACTGGATTATTATACTGGTATTCGACTACTACAAATTTCTTTTCTGTGAAAATCTATGAAGAACATACGACGTAAGGACAAATTAGGCATTCTGGACTTCCTGGATGATTTCAAGATTCTGCCGTTTAAAGTTTCTCTGAAATTTTAAGAAAAGAAGAATAGAAGAGACTTACGAGTTAGAGGTAGAGCGTGCCAACGCGTCGAGGTGCCACGGCCGTGACAGCCAAACGGGGCCCGCATTTAGTAGGTGGTAATGGCGCCGCGGTCGCGGGTGGCGGAGTTTCCGGTCTCGTACATCCAAGTCCGCTTCCACCTCGAAGTTCCCAGACTAAGTTCGTCAGCGATCGTGGTCTGCTCAAACGTCGCGATCTGGATTATTAGAAAAAAGTTGTTAGAATTGATAGATGATTACCCATGTCCCAAATTTGTGAGAAGACAGTTGATATACCTTTTTTCCGGAAGCTTAGCACCGGCACCAGAGTCACCAGATGTTCTACCACCGGAATGGCTAGAATCTAGAGTTCCATCGAGTTCCATAGCTTGTTGCAGATTCGTCAGACTCTTGTAACGTATGTTGAAGAGAGGAGATCCACCCTTGTAACCCGGTGGCGTCTCCTTCAATGGCGAGGCACTCTTTTGCCTCATCAATGGACGTCCTCTCTGAGTACCACTGTTCTTTACGTACAACTTCGCCAAAGGTGGCTTCTCGAGTTTCGGTTGTGGAGTTTCCTTTACCGCTCGCCTCGTTCTCTTTTCCGCTTGGAGCTTCTTCGTGGGTATGGTCTCGATCGGTGGTGGTTCCGGTCTGTCGTCGAGCAGTGGCGCGATCGTGACGGTGACTGGTGTCAGTGGTGGACTGGAACCTTGACCAGGACTTAGGGGACTCTCGTAGGGGGACCTAACGCTCTTGGGCAAAGGTGCAAAACCACGAACATAATCGTAGATTTGATCGATCTCGTCGTATTCCTCGGTGCAGGAGGAAGGAGGAACACGATTCTCGTCTCGGTATCCAACGTGACCGGAGGAGGTCTGATGACTGCTACCGTGATAATGATGATGATGATGATGATGGCTGCTGTTGTTGTTCCTATGATGGCCCAGGGGGGCGTTCTCCGAGTTGGCCGAAGATCGCCTAAGGAATCCTGAGGAGCTTCTGGTCTGCCTCGAGGGCTTGCTCTCGCCTAAGCGACCGTCGAGAACGTGAGCACGATCGGCGACGTCTGCTACCAGCCGAGAGGCGCGCTCGATTAGCCTCGTGAATTCCTGCATCGATCTCAGGGCCTCCTCGTTTCTCGCCTTGACCAGTTTCAAAGGTGCTGCCAGTGGCAACGCCACGGCTGCTCCCTCTCTCTGTAGAGGCAACGCAAACACGTGCTCCTCTTCGAAGGTCGAAAGAAGCCTAAGCTCCGGCACGAACTGGGACGAAGATTTCAAGCCTCTTGGTGGCTGTCCGTGGACCAGTCTGACCGTTAGCGGGAGTCGCTTGCTCAGCAACGCCCTAGCTGTGTGTACACCGCTGATGTTGTCCTCTCGGGCTAGTGCACTGAAGCGTCCACGTTGCTCCATGGCCAAGAGGATGCTCTCTCCTCGACAGTCAACGCACCGTAAGAATCGTCCACGACCCGGTAGAGCGACCTCCCCAGCCGTGACGATTGTCTCACCAGCAGCCAGAGTTCTCGTTCCTTCAGGTACGACGATTCCAGACTCATCGTCCACCCTGCAGGCTATACCACGTACCGTTTCTCGTACCAGGGCTCCCTCCTCCGGACATCTCCGAGAGAGTTCGTTCACAGACTCGATCCCCCGAACCTGTAGAGTCCCCAGTTAGCACAGGTCCTAAAGTTAACTCTTACTATCGCGGAAAAAAACATGCAAAAGACTGAAACATCGATTATCGTTATAAAAAGACCCACCGCTCGGCCCTCTTCGCTAAGAATCTCGAAATATCCAGCGTAGGAGTCTGGAATGGCTAATCTTGGTCCAACACCAACGACCCTGCGTCCTTCTTTGATCTTCACCGCCTGGGCGACGATCTTGCGTCGACGCCCAGCCGATACGAGTAACGCTGTGCTCTGGAGACTCGGTGCTGGCAGGGTTGGCACACCTAAACCACCGTACTGACCCTTCGTGATTTTGATTACTGCTGGTAAGCGATACTTGGTGATGAACTCCCGAAGGTAAGTTGCTTCCTCGGCCCAGCGCGCGGCCGCCACAACGATCTGCCCATCGGTCGCGGCCATCGTCTTAGCCGCCCGAGTGAGAACGACTATGACGTCCTCTCGTCCTCCTCGAGAGGGCCACCCTTGTTCTTTCCTCCAGGACCTTCTCCAGGCCCTCCCTTAACGCTAGTGTTGATCTTGTTGTTGCTCCTGCGAGTCCGACGTTAAGTTTTCATGCCCCATCTGAGAACAAAGAGATTCCGTTTTATTTTTCCTTACTCTTTTGGTCTCTCATTAATTAACTTATGCTAGATACGTGCATTGTAAGTTGTTAACGTCGTACTAATGCTATTTCCTTCTGAGCTGTCTGTTCACCCTCTTTAACGTATGCCCTTTCTAAGATGAGTGTGATTCACGCTACTTCGTGGACACGCGAAACGTCTTTCTCCTCTAAACAGATTTTATCCCGACAACGTGACGCACCATTCGGATACTACACCGTGTATTTAGGTAGATTAGATCGTTAGTAATACGAAGTACATAATGGGGAAATACGTTGCTCAGCTTAATGACAGCGTTATAGACTAGTTTCAAAAGCGACTGGGGCGAGGGAGTCGCAAGATTAATTATTATGATTAGACGTCTGCTTGCTTTCTTCCTGCTATAATATTCGTGATTATAGATGGCTCACGCAGATAAGAATACTTGCCGGCTGCTTTTGTGAGAGTCAGGAAATACGTGGAGATTTAAATAAATACGTTGAGTTTGTGATAGGTGATGGGGTGCAACCAGTAAATTAATGATTAAAGTTATGCGGGTAGTCCATTTGTTTTTTTTTTTTACAGAGGGGTGGAAAGAAAAGGATGGCTGACGATCATCTTCGAAATCTCCCAGGAAAAGACGATTACACTCGCCTGTTTTACGTTCGTTACGGCGAAAACGAACTTTGCTTTCCCATTCCAAGTGCACGGTCAACGTTTACACGCGAGCGTACGCGTAGGATACGAAGCTGACGTTGTCATTAGTCAAATTCCAATTACGGACCGGTTTCATAATTTCCACGGCAAGGGCACTCGTCGCTCAAAATTATACACGCCGAGTCGCCGGACGCCTATGCCCGCTACCTCGAAAGAACCGTGAAGTTCACTTCTTCGTTATTTCCTTCTACTTCTACTCGCCCAGATAGAAAGATATTATACAAGGTGTCTCGAAAATAGGCCGGCAAACATTCTGGCCGTGGCATCGATCAGAGGGATTCCATTTAAGAAATTCTCGTGTGACTGAACGGTGTCGAAATTCTGTTGAACCAGATTTGATCGATGGCACTACTATAACGTGTCAGAATTGTTGCGAATTTATACCGTACCCAAAAAAATATACCAACTCGGAAATAGGACCTTTGTTCATCACCCAGTTGAGTGTAGAACAATTTTGAAATTATGAGTAGAAATTTTGAAGATAGTTTCTATATCCAGAGCGAAAATAAAAATTAGAAAGCTGCTTTTAACGTTGTTCCTAACGCGACGAAATTACATGCGGCTCGCCAATCTTTCTAAGGCGTCAATTGAAGCAGCACTTCTGGCCGGTGGTACCGTTACCGGTCGGCTTCAGTTCGCATAGCGTGTACGTCATTACCAGGGTAAATTATTTTTCGACTTTCGTGATCCCGGAAAGCGTTAAAAGAATTCGTGAGTCCGCTTAAATGGAGAAAGTCCCGCGAATTTAGGAAGTCCTTAGATTTAACGACATTTTTCGTGCCATTTTCGTACAAGCGCGAATAATTACAGCGATCCTGTGACCCAGCTAATTACCAACTTTCACGCTTATGTCTTTTGATACAGAAAATAAATTTTCGAAAATGACGCTGGATATAGTGATGGGGATCGCTCATGTAACATCTGATCAACTTTTACAGAAAAGATGGACTTGGTCTCGTATATGCATCAAGAAAACAGCTACACGTTTATAAATATCGTTTCACTTTACCATTGTGGCTAGGTTTTGGCTTTTTTCGATCGAACGAGATTTACGTCCTTCGATAGGTTCTTCCAACGAAAGGCCGTACGTTAAAACCCCCCCAATACACGTGTAAACGCGTGGTAGATGTAAGAAGTAGAACATGGTTAGCCATTACCTAACAATAGACGTGCACGTACATATAGATGGGCGTGGCCCAGCCGATTGTTTCGGATTTCTCCAGCGAGAAGAGAATATCGTCGCGACGAAAGTAACGGTCGTGACGTTCGCCGTAGATCATCGCGTTTCCGAATAGAACGATTCCGCGGACGGATTGCTTCACGGTATATAATCGATCGGGACACGGACTTTTTCAGGACGGCAACAAAACTGGGAATAAAAGGAAGAAGAAGCTTTTCGTGCGTGTCCTCCTCCTTCTCCTTCGAATACTACCACTCCATTTCGATCATCTCCGTTAAAAACGTCCGTTACGACCGAAGCTCTCCTCTTAATTGCGAACGGAATCCTTTTTGCGACTTTTTTACCGTTAACGTGCAGAAACCAGGAGCTCGATTTCCAACTTAGTACCCTGGGAAATTTATGAGCAGGCTGCACGAACAACAGGTGTGCGTTTTGAATGGAAAGGAAGACGAAAGAGAAAGGAGGAGAAAGAAAATGAGGAAGGAAGATAAAGACAGGACGGGATACAAAAATGTCCCGACACGGTTTTCCACCAAGGGATCCAACCGAGTAACGTGGATATTAAATGGGCGTGCCGGACGATTGTTCAAGAATTTTTTTCAAGCTCGCCAGGAGAGAAAGAGAGAAAAGCTGGGTCTGGATCGTGACTAGATCACACGAGCATCGCGTTCTGAATTAAACGATTCCGTCCGGACGAATTGTTTCACCGTTTACTACGGTGTTGGGATCGACACGGAAATTTGTGCTCGACGTAAACGGTGAGAGAAGCTGACACAGCTATGGATACGCAAAAAAGAGAAAAGAAAGGAAAAGGGAACTGTGCAAATGTCGGGCTGCCGTTAATTCCGTTTACGAAGGAACTTCTTAGCCCCGAGCTACGCCTAGAAAGAGCGCTGCCTCTGTATAACACAGTGTGTTCCTTTTAAAGATGGCCCGCAGACAGTTCGAGAGATAAGAACGGAGGGGTTGACCACCAATGACCCGGGGCTTCGTGACAGGCGCGCCTCTAGGAAGTTATTCGACACACTACTTTGTCCTGCATTCTGTACCCACTATGTAGTCTTTTTCTCTGCATCTAGAAGTCTTTATTGCGTTCTTTCGAAAATTTGTGCATTAGTGATGCCACAGGAAGCAATTACTTAAAAAAATACTTATCGTGTTACAATTAATAATTCAAATATGAGCCAACAAACTATCAGGCACTGTATATAAATAGAATCTTGTCTTGGTTAGACTGGGTAATTAATAATCTAGTCTAAATGGCTAAAAGATAAAGTTATATCTAGAAGATCGATACGGATTAATCAACAAGTTTAACAGCAATTAATATGACATATAATTGTGGACACATTGGAAACAGCCTGATCGTTTCATCATGTGTTCTAAATGTCCTCTGTACAGTGTGTATTATCGACTGGATCGTCGTACCTGATGACGATGTATATCAAACGCCCACGAATAGACGTATGGTGTCGCAAGACTCGATCTCTCTCCATCTCTTTCTCTCTCAGTCGCTCTCATAGGTTTCTATATCGTGCTCTCTCCCTCCTTCTTCCGGGCAAGTTGATTTATCGACATGCCCTCGAATAATATGCTGCTACCCGATGGCGCGCGCGTGGCTTTCACCGTTGCTGCTTGCTAAGTCGAGCAAAGGTGTCAACTACGACGACTATGACGAAGCTGAACCAACACTGATGACAAAGACGTCGAGAAATGGACCCTTTTGTTTTCACCATTTCGATTTCGACACCAGCTTCAAGGATTGTCCTTGCCTTGTCTTAATCTAAACAGCCTATCGATAGCGAGTGACGCCTTTTATCAAAGAGACAAGCATAGGTGTTTGACTGGTTGGTGGCCCCCAGGAATCTAAACTGTCTGCAAAAATCTTAGCCCTAATCTGACAGCTAGTTTCACGTTGATTTATGTCAGGGATCGCTATGTGACTCCTGTAATTAGCGACAACTACACGTCTCAGACCCGACATGATGAAACATGTTTTGTAGAGCAATAAGATAGGGATAAGATCAAAGGAAGACGCGATACAATTTTGAATGTTAGAACAACGAGAAAGTTTCCCTTTCGTCTCTGTTACTTTCGTTTCTTAGTCCAGCATATATTTTTTGTTACTCTCTTTTCTTTCTCTCTACGCCGCAATTAACATCAATAATTTATGTACGAAGCCGCCTACGAGGCGCACCCGAAATGATTTGTATGTAGGCTCATGCTCCGGGTAGCTACGTGACACGCTCGTTTACACGCTCGCTCGCTGGAAGATTAATTAAAGCCCGCGTCTCTTAGGTAGAGAAGGGGAGCGTCTTGCGAAAGTCTTCCAACCTCGTCTTTGTCGTCTTTGATCCTACCCCGCGTTCCTTCATTTCTTCATTCAATCTCCTCTTAATTTCATTTAATTACCTTCGAGGAACGTACACGCGTCACGTTCGACTGAAAATATGCTCAGGTTAATTTTATGCTTCGAAAAGAAGAAAGAGACCAGGGAAGGTTGCAAACTTTAAATCGTTGTTGGAGCATCCCTCTGTTAAGATAATTTGCAAGAATCTGGTAGATCGATATCCTATCGACGGATCTCCTCGCTTAACTTCAGGCTTCTATATACCCAACAGCAGGATTGCATGATTGTAGATCAGATATTTTACATTCCACGAAGTTCTTCGTATTTTACATCGTTTTCCTTCTTCTTACTCTTCCTCATTTCATGCGTACCAAGGAATTGATTTCTATTCGAAAGCATCGATTCCGGTACTGCACAAGTCAGTTTAACTTCTTATTGTTTTTAGCATGCTAAAGCAAATTCTTTAGGGTCTTTTACTGATGTAATTACACCAGAGCTGAACGTGTAGTGGACACAGGTGATTTACCCAGACTTGACCATAAGATGGGATCGATCACCGAAGAGATTCCCAACGGTCATTAACCAATTACTTTCGATCCCACTTAGGCTAAAAACGGTGTTTTTAAAGGACGAGCAGCCTACCGTTAAAGCTGTCCTCGACATTCTCCTCTTTCTCGACCTTTGATCCCTCCTACTCTATCTACCGGGCTTAGTTCATCGGCTTGCAAACTGTAATAACTTCCTCGTGAACGAACAAGAACTAGACCCATTCATCCTGGGTTACATGATTCTTGCCAGTTGATTCGTTCAGTCATAAAAAATGTGTGCTTTCTTAAATGTCAGCAGTTCTTGTTTTATATAATCCCCACATTTAATATAACAATTTTAAGCTCGGCCAAATCAATTTCTTAGTGTAGTGTACACAAATTTCTAACATACAGACATAAACTCGAAAGAGCTTCAAACGAAATAGAGAATTTACATTTGCTGAAAGTAACAGCAACCCAATACCTCTAGCTGTCTGGGAAATACGTAAATCACGGCAGCGTGTCGATCCTACCTAAAAAGGTTCCCGCTAGCCTCCGACCTATGATACAATATTGACGATTCGCGCGAGAATTTTAAAAGGGACAGCAAAGCCTGGGTAACGAATGTTCGATGAAACCGTTCACCGTTTAGCTTACATAACGTATTTATAGTCCCATAGTCCCGTGTGAACTTTCCTCTGAACTTTTACGTAATCTCATCCTAATGGAATTTTATCAATTGCCGCGATTTAGACGCGACTGCCTGGCGAACTCATGGCACAGCAAGTGTATGTAGAGGATTTCGAGGTGGAAATAATACAATTGAGGTGATCGTTTCTCGTGCGAGAAAGAGAGAGAGTCACACTTCATCGAGAGAGGCTTGGCTGCTCCTTAAAATTCCGTGCCGATCGGTCGAACGTCTCAATAATTGCTAATTGGAAGGTGGCACGAGTTTAAAAAGTGGCCGCACGTCGTCCATCTCGATGAGCCTGTCAGCTTCGGCCACAGCTTTCGAGTAGGAGCAGAAGAAGAAGAAGAGGAGGAGGAGGAGGAGGACGAGTAATCTTTTCACGTCCAGCACGTAGCAAGAGGTCTTACTCTCTTTCAGCTGGGGGAGAGGAAGAATGAGCGCCGCCTGCAGGGACGAGTACAAATTAATATTAAATTGAATTATAATGACAGTGTTTACCGACCGGGCTAACACACGTACACACTGGCACTGAGGTTGAGAGCTGCTCCAGCAATGGATGCTGCGAACACTTTACCCTCGCTCCTTCTCTGTGTTACATCTTATCAGCGACAACTTGCAAGGAAACATCGCGCACTCTAAATCGTCGGTTTAGAACTTTATGCAATTATGAAAGAATTTCAGGCAGATATGGCGGTGTACATCCTGAGCCTGTGTTCATCACCAACTATAGGTAACCCTTGTATAATATGGTCTTGATACACCTTGAGAGTAGCAGGAACTTTGGTATAACACCAGAACTTTCGATTAAATTCATAGGGAAATCCTGTTGATCAGGATTAACACAAATATTTGTACTATACTACACCTGTACATCATACACGATCGAACATTACAAAGGTGATCGCTTACTAGCTAATCACTCACGCGAACCTTAGTCATATACCAAAGATTGACTTATGAATCTTAATAAAAAAAAAAGTATGAAGGCTCCGTCCTTCATATTCTGCATGCGTTCTACCAATTCTATATCCATCCTTTTCTGACCAAGGAAGGTAGGAGTAAAAGTGAGAAACTTCCTTTTGTTCCTCCTCCGGAATCCTCGCTTCACCTCCGTCACTGTCGGCAGCGTTACGTGGCGCGCGCGCACGTGCGCGATCGCTAATAGAAGACAAAGCTCGTTGGAAAGCCTGCTAGGAAAGTAGCTGGCGCGGATAGGAGCAGTAGGGTGTGAGGGGTACGGGGACACCAGCGAATGACAGCAAGGAGAGCCGTCGCGGAGGCTGGAGAGTGACCGCAGACTCATCGTTGCATGCTCGTACAACCTCGAAGCAGCCTTTCCAATTGTGTAAGCTCTCTTTCTCTCTCTTTCTCTCTCTTACTCTCCCTCTTTCTGTCTGGCTTGTTCAAGTTATACGAAGAATCATAAATGTTCGGTTAATGTGAGTTTGTGGGTCGTATGTATAACTAATCATACGTGTCTATATAATTTGGTTTATATTGGATATTCTAAGGGGATTATGGCTAACATTGGGTCACAACGAATTTGATAGCAAATTTTGGCAAGCTTAGTGAATTTTGTACCATAATAGATACGGTTTATTCCATGCAGCCGGGCAGATTCGTAGTTGTTCCTACTATAGTCTTGGTAGTCTGAGAGGTTACATGTTTTTAATCATGGAAATATGTGGGTTCATATTGCGTTCATAATCAGCTATTACGTTTGAGCATACCTGGGCTTGCATTATGAATATATTATACTTATGATATAATAACAGTTATTCGTTGTAATGAAGACATGATGATGATGAACGTATTAAATTTATAATATAATACTTGTTCATAATATGATAATGAACATATACTGTTCACAATAAGATAATAAGAAAACTTGGATATTCTGTGAAGGTAAAATAACTGATACAGAAGTTTTAGTTTGCTTTCGACGTTCTCGTCCTCATCCACTTTGATCATGTTCCTCGAGTCACGAGGGAGAAAGAGAAAGAGAGCAGCAGGTGTTCCAGTTGTATCGCCGGTCTTATATCACGGCTAAGTCATTATATAACGTATTCATGTGAGATAGGATGCAGCGACGGAGAACTGATCCATGATAGAAAGGGAAAGAGAGAAAGAGATCGACCTTTAATTCGTTTTTCTTTCATAATCAAATTCTGCCTAACTAAAGATCTTTGTAGTTTGTTACACTCCAGCTAGCACATAACAGATCGTACTTTACGCGATCGTTAACTATATGAGTTCTCGAGATGATGATTCGCGAACATGCTTGGGTATTACTAGAGTGGTGAATATTAGGTGAACACGGTATCATTACTAGCTTGGAGATATCGTGTTCATTACATGATGCTTGTTCATGACATATTGATATGGACTAACCTATTAAGTTTATAATACGATACTTGTTCATGGCACGTTGATACAACGATAAATCTATTATCGGGCTTGAAGGTGTGAAAATTCTAATCCCGTCTCAACATCGAGTGACACTCGATACGAGTTTGTTACGAACCTATTAGTGGAAGAGGAACGACGATCGGACAACAAGCTAGAAAGAGAAACGTCGGAAAACGGAAAGAGAGAAGGAACATTTCGCTTTCAAAGTCTATTTCATAACAAAGCCGCAGCCTCGCTGTAGAACTCGGACTCTGCGGTCGACTCGAGGGAGGAGAAAAAGAGGAAGAGAGTGAGGGAAAAAAGAAGATCGCTCGACACCGTTGTATACAGCTGTACGTACTAACGTTCACGGAGTTGTACTTTCAAGATCTTCTCTCTCTCTCTTGCTCTCGCTCTCACTGTGTTGCTTGTTTGGCTTCGACAGTCCCGAGGGCTTTAAATCAAAGGTAAGATCTTTTCCGCAAGAGCGAAAATTGGAATTTTCTCATAGGCTCGCTCTCGTTGACGAGCACTCGTTCCAACCAACAAGAAAGACTCGGCTCGTTCCTCTTGGATTGACGTTTAAACGCGCAACGAGAACAACGCTGAGCACGAGCGAGATAGAAAGAGAGAATCTATGCTTCGGTTCGATGAACGAAAGTAAACGTGATTAAATTCCATTAATTTTTCTTACTTTGTTGAACCTCCATCATTTTTATTCCTCAAGAATGGTGTTGCAATTCGTCACAATTAACCTTTTTTATTTTTATATTAAATATATTTATTATTAATCGATCGAAAATAGTAAAGTTCTGTTTTAATTATAATCATTAATGTAATGGTAACATATTAAATAATATCTTGGGTTTATGTATGTAAGAGTCTACCTACAGGTAGTGCAGTAATAGCACGTTTAATATAATAATAATTAATAGTATACCATTACAACAAACATGAACGATTTAACCTCGAAAATCGCAGCAAAAGTGAATTAGGTCGTGTATTCAAAGCCGCATGAAAAACACCGAGAGACCTAATAGACAGTTCAAGCTGGAGCAACGTTGGTGGGGGAAAGTTAATGACACGAAAAGTGCAATCGAGAGCAGCATTATCTATCATTCCTACCCCCAAGACTATGCTACTGACCTAATGGATTATTAATGTTAATGTCCGTTGAATGGAAACACCGACGAAAATGAGGGGTTTCACGTTATACTGTCTTCTTAGGGCGTGTGTGCGTTTACTACCTAACACACACTTTTCTTGCGTAGTATATGTACCTATATTACACTTATAGGATTCCAATCCATGTTCAATTATTTCCGTTCCAGAATGGTCGCTTTCCTTTTTTCCAAATATGGAAAATGAGGCTTGATGACGCGGCCTAATGAACAATTTATACATGATTGACAACTTGCCGTAAACACGGCCTAGGGGACATACACTTTTTAGCAATACGTGTATTTTAAAAGTATTCACTAAATTACACTTTGTAACAATAAATTCAGATCGAGTATAACTCGAGAAGCCTATTATTTCAACCTTAACAAATTCTCACACGAATAGTGTAATCCCACACTTAGTCATGAGATTAACACTATTGTGTTACGATCGCTACAGTTCCTAGAGGACCAAATCTGAAAAAGGTGTAAAAGCTTTTGAATAGAATTTTGAATAATCTAATTTTATCACGAAAGGACGTTTCCCTTGACACTCTCGATACACGCATACACAAAGTCACACATAGCGATTGCACCTCCGATCGGACTGCGCTATCTCTCTTTTTCCTCTTCTGGTCAGTCCGAGCACATACACTATCTCTATCTCACTCCCTCTTATTCGCGTCTATACGTCGGGCCAGAGGTGGCTCGAGTGCACGGGATCGCAGCTATGCTGTGCCATGCCAGGAAGATCGCCATGCTCTTACCTCTTCGAAAGGGAGAGAAAGGGACAGAGAAAAAGAGAAGGAGAGGGTTGGTAGGCGCCTCCTCGTCCTAGAGTTATATTTAGATTCGCGCTGAGCGTCTTCGTGCTTCTTGTTTTACATCTGCTGACCAACACACCACCACCACGAGCACCAACACCAGCATCAACATCACCACTGTTCGCTATTACCACTATAGCAAACAGGCCTGTCCTAGTCATCGTCACCGTTACCCTCTTCCTCCTCTAGACCATTTTCAAAGAACTCTTTACTTCCTTTTTTTCTTTCTGACCAGGTACTTTAAGGCTCGTTTATCGCGTTTATCGACAGGACGGAGATTGGCAGTCAACCTGTCAACGTGTGCCCAGTATGAGAATGCATGATTCTGATGATGACTGATACGTGTCATACGATTTTATGATTCGTGTAGGATGCAAAAGAAACGAGGATAGATGATGATGATTATTGTTGTAATAATAATGATGATAAAGATAATTAGTGAGCAGTAAACGCAACGATTGAAGTACTGGGTAATACAGCGTGTCTCGCGATAAGTATCAGATAATACAGTAGTTAGACTACAATAGAAAGGTACAAGCTACTATTTGTATCACATCTTCTAAACCCTAAATAATCGTCGTAATAAAGAGCAACTAAAATAAAATTAAAGATGTACCTGTACCCTCTCGGGGCTTCCTAAAAGCAATACAAATTGTTTTATAGAATCTACAATTCAACAGGATGATTGCGTTTGGTGTCTCACCCTGTATATGCTCAAGACCGAAGAGTGCATTAGCAAGAAACAGAGCTTGACTGGGTGCATGCTTATTTTTCCTATCTTTTTTTTTTACATACAGGCAGAAGCCCGAATGAAATGAGCGGATAATGAAAACGAAACGTGTAGGTTCAATCTCGTGGAAGCTCGAGAGAGCAGGTATGCGTGGGTTGAAGGGAACTGCGTGGCTGCTGGTCCTCGGGATCAAAGGTCGAACCACTGCTTCTTTGCGTTTCCCGCTATCATTGCATCCTTCTCTTCTTCTTCTCTTTCTTCCTATGCCTATATTACCACCAAGTACAATGTAGCAATATCGTCTTGGGAGAAAAAGGGAAGGGGGAAGCCCGTCGTTACGCATACCATCCAGGAATTATCGGTGAGAACTTCCGTTAGGTGATGGTACGAGTCAGCTTTTGATACGTTGGGTCGAACTCTGGGATTGGTATGTGATTTGCGAGTATTTACGTATATCTTCAGTTACTTTTGTACTTTTCACAATTTTTTGCGTTGCACATTTTTCTAGGTTGATCACAATACGCTGGAGATATCCTTCGCCAGGTAATTATTTTTTTTCTTCTCGCAACACTTTTTTGTACGATCGTCGAGGCGAGGAGGCGATCGAGATCGATCACATAAATTCGTGCACGCGCGCACACGTCGCAGGTGCCGGCTGTTGCATTTTTTTTCGTTCGCCGATCCTATCCTTCCCGATCCACAAGGAAACAATTCCGTGTGATATAATCGTAGGATACGCTCGAGTTATGCTATACCCGCTGATACTTTTTTTTCCTGTTTTTGTTAAATAAGTCAGTTCCTGCCTACCTTCTACGGGTTAAATGTTTATCGATGTAAAGGATGTATATGAGCTCATTGAAATTTGATGAAACACTGATCCTGTTATAATGTTGATCACTGACTCGAAGCATGCGATAAATGGTTAGGCAAGGACCAAGTTAGACTTGAACTTGATAAACTTCTACTATTGTGACGATCAGAGAGAAAGAGAAGATCATCGACCATCGATATAAAAGCCTTCGACTTTGACCTTGGTTTTCGACAAAGAATAAGATTTCGACCGCGAGACAGTCAGCCTATTGTAGTCCAGCCAGGACCAATGTAATAGCTGAAAGGACTCCGAACTTCAGCATACTGATCTTGTCAGATTCATTGAGCTCGTATAAAAGATTGGTCGATGGTGGGTCAAGAGACACAGAACACTAGCTTGGTAACGTCTATAGGGATCTCACAAATGAGAAGAAAGAACGTAGAGGTAGTTCTTCTATTTTATTTTGAAGGGGGTACCTTTTCCAGGTACCTCGTGTATCCAAATCTTGAGTCGTAATGTGTTGGGTGAAGCTTCCATTGTGTCTTTCGGTTAATGCAATTATTAGAGAATAATGATTAATAGGTTAAGAATCTTGTTTTAGCGATGATCAAAGTGTTTTTGGTTCGGCTTGGTTCAAGAACATATGCACACGTCTATAAATCCATATATGTAATAGATAAAAAATCACCCTATTCCATGAATGCTTACGTTAGGTTGAACGACAACGAAGGAATAGATGTCTAGAAAAAGCAAGGAGGAGAAAGAAAGAAAAGATGAGAGAAAGCAATGAAGGATAAGCGTAGAGTAGAAGAGGAGGAACCTAAGGAGCGTATTTTACGATCGAATCGATTATCCACGGGCCTGCACGTGGGGAACCACTTCAGCAACGAACGTGTGTCCGACGGGGAAGAGCGCCAAGGTCTTCCACGGTTGGAACTCGCCGTGCGGATTTAGTTACGGCCCGTTGTTGCCGCGCTACATTGCAGCTTTACTCTCTCGTCCAAAGCGAGCGAAGACCGCGAGAGAGGAGATGGACGAGGAGGTGGAGTAGCACCGGAGAGTAGAGTACGAACCTTCGAGGATATGAAATGCTCGACGTTCACGATGCAAACGTACATCCTAGCTTCTGGTCTCTGATCACCACCAACCTAAGTTCACCTTGAAAATCTTCGTACCACGATATTACTCCAAGATCGATCAGCCTACTCAACAGCTACTGCATATGCTGTATAACCTCGTGATGTAACAAAGAAGAAAAATTACCCCCAAATATCTTTCAACGTAACAAACCCATCCCCAAGCTCCTGGTCTTTTTCAAATCAGTCCAATTTTACATTGGAAACTTACAGCAATACACCAAAACCGTTCAGATCGCCTGCTACCGCCTTTACCCTCTATATACTCTGTGATTCACTGGTGACGTAACGATGCAGAAAAATCCAGCCGAAAGATCATCATCATCCGAACGTTGATCGAAGCTACACCTCGGCAAAGATTTCAGGGTGGCTCATCGATCACGCCGGTCCATCGCGTTTTCTTTCGGTCTGCTTCTCGAACCGGTACGGCCTCGGGCGTCGTAAGACGGTCCGAGTAATAAAAAGGGAGACGGAGAGAAAGAGACGGGCTGAAAGTTGAAACGAAACGATGGAAAGGAGGAAGATATCTCGTGGTGTATCGCGTCTAGTCTCGCGCACACGCTTTTGCTTTGCTTTGCTCTACACTCTCTTCCTCTCTTTCTTTCTCTCTACTGTTCCAAGAAGTGAGGTGAATCGTTCGAAAAAGAGATCCCGTAGTAGACTCACATCGTAGTAGCTTTTATCTATCCATCGTATGTGCGTCGAGATAGAGATGGGATAGAAAAAAGGGGGAAACAATCGTCGTGACGTATCCCGCGAAATAAATGTCTTGAGAGAGAAGATAAGAGAGAAAGAGAGAGAGAGAGAGATTGGCCGAGTTGAACGGCGTTCTTTCGGGATTCTCACGGATGCTGTCTGGTCTTGTACGACGGGTAATCGTAAAAATGAATAATCGTTTCCTCCGGAGGTGGACGATGGCCTGTGGCTCGTTCGCGGCCGGCAAAAGCGACGACGAGACGCCTCTTTTACTCTCTCTCTCTCTTTCTCCCTCTATACATACCTCTCTCTCTCTCATCGTCTTTTCGATTTAAGTCAAGTCCCTTCTCGCGTTCCTGGATATCTGCCGGTTACTCGCGCTCGTCACTTGGAATTACCTTCGAGCAGCCGTGCAATTGGATAACGGTCCACCGTGTTACGCATCGAAATATATATATATATACATATGTATAGTTTTAGAAAGAAAATGTAAGATTTACAAGATAAGATTTGTTTATCTACCCATAATATATTAATTACAATAGTGAAGTTGGGATTTAAAAAATTAATTTTTCGTTGAAAAATTTCTATTAATTATCAATGTAAATTCGAAGAGACCCACAGACCCATTTGTGATAGTAAAATGAAGAAGGTAAACCGGAACAGATAGGTCGGAAATTCGACGTTTACTGTTACTCATCATACGTGTTTAGCATCGATACTTCCTAAGCACCTTCTTTCCTTTAACGGTGGCGGTAGATTCGTTACGGTACCGAGGTGTTCTGTGAGCGGTCTTATATGACTGCTAAGTATACGGTTCATGTGTAACGTTCAGGCGGGTACGTCGACGCCCTTGAACAATAAACCGCGAAACTCTTTTTCCCGTCGATCGTGCTCTCTCACTCATTCTACTACGTACGGACACACACGTATACACTTTTTTCCATTCCCCGTCACTAATTTTCTTCATAGAAGAAAATGGTAAGGTCGCTCGCAAAACATGACGGTTGAAATGATTTTTCTGTCTTGTTATTTATTGCAAAAAAGTGTTCGTTCGCTTGAAGCTCGTATGAAAAATTTATATGAAAAAAAAAAATGTTTATGCGAAACGCCCCGTCCGCGAGGCAATTCGAAATATCCGAAGGAGCGGACGCATTAATCACGGTTCGCGCATTGTTGCCCGGGGAGAAGAATCGTGGAACGAAGAGAGAAAGAGCTTCGTGGCTTGGTCGCGATTTTTCCGACCGTTAAGCAGCTTCGAGCGTAATAATCGATTTGGCTGAACGAAAAGAAAAGAAAAAAGGAGAGGAGGAGCTGGAGAATCTCTCCGTTTATATTCCTTCGCTCGAACGTATCGAGAGGGAATTTAACGAATTCGAATATCCCGCGCTTTTTCTCACCTTGGTCAGGTGCACCAATATGGCGGAGGCGCCATTTTGTGTCCAGGAAAAGAAGTGTTTGAAGTTGAAGTGAAGTGAAGTGAAGTGAAGTGAAGTGAAGTGAAGTGAAGTTGAAGTGTTGAAATCTTCGTTACTTCGAAGATTTTAATTGCTAACGTTCGTAACGTTTCTTTAGCGTTGTCTAGGAAGTGAATTACAATTGGGTTAGCAAAAAAGGCTCGAAACGTCACGAGATTGCTCATGTCTTCTTTTCTTTTTGTCTGTGTCTAACTAGCTTGAATTTATCACGATAAGCTGTGCAGGATCGACGATTAAATTCCAAGGGTCCCAAAGAAAGGAAGTGTTGACAGATATGGTGAATTCAAAGGCACTCGTATTTCCTAACCAAACTCTTGTTACTTTTAATTAATACTCCAGCTACAATCGTTTCCTGTCGCGGAAGCTTTCAGGATCCAATCAAGGAATTAGCCAAGAGTTCTGACGAGCCGAGTTTACCGTATAAAATCGCGTACGTGCGCTTTCTTTCTCACAGATACGCACACGTACATATGCACATGCACTGTGTGCTTGCAGGACGATCAGTCGAACGATCCGTCGCTTCCGATACTCTTCTTGAGGGTCTTTGGCGGCTCCTTTCAACGCCGTAACGTGCGAGATTGTGAACCATGAAATTATGTATGAGCTATAACGTAATCCACATTACCATTTGTAACAGGACGCGTCAGGAATATATTATATTCGGACGTGGGACTCTTTCTACGGTCTTGCGGGACTTTCTTCCGGCTTTGCGATCATTTAATTTGTGTTCTTCCAGTACTCATAACCCAGGTCGAAAGTTGTCCTAAAATAATTCCTTTCTAGATCACGATTTTGGTTTTTACATTGGCTCGAGTCACGTCTAACGGTAAAAGATGACTGATTTTTGAATACTATTTAAATTAATTTTTTAAGCTTAATGATCTGGAGAGACTCATCACTTATCTCGTTAAATATTGTTACCGTGAAAAAAAAACTTAAACGCCCAATAAAAAAAATCCCCTCTTTTGTTGTTCTTTTCTCTCGTCCTGCTCTAGTCCTCCTCATTCCCGAGAGAAGGTAGCTACTTACCCAAGTGCGTCGATCCCTAAAGAGGTTCTTCTTTCTGCTGTCCTCTTCCACCCTCAGACTCAAACACAAATACTCGGAAACTTACACAAACTTACACGTATACTCGTCTACACTCTCACGGAGAATTCCGCGATTACTTCGAATGCCAACCGGTATCCTCCTCCCTCGCTAAAGCGCCTATCCGTCTCTTTGTGCGTTCTCGCGAGAGCGCCCGAACAAGTACCTACATACGTATACTAACGTTAAACCGTAAGAACGCGACGACTTATACAAGAAGGCAAACCGAGAGGTTCGGGGTCACGTTCACACGAGCCAGCCCACACTTATTAATTCGTTATTTCTAATTAACATTAATGCTGACTATCCAGCAATAACGCAGAAAATTAAAAAAAGCAAACAAAATCATCGGAAGATCAGACGTGTGAACACTGGCCAACCTGTCAAGGATGAACACAGTTCTGTTAAATATTAATTTCTTTCCGATTGGATCGTATTGTTAATGATCGATTAAACTGTTCTTTGATGGCAAAATGAATATAGTTATCGTAATTACACATTTTGTCGTTAAAAACGGAAAAAAAATGTTGCATCTCTCAAATGATCAAGCCACTTTACGGTTCCCTTTGATCCGGCTTGAGCTATTCATCGTTAACTCACAGGGAAAACTCGCAACGAGGGTTTCTAATTGGGATACGAAGTCTGGGATAGTAATGACTGTGAATCGAATACGCAAGGTCGTACATAACCGTTAAACCTGTAACACTGGCGCCTGCTCTGAGAGCGATGGTTAGAGTCTATTGTAATTTATGATTTACATCGAAAAATAACGTTTCTCTCGATCCTCGGTAATTTAATAAAACGTGCGTGTAATTTCCATAAATCCTCGATATACCAAACGATGGCGATTGTTGTATATATCAAGCTCGGGTTTCTATCGTGCAGCGTAGGATAGCGTTCAAAGGCAAAATCTTGGCTGTCAAAGGATAAAAATCGCTCATCAATATTATCCGGGTCCCATCTAACCTGGAGATTCGATCACGGAAGATTCCTTTCCATTTCTCAGCTGTAGAATCAATCGCGAATTATTTATTATACTCCGCGAGAACGCGGACACGACACGACGGTGTCCTTATCAGGATCCAGGGGGGTCCTTTAAAGGGCAAGCGGACGCAAACGAGTCGAATCGAATATGAGAGAGCCGTGGTATCGAGAGTGCCCTATCGGAGGCTAAGCATGCCGAGCATGTTCGGCGATCGGTGTATTATCGACGACAGGCCACTCTCGATAGGAGACAGAGAAGGCTTATTTGGCTAGGTGGACCGTTATACGGAACGAGCCAGACGTGACAGCGTCGCTCATTGTCGGTGACCGTCGGCCAAGCTATCCCATCGCTGCTTCCAAACGATCTACTCCTTCGATTTGGTAATGGAGAGTGGGGGGAGCCCGTATTAGATGAATCGAAGCGTATCGCTGATCTCGTTATCGATAACGAACGTTCTAGCATCTTTAGGGATGGAGATTGCGGGACATTCATTGCACCGGATAGCTATTCTTGTGAACGTTCATGAGGTACGGAGTGATGATAAATGGTAATGATACGTTGATGATGTACTTTAGTGAGATGTAACGATCGCGATAACGCGTTGATAATGTTAAGCGATCGGTGTCCTACGTCGTATTTAACTCAAACTCTGCGTGTAATTGTGTTGAGAAGATGTATGTTAGGTGAATATGTTCATCATGTGAGTCAAGGTAGAGATTGATGGGAAATATCAAAAGTAATGAGAATCTCCAAGGCTTATCGCGAATACCAAGACGAATAGGAGTGACAGCTGGGTTTCGAGTTTACGGAATTTCGAAAATGAAGACAATCTGTAAGCACCGCAGCAAAAGTTAGCCCGCATACGGAATCTCAAAAACACCAAGAACAGGCTATTTCGTGTAGGTGCCAATTTTATCGACCAGCTTGATCGTATAATTTCAGGAATTATCATGCTCACGAAGTTCAGGAAATTGGACCACGTTGATTTACATTTCAACGTAACAACAACGAAGACGTCTCGAATCATCGATCAATGTACACGAAACGTGCCGTCGAAAATATCAACTCGTCGAACGGGTTCACTGACTCTGGTAAAAGCTGCTTGAGAATTCCCATTGAAAACTTGTATTCCTTCAAAAGAGTAAGTAACGAGTGACCACACGACGAGGACATATGCCATCTCTCACATACGAAAGATCTGAAAAATCATCTACCTTACATCATTCATATCCCAAAGTCCCAAAGTTAGCAGGAAAATCCTAATGAATATTCTCGAAAGTCAAAGCAGCACCGATCGATCTTCGAGGAAAGACTCCGGAGGGAACAGGGCCCGATGATGCACAGAGAAGAAGGATTTTGTCGGGCAAGAAGGGACGGGTGCTCCGGCAGAAAAAAGAATAAAGAGGAAGGATGAGCGAGGATAAGAAAGCAAACAAGAAAGAAAGAAGGAAAGAAAGAAAGGAAGAAAGGAAAGAAAGAAAAAGGAAAGAATGAGAGGAAGGGCGAAAACCGCGGCTGGTGTCGTGCCGGTGTACACATAACGTGTATTAATGTGCGTTAAGACGCGGCGAAACGACGTGGCAGGCCCACGGGTATAGGATGACACTCGGTGTAAGGCCCCTCGATCGCCTTCCATCGATTCCCACTCCGAGACCTCCGCTCGTTCCCTGTATATGTATGTATATATATATATATATATATTTCTTTCTCTCTCTCTCACTCCCGCATGTGGGCCGGCGTGCGGGTAACGGCGAAAAGTGCCGAGCGTAGTCGAGCAATCCCGAGCGGTCTTACCTCGGGCGATTTCGCGAGAGCTCGTGCGCGCTCGGTTCGACCTTGAACGGGCCCTCTATGGTCTATGCCACTGACACGGACCAAGGACGGGGGGGCCCCACGGTTGGGTACCGGCGTGCTGTTGTCCCGAAACGCGGTCGTGGAACTCCGCGCGCGAGCGCTGGAAAGTGTTCGCCCGATGGCAAACTCTTTTTCGTGCCTTCGTATTCTTCCCTTCGCGCCTACCATTGGCGTAGGATCCGACGGGCCCCGAGATATATCTCTCCTTACTATACCTGCCCTTTCGTTAGACGTTCTTCGCTATGAGACAGTCTATTATTCGTTCTTTGCGTAAACATTTCTCCTTTGATATACATTCCCTTTTTCAATTATTATAAATAGTCGATTGCTTGTTTTATATTAGGATTTTTCACCCTTTTTCTATTTTTGTAACGAAATTTTTAGAAATATCGAAGAAAATAGAGTAGTAGATCGAAATCGTGCAATTTTTTCTCTCAAAAGTTTTCAGGTTACTTTGCTATATAATTATCTCAATGGCGTGGAAGCTATGTTACGAAAGGTAAGGTAAGCGTTATATATCCGCGAAAGCATTCGAAAGTTTCCAACGTCATCGCAGTAACCGCAGCAGCGTAGCTGCAGCGCCGCTGCGTTGCGATGTACTCTGGCAGTCGCGAAAGGGTCAGGGATCATGCCACGAAGAGGGCAAGCAGCGCGGTGCGCGTTGGGCCAATCCCTCGAAAGGATCCTCATGCAGATCCGTTTCTGCGAAGACGAAATGCAGTAGGAGTTCGACGTAAAAGAATGAATCGATATTCTTTTTAATTCTTTAAAGAAGGATTACGTACTTTTTAAACGGTTCACGTGATCGTTAATAAATCGTTCTCGCTGGTTTCGGAAACGGCATAGAAAAGAAGAAGTTTGAAATTTATACCCACGCGAAATAACTTGATCACGCCAATGCCGAAGGGTCGAACCTTCGGTCCGCCCTAAACCACTGCGGCTACTCGTTGAGCTCCAGCAGGGCCATCTCGAGTCGGTGCATGAAAAAAAAATGGCGACGAAAGTAAAGGCGGGATCTGGGCGTTGGCCCTAAATCTAACGAAATACTTGCCCACTGGCGCGTTCACGGGATGATAATGTAACTTGTTCGAGTGGTATCGTTTCTTTTTTTCTTTCTTCCTTCCTCTCCTCTATTTTTTTTTCTCCCTCTTTGACTTTGCCCCTCTTTCAAAGACCGCCCCAGAACACGGGACATCGTATTTCGTGATTTATAACGAAGCTCGTTAATTCTTTCGCTTAATCGGATCGCGAATTAGTTGACGTTGCTAGTTCGTTCGACCTAATCCGTTGTCATTCCACGATATGATTGTTCGTGAACCCAGCAGGATACTTTCCTCGACATCGTCATATTTACACAGCGAAAGAAAGAGAGAGACGCGAGATGTGAATCGATTCGGACATTCTTTTCCTCGTCGGTGCATCGACCTCATCTCAAAGTCTCCTTCTTGATCCTTCTTTTTTCGTCTTCTCGCTGCCTTAAGGACGCCAGAGGAAAGAGAGGTTTATCCTCTGTCGGAGTGAAATTTCGCTCGAATAAGCACATCCGACGAAATCCTTTCCGAAAGAAGGAACATCGCGTATACCTATACGCACACATATCCACATTTATTCACCCACACGCGTTTTACCATTTGTTCTTCGTAAAACTTCCGCGTGACAGGAAAGATCCTTATCCTGGGACACGCGGACAGGAGAAAAATGATCGCTCCGATGAGCAACAATGATAATGATAACGACAGTTTACACTTGTCTCCTCGTTATTGTGAACACACAAGGCCTAGACGAGGGGACCAAGTACGAATCAATATGGAAGTCATGCAAATCTTACTCGGAGGTCAACCGATCGGTCTCACGGAACATCATCATACAAAAGAAGAAGAAAGAACGACGGAGGCATTAGAAGCTAGGGAAGAAGAAGAACAATTTTCTAGGCACTTCCACGAAGCCCGCTAATAATCGCGAGAAATTCGCCTTACCATGTCGACGATAAGAGACCATGGGTGCCTCTTTTAACATACAATGTCGATCCTAGCTCGTCAATTACTCTCAACGCGTACCTCTATTATAGGCCGGTGATGAGTGGTTTCTCGTCCTTTCCTGTATCACCCCCCTCCCTCCACCCCACCTTTCTCCTCATCCAGGATTATGCATAAAGGCTGTCGGGAAAGGAACTAAGTTATTGCGCCACTAACGCGACTACTACCGGCTTCTTTCTCTTCTTCTTCTTCTTCTCGGGAGCTAACGAAAGACCGTAGGAACGGGATTCGACCGTGAAAACATCCGTTAATGGAATTAACGTCTTCGAAGAAGCGATCCTTGCTAATTTCCATACTAAGGAAACAAGATACCATGGTGGTGATGCTGATATTCCCTTTTTACATCCCTATTGAGCTTGTCTTTCTGGAGACTCTTCTCGAAGGGTGATCGAAAGGTAACCAAGGGTTCGATTGCTTTAGCAAAAGCTGATCGAATGCTGGGTCGATCAAGCTGTTCCAGCCAGGAGAAGATACATATAGCATTTGTCTGGAGTCCTTTTATTGCTGCTCATATCGTAAGAATTCTTTCGTCCTGCAAAATTGGCCAGTGCTTATGCAGATTGGCAAATTATTTGGAATAACAGCCAAGGTTCGATCTATCAGATATTGGATCGTTACAATGTTGTGATGTTCTTTGCTTGCTCTTGCAGCACGCACGCACCTGCGTACATATACCTGCACTTTTGCGTAAGTATGGCCACACCTTTTTAAAACGGCCTCCACCGGTGATCACCAGCATCTTTCGTACAGAAGGCCGCTACAATTTAAGCGCATCATCGTTTCGCCGGGTAATTTAGTACCTAATTAAGAGCCCAACTGCGGTTTAGTTCTTTGCCCTTTATCGCTCCCGGTCTCTCTCTCTCTCTTTTCTCTCTTCCTGTGTATATGTATATATGTATGTATGTATAATATGTATAACTGAACTCGAACGAGACGCATAAATCGCCTGTAAAAGTGGCATTAACTGCAAAACCACGTTACGTGTAGTCCGCAAGTTGTACCCAAGCTTATAATGAATATATGTATCGTCCCTGTCGCTGCTCGTGGTTATGTGGGTTAAACAAATTACAAACGACCCTTGCATAGTAAGAAAATTTCACTATAAACTGGCTAACCGATGATTGAAATGGGATTTTTAGATTGGACTAGAATATTTCCATTATTCATTGATGTGACAATTACAAAAAGTTCTAATTTTTTCTGTATACCTTAAATGATGGAAATATTCAATTACTTGCATATAAATGTCACAATTATGTGTTTATGTATTTATGTAAATGGCATGAACTTACGGTCGCGTCTATTTTAAAAACTTCATTGGTACTTTCTTTCTTGTTCTTCTCTACTAACACGTTCGTTCTTCAAATTTGTTTCCTGCCTCGTTCGAGCCTGCAACAGAAAAGCCAAATTTCATTTTCATCTGTCATCTGGTTTTTACAACCCTTACTAATGTTATGTCGTGATAAAATGAATTATTTCTAAAAAAATGTTATTCAGGCACCTAGCTCAACATCGTCATTATCCTAAAAAGGATCACTATTTTTATTGATCTACTTTTTCCTTTCCCTTTAATCACCCCAACAATCTTGGTCCATAAAAGCTGATGAAATTGCAAGGACAAAAGACGGTGAAAGTCGTGCAACAGATAGAAAAGACAGGTATAACTGTGGCCGGTAGCCATGGCCGGTAACTTCAGGGCCAAATTGGTGTGGCTCGCCGACAAAGATAGAACGACTCGTTTTCATCGGGCATGTACCTCACGTGCAACGTCCTCGCACCACCATTTCCTGTTTCCTTCCTTGTCGACGGCCGCCAGAAACCGGAAAATCCACAAAAGCCATACGTTATCTCTCTCGGCGCGTATGCCGTGGCGTGGGTTCGTTTCTCGGTGTGTTAACACTCGTGTGGTGCCTCGGAAGAGAGATATGCACGTTGGCCGCATATCTGAGTTCAACTTTGTGCACTGTAACCTCCAGTTCGTCATCTTTCTCCCGTAGCCTTCCACAGGCCATCCTTCTAGGATGAATAATCTTAACGCGATCAAGATGAGCCGGAAAAACGGCACCAATCGGAACTTCAGACATTGAAAGATTTCTTTATTGAGAATTCACGTTCTTCTTTCTTTTTTTACCTGTCCTAATGATTGGAACGATTTGTGATGGATTACCACTAACACCGATCGATCGTTAGGTAATCATAATTAGGTAAACAGTGTGACGGTACAGTAGCTAACGCGTTAAATATGAGAAAATAGCCTCCTTCTTCTCCTTGTGCCCGTAGCACAATACGTATAGGGTAGAAATCTCTAACGAGCGTTATGCCTTTTAACGCTTGTGCTCTTCTACTCCTGGGGGGAGACGCAACTAAGGCCCTAATAGGAGTATACTGTCGTGCTGAGCTCGTAGACGTCGTAAACAACGCGACGAGACGAGACGGTTTCCTTCTCGGGTTGGAAGGTGTTTTGACCTGTCTAGGAAAACACGGGCAAGTTCTTGGTGCCAAGAACGACACCAACCAGGTCGTGCTTTCTTTACGGATTAAGGAATTATTCAAATTACCGACTGACCGGTCCGTGTTGAGTAGGGTACGCACGGAACTTTCTTCTATCTCTACATCTATCGGGAGAATAGAGGAGAAAAAGAATGAAATTTATTGCTGTCGAGAGAAAACACCAGTGGGGAACACGGTAGGGAGTGCACAAAACGATAAAATAGGAATCGTATTAATATTTATACAGGTAGCTCTCGTATAACGCGCTTTGGATTTTTAAAGTGTTCACCATGTACAAGGGTGGTCCTCGTTTAGTACGGTCTCCAATTCTTTCGTGCGGTACGATGGACACTTTATAGCAGACATAGACGGTAGCACAGATGTTAAAACGGCGATAAAAATTAAAAAGAGATACTATTTCCCGAGGCGTGGGAGAAAAATTTGCGGTATAAAAATGGTGGTTGTCGTAGAAAATGCCGGTTTACAAGCCACCGCTCGATTAAAGCCGAGGTAAGGACACCGTAAAGTGCCTTACCGCGATAAGGTTTAAAATTCTGAGTGGTTTTACTGATTCTCCCGATCGGTTTTAATACTCTCGACAACACGAGTACTTCTGCAAGTGTAAAAGTAAGAGAGAGAGAGATAGAAAAGGATGTTTCTAGACAAACGGTCATTGCAGGATTTAATTACGTCGTTACGGGTAAGAGTAATCGCTGAAAGCAGCACTGTCACGGCTTTTAATCTGCGGACACCTCGGCTATTATTTCGTGCTCGTTTCCACCTAGGCTTTGTCACCGTTCTTTTTTCCACTTCCAAAGGCCGAGGCTTTCACCTTTGTGCAATGTACGTATTGCTAGCTGTTACTCCAGATCTCTTTGTCATTGATATCGTCTATCGATGATCCCTTGGCTATCGATCGACGCTTCTTCTCTCGATATTGAATCGTAACGCGACGTCACTGGCTCCCGATCATTCCTATCGAATCATCCTCCTCCAGCACGTTCCTTAATGGAAACGTTTATATCGAAACTTTTTTGGTATCACTGCTGGCAACAATAACGATACTTATCGGTGAGTATCGCTGTTGTCGATTCTGCTTCGTAAGGGCTGTGACAAGACACTGGATATATACGTTGTTGCTGGTGTTGGGTCAAGTGGTCTACTTGGTAATTGGATTTGATGCTACTGTTTGGGGTGTTATAATTATTTTTATTGTTTAGTTTAATTTGATGTGAATTTAATGAAGTAACATTGTCCTTCCTAGTTCGTATTTTATATAAATCACGTGATCACCAACTAGGTAACAATTTCTATACCAGTCCAAAGACCATATTTCCTAATCAACATCCTTCTCATAAGTTTCCTACACTTCTCATTGAAGTAAATCTTCATCGTTTCGCGATAACGCGAAGCAAATTTTTTTAAAGGAACTTCCTGGCTCTTAACGAGCCGTACCGTTGAAAATCTTTTTTTCTTGCCACTGAGAGCAAAGTGGCAAGACAGAGAAGGGAAGATCGTTCAGTGCGTTCCTTTCGTTCTGCTTCACGCACACCCGCGTGACTCAGATGAGGAGGACTAGTGCTGGAAGGACGAGGGTGGGGAAGAAGGTGGGAGGAAAGAGGATGTTGGGAAGAACCCAGCCAGGAGAACTCGACCTCTACCTTGTGGTCACCGTGCAGCGTGGAATTCGTTCGGGGAAAAGGATCTCTCTCTCTCTTTCTCTAACCCTCTACTCCTGTTTTGCATATTACACATCGTTCGAGAGATTTGGTCTTTAGATTCACCCCAACCTAGAGGTCCCAACTCACCTTCATCATTAGGTCCACCCTCCCACTTGATACTCGAAGTAGAACGATCGCTTTTTTCTCATACACTCCTATTCACACCACAATCACGTTCATTTCTTAGCCCGAGGTAAGGATGTCGACGTTAGGCCCATCTCCAATCGTGACGTATACCCGGTGGCGTGTTATTACCTGCACGCGCTACAATTTCAGCCGAGTTTCCAGGTTACACGAGAGGTAGAGGTTACGATACCACCTTTTTTCTTCCATTTCTTACTTGCTTTAGCGCGTGACGCACAAACTAGATGTACTATAAAATCGTGCCGGGGTTATAAAGTCGTACCTACGTAGTATATACATGCGTGCGCGCGCGCGGCCACGTATGATCGAAAAGAGAGCAGTTGGTGCATTCCGAACCGACTCCGTGGTAATTTCCGCTCATTCGCATCGTAATACATGTTAATTTCTGTAATGAGCACGAACTATCTCTCTCGTACCGCCGAACGAATACAGTGTTTACAACGTATCACGTTTACATTTCACGCGTGGCGGCAAATTTGAAATGCGTTACCGCGTAGCACGGACACCATTTTGACCATTTTCTGATTATCGAATATTCGTAATGCATATCAATTCGTATAATATGCCGCAGAATCTCTCTGTTATCATCGATGAAACGTAGCATTTATCATGCATTAGATACCACATTCCACGTGGTGCGATATTTAAAATAGGTAAAATATATTCCACAGTCGTCCGCCATTTCGTCAATTTTTTTCATAATAAAATATTCCTAGTACATATAAATTCGTATAATTTGCCTAGAATCTGTTTATTATTATCAAGAGAATGCGGTATGCACCGTATATTAGATTTACATCTACGTCCTGCAGGATTTCAAGTCCGTTACGTGTATTCCATAATCATGGCGTATTACGTGGCGGGAAATTCAAATAGAAAAACGTGAATTGGATCGTTTGTCTTGATTTTTTTTTTCAATTTTCTCATCATCAAATTTCCGATCCGTCCTCTGGAGAGCCATTTTACGATCCTTCTTTCAGCATTCTTCAAACGAGTCATCGATAAAGTTACGGGGAGAAGAAACGACGCTCGTAAACAGCGATCGGACGAGATCTGTTATCGAGAGGCTCGCTTGCATAACTTCGAGCAAGGAGTGCGAGTGGAAAGGAGAGAAAGAGAGCAAGAGAAAGAGACCATCGTCGTTTCTCTAAACGTTTTCCACTCCGACCGATCGATCTCGATCGCCCGAGAACGTATTCCACCTTCGGACGATTCGCAGAACGACGGACGCTTCCCATCGCGTTCCGTGACAGTGCCATTACGACGATATTACGACTACGATCGTATTTCGAAATTATCGGGCCGCTTTTAACGATACCCTACGCGACACACACACGTTCAAACGTTAAATCGATAATCTCGCTCGATGATTTCAAGTACCTACATATGTTAAACGGTCATTGAATGAAGACAAAAAAAAAAAGGGGAAGGCTAATGTTTAAACGAGCATCGAACGCAATTATACACGTACGACGGCCATCTTGAAAATTAGTTCTCTTCAAGAAATACCGAGATTCGGCGAATGATCCTCGCATTAGTCCTCCTTACTTATACGAGCTCACCATTACGTTGTGTAATCACCCATGAAAGAGCACTTAGAACATCGTTATCGTGAGCCCGTACTACAAACGGAACTATTATATAAAATTATGAGACTGTTAAGGGGTAACGTGATACTTACGCCTATCTCTCTCTCTTTCCTAGTGATTATTACTTTTACGAAAATTAGTTTTCTCGCGATCAGCTTTGCACACCGGCATCGTCTTCGAACTTTTATCCATCGACACCGTGGCGTACCGATCGTTATATAACCTCTTTCGTTCGCCCGGAGAGAAAACCTCCGGCTAACCCACTGAACTCTAAAAGAGGGACAAGAGACAATGGATTTACGAAGTTTCTAACCTGAGCAATCACCCAGAAAGTTATATAATTGTCTTTTCTCTTTTAGTTGACATTTTTAGGAAGATTCTAACAGCCATTTTGTTGAATATATTCACCCACGTGATACTTTTGCTCCAATCACGTGCTCGTACATCGAACTTGACTTTATATACTTTTTACATCTGATAAAAAAAAAAAAATAGGCAACGTTATGCATCATACAATATTTTTCATCCAACGAGAAAAAGGTAGAACCCTTCTACGGTGGCATGGAACGGCACAAGGAACGGATTATGTTTCATGTAAATAGCGATACATGAGATCAGTCACTTACCAGAGAGGAGGGAACACCAAGTGCACCGAGCGTCGGTACGAGTGCATCGCTCGATTCAATGCAAACGTCTGCATTAGTTGACCAACATGTCCGAGAGAGATACCTTCTCGGGGATTTCTGCGTGATCGGTACGATCTACCGCCATTCTACCTGTTAAACGTCGTTCTGGGAAGACAGAGAGAAGAAACAAAAATCGATCACCAATGTTATAATCCTTCTGGGAAAAGATAGAAACCTATGATTGCGAATTCGAACGACTAGACAGATTCCCCGACGCGGAAGCATCGCGAAACGACAACTTCGCACCGTTGCTTTCGAACTCGCTCGCGAGACACGATCGTACTGGGGTCTTCGTCCACGACTGGGTTTATTAACTGGGCAAAACTTGCACGCATTAATTATTATTACTTCGTGATGCTACAAGGTTGTCAAGGCGATAACCGTTACGATCGTTATCTCTTCGGTACGACTGCTATAGAAATTTAATGTGTCATCGTTAAAGAGAAAGATGTCGCTTTTTTTTTTACACAGATTGGTGTCATTGTTAGAACATTGACGTAAACGTGTTTACCTTGTCTCAAATAAAGATATATACACACGCATCCGTGATTTATATGATTCTCAAGGTAATGAGCGGAAGGAATCCTCAACTGAAACGGTTTTATGTTAAATGTGATATATCTCATAACTGAGATTTCAAAAAAAAAAGATGCAGATGGAATTATTGTTGGTTTATCTTAATAAGCGTATACCATGAGATCGTTAATAACTGTTTAATTAAAGTGAGAATAAGACAACCCCTTTTCGTTCCAATTCGCTAATCCACAATTAAGTGTCGGTAACATCGCGCTTCTTCGTTACCGACCGAGTTCATTTGACGTTTCCTGCGGAATATCGTAGAAATAGAAATTTGTAACAAGTGTTAAATAACAAAATGAATCGTGAATAACCTATGAAATTTGTTAAATAATTCAATAGATCCCTTAAGATTCATTAAGAGCGAAATTCATTCAACAAAGTTCCACGAACATTAAAGCCCTTTTTTTTTTCCTTCATCATCTTCTTCTCGACCTCCACGCGAGAGGAAACGCTCACGCGGACGGTGATGTATCGCTCAAAACATCGGAAGGTACGAACGTTAATTCGACGATTTATCGCGTTGCTTGAGGCAAAACGAAAATTCATCTCTGTTTCTCTCTCTTCTACCTCTCTTTGAAGCTGACTCGCTTTTCCTCTTGCGGCGTTACATGGTCTGCTTGCTCGCTGATTTCACGGAAAGTAATTTAATTAGTCGGAGAGATAGTGTTTCTTCGTCGTTCCGGGAGTCTACCCACGGAGAGGAGGCCGGCAATTAGTTTCATTTCTCTCTCTCTCTTCTTCTTCTTCTTCTCTAACCTCCTTCCCCATACCGTCCATTTTTTTCTCAACTAGGCCGCGTTGGCGCCATCGGTGTGAAGAGATTCCCGTGAGATAACTCGATGATCGATTCTCTTCAAGGCCAAAGGAATTATATGCGGATGTATCGTTTATTGGCGATTTACGGTGAATGTATGTAGGAAAAAAAAAAACGAAAATGGCTGCCGACGATGAAGATGACGAGGACGGTCGTACATAAGTGTGCACGTGCAGCTGATTATAGGAATGGAATTACGGATTTCAATTACTTCACGGTGCGCTTGTAATTTCTACGGATATTAGGGCCGATCGAGCTAACGTCGTGGGGGGGATGTCTGGTAGAAATATTGGCAACGGGGACAGTGAGGGATGTCGCCATTTTTCTTTTTCTTTCACGACATGGCGTGTTAAATTTTAACGTGGAAAAGGTCAGGTGTTTTATTTCAGGAATATAGGTAGGGTAAGTCATATAGCGATTGCTCTGTATACAGTAATTGACTATGGTAAGAAAAGACCAAAAGACTCGTTTTTTTTTTTTTTAGGTTAGGTTTAGGTTGATTAGAGCAGTATATAGCTGTGTCACCTTGGCAATCACTATGTTTTTTTGTTATTGCTTATAATTGATCCCAAAGATATTGCAATTATTAGTTAATGTTCCTTTGGTTAAGGCATTTGAGTTACCATATAAATTAGTGTTAAGTAATTGATTTTTATACTAAAGGCTATATTGAGAAAACCCTGTGTCTATTACTTAAGCGAGCAATCACTATACCGTTTACCCTATATTTTTCTTCACTGTAATTGATGAAACGTCGATTGTTTAAATGAAAAAATTGGTAATATTTCAAATAGCTTCCATGTATGTATTCGATGAGATGACTACTCGTTAAAAGACACCGTGCAATTATTATTTAACATAACGGTAGTGTAATAAATAAAAAAAGCAAATATAATAACGATTATTACCAGCTCACGCTGACGTAAACGTGAGGAGTAGCTAAAGTATACATCTCTCGTAAAGACACACGATTATAAGAGCGAGAGTGTCGATCTATAAAATCACAATGCAATCAGTCTTATGCAATCTCTCATCGATGAAACGAACCGGCTCGTGTCACGTTCAGGTTGCGCGTACCGTTACTTTTTCCGACAATGAGTCCATCTGCTGACAATAATTAACAGAAGCAATCAAACGGTCATTAGATAAAGTAAATAGGAGACATAATTAGAGAGTTGTCTGGCGATGATACAATGTGATCGTGCGTGCGTGTAACAAGCAAGTCACGTGCTTGGTCAAACGTAACCGTTAGAATGTATTAACGAAAAAAAAAACAAAGTGGGAAATATAAATGAATGTAACGATCTTGGAAACACGAAGCATAATCTCGATAAGACAAGAAAAACCTTCTCCATCTCGACAGTCATTAAAAGTACCTTTAAACCCATAAGCTCTGACAAGGAAGTCAGAGAGAGGATCGAGAGGTACAAGGAACACCAAGGTGAATACAGAGTTGAACCAGCAGGCAAAGGATGTCCTGGAGAAACGATAAGGACGATCGAGCGCGGGTGTAGGAGCGTAACAATGCCGGTAGCCGTTGCGGTGTCGCGGCCAGCCGACGATGTTGGTAATGGAAAGGATTCTGTTTCCTGTCGCGGCAACAGATCGCGCATACTAAACTCCATCGGTGGCTACCGTTAGCACCGGCTGAGTCCTCGCTCTTGGACGGATAAACGGACCTCTTCCTACTCGAAGATTCCCTATCCTTTTCTCTCTCTTCTGCCACATCTTTCTTTCTCCTTCTCCTCTGCTTCAACCGGTGAACTTCACGTGCTTTCATACGCAAAGTCGTGAACCTATGCCACGCATCCATGTACGGAATCCACACACGACCCTTTATTCACCTTCTTCTTTCTCTTGCTTTCCGTTCTTCTTCTCCTCACAAGTCGTTGTTGTCGTTCGTTCTCGATACAAGCCGTGATTCTTCGCTTCCGCCGCAAATCGTACCGAGCTAGTCCACGTATAGACCGTTTAACCCCACTAATTGCCGCTGTAACGGCGAATCTATCTAAAGAGAGAGAGAGAAGGAAGGATATGTACGTAAGCTTCTTGCGATATTATCGGCCGAGTAAAACGGACACACGCTGGTGGTGATGTTGGATACCTCAGGCGACGAAGATCGTTTTTCTGCTGATATTCTTGATTGTAGTATCTATATTTGTTTTATCGTTCCTGATGTTTCTTTAGATTTTGTTTTTTGGTTAAAGATTTCTCGAATAATTAGTGGTTGCATTGTTTCTTGGCTATTTTTAACCAATTTCGAGAAAGGAGAAGGTTACCATTTCCAACAGTGGGCGATGTTGCTTTTTTTTTGTTTGCCTATAGCAGTGGGAATAATTGACCAATCGAAATAGAGTCACATCTCGTTTGTGGGTTTGGGTCTCCCAGTGATCCCATTTAAAAAATTTGTCAATAAAAAGCCGCCATTTTGAAACGTTTATCAACCATCTTAACCCTCACAGTAACACCCAAGGTCTGTGAGGCCTGAGTACTCTAATAACATACAATTTTTATTGTGTTCTAATAACTTGATTCTTCCCCAAATATATTATTACTATTATTATTGCACAATTAGCAGAAAATATTGCTTCAAACATAGGTAATCAAGCCATGTAATAAACAACCAAAAAATAGGTGTTACTTTGAGGGTTAAAATTATTACCAAAGAATCTTCGGTTTTTCTTCCGAAAGACACAAAACGAATCAAAGAACAGTTGTTCGTAAGGGCACCCTATGCTCATTGACATTTAACTTTCGAAATTGAACGGAGTGTGCCAGAGAGCGGTGAGATGCGGCCGCGGATGATGGTAAAATACCATCGGGCAGATACGGCTAACATTTAAATGCCAGTGCTGCCCGCTAAGACGCATGGCCGTAGTAGTCGAGATGCACCTGAGGACGACTCTGTTCAACGTTCCTCTCTCTCTCCCTTTCTTCATCTCTTTTCACCATTCCTGTACAGCATTTTCAACTGATCAGGCTGTTGACAAACGAGTCAACGACGTTCGAATGTTTCGAAATGAAGATTAACTGTGGTGCTAGTTACTGCAGTTATCCTGCAAAATTATAGTGCTATGCAATACCAACATTATAAAATAATCTGATCGACTTTGAATCTTTCTTAATAAATCGTAATATGTAGAAATAATACATAAAAATAGATTGTTGATTCTATTGTGGTCATACATTTTTTTAACCGATTTCAAAAAAGGAAGAGGTTAGTCAATTGTGACCAATGTTGCTTTTCTTTTCCTTTGGGTTTAACATCGCATCAACAGCGTAGTTATTTGTTCTTTTTTGATAAAATGCAATTAAATCGAGTAAAACGACATATCGATCTTATGAAACAAAGATCGTGTCTGGCTTTACGACGCACCTTTATCGAGTTCGTCTTCCCATCGGTAGACAACAAGAGACTACCTAGGATTACACGGAATCCATCTAATCTGTTATACGGGCCGAACGAGCGGATAGATAAATCGAGCGACGCGCGGGAGTGGTCGAAGAGAAGAACCCGAGACGAAGAAGAGAGAGAGAGTAAGAGAGAGAAAATTCAACCGCTCCGAACGAACAATGGAAGTCTCCTCGCTATAATCGGAAGTAAGTCTCGTTAGCGTAACGCGTAACTGTACAACGTCGACCGGCTAATTTTGCATTGCCTACCGGCTTCTAAAGTGGCTCAGGCCGAACGTTCGATTTCCGATCAGGATCCTCGAAGATGAAGCTTTTGTTTCATACGAAATTATATTATTAATAATATTAGTACTCATAAGAGCATATAAAATATATTTTAACCGTTGGAATACCGGATACACGCTCTTGTTTTTCTAATTGTTAAAACACATTTTTTTAACTCACTCATTTATTCTACTTATTAACAAAATTTGGAAAATAAAGCACTCATTTATTGCACTTATTACCAAAATTTGGAAAATAAAGGAGTGGAGTCCACCCAGTACTATGAGTCAAATTTCATCACCCGGTATTAGGAGAATTAAAAGGTCAAAAAAAGGTCATTTTTTTTAGAATTCTCACATAGTGACTTTCCTCCTGTTTCAAAGGTGAAGTATGTAAAATTTCATCAAGATTGGAATAAAACTGTAGATTTATACTCAAGACAAACAAACAAACATTCTTCTTTATAATATACAGATCTTTTTCTCTTCCAATATACCCAGATATTTGAATACTTTAACTCGATTAATATATGTACCTACGAACACATATACATATCTAAATGTATACACCTATATATGTATATATACACATGCATTTCCGCGTTCACGCCACAGCAACGTCGCCGGGTCTAAGGTCGAATATTCGATAGGCGAAGAAGACCTGCCTTAACGGTACACCACGTGCCTCCTCGAGGTTTTGACAATCCACGTCGTGGGTAATCGCGCCTGCAGCAGTCGCATACCGCACGCTCCTCGCGACCGAGCACGACGACGTAGAAGAAGAGGTGGTGAAGAAGGTGGTGGAGGAGGAGGAGGATGCTCGACGAGCCGTGAGAGGCCATAAGAGTGAGAAAGAGAGATGCAGAGAGGGCACACTTGCTCTCGCAAGGCGCAATCGGCATGTATCGAAGGACCCGGACGAGAGGCGCGCTTCGAGAATTCAAATAAATCGCTAATCGTGGGTATTTATCCTTTCGCGCCGGTGACGTACGGAGTGCCGAGTATGCGGTAAGCCGCTTCTCTACGCCTTCCTTCTTCTTCCTCTTGCGCGTCTTCATCTCTCCGCACCTTTTCTACCCTTCCTCGTCGACCCCGACCATCTAACAGACACACAACGCATCACGATTCTTGATCTTGGGATACGAGCTGTTGCGATTAATTCCCTAGTTTTTTTCTTCGATAAATTTCGTTCATTTTTATAATTTTTCAATATGGCGGAGATCACGTGATCTAATATGTCGGGTATCACGTGATCGAATATGTCGGGTATCACGTGATCGAATATGTCGGGTACCACGTGATCAAATATGTCGAGTATCACGTGACTACTCTATCAAAATTGTGAACTTTGAATGAATTTTGTCAACGATGTCAAGTAAAAAAACAGTAATATTTTATACGATAAATGATATACCTAGAAAATTCCCTATTACGTGAAACTGTGTTAGACCAAGATATAACTATTTTTATTTTAGTAACCTTAATTTCATGGACGTAATTTAACATACATACTTTAAAAGTACAGTGGTCGCAAATTTCTGAGGGCGAAACCGTGTTGTAGTGTACCGTAGAAGAGTTAACTGTATATAGTTATTTTTTTTTTAGTTTAATTGAAGGATATAAGCAAGAAAGAATTTAGCCAAAGTTCACTAGTGGACTCATTAAATCCTGGAACGCCTTGCGCCTTTCGAGAAGAAATGTATGCAAATGACGGGAGTGCGATAATGAATACGTGAATTCGCGAGGCCCGACGGCCGTTGCGTTCAACGACCACTCCTTCGAAGGAGAGACTCTTGCGAGGAGGAGTATGAAAGAGAATGAAAGAGAGAGGGGTATATAGTGGCAAGAGTGGCGAAGGAGGGGGAAAAATGAAAAAGGCACCGATGTCATGCGACCGACGTGACCTCTCGTCGGTGACCCCGGACGAACCGGCCAACGACGAGGACGACAACGATGAGGAGGAAAGAAAAGGAGAATAAATGGGCAGGCTACGTTGGAGATACGCTCCTCACGGTGCACCGTGAAGAGGTAGACAAAACTGATCGCGTTCAACGCTCGACATTCCTTCGCCACGAGCTTTTTTTTTTTTTCACAGTACGACAAAAACCATGGACGAGATGAAGAAACGATGAAGAAGAGATGATGAAGTACGGGAAGGAGGAGAAGCGATGATGAACGTGAAGATGATGACATTGTAGAACATGGTGAAGAAACGATTTGAAAAAGTGAAGAACAGGAGGATGATAATGATCAGGATGGAAGCTAGCAGTTGTTAATTGGTAATCAACAAAATAGTTTAAGGTTATACCTGTCTTAAGAGTATGGACATCAGGGTTTTACAATCGACGCATATGGAATTAAAAAGCTCCGGTGTTAGAAGCCGACGAGCGAACGAGAATAAGAAGAAACTCTGGACGAACGGGTCTATCTTCCCGTTTGCCCATTCCGCGCACGACTTGGTAGTCCCCTTCGTCAACTTCCATAACTTCCTGATTACTTTCCTAGTTCGTGCTTCGTGTACCTGTCCGAACGGACAAATTCCGATCGTTAAACTCCGACGACTTGGACGCTTTCACGGACGGTATTTAGCATCGATTCGAAAGAGAATCACTTTACATCTAGGAGAATAGCTTGGTACTTATGGGATTTGAGTTTCCGAGTTGACAAACTTATCGTATTACCAAAGGCAGATGACCAAAATTGAATAAACTTAGTATCAACCGTTACTATCAATATGGTAATCCTAAATCGATATTAATATCAGCTAGAAAGTAATCTGGTCTTATCAAGAAAGATCTGTTAAAACTTCCATTTTTGTATGTTCGATCGCGATTTCTTCGAGTTCTACACTTAACGCTTGCCTGAACACGATACAATCGAAAAATAAATATCCGAATGTCCAGGAAATCATTGACCCTGGCATAAAAATTCCAAGGTTAAGGTGTTAACCGAGTCGAACGGTGTGACTCCTGGATATCGTGCGATTTCTCTCGTTAACGTCTTCCACGGAGTTGGCTTTAAACCGAATGCCTGTCAGTGTTGCCTGCCATTCAGACAAATTCCGGCCATTAAGCGTCGAATGTTGTTAAGGTTCATACCAACCCGTTCACTCCCCCTCTCTCTTTCTCTCTATCTTTCTAAGGCTTACGATCCACGTCGAAGAATATGATGTTCGACCGTAGATTGACCCTTACGGTACCGCCAACAACGTCAATGGTTTAATTACGATAGTCATTGCTTCTGCCGCCATTTTTATGGAAGAAAAATTCCACCCCTTCTCCTATAGAGGTCCAACCTCTAAGATACGCAAGATATGCCTGCCTGGTTTGCAACGTTGGAAAGGCGGTAGCAATCTCTCTCTCTCTCTTTCTTTCCCTTTCTCTCTATCCATCTATCTATCTTTCTTCCTCACATTAACGTTCCCGACATAGACATTTTTCTGACGTTAAAATTATGCCCTATCCGCGTAACATCGTCTAACGCTTGAAACACTCAGACCCTGCCAGTGATGGAGTCACGCGCTTCAAAGAGACCCCTCGAACTTATTGAACTTAGCCAGGAAACCAAGGGAAAGAAGCAAATCCTATAAAAGTAGCTATATCTTGATGGATTCGAACGGATCTACGTAAGGTAATCCTAAGAAAGTGTTGAGTCAATTTGGTAAGTCGCTGGTGACACAGCAGGTAGCATTTCCTTTTTTAGCCAAACAGATTTCACCCAGGTCTATGGAAAAACAAAGAAAGACCCAAGGGAACAGTTGGTAAAAGATGAAAACCGATTGAATTGATCGTTCGAAGAGATGCTAGGAGAGCTCCTCTTGATTCTTTTCTACCAACGTAGGCGGCACCAAGCATACGTACGCAGATCTTCGATGAGAAAATGACCCCGGCTACAGGCACGTATATAGCACGAGTAAACTATATACATATGTAGGTGTCTAAGAGGTTCCTACGTGTTAGTGTTAGCGTTAGCTATGGTTGTGTTGTCTGCCACAGTGGTATAGTAGTGTATAGCTATATAGTGTCCTGTGGCGTGTCCGTTACACGAGGGTGATGGTGTCGCTAGTGGTAGTAGTGGTAACGCGTGTGGCGTAGGTGATGGCAAATGTCCAGTTGTGATGGTGGGAGTACCGCAAAGGGTCAATCCACGAGTCCAGCGTTTATATTGTGGAGGCAGACTTGGAGAGGAGCTCTCCGGGTTCACAGCCTCGGCGACGTTCGAACACTTAATGGCCGGAATTTGTCTGGCACGGCAGGTACATACACGACGAGCTGTGCTCTTGCACGGACTCACTGAACCCTACTACTCTGCACGATCTTTGGAGAGACAGAAAGAGAGGGTATGTGGGTTCTTCTTTTAAATGAAACTATTTCGAAAAGATAGTTAATCAATAGTTATATTGTTAATCTTCTATAAAGAGAAGTCACTTTTTCCTTTGCTGTACAAGGATTCTATTCAACGGATTCATCCCAAATTTTAACAAAAGTTCCCTGACACTATTTAGGCTATATCAATTATCAATATGTTACAAAATCTCTACACAATAGTCACGGGCAAAGCAATGGGTGGGATGCTAGTAATGTATAACTTACAACCGTGTAATTTCACGTTGATAAGAATCATTCGACAAGAGAATAATATCCTTTTGAAATCACAAACGATACGATTTACTCGTAAGAACGATGGGGGACACAACAGGGACATTACTTTCCACAGATACAAGGAGTGTCAAAAGAAAAAGGGAAGAAGAAGGAGGAAACGCCGAGCTCGATCGAGCATTTTTCACGAGCCATTAACTCCCCAAGTAACGGCCCACTCGCCTTAACGAGATAATGACTTTACACTGTCGCTTTGTCGAAGCAACTGGAGAACGCGGAATGAAAAAACGGATAGGAACGGAAAAAGAAGAAAATAGCCTGTGTTATCCGTGCAAAATCAACGTACAGCAACCACGATCGATTTCTACCTACACCCAAATAAATATGTTCCTTCTTGCGATAAACAAAACACTGGACCTTTTTTCCATGACATGTTATCCAGGACATCATATTTTTGGATTACTTTCCATGTCTCCAACATGCCACAATAAATTTCTTTCCAATGAAGTCACTTTTTTGGAGTCAATGCTCGTAACTCTTGCTACGTGTATCTCCCAATGTCTAGATGTGTGTGTTCGTCGTATAACATACGATGTGATTCACCTGTAAAATTCTTGTAGACGACAACAACGACACATGTATGTATATTCGATGAAGTCGTGCGTTCGTTAACCCGTCCTATCTTTTTCGTGGTCACGCGGCCTTGCGTAACGTGCGCGCGAGCTCTTTCGAGGGCCCCCAATGTCGTCAAGCGAGACAAAAAAAAGGGGAAGAGAAAAAAGAAGTAAGGAAAAAAGAATGATTTGATTGGTTGTCGATGACTCGATGAAAAATGTCCTTACCGATAACGTCGCCGCTATCTTTCCGCGTTGTGGACTGGAACTATCGGGTTCTGAAACATACGAGAGAGTATCTGTTAGCGACGAAATTGATTAAATTCCTGTTGGCTTGTTTTTTTAAAGATTAGGTTAGTCTAAAAAAGTTCTGGTTCTGAAAACAATTGATTAATAATTTCTACTCTATACCTTTCCCTATCCTTCGTTATACCGAGAAGATAATCGAGCAGACCCTATTAATAATCAATGAAACATTCTTTTGAAAACATTCAACTAAATTAAATTGCATGTCGGCTCGTTAACGAAGCCATTAATTAAAACGTTACTTTTAATCGATCTGGATAAACTCGATCGGTCGAAAAATCAATTTGAATCACTAACAACTAGCGAGTCGACGTGTATCCTATTTTACCTATCACTCGACGAACGAGATCTCTTTCGTCGATAAAATACGACGAGATAACCGCTTGTTTATCCCTCGTCTCGCTACCAATCATCTCTCTTAACAAACGAGACGTTATATTAACTCGTAGAAACGAGCATTCGATTTCCTTAGAATCTAGACTCTTGGTGGAATCTGGATCGAGTCTGACTGCTTCGGTTATTCGTAGATTATGTACTCTCGAACGTGGTAGAGAAAGAGAGAAGACACACACACTTGTATAAATATCTGTGTGTGAGTTCGTATGAACACGAAGAAAGAGAAAGACATAAGTTTGAACGTCGTGTACTCGTCGATACGGTTTCAGTTACCTAATCGCGTTGGTGTTGTTCCGCCATTGCTATTGTCTCCTTCTCTCTCTTTCTCTCTTTTGCTCTCCCTACTCCTTGGTCGAGTTTAACGACGCGTGAACGCAAACTTTACTCGTTCCATTACATTTTCTACTCGGATAATCTACCACATAGTCGGGGTATTCGCGAGTATATAGGAGGAAACAAAGCTTGTGTGAGTTTGTGTATGTGTAAGAGAGAAGGAAAACATAGAAGTAACCTTCTTTTCCCTAGCAGCACGCGTCTAGTAAGTTACGATGCGCGAAGAGTTAGGTAGTCGTAGGTAGATACGAAAGACGACGTGCTAGTACCTAAGACGCTACCTTTGACTATGCGTTGAAAACGTTTTCAATGTGAGCGTTATCACATCGAGTTTAGCTTCAGAAAAGGTTAGATACAATTTTTTTTCTGGATTTTACTGAAATTTTTTCGAGATAAACGTTCCTCTGCAAGGAATCCATAAATTACATAATCAAATAATTTTTGTTATTACTTCATCGAGTATTCGTGGTCGATATTATCGAGGTGCTCGTGGAATTTTCAGAAGTGTCACGTGACGCGAGATGTCACGTGGAGTATCACGCGATATATCACGTGACTCGTCTGTACAGTCTTTAATTAAGAAAATGAGGAAGGTTAACTCTTTATTTTCAATAATTGATAATAATTTGAAAGAATTTTGTAATCGTTCTTGAACGATAAAGCCCGATGACTCTCGTACAAATGAAAAATAATAGACACGCATGCGATTTAAATACCCTGCAATTTGTTCATGTATTTAAATTATCCTTTTTCTTCTCCCGAGAAAACAAAGAGCTATATTAAATATAAAAAATGCGAAAGAAAGATAGCATATATGTATATCGTACATAAACGAGCAACAGTGCCGTATCTAGTAATGGGGAAAACCACGAAATGCGAACTCGATGCTATCCAATGTCTCGTATACGTATACCCATAGACTCATATATACCTGTATATGCTCTTATGTGTGTTGGGAGTGGAAGAGGACGCCGACGCTCCCTGGAACGTGGAATATCCGAAAGGAAAAAGGAAAAAGGCTGGACTCGTCTTGAATTTAATGACTCTCCCCTGTCATTCCGTTCGTTACTTTACTACGCTCCGAGATTTGTAGATATTCTCGATGTGTGTACGTGCATACGTACCTACGACTCGGTGAGAGTTCGTAAAAGCGAAAGTAGGAAAGGATTATCGTTCGAGGGTGAATTTTATGGCTGGTGAAGGTGGGAAAAATTAGAGGTGGTGCTCGAATTCAAGGACGATTTCAAACAGGGTGGATACATATTATAATTATCCTGTTTTTTTATTACATTTTATCTCACCTATAATATTCTGTTTATTTTTTATGCGACTTTGAAATAGGAGGAGGTTACTTGACTCGATAATGGGTGATATTACTTTTTTTTCAATTGATACGTTATTTTAATAATTAAACAAAATTTGGTATCCTTATAAAGTTGTAGATAAAGAAATGTTTTTTTTGTTATTAAAGAATAACTTAATAGTGTAGAAGACGAAACGAGATGTCGAGCGTAACACGACAAGGGACCACAAAAGCCTATTTAACGCGTTCGTGATTGCCTACCCATCGCGAAGTCGAAGTAAGGAACATTCTTCTCGCGTTCTCCTCCTACTCCAGGAGATTACGCTAGCACCGCTTCGCGGCAATAAATATGCTGATTAAGCGGCGAATGGAGAGTCGGTTAATTTGCAGTATATCAGTATCCAACGGTGAACGGTAATTGGCCGTGAGGCATTATTGCGAACGATAATCCATAAGGATTGCTCTCAATGAGGACGATCGTTTCCCCCTCGAATTAGTGATAATCAGGAAAAAAAATTGTAGAAAAAAATTTTTTAGTACTATATTACGGTAAAAGGAATTATAATTGAAACGTAACGAATTTCAGAAATAAAAAACATGAAACATAGGGCTGGTACAGAACGATAAATATAATAATATATAATAAATCGATAAATCATTGTTTTTTTTTTTTTATCCTGCCACAACTATTCATTACTTCAGGATATAGACGTATCTGTATATTTCTGTACAACACAGTAGCAACGTTCGAAGCCTCAGGCTGGCAAACCTAAGAGTTACCCAACTATCGTCGCGATCTCGAAGATTTTCTTGCAAACTCGCTAAAAGGTGCTCTCGCGGTGAGAACGCTGGGAACAAGATTGCGTCGAGTCGACCTTGAGAACCGGGCGAACTAATCGTGAAACTAACGATCGAACTACACGACCACTTTCTTATTCTTCACCCTTTTACGTGATTCCGCCAGATTATCGTTCTAAAAAAACCATGACAATTTTTATCTCTCCAAATCTAACCTCACTTTATCCCCTCCATTATCTCCAAAAAACCCTATCACGATTACCAACAATGAAAAAAAAGAAAAAACAATAAAGTAATGTCCTTTACAATTGACAAGGTCATAAATGAACCAATCGGCTTAAACTTTTTCTAAATAAGACCAAATTCAAACATTCTTCGAAATTTCCTAACCTCCCACTCACTCTTATCTCCAACGTTTTTAATGGAGGTTACGTTCACCGATCGGTGATTTCGAAAGGAAAAAAAAGAAGAGATAGAGAGACTGCACGCTTCTTCGGCTAGGCAGGCAATGAACTTGCAATTATCAGCGAGGCGCATAAGCAGCTTCGAGCAGTCGTAAGTTCGCGCGTAGAGAGAGAGAGAGAGGTAGGGAAAGAGACTAGAGAGAGAGAGTACGAGCAATCGGCTCGCGGGCACAAGAATTATGACGTTTTCAGTAGGGTAGTAAAGATTGCGCTTCCCCGGAGGATACTTCCTTCGGGGAAGATCTTCTGGCTATTCCTCTCTCTCTCTCTTGCTTTCCATTGGCCGACCGAATCGGTTCACTATCGTGCCTCTTTACGAGTCGGCAACGTCGTTTTCTTTGCGTATGCGCCGATAGCAACTCTTTTCCTCTCTCTTCCACTCGTACAAACACATATATACATGTATACATATATATACTATGTATGTATATATATATACAGGGTGTCTGGTTTCAGGTGTCCAAGCGGAAAATTACATGTGCAAATCAATGATTTGAGTCGAAAAGTCTGACACTATTTTCCAAAATTCGGCACAATTAAGTAGTTATTAACAAACAAAGATAGGCCGTTCACGGCAAGCAGTGACATGTAACGTTATTTATTGTGGATTGTACCTCCTACTGCTTCGTTTCTTGATTAGCTGCAAGCTCAAGTAAACCGCCTTTTTTCGTTAATCGCCGTAATTGGCTGATCTTTGTTAATTATTAACTCGTTAACTAAGTCGAATTTCGAAAAATGGTATCAGACTTTTCGACTCAAGTCATTGATGTGTACATGTAGTTCTTCGCTTGGACACCTGGAACCGGACACCCTGTATATCTCTGTCTCTTTCTCTTGGTGTCTACTGCACCCTTCGACGGTAATTGCGAGCGCAATCGCAGCCGCCGTCACCTTCTCCGTTCTTTAAAGAAAGAAAAAGAGATAGATAAAAATAGGTAGATAAAAAGAGAAAGAGAGGATAAGGAGAATATCTATCTTAACTGCCGCGGGGAGGTTTTTAAAGGCGCCCACGTTTCTTGGTCCAGAGAGTAAGCAAGACGACCACCAAGTGTCTCGAAAGAGTGGCAAAGAATCGGCCGAAACGAGCAACTCGCGATAAACTTCTAATGCAAGGGAAGATAACTTTGCGACACCTACCTCTCTCTCTCTTTCTCTCTACTACACTGTCCTTCTTTTCTCGTTTTCCTCGTTTCCCTCGCACAGAGGTAACTCGCTGCAAAAATCCCTGCCGCTAACCTCGCCCGTACTTCACGAGAAACGCATAACAGGTTTACGTTTATAACTCGGTGGTGGCTCCGTTTTATTCTTGTCTTTCTTGCTATCTTCCTTTCTTTTTTCCGATCTTCTTCGTTTTGTTTAATTTTTCTTTTTTGAAGTCCGTACGAGAACATTTATGAGCAACTTTAATGAAAGTTTCATGAAAATATCTTAAGTAGGAGATAAATGAGAAACGATTGTTTTTAAAATGGTATATTACTCGTGTAATAAATAATAAATACGATGTCTGATCGCGAACGATTGCCGACATGACAGTCACATGACCTATGAGCATCACGTGACACAAAACTAACCTTTTTAAATTGGAGTAAGATTTATTTGTAAACGTTGTGAAGTAGCTTAAGAAATTCAAAAGTCCGGATCCTTAAGAGGGGGGGAATCCCATCGGAAGGTCGCATCCTTGCAATTCTGCCGAAAATGCATCGTGGTAGGGTGTGTCAGTTTTTGTCGGTGAGTCGGCTTACCTCCATATTTTCTCGGTAACGATAATCGTTCGACGGAACGCGCCGAAAATAAAATTACGCCGAGGACGTCCGACGAAAAAACTGGTTCGCTCGCGGTGAGCCCGAACGTGCGAGCGGAGGTAAGCAGCAACGACTCGTCTCGTCGTCGTGCCTCAAGACAGCCCCCCCCCTCTCCCCTAACCTAATCAACGAAATGAACTTTCCTCGAAGAAGAGTTCTTGAAAAAGTGGATGCGTTCGGAAACGGAAGCCCTTTATCGTTCGATACGAAAGAGCTCGGATAAGGAATTAACGTATACATGTAACAGACGGAATAATAAGGAAGAAATGACTTTGGACGAGGGTTTTCTCTGTCTCACTCGCCCTTTCTAAGATGGTGCGATCGGCACCACTAATTGCCGTGTTCCCTCCAGCAATCATTTTCATAATCCGCGCTAGTAATTGGCCTGTCACACTTTAACGGCACTAAATTCCGCACTCGCACTTCTTTACTATTCGTTACACTCGTAATTGCGTATTGCGGTGTCATTCTACAGCCTCCGAACGAACTCTCTTCGATCTTCGCATCCAACCATTTTTTTTTTCACGATTTTCCACAACTTTAGAATAATCGTGAGCGGCCATGACACTTTTTCTAATCACGTGACCTGGAATATGGTTAACCTAAAATGGCGAGACGAACTGACGCACCTGAACAATATATCAATGATTTTTATAAAAAACTATACCTTATTAAGTCGATAATTTAATATTTCAAGTACCTTTGGATTGAACAAATTAATTCGAGTCACGTAAAGACAAAAAACAGTTACGAATGTTGTTCTATTGCAACAAGTCATGGAACTCGTTTGAAAGTCAACATGTTGAACGCTCGAACGTCCACCTATCGGTCCGTTCGCCTCGAAAGGATAGCGGAGATAAATAGAAAGAGAAAACGATGTTCCTTCGTACCCGTAGTATACGCAGGCTGTGTGCGCGCGCGAGCCGAGTAAGCTCGATTATGAAAGTACTCTTACTCGTGAAACCGTCGAAATACGACTCCTTTCGCTCGTCAACCATACTCGCTCGCCGCCGACGACGTCGAGCGAGCCTTAATAATGCGCTTGATAATGTTATTAACGTAGAACCGAATTCTCTCGTAATTCTGTCTCTCTCTCTCCCATTTCAAATTTTCTGTCATGGATAAATCAACCTGATGACTCTTGTTTTATTTACACAAATCGTGATCTACTTTTTAATTCGTATTAATTAATAAATTCCAATCCAAAATACAGTTTATAGAAATGATAGCCGCCATGATAAGTTCTGGTCACGTGACTCGCAATATGGCTACCCCAAGATGGCGTAACTAACCAAACTTCGTCGATCCAACCAATCGATGTACGCAATGAGAAATAATCTCGATTTCTTGCGAAATTTACTGAGTAAACTGAGTCAACGAAGGTCTAGTGCAAGAATACTTCCACTCTTGCAGACCTCCTCCTGCACTTAAGAACGACGAAGAGTACGAGGAAGGAGATGGAAGATGTGGAGTCATACGTTCAAGTGTATGTGTACTCGAAGAGAAAGAAGAGAGAGGAAATTGGCCAACTATCGTCCTGCATTAGCATATCTGCAGGGTAATAAAGGCCTAAACTATTCTCAAGCGCGTAAAACGCGCAAAGCGTACGATAAATTAAATGCGTTAATCGAGCCATGGCGATACGCGGTAAACGCTCGTAATCACTCGCGTGGCTTACCGTTTCTTTCTCTCTCAATCGTGAAACGACTTTCGTGTATCAATTCCTATCAAACGTGGCGAAATTAAAGGAAAGGTACTAAATCTTTCTCTTTCTTTCCCTTTACACGATTCTAATAAATACTCATAATCGTTTCATTTCCAACCACTCAACGAATCCAATGTCTAATAAGGATTAATTAATATTAGCTACTCTTTTATTTATCATTAAAGTAGCTAAGTAGATATCAATGGAATTAATGCGAAAGTCATTAGTGATACACGCACACCCATATCAACTTTTAATATCCTACCGCGTGAATAACGCGAGAATCTAGTAAAGTCGCCATGATAACGTTCTGATCACGTGATCCATGTTATGACTACTCTGATATATGGCGCAATTAACCGAAGTTTATCTGTGGATTTAATTGATGTATATCGTAGAAAATAATTGGAAATAATTTGAATTTAGTTTTTCTTGATAATAAATGATGAAAAATTTGTCCAATTCTTCAAGACAGTTCGCAAAAGAATGTCGTTGTGAACGGAGCCTGTCGTGAACGATAGAAATACCATCTGGCTGGCACGATGATGTCGCCAGACCGATGACCCAGTGACGCACTAAACAAAGGACCCTTCTCATTCTTCGGCAAACGCTTTTTCGGCCGTGGGCACGCGAGGAATTAAAAGGGAGAACTTCTTTCGGTATCCTACGTGCCGAAGGGGGAAACGGTTTCACCGTCGTTACGATTTGATGAATTCGCTTGTTGTACTCTTACGGACACTACGTTCATCTAAAGCACGATTTAGTAATATAAAAGGTGAGTTTAGAAATGTTATTTTTGAACAAATTATTTTAAAAATTCCTAGTAATTACGGTTTTATTTACATCAGATCGCTAAGTGATCCATACGTTCGAACAAACACAGCTCGATCCTAAGCAAACTTTCGGGTAATAACGAGGAAAAGTGAAGAAGGTTAACGACTAATCGTAAAATACGACAAATTATATTATTAATTAGCTTATTAAATGCAGTTGTATTATTATATTGTTAATAAATCTTATCAGAATCTATTATAACTGATTAAAATGTATTATCGTGTTTGACGTGGATAGATCACCGTGAAAGTGTTTACCACATTTCCGTGTCACCCTTATTGTAACTATTTACGTCTCTCCCATTCTTCGTTGGATAAACAAATGATGAAATCCTGCGGTGTTCGTGAGTTAATCACGAGCCAGGTCCCTGATGACAAAGAGGGTGCGGCAAAAGGGTGCGCCCATCACCCCGACGAACTCGATCCGTGTTAGAAGAAGAAGCATAGAAAGAAGAGGAGAAAGAAAAATAAAAAAATGTCCTCTCCAACGACGACAAGATGGCGACGACGAAGAATCGAGGGTTGGGCCGTAAGCTATTGGGAAATCCGCATGAGGAATAAAAGGAGAGGCCCGAGCTACGCAACAAAAGAAAGATACGAGTAGAAAACAAAGGGAGAAAAATTCTCGATGGTATGGCAATCGACGGAGACACCATTATTGCGAGCAGCAACACATACACTAGTATTATTATGAGTTACTCGCTTTGATTATCGATTATCGACGCCTGATTCAATGTTCGTCTATTATTGCATAGCTTCGAGAGTTCCTTCATTTTTTCATTCAATTTTTTCCATTAGGTCCGAAAATGCAGACCACAATATTGTCAGTAAAGTATTGTATGATCGACCGATTGTACTTAAAAATTTGTAAAGCTGATGTCCAATAATTTTTAATTTATTTTCTGTAAAAGTTCTACGAATGCATTATCCTTTTTACGAGTCCCAAAGTTCCTTTTGCATTCTGCGGTCAGGAACCCGACAGGCTCGAGCCAAAAATAAAATAAATAAGAGAGAGAAAGATTACACGTATTTGAGTAGACTTGCATACCGACATCCTGGCTCATCCTGGTCGTGTCCCTTTCCAGAAAGGCTCGCTACGAATGCCAATCCCACACGTAAGCGTTCACCTCTCTTTTCCTTCTCTCATCACAAGAGGGGTTGACTTTCTCGTCACGTATCAATAACGTCTGTCAGCTCGTTTCATAGCCGGACTTCCTTGTTCGCGACACGACTATTCCTCTTCCTGATAACGATTCTTCCCCTTTCACATTTTTTCTTTCCCCCATTTTGTCGTACATCATCTTATAAAAACTTAAAAAATAAGGATATTGTTTTCTTTCCAAATTTAGAAAATAGTCGTTGGCTAAATTGTGCATAAAAATCACGTATACGTGATCATTGACATGCACTATTAATAAGAATACTATAAAAAAAAAAAGTTGAGGAAAAAGAGAGAATACTTGTGGCTAGTATAAGCTTTTGCGCAAGAAACATAATTATGGTCGAGAAGGAAGCGAGCTACGAGTGCGTTAACGCACGTAGGACGAACGTTGAACGATGAACTTGACACTGAGCGTGAGTGCTAGAGGAAGGAAGAAGTGAGATAGAGAGAAAAGGCTGCGACCTTTTCGCCGCCTACCCATCTTCATTCTTTTCTTTCTTTCCTTTAGTTTCCATCTTCGACAAGACGAACATGGCCATAAGTCCATCAGCCTTTCCTAATCAATTTTTAGCCTGTCCACCTACTATGCTACCTACTGTAACTTTCTATGGCTGATCGAAATGGTGATAATAAATATTTTAGATGTATAGTGACAATTTTAAGACTATTAATCAGCTGGAATAATATCCAACCAACCTGTTAATCCAGTTTATGAAATAATTGCAACCTACACATGTAGAAAACTTGTTTTTAAGAGCCTGATAAACTTCAACAAAAATTATTAGAACTGTCCACCCTGTTGGTTCAAAGTTCAGAAACTGTGTTCTCCAAAAATGTGCTTTGTAATCCGATGAACAGTCAAGGCATTATAAATTTCTATCACAAATTCGTTGTTAAGAAGCACTTGGCCAGCAGATAGGTACTACGGCCGGTCGAGTAGCGATAGAGACTCAAAGAAGATCAGGTGACTCGATAGCGAGTTTGCTCATAAAAGATACACTCACGTCGTGTATGTGGATATATATATGTACTAAGGTGCATACGCGATCGTACTCGTTCGTTCCAGATTCACCCAGTCGGGGATTACCTACTTCCTTCTTTCTCCATTGGCTTCAAAACCCGCGAAGAAAGAAACCTTATAATAGTAAAGCAGGGCTTGGAGAAATAAGCATCGACAGACAGAGGGAGCCCCAAGCGTCCATCGTGAACGAGTTTTACGAATGTCGTAACCCGTCAGATTACTCAACCACCGGGGCAGCCCTGTCGATGAACCGATAATACAAAGATTACCGCCTTTAGACAATAACGGAGCTGCCGCGACGTTAAGAAACGAAAGTGGCTTTTACCGTCCCTGCAATCTCATCGAGAAACTCACAAGATGGGATGGACTCCGAGTTACGGAGCTTAAAAATCATTTACACGAGTTTGGGATTCTGTCAAAAGAAGTTGTAGTTAATACACTTTTAGGTGTATCGAGTCTGTATCTAACAATTAACAATATCGATCCCCAATGGTATTGTAATAGGACCATCTTCGGTAAATACCAAAAATAATCTTGGGGTGAATCAAATCCTTATCGGATCAATGGATACTTAAGAGGTCCCAGAGGAACCCTAAGTGTACCTAACAAGTGTTCCAAGTAGATCCTAAGAAGTTTCAAAAGGGATTCTAAGTATACTTACAAGTAACTTGTAAATCATTATCAAACGATCAGAGATTAGATTATCATTAAATCAAATAACAAAACATTTTTACAAAAGTTGATACAATCAATCAAATCTAATAGCCAAGGGTTTTAGTCAGATCTCTATGATAAGAAGTCCAACAAACTCTAAAGAATACCACAGGCAATCTTTGATGCGTTCCAAGATCGTAAGATCAAAGTGCACGGCCAATGCCAAGTACAAAATCTGACGTTCTAATTAAGAAAATAGCTCGTGTAAGATCTGGCACGAAGGAAAGAAAAAGAATCGACTCATTACTTGATTACGATCCGGGATAAAAAGCGGTGCTTAACCGTGCGTGCGTGAATGCGCGCGCGCGCTTGCGTACCAGAGCGCGGAGCAGCACGCATGCGAAAGAAGGTAAATGCAAACGTAAACGTGAAAGTGTGACACCGGTCAAGGTAGTAAGGAAGCCTATGCGCGTGCTTGCATCGCATGCACGCCACCGCCACGCTCGGAATATAGCCACTTACTCTCCTACTCGAACGCAACCTGGAACGCGTAAGAGATGCGGAAAGAGGGTCAAATATGTCAACCGCGCATTGAAATAATACTTTGATGAAAAATTGAAGGTAGATATAGAATGGATTGTTACTGGGGCAAGATAAGAGACAGTTTAACTCGACGGATGTACCAATTATAACGACATGATCTCTTAATCTGTTAACCTATATTTTTTTTTTTTAGAAAAAATAAAAATATTGTTTTATTAGTAAGTATGTTATTGTTATGAAAAATGTTGATATGTCGGCCCTCTAAGAGTTCATCTTTTAAGTGTCGGAGTATGGGTGGGTCGTTTTCAAGTTTAAAACTGCTGTATCTTTTGAACCAGTCATCCTATCGAAACGGGACTTGCATATTCGTAAAGAAGAGACTTTCCTCTTTCGAACGAGTATTTGATCGGGCAAATTCGAGATGCTTCGATTTTTGACAAAAATCCTGACCTATGCATCATGATTTTTGCCAAAATGGTCACCACCGCCGATTTCAATGTTTAATGGCTCATTTTAAAGATAAAATCATGCAGAATAATGTTCCGTTGTCCGTTTTTCGATATCGTTAAGCAATGATGAGAAATTAATCTTTTAAGTGTCGGAGTATGGGTCTTTTTCAAGCTTAAAACTGCTGTATCTTTCCAACCAGCCATCCTATCGAAACGCGACTTGCATATTCGTAAAGAAGAGACTTTACTCTTTCGAACGAGTATTTGATCGGGCAAATTCGAGATGCATCGATTTTTGACAAAAATCTTGATTTATGCATCAAGATTTAGAAAGAAGAAATCATGCAGAATAATGTTCCGTTGTCCGTTTTTCGATATCGTTAAGCAATGATGAGAAATTAATCTTTTAAGTGTCGGAGTATGGGTCTTTTACAAGCTTAAAACTGCTGTATCTTTACAACCAGCCATCCTATCGAAACGCGACTTGCATTTTCGTAAAGAGGAGACTTTTCTCTTTCGAACGAGTATTTGATCGGGCAAATTCGAGATGCATCGATTTTTGATCGATTTTACATGTTTTTTTGTCATTTGCAATTAGTTATAGCATATTTTCAATAAAATACAATGTTTTAACACAAATATTTATTATTAAAATATTCACAGGCGTTTTACAAACACTCCATGTATCACTTTGTCACCAAACTCTTGCCTGGTTAAAAGAGAACAGAAATATAAAATAAAAGAGCGTTTGCTTCTGGGACAGCTGGCAAGGGACGACTAAAAGGTAAACTATTACACACTATTACTAATCAGGGTAATCTTAATCGCATAAGGGATAGTGGGACACACTTAACACATTTATTAACACGATATCTTAATCAGAATAAAACAGAATGTATGTCGCGACTACTTCTGGGAAAAGTTACAAGAAAGAGTAAAACATACGATCAAAAAGAGTATATGATAGAGGGACAGTGGGACAGAAGGGATAGAGAAGACCGGACGCGTTTCCTCTGCCAGTCCCACAATATAATAAAACACGATCCGGATTGGCCGGATGTAAGGGACACGCGTCACGACATTCCTACACGAAAATCTTTCGAAGCGAGACCGAACTGGTACTATGTACCTATCTATGCGAGTTTCCTCGTAATAGAGTATTACTTCGAGATAATTGGACGTATGCACGTACCTTTGCATAGATACACGAAGTTTACCCGATAAATGTCGCGAAGTAATCCGCCATTTCTTCAATAGAGAGGACGGGGACAGTTAAGTGAACACGGGCATATCTGGTCGGACATAGAAGCTGCTCGTCGCAGATTAGATTGACTCGTACCACTTGAATGATAGCTTCTTTGAATCAACGTGAAATCACAGTATCAAGGTACCAGGGGATGAAGGATCCATTATTTTTGGAATCCTGAGACAAGGGACAGGTATATTGGGCCCATAAAATTGATTCGCCAACGTGAAGAAAAACAGTATCGAAAACCGACCGACCACTTTTAGGATATACTAGGAACCCAAAGTAACAGTGCAGATAGAAAATCATGAGTGTGGAATGGGATTTTCTAAAAATAATCGAACAAAATACCTTAACATCCGATCGAAGCAAACAGCGAATTCCGTTGCTCGAGAAGCATGGGACAGTGAGAAAAAAGCAGACAAGAGCGAGAGACAGAGTCAAGGCTTGGTAAGAGAAAGGAAGATGATCTCAGAGGCTGACACAAAAAAAAAGGAGAAGAAGACGCGTTGCAATTACGTTGCCCGATCGATTTGTTTAACGATCCTGAAGGAAAAAAAGATTGATCCTGGGTTTCTCGAAAAATCATTCCTCCTAATCGTTGTAGTAAAAGATGAACGAGAATACGGTACGTACCAAGTCATTCGAATTAATTCAGACTCGATCATATGCCATTAAGGAAAAAGGACGATGATCGTGAGGAGACAATTTGGTGCGTAGTTCGGGGGGCTCATTTTCGAGGCAGCCATCTTTGATCGGACAAGATACCGTGGTCTTTAACACGTCAGCGAGGTCACGGGTAACGAGTAATGAGCTTGTACAATTTCTACACGTAGTAACACACGTATGTTTCTTCTTATGTTAACCGTGTAGTCTCTTCTGGCGAATCGTGAGGTCACGATTTAAAAATAATCACAAGTATGGGAAAGACGCGTGTATCGTCGCGTTCAATGCCGTTCGTCGACTCTCTCCATTTTATTCGCTATGGAATAGCGTACCTTCGATGACGCCAGTATGACCAGCTGAGGTATCACCGTCCTTCGAGATATCGTATCGCATTCTCCGCTTCTTCTTTTCCGTTTTGAAACGAAGCGTCTTTTCGCTAGATCTATCTCTTCGTGGCATTGCTATGGTACCTTCTAACAGTAACTCGGTTAAGCGTGTAATTTATGTTCGTAGTTGTGTATACACGAGCATCGTCCCAGCTAATAGGGGAAGAGCACCATTTTCTCGATTAAAACGCCATTTGTGATGATCGTGCCGAAGGCAACGCGGCTAAAGAACGAGATCTTGCGATTAGCTTTTTGTTAAGTCGACTCCGTGCCTCGATTGCTTTCCTACGTTCACAGTCTTTTGAATATTCTTTTCGATGGATGAGACGGCACGAGCTAAACTTTTTTCGACCGAAACCTAGAAGCACGTGCTAATTGCAGTGCGGAACTAAGATAGCGGAACAAAACTCAAGATTGTTGGAACTTCGAGATTATGATCGTTGTATCGGTTCGGTGGTAGATGACCTTTGTGATAAAAATTAGATCACAAATTCACGTGATCAAGACCAAACAAGCAAACGTGAATTTACACGAGTGAGACGAGATCGCCGCACCCTGCTTCTCCCACTCTTTGTCCCATGACATTTAATTAACGTTAACGTCCGGCTTAATTGGTAGGAGAGAGAGAAAGAGAACAAAATCTCATTAGAATAAGTCCGTTCTACTCAACCACGATCGATCGTGGCTGTGTTGACACTAGGGTTGCCAACTTTTTCTTAAACAATTCTTGCATATATTGCTTAAAACTGAAATATATGTAATTTTACAGGATTGTCCACTGCTAAACCACTTAACATAACATACCTAGCATTCCAAAGAAATTTTTTTTATGTACAAAAAATTATAATACAATTTTTTGTATTATTATACAAGCCAGATGGTCCACTTTCATACATAATAGTAATAACAAATCCAAAATTGACTACATTTGACGTAGTTCAACAATTGAACACAAAATGCAACAAAAAGAACTATTTTGGGATCTAAGTGACATTAGTCAATAGCTTTTGCTGAAACTCCAGGACATTTGGACATTCAATCTACATTCTAGACAGCAACTTCAATTTCTAGACAATCCAGGCCAACTCAGTACAGTTGGTAACCCTAGTCGACACTTCATTCCCCACACATAATTACACAGAAAAATATTTCGGTCAGTGCGTGATAGAAGTTCAAACGCGGGTTAAATTCAAAACAGTATCGTTATGGACTCTTTTAACTTCGAAACGCGTGCCGGCTGTGTGTGAGCCACAAGAAACGAAATCTAAACCAGGCCGTTCGTCGCCGTCGTTGCGGCTCGACATGCTTGCGAAACTTTTACCCGATTATCGTTGCACCAACCTCGCTTTCCCGGTTTCCCCCCACCCGTAATCATTTCTTTCTCTCTTTATGAATATATTCACAACAGAAGGCGTTACTTCCGTCCCGTTCACCACACGCACGTGGAATAAATCGTGGTAGTAGTTCGACACAACGTACGGAATATCACGTTGTACGTACGCGTTTCCGATCGGCATTACGTTGCTTCGTCGTTTTGAAAATAAAGGACCACTGGTTGGTGGAATAATTACAAGATCGATAGAAGAGAGGAACCCGAATGCCACGCGTGCTTCCGCTCGAACGTAAACATTACACGGCTGTCGAAACCACATCGGAAAGACCGTCAATTACGAGCTCTACATAAATCTTCTTTCTCTCTTTCTCTTTCACGTGTATATATATGTATATATACATATATATATGGAGGTATATATATATATATATACATTCTATGGCCGCTTGTGATGCTTCTCTTCCTTCCAAGTTCTGCGAGGAGCTCGAGAGGAGACTGAAATAGGTGACCGGCAAAACTAGTTTTTACCGTAAATCCGCGTAGAGAAAGAAAGAGAGAGGGAAAGAGAGAGAGGAAGAGTTGTTGCTAGTCGAGGGAGAACGAGAAAGAATTCTCTCGGCGTAGATATAAATCCGTTGAGTGCTCGGAAGAGATCCTATCCTCGAATTCGATCCGGTCACCTCCTCCTATTCTCGAAACCATTTCTCTCGATATCTACTCGATCGTTATCACTCTTTCTTAATCCCTTTTTTTTAGGTATTAACTTCTACTATTCATGAATATTCCTGGTACATAAATAATGATTTTTTTTAACACGAGATTTCTTAACCTACAATTTCGGATATAATTTATTAGATTAATTTACTAATAATTACTATAATGATTGCATGGATTCATGTAATTATTTTTAATAAAACGATTAAGCTTGTAAAAGATAACTAAAGTTCATTTAACGAGCACAGAATGAAACCGAACGCTTTCGATGTATGTATAAAGAGAGCACCGAGAGAGGAATGGCACGAAGGTGCGCGAGCGTATACGCGCATATACACACGACCGATCGACGTGTAAGAAGGCAGGAGGCAATCACGACCGGGCCCGAATATGGGCGAGTAAGGTCAGGGTGCGAACGCAGCTGAGAACGAGGAATGCCATTACGAGCGTTTCCTCAGCCTTCCCTCGGTCTCTCCCCCCCTTCTTTCTTTTCGCGAACGTCAGTCTCCCACCTCGCATTTTTTCACGATCATACCACGAACGCGAGAGGCCGGAGAATAATTTGGAGTAGCACTTTCGATTCGTGGTTTATGAACCAATGAAATTTCACGGCCATACGTCTTATCTGATTCGAGATTGAGTTTTGAGGGTGAATTAAAGTAGTATGTGATAACATCGACGCCATATTGAAAATAGATTTGAAGTAGTTGAAGGTAAATGAGATTTACATTATCGATTACTGGAATTATATCCTTAATCGAGACTCAAGATAATTATAGAAAATAATTTATGACAACTAGGTACTTCTGCCACTTGGATTAAGTTCCTATGAATTTTTGTGATGTACCTTGATTTCTTAATGTCCAAATGATACTTGTATAACTTGACCAGTTACTAGTTTAATGACTGTCAGTAATTAAATTCTGTGGCCAGTTACTACTAGAGTACTGTTATTTTTCAATTCAAATTTATATACCCAATATTGTTTTGTTTTACTTAATAATCATTCAAATCTATAAAAGAGGATTTATTTTATACATAGGTATTGCAAAAACATTAATATTGTGACCCATTTTGACAAAACATTAACGTGAACTGGCCAGAGTGCTAAAGTGGCCAGTTACTGGGAGGTTTATCCTATAATTTAATAATCAGAAAATCCGTAATCGTTCCAACGTCATTAACTTTATCACAATTTTCTTGATTATTGCAACTCGATACGTAAGTACGAACAGTTTCGATCGAGTGCAGTGTCCTCGTATTAAAAGAGTAGAGAAAGAGGTAAAAGACAGAGAGACAAACGGTGAGACAGAGAAAGGGTAAAGAAGAAAGAAGACTTGGCCGGATGCGTTGAATATCGCGTGTTTCCACCAAAGTGCGAGAGCGCCGGGCTAAAGGCGCTCGCTTGCTCGCTCGCTCGCTGCGCGTGCATCGCAATGCAATGCAGGCAGCATAAAACAAGCTGCCATACATGGGGCGACCGTCAGCCGACTCCGGGTTATAGCAGGACCAGCTCTCTTCGATGGCCAAGAGGAGCCAACACCGCAGAAGAAGAAGAAGAGAGAGAGAGAGAGATAAAGATGGAGAAAGAAAAAGAGTGAGAGAGATGCAGAAAAAGAGAAAGAGCAAAGGATAGAAAGAAAAAGATAGACAAAGATAGAGATACGTAGAAAGAAAAAGGAAGAGAGATATATATGTATAGACAAAGATAGAAATACATGGAAAGAAAAAGATAGACAGAGAAAGAGGTAAAGTTAGACAAAGATAGAGATATACATCCAGATAGAGATCTCCAATGATAGAGATGTATAGAAACGATGTAATTCTAAACCTAATACATTACATACATTGTGACACATACGTCGAGACAAGTTGTAGATACCAACGATCATTTATTAACTAGTCGATTAAACTAGTTCTTTGTAAAAAAAATGAAATCAACGTTGGTTTTATTAAAAAAAATACGACGAAATACAATAAAGATACGTGAAAAGAGAATAGTTATTCGTGAATGCAACTCTGTAGCAAAATGGAGTCTGCGTTCCGTAGGATCTCGAGATAAGGCAGACTCGCTTCTTACGAAGACGAAACACACGAAACAAGTCTCTCTCTGTCTCTCTTTCTCGTTCGACACCCTTAGCAAAAAGTACCTATATTCTCTTTCACTCTTACGTGCTCCATAGAAACAGCACTCCTCGCAAGAAGCTACCGCGTATATCTATTATCGATGTGACTAATCACGTTCCAGGTCGAGCCCCCGGCCATTTCGTATACACATTGTATGGATTGTATGTACAAGCAGTATGAATCGAGAGTCTTTTGATGCGGAGAAGATGGGATATGAATAGGATCTGAGAGAGAGAGATTCATCGGTAGCAACCTCATTCCATCTCAGTCTTTCTCTCATACAACTGTATGTACTACATGATACATTTTATCGTGTTCTAGCAAGCAACCAAGCTATTTAAAGTGGCTTCATTCTTTATGAAAGAAACTTTGAGGGATTGGATCTCCCTTGTATCGATCTTTAAGAGACTTTGGTACGTGAGATATTATATGCACCTTTCGTTCGTCGAAGGAAAAAGAAACTAGAAAAGTTGTTAGCTCGCACGTTCTATCGACATGAGTTACGATCGAACGGTTGATTCGAAATATATCCAACTTCCTCTTCTCGCTTGTATGCGTATCTTGAAAGAAAGAGGGAGATAGAATTATACAGAGTGCACGCAACCTAGAAATAGAAAGTATAACGTAACGACAAACGAACGGTCCTGGTGATTAATACTCGAACCTTCTCTCTTTCTATTTCTTTATCTATCTGTCTCTTTCTTTCTTTCTCGAGATCGAATTCCCCTAACCTTGTAAAGCGGTGGTTACATGCCGTTATACATATAGCCGAAGGTGTCGAAGGCGTACGAACGGCAACACCCACGTGCCTCGTACGGTGAAATGGATTGATAGATTAAACGGATATGTTCGATTATATTAGCTTTTAATGGAAGTATGCTATCTATGAGTTATCCTATCCTAATCTCTTTATTCTTTTTCAAGATAAAAAATGAGTTTTCTTTATATTGGACATAGCAAAGAAAGAAAGGAATGATTGTTTATTGTTCGTTTGTGGTGGATCCAATTTATTTTTCGGTATCTATTGCATACCTTTGTCTTATGTGTCACGTTTACTCTGTATTTGGAGATTACATTTTATAAAATGAATAGTGTTGATTATTTTGTTAATTTTTGTATTTAGAAACCAGTTTGTAAAGTATGTCTATGAATTTTTTTAATTTTTCTAATTTATACATCGGTCGGGATCATAAAAGATGCCATTTTTGGGACTCATGTTTCTTAGATTCGGGTTAATCGAAGATTTGAAGATTCATAGTTTAGAAATAAGTATGCAAATTATGGTCATTCATTTTTCTAATTCTTCTCTAACTCATATTAGTAACACACAGTTGTCATAAAAGATGTTAGTAAATCAGAAAATAATATCTACTTTCTATAAAGATTCCATTATCATATTTTATGTACCTTGACATAATACACGTAGGTATACGAATGATAGCTTCTTGAACACTTTTAATGATCGCCCAAATGGTGCCAAAAACAAAGTCAACGTTTATTATAATACATACCGGAACACTATCGACGACCTTGACATTTTCTACTTCTCAACGATGGCTTCGAAGATCGTCACGTAGCGAGAAACGCGAGGATCTCTTACATATCGAATAAAGTATGTGCGTATACGTGTACGCATACCTATAGCGTTATTTACGTCAACTGGTTAACGTCGTCCGCATTTTTCGAACGTTAGCATAATTATCGAATTAATTTACGCGCTTTCTCTCTCTTTGCCCCACTTTTCCTGATCGTATAAAATTACAATCCTTGGTATAATGAAAAGATATAGTTAACCTTCCAACCACAACGTGAATTTCCTCAATAATAACACCAAGAACTTTTTTTTATACCGAACTTTCAAACATCAAAGACTATAATAACTCACTTTGGTAACGGTTTAAAGGTTAAATTATTATAACAGTAATAATGGTAATTGAATTAATCGATATTGATCACCGAGAGATGAAATATTGAACCTTCAAAATGAAAAAATATAGAAGGTGTCCCGTCTGACTTTATCCACCCAAAAACTACATGTGCACAAGTATGGATTGAGTCAAAAAATCTAATAAACTTTTACGAAATTCGGCTTAGCTAACGAGTTATTAATTAACAAAGATCGGCCAATCACAGAGAACAGAAGCGATCCGCAAACAAAATTCTCTAATTTTTGTGGATTTCTCCTACTGCTTCGACTACGAGGCCGTAGGAATAATCAAAGACTGTGCTATTGACCTAAAAAGAATTGCAGTATATACTCGTCGGTTATTGGTAATGAGAAAATGATTGATGACCAAAAAAAAAAAAATTGTATAAATTACGAAACATTTAAAATTACTATACATACAATCATGTGCAACGTAGACATTTTTTTTCACACATAGTCAGTCATAATTAAAAAATTAATTGTCAATTGATCATGTTAGAAGAACAAACGAATGAGATAGATAATACGAATGAGTTATAAAATGGCCGACAGTTAGTAAATCGTCGATGCTTCCGACGAGTCTGCTCACGTGACTTTTTGTAAACGAACATGGCGCACGTATACTCTAACGTGTATATGTGTGTGTAAAAGAGGGTGGTTAAAGAAGATCCCTCTCGCTACGACAATGATCGTTCGTTCGCAACCTTGAAAGTTGTCCCCTCGGGCCGGGTAAGTGAGCACACACGAGTCCTTCGATTTACACGGCGCCAGAACGAGATCCACGGAGAAATGCGTGCCTATGGCAGATTCTTTTTATTAATGAACGGCCGGAACGGCGAAGGTCGCGCCTGCCGATGTGTCTCGCGTGCTCGTGAGTTTCATGATCGTCTCTGAGCGTATCTTCATCGATGTGAATTTTTTTAAAGGTTAACTTCGTTAAACTCTACTTCGTGTGGTGAAAAATTAGACGTTGAATCTCTGAGAAAGATGTTTGACGAGTGGTATGATACTACGTGTGCTCATGAATTAATATAATACCACTGACAAAGGGGAGGACCAGACTTGTTGGTCACCGATTTCGCTCAATTTTTGCACAGACTTTCTTTAGCTGAATCTATTGGACACGTGTTTTGCCAAAAGTGCCAACACTCCGCCGTTTTTTTTTTATTTGAGGTCAAAAATCAAAGTTGTTTTCAGACAGGTCTGGTCCTCTCCTTGTGAGAGTTACAAGAAATATAAAAGAAACATGAAATGTCAAATTGGTTATATCCCATGTGTCACACATGTGTTATGTTACCAAGTTTGATTGTGTCGATACCTGTAGCTACATACTATATCACAAAAGATCAAGATTCAAACACCACATTCTTCAGATCAACCTTTTTTTACATCACAACCGACACTCTACCGTCATTTCACACTTATTTCAATCTAAATCAATCATCCTTACCACCTAGATAACATCGACCACTTAATAAACTCAGCGCTAAAAAATCAGCAGGAAATCAGTCAAATAACGATCAACTATTACGTGTGATATACATAGACGAACTTATCGAAAAGTTTCGATATATTCCTCAACAGTACCTAGGACCAGAGATAACTATCGATGCGAACTATGCGAGAGTGCCAAGATCGGGACGACAAGAAGTCGACCGGCGATCCAGTTGAACACGCGGCCTTTGTTGTTTACGAGCCGTGATATGGGTATTAAGTAACGCCGTTGCTGCTGCTTTCACTGTCGCCTACGCGGCCGTTAAATTCCACGCGGCTACTCCCAAAGCAGATCTTAAAGGCGACAGCAACAGCAGCAGCAACAACAGCAGCAACCCAGGACTCTATCCCTACCTGCATTGTCCGATGAATTAATGGAACACCATCTGGCACTGTCGATCGTATTAACCGTAAGGGAAATAGATCATTGATTTTTGGAATGCCATATTTGTCTGGACAAGAAAGAGGGAGAGATCGTATGGTAGTTGTCTCTCTGAGTACGTATGTGTGTGTGTGTGTATCTTATTTACGTAAGCGGGTCACCAACTGATTTCAATAAACTCTTGGAGTACGGACAATACTCCAGAGTGAAACCTACTACGTGCATTGTCTTTTGATACGCCATGGGTGTATTCTCGTTTACAGTCAGGTTTTCGAGAAAATCTACTTGTACCGTGGAATATGTAGTGTCAGTGTTAATGATAATGCTATCTGCAATCATACCTTCTGGAATCGCATTAACGACACAACAGACTCCAGATGCAATTCTTTTTATATCATTACCCTTTTGCGGGGTTCATTAACTACTGAATTTGAAGATGTACTTGTTAGGTTAGCGTATGTGTTGATAGTTTAATAATGACAACAGGTGACCCGTGTCTAATAGAGTTGCGGTATAACACCATATGAATTTGTAATTTAATATTGTTTCCAACAAATGTCATTTATCTTATTCCGTGTATAAAATAGTAAAGAAACTAAAGTAGATCTAGGGAACAGTAGAGGGTCAAGGATCGGAAGATGTGCCGACAATGGGTGACCTTGAATTTAGCAGAGCGGAAACAACATCCGTACCTCTCTTTCTCTGCCTCTCTAATTACTTTCTCCAGACAGCACATAGAGCAGGCAGAATCTAGGAGAATAATACGGGGCCGCGAAACTATCAAGTTTTAGTGTGTATATGTGTCTATACATACATATAACCTGATGCATGACGTAATAGTAACCTACTTCCGTCGAGCTTCATTCATGTATTATAAGATAAAAGCAAGGATGAGGAGAAAGAGAGAGAAGAAAAGTAACTTCCTTCTTTTCCTTACACTATACACGGCATTAGACTTAGGACGCACGTGCCAAGTCTCGAGACACAATCGCGATTATCTTTTTATCTTTTTAACGCGTACAAGCGTTGTTACTCAAGTTGATTAGCTCATTTCGTTCTTAAGGAAATAGAAAATACCGATGGTCGATAAGAATGAGGAAGTTTTTATCATGAAAATCGAATAAAAAATATCTAATCTTACTTCAATCATTTGAAATTAAGGATTTCTACTGAATGGAGAAATGAGAATACCACATTTTTGCACGTACCGTTCGCGGGAATGAGATAAGGTGATATATAGGAATGTTCGAGAGAAATTTAATCTCTTCTAATCATTTCTAATCTCGATTAAAGGGTACCTTCGTGATTCTCTCGTCTAGAGATTTATAGTACTTCACAATAAGTACCATTTACTCTCGTTCTAAGTCTTATATGAATGACACGTTGAAAAAACAATTTTTTTACATGTCTTACCAGAAGACATATATACGAAAATTTGTAATGTCGTGTCTAAATCGTATTTTACGAGTTTTATTCGTATATGAGATGCATCAAAATGCAGAAATGTATGTGCAATTTGAATGAAGAAAATGAGAAAGAGAGAGAGAGAAAGAGAGTTACTTAACGATCAAAGCTAATGCCAAGGAGAATCTCGAAGGCTTCGTGTCCGTATGTGTGGGAGGCACTTTCCTTCTTCTTTCTCTTATCCGGGTGAACCCGAACGACTTGGTAAATGAGACCAAACGTCGTGCGAATGCTGGAGGAGACGATAATGCGGTCTACGCGCATTAAACCGCTTCTACGTAGTCTACAACATGTATTTCATGTTATATATGTATATATGTTGTACTATGCGTTGATGTATTCGAGGAATAGCGTGAGCGAAATCGTTTACACTCCGCGAGCGCAAATCTCCCTGACTAACGATCGACGTTAACGTGGCAGAAAGTGTAATCTCGCTCGATATTTTTTTTATACTTTTTTGAATTCTGGAAATAGATGAAAAAAAAAGGGAGAGAAGTACGGTCTAAAGGGATAAGTAAGAATTTTAATACCAATTAACGTTTTCCAGGACAGTGATTATAAATGGAATCACTAATTACAAATTCCATTTTTGTCAGTTAAACATTTTTCATAATATTTAAAAAAGGTGCTTTTTATTTTTCTGTCATCTTTCCATATTTATATACAGTAATCCTTTTTTTTCTAAGGGAACAATAAAAAAAAACTCAGGTAAGATATTTTTATAATAAAAGAAATGCTTTTATAACGTTTTGCATACAAAAAAATGTTTTTTTTAATCAAATAATTTGGGCTATAAAGGGTTAGAGAATAATTTTTTAATTTTCGATCTATTTTCATTTAAATCCATAAATTTAAAAAGAAAAGTGAAATCCCTGATACGAAGAGAAACGATTGCATCTCGAACTTTCCTCTCGAAGATCATTAGGAGCAATTGAAAAAAAAAAGGAGAAGGAACATGTACATACATAGCTTTTTTTCTTTAGACTTTTTTTTTTCTTCCTTTTTCGAGCGAAGGCACGCGTCCAACTTTCACGTCAGCTCGTGGTCATTAACGCGATGAAGTAAGAAAGCAATCTGCTCGCGGTGACACGTTCAATCCGTGCGAAGTAATTACGCGTTCGCTAAATACGTGATAGCGTTGTCCCAGTTACTCCCGCGAAATCAAGCGTTTCTAGATAATTAGCGTTTTACTACTATATTCGTTGACTAGTTCGTTACTCATCTTTGCAAACAAAACTCGAAAGAGAAAAATACCTTTCTTCGTTCTTTTGAATTTTCACGAGACAACGAAACATTAAATATTTATTCTACTTTAAACATAATTTCCTAAAAGTTATATCTAATCGACCGTTTATCATTCTAATTTCGTTCTCGGAGACAATAGAGGATATCATCCTGTGCTGAACACAAGAGAATGAAACATAGAACGTAGGTGCAACGGTATTTCTACCATTCTCTCCTATCCGGCCATTCTCTCAAATAGAATGCAGTTCACTTTGAAAAAATTAAATAAAAATTAGTAAGAAAAATTCCTATCCAATAAAACAAACTAATCAAAATCGATAACATGGACAAGATATCGATAGTACTTAACAATGTATATATTCACTTCTAAAAATATTCAATCCATCATAAAAATTTAACGAATCAATAAAAACAAACGATATACGTAACCATATAAAAAAGAAAATCTATCCGTCGTCTTCGTATTAGAATTTAGAACCAACTTTCAAAACCAACTCGATTTCCATTCTTCATCATTTTTATCCATCCACAGCGTCGTATAGAAAGTACAATGCGGATAACTGTACCTCGAGGTAACTCGACATGTATACGTAAGTACCGATACCAGTAGTAAATATATTAGTGGTAGTAGCTTACAGTAATGGTGTTGGTAGTAGTTAGTTATAGCTAACACAACACAGTTATGCGTGATCGAGCGATATCTGGTCCAGTCATCTGGAGCAATTCATCTGCAGTTGCCGGCATAAGAGCTATGCGAAAGAGTGACAGCGATCTAGTCGCTTTCAGAAGGTAACTTGGGTATAGACTCGAACGAAGGGGGCCACACAATGATCGAGTACCTCTCGCCATATGCTAGGGAATATTTCATAACCTGTCAAAAATTCATCCGAGAGAAAGATGTTATTACTATCTCGTATTAATCACGATCATATATGTACAATGCCTTCCTCGAAGTACGAACTTCTTTGGGGTATAATATTTCCAATCGATGGTCGAAAGTTTCTGTAGTAACAACACCATTGGTCAAAGTATTCTAACGACGTTTTGTAACCAAATACGTGCAAGACTTAATTGAATATCCAAAAATAATCATTTATCAAATAACACTGTAATCCTTGAGAAAGGTAGAGTAGATGCTTCCTTATGTTTCGACCCTTGTTGTATGGGTCTTTTTCAGATTTTATTAATTTTTTTAATTATTAAGTTTACTCCAGTTCATAAATATTACTTCATTAACCCAAAAATAATATTACAATATATGTCTGATTCATAGTAATGCGATATTTCATAAATACAAAGTACGGGTAACCCCCTACAGCACGTATAACACTATACTTCTACTATTTAATGTATGCACGATTATTGGTAATTAAAATTATTAAAATGAAAATTTTTATTTTTCTATTTTCTGTTATACATACATATGTTAATATTTTTAATAAAAATAAAGCTACTTGTACAAATTAAAAAAAAAAACTCAACACAGTTTCAGCATTTTCTACCGTGTTATAGGGTTATTTGTAATAAAAATAAAATGGAGTACACACATGAAACTTTTCTCTACATAGAAACACTGCTCTTAAGGAAAAAAAGAAGTCGAATATTATATAGATAATAGTCATGATCTCGAATCTTTGATTAACGTCGTCTTAAGACAGGTCACGTGACACGTCTCACGTGGTATGCGGGTTATGCAGACGGGCGACGAGTGTAACACTTTCGACGCAATGTCTCTTTCTCTCGTTCATATATACATATATATAGAACGATCGACGAGCTAGTGGCACACAATTAAACGTACCTGGGACATACACACGGTCGGGCACATGCGGGCGAGCGAGAGCGCGCGGGCAATAAAATATAATCGCGCATTAGCATCGTAGGAAAGGGGCACCTCGCAATTTCTCATTAACGTGCGTATACCGTAATTATTTACCGGCCATTTCCATCTCGGGGAGGGCATATGACAAAAAAGGATATGATGGAAAAAAGAGACATTGAAAATGGGAATATACAAATCATTTTTGATATACGATATAGTAATAATGATGACAGGTGTATTATTATTATTATAGATTGAAGCATGTGACAGACGTGACATCTGATTTTTTTTATGCATTATTGCACATTAAAAATAATTAGCCAATTTGTATATAGGATGCAATTAATTGTAATAATGAGTATTACACACATATGTATATATTTAATCTAACCTAACCAATGTCAGACTACGTTTCATCGAAAGGCACCATTTTCTTTTTTTTTTTTCAAAGAATACGAACCACCCACGACATATACCGAATCCATCTTCTCCCCTCTAACTCACTATCTTTCTCTTTCTCACAGGCCTTTCATAATTAACGAATTATACCCACGAGGGATGTTCGCCTGCCTGCCTGCCTGCTCGCTTGCTTGCTTGGCTGCCAAGGTAAGATGATCTCCGATAGAAGAACAACGCTCGGACTGCTCCCTGCCTTCCCGTAGTAAATTGGTTCCTTTTCGTTCTAAGAAACGGAAGGTTACACCTCCTCTTCGAGAAGGGGAAACCGGATTGGACTGTATCGTCCAAGAGATGAAGTGGATGATGATGACGACTGGGTCACGTTTCTTTCCGAAGACAGTAACAGTGAAATTGGTACGCGATACCGTTTTCAAAGCTAGTCGGAGGACGAAGAAGCGTGAAATTGAATATTGGTATGAAAATTGATAGATATATGTTCTTTTCATTCATTTGGTAGATAATTTTATTAAAAATTTAACGATCGAAGCCAGTTTCTAACCTACTGTAAACATCATCCAATATTAATAATTCCTGTGATGAAAATTCCTCGTGTTAATGGGACACCACATTAACCGAAACACACTTTCCTGATAATATTACACTCAGTGACGTTGTATTACGTGAATTTAGATCAGTGGAATAATTGTAACGTAAATTGGGTCCACGAGGATAAAAGAATTGGCCGTGGGACGAGTCTACTACGGTGGCACGGTGCATGTCTCGAGAAACTCTCGCGTTATACGCACGAAGGTCGACGCACGTAGGCCACGTATTCCTACCTGTATGCGTTTATACACTTACGTATGTATACTGTGTCAAACGAAGAGACTGGGATCTCGTCGGGGAGACGGGCAACGTGAAAATGAAACGGGGGCAAAGAGAGCAAAAGAAGCTCCCTCGCTTTAACGCTCCCATTGTGTCGTTGCACCGAGAACCTTCGACTCGCTTTTCATCGGACTCCCTGAAAGGGCTCGTCCTCTCCCACGATTCTTTACACAAGGAAGGAAAAGGTATAGAAAAGAAGGAAGAAAGAAATTCGTTAGATTTTTTTACGAAAGAAGGTTAAATTCCAAATTCTTTTTTATCCTTCTCTTCAAGAATTCGTCGCCATTTTGTTTCGTGATCTCGTAAACGTGTAAAAATAATGAAGAAACATGGCGTATGATGTTCATCGTGAAACGAAGAAAAACAAAATATTTTATCAGATATTGATAATTTTCTAAAGAAAAAAGTTTACGATTACGAACGACACGAACACGGCCGATAATCCGGAGTCGAACTCGTTATGATACGAACAGGATATTATTAATTAAAAGAGCACGATTAATAATAAAGGATAAAAAGTATCAGAAGGCTGTACTCGGTCGGTAAAAGTAGCGCCGATCGGTGCGTGACCAGGCGCCACAGTTATCGTAATTATTGTAATCGTAATTATTGTAAGATATCCAATGGAAAGTCAAGAGGCACAAGTTCCTTCTTAGATCGACAAAGAGAGAGAGAGAGCATCGAAGCGGAGAAGAGACTCGATCTTCCGGTTTCTTCGCCGATCGAAAGTCGATGAGACTGCGGCAGCTCTCCTCTTGCGCTCGCGCGTACTCACGCGATTAGAGACGGAAAGAGCAGACCGATATTTTAATAAGATCGTTTGAATTTATCCTAATTTATTATCCGGTTCGACCGGCAGGATCTCTCTCTCTTTCTCTCTCTTACTCTCGTATCTCGACTCGTAATCAGATTACCTCGAGAATATAAGTCAACCTAACGGACCTTCGAACGCGACGATTGGAAGGGCTTGTCTAGTGTAAAAATTATCAAGACATTTTTTTGTTACTTAACACGTTCTCGAAAAAATTCTGCAAATTTTCTTACCATTGGATTTAATTGGGTACATAATGTAACTAGTATTATTAAAAATTGAAAAAAAAAAAGAAACGAATGTGGTTACCGGTAGTACAGTTCACCTGGTTGTACAAACAGAGACTGACAAACGCTAAAAATATCCAAAAGAATGAAAAAAATGAAGTTGTTAAAATTGAACTATCTACAACTCGTTTTTTACATGTTTGTCATAAGATCGAAAATTAGAAAATTAGATTTAGAATATGAATCTAGTGAAAATGTGTTAGATAAAATAAAAAAATTTTTAACCAGGAATAGAGTATGGGATTGTAACGAGAATGAAGTCTCTTACTTTTTTTTTTACAGATATCTGCATAAAGTTGAATGAAAAATTGGAAATTTCATTTCATCACTTCTTAATATGACTAACTATTACTCACGACCTATGAAGGAAAAAAAATAATGTCCGGATTCCGGGAAAATCAGTGACTTCGATAACGATTCCCCTCTATCGATCAAGGTTTACTCTAGCGTAGAAAGTCGGTAACTGTTGGAATTGCTAGTCACAGTCCGATGAATCGAAGAAGCGAGGAAACTCGTTTGGGGTAAGTCGCGCGTTTGCGTGAAACCGACCCACAGTGGGCAAAAATCGAGAAAAATCGGCGTTTTGTCTTTCCAGGTTGATTTTCGAAAAAAAAAAGATATATTCTTGTTGAAGAGACCAAATAAGGCGGATCGACACCCTTCTCAAGTCACTGGGATCAAAAAATTGAAAAAACCTAACTTTTTATTGGGGCACCATTTTGAAATTTTGCAGACGCTATCTTATAGTAAATCTTAATCTGAACACAATATATTCTATTTAATTTTTTCGAGAAACGCTTCCCTAGAGAGTTATGATTAGAAATATGTTGAAAAACGTGAGATTTTTCGATTTTCAACCTGTTATATCTTCCAGGAGGGGACGGCTCCAGAAATGGGCTAATCGTCGTTTTGTAAAGCGTACTCTCTTTAACAAAACGTAATAAATTTTAAGAGGCTGCGATCCCTCGCGGCTGAGATATATCCAATCAAAATGTGGATGTTTTCTGTAGATAATAACTCACTGAAACCTAACATATGCACTCTCGTATTTACATTTTATTTATTATTTTAAGTAAAAATGAACTCGTTTCCTCACCACCTTGCGGTAGAGTTCTATTTCGGTGCGTTTTTTTTTTATCATACTTAATAGTGGTTTCCCCTGTAGGCCTAGTCCACTACTTTATCAACTCGTCCGAGTTTCACTTATAAAAAAGCTACTAAATGAGCTATTAGCTATTAGCTATTAGTTATTAAACAAACAACAACAAAAATTATTCATCTTAATAAATAACGGAATTTCAATGGCTCGCCTTTAACGGCGAGAAATGAAAAAGGCTACTTTGTTTCTAGTCGTTAAAGACGTGCGCGAGCATAACGGCTGAAAACAAAAGCGTTTTTCTTTTTTTTAACCGTTAAGACTGTTTATGTCACTTCGTAGCCTAGCTTCGTTCAATAAAGACGTATAATTAATTTTCTTGTACACTTCCTGTACATCTTACGTGTATATTTTTAACTAATTTCGATAAAAGAAAGCTGTTATACGTACTTAGTGTGATATGTGTTTATTGAGACGCGTAATTAATCTTTTCGTACTCTTTCTGTGCGTGTTACTTACGAATTTTTATTCAACTCCAAAAAAAGAAAGTGGTTATATGTCTTTATTGTGAAATTGTGAGATTGTGAGACTGTGTGGTTGTGCGAATCTGTTATCTATTGGTTGATTCATAATTTCATGCGGTTTTTGTATATTTCAGATGTTTTTATTTTAAGCAAAGATACATATTAAAGAAAATTAAATATAATTTACGTACGTTTTACTTTCAAAACCCGCATAAAATTATACATCAACACAATATTGAGATTAATAATTTTATTTGTTGTTTGCTTAATAATTTTTACTAATTAATTGTCAACTTCATTTAATCTTGTTGAATTTTTCTTCTACAAGTCTGTAAGAAATATATAGTTTTGTAAATACATTTTGGTATTATTTAAATCAAATTATGTCAAGTTACAATTATTAGTTTATCTTTCTCCATATATTTTCGCATTGATAATTTAGAAAATGGAGTTGACAATTAATTCCACTAACTGTGATGTCTATTTATTTTTTAAAAATGCTTCTAAGAAGTTTAGTGACTATAAATTTCTACTTAATGAAGTACCTTTATCTGATGCTGTTTCGGGTATGTATCAATTAGCAAAGTTCAAAACGTTGTTCCGCAGTTTTTCTGCAACTTTAACCAAGAAATGGAAGCAGGCGCGGTATACTGAAAATAATTTTCTTCGTAATAATAGCGTTTGGCTTTCGCAACAATTTTTTGTAGGTAAAGGAACAAAACCGATACTTACAAAAAGTTTTCAAAGCTATAGTTCGCGGCAACAAAATAGATCATCTGACTCGCTTCTTGAAAAATTTTCATTTGAAGAATTAGTAGCTGCAGTAAAAAGAAATCTTCAAACTCGTGGACATAAAGGTGTAGCTAAAGTATTCGATTTTTTGTTAGAGAAGCCTGAAGAAGGAGATAGGGTTTATGAATTTTGTAAAAGCCGTAAATTAGATGATTCTAATAAAGTCTTATCGAATGAAAAGGCTTTGGCTCTATATGTAACGGCTGATTTATCAAAACATCAGTATCTTACCATTGCTAAAGAAATTAATATAAATCTGAACAGTAAATTCTTTCCATCATATTATCATTTATCTAAGGCAAAAATTGATTGCTATCCGCCAAATCAATGCATATCTATTACTGAAAACAGTGCTGAAATTTCTTTACAAGGTTTACTTGATCACACTGTAGAAAGGATTATAAAGTCTCTAAATTTAAAGAATTTCGACAATAAAGTTTTTAAATTAATTAGTAAATGGGGCTGCGATGGGGCTGCTGGCCAGGCCGAATACAAACAAAGATATTACAATTCTGTAGAGCAATGGTACGATTCTGCTGTTTTCATGTCATGCATTGTTCCTCTAAGGATTTACGATGAAAATAACTCTGAGATTATATGGGAAAATCCTACTCCTTCTTCAACTTGGTTCTGCAGGCCTATTAAATTCGAATTTATTAAAGAAACAGTAGATTCGGTTAATAATGAAATATCGCGAATTAAAAAACAAATAAATGAATTAGAACCCACTATTTTAGAATCGCGCCAGTTAACAATAAATCATAAATTAATATTAACAATGATTGATAATAAAATTTGTAATATTTTAGCAGAAAATAAAGCATCTCAGAGATGTTATATATGTAAAGCTACACCTAAAGAAATGAATCATTTGGAATTGCTAAAAGATAAAGTCCCGGTTAAAGAATTTAATTTCGGAATTTCCTCCTTACACGCGTGGATAAGAATGTTTGAATGTTTACTTCACGTTGCATATAATTTACCTTTTAAAAAATGGTCAGCCTCGACTGTAGAGATGAAAAATATTCGAGAAGCGAGAAAGGCTGAAATTCAAAACGATTTTAAGTCGAAAATGGGTCTTTTAGTTGACCATGTCAAACAAGGTTGGGGAAGCAGTAACGACGGAAATACGGCTAGACGCTTTTTTGCTAATCCCGAACTTTCAGCTTCGATTACTGGTCTTGAAGTTTCACTTATAAGAAAATTCAGTACTATATTGCAAGTCATTTCGTCTCCACACGTTATTAATTTAGAGAAATTTGATTCTTTTGCACAATGTACAGCAAAAGAGTTTGTGTCGTGTTATGAGTGGTATTATATGCCCGCGTCTGTGCATAAAGTTTTAATTCACGGGTCTTTTATAATAAAAAATTGTATAATGCCTATAGGAAAAATGTCCGAGGAAGCTCAAGAAGCATGTCACAAAAAATTTAGAAAATCAAGAGAAAATCATTCGAGAAAAATTTCTAGACAAGATTCGAATGAAGATGTATTGCATCATTTACTGCTTGCGTCTGATCCTTATATATCTCATATAAGAATCAAGCTCTCTTTAGTTATTTTAACTAAAGACTTGAGCCCCGAAGCATTAGAACTATTAGAGCTTTCTGATATTTAAAATCGCGTTTCGATAAAGATTAGCAAAATAGGACTGAATCTTGTAAAATTTATATGTATATATTAAGAAGAAGGGTGAAGCAAAAATATCCAAGTACGTTATGTGCTTAGATACTACGATAAAAATTTAATTATTTATTTTCCGATTTAAATTTAATATTACAATTTCCTTCAATTCATATGTATTAGTATTATTATATGTAACGTACTACTGGATGTTATTGGTTAACTACTTAATTTAGTAGCTTTTTTATAAGTGAAACTCGGACGAGTTGATAAAGTAGTGGACTAGGCCTACAGGGGAAACCACTATTAAGTATGATAAAAAAAAAACGCACCGAAATAGAACTCTACCGCAAGGTGGTGAGGAAACGAGTTCATTTTTACTTAAAATAATAAATAAAATGTAAATACGAGAGTGCATATGTTAGGTTTCAGTGAGTTATTATCTACAGAAAACATCCACATTTTGATTGGATATATCTCAGCCGCGAGGGATCGCAGCCTCTTAAAATTTATTACGTTTTGTTAAAGAGAGTACGCTTTACAAAACGACGATTAGCCCATTTCTGGAGCCATCCCCTCCTGGAAGATATAACAGGTTGAAAATCGAAAAATCTCACGTTTTTCAACATATTTCTAATCATAACTCTCTAGGGAAGCGTTTCTCGAAAAAATTAAATAGAATATATTGTGTTCAGATTAAGATTTACTATAAGATAGCGTCTGCAAAATTTCAAAATGGTGCCCCAATAAAAAGTTAGGTTTTTTCAATTTTTTGATCCCAGTGACTTGAGAAGGGTGTCGATCCGCCTTATTTGGTCTCTTCAACAAGAATATATCTTTTTTTTTTCGAAAATCAACCTGGAAAGACAAAACGCCGATTTTTCTCGATTTTTGCCCACTGTGCGACCTCCTGACATAATTTGTGGAATTCGTGAGAGGAACTCGAACAATTTCAATCAAAAAATGATCGATCTTCGAATTCTACTTGACATTCTCAAGAACATCTCCTATAAAAGTTCTCTACTGATACGAACTTCTGCATCGTTTCTTCGATATAAGAAAAAAAAAAATGGAGGTCTTAATTGTATCAGACTATACTTTCGTTTAGTTAGAAAAATATCGAAGAAAAAAATACAATTACAAACATATATAAGTATACCTAGAAAAATGATTCCAATAGGATTCTCACTGCACGCATGGTAGAATTTCAGAGAAATCACTCCACTAACTCTCGATTCATCTTATCGAAAGGAAGAGGAAAACAAGAGAGGAAGTCAGGAGTTCTAATTAGTCGTCGATGGAAACGTATATATATATACCAGTTTTTATCTTATCTCAGGTAGCTCCGTTGCAGTAACAATGTTCCCTTTATCTTCTACTCGTTGATCTTCGCGTAATCCGGTCGAACGTAGTTGCGGGTGCGCGCGCACCCTCTTTTCGCGTTTATCGTGAATCCTTTATCATTCAAAATGGCGGACAAGCGCGAAACGAAGGTAAACCCTAACCCTTTTTTTTTTTTCTTCTTTTTTCCCATTCGATTCGATTCAACCTGCTGCGGTCAGAGAACTCAACGCAAGATATTTTCTTCGCTAACAATGTTTGTTATAGCAGACAGAGACCGTGAGGAATGCAGGCATTATATCATTACGCACTATTACCCATTACATAGCTCGTTACACCGTATATATCGTATATTATCTTAGCTTGGCCCGTGTAAAAAGGTGAGTTTTCTCTCTCGCTCGCTCTCATTCTTCATCTTTCCTTATCTTTCTTTCACCCTCATCTTCTCGAGGCCTTTTCCCATTGATGAGACTCTCGGTCCATTACCATACACGATGATACTTCTTACACGCGTTCTCGTCTGTGTAGAGCGTACGTGGTGCCAGCCTATTTAATTATGTAGCAAAATAACGCGAGCGATTTACGCGCAAAATGACGGCCGATCAAGACAATATTTCAATATCGAAGAGATTATTGAACTACTTGCCTTATGTTCGAGGATTACAAGTTTAAAAAAAGAACGAGAGAAGTTTCCCTGGATATTTAATAAACGATTCGATAAGATAGTATCTCAAAAATTCGTTAATAATCGGTTAATTTTATCATTGCTATCTTTCAAATTAGATATTCCCATTATCTAGCAAAGAGTTCGATGGTTATCAGTAAAGACGATTACTAGAATCTAACCTATTTTCGATCACACGTTCAGAATTTTAATTTTACAAACTATGACGAATCTTCTTGATACTTTATCTATATGCAAGGCAAACATTTCTCGAAAGACTTGAAACAACTTGTTTACTACAGATAAAGTACATTAAACGTCCATGATGTTATACAGGGTGTCCGGTTCCAAGTGTCCCAGCAAAGAACTACATATAAACATCAATGATTGGAGTCGAAAAGTCTAATATCATTTTTCGAAATTCGACTTAATTAACAAGTTATTATCTAACAAAAAACGAAGGAAGTCGCTGCTTACCGTGATTGGCCGATCTTTGTTCGTTAATAACTATTTAACTGAGCCGAATTTCAAAAAATACTATTAGACTTTTCGACTCAAATCATCGATATGAACATATAGTTTTCCGCTTGGACACCTTGAACCGGACACCCTGTATAATAAAAAAGATTTCACGTTATTTATGATACTACTCGTTCTATGTTAAAATGGCAACGCGATATATCGAAATTCTAGCTTCCACGTAGCCAGGCTTTCGATGCTTTGTCCAAGAGAGCACGTGCACGTTTGTATATGTGTGTATATGTACGTGCATCGGTCACTTTCTCCAAAGCCGAGTAAATCCGAGACACATACAGCACACACAATGTCGATGTCTCGGCGTTGCAAAGCGCACATGCTGAATCGCCGATTACGCAACTCGCTCCGAAACCTTTCTCCGTAACATTGACTTTTTCGAGCGTAATTGGCGCGAGCGCGCTCCGATTACTAATCGACGCCGCGGTGAACGTGACACACATTCGATTTTAACCTCGACGGGACAGAAATCGAAGCATGATTCCGCGTATTTTACGAGTTTTAACACCACGAGATCAAACACCTCTTTGTACGCGTGGTGAACATATTACGTATACATACGCGTTTAACCAATATTTGAACATCAAATTTGAAATATGGTTAACTGTACGAAGTGATTACGACAAAGTTCTAGCATGTATTATATCATTTAATTATTATTATTCAAATGAATTTGGGTATATAATTTGAAATGTGATCACGTGATCGGTACATAAAATGATCTTTTAAGTATTTACGTTGCACGTAAACGTTTCTGTACTTGAGAGTATACCTTGAGAACGAAGAAAGCGAATTTCGAGTTTAATCGACTACTAACGGTGAGATAAAAATAAGAAGAAGACGAAGGAGAAACGGCACACCGGACTTCTACAGCTTTACGATCCTCCCGATGGCCCAAAGTGTGCCCTCTTAAGACGCCATTTTTTTTTCAAGTACTACCTTCGTCAAAACTCGTAAGGACGATCGTAAAAATGACTTAAGAAAAACTGTAATACCTTGTTCCACGATAAACGATAATAATATTGATAAGATTTTAATAATATTGCGAAAAAAATTCATATTACACGAGTACAGCTCGTCTATAGACGCTAAATCTTCGATGTATAATTTAAAGAAAAAGCTGTAAAGCTTACCCATTCTATTAATACAATGATAAAGCAATTTTTTTTCCTCGAAGAGAATCGTATTTTATCGAGGTCAACGTACGCGTAGAAAAGAAGTACCGAAAAAAAGTGACGATCGCGAAATAAGCGCGCGCATTTCGAAGATACACCACCCAATCAAAGGCTCGACTTTTCGATGTCCTGGTAACCGAAACTATCATGGCGGTCGTATCTCGAACTAAAGCTTTTGTGCAACAATGTTATCAAACACAGCTTTTGACAAAACGTATACATGAAACGCTCATCAAATTACTCTATCCAATATCAAGCCGACAATACCACCGATAATAAAGAATAAACGATCGAAAAAATTGCAAAGTAGACTTACCGGTCGTGTCGTTGCACCGAAGATCGTCCCGAAAGAAAAGAAGAAAAACCGTATCGAAGCTGTTGCCAACGACGTCGAGCGAAAATCCGATTTTTCCCTTTGTCCACTGGTAACTCCACTGTAGTACACTATATTATCCTATATCTATATATACACCTAATATGTATCCGCTTCTTGTCCCTTCGCACATACATACGTTCAGGAGTGCATTTCGATGAGACCGAACACGACGCCGACTTTGAATAAAAAAAAAAAATTTTCAACGAAAGTATTCAAAAGAAATGTTAATGCGATGTAAATTTTGATAGATGAAAAAAAAAGAATTGGAACGTAGCAACGAAGGAGAAAGAGTCGCGACGAGCGGCCCTGCTCTGACACCCAGACCACTGACCAATTCCACTCGTAGCTGACGCGATACTGAGCGAGCGCGTATCTGGCGAACCCGCGACAACCGGCTCCGTTCTCTTCGGTTATTTACGTCAGAGCTCGGCTTACTTCGGCTGCGTGAACCTACACGAAAATGCTCGCTCCCCCACCAGAACTACGCGAGTCAAGTCTCACCGCATGTATCCATGCACGTGTGTATATGTGTCTACGTTTATGCATCTGTATGTGTGTGTGTGTGTGTATATACACGAAGTCAACGTTGTGAATATACATAAATACATAAACGTGTGTTGGTATTACATGTGTGTGTGCGTGACATGTACGAAGGTATAGGTACGCCCACGCAATTTCGAGTCCGTCGGATAGCCGAGATCTCGAGGGACTCTGTCCTTACGGCAATATCGAGGAAAAAGATCTGCTAGCTTGGCTTCGATCGGGAGAGATCGCGGCGGGAAGGTTTTTTTTTTTTTTTTTTTTTTCCTTCGTGCAACAAGCCTTTGTTACGAGGAGACGCCTTCGAATTCTTGCTCTGGGAATCGGTTGAAAATTTATTCGAAAATTGTATTACTCTATTCGAACTAAGTATGGATTAATATACTTTGAGGTTATTTTCAAAGTTTGCTATTACTTGGAATTATTCTAAGAAGAAGAAGATCGATGACTGTAGATATATCAAGGAAATTACCAGAAAGAGTTACCTTACGATAAGATAATTTATAAAGGAAAATGTCGAAACTGTATTCTCGTTATCGATATTCGACGTTGTCGCGAACGAATTTATGGATTTGATATCGCAACGAAAGAGACTCACGAACGCGAGGGCAACACGCCGTGGCGTATATAACAAAATTACACGGCATTACACGCCATTCCGACGTTAAGTACAATATTTCAGTATATAATAGAATGCGGCGGATCATAGACGCCTGGGTCGTCAAGTTTACGCTCGTAAAAGTTAGTAAAATAAGGGCTGTGTGAATGGTTGGTGGGAGGGGGGAGAGTGAGAAATAATAAAAAAAAAAAAGCTTCATGTAATGTCCACAAAGGAATCCTTCGGTATACGTCGACTCTTAATGTCTCCGGTGTAATGAAGATCTCCGAGGTTATAACGGCGAATATTTCGCGAATACGTTCGCGTGGGGCTTTATCGCTCGACGAAATGACGAAGAAAGGAATGTTCTTGGCTCGTTAAAAAATTACTTCGGGGAGAGACGACTCGATACTTACGCTGTACTTCGTGTCACGTGATCGTGCCACCCCCCCGACACCGACATAACTTCGTGTCACGTGATCGCCACAATGGCGGGATGGGACTGTGCTCGTACGATGTAAAAGTAAAAATTATACCGTACTTTGCGAGACTCCACGAGACTCAAGTATCGTGTTAGACAAGAGTCACCATTGGTATATTTAATTTATAATGGAATTTTTCCCCCCAAAAAAATGGTGTCGAAGGAGAAAGCGCGGGAATTCCGAATAACCTTAAAAACGTGACTTTGCTTTACGATCACGAGGGATGGCGAATATGTAAATGCGTTATAAAGTATTAATCGTTCGCACGAAAGTAGGAAAACTCGTCGTGCGACAGGAGCTAAATATAAATACCCTAGAATAACCTTTCGTAGAAGGATGAACGAGTCCTGACTCTTTACGTATGCTCCCACGGTCGAAAAATAAGAGATTAGAAAAGCTAAGTAGTATAAGAGGGAAAAACAAAAAAAAAAAAATATGGAAAGACAAGTATAAAAAATCTCGATAACTCGTCCTCGAGAGAAAGAATCGAGACCAAATAGGCGCGTTCTCGTACGATCAACGCTCTGCGAGTCCGCGAGCTCGTGAGATAATTATGGAAATGAATTTCGGTCGTTATGGGGGCGTGGACTTACGGCTTCTCCGTGACACGACCTAACCTCAACCGAAGGAGCAAGAGGAGGGTCAGCAGCCCGGTGCAATTTTCTCGATCAATTTTCGTGCCTTCGTACGAACTCTCTCTATAGGTACGAAACGAACGGTATGTAAGCGTGGTACCCGCGAGAACGAGCCCACCAATAATCGCATATCTTCGCGATCTATCCTTTACGATCTTTGCGAACACGCTCTCTTCATAACTCTCGATACAGTTTGGATTCTAGATGAAAAGTCGGCGTGAAAAGTATGCGCTTCGAGTTAACTGCGGCATGCAGTTTAGATGCGATCGTTTAACAGCGACATCCGAGATTTACGTGCGATTTGCACGCATGAAACTTAAAGGGAGTATCTATGTGTGTGTGTATTACAATCTCGAGTTTGTGCACGCACGAAGGGTTAGCGTAAGTATTACAAAGTATTACATAATTAAATTATTGTAATTATTCCAGACTCCAGCTGTGAAGTTAATAGCAACATGACTCTCTTGATTTTTTATCTTTTGTAAATTTCACACGAAAATAAAAAGAACGAATATGTCGGATCGAAGAAAAAGTAATTAATCAATTCGAAAATCCCTCCCAAACGAGAAGACCGACTAGAAACATCGTTAACAAACGTGCAAAGCCTCTAATCTTTTAATCTCTTCGATCCTTCTACTCATCATCACGTAACTCAATAATCCTTTCCCCGGCTGTACGCATGGATTCATCGAAAGTAGCCATGTATGAGTAATACATACGAGGGTGTTCAAGAGAGTGGACAGATCAAAGAATCTTCTTTTGACGTTCGATCCTCTGGCACTTCCGGTACCGTTATCGTATAGCTAATCCATGCTTAAACCAGTCACACGAGAAAGTCGAACGTTCGACAAAATTCTACGGAGGCTAGTGGTGCGACTGGTTTATCATTGGCGACGATGGTATATCTAACCTCAAACCCGTCGACGATGGAAAACTCGTCAAGCTCGATTCATCTTCGACGCGTGTAGATATACATAGTTACCGTCTCTATTTATACGTGTATGCATAGGTATACATATATATAGAAGTATGATTACGAGTGTATGCATAAGCATGATTTTCTCGATTTCGCGAATCAGCCTATCCGGCGAATTCTTTGACCCCCGTATAATCACCTGCCACAGCAACTTGGCACCGCTCGCTTCAATGGCTTCTTGACAGTCTACAACACCACGGAGAAACCTGTTTGTCATGTACCTCGTTCTCTGGATATATTAACAGCACTCTGTTGCTCGCGAGCAATGCCTTGCACTTAAAGGGAACCGTGTTGCCTGTTAAATATGCGCTCGCGCGCACCCAACTGCCGAGTACGCGACAATAAAACTTATCGTCTCGGCGGATGTAATTACCGTGAACTTTTTCGCCCGCGTTATCTCTATAAAGCGACTGTTTAAAAGAAAAATGATCAAGGTTTCCTTTTTTACCCTCTTCGATTATCTCTTTATATCACGTGACATTGTAGCGAGTCACGTGACACTCCAGGAACCCCCATATTAGTCTGGGGCATTTTAGTTCAGGATAGAGAGCGCTCAATGTAGTTTGGATCTCATTATAGAACTAGTTCGTTCATCTGGTTCGATATAGTTCATTATTTAGACAACACCTGAGTTGGGACTGTTTCAATTTCATGAATCTGAGATCTTATTGACTGAGAGCTGTACTTACATTGTGCTCTTTTCTTATCACTTTGTTCTTTAAAATGAGACTATAAGGCACTATACTTTCTTTTAGACATTTTGATAATAATATAAAACAATGATCTATCTATCAAATGAAAAGCGCTCTCTAATCAAGATTGTGAAAAATAAGTGAAAATTATCGAAAGGAACACAAATACAACGAACTAAAAAAGTTGAAATCCACGAACTAGATCTTCTAGTTCATCTGTTTCAATTGGACTAGTTCGTTCGCGAAAACTACACAAGCTTACCCCATATAAATGTATGACGCTAGCGACACGTGACATTTCCGGAGACATCTCAAGGTCGACAGACGGAAGTGGCCACGCATCGGTAAGAAACCTAAGGAAAGTTTGAAGTTAGAGGACAAGCATTCTCGTTTCTTCGAAGTGGATCGCGCAGCAAGGTGGATAACAACCCTTCCTCGCGTAGGATCGACGTAAGGAACGATAAGCTAATAGCTACTCTCTGTCGATAACATAGAGCGTGTCGTGGCGTTGAAAAGGCGGTGGCGTTTCGTCACACGCCTTGACTCTCTCTCTTTCTTTCTTTGTGTGTGCGTGCACGCGAGAATACTAGCGGGGAAGGGCACGTCGAAACGACGAGGATATCGTAAAGGATCGGCAACGTAATGCGTGCACACACGTCGAAGCTGGTCGGCTACCACAGCCGGGTTAGCAACCTTTATTTGCATACCGTATTATTTTCTGCTTGTAAAACCGAACAACCGGCGATCCGGTCAGCGGGAGAAGCCTTCGAGACAACCGCCGTCCTTCTCGTCCTCCAGCATGATGCTCGTTCTATAATTTTCAAGGGGAGCGCTCGTGTTATTTATATTCGGCAAAATTCTACAATTTCCGTCCCAGGTTGCAACGAGCTTACATATTTTCTGTATTCTACGTTGAAAAAAAAAAAAAATATTGAGAAAAGAGAGGTTATTCCCTGGGGACCTCTATTTCTTGGATAAATTCCAAAGGATTATGTTTCCCTTGAACGACGGCTAGTAGCAAGATTTCCAAACGACACTTCGATTAACCGGAGGACCGTTAATGACAAAACTCGCATAGGGTCATCCTCGTCCCATCAATAATTTTCCATCCTCCATCGATGGGAGACGTATACGCCGGTATTGTTGGCGTTGCAGCTTCGCCAGTAATTACTAATTACAGGCTTCGATAGAAGTCACGGCTCCGGAAGTGAGTCGACCGCCATGATACCTAACACGCTACGATGTAACATTTAATATCTCCCTCATCGATATCGCCTAATATAGCAGCATCTTCGATCGTTCAGTGTCCATGGTATACTTCCTCGTGTATAAGAGAGAGAGAGAGAGAGGTAGAGAAAAAATATATAAAGGTAATTTACTCGATAGAAAAAGAAGGATTTAAAATTAGTCCGCCATTTCCCGTTTCCGCGCGTTTTTTCCCCTTCAAGATGGCCGCCGATCGTGACGAAAGTGATTTTACTAATGGCGAAATATTTTCTAAGCGTATACGATCTATTAGATTTTTCTCTTTCTTCTACGTTATTTGCATATGAATGTAAGTAAAAGTGTCGTTTAGAGTTTAACCAGCGATTATCTTCTTTCATCGTCTGCTTTTTATCAACGCATCGTTCGTTTATAACGACGGTGGAGATTATGAGAGACCACACGGTAGCTTCGAAAGGGATTTCGCTTCCTGGATTTTCTGATAACTCTTCCCGTGACAAATGAATCTGTATAAGCCTCCCGCATGCACGTACCTGCATACCGTACGTTTTTCGTGCCTTCGTGTTCCGGGTGTTAATAACACTCACGTAGATGGGATTTTCCGACGGCTAACGATAACTGTCAAGTAAAACGCGAAGTAATCATCATGGTCGTGAACTTTGTTCGAAAAGTTCGTTTTTATCAAAATACAAAATGGTTCCTTCGCTAATCGATATCGTGTGTATCGATCGAGTTACATTTTAGAAGAACACGAAACGTTCTGTAACGTTATAAAGGATCTAAATGGTGTTGCAATACGTATATGTGGATAGATATACGTGTATATACACACCTTTACCGTAAAGCTAATGGTTTCTGTCATTATACGAACTACTAATTATCGGAGAGATTGATGAAACGCGCTGACTATTAAAGCGCCGGTAAATGATACCTACTACGTGGCTACGAGAAGATACGTTGAACCAAGCTACCCGCTCTTCGGATGCTACTGCACACAAATTAGAAACGGATGAATCGTTTAAGGTGTTTATTGGAGTTTAGATACGATATTCACCAATCACAGCATCCCTTTTGATATATTTATCGTACCTTTTCCGATCGAATCGTTGTCTTTTAGCGCCATTTATGAATATGTAAAAAATTGAGACACGCGCTCCATCTAGCGAAAAAAACTGCAAATTTTAAATATCGCGGGATAATCACCCACGTGACAAAGTTCAATATTCGCAGTATACTTTTACTATTGTTAGCATAAATGATCAGCACTCGATCATTATAAATTGAAATCCCCGTCTAAATAATATTTCACGCATCATCGCGCGTTCATTAATCATACTATTAACCGTGGCACAACTACGACGCCATTTTCCTTGACCCGAATGAGCAACTTATTTACACTTTTATCGTTCGTTTTATTCAGATATACTCTTTTATAAATTCTATGGAAGAAATTAACTATAAAATTGTTAATTCTTTTCAATTTCATGTCAAATGAAATTTCATTTCTCCTTGCACAGCTCGTATTCCGCATGATGAAATGGGCAGAACTATCAGTGGTAGCTAACAGACGCACAAGAGGGAAGAAAGAAAAAGTGGCGAACTCGGTAGTAGCGCGCATAATTGTGCAAAAAGCGACAGTGGATCGATTTCTTCGTCGTTCCACGGCTTGTACGGGTTCCCATAATAAGAAAAGAACTTGTCATGGGCCGCAGGTGCGAAAGACGCGAAAGGGAGGGAGAGAAAAGTGCAGGAGAGTTCTCTAGTCGCTGCTGTTCCTAGACTGTTCCGCGATAACCGGTGGCTAGCCTTAAACGACTTACCTAAAACAACGATTTAATGGTCACTGATCGACGATGTTGCTCGCTTGTCAACGTCAGGGAGTTTCTATCGTCTCCAGCATTCTCACGTCGATCCCACTTGACGTCGTCCTTCGTACATATCCTCCTCGTTCCAATGGACACTGACAATGTACTCGAAGTTAAAATCACCCTTTCCATCTTAGGAGTATCACCTTGCGTGACCACGAACTTGTTGTTTATTCACATGAGGAAAAGAAAGATGTAGAATTTTGCTTTTTTTTTCTCTTGTTACCACATAAAGAAGAAAAATGTCTCCTCTTCCGCGTAGTGGGAGTTTTCTCACTATTCCGTATTATTCCGTGAACTAAAAAGCTCATAAATTCGCGAACTTTATGCGGCCACATCGTATAACCCTCGAGAAACACGCACGTCATCGTATTTTCGCACTTGCTATGTCAAAATGTCGTAAAGGTTAAGAACGTCCGGACGGAAAACCACAGAACGATGCAACCGCAACGCTAAATATCTAAGACAAGCACGTTTGCTTTTCTTTAGACGAATTTATATTTCACAAAATTCTTTTCTTACAATATCACCGAGTATAGATAAGTAGATAAAACGTAATTTTATATTCACGGTCTATAATTGGATGTAGGTAAATAAAAATGTTCGATGGAAAAGTTAATCCGTAAATTAAATTATACTCGATTGATATTTGATACGTTATTACTTATTTCGAAATGTAAAAGTTCACGGTTTATAAATTGGTACAGCGAGTGATCGAACACGTGTACCAACCGCCAACTTGCGTCTACTGATACGCACAAAAATTCATATTTACAATTCATTTAAACTTTATTACAATAATCATCGATTTTTTCTCCATAAATAATGTTGTGAAATATTTTAATTATATTTAATAAACAGAAGATATAATTTATAAAGAAATTAACATTATTTTCTAAAATAGATGGCGCTGTGAGCGCTAAGGTTGGATATGCTGAGCGTTTCAAGTACTGAAGTGACGTCAACTGTCTTCCGCTTTTGATCGGTCTTTCGGCAAGGCAAAATGGCTGATCAGGTACGTACACGGTGTGAGTAGCCGAAATACATATAATATCTTCCACTCCTGAAGCTTAGTAAGAAACAAATTACGATCTTTTTCAACTTGTTCATATAAAAATTAATTCTTATAAATAACTAAGTTTACTTGGAATAGCAAATGCTATAGGTTATAATTGTAGATATAAACGCGACACGTGGTTACGATGCTAAATATATATAAACATATTTTACTTTAACGTAGTTCTTATAGAAATAATCTTCGATTGTTTTTCTTTTAATATCTTTCTTTTAATTTGACTTTAACGCATGTTTACAGACCGAGCGTGCGTTTCAAAAGCAACCCACGATCTTTCTTAACCGTAAGAAAGGTTTGGGGCCAAAAAGGAGGAAGCCTATGAGATATAGCCGCAATGTCGGCCTTGGTTTCAAAACTCCACGTGAGGTGTGTTCTCATTTTCTTTTTTTAAGATGCAAGATAGATGAAGTTACGTTCAGTTAAGTGAATTTTCTGATATAGGCTCTTGAAGGTACGTACATCGATAAGAAGTGCCCGTTCACTGGAAATGTGTCAATCAGAGGACGCATTCTCACTGGCGTTGTGCAGAAGATGAAAATGCAGAGGACTATTGTCATTCGTAGGGATTATCTACATTATATCAGGAAATATAACAGATTTGAGAAGCGTCACCGTAATATGAGCGTACATCTGAGTCCTTGCTTCAGGTTAGTAAAGAATTTAAGGAAATTTGATTAATATATACAAATAATTGTAGGGATAGCATATGTATATATGATGATCATATCTCGACGGTCTTCTGTAAAGTTTTTGAGGATACTTCATTAAATAAATTCTGAATAAGTTCAATTTTAGTCATAAAAATCATAGTTACTTACGTGGGTGTGTAATGTCTTGTATATCTTTTTACAGAGACGTGGAAATTGGTGATGTAGTTACCATTGGAGAATGCAGACCATTGAGTAAGACAGTAAGATTTAATGTTCTAAAAGTTTCAAAGGGGACAGGTTCCAAGAAAAGCTTCAAGAAGTTTTAATTTTCATCTACTTATTTAAAAAGGGTTAGTATTACTTCACTTTGTTTTATATAAACTTGGATAGCATTATTATTTTGAGCAAAATGTCTAAATGATGAAAATTTTACGACGGTCTTCTGAATATACGGTGAATGAGACTATAGAAACCAAACCTGAATCCCATTTTTAAATCATTAGTATATAGTTTAAAAAAAAATTCGTACCTATCATCTTGCTTTTATATTACAGAAGAATGGAATACAGCTGAGAACAAACGGTAGAAGCAGATGCGTATGAAATATCGAATGTTGGGAAGGGGTTACAAAAAATGTCAGCTACCATCTTGATTTGTAACTCAGAAAAGTAATAAAAAGGTTTCTATAAAAGTATTTCTAATTGTGTCTTAAAAGCCGATAAAACAGATAGCAGGAAGTTATGTAAAGAAAGGTGGGAAATGGAAAGAAAAAACAGCTGAATATTGAAAATATACTTTCCTTCATTTTTATGTAAATGTTTGTAATAGCAAAGTACTACACCATATAATATATATCATAAATTCTGATAAAGTAGTCTCTAGTAAAAAACATATTGTCATAAATGAAATTGACTTATTGCATAAAATTGTAAGAGGGTGCTGAACTTTCTGTTTTAATTATAGATATGAATCAAATATATATATATTTTTAAATAAGCAGCAGGACATTACCCTGCTACAAAAGTTTGTAACTTAGAACAACTTGAGTATAAGTGTGTGTAAATGTACCCTTATGTTTTTTTATCAATTAAATATATGAAGGCACTTTTCTTAGCAATTTCTGTAGAGATTCTAACTTTTCTTCGTATCTATAATAGTAATATAATAATATCAATTCATACAATTAACTGAAATTAGTGGTTAGTTAACTTCACATTTTTTTCTAGCCTCAATTATCACAATTAATATATATAATTTACAGTTTAAAAATTGCTACTAAAACGTCTTATCCATATAACTTTTTATATTAGTCTTTTTCCCTGAAATTGATTTAATTCGCTTATTATTCATCAAACTGCTCTTTTATAGCGAATGTAAATATTATGCTGTTATTCTATATGTTTATATCTATATTACTTTAATGATTAGTTTTAGTAGAGTATTCAGTTATGTACAATATATATATGATGAGAGGACCTGCAAAACCTAAGAGAAGAGAAACTCCCAAGAGTTGAGTCCATGACAATCCACAATCATCACCTGAACACTTGAATGTGTCTATTAAATGAGATTCTGTTACTTCGCTTTCAGTAGAGTTAAGTAACTGATCACATTCAGTATAAGATTCTTCTGGCATGTTATTTGATTTGTATGATGCTAAAGGCTCGCATACCGAATTAAGTATAATACTGTTAATTTCTGTTTGGGGAAGATCGGTCGGAACAGGAACATCTACTAAATTTATTAATGGTTGTACTCTTGCATTAGTTCCAGATTCAGATCGTGCAGTACTGTCTAATTTTTCTTCACTTACATCTGGAGCTTCTTCCAAACTTTCAGTCAAAAGAGAAAACGGTTGAACTGGCACTTTTATTGATCTATGAGCATATATCTCATTCTCTTTATGAATCTTATTGATTCTTTTCAACTCCGATATCTAAAATCATATGATACTAAGTATAATTAATTAACTTATCTGTTTACCAATTTCTTGGATTTCAAATTACCGTGCATCTGTATCGGAGTGCCAATGCTTGCAATGTATCCTCTGGTTTTATTACCACATTGATTACTTCCACTTTTCGCGGGGAAGACATGGAACTAGTGCATGCCCGTAGTGGAAAACTGTCTTCATCTCCACTATTCTCATCGTCAGAGTACAGAAAGACATAATGTGGAGAGCCTTCTTTTTGATTCCCACGTAGGTATACCATTTGTCTATGTACAAACCAAAAAATTAGAATCACTGTTTAAATCTTACAAAAAGATTATAGTTTTAATCTATACAAAAATACATTATCAAAATCGAACCTAACCTCAAATTTGAATGATCATTCGCTTATTAGTCATATACACATGCACAGTCTTGTTACTATCTTACAATCACTAAGTGTGCTTTTTACGAATAAATTATTCTGTAAACGAATATCATCGCGGGTATTTTTCGTAATATACTATACAATACGGTTGATCTGTCAGAGGTGATGACAGATTGCCATTGTTGGCAAAAAACGAGGTTATATACGCCATCTTTGTTACGTAGTATTTTTACGTCTTTTAAATGTAGTCACGTGGGACGGAGTCTTCGCATTGTGTAGTATGGTGCAAAGAAAATTAATATAAACGCTTGTAAAAATGCTGGAGTCTCAAGACACTGAGCCAGAGAGAACTGACAAATCCAGATGTGCCCATCTTCGAAGTCAATTGAAAATTTGTTTACTCAAGACTGATTGTTGTACCAAAGTAAGTAATCAACGTGTATATTTTTAACCTCTAAAAGTGTTCGATGTTTCTCATAATTGCGAATTTTGGCGGTAATTCGAAAATTTTTTAAAAAAGAACGGCATACGTAAGTAAATAATATAAACTTCATATGTATTAGGATAAACTGACACCTCGAGAATGTATTAAAAGAAGACATCCAAGTGTCCCTCAGGAATGTTATGCATTGTGGAATACGTTTTTTGAGTGTAAACATTCTATTGTAAGTATACCACAAATAATGTAATTTTACATGCTTGAATACCTATTATTATATAAAGCTTATAATGTACTTTCAGATGGATGGAAGAAGAAGATTTCGTGGAATGAAGGGCTATTAAGAGAACACCCACCTTTGAATTACACTAAAACATGGTATGCAATGTAGTTATATCTGTGATAACTTTAACATGTATATATAATATGTATATAATACGTATACCTGTCATGCATTGGAGTAAAAAATAATAATAGCTAATGTAGGGTTTTAAATTCGTTCATGGTATAAAAATAAAACAATTAAAAGTAAGGAGATCATTCTTGGGAATAAGTTAGAAGTAATTTATTGTTAGCATTATCATTGTATTCGTTGTACATGATATAATAAATTTTATCGTCGTTGATCGCGTAAGTTTCGACGTACCGTACAATCTTGTTTCGCTCTTTCACACACTCAAAGTATCACACATTGGCTGTTTGGTAAAGGAACGACAACCAAAAGAAGAATAAATAGATAGGTTTAAGAAAGTTCATAATGCATTAGTAAAATCTCGCTTAAACCCTGAAGTGGCATACTCCATTTTTAAAGTAAGGAGTAACTTTGTTTGCTAACAAAATCGTGCAGGCGAGGAAACATGAGCTTATTTTTTTTTCTTATTATTTTTTAAGCATTATCTTTACTTCAAATGTCAATTGTATCGACAAACGACACAATGCTTGTGATCACAGTAAAGTCGAATGTTAACCTTAAAAGTTAAGGGCTTGTTCTTGTTCCACTTGTTTTCTCCGTCATCTTTTGCATATCATTTTTGGTTTCATTCTTTTTCTTTTCTTTCCCCTTTTAAGTCGGATCCTTAATAAAAATCTAAGATAACGTTTGACGAACCGCGCCTGCGCAACTCGTCCTAACTATTGTCTGTATGCAACAAGCGTATATTGACTATACGTTTTATTTTATTTTATTTTTTTTCTTTGTACTACGATGCCGACTTACGACTACTCTTCCTCTGTCTAAAAAGACTACGTAGGTACGCCCTAAAAAGGATTTGCTTACAAGCTCCTTCCTCGTATATCTTTACACGGTGAGACAGGTTGAAGCGAAATTCACTGAATTCAAATTTCGCGAGCAACGAGTCTTCCCGCGTCATTTTCCCTATGAAAAATCCGAGGACCGGTGATCTTGTGTAAGGATAATTATGTATATAAAGTCGAATACGAATGTAAGTAGTAAGATTGGCGTTCTCCTACGAACGTTTTCGAGTTTTCTAAAAATTTTTTTAGAGCCACTACGTGGAAACTAGTGCGTCTAATCGTGTTCAGCGCTTTCCAAGGTAAATTCCAATAGAACATTCTCTCCGCCATCTTTTTTTGTGATATATCCCGTTGCTCGTTCGAATATCACAGTTTATCGAGTATGATATGTTAATATTAGCGTTAAATCGGTAGTAATAAAAGTGTTTCCCGTATATTATATGTATACGTATATGCGTTAAACGAAATCGGCGATTCGACAACGAACGCCGATCGTAATATTGCTATAACGAGGTTATAAAATCGAAAAATACAAATGGCCGGCTGGCGTAACTAGACGAGTATACAGACGATAGATGCGTAGATTGTTTACTCGAGTCTCGTCTAAAGCGAATACGTGCGAAGTATTGATTTTCTAGGCTCTTTTTTTTACATTTTTAGCATCAAAAGATTCTCGACGTTCAGTTTCATCTCTTTCTCGTATAATCCGACGGAGTAACCAGACGACTTTGAAAACAATTCTCTCGGCGACAAACTTTGTCTCTGAACGCTCACTCGTATAATCAAGAACACCCTAGGCAAATAGGCTGTACTTCTGATAGAAAGTTTGGAACGCCTTAGAGAATTTAGATATAAACCCCGCCCCCCTTCGCCAATGTGGTCTTAATTTGATTAGTTTATACTACTTCGATAGCTTATATTGATTAATGTCTAGAAATATTTTCAATAAAATAATGATATCTCTATGAGATAGATCGAGGTTTATCCAAAGACTCGTTGGGTGTTCCAAATTTTGTATCATATGCCCACACGGAATCCAAATGAATAACGATCATTTTCGCCCGCCTAGTTACGCCCCTGCGTACGATATACAACGTCGAGCTCCTGTGAGGAATCAGAAGCACACAGAGGGCCTGTAAAGGCCGGTGTATCCGCATAATCGCGCGCGCAATGCCGGCAGCAATATCGCCGCTGCGGATAGATTGTCTTGCAGTTGCGAACACTCGCAGATCAGTAGATACATCTTGTCACCCTGCGACATGGACTTATGCAGGGTTATGCGCCTGAGGCCGACCGATTTTGGTAGATATCGGTACATCATACGGGCACCTGTGTTCAGAAGGACACAAAAAAAAAGGAATACTTAATATCTGCTGATTTAAACAGGGTCTATAAAATAAAAAATGACATATACCGCTCCAGTAGAGCCAGTTCTGCTCGAACTTGAGACCGTCGTCACCCTCGAACACTTTGAAGATCGACACTATGTAGCCAGTGGACGGAATAGGTGGTCTCCCACCTGGTGGTTCCAACGGTGGTCTGGCTATCGTTGCTACCTCGTTAAATAGATCAAGAGTATGGCTAGCCGCGTATCTGAGGTCCCGTGGATCGAACTTCCTCAAGGCCGCACACTGGACCTCGTTGTAAAAATCAAGGGGGTCCGTGTTTTGCTTATTTATTAGGTAGTACGTGATGAACGGGAAGTCCGCTGTAAATGGGTAAAGAGATGGGGTTTAACACGATACTGGTTTAGTAACGGATATAGCTTAGATCAGTTTGATTTGATCAGATGTGTATATACCAAAGTGTAACAACAATCAGTGGTTCGGATACGTGTACGTAAGTTTCTTGGGATCCACCCACCGTTCTTTTCCATGTTCGTGAGTAGAATACTCTGTGACGCGGAAGGGGCTATCTCGGCAACGAGTTCCGCAGCGGTGTCGCGTTGCAGGACGAGTGGCCGTGAAACCGGAGACTCTATCAGGGGATCCAAGGGTTCCAATGGTGTCATGAAATGTGCAAGAACACATTGCTTTGGGTCCTCGACCTCGAGAATCGACAGTGGACTGCCTGGTCTTTTCTTGTCCGCTATTGGGGCGCTCTTTAATCATGAAAAATGATTGTTTTAACGAAAAAAAGAGAAAGGACGTGTGCTAAGGCTATTTACGCGAGTTTAACAACGTAATAAAATGATATTAGCATCAGTTAGAGGTCAGTGCGATTCAATTTTATTGTGGTTGGACCGCCACGACTACTTTCGTCTATTTTTAAACACGAGACGTTCGTACGAGCAAGGTTGATGCGCATCCTCCCCCTCTCTCTCACTCTCACTCTCTAGTTACGAACTTGCACATTCCAGTTTTAACAGGTGCACACTCGTTTCGGCTGTGCGAGGAGATGCTCCGGTTTTAGACTAGAGCCTAGCCTTTAACTTCTTCAAACTAACACCCGGTTCCCTGACTTCGTGAAAAACTTGCCCCATTGTTGTGGGATTGTTTTTGCGGGCTTGGAAACTAGCTCGAAGTTCAATGAAAGTTTATAAAAACAGACTTACCGGTACACCAGCCGGTAGAAATCTCTCCAATGACGCAAGTGGTATAATAAAGCAGTCTCGATCCAACGTAGCCAAGGAAATGGGTTCACCACGTGGTGGACTGTTTCCGGATACAACAAGGGGCGTGTAGGCACCGGAAGATTTGTTGCCGCTAAAAGATACCTGGAAAGGATTTCGATCGATCCTGTGAATTCTGTTAATCATACTGGGAAACATTAATCACTTTGCAAGTCTAGGTCGCGGCCTGGTGGAAGGAAAAAAACAGAACGTTCAATGTTGAAGGTCTCCACGTCTGACCCAACGTAAACGTTACTACTACTAAAACTGTAAATACGGTCAATGACTACTGTGTTCTCGCTGTCGGTATGCCAGTCTCTGAATTACCGACCGACCTTGACATAGACTTTTTATACATTGAAAGAGATTTTGTTTTTCAGTATTTTGAAATTATATAGCCTATCAAGCAATTCTTTGGTTATTAATGGTACTGTAGCCAAGAATATTAATGGTATTGATTTTATTTTACACAATTTTTTCAACGCATGATCTTGACCGAACGAACTTTCTAATCTCGTCATCGCCGATCTGATACACGCGTATTCTATCGATCGGCTCGTAAAACGGAAATGTGTTCCTCCCCGATCGATACTTTGTATTATTTCTGCGTCTATAGGGACAAACACGATCTACTGTATGGTACAAGCCGTATAATTAATTATATTTTATGTATCGTTCATTTCTTTTACAATCTGAAAATATATCGGCCTTGTAAACTTTCTAAATGACAAGGAAATTTTGTGTCATTATGTAAGTGTGCACGACAAATGGAAGGTAGAGCTTGTACGTTCATACTTTTCTGCACGTTTTCTCCAAACTCGCATAAAAAATCATTAAAAAATATTCCACGTTGGGCAGAACGATGAAAACAGAATCGTACTGTCGAGAGGAGATCGGAAACGAAATCGAGGAGAGAAGTGGAAAATAGCGAAACATTTTGCAACGTCTAACACGGTCCCGTCTGAAAATTTACGGCACGTCGCAAGATCCACCGTGGCGTGCAATAAGATAGGGACTTTGCGTGCCGCTCGATCTTGTGTAGGTGTAACTTTATGCTACCCGCTTGGTACACGCTCCACCGTTTCCTCCATAACTTCTCGTCTTTGCAAAATTATCCTCCGTCCGACGACGCATCGTAATGCACCTTCCTCGTACCGTTTCACGTGATTTGTACGAGACGAAACGAAGCCGATCGGTTCGCCCGATAATAATTTGTGATGACCAGGCGTCTTTAACAGACTGTTGTGTATAGGGTGTCAACGAATGTGCGATGGGGCTGTGTTTGCCTTGACGATGAACGAAAATCATAAGAACTAACGTGGCTTAAGACAAATTTTGGTATTTTTTAAGCACACCCGTTAACCCGATACAAGATTTATTGAATATGATGATACCACATCAGGTTTATGTCTTAATGTTTCGTGATTTCATGGACACCTTGTATATATGCCGCAAAAGTATGTTTCAATACGACTAGGAGAAGTCTATTGGCTCTTTTAAAATTCCAAACGAAACCCTTAAAGCGACCCTTTCCCCTCGTCTGACTTGGCCCCCTCGTCGTGATTCATAATGCGGCATAATAATTGTGGTGCAGTCATGAATCATGCAGCGCGAGTCGTAACAATGTCACGCGTAATGAGAATTCGAATTCCGAAGGTGTATTTGCTAAAGTGGATGCGTCTGCGAACTTGCCTGTAACGAAATGCCATACTGCTGTTTATATACATGTATATATCGAGACATGCATGTGCGTAAATATTCGAATTTGCATGACGCGTGCATTAACACCCAATATACCACGGGCAGTAGTTACCGCGATTTACGATGAAATACCTTTGCACATAAGCTGCCAGGTATTAGTGCGTTTCTACGAGTTTTATGAAGATATCGCGTGAGATGTTACGCCTTTCTCTCGTTCTGGTTAAACTCTTGCTACATTTTCATCGCGTTTTTACACGGGCTATAAATTTAACGTTCCGACTGGAACGTACATTAAACGAACACCTAATCGTATCGTGATGGCAGTAAACGTAAAGACGCGATAGAAAGTTACCCAGATTATGTAAGAGCTGATCGATAAAATCGTATACACTCTTGGGACGCGAGGAAGTGGTTTTGAATAACCAAGAAATGAGTTTACACGAAGGACTAAGCTCTATATATCCTAGCCATTCAATCGTGGAGGAGTTAACGCGAGCGGGTCATGAGTAATTTGCTTGTTAAAATTGAGATACTCGAAAACGATGAGATAAGGCGTACCTGTCTAGAGGCGGTTGGCGTTGGCGGCTCGGACGGCTCTTTCTGTTGCTGGTTCTGCTTCCTCTTGGCCTGATTGGCCGAGGCTGGGCCTTGAGCAGGGCCAGCGGTACTCCCACCACCTCCCCACTTGATAACGTGCGGCCCAGAGTTGCGCCTAGGCGGTGGCCCCAGTCTTTCACCGGCATCGGAATCGGGCGGTGCACCGAGCGGTCCACCTGTGGGTGGTGACAGGAAGAGATGAGTTCGATAACCGAAACCCTGATGCTCGTGATCGCCCATGGACGGAAAGTAGCCGAACTCCCTGCTGCGTCTGATCGGTCCACGTCCAGGGACCACGGATTGACCGGCACCCCTCGTTATACCGTAACGGTTCAGACCCAAGCTCGTTCCACCACCATAAACACCTCCAACTCCTCCTCCTACTCCTCCACTGTACGTTCCGCTGAGTTTACTCTCACCTAATCCACCTCCACCTCCAGCTCCCGTCAACCCACCACCGGCACCCTTCTCTACGCCGAAGTTCTTGCGGAACATAAGATTCATGATTGATGCTGGTGAACTTTCTTCATCAACTAGATCGGTTAGATAATCGATGATATGTAACTCGGTGGAAAGCAACGCAAAAGCAATAGTGAAGATGGTTGTTGTTGTTGTTGTCGATTGTGGTAGTGCAGTTTAGTTCACAAAAATACCCTTCGTCCTATTATCAGACCTTTGTTTTACCCCGTGTGTATAACGTATGTAAATGTTTGTTGTTGGAGCATACGCGCATCTTTTACACCCTGTCCATTCCCTTCTGATTATTCCTTATTAACATTGCAATGATCAGGGATAACCATCCCTATTTTTGCGTTCAGGAAACAGCCCTTGTCGACGATATTGTGTATATATACATCATGATCTGTCTTTCTAGCGATGTTTGGAACAGACTCGGTTTACTTTGAAACTACGTGTTTATCTAGGCCGTTTGAGTAAGAGATAGAGGGAGGGAGAGAGAGAGAGTAGGAGGGATAGACGCCGTGAAATCGAACAGGTACAAACTATCTAGAGTATTTACGCGTTCATCGACCGTATACTTTTCGACGCTGTTGAACCTTGACCTCTTAGGGTTAACGGTAGAAGGGAGAACACGAATATGGTCAAGTCGCGCACGATTACACCTCTATGGACTGTCGACTCGATACTGCCAGATCGAACGTAACCTCTCTTACTCGCCCTTCCTTCTTTCCTTTACCGAGCCAAATTCGAAACGGTAACGTTACGCGGTTCACTCGGGCGAGAACGCTTCGCCTACACGCCTACCTCATTTTGAGATCGTTTGACTTTAATGGAGGGCCCTGCTGATCAACTTGCTGGCTGATCATTCAACCGTGACATCAACCCACACGACAAATCCCATGTGACCAGTTGGCGGTATATCGCTAAATTTGAAATTGGACCAGTCAAGGGCCAAGGACAGAGAGCCGTTCGATCGACGAAGATTAGGGCAGCTTTCTTCGATGACGGAAGATCAGTCCAAACCTCACGATCAACCAGCCGGGCATCTGGGTCATCGTGATCACGAATCGAATCACAAATTCCTCTTGCCTGCTTTTCATCGAACGGATGTGTCACGTACACGCGGTGAATTTCGTTCCGGATTATAAATCGAATCTCCGAGGAAACTACACGTTGGACTTTCACATAGTTCATTCTCGACTTTTGAATTAATCAACGACGGATACTTTGGTCCTACCAATTCATTCTCTCTCTCTATGTCGTCCAACTTGGACGTTCCTACGGAAAGTTTTTTTTCTCTTCCTTGAAACGTCTCCCGATCTTCTTCTCTCTATCTCTTCCTCGTGAAATATCTTGGCAAGGGAAAATGTTCGTCGACAAGGACTCGAAAGCGGCAGAAGGCAAGGTCTGCACATAGAGCAAGAAAGCACATGGAACCACACATGGACGAGGTACCAACGTGTGTCCTCGGTCATTATTAGGATTACATCTTGGTGTCTTATCAAACGTCTGCCTTTTCCTCTTTTTATCTTCGAAACACGCAGAACACTAGACTTGGTCACGACACAGGGTCAAAGATTGTTTTAGATGTGCTCAGGAAAAATACAAGAGGAGAGATACGCAACAAGGATTACACCAGGGAACAGAAAACGTCGTCATTCCGTGACGCATATACACCAGATGGGAAAAACAGGCTGCTCTCTGTTTATCTCTTTTGAGACACGGACACTCACGAAACACGTGTTCTACACCGTTTAGATCGATACTCTAGTGAAATATTCACGAGTTACGTGATGCACCGGTTATGGTTGCCTTGTAGATCGTCAAGGTTTCCTCTAGCTCCGGGGAAGGTCACTCGATCCGATTCTTATTATCCCTGGCCGATGGGGAAACCCAGTCTAGGGTTGGAAGGGAACCTGGTTGATCTTCTTTCGATGATCTCAAGAATAGATTACACCCCCTTAAACTTTTTCCTAGTCTCGAAAATGACCGAGGTTCGACAGGAAGGTTTACGAAGTGAAGAGAAAGCTAACAGAGATGATGAAGAGTGAGTGAGAGAGAAAGAACGATGCTTGGATCACGCTATTCCGCACGAGTGGCACCCCCTCACTGAGAACGTGCACGAGGCGTCGCGACGCTTAACCAGGGCCGTGTAAAAGTGGGGCTCTCGAGACGTGTACGGTTATACCTTCACCTGACTCTCTTCATCCTACGCTAGGATCTATCTAGTTTCGTTCGGAATAATTCGCTTCTCAATAAAGTACCTCTAGGGGGCTCTAATGGCGATAATTCAACTCTATTTACCAATGCCAATCAATTTTTTTCTATCGATCAATCTACTCTATCTTATCGATTGAGATTAATAAAGTATTGGTACGAATTGTAATTATTAATTGAGTGTCGCGTGAAGGAGCAAGGAAAAAGATTTTACTTTTTTTTGGGGGTGTTATATTATAATTACTCTTTGGTATATATCAATTATTTTTATGCCCTGTTAAATATTCTCCATTGTTTATACAATATTCGTGATCACTGTATGTTATTATATATCACTAATGAATTATTTTTAGGGAAACTTTTAGAAAAAAATTAAAAAGCAATAAGATGGTATGAATAGTTACCGCCATTACCGACACTGTCATTATTCACAACAAATTGTAAAGAATCAGTACTACCATCGATATGGACGCAAGGCTGCTCGTATTTTTTTTATCTTGGAGACGATTTGTCGTGTCGATTTATTACGGCAATTTATTTTCACATTCGTTCCGTCCTTGAAACATTGTTGCGTTCTCCTTTATCAGACTTGGAAAAAGAAACGAACGGTTTCTCTCTCTTTCTTTCTCTACTTTTCGAGATCAAGATCAAAGAGGTGCATCGTTTCTCTCGTGGCTTGCCAAAAGTCACTCCTGACGCACGAATTTTGGCACTCTCTTGAACGGATCGTTTTTGTCACCGGTTTACGCTTGGTGGAACATCCGCGAAAGAAAGAGAGAGATAGAGGCATGTAGAAAAATCTGCCGTCCTTTCTCCCGTCACGATTGTTGTAGATACTTGCAAGAATTTATGGCTCGAGTTGGCAAGCTACTCTAACTCGAACACAAGGCTCATCGGCTGGACTGCGTCTTCGATATTGAATTGGACGTCTTTCGAATTTATCTCCGATTGTGTTATCTCTTTTCTACCCAGACTTTAGGTCTTACGTAAAATTAAAAGCTCCAGACCCACATTGCTTTTGCGTTTCAAATAAAAAATTGTTGTATTTTTTCATTACTATCAATTTTTTTTTATTTAACTTCCGTATCGTTTTTCTTTTTTTATTTAATCTTTTTTACTGTTTATAATTCATCAGTTTCATAAAAAAATAGGTTTCGAAACGTTTCTTTCCGAAAAAATGGCATATGTCGAAAAATATATTTTTTTTTTTTTTAAAAAAGAAGATTTATATTTTTAATTATTTTTTTTTCATTTACTTGATTGGATCTTTTACGCTTACCCACAAAAATATGTTTTCCCTCTACTTTTCCTCTTTTTTCTCTGTCACTCACCGCAATATCGAGTATCAAAAAATTTCCACAAAACTTTCGCACGATTCTTTTCCTCCTTTCGAAGAGGAAGAAGAAAAAAGAATGGGAAGAAACTGATCGTACGGCACGCGCGTAACTCACGGTTTAGATGTACTTTATGGGACTGTACACCCTGTGAACTTAATCTTGGCAAGCAGCTTGAAAACTATAGTCATCGACCGATATTAATAGCCACTTTTTCGAGGATGCTAAGAGCCGGGCAAATTTTTCAAGGTGTTCATTGGACGACGAAAAAAGAAAAGACCAAAGTCGAGAACACGTTTTGCCATTACTTGGTTCTCGTTACGTTACTTGAACGTTAAAATTAGATGGCACCAAAATCAGGTGATATGTTTTATAAACTTTAGGTGTTCCAGGTGTCATCAACAAAGTTGACATAAACCAATCATCGACTGAACTTCTAGAAAAACTAAAATAATCCTAAACGTGGAAATGTGATATGATCACAAATTGTGGGTTTTTGCATATGTATGAACGACGTATTAAACTTCGATGAAGTTCAAGTGCTCATCGATTTCTTGGCACACACATGTCGTAGGCTATACAAGCTCACGTTATCTGAGTTTATCACGTTCGTAGGGCGCGGCATTCCGCTATTCATAGTCGTTCGAGTGTATATACTCGCGATTATTGAAAGGAACGCCTGGTTACGCGTATATTTTTCACTTAAATCTCATCTTTCGAGGATTCTTTCGGTCTCTACGGGTGCTCGAGCTTTTCAATGCGTTCGTTCGTACAGGTAATACACGTGAAATTAGCCTAATTGACTCGTTAACGTGAAAGAAGAGTGAGAACTCTCATTGGCTCATTGAGATTTTTCTTAAGGTAGCTCTCACGTTACGATTTTTTTATTTTTAAAACGAAATTTCGACTTTTTTTTTTTTATCTACCTAACGAAATACTTTTAGATAAAATATTTTGTTGCTCTTATTTTTTCATCGTAGAAATGTCGTCGAAGCTCGCCTGAGAAAAACTGCATAGCGAAAGGATTCACTGGCCGTAAATCTGGAAATGTTCCATTTTTTTTTAGTTCTAACTACTTTTCGTTCCCAGCGGAGTTCCGATTGAATGCCTCGCATGTTTGAAAAAGTTGAAAAAATCCCCAAAACCATGTGGAACGAAAAATTAGACCGTGCTACCTTCGAACGTATTTGTCCGAACTAGTTAGTCATTCCATCCTGGTAATTACGTTTCTATTTTGGTTTACAGGACAGCAGCGTCCATCACGCACGCAGTACTATCCCAAAGTAGAAAATAAATGCTGTGTTTTCGTCTTTGTTTCAATTCTCTTGCGTGTATTTTTCTACGCAGCTTTTTCGTATTACTTCGATAAGCGAGCTAACGCGTTCTCCAGATTCCCTGAAAGGCTAACATTGACCATTTCTCTTCCTGGGCCACTGGGGATCATCGATTTTTTATACTCAACTAGCGACTAACGTACATTACAGTTGAATCCAAGTAGTACGAATCAATAATTGCCTAGCCATAAATACCAAGTAAATTTTTTAATGAAATTTCAAAAAGATTTTACGATCAAGGAACTTGTCACAAGTTGGACAAATATTTGGCTACCTTCTCGTCCTAGTAGTAAGAGATAGTAATCTACCGTTTTTAAACAGTCCATATTTTTATCGTTACAAAATAATTAGGGAATCAGCGAGTTGTATAGGTAAATGTAAATGAAGATTAATAACCAGAAAATCCGGGGAATCAATTTCCCACGTCAAATTCAATTTTTGAGTAAATCAAGGTTCAGCCAAACGTCCTGTACGATTAGTTGGATCGTTAATATTGTTGCAGGAGCACGTTGATTTGCAAATATGCACGTAGGGAAAAGCAAGCAAGAGTAAATGTTCGCAGTGTACCCGAGTAACGCTTTAATCAATTTATGCGCAACACGTGAACTCGATGATCGCTGACATAAGAGAAACTCGTTTGTTCTACGCAGTTTGATCGCTTCTGGTCGTTCCTTTCACTTGACAGTCGCTACTGTAAATTGAAAGTGTCGATATCGATAACAGCATCGATTTATATAAGTATCAATGTTGCGATAATAATGACAGTATCTAATGAGAAAACGTAGATTATCCGTAAATCAATCGAACGTTAACATAATTGATAGTTTCGATGAGTAATTGGACTGCAAAAATCCCTCTTGCTAAAAACAAAATATTTCATTGAAAAGAAACTTATGTAAACGACTAAAATATATGACCAATCAATGTATCATACAATTACACATAGGAACATTCCAAAAAATTCCTCTTAGCAGGCTGCTAAAATTGGAATCTCTTACTAAACAAAACGATATAAATTAACAATCCAGAAACTTATAGGCTCCATAACCATAAACTGATACCCTAAACCCATCCAAACCCCTAACAATCTTTTTTAGCAGCCTGTTAAACAGAAAACCTCAAGAATCTCCAACCCAAATACCAACCAAATCCCTTCTAAAATCAAGAAATCAAAGTTATTCTCACCTGTGTCGTACAACGGACACGGCATATAACCGTACCGTTGTTCCGGATGTACGACAGATCTATTCCTCTGACCGCTGGTCATCGTCGCGAACTTGGTCACGTACTGTAGGAACTTGTCATAGAAGAGTAAGATCGTCGTTCGGATTATCGTTGAAGATTCTTGGTTGCTTTCGTCCTTCTTCTTCTTCTTCTTCTTCCTCTTCTGTACTAAAACGATACCCCGATCGATCCTTTCGAGTTATCTCGAATTGGTCGAGCTGAACTCGTGCGACATCCTTTGACGATCCTCCTCAACGCGAGACATCGGTTATCGGGTACGCTCGGCCACGAATTAACCAATTAACGGGTTGCCCACTGTCGGTTTGCCAATTAGACACTCTGATCTTCTCTGCTTGTCTATCTATGTCTCTCTCGTTCGCGCATGTAGTACACGTATATATGTATAGACACACATATGTAATACATGCACACCAATCTTCAGCTTCTTGTTCTTCTTCTTACGAGTCCCGTGCAAGGCGTTCTCACTTAATTAGCACGAAAATAACCCTATCCTTGTAAGACGTTCTTCCAAGTTCGGTCAACGAGCTGACTGGTAGAGTGAAAAAGGGCGGGAAAATCTTTGAATATGCTCGCGGCCATACACGCGGGTACGCTATTCCTTTTCTAGAAGAAAGAAATTGTTCGAGGAAAATGGAACGATCTTTCGTGTCATCGACCGCCCCTTTTTTTGTCGACGTTTGAGTAGAACCAGAGAAGATCACCTTTCTGTTTCTATCTTTTCTTCCTTTCTTTTTTATTCTCTTTCTTTTTCTATGAGAACGAGGAAAGATTTTTGCTTCGGAAGGAGGTCGAACGCGTTCGTTGGATATGTTACAATTGGAAATCGCATGCTTACAATGTTTCTCTTTAGTTGTGGATCTTGAAAGACTTTTTTGAACGTTGTGACATTTTTGTAATCCTTTGTAGGAGATAATTTTTTATTTGTTACGAATAAACGCGAGTTGTTGAAAGTACATATTTCTTTCGAGAACTAGTTAATTGGAAAAAAGTTAATGAAATATTGTATCTTCGAAACAATTAATTTCTGAATAGCCTTCGTTAAAAGTTTCTCTCTTTCTTCGAAGAATTCTATCGTTCTATCAACAGTTTTATTAAAAACATTATTAAAAAGTTTCTTAAAAATTGCATATCATACATAATATCTAACTAAAAGAATTAATCTTTTGTAACAATCAATTTCCGAATATCGTTAATTAAAACTTTTCCATTTCTTTCGAATGAATTTTATCGAACATTTTATCAACGATTTGTATATATACGAGGAAGCTCTTCGATGTATGACACTTTAGCAGGAAACGAGTGGCTTTTTCAGTGAAGTACACTTCAGTGTATGGCATACATTATCGATACTGTGATATCAATGAAATCTTGCAAGAGATCGTCGACTCTCTCGCTCACTTTATGTGAGAAACGTTTCCCAATCGAGCCATGACCTTTCTACGCGCGTCGAAACATAAACGCGTATGAGAACTCGAGCCAACAGCTGTTTTCCGAATGACTCGAGATCCGAGTAAATGCTCCGAAAATGGGTTCCTCGTACGTCAAATTGATATTTTCTTGGCTCCGTTACGAATACCCTTTAAGTCCACATAGATAATATGTTAATAGACTCCAACATGTGAATAAGATCATGTTCACTCAATTAAAAAAAACTATTTTGATTTAAATTTGATACGTCTAAATTGTACAGTTTTCAACATTGCGTATTTTTTTCAAATATTTCATTAAATGAGATGGCTTCTTCCAACTTTTTTGAACTATTCCATTTTATTGTAAAAAAAAAAACAATAAAAACTCATAATTTTATCAATTTCATAAACAGTTATTTAAATATATATTTAATAATAAAATACAGTAAAAACATAAAGTAGTTTTTTGTTTATCTTGAGAACTAATGGGTTAAAGATTTATAGAGAATAAATTACGATAATATAAAATGTCTCGGTCGGTAATGCAGTAAGCGATAAATATAAATGTGACTTTATTTATACTTATGCTTGAAATAGTAGCTTAGCAACTTCTATCAATAGTCTTAATTTAATATAGTATCAGTCAACTAAAGAATAATCTGCCTATTTCTCTCCAAACGAATATACAACATAACTCACGGCATATAAATCAATACCGTTTAATCTTACAATAAAAAAAAAAACAACCGACAAGCTTAATATCCTCACATAACTAGAATCGCTCGTTTGTCATCCTTCCCAGCTTGGATTTCCTTTCAGAAAAAAATCTTTCCTCCCTACAAATAATTAACGAACGTCGTCGTAATTAAGCCACTCGACTCCGCACGACAAGCAAACGTACCACGTGGGCGCCGAAATAGATAAAAGAAAAAAAGCACAAAAATCATCATTCACAAAACCCGTGCGCAAATATTCACGCACGAGTACAATACGACGCATTCACACGTACCACATATACACGGGGTGTCTCGTTAAAACAATAAAATAAAGTATCATCAAATCCAACAACAAACTCAACAAAAACCCACAATCTTTTTCTCTCTCAATCGAAACAAAAACATTGTAACATCCTTTCACCCCGAAAATGTTCAACGAAACACCCCGTATATGCCGTTCACGCGAATCGATTCGCACCGGATGAAAAGGGAGAAACAAAATAGAAATAAAAGTAAAAAAAAAAAATAGGAAGGAAGGAAACTTCGGTACGCTCGCGCACACCACGTGGCCGACAAAAATCGAATCTCTGTAGAATCTTGATCGCGAGGATGCGCGGCACCCTTCGCGACCCTTCGAGCTCTATTCGTGCTCATTGCTAACTTCCCTAGACAGCTTATTCGACACGACTATATTTCAACCTATTTTCACAATGACCGGATACTCTGAAGAATTTTTTGAAGAAACGGTCAAGAAAAAGACTCGCCGTACGTACGTCAACGTGTTCGTCCACTCGGCTAGGGGTAGCGTGGAGACCCGTTCGGTGCACGGCTCGACGCTGTACTGGACCACTGAGCGAGGAGAAATTCGAATAGGGAGAAAGAGAGAGAGAGGGTGGTAAAGAGGGAAGGGACATAAGTACGAGAGAGATGGAGGATCGCGAAAGGGGTAAAGTACGCGTGAGAGGAAGCAAGACGGCAGTACCCTAGTGGGAGTGAGATCGGTAAAGGAGAGAGGTAGTATTACATGGGGTTGACGGAGATGGAAGACTGCAAGAAGCGAGATGGCATTATAGGAGGTGAGTAGTGTGAGAATGATACAAGATTGCAAGGGGTCTAGAGTGAGAGAATGTTATAGGGGTTGAGTACGTGGGAGATTGCAAGAGGGTAAAGACGTGAGAAAGAAAAGGAGTTTTAAAGGATGAGTAGTACTATAGTAAGAGAGAGGGTAAAATGTTGTAGGAGGAGAGACAGGTGTAACATTGAATACGCTCGTGGGAGAGAGATGAAAGAGCAAAAGAAGATGTTGTGTAAAGAAGATAGGGGTGGAGAGGAAAAAAAAAGGGAAACAACGGGAAAATGAGAGAAATGGAGAATTAACATTCTCTGCCTCTCTTTCCATATCGTTCTCTCTCTTTTATCCTGTCTAGTTGCGTCTTCTTCCGTCGAATGAAAGAGAGAGAACTTGTGTGAGGGTATGTGTGCTCGCGATGGTGGGAGAGAGAGAGGAGGATGCTGCGGATGCGGAGTAGAAATTCACTCTGGCTCCCTCCCGGTACGCCGCAGCGCGTCGCGGCGCATTTCATCCCTATTCCGAGCTAGCCACCCCTCCGACGTGGTACCAACTCCCCTACACTATAAGCCCCGGCTCTATGTCGCAATGTATCTGCAGTCGGGGCAGAGTGCCCGGTTATGTGGTCTACCTTCGGAGAGAGGGACAAATTTCTATCATCTTTCTATCATCACCAATCCTTTACACAAATATCTTTTGTGTAATGCTATCTGTCTGTCTGTTTTGTTGTTTTTTTTAGCTGTCCTGTCTCTCTATCTGTCTACTTGTTTGCCTATCTACCTGTTTATTCGGAGCACTCTTTAATTGCCTTACTGTTTGCCTGTTTGTATAATATCTAACTAAATTAAATGGTCGTTTGTATCATTGCTTTGCAGTATTATTTTAGGTCGATCGGATTGAGATGTGTTTGTCAATCGTTATTGTATTGTCATTATACTTGGTGCACTAGATGATTGAAGAGTTTAGTGAGAGGGGTTTTGTTTTCTGTGTTAATTGTATCGCCACAAAAGTTTGTCAAAAGACAACCATCTAACCAATGTCACTTAACATGTTCATCCACTAAGCTCTACAATGGTTTTGTTTGAGAAATATAAATTGTAAAGCAGGTGATGTTGAGTTAAATTAAAGTTTTTTGTAGGATTGTGAAATAATGAAATTAAGGAAACATAAAATTAGGATCAAGTTGGAAATATTCGAAGTTTGGGAAAACGTTTCGTATAGTTACTCAGTAAGAATAATGATTTTATTCTATGAAGAATTGAGAGAAAAAAAGGGGAACAATACGTCTTGTATTACCGTTCTAGTTCGCATAATTTTGTAGAGGGGAAGAAAAGGGACGGGTCCTCGTCTTCGAGGGATTAGCACGTTCAATTAGGCGGACCTTGAATCGTTCCGGCTGGCTTAAAAGCCACGTTTCGTGCGTCCTCGAAAAAGTCGAAAAGGAGGCTCGGTGGCCGTGTTTAAGGAAGCTAAATTATTTATGCCGCTGCATAGTCGTGTGACGAAAAAAAAAAGAAAGGAAAAAAAATAGGAGAAGAAGGGACGGGGCTAAGAAACGGAACACCTTCTTAGCCCAACCCGTAACGATCGTCCCGTTTCTAAAAAAGTTGAGTAGTGAGCTAGTAAATCGTCCGCTAGAGCACGCGATTTTGTAGCTTTTGTTTTTTTCGATTGTCAACCTACCTTCGTTGTCTATTATTATACTTGGATTTTTTTGGATCGAAATTTTTAGAAAGATGGAAATAAAAATTAGGGATTTTTGTAATACATACGTGTTGTGAATTGTGTTAATTATTATGAGATTGATAAAATTAAAAAATAATCAGTAATTGAAAGAACTTGTTCATAAAAACATAGAAATAAACTTCTTATCCGTATCTCAAATTTTTAAACTTGTTTCTAACGATACTTCCACGTTACCTACATCCTGGAATTTCTTTTCGCATAAACAGGAAATAAGGAAAATAATAAAAAAAAAACGTTTTCCACTATATTACTCACAGAAGTTGTATAAAACAACTCGAAGTTTCGCCATCCTTGGAATTTCGAAATGCTACACGTACCTCCATAAAAAATGACGAAACTGTCGAAGTAAGTTATTGATGACGTTAAATAATTTATGGCCAGAAGCTGAGTGACTCTATCTGGAAGAATTTTTTCCACCATCTTCTTCTGTTTTCCTTCTCTCTCTCCCACACACCGGCTGGGTGCGGCCGAGTGGTAATTACGCGTAAATAAACGAGAAACTCGGTATCATTAATATCTTTTAAAATGTATATCTGCACATCATTTACATGTTTATCGGTGCGAGCCGATTCCATTCGTTGTTGTTCGTTGTTGACATTTTTCATAGAACATTGCGAATGAACGTTTCCTCGAGATGATCTATTCGATCAATAGATTCTAACATTGGAATACAAGATCAAAATCGTTGAGCTCAAAAAAGAAAGTTAAGTAAAATATTTTTGATACTTTCGATAAAACGTGTTAAACAATTTCTTTGAAGAAATTTCGTGGCTTGATAGGTAAATGTCAAATCGAAGTCAAGTAAATATTATTCGGGTGCAACGAACAAATAAGGAAGGCGTGGTTACACACGTGACGCACGAGGAACGTACGAAAAACAACACACAACGTATATATAGATAACAACGTTGTTCGCGAACAAATAAAGGGTTACGAACTTGGAGAGTCAACTCGGGTCACTTTTGTGGCAACGAACGCGTTCGTACGTTTAGGAACATTAGGAATTACGATCTCGATTTACAAGTTAATATCCTACGAATCTAAAAACATTATATGTATATGTATGTATATACAAATTTAATCATTTTTGCAACGAAAATTTGGTACCTATTCTATAAATATATGTATGTATGTATGTACAAATTGAATTCGTTTACAATGAAATTTATGATACCGTACAAACTGTATTAAAAAATGTCATATTGTCGTCAAAATTTCGAAAAATTGTTTAAAAATTAAAAAAAGAAGACAATTCGTCGCAAATCAAATTAAACTGTATGCGAATAGCGTATATATATACTATACTAAAGTAATAGAACAAAGTAGTAAAAAGTAACGTAACATGCTCGATCAATTTCGAATAATATATATATATGTACAAGACAAGTACATACGCCTTATAAAAAAACAACAAGAAAATACGCAGACTGTATAATAATCTCCTATTTTGTAAGAGTAAAGATATACGGAAGAAAATGAGATGGTTAAACGAATTTACATTATGAATTTACATTAATTGCTCGCGACGTCGTGCCGTGAGCTGTTTGCATGTAAATATGTATGTATGCACGTATATATGTATATATATATGTACAATTGCACAAATCAATTAAAAAATTCGCTATAAATGCTTAGGAAGACGTATTTCGTATCGTACGAAGACGATCGAAATTTTAATATGGGGTGGAGAATATGAAAATTCACCTGTTCGATGATCGTATATATAATAATAAATAATATATATATTATTTAAAATTGATTACTTAAGATAACATGTAAAATATTATCCTTTTAAGATCCGTTTTTACGATCGTCAAAAAAATAAATGTTCATATTCTTAACTATATATAATTTCTTCTTTCATACGCTGTACATAAAAAGTTTATATATAAAAAAGAATTATGCGTTGCTTGCCGGTCGAACTGATCGTCCCGTGTCTTTTGTCTTCATCTTCTTTCTTTTTTTTCGTTGAAGTCGACTTTCAGTTTTGTTATAAATTATTATACATTAATATATATGTACTTTATATATATTGTATATACACAACGCACAAGGTTTGACTTTCGCCATCGATCACGATTTCGATGGATCATCAATCACCATGCTATTACTCCTGCGTTTTTCCCATTCGTTGATCCTTTTCAGGGGATAACAAATCACAGCCGAGAGTAGGATCAGGCTTCCAGATAAATAGAAGGAAGCATCGTAACTACCCATTGCATCCTTGAATGCTCCTGTGTGAGGAATAAAAAAAAAATGGAATTTTGTATAAATTTTGGAATATTGTATAAAACATTTTATATAAAAGAAAACTTTTCAAATGGATAACGAATTGCTTGAATTAACGGAAAGACCTTCAAGTAATAAGAAAAAAATAGTGCAGAATTAAATCAAAAAAAGAAATAAAATTTTGGACAGATTAAAAATGTAAGAGACACATTTTTTGTATCTAATCTCTGCAATTGTGTCTAATAATGGACTCTTCATATTTTCTACTTCACACTTCGATCATATTTTCTACGATGTTATCTAATTCAAGATTTATATCTGAAGTGATTCTTTGAAACGACGAGCCCGATTTCTCGAATCGCACTATCTTGTCCAATTGACTGTTCAGCCGCGAGAAATCTCGCTCGGCAAAGCCGATCGATATTTTCTAATCACCTGCCACAGGCGCGCCTACTGTCGCTGCCACGCCTTGAAACAGAAGGAGTAATCCGAATGCGTTCGTCAGCTTCTCCAGCCCTAGGAGATCAACTACAAGGATCGATCTCAACGATGCGAACACGGCTATGGATGATAAAAAAAAGAAAAAGAGAAAAAAATATGAAAATAAAAAGAACCATGATCATTCTTTCGAAGTTAGAGAAATTAATAAAAATTATAAAATTAATCTTGATAAAAGCAGCTAACCAAATCGTGAAAATGGATAAATTGAAATTTTTTTTCTTGCAGAATATTGACAAAAAAAAAATAGGAGGATTCTTATAATTTCAAAATATTTTTACTTACAAATGCTAAGCCCAAAACTGGCAGCATAGAAGAATTGATATTCCTTCGTTAACCATACACCGGATAGCATGGTTAATATACCACCGACACTGATAAATATATTATTAACAACGAGAGCGTCGATGCCTTGCACGCTGCTTGCCAGGCCGCAAACAACACGACCTATTGTGTTTCCTATTCCGAGAACGGATACGAGGAACATTGCTGATGACACATCGATACCTGCCATTATTGCACGATCTAAAAATAATTCCCCAAAAAAAAAGTATAAATTAAAAAATATAATTTCACTTACATCAAACGTCATTTTCAATTCACTAGAAATTAATAAGACACTTTATTCGATGTACCTGGAAGGTAAATGAAGGGCGTGTAAAATCCCATCATGGTAAGACCACCGGAAATTGCGAGGATTAGGAAGGAAGGGCTTTTCAAAAGGCTCAGATCCAACATCGTCTTCAAAATTCGTCGCACGCTTTCTGGGCAGAGATAACATGTACCACTTTTCTCTTCTTCAACATCCGTGGCCGTTGGTAATCGTGTCACGGACATGTGATAGCCCACCGACGAGAGCTATGAACATAATTAACGTTCTATTCCAAAATATAATTACAAGACCATTTAAAATTAATGTTAAAAAAATTTTTAAACATTATTTATTATTTCTATCAAAATATAAAAAGAAGAAAGTATTTTTTCACTTTGTCAGAAATGAAAGAGATAATGTTTTATTCTGTAGAAAAGAAAATATATATAGTATCCTTTCTTTTTCTCCCTTTTCTCACATCGGTGTGAATTCTCGTGCTTACCTGGGACTTATAGTGCGGTAGTCTGTTAAGAGATCCTCCGTAAAAGATATCGTCTCTATAGAACGGTCTCTGGGGATCTTTATTCGTCGCATTTCGCTTGTTGCACGCTCTAAGTGACTTTTGACTACAGTCTGAATCCGCTCGTAGCCTACGACCACTGATCGTATGTCTGCGTACCTGCCAAAAGATTTTTATGGCTTACTAATTGTAAGCTCGCTTATCGAACGTTTATATATTATTTCAAACAATATTTAAACAGAAACGAGATTATGAACATCAAATATTTTATTAACGTCACGCTCAAAGACTGATCATTTTTCTCACCGTTGGTATTTTTCCATTCAGTCTCTCCATATCACCACTAAGAAGATTATTCTCTTCTTCAATCGACTTGCCTTCCTCGTGATCGACATCGAGATCAGGATAAATTGGTGCGGATAATCTCTTTTCAGACGTGTTCATCTTTCTGTCAAGAACTCCTGTCTCTACGACCTTATGCAACGAGTGCAACGATTTTGATGTACTAAAACAGTAATTAACAATTCCAATTAGTTAATCTTCTGAACGTGTCAAAATTAATCTAAACTTATTTTTGCCCAATTACTTTACTATATTCGGGCTACTGCCAATCATCTGAGCCGCAGTGGGATACTCCGTATTATTATTCGTCCCGAAAAATCCACTTCTGTTTGGTTGAACACAATGCAAGGACGTCATCGAGACACCTTTGTTAATTAATGACGTTTTTGCTTCGATGACTGCATTCTCTTGCGTGGCTGTCACCTTGATTCTTACCGGTTTCAGTGGCCGGAACATTGCACCGAATATGGCGCAATTTAGCAGCATTCCTAAGAAGAGATATATCTTTTTATATACACAGAATTGATTTTTTTTTTTTTTTTTTTTTTATACACAGAATTATTTTTTTTTTTTTTCTTTTTTTTCCTAGGTCCTATGGAATTCCATACGACCTAAAAAATACGCCTATACTTATTACATGAATTAAAGACGCTAATATGTTTTCTGGTTTGATTTATTTTATAATTAATCGTGATAAAAAAAAAGTACCATCTCCCACTGTCAAATTGAATAACCTCCTCCTTTTTTGTCAGTTAATAAAATTACTTACCTGCCTGGAAAAGAAGAGCACCTCGCCAACCGTAAGTTTTTATAAGCAAATCCGAAATCGGTGCTAACAGGAAAGCACCAATTCCGGAGCCACAAACTGCGATACCAGTTGCCAAAGCTCGCCATCTTTCGAAATAGAAACCTGTGGTTATTACTGCTGGAACGTATATCAGACCTACTCCGATACCACCTGTGTACATAAATTTAAAAAAAAAAAGATAGAAAGAGTTGTTAGGAAGAATCAATTCTTTTGTTTTTATTCATGCTGTTCCCAAAAACCGAACGATTTTATAAGAAGTGACACGAGAAAGAAATGTTTTTCTTCTCTTGGTCTCTTTGTTTGTAGGAAGAGCCGGTAAATAGAAAAGAAAGTTTGGAAACGAGCGAAGACATAACTTTTGCAATAAGAGACGTATAACTCACCGAGAACACCGTAAGAAAAGTAAAGAAACTCGATGGTTGAGCTGAAGTACGCAAGAACGAAGGCAAGGCAGCTCAAAACACTGCCTGATATTGCAACCAATCGGAAACCGTATCTGTTGGCTAATGCAGACACGAACGGACCTATAAAGAAAAGAAAAAGAATACATATATTAATAAATTAATTAGAATAATTACAGAATTTAAGTTAAATAATATCATTTCTATTTGTAAAGGTGTATGAATTCAATAAGATTACCGTTTGAATTAATGATGGGAATTAAATTTTGTTTTAAATAAATTTTTTCAGTTGGACAAAAAAGGAGACAAATGTTCAACTTTCCCTCGATGTATTGATAAACAATTTTTCTTTCTTGCTATTCAATACATTCTGAGCAACATTATTTCCTGTATATAAAAAAAAAAAAGAGGAAATGAGATTCAACGTAAATTTGCTTAACGTCAATTGGATTTATCCTTAAAACGTCCTACAAGAGTCCGTGATGTCACAGCTCTTAAATCAATGATAAAGCAAACGAATAAGCAGAGAAGTAGAAACGATTTTCATGCTAGATGTATTCAAATAAATTATTAATTAACATATTCGAACGAGAAATGCGACTAAAATCGAACGAGAAGGATGACATCGCGGTATTTATGACTGCAGTAAATAGTAAACGATCGATGTGATGTGTTTATCTTGTTTTTTTGTTGCAATCACTAGATTTAATAAAACCATTAGATTCACTGAAACTACTATATTTCATTTTCTAGCAATTCTAGTATAACAAAATAGCATTCAATAATACCGGTATTAAGAAGAGGCTACGATTAGCAGGATGACTCCTTAATGAAATACTTTTTGCCATCGTATTATATCTTGACATGTTTATCTCCCATGTATCTCAGATGCTCTTTAAAAATGCAAATAAACTTATACGAACCAGCCATTAAATAGAATCCCGTTTGCAGGGAGCCAACCAATGCGACACTGGCATGCGATACATTGAAAGCTTTTGCAATATCGTTGAGGAATACACCAAAACTGAAGATTATCCCGTCTACGAAAAGATTGCAAAGAAAGGATGCTCCAACGATCACCCAGCCCCATCCTCCGTCCGGTGGTACCACCATTTCAACCTCGATGCCCTGTTAACACACATTTTTTTCTCTTCACGTTCTTCCTTTTTTATTGTGGACTTATTTTTTCGATGCACGTATTTTCATGAATCGTTTACATCCATTTTTAATACATATTTTAATTTTATTTTACCTTTTTTTGCATTTTTATTTTTATTTTATCTTGTTTTGTTCTCATTTTTTTGTCGTGTTTTTATTTCATTAAAAGTTCATACAAGCTCGTGGAAAGTTTTTCGGAGAAGTTGGAATATTTTTACCGTGAATTTTATATTTTTTCACGATTATTAAAGAAGTTATAATTTTTGTCCCAAGATTTGCAAGGTGCTACGGTCAAGGTCGTTACGAAAAGCTCGATTTCGTCGTTCGAAAGTTCGCCTTATCGGTTTCACTGATATCACTTAGAAACTTTGTTGCGATACGAAAAAGAATTCCGTCTGAATCTGTCGTGTTATGGTTTGCTATGAGCTATGGAAAAATTTCACGATAATCGACGATGGATAAGAGAATTGTAATACCTAATTAGAATTTCTCCTTTCAATGCTACGTCTTGCTATCAATTTTGAATGAAAACTATTTTTAACGACATTCCATTTCTCGCACGTTTCTTTCACGTACGTACGTCTCACCTCATTGTTATTGTCGTTAACGTCTTCGAGAGGCAACTCTTCTTTTTTACAATTTCGTCCATTTTGTTCGACCGTCTTCGAGACCAGCTCGTCCGCTTTGCTCTCCTTCGATGCCATCGTCGTCTCCGGATATCTGAAAGCAAGCCGGAATATTCCATTGAAAAAAATCTGCATAGTATGACATATACATATTTATACAGGGTGATAACATTTTATTTCATTTTTCAAATATTTCAACAAATTTGATCCATTATTTATTACCACCTAAAGCAGTTAAGTAACTATTGAATAATAAATGGTAATAAGTAATTTCTTCAGTTATTCTGCACGTAATGAGTCACCTTATATGCGATTATATGTATAAATAGGCTTATCGTCTTTTCTAATTATTTTTAAAACCTTTGCACAATCATGTAAATTTTCGAATCAGCATTAAAAGTCAACGAAGAGAAAGAAATCTTTTTAGAAACTCGACAAACTTTGATCGTTTTATCGAAGAACTGCTGATAAAATAACGTAGTAGCAGAGGCTTTGTTTTCGTATTATCGAAACGTATATATATATATATATAAATACATGTATATAGATATATACACACACACACACATGTAAACGTAACTGTCATGTTATTTTCGGAAGAAGAACTAACTCACAAAGATTTGTATACCGTATGAAACGTGGAAGGGCTAGTGGTACGGGTCAACGATTGTCCGTACAAATCTTGTGGAACGAGACGGGTCAATTAAGATAAATAGGAAAAATTGACGTGGTTTCTAGTCGAGTCACGAGAACGGTAGAATTCGTCACTGCTCGTTTAAATATTTAAACAGGTGACGTTCGTGGCCTCGGACCATCCAAATTTTACGAAGAGTCCTAGAAAATTTCGAAAAAAAATGTCGATGGTAAAACTTCGACCTTAAATTTTTTTTTTGGACGAAATATTTATTTAATAAAAATTGTCATCGATTAAACATTAATTAGACTTTGAGTTATACACCTTAAAAAATATTCGAAGTATAATCAAAAAAGAATTCTCGTATTCATCGTGTTTCTATTTTGTTCGTTTCCCTTTTCTATTGAGGGAAAAAAATGGAGGAAGCTGTTTAAAACTCGTCGCAGAGAGAGAAAAAAAAAAAAGCAGGCCGGAATTCACGATTAATCGTCGAACAACTCGGACGAGTACGTCCTCCCACGACTATAATTTTGTTCGCGCACGGGAAGGTCAGGGAGGAAGATGCTTTGCGAAAGGTCAAGGTCGATCGAACCTTGAGAATATACTCGAGTGGACACGCACGCACGCGACGACCGATCAAGACTTTGGCCCCCTTTTATTGTCTCCAGTCGGAACATAAATTGACCGTGGGTGATTGCTCTTCTTTGTCACCTCATGACTCTTATTTCGTGCTAAGTATATACGTTATAACGTGTATCGATTCTCATGACGTTCTCATGACTGTTTGGAAAACGGTGAGTCGATAAAACAGTTTTTTGGACATTTTTTTTTAATTTAAACTCTTTACTTGAAGTGTTTTTTTTTTAAATCTAAATTATATACCGAACGTGTAATAATATTTGGAATTTTTTCATTTTCTGTTTAAAGTATACTTATGATATTGTAAAGGACAATATTATAAAAAAAAAATAAGGAATATTATAATAATAATATGGAATTGATATATAATATAATCACATTTAGTCATATCATTTCATTATAAATATAAATATTAAATCACTGAGGTTTGAAAAGAATCGTCCTTTAGAATTTCAATTTAAAAAAAAAACACTTAATCCTGACACACCTTTTACAAAGTATTTTTATCTAAAAAATGGAAAAACGACAGACCAACTTGTACAATATTCAACAGGAAACACTCTATCCATCAAGAAGACCAGTCACTAACACAAAGAAGAAAGCACGTTATTTGAAAATTCAATTACAAAGAGTTACACCACTTTTACAATGAACTACACATATTATCAAAATATATTACACGTATATATAATTCATATTACACGCTGAAAATAATACCAAACATGGTAGAGCACCATAAAACTATACGAGTTGGGACGCTCGAAGCATCTGCGCTACATGTGTTTACCGGCTACGTAACGAGTAGTACGCCTGCAGTTTCGATCCCGTGAGATCTCCCGTTGTTGTTATATGTGCACACATTATCGTAAAACCGTAACTCTCACGAGTTACGCCCCATTACGCTTGTATTTCTCATTTCGAACTGTTTGCCGAATGGAACGAGTACCCTTATTTGTCGTTGCAACGTCGAAGGAAGACTTTCGAAACTCATCTCCCGCGACGTCGCCATTTTTAATCTTGCAAAAAAAAGAGTATTTTATTTATCCTGACATACTCGAGTGATTTATTAATCGAGATCACGTTACAATAAGAAAAAAGCCGCGATAAGGATAATAACAGCTCGATGATTTACGATGAAATAATTGGTACATTTTACCTCGAAATTTCTATTTTCTTCCGTCGCTCCTGTCAAAATGGTTTAGTATCTCGGAACAGTATTACAAAATAAGTTTGATTTACAATATATCTATCATATTTTATAAACAAAATTACGTGCTATACAATTTACTTACGTACGTATCTCACGTGTTGAAAGTTCAAGCTATCGAGATAACACTTTCACGAGTAAAAAGAAATCGTCTCAACGAGCTTTTGGTAATGAACACATCGTGATACGTATTTGCCATCTGTTAATTACACAGCTAATCTCAGGATCGATATTCTATATAGGTAAACGAAGTAGTCATGTGTTATTAGACCATGATTTGACACGTCTACGAGAAGGTATCGAACAAGCAAGGAGGATTGTGTAAACTTTACGAAATGATAATATGCCTATGCTTATTTTTAGCTAATCGTGTAGCCGATAAAAAAAATGAGCGTAAGTAATTCTCGTTAATGTGGTTAACGCCTTGGAAATTTTGTTGGCATCGTTAATAGAAAAGGAAAAAAACTGGGAGTGAAAAGAATGCAAGAAAGTCCTTCTCGCCTACCTGAAAACATGTTCAACGTAATATCGGCCGACCTTACGAATTATTACGAGGACGTCCTGTAACGTATATAGAACGAGGAGTATGACGAAAGAGTTGCACTTCCGATCGGCTCGTATCTCAACCTGATTTTCGCGGCCCACAATCGGCATCGAATTGCGGTTTGTAACTCTAACTGAACTGGGTCCGAAACTAGCCCGATAGTTGTTCTTCTAGACCAGTGAAACGATTTAAAAAAAGATAATATAGAAGAGAAAAAGAAAAGGTATAAGAGAAACTACGTATCGAAGGACACACTTTTGAGAAGGGAAGAAAGAAAAGTACTCCGAGAAGTATCGGGACACCTTATACAGCAGGAAAACTTTTTTTATAATTGAATCGAATAATTTAAATTTTTGCAGGAAAATATGTAGAAGGATTAGTTTTACAGATATCGTGTTTTTGTTGTTTACAAAAATTTGAAATTACAAAAAGAATATATTATAATGAAATTTACAATATGCATGGCATATATCTTAACTAAATCTACGAAAGGTAATTTCTACATTTTCATTATAAGCTCGGATAAAAAAAGTTGAAAAAAAGGACTTTTTCTATTTTTTTTTTTTTTTTAATTTCGAATTTGTTTTGAACAATGAAAACACGATATCTACTAAACTTAATCATTCTAGTTTCTAGCAAAAATTCAAATTGTTTGGTTGAATTATACAAAAGTTACTTCCAAATACTTCTGAGAGTCACTTTATGAAAAGAAACGGTACGTATAATTGTATTCTCGATACACCGATAAATCGTTATCCATCCTGTTGGACAATATGATTACTCTCGTTCGTTCATTCCGATAATTCTCTCTTTCTTTTTCTGTTAACAAGCTTCTGAGACGATATCTGTGCGAGCTACTTTCGATCCGAGATAACGCATAATGCTAATATTGTAGAAATACACTCTATGCTTTTTCAACTGGTAATATATTCCTAACTCGAGTGTATCTCTTATCAACCTTTGTCCGATTGTGTTCTTAGATGGTAGGAGGTATGCGTCAGAACAGCCAGAAAGAGTATGAAATTTTATAACAATGGTCGGACAAAGGGCATTAGAACAATACATTGCTAGAACGTCGAAATATAGATAAAGTCATCGGGGTAGTGCGATAAAAGACCTAAAAATTGACAAAAGGGATACTAAAATGATAGATATAAAAAAAACATTATGGTTAGTGAAATAGAGAACCACTGAGAGACTGATTCATCAGGTAGAGTAATAAAATAAAGTTCATCGTTGATTAGACTACACTCGAGAGACAATGAGAAAATTAATCAAGCATGATTATCACTATTCTTACCATGGCATTCCAATCCTACGATATTCTACGACGTATCATTATCATCGATTAAAAAAAAATCGTCGCGTGTGGTCACGTGAAAAGGGAGAGTGGCTTTATCTGCGGCCACGGTCGGCTGTTATTTCGCAAATATCGTAACCAAAGTTGGCAATGATTTCGAGAGCATGTTAAACGATCGGGAATTATCATCATCCTCGAGTACATACTCAGAGGAATGTGGCAAACACTTATAAGGTCGGACAAAACTTGGTCCGATGTGTTTGACCGATAACACGGTGGTATCTAGATCTTGTATCATTTTACAAGGTATGTTGAGCAACTCGAAAATTAAAAAAAAATCTGAAACTTTGTAGAAATGTGGCTCAAGTGATATTAATAACGAAACAATTTTTTGTTCTTGCTGAAAAGCGCTCAGAGGGGTAAAAACAAAGTATTTAGAATACAGAAAAGTGGTTGTAATATATTTTATGGGCCATATTTTGGATATGAAAAATTTGCAACCAAATTCAATTAAAAAAAATTTGTTCACAGATTTCACATATCCAAAATATGACCCATAAAAAATATACTATATATTAAATAGTTTCTTAAATATTAAAAAGATTTTATTAAGGGTTCATTTTCAAACTTAGAATCGTGTTTCAGCAAGAACAAAAAATTGTTCCATTACGAACATCATATAAGCCACATTTGTTAGTCGTTCTCGTGCTTAATTTATGAAGAAGTTTGTCGAGGAGGTCGTTTCTTTTTTTACAACCATCACGTTACACAGAAGGAAAAAATTATCAAAATGGACCTCGAAGATATTTAAGACCAACCATAAATTCTAACTGTAAACTCGTAAAGTGCTACCGATGGAAAGATCTGATAAGAAAAAAAAAAAAGGGCCAGGGCAATTCGAGATAAGAAAAAAGGAATTTTTGTCCTTCGCTTAGATAAAACACCGGTCGTCCCAAAGTCGAAACTTCCTGTCCGACTCATTGAATATCTTCATTGCCGCTCCGAGAAAGCCTTTGTGCCTCGAATTTACGGGTTACCACGAATCCCATTGATCGTACCCTGGGTACATAATGACGTATAGTTAGCGCGTCACCACTACCATAAGACGTTTGGGTTTGGTAACGGGACCCGCGAAGAACAGGGAAGAAAAAGAGAGGGAACGAAAACGAAGCCACGTGCCGAGGGCAAAGTTCAGCTCGAGCTTTATCTGTCCAGCAACCCGTTCGATTTGCATTTATTTACCAACATTCGCATCCATCACGATACAAGGAAAGTAAATTCCCAAAATAGTCAGGCCAATAAACCGAGATCAACGTTAAGCTTACATTTTCCGTAACAACAAGGTAGCAAAGTTGATTCAAAATTACTACAAACGTCTGACACGACCGAGCTTTCTAATTTAAAGATTTCATTATTATAATTTCATACGAACGATGATTCGTATGATTTTGTTAGTAGTATCTACTTTAAAATTGAAATTAAGTAAAAAGTTTCTTACGTACACACTCGAATACTTCGTATAAAAATAGAAAGAAGAAATTCCACTCTGACAAGCCTCTCGTACTTTCTCCCAAAAAAAAAGTAAAGAAAATTCAGGTTCGAATACCCCGCTGGTGGTATCACGTGTACACGTGCTAACCTAGCCACGTGGTACGCACGAGTAAATACGGCGCCTGCGCGGAATTTACGCGGGAAACGCACGTGTACTATCTTCACCTTATACACTAGCGTGGCAAGTTTCTTCACCAGGATCATAAAATATCAACTAAAACCGTTAACGAAGTTGATTTCGTTCTGGATCGATGAAACTCGTTTTCTTTACCTGTTTGGAGTCCACGAGATCCCGAGGAGTGTTAAATGTATAAATTAAAAAAAAAAGAAAGGAAAATCGTTCGCGCGATCGAAAGGAGTTACACGACGATTTCTTACGAGAGACTAAAGAACGATCGCGTTCATATCCCCGAGTGAACTCGGCCTGAGAAGCCACGATAACAACCGAAAGCTGGGATTGGCCCGGCCTCCTCTCGAACGTTTCGTCTCTTCTCTTCTCCCCCTTTTTCCAGTATACTCTTCATCGTCATCGTAATTCCTCCTCGTCGTTCACGAAAAAAAGTAACAGACACGGTTCCTTCCTCGGTGTCAATGACTATGACAACGATGCCGTTGCGACGATGACGCAACGATCTAGACGAATTTCACGATTGAGAAACTTTCGCCGACCGTATAAAGCCTCTCCGTGTAGACGAAAAATAGACGGAGGTATATGCAAGCCAAGCACGCCTATGTGTTTTAAATTTAACTCGTGGATGGCTGATGAAAAAATTCTGCACAATTTTATATCGTTGGATCCTTTTTTTTGCACAGAATTTGAAAAAGTAGGAGGTTACTCGATTCGATGGTGGGCGATGTTGTTTTTTTTCATAGATTTGTGACGGATGGATCAATCGGGGTGAAATTTTTTCTGGTTTGTAGGTTTGGAGTAAATGTACCAATTCTGTCTTGTTTCATAAATTGTTTTTGTTCTAAAGCTTATTAACACTAGATTTACGGATGTTGTTTATATACCTATTTTTACTGGAGAACAAAAGAGGAAAAGAAAAGAAGAGGAATCAACATTCACATATATTTCATTACTTAAGTAAAAACCCAAATAAAAACACAAAAATTGACTCAGTCCGTAAATTTAGTGTTAATTGAGTAAAAACAAGTTCACACTTATGTTATTATTTTCTTTTTCTGATATATTTTATTTCTGTTATTTTTATACCCTTCTCTAGTACACCAAAGGGCATACAGCCCGTTTATACGAAAAAAAGGCTAATACAATTGGTACATTTATCACAACTCGGACATTTACCTGTGGTCCCATTTTTTATTTTTAGAAAAAAGGAATAATCATTCGTAAAGAAACAAATCATCGCCATTAGGAAAATCTTTGTCGTAATGCTATCTACGAACACCATCATTACTTTTTATTAATATTTAAATATTTTCCATCTACAACGCAAAGCAACTTTGAAACCTCTAGTAGAAAATATTTTCTCTCACTTGCAATGAAATATACATAAAATAAACATATTATGCATGCATAATACGTTTCCAACAATACCCCAACGTCATAAAAAAAAAACAAGGAATAACTTCATAACAGATGAACTCCATTTCGCTCGCTTTTTCCCCCCATTCGGTGTTTTCACGAGAATCTCGCGTTATCGCGCCTGTTGACGCACCGCAAAATGTGGAACGATCGTGTATGGAAAAAGACGGCGGGAGGATGATAAGGTCGAGCCTCTATAAAAGACAAGCTGTTTATCGGGGTCTCACGTATGTACCGAGGGGGGTCAGAGGTCGAGGAAATCGTCGAGCCAAGCGTTGCTTACTTAAACGAATGCCGAGGTGTCTCTATTACTCTCTTATTCGCTCTCTTTCTCACGAATTTCGCGCTCGACCGTGTTCGGCCTTCTCTGGAAGCGACTTTCGAATACCAAACGATAAGGGAGACTCGGAAAGCGAGTGCCCGATAACCCGTTCTGAATGAGTGAGAGAGAGAGAGAGAAAGAAACCGCAACCCGTTTTCAAACTCGCTTTTTTTTCGACAGCGTGCAACTCGTGACGTAACGATCAAGCGTTGAAAAAAAAAAAAAAAAGGAAAGAATGTCACGAGCAGCATTCGATCGATCGATTAGTATCGAACGTTTATGAATTTAGAGAGTTTCGTGAAAATACAGGGGAAAAAAGGGTACCGATTCAAAATGGCGCATGAAAAAGCGACCATATGCGAAGAAGTGCACGTGCACCTCGGCATGCGTCGCGACCGAGCGCGTATTTTTGTCCGTTCCATTATTATCCTCGGAGTTCGATGGCCACGCTACATAGTTACGTATATATCTTACTGGTAGGCTCGCGCGCGCAGTTACACGTGGCGGGCCGAGCCCTTCCGACCAATCGCGAGGCATCGAAGACGCGCGCGATGTCCGATCGTGGGTTAACCACTATAAAATGAAAGAAGGAGGGACATCAAATTTATCTCACTTACCGTTAAAATTCCCGCGAAGTGACGTCTCGCGTAGCATTAAGGTTCATAGACGTTGCTAACGTTCTTTGTCCACCAAAAACTTTCTCCGTACTTGTTAACTGGGAATTGTTTTTTTTTTAAATCAAAGCAGAATTTTGTTTGAAAGAAATTGATTCGAACATAGAGACACGGAAAAAGAATGTTTAGAATGAGAGAGTGAGAAAGAAACGTGATAAAGTGATTAAAAAAAAAAAAAAGAAAAGATGAAGTTTGTATTTAAAAATAAAAAGTAGGAAAGAATAACAAAAACAGTAGCACGGAGTAACACAAGACAGGACCGTGTCTTTCTCGCATCGAGCGAGAAGTGTCCATGTGGGCAGCGCGCGCTCGACTCGGCTGCCCTCCACCCCCACCCTCGCGATCACCCCTTTCGTGCCTCTTCGGCTCCCTTCGCCCCAACCGCTCGAGTACGCTCGGCTGATTATCGACGAACAAGCCCGATAAGAATTTAGAAGGCGCGCGACCCGCCTGGCGAACGGCCGCTCGTCGTTCGAGGAGGCGTGGAGTCTCTCTTTCGAGCCTCCGGATTTTCTTTCCCCTCCCTCCCTCCCTCTAGTCTTCTAGCTAGTAGTCGACGAAAGCGCAAATTCTTGTTTTAAGGTAGGTCGTGCCCGAGAATACACGCCTATCGCGATCGTGTTTACGCGGCCTCTTTCTCGGTGCCAATCGAAAGAGGCTCGAACTTATGTTCAACGTATCAAGTATTTTATTAATATAGAATATTTAGAATTACTATGCAGTTTTAAGTTGTGTTTTTTGTTAACCTTTAGGGGACCTAAAAGCCTAGAAAGGGGGGCTTTGAACAAGTCCTTCAATTCTACGCAATATGTTGGTTATATAGATATATATAACATTTTGGAAAAAAAATACCATCATTTTCATGACAGTCCTCTAAAGGTTAATCGTTATTTTTTATATTTTAGTTTAATTTGTTTCCCAATGGTTACCTCATGTTATTTTCTGTCTTGACTCTTTCTCGGTGCCAATCGAAAGAGGCTCGAACTTATGTTCAACGTATCAAGTATTTTATTAATATAGAATATTTAGAATTACTATGCAGTTTTAAGTTGTGTTTTTGTTAACCTTTAGGGGACCTAAAAGCCTAGAAAGGGGGGCTTTGGACAAGTCCTTCAATTCTACGCAATATGTTGGTTATATAGATATATATAACATTTTGGAAAAAAAATACCAATCATTTTCATGCCAGTCCTCTAAAGGTTAATCGTTATTTTTTATATTTTAGTTTAATTTGTTTCCCAATGGTTACCTTATGTTATTTTCTGTTTTGATATCCCATGTAAACATTATTTAAATATTTAAAAACGTAATTTGATTAAATTTTTATTCTTTATTTTGATTTTCTCCTCATTTTTTTTGTACTTTTTCCGGAAAAAATTCGAAAGAACGCGCGCGTTTTTCCTTTTATCTCGCGTCGTATAACTTTCTATGCTCGTGTTCTTTTTTTCCTACGTTCCGAAGGTCGTCGAGTGGCCTTCCCTTCAAGGCCAATGCGTTCACCGGTCCCACCTCTCTGTGAAACTTCTCCTTATTTTCTCACTGACCACGCACGCATACTTCGATATATCGATATCAAGGAAGAGAACGCGAAAGGGGGTTGGAAAATCGTGCAACGGAAAGCAATGAACGATGCAGCCTCGATCTTCAATAATAAAAATTCATAATTTCCTCTCTTCAAATCTCGATAAACGTCACCTAATACACTTTTGTTTTCTTCATTTTTTTTTAGTTTTTGTCTCTTTTGTTTCTTCTTCCTCCTCTTCTACCACCGCTGTCGCCATTTTTTTTCTTCTTTTTCCTATTTTCTTCCATTTGTCCGCTTTGTACCATATCATGTATGTGTGTGTTTATTATTATTATTATTATTATTCCTATTCCTCTCTTTAAACATAACGCACACTCGTCGTTTCTCTAAAAGTCTCTCGGCCATGCCCACCGCAAAACACATACAAAAAACACACATTTTACGCGCGCGTAAGCGATCACGCGCGTCGGTAAGTTAGTTCCCTACTATGACGATATATATATATATATATATATATTTGTATTAGGTATATATATCGCTTGTCTCCACGTTTTTCTCTCACTCTCACCCATTTTTTTTTCTTTTTTTTTTTACAACAATAATAATATTAATGATAATAATGAATCGCAGGACGCGCGTAAACGCTTCCACGTGGGTGTGGCACTCGCATCGTAGTAGCATTTGATTCGTCACGAGAGAGACCACGAAACGTCGTCCTTCGAGCAATAACAACAACCGTAAGAAAAAATTGAGTTTTCTTCCTGTGTATGTGTGTGTGTGTAACTAGCAAATAGATTTTAATAGAGCGTTAATAGTAATTAGCCGTTAAAGAGCGATAGCGATCGGTGATGAATTATTCTTTTTTTTCTTTGTTTGTTAACTATAATTGTGTTTTTTTTTTACGGATATCAGCCATAGACTCGTCTATCATGGATAATTCATAAGTTTTGTATTGGCGTGTTGTGCTCGCGTATCGTATATACAATGTACACACGTGTAGTCATTAATGTGAAGCTTCTCAATGAAATCTCAATTGTATATGCGTGTTGTGTGTTTTTCTAGCTCTATAAGATACGTGTATACGTACGTACTTGTCTGTGTGTGTGTGTGTGTGTACTCGTACGATGGCATTTGCATAGATAATAGGCGTGTCAATAGTAATTATATATATATGTATGTATGTATATATATATATATGTAGGTATTATCGTTCGAGAAATACAAATCACATAAAATGAATGACGTTTCTATCTATCTCTCTTTCTAATAACGGTCGCGTAAGTAACGAAACAATCGAGCTGATTTTGGTACACCCATGGGTAACTCCCCTGTCGAAAATTAGTTTATTCTGTATATAATATTAGGTGAGCAGAAAACCGTGACACGATTGAAAAGTATTGTTTCTTTAAAGAAAAAAAAAGAAAGATCAAAATTGCAGAAGAGATATTTTTTATTTGGAAATTACTTCCAGGATTTCGCTATGAATCAGATGTGTCGAAAGTAAACGATCCCTTTTTTTTTTATAATATTTTTCTCATATTCCTATATTAAGTCTATCTAATTTTTCCTGTTACAGGAAAACGAAATGTAACAACGATTTATAGCGAAATCCATTATATTATATATTCACTATGTATATAATATATCTTATATTTATTCTATCATTCAGATTTTCTTTATTTCTTTCTTTCAAAGAATTATTTCCCCTTTCCAAGTAAGTTTCACCATTTTTTACCCACCCTGTATAAATTTACTCAACTCGAATCTACGCGGCCGATCCAATAAACACTTGCTCGAATTAACTAGCATATTTAATTAGTGTATATCTCTCTCCCTCTCTTTTCTTTTCTCTAATTAGCGACTGTGCTCTTTTTACACCATGCACCGGACGCCATTATTATTATTATTTTTCAGAGAAAGAGAGAGAGAGACAGCCCCTCCTCCCGTAGAAACGAAAAATTCGTTTCGCTTCTCTAAGATTCTCACCTATTAATTAACTTCGTCGTTACGTTAACGTTAATAACGCTATGTTACAATTCTCTACAAATATTATTTACAAATTCTTACGGGCGACAACTTGTTATCCCGTTCTCTCTCGCTCGCTCGCTCGCACATTCTCTTACAATAATTAATTCATATACCATCTCTATTTTACTCTCCCTCTCATTCTCACATCTTTTTTTCTGTTTTTTTTTTTTTTTTTATATATATACATTTGTCCCGCGTACAACAAAAATATTTCTCACGAACGATTCAAGTTATTATTATAATATATATATGTATATATGTATATGTATATACATATATATATTTGCTTGTTGTGTGTTTTGTATCTCATATATATGTATATACACATATATGTATATATACATATATATATACATATATTCTTTGGAAGTGACCAAAAATAGTTTTTTCGATAATAAATTGTCAATAGGTGGGGGTCTTCTCAACGAAGGACGATCAATCGCTATAAACGTTGATTGAATTTAAGTAACGACACGTAAGTAAACATAGCCACGCTCATTGATAGGAGAGCAAAATGTATAATATAATAATCGCGAAAATATTTTCGTTGTCCCATCGTTAGGTGAATTAGGTGACTGTATTATTTATGTATATGTGTGTGTGTATGTGTGTATAAACAACGTTCGCGCATCGGTTTGATGTAAAATAAATTCAGTCAACGAATGGAAATTGACCATCCCTTTTTTGGGGTGTAAAATAATCGTAGCGTCGTATTTCTAATTAAGTCGCTGTGAAGATATTATTCATCATTCCTTCAAAATTTGCTCGATATGCAAGTGCAAAAGCGCTTTTTTTCATATTTTTTTTTTTCTTTTTTTTCTCTCTTTATATATTTCTCTCTCTTCTTCTCTCTCTCTCTCTCTCTCTCTTTCTCAATTCATATATACTGATCGATCGATACTGATTAAGTTAAGAAATTTCACTATCTATTATCTATTATTGACGTAGGCAAAAGAACAGCTTTGTACTTGGTGGTATTTCTTACATTATTCGCGCCATTCGTTATTGGGTAGAATAAAAAAAGAAAGGACAAAAATTGGGAGGGGTTATGGAAAAAGGGGTAGGGAGTACTAAGGGAAAAGATATAATCTCAAAAGTCCTGAGCACGCGAAGGAATACCACCAAGTATGCTCGATCGATTTGTGCTTTTTTTTTTATTTTCACATTAAATACGCGAGGAAGAACGTATATGGTGTGTACGTTTCTTCTTTTTCAATTTCTTCTTCTTCTTCTTCTTTTGAGACCTTCTCAATTTAGCAGCCCTATCACAGTGTGGCTCGGAGTGAAGGCGACATTTTTTTCTATGTTTAGAAAAAGAGACGCAAAGTGCTTATAAAACAGACTCTATCTGCTTAATCTCCTTCTCCGGTGGATCCTGAGGTGACGGTGCAGTTTCAACGATTTCAGGGATGTCGTCCTCGTTTTCTTCCTCGATATCCTCGTCAATTGGTGTCAATGCATCTAATATCACAGGTTGCGTCTAAAAATCAATATATAATTTGTTATTAAATTTGTTCATAAAATATTTTATAGACACGTGAATGATATAAACGAGTACACACCTGCGGTGTTGTACACCTTTTCATAGCTGGTGCCATGAAACTAGTGACCGTGCTTACGAGGAAAAAGAACCCTGCCATGAAGAATGGTATGCTGTAGCTTTCTGTGGCGTCGTAAACAGCACCGGCTAAGGGTGAGCCGATAATAGCAGCAGCTCCTCTGAACAAGATGAGAAGTCCAAACGCGTTGGTCAGTTTGTCTAATCCCAGGAGGTCCACCAGGATGATAGAAGTTAATGAGATGTATCCAGCTGAAATATCAAAACGTTTGTTATTTATTTTATATGTTTAATAAAGATTCCATCTAGAATTTTTTTTTTTTACGTTACTTACATATCGCTATGCCAAAGAATATACTCATTATTATGTAAGCTGTATAAGTATGACAGAATGGCGTCGCTGCAACAGCAACGGTGGATATAATCAAGCAAATGTTGTTCAACAGTAACGAATCGACTTGAGGGAAGTCTGCAACATATCCACAAGCCACACGGCCCACTGTGTTGGTTATACCGATAATGGACAGTAAGAACGATGCAGAGTTGTTTTCAATTCCCTGGAGATCAAGTGTAGATTATTTAATTTATGTAAACGAAAATATTGTATGTGAAAATTGTATACTTACATCTAACATAGCAGCATCTACCAAGTATACAAAAGGAACATATAATCCTGCCATTCCAAAAACATTACTTATACCAATAAGAAGAAAAACTGGATCCTTCAACAACGACATATCCATCATCGTGCCTAAAGCTTCTTTAAACGAGTCAGGTAATACTAGGCAGGGGCACAATGGTTCTAAAAATATTTCGTTTAAATATTATAATCTCGTATTACTTCTTCCATTCTTAAGATATTATTTGGACACTTACGTTGTGGCGGTTTCTCTATATCGACATCTTTGATCTCACCGCGGACAGATTTTGGAAGTGAAATAACACTCTGACGATAATTAGCAAGGGACTTTTGACTCTGATATTCCGGTAAGTTAACAACGCTACCACTGTAAAAAATATCTTTCCTCGACATTGGACGTACCATTATAGGCTTCTCTTTCGGAATACTAGATTTGCTTGTTGTAAAAGTTATACTTTCACCATCCTGTATATGAAAAAAATTAAGTTAGAACGAAATTATAGTTTAGTTTTAGAGAAAAATAAATACTTTAGAATATTACCTCGACTTCTGCATTATTGTTACGAGATCCTAATACACTGCTAGTGGAAAGTCTTAAATGCAAACTTTTGCGAATATCTCCATTGGAATTCAGCGTTGTTCTAGAATTCTTTATTGCGCTTAAACTTGGCTTATATCTTTCTCCGGTACTGGTCTTACGGATTCTATCGAAGAATGGAACGGAACCATTTTTAGGCAAACCTTGCACGTGCGTTGTAAAAGCGGGTTGCGAAGCGTTTCTTGGAATTATTGGCTTAAGAATTTCTCCGTCAGACTTTTCTACCGTATCCCTCATTTCTTTGGTATCATTTATATTCTTTTTACTCCTCGATTTGGTAGAAGCACTTTTTAAGTCCATACTGCCACTATTACTAGTTGCTCCGCTGGAGGAGTGTTCTTGTACTTTTACTTCCGATATAGTGGGTAGGGTCGGCACCGTTGGAACTGGTGTTAAAGGAGTTCCTTTAATATTATGAGTATTCAGTGACACATAGATGACAAAATGACAAAAACACTAATGACGCTCGAAAACAATGACGAGTAACAATGATATTACCAGGCACTAATTGATCTAAATTGAAGCTGGAGTGTACACCCGGATCAATATTGATAGGCATTTTCATTCTTTTTTCCATAGACCCATCCGGTAGTTGCACCATGAAATATGAACCCCCTATACTTCCTCGTTCCATCTGAAACCTCTTCTCCTCTGCCATTCTTTGTAACAATGGTTTTACAGATGAGGTTTTTGGATACTCTAAAGGTCTCATCATCGCACCAAATACCTACAAAAATATGTCATATTGTTCATAATTTATATACATTTTTCAAATAAGGATAGTAATTTGAAAGCTTCGTGTACTTACTGCACAATTTAAAATAAGGCCAGCTAAGATTAAGTTTGCCCCCTTCCAACTGTACGACTCTAACAGCAAGGTGGCAAGAGGCGCGAATGTAAATGTACCAAACCCTGAGCCACATACCGCAATTCCCGTAGCTAGAGATCTTTTAGTTTCAAAATAATAACCTACGCAAACTACCGCGGGTAGATATATCAAACCGAAGCCAATACCTGAAAGAAAAGCATACATATTGAAACTACCAGAAGAAAAGAATCAATGATCTTGCTAGATTCGTTCTGTGCATTTTACACACCTCCCAATACACCGTAAGTCAGCATAAGCATATTTACACTGTTGGAAAATGTGGAAAGTACAAACGCCGCCGCGCCTAGAAGACTTCCTGCCATACATACAGCCCGGCAACCATATTTGTTGGTCAGAGCACTGACGACGGGCCCTGGAAGGAATAGAAAGAAAAAAAAAAGAGGAGCCATGAGAAAAGCAAGATAAAGCTTACGTCGCATGAAACAGAAAACTTGAGTGTCAAATTATGCATACCAGCACTAAGATACATGCCGGAGAGCAGAGAACCGACCCAAGCAGTTTTGCCTTTCCCCTCTCCAAAATATTTAACGAACTCGCCAAGGAAAACGCCAAACGTGTATGCTATTCCATCCACTATCATGTTACACATGAATGATGCGAACACGACCACCCAGCCATAGCCACCATCCGGAGGTGGTGGTATGTCATGATATTCGCATAGGGATCCTCCTTCATCCTCGGGAGACGTTTCATCAGCCCCTCCATCTGCTCCTGTTAACCTCGATTGCTCTTCCACGGAGTACTCGCTCTCCGTCTGAAAAAAAAAATTACAAACTTAAACTACAATTGATACAATAGCCAGCAATTATATTAACATATTATTCGATCATCAAAATTCATAACGAAGTGCAATCGAAAATTTACGTTCTACACCGTCGGTAATGCAGTTTCCATTAATGCAAGGTTCGATGACCTTGCGCGCGAAATCACAAGCACTCGTTCCATCGAACGAATAAATTAATTCCTCGAAACACGTCAATAAGTCTACATAAATGCGTATTAACGTAAAAACCAATGCCTGTCCTTGCTTCGAGCAACGCAATCGCTCACCTTGGACGCCACAAAGAGACTTTGGTTTCGTGCATTCGGCTTAAGAACTTACGATATTTTTCCTCAAGAGTATCGAATGAATCTACCGGAGGCCGTGAGCGAGAAAAAGAAAGAGATACTAAAAAAAAAGAAAATGGCGGATAAAAATTGTTTACGCCAAGAGGCGCAAGGTTTTCCTTGAAATAAAGCATAAACTCGTATATGAATCTGTTTCGCAGAATAATCTTTATAGGAAAAGACGCAATAGATACAGGAGTAAATTTCGAAGTAAACTCACGACGTGGAATGTAACGCGAGAGTCGGCCGCAACGAGATGATCTCATAACACGAACGCAAGCAAAGATATTAAATGCTTGGCTGTGATTTTATCGTGAATACGACTATACTATTCCTTCGAATCAAGGTAAATTATGTTTTATCGAATGTCAGAAAGTGATATCTCCGGTAGTCAGCCATTTTGAAAACATTTCGATTAATTCAATCATTCCGTTCGGAATAATTTCGATTAATTTAATATCACAAGCTTTAAATCATCCAAGTTTATACGATTAAAAAACATTCGATCGATCACGAGATATAAATTTTAAATTGGAATCAGTTAAATTCGTCATCTACTATACATATGTAAATACGTGACAACGTTACATTATCGAAACATTGTAATCGATTTATATCGAGTTTCGATATTACGAAACAAATCTTATACATAAACTCGTTTTCTAGAACGTGTTAATTGTACGAGTGCCAAGAAACATGACTGTTCTGCTATGTTTTACTCGTGTAGAAGAATTGCAACGTCGGATATCCGACTTGATTTGAAACAGACCGGTTTATCGAATTGTTCAAAACTTTGCAAAGCGAACTAATCGCGTCCATATATCTCTAGTTACGATGCTAAACACTTCGAACGGTTTTCTCGTTGATCGTTTATTTATCGTAGATACTAGAAGCGTAATACATTTCCGTGTTGGCTAAGAAACGACTCGTGTTTATAGTCGAACCTTTTCTTATTAACATCTCGTAGTATTTCTAGGGGAAAATTTAGAAACGATAAATCATGTTACGAGACCTAAATAAATATTCTATTCGTTCTCGAAGAGAGGTTGAAGCAAACACCACCGGTGGTTCCTTCGTTCGGCGATATTCGGAAATAAAAAAAAAAGAAAGATGGTGGAAGACTTTATTTAAATCGACGATTCATTTTACGCGAACAACGACCTCGATCGATGCTAACGAGTTTCACGCGTTATAAAAGGGCACGCATGCACCGTCGTGCGTACGTGCATGCGCTCGTATCCACGGGGTGACTCGTAAAGCGAGCCGAGTGGAAGGTCACAAGCCGATCAGCTGTTCGGCTGTCATTAGAATTGGCAATGTTACGGCGCCACCTAACGTCGGCTGGTACAAAGTTAACGGGCGACGCTCGCTTTCGACCTTGTTTTGTTCTCGTCCCCACACACGCCTCTCGTATGGCACCCCGCGACGTGCGTAAATAAGGACGCGTTGTGCATGCATGCACGCGCGCACACTGGAATCGTTCTTAGAATTCATTAAAAGACCACCATCTTCGTTTCTATTCCAATACCGTTCGTTCTCGTTATAATAAAAAAAGATTTAAACTTCCCGCTCATTTTCCACCCTTCTTGATATAACCGTCGTACCGATTGGTGCAGCACATGGCGATTTACTTTCGTTAAATATCTTCGTAGAAGAATTCGTTTCGAAAACAAAGCACAATTGGAATAGCGACGACCGGCATTAGGCCAGATTCGATTCGAGCCAGAATACCAGAGCACTAAAGAGCGTGAAGTGCGTCGACTGTCAAGGCTAGTCACGTGTTCCCGCCGTCCGTTCGGAACAAAGACGTGTGTCGTAAAAAATAACCAGACGATTGCACGGCTCCGGAATAATTCGAAGGAACAAAAAAAACAAGCGTATCTTTCCTGTATTATTAAAAGAACCAACACAAGTGTGTATTCTCTTGTCTTTCTTATACGTACCGTGCTGATCTTTCGCACGCGACGCGAGCCGTACTGGCTGTACTGCGACTTGTTGAGCGACACGCGCGACATTCTAACGACCGCCTTATAGTCACTCTCCTCGCTCCTTCCTCGGCTCCTCTTTTTTAACGTTCAGAGTTCTATTTTCGTAGAGTGCGCGCAGCTGCGCGCGCGCGCCGGAAGGAACGGATGGAAAGAGAAACACGAAAGAATAAAGAGTAAAGCGTGAGAAGGACAGAGAGAGAGAGCAGACAGACGGAGAGAGAAAAGGAAAAAAAAAAAAGAAGGGAAAGAGGAGTAGTAAGATAGACTCCTCCCGTTGGCTTCTCTCTCGGTACACACACACGAGACTCGCGCGCGCGTCCGTCGAGAGGATATCACTCGTCGTAATCCGCTGCCATTCTCGCGTTTTGCTCGCTCCTCTTCCGCACTCGGTGCAAGCCACTATCGCACTGACATAGCACGCGCGCGCTTCTCGTGTACGAGTGAGAGCGTGCACCACGAGTGGAGGGGGGTGGGTACGTTTAATGGAAGGAACACAGTAAGAGAGAACGAAAAAAAGGGAGGGGAGATCCCGAAGAGAGGAATATATCCTTCTCAACCGGACTAAAAACTGGCCAGTCTCTTTTGAAGACGACCACTACTCTTTTGTTTTTTAACGAGGAAAATGGAGTACGAACGGTACGACTCGTCGTCTCACTTTTTGCGTTAAGGAACGAGTGAGTAAGAGAGACAGAGAGAGGTGTTTTTCACCTTGATGCACGAGCGTAAGTCAAAGATGGAAACTCGCACGCGGCTTTGCCGGCTCCCGTAGAGACCAGCGCGCAGCCGTCGACCGCGCTCGTCCACGACGACGACGCCACTGGACGCGCCAACCGTCGTGACACACAAGACGTCTTTCTGTCTCTCTTTCTCCCATTCTCTTTCGTACGACTTCTATTTATACGGCATCATGATCGTGCGTACGGTGGCCTTATGGTGTGTCACGCACTGATCTCTTTTTTTTTTTTTGTGCCGTCGAATAATGTACTATATACGTTAAGAGAGAGAAAACAATATTTATATGGCGGGACAAAAGATACGAGAGTGGAGGGAAATTCAAACATATATATACGTTCGAGGTACACACATGTTTTTCATGGAGGGGGGACAGAAGAAACGAAAGCGGGAAATTCAAACATATACATATGTAAAACGTTGGACAAAAGGAATGTGACAGGAAACACTTATGTACACACGTGATATACACGTATACATATATAGGTTATCCCATTTATTGCATTAAAGTGAATTCGTAGTTTAAAAAAAGCGATGATCTTTGCTTAGAATAATATAGAACTCTGTAATTGTATCTTAGCCGGTAATAAATGTTCGTGGTTACCGACGGGGTTATTACGAATTCAAATTTGATAAGTTATTTTATTATGAATTAAAGAAATAAAATGTATGCAATATTGTTAAGAGGATTGTCGACTTTTGAATTAAAATGGGATACCCTGTATATCCGATGGACCGAAAGCAAGTGTCGATTATGACACGATCGATCACGATTCGATATATCTCACGTACTACTCTTCTCGTTTTCAAGAACACGCGAAGTATTGAGAAGGGCTGCGATATTCACTGATAAAGTCGTCGATTCACGGGACAAAGGAACAAGAACGGGAAATTCAAACACGTATATACATACTTTAGATCGACGAGGTTACGCGCGAGCCTTCTCGAGCGACACTGATCGCGCTTTCAAGGTAAGTTAACCTATAAACATGTAACACCTTCTCATCCCCCTTTCCTCTTCTCCTTTCTTGTGTGTTATCCTCGTCAAAATAACGCAATGCACCTCAAGTTTTCTTGTTTAGCGCGGTCGAGGAATGTGCGATGAGCTATAAGCGTGGTACGTCGAGGTCTCACGTTAATATGTGTGTTAGGAGAGAGTGGGGAGGTTAATTAACATTTATCGGAAGGTAAAGTCCTTGTCGACATATTCGTGAAAACTAATGACAGATTTGATTTGAAAGAAAAATTAAAAAGCTTTCTACCACCAATCTTTTCCTCGACACCATGATAATACAAAACGAAATATTCGATCACTTCTCTTGAATTCAACTCACATTAAGAATGCAAATTCAACGTGTTTACCCAATAAAGAATTCACAATGATCGTAGATCGCAATAAACATAAATCACACTGTTCGTCTTTGCTGTTGTCCGGCAGATCGTAACTCGCGCGCACGCGCACATTTACCGATAAAGCTGCTCTTTCGTTATCGTTTACGGTCATAAGCCATGCTATCTTTGTTGCTTCGGTAGTTTCGTGAATTTTCCGATAAATTCTTCAAGTTTGTGGAAAATTTCTTGAATAATTCTAATATCTTTCATCGAGGGAAACAATGGCATTTGAAATATCATTGATTAAAAAGCACGAATCGTAGTTATCGATCGTACAATTTCATTCAATAGCGAATAAAAAAAAAAAGATCGAGCTATCGATTGTACTTACGTTCTGCATCTTTTTTTTTTTTAGTTTATGAACGCGAGAAAAAGAGGAAACAAGAAATATATATATAGAGATGATGACTTATTCGAGTTCGCCAGGGACCGCGAATAACGGACGGACAAACTGTATCAACTGGTCACGCGAAACACTCTGTAGAACGGGCTTGCACCACCGAGATGCTTCTCATATGCTCGATGATGACGCTTATGAATTAATTAGATAATAACCGGCGACAATTAGAGGCCGGCTAGGCGCACGCGAAAGCATCTGCTTCTCATCTCTCGCGGAAAAATTCATTCGCATAGACGGCGCGTGCGGCAAAGACAAAGGCAGAGATATAAAAGAGATATACGTATATGTATATAGAATGAGGAAGAAAGGGAAAGAGAGAGAGATAGCTAAACGGAGAGCAAATCGAGTTGAGGTCGTATCGAAGTGTCTAGGACCTCCTATCTTTTTACTCTGCCGGGAACAACGATATTGTTTACGACGACTTTAGACTCCTCCCGTTGTCCCAGTTTGTTTAGGACCGCGATACTTAGAAGAAGAAGCAACCGATAAACGGCGTGCCATCTTGTTAGTGCACGCGCCCGCGCGCGCGCTTTTCAAAGGAAGAGCAACGTACCCCGTTGCGTTCGATGAATCACACGTTTGTTCTCTGCACTCCACCATTGTCCGACTTTTCACGAGATATTATTATATCGCGTTTGAAGCATTTTTCGTTTACATTTCTTTTTCATTTGACTACTTTTTTTTCTCCTATAAGCGTTCGTGCACGATTTGCTACCGATGATTTAAATATTTGCGTGAGTCGATTAGAACGAGACACACATCCCACATGGTAATTATCGTCTGAAATTTGTTATTTGATTCGTTGTATTAAAGTATTTTTAAACTTCCAACCGCAACGTGGATTTCTTCAATAATATTTCTTTTTATATATGTAAGTTTTAAGTCATCACCTAATTACTTAAAGCCCTTTTTTTTTAAGGAAAATCAAAGATTATAATAACTCATTGTGGTAACGATAAATGGTATTAAATTACAGCTTTTAATTTAGTGAGCCGTTTCAGACCCCAACGTTGTGGTTAAATTTAAATATATTAATAGATAAAAAATGCTGTAGTTATACAATTCACCCTGTATACAGGGTGAGTCATCTATCATTGAATCGCAAGCATCTTCCTCCTTTTAAAAAATACGTTCTTATAATCGCTCAAAAATGGTCGATCCGCCATTTTGACAATCATATAAGATACGAACGATATCTCGTTATTAAATCTTCCAAAGGAATGTTCTCTAAATTTGTTCCATAAAATTGACAGTGATTGAAAGCTTCATCGGATTCGATGAGTTTTGTTCGACGTAAATAAGGATTTTACCGAGCCGTGAAAATAATCTTAAGCCGAAAGGGGGAGGGAACTCGCGCACGTAACTCCTTCGGTAATACACGATCTTCGTAGCTTGCACTTCGAGAGTAAGAGAGAAAGAGAGAGAAATAGAGATGGAAAGAGAGAGAGAGCAACGAGACGTGTTCGACATCGATAGAGAACGATAACGAGGCTAATAAACACTCAAAAGATAAGGCTCCTCGTATGGCGCAAAGTAGATCTCGATCTCGGAATCGTCACGAGCAATGTTGTAAATTACCACGTGATGAAAGGTAAACTGGAAAGATTACCGACTGTTCAATATCGGCGAACGAACTCGAGTGTTCTTTAGAACAAATTTTTTTTTTATAATATTTCCTTTAAAAAACGACAGTAGAAAAAAAGGGATTTTTTCGTCGAGCGAGTTATGCCAACGATTCGATAATAGTATCGAAATTAGCTATACTCGCAACCGTTATTTATCAATTTCCTCGTCGTCGCGTGTGCTTCTCCAATCTCGTATAAAACCCACTTTCGCTTGAAACAATTATACGCGATCCATTCTTTAAAAAAAAAAAAACTCATTCGACAGTTTCCCTGTATAATAATCGACAAAAATTTTGTCAAACTTATATTTGCGCACTATCGATCTCGTTATCGTTCCTGTCCAACTTGAAATTGAACGAGTCACGTGATTACACTCGGTAGTTCAAGTTCGAAACGAATAAATTCACACGGAAAATGTTTAAGAAAAACGTTGAAAATAGTAAAAATTAGTATTGCCTTCGTCGTACTATCGCACAATTTGAACAAAAATATATACGAACATAAAAGAAAAAAGTAAAATCAACGCGAGGAAAAAAAAATGTGACAATGAGTTTCTTACCTTGCTTTTCGGTGACATGATGAAGCGGAGAAGTTGAAACGGTTTCCAATCGGTGATCAACCGAGTAACTTACGTAAGAAAAAGGAAAAAAAAAAGTAGCAACAGTGATATATGCGATAGAGAGCCGATCGCACCCCCGGCGCGTGCCACGACGAGAAAAAAAACTCGTTAATAACTCGGATAAGAGATTAGAGAGAACGAAAAAAAAAAAAAAAGCGGGAGAGAGATGAAGAGAGAGAGTGTGTGATGGCAAAAACGAGAGAGAGAGAGACGAAAATGTATATATAATAAAAAAAAAAAAAAGAAAACAAGAAAGTGTGAAGGAGACAGAGGACGTGCCACCTGACTGGACAGCGTCCAGCTGCTCCACGCGAAACGAGCGATACGAAAATGCGCGCCTCTTCGCCACCGATCATCGACTTATCGTGAAACTCGGACGTGGACTCCCGTCCGATTTTCTCCCTCCCTTCTGCCCCTCCTTGCCCTACCCTGTCCCCTCCCTTTTCCACTGATGCGACTCCCATCTTTCTATCTCTGTCTCCATTATTAATCTTTTAACGTGTTATATCTCTACGGATGCACACTCACACAAATATATATATAACATGTACTTACAATTTAGTTGAATTTTTTTCTCAAATATCTTCTTTCTTTTTCAATATTTTTTTTTCAATCGATTTAAACGAACTTCCCGAAAAACGTTTATCTCTCTGTTTATTCACCATCTCGAGATTCACCGTGCGCCGTCGGCCGTCATCGTATCGCCGCGTTGCGCTTTGTGCCACCGCCCCCTATCGTGACTGTGTGATCCCCCTAGCCCCCTCGCTCCTTTACGCCCCACTCTCATTGCGCTTTTCCCCCCCTCCAACATTCATCTTTCTTCGTTTTCTCGAACGATGCGTGCGACGATGATTTACACTCACGTTAGGCCGAGTGCATATCGAAAACATGACATAGGGTAACGTAATATTCGAATGTTTTGCGAATCTTTGATTGAAATTGATATATTTTAGAGATTATATCGTAGAAAGTAATGGTTTTAGTTGATTTATTTAACACTTTGACTGCCACCAAATTTTGTAAGAATTTTACCCCGAGTTATCGTAATAAATTTTTTATTATTTCAAGTATATAATAATAAATGATGTGTAATATGGTTAAATAAGACTATATTATTATCACTAGTGCTTTTATATCACTGGTAGTTATCCATGATTATCGATCACCACAGTCTCACTGAAAAAATAGGTGGTGGTACCGGCGTGGTAGCCAAAGTGTTAAACACGTTAATTATTTTTTTTAAATCGTTTGAAAATAAACAGAGAATCTGTTACCCGTGTAATCTATGTTCCAATGTTCATCTGACTTTCGGGAAAGAAGAAACTCCTACCGATGGGCAAGCGTGATTACTCGCGCGTGCGACGAACAAAGAAAAGCTTACATTTGACTAATTCTTTGTTCTTCTTCTATGTCTCTTTTTTCTTCTTCTTTCTGCTTGCGAAAAATGGTTTATAAATATGTTCAACGAATATGTTCGAGCGAACGCGAAGCTAGTCAAACGCGTGTCGCTTTTTAAAAAGGGAGGAGACTCGCGCCGATCGACAGTGAGCTCCGATTGGCCGAACAGATGCGACGGGTCTCTGGCGCGAAATGATATTTTAAACGTTTTCGCGTGACATTTGTACGATATTAAAGGTATGTCTACTTCGAAATCGTTGTTTAATCCTCTCTAATGAACTTTTTTTTTCGAATAGATGCTGAATAATCTCGTTATATCCTACGATTGATCGAAAAGTTGGTGACATGGTTAAGATAAGAATAATTTACTCGAACGTGCCAAGTTTTGGTCAGTTCCGATATATATAGGTTAAGTCAATAATTCTTGCCATCCGAAATAACTTTTTATTTACTTAAGACATTTTTTTTTTATCAATTGTAACATTTAACGCAAAGTTGCTAATTTTATTTAAAGATTCGTGCATTCATCGTGTATTTTTTATCGCGACACATTTCCCTCAATAAACAGTAAGTACAAAATTACTTCGGACGGCAATAATTATCGATTGACCCTCTATACACGGTATATACATACGTTCGTCATGCTTTTATTTTACAGAAAGCTCTCAAACGTTACGTAATCAGAAAGAAAAAGTCCTGGCCTGCCGCGAAAGATTGATTTTGAAATCGTAACTAGGCTTTGTTCCTTTCACGATCGATGAATAATGACACAGTAGTCACGTTTCGCGGAAAACGTTAAAGGAGGTTAGCACGAGGTTTCCAAGGAGTTAGAAAATAAAAATGATAAAGGAAATGCAGAGGTAAGGACGAAAAAAGGAATACTAAACGTTAATGCCTGTACTATCCTCGAATTCGATCAACTAATAAAACAATCTTGATTTTTTTCAGTAAATAACAATATATTAGATTGTTATTAGAGAAATAAAATTGATCCTCCATGTCATGGAACACGATTATTCTTATCCGAGAAGGTAACGAAGCACGCGATGCGGAGATTCAATCCTGCGTCTATTCGTTGCAGAGGTCGATCAAAAATATTACCATTTCTAGTAATTTCTAATAACCCCAGAATCTTTGAATATTCTATAATCGATATTGTTATAACATAAACGGTACTATCTAAAAAATCGTTTTGTTTCTACAATTCACATTCGTTGCAAAAATGAATCCTTCAAAATATCATATCCAAATCACAGCAATAAGAATATAAAAGATCGGTGTAATACTTACAACATTGTTGCCGATGATGTTGCTTTTAGGATTGATCTGCAGGCCATCGTCATCACCGATCTGCTCACCAATCTGTTCTCGGCTACTGGCAGGGCCCATTTCGGCGCCGCGGCGCCTTCGAAACCCGGCTCGTGTTCTTCAAAGCAGAGCAACCACCTCCAGCTCCTGCGGGAGCTCTTCTTCGAGCAAGCTCTCGAGCTTATAACTTTTCCATCATCGACTGGATCCACACCGTGATCCTAAGTATCAATCCTTTTTCCAGTTCGTCTCTCTACCAACTCCTTTCTCCCAGCTGTTGCAACCGTTGAAACTCGTGGCAAAAGGACATTAGCAAGTTAGAGTACTGGGGCCCACCAGTGAACCTTCAGGATGATCACGAGATTCACGTAGATTCGCGCACGAGAGTAGGACGAGTCCACGGGACTCGTTTAACAGGCTTCTTCGTGGATCAACGTTTCCTTTGGCGTTCTCGTCCTGCGGCTCGCAGCCGGCTAGAGGACGAGAAGATGGAAAAAAAGGATCCTCCTCGAGGAAAAGGAAAGTTCTCGGAGGCGACCCCGCCGCGGGTGGGTAGCGCCGCGGCGCCCCGGGATCAATAAAACGACCGCCCGGCCGTCGCCTGCCGTAGCTCCTGCCTGGCCTGCCTGTCGCGAGCTCTCCCGTATCCTCGACGCCCGACGTCGCGACGCTCACCACCTACCCCCACCATTTTTCCAACTTCCGACGCCGGCGCCCACCGTTCAACACACTCGCGCCCTCTAGACCTCGAAACCTCTTTCTAAGGGTCCTTCTTCTTCGTACTGATCGATTACACCCAAGTGCCCGCGAACGCGCGGTCACTTTGCTATATGTATGATGGATGTATATTCTCGACCGTTTATAAGTATCAGGAGACTTGGAATTATAGGTAGTTATCGTTAAGAGATTGTCCATGAGGGAGAACTACGTATACTGGTGTGTTTAAGTATCAGGATATTCAGGATTATAGCTAGTTACAGTTAATAGATAGTATACCTTGGGTCTATACACACTAGAAGATTTAAGATTATAATTGATCGGTTCTGTTATTTTTTTTGACAATTTATTTATTAATAATATTAAAAGATCAAAGCATCATTCGAATACTCGAATTTACTCTGATGTTACAGCAGAATTAAAAGATCGAAAGCCGTGAAATCCTCTTATGCTGCTAAACTACCGTACACGCGAAACGTTTATACTTTGTTAAAGTACTTAGCGCGGGGTCGAGCTCTTTAACGAAGCAAACACGTTCCGCGAGGATGCCTACGTATCCCAGACAACGATTTTGAATCGCGAACCCACCTCACACTCGTTCACGCTTCTAACACGGTCCATTGCACTCTCCGAGCTATCCTTAGCGGCCATTTTGAGTTCATTGAAGAGGACAGGGAGACTCGTCGAGCACGCATTGTTCATTTACTATCTTGTTTTACTGATGTTTTTTAATATCTGATTCCATGAAAATATTACATTGATTTTTTTTTTTATTGTTAACTATATTTCTAAATGCATATATATGTATATGTGTGTGTGTATATATTAGGATTTTGGTAAGTATTGAATAATATATACACATATGTTTGCGTATATATACTTGTTTACGTATTTGATAACAGACGATTTGTTAGACAGGAAATTACAGCACTCTCGGTGATATTATTTGCGCAGTACATTATATGTGTTTCACTGCAACGCGCAGACACGAGAAGCCAGTTCTGCATAGATACACAACATATACATATGAGGAATATATATATGTATGTACGGTAAAGCGAAGAATTTGAGGCACGTTCGATAACAGTGCAGATCCAACCGCTTCCTTTGACGAAGCGAGAGATGACGTATGCATATAGATTTCTACAAGACGGGAGCAGTGAATCAGACTGTTTGTCAGAACACAACACATTATGTTAACTTTCAAACGAGACAAAGGTCGTTGTACTAGTTCCAGTCAAACGTTGTTACCGATTATATACGTTAATTAAAAGTTTTTAAAAATATTTGTAAAAATTTCATAAATAACGATGAGAATTTTGTTATTTTTTTATTTCCTTTTTTTTAAGAAAGTTCATTTTTTTTTTTATTCACTGAGTCTCTCTGGACTTAAAGGATTGTTGTAATTGCTTGATAACTTCTCTCGCTGCGCAGCACGTTTCACTTTGCCCCTTAGCAGCTATACTTTTAATATGCCTAACGGAAATTGACGCGGTCAGGTCATCGATATATTTTGGATCCTTAAGATCGTAGCTAATCGATTGGAGTATGCGTAAGCACAACAATTGCAACTCTTCAGATAAAGTGTCCTTTTCCAGGCAGTGACTCAGAACCCCGGCCACGCGAAACTCGAACAAACAACGTAAACCAGTATTGTTCATGCTCACATTATACAATATCATGAGCATCAATCTGAAATAAAATTCATTTTTAGAGAAATCGTATTGTATTGACTCAAAACTGTTCTTACTTCGCGCTAACGTAATTAATATAACTCGCTCTCTATCATCAACTACGCTGAACACATAATATTCAAATTTAATAACATGGATATAAAAACGACATAGTTGTGATCATTTGAGCGAGTAAATCGCAACGAAATTAGTAATACTCGATGATCCTTTGCCTCATTAGCGAATGCGTTCCTGATGCAAGCGGGAAGAAATTTGGCATGAACTTGATGATTTTCTCGATGAGATCCTTTCCATTTTGATTTGTGATCAAGAATTCTCTGCCCTTCGGCATCGATGATATATTCGTGACGATTCCCAATAGCCCTAACACGAACTGATACTCGACGTTGTTCGTGGGTGGTATACCCGACTCGTACGTACTTATAAATGCCACGAAACTTCCGCTCACTATCGACAGGAACTCTCTTACTTTATTCTGGAACTATGTAATGTTCCCTTACAATAGTACGAACCTCGAAGTGCATATATTCTAATATAGTAAAGCGTGTATACTCCATTACGTGCCGAGTAATTTTTATCAAAATTTCATAAAAATAATCTTGTGTTATTTATATACGTATGGTACGGTATGGTATGGTACGTAATTGCGTATTATATAAAAAAAAAATCATTTTCCTTACACCTGATAGCCAAATATCGACGATTTCTGGAAAACGAGACGAACGCCATGCTAAGTTTCCCAGTACTGCGCCTACACTCGCGCAAAAAGTGCTTTGGTTTAGTATCTGTGTAAATGAAGGTAAGTTGCATATTGTTAATTCAAGCGCCATCTTGACTTATAGAAGCGAAAGGAAATATAGGATATATAGTGTATTGGAGACATTTTAAGCATTAATAAAGGAATATTGAGATACTTGGATCTTAAGATTTTGCGTTTCCTCTATAGCTCTTTCCAATTCGATAGCTTGGTCCTGTAATTGTTTCTTTAGATGCTCGTATTTATATTTTAATTCTGGTTCCGTGTCTTGTGACGAATCTGGAAAGAATTCACCAGTTCTCAAAATATGAATATATGTACATAATACATTATGTATAATTATGGAGCATATTAAAAAAACATTTTACAAACTTTTCCGACTAGACAAAAATGGCTGAACGACCGAACGAAGAAGTTCGTCTATTTTTTTTCCTTCGGTCTCTATTGTTTGCAGCCCAGCTTCCATTTCGGAATCTACTATAATTTTTGGAAGAGTCTTTATAAATTTTTGAATGTTTTTTGCGATGGTTTCAAAAGTTTTTTCCAAATTAATCTAAAATGAATTAGAAATTACCACGAATATATATTTTTTATATTACTGAATAACTATTTACAAGATTTATGAAATAATGTTTGTTTTTTAATAATTTATATATAGTCAATAGAGCATACCAGATATTCATTCTCACTGATCGCTGACTCGAGCATAAGTTTACCCATTTCCATTTTGTAATTAATAATAATACAATCACGAAATGTTATAAGTGGAAATTAATCTGTTTTGGATATTCTTTATCTTTAATTTATATTTACATCGTAAATTTTTAATTATCTCTAAAATCATACGCGAGTTTATACCTTTATTATATTTAATCTCAAAATAAAAAAACAAGGTTATAAAATAGCGAGATGCTAAATGTGGAATGTGGAAACTTTTCAAATCTTGTACATGTGTAGTTAGGTTAGGTTCGATGCAACGATTGGTCAATTGTATGCATGTGTGCTTGACGCTTGCATCAATTCAACAAATCAGTGATGATGCTTTATTGTAACTGATTGAACGGGATATATAATATAATTAAATATATAGCACATATATAATAATTAGTAATTAGAAAGTTAGTCGATAATTATTTTCTATATTAATGTCAATTCAGCGATATAATTGAAAATAAACAGAATGTAATTTCTTTAGAAAAGATAATATTTTAATATTCTCTGACTTATGATTGGCTGTTTCATATACACGCTTCGTATCAGATGACAAAACATAGCGCATTTAGGAACACAGGACCAACGGACATTAGACTTCGCGTGGTACTTATTATATATTTTTTAGAATACACAACGTGTGGTTTCCGCCAGTTTCCGCGTCTCTGTTTATGATGCAAAAAAATAGTGTTAATTATAACCCAGTGATCTGTAGAAGAATTGTGATTTTTCAGGAAACGTGGATCCGATGATAAACTTATTATCGTTTCAATAGAAAATATATGTAAGTTATAAAAGTATATTTATTGGTGCCAAATAACCGTTATACATCGATTCAAGTTTTGCCGCTTAATTCAATTTTGATTTTCTTTCAAATTTTAGAGTGCGTCTTTTTACTTTTCTACAAATATTATTATAAGATAACACTTATTTTGTTTCTGTTATCAGCTCGTTCCTTTTTGTAATAGAAGATGTATTAATAGATGTGAATATTATATAAGACAATCATTTCAAGCTAGGTACAGTTGACCATGATTGATTAAGAATAAATTTATTTAAGGTAAAGAAGTGGTACCTGCCAAATATTGATATATTTTAAAAGACATTACAAACCTGGAATAAAAGTGATATATATATATATATATATACATATATATAGCGTACAAATTATACAAAATAAAAAACATGAATTACAATATAAATAATAGTGAGAAGGTAAATATTGATATAAAACAAAAATGTACTAATGTTTAAGTTATTTTAATTTAATATTAATAATTTCCTTATGATACAGTTTGAAAGAGCTTCGAGAAGTGCAATTCGAGTGAGCAATAGAATAGGAAGGAAAAGTCCATCACGATATTCTCCTAGCAGAAAAACATCAAGTAAACGTTCTCCTAAGAGGTCACCTGCAAGATCTCCTGCTAGATCTCCTGCTAGATCTCCTGCAAGGTCACCTGCGAGATCTCCAAATACTGTTCGAAAAAGACTTCCACTTCGCAATCTAAGACATGCTAAAATATCTATTCCACGCATACAATATTCCTCTGGTAGCTATATTTGTTATAATGTGCTATAAATATAATCTTATAGCAGTATATTAGAAACTAATTGGTGCATATTCTTGTCTAGAACAAATTAATAATCAAGAGACAACCAATGAGATAAAAAATTCTGTTACCGAAGACAGTCCGACCGATATAATGCCACTTCAGTATCGGTTAAAAGAACTGGAAGGTGTATCTCGTCGATCAATGCGTATGTCTAGTGCACCAAAACTCGAATCTGAGCATAAATTAACAACATTCACCCGAAATTTTGATAGAGCTGTTTCTTTACCTGTAGAGCGAAAGACTCAATTAATTAATATTACTGACGGAAAGGAGAGAGGCTATTCTGTACAAAGAGATCAGGTATTTTTTGTAATACATATTTCAGAAACATTTCTATTTTTTTGTACTGTAAAAATACATGTTGTATACCGTGTTTACATATGCTTCAAATATTTCAGATCTTAACAAAACCAGTAGAAATTAAAGAAAACACATACTCAGAATCAATAATACTAGAAAAACGTAAAAGAGAACTTAATTTAATTGATGAACCTCAAGAGTGGGGAGGATGGTTTGGAACTTATGTTCTTATATTTGTCTTACCACTCACTCTAATAGTGCCTCAATTGCTTTGTTCAAAAGATATGTGTAAATTAGCATATCCAGAATTACCGAATGACATACAATCGTACATCAACGTTTATTCATTTCTTGGATATGTTTCATTTTTATTTTTGCTGACTATTTTTTCTGCTATCCCTATTGGAAAATGTATTGATGGACAACAAAGTAGAATTGGTAGATTGCAGTATCGCATGAATGGTATGATAGTCATATTTGTTACATATCTTATTGGTTCTGCCACATTTATGTTCAAGAAGAAATTATTTATGTTATCTTTCAATTTTTCTTTTTTTTTAGGATTTTTATGTGCTGCATTGTCGTTGACTATACTCAGCATATGCGTATACAAAAAATTGAAATTCCATGACTTTATTTTAGAAAATTCTTTACAACTAAGTACTAGTGGATGGATTCTTGGAACAACTCTAGCAATATTTTTATATATTAAAGCAAATAAGGCACCTGTCGCATGTCTTAATATATGTGGATCAACCAATAGTGTTGTATATAATTTTTGGCAAGGAAAAGAAATTAATCCAAGAATTGGCCCCCTGGACATTAAAATAATTTTATTACGTGCTTCAGTGATTGGATTAGTAATTATCTTTTCAGTATTTTAAATGATAAATAATTATTCTTTCTGTTATTAATACTCTTACTTGACAGATTATAGTAAACTGGGCTGTTATAGTTAAAGCATTGGAAAGAAGTAGTAGTTTAGACTTGAAGGATATTAATTTAGCAGAATTATTAGTGTCTTCTTTACAAATATTTTATGGTATGGATATATTGATATTCGAATCGACTATTTTAACATCTTTCGAAATTATGTACGAAGGTACCGGATATATGCTATGCGTTGGGCATTTACTATATCCTTTTCTACCAACTATTTTGTCTAGATACATGTTATACGAAAGGTAATTCATATGCATTACTATAATATAGTTACAAGATTTATAAATATTTAAATCTTATCTCTTTATGTTTTCAGAACACAAATCAACTATTTCTTTGTAATACCTATCCTGAGCTTTATTGTTGGATACGTTATATACCGGATTAGTAATTCTCAGAAGCATGAATTTAGAAACAATCCTTTATCTCCTGCATTGGATTGTACGATAATGAAATATGACTATAAGTGCATGATTGAATAGTATCGCACTGTATTAATATTAACAAACGTGCTTTTTTTAATTTGCAGATCTAGAAACAATTTCCACATCACGTGGAAAGAAATTAATAGTTTCTGGACTTTGGGGATACGTAAGACATCCAAACTATTTTGGCGATCTCATAATGCAATGGTCTATATCTTCTTTAAGTATGGCCACTGGCATTTTACCTTATTATGCTCCATTCTGTTGCACAGTAGTATTAATATATCGCGCAATACGTGACAATAGACGTTGTAAAATGCGTTATGGTTATGCCTGGGAACAATATTGCTCAAGAGTAAAGTATATGATTATAAATCATATATTTTAGATTGTTAGTTATTGTAAAATATGGAATCTAAAATACCAAAATTTATAAAAATATTTTACTTTAAATGAGATCTCAAGGGGATGGATTAATATCTGAATACAATGTTATTGTATAAAACAAATGTTTATGGCAATCTCATATTTTATAGTACTGTAAGTATTAGAATAATATATATCTATGTATAATTATTAGTATATATAATATATATACACATATATATACTTTTTTTTAATATACGCAAATATTGTAGAAATTAATTTTAGACTATTGTTAATATAGTTTTATCTAAGGTCACACGATGTTACATATTCACAATACTATAAAAAATTTTATACTTTTTTATGCTGAATATATGTGTACAATGATATCAAATAAATGATTTTCATAAGAATCGGAGTGGGTTCAGTATGTGTGCTACATGAAAAATGGCGGCTACTTTCTACGAGTTGCGCGAGTCATTGTTATCCACAAATAAGTAGTTTGTGATGCATTGGTAATTTTAAAGTAAATATGGCTACTTATTTTGGAGAAGTTGTGTTCCCATCATCTCGTGCATTTTGGAATGAATATGAGGGAGAAGATTTAACCGATGAATTCCAGCAAGAGTTGTGAGTTGTTTAATTCTCAGTAACATAACCTCAAAAGAATTTGAATTGTATAATTTTAACCACTTCTCTATCTGTGCATAAAATGTGATTTTTAGGAAATTCAATGTTAAATGGCTAAAAGATAAACCAACATGCATAAACAAATTGTTATTAATTGAAGGAGACATTATAAATGGTATTGACAAAAAGAGTGTTTATTAATATTTGATTATATTAGACATGAAATTATTATGATAACACCATTCTGTTACATTCAAATGTTGTAGATTTTTCAAAAGAATGTTTGTGTCATAATTCTGAGGAAGTATGCATTATTGAAGATCATTGTAACAAGATACTTACTACAATATCTCAAGTGAACAATGATCTATATGTCTGCATTATAGCACCTAATTTTGATACAAAACTTGCAGGAGAACTGGTAATAAAAGTTAGTATGAATTATTTTTCTTCTTAGCTCTGCTTATTTTTTAAAATGTTGCAAAGTACTCAATATTATTGTATTGTTAGATAAGTGATATTCTATCCAGTACAAAAAGTATATATTTAATAACCTCGAGACACGTATCAGAATATAAGTGTGAAAATGTACCAACTGTACCTTCTTTTTTACGATGTTTATATACAAAAAATGGACGTGACCTTTGTAAATTACACAAAGAACTTTTAAAGCAACCAAACATTGTATATGGAGTTGCTGCTGGAGGTTAGTAATCAATTTTATTATAAACAAACAAAATAAATTTTGTTAAGATTCTTCTATAATGGAGAATAACAAAATATATATTTGCTTGCAGTCCTGTCTTATGCTCAAATGATGGATCTCCGATCTGTTCTTTATGTTTTATATACAGACAGTTTTGTATTAGATTCTAAAGCTGCAGAACCTCTTATTGAAATATTCGCAGAAATAACTGGACAAACTTTACATAATGTCAACTTTGTAGGCAAAAGTTTTTTTAATAAAGGAAATCTTTACATGTAAAATGTTGATTTATGAATTCTTCACTGTTAAAAATTGCTATAAATGTAATATTTAAGTCGCCACATTGGGAACTAAATGTTTACAAATATTTAAGATATAAAAACAATGTAGAATCAGTAGCAATAATATTTTTAAATTTACAATATTTACAAAAACTAAATTATTATTATGTCTAGGACTCTAGTATTAATTACAAAAGATTCTTATGTTAATAATATGAGTTTTGGTTAAGAATTTGTGATTATGTGTTAAGGCTGTGGTGGATAGTAGGTACGTTGAGTAGTGGCAGGTGGTACTGGAGCATTAGGTGGAAAATATGAAGCATTTGTTGGATAAGGATAAGGCTGAAATGGTGGTTGGGCTGTGTTAGGGCCAGGTGGTGCAGGACGAATAGGAGTGGATGAACTAATATGATGCATTGCTGGTACAATGTGGTTCATAGTGTTTACTGGAGGTGGGGGTACAGAAACATTTGCTGGTGGAAATACTGGTGGATAAGTTGTACTACCAGGTGCAAAATTCGTAGGATATGTTGGAAAGTGTGTTTGTGGATCTACAGGTTTAATGCCATCCGTTGTATCTGTGGCTGTACAACCATTTGCGGCAACTGCAGGTGCTTCTACTTTTGTAGCTTTCCCAGGTGTCACTAAAATGGACAATATTCGTACATTATTTTTGTTAAAGTATATAATTTATATGTTTATTGTATATTTCATTTACCGTTTGGTGTATTTGATGCAGAGTCTACTATAGGAGGTGGAGCAATTCTTTCTCTATTTGGTTCATTAGATGGTATTACAGGTGGAGAATCAGGAGGCCTGGTGTTATTTGCTTGAGAATATAAATCTAGTACTTGATGACATATGTCTGTGATCATACAATTAATATTAAATCAATCGTTTATTTAATATGCAAATATATTTTATACAAGCACTAACCTTCTAAAAGATCCATTGTTACATCCTCAACAAACATATCCCACCAACGTAAATGTTTAGGTTGTCTCCCATTCCAATCTAGTACTTCAAATTTACTTAATTTCCCTGCTAGATACATGAGAGCAACAGCTATTATTTCTGGTTCCCATTGAAGAGACAAAGTTGTACATAAACTGTAAGAAAGAAAAGTATGATTTATTACATTTCTCTATTCATAAAGATTTGTGAAAATATTTATTACCTATCATTAACAAATGTCCAAGCCATTTGAACCATTTTCTGTAATTTATTTTTGTCACCTGTAAAAAAACTATTAGTAAATATTTATCAATAGTAAGAGATCAATCAATCAAATAGTAACTTTGTACTAAATTGTACCTTTAAGACATTTTGCATATTTTAATAAGTAACTATATGGATGTTCTACTTGCAAATCAAATTTAATTGTTTGTAATAATATCCTTTCTAGGGTCATCACTTCTTCCTATAGAAAGCATTGTAACAGTATTAGAAAATGATTTAACTATGTTGGGAATGATTTGTAAGGTTGACTGCAAGTTATACCTTTGGATCTTCTCCGAATGTCATAAATTTTTGTTCAGTTAATAAAGTTTTGGCTGTTTTTATAATATCTTTACATTTTTTTGGTGTCTCTTCTACTTTACCAGCTAAGAATAAACAACAGCATGCAGTGACCTATGTAACAAGAAGATCAATAATGTGATTGCTATTTGAACGTATAACAAGCTAGAACAATTTATTACTTACATATCGTGGAAAATTCTTAAATGAATGAAACATGTAAAACCTATGAAAATAGACAACACCAGTTGCCATTGTATTATAACCCAAATCCATTTTTGTGCCTGTGTCTATTATAAAACGAGCACCTTCTTTACGGTATCGACACTCAGTTTCATAATCAATCCCATCCTGAATGGATGGGGTATTGCGTAATTCTTTTTTTTCATAATACCAGCATGGCATTTTGTAACTCTTTAACATAAAGAAGATTAATTAAACTTTATAAACTAACTTATATAAATCTTTTATTATAGTCCACTATAATAATTAGACATTTGTAAGTACATACAAATATATACTTTACAACAACAGTTACATATATAATATATTTGCAATTAAAATGTTTCCAACGTTACAAAGAATAGATTAGTAATACTGTTTAGGTTATATATAAGTACTGTTAATTACTTACGTGTAGTAAATAGCATACGTTTGATTCACTGACAATAACAGATTCTTTATTAAATTGCACAATTTTACTTTCTTTAAATATTGTTCTTTTTCATAATTGTTACGTATTAACTCAATTTACACAAATATCACATCACATAACTCATGTAACTGAATGCAATTAGTACAAGATTAACATTATATCTGTATGATTCTACAACATTGGATAAGTACTCAACCACCAGAGGCGCTAACAATAAATCAGATTTCAAACATATAGTTAACAATTGTTAATGTAGTTTTCTTTCTAATAATTATGTAGCGCTAAAGTGCTATGCACATAACATTTTTATTTTTATGGAACTTGATTGTGCAGAGCTGAATGGAGCTGAATATGGGTAGGAATGGTAACGATATATCGATATATTACTTAAAATATCTCGATATATCTTAATCGATATGTTGCTTTTGATATATTGAATGCATCGATATATTATTTCGATATGTCATATGAGTTTACAGGACAATGTTATACCAACTATACGAAACAAACAAAAATAGTTGGCAGCTTTGAGTAAATTAGCGCTGCCCCATTGGACGATATGATTCTCAAGCTAATTTTCCCCATATTACCTATGAGCACCTATGAGTGTTCATCCCCTGCAGAGTACAGATCATTTAATAATAGTGATGTTAACCTCTACAATATGATTGATATTTTAAAGTAATTGCAGTGATTTTAGAAATGATGTTGTTATTAAGAGAATATACTGATTTGTTAAGTTAAATTAGTCGTTACTATGAGGCATGCTCAATATATTCGATTTAATACAATACTTAAACAGCAGTTTTCGGAGCTATTACTATCGTGATTTATAATATTTTCTTACTCAAATATAATGCGTCATATAACCGAATATCGTAGATCAATTGATGAATATAAACCTATTTCGCCTATAAAGAGAAAAATAAAACTATATTGGATTTTAGCTGCATTTAGAATTTTGTTGACACTTGCTCCACAAACTGGATACATACATCCAGATGAGTATTTTCAAGCTATTGAAGTTATATCAGGTAATTGTGTTTTATCACAGTGATCTTTTACAGTTGAGATATAAGTTTTCTTTGTCAACATGTTAAAATGTTTGTTCTTGCAGGAGATCGTTTTGACATAGATGTATATAAACCATGGGAATATAATGCTACATTTCCCATACGAACAGTTTTTATACCACAAATGATTGTGGGCACATCTTATGCATTTTTAAAGATTCTTTCACCCTATGCATTTTATATCTTTGGTACAACTTTAATATCGCCATATTATCTTTTAGTCTTTCCAAGACTATTTATATGTATTTTATCATTTATATCGGACTATTGCCTGTATAAAATATGTTGTATGTGCGGGCAAAATTATAAAGTGAGATTAATTACATTTGCAAGCTCTTATGTAATGTTAACTTATGCTACACGTGTATTTTCAAATTCTATTGAATTAATCTTGACATCTTTACTGTTGTACTATACTTCACAGTGCATGGTATATTCTGAAAAGGTATAAACATCGTTTAACAAATGTAGAAAGTATAACTAAAGAAATCACTAATAGTATTTTATTAGTAACATGAAATTAATACACTTTTATCATTTTAGGTTATTATGCAAAGTGATTATCTTTCAAACAAATATGATGAGGCTAAAAATGGAGTGGAACGTGTAAAATATTATAAACTCTTAGGATCATTACCTTCACATTCTTTAAATCATTGTTTCAAGATAGCTACCATCACAATGATTGGTATATTTAATAGACCAACGTTTATTGCATTTGCATTCCCTCCAGTGTTTTTTTGGTTACAAAGAGGTCTTGGTTCAAAAAGTGTTGGTTTTCTCCATTTTCATATAAGAATATTTACTTTCATCGTTTGTGGCATACCTACTGCCATTTTTTTTATCATAGTTGACAGTTTTTACTTCGGTTATTTAACAATGGGAGAAATAGGAAATTTTGACATTAGTATGAATAATTTTGTGGTGACACCTCTTAATTTTTTTAAATATAATGTCAATTCAAAGAATTTAGAAAGTCATGGTTTGCATCCACGTTTTTTGCATTTTTTATTAAATATACCGCTATTATACAATGCACTTGGATTTATTGGATTACTTACATTTGCAAGGATGTCATTCAGGTGATTATTTTAATATAATAATGAAGTTCATAATAACTGCAGTACTATCTATATACAAAAATTTACATTGCATAATGTTTATGTTTGCAAGAGTAGTATACATATCAAAAAATATTAATTGCTTGCAGTGGATTAAAAGGCAGATGGCTGGAATTACCAAGGATACAAAGTATAGTCGGGTTAATGACATTGTCATTTATTGTTCCTGTAGCATTATTATCCCTTGTTCCACATCAAGAACCACGTTTTATAATACCTGTGATATTACCATTGGTTTTCTTATATGCACCAAAGCTAAGCCATGTACCTGGAGTAGATACTGTCTCGCATATTATGCGAAATAATAGAACTCATCACATGCCACCAAAAATATCTAAACTTACCAAACTTCAAGTTATTTGGTATAGTTGTAATATCATACTATGCTTATTGTATGGTTTTTTACATCAAGGTGGAGTTTATCCTCTAACATCACATTTGAGTGCTGAATTAAAAGCCAAGCCACACCTCACACACATACATCTATATACATCATATATGTATCCCATTCCAACAGCACTTTTACATTTAAGAAATACACAGAAAACGTATGTAAGTAGTGGCAATCACAAATATCGCTTAACCAAAGACTTTTATCTTTATGAACAAGGTTCAAGTAATATGTCAGAAGTACATAATAGTATAATACAGAAACTTCAAGAGTGCGAAGAAAAATTCAGGTTGAAAAGAATACCATACAGATTATACTATGCACTTCCTTATAGTGCTATAGGCGAATTTGCTGAATACTCACAAAATAATTCTCTGTTATTTAATTATTATACTGTAAAGACATTTTACCCTCATATTTCAACAGAAAAACTACCGTTAAAATCAATTTATAAGTGTATAAATTTGCAAAATATTAGTATTTTTAGACCAAAATCATTGGCACATCTAATAAACGATATATCAATGATTTTTCAACAGCTCAGTTTAGTATTAATTAAGATTGAAAACTCAACACAATTTTCAAAAAGAGCTAAAAGTTCAGTGGGTGCCTAAAGTATACAATAAATTTATTATTGCAAATTTTGGTACAACCAAAATTTATTACAAGAAAAGAATGGTGGTTCACAACAATTAATTCAAAAGATTACAATGCTTTATTTTATTCAACATGCATTGTATATTATCAAATTGTGAGTTGAAAGTACAAAATTAATTTAATTATTTATTTTTCACTTATGTTTATGAACTATTAATTATACGCAAATATCGACTAGATCTTTGTAAATATTGCAGTGTAAGTATTAATATTTATTATAACAAAATTATTTACTTGTAAGCAAATGTATTTGTACGTATGTATTTATGTACCAATTGATTATTGTAGTTACTTGGCATATATAGATGCTTTATGAAAATATTTGTTGTTTAAGAAAATATCGTCTTTAAAATTACTTGCTATTTTCTTAATAGGCTAACTCCTATTTTACATATTTTATACACATTTAATTTCATTAAATTTTGGCAATATGTTAAATCAATAGAATCAAATATATAATATTACAAGTAAAAGAATATTTTAATAAAGAATTAATTTGATCATGACAATTACTATTCAAACTAGTAAAAGTAGTATTATATTTATGTTTAGGAATAAGTGCACATTACAAATGATATGTATACACATACATATCTTTTGTGTTTCTATTTCTAATCATGCATTTTATTTTGTAGAAGAATAGCTAAAAAAACTATTATCCGATTTGAGTGCGTGACTTTTGCAAGCTAGTGTATCATTTGATCTGTATATAAAACCTTTCCAGTAATTTATACATTTTCACTTTCAGAAAAAATATATAAATCTTTTCCTTGTAATTTATCGAGGCTAAAAACGAGTTAGTAAAGATACTATGTAAAGATAATAATATTCTAAACTCGATTTTTTATAATTATAAGTGAAGCATGGCACTAATTCATTGTCCTTCATCATAAGTCCATGGTAATTCTTCATTAAATTTACTTAGATGTGCTGCATTTCGAGCTGCATATAATCTCTAAAAGTACAATAAATATTTATAATTATCTTTCAATTTCTCGTATCAAATAACATGCTCCATACGTGAACTGAACAATTTTCTTACCGGATTGTCAATATAAGCTTCACATCCGTAACACCAAACAGATAAGTCACTAAAACTTAGAGTCAAAGGATGTTGGGTTTCATCAGCATGTAATAATGCATGCTCATTTATATTTCTTGCACAATGAACAGTGTAACATTGTAGACAAATCCAATTTTCAATATTGCTATTACATTCCATACATGGTAAATGTACATCTATACCGCCAGGTGGTACGTCATTAACAGTATCTAGATGCGGACATTCTCGTAACGGTACAATGGCGAACATTTCTCCAGCTATTAATGCCTGCATGTAAATTTTTCAAATTTTTCAACAATCATATGAATATATTTAATAAATTAGAAAATGATTACCTGAAGGTTATCAGAAAGATAGTCTGTCAAAGTTGACGATGCTCTTCCATTTTCTTCAGTATTACTACTACTTCCTGCCCCATTTGAAGTACCAGAGCTTCCTGCAGTCTCTCTTCTCTCTCCCCCTTTCTGTTGATCTTTATTTATACATGTCCTTACAGCTTCTGTAGTTTTCACTCCTTTTGTAATTTCGGAGTTTTTAATCTTTATATTTTCTATCTCATTCTGAAGTTTCAATATTTCCTCATCTGTTACTAGGTTCAGACTATTTTTATTAAATGAAAGCTTGATATCCAATTTTTCATTTTCGATAACCTCTAGAGCAATTTTAGATTCTGAATGTTCATTGAATTTCGAATGTCCAACTTGCTCATTTATTTTTTCATAGGCCATAATTTTTGTGAGATTTTCTTTTGGTAATGCCAAATTAAACATTAGATTGTGCCAATATTTTTTCTGCATTTTTAGTACATTATTTATAGAATGTATTGCACTTGGACAGGGTACTAAAGAAGCATCTAGTATGGGTAAAGGATCACCAAGAAGTGTTTTTGTACACATAGCCATAGCATGAGAAATCGAATTTATATTGTAGCCTCCTTCTAGACTAAGAATAATACGTCCATGTGCCAATGAAGATAGCCAATGTACTAAATGCCCATAGATTTCTGGAGTTACTGTACATCCTTAAAGCATATACTGTTCTATATAATTTGATCATTATCAATAAAGTTATAAATATAATATTGTCACATACCTCCAAGAGGATCTCCAATACAAGCATCAAAACCTGCAGAAACTAAAATTAAATCCGGATTAAATTGATAAGCAATTGGCATTACGATTTGTTGAAATGCTGCTATGTACTCTGCATTTCCCATTCCCTTCTGAAAGATAAAAAATAAGTCTTAATTGGAAGAGCAAAAATTAAAATTATCAATAAGTATACAATACTGACTTTGTTCCATGGTATATTTACACAATAACCCTCTCCTGATCCAGATCCAACAAAAGTATAATTGCCTTGTTTAGAATGTGGAAAAAAACTTCCATTATCATAACGATGAATGGATATATAAAGTACAGTGGGATCATTTTCAAAAATAGATTGAGTTCCATTTCCATGGTGCACATCCCAATCAACAATTAATACCCTGAGAATTAGGAAAATAATTTTACTTTTTTTCATCCTCAGATTTTTGACAATTACAATTTATTATTTATTATTAAGTGGATAACATATTAATATTTTTACCTTTTCACATTATGACATTTTATAGCATATTTTGCTGCTATTGCAACATTGTTGAAAATACAGAAACCACATGCCATGTTTGGTTCTGCATGATGTCCTGGAGGTCTTATTATAGCAACTCCAGATTGAGCTTTCCCACTTAGTACATTATCCACAACTTGAAGCAATGAACCAGCAGATATACGAGCACAGAACCATGTTTCATTATGTAAATAAACAGAATTATATTTTGATGCTTGTTTTTCCAACTCCTTGGATTTAAGTTTTTCTGTCTTCTTCATTGCATCAATGTAATCTTGGGAATGTGCTAATAATATTTCTTCCTCTGTTGCCATACGCCCCTTTGTTAGATATAATGCATAATTCAGTTATTAAAGATATTATAATCCACATACTTTCCTCTAAATTGATTCAAATTTACTATTATAACTTAAAACTACATACTTCTTGTAAATAACATCGCTCTAATATACCATGTTCTTCATGTTTTTTATAAATACTCGAAATTCGATTTGGCTTTTCAGGATGTGTATTATCAGTATTATCATGATGTTTTAACATTTTATCATCATATACAATACATACTTTGTTAGGCGCTTTTGATAAATTCGTAACTAAAAAATATTGAATTTTTTAAATATATTGTTATTCAAAATATAAATAGAATATTTCCATAACACAATACTTACATTCCCTAAGTAAATCTAATTTTTTATCTAATGCCTCAAAAGTTTTTTTATCTTGCACAGGGTAACAACCTCGTGTTTCATAAATATCTGGTTTGTGTATGTGTCCCCTGTGAAGATATGACTAGTAATAAAAGCATTCTTTATAATTCTGTATATACTGCATATACAAGTATTACTTACTTGTAATTAACAGTAGGTAAATATTGATTATTGTTTTCTCCTTTTGCAATGATTTTGTTATTAATACTATATTGTTCTTGATATTGATAGCATTTCCAAAACTGCTTATGAGCATAGATGGTATTTAAAATTGTATCACGTATACTAAAAATATAATATTAATTAGTTTTATTGAAAAATATTTTATTTCATTACTTCCTACCTTAATGATGGTAGATCTAATGTTTGTAGCATAGGGCATGGATCACCTAATAATGTTCTCAGTGTTAGTGCAGCACTTTCTGCCAGTGATTTTAAACAATAACCACCCTACCAACACAAGTGTATTGATTATAAAAGTATCTATATTAACTAATTAAATATTTAAGTTAATCTTACCTCTAATACTACAGCTACCTTTCCAGCTGCCAAACTTAATAACGATGACAATAGATGAGCGTAACACGCAGGAGTTATTTCCATTTCACCCTTTATGTTATTAAAGGTATAAATATATACATATATAATTTAAATATTTGGTCTAATAAAATAAGAAAGTTCAGGGAAAGAAGAGACAAATAATAATAAATTATAAGAACATTGCAGGGAATTGTAGATAAGTGATATTTCTTAACTTTTTCATCTCCAAGGGCGGAATCAAAGCCAGCAGAAACAATAATAAGATCTGGATGGAACTAGGATAAGAAAAATCAAGTGTTAGTTAATAAATTTTACTATTTTACCTCTGGGCATCCCAGTGCTGCATCATAACCTGCTGAGACTATTATGAGATCTGGTTGAAACTATAATTAATATTATATTAGTTTTATTGTATTGTTTTAATATTTAACACTAGCAAGTTTTATGATTTATAGTCTCAAAATGAATATTTTGTAAAATTTACTTTTGTTACTTACTTCATAAGCCATTGGTAGTAAAACTTGTTGAAAGATTGCTATATAATCCGCATTTGTCATACCAGTTTTGTTAAGTGGTACATTAAAATTGTAGCCTTCTCCCAAACCTTCACCAATATATTGGAAGTTAGATTCTTCTAGATTGGGCCAAAATGTTCCATTTTCATAACGATGTATTGAAAAATACACTACACTGAAAAAGTTTTAGAAAATAAAATAAATAAATAGATAATCATATCTGCCATATAGTTATTGAATTATATTGATTATAATTATTTGTAATATTGTTAATAATAATTATAAACTTAAAATGCACAACTATTTAACAGGTAAAGCAATACCGTGGATCATCATAAAACATTTGTTGAGTAGCTTGTCCATGATGTACATCCCAATCGACAATAAGAATTTTACTTGCCAAATTATCATTTATAGCTTTTTCTGCTGCAATAGCAACATTATTAAAAAAACAATATCCACAATATTCAGATTTCATTGCATGATGCCCAGGTGGTCTAAAATACAATTAATTGTTTAGAAACTTGATTCTTATTCCAGTTATCAATTAATATTTACCTAATAATAGCCATGCCATTTTGTATCTCTCCTTTACAAATACTTTCAACCAAATTTATTGTTGAACCCACAGCCAATAAAGACAATTTATAAGTTGACTAAAAAATTTAAATGTTAATTGTTTTCTTTAAAATTATCATGTATAACTACTTACTGGATGTATATATATAGCATCATATTTGGAAGACAATGTTTCCAGTTTATCCAAATCTGTACAGCCAGCAGTTGCTTTTAATATATCTATTTGTTTTTGACTATGCATTCTCAGTATTTCACTTTCTGTTGATGATCTGCCTGGAATCAACTTGCATCTATTTAACAATCCTAATTCTTGACATCTTTCCAGAACGCTTGTTAATCTAGCTGGACACTCAGGATAATTTTCATCCCACAGGCATTTGTGATCTTCCATAGAATGATCATAAACAACACCAGTCTCTTTACGCATAATACCATATGCATCTATTACTTTTTGATAAATGTCATACACAAAATTTGTGTTCATCTTTTTGTCTTGTAACATTTTACGTTGTGTTGCCTGTTGTTTTGCTGCCAATAATGCAGCAGATGGTCGAATCTATTTGTGATAACAAACAATTGAAATACATATTATTAATACATATTAAATATTCATTGGTTAACTTATAAAATTAATAAAAATAGATTTTTACATTTGAAAGCTTAGACGACTTCTTAGCATTCTTCTTTTTTGTTGTTGGTATCATGTCTGTAGTATTTCTTTGGCAATCCATTGTAGATTCTTCTATAACTTTGAGGAGTTGAATTTCACTTTCTGCTAGTTGCCTCACAGCATCAAACAAATTTCCTTCTAATCCGGTTTGCGACTATTAATAATATGATCTTAATGATTTTACGTATCAAATTTTACAAAGTTATAAATACGTAAAAAGAAACAAAAATATTCATTGAAATTAAATAAATAATAAAATAAATAAATAGTATGTAAATATAAACAAACAATATAACATACTATATATATACTATGCTATATATAAATGTATATGCGAACAAAAATTTACACACATATTTGATCATTTATAAATAAACAATAGAAGTATCAACAATCAATGAAATTGACGCAACAAAAATAGAAGTATTCGCAAAAAGAGATATTTAAATTAATAAGTATTAAATGAATGGAGAATTTCCGTGCACGACTGATCTGTCAGCGAATGTACGTAGGTGTATAGACATCAAGTATGTCCTCATATACGTATACATACCCCTTCCACTAGATTGTATTGTCATGCATAATTAATACCCTTATTAGTACATACGATATCATACGGTATCATGCGAAGCAATCATCGTATTCGCTCATATAAAAGAAATCATTTCTCACCATTTGTTATCTTCGGTTAACCTTGAAAATTGATAAATTCAAGAATTTGTTTTATACACGAAATAGCATGTTTATAAAAATTGCATCAATGATTATCGACATCACTGACATTAACTGATTTGTTGTCGGTTTATAACTTCGTTTCACGTTCAATTTATTTTTCGATTTAAAAAGAGTTTCATACTCGCATAGCGCAGCGTTGGCGCATTATGACGTCACCATTTTGAAAAAAGAAAACGGTAGAACAATCATGAACAATTTTATGAGAAAATATGAGTAATTGCATTATGTATAAAGCAGTGTGAGACATAGAAGTAACATGGGATATTTTTTGATCGTTTCTGAATATAGGAGATACATATACGCGATCATAAATTATAATGAAATTGTTTTATAAATTCCTCATGACGCGTTTTATATTGTTGTAATATGTATTTTAATATTGAAAGTAATCTATGTATCACACAGTTGCATATTTTAAATAATCAAATGTTATTTTGCAAACAAAGTATCGAACATAACCTCAAAAACAATGTGAAAGTTATTCTGTTCTAACCTTCTTCAAATTCTTACTTTGTAGACTGACAAATGCAAATGTAAATTCTTGTACTATCGTCATTTCGTTAACATTAAAGCAAAATGTTGCAAATATTCAACAGACGTACTTCGAGATACCTCAAAACATTTAGAGAGGTAAATACATGGTCACCTTTGGCTATGGCATTCAATTCTGTTACAGAAGAGAAACATGGATATAATTTGTGCCAAAAAGAAACTGTAAGTTAAAATTTAATTAGTTTTATGTAACAAAGTTCATAAATACATTATTAAAATATATTGATGTAAATAACTTTATATGTACATTGTAGGGTCTATTTGGTATACCAGAACTGAAAGATGCAAGCGGATTTGAAACTCTGAAAAATCACGCGCTTGCTCAAACTGATTTACTTATAACAGAAGCAACTGGTGCTAACAGAAAGAGGAAAATGGTAGAAATATTTGATGAATTATCTGATACTTTATGCAAAGTTGCAGATTTAGCAGAATTTGTTAGAATTGCCCATCCAAATATGAATTTTGTTGAAGCTGCAGAAGATGCTTCTCTATCACTCAGTAGTGTTGTTGAGAAGTATGTAACTTGATTCTGTTCAAATAATTGAATGTCTTAAATTCCAATAATTGTAAATAGTTTTTTAACATTTTTTATATCATCTGTTTAATAGACTTAATACTCATCGCGAACTGTATAGTGCTCTACAACATGTTGTAAATATTGGAGATATTATTAAAACATCTCCTATAGATGACCATGTCTCTAAGTTATTTTTGTTTGATTTTGAACAAAGTGGCATTCATTTGCCAGAAGAACAAAGACAGCAAGTTGTCATGTTGAATGACTATATCCTACAAGTAAGTTTAATTTGTATATGTTTTAATATAAATTACTTATAATTATACCTTTATACATATTTATAAAATATACAAGTAATTTATTATTAGACAGGTCAGAAATTTATGGCTGGTGCAGTTAGCACACGCTCTATACAGGCTGATATTTTGCCAGAAAAAATCAGACAACAGTGAGTGTTATTACATTCCACATATCCCCATTAACAAATTTATCAAAATATTTCTACTAAGTGTTGATACCATTACTTTACATTAGCTAATTTTCTCAGTTTTGAGATGAACAATGGTCAGATATTGGTAAGTGGACTTTACACAGATTCATCCAATACCGCTGTTCGTGAAGCAGCTTATAAGCTGTTTTTATATCCTGACAGACAACAAGAGTATTTATTGGACGAGCTTTTAAATTGTAGACATCAATTGGCTCAAATATGTGGATTTCCTACATATGTTCATAGGTAATATAATGTAATGTTACACTTTAGAATATCTGATGAATAGTTATTTTAAGAAAAATTTCCACAGAGCTGTAAGAGGCAGCACAATACAAACACCTGATGCAGTTAATGATTTTCTTAACATTCTGAATGATAATTTAAAAGTTAAAGCGATGCAAGATTTTCAAGAAATGCAAAAGATGAAAGATGAACAGTCATTTATAAAACAAGTTTGTTTTTCATTTAAAAAATTAATCTTTTCATGATTAACTTTATGCTTTAATATTTCTAATGATCAACTTATATTACATAGGATTTAATGCCATGGGACACAGCTTATTTTACATCAAGAGCTAAAAAGACTTGGTTAAATACTTCCAGCAATGAATTTGCTCCATATTTTTCTCTTGGTTCTTGCATGGATGGCTTAAATTATCTTACACAAGCATTATACGGAATACGTTTAGAATCAGTACCAGTTTTACCTGGTGAAGTCTGGGCACAAAATATACATAAGGTAGCTGTGATAGATACGGATGAAAGAACATTAGGTTATATTTATTGTGATTTCTTCGAAAGAAAAGATAAGCCTAATCAAGATTGTCATTTTGCTATTAGAGGTGGAAGACAATTGTCTGATGGAACATATCAGGTAAAATTTCACAAATATTGCTATTGTTAGTTCTTTTTTACAGTATGTCAGAAATATTTGTTTGCAGATTCCTATTGTTGTTTTAATGTTATCATTACCGTCTCCTCGATGGTCTAATCCATGTTTATTAAATCCATCATCAGTTGATAACTTATTTCATGAAATGGGTCATGCATTACACTCCATGTTGGGTAGAACAAAATATCAACATGTGACAGGTACTAGATGCAGTACAGATTTTGCTGAAGTACCAAGTGTATTGATGGAATATTTTGCAGGTGATTCAAGAGTAAGTATAGATAGTAAAAACATTTGTATAATATTGTACTGCAAACTGTAATGAATATTTTCATTAGGTACTATCAAAATTTGCCAAACACTTTGAAACACAAAAACCAATCCCAGATAAATTAATGCAGAAGTTATGTGCTTCTAAACACATTTTTTGTGCATCTGAATTGCAGAATCAAGTATTTTATAGCATGTTAGATCATGTTTATCATAAACACAAGCTAGAAAGATCCACCACTGAAATTTTGAAAGATATTCAAGAAAAGTATTATGGTTTACCATACATTGAGAATACAGTATGTATTTGTTAGAAAAAGAAAGTTTGTAATATGATTGAACAATATTTTAATTTCGTATTCTTGTTTTATAGGCATGGCAATTACGATTTTCTCACCTAGTAGGATATGGTGCTAAATATTATTCTTATTTAATATCGCGTGCAATTGCTTCTTGGATTTGGCAAACATATTTCCAAAATGACCCTTTGAATAGAGCTGCTGGTGAAAGGTATCGTTGGGAATGTTTAGCACACGGCGGTGGTAAACCTCCATCGTTATTAGTTTCTGATTTCTTACACAAAGATGCTAATCCTAGTAACTTCGCAAATTCATTACTGAATGAAATTGATATAAGAAATGAATATGTCCAGACAATAAAGAGATAAGAAGATATGTGTTATACCAAAATGTAATCTTGGTTGTGTCTACAAAATGAAATTACAGAAAATGCTCATATGTATCAACAATTGTATTTTATAATATATCATTGTAAATAAAGTAAACGTAATAATCTATTAACATTATTAAATGTTGTGTTGTTCAGTTTATTACTTTATTATGGGTATCAAATTTATTTTATTTACATTTCAGAAAGGTAGATAAGAATCAAAATCTTTTATCTTATAAAATGGTATCTTTATATTTATAACTATGCAACGTGAATACAATAAACAAACTTGTTAAATAATAAATTACTCGCTTTTACTATGGAGAAGATATAACACCTTATAGACACTAAAAATTTTTGTATTACTAAAAGTAACACATATGCACGGTAATTTTGTTATCTGTTTTATTATCAATACTTGTTCAATGTAACTGTACATAAATGTTTATCACCGTTCGCAATATATTCACAAGTAGCAATCTTGTGATTACTTTTCAGATTGCGAAAAAAGAATAGACATTTCACATGTATAATTTACACGAATTCTTCTTGCATAATAGATATGTATATTATTTGCAAAGTGAAGTATTCTAAAGTTAGATATAGCGAAGAACGTGTTTTTTCACGAGAGTTAATTTTCCAGTTGGCATAGCTGAATGAAAGAGTTACATACCCGGGACACATAGATACACAATTTATTATATATTAATATTCGTATTTTTTATTACCTTTTTCCTGTGTAACACAAAGAAATCATTTAACTATAACTGTGTTAAATCTAGAATAATAAAACAAACAGCGACTACAATGTTCTCTTAAAATATGATCGATATTTCAATTAATTTGTGAAATACAATAAAAAATAAGCAGATCTAGATGATATTATACATATAATGATGGAAGGCACCTGCAATTGAATCTATGAAATGGAAAAAGAAAATAGAACAAGTATATAATAACATGAAACACTGTAGATATTAAAGACATAAGAATATATCTTGAAAATGCACTTCTCAATTTAGTATATATATATATATATATGTATGTATATATATACACACATGCACACACACTCTCGCACGCACATACATACATGCACACGACGCTTTTGTAACAAAATAAATGAGACTTTTGTCAATCCTATATTATTCTTTCATAAATATTATAATTATCATATATTATTGATGTGATGAGAATTGGCTAGGATTTTAAGCTTTCTTAATCAAGCTAATTTACTTGCTTACGCAAGAAATTCGGTACATAAGAGCTAGATATATTTATATTAAAAGCAAATTAATTCTTCCTATTAATTTTGAAACAAATACTTGATATATGAATATGTAGTTATAGTATAAGTTTGAATGCAAAAAAGAAGAAATTTGTTTGCCATTTAACGTATTGATATTATATATAAATATCTTTACTGCTTATCTATGCTAGAAGCACACAATTTAAGCAGCACAGATATTAGTGCTTCATTTAAAAAAATGAGAAGTATTCTTTTCCACTTAACTTTCCTATGTTTATCATTTAAAATTAATATTTCCACAGTGTTTCTCATTATTATTTACTGATAAATTTGTTATCATATTATTCCTTTCCCACGAAAGACGAATATCTTGTTTGTATCACATCTGTTGTAACTCTTTTTTTTTTTGTTATAATTGTCCATAACTACAGAACTGTATTGTAAGGTACTATGTTGAGATGCTTATAGAATAGTGTGGCATAGTGATCTTTAATATAATTTGTTCAAATGAAATTTATTTTGGCTCAATAAAAGGTTTTTTTTCTACACTTCCTTAAACTTTTTACACGTTGTGTTAGTAAAAGTAAATTAAAAATACTTCTTGCGTACCTCTATACTTTTTCCACTGTACAAATCTTTATTTTACTTTATATACCTAAAATCAGCTGCAACAATGCCTATCAAATTTAATTGCAAAATTAAAATCCTTCTTTTAATTATTCGAAACAGTTATTATCCTTGGTTCAACTGGAGTTTGTAAGTGTAATCTGGTCTCTGGTGTATTAATCTTTGAAAATTACTTTTACATGGCGGAAGAATTTTGTTGAACGTTTAAGCCAAACTTCATCAAAATTTTATATGGTGCAAAGTTAAATTCTACCACGATTAACGCGCTGCCGCCGATTTTAAAAGTTAGTACATTATGTTTCTCATTCCTTAAGTTATCTTCATTGTAGCCATTACAGTGTTACAATATGTTTGTTGTTTTGCACTACATCCGCTTATCTTTTAATATGCTGTGAAAAACTGCTTAACATAAAAAATTGTTGGTACATCTTAAACTGCTGCATTATCGATGATATTTTGCACATGGTCCTTTTTTAGCAAAATCTAGAAATAACACAAGGATAACAGTAAAGCACTGTTGAAAAATTACTGTAACTGTTCAGTGTCCGTATGCACTACTACAAAAAACAAAACAATGAGGTCCATTCTAGTTGTTCTTATTAACTGATCGCGTACTGCAACGTTATGTTGACAACTGATCAGTTAGAGTTCTTCATTTCTTTCTTCAACTTTACACATTCACAATAGGCAAGGGCCAAAATTAATTGGTTCATTTTACTAGAAAATGTAAAATTCAGCCAATCTGACGTAATTTTGGCATTTGATTCAGGTTATGCGACATAATTATACTGATTCGCATTATCTTTATCCCGTTCCATGTAATCCCTATCTATAAGTGATTCGATCCGCTTCTTTAAGTCAGCAGGCTAATTCCACCAAAAAAAAAAACATACGTACATTAACATGGTCAAGATAATATTAATTTAATGGTATTCTTTTATGATTACATTAGATGTATACCTTAACAGGAAACTTCAATTGATTGTACAATTCACTAATAAGGAGATTGTGCGTGAGTGTTTTCCTCATTTTCATGATCCTGACAATTGCTGCATCTATTTGGTACTGTCTGTCTTGATACACTCTTTCCTCAGTTGCTTTCTGTTCCTCGTTCTGCAAATAAATTTATTTAATTAAATGATTTTCATTAAATGTTCGAAAATTCATCAAAGAAACATAGCATAGATTACCGTCTCCTTCATTTGTATTTGATTTATTTTTATTCTGAATAATTTATTTGTAAATTCCGCATTAAAAACGAATCTATCGTTATCGGCGACATCTCTTCCCCGTGGATGTTTTTGTAAAACTCTAGCCTTTCCACAAGCTAAGGATTGTAAAGTTCTTCTAAGTTCTCCATCTTCGATGTTAGTTGCAGCTTTAATATCTTCCAAAGATAGATTATCGGCATCATTAAATAAAATTAAAACTAACGCTTGAAACAAAGATACTTGCAGTTCTTTATTGCCCTGAAAGAAAAAGTATGCAGTTTAAATATCCTGTAGTATTGATTTCATAATATTTATGCAATAGCGTACCTGATTAAACCAAGCTTTTAAAACACAATGGCCTAGAGTAGGTTGCCATTGTAATTTCCTTCCACTATGTTTTCCTAAGTAAAATTTGTTAAATACATCTTGATACTGGACCATTTCTGTTGGCAATGTGACTTCCATTACAGGGTATGTTGGCCAATATCCCATTGTAAGTATTGAAACTGTTAAGTCTAGATTACTTGCACATAATTCGTGTTGTAAGTTTCCTGCATACTAAAAATTATAACAGAAAACAAATCAGTTATAGTCGAACATTTTTGTTTTTTTAACACTACAATCAACAAATCAGCTGATTACCTGCTTAAAAGCAATATTAATATCTTTACTAAGTTCCATGTCTTTGAACATTCCTTCCAATTTACTAGTAAATCCTCCACCACATTCTTGTTTCAATTTAGATAACATAGATTTCTCTGCATCAACAGACGCTGACTTTCCTACCAGCAAACGTTTAGCTAAATCCTTTTTATAGAAAGCTTCAAACACATCCTTTCCATGTATAAATCGAAACAATACCATAATTTTATCTAATAATCGTTCTAATTCTTCTTCTGTAGCTTCTTTGTTGCCTGCACGTAACTTACAATCGACGAATTTAGCTGTAATAAAAGTAAAAGATATAAATATTAAAAGAATTATTTTAATATGTTAAAATTTATATTTTTAAATTAAATTAATATTAAGATATTTTGTTTTGCAAAAATACCTATTAATTCTGCTGGTTTATTCGCTCTTTGATTAATGAATGCTTCAAAGGCTTCTTTTAAACTGTTAGCAAATTTTTCATTTTTGTGAAAACACGTATTAACAATATTGTCCATTTTGTCCTTAAAATCTAAGAGTTCCTGTACCATAGTTTTATCCTTTTCTGGATCTATAACTATTGTTTTACCCTTTTTCTAAAAATAGAGAAAACATTCTATTCTTAATAACCTTCTTTTATACTCCTATAATTAAAATATAGAACCATATACGCACCTTTATGTAACAATTAAAATTGAGACAAAGTTCTACAAGACCATTTTTAACTCGACTGTACAAATTATAAAGTAATGACAAATCACTAATTCTATTTTCATCTAGTAAACCACTTAAACCCTTTTGTAAAATGCTTGAAATGTGTTCTGACAATAATTGTTTTTCAACTGTATGTATAAGGGACCATCTAAAAAGATATTTTGCATGTAATAATTACAATAATAACATTACTTTACAGCCAATAAATGTAATACATACTTCGTTGATGTGTCCAGATAATGCAACAAACGTTCATTTTCTTCCTGCAAACGTTTGTCCACGTGTGCTAAATATTCAGGAACGTCGTGCTCGTTCATTAACCGTTGGCCTTCCGCTGCATATAATCTTTCTGTTGCTACCAGGAACCTATAAAATATGAAACATCAAAGATATGTTATAAAAACAATAAGAAAATGACATACATACTAGCATATATAGTAAATTATCATACTTAGATTCAAAGGCCTCTTGATAAATTTGTAAATCAGACAACATTCTTAATAATGACTTTAAAAGAGTTCTATCCACTGTATCTCCTTGTCGTTCTTTTTCAATAAGCATGAGTAGCCCTTCGACGGTACGAGTTTGCACCAAATTATTTAGTACTATGTGTAATCTAAACAAATGTAGTCCCATATCCCTAGAAACATACACAAGACATGAATTAAATTAGTAGTACACAAAGTATATTATACCACATTACTTTTATTGGACTATTTTAAGAAATGCCTACCAAATTGAAGATATACTTGGATTTTGTAACACATATGTTCTATCCAGGTACAAAAAGATACTTCTTATCATAATCATTTGCCTGCAATGAGACTGCCAGCATTCATTCATTTTTTTCAAAAATATATGTCTATCCATGGATTCTGCCAGAAACTGTTCAATATTAGCTTTTACATGTGACTCTGTAAGTATTGTTAAATTGGCATAAAGAGTCGATGCCATTTTGTGATTACACATGTTCTCAACAGCTTGATAAAGTTCTTCTAAAGAATAACGAATGCTTTTGCTCGTTTGTATGGCAATTACAGCTTCCTGCAGCTTTTCCCATGTCTGTTCTTGATAATTTTCAGGTAATTTTGGTTTATCTACAGAAACATGATACAATAACATATCGATAGCCATGAATACTTATGGAAATTCATTATTTCTTAATAGAACTTCATTACAAGAGGTTATAATTAACAAAATTTGTTTCTTTAATGCATGCACGCAAGAATAAACTACCACACATTTTAAATAATCAGATTTAAAAATTCTCTCTTAAGATTTCCTATCTTACTTATATAAATTGCTATAAAAACCGAGATATATAGATGTGTCATAGATACATTGAAAAGAATATATTTTTAGATTTCTTGTGTATGATCAGCTATAGATTGTTCCAGAAGACAATGTGCATAACATAAGAAAGGAAAATAAACAAATCAAAGAAACTTAATTCATTGCATCCAATTTTGTTATTTGGGCAAACCTAAGCATAGCATCAAATTTGTACATGGCTTTACAAATTGTTTCTTTGGGATCACTTTGCCAAACCGAATGTTTTCAAGAAATAAAAGTCAAGTGTCGTAGATCCATTTATAGAACATTACCCCGTCATGATAACGAACGTAAAATGACAATTAATAGCTACAATATATGTTAGAACGAAAGATGTCAAAGAACGTCAGTACGTAAAATTTGACAAACTTTAAAACAAGTAGAAAAGCGACAGGTACGAAAGACAACAACGAAGCCGTAAAATTTGTAACGTTAAAAAAATGACTGAACGATGAAATTGCATGACGCCAGGTTAGGATAGGTTATGTCGCTTTCCTATTATTAGTTACAAAAGAAGGACATGAAAAATTTTCAACAGACTCGTCAAAATCGTTAGAACGATTATATATGCAAGAAGGTGACTATCGTGAAAGGTTAAAGAAAGAGGAGATTATATAGAGTAGGAGCAAAAAAGAGATAGAGATATAGACTATAAGAAAAAGAGATAGAAGGCCATAGCAAAAGGAAGATAGCAAAGAATTCTCAAATTTCATATAGGATAGTTCTCGTTAGAGATAAGACGACGACAATAACGCAACAAAAATGCTAGTTAAGACAAGATAAAAGGGCAAGATTTAAAAAACAATACGACATGAAAAGAACGATCAGAAGTACAGGCTAACATATAAAAGCGATAAAAGCACGGTTTGAGGTTAAGTCATCTCCCCGTGCGTGTTCCCTTCCTTACTTTTGAAATTCTTGATGATGAGCTTCCTAGCGGAGCCAGGCTTCGCGCTGGCCAAGCTCGGCGAGATCTTGCTTACGCCATTTGGATTGGCGACGGTCAACGCCGAAAAATTAGCCCTTTTCTGCGTGGTCTCGGTCGTGGCCGTGGCCGCCGCGGCCGTATCCGTCATCTTCTCGATATCGTCGATTTGCGTGAGCGGGACCGCGGACGACAACTTGCCGCGCTTGGCACCACCAAAGTTTAACACCGCCGTGTGCTCGGCGGTCGTCCTCTTCACCTGCTGTGCTGTGCCCAGAACCTGGGTACCTCCGAGTCTAGACATATGCGCGCATCACACGGCCGCTGGCCCTCGGCACCGACGGTTAAAGTCACTCGCTTATTCGCCGTTCGCACTGCGAAGCAGTCGAAAGCTAAATAAACGAAACGTTTCTTAGATATATATCTCTCGCGATAGAGACACTCGCCACCACTTCACACGCGCACGCACGCACGCATGTATACGCACACACGCGCTTTTCTTTTTTTTTTTATCCAATGTTTCTCTTCTTTTACACACCTTACCGAAACACCCTCTCGAGAATAGGATTTTCGAGAAATATAGAGAGAAAAAATAGAGAAAAGGAAGGAGAGAAAAGAGAGAGACAAAGAAAGAAAGCGGAAAAGCTCTTATTTATCCCTCGATATGGACGTATATTCTCTCTTTCTCTCTCTCTCTCTCTTTCTTTCTACATATGCATATATGTGACGGATCTCCCGAGAGACAATTGCCTACCGACGAGACACCACTGATTGCGCATGCGTGTTTACGTCGCGACGTTGACGCCACCTGCTTCGATACTTGCCAACACTGCTGATTTTTTGAACGTAATTCAATTTTCTTTGATTTTCTTTCTTGATGATTTGAGATTATCTATGTTTTACTAACAGCTTTTTTACTTTTTTTCTGCTTATCTTTCTTGTTTATTAATTTCTTTCGTAATGTCAAGAATATACTTATCGGTGTCTCTTTTCTTCTTCTTTCGTGTACCATCGAAAGATGAACGTTGTTGATCACAGAAGGATTGAATGAAAATGTGTGTTTACGATTACGAGACGTTTAATCTTCGTTTATCGTTGTTATTCAACGTTTCGCATGCGATTTTGTGATGTACACTGTTCGTTCGATGTTATCTATAGACACACGTATTTTCAAGCGATGTTTTGTAACTATGCGAGATCCGTACTGGGACAAATTTGAACGAGGTTGAAGATCGAACTAGATTGAGCACATGTGAATTTGATCCAAAGCCTTCGTGAAAGAATGATAGTGGTAGCACGTATCAACAAGTTTACATAACCTCGAAACGTTGTGCACAGATTCTACATCGCGTACGTTTCATTGAAAGCAGTGATAAATAAAGAAAAGCATACATTCATATTATTTATATTTTATTTAATAAGAGTTTATGTCATTTATAGTTTTAATAAATTTGTTTTAATAGTTTTGAGAGATGCCACCTAAAAAAAGCACCGGAGGAGCAGCGAAAGCTGGCAAGTCTAAAAGTTCGGAAGAAAGTGGAAAGGGGGATAAAGGAGAAAAAAAAGGTGGAACTGCTGTTAAAGTACGTTTTTTGTAATCAAAATAGGTAGCTGTAGTTGTATGTTATTGAATGGAATACTTGTATGAACTATTTGTTTATTTTTATAGGTTAGGCACATACTGTGCGAAAAGCAGTCCAAGATATTGGAGGCTATGGAAAAATTGAAGGCTGGTCAGAAGTTTAATGAAGTAGCAGCTGCATATAGCGAGGACAAGGCACGGTCTGGAGTAAGAATTAACTTTTTTTTTTTTACTTAATATCTTGGAGTATAAATGTAAAGCAAACTCATTAACCTCTATGTAATAATTTCAAGGGTGATCTTGGATGGATGACGCGTGGTTCAATGGTTGGACCTTTCCAAGAAGCAGCATTTGCACTACCTATTTCAAGCCTAGGCTCCCCGGTGTATACAGATCCCCCAGTTAAAACAAAGTTTGGTTATCATATCATAATGGTGGAAGGTAAAAAGTAACCTTATGTTATTTTATAGGATTATTAAAAGTTTTCTATGCGATATTTTAGTAATTATTTTATTAAAATACTTTTTACATTTATCAGGAATGTAAGATTAAATATATTGACACATTCTTTCTTATGGAATTTATGAATAGCGTTTTCTTATCATGAATTTTTTCTTATAATGAAATTAATCATATAAGAGAGATAAATATTGATTGCATTCATGAATTATGAAATGATCATTTATACGAATATACTTTGTGAGTTTTTAAATGATTCTGAGATAAAAATGTGTGTTGGATCGATGTACCTTGCATAATATACTGTGATATGAATAATGCACTTAATAATGAAAAAATCATTGCAATAAATACAATCGCGCTATACACTATTCAGTCGCGTCGCTTAATCATATGGAATATCATAATTCGAATGAATAATGTTGATCTGAACAAAAATTGAGATAATGGTTCTTCCACTTCTCATAATTTCATTAGAGTCTTAAACACGGAGATTTGGATTGGTGAAACGAACGTATTTCAGAAGAGAATCGTTTTCTTCGCATACCCACGGTTTCTTGTGATGACAAGCAACGTCATGCCAATTGACACCATCGTTATAAAATTGATTAAGAACAGCTAAACAATTTTCTGGAGCACCACCTTGGATAGCCTCACGATTGTCGGGTTGAGGCTTGCCAATACTGATACAAAGACATTGCATATTTTATATATATATATTTATAGGATATATTATTAATATATGTATTGTCACTTACCCGCCACTCTCAGACCAATCATTTTGACTACGGTCATTCGTCGGTGCAAGTTTTTGTAGCTCAGCAGTCCAGAACCAACCATTTATGTGAAGAGGTTGAAGGTCAGGCCTATCACATCCTTTGAAGTCACAAAGACGACCAGAAGTCCAAATGTATTTCACTTTATCTAAAAAAAAAAAAAAGCCAAAAGTGTTACCCATTTCTAGGTTTCCACCTTATGCAATTGCAAATAAATAAGAAAGAGAAGTACTTTGAACAATGCGACTCTTAATGTATTCATTCTCAGCAGAAGTTTCCAAGGATACAAGATCCATGCATCGTTGTCTACAGAAATTTCTACCAGCAAGCCAATCTACTTCCTGTCCATTTGTCCTGGGATCTGCCCATGAGTAGAAGTAACCCTTGCCATTGAAACGTTCATGAATTGTTCCTGAAAAATAATATCCAAATATTCTTTGCTTGATACATTCCTTTTAGATCTCTTTAAGACATTTAGCTTCCATACAAAATGTTCCAATATTTATTACAAAATTTTAATTATGACTATGCAGAGAGTACCTATTAAAAGTTATGACATTGGAGCACAACTTAATCAAAATGGTCATAGGTATTATTTAAAAAAATTAATACCGATTAGCATTGTTCTAAAAAATAATTCGTAAATTCATTTAACTTTTCGTAAACAAGTGTCGCAACGCGTACATTAATTCCGCTGAAGTGAAAGTTGCGAAATCAGTGTCGTCTTTTGTGACCTCGGAGCCCATAGTCACGACCTAGGCATTGGCACCGTGAGGTCTATGCTAATTGTGGAACTACTTTCCCAAATAAAGAATAAGAAAGTCTTCCATAAATTGCATTCGCAATACGTGATAAGAATATGCCTTCTATACATTACCCGATGCCATAAATGTTAATGTAGCACTAACTACCGGTATCTTTTTCTAGTTAGCGGTATACCACTGTGTATACTTTCGGTAAATCTTAGAAAAGAAGATTAGAAAAAGATACTACAGTATTAAAAAATTCAATATCTACGAAGAGGAAGATGGAAAGAAAATTATTTTTCATATCTGTCTGCCATCATAAATTAAATTTGTCTAAGTTATTGTAAATGATCAATTTTTTCTCAGATGGTAAGGTAGAGTAGCGATCAATTTCGAAAGGTCAATGACCTGCATTCTTGGAAAGCGAAGATCACAAAGCACGTTAACGCCCTTTGATTTTGTCACCTTATTAATCGGTCGAAGCACAAGGGAGGAGAAAGTGCTAGGTGACATTCTTTGAAGGCTTAACCGTGCATACCCGTGATAACATTAAAATTCAAATACGGTCGCATTTCACGACGCGTAACATCGTTCGAACGTACACGTATGTATATGTATGTACTTTCTACAAAAAACGGCTATATTAATGAGGAACTCATATGCATGCCCTTCTTCCGTTAATTAACACAGTTTTCGTCGAGCCGGAACGTTCACGTACCGTGTTAGACGTTAATTTATATAGAAATTAATAAAAAAAAAAAAATGACTTGCGTAGTAACTTACGGTATCCGCGCTAATTATAATTTCAACTCTTTTACTTATAGTTTGCTCCAATTTTCATTTATTTATCGTTCGTATAAGATGTTATTTTACTGCTCATTAAGTTTTATTTATAATTATGTTCTGTTTTTAATAGGTAGAAACACGATTTTGTTTACCGTTCTTATTAGAAACGACTTTCTTCGTTTTACCTGCCGGTACCAACGGGAGACCTTGACCTTATTACAAGGCCACGCCCTTTTACGAGGTAATAACGAACCTAACCTTTTTTACCGTTTGATTTTTTTTCACACCGAGTAATTTTGGTATTGTTCACAGGTATAAAAGATCATGCTTCTTTTTGTGTCCTTTTTGAAAGAACTTTCAAATGTTTCCTTATCAGTAAATTACTAGTGAAAATAAATGGAGTAAGTAGAATTTATAAGAGATATTTAAAAAAAGCTCACTTTGCGCGCACAATGCGGGTATAGGTGGTTCTAGAATCCTTCCAGTTGGTTGGGGCTGAAACTGCGCAGCCGATAAGGCCACGACTGCACTCAGGAGTAGAAACTTTATCATTTTTCTGTCCTGTGTTCCGACGAATGATCCTGCAAATTAAATTAATTTTTTTTTTTGAAAACGTCAAATCGAATTTAAAGTCTCTAAAAGCCCGATATCACGGTCACCGATTCAAATTTTCCCGCCAAAAGTCGTATCTTAAGGGATGAATTAATAAATGTCGAACAATACAAATAAATTGATAGATTATCGTATTGACGATAACCATACACGCCCTCGATCACTTGTCATTTAATTGTACACGTTATCGAAGAAGCGACTTTCTTTTAAACCGGTTTCACGTTTCCAATGTCCCAAGGGGCGACAATTCAACAGGTGGCACTTGTTCTTCGTGAGAAAAAAATAAAATAAAAAGGGATGTTGCGTTACCGGAATGTACAGTGATTCTTAAAATAAAAAATATCGAAATTATATAGAAATACAGGAATTTAATAGATTCATCGAGGAAGTATGGTAAAGAAAGAAGAAAAGAAGAGGAAAGTGAGAAAGAAACGGTTAATCTCTCGGTGCTCACCTAAGAACGTTTGCTGGAGAACTGCAGTGGTTTCCTCCTGGTACCCCTATATATGCACAATGGAGGACACGCGGCACTTTTACGATCTCGTACAGGTATTTTCGACGGGTGGTCGACCGAGTTCGACGTCTTCTCGTTTTCGTCTTACAAACGAGACATGTCTCTGGTCTCTCTTTCAATTTACCTCCCCACTTCTTCCTTCTCTCGTTAAACACTTCAGGGAGAATCGTACTCATCGATATTCTTCGTTTGCTATGAATGAAAGCATCGCTTTCTTTTCGAAAAATGTATTTTTCTTCTTAACTCTTTCTCCCTCGCCTTTTTCCGGTATTGGCAAGTCATCGAAAGTTCAAGTATGTCGAGAAAAGTCGTCGATCTTCGTTCTTATTCGTAACTCGTATCTTCTTACTTTAATTATTTGAAGTTTCCCATCTTCGGCCGATTCAAATTTCGCGCCGTTGCTTTCTGAGCTTCAATTTAATCAGGTGAGAGATTTTTCGATAGATTAAAACAATTCAAGTAGTTATATTGTTTTATATTAATAAAACATACGAAAGGTATTTTAAGAAAGTGCTTTTGGAAGGGAATAAGGAAAGTGTTTCCTGGAAGAGTGAAAAACATATACCGAAAAAATTAACGTAGTATATAGGTGTTTGTTTAACTTGCTTGCTTGATCCTATTTGACAATCGCTTCCAAGCAAACGTGAACTTTCGCTTATATGCTTTGGGAATTCTAAGTAGGCGACATCATTTTCATTTTTTGCTGCTAGGTATTCAACATTTTTGTAAAGTTTCGTTATTACTAACGAAAAAATTGCAAAGGCTTAATTGATCGAGAGGTATTCGATAAAAGTGACAAGTTTGTTATATCATAGGCATTTATTCATTATAAGATACCAAGGTAGATTCAAAATAAGTTTCTACTACGTAAATACCATGTCAAAGGAAGTATTTAAATGTGATGTGTCGTGAGAACGATTGGAAACTCATATTCAAAGTACCGTTAGGTATGATGATACTTTTATGTGTAATGTAGGTCACCTAAAAACAGCTTTTGTTGCTACAGTAATATATTTATTTATGATTCATATTAAAATAATATTTTTTGTATAAGTAACCTTCCTTAAACTCGATCTATAAATTAGATGTTTCTCCTAAATAAGATAGCAAATCTTCGTAATAATCACAACTAATCATTATTGAGACAATTTGATCTAATTATTTAATTTAGATAGTGTTATTAACTTTATGTTAATAGATTACATTGAGAAATATATTATTTCAAGTTTTTGTTATATTTTCCGTCGCAATATACTTTATGCCATTTACTTACAGTAGATAATTTATAATTATGTCGATAAAAATGGTTCCTGTCTTATTCGTTGACGTCGGTAAGTCGATTTCCATAAAAGCACAGACGAGGTATAGGATAGACGTATCATGCAATGTAAATTTTTGTCCCACGGTTTTGGGGCTACGTAGCCCCATTACTTTTTTTTTTTTTTATTTAAAGACTTGTAGCCCCATTACCATTTTAGTGTCACATGCGACAATATCGGTTTAGAATGGAAAAAGGCAACAGCGCTACCGAAACGGAAGAGATTATAACTAAATATTACGATTGTTAATTATTTGTTACTGACATGAATAACAATTCGAATCAAACGATAGAATCGAAATTTAATGAAAAAAATCACACTAGCCGTACCATATTTGCAATACTATATTTATAAATTAATAACTTTTTGATATATGTATACATAGACCAAAAAAAGGGTTACTCTTTTCTTGATGCACTATATTGACTCGTGCCAATCTGTGAGGATACATAGTGGGAGTATGAGATCCTTCAACTTTAGACGCTTATATCTCCTCAAGTAATTTCCATAGCCAAATGATAGTTACACGTGCTTGTAGCTTGAAGTCTTAGCTTTCGAACGAGTCATAGAACGTGCAAATCGGCCGAAAATTGCATTCGATAGGAGAGTTCGCGCGATCGAAGTCGAAATCTCGATGTCAGAAAATCGACTTTTTGGGATCGACCCTTTGGAAATGGTAGTCTAGAGCCCCTAATCTTCGGCCGAATGGCCTGATCGATGGCACGTTCGAAAGAGGACGGTCCAGGGTACACCATAGGATAGGGGCTTTTCCCGTATCATCTCAGCATCATCGTCGTTATAGCTCCCGAAAGTTTGCAAGCTTACCGTACTCGTTCTAGTTGTCACAGCCATACCATGCAGGCATCATCTTGTAGGTTGAACTTCTAGCTATCGAACGCGCCATTAATCATTAGAATCGGTCGAGAATTCGTGGCGCTAGAAGCGTTTAAGTGAGCACCAAAAATCCTGATTTTTCACTTTTCTTTTTTCAACTTTAGACGCTTATATCTCCTCAAGTAATTACCATAGCCAAATGATAGTTACACGTGCTTGTAGCTTGAAGTCTTAGCTTTCGAACGAGTCATAGAACGTGCAAATCGGCCGAAAATTGCATTCGGTAGAGGAGTTCGCGCGGTCGAAGTCGAAATCCGGATGTCAGAAAATCGACTTTTTGGGATCGACCCTTTGGAAATGGTAGTCTAGAGCCCCCAATCATCGGCCGAATGGCCTGATCGATGGCTCGTTCGAAAGAGGACGGTCCAGGGTACACCATAGGATGGGGGCTTTTCCCGTATCATCTCAGCATCATCGTCGTTATAGCTCCCGAAAGTTTGCAAGCTTACCGTACTCGTTCTAGTTGTCACAGCCATACCATGCAGGTATCATCTTGTAGGTTGAACTTCTAGCTATCGAACGCGCCATTAATCATTAGAATCGGTTGAGAATTCGTGGCGCTAGAAGCGTTTAAGTGAGCACCAAAAATCCTGATTTTTCACTTTTCTTTTTTCAACTTTAGACGCTTATATCTCCTCAAGTAATTTCCATAGCCAAATGATAGTTACACGTGCTTGTAGCTTGAAGTCTTAGCTTTCGAACGAGTCATAGAACGTGCAGATCGGCCGAAAATTGCATTCGGTAGAAGAGTTCGCGCGGTCGAAGTCGAAATCCGGATGTCAGAAAATCGACTTTTTGGGATCGACCCTTTGGAAATGGTAGTCTAGAGCCCCCAATCTTCGGCCGAATGGCCTGATCGATGGCTCGTTCGAAAGAGGACGGTCCAGGGTACACCATAGGATAGGGGCTTTTCCCGTATCATCTCAGCATCATCGTCGTTATAGCTCCCGAAAGTTTGCAAGCTTACCGTACTCGTTCTAGTTGTCACAGCCATACCATGCAGGTATCATCTTGTAGGTTGAACTTCTAGCTATCGAACGCGCCATTAATCATTAGAATCGGTTGAGAATTCGTGGCGCTAGAAGCGTTTAAGTGAGCACCAAAAATCCTGATTTTTCACTTTTCTTTTTTCAACTTTAGACGCTTATATCTCCTCAAGTAATTTCTATAGCCAAATGATAGTTACACGTGCTTGTAGCTTGAAGTCTTAGCTTTCGAACGAGTCATAGAACGTGCAGATCGGCCGAAAATTGCATTCGGTAGAAGAGTTCGCGCGGTCGAAGTCGAAATCCGGATGTCAGAAAATCGACTTTTTGGGATCGACCCTTTGGAAATGGTAGTCTAGAGCCCCCAATCTTCGGCCGAATGGCCTGATCGATGGCTCGTTCGAAAGAGGACGGTCCAGGGTACACCATAGGATAGGGGCTTTTCCCGTATCATCTCAGCATCATCGTCGTTATAGCTTCCGAAAGTTTGCAAGCTTACCGTACTCGTTCTAGTTGTCACAGCCATACCATGCAGGTATCATCTTGTAGGTTGAACTTCTAGCTATCGAACGCGCCATTAATCATTAGAATCGGTCGAGAATTCGTGGCGCTAGAAGCGTTTAAGTGAGCACCAAAAATCCTGATTTTTCACTTTTCTTTTTTCAACTTTAGACGCTTATATCTCCTCAAGTAATTTCCATAGCCAAATGTTAGTTACACGTGCTTGTAGCTTGAAGTCTTAGCTTTCGAACGAGTCATAGAACGTGCAGATCGGCCGAAAATTGCATTCGGTAGAAGAGTTCGCGCGGTCGAAGTCGAAATCCGGATGTCAGAAAATCGACTTTTTCGGTCGATTCATCTTGGTCGTTCTCTCGGTGAACGGAGTATATATATTGATATTACCGACTTCAATTATTCGGTTGAATATGGTTCTTAAACTCACTGCTTCATATCGTAGAGGGCGTAAGAAATCGTATGTTTTTTCGTACGATCGGTATTTCAGTACATAGGACATGAAATCCCATAGGATGACAGGTCTATTCTTATACCTCGTCTGTGGTCATGATGTAAAAATTTAGTCGATAATTTGAAGAACAAAACATTGAGAAAACACAGAAACTTCGTAGGTTTGATTCTAGCATACTGAAATGCGTGTGTTGTTCGTTTATACTATTAAAATGACTGGAATAAGGCATCGATAATTTCTGTAAAAACTTGCAATTATGTAGACGTATTTTTATAGTCTCAGGAACATGTATAAAATACAGACTATAATACAAAACTTTCTGTGAATCATTCATACATTTGCAAACACTAACTTCGATATTATTGATTATTATTAACATTGTGTGATAAAAGAGCAATAATATTATAAAGATGTTTAGGGACAATTCAAAAATTGTTATAGAAGATGATTCAGCTCTGTCTATTCCATATGTTGTTCATATACGAATGGAAGATTTATTAGAGAAATTAAAATTATTGAATTATGACATTGAATTTATTCAAGAATTAAAAATGAAACCCATAAATAGGTGAGTTTTTTGCAGTGTTTTATCTATAAGATTTTGAATAACATTGTTGTTGTGTATTCGACAGACACTATTTTGCTATACCAACAAATCCAGGAGAACAATTTTATACGTTTACTTCATTGGCTGCGTGGTTAATTAGAAAGGCTGGTAAAAACTTTGAATCTCCTCAAGAATCTGATGATCCTAATTCTACAATATCATTGATACTGGATTATCTCAGAGAAATTGAGATTCCTATTGAATTCCCACCAAATAAACTTAAACAAGGAACCGGAGAACATGCTGTTTATGTGTTAGATAATTTAGCGGATAATGCCATTAAAGCCCAGAAGTTTAAGTGGAAAAAGTAAGATTTGTGTATTATACTCATAATATTACCATGCGTTACAAATTTTAATGTTATACATTTATAGGGCAGAAATTATACCTGATGAAGAAACGCCAGAACCAGAAATAGAAGATGACGATGCGGAATTAATTTTAGAGAAAGTTGAAGAGGAAATGATGGCTGAGTATGATGAGGAAGAGGATGATATTTTACATGTAGATGATATAACAAAACTTTATAATCAAACTACAGTAAGTAAAGTTTTATATTACAGATGGTAATGTAAAATTTCAGTTTCTATTACCTATGTATAACTTGTTGTAGAATGAAATGTATAAGCCTGAAAATATTTTGGAATCTAAAACAAATAGAGAAGAGTGGCAGTTGGAGTTAGAAAGAGTTTTACCACAATTAAAAGTGACTGTAAGAACAGGTAAAAACTATATTGTAAAAGTATCTTAAATGATAAAGTACACTTAATATATGATATAAATAATTTTTGTTCTAGATTCAAGGGATTGGCGCTTACATTTAGATCAAATGAAACAACTACGTTCAGATATCACAACAAATTTGACTGGCACCAAAGGACAATTGGACAAACTACATCTTGACATAGCAAATGTGTTAGATAAAATTAAAACAAGGGAAACTTTTTTGAATAGACAGTTGGAGCCTATTTTAAACGAATACAGAATACTTCAAGTGAATACACAGAATACAAATTAAGTATAATAAAATAGAACATTATTTTATCTATATCACTTATCTTATTTCAGGATGATTTATCAAAAGTTAAAGAACAATATAAAGAGGTAAGTGGTGGTGTGATAGAAAGAACAAGAGTTTTAAATAAGTTGACAGAAGAATTGGAACACATGAAGAAAGAAATGGATGAGAGAGGATCTAGCATGACTGATGGAAGTAAGTATAGATAAAATGTACTATAAATATATTTAATACTTTTTTTGTATCTATAAATAATCTCTTTATAGCACCATTGATAAACATAAAAAAGACTATCACCAAAATGAAAAACGAAATTTCTGAAATGAATATTCGCATAGGAGTATTAGAATATAGTCTGATGTGTGCAAGAGTGAGAGATCGTACGCAACTCCAAGAAGATATGAATAGCACAAGTAGCACCGTAATTATTTAAACAAACGATCTCTTTAACAAGGTTACTTCATTGATTATTAATCCGTCCACTTTGTGATACTTTACAACGTATAGTACAATTAATATTTATTGTAATTTAAAGTTAGCAATAATATAAATCGTTACTCTAAAATATAAATATTTATATCCCATCAATTCTTTCATTTTACGATCGTACATACTTATCTCGTGTAGATTTAATCGCCGTATCAAAAACAAATCAAAAGAATGGTTTGCCCGAAGCATTTATCGACCGCTTCTGTAAATACAAACGGTACGGTTTAAATTCCAACGATAAAGCATCGAAATATCGCTATAAAGTCCGAAATAATTCAATTCATTAATCTGAATGATATCGTACAGAATCTCGATTACAGTATATCACCGATCATCGGATAATTTAAAATTCTGTATGTAATCTACATAGATATCATAAAGTCATTAAAAGGAAAAAATAGCGTTAACATAACGTTGAGCCCTCGAAATCTCGGGGATTTATATTTCAAGCTGGTACACGAAATATTCTTACTAATGACGTGACGTCACTAGGAAAAAAGAATATATTCAGAGGTATACATGCATTCAAAAAGAAGCTTTTCAGTCGTGTCGTTAGACAACCTTAGTCTCTCGCATTCCTTCTTTTTATTCTCGCTTTAAATTTTTTACACATAGTCATTATTAAAGAGACACTTGCCAAAGCGAATTTCTATATTTATTATACTTTAGATATTTATTAAACTAATAACATAGTTCGTTTTAATATTCTACTTTTATATTAATTATAAAAAAAGAATTATTATTATAAAACAATATCGCAGGTATACTCGAAGACACGAAAGAAAGAAACAAAAAATTGACTTCGTCCGGCGTAATCGTTATGCAAAGCCCCCACCACTTCGAAATCATTAAGGAACATTATTTTAATCTTGGAGGAAATCCCTACTTCGGTAATCGGTTCCCCAACCGTATTCATGCTACTCTCAGTCGCAAAATGAAAGTTCGCGCCGGGCAGTCGGCGCGAAGCGTAGTCACGTTCGTATTTACCGTATCGGGTTCGTGCGTTTAGCTGCTTTTAAACTACTATAAAAGTGTGATATATTTGTACACGAGTAACCATATCAAAGATAGTACGTTCTTAATTGTCATATTACATCCAGTGGTCTTTTAAAAGGTATCTATTTCAAAGTTAATTATTTATAAGAATTTCAACACAATTGGAGTACATCAGTTCCTAATCACTAAAGTCTCTCTCTCTGCCTCTCATGATTATTTTGCTTTGCTTCAACCATCAATAACCGTTTAGAACGAAAAGTACTTATTATATGATTTAAAACGATTATACTCTATAATAATTTCAATCTGAAATTGATGACTATTAGCAATAATCGTAGCATGACCGTTTTATTCAATATTAATTATTATCGATACCGTAAAATGATCGTAAGAATATTTGTTTCCTTATTATTATCATTATATACTAACAATATGTATCATATCGCAGCAGCATTGATAACTTTGGACTTTAATATCATATCGCAATGGTACGTAGGTGTTGCTTAGATAATTTATTCTCCGGACGATGATGCTTTAAATTTTGTATAAAATCATACGAATGTATAGACTTATATAAAGTACATAATGATCGGATACTCAAATAAAACGTACGCTTTCTTTCAAGACACTCTTCCGTGCTTTCACTTTATACTACACAAGACGTACGTATATATCGTAAAGAGTAAAAATACCGAGACGCAATCATTATTATCGCAGGAAGAAATGGCCGAAAAAAAATAACAAGAAAAATTGTTGTGTTCCAAACGCGACAATAATAAAACATAAATCAACGTAAAAACGTGTAATACGACATCATGAACCTAAGGACTTCATGAAAAATTGATTAAAACGCATGATCAATAAGGATAAAAAGTTCGGTAGACTTGTAAATTCGTAAAAAGGTGAATCAGTTTCTCATATACGCATCAATTATCTTGATTCGTCATCGTTCTCTATAACGTATAATGTATACTACGGCCGGCTGGCACACACTAGGCAGGCGGTAGCCGAAATTTTGCGCAGCTAGTTTAAATAGCCAGCTGACGGTCATGTCAATTGTCTAGTCTAGTCAATTGACATCTGGCAGCCACATACAGTGTATCAGAAAAGTCTCCGTACACCCATTAAGATTTTCATAAAGAAAGTGTTCATGTATCTACTTCTGAGCGATAGTGTACATCCTTGGCCGCTGAATAATTCTGAACTTTGCGCTATATAAAGTAGTAATAATAATAACAATACATACATAATTGTTATTAATAGATATGTTGCTCATTTTCTGTACTTTGTTCTTTACGAATTATCTTGCATACAATGTTCCAATCATAAAGAGAATTACGTATATATAGAGAGAAAGAGAAATATATATGTTAGAAACTAGTTATGCGGTTGATATTTACACAGAAGGATGTGATAAAAAAAAAAGTATAGATGAGAGACATTTCATTGCGAGTATCTATCAGTCATCATCTGATAGTCGTACGAATGAAACATCCGGAACGAGAGTAATTTATTTCATTTGGAACTGTAATAACGTAATTAATAGTGTTAATCGTACGAAATGACTAATACTGATCAATTAGAGATGAAAACTATTGGTGCGACGGAACACACTTCGATTATCTAGTAAGATATGTAAAAAAATGTAATTCATGATATCATCTAACGTTCATAGTATACATTTGCATTCATTTATAAAATAATGATTATCACTCGACAAACGAGCTAGTTATCGCTATTTTAATACGAGAGCGGTCTCGTATATTTCAATTAAAAAATTTATCGAGACTACTTTGCTTCAACAACCATTTATTATGAATCGTCACTTTGTGATAATATTATCATTATTGTACTCTTGTAACGCTCTCATGTTTTATTTGAACGATATTTATCGGAGAATTAGGATTAACTTGGATATTTTCTTTGTGTTATTTGGGTGCGATTTTCATGGTCACATAATACTGTAGTGGAAGGTAAAATTAACTCGGACACGATTATATAAATATATTGGAATCTCCGAAATGTTTTCGATTATCGTAATGGTCAACGATAATTTTTTTTTCTCTCTTCGATCTGTATTACCCTACAGATTTCTTATCTCCGATGAAGGTAGTATCTGGATTTTTATCGTGTGATAAAAGTATATTAAATACCTGCACCCGTATATCTTTCGTCTATTGTGAGATGAGTTCTGAAAGTTTGATATATATCTCTGAAACACCTGACGCAGTTCTTCGTGGAAAGATCGATTTTTTTAAGTGATACCGCGTTAAGGAAAAATTTTAACCGATAGGACCGATAAAAATAAAAAAGAATTTACACGGTAGTAGTATTTTTTCAAAGAGTAAATTGTTGAATGTATCGTGGTTATTTATTTTAACGAGTCGTCAAAATATCGTGAATATTAAAAAAACTTGAACATGATACACAGGGGTACGATTTTTGTTAATAAGAGTACAACGATTATATTTTCCTTTTAGTATATTTTCGAATAATAGTAGAAATATGGTTATGACTAGTCAGAATGTGCTTCAACAAACAGAAAATGTCGACAAGCACGTATCAGATCCCCATAAACAGCTTCATAGTAGAAGGTAAGAAGTATTATCGTTGGTTGCTGGTCTTTTATTTGAAACTTTAAATTGTGTTTTTTCAAGGAAGTGATGCGTTGTGTGCTCTTTTGATTATTATGCCGTTTGAATATTCCCGCGGGTAGACAGCGCTATTGCAAACGATATATCGAATGAACAATAATGTATATACGTTGGGTGCATATGTAAACATATTGTCTTGTGAGAGTTATTATAGGTTATATTGTTATGATACGTATGCGTAATTATAATGCATACTATTCAGAGTTTAGATAAAGCTTATAAAAAATTGTTGGTACAAATGGCGACTATCTTGGTAGTAGTACTAACCTAGTTGCCTTTCTTTGAGCTGTTGCAATATTATTTTTTATGTATAGAATTTGGTATATATTGTTGAACATGTGTACTGTTTGAAGTAAATGAAATAAAATAGAGGAATATGAAATAACTGACACTTTTGTTTCTGACATAATTTCTATATATAAATATGAACGATTAAACACGTGACACTTTACCTAATTCATATATATGCAAAAAGAAGAAAACTTCAATTATGTCTCTAGAATCGGTAACTAATTTATATTCTGAAGAGGATTTCGATGAACACATGTAAGCTAGTAAATATGTGAAAAGTTGGCGACGTTATAAGCTTGGAATGATCTCATGAGAGAGTAATTCTAACAACGTATATATTTCATTAAAATTTTCTTTCAGTGTGGTCCCAACAACAAGGATGAAGCATTCTTCTTTAAAAGTTATAATAATCCTGACCATTGGGACGGTATTATTAGTACTTGGTACCATTGCAGCAGCATTTTGGTCATCTATTTTTAATTGGTTCCTTTTACGAGTGAGTTTAAAATATTTATATCTTAATAATTCTTAATATACATTAGATCCATTGTAATAAATCAGAATTTTTTTCTAGGAGCTAACATTGACACCAACATCAACCATTTATGGTCTTTGGGAGGAAACACCTATACCGATGTATCTAAAATTTTATTTTTTCAATTGGAGTAATCCTCATATTTTTGATGAGCCTTCTACTAGGAAACCAATTTTTACTGAGATGGGACCTTATGTGTTTAGGTATGGGAATTTAAATGTTCTTTTTTTTAATATTTAGTTCTGAAATATGTCCAAATTTACAGAGAAATTGACTATAAAGTGAATCAAGTCTGGAATGACAATGGAACTGTAACATTCCAAAGGCGGAAAGTATGGCATTTTGAAGAAGATTTATCCCAAGGAAAACTAACTGATTTAGTGACTAATGTAGATCCAGTTGTGGCAGTAAGTTTTATTACAACATTGATTTATCTTAACTTAGACTGTTGATTACTTTTTTTTACTACATTATAATTTTAATTTAGACGGTGGGAAGTATGATGAAAAATGAGAACAAACTTGTACAAGAAGTTGCTAACACGTTAATGTTTAGTATAGGAAAAAAATTATCTATTACAAAAAGTGTTGACGAACTTCTGTTTAATGGTTATGATGATAGATTACTTGGTATAGCAAAAAAATTAAATATATCAACTATGCCCTTTACTCGATTTGGTTGGTTTTATGGAGTGAGTGTAATGATAAATATATGTATATATATATGTATATGTATTGTTCTAAGCTTCTATTTATTTCCTCACAGAGAAATAATTCAGATACTTTTGAGGGAACATTCAATATGTTAACTGGAAAAAATGATATATTAGAAATGGGAATAGTTAAAGAATGGAATTTTGAAAGCCAAACGGATTACTACAGAAATGCTTGTGCAATTGTGGGTGGCACAAACGGGGATTTGTGGCCACCTCTACAAAATAATGAGACTGTGTCTATATTTGTACCTGACATTTGCACGTACGTGCAAAAGCATTGTTAATACTAATAGGATAATTGATTTTTATTTCATATTTGTACAATTTCAATTTTTGTAGGTATGTAACATTGACATATCAAAATGAATCTTTATTTCAAGGATTAAGAGGCAGTCAATTTGTTTCTGATGAAACTATGTTAGATAATGGTGACATTGTTAAATCACGCAAATGTTATTGTTTGACTGATAAATGTGAACCATCTGGAATTTTAAACGTCTCTAAGTGTAAATATGGAGCACCTGCAGTTATTAGTGCACCACACTTTTATTTAGCAGATAATAGTTATAGAAAAGCAGTTATAGGAATGGCACCTTCCAGAGAAAAGCATGAAACATTTGTAACAATTGAACCGGTAAGTATATTTTATATTTCTGAAGATACATATCTTTTACTAAAAGTTGCATTTTTCTAGACTACTGGTGTGCCGATGCAAGTAAAAGCACAATTACAACTAAATCTCTTGGTGGAGCCAATTCAGTATATGAGGTAAGGTAGCTAAGCTATTTTCATAAAGTTTTGTAGTTTAAGAAAACTCAAAATATCATGTATACCGTATATACATTCTATGATATACTTTAATTTTGCAGTATTTTTAAGCATGTACGAAAAACATATGTGCCTATGATGTGGTTTACGCAAGAAGCAAATTTAACTCCCGACTATACGAGTAAAGTTAAATTTTTGTTGATCTTACCTACATTGGGACTTGTTACTTGTATTGGTATTGCTGCTATAGGACTAATAATAAGCAGTATCGGTATTTTTGTTTTGGTCCGTCATAGATGGGAAGGAGAGGATAATCAAGCATTAATATCCAGAAATGATACAAATCATGTTAATAGAATGGTTGGATGATTAACACTTTGAGTAAAAATAGAAACAGTGAAAATATGAAAGCTATAATTTAGCTTTGTTTTGCATGTACGAACAAATATTTTTTACTGCCATCACTGTATTATCAATTACAGTAGTTTCATCTCTCTTATTCTTGGCTTTGATAATGATCTAAAAGTTTTCATATGCTCACTCATATCGATTTATATAGAAAAAAGAAATAACTTATTCATTACGAAATGTTATAAAAATGTTGAAATCTTTAGAGCGATAATCAAGTGCCTATCATAGAGATTTATTCAGAGAATATATAATACTAAAGACTATAATGATGCAACGTGAAACGATAGTTAATTAGATGTCTGTCATATTTTATCTATTAGTATATATTATAGAAAAGAATCTTAATTGATACATACTTCATAAAGATAATATATATATATATATATATATCGTTAAAGAAGATATAAAAATGATAAAAATTATAAGTATTATTGTGACGTTTTGTCCATAGAAAATCATAACTCAATCATTAATCAACAAATTTGTGTTACAAACGCGGTAGACAGCTTGATACTTATATCACCGCAATATCTGTGATAAACAGCAACAATGCTCCTAATGTATACACATAAGAGTTTAATTGAAAATATAAAGAGAGTTGTTTTATAATACAATGTGATTTTTCTATGCACCCATATAAATAACTTTCATATTATCAATTTATTTGACCGACTGTAAGAATCGAAGAGTGCTGAAATGAAATATCATCTGTCGGTAATATATCGCACTAAAAATGGTGTATACCTACCAATTTATTTATTTCACTCACACACCGAAAGATGTCATTGCATGTATATGATGCAAGCGTACGAACGAGTGATAGTTCAATATTATTGCTCACATTCAGGCACTTCGTCATGTATTTTTTAAGAACAGTCCGTATTCCATGGCATTTCTTCTGATCATATTAATCATGACGCGTATGCGACTTCTGTTCCCATATAGACGATGGGCTACCTTTTGCAAACAGAACGATCCATCATTCGTACTTTTTCCCGAGCACCCACGCACACATAATAAAGCATGTAGCCGTTAACGCGTTTGAACTTTATCGTAGGAATAATATTTATTTCCTTACCTCTTGCATTTCACGTGAACGATGAAAAACTTTAGAACGACTGGCTAATTTTTAACGAAGCACAAGAGATTAAACAAAAGGCGCTTTTTTACCATATTCTACGTTTTTAAAAGGAGATCACACTGCTTCTTTACCTTATTTAAAAGTCGGCCAGCTTTCGGTATATATTTCTAGATAACTAGAAATCGGATCAACTATATTCTTTTTGCTATTTAAAGAGGATAGCTCGTTACATATTCTGTTTTTTAATCATATTAATAATTTAACAAATTTTGGCAGAGAGACAAACTTTTGGAAAATGTTTCCAAGTTTTGGATTTTGATATCTAACATTGCTTAACATTTTTAAATTAACCACGAAGCGAAAGGACTTATAGTTCCTGAGGAAACTGTACCTAAAGCAGTGAATTATAAATCCCAACAATATTTATATCAAAATGTGTAGAATAGCCTGAAGAATTTTGTTAGCAAATAAAAAAAAATGTAATATCTTTTTGGCTGCGATCTTCCCTTAAGTACGGCATAGTACTCCAGAGAGAGTAATTCTGAAAAACTTCAAATAGTACAATGAAAGACGAAACATACCTGTATACGAAATTTATGAACAATAAACATAATTTGAAAAGATCATAAAAACGTGAATATGGATTAAAAGCAATTACACCTAACGATAATTCGTTGTATAAATTGATCGGTTATGCAAATTGAGATTGTCGGTGAATTAGTATTTACTTTATCGATTAAGCCGATCGGCGTGACAACCATATTTAATCCGGAATATGTTACATGAAATCACGCATACGCGACTAATTTATCATCGTCCAACGTTAACGAAGTGACTCGTCGTTGAGACTCTATCAAAAGAGTAAGATAGGGTGAATGAAAGGACTGAATTATGTCTTCCTCGATGAGTTCGCGAAGATAAGGTAAAGTTGCGATAATGGGCCGAGTATCGGAAGATTCTTTCACGCGAAAGGTTTATCGTAGCTGGGAATGATTAATGGAATCGTATCGTATCTCGAAGTGACATAAAAGAAAAAAAGGGCATAGAAAAAAAAAAAAAAAAGTAGCTGGTATAAAAAAGTAGACTACCTTCCCAAAAGTGGAGTCCCTTAACGGAAGCACAACTACAAAATAAAAGTTCTTCAATTTCGCGTCAAATATTAATTTGAATTTTTCAAGCGTTCGCTGGCATAGCACGAAGCATAGAAGGGAAATCTTTTCTTTAAAAAGTTCGACGTCTGTTTTGGGGGACGAAACGATTCCAACTTCTCTATAAGATTTTTCCCTTTTCGAAAGTTCGATATGTAAAGTTTTTTCTTTTTTTTATAATTTCACGCCCAGTGACATAGCAATCGACACGAATACTGACATTTCTTTTTAAACATCCGTTTAACAAACAAAAAAGACGAGAAATAGTCGAAGAACTACCCTGTGCGTTTAATTACTTGACGACGGGTCACGTGACGCGCGTACTCAAGTGCAAGACTTAATTACCCCGAGTCGGATCATGAGCACTTGCTGCAGCTTCTTGAATCTTTCGAGTCCTTAAAAGATAAAAAAAAAAAAGCTACGTATGAAAATTTCTTTTCCTCCATCCAACATAATTTATTTCTCTTTTATATACTTATATACGTGTATCAAAGACTTAAGTGGACTCTCATTTCTCTCACTCTCTTCTTCTCTACGTTTTCCTTCTTCACCATCTTTTTTATTCTTTCGTAAATATTTGCAAAGACGCAACCACATAGACTTCGCCGAGCTTGCGTGGGAGCTAAAGAAGCAAAAAAAGAATGGCAAACTGTAGGCGTGGGGTGAGAGAGAAGAGAAATAAAAAATAAAAAGGGAAAATCGAGCTACTGCTTACGTAGTAGCTAACATCCGTAATTCTTATAAAAAAAAAGGAAAGAAAAAGATTGGCAAAAAATAAGAAGGATGCTTTTCCTTCATGTTCAAAAGGTACCTCGCTCACGTGAAACGAGAAGGCGAATGGCGGGCTCGGTGTAAAAAAAGTCATACGTTGCATCGAATGTAACGGAAACGTTTTATATATGTATATATGTATGGATGTAAATACAAGGAGAGACATTCCGGGTTTATCGGAGCTGAGGAATCGAGGTACCTCGAAGCGAATAACGCACGGAGACGGCGTGGCCCGAGTAGTACACCTACGTGTTCGTTAAAACGATGGTAACCTCAGTTTCGCGTAGTCCGTCGTCGCGTTCGCGTCTCTTTCTCACTTCCCTTCTTTCAAATTTCGATCCGAAACTCTTGAACGACTTTGACCTGTAAACTCAAGAGTTTTACGAATGTATGTATTATAATTTATTGCCAGTAAAAATATTATAAATAAACTTTGTTTATTTAGTTAAAGACAATGTGAGAAAAAAGTTTTTTTTTTTAAAGAAATGCTGTCAGGGTTCTTTAGAAAGAATTTTGGAAATTTTTGTTTATCGCAAAACTCGTGCGAGTTGAGGTGAAAAACGCGCGTCGAGTATCGACGAACATGCCCGAAGTTTTCTTCGTAAAATCGTGAATGGTGATTGGCTAATGTGACGCGAATTTTGTTCGCCAGAAATTATGAAAAGTGTTCGCGGTATAACGAGTTGGGAATTGAAAGCGCAATTAATGGGTTATTAAACGTGATTACGTTAGAGGAATTTGTTTAGAGAGGATCGTGAAAAATGCTTGGCGAATAATTAAAGAGTTTTTTGTAATTAAAAAGTTATAAAGTGTGATTCGAGTAAGGAAATTTATTTAGGAAGAATCGCGGGAAAATGTTTGCCGGAATTTCAGGTAATTAAAAAGTTTGAAATCGTGATTAAGATAGGGATATTTATTTTTGTGACTTAAAAAAAAAATCAACGATCAGTCATGATTTTTGTTGGTAAAAAAATGAAGAAAAGTGATACTATAATATAAAATCGTACGGGATTTTCAAAAAGAGTGTCTAAAACGTTGAAACGCTTAGCGCAGAGGGCAAGGACAAATTTTCGTGGTTAGAAATAATGTAAAGCGGTCTCAAAGTGTCTGGAGTCGACTGAAATTATAATCCAGGATCTTTCCCTTCTCCGCTGGGAATTTTTCTTATTTCCAAGACTTAATAATTAAAGACTCCTTTGAATATTTCACGAGTTGTGACTGACCGCATTACGATCTACCGTAGAAACTCGTCCATTTGCCGAAAAAAAAGGGAATTTCGTACTTCTAATCACCTTTTTCTATTTGCATGTATAATTAGAAGAAGGGGAATGTAAAAAAGGGAGAAACGAAAAGGCGAAAGGAAGCACGTTCCTCGAACGCGTTCGTGTCTGCTAATTTTCCTCGGACTATTTCCAATTTAAACGACTATATCATTTAAATTTTTAACCAATTCCGTTGTTTGCATTTTTAAATGAAATTCGTCGAGAAATAAAATTTAATACCTTGGGCTCAGCTGTTCCCTCTAAGAAGACATTGTTTCAACGCTTGATTATTTCACGTGGAATTATCTTGTGAACAAAAATATTGGAATAACTGATTTAAAGAAAACTTAGTAGTTTTTTTTTTAAATTAGTATTTCCTTGTCAAATAAAAATAATCTTTAAACCACTGTTAAATCGAAAAGAATGAGATATGCTTCTTTTCAGTAGAAATGTTTTAATAATAGCCCTAAAAATTCCATTCAAGCGAGCATTTAATGTCGTAGCTTTTCTACACAAGTGCACGGGACTAAAACGCGCGGGCTTTTTGCGATCACTGGTGCGAGTAACGACGTAGATTGTAAAGGATATTTATTTCCTAATTAGTTTTAATGCTCTCACTATTGTGTTAAAAAAGCGTTAGCTCACCGAGATAGAAAGAGAGATGTAAGCGTAAAGTATCATTTGCGTATTCCACGAAAAACAAGTCAGCATGATATGTATCTATATTCGAGTCTAGTGTACCACAACTTAAACGAGATTAGCCTAATGCAGAGCTATAATTTCCATTAATTCCACTTTATTACTATATGATTTTAACAGTTTCAAACGTACGCGATTTAAAAAAAAAACCAGTTTCCACTTTCGATCTTTAATTTCTTTTACTTCGAAATTTCAATGTTCAGAATTTCTGAACCAACGTAAATTTTAATTCAAAAAATTCAAATACTCCAGACGATCGATAATATTTTATAACACGCATTCAAAAAAATTTGATTTAATGATTACTTAGCAGTTTAATCGAGCCATTCAAACCAATCCGTTTGTAGATAAAGAATTCGATGATAGAGACAAAATAGCAGAAGACGAACAACGTATATTATAGGAACACATATACAGGGTGGTCTACTTAAATATCTTTAGTCACTTGTATCTCGATGACCTTGAAAATTTCGGGAGAAATGACCTCAAGAAAAAAATAACATTTGCAAAGCATTCAACTCGTGATACCATTTACATTGCATTAAAAATATTTGTTATGTAATAACAAAGAAAGAAGATATTAAGGTGACTACATTTACGTGGAACACCCAGTACACATGCTTACATGTAAGGAAACGATTCTTCTTTGTTTCGTACTCGCGTCATTTTGATTTACCGATTGCATCCAACTCGCAACGTTTTTCGGAGCTAACTTCTGACAGGAGCACGAACACGGGCAGGAAGTTAATACCCGTAAATGAGAAAAAAAATGTGTGGATCGTGGCACGTAGGTTCGCTTGTCTCCGTCATGGTACTTTTAATCATTTTTCAAAGCCCCACGATATCGGGTATACCGAAAGAAAAAAATTATACAAACAATGTAACGAAACGATATAATACAAATAATAATCATAAAATATAAGATAATAAGACAAGGCGCGTTTAAGCTGGAATTAGATGATTTCGCGCGTGTGACAACAAATCCCAAAGGTACTTGGTTTATTTTAAAGCTTATTCGGAAGGAACGTAATGCGATTATGGGTAAATTCGACTAATCTTGTAATCCTTTAAGTTAGAGAGAAATTATTATCGGCACTTGCCGTTAATGTCAACCGCAAAAGAAGATTATCGCACTTTCTGTGTTACAGATTTCCTTCGAAGTTACTCCGAATGAAATAAATGAAATATATGAACTCTATTATTCCTGTTGGAACGTAAAAGACAAGAACACGGCTTTTAACGTTCAATTTAATGCATTATCGCGAAGTATCGTCGCACGAGCTCGGCTCAATTTATACTTGATTCAAACTTCGTTAACGACACTGTCGAAAGTAACTTGGCACGTGAATAGAAGTGATGTCTTTTTCGTGAAAATAAACAATTTCGTGAGGAGAAAAAGTGCTTGGAATATTTTTACGCGTAACCATAACGTTGAAATTCGAGAAGCAACTCGCTCGAGTTGACGACTCCGAACCACCGGTTTAAAGTTCTTCGAGCGTTCCGACTCGATATGACGAAAAGAAGAAGGAAAAGTTCGTGTTAGGTCGCTTCGAAGCCAAGCAGGTCTCCGAAAGATTCCATTTACGGATGATCGACGAAGAACGGGGATGAATTTTCGTGTTCGAGTTTCGTCATGGGGCTTGACATGTCGTCTGACGATATCGACGTAGAGGTGAGTGCAAAATTAGAATACATAGACCGACAAAATTTATCATGATGTTTTACTTTAAACTTTTATTCGTGTCTTTTCTCATTGTTTTGTTTAAAAAATATACATAACATTGTTTATATTTCATTTCGAAGCATATGTATTATACATACGGTGACCATACTTTAATTAGACAAAATAAAATAATACATTTATTTAAAAATATAAATATTTATTAGTAATCATGTTATTATTAAAAAAAATTTTAATTTTCTACACATCCACATACATATATCTATGGACCATGTTTATGTGCTAATATTCGATTTATTATTTTGATTAAAAAATATAGCTATATGGAATTTAAAAAAAGTAAATAAATTTAAAGGCCAAGTTAATAAAATAAATGATTGTCCTCATGAATAAAAGACACATGGTCACCGTAGTTTTACACTAAAGTTTGTCTATTCTTCAATGAGCATTATCGACCCGTAAGAATTCGTCCCCCGTAATTCGTAGACACCCCTACCATACATATATACTTTATATATGTCGAAATAAAACATACATATGTACATACCTACTTATTTCTAACACCCTGTGCACGTATACAAGGCCCCAGGCTCACATTCTCATATTCGATTTATAGCACACGAGGGACATCACGGATGTAGATACTTCAATCGAAGAGAAGACGTACCCGTCGAGATAAACGCCAGTGGTGATAGTGGTTCCCTTACCTTTCTCGATTTGTACGAGTGCTCTTTAGCTAGTAGCTCATTGAAATAATAGCAGAGTCATCCGACGTTTGCTTGCACGTGGAAAATACGAGACATCACACGACAAGAAACATGAATCGTGTACACGTACAGATTCTCTTGTGGCTCCTATTAGCCGTGCCATTTTTAACAGAGACTACGGATGACTCGCAATGTTTAGATCCCATAGAAGATGGGAATTTCACGAATACTACCAATTGTACGGAGACGATAGAAGATGTGCGTCAGAGAATGTACGAACAAATATTTCCAAGTTTCACCAATTGGATTTTGATAACTCTACATAGTATCATCTTCTTCATCGGCCTTGTTGGTAACTTCCTCGTATGTCTTGCGGTTTGCCGGAATCATTCGATGAGGACAGTCACGAATTATTTCATCGTCAATCTCGCCGCGGCCGATCTAATGGTTATTGTGATATGCTTGCCATCCAGTGTACTGTGGGACGTGACTGAAACTTGGTTTCTCGGTTCGACACTTTGCAAGATTATACCGTATCTTCAGGTAAGAAATAAGTTATTCAAAATATTAAGTACCTATTTTTAAGTTTATCGATTAAAACGACAATGGGGTGGTTTTATAGATTTATCGGAGAGTTTGGCGATCAAAAATATAAGATCTTTTTTTAGAATAATTTAAGGTTTTGCAAGAGGATAGAAGGATTAGTTTCCTATATATCGTATTTTCGTTTTAAATATTTTTCTTACAAAAATTCAAATTGTTTGGTTCAATTATAAAAAAGTTAGTCCACTTTATATGTTTTATACTATTCTTCAAATTATATTTAATATAATGGATTTTCATAGATTTTCCCTTAAGCCCTGTCTATTCAAAGGAAACTGAAGTTCATCCAAAGACTATTTTATCCAGTGAATATAATTTTTGCACGTTTCGATCATCATTTAGTTCCCAACAATGAACACGGAATAAAAATGCGTAGCACGTGCAAAGAAAGATTCGTATAGGACTGCCGGGTGTAGACAAGGAAAAGAAAGATTTCTGGGGCGGTAGAAAGTGTTTGCAGGTTCTTGTGGGAATCGTAGGGTCCATCGGGTAAGCTATTAAATTCACGGGAATAAAGGAAATGGGAGGATCCTTGTGAGTGGTGATCCGCGAATCGAACAAAATTTCTGAGCGAACGAGCGTGAAATGACGGGTTTCAAAGAGGTAGACGACAACAGGATATTCTTGCATTTTCCCCGAGAGATTTACACGACGCGCGTAATCTCGTTTTAAATGAATCTCTCTTTCTCTCTCTCTCTCTCTCTTAACGATTCGTCATCTCTTCATGTTTTTTTAAAGGCGAACGAATGTACAATTGTCATTCATAACGTTACTTAACGAAGGAACGTACCTTATATTTTATTGAAATTCCGTTATTGTTTATCCTGACAAAGTGTATCTCGTTCTATTATCATCATTCACGTAATAATTACGTATTCGTGTTACGTATCTCCGACAGCCATATTGAATCTTGCACTTTACCGATGTCACGTGATTCCATAAACGTGTCACATGACACCAAATTTCGTAGTACCATCGTCAACAATGATGGAATATTATTATTTTAAAGAAAAAAAGAAAAAAAAAAAAAAAAAAAAAAACGGATAAAATCGACAACGTGCTACAAAAGAAGAATATATCTTTTTAAATAATTTGAACAAAAAATTCCAACCAGATAGTATTCACTAACGTGGGCTGTACCACGAATTCTTTGTTTCAACACGTTCCGTTTGCGAGCATTTTTACGTTTGGTGTGTATGATATACCACACACACATACCAATGTATCACGTTTCAAGAACGTTACTAGCTTTTCTATGGAAAATCGTTTCTTTGTGTCGAAGGATCATACGAGAATTCTATAGCCGATATACCTATATATGTATAGTATCACATAGAAAACGCATGCAAGAGAGCGATACCGTCGCGCAACGCTATTTGTTTTATATCGTTTTCAACTCGAATTTAACCTCGAGACTTGTACTACTGGAGTACCTGGGTTACGTGGAAAAACACGATATACGAATTTACGAGCATTTCTCGCATTTTGCCAACCGCCATAACGCGAAGCTCTATTCGTATTTGCGTTATTTCCAACGTTTACGTATCCTGCACAAGCGTAACATATTTATGTACTTGGATTTTTATTGCTCTTTGTAATTAACGACGATACGAGCACGTATATATACATATATATGTATATAGAATGAATTTATACGCGTAGTCATTTTGAAGAAACAGTTTTGATGAATATTTCTCGCCCCTTATCTCGATACACTCCTACGAATGTAATATTTCTCTCGAGCATTGTTATATCGGCAATAACGATCTCGTCCTTGCACTCCTTCGTTCACTGACAGAATTCACGTTGATATACAATAAAAAAAAAGAAAAAAAACGCGTTCATCGCGACCACGTTCGATCCTTAATTTATACATTTAAAGAGATAATGTCTTTATTTCCATCGTGTTTAGAATTCCACATGGACTCGTTCGGTTTATCGTTCGATGAATTTTTTTCCTTTTTTCGTATAACCATTTTGCGATATGTGTATATACAACTCGATTATTCGAACAAAATGTGTATGAGTTTGAAATCGATATTCTCTCGTATCTCACGATCGTTATAAACGAGTTAGCGACGATCTGTTACTCCGATAGTCGTATTTTCGCGTTATTTTGTATCTTGTGTTCTTTTTTTTAGCGAATTAAAGTCAATTGTTGTATGTATACATATAATATGATTTATCATAAGTATTGTATACAAATTACATTTGTTTATTCTATTTTTTACTTTAATATGATATTTATAGATTCAATTTAAACATTTCCTTTCTAGAATTCGCGCCTGTACGATGCACTTTCGTTGCATGTACGGTATCTAGTTCACCATCAGGACGCTAGATGGCTCGATATGTTAATATCCTTTCTCGCTTGCGATCTAACGGTGAAAATACGATATAAACTTCGGTCGACGTAATACCTGATTAAAAAGGGTGCTCGCTACTTCGATAGCGCGTCGGTTTGTTTTTCGGACCGGCGGGGTATGGCTATCAAGACATACCCAGTACGTAATTTTTGTAGACGCGGGGCTGTTGGCTGCCATTTCGCACCGACGCCTCCTCTTATCCATATTCAATGAGAAACAACATCCGAAACTCCCGAGTTTTCCTTCCTTCGTCAGGGACACACAAAGAGTTTTTTCTGATCCATACATATTTAATCACTTTGAAACATTTCAATTAGAAAAATTTATGGAAAGAGAGTGAGACGTGAAAGAGACAAAAGAATTATAAACCATGAATTGGAGGTTTACGATTTATTACTTCGGATATTTCCGATATTCACAATGAGAGAGAGTAATGACTCCCATAATTTAGTTCTAGAATGACAAAGCACGAGTATATTCGAATGAAAAATTAGATAGTGGGAGGGTAGCAATCTAATTTCCTTTGAAATAAAATTGACGGGATGGAGTGAATCTTCATGCCTGTGCCATTACCTCAACGACATCGACGAACGAGTAATATTTCACCCACGGAAACAAAATGACGCTACTTCTTCAAATTACCGTTTCAAATTACTTCTTGATTCTTTTTTTTATATGTATATATGCACATACACGGTATATTATACGTATCTATCCCACGTGCCAATATACGTTCTTTTTTTATCGCCATTTTGCGTAAATTAATAGTCCTCTTGAAACATAATGCAAGAGTCACAATACCGATCTACGCGTAAACACGAGATTTACACGTTCGAAGAAATAAAAAAAAAGTCTTGCACTCGTCTCCATCTTAGAAGGGATTAAACTAAAAAGAATAATGTATGATCACTTTTTTATGACCTCGACAAAAGATTCCGTGATTTTTTCTCGCGAAAGAGGAACGCGTCCATTAACACAATAAACGAGTTATCGTCAGTCAAAAGAAGTCCCTTTTATCTTTCTGATACTAACAGCATTGATTAATGCACTTTACGTGCTTGCGAATGTAAATACGTGACTTTATGTGTTCTTCGAGAGCATAGATTTATACTGGAATGTGTAATTTTACCTATCGCGTGCTCGAATGACACGTGATGCCCTAACTACGTATTTTTTCGACTAATTACAATGAAACTTTTTCATTACTTTATGATAGAACGACCATGATCGAGTCTTTTCTACATATTTTTCTTCTTACGAAGTTAAGATGTCCGACTTTGCCGATGTAAGAAAAGAAAATCATTTTGTTATCGCTAGTGAGCGCGAAAAATATGAACGGAATGGCGAACTACGTTCGTTTCCTTTCGATTCGCTCAAATTTAACCTACACAAGCAACGAATCTTCTTCATATTCGGAAAATTATTCCGTTCAGTAGTTCGAAATACGTGCGTTGAAGATCAACTCAATCGCGAGCGATAAAGATGGCAGAACGATTGTCACGCTCTCTGGAGGAATAAATCGTAACTGGGGCGCCCATTTAAAGGCCGTTCGATTAATTCCAATGAACATGAGGGGTAGGGATCGCATAAACCGATTTCTCGAGAGGTAGTATACTAGTCCAGCTGCGATATCCGAACGGATTATCTAATATCGAACTGGTAACAATAATCTACTGTTATATGAACTTACTTTATTACCTATTGTTAGCATCCAACATAAAATTATGACTAGGAGAGATGCATGCTTCTGAGAAAACTCGATTCGAGGAGAACGCTCGCTCGTGGTTGCTCCAATAAAATTTAATAACGTTAGACATTAAATATATTATATTAAATATTTTGCGTACACTAAAAAACGATGACTCTTAAAATTCCAACTCCACGAAAATTATCTCGGTAGCAGAATAACCTCTAGGTGGTTGAAACTGCTTAAATAAAAAAAATTATCTCGGTACAAGTGAAAAACATAAAATGAAAATAAAAATATTATAATTAAAATGATCTCTACGATAAATTATATATAACAAGTACCGAATCAGATATATCATTAATTATAAAGGGTGGGAATGTTCGGAAACATTATCCTACGAAATGGAGGTCCTTTTAGATGTTACTAAAGACGATCGCAAATGAGGCATCGTCAGTCAAGGTAATTAAAGGGTGTCCTAGAGTGTCCTAACCGAAACTGTGATGAAGTTTGGCCTGTAGCGGAACGTGTATCGGTTGAAGGCACGTAAAGCCGATTGCTTATATTAGATGTGGCATCGAGCGTGTATTGGCCCTGTGGCTCGTACGATGAACGCTTTCAATGGCATTGTCCACGGAAATATTATTACTCGGCCGGTTTATCACGCTTCTGCATATGCATGCGCGTACATTGTCGCGTTCGAGCACGGACCGCGCATTTCTAACCCCGATTCTATCGATGCGTTTTCCTGTCGAGGTCACGTGCCAATGTGTGTCTGTGTAACACGCACTGTCATTGGTTAGCAATGTTAGAATACCCTCGTGTCAGTCATCGAAGTTACGTTTATAAATTGACAATCGACAAAAGTAGGATTCCCCCCCAGGGTGTACCCTACTACGATATACAGTCAGTCACGCAAATATTCCGACGCCGAAAGTTAAATATTTTTTTTATAATTTAATCAAACGACTTGAGTTTTTGCAAACATATAGAAGGATTAGTTTACTATATATAATATTTTTGTTGTATTGAAAAACTTGCTATCTTCGAAGTTACAGAGAAAATAAAAAATCTTTTTCTAATTTTTTATCTGAGCTTGTAATAAAAATTTACAAACTGCATTTTGTAAATATATGCATATTTTAAGTTTCATAAAAATTTATACATATTGTTTTATGACTCGCGAAAAAAATCGCTGTATTGAATATAGACACACGAAAATAAAAGAAATCAAACTAATTCGATATAGATCTTGACTTACTTTTTTTTATAAAAGAAAATTTGGAAAGTTACGTCAGGCGTACGATCGTTGGATATAACTAGAGAAACTATTTGATTTAGGAAGAAAGTTTTATCGCTCTCGAAATGCGAAAAAGACGTTCCACGAGCTCGTGCACGTGTGTACGTACGTAAATGCTCTTTGGAAATACGGAAAACCGGAAGCTACGCCCTAGCTTAACACACCGGTAACGAGGACGTTCACGTGTATATAGTAGTATATATGTAGATGCTGTATCGTACATAATAAAGCCGTACAAGGGTGGTTCTATAGAGACATACATTATCATCGCGATTTCCGACATCACGATTCGAGTCGATATTAATCCTCTTTATAATCCTCCTCTATTTCTTTTCTTTTATTTTCAACATGCGTGAATTGCCGTCCTGTTTTACGGAAAATGTAATAATACGTACAAATAACGAGGAACCACGTCGTAGATTTTACGAGTAGCTACTATAAATAGTCGGGCGTTATAAAATTTATGGATTTTACGAGAACCGAGTTCAGAGTCGAGCATGTCGGATAACGTAATTATATAGGAAGAGAAAATTTGAATCTTGCTGATCGCCTACGTTATAATTGAAGACAAGAAGCTCTTGAGGAAACAAGGGAGGAAGCGAGGGTTGTAAATACTTAACGATAATACGAAGGTCTTGTCGATCGACGTCTTGGTAAAACGCTCTCGGAATTTGTTCTACTCGTTGAACGAAAACAAAAGATCCGATAAACGTTCATAACACGTCGTAGAAGTTGCCTACGCATCGTTCAAGTGGCCACGAAAATTGCTGAATATGTGAAAGATGAGATATAGAAAAAGAAACGATAGTTCTCGGACCAGCTGTTTCGTTCAACACCTGGGACCTAATCTAGAACATACATTAGCAACAAATTTATTACGAAATCGTTTATCGAAGAAACAACCGCAACTTTCACCCTCCACCCTCTCAACTTTTATCCAACTTGTCGAAGAAGAAAGTTATCGACGAAAACGGTGAAAAGAAAAAGGATGAAAAGTCAAAGGGAAAACGCTCGTTGCGAAGTCAGAATCGAATATTTCAATTCCCTCTTCTGGTAATCCAGCTCACTTTGTGTTTGTGTTCACCAAAGAGATTCAGTAGTGAGCTAAACGTAATCTGACTAATAATTGAAAATTAGGATTGATATAAATCAAGTTATTAATCATGATTACTGAGTTATCTCAACGATAATTGACTGCTTAATGATTATATTATATAATTGATTACAAAACCAATGATTATTGACTAATTCTGTTATGTATTTGCTTTTAATCTCGGCAAGGTAGCCAAGGAACGAAAACGTTAAACAGCCTACGGCACGACGTGTTACATTTGATTCTCTGCTACCTAAGCAAAGAAGACAACGCGATATGAGTGGATGCGAGTTACATGAGACGCCATCTTGAATTCTTGGAATCTTCTTTGGAAGAACAATATTTATATAATTTTAACAAACTGGTTACCGTAGACAAAATACATTGAACGCTTTATGAAACGTTTCCTTTTATTCGAAGATGATTTAAAACTGATGCTAAAGATCAGATGATAACGATAAATCATGAAAATGTTGCCAATACAAGCCACGATATACCGGTGGTCATTCGGAAGTTGCAGTCACACCGGATGGCCAATGTCCTACGTGAATTATGATAGTGAACGGCAATAAATTTGAAATTCTCGAAAATACGATGCAGCAGAATATCTGTCGAACGAGTGCAATGCGTATTTGCTTGTGATTTAAGATTACGATTTAAGAAATCGGGAAATATTAAGGGTTGCAAAAAGAAACATAGCTTATATGTAGTTGCAAATGTACGATGTTCGATTTCTTAACCCAGTGAGAGTCTGCTAACCAAGTATTACATATCCACATAAAAAAACACCTGTAAATATTTTAATACTAAATATTAGCGTTAAAAAATGGTATTTTATTGTAATAAGGTATATAATTCCAAATGCAAAATATGTAATATTTTAAAACTTTTTATTTCAGTTACTTAAAAAAACGAGATCAGTAAATTTTTGAAACGAAAAATAGGCAGTTTCTAAATAGCTACTAAAGTATAAAAAAAATTATTTTAGCTTGATAAAAAACCATACGCCAATAGTAAATATGTATAACAGTCTGGGTTAATGCTCCGTGTGACCGGATTTTGAAAAGAAACCGAAAGATCATGAAAGAAATCACGTCTTTTAAAAGATACTATCTCTTATCTCTTCGTGGATGGCTCTCTAATCTTCGTTGAAGTACTCTAAAAATAGTGTCATCACCACGCATTACAGCACAACGCACGAGATGCGGTCAGCTATCCTAACGACGAAAGAAACATCGCGTGCTGGTATATTTTATCGAACGGCGGATCAAGTACCTACTCAGACGGACGAAACGATATTTCATGCGGTATAAACTCTATCTCGTGGCAAGATCTGCCGGTCTATAAATTTTTTACGACATCTATCTTTTAAATTTCGTAATAGTTTTGTGGTTTTAGCGAATGAAACATTTTCTTAATTGTTTCGGTCGGTCACGCTGATTTAAAACGATCACCATTTAACGAGTCAAGTTTTGACGTTCGTACTTAAACGTTTAACACCGTGCAAAGTTGCCATCGAGAATTCCATGGACAATGAGTGATAAAATGCTACCTCGTCGTTCGTGTCGTAAAATGGACCATTACTGTACCTTTATCGTTTTTTATAACGGCTTGTCGAAACCAACATGTGAGTACTTTTAAACGAGTCAAGACATGACCAATAATTTCCACTCATATTTTATGACTAAATTGAATTCTAAGGACACTACGTATCGACGTATCCTAAATCTTTCCAGGAAAATCCCAATGTAGGACGAGAATCTACGATCACGATCTGGTCACGTAAATATCGAATATCGATACAGGTTAAAAAAATAAAAAAAAATTGAACGAGAGGAAAGAACAGGCCTGCAGAACAAAAAAGAGTTGAATCCGCCTAAAAAAACAATAGGAAGTGAGAAAGAACTGTCGATGATCAAGAAGCATCGTAAAATAAATAAAGAAAGGGAGTTTCGCCATATTGGAAAATCTTGCAGTTTTATTGGCCGACGTAGAGATTAAAAGCTCCGCTTGCTCTCGCAAGCCTGTCCGTCGTCAAAGCGAACGGCCATTACCTTGGAAATTTTCCTTTTTTTTTCTTTTGAGCTTCTTCTTCTTCAATTAAGATTGGACAGACCAAGCTGGAGTTACGGCGGCCTCGTTCAATAAAATCTACTTTTACGTTGTGATGGTTCTCCGGCATTGTCCGGTTGCTCTAAACGTATATTTACGATACTTTGTTCAGTCTAAAAGTAATAAAACAAACAGCTCATTTGACAACTTATCTCGTTTGTTAACAATTAATTATACAAACTACAATGTAGTATTAATTAGTTGTGAAATAATGGCGGTTAAAGAAGCGCGAATGTCGCAATTTTTGAAAAATTCTTACGAGCTATCAAATTGTGAATGACGTTTTTAATTTAAGAAACATGACGATTTACGTCCGAAAAATCCATCGTTTTCAAACGTAACCTACATGACGCGAAGAATTTATCGTCACTTATCCTCCTTGATTGAAATTGTTCAACGCGTAACAGCTGTTTGAAGGTATATACGTGAAAGCTTAAACCACTTTTACGCGTTACAGCAGTTAGAAAAAGGGAATTTGGAATGGAAACTCGATTATTGCGTTTTTCTTCTTACAAATTAGGTCCATTTTCATTTTATACATTTTCGAACAAAATGAAGGATCGTAATCTAAAGTTTAGTTATCCGTTTAGAATCCTCTAATCAAGTTTTCGTCGATAAATTATCGACAATTTAGGGAGTAAGTGATAGTACTATCAACAAGTAAGATTTTGTCGACAATTACGTCCAATAATCGATGATTAATCATATAAATCAAGGTAGAGACTAATTATCTTTGCGAAGTAATGGCGGTAGTATTTTGAATAGACTCGGGGGCTGTCTTTGTACGCGAAGCTAATGGATGAAGTACTTGCATATACATACGTTTCGTCGCGGAGATTCACCGAGGTTATTAATCACTTTACTCTCACGCCACGAATCTCGAAATCGTAGTTCTACGAAACAACCATGTCATGCAAATCGTGCAAACGAAATCATGCAGTGCAAACGAACTCCATTGAGTACGTATGCGTGTATGTATATGTGTTCAACTATAGTAGACCGCGAAATTCGAAATACCAGACGATCGTTGAATTTATTTAAGAAAAAAAAAAAAATTTTACGTCGTCGTTCGTGCAAGTCTAACGAAGATCGAGGTCAAGTGAAGCTATTCGTACGTTTTACCTTTAATTGTATTTACCATCCTGCACCCACGCACACATCTATATCTTTGTGTATTTAATTTAACCCTTTAATTGTATTTACCAACTTGACTGTCGCACAAACACACTTCCGTTTTTGTACATATATATAATCGTGGGAATTCAGTCGTGGCTTGCGTACGTCGTTTATGTACTTCGATATATCGAATTCATTACACATTATTTATTCGAGCATTCGAATCGTTAGTTTCAAGTGGGTGCAAGTAATTATAGCCGGTATTTCCATCTATAATTTAGATTATGCCAAGTTGGATATATTCGAGGGATAAATTCTTAAAATGAATGGATCACGATACAGCCAATAATAATTATCGAATATTATACAAGCCTGTCCCTGAAGAACTTACAAAGAAAAGTCAATTAGCAAGATTTCCATTAACCTACTTGGCAGCATGGCGGATTTTCTTTTTACGATTATTTGTGCGGAACGATTGACCGAGTGCATCTAACGTTCATTCATCGATACTTGCTCGAACTTTTAATATATTCTTTTTTTTTATGAATCTACCTTACATACTTGTTCACCTGGAACAAACATTTGTTACATAAATCGATATTTCGATTTCCAAGAAGCTAACTAGATTATCAAGATATATGTGTTTATGGTCTAATTTTTTTTTTAATAAGGAGAACATAGGCAATTTGTAATAAACATAGTAGAAGAAAAAAGAAAAAAAAAAAAAATTATTATAGCCGCAAAGTAATATATACAAGACCTTCCATTAAGTATTCATTAAACTTTAGCGTACCGTAAAGAAGTAATTATTCTTTTAACGATGATACGACGATACGATGCTGATTCTTATTCCCTAGCCCTGACTCCGTGGAACGATGGAACGAAGTAATCGAATTTCCTACTTCGAGGAGATCGTTCAATTCGCGTAGGAGGATATATACCTGAGCTGCTTCGATTTATGGCTTTCTCAGTTACAGTAATAGCTAACTTTTTACCCCCTTTTTCTTCATACGATATGCTTTAATAAAACGAGTGACTTTTTAACGATACTAACGATAGATGGCTCAACAAAACGCTTCGGTACCATTCAAATCATAAAGCATAGCAAACAAAAAATAAAAAAAATGATGACAAACATCGCAAAGTATGATTTAAATTAACGAATGCAAGTGTCACAAACCTGGCAATGACGTATCGTTGGAAGCAGCTATCATTTATCCAATGTCACGCGAATGTGTTCTAAAACAGAATGTTTACGAGTGACTCGGTGGAGTTCAATGTGATCGACGATATTACTAGCACGCATTTCTTTGACGTGTAATAAAATTAGAAATTATAGATAAACTTTCATGCGAATTCTATAATGTCCGTGAAGTTAGTAACCTCGACTTTGTAATTTTGAAGAATGATGTACAGAAAACATCAAAGTTAAATAACCAAATTTCAATATCGTGTTTTAAACGCACCGACCGACGCCATCTTTGCGAGTGCGTATAACAGATAACTTTGATTTAATTGAAACGTGCCTCACACCGTGTACGTACGATAACAAACGCTCGCGAAAATGTTCCATGTCGGACTCGACGGTGCTAGAGAGGAAAAAAAAAAAATAACGGAAAGAAAACATCGCATTCGCGTACATGCAAACAGCACACGTAACATATATGCATACATATACGTATCACACATATATGCATCGTTACTTGTCACTTTCCAGAAGATATGAAAACATCTAACGAACGTTATGAATCGTCGCGTTACCTACGATCTCGTTCTACATTCTCGTTTCAGTTGCAAGAAAAGAAAATGGTGGAATCCATCAAGATGATCTTTCATTCTCTCACATTTTGTTCAGTGAGAAAGAAGAGTCGAGTTAGAGTAACGTAAGGAACAAGGAAAGCAATCAGTAACTTTCGACGTTCCTCCGTCGTTGACGTTTTCTTCGATAGATACGTACTTTTCTTTTGTACTTTTCCCTCTCTTCCCTTTTATCTCCCCAGTGAGACGCGCGATTTCGCAGACTAGAGAACGTTGGCGCCATAATCGTATTTCCAAGTAGAAAATTAAATAATCTGTACCATACCTCAGGGTTTTTTCTTCATACTTGTTCTTTTTATTTCGTTGTAACGGAAAGGAATCCATGGGGAAGTTATTTTTTCCTCGATTATTTTAACACGTGCATATCTACGCGTATTTTCTTGTAAACGTGTTAGGTCGATAAAAGATGGAAGGAAAGAATGAGAGTGAAAGAAGAAAATGATTCCATTCGATCCTCTATTTCTCATTTCCACTATTACAATCTTACTCGGAGATAACGATTGTCCCAAAAGTCGTACTCTATTTTTGAATGTCTTTCTTACCCATCGGAATTAAAGGTTCCCTGGGGCACTATGACGTGCTACGTAGCAGTAGCTTTAGAATTAACGCACCCTAGTTCTCGAACTCGTTTTGCAAAAGGAGTGATTTCTATTGTCATAAGAATAGAAGGAAGGAGGATTGTGTAACTTTTATGTCCAAATATATTTTTCTTGAATGAATGAAGACCCGAGTGAGATGTTCCATTGTAAACAATTTTTCTTCGATGCTTTAGCTTCTGTTTCTATGAAATAATTTTTGAAATTACCTTATCACTATTTTCATAATATCACAACATTATTTCATTTGGACAATATTAATTTAATTTAAATATCAATTTAATTTAAACTGACCTTGAATATGTTAACAAGGTGTTCAAACGAGAATAATCTGTTATAGTCAGTATGCCAACGAAAGTACATCGCTTTCAAGCAGCTTTCGTTAAACTATAAAGCTCAAAGTGAACGCGAGAAACAGTTCACAGATCGCTTTTACGTCCGCTACCGGAGTCGATTAAGTGGGCAAACGCGTGTCACGGCATTTGCCAAGCTTAGCCGGGCCCTTTCACAAATATTCAAGGATTCAATTGCCGATGACAGGCATTCTCTATGACGAGAAATCGAATGCTTGGACAGGAAAATGAATAGAAATTCTTTCGATATATTTGACAAAATGAATATTTTCTACTTCTGTTTTCCAAATAAAATCCAAATTAGACCGTATCACGATATATTAGCTCGATGAAAGAGGTGAAGGCATTGATACTGCGGAAGAAAAATACCGCATCGGCTCGCGAACAAGTGCTATGCTAATTTAAGTAAATTACCCCGTCCTTTCTCAAATTGCAAATTGGATTCGTTACGTTCATTTTTATATCGCGTGCGTAGTACGTTCGTCCGGCCAAAATACTTCTCACGATTCATTTGTACGATCGTTTCTTAGGCTCTTATCGAATGAAGAATGAAAGAACTATAAAAACACGACGAGAAACGATAAGATCGTTAATGGATGAGATTTAAATGAAAATATCTGTTTTCCATTTCTGTTTCAGACTGTTTCGGTGAGCGTTAGCGTTTTAACGTTAACATGTATATCGATAGACAGATGGTACGCCATTTGTTATCCTTTGAAATTCCGATCGACCACGAGATGGGCCAAAACAGTTATTTTTTTTATCTGGACTGTCTCCTTTATATTCGGTAATAAAATTAATATATTCTTTTTTTCCTTTATATCAGATTACGATATTAATAATAATACGACACAATAGTAGGTACACGCAACACGAATGGTGTATAATAAAAGGAACATTTGTATTCTATATAGATATACCAGATATAGTATTTCTTCGTACAGTAGCACCTGACATTGAAGTGGAGACGATAATTTACACACAGTGTAAGTCATCTCTGAGTGCTGAAAACCAAGCTATATTGTGGGGCATAAAGCTAACGTTTTTATACATCGGTCCATTACTTTTCATGACGATAGCTTACTGGCATATCGTACATGTACTTTGGCGCGGAAATATTCCCGGACATAATCGTAAGTGTCGTAATAAATATGTAGATATTGTAATATGTTTATACCATACATTATGTTTTTCAGTGTCTAACGAGGTGTGTCAGATGGGTGAGACACCTTCAACTGGAGTTGGAAACCCAGAAGGTCAATTAAGATCCAGACGGAAAGCAGCAAAGATGTTGATAGCCGTAGTTCTCACCTTCGCCATTTGCTACTTCCCAGTGCATGTGTTCTCCATCCTGAAGTACGTTGAGAAAATGAGCGAAAAAGATAGCTAAACAAGCATAAAACTTTACGATAACTATGTAGCATTGTGAAGCTAGAAAGTAAATTACAGGACGAAGTAAATATTTCCGAAAAACATTATAATATTTTAAAAAATTCATTTTTTCCAGGTATACCATGCTTTTACCGAACGGCGAGTGGCCAGTTAAAGCCATCTTGTTTATTCATTGGCTTTGTTACGTCAACAGTGCAGTAAATCCTTTGATTTACAATTTCATGAGCGGTAATTAATGCATTTATTACATTTTTTTAAATGTTAAGTGTCATGATCGAAAAATTCACGCACAATAACATTATATGTATAAAGCACATTTAGACGTTAAAAATAGTGCACCTCGTTCGAATTTCGCTCCGGTAGAAGAAATTATGTCATCCGCAAGAACAATGGACTTTATCGAGGAAATTATTTCTCAGCTAAATTATCTTACGGTAGCACCTTTAACTCCCATTTTTTCGCGATATCCGAGCGTATGTCCTTAATGAACGATATCGACAAGCTCGTAACGCGATCTCTTTTTAAAGGGGATGCACGCGAATTTTCCCTCTATGGTATAACATAAAAGAAAACTGTTCTGACCGTTTAGGGTTCGGGCTCGCTCGAAACACGACGATAAATCTATTTTCCTCACTGCTATTGTATAACACAGGAATCATAAAATGGTAAACAAGGGGAAAAAATAGAGGAGTATCTTTTTTTATGTCACATGTTGACTTTCATTAAATTTCTTCCTTATCTTGTGAATAAGCAGTGTCAATAAGAGAATTGAACTATATTATATACAGGGTGTTTTGTAATTCTTATCAAAAAATGTTATACGCATCATTACTATTTTTTTTTCAATATACCTATAGAAAATAAATTCATACATATTTTAAAAGATCTTATTAATGAAGAAGAAAAACATTGATGCGATAAAATATCTCGTGATTTTAGCGGTGAAATATCTCGTCCTCATTAAAAAATAATTGTCTCGGGGCAACTTTCAATCAGGCAAAAATACTCGTAAAATAAGAAAGAAGTTATATCTAGATCATCGATAAATTTACGGGCAACTTTTATTAATAAAGTTTCTGGATTACCCGGTATATTTCCCACCAACTCTGGTGGCTTAATACGTGTATCCGCATACTACGTTCCGTATTAAGAAAATCCAGTCTTAAAAAAAGGGCAGCCCCCTTTTATGACATCTTTGATATGACCATACCCTAAACGTCTTTCATGCATGACATTGATCTCGTAACTGTATCTCTGTATTTTCCGAAAAGTACGGTTATATAAATGCCAATTTACCGAGTCGTATAAAATTGTGATATTTATCCTTTAAGTTTTAGTTTTTTATATTCGTTCTTAACGAGTAATTAAATTGTCAATCTTTTCAAAGAGATTATAGATTCACCTACAGGCACTTTATACAAAGTACAGAACAATTTATGTTTGTATACAGATATAAGCATTTCATCGAACGTTATTATCCGTTATAATGCCCGATAATGATAATAACGAACTCATTAATCGAATACAGTTTATAGAAGTCTATCAATCACGTGACACACGTCAAACTTCAAAGTGAAATGTTTGATAGTAATGAAGTGCGAACGAAAAATACATTATCGATCTTGTACTTTGCGCAAATCGTATTATACCAACGATCCGTTTAATCAAACAGGTCGTCTCTGACTTCCCCAGGCTTTCCGGGACTAATCGATTTTCATTAAACAGACAGCCTAATCCCGACATATTAGGAAAGAGCGACGTTTTCCGGTAAAATTCAATGCACCGATCGATAACGTTATATTCCTTATAGGGTAGGTTTAACGGTGAATAATAATGGTTACGCCATAGATATCAAATGGGTTTTTTTTTTTCACTCATAAGCACAGGACAAAATTCATTTCTATAATATTGATCTATATGATAGATTATATTCTACGAAGTATGGAATTGAAAAAAGAAATATTTTTCCAACAAAAAAACAGCCAACTATTTTACTAACCGAACGATAGGAACCCTACTTTACCGACTATCTAATATTTTTGAGTTAGAAAAATACGCGTTAAACTAATAACGAAATAAAACATTTGTGCAGCAAATTTTCGATATAAACGAAATCGAGTGGAAGAAACGACAAAAGATGGGAAAAACAGAAAATAAAGAACTCCGTTAGACTGAAATAATGTAGGAACGGAGATCCAGGAGGTGTTATAATTATACTTTATAGGTAAGTTCCGGCAGGAGTTTCGACGTACTTTTCGTGAATGCACTCCTGCGAATAACGCGAACGATCGTCATGCGACTCATCGGCTCAGCAGCTACGCTTATGCTACGGGTAACGGCTATCGTTCTACGCTCCATTGTTACCGTGACCCTTTCTTATCGTCCATAAAACGGCCGTCCTGTGCCAAGAGATCCGTAGACGTCACGATGGAAACGAATTTCGGTGGAACGCATGACAGAACAGCCACGAATGGTGCCAGCCGCGAAGTCGATTACGCTTAGGGTGAGCTATGTGCATGATTCTTGTAGATATTGGCCCCTCTGTCGGTAAAATAGTTGTTATAATAACAAAGATAATTAAAAGTACAGAGAAAGAGTCAAGAGAATATTTCTTTTCTATGATCTTTTTTACGATCAAAGCATGATCCATACAATAGGATGTATATTGTCCATATACTTTTGAATATACGTATATTTAATATCATTTATGGATCTATGTTAGAAGTATATTGTGATATACTTGTGATTTTTAAATGTCGTAAAATATATAAATAGTGATATTTATATATTACATATTATATGTATATTAGTTATTATTTATGTGTTATTATAATATAGCTTATGATATAGTTATGTATTGTAATATCTATCTATAACACATATTAAACATATACATGTATGTATATATAATAAAAAACCTACATATGTATATATATATATATCACATATTGTTTAATATGGTTGAATTTATCTTATAAAAATCATTGTAGCGAGTAGTTAGTATTAAGTTATTGGCCTCTTTGAAGGAGACCAGTGGAGATGAAAACTTGTATCTACTTACAAATGACCAATAACTATACGTTATGATATTACGCATGTAGCTTACCCCTGAGCTATCGACATATGCTGAATTTGTATATATATAAACAATTACTTAGTATTCAAAATTGATTTAATTTTCTTTCAGTTTAATTACTTCTCGCTGTCGATAGTAATCGTTTTGTTCTTTTGTTCTAGGAAAATTTCGAAGACAATTTAAACGAGCCTTCCCATGCTTCAGAAAATCGAAAAATCGAGCTCGAAAGAGCCATATCGCTAATATCACCAGTTATTTTGCTGCTAGATCTCGTGCCACGATAAAATCGATACAAACTACGAGCAACAGTAACAATGTTCAACGAAATACCGAGATCATACCGTTAAGTGGAGTCGTGATTGCTGAGCCACGACAAAATGGCAAAGTAGAATAAAATAAAATGATAGATTCTTATCATAGCGACATGAAACAAGATACATTTGCCGATGCTACCTTCAAGCATTGAAAACTTATAATACTCATTGATATACATATATATATATGCTATTTTCTTTTGAACCAAAATGTGATCTTGCTACCTGGATATATTGAAGCTTAGATACGTTATTATTTTAGCATTATGCATAGCCCTTATATATAGATATATAAAATTTGTTGTTATAGTTCACTTATTTTATATAAATGCACACACGCATAATTACTATCATCATCCCATAATATATTGACGCCTCATATAAGATGTATTTCAAATTAAATATACAATGCTTGAACACGATCAAAAAAGTTGAGCTATCAGAAACTGTCTCATTTTATCTTGTAAATAGACTTAAATATTAAACAATTGATTCTTTTTATAAAAGAGAAAGGACGACATTCTAAAAGTGTATCTCGGATAAATGAACAAATATAGACGCAATTATCATGTTAAGTGGCAATTCTTCAGTTTATATTTCCGCAATAATTGTATCTTTTGGTATTCATAACAATTCTCTTATGGTACAGTTGAATATACTAAACGGAAGGATATCTACAAAATTTAGTTAGAGTTTACGTATGTAGTTCCTTTACGCTATTCGGAGTAGGATTTTATAGTAATCTTAAAGCTGTACAATTTTCTGAAATATAAGTATGTATGTATGTGTTTGCAAATGAAATTGAAAAAAAAATATATATATAAACAATTATATTTTACCGGATGTTAATAGTGTTAAATGAAGGATTAATGTAACGTACAAATCAGATCTTATCTGGACCTGTTATTTTTTTTTTTCTTTTTTTTCCTTATGGGTTATATATTCGAACCATCAGCGATACATTTTTTTTATAAGCTGTAAAGATTTTTGTAAGGATAGAAATAATATATATACATATGTATATACATAGTTAATCGCTGTTACTCGAAGAACCGATCAAAAATACAGACGTTCCTCTAAAAACGTGATTAATGGCATATATTTAAAATATATGTTTAAGGTTGTGTGTGTGTGTGTGTGTAGATCATGCGACTTCATAAAAAATATCTCCTTTTTTTTCTTTTGCATCACTCTTTTTTTTCTTTTTTTTTGGTTTGTTTATTTGTTTGACTCTCTATACGATGAAATAAATGCATTTCATGCAAGATATCGCGAAAGAAAAATAATTAAGCTTTCTTCCTAGTAGCGATTAATATACAACTAAAATTATGCGTTTCAATAAGAAAATACGCTAAACATGTTTTGTTTATTTGATTGTGTAAATAGATAATTCGAGTCACACATGTACATGAAGATTGATAAGACGATAAATGGAATAATTATGCACTGAACTGTATCGTATTTACAGTAATCATGTTGCGGAGAAATCTCAATCCTTTTTTTTTTAGCGTCTTAATAACTTTCACGTAATTCGAAACGGCGTAATTATCTAACTTGCGATGATATATTATATACTTTAGAATATATTATATAGGATGTATTTGTTAAATATCAGTACACATAAACCAACTATATTTCTAGTTGGAAGAAAACAAAGTAACGAATTGGGGTGAGAGAAAGAGAAAGAAAAAAAAAAAAATCAATTAGTCAATACAGGCATGAAGACAATAGAATTGCGTGCTAGATATTACCAGAAAATGTTAAATATATGGCAGTACAGTTGAATATGATTCAATGGAGACCAGCCATAAATAAACTGTGATCAGCGTTTATAAATCTCAATATATCGTCTATAAATTACATACCTCGATCAAATTACATAATCGGTAAAGAATTAATACTATATCTGCTACATGCTGCCGTACAGGCTTGTTTAACTGGACGTTCAAGATATATTGCTGCCACGTGGCGTTGTAAAAGCCATTTCTCTCTTACGAAAAGTAATTGACGATTGATCGTCCGTCATCACTATTAGTTTTTATATTAAAAGATCCGTAAGGAGATTCAACAGAGGAGGTGCTATGATAGTTTACTAGCAAAGCCTGACATTTTATGTAACAGATACATCCTGCTTCTGGCAGAAATCTGAAATATATAGTATACAATAGCATACAAGAAGCAATTTGCTGAGATAACTAACATCTGATTGGCTTGAAATTTCTTTTTGTAACGTCTCTACAAAAGTTCTTATAAAATTGTAACCAAACAAGAGGATACTTCTGTGATAAATCATCTCCTTGGAACTTGATTACTATAAAGGACATGTAGATATTCTAATAATTCATTCAATTGATAACATCTCCTGTGTATTATTTAGGCAACTGCTTCTTCAACAACAGAAGTTTCAGGAACAGTAGTTTCGAGCTTGGGTGGCTCACTGTCAGTCTTACCAATGTCCAATTGTATAGACTTTGAAGTAATTACACTTTTATTATCTTCAACTGCCTCCAATATTTCTTTATTACTTGTGTCTTCTATCTTATCCATTGTAATAACTGATGTTTCTATAGATGCATCTACCTCATCGGTATTTTTAGCTATATTTTCTTCATTTCCTATATTACTCGATGTTATACTTATGTTATCTTGCTTCTGCTGAATAGTTTCCAATTGATCATTCTGTACATTTTCAAACTGTCCTGGAACAGTCTTTTGATCACTTTCCACTGAGTTTCTATTAACTTCTTGTTCACTTTGTTGCACAATACCAGGTTGGTTAGTTTGTTGATTCGCTTGAATAATTCTACCTCTGCCACGACTACTTGAATGCTGCTGATTATCTGGGGGTGGAAGAATTGGAATGGCTGCCTTTGGTCGTCTTACAGGAGCTGCTTGTTGCTGCGTCTGCTGCTGCTGTGCAGGACTATAATAAGTACAACCTTGTGGTGCAAACAGCTCTTGAGGCGGCGGAGGTCCTTGCGCCTGTAATATTATTGATTAACATTAGAAGTCTCATAGAATCAAATAATAACTTGAAGATCAAACCTACTGTATTAAATTATAACCAATTGAAATGTATAGCTTTAATTATTGCATTTACCTGTACTGGAGGAGTAAACCCTTGATAGCCTTGAAAATTTGGTTGGAATGCTGGTCCATTAGGCCCAGGAACATAATTAATTATACTAGGAGGAGCAGTTTGAGGTGGTATAAATTGAGGTGGTGGTACCAAAAATGGAGGTGGTGCATAGCTAGCAGGTTGACCATTAGGTGGCAGAGGGATTACAGGTTGCCCAGCCATAGGAGCGGCTGGAGCAGCAACAGGTGGAGTTTGTTCAAAGTGTCCTTGAGGATAACCTGTAAAAACGTGAAGCATGATCTCACATTTAAAAATGAGAGAGCAGTTATAAAGTAATCAGTGGAAAGGTTATCAGATATCACTGAAGTTCATTTTGAAAAAAGGAACGCTTTTAATGTGGCTATAGCATGTCACATCTTACCTTGAGAGTCTAAAACGCCTCGTGAATTTCCAGCTATATAAACGCATATAAAATTACTGTTAATATTACATATAAGTCATTAAATCTATGCACTAATACAATGGATAGTTTTATAACTTCAATTATTATTATTATTAATATTAAACTCATATTTTTTGTTCAATTACCTTGGGGAGTAAAATATCCATGCTGTCCATGTTGCCCATGCTGAGCATGTTGAGCATGCTGTCCATGCTGAGCATGTTGAGTATGCTGTCCATGCTGAGCATGTTGCGCGTGCTGCCCATGGGGAGGCTGATAATTCTGCTGTGTGGGAGTTTCTGGAATTGCAGGACGTTGGCGTAGGCTGGAGTACCGCTTAGGCCTATTGCCAGAACCATCTTGCTGTTGCTGTTGCTGCTGAATTGTTTGCTGTTGTTGATGTCCCTGCTGTGATTGTTGTTGATGAGATTGTTGCTGTTGCATTCTTGGAGGCACAGTATTTGGTCTTTGTTGACCAGGAGATTGCGCATAATAACTCTCTAGAAAATGAATTTATAAATAAAATTTAATGTGCTTATTAACCATTATTCCGTTTCTATAATCTTTTAACTTACTGTTATGTTTACCACCTTGATGATATTGTGTACCATCATTAATGTTAACATGCTTCATGTCATGTGTAATTTGATGCTCATCATCATGGTGTATTGTATTGCTACGTCTATTTTCTGAAGTTATTGGTCCAGCACCTCGGCCCTTTGGTTTATTTTCAGCCACTCTATTGCTTAATATATTATTATTCGCATTTGCTTTAAAGCCTCTTCCGCGAGTTCTACCAGTTCCCAAACTTCCAGGCTCTTGTACATTTCTTTTATTACTGTCTCTTGGTGGAGCTTTTGCTTCAACCGATTTCTCTGTATCACCACTAGATCCACTATTTCCATTTGGATTCTGGTTATGTGCTCCATGTTTCCCATCTTTTTTCCAAGCAGGGCTGTTAGACTCGTTTGGAGCTTTGTTTTCATTTCTACAATAAAAATATTTAGAAAGATAATTAGATCAAATATTAATTTTAATAGTATCAATCACAATATACACATACGTGTGACCACTGGATGCTCCAGAAGGTTTTGTCTTTTGCCCGTCATGCTGTGGTTGTAAAGGTGGGAAATTTTGTGTTTTATTTACAGTTTTACTTTTACTATTATACCATGCTGATGATATCACTGGTTCTTCTACTGTTGTGGGAGAATTCTATAATAACCAAAGTTGAGAAAATAATTTTAGAATAGTTTTAAAATTCCTCACAAATCATATATATGAAAATATTAAGTAAAAATAATAAATTCAGGGTTCATACTAAATGCTGACCAATGCATCAATATCAGCAATATGTCCTTATTTAGGTAAATAATATAGATTAATGAACTTTTATACAAATGAGTATTTACCTTATTAGTACCTAGTGCAGGGAAATCTTCTCCACTTCGGTTAAACTTTTTATTATTACTTTTAGCTGCTGTATTAGTAGTAGTTTTGCCATATGCATCTTCATCTTCCCAGTTACGTGTATACTTATTTGGTCCACGTCTGTATAATATGTATATATGTATATAAACAAATACACTCACACACAAACATAAAAAAAGTCTCTACATTGAATAAGAACATACTTATCAATTAATTTTTATTTAAAATCTAATGCATACCCATATCTTCTTCTCCTTCTGGCTCTAGGTGGTCCTTCTTCATTTCGGATATCATAACCATACACTGCTATCAATTCCTCATGACTCTTAGGAGCTTGTTCCTCGTCATTATATCTATCATGATCCCATCTATCTTCCTTATCCTTCCATACCTTTTTTTCTTTTGTCTCTCTTTCATTTGTAGTTTCGGTATTATTATCCGTAACTTCGTCGGTAGTTCTATCATCGTGTTCGTAAAATGTTCCACGCTTAGGTATGTACTGGGGATTCCGTCTATCTTCGTCATCATCCAATTGCTTTTGAGGCTTCTCTTCCTCTTGTCCATCTCCACTTTCTCGCAATGCACCTTCTTGAGACTCGGCGTCAGAATCAGTCACATAAACATCACATTCTGAATCCTGGTGGCCATCAGTTTGTTCACTACTCTATAAGGTAAGCAATGTAGCCATTACACATAAATCTATTTATACGCATTAATCAAGTTAACACGAAATATAAACGTGTCTATTGATTTAACGAAAATTGAAAAAAAATTTAACTCCAATCTCGCACTCTTTCACAAGTCCAAGTGAACGAGATGAACGTAACATTGACGGAACTGACTAATCGGTAATTCACTAATGAAATTAGAATATTAAACTGTAGCGACACATTCGAACATAATATTGGCCTACTTAACGAAAACCGAGTGACGAACTTTCGACCTCGTTTTTTCGCTAGCGAGAAAAAAATCGTCGAATAATCGCGCAACGTTTCACAGCGAACGAAATATATCGGTCCGGGACGTATCTCCTACTCACTTGCGTTTCTTTCGTGGCATTTAGTTCCTCGTAAGAATCCGAGAGATCGTCGGAACCGCAGGACTGATTGGATTTTCGACGACGTCGCGTATCGGACATGTTATTTCGGGCGAAGCCACGCGTTCCGCAACCGTTTCCGTCCTTTTTTTTTCTTTTTTTTTCTTTCGTAACGATCGAAGGCTCGTTGATCAACGAGAAGCGTGGAGAAGAAATTTTGTCGTATCCTATCGTCTTTCTCTCCCTCTCCAGACTCGAACGAGATCCCGTAAAAACTCCCCTTCGCCCACGACTTTGTCACTGATCAAACGATCTAAGTACACTAATTAAGAAGGCACACCGTCCTCGTGTTTTCTCAACGGTGGCGGCAACGATTCCGTCAGATCGTTGTCAGATTGCTCGGGAGCAATGGCGGCCATGTTGAATTTGACGTAACGAGAGGCTAGAGAGGCGCTTTTCGTGCAAATATTTCATTCGTGATAATTCATTCGTACGATTTAACATATCAAAGGATATTCTAATTTAAATCAAGTTACTGCAAATCGTGCGAATTATTCATAATTAGTTGGTCTTTTGGACAAAAGCAACGTTTGATCAACTATTGATTATTTAAAATTGTTTTAGAACGATTGCCGCGCTTATTCGTATAATTTTCGCAAAGTTCGTGCCACCTACGAGCTGTGTCTTGTTTTTAGCACTACGTGGACGGTGGTCATACCGGGAATTTCGTTTGCACAGGTATGGCATGCTGTTTCAAAGAACCCTTTCTTTTTATTTCGTATGAATTTATCATACTGAATTTTTGTAATAATGTTTTATGTGTTTATTGACTGCGTATACCTTTAGTCACGTATAAAAGCAAGATTATATCATTGATTTTATTACATTGCAGAACGCTTCAGTACAAAATAGTCATTAATAAATTATTACTTAAAATTTTAGCGTACACGCTTGTCTTATTCATCGCCAAAGGTGGCGCTTTAAACTATTTGAGCGATGAAACTGTTTCGGTGTGATCACAAATTTTGTTAACGCTCTCGTAACCTTCATATTTTTGTAGAAAATATGGAAAAATAATTATTAATTAATAAAAATGTGGAGGTATTATTTCATTTTCAACGTGTTAAGCGTTATATTTTCTATAACACGGGGACATGAAGCTAGAAGTTTTGATGATACTGTTCTGTTCAAAATTAATTGGCCAGGCAAAAGTAGTACAGAATTATTAGTAAGTATAATAAAATCATATTAACAGAAACTCCATACAACTTCAAACTAATATAAAATACTATAATATTACTCCGTCTTTGTAGGAGCCTCAGGGGAATATAGAACCTTATTTTATAACAACTGCAAATAATGAACGTTATCAATGTTTGATACCTGATACAATAGAACAGGAACAAAATAATGCTGACGTTTACAAGGGACCAAACCCAATTGAAATGCTATCAGCATTATTTTCCCAATATTCTTGTTCCTATAGGGTAAGTTATTTATAAAGAAATATGTTTTAAATATATAATAACAAATTTATTTGCTGAATATATAATTTTTGTTAACAAATAGTTAGAATCATATTGGACATACGAATTATGCCACGGCCGTTTCGTACGTCAATATCATGAAGATAGAGAAGGAAAGAAAGTTAATACTCAAGAATATTATCTTGGTCTTTGGCTTGAAGCACAAACTGATGAACTTTCTACTGAATACAAGGAGTTAGAAAAGAATCCCAATCGAAAGGCAGAGATACCAGTAAAAAAAGTAGATGGAATTAATATGCCTTATGTTGAAATAAAAATGACTGCAGGTTCACTCTGTGATTTGAACAGTAAACCAAGAATGATAAGAGTTTTATATGTGTGTTATCAACATGGCAAACACGAAATATTTTCACTGAAAGAAACATCAAGTTGTGAATACGAGGCTATTGTTCTATCTCCATTACTATGTCAACATCCTGATTACAAGCCACAAAATTTAGAGGAAAATGAAATTGAGTGTCGTCCTGTAAATAGTGCACCTAAAAAACCTAGGGCACTTGTTGCAATGGAAATAGAAAGTTTGAAACTACGACATCAAAAAGTGACGGTAAAACCATTTAAAAAACATTTATATTTAATCATTTTCTTATAAATATACACATTTTTGATTGTATATAAATTGAATAAAATACATTTATTTCTTGTATGCATTTTATATACAGTTGTAAAGGCTTCTTTAAGTAGTGCATGATAAGTGAAGAGTATTTGGCACTTAATAATTAATTCAAGTTAAGCATTGCTGAATCCTACAAGCATGTAGCCAAATTAGAATGAATTTTCCACTAATTCCAGTTACAGGAAATCATATTTACTTCTTTTTTAATTTTGCATAATCTTAATTTTTTCTATATTAAATTGCTTAGTTCTAGGCGGTACTAAATAAATAATTCCTTTATTTTTAAGTTTATTTATTGTTTATAAACTGAATTTATTATTTCTTACACAGGATAACAAGTTGCAGAAAGCCTATGTGATCATCCATGTAGATAAGGAGGGCCAGGTCAGAAAATTTGCATTTTTGGGAAACAGGCTTTATGCTTTTTGCCCTTGTCATATAATGCCACAGGCTTAGGTTTTGTACACACTTATATACGAAGTCGAGCAATTTGTGTATCTAGACAGTGGCTACATAAAATCAAGCGATTTTGTATAGAGTATCAGGAGACAAATTTATGTCTATAGACATGCTTTTGGATCGAAATCGCAGAACTTTTGTCGTCTATTTGAAATGGGTGACATGAGACAATTGTTAGACAATGTCGCGCGAAATTCGTAGTGTGGACGTTTTAACTATATTGTCTCTAGTTTTTCTCTGGGAGCCTAGCAGATTGTTTCTCAATTTTGTTTTGTTCTTGATTGTGTTGTTTAGAAACAAGGCATTCAAGTGTGGACATGTGACAAAGTCTCTAGATTGTCTATATACATGTTCTATACACATGTTTATAGACAGTCCCTATACATGTCTTCATACAATCGCTCGAATTTGTATACGAGTGTGTACTTAGCCTTATGCTGACATCTGATTCATTCTGCCCCTTCTTCATCTACGTGCATTCTTTCTTAGCCATATATCTTTAAACATTAATCTATGCATTAAATTCTACTTACAACTGTTAATAACTCTTGCATAATAATTTTTTATTTAATATGCTTAACTAATCTATCTCTGTTGCAGTTTTGTAATTAAGGTTACAAATATGGCATAAAATAATATATATTCCTCCATTTTTATTAGTCCCATATAGTTACCACAATTAATTTTTATAAACAAAGCATAAATATGTTATTAGCATAATTAATATTAATCGTTAACTCCAACTTTCATATAGAAATTTAATTGAAAATCTCTATTTTTAATAATATGGTATACTATTTATTTCAGGATGGTGATCCTCGTGTAAAGGTTGAGATACGGCCTGTAGATGTTGTTGATAAACATAATAGTGGAGAAGATTCTGCTATTTCACTAACAGATCAAAACATAAATGCTGCAGAAATTAGTTCAATTCAAAATTTTCTTAGCGGCAAAAATTGTTTACATGGTGTAAGTAAATATGCTTAATGATTTATTCAAACATTATAATATCTTTTATTGTAATAAACAGGGAAATGGTTGGTGGAAATATGAATTCTGTTATGGGCGCTCTGTAGTTCAATATCACATAGAAAAGGATGGTACTAAAACTATTGTTAATCTTGGTAGATTTGATAGGCAAAAGCATTTAGAATGGATTGCTATTCATCCATATAAAAAACCAGGTCCACCAGAAGTGCGCAAACATTTATCACACCTTTATAGCGATGGAAGTATGTGTGAACAAACTGGTCAATTACGCCAAACTGAGGTATAAACTTTGCAAGTTCAAATACCAAACTATGTATTTTTTAATCATTTTAGTTATAAATTCTATGTATTTGTTGCAGGTAAAATTAAAATGTGTTGAATCTCACGTTGGCGCTCCATCGAGTGTATCATTATTTTTATTAGAACCAAGAACATGCAGATACGTGTTAAGAGTTGAATCCCCATTAATTTGTGATATCTTAGAATATGCAGATGAAAATGGTCTTTTAAGTGAGAAATTTGAGGTAGATTTTGCTAAATTGAAAACAACAACTCTTCATGTAGACCAAGATGATCTTAATGAAAGAATAGCTAATGGAGATGATTAATGATATTTGAGTTCTTATTCATTCTTAAAAACCCAAAAAAAAAAAATACAATCTTGTAAATTATAAAACTGATGAGACTAATATGACTGTAATAAAATGGTACAACTGTCAAGTACCAGGTACTACAAGAAGACAATTTACAGTGATCATTGTAAATTATACTTTGTTTATATGTATAATTTCTGTTAAATTATGTAAACATATTTTAATGAATATAGGTATAATAAAGGTAGAAATAAAATTTTCAAAAAGAATGATAATAATATATAAATTTTACTAGCGATACAATTATATTTCCAACTTACAAATATCTGTAATATAAATCATAAAAAACATACAATTGTAAAATGACTATATGATTATTAGACAATGATTACACACCAATATTGAGACCAACACCAACACGAAATTGTTGTTTCATATGATTTAAAAGCCCACTAATGATTAAAGATGATTCTGGTATAGGATAAAGTCTCTTCTCAAATACACAACCAAAACTAGTTTCAGAGTTAGCAATGCCCTTAAAAATAAGGTCAGCTTCTGGTAAATTAATTTGATATACTATAGTGGCAATTGATTGACGAGTCCTCATATTAGTTTCCAGTTCAACGCCAAGTTGCAGTTGTTGACTTGCTCTTTTATAATAACAAACATGTAAACCAGCTACTCCTAATGTAGCTGACCATGTTGTAGGTCCTGTATTATACCTTAATGCTACACACATTAATGATTGCTGACCTCCAGGAACTCTGGAATCCCTAAGGCAAGCTAGTTCAGTGCCCAGTGTAATCCTAGATGTAATTGCTTGTAAGAAATGTAATACAATGGTTCCATGCTGCTTCAGAATATTTGGATTTGCTAATGTTAATGCAAATGTATAATCATTGGTTCGATATTCTACAGAAGAATTGAAAGCCTTGTACTTGCAATTATCAATCTGTGCAAATAATTTGTATCTAAATCTACATCCAAGGGTGTGTATAAAATTTGCAGTTACATTCCCATTTGGCATAATATCACCCTTTATAATCGGATATCTCTCATCAAAACCCACTGTCTTAGTTCCAACATAAGATGCACCAAATTTATATCCAGAAGGAGTGACAGAGCTGAATGTTATTGTGTGTGTTACATTGAAATGGGAACTAAGAATTTTGTTAATTATTAATCTTGCGCCTTCAAAGTTTTGTGGATAAAGATCTTTCACTTTTTTATGAAGATCCTCGAAACTGCCTGGATTTCCAGGTTTCTTGTCTTCCACGGTTGGACATGGTACGCAATCAGGAATTTCTGTCGCACTTGAGGTTACGTAAGGTTCTTGCTCTTTATTTGCGGAAGCATATACAATACCCATTACGATTACGGAAAATTTGGGTAAATTTGACGCTTTTCGAGATGTCCATACATTTTATTATTGTATAAGCCCGTGAATTCAAATTGAAATGTCTGAAAGTTGACAAGGTATCCAGATGGCGCTCTCAGCGAATATTTTATAAAAGCCAAACTTTATTATTAGTTGGGTTGTTAAGTATATTATTGTTAAAAATATAAAAAACACACACAACTTTATAATTGTTATTTCCTCAAAAAAGTGTAAAATGGTCTATAATTACAAATTCGCCTGTAAGGAGAAATTTTTAATTGACGCATGCGCAATAGCGCAAACTCGAAGGTTAGCAATATTGTCAACAGATGGCTCTGTTGGATCATTTTATACTTGAGTTTCTCGTAGTCACTCATTTAGGGTCTTATTCCTTTATAAGGTTCGACGAAATATGTAACAGTGGAAGTGTGTGCTAGTGATGGCACAGCTGAACATTGATCGCTAAACGTCGAGATTATGGCAGATCTGCTCAGTGGGTGTTGTCACGTGGTCGCTTCAAGTAGCTTGTGTTCGGCTCCCGATTGCGCGTGCATGTTCGTGATTTCTCTCATGAAATCTCGGATACGCACGCCTGCACGGTTGAGTCTTCACGTCGCTCCTCGAACTACCGCGATTTCCAAATTGGGGGGCAATCGAATAGGTCAGACGAGGTAATTTGTCGCTTCCATATATAGGCACTGCGGAAAAGCAGTATGCCATTTTTTATATTTTTTTTTTTATAGGTATACGCCATATTTGAGTTAAATGTTTTCATATTTTTAGGTGACAACAAAACTATCGAGAAGATAATGAGTAGATAGATTTAATGAACACGTGTTTCATATGTAAGAGATCGTTATATTTCATGTTAAAAAAATAAATTATACAATTATATTCATGAATACATGTTTAATTTCAAACGTTAAGTCTTTTCTGGGTCTCGCTATTTATCTCTGACGCAACTTGCGTAAATAGGAGGTTCCAATTCCAAGAATCATCTGGTTCTTTCACCAAATTTTCGTTGTATAATTTTTCGGTAAGAGGAAAAAGATTGATCCCGTCCAACGATGTAAATGCTTCATTCTTTATCAAATCAGTGTCTAATTCTTTGTAAGCTGTAACTCGGTTGGTATCGACCCTAGGTAATCATAAATATTTCACGTACATTATGTAAGAATATACAAACATTTAAAATTTTTTTGAATCTAAAAACCTAGCATAAACATGTTCACTTACACAGGTGCATTAGAAAGATCGGAAAGAACATTGTCTTCTTGAATTTCATCTAAATCTGGGATTACAGGAATATCTGTAACAAGATCCAAGTACTGGTGGTTATGTTCTTTAAATAAAAACGGGGCTGTACAAATATGTTTATTAATATTAACGTTTATCACAATCTTACCGTCTTGTTGGTCATCCTTTTCTGTCGATCGAAATCGTTCCCTAAGGAATAATCTGTTAGTGACTACAGATGTCTGATTCTTTATTTTTATTCATTATAGGTACTCACTGTTCGATGATATTCGAAGAAGCCTTTGCTCTGCAAAAAAAAGTAAAAACAAAAGATCAGATGATCGGCAGTCGAACTATTTCTTGAAAGCAAGAAAACAAAATTTGCATATGCCGTCACTCACTTGCCGCTTTTCAAATCGTCACCCCAACCAGTTTTCCTAGCACGAGGTGGCACCACAGGTGGCTTCGTGGAGCGTGCAGAAGATAATGACGTGGGACTGTTTAACAAGTCATCGTCCGATTTCGAGTCTTCTTGTATTGTAATATTTTGACCAGCTCTCCTACCGAGTCTAGGAATGAGCTATACAAATTAAGTGATAGGAGAAACGTTAAAAAATTTTTAATTAATTTCTTTACCGAAGTCTCATAACTATGCATAATACATTAATAATTAGAATGATTATAATCGATTTACCTTCTTTGATGTGATTTCTAAATCTGCAGCCCAATCCATCTTCGTTAAAATACAATTTCTTTGCTTTCGAACGAAGATTTCACAAGGATTAAAAGGACGCCGTCTCAATCCTGTTTGCAAGTTGTAACCATGGAGACTAACGACGCCACTCTCTGGGTAAAGTAGTAAAGGCGGGAATATTCGAAAATAAGCGCATCAAGAATATTAAAAAATTCGATTTTATTTTGCGTCAACGAGGCTTTATAAATCGATGAAATAAGACCTGACATTATTTACGCAATAAAAACTAGATAATACCCTTTACAAAAAAAAAAAAAAAAAAAATAGTCTTTCAATAATATTTCGTATTATTTATCTGTCGCTGATATTCCTCATTGTCCGGATTATCATCGCAGCCATTATCGTTATTAGGTGGCCTCACTTTGTTAAACCTACAAATTTTAATCATACATTTGTTCAACAATAGAATTTATCACATTATTCAAATAAATAAATAAAAACAGAAAGATACCTAGAAAAATCTCCTTTACAAAGACGCCAAGGTAGTATGTCGATTTTCTCATGAAGAGCGATAGATATTTCAGGACTGACAAAATTTGGTGTTCCCGCGCCGGAACCACGTGTTAACAGTCTCCTTTGTCGATCATAACAACAATGTTGAGCGGCAGCACTTCCGCTTCCCTGAGCCAATAGGGAACGAACGCAATAAGCCGCCCCCGGCTTGTAAACATCCAATCGCTGCGATTCACCGCTCACGTCACGCCAACGGAAATGTTTCTGTTGCTTTTCGTCCCACAACTTGTCGTCGTAAAAGATGTTGCTCGGATATTGACACGGACAGGCGGGAAGAGCAACCAGGGGACCTAGAAAAATATATGAATCGTATTTATACTTCATTTAATCATCTCATTATCCAAAGAGAACGACAAACAAGCTCACCCAAAAATGCCTCCTCGAGTTTGTCTTTACTATTCAACCATTTCTGGCAAGGATCTTCATCAACCGTCTCACCAACAAAATTCAATCCTTTTAGGATCTCTTGACTGTCCTCGACAGAAGTATTTCGTAAAGTTTGGAAAAGTCTTGTTAACAAGGTAGAGAGATCGCCAGTAGGTATAGAAATAGAGGATAAATCTGTAACATCGACGTAATCGTCGATAGTAATGTTTTCCCTAGCTTCTGTGTATCCATCGCCAATAAGTTTCTCGTTGTACGTATCAATGTCGTAATCGTTACTTTGTTGCGTTTCGGAAAACTTCTGTGGAGTTGAAAAATCGCCAAACGTTAAAATGTCGTATTATCTTTTTTTTTAAACAGGAAGATTCGTTAACTGTCATGAAAAGGTACCTGTTGCGATGTCATCAGACGGGAACACGCGGGACGATTTTTGCAGCGTCTTTTTCGTCGATGCTTTGCGTGTCTTGTCGGAAAAGTATCTACATCGTCTTCTCGTTTAATTCTTCTTAACGATAACGAAGAAAACGATACGTTAGTTGAAGAATTGACAGAAGATGTGTCGTTAAAAATCCGTACGGATAGAGTATCCTTTTCCTGTTAAAATGCAATAATAGAAAATGTCATTTACAATGCTGCAGGCGCCATTTTTAAAAATCGTATAACTTAGAAACTGGATTAAATCTTCCAGGTAATGTTACTTTGCGAATTTCAAAAATCGAACATCATAAAAAAGAAGTCAAAATGGCGATCGCACCAAATTAGAAAATTTTCAGATTAGAAAGTCTGATGGTCACCGGTAGCTGTTTCTTGGTGCGAGGGACACGACCGGCGTAACATCAAAAGAGAGCATGTTTATTTCGTAGATGAGTTACGGACTGCGAAGAAGGAAAAGGGACGTAGCGGTATGTGTTGGAACGGTATGAGTGGAATGGACTGGAATGGGATACGCTCAACGATGCGAGAGATGGAACATTTCTACTTCTGAGAAGCCGCGTGTTATGCGATCGTTGCCCATTCAATGGCGTAGCCATTGTACGATACCGGTGAAGAACTCGTACTCCATCTAGCTTTAAAGATACGAAAATTGACAGGAAATATAATACGTGATATTTTAAAGGTATTCTACATTTATTTTATTATAGAATATGTATTACACTATCTAATATTTATATTATATTTTAGGAGACGTAGATCGGGAAAAAAAAGGTGAAATATTATAGTTTCCTTTCTTACTCTTTACAATACCAGAAGATAGAATGAAATTTTTCAACGTATTCTGTTAAAAATTACATTACAAATTCACATTTTGCGATCTACATATTACATTATATTTTACCTCTTCTGTCTTAGATGATTCAAGGATAAGAACATCCTATCCAATATTAGATTGTTTATAACGTTTTACCTACCTGACAACATACAAGAGGAACGGCTAAAGCCGAATGAAGAGCAACGATAAAGCAGATCATCGAGCGAGCCGCCTTCATTTTCTTTATCGGCGTAAAGTTCGCGAGACATCCGTAATTTTCAAATATTCACCACGATTGATCAATCATTCAATATACATATATTTTCTAGATACCCGTGTCATCACATGGACATTCTTCACTTAATTATTTACGTTCTTCGAGACTTCGAAATTGAAGAAATGGAGAGTGAAGAAAAATTGAAATCACGGAAGAAACACCCACGTTTATTCGATCAAAATAACGAAATGCGAGGATCGCGGGAAGAGAAGAAGAGCGGTAGAAAACGCGGCGCTCACCGTTCAAAGGCGTGTACACCACTATGTGTATAGTTGTGAATCGGTGAAGTTCTGTCCCACTATAATGGGCCAGTGGCGGCGAGGTGAAACGGCTGGAGAGGTAGCACGCCGGATGACAGAACACTACGTCATTGTATAGCTTCTATTATGGCGTACCGCATCTTAGGCTTTCCTTTCGTCCTCTTTAAGGACATTTTTTGTTGGTCTTTTCTTTTTCATGTCGTACGTTGTCCTATCTTCGAATCTAATCCTAAGTCGTATATATTTAATAAGAAATACGTCTTAATAATAATCCAAGTGCATCTTTCTTTCATACAGAAAGAAAAGCCATTCATGTTTATTTTCATTGTTTCATATGGAAACGTCTTCCGTTGATCTTGTATGACAGACGACAGTGATCACTCGGTCGATCTAGTAGTTAATTAATGTTTTATAGCCATCACCGTAGTACGGAAAGTCATTAACGTGTTATCTTTTCGAGCGTTCGCACAGGTCGTATCGCAAATCAACACGTATTACAGCGCCAGGATCTAAATACAACATGGATGGAATGCAGTGAAACGCGTTCCAGCTATTTTTAGTTGAACAGATTCGAAAATACACCCACCCTGGATTAAATATAACCGGAGATGCGCATACGGGAATGCAGTGCGAGCGGCACGCGAGCAGTCAGACACCTCACGGATATGTAAATGCAGGTATCGAGAAATTGATGGGGTATGGTGGTTGCACGAATACGCCTTATCTCTTATATTTCTCTTATATATAATATATGATACTAATAAACTTTATTAATATATTAATATATTGATATTCTGTATTAGTATTATGATTTTTCGTATTCATAGATTTTTTTTTTACTATAGAAATAGGAAATAGGAACGTACGCAAAATAAACGAGAGTGATCGTGAAATATTTCTGGCTACGAATCAGACTACATAATAGTTCGTAATTTTGTACAATTTTCTGAATTCATACGGCCACATCATTGGCGATTATCGGATAATGACACACGGCGAGGTAATTTATTTAAGATCGTACGCCCACTAATGTCTTCCGTATGAGTTCGTTAGTTTAATTTGTTTGCAGTGAGGGAAATGAAACGAATTGTATACACACATATATATAGAAAGCGTCTTCCGAGAATAAGTGGGCCATTTTATATGACAACAATCTCATTTTCGAGCGCTTTCATGTCCAGTTTTTATATTTAATATATCATCAACTTATTATCATTATATAATAAAAGTAAATTCAATTTGACTCGAGTAACTTAAAATAATAATTATATTTCATTTCTAGTTTCTCACACGAGACTGGCGCCAAAGGTGTTCCAATATGTCGAAAAAAGGATCGATAGAAATACTGTTCGAAAATGTGATCATTTTCACATGGACCATGCCGAGTAAAAGATTCGAATCATCTCGAGAAAGATACCGCCCACCCTTCGCTTTTGTTTTCCCCGACTTGCTCGTAGAAGTTCAACACCGGTAGCGTTTCACATTCCGCGACTGCATTTCTGCAATCCACCGGCGCCAAGCTCATCGTCAGCAACGCCAGTAACTGTCGCATTTATTTTAAAGTCGGGTTTATAAATTTCACCGCTGATTTCACCGTCCGCCCTCTCGAAAACATTCCGCGTGCCTGACAGAGGCGTTTGATTTCGGGACGCTCCTTTGATGGCTCTCGTTTTTAAGACATACACAAGTGGCTTTTCGATAGATTTTTTAAAATTAAATGGAACAAAGGAATAAACAGAAAACAAATGGAAGGTAATACTCAACTTAAATATTTATTGTACGTTGTGTTATTCTATAAATAATTCTAATGCAGTTACCGTACGATATCATATATACAAATTCTACGCCTACGAATTACGATTAGGTATAATAATTTAACAGAGATACGTTTTAACAATACAATAGATTACATTACATTACAATACAACATGTATGTGTATGTGTGTGTGTGCGTCCGTGTATATGTGTACGCGTACTTGGGAATGTTCTTATTTACAAAACAATGAAAATAACTCTCTATATTGTAGAGACAATAATCTTATTTCTTTTGCATTTCAGGTAGACGCACTCTTAGGAGCCAGCGAGAACCTAAAAGGCGTATTTAATCTATTCCCTTAGACATTATTTCTTCAAATCCCGAAGGACACTCGCGAATCGTTCGTAAGATCACTGATCTCCGTGTCCCCCTTTTTTCAACGTGAACTTCTCGCGACACGAATGAAACAACAATTCATGATGAGATCCTAGAACATTGAACTAACGACAACCACAATGGTCAGCTATCATGTCCTCGTACACCTTCAGAACGACATTCTCATTATCATCAAAGAAAAGTATACTGGTGCTAAGTAACTTCGTTGGTACACAACATGGCATTTCAACTCCTTTCACCAAGCCCATTTTATGAACGATACCTTGTACGGTGGCATGATTCGTTGGTTGTTGATCTTGACTCAAGGGTGACTCACATAATCCCTTACAATGATAAGCGGAGTATCCCTTAGGTGCTATTATGGATGAAGATAACCCGATTTCCTTAAAATCGACGTAGAGTTCGTGTCTCGTGCATACCGTTGTATTACTATGAACCAACGCGTGACTTTGCTTCTTCGTTGATCTTCTCTGCCTGTGTTGATCCTCGTTAGTAGGTTTCCGAGACACCCCGTTCAGTTTTTCACGAAGCATAGCTCGCTTGTAAATATCCATTGATGATAAAATCTGTGAGATCGTCCTTCTCCTCGAGACGATCTTCTTTGGTCGCTTCTTTGATAATTTTGTATCACGCCGATCACGTTCCACGGAATCTTCTTGCCAATTTGTAGCAGAATCTTCATGTTTTCTCTTCTCTCGTGGAAAAAATGCATTGTCTTGTCTATTCACGAGAGACACGTCTTCGAGCTGACCTTTCTGCCTTTTCTGTCTTTGAAGATGATCGTCGTACTCGTTCTCAAGGTCGATCTTATCGTCTTCCCCTTCATAACTTAATTCTTCCTCGTCAACATTGTCATTTCCATAAGCATAATAGTGTGGAAAAATCTTCGTTCCCGATCGTTGTTCTTTACCGTCGTCATCGAAAAGTACCAAGATTGGTTGTTTGTTGTGATGATACTCGTTTCGTCGCGAAAACTCGATATTCACTTCGTCGTCGAACAAGGTTGTAGCTGTCACGAGGAGACCTAGGTTTGGGTCACCACCGACCCAAGACAGCACGGCTTCTTTCACGTTAAAGACCTAGGAGGTGAGAATTATGTTTGTTTTTTTTTTTTTTTTTGGAAATAATTTTAGAACTCAAAAGATTTTGGCGTACGAAGGATTTGGAGTAAGAAGGTAATTCGTTTAATAATATTATTATAATATATCAACATTGTCATTATTTCAGGTTTAAAATGATCAAAACGTACCTGCCAACCCGCGGCATGTGTTCCTACATAATGAATATTGAGCAATTTATGAAGACCCGGTACAGCTAGACTTCTCTCGTCCAACACTTGATAGACTCTTATCTAAATTTTAAGCGATTATCTGATAATGAGAAAATTCAAGCAAGGAAATCGTTGTACATCCGGCGCTTACCAAGTAATATGGCGACGTAAGCGTCGAAGGATGCATCATCTTCGCGGGCGTCTTTTTCCTGTAAAGATGTAACTCTGCTTCCAATACCGACTCGTTCACTTCCAGGCCGGACACGTTGAAGAAATAGAAATGCGACAGGGAGGTATCTATGAATAGAAGCCAATCGCAGGGTGATCCAAATAAGTGATTGTTCACCTTTCTAGTTATTAGTTTGTTTTTTTTTAAGTTAATAATTGCTTGAAAAAATTGAAGCAATTGACGTATACACGTAGGTTGTTTATTAATGATTTTTATGTGTTAAAATTTGGGAGACCATATTTGTTCAAAATTGATAGTTCCTCCAATAACGTAGATATCAGTGGTGACGCTGTAATTGATTCAGTCCAAATTTACCAAATTTGCAAGGGAAGAAAAGAAGAAATGAAGAAGCAAAGAACAAGCCTTACCCCTCTCAATGAAACTCCTTACGACCTTGGCGTTGTAAGGATTTCTTCCCCGCGTGACGCCACTGTCATCGGCGATAGTATTATACAGTTCCATCATGAACTGAGGTGGTACCTTATGGTGTGCCGATTTTTCACCCTGGCCACGTATACCAAAGATCTGTAAGTTTATCGTATGTTTACATTAATAGCACGCACAGACTGATTCACGTACACTCGTTTCCCGTTTATAGATCACTTCTCAACATTACAGATCAAGAATACAACACGGACCTTTTGCAACTTTTCCAGTGCATCCTCGCGTCTCTCGTTATCTAGCTTGTTTTCTTGAGAGAATTCACTGAGCGACGCTGACGACGGGACGAGTCCCAAGTCTTCCTCATCTTCAAGCAGAAGATCAGTCGGAAAGGCATCAGTTTCAGGAAGAAGAAGACGCCTCGACGATGACATCACCGATATCACCAGCATCAAAGACAACGCACTTCGCGTCTGCATCGATGCTTCGATCTCGAGTACGATTAGAAACGAAGACGACAAAATTGAAGAGCTATCTCGCGCGCAGCTTCTTCAAGCTGTCGAGCATGAACACCTTTACGTTATCGAGTGTTCTCTTTGAGGCTTTTATCGCAACGAGATTTGTTATTCTTTTCTACTCGTTTTACGATACTCAGGATAAGTCATTTGTGATGGAAACGTTCAAGAACACGTCTCCGTTGTTTCGGATTAATGGCAAGACTTCTTTTTTTTTTTCTCTCACTGTATGTGCTAAAAGTTTCTTTATAAAGAGAACGTTCATAAACAGCGAAGAGAGACAGAGAGAGAAAGATATTTGGGTGTTCCTGTTGAATCGACTCACCCTGTATAGTAGTACAATACGATAATCAATCGCGACACCTTATTATCACGTGGAGGGAAGAAAGAAGACACCGTCTTGTCTCTGCGTGTCTCGTTTCGTCGAAGAAACGGACACTTCTGCTTCACCGGACACTTTGCCGAACTCAACGGGACGCTAAGTGGCATATGGGAGGTCTTCGCTGCGAGGAGTCACCTTTATGCTATGCCGGGAGTTCCTTCCCCCGCGTTACTCCCCGCTCGACATTGGCGCTTCTCACGCTTCGCGGATATAGACGCGACCATCGACGTATGTATACGCGAGCCGTTCATCCGCCTGCGTAATTGTCAACAACCGCGACAGCAACAACAACAACTGGACGATCATAACGCACCTTGGCCTTTTAACCCACTAGCAAGTTACTTTCCTCTCGTTTCTTTTCTTCATCCTTTTGATAGATAAACTATTGTATTTTTAGTGCTAGCTGAAGATGAATGCGTTATTGTTGTTTTACGAATAGTTTGAATATCGAATCGTTTTTGCTGTTGATTGTTGCTGAAGAATGTTGTTTATGAATTTTAAATAACTATATTATAATCTTATATATGTTGTCTGGGAGTCTGTGTATTATTGAGACGACAAAAATCGTCGAGCCGAGGATGACAGTGCCGGGTATTAAAAAAAGCTCGACGTTTCCTAAATTTTACGGATTCGTAAGCATCGAGCTATGCGTCGTGATATTTAGGTGGGTGAACGTTTTAGATAATTCGTTGTTTTCTCATCTTTTCTTTTTTCATTGTGAGGGCGATGACTGATCACAGGTCGCGAGCGTATTTTTATTAGCCGTTCGCCCACGTTTCTTCCCTCATATCGAGAATGTCGCCTCGAATTTCAGTTAGTTTCGGTCTTTTACTTCGAATTGCATTATTTTGGAATAACGTGTGTGACAAAATTCTATACGGAACAAGCTCAGTTATTATCTATATGTGTATGTGTGTAAATATCTGTATGCAAGTATGTGTATAAATATCTACATACATACATGGATGTATATATATAATAATATTATTATAGGCAATAAAATTAAATGGAAAATAGTTTCATACAATATAAAAATAGAAAGGAATAAAATATACGAAAAAGTATGTTACACCTGTAATATATATCATATCATATGTTATATATAAATAACTGTAAGCTATGTAAAATATACGTTTATTCGATAGACATACTATATAAGTACATCGTAAACATAAAATAGACGTATAACATACGTATAAAAATAAATGTATACGTGAAATATACGTAACTATGAATGATCCATGTATATTACACGTCCCGTTTCGTTCAAAGTTAAATTTATTTCAAGACATGCTTCCGTTATTGATCCTCGATTAACTTATAGATCACAATACTATAAATAAGGACGATGATCGGATAAATACGTGATTCGAGTATTATGTTCTTAGAAAGATATTACAAATTTATTGACCACATTATCATTATCGTCGTTTATTTTTCAATCAAAATTTTCAAATCCTACGGTATAGTTGCTTCTAAACGCAAATGCATGAAATGATTTGTATCACTTCGCGTTTCGATCCTCGACGAGTTCTGAAAGAACGTTACATTATTGTTGTAAAAAATAGATACTGTTTTTAGGAATTAATGTAAATAATTTTACCTGTACTGATGAACCTTAAATCTTGCAGGTGTACAAGAACGTTGTTTCGAATAAATTCCAGTAAGGCATCTGGAAGGCTCTCGTTTATCCCGTAGAAGACAAGTCTCCGTTTCATTGCCAGGACAATCACCGACGCATAGGCCAACATTGATTTGCTATGAGATATTAACATAAGAAATATAATTCTATCGTTTTTAGGTGTCCAGTTAAGATTTTGCGGTACAACTTACCGTAACAAGAGGCTTTACATCGGTCGTATTGGTACCTTCTTTAATCTCAACTTCGCTAAAATCCAACACAGTTTCCATGTGGTCCATTCGATGACAGTTGCCAGCACAACAGCATTTATCGATAACTCGATACACTTCGTCTCCTAAAAATGTAATAATTGTTACAGTATTTTTAATTATTCGAACTTTTAATTTATTTTCTTTCAATTTTAATTACCATTTGGCCCTTTAACACTGACCGTGTTGTTTCTAAGCGGTTTACATGTTAAATCTTGAAAAAAAAAAAACAATATGAGTAACTCATCAAGTTATGTTCCAGGGATACTAATTGTTCATAATACTTTTGCCACAGTGTCCTATGCAAACACCAACATCGAAAAGGACTTGATACGGCGTATCAGAGTGTATCAGATGAGTATACGGCTCTCGTTTACAGGAAAAATCTGATGAACACTCGCAAGCATCCACAGCTTCTATAATTCTCACGCCCTGTAATGTGGAAACCCTTTCCATTCTTGCGGCCCGTGGTCGGCAGTGTCCATCTTGCGAACATCTCTAAAATTATTGTAAAAGATATTGTTTTACATTCGGTGTAAAGTGTTTCATAATTCGCTTAAAATTATCGAATCGTTTCATTTTTAGGGGGTAACACGAAGCTGTCACGTTAAGATATGATGCAGAAAGCCGAGATTCCCAGCGGGCAGCAAAACAAGGACAGGTAATGCATGTAGGAGACCTTTAGGAATTTCAAAAACCGATAACACGACGCTTGGCTCGCATGTGTGCATCCTGGTCATTTAAATGCTAATTACGATTCTGTCCCTTTTTCTTTTTTTTATATTTTATCATGAGATATTAACGATTAAAATTATATAATGAAGATTATGTCGTATTGTTACATTGATTGTAATTATACAATATGTACGACAAATATCTTATGGTTTATCTTCAAGCTCAGTTTTGTTGCATGATGACTATATTTGTAGATATGAATATTGCCAATTAATTTTCTTTTTATATTTGTCTGTGCGCTTTTTTGGAGTTTCTCTTCCTCTTTTTATTTCTTTTCTGATCAAGTTATTATAATTTCTTCAAGAGGATCTAATAAATTCCTTTTCATCCAGATCATTCGTCCTCGTGGGTTCTCGGGATTTAGTATCTGGACAGGCTGGCGCCCGTATGGTGACCCACGACGACCTTCCAAGGACGCAAAACACATCGTCCTCAAGCAACCTCTCTCCTCTCTTCTCCTTTGCATATCGCGTGCAACGCCGTCTTCCCCGACTTGTTTCTCTCCTGGTGAGCGTGGGTGAGCTGCAAGATCGTAAATACACCGATCGGATTGCATTACGTGACGAAAATAACCTTCTCCATTCGTGCGAGGAAACGATACACGAAGGGCCACTCCAAATACGTATCCTTGGAAGACCGTTCTCCGGATTTTCTTTTGGTGATTCTCTACAACTACGTAAACTTCTGCAAATTTATGATTTTACCATTTAGGAAAATCACTGATTAATCGTCAAACAAACATTTAGCTTCGTTATTTTTGACTTTCATATGTATTTAGTTAAATATTCAAGTGTTATATTTTAAAATACTTTATTTAGTAATCTAGAAAACTGTTTTATCGATCAACACAGTTTTCAAACCAGGAGTAAAATGTATTCTGTTATTATTATTATTTTTCTCTAATAGTTCAATAATTAGAGTAATAATTATAATAATAACAGTATTGAAAAGTTTAGTTTTTCACAATTTTGTATTAAAATAGTTATTAATCGGTGTATTCACCAAGCGTAGCATTTAATCAATTATTTTGTTTCATTTCTCAATCATTAATTTATGAGGAATAATAAAACATAAATAAGTTTTCTCTTATATTGCAGGAATCCCATCGGTGTATTGAGTGCGCTCGCCATAAAGAGCCTTGCAAATTGTCCGATCGCGCGATGTCTGGCGTGGCCACATTCCAGCTTCCGGATTGGTCGAACTCATGCGTCATAAATCTGCGATACGTTCCGGTCTTTCTTCGCCCTTTCGTAGCCCTCGGCATAATCGACCGACATTACCAGACTTTCGAATTATACTTTATAATATAAAATTCTATCGAATTTACGTAAATGCATAATTGCATAACAATTACTTATTTCATTATTTATAATATTCGTGATCGTTAAAATAGTAAAATGAAGATCATTGGAGTTAACTGCATAGATTACTTTGATAATTTTCTTTCTTTTCTTTCTTTAAATTGTAATGCCAGATTTAAATACCCCCTTGTATGTATGTATGTTTACTCTGCCCCTCAGGGGTAAAATTTTTACAAAAAAAAAGTACTCCTTTGTAGTACACGTGAATTATGTTTCTAAATGCTCTAAACTGTTTAGCACGTAGTATATAAACATGAAATCCCTAATTCTGTGTTTACTTTCATTCGTTTTCAGAACGTCCTCAACTCTTTCCGTCTGAACTATAACCGTTTTTACCGGAGAACGTCGAAGATAAGAGAACTGCGATAAAGGCGTTGTTTTGACCGTATAGGGCCACCTTCCATGGAATTTTATATCGTCTTGCTTGGTGAGTTCAATGGCCATCGAAGAGGCGACTACGTTCATGTTTTTTTCTTCTCCTGTTTTCCCTCCCTTTTTCACTTTTTTTGTACTCAAAATCTCTTGCAATTTTCTGATTTATTTTCGACCAAAGTCGCCCTAGCACACGGCCATTCTCGATTCCAGGCAGCCGAAAGACTCTGGCGTGGAATTCAAAAGAGTCTCGTGGACCGGTTCGATAAACTTCAATCCGGCGAGATGGGCTTTTTGTTCGTATATAACCTGATGCGGCAATCAGCCCACGGTGTTTTTGCACCTGGTGCATCCCGCGAGTATGAGTCACGGATTACGCATAGTCACGTAGGCCCACCCTAAAGCCGCATTCTTGTTGCGATATGACAAAAAAGCCTATTCGGCGATCGAGCTATCGAAAAAACTTCCCTCAACACGTTGATCGTGGAGGTCATCGATGACCACCACTCGACTATGTCGATTTCTTATTCTAAAAATTCATTACATTCACTTATTAATATTTCATTTATGGAATCTTTTGTAAACATTTTTCACCGATATTCGCAGATTCTGAACAACGAGGCACGAAGAGAATAAGATATACTATTTTTTAATAGGTAAAAAATATAAACTTATACTATGAATTTCTTCTTAAAAATATTATTCGAGTCAGATAAAAAAATGTATCTTTCTTTGTTAGGAAATATATTCATTTACCTGAACAGCCGGTTTGCTAGCGTCGCCAGGATCATCGGAGACATGACGGGGACAGAGCTTTCGACAATGTCCGATATCCATCTTAATGACCTCTCCGGATATTCCTGAAGAAAATTAGAAGAATAGGTATCCCTTACAAATATTCTTCGACATTCTTCATGGATTTGATCACACGATGTGTGTCGCTTATTAAATTCTATCGTGATAGAAAGGTTGACCATTTTCTAAATCGTATCAAATAAGAACTATATACTTTTGTACGCAAAAGGGATGCTGCGTAGGGTAGTGTGGCTGGACCATACTGTAACCGAGCTATTTTTAGCGCGAACGCGTGGGATACGGAGTGCAAAGATTTGTCAGCGATTTGTGTTCCCTACTGCACTCTCAACCCCCTCCCCCCTCTGATACTTTAGATTTTGCGATCAGTAACGTATGTCTCTCTAATTTGAAATAGCAACAAAAGTTTCTTGCAATGTTATCAAAAAATATAATTTAATAAGCCTTATAATATTTAAAAATCCTTAACAATTAATTCATGGACCCTCTTCAATTCGTAACGATTCTTATAATTATCTGCCAACTTATTCATAAAGCAAATACATCGAGACGTCTCACGATCCAGTGTTAACGCTTCCACGAAATATTAATCCCTTCCACGTATTTTCTACTAACGAGCTCGATTCTTTCGCAGGGTCCCGAGGTCTGCAACCATTTTATTACGGTCAATGAATCGAAGAAGAGGAACGTTAGCTACGATTAATTGCGATCGATGGGCTTAAACCGATCGGCCGATGATAAACGAATTCTTTGTGGGTACGGCCCGACATTCTAAATCGCTAATAAAAATAACGAATAGGACTATTTGAACGTGTGCGCGCGCGTATTCAGCAAAAATGCCGGACGTTCCATCACCCTCGACATCGACACCGGGCGTCAATTGATTAAACACCCAGTAATAATCTTGCTCGACGGTCTTCAACGAAAACAAGGTCAAATTTTCTACCGACGCATTGGGGCCGTCATGTATTACGTAACTTATTGTAAATATATTTTGTTAAGCCGACAGTCTTAAAATGTTGACATCGTTATTTATTTTTACAGATAGAAGAGAACTTACCGAACCCCACGTCTGCCATCTTTTCGTGCTTGGCACAGCAGAGATGTTGCCGTGCTTCCTCCGTGTGAGTTTTTTCAGCAATTTCTCCCTCGCTGATTGCTGAAACGAAAGAAATTTTTATAAAGTTTACAATTACGATCTGAATGAATTCGTTGAATCGTATTAAAGTCGAATTTGGAGACATGTTAGGAGTATTAATCTGAGAATTCTAATCCTATTAGATTATTATATACTTTCGGTCGTATTCATGAATAAAATGAAGATTTATACAATCCTGAGAAATAATTTATATAATTAACGACATATGGGGTAATTATTATTTACAACGTGTCTCCATTTAATAGACAACTTATTAACAAAAAATTCTGATGAAATACGATAGAGATTATGCAACAACCCAATATTTATTGAATAGCCTACCTAATCTTATATTGATGACAGTAATCAATGTAAAACTGCCGAGGATGATCCACCATCCCCTCGTGCTTTCCATTCGCATCGGTACGAAAAGAAGAATAAATCTAACTATGTCAAGAATTTAGAATATGAGATCGATATATCAGGACTTTTCTTTTAGTTGTTCCCTCTCTAATTACGTAGCAATAAAAATCTCCACGATAACGTGTAATCGTCACTGTCGTTATCTCATTTACAGGACTGCCCCAAAATGACTAGAAAGAATGAAAAACGCGATGATAACTCGCGGACTCGCATACAAGACGGATAGCCCAAAGAGTACCTGAACCGTGCGATCGATCACGATCGGTTCTTACCCACGCAGGTTGCGATCTGCGGGTAGACTGGCCGTCTGGTACCCGCTCAGATCTCGCTCAGACGGTGAGGCGTCCGGCTGACAGCCGGATCTCTATTAATCTTGTTTGGTACGGAACGTCGGGGCCCTCGTGATGGTCCGTCCATCACTTGCCTTTGCCGACTTTGCCGGCAGTCACTCCGTGCTGATTTTGCCGAACCTGCTAACTCGCTTACTTGCCTGCCTGCTTGCTTGCTGGTCTGTTCGCCTGTCTGGCTGTTTTACCTGGCTACCTTCTCAGCATATGTCCTAGGGCGAACACTGTGCATCGTCATGTCTTAAAAAGTAGCTGATATTGAATAAATTTTAACTATTCCAAATGACTTTCAATAAAAATAGATAATGTAGAGTCTGTTTGTAACGACATTAAAGGGTTATCTATAATTACGTCGTACTAAACGAATAGCAACATGAAAACAGTAGTATTTAACGTGGGAATAATTTTTATACTATGATCAATTGATCAATATACAAATTGGCCGATATTACGGTTACATTTGTAGAGAATGTCTCTTAAAGCATTTTAATAAGATATCGTGTTAATTTTGTTAAAATTACTGTCTTTTTGTCTTATCGCGAATACGAATTATTTTATATAACAGTCTATGCACGCGAAAAATGATAGGAAGTTACAAATTTTATTTGACCAGACACTTTTTCACGTCCACGCTAATGCAACGAAAAGGGAAAGAAAGATAGGAACATTATTCATCCAGGGAGTCTATCACCTTTCTTTTTATTACATCACTTTCTATCCTTCACCGCGATTCACTACCAAAGACTCGACCAGCTGCATCATCATTGTTGATTGCGCCAAGGGACTTGTTGGCCGTCCTGGGCTCATTAACACCCCGCCTGCTACCGCGGCGAAGAACTCGAAGCCATTATCGTTGATTATAAATCATTGTGTCGATCTCAGATTCGTCCTCAGACTCGGATGCGTATCTTTTGTAAAAGTATTTTTTAAGTATTTTTTTATAATTAAAAATCATACAATTTTTTTATATTTTATATATTATAAAATATAAATTTTATATTTTTTATGATTGCAGAAAAGCACTTTGTAAGAACTATATAGAAGTTAAATTTAAACATTTAAATTGGAGTCTTCGTAATTAAAAATTAATATAGCTGAAAACTATGAGAATGGATTTGAATTATTTGTATCTATACGATTCAAAAATATTATTAACAAAGTCTAATTTGTGTACGAATATTTAAAAATATTTTACTAAAAACCTTAAGAATAAAATTTTGTAAGTACTACACTCCTGCGGCTTGTGAAAGTTATACGTAACGTCTTTCGAATGATAAAAAATAAAAAAAAGTTTGTCTCAAGTAGTGAACAATACCGGCATTACGCTTTGAACTGCACAGGGCGCGTAACAAATGACTGATGCTGTTTATTGATACATTTCACTGAAAAGCTGTTGATTTTTCCTTTCTTCCTTATTGACAAGGTCATTTTTTTACTTTTATTACTTAAAAAAGGAAACTTTAAGTCACCTAATTGAAATATTTGTTTCATTTTTAAGGTTATGTTTCCAACTCATTACATATACGTTTATAACTGTGAAATGACTATTATAAATAACAAAATAAATATGATTACTTAATTAACGTAACTTTATTTTTATAGTATGACATCCAAGTCTAGAAAGAGTTTGTCATCGCTGATAACATGTGACAAATGTCAGTGTACTTTTGCACAAAAGGATGGACCGTTACATGAAACAAGTTGTCCACCTTCTGTTGAAGATTGGAACCATAGTTTTATACTTAATGATACTTTACATAGTACTTTAGAGCCTTATACAACGACAGGTATGTTTCATTGACATATTAATTTTACAATCCTTTTTAATTATTAACACATACATTACTCGATAGCACCGCCAAATGTCTCTGTAAGAGACTTAAATGATATGGTGTTCTTATCACAGTCTGTTATGCAGTTATGCAACATTGCCATAGGAGATCCAGTTACCATTGCAACAAAAGATAATATACTTATAAGAGTAGCTTGGCCCACCAATGAGAAATCATTATTGAGCGTTTCTTTATCTAAACCTAGTAAGCTATATGCACATATTAAATATATTTATGTAATTAAAGGGATATAACATAATTACTTATTATTTATAGCCATTGAATTACACAACTTGAAAGGTTTGATTAAAATACAAAATGTGAAGGGTGATATAGTCATTGCTAAAGAATTTACTGTCAAATGTGCTAGTAAGCATGCACTACCGCATTTAACTACAGATCTGGACATACTTTTTAAAAATTGTAACGAACAGAAAATATTTTGCATTGGAAATAAAATAAGTATACCATACTATGGAAGAAACTTGGTATATATAATTATGGCTGCAACAATAGACCAAAATGAACATATGATTGTAGATATGAAAGATACAGATGATGATTTAATGTTGGCTTTCAATCGCTTACATTTAACTGCAGAGGAAACTTTCTATTTAAAATATTACAAAGCTGTGTATTCTACAAAATGGATTATCTATGATGATGTATCAACAGCCGAAGAAGAAAATAATAAAATAAAGTACAAAATAGAAGATATAGGGGGATATACTGATTTAATAGCAGATGTAAAATGCACACTGGATATTGCGTTAGGTAGATGTAATATTGGTGATTTTTTTACTTGCAAAGGAGTGTTACTCTATGGTATTCCTGGTGTTGGCAAGTCTATGATTGCTAATGCTATTATATCAGCTTACAATGTCAACTCTTTTAATGTTCACAGTTCTGACATTTATAGTAAATCTGTGGGTGAAACTGAGAAGAGACTTAAGGAAATATTTACAGAAGCAAAAGCTAAAACTCCAAGTATCATACTGATAGAAGATATTGATACATTATGTCCAAAAAGGAGTAGCTCAAATACCGACCAGGAAAGAAGAATTCTTGCTCAATTAGTATCACTATTTAATGAATTACAAAATACTAAAGATAATATTGTTGTATTAGCTACTACATCAAGAATTGAATTTGTAGATATGTCTTTAAGAAGACCTGGTAGAATAGACAAAGAATTTGAAGTCTATGTACCTAATCAGCAAACACGCTTTCTAATATTATTCGGATTACTTAAAAAGATACCGAATACTTTGTCAACAACAGATTTAACAGATATTTCTTTTTCTACTCATGGATTTGTTGCTGGTGATTTATATGGTCTATGCTCACAGGCATTGATGGCTGCTGCAAAACGTCAGCGTGCTTTTGATAATATTGAGACCATAGCTGACACTGAAATATATGTAACAATAGATGATTTCACTAATGCTTTAACTGTAACCAAACCCTCTGCAATGAAGGAGGTTTTGATAGAAGTTCCTACAGTTAAATGGACTGACATAGGTGGACAGAAAGAATTAAAATTGAAATTAAAACAATCTATTGAATGGCCTTTAACACACCCTGAAGCATTCGTCAGAATGGGAATAACACCACCTAGAGGAGTACTTATGTTTGGTCCACCTGGTTGTTCCAAAACCATGATTGCTAAAGCTCTTGCTACAGAAAGTAAAGTGAATTTCTTAAATATAAAGGTAAATTTCTGTTTAATAAGTGCTTCACCAAAAAAGGAATACTTCATGCAATTACTATTTATAGGGTCCTGAATTATTTTCCAAATGGGTTGGTGAATCTGAGAAAGCTGTACGTGAAATTTTTCGCAAAGCTCGACAGGTTGCACCATCTATCATTTTTATAGATGAAATCGATGCCCTTGGCGGAGAAAGGGCATCTTCGTCTGGTGGTAGTGGAAGCAATGTACAAGAACGAGTTTTGGCACAATTACTTACAGAATTAGATGGTGTTACTGCTTTAGGAAACGTTACTTTGGTAGCAGCCACAAACCGTCCTGACAAAATAGATAAAGTTGGTATTCATAATCTAAATGTAGTCAATGCAATCATTGTTAAATATTGAATTATATTTTGTCAGGCTCTACTCCGTCCCGGCCGTTTAGATAGAATAATATACGTGCCGTTACCAGATGATGAAACCAGAAAAGAAATATTCGAAATAAAACTTAGGAATATGCCGATTGCAGAAGATGTAAATATATTGGATTTAGTCGAAGTTACTGATGGCTATTCGGGAGCTGAAATACAAGCAATATGTCACGAAGCAGCGATAAGTGCGCTCGAAGAAAATTTAAACGCTGCTATTGTCACTAAAGATCATTTCAAAACAGCACTGTCGACCGTGACTCCGAGAACACCAACGTCTCTTATTAATTTATATTCGAACTATATAAATAAAGTATACTGAAAAGAATCTGCAATAATAATAACATAATTTTTTATACTTCACGCAATAGAACAACTTCAAGGTATACGATCAGAAACAAAAGGTACGATTTTTATATGTAATTTATTGAAAACACATTTAGAAGAAACACACAAAATTAAAAGTTAAAGTAATTTACGTTTTAAACAATGTCAGTGATCGTTAAAGACCCGACTAGAATTTATGATGTCTCATACTATCGTATAAAAAATTATTAGTGCGGTTCCAGCTTTTTTCCTCCATAGTTAACAAAAATTACATATTTCATAAACCAATATTAATTTTTTATAGCTGTTGCCCGTGTAGTCCACCAGTCTGTTGTTATCCACGTTTACCACCTTGTGATCCTTGCTTTTGTTGCAAACCACAACCTGTTTGTATTAAATTACCTCCTCCACCTCCACCAATTTGTCCACCATGGCCACCCGCACATTCCGGCCCTCTTCCCGATAAAAATTATTACGATTCCACATCCTAATTTTTCCGCTCGTCTATAGTTCAAAAAAACATTTTTAACAATAAATTGTAATATCATAAACATCTAAACCAATACACATATTTCCATGAAAGATTCTCAACTATTATAACATCTAACTTCACGTTTTTCTTTCAGCAGTTCGATCTTGTCAAATTCGTAGATTTATAAAAATTCTTGTATAATCACATCTAAATAGCGAATATGTCTGTAATGGTAAAATGCCAAGGTACATACGACAAAAAAGCTCTGAAGGCCATTATCGAAAGGTGCAATTTCATTTTTTCTACACAAAATGAATAAATGTATAAATGATACATATCCTTATTGTTCTCGAATTTATTTCAGTTGTGGTTGCTGCCCACCAGCAGAACCTCCATGCCCAGCTATTTATTGCACCCCATGTCCACCAAAGTGTTGCCCACCACCTCCTTGCAATCCATGTGCTCCAGTAAAGTGTGATCCTTGTTGTGATGTTCCAAATTGCAATATTCCTCTGGTACCACCAGTTGGACTCGCTTCTTCAAGAATTTGTGGACCATGTGCACCTAGTTCACCAGTACCATGCATGACTTGTCCTCCATTAGGACCTATTCCACCCTGTCCACCATGTCCATTCACATGTCCACCTTGCACTGGTTACCCTTGTGTCACAACTGCACCTGTACCGAAACCAGTACCTGCACCTTGTGAACCTATTTTGCCTGTAATTAGGACACCAATTAATACCGGTGGTCTTTTTTATATTGGCACCAGCAAGTGTTATCCATGTTTACCACCTGCTTGTCCTCCACCATGTATGCCCTACACTCCAATATCTGGGATGTCTGTTATGTGTTGAATCTAATATAACTAAGAATGATAAATTGTAATTTAAATAATAACGATTTAAAAAAGCATAATCTTAGGTCTCTTATAAAAATAGAATCATTTCGATCGATACTTTACTTCACTGCTGATGTAATTATTGATCACGTCATAAGTGAATATATATTTTTGAATTCGTTTGCAAGTAACTTCGTACTTTTCAACTTTCTTATGTTTGTTTTATCCACGTTCGGGTGACCCGATGAACGAATTTAAAAAAATTAAATTTTACTCGTGACAGTGCGATGAAAGTTTTGATTAAATTTACAGTTGCCGATACTTTTCTCTTACTATGAGGTAAATAACAATACCTAGCAGAATTATACTCGTTGATTGTATTATTTTATAACAAGTTACGAAAACTTTTTGTTGTTACGTCAAATTGAAGCCAAAGCGAAGATGTCGAGTGCGTGAGCGAGCCTTATGATATTTCTCATGCACCTTTTATTATACACAATAGTATTCACGAAATAAGAAAAACTTGCGACAGAAGAGTAATTCGAAATAAAGAGAAAATTCCTGGTATCGAATTTGTTTATGCCGTTAGTAATTATAGCTTTTATAAACAACCTGTTCATTTATGTATACTTATCGAGAATGTTTCTTAGCCGGCCTTTGTTCCCCAAGTAACGAACGTAGAAGAGAAATTAATCAAAAGTGAATTCGGTGATTGCAATAGCCCTCTCACAGAGAAGAAAAACATAGAAGAAAGATGTCAAAGCATTTTAGAAAAAGATTGTGAAGAAGACAAGAAAAGTGTGTATAGTTTTAAATCGAAACTTAATCGAGAAAAAAAGTGTCATTGCAAGAATAATATTCAAGCGGAAGCTAGTTCGAGAATTACGAAAATAAAAAATAAATCGCACAGATCATCGACTTCGCTAAGGTGTCATTCAGCACAAAGTAATCGTACTATTCGCTCCAAGGGTTAATTCTGCAATAATTTGATAAATTCCTAAAAACGAAACAGCAACCAAAATGTGGTAAGCTTTTGAAAACACTGATCCTACGATTATATGATAGTAATAGTATATATTGTACGATAGTTCAAAAGTGAACGATCAGTGTTCCTTGATATGCCCACCTTGTCCACCTCCACAAATCCCACCTGATCCCAGTTATCCTTGTCCTACACCTTGCAGAATAACAATGTGTTCATTACCACCAATGCACAAACGTAGACCAAAATTAACATGCAAAGCGTATTTTCCGAAAATTGAGCCGATTAAAGCTGTAAGGTATATCATCGACGATAATTATTTACTACGTGTCTCTTAGTACTTGTATAAATTGTATATTATTCGCAATTTCTTTTAATTTATAATTAATTCATTTGATTGTTTTTTTTTTCTATTTTAGATTTGCCCCAGCTGCTTGCCCGCCTCATGGTTGTGGACAATGGACAAATCTTAAATATCGTCCGATAATTCAAGGTGGTTTCAGTTATCGTGGTGTTGAAAAATTAATACCATGTGGTCCACCACCTGGGCCACCTGTTCTTTGTCGACCGACTCCGATTAAACCATCCGATTCACCTGGCATGATAGTTTACAGTTCTCCGTAAATGTTCGTCGAATATATTGTTGTTTTTGTGAAAAAATTCATTTATGAAATGTTATTAGCATATGTTTAAGAAATATGAAAATAAAAATATTTATTTGTTAATACTTCGCGAATAAATCGTGCCGACAGAGATTGAACACTTGGGTACACGCAACCGTACTTACGCATGACCATTCATAAAAGTTTTGGAGTACGCTACTCCAATGGCCATGTGACTGATCACGTGACTCGAGAGTTTTATGAATTTGTGTGTATGTGTATTTTTATCAGCTGTAAACACGATAGGTACTGTGCTTTCCTGTTAAACATATGATTCTGGTCTGGTATACTTTATACTGGTTATTAATAAATAAAGTTTACTAATATGGAAGCTATTTGGAATAGAATTCATCTAGAACGTCCACCAAACTCCACTTGGCGTACCGAAACTCGGAAATTTGGTGAGAATGCATCCTAACCTATAACCATACAAAATATTTTAATCATTAAAATGTATATTTTTCTGACATAAACAGCATTAAATTTTTTTTTTTTACAGATGTCACAGGTCTTAAGGCAATGTTGGAACGTATTATTAAGGATTTAGAGTCTCAAGACGTCATACATGTAGAAGCAACTATTTTAAGTAGGCTAATTTATCGTATGAAGTGCAAATTTCGCAATGATAAGGGCTTTAAAAATATTGAGAAGACAAATAGAGCACTGCTCAATTACTTGAGTTTAGCTCTTGACAAGGAATATAAGAATTTTCAGAGTTTCATAGAACTGGATAATAAATTCATTATTTTACCAAGCAAGCAAATGTTAGAATATGTTCTTGTAAGAACACAAGGGTTTGCAAAGCTTTTAGCTAGGGTGGAAGAAGTTGCAAAATGTGCTGGTACCTTTCTAAGAACTCGTATGGTATTGGGCCATGCATGGAGTGTTACGCTTGTGGCATATGCTATCATTAGTAGAATTTGGTAAAATGTTTATTAATAATATATGTTCATATACATTTAGAAATTTATTGTATTTTTAATGTATGATATATGTTTTTAGGATTTTATCAAGACATCTGGTAAGAAGATCATGTATTTGGTATAATGGACTTTATCGATTTTTGAATACATTCAAAACAATGGGTCTTCCTTGGCTTTCGACAAATGACTCTCTACCACCTAATTTAAAATCGTGGCTTGCTTTGCCTTGGATTGATGAAGATGAATCAGGGTATAATAATCAATTGCACAAATTAGCTAAATAAATATCATAACTTAACATTATTCTCTAAAAATTATATTATATTGTTATAGCATTCCTGATGGAACTATTTTAAAGAATAATATGTTCAAATTACTTCAAGTACAAGATGATGATTCATATGAAGATTTAATTTTGAACTCTAAAGATGAATCAATAGACTTTGGGATTATAGACATTATTTCTAATACATCAGAAAAGAATACGTCCAAAGAAACTGTTTCTAGCAATGTTGATAAGCCTTCTCTTTGTCTAGAAGATGACCTTGGAGGTTTGAAAAAAATATTAACATTAAAATATCACAGAAATTTGACAAGTATACTAACAATATTTTCCATTGTTTTGCAGAAGTTGTCAATCGGTCTAACTGTACATTTAATCCTAGTAAAAGAAAACAAGAAGAAAGTGAACCAACAAAAAGACAAAAATTATCAGTAAATAATGACTGTGAAAGTAATACTAAACAAACAGCTAATTTAGAATCTGAGAAACAAAATCAAAAGCAAGTAGAAGGCATGTCTTTTCCCAGCAATCCCACTAGTATAGTAAATCAATTGGAAAGTAAAAAAAAGAAAAGAAAAAACAAAAAAAAAGAGGACTTGATTCAATCATCTAGTGTAATCTCAAACAAAAATGTCTCATCAACTTTTAATAATATGACAGAATCAGATCTGATTGTACTTTTACGTAAAGATTCATATCCAGGAATGGATAAGTTAAGATGGAATATTATAAAAAATAGGTGTAATAAATTATTGAAGCAATCAAACAAATGCCCCAACAAAAAGAAAAAAGTATTAATTAGAAAAGCAATTAATTGTATACAAGAATCAATTTAACATCTTCCGAGTATCCACGAACTATAAACTAAGCCAAAATGTAAATACACTTATACAAAATCAATTTTTATTTAATCTTACATTCCTGCCATCAAATTTTTCCTGTACATAAATCACAGTTATTCTTGTTTTTAGAAATACATAATAAACCTAGTATCGTAAATGAACAGTGATACGCAAGAAAATAAATTAAAAAGAATAATAAATAAAACAGGCTCGAGTGCTGATGTATAATGTTTTTAATTTTATTTAACAGATCATTTATTAAAAAAAAAAGAAACTTTTATCAGTATAATAAATACAACAAACAAGATAGGTCACTTAAATAATTATAAATAATTGCAGAGATCTTTGATAGCCTGGGTTCAGCATTAATATGCGTCGTAAGCAGGACGATAAAATTGTATTGCGTATCTTCGTGGTCTCATCCAAAATTTAAATCCGAATCCAGTATTTCTTTTTCTCATATTGTTGAAACAGCAGGCTCGAAATTGTCTCGTGCCGCAAATACCAATACATTCTTGGCCACACTGATCGCACGAGAGAGTTTCTCCAAAAGTCCAAAGAGCACAAACTGAAAAATTGCAAAGTGAAAAGGTTGAATAAAAATAATGTAAAGGAGTAAAATTACATGGAGAAAGAGCCATATTGATTTACGATTTGTAAATTATTTGAAAATTAAATTATAATTCGAGTCGAATTCGATGCCGGCCGCGTCGATGAATATTTTGTGGTGATCAAAGGAATTTCATTGAAGGACGAAAGTTTTCAGAAAAACATTTTTACGCATTTCTTCGCAAGACCAAGAAGGGTAAATATAAGGGTGAAAGTCACGAGAAGAAGCTACGGTGAGCGTAATACACTCGTTGCATTTATGGATGTAATAGCACGAGGTTGATATTCGTAATGAATGTCAATCAAGTAATTACAACTTGCCCTCTTGATTTATAGATCGATGCATAATTTTACCTAACTTTCTTCTCGTACCTACTTTTGACATTTTTACATTCAATCCGACGAACAACAAAAAATCGCACAAATGTTAATTACATGTATCGGTTAATTACTTTGAAAGTATTTTGACTTACGGCTTTTAAATTTATATTAATAATAAGATTATAAAAAATTAAAACACGATATTTTGTATTAAACATTACAACAAAACTAATTTTTTCAAGAATTAGGTCGATTTCAATAATGAATTGAAAATTATTTTATATTATATTTATTAATATTTTTTTATGGCCAGCATGTTTGTTCATTTGAGTACTAAATTAGAATGATAAAATTCGCGAAAAGCAGTTCCATAAATAACATTTACTTTAATGATTAATAGGATTATAGTTCGAAGATAGGTACTAAGCATTGGTATTAATTAATTCTATCTAATCTATAATCTCTTTGAACCCGTGAGTTCGTTACCGTGTCATATTACCAGTTACTTTGCAGTTTGATTTATAACGAGTACAATATTATAATTAACATTACAAATAAAATTATAAATAATACTGATCGAAATGACATATTGTACTAAAGCACATGTATTCATTATTTTCAGTTTGTTACCTGCAAGAAGCACAAGTACGCAGATACGGCTCATCGTCCCGTTGTATAGACACTTTTCTAAACTAATTTCACTTTTCTTTTTAACGTCAACTGGAAAATAAATAATAAAATTATTTTATATATAATACACTAAACTTTTAAATTAGGTATGACTTGGAAAATTATTTAATCCTACATCTTTCTTGACAATTATCATGTACATAATTTTCAGAATATTTTTATATCTTATGAACATCAAAGTGACATTGTTGAAACATGACATTGCCGAAAAGTTCTTAACATTTTTAAAGAAACAATACGTTAAATGAATTTCAAATGTAATAACATAGATGCAACGATAGGATAGTTTAAATATAAATCGATTTAGAATAACTAATTGTTATAAGAGATGTTAAATCAACTTTGAATTTTAGATACTAACACTTACCTTTTGCAGGTGAGCGCCAACGAACGAATGATCCTGTGGAGTATCGAGACATCCTGTTACCCGATTTCTAAGCAAATTTTCCCCCACCACCTTAGCTCTTCTCATCCACCCCCGAACGAATACGCAATCGCCATACCGTTGCAATATAAGAATATCGAAGTTAATTAACATTCGAATTGTGAGCCCTTATTAACGATAACATGGATCAACATCAATTTTATTTGAAATATAAATAGATTTATAAGTTTTCATTACACGCACTTGTTAAAGATTAACGAGAATTAAGACATGAATTTGTTAAAATTTTTATTATGTGCGAATTTATGTATTTTATTATCCTAATTTTATATAATTAGGATAATAAACCATCTTTTCTCTACGTTTATAATTCGTTTCGGGAATATTAATTTCGCACTCTATTACTGCAGGATCTATCATATCTTTCAGGATCACGTTTCGCATTACGGAGAGATTTTGCGAATATCGATCAGTTTTCGATAATACGTCGGACCTATCATCGACTTTTACCCCTTCAATATAAATCACCAAAATCGGCTGTGGCCGTGCACCTAAGATCGTACACCTTATATTAATATGAGTGTCATTGAAACGAGACACGTCAAGTTTAGCACTGCTTTCCGGAACTATAAATAATTCATTGACATAACAAATTACTTTGATATTAATACATGTTAATTAAGCATTTTTAAATTAATCAGGTAATTACCGTATACGATCATTTTAGCTGCTCTAGTGTGCTCACTACGAAGTGTCTTAATAATGCACATATATATTCCACTCATTTCAAAAGTAACCATTTTTAAATGGATTATAGAATGGGACTCCGGCTTTTTCAAGTTCTCCGCTGGGTATTCCGAATAATGTTCTATTATTCCCGTATCTTGAGGTGGTACTACAATTTTATAAATCATTTTAACGAAGCGATCGTCTTTTTTTAATAATAATAATAATGAATAAAATGTTAAGAACAATCCAAATTTAATTACAAGGAGGAATCCATTCATATATTTGATCCAATTCATGGTACCATTTAATTATAAGACCGTTCTCGCTCTCATCAATTTTGTAAGTACAAGAAAGTTCAACTGGTCCAGTACCATTACGTACAACAAAGGGTACATTTATGCTTTCGATTACTGATGCAGCGATTGCTATAAAAAATATATGAAATAATAATTGGTGCAGATTGCTATTTAAGTATTTCATTTATATTAATAGTTATTGGATCAGTGCCATACACGTGTAAAAAAATTTGTATATTTATAGTGTGCTTATGCTAATACGTTAGTGCTAATTGCGTTAATAGATATCAATTCAATGTTTTAAATATATTTTGATTCTCTTACCGGAGAAGTGGTTTAAAACGATAGTTCTTGTCAATATGAGAAAAACCGAAGGTGTTACTGACGACATCACCTTTCAAGGTCTCTTTTCAGACTGATGCACAATTAAATGCGCTTCGTCTAACTTTAAACACTTGTGAACGAAGATTCTGCGCAACCTCCATGGATATTCTATGTTATATATGTGATGTAAGTATATCGATACTAACATTTTTGTTTTTGGTATCTTTGAATTTTTAGTGGACATTTGTAGTTAACATTATATTGTTCACAATTATCTCGAAGAATAATAAATAATTTATTGTTCGATTAGTGCTTTTTATATTTCACACACGCTATTGATATTTAAACGCATCGAGACGGTCTTTTTCATACGTACTATTGACACCAGATGGCAGTACTTGTTACTTAATCATTTTATGAATTCTTTGTTGCATTATTTCTTTTACATTATGAAAAGAATTGTTTAACGTCTTAATGTAATTGGTTATATAACTTTCATTTATAAGATATTGCAATGTTTATAAAGATGGATTAATTTAATCACAGACGAGGTATAAGGATAGACCTATCATCTTATGGGACTTCGTGTCCCATGTACTGAAATACCGATCGTGCAAAACAACAGACGTTTACTTACGCCCTCTACCATATGGAGCGGTGAATTTAGGAATCATATTCGACCCAATAATCGAAGTTGGTAACATCAATAGATCTGTTGCGATAAAGGACGAGAATCTCATTCCCCCTTGAAAATAATCCATACTTCGACACTTAAAATATTAATTTCTCATCATTGCGTAACGATATCGAAAAACGGACAACGGGACAGTATTCTGCATGCTTTCTTCTTTCTAAATCATGATGCATACATCGGGATTTTTGTCAAAAATCGATGCATCTCGAATTTGCCCGATCAAATACTCGTTCGAAAGAGAAAAGTCTCTTCTTTACGAATATGCAAATCCCGTTTCGATAGGATGGCTGGTTGGAAAGATACAGCAGTTTGAAGCTTGGAAAAGACCCATACTCCGACACTTAAATAATTAATTTCTCATCATTGCTTAACGATATCGAAAAACGGACAACGGAACATTATTCTGCATGCTTTTATCTTTAAAATGAGCCATTAAACATTGAAATCGGCGGTGGTGACCATTTTGGCAAAAATCATGATGCATAGGTCAGGATTTTTGTCAAAAATCGAAGTATCTCGAATTTGCCCGATCAAATACTCGTTCGAAAGGTGAAAGCCTCTTCTTTACGAATATGCAAATCCCGTTTCGATAGGATGGCTGGTTGGAAAGATACAGCAGTTTGAAGCTTGGAAAAGACCCATACTCCGACACTTAAATAATTAATTTCTCATCATTGCTTAACGATATCGAAAAACGGACAACGGAACATTATTCTGCATGCTTTTATCTTTAAAATGAGCCATTAAACATTGAAATCGGCGGTGGTGACCATTTTGGCAAAAATCATGATGCATACATCAGGATTTTTGTCAAAAATCGATCACTATCTCCAATGAAGCTACCGCGAAAAACGATTTTCTTTTTTATTACATTTCGATTCTATCGATTGATTCAACTTGTAATTCATATCAGTGAAAAATAATTAACAATCGTTATGTTTAGTTATAATTCCTACCGTTTCGGTAGCGCTGTTGCCTTTTTCCATTCTAAACCGATATTGTCGCATGCGACACTAAAATGGTAATGGGGCCAATGGGGCTACGTAGCCCCAAAATCGTGGGACAAAAATTTACATTGCATGATAAGTCTATCCTATACCTCGTCTGTGGTTTAATTATAAATGTGCCGTAGGATAAGTAGGTATCTACGTATAGAATGTATCGACGGATTTTTAATTTCGTGGTTTATAATCTACATCTTTTGTAAGTCAATGACAATCGTTAACCGTCACAGATTTCACTATTTGAAAACGAGTAAACACAACGACAGGGAAGAATTAAGTTTATTTTATTTTAGTGAATTGATAAGTGTCTTATAATTATGTCTGATACAAAAGATGACCCAGGAGAAGTTCTTGCTATTCTTAATTCCTTGGGATTTATTGGTATTACTGCACCACAATTAAAAGCTTTTATGAAAGGTAACATTTTGTTTTCTGTATATTCTGTTTTCATTTATAAACTTCTATCACTTTGTATTTTTTAACTTTTATATAGTTGTTAGCAATTGTTTTTACTACAAGTTTTTGCTACTTCTATATTAATTATTTATAATTGTTTTCATTATTGTTAAAAGATCTGAAGATATACAAAAAGATAAAGGAACATGAGAGACAACAACATAAAGAAGAAATCAGAAAGAAAATATTGAGGAAACAGCAGCAAATGGTTCAAGAAATTCTTAGTGAACATTCCAAAGAACTCAGTGCTAGGACTAATGATAATTCAAATTCTTCTAATTTTGACAATGATTCTGTGGTAAAAGTGAAGATCAGATGTATTCCAAAGAATAATGAGATTCTGGAGCAGAAATATGTAAAGGCAGAAAATAATGTGCTCTCTAAAGAAGAACCAAAATTGGTGAAAATTAAACATAAAAAAACAGACTTTGCTCACAGATTAAATTTGGATAAAAGAGGCTACGATCACGTAGATACTAAACCATGTTTGAATGTTCAACGATCTAGAAATGATAATAATTTTAATGCTCCCACTTGTTCTATGCAAAATGTTTATAATACAAATTATGACATTAATAAATGCTGTACTATTTCCCAAGAACCATCAAATTCGCGGCATTCTAAGCCAGTTATGCCAGATTACAATAGACCAATAAGTGCACCAAATATTTTAGAGCATGATCGTAAATCAAGATCAAAAAGCATGTCATCAGATCGTTCCACTGCAGCTCGGTCACAAAGTCTTCCACGTACTAAAACTTCTAGCTGTTCTACACAGAAATCATGTAAGGTTTTTAATTCTAATATTAATACTAAAATTTGTGCCCTCCATAAAAGTATACCAATAATTTTTCTCTAGTTATCCGACCTTGGCGATTATGTCCTGAAGCTCAAAAAAGTGCAACAAATAGGCACTGTGATCCAGTTGCTCTATATCAAAAATATCAGGAAGAATGGAAACAAATATCACTTCCTGGAGAAGCAAGACACATGAGTATAAGGTGGGCAGTACGTGAAAAAATGCTTGGAAGTGATCCTCACCCTTTGGTAAGTATCAAATAACTTAATTATTTAATATTTATTCCTTAAATGCATATTTTTCTTTGATTTACAGCCTTTGCCAAAGAAATCTGCAAGTGTACCTATATTAAGGAAAAAATGACTTTGGATATAGCATAATGTATATGAAAAATTCTATTTAGTACTAGTTCAGTAGTTTATTGTTTAAGACAAAAGGATTAAATTATCACAATTCTACATACAACAATTCTTAATACAAGTAATTCATGTAAATAAAGTATTAATAGTATGATCAAACATATGCAAGTAACTATTTCACTGTTGATTTACTTTGAACTTCCCTAATACCTTCTTACTGTCTGCCCTGGTTAGGTGAAAAAGTATCTTTTCTTCTATCAATCGTACTGCTCGTAATGTTAATACTAATGTCTCATGTTTCAACATGCTGTGCACATTCAAACCTGAAAATATCCATTGTTATGAGGTACATTGATTTATCACACAAATAAAATATAATAAAAATAAACATACCATAAACTGGCATCAAATTTACATGTCGTATATCATTAGTAGCTACCGACAAGTTCAATGGCATAACATCTTCGGTATCAACAATCAGCACAGAAGGGCCCCAATTTCTTTCTTCGATCAATTGCTCCACATAAGATGGTTCCTTTGAAGGTATTTTCAAATCATTTACCACATGTAAATCATCTTGGGCAAATTTAACGGATAACATAGATGTTAGTCCAGCTACACGCGTATAAAAAGGTAACATATAGAAGTATGTTGTGTGGGATCGAGGACCATGGGCAACACCACCTTTCCGCCATAGCGGAGAGCGTATACTTCCATGACGTGCTCTTCCTGTACCTTTCTGTCTCCAAGGTTTTTTACCACCTCCCCTTACTTCTGCTCGTGTCTTTGTGTGTGCATAACTCTAAACCAAATATGCCATTAATGATAAGTTCACTTAGCTAAAGAAATGAAACTTTTGTTTTAATAAAATATTGCTGCTTACCACATGACGATACAGAGTCTGCCATTTATTATTTTCATGAATTATATCAATTCGTGGTTGAGCTGCAAAAATGTCTGGATGCAAAGTGACTAACCCTAATTTCTTTTCTTCTATAGTATCAAGATTCTCCAGCCACGCTTCTCTTGGTTTATGAAATATTCTTTCATTTTCATATAATTTTGTATCAATGATAGGTTCTATTTCTTGTCCATTTAACTTGGCTGTAGTACTGTACTTTAATGTTTGGAAACATCGTTTTTGTACTGTATTAACGATGCTTCGAAAAATAGCTGACATTGCGGTGCTCGTTGTGATTGAACACCGCTGTCTTTCCTTTTAATTATTAGTTCTATAGTAGGTTATAATTTAAGTAATTGAACGTTGTTCACAAAAAATAACCGTCCATAACGTAACACGTGCTTATCTCATTTTCGTCTGATGTCGCATCAATAAGCTTTGCAAACAGATGTCGCTACTAGTCTCAGTGTTGATGACAGCACGAGTATTTGTTTACAATCAGTAACAGACAAATAAATTCTCTCTTAAGATTAAAATAGCGTAAATTAATTAATTTTTTATTCATGATGTTGTAGTCGTAGAGATGTTTATATGTATTTAAGTAATATTAACACGTTAGCATTTTAGTAGAAATTAAATAATCATGTTTGGAAAAGAGGCCATAAAACTTATTACAGAACTTGATTTAACCGAAGATATTCGACCATTCAATGTGAGTAAAGAAAATATGTATATCTACAAAATTTGATAGTTTGAAAATGTTAAGTTTTCCATTTTCTTTTAAGGAAGCAGTCGTTCGAGAAGTGCTAGAAGAAATGCAAAATCTTTATGAAGCAAATTTAATTGATAGGTATATATATATTTTATATTTTATCCATATTATTCTTATTCATTATTTAATTTATGTATTATGCCACTTGTTTCAGTAATGCTATTAAAAAAGATGGTAATGTCGCATTGCTCCCATCTGTACAATTACGGCACATAGCATTGACCAGAAACAAAAGATGTATCCTAGCTTATTTGTATAACAGACTGAGAAGATTACGTCAGATGCGATGGGAATTAGGTAGCATCTTGCCACCGGAAATAAATGCTAATCTACTGAATGCAGAAAAACAATGGTTTCAATCGTATAATAAATCTTTAGCTACTTACATGAGATCTATAGGAGATAATTGTGGACTTAATTTGACAGTGAACATGTTACCACCCAAATCTCTTTATATCGAAGTAAGTAAGCATTTTCATTCATTCCCTTTTACTCCAAAATTGTTAATAGAACTAAAAGTCAAATCTTATTGTTCCCAGGTTAAGTGTTTGACAGATTTCGGCAAGTTAGAGATTGAAAATGGACAAATAGTTACACTTAAAAAAAATACATATCATTTATTACCACGAACAACTTGCGAACCCTTGATCAGACAAGGTATACTTGAACATCTTGCATAATGCACTTCTGTCCTAAAGAAATCATATATTTACTTAAAAGATAAACAATATTAATATTATATCAAAATTGTATTTTTCTATCTCACATTTCTCTTAATAAAATGCCAACAGATCTTTTTTAAGAATACTTTCATCACTGGACCAGTTTGAATAAACCGCGAAATTCAAACGTTCGACATGTCGATCACATGATCGTAACGTAAGTGCGCGCATTTTGAATGCCCGGAAAAAAAAAAAAAATTCGAACTCGAGATAACACTTACGTGAAGTACGCTCATATCGAATAAATAAGACTTTCAATAGGAATTTCCCGTACGAACTGAAATTTTACAGCAAAAAAAGGAAGTCAACGGTTTATAGCCTACCTGCGCGCTGCTACAGCGTCGTCGTTGTAGACGCTAACGTTCGCTTCACGATACGAGTGGTTTGTTCAGTAGCCTTTAGAAGGGCGAACGGTCTACGTATATCTCTCACGTCGTTGCCGATACTGTGCAAGGTTTTTTCTCCCCACTCACGAATGTGAAAAAGAACAACACGGATCACGAATATTTTACAAAAGAAGGAAACACGTCGCGACGTTAACGCATGAAAAAACGAGAGAGCAGCAAGGTAAAGAAAACGAAAGAGAGAAGTTTGCGGAAAGAAGAAACAAGCACTTTTATTGGCACGTTCTTTGTCAATGTCAGGACCATCGACAAAAGGTAAGCAGCAGCAGTCTTTGATACTACGAATTTATTTTTCATTAACAAAATAATCATTTATGTATTAAACGACTCTTCTCCTCTCTTTCGTTGAATTACGTGACGGATAGCATCAATCGTATGTGATTCAAAGATAACGGACTAGACTTTTGAATTTGTGGAAATATTCCAGACTTAGTAGTAAACAAGAATCGTCACATATCGTTGAAAGAAATTTGAAAATCCTACGGTCAATCGATTGAGATCCGTCAGCGTATACAATCTCGTTGATCCTAACGTAAACAGAACGTGTTTATACGTCTCGTGTGACGAGCATTATTATTATTCTATTCGTAGATACACATACACGTATAACTCTCATCGTAAATCAGAGAGAGAGACACGAGTTATAAACGTTCCACTTGACTATTTAGAAAAATACTTGTATATTTGTATGAATATAATAGGGTCATTTGAATACGTGTATGCGTGATGTACAAATTTATATACTTATTTCGATTTATGTATATGTATGTACATATAGATAGCATTGAGATGCAAAAAAAGATGGCAACCGGTCGTCGATTTATTTTTACTTTTATTCTTTTTCATTTTAAGTCAATATCTCTTTTTGTTCGTTTGCCTCTGATTTCATTATCAAAAAGTATCCACGTAACTAATCGACGAAATGAAACTTCGCAAATCGACATTTTCTGGAATTACAAAGATCCGGGCTAAAACATTCATTACTTTCGGTTTTATCATTGAGTCATCGTACTTTCCCAATCTTCTCTAAAGAGTCAAATAATAAACACATTTGACATTTGGTAAATTTTACGATAGCAATTGCAATCTTCGTACGTAATAAAAACCGTTTTAATTCATAGCGATACGACGCATGTCAATTTGAACTTTTCCTCATTTTAATCTACTATCGAAATCTTTTTCCTCTTGTACACGTTATAAATGCATCGATAATTGAGTCAAAGTCAACGTTCTCTTCTTTGCAACATTCCAGCATTGAAATTACGCGAGACAAATAATCGCGACTTTTCAAATTTTTGCGCCATTTGAAATTGGAGGTGTGTGACCGATACGCACCTTCGGCTCGACGTTGCACCGATAATACGTTTTCTAGTCTTATCTCAAGCAGGTTTTCCCCAGATAGCTCGAGCATCGATATCCATTAAACGTCACAAAAAAGGAGAGAGAGGTGAGAGGGCGAAAAAAATTATTTACCTCACGATCAAGGATAATAAAATTTTTGATTACCGATTTATAGTACTTTAACCTCGAACGTTTCTTGTGCAATTTATTTGTTCGCTTGGAATTTCGACACGAAGAATTCGAATCATAATTATTTCAGTAGCTCGACCGTCTGTATTTAATGTCTTCATTTCGATCATAAAATGTGCTAGGTAGTATAATACTATTATAATTTATTATACCCAATCTCGGGTCTAGCGACATCGATCCCCCCTCCAGCCCCTATTGTTTCAGTTTTATCATAAAAGCTAATAAAATTAAATGACTAAAGTCCTTTATTCTTTTAAGTCGAAGGATTATGCATCATTCAAATGAGTCGGCTTTACGTAATATGTAACAAAGGAATCCATCATTCGCAATGACCGAGACTAAAATCTCTATGATTCATAATCCGACGTTTCAAAGACTCTTCGAAGGATCATCCTCGAAAGCAATTTTCTTTTTTTTCTACTACTTCTCAACTATTCGAGATTTATCCGAGACTCTCTCTCTCTATTTGATATAAAATTGGGTGTGTCGATCATATCGATCGTGTTTGCTAGAGATCTTAGGCTCGTTATCAAATCGATCACGATTGCTGTGTAAATTGAGATAAAAGCTAAAGATCGCTTGTTAGGTTAAGCCTGGAGAGTAGTGTACTGGGCCATCGATAAAATGGGAAAACCCAAGTTTAAAGAATCTACGGTCGCTTTGGACGATCGATTTCTACGTAACGACTATTGTATATTGCCAATTTATCGCAAGCTTCGTCTCGGAAATACCAGCCGGAATTTACGATGAGTTCGCGTTCCTTTCCAGGCGCCAGTTTGTAAAAGAAAGTAGACCGAGTATAGACAGGGAGGAAAAGAAAGTATTTCTCCTCGTAGAAATCGCCTCTTCGGTTTGTCTTCTATCCGTATGGCTTATGACTCGTTCGGTAAGTCAAGCTATTGTTCCATTCTTCTTCAAATAATCGTCTGTTACACTTTTTGCTGTATAGAGAGCGTAAGGAATTCCCTGTGCCTAAGAACTTGTGCTTACTAAGCATGTTGAAATTCGAATCTCGTTGTTACTAAGGAAGAACATTGAAAAGAATTATGAGGTATTCTCATTATCAGGAAGAATAATGAATGATAAATAATAGACTAATGGGCTAATCCAAAATGCAAATTCTAATCTTAATATTTGAACATAATATTTGCGGTGCAAAGGAATGGGAAAACCCAACGAAGCACCCAAACAAACGTGCTTTATGTAGTAAGGGATAATGAAGGGCCATTAAACTCGAACTTGACCGAACTCGACCGAACTCGACCGGATTTGTCCGAACTTGACCGTCGGACGAGTTTTTTACGGTTACGACTCGCATTTCGTTTTGTTTGTTGCCTCTCGTACGATACAGGAAAGTTGATCTATCGTAGAGGAAGTGGAGATAATTTGGATTACTATAACTGAAGTTAATATTAACGTGAGGGGAGAACAGTGGTTTCAATCTCTTTGAAATATATATTTATAATCTACTTAAAATTTCATGTCGTAAATAATATCTGTAAGGTAACTGTCGGGTTTTGCAAAATGAATAACATTTTTGATTAACTAATATCTACAAACGATTCCTTTAAAAGGATAAGACATCATTAACAGAATGGCCCAAATGATCTGCACGTTATCCAAATTACGCTTATATTTTCGTTCAGGCCAAGAAAAAGTCACGTATTATCACGATAATTCCTTTGGAATTTTTTTCATAAGATAATACATTACCTTTCCTATTATTTTCGGTAGTTTTATCACACATCTCGCCACGCGCGCTCTTTTTCTAAGCTAATAATCTAAATTACATTTATTTCCTCTACAAGGACATCACAGTTTCTCTATTCGGTATTCGTTATAATAGATATAGTCATTAATTATTCAGAACACGACAATCGAATGACTAAATACAGGATAAAGAACAAAAGCAAGATACGCGTTAAAAAATCAAGGTCAGAATTTTATTAATGTAACGTATAATTAATCGACTAAAAAAACAATGCCACTCTTTGTTACAAACGTAATCATTCGTTAAAAATGCTTGCCATCGAATAAATTGATCACAATAAAGAATACCCATAGTAATGGGACATACTAAACGTAACATTCTCGCTAAGTTTGCGGTGAAATCGTGCCAACGAGATTCAAACTCTTTCCTTATCGAAACATTCGTCTCCTCCGTCGAGGGCGGTCCTGCCGTGTAGACACGTCGGGTTTTCCCATCCCTATCTCCCCACTACGTTTCATAAGATCTTCAATCACTCCCGCCAATAGCGCTACGATCGCTAGTTACTATTCGGGCGCGTAACGTGGCTATGTTCAGTTCGTATCGAGATAGTGTGCGCGAGCGTTTGCACGTAACACACGTAGCTTGACGTTTCTCTTCTTCTTTAATCCAAAAAAAAAAAACGTCGTCGTCCAATTCGTACTTTTCCGATAAGAGCGATCAATCGCGAAGAAGAGAAAAAAGATACTATATCCGCGTGTCGTCGATCGGTTGACGCATTTTTTCTTTCAAACTTTCTCTATTACACACAAACACACAATCAGTGCATCGTAAGACGTGACGTTGCAACGACGACGTAGTATTCGAGTAGCTCGCCACGAGTAGAACCGAACATTGCCGAGCGTAGCCGAATTACTCCGAACGGAGAATGCGACGAAGGAGAGTGAACGAAGCGAAACGGACGATCTCTGAGACAGCAGTGGCAGCTGTTTGAGGTGGAACGGTGATCGAAGCGCATCGTCCGAGCTATACGGATCGGTGCGTTGCACGCGAACGACATACGACGATACGCTAATTATTATAATACGTAAAAAAAAGAAAACGACGCACGACGTACGACGATAGGATAATAATCATCGTCGTTAACTGTGCGAAATAATCGAACAAGAAATCGTCATCGCGTCGATTCTTTCGAAATTTCATACATCGCGAAGTTTTTTATTCGTGCGTGAGAGAGTGCGCGGGCACGAAGTATACAAGAAACGAGTATATAATCTTGTTATCATCGTTATTGGTTGTTGTTGTTTGGGAAAGAAACGAGGAGAAGAGTTGACAGTGAGATATATAAATAATTAAGAGAGTGTCACACGATAAGAAAAAAAACATGTGGTACCCCTGGCCGGCGAAGAACGCCGAACACACAGAACACCGGGATAATGTTGCAGAAGACATCGCTGGGGAAAAGTGGCAGAAAGAAGATTCAGGACGCATCGATTCCGGATTTCTCTCAGGCGGAAATCTGCAGGTCAGCTCCGAGCTTGGCTGCTCGGAGTTGGACGTTGCACCGGAGTGCGGAGCCGTTGCCCCGGAACCAATGAGAGTCGACAGTGGTGTCGACCTCGGCCTCAGCGAGAGCTTGAGCCAACTATCGCTCAAGCAAGTCACTTTGAATCCCTTGGCAAGTGGAAAAGTACAAGCCGAGCCTACCGTCGAACTCACGCCTTTGGGTAATACCAGTATAATCGAACAGCAACAACAGCAGGAGGCAAACGTTGCCGTCATCGAAAGAATAGTCGGATCACGCGAGAATCTTGAAAAGCGAATCGACGATGAACCTTGGCAGCTTTATTACGCGCAGGACGACGACGGAGACACGTGAGTAATATTTCTTTTAGTGTTTTTTTTCTTTTTTTTAATCATCGACCTTAGGCTGGGTTGTTCCAGCTTCCCCGTAAAGTTACGGGAAGAATAATTGCTTAAATCCCTAGAGATTGACCAATTAAAAGCCACGTATAGACATTTACGTGCCGACTAATTTTACGGAGAGGTTGGAACAACCCGGCCTTAGTATTGTTATTATTGTAGTTATCTTCGACTTTCTATTTTTAATCTTGTCATTGAAGCGTTTGGCATTTCTTTCGCGAATTCGACGAATGAGAGTCTTCGAACGGTGTCAGTGGCTCCCCCTCAACACCCTCGCCCGAGGTCAATGTATCGTGTTTGTAAACATAGAGTGTAGTTTAAAGTTTATTGAAGTATACACGATGAAGTACGAGCTTATTTCTTCTTTTCTTTCACGTATCGTAACGTCTTTAATATTATTTCATTTAATTGGGTAATGAATGAGGAAAATAGATTCACGGTGCATAGGTCACGTACCACTTCGATGAATAGTCAAATTGTTTTTGTTTGTTTCTTAGGAAGGTGACTCATTTTACGTGGTGTTATGTACGAACGTTTTTTTTCTGTTTTATTCATTTAATTTATTTGACACGAGAGTACAATGTTCAATGAAGAAAAGAATATTCGATGTTTCATTTTTTTTGTCATTTTTCGTAAATATGTTTGGCTTTTCATTTCTTTCCCAGAAAATTGGAATTCCGTGATTGAAAAGGAAAGGAACGGCAATGTGTCGCGCACACGTGCATGACACGTTTTCGTCCTCGGCCTTCGACTCTTTCTTTCCCTTTCTCAGCCTGAAAAGATTCCAGAACGGATAGGCACGTAATGTCATTGGCATTAAATTACAATAACGGCTATAGTCTTCTTCGTTGAAATCGTTCTCCGTAGAGAAGATAATAACATCGATGTCAAATATGAATGAGAAAACGATCAGTCAGACGATTCCTACGCATAACGATGTTACGTAATTCGTTTAAAGAATGAAAAGCCTTCCCGGAAACGTTATTAGTAACGCAGGATTTATTATCAGCGAAAAATACCGTAGTTATACACGCGTGTGGCTTCTTTGACGTTGACAGGAATTTCCCTTTTATCGAACTTTAAACTATATATATGGGTCACGTTGTTAGTGACGCGATACTTCGTTCAAATTTTCGCGGGAAAGATGACGATTTTGTAAAATTCTCTTATCGATTTTCTTGTTAATTTAAAAGGTCAAGTAATCATGAAAATATAGAAGAGAAGAAATAACAAGATTATTCTTTTCGAAAAAACAGAGAGAGAATTTATCGTTGAGATAAATAATCCGTATATCGAGTCGCGTTAACATCATTAAATGCGTCACGGCAGACGTAGGATAAGTGAGAAGTGTACAATGTACTCAACGTAATCGAGAAGAGCTCGTTGACCGATCTCAGCAAGCTTATCTCATTAGAATGTTATCGCCTGAAGTTGCAGAGAAACGACGTACCAATTTTGCATTTACTTTTTTACCCATTTAAGACGAATTATACACAGTATGTATAATTTTTTTTTTTTTTTTGGTTAGACACTTACACCTTATTACACTTACTACACCTTGTGTATAATGAAATTGTACAAAACTTAAACTTTGGCTCTTGGAGATCGTTTTAAAAATCATTTTTCGTCTCTAATGGGTTAAGTAGTAAAAACTTTCTTTTCTTAGAGTACACTAAAATGAAATTGATGAAACTTTCCACGATACTCTTATTTATATAAAGTCCACTGTTTACGTACTTACAAAATTACTCAATCTTTTACGACATATGTTAATATTTGACATTTCTATTAGTATGGTTCCTTAATGACGCATATGTTGATACTACAAAACTTTACCCGTAATACATAGAAAAAACAAGGAAGACTTCATAATAAACGTAAATATTTCCTTTTACAGGCAGCTACATATCGCGATCGTACAAGGCTTTCTGGAGGCCGCGTTCAGCCTCATCAGGATGGCACCGCATACATGCTTGCTCAATATCCTGAACGATGAATGGCAGTCGCCTTTGCATTTAGCTGTGCTCACTCGTCAGCCGAGAATCGTGAGACGTCTCATCCTGGCAGGTGCGAATCCGTCTCTGAGGAATTTCCGTGGAAACACGGCACTCCACCTGGCATGCGCGACTGGCGATTTGGGTTGCGCCAGGGCTCTAACCGATCCCTTGTCTCCGGTCGAAAGAAATTATCTTCTACCTGGGAAGAAGATACCAGCACTGCCACAGAATTTAGAACAACGAAACTACGATGGTAAGAACGTGTATTCAGTATTTCTGCTGCTCATTTGCCAAATCGACTAAATCCACACAAAAAAAAAAATTTGGATGGAATATAAGAAATTAATTCATTAGTTTCCAGGGTCAGAAAAAAAATTAATTTCATGTTTTTACTGCATTTTATTACTAAACATATATATATTCGAATAACTGTTTATGACATTAACAAAATTATGAGTTTTTATTGTATTTTACTCCAAAATGTTGCGTATACGTAACTTTGCAATTTTTGTGCAACAAAAGTGTTTCCTTAGTGGCTTATTTAAAAAAAAAATCATTTTAAAAATGTTTACGTGACGTTGAGGACTAATGGGTTAAGCATCAATCAAGTGCTTTGATACTAAAATTTACAAAAAATGGAGCTAATCGCTTTGGCCCGTGAACGGCTCATTTCGCGATCTTTCATATTTTTCATTCAATCATTTTACAACTCGTATTACATGCAACGTTCATTTATTTTCATTGAACGCTAGAATTACCGACGTAGTCGAGATGATTATATGTGTACTTCACATTCCTATGTTATTTATTAATGATAACAAATAAAATGTCTTTTTTTTTAGTACTTATCACATAGATAGGCGCGAAAAAAATAAAAGTACATTTATTGTCCGTAATTCTAGCATCAATACAATTTCTACTTTCTACCTACTTGATCTATATGACTTGCGTTATTAAAAATAACCTCGACAAAGAATATGCGTGTTAAAAAAGAAAAAAAAATATGGAAAGTCCTAATCTGTGGTAAAACGATGTAAGCGTTGAGTGTACTTGAGAATTCTTCGTTGTCCTTCGTCGATTATACGAACACTCGTGGATTTCCCATGATTTCATCGACCAATGCATGTACCATCTGGTCTCTCTCTCTCTCTTTTCTCGCGAGTACCACACCACAAAAATTGTCAAGAAATTCTATCGAATCTTGACCGATATATTTTTATCAAAAGAATTCATAAGGATAAGAACTAAATGAATTCTTTCTGATGTAAATTAAATGTTATCTTGTAACTCGATGCTACATGGAACAAGTATCCTTTTTTTTTTTTTGAATGGTCCATTCTCTTGAGTAGTATTTTGATCATAATCATAGTTACGAGTTGGTACCGATCTCGAAACATCTCGAATCCTTTTAAACGCGCCACAACCGATATAGGTGACTATTCTGTGTTGTCAGATTGCTTTGGGAAATCCCTGAAGATCGTGACGAAGTATCAACGCGGATAAGTATTAACGAAATTGCGGTCTTTGGGAAAATTCTTACGGGTACACACAATATAACATGACAATTGTGTTTACGACTTGTTTACCGATAGTCTTTCTTTCTCTCTCTCTCTCTTGCATCATTATTGCGCGCGATCGCGCATCCGTATCACGCTTGTGGTAAAACTCAATTGCAGGGTAGATAGTAATTAACTCGAGTGTTTTGTAAGAATCGTACATGGGATCGTACTGCTTGGAATAATAATATTCTCCAATTATATTAGAATTTCACGGTTATTTTTTTGCGATTCACCGCAAAAGCATGGTAAGAAGAAAATATGTTTCAAGATACCCGCGGTTTCCCGAAGTTCGTCACGTCTGAGTTTAGTCATTAGACTTTCCTATTGTCGAGAATACTCCCACCCCTTTACCTTTAAACTCTACTAACGAGCCATGTGTGCTTACTTTACTATATCTCTTTGTACTTTCGTATTTCTCCCCCCCCCCCAAACTTTCTCTTACCAACTCTGTGCATTTTGGAATTGGTAAAGGTTACAAGAATAACAAGCAACGAATAATAGGCTGTTGAAAAACCGATTGAGTCCATCAGGAAATGTTCAGTCACTTTTTAAGACTCTCGGAATTCCCACATAGCGTCATTCACACATACCTCGATCCTTCTTCGTCCGTTCTTTCTCTACATACATCGTCCTCGTAATCGACGGAATTGCGACAGAACGATCTACTGTTCGGCACTTACCTTCGCTGTTTTTTTTTTTCGTTAATCGATCATTTTTTTTAGTGATTTTTCGTAACTGCTCTTGACCCCGGTATCGCGATAAAAGCATGTATTTTTAAAACAACGATATCAACGTGTTTCCAGGAACTCGTAAAAATGGTCGTGCACGTTTTTCGTTTCTGATGGTATTTTGACGCATTGTACGCGTAGAAGCGCGTGCGTTACATCACGAAGGCGATGAGACAGAAGCCAAAGCAGATGTTTTTGATATTTAAAAATACCTGTAAGACTATTTACGTGCCACGCTATTCTCGCGCCGCTTGGCGGCGTCGGAAAACCCCACAATGGCGTCTACGATGGTGGACCGCGCCGAGATGATGCTTTTCTAATTTCAAAAGCAAGAAATATCGAATCATCTTTTCTATAATCTCGATAAACATTTTCTATCAAGAAGAAGTCCTCAAAACTTAATAAAAATTCTTACCGTATATAAATTTATACACGTTACACCATAATCACATTGAAATGAAATTCTCTGTAATTTACTTTTCCTTATTTTCGATATAAAAAGACGAATTTTCACGCAAACACCATTCGTTTCTATAAAATACTTTTTACCGGCAATTCATCGGGTCATAAAGTCACGTGTTTGAGATAAAACTCCGCCAATGTGCCAGTTGCCGTCGGCGGCGCGCTAACTCGCGGCTGTCTAATTTTAGCGATCACTTTGATCGGTACGAGCCTAGTTTGGACCCCGGGACTCCGGCCAAACCTCCGACGACAATGATTCACCGGCATCTTCCTAGTTCTATCTATATCTTCTAGAGGCATGTGACGCGATTGCGATCGTTCCAAATAAAATGCGAGTCCTATACATATACGGAACGTCATCCCAAAACTGCCATTATCGGTAGTAATAAGGAAAAAAAAACTTCAATCATATCTCTTTGCTCCAATTGAACAACGTAGTATAACACGTATATTCTTTATCGTCTTCTCCAGCATCGGCGCCATTTTGAAAGTACATATCATAACAAAAGATGGCTGACATGAAAAAAATATCATACACGAAGATCTCTCTTCTAACGTATCGTTTTCTTTATGCTTTTAGGAGAAATGTGTTTACACATAGCTGCATCCGGTGGTCACGTCGAGCTGGTACGTCTTTTGTTGAGACTAGGAGCCGATCTCGAGGCACGTGAAGCCCTCTCAGGCAAGACCGCGCTTCATCTAGCTGTCGAACGCGGTTGCCGATCGGTAGTGGCCTTCCTGCTACAAGAATGTCGACCATGCTTGGACACTCCAACGTATGCAGGCATAACAGCGTACCAAATTGCGCTGTGCTTCGATGGACAACTCGCAAGGGAGCTCGTCAGACTTGGTGCCACTCCTCAACCTCTTCCGGAAACAGATTCCGACGAGAGCGATGACGAGGATGGCCAAACGAATGATTACCTACCGTCGATAACGAGGCTCCGGCAACAAAATGTCGTCGGTGTACGAGTATAAATGAAGAATGAGAGAATGTGAAGGAAAAAAATAAGAGTTATATATCTTGAAACGAGATAGTAGATCTGCATGTTGCTTTGTAATTAACGAAACACACGCGTGTGTATGTATCAGGATCATTTCTAAAGAGAGAAAAGTATGAATGTTCGACGAAGAATCGAGAGATCATTGACGCGATATATAATTTGTATATTCGATATTACGGACGATCGGTTTGGACGATCTGCCGGTGATCGTTTATACGAATGGGATTTTCTTTTTTGTTTTTATTCCATTTTTCGTTCATTTTTTATTTGTCTTTTGGTTTTTTTCTTTTTTTTTTTTTTTTCTTTTGTAATGGGAGAGTACGTAATAGACGAAAAAGTCGATCGTTTTACCACGTAAATCTCTCGCGTCTCGTCAATGGCTCGATGATATGAATTTTGGCGGGGAAATTTGAATAGCGACAAGAATCGGCGCTGAATTTTTGTAAAAGACTAACGTCCTAGGTGACGGCGTGTACAACGACACACGAAACGCAAGCGGATTATTAAGATAGATAACAAGAGAAAGAGAGAGATATATAGATCCGCGAAGAAAACGAAATATTCGATAGCGAGAACGAAAAAAGAGGAACGATGAGTGAGAAGGAAAGTCTGAAACGCGCGCGAATCTTCGAGAAAGGAACTATGCAGGATGGACCACATATAATGTTACGAACTGTTTTTATCGAAAAACTTCGATAGTTGAATCGATTTTAGCAATTTTTGTAAAAATAGTTTGTAAAACTTTATATGTCACGACCTACGCGTACACATATTTACGCATACGTATGTACGAACGCTTTATAAATCGTTCAATTGTCGAAAACTGTCACTGCATATCTCTCGTTATGTACATAAACATACTTTATATCCGAAGAAAATCGAATCGTGTTCGGTAATCGCGGTCACTCCTCAGTTTCTTCTTTTTCGCGTAGATTTTTTTTTTTTTTGACGAATAAGATTAATCGAATATCTGTCAACGTTTAGTTAAATTAGTGTAAATAGGTATTTATGTGTTTAGTAGCCAGAAAATTTAAGTTCAAGCGATATGTTTACAAATGACGTATTTGTCAAACTATTTCTTTTTTTTTTTTTGTTCGTGGCATCGTTGCCCGAATGAACTTATTATCACGCATTACACAAACAATTATATATTCGTCTCATCCCCTTTGTACATAACTCTATTTTAGATTGTTAAACTTATCATTGCTAGTAGCTCTATAGTTTTATAGAAGGAGAGTAAAAAAAGAAGGAAAGTGGCAATTTTGCCGATAGCATACCGACTATTGTTAAATAACGTCCATGATTATTTTTAGTAATAAAAGATCTTCGAAGGGTCCTATATTAACGTTATTGTTACGATCATTTGTTTGATACAAAAAACCAATCCCTAGATCTACTAATAAGCCTAATTTTAAGTCGAAGTCATAACGGATACTTCCAAGCACCGAAAACCTCTATCAGTCGGTTAATTTTGCAGCCGACGTAAAAATGTGGAGCAAGGACCGAGTCTTCTACTCTATTTCGAGTTTACTCGATGTCTAACGGTCTAGATATTCCAAGAATCCGTCCGACTTATTCCTTTTTGGGGGAGTTTGGTCTACGGTTCTCGCGCTGCTTTCAGGATTATATTTGGACTTGGAGAAGGAGGAAGGAGCGAATCGTCTGATCGTCTTGAAGGCATAAAGCAGAAACTGTAATTATAGAGCCTCTCCTTCCGTTCAGAGAACACGATGATTCGTCGGTAGCACGCGAAAGGGGAATACTTAGCTATTTCTATGATGTGTTTGTCTCTCTGTGTATGTACAGCTCGCTAACGTGTACCTTAAATAGATCAAAGTTATTTGTTCTTATCGTTCCTAACTTTATTTTCATGAATTTGAAATCCTCCCTCCCGAGTCCAAGAATCGCAAATTTCCGATTAGACGTCGTGTCGGTAATGTAGATTCCTTCCTTACCGCGAAAATTTTTTTTTCTAACGATACTACCGTGAATTGTGTAACGAATAAAGTATCCCGCGTAATTCAGTGACCTATCGTGAGCGTATCAAGGTAATAAGGTAAACGTCTAAACAATTTCAAATACGATAATGCACTAAGAAACGGTCTTTGTTATTTTACATCGCTGAACAACGTATTTGAAATTCTTTTGATCCATTCTTAAGATTGAAACCTGTATATCAAGTTTTTTCGGACCGTAATGAATTATATATAGTCTTTTCTCAGGGTCAACAGACTCCATGGAACGAAGAAATATGCAACAGGTCGGATTGTCTGGAAAACCCCAGTTGCTTCAGTTTACTGTCGGAAATACCAATTCCTGAAGAACGATGGTAGAACCAAAACGTGTGACCTTGTTATATATATTATCATTTATTTTACATTCTATTTAGGTGTAAACGATAAATCATTTATTTTGTATAAGTCATTCAAATTGAGGCTTTTCATCCTATGAAATTGTTAAAATAACTGTTTTTATCGGATAATTAGATTATTTGGATAAAGATATACTCCAAGAAAGTTGTACATAACTTGATACGACAATCGATAAAATTTGAAAACGCATGATCGACGTATATTTCAGAATGTCATTAATTCCCTTCCTGGAAGGCCCTGGAAGTCATGCAAATATTCAATGAGTATTCTTTTCGAAATGTGATATCACTACCGAAATGCTTTTCAAAAGACGTCATAACGTATGGTCACAGTCACAGGTAGAACCCAGTGATTCAAGTTAGCATATATTTATACGCCATAAATGTTCCTTTCTTTCTTTAATACAGTACTATTCTTATTTCTCTTTTTATTTTGTGATAAAGTAAACAATAATTGTCTGTTTATTTTAACACGACTAGTGCACGCGTCACTTTTTTGAAATGGAGAAAAAAAATCAGACTTTGTATGCAAAGTCATCGATATATTTCTTTTGCGCTATTATAATATTTATTTTTGTGTTCATCATTACCTCATTGCTATTCTTATTATAAATGAATATATATATATATGTATATATATTATACACAAGGAAAGTAATGCGTATCGCAAACGTTACGTGTTCCTCGATTTAAAATGTTATCAATTTATGTACAAAGGTCATAAAAAATATTTACTGTGATAAAAAGGGCAAAATATCGTCAACCATTTCGTAATTGTACTTTGCAAAATTTGAATATAAATGTTTTGTTGATATCGAGCGTTTTATTTAAAATGTCTTTTCTACGTACATCATTAGAAATTTAGAGTATTTAATCGTTCAATATACAAAATAATAAATTACGTTCAAATAATGAAATGTATGTGTCTATAAATAGATGAGAATTTACGCGAATTATTGACCCAACTTATTGTATCGATTGAGGTTATAAAAAGATGAATGAATTTAATGCTAGAGTGATGAAACACGTTTCCAACGTATAAACAGATTGCACATTTAGCTTTACGCGTGAACCACAGTGAAAATGACACTGTGAATGACGAACAACTGATCTCGAATGTGCTAGAAAGCACCAACGATAAGTCTAATGCGAAGAAGGTACTATACGGTGTGGTACTTTCGCGATAAACGCCGAGAGGCGCTAGTTGTCCATTTCTGGAGCTTTCTGAAATCTGCACCGGTACGACGTCACGTTCACGATTCATCAAAAATCCTTGTGCACGCGGAAAGTGAGTTTGCAGTATAAGTATTATAAAACGACAGTTTTCTTCGGCATACATCGATCATTATGGATAAGGTAAACGTTTATTAATCAATTATTATTTAATTTTTTTTCCCATATTATTGAAATGGACGCATTTGTATTTTTAAATTGGAGCATTCAATGTCGTCTTCGTTAAACCTGCATCGACAGTGAGTGCGCGAATTATATTTCTCGTATTTCATTTGGCTTTCTAGTGGCAAATTCTAATAAATTTAATGTCAAAAATGTATATTGTGCGATCGATAAGGAAAAATTTCTAATTTGTTGTTTTATCGACGTTGTAACGGTGTACGTATTTGCATTAATAATATTTAATTTTGTATAGGTATCTGCATTGAAAGAGAAAGGAAATGCTGCTTTGCAGGATGGTAGATTTGACGAAGCCGTCAAACATTATACCGAGGCCATAGCTTTGGATAATAGTAATCATGTTTTATACAGTAACCGTTCTGCTGCGTATGCAAAAGCTAAACAATATGAAAAGGCTTTGGAAGATGCAGAGAAAACTATTTCCATTAAACCCGATTGGGGAAAGGGATATTCCCGCATGGGTAGTGCTCTAGCGTATCTTGGTAAATTAGATGAATCTATTGCTGCCTATGAAAAAGGCTTAATGCTGGATCCTGACAATGCTCAAATGAAAGCTAGTTTAGCCGATGTTAGAGTACAAAAGAGTTCAGCTGAATTTAACATTTTTAATCATTCCGATCTCCCTGAAGAGTTCACAAATGAGGCGAAGCTAAAGGCTTGTTTAAATGACCCAAGATACTCAAAACTATTACAAGAATTATGTAATAATCCTAAAATGTCTTCATTATTTACTCAAGATGCATCAGCTAGAACTGCAAATGAAACTGAAAAACCTAAACCAGAGAAAAAAGAGGAAGACAACTTACCAGCAGAGAAGAGAGAAGCTTTAAATGAAAAGAAAATAGGGAATGAGGCCTATAAGAAGAAAAGTTTTGAAGAAGCACTTCAACATTATAATAAAGCAGCGGAACTTGATCCTACAGAAATTGTTTACTTGCTTAATATAGCTGCAGTCTATTTTGAACAGAAAGAATATGATAAATGTATTGCCCAATGTGAAAAAGCTATTGAGGTAGGAAGAGAAAATCGGGCAGACTTTAAACTTATAGCTAAAGCGTTCACTAGAATTGGTCATGCATATAAAAAAATGGGAAATTGGAAGCAGGCCAAGGTATATTATGAAAAATCTATGTCCGAACATAGAACACCAGAGATAAAAACATTATTGTCAGACATAGATAAAATTATAAAGGAGGAAGAAAGAAAAGCATACATTGATCCTGCTAAAGCAGAAGAAGAAAAAGAATTAGGAAACCAAAAGTACAAAGATGGTGATTACCCTGCAGCGATAAAGCATTATTCTGAAGCTATTAGAAGAAATCCAGATGAACCTAAGTATTATAGTAATAGAGCAGCCTGTTATACAAAATTAGCAGCTTTTGATCTTGGATTAAAGGACTGTGACAAATGTGTAGAAATAGATCCAAAGTTTATTAAAGGTTGGATTAGAAAAGGAAAGATATTGCAAGGCATGCAGCAACAGGGAAAAGCACTATCAGCCTATCAAAAGGCATTGGAATTAGATCCATCGAATAGCGAAGCATTGGAGGGCTATCGTTCATGCGCAGTTTCTGTTAGTTCAAATCCTGAAGAAGTTAGAAAAAGAGCAATGGCAGACCCAGAAGTTCAAAGCATTTTACGAGATCCTGCCATGAGATTGATCTTGGAACAAATGCAAAGTGATCCACGAGCCTTACAGGAGTAAGTATTGATACTAAAAAATAAAGTCTTTATGGATTATTTAAGATAAATATTTCTATGTTTAATATTACCTCTTCTCTTTTACAGTCACTTAAAGAATCCTGACATAGCTGCCAAATTACAGAAGCTTTTGGAATCTGGTCTTATAGCCATTCATTAAAAACACAAGGACATTTCTATGTGCGTGCGGTGCCTACACATTTTGCACCAAAATTGTATCATTAAGTTCCTCCAACGTTATGAACACTACGCTGTTTATTCTGTTTCCATCTATTGCTGGTTCATTAATACATTGCGCTGAATGCTTCACAGAAATTTAATCATATATCTGTATCCAGGATTTTGCCTTGAGCAATCATTTTATCGTAAAAAGTCTTAACTTATACATGTGCGGTGAACTGGTTACTTCACGTTCATTTTTTTCATCATAAAACTTGTTATACTGACTACCCGCAGTACATTTTATTATATATACTTATGTAAGCAGTGAAATACTTAATCCAGAAGAGGATTTTAATTGCAGATGTAAAAGAAAGTGTCTGCACCATTTTATAATAAAGCTGCTCTTGTGATTACTAGTCGTAAAGAGCATTTATTAAGAGGCAAGTTAAGATAGTGAATAGGAACTGATTGTGCGAGTAAATGTGAAGTCGAAATATTGCAAAAACGAAAAGCTAATCTTTAATGTAAACAAAGAATCTTCGTGCACATTTAGTAAGAATAATGAATTTACTTTAACATTGGCATAATTTAATTTCCAGGACTTTATCATAAAATAAACATTAATTTAGTCATAAAATAATGAAAGAGCATTATTCATTGTATTTATGAGCAATTGAGATTGTATCTGAGTAAATTATGAATCTTGCTTAATATGTATTTGGCTTTCATTATTAATCATGAAGATAACTATCCCAATTGAAACTCATCATTATTTAAATAAATTGGTCGTATTTAATAAGAAATATAGAAATAGAATGCTGGTAGAATCAGCAATAATTTTAAAGCCCTCCCCCATGAAATTTTGTCCGAGGATAATACCACGGTTTGCAATCTGAAAAAAATATGAGCCTTTAGACGGAGGTCTAGGATAGACGTATCATGCAATGTCACGGACTTAGGAATAAGGGGACGGTACATAAAGTCTTACTTTAGGCGAGGGGGCGGTCCAAACGGGGAGCGAAGGGGGAAGAAGATCCGCCATTTTAAGAACGGCTCATGCCCCCCACCACTACCCACCGCGGCATCGGAATTCAAATACAAACATCAAGCGTAAGGGACGATATAGATCATTACAGCTAATAGCAACAGACAAAAATACACCAAATTAATACAGTTTCAAAATCAATAAAACATATACATAAACAAATATTCGCATTTTTCTTTTACAAAATCCCCATTCCCCATATGTTATAAATCTGTTAATCTACAGTTAATTTTAACTTTAAGAAGTTTAATAAAAAATCTAAATAATTTATTTATTTACTTATAAATAATTGTTAATCTATACATTTTATATATTCTCTATACATTCAGGATTTCTAGCAATCCTATTTACGTATTTTTCAAAGCGAACGGAAAGTGGCGGTCGCTGCTGATGTATGCACACAAGCGTATATCAAGCATATACATGCATGAGTTTCAATGTGTACGTAACCCGTACTAAACATGGCGGCCTTTCCCCTCCGTCGCACCCCGCGCGGTGCTCCATCACTCGCGTTATGTACCGTCCCCTTATTCCTAAGTCCGTGTGCAATGTAAATTTTTGTCCCACAGTTTTGGGGCTACGTAGCCCCATTACCATTTTAGTGTCGCATGGGACAATATCGGTTTAGAATGGAAAAAGGCAACAGCGCTACCGAAACGGTAGGAATTATAACTAAACATAACGATTGTTAATTATTTTTCACTGATATGAATTACAAGTTGAATCAATCGATAGAATCGAAATGTAATAAAAAAGAAAATCGTTTTTCGCGGTAGCTTCATTGGAGATAGTGATCGATTTTTGACAAAAATCCTGATGTATGCATCATGATTTTTGCCAAAATGGTCACCACCGCCGATTTCAATGTTTAATGTCTCATTTTAGAGAAGAAAGCATGCAGAATAATGTTCCGTTGTCCGTTTTTCGATATCGTTAAGCAATGATGAGAAATTAATCTTTTAAGTGTCGAAGTATGGGTCATTTTTAAGCTTTAAACTGCTGTAACTTTTTAACCAATCATTCTATCGAAACGCGACTTGCATATTCGTAAATTAGAGACTTTCATCTTTCGAACGAGTATTTGATCGGGCAAATTCGAGATACTTCGATTTTTGACAAAAATCCTGACCTATGCATCATGATTTTTGCCAAAATGGTCACCACCGCCGATTTCAATGTTTAATAGCTCATTTTAAAGATAAAAGCATGCAGAATAATGTTCCGTTGTCCGTTTTTCGATATCATTAAGCAATGATGAGAAATTAATCTTTTAAGTGTCGAAGTATGGGTCATTTTCAAGCTTTAAACTGCTGTAACTTTTTAACCAGTCATCCTATCGAAACGCGACTTGCATATTCGTAAATTAGAGACATTTTTCTTTCGAACGAGTATTTGATCGGGCAAATTCGAGATGCATCGATTTTTGACAAATATCCCGATGTATGCATCATGATTTAGAAAGAAGAAAGCATGCAGAATACTGTCCCGTTGTCCGTTTTTCGATATCGTTACGCAATGATGAGAAATTAATATTTTAAGTGTCGAAGTATGGATTATTTTCAAGGGGGGGATGAGATTCTCGTCTTTTATCGCAACAGATCTATTGATGTTACCAACTTCGATTATTGGGTCGAATATGATTCCTAAATTCACCGCTCCATATGGTAGAGGGCGTAAGTAAACGTCTGTTATTTTGCACGATCGGTATTTCAGTACATGGGACACGAAGTCCCATAACATGATAGGTCTATCCTTATACCTCGTCTGTGCTCGAGGTCGTGATGCCAAAATCGTAGGACGAGGGGCAAATCCCTACCGCCATCTCCCACTTTATTTCCATCGCGCTCTGTCCGTGTATGCCTCCTGTTCGGCACTTTTCGCCAACAATCTACTTTACCGACACGACTATGTCTCTGCATTATCGACAGTGGACACGTAAATGACGAAACTCCAACAATTGACTACTAGGTTGCGCTTTAATCATCGCGGAGTTTGGCTTGAAGTATCTATTTTCTTATAAAATATATAGTTAGTGATTGTTAATAAAAACGTTTTCTTATAGATTTAAAAAAATGGCTACTTGTTCGTACCTGCGAACTGCTAATATACCGATGAGACCTAGTCGATGAATTTAATGAATGCGTAGAAGAAGAACCTCCGTATTTTCTTATTGGTAGCATTTTTAATTTATGATTTAAATTTAATGTGAGATACTTCATTGTACTTGTTTTAAGTTAGTTATTATAGAACGTATGTACAATGACATCAAGTAAAAGTACAAGAGAGGTGCTTTTATCGATAATTGATGATATCGAATTAATAGCAAAGTAAGATATGTTACTTATTGTAATAAATGTATACAAATTATTTAATTGAAAAATACGTATTTTATCAAATGAAATAATTGAATTTATAATTTTTCTTTTATATCAGGGAAATGATAGAAAATATAATAGCTCAGAAGCCCTTAAAATTGTCCAGCACAGAACATGCTCAATTAACGGAATTATTAGTTGCCAAGGATAATGAATTGAAAGGAACGTTGAAGCGTGCTGCGGAACAAGCAAAAATAAACTTAAAAATGGAAGCCTTGAAAGCAGAGGTAGAGAGGCAAGATCAGGACATTCAACAGTTACAACGTCAGTTGAAAGAAGCAGAACAAATATTAGCTACTGCTATATATCAGGCAAAACAAAAATTGCAATCTATTGCACGTGCTAATAAACGTCCAGTACCTTCTGAAGAACTTATCAAATTTGCTCATAGAATAAGTGCATCAAATGCAATTTGTGCTCCACTAACATGGCAACAAGGAGATCCTCGAAGACCTTATCCTACAGGTATAATCATTATATTTATTTTTTCTTACAATATATAACTATAGCAATAAACAACAAATTAATTTATTCCAGATATTGAAATGAGATCAGGATGTATAGGTAGATTAAGTGACCTTCCTTTAAATGTGCCTGCATTAGTCCCTCATCCAGGTATTCCTTCAGATCTGCATAGAACAGGTAATCCTGTGGGTGGTATATACTTTCTGCAAGTCATATAGGACTAAAAGTTTTACATTCATGAGTTTCTCATGTCCAATAAATATTTTAGAACCTCCAGTGTCACAAGCAAACCAATTTCAATGGCACTCATCGGCAGAGATTCATATGTCTGTGGGTGCACAAGGTAGTGTTGCTATGAACACTCATAAGCAAGAAACCGAAGATGTTGAAGTTATGTCAACAGATTCATCCAGCAGCTCATCAAGTGATTCCCAATAGACTGATGTAATTATTAATTAAATTATGATTTACTTTTGTATCATACTGAAAATAGCAGTTTGATACATAAACGATAAATAATTAACAAGTATATATAAAATATTTGTTATAAAAAATCTATTTAATTATCACATAATCATAGCAATGAGATGCATTTAATAGCATCAAGAGTAAAAATATTTTATAAAAAATTAAATCTGGAAAACATAAGGACATTGTACATGTTCGTTTTTTTTACAAAAGGGATGGATTAAACAAATTATAATTATATTGCAACGAAATAAACAAACCACTGTCGTAATGAGTTCTTATAATTTAATTATAAACGTCCTAGAAGAATCTCCGGTAAAACCTCATGCAATGTTTGAGGTGTGTAATACATTTCTGGATTAGTCTAAAATATATATATGAAAAAATGTAATGCATTCGGTAAAACTGCAATTGTTTTTCGCATAGTTATTCGAATCCAAAACACTGAATAAGTACTTACCAATAATACTTTATTGTCAAAAGATGCCTTCTGGAATAATATATTTTGATTAGTAAATGTTAAATTGAGCAATTTGCAATCTGCTTCAATTTTCTCTATGTCTTTATACAGAAGGAGTTCCTGCAATTTCAATCCAGGAAATGTGAGAATCTTATTATTGTATCCTGAACTCATAATTTGTAATGCACTTCTAAAACAATAGAAAAATAATATTGATTTAATGTCATTGTACTATCATAGCAAAAAAATGAAACATAGCATTGAAGTACCTTCTTAAACTTCTTAAATTACACATTACAGCACAAACGTGTAAGGGACCAAGTTTTTGTACTAATCGGAATACGCGTACGTAGTTCTTTAAGTACCAAGCTATGGATACTTTTGTAGCTAATTGAACTTCCTCTGATTTTCTGCAGCAATATACAATTATAAATATCTATATGTTTATATTATATTAATATTTAATGTTATATACATTAAAAAGAGGAATAATGAACATTAACTATCACAGCAACCATATATCTATCTTATCATGACATGCCTTAATTTTTCAGGGAGTGATAATGCTCTATTTAAAGCTGAAACATCTCCAATATTTAAAAGAATATACAATGCTTCCATTTCAGCCTTACTATCGGCTAATGACAGTGCCTCCAGGGTTTCATAGAGTTCTAAATTGTCCATTCTGCCTAACACATTGTATAAAACTAATAATTGTTTTATACATTCCAGTAAATGTTGATCGTTAATTTTTGGATCAAATTCTGAAATACTTCGTTCGCAAAGCCTACAGAAAATATAAAAAAAAAATCACTGTTTATTTTGCTACCTTGCTATATACTTGCCACTGTACCTTTGTGCGGCATAGGTATGAAAGCGTACAATGGGTTCAAAAATTTTAATACTCATAGAAGTGCTGATTCTTTGGATCACCATATCTTGCCGTATAGCTCGTAGTCGATCAAATGTAAAATCATATATATGTACCCAGTCTACATCCGTACGTGTAACTATACTAAATTTTATGAAATATTAAAATATATATACTTATTATACAGTGAAGTGCTCATTGTTATAATATAGCTATTATCATGATAAATAGAAATACTTTGTAAATAAATATTTAATCGTAGACAATAATACAGGTGCTGGCCGTAACAGACTTGGATCTGTCATAATCTGACCTGCAGCTGGACGACCAAAACATTTGATAATCTTATTTGGATCCGCTTTTGGCCTTCTTAAATGTTTCGTTTTCTCATCAATCTCAAATCGATGTAACAAACCCTCTTTCTCTCTCCTATTTTATACAAAATGTAGATACGTTTAAATTTGCGTACATAGAAAAAATGGACCACATCTCATATTGTAACTTACATCCATCGTTCTTTCTCGGGACACATTAAAAGACAAATACCGTTGATATTTTCGGACATATTTGCTACATCAATTTCATTTATTTGGAACGTTTATGTCAGTAAAACTAAATTTTTAAATAATACACGAATATCGTGCGTTCCATGTGTTATAGGTTATGTTTTTCTGATAAAAGAAGATCTACGCACGCTGATGGCACTAGTGTTGTTCTTACGTAACGTCATAAATAATTAATCTACCAAATGGGCGCGCAAGTGTGCGTTGTGCATGCATAATGAATTCTACAGACTTGCATGCAAATCGGCACTATATCATATCTCCAGCAATTACGATCACCAGCATATGTATTAGTAAAATCCAATGCTGCCATCAAAAGCCGATATTTCTCGATTTATACGAGAAAATAAGAGGAGATTCAAAAATTCAATAAATGTAAATATTTTTACGAGCGAAGAGAAAGTAGGAATGATTATCATACCCGCATAGTCCTGGAAATCATGAAATAGTACAAAAATGTATATATAAAAGCATAAAGTGACGCTACAAATTCGCTGGGTAATAGATAATTAAATACCAAAATGATTTCTGCGTAACGATTATATTTTATCTACGTAAGATTATTTTTTCACGATATTTCACATACTTAAGTAGATTTATTAGCGATCGATTCGTAATGTTCGTTATCTTAGCCCACCACTTTTTATACGATTAACCCCACTCTCATTTGCAAGGTACTCGATAATAAAGACTCAAAAGAATCCATTTTTTTCCATGACAGTTACTTTCGTCGTTGTGATGTTACCCGCGAAAACTTCGAATCCATCTCGATGATACTTTCGATAGTAGAAGTATTCGCTTAGTTATCGATCGTTCAAATTTATCGACGCAATTATTGACTTTGGAAAGTGATCGACGTCAAGCGGTAAGAAATTATCTCTTTCTGTTTAATTTACATGCTTTTAAGACACGTGATATTTATCTGACTAATCTCACCTTGCCGCGTAGGAAAGATCTTCTATCGTAAAACAAAAGAAAGTGTAGTTATAACGTTTACAATGACGGGAAATATCTGAGGTGTGTAATTTATACGCAAAAGTGTACTGATTTTTGCGTAGATCGTGGGAAAAATTGTAAGTCTTGAGAAATCAAATACTACAACATAAAAATCTTTTCGTATTCGCGTATACGTCATTCTCGTAGAAGCTTGAGAGATAAGAACTTCGAAATTGAGTGGCTTACCTTCCATCGGAAATGATTTTCTTCGACGTCACTTACGTACGTTGACGTAGGATTTTATTTTTTTTCTCATTTTTTTTTTTTCGTAAATAACCTGTACGAGTTTTCGTAACCTTGCTCGCGACCTGTTGTTCCATTCGTCACGTTCAGAAACGCGATATTTCAAATTATGACCGTTAAGAATTATGCGACTGCTTGCAATCTGGAAAGAAAGGAAGTGGATCTTATCTGTTTGAAAAATTTTTAGTAAAACTCTTTTAGGTAACAAGTTCATGATTAAGAAAACACGATTGACCAACTTTTCGCGCGGCAAAAAGGGAGATGGCGCGATTTAGTTCGTTTTCAAACGTTTTTGCGTTATATCTCTACATTCGTTATCTTTTCTTTACCATTTGTTTTTTACGAAGATTTTAAAGTTTTGTTACAAAAGGCAGAGAATAAAAATTGTAATAAAATTTTTATATTCTATGAAAAAAGAAAACAAAAGAGTAACGGTATCGCGTCGACCGAACGGTACTTCTTTTTTTTCGCGCTCCCTCGTTTAAATTCCGCGCGCTTCGCACGTGGAATCACGTTTGAGACAAATCGTTCGAATAATGACGCGAAGTAAACGATTTATTTTTTAACGTGACAGGAATAAAGGACGAGAGTGTCGTTTACGTTTTGTGACTTTATTGGAAATGCAAAAAAAAAAAATAGAAAGAGCAGCGAGAAAATACGAAAAGGTAGGATAGAAGCGTGAAATCGAATTCGTTTTTACCCAATATCAATTACGAAGAAATCGATTGAGCTTATATGCCTTGTCAGTCATCAAAATTTCGTAAATATCACTCGTAACGATCATACTAGTTGTGCAAGAGCCACCTAGATCGTACTTCGTGATAATTCGCGATGCCTTCGCATCGATGAATTCTTCCTCGTCATTCCTTACACGTTCATTATATGTCCTTCGTGCGTGCCTCCTTCTCCAAATTATGTAATTGCGCCATCATAATACCATAGAGAGTACGAGAAATGTAACTTTTCGTTTTGGGGATCACGCGGTTAACCGAATAAGCTTACTGTTTTCTCAGTCAGTGATCACTTCGTACGGTCGAAGGACGCAATTTCTGTTGAACGAGACTGGAGGAAACTTAGTTTCCATTTCTTTTCCTTCCCTTTTTTGGATAATACTTTCTCTCACTCTCGTACATATTCAACGTCTATTAAAATTCTTGTTCTTACATGGTCAAGCGTAAGTATTTTTCCGTTTTTTTTTTTTTTTCAAGAGAGACGACAGCTTTGGATTATTAATTACACGTACATTGCCATTACATACTTGTCAATTTGACAAACATGATGTTCTACGCATCATGCAATGTCCATGACACGTTTCTTATGGGAAACGTGACGCGTCGAGTGCGACTACACGTTCGTTGTCACGTGCGAGCGAAAATGGCGTTCTTCTTTATACTCGTCCTTTTTTTTTTCTATTAATGCCAAAGTCCAGAGGAACAAATTGACCGTATCTAATTAATTATTAACGGTTAGCCATCGCTGAAAATAAATACGGATATATTGGACGTAGAGGAAAAAGAGAGAGAAAGAGAGAGGTAAAAAGGATTGGAGGAAGGGAGAAAGAGATTTCTTTTTATTTCGAGGGAATTCCCTCGAAACCTGTTCGGGGATGTACGAACACGCGGATGTATGTAAATGAATATTTCAAGTGATTTTAAAACTGAAATCATTGGATAGATATGCGTGAGCGAATGACCTGGCTAGCTCAATTTCAAGGAATACAAATTGACGCACGTTATTTTCACAAGTTTTCCTCAACCACAATGATCTAAACTGATGATATCACGGTGAAAACAGGCAACATTTTATTACCACTTCTCTGATTTATATTAATGATTTTTTTTCAAACTATTTTTAGTAAACGTGACTTCAAAACTGTATGATACATGTGCATATTTTTTCATTTGTATAATATTAAGAGCAATTCAAGTTAGAGAACATAGCGAGCTCAAAATAGAAAAGATAATTGTTTTACCGTGTAATTAGACAATAATTGTTGCAAGTTCCGATTAAACGGGTTCTTACGGTAAATGCAATAAATACTTATTTCCAGGATAATCGGACACGTGTACATGCACGCGATCGATCGCTCCTACTTACTGTGAAATTAATGTACGTACTACATACATGTATCTCAATCATCGATGAATGAATTTTCACGGACTTTTTTGCCTAGCACAATGTCGTACAATTGTGTGCCTACTTTGAATTCGTAATTCCATCCTTATCTTTCGCCTGCACTAATTAATATGTATGTACAGGTAGAAATAGAATAGTGTGTAAATAGGTATTAACGTGTATAAATTGACACGTCAATTTGTATAGGACGGATTGATAGAAACATGCATTTAAAAATAAAAAAACAAGAATTGTTTTTAATAAGAATTTAGAAAATTCGTTTAAAAATGGTACAAAGTGTTCATAAAATGGATAATTACTTTGTGGCAGGAATCGATCTTTAAATACTTTTTTTGCTCCTCTCGCATCACGCGATAGCCACGTCAGTTCGAACGTTTTCTCATAAGTTTGGACTATAATTGATAGAACGTGGCGCGTCACGTGGGCGTTCGCTTCCTTCAAGGAATGCATTCTGTTCCCGAGTTAGATCCTGTTCTCTATTGATCGTTTTGATGTAATGTTTCGATCATTATAAAAAAAAAAAACAAGTTTAAAAAAATGAAATAGAGTGAAATTTACGGGACTCGTTTGATCGTAATGTTGCGAACGTTATGCTCGAGGTATCATCATTGAAAGCCAATACACGTTTTCTTATCTCGATCTTGCCGAGGATTAACTGAGATTTCGCAGTAGATAACTGACGTCGACGCGTATTACGAAATTTTGCGAAAGAACGATGCCACTTCGGGGGAAATTTTTATCTTTTCCTCCTCAATATAGATTGACTATAATCATTTCCTATTCGTATACGCGTAAAAATACAGTGCATCGTTTAATTACAATTTAATCTTGTTGATTATCGTGAATCATATTATCAGTTTAATTATTTTACAGTTATCAACATTATCGATCGTTTTATCACCATTTTGCGGTTAGATTAGATACAGAAACATGTAGATACAGTGATTCCCCGAAGTATTCGGACACCCTGTAAAATAAAATAACTTTTTTTATAATTGGAACACATAATTTGAATTTTGGCAAGAAAATAGAAGGATTAGTTTAGTAGATATCGTATTTTTGTTGTTTAAAAAGAATTCCCAATTTTCGAAATTACAAAGGGGCTAGAAAATGTCAATTTTTCATTTCATCTTTTTTATTTCAAAATTCCTTTTGCAGATTTAGGTAAGATATGTATATGTACATTATAAATTTCGTTATTAGCTTAGATAAAAAAGTTTAAAAATACAATATCAATTGTAAAAAATGTGTTTAATTATAAAAAAGGTATTCTGCTTTATAGGGTACTCGAATACTTCTGGAAGTAACTGTACATAGATCGGTTTACGTCACTATCATCCAATGTCAATGCTTAATCATTTAATTACCCGAAATCTAAATCTCTTCCTTAATTTTTTGTTAAATGTAGGAAACGATAAAAATATTGTTCGTTATCTGCGGCACTATCATTGTTTTTTATTTGGTCATGTGATAAATAGTTTTATTCAGTGAGCATAAGAAATCTTTCAAACGTTTGCTTTAGTGTTTTCCCGAGTGCTTATTGCATAGGATCCCTAACGTCAGCATTTCTGATGTACGTTCAACTCTTTGTGTGTCCAGTATAGCGGCTATCTCTCTTCGGCTTCAGAGTGAAACATTTCGTTACAACATTACAATACATTATCCAAAACTATTAATTCTGTCACACTTTTAACACAATTCTGTCAAAATCATAAGGAAGTTTTAGTGAATTTTCTGGTGCAACGATTTTAAGATACAAATAACTACAATAATTTTCACTAGGTAAGTATGTATGTCTCGATGGATTTGAATCGCGGAGTGGGGCAATTATTCATATAGATAAATCAGTTCTTACTTATGTGAAAAATCATTTGTTTAAGAACTCTTCTCATCGTAAACATTCATCGTATCCCATCGGACTTCGAATGGGAGCTTAAAGGATCGAAGAACAGGCACATTGTTCATCAAGATTTTGCACGAACAAGACACATAGATGTGTATTAACAGTGTAATTCACTAATTTGTACACCATATTTCGATATACCTACTTATCCACCATCATGAAAGCGACAATATTATTATTATTATTATTATTAATTTTATGTATTATGTTCAGAAAGGAAATAATCTTTTTAACAAGATTTACATTCATCCGCATTTGCATCGTCACGTGTATGGCCGTATGTACCATCAAGTATATCAGATTCATCGCAAAGAGTATCGCTTATATTATCTTATTCACTTTCCTGTTTGTGGTATTTGATAATATTCTTCCAAATGAGTACCATAAAATGATGTCAAAATAATTATATCATAAAATGAAGCGTCGTTATCAATTATGTCATTATATTAATCAATAACTTTTCTCACTGTATCAACTCTACAAAATGATATTCCAAAGATGGGAAGATAATTATCAATCATATTCTATCATTTACCAATAAAACCCAAACAAAAACAACAAAGATTCATTTTCCCACTTAATTTAATTACAGTGCGATGATCTCGACGTTCATCGAAACGCGTAGATATTTTCCGTTAAGTTCCCGTTTTTCGTGTGAATCATTTTCATCGAGATCTGTCAATATAATTATCGAGCTTCCGGATATTTTACGTGGGAAATCCACTGACGATCAATGGGAAAGGACGGAAAATCTCGTTTGCGACGTATAGTACCTGGTAGCCGGTGTCATCTCATACCTGGCATGAAGTAAGGGAACCGGTAGCACATGTGGGGTATACATGACCTCCAAGGAAAGACTTGTATAGAGAAGCGAACGGCGTCGCTTCGGTCCAGTGTTCCGTAACACTCTGACTCGCTAAAGTGTCTTTGCCAGAGGTGTTCACCCTGAATCCAGGACTCTGAAAGATATTTTCAGAGATTTCTGAACGGGGTATTCGTTGTGCGCGCATGTTCCATCAGTGTTAGATCGTGTCTTGACATTTTCTTATCGTTAGAACTGCCTTCATTTTGTGTAACTATCAGGTAATACCATTTTTATTATTTTCGTTTTCTGTGCGAATTCTATAATAGTTATCATACATATTGTGAGATTCGATTCATTTGTTTTGGAAATAGTGAATAATTTTTGTTGTGGATTAAAGAATTTTTTTTTAATTATTAGAAATGTTATTAAATGTTATTTATTTGTATTGTCCTTTACTTTTAGCTTTTTTAATAATTTCTTATCGTCTTAGGTAAAACTAAAAATGTATCGTGTTTAAAATGATTATCTTAATTACTCGTTCGCCCTTTAAATGTTCACGTTAAATACTTCACGATTAAAGTAAAACGGTGTCGTCGTAGTACTACTCTTCACGTTTGATGTTGTAAGAACGCACATTAGGAATTTCGACATTCTGCGGCTGAAATATCCCATTTGCAGTGTTACGTGTAGCCTAGTTCCTTTGGTGTCATACTGTACGAACGAAATAACTTTGTAAGAGATACTCGAAGTAATTGATCATTTCTTGTGGCTCTAACAATCTCTTTCGTTTTCCTCATAAGTATTTTTACTACTTTTACATTCACTTTTTCCCTTATTTATTTTTTATTTCCTTCATTTAATTCTGTGCCGTTCGTCACTCGAATTCACTTCATTCCAATTTATAACAAATATTTATCAATATGCAAATAAGCGTGTATGCTGCATTATAGTCTTAAATATCAAATTCTACTGACAACGAGATAGGAATGGTTGTAAAAAAAAAATTATTATAGTAAATAGATTCCAAAAATAGAAGTGATTACGTGAAACGAATGGAAAATTCATGTAGTTCCCTTATCGGGGCAAAGTAAAAGAAAGTACCGCGTTCTCTCACTCTTGATTTCATCTATGCGATCACTCTCGAATGAAAATTATCACGCTCTCGTCCCAAGGTCTCGTTGTTTTTTTTTTTTTTCATATTCTCGTTACAGTTAGACTACTTATCATATTACTAACGAACGTCTGTGTGTGTGTGTTACAGAGCAATAATGATGACCCGAAGGATACTGTTATTACTGATACAAATACACCTGTTCACGCGTTACTGCTATTCAGGTGAGTCATCTTCCTAATTGATCTGTGAACGCACGTTTCCTGATTTCTGAGTTTCTAAGAGTTAATTTAATTTAATGTACGAAAGAAAAAGAACAAAAAGTCATCCGTAAAAATTATTATACTTTTTTGTAATCCTTCACGCTCGACGAGACATTTCAGTTGCAAAAAAAAAAGGGAATTCGATTCGGACGTTCGAAATCCTTTTTGTAATTAACGAACATTGAATTGCGTGTAGATGACAGTGAAAAATCTCGGACGTCATAAGAAAGGAATGACGCGTGGGTCCACGCAATGACGCGAAAATCAACGTCACGACAGACGTCATATTTTCTCGTTTATTCGTACTCGTTAACATAACAAAAGCGTGAATATAACAATTAAATATCGAATGCACAATGATAAATGTTAAATAATAATGTTTAATTTATTTTCGTAAATGAAGTAGTATGACTCGTTTAAATTTAACTTCTCACTTTCGATTCTTTTTTCGTCTTAAAAATGCATACACCGGGTGCTTGTGTCAAAGTGAAATGTATGTTACGATTATGTAATTTGCGAACGATGACGCCTGGCATTCCTTCCTTTTATCTCTGTATTAAATTTGGCGAGAGATTCTCAGGAGTACGATTAACGATCTTTAGATTATCGATCGAAACTCATTAGCTAATCTGTTTATTTTACGTAACGACGAAATGACTTATCTTTCATAATTACTTATTAATATTTTACCGTGATAATTTCTTTCATCGATGATCGATAGCAAAATCCAACGTACCACGACAAATCATCGTTTGTATTATTTTTTATCACAAAAAATACCTTTTTTAATTACAATTAATAATCACATAAAAGAATTTCAGTTGATGATTAATGAGGATAAAAAAAAGTCTCGGTTTATTCTTTACAACGCTTGCATATATACATAAGAGATGGATGATCGCGTAGATCACGAGACACTCGATTTATGTCTACATAAAAATGTCTTGTTCAGTGTTATTAAAAAGAGGGTGTGCTGCATACCTAGATTTAACGATCGGTACCAACAGTAATTAAAATCAAATCGATGGATAGAATCCTTTGGTTTTTTCCACTCGTAAATTAAGCAATGCAGGAACAAGCATTCCAGATTTTCTCATGATTAATCGTAGTTAGAGTGATTTAACTAGATCTACTGCATATTCACGAGATAAATTCCGCATCAAGTTTACGTGATGCAAAAAAAAATTGTGATCGTAATTCATACATTGAAGAACATGAGATTCATTAATATTATTATGATATAGTATAAAATCTAATATTAGACTGTCTACAATTTTTATATCAATGCAAATCTATGCAGATTATAGAATATAACGTGAAAAAAAGCAGGAAAATCTCGTGCGTTCAATTTTTTTTGAATTTCATATCGCTTACGTGAAATCTGGTTATTCACTCGTATATTGTACTGTATCCTCGTTCTAACATAAAACTAATTATACCGATTTCTATTTTCTACTATTAGAGAGCACGATAATAACTGTACACGATGACATCGGTATGACGCCGGTTGATCCGGAGATCGCAGATGAGATAGATTGGAAAAAGCATATTTGCAGACGACGTTGCAAAGACGGTGCACCTCCTATGGAATGTCATTACACCTTCAAAGTCGAATCTTATCACACGATGAGCAAGGCTTGCTACGATTGTCCATTTAACGTAACCGATTGCTTTCGACCACACTGTGTTCCGACCGATGGCATAAAACGTTCGATTTTGGTCGTTAATCGACAGATGCCTGGACCACCGATCGAGGTAATTATAATATGGTCTAATTCGAGTCTAAAAAAGTCTGATTGTTAATTATTCAAACCACAACATAATCATTAAAGTCTAAAAATGACCTTTAGCAGGAAAAATATAAATATTCGAAAATGAATGCGTCAAATTAATGAAATGTGATGAACCTTTCCTTTCTAGTATGTTGTATAACAACTATTATTTGCACGTTCTAACGAAAATTCTCGTTATCTTAATCGGGTCTTATCATCCAGTCTTTGCCAACAATCTGTACACATTACCACGGAGAAGAAAGACAGAATTAAACTGTTTTAATTGCAGGTATGTCACGGTGACAGAATAATAGTGGACGTGATAAATTTATTACACTCTGAAAGTACCACGATGCATTGGCATGGACAGCATCATCTTAAAACACCATATATGGATGGAGTACCGTATATCTCTCAATGTCCAATTCCACCAGGAGCAACTTTTCGTTATGATTATATTGCTACGGAGATTGGTACCCATTTTTGGCACTCTCATATCGGTGAGTCGATGTTTACAGATTTGACATTTGTTTTAGGGGATTACGAAATAATTATTCATTTATGAACATAATTTTTCAAATCTAATAGTTTTTAGAAATATTGCAAGTTTATATTACTTATATCACTTAATTGTATTTTAGGTTTTCAAAGAGGTGATGGAGTGTTCGGACCTTTGATCGTTCGAGCACCACCTGCAAAGGATTGGCACAAAGATTTATACGATATTGACGAGTTTACATTATCTCTCTTTGACTGGACCCACAAAATGGGTATCGACAAGTTTTTAGCTCATCATCACTCAAATGGCGATAACAAAGCTCCCACTTTACTCGTTAATGGACTGGGACGTTTTAAATCGAATGACAGTGACGAGACCAACTTGACTTCTAGTATAATGCCTTTAGCAACGTTCCACGTTAAACAGGTAAGAATGACTCACAATGATATTACTTTGTATTATAATATAGAAAAATATTATTTCGAGCATTTCTCTGTTGCAGGACTTGAGATACCGATTTAGATTGATAAATGCTGAATTTCTTAACTGTCCCATCGAGGTATCCGTGGACAATCACACTATTTATGTTGTCAGTTCAGATGGACGAGATATCGAGCCGGTGGAAGGTACGGATTATATGCAAATCATGTCTTGCAGGTTGATTTGACTCAGTTATTCTCTTGATGTCTGATAAGAGAACATAACAGATGCATTGAACATTTTCGTGTTATTATATGTAGTTATTTGTAATTCGTAACGTAAGTTTCTATGTTTCAGCCGAATCCTTGGTGAGTTACGCCGGCGAGAGATTCGATTTTATAGTAAATATGGACCAAGAAGTTGACAATTATTGGATTCGATTTCGTGGACTGATGGATTGCGATGAGAGATTCCTCAGTGCTTATCAGGTTGCTGTACTTAGATACGAGGGTGCTGAAAATGTTGATCCGGAAGGAGAAGTCTCGTATCATCGTGAACCGAGTCATCTACCAGGATTGGTAATTTCATTTTTGAATATATATAATTATTTTAAATGAATGTGTACCCAAAATCATACGTATAGATTTTCTTTTTATAAATGTTTGATATATTTTTAATAGCAAGTGAACGCGTTGAACGAGGGAACGGAATCGAATAACAGCATCAGCATGCCTGTACTCAACGCGATGGATAAAAATGACAAAACTAGTATAAGAGAACCTGACTATCAATTTTACGTGTCTTACGATTTTTATGCTAAAAACAATCCACATTTTCATCGGGAAGGACTTTATGACTTCAATCAAGGTAATTATGTGTTAAATGTACGATTATTTTTTAAGCACTTAAATAAATTAAGAGTATTTCTTATAACAAAAAATTCACTTTTATTTTATAGTAAAAGATCAATTACAACGATTGTTCACACCGCAGTTAAATAATATATCAATGAAGTTACCGCCCTTTCCACTCCTTCCGCAAAGAGACTCGATCAAGCCTGACCAGTTTTGTAACTCCAGTACCGTAAAGGAATGCGATAAAAAGTATTGTGCTTGCACTCACGTTCTTCAAGTAAAACTAAACAGCGTCGTTGAAGTGATACTCGTGGACGAAGGTAAATTTTGCGATGTCGTTTAGAAAATTGATGATATACAATGTATCTCATTCGACGCTATCTTGAAAATGTATACTATCGTCATTGATAAAAAGGTAATTTTATTTTGCAGGCGTTACATACGACGCGAATCATCCGTTTCATATTCACGGCTACCAATTTCGTGTCGTAGCAATGGAGAGAGTAGGAACAAATGTCACGGTTGATGAAGTGAAGAAATTAGATGCTGCCGGTCTTATACGTAGAAAGCTCGATCGAGCGCCATTGAAAGACACGGTGACTGTTCCTGACGGTGGCTACACCGTTTTACGATTTTACGCGGATAACCCAGGTAAAATAAAATTATATAATTATTTTCTCAGACGTTTAACTAATTTTCAAAACGCGTAATAGCTTTAACTAATATCCTAATAAAAGAGTGCATATTCTCATAGCGGATATTTTGAGAAACATATTTCTGTGGTAGGAATTGTAAAAAGAATATCGATCGTTTGATCATTCCATAAATATGTTGATCGAATTACACGAATATCAATTATATGTAGAATTCACATATTAGTAACGTTACTGACGTATTTATGGTTCAATTTTTATAAAATGACGCTTTGCTTCCAGGATATTGGCTATTCCATTGTCATATCGAGTTTCACGCCGAAGTTGGCATGTCCTTGATCTTTAAAGTTGGAGATCACGAGGACATGGAACCGGTGCCACGTGGTTTTCCACGTTGCGGTGATTGGAGACCATCCGTAGAAGAAAAAACAGTAAAAAGTGAATTTTCCACTACACGTGCCACCACAACTATTAAAGAGACTTCAACGGCTGATCCAAAAGAAAATGACGTGCAAAAATTAGATAGATTCGAGCAATCTGTAATCAAGTTATTACCGTTTTTACTGAAGGAATTACGAACGAGTTCCTCATCCTCGAGTCCTGTTTTATCGATGAGTCTTATGGTCCTTTGTTTCATTTTTTCCATCTTATTTAAGCACAGAAGTTGTTAACTTTTAAATGATTAACTAGCAAGTTTTCTCCGTTACGATTCTTTAAGTAACGGTGACTCATTAGTAAGGTGAATTTTTTTGTAAATATGACTGTACGTAGAATTTTTACGTTTATACTTAAATAGGTTTAAAGTTTTTACAGTATTTCGAACATTTATAAAAGTATTTCGTCACTGTGATATATCGACCATGCTCGGTATCAAACTTGAATGGCTAACATTTTAAATCATGATAAGACGTATGTAATTTAAGTACCGACTCATACTCGATAAAAATACTTTAACAACGCATCAGTATTCGAATATACATAAACATTCTTTTTTTACGCATCAATGTATATAACTTGACATTGTCATCGTTTTCATGTTAATATTGTAGTAGTAAGTATCGTGATATTTAAAATTTAGACTAATTAAGTACTTACGCGCAATAGATCGTAATTATTATATATTATAATAACGTATGATTGAATGTAAAAAAATGTAATAAACTATTTTTTGTATTTGTAGATAGCCCGAACTTTTAGAAGTATCATGAAATTCGATAACTATATGATAATTATGTCAAAGACATTTTGGAAGAAAATACACGAAGTAATATGGATTAGATATATATGTTAATATAATTATTTACGTTAGAAATGAAGCATCAGTGAACTGTTGTTTCATGAACAATGCATTTTCTACCTGTATATATGTATGTCCACGCGTGGATATGCGCGCGTATGCTGTCAATTATCAATGTATATAATGCACACAGTCAAAATGCGCTGGCCGGGTATTTCCCGATTATAATCACATCTACGTTGGCTGTTTCACGTTGGTCAGTAGTCCTATGGAAGAAACCAGATTAACGAGTGGATCGCCTTGATAAGACGTATAAGAAGGATTTTAGAATTTAACGTAATATAGAATTACACAAAAAAACACGCCTATTCTGAAATAGAAAAATTGTTTAGAAATATGTCGTGCCACGCTCAAGGACGTTGTCATTTTTGTTCGCAAAAGCATATATTGTCAGTTTTTGGGAGTAAAAAATCTGAACATGATCTTATGCAGAAGGCAAATCTTAGTTTAATCGTAAGTATTAATTTTTATAATTATTTAACAATATGTCAATATATTGCGGTCATACAACTAGATGTTCACAATTACAATAAACATTAATTATTATAATTTATGTCCAGATTTTGAATACAGTTTGCACATCTTGCATCAATGCATTAGATGGTTTCATTAAAAATAAAGTTACAAGTTCAGTGCATCAAGTGGAACTTGCAAAAGAAGAGAATACAATTAGTACAATTTCTAAATCAAATATATATTCACAATGCACACAAGAGGAGACATATAAAACCTTTAATAGTTCTACCAATAACAAAGAATCCCAAACAGAAGATAAATTGCATAAGGCAGAGTATGTTATATCGGATAATGCAAATATAAGTAAAACTGATGTCATAAAAAAGAAAACACTGTTTTATTTATACTGTAATTTTTGTCACAAGAAATTTAATCACACTGGAGATTTGAACAAGCATAGAAGAAAACATACAAAGGAAAAACCTTATCTGTGTTGTCTTTGTCCACGAAGATTCTCTTATGCTTCGAATCTTACTAGACATAAAAGAATGCATTCTGGAGAACGTCCATTTCTATGCGAAAAATGCCAATGCAGTTTCTCTAGGAAGGATAAGCTTTCTCAACATTTATTGAGCAAACATTTTGCTATGAAATCTTAGAGTATCAATATACAATAAGACATGGAGTACAAAATGGCATTTTAGACTTGTATACAGAATGTTAAATTGCAGAATGTATGTTGATTAAGCAATTGCACAGCAAGTACAATGTAGTTTTGAAGTTTTTCCTGTAGCCATATATACACTGGGTTATAAGAAAACAAAATAATTTCATATTATTTTGTTTTTTCATCTTTGGTTGTAGATTTTATTACCGCACACACAAATCCTTATTGGTAATTCTTACAAAATTTGCCCCATGGCATAACAAACAATATAGAGGCAAAGCAGTTCCTTGCTCAAATAATAATATATCTAAATTATGAAATAGCTTACTCTATAGATTCTGTGAAGTAAACATTTGAAGAAATAAGAATAAAATGTAATTCAATTTTCCATAAAAATAGTTTTTTGTTCTTTTTGAACTTAAATAGAGTTAAACAGAAAGCATAAATGTAAATATATATACACATTTACACATTTGCTACACAATAGTATGTACCTCTGGGTGAATGATAGATTCATTAATAGTATAACACATGTCTTTTTGAGGCGGCCGTTGCAATGGGTGCGCCAATAATTTTGCCATATTATCATGCAATTTTGCAGCATTTCTTCCTACTTCTAAGATATAAGAAAAATTTGTTGTATCTAAAGTTATTAGTTCAGCATATACCTTTTCACATAAATTTTCATTTGTCGGTGGTTCATGTACAAATAAAACATCTAGGAAGAAGTATGGGTTTTCAGTTAAATTTTTAAGGAATTTCTGTCCCCTTTGAAATCTTGGCATACAATTAGATCTAGAGTATATTAAAATCACACGAGTGGTGAACAGTGGTAAGGTCATGCTATAACTTTTTGCTGCTGTTCGTGCTTGTATTTCTTCAAAGACCTGTCCTATATCAAATGTCTCTTCTTCGTCGCTACTTTCTTCTATAGTGTCAAGGGTTTTCAAAATGGTTTTGACGTTGTTAGTAAAGTCACAAACCCAACGTGTATGTGCAGAATCCAGAATCATAAGACCATATTCATGCTTCCTTTGTATCATTGATTTGGCATTAATAAATGTTTCCACCACACGCTTTATCATATACAATGGTGGATAAGGTTCCCCAGTACCAACTTTAAATGGGGTAACATCCTCTTCCTTTACCGTGTCAACGACAAATAAAATCTTTTCAGGTATGTTCAATTCAGGCAGATTTCTAACATTTTTCTGTATGATGCAACTTCTTTTACTGTCTAAATCCTGGCATGATGCAGTATTATTTAGCGTCGTCACTTTTGATTGCTCTTGAGTATTTACAGTAGGTGTAAACGTTGTGGCCGATGTTAATTTGGCTGACATAGTATCAATTTCTTGGTTCAAATCCTGTGTAGTTGACATTTTCGCAATTTACGTTATCACATAGTCCGACTCAAATGCGAAAAAACCTCAAGTTGTGAGCGAGTATTATAACATACGTACGCTCTTCGTAAGTACTTTTTTATAAGTTAAACAAGAACGTTCGATTTACACTACGATTAATAATATTCACATTCATTTTTTTCAGACATAACCGTTGACATTTTGTTACATACACCAACTTAGTAAAACACTTCTTTGATAGAGGACTATAGTGTTGCTGGCAATATGGCGCCATCTACATCATAAGACGACAACATCTTCTATCAGTTCTATCTATATTATTTATGATTTGCGCTGCATGGCTTTATATTGTGTCATTAGCAATTGTTAATTCCAAGATTTTTAGAGGTTAAATTTGTTTTGTTTCATCTTACAGAATAAAAGATTTAACCGTGCGGCATAATTTGAAATAATTAATGGTTTTTCTGCGTTCTCCTGATAATATGTTTAATCAACAACATTCAAATGCACAAGCAATAGATACTAATTTCGAGCCTCTCTTGAATCGTCTTTTAAATGAAGATAGATTAGGTAAGATAATTTATCGATTTCTTTTTGATTATCTTTCTTTTGTTAATTATTGAATTTATCCTTTCAATGACTATATTAAATTTAGGTATACTAATAAATTGTTTATAATTTAATTCTATAATGTACTTCTTATAGGAGTGGGCTGGGGTGTAATAGAAGTAGATTCTATATTTTCCAGTTGTGGGAATATGCAAGGAGATTGTTTTAAATTATTAATTCCTTATGCTGGTGCTACCCTTACATGGAATGTATTATTTGACTCGCAATACCCAGAATTAGGCCCTGATTTTATATTTGGTGATGAGACCTTTTTGAAGGATCCAGATATCGAAAGTTTATCAACAAATGTACCTGCCCTTGCTAAATGGGATTGCAAAAATGATAGTGCATTACTGAGGGTCATTATTGAGCTCTTATCCTATTATAAGCAACATCAAGTATGATTATATCATCCATGAAATTAATAAATTTTATATGTGTAAATGAAAGATGTCACTATTAATATGAATTATATTGTGTCCTTAGGTAAAGCTGTTGGGAAGGGAAGGAATAGGAGAACGTTTATATTTAGAATATAGTATGTTAATAAACGAGAAAAAGATATGTCCTGCAGATATTGAAGTGATTTTGTTACCAGAGGGTATAAAGCCTGTAGAAGCACGTTTTTCGATACGTTTAGATATAGACTTTTCTCGGTTACCAAATCGAACCAACCGATCCCTAAATGATGCAGCTATGCTAATAGTTAAATTTTGTGGACAAGAATGGAGTTGCATTATGCCAAACCTCTATTTATCAAAAAGTTTAGAAAAAACATTTCATGGAGCTACATCTCTACATATACCTCCTTTTTATCCAAATAGTTATCTAACAGCTTATATACCAGCAGTGAAGAAACTTATTGTTGACAAGGTACGTCCTTGATACAATAATTGATTACTTTTTTTTGTGACTACAATTAACCAATTAACTATATTTATAAATTTTTTATTGCAGATAAACGCAATATTTCAGTCTTTTGAAAGTAGAAAGAGCTTTGTGTCTACTTTACTTGCATTACAAAGGGATTGTATTATTGAGTACGATGCCTGTGAATTTTATGCTATTACTCTTCTTTTAGAGAACAGAGATTTTTATTTTTTGGTACATTTTGTTCTGCAGCCAACATTTCCAAAAGATAAGCCACAAATAACACTCCAATCTGTTTATCATATGACTGCTGCAGGTAATTTGTATAAATATGAAGTAGATAATTATGAATACGATTCAAAATGGAATCCGCGACTTATGATTAGTAAAATGCTAACTCATATTATAGATAATGAAGTTCTTAAGTTTAAGGAAAACTCAGCAAAAACCAATCGGTATAAATAATAAAATATACTTATTCATTAATGTCTTATGATCCGTTATGCATACAAATTAATGTTAATAATTATTTTTAGAAGTAGTGATACTTTATACGTGTTTATTAAATATAATAGTTTTATTTTCACTTCATTCTTAATTTATTTCGTAAAATTCCATTTAAATTTAAACCGTTACTATTCAACATTTTGTGTACAATACTATACTGAGTAAAATTGAATAAAAACAGTATTAAAATAATACATATGTCATTTGTAATAAAGCAAATTAATGTCAAATCGTAAAAAAAATATTGCTTTCCTAATGAGTATGTCATTACATTATAGTAATGAAAATTATGTAATTGTTTAAAAAAAAAAATAAATCGTTCTCATCTAGCATATGATGAATTATTTTGTGTTTTTTACGATCGCTTATTGGCTAGTGTGATATTGTCAAGTGCCAACTTCACTCTAGAAACTTACCGCCTAAAGTGCGATATCCGAAATGTTTCAACGTGTCTCCACTGCACCAAACTTGTGCTATGTTTAGATTCAAATGGCAACATCTTTAAAGTATGAAGTATAATATTTTTATATTTATTGGACCTGATTATGTGAAAAAGCTACGTACTATGCAGTAATAATGGCACAAATGTAATTAAAATATATTTAGGATTTAATAAATTTCTGCATATTTAATACAGATAAGATTTTGAGAATAAAAGCTCATTATTCTAAGATAATTTAATTATATGCATTTCTACTTTGTTTAAATAAATTACTATATGGATTTAAATTAAGTACTAAAAATTTTAAGCCTACAAATTGACTATACATAAATAACAACTGATGTTTAGGCACGACCACAGGGAGTTCATTATTATAACTCTGGCTGCATTATTCTAGCTTGCTTATCTTCATTCTTTATGTGCTTTTTTAGTAAATCCATAACTTCATTATCAAATTCAGGTGGTGTTGGTTTAGCACCTGTAGCCCAGTAAAATATATCCCAATCATTTGATGGTAAATTAATGAGACGATCATACAACTTTAATTGAGAATCATCAAAATTGTCCAAGTGTTTTTTAGCAAAAGTACTGAGCAAAAGACCATTTTCCAGCATTCCACGTTTACGAGACTGATAGACCAATCTAAACAAAATTTCAAAGGTCGTGTTTGAGCTCAACTTATTAGCGTAAGTTATTTAATGTTATATGTTTATATATATGTAAATATTACCGTGCTCTTTTAAGATTAACATTTTCTCCTTCTCTTTCTATATAAGGTGGTATACTTGGTTCGTGACCCTCTAGATGAAATATATCATTAAAATCTTGCTTTTTATAATTGATACAACTGGTTGATGTGTATCTTGCTACACTTGCAGGTCTAACCTTTATCATTAAAGTAATAACAGAATAACATTTATCACAAAGGATATAAAGTTGATTTTATTTCTTTCAAAATTAAATTATACATACTAGAAATGTTATTGATCTCGTAATAACATTCATTGCGCTAATATTATATTTGCACCAATTTATAAAACTGCGTTTAAAGAATCAACTGCAGCCAACTTCAATGTTTTTATCGTTGCTTATTCAAGTTCATACCGATACGCAGGTACTGTTGGACACTGTTGGATACTGTTACTATCTATCGATATACGTCTATGCTTAATTTAAAATTACGTACTCATAATATAAATGTATACTTGTTGTACTGTTTGTATTCTTATCTATAAGTACAGGAATATGAACAAGGTCAGTAAAATTTGGTCTGCTAATCGAGCTTGAAATAACGTTTCCGCGTACATACACCAGGGCGGCGCTGATTTTACACTTATTCGATTATTATGATTATTTCAATTTAATTTGTGCACATGCCCACAAGAGGCGCTGTAAACAGTGGATCAAACTGTTCACGATTGCTCACGATCTCATAGCAAAACAATAACAAACCCTTGTCTGAGAGCTTGTGAAGGTGTAATTTTTTTACGTGTATGCACGATATTAGCTGCAGGAAGAACGTCGTATTTTCTTCTATGCTGTATTTTTCCATTCACGAAAATACAAGTTTTATCGGAGAAAAGAAAAAGTTGATATACTTACGATGTTGTTGGTTATAGAAAATACGTGCTGATGAAAGTCATGGTCATCGTGCGTGCATATCGTAAACGTAGTGGGTCCAGTATGTAAACCGATCAACTAAGCATTCACGCAGACTGCCTAATAGACTGTGTAAACCAGTGTTCGACATATGACATACGCAATGTCTGATCTGATCGTGATTTTGTGAATTCGACGAAACGAACTTTCCGATATTTACATTTGTGAAATGTATGATTATTACGTGCGTCCCTGACCACGCGTGTTTAGACATGCGCTTCTTATACTAATTCAATTTAACGCAATACTGTTTTTGTACAGATGTATTCATTAAGTTTTTGTCGTACGAAGTCGGTAAAATAAGTAAGACTTTCGAAGAATTTTAAAAGCAATATAATATCTTTTTTTAATCTTCTATTTAAATGTGAGAGAACTTCCACATTGTTTTTGTTGTATATAGATAAACGAAACAATAGGCTCGAGTAACGTAAGTATTGTTTGTATTATATCTGTATGTGTGCATGTGTGTGTATATACACATATGTATAGCATAAGAGTCAAAACTTTTACAATTGTATTACTTTTATTTTGACACAGTGAAACATATATGCTTTCTCAAATGGGAGATATCAGTTATTCAGAATTTTCATTGGATTCTAAAGATAACACAATGGATAGTATAATAAAACATGAGCCACCACAGGAGATGGGTGCATCTTCTGCATCTGTACCGATACCTGGAGGACATAGAGGAACAAGGGGTATCTATGACCAATTTTCACCTTCGCCTCTTCAAACATCTACCTGGAGTAATAGGCAAGATCATGTTGAATCTCCCTTCAAAATGGACCCAGATCGATTGGATATATCCTTTAAAATGGATGATGATGATATATTCCAAGTTGATAAAGCAGACCTTATACAAGGACCTACACTTGCCGAGCTAAATGCCAATGATGATACGCTACTAGGAGATTTAAATTTTGATGATTTATTATTGCCAGAGGAATGCATTCAACCATTAAGGATTGGACCCAATCTTATACCTCTTGGTGGCTCTTTGTTTAATAGTAATGGCCCTGGATTTGCATCAAGTAGCTTTCCACAGACTGGAACTACGTACCGAAGTTGTCCAACATATTCGAATACTTGTGGATTTATAAACAGAGATATAAATATAACAGATAATTTGGAAGGTGTCAGTCCTCCTACTTTTAATAGTCCAGGGACCAGTAATATCGCAGGTCTGTAAATTTGTTGTTTATTTATTATTTCAAGATTTAATTTATGTTCATTGTCAATTTTCATGTACCCGTTATTCACTAATTACTATACAGGCAGTTCTACAGCAAGTTCTTCTACTTCTCCTCATCCAGTGACAAAATCAACCGGTCCATCTACTCTTCATGAATTATTATTGAAACGAAATGAAAATTCATTTAATAATTCTGTAACCAACCAAATTGATGCAGTTTCCCCGGTGGGTGGTAAACCCAAGGTTTCAAGACTATCTATGTCTGCACCTACACAATCCATGGGTTTGGAACAGATTTGGGCACGTAGAGAACCACGCCAACATTTATTAAGTACAGGCAGTCTTAGTCTAGTTGAAGCAGGATCTACAAGTAGTCTAAGCACTGGTGGTGCTCTTAGTCCAGATCCACTTTGTTATTTAGACCCCCTTAGTCATGACGAAGGTTATGAAGACAGTGACGATGACAGTGATCACTATGACGATTACAGCAGTGATAATGGTATTTATGCATACATCAATAGATACGCATTACATATTAAATATAAAACTTTACTTAATATTTGTAATATTCCTTAAGACATATAATTAAGCTTTCTCTACAGATAGTGGAGGTAGCGATGGTGAAGACCAAAGTAATATTAGTCTAGGAGGTGATCCAGCAGATATGGGAAGAGAAAGTAGACACAGTAAAAGAGAGAGATTTTTTTGGCAATATAATGTTCAGGCTAAGGGTCCAAAAGGTCAGCGTTTGGTTGCAAGAACGCGCCTGGAAGACCCTCATGTCTTAAATGAAGCTACAGACCCTGTATTCAGTCCTCATTGTGCTTTGAGAGGGATCAAACATAGTGGTAAAGCTCGTAAAGGAGATGGCAATGATCTTACACCAAATCCACGCAAATTATACAGCATTGGCAAAGAGCTAGATAAGCTCTCGCGCGTTATAAATGATATGACCCCTGTTTCTGAACTGCCCTTCACAGCAAGGCCTAAAACACGAAAAGAAAAAAATAAATTAGCCTCGCGCGCATGTCGTCTCAAGAAAAAAGCTCAACATGAAGCTAATAAAATAAAGTTGCATGGTCTTGAACAAGAACACAGTGAGTAAAGACGATTTTTATTTGTTAAACATATATATATGGATTGCTTTCTGTACATATAAGTATATATGTATTGCTTGTTTCAAATGGTTTGTTCTATTATTACAGGACGATTGATCCATGGCATATCTCAAGCAAAACAAACTTTAGCTGCTAAAATAACGGAACCTAATCGTGAAAATCAGGAAGAACTTACAAAGCAAATGGAAAAGTTCTGCAAATTGGCCACCAGTTAGTATAACCTGAATATCATCATGAAAATGTTGATCATTCTTTAATATCATGTATTTTTTGCTACAGAAATACGTATTGCAAATCATTCTACAGAGTTTGTCAATAAGGTGTTAGACAAGATCAAAGCAGGTGTGCCTGATGGTGGCATTGATGATTTTTAATACGAACGAATCTTTTTTTACCAACGTTATGTTTATACTTATGTACAGAATATTAAAAGAAAAAATAATGCTTTTACATTACAACAGCTTCATTTTGTTTTTATCAAAATGCGCTAAGGAATTATTGTTAATTTATTGATTAATGTGAATAAATAATCACTATATTATAATTACAGATAAATCCATATTTTTAAGAGAAATGCAGAATGAATAATTGTGTGTACTCAGCTTTTATAATACAATACTGTCTACATCTTGTCAAAGACTGTATTTGTTCTCCGTTATTGTATATAGCATTGGTTCAACTGTATATACTATTTTTTTAGTCCTAATCAGACAGAAATGATGTACCTTATTTATGCAGTAAAACCAACCACTCATTGAAGTACCCTACAATAAAATTCTTTTATTCTCTGTATTAGAATTTCTATTTTCTTATTGAAATTCTTTATCATACGCTATGCTAACTAAATGTTTTTGTAGTTGGTTTACTAATAAATTTATCATTGTAACAGTTTTTTAGGGAAGAAAATAAAACGAGCAAACGCAACATAAACTGCGTATTTACGATCCTGCGGGAAACTTTAGAAAGAACATAATATCTCTTTTGTCGGTCTTTTCTTTGAGAGGAAGATAGGCATGACTCCTTCGGTAATATGAGCTCCATGATACATTGTTAAAAATAGAGCAATATTCTTTGTTAATTAATTAATATTATGAATTCTTATTTATAAATAACTGTGTTAATAGTGTTTGCAAGGAGTACCATGAATAAAGAAATGTTATTTATTTTATACTCATAAAATGCTCATATTTATTATTTCATTAGAATATGTAATAGATTTATTACAAAAATTGTTGCTACCCGATAAGAAAGTAGTCTTATATCGATGCCAACTTCAAAGAAGAGTTTCTATTGGTTCGTCCTTGTAGTCTCACTTTCGCGAAAAATGATTGGTTAAGCGTTATAGCATTAAACACTTGCTACGTAAAACTATTATACTCGTATGTGGTAGCATGACGAAAAAGCAGAAATAGTGCTAGTGGTGTTTGTGGGTGTATTTGCAGTATGAGTGGAGTAAGGTTATTCGGTGTGAATCAAATTCTAAAGTAACTATGCCGATTATGAGAATATAGTAGGTGATTTATTTGTGTCGAAAAATAATGGCAGAAAATCTGTCTAAACGGCCTTCCAAAGGAATTTTGAAAACGTCCAGCAGCTTCGATAATCCAGAAGCACCTAGGTAATACATTATTACATTTATATTTATCACTTTGTAAAATTAAAACGATGATCTCACGAAACGTTTCCTATGTCGGCAAATGGACAGCTTAGTATACATTGTCTATACACATTATACAGAATTAACATTTCTGATAGAACTTAGAGATTCGACAAAATCAAACATTCAATAACTAAGTACAAAAAATAACAATTTTGTAAAAGAATTATTTATGTTATATATTCTTTTTATAGTTAAAATTTAGTATTTTCAAATTAGAATCATGTAGAAATAAATTAATGTTTAGATAAATTAGAAAATTCATTTTTTTAATCTTAGACCAAGTAAAGAAACAAAATGGGATGAAATGAACATTATTGCGACTCTTCATCCTCCCGAGAAGGATTATGGCCATATGAAAATAGATGAACCCAAAACCCCATATAATTATGAAGGCCTTGATAATGATCATGAATCTGATGAATTGGATTCTATTGCCATTGCAACAAAGTAAGTGTTCATTTAGTTCATGAAGTCTGTTTTAAACATTTATTTTTTTAACTTGACTTTGTAATGAAATTATATTTTGAATTATGTAAATTTAGATTAGCTGGAGGTACTAAACCAAAAATCTTTGAAGAGTCAAGTGAAGAAGAAGAAGATGAAGAAACACCAGAGGAAAGAGGTGACAGAAATTTCTTAAGTTATTTTATTTTCAAGGCTTATTTAGGTAATGGTATAGAAAGGAATGTCAATGAGGCTCTGAGTAAGAACGTAGATATCCATTTAGAAGGACAACATATTGCAATTGTTTTTATTTTTTAAATTAGTTTACTTTATTTATTAGAAAAAAGAAAAGCATTCGAGGCAAAAAGAAAAGGTCATTATCGTGAATGGCATGCTGTTCAACTTGCACGAAAACAACTCTTGGAACAAGATGAGGATGAGGATGAGGATGAGGATGCAGAAAATAAAAATGATAGTGGGACATCATCAGAAGAAGAAAACACTTTCAAAACACGTTTTAAATGCATGCCGTCCTGTGATAGAAGGGAAAACAAATAAATAACAACAAGTCCTTAGTACTCCAATTTTATATCATAGATTATTCTATGTCATCATTTGTAAATAAATACAAAAAATAAATTAGACTATTTTTTATAATTTGTTAGTTTTAGAATTATACTGATTATGTTTTATAATTTATATTAAAATTGTATTAGAAATCATTTTAGTATTATGATCATTTAGTAATTTTTTGCAGACTTACTCAAGTTATAACAAATGACAAACAATTCTAACAACACAATAATGGATCATACATATATGCATATTTCAGTGAAACAAATGTAACTGAGCATTTGGTGATACCTTTCTATATATGTGTACATTTGATTGAAGATATAATTTTGACTACTGTGCATTTAACAAAATTAATATTTGTTAAAGTATTATATTTTTTGCTCTTTTATGTTGTTATGCATAATATAATTAATACAACATTGCATCATTGTAATTAAATTGCCATGTATCAACCACCGCCAACCTCGTATCAAGATTAGTACAAATTTGTGTGCAGTATTGGATAGAGGAAAATATAAATTTTTAGAAAGATGCAATTAAATTAAAAAAGTATTCTATATTATAATAATTATATTTGTTCTTATGTAAACTAGGTAGACATAAGCTATTCAATGTAATAATGGACTGGAACATGTAATTAGGTGTAACATTAAATGTAGCATAGCTTAAACTAAGAGATATATAACTGTGACAAGCATAAAAAGTGTATGTATAGATATATAGATTAGGTGCCATTGTCTAGATATCAAATAACGATATACTGTACAATATGTCCATTTAACAATTAGGTATGTTTCTATTACAGTAATAGTATTTATTAGAAAGGATTCTGATAATATATCTTACATTATATTATTATTCTTTGCATAAACGAAAGTAAATTTTATGAAAGTTGTAAGACACTATTACGAGTAAACTTCAGGGTATTTTTTAGTATGCTTATTAGTTACATTAACTTTACAGTGTCATGCATAGAAAGCACAGGATGTATTATCTAAGGCTGAATAAATATATGAACTAAATACTTATTCTAATATTTTTTATTGTTGCTTCATATATAATATAATCCTAAAGGTTTATTAAAATAAGCAAGTAAGCTGTAGCTAACATCTTGATAGTTCTTTTGCAATTTACATGAAGTATGTTACATAAGGTAAAAATGATATATTAGTCCATTGTTCAGGTTATTTCGAAAACAAAATGTAGAATTTCTAGAAAAAATTTGTCTCCAATGCTAATATCTATTATCTGATTAAATGCCTAGGCAGAAAATCAATTTATGTAAGTTTTTTTAAAATTTCATTAAGAATTATTTATAAAAGAAACTGAAAAAGATCCATAGATTCATCACATATACATAAAACTCTATAATAATAAAATTTTATTGATTCAATGAAATTATGTACAAAAGCTTTGTAGTCATAGTATAATAAAATTAGATAGAGACTGACAACTAGGATATTTTAAGCACAATCTCATTAACATAATAGCAGCAGCAAGATAATCACCATTGATATTTATAAAAAAACATTGCCAGTGATAAAAGAATATTTTACAATGCTCAGCATTTCTAATTTTGTAAGGTTACATAACAACAAGTAATCTAATGTTCAAGTATAAGTCCAAACTTTTTGTATTACAGTTAATCAATTAACATAAATTAAGAAAATGCCCTGATTTTCTGTAGTGCCACATTATTCAACTATAAATGTCTAGATTTCACAACATATATACATAATTGTTTTTAGTCGTCGAGCACATAGAATATTAATTCAAGCACAGTATGCGTATCTTGACTGCTTTGAGCAGCTTTATGCAGAATTTGAATCAATTCATTATCAAGACTGTTCATGTAGATAGGTGGTAATTTTGCGCCTTCACTACCAGCTTCGTAACCCACCTATGTGCAATTAAGAATTTTAAATATATATATATGTTTTCTATATTTAGTAATAAATAAGAAACTAATTATAACCTACATTATCTGGATGAATAGTTGTTCTAACGCCAATTTTGGTGAGTCCTGCAGTTGCTAAAAGATCTAAAAGTTTAACTAAAGCTGCACACGTTGCCCTTGCTATACTTTCAGATAACTTATTTATGTCCATAGGGTCGTGAACACCATTTGGATGATCATCAGACTGCACATATAATTTTTCTTTCAATAATTCATTATTGTAATGTATAAAAACATGGTTATAAGATGGACAAAATACTATACGTACTTTGATAATAAAGACTTCTGTCCAACGAATGAATCTACTAGTTCCTCTGTAATCTGTAGCATTATGAACTCTAATAGAAGGTACCCCATCCATTAATTGTCCATCAATGGGACTTTTAACCCTGCAAGCGTATGTTGATATATTAATGAACGTTTGTTAAATTAATAGATACAATAATATGTAACAAGACTATAACATGTATTAATCTTACCCTAAATTAAATTGCACATCATTTTCTACCCATTTAATATTTACAGTTTCATCTGGTTCTGCTGCACCTTGACGTCCACAACCAATTGAGAAGTCCTGCATGTTCTTAAGGGCTGCTTTTAAAGCTTCCATCTTCTCTGGCATTATTTCAACCATTAAACCATCTTCTACTATGCTAGATTTGGCAGATAAGCCCATTGATGATTTCAATGCACCATTAATGACAATGAAACTTGCTCCAGTTACTAGAAAGTTTTGTCTATATTAATTTTTTATATTATATATTATTATTTTGTAAGGCAGTCTAAAAAGGCAGTACCTGTTCTTGGCTTATTTTGAATATTGATAGCTTGTGTTTGGTAACTGCTTTCATCTCCTGTATTTGTTTGTATACACACTAAATGTGAATCAGCAGTAATACTAAAATTTGAGGCAAATGCCAAAACATGATCATTTGAATTATTTAGACCTTTTATAACTTGATCATATCTATTTCTAGGAAACATAACATCTGTTGTTCTATTTTTCAAATGAATCGTTAATCCCCTCACACCAGGTAATGTGTACCCAAAATTTCTAAAATCTGCTAATACTTTCATAACTGTATGTCCAATTTCGAAGTATAGAGCATCTCGAAATCGGACGGAGACTAGTGGGCACGGATAATAGCGATATTCAGCACCAAGACGTAATACAAGGCGCAAAGGAAATACTTTTGCCCATGGAGTTTCCCACCTGATAAACAAACATAAACACATGTAACAACATTTTCTTAATTCAGGGTCAATAAATAATTACAGTTTACAGCATACCTATGAATTAAAAGTCCTATTAAAAAAGGTGCAGGTGGTAAAACAATTTTTTGTAAACATTGTAACGTTTGTCGAATGAATAAGAATCCTGCATGTTCGCGAGATCCCAAAAGATTGCCTCCCTGATGTATCGAGACAGAAAGTTCTGTCATTGTATTACCTATGCATCATAATATGATAAACTAATAAATTTTGTTGCAATTCAAAGACAGAATAAATGTAAAATATTAACCTTTTGTTGCTTCTACATATATGTGATTAATGTACATAAGAAGATCCTTTGGTATTTGAGTTTCATCAGGCAGAGTTTCTAATAACAATATAATTTCATCTTGACCAACACAGGCCAGTCCTTTTGAAGTAACATTCCAACATATTCTGTTTACACAACAACTTACTACAAGAATATATATAAGACAATGAATTCATAAGACTTATTTTGGTACATATTGAACACATAACTTATTTTACTTACAGTTTGTTATCTTAACATACGCGTACAAATTTTTGTTAATCGCAAACATTACTGGTGGTTCACACTCATTTTTCAGTGTTCTATAAAGGAGATCTTGATCGGTCACGTTGTGATATGAAATTTCTAGAAACATAAAATGAAAGTCATGATAAAAAAAGATGCTTGACATTGTAAAGTTATCACTGTTAGAAATGCTGTTCCCTTACGGCCTTTGTGTATAGTGACCGTTGGTGGCAGCATATTAGGATCTTCTGGTATGTAACTGTTGGTGTTGGGGTCCAAAGGCAATAAATTTTGCCTTTTACTTGCACTGGATATTGAAGTTGAGTCAGCAGGTATTCGTTTACTTCCTGTTTTCCGATAAGGGGGTTTTAGATCCCAAGATGAATCTAGTTCTGTCAGGTCACATCCAGGCCTTATTCCTATGTTTAGTTATATGTGTGTGAAAACAAAACAAAACAGGAAGGGATAGGATTGAAAACATAATCATGTGTTTAAAAAACTAAATTCAGAAAATAAAAAGCATGGGGAATAACAGTAAAGTAAAAAATAAAAAGAAAGAACTGAACATAAATGGATGGAGTACATATATGTGGATGGCTTTAGGATTAGACCTATATAACTTGTATAATTGTACATACAAACACTGCTACAATTGCTATCAACCATTTAAATAAATTATTTGTGTTTTCGCTATTATTGATATATCAACCTAGACAAAAAGTAGTCAATAATTATTAACTAGATTAAAATGAAATGATGAAAATAAATTATTTTGAAAGAAAGATCCTGAAAAAAAAAATATAAACTTTGCAATCATAGAGGAAACTTGAATATTCCTTATTATGTGTAAAAATAGAAATAGCAAAATAAGATATTGTAAGTTGGTCACTTGTTTCAGATCTTCAGGCTCAATGAAGAAGTTTTATATATAATTATGTAATATGATTAATTTATGTAAATGTTACTCACCATCGCTAAACATGACTGACTTAGATCCTTCTGGACGCTGCTTTGTACTACCTTCCCTTTTAAGAACACCAACAGGCACCATTACTGTTGGTGGTGGCGGCGGCAATCCACCTGCTAGTTGCTGTAAAGGTGGTATAGTTGAACAATATTCCATAGGATTATTTGGATTAGGTGGTCTTCCCTATAATCATTTATAAAATAATCCTACTATTAGCCATAAATAATTCTTTTCTTTTTTAAAAAGATTCAATCCAAGTATAACATATCTATGTAAAAGCAGTAGGATTACTATACAATCTTCATCGAGCTATTTACTATACTCACTTGAGGAGAATTAACTTCACTATTGTTTCCATAGCTTACACAATTCGTAGACCAGTTATTTACTTCGTGTTCAATTTCAGCTTGAACATAAATTTAATAATTATTTATAGAAATGAATAAATAAATATATATATAATTTACAGAAAGTATATACCTTTCATTAGAAGCTTATAGCAATCCACACAGACTCGTGAATCAATGTTGCCTTGGTATTCCAATCTATATTTCATGTTACAACATTTGGTACAGAGCACCTACAACAGTATTGAAAAAAGATGTGAGATACAGAATGTAGTCTGTAATTATATACATTACCAACATTCACCTTCCCACAAGCACGACAGTGATGACGTCTTTTGAGGACTGTAAACTTTACATTGCATAACATACAACTAGAAGCATCACTATCAGGAATCCAGAAAGGCGGCTCTTTACCAAGGATTCTAAATGGCTCTGCTAAAGTATTTTCAGAGAGATCGACCACAGTTTCTCGGCTGTTAGTACCATTACCTTCATTTTTTGATGTACCTTGTTGTCCATGAGTATCAATAGGAGATCCTGTATCAATTATTTCCTTTATGTTTTGTATAATATAGAACTAGTATTCATTCCTGTTGTTTTTTATATTACACTTTATACATCATAGAATAACTTTTTATGTAAAAAATATAAAAAAAATATATAATATATACCTGATGTATGATGTTCATTCATACTAACTGTTAAAGCAATATCTAAGGTCTGTGGACGTACTGCTTTATTTCCACCTTCTGTACTTTCACTATCTACTGAATTACTTTCCATATGTATATCTGTAGTTTTTGGTTGTATATCAGTACATACATTTGCAATATCATTTAAAGTTTCATTACCATGTGATTTATGTTGTTTTTCTTTGGTATCATAACTAGTATTACCAAGTATTTGTAATTCACTAATTTGATTATTATTTTGTTCAGAGGATGGAATTACATCTTGATTATTTTCCATTGCACACATGTTACTTTTAGTAGGCTGTGAAATTTCTTGCAATTGATTGGATTCATTATTTCCAATCCTAAGTATATGTTTATCTTCAGAAGATATACAACTTTGTATTTCATTTGTATGCTGACTTTTTGTTTCTTTGTCTTCAACATAATCTACATTATCTACAGGATTCTTCAAGTCTTTGACTATTACATTACTATCACTTTTTGCTTGTATTTGTTCTTCGTTATTTATAGAAATAACTGTTGTAAAATTATTAGATTTTGTCCAGTACCTTTCATCTTGTAAAATTTCATCAGATACTTCTTCCTTCATTATGTCTCCTCCATCGCGTCTATCGACGGGGTTTCTTTCAGAATCGTGTTTAGTTTTATCTTCTAATTCTTCTTCTAGAAGTTGGCTATTGTCAATTTTATTAATAGCTACATGTTCTTTTTTATTTTCTTGAGATTTCTCATAAAAAAACGTATTGTTGCTTATATTGTTTTTAGTATTTTTTTTATACGATTCAGATAACAAGGCATTTTGTGAATGTATTACATTTTCTGTTAAGTTTTCTTCTATTTCAAACATTTCTAAATATTTATTTAATTCTTCCTCTGATAAATCATCCATATTATTATTAAATCCAACTAGCGTTTGCACGGAACATGCAACATTTATAGATTCATTAGAGATGGATGGCAATGTTTTTGTATCTACATCGGATTTAGACGTTTCTTCTATAGTCACTTCATTAGAAATGTTACTTATTGCCTCAATTGTTAAACTTTTTGTTGTATATAGTTTATCTTCTATGTTACATGCAGTATCAGGCTCTAGTACATTTTCTGCAGCACCATCATCAATTTTCTTATCTTCAAATACATGTATGTGCTCATACTGAATATCTTTGTTAATAGGCAGAATAATTTTTTCTGGTTCATGTTGATTAATATCTTCATTAGTATATGCTTCTACACAATCATGTTCCATATGTACATTTTTAATGTCTTGTTTACTACTTTCCACATGTAATTTTGAAGTTTGCAATGTATCTGTATTCACATATTTATTTTCATTTTCTATTACATCCTGATTCAGTGGTAGAGTAGCATCTTGCTCTGAATTATCGTATACCTTTTCAACTATTTCAGTTGTGTCTGTTATAGTTTTAGTTAAATTATAATCCGTGATTTCTGTATTTGTATTAGGTATAGTCTTTTCTTCACTGAATGTATCAGGTTGCTTTTTAGGCCTAATATCTTGGTTATCTAACAAATTATCTACATAATCCAAACTTATTGTTGGTGCATTTATGTATTCATTTAAACTATTAAACACATTACTAACGGTAGGCTTTATGTTTGGTTGATTTAATTTTTTATCATATCTGTGTTGGAGTTGCTGTTGGTTGTTGCTACTATTTTGCTGTTTTGCCAATAATGTCTGTGATGTGTTGTTGTAAATTGTAATAGAAATAGGTTCAGGATCTTGATGATACATACATTGCTTTTGCGTAACTTTATGATCAGTAGTTGAATTTTCTGCACAAAAATGATTTATAGAGTCAGCACATTTTCTAACTGAATCGTCCTTATGGTAATTAATATTTTGGGGTACAATAATACTTTTGTCAAGGAGAATTTTATTCTCTGTAATCATATTTGTGTTACTCTCATTCTTCCCATATGATAGCACTTCAAATTCTTGAATTAAACTTCCATTGTCAACAGTAGATACATTTGTTGAAGAAGATTCAATATTACACCTATCTACAGTTAATGTAGCATTAGTTATTGGAGATGTCACAGACGCTATTTGCTCGGCACAGTCTAAAAATATATTTTAATTATATTATCCTATACCAAACATTCAAAATGTTCTAATTGAATTTCCATATATATACAAAATATACCAACAATATTTGTTCATAAGTAAAAAAATAAATAATACCAGTAATAATAATTTATTACATACCTTCATTAAATTCGAAGTCATCAAGAACTTTGTCTAGATCAACTGCAAATTTCTCCATTGTACAAATCACAGTGACTTATAGGATAAGTACCATGTATAAAACAGATTTATCTGATTTTCGATAATAAAACATACAACAATGTCAAAGGTGCGGGAGCGATGTGTATTGCTACTTACTACGTATATAATTATTATTTTCTATAAACACTTAGGAGTACTAAAGGATATGATTTGTCATTAATATCTTCGTGTCAAAATTTAACAGAGTATTATTTTTTTATGGGAAATAAAATTCCCGTATTGGAAAATTTGTTTAAAAAAATATTAGAGTTCGTTATTTTTTAAAAGCTCTATTTCGCTTGATAAGAAAGTGAAAAATATAATTTGTAAGAATTGTTATTGCACAAAGAAACTGTAGAATTTTGGAAGATTACTGCACTCAACTTCAGCATCACGTGGACTAGCTGTCAATGAAAAGTATAACGGTAGCCTATTTACTTTGACAACTGTCATTTTACAGCGGTTGTCATTATATTGCACAGCTTACTATTATAACCACTTAGGTCATCCCTTGGTGCCTGCTATGATGCCAGATCGTGAACATTTTGACTTGCGCAGTTCTTTCGCGTGTTAATTGGCTACATTTTACGCGGTAAATTCAAAAATTTTATTTTGAAACTAAATCAAATAGACAATAAACGAGCTTATTTTCATTTGTACGAAATACCATTGCTAAAATAATTACTTAAATAGTAAAACATGTTAATCTACGTAGGAATAACATGTACAAAATGATTCTTGTGCTTTACAGAATTGTTTACAAGATTTGGTTGTATATTAATGTTACATAAATAAAAAAATTTATATTCTATATCTAATTATTTTCAAATTTTCACAATAAAATCTTATGTTTACAACATATTTAATTAACTCTATAGTGGTAGAAATCCATAACCAAGCGACTGATATTGATTCCAGCACATAATGTGATAATATATATTAAGAGCATTATTGGTAGGGTAGACAGAATTATATGTGTCCTATGAAGTATTTCAACACCTAAAAGAATAAGTTTCACATTATACTTCTGTATAGTATCAGAAGTATATATATAGTATATAGTAATAATCAGTATAACTTACTCGTATAGCCCAAGAATGTGATGTACATGTAATATGTAACAGATATAAACCAAAGTGTATTCCCAAAGAAACGTGCACCAAACACATCTGAATTTATGAGGCCTATAAATTTTTTAGTTATTTTCAATATCATATATATTACAAAATTATTCTTAATCGTAATGTGTATGATTTATCATTTTAATAATACATAAACAATAAGAGGTATATGATATTTTAAATTTCTTACCATTGTATACAAAAAGTTGTAATATATGAAGTATTATTAAAGGTGGAAAAACTGCATTTAAATGAATATCAAATGCATATCCCCATTCAACATCTTGAGTTTTATCAATTCTTAAATATCGATTTGTTACAAACCTACATATTATAAAAATATTTTATTATAAATAGAGATATGTCCAAAAATATAAAATTAGATTAAATCAATATGATGATATGACCTACCAAAAAATAGTTGCTACTAACAAACCAGCACCGATGTAATCAACAAAAATCATATAAAGTAAAAGTGTTATAAATTGAAAAAATCTTAATTCCAAAACTATAGCAGTACCAATTGCCGAAATACAAAGCCAACATGTTAACAATACCAAAAATGCTGGATCATCTCTTGCAAATTGTGACTTTGTTTCTGAAAATTAATGTATATTTCACTTCATGAATAAATTATAATTTTTATACACATGTAATTAAATACTCACGTTTTCTACTTTGAAAATTTCTATAAACTTTTTGTGGAGCTGTAAATAAATAGATCATTTGCCATAAAGCAAATTCAAAATCCATTTGCTCAAATTTTAATAACTTCCTCAAGTACTTATAACATTTTGTTGCTGCACTAATACAATTATGCCTGTAATATTTAATATAAATTAATAATCTGTATAAACTTATAACGTATAACTCATATAAACAATACCTATATGTAACTGGTATTGGCAATGTTGATCCTACATCTACTAAAATTGGAGAAGCACATCGACTCGTGGGAGGAGAAGTTGAAAATTTCATTTTAGCTCACTTGACTATGACTTCTGTTTAGGAGAACATATCTTATATTTGTGACAAACAATTTCTTATAATTATTAAACAAAATTAATGTATATATCTACAAAGTCAAATATAATCCATACAGAGCATGCATTTGTATTGCAAAATTACAATTTAAATGTAAATGACATCAATGTAGACTACCTTTATTTTATACGGGTTCCGTAGACAAAAATAATACATAACCTTGGTTATGTTTCATAATTTTTTTCTATTAAAGTATTTCCGACAATTTTTTGAGGAATTCTTCGCAGACTGGAAAAAAAACATAAACATTGATACAAGAGAACGTTAGATGTGCTTGAGTCGTAACCGTGACCGGTCGTGTTATCCTACAGTGAATGATATCTTTGAAGACGAAATTGGGCATAATTATAATATACATATATTACTAATAAACTTTTCCCAATTCGTCTGAAAATCGAATAATAAATCGATCACGATGTTTTGGGGTTTAGTAATGGATCCAGATAAATGGTATACACAAACCGTTCAAACACCGTTTCACGTGTCTATGGCGACTTTAGATCTTGCAACTGCCAATGATGAAATAGTACAGGTGATCTTATGTTACAACAATACAAATTATCAGCTGTGTAGCCTAAAAAAAGATTCAGTGTGGCAAGTACCGCTTGATCTGAATTTTCAAAAAGGAACTAAGATAGCTTTTGCATGTAATGGTCAGAGTCATGTACATTTAACTGGATATTTGAAACTTGATGAAGACTTTGATTTTGATGAAGAAGAGATAGATAATGATAATAATAAAGACAGTGAAGAAGAAGATGATGAATATGATGATGACGACGATGATAATAGTGTAGAAGAAGAAATTCAAAAGAAATCCAGTAAACAAGTTAAAAAAAACAAGTTAATGCAACAACAATGGCACAAGCAAAAAAAGAACCAGAATAAGCAGGAATTAGTAATTGGAAAGTCTAAGAAAAACAACAAAGAAAGAAGCAAGGAAAAAAAATTATAGGACAGTAAAAAAAATAGCAAAACTTTTCTTTCTACCAATTTTCTGGTTACCTGGAAGAAACAAATTACGATACATGCAGCTATAACATATTCCTGGGGAAAGCACACTCATTTCTAAAGCTGAACTAAGAAGTGTTCAGTAAAAGTAAACATTTTTAATTGATTTATTGTTTCAACATAAATATGTGAAACAATTTTATTATAATTTTGTCACTTGTTAAGCATCGTTACTGCAAAGCTTGTTACTGAAAATTTGAAAAACCATGTGAATCAAGGTATAGAAAAACTTCAAGTTGTTTCACATTATATTATTAATAACCAAGACTGATGTTTTTGGTGAAAATATTAATACATTATGTATGGTATCATTTAAGATAATGTGTATTAGAGTTGTGAATATTACATACATGACTTAATGCAGTTCAACGTCGTACATAATGAAGACCTTTTTTAGATCACTGTTAAGTATTAGGAAAATAACTATTTGTAAAGAAATGTCACAACTAAAATGAAAAAACACTATATTTATAAATATGTCATGCTTTTTACCATTAAATAATATTTTGTTAAAGGAAATTGTCTGCTGTCAAAATTTTTTAAAAAAGAAAGTTAGACTTAACCCTAATTTTCGATATATGTTTAATGTCAACAGTATGTAATGTGTGAGTCTGATTATCAGTTATAATTTATGCATGATTTACATAATAAGAATTAACAATAATAACCCATATCTTAGTGATTCAATATAAATCTTTATCAGAACTATTGCGTACCGGGCTTTTTACAGTTGGACAACCGATGACACATTGATTATGATTGGACGATTGAATAGATCTGGAGTAGGTGTAATTTGATTGTTCAGTAAGTGAAATATGAAAATGTTTATAAGTGCCACGTATGCGATTAGAAGAGACTCAAGTAGAGAATTTCTCAATTCTGTTATCTTATTCAAATTTAATGAAGAGCCCAAAAATAAGGTATATATTTTTTATATTCAACCAACATTATTTTCATATAAGTTTCTAAAGCTGTACGATGAGGAGATGTGATTCTTACAAAATTAAACTTCTAGTCCGCGCCCTCTGTAGGTGTACCGCTATTTGCGCCCTCTAGTGTTCTTTGTATAAATCTTATCATCTTTTGATTAATTTAATTAATTAGATTCATTAATTTGATTAATAAGAAATGTATATTATAATATTTATATTACAATATTATTATTATCAATTTTCATATTATAGAAATGGCTTCTTATTTCACTAAAATATTATATAATTACATTTTTAATAATATACATAGCTTCATTGTCACATCCAAAGAGCAAAGTAGTTTTATCTATATCAATACTGTTTATTGGTTTATGCATGTCACAACAGAGCGATGTAACATTAACATTACTGTTCGATCCTATTGTATTTAACCAATGAGTGTCTGTAGAATCTACAATGAAAATTTCATGTAAATAAGGAATTATCTTATATGATATATTGATGCAAAATTTTTTATACATTACCTAATCTGAGTTTTGAGTTTTGTGCATTGTTCCAATGCCACAATTCACCACTAGTTGAGCATGTAAATAAATTTTCTGGTCTGTCTGGATGGAACATTATCTCACTAACTGCTTTCGCATGAGCATTAAGCTGTGATATGGGATAAGTATGATGTCTTAAATCCCACACTGTTAAACTACCATCACCTCCACCTGCAACTATTATGTGCCTCTGTGTAGGATGATGTGCAATACTCATAGCTTCAGTCTGAAAAATATTTTGTATAATCATTTAGTATTTTAAGAACTGTGCTAGTCATGATTAAGATATTAAATGCACGTAATACTTTGGACTGCTCAGAAAGCATAAAGGTAGTTGCTGGAGAATCCTCATCATTTCTCAAGTCCCAAACTTTCATGTGCCCTCTTAAATTGCCCGTGAGTATTTCATTATGTCTTAGAAAGTCCACACAATAAATGGAGCAACTATCTGCATTCTCTGCAAGTATAAATAAAATTTAGATTCAAATGAGAGAAACTAGAATCATTATGTATATTTAATAGAATTATTCTATTTACCAATTACTCTAACTGGTTTCTTTTGTGAAGTAGTCAGAAGATTGATTCGACCATCTTCACCTACGGTAACTATATCTTGCTCAAAATTAGAAAGTGCAGTACATGGAGCATAATCTAATGTTCTGTATAAATAAATAATGATAAAAGAAACTGATTGGTACCATTATACATCTTAGTAGGCCTACTTACTTAAAATTATGTATAAATTCCCATGCCATGTGTTCTTTAAACTCAGGATTGTCATTTTCCTGAATTTGCAATAGTCTTACAGAGCCCAAAGATGATGATGCCACAAAAAAGTTACTATTTATGAACTGTAAAGTTTACATGACATTAAGTTTTACAGAATAATAAAGATTATATATTTAATTTTTAAATAGAACCTTCATTTCAGTCACATCGCCAAGGAATGAATACTCTGATATATTAGCAGGATACATTTCTCCATCGTCATTAGTTTTAAGAGCCCAATATGTAATCTTATTTACCTAAGTACACAAATATCATTTTAATCATTATAATGGTATAACTTATTCACAAAATCAATTAATGAAAGAAAATTCAGGTTATGTATAAAAAATATAACCTTACCGCATCATCCCAACTACTGGTTAAAAAACTGTTGATTTCAGTGAAATCTTCACGTTTCCATCTAATCTTTGAAATTTTCTGAGAAATAAATGTCCCTTGGACGTTTTCACTCATTTTAGAAAAAATGATTTATGTTAAAATTATGGTAAAACAGGAATGTTTATAAGAAGCAAATCTAGTGTTGCATGTGACATCAAATAAAACCACCAAAGGTAAACATGAGTAATATTGGAAATATAACAGAAGACCTATTGATACGATGCAACACGTTTATCTCTTTATAATATTCTCATGTCATATTCACATTTATAATACGAAATCGCGTATTAGTCGTAAAAATTACCGTGTAAACTATTTGAACGAATATACCGGACATCTTGACTACCGATGTCAAAATATTGCTTTAAGAAATTTTATTTTTACTTATAGTAAAACTATTGTCGATTTAAATGGATTCACATGTTTCACAATTGTATTAATATTTTTTATAATCTTCAATTAGATTAGCATTTTCCAAATTTCATTACATTACAAAACGAAAATGAACACAATTATGATCTGGGTATTTCACAACTTTAATTTCCCGCGCTCTCTTACTGGTCGCATCATTTTCACGCGCGTTATAAAATTCGATGAAATCTATTTTTGTTGACTCCCACAATATCGTCACTACCATTCGAAATGCCGGTGACGATAAAACGTTCGATATTATTTCTCTATCTCAGTTTGTTCTATATAACATCCATTATTGCAGTCGAGCCTGTTTTACAAAAAAATGGTTTGTCTTAATACAGTACCATCATCAGAATTCAATCTTAAAAAAAAGCATAAGTTTTTGGTGCCAATATATAATCATTTTACATCTGTACAATATATGTATGTTTTTAGTGAACATCGATAACAATGTTACGTATAATAACGTCATTGAAACGCAATATGCAACCTGTAAAATTGCAACAGAAGAATTAGTTGCAAATGCACGTGCTACGGTAACTAAAGTTCTCACCGGAGCTTGTAATGCGAGTAAGTATAGTTCTGATACAGATATATAGATTAATAGTTTCATAAAATTGATTTTGGAAAGGTTTCTTTCAGAAACGATAGACGAAAGATTCGAAAATTTAGAGAAAAATTTATCCGAAGAGCTACACGAGATTAAGATACTTCTTCGTACGTTACTGGAACAACATAATAAGTTTTCTGCGATCGATGCTTCAACGATCTCTCGAAAAAATGAATTTCGAAATATTAAATCAGATTATAAGCTTTCTTATAGTAACGATTACGCTACTCCGAGGCAAGACGAGATAAATGAATTTAATAATACGATTAGAACGGAATCATCGAATGGTTAGTTATATAAATAGTTTTTTATGTATTTCCTTAATACATTTATATTTAATATTCAATGTTAGGATCATCGAGGATATTTACATATTATTGGGAAATAAGAGATTTTAATGAAAAACTTTCAAGATGGAGTCGAACACGTTTCGAACGCAGTTCGACTTTTTACGTAGACCAACCTGGATACGCCATGTATCTGAAAATTGTACCGAAATATTTTCATGATGGTACAGTCTTCATAAGCGTTGGCTTAACGCGTGGTCGATACGATTCGATCGTTAAGTGGCCATTTTCTTATAAAATTCAGTTGATGGTAAGATTCCAGCGTGAAATGATTAATTAGAATCTATTTATCAAATAAATTGATAATGTTATCAATATTTATATACATGCACACGTATTTAAAGATTTTAGATCAGTCATCGGGATCGCGTGAAGATCGACCCTCTCGTATTTGGGATCCAACTGCGCTTTGCACCGAATATTTTTGGGGAAGACCTAAGCTAGTTGGTGAGCCAGATAATCCAGAATGTGTTGGGCTAAGCATCCCAAGAAATATTATACTCTCAAAATTACCATCAGTTTTTCGTCATGGTACAAGTAATCCTCGGTATATTTGGAACGATACTGTATTAGTGAAGCTTCTTATCTATTTTTAAAAGTTAAGAACGTTTTGTACCATCTTAACAAATAGTAAAAAATAGAAAAGTCCAATGTCTTTGGTTTTACAACATGAAATTCGTTTATTATAATTTATTTCACAGATAACACATTTTTCCCACGATACACGATACTCGTGTAAAGCTTAAGTAGGTGACGAATGAAGGATGCGTATTAAATTATAATCATATTCGTAAAATGAATCATCTCTAAATAATACAGCAATGTTATAAGCTATTGAAAGAACATTTTAATAAATATCGCAATTTTAAATAATGTTACAAGTTGGGTATCGCATAATTAACACACATACTTATAAACACTATTCAATGTAGCTAAGTAACTATGAATAATTTCATTCTTGGCTTTCCATTCTTCGCGTTATAAACCTATATGATTATTTATACTATTTTATATTAGTCAATTAACTTCTTCCAGTGGCTGCTCTCGATTAGGAAAAACTGTGAAATCCTGTGTTATCTCTGGGAGCTGGTAATCATTAGAACCTCGTGAAGCAGTGTTTCGGATTTCTTCAGAAGCTGCCTTTATCAAGGCTTTATATATAGGTATCGGAAGTATAATACTATTTTTGGTATCGTAATAAGGAACGTTGGTCAAAGTACCATAAAAACTTCTCTTCCTTCCACAGCCTAAAAAAGGTATAAAATAATTGTGACATCTTTATTTGTCGACATGATAATATCAACTTTACGTTATTTCACGTTTGGCTATCCAGTCAAAATTCTCTTACCGGTGAAGGCATTGCAAAACGGTCTTTTAATTTTAAACGTTTCATCCGTCGAAAATGCGTTTACGATATCACGCTGCAACTGATCAAGGAAAATTTTGTCACATTCAAAGATACCCAAAATTTATCGGAAAAATTATATAACACATCGTTTTTTGGAGCAACAGCTTACCTCATCTTCCGTTCTATCCGCACTTGTTGCTTGCATTAAGAATATCAACGATACCACGCACAAAAGGTAGCCGATTCCCTGAAGATGATGTTAAGATAGCATAAGTCATAAGATTTTGATAAAAGTAAAGTGATTTTTAATTTTTTTAATTTAAAGGACATATTTTTGGCAATATAAAAAAAGTAAGGAAACAGATGTGCACAGTACATCGAATAATTGATGTTTCAATGTACATACATGCTATAAGAACGGTTAGAATGTCATAATCTCATAATCGCCTATAATTCCTATTGTTGCGTAAGTTATATAGGGTGCATACGTTTAACGTTATACAATCAGTTTTACGCTCTGCTTAATTAGCGATTAACGTTGTTGCACTATGTTCTCTGGTTTTCTCGAAAAGCAGAACGATGCAGACACAAATACATTAATTAGGCTTGTCCATGACAAAGTATATAACCGAAATCCGAACACTTGTTGATCTTGAGATTTAAAGATATAATAATCGAACAAATAGAGTGCCCGAACGATGAAATTTAAAATGCAACGTGAGAAGCGTGTACCGGCTAATTTATTTTTTCATCGATATACCCTTAGTGCGCTTAGGTGTATAAAAGGCAATCTCAAACATAATTATATTGGCTAGTATCGAAGTGAAATGAAAAATACCAAGTTTTCCAACATAAGAAGGCTGTCGACACCAGTCTGACACGTCATTATCGGTATCAAAGTGAAATATGCGATCACTATTAATACATATTTTGTAAAAAAAAACATATTTTTATATATATATATAGAACAAATCAGTAACGATCATGTTGTATCAATATCATTGCTCATTGATTTTCGATTAATAAAATAATTCTGATTACATGTTCAACATAAAATTGTTAAAGTATAAAACGATTTATATGAAAATTATTCGTCCAATCTTAGTAAGCAAGAGTCATTTACTCAACTATACAGAGTATCATATTACAAAATGAAAATAATCGAGAATCGAATTTAAATAAAATCGAATGGAATTTTCAATATAATGTAACTCTTCTATTTTATTCGAAAGAGATCACCGTATACGCGACATCCTCCGACAATACCCCCATTCGAAGAATCCTGCGTGGAATTTAAAAGATTTAACCTTTCTTATAACGCGTATGCATGTATAAAAGAACGCACAGAAGGAGGAATCTCATTCTCCTTCTTCTCAGGTCGTTCATGTAATACGTAATGTCTCGATTTCTCCTTCCGTGTACACGTTGATCTATGACACTAATATGATTCATTTTTATATTCAAGAGAAATAAAAAAATATATGTCAAATGTCATTTCGATGATACAATGCACGTACTGTCAGAATGGGAATAAAAAAGGTGTAATTTACGGACAACGTTTGCGAATGAAATATATCAAAGATTTTTTATAAATGAAAAAAGTCATGTTATCGTACGCTATACATTTAAAAAAAAAAAAAACATCATTTCTTCCGAATAAATAATGCAAGATGTTGGAACTTACCTTCATACCGAAAGTTGAACGAACTTCTTCGTGTACTTTTTTTATTTATATTTGAATATAATACTTTTTTTGTTGTTTTAGAATGTACTGCTTGCGACTCTCCTACGAATTTGCCCAGATCAAGGAAAGTTATCAGCGACAAAGGGTTGCTTCTCCGCGCGCGAAGGTAGCCAAGGAACAAATGTGTTTGAGGGCAAAATCCGTGCGCTTGCTCTTCAAGTACAACCCCCTCCTCGATCAGAGGATCAACAGGGTAAATATACATGCGTTGGGAGAACGCATGACCGTTTACAATACTTCGAAAGAGTACGAATTTTATATTTCCCGCGGTTTCATCACTCATAAATGCGGTGAGCCTCAAGAATATCGGACGAGACAAAATGCATCATAATTCGCGCTTCGCTGCTATTTGATCTTTGCGTTTTAATGCAACTTGTCCTCGAAAGATTATTCAAGGATGTGAAATGCAAATTTACCGCAATCTGTTACTCCTACGTATTTTTGAATAAAATTAAGACTTTTGAACGAGTTGTTTAGCTTTTTTTATAATTTAACAGTTTTATGACGATTATGAAAGTGGAAATTGTTAGATTTATCGATTATAATTTTAGGGAAACAAGAAAAGAAATTTAACGATATGATATTTTTAAAAGGGTCAAATGGCGAATATGCGAAGTTTTCGTTAAAAGGACTTACGAAAGTAGATCAAATAATGATCGAATCGATAGCGAAAAATCGCGAAGAAAGAGGTAGACGATAAGAGTCAAAGTAACTCATAGAAAAGCGACTGGGGTTAAGTAGTTACATCGTTCGTACATCAGAACCTGCTGCGTTATGATAAGGTCACTCACACCCTTAAAAGAATCGTGCCATTTTCTCTTTCGCATTTAAACTATATATAGATATAAGGGTTACTTATTTAATACGAAGTTTATATATCTATACAGATTTTTTTTTACATATTCTAAAATGGAAAAAATGTATTTTGACTGTTAAAATTTGTATTTTTCTAGAAAAAGAATACGTGAAACAATTTAATGAAAATAATACAATTTTCGAATTTTTTAAAGTTTTTATATATTCTTTGAAAGTGAAGAACATACAAACAGCGTTGAGACTCCAATCACTTTTTTTTTAATAATTAATTTCTACTTTTAGTAAAAAACGTCATGTTCATTAAATTTAGTAACTGTAGATATATTAAAATTATTAAGATTTTGTTCGTTTTTCCATAATTTCTTATTTTGAATCATTTCAAAGAGATTGCAAAGTTTGCGATGAAATTGTTTTTCTATTGCTTAAATTTTTTAATTCGCTGATAATTGTACTATTAGAAAAATGTCATTACCATTGCATTATCTCGTATCACAGACGAGGTATAGGATAGACGTATCATGCAATGTAAATTTATGTCCCACAGTTTTGGGGCTACGTAGCCCCATTACCATTTTAGTGTCGCATGCGACAATATCGGTTTAGAATGGAAACAGGCAACAGCGCTACCGAATCGGTAGGAATTATAACTAAACATAACGATTGTTAATTATTTGTTACTGACATGAATAACAATTCGTATCAAACGATAGAATCGAAATTTAATGAAAAAAATCACAGCAGCCGTAGCATATTTACCATACTATATTTATAAATTAATAACTTTTTGATATATGTATACATACACCAAAAAAAGGGTTACTCTTTTCTTGATGCACTATATTGACTCGTGCCAATCTGTGAGGATACATAGTGGGAGTATGAGATCCTTCTACTTTAGACGCTTATATCTTCTCAAGTAATTTCCATAGGCAAATGATAGTTGCACGTGCTTGTAGCTTGAAGTCTTAGCTTTCGAACGAGTCATAGAACGTGCAGATCGGCCGAAAATTGCATCCGGTAGAAGAGTTCGCGCGGTCGAAGTCGAAATCTCGATGTCAGAAAATCGACTTTTTGAGATCGACCCTTTGGAAATGGTAGTCTAGAGGCCCCAATCTTCGGCCGAATGGCCTGATCGATGGCTCGTCCGAAAGAGGACGGTCCAGGGTACACCATAGGATAGGGGCTTTTCCCGTATCATCTCAGCATCATCGTCGTTATAGCTTCCGAAAGTTTGCAAGCTTACCGTACTCGTTCTAATTGTCACAGCCATACAATGCAGGTATCATCTTGTAGGTTGAACTTCTAGCTATCGAACGCGCTATTAATCATTAGAATCGGTCGAGAATTCATGGCGCTAGAAGCGTTTAAGTGAGGACCAAAAATCCTGATTTTTCACTTTTCTTTTTTCAACTTTAGACGCTTATATCTCCTCAAGTAATTTCCATAGCCAAATGATAGTTACACGTGCTTGTAGCTTGAAGTCTTAGCTTTCGAACGAGTCATAGAACGTGCAGATCGGCTGAAAATTGCATCCGGTAGAAGAGTTCGCGCGGTCGAAGTCGAAATCTCGATGTCAGAAAATCGACTTTTTGGGATCGACCCCTTGGAAATGGTGGTCTAGAGGCCCCAATCTTCGGCCGAATGGCCTGATCGATGGCTCGTCCGAAAGAGGACGGTCCAGGGTACACCATAGGATAGGGGCTTTTCCCGTATCATCTCAGCATCATCGTCGTTATAGCTTCCGAAAGTTTGCAAGCTTACCGTACTCGTTCTAATTGCCACAGCCATACCATGCAGGTATCATCTTGTAGGTTGAACTTCTAGCTATCGAACGCGCTATTAATCAATAGAATCGGTCGAGAATTCATGGCGCTAGAAGCGTTTAAGTGGGGACCAAAAATCCGGATTTTTCACTTTTCTTTTTTCAACTTTAGACGCTTATATCTCCTCAAGTAATTTCCATAGCCAAATGATAGTTACACGTGCTTGTAGCTTGAAGTCTTAGCTTTCGAAAGAGTCATAGAACGTGCAGATCGGCCGAAAATTGCATTCGGTAGAAGAGTTCGCGCGGTCGAAGTCGAAATCTCGATGTCAGAAAATCGACTTTTTGGGATCGACCCCTTGGAAATGGTGGTCTAGAGGCCCCAATCTTCGGCCGAATGGCCTGATCGATGGCTCGTCCGAAAGAGGACGGTCCAGGGTACACCATAGGATAGGGGCTTTTCCCGTATCATCTCAGCATCATCGTCGTTATAGCTTCCGAAAGTTTGCAAGCTTACCGTACTCGTTCTAATTGTCACAGCCATACCATGCAGGTATCATCTTGTAGGTTGAACTTCTAGCTATCGAACGCGCTATTAATCAATAGAATCGGTCGAGAATTCATGGCGCTAGAAGCGTTTAAGTGGGGACCAAAAATCCGGATTTTTCACTTTTCTTTTTTCAACTTTAGACGCTTATATCTTCTCAAGTAATTTCCATAGCCAAATGATAGTTACACGTGCTTGTAGCTTGAAGTCTTAGCTTTCGAACGAGTCATAGAACGTGCAGATCGGCCGAAAATTGCATCCGGTAGAAGAGTTCGCGCGGTCGAAGTCGAAATCTCGATGTCAGAAAATCGACTTTTTGGGATCGACCCCTTGGAAATGGTGGTCTAGAGGCCCCAATCTTCGGCCGAATGGCCTGATCGATGGCTCGTCCGAAAGAGGACGGTCCAGGGTACACCATAGGATAGGGGCTTTTCCCGTATCATCTCAGCATCATCGTCGTTATAGCTTCCGAAAGTTTGCAAGCTTACCGTACTCGTTCTAATTGTCACAGCCATACCATGCAGGTATCATCTTGTAGGTTGAACTTCTAGCTATCGAACGCGCTATTAATCAATAGAATCGGTCGAGAATTCATGGCGCTAGAAGCGTTTAAGTGGGGACCAAAAATCCGGATTTTTCACTTTTCTTTTTTCAACTTTAGACGCTTATATCTTCTCAAGTAATTTCCATAGCCAAATGATAGTTACACGTGCTTGTAGCTTGAAGTCTTAGCTTTCGAACGAGTCATAGAACGTGCAGATCGGCCGGAAATTGCATCCGGTAGAAGAGTTCGCGCGGTCGAAGTCGAAATCTCGATGTCAGAAAATCGACTTTTTGGGATCGACCCCTTGGAAATGGTGGTCTAGAGGCCCCAATCTTCGGCCGAATGGCCTGATCGATGGCTCGTCCGAAAGAGGACGGTCCAGGGTACACCATAGGATAGGGGCTTTTCCCGTATCATCTCAGCATCATCGTCGTTATAGCTTCCGAAAGTTTGCAAGCTTACCGTACTCGTTCTAATTGCCACAGCCATACCATGCAGGTATCATCTTGTAGGTTGAACTTCTAGCTATCGAACGCGCTATTAATCAATAGAATCGGTCGAGAATTCATGGCGCTAGAAGCGTTTAAGTGGGGACCAAAAATCCGGATTTTTCACTTTTCTTTTTTCAACTTTAGACGCTTATATCTTCTCAAGTAATTTCCATAGCCAAATGATAGTTACACGTGCTTGTAGCTTGAAGTCTTAGCTTTCGAACGAGTCATAGAACGTGCAAATCGGCCGAAAATTGCATTCGGTAGGAGAGTTCGCGCGGTCGAAGTCGAAATCTCGATGTCAGAAAATCGACTTTTTGGGATCGACCCCTTGGAAATGGTGGTCTAGAGGCCCCAATCTTCGGCCGAATGGCCTGATCGATGGCTCGTCCGAAAGAGGACGGCCAGGGTACACCATAGGATAGGGGCTTTTCCCGTATCATCTCAGCATCATCGTCGTTATAGCTTCCGAAAGTTTGCAAGCTTACCGTACTCGTTCTAATTGTCACAGCCATACCATGCAGGTATCATCTTGTAGGTTGAACTTCTAGCTATCGAACGTGCTATTAATCAATAGAATCGGTCGAGAATTCATGGCGCTAGAAGCGTTTAAGTGGGGACCAAAAATCCGGATTTTTCACTTTTCTTTTTTCAAATTTAGACGCTTATATCTCCTCAAGTAATTTCCATAGCCAAATGATAGTTACACGTGCTTGTAGCTTGAAGTCTTAGCTTTCGAAAGAGTCATAGAACGTGCAGATCGGCCGAAAATTGCATCCGGTAGAAGAGTTCGCGCGGTCGAAGTCGAAATCTCGATGTCAGAAAATCGACTTTTTGGGATCGACCCCTTGGAAATGGTGGTCTAGAGGCCCCAATCTTCGGCCGAATGGCCTGATCGATGGCTCGTCCGAAAGAGGACGGTCCAGGGTACACCATAGGATAGGGGCTTTTCCCGTATCATCTCAGCATCATCGTCGTTATAGCTTCCGAAAGTTTGCAAGCTTACCGTACTCGTTCTAATTGTCACAGCCATACCATGCAGGTATCATCTTGTAGGTTGAACTTCTAGCTATCGAACGTGCTATTAATCAATAGAATCGGTCGAGAATTCATGGCGCTAGAAGCGTTTAAGTGGGGACCAAAAATCCGGATTTTTCACTTTTCTTTTTTCAACTTTAGACGCTTATATCTCCTCAAGTAATTTCCATAGCCAAATGATAGTTACACGTGCTTGTAGCTTGAAGTCTTAGCTTTCGAACGAGTCATAGAACGTGCAGATCGGCCGAAAATTGCATCCGGTAGAAGAGTTCGCGCGGTCGAAGTCGAAATCTCGATGTCAGAAAATCGACTTTTTGGGATCGACCCCTTGGAAATGGTGGTCTAGAGGCCCCAATCTTCGGCCGAATGGCCTGATCGATGGCTCGTCCGAAAGAGGACGGTCCAGGGTACACCATAGGATAGGGGCTTTTCCCGTATCATCTCAGCATCATCGTCGTTATAGCTTCCGAAAGTTTGCAAGCTTACCGTACTCGTTCTAATTGCCACAGCCATACCATGCAGGTATCATCTTGTAGGTTGAACTTCTAGCTATCGAACGCGCTATTAATCAATAGAATCGGTCGAGAATTCATGGCGCTAGAAGCGTTTAAGTGGGGACCAAAAATCCGGATTTTTCACTTTTCTTTTTTCAACTTTAGACGCTTATATCTTCTCAAGTAATTTCCATAGCCAAATGATAGTTACACGTGCTTGTAGCTTGAAGTCTTAGCTTTCGAACGAGTCATAGAACGTGCAGATCGGCCGGAAATTGCATCCGGTAGAAGAGTTCGCGCGGTCGAAGTCGAAATCTCGATGTCAGAAAATCGACTTTTTGGGATCGACCCCTTGGAAATGGTGGTCTAGAGGCCCCAATCTTCGGCCGAATGGCCTGATCGATGGCTCGTCCGAAAGAGGACGGTCCAGGGTACACCATAGGATAGGGGCTTTTCCCGTATCATCTCAGCATCATCGTCGTTATAGCTTCCGAAAGTTTGCAAGCTTACCGTACTCGTTCTAATTGCCACAGCCATACCATGCAGGTATCATCTTGTAGGTTGAACTTCTAGCTATCGAACGCGCTATTAATCAATAGAATCGGTCGAGAATTCATGGCGCTAGAAGCGTTTAAGTGGGGACCAAAAATCCGGATTTTTCACTTTTCTTTTTTCAACTTTAGACGCTTATATCTTCTCAAGTAATTTCCATAGCCAAATGATAGTTACACGTGCTTGTAGCTTGAAGTCTTAGCTTTCGAACGAGTCATAGAACGTGCAGATCGGCCGGAAATTGCATCCGGTAGAAGAGTTCGCGCGGTCGAAGTCGAAATCTCGATGTCAGAAAATCGACTTTTTGGGATCGACCCCTTGGAAATGGTGGTCTAGAGGCCCCAATCTTCGGCCGAATGGCCTGATCGATGGCTCGTCCGAAAGAGGACGGTCCAGGGTACACCATAGGATAGGGGCTTTTCCCGTATCATCTCAGCATCATCGTCGTTATAGCTTCCGAAAGTTTGCAAGCTTACCGTACTCGTTCTAATTGCCACAGCCATACCATGCAGGTATCATCTTGTAGGTTGAACTTCTAGCTATCGAACGCGCTATTAATCAATAGAATCGGTCGAGAATTCATGGCGCTAGAAGCGTTTAAGTGGGGACCAAAAATCCGGATTTTTCACTTTTCTTTTTTCAACTTTAGACGCTTATATCTTCTCAAGTAATTTCCATAGCCAAATGATAGTTACACGTGCTTGTAGCTTGAAGTCTTAGCTTTCGAACGAGTCATAGAACGTGCAGATCGGCCGGAAATTGCATCCGGTAGAAGAGTTCGCGCGGTCGAAGTCGAAATCTCGATGTCAGAAAATCGACTTTTTGGGATCGACCCCTTGGAAATGGTGGTCTAGAGGCCCCAATCTTCGGCCGAATGGCCTGATCGATGGCTCGTCCGAAAGAGGACGGTCCAGGGTACACCATAGGATAGGGGCTTTTCCCGTATCATCTCAGCATCATCGTCGTTATAGCTTCCGAAAGTTTGCAAGCTTACCGTACTCGTTCTAATTGCCACAGCCATACCATGCAGGTATCATCTTGTAGGTTGAACTTCTAGCTATCGAACGCGCTATTAATCAATAGAATCGGTCGAGAATTCATGGCGCTAGAAGCGTTTAAGTGGGGACCAAAAATCCGGATTTTTCACTTTTCTTTTTTCAACTTTAGACGCTTATATCTTCTCAAGTAATTTCCATAGCCAAATGATAGTTACACGTGCTTGTAGCTTGAAGTCTTAGCTTTCGAACGAGTCATAGAACGTGCAGATCGGCCGGAAATTGCATCCGGTAGAAGAGTTCGCGCGGTCGAAGTCGAAATCTCGATGTCAGAAAATCGACTTTTTGGGATCGACCCCTTGGAAATGGTGGTCTAGAGGCCCCAATCTTCGGCCGAATGGCCTGATCGATGGCTCGTCCGAAAGAGGACGGTCCAGGGTACACCATAGGATAGGGGCTTTTCCCGTATCATCTCAGCATCATCGTCGTTATAGCTTCCGAAAGTTTGCAAGCTTACCGTACTCGTTCTAATTGCCACAGCCATACCATGCAGGTATCATCTTGTAGGTTGAACTTCTAGCTATCGAACGCGCTATTAATCAATAGAATCGGTCGAGAATTCATGGCGCTAGAAGCGTTTAAGTGGGGACCAAAAATCCGGATTTTTCACTTTTCTTTTTTCAACTTTAGACGCTTATATCTTCTCAAGTAATTTCCATAGCCAAATGATAGTTACACGTGCTTGTAGCTTGAAGTCTTAGCTTTCGAACGAGTCATAGAACGTGCAGATCGGCCGGAAATTGCATCCGGTAGAAGAGTTCGCGCGGTCGAAGTCGAAATCTCGATGTCAGAAAATCGACTTTTTGGGATCGACCCCTTGGAAATGGTGGTCTAGAGGCCCCAATCTTCGGCCGAATGGCCTGATCGATGGCTCGTCCGAAAGAGGACGGTCCAGGGTACACCATAGGATAGGGGCTTTTCCCGTATCATCTCAGCATCATCGTCGTTATAGCTTCCGAAAGTTTGCAAGCTTACCGTACTCGTTCTAATTGCCACAGCCATACCATGCAGGTATCATCTTGTAGGTTGAACTTCTAGCTATCGAACGCGCTATTAATCAATAGAATCGGTCGAGAATTCATGGCGCTAGAAGCGTTTAAGTGGGGACCAAAAATCCGGATTTTTCACTTTTCTTTTTTCAACTTTAGACGCTTATATCTTCTCAAGTAATTTCCATAGCCAAATGATAGTTACACGTGCTTGTAGCTTGAAGTCTTAGCTTTCGAACGAGTCATAGAACGTGCAAATCGGCCGAAAATTGCATTCGGTAGGAGAGTTCGCGCGGTCGAAGTCGAAATCTCGATGTCAGAAAATCGACTTTTTGGGATCGACCCCTTGGAAATGGTGGTCTAGAGGCCCCAATCTTCGGCCGAATGGCCTGATCGATGGCTCGTCCGAAAGAGGACGGTCCAGGGTACACCATAGGATAGGGGCTTTTCCCGTATCATCTCAGCATCATCGTCGTTATAGCTTCCGAAAGTTTGCAAGCTTACCGTACTCGTTCTAATTGTCACAGCCATACCATGCAGGTATCATCTTGTAGGTTGAACTTCTAGCTATCGAACGCGCTATTAATCAATAGAATCGGTCGAGAATTCATGGCGCTAGAAGCGTTTAAGTGGGGACCAAAAATCCGGATTTTTCACTTTTCTTTTTTCAACTTTAGACGCTTATATCTTCTCAAGTAATTTCCATAGCCAAATGATAGTTACACGTGCTTGTAGCTTGAAGTCTTAGCTTTCGAACGAGTCATAGAACGTGCAGATCGGCCGGAAATTGCATCCGGTAGAAGAGTTCGCGCGGTCGAAGTCGAAATCTCGATGTCAGAAAATCGACTTTTTGGGATCGACCCCTTGGAAATGGTGGTCTAGAGGCCCCAATCTTCGGCCGAATGGCCTGATCGATGGCTCGTCCGAAAGAGGACGGTCCAGGGTACACCATAGGATAGGGGCTTTTCCCGTATCATCTCAGCATCATCGTCGTTATAGCTTCCGAAAGTTTGCAAGCTTACCGTACTCGTTCTAATTGCCACAGCCATACCATGCAGGTATCATCTTGTAGGTTGAACTTCTAGCTATCGAACGCGCTATTAATCAATAGAATCGGTCAAGAATTCATGGCGCTAGAAGCGTTTAAGTGGGGACCAAAAATCCGGATTTTTCACTTTTCTTTTTTCAACTTTAGACGCTTATATCTTCTCAAGTAATTTCCATAGCCAAATGATAGTTACACGTGCTTGTAGCTTGAAGTCTTAGCTTTCGAACGAGTCATAGAACGTGCAAATCGGCCGAAAATTGCATTCGGTAGGAGAGTTCGCGCGGTCGAAGTCGAAATCTCGATGTCAGAAAATCGACTTTTTGGGATCGACCCCTTGGAAATGGTGGTCTAGAGGCCCCAATCTTCGGCCGAATGGCCTGATCGATGGCTCGTCCGAAAGAGGACGGTCCAGGGTACACCATAGGATAGGGGCTTTTCCCGTATCATCTCAGCATCATCGTCGTTATAGCTTCCGAAAGTTTGCAAGCTTACCGTACTCGTTCTAATTGTCACAGCCATACCATGCAGGTATCATCTTGTAGGTTGAACTTCTAGCTATCGAACGCGCTATTAATCAATAGAATCGGTCGAGAATTCATGGCGCTAGAAGCGTTTAAGTGGGGACCAAAAATCCGGATTTTTCACTTTTCTTTTTTCAACTTTAGACGCTTATATCTTCTCAAGTAATTTCCATAGCCAAATGATAGTTACACGTGCTTGTAGCTTGAAGTCTTAGCTTTCGAACGAGTCATAGAACGTGCAGATCGGCCGGAAATTGCATCCGGTAGAAGAGTTCGCGCGGTCGAAGTCGAAATCTCGATGTCAGAAAATCGACTTTTTGGGATCGACCCCTTGGAAATGGTGGTCTAGAGGCCCCAATCTTCGGCCGAATGGCCTGATCGATGGCTCGTCCGAAAGAGGACGGTCCAGGGTACACCATAGGATAGGGGCTTTTCCCGTATCATCTCAGCATCATCGTCGTTATAGCTTCCGAAAGTTTGCAAGCTTACCGTACTCGTTCTAATTGCCACAGCCATACCATGCAGGTATCATCTTGTAGGTTGAACTTCTAGCTATCGAACGCGCTATTAATCAATAGAATCGGTCAAGAATTCATGGCGCTAGAAGCGTTTAAGTGGGGACCAAAAATCCGGATTTTTCACTTTTCTTTTTTCAACTTTAGACGCTTATATCTTCTCAAGTAATTTCCATAGCCAAATGATAGTTACACGTGCTTGTAGCTTGAAGTCTTAGCTTTCGAACGAGTCATAGAACGTGCAAATCGGCCGAAAATTGCATTCGGTAGGAGAGTTCGCGCGGTCGAAGTCGAAATCTCGATGTCAGAAAATCGACTTTTTGGGATCGACCCCTTGGAAATGGTGGTCTAGAGGCCCCAATCTTCGGCCGAATGGCCTGATCGATGGCTCGTCCGAAAGAGGACGGTCCAGGGTACACCATAGGATAGGGGCTTTTCCCGTATCATCTCAGCATCATCGTCGTTATAGCTTCCGAAAGTTTGCAAGCTTACCGTACTCGTTCTAATTGTCACAGCCATACCATGCAGGTATCATCTTGTAGGTTGAACTTCTAGCTATCGAACGCGCTATTAATCAATAGAATCGGTCGAGAATTCATGGCGCTAGAAGCGTTTAAGTGGGGACCAAAAATCCGGATTTTTCACTTTTCTTTTTTCAACTTTAGACGCTTATATCTTCTCAAGTAATTTCCATAGCCAAATGATAGTTACACGTGCTTGTAGCTTGAAGTCTTAGCTTTCGAACGAGTCATAGAACGTGCAGATCGGCCGGAAATTGCATCCGGTAGAAGAGTTCGCGCGGTCGAAGTCGAAATCTCGATGTCAGAAAATCGACTTTTTGGGATCGACCCCTTGGAAATGGTGGTCTAGAGGCCCCAATCTTCGGCCGAATGGCCTGATCGATGGCTCGTCCGAAAGAGGACGGTCCAGGGTACACCATAGGATAGGGGCTTTTCCCGTATCATCTCAGCATCATCGTCGTTATAGCTTCCGAAAGTTTGCAAGCTTACCGTACTCGTTCTAATTGCCACAGCCATACCATGCAGGTATCATCTTGTAGGTTGAACTTCTAGCTATCGAACGCGCTATTAATCAATAGAATCGGTCAAGAATTCATGGCGCTAGAAGCGTTTAAGTGGGGACCAAAAATCCGGATTTTTCACTTTTCTTTTTTCAACTTTAGACGCTTATATCTTCTCAAGTAATTTCCATAGCCAAATGATAGTTACACGTGCTTGTAGCTTGAAGTCTTAGCTTTCGAACGAGTCATAGAACGTGCAGATCGGCCGGAAATTGCATCCGGTAGAAGAGTTCGCGCGGTCGAAGTCGAAATCTCGATGTCAGAAAATCGACTTTTTGGGATCGACCCCTTGGAAATGGTGGTCTAGAGGCCCCAATCTTCGGCCGAATGGCCTGATCGATGGCTCGTCCGAAAGAGGACGGTCCAGGGTACACCATAGGATAGGGGCTTTTCCCGTATCATCTCAGCATCATCGTCGTTATAGCTTCCGAAAGTTTGCAAGCTTACCGTACTCGTTCTAATTGCCACAGCCATACCATGCAGGTATCATCTTGTAGGTTGAACTTCTAGCTATCGAACGCGCTATTAATCAATAGAATCGGTCGAGAATTCATGGCGCTAGAAGCGTTTAAGTGGGGACCAAAAATCCGGATTTTTCACTTTTCTTTTTTCAACTTTAGACGCTTATATCTTCTCAAGTAATTTCCATAGCCAAATGATAGTTACACGTGCTTGTAGCTTGAAGTCTTAGCTTTCGAACGAGTCATAGAACGTGCAGATCGGCCGGAAATTGCATCCGGTAGAAGAGTTCGCGCGGTCGAAGTCGAAATCTCGATGTCAGAAAATCGACTTTTTGGGATCGACCCCTTGGAAATGGTGGTCTAGAGGCCCCAATCTTCGGCCGAATGGCCTGATCGATGGCTCGTCCGAAAGAGGACGGTCCAGGGTACACCATAGGATAGGGGCTTTTCCCGTATCATCTCAGCATCATCGTCGTTATAGCTTCCGAAAGTTTGCAAGCTTACCGTACTCGTTCTAATTGCCACAGCCATACCATGCAGGTATCATCTTGTAGGTTGAACTTCTAGCTATCGAACGCGCTATTAATCAATAGAATCGGTCGAGAATTCATGGCGCTAGAAGCGTTTAAGTGGGGACCAAAAATCCGGATTTTTCACTTTTCTTTTTTCAACTTTAGACGCTTATATCTTCTCAAGTAATTTCCATAGCCAAATGATAGTTACACGTGCTTGTAGCTTGAAGTCTTAGCTTTCGAACGAGTCATAGAACGTGCAAATCGGCCGAAAATTGCATTCGGTAGGAGAGTTCGCGCGGTCGAAGTCGAAATCTCGATGTCAGAAAATCGACTTTTTGGGATCGACCCCTTGGAAATGGTGGTCTAGAGGCCCCAATCTTCGGCCGAATGGCCTGATCGATGGCTCGTCCGAAAGAGGACGGTCCAGGGTACACCATAGGATAGGGGCTTTTCCCGTATCATCTCAGCATCATCGTCGTTATAGCTTCCGAAAGTTTGCAAGCTTACCGTACTCGTTCTAATTGTCACAGCCATACCATGCAGGTATCATCTTGTAGGTTGAACTTCTAGCTATCGAACGCGCTATTAATCAATAGAATCGGTCGAGAATTCATGGCGCTAGAAGCGTTTAAGTGGGGACCAAAAATCCGGATTTTTCACTTTTCTTTTTTCAACTTTAGACGCTTATATCTTCTCAAGTAATTTCCATAGCCAAATGATAGTTACACGTGCTTGTAGCTTGAAGTCTTAGCTTTCGAACGAGTCATAGAACGTGCAGATCGGCCGGAAATTGCATCCGGTAGAAGAGTTCGCGCGGTCGAAGTCGAAATCTCGATGTCAGAAAATCGACTTTTTGGGATCGACCCCTTGGAAATGGTGGTCTAGAGGCCCCAATCTTCGGCCGAATGGCCTGATCGATGGCTCGTCCGAAAGAGGACGGTCCAGGGTACACCATAGGATAGGGGCTTTTCCCGTATCATCTCAGCATCATCGTCGTTATAGCTTCCGAAAGTTTGCAAGCTTACCGTACTCGTTCTAATTGCCACAGCCATACCATGCAGGTATCATCTTGTAGGTTGAACTTCTAGCTATCGAACGCGCTATTAATCAATAGAATCGGTCGAGAATTCATGGCGCTAGAAGCGTTTAAGTGGGGACCAAAAATCCGGATTTTTCACTTTTCTTTTTTCAACTTTAGACGCTTATATCTTCTCAAGTAATTTCCATAGCCAAATGATAGTTACACGTGCTTGTAGCTTGAAGTCTTAGCTTTCGAACGAGTCATAGAACGTGCAGATCGGCCGGAAATTGCATCCGGTAGAAGAGTTCGCGCGGTCGAAGTCGAAATCTCGATGTCAGAAAATCGACTTTTTGGGATCGACCCCTTGGAAATGGTGGTCTAGAGGCCCCAATCTTCGGCCGAATGGCCTGATCGATGGCTCGTCCGAAAGAGGACGGTCCAGGGTACACCATAGGATAGGGGCTTTTCCCGTATCATCTCAGCATCATCGTCGTTATAGCTTCCGAAAGTTTGCAAGCTTACCGTACTCGTTCTAATTGCCACAGCCATACCATGCAGGTATCATCTTGTAGGTTGAACTTCTAGCTATCGAACGCGCTATTAATCAATAGAATCGGTCGAGAATTCATGGCGCTAGAAGCGTTTAAGTGGGGACCAAAAATCCGGATTTTTCACTTTTCTTTTTTCAACTTTAGACGCTTATATCTTCTCAAGTAATTTCCATAGCCAAATGATAGTTACACGTGCTTGTAGCTTGAAGTCTTAGCTTTCGAACGAGTCATAGAACGTGCAGATCGGCCGGAAATTGCATCCGGTAGAAGAGTTCGCGCGGTCGAAGTCGAAATCTCGATGTCAGAAAATCGACTTTTTGGGATCGACCCCTTGGAAATGGTGGTCTAGAGGCCCCAATCTTCGGCCGAATGGCCTGATCGATGGCTCGTCCGAAAGAGGACGGTCCAGGGTACACCATAGGATAGGGGCTTTTCCCGTATCATCTCAGCATCATCGTCGTTATAGCTTCCGAAAGTTTGCAAGCTTACCGTACTCGTTCTAATTGCCACAGCCATACCATGCAGGTATCATCTTGTAGGTTGAACTTCTAGCTATCGAACGCGCTATTAATCAATAGAATCGGTCGAGAATTCATGGCGCTAGAAGCGTTTAAGTGGGGACCAAAAATCCGGATTTTTCACTTTTCTTTTTTCAACTTTAGACGCTTATATCTTCTCAAGTAATTTCCATAGCCAAATGATAGTTACACGTGCTTGTAGCTTGAAGTCTTAGCTTTCGAACGAGTCATAGAACGTGCAAATCGGCCGAAAATTGCATTCGGTAGGAGAGTTCGCGCGGTCGAAGTCGAAATCTCGATGTCAGAAAATCGACTTTTTGGGATCGACCCCTTGGAAATGGTGGTCTAGAGGCCCCAATCTTCGGCCGAATGGCCTGATCGATGGCTCGTCCGAAAGAGGACGGTCCAGGGTACACCATAGGATAGGGGCTTTTCCCGTATCATCTCAGCATCATCGTCGTTATAGCTTCCGAAAGTTTGCAAGCTTACCGTACTCGTTCTAATTGTCACAGCCATACCATGCAGGTATCATCTTGTAGGTTGAACTTCTAGCTATCGAACGTGCTATTAATCAATAGAATCGGTCGAGAATTCATGGCGCTAGAAGCGTTTAAGTGGGGACCAAAAATCCGGATTTTTCACTTTTCTTTTTTCAACTTTAGACGCTTATATCTCCTCAAGTAATTTCCATAGCCAAATGATAGTTACACGTGCTTGTAGCTTGAAGTCTTAGCTTTCGAAAGAGTCATAGAACGTGCAGATCGGCCGAAAATTGCATTCGGTAGAAGAGTTCGCGCGGTCGAAGTCGAAATCTCGATGTCAGAAAATCGACTTTTTGGGATCGACCCCTTGGAAATGGTGGTCTAGAGGCCCCAATCTTCGGCCGAATGGCCTGATCGATGGCTCGTCCGAAAGAGGACGGTCCAGGGTACACCATAGGATAGGGGCTTTTCCCGTATCATCTCAGCATCATCGTCGTTATAGCTTCCGAAAGTTTGCAAGCTTACCGTACTCGTTCTAATTGTCACAGCCATACCATGCAGGTATCATCTTGTAGGTTGAACTTCTAGCTATCGAACGCGCTATTAATCAATAGAATCGGTCGAGAATTCATGGCGCTAGAAGCGTTTAAGTGGGGACCAAAAATCCGGATTTTTCACTTTTCTTTTTTCAACTTTAGACGCTTATATCTTCTCAAGTAATTTCCATAGCCAAATGATAGTTACACGTGCTTGTAGCTTGAAGTCTTAGCTTTCGAACGAGTCATAGAACGTGCAGATCGGCCGGAAATTGCATCCGGTAGAAGAGTTCGCGCGGTCGAAGTCGAAATCTCGATGTCAGAAAATCGACTTTTTGGGATCGACCCCTTGGAAATGGTGGTCTAGAGGCCCCAATCTTCGGCCGAATGGCCTGATCGATGGCTCGTCCGAAAGAGGACGGTCCAGGGTACACCATAGGATAGGGGCTTTTCCCGTATCATCTCAGCATCATCGTCGTTATAGCTTCCGAAAGTTTGCAAGCTTACCGTACTCGTTCTAATTGCCACAGCCATACCATGCAGGTATCATCTTGTAGGTTGAACTTCTAGCTATCGAACGCGCTATTAATCAATAGAATCGGTCGAGAATTCATGGCGCTAGAAGCGTTTAAGTGGGGACCAAAAATCCGGATTTTTCACTTTTCTTTTTTCAACTTTAGACGCTTATATCTTCTCAAGTAATTTCCATAGCCAAATGATAGTTACACGTGCTTGTAGCTTGAAGTCTTAGCTTTCGAACGAGTCATAGAACGTGCAAATCGGCCGAAAATTGCATTCGGTAGGAGAGTTCGCGCGGTCGAAGTCGAAATCTCGATGTCAGAAAATCGACTTTTTGGGATCGACCCCTTGGAAATGGTGGTCTAGAGGCCCCAATCTTCGGCCGAATGGCCTGATCGATGGCTCGTCCGAAAGAGGACGGTCCAGGGTACACCATAGGATAGGGGCTTTTCCCGTATCATCTCAGCATCATCGTCGTTATAGCTTCCGAAAGTTTGCAAGCTTACCGTACTCGTTCTAATTGCCACAGCCATACCATGCAGGTATCATCTTGTAGGTTGAACTTCTAGCTATCGAACGCGCTATTAATCAATAGAATCGGTCGAGAATTCATGGCGCTAGAAGCGTTTAAGTGGGGACCAAAAATCCGGATTTTTCACTTTTCTTTTTTCAACTTTAGACGCTTATATCTTCTCAAGTAATTTCCATAGCCAAATGATAGTTACACGTGCTTGTAGCTTGAAGTCTTAGCTTTCGAACGAGTCATAGAACGTGCAAATCGGCCGAAAATTGCATTCGGTAGGAGAGTTCGCGCGGTCGAAGTCGAAATCTCGATGTCAGAAAATCGACTTTTTGGGATCGACCCCTTGGAAATGGTGGTCTAGAGGCCCCAATCTTCGGCCGAATGGCCTGATCGATGGCTCGTCCGAAAGAGGACGGTCCAGGGTACACCATAGGATAGGGGCTTTTCCCGTATCATCTCAGCATCATCGTCGTTATAGCTTCCGAAAGTTTGCAAGCTTACCGTACTCGTTCTAATTGTCACAGCCATACCATGCAGGTATCATCTTGTAGGTTGAACTTCTAGCTATCGAACGTGCTATTAATCAATAGAATCGGTCGAGAATTCATGGCGCTAGAAGCGTTTAAGTGGGGACCAAAAATCCGGATTTTTCACTTTTCTTTTTTCAACTTTAGACGCTTATATCTCCTCAAGTAATTTCCATAGCCAAATGATAGTTACACGTGCTTGTAGCTTGAAGTCTTAGCTTTCGAAAGAGTCATAGAACGTGCAGATCGGCCGAAAATTGCATTCGGTAGAAGAGTTCGCGCGGTCGAAGTCGAAATCTCGATGTCAGAAAATCGACTTTTTGGGATCGACCCCTTGGAAATGGTGGTCTAGAGGCCCCAATCTTCGGCCGAATGGCCTGATCGATGGCTCGTCCGAAAGAGGACGGTCCAGGGTACACCATAGGATAGGGGCTTTTCCCGTATCATCTCAGCATCATCGTCGTTATAGCTTCCGAAAGTTTGCAAGCTTACCGTACTCGTTCTAATTGTCACAGCCATACCATGCAGGTATCATCTTGTAGGTTGAACTTCTAGCTATCGAACGTGCTATTAATCAATAGAATCGGTCGAGAATTCATGGCGCTAGAAGCGTTTAAGTGGGGACCAAAAATCCGGATTTTTCACTTTTCTTTTTTCAACTTTAGACGCTTATATCTTCTCAAGTAATTTCCATAGCCAAATGATAGTTACACGTGCTTGTAGCTTGAAGTCTTAGCTTTCGAACGAGTCATAGAACGTGCAGATCGGCCGGAAATTGCATCCGGTAGAAGAGTTCGCGCGGTCGAAGTCGAAATCTCGATGTCAGAAAATCGACTTTTTGGGATCGACCCCTTGGAAATGGTGGTCTAGAGGCCCCAATCTTCGGCCGAATGGCCTGATCGATGGCTCGTCCGAAAGAGGACGGTCCAGGGTACACCATAGGATAGGGGCTTTTCCCGTATCATCTCAGCATCATCGTCGTTATAGCTTCCGAAAGTTTGCAAGCTTACCGTACTCGTTCTAATTGTCACAGCCATACCATGCAGGTATCATCTTGTAGGTTGAACTTCTAGCTATCGAACGCGCTATTAATCAATAGAATCGGTCGAGAATTCATGGCGCTAGAAGCGTTTAAGTGGGGACCAAAAATCCGGATTTTTCACTTTTCTTTTTTCAACTTTAGACGCTTATATCTTCTCAAGTAATTTCCATAGCCAAATGATAGTTACACGTGCTTGTAGCTTGAAGTCTTAGCTTTCGAACGAGTCATAGAACGTGCAGATCGGCCGGAAATTGCATCCGGTAGAAGAGTTCGCGCGGTCGAAGTCGAAATCTCGATGTCAGAAAATCGACTTTTTGGGATCGACCCCTTGGAAATGGTGGTCTAGAGGCCCCAATCTTCGGCCGAATGGCCTGATCGATGGCTCGTCCGAAAGAGGACGGTCCAGGGTACACCATAGGATAGGGGCTTTTCCCGTATCATCTCAGCATCATCGTCGTTATAGCTTCCGAAAGTTTGCAAGCTTACCGTACTCGTTCTAATTGTCACAGCCATACAATGCAGGTATCATCTTGTAGGTTGAACTTCTAGCTATCGAACGCGCTATTAATCAATAGAATCGGTCGAGAATTCATGGCGCTAGAAGCGTTTAAGTGGGGACCAAAAATCCGGATTTTTCACTTTTCTTTTTTCAACTTTAGACGCTTATATCTCCTCAAGTAATTTCCATAGCCAAATGATAGTTACACGTGCTTGTAGCTTGAAGTCTTAGCTTTCGAACGAGTCATAGAACGTGCAGATCGGCCGAAAATTGCATTCGGTAGGAGAGTTCGCGCGGTTGAAGTCGAAATCCGGATGTCAGAAAATCGACCTTTTTGGGTCGATTCGACTTGGTCGTTCTCTCGGTGAACGGAGTATATATTGATATTACCGACTTCAATTATTCGGTTGAATATGGTTCCTAAACTCACTGCTTCACATCGTAGAGGGCGTAAGAAAACGTATGTTTTTTCGTACGATCGGTATTTCAGTACATAGGACACGAAATCCCATAGGATGACAGGTCAATTCTTATACCTCGTCTGTGATGATAGGTCTATCCTTATACCTCGTCTGTGCTCGTATAGATCTTTAGTACAGGATTACGATAGATGACGCTGATAATCTAAAAAAATTCGACGTATGGTAAAAACGATTCAAAGCGGTAAATATGAAACTTATTTCTTTTTACAAACGAAGATGATGTACACATCGTAATTATACAAAGTAAACTTGGCAGGTAATATGGTCAATAAACTCATTGTATAGTAATGTATAATGTATAGTTTATTCAAAAAAGTTTTGTTCAAAATACATATAAATAAAAAATAAATGCTTCCATGTACCTAGAACATGCCATTATGCGATTCAGTTGTTTATGACAATTATCGAATGTATTTTTGTGTAAAAAAATAGGATAATTAAAATTAACTTAGGCCTCAATACGTTTACTGCATTTTCTACTTTACTGGCAGCAGAAGAGCTTCATATGTAATAAGCTCGTAAAAAAAGGAGAAAATTAAAATGCCAGATTTAATATAATATATTCGTGATCGTTAAAGTTTAAATAATAAATGCTATTAATATTAGACATTGATAAAATAGAATGTACACTTAATATCTCGGATTAATAATTATATAGAAAACAGTTTTCAAAATAAGTTTTAATAATGTGCTCTCGTACTGCCTTAACTAGTAGATGTATAATCTTACAGAAAGTTTAAGAAAATAGATAGATATTAAATTTTACAAATTATCCATAACAAAGCGTATTCTAGCATGTATATTTTTTTCATTTATCTTCCTTTTCAGTTTTGAATTGTTACATATAAATTGACAATATTTTAAGCTAGGCCATATCTCGCATATATCTGTCTTTCTTACTATACTTTTTGATGTGATGTTTTTAATTATTTAAAAATGACCTTACTGCAGCGATCCAGCAGTACACGTAATATTAATTCGTTACAGTTGACATACAAATAAGTCAGAAGTTAATTCATGGTGACTAGAATATTTTTACACTTCATACATTCATTCATAGTCTTATGTGCAAAAGTATATAATAAAAACTGTAAAAGTTACAATAGATTGTAATACATAGCTTTGGTTTATAGCATTTTTAGTGATGTTACCCAAACAAGAAGGAAATGTGACTTTTCTTAAGCATGAGCTGTAAGTAGTGTAATTTATGTTATTAATGTATTTGTACTCAGAGTACTATCATTGATAAATATATAATCCAAATTGGACTTTAGAAAAAACTATAAAAAGTTTTTGTTCCATATAGTTGAATATATAGAAAAACGTTTGCTAAAACAGCTGCCTCACAGAATAATACCGTGTTGAGAACACAAAACAAACATTATTTTGCGCTCTATTAATACTTCACTCACAACTGATGCTATTGATACTATTTAAAGATCAATAAGTCTTTTGAAAAATTATAGGAACAGATTTTTTAATTTTAGAACTTATTTAACCATGATAGTTTCAATCATTGATTTTAACCAAAACAGGATATATGCATTACATTGATATAAGAAGATATAACACTTTTCTTTTATTTCTTAGTATACTATGATATGAGCAAATCAAAGTGCTTTGAAAAGCTGTATAAAAGAATTGCACTACTTACAATAAATGCAAATCGATATATATAACATAGTAATATAATACATAAATGTTATATGTTTATTCTCTAAACTTAGTGCGTTACGATGCATATGTACGATCGTACATACGAATAAATTCCTTGGCTTAAAATGTCAAAAAGTTTATGAATAATATTCTTTGTATTTTAAACTGTGCAGTTTGATGCAATAAAATTGTTACTTAACAATTTCAATTTGCACCATTAAATCATGTCTTAACCTGGAAGATATCTTCTAGCAGCTACTAAAATGTCATATTATAATAGTAAAGTATCTCAACTTTACCAAGTTTGTAAAGAAATTTCATGTACAATTAATTTATAAAAATTAATGGTCTAACTTTTAAAAAGTAAATTCGATATAGCATAAAAATTACTGCAAACATCTCAGGCATATTTTAAATCTCAATCAAACATTGAATTACTTGAATATAGAATTCTATTGTACTCAAAATTTTATAGAAAAGGAAAAACATAATGTCTGATTGAAATCCAAAATTTGCTGCTTCTATGCTACAGTATGTACACCTAGCAAGCGTTACTGTCTTGTTAGAATATTTTCACTTATGATAAAAATTCTTTACTCATGGACTCGCATTATAATTTGTTCAAAATTCACAGTGATTACAAACACGAACAGAATATGGCATTCGGTTGGTTTATAGATTAAAAAGCATATGGCACTCAAGTCCTATCCTTTTCTATTCTAAATTTTTTGAATATAAAAAATAGCATGTTCACAAGTGGAGGAATATTTGTGTTTTCATCACACTACATTATATTTGAATCCCTTATAGAGCATGTTTACTTAATATCTGTGGCAAATACCACCTGAATTTGTAGTTTGATATAAATTAATGAGTCTTTTAAGAATTGTAACTGTAAATGCAGTGAATTTTATGGCAAACACTGACTTCTGCACCATGTTTATATTTTTCATTAGTGAGTGCAATAGTTGAAATCTATAAATATAGAGATAAACAAAAAGATGTTATGATTTTATTTAAAATACATTGTGCTATTCTCTTTCTTGTATAACTGTGCATAGCATCACAACTTTATCATTGATAATCCACATTCTTTTGTTATTCAATATTTATTTTGATTATTATTTTTGCAAAATAAGCTTACTTGTTTATATGAAAAATAATTCATAGGCTCTCAATAATATCAATAATGTCTATAATCAGATTGTATCTATGCAACAACCTGTACAATGCTGTATCTATTACATGCAACAATGGAATTACAAAGTATGATATTTGATATCTGTTTGCAATAAAATAATATTAATATATTCTTATTTTTAAAATAATCAAAATAAAATAAATATCAATATACACTACAGTTTACCCTTACTATGCATATGTTGGTAAAATGCTCAAATTTTAAACAATGATGTATTCCATGCACAATAAAACATTTTTCAAAGTAGTATCTACAAGTTTTGACTGTTGAGTGTTAAACTTAATGTAATCTTCATTGGAAGATGTAAGTCTTCTTAATAATTTTATTGCATACAATTGATATCGAAACTGTTTGCTTTGATCTTTGATTTTTCGATGCTATGGCACTGTTCATTTAATTACTTCTATGATACTATTTCTTCAACTTGTAAAATTTGTTAGTATATCGATTGTTACAGTAACTAACGTGTATACTTCCTAAAATGAATATATCTTCCCCTACTATCATAAATATAAAAATCGAAACTCTGGCAGCCATGATAAGTAAAGCTTTGTTATGCTTTTTTTTTTTTTTTGACAGACACAACACATTCACACAATAATATAATAATTTAATGAATATACTTCTAATCAATATGTCTACCGCAAAATTAAATGAAAAGCTATGATTAAACTATATTTCTCACGATCGTTTTTCCATTAATCATCATACTGACTAGTTCACCGATAAATATAATCATACTATGATATAAATTTAAAAAATTCACTTTGCATAAGTCCGTACAAAAATTTTGCTATGGATTTAGTAAGTACTGTTGTAAAATGATTACAATATTATACTTTCTCGTTGTCTAAACTTTCAAGTCTTGTTTCAGTGTTACAACTTACATTAGGACCGGGAAGTTGTAAATTGTACTTTATTTGTAACACGGTGAACTGCAGCTGCCAGAAAAATTTATTAAATTGTATACGCTGCTATCTTCTTAGAACATCTATTGTATCATCCTTCTTATGACCAAACTAATCTCAGTCTGTCATTTCATATGAGTGTTTACCTATATCAATGAGATTCCAATTCTTCAGTAATTTACAACATAGTGCATCTTCTTTGTCGACGTTTTTGTGGTTCAGGTCTTAAAACAGCGCGAACTGCTTCATCAAATACTTGTTTCAAACCACGTTGTGTAAGGGCAGAACATTCCATGTATTTCACAGCACGAATCTGTATTTCATAAATGATATAATATAATCAAGAATAACTGATTTCTATATGCATCAATTTTGACAGTAATTAATGTTCGTAAAAGGTAATAATGAAATACAATTCTGCACCAACCTTATTAGCCAGTTTTTGTCCTTGTTCTCTCTTTATAGCACTAAGTCCTTGTTCGGCTAAGGCAGTTAGAGTTTCACGATCATCTCGTAAATCTATTTTAGTTCCAACAAGTATCATTGGTGCATCTGGGCAGTGGTGTTTTATTTCTGGATACCATTTACTGGTAACATTTTCAAAGGACGAAGGGCTTGTTACAGAGAAACAGATGAGAAACACATCGGTCTGTGGATAAGAGAGAGGCCGAAGTCTATCATAGTCTTCTTGGCCTGCTGTATCCCAAAGCCCCAAACTCACAGGAATCCCATCGACAACCATGGGTGCTGAGTAGTTGTCAAATCTGTATAACACATAAATAAAATGAGATTAGAATTACATTTCATCAATTTACCAATTTATTTCAATCACTTATTCAATTAAAATTTGTCAAACTACATAGAAAATATGTACTACACAATAATATAAAATTAATGTCTCAGTATATTTATATTTTTTAACAATCTATGCAGTAATATTTCATATCAAATACAAATCCATGAAAGGAAGATATTTTTATATATCCTGAAAAGACTTTCTGCAAAAAGACAATATAAAATAAATGGCTTCCTGTATGCAGCAGTAGGGTGCTCTTATTACCACTGCATTACTATTATTAGCCATACCAGTTCATCGTTCTAAAGAAGAAATATGTAGGGAAAAAATAGAAAGATGTTTTCCAAGTAGAAGAAAGAACAAATGATTCCTTTTATATCGGTAAATATATAGATAGACTTTGGATAGACTACTACAATATAGAAACATTATATTTCACTTACACAGTTGGTACATATTCTCCAGGAAAACTGTCTGTAGTATACGATATTAACATACATGTTTTTCCAACTGTTCCATCTCCTACTACAACGCATTTGATAGGTCTACCAGAGCTCATGATTGTGATTCTGAAGCAATAAATATAAAGTATTAATAATATAGTGATTATAGTACATTTTAAAGTTAAAATTCAAATGAAAAATTTAACCATGATACCATTAATGAATTATAAGTATATAATATAGAAAATTTAATCGAAAAAAGGTCGTACGTAATTTAATAATTAATCACTCTAATCAACCTTGTAAATTTCTTCTTCTTTTCAAATTATTTAAATGAAATATAAATTAACCGTGTCAGGAAAAATCAATAAACTAACGAATTAATTCTAAATGTAAAAACATTTTGAAAATTACTCTTCGGATTTTACGTTAACACAAGTGCGACGTCTTCGATGATTTGACAATGCAATGGAAAAAGCTAACCGTTAAAAAACCGTGTATTTTAAAAATTAATTATTGCATACACATCATATACTTCTTTCGGTTAACGCGAGCACGCGTGTTAGTTCATTTTCGACACCACAGGTTAGTGATATTAGTGATATTATAACCATTCTACTAAAGTGTGAAGGGCTTGCCCTTAAACTTATACTACTATATCACGTTATGTCGAATTGAGTAAATTATATTTGTAATAATCACTCACCAAAACACGTAAAAAAAAACAATTTTTTATCAGAAGAGAAAGTTATTTAACACTAGTTCCAGAATATATTCGGTTGGCACTCTTCAAAAAATCACAAAAGCAGATGCCATGATGGTATTGCGGTTTTTCGAGCTCATAGACGTAGTCCTCGCTTGGTGACAGATGTTCGACAATTACTTCTTCCTTTCCCCTCTGCTTCGAAAAAGTTATTGTTCGGAACGCTTCGGCAGAGACATCTATCATACGGGGTATCAATTCAAATATTCTTCTTGTATCATAATGCTCCATGTAAAAAATGTGAACGTAAATAGTCGTCAAGAATTAGAGCCGAAAATGAATAATATTTAATAGTTATTGATACTTGAATTGTCTTTTTGAAATAATAGTTTACACCTTTGAAATTGTTAGAAATTCTTTTAGGTAAAACTATTTGCAAAATTGTTTCAGCCGCTTCAATTACTTCATGTGACGTAGTCTATGATATAGCAGTGCAGCCAACCATAGAAATTAAAAGAGCAATTCGATTATTCACACGCATTCGTTTCAATGGCGGCCGTTTGATGCACGTAAGTTTTGGTAAACTAATATATAGATTTTTATTTGTGTAAATTAAGCGTTTCTTTGGTTATTAATTGTTGAAGGATTAGGAGGAAAAAAAAGGGTTATAAAATGCCTGCGCAAGAAATTGTGGTTCCGCCACCGCCAGCGAACGAAAGTGAAGAAAATGCACCTTCGTCGCAACCAATTGTAGGAATTATTTATCCTCCTCCGGAGGTTAGAAGTATCCTTTTACTATATATACTATGCAATCATTATTCTTCGTTTCTCTCACTAAGGTAATACTAAATGTTTGTACGTATTGAATAATGATGAAAGTTGTGTTTATATGTATATTTTGTCCTTATGTAATAATGTAGACATTGTCGACAAGACTGCTAGCTTCGTAGCAAGAAATGGACCAGAGTTTGAATCAAGAATCAGACAAAATGAGTTAGGAAATCCAAAATTTAATTTTCTGAATTTTGGTGACCCGTATCATGCTTATTACCAACATAAAGTAAAAGAATTTAAAGAAGGTAAAGGTCAGGAACCATCTCTGGGTTCTGGTGGTGGAAAAACAGTTAATTTAACTGCACATCAAAAACAACAAGAGATTTTAAAACAAGTGGAACAGCCTTTTGTTCCCAAAGATCCACCTGCAGAATTTGAATTTATTGCTGATCCACCTTCTATTTCTGCATTGGATTTGTGAGCAATAATGAATAATAATTTGTATTAAATCTAAGTTTATTATTTATTAAGTAATTAATGCAATCTTTTATTTTAGGGATATTGTGAAATTAACTGCACAGTTTGTAGCACGTAATGGACGTCAGTTTTTAACAAATTTGATGAACAGGGAGCAACGTAATTTTCAGTTTGATTTCTTACGTCCTCAACATTCATTGTTCCAGTATTTTACTAAACTTTTAGAACAATATACCAAAGTATGTATATTCTGTTGTTATAATTAAAAAATATCCTTCACTTATTTGTATGTTCTGATTAATAATATTTTTGATTATTAATAGGTATTGATTCCACCTAAAGATTTACTACCACGACTAAAAGATGAAGCCTTTAACATGGATAAGATTTTGGAACAAGTGAAATACCGCGCAGAATGGTTGAAGTATCAAGAAACACAAAGACGCAAAGAGGAAGAAGAACTAGAAAGAGAAAGAGTTGCTTATGCACAAATTGATTGGCATGATTTTGTTGTCGTTGAAACTGTTGATTATCAACAATTTGAAGTTGGAAATTTCCCAGCACCCACAACTCCTGATGAAGTTGGAGCTAGAGTTCTTATGCAGGTAAAATTGATAGGAGTCAAAATAAGTTACAAATATCATTGTGATGCAAACATTCATTTGTTAAATCATTTTTAGGAACGTATAGAAGAAGGGGAAGATGTTGAGATGCAAATTGACAGTGATGGAGATGATGAGATGCAAAGTCGTACAGATGGTGAAAAAGATCGTGCAAAGGATAATAACCAGGTATTTGTCAGAATATTTTTATTTTTATTATATAAATTATAATTTTTTTATATTATTATATAAATTATGTTTCCAGGTACAAGATATGGAAGAAGATTCAAGCGACGACGACGACGTGTCTCCTCCAGGTGATACACACAAATCTAAAGAATCTAAGGTACGCGATGCAAGTATGCAGCCTCCGCCATTACCACCCACACCTGGAAATGTTGTTGTGAAGAAAGGATACGATCCCAAACAACATGGTAAGTTATTAATGACATTATGAAAGTTTAATCTTATACATACTACAATAGATATTCTAAATACTTAAATTTTTTAGCTGTCAAAACTGTTCGGCCAACTGCTCCGGATGAATACTTGATATCACCAATTACTGGAGAACGTATACCTGCTAGTAAAGTGCAAGAACATATGAGAATTGGTTTGCTAGATCCACGCTGGGTGGAACAGAGAGATAAACATTTAGATAAATTAGCCCAGGAAACAGTGTTTGCTCCTGGTACAGCCATTGAGGCCAGTCTTAAACAACTCGCGGAGAGACGTACTGACATATTCGGTGTCGGTGACGAAGAAACTGCGATTGGTAAAAAGATCGGGGAAGAAGATAAGAAAAAAGATGATAAAGTTACTTGGGATGGCCATACCTCAAGCGTAGAAGCTGCAACGAGAGCAGCACGAGCGAATATCACATTAGAGGAACAAATTCATCAAATACACAAAGTTAAGGGACTTCTTCCTGATGAAGAGAAGGAGAAGATTGGACCAAAACCTGCTAATCGTGCTGCAGAACTTTCTCATATGGCAGCTGCTGCTTCAAAGCCTCAAGCTACTCTAAAAGCACCACCAAAACCACCAGCTCCAAAACCTATACCAGTTCCAGCACAACCACCACCACCACCAACAATGAGTATGCCCACAATGGCAATTCCACAACCAATGATGCCACAAGCACCAATGATGATGATGGCTCCTATGCCACCAATCAGACCACCACCACTTATGAGTATGTGTAACTTATTTATTTCATCATATTATTTACATTTTTATCTAATTTTGTAATTACAATTTCAGCACCAACTATGTCACCATTTATGCCAACACCACCACCTATGCAACCACCAATGTCATCGGGAGTAAGTATAGTCTAACTAGATTTTGTTCTTAAATATTTAAGGTCCTAATTTATTTTTATTACATTTTAAGATCGGTATCAAACATACGTCAGAGCCTATGGAAGAAGAACCTCAGGCTAAGAAATTACGTTCTGAGGACACATTAATTCCGGAACAACAATTCCTTGCAAGAAATAAGGTAAGTTAAATGGGATTACTAAGATTACGATCGTGTTGTGATACTATTAAATTTGTCGTTTTTAGGGACCAGTACAATTGAATATAGCTGTGCCCATGATGACAGAAAAGGCAGAATGGAAATTAAATGGACAGACACTAAATATTACTTTGCAATTAAGCGATAGCGTTGCAACTATGAAAGCTCTGATTCATGAGCAAACTGGCATGCCTCCAGGAAAACAAAAGTTGCAGTATGAGGTACGAATTATTTGCAATAAAAAATCATTTTATTGACTCATTAATTAATTTATCAATTCTTTCAGGGAATGTTCTTCAAAGATAATAATACTCTTGCTTACTACAACTTATCATCCGGAAATGTTATTAATCTTCTTCCCAAAGAAAGAGGTGGCAGGAAGAAATAAATATTATTATCAGTAAGTTTAAAATATTTTCATTATATGTTATATAATATTGTCTTATCGAGAAAGACGAAGAAACCTTTTATTCTAGCAGTACATATTCTCCAATGATTATATTATCAAAATAATTAGGAAGCTGAATAATATAGCTGACAAGCAGATATTTTACAATATAAATAATAAAGTAATGCAAGGATAGAAAGATTAGCTTTGCATTTTATTACAATTAATATAATGTGTTATAATAAATTAACAATAAGTTAATAACATAGTACATTTGGTACAAGATTAGGTTTATATATATATTATACAATTTATTATGAATATATATTTCTTTAAATTCATTTAGACAAATTGCACTTTAGTAATTCTTGTACTTTTAAGCACTAACAATAAGGCACTGATAGTATAACAATGGAGCTAAAGTAAATGTTACTTCAAGAAGTAGTTTAAGTAGCACATATTAAGAGATGAATTTTATATTTGTGCTTTGCATAAATGATTTTCGGAATTTTAAATGTGTATGTCAACAAATAAAAACTTTAAAAACATGTCAATTTAACTATACATAATGTAAATGCATTAAATTATGTTGTATGTATCTATGATTACAAAACATTGAGATTCTATCAAAATAATCTTATAAAAATGTTATTTCACCAGGATATTGATTCTGTATATAGATATTTCGGAATGCACGTGTCTACTTATACTCTGATATATACAATTATGATATGCGTCTCGATATAGTTATGGAACCTGTTGCAATTTAATTTACTAATTTTTTCATTGCTATATTTTTTCTTACTTATCTGAATGTGATTGGTTTTTTTGTATTATTCTTTGAACCAACTTTCGATAACGTTGCGTCATTGGTCTATATATCTGCAAGCATAGGCGTAAAATTGACTCATTTTCATTCGAAGTAATAATATAGAGTAAAAAAAAAATTAAGGAAACAAATCTTACGGATTCGGCATCGTCATATGGTTGACATACGAGTGTTGGTTCTGGTAAACAAGCAGTTATTTCTTCGAAGCTAAATTCGTTTCTCAATAAACCGTGTTTTGCTTGATATGCTGCCCCCATCATAGCGGAATTAGTAACATCCTTTTATAAAAATTATCATCAAATTAACGTGATTCTCATACAATATATATCGAATTAAAAATTAAATAGTTTACTCACCGAAATATATACGGGAGAATTAAAGACATCGGAAAGTACTTGTAGAATAGCTTTATTAGTGGATGCACCGCCAGTTGCTATTATACGAGTTTTGGGACCTACATTAAAAAAAATTGAGCAAAAATTAAAAAATAGAAGAGAAGGTTATTACTGCGAAAGAATGTACAAACCGATAACGAATCCAAATTCTTCTGCGTGTGCTCTCTTTGCAACAAATTGTCCTTCAATGAGAGCTCTAACTTCTACCTCTTTTGAGCTATATCGATTAATTTCGTCATTAGCTTTGTTAAATCTGTGATCACCGATAATAGATGGTAGAATTTCTTGTGCATCAAAATACAGGCCAAGATTTCCGAAATTTCCTCGTGGTGTACTCTCCAATAATTCATTAAATATTTGCCATGAACCCTCTGCAGCGCTATTGCGTATTCTCTCCCTTGTTAGTGATCCATTTTTGAAACTAAAAATATATAAATGTAGTAAAAATATACAGTTGCCATGTCTGTTGGTCATATTACCAAAGTAATGCCATGTAAGCCTCATCTTCAATGGGATTACAGAGAACATGTCCTTCGGTAACAGTTCTTGGTTTATCCAACCACAAAAATAAAGTATCACTTGTTCCTAGACTACACGCAATATCTCCTTGTTTCAGTCTCATTCCTAAACATTGTTTAAAAAATAAATTTATTCAATAGAGGATTTAGTAGACACCTTACAGTACATTTACAAATCTATTTCAAATCTTCACAGAAACACGTACCTACCAAGGAACCTGGATTATCTCCTGTAAATGCAATTATCCTACAAGCCTCATTGAAGCCAAATCTTTCTACAAAATAGGGCGATATTGGACCGATATTACTGTAGGAGGAAACTGGTTTACCCAATTTTTCTCTTAAATCAGGTGCACAAGTCTATGCAAATAATAAAGTGAAAAACGAATTAACGGATTTCTATACCGCAATATTATCGTTTAAAAAATTTTATAGTTTACCTCTAGCAACAGATCATCCCAATCCTTCGTTCGAATGTTTAGAAGATTCATACCAGAACCGTCTGACCAATCAATCGGCGCGAAATCACCCAAGAAGAGAGATGCGAGGAAGCTACTGATCAAAGAAATTCTCTGAAAAATATGGCCAAGAGATAAAAACTATCGAAATTGGGTAAAGGTATGCCGTTAAACACTCATATCGAGATGCGTTTCAATCATACAAAATCGAACATATTATTAAAACGAGGATTGCAAACGTTTATCCAGTCTCCAATGGATTCTATCAGAAGTACAGAAGGTAAAACAAAAGGCAACAGGCAGCACACTAAAAATTCATTGAATACTTTCGAATACCTCGATTGTACGTTGCTTTCTTATTTTTTCAAGGAAGCCGAGAATGTTTTTAGTGGGTATACCTCGGTATTACTGTAGGCTTCCTGCCTTCTTCGCGCTATTCTTGCTATTTGTGGTCCTGAAAATCTTTCGTATGCCCGTGACCCCGTAATTTCTGCCAGTTTCTAAAAACAAGTGTCAAAACATACGATTAGATGAAATATCTTTCATTTACTATAAAGTGATACCTTAAACGTGAACACATACTTTAGGGTCGCCTACGATCTCCTCAAAGAGCCTACATTCGTTAAAAGTGCTAGAATCCATCCATACAGGTGATTGAGTGACGGAGAACGACGTGGCAAATTGTTCGTGCAAAAATTTAATCGGGTCTAGCTTCTGCAATTGATTATGGCTGCCTTTTCCCCAATAGACGGTACCATGTTGCTGTTAAATATAATTCTAATAGTACAAATGACGAAAAAAAAAAAAAAAAAAAAACATTATTCTATATTTATTTCTTTACTTGAGCACACCCAGAAATAGCCGCAACTTTGCTAAAATCAACGCCACAAACACGTAGTTTATCTAGAATCATATCCAAAGCCTTAACCCACATCAAAGTTGGCGCCACTACTACGTGAGTTTCATTTTTCTTTTGTATAACTCCTCCATACGTTCTGCAAACGAAAATTGTCAATTGATTTCACAAATGGCATTTTAAAAAAAAAAGCGATACTACATTATATACCTAAATTCCGGTAGATCATTGTCGAATTGAACACTGGTTTCATGTAGAATACCGAGCTCATTGTCGACCACCACTGCCTTCAACTAACGTAACAAAAGAACTCTAATTAATTATCTATCAAAACGAGATCATTCTCTATATTTAAATCACATTACCATGACGTTAGATAGAACTGACCCGAGAGATATCAAAACATAACGGTATCTCTAAGATTTTTCTCACGCGATTATATCAGAGGTCGCGTATTTTTCGGGCGTTCGTATCGCCCGCGTTGCACCGCGCATGCGCGGTACCTATTACCGCTGACTCGAGTGAACATAGGAAATAGTCGTGAGAGAAATATCTGTACTACGTGAAACAAACTTCGGAATCTTGTTGAACGAAGAGCTGGAGAGGAAAGAGGTTGCTTTCACCGGCCGCGTGATTGATGTAACGCAAAAGATAAACACACAATGTCAATTGTCACGCTTCTAATCGTTAAAGGAACCCCGGCTGGAGTCGGTAGCTCGAGAGAGAACGAGAGGAGGTGGCGGAAGAGGAGAGGGGAGAGAGGAGGGGGAAGAAATTTAGAAACACGCATGGCCCGGCCACTCTCAACTTTACAACCGAGATAAGGAGAGCTGCGCGTAAGCGACGAATCCTCGTACATATATATATATATATATATAACAAATACCTGATCCAAGCTAGTACTCTTACTAGTTATATTATTTCTTTTTTTTTTTTTTAATATAAAATTAAAAGAAGAATCTTTACCTGCTGCGTGCTGAGATCGAGGCCTAAGTACGTCATGTTCGAAGTTGCCCCCATATTTTCGTTCGATTTATACAAACGTCACTCGGTAAAGCGTCGAATTGCAGTTGACAACGTCACTTGGCGTGTTATGCTCGGTATAGATAGAGTGAGAGGGACACGTTGAACGTATCGTGCGTTGAGAAAGAGATAAGGATAGCTTGTGTCAAGCACCAAATAGTGGGAAAGAGAGTAAGAGGGTGGGGGAAAGGAAGAATAGAAAAAGTCGTAGGCGTTTCGCTTTGGAAAGCGTTCGTTCACGTAGCTCTTTAACCGCTCGTCGTACTGAGACTCGCGGTGAACTAACTTCGGTTCACTCCGTTTTTCGAGCTCAACGTGGCATCGATGTTACGCACCGTTTCCTCGCCTATGTAACACGACGCACCATGACCCGTTGAGAGACCTTAATCTTATCGTTATTATTAATAATGATCGTTTTGCATTACGTAAGTTCGCATAACGAGCAATCAAATGCTCGACGGCTCGATGCACTTGCGTAAACTATGCACTTTGGACATAGCGAAAATTTCTCGAGCGAATAAAAGTCTGAACGGGATTGGGGAAATGTGAGAGAGATTAAGTTTCTATCGATATTTTGGTATTGGTGGTTTCTACCTTATCGACTATATGATTTTCGTTGGCTCGAGTGGTACAATTTTTGTTATCTGTCGAGTTTGCACGGTGTCGGTAATATGATAGTTTGAATTTTTAATGCAGTGGCGTGGTAGAGTAATTTTTTTTTTATGGAATTATATTTATTCACAAGTTTTTCATTGTAGGGTCAACTCTCCAGTGAATGAACACTTCTTAATTTTAAAACAAAACATACAAATTTTGTTTTTTTCTTATGTTTTGATCTTTTAACCGGGTAAGACGAATTAATCTATCTTGAATATTTAAATATGGTCGTGAAAAAAACAAGTATATGTTTTTATTCATTTCCACTGAAAAAGTAATACACTTATAGAGTCTTTGTCGTTTACTCTAAAGATTCTTATCTTTCTACCGTAATGTTACATTTTTATTTTAAGTAAATTACACTTATTTAGAAAGGATCGACTCGTGATTGGTTCATTAGGTGTAAATAATAAAATGACGGACATATGTACTGCGTTTGCATCTAACAAGACTGGAACGTTGAACAAAGTCGAGGCCTTGCGCTTGGCCGCGCGTACATACCTGCGTGGAAAGTCTAAGCAGTCCTTAAATTAAAATTCATCCCGTGGCCGTCCTTGATTCCACGTTAATCCGCACTTTAACTCACGCTAGATCGTACGTGATGCTTTCGTAAGCGTAAAGTCAATGTCTTTCATGGACATTTAAAAGGAAAATGAGCTCGGGAAGTTCGTAAAGAAAGATTAACGACTTCGTATGTAAATCGATCTCTGTCGGATCATTGACATAGAACAAAGTTGGTAAGGTAGGTATCGATAATTTATTAAATTTATATGTACAATGGAAAGAGAGGAAATCACTACGAAATATGAAATAAACAGGATTTTGGTTTTTTCTCAAAAATTGCAACCAAACTTCATTTATTGGTTGATACACTGAATTACATAAATCTTTGCAATTTCATCTTTCTCTGAAATTCATATAGTACTAAACGATGTTCAGAATGGAATTTATAATCAGAAGAAAACCGAAGAACCGTTCCATAGACTAAATTACCCATTCGTCATTTTTCCCCTCGTAATTTCCATAACTCTAAACAATTGCTTCGACGAGAAGCATAGCGAGAGAAAGAAGATAGTTTGGATTATGTTAGTTGATGCAGGACGTGTTTGTTTGCGTAGTCGGTGACGGTATGTGGCCGGTCCAAGAAAGGATACAAGAAGGATAAAAAGGAGAGGGTTTATCGAGGGTGCCAGGGGGTCTGGCCCACGCCTGTTTGTCGGTCCCGTTGCCCTATAATCGTGGTATACAGATAATGGTTTGGTCGAGGGGACGCCAACAGTGCACTGTAGAGAAGGGGCTGCAAAGGGTAGAAAGAGAGAGAGGCATGGAAACAGCGCCAGAGTGGCGTCGAGACAGCGGCGAACGGCCGGTTCCCTCTTCTCCGAAGAAGAAGAAAATGAAGAGGAGGACCGATCGGCGTGTCCAATCGAGCGAAACTTTCCCTCCTGGCGCAGCTTGAAGCCGTTTGGCAAGGCTCCTCTTCTCTCTCTCTTATTCTCTTTCCATCTCTCCAACTCTTACTCTTTCTTTTCGCAAAGAGGCGCGACGATTTCCGACGCGTCCCGCAGATCGAAATCCGATTAATTGAGGAGTAAACGAGAGGAGGCGTCCAGGAGACGAACGTCGAAAGGAGAACGATGTTATCTCGAGGGTAAAATCGTAAAACTACGATGGTATCGCGAAAGCAAAAAGATGAGAAAGAGACGAAGTAAAGATGACCGTCGTCGTATCGTGGCGTCGGCGTTCGCGCGCCAGGGCAAGTCTTTATCGTGTTTTCGTTCCGGTCCTTTGGCCGGGGTACTTTTTACGGGCGATCGAACGATTTCTCGCGAGACGTCTCCTCCCGTCTCTTACGCGAGTATTCTCGCGCAATATCGGATTTGCATCGATCGATCGACGAAACGATGGAACACAAAAGAGTCAAGGAAGGGCGGGAAAGAAGAAGAGGTATCGTGGATGGATGTGTCCTCGATAGATGAATATGAAGTCTAGGAGGTGGGAGGACGTAGGATTTCAGAAGAGAATGGAAACTTTCATTATCCTAGGGCGTCGGACCGATCGTAGGAAGAGAAGGAGGATGTACAAGAAGAGGATGAAGAAGGGTGGTCTATGCAGGAGAACGACGGCGGATGGCGACAGCCGGCAGAGCCTCGTCGTCGCCGACGACGGTGAAACGACGGACGGTCTCTCGGCCGAAATGTATGAGAGAAAGACAGAGTGTGGAAGAGATTGGAGAGAGAAAGAGAGGTAGAAAGAGAGAGAGAGAAAGAGACGAGCAGGCGCCGATTCCAGCGACCGGCCGGCGCTAAGGTTCGACGCCAAGCGTGGCGACGCCAAGCGTAGCGACGCCACGGCGGCCGCCACCGACGACGACGACGAGCGAGCGAGCGAACCAACGGCGACAGCGTCGTCGTCGTCGTCGTCGTCGTCGTTCCTCGACGCGACCAATGCAAGAATACTCGTTCCACGTTGGCATCGTGGCATCGGGGGTGAGTCGCCAAGCCGGAGGGCGCCCTACCCACTCTCTCGACTGGCAACCCTCGCAGCAATCCCATTCCACCTTGTCTTTTCTCAATCCTTCGAAATCACTGTAACCTCAGCAGCAGCAGCCAATCGCCCGATGTAGTTTAGGTGCAACATTCCTGATAATCAACATACCCAGTCGACGGAGACAACTTGTAAATCCCTACACACCTTTACCTGGTAGATCTAGTTTTCTTTCGTTAGAGCGATTAGAAAACTGGACCCTGCTCGTGCAAAGTAGCAATCTCGGTGCTACACCTACCTTGCCTCTTTTATGTAGATGCAAGTTTACTATCGTAATAAGACTAGAACGAGCAACATGGAAAAGTCGCTTCCAACAAGCTGATACCTACGGGACCCCTTTGGTAATCTCGACGATTACGAAGATCAAGAGTCCTAGATGCGGGACGATAAGTCCTTTTTTTCGGTCCGGGCTAGGCAGACATCGGGCGCCGCACATCGGAGACGTCCTGCTCCCTACTACCACCCTGCATCCGCGTTTTAACCCATGCCAGAGCGACGGGGGTGGAACGCCTATATCCTCCCGCGTATATCCGCGGAAAGTAGAGAAACGAGGGAGCATAAAGGGTGGTTCTCGGGGAGGGGGCTGGACGACTACGTCGGCTCCAGCGTGGGGCGCCAAGTGTTTTGATGCTTGTTATGCGAAGGGGAACTTGATAAACAACGAGATGGAGAACGGACCTGGATCATCCTCCTACCCCTTTCGCGACCGACTGGCTACGTTTCTGTCATTACGAAAGAATTGATACGTCGACACCCTCAACAAAATTCTACTTCTTTTCCCAATCATCCCACGATATTAATTAACACATCCCGTGACAGGTATCCGCGACCAACGAGCCTAAAGTCTTACCGTGACTTGGACAAAAAGGCGGGAAACTTGGAGAGATTCGAAATAACCCAACGCATTTTTTCTACTCTTAGATATCCAAGGATCGCTTGCGTCGGAGAGATAATCAAGCCGGCTTTTCTTTGAATGGACACCGTCTGAAAGGACACGTAAAAGATGTAGGTGGAAGAGAATGGCGTCTAGATCGGTGTCGCGACATCGGTTTGCACCCTTACGAAAGATAGAGAAAGATAGATATAGAAGAAGGGGTGGCAGCGACGCCACTGATGGCACCAGTGGTGGTGGTGGTGAATCAAAGGGAGAGGGTCGACTCCAGTCGTGTCCTCTCCACGCGCCACCGACTAAATATTGTGCGACCGTCCGGCTCGCGATCAGTCGACGCTCGACGACCGAGACGGTCGGTGGCCCGAGGCATCGTCCTCGTTTATTCGCGATCATCGTCTTCCTATCGATAAGTTCGAAACTTCGCGATTCGATTTTAAATGGAAACACGCATCGTGTCTTCCTTCGTAAGGATTCTCATTTTATCGGTGCGTCCTTAATCTTTAGAATAGATTAAAGAAAGACGATTACTTTTTACATGCAGTAGATAGTCCTTTAGCGCCAGTCGTTCGAATAGACGCGAAGAACGCCTGCGCACGGTGGACCAATCGCTCCTATGTCGCAACAGGTAAGGAGTACGCGAAGTTTGAATCTTCGATATTCGCGCCTTCTGGAAGTAACTTTGTAAAAAAATATTTCGACCAGTTGGAACGAGTACCAATCACGAGAGATCAAAGTTATCATTCGGAGTTACACTCCGTCGAATGAAATTTACCGACGTAGACCACAATCATCGTTATCATAAGATGGCGGAAGATGTTTAGCTGTACGGGTTAAGGGTTAACTCGCAAATTCGTTCGAAAAGGTGGCGCTGGGTTCGCGCGTCGAGTTATGGCGGGCCAAAGAGCGGTATGTAAGGGGAAAGAGGAATGTAGGGGTGGTCTGGTAGAGGAAGGGGAGAGGTAAGGGAAGGAGGTTTCGTCGGACAGGCGCCTACGGCGGGAATCCAAGTGGCGCCAGCGTTAACGTAAGCGTCAGCCTAAGCGCCGGTCACGCGTCCGGACCGGCCGATATCATCCAGGAAGTTACGAGCCGCACCTGTCCCATCATACTTCTCCCACCTCTCGTCTTCCTCCTCGTCGTCGTCATCGTTGTCGTCGTTGTTGTCGATTATGCAGGGCCGTCGCAACGCAGCTGCACGGCAAGAACATTTTTCGAGACTTCCGTTGGAAGCTCGTCCGACAGGAAAAAGTGCAAAACAGGAAATTACAAGTTAAAGAACGTAGATATGTCGTTTGGAAAAAGATCGATTAAAATTCTTAGAAACCAGGACCGATGAAGAGGAATATACGATCGTGTATAGTTCTTATAATTGATATAAATCGTAGAGTTTATTGAAGCCAAGTTTGAAATGTAGTAATACCGCGCTTGAAATAATCAGCTATGCGAAATCGCGTAAGCAATGACGCCAGAGATGTTAATAACGATTGAAAGAATGCCCGCCGGTGGTAAATGAGAAAAATTACAGGAGGATGCGGAAGATCCTTCTCATTTCCGCGTCTTGGTAAATTGTGGATATTTTATCAATTTTACCATGGACTTATGTCTCGGGAAAATTCTACGCCATTTTGGGGGGGAAATAAACAGGCAGAAACTACTTCGATGATTGGTCATTCTGACAGCAACGGCCTACAGCTTTCCCGGTCCATCGGACCGGCGTGTTACTGAAAAAGATTCCACCGGCCCAAGAATAGCGCGAAACGTCTCCGCGTTTCGCGGAAGATGAATTATAGAGAAATCGTGAGTGGTCGCTTCGAAGAAAGACGGCGATCACTCTCTCATTCTCTCTTAGCTTTGGAATTTGGAGCGTTGACATCGGCGCCGGGCGCGGGTTAAAACGGCTAGCGTAGAAAACAACAATTTCCTCTCTTTGTGTCGCGTCAAGCCTGTGAAACGTTCGTGGAACGTGTGTCTGGACGGGAAACAAATAACGTATAAACGTCTCGATAGACGTACTAACCAGTCTTTCATAAGATTTTACGAAAAATCAGGTTGTATATCTGTTGGAAGAAAAAAAAAAATACCAAGCTAGATACGTTCTCACGTTTGTTACATTCCTGAGAATGATAAAAATGGTAAGGTAGAATCGTGATTTCAAGAGGTCCGAGACCCTTCCTTTCATTTGCTCGCACGTTCCTTTCCTCGCTTGTATTGTTCTAGCCAGGCGCCGTGTTATTCGTAAGTCTCATCGTGACTTCACATTAGCAACTGTCCGGCAGCGGGTGCCATCGGCGCGATATGTCAAGAATGGCGCCATGTTCCGAACGCCCGCTTCGTGGCATCGGGAACGCGCCAGTAATTTTCGCGTTTCGAAATAGAACGAAATAAAAGTACTAGGTACGCTTGCTTTGGGGCTCGCGCTATGCACTCGAAATCGTTTCTAAAGACGGAGGTGATGACGAGGATAGGCTGGATAATGTAAATCGTTCTTTTCTCGCCTTTTCTACTCTCACCTTTTTTTCTTGCTATTGAAAATTATTTTTATGACATTGTACAATTCTTTTCAAACCCCCGTTTGGAATTGTTCCATTCGATGGTAGTTAATTGGATCGAGACGTCGAGGCACCGAGAACTCTGACGGCCCTGAAGAATTTTACCGAGCTTCACGGTGCCGTCTCGTCGTGTAAGGGAGACGTAACATATAAGATATCGGTGAGAGTGGAAAGGAGAAAGAGCGAGGGACAGTTTGCGGAGGCCAGGCGCCTGATTACTAGCCAGCTCCGGACGCCAGACGTACATAACTAAATAACTTCCTAAATTCTATATCATTTAGGAGCGGGCCTTCGAACGGACGAAATAACGCGTCTAGACGACGACGACGCTTGGAACTTTGGTAGGGGAGATGAGGAGGGGGGAGAACGAGTTTCGATGCGAGTAGGCGTGCACTTACCCTTCTTTCTTTTGCGTTTGTTAACTTAATGCAACATTTCTGCTTTCTTCGCGATCAATTTGAAAGAAGATTGACCACTTTTAATTCACTTCGAAATAGTTCAAACTTTTTGACGTATTTTCTAATCGGGAGATGTTGAACTGGTCTTTTGCAATAGCATAGTGAAAAGTCCCTTTGGCTTATTACAATATTACGTCCAGGAGATCGCGAAACGAGTTTCTAAAATTAGACAATTTATGAGCGACGATCGCGCGGCTGTGCAGTGGTATGTTATTCGGGAATCTTTTTTAGCGTTTCTCCTAATTTCTGCCTGCTTCGGTTTATACCTGCTCTTCCAAAGGCGGGTTCTGGATTAAAGAGAGTATCGGCGCTTCTTTCGCAGGATATCGGAGGGTATATCTTCGGTCGGGAAGATTTTGCACGCGTTCGTATCGAGATACAAGCGTGCGATATCCTCGTGCGAGTTCTCTTACTATTCAACGGCATAAATTTTTTTCTCATTCTCAAGTATATACATCACGTTTCTGACCGAACTCTTTCCTTTTCCAGATCGGACAATGATACACGAGCGTGTACTCGTTAAAAGAGATAGCGATACACCTTGCGGATATATTGCCCGTAAGTACAAATATTTGAGATCCGATAAGGTAGGATCGCTTTTGCCTGAATTTCACTGAAACTTCTCTCTATCTCTGTTCGCTTCCGTTGAATGAAACATTTGGTAGTGGTTCCGTGAGGAATTAATGAACCGGTTTATTACTATTCCGTGTGAATGAAATATAAATATACGTAAAGCAGTGGTGGGATATCTCGTCCGTTGACTCTATTGAAACTTTCCCTCGGTGACCACGCCAATGTTCCCGGACGAGCATACAAGAAGACCGAGTTACAAGTTCCCGTCTGAGAAAATGGCGTGAGCAATCGGTCGACAGTTTCATGCAGAGTAGAGTAACCTCGTGAAAGAATCGAAAGGAATTAACGATCATAGGGATGTTAATCGGTACGTTTCACAATACCGAGATTAGACTTTTCACACGACCAGTTCCTTTGTCGTCGAGAATGCTAGCTGTCTGGAGTCTCCTTTAGCGGAGAGACATCGTGACCGAAATTCGCCCCGGAATGTCGACCCCCGGGGTGAAACCACTCCATAATGATCGGTACTGGCGCCACGCGGAGGCGCTGGCGTCTGCCCGGCTCGGCCGATAGAAGAACCACGAGCGAGCAGACTGACCGAGCCACCCGTCTCACTTCGGACGAGTCCACCTTGCGTTTCAACTTCCCCCCCCCCTCTCTCCTCTCTCTTTCTCTACCCTCTCTCCATCGCATCTTTCCCTCTTTAGATCGTCGCGGAACAAGCGGCTCAGTCGCCGGCAGTTTCCCTTCTCAGCCTGGCTCCAGTTCTAAACGTTCCAGTCTTTTATTCGACAAAAGATCTCTACCAATTTTAGACAAAAGAATATCTTTTAGGAATGCCAAACATTTGACAAAAGGAAAAATGATACAGTTTCCCTGTCGCTTATTATGAATACAGTAAATTAGGAGTGTTTACAGACGAACGGCAGTTAGGCCTTTCCGTCGGAAAAAAAATAGGACTAACAAAATTTCAAAAGGAATAATGAACACGTTAAATTAGAAGTGAACGGATACGAAGAAAACGAGTACTCTCGACGGTCTAAAATGATGACTAAAAAGAATCGATCGGTCCCGTCGAGAGTACTAACGATTTTCCATAAAGTTGAGAAAGTTCTTAGTTCGAAGGAAAGTGAAGAAAAATCAATCAGGCGATATATCTCTCGAAACGTGTTAGGATCGACGGCGCCGGCAGTGGCGTCGATGCTGGCGCCCCAAGCGGCGAGCGCCGGAAACGGCGCCGTGTCGGCGGCGACGGCGGCCATGTTTAACAATCTTCCTTGTGTGTTTAGTATGCCGCGGTCGGTGTATCGGCGCGCCGTGACGAAACGCGCGGGACGAGACGGCGAGCAACGACGGGTTGCGGTGGTCGGGAGGGGAAGGAGGAGAAGAAGAATCGAGGAGTGGGGAGCGAGAAATACACGGTGGTGGGGGTCTACGGTGGAAATCGGTGCGCGGTTCGAGACGGGGACCTCGTGCGTGGAGCAAGCAGTCGCGTCGTCGAGCGGAGCCGAGTCGAATCGTAGAACGGCAAGGCCGTGGGCCAAGTAACTCGTGCGGTTCTACTTCGTAACCGTTTGTGCCCTGTTTTACGACGACGTCAGTGTTCGGGAATAATCGACATTTTGATTTCTCCGTACTATTCGAGCGAACAGTAAAGAAAACGCGAGAGTGGTGTGTACAATTGAAGTATAAAAAAAGAAGAACATACGTTTTGAAAAAGTAAGGAAAAAGGTTCCTTAGTAAGAAGATAATATATATATATATATTACATCGTTGCTAGTCGTGTGTGCTTTTCAGTCGATTCCTTTTAAGTTGACCGATCTTTTTGTTTTTTTTTTCTTTCGTTACTAGAGCGAGATCAATCTCTCTCTCCTACTCTTCCGTGTTCGAACGCGCCTCTCTCTCTCTCGGTGGATCGCGGCAGCGATTCGAAGAATGTGACAGTGCGCGTCCTCGCGGTCGGCTCGCGCGAACGACTCGGCCACCACCGGCGGCGATGGGTGACGAGCGAACGGTGGGTGTTGTTGTTGTTCGTATTCTTTTTATTATTCTTCATCTTGCGGTGTGAACGGTGATAAAGAGGCGAAGAAGATATATAGAGAGAGAGAGAAGAAAAGAAAGAAGGAAAAGAAAAGTGGAAAAAAAATAACGAATCGAAAGTTGAACGATAGCAGGCAAGAGAAAGAGATAGATGATGCTCGCGGAAAATGTCAGACGGTGATACGAGAGTACGGATGACGGGGAGCGATCGACGCGACGATCTCGAGTCGGAGGTTGTTGCAGTGTCCTGCTCCTCGTCGTCGTCGTCGTTGTCGTCGTTGTTGTCGTCGCCATCGAACGGCGCCGGCTCGCCGGCAGTGACGACGGCGCACGCGGAAGAAGAGCTGTCCCGAGCAGCGAGGGAAAGTGTCTTTTGCTCGTCGTTTGTCGCAAAGACGAACGATAATACCTTGACATCGTGAGAGTCTTCGTATCGTCAAAGAGAAAATAAGAAGAGAGGGAAAAAAATAGAGATAGTAGTGCCCCCGTGTGAGAGAGTTTACGAGTGTGTGTGTGTGTGAGTGTGTGGTCGACGAGCGTGCGACGTGTGCTCAAAGCTCTGTTTGAAAATTCGCGCGCTTTTCCCACTCAGTTGCCGTCACGTGGCAGGAGGAGGAGGTGCCGTCAGGATTTTTCGTGAACTCGGTGCACTCGGCGGAGAACGAAAGTAGAGTAGGGTCGTCGTTGGACGTTCGATGCTGACGAATCGCGTGACGACGAGAGGTAGAAGAAGCAGGAGTAGCAGAAGAAGAAGAAGGAGAAGAGGCGGCGGCGGTGAGGAAGACGAAGAAGAAGAAGAAGAGCGTTCTCCCCTCTACGCACTCGTAGTCGACTCTCGCGACGGATCTTCCAAGCGTCGCGACGATAATAAACGTCGCGAAAGAGAGAGATAGACATATATATATGTACATGTATATAGATATACAGTCTTTCTATCTCTCTTTCTTTTTAAAAGAACGTAAACTGCGCCAGCGCGCGCGTTCCACCCTCTCGCCTTCTTCGCCAACCACGTCGGCGCGTAGGTAAATGAGAGTTCAAGGTCAGCCGAGCGGTGCTCGACCTAACCTCTTTCGCGCGAAATTGGGGACCACGAGGGCCGTTGGTCCTTTCCCCCCGTCGCGTACTCCCCCCACAAAGAGGAGAAAGAGACGAATAGAAGAGGAATACACTTTCCTCGGCACGTAGTAGATCGAAAAGCCGCGGGCTGAAACGAAGTTAGTACGGTAGTAGGGAGAAAAAGAGAGAGCGAGAGAGAAAGAAAGAGACTGTCACGCTATTTCGGGAGCGCGCGATCCAAAGTGCGTCGAGATATACGCCGAGCGTAAATAAATATACGCGCCCGTCGAGCTCTTCCACCGGCTCGCGTTCTCTTCCCTTCGAGAGAGAGAGAAAGAAGAGAAAGAGAGAGAAATCCTCGCCGGCGGTCGTGCGTGCCACCCTCCTAAAGAGAAGGGAACAAACGGCAAAAGAGTCTCGCCTTTTATCATCTTTTCCCTTGCCCGGATTAACCTGGAAGTTTTCCCTAGGAAGGGCAAGGAAGGGTGGGTGGTGGAATTAGGTTGGATGCCTCAAAGAAGAGGAGTCGCGATATTCTGGTGTTTTCGACGCGGCTACGTTAAAAAGTACTGGCAACCAAATGCGCGTACCGCAAATCCTGTTTCATGTTCATGTTCTGGGGCAAACGGACGGTGCTCACTAGACGTCTCCTAAAGGCGAAGGTCCGTGGGGAGCATGAAACCGAGTGTGAAGCTCAAGAGGATTCATCGTCACGAATTCATCGTACAATCGACACGATCGGCGCCGGAAACGACACGAGCAGCAACGTGACGACGGCGGCGGTAGCGGCGGGCCAAACGAGCAGAGGAGCGCGTGGAGTGTCGTCGGGAGGGGTGGGAGAAAGAGGTGCTCGTACGTCGAGCACGTCGAGTAGACTGCAGCAAGGTTGCTGCGGTGGGGATCAGAGTTACGACGATGATGAGGATTCGAGTCGTTTGTTGAGGTGCAAGGAGCTCCTCAAGACGCTCAAGGAGAATCAGCTGGAGATGCTACTGACCGCGGTCGAGAGCTGTGGTGCCGATCTCGGCTCGTGCGTCCTCGTGCCGAGGCAACGGCCTTTTTACGACAGTGATCCCGATAGCGAGCCGGACGATCAGCAGGAAAATCCGCAAGAGCAGCAATATCATCGACCTAACCGAGCACACCACCGTCACAATCATCACTTTCATAACCTGCATAATCATCATCATCACAATTTGCGATACCATCGAAGGCGTCGACGTTCTCCAGAAGAGGAGAACGAGGAACAACAGCAGCGTAGTTCACCCGAGGAATCCTCATCTGTAACGAGAACCGGCAGACGTACAGTCGGCAGGGTGCCGGTTAGAGGCTCGATCGAGAATACGTCGATGGATCCTCACTTGCTCTGTTGCCAAATCTGGCGGTGGCCGGATCTCGTTCGCTCGGACGAACTCAAGAGGCTTCCCGTCTGCCATTCCGCTAAGGACCCGGTCTACGTCTGCTGCAATCCCTATCATTGGAGTCGGCTCTGCAAACCCGGTGAGTGATCCTACACTTTAAAGGCTTTGGCTTTTGAAACGAAGGAAAGCTTTTCGAAGGGTTTTGCTGTTAGGGAATCACACGTGTTTTTGTTCCAAGATTCGAATTTCGCGCCACGAAGCGCCTCTTCTTTCTCTCGCGCGCGCGCGCGTGACAGCATGTTTACGTAACCCCGTTCGAGCTCCACATTGAACGCTTCTCGCACGTGTTCCACGTCTCTGTTGTGACAGACTCTTTCTTTTGCGACTCGACCGCCAAATAAACACAATTTTTCCCTCCCTTTCTCTCTCTCTCTCTCTGCTTGGTCGGTAAAACAGATAAGGTACGAAACATGTTGGGAAAGGAAGAAATCGTATCCGCAAGCCAGTCGCGCATTAAAAACGTTAAACGCTTTCGTAATTACGTCTAATCGTCCTCACGAGAGATGATCGCCCGGTTCGGTTCGTGGAACGCGTTTTATTCGAGGCGCGTTGCGGTTTACCGTATCTCTGCCCTCGTTAAGGAGTTTAATCGTGTCGGAATCGGGATCGATCTGTTAAACGCATGTTAAAATACTCATCGACCACGGAGAATTGCGATCGACGGCGCGTGGCATGGTGCACGTGTGTGCGTAAGCAGCTTGTAAGAGCTCGTAAATATCCAATAATTTAGTTACTGGAATCATTTTCTTCTCCTCTCACAAGAAGAGAATTACTTAACGACATCCAAGAGCTGGTAACGACACTCGTCACTTGCGTGAATGCGCGCGAGCGAGCCTAAATACCTTGAGCGATGTAAAACGGTGATTTATTGGCGTTACCAGGATTACCCACTGTTTGATCGCTCTTAATGTAGCGTAATACCGATCGACGATAGGATGCCATAACCTCATCGTAAAATTTGATTTCAAAAATAGATTGACATTCTTGTCACGTAAAATACGTCGAAATGAAAGTGTATACGATTATTAACAGCCATTAGCGTCACGTGAGGATTTTGTTTCGCGAATAATTTCACGGTAATTAGGAGAGGTAATTAGGTGTCGAACGCGCCGCCATCTTTTTTTTCCGGCCGCCATTCTTTATGGGGACCTCTTCCTCTCGTTCCACGGTATTCGTCTCGTTCACGGCGTATCTCCAGACTGTCCCGTCTGCCCGACGTGACTTTGTCCGCAAAAAACCGTCGCATCCGACGTGAAAGCAAGGAACGGAAAGAGCGGGAGAGAGAGAGAGAGAGAGTAGGCGCCAGTAAAGTAAGTACTCCTTTACGTAACTCGGCCGATCGTCGTTTAAACCGTCGTAAAACGATCGCCGTCTTCTTGTGTGTACGTCGAGAAACAACCCACCCACCTTCGGATCGAATCGAGAACTCGTCGCGTTCTTGAACGTTTCTTTAGCCATTGCCTTTTTGCGATAAAATCTCTATAAATAAGTAGGCGCGACGGCTACAGAGAGAGAGAGGGAGAGAAAGATTAAGATCTCTCGGCTCGGTCCGTCCAAGATAAAATCGCGATGATCCACGTTTTTCTCTCTTTCTATCTTTCGACCGAGGGAAGGAGGAGACGTAACGGAATCCTTTGAATTCCACAACGAAGAGACTCCTCTAATAATAGAAAGAGGCGTTGAGAGTGCGTCGCATAAATATGCAACGCGGTTGAAACCCGTCGAATTTGGAGAAAAAAAGACGAGTGCTCTCTCTCCCCCCACCCTTTCTCTCTCTTTCTCAAGAAACAAGACGACTTTGATCTCTATGGAACGAGAACGCTCGAAAGGAAGGGGAATCCAGCGCGGAATAGTAAACAAGACGACTATCGCCGTGGTGGAGTACTTTTCGTATCGAGTAGAAAGCACATTTTCTAACCCGTGCATACACGTATCTCTTGGATGTTGTGTCGAGTCTCTTGGTGGAAGGAAAGAGGGAAAGAAAAGAAGAAATACAAAAAAAAATAAAAAGGAGGAGGGAGTCCAACGTATCTCGAAATAGAAGCCGGCGGATACGGCGAGAAGGAAGATACGATTAACCGAAACAAGATGATGAATCTCGCGGTAGATATCAACGGCAGTAGTAATAGTAGTAGGTTTCCTTGGGAAATGGTGAGTCGAAAGAAGAAAGATGAGTGATAGGGAGAGAAAACACAGAGAGAGAGAGAGAATGACGCCGGCTCTTACCAATAGCTGCACAATCAGAGTTTATGGGCAGAAGGAAATGAATCTAAAAATAAAGCGTATATTGAGCGAGTTGTGCAGAGAGTGAGAGAGAAAGAGGGAGAGAAAATGAACGGCGCGAGGGAGCGGCTGGCGGCGGCTCGCGCGATGCGACGCGGCGACGGGGAAGCTTGCCGAGTTGTAGAGGGGGGGAGGGTGTACGAGCGAGCGACCGGCCAGTCGTGGTGGTGGGGCAGGCGGGAGGGGGCACGGCCCGGCGCCGCTGCGTGTCATTGCTGGCGCCAGCTAATTGTCGAGGCCAGCCGGCATTAGCCGAGGAGCTGACCGAAGCGAGCCGAAGCCGGTCTCTCTTTCTCTCTTCTGAACACGTACACACATGTATACACAGGTATACGTGCATATCGTGTGCTGGCGCACATCGCCCTGCACACCGGCGAGCTTCGGACGTCGCGCCAGTGCCGCACAGCCGCTCCACGCCGACGCAACTCCAATCTGTATTCGAGTCTTTCTGCTTGATCTTGAGAGGAAGGAGAGAGAGAACGGACGACACAACAACGATGGTATCCTTGATCGGCTCCTTCCTCGAACCTGTCTGTCTTCGTTTATCTCCCTTCTTATTATCATTACTGTTATTTCGTTCTTTTGGTAAACCCCAGCAAATAAAACCCAAACTCCATCGAGAAGCAACATAATAGTAATTAGAAAGCCCCCAATGATGAACATTAGCTCGTTTTGCGAAGGTGCTCGAGCACACGATGGCGCCTTGTTTTCGTAACACGCGCGATGATACCAAGAGAACTGGTGGTGGCGACTCGTTCCTGCACCGTCGCCTTTATCTCTGTTTTTGCATTCGTCGTGGTATATTCGTTATGTACGTCGAGCCCGCGCGAGCGCGAGGCCGTTAATAATTCACTCCGACGAATCGATTATCATCGAGCGACGACGATATCGTTACGCAAACCGTCGCCCGACCCCGTCGTCTATACATATATATGTGTGTATATATATATATGTCTTGCGCAGCGGTCTTTTATCGTCGTCGTTCATTCTTTTGTAATAAGTGTAGCAGCCGTGGCACTAGCCTCTTCTTCAATTTTTGCGCTCATCCTCTTTCCACTCGGAAGTTACGTTGCGTCATAGAAACGAGAGAGAATATCACGCGGTACCGAAGATAAGATTCCACATTTTTATCCAAATCTCTGTTTCTCGATAGAATCGTATCGATAGGTAATAGTTTCGATGACTAGTATGAAACTTCCGTTCTCGCTCTACGGCCATTGCCGTACCATTGATACCTTCGAGGCAAGCAAGGTCATCGTGTTTTGGCAAACCGGGATAGTATCGGCGCGCATGCTGCAGAATTTGAAGTATCCGCTGACTCAGCGTCTTTATTTTAATTGATATGCCGCTCTGCGTGGTGTCATCGGTGAGCGAGAAATAGCGAGAGCCTCTTTCTCGTATATCTTTCTATGCGTGTGGTCTATTTTTGTCTTACCGATCGAAGCAAAAAGCCAAAATGAGGGGGAAAAAAAAAGGAACGTTAATCGTTCGGCTATTATGGTTAACCCACGTGAGAGTGGCAAGATGGCGCCCGGCAGAGTGGAGCCAGGTATCCAGACGAATTTCATCGATAACGATTTTTGCATAATACGCCGAGGAGACTCTTCGCGTTACGTGCGAAAAATCTATAAATATGTCTGACGAATATACCTACTCGGTTCTCCTCACTCGGGGTAAGATGCGCTTGGTATATAAACGCACGGAATCAACGAATAAATAATGTCGCATCGAAGCGAAATAGACCCCCACGCGCCATCTTGGAAAAGACCGAACTTCTTAACCGAGTCTATTCATCTTCTCTTCGAAATTCCAAATAGTCAACAGCCGTCGTCTAGTCGCGCGTGTCGGATCCAAGAAAACGAAAGAGTAGAGGAAGAAGAATCGCACCGAGACAATCGCGTAAGAGTATATCTCCACGTGTGTAGGCGCGACGGTCGGCCATTACGCGTCTTAGAAACAACGACGCCCCCGGCTTATCGTCTAGGAATTTCGGCGCGTGTACACTTTACTCTTCTTCGTCAAAACAAATAAGTCATTTCGTTCGTAACCTATGCGATTTATCTTCTTCGATAAAACAAACATGGCGCTGATCAGTCAAATCGAATGAAAAAGCGAAAAATAAGCTGTTCAAAAAGATCAGATCGACCGAGTCTATCGAGTAACAAGTAGGTCATTTATTTTATCTATAAAAACGTTTAGCAAGAATACGTGTAGTGAAATTAAAAGAAATTGTAAAAAGTCTAGTTAATCGGTTTGGCTTCTGAATGGATAAGAATTGCTAAGCGATGAAAAGTTGTGGAATTCGCATGGAGGAAGTCCACTGAAGTTATTCGAGTTTATTTTCGGTTGGAGTATCGATCAAAGTTATCCAATCGCCATTTTCACGGCTATTTTTGTCCGAGCGCGTTCCATCGGATTCTACGAATGGTAACGGTGGCGTCGAGAAGGCGCTTCGCTCTATATATCTCTTTCTATCTATCTCTCCTTCTCTCTCTGTCTCTCTCTCTCTTTTTCTTTCTCAAGGGTTACCTTGACGTTTGAGATATTCGCAAGCAGCGGTCCGTCCTCTATGCTTTCAGGGCGATACGTAAAAGGACGAAAAACGACATACCGGTTTCACTGGTGCGTGCCAATAATAGAACCCCTCCGCTTTTGGACTGGGACTTCTAACGGAGTGCCGTTTCTCGAGATATTTCGTATCGCGGCGATGCCATCGGTGAGGCTTCATCGAAGCTGGGTCCTTGAGTTGGATTCTCGTTTCTTCTTTCTCCCTTGCGAATACGCTACTCGTTTGAAGCTTCTTCATAAGTCACTGGAGACCTACTCTAGTCTTGTTACGAGGCATTTAAATGGAATAGAAGAATATATCCTAGTTTTACAACAAAAAGATCCAACATTTTTGCTGGTAATTGAAAAGTTACGTGGGTGAACATGTTAAATGGCATTTTTGAAAAAAAAAATTGAGATTTCTGGGTGTAAGACGTATTCTCTCATATTCACAAAATTCTTACTTAACATGTCCCACTAAGCTATTCAATTATGACAGTAATCTAGGTCCAAGAAAAAAAAAACAATTTATTGCCTGACAAATGTATATGATTTAAATCACATTTTTATAATCACCGGCTCATTTGATTTCGACACAATGTTGAGTGAACTGCTTCTGATTTATGAATGCAACGCTATTTATATATTTATTGCACACCTACACTTTTACATATTTTGGAATATATCGGACAGTAGACACATTTATTATTTCTTCTCTGTTTCAGAGTCGCCACCACCCCCGTACTGCCTTATCGCGGACAGACTGAGACCCGAAGGTGAGTCTCCATTTCTTCATCTTCTTTCATCTTCCTCAGTGTCGTCTTCGCGCGACGATACCCGCGATAACTCATGTTTATTGCTCGCAAACGTCTACCGGCGAGGTTGGTCCTCGGCTCGATCGCGCGCGCGAGCGCGTGTCACGTTTCACGACCTAGCCCAAAGCGAGGTTAGAAATAATCTCGTACGATAAGCATATCGAAGCCGGCACGGTTATTGCACTCGGTGTATTAAGAAAAAAAAAAAAAAAGTACGAGCATGGTGTTGATGGATGAACGCTCGCGAAATATTTCGAATGTATTAATTGACTACATTTTTGTTTTCTGAAAAAAAAAAAAAAAAAATTGGATCGTTATCAATGATTTGTCGTAATTTAGGCAAGATTCAATTAGAATTCCATTAGTTACCCCTTTATCTTTAATTATAGCTTTCTACGTGAAGTTTGGCTTCGATAACGGAACGTATCACTGGGAAATTTCATTTATAATTACAGCTTTTGTGAAATTATAATTCGCGTTCGAATAAGATGGTGATTTAATTAAGATAGCATAAAGCCATCGTGGCAATCGTATATCACATTAATTTTCCTGCTGCGTCGAATTCGCTTCTGTAAGTCGATCTTGTTGATTGCGACGGGTACCGGTATTGCTATGGATTTCAAAGGATATCGCCGTTTCAGTGGTCGATATACTCGCGTGCAGACCATCTCGCACGATCGACGTGGCTGTCTTCGCGTGCACGAAAATCCAACGATAAACGGAGAAAAAAATATAATAGCTAATAACGCGCGAGTTCGACGGGAAGAGAGAAGAACAAAAAAAACGTTCCAGGAATCTCGCTTACCGATAGGTTGAAGAGAATATTTCTTTTTTTTTTATTTTAGGAATTTAACCATTAACTCTTACCAGCCCTAATTATTTAATTAAAAAGAAAATATTTTTTTTATGCAAAACGTTTGAAAAGCACTTTTTTTTATTATAAAAAAATATTTTACCTGATTGTTTTATTATTCTCTTAAAAAAATTAGTGTGATTCTATTTTGCAATATTAGGCACATACTGTGTATAAGGATGGAAAGATGACAGAAAAAAATTATAACGCATTTTTCTTCAATTTTAATATTTTTTTTTTATGAAAAAATGTTGAAGTGACAAAAAGTAAAATTATTGTATAAGTTTATTATTGTATAAGTATAAGAGATTTATAGTAAATTATTTTTATATTCTGGAAAAAATTGTCCTTGTTTGCTTTATCGGTAGAATGTTCCTTAGGTTTTGACTGGTCCGATCTTGACGTTTCGCCCTTTTCTCTCTTCTTTCGCGCTCGATCCTAAACTGGTTTTCTCGCGATCGATGCGGGAGCACGTACGTGTATACATACGTATACACACTACGTATGTACTACAAGTCGATCGGTTCTCGCGAGTATACGTCGATAGATTCCCTTCATATATCGCACGTAACGTTTTCGCAGAAGACATCTTGCGTAATAATTTTCGGCACGACAATGCTTTCATTAACTTCGTTCATCAAACAGTATTCCGTTCCTAGAATAAGTTATTTCGAACGAGTAATTAAACTCCGACCCATTCATGACTATTTATACAAAGGAATCCGATCCTGTTCGTGGGAAACACCATATAACTCGCGTTTTTATAACTTTTTTTTTTTAATTCTTGAGGACCGAATTTTTAATAATAACGAAGAAGAAATGTTATTATTATTATCGCCTTTATTTAACTTAAAATGATTGAAAATATAGAAAACTCAAAAAATAAAAAAAAAGATCGAAAATATGGTAAAAATTGTATATTTATCGTTGCAACAGTTTCTTGAATGAAAATAATGCCCTTATAGTATGTAAACTAAATGTCCACTTGTGACAGATGACCCGAAGAGGTTAAAAAAATTTTTCTGTATTTTTTTTTTTTTTTTTTTTTCTTTTTCGGTTGTACCCATACACAGGTCATTGGTAATAATAACTTTTAGCAAGTATTTCATTTATAAAGATTTGTTTCTTTCAATATTTGACGTTACGCGTACGTAGACGATACACGTATGTACACCCTCGTGCCAAGCTCTCGTCGTGACGAAATAATAACGCCTGCAGTTAGGCGTTCTCCGACACTTCACATTTATATATGTATAGGTATAGAAATATGTAGATATATAGATACATGTATATGTGTGTTAGATATATGAGAGTATATTAGACAAGCTCGTATATGTATGAACATGAGAGAGACAGAGAGAGAAGTACTGCCTCCGCGGTTCTACAGCCTGAGGTCAATATCTCTCGTCGATAGTACGTACCAAAGCTCCCGTTTATGTAAGAACTATCTGACAATGATCCAAAGACGACGGCTGTAACGCGTCATTTCGTATTCGATGATACATTATATACATACATGTGTGTAGGAGTTTCTAAATGTATATGAACATCCGATAGCACGTTTGTTTTTCCAAGAACGACTACTTTTCGTAAGGAAGACACTTCTGTCACGGGAAGTTTCCCCGGATCGTAGAGAAAAGTAAGGGAGACGAAAAGGACACTTCACTCGGCAACGGGCCACTTGTTGCTGGGTTTAGTGTACCGGGATGAATTCCATTTGGTTCAACGATTCGGGCAGTAGTTTCGTTTCTTCTTTATTTAATCACATAGTTTTATAGCACAGGGTTCTTCAAAAGTTTTGTTGGAATACTTTGATCACGTTTATTTGTGTTTCATCTTTCAATAAAAACAAATGGAACGATCGAGTTGACCGAACAGGTATTTACATAGGGATTACGTATGATAATCGTTATGGGTAATCGAACACGTCATTCTTCCAATAGAAAGATCACGTAGTAAACAGAATAACGATTAGAGAATGATGCGAAATAAACAACAAAGTGATCTTTATTTCCGCGAAGGAACCTAGCATCGTCGTGAACACCGAGCGATATTGCGCAAATTTCAAAGGAACACGACGAAGGACGCGTGTGCCGAAGGAGAGTGTGCCATTCTCGTACACACTAGCACAAATATATATATACATACACATACACAGAAAGAGTTTCTGTCCCTTTCGAACGGAGCAACGCGAGGACAAATCTCGGGAGTATCGCATGTCGTCGTCGCGTTTTCAATTTCCCGCGTTCTTTTTCCTCTTACTCGTCTGATCGAAAAATCATGACGAGGGTGTTCCAGAAGTTGGTGAAAACAAAAAAAACGAAATCTTCTGGTGTTTAGCGCCTGGAGACCACAGAAAAGGGTATTACTATACGTGTGAGTGGAGACAGTAGGACCGAAGGGCAACTCGGTGGGCGCCAGCTTCATGCTTGCCTACCCGTTCCTTCGTCCTTGATGCGTTTCTCTCTTTCTTTCCATCTCTATTTCTCTCACACAGGTTCACAGCTATCACTGTCTTCCTTCATCTTTCATATACCACTATACTTGTTGCCTGGAAAGAAGTTGGGATCTGCTCCCTTATCCCAACACTTTCTCTCTTTCTTCTTCTCTCGATTGAAGAGTCACCGGGAGTGGCTCTTTCACATTCCGTAAACCACTAGCGAAAACTATCGCATGGAAAGTTTCTTTAGGGCAACAAGGAAGAACCTTTTTAATTGTTTTGAAGTCAAAGTTTATCAGTTTGGATTTATTCAAAGAGAGAGATGATCGTTGGTGTTTTTTGTCCTCTTTTTCTCTCTCTCTCTTTTCGATCAAACTCCTTCTACGGGCGGCACAATCATCGTGCAAATATTTGTCCGTCGATAAGAAACAAATTGACACGTAAACTTGGCTCCCGCTCTGCGGTAATAACGGCGGCGTTGATCGCGCAAACATCGTGAAGTCCAACAGGGGACGAAGTGTATGTACTTATACATCGTATGTGTATTTTGTGTGTGTGTGTCTCGTCTCGAGAGATAAAGAAGAAAGATTTTTGCGTTCAGATGAGAATTGCTTCTTTATATTTTTTTCGTAAAGAGGAATAGTTAAATGTAAAACAAATAGTAATTTGGTGATTTCGTGTGGTGAACAAGTCGTTGGAAATTTCATTCGGTGTTTCTTTGAACGAAAAAAATTCCTTCCTTCGAGGAATGCCGTTCGAGTCGTCGTCTTCGGTCCATCGCTCCTTTCTAGAGCAGCCTTTTAGCTTCTCTCCTGGCTTTCGGCAAACAGGAAACGCTTCACCCTGCGGGACAGGAATTCGGTCAAGTATTCGAGCGTGTTCTCTCAGCTACTCGTCCTCTGACATCATTCTCTGCCCTTTCGATCAATGAATCGCCGTCTTGTTAGTTCACGATCTAGTCCCACGGAGTGACTTGCTTGGAAGCCAAAGAAAAAATATAGAAAATATTTGTCGAAGTTTGTAACATTGTAAAAGAATGTAGTCGAGTAGTTTGATTTCCGAATCAGTTCGGATTTTACTGGGTATTCGTTTGTTCATCCATCTCATTCGCATACAATTGGATTATAAGCAGGAAGAGATCCTCGTGAGTATTTCGCGTAATTTGTGATGCAATTGGAATGTGTAGAACGATTTTGATGAGTCTTAACGATTTTTTCTTTTTCCTCGTTTCGTTTGGAATTAGATCGCGGAAAGTAGGCTGCCGATGCTTCGAAGGTTCTTTTTACAAATTTGTCTTCTTTTTTTTTTTTTTCTTGTACGACAAAATTAGAAAACCGCGAACGGCAATCGCGCTTTGTCAGGAACGAAATTAGACGCTCGGGCCGCTTCTTCTCCCGAGAAATAAATTAGACGTCTCGGAGAAAGAGCGAGAAAGAGGGAGAGAATCATTATTTCGGACGATTCTGTCAGCTCTTTTGTGACGCCGCGCGAAACGGCGCCGCAAAGAATTTCCACGCGGAGTACGCGATGAATCATCCGGACGATACGCCGTGCGATTTTCCCTTCTGCGGGTTCCTCTCTCAACCCCCCCTCTTTCAAAATCTGTGCGATTAATCGTCCGCGATCATGAACTCGCGTAAATCCTTGGGGGACAAAAATCGAGAAAGAATTTTCTGCGGATCGTTAACCTCCACGTGATAAATTTCGATACAACCATCATACCTACGGTATTTATCTTTTATACGGACTACGAAACATTTATTACGACACTCTTAAATAAATATAGAAAATATTTAACTGTGCAGTATCATATCTTATGAATTGTTGAATCTAGAGATAGGAGACTAATATATTTATACATAATGATATAGGGTCTCGAGTTGAAATTTTAACTGCGATTTCACCCTCCAAAATGCTGTTTTAGGAGTTTGAAAAATATATGATTAATAAACTTCGGTTGAACCTCCAAGTGGCAGTTGTGTCCGACTTTAACCATTTGAGGGTCAAAACAAAGTTTAGACACTCGTTAATTTGTAACTTGAACTTAATAAGTCCACCACAGCATTTTGTAGGGTCAAAGTGAATCTAAATTCGAATAGCATATAAAAACAATAAAGAAAAATAGACTTGGGAGGGCCAAACTACGGTAAAAATTTCGACTCAGAGTATCTGACACGGCTGACGCCGGCGTCAGACCGCTCAGATTAACGAACAAACAATATTTTAAATCGTGAAACCGTACCAACCTCGCCACATTCTCGTGACCACAAATATTTTATTGTTCTTAGCCTCTACCTCCTTTATTATTCATTTATCCGTTTTTCCTCTTTTTGCCTACTCGCGTATACCCATGCAACATACGTGCGAAGCTTTGAGCCGCGAAAAGTGCGGGTAACGAGTCCCGGTGTCGCGCGAAGAGCGCAAAAAGAGGAAAACGAGTAAGTTTGGTGTGCTCGAGGGAAGAAGCTTCTCTGAAGGGGTTGCCGTTTATTTTCAGATCGTGCGCCCAGCGAAGGGGATCAACGTCGGTGCAAAAACAGCATGCCCCTGCCACTTCCCGGCTCCCTTACCACCAACGGAGAAGGTAACTATGCTCTTGAGATTAAACTCTCCCTTTTTAGACCGCGTTTGCTCCAGTTAAACGGTCCCACTCTCTGCTTGATGCATGATCAACCTCACGTACCGACGTAAACATGAATTTTATAGGGATAAATTTAATTGTTGTTGTTTTTCTACTAAATTAATTGGATCTAAATTGTTGTTACAAAGTGTCGAAAGCGATAACACATGAGATATTTTAGGATCGAGATAAAATAGTATTTCGTAGTGTCGGAGCGTAACGGTTGTTACGAGTTAGGTTCATCGGCTACGCCAATGGCCTCGGTGGCTACGCCTATATCCACGTGGCTAACCTTGAACGTCGCCACGAGAACGATTTCTTCTCTTCGTCTTCGCCTCGCGTTTTTCACTTCCGCGTCCTACAATCGAGATCCTACCGGCAAATTCGCCAACAGGTTCTTCTCTCTTTTTCTTTCACACTTTTTCTGGAAAAACAAGAAAGGGGGAAAAGTTTTGTCTCGACCCAGTAAGATAGAAAAGTTTGCTTTAGGTTTGTTTGGTTATACCGATTTTCTTCACCGTGTCATCCATTATTCTTTGTTTTATTTTCTTATTAGTTATCAGACACTCGGTATTTCTTTGTTTTGTTTTGTATACTCTTCATGTTTTCTTCAAACTTAGTCCCATATAACCTAGTTATCGTTTATCAAATTTCTCAGATCCTGGTCCGCTTTATCTACGCAGAATTTATTTATCAGAAATATATATATATATATACTATTTCGAGTTACTTGGAGAGCTCATCGTTCTACGAAAGAAAATTTGACGTCGCTCGAATTTCTCCGAGACGCCTTGCTCCTCTTCTTCGTCGCCGAAGAAATTTCCTCGGCACGGACGTTCCACGAGGCTGACGCGCGCGCAGGTTTTCACGCATGACGCACCGCGTGGTACGCGAACTCTTATTCGTTTTTCGGCTCGCTCCTCGTTGCTTCGCGGAACGCCCGAAACGTTTTTGGCCACGGCTGCAGGACGAGGGAAGTACTCTATTCAAAAGAAACACAGAAAGAGATGGGATCTTTCTTCCATTCGCTCTTTCTTTCGATATTTTCGTGAATTTAGGACAAGGTCGAGAGATAATTCTAATCGGATCGCAAAGTATCAGAATATTTATTTTGTTTTTTTTTTTTTCGGACATGGAGAAGGAAGATCAGCCTCGAAAGTTTAATCGAATCGGAAATGATCACAGTTGTTTTTTTTTTTCGCGTACACGTGTTATCGTCGTGAGATAGATAAAAGAAGGAAAGTCATCTCGAGAAACGTTTACGAGCCGAGATTTCCTCCTCGTGGCATCGAGAGGCCTTTGCTTTTACTATCTGCCTTTGCCAATGCAAAGGCCACTGCTCTAACGACGTCAGGCATTCCCAAGCCGGCAGCAAATTGCGTCCGTGGCGAAGTATTCTTCGCGGATGCCGAGGAAGAGCGAGAAAGAACGAACGAGAGAGACAGAAAGATTGACCGAGCCACTCGTCGAACTCTTCCAAGTAGCCACGCACTCGAATCTCCTTTTTAACGCTTCGTCTCGAAACTTCATTTCTGCACGTTGCTAGATCAAAATTTTCTTCACAAAACATTCAACCTTTTCTCTATTACCAGAACCATTAACGTTCGACGTATAAACAAATAAAACGATCCATGACGGGTTTCGGTACCTCTAACGTTAACCCAATTCCATCTTTAAAAGATCAACACAACTGGCTAAAAATGGGGTTCCACTTGAAGTTAGAGACACAAAGTACAGACTCAGTGATTATTTAATCATTGATATTTAAACAGAGTGCCCTGATTCGATCAAATCGATAAGATAATTCGATTGATCGTCCAATTGAAATTTTCTTATTCGAAATCAACATTTTTACCACTTGGCGAGAACGCCGCCATATTCGAAATATCGTACAACGATAGAGATAGGATGAAGAGTGAGGAAGACGAAAGAGAAAAAAAAAAAGGCGAGAGGAAGGAAAGCCGGCTCCCGGGATGCAGGTTTGAGAATGGCACGATAGGTCGAGGAAGGTGGGTGGCATTCGGCGCGACTGTTTGAGGGAACAGGGGGACCCCTGGCGCCAGACAGCTGCCGCGTGTCTCGACCTCGCTCGCTCTCCTTTCCTCTTTCTCCTCTCCTCTGGTCTCGCCACTACCCTCCTCTCTCTCTTTCTCTGCAACGTTCGCATACATACATACATACGTACCCGACTCGGCTCGCTATTTTATTGATTTATTTTGGCTCTAGCTCTCTCTCTCTATCTATGTATCTCTCTCTCTTTTCCTTCGAAGCAGACGATCGATCGACATACGACGTCGAATCTTAACTCTTCTCTGATAATCTCTTCTTTTTTTTTTAATCCCATACGTGTGCTTTAATTATTATACGCGTCGAAATTTAAGCTCTACGCTACGCTGTCCGGTCGAAATGATTAATCTGATATTTAAAGAGTGAACCGTTCCGATCATTTATCAGAAGGTATACACTCTACGTCGTTCTACCTACTCGCCCTGGTGTATTAGCCAATATCTTGTTTTCGACGTGGGTCGTACCTCCGGCGTCGTCCTCCCATCGCTACGGTGAGGATTCAATTCCGCCATTTTTTTTTTTTTTTCCTTCTTTCTCTTCTTCCTTTCCCCTCGATGAATTACGCAGAGAACGTGACATTAAATATGCAGGCATTACGCGCACACGTAAGAGATATCATCCTACGTGTGTATATTCGGCTAACTTATTAGCGGAATATTAACGAGGAGAGCACGGGGACCGTGAGAAAGGGGACGAGTTAAATCAGATTTTAGTGGGTACATTTGAGGTCTCTCACTCGCTTGGAAACGTGAGGATGAGGTTATGTCCCTTGGTAACACCCACGTATTCTCCTGTTGCTCCGCAACAGGTTGCTCTCTCTCTCTTTTTACTCTCACGAGATCCGAACACCCTCCAGTCAGAATGGCAGACTCATTACGTCCTTCCCCTCTTATTTTCTTCTTCCCATTCCAGTATCTATCTCTTTCTTTCTTTTTCTCGTTCAACAGGCGGTCAGTATTCAGGTCTTTCACTTTCTCCGTGACTTTAACAAATTTCTTTCGGAACTTCTTCGGACTGATTTAGTAACAACGTTGGATGTATTTTTGGAAGTTAGGTATTGGATAGAAGTATTTAAAGTTTTTTTTGGAAAAGATATGATGTATATCTAAGAAAAGTTTTTTCTTGGTTGGATATTCAAGCAAGAGGGTCAAGGTCGTGCCAGAGATTCGATCGATATTCTTGGAAGGTAGACACCATCTTACGACACGTGAGGGAAAAGACAGCTTCCGTGATCGACCCAGTTAATTTTTAACCGATTGGGTGATCACCGTTTGAAGAACTAAGTGATTTTTATCACGGATACCTTCTTTCCAATGATTCACTCGACATATACGTGCATCGTACGATCGGTCACGTTTCCCATGTTCCTCGAAATCCGTGGAATCGATCGCGTTGCGTCAGCTTTCGTCACCGTTCGAAGTCGCTAGAAAAGAGAAGCGAGCAAGATCGTGCGAGTGCACGAGCCAGTCACTCGAGAACCGATGGAAAAGAACGATGGCGTGTAAGAAGATGATGAAGAAATGGGGGGACGGCATGAAATCGAATTGGATCAGGCTACTTGAGAAGAGCCGGAATGAAATCGCGGCGCGAATAAGCCTCTTAATAAAATGAAGGACTGATTGCTCGACGACGTCGCCTTAGCCGTCTTCCTTCTACTCCCGTCCCTTTTCAAATACTCTTTCTTATTCTCTCACTCTCTCTCTTTCTCGTCTTAAGAGATCCGTTTAGGTCGACGGCCTCGATCTTTCGATCGAAGCGAAAATAGATCCAGAAGTGGTGCTCTCCTCGTTTAACTATATATCATCGTTACGTACTTTTACGCCGTCGGTAAAGCCGTCGAGCTAATCTCACGGAGGGGGTCTAATAACGTAGTACGAAACCACTTTGCGCGACACTCGATTTTATCCCGTCAGTTCCCATTGTCACCTGTAAGTGACATCTTTTTTAATGCGATCAGATTTTTCACTTTTATTTGTGGTTAGTCGATAACCCGTCTAATTTTATCATTAAAACCACCCCTAACGTATTAAAAGATCTTACAGCAATAAAACATAATTAATGTTATTTTAAAGCAAAAAGAGTGACAAATGTGTCGTTCATTGTAAAAGTGGTGGAATCACATTTGGAAATGGAATCACATTTTCGTCACGGAATATTTTGGGTCTTACAAGAGGAGGACCAGACTTGTGGGTCACCGATTTTGCTGAATTTTTGCACAGAGCTTCTTTACCCGAATCTATTGGACACGTGTTTTGCCAAAAGTGACAACACTCCGCCGTTTTATTTTAAATTGGAGATCAAAAGTCAAAGTTTGCCAATCGAGCCCCCCATTCAAAATGTATACCTATAATTACTTATTTCTGTACTTATGTTAATAATTCGATACAAAGACGAAATACTATCACAAAGTACTGCCAAAACGACTCGAACCCCAAATCAAAAAGTAGACAGCATATCCTAATTATTTAAAAAACGTTTTTTTTTAATAAAAATACTTTTCACCTAATTTTTTATTCTCAACGTGCTTGTAAAATTTCACATTGATCACTGAAATCTGATTTTGTACCTCAAATTAAAAAAAAAACGGTGGAGTGTTGCCACTTTTGGTAAAACACGTGTCCAATCGATTCGACTAAAGAAGCTTTGTGCAAAAATTGATAAAAATCGGTGACCCACGGGTTTGGTCCTCCCCTTGTTAATGAGAGGGGGGTCGAGGTCCCGCCATTTTGATTACAGCAACATCGATAACGGCATATATTATATCGATCAACCGATCGCACCAGTCGTCCCGATTACGCGTTCGCTCTCAAATTTGTCGTTGTTAATTATAAAAGCGCAGGCGCGCGCGCGCGTGCGTACGATCGTAATCGCGCTTAACCTTACGCTCTTCCATGCTATAAGATACGAGTTTATCGGAGCGTACAAACAAGCTCGTCGTCGTTCTCGTTGTCGTAACGACGATAGACTAAATTAATAAAACACGGGAGTACACGCACTTTTGTACACAGAGAAACACGTATACATGTAATACATCATGGTATTTCATCCAAAACGCGAGCACGACTCGAGTGATGGATAGGCTAGAAGTTCGAGGAAGGCACGATCTTGATTAAACGAATAATTAAATTACAATGCGTTGCGCTAGCACGAAATAATCGTTCCTCGAAGCGTTACTAAAAGAGAAAGAGAGAATGCGTAAGATATACGAGGCTATCTGTCAAAGTTCGCATCACCCTTCCGAGAACTATTCTCTCACGCTTCTTTCCCTATCTATGGAATTCTCGTGAAAGACAAGTCCATGATTTCCGATCCACGAAATCGATGATCTTATAATTCATCTTATAGTGGACAAGATATATGGATGTCATCAGTGGTAAATGAAATTAGTTTATGATAAATTAACTCTATATTGGTTTGTGTAAATTGAAGTCACCCACATATCTGTTTTTTTTTTTTAAATCTCATGATTTTACTACTAAAATTTAATAGATTTTTATTGTTAAAGTAAAGTAGTAGGTTCACATATGCATAAATGTGTATAAATTTTACATATTGTAAATTAACTGTTTAGCTTATATCAGAAGATAAATTTCTCCTAAATTCAACTTATAAAAAATTAACGAAACAAATGTAATAATTTTTCTGTCACGATCGGATGTAGTCAAATATTTACCCCTTTTTAAATTATTATAAACAATAATCAAGAAGTAATCCTAAATTACAATTCTCACTGACTCATCCAACACTCGTACACTCGCGTGAAGATTTGGTCAATGAGACGACGAGCTTTCACAAGCGGCACTTCGAACTTCTTTTTTACGAGCCATGTTTCGGGCCTACGCCAATGGGTCCGAAAGCATCCTCGATCGGGCACGATCTTTTCGTTGGGACCGGTCTGGCTCGTTCTTGTGAATGGCCAAAGAGATAGTGAAAAGGAAGAAGGAGAAGAAGACAAGGGGAAAGGGGAGTCGCAGGCGCCTTTCGTTAATGTCGTCGTATCGAGACGAGATTGAATTTCCACGGGGGCCTTCGGCTTAAGTATCTTCTGTCTTTCTCTCTCTCTCTCTCTCATACAATTTCTTGGCCATGTGTTTCCATCTTCCGCTTCGCCCACGCGCTTGGAGCCCACGTCTACTCGCGCGGACAGATTTCGAATGGGGAACTTACGCGCGATTATTCGTTGGTTAATAAGAGTGTATAACGATAAATGGGGACGCGAATGGTATAGACGTTTAAAAGGCGATAATCATAGATAAACTCAAGAGAAAAGTCACAATCATTGTCGTTTCTTCTATCTCTCTCTATATCTCCGTTTCTATTAACAGGAAAGAAGCGTGTAATAACAATGATAGTAAAACGACGAGAATCGGTATATAATCGATATATAATCGGTAAACGGCGCCTTTCACGGCTTAGAATCGCGTGGGTGATTCGCGTTTCGTATTCGATAGGCGAGGCAACGAAGCGCGGCGAGTAGCCCGACTACTACTACTACTACTTGCCTATCCTCGAGACGATAATATCGGTGGCTCTCTGTCGTTGGAAAACGAGGTTATCGAAAAAGTCGCAGAGCTTTCGTGTAGGAAACGTCTCTAGATGTGGGATGATGGGGGATCTTGTGGGAGGCTTTCCGGAAAGCCTCGAGCTTTTTCGAGTTGATTAACTACTTGCTACGTTTGTTTGATGATGGGGTGATGGTCCAAAGAAATTGCCAATTTTTGTGTAGCAGAACTAGTAGCTAGATTACTTGTAATATTGGGAATGAGAAAAAAAATCAAGATAAATTTTGTTGAGTTTCATGAGCTCTTTTAATCCAAAAAATAGCAATTTTTGGTGTAGCAGAACCAGTAGCTAAATTACTTGTACTATTGGGAATAAGAAAAAAAATAAAGAAAAATTTTGTTGAGTTTCATGAGCTCTTTTAATCCAAAAAAATAGCAATTTTTGTATAGCAGAACCAGTAGATAGATTATTCGTAATATTGAGATTGGGAAAAAAAATTTTTTTAAATGGAGACAAATTTTGTCAAGTTTCATGAGCTTTTTTAGTTCATCTCTGAACATTACGAAGTCATCTCGTCCTCTGGTATCTCGCAAAAGCCTCGGGCCGAGTGCAAACGCACCTTTATGGGCGCGATCGTGGAGAGAAAACAGTAGGAGTGTTTGCAGAGAGGCCGATCGCACACGCGTTCATACGATGGAGAGGAGACGAGAGGAAAGGAAGTAGAAATACTCGGGAATTAAGCCGCGCACGCGTAACTCCAAGCTCGTATGCTTATGCACGCGCTAATTGCTCCGGCAATTTTGCGCTATGCGTTCCAGATTTTCCTCAATCTCCATACTCTCCCTCTTTCTCTCTTTCAATATTGGAAAAATACGCAAGTTATCTTGTCACATGCACGTACGACAGGTGGGCGATCAAAGTATCAATATATAGCGTATAAAGATGCATTCGTTGAGATGGGTCGTATGGAAATAGTTTGGAATAATCAAATATGTCGATTCTACGTGATCTTTTTGAATACAATTAACTTTTTTAATTTATACCTACATCATTTGTTTAACAAACAAAGTTCTAGTTAAAATACTTAGGATCATGTTAGGATTTCTCACAGAGTACACTTTCGTTATCCCCGAAAGCGAATAGTCGCATTCCTTTCCCTACGAGAACTCTAAACATCACTTCAAAGGAAACGTTCCCCGAAAGTAATAATTACTCAGAAATCTGATCTTGCACCATAACGACTGGATCGTCGTCGTTCCAACTCTTTCCAAAGATCCCTTTCTATCGCGATCGAAGACGAGCCGTTCGTTTATGATGTAACTAACCGACTTCGTAAGATCGAAGAGAAAGAGAACAGGAAAGCTATGCGCGAGTGAAGTTCGGTCGAGTTCCCTGCGTTCTTACACCACTGGCTGTCTGCGCTCTTGCAAAATTACCGAACGCGGTCTCAAAGTGCATATCTCGAGCATGCCTCGAGGAGGTGGGGAGGATAGCTCGGTAGCCAGAGAGAGAGAGAGGGAGGTTAAAAAGAAAGAAAGAGAGAGACCGTCAGCGGGTGTGACGTTCGGCGAACCTGCGAAAAAAAAAACAGATATTTACCCTATCTCTCTCTCCCTTTTTCTCATACACACGAAAAGAGAGAAAGAACATTTTATAGTAACCATCCAAGTGTGTACGTTCACGTAGCTCTCGGGGTATGCATACACGCGGTCGTGTTTATATAGGGTCAAAGAATTGGCCGTCGGGGAGTGCAGAAGACAGGAGGTCGTAGAAGGACGTGGTAGCAGCGTGCGTGGCTACGACAACGCCGGTAGTGGGGGTAAATGGTGGGGAGGAGGTACGCCGGGTGCACGGCTATCGGGTGATCAAGCGAGTCGAGCGTGGTGGGGGCGCTACCGTCGCGGGAGTGGGAGAAGCCGGCGTCATGCGAAAGAGCGAGCGAGACAGAACGAGTCAAGTCGGGCTTGTAAGAGAAAAGAGTAAAGGAGAGAGAGAAGGAAAAGAGAGGTTAGGCGGCGCCTGGTATGTGGCGCCTTCACTGGCGTCGGGCCATCTTTTATTCTGCCATTACAAAGCGTCAACACGTATCTTATATAGGCAAGACACGGTCTCGTCCTCTTCGGTACATATATGAAACCTCCTTCCCGATGTATAATATCGTTGTCTTCCTCGTTTTACGACCACGTTCGAGTGACTTTTTTCTTCCGTTGATTTTTATCGATCGGGAGTAGGCTTCGTTTCTCATTTGATTAATTTGTCACGGCTTTGATGCTGATTTTATTCGGAGTTAAACCTGGGCTCGTTTCATTAAGATTAGCCTTGCTAGGGATATCTTTCACCTTTCGTTTTACTTTCACGACGCCATTTTTCGATAAGTTTCTCACGTGATCGGAATCATAGGCGTCGCGTTCTATTTTTTAAAGAAAAAAGTTTAGTACTTTGATGAAGTTCAAAGTAATACGCGATGTAGACAGACAGAAGTTTTGAACTGTGGTTATCGTTGTTACGAGATGAAACTACTTCGTTTAGTCTTTAATTCGTTCCAGACGGGGTCTCTCTTCTTCTAAAAGATCCACTTCTCTGCGAGTCCCATCGTTGGTAGACTTCTGCGTCACGAAAAAGAGTCATCGATCATTATTCCCTCGGCGTTTTCTCAAGGGGCTTTCCGAGGTGGAAAGGCACGACGGCGATGATATTAATTTTAGGCGGGTACTAATTTTAGAAATACGCGTTTACATCGCAGCGGCGTTGCGCGCGCGCGCGTGAACGAGCTAGCAAAGCGAACGAACGTTCCTCCACCTTACCAACGATTTTAATATGTCGACCGATACTCGGCTATAAACATCGTTTATGACTATACGTCTTTCGTGGTATTCTCAACACGTACTTTCGGCATTCGCGGTTTCGTAGTCACGTACAAACTGCCATACGTATGATATCGAAGTGCGCCCGCGCGCAATTCACGCGTGGGCGTTCTCAGAAGGAGGAAATGCAAACATTGGAAGACGAAACGATGGAGATATATATATATATCATTTATTTTATATTGTTTATTAGCAATAAGACTTCGTTGAAATATACACAAGCACGTGGAATAATTTCGAACTTTACAGTGGGAGAACGAGGAATGGTTTATAGCTCTGTTGTCTTCGTTCCTATCTGCTTCTTTTTTACATGGTGTATTATGCCGGTGCATACACGGAAGGTTAAAAGATCTTTGAGAAAGTTATCGACGTTGAGCCGACTACCTGAGGGGTTCGTTGAAGGGGAAAAAAGACTGATTCTTTTTTTTTTTCTTCTTTCCCATGTCTGTCATCGATCGAAAAGCAGTTCACTACTCTTTTACTTTCGCGACACTATTTTTATCACCGCCATCGTTCGATAACTTTGTCACGTGACTGTCACTTCAAACATGGCGTACATTTCGAACATCTCTACATTATTCGGACCTTCGGTCAATTTCAAGGCAAACAGATTTCTCTTCGTTTTCTTCGATTATGCGTGCGAGGTCACGGTGAAAATGATTCCATGAGTACAGCATGCGGATCATCGGTCTTGACAGTGATCATTATCGTTCCATAAATGTTCCGAAGTCCTACCGATAGAATGTTAAAGAAGAGGCGTGAGCAAGTCAATCTTCGATTCGATCGCGTTTCGTTTTCTACCTCGAGTGCCGTGAATCATTCTCGCGTAAAGGAATGTTCGCTATTAGACTCGTCGTTCTACGTCTATTCCATAATTCTCATTCCTAACCTGTCTGAAACTTTTGTCACTTAACCTTAAATAATTTGAACTACGGACATGTACCAACTACACTTATCTATAATTTACATAGTATTGCCACTACTTTACTCGTGTATAAGTAACAACTTTCGACCAGGTTGCCTTCGATCGATAGTGTGATTTTAGAAGCGAGATAAAAATTCGACGATTTCTTAATAAATATTCATGAAGAAATAGTAGAGTTTCTTTCTTCAAAAAAAGAAGAAATTTTATTCACTAAACTCAGTCGGTAAAACAGAGCGCACGTATGCATACCTACACGTAATGGGACCACACGCGTCGCGAAGAAGTTACGCGCGGAATCGAAAGCGCAACCCTGGATGGCAATCAATTTTTGGAGCTCGATGGCACGCGTGGCACCGTGCCTCGGGCTCACCCGATCCGTCACTGGCTACGATACAGGCGCCACTGCCCGAGTACGGTTTGTCCCCTTATCTTAGGCAAACAACGTTCCTCTAAACTCGCCGTCGTAGTTGTGTTCGTATCGCGAGCACTCGTCTATTTAACCAGATACACATATACACGTGCGTGCTCGCGCCGGCTATGCAGGCGCGTGCTGCGCCGCGTATTTTTAATCGTCGCGCTCGGTGGACCGCCCGGATATACCTCCGTTCGCATAACTCGATCCCTCTTGCGCTTTTACGACAGAAATTTGATAAAAAGAGCACGTTTTTGTAGAATAGTATGAATCTTTGATTTTTTGAGAGTTTGTATCAAATTTGCCGCCATCTTGGAATGCTTCACTTAGAGTTTTGAAACGTTCGAAAAATCGTTGATATAATTTTTCCCATACTCATACTTTGAAAATAGTTTAAAATCAATGGCATCGATTCAGGGATCCATGGATATAATATTTTAGATCTACTATGGGTTGTAGAAATTTGAAAAAAAAGGATGGGTTCTAATGTGTACGCTCCTGCTATAGAAGAATCGTAGGTTATGTCGAACTAGCAGCCGGTCGTTGCGCTCGCGAGCTCTTGTGTGGACACATACCACATAGATGAACATACATAGCCATAATCATGTGCGACGAAACGACGGCGACGTCCGTCGTTGTCAACGACGGGTGCGTCGGTGGCCGGTTTTCTCGGCACACGGTACGCGCGTTCGTTAGGTATGCGACACGTATGGCGTACCTACACCCAGTCGTGCTGCCGTACGGTCGTAGAAAGGCCGTTTGAAGGACAAGGGTCACGTCTGAACACCGATATATATACGCGACACCGGCCACTACCTTTTCTACCTTTACCGTATAGTAGCCATGTAGTCCGTTGTGTTTCACGCGCACACGACTACTCTCGACGCTCGTGTCACGTCCAAGCGTGTTTATTACCTGCTTCGGTAATTAACGATGGCTCGCTCGACGGAATACACTTCGTGGGTGGTTCATGAAAGGATCTTCGAGTAGTCATTTTTTTTTACAATTGCTGATGATTATAAAGAACGTTGATAATTGGTGATATTTTCAAAATGGCGATAATTTACTAGAATAACCTCAGTTTTTGAGAAATAGAGAGAAACCAAGTGGTGTGGTCTCTCTCTCTCTCACATATGATCTTTCTGTTAGATACATGTGTGTGTGTGTGTTTGAGAGAGACGCGTTTAATGGCTCCCAGCACGCACGATTCTTGCGTAGTCGCGCTCGCGAGCACGCGAGAGTCGCCGACGGGCGCAACACACACCGTGTCGTAAGTGCGGCACCTACGGTTACGCAGCTACTACTTGGCTTGGCCGTGCCAAGGTTGGGAACCTTATCTGAGAGAGCTTCAGGGTGTTTGACCCAACTGGGAAAACACATTGGCACTCGCGCGACGCTTTGCGTTTCGCCTTCTCTCTCGCTCGCTCTTTCCAATGCTGCTACTACGCCCGAGTCTCTCTCTCTCTCTTTTCTCGTCGATATCCTTAAAGCCTCGTCCACAATCGTCCTTTGTTCTCTCGATGTACGTACGACTGGGATAAGATCGATGTAAACGCGAGTTTTCTCTCTCTCACTTTCTTTCCCGTTCCGTGAATGCACGTTGTAACGACAAAAGTTCGTGTCCTCGCAGATCCTATCTTCGAACGTCTTTTTCAGCGACGAGAAAGCATAATGGAAACCCCCGTACATAGTCGATTTATCGAGAATCGATCTCTCGCTTCGCTAGTGTATTAATATTGCCAAACGTTCGTCTCTTATTTTACTATGGTACTTTTCTTGGTACACGTTGCTGAACATTTTCGGAAAATTCTAATTTTATTCTCTTATTAGCAAGAAAAATGATTTCTCACTGCCCGTGGTTAGAATAGAGCTTTAGAATTTCTAGAAAAACTGGTTAGAACATATTCCAACGTCACGTCAAGTTCGAGGAATGTTCCAATTAATCGATCGACTTTTCACGCTATCGTTATTTCCTTTTTTCCTAATCATTCAAATTTATTCGCGCGCCGCACGAGCCCTACGTATCAAACGTAGAGGGCGCTCACGATACTCGAGATCGAAAGGCAAGCCATCATACGATTGGTCGGATGGATAACCTCAAATTTATGACTTTTACGCTCGTGTAGAAGGTTCAAAAGAAACTTTTGACACGCGAGATCAACGAAGGTCCGGGTAATTAATCGATGCTCGCCCCGTCACGCTTTAAAAAAAAAGGGGAAAAAAACAGGAGAGAAGAGATACATATTCGTTATCATCGGCGGGCTGTTCGCCACTGCTTCGATCATATCGCATTCCAAACGAGACTCCAGATGCTTTAGCCGGCACTGTCGCGTGTCTCGGGACACGTTATTTTTTCTCCCATTCGTGTTTACACACGCTCGCGTACAAACACCTTGCCGTATCGCTGCCCGTGCCGATTGGTATGCGACAGAGAAGGTCGACTTCTTGAGATCTTCGAGCTGTTGCGGACGATTCGACGTGTCCGTGATCTCTTAGAATCACGGAACTATTCGATGATCGGAAAAGATCGAACGTTGACTTTCTTAAGTGAAATGATTCGATGTAATAACGAGAGAATAGACTATACTGTGTATTTTGTGATTTAGTATACATATACCTTCGTTGGGTATATATACTGTATGGTCTCAGATCGACAATCGATCGTTCGAGCACTTACCCTCGAGCGTCTGGCGCGCCTCATTTCTGTAAAACCAAGTGGGCGGTTATATCTCGGGGATAGTTAAAAGACAAATGACCCTAAATCGAAAAACTATAGAACCAACAATAAGTTAACCTCTGTATTAAATATTATAGAATTTACCAGTCTAATACCTAAGTCATATAAAATCAAAAATTCATATCTACAGTCAAGTAATTCGAAAATGGTCGCCGTTTATTTTATCGACTGTTGTCGAGAAAAATTTTGATATCTCCGGTCAAAGACCAAGCACCGGAGATCGTAGAAAATTTGTCTTTCGTCGTTATAACATTTAACACCAGTTTCGTATTTCGAATTTGTCGAATTTTTGAATATTCCAAGATGGCGGCCGGCCGTAGTGGCGGGCTTTTCGTAAAAATTCGAAAGTTTGAGACACGGTAAGGACGAGACCGACGAAGACAACAACCGAAGGCAACGACGAAGACGACGGGCGACGCGACAGGCGTCCTTGCTCCAACCACTCGCGCTACTACCGATGACGTAATCGTCGCGATACCCCGCAATCTTGGCGCCGCGGTAAACTCGTAATATCTATTTTTATCTGGTGGAAGCAGAGGAGCCCCGCCTCACCCCACGTCGCGCTAACGCGACAGAGCTTCGACACACCCGTTCGTCTCTCTTTCCACGTCCTTTACGTTCCTCATCCTCCTCTTCGCTTTCTTCCACTATCTCATAACCTCGAAATCCTATAACGAACGAATCATCCGCAACGATTCAATGCGGTTAGCTATATTTCAAGTAACCTTACAATCCAATTCCTACGATCGTTTACTCAATTTACTTGGATTTCCTTTTATCCAAAAGCTTTCTAAGCGTATCGGAAGTTATCACGATTTATGGTAACATTCGAGTTCGATGCTAGTACTTTTTAACCTCGAAATTACTTTCTCGCGTAGGACAATCGTTCTTTTTCCGTTTGGACATATATTTTTCAATGGTTAAATCTTCGTCGGTAAATCGTCTTTACCGTCGGTCGTTAATGACAAAGATGGCGCCAGCTTGCTTCGATTGGTTAACGATCGCGATCGTATTTATTTTAAAAGTATCAACCTGTATCCAATCGTTAAAATTTTTGTCGCTAAAAGTGATAAGAAAGACAATGAGTCGTCTTTGGAAAGTATCATAGGGCTGTGGGAAGTGAAAAGAAAAATGTAAAAGTCCAAATTCCGAGGTAACAGCAGGTCGATTGCCCACATACCGTCAACCTGCACCTTCCCTCTTCGGATTCTTTCCCCTTTCTCCGTCGTTCGGTCTTGTCTAGTCTCGAATCTGACTGGCGCCGGCGGCGTACCCACGACGGACGTCGAGACGCGTGGGACTTTCTGAGTCTTCCTTCCATTCGTTCATATGTGTGCGTACCAACGTTTTACTAGCAACTGCGAAGAGGAATGGTGAAGATTGGGCCTTTTTGATAGGACCGTTTCTAGGAATTTTCTTTATCGACATAGTGGTACCATATTTTCGAAATTTCCCACCATTCACGATGCGCCATCTTTAATTTCGATCGAACAAACAAGCCTCGATAGCTTTTTCTAGGAAGTTTCTTTATCGATCGAGTCACTTTGTACATTTTCTGTTTCACCATTTCTTTTTACATCAATTTTCATTTACGAGTAATACAATTTTAAATGTTTTTCAGATGAGACCGGACAAAAGGAATGGTGTACCTTAGCATATTGGGAACTCGGTGGTCGAGTGGGCCGTCTTTACCCGGTGGAACCATTAACGGTGAACGTCTTCGATTCTTTACACGATGGCGACGGTCTCTGTTTGGCGACTCTCGCGGAAAATCACACGGCACCGCCCTCGGTACAAAAAACTCGCAGCAAAATTGGTCTCGGTAAGTTTTCTTCGATAATTCAATCACTAAAAAGTTTTGTCGATATTTTTTTTTAAGTTTTAACTCTTTGTACTCGACTATTAACTGTGAGGCGACATATATCAAATATTATACTATTTCAATTCAAATAATACATTACTAAATTGTAAAAAAGAAATATATTTGAATTATTATCAAATTATTATTAATAAATTAATTAGAAAAAAATAGAAATGAGTTACTTTTAGATACTTACCTAAGCCTACAGATTACCTAAGAATTATTCACACGATCTAACTCCATGTTCTTTGTCTAACAGGTCTCATGCTGAGCCAGGAAGCCGACGGTGTGTGGGCGTACAACAGATCGGAGAGCCCGATTTTCGTGAACTCTCCAACCCTGGACGATCCAGAATCACGAACGCTCTTGGTATACCGAGTACCGCCAGGTTTTTGTTTAAACATCTTCGACCGAGCCAAAGTCCTTCAGCTTCCTTCGTACAACACCATTGGGAACACGAGAAGTTGCGGTAACGCGGCTTCCGGTTTCTCATCCGGCCCAGTCGACATAAACTCCGTCCGCATCAGCTTTGCCAAGGGCTGGGGACCCAAGTACTCGAGACAGGAGGTCACATCTTGTCCCTGTTGGCTCGAGGTTCTCTTAGCACCGTGTAGGTGATCCGCGAGAGTGCTCGCGACGATCGAACGTTCGCGCATCTTCTTTCAAGTCTGTTTCTTCCTCTTCCTCGTCCTTGGTCAACCTGGACGGAACGATCGCTCCAGAAATAATCCAGTTCTACCGTGACATCAAAGACGACTGGAGAACTTTTTGTTGGGCGAGAACGAGAGAGATGTCCTGGGATAATCAGGGATTATTCAAGCAGGATTGGTTCAATGACCTGCCCAATATATGTTTCTGGTGCCGTATCTACACAACATCTCGTGTACTGTGCCTTTCTCAGCATCCTTCCAGTCGTAGTACTACGAGAGTCAATCATCGGAAGGAATACAGGAACGAAAGCACCAGGGCTCAAGTTAGACGAGAAGAACGCAAGCCCTGTTCGAGATGATGGAGCTTCGTACTACAGTAATACCATATACTGTGATAAGACTTCGCCGCGTTGTTTTATTCGCTGCGACAACGCGTGTCTTCTTCCTTCAATTTTTCGAACGATCGAAAGTTCAATGGAACGCGAGGGAACCGCGATAACGCAATAAAATCAAATTCTTTAATACTTTCTTTTCTTTTCCGACTCGATCCGAGATAATTCATACACATACATGAATGATGATGATGATCTTAACGTGTCAAGTATAATGTATACGTAAATTCTACGTAGAAGTCAGAGAAAATAAAAGGAAGGAAAGAAAGAACGAAGCGTTTGTTCTACGTAATAAATACATACAGACAATTCTAATCGTATCGTGAGAAAGCTCGTGTAGGTCGACGACAAGAACAATCGCAAAGATTCGTTCTTGAACACTTTCGAAAAAGTTACGCTTAACGATCGCGGCGATCTTTCATTATCGAACGTTTATTGTCTACCTAGCAAAGTATATTACGCGTTGCTAGTGATCATTGACGATGATGATGATGATGATCGATGATGCTAAAGAGGAAAAAAAAAAAGAATTTTCACACAAAATTCCTTCGCGTTATCTTCGTTTATCTCTTCCAATAAGACGTCCTACTCGATCCACGTTATTCATCGTAATAATTACGCGTAATAACAATAATAATAATAATAATAGTAATAGCAACGGGATCGGTAGTAGTACTCTTCAGGGTCCTCCCAAATTCGATTGATGAAATCAAAATCATAAAATCCTGTCTGTATTTATGCGGATGATCGTGAAAGTTGTCCGTGAGTCATTTAGTTTAAAGAAAATATCGGTTAACATTTTGCAGCAATTTTTTGTTCCAAAATCTTTTTATAATTATTCTAATGTAAATAAATGAGTTAGGTTCTTTAATTTTGGACTAGTTTTTCTGATCATCGGCATATTTATTTGCACGAATTATTCGCGATCGGATAACGCCAGAGAGAAAGAGATAGAGATATTTATCGAATTACGTGATTCGTCCCCGGTTGGAGAAAATCGTCATTCAGAGCGTTGCTGTAGAACACGGACCAGTTCAACGATGATAACACGACGCGACTCTTGTCTCTTTTGCCACGAGATAAGACGCACACACACGCGGAAGTCGATCGAGCATTATCGCGAGTAGATTTCGTGGAATGCTCGCGAGTACTGGTTTCGCGATCGATTCGATCGAAGTCTTCCGAAAAAAAGGACTTTACGATCGTTTCAAAGGATCATTCTATCATAAAATAAATCATTTTGTATAGTAATGGGTTTTTTAATTTCTTCAAAATTAATTCTTTTTTTTTGGATAATAAAAACATTGTGAGAAATTTTCATTGTGTATAGTATGAATAATTTATAGTTCCAAAGATATTATTATTTGAGCATAGACGTGGTATTGAGTGTTTCAATATTTAAAAAAAAAAATGTTTGTTTAGCAAGATAAAAGTGTTACTACGAAAAATGATTAATTTTTTATGGAATGGTTCATAGGGGGGCGATTACGGAGAGGAGACTTTTCCAAGATAAAAAGTGAACGAGAACCGAGTCAATAAACGTTTCTTTCGTATGTCATACGAGATATTCAACAACGAAGGCTGCTTTTTTCATTATTGTAAATATAAATGCATTTTCGATTACGTAACAACTCGTAGATCGAACGATGAGGACGAAGAGGAAGAGCGAGTTGTTGTTGTTGTTGTTGTTCTTATTGTTGTTGTTGATGTCATTGGCGAGCATCGTGCGTATACCGATTCGCAAGAATTTAATGCCTCTTTGTGCCTAGAAAACGCGAGGATGAGCTCAGGATGAATTCCTGAGATGAATGTGTCGCGTCTCGTCATGAGATGAGAGAGAGAGAGAGAGAGAGAGTAAAAGGAGAAGTCGTACTAAAATTAATGGTAGGACGTAAATATCGCCACTGGAACGACAAGAACTGTCGCAACGAGAGAGTTCTATGAAAATGGAGAAAGATAGAAAGAGAGAAAAAAATATTTCCAAATCACTATAATTTTTATATATTTTCAAAAATGTAGAAAGATGAAAATGTTGTGATGCGACGAGTCTCTAAAATTAACGCCATTTTTTATGAGCTTAGTTAAAATAAAATAAACTTTTCTCTCTCTCTCTCTCTCTTTTTTCATTTCTTTTTGTAATTAAAAAATTAGATACAAAAACAAGGTCGTGAGAAATGGATAAAATAAAAAAAAAATGGTTGGAAATAGGCAATAGGAACAGTTCCTCGTTGGCGAGACCAAATGTGTCGGCTTCTCGTCTTCATCGAAATAGACGAAAAACAAAGATAAAAGACGAATTTCTCTGCACGGAATCCGCGTCTGTGAAACATAGTGCCTTTCTAGCCGTTCACCATTTAAATTAAATTAGTGATTAGAAGCCGATGGAAAATAGAGAGAGAGAGTTACTATTAATGACTCATTAATCGTCGTACGACGTTGAACGAATCACGTGAACGATCGATTAATAAATGCTTAGCGTACGTTGTTCGAAAACAGCTCGTTTTTAAGCTTATTTATAACAATTTATAGCGATAGAAAGAGAGAGAAAACCAAGTATAGATAGATCTTTTTTAAATAACATCCTGTATGTATTCGTACATAAATCCATAGATCATTTTCAAATTTATCGAAATTAACCACACATACATATACATGTGCAGTATACATTTTAAACTTTTCTACAACCATCTCTCGTTTTATTGGTTTAAAACACGCAACACTCAGATTAGCTTAACCCAAAGTTCAGGAAAAATATTGGAAAAAAATCATTAATTGAACTTTATTACTGAACTCGATTGTTTATTCATAAATAAAATTTCTCGATAAATCGTACTGCATACTGTAGTAAGCGCGAGGTCAGAAGATTAATAGATATTTTCGGTCGCGCATAGTGACGTTCGTAACGCGTCGTACGACCTATCGATTGATCGATAGATCACTAAAAGAAAAAAAAGCTTCTAATCGTATACTCATTCGTAGTGTTGCAAGAAAACGAATCGAAATCATAAATCGTTCTTATCGGCAAAAATTCCGCGACTTCGTCGTCGTCGAAGATCATTACGCCCCTACCCGCCGTCCGCTCCTCCCCCTCAATACCCTTTTTTCTCGACATTTGACACTTAATTTATTTATTATCGTTATTAATCGCGCAATCGAGAACGGACTCGCGCTTGATCCATTCGCTCTCGAAATTTTAGCGAGATCAATCACGTGAATATTCGGTTTCGTCCATTTTACGTCTTATTATTATTATTATTATTAATTATATTACAATTATGATTACTATTACTATTATTACTATTATTATTAATATTATTATTATTATTTTTATGGATGATGTTACGAAGAAGAAAAGAAACGGATTCCAGCGATCGGAATGACGTTTTCTAGTGCCTTAACGGGGAAGAAAAAGAAAAAGAGACAAAAAAAGACGTAGGGGCGGGGGGGGGGGGGAGGGAAATAAAATAGGGGATCGTTCTGCTCCGTTCGATAAAAAGAAACAATTTTTTCTATACTTAATAATACCTTACACGTATACATCTTTCTAGTCATTGCACGCCGAGCGATCTTGCACTCGTCGAAAAATCGTTAACTTTGTTCTCGCGTGGAGTACGATTGGAATTTGTTTTCTTTTTCTTTTTTTTTCGACTCACGCACCATTTTTCTTATCTTTCTTTCCTTTTTTTTTTTTTTTGTTATAAATTCATACCCTTCCGACGTGGCGCATAGCGTTCCTTCGAATTTTCGTGTCGCGCGCAATAAAGAATTATATGCTGATAATGTAATTGTACGATGATTCGTGCAAAATGTTCGTATGGACGACGAGTAGAGGGAGAGAGCGAGTAAAAGAAGAAGTAAAAATATTTGTTGCGACAACATAAAAGCGAGATTACTTTGTACATATTGTATATATATATATATTGAGGTGTGTACGCGTAAGCGTGCATACGCATACGTTTTATATGTATGTATGTATACATATATACGTATATATACTATATATATATAGCATGTATATATTATATAATAATTATGCCGATGACGAAGACGCTGACGATAATGATGGCATAGTTTATAACGATTACGACAATTATTATGATGATGGCGATGATGAATGATGATAATAATAATAATAGTTAACGATTAATAAAAACGAATATCGAATATAAGAGCGATGTAGCATAACGAAATAACGATATTATTAGAATACCTCCCGAGAAACTCACAATATTATTTTCAATATATCATTGTATTCAATTCCAAACACGAGTAACACGCGCGCCCATGCTCTACGACGACCGTTGTTGCATCGAAGATCAAAGAAATCCTCTCCTGTTTCATTTTTACGAGAAGAAAAAAAAAAAGAAACCACGTAATAATAATAAATGAAATTACAAATTTGTACTTCTCCTTCGTAGATCCGTTATTCACCGACCATATATTTGAAATAAGATGGAAAGCGATGGAATTTTTTTTTCCCGTTTTATTATCATTCGATTTAAAAGATTGGGAAGATATTTATTGTCTAAGAGGATTGAAATTTCGAGCTTAGTGAATCTGGCACCATTGTAGAGACACGATGTAGAGAAGCGATATCTAGCGGGTTCAATAACGTCGGTAATTTTTTGATGATAAATTAAGGGTTCGTATTCACATTGTTATCGACTGTCGGTAATACAGATTACTGTTTTACATTATGAAAATTTTTTTTTTACAAATTGATCATTCTAATTATATTCTACTCATTCTACAGTGAGCTATTACACTACGTGTTCTGATAATATGAATTAATTTGGACTAGTACTACACTACCTTAAGACTACTTTCAATAAATATTTCAAACGTGTCGAGTCGCATGGCATCGCTTCGGAGCTAAAAATACAGAAAATGATCTCGCAATGCTAATGATGAATATTATAATGCATCGTGCGATGCATCTCAAACGAGACTAGCGTTCCGGAGTGTGCAATTGAGATTCGTCAAAATAATAATTAACGAACCCTCGCGATATTTTAACGCATGACACTCGTTGTTTCACGAAGAACTTCTTCAGCTCTTTTTCAGAGGCAGTAATAAACCCAGTAGACCACCGGCTGAAAAGAAAAAACAATTTATTTATACAACCTGTTAAAAATAAAATTTGTTATTTCTTTTTCAATACTTACCAATGACTATACTGCCAACCAAGAAAATCGGTACTTCGCAGCTGATATCAAGCAGCATACCAAAAGCTAAATTACTAGCAATAGCACCTATTCTACCGAAACAGGTCATCATACAGATAGCTATTGCACCTACGTGCGTTGGAAAGATATCGACTACTACACTGCTGATCACAAAATTCGCCGTTGCTATCATCAATGAGAATAGACAGGTTACGATGAGAATTTGTAGAGAAGACCTGACGAAATACGTTGCGAAGCCGAAGACACCAGCTATCAACATGGTAGTTACTGGAAAAGAGGATTATTCTTGTTTAGAACATTGTTAGCAATTTTCTAGGTCCGATTGGTCTTTAATAATTAAATCATTCACCTGGCATCGTTCGTCGACCTACTCGATCAGCAAAATAACCTGATGCTATGTTACCCAATAAGCAAACAGCATTTATAATCAATGCATTAATGAATACTCTCTGGTCCATCGTGCTAACACATTCCTCTGTCGCGTTAGTCAATGGCAGAAGGACTACAGATTCATTAAATGTTGATGGTTTGATACTGGAATGATTGAAGCTCTCTGTTTTGTGTATCAGTTCGCAAACCGTTACCGTAACATTTGGATATAGTTTCTGATAGTTTTCAAAACGGTTGAACAGCTCTGGAAGCCACAGACCTAATCCGTAGTATCTAAAATATTGATTTTGGTTATTGATTTGGACTTTTTTTAAACGATCCTTTATCTAAAATCTTCGTTTTGGTTATTAATTTGAACTTTGGTTTAATAATCATGAACTTACCCGAACATGTTCATGAAATATATGGACCAACATAGCAGGGCATATTTTAAAAGTGGCCAGGAAGTGATAGAACGAATTTGAGACCAGATATTTTTTAGTAATACCAGGAACAAATCCGAGGCCGATAAAGAAGATCCCTCTTTTCTTGTGGTAACAGTTGCTTCCGATAAAAGTACTTTTACCTGTTTTTAAATAAATTTAATATTAATATGATTATTAGTCTGATTGTTGTTTATTGTTTAAGTAGATTTTTCTGTGATTATTATTACCGGATAGTCTTCTTCCTTTGCACCAGTATTGATGACATAAATATCACGTAAAATACGCAGTGCTTCCTCAGTTTTGCCGCGAGAGACCAAAAATTTGGGACTCTCGGGATAAGTTAAAGTAACGAGAGCGACGATAAAAGTTGGCATTGCGATTACGGCTAGTAAAAGTCTCCAAGAGTTGTAAGAGATACCGTTGAATTCGAAGGAAATTGGGAGAGGTATAATTATCCAAGCTAAACCTGTGAATTTATAAAATTATTATAATAAAAATTTGTTACCGTTGTAATGATTTATTAATAATTATATATAAATTATTACCAGGTAGTATGAGCCAAGCAAGGGTCCAGAAAAATCCAACGTAACAAATACTTTTAGCTCGGTCCTTTTCCGAATGAAATTCACCAAGGTAAGTATAGATCAGTGATCCAGGAGCACCAATCCTGTATATAAAATTGATCCATTAAACGTTTTAAAAAATGATCTCAATTTTGTGTGGCCTTTAGAAATACTTACGTGAATCCATTGATGGCACGGAAAATGATTAATGTGTTAAAACTTTGTGAAAAACTTGAGATTACTGATATGACACTGTCGATCATAAAAGTTACTAATAAAACGTTCCTTCTTCCATAGGCGTCGGCAAAAATTCCCCAAAAAACAGAGCTGACGACACCACCTTAAAAAATAGTAAAAAATAAATAAAAATATAACAAACAATATAATTTTTTTTTTCTAAACTATTTTTTTTTAGGTGTAAAAAGGTTTTGTTTTTTATTTTTTTAAAACTTACCTATTAAAAATGCAACGTTTAGAAGTCCCTTAGCTTCGGAAGACAATTTCAAATCACATTCAGCGGACGGTAAAATATATGCGTTTATTCCATTTTGGAAAGCAACGCAGAGGAACATTGTACCGCAGAGAAGCATAAGGCCATAATGAAATCTTCCATATCCTGCAAAAGGAAATATGTAATAAATTAATACAGAATTAATAATTTCCCAAATTAGTTCGAAAAATAATATAATTTTTCTGCTGACCACAAAATTTGACAGCTTTCTCAAAATCCGCGCTTCCCTCTTTCGATCCATGATTATTCTCTGAAATGACATAAAATGATTAACGTCATTAATGCATGGTTTATATACGTCATAGATACGTGTATATCTTTTATATTTTTCCTTCGTTATATATATTTTTTTTAAAAGATCTCAACCGCTCCGATAGGACACACTATTCGTGTACCGAGCGCTTGCTATCTAATTCGTGAGTATCGCGAATGACGTTGGGAACATATCTTAAGAATGTCACTGTTCTCAAGTTCCTTGTACAAAAATTTGAAGATTATATTATACTAACGAGACTACGAGTGAGTCCCTGTAATTAACACTAACCGTACCACGACCGTTCAAAACACCTGTTATACATGATTTTCGATTTTTTTAATAATACAATTAATTTTATTAATATATATTATCAATGTTTTTTTTATTAATGATAAAAAATAGATAGAAAATAAATATGTGTTTAACATCGAAATGGTTAGTGTAATTAAAATTTATTAGTAAAATCATACCATCATAAAAAAATTAAATTTCTTCATTCATTTCTGATCTATACAATTTGGTATGATAATGGACGGTACAAAAATCATTGAAATTTGAAGTAACGAATTTGTTTTGACATAATCTTCATCGACCTCACGCACTTGCGTGAGTGACAAAATTTTGCAATTTTTCGTAACACTTTGCAAAAAAAGGTAAATAACAATGTTTTTACCATCAAAGCACGCAAAATTGTGCGTTCGTTCGCGGAATGCATTCGATCGAAACGGTACGACCCACTTTCCTAAAAATCGATCGACACGCTTTCGAAAAAAAATTTCATTTTTTGAGCCGGCTCGTCTCTCAAACCGGAAGCACCGAACTGGAAACGCATAACGGAACGTATGGTAATCAGTTTGGAGTGTCTCCTGCAAATTTGTGCCAGTGATTATAAAAGTTTTCAAAATTTCAAAATTTACAGCTTCGAACAATTAATCTAAAAAAATGGTTTGAATGATTTAAAATTTTAAAATGTATTACTAACATTGATCGAACAAGTTAGAATAAAAGATTTATTTTTACACGGTATAATAATTTCATATTATATCGAGCACGAGCTTAGGAGCCATTCAAGCGAGCCAACAGATCGTTTTTAATTACTCATCATGCCACGACGATCAACAAGGCACCTCTAATGATCCTACTTAAATGACAAATTACAAATGTATATACCTCATTAAACTTCATATTTTCTTTCCTTTCTTTTGTTCTCTCCTTTCATTTCATCTACTTAAAGATTCCAAAGATGATGAGAACTTTTTTTATTTTTAAATTAATTATACCTTTATTTTTCGTTACTTCTTCCTTTCAATTACCCGTTCATACTTACTCGCATTACGATCGAGCAATTTTCCGGAAGAGAACGAGCACGCTCAATTTTCCGACGTAGAACGATCCGTGCTCGCGTCGTTCAACGATCAACGCTCGAAAAGTTACACGCGATCTGAATCTATATATATATATACATTTATTATAGATAAACCTTTTTTTTTTAATTAATTATAAGCTTTACAAAACATGCTTAAAATTAATAAAAAAATTCGTTACACGATAATATCCATAAACCCTTCTTTTACTTCCCACCGTACAAATGGCTGTCAATAATGGCGTAATTTATAAATGGCGGTCAAAGTAGATTTTGCTACATGTTATATAATTTCTTGTTTTATTCAAAACCAAAGAAAAAAAAGATTTTACAAAAATTTTTAAGTTGTACCCATCGATTATTAATTAATTATTTCATTCGAGGTGATATTATGTAATCGTTGATCTAATTAATCATCTTCATTGTTAATTAGTTAAACGAAGAAATTATAATCGAGAAAAAATCGAACGTATTGCCGTTATCGTCGTGTCGTGGTTTAATCGGTTGATTATGCTTAAAGTGGCGAATTAAATGGGGGGTAATTAGTAAAGACGAGTAGGTGTTGTATGTCATTTTGGTGGAATCGATTATACGTAGTTGCTGACAGCTGTGCACGTAAATTTCCACCTTCTTCGTGCATCCGTATAGAATGAAAAGAAACGTGCCGATAAATAGTGCCATTGTTATTCGATCGATCGATTCGTCGTGTGGGCCCTCATAAAGAGAAAGGGAAGTAATTATTGAGATATTTGAGAAGACGTTAAATATCTCATGTACCTAAGTGCGTTTCTGTCGCGTGTCTTCGTGTTAAAAGATCTTTGTCTGGTAGAAAATGGATAAGAAACAAAGGTATTTTGTCATTTTGTATCGTATTGAAGACAAAAATTAAATGTGTGTTAAATTTATTCGTTATGTTTTTAATATAATTTAATATTTGGTTACTTAAAAATTTTGTTTTTACATTCTAATGCCTATGTAATATCTATGGATTATTAAATGATAATTTAGAATTAATTATTTGTCAAAAATGATCCTGCTAATAATATTATATCGTTTGTGAATATAAAAGATAAATTATTCACCTGTAACGGTGCGTAAAAAACATATTTTTTAATAAAAATTGTTAGTGTGTAGGGGAAAAATGAAGCTGGAAAAATAACTTTTCAAGAGAAAAAGATAGAAAAACGTGGTTGGTGTCATTGTTTAGGCCAAGAGTTCCTCTTTGCAACGATGTTTGAAGCGTGAAACACGAAAATAGAGCGGGAAAAATATAGAAAATTGGAAAAAAAGAATTTTTTCGTTGCCCCATTACGATGAAGATCTAAACTATTCAACCAGTGACATTTCTTGAGATTGGTTCAGTAGTTTACAAGATTACTCCAAATAATCGTACAGACTTCTACTCTTTATAACATTAATATAGGTAATAGAAAAAGGATATATGATATACTTACCTACTGTGAAAGATAAAGAAGCGATACGATTGACCATCCTGAGAGATCCTCTATGGTAAACGGTGAAAAGGATTCTTCACGAGCAGTCACCGCACGTAGCCGGTCCCAAACGTCGACTGTCGAAGAAACGTGGACTGAGACGCCGGTTTTCTTTGCTTGAAGTCGATGATGACGGAGACCGTCGATCCAACGACACGACGTATTACATATTATGTCACGATCTGCTACATATATGCGATCCATAACCACCATTATTGGTCCCTTCGTTTTATTAAAAATTTGAAAAAAAATTATAGATCAAAATTTGTCTCATCGAACATTCTAATTTAAGAGTAATAAGTATTCATATAATATATATTAGGTAGATTCCGAGATTTTTTTTTTAAATTACATACATACAGTGGAATATTTTTTTTTTAATTTAGATTTTATTTATAAACTTTTTTTTTTTACATTAATTATAAAGATGCAGCAGTCGATGCATTAAAAAATTTGAATTTTCTACATTTTCGCACTGCTGTCATATTTTTATTTTTTAAATCCGATTTTTTTTTAATACTGTTTAATTTCTTGTTTACTTCAGCACTTTTTTTAATCTGTTGAATAAAAGAAAAAGATAACGGTTTATTTAATTGATAGAATTTCTATTATTTTGTTTTTGTTATTCGTAGTAAAAGATCAGATCTTTTCTTATGCAAATCCAGACGTCGTAGTTTAAGTGAAATGAAGAACGTTACATATTGTTTGTCTTGGGCGCGGTTCTTTTACGATTAGGCTCGTTGACCTGAAAGAATTAGGAATGGATCGATGCCGTTTCATTCGATCGTCGCACCTTCAAATTAATTATAATTGTATGTATTTAATACGGTTCTTTTTTAGAAAGATAGTTTTTTTGTTTTACGATTTGCTAACGAAGGCCGAAATTAATTTCATAATATATCATTTACAAAAACTGATAAAGTTATACGTAATAAAGTTTATCATTTGGAAAAATTCGTGAAAATCGCTGTAAACTGATAATAAATTAAATTCGTTTATTTTTGAATAACTTATAATCAAATATTAAGGGGTAACAATATTTCGAGTCAAATTGCGCGATGATTGAAGCGCCATCTAGTATTCACATTTTTTGCATCGAGTGAAATCGTATTTTCAGGATTACGTCTAACAACGATACCAAAATAATTTTTAATTAATTTTTATATCAATTTTAAGATGGCAGACATAAATTTATAACTAATAACATTTTTACCAAATGTCGATATGTGTTTATTAGAAATTGTAGTATATCATATAACCAGTAGATGACAGTATTTTTACCTCTCCCCAAAAAGTTTCCTTTCTACTATAATTTTACGATTATTGTAACCTGCACGTTGGATGGTTTACAAGTATTTAAATGTGAATTATTTATTGTCCATGTGAAAAAGATTACATATATTTACGTAAACTTTTAACATAAGAATTTGTGATATACTTTAGAATAGAAGAGTAAGAAGTCGTTTAATTCAGCGTAGTTTGATGGTAATACAACATGTACTATTAAAAAGTACTAGTTTATATTCGGTTAATATTCGAGATTATATAAACAAATATTTATAATCTGAAAGAAAAATGTTGCAATTTAATTCAATATTATCACATTCATTATCATTAAAATTATTTCCGTATTGGAGATTAAGCTCGTTGTTAAGTACAAGTGTGGTTAACCCTGAAATAAGCAATACGTCTAAGGTGAGTTTTGGCCATAATGAACTGTGTCTATTTGAAATGAGTTATATAGTTATTGAATAGTTGATCATGATGATTCTTTGCTTCAAGTTGATAATTGTTTTTCTTTATTATGCTGCTAGCAAGATGATGCTTCTCTCATTCAAAATAATGAAGATCTATCAACAAAAGATAAAGTATCACAAACTGCAAAGAGTCAGCTCCAAAAGGAATTATCGAAGATTCCTACATCTGTAAAGCATTTTCAGCATAAAGTAAATGTAGAGTCATATGTACAAAATAAAATAAAAAATGCTAAGTCCACGGAAGACTTAATTGGTATTATGAAGAGTCCAGATATTACGATCGACCATGTAAAGCAAATTCTAAATTTGATTTCCAGTAAAAATAGTGATGTAGAACAGAAAAGACTTTTGTCTGATGATGCAAAAGGTGCTCTGACAAAAGTAAATGTAAATAAAGTAGAAATAGATAATTCTAAAATGTTACCACTTGCGACTCCTTCGTTAATCCAGGTTAGTAAGTTATTGTTCCTAATTGTTTTCATTTTTATTTTATTGTGATATATTTTTTCAAGGTGCTAAAGAAGTTAAGTTACAGCAATGAGAGAAATGTACCTCTGTTGAAAACATTGGCACATAACATTACTATGTACAGTGAACAACTGAACATTAAAATGTGTGGAGACATTTTGTACAGTTTATCTGTCCTGAACTATTTTGATGAGGTAGTGGATAGTATATGTATGATTTCTGCTTTTGAAATTGTCAGATGCGATATAAGAAATATGTGATTATATGTTTATAGAATTTACTAATCAAGATAATGCTTGATTTAGTTCAAGCGATACCTAAGAATAAGAAGGCACCAGTTTTGGGTTCCATAGTAACATCCATTGGATTACTTCGGTATAAAGATTCTGAAGTACTTGATGTTATTAGCAAATGGGTTGTAGATAATTATGAACTGTTAAGAGTGCAGGATTTCATAGCGGCCCTACAGTGTTTTGCTACATTTGGATATAATCCTCAAAACATGAGTGATTTGCAGGTATTATTATGAAACACATATTATATAGTTTTATATGTGGTAAAAATAAATATTTTATGTTATATAATACATATAAAAAAGAAATTTTCCATAAATAGAAACGTATAAGTTCATTAAAAGAAGAAAATGTGAAAGATAGTGAGTTATGGTTGGATTTTGTATGGTCCTTAACAATTTTGGGCATAGCAGAAGCATCACATATTTCATCTGCATTGGAGCCAGCATTTGTTAAAAAAATAATAAGTTAGTATCCATGTAAATGTAGGTTAATATGAAATTTATATTAAAAGAATTGTATTTGCATATCTCTAATTAATTACAATTCTTTTCTAGAGGTATCTGAACAAAAGTATATGCCAAAAATACTTAAGTTATTAAATATTAATGGTGCTGCGCAAGTTCTTCATGAAGGCTATAATGGTAAAAACATTTTTGCACCACAAAATTTGTATTATTTTCAAATATTGATTACACATAATTAAGAAAGTGTTGATTTTTAGGTCCATTACTTAACACCACAGCTGATATATTTGCTATAAATATAGAAAGGAGAAAACAGAAACAAGAATTCATTGAATTATTGAATGAAACATTGACAGAAATAGCACCGCTTCGCTTTCAAACAAATGTGTATACCAAAATGGGTTTTTTCATAGGTAAATATGTAGTAAGAAAATAAGAAAAATATTTATTCTTACATCTTTCTATCTTGTTACATACACAAAAGTAAGAATTGACTAGTTTTTTATCTTAGAAAAATATTTTATATTATTTTGCTAAATCTTTCAGATGCAGAATGTTGCATAGATTCTGATAATAACTTTATAAGGTTGGATGATGTCTCAAAAAATCCAACAAACACGAGGTAATTATTGAGTAAGAACGTATTGAAGAATATCTAAATTTAAGGATATATTTTAAACTTAGTAATATTGCAGGTTAGCTTTGATGGTACATGATTATCATGATTACTCTCGAGGGAAAGAAGACCTTCTAGGAGTAATACAATTTTATAATAGAATATTAACTGCTAAAAATTATAAAATTTTAAATATTTCTTACCACAACTTTAGTATAAATGATAAACTCATCAAGCGTGTGAAATATTTAAACGAGCAGATTAAGTGTATACAAAATCTGTGATATAATGCTTTGTCATAACACATTCTGTATGATTAATAAAATTAGAGAATGTAAAATAAATATGTAATTTATTGTTTCAATTGCTTTTGTACTATTTTCATTGAGCAATTATGTAAAAAATAAATAAAAGAAACTGTTCAGTTAAGCATTGTGCAGAGGTGTGTAACATAACATATATACTTGTACAAGATAACATGACATTTATATCAAATTTATACAATGACTAACAACATGAATACAATTTATTCAGACTTCTCAGATTTCTCTTGTCTTAGTAATTCTTCTAAAGATTCTTTGCTGGCCTTTAACAACTTCGGTGGTTGGTTTTGAATAAATCCCATAGTTGCTATTACTCCTTTATTCCAGTTTGTTTTTAAATAATCCTTCAGATCCGTTACACTGGGAATTACTGAAACCTGATTACATAAACAACGTTTAAGCGATCCTGAAATTTTACTTTACTATAATTACTTGCCTCATTCATCACTTCTTTGGGAACTTGACTCTTTAGATATGGCATAACATTCTCATTTATTTTTTCATACAATTTAAGACTTTCATCGTGCTTCGACCAAAGACCCTGTTGCACTGTATAATAAATAATACCACCAACAAGACTGGCTTTTACAGTAAACCTGTAAATATAACCTCAATTAGTACATCGGTATAAACTGCTGAAAAAAGGTAGCATGCAAATACCATGACAGAATCCAATCTTGGATCTTCTGTGAATGTACTAACCGTACTAAACCCATAATATATATATTATAAATTACTTTGTTTTTTTATCAGCCTGACCGTATCGAGAATTTCTGCACCTGTCAGAATGAAGACATTACGTAAAGTCTATGGTGATCTAAATGCCGAATTTTTCTGAGAGAAATAGCGATATTTAATTATACGTACTGTTAAAGCAAATATAATCATCGAAATTGTTAATAAAATGTGGCATGTACTTATTCAAAATATTTCTTTTACGATGAGATTTGCAAGCAGGAACTACAAAATTATTTGATTCAAGTAGTAGCGCCAGATCAATGAATGAACATGCGTAGTCAAGAAGGCGGGCAAACGGTTATACACTCGGCTATTTTAGATACAGTCAGATACAGTCAGATACAGTTTAGGTCTAGTGGTGATTCATTGTATAGAGTTGTTCGTTGTGTTTATATATATATATTTGTAAAAATATTTTTCTATCCAATTACCGTTTATATGATATTTGTACTACATTGTATATATGTATCTAAGTTGCCATAATGATACAATTAATGTGGAAGAACAGAGTAATTTGCTCTTATTTCAAAATTATCTGTTACTAACCTTTGGAACTGTGTCTTATGATGTTGCCTTCGGATTGCGCTGAGTTAAAGGTATAATAAATACTGTTGAAATATGTCTTAAATAAGAATTTCTGTTAATATTTTAATATGAATATTTTTCAGCAAATCGACACTATATTACTTTGTGGAATATGTTATGAATACGTGGAAACTACTGTTATTACTCCATGTTCTCATAATTGTAAGGAAACTATGAAAAATATCTATCAATGCTATCAGAAAGATATTAATTTTAGATTTGTTTATTTACAGATTGCTCTCTTTGCATAAGAAAGTACTTACATTATAAGACACAGTGTCCTGCTTGTTTTGAAGAGGTCTTTGAAAGGGACTTGAGAGTGAATAAAGCTTTGGATGAGATAAAAGCATGTTTTTTACAATTAAAAGAGAAATTAGCTAAGTGTGTGCAAAATGTTGTAATTAATAAATTGAGTACAAGAGATTGTACTCCATTACGAACGCAACATCGCAAGGAAAGTGCAATTACTGAGAAAAATCAAAGTATTGATGGTAGTAATGTTATCTATGATGAAGACCAACAACAAATTACAGGAGGTTTTGATAAAATCGAATATACATTACAAGATGCAGATGTTACTTACTCTAGTCCAAGTACCAGTAAGATATCCAAAGTATCATCTTTTTTTACACCAAAAAGTAAGAAAGTACCGCAGACTGTTACAAAAGAAAACATGGTAATGTGTCCAGTTTGTAAAGTTAATGTATCGGAAAAGAACATAAACAGACATCTAGATGATTGTTTAAAGAGAGAAGTAACAAAAGATAAACCTGTCAAGTAAGTAAGTATAACATTTATAATAATTCCGTATAATTGTTTGGTGCATGACAAATTTCATTATTACAGACCTAAACCAAAGCGTAAGCCATTACCAAAATTGGTACTTAGTTTGATGAAAGAAGCTGAAATTAAGAAGAAATTAAAAGAATTAGGTTTATCTTATGTAGGAGACAGGAAAGCTTTAGAATTGAGACTCCAAAGATATACAACTCTTTTCAATGCAGAGTGTGACAAGGAGAATCCCAGATCTATTTCAGAATTAATCCAGCAATGCGATGAAGAAGAAAATGTAGAGAAAAAAGTGAACAAGTTAACATTTCCTGTAAATTTCGTTTTAAATAATGATTTATAATTATACTCTCAGTTTTGCAATTTAAAGTGTAAATGAATTTATTTTGCAGAAGTTGCAGATTAATAGAAATACTGCTGAGAATATTATAGAACAGGAGAGAAGGAAGTATTGTAAGTTTTTATTAGCCATTAGAATTCGAAAGATAATAGTACTTTATTTTTAATTATTAATTCTATTTGCAGTGGAAATGAATAAGAACAGTTTTGAAAGTTTAATATCAAAGATTAAAACTACGGAGAAAACGCAGAAACCACAGGCAAGGCGTTCGATATTGAATGAAACTGTGAGTCCAGAGCTAGGTAACGTTCGTCCAACGAATTCCGAAAATTTAGATCTGGATGATTCAGATTCAAATCTCGCTTGTCCGTTACAAATGTATTCTAGCGAAGATCCAATGAATTTTGTTGCTGTTGAATTATTATCTTCTTCCAATGATAAGGACGAAGGTATTAGCTATACTGTTGATCAAAAAGAACCTATTGAAAACACAGGTTTTTTTCATTCCGAGATGAAAAAAACGAATTTTGTAAATAAACGCCCAATATTATTTACTGAAAAGCCATCTACGAGCAATACCTTTGCTGGTCCAAAGAAATCGTGTGTAGAAACGAATTATTCTAAAAAAATCGAAAATACACGTTCCGTTGTAAAATCAACAAGTTCAGAGACGAAAGAAAGGCACGAAAAAAATTATGACTTTGACACAACCGCTTTAGACGACAATGCGTTCGATTTGTCAAGTAATGACAGTATTATTTATAACTCAGATTCTGGTATGTAATTTGGTCTTTTTTTAAATCTACTGAATATGATAATTTGTGTTTGTGATGTATTATAAATAAAACTTTTATAAGAATGAATCTATATTGCAGAGATATTAGCAAATAATATTCGTGACATAGTTGAAGACACGACGATTACAGAGAGCTTATATATGAAATCAAACGTGGAAAAAGAGAATGTTAAATCGTTTAAGAAAAGGTGCCTCGACAATTCGATGAGTGAAGAAACGAATAATGTGAAAAAGAGGCAGATAATGAAAGTACAGGCGAACTGCCTCAGTGAAAGAAATTTAGTTAGCCCTAACAAAGATCAGTCGAACGCATTTGTTAATACACCAGAAAAGAAATCTGTTAAAAAATCACGCAAACGAAAGGAAGAAGAATTTGCATCCTCTGTATCTACTCCTTCAAGAAAATCTAGTAGAATACGAAGTAAAAATAATCATTCAATATTAAGTGATACGATACTACAATGAATTATTAGATAAACAAAGATAATTATTAAAATAAATGTTTTGGTAGTATTTATAAATATTTTTATACGATCATCTTTGTGTTAATTGTTGTATAAATTTGTACATAATTTTGCTGTCCTCTTATACAGAAAGTTTTTGATTGCTAAAAGTTGTTATGAAATTATTTTTCAATATACAGTATTACCAATATAATTTTTAAATCTTTTGCATTTACCATCCAGTGATTGCCGATGTGGTTGAACTCGCTAGATGTCGTGGTCGTATGCAAAGAATGACTGTACCGTAGATACACAAAGAACAACCCTTTAAATCTAAGATTGTTTTGACTCGAAATTTATATTGTTATTTAACTTAATATGATTCAAATTAACAAAGTAATTCTTATAAATAAGATAAAGATCGGAATCATTATCAAAGACAATGAAGTTTATTGAATATATTACATCATTCCAATCAATAAGTGATTCAACAATGATAATATGACAGCGAATGCATAGGTTTCCTTATATTTTACAATATTCATATAACATATTATTAACAATAATTTACGAGAATGGGCTTAACGTTAAAATAGCTGTCTTTGATGTCTCCTAAATAGACTTTGGTATCACTTACACCATTCGCCTTTTATTTACAGTATATATCGCCTTTATTATTATAAACTTTAAACATTACTTTAGTGGAACAACTATCACATTGATAAAATAATGCTCTTTATTTTTAAATCTTTCCTTAATCGATATTCTATTGCACTCGTCGCGATTCGTTCCCTTTCTGTTCGTTTTTAATACAAATGCAATACTGACACAGGAACAGGATTTTTTTAATCATTCGAATAGATCTAAACGGACGTTTCTAAAAAAAAAGAATTAACATCAATATACTATTTTCTTCATTTTGTTAGTTTTTTTTTCTTTGTAAACTTTGCTTTATCCTACATGGTATGGCATCACGCGAGGTAGTTACTCGATCGTTGATATACCCTCGAAATATTCTACAAGCGGACTCTCACCTGTGTACAGGTCTCGAAAGAGATAAATAAATAGCATTTATATATATAGATAGTGACGACGTTAGAAGAAAAAAAAAAGAATTGATTTCAAAGATTTCATTTTCAGATAAGATACGTGGATTTACGCGATCATAAGAAAATAGATCGTTCCGATATTGCACGGGATCTACCATAGACATTTTGCTAGTATTTTTTATTGCCTGTCACAGGATATTGAAGATCAATTACGAATTACGAATTTTACAGCTTCATTTGCTATGCTACGTAATTAAATATCTTTTTCTAAAGCCGTGATTCGTGAATGATAGATAAGTCATTACTTTTGTACAGAGCACGTGTTTTTTTTTTTTTTCTTTAATAGGTACATACGTAGTGTGTGATTCCATGGTGAGATATGTGTTCAGCATATAGAAGCTATATCGGCGTTGTGTTTTATCTAACGAATGAAAAAATTAATCTAATAATAATTAACACTGTCTAGACCGACAACGATTCATAATTTTTATAATTCTAATATCGTATCAAGAACCCTAAAAACATTTTGATTGATCCTTTTTGATTATCAACTTTTCACCTTATTGTTCCTGATGACGTATCTATATGCGAACCTGCGTTCATTTAATTACGGGAATACTGATTTTAGGAATAATAATAAGTACAACGATCATCGAAGCCCGTATTATCGGACTACGATGTATTTAATTAATTATAAAATAAATGGACAACGAGGCTGATCTGGACGAAGATTGGAAATAACAATAAAAAGGAAAATAGAAAAAAAACAACGAGGAGGAGATTCGATACGGACAAATTGAACGAGCGAACGTCGTCACGTTTGAACGCTTTAAACGTTTCCCGCTTGATTAAAAAATAATTCTCTCCCTTCTCATTTACCTCGCAAACTTTGCAAATAATCCGTTAACTCATCTTATATAATTCTTCGCGCACTTAAAAATACGAGCCGCAGTCTTAATTATCGATCACGTGGTCCATCAGTAACAACATGGCTGCCGATCGGTCACGTGACTATGAACGCGTGATCATCTTTCTTTTTTTTTATTTACGATAACTCGCGAGTCTATTGTCACGTTGCGTCTTCATTGCTTCTCCTCATCACAATGATACCTATTGAGCCACGAATCTTACGTAACAAGTCTATTATCTCAGCTGTCGACATGTTCTCGACACTCTCATCGTTTACCTGAAAAATACAAGTAATTATACGTATTTCTCAATCATCTGGATCATTGTCAAACATTCTAAAGAGTTTGACACGTACCATTAACAGTACGTCACCCTGTTTCAGTCTTCCGTCTCTGGCTGCCACGCTATCAGGATGTACAACCGATATGACAGTATGATTCCCTTCAGGTTGCAGACTGAATCCAAGTCTACTGTTCCATCCACGCGTTAACTCAACCATGAACACCTAAAAAAAGATTAGTCGTATAGAGTTCGTGGTTCGTACGAGAGATTTAGCGGATAAAGATGAACATACTTTGTTTTTCTGTTCATCCTGGTCCTCAGAGGGTATCGTGGAATCCGTGGTATCTTTGTCAACCTTGTCTTCGTCCTTATCGTTCTCATTAATACCGTCAACCGGAGCGAACATAACGCCTTTCCACTTCAACAGGCCTTTGCTACCAGCAGGATCTTCGGTTCCGAGGATCTTACCTAAATACGATGAGACTTTATTGGAACTGGTGAAAGGGAAGAGTGCACCAAGTATATTGACAAGCGAATCTACTGTGTTACGTTAGGCCGTACGCCCAGTATTATATCTTATCGCAGTTAGCTTTATCAATGTTACGCGATTTTAGTAGAGTGGGGAGTCCAAGTGTGTAACCTGGTATATCCTGGTCGCTAGAGTGAGTAGCTTTGTTCTTCGATCCAGCGTCGATACCAGCACCGCAAGCCGGATTGGCACTTTGATAGGCAGGATTTTTGTAGCTAAAGGCAGCCGTACTTGTGCTACTGGTCGACGAGAGTACAGGTGGCATCGAGGCAGGTTCAGAAGGTAAATCATTGTCCTGTTCATCGCTGGACAACCCACGGATTTCCTTCTCGTTGTAATCAGTCTCCATTGAACAGCTGGAATCCTTTTCGGTAATCAGCATCGTCTCGATTGGGTAATCCATGTCCGAGTCTGCGCTGCAGAATTGAAAATGTGGCTTTCCCTGTGGCGCGGATAGGTCTAAGAAGCTTGGCCGGGTTGGAGTCCTCGAAGATGCGTCACTGTTGTCGCAGACGTCGTATTGGGATGGTGGGTCTATAATATCTGTACCGCTGTTCGGTGTGTTGGCTTGAGAGTTCGTTATTTGCGTTCTGATGGAGCACTGATCGGAGTCCGAGGTCTCAGCCTGGCTTCCTATCGTTTGTCCTTCGTGAAACTTCTCCAAAGTCTCTATGAGAAACAGGGAATAATGTTTAAAGTGTTCGGAAGGATTTGAGATTAACTAGCTGTGATAATCGAAGGGTACCTTCGTCGTTATCGGCAGTGGGAGTACGTGTGGCTAGTCTTCGATGTCTTCGTGGCGAGTTACAGGATGCACCGGGTGACTGCTTGCAGCTGGAACCACTGGAGGTACCTGGTGATAGTTTTCGGAAAGCTAGGTCGCACAACATATCGACGGCTTCTTGCCTAGAAGAGAAAGTACTTGTTAAAGCACGTAGCATTTGATTTGTTGTAGTTTTGACGATTAAAATTCGTTCGAACCTCAGACAAGTTCGTGGTGGCCGAAGTGGATGATCTGGTTCAGTGGGAGATAATGCGGAGACCGGTGTCTGTGCCAAGTCACGGTACAACCGTAGCTTCACTTTTGGTCCGCACTGTCGCAAAAGTGCCACGGCTTCCTCGTGGCTCATCGGTGACAACGGAGCACCATCTACAGCGACGATCTTGTCACCAGGACGAATCCTACCATCGCTGAGAGCTGGCTCGCGAACTAAAGCTCTCACGTAATGTCCTAACGCGCTGCTGTCAGCCTTTCTTAATGTGAAACCCAGGCTACCTCCAACTTTCGTCATCTCTATGTCAAATTCCTGCAACATACGTGATCAAAGTGAACAACAGTTTCATGAAAAGTCATATCCTGACAGATAACGTCAGCTGTCAAGTATGACCAATGTCAAGAACGTTATTACGATAGGTGTTACATTTAACAGGCAAATATATCACGATCTACGAACCAATCGCAGTTTCCCGTGAAATTTTTAGGTCGGCTAGGTGTTAGGCAGTTGATCGCGATCAGTATGAATAATTTAAAATACGTATTTCACGAGCTAGAGCTCCCGAAGAGGCCATAGATATTCATCGAAGCATCGTTTATGTATATTACTTACGCCGCAGGGCTCGATTTGAAGTGGTGGCAAAGGATTGGGGATTCGCAACGGTGGGGGTGGTTCCCGACGTGCTGGAGGTGGTGGGGGTGCACCCGGTGGAGTAACATTAGTGTCACCCGGTAGTCGACACACCACTAACTCAACCGTGTTCGGGGTCGTTCGTAAAACTTCTAGTGCTTCCTATAAAAAAAAAAAAACTAATGGCGATTACGTTGTCTACTTTCTTTATAGACCATAAAAAATGTTTATAATACGTTATGTTTATTAAAATTATTAATACATTATCGTGAAACGTAATTTTGGAACACTTTGCCAATTTATCGACTAGTTATACCGACGTCCGCTAGATGTCGCCATTTACATCTTTAGTGTTCGCAAAGTGATTACCATAGAATTACAAAGATGGCAATAACGAATGCGATCGTTATGGCTCGAAATTTAAATAACTTTTCGAACTGAGACTTTTATACCGTTTTACTCTGATTATATTATAGTTTTTTTAATCCATAAAAAAAGAAGAAAATACACGTAAAATTTATTTTTGCTGAAAAAAAATATCGAAGTGAACCTTCCGTTAGAAATTCTAGTAGCTCTCTATGCAAACGAGAGTGAATTGCCTCCGTGAAAATGCTCGGAATGGATCGGCATAGTTTTAATCGTATTCCCAAGTCATGAATTTATACTCACGTAATTCGTTAAACCGGTTAACGGAATACCATTGGCGGCGAGGAGTATATCTCCGGGTTGAAGTTTGTTGGACAATGCGGCTGGTTGCTGAGGGAAGAGTCTCTTCACTCTCACGGGTCCTGCCGTGCCACCTCCGGAAACGCTCAAGCCTAGTCCTCGACTGCTCTTTTGTAACGTTACGCGGAAAGTGCTCTCTGAAAAGAGAAATTATAAATAAAAATTGTTGTTACAACTAATTAGTCGTTTAGTTATTTCATTTTTATTCTTTAGCTTCGCGTAAAAGGCGATTAAAACGAGAGGAAAGGAAGCTTTGGAAAATCCCATAACTTTTTTCAAATATTCACACTTCGCTTTCCGTTGCAGTAATCATTTATTCGAATATTTTCTCGTATTTCTATCCTTTTTGAAACGGAAAAACCAATTAAAAGGATGAAAAAAGTGCAAGAGTCGGAAAATTGGTGATTGTTTTTCAAAAATTCCCGCCACAATCCCGAACACGCACGAACGCATCCGATCAACTCCGAATACGTACGAACTAATATACGAGAATGCCGTGCGAACAATTACTTTTCGTCCAGCGTGTTCCACGCGTTGTCAGCGTACCATTCGCATATTTCAAACGCCGGTAGCGTTGTTACGCGCGTTTGCCTGTCGCGCAGAACGCGGTACGCATTCCTTTCCTCGTAATTTTCCCTGTGCGTTACGTTCCTATTTCTTCTCTTTATTTCTTTATCTCTCCTTTCTCCCTATTTTTTATGTTTTCTTTTACACAAGAACTATGTCACCTTACGAGATAAAAATACGAGAGGTCCTCGTCTTCGACGTAAAAAATTCACACTTTACCCTTTTTTCTCATCTTTCATCCCTTTTGAAAATAGAAACCACCAGCCGTCGGTTATTAGAAAATTCCCGACATTTTTGTGAAACTCGCAGCTGGACCCATAGTTGTATAAAAAAAAAAAGTCGACCTGGCGGCCATTTTTCTCGATTAATTCGAGAGAAAAAGAAAGGAACTGCAGTCGACTTATTCGAGCTATCGAATAACCAGCCATCGGAGACCGAGGCGCGTATAGGCACCCTAGAAAGCTTGCATGAAAGAAAGAGAGAGAGAAAACGATGGTTGTCGGGCAGTCGGCGGTCTATTGAAATTCGTTATTGGCAAAAGAGGTAGTATGGCGACAATCCGTACTCTCTTTTTTCTTCTTCCTTTCTCTTTTTTTTTTTTACTGGTGAACTCAAACGCGAAACGGCCCCTATTTCGAAATGACCCACCTTCAAGCGGATATTGACCCGATCCGGTCGACATATCGCGCGCATTGTTCACCTTACTCGCCATTCAAATCCTGGTCCTGCTCTCACAAAGGGTAATTTACGTGTGCCGCGTTATTGTCTCCAGTCGTACAGTGTCAAGTCTTATCGAAAGAGGATGGGGAGATGAAGAGAGAAATAAAATGAAGAGGAAAAAAACATCATTGTGGTAAAAAAGAGGTAAAGCAAACGTCCTCAATTTTTTTTGTCATCTCTACGATCTAAACGATCGATTTAATTGCGTTATTATCGGTCCAATGAAACCTTTTATCGACTATATTTATCTTAATAACGTTATAATGACATTTTTATAGGTTAACTCTATCGAAAAATTTCGCGCGTAAATCGCAAACAAGATGGCCACCGTTCATCGTCCGCCATTGTAATCTTACCGATCGATTTACGCGGGAAATTTAATATATATCGTCACGGGTGATTATCTTCGTCGGTCCTTGATAAAGCGAGTCGTTCGCAAGTTTGCAAGTACCTGCGAGTGAGATTAAAATTTACACGGTCGCCGCGTTCGGTGTAGTCAGCGAATTATAATATAACGCGAGACGGCCGATATTATACGATGATATTACACGAAGAAGTGGGAGAGAGATGCAGATAACGGAGAGGATCATAAAGATAGCAATATTTACGGACGTAAGCGAGAGAGAAGAGACTATCGAACTGAATCCCTGCTCCATTTTCGAGGTTATTGTCTCGAAAGGGTCCTCTTAAAGCTAGCCACCTCGGCATAGAGAATTTATGCGGGAAATTTAAATGAGCGTACTTGTGGTAGATTTCAATGAAATATATTTCATTACTTTTAGGGTATCAATTTGTAATCGTCTATTTTATTCACGTTCATTTATGACCGATTATACGTATTACGTATTCGAGGGTATTTTATTGGACACGAGCTTTAGGATAATTCATATGTCGTGTAAATTAAATCAATTTTCTTTTTACTTGTGGGGAATGACAAAATTGAAATATTGTCACGCATCTCGATATCGTCGAGAAGTAATTTTACGACAGTGAAATAATTAAAACTAGGCTTTTCGTGAACGAGTGAATAAAAAAAGAGATAGAGAAAGAATTACTTTTTAACCTTTAAAAAGTGTGGTAGCGCGTGCAAACGAGATGAAAAGTAAAAGCCGCGGGATTTTCACTAGCTACTACCGGCCTTTAATGATGGCTTCGTTAGTTACAGATTGCCACTGTCGGGACCTTTTCCTTCTTTTTTCTTCTCCTTCTTCTATTTAATTTCTACCTGTCTCTCTCTCTCTCTCTCATTCGCACAGTCAACATACCGACCATTATATCACGAGAACTGTCCTTTCAGTTATTCTGAAAAAATATCCTGTAGTAATGGCCGGTAAGCTTCGGTGAAAAGTAAAAAAGCTCGTTAAGCGTCGCTACGGGGTACGCACTTAACGAGGAAAAGTGAGTTGAACGTTCATGCCGAAGCTATTATGTTAATTTTCAGCCGTCTCTTTAAGAGAGAGAGAGAGAAAGAAGAAAGACAGAAACCATCAGGATTTTCCTTCCACGCGAATTTCAACGTGAAATTCTCGTAAATATTACGATAGCGGTAATAATATCGTCGTCCCTGAGTAGAGACATTTACATATCTCTTTTCTAATCGTCCTAACGCGTTCTCGCGACAAACGTTTTCTTCTACTACTTTTCACATAGAGCGACAATTTTCTCGCCCTTTTACGAGAAATCACGATTATTTCTCGACGATTTATCCCGTTTCACGCGCTCGCCCATATCGTTTCCTTTTCGAGAGAACGAGCCTGGTGAATCTATTGTTCTAAGCATTTCCCTTCGCGTTAGAAAACAATTGGAGCGATATCAGGACTCGGTTGTAACACTCGTCTTTCATTGTCGGCTAAATTCTGGACTTTAAACGCGATCGTTCGCGGTTTTTTTTTTTTGGTTGGAATAAAAAACATACGATTCTTCGTTTAGTTATTTTTAGATTTAGTTAGAACTGATTTTTCTAATTCATTCTTTGAAAAAGAAAAAGGAGAAACGTGCTATGAGTGTTCCTCGTAGGAAATTATAATAATAGATTGAAATTTAAATTAGATTAAACATTTCTATTGATTTTTTGTACAGATTCTTGAGAGTATTAAGAAATAGATTAACCTGAAATAGAATAGATCATTCTGAAATTTAAATTAGATTAGCTATTTTCTAATACATTTTTTGGTGAAGGAAAAAGCTTCGGAGCAAGATTAGATTCCCAAGAGGAATTAGAAATAGATTAACCTGAATGGATAAATTTGAATTTTAAATTAGATTAGTTATTTCTTAATTCACCTTTTGTAAAGGAAAGATTAGAATCTCACAGAGAATTAGAAATAAATTTATCCGAAACGGAATAGATCATATTTAAATGTAAATTAAATTCGATATTTTGTAATCCACTTTTCAGATTGAAAAGGGATTAGAAAAGTGAGGGATTTGATTCTCACAAAGAATTAGAGCTATCTCGAGGTGACTGCAAAACGAGATAGAGAGAGAGAAAGAGATAGAGAATATTCTCTTACAATTTAGGATTCATAAAAGAATATAATACCAACTCCTCAATGCGGCACGTAATTTACTTTCTACGCGGCTTTTCTTCTTCGACGGGGCTAAATTTCGTGGTATATCTGCATTTATGAATCCGAAATGGATCCCCCTCCGGGTTCTGGTGCATAATTAATCGGCCTGCCGCGGCCACCGCTCGCTCGTAAGATCGTTCTTAAATCTCTTTGCTCGCGACGCGCGTCTCTCGATATTCAATTAACGCGACGCGCACCGTCATCGAGTTCGAGATTAATCGGGAGAGGATCGTCGGATCGTTAATTCGCTTTTATGCGTCCCACACGCATTTTAATTTTAAAACGTTCCTGCTGCTTCCACGTTTCCAACAACGAAATTTCATCAGAAAATGATAATAAAAAATAAAACGCTTGAGATATATAAAATCAACAGATTAGAAATCAAATACCTATATGACTAAAATAAAAAATTACAGAAATCTAATTTTCCATATGATAATAATTAACTTTCTTTTTTTCTTTCATAGAAATTTATTATAGATTTTATTTATTAATGATAGCAAATAGCATGTATGTGTTTACCCATTAGTGATTTTTTTTATTCAAATAATTCACTATAGGGGAGACCGGGGCTAAAAGTCCCAGGGGCAAGTTGTCCCAGTCACAGTTTTGGTATCTTAGGGTGGAAGGGGAAACGCGTCTGGTGCATGGTGTACAGGTCTTAGCGAGAAAAAAAAAGTATAGTGGTGGTCGTTGTGTTTAGTCTTCCCTGGTTACTTCAAGAGATGAATTTATATTTTGATAAGTTCAATTCTACTTTGGGTACATTACTTAAGCATCTCTAGGCACTAATTAAAATCGATTGCACACGAGTTCACACATGTAATAGAAAGAGAATTTCGTCAGTTTCATTTCCTTGCCAGAATTTTTAAGAAACGCCTTGATCTGACTGAACTATTACCCGAGAAACAAACCTATGAAAATGGGGCAAGTTGTCTCGAGGTAAGTTGTCCCGACAATGAGATCTGTGACAACTTGCCCCATCCTCTTTTTTTGCCGTAACGTTTGTTTTTATCATTAGTTTTCGACAGAATTCAGGTTTTCGGCCATTATGCATACATCAGGATTTTTGTCAAAAATCAATGCATCTCGAATTTGCCCGATCAAATACTCGTTCGAAAGAGGAAAGTCTCTAATTTACGAATATGCAAGTCGCGTTTCGATAGGATGACTGGTTAAAAAGTTACAGCAATTTTTCTCTTGAAAACGACCCATACTCCGACACTTAAAAAATATATTTTTCGACACTCCGCAACGATATCGAAAAACGGACACCGGGACAGTATTCTGCATGCTTTCTTCTTTCTAAATCTTGATGCATACATCAGGATTTTTGTCAAAAATCGAAGCATCTCGAATTTGCCCGATCAAACACTCGTTCGAAAGAGGGAACTCTCTTCTTTACGAATATGCAAGTCGCGTTTCGATAGGATGGCTAGTTAAAAAGTTACAGCAGTTTAAAGCTTGAAAATGACCCATACTTCGCCACTTAAAAGATTAATTTCTCATCATTGCTTAACGACATCGAAAAACGGACAACGGAACATAATTCTGCATGCTTTTATCTTTAAAATGAGCCATTAAACATTGAAATCGGCGGTGGTGACCATTTTGGCAAAAATCATGATGCATAGGTCAGGATTTTTGTCAAAAATCGAAGCATCTCGAATTTGCCCGATCAAATACTCGTTCGAAAGAGGAAAGTCTCTTCTTTACGAATATGCAAGTCGCGTTTCGATAGGATGGCTGGTTCGAAAGATACAGCAGTTTTAAGCTTGAAAATGACCCATACTTCGACACTTAAAAGATTAATTTCTCATCATTGCTTAACGATATCGAAAAACGGACAACGGAATATTATTCTGCATGCTTTTATCTTTAAAATGAGCTATTAAACATTGAAATCGGCGGTGGTGACCATTTTGGCAAAAATCATGATGCATAGGTCAGGATTTTTGCTTGGAAACCTTGGAAAACTTGCCCCATGGCGTGAGACAATTTACCCCGCAGCGGGGCAAGTTGTCCCAAAAAACTCGTTTGCTTGAAATTGAAAAAAAACGAGTTAAAAACGTCCCAATGCAAGCGGAAAAATTTCCATGTATTACTAAGAAGTTAAACTTTATGATGGTCACCAAAAAATTCGAAAATATAAGCTACAGAAATCTGTAGAAACAAAAAACCTAAAATTGGGACAACTAGCCCCGGTCTCCCCTATTCCATAATAATTTGCGAAAATCCGAACGTTGTAAAAAAAAAAAAAAACACTAAAAACTCACTTCATAAACAGTTATTTAAATATAAAAATGTCAAATTATTTCTTTTTCTAACCCTGGAAACAAATAGGTTAAACTGTCAGAAACTTATCTGTCAAATAGATGAAAGTAACCACGTGTTTAACGTGGGTAGATTTAATGTTAAATTAAATTTGAATAAAAATATCATACATAATTCTTACATTGTATAACTTTTAAAATTCGTTAAATTACTCCCACGACGTTAACTCGTTAGAGAAATTTCAAACGCCACAACTCTGATCGCTCTTCCTTGAAATTATTCAAAGAGAGTGACTGAGAGAGAGGGAGAAGATGGGCGTTTCGCGTTCGTACATATACACGTCTTGAAATTCTCGAAACGAGACACGGTTCGACGAGTCTTAGGGTGGTTCTCTCAACGGTGAGAGAAGGCGGCCTCGATTATTAGCCACTCGCTTTGATACGGCGTCAAGCCGATTTCCACTCTGCAGCCTGGCTTGCGGTTCGCTCGAGATTAGTTCGCCCGATCTGTGCATGTATCTCGTGCGATGACACGAGATTAGGCTTTCAGACCGGTATATACATATATATATCTATGCATTTACGTCCATGTCTGTGTGTATCTCTTGGTATCGCGAGCATAATCGCGCACGATTAACGTCACTTCGCCATGATTTATACGCTTCTCGATGTTTCACGCTGACGATGAAAAGGAAAAATTCGATGCATTTAATTTTAAAACAAATGGAATTTTTAAAAAAAAAGCTTTCATCGACAAATAAATTAATTCTTAATTAAATGTTATAAAGTAGGAATACGTAACGTGACATCGAAGATTAATGACGTTAGAAGTTTAGAAAACTTTATTATCAGTGACATTCGTTTTCGAGGGAAAAAAAAAAATTTCTTCCCCTCGAGTTTCCTGATTTTTTTTGTTATTTTAACTTTTTTTATTAGACCATCAATTTATCGTTCCAAAGTTATTTTTTCTTCTCTTTCGAATTCTAATTTTATCGCAAGCGTGACTCATCGTCCAACTCGTCCCAATTTTGCTATAATCGTGTAACGCTTATATCACCTTCGACGAAATTACCAGAATTATCATCTTGGTCATCATTGTCCCTGACCTCTTCATTTATTCGCGAGATATTCGTATTTCGGGGCTAGACCATCACGCGGCGGCGTACATTACGATGCATTATTAACTTAGCCGATCCCATAGTGTGAATCAGGTTAAAGGTCACGCGTTCTGAGAAGGCCGGGAAAACATTTTACGATCTAACCATACGTTTTGATAGTGATTTTAGAGAACATTCTCTTTCCTTTTAAATTATTAATAGGGCTTTTAAATATTTGATTTGTCTTTAAATGATTATTAGGATTATTAAATATTCAAATTCTCTTGAAATTATTATCGAGACATTCCGCAACAATTAGGTTTACCCTTAACAATTATTAATATTACCTACAAACATTTGGTTTCCTTGCTTTATTAAATATTAACATTTTCTTAAAATTATTATCAAGACATACCGAAACAGTTGGGTTTACCTTCACAATTATTTATATGACCTACGAATATTTTCTTTTTTGTTTTTCTTAACCCTTTCTTAACTTCTTTTATTATAAAATATCTTATCTGATTTTTGTTATGGTTCCCTTAGAAAAAATAAATATGATTCCATTTGTTAACATTGGATACATACTGTGTATAAATATGAAAAGAACGCAACAAAATAAAAAGCATTTTTCTTAAATATTATGAAAAATTTGTTAAATGACAAAAATTGAATTTTGAATTAATAATTTCATTTGGAATTACTGTACTGAAAAGGGTTAAAGTCATTACCGAAAGTTTTGATAACCATTTAACATGGCCACCTTTTTATGCGACAAAATCCCATTTCTTTTTCCTTAAAACGCGATTGTAGAAGAAAAAAAAAGGCAGGGCCATGAATTAACGTAGAAGGAAATAACGTGTCCGTAGGGTAGGGAACACAGAAGCGAAGCGAGTCCGGACGTCCGCTGGGCTATTCCATCGACGTTTCAGCCCGATAACAACCTTCCACGGAATTACCTCGCTCGTTGGAACGTCGTGGCCACGATGTGCTCACGCTAGTAGGAAGGAAGGAAAGGAGGCCCCTGGAAATATCCTTTTCCCTGCAAGGATCAGCTCACGGTAGGTAGGAACTGTCCCGGTTTACGATAGGGTCTGGACTAAAACGTTTGTGAAATGATCGTTCCTAAATCTCTTTATACGTGTCTCTACGATATGAATGGCATATCTACACGTAAATCTGTAGGTTAAATTAGAAACATTCGATCGAATTCTAGCAAGAGTTCATTGACCCATAGCGTGATTTTTCCTTACGGTACCAAGGATAATAAACGACTCTCTCATATTTTCGTAAGGGACACCGAGAAATTTTCGACACGCGACGGCCATTTCGGAAACGAGTTCGTATCGGTGCCTTGTACCTTCTCTTATAGAAAGAGGGTAACGTTCGCTACCATAAATTTCGTGCTGGCCGACACCGCAGCAGGATCGTGCCGATATCCCCAAGTAGTCCTGGCTTTAGGTGCACCGATGCGGTTCGGCTAACGACGAATAGCCTTGGCAATGTAGCCTCTAGAGTCCAACGTTTCAGTTACCTGTGCTATCTCGATGATAACTATAGGTATACAGGGTGTCCGCTTCCATGTTGTCAAGCGGAGGGCTACATGTACACATCGATGATTCGAATCGAAATGTCTAATACCATTTTTCGATATTCGACTTAGTTAACGAATTATTAACTAACAAAAATCGGCCAATTACGGAGATTAGCAAAAGAAGGCGGTTCACTCGAGCTCGCAGCTAGGCAAGAGATGAAGCGGTAAGAGGAGCAATCCATAATAAACAACGTTACATATCGCTGCTCGTCGTGATTGGCCGATCTTTGTTAGTTAATAATTATTTAACTAAGTCGAATTTCGAAAAATGGTATTAGACATTTCGATTCAAATCATTGATGTGAACATGCAGTCCTCCGTTGGACTACATGGAAACAGACACCCTGTATATGTGTATGTGTGTGTGTGGGAGTATGAAGCAGGTGTAGGGTTTACCTAGCGCATGGATTATCCTATAAAGCTGTGCAAATGTTTGTTGATAATGGATATAGTTGAAATGTGTTAACATATGGTATGTACATGACTAATTAATTATCATTAATATTTCAAGGGTACATATAGGTGGTTGCTAGCTTATATGTTTTGTAAAGATAATTATTGTAAGTATTCGTGATAAATTTGTATGGGATATGGCTATGGTGACTATACTTTTGTAGAAAAGAGAAATAAAAATGTTAATATTTATTACATCGAACATTGCTATTTGTATTTTGTCTTTTAATATAAGAAGATTTTGTTTCCAATGTCTGGTTAAAAGTACATTTTTTACAAGCTTGTCTTTTATTATCTACACAGTCAATTTCAGATTTATTATTATTTTGATTAAAAAGTATAGGACAGTAAAGGACAGAATAGCCATTTTAGAAAAAAAAAAGAATTTAAAGGACAGACCAGTGACATAAAGGATTATCCTCTTTAAAAGAAGGACGTATGGTCACCGTAGATATGACAGATATTTTAGCAATGTATCCAAGTAAATTGTTATGTTTCTTAATTCTTTTTAATTTTTTATCATGAATAAAGAACTCATCTATATATATATTATCAATCTATTATAAAAAAGGTTTAATTATCTTGAGAATAGTTGGGTGAGATTGAACATTTTTTAATGATTTACCATTGAATACCAATGTTATAATTTTATATTCTATAGGACTTATGTTCGAATTTCATCAAATAAATAATATATATACGATTTTCTGTTTTTTATTATTCCAAATCAAGAATGGCTCGTTCGATATTACTCGAAATTCCTGCTAGAGACCATTTAAACTCGACGAGCGCACACGCGTGCATACATATGTAAAATACGTATATAGGAATTCGCGCGTACTCGCGAGAGTACGGATGTCAGATCGTAAAGTTGAATTTATCGTGTTTTACGAGTCAATTGAGAGAGAGCCACGAATTCGACCTGGTAATATATTCATGGACATATCGAAGAGAAAAATGGATTGTTGTTCCCTTAAAAAAAAAAAACTGAGATCTTCACGTTTAACATTTTAAATCGAGAACTCGTATTTGAGAATGCTTGAGATGTTCGATAAGAGAGTTCGTTGATCGAAAATTACTGCAGAACGATAGATATATCTGTGTTTGTGTGTGTGAGAAAGAGACAGAGAGAAGATGGACTGCACAGGAAGGGCTCGGTAAAGGGCATCAATTATCTTCGTTCTAAGAGAAGAGGCGTTATCTTCCGTTCGCTCATTCATTAGCATTCAATTGCTCCTTACCAACGTATCCCGCCTTTTCTTCGTTTCTCTAGGAAATCATAGTGTTCGAGAGAATTCATGGAAATTTCTCATTAAGATTCAAATTCACGATTCAAAGTCAAATTAGAAAATTTCCGGTCGCATTACGACACAAAACCTGTCGTCAAAAATAATCCTGTCAATTTTAATAGTTACGAATTTGACCGTATGGTTCGAATTTCTCGCTTTCATATAAATTCCAATTCCCAACCTCGATTCAAACTCGCATGAAAAATGTCCGTTCTTTGCTCCAATTGAAACTTCCCCGTCAATTTTATCGTTTCAAATTTCCCGCCGAAATATCTCTTCCATATGTTTTCTAATACGCTTTATATATCATTGAGTGAAGTTTTGTATCATCTGTTTGTTATTAATAATTCGTATATATATTCTATGCACGTCCGTCGAATTCGTAGATATTCGAAGTTCACCCTGTTGTCGAGCCCAGAGTCTATCGATCCAGCCGATATGCATTTTGATTACACGTATCGTGCTCAAAGACAGAGAATACTAGAGAGAGAGAAAGAGTGGAAGGGGTGGGAAGCTTTTTCCTTCTTTTTTCCTCCAATTTCGACGAGTCGAGCTCGCGTGACGCGATGCATCCATGCGCGAAGCTTTTCTCATTCGCAGACTCCCTCGATGAGGGGACAACACGGGGATTCCTTTCGTTGTGTCTATCTCGCTTAAATTTAGCGTCCCGAGGCTTTTCTCTCCCTTTTTTTTTTACCTTATCTCTTTTTTCCTTGCTTATTTTTTTTCACAAACAAAAGCGAGAAAATCGTTCCTCTCCTCTTTCCACCATCTTCGACATAAAAGGGGTCGAAAAGAATCGATGTTTTCGAAGCACTCTTGCCTTTTTTTTCCCTCTCTTCTTCTACTCTCGTTGTTTTCTTTAAGTTATTCGCGAGAAAAGAAATATTTCAGGTACATTTCGACAAACGGTGAAACACGTCGTATATCAAAAGCAGCTGCCGGTGAGGCTTTTCCCAAAACGAATCGGTGACGAGAACGATTTATGTACCCTTTCCCCTTTTCTCTCATTTTCCAGCTCGTTGCAAACCATCCCTATGAGAAAGAGAGAGAGAGAGAAATCAAGTGCAAACGCACAAAACTCAGTGCAATTTCTACCACCGAAGCCTGTTAACGCTCCGATGGGATTATGCAAATCGTTTGGCACGTTTATATTCACCCAACATTCGTATATTTCGATTTTATATTTCCCATCCTCCTTTTTTTTTTTTTTTTTCTGTAAAGTGAAAATTCCATCTCACGTAACACGAGAAGTAGGTATGTATCTATCATGCTGACCTCGAACACGCGAGGTGGTACACGTTTGAACAATTTAATCAAGGCGAACGATGAGCCCGTTTACTGTAGAGTGAGAGAATTAGAGGCGATAAATCTTTCGAAACGATAAACAAGAGCGAAAAACGTAGGTACGATTATTACGGAGAATTTTTGAAACGGTTTTATGGTCCTGTTACGTGATCCTCGCGTGTTATATACGTGTGTTTTAGCAAGGACGCGCCGAAAACTGAAACATCACGGCTGACCCTATCCCGAATAAACGGGTCAATAGGTGAGACGCGCGACCCACTTCGAAATAAGGCGATCCGTTCTCACGATCAATAGTACATTCTTGACTTAGAAAAGCTACGATGTCAGCGGCTACGAAAGTGACTCGACTCCTTCCTTCCTCCTTACGCTGATCTTTCATCTTTTACACGTGCCAAAAGTCTCGCGAGATCTTCCTAACCTTTCGCTATCTGGACCAGGATGCTGGAAAAGCAATAACGTGCCTTGGAAGATATCTCATTTTTCCTTTCGAACGGTATTTCGGTGTTGCTTCGGTTTTGCTATTCCATAGTTCGATTCGTTTTTACGGACACGTGTAGAATGAGAGATCAGAAACTTTCTATGTGTAGAATGAGTAGGGATGGCAACAAAATTAATATATCGATATATTAAATCGTGATACCTATATCGATATACAGGGTGTCCGGTTCCAGGTGTTCCAGCGGAAAATTATATGTGCATGTCAATGATTTGAGTCGAAAAGTCTAATACCATTTTTCGAAATTCGATCTTTTTCGATATATATCGTGATAATATATCGATATACACGGTGTCCGGTTCCAGGTGTTCCAGCGGAAAATTATATATGCACATCAATGATTTGAGTCGAAAAGTCTAATACCATTTTTCGAAATTCGATTTTGTTCGATATATATCGTAATAATATATCGATATACAGGGTGTCCGGTTCGAGGTGTTCCAGCGGAGAACTATATATGCACATCAATGATTTGAGTCGAAAAGTCTAATACCATTTTTCGAAATTCGATATATATTGCAAACATCGATAAATTGTTGTCATCCCTGAACATAAGAGATTACAATCTTTTTAATCTTAGGACGTTCCCACGAAAAGATACGACGTAATGTCAATAATAATGATGATTCATCAATGGCGATCGTTTTCATTGATCATTTATGATTCATCAACGATGACCATTTTCATTGATCCTTACTGATCGATTCAATCGTAATTGATGAATCATCGTTAACGTCGTTAAAAAGATTTGATTAGAATGTTAACCAACGATACGAACTCATCGAATGTCAACAATGATGATCAATCGTTTCTTTTGAATTCAATTTCCCAAGCGATCACTCGGAAAAGCTTAAACTGTTCGTGGAAAGTTTGTGGAAAGTTTGTCTTTCTCAACGACGAGACAGTGAGAGAAGAGATACCTTTCCGGTATAAGCTTTTCTTTAAAGCCGAGCTTGTACTCGCAACAAGCAATTTTCGTCGCGAGAAGTACTACCTCTTGTGTTGCTACAAAGAGGGAGAGAGAGACTGGGAAAGCGCAGCATCCCGAGCGTTATCATCTCCGGAAGGAGCACTGATGCGGAGATAATAACAGGCCGTCGAAACTTCGACGTTGAAACCTTTGAGATCGGCATGGCCGTTAATTTGGAAACGAAGTCGAGAGAGAGAAAATCGAATTTTCGAGTGTCTCTTCTCCTTCTGTGCGTTTCAGATTATGCGACGACGAGCACCGATTCGAACTTTCCACTCGGTATGAGAACTTTCTGTGCTTTTGAAGATGGCTTTATAACTTTACGATATGATTAAAATTTATACGTAAAAGATATATATTTTCTTTTTTTTAATAAAAACGTTGATCGAGTGACGTCGGTCGCGTATACGCGTAAACGACGTTTCATGAAATGTTGTTCTATATTCGTCGAGTTCCTTTCAAGATAACGGTTAAATTTATTGATGTAAAAAATGTGAGGTCGATCAAATAAATGGCTCCTTTTTCTTTGATACCGAGTGGAGTGGAAAATGAAAATATATGTAGTTAGGCGATACCGATCGAATAATAGTCTGGAAGATTTCAATCTCGACGAAATCCAGATCTCTCCTTCTTCTTTTTTCTTTCCTTCATTTATATATTTAACGATAACAAACTTTCTCGATCAAATTCTACTAAATATCACGAGTGACCTTCGTACACATTTTGCATGCTAAACGAAGGTCACCATAAAACTTTGCTCGATATCCTTAACAAAATTTCACATTATTCGAAAAAGTCAATATTTCATTTTGAAGGACTTACGTATACAAACACACATTTATACATGATTTTCCATAAAACGTAGTAGACTGTATCGATCGTCACCCGGTAGGAAGAAAAGCTTCGCGGTACGTCGCTTTAAATCCGCGTCGAGGCTTTGAATTTGAGAAAGTTTGACAGGACGAGAAAGGTTCGAGGTCCTCTCGGCCTGTAAACAAGAGAACGATGGTGGTATCCTTGAAATAAAACGAAATTTCCGTTCCGTGTGGGGACGACGGATAAAGTTCTATTTTGTACGCGTCCGATCCCCGTTGTACGTTGAAATCTTCTTTCGCGATGATCGAATTTTTTTTTCCTAAAGAGAAAAGTGCTTCCGAAAATCCGCCAGGAAATTTGGTGTTTTAATCCGGTCGAAATAAAAAAGAGAAAGAGAGAGAGAGAAAAGAAAACTAGAAACGAAAAGCTGAAGAGATTAACAAAGAGTGAGCGAGCATAGCGAAAGAGAGAAAGACAGAGAATAAAAATACGTTTCTTCCCATCCCAACTTTATAAATAAAAATGAAGTAAACCTGGGACTCTCTGAAATTCGGTGTGCCAAGTGTGCGGTAGTTCAGAAAGAAAAAGAAAGCAGAGGAAAAGATCTGTTTCTTCCAACAGCAGCAGCAGTTGTGTCTTCAGGCCGTTCCACTTAATGCCGCGAGAAAGTACGAAAAAGCTGAAGGCAACGGAGACCTTCTCCAGCAGCAAGATAAAGGGAAAAAAGAGAACACTCACCGGGTGTCACACTTGGAAACGGTTGTCCAGGCAACGAAGGTGGATGTTCATCCTCCGGTGAACGTTCCGAAGCATATCCTTGATCTTGTGGCTCACCGGTGCCAGCAAGCTTTCCAAGTTTCAACTCGACGCATTTGTTCAACTGCTGCCTATGCTTGACCAATTCACAGTCCGGTTTGTGGACAACTCGCATCAGTAAATCGTCATCCGACGAGCTAACGTCGAACCTGCTCGTGCCAAATTGTGAACTCGACGAATTTGTTTCTAAACTTTTCCCGGGTGTGCAACGTGCTTCCTGTTTGCGTTTTGGAAGAGTACCGACTAGGTCCAGGTCGGAATTACGTTGACATCTGTCTTCCAGGGAAGCACCACGATTGTAGCGTCTGCTGCTGTCGGTGATCATAGTGTCGACGCTACGATTCCTTCGGACTGAGTCAAAGTTACCATGACGACACCTTACCAAGTCTAAGTCACTCTGCTGATACCTGTTCAGAGGAAAAAAAAAGTTCGACCGGTATTATAGTGGCATGAGAAAAAGGTAATACACCTAAAAATTAGACACAGATGGCTGATAGAAATTACCTCCAAGGATCATTCTCGTCCAAAGAGTCCTGGGATCGATGTTTGACAAGATCCAAAGCACCTGTAGGTCCACCATCCGAGAAATGAACACCCAAAGATCTTTTCTTATGTGGCAGTGTTCCACCGAGGTTTCCACTGATAGTATCCGACATGTTGTTATTATCACCCCGTTCATCATCCAAGACATCTTTGTCGTCCAAGTGATTCGGTAACGACCCGCAGATTTTATACCTACTAAAAATGACAATAATTCTTATTAAAAGCTATCGGAATCCCAACGACAATCTTTACACTGTATTACCATAGACCACCGAGCGAGGATGTCAAGTAAGTAATAACCTGACCCGAACTAATAAAACGAGCAACAAAGGGAGCCCTGTCGTTGCACGGTTTAGACAACAGCACTTACGCAAATGAGATCAGGATGCTAGGCGTCTTTTAATCCTCTTCCACAGCCCCTATTTTCCTCACTCCTCCTTCCCCAGCCCTCCTCCCAGGAGCATTTTCGTGTAAACGAGGGTTTAATGGAAGCCGTCCCAGTTCGCCGACTGGTCGACCTTAAAGGGACTTTAAATTATCTCGCGACCAACGAGTCTCGTTCCAGCAAACCGGCTCGCGTGCTCTTTCATCTATTCCTCCCTCGATCCCCTCTCTCTTTCCTGGTTTGTTTAAGCAACGCGCGACAACAACAACGAGATGCCACGCGATTTTCAGACCGACGCCGGAAAATCAGCGGCATGTGAAATGACGCGCCGTAATCCGGACGCCATTTTGGCGCCAGTCGTTTCGTTGGACTATACTTGTTTAGCGAGGGGGCGATATTTCGTGTCCCCATTTTTCTATCGGTGATCAGTGTTGCCAACCTTACCCTAAATCTACCGATATACCGATTTTTTGCGCCATCTACCGATATTTTTGAATACTGACATTAAAAAAATCTGTTGGCACGATAAACCAACTCTGTCAAATTGACAATTAAAAATTTTTGAGCTGATATGTTAAATTTGATTATTTCTTTTTTTTAGATTGTAAAATGTAGGTCAAATGTGACCATTTTTAATTTTTTTACAAAATATGGCGTGATCGGTAAAAATTGGTATTCTTCGATTGAGTAAAATTAATTAACATTTCAATTATCTTACGAGTTTTTGTTTAATGCTTTTTATATGCGTGATAATATTTGTTCACGTTCGACTTCTGATTTATAAAGTTGGCAACACTGCTGGTGATTCTCGCATAAAACTGTGCGTTTTTTTTTCACGCGATCCGAGGATTACGAGCGGACTTCACGTAACACGGTACTTTTAGATCACGGTTACAAAAATGATAGTTCCATGGTCACACACCGATGTAATATTTATCGAGAATTGGAATATCGCGTGATTCGATGCGAAGCCGTTGGAAATCCCAGCTGGGCAAGGAACGATTAGAAGGAATAGAGAAAAACAGTAGCAGGGTTCCGTTCGCGATGCTCCCTCGCGCGATTCTTTTAATTACGTAGTGCTTCCGGTTCTGAAGTTTTAGCACGCTTTGTAAGTAATACCGTTCGCGGTCTATCCTTATATCGGGTGTACCGATAGAAATTGATACGCTTTCTTGCGACGGTTCGATGATTAATTACTTTAGATTTGGTAGAAACTTCGTTAAATTTTTATTCGTAAGATCGTTCGTTCCTATCAATGAATCATATCGTTGACACAACGTATCGTAACGTTTGTAGATATTAATGAATCATAAGTTTTACGATGGTACGTAGATTATTTTATGTGATTCCAGATACGTTCTGTAAATGGTTCGAGCGGTATGATATTACGCAAGGTGATCCACGAAGCGTGATCTGTTTGGATTATTTCTTTGTTAGTAGTGTGATTAAAATTTTTTTGTTGGTATAGCATGGTTCAAAAACAATTCTAAAATGTATCTAAAGTGTATCGTTTAAATTCAGGTAAAGGTAAAAATGAAACTCATTTAAACTATGTTATAGTAAAAAAAAAATTGTCAAGTGGACCACTAGCAATAGAATAATCTAAGCTGATCACGCTTCGTAGACCACCCTATATATGGAGTCTCGGTCCAACCGAAGAAATCGAGACGCTGAGGACTCTGGTAATCGCGTTACATCGGACACCAATTAAACGTTGGTTATGAACGGAAAAAGCGTTTAGCTGTAGTCTGCTTGGATCGTTAACCGGTGCTCCTGAGCTCCTTATAATCGTGGAAAAAGAGAAAAATTCTTTTCCCTTGGCTTCTTGAAAAGTTTTAGAAAGATCAGACATCGAATCGTTTGAAACGATAACAAAAAGGTACACTCACGCATAGAGTTTCAGTGTATTAGACTTGAATTGGATCGATATAAACAATTGATGACGTTAAAAAATATTATATGAATTCTTTATAGCGTAGAAACACTTTCAAAACCACATCCATTCCGAATCCTTTCAATATGATAACTTGAAATGATCGAACAAGACAGCGCAATCATATAGTATGCGCATTCAACACAATACACGTTTGATGTCCCCGTAAAACACGAAAGGGTCCATAAAGACAGACATAAAAGCTAGCTCGGGGTCTCGGCTATATACCAGTGTCAGAAAATCGATGAAGAACTGACCTTTCTCTCTGCGAGCTGCTCGAGCAGGGCACCAGGATCTTCCCCATACCGTTAAACTTTCCCTTGGGTTCGCACAAGTTCCCGGAAGATTGCGTTCGTCGGCCTGTCAGGCCCTTGCCATTGTGCCTGCTAAGATTCGAACCCATTTCGTTCTCTTGCTCCTCAGTTTCCTCCCTTAGCGGCTCTTTTTTTTCCTGACGGTCCTCTTTTCCTTCCAGCAACAACCTAGGTTTTCTAACGGGTGTAGCAGTCTTTATAGGATTCACGGCATTTCCAGGCGTATTTTCCTTGTTCGGCCAGTCAAAGTACTTGTCAATGTCCTTGGCATTGACCTTGCAGGATATTAGTGGTGGAGGTGGCGGAGGTGGTGCAGGACGAGTTCGTTTGTTAACTGTTTGATGTTGACCACGTTGACCGCGCTGTTGGACCTTCCAGCCTGGCTCCTGTCCTCCTCCGCTCGACGGAGGAACTGTTACGACCTCCTCACCTGTGACAATAGAAAAAGTTTGTTAGCTGAGCTCGAAAGTAAAGGAAGATTTTTGGGAACAGGTATAGGCAGGTGAACTTGGGCGCATCCTTCCAGGAAAAGGATCCATAGGGATGGGTACAGGTTGGACATTTTTCAGGAAATAAATACGGTCTTTCACTAGGTTTTCGTCCTTTCTTGGAAATCTAGGTAGCTTGAGGTCTGCTAAAATAATATATAATTTCATATAATGAAAAATATCACTGACGTCAAATGAGATTCTAGAATCTGGGTGAAAATTTTTTTTTCTACAAATATATGCGGTCTTCGGGTTAAATTACTTGGTAATTTTATATAAAACAATTTTAACGATGCAGAATAAGAAGATTTTTTATACAACAAACAAAAATCTTCATTGCATACAATTTTACAAAGTAACAGAACTGAATAAAAATCAGTTTTTCCGACCGTAAAAAGAAACAAAACGTTCCTTTCTATCCTCAATCAGCCATTTTGCTCTTTTAATGTCGGATCTTAACGAGGTGTCGGAAGAGGCTCTCGCGATACTCTTTCGGGTAAGAACGAGAGTTTTCCGGACGGCTTTTCTGAGGCAATTAGCTACGAGCTCGTCGTCTTTCCCCAAGGTGTAATAAACACGATTGTGTGTGTGTGTATCTATGTGTGAGGGAAAGAGAGAAAGAGATATATCGAGCAAGTATAACGTTACGTCCAGCGAGTCCGATTCACAGCGTCATGGCTGGAGCACCGAGATACTAATAACCCTCGTGCTCGAGGCTCGTTACATAACTGTATTATTAATGCCGCTTCTCGAGGAACACCTAAGACCGAGTAAAAGCGTGTTTCTCACTAGTTACTCGCATTTACCGACACGAAACCATTCGCTGATCTTCGAAAGAATCGTCTCGGTTGTTAACGCTAGAATCGAGCTTCCTTCAGAGTGAAGGGAAGACTCATTTTCGAGAATAACGGTTTTGACTATGATGTTCAACCTTATGCAATATTACATTTATACAGAGTGATCTATTTAAATATGTGTTCAGATTATTGTAATGCTAAAAATATTTGTTTGATATTGTGCATGGTGCATATTGTGCATTTTTTTTTTTTTTTTTTTTTCATTTCTATCAAAAATAAATACACTGATGACTTTAATAACTTTGAAAAAAATGTTCTTGTCAGATACCTATTGGTCCTTTGATGCCATACAGTTATAACAAATGTTTTTTGTACTGCGATAACAAAGAGATAGTTAGATAGCTTTATTTAAATAAATCACCTTGTTTATTAATTTTTTATTTTATTTTCCTCGTGGATATAAAAAATGAACGAAAAAGTATTTTTTATTTCATGAATTTATTTTACTACGTTTCATTTCCCGTTTTTTTTTTTAATAGACTTTATAAACCAGCTGTATGGTCGTTATAGATTTAGCAGGTTTATTTTTAAGCAACGTTGCGTCACTTTTTTTCGATATTTTTCTATCCGAGATAATTATAAGCTACCCTCGCGTTCTATTTCAGATAACGTCGTCGACCCTCTCCCGGGGTTAACCAAGGAAACCACCCTTGAAAGCATGCTAACGGGAAATAAAGCACGGGTGAGAATAAGGGACGTTTACTCTGTCGAGAGATGCAGTTTACACTTTTTATTTGTAATTGGAAAAAATCGTGATTGAATAATAATTACTTTTATTTACGAAGATTGCCCGTGGGAAATAATAATTGGCGGGTATAAGTGTATATTTTTCATTAGCAGTATTTCATTGAATGCCGTAATAATTGATCTTTTCAATGTAGCACGCAATTATCAACTCGTTGCATGATTGAAAAATTATTTCCATTCACCAAACGAATAATAAATAAGTTAATTAAGCAAATTCTTTTTCGTCATGATAACAATTTGAACGTCATTCAAAATGATACGTGAAAGTATGTAATATTACAAATAATCACTCCAATCGCATTAATCTATTATTATAACATTACGTACCGTTAAAGATCTTTCACTAACGCAACAAATAACAATTATAATGCAATTCTAATCCCATTCAATCCAACTCTCTTTCATAATCACATCAAGATCAAATCCGACTCAATGAATAACGCGTTGCCCGTGTGATTCCATCACTGGCTAGAACTAACGCGAATTACCGGCTATTCCGATAACGATAGCAACGAAACAGAGATAGAGAAACAGCCAGATGGAGAGGGAGAGATAGAGAAAAGCAGAGTGAGCAGTAAATCGTAGCATCGACTCGCAAGCAAAAAAAAGGAAAACGTTTCGCAGTGGTAGTAGCCGCCACGCGTTGCCGTAGTCGCCATTAATTCTCGATTAGCCGGTTTTGCGCTCTCAAAGCGCGCGACACTGATATATCCGGGTCAGGTTTAATCGATAAGTACTAAAATCAGTTGGTCCTGCTCTTTCCCTCGCTAGCTATCAAGTTCATCGGATTGCTCGTGACGTGAGAGAGAAAGAGATAAAAGTTTCCACCTTGATGGCAGGGTGGCGAACAGCAAAATGCGAATCTAGGTCGAACGAGAGGAAAAGATCATTCGTTCTTCCTCGATGCGTTCTTCGATCGATCGATAATTTAAAAAAGGGTTGAGTTTTAGTACGGTGACGTGAATCTTTCGTTTGAGAATCTCTCGGCCGTGGAGTTTCAACTTTCTCGATACGAACGCAAATAACGAGCCCGACGAGGATTCTCGATGACATCGAAAGAATTCGATCTCCTTCCCCCCCCCCCCCCCCAACCTACCTCTTGCGATTCGGAGTGGTTTGCTCTTCGAGAGTAGGTATTACTCTCCATTGTCCGGACTGGCTATTATAATATAAAGTAGGAAGTATCGATAAGGATCTTTACCGTGTATACGTGTGTGTATATGAATGTACAAAGAAGACAGTAGTATTCCGAGTGTTCTGAATAGCTCGGAGAGAGGATCATTGTACGATTCGAGTGCACTGTAAAAGTGGTATATACGTACAGGGTGGCCGACGTAACAGTCTATGGAACTTTTTATTGCATAAAAGATATTCCTTTCGATTTGTGTTATTGCCACTTATAGTCGATTGAGAACAGAGACATTTTTGGTTATTCCATTATTCCAAATGTTTTTAACACTAGGTTTAAAAGGTAAATTTCAAAATTGAAAGGCTTTAATGAATTTAAGACGTAAAATGGATAATTGTATAAGTGGTAGAAAAAAAAATGTTAAAGTGTTAAACAATGTTAAGTTTTTTAATAATAATATTATTATTATTATTGTTGGTTTAGTGTAATAAAGAATAATACATTAAATAAAAGTTGTTAAATTTGTAGGGACCTGGGCTACCCTGTATATTTCGACTTTAAATGTAAGATTTTTTTATCGTACCTCAGATAAAAATGCTGCAGTGGTCAAAGACTTAAAATAGTAGTAATGAAATTGTTCTTTTCTTTGTTCCTATTCACAGACAATATTATCCCGGTCCGCTTGCTTTGCTTCGTTGCGTGGTAAAGGTGTAAAACACAGACGCAAAGAGTTGATAACGATGGAACGCGCACGACTGATAAGAGGAAAAAGGTCGTAGATATTTTATCGAGCTCGAAAGAACCTCGTCAGTCGTCACGATGGCGCTAAGTTGTTTTACAAAAACTTTCTTTACTTCGGAACTCGACGAAACAAATTAAGAAAGACAATTAGAGTTTTCTCTTTTTGTTATTGTTTATTTTACAAATATTTTAATTATATTAGGGTCAACTCATCAGTGAATGAACACCTACCTATACGAAGATGTACCCATTAAAGGTTACTTTTCACTTTTATGATTAAATTTCTATAACATTCATGAATTTAAATTAAATATTATTTAAATATTTCAAAGAATTTCAGAATAAAATATCTGGTTAGAAATTTGACATTTTAATAAATCACTTCCATATCTAATAACGATCGAACGTACGTGCCAGCGTACACCTTATGTTAGATACACGTAGGTACCTACGCATCAAACTAGAAAACAAACTTCTGGTTCGCTTGTAGTCACGTATAAAGGGTTGATCTGTGGTTTCACATGAGGAGGATCAGGTACGTTCGAGGAATCACGTGGTTCGAAGTTTTTGAACTTCGAGTCGTTCGAACGACTCCGACGTTTAAACTTGATGGAGTTTCAAAGTTCGGCAGTTCGAGGTGTCGTACGTTCCTGGAGTTAGAACCACCCCTTAAGATCAACCTGGTACTAGTCACCTCGTTGTTGGAGCTTGCTTGGGTTAGCTTGTGCTTTATCTTTATCGAAAAATTGCCGAGGTTTACACTATACTTGCATGTAATAAAGTTACATGCCTATATGTGAACGTGTAAAGATATGAAAGAAAAAATGATAAGACAAATTTTTAATAGGTAAGATAAAACATTAACCTGTTGTCTTATAATATCGTGGTTGCTATGACAAACATGTAAGTTGTACATGGTTCAATTTTTTGGGATTTCAATTAAATTGAATTCATCTTTTTTTTATTAGTCGTTAGTCTCTGTTTAGGCAAGTTTGTGAACTGTATTGCAGGTATAACTTCATTCGTTTTTTTTTTTCTTAATTTCTAATGCTAGTTTCATTGTGTGTCAAATTAAATCATAGGAGGTTAAAAGAATTTTGTGATATTGAATAAAAAATATTATCAATTCCATTATTTAATTCCAATGAAGAAAAATCTATGGTCCAACATTTCTAATCGCAAACCGGTGCATCGTAACTCCGAACGTAAATTATGCCACCCCTTTTGCCCCTACTCTTGCCCCTTTTCACGGAGGCAACTACGCGTACATGGTACTCGAGTTATGGGAAGATTTAACGTGCGACGAGGCCGAACATAATTTTCCACGACGTTCCTGAATAAGATCGGTCGAGCATTGTTCGCTACTCGAGAGGTAAGCCAAGGGTGGTGTCTCACCCCTCTTCCACACTTTTCTTCTATTTACCGTTACCAAGATGGGTAAAGAGAAGTTTGTATCGTGTTCCCATAATTTCCTGGGTTACTACCTCCAACATACTTTCGAGTTAAGAGTATACCACGACTGATCGTAAAATCAAGGGAATAAAAAGAAAAGAAAATTAGAAAAAAGTTACGTTGGCTATTCCAAATTCGCTCTCCCCAAAATTAATTATGTTAATGAGAAATCTCGTTTTCGTGAAAACGTTTCGAGGTATCAAACTTTTTCAAATTAAATATAATTACGTAAACCGTGTTTTACCAAATATTAAATATATCGAATATTAAAATAATCTTGTTTAACCGTAATAATTTTATAATTACAAAACGTAATATTAATGTTTATACATCGTCGATAGATCAACATATTTTGATATTTTTAATAATTAACGATGCAATTATTATACCAGTTACAAGATTCAGATCATTAACATCTTTCAAATATTCTGTAATAGTTAACGAAGGAAGAATTAAATCAGCAACACTCACCAAAGTACTAATCGATAAAAGAATTCCAATTCTTCGTGAAAATGTCTAACGAACCGTTAATCAATCCCTAGCTCGTCTCAACGTCGCCATTTTTAATTACACTTTTCATTGTAGACACTCGTTCGAACTTTCCCTAATACGAAAGTATAGAAGGGACCGATCGTAGATAGGACGGAAACTGCAACGAGGGCCATTACGTATGTATGTATGCGGCAAACGATACTATATATCACGTGCATCGACTAATATGCGTTACGAGCTAATGCACCAGCGGTTATCCGTTACTGCCACTTTCGTACTTGCCCAGATACAAGTAGGAGTTCGGTACTATCTTCTTCGATCATGACGAACGAGCTCTAAGCCCTTCTTCTTGCCTTTTTTCTTTCTTTTTTTTTCTCCCCAACGCCGTTGGAATGTCTCTTAACGTTATCTCGAGTTCATTTCGAATGGTATGCGGACGATAAAAGGTAGAACGTTCTTCTTTATCGTTCCGTTCTCCTAATCGAACGTATTTGACCATGATGGTAGAGAGTGAAAGGGTAACTTGAGATTATTGAAGTTCCTTTTTAGCGTGTATCATTTTTTTCCGTGGTTTATTGGAGTTTGTTAGTACAATTTTTATAAGGAACTGATCAAATTTCCTGTATTTTTACGTTGAATACATTTTTGAGTATTTCTTTTTAATATTCTTGAAAATATTCAAATACCATCTAATGATACAAGTTTCGGTTCCAAAATGAAACCTATGGTAATAAACGCTATAAACCTTTACGTATTCCCGCGCCACGAAACTCTAACGCCTCTAATGCAATTTTCATTCCGCAACTCGTAACGGTTATAGCGATAAGACCGAAATGCAATTTTTCCCCCCGAAAGTCGAGTTTCTCTTCAAAAATTCATATCACCGTAAGCATAAAAGCTAGAGATGTGATCGTTGCTATAAAATTATCAAAAATTACTATAACTTTTACAAAAAAAAATAAAAACCGAATTGAAAAATTTGCCTATATGTATACTTAAACTACGAAGTTAAAAATAATATTTTTTAGTAGGTACCAGTTCCAAAAATAGTCTAGGTAGGTATTATAAATATATATTGTCAAATAAAAAAATATTATTTTTAACTTTATACTTTAAGTGTACACATAGGCAAATTTTTGTCGTCGATTTTTAATTTTTTTTTAAAGATTTACTTCATTTTTCAATTTTTCCAAGGGTGGAATTTTAAAAAAATGGTACCACCCTCGAGATATATCCTATTCAATAAAAAAAGAATCATTAAAATCAGCTAAAGATATCACGTAACATATACAAAATAAAATACAGTCGACTTGATAACCTCTTTTGAAGTCAAAACGCCGGAAATGAGCCACGTCAAAATTTTGTGATCCACGCGTTAATCGATCTTTTGTATGAACGTAGGATAGAGCTAGAAGAAGGGTGGGGTGGTAAAGGGCAAAGGGAAGAGAAGGGCAGGTTGTATTGCATATTACCGAAGCATCGAGGCATTCTCCGATATTGCTTACCGCTTCTATCCTCCTGTTCACCAACGTGGAGACACACACCCACATATATCCATTCATATACATATATATATATACAGATACATGTACGTCTGTGTGTTAGACACGCCTATAACTACGAATTTCTGGGCATCAATATCCGGTGAACGTGACACGTTCTACGATCGAGACGCGCATCGAAAGATATTGCCATCGACACGCATTATCGTCGTGTGTACCAGGCCACCCGCGCGCACGTATGTTCGGACGTATTTCAAGGATGTCTCTCAGTGATTCCCATAGGATTTATACCACTGTCGTCTTGTTTCCGGTCTTGTTGCGTCTTCGAATAAGAGTAAAGTGTTACGAAGGGTTCGCACGAGACAGATTCGGTTATCGTATGCTTTTACGTTTGATAAGCAAAACCTGACCATATGTGCATGCTTGTGTTTTAACAGTTTAGCTTCGCCGAATGCAACGTGCTTTCTTTTCTATACGTGATATCGATGTCCGTTTCACGTACGATGGATTAGATTACCAGTCAGCTTTTATGGTCGTAAGTTTTATGCTTTGTGTTCTTTGTTTTAATTTTCTGAGTCATCTATTTTGATGATTTTTTTTTTAGAATTCAAGAAAAAGGAGGTTATTGAGTCGACTGTCTTTTTTTATGTATATGTTAGGTATCTTTGTTGATTGTGGACTGATTTTAGTGATTCTTTTTTTATTAAATAGACTGTATCTCGAGGGTGGTTTTATTTAAATTTTAAGATACAAAAATTGAAGAATAAAGTAAATTTTTACGAAAAAACTATACTTAAATTAAGAAGTTGAAAATAATTGTTTTATCAGCGTTGTAAGTAAATGAATTAGTAAGAAAATTGATAATTTCTTGAATTTTCTTTTAATTAAAACCCTAACCGATCCCAAGAGTATCTTTAAGATTGGAAGCCCTAAAGCTACAACTTTGATTCGAAATTTCCTGTTGATCGTTGGATTCGATCGTCAAACATAGTGTTTCTCAACCTTACGTGAATCACGTATTTCTTGGAAATGTCTATTGACCATCCTTTTATAGATCGCTACAACTGTAGTTGTAGCAATAGGAATCACATATATGTATACATGTATATGACAATAATATATGACATAAAGTATATCACATACCTATTTTGTTCTAGAGACTTTTGAGCCATCAAATATTTCTAAAAGTTTTATCTCGTATCCCAAGTTGAGAACCTCTGGTTTAATAGATTGACTTAGGTTCACGGCTATCTCGCGTTTTATTCGCTCCGCGAAATTACGCCCTCGATGGAAGGTAAATTTGCGAACGTGCTATCATGAGAGCGAGAGAGAAGTAAATAACGTTCGCGATTTCGTCCCGAGTAACGGTGCCTGTCAACTTCACGAAGATGCCTTGCCAAATGCACTCGAAATCGAAATTCGAAATTTCCATGATTTCCATCAAATTGGAAGTTCGGCTAACGGGTACCTACTTGTGAACGTTTCGCGAGTACTTCGCGAATCTTTTCGAAAGAGAGAAAGCCCTCTTGTTCGGAGAGAAGCTAATATCGATTCTCGAGAAGGTGGTTTCCTTTAAAACTAGTAAATCGGGGGAAAAGTGCTTCGAAGGAAACTTTCGATTACCTACGGTACTCTTTGAAAATGACCGCGATTCAAAATGACCTCTTTGAACGTAGCTAAGTGTACGTGGGTGTTACTACAAAAGAAAATGTAGTGATTTTTTCCCTTTAATTTATTTATACATTATTTATAAGTAATATTAGAAATTTAATTATGAAAGTTTGATACTTTGTTTTTAATTAATAATTAAGCATCATCTGGATTATACAAGGTGGTCCATTTTAATTTCTTCTTTACTTGTTATTACATAAAAGAAATGTTTTAAGAAAGAAATAATGATCTTCAAGAAAGTAGCATTTGCACTTTTCGATACAAAAAATATTTGTTTCATTATCAAAAATAACAGAGATATTTAGGTGGACCACTTTCTATATGTATATCATTTTCACCAAATTTTTATAAACGACACCTTGGTTAAAAAGCTGAAAACTGTCTGGGGTAATTAAAACCGACGAAAGAAAGACTGAAAAGCACATGGAGACAGAGCTTAATTGCCGTTTACTCTGATCGTTTTTCGAATCGGTCATATGGAAAACCGGGACGAGTATAATGCAATGTGGATTTCGCTTTGTCGTAATACGAGCCTAGTGCTGTTGGGAGCTCTGTCATTTTAGTAATTATAGCCAAACACGTCAAACGCATCGTCAAACGGTGTGTCGCATATTCGCATTGCTGGAGTTACGTAACACCGGTAATTACATTATCGCGATGATTATGACGATCGATAGTCGAGTAAATTACAGTTTCAAGGTGGTTGCTTCTTCGACAACATTTCAATCGTATTATACGCTAAAAACCGTATTGTTTCAATTGTAACATTACATCGATGACTTATTTATGCCACGTGAGTTCGTTCTCGATCATAGATCACGATCGATGAATCGATAATTACGGTTTCCTCGTTAGCATTTTTTTTTGTCATTCCTCTAATCATCGTTGAATAATAATGTGTACGTGTTTTGAACACGAAAGATAGTAAACTTGCATATTTAAAATTTTCTTTGCTCTCTCTATCTTTTTCCATTCTATCGGCTTGTTACCTTCTTTTATTTTTCGATCGCTTTTTTAGCATACGAGAAAAGAAGAGAAAAGCATCGACCAGGAGCCTTCTAGACCACCGGTGAAAAACTTTCGACACGATAGGTAACGTCGTAGACACTGTTCAACGTATTTCTACAAAGTTTTTAATTACAGAAATATCTACCATTTTTTTAAACTAAAAGTCGAATAGACGTGAAATTTTACGTAGATCTTTTACGGAGTGAAATTTAATTCTTTATATAAACTTTGACTCGATTTATTCAACCGTCTAGATTTTTAGAGTGGATAGAAGTAGAGATAAATGTACATGGGTATATATATGTAGATTTTTATATGAAACGTGCAAATTCAGAAAGGGTTTTTCTAATATCTCAAGTAGTTTTAGATATAAACGTATGTTACACTTTCCAGTGCATAAGGAACGCCCTGAGGTCGTGTAGAAAAAAGTGAAGCGAAAGGGAAAGGTGATAGGTATTGAATAGATCGAAGCACTTGGATGTTCTTATCGTGATATTTGCTCGAGATAAAATCGTTTTGCGATTTTGATTCTTTCCCTTTCTTTTTCTTAAAGATAATCCAACGGGCTTGAGATAACATTACTCACGCATATTTTCGTTTCATCGGCTCCGAGACCGTAGCTGGTTCATATTAACTTCGTTTCTACGTCCGATGTGTGTGTGTGTGATGAAGAGAAACGTTTATTCTCGAAACACTTCTTCTCTTCTTCCTTCGAGCGAGGACGACGCATGAAAATTTTTCTTCACCTTTATCCTGTGCTTCTTCCGTACTATACCAAAGACCACTCTGGCATTTAGAACGGTGCTCTCGACGAGAATAGCGCGAATATCGAGTCCTCGTGCGTTAACTCCGAGCTATTTTGCAAACTATGACTGTTTTCAGTGTTTTGGGAAATTTATTTACCATGTTTCGTCGCTCTTTTCTTGGTAAACTATTTTTAGTATTCGTGAAACAGGCAGAAGCATTAAAAATTGTGATCTTCCATACTGTATCCACTTTTATATCAATTTCAATAAAGAATAACAAAAATTATATATAAATAATTTTGTTGGAAAATTGTTCCCACGTGTCATACTAATGAATTTTTAGTTTCCTCTTCGAACAAATTCGCGACTACACAATTTCTTACGTTTAGAAGCTCGAAGAACACGCGGCTTAGAACGGTACGCTCGACGGTAACCGTTTCCCCTAAGGCACACGAACTTCAAGAATGCACGCATCGCTCGTAAAGACGAGCCAAGAATCTTCCTATTCCGGTTCTCATGCGATCATCGATCTATAGATCTTCTCGCAACTAATTCAAAAAAGAATCTTAAAAATCAACAAATTAAACTGATCAAATCCAGATCACATCGTTAAATCAGATAAAATTCAACTCAAATCCACCGATTAGATAAATCAAATAACTCCAAACATATTTCCAAGCTTCTGCCAGTTTAACATGACTAAAAAAAAAAAGAAACTTCTAATACCTTTCAACATTAACTCAACGAACGGAACGGAAGTTCGCATGTTCCACAACACAAACACGATATATCTTACGAAGAGATCACCGAACATCACCCACGGTAAAACGAAACAAACTTCCTTGATACTCTTAACAATCTTCCTTCACTTCTAAAAACAAGATTTCCACTCACACTCAAGAATTTCAACAAAAATCACTGTAACACCATCCATTAATTTTAACGACTCATTCGATCAGGCTAAAGAGACTCTCGAACATCGCGTGGACTCGCGTTACTCGCGACTATTCGCGTTGGATCGACGAGATCGAGCGGATATTTCGGATAACCGGCTCATTCTCTCTCTCTCTCACACACATATACATAGGTATACTTGGATGCTGAGTTTTGTGTGAGAGAGAGAGAGAGATACACAAGAACACACACACACACACACGTGTGTACACATACACCGTATCGGAATGTGGGTTCGGGCGCCGGTTTTCGAGGTGGCCGGACAGCTGAGAGCTCCGCGATTCTCTCGAGCCGACTACACTCCTCCGGCTCGGCATGAAACCTCCTCATCCTCCTCCACCTCTTCAGCCTCCTTCTCCTCTTCATCCTTCTCCTCTCACTGGTAGCCCCTTCTCTTGATACTCGTTCGTCGAGTCACATATGTATATATATATATGTGTTGAAATGTGCAAGTGTAAATACGTATATATACTTACGTGTATGCAGACACGTGCACATACATATCTGTTTATGTTGGTAGATGTATAGATATGTGCAAATACGCATACGTTGTCATACATACACAGTGTTTCATTTAACTCGACCACTTGAAATATCTCCATTGCTTTTAATCTTACCGAAGGAATGCCAAAGGAAAACATTGTTTTCATTTAAAGGAGGTGGGAAACATCGTGATTAAGGACATTTTCTTTCGAAAATTTCAAACTATTTTTTTTTTTTGGATTGGTGTATTAATGAGTCGTAGATTGGGAGAAGACGAATTTAATTATACGAACTTGTTGACCTTCGGATGGGTTTGATCGAGAGAGAGTTTTGGAGAAATGATAAAAATTTGGATAAAGTTTTTTTAGTGAATTGTTGATATTGGGAAATAATTTTCATTTCTTTGTGTTATTAAAAGTAACAGGGGATGATGTTCATGAGTTAAGTGATTCGAAGAAATGATACAAATTTTGATAAAGTTTTTTTAGTAAATTGTTGATATTGGAAAATAATTTTCATTTCTTTGTGTTATTAAAAGTAACAGGGGATGGAGTTTCATGAGTGAAACACCCTGTATATGTGCACGTAGTTATGCACATACGTATATATACACTGTTGTGAGTATAGCATTTTCTTTGCTTGCATCGCTTCGCAGTCCGCTACCTTCGCTATAAAGTAGGTATACTCCGTTAGCGTGGTCGTTAGTCCACGCTAAGCGTGACGCGTGGGCGCTTTATGTGTATATGCAAGTGTATGTGTGAGAGAGGACCGAAGCGTTTTATCGAAGCGACGTACTCTTCTCTCGAATACTTGGAATACCTTTCAGTTTCAGGGAAACGTTAGAGTGAAAAAGAATTTTCAGGTAGCTCTTCCTAGTCTCCATTTTCTTTTCTTCCTTTTTTTGTGGAAGTAGGGGTTGAGGTTTCGTACCTGCTGCAGGTAGCACATTTTTTACTGTGTTACTGTAGCACGTGATTGGATTACGATATGAATCATATCGAATTCGATACGTAGAGATTGGTGATGTGGTTAGAATAATAACGTTCGAAGGGATGCTTTGGAAGATGATAATTGGTGATACGAGGCTAGTGATTAAGATAATTGGACTGCTTTGGAATTATGGGAAATGTGAGAGCTTGTGCATAACGTTGGAGAAAAGACATGATTGATTGTTATTAATGGATGTCGGTCATTCTTTGAATAAAAATTGGAGATCTAATTATAATTGTTGTAATTATCAAATGTTTACTCGTAATTTGTATAGGAAAATTATTTTGCAGTCACGTGACGGTTAAGATTGATTATGTGTTACATTCGTGTTCTCATACTAGCTTCACTCGTGATCGTTTATGTTGCAAAGTATAGAAGAGACCCGCTGAAAGGTGATTGGCATCGTTACGGCGAAAATCTCACGACTAGGCCGCTCGAAATGGAGCGTGGGTCTTGATCGAGACGATGATGACACTCCGGGAAAGTTTCAACGCCACCATCCAACCTGGACTCGCGGTGAGTTTCACGCTCGATCTACCCGCTTTGCGATCTACTTTGCGATCGCTTGGGTGACGCGAAAATTGGAAATGATTTTCCTTTTATGGAATAAATCATTTTATCGAGAGGGTGAATCATTTTGTTCGTTCGTCTTCTATCGAAAGGATTTGTCCCGAGGATAATCCCAAGTTCTTAATAAAAGAAATGATAAAAAATATTCATTATTTGGAAATAAATTTTTCTACCATATTTTTTATTAAAAAAAAAATGTAGCAATATTATTTCTTATCAAACAGATACCTCCCCATAAAAAAATATTTTTTTTCCTACAAAAAAAACCCCGATTTTTTAAAAATTTGTTTACTTTGTAATATACGATAGAAAAAAAAATTTTTTAAATCATTCTCCATGCAATAGATCTTTAAAAAAATGGAACGGACTACCACTGTCGACAAATATGTAAAAAAAACATTAAAAAAAACACGCAATCAAATTTTTTCCGAACAAAAAAAAAAAAAAAAAAAAACTTCGTTACTTCTCAATACGATTCGAAATGAACGACGAAGGACACGGAAGGTGAGGTCCGAGGAGGTGGACGCGCTTACTGTCAATGACTTTGGCGTGTCGGAGAGAAAAGTAAATATAGCGCGCGGCGACCAAACCAGTTCTCTTAAAATAAACTCGCGGTCCTAAGGAACGCATTCTCCATCGACGGCTTTTTCGGTAGAGTAACAGAGAGAAAGAAAGAGACAAAAATGGGGAGGGAGGTAGGAGGAAGAGAGAGAGAAAGAGAGATAATGCAAGTGCTCGTACGCGCAATTTTTTTTCTCGGGAATTCGCCATGTTGTTTTTTTTTTTTTTTTTTTTTTCAAATCTCTCGCGATCGCACTCGATTAATTGCTAGCTCGGCTAACGAGAGGATCACGGTACGGGATCGATTTTAATTGACTTAACGAGTGATCTTATTGGGAAGCGAACTATGATACCTATGTTTCGTTTCACTATATTCCACTTGTGTGAGTTCAATTTTTTTTTTTTTTTTTTCTCCTCGTTACATTTCGCACTCCGGTTTAAATTCGAGCTAGGAAGACCTGGGTAAATAATTGCAGCTTGTCGCGAATAATACCATGAATTTCTTCTTCCTTTTTTTTTTTTTTTCATTTTTATTTCTTCTCTCTCTTCTCTCTCTTCTTTAATGGTCGACCAACGGCAACTCGTATCGTACTACGTACGATACGGGATCTCGAACTCCGTGACGCTTCGAAGATCTTCACGAGCTGGATATAAAGTATTCTCGTTCCATCCGATTTGTTACATTCTCTCTCTCTCTCTCTTCTTGAATTTGTCGCCCGTTTTTCGCGAGAATTTACGAGAACCCGCTGCTTCCACGAATTTCACAAAATTCTCGGGAACGCAGATAGTAGGTACATATATATTCTTCTGAACCACTTCAATACGGGGTGACCGAGGCAAAAAAAAGAAAATAGAAAAGAGGATTGAAAATTGAAAATACGCACGACAGTGATGCTATGTTATACAAGGACTTTTCTTATTATGTTTTAACCGTGTTAAAAAAAAAAAATACCGTGTTATAAGGTAATTTTTTTTTACTGTAAATACTGTGTTATACTTTGGTCGCTTTTATATACATCAACTTTCTTCTCGAACGTATTAATACCGGAGTACAAAAGAAAAATAACGAAAATTGCAGTACTTGTTAACGAGATCGACGCTAATCTCGGCCAAAGTCATAAATCAGGTGATCGTCAACCGATGAAATTACTTCGACCACTTCGTGTCATTTAGTATAACGATCGAGGTGAGTTCTCTCCAGTGATTTGTACCTTTACACGCTTACAAGGTCGGTCATTCATCTTTGAATTGATCGTCCTCGTCATCATCATCATCATCATCACCATCATCATTGGTGTCGTTGGTGTCCTGATTGTAAATTCGAGGACTAGTTCTGGCTGCTAGGAATTGCAGAGTTACTCTCTTTTTTATTATTTCTTATGCTTGCTCGTAATCACTGCTTACTGATAATCATCTCGGGACGAGTTAACGATCAATGATAATTGAACGGCACTGGCATGCTCGGTTATCTTCACTGAGAAGACTTTTATGAGGTTCTAAATTTGCGAAGCTTAGTGTGGATTTAATTTGAGGGGGGAGAGAGAGAGAGCAGTGTGCATTTAGTGCAGCTATGATTGCTATTTTAGTTATTGCAAAGAGATGGATAATAAGTAGTCTAGTTGAAGATAGAAGTTATAGTTAAAAAAAAACATTGATTAATTATCAACAAATTATCTTGATTTAACAAAGCCTACCATGCCATGTACCATATACATAATTGAAAGGAGAAATAATTCGACGATCTTATCGGCCGGAAAAATATCGTCCAACGGTGAATAAAAAATTCCTTAAAGGAAGGCACGCGAGGCCCCGGATTGGATTTCGCGGTGTTACGTGCACAACTCGTAAGTACAGAGGGGGATAGAGAGAGAGAAAGGACGAAGTTCATAAATCAGAGGCCTTTCTCGTGTCCAAAAAGAAAAAGAAAGAGAGAGGGTACGATGACTCCTTCGCGAAGAAGAAACGGCCATTTCTACCACGTACGGATCTTCTGCGTCGCGTTCCTAGCACCACGTTGCTACGCTACGAAAACGTCCAAACAAATGTTATCGATCACGAGCGAGAACGTCTCTTTCCACCAGCTTGCGTTTCGATGCTTGTTACGCTACCTTGCCTCTGTGAGCGTTCATTGATCAAACATGCCGCTGGTCACTATCACACTCCATTTTGCATTTAGAATTTTTATCTAGAAAATCATTGCTATTTATTATAAATAAAGTAATACTAAAAAGGTTAAAATATATGTTTAGAAACTAGCAACTGGGTACTTTTACCACTTGAATTAAGTTCTTATGAATTTTTGTGATGTACCTTGATCTCTTAGCGTTCAAATGATACTTGTATAACGTGACCAATTACTAGTTTAATGACTGTCAGTAATTAAATTGTGTGGCCATAGTTATTTTTCAAACAATTCAAATTTAAATACCCAATATTGTTTTGTTTTACTTAATAATATTTCAATTCAATTATTTTTTGATAAGACGAAATATATTAAAAAGCATATTCAGGTTATTTAAAATACCTTCAGTATTTAATAAAGTTCATTTCATTTGTATAACAGAACGATAATGCTTTGAGATAAGTATAGCTATCAGCTGATCCCAAGAAAATGAAATAACAATTTACTTTCCTATTCAACTCCAGTGTGTCATCAACGATATCCGAATGCGACAAAAATTTCTATTAAACCTTCTCTCGTTCGTTCCCTTATCTTTAATTAAATCTCTCTCTTTAAAGGACTCCACTTATAACATATATGTATACATGTTATAGATAAGCATACCCCGAATAATACTATACACGAATCGGACAAAATTCGAATGATACCACGCACAAAATCAATAGTAGTATTGTCAGTGTTCTCATTTTAGCTTTCAACCATATGCCAACGCATATACATACGTACTATATATTTTTTGTTCGTCTCGAGGGAATCTCGTTAACCCGATAAAAAGGGAAACAATGATATCAACTTATCTACCTATCGTTCTCCTTCTTTCCAGCGTTGCTCCTTTAAAGGCTATAAACTAGGGCTCTAGAATACGTAAAATGAGAACGGAAGCGTACTCTCTAGAGGCGAGAGGCCTTCCTCGTACGATGAAGCGATGTTTTTCCTAGATAGAGAGACTATTCGCAGTATAGTACGCGAAGGAAACTTGCAGAGGGAAGAAAATACGAAGTAGGAAGCGTGATGAGGACGCATTTGCGTTTCTTCGTTTCTATCTTCTTTCACGCATGCTAGCATGCGCTAAACGGGAATATATATATATATATGTACAAGGGAGACTGTATGTATCAACGTCTTTATCTTTTTTTTTTTCTTCGAAAAGCTGGTCAAAGTTGTATTTTATATGTATATACGTGTGTATAGTTCGAAAAGAAGCTCGGCTAAAATCGCATAGGCGATTCCACTGCCTGCAATGCGCCCGTTTACGTGGAACTCGATGAATTTTTATTCTTTTTAACGTGTGTCGTCACGTTTTTTTTCTCTTATTCATATTTGCTTTTTGTAAAAGTCTTTTACGTAAGATTACGTAAAAGGGATGAATAAATAAAACGTCGACCGTTTCTCTTTTATAGTATCACTTTTTTCCGACCATTATTTTTCCATTTTCTTTTTTTAGGAAATGAATTTTATATAATATTCGTTCACGAGGGGTAAAACCGTGTTTGTAAATAATTAATAGGTCCATAGTTCTTATTTGTCTTATCTTCTTTTTTCTCTACCATTGTTTTTTTTTTTTTTGGTACGATACGTGTAAATAAATAAAATGGAGACCGTTTAACCAGCCATTATATATCCTTCAAAATTTGATCCGCCCATCGAAAGATCCTCGGACTACTTAAAGTCAGTTCTGAGTTATCGCGTTGTCCTCGGCAGATGCTTTTTCTTCCCTCACCTCGATCGATCATCCCTCCTTCTCCCACCTCACCCTCTTCCTAAGTATTTCGCGTATCGTTTTGACACGAACACAAACGAAACCTTCTTTATGGGGGGTAAATTTTTAGCGAGGAAAATATCTCATGAAAATGTTCAACGTTTATCTATGCGTGTGCGTACCAGTGATTTTTTATCCTGATTTTTATACTGAAATATGTAGAATATAAAAATATAAATTACACTAACAATGAAATGACTTGATAAACGATGATATATACAGGGTGTCCGATTACAGGTGTCCAAGCGGAAAACTACATGTACACATCAATGATTTGAGTCGAAAAGTCTAATACAATATTCCAAAATTCGGCTCAGTTAAATAGTTATTAACGAACAAAGATCAGCCAATCACGACAGCGACATGTGACGTCGTTTATTGTGAATTGCTTCTCCTACTGCTTCGTCTCTTGCTTAGCTGCGAGTTCGAGTAAACCGCCTTCTTGCACTAATCGCCGTAATTGGCCTATCTTTGTTAATTAATAACTCGTTAACTAAGTGAAATTTCGAAAAATGGTATAAGACTTTTCTACTCAAGTCATTGATGTGTACATGCAGTTCTCCGCTGGGACACTTGAAACCAGACACCCTGTATATATTTTTTATTTAGACGATGAATGATATATTTGATATTATATTGATTACATAATAATACATAGACGACCCTGAGGAACAATTGCATTGAAGTTTGATAAACCCAGCATCCCTTACACACTTGCGTCATTTCTTTCATCTCGCTCCCTCTCGTTTTTTTTTCAGCTTATCCTTCTCCTCCATCAATCAACCAGCAACCGATCGATCGGTTCCTCCCTACTCTTCGAACGATCCTCTCGTCGTTACTCGTACCACCTGTCGCTCCACTTGCATTCGATTACACGAATCACGCGGTCGCTTTCTTGTGTCTCTCTCTCTCTTGCTTCCATTACGAGTTTTCCATCCCCTCCTACCCTCCCTCTTTCTCGTATCGAAGAAAAGCGACGTTCCTACGTCGATCTATCGAGACCTATTTGCAACCTGCAAATGGACTTTCCGAGTATCGCTTTACGTGTCCTTCGACGTGCATGATTCGAGTGTTCTTGATGGGAAGAGTGATCATTTTTATTGTGAGTCGTTTCAAAGTTGAACAGTCGTGTAACTTTCACAAGCAATTTTCAAATGATATACATGCATACAGGTAGGATGTAAATAACGTGTGATTTAATTATTTTATTAATAATATTGCATTATTTAATACGATTATCGTATATCATTTAAATGTAGATGAAATGTTATTAATAGTACATGATTATCGATAACGAATCTGTTTAACAAAATATTAATATCGATTTTGGAATTAGTAACAATTTGTAGAAAATCTGATTAATCGAACATTTTGGGTGAAGAAACATTAATAAGAATTTTAGAATGAATTAGATATATCTAGAATTACTGAATAAGTATTAATTTAATTTAATTGATGCTACATTTAAAACGAAGAAGATGCAACGACAAGGTATAAACATCGTGCGATCATTGAATTATACGATGCAACGTAGTTGGGAATAGATGGTAGAGTATTTTGATACATTTCAGCAGTGCTATTTATTCTAATTAGTTGACGAAAGTTCAAATTCACAGATTTTGAAGCGGTGCTCTTGTGTAGCCACTAGTTATTCCCATGGCTGATCTCTCGCACGATTTTACGTAGACTCTTTCTCTATCTTTCTCACGGCCTCAGATTCGAGTCCTAATTAATCTTTTTCTCTCATTCCAGCTTCTAGTTTCTTCGACAGCCGACAAAAAAGGGATTCCGCGAATCGGATGACACCGCGAAATCCCCGCTCTTTTTCTCTGCTCTTCTTTTTTTTTCTCTCCTTTTTCTTTTTTTTTTTTTATAACAGGGATCGACGTCGAAAGGTAACCTAAATTACCGAGCGATAAGGCGGCCGGGCGGCGGCGTCTCTGTTCCCTTCGGGAAATTAGATCGGAATTTTCCCGGTCGAAGAAGAAGAATTTTTCTTATCGCTCTCCCGACCCTTCTTTTTTCTTTCCGACAATACTTTGTCAGGCATGACTAACACGTGTATTTTATAGGTGCTCGTATCGCGGTTGTGATAATGTTGTCCTAGTTTCAGATTTTCATCGATCCACCTTTTTCAAGTATTTAACGTTACCCTCGCCGGGTTTCACGAGATCAAAAGTGGTCTCATCCATTTTTTTCAAGGACCAAAACTTGTTTATTAAAAATGTAAATTTTTCTTTTCAATCTTCCTTCACCAACATATTTTCATAAATTGATGATCATCGATTCCCTTCAATGTATTCCATTTTCTCTGATATTCAATAAAAAAAAAAAGAACATACTTCTTTTTATCTACAACATAGATCGAGCGTGGATTTTCAAATCGGACAGGTCGTTTGTTCGATTTAAAATACGTTCAACGTCGCTCGTTCCCGATTGTGCATGGATTTTAAAAGAATCCGAATAGCGGTCCTAGAGGAGATCGTGACTCGATTTCCAATTTTATTCTAACCTCGAAACTATAATTAAAATAAATTATAAAGTTACTTCAATGCTGCAGAATTCAAAATAAATAAATTCCTAATAAAAATGAACGACTACTTTCCCTGAAAAGTCCTTCAATTTTTTTCCCAGCTAAGCCACGCCCACTTTACCCATTTTTCTTCAAAAACAAAATTATCTGAAGCATAATTCAGAATTTAAAAAAAGGATATCACGATCCTTTCAACGAGCTTGCGTCTGTTTCAAGTAAGAAGCCAGTATACTACTCGAGACGGTCGAACGCGCGTTTCACCCACTTATACGCGCCATTAGTGGACCAATTGGAACGAGCACAGTGCTCGCCTTGTCTCTCCCTTCTCTTCCACGCTCTCGTATCAAGTGCATCGTGAGACGGATTCCCGTGAAACTAACTTTGTCTGGTATAGTACGAGTGTATGGGGTAGAAAGAGACAGAGAGAAGCCCGTAGGGACTTTGTGAGACACGTGTTCGCGTGAGTTTCGCTACATGCACGTATGCACATGTATCTCTGTGTATAAGAGAGAGAGAGAGATAGACACAGAAGATGGTCTTCGCTGAGCTGGCAAGACTCAAGGGCGACAAAGGGACTTCCACTTGGAAAGATATTCGGCGTCTCGTTGGCTACCCCTCTACGTAATTTAAGAAACTGGGCCAAAGTACGATAAGCCATAGCAACCAGAGGGGTAGAACTTGTATCGTCCCTTTGACGGCAAACTTTCTCTCTGTCTTCGGGTCTAGGACGTTCTTTGAGTCTTTAACGGAGTACTCGTTTCTATCGAGATACTTCTGCTTTATTCTCAGTACTGTTGGACAATTTTCTCGGAAAAAAATGAGGTTATGTTAAATCAAATAATATGGGATAGTTAACTCTTAATTACTCGTGTGGGGTAAACGCGTTTGTTGACTGTTAAACTTTACTATCATGTTGATTCTTTATAATTTTATTAATAAACATAATAAAAAACAGTAAAAAATGTATTTTATTCTACTTTTGAAATAGGGGTTTACATATGCCTCACGCTAGCGATAGTGTAACTTTTTAAGGGTTGATAATCGATGTGGGAATAAATTTTTATTAAATGTGTCAAAATGTTATTAGTTTAGAAAATCTTACAAAAAGATTAATTAATTTGTTAGAATTTGTATAAGTAAATTTTCGAGCAAGCACAATCACTACATCCTAATTAAAGCGTAAAATGTCACTGATCGCGTGATCGACTTATCGAAAGCACACCTATACACAATTAACGAGTATGTATATATATATATATATACACATACTATACGCTTGTGGCTTGAACGGGTGTCTCACAGGGGGTTTGCAGGCTTAACGCGATTCATGACAGGTAATTTTGGATGACGTTGCAACGTGACACTTGATTGATCGCAGTGCAACCTCGATGACCCGTAGCAATCCGGCTTATCCCGCTGGACCACATTTGAATACACGTTACGAACACCCTTTTTTCAAACTATCTCTCTCTCTCTCTCTCTCTTACACTCTTTCTCTCTTCTCGTTCCAGTCCGTGCTAATGCACGGAACTTTAAAAAAAGGAAGAAAAAAGGAGGTTTCACTAGAGGGAATACATTACACGAAGTATGATGACGAACGATTCCCCGGGTCGAAGCGTTAAAAAAATTGATGTAAAACGCACGACGCCGGCGTAGTTCTATGAATTTTAACGAGGCCTCGATCAATAATTATCACCCACGTTCGTTTTTCTTCCGGGGATGCTATTTTTCCGCGGGAATTTTTGAAAAATCTTGTTTACATAGTTTTAAATAAAAGAGGAGTCTGTAAGATGAAGAATTAGAAAGAAATAAGTATTAATGTTGAAACAAAATTGGATTTTTAAAACTCCAAATAAAACTCCATTTTTTGGTTGTTCATGACGCAAACATCAGGATTTTTGTCAAAAATCGATGCATCTCGAATTTGCCCGATCAAATACTCGTTCGAAAGAGGAAAGTCTCTAATTTACGAATATGCAAGACGCGTTTCGATAGGATGACTGGTTAAAAAGTTACAGCAATTTTTTTCTTGAAAACGACCCATACTCCGACACTTAAAAAATTTATTTTTTGACACTCCGCAACGATATCGAAAAACGGACACCGGGACAGTATTCTGCATGCTTTCTTCTTTCTAAATCTTGATTCATACATCAGGATTTTTGTCAAAAATCGATGCATCTCGAATTTGCCCGAGCAAACACTCGTTCGAAAGAGGAAAGTCTCTTATTTACGAATATGCAAGTCGCGTTTCGATAGGATGACTGGTTAAAAAGTTACAGCAGTTTAAAGCTTGAAAATGACTCATACTTCGACACTTAAAAGATTAATTTCTCATCATTGCTTAACGATATCGAAAAACGGACAACGGAACATTGTTCTGCATGATTTTATCTTTAAAATGAGCCATTAAACATCGAAATCGGCGGTGGTGACCATTTTGGCAAAAATCATGATGCATAGGTCAGGATTTTGGTCAAAAATCGAAGTATCTCGAATTTGCCCAATCAAATACTCGTTCGAAAGGTGAAAGCCTCTTCTTTACGAATATGCAAGTCGCGGTTCGATAGAATGGCTGGTTCGAAAGATACAGCAGTTTTAAGCACGAAAACGACCCATACTCCGACACTTAAAAAATTAATTTCTCATCATTGCTTAACGATATCGAAAAACGGACAACGGCACAGTATTCTACATGCTTTCTTCTTTAAAATGAGACATTAAACATTGAAATCGGCGGTGGTGTCCATTTTCGCAAAAATCATGATGCATACATGAGGATTTTTCCTTGGAAACCTTGGAAAACTTGCCCCATGGCGTGAGACAACTTACCCCGCAGCAGGGCAAAAAATTGCCCAAAAAATTCGAAAATATAAGCTACAGAAATCTGTAGAAACAAAAAACCTAAAATTGGGACAACTAGCCCCGGTCTCCCCTAATTTATATAACATTGACAGAAGTCTGTGAAAACAAACATAACAAATAAATTACTTTCTTGCCAACCCAATAGTTTGGTATAACGATTGCAGGAATTTGTTCGATAAAAATTCCAAAATGTAATTATATCAGTTCCAATCGTTGGAATGTTCGCTTTAATTGAGACGGAAAAGAGCAAACGTAGGTATTATATTTACTTTTATTTTCATTAACACGTGACAGAGCGAGGCACGATGTATCGCGATTAGGATTACACAAAATCATAGAATTTAATCGGATCGGAGGCGTGATCGATCACAGTCCACCCACGCTTTTTAACGAAGCCTCGAGCGAAACGTTGGACGGAGTTAAATCGATCGTAAATCGTCGGATCCGGCCAAGGCCGGATCCATCGATCGTGTTCGTCGATTAATGAATCGAAAAACAAGAAATACGTATACTGACATATACACTTGAAACATACATATATATTTATTTCCCCCGATTTTACCGATTTTCGACCTTATTGTGCAATTTTTAAACTTTTGTAGCACTTTAATAGATTTGTATCTTACTTTAATCTATAAAAAAAATGTTTCTAAATTTTTATTGAAAGCTCAAGTTGGAAACAAAGATTTTACCTATTTTTTTGTAAATATTTAGTAAATTAATTGTAATTAATTAAATAATTTGATTCAATTATAAAAGAGTTAAAGGGTGGACGAATACTTCTGCTGCAGGGTCTACATTAATAGACACATACATAAACACGTATGTATCGTCCAGGCGTGAGTTTATAAACACACATATATGCACATAAATTTATAGATACATATACAGATATATTATGCAATCGTTCTCTGCGCTTCAAGTACGCTCGAACGATAATATTTCACGGGTTTGTTAGCGCAAACCGCAGGGGACTTGAGTTGCAGCGGGTGTTACCTTGACATCACGTCGAGATTGCGTCACGGATGAGTAATTTTTTTCTCTCTCGGTCTCTCTCACTCACTCGTTCTCACTGTCTCTTCTTCGACTCGAAGATCGTCAACGGGTTCTCCTTCTCGCACTGTCGAGTCGACTTGCCTTGAGGGACATCAGGTATACCTTTTTCTCACTCTTTCTCTTTATTTAAACATGTTTCTTTCTTTTAGCTAGTCAGCCAAAAAATCATAAGGTACTTTTTTAAAAAAAACTAGTAGTCGTTTAGGTGAAATAAAATATTTACGAGAACATTAGTTTTTTAGTCAACTTATAAAAAGTTTATTCCACTTACAAGCACTCACTGATTATGAATAATTTCTAAAGATCAAAACACTCTTGGTACTCCATAAAATATTAGATAAAGAACATAATAATTAATTCATGACTAATTAATTAATTTATAGACAATATTCGATGAAATATTGAGCTTGAGTTTTAATCTTCCGAATTTTATGTTAAAATGAAAGAAAAATTGATCTTATTTACGGTAAATTGATCAATCGAACACCTTGTAAGCTTACGCCCCGTGCACGCGTGTTCCTTATCTGCTCCGAATAACTCGCGAACACTCGTCGTCCGCTCGTCTATCCAACGGCAGCTCGTTTCTATCTGCTTCACCATCGGATTCGTGCTTGGAGAACGCGAAACGTGATTACAATGGATAATGCAAGCCCGCTTTACCAAGAGGAGAGCGAATTTACGTGCTGGATCGTGTGGCTAACCTGCTGTCTCTTGACTTCGTGCTTTGTCTCTCTCCCCCCCGTATACTCCTATATCATCTAAACAACATTTACTTCTTCTATAAAATATTATCATAAATTAAACAATTTAATGAATTTAATAAATTAAAAATAAAAAGAAAGTGAGTATTTTTAATCGAATTTCAATAATCACATACCTAATTTTATATAACATCATTTCAATCGAGAGATGCAAGCAAATCGAATCCTCTGTTTTATTAAACGCACTCTAGCAAAATAACAATAACATCCCATAAAAATTGAGAATACGTTACGAAAAATTGCTAAAAACGATATGTAATATTATTTTCCAATACTAGACCGATCTAATTTCTTTTTAATAGCTATAAAAATGAAGTGCTCGTTCTGTTATCATCAAGATTTATATTACCAACTCACGAATCTCTTTTGGACCATGAAAATGCATACACATATATACAGACACTTATATAAGCAGGAAGCTAATTAGAGGAATCGCGCGTTAATTGCTCTTAACGAGGCAATTAACAGTCGCGATATCGACGTCCATCGATTGAAAACTAAGCACCTTAATGGCCTACGGAGAAGTTCGGAACGTTTGCAAGGGTTAGCTAGCTCTACCAAGTGCACGAAACTATTCACGCTAACCTCGTTACGTTATCGAAGAGATTACTATCGTCTATCTCTTGGCATCTTCTCCTTGCCTTTGGGAATAGTTTAGCAGTCGTATGTAAGATTAGGTGACGTTAGTTAGTATGGTTTGTTAGCTTTGGACGGTTCTCTGATGGATTATTATTAACGTTCATTCATTGCTGCTTCACACGACCCTCTCTCATTTCATTAATCCTTTTTCAAAAAAAGGTTCGCTTACGTCACGAACGAGATACGCGTCACGTTCGCGAATAACCTCGAACGCGTGACTGGACTTCTTCTTTCGCGAGGTGGCTGGAAAAATAACAATGATTCCATTCCTATATGTGGGATTGACTATGTTAAACTTTTGCTGATGGTATTCGTTTAAAAAGAGAGAGATGGGCAGTTTCCTAATTCATATAAAAACTTCATGGAAAGTTTGCGTCTGCACTCTGTTAAGTGGCAAAGTTCGGTAATGCGAAAATGGCATCCATCGAACGGCAGAGGGGTGCTTTTTCCGTCTAACTGGAAATACTCGGAAGAGAGTAAAGAGAGATCGGGAAATGGTGGGAGTAATTTAATCAGGATATCAGAAGTTAGCCGATCGAGGCCGATTTCTTCGATCTGGAAAATAAGACATTTTTTTTTCAAAGAAATTCAGATTCTTTGGAAGAAGTATGGTGGGCATTAATTTTTTTATAAAAATATTTGTTATGTGATATCTATTAAAGCGTAAGTTCCCAATGTTGCGAAAACGTAACATTTTTTATTTATATTTCATCAAATGAGATGCCTCTCTAACTACTCCACGTAATTATTTCTGTTTTGCTAAAATTTTGTTATAAAAAGCAATACAAACTCATACTTTTTTAACTTCATTATTTTAATACATGTTTAGTAATAAAATGTAGTAAAAATATTAAATTAGTTATTTTCCTGCCCTGTAGGACCTAATTGGTTAATATATCATGTGGTAAAATCATTTGTACCTATCTATATTACACGAGATATTTTTGCAAGGTAATTCCACTTTTTAAATATGTTTATACCCTTCAATAATTTGAATAACGTTCTCATTTCAAATGCATTTCTTTTTTCCAACCTATCAGAAAACCAAGAGTCTCACAGAAATGAAAAGAAATATATTTTCGCGAAGTATCCCGCGTATAGAAGCCCCACGTATGCACGGTGCGAACTTTAAAGTCTATCCGTATTCCGTTCAGAGTCAGCAGCAAGCACCCCGAGCCGCATTCCGAAGCGATCTCTCTCTCTTTCTCTCGTAGCAGTGTCGCATATCTAGTTGCTTCGCATATTGTGAACGATGTTACCTTGTGTTAGCTTTCTCGTATGTGCAAAGGGGGGGAAACCGAGAGTGACGCACGCTGTGACACGTGCGTTTTCTAGATTGCAATCTCTACGATCGATATTTAACAACGAAAGTTCATATTTTTCAAAGAATACATCGACAATTTAAACCATCGATCGTTGTTGAGAACGTTTAACGAGTCGAGTTGATTAAAACCCGAGTTTGTTCGCCGTACGTTCCGCAGCATCCAAATTGCGGTCCACCGTGTGGCATCTCTTTTCGAGAAAGACAGAGCTCGTGTAATTTCATGCAAAACCACCCACGGTTTATGTATATACAGGCTGTTTCATTTAACCCAACCACTCGGGTTACTTTCATTCCTTGTAGTAATAGTTGTTACGAACAAATTTGTCTATTTGAATTTAGCTCTCTACAAGAATGATGAAGTTAATATTTTATAAAAAAGATAATTTGGTGATCTTGAATTTGGGAAAAAAATTCATTGTTAACATCTTGCCTTATGATAAAATTTTATATTAAGGCAAATTAATATTAGAAATTTAGGAAAAATGAATTACTAAAAAATAAGTAAATAAGAAAATAAACTTGTAAGAATTGAATCATTTGACTCGTCTCACACGATATTGTAAAGCAAAGGGTTAATATAAGAATTGATCTTCTTTTGGATCAAGTAATATTTGTTAAAAATTTGTTGTCTATCAACTAAAACAATATAGATATTTCAAGTGATTAAGTGAAACATCCTGTATATATCTAGATTCTGGGTGCCATCGAGGATTGGCCTTAATAGCGAATCCTTTATTTGTTCAACGCTCAGGTCGTGCCCGTAAGTAACCCAGAGAGAACACATATATATTTATATATATATATCGGCACGCGAGCTCCGTTCCGTATAGCCATCGATGAAAAGTTTACGCGAGCGAGATTTTCTCGTGGATATCAATCTCGACCGCCACGAACTCGTATTACCTAGGTCCGTGACGTTAAAAATGGATATCGTATCGTTTTATCGAGACCACCAATGTGCGGGTTACACAAAAGTATATCCGGCTCACTTGGGGTGGTTAATGGAGCTACCTCCGTTACGATCATTGTTATCAACTTTGAAGTATTCTCTTTACAACGGAACCCCAAACATTTTTCCATCGTTATTTGTTGGAAAATATTTGCAAAAATGATTATACATATATTTGATATACAGGGTGTGTCCCACTAACTTTGTCCACCTTGAATATTTCGCTTATTTGTAGTAATAGAAACAAGTTTTATAGGAAATTATTATGTTGGATTATATATTGGTTGGTTATGAGTAAAATAAATTACCTCAAGGTCTTTTCTTGAGATTTCAAGGTCATCGATATTTTTTTCATCGAAATCAATGACCTATAAAACTATGGCCTTCGTGTGATAAGTAAGTACGTAAAATTTAAATAAAATTACCTTCAGATAATTTTTTTACTCATCACAAATATTGACCACTTCGAATACAATAATATTTCCCTGTAATAATTTTTTCTATCGTTAAAAATAAACGAGATACATATTTTAGGTGAACAGAGTTAGTAGGACACCCTGTATATATCTGTGTAAAACCACGAACTCCCTGTTGTTCATTATCATTTTTGATTGTTCGTTTTCCAGAGAAAAAATTTTCGCAAAAATTATGGTATAGGTTGTTACGTATTCACGTATGCATTTTGACGATCGGTAGAGTGTTAATTAAGCAACAAATAAAAGTTTCGAAAAGTGGCTGCCGTGTTCACGTAAATCGAGCAGCTCGTTGCTCATTGCACCGTTTGGTGAGACAAAAGGTGGAAGTTCGGTAGAAGAGGGGTGGTAGCTCTCACAAATTTTAAATGCATTTTTATGGTCAAACGGTGCAATGTTTCAGCAAATGCATTCATCTACGAGTATAAGCCAATTTTTTGTCGAACTTTCGTGCCACTCGTTTGAAGTGCATACATTTTTTTTTTTTTTTCGATCTATCTCTATCTTTTCCATTTAATCATTGACAATGGAGTATCGATAACATCTTTTATAGTATAAAAAAATTGAATCAAACACAAAGTTTATTTGAAATTGTCTCCCTTTGAGTTTATATAAAATATTTGACGAACGTTTAAAAGGGTTGGTAATTGAGTGTATCTCATGAGAATCCACCCCAGACTCCCAATTACGTATTGTCAAGGAAATCTTTTTTCTTGCTTCTTTGTTTTCTACACTTTTTTTCTTCTCTTCTATTTCACGTTTTCGTTTCGAAATGACGAATAGAACGAGAGATATCTGCAGTGCGTATGCCACACGCCGGTGACCCCCTTACTTCGCCGTTCTTTTTAATACATCCTATATATATATATACATATATATATATACACACATACGCATAGGGAGTACATCCAGTAGAAAAATAAAAGAGATGCATTGTCTCGGCCCACTGGGAACCGTTTATTATTTACGCGAAATAATAAAATAGCAGCATTTTGGTGTCTGCTTTCGGCCAACCGACGACGTGCTTTTATTTTTTCACTTTTTGACTTTTCAACTAGTACCAACCTACTAGCTTTCTTTTCGTTGCTCAAATACATCCCAAGCGAATTCATGTTACACTGACGCTCTAATCAAATACATCCTATTTATTTTATTTAACACAAATGAAAACATTCCAAAAGTGGCTGTCTTCCATTTTAACGCATTTCTACATATTTTACTTTTACAGAGTAAATAAAAAATGGGAGAGAGACGAGTTTTTCTCGTTTATATACGGTTATTTGTTTTTAAGAGAGAGCAAACCACCTTTAAAGACGCGTGATTCTTTAGCTCGAAAACTAATGGAGCTAGATAAAATTATGAAATTATTAAATAAAATATATAAATACAAAAATGAAAAAAAAAAAAATTAAATAATAAAATATTTTTTTTGTTCTGATTAATTTAAGGATAGACAAAACTTTTTTACAAATTCATAACACGATTCATAGAAATTGTCTGATTTATTTGACAAGGAACGTAAGTTTATGATAAAAATGATGGCAATTTATTAGAATTTTTTTCTATAAACCTTATCTAAATGAAATCCTTCACAGTTTTGCATTCTAATGTTGAATATAAGCGATACATCGGGATCGATCATGATAATTTCGATAGATTTTCAAATTCGTTGGTTGAAGGCTCGCTTTAAGCACATATTTGTCGTTCGGACGCGTCGAGTGGGTAGAATCGAGCTGGGCTACACGCTTGGTACACTTCGAACGTGGATGCGCTCGATATTCACCGCGATTTCCTTATGCAAAGCGGACGCGTTCTCGTGCAAACGATCGAGAAGAGCAAAAGAGTGGATAGGATAAAAAAAGAAAGGGAAAAAAAAAGGGAGTCAGGTACAAAAGCGACATCGAATTCGGCCGAGAACGTAAAATCCTGGAAAAGCATGGAAAAAAACGTGCACGCGTGTACCTGATAGTTTTTTTTTTTTCTTCCCTTCGGAAAATATTTTCTGTGTATTTTCCATTCATTCTCACGAATGACTATTACCATGGTCGAATTCTCACAATTTTTCTAATAAAAATCAACTTTTCGATTGATCTTTATTACCTTTGATATATCCATTTTTATCACGTGACGTTACTTCAATTTTTTCCGCGCAACTACTTATTTCTTTCTATGACACTAACATTTAATTCTTCTATATCACGTGACGTCAAAGAAGTCTTTCATAAAAAACATACAAGTAGGTATCTGCTTCAAAGCAAATTACAAAAAAAAAAAATTCTCATTCGTTATTCATGATATATATTATATTTCATTTGCTGAAGTCTATTTTTTGGTATGTTCCTTTAGATATATCTGTTCTCTTCTATCACACACATATTCGTCCTCGCTCACTCGGCATTATTCTTAAGGGCCGTTTATCCGAGACGTACAACGATAAAACCCCTTTGTTCGCGATTCTCTCATTTTCCCTCTCTCGTTTCTTTCTCTGTCTCACTTTCTTTCTTCGTTCCTCCTTCCGGACTTTTTTCACTCTCTCTTTCGGTGGCTGCAGCAGCAGCCTCTTTCAAATTCGTCGACCGAACGCGTCACAATGCATAACGATGCATTCTAGCACTCTGGCCTTTTATCGAGTGACGAGAGCAAAAGAGTGAAAGAATATATGCATACGTTCCTTCTTTCTCTCTCTTTTCCTCTAGGAAAAATTATTTGGCTGCCAAGTGAAAAATATGATGGTAATTGTTGGCACGAGAAAGACCCTCCATTACGGTTCTTTCCCGTACCTACCTCGCTTTTCTAAGCTTTCTAAGCTCGGTCCAAAAGAGAGAGATGGAAGCAAACACGCACGTCTCATGGCATCTCTCTCTTTCCCTCGTTCTCTTGGCATACGCGTCTTTATTTAAAACGATCGAAGCCCTCGAGGAATTCGCACACGAGACTGTCTCTCCACCTTTTCTTTCTAACGCGTTCTAATTCTTTCGTTAAACAGGGGGAACGTGCTTTAACAAGCTTCTTTCACTGGAAAGTGAAAAGAAAAATTGAAAGGGAAAAAATTCCTTCATTTTTTTATGATCAGTGCTTTTCTTTTCTACCTCAGTCGAGTTTCTTTATTAAATACGTTTCTACGTCATTTACCTTGGAAATTTCATTTTATTTTTCTTTCATTCGATCAAATTATTATACATACGTATTGCTAATTAATATGAACGATCAATTATTATGAATATATGTGACTGGTTGTTATAATAAAATGAGGACTATTTAAATATAATATTGCAAGAAGCATATATAACTTTAACTAGTTTGTGAATCGAATTCACAAATCGTATAATTTCATTATTTTTCATACAACGAGAAATGATTTCGTCCGTTTATACACAGTTTTGATCGTTCAATTTCCTTTCTATATCAAACAAACGAGCTTAAAATAATCCGGAATAAACGTTAGCAATCAAAAAATGGACTATGTTTACGAATAAACAAAATATTGACTGTTTACGTTAAAACGTACCTCGCGTTCACCAAAATTCCCGATCCAACGTCGAGAATTTTTCCCAAAAAAAAGGATCAGCCGATGCTCCTCTCTCCTTTGCCTCTCCTTCTTGATCTTCTCATTTTCCACCCTTAACTTCTTCCCTTCACTTCTTCTTCCCTCGAACGAAATCTTTTCTCCCTCCTTTGGCTCTTTTCCTCGTCTTCATGCACAATCACTCTTTTTTATACATTCACATATAGGATTCCATTTATCGCACAGAGCTTGAAATCTCAAATTGAAGATTATCATGGATAGATTTTTGGAAAATTTTCACTGGAAGTTCTCGAACGTAATCGCTACGTTTTTGACCCGTTTTAGGGTGATTATTTTCGAAACAGTTATTTTCAAGTGACACGTCAACGATCGACACATTTTTATCAATTTGCAGTCAATAAAATTTTCTTCGAGAGGGTCATGAAAATTTGTCAATTTTTTTGTGACTTTTTTTTCTCAAGATATCTTTCAGAGAAAGAGAGAGAGAAGCACCTGAAAAGTGCGACACGGCTCGCGGCTCGCGAGGAACTGACGAGGAGGAAGGCGAGCGCGGCAAACTCTCCCTCTGAGGGAGAGGGAGGGAAAAGAGAGGGAGGCTTTCGCAGCCGAAGCTTCCGAGGACGAGTGGCACACAACCCCTACTACTCTTTCTCTTCCCCTTTACTCCCTTCCACCTCTTTCTATATCGTCCTCCCTTTTCGACGAGTCGAAACACTCGACTCGACCGGGACACGACTTCCCCTTTTCGTCCTGTCGGCTGCTTTTCTTTTCTGTGAGCACCTGTGGACTATGGCTAGTACTATTACATTCTCTTGTGTATATTTATTAATATTATTATTAATACGATCGAGAGAGCGAACTGGTTCTTTAAATTCTGTCATAAAAAAATTATTGACTTTGAAGTAGAAGAATTTTTGTATCATATTTTATGTTCTAATTAAAATTACCCTTACTGTACAGGGTGTTCCAAGTTAATGTAGTCACCTTAATATCTTGTTTATTTGTTATTATATAACAAATATTTTTAATGCAATGTAAATTGTATCACTTTTCTTCCGAAATTTTCAAGGTCATCGAGATATAAGTGACTAAAGATATTTAGGTGGCTACATTTAGGTGGACCACCCTATATATCAGACCTAGGCATATCTTAAATGACATTTGAAATAATTATTATGTTGAGGATTATTTTTTTGTCAAATTTCAAATTAAAAAAATAATGAAACAATTCATTATTTCAAATGATTAGATAAATATTTTTGGTTTCAAATAATAGTATCGGAAATAAAGGTCCGAAATTGAATATTAAAAAACTATAATAAATAAATATTTATTATTAAATCCTAATTACAATCTTTTTGTTTAATTTCCCAAACAATATGTAAAATGTATCAATATTTATTGTCCTTCATTAAAGGAATGCTTCTAATTCATCGATACATTCGTAAGAATAAAAAATAAAATATTTCAATAATCCTTTGTTTTAAATGAATTTTATTCCTTTCCGGGTATTAGATACCAAATTTTTCGCTGACACAATGAAAGGAAGACCCCTCTCTCTCTCTCACTCGATCCCGAATAATTACTAAGGAAATAATTCTCGAAACGAGATTTTATCGAACGGCCCTCCGTACACGCGTACAATTTGGGACAGTTTCGAGCGTAACGATCGCGTCCCGAATCAAAAGCGCAAGTATCCCGAACTGGTCCTTTGTCTTCTCTATTGTAACCCAGAAACAAGTTACGTGCGATTATATATCTTTTCTTTCGGAGTTAGATCAAGTGAATCGTATGTATACATCCTCAGCTATATTTGTCATTGTCAAGAAAAATATATTACGATCATAATTTCTTAACGACATACGTGCTGGAAATATTTAGGATACAAAAATCCAATGATCAAAGCATGAAAGATTAAATAGAATTTAATTAAGTTTTGAAAACTTGATAATTTTCCAAAAAGAATAAAAATTCTTTAGAAATATATCTATATATGATCAGAATTCTAAAAAATGCATTCTTTCTTAAACTACATATGTTCGTTGCTCGTTCAAGCTATTTCTCAAATCTGTAAGAAGAAGGAACGAGGATGATCTCGAGAAAATGTTCTTCGAGCAAAAAAAAAAAAAAAAATCGATAAAATGAGAAAGAAAGATAGTGACCAGACTGTTTGTTCGTTGAAAGATATGACGGACGTTAAGCTTTTCATCCGCTTTTCCCGCCGGCGAAAACCGTAACGGAGACGTGGGATTTTCTAAACTCGGTGTGTATATATATGAAACCATGGATAAAGAAACAGCTATATCGTATGCATAAATGCAGCATTGTTAAAGAAAGAGAGAGAGAGATAGAAAGAATGAACATCGACGATCATCCGTCTCTTTTTTTTTTCTCTCAATTTCATTCTCGAGTTTGAATTTCCCGCGCAGGCAGAAGAAGATTAAAAACCGCTTTGAAAATAAAAAAGAATTGGTGACTCGAGGTGGAAGCTGCTTTAAACTTGATCCTTATAATTAATTTAACGCGAGCTTGCATCGGACGCGGAGGAAATCCAAGCTACTAAGTATTACTGGTAATTAATTATATGAGTAATTAATGATGGCGAGTATCGTTGAAACAAAGACACGATCTCGGATTTCCATAGATTTATATTTTTCAATCGATTATTGTCCTGCAATTACACATTATGGAAATCACGCTCGTTTTTCTTTGTCACAATTATTTATAATTGTCGTGACAATTTTAATCAAGTTTGTAATATTAATTTTTTTAAATTAGAAAATTAAATACAATTTCTTATTGATAATATTTCTGTCTCTTATATTTCCCTTTCCTCTCATTTCGTAATTTTTCTTTGATGTCCGTGACGGATATCCGGAGACGGATTATTCACGTTGGATCGTTTCGACGTTCCAATCGGCATACAGAATGACCGAGAGACTCTTTCTTTCTCTCTTTCAATCATTCTCGTAAAATTTCACTTACTCGTCGTCCGTCGATCCACCGAACACGCATCAAAGGACGACCGGAGTCGAGTCGGTGTCTCTTTCGAACGTGACTCACGTCCGGGGGAGGTTTCCTTGCTTCTCGTGTTTCCTATTCTAATATCTCACTGGTTATCCTACTCTATCCACCAGAAACCATCCATTGGGATCAAAGAAAGAAGAAAAAGTGGACGAAGTGAAAATGAATACGACCATCGTTAATTATTTCAAATGTTCTTCGTATTTCCTCGAAGCTAGACGAAGTCTTGATAAATAATTAAAAAGTTTTTATAATTAGCTGGAAAAGACTTGATTAATCTAAACTAAATTACTCGAGATTTCATACTCTCGTGAGTTTCGTTAAAAATTTGTAAGCAAGGACACAAAATGTTACATAACATCGACGAAATTTATGTAATTAACAGGGACGATCTGGATTAATTGGATTTCGTGAGAAACTAAATTATAATAAATTTCGTATAAGGCTATTGAAAATTCTAGTGAAAATCAAATTTTGTGAACAAGGTCACACGCGATGTTATATAACACTGTCCAAATTTATATAATTAATAGGACGATCTAAATGAATAAAATTTCGTCAGAGCATAAAATATATTACAAATTTCATATAACGTTCTTGTAAATTCCAGTGAAAATCAAACGAATAAACGGGGCAACAGATGCTCGGAAAATTATTATAATTATCAAACACGATCTTACTGTCCATCCAATCGGCACTCCTTAATAAAAAAATAAATTATTCTATATTTCACGTCCTCGTATTCGCACTTCACTAAATTTCGACAGAAATAACGTATTGTAATAAGCAATATAAAATTAATTAATTTAATTAACGAATCAACTTAAACAGAACGATATGTAACATAGCGAGGTACGCTTTGATGATAACGAGCGAGTAAAAACGATACAAAGGGGAACGATAGTGACAACAGGTGTTGACACGTATAGCTAACGAATACGACTGAAGTACGGGAGGCACGTTCGGTGTCTGTAAATATTATGAACGTTGCCTCCGATTTACCTATGCTTGTGTGTTAACACAAGTTCATACACATAGACATCAATTTACACAGAAGAGACACACACCGAATGTATACGGGACTTTGAAAATGTCGTTTATAAAGCACATTCCTTAGCTATCCTCTCTCTCTCTTCCTCTTTCATCGAGAATGTGTACATAGTCGAATTCCACGTGATCTTTCTAACGAATATAAAATGAAGTTTTATCATTAGCGAGTATTCGCATGCTCGTATCAATTTTTGTCCTAATTTTACGTAATTTAATAATTACCAATTTTCATTTTATTTTAAAGTTCTTCCAATGAAAAAATAAGAGAGCAATATGTATTAATGTTCTTTTAAAATAGTTAATAACAAAGATAAACAAACTAACATTCTGAACAAAAATAAGTGTAAATGTAGTTATATATATTTTTAAAACAATTGAATAATTTTGGATACACGAAATAATATTTAGAATGTAAATTTTGTTCGGAGCCTTTCTAATTGATTCAACTTTTACCAATATTTGAATGTAAAGGGTTCGATCACACGTACACACACATGAATATTACATTAGAATTGATAAAAACGGATGGGACACGTCGGAAACGCGATATCCCGTATTCGAAGTAACGAAATAAGTTTCGTCATGGCAGAGGGTATAACGAGGCAGCAATTAGGTGGAAATAAAATTCCGCATGCGGACATTGAGTGATTACGTAAAGAGAGCTCTATATATCTCGTCTCCTGTCTTCGCCCGCGAGACTTTTTTATTTCAATATTTGTCCCGACACGCGAAATGTATTACCGAGTCGGGAAGTAAGAGCAACGAGGATGACTAGAGCACGACGAAGACTTGACGTATCTGGCGCCTGGCCAAGCTCGCTTTTCAAAGAGACTTCCCCGCAAAACAAGGTTTGTTACCATCACACTTTTCTACAACCTTATATCTATATATGTGTCAGTAAACATATATATATTTCACCATAGCAAACTATATATATGTATAAATGAATCTGTGTATGTTTCACTGTCAAGTATTGAATGAATGTGTCTACGTTAGACTATGTAGTCCTTACTATATGTGTATAGATGAATGAATGTCATATACATATGAATGAATGTTTATCTAATTTTTAATAATGATTTTTGAGTATAATACTATGAATGAATATACAGGGTGGCCTGTTCCAAGTGACCAAGCGAAGAACTACATGTACACATCAACGACCTGAGTAGAAAAGTCTTATACCATTTTTCGAAATTTGACTTAGTTAACGAGTTATTAATTAACAAAGATCGGCCAATTACGGCGATTAGCGAAGAAAGGCGGTTCACTCGAGCTCGCAGCTAGCCAAGAGACGAAGCAGTAGGAGGAGCAATTCACAATAAACAACGTTTCATGCCTCTGCTCGCCGTGATTGGCCTATCTTTGTTAGTTAATAACTATTTAACTGAGCCGAATTTTGGAAAATAGTATTAGACTTTTCGACTCAAATCATTGATGTACACATGTAGTTTTCCGCTTGGCAACTTGGAACCGGACACCCTGTATATACGTTTTACTATGTAGTATACCTACTACTTATCAATGAATGTTTATCCAATTTTTAATAAAGTGTTCAATAGTACTTTGAACAAATGAATGTGTACGTCCTGACTAAATCAATCTAACTGCATATCCTTGAGTAACTGAATATATGTGTGTACGTTAGATGATCGAACGAATGTGTTTGTATCTACATGACTGAAAGGATATGACTACATATATACACGTGAATAAGCAAAGGTATACTTTACATGAATGTATGAATGTGTATGTTAAATATACATGAATGTGTTGAATATACATGAATGAAGGAACGTGTAGATTATACCACTACATCAACGTGTGTGGCTTTTCTATCGACGTAACGGTGGTCTGATTAAAGGGCATCATCCAAAGAAGGGGGTCTGAGATACTCGTTAAGCCCTTCTTATCGCGCGGAAGAGTCTTTGATATCCGCACGGTAGACGAGTACTTGAAAAGAAAACCGAGGCTAACGGCATTTTGCAAACGAGATGTCTTCTTCTTCTTCTTCTCTTCTTTGCGTTGTATTTTGAATGAAAAAGGAGAAAAGAGAGAGAGAGAGAAATGTGCTTTCTTCGTTTTAATATTCCCAGCCCTTACCGTTCCTCTTTTAATCGTTCTAAGATGAAGAATTCTGGAAATGACGGTAGATGAATAGTCGAACTAATGGATCTATATATTTCTTCAAAGTTGGAAGATACTAGGGAAATCTGGAAGTGTAGTTTTTTAATTAAATCCTTTCCAACTGCAAGCGTTCTGTAATTACCCGTTGATGTTAAAAGAACGAAAGAAACTCAATTGTTGTTCTACATTGTTTTGTTTTTCCCCTGTTGAATACCAGAAATAGTTTCAACAATTTTAATTACGATCAATAGACTCAGGATCTTCGTGCACGAAAAAAATATGCAAATATACATGAAATGAATTTACAAATAAATGATATACATTGAAGTATTTTAACAACGATATTCACCGTAAGCATGAAATATGCATAAATGAGACAAATAACATATGCATTAATATGTATATTGCATATGTTTTTGAACATGAATATGCAGAGTATATGCATTATGCAAAAAATGCAGAATAAAAAAAACGAATTTTTAATATCTCCTGATCATTCAAAGTATTTGTGCCTCTCATTGTTTTTAAAAAATATACATTTATATAAACATCCAGAGTCTAATGATCGATATGAATGTGCTTTAGAATTCCAATTTAATAATAAAGATATTGTCAATTAAATGATACTTTGACTTTTCTAAACTTTCTAATATTTTTCTAATAGTAAAATTTGTTACAAATTTGTTAAAAAATATTTAATATGCTTATTCTAAAGAATAAATGTTTAAAGAGACAGTACCAGTCCCTTTAAACTCTAATTCTCAGAACGATACCGTTAAGCCTATCGCGCATTCATATCACTGTCAGGGAAAATCCGTAACTCGGTGTTGGTGGTCGTCTCGCGGTGGTAAAGAGAACGCTCGCCAGCTGTTACGCTGCCAATAACAAATTCCGTCCTATTTGCAACAAGTAGAGGATGATGATGATGATGATAGTGGTTACAGAGCAGCGTGGTGGGAGTTAACGATTCGAAGCCAGAAACGATGCGACGTGTTTGACACTTTTTGGAAGATCGCCAATCTTGCTATGAAATTAAACGGTTTGTTTGTTTTCATTGCTCTTAAGAACTCTGTCTTTACGGAAAAACATTTCTTATTCTTTGAATAAGAAATAATAATTGAATAAAAAATAATCTTTCGAAAAAATTATCAACGATTCAAAATTTTTCTAATTATTAAATTAGATAATTGTATATCTGATTGCAATATTATAATTATGTAAATAGGACTTAGGATATAATATGTGTGATTATGAGAGTGGCCTAAGTAATTTTTTTATTTATTAAATAAATGAATGTAACGAAAGATATGCAATAAATTGATTGTTTTTTAGATTTTTTACGGACACATATATTGTATGTCCTTGGTTCGTTATTTGTTCATTTATTATTCATAAACAAAAGTTCTTATCAAGCCCAAAGAAAGACAAGAAAGTAAACCTAGAATTTATTATTCTGCCAAACAAACTCAATTGTATACCTTATTAAATTTTGTATTATTATTAAAAGTAAGAACGTAACAAGTTTTTTAAGCTATTTGTTATATCAAAAAGTACGATCGATCTTATCGTAATCCGATTGAACTTATAGGTCAAAGGATTACGCACACCCACGCGAGTTGCTCTCGATTCTCTGGCTGAATAATGAAGAAAACTTCCGTAATACGACTTTGCAAACGCTCTCTCTCTCTTTCTCCTTAATAAATTTATGAAAGTTGGATAAGAATATCGGTTATCGATGTCCGTTCATTATTTTATATCGTTCACGTGCACGTACGTATATGTATTATTCGTCAATTCAAGCCGACGATGTTAATCGGTATATTAAACTTTCCTTACGTTGTCCTTTCGAACGAACGCAAACTTTGAAGAAGGGTGGGGTGTTACGAAATTCTGAAACAAGAACTCGCCAGGGCTAATTCGAAATTCGAACTTTCCTACGAAGGAAACGTGGCAAATGGACCGGTGAAAATCGTTGAAATATAGTTTCGCGATAGGTGACTTTACTAATATCGCGATTAGAAGCAACGTTAAATCGATCCAGTCCTACGATCAATTGTAACATTTTCTTTTATATTCACTCTTATACATTTATCTTAAAAATAGTTTGCAAAAATGTTTAAATCATTCCACGTTTCGCATGGAAAATTTCGAGCTACGACATTTTTGGCATCCCAAACTCCTTATTGAATATATTCAATTTCGTGTTATTTGCCAAAGTGTTTTTAGCAAAAAAAAATAGCACAAATGCAAAATATTTTATAATCATTTAAGAAAACTTAATAAAAATCACTTCACAAGTAGTAATAACGATGCTTCTGCTGCCGTTGACGATAATCGTTATAATCATCGCACATGGTAATAGAAATGGACATTATTGTAATAATATAATTAATTATTATGGGACGTATAGTTGTGTACCAATTTAATTGGCAATAAATATAGCGACAAAATGGCGCGAGTTTACTTCACGAAACCGGTTTTGTGTTCGTTCTCCACAGACTCCGTCGTTATTTCCTCCCATTAAAGCGTTTCTAAAACGCTTGCCGAGGTGGTGCTTGTTCGCGTTGTCGCATAAATACGAGGACTTGAAAAGGAGCAAATGGAAGTCAGTCCTTAAGGCGCCAAAATGGTAAAATATTTTGGCGAGACGGGCGAATTTAGTTATTTCGATCATAGGCTCCGAAGCTTTTTAAATTCGACGTCTGACGAGGAGGAAAAAGAATCTTTGAAATCTTGTGAGTCAGAGAGAGATAGAAATATACGGATGCCCCACATAGGCATCTAAAAATATTTTTTACGATGGACACGTTCGCGTGATGGTGTATACGTGATACAGAAAACGTAGAAATAAAATCAAATTTGATTAAACCGCGTAAAAGCTTCGAGTGCCAGAGCGAAACGTATTCGATGTACCAATTATTAGGTTGGTAAGATATTAATGTCGGTTTTCGACTTTTTTGACGTTCAGGATTGAGTTAAAAGCTTACTTCATTTTTTTATATGGTAATACCATTTTATAATTCAGGTGTCACTCTATATGCTGGTAGGTACACTTGAAAGCAAATTTGTATAATTTTTTTATACGAGTATAAACTTGGTAATAAAACTGCAGAAACGACTTATAATATTAATCATCCATCTGAACAAAAAAATTTATTTTTGGTTAAAAAAAAAAAGTAAAAAAAAATTTTTTTTTTTAATGCTGGCAAAAATGTTGTGTGTTGAGATCTATGGTTTTAAAGATAAAATTTAAAAACCGACATTAATTTCTTACAAAGCAAATAAGAAAATAAAAAAAACTTACCTTGCGATGGATCCCTCCTCCTACGCCTATGCTTCCGTCGACGCACTTCTTCGACGTAATTCGATGAGGAGGAGTCATCCTGTCCGGGAATTTCACGCTTCTCAGCGTTTCTACGCGCTTCTTCCTGACGTTTCTTCAGAAGCTCGTAAACGCGTTTGAAGTAATCCCTGGCGATGTCCTCGTTCGATTTATTCGTCAAGGAGGACACCTCGCTCGACCGTTGTGCCTTCTCGTCGTCCTCGAGTTTGTCCTCCTTCAAACTCTCCTCTTGTTCTTCGCTGCCATCGATTATCTTGAACGTATCGCTCTTCTTCACGTTCGAGCGTGCGTATAATTCACGATAATCCCTGAACGCGCTTTTGGGTATCGAGTTATATCCAAAATCAGGTGACACTATGTTCGTTGACTTACTTGATAACTGAGAACCACTGTCCAAGTTTCTTGGCGTTTGATCGGGGCTACTTGTTTTGGGCGAACAACTTTTTCTCTCTTTTTCTAAAGGGTTCACGCAATTCCGAAGATTCTGACAGATCTTACAATTTCTTGCAACGCAAAGTTCGCTTTGGAAGTCTTTCCATCTTGGTTTACTCATAAAGTCTTCTTCTTTGATCTCAGGATCGCGATGTAACTTTTCCAGCTTTTTCCTTTCCTTGTAATCACGCCAGGATCTTTCTACGGTGTTGTCCAAGTCCTTTTCAGAGTCTGGATTGTCCTCGGTTCTGAATCGATCCAGTAGAAGGTCGCTTTTGGTTTTACGATAGGTTCTTCTTCGTTCCAAGGATTCCTTTCTCGATCTTGCTTTTCTAGAATCTAGCGATTCGTTCGAGTTAGCAACGAAGACGTCGCTTTTCGATCGATAATAATTGCGTTTTCTGATGGAAGGAGAACGTTCTTTTCTCTCGTGGGTGTCATTCTCCGATCTACCTGACCTGTCGAGTAGTTCAGGTCTGAATCTGATGACGTTCGTCTCGCTTCTGGTTTTCCGTGTACGATAAGCTCTGTTCTCTGGTCTGGAACAATCGGAGTGCCGTTTCTTGATCGCGAATTGATCTCGTTCCATTCTCTCTCGTAACTTCTCGCTAAGGAAACTTCGAATCCTTGCTAGCTTATCCGGCTCGACCTGGTTCCCATCGGTTGTGGAAGATTGCTTCTCGAAGGTAGGTAAGTCTAGCTCCTTGGAGTCCCTATTTTCGGATCCTCGATCGTCCTCGGACTCGATCTTATCCAGTACAGGTGGAACGACACTGGGTAGAACGTCGCTTTGACTCCTCAAGTAAGCCTTGACCTTCCGGCACCTCTCTTTGGCAATCTCTTCTGGACTTTTTCCAAGTGTACTCCTCGTCCTTAGGTCGTCTAGGATCTGTCGACGCAGAAAATCACCAGCCGAGTATCTCTTCGAGCCTGACGTTACCATGTTAAGCTCTTTTGACTCTTCTTTACCATCCAAGTCGGTCGAGTGTCTATTCCTACTCTTCCTATCACCCATGCCCTTAATACTAACGTCGCTTCTAGATTTCCTAGGCCTAAAACCGAACTCGGCAGGCCCAAATTTATTACTGAACCCATCCATATTCCGATTTCCTGATTGAAAGGGTCTTGGTGATACGGTAGACGCTGATCTAGAGATCGGGAATTGCTCGTGGCTCTTTAAACCTTCACGAATAGACCCCCTAGCTCTCTGAGCTGTTCTTCCTGTCGTCTCAACCAATAATCTACCGTCCTTATCCAACAGCTGTATCACCGGAAGAGCATCAGCCGTTGTGGTAAGCTCCCAGTCCCAATGCAACGGTTTGTCCAGCTTCAGTCTGATGATCGGCTCCTGTGTCGTGCCATTCGACGTCTTACTAGAATCCGGATCGACCGGACTGGACGAACCGGCCGTTACGACTGGAAGCGCGTTCTTCATGGTTCCAGTTTTCGATGCGCGATAATAACGGTCGCGACCGGACGATACCTTTCTCGATCAATGCCCTCGAACTGCCTCCTCGTTCGATCGGGAGGTCCTTTAAAGGTATCACCACACCGCACTGATTACTCCAGTGCATCGGTATTGACTATACTCACACATCCCACCTCTCGATGTAAACATAGGTAAACAGAGGTAAACAGGCTACATGCTTCTTACGTAAAACGACATTCTCGTGCTTGGCAGCCGGTCAGAAGCTGGTAATAACGAGATCGCGATTACCAAACTGTGACATAGTGATCTGACTTTGGTAGACTACTTTTTTTTCGATCTACTTTTTCTACCTTATTTTTGGAACCTTAACGTTACCGTCTATTTTCTTAGAGGTTAAACTGTACCGAGTCAAAAGTTAGCTGGAATCTCCTTCGGGAATTACTCCGTGTGAAAAGTACTTCCCCCCCACCCGCCCCTCTTGCACTATTTTCTCAAGAACGCTTACTCCGGACGAACTCCAAACGAACTTTCCCACCTTATCGTGGTTGTACGTTCCAAATACCAAGATGGCGGACGTATTCGCAAGAGAGCGCGAAATCTTAACCTTCGTACACCTTCGTCTATTCCATTCGGCTTTCTTCGTGATACGACGATAAGTGCCGAAGTTTATGTGTCGTACATATAGGTGAATCTCTAGTGTTTCGCGCGCGTATTTCGTTCGATTGACTATTTTCAAGAAAGGGTGTCTCGCGAACACGAGCTTCCGTTGTCACGACTAGCGCGTACAGCCAGTCGCGGATTTACTGAAGCCGAGCTGCGAAGTTTCGAGCCCTCTCTCTCTCTCTTTCTCTCTGTGTGCCGTCATACCGATCTTAAAATAAATCCCACGGGATCCATCGGGTAGGGTGCAGGAATGCCGGCATGTGGGATGTGTCACGAATATATCGCCAAGTTCTATCCCTCTCTCTCTTTCACAAATCTACTGCGCATGCGTATAATCTAGGTTCGATCGATAAAGTAGAACTCTGTAGGATCGATAAGGTAAAAGTACGTAATTTGACTGATCCATCGATTTTTTTGTTTGTAACTTTTATTGTTTGTTCGACGAATGAGATTTTTTCTTATGCATTTTGTCTTTTTATTGTGCAAGGAGAGTAGATATTGCTAAGTAAACGTATCAATGTTCGGGCCAAGTGCACGAGGTGTGTGTTTTCTTGGAACGAATTTAAGAAAATGGAGGATTGTTATGATTATTACGCGGAGAAAGACGGGAAGATTACCCCGGCTCGTTTCTCTTGTAAAGTTATAACCTAGATCTAGAGTATTTTTTTCTTTTCGAGGTAAAAACCTTAACCACGTTTGTTCAACGTCCAGATCGAAGAATCCCGCAAGACGTGATCACGTCACCCGAATTACCGAAGTTAAACTTTTTCTTCGAAGCTTTCGTGTCTTTCTTCACTTTTTCGTTTCGACGTTGAGGAGCAACGAGAGATCGTTAGGAAAGATTCGTCGAAAAGTTGTTCGGTCGGACTTTAAAAGAGACTCCCGTTCCACGAACTATTTCGATAAACAGAACCTTTTGGTGTATGTGCCGTATATAGAATAAAACGTACACATGTACAGGGTGGTTCACGTAACAGTCGTAAAAATTTGTAATACTATTAGAAAAAAAGTTGTAACGAATCTTGATAATAAAACTTACAAAAATATTTTTTTTATCAAGAGCGTCTATTAAAATTTGGTAAACATTCGTTTCGAACGCTGTATTTTGATAAAATCATTGCAAATTGTGTAAAGACCGTGTCAACCTTCTTTTTTCACGGTCTCGGCAATCACCATCACGTATTTCCGGCTACAAAAGAAACGCTCGAGTACCAGGAGTTATTATTAGCATGGGTCAGTTTAAATTTAAACTTCGTAAAGCATCGTGTAAGAGCTTTCATTGTGTAATACGGTTAGATCGCGAGTGAATCAGTGTAAATCGAGTCGAGCGTTGCCAAAAAAAAAAAAATGGCGAATGATCGTTCGAACGTGCCGCTGCACCGTCGCCATGTTGGATCACGTGACCCGCGGGAAAATCGAATGAAATATTTGCACGCGTGTTCCCCGTGGCCTAATTTATCGGTGCGTAACGATGTTTCACGGATTTATTAATAATTCCGTTCTATATTAAATCTCGCTAGCGAATTTCACGTTGGCGAGGGCCAGTGGCAAGGTGAAAAAGAGATAAAAATAATTCAACGTTTCTCTACCGTGTGAAATCGTGGGAAGTGTTTCTCTATCTTTTTCTCTCTTTTTTTTTTTGCACACACATACATACGAAATTCGGCCGATCATTGAACGTCCTCGTTGTACAGCATAGAAAATAATAATTTATTCAGCGTTTAGCGGGAAATATAACGTACAATTTAACGCATGCGAGGGATTCTCGTACGAAAACAATTAACAAATGTCGATTGTAATGCCTAATAAGAATTTCAAAGAAAAAAAGGAAATACTTTTTTTCTTCCTTTTCATTCTTCCTTTTTATTATTATTATTTATTTCTTTTTATTATTCTTTTACGCCATTCGTCGATGCTGCTGCTGCTGCTGCTGATGATGATGATGAAGCTTCTTTGTTTGTTCGCTCGTTCATCTCTAAACTGTTGCCGCTCGCTTGTAAATCTTCCACTAAATTCGTTTATAAAACGCTATTCGATTGTTCGTTTCCTAAAAACTTCAAGGTTGTTGTTGTCGTCTTAAAAAGCTAATAATAAAACCGTAAAATTCTTCTAAACCGTGCTTGTTACCCCTGATTTCGTTTCCCGTCTATTTGACTACTACTTGACACTTTATTACTTTTTTTTTTTTTTTATCTTATTAACGTACAACGAATACTGAAGTGTGCCTTGTATCGAAACAAGAATAAACGAATAAAACAAAATGAACGATTAACGGAACGACGTATTAAAGATTGTTGCTCGGTAAATTTGTAAAAAAATTTGATTAAAAATTTTCGAAATACGAAAATATAGAAATAAAATGATTAAAAAATTGAAATAATCATTTAAAAATGCACACTGCAGAAATTCCATTGTACCGAGCATCGCATACTTTCACGCTTTTCTTGTTTATCTCATTTTGTTGATACCGCTTTGTTGATTCGTTTAAACCGACTCGGCTAAAAATGTTTCTACATTCGAACGAAGGAGCAATTGTTTTTCTCTTCTTTTTTTTTCACAACTGCACCTCGAACGTTCCTATCTAAATGTAAATTTAAACATTACAAAACAACGTCGTCTAAACAACGTCGAGTCGCGATATATCGTCTATCTCTCTCTCGTTCACATTATCTTTTTTATATATACGTCATCGCGTTTAATGTGTATATATATATAATACTCACATTCATATTTGTTTTTTACATACACATACTAATTATATAATACTAAATCGTAATAAGCCTTCCTCCTTTTAAAATCTTGTTCATTTTTTGTTTTAAGTACTCGATAAAACGAATACGCATTCGTTCGAACGATTAAAAACAAATTACAAATACTTATTAATAAGTCAACAAATATAACAGGGATATGTCACGTAATTACAAATGTTTCCATATTTTTTTTCTTTTACCCGGAGGATTGCACGAGGAAAATCACTATGTATATGCACACATACACACGCATACACGTATATATATATATATCTTTACGTGCATGTGCCTGTGTATTTATATGTATATATATATATCACGAATTACATATTGCTGTACTAATTAATCGTTAATGGGATTTTTGTCACATTTAATGCTGCACGTAACGCAACGATAAACGAGAATGAAACTTTATTATTATTCTCAAACGCACTCTATCGGCTACTTTGCAAATTACTTTCGAACTTGCTTCTTACTTACACGGTTTTTTTGTTATCTTTTTGTTTTTGTTTTACGTACAGCGATTAGGGGAACACTCACGCATACTTTGTATCCTCGCTTAAAAAATATGAAGAAAGGTAAAGAAGAAAAAGGAAAAAAAAAACAATAACAATATTTTCTAAGGGTCGCGAGGTGGGTGCTTCCGACAATAACAGAGCTAAAGGCTGAGATTCAAAAATAAAAGATGTCTTCGTTTCTTTAATAATATCACGAATGTCATGAATGTTTAAAAAAATACTGATTGAAAATTGTCTCAAGATTTTTTGTTTTTCAATTTGAAAAAATGGAGATGTATTTTTTTATTTCTGTGTGAAATAAAAAAAAAGATGATATTTAAACACTTTCTTTTTCGGGAAAACGACGACGGCTTAGAAAACTACGCTCGTATAAATCAAACCGTACAATAAAATACGAGGCGTGCGTTACTGGCCGCGTTGGAAACGAATCGATTAATACCTGAATCTCTCTCGTAATCCGTCCTCGGATGTGTTTCCTGTAAAGTAAAAAAAAAGAAGACACGTAGTCTCGTTAGTTAACTAGCCAATCTACATCGAATTTCTAGCTCGAACGTTACTCGAAGATTTAAACCGAAGCAAAAGGGGATGAGACTCAATTCTACTAGAGAATATAGGACGAATCGTGCGAAAAAAGATACAGGAATACGAAAATGGACTGGCATTTCGAGCGATTAACCTGTGCGAGATGTTGTCCAGGCTGCGAGAAACCATCTTCTAGAACCTCTTCAGTATTTTCAAGATCAACTCCATGCGATCCTATCACCGTATGCTCGCCACTGAACTGCACTGACTTCTTGCGATCGTTTTTAATCAAGCCCTCGCTAATCGAGTTCGAGTTAGAATCGTCAAAGCTATTCCGGGATTCCAGTGAACCTTTCACACACTCCATTCTTAATCCGCTAGGCTCTATGACCTTTTTTGTGATCATTGTGTAACTTATCTCGTTGCTCACCGATTCAGGGTTCATCAGAGGCTCTTTTTTATTATTATCCTTGGATGCCAGTTGTATATTCGTGTTTTCTCTCGCAGCCTTTATTTCATCTTTACATTCGAACCTCCTAATCCTGCTGGACACCGAGTCCTGGCCCACGTTCGATCTAACTAAATTTGATCTTTGATCTAACGTTCTCCTATCGTTAATTTTAGAATCTTCGACAGCCGTCGTTTCCCGACGGATCTCGTAATATTTAACGAAGCTCCTAACGCTACCAGGGATTATCGTTGGGGACTCTTGTCCCGACGATTGGTCGTTACTTAAAGCTACGGGTGTTCTTACGGCCCTGTTATTGTCATCATTATTACGATGGGTTATTACGTTGGGAGTCTTTTCTCTAACTATGGCACACTTAGCAGCGCTACCCGTCTCTCCTTCTTGCTCTATTGATTCATCCAATGTTTTTAGCGTTATCGTAACTAGATCATCGAGATTCTCGGTATTTGATTCATCCTCGATGTCTGAAACAATCTCAGCCACCTCCACTCGATCGTTATAATATTTAGAGTCCTTTGAATCAGTCTCTGAAATTTTAGAATTTTTCATGTCCTCGTCCAATTTTTGAGACACGTTTATCTCCGCTTGGATCCTTTGGACAGCCATCTCGTTCGCAGTTATTCTCTTTGTGTCTTTGAAACTGCTTAGAGTTTCATCGTCTGTGAGATTCACTATAATTTCATCAGGTTTTACTACAGTTTTTAATTTGATCGTGGCAAAGTTTGTGAGTAACTCGTTTAAAACATCAGTTTTTACAGTCATGATGTTTTTAGTATCAGTGGGATCACTATTCGAGTCTTTTTCATTCTGTTCTTCGATCAACGTCAATTGGTCATTTTTTGGATGAATTGCCACGATCTCACAATATTTTAGGTTCCACGCACTATTGGAACAATCATCGGATAACATTTGTTCTAGAAAAGAATTTCTTCTAACGCTAACGGGAACCTCAGTCTCCTTTCTTGTTAAAGTACAAATTTCTTCTATTGGTTCTACAAAAGGTGAGACGTTTGAACACGACTCTAATTCCTGTTCTTCTTCTCTGCTAATCGTTACATTCGAAAATTTCTCTTCGACGATCTCCAACTTCCCTCTTACAAGTTCACCATCTTCAGATTCATTATCCTCCCAATCTACAGGACTATCGTCCATGAAACTACGAAGGGATTGCGTTACAAAGATTTTCCTACGTTCTCTAGTATTAAACTGCTTTCGTGAGTTAGAAGATTCATTAAGATCCTCAGGAAATGCGAGATTTTCATTAACACGATCCACGATCTTGGAAACTTCATGTTCCGGCGATAGTTCCTCGGTTCGACTACAACGTTCTACCTCGGTATTACTTAGGACCTGCTCTTTCAGAAAACGATCGTCGACCGACGATGGAACTGAACTATCAGGAAAGTTCACTCGAACCTCCTCTTCTTTATTTTCCACAGCTTCGACGAGATTGTTGGAACAAGTTCCATGAGATTCCAGGTTAACGTTAGACTCGATTACCGAACAAAACGGGATTTCCCCGAATATATCAGCATCATGGTGCCTTGAACTAGTTTCAACATGATTTTCTAGCTCGTCTGCTACCTCGTTCGTGATCGAGTCAACGTTTTGAAGACTGTCTTGAATATCGATATCCGGTGTAGAGGAACTTGGTGATTCGATAACGAATCTCACTTTGGTAGCTGTGTGTTCGACGGTTGTCTCGTCACTGTCAAAAACATCGTAAGATAATGCTGATTTTGATCTTCTCACGTTCAACGCGTTGCTTCTATCCATATAGTCTTCAAAAATAAAATTGTTCCTTTGATCGATACCAAAGTCATCGCCGTCCAATGAAGTTTTCCATCTATCAAGACACTTTTCGAAAGGGAAATTTGTCGGGGTTACTCGAAAACAGACATCGCTTTCATCCTCTATGCAATTATCAATAAAAGATTCTTTTACTTCCTGATTCACTTCAATTTGATCTTTTTCTAAAGAACTTTCCATTTCTTCCTTTTCCATTTTGGACTCCTCCAGTTTCTCGTCACTCGGGAACGTATCTGGTATAACATTCTGGATATCATCAAGAGTGAAAAATAATGGAGGGTATTTATTAAATTCTCTTCTAACTGTCCTATCGTATCTTGGCGAACAAACGAATAGTTTGTCGTTATTATCATTAACCGTTAGCTCATCTGATCTTTTATCAACATCCCCAAAGCACGAATTATTTGGATTTACATTTATGGAATCGATGGATCCTTCTTTTTTCACTGTCCTATCATATCCTGGTGAATGAACGACTAATTCATCGTCTTTAATCAACTCTTCTGGTTTCGGATCAGTAACCCCTAATCCCAAACTGTCATAATTTGTGTTATCCGAGTCAGCTGATCGAACGCATTCATTGGATTCATCTTTTTGATCTTTGGAAGATGAAACATGAACGGCGATTCTTGTTTGAATTTGATTTTCTTGAACGAATCTAGTTTTATTTCTTCTTGGTACTTGTGATGGTGGAGGTGGCGGTGGTAAACGTTTTCGATCGACTCTTTTTGCACGATTTGTATTTTTAACTTCCTTTGGGTTATCCAATTCGTTAACTATTTTTCGTCTTCTTCGTCTGGGTGGTACCGGTGGAGGTGGTGGTGGTGGTGGTCGTGGTGGTTCACCTGCAGATCAGAAGAAAAATTTTCTCACGCACCTGTACTGAGTACCGACAATATCTTATTAACAATTACGAGTTGAGCGAGGTTTTAAACTGCGGCTCACATTTGTGCATAACGGCGTGAAATTGATGAGCGATCGCGTCCGAAGGCGTCAGCTTTTTTTTCTACCCTTTTGCGAGCTCAACCGATTCGGAAGAGATACGAGCACGACGTTCGACCGAGAGATACTAAAGGTGATTCCTTAGAAATGACGAGCTACGTTTTTACCCCACCCATTTGCTCTGACGATATAGTCCCGGTCAATAACAGCCAGTTTCGTTCTTAAAACACATTCTATTTGCTTTAACATCAAATTGTAAACGACTCTATTAAATAAATGCAAATTTTCTATTCAAAACTTAACTTTGGCTACTATAAAATGGGTTACAATCGTTTCAATGAATCTTGGATCAACTCAATCAGCGTCGCTGTTGAATAAAAATTTAAAGTTTGATTAAAACCTAGAACTAATTATTCCCAGTGAATTACATGAGAGATGAAGAGAACTCCGATTGAATAATTCTCTTTAGTCGAGTAAACGGTAGCAAGAACGAATGGACTCGCTCGGGTGACTCAGGACGGGGCTTCGTTAAGGGGATGAAAATAATTCGATTAGAACTCGTAGGTGGCACTGGCTTTTGCTTCGGCATTGCACTCTTAAAGCGTAACGTTCTTAACGAGATTCGGGTTTCCATTGTTTCTTCAAGGTAACGATAGAAGGAACTCTCGGCCAACTGGTTTAATACAGTTAATCGATAAGCATGAAAGAATCTTACCTAATTAAATAAACACCTGACGACTGGTTCTACTAACATCGAAGTCTTCGATACTCAGCAACATACTAGCAGATTTCAGAGCGTTGTTATCGACCAGATCAGCCAAGTACAGACTATTAGCATTATGGTTACCCATCGCGCTTGATGCAGCACTGCTGTAAGCGCTCGATGTGTTTTGTACCGAGGCCACATCGGTGGTTTTCTGAATAAGCCATTTGTTCGTCACGCTGGACGTTTCAGCTTCGGATGACACGTCGAATCTAATATCGCTAAAAATTCATACGTCTCTAGAGAATCCACTTTTTCGTGAATATTTATAGACCACAAAATATTTGTGCGCACTGTACTCACTGTAGGTAGTTATTTTCGGTGACAACGGGATTTTCAAGTTTCTTTCGTGAGTCAGGCTGTGAAAGAACGAGCTCGACTGTCTCGGAAGAACTCTGTAACATCTTCAAAGCGTCCTCGTATCGAAGGTTCAGTAAATTCTGCCCATTTATCGCCACGATTCGATCACCTACGGATAATAGGAAAAATGTAGGTTCTGCTGTGTGATCTAGCTTCTTTTATCATACCTTTGTTCACGTTCCCAGCCATATCAGCAGAGCCACCAACAGATACTGCCTGGACGTAAACCCCACCGTCGTTACCTTCGGTAACTTGCAAGCCTATACTACCACCGTGTCCTCGTTCCAACTTGATCGTATGTAGAATCCTTTCTTCAGCAAAAGATAGCTCTTCCAGACGTGCCATCAACGAAGCTGACATGGACTCGTCTTCGGGTACCCGAAATGTTTCGTCATCCGTTCTGATGTCTGCGTCTATATACAAAAGAAATAGATTTCAAATCCAATGATCAAGGTATAGTACCAGTTGTTGATGCGACATGATCAATCTGATGGTACTCACTGAGCACGTAAGCCTCAGGCAAGGGTGACTCCGTCGATCTAGCCGAGAACGACCGAATCGACGACTCCGTGTCTGATTTCAGTGACATCGATTCTGCGTCGTCGGCAAGAGCGGTGTCCTTCTGAACCAGACTACTGTAGATAGCTCGAGTACCCATTTTCACACCTAACCGACGTGGCAAACTCGGTGTACGAAAGCCCGCACTTTGTCTGGGTGTCCCATAATTCGGTAAGCTTGACGTTTTCATCTGTGGAAACGAATTTACGTCATATCATTGTTCCTGATACTCTTTTTAAATAAAATTCAAAATGATATAACGTTAATTTACTTTATGTATCGTTTTCTTTACATCGGCGACCTCCCAGACTTCCTCAGGAACTGGAAATTCCTTTTTTCTCGATATACCAGCTTTATTGATCGCAGCGTAAAGCTCTTCAGGATTATCAGGTTTATCGTTGATATGATCAATGTCATTCGTCGACATAATTTTTGGCAACGCGTACACACACTCCGTGTCTGGTTTGATCCTCGTACAACTATAAATTGTATTTCTTTCTCTCTCCTTGAGATCAAGCGAGACAGGTTCGTTTGGATTTATCAGATCTCCTTCAGATTCGTCCTCGGTGTCGCGTGACTCGCCTTCGGGCTCAAGCCTGACATTGACTTGTGCATAGAGAGCATCCTCCTCCGAGGAATAAAACGCATGATTCTCCTGAGTCTGAGCTATAGCATTGGTATCTTTCTGTGGGTTTTCGTTCTCCTTGTTTTGATATTCCTCCAGTTGCATCGGGTAGTTCGATTTTTGATGCATTTTTACCGTATTCGCTATGACTATCTTCGTCTTTCCTTCAGCGGTCTTAATTTTGGAAGGTGATACAAGTGTCTCGACGGTTAGAGGCACTCCAAAATCTAAACAAGAAGTGAACAAGAGTTAAAATCAGCTATCAGCAAAATCTTTACTTAAAAAGCTTACCTTTGGCGAGTCCTTGAAGCGAGGTAAGCTCGGAGCGCAATTTTAAGAAAAATTGATGATGCAAGGAGGTCAGTTTGAAGGCGAAATAACTTCTAAAAATAATCGATCATTGTCGTTGAATCCACATTAGTTAATATCCAACCCTAAATAAGACTTACTTTCTATGATCCATCCGTAGCTTAAATTTGCATCGTTTCCCATTCAATTTGGTGTACACGACCAGACAGTTCTTGCTGTAGCTCAACGTTTGAATATCCCTCCATTGAAAACGCGCGAGTTCCGTCCTCTCTCTCGGCTCTCCACCCCTTTCAAAAAGTTTCAAACCCTAAACAAGGACACGTTCAGGCAACAACAGCTAACACTCGCTAAATACACTCGCTTTTCGAAGTTTCAACCGCGTACCTGAGCATGAATGGCCAGCCAGACGTTACTGTCCGTTTTCTTGCTCTTCGAAGACTTGTTCTTGCTATTGTTGTTAACATTATTATTATTGTTATTGTTGTTCACGCAAGTATCCTTCCTGGAAAGTCGGCAGGTAGTTTGTATCTGACATATCTGTTCACCCTTATTCGCATTGAAGTGTTTGTTGAGGTTACCACCGTCAGCGGCACGTTCTTCGTTGTAGCCTATCTTGGGAATATTTTCGCACGAGTCCCGTGGGATATTCTCGATTCTGCCATACGTGGATTTTTCTCGCCCGAAAACATTTTCCGTACGTGCCCCCTCGCAAGCTTCCCGTTCTTCCTCGGTGACTTTTTTCCTCTTTTGTTGGGCCATAACCTTTTCTAGCTCTTTCGAGTCGACGCTGGCAATGTAATAATGCGATCCGTAATCTGGCAGAGACTGGGCATGAGTTATGAACATCTCCTCGGCTTTGTTCGAATCCAAACCACGCCGATCTCTATGAGCCTGTTGTAGTTGGACGCGTAAAGCTTCAGGGTTCACGTGAGACTGGTGCTGATTCACGTTGAGTATCAGTGATTCGGGAACGTAATGCTCCAGAAGAAAGTAATCACCGCAACCGTGTTCCTGTGGTAAATAAGATGATTTTGTTATAAAACAGAGTTGTAAAATCAGACTGAACATGTTACTCACGTTAGCATTGTAATTCCCAAATTCAACTTGAAGCGCGAGACCAGTCAGATAAATCAGCTCGGGGTAGGAACAGACCAGTTGTTGCTCGAGTATACATCGTCTTATTTGGAGATATAATAAATGTTTCGATATCCAGTTTCTGAAAAGACACTGCGATCAGTTGCAAGGATATTTTTGTTTTATAGATAGAACTCACCTAATGCCACGAAGGGAGGGTAGGAAAAAACGAAGTCTTAGATATAGCATGAAACTGGTAGGAAGACCCAAGGAACCTTTGCTCTTGCCACTGTTTAGCCAGCCAGGTGGAGCTACTTTGCTCAGTTTCGTTTCAGGCGGTAAAATTGCAAAATCACCTGCTAATAGCACGGCTAGGCCCAACGTGAAGTTCTCTTCGAGGTTTTCAGCTTGAACTATAGCCTAAGAAAAATATTTCATTGGTCCAGAATTTTTATCAAGATAAACCTGTGAAATGTTAAATCGTATTAGGTCGTAATTCTAGAAATTGCATAACTCCTGGAACGGTCGTATATAACGAGCAGAGTTCTGGCTTGATGCCAGAAGTTCTCTCGGAGTTTACGCTCGAATTTGTGGCATCGTGAGTCGGACAATCTACGTCTTCTTGGTGCCCGATACAAACTGTACAATTCAAAAGCTACACGTGTTCGTGTGTTACGATTCAATGCAAAATCTTCTCTTTCCTCACGAAACTATTTCACACGTGGATACACGATCGAGCAGCAAATTGAACCTCTTATCAGTTGAGGCCACTCTTCCTGACCAGTCTCGAATGGTCCACAGTTTCCATTCACGTTTCGATTATTGTCCATCTCAAAAGCTCGATAACCAACCTGATCTATCTATATATATAGGCTGCTCATTGAATGGAGTCCATCATTCATGGAAGTAATCGCTAAGCTCATTTTACACCAGTTTGCAGTTGCGATCTGCTTTTTTTTAATTTACGTGCTCACGTGATAACAAAGAATATTAATGTCATGTTCATAGACTGTTACTTAAGCTCATTGCTGTTGTCCGTTAGAAGGATAAAATTTTCCAAGTATAATAAGAGTTTACTATGAATAAATTAGTTTCTTTTTAATTATAAACTAACCTGGAACAAATCCCCGGCGGTTACCTTCTGTGGATCACAAGTTACCTCGACGCGTTGTCCTGTTAGCATGATCACTACGATACGACTGGAGTTTCCGCCCTGTAATGTAAAAAAATTGGTAATAATTTAAATCAGGGCACACCTCACATATTTCAATAATTTTTAAATATATTGTTAAGACCCTGTCTAGGAGCGATTTTTTTTAAGAAAAGTTTTTCAGAATCATAATCTCAACAACATATTTAAAAACCATTGAAATCGGTGAGGTATGTCATAATTTAATTTATTATCAAAAGCTTTATTCATTCACATTTATATAGAATAATAACGTATGATAATTTTTTAACTTATAGAACTTTACAAGATCAAAAGCAATCGGAAAATCAGCAGTCATCTCCGGTATGGTCTAGTGGCTAGGATACCTGGCTTTCACCCAGGAGGCTCGGGTTCGATTCCCGGTACCGGAATATATTTTTTTTCCGCAGAACTCACGAAAGTATGGAAATATACTTAATGGATTATTCCTACATTTTTTGTTCATTTTAACAATAATTATGCCCCTAATTATTTGTTGACTTGACCAAACTTACTTTTAACTCACCTAACTCACTTTTAACTCAACTCAGTTTACTTTTGACTTAACTTAACTTAACTTATTTTTATCTTAAGTTAACCGTACCTTTAGCTATTCAATTTGCAATTTTCATTGGAATAAAATATTTTATTTAAACCACAGTGTTTTATTTAAATGACATTTGAACAAAGTGGACTGGAATTTTTTTCCCACAATCTTGGAATTATTATTGAGATACACTTTCAATGCAATTTCTACAACCAATCTAGAAAGGTTTAATGGGAAAAGGTGTCAATAGGAAAAGGCAAACAGCCAAAACTTAATCCTAGACCGTACTTAGGATTAGTTCAACGGTCCGTGGTCAACCAAAATCACCCGCTGACAACAGTAAACAATACCGCAATCCTCGAATAGCTCAAGATATAGCAGCATGGAATAATCACCAAAATACGGGAAGAGAATGAAACATTAAAATAAGAACAAGCGACGCTAAGAAAAAACAAAAGATCGAGTCTCGTCTCATAGATAGAAAAAAAGTGAAAAGAATCGAAGAATGCCAAGAGGTTAGCACGTTGTCGACTAGTCTATTCAAGAAATTGTCGGAAGAAGACACATTTAAGATAAACAAGTCAAGTAAGTAACATGCGAACATCGAAAAAACGTGAGTTACAACACTGGCAACACATAAAGTCATGAGTCAGAGCATGTAATAATAAATAAAGACAAAAATATGGTTATGTCGTAATCAAAAGATCTTAATCAGCAGTATTTTCATTCAAATACGTCCACAATGAAACCCCCTACCATCACTCCGGTATGGTCTAGTGGCTAGGATACCTGGCTTTCACCCAGGAGGCTCGGGTTCGATTCCCGGTACCGGAATATTTTTTTTTTTCAAAATACTTTTTGCCATAATATATAGTTGATGCATGGACTGCTTGCGGGTAGTCATGTAGTCAGACTGCCCGCTTTAATTAGGTATGAAGGGGGAGATTATCTCCTCCCGAGGAGAGGGGGAGATTATCTCCTCCCGAGGAGAGGGGGGCTTCGACTCCCCCCCCCCCACGCCCGGACGTGTGACTGGTGGAAACCGGTAGTGTCTTACCAAGGTTCCCGGAGCCTTCCCAGATATACGGAACGTTGGCCACCGTGGGGGGTTTTTAGCCGGTAAGAATCCGGCACTACCCCGGGCTTCCCGAAAGGGGGCTTAAACTAACAGCTAAAACTAATGGTATACTGCCCTAATAAGGCTAATCCTAACTTATGCCTGGCGTATATACTTCAATGTAGCCGAGGCCCAGTCGTGGCTGAGTATTTAAGGTGTCTAGTCGCAGTCAAACTGTCAATTTGTCTCGGGAACGATGAACGATCATTATATATTGAATAGCCTGTTTAATAAACCTATTTAAAAGAATGAAAAAATAGCTCCCATCTCCGGTATGGTCTAGTGGCTAGGATACCTGGCTTTCACCCAGGAGGCTCGGGTTCGATTCCCGGTACCGGAATATTTTTTTCGTTAAAATGTACATAAAGTATAATTTGTATAATCTACATCAAATCTAAAACATTTTTTATGGTAAAAAATAATTTTTGATTTATGTTGTGTTCATTAATGTTTCCAGTAATCATCTTATATTTTTATTTAAAGCCTGGTTTATATCATTTGCATATACAGAGACGTTTTAGTATAAATAAAATGTCTTTATTGCTATCGATGTTAAATAAAATTAATTGAATGTCAAAATACGTATTACGCAGCTTATATTCGAGATGTATCATACAGATCTCCACTAATCCGGTATGGTCTAGTGGCTAGGATACCTGGCTCTCACCCAGGAGGCTCGGGTTCGATTCCCGGTACCGGAATTATTTTTTTTCAATTTTTTACCTCGATAAAAATATCTGCGCGTCCTAGTAACATATTTTTCGTCTAAATGAAACAATTCCTATAATTTCACGAATTTTCTTTAGACAAATCATTTTTTAACAATAAAAAACCTTTCTAAAAATGGTAATTATTATCATACCTTCACTTGACCGACGCACAACGTTTTCGGTGGTTGATTAGCACGAACGACGAATTCAGGTCCTACACATTGTGCCTTGTTAAAAGACCTCATTGGACCACCTAGGGTTCTATATAGCCTCGATGGTGCCCTTTGAACTGCTTTACCACGTCGTGCTCTCGGCCCATTTCTCACTATATTTCTGCAACATATAACGACATTATTCTCGAATAAACGAATTATCAGCGACACACTTAATTTCACGCTTCTCACCAACGATAGTTCTACTAATAGACCTACGATACTAGATAGGAGCGAAAGAAATGAAAATATTTTTGACGTCAACGCCACTTTTATTATCCCCCCCAGCTGACAGCAAAAACGGCGAAGGCTTTAAAGATGAAAGCTTTTCGTTAATACATCCCCGGAGCCTGGATGCAACCCCGTTCTATATGACGAGCCTAGAGATGGTAACAGCGAAATCCCGTGGACACGAATACCCTGCTCTATGCTATATTCACCAAAGAGTTCACGAACTCGGTCACTTTCTCACTCGCAATTTTAATTAAACTCCAACTACCAGCCTAAATCCTAACTACTTCTTTTTAGAAGTGGAGTTTAAAAAAAAGTTTTCCACACGGCTGGGTCTTCTCTCAAAGATCTTAACGGACACATAGATCTTCGTAACTCGGTCCTGAGATCGTGACAAGACAATTAATTTAACAAGAACTTCCTGAACCACTGACGAATTATCGAATCGCCCAACTGGCAAATTCGATTTTGCCAAGGAGTGGATTCACGAGCAACGTTTGATTCGATCCGTTCAACGTAAGCCTGATCTACTCGTCTATCTCTCTCTCTCTTTCACTTTCTCGTTCCAGCCTCGAAGCCGGTAACTTCAGAGAGCCGACCTAGATCGCTTGAAAGCGTTTATTAACACGGATGTATGACTTGGGCCAAACTTAATAATGGCCGCATAAAGGGTGCGAGAATATCTGAGAACGCTTCGAGGCCCTCTTTCTCTTCCTTCCTAATTTAATGCTCCACCTTCTCCCCACTACCCCTAACTCACTAGCACGCTAGCTCGCTCGCGTTCACTTCCCAGCACACGATTGATGAAATTCCAAGCGGATCGCGTGAATTTCGGACATCAATCTCTGTAAGATTACCAAAAGTTATTTAATGCCTATACGGAATTCTCTAAGATTGTATTTAAGTGCTCCCTTTATATATCACGGAAATTTGTAATGTGCCTTATCAAAATCATATTAAGTGAGAGGTCCCACAATGTTGTAGTTCAATCGATATTTGCCTTATTTCATCAAGATATATTCTCACCTAGGTGGTTTAGCAGGTGGCTCCGATTGATTGCTTTCAATGTCCGAAAGTGGTGCCTTTTTCAAGGTAGTAATGATACGTGGTGGTTTTGGGGGTCCCTGGGCTCCCCTCACTCTTATGGAAGACAATTGATTTTGTTGTTGGACCATCTGCTCCTCGTTCCTTGGGATTCGATGGTCACTCGACACGATACTCGGTTGAGAAAGTCTCTTGAACTCTCCATGTTGTTGTTGCTGTTGTTGCTGTTGCTGCTGTTGGTGATCCCTGCTGGAAATTTGGGGATTCGAATGTTGCCTCTGTAATGACGGGTTCGTCCTCTCGTAAATATCTTCCGGCTGCGAGTAATCATCGTTTGATGGTCGCCTGTTGACGTTGCTGAAACGATTGAAAGCCCTTGTTTAGGTAAATAGTTTACTTTTAATTAAATAAATTGGTCAGCGAGATCCTATATAACATTAGCTTTCTATCATAGACTTTAAATTCTTTCTCTGAGCATAACAATTGCTAATTTTCAAATTTTGTTAACAAAACATGATCAGAACGTTGTAAATAAGGAAATACCTGTTTATCGCATTTGACGCATAAACGTTATCGTTCCTTCGGACTGGTACCGGCGCCTTTGCCGAGAATCCGTTTACACGGACGTCTTGCGAGCTAAGGAAAGGCTTAACAGGCAAAGCATATATCGGATCGTTGTAGAGGTTTCCCGTGGGAGCGCATTCGGAGACGATGGTGGGCAGATTGCCACTGCTCTTTGTCTGCTGAAGCCGTGTGGGTACAGGCTGAGAGTAGGCTCGTGCGTGATGATGAGAATGTTGCTGTTGTTGCTGCTGCTGCTGTTGTTGATAGTGAAGGTGGTGATGATTGTGGCTCGGTATAGCAACGACGGGCCTGCAGCTCGTCTGAATATCTAACTGAGATTGAAATTGCGGTCTGCAATTACTCAAAGCCATCTCCGTTCGTTTCTGTTGCTGCTGCTGATGTCCCTGGTGTTGCTGCCCACAGAGGCTTGTTAAGTTCGGATGCGAGCGAGAATTTCGTGATTGAGCTTTGAAAAGAGCACCCTTCTGGTGATGATGATTATGATGATTATGATGATGGTGGCCGTGCTGCGGCTGTTGCTGGGTCTTTGGGAAAAGCTGATTGACTTGATTCATCGTCTCCTGTTGCTTCTGCTGTTGTTGATGAAACTGATCGCTTGTTCGTTGAACTTGGGCATAATTTGCCTGATCGACCTGCCCGTTCTGCGTTCGTTCGTCCTGTCCGTGTTGATGAACTTGACGTTGATGATGATGATGATCATTCTGATCTTGATAATTCTGACGAGACCGTTCGACTGGGTTACACAAGGTAGGTAATGCGTTCGCACGATGATAGGCCGCTCGTTTTCTTGCAGCGTACTGTGGTGATCTTACTACTTCTCTGTACATGTCTATCACTATGTGTGTGAAGGGTTTCGATTGTAGACGCGTACGGCAGTACTCCGATATCACCTTGAACACAAAATTTGATAATGAAGGGTCATTAAGAAGTGTAATGGACTGCCATGTTATAGGCTCGTACAATTGATATCTTTTGGGGTATGTGATACATAGGAAATCATTGGGTTATGACAATCATGGACTTCATACATGTATTCTGATCGAATGTGGAAGTTTAGGCGAAGCCAGCAGTAATAAGATCGTTCCCGTGTGTTTATCGAGCTACTAGTATAACCCGATTATCCGATTTCGAAACTACCACTTTCCAGTAGACAAACTATTACTTCGAGCGAACAATGGCCTCGAGTTCTATAGACTTGGTTAGCTATGATCCAACGGAGAAGTGACCCGGCTTCGTTGGCCATTATCTCTTCTCTGTATTCTCCGTCCTGCGAATGACGAACTTTAGGGACAACGCCGTCTGCGTCCAAGACAAAAACGAACGATTAATCCTTTCTGTCTACGACGGCGGTTATTTTTCAGGTTACAATTTTCTTCTGGATTTGTTCAAGACTTGAAAGATTTTATTGTCGAGTACCTTATAACTTCTAATTAAAAGACATTAGGTATAGTTACTTATAAACAGATTTTCGAATTATTGTTTCAGTACTTTCTGATGGTTTAGGTGAATTTCCTGGGGTTCTTTAGAATTGTCCCAACAAATACAAATCGCAACTAACAAATATATTAAAATGTTATCACACGAAACGGAAAAAAGTAGACTCCAATATGTAAACGAATACACCCTCCTAAAGATAAATATTGCTTCCCAAACGCGACTCTGTATCAACACGGTTCAGACTCATCTCCAAACCATTTCGCCAAGTTTAGATCGCTGGATTCGGTCGGAGACACATTCTTGCATGTTGCAACACCTGCAAATATCTCGATCTAGTGCTTGCCTCCTAATATTGACGTAATTTTACGATCGAAAGGGGACTCACTAGCAGGAGCCAATATTTGCTTGCCAATAAAATCGTTAACCTAAGATCAACGAACGTCTCCAGCCCGGTTTGCTGTGTTCACATGATCATCAACGATCTGCTAGACTCACTGGATGAATCTAATTGTTAAGACGATACAACCCAACTCTTGTGACAAGCAGTCTACGGAGTATCCTCGAGTTCGACTATTTACAAAACCTTTCTCGTTGAATATTCATTTCACTGTTTGTACGTACCATATTCTGTGGCCGGTGGTGTCGAGTAGCCAGCAACGGAGCAGCGTATTGTTTCGACGTGAAATAATCAATAACGACGATAAATCACACGGTACGTGAGCTGCACCTAACGTTCTTTGCCCTTTATCAGGCTAAACAAGGACGAATATATCTAAATGAAATTCCGCGGATTTATCAGTCCCTAACAATATTACAAAAATATGAGAACGAAGTGCTCGTAAGCCGTTGTAGTACATCAAAGTGACGAAGTTCAGATAGCTGGGCAAGTTTTGATAAAAAATTCCTAATGAATACAGCCCTTCGGACTACTCGAACACCGTGGAACGTCATATGCAAATGCTTTAACTCTGCTATGACCGTGGAAATCTTCCTCTCTCTGTCTCTCCCGTGCAGACACATACAGGTTGGATAGATAATTCAATTAAAGCAGGCTTCCATGTCCGTCACCGCGGGAGTTCAAGGGCTCTATGCGATCGCGTTAAGTTCATCAGGAGCGTCCTCGCTCTTGACATCTTCTTCTAGCCTGTTAATTATCGTCACGTCTATCCTCAAGTCTAAGATCGAACGTGGTTAATAAAATTATATAGTTTGTGTACAAATAAGGTCCAAATTGTGTACAAGCGGGCATGATGGTAACATTAATAACGAATAAATATTTTTGTTTCAATTTATAATGTCGTGTACGTATGTCATATGTTCTTGACATAAATAATAATTCAATTTAAAAGTCGATTCTTCTTATCCAAGTTGAAACAAACGCCTGACTCCGACGAGTGAAACGAATCTTCTCCGTGGATAATAACGTAGGGCGTTTCTCAGAATTTCAATGGATGGCACACGTATAGGACCGGTCGCATTATTATCGGAGAATCGCCTTATTATTCTCAGTGAAGCAGTGCATACGCATCCACCGCAGCTACAGCTGCATTTCCTCGAATTATTTTAGATTAGATGAGAAAATTAATGTGCTGCGTTCGACCTTCACACATGTACGAACAATATTTGTATAATAAGTAATATGTTGTACATTATTTATATAAACTGAGCTGTGAATAATGTTAAAAAAATATTACTGAATTTTTAAAAACTGTACAATCTATAACATGAACGAAAAATATACAGTAACGTGGAAACCTGGGGATGTTCGTATCGATGTCGAAAGATTTATGCAAGGGAAGTAGAGAAAACAGCGGATCCCAGCGAATTTGAAATATGGTCGTACACCGGAGTCACCAAGTGATATCGTTGAAAGAATTTCTACCGGTCGATAAGTTACATCGACTTCCACACTATTTTTAAACTCCTACTACCAGAAACATACCGCTTTTGTTGTCGTAATCCCCGATTATTTTACATTTGACGTCACAATGTCGTATTTCAGTACGCGCAAGCTGCTTTTACTTTAAAAAATATGTACATGTATTTTCTTTAGTTAGCAATAAAAATATGTGTGCTGTGTACATTATGTGACTAATTTATTATTTAGTATATAAAATATAAAATATATTTTTAAAAAAGAAAGAAAAAAGTCAGTCTCACAATAAGCAACTACCAGGAAAAGTGGTAACACCTGTTTTTTCAACAAATTAGGATTCCTTCGTGCTCTCGTTCAGGGTAAGGCCACATAAATTACGCGAACGTCTGGCGCATAAAGCGGAAACATTCCGCGCGTAAATTTAAATGAACGTATCTATGTGGGAGCGAGTGAGAAACAAAGAGACAGGATGAGAAAATTTGTCGGGGTTGGAATACGTTATTTTCGGGGGACTTACGTCGAGAAGATTCATCAGAGAGGCACGTCGACGAGGATCAGGTTCTGTCATGGCAGCTAGAACGGACTGAAGGGCTGACGAGGGCGAGACCGAGACCGTCCCGGTTAAAGCTGCCACTCGTGGTGTCGTGTCCAGCAGTGCTCTACCCAGCGAATACATCCACATCTGTGGACACATTAACGTACACTATTATTTCAGTAATCAGATTTGTGTTGGTAACTTCTTGGTCTTTTAGGGTATTAAGTGAATGGTTAATAGTGTATTAATTATGTATTTATGCTGATGAAAATAGTGTATGTGATATTTTATTTTATAGTGTATGTGATGTTTTATTTTATAGTGTATGTGATGTTTTAGTTTATAGTGTATGTGATGTTTTATTTTATAGTCTACACTATTTGACGTCCAGTGTGCAATATGTGATATGTGTAATATATGGTGTAAACTATGTGATGTGTGTAATAGTAAAATGTAGTGCACAATATACACTATATTACACTATTATATTTTGTGATTACTATTTCCATTTTTATTTTATTTCTCATCCTGGTCTACTGTAATATTTTAGATAGGTACATAATTCTATGAATTTTGATCCTGTATGATCCAACTTAAGAAATGGAAATGCAGACAAGTAAATATGTACATTCATGTATGTAGACACGTACATACATCGATCGGATTCGCGCCTACGTTTGGATCGTCAATAAACGCGAGTGCTAGATACCAGCATTAATAGCGTCGTTATGCGTTCCTCATGTTCTCGCCTCGTTCAGGAATAGTAACGGGATACAAAAGAGCCAATCGATGTCATCCTCCAGAGTACTTAAGGAAAATCCTTGCGCCGTATCTAATGTTACATTTTTTTTATACCACTTCTTTTCATCTCTTCTATATTGTAATAATTTATTACAATAAAATGATGACATAATATTTTGATAAATTGTAAACCTGCGTCCTATATAATATTTAATTTGTATAATATATTATGATAATGAATATTCCTGAATTTTCTACAGGATTAGAATATTTTTGTCTGAATTTCCTCACAAGGAAATCAATCCCCTTATCCCGTTCTAATCCTTCTCCTATATCGACTAAGAACGACTGACACGTTAAGATAAGACAAGTTACACACGTGTAACGTTACTATAACGCCGCAGTGACATCACAGATGACAAAGTTATGCTCGGAGGCTGTGCGTAATGTTTGATCGCGCCATTGTACTCTTCTCCCTTTTCGTGCCGTTAACGTCATGAAAAATGCTTGCGGGTATTTCTTCCTGCACGTACGAATGAACACACATAGACACAGACATTTGTGTACATATAGACACACAGAGAGGTAGAGAACCGGTCCTTAGAGTTTCTACACCCTTTAAAAGTCATAGTCGTCGCGACGACTCTTGACGTACAGAAAATTAGCTTCTTTGTACGCGTGTTGGACCTTCGAGAAGTGTAATTATACTTGCCGGCGTTAAAACGCGCCCTTTGGCGACCAATTGGAAGCTTCGCACCATGGATGTCAACGTTAAAGTGTGTAGGTGTATGTGTCAGAGGGAAATTAAGTGCAGAAAATAGCTTCTTAACGATATTTGTAATTCGTGTTAATAATCTCAAATGAAATAATCAAATTTACGTGTATATCTGATATTTCTAAATCATTTTTCTATTTTTGTAACTTTCTATTTTTTCGAAAAGGGCTTAAAAAAAAATATTGTAGGTACCAAACAAAATTTATTTCGACATCGTATTACCATTTTAATTATTCCATTAAAAAAAAAAAGATTACGTGACTGTTTAATAATCCCCCCTTTCTCGCGTCCTTCGCTAATAATCGAGCGTGCCTAACAGAGTTTTCAACGAACGAGGAAGGAAAAAGAGGGGTGGTGGCGGCTGGATGGAAGATGGCACGCGCACGTCCCACTTTCGCAGTTTACATCCCCTATCTATCAACGAGTCCAACCCTCCTCTCTCCATCTTTTTCCTTTTCTCCGGTTGAACCTTCGCGCTCGTGTATCCTCGCCAGCACACCTCTTTTCTTTTTTTCTTCTTCTTCCACACTCCCACTTTTTTCCCACGTTCCACAACCCTCCACGCGAGCAACCCCCTTTTCACTGGCACTTCTTCTTCATCTTCTTCTTCTTCTTCCTTCCGTCGACGGGAAGGCTGGCCTCGTTCGAGGTAGACCGTATTTATCCGCTCGCAGATTAAAAGCCAGCGAGAGAACAAACGGTCGTGCGAGATAAATAAACTCCGAAGCGTTCGCCGCCTTTTTTTTTTTTGTTTTTCTGCATCTTCCTCCTCCTTTTTTTATCCCCCTTTACCCTCTTTACATCGGGAAAAGCCGCTACAAATTGTGTGACTCCGCGGTTGAGATATTCCGTCAGAATTGTGAAAATAAAAAAAAAAAAGAGGTGAGAAGGGAAAAGGGTAGCAAAAAAATCGTGTGGAGTGGAAGAAGGGGGTTCGGTGGAAAATGGCGAGACCTTAAAGCGTTTCCCCCTTTTATTTTCTTCTTTTTCTCCTTTTTTTGCATTCCGTCGTCGGAAAATCTCGTCGCTATCGTCGTCGTCCTTGCCGCGGATTAATTAATTTTTTCTCGTTAAACTCCGCGAAATAGAGGCCAACCGCTACGACTACGCTTTTTCTGTACACCTACCTCACTCGAAAATGCATTTACCTTCATTGATATTCTTCTAGAATTAATTTTTACTTTATCCGGTAATAACAGAATCAATCTTTGCAAACGAGTGTAATGCTCATAAACGAATGAATGGTATAATGTTCACAAATGGATGAATAGTGTAACGTTGTCAAGCTAATTAATAGTGTAGTGTGCACAAATAAATAAATAATGTAATAATAACAAACGAATATAGAGTACATTGATCACAAATAAGAAATAAATTTTCACGAACGAGAAAAACAGGATTGCGAGGAAAAACACCTTCGATTTCCTGCCAAACAATTTCGTCTCGAGCAATTACCCATCGATAGTTGTCCCTGTTTTTCCTTTTTTTCAACACGTAGGTACTTTCGCGATTTACCCGTTCGAATTCCGTTTGCACCGCGTGCGTCGCTTATTTGCGTTTCCCCCGTATTTGGCGTAGGGTTCGTTCGTAAAAGAACGTCGTCCATCTGCGAAGGGCCGTTCACGCGCCAACAAATATTAATTATCGGCGACACGCTCGTAGTTTACACCGAACGCGTCGAAACGTGGGGAAATTTCCGCACGGGCTCGTGCAATTTCGCATGAAATCATTTTACGAAGAACCTGTTACGAATTACGTTTAGTGCGACGTGATTTCGCCCGTTTAATTTCATATGTGGTCAAAGAGACAGCGTGTCTTCCAAGAGGAACGGGTAAATGGAATAATGTTAACGAGTGGATGACAAAAATTGCTGATGATAGAAAAGGAATGATAACGTGAGAAATGAATAGATGAGTAGAAGTAATTCGAGAACACAAGTGAAGTGTTCACAAATGTATGGAATAGTGTAATGTTCACAACTGGATGAATAGTGTACAATTTATAAATTAATAGAGCAGTGTAGTGTTCACAACTGGATGAATAGTGTACAATTCATAAATGAATAAAACATTATAGTGTTCGCAACTATATAAATAGTGTACAATTCATAAATGAATAAAACAGTATAGTGTTCACAACTGGATGAATAGTGTACAATTTATAAATTAATAGAGCAGTGTAGTGTTCACAACTGGATGAATAGTGTACAATTCATAAATGAATAAAACATTATAGTGTTCGCAACTATATAAATAGTGTACAATTCATAAATGAATAAAACAGTATAGTGTTCGCAACTGGATGAATAGTGTACAATTTATAAATTAATAGAGCAGTGTAGTGTTCACAACTGGATGAATAGTGTACAATTCATGAATGAATAGAGCAGTGTAGTGTTCACAACTGGATGAATAGTGTACAATTCATAAATGAATAAAACATTATAGTGTTCACAACTATATAAATAGTGTACAATTCATAAATGAATAAAACAGTATAGTGTTCACAACTATATGAATAGTGTACAATTCATAAATCAATATACCAGTATTGTGAACAATGTTCCCAAATGGGTAAACCAATAAACTACAGTCATGAATGTTCATCAACCAGCGAACACTCAATAAACAATGCTGCCACGATAAAACTAGAAGTTAAAATGTAAACGAACAGAGATTGAAAAGTGTTCTTTAGCTAAAAAGTTAGAAAAAAAAATAGAAGAACGTACCTTTTCAGATTCCGTATCCGAGTACACACGACCGGGTCGATATTCCGGCGGCAGATATGCTCGTGCGGTTTCCGGTGGTGCGAGTTGCAAGAAAACTCTACCGCGTGGTGTCAATTCCAAAGTGTGCGGTGTAACGACAGGACCCGCACGCGAACCACCCACAACGCCTCCGTCTACAACAAAATATAAAAAATCGCGCGGTCAACGAAATCATTCATTTTTTATTTATTATTATGATTTTGAATGATGTTCTCTTAATTGGGGGTGACGTAAAGTTCTATCATATTTATGTCCTTTTACATTTTTCTCTTATCTATTGTTATCACCATTGTGATTTTTATAATGGGCATGACGTAAACTTCTTTCTACGTTCAAGAAAAATACCCAACACCAACTAGGCATTTCCTTAATTAATTGTTAGTTGAATTATTGTTGTTCTTTTTTATATATGAACACATTCTAGAAAGCTGTAATAAAATTGCATCAACGTTAATACTTCCGATGAATGCTTGCTACACGCGTGGGCCAGCTCGATCGAGAAACTTAAGGACACGCTCGAAAGTTGGCCGCAGGTGCTCGAGTAAAATTTCCCCGAGACGTTTAAGGGATTTCCTGCAAATTACAGGGCTTATTTATCGCGAGCCTGTGGCCTCCACTCTCCCGAATCATTTATTATCTTCGTTCATCGTTCAACCGCTGCCTGTAGATCGTTAAAATCTTACAGGCCACTCCACTTCACTCTCCTTCGATTCGATCGTTTTATTTTCGTAGGCGCGAACGCAAAAACGTGGAATAAATAAAATGACGAAGAAGAGAAAATACGAGAAGGGAAACGGGGTATCGAACGATCGAAGAAACGAGTTCCTTCGTTTTCACGTCAATTTCAATCCGTAATCGCGTTTTCCACGCTCACTTCGTTCTCCCTTTTCCTTTCCTATCTCGATAACGCTGTTTATAAATCCAAGAAAAATTCGAGAGACTCTCTTACACAATTTATGTCACGTTGAAAAATCTTTTGAGATAGAAAAGATCATTTTTATTAAGCCAATAAAAACTTTAACCAAGTTTGAGTCATGTACACAGCGTTCCGAAATATTTTTTTAAAATTACTTAAATTAAAAACATTTAAATTAAAGAAACATTATTATTCAACGTCATTCTTTCAAAAATTTTGATGTGACGTCAAAAACTGCGGAGATATTTTAAGCACTCGGAATTAGGTGGAACACCCTATATATGTATGCAAGTCCCGGCTGTCACGAAAATCGCCGTAAATTCCACAGGAATTGCGAGCGTTAATCCGTGCGTGTCAGAGACATTAACAGCCTAATGGCCGGTAAAGCGTCTTGACACGAGGAGTATCCTCAACCCTTCCCCCCCTCTCAAGAGCACACGACGATCCCTGGTTTTAGCTTCTCGCCGTTCGAAGATAAATTCCCACTTGTGGGACAGGCTTTAAGGAAATTAGCGAGAAGTTGGAACGCTCGATTAATTTGGAATCACTCGAGCCAGTGTCCAATTCTTCGATCCAAAATATTGTACAAATTTATCAACAATAGATACTTAAAATAAAAATATTTAAGTGATCGAAACACTTCTCATGAAAAAAAATAACTACGTCTTTTAATTGATCAGTCATGTTAGGGAACAAAATGTCAGAAATGTTTGCCGCTATGATGGATCACCATTTCTTCTCCAATATCGTTAATCCGTGCAATATACACGAACATTAAGCTTCTTCCCCTTTTTTTTTTGCAGGAACAGCAAGATGACCAGCAAGATCGTATTACTTACACTCTATTTTCTTTATTATCTGCTTATCTTTCGCGAGAGGATGATCCATCAAAAGCGTTCAATCGCAAGAGACACATAGTATCCCAGCGAAATTCGAATGGTTTCGGTATAACTAAAGTTCCTGCGCACTATTATCATTATTATCGTGGATAATTTATTGCGATACTTTCTACTTTTTACGATCGTCCCTTTTAAATCTCTTTTTAAACGTCTTCGCAGCTCTAACGACGAACCCAATCGAGCGAATTTATAAGGTTCGCTGCTCGGGTCGGCCATCTTGGTTTTTTTGTCGCGACTCGTCTAATCCGATGAATTTCTTCGATTGAAATCTCGGACGTCGTTGACGTCATGGTTACAAAACTGGAAAATAATTCTAGGGCATTGACCCGTACTCTAAAATTTTTATTTTTATCGAAATAACTCTATTTAGTAGCACTTTAATAGTTTATAACCTAATTGTTGACATGACTTTAAAAAAAAGAGACAAGAATGAAACAAAGGAAAAACAGGAAACTAAATTATGAATTAATGATTGTCCGAAATTGTTTAAAAAAAAAAAGTGACAGACATAGAACAAAGAAAAAACAGGAAACTAAATTAGGAATTAATGATTGGCCGAAATTGTTTAAAAAAAAAAAAGTGACAGACATAGTACAAAGGAAAAAACAGGAAACTAAATTATGAATTAATGATTGTCCGAAATTGTTTAAAAAAAAAAAGTGACAGACATAATACAAAGGAAAAAACAGGAAGCATAAAAATTATGAAGTACGATTGTCCAAAGTTGTTTTATAGACTCGGTAGAAAAATTCGCGCGCTATTTCGAAAGTTTCTCGAAAAAATTTGCGGACTCCGTAAAACGCGGGTAAACTCGAGGGTAAGATAGAATGCATCTCGCATTCTGTGAGGGAAGGGTCCCGATACTTTTTGCGTACTTGTAAAACGAGCCGCTCGAAAAGTCGGAGGATCTCGAGTATGCCGTGAATAAGCCGAAAGCAGCGGCAGGAGCGTGCCGTCGTCTCCCACAGGCATGGAAAATTTATTCGAGATGAAGGAAGAAAAACGGGAAAGCTTTTATCCGCACGCGAGGGATCGAATATCGAGTATACGAGTGACCCCCTTATAACACGGTGGATAGGTCCTTAAAAAATACAGTGTTAAGTAAATTCGTGTTAAACGTGACTATTATACAAAAAAAAAAAATTGAAAACTCAATTATATTAATACTTAAACAAAAAAAAATTGCATTTTCAAATTTTATAGTCCTGGATCGTAGATGGTTTTCCTAATTTTATAATCAAGTTATATACATTTTCGTGTTAAACGGCCTGTAATTCGATTTTCGATATAATAAAATCGATATGACGCGAGCATTCACCTAAAAGGATTTAGATTTTAGAATTTATATTCCTCGTTACGTTCACGTATTTATACTCTCCCTCGTTGTCACCCCAACCGGGAATTCCAATTTTGCATAAGTTAAAATAACCGAAATTCCGGAAGAGCAGGAGCATGGGCCGCGGCGATTCGCATAACTTTCGTTTTGCGAGAGTAAAAATTCCATCGCGTAGGACTACTTTGTGCGAGGCGAACGCATCGATCAAATCTCTCGTGTGATTCACGAGACGGAAGAGAAAAAAAGTGGGGGGGGGCAGTCGTAGGGGGGAGAGTGGGAGAAAAGGATGCAATGGCTTTCATGAAAATTCGACGACGAGCGCTCGCTCGTTCTCTATGTTCGAAAGGAACAAATTTAAAAGCTTTCGCTCTCTCTTTTGATTAGATCCCTTCCTTTTCTTTTACTTTCAAGTTTGAATTTTTCTTCTAGTGTTTTTTCCCCCTCTTTGGTGAGGAAAGTTTCTAAAGAAACCAAGAACGAGTCCTTTTGTTTCTCGTCGAAGATCGTCATCGTCGATTGAAAGTGCAGAACGCCGTGTTTCGTAAAAATATCTTGCGATGTCAAATGTGTTGGTTTGTATCGATTGTACGAACGTGGGCTTTATCTTAGTTTCCATTTTTATAACACAAATATATAATAATGGTATAAAATAAGCAGTAAAGATACAAATGGAACGAAGTAGAAAAAAAAAAAAAGGTTGGGGAATAATATAAACAAAAGAAAAAGAGGGCAGTCTGTCTGGCAGCATTAAATTCGTATGAAAACCACCGTAAAAATACGGCTCGTTTTGCATTTATCCCCACTACTCGACATCCTCTCCACACTTTCCGTCTGTTTTTTTTTTTTTTTTGTTTTCATCGTTTTCTGATTCTCGTTCTCTCTTTCCCACCCACTCTATTCTTTTCTTCGTATATACGTTCTATACCAGAAACGCGCACGATGGCTTACCCAACCCGAGCGACTTATGAATGAAACAAAACGAGCCTCGTCGCGGAATCACGCTCGCGAGCGACGATTGTTCTACACTCAGACGATACTTCTATATACATATATGCGTATGTATAAGCGCGTCGCGTTCGATGTTTTCAACGTGAAAGTGCACCGACTTTGTTGTCCTAATGCACGTTGCCACCCTCACGGAGGTCCTCGTTAGCGAGCACGATCATCGATCCATCAATGTCTACCTGTTCTAACGATGCAGTCCCCCAAGTTCGTTCGAATTCAAAAAAACATTTCCAAGCTTTTCCAATGTTTGTTTGTTCTCGTGGAATCACGTGATGGGATTTAAGTATGCAGAAGATTTTATAAGGTGTATATGTTCGTAGTATTTGTGATGAGTTTGTGATAAGGAATTATAAAATTAAGTATATTGGACATGTGAAAAATGTTATAATAATAATGTATTAATTTATAATATTTTGTATGATAAAATAGTGTTAGAAAAAGTGATGAGTTTGTGACACGATCACAAGATGAGTCACATGAATCACAAGAACCTGACCATCTAGAAAGTGTCATAAAAATGACACAACAATTTTGTGTGACATAATAGTGTTAGAAAAAGTGACAAGTTTGTGACACAATCACAAGATGAGTCACATGAATCACAAGAACCTGACCATCTAGAAAGTGTCATAAAAATGACACAAAAATTTGGTGTTACATAAAAAGTAGGTAATGGGTTTGTGATTCAGCAAGTAAGAAATTCTTAAAAGGAAGATACGAAAGAGTGGTCGTTAATGCGAAAAGAGATTTCAAGTACATTGCAGCAGCCCCAGCCGCATCTTCGTGTAATTAATGGTCGAGATGGAACTGGTAGGGCCTATGTTCAAGAAAGACTAGGGCTGGAAGTGGTTGATGGAGGGAAAGAGACGACGAATTTATCAGGTCTCTCTCTTCCACTCTCTATCTCTCTCTCCGCCTGTTTTGTGATCGAGTTATGCACGTAGCGAGCTGGGAATGCCATTATCGTGACTCCGGACACCTTCTGCTGTTAAAATCGTTAGCATGGATTGTATCTTCGTAATGGCCATTCCTGCGAGTCCTCGGAGTTCGAGCAAATCGATCGAATTTCATTCCTCGGAAATATTTCTACGAATTTTTACATCATACCATTTCAGAATTTACAGAACATTGTATTTGTCGACTCTATTAACAACAAATATCAAAATTTACATTATTAAATGTAATATTGGGACTAATCCAAAGCAGCAGTTCAAAGGAAAATATTTAACGTTATGGTTTTAAACATTGATATACAAATCCTACAGACTTGTTCCAATAAATCTGAAAATATTAGTTCTTCTTACTACAGGTCTCGCATAAAAGCCAGTGAAACGAATATAGCTCACGGGCGTATTAATTATACTGAAAATGAAAATGCGTTAATAGTCTTTAGGATGATCGAACAGGCAGCCAGTGGGGACTTCAAAAAGGGTAACTGGAACACGTATATTTATATAGAAGTAACATTTACTTTATAAAACTAACATAAGCCAGAATATTAATCGCAGAACGCTTTTCGTTTACCATTTTTGCGGTCGATCTTCATGCATCGTGAATTAACATCCCTGTTAACTTATTCCGTCCATTAAAATATTATTAATTATATAAACGAACTTCGATCGATCGGGTTTCACGTTTCCCAATTTGTACTTTTTCTGTGCGGAAAAAAAGAGGGTGAAAAAAGAACAAATATAAAATGTTTCAGGCGAACGAGTTAACGTAACTCGTTATTGGATATTAGAAAACTTTTTCACGCTGTGCGACAATAACTGGTATGTAAATAAAACAGCTAGGTACGTGGCACTATTGTGCTTCGAATGTAATTTCATCGTGACTTTGATAACAATAAAATGCGACGGAAAGAGAAATTAAAGACAGAGAGAGAGAAAGAGAGAGGGTTAGAGTCGTTCCGAGTGCTGGCACGTGTTCTTCCGCGAGGATGATTTCACTTTAATCGTAATTTCTCATCACGTTCTCCTGCCATACGTTCATTGCCATGTCTGACGAATATACGCGAGTAAAAATTCCGACGTCACGTAAAGCGACATTTTTTTCAAAAATATTTCAAGACTTTAACAGTACAAACAATGTTTACACCCAGATAAATTTTGCTTTTATTCTGTTAAATATGTTTTAATTAAACTATACCTCTAGTCTAAATTCATTATCCCATAAAATATCACAAATTATTTCAGCTCGTACACACAAATTCCATCGTCTCGGCAAATTACCATACCGCAAGATATCATCGTAGTTCGAAGACTAAGGCCACAAGCCAAGCCATGGATCGATGCTTTGAGACCATCCTTCTAATATCTAAATTGAATACCTGTGGTTTGGTACCTGCTTAGATCAAGTGAACCTTAAGCGTGACACAATACCGTCGATCCTGTGATCCCCCCATAAACCTCCAAAAATGACACGAAGAAAACAAAGAACGGATCAACGATCAAAAGATAGAGACTGCAATAAATGCTGGAGAGAGATAGGTGGTAAGGCAAGTGAGAGCTCATATGTTGGGATTAGCACGTCCCTTTTCCAAGCCTGGGACTTCTCGTCGCCACGCCTGGTGAACATTCAAGCCTCGACCCTTCTGGCTGTTTGCGGACTACGCGTAATACCTATCGGTTACACGAAAAGCACGCGTGTGTGTCAGATAGTAAGAGAGACAGAGACACATCTACTTTGTAAACGAGCGTGTTCAAACTTAGCAGTCCGGTGTATAAATATATATCCTTGCGTTATTAGCAGGCTCCCAACCCTTTTGCACCTTGAAGCACTCATGTATGTATTTACATACCTACTTTCTGTGATCCCTCAAAGGGATAGGGATTAAACAATTGCAATTGTGGTCCTAGTAGACCACGTTATTTGAATATTCTCTTACATTCCATGTTAAACTATGAGACCGGCTCTCTGGTTCAACCTTATTGGATATTCGAATTGATGTTGTTGATTCTACCGTGTTTCCTGGTTTTTATTAAAGCCTCGAAAAGCGAGAAGCGGAATGGTATACGGGATTTCTTGGGTATCAGCTGGCTTTTGCTCGTGAAGATTGGAGGAAATACACTCGGGATAGATTGGTGTATAAAACGTAAAATAAAGACATGACTGTGTGAAGTGAAATTGTATGAACAATAGTATGAATTAAATGTAATTACGAACTGGTAGAAATTTGTGGATATACGAGTGACATTTACTAAAAAGTCTGAGGTACATTTGGCAATGAACGCATGATTTCGATTTCTTGATCGAAAAGGGCACCGGATCGTTAATCGAGGTAACCATATCAAGGACGAATCCTTGGCATTTGAGGCGAACCCCAGGGTCCCTTCCACACTCGCTCCGTGGTATCTCTTATTATATGACATTCGTGGTTCGTGCTATGCGGACGGCGGCATCGCATTCACATGCAGGATACCTCGTAGCAATTTCAGGGTCCAGCCTGGGGCCGGATTGTCGGCATTGTAAACACGCCTGTTAACCCGTAAACCGGGTTAAGAATGACTTAAACTTCGGTATGCGTGATTCACCTTAGACACCTACGAGATTTCACCATTTTGGATTTTAATCGTATATAGTTGATGTTCTTTTTTCTTTTTATCATATATAATATTAATTTTTTACGTGGATTTATTGTATACTGTATTGATTTAATCAGGAGAAAATCAAACAAAATTCAGGAATGATTATTATGTTGTTTAACGTCCGGAAAAAAAGATTGAATATGCAGTAAAATGTTTAAAATAGCGTATAGATTATTAATGATAAGGGAGGTTTTTCGAAGAAGGGCTGAAAGACTAGACATCTCCGGTATGGTCTAGTGGCTAGGATACCTGGCTCTCACCCAGGAGGCTCGGGTTCGATTCCCGGTACCGGAATATTTTTTTTCGCTGAACTCACGAAAATATAGAGATGTCACACTTAATAGATTATCCCTACATTTTTGTTTAATTTAACTTTAATTATATCCCTAATTACTTTTTAACTCAATTTATTTAGTTTTAACTCAACTTAACTCAACTTAACTCAACTTATTTTTAACTCAACTTGACTCAACTCAACTTAACTTACTTTTGCCTTAAGTTAATTATATTTTTCAATTATTTTAGCAGAATAAGAATAAGTTGACCGATAACATATATATTACTTATTTAATTTGCAGTTTTCATTTGAATAAAATATTTCATTTAAACCAGAGTGTATTATTTAAATGACGTTCGGACGAAGTGGACTACATTACATAACACAGCCGAGTTATATCAATTTACGAAAGGAAGTTAAAACGAGAATGAAGCCCTGTGTTCGGGAAGGATGCCCATGACGCGTAACGTTACATCACAAAGTCGGTTACATACCTTACAAAGCGTACATACGCAGTAAATAAATTCTCGACTTTAACAAACCAGCTCGATCGCTCGTTATCGCCAGAAGAAAATGGCTCGTCTAATTTAATAAACGAGGAAGGAAGGAAGGAAGGAAAGCTCCATTCCACGCTTCGGGAATATGAATGGAAAGGCTCGAGTGTAAAAATGCGATAGGACGTAAATACCCCCCGTTGCAGGCGTACAACTCGAATAATTAAGGAAGTTCTATCTAAATGAACGTGGAAGTGAAAAGAGTTAAAATGCCGGAACTCGATGCCTTTTTTCTCTATCCAATTTTTTTTTGCTTTCTTCTTTTGATTTTTTTGCTTTTTGTTCTCACGGACCCGTTGTTCCAACACAAAGGGCAAAGATCGTATTCAAACGTCGAGCGTTTAAATAAAATAATATGTGTATGACGCCGAATTGACGCAATCGGTGTAGGTGTATATATATCTATATATATAAATCTAAAACGAAAATACAGATAAAAGTCACACGAAGCGAAAGAAAAACGAGAAAATGCCGGCAATATCTCTCGTAAAGCCGTCGAGATTTGCGGGCGGGTATCATCCTTGGTCTGTTTGCTTTCCCGGGGTGAAAAAATACCTTATTGACTGGTGCCTGATCCAAGACTTTGAGGTGAAAAATAATTTTATGATAACGTGATATTGACAGCTTTAGAAATAATCGATTGTTGACAGTCACCTGATTATTATTATTAGTATACATCACGATAATACATTACAATATACTTTTGAAGGAATTTTGTAAAAAAACTGTTTAAAAAATATTATTATACAATTAATAAGTCTTCTGTACTTTTGTATGAACTTTGTGAAATGTCTTTCATATAATCCGGTATGGTCTAGTGGCTAGGATACCTGGCTTTCACCCAGGAGGCTCGGGTTCGATTCCCGGTACCGGAATATTTTTTTTTTTTCATTAAATGCGATAATTTGACTTTTTCCTATCATAATTGTATCTAACCAACCTTATAAAGTTGTTTAAACTTTTTAGTACATTAATTCATTAACATTTATTAGGCATTAACACCAGTCAAAGTATAACGATCCCATATAAGAGACATATGTTTTGTGGACTCCGATAAGACAATTGTAATTTTTAATAGAAATTGAAAAAAAAATATTGTTTAAAAACTTACTCGATAGGAATAAATCCTGGAGGGCCTGGGCAGCCTGACAAAGAAGAGCCCACGTTTCCGCAGCGGCGAGTCCTGTTCCCCGTAAGGCGAGAACATCTCCAGCAACTACAGTGAGCCCTGCTCCTCCACTCACGTCTGTTGGCATTCTGAAAGCCAAAAAAAAGCATTATTTCATTTTACTTCTTATCTAAATTAATTTCATCGCAAAATTTTCCACTCAAATGATTTTTTTAAAAACACGTCATCGAACACTTGCAAAGCAAACTCACGTCGAACGTTTCCAACAATCGATCCGTATCGAACAATACCCGACAAAATTTCATTCTAAATTCATTTTCAATCACAAAAGACATTATTGGCTCGATGTCGAGTAACTTGTAAAGCCAACTTACGTTGGAACATGCAAAGACACGTGCAGGAACGTGTCGCACGGGCCATCGTGTACAAGGGAATACAAACAAGTCAGGGGCGTGCATATTGGAGGTGTATCGAGAACACTCTTGTTGTTTATTTTCCTATCCTTTGTTCGACGCGCCGCTTTTGCTCCACTTTCGTTCAGGACAAAAAGGAGCCCGTTTTAAAGTACCTGCCGAGATTGGCCGTTGTCAACGTTTCCAACCAATCAGAGCTTCAACTTCTCCGGCCATTGACTCGTTTCTTTTTAAATGCCAAGCTTTTGGCAAGGAATCTTTTACAAATTTTATGAACATAATTTCACATAAGTGATGATAAAATGTTGACAAACAAATGTTGACTATATTTCAACAAATAGAACATTGTTGAAGACGAAAGATGATAATCCCAATTTTTGTTGATATCAATTTTATGTAAATAAAATTAATTTAATTTACACATGACGAGATAAGACTTCTCCATTTATCTCTAATTTTAACGTTCACCGAGAAATCTCTGAGTGATTATTCCGTGTACCAGCTCACGATTCCTTTTAATTAATTCCAACGTTAATTATTACGTCGTCCAAAACACAGTTGTAATCCGAATATTTATCGTGCGGTCGTTCTAACGAGGCCACGAAAGTAGAATTCGTTATTATATCATTATAATTATGGTTATATATATATATATATAATTATGTGATATGTAATAGATAAAATGTACAATAATGTATGAAATGTAATTATACACAGGGTGATTTCTTCGTATCAGCACATCCTACGATTAAAACTAATTAAAAAATGTTATTTAAACATTGGTCTGTAAAGGCATTATTACAAAGCTATAACTAAAATACAAAGAAATAATCTACAACGAGCTAATTAAAGACAGTCTATGTAAACAGGTTAGATAAGTATCGATAATTTATTTCTACACTGTATGGAATAACAAACGAGTTTTTATTACTTTGTTTTTCTGTCATTAACTTTGTGATAATTAATTTACAATCCCATGTTTATACATTTTTTCATAAAATCAGTTCACTTGCCTTGAAAAAAAAAAGTAAAGCAAAAAATAAAACTATTATCCATAGATATCGACGTCAATCATTTTGCATTATTGCGATCTACACTCCTTCAATAATTTTTGCACGTCCTGCCTCTGATCTTTTCAGAACAGCATTCTTTTTTTCTCAACAAAAAAAAAAAAAATGGTGAAATTACACGAAGCAGTGTTTCTCAATATCATTTTCGCATTTCGATGGAAGAACGTCGAATGCAATCGTCCTCATCGAGTTATCCGACGTAGCCGACGTCAACTCGATTAGAATCGATCGATCGTTTTCACGGGTCCAGCTCGGCAAAATTAAACGTGGCTTCTACCTCACCTCCTCTCCTCTATCCCAACGCCCTTATCCGAATGGCGTTCGCGAAAATCATGACGAATTCCGTTTGTACCGCGAAAATGGGACGGATGCAGCGATCAAGCCGGTAATTATTTCGTCGTTCGACGTTGCCTCGTAATTTTTCATAATTTTTCGATCGTTCCTGTCGTCGAACATTAAAATTAATTGTGGTATGAGGTGAAAGCAAATTAAAAAACAATTACAATTGTTATAAATTTCAAAAGCTATGAGTAAAAATTTTAATAAATAAAAAAAAAGATAATATTAAACGACGATGGAAAAATATAGCAAACAAAAATTATTTTACGAGGGTAGTGAATATAGTGATATAAATATTAAAAAAGAAGATTCGATATTAGAAAAAAGAATAAGTGCTGGAAATTAATTCGTAAAAAATTGGCTTGCTCACGAACCCTAATCGAATTTTCCAAAATCACGGAAGACCAACTTCCAGTTAGATTCCAGGGAAACCAATTGATTCTAAACTCTTTCTGTCCATTTTCCAATTTGTCCGAGCCCACTTGCATCGTTTTTTTCCCCCGAGACTTCGTGATCGCGATACCAGGTTAACAAAAAGATCGAAATTTGGCGGGAAATTCGAATAGCCGTGTTCGTTCACGTGGACGTACATACAGTATATCATAGCGATCGTGATCTCTCGAATTGAAAGTATCGAAAGTTCGAAACGAGACGTTTTAATCCGATCTTTCGTTTCTAGGTCGATCGAATATTCCCTTTGGAATGTCCTCGTGTCCATTGTAAAGGAAAGAAACCAACGATAGGAATATATACATATATATAGTGATATATAGGGATTTGAAAGTTGAATCTTTAAAACGGTACTAGCAGAGGGCCAGGCGTGCATATTAAATTTGATACACGCTATCAGACAAACGTATATATATATATATATATCTATATATACCTAAACGTGCCCTCGATTTATCTAAAACGGTTGCTCCGTCCTAACAAAAAGAGAAATTTCACTCCAACCTTCCTTGTTCAACGAGCCGGAGCAGTCTGCAACGCTGAGAAGAATTCGTACATCGTGGATGTACGCCCACGAAGAACAGATACACATATACGTATAGACGTAGGTTATATCGTGCATATAACGTTCGTCATAACGATTTTTTTTAAAGGGGGGAAGGGAAAAAACATGAAAATTTGTCGACGCTCTCGGTACGGTTCGTTTCATCTACACGTTCCACTCATTCATGGTATACATGTGGGAGAGTGTTAGTGAGTATCACCGTCTAGGCATATTTTTAAAGTCCAATAAGCCGACGACATTAAATGAAAAGCTATTCTCCCAAAAAAATTAAACTGGTGCGTGCGTCAAACGTATCCTTTTTTTTCGAGCTAGCAAGAATTCAAATACAATTACGAATATATGGATACGTCCATCTATGTGTGTGTGTGTGGGTGTGTATAAGAGACAAAATCTCGGAAAGATTTTAAAACCACGGAATATTGCGAAAAATTTTTACGATTCAGAACGTGTTTTAAAAGTAAAGTAAAAAAATTTAACGGCAAAAGTAGAGTTACAATAATTATGAAAATAAATTGCAACTTTCCAATTTTAATATACACGTTCATGATTTTCTAAAAATCAATTTATTGTATACACAAAAACTATAGTTATGATTTGTTGATTGCAATAATTATGTAAAGACATTTCCATTTTCCAATTTTTAACATACACGTTCACGATTTTCTAAAAATCAATTTATTATATACACAAAAAAATCTTTTCACAGTATATAAAATGAAAATTCAAATGAACCACCCGGTATATCCTATCTCGTTCTGTAGGAACCAGACCGAAGATACTTTTACCTCTTTTGGATCGCGCGTTCGAGTAACTCTCTTTCCGCTCCGCTCGCGGAAAACGCGTTTACAGCTTGCACACGCGCACGCATAGACGGGACTTCCTCTTTCGTTGCTCGCACCACGACAGGAAACGATCCGGGAAATTCGCGAATACCAGAGACGAGAAAGATCGACCATCTTACTCCCCCGTTCTGTAAAAGCTTTCGAGAAACCGAGTTTCCGACGTTCCGTGCAAAAAGTCTATTCATCTAACGGGAAATAGAAATGATATACTTCCTGCCAAATATATACGCTTGAATTTCAATCTTGTTGGATGGCTATAGAGAGGATGAAAGGATCATGTCGAGTGGTACTCAACAGGATCAAGTTCAATACTATTCAATAAAGAACATGTTCTATGCTAATAAACAGAATATTATGTTCAATACTACTTGACAGAGTCATGGTCAATGTTATTCGACTGAATCATGTTCAATGCTACTCAATAAGATCATGTTCAATGCTACTCAATAAGATCATGTTCGATGCTACTCAATAAGATCATGTTCGATGCTACTCAATAAGATCATGCCCAATGCTACTCAATAAGATCATGTTCAATGCTACTCAATAAGATCATGTTCGATGCTACTCAATAAGATCATGTTCAATGCTACTCAACAAGATCATGGTCCATATTACTCGACAGGATCATGTTCAATGCTACTCAATAAGATCATGGTCAATATTATTCGACAGGATCATGTTCAATGCTATTCAACAAGCTTATGGTCTATATTACTCGACAGAATCATGTTTAATACTATTACACAAGATCATGGTCAATGCTATTCGATAGGATTATGTTTAATGCTATTACACAAGATCATGGCCAATGCTATTCGACAGAATTGTGTTCAATGCTATTCGACAGGATCATGTTTAATGCAATTACAAAAGATCATGTTCAAGGCTACTCGACAGGATCATCTTAAATACTATTCAACACAATCATGTTGCGAACTACTCAACGGAATAGTGCCACTGAATAATTTCATGTCCAGTATAACTGAACAGTGTCTATACTGATACTACTCGACAAATACATGTCGAGTGACACTCGACAAACTTTGTAGGCGTTCACCAACCTTAAACATTGTCGACGGGAACGTCGTAACGCGGTGGCGTTCTCGCCGTGATAATCTCATGAGGTGCAAAGGGTGGAGGCCGTGTACCCGGCAGGTAATAAACGAAGCAGGAGACCCCGACGAGGAACAGGAAAAACAGGAACACGAGGTCGAACATCAGCAGGGAGTTCAAGGTCATCAGCTGCATCGTGTACCTCCAACAACTATCCCCACCACCATTACCACCACACGCACACTAAAGGCACGCACACACTTCTCGCCTTTTTACTTTTCTTATCTCGTTATTTTTCTTTTTTAACTTATCTTGTTTCGCTTTATTCTCGTGTCCACTGTAAATTTAACGCTTCTTCACGCTCTTCTCGTTTTCTTCGTCATCGTTTCTTGATTTTTCTCTTTTCTTAGTCTATTTCTTTCACAGTCGTGGTTCAAAAAAGGACGAAGCCTTTGGCAGCTGCATCCCCGGCAAAAAGTTAATGTTATTCCGAGCATCGACACGAAGATGTAATAAAACGCATTTCTATTTTTCATTTCCAGGTATTTACATTGACTTTTAGTCTCCTATCGATTACTTTTACTTCGTTGAGCGAGTTAATAACATTCTTTATAAATTAACTCTTTGTCACGTGTCTCTCAAAGGGTCAAACGTACTTTAAAATAATGAAAATGTCCCATTTTCCAGCTCGAAATAAAACCCAATAAGTGTCAAGTATGCGATAAGTAAATATTCATTATTTTCATTACAACAAAAATGTGAAATCAAATGATTGATACTATTCGAAATAAATTCGTTTATATTTTCTTTCTAATTCCCTCATCTCCAACTTCCAAGAATTCAATTCCTCTCTTCCCATTATCTCGAAAGATAGGAGATTTAACGGCAATTAAAATCGATTGCCACTGCACCCGGAAATTATCGGCTTCGATGCTCCGAGATAATCGAGGATTCTACTCCTAATTCGCAAGATCGAATGACCTTCCGCCCTTTCGAAACGGCATCCCCGATCGTTGTTACGCAGAAAGGGTACCATTCTGTGTTGTTATCGGCCCCTCGTTACGGATGGCACTTTTATTGGGAAATTAATGCGATATAATTGCTTGACTCGTTATCGATTTCGTTTGTTTCCCGAGCTCACAATCAGCACAAGCCCCCCCCCTGAACCTGCCAGACGAAATTATTCTACTCATTTATATAGTTTGCGGGTGTCTGGTTATAGGGAAGATATATCACACGAAAGCCATGGTGTTTGAACGTTCTGTGTTTGACATCTGCGATTAGAATGACGATAATAATTAGAGACAATAATTTCATTAACTTTTGTGCTTGTTGCATAATTGGTATTATAATTATAAAGGAATGGATAAATATTGCAATTTCTACAAATACTATTTTGCTATAATTTTAAATAATTATAATTTCTATATTGGTTATTATTTAATAACAAATCTTCAAAATTATTGTCACGTGTCAAATTGAAAGGTCCTTTTCTATTCACTTTTGTTGAAATAAAACAAATAAATAATCGTCCAGAAATGGACAACAACCAGTCGTGACGGTTCTCGCGAACAAAAGATTCCCCCCTTTGTCAGGGGTTTTAGTTCCGCTAATTCTCGCGTGCATTCTCGTCTCGAAAAGGCGAGATGGAGCGATAAAAGGCAGCTATCTCCGTTCGGTGAGTTACATATGGCGTTAAAAGGAGGACAAAACGATCGGGAGACTCTCGGGGTCTTCGAAGAGGCACAATGGAGCGCAGCTGCAACGAAACTGCCAGAAGAACTGAAAATAAGAACTCTAGTGTGTGGAAGACAGGATCGATCAGCGATTAGTCGTATCGAGTCGTACCAAAACTTTTCCATTTCTTTCTTTCTTTTTTTTTTCGACATAGCTGAAGGATGACAAAGAAAAATTCTTTTGTTCCATCGAAAAAACGATGAGAGTGACTTATAGAGTGACTCGTTCCAACGAATACACCTTGCTATATTTTTTATTGTTAAAGTTATAAAAAAATGTTAATAACAAATATTAAAGAGTATCGAAGGATCTTTTCATCCACGTAAATTTTATTTTTTTAGGTCGTCTCGTTCAAAAGATATGACTCGAAATAGGAACTACGGAGTGCACCCAGTCGCCATTTCTAATTTTATTCCGCTTGACGTTGCCCCCCACCCTCCGCCATCTTGGACGCAGCCAACACTTTTACGTACTTCTATTCAAACTATGAAACGCTTACCAGGGACACAATTTATGCGCGTAGCGCTATTGAAAGCGCGTAAATCATTAAAAACAAGTTTTTTTTCTAGTTTTATTTCTCGCTTTTTACTGAGTTTCGAGGAACGAGGACCCGACGGAATCGAACTCTCGTTAACGCCATTGACCTCGGAAACCGTTGAACCATGTGCCATAAACGTCTTTGACTCGGAAAAGCAACGATCGAAATGGAAAAGTAAAAGGAAAATGTTGAAATGTCTGATCATCGACATTATTTTGATATTAATATTCGTGTTCTGGATTCGTTAGTGTCGAAAAAAAAGACAAAAGAAGAGGTAAATTGTTTCATGATTCGATTTATCTGGCAAATAAGATGGTAGCATTTGATTTAAACTTTTGTTCAGGGAAAGATCACAATATTATGTGAAAATTGTGCAAGGAGTTGTCAAAAACATAATTTTGTATTAACCCATTAGTCTTTACACTTTTAAAATTATTATTTTTCAAATATTTTATTGAATGAATTACTTTCTTAAACTTTTTTGTACTATTCCACACTAAATAATAATTTTCGTGTTGCGAAAATCACATTTTGTTGTGATAAAATCTAGTAAAAACATCAGATTAGTTTTTTTTCTAATCTTGGGAACCAATGGGTTAAACAAAATTTGAAGAACAATTTTTAATGGTTGGATAAAAGAAATTGTCAAGATTAATCGATATTTTTGAGTATTTTTCTTTTCGAAATGATTTCGAATCGAACGGTATTTCCATTATCGAAATTTCCTGGGCTTCGAGGCACGGTAACTACGCTCGATTTTCCGCTCGCGCGAATCCAAGGACGACGGTCAATGGGATTTTCGCGCACGAGCAACGTTCGACGACGGAAATTCGCGAGATGACATAATTTCCGACGGCATCGCGCTCTCGCAAACTTCACTTTCTCTCAAGGAACGTTCAACGAACTCGAAAATAAGTCGATCTCGAAAATAAGTTGATCTTGAGGATCGATCGATCGGGTCTAACGAGCGAACCAAGTCGTGTTCCAATTTTAAAAAAAAGGGAGAGAAAGCATATCTGTTCCATCTTCAACGAATAATCGATAAAATGTCATATCTTTTGTAAAAGCTCGTTAATATGAGAATAATTCATACGTCGGTGAAAGAAATGGTCGAATTTTTACGAAAGCTGTCAATTTTCATTAGTACCATTTAAAAAAAAAAAAAATGACAAAGTGACTGAGTATAAAGACAATTTTTTTCTTCGTCTCTTTTACGTCAATTAATTAGGATCTCTAACGACTTTTTCTTTGTCCCATTCAATGCACCGGGCTTATGACGATGGTCTTGTAGAAACAACTTTTTATTATTTATAACAATATTGTGTACGATTTTATTATCTTTGAGTTTGTTGAGTTTTAAAAATTTGGACAATTGTTTAAGAGTTGTAAATATCGATTAACTTTCTCTGTGTTTTATAAATGTATGACAAAATTATAGTTTTATATTGATATATTATGCTATTGTTGCTTTTTTAACTGGTTAACAAAGAGTGTCACTTTTCAAGGTAATAATCACCTATAATAAAATTGATAAATGTCTCTAGAATGGCCTAGAGCCACGTGTAACGTGTTCGCATCGTTCGGAAGCACTTCAACGAATAAATGGAAGTACGTGTTCACCAGCTGTTGCCTGCTTCCGAGCTTGACCGCCCATAGCGATCGTGTTTTATGCATCTTCAAGCAGACCGTAGAAAATCACTCTCGATAGTGTCAAAATTCTAACGCGTAATGGATTAACGAAGTTTACCGTGTCCAAGATTCTTCACAGAAAATACTCCATTACAGTTCCAAAAATACATAAATTTATCTTCTTCAAAAAATCTCATTATAATTAACGATACAAACGTGAAAAAAAAATTAGTAAAAATAAATGTCGAATTTTTCTTCAACTTTATCTTAATTCTAACACGTTTCTTTCAATTTTGTAACATCTCGAATTTTTTATCGGGACTGTTAATAGATTGAAAAAATGGCCGGGTCTAAGGTGTATCGTGAATTTTTTAACGGGTGTTTTAGCGTGAGGCAAGCGTTGCTCGTTAGCAAAATACTTGAGCACACACTCGTCTTGTTCCTTCCCTCTCTCTCTCTCGAAGAGAGAGAGGAAAGGTCGAAGGAATGTACGAAGGAAAAGGAAAAAAAAATAATAAAAAAAAGGAACACGAGCATAAAGTCAAGCAAGCGAGCGAGCGAATGAGTGAGGGAGAAACGCGAGCGCGTAATTATTCGAATAATAACTTTCGACGTTCGCGCGCTCGCCAAAGAGAGGCTAGCGACTCGGTGAAAAGGGTAACAACGGTGAAAAGGAAAAAAAAAAAAAAAAAAAAAGGGAAAGCAAAAAAGACAAAAGTAGGAAACGACGGAAAGCGGTATTACGATTTTTACGAAGTCAATTACACGAGTGAACCACCATTTTTTTATCCCTTTTTTTTTTCAAAAGTCCCGACGAGTTCGCCGTGGTTACAATTTGCGAGCGAGTCGTAGATTTAATTGAAGAACAAATAAATTTAAGAACGGCTACCATGTTGTACTCGGTTCGTACAGGTCGTCGTACCCTTAATTTTTTTTATGATTTAACTATGTTGAAGTTACAAAAAAAAATTATACCGCTACCGTATTAAAAAAAAAAAAAATACTTGAAGAAATGATAGATCGAGTTTTTTATTATTATAAAATGAAATGCAATGAAATAAATATCTAAACAAAATGCAAAAACTAATAATTTGAAGAAAAAAAATGAGGTTCAATTTTTTTTTAAAAACTTAAACATTTTTATAATTGCCGGCACGTATACACATTCATACATACAAATTACTTCTTCGTTAACTATACTTAACTCGTATAACTTCGAAACTCACCTAATTATTATGTACATCTACGCGTCATTTACTACTCGAAAATAGAGGCACGCGTTGCTACGGTAAATGCTAATACCGTGTTAAACGTTTAAACAGAATCAATAGGGTTAATTAAATAACGCTTAATACAAGCTCGCCTTCGTTTTAACGTTGACTTTCTCTATGGAGTCGCTTACGCTCGCTCATAAATGAAAGGGATGCTTGTATGTGTCTCTAAACGCACATGTACTCATAGCAGACATTAACGGATACGCTCACATACGTTTTCAACGTGGCTTTTCCCCGAACAAAGCCACGACTTTTCGACAAGATTAACGTTTTTTCTGGCTTCTCCTTTTATCTTATGTCGGTAATACGAAGATAAAATAATAATAATAGTAATAATTAGAAGAGTAACGAGTATGAACGTCATTAACCTAAAAAAAATCGAGAAGACACGAATCTGTGTATTACCGACTCATTAATTCTTATTAATTGAATTTACAAAAAAATTAACTGATTAAAATAAAAATTTGTTATTATTTTATGGTCTAACAATTTTTTTTTTAATCATCATCACATTATGGAATATTATCTTACACTCACTGTGCAATATTTGTGAAAAAAAGAATAAGATTGTTATGACGAATGGCGCGAAATTCAAATAGTTTCAAGATAATTTGTTTTTTTTTTTTTCTCAGCTGTTCCTTTCTCATCCTCTCGGATCGCAGCATCTCGCCTCGCGTTCGAAGAAAATACCACTCGAGGATCTCGATGAACTCTGAACTTTGAAGTATCGAACTTTCTTAGGGCCGAGGTTGCGCCTCGCTCGAGAATGACGTTCTTTGAGTTCAACTTCGAATGGGACTCGCGCTGAGAACGCGCGAGTTCGGCTCTCGAGAGAGATAAAAAATTAGTGACGGTTGCCTGTTTTTTTAAAAAAAGAACAGTCTTTGTTGAACTTGTTCGGTTAGTTCCTCTACAGTGAAGATTATTTCACTCGCGAATCTGATTTACTGGTTTACTTGAGAACTTGAGAAAGAGAAAAAGTATGAAGAAACGTGTAAGGTCGACTGTAAAGATCGGGCTTTTAAGTATAATTTTAAACCACTCGGCTAATGAGGTTCGTCACAAACAATTAGTTTTTAGATTATAATAATTAATTTTAATGCTATACTATTTTTACGAGTGTTTATGTACACTTATGTTATAATCAGTTTTTTTTAATAATTGTGAGTAAAATTAACTGGGATTAACAAAATCGCCACGTGATCACGAATTATGAACGAAACCTGTAACCTTCTCGATCGAAAACTCTCAAGATCTAACTTTTAAATTATCGCAACCGATAGGAGAACTACTAAAGTTTTGAATTAATTTATTTTTTCATGGAAGAGAAAATATCAATCCGAATATTACGCGAATCGATGCTCGGTAACCACATATAATTATAATCCACTATAATTTAATTTGCATGTATACTAATTTTATTTATCAATTTAATGAAAATTTGATCAAATGAAATCACCACGTGATCGAGGAATATATTAAAAAAAATGTTCAACTTCTTCGATACTTTTTCTTTAACTGCTACCTTCTAACTTCTCGAACAAATAAAAGAACCACTTCATTTTAATTGATCTTTTCTCACGGAAAAAGAAAATACGATCTCTTTTCCGAAGAGAATCGAAACACTACGCGAAATCGTAGCTCGGTGATACGGCGAAAGGGTTGTTCGCGGCGTGGATGCTAGATGAGTACTGAGGCACGTCATCGGTTGCCGGTTTCCAACTCCCTTCTTCCCTCTACGTGCACCACCTCCATCGTTCTCCCGTTTTCTCTCCCTCTACGTGCACCACCTCCATCGTTCTCCCGTTTTCTCTCCCTCTCACACCACCCTCGTACACCCTCAGCAAACGCGCATCCACCCACGCAACTGTTGCGCCCACGCCCATCCATGATCATCCCTTAGCATTTTGTTGCTTTCTTTTGACCTTTGCTCTTTTATCTGTTTGGTGGATTGATCTATAGATCAATGGGATTCACGAGAATTGAGTTTTGTAAGCAAATAATGTAAAAATAATTTTTACAGGTGAATTTTGAAAGTAGGAGAGACCGGGGTTAAAAGTCCCAGGGGCAAGTTGTCCCAGTCATAGTTTTGGTATCTTAGGGTGGAAGGGAAAACGCGTCCGGTGCATGGTGTACAGGTTTTAGTGAGTAAAAAAAAGTATAGTGGTGGTCGTTGTGTTTAGTCTTCCCTGGTTACTTCAAGAGACGAATTTATATTTTGATAAGTTCAATTCTACTTTGGGTACATTACTTAAGCATCTCTAGGCACTAATGAAAATCGATTGCACACGAGTTCACACATGTAATAGAAAGAGAATTTTGTCAGCTTCATTTCCTTGCCAGAATTTTTAAAAAACTCCTTGATCTGACTGAACTATGACCCGAGAAACAAACCTCTGAAAATGGGGCAAGTTGTCTCACACGTCGGGGTAAGTTGTCCCGACAATAAGATCTGGGACAACTTGCCCCATCCTCATTTTTTTGCTGTAACGTTTGTTTTTATCATTAGTTTTCGACAGAATTCAGGTTTTTGTCCATGATGCAAACATCAGGATTTTTGTCAAAAATCGATGCATCTCGAATTTGCCCGATCAAATACTCGTTCGAAAGAGGAAAGTCTCTAATTTACGAATATGGCAGTGTGGCTTCGATAGGATGACTGGTTAAAAAGTTATAGCAATTTTTCTCTTGAAAACGACCCATACTCCGACACTTAAAAAGTTCTTTTTCAACACTCCGCAACGATATCGAAAAACGGACAACGGAACATTATTCTGCATGCTTTTATCTTTAAAATGAGCTATTAAACATTGAAATCGGCGGTGGTGACCATTTTGGCAAAAATCATGATGCATAGGTCAGGATTTTTGTCAAAAATCGATGCACCTCGAATTTGCCCGATCAAATACTCGTTCGAAAGAGGAAAGTCTCTTCTTTACGAATATGCAAGTCGCGTTTCCATAGGATGGCTGGTTGGAAAGATACAGCAGTTTTAAGCTTGAAAACGACCCATACTCCGACACTTAAAAAATTTATTTCTCATCACTCCGTAACGATATCGAAAAACGGACAACGGGACAGTATTCTGCATACTTTTATCTTTAAAATGAGCTATTAAACATTGAAATCAGCGGTGGTGTCCATTTTCGCAAAAATCATGATGCACACATCAGGATTTTTCTTTGGAAACCTTGGAAAACTTGCCCCATGGCGTGGGGATACCCGCAGCGGGGCAAGTTGTCCCAAAAAACTCGTTTGCTTGAAATTGAAAAAAAAACGTGTTAAAAACGTCCCAATGCAAACGGAAAGATTTCTATGTATTGCTAAGAAGTTGAACTTTATGATGGTCACCAAAAAATTCGAAAATATAAGCTACAGAAATCTGTAGAAACAAAAAACCTAAAATTGGGACAACTAGCCCCGGTCTCCCCTACTAGAAAATTATTGGGACAATACCTGGTGTTTGATTTTAATAAATGTGTTGGGATTGTGCTTGAAGATTTGCATTTTTTTACAAATAGATCATTATACATCAATTTCAACATTATCCTTCACTTTTATGACTTCTTTTTCAGTCACAAGCTAGAATAACATATCACCCAGATGAAGTCTCCCTATCTCATATGTATGTGCAAATTTAAAATTCCACTTCACGTTGTCGGTAAACTCTATATGCAAACCTATGCAGTGCAACAAAGACACATTTTTCCCTGATCATAATTACCCTTCTCTATTCCCTTCCTCTTTGCTACTAAACCGAGTACAAAGTTTGACAAAATTTACTATGGAAACTATGGTAACAGAACGGTCACCTCGCAGTTCATGAATTTTCATCGACCTTTCTGCGTTACTGCTCTCAACCATAGGTTAATCTACTCTAAAAAAAGAATTCGTATTGTAATGTTAAAAGTATGTGTCACACAAGTAGTAATTATTGAAAAATGAAAAATTGTAAAAAAATTTTCACTCATTTGTATCTAGACAAGAAACAAAATTCGGGCTATAAATGGGGCAACAAAAAACAAATCGTCTATAAAATAAAAACAGATGTGTAGTACATAAACAAAATCTGTGTCCTTTTTCCCTGGTTTGAATTTAGTTTGAGCCCGCACGCACCCACGCAGAAGCCTATTCCCTTATTTGTATTCAGCTTGGAAAAAAAGACAATAAGATATGGGAAAGGGGAGAGAGGAGGGAGTCCAGGTGAAATCAAGAATCGTCTTCCGAGCATGTAGTAGATAAAACCCGCTGCTTGACGCGTCATTGGGGCCTTCGAACTTGTCGTATAAAAGAAGCCGTCGCGAAACCGTGAGGAAACAAACGTACGAAATGTCTCGTCCGATCTTCACCGCTGTCTTGTCCGTTGGACTGTTATTCGCAATTGCCACTGCGATTGATGTCTCCAAGACGAAGAAAACTGATATTCGGTTAACAAATGATGATATCGTGCCGAAAACACAAGTGGTGAGCTAGTAATTTATTTATCTTTTTGGGTATTTAGTTTAAGAAATAGTATGTTGACTTGGTCGATAAAACGGAGAGATGTGTTCTGAAATTATCTGTTAGTGTCCAGTTTATGATATTCGATGTAAACACTGAATGTCGACTTGTTGGTTCAATATACCACACTGCGGTAAGCAATTACCAAATTGATTCTATTCTAAATAATATTTTAATAGAAACAATTGATACCACCTGCTGATCGTGCACCAACATTCATCGGAGACGTTGCCACAGGTGTTCGATACCCCAATGAAGCTGTTTACAGACGTGTCCTTCACTTTGACAATCCAACCAGTATAATCCAAAGTTCTTCGACGGAATTAAGTGTTACCAATGGTGAGATACAATTAATTTTATGATCTAAATTAACAAGTTGTGTGCCGTTGAACAATTTTATGATAAACGTCGTAGATTCGGCATGTGTGTATATTTCTACATGTTTTATATCATTTTCTTGAACCCCTTGAGATTGCTAGGGCATGTATTATATAACCCCATGCGTGTTTTTCGCTTCATGAAATAAAAATACCCCCATGTTATGGCATATGACACTCGTAAAGACTACCAAGAATGTTTGAACGTAATATGTTAATTTTTTGACAGGTATTATCAACTATGTGAGCATCACCAACGAGGCAGGCAGCTATGCCGTAGCCTGTGTTGAAGAATCAACCCTAGGGACATCGAAGGTTGTCATAAATCTTCGTGTGCCAGCTAGTAGCAGCTCCCATTTGATGCTCATCGTGGCAGCACATTAGAACTTGACGAATTAATACCCAATTAATTGCTAGTAAGACCTGGCATAACTATACTGACCCATGTAAAGAATAATAAACATATTTCTATATCTAATCGCTCCAATATCGATTGTAATCGCACCAAGCGTTGACCCATGCGTGTTTTCCAATCATCCTTGCGCAAACGAACGAGTTATCGAATTCTGATCATGCACGGGCACGCAATTGTACGTGTTAATTTAGGCACGTAATTCTACGTGTCTGAATTTTTTCTGATAAGATGAGATACATGAGCATACGTGGCGAACGTCATCTTTCTGACATGAATCGTGACAAGAATTGTTCAACAATAGTGATTCCTACTTGGTAGTGATAGTTATTATCGAATTTGTTCAGTATAAAGTATTAATAATTCTATTAAATGTTATAATATCCAAACTATGCTTAAGCTACGATATAGAAGTTGTTGATGAACGAAATTGAGCAGAATCGATCATTTGGTTGATAAGATCGACCTTATTTAATCAAATGGATCAAAGCTGGTTAATTCTTGGAGGGTGTTAATGATGGATTAGATTAAAACGACCTGTTTAGAAGCTTATTACGGAAATAAACTCCCTAAGTAAATTACTAAGGATATCTACCCTCTTCTGCTTATTCTCCGCCTGTTTCACTCCCTGTTTCACTCTTGCTTCAAGATACACTGCGTGCAATATACTAAGAATCCCAAGAAACAGCTTCAAATTTTTCCAGTTAACAAACGTACGAACTAATTTCCCTAGCCCCGATGAAGATAAAACACGATGACCTGAGAGTCTAGGTGACGATCGTTGGGTAAGTGAGAGATGTAGAAAGTGCTGTGACCGAATTATGACTTCAAAGGGAGTTTGGAGGTTCGAAGAAGAATCAATTTGTGTTATATAGACTCTTCTTGAAAGGTAGAATAGCAAACTAGGTATATAGGACATTAAATTTGATCTAGTCATCAATTTCTTTTCAATTCTAATGGAGAAAGTAAATGAACCTGAAAACAATCTTCTACAACAGTAATTACTTCGTGAAAATAATGTTATTATTTACAAAGAGAAATTTTATAATACCACACTCTGCACATCTCAATTATTCGATAAGATATATTAACCAAAGCTAAAATAAAAGTCTTCTCGCCCAGTCATCCCGTTATTCCCACTTCGAATCCACGTCCATTTCCGCACGAATCAGGATACACGTTCACTACTCTATTACATAAGCTCTCGTGAAAAGAGGAAAAAAGGGAGAGAGTATTATAGTAGAAGCGACTCCCGAAGGAGCAACCTGGACTTTTAGAGTTATAACTCGGTCTTTGGAGAAATGTACCGTAGGTGTCGATAATGGTTCCTGCTAGGGATATCCCAGAATCATTTCGGGTTGTTGAAGTTTTGTAGCCCAAATATCACGACTTACATCTGCCATTATTTTTTCTAAACGATTTTTTTGTTATTATATTATAAACGTGAACAATGCCAGAAAAAATGATCAAATATCATCTACAATAGCTCATAATTATAGACAGAGAAAGTAAAACGAGAAGTAGATAATGCAGCAGACTCCAGAAAGGTATTCGAACTCGAAACAATGAGACTTTGGGCATACGAAGTAATTATAGGCGTGTCCAGGTGGTAGTGGTAATCCAAATTACAATACATCCGCGCAGGGACTATTAAACTTGAGGCGAGCTCACTTGGCTGCTGTGAAAGGCGGAAAAGTACGAAGTTCTTTCTCTCTCTCGCATACACATATACCACAATGACGCGTTTTAAAGCAAATTGCACTTCCGCAAGTAACTTTGGCTGTTGGTAGTAAACGAGAACACGCAAAACTCGGTACAATCGGACGATATCTTGGAAATCTTTAGAAATTGTTGTCCATCGTAAATAATTAACATGTTGGGTACTGTGGGGGTCAGTCAGATTTTATTAGAAATGTTCACAAATATCATATATCATTATAATCTTGAAGGCAGCATATATAGAACGACTAAATTATTCTAATCACGTCCATCATTAGCTCTTGGCATGCTACAATCATGAAACCCATGGGACACTTCAAAGTCACGTACCAAGGGATGCTATCAAAACGATTGTAAAAGTCGTGCCATACTCCAACTTACTCAATTTTACCGAGATTTTTCGAAGGCGTTAGCTTTGCCAATCTATAGGTAGTCTTAAGAAACCCTTACACGTGCTATATCCAAGAAATTTTGTTGGTTATTAGCTCAATCGATCGAGGAGCACGTCTACTATGTTATAATGCTACTTAGCTTGGCTCGTTAGACGCGGAGCTCAACTATGTGACATTATAGTCCCTTTGGTATTAAAGCTTGATATTATCGAGTAGGCCGAGAGTTTGGCATAACCTTGTTAAGGATCGATCTTTGCAATAAGAAAAAGCAAACTAGTTTGGGATGCTTCAGTGGGAATTGTCTTCGAAACGTCCATTCTTACGATTTGTTCAATGGGCACGCGTTAAAATTCGGAATAAAGTATATGCGATACGAAATACGAGGAGATAAAGACACTGCTTGAGTTTGTTTTACTCCTCTTTTCACTGCCTTTCGTCTCTCCAGCTCGTTCGGCACGGGCTAAATCTCTTTCCGATATCCTACGAAGGAGGGAAATTAAATTTGCTCGAATATCCAAGCGCGAACGTCGGGACATGGGGAGAGAAAGAAGTCGATCGCGAGAATTCACCATCCCAACTACCATTCTAGTCAAGTTCACGCTCGTTATTTATGTCTCTATTTCCAGGGGCTTATATTCTATAATTCCTAGCCGAGTCACAGGCAGATCGGCGATGCATGCGACTAAGTACCGACAAAATATGAGAGTAGAGAAAAAGGACTACATGGTACAAGGATTTCTAGCATTTTTTTCGTTACGTTTTTGTATGGAAGATTAAAGATTTAACATGGACTTGTAATCTTTCACTGGAATTGTAAATCAGACGTATATTCAATTCCAACAAATTTTTTGAAGCATACGGATCAATTGCAAACTAGCAAACATTCGTCCAATTATATTATAACACTATTGGTTATTAAAAAAATTGGGTCAAAGTCGAGCTAAAAAAACTATCGATATTTGTGTTTAACTTTTTTTCAACAATTTTTAAAAAAAATTGCAATTAATGACTATCTCTCACGGAGACGAGTAAGCGTTGGATTGATTCATTTAATAATTTCATTTTCCCTCTCGCATATATACCACTCGAAAACGCTGCGAGGTTGCTTCTTTCAGTAAGCCACAACCCGAATAATATTCATTCTCGCGTATCCTACCTCATATGTACGTAGATACGTGCAGGATTCAGCTGTCGTCATTAAATCTAGGTTAATTGCTTGAACGAGCTTTCGTGCCCTTTGATTCGTCTTCCGAGTCGACGATCGACGAAAGAACGACGAGGCGTTTCGAGGTGAAGCACGGATACTAATTATTTTCTATCGACGAGGATTCCACCAGTCGCTTAAGTTCCAACTTTCGTCCGAAGTTTATCCTCCTAATGAATTGACCCAGATTTATATAGACAGACTCAAGTCACTACTATTATTTTATTTTACTAGGACTATCTTCTTCCTCCCAGTAGTTTGCCCAAGCCATTGGTGTTAAATTTCTTGAAAACAAAACATTCTGTTTTTTGTTTTACAGGAGGACGTGATAAAATAGAAAATTTGTTTGTCAAACAAATGTTTTTTCGTGAGACTAAAAGGATAACTGGTAACCAAACGAGTGAGACTAGTTTCAGAAACTGGTTTTAGTGATTGCTTTTTGCATGGTGAAAATATTGTTTGATGAATGATACCCATATGAGATACTTTACATAAAAGAAAAGGCTAAGTTTACCTTTTCTACTGATAGTATAACTTTTCGAACTTTAGATAAGAGAATTTTGATCAGCCTGTTTGCTCAAAGTATCGCTCGCGGAAAGTTTGCTCTAGGGGATGAGGGAAGTAACGCATAACATTCTAATCTAATTGACCGGCAACTGAATAATTTCAAAGGATTTGAGTAACCCAAATCTGTCCTGAATCCTTTGATCCAATGCACGACGGCACGACCAAGCCGTCGATCAATCGTTCACGTTCGATTGCCAATCGACGTAAAACAATTAACGTGAAAATTCATTTAATTCCCTCCGTCGTTCACGAGAAATCAGCAAAGATTTTTTTTCGAAAATGTTACATATATTTTGTCGAAATGATGTTACAAGTTGATAAGAAAATATAAAATCGATAGGTGGTGTAGATGAGAACAGTAACACTATGCATAGTCTACCAACTACCCAAATATATACAGGGTGAGTCAACGATTACTGATAAGTCACAAAATCATTTGTTTAACGAATTCATGATAAAATTATTAAAATGATTCTCTTTTTACAGATACGTACAACTTTTGTAGGAAACATTTCTTTTTATTCAACTAGCAAATAAAATATTTTCAGGAATGCCGATAGTCACTAGCTCACCCTGTATAACAGGTAACCCCCAGGGTAGTTTTGAACGGTGAGAAGAAAAATGAAAACCCACGTTCTCTGACTTTTTCCTCCTTTCTTTCTTTTTCTCTCTCGAATTACTCGGATTTAAGGCTAGCACTCCAAACTGCGAAGAGCTCGCGGCCATTTCCGGAAAATGTTAGAAAAGCGTGTCGACGGACAAGGCAAAGTCCCTTCTGTCTCTTAATTTTCACCTTTCCTCGCAAGAACGAGTTGTTCTTCGTTCACGAGAAAGGCAGCTTTCAAAGGAGAGTTAGAAGGGAAAGAGAAGGGAACACTTTCAGAAAATTTCATACCCCACGTCGTTTCTATCTCATTCTCCCCTTGGATGATCCTAATCCAAAATGTTGAAGCTTCGAACCTGGATCGATTTCTACCACAGACATGTACCTTGCAAATCCAAATGGAAATGAAGTGAAATGGACCAGACTATTCCCATTCCAAATCGACGTTAATTTTATCACGAATCAGGATACACGTTCTCTGTCGCACCTGGTAAGGTTTAGTGAACAGGAGAAATAAGGAAGAGAGCACCACGATGGGATGTAGTCCCGAAGGAATAACCTGGACTATTAGAGTTATGGGTTGGTCCTGGGAGAGATGTACTGTAGATATCAATAATAGTGTAGGTTATATATGGGATCAGGGAACCCCAATAACTAAAGGGATATCTTAGTTCGTTACAGTTTCAATCAATTGCATTCCATATAACTTCATTTCTGTATAAAGAAACGGGGCACGAAAGACATGAGTTTCTGTCTAAAAAAATACTATTCAAAGTAATAAGCAGCATTTTCATTTGTTAATTAAATTCATTTGAATAGCACACTTTTTAAAAATAATAGTGGTAGAATAAACTGGGCGTGAGCGATGGAGGCTTCAGTGGACGCCAGGAAAATTTCCCACCTCGGAACAATACGACTGCGTGTATAAGAAGTAATTATAGGCGTGTCCAGGTGGTAGTGGTAATCCAAATTACAATACATTCACGTGGAGACTATTAAACTCGAAGCAAGCTCACTTGGCTGGCGTGAAAGGCGGAAAAGTGCGAAGTTCTTTCTCTCTCTTTCTCCCACACATATACCACGATGACGCGTTTTAAAGCAAATTGTACTTCCTGAAGTAACTTCGGTCGTTGGTAGTAAGCGAGAACACGCGAAACTTGGTCCAATCGGACGATATCTTGGAAATCTTGGGAAACCTTTTTCTTCGATCGATTGTCGATAATTAAAAGGCTCTGGGTGGTTGTTCTTCGAGATGAGTACAAATATACCCTAGTCGAAATTTTAATTTGGCATTTGGAAACCTGAACTTTCTATATGTCGCTTGAAATTAAAACTGGGTCTAGAAGAGTTCAATTGTAAGAGCAAATTTGATCCTGCTGATATACCTGCTAATTTAAAACAGTTGGCATGTAAAATATATTGTTCCTATTCCATAAACCTCACTTTATCATCTCAAACATTTAAAGAGAATAAACCAGGCCTAAATCACGCTTAAAATTCCAAATCGGTTATAAGGAATACTGTCCCAAGAAATCGTACAACTTTGTAATCTACAGAAAAACTACAACGATCGCTCGGTTATCGTTCACGGGCAACTTGTTTAACACGACTAGCTTATTCTAATCACGAACATCGTTAGCCCTTAGCATGGAACGATCGTCAGACTCATGGGACCCTTTACGGTAACGTGCCAAGAGACGCTAACTACCCAAGAAATTTTCAAAGACGCAACAAACTCAAATTTGCTCGAATTTCTTAGGATTTTTCGAACTCGCTAGCCTCTCCAGGTTATAGAGAGACTTAAGAAATTATTATATACGCTGTATCCAAGAAATTGTGTTGGCCATTAGCCTAATCGATCGAAGAGCACGTCTACTACGTTACAACGCAACTTAGAGTGGCTCGTTAGACGCGAAGCTCAATTATGCGACGTTATAGTCCCTTTGGTATTAAAGCTTGGCATTATCGAGTAGGCTAAGAGTCCCGGCTAACCCTGTTACTAGTCGATCTCTGGGACAAGAATAAGCAAGCTCGCTTGGGATACTTCGATCCTGTTGGAAATCCCATCCCAAATGTCCGTTCTTGGGATTAATTTTTCGATGGGGTTGCGTTAAAATTCCGAAAAAAAAAAATCTGATACGAAATATGAGAATATAAAGAGCTTCGGTTTGTTTTACTCTTCACCCCACTTTTTTCACGATCCTCGTCTCTCTGACTCGTTCGGCACAGACTAAATCTCTTTCCGATATCCTCCGAAGGAAGGAAATTAAATTTTCTCGAATATCCAAGCCCGAGTGTCTGGGTATAAAGAAAGAAAGTCGATCGCGCGAATTCGCCGTTCCAACTACCATTGTAGTCAAGTTCACGTTCGTTATTTACGTCTCTATTTCTTTGGGCTTATATTATATTCTATAATTCCTAGCCGAGTCACCGACAGATCGGCAAAGCATGCGACTAAGTACTTGCAAAAGTATGAAAGTTGAGAAAAAGGAATGTAGAGAAACGTTGCATCGATTTTCCTCTGTACTTTTGAAATGAAGATTAAGTATTTAACAGGGTTCTTTATAAAAGACTTCAGTGAATTTTTGATATATCCTCGTAGTAATAAAATTCAACAATGCGATTAAAAAAAATAACTCCTGTTCCATTAAAGTCATTAAAATGAAATTATACCTGTACGAATGCTTGAGAGAACGTAGGAATACTCGAGTGCTGGTGGTATCAGTAACCTCCATTCTGTAGTTTAATTCGATTAGACTTTCTCAACGTTGGCTTATTGATCTAAAGAGATTTCTAGGAAACGTTTGAGAAAGTTCTTCGAAGTTATACTTTCATGTTTGGAAAGTTATAAAAAAATTTACATCTACATACAAACATACATGTATGTTCATGATAAATATATCAAGTTTAAGGTTTATATTCAATTACTTCGCACCTTTTCGCCAAGGGCTGGTGACAGGTAATTAAAACGGTTAACCCTCATTCGCCAACAATATACTGGATGGGCTGCGGGTCATCAGGCGATAAAGAGGTTGACGTTGATTGATCGACTACTGTACGATCTCTCAAGTGGTGTCCCGTTAACCGCGAAATTCAAAAGTTTATTTCGATATTGTTACTAAAGAACAGAGTTACCCACTTTGTGAATCGTCCACTTGAAGGGAAATGAAAAGCTTTTTATCATTTCCTTGTGTTAAAAAACGAACCTTAGAAAAAAACGTGGTTCCCGATATAAAGCTTGCTGGAATTTAATCAAAGCGCTTTAAAAGTCTTCTTTTCCTATAAAAATTTTTTCACGAAATTCATTTCCTTTTTTTTTTAAGGAACGCGGAATAACTTTTGAGAACCCTCGGCACTGCAGAGGGATCGTGTAATGAGCTTACAAACTGTGCGAAGCCATTTCGATGCCACTGCTAGCTCGGTGAAGTAACACCGACGAAATACCTAGTCTCGTTCGTCACTTCGCGAGATTTCGAACGATGGAGTGGAAGCAGCGAGCTTGAAAGCTCGAACGTGTCGCGTTTCTGCGACTAGCTTCGTCTCGACGAACTAAGGAAACGTGAAAAAGGAAGGAGATAAGTGAAAAGTTTGTGACAATTTTATTCGATTATTCATTTGTTTTTTTGTGATCTCGAATAGTTCATCACGCGATTAGAACAATTGTTCAACGAGTGAAAAATTGATTGTTCCAATTCCTCCAATAATTTCGATCCTTTCATAAAAACAAAAAAGTTACGAATTTTTTTGAAGTTATTTTTTGTTTTAAAATGTTATAACCGAATTATATTATTCTCCCTTTCTTCCGTATAGGCTGCATTTTTAATTTTTTAAATATTCTTATTTTGGTGAAAAAAAAAAAAAAAAAAGATAAAAACCTAAAAAAACCTTCCTAAACCCTAAAAGCCAGAACCTTAATAAATTCATCAAATTCGTCCTGTTATCTTCGCATAGACGCCTATTTTTCGCCTCGGTACTAAAAGGATTAAAAATGTGATCAAATCTGTTTTTTTTTTTTTTTAAATTACTTTCTTGATCATTATCCTTCAACCTACAAAACGTATTTAATTTCCCAACACTATATTACATATATATAATTCGAGATTGTCGTGTGAGTTTAAATCGCGATCGAGAGAAAATTTCCAATTTTGCTGTTCAATAGAAACCGAAGGAAGAAGAGGGAGTGAGAGAGTCAGATAGAGATTGAAAGAGATCTAGTGAAATAGGGAAACTTGAAGTATCGAGGAGTTCACGTTGGTGGTCAACTATTTTTGTCAGGGCTGAGGAAGTTTCGACGGTGCATTACGCGACGCTCAAATGGGAATAATGGTGATAGCAAAAGTTTGGTAACTAGGCGACCGGAGAAGCTAGTTTCTCTCTCTCTCTTTTACTCTTTCTATGTCTATCCATTCGTTTCTCTCTCTCTCTCTCTCTATCTACCTCTCTCTCTCACTCTCTTTCTTGTACAAAAGAGGCTCTGCCCGTGACACGGCACGCGGACCTTATTACAATGCGAACTCGTTCTAGTTAGCGGTCAGCCATTGGTCGGCCATTTTTCCGGCGATGCTCGCACGAAAATTGCTCGATGGTTTTGTAACGATCGACGATTCGGAAATTTGTGGCAAGTGGACCGTGATCTGTCAAAAGTCGACGAAAGATTGATCGATGGGGAGTGTGAGGTTATGAAAAGGGGAAAAAAAAAATGGAATCATTGAAAAGTCAAACTCGTACTTCTTCCATTCTAGATATTTGATGGGAAAAATCCATTTGCTCGATTTGATGAAAAATTTTTCGAGTACGATCGCTTTTTATAATAAAAAAAAAAGAAAATTATATAACAAGATTATGTATTTATTTCTTCACCAAAATTGTCATATTATTCTGAAATGTTTATTAATTTCAATAACCATCAGTCACGAGAGAAGATTTAATATAACATGTGAAAGTGAATTTTTTCATGTTTATCCTAACAAAAAAATTATATAATTATATTCAACGTGACATGAAAAATGTTACAAAATTTTGTTGTCATCGTAATTATTAATATTTTATGTCAATTTAACGATAGATATTTTATTGAATACTATTCGAAGGTAATGCAGTATCCGTCGATTCTCACCCAACTAACCTTTCTCACCACGACGTTCCTGTATTTGTTCGCGATTCGACAAATGCCGGGAGTTCGAGTGCCCGACGTTGAGAAATGCCAAAGCAACATAGTTTACTGTTGGCAATTAATAGCGAGCGAGTGCACTTTTCACAAGATACTAGTTCACCGTAGCAAACGTCATTACCTGTTCTCAAGAAAACCTGCTCGCGTTTGTGCGAACGTTCGATATCGATTTTTTATTCTTACTTAAAAATTGAGATCACGAAATTATTACATATTTGTTTATTATCTCAATAAAACTGATGGACATGAACGACCACGTGTGATATAAATGCACAAAAATATTATATAAACATACTACACATAATTTATGATTATATATTTGTAATAATAAATATTTTAACATGATCACTCAGAGTTTATGCCTCATATAAAAAATAAGTATTTTTATTTTGTAAAAAAATTGTGTTAAATATCATATGAGAGAAAGTACGAGTCCATAGTAACATTCTAAAATCAATAATTTCACGGAAGAAGTTTCTAATCGGCCTAACAATCCCCCTCCTGTCTAAACACACGCTTCTAATCCGATTCTAACATCCTACTAATGCGTTCATCACTCGCATGCTCTCCGATCGAAGACTCATGTAAACTCGAGTTGATACTTCATTAACGATCAGCAATCCCGCTACCTACTGGAATTCCCGTAGAAATTCCCCTAGAATATCAAACGAGATCTGTTGGATCCCTAGAAAATCCTAAAATGTTTAGATTACTCTAAAAAAGAAATTGTCTTTCGATTTACAGATGACCTTGAAGAATAAACAATGAAGAAACGAAGCAACAACGACAACAAGAACTCGAAGAATCGTCAAAATGATGACAAGGGAAATAACGATGATAAGGATAAAGATAAGCAGGATGTCACACGATTGAACGATGATGAAGCTGTCAATCAAGGATTCGGTGAATGGCTTCGATCTAATGACGGTGTAGAAATGATGAGACTCTTCGTCATCGCTAATTCGCTTTTGATCTTTGTCACGATGGCATGGCCTAACATGAAAGAGACTTTTGCCTTTATTCGGGATTATTTTCTTGGAGAAGAAGAAGATTTTTAGACTGGGATCACAAATTTCTAAAACTGTTTTATAGTGACTAAAGAACGTAAAACTTCGATGTTAAATTAATTGGGAAGCAAAACTAGTCTCGTGAGACGAGATATAACTTTATTATATTTAAAAAAAAATACAATATGTTAACTGCATTTTTTCGTGGTGCTTTCCTGGTTGGGATACTCGCCTGGTACAGTCTCAGCGTTTGGAAAATGATCGACGGTTATTTCAGGGATCAATTTGCTAGTTACCTGCACGAGGAATACCGGAAAAATCCACGTATGAAAAGCGACGTTCGGGAAATGAACACGATTAATAAGAACGAGCCCGTTGTTACCGACAAGGAGCCACCCTTGGGCAAAATGGTCGAACTGGAGCCTGAGGGTTACTCGGGTGATAATGTAGATGTCGATAACAAGATGGAACCTTTGGAAGTACGAAAAAATGAAGAAATTGTGGAACCCGTGAATGAGGTTATACAAGAAATTAAAGAAAATTTGCAAAGCGATATTAAAAATATTGAGAAGGATGAGGAAAAGAAGAAAAAGGTTTCTTCGAAGCTGAAAGAAGTGGAAGTACCGAAAAGAGGGAAAAAAAGACGAGTGAAGACGATAACGTTGAAGGAAGAAGATTTCTTGAGCGTGAAAAAGATGAGAGGTGCGATAGAAAGAGATGAAGATTTTTGGGAGTTCGAAGAAGACGAGGAAGGGGGAATCCCAATTTCTGCTCTCCCGTACAAGCCGAAACTGGATACCGGTCGATTGGAGAGGGTCGCGCCTGATGAGTATTGCCCTTTGACCTTGGAAGATGAATTTTCTTGCGGAGAGACCACCAAGTGGCCATAAATGTTCGATGAGAATTTTTTGCTATATGTGTGTTCGAGGTTTGCTACGTTTAATATGTTTTTTTAATATTACAAATTATATATCGCGTTGTTTAAAGTGTATAGAAGAAATTAAAAGGAAGGATGAGTATTATTATGGTTATGATATTAATAATGATGTGAATTATGATAATAAAGATGGTATTTAAAGGAATGATGAATGAAAGGAAAGAAGATATTTTTTTTTTTTTAGATCGACAATAATAATAAAGTTCGTCTTATAAAAAAAAAAAAACAAAAATCAATTCTTATTCATCCCAGTCTAAAATTTAATTACATTTATCAACAAAAAATTGAGAAATATTAGACAAATTTGCAATTAGATAAAAACGATCCCGTTGTTACCGACGAAACTACTCAATCGTTAAAAGAGGTGTCGATAATGAGAAAAGTGTCCCAAATATTTACAAATAACAATAAATTGTCTCTATTCCAAACAAAATATCATTAAAATAATGAAATAAAGAAAAATTTAAATAAGAATTAATATTCAAAACATAGTCAAAGTAATGGACCAAGAATTCCTAACTCCACGCGCGATACTAGGGACAATCGCATGATTTTCTCGTTCGAACTTTCATATTTCCCAAAGTGCCTTAATTTATTCTATAAGCCGTGATGTAAATTTTACGTCGAACGCAAAGAACTTATTACGCAAACTTCGCAACGATAACGATGCCGTTGAGCGATTAACGAACCGATTATGCTCATAACTGCGGAGGTACGCACTTCTTTTTCTTGTGTAGATACACTAAACGTGTATTATAATAAGCAAAAATTGTTCATGCGAAAAAGATAGAATTTTAACGCTTTTGTCACATAATTATGTAAATTATAATAACATCCCTTCATGACAAGGATAAAATATTGATAAAAAAAATATAAAAATAAATAAAAAGATTTTTTTTTTATGCATATTTCGCATTTTCTTGTAAATCATAGCTCGAAAGCACACGTTGAAATCACTAATTTACAAGCGGATATGCGAAACATACGGTTAATGCAAATGAACTGCATAAACGCGCAAACACGAGTAGCCTAAGGAGACTAATAATCCAATTCGTCCTTGAAACTCGTTCGCTATCCTCGCTAATCGTCACAATTCTTTTTTTTCCTTCTGTTTCTTTCGAATATCCAAGTTCTTTTCACGAAATATTCATAATACTTAACCACCTTAACCTAGTGACACGATTTTCCCATAATTCTCACGATTTAACAAACGAGGACCGGGTCATTCAATTTTCTTCGTAAATTTCGAGAGAAACTTTAATAGGTCATCACGGGGTTAAAAAAATGAAGGTGTAGGTAATGAAGACAAGGTCATCGAAGTAAATTATCTTACTCGTGATTGAATAATTGATTCATCGATAAAAATAGATTATTTTTTGGATAATCGAGCCTTATATAACACAAATTTAGTACAGTGAAAAAAATTTATTCGTAAATAAAAAAAAAATGTTAATAGAAATGTCGAGTGCTACTCGACATCGTGTTATCACAAAAAAAAATTATTTTTAGGATAATCGAGCCTCGTATAACACGAATTCAGTACAGTGAACAAAATTTATTCGTAAATAAAAAAAAAAAATATGTTAGTAGAAATGTCGAGTGCTACTCGACATCGTGTTATCACAAAAAAAAAAATATTTTTACTATAACCGAGCCTCATATTACACAAATTCAGTACAGTGAACAAAATTTATTCGTAAATAAAAAAAAAAATATGTTAATAGAAATGTCGAGTGCTACTCGACATCGTGTTATCACAAAAAAAGAATATTTTTACGATAACCGAGCCTCATATAACACAAATTCAGTACAGTGAACAAAATCTAATTGTAAATAAAAAAAAAAATATGTTAATAGAAATGTCGAGTACTACTCGACATCGTGTTACCACAAAAATTGGTCTTGTCGAGTCACACTCGAGTGAAAAGAGTTAAAAATACCATTTTTCGTGTTATAAGAGGGTCAGCTATAAGTAAAAGAATCGAATCCATGCTATTGACTCGCTTCGACGAACCCGTTTTATTTCGTGCTGATTCTTCGCGTATGTACACGACATATAAAACATACTGTAGAGCGTATGACCAAAGGTGGTATCGGTTGCATTCAGAAGCAATGACGCTCGTGATCGCACAAGGAATACTAAGAGGACGATATCGTTCGGTGACGAACGGGAAATCGGTAAGTTGTGTGTATTTTTCTTGAGATCGATGATCGATCAATAAATATTATCGATTAAATTAAATTATTATTATTAACATTGGTAATACGATGGAAGAATAAAAACGTAGTATTTTTTTAAGTAGGCATTATTATCGTATTACGATCGTTAATTACGCAAGAGCGAAGAATAGTGGGTGTGTTTGTGGATCGTTTTACACCTACTCACGGTCAACGGAGAGATACGCAGGAAATTCGATCTTTTGTCTCCTCGAGATTCCATCTTCTTGCGAAATGTCAACATTTTTTTTTTTTTTTTTTTATTTCTTTGCCGTTAATCATCGTAACTGCATTCCATCGTAGTGTAGAAGAAAAAAGATCATATCTGATCCAATAATCTTTTTTCTTCTTTCAATAGCATCAACAATTTTTTACATATTTTATGTAGGTATAAAACGTCTGATCGTGATTTTTTTTCCTGTTTTTATTCAGAGGTGTTATGAAGTTTTAAAAAAAAATTATTATCTTGCAATAAATTAGGTACTTTTAATTAAGAAGCAATTTTGATGACCACGAAAAATCTTTTTGTACTATACATTTTTTTTTTTTTTTTTTTTTTTTTTTTTCTTTAAAAAGATACACATCGATAGGAAGAGGAAATGGAAAGAAGAAAGCAACGGGAATGTGATAGGACTTGAGAGAAACGATTTCCTAAGCGATATCGAGAAAAATGCGTTGCCGGCAATGGCCTCGTTCACGATGACCGTCAATTTTCCCGGCAAACGACTTCCCGCTGTCGTTCCGATTTCAAACGACCACTCTTCATCTTCTTCTTCCTTCTATCTTCTTTTTTAATGCATACATGTACATGAGAAAGAGAGAGATGTGTCTCGTGTTAGTCAAGAAAGTATAATCTTCGAAGGATGCCACGCAATTTTACTCCTTAACTGCGACGAAGCGCAGCCGTAGACTTTCTTTCAACTTTACGTATGGTCGTTACTTTCTCACTGCGTTTCGATGATAAATAGAAAGAGAGAGAGAGATGAAAATAGTATATAATTTTATTCGAAAGAAAGATATTCAGGCTTCATTAGTCGTATGAGTTTTACGAGCAATTAGATGGGATCGTAAATTTAAAGCTAGCTTCGAGGTTAGTAAGAAAAGTGAAAATTTCCGTTCGCGCTCTGTCGGCCATGTCTCTTTTTTTTTGTGGAAGAGTTCTAATGTTTGCAATCAAGTTTTCATCTCATTGAATATAATTAAGTCAAATAATCTTACACAAGCTATCTAGTAACTATAATTTATTAAAAATTTCAATATTAATGATATTCACAAATATCAGTCGAGCAAAATTTTATTAATCTTTTTAAGGATACTGACACACATGTGTACGATTAGTTTTAATTTACAATCATGATGACTGGACACACAATTGAATATTCTTGATCACTTTTAACATAGTAATCGCTATCAATTGAAAGTGAATTTAAAAAAAGCAACATTGCCTACTGTCGAATTGAGTAATCCCCTTTTTTTTAAGTCGATTAAGAATATAACTACACAGGAAATTAAGTAATTTCTTTTCAATTTTAAAAAGAAGTTAAGAAAGCTGTATTTCATTATTAAAATGATTAAAAAATATTATTTAACTTAACATCTAATGAACATGCAACTTTTTGTTAAATTAATTGCGATACTACAAATTGATTAGACACATTTTGTAAGAATAGGTAGAATTATAAACAATAAATGCTATAGAAAAAAATTATTTCATTATAATTAAATGAATAATAACTGCTTTTAAATTTAAATGCTGTAGCTTTCATGTCATCTGCATGTGAATGTGTTAATATCCATTCCTACTTAAAAATCAAATAATTTCACTCTTGACCAAAAGAGGAAGAAGAAATCGAAAGGATCGGGGGGTTCATCGAACCGAATTCATCTCGAGTTTTCATTTTTCTCTCGCGATTACGTTCTACGCTGAAGATATCGCTTATAACGAACGTAGGTTGTTACTCAGGGAAGAGGGCAAGGGGGGAGAGTATGAGGAGAGGAAGAAGCAGGCAAAAAAAAAAAGGAAAAGAGAGGCAAATACGCCTACCGTCGTTTCCGGAGCAAAAGAACGAGAAAGATAGAAAGAGAGAGAGTGAGAGACGAGCCCAACAATGGACCGACGAGGCGTGCGCGCGCCAAACAGTTTCCAGATTCCTACTACTACCACGACCTGCTCGAAAACTCGTCTCTCGGATACCTGTTGCTCCTCACCTCCCTCTCTCTCTTTCTTGCCGGAAGAACGGAGACTCGAAGATAGATTGGGATTATATAGGGTGAGTTTTCAAAGTATTTCTGCTACTAAATTTCTTTTTCTCTTAAATTATTTTTTTCACTTAACACTAAATCTACCGACGTTAATGGCATACTTATTTATTTGACTAATACTTAAACAAAAACTGGCTTTTTGCTACTGTTAAGAAATATTATTGATAATAAATTTCTATGAAAGTAAATTTATTATTTAACAAATCGTGGTAGGTTTAGTGTTAAATGTGTACATCCAATGAGGAGTATCTTTTCAGACTTATTTCATCACTAACATATTTTTCAGGAATTCAACAAATCTTCAAACAATTGAAATTTAAGACCGAATCGCAAAAAAAGTTTTTTCCAAAATGTCCAATTAAACGAGTTCATAAAAGTAAAAAATAAAATAAAACATTTACATGTTCGACAACATTGTTTTTCTTTTTAGATATAAACCAACAAACAATTTTGATTATTTGATGTCCGCCATATTAAAAAGCTGTTTCCCGGCAGCCATCTTGGAAATTTAGCAATAACCAATCCCGGCAAATTCGAAATTCTTTCAACTCAAAATAAAAATCACGTTGAACACAATAAGTATTTCATTTATATAAATTCTTCCTCAAACGCATTTATAAAACACTCTACATAAATATTATCACATCTTGAAAAATTCTATAAACGAAACCATCAAGTATCGGTAGATTCAATAAACTTTACAAGAATTCTAAACACATTCACACACACACACAAGGAAGCATACACTCAAGAAAATGAAGAAGAGCAGAGTGGTCCAGAATCGTAGCATGGTCGAAACCGCCGTTAGAAGGATAGCAGATACCTCTTGAAACTTTCGCTAGGGAGACCTGTTGCACGTGAACCTCCGGACCCCCCGTGTGCGCATTCCAAAAAGGCAGGAGGAGAAAGAAAGGAAGATAGAGAGAGAGGCAAAATAACTAGCAAACGAGAAGGGGAGAGATGGACATAGGGATTAAGATGCGCCGGTATAGAAAAAAAAAGATTTACACAGAAATAAAACCATCGTCTCTGTGTAAAAAAAAAAGTATGAAGAAAGATAAATAAATAAATCCAGGATAACGTTTACCACGTTAGAAAGAGATGGACGAAATACGTACACGCGTATAAGTAACATATATATATCCTACAGAAATGCTACCTAACCTAACCTCAAAGGTACGCGCGCGTGCGACCAAAGAATAACATTGCGTCTTACCTCGAAATTTGTGTCTCGTTGTTCGAAAAATTCTCAAGTGCTTATCGCTCCACCGTAGTTGCTTCTTTATCTCTTGTCATAGAAACATCATCGAACTCTTCAACAATTTTCTTCTATATTCACATCAATTACACACCACATACACGCACACCATAGAATGCACAGGACTCACTCCACGGAGAACGAACGCACTTTTCACGATCCTTTACTATTTGGCGAACGCGCGAGATACGGTATACTGTCGGTAAGGATTGAATGTATTTGGGTTTGTAATGTCTGTGTAGTATTCTGTAGTGGGAGAGAGAGATATATATAGATATGTTACAGATATATACGTGTGTAAGTCCGTACTCGCGGGACGCGCGCGATCGTTCTTACGCTTTCGACCGTATGACAAACGACAACCGATGTGTATCCTGCCGCTTGACCTGCACCAGCCGAGCCAACCAATCACGACGCTTCTGTGAGAAGCCTACGAACTTCGTACCCCTACCAGAGCTACGGCGCATGCGTCATCTGTCGACAGCGGCTGAAATTTTGAACTTTTGATCAATTTCAATTGTTTTCTATGGTTTTGATGTTTTAAATGTTTTTTATGTTGTTATAACGTGGAGATGATTATTTATGTGGTAAATGGTTGGTGATTTCGTGAAATGGTAGTACAGTGTTTAATTAGGAATTTTTATTTAGTCAGAGATAATTTGGTGAATCGTTTTGGTTATGATATTAAGGTTGTTAACATGTGTGGATCTTTTTGGGTGAAATTGATTAAAAGTGAAGTTTAGCTTTAATTAGAAAGAGTTTATCGATTAAGGGTAATAACGATAGTCGGTAAGAGTGTTGTTCACATTACTGACTGATAGTGGAAGAATATCGTCACAGACGAGGTATAAGGATAGACCTATCATGTTATGGGACTTCGTGCCCATGTACTGAAATACCGATCGTGCAAAACAACAGACGTTTACTTACGCCCTCTACCATATGGAGCGGTGAATTTAGGAATCATATTCGACCTAATAATCGAAGTTGGTAACATCAATATATCTGTTGCGATAAAAGACGAGAATCTCATCCCCTCTTGAAAATAATCCATACTTCGACACTTAAAATATTAATTTCTTATCATTGCGTAACGATATCGAAAAACGGACAACGGGGGAGTATTCTGCATGCTTTCTTCTTTTTAAATCTTGATGCATAAATCAAGATTTTTGTCAAAAATCGAAGCATCTCGAATTTGCCCGATCAAATACTCGTTCGAAAGAGTAAAGTCTCCTCTTTACGAATATGCAAGTTGCGTTTCGATAGGATGACTGGTTGGAAAGATACAGCAGTTTGAAGCTTGGAAAAGACCCATACTCCGACACTTAAAAGATTAATTTCTCATCATTGCTTAACGATATCGAAAAACGGACAACGGAACATTATTCTGCATGCTTTTATCGTTAAAATGAGCCATTAAACATTGAAATCGGCGGTGGTGACCATTTTGGCAAAAATCATGATGCATAGGTCAGGATTTTTGTCAAAAATCGAAGTATCTCGAATTTTCCCGATCAAATACTCGTTCGAAAGGTGAAAGCCTCTTCTTTACGAATATGCAAGTCGCGGTTCGATAGAATGGCTGGTTCGAAAGATACAGCAGTTTTAAGCACGAAAACGACCCATACTCCGACACTTAAAAGATTAATTTCTCACCATTGCGTAACGATATCGAAAAACGGACAACGGAACATTATTCTGCATGCTTTTATCGTTAAAATGAACCATTAAACATTGAAATCGGCGGTGGTGACCATTTTGGCAAAAATCATGATGCATACATCAGGATTTTTGTTGAAAATCGCTCACTATCTGCAATGAAGCTATCGCGAAAAACGATTTTCTTTTTTATTACATTTCGATTCTATCGATTGATTCAACTTGTAATTCATGTCAGTGAAAAATAATTAACAATCGTTATGTTTAGTTATAATTCCTTCCGATTTGGTAGCGCTGTTGCCTTTTTCCATTCTAAACCGATATTGTCGCATGCGACACTAAAATGGTAATGGGGCTACGTAGCCCCAAAACTGTGGAACATAAATTTACATTGCATGATACGTCTATCCTATACCTCGTCTGTGATATCGTTTACCTCGTCTCTAATGAAAGCGATGAGAGGTCGGTAAATGCACTGTTGGTAATATCGGCATTATCGACTATGTTTGAACAAAAAAGTTTGTTTTTACCACCGACGAGATACTGTTAAAGACTGCCAGCCCCCGTGTAAACCGGCGAGCCAGCAAGTGGGCCCGGTGGGCCTGGGCTCCGTCGGTAAACACATTTAATATCTCTTATATTATCGATTATATAACCGCTTCAAGCGTGTAATCATATTATTTTGCTTTAGAACTTATTAAACCTACGATACTGCACCATTTACTCACGTTACAGACGAGATTTACTGAAATTCAGTTTATGTTTCTTACTTTAACCGCAATATATTCTAGAGGGCGTCACGAAAACGGATAATTTTTCTGGCTCGCGAAGTCCCATAAGGCTGGCAGTCTTTAGCAGTATCTCGTCGGTGTTTTTACTCTTCGATCACTTATCCTGAGATTTTATACATTGAAAAATAGCAGCATCTAAATTTGAATATTAGTTGTTTTTTATTTTCTAAATGTTATCAAGCTTTTATTAGAAAAACATATGACATATCATTAGATCTAAGCAAGAATTAGAGCACAAAGTTATACATTCAACGTGCGAAGAAACGCTACGACTATTGGCCACAGTGCCAAATCGTTGATCGACATGCTCGACTTCTTAGAAAGTAGAAAAGCGAATAACTCTCATTTGCGTGATCTGAATTACATTTATCGAGATGAGTTTACTCTTTTAATCATTTTGTTCCTTCCTTGTTAGCAAACAGGTTTCTAGAATAATCTCTAAGGAATGCAAGCATAAATTTTTCTAATCGCTCAGGGTGCATCGATCACGCAATCGAGTCCGCTTTGTTTATCATTCAACGAGTAGAAATTCCAGAGCACTGTCCTCAGTCACTTTCACGTCCTCTTCGATTTGCACGTCAACTATGCAAACTATTATCTATTGTCTTTGATCCGTACAGCATTCGAGTGTAAACGTCCAACGAGATTGCTGCTGCCGTTGTTGCTGATGCCATTGCCTCTTTTGCTTCGAGGGATTCGAAAACGATCGTGAAATCGTTTCTCACGAGAAAGAGAGAAAAGATAGTTCGAGCAGGATTAGAAAAAAATTCACTTGCACTCCACGTTGCAACTCGATTCTGAAATGCGCTTATTACTGCCGGCCGAGCTATGCTAAATGTCAAGAAGTTCTCTCGTGTGATCTGGAAAAGTTACGAGAGGCTATTCCCTTGCAACGAGTAGAAAAATTTTTTAAAAATTAGAATACAAAGAGAAACCACGAGCAATGGTAAACATTAGATTGTTGTTGACAATTTAATCTGACATAGCTAAGCTTTAATAAATATAAATTAAAGTAAAACAAATTTATTTCTTATTTAATTTACTTAATTGAAAGCATTTTTAATTTTAATAAAATTGTAAGAAATTCTAATTGTTTAAAAATGATATTGAGTAATTTCAAGTTTAGAATAAAAAAAGATAAAAATTTCCAAAGATTTGTTAAAGTGAAACTGATGTGCATCCAGTGATTCGATCTTGGCGAGGTCTTAGGCGGTGGTCGGGCCCATGGGCGGGCCCAGCCGCTCCCGATGGGGACCTATATAAGTACTGCTACGGAGCTCCACTGTTAAGCTGATCCTACAACACAATCACTTCTGCCTCATCAGCAACGAGACATGCGTCCTCTTGTGAGTATCTACTCATCTCATCAACGACAGGATCTTCAGAAAAAAAGTAGAAGAAATACAAAAAAAATTACATCTAATCCTAATCCAACTAAAGTGAATTAAAAAAAAAAATCATTTGTGCTTAATCGTCTACAAAGTGAAGTGCTTTTATTATTACAAATAAAATTATTTATTCTGCTAAAAATTATCTTTTGTTATAAAAAAAAAACATTTTTAAATGAGATCACGAAGGTTAAATATTATTATAATTCCAACAGGTGCCATTCTTCCTTTCTTGCGTCAGCCTCGTGGCCGGTCAGTATAATAATCGACCATATCAGGTGACGACACCCGTACCAATTCTCAAACAAATTAACAAGTAAGTTCTTACAATCAATAATTATCTATTATATATTTTATTCAATTTTTACATAAATATTACTAAAATTAATTAGGCACAACGGAGATGGTAGCTATAGTTACGGTTACGAAGCAGCAGACGGTTCCTACAAAATCGAATCCAAGTACCCAACTGGCGAGGTATATGGCAAATACGGGTTCGTTGATGACACTGGGAACGTTCGAGAGGTCGAATATGGTGCCTCTCGACGAGGCTTCGAGCCAGCCGGACAAGGGATAAACGTAGCACCACCAACCTTGACCTCGGGCAACAGCATAGCGAACGAACCCGACGACGACGGACAGTACCGAGAGGACCCATCGGTTTATTACACCGATCCAAGGTACACCAATGGCGAACGTTACGAGCCGAGGTCACAAGCTCAAGCCTATAATCTCCAACGAAATCCTGCGTTCGATACTCGTTCTTTGCCAAGGTTAGTCCCTTTCGAATAATAATAAAATTATTTTTACAATTGTAAAATTATTCAGATGTAAAAGCATTGAGATCTTAGTAATAATTTGGAGTAATATTATCAGTGAGAATTGTAATATAAAATGAATTGCAACAAAATTTTTAGTAATAAAAATTGACACGATTTACTTTCGATATAATATTGCAAGTAAATTATATATTAAGTATGTTATTTTAATATTATTTTTAAAGTATATGCAGAAACAATAACGAAAATTTTAAAGATAGTAAAAGAACTCGGTCGTCTCGATTACTAAACGTCTGTCTCGCCACGCATCGAAATCACCGAAATCAGTGTCTGGCTATAAATTGACACGAACTACTAGTTTCAAGCATACCCCGTAATTATCGACAATTCCGAGCGGTCTCTATTTAGCATTTTCGTTCGGAGAGACTCGGAAGCCTTGAGAAGAAGTAATTGTCTATTAATTTCGGTGATTAGAAGAACATTATCATTAGTGAGAGAGAAAGAGAGAGAAGAGAGTGGCTTTAAGTGGTCGCAACTCGACAATGCACCGAACTTAAATGTCAGACGGATCGCTTGAAAGTTACGATCGTGACTTGCACAACCGTAGAATCGTCTAACATTAACTATAAATATATAGCGTCGTGTGTAAACTATATACAGGGTGTTTAAAAAAAAATTATTTTATACGTCATTTAAAAAAATAATATTTAACATAAAAACATAAGAAGATAAATTAGTTGAGTTCGGGGCGTCCCATACAAAAGTTCGATACCTCTGTTGATTTTACTAAATTTTATTTAAATTAATGAATACATAAATTTGTATAGTAATAATGTTGGTATAGAAAAAAAAAAAACGCAAAGTTACGCCAGTGAAATTTTTGAGCATTTTATACAATAACATACAACATTTTCATAATTTTATCATCATTTGCGATATGGGACTTAACATTCTTAATAAATGAATACGTCATAATTAATAAAATTAATGAATAATGTAATTTATTTTGAATTTTTAGAAATCCTATGCCAGTTGCTCCTCGGATGTCACCACCTCAATACGAGGCCACGTATCGACCACAATATCAACCGCAATATCAAGGACATCAAACGCAGCAAAGATCTTTGTACGCACCAATGACATTGCAAGCCGGATATCAGGGACATCCGGCGTCCAACTCGAATGTTGGCGTGGCATCCTACACTATAAATTATAAACGATAAAAGGAAGAGCGAAATGAGATGGTGAAATAAAAATGGCGGACCCTCGTACGAAGCGGAGCCTGAGCGAAATGGCGCGATTTGTCTTCCTACTTGTATATAAATTATGTTATTTATGATGATGTTTTCTTCGTTTCTTTATGTAGTGTGACGTTCGATAACCGAATGTAAAAGAAAAGGCTGCTTTTATGTATGTAACGATGTACTTCTTAGAGAAGATTTTAAATATATTTCATGCTTTTATTACATGGTCAGTGTATTTTAATATTTAATTAATGTTTAGTCTGAATTTAATTAATTCTTTTAATAAAAATTATAACGAGAATTGTTATAAAAGTATAAACTTTTTAAAAAAATTTTATTACGTTATATGGAAAGGAAAATGAATATGCTTGGAATAATCGAGACCTGGAAGAAAGGATCCGCGTGGCGCTTTTCAATAGGCATGACCTTGAATGAACTCGTGGACGTTTGTATGTGTGAGTTTTACGCGAGCCACGGGTACATTCTTATAGCTTTAAAATGCCGTCCGGTGGATTTTTTCGTCCGCGAGGAAGGCCGTAGCACGACCACACCCAGGAATTTCAGCCACCCTATAGTTTCTCGAAGACGCCTCCGCTATTTCTACGATTTTTATCTTTTTACTTCTTGTAGTCATACAATCCGTCCCTTTTCTAAACAATTTTCTTTTTTTACATAATAATTTATCGTCGTCGAAATTTTTGGCATGAATAACTAAACAAAATTCTATTATTTTCTTTAAAATATTTAACAATATAATACTTTCTTTTTTTTCTAAACAATCATAGTTTTTATATAATAAGTCAACTAATTTTTTTTATTTATTGTCGTCGAAATTTTTGGCATGGATAACTAAACAAAATTCTATTATTTTCTTTAAAATATTTAACAATATAATACTTTCTTTTTTTCTAACCAATCACAGTTTTTATATAATAAGTCAACTAATTTTTTTTATGTAAAATATGGTTCGTAATGATTGGTATGGTAAAGGTTTTTATTTTTTTATGTAAAACAATTGAATAAAAATTCGATGAATATATCAAAATGGTGGTGTTCACTCCAAACGAGAGCTCACACGCTCGATACGCGTGTTCCCTCGGTCCAGGCCAGTTTGCCATACCCACCTTTCACAATGCTTGAGCGCGTGCCCTCGCTTTTTCGATCTGCTCTCGCTCTACGAGCCGCGACACGATCCGGTAAAAGTATACTGGAGGCGCTTCGAACATGATCGGACGCCATTTCATTCACGGAAGTCGCGTTAGAATTTTCTAACATTAGAAATTATCAAACTTTTTCTTTCTCAAGAAATATCTTTTCTTATTTTAAGAACTAATGATCATTTATAAATGATAATGATTTTTTAACGATGAAGAATTCGTGCTCGATATTAATAATTCTTGTTTCGAAATTGGAATCTCAGGCTTTCATAAAATTTCCAAGTCATCGGCGAGATCAAAGAATTCTCATTACTTCGATTCACTTTTACATATCTAACAAGAAAAAAGAAATTATTAACTCAGTTCTCCCCAAAAAAGGTAAAATTACCTTAATTGCAATAAAATTGAGTGTTGAATCCAAAAGGTGATCAAATTTCGTATTCGAATTAATTTCAAGGCATTAAAAAAAAAAAATGTTCCATTTCTTAGGTTCGATCTCTCATTTTTTTTTAAGAGTCAATAATTTTGATCACTTAAATGAAGGAGGAGAAAATGGCAAAGTCTGAAAAAATCTCGTTTAACGAAAAGCAACCTCGCACCGTGACCGCACGCAATTTCTCGATTTCGCGTTCACTCTCGAGACATTCTGTTGCGAGGCGTGGTATGTGTACCTACTCGACAGCCCAGTCGAGTTCAGATCTCCGACGAGAATGGCTTTTCTTTATTGCTGTAATAGTGCACGTAACTGTACTCGTAATGCTAACGGTTTTTTTTCCATCTTTTATTCCTTTATTCCGTGTAATTTGCAAAAGAAAGCGTCTCTGATTCTCTCTTCTCGATATTAAACCATTCGTTTTGTTTTAAATTATTATATTCATTCATATCAAATTCCTTACCTAAATAAATAAATAAATAGAATATATAATTACTATTCCAATTAATTGTTTGTATACATAAAACTAATGATATAATTTATATATTTAATTAATCAACATATGTTATAAGTAAATCATTTTTAATTTGTTATGTTAAACAAAAATTACACATATGATTAATTTTTAGTTGAGTTAAAAAGAAATTTGTTGAAGCTGTTTGATTAAATTTTTTACACAAAATTTATTAACATATTTGATATTTCAAACACGAGATCTATCTCGATCTTTCTACTTACGGAGGTACGATCGCTTTGTTTACGATCCCGTTTCTTGCCAGTTCGACCAGAGGCGAACACTTTCACGGCCGTGAGACTCGCAAGAAGCGTAAATGCGAGAAAGAAGGTGGAGTGGAAAAAAAAAAGGCGAAGATCGGTCACTTTTCTCGAGGTGAATCGGCAAATTACATGACCTTCGAAGAAACACGTTTTAAATAACACACGTAATCGTTATCGATGCCTTCTTTTTTCGAAAGTGTAAGAAAAATAATTCCTTCGCATAGGTTTCGAACAGATTATGCATTTTATGTATGTGTTTCACCCGTTTTTCCACATTCGAGTTACGTTGCGAGTTCCTTCTATGATTATTGCATAAAAATAGAAAGTCGGCGTAACGTCGATCGGCGGAAACACGTTATCATCTTCCTTACATCGTCTAGAAGTAGAGTGTTATATATTTAGATTGTCTTTCGGGAAGAAGAGTATGATTAGAAGCATTTCTACGCAAGAGAAATATGGTTGACGTCGTACCGTAGTCTGTACTTTGAAAAGAAAAGTTGGCGAGATTGGAAAATTGTTCTGTGATTTTTTTCTTTTCCTAAATATTATCAAGATTACTTATTACTACTACTACACAATATAACAATATTACAATATATATAAATTTATTCATTCTTAAAAATGTTTAAATGTGGTTGAAAAAGTTTGACACCCATTTAAAATACGTATACCTACATTTTTTGCTAACCTCTCATATTTAAAAAACATTAACGATTTACCTATATATATATATGTACTTGTCGATTTCTATCGATTCCCGTAAAACTGATGCCAATCGATTTTTTTGCATGCACACTTTCTCCTCGGCGAGCCCACCAAGGCGTAAAATCGAATACGGTATCAGTCATAGTCCGCGTTATGTTATGTGATCGATATTATATAAGAATCAAAACCCAAAATTGATTTTTGTCAAAAGATTCGATCGATCTTGCGGCTTTGCCTCAAAGCGTTAGATTTCCCCACCCAAGGCGATATATATACATACATATACATATTTGTGATATCGAGTAACGAATTGTGATGGCGGGTTTGAACGGTCAGTCACGGTGAAAGTAAGTGAAGCACGTAAGTTAGGATTTTTTTTTTATAACGTAAGAACGTTTAATTGAACTCGGTAAGGGTTCTTTTTTCCTCTAGGTCACGTGGGCTGTTTGATAAGAGAACGTAATGCACGGTGGAATCGATCTAAGAAAGTTCGTGTCGTTGCGGTAAAGTGCAAAACGACAGAACGAATGATAGAAAGAGAAGGCAACTAGTTAAACCCGTCGCCACGAGTGGACCTGTTGCATTTTAAATACCATTTCGGTCGATCGAACTAAACGATCGATAGGTTCTCGGTTAACTCTGAAGGGATTTTTCGTAAGTCCCATGTTAAACTAAAAATTCCTCTCGATATGGCCCAGTAATTTTCTCTTTACTGACCCCGATATTCCAGCTTTTACATAATATTACAGTCTCACAGAATCTCGGCGCGTGGCCACGCCGGTTTTCTTGTTCGCGTTCTTGTCGTGTCTCATTTTTTGTCGATGACCAAATTGGAACGCCAGATTGATGGACATTCTTCTGGAATTATTATTTCTTATGATATTCGAAGCTCGTTAGCGATATACCCAAATATCATTTTTGTGATAGACCCAAACCTTAATTATACTAACTCAAACATTGGTTGCTACACCTAAATTAATAAATTTCATATGTACTTAACATATTTTTGATCACCTTAAATATATTGAAAAATTTGTTAGATTTCTGACAAAATCCAAAAGGGGGGAGTCCGATGGTAGTGGAGAAGGCATCATTTAGGGGATATAAGGTGCTGTAAGAGGACAAGGCAGGCGTACAGAACTCGAATAGATAGTGAAAGTCCCCTGAAGCAGGGAACAAGAGCACGAGGGTACGGTGGAGAAGGGAGGGCAGGAACGGGGGGTCCAGTAAGGTATATGAGGGCCTCAGTTCGAGCAACCGCTGGTACTCTAGCCTCGCTGCCTACTTACATTCATACACACTAACACAACGGGACACAATGCACACCTACGCGACGGTACGTATTACAAAAACACGTTGTTGGTGCAGCATCCTTCTCATTATCTCTCATCGATGACCTCGGCAAAAAAAAAAAAAAAAAAGGAACCGGAATCTCGTGTGTGAATATCATCGTGAATCATATTGTGATCATAGTGACTGGTGTGTCATACTAGCTTTGGAGAAGCATATGTGATAATCTGAAAAGTATTTAATAACGATTATAAAGTGATATAGTAACGGAATTTCAAAATCATTTTCGAGTCAGTGAAAGCAACTTTCCGATCATTGTGATTACGTTCCATTTCCGTGACGATTGTAATGATCGTGAAAACGAATAACGGTTACCGGAGTACTACTCGAGTTACAAACTACACGGTTCGAGTAACGTGGAACATTATAACTGGGCTTTGCTTCCGTGATGGAGTCCTTGAATTGTGCCAGGATATATTCGTATAAGTTTTCTAAGATCGCGTGGAAAGAAAAATTTTTAAAGACTGTACTTGGAAAATTACGTAACTAACGTTTAACATACGTACGGGTTGAATATGCAAGGATTATCATACGTAATGTAATCGGGGAAAGTGTTAGGAGTGTAAAACGACTAGTTTAGAATATGTACCTATATATATGCCATAGTTATGTGTTCACTCGGGTGGAACTTACAGGAAGTATATTATACCGATATCGAGTGGGTCTATTAACATACACTATTTATAGTAAACCGTATGGATACGTAGACATTTCGTTCGTACGTGTCCGGCATTGCAAAAGATTTGAAAAATTTCCTCTTATCGACTGCGGTACTCGAACCCTACGACTTTTACCGTGTTGCAATTCTTATATCTAGCGGTTAAGGTTCTCCTAAGGCTGGGGGTCACGCACCATTGCCTCTAGACACCCAAAGAGACTGGTCGATAATCTTGATTTTCTATCTCTACGATTTCTCGAGTTAGATCTTGCGTAAGAGAGAGCAGATACGGTTTAACAAGACCACCGTGACAATACCCTAACAGAACCGGCATATTTTCAGGTAGTAACGCTGCTGGTTGGGGTGATACTGTCAACGTCAGGACAGCAGTACCAACAACTCGATGAGTACGCGGATTACCAAGCACCTAGACCAGCTCATCCAACTCCAAGGAGTTACTCGTCCGACTCTGCACCGGCTAGGCAACAAGCAGCAGCACCACCCAGTCCAAAACCAACGCCAGTGGCGATTTTGAAACAGATTAACAAACACAACGAGGATGGTTCTTATACCTATGGTTTCGAGGGTGCTGACGGTTCTTTCAAGATCGAGACGAAGTTACCAGGTGGCGAAGTTAAGGGAAAATACGGATTCGTCGATGACGGTGGCAAGGTTCGAGTTGTAGAGTACGGTGCGAATCAATACGGATTCCAGCCAGCTGGTGAAGGAATTACCGTAGCCCCACCGACCTTGGTCGATGAAACAACTGGCAAGGATGGTCTTCAGATTCAAGGCTATCAAGACTATGACTATCAACCACAAGCTGCCAGAGCACCGGCTCAAGCTGCCCCACGTCAGCCCCAATATCAACAACCACCCCAATCGCATACCCAAGCTGTTTATGCACCAGCCCAACAAGCTCCCTCTCAACCAGCCCTACCTAAACCACCAATCTTCTCCCCAGCGACTTCTCGACAATCTGCCTTGCTCCAGCAGTCTTACGACGAACCCGCACCACCTTCTCAGCTTTACAATCAAGGTCCCGCTCAATTCGCTCCATCTCCTCCTCAGGAACGTGGCCAACCACAAACGCGCAGTCAGAGTGGTGGGATCCTCGATCAGCTCGCTAGAGACTACGCCCTGCCCCAAGGCGTGGCGCCACCGTTACACGACATCAGCTTCGGTTTCTACTAGCTCGTCTAGTCTCATATTATCGGTTCTATGACTGCCAGAAATCGCACAATGCACTTTCTTCAAATTTTTCTTTTCTAATTCATCCCTAGAGATTTAGGAATCCTCTGTCCTTAAAGAAAATGGATTGCAGGACATCACGTTGATGAGCGAGTGACCCTAACTCTCGATTCCGTGTATCGGCTACTACCGGAACAAGCTGTTCACGCTTCGTTGAAACTGATCGATCTATTCTGGCAAAAAAAAGAGAGAAGGGGGCCTATTTCGAGGCCAAACAGAAACGTCGCGTTTTACCTATTTTTTGTGACCCTTTCGAAAGTTAGTAGCATCAAGGTCAAGATACTTGAATCCTTGTTCCGGTAGTAAGCCTAGGTCCATGAACGTTGATCCTTTCTTGGGACGAAGATAATTGTTAGGCTCGTCAAGACAAATTCTTACCATTGACATCAAACCTTGAGAATTTAACGATTTGGACTAATAGTTTAGCGAAATTTTTCAACCCGCAGCACTATACATGCTCCCGAAATATGAAAAGAAAGATGAAAAGGAATGGGCCACGAGTTGCGTCGTGTCCGAGTCACGTGGGAGCTACACGTCTCTTCATTGTATCATTAGGTTATTGTAATGTAATTAAATCGAAATAAAGAGAAGTCATTAATAAAAAAAAAAAAACAAGTAAGAAAACGAAACCATGTTAATCCATCCTTGATCATATTCGAACAATAAAGGTCCGGGCTTGCCATTTTATTTTTATACTATCCTGAGAACTCGTAGAAAGGAACAAGGATATATATCTTGTCTACTATTGTTAACGTGCACGCGTACGTGATAGTGACTTTTACTTTCTTAAGATATCGAGATCAAGGAAACGTTACACGATTTTTTTTCTATATCAGATCGACGAATTCACACGGGCTCTTATTTACTAAATCTTCGATAATGACTGCCCCTGCACGATGGCAACCCGTTGTACATGCATGTAAATCCGGTTTTATAGTAACGAGGCGCGTGGTAACCCTGTTTTTTACGAGGTGAAACGAAACAAAGGCCTATTACCGAGCAACTAAATTAGATAATTAGACTCTAAAGCACGTAGTTTGTCTTAGAAAATTATTTCTTTTAATCTCTTTCACTCTACAGGCCTAAATTGCTATTATCATCGTCTTGGTTCCTGAAATTCCTGAAATTAACCATTTTAATTCAATTTGATTGTAATAAGAAGAATAGATGATCGACAGATCGTTAAAAAATTTTTACAAACACGACACAATCGCTGAACGGTATTGAAAATGAGTATCTTGGCAACCTGCCAGACAATCGCATCATAATGCACCTTTGTCCGAGGTGAGCATTACTTCATGTACATTGACCTTCTTACACGCAAGCGAGGACCGTTCGTGCATTTACTATGCAGCTGTGACGTTACGTGCTCGAAGATTCGTACTTTACGTAAGCGAGTCTATAAATAAATTTGCCTTGGCTATTGCCGAAGTCCCGTAAAATCGTAAATTACATGGCATTTACCCATAGCTCCAAGCGAAATCATGAAGAAAATTGTCTATCTTTTTCTTAATATATTCGAGATTATATTTTTGATCCATAAATTTCAAGAACATTTTTACTCTTATAAATCGTCTTTTTTATTTTAATGATGATCGTGGAACGGAATGTAGCTATCTAATTAAATTAAAATCATTTCCTTTACGTAATGGGAAAAGTAATATGGAAGGTACAAAAAAAAAAGGTGGGTGCATACACATACACACACGATCGAGAGTAACGAATGGAACGAACGAAATTAAATATGTACCTATGTACTACTACGTGTAACGATGGTGACGGCCGAAGGACTCCGTGAGCGTGAAAATAGGCGCGTGAAAATAACTTTCCCCTTCGAAAGTTTTAAGACGGTCAGCCGAGCATCGGTCGCGCTCGCATACTCCGTTCTCCGATTTTTGCTCGTGTTTATGCAGGGTGAATCAACTCCTATCATTATTTATATAAGAGCGATCTGCGGTACTTAATGTTACATCTCAGATGCCATAACGTTTTAATTTTATATTACATTTTTAATAAATACTATATGTGTATAACAATTTAATAAATTAACCAGTCGATTTGGTTGGTTACATGTTTCTTATTTTTCGATTATCTTAATAATAAAAGTTAACTCTCATAGAAATTTATTACCAATTTTCTTTATTCAATATTATTTATTAACGATAGCAAAAAGCATATTTTTGTATAATAAATAAATGTAGTGTTAACATTTTGTTTTTAATAAATAATTTTGTGTCATCGTCTAGTGTTGAATTGAGTAACCTCATTTTTTAAAGTCGATTAAAAAAAATTAGTGAAATGATTATTTGTTTAAAAATATTGGGTCAATTTATTGAGATATTAATAATAAGATATTACGTAATTCAACCTGGGTGTAGTAGTCCGACCGGGCACGTGCCCTTACTACGTCGATCCTCACGATCGGATGAATCGATGCCTCGAGTAAACGAAGACGTCACGATCCTCTCTCTCTCCATCTCTCTTTCTCTTTCCAGCACGTGCCAACCAGTCGTGGCTTCTCCATTGATGATCTTGAGAGCGAACTCATCGTGATAATGAAAGTAGGCAAGTGTGTTCTCCTCCGTGCGAACTCTATCTCTTCTTCGAAACGATAATAATTATGATGATGATGATGATGATGATAATGATCGGTAAAATGATGATTATGATTATGATGCTCGAGTAATTATCGAACATCGCGTGCTTACTCTACGAGGAATTTTTTTCTTTTTTACCTCGTAATCGTATAGTACATAAATATTCAATAAATTCGTAGCTTTTAATAAACATTTATGCGAGGCTAAATTATTCCGGAAATTACGGCTGATTTAGAAAGGTATCAATTGCATGCAACTCTCCCGAATTAATATTATATCCGGCTTAGTGAAAGAGAGAGAGAGAAAGAAAGAAAGAGGCAGTCTTAGATATCGACGACGATCTTTCCAGCACTTTCTTCTCGACAGATGTTTATTTCTCGACACGCTCGACGTGCCGTTATACTTTTATTTCCTCGCGGAAGATTCGATCGAACGATTGTGATACATATCTATCGAATATCCTGCTGTTTTTATTTTTGTGATCCGAGTTATCACAAACATTGTACACTTTCGTCGAAAGAAAATTTTTATGTATCACAAAATTGTGATAAATTTTTGTGTATCACAAAATTGTGATAAATTGTGATGAATATCACAAAGGCATTATTGTCACAAAATCTAAGCTTCGACAAATAATCTCTTCCAATTTGCTGTATCCAAATGAAGGACACAAAAATATCACAAAATGGATGGAATGTCCTGAAATAATATACTGAAAAAACAACTTGACTATTAAATCCATTCGCGGATGTATATGAAATTAGGCAAGACCCGTTCAATCTAGTCTTCACAACCTCACGCACGTACAATACGTGCCGGTTTTGTTGGTAGAAAGAGAGAGAGAGTAAACGACAAGAGGGAATCTAGGCTGTTACAATTTGGCAATGGACCCCTCCCGTAGAATCTGATTTGGCAATGGCCGTGCCATACAGGCCATCTGGGAATCTAATTCGCGTGGTGGTGTTCCAGTGCCGATGAGCAACGAATGCCTATCCAAGATGCCCCCACTATTGGCAAAAGCCTTCGTATAGGTTATAAAGGACCGCGGTGGGTACTATCCCACTGCACTCTCTCAGTGAAACTCTCGCAGGACCGTACCTCAACGTTGAACCCTTCACAAACGGAGACACCATGAGGATTCTACTGGTGGTATGTACCAGTATCAATCATATATTTAATTTTTTTAGTGGTTTACGTAAGACTTGTTCAGTCATTAGATATTCAGTGGTGATATTTACGAGTTCTGTTATCAAATTAGACATTTGCTGATAACAGTAGAGTACCTTTCATAAATTAATTATTTTCTATTTTGTTTATAAATTAATCATTATTATAAGAAATAAAAATTATTTAATTTTTTACCATTTTCAGTGCGCGTGTGTGTGTTTATATCTCTGATCACAATTACTGAACATCAACACGTGTACTATTAACATTTATAATTACTATTTAATTGTTAATTTAATTTTCGTGAGTCTGTGCTACTTTAGGTTAAACAGGTTAAGAATTATTATTTCAGCTTACTAAAATACCTCGAGGATTTCTAAGGATTAATTCTGAGAGCTCTCTTATTCATCTCTTAACTGGCAACAAAAATAACGGGACATATCAATTGAGTGCAATTTTACTTTCAGTGCAATTATTCTCTCATAGCATAGTTACCGGGATAAAGTTGCTACTTTCTCTTCGTTATTCGTAATTTTAGAACGATTACTATCGAGCAACTCTCTTTTGATCAACAGGTATAACCACAACCATCGTTAAATATGCAAAAATTTCACTTATCGCGATGACAGCCGGTTAGGGTAAAGCACCGGTTAAGTTTTTCTTGCGAAGTAAAGGACTTTCGTTCATTGAGAAAATAATTCGCACACTCTCGATTCAGTTATTCTTCGTGATATTACACCCACGATTATTTTCTTTATCCCTTTCAGAACGATCTCACAATTATAACAAAATTTCCACGAAACCAACGAATTAATTAACAAAAAATCTTTGTCTGGTATATACACCAGATCGATTCTATTCGCACGATATTTACGTAAACAAGTTTTACATCGTTCTCCATCCTGTTCTTTTTTTCTATGCGAACGATTTTTATACCAGTAGCAACATTTTACGTAAACGACCAGTACCAAGTGTAATCCGGCCTTTCTGTATTTCCTAGTTCTGAGCATTCCACTTTTCTCACATACTTCGAGCTCGCTACGGATCACGGCTTATGTGGGATAACGAAAGTATCGCAACTCGTCTTTCACGGTTAGACACCCTTACCAAGAATTTATTTCGACTGAAAAACGGAAATCTATATCTCTTTCTCTCTTTCCATCCTTCTCTCGCGTCATAAGCACTTTGATTCATTACCCTTTCAACACGCAACCTCATTATCTCCTACGGAGATAGAGAAGTGAGGAAAAAAATTCCTGCAAAGATCGTACTCGCTGTCATGTCGTAATCAGTGAAAGTGTATCAATTGTAATTAATCATAATTAATCGACAAGTTAACACTTTTTCCTATAAACGATAGTTTCATCGATAAAGAAAGTCTGGAGTTATGAAAAATAGTAGAATCACGCTAATATTTTATTCGTTCGTCTAAAACAAAAATTTTCTAATCACCTAGAAAAAGATCAGAGTTGATAAAAAGTGTTACCGATCACTGAAAGAAGTAAACGAGCGTGTTAATAGATCTCAACGATCTATTATTTAATTTCAATTATTTTTCTTCTTCTAATCACCCATCTAAACACACGTTTCCTCGTGTTTGATAGCTTAATAAGAAAGCGTTGTATCGGCACGATCGTTCCATCGCGTTCATACAGAACGCGTATAATAAGATAACGATCGTAATATACGATAAATAACGATCGAGACTAGAGTGCATTGTACGCGTGAGTTCATTTCGCGCGTAACAAAATCGATATCGAGAAGGTCTTTAAAGGGGCATTCGATTCGTTCTCACTTTCACCGATCGGCTAAGGGAACAACGCCATTTTTCGTTATCGGTGTTTTTTTTTTTCGTATTACGATGTCACGATTCGACCTCGTTCAAAGTTCACTCAGGGAATATTAATCGTTCGGACACTTTCGAAATTGATCGTTCGGTCGATCATTTCGTACAACCGATTTTCGATAATCTATCATTAAAATTCTATTGACGTATCGATTAGCCTTTTGAAAGAAAATTAATTAGAACTTTTCGTATAATCGGTCAATCGAATCGATCGGTAGCTTATCGATTTTCCAAAACCCAGTTCGGTTCGTTGGAAAAGCAATGAGACGGAGAAACCGTGCACGTTCGACTGCGAAAGCGAGGCTAATCCACATAATGGTCGCGAATCTCAACGCTTTCTTCGTGTCCTGGCGTTAGGCACGAGCGAGTATGTTTACTCTTCGATTTGCTATCATCGTTTTGTTGTGATCGATGATCCACGATCGATGCTTCATTTAATTTTCTACCTTACTTCAGTCATCCGGAAATTATCTCGTTGATCATGCTCGTTAATTGACGAGACAATACGCTCGAGTGATTCCTAATGTCTTCCTCCTAAAGTAAATAATTGAAGAGTGTATTTAAATAATAGCCTGAGTGCTCAAATTATGAATTAGATTTTATCATTACAAAGTGGTCTATTTGCTTTTGCCAATAACATAAATTTTGTTTTATTTATGCAAAGAAAAAGTTAATGGAACAATACTGTGTATTTTCTTGGATTTGTGTTTTTTTTTACACTCTTCAATTAATGCGTTCCTAATTGACACGATTAACACAAATATTCGATGCACGATCCGTCAATTGCAATGGGCTTCGGAAAATAGTCTGATTAGTCATCGAACTATCCCAAGAAAAAAAAGTGAGAGTATAGATAACGCAACTAGAGCTTCTTTCATGCACGCACAATGTATTTCTACGTTGTAAGTTTCTGATCGCACAAGGGCATGTTGGTCCTCACACCGCATACCAATGCTTGCTTTCGACGCCCATACTAAATGACTCACATTCACTCTCGGTCCTAACCCGGCCTCTCGCCATTCCACGTTCTAACCGTGACTTCCTATCCTTTTCTAGACTCACTTTTCATATCAACTTGCTTTACAGTTGCTTTTCTTCCAGGAACGTCGAAAGCAGCTCGCGTTCCTTGCACTTTCGAATCTTTTGTCTAGATGATGATAATGATCTCGATGTGGGATATTAAACTTGAGAGTAAAACTAGCCTGTCGTCGTGACCCTATTTTTTTCACACTTCCGCCGGATACCTTTCTACGGGAAAATAATGAAAGGTCTTTGGAGTTTATCTGTAGGGAAATAACATTCCTTGAGTCGAATGTTCACAAGTTCTTTGGAAAGATTCGGTTACTTTATATGCCTGCTCGAGAATTCCGTGACCTTGAATTTCATCCCTTGCCTCAGGGTCATCGATCGGTGATCACTTGTAATTTTGACATCACTTAGAAATGTCTTTATATCCTTCTAAAGTATGATTGATTAATCTCATTAAATTTCTAAGAAAAAAAATTGACCTTCGTAAAATGAGATTTTGATTAAAGTGGGACACCCTATATATAATAGTATAATCGAGAAAGCACATGAACGACTGTGGAACGCGTAAGAAGAAACTCGAGTCGCAAGGTCGAAGAGACTGGTAGAGAAAGAAAGAAAGAAGGTGATCTACGCACGGGCATTGTCTTAAAGAAAAACGCAATCGGATCGTGTCTTTCCTAATACTCGCCTGACCAGGTAGGCTCGTCATTAAAGCCTTCATCTCAATCTCATTCAACGCACGTACCATTCCAGATTTCACTTTCGAGCCTCTAAAAGCCCACCTGCTTTAGAATTTACACGGCGTTATAACTTAACGATCGCGGTTAAGCGTAACTGCGAGAGTAGCTTGGCTATTCGGTGGTTTCCCTTAGGAAATGCTTCGTTCGAACGATCATTCTCATTAGTATAAGACATTATATGACTAAATATGGAAAACCAGTGATGTTTGACTTTGAGTAGCCTAGCTACTCATGAATTTCTCCTTCGGAAATGCGTTTCCGCGAGATCGGCTATCTTTTATTCTTTGAGTAGCCTGGCTACTCAAAGGTTTCCTATCGGAAATACATCTTTTCAGCAAGCATTCGCTATAGCGTAGAATAATATCTCATTTATTGTAAAAATTCAGGACTCTTCGACTTCTTTAATTAACTTTACGAGGCCATCACTAAGAAATAGTTACTTTGTTGCTCGATATTCACGCAGCTTCCGCTTCCACGAAGGCATAAGTGCTCGATAAAATCGAAAGGTTTCTCCGTGCCGTTCCATGCGTTCGCATTCCTAATGAATACGAAAAAAAAGAGAACCTATAAGCTAGCTCGTTGGAGCGTACACGAGCAACAGCATCCTTTATAAGGGTACCACTAATGTTACTCTCAGCATCTCGAACACCATTCACCATCTCTCGGCACTTCAAAACGCCAATTTCCGCGTTCGTGTAACGCGTTACTTCCGTTATCAACGGACTTATCTTCAAGATATAAAATTGTTGATGAAACGAAGTGGTTTTACTGGAAAGATTTACGGGTACACAGGCGTATGGTTCTTCCTTTCTCTGGAAAGCCGAGAGAAAGAAGGAAAGAAACAGGAGAGAGGGCTTAAAGCAAGGCGTGGTACCGAATGTGTCCGTGCCTCTCACTGTATGTGACTGGCGTGCAACAACGTTTGCTTGATTATAGGAGCACGGCCTAACCGTCACGATTTTCCAGAACGAGTCATTAGACTTTGCTGGGCCCATTGGTACTATGATAATAAAGACTTTACTTGGAGTCCTTTTGATTTCATGATCCCTGGTTGCTTTAGGATCAAAGTTTCTGGGGCTTTCTTTCAAAGAACTAGGGTTGCACATTGTTTGATAGCTATGCTGAGAAATTGGACATGGATCATGTTATGGAATAATAAAATAAGTTTCGCTAGATTGACGTCCAGCCCGAGGAAGAAACGTGTTCACGAGACAAAAGGCTTTCTAGACCTGGAGCAGTGTCCGTTTAGAAGGAACGACGTGTATCGTGCTCAAAATCGATTACGATCTCTCGTTTCGTCAGCAACTCGAGCAGCTGGTCAAAGAAAGAGAGAAGCCGACGTTTTATTACGACGAGAAATGAATCGGGGCTCACGCCCAAGGGAACGCGATGCATGCAGTATACCGTTCGAAAGTCGCAATACTCAAGGACGTTCGTCTGGTATCCCAAGAAGCGTGCCTCGAATGTTCGCTGGTCGTGTTAATGAAATGCCCATTACGAAATTGTATTTTTTAATAGTCAAGTTTTATGCCGGCCCGTAGAACCTTCCATGCGTAGGAGATGATAAAAATTCTGATCGATATCAGACAAGCCTAAATATCAAAACTACAAGGGTTCATGACATTCGTAGAACCCCTAATCATTTCCTAGTGTCTATCGAAAGTTCTCCATGCGATATTATTCCACGAGAATTATCTAGAATCAAGATCGTTATCCGAGCCCACCCATATTGAAATAGCAAAGGTCTAGAAAGATTACCTAACGTGCGTAAAATCTGATCACGGAAGGTCGTATCTTAAGCTGATTAATCGTATGAATCATAAATGCTCGTGTGTACTCGTGATCTTCATATAGCACATTTCAACCTATATGATGTAAAAGTCTCTTGTTGGCTGAAGTTTCTAGAGAATACCCTTTGTATAACTGACTATCATTTAACACGGTTTCAATACAATGGGGTACCAATTTCCGTGCTGTATGAGGGTTACTAGTTCTTGCTCCAGGCGATCGATCTCGCGAGCACGCCGGTAAAAGTGACAGTCAAAGCAAACCGCGTTTCCTGTGGCTCGTCGCGAGAGGTGTGGTACGTGTGTCTCTCTCGTGTGTGAGCATTCGCTGCGGTTCAAGGAGATCAAGAGCCGTGTCGATCGAGAGAGCCACGCCAAGTTACGGCGGTCTGAATCTGAATCTCACGGTAAAGGAGGCATACCGGCAGCCACCTCGCCTCGTATTCGGGTCAGCCAACTAGTATAGTTGATATATGTATTACGTAAGAAGTGGGTACGAGTACAGGGCGGTTCCCACCGTGAGTAGCCTTACCGGAAGTCGAGACCACGTTTCGTCGTTTTCCAGGACGTTTGTACCATGCGGTCAACACGCATGAGAAATATATGTCTAGACGTACCAGCCTTCAAGGATTCATCCTAGATAGCCTCTGTCACATGATTAAATCTAGCGATTAGTGTGAAAGGATATGCATACAATTGCGTAGGTTTTCTTCCTGCTTGATGATCTCTTTGTATGTTTACATCGATAAAAGGATTATTTCTATTCATTTTAAAATAATATTCGAAGTGTCCCCATGGAGTAAAGACTACATTTATACGGAAGAGGAGTTGGCATTTCGACGAACCTGATTTCTCTTTTTTATATTTAACAAGACGAAGTATTGTGTGTAATATACAACCGATCGTACAATCAAAAATGGATTGTCTGAACGGGTAGGCCTTTCAAAGAGGAACGATCAAGTAATTTCAGGTTACCATTTATACGTGGATTACATGTTTGTGGTCGCGTAACGAGGGTCCGATCTCGTTCCGAGACGCCGATAAGGAATTTTCCAAGGCACTTGGCTCGCGCTCGCTTGAGTTCAGCGATCCGCGAAACTCGCTCTCTCCTTCGCTATCTTCTGCTTCCTATTGACTATAACCGTAGCTTGATGCGGATCCGGTTTCGTGCTTAGAAACCAGAATGTAATGTGGGCAGATCCCTTACGTTCTCCTACAACGATTATGTTGTGTATTCACGTGATAATAGAATTTCAACGTATCAGAAACTAAATAGATTTATTATTAACATACAATTAATTCAATACTAAGAGACAATTATTTTATATCTGTTTAATTGACATTATTTTTTTATTTACAGGTTCTCGCAGCTTGTCTGCTAACTTTATCAGAATCAGCTCGACCTGCAATTCGACCACGTGTAAGGGAGCCTCAAGTGTTTTACGAGGAAGAGGCTGACAATCAAGCCGCCGAGGGCGATTTCGAGTCTATTTATCAGCCCAGAACGCGTGCTCTGCCATCGGCACGCTCGAAAGAATCTTTACAGCCATCCAAAGCACCTCCCGTGCAAACTATTCGTAATTATAACAAAGTGAACGACGATGGATCGTTTACGTTTGGTTACGAGGCAGCTGACGGTTCGTTTAAAGAAGAGACCAGAGGAACAGACTGCGTAGTAAGAGGAAAATACGGTTACGTCGATCCTGATGGTAACAAGAGGGAATTCACTTACGTTTCCGGTAACCCTTGCGATCCCAATGCCCCAAAGGAAGAAGACGATGATCTTCCAGAAAAGCAGCAAGATGATGACCTTTCCGGGCCAGCGAATTATCCATCCGTTAGGCCAGTACCGATCGCAAGGCCAATTAGACCTACGTATCAGCCGAGCACTACTCGCGCTCCAACGACCATCTTCCAAACGCAATACCAACTCGATGACGAAGCTAGCCAAGAGCTAGAAGAAGAGGTTCACAAACCAGTCCAATTACGACCCACGGCTTTCAGGAAGCCTCAACAAGGTTTCCTCCCAGTATCACCATCGACAGCTCTTTACGAGCCATCGCCGACCAGCCCATCTCAATTGTACAGAATAGCGTCCACCTCGAGCGTTCAATACCAGACAACTGCCGCTCCTACGGAACGAACCCCGTCCACCATAGCCCCGTTAGCTTATCAATCACTCGAAAGCAGTACTCGCAGGCCAACGACTCGACAACAAGTCCGTCCTCAGTCCGTTGCCATTACACCCAGGCCCCACATAGCTCAAGTTGCTGCCCAATACGTCTCCCCGAGTAGCACCGAACGATCCATTGCATACAACGCACAATCACGGCCCGCCCCGAGCACCTCGAATCATCTTCGCACCAGCAACGGCCCCTCAACCGCATCTCATCTCGATTTCGCCGCGGAGTTAGAGCGTTACGTTAACACGGTCGGTGTCCCCTCGAAGCCCACCCAACAAGCTGCACTCTCACCCTCGAGAACGAAGCTAGGTCAGACCACGGTGACCACGGTAGCCGCGGAACCCATCTATCAGTCGGAACTGATTTACGACCCCGCAACTGGTCAGTACAATACCCAACTTTATCAGACTTTACCCCAAACGGTAGGCGACTTTAGCCTCAGTCACAAACTCCAACCATTCGTAGCCCAGCCACAGTCCCTACTCGGCCTCCAGCAGTTGCAGCAAATCCAGCAACATCAGCAACAGGCCCAGCGTCAGTCCCCCCTATACAAGCAACAACTTCCCCAGGCCGTCCCATCGGCATCAGCCTCGGCCGTAACCGTTGCCCAGCCTCAGGAACTACTCTACAGGAAGCAGCAGACCCAGTTGCTCATGCAGTCTCAAAATCTCTACGCCCAGCAACAGCAAAGACGACAGCAACAGCAGCAACAGCAACAACAACCACACAGGCTTCAATTGCTGGAATCTCAAAGAGACCCACAAGCGTTTTACTACATCGCACCAGCGAGATCAGCCGGTGGGGCGAGTGCACCCTTAACAGCCAGTCAAATCGATCAGTACTTACGTTCCAGCGCAGCAAACAATTATTGATCGAACCGGGTTAGGGAGACAGCGATTCGTTTTTATATATTCGCGATTTATCTTCAGGGTCTTCGAAAACTATCGAACGGGTTAGGCTCGTTACGAGTCTTCTAGGAAAGCTGTCAAAATCGTTATATTTGTGATCTATGTACAACAAAGCGGCAGCTACGCGATTAGTATATATTTATGTATCTTGTTAGGTAATGGAAACTGAAGTGTTTCACCAGCAGGAAGAAAGAGGGGTCTAAACGTTGAGCGATCGTCGAACGTCGTGTTGTTACGAGCTCGTAAAAGAAAAAATGATTAGCAGGTATAAACATACCGAAGGACAACGATAATTCTTTCAAAGATCGAACCATTTCTTTTGTAGCGTGAGAAACGCGAAAGCAATGATCTCCGTGACGCAATCACCGGCAGCAATATCGATACGAAAATATTTCAAGCTCGCTTGATCGGGATCGATCGATTATCTTCGAGTTCCGACAATGAGGACGTCGCTGATTGAAAAGTAGCCTCGAAACTCGTTTCTTAAATTATTACTGGCCTACCTACCTGTCCTGGCGCTTTTGAACGCTCGTACATGTCGGAACTGCTACACCTATCCGGAGATATTCCGTGTTACGTAATGCCCTCGGTGAATTTTGCAAGCTTATCTCGCGAGTAGGGATAACTGGGGAACGTGCAAAAGAGAATTGCAATGTACTTTCATTCGGCGTGGTCCGGACTTCTCGTAGGGACACCGTAACGTTCTATTCGCAAGAAACCGCAACTTTCTATTTGCATTCTCTGTCACACGAGGGGAACGAGAATCGATTGGAGTATCAGATTTCGTCTATGCGTATCTTTAGAGATCCACTAGTCCCATGACAAGCGTGACAATATTTTTTATTTAAAAAAAAAGTAATGTTAAATTGACGAAAAAAAATAATGGGCTCGTGGCTACCTTTTCTTCTATCTTATCTCCCTATCTATTTTTTTTTAATTATTTTATTTCCGCTGTAAATAATACGCTTCCCATTTAGTATTAACGCATTAGCGATTTGTACGCACGGAATATTTTTTTTTTTTTTATTGACAAATAATAAATCCTACTCTACAGTTGTTTTTATATTATTTGTAAAGGAGACGAAAAAAAATGTGGTTTGGAAAATGAATTTTGTATATTGTTTTATCTCTGTGTCTGTGTGGGTGTGTGTATTCCTCCTACCCCTTCGAAATAAGTTCGCGTTCAGCGTAAATTTAACATTATTTCCGCGTTTCATATGATACCATGTCGGAAGAAATAAAAATAGAGTTTCGCGAGGATTCTTAATCAGGACATTACGTCGATGAGTTTCTAACTCGATGAACTAAATGACGTTCATCATTGTTACGCTCAGCAAACAGCTTCAGCTCGTGCACGCATCGTCTAATTTCACGCTAACGACTTTATTACGAGGAAGATAATTTGCAGAAATAGAGTATTTTACGGAGACACGCGTATACACGTAATTTTGACACGCGACAGCCTGCGAAGTTTAAGCCCAACCCGGAAGGTAGTTACTCGTGAGAGGAAAAAAAAGAGGGAGAAGCAATTAGAAAAGCGAGGAAGCCAGCTAGCGCTGAGTTTTATTGTCTTACGTCATTCGAGGGCACGCTTTGTTGATACCCCACTACTTTTTCCTGGAATCCAGAACTTATATCGTGATATGTAATAAGATCAGATAAATTGCAGACAACGAACAGTTTTACGAGTAAAAGCAATTACTAATAAAAGCAAAAGAAAAGTTGTTTTACCGTGCCCAATTCTGAATAACATACCCGAGTTCGGTGGCACGTAACAAACATGTAACCTTGAACTTGGTGTCAGCGAGCAAGCAAAGGAGAGACCGAGGTCACGGTTTATTAATGGCGTCACGGTCCACCTGAGACCGCAGATTAACTGGGGAAAGTGCCAGCTGGACTTTCTACACCGAGCTCTCTATATTACCGGTAGAAACGAAAGGAACAATTACTGCGTTGTTCCGAGCGACCGAGAAACGTGACGATCTTTCTATCGTCGAACTTATCGTTAGATGGTAGCAAAGGCACTTGACTTTCCATCGGGACAGTCAATAAATACAGTTCAGAGTAATTATACCAAGTTATAATGTACATATATCACGAAACATGAAGTCACGTTAGGGTCAAAATGAAAGTTATATTTTTTTGGATAAAAATGTAGGGTGGATTTATGGTTTGATGAACGTTGGCGTTAATGAGACTACCTATAACGCTTTATCATGCAGGATGAAGAATATATGTTACTATCTCGTGTGCAATATCCTTCGTCCTACTCAAATGTCAGAAGGATGTGGTATATTCAACTACATATCAATCATATTACTCAGCTAGATCTCGTTAATAACTCTGAGCCGTATCTAATAAACGAAAAATTAGCGTGTCTATGAACAATTCGTCGTATTTCTTCTGTCATTGGCAAAAAAAGTAGAACAGAAATCGGTTTGATCCTACCAGCAGGCTAACAGCTACACTCAGGTATAACATGTTGCCTATTCTCAGGGATAGGTAAGCAAAAACTTTAGGTGAGTCATCTTCAAGAGAACCGGTTAGCTACGCCTGCGATATTAATTATGTATTCGGGATGAGAATCAGTGCATTTCTATTGAGTATCGATGCTACTCCGAGTAACAAGGACAAGCATGCGTGGGATTTAATCACACAATTCCATAACGAGACAACGTATATAAATCACAGTCTTGTCGAGAAGACCTCTTTCTCGAATCCAACAGGAAACAAATCCCGTGCTTTTAATTTTTGTAGAATAGTCGTTTGCGGTATTTGGCAATTTCCTACTTGGTTAATTTCAGAATGAGGACAGTGAGAAATGTAAGAATTTAGATAGACAATTGGCATAGCGGGGTGCCGAAAATGGTAAATCTCGTCTTGTTCCCAGAAGATGAAGATGACTGTTCCTGTCTTTCTTTTTTTGGTTTCTCTAAAGAATTTTCATACCAGTTAATCACAATTTTATGAGGTGATCTAGAAAGTTAGATATGTCCATTAATTTATTTTGGGTTAAAATTTGCTTGAGTTGACATAAAAAATTGTCCTTTTCTTTACGAGTACAATGTTCTATGTTCTCACAAGTGGAGATAGCCGATACGTTGACGCGATGTGTTGTGTCGTATAGAGACAGCATCAAAAAGTCAGCGACGAAACGCGAAGGAAATTGCATGATGTAATAATTGTCCTGTGGGAGTGCCTACACTCGGGCGAATACCACAATACGAGAGTATTGCACGCTATGGGAACTATTGTTACAGATTTTACAGTCTACTACTGTTCTTACTCGCCCGCTAAACTCCCACGTGGCTTTCACTTGTCCCCGCGAATCCGAACTTCTGTCCTCTTCCGTCGGCCGTTCTCCATATACCCCACCTCTTCCACCTCCAACATACTTCCGTTCGTTCTAATTTTCATACTTGACGCACTTTCTTCGAAAATATTTTTAAACTCGTATTATTTCAACGTTTTACTTATATGTAAAGTGAAAAAGAAATTTAAGTGAATGAGATGAAAGTTTCTATCTCTAGATCTAACGAAATTTGAAAAACACAAAACATCTATGAAAATGATTTACATCGAATAAAGGGAAAACTGCTCGAATGTTGAAGTATTACAAAATGTATATGTACATCTTTTAATTGTAGCGTAAAAATTGAATGAATAATAATGAAAAAGTGATCTAACAAGATTGGAGTATTTTGATGATATGATCAAGTTGGGTACTCTCTAAGTAAAGAGCGTTTAGAGATCACCAAGGTTATGGGGGGAACGCTGAGAGGGAGCGAAGAAGGTGGTGGCTGGCTGTTGTGTCACTCTATATATAACGGCTCTCAACACCCCACGCGGTATTGAGAACGTTCACCGCATCTGCGGTAACATGGTTTCCAGTTACAAGGTACTTAGACCCACGCGCTTCTTTCGGTTTCACGCGGTCTCTTTGATAATTAAACATCATACGAATCAATAAGTTTTACAATCTTGTATCAATAAACAAAACTTTCTATTGTGAAAACACAGTGATACCCAACGAGACATTACTTAAAGTGAAGAATGTGTTATATAGTGTGCGGTATCGATCATTAACACAACGACAAATTCATACAAAAAATAATAATAAATATTTCGCGGTATAAATAACAGATCGTGTTAGATCCTATATCAGTTTCTTATTTTTCAAGATGACGCCATGGCTGATGGCAATCTTCTGCCTGGCAACGGCTGGCTGCTCGAACGTTACGGATCAGCAGACATCGGAAACTAATCACAATCATCAAGTGGCTATCTTGAAGCAGATCAGGAAGGTGAACGAAGACGGCTCGTATACTTATGGCTACGAGGCTGGCGATGGTTCGTTCAAGGTACAATATTATTTCTCACGATTACCAATGCGATCAGTATGCTAAAAGTTGCCGCGTATCGTAGAAATCTAGAGCTACTTCTTTTTCGAGACTATTCGTCGAGTCAAGTACGCGTTGAGAAAGAGAAAGTTTGTCATCTGAAAGCAAGGAAACAATCGTTGTATTGTCAGGTTGAGAGCCGCGACGTTCTAGGCAACATCAAGGGTACGTTCGGTTTCGTCGACGCCGAGGGTGAAATAAAGAGGGTCTCTTATTCATCTTCTAACGGGACGGGCTTTAAAGCGACCTCCGTATCGCCATTGCAGGAACACATTTCGGTAGTCCAGAGTATACCACGTGTCAATCGTACCAGTGGCGGTAGCAGCACGACAACGACCAAGAAGCCTAGCGTTGTGTACGCTACAACGGAGTCATCTACCAAGTCCTCGGTCGTCCAATCGATTCCAAGAACGAGGAAGACAACGACGACGTCAACGACGACCTCAACAACTCCAAGTACAACCACTGAGTCACCTAAAAATATATTCAGTCATTACTTGAAAGGTAGTGCTAAGAGTAGGCCTCGTTTCGTGATAAACGGCCAGCAAAGACCTATTGTATTCGAAGAAGAACCTGAAGAGCCTGAAGATTCTCAAATAAATCGACCTAGCACCGAAGAAAGGACTGGTAGTTATCGGAGGATCCTGTTTGCCAAACGTCCAATTGATCAAAATTTGAGACCGATCACCGAGGATTTCGTGGAGAGGGACGAAGACCCTAAAATTACGACTGGGAACAACTTGAGACGTCAACTACACGAAGACACCTCGAAACCCGGTTCTTCGACAGAAAATATTAATAATGATGAGCATTCTGATGTTTACGGTGGAGCCTTGTCGACTACTCGTCCTTTATTCACGACTACAACTCCACCCAGAGTCCTTCAGCGTGTACCTGGATCGCGTATTGAGAGACCTAAGCTATATGTGAATCGAGAGAATTTAGGGCCTGCGAGATTCGATGATGGTAAATACGACGGTCCTAGAGTTTACGAACCTGAACCGAAGTCTACAATAGAAGAACAGTCTACACAACCGATCTTAATTCGTGGACCATCAAGAATGGCAGCTGAAAATCGCGAGTACCTTAGACAGACCACCGAACCCATTTTTGTCAGAGGTCAGGCTGAATCATACGTTCGAGAGTTACAACCGAGAATCTTGGTACCTGCTCAACAAAATAATATCGACGAGGAACCATCTTACAGGTCAATTCCAATCGGTAGGCTCCTGTATAGACCCGTGGCAAATCAGCAACAGCTTTACAGCACCACTACCGATGCCAATGTTCATTACTTGACAGATAGTCCAACAGTGGAGCAAGAGGAGGAGGCTAGATTAGCGATGAACCAAAATTACGCCAGACAACGACCTTATCCTCGGCCATTGATCTATCAGGATCTGGAACCAAGAGCGAGACCCATTTTGAGACCAATTCCACAGCCACCTGCTTCTCAACAGATCGAGGATCGAGAGTATCAACAGACCACACCAGATTACGTCTATCGAACCACACCGATAGCTTTACCACCGGAACCACCAAATCCAATTGCTCCTCCTCTAAGCCGACGTGACTTTCAAGTGCTGCTTAGACGTTTACTGGTCAGCCAATATGGAGTCCAAGCCCTGTCCTACCCAAAAACATATTTGGAGGATGCTCTTTATGATCAACAGCCTTATCCATCTTACCAACCGGGATACCAAACACCAGTTCCGAGACCTGACCTTGCTTACGATCAACAAGTGACTATGCAATACGGAGATCGTGTTCCATTGAGACGTCCAGCTTTCAACAGAGGATTGAACCCACTCTATCAGCCTAATCAATACGACGATTACCAGGACGGCAGGTACGCGAAACGAGTTTACAGACAAAAATTCTATACTCAAGAGATTCCTGATGATGGAGATGAAATCTTACCACCACCCATCAGGGAGGCCTTGCTTTTGAGGATGCTGCAACTGGCTATTAACGCAGAACGGCCAAACACCGTGATCCCAAACGCCATCATGGGCACTACAACACCAGCTTCGAGATACAGAAAGGTCGGTCCAGTTAGAAGCGTTCAGATTATCACGGACGACGCTGACGAGGACAAGGATGTTATGAACAAGAAGATGTAATACCGAAAGTATCTCGTTAGAAATTGATAATCTTTTTTTATCTATTAATTTATGTAGTATCTTGTTCCTCGATGATGAAACATGATTTCGAGTTGAAGTTCACAATAAATTGAGCGCCGTTTATCCAGCACAGTTCGAACGAAACTTAGATAATTTAGGTTATGTTGCTATCAACAATTATTTATAGGAGACAGTTAATTAGTTGTTAGTCAGTGATCTTTTCTTTTCAGTCCAAAGACACGTCGATGATCAAAGTTTACCAAAAATATATTTTGCTAGCTTTAAGGTAACCCAAGTTTGGTGTCCTGTCTATTGTAAATATGTTAACTAAGCTAGTGTAAAATATGTAATGAAAATAAAACCGCGAAAGATGGTAGATAATCGAGCGTGAGAATTCGTTTCATCATGCACCTACGAGAGAGTCGGCCGCTCACGCACACGAAGAAAGAATAATAACGTGTCTAAGTCTCTCGGTAATTAGCATCACGCGTTGCGACATCGACAGTCGGACGTGCAAACGAAACGTTGCATGAGTAGTTGAGAACTCGTAAGACGGAAATCATAAGATCTTGCCGGAATCTTGCTAAATACTCCTACTACGTTTTATGGAGATCAGTATATCAACGAAATTTTATTTCCTTTTTTCATAATCAGTCAATACTCCAATTACAACGGCTATTGTCTAACCCTATACATCATGACGCACAAGGATGATCAAAATTTCTTTTTTTATGATTCTTAACATGCCCACGTGATTAACATATTTACCTAATCCAGTTACTGTCAGTTTTATAAACCCGATATGCTAGGCTCGTTGGAACTCGATCAGCAGGCACGTGAGTTTAGGTTTTTTCTATAGCGTTCGCCCCGGACGTTTACACTCGTGAAAGGTTACTATTAGTACCTGGAGACATTCGACAGGATACCAAGATTTCCGGCATTCCACGAGACCACCATTGACATGGACGTGGATTTTCACACGGGATCTAAACGCGATAACGAATTCTACAGGTGGATTACCTAATTAGAACACCCGTTGTTGTACATTTTTCTTCTTACTCGTGGAAAGTTGGAAGCCACGAATAAAGGAGATGCACTAGCTATCTCACGGTAAGGTGGATACATATAAGGTAATCATCATAGAAAAGAACTATACGTTTACATATATAAAAACAACACTGTCGTCTTGTTTAATCATTATATACAGAAATACGAAAAGGAATAATAATTATACTGACTACCGATAAGATCTTGATTACGTGCTAGCTGTACATTTTCGGTACGACATATCTCTGCGAGGTACGCGTTACATGAACCTACGAGAAACATTCTCGTGAGAATCTCTATCATACTTGATTAGTTGACACCACGGAAACTTTGGAGTGAATGGAGGCACTACGTGGTACGTTCTTAAGACTCTCGACATCATCGTCGAAGGTATATGGGGTAAAAGGTTCGGTTTGTACACCGACATCCTCGTAGTCACATTCCAGTGGGTCCTGTTCATAAATAACGTCGTGACTACGAGGACGAGCTACCGAAGGTATCCATGGTTGTGGTACACCTTTTCCTAGCGCTAAGAAGACAGCTGCTGTTGACAACAACACGACTGAAGCTACACCAAATACCAATCGCCAGGAGCCAGCGATCTGAAATTATATTTAACATGAATAGACATCGTTAGACCAAGTTCTTCCTTTAAAATGTCAAGAAGGTATCCGTTGATTCGCTCACCGAACCATGAAGAGCCTGTGTGACGAAATAATTAGCAGCCAAGAGTCCCGCTGCACCTAGCGTGGAACAGAGTGCACAGGCTGCAGCAGCGCAAGCTGGTGATTCCGCGGGTGCCAAATCAGCTATAGCAGCTAGAGCACCAGCAGGTGCTGTCCCGGATACTAAAAGAGCTGCTATACCCAACCAAGCCGCGCCTAAAGCTTGGCAACCCGCGTATCCTGCGACGAAGAGCAAGGCGGCTGGTATGAAATGAGCTGCAAGAGAAGAATATAAATCACGAGCCGTGACGGCTGTTGAAACACTAGACGTAGATTGATCAAAGATAACAGTATGGTGAGATAGCAAGAGATAAACAGATTTCGTGAAACCTATGTCGTAGACGAAACGATTTGATGCTGGAAATGACAAAAAGTGTGTCACGTAATTTTCTTATCGTTAATTTCCTGGGACCAATTTCTATGCTATCAGTATGAATTTATGTACCTGTGTAGACGACTAGCTTTCTTGCTGTGGTCGTCGAAACTATTCTAGACTCGCGAACGTGATCTACCAGGAGACCGCAGGTTAAGGCTGCCATGAAGTGTCCGATATGAGGTAACGTGGTCAGTACAGAGTCCTACAACACGTTCCAATATGATGACTCATAATCCTATCAACAAAAATCCTATAACAAGCCTTACATTGGCTGTGGAGAATCCGTATATGAGTTTCAAATATTTTGTCATGCCAAGAGCGAGAGTAGCATCACCCCATTGATTACCCATCGTGGCTACCGCCGATGCCCATACTGGAACGGACCTTAATAATTTTCCCCATGGTATCACGGCAGCCTGTTATCATAATCGACAATTTCACTGCATTAAAAAAAGAAATTCATGATTTCATAATTACAAGCGTCAGGAGAATTCTTACGTTCGTGTCATGCTGATAAGATTTCGGTGTGTCCTTGACGAATCGTCCGAAAGCAAAATACCAGCACAAGGCTAACAGCACCAAACCGTAACACAGAGAATCTCGTCCAAACGTTCTAACCACTGCTGTGCCTAGCCAGCCAGTTAGGCAGTATCCAACACTGACAGCTTTCGAAAAAAATTAATTCATTATTAACCAGATATGATCTATACTTTCCATACCTCGATATTTAAGTATACGTATGCTATAATTACCAGCGTAACAACTGAAATACCAACTCCTGTGATTGCTTTTAAACCAGGTCATAGCTAGCATGTGAGCAGCGGGCATAGTAGCACCCTAGGACGAAGATAACTCAATGATTCGATTAAAAATACATTTTCCTTACTATTAATACGCTATAGATGTTATTGTATACTGATATCATTTTTTACTCACAGTACAAAGTCCTTGAAATAATCGAAGAGCAACATGTGAGGGTCCCCGCCACGCAGCTGGCACCAGGATGGATGCCAAACAAGCACTGAGTACTGCACGAGAAAATACCATAGAAGGACCTGATCTACCCCATACCAAACATCCTCCTAATATTGGTCCAGCTACTTGACCCCATAGAAAGGCTTCTCGCATTATCGACTCTGTTCGTTCCTCGGGTGGTAGCTGAAATATATTATCATTTTTTTTCGGTAGAGCAATTTTTTTTTTCCAAGTTTTGATCACCATTCTTAAACCCATTCAAATAGGGCTTATTAAATATCTTTGTTGTGACGTATGCTAAAAATTGATTATATACAGGTCGTTTCAAATTCATATTTAATTAATATACCTCCAAGAGGATAACCTCGAAATCCTCGGTACGATTTCGACTGCTGATGTTAACCAGCATGTCACAATGCCAGGACGTGTCGATAATCGCATGGTTGTCTTCCTGATTGGCAAGCAAAGCAACGGACGAACTCACTTCGACCGCACCGCAAAGTGCAAAACCAGCTGCAACGAGTGAAGCGACGATGTGTCTCGCTCGAACAGCCGCTGAAATGATCGAGAAAACTTTCATTGTTCTCGATTGTCCTTTTTCCCGTAAAATTCTAGTCATTTTTATATTTATTTAATGATTTTTTTTCACGTATACGCTTGAATCACCAAGACTCGTCCTTTCTCGACACTGGCACAACACCCAAACGTGTTTTTTCTCCATTTTTGTGTTTTTTTTTACGTAAGCGTTTGTATACATTCTCTCATTATCATGATTTTCAAACAAGATTGGACGAGGCTTTATTTGAGTTTGATAAAACTCTCGCGACTCTCGGTCGCGACGAAATTCATGTTGCTATGAAACTTTCCTTTCTACTTTCGTTCACATCAGCATACGTAAGAAAAATTGTTAGCAAAATATTGTTCATAAAATTTAAAAAAAACGTTGCAAGTACCCAGGGAGTCTCAAGAATCTTTATCTCGAAAAAGCAAACAAATGATGAACCATACAAAATGGTAATAATTTTGTTTAACTTGAAATTGAAAAGAGTATTGGAGTTTACGAACAAACCTCGAACCTCCTTAGCAGCGTGCTTTATTTGGATACTACCACGTTTAACGAGGTGCACGCTACCTCTCTTGACGATGTCTGCCATCTCACAAAACTTTGCAACCGGGAGTTCGAGAATGACATCTCCTGTTTCTTATCGCGTCTAGGCCTCGTGTACGTTCTTTTTATTCGACGTTTCGGCTATCTCTCGCACGGGACAGATCGTCAAGAATATATTACAGCCGACCTCGACTTTGGTTTGGCAGTATGATGTAACTCACAAATAGACTATGTAGTTTTTAGTCGTGATAACGTTTGTGTATGTATATTGTATATACATCACTATTTTATCGACGTCATTTTCTTCCGCCCTCCCATTTACACTGCGTGAAACTGGTCTAACGCAAATCATACCGGTTCCATATATCTTTATTATAACGTCCGTTAAATTTATTTATCAATCGTGTCTTTTAAAACATTTTTACAATTCTACAAATTTATTTTTGAGTCCCTCAATTGCAATAAAATTTTAAGTACTCCATAAAAATATTTTTTTACAAAATCCCATCAACTTTAGAAATATTTTAATAATTCTTACTTATTTTTCGTTTTTCACTTTACCTTTCATTTCGAGAGCCGCATGTCTCAACTGGACGCTGCCCCGTTTGAGTCGTACAAGCGCCGCCATGGTTATCAAATGAACGACCTTATCGATTGACTTACCGTCCCGTAATAACGATAATTCAAATACATTTTGTTCACTATAGCCTTCGTTACTTTCTTTCTCACACGAGACACCAGTAGAACAATTCGTACGACCTGAGTTGCCCAAAGCATACTGAGCTTTTTATTGCTAGTACGAGTGAATGAACGTCTCCGTTAACGAGACTTGATACAATAAGTACTCATGCCGGGTCAGCCTTGAAGCACCGTCCCTGCCCTGGTATCGTAATATTCGTGTGTTACTTTGATGATTCTAAACAAAATATTACAAATTCCTGATGATTTGTCAAATAATTCTTCCATTTAATTATATGTTTTATTGTTATGTTTGATATTGGCAATATTGGATATTAAATTAAGGTTTTATTAATGGTTAAGTGTTTGTGTTAAATTGATAATTATTAAGATTAAGCAACTGGGATGGGCGGAAAAGAAATGTATAAATGAAAAGGAGAAAACGGGTTAAATTTGAGTGCTGCCATCTGGTGTCGTGCAATATAATGTATTTATTGGAAGGAGAGTGGTCGAATATTGAAGATAAATGACATAAGCGTATCCTGTCTTGTTTTATTCCTTAATTTAAAAAAATAGTTGATAATGTAGGGAATGATTGTCGGTATAAACTATTTTACCCTACATCGATAATCTTTCCCAGGTCTTTTGAAAGTAGTTTATTCGTAAAAAAAAATAAATAATTAACTATAATTCCGATTGTAACTGTCTGCAACTTTCACTTAATTTTTTATTAAATTAAAATCGTTCTTCAAACTTTCACACGTAGAGTGCTGCCATCTCGCAAGGATTATCATCCTTCTATAATTTAAGACCCATAAAATGCATGATATCTACGGTATCTACACTCTATAAGCCTCTTAGGTGCGTTAGAAAAATGATACTTCATAACACAAGATGGTAGCACTTGAGAATTTTTGGCGCGAAATTAATATCACTTTTAAGGTTAGACGATCTTTCAAGTTAATAAATAAAAATCATTAATCATGCATTCATTCGACAATCTTTCAACGGATTTCCTACACAACAATTCAAGCTACAATCCTCCAGGCAACGAGAAATTAAAACGTCGCGTAAAACCGATTAATCTGACGTATAATGAAAGAGCAATTATCGTTCGGTACGATGTTGTACTTATTACAACGTCCGACAACGTAAAAAAAAAAAGGGAGAAACGTTTCATCGATGTACAACCTTACACATGTATGTAACGATACGTAAGATGCGTCATCATAATTTTTGAAAAAAAATTAAGCGATATGCCAGCTCCTGCTAACGTTCCATTAACGTACAATATTCGTGAAATAAACAACGTCGAGCTCGCACGATTCGGCCGTCCCTTATATTGTCTTTCTCGTTGAGAAAAAAAGAAAGAGAGAGAGGAGTTCACTCGTAATTGAAATATTTGCCCGAAGAGTTCATCGTTCATTCTTTCTCGTTTAATACGCTTCGCGAGTACTTCAATCATCGCTTTGTAATTAATTTTAGAAAAGAGAAATTCTCCTTTCTTACCATACTGATTAAAAAATAATAAAAAAGTACAGGGTTTGTCGTATTAATTATCATGTCGTAATCAATTATTGAAAAATCAACAAGAGTTTAAATGAAACTTATAAAAATGATTAATGCATAAACCTATACTATGATTTCGTAGGCAATATTTGTAATAATTAAAAATATTAAATTTTATATCGTTGTAATAATTAAATTAGAAAATGTTTCTTGCAAAATTGGACGATAAAAATCGTCCACGAAACGAGTGCACTTTCGTGCAATTATATTCGTTCCTTGGCCAGCTCGAGATAAATAACAAATAAATGAAAGACGAGATGGTGGATCACGCTGGACCGGTTCGATTTTATTCAAATTATTATTTCGTACCGTAGATCATAATATCGAAAGGCAATTATTGTTCGTCTCCTGGTACGTCGAGATTGGTAATTAAGTTGCCCCTGCAATTGAATGGACTCGCGTATGTCTAGCACATAAATACGAGGCCTTACCCTCTCGTGCCTTTGTCCGATTGGTGCTTCTCAATAAATCAGGCACATTCTCTTCTCTTTTTAATGGGCAGGATACGAAATGGTATAAAACCACCAATTAGCGATTCTTACGCGAGTCAACGAAAAAATTATCGGCGACATCTCGAAAATTAAGCGAATAAGACTGCACGAGCGAAGTTTATTTAAAAAAAAAACAATTTCATCTACGTATTTAAATATTACTAACGTTTAACAACATTTTATAACATGATAATAATTTTTTTCACGAAAAGTGTATAAACATTAAGTACGTATTGTTCTGCTTTACGTTGCTAATAAGTTCGTAATCTTATTCCGAGATACAAAGAAGAGCTTTAATTAGTCCTAATTAGAGACTAGCGACGATTTTATAGTACTGATTATCGATTTCAAAAAAATAGCAACCGGCAATTAGTAGCGGCTTTTAAGGGATAAACTCGGTCCGTTAATTTGCTGTTCGCGAATACGGCGATTCTAATAAACGTTGCTTTTCAGAAACAGCATTAGTTCTATCAAGAAAAATTAGAGATACTACTACAAATTAGCAATTCTATGTTCGAGATTAAATTAATATCATAAAATGATCATTTGTCCACTTAAAATTTCATTACATCGATTTCTACAATTTTCGTCCAATTAAAATTTGTCTACAATCTAATCATTAATCATTTCTTAGCAGTTCATGCTGCTTATTTGTTGAGTAGTATACTTATTTTTGATACAACAAGCTTAATAAATCGTATCACGTTCTCGATATTCTTACATTTGAGATTACCGGTGTTTGCAATGAGTGCAAGAGAGACAGACGTATGGGGATACATACGAGTGCGAGTGAGACACAGCTAAGGGAGTTTGCTCGAAGTGGAGGTCAGGAAGCTGGGATCAATCGCACTTTTAACGGACCACTCCGGGAACGAAATCCTCTTTCCAGTCGTCGCATCGACTATTTGCGCTTCGAGTATGTAAAACGGTCAAGTTTCGAGTCCGTTGAATATTCAAGAACCACCCACTTACCACGACGCGAGATACGATTCGAATCTCACGCACGTCGCACGAACTTTGCTTCAAGTTGTTGTTGCGGATCGACACTTTTTTTTATTATTTTCACTTTTTTTCTTCGTTATTGTTCAATGGTATTTTATGGTATTTTGGTAGAAGGAATTTTTGTTAAAGTGTAGTAATCGGAGGTTGGATCATTGGTACACAATTTTATTATTTTGTGATTTGTAAGAAAGTTAATAGTTAATAGTAATGATATTGATATATACTATTTACACCCTATTTTTTTTGTATCAAATAATTTTATTCAAATGTAACAAATAATTTGTGCAAAAAAGAGTATTTGGACCTTATTATTTTGTGTAAAAAAAGAATTGGGTCTTTATAATATTTTATGTTATTAAAACTGTTTACTACAAATTTTTGAATAGACATAAAATAGTCGAGGTGTTGATCGAAGCATTCATTAAATTATTTTTAATATAGAAGAAAAAAAAAATTACTTTTTCAATCGACTGTAGCGTTGATTTACACCCAAATTGATTCGCCAGTCGACTAATTGCGATATCTTGACGGACATCTTGTCCATCAACTTCTTTTTTCAACCTTTCTTTTCTTTGATCTCCATATACGTGAAAAAATGGCAAAAGTCGACGACACGACTCCGGATTCGAAATTTTTGTCGACTCGAGGAGATCGACAGGACACGATGTTCAACGCCTACCAACGATAAATCTCGATATGTCACTGGACGGATAACAAATGTAGGCCTTATGGAATTCCGGCAGGTCAATTAATTATGGCCTTAACTGATCCCGAGCACTTCGTTTGTGAATCGCTCGATTTATGGCACTACTCGACGTCGAATTTACACGAGTGCTAAATGAACAAAAAATTCTTATGTATTTAACATGTGCACTTGTAATTTTTTCTGATACTTGCATACAGTTTTATGGAATCCAGGAACGAAGTATCAATGTTGTAGGTAATCCATAATTTTAAATCATGGAAAATTTATATAAGGTATGTTCGATGGGCATGCTGTACGAATGAAATGAGTGTAATGTGGTAAGCATGAATACCTACGTAAAATATTGAAAATTAACGAGTGTATAAAATACATCGAGTATGTGGTGTACTTTTTAAAATTATAATGAAGTGAATATGTACAAACGTGACATATGTAACACAGTTTCTGATTAACATAACTTTAATATACTATGTACTTATGTTATATAAAAATTATTTAAAAATCATATAATTCTTTCCAAGTAATATATAAATAATATATTTCATTTACAAGCAATAAGAAGTATATTAAACACATTATTAAATAATATTATTGTGAGATGATTTTCACATAAAGATTACTTTACAATTTCACGTTGTATTATTCGAATAAGACATTAAATCGAGGCTGTTTTAAAGCCCCATTACATATTTTTTTGATCACACGAAGTTTTTTCTTTTTCTTATATTTTTCTTTCCTTGTTTTGTAATATAAACGCGAAGGATTAACATACGAAACGCGTCGAAGGAAACGATAACGATCCACTTTCCGACGCCGATGTCTCGCATAATTCGAATTGTCCTTTGTAGAAGAGGAGTATGGAGTGTGTCGCCCAGGCTCTTTAAAAAAGATCTGCATTTTTCGCAAGGCCAACCGGTATTTACAGCTTGCTGGGAACGTCAGGACAAATTTCGCCGATAAAAACGTCGACGATGATACCTCGAATCTTTGGTAAGGAAATTCGAGCGTTACGACTGTTAACGTGATTTGGAGATAAGAATAGGAAAAAAGTTTGGAAATTTTCCAATTGAATTTAGTCAGAAAATTGTTTCTAATCAATTTGAAAAATTATTAAGACCAATTTGTCCATTACAATTTTATCAATCACAGAACATAAATAGCTTTTATTTTTATTAGACATTTAGAGATGATTTTTTAGAATGTTTAGAATTTGTATTAACATAAATCTTCGAAATCCAAACAAGGCTTATATCGAGTTTATGAATTAAGCAAAGGATCACATTAAAGTATAAAATATGAAGCTCGCGTGAATCGAAAAGATTGTGGTAAACGAAAAAAAGAAGGGCACACGAAGAGATGAAGAAAGGAAAGCAGAGTGAAAGAGATGTGTATAGGGGAGAAAAAAAAGGAACGTAGGGCTTCAGGATAGTGTTATTTCGATAGGCAAAAAACCGGAATGCATACCAACTCGCGGAATTCCACTCGAAATTCTATTTTCGTCGAAACTGCCGCGTATACAGGCTGTGTCGCGAAGAAAGAAACGCAGGAGGTGGGGAAAAAAATACGAATAAAAGATAAGGGAGGGAGGACTGATGGATTGAGAAAAATGAAGAACCTAAAAAAAAACAATCGAATCTGTTATACTTTAGTAATAATCACGACTCTTCCATCCCTACCAATAAATATTTTTATATAAATTGTTTAATTTTTATTGATTACTTCTATTGAATCATAAACATAAAGCAAATCCATTTACATGATACATCACTCCTTCATTCACTTTATCTTTTCTATACATTCTTTACTACGCTCACTACACGTTACCGTCTTCATTCATCTACTTATACCGATCGTAAATACCCATTCATTCCTCTTCGTGTCATTTTAATTCCATTTTATTATATTTTAACTGTTCTTTTACAATTATCAAGTTACTAACCAAACGACAATAAATAATTTGTTAATTTATTTATCTTTCAAAAACTCCAAAATGAACGTCAATTTAATCCAATATCTCTCTCTCTCTCTCTCTCGTTTCCTTCATTTAGGTATAATTTTTCTCTCTTCAGCATACTCAACCCCATCTCCACTTAATCTTCATACATCTACTTAACGCCGATCGTAAATTTCCATTCGCTCTTTATTCCTATCATTTGAATTCACTTTATTATCGGTACCAGTATACGGTTCAATTATTTTCTCACACGTGCTATTATTATTGGGTACTGGTTCAAGCTCAAGCGACAATAAACTTTCTTTTCCTTTTGCTCCTTCTGTCTTTCTCTTCTGGGAGATCGTGAATCAACGAGCCCGCGACCTCGAAAGAGGCGAGTCTCCCGAAAGGCGCGATTCGTCGCGCGCGATATCGCGTGCGCACAGGCTGTGAGGAAAAATCGTGCTGACGCCAACGCCTCTCCACCTCCTCCATGCATTCCCGAGTTAAACGCGATCGATGATTCAAAGTCGACTGGGTTTTCGTAATACTCGATGAAGCGATCCCAACCCACCCCTCCCCCCTCCACCCTTTGATTTTGTACTTCCGTTTACGTATCCGGAAAGATACAATTTCTATCTGGTTGAACATCTTGGTAAACCGCAGCATCCCAAGGTCAGCCTTCTGGACCAAAATCATCCAAGGAAATACGAAATGGTGGATAGAAAATTATGGGTTATTATTGAAAGGTATATGAATTGTGTATATCTAGGTTTACCAAAGTGGTTATATTGACCACTCTGAATTGACTTTGTTTTTTTTTTTTTTTTATTTATTTTTACAGGAAAAACCTATTTCTTTACAATAAATTTACATTAAACTTACCCTAAGGGATGGGAAATACAGAATAGACAGAAACAGAGAGTGATGAAGCGAGGAGAATAAAAACAGTGTTTCATCTTTTTTGAGAGGTTAAAAGATTCAGATTTTTATTAATTTTCCTTAAAAAAAATTCTTGCTGTATTTTTATATACTTTATAATTATTGTTCATTTATTATTCACAAATATTCTTCATAATAGTCCAAGTTATATTTCCATAAATATTGCAGCATCCGAATAGTAAAAATAACATTACAATAATAATTATTATTACATTATATTATATCAATCATTAAAGTATTTCAAATGTTCGAAATAAGGGGTGAAAAAAATGGAAAGACATTAAAAAAAAGAATATATAGAGACGATAGGATCCCATTCCAAGGCGGTCGACACTTTTCATCCTCCGAAGCTTTTCGTGTCTGTCGCGCCGAACGTGTAAGACGGTAGCCGAGCACGGTCCAAGATTGACATTAAGATTGGAGGAAGGAGCACAGTGGCCGTTCGTGTGTCGGCGAGCTCCTGTTTCTTTCTCTTCTTTCTCTTGCAAGAGACCAGTGCACGCGTCTTGGAAAAAGAGAGCTACTATTTCTCTTGCAACTCCGTTCTGGCTCTCATTATTTTGACTTACAGTATTATGAATTACGGAACGTTTCGTGATCTTAAACAACGAAACTTTTGACTTCTCGCTTTATTATGCGTTATTACGAACATTAAAGGCTACATTGTTCTTCGTATTATGTTTTTTGATCATCTCGCTTTATTTTCTGTAGCAATTAGTCATTGTATGAATATAATCATTTTTTAAAGAAATAGAAATAATAGGAAAAATAAAAAACTAATAGAGGAAATAAGAGAAACAAATAAAATAGGAAAAATATATATTTGAGCATGGGAGAGTTTCGAAAATTTTATTAAAAGAAATGTTATCGATCATCGAGGTAATTAGTAGGGGAGACCGGGGCTAAAAGTCCCAGGGGCAAGTTGTCCCAATCGTAGTTTTGGTATTTTAGGATGGAAGGGGAAACGCGTCCGGTGTATGGTGTACAGGTCTTAGTGATTAAAAAAAAAATGTAGTGGTGGTCGTTGTGTTTAGTCTTCCCTGGTTCCTTCAAGAGACGCATTTATATTTTGATAAGTTCAATTCTACTTTGGGTACATTACTTTACAGCAGTTTTAAGCCTGAAATCGACCCATACTCCGATACTTAAAAGATTAATTTCTCATCATTGCTTAACGATATCGAAAAACGGACAACGGGACAGTATTCTGCGTGCTTTCTTCTTTCTAAATCTTAATGCATAAATCAGCATTTTTGTCAAAAAATCGATGCATCTCGAATTTGCCCGATCAAATACTCGTTCGAAAGGTGAAAGCCTCTTCTTTACGAATATGCAAGTCTCGCTTCGATAGGATGGCTGGTTGGAAAGATACAGCAGTTTTAAGCTTGATAACGACCCATTCTCCGACACTTAAAAAATTAATTTCTCATCATTGCTTAACGATATCGAAAAACGGACAACGGGACAGTATTCTGCGTGCTTTCTTCTTTCTAAATCTTAATGCATAAATCAGCATTTTTGTCAAAAAATCGATGCATCTCGAATTTGCCCGATCAAATACTCGTTCGAAAGAGTAAAGTCTCTTCATTACGAATATGCAAGTCTCGTTTCGATAGGATGGCTGGTTGGAAAGATACAGCAGTTTGAAGCTCGAAAATGACCCATACTCCGACACTTAAAAGATTAATTTCTCATCATTGCTTAACGATATCGAAAAACGGACAACGGAACATTATTCTGCATGCTTTTATCTTTAAAATGAGCCATTAAACATTAAAATCGACGGTGGTGACCATTTTTCGCAAAAATCATGATGCATACATCAGGAAAAATTTCCATGTATTGCTAAGAAGTTGAACTTTATAATGGTCACCAAAAATTCTAAAATATAAGCTACAGAAATCTGTAGAAACAAAAAACCTAAAATTGGGACAACTAGCCCCGGTCTCCCCTACTGTGGTGTATTAAAAACTCGAGTATATCCCACCTACCTACCTTTTTTACTCGAACTTTATTATTTCCGATAAAAGGGATATCTCTCGATCGTAATTTATTTACCGATCAAAAGGAAGGCGCGAGAACTCCGGAGGAAATTTACGATACGCGATAAAATGCTAATACGTGTTTGCATTACGGTCTCGCGAAAGAAGAGATTTCGCTTTCCTTAATGCATAATTATCGAGTTCTGTTTGGTGGTAAGAGATAAAACGGTGAAGTACTCTTGTAGAAGAAAAAGACAACAAAAAAATGCATTAAAAATATTTCAGTAATAATTCTATTAATAAGTAATTATATTTACAATTATTTTATCAATTATACATTGAAAATGAATTTGTATAATTGCTATATCACATCAATGTTTAATAACATAATCAATTTATCATGTAATCATCTATTTTACATGTTATTACAGAATTAATTACATCAATTTTACGAAAATAATTAATAATTACATTTGGAAGCATCGCAGTAACTATTTTTAAAATGATCGAGTGTATCGACCTCTCGATCGACGCGTCACACTTTTTTTCGACATTTTTCCATTCTCCCAAGGCCCGGGAATCACGGATGGAATATCGAACGTGGCTAACGATCGAAATTCGATGATTCATTCCGAGAAGCACACGAAATATCGTTTCCATTAACGCGCGCCAACGACCCATCGTCAAAAAGAGAGACAGAGATGGAGAATGATTTTACGTGGCTTTTATTTCACAGCATCGAAGACCTTGACACACATCTTTCCGCGACATTGAAATCAAATCGTTGGATTAGAAAACGATGATCGCTTTTTGGAATCGAGTGAATCCGATTAACGATGAGTTCATCTTGAAACTTCCCGTGTCGGATGATTGCACATTTTCGTGAAATAGTTTCATCTTACTTCATGGTGTAACAAATTTATGACATGTAACAATGATGATCATGGTTTATATTTTTTTAGTATCTTTTTAACAGACTAACTGCTATTTTTTTTTAATTAATTAATTTTTTTATAATAAACGGGTTGGTTTAAAAACTTTTAGTGTACAGAGAGCCATTATAGTGAGATAGTGTACTTGGCGTTTGAATTTCGTTAGTGAACAGACAAAAGTTAAGATTTTTCGAAATTTTTAAGATTATTATATTGTGTAGTCTGTACAACATTTTTATTAAAAGTTTACTATGTACTATGTACTTTTTGATTAAATCTGTCCCGCATAACACATATTACACTATTGCTAAACATTTCCAAGTACTCACGAAAAATCGATCATGCAACTTTTGAAATAAACGAAGAAGATAGTGTCATCTTGGCATGACTCGTACCGATCGATCTGAATAGTCGATTTCATGAAAAGAGAAGCTCGTTTAATAATCCTTGTCGTGTCGGATTCACTGGAAATAAAGTTACGCCTTAGCTCGAGCTCTAACCGGGTCTCTTTCGATACCTTGCTACCGGCCAGTGTACGACAAAGAAAGTAAGAAGGAGAGAGAGAAAGATTTACGACGAATTCGTGCTCGTATTATCGTGCGAGCAGCAACAGCACTTGCTCGCGTGATGCACCGGCCACCGTTGCACATCGAATGCATTGGAGATACACCGTAGTTTGGATCAGAAGATGAGAATACCGACTAACATACGCGTCTTCTACGATAATTGGATCGGTTTTGGGACCTTCACGATACTTTATATTATTTCTTTTTTTATGTTTATTTCTGTCTGCACTAAATTGGCTCCCTTTTTGTTACACTGCTCGTTTTCGTGTATTTAGAATGAGGTGGGTGTCTTCTGTTCGTAGCTGATATCGTTGTGATTAAAATAAAATAAATATTTTATAATTATTATATAATAAAATATTCATGAAATATAATATAAAGTAGAATAACTGTAATATAATTATCTTGAAAGAAGAACATGTTAAATAAAAACAAGCATATAATAACTATTCAATCTTTATATTCGCACTCCTGGTCAGAACAGCAATGGGTCTTTTTTTTTTCCTTTTTTATTAGACAATTTAAGGGGACAATATCGTTAAAAATTTTGCTCGTAAAGATAGAAGCAGCAATCAGTATCACTACGGAAGTATCATTTTACGGAAAGAATTCCCAGCGGGAGATTATTAAAATCCGATCGTGAGATTAAAAAGGGGAACGAGAAATTTGGATATCAGGCCATTCGATCGCAGTGACCGGTAGCACGTTTCTAGAATTTATTTCAACATTTTCGTCAAAACGATTGAAATCTGATCGATCGAGGATACAGAACATTATTTTGCTAAAAATTATTAATTTACATAATTTTTCTATTCATATTAAATATGATTAATATTTTATTGACCACGAGAGTGACGCTTTTGTTTAAGCACCGAGATAAAGTCGTCTTTGGAAGCCAATTAAAACAAAGTCGACATTTTTACGTACTTTTTTATGGGAATCACGGCGAGACAAAAAAACTGATTACATTAATTTTGCGATGAGTATGTTTATTTCGAAACTTACGTCAATGGCCTGTTATTTGTCGAATTTTATTGTTCTGATATCATCGTAATTATTATTGTTCCATGCCAGGTCTATCTTCTATTTGAAAAATTCGAATAAAAAACATTTGTTTAATTAATACACTCGTGTTCAACATAGAAAGGATTTTTCCTTTATTTTTTACATAGCTGGAATAGATCGAAAAGTTTTTTGTAGAAAAAAAAAGTTAAACCCCCAGCATCCAATCGGCTCCTTTTCTGTATTCTGACCTTTCCACGAAACAATGCTGCGAAGGTAAGGAACAATGCAACGAGATATGCCTAGGACGTAGCTGACCTCCAATATAAGTCTCGGGAATTCCTGCGGAGGGTTTCGAGAGTCGCAGAACGCAGAAGCCGCTAAAGAAACGTTCGAATAATGCAGTCGAAGGGAAAATTTAGCGGCCGTCGTCTCACCAGTTACGCGTATACGTGTGTACCCGTGTGAAAGAGAAGGATAAAATGATTCGAAAGTGTGGAATGTGGAAAATCGTAGCTTGTGATTCACGCGATGTTGCATCAAAATTGATCGTGGGATAGTTTAATTATTTTTCGAAGAAAATACTTTTTTTATTATTAATTTGGAATTCACAAACAATATTTACAGATAGTTTTATAAAAATGTTGTTGACATTGTATTTGTTACATCACATTTTCTATTTCCATATTAAGGATCAATGTAACTGTTCGAAGTAATACGTTACAACCGGTATCACAAAGTATAGTGACACGATAGTAATAGATAGATGCACTACTTCATTGTAATAGATAAAGATAGAACAATGTATAGAAGAACACAATACCTACTCCGATAAGATTTTATATGCTCGAAGAACGGTATACTCTTATGTACCTCGTAATGTATTTCAAGAGAAACGTAACGTGTAAAAGGGAGAAGGAGAGAGATGGAGACAGTGAGAAGAGTCTCAAGTTACAGAACGTTTACGACGTCGCATAAGATTTTAATAATCCCCGTTCGCACATTATTATAAAGACGCGCGATAATGTTACGCGTGCGATCCTTCCGCGGCTCGTAAAGATTATTATTTTTCTTTACATCCTCGCGGGAATAAATTGTGATAAAAAATTTTACTTATTTCCGTAGTCTTATCGGCTCGTGAGTTCGCTTAAATCGACTTAAATTTGTTTAAACTTTTTATTTAATTTAAGTTCCTATTTTAGCAATGCCTAATACCTATATTCAATATTTCACAACAACAAAAAAATGAATTTCTAAGGCAAGCTACCTTTGTGATATCCTTGTGATGTCACATGATTAAGTATTGGAAAAGTAAAGGAGTGAATTTTTAGCAAGAGATTTTAATTTGTAGTATTACTAATAGATACGCACAAAGGTCACGAAGTAATGATGTGAAACATCAAAAGGAAAAAAACCTGAATTTCTAATACCAAAATCCCGATTCTTGACATCACAAAAACGAAGAAAAAAAGTCATGAACGTGTGAATCATAAACACCCCCATGTTCCTTGATCTTCCAATCGTATAAATTCGTGTGTCAATTTTGCGAGAGACGTGAGATCACGAGTATGGGGGGGTGCCGCGAGAGGGGGGAAAGAAAAAGTGGATCCTTGCATTCTTCGACTTCGCACGAAGGTCGCATATGTGAGCGCGCGAGATCGGCAAGGTCGGTTATTCATCCCCGCTGGGTTGCACAAGGATTTTGTTAAATCGCTTTTGTATTCCCCCGATTGCGATTTCCTTCGTCACAGCACCGGTGACTGTCTCTCGATCACGGCGCGTTTTGTTTCATGGAAAGGACTCTTGGTTTTCGAAGAGAGCGGGTTAGATCGTGCCGTCTCGAGGTCAAACGACGAGACCCGACATCGAATCTTTATTTTTATACCTCGTCACACTCGTACCAGCAAACTACTCTTTCCAGAAATTTATTTATTTAATATATTTCGCTTATGGTTATAAAATGCCGAACACACTGAATTAAGATGTTATAAATCAATGTTTTTTGAATCAGTTGACGCATCAAACACGGCCGTCCATTGAATTGTCTTCTTTTTGGTCCAAAAACGTATTTATTTAATCTTTAGTTTGTAGGACAAATACGTTTTTTATTTATGATTTCAGGAAATAGAGTGTGTAAATTTTTATTAACAAATTAGTATAGCAATTTTTAGCAAAAATTATCGAAACAATGTAGACACAAAGGCAATACATTTATTAGAAAGTTAGAATTGTCTGATTTTTGTTCGAGAATGTTGTGCCATTAATTGTTTCATAATATGGTAGAAAATTGGGTAAAAATCTTCATAGAATTCCGGCAATGACTCGACGTAATCACGAAACTCATGGAATTCGCGTGCTAGGGAAGAGAATGAGAAAAAAGAGAAATGGTAAAGAGTTTAAGGGCACGTGCCCGGTATTCTCAGAACGCAGGCAGAGGTTTTATAGGGCGTCGCGTTTGCATCGTGACCTTCGCTCGGCCGTAACGAGCCGCTATGCGCTTAATTAACGTGCTTTGATACGGCGGCCTTTTTGCAAGCTCGTAAAACCACACACACACAATCTCTTACTTTTTCGCATAATCGAAATCCGGGTACAGTGAACACGGCACTGTGCACACAAAGTGTACTATTCTTCAGAACCTTTCCTTTATCTCGTAAGAGTTAGCGTTCGTGGATAAAGGGACGTCACGAGGATATGTGACATCACAAACGAAAGCTATAGAATTCCACTTTTGTCTCGAAAAAGGGTTAGGGACATTAATTTATGGTAGTAAAAGTTAACATTCAAGGATGAAGAAACGTCACAAGGATTTGTGATATTGTTAGATAGATACAAAGTATTGTCCTCCTGCCTCTAAAAGGTTTTAAAGGATCAGAGCTTCTTCTTCATCTCGTAGAAGTTTAAGCACGTACGGATCGCAAAGATTTTTGACATCACAAAATTTTTTTGACATCACAAAATCTTGTGACATCACAAAAAGTTCTAGATGACGCAGAAATCATCAGGAAGGATGAAAACCGCGTCAGAAGCGACTAATTTCATCGGTCCAGCTCGTTTCTCGGTAGTAAGGAATGGGGAAAGAGCAAGAAGTCTAGTGTCGACGAATAAGAAAGAAAGAAGGAAAGAGATAGAGTGAGAGCGAGAGAGGGTCGACCAACACGAGCTTGAGAATCTGAATCCAAGAGGTGGGGGGAGGGCACGGATCAGCTGTGAGAGCGGCGTGGCGCCGTGTGCCTCGACTCTTACCCGCTGTCAGTTGCTCGAGCCCTGTGCTACGGTTAGGACCGCGACGACTAACTCGTCACATTTTCGAACGGACAAGAGAGAAAGACAGAGAGAGAGAGAGGCAAGACAAGAGAAAAGGAGAAAAGAAAAAAAAGCCAGTCAACTCGAAGCAACATTCGTTAATCGCAAGAAAATCATCCTCCTTGTTATCCTCGTTTGCTCTCCTCGTCCTGTCTCTCTAGTCCTCCTTTTCTAATACTCGATTGATCTCTATCAGCATCCTTGTCTATCATTGGCTCTATCTCAACCTATCCTCCGGCTATCGACGACCTTTCCAAGCCCTCGGCTCGAATCCTTTTTACGATCCTCTCGTCAATTTTCGTGAACAACGAAGAAAGACATAGAGAAAGGGATAAGGCAGAGAATATCGGGTTTCTTCAGAATAACTCGAGCAAGGATATATATAAGAGAAAGAAAGAGAGAAAGAGAGAGAGAGGCAGATAGAGTATCGGTGGTTATTGTGGTGGAAAAAGTGATTCGATTGCGAGATACGAAAGGTAGCGAATTCACGGCCTCGAGAGGTACTAAGTTACGTTTTTTCGGAAGATCGACGATGACGATGGCGATGTTCTGCTAGTGGCAGGACCTTATAGGATCCTCTTACAGGATCACGAGATATGGCGTACGGAATATCCTTCGAGGCTACTCTCAGCGGCACTGTACTTTTCCTACTGGTAAGTCTTCGAGTTTATTTTCAATGTTTTTTGTTAATCATTGTTGTGATCCACCATTGTGATCAGTTTAATGGGCCTAAATATGTATTTACTTTGCTTACCATTCGTCATTGTGATCCCCTTTTCCGATTACTCCAATTTTGTGATACTTGTGATCATTGTGACTTTTGTGATTTTGGCAATATCGTGCTTTCACCGACGTAAGGACGAATTTTACGTTCTAGAAGCGTGGCCACCGTTCGAACGCGTGGAAATTCTAGATACGGTTTACTTTCTAATCCGGACAAGGGCGCGAGCGACAGCTCGAATGCGGCTATTGTAAACATTCGCGAGTACCGAACGAGAGGGAACGCGGTCTCGAATTTAATTTCAACCTCTTTTTAGTTAACGACCTAATAATTGGATTATTTCGCACGTGCGGTTCATTCCGGTGACTTTACCGTGAAACGAATTTAATTGTGAACTGGTCCGAAGAGGCGTGTGTGTAGCATTGAAAAAATGATTGTGACAATGGCGGTCACCGGTGACCGGCATACTTTCGGTACAACCCGCGTGGGTCGTTTGTAACATTTCTTTAGTGACATTTACGAAGATGCCGGTTATTTTATATTTTTGCACAACAGAAAAGAATAACAAAAGATACAAGTCACGATACGTGCATGTATTATTAATTTATATAAAAACTCACTCCAAACTCGGGGTTCGACCTGCCGGATTTTTTCTATGGTATCCGATCGTAAATTCATAACAAACTCGCGTGGCTTCTACTGGCCCTGTTTTTCACAAATTTAATGAACGACGTGATATTTTCAACGTTGAATCCATGTGCATACATATATGTATTGTGGAGTCAAGGATACAGACGTTATCTCTATTCGTTGTTGAGTTTCATAGACTCCGATAGACATTCTCGTGCTGGTCCATACACCTTCTCAAACACATGTATAACTATATATACACATAAAAGAGAAACAGAGACGATGTAAGTCGTCGAGCGCGCTACTTTCGTTATGCAAGCGAGGAACGTTAACTTACGTCGCTTCACATCGGAGAATTACACTTTGGCGTCTTTAACTTATGCAACCATGGAATTATCACGGGAAAGCGATCCGCGGGGGATAAATCGCGTTTGAGATAAAATTATCTCGATTTCGAGGAAGAACGGTTTACTTCGATCGACTTGATCTCCTTCCGTGATTCCTTAAAATTAAAAAATTCATTCTGTAACTAAACTTTATGCAGAATTAACATAAAAATATCCTCAAACCAGATATTTATTGATTCATTAACAATTGTTGATAACAATCATGAAAATTTGTACCCAATTAAAAAATTTGGTAATTCATTCAACCTCGAAATTTATTGATAGATTAATCGTTATTAATTATAATCTAACAATTCAAAACATATAATTGTTTATGCAAAGTATCACCCAAACTTATGGCTACTATCCTAAGAAAAGATCGACAGATAAGACAAATGTGTACACGTGTCAAGAATCGTCCGCCAGACGTTAATTTCTCAGTTAGGCTCGTTCACATAATCCTCAGTGTACATAATTAGCCAGTAGACACGGACCAACCCACACACACACACAATTTGATCACTTCCCATAAGTGTTTCTCTTTAAGGAAGAAGAAGCGGAAGGCTCACACCAAAAAAAGGCATTCCAAAGGCACATTAATTATCGATTAGGCTACCTACCATAATACACATATTCTACGTTCGAGGGATTCGACGAACGAATCGAATAAACGTCGAAAATTTGAGTAGGAAACGTTTAGCTCGGTCGATGACTTCCTACTCGGGGTCCATCGTATTTCCTAAAGAAAAAAACAAACAGAAACATACGATATTATTAGATTATTAGAGACCAGACTTTAACGTTTCTATCTTATATTCCTGGATCGTCTCGATCAAAAGATTTCGTTCCGCTATCAATAAATGATAGTACCCATTAACCTTTTTTTTTTTTGTAAGCTCTTCATTTCGGCATTTGCTTTTGATCGATCGAATCTCTCTTTTTTTTTTTTGCCTTTTTTTTGTTCACGGACTTGGTACTCATCGCATCGAAAGTTTTCATCGGCCTTTAAACAAAATTTCTGATATTATCCTTGGAGCCACGGAAGGTTACAAGGCTTACGCGCTCGTTGGAAACTCGTCGTAAGGACTTTTCGTTGCGTAGAATGTATAATTTATAATATAATACGCGTATTCGCGTCGTGTGCGGCGTTCATACGTAGCGTGGGCGAATCGGTCTAAAAAATGCAAGTTTAAGGGGCGATAACTCGGCGTGAAATCGATTGAAAAAATCAAAGAAAGGAGTTGGAAAAACGTGAGTGAAGTACGCCAAGTAAAATGATACTTTTTACTTAAAAGATTTTCAAGATCGTTTTTCTACGACATTGTAAAACTCGATTGGACAACTTAGTTGCTTGTTTCGAGGCAATAATAATGTTCGTGCGTCAAGATTCAATGATATCAAAGAGAAAAATATATAAAGTGGTCGGTTAAAATAGTGCTGAATGATTCGGTTGGTTGAGATTGTAATAAAAACGTTTTTACCACGGGTGTTCATGTTAAAGGATGCAGAAAAAGAACAATTTCGCTCGTTCACGCTGTGTCATGACGTCTTCATTAAGGGTCACGAGCAAATCGAGATATGTACTCGAAATACACAGAGAAAGACACGATAGCTTGAAGGTGGAAGAGTATATATGACACCTTTGCCGATATTTTCTTTCATTTACATATCCGACACGAGCCAGTTTTAATTAGTCCATTGATGGTACCTCGCTTCCGTGTTAATTTGACTATTACCACTGGTTTGAATCGTGAACTTTGTTGAAAGAAAAAAATTACAGACGCATCGAAGTAATCTTCGTTGGTTACCTGCCCCCCTTTTGTTTCTAATTAGCGACGGACACTGACTTAATTTCACGATTACCTTTTAATTAAGCTACATCTCAAAGAGATTTTATGGTGTGGATTTTTCATCCCTAAAAGAGAAAAAGAATTTAGATTATTTGTTCTTCTAGTTTTTTTCACTCACTTTGTTAATTTAAAATTTTTTATTTAAAAGATAATTTTTTTTTAAAACAAAGAAGTAACTTTAATTACAGAACGGTTTAACAAGAACGATCGAAAGTTTTCCGAGCGTTTCGAGAAAGGTGGCCTTCGTTTGCGGGTCTCGCGGAACTCTCAAGGTCACGGTCAGCCAACCTCAACGCACTCGTGTGAAATTTCTATCCCTTCTTTCTCTTTCCAGTCGATTATAACAATTATGAGAATAAATAGTTGAGTGATTGCCATGAGAAATCATGATATACCCACTCTCGATTTTTTCGCTTTGTGATATCTACTTAATAGCACTTATTTGTAACATTACTAAAATTCTAGTCATATCATCGTCTAAAAATTCTGACATTAAACCAAAACCTGCATTAATAAGACACAAAAAGTTTTATAAAACTCTAAATTGCGTGACCTTGAATCAGTATCACCAATTTACCTGATCAAAAGATCAATGTCTGAAGATACGATGGAAGATAAATCATGGCTGATTATAGTGAAATGAGATGAGTGATTGAAAAAGACGATATCAAACGAATTAGATAAGAATCGACTAGCATGGCTCGGATGATTCACGCGATAACCATGCCTTCAGATGGTTTGAAGAAGAAGCCTCGTACGAGCAGCCTCGAACTCCACAATAACCTCAGGATGTTTGTGGCAGCCAGTCGGTAAATCTCCCGGGCGTTAACACGCAAAAATGCACCTCCCCCTTTTGCGGGGGTGTCGAGCCAGCCGGTATGCAGCCCCGCCATACTCCTTTCCAAGATTTTTCCACTGGCACCAGCTTGGGAATCCTCGTGAAAATTCGTCACCCCTTATCTTTGCTAATGAACCTGAACTTTGCTGAGAAACTTTAGGATTTTTACTTAGATTGATGTTTCAGAAAAAAATAATTGAAGGGATTTAGAAACCATTTAGTTAAGGGTAAATAGGAAATAATCTAAGGTATAGCAATGCTTAACTTCGTAGGTTTACCTGTTGAATAGGAAAAGCAAGATTATAATGGTATGCTGTGAGAAGGAGAAAGATAAAGAAAATAATGTATAATAAAATAAGCACTCTCTTAAATAAATGAAGTACATCAAGAGATAGATAAACCGGCGGACCTAAAGAAATCTAAAATGATCAAGAAACTCCATCCCATCCTCCTCATATTTGCCTGTTAAAAAGGAATTCCGATCTCACGTAACACGTACGAGAGAGATAGAAGCAACGACCAAGGAGTATCTCAGCAGAGGATTATTTTTAGTTTTGCAAGCTATGATAAGGAAGCATGCATACCGAAGCGAATCGAGGAAATGTCTTCTGGAAGAGAAGCAGATAGGAAAATGATGATGGTGGTTCGTGTTGGGATGCTGTGATAAGGAAGTGAACGTGCTGCTCGCTTTATGAATCCTAGCAGAGACTGTGGAATGCGAAGATAGGTCTCTAGGTTCGGAATACCGTTAACACGGGCACGAGGACGCGCGGAATTCACGTTGCATTGTGAACTCGCGTTAAGAGTGCTACTAACGGTACACCGTGTAACAGATAAAGGCCGATCTCTTTCTTTGTCGCTAGAAAACACGCTCGAGATGTATTCTATCCTACGGCGTTTGGGATTATCTGGCTTCCAGAGAACGGGATTTAAAAGTATTGCACCTGACAGAATTCCAAAACATGTTTCAGAATTCTTCAGTAAAATTCATTTTAATGGAACAGAGCTTGGAATTCATCAAATCTTATAGGATCATTTTTCACGTAGCATCTTTAGGAATTTCGTTTTATTTCTTAGATCTTCTTAATCCAAGATAACTGACAGAGATGACAAATTTATGTTCTTCGTTGTTCTAGCTCTTTCTCTTACGAGATCAATTCACACAAATTGAACCAATTGCAGAGCCCCATCCACAATTTCCGGTCTTGAATCAATGAATAACTTCCGGCGATAGTCGCATTCCATTGGTCTACCTTGCTTCCTCTCGTTAAATCTTCATCGAGATAAATTCGATGTGGTGATACGGCTCTTCCGTTGCGATGCTTTCACCTCGGGGCTACTTTTTCGAAGATTGCATCGTGAATTTTAAATTTCATGAAAGCCTTCCAGCCGAGTGGTCTTATCGATCGATTTGCCCAACTTACAGTAATTTATTATTATTATTATTGGAAACATTAAGATTCCCGAATGAAATAAGGGTATCAGGCATAAGTAAAGCATTATATATTGTTAATAATTAACTCGAGATCCATTAAATTCCCATAAATATTCATCACTGTCAATATCGATTAACAATGTCAGTAATAACCTCAAAATGAATGATCTTTCGATCAATATGCAATCGCCATTTATTTAAATCCTCTCACCGAACGTTCGATGAATTATCAATCACTGAAACAATTTATATCGAGGAATTCCTTTGCCAGCACAGAAGAAGAAGAGAGAAAGAAAGAAGAACGAAATGGCGTGTTGTCTCTGTATTAGAATTCCGATGGCAAATCGACACCGAGGCGCCGAAATATATGGGAATTAATGTCATCGCTTCTGCGTGAAATAAATTATTTACAAAAATCGTCGTCACTTTCACCAAAGATCGAAGGTGAAAGAAAAAAGAAGGAAGAAAGAGAAGAGAAGGAATCGAGAAAACAATACTTTTACACACGTTAATCCTCCTCCTCCACTTCTTCAGTCTCAGCCAGGATGCCACCGTGGAGGGCGCCAGATATTTTTAAACCAGAACGATAACAACGACCGGCTGGATTCCAGCCGAGCAAACGTCGTCCGGTAAACGAATCACCTTGCGAAATTCGTTGGTCTCTTTGTGAAGTCATCACACGAGGTGGTTCAGTGGAAGATGAGATGTTTTTCCCAACCCCCGCGAAAAGCGTCATACGAGTCCTATGATTTTCTCAAGATGACTGGTCTGTTATTAAGCCGGTCTGGAGCCGCCATTTTAATCCTTGCGCCATTTCGAATAATTGATAAGCGGCAAATCGCGAAGAGATGTGAGTTGGACGATGGGATTTCATAATTCTTTCGATTACATTCGTTCCAGTAAATCAGTGTGGGTTTCTTTTTTTTTTTATATACCGAATGGGTCTAGTCCTTTTAAGTCAGATTACAAAAGTAGAGATATATTGAATTTTTTATCAATATAACAAAATGTACACATAATCGTTCCCTAAACCATTGATTCATTAAACTACATCAGCCTGAACACCAAGTCACAAAAATACCACATAACTCAACCTGTACATTTGATGAAAAACTGTACGATTAAATCTACCGTCAACCTTAATGAGCACATTGACGTGTTTCTTGCTAATGGCGCCAGGTCAGGCCCGAATCTGATCCAAAATAGCAAGGCAGGGGGTAAAACCGAGCCCGCACAGGTTTCGACCGTGAAAGTGAGATCGCGAAAGTTGTAAAATCGTTCGGATCGTATGCAAAAAGGGATACCTCCACGTGGGAGAGGCGTTACGCCGAGAGCTATTAATAGGACTGAGCTTATCTCGCGTGATTCTATATATAGCACGCAAGGAAATGGCCAGCCGGTGGTGTTGGGGTGGGTGCAGTTTCGAGAGGGGTGGCCCCACCAACTGGGAGAGATTATTTCTACCGGTTTTCTGGAATGGTTGGTCAACCATTCGCTGTACCTACACAACCAGTTTACACTGTGTGTCGGTATATATAAAGGACCTGAACTACCTATTTCCATCTTTCTCAGTGTCGTTTTCTTGCTCTGTCTCTTCCCCTTTACTTTTATTTCGAAACGTGCCTGGCGCCAGATTCATTGACAGCATGTTTTAGCCCAGTCTGGATAGTGTCCTGCATTTTAGACATCTCTTAGATTAATCGCTTTTTTTTGGAAGGTAAAGCTTCTCGGGTAGGATCCCTTTTTATTCGATTATGCGGGTACCACTTTCATATGATCATTTGTTCAGTTATTCAGTGTTCATGGGAAAATTGATCAAAATTGTTTCAATGGTCATCACGTACGATCGTGCGTCTAAAGAGTAGACATTCCTGTCATCGTTCGATCACATTCTTTACTCCAACAATGTTTACACGTGTTCATGAAACAAAAGACCATCAACCACGACGAAACAAAGGGCACGCGTTCGATTTGAATGCCAAAACGAAGTTTGAGTATTCCTATTGAGTCGTCGTTGTCGTAAAGGACGAGTCTGTTCAACGAACTCCCATGGAATTTCTTATGGCTGGAATTTAGCATCCACCCTCTCTTTGACCGTTCGATTGGTAGGCGTCGTCGTGGAGGACCAGCCAATTTTAGGACTTTCGAGTCTCGAGGATCGTTAGCATCCTTATCTCAAAAGCCCAACGACGATTCCTTGCGTCATATATTTAGGCCATTGACGCGAATAGGTGGAGGACCTTGGCAAGGACAGGATGAAAGGTCTCTCGGGTTTAGGTAAACAGCCACATGCCTTATCCCTATTTTCTAGTTGTTATTCTTTCCACGGGACGAACGGACTCTTTTCTTGTATTTTGATTATCAGTCTGGAATAGTGTAGATGTCTGGTTTCAAATTTGTAATGTCCCTCAAAAAAGTTTGTGATACAGATATATGGAAATGCACAATACGTACTGTGTTTTAATGAAATTACACTATTTTCAGTTAATGTTGTTCAAGTATTTTTACAAAATATGTAATGTCGTGAAAATGTAAACCCTATTCAGGTACATCAAATATTTTTGACGATGAGTAAAAGTATTTTTTCTTCCTCTTCTTCCTATCCTTCATCTAATCTCTACTTCCCTTATTTTTCTATTCTCTTTTTCTCTACCTCCTCCTCGTCGTTTCGAAGGAATTTAAATCGCGCGTTATTACTCGCACGCGTCGCATTTTTGCTCTTCCGTGTCCCCCACTCGTGCCTGGCATTACTAATTTCTAGATTTTTATCGACCGTGAAACTAAGTGGCTCGTTTTGTTCACTGCAATAAGAAAAGACATTTTTTCCTTATAAATTTGTCATTAATTTTATCTTCATTATTACCTACCCTGATATCGTTTCATCCGTTGACCCAAACAAAGTAATAAATAAATCTAGTCTTTTCTTGTTCAAAAAAGTTAAGAACTCTGGAGTGAGAACAAATGGTCCAATTAATCCATATCTCAAACCCAAGGAAAAGATCTCTTATTGTATTCAGAACGACAAGGAAATCTTTTACATGGCACCTTTAATTAATCCCAATGTAATTTTATCCGTCAGTATAAATTGTGGGAGAGAAGTTAGAACGACAACAACTACGAGGACATTTTAACCAAAATTATTAAAGACCGATCTCATCTCCAAGGTGAACCTGAAGCAAGAGGATCCAGGAAAGAAACGATATTCTCTTTGAAACCGGACGGATAACCCTTCTCTCTCTCTTTCTTTGTGGTGTCTTACGAGCAATTAAGAGCTCTTTATGAGCGCACAATGTGACGCTTTTCAATCCTTTTACACTCATCTCATTCTCTTTACCTTTTTTCCTTTCAACGTTAGCTTGTTCGACAGATTTCAGTTGTGAATCATCGTAAATCCGTAGGAATGCCTTGAAAGCATCTTTCTGGAAATCGCACCATCCGGATTTGCTTACCCTTACTTGCGAGTGGTTGAAAGAAAAAATTTGAGTCCTTCAGAATTTAATGGTCGTTTATCGTGGCTGTCTTGGGTAGTTGATACTTTTGTTGGGTTAGGTTGGAAATGGTGATAAATTGGATGTTGGATAGTGGTTGGTAAATATTTTCTTGAATGTTTGATAGTGAAGTAATTGACCAATAGTTAACACTATGACCTTAACTTTCCCTCACTTTATCACCAAGTCATTTATCATCGATATAATGACATGTCAATCCACTGCTCCAATCTAATTCAATACATAACCATTAAAAATGACGTTGGAAATTTTGAGTTGGACAGTACACGAACAGTTCGAAGAGTGGGGATGTTTTATAGGTGGAGGTGGATAACGGTTATCGAGGGTGGGAGAGAAATCATAGTCATCTTCGAGAGAAAGAGAGAGAAAGACCAACCAGGTTATATGGGGCCACCCGGTACGAACGGCATTGAACGACCTTCACGAATCGGGGTCCCTGTCCCGAGCATGGCAACACGCGGAAAGAGGTTTTTGTTACCCTTCCACCGGACACCTATACATATCCTTGTAGTATATATACCCACCTCGAGCTGTCTGGATCGTGAAACGTATACATATCTTGTCTCCACGTTACCCACTTCGTATTTTTTCAACCTAATCTGAACCACACTTTCACGGGATGTAAAAAAAATCTTTATAGTTATATTTTATTTGTTTGATAATTTTGTTGGAATTTTATTATAAATTTATTTCAGAATTCATCAGAAATCGATGGTAGTCGAAATATTATCTCTCTTCGACAACAGTAATTTAAAAATTAATTACATTTTCAAAAATTTATTATTTCGATCATGCAAAACAAACTGACATTTTAAAGGACAAAGAACACAGACCACGCAAATACGATTCACAAGCATGTAAATGTGACCGTAAGAGTAATACGCAAAGTGCTGGTAAAAGAGGAGGAAAAAGTGGTGGGCAGAAACGATAAGAAGCCGGCTTGCTTGAAGCGATGGCACGAAAGTATCCGTTTCTGCATGTGTGGCTATATATGCGGTGTAGAAGCACAGCAGGACGACACGTGTACTCAGCGTGTCGTTAATTAACGAGGAATCGAATAAAGGCGGTCTCTTGGGTGTGCTCGGGAAAGATTAGAGTATATGTGTCCCTTTTCTTACATGTTACAGGGTATCGCTTCTGAATCTTTCTCACACTTTTATCACAACCCCGACACGAATCACACGATACTTTATAAATGAATACCCAACTCCAAAGGCAAGATAGCTTGAAAAAAACATTTTTTTTTCTTGTGACTTTTTTGTGATCATTTTTGTGATCATTTTGTGATCATTTTTGTGAAAATGAAGCAAAGAAATCTTTCAGGAAGACCTTGCGGTTTTCTTTAAAATACATTTCGCATTCCCTCCGACACTTTCTGATCGACCTTTTGTATCATGTCTACGTCATCTTTGCGATAGAAAAAAAGAAGAGAGATTAAAAAAAAAAATCTTGACTCGCGTTACAATTGCGCTACCACCATGCCACATCCTGAAACTCTACCTCGGCTGCTTAACGAGCTCGCGGTAAGTCATAAATTTTAGTCGATCGTTTTTATATTCTACCATTTTCGTTTCTTTCTTGCACGCATCGCGGTATCGTTTATCTTCCATGGCTTATCGTCACGAATAATACCTTTTTTTCAAACTCACTTATTCGAACCCTTCGTAACGAAAAAGAAAATAGTAATTAAGAGTAATAAAAATATTACAGTATCATAAAATTAATTAACGACTCGTGTTTCTACATCCAAACGGGAAGTGTCGCCCAAGAAGAAAATAAAAGAAATATAAATTTTTATCTTCAGATTCGTAACTTTCGTGTCTTCGCTCGTCGCCATCTTACGAAGAAATTTAACGAGGGAATATTAAAAAGAAAGATTTTAATTACTCGCGTAAACCCGCACTAATGGCATTTTTTTCGCGAAAACAGGGTGCATCGTGTGCATATCGTATGTCCCGTTGCATAATTTTTCCAATGAAATTGCGAAAACGAAAAGAAGTCACGCTTTCACGCCGTATTTGTTAATTAATATTTAGAATATGTCAACATGCTCTATCGATTCATACCAAAAAGCTTCATTTTGCGTAAAGAAAAAATACTGTTGCGATATACCAACTGAATTCTCTAAATTTTTTAATTTCTCATTTTGATTAGTCCAAGTTCAGACGACCACTTCGAAAGCAAAGGAACGCGAGTCAACGAGAGAATAAAAATCGTAAAGTAGATCGTTAAAACCCCCTCTTATTTCCCGTGATTTATAACCACGCCCGACACAAACCTCGATTATCCGCTATATTGTGTTCAACTTGTATGGTCATCGACAAAAGTTGGGTCTTTTTTCATGAAACAAAAATCTTGCAACCAAACTCATGATTCTCCCAAATATTACGTCAAGTGATCTTAACAAATATACATTTTAAACGATCACAAACGAGTTCACAATTTTTCATTCGTTTCACATCGATTGGTTCACAATCGTTCACGAATGCAACGATAATAAAAATTTGTCAAAAACTTTGACCTCCTTCTTTTGTCTCCTATCGGCCCAGCACGATCTGTAAAATAATTGTTTAACATTAATCTCGATCGGCTATTTCTTAATCCTTATCTCTGATTTTACGATCGACTTTCATTATCGATGTATATTTCGATATGCGTCCATATTCATCGAGGATGCTCGTGTATACATGCATTTGCGTGTTATACATATATATGTGTCGAATTATCGATGGACCAGGGAACGTGATTTGTTTCATTCTACTGAACCACAAGCGGCAACAGCAGCAGGAGCAGTAAGAGCTAGCCCACGGTCGGTCGCAATAACGGCGGTGCACAAAGTATTGTGCAAGTGTGCGTACTATGTAGGAGTACCATGGTCGGCCGATATGCCTTTCACATAACTGTGAGTAAATGCCAGGCCGCAGCGGTGCTCTCCGTGCTCCACCTCTCACAGATGAGAAGAGACCTATCCCAGCTGTGCAATATATAAATAATAACCTGACTTTGCGATGCAACTTTGCATGGAAATAAAAAAATTGCGAATTTAAAGAATTGTGGAAATTTTAGATGGGTGAAATGGAAACTTATGATCGTTGGAGTATCGCTAATAGTGTTCGGTTTTTGTGTAAGGTCACAAAATGGGGAAAAAATATTACAGGAAATGTGTAGAGTCTGTTTTTTAATTGTTTGATGTTTTTTTGGATTTGTATGATGTGATTTTGAAACTTAGTCGAGTGTTTGTGTATGGTCACAAGGTCACAATTATTTGTGTAGGGTCACAAGGAATTACACTATTTTTGTAGGTTCACAAAATGATACACCAATGTCCTAAACAATTTTTTTTTTTTAATTAGTACATTATGATGTTTCGATATTGATGAGGAAAAATTGTGAGACACTTTTCTTTTCACTTTTGTACTAAAATCCTCGAAACCTACCTTCGCAAATCCAGTGAAACAATTGATATTCCAAAAGAACGATGCGAATCGATTACGAAACCCGGTGCATCCCGCTATCACCTTATCACAATCACAAAACACGTATGTTTGCATGTAAAGACTTCGTTCTCAGGAATAAGAACAGCTTTATTCGTATTCTTGCGTAACTTTCAGCCAAAGAAAGTCGTTTCCTTTCTTTCTCCGATCGAATCGAACGAAATCGACCGTAAAAGTTTCGTTGCAAATAGTTTCAACATTGTTTGAACTCAATCTGTTGGGGCCAAAAAAGAAATGTACCGGTCACCGTTATCATTATAGAGAAAACAAAAAAAATGATCATTTAATTTTTTCACCCATATCTCGAATTATTGGATGATTCATCCCACTTTTTTATCAAAACCAGATTCCTTGTGCATATAACAATCGACATTTTTATTGATAGATTTTTTTTACATTACAAATGTTTATTTATAATATCAAGCAACTCGATTATCGTGATACTTTGATCCAGGAACTTAAAATATGTGAAAAATTTTTGCTAAACTCGTTCGACGAGCAAACGAATGCTGCGGATGATGAGAAGAAAATTACTTTGTAGACGTCCTTGCACGGTTACACGCGAGCACGTTTACGTCTTAATTAAATCCTACTTAAACGAGCGTTTCGTTACATGCTCGCTCGTGCGTGTTTAGCACACAGATCGAGGAAATGATCTTTCTAACGTAATCCCCCACATTTTTCTCATTTTTTTTTGCACCTAACGATTTCACACGAAACTTTGCTTTTCAACGCACGAACGACATCGTTTTATCGTTAGAAAAAAAGATAGAACAATAGACAACAAGATTATTGTTTCAAGCCTTTTCTTCAATGTTTTTTTTTTGGTCAAAGAAAGACAATGTCATGGTCCATAAAACATTAAGAAATATGCTACGCCATGTGCCATTCATTAGCTTAAACGACTCATCGTTGAATTCTCGCTGGTATTTCTTTCTTCTTCCATTGTTTTTTTTCTGACCAAATGCAAAATAAATTTTGAAGATGAGGTTAGTTAACAAAAAAGATTTATCCTCGTAATATTATAATTGTTTCAAAGAAAAAATAAAATTGTTATTTTTGTAGAAACGTTTGTATTTGTAAAAATAATTAGATATTTTAATCTAATTAGGAAATATATGTTTTATGAAAAATTCTATTTAACATGAGGGTTAACTAGTGCAAAAAGAAATTGAAGAACCACCCGATTCTCGCATTACTTCTATCTCTCTCTTTCGTTTCTTTTTTTTTAACAAAATGGTTTTATGTTGCACGACACCTTTCACGAAGGTGTAATTCTCTGTCTCCTTCTTTCTTTCTTTCTCTTTCTAGTTGTCTAAGAACGAAACGTGTCTCTCCTCTTACTACTTGCTCCGTTTCTTGACGTAATCCCGCAAGGCCGACCTCTTCGTCGCGGTTAAACGATTAGAATAACTAATTCCCGAATGATACCGTTTCTCATCGATCTGTTTAGGTATCCTTTCCACTTCGATGAATCTCCTGAATTCCAACGGTGCTATCCTTCAATCATGCGAAATGATTTTTATGTAAATGTGAACACGTGACCTTCGAGATTAATTTGTATCATATTTATCACGTTGGTGTTATTTTAAAAAGAATTTTTCTGTGAGATCTTAATTCGAAGCGAATGAGGAGCAAGTTTGATTTGAAAATTGGAAAACTGTTCTTTTTGTAAAAGCATATAAAAATTACGATGAGTTAGATGAAAAGATATTTCTATTAAATTTATGTAATTTCTACATATTTGAATTATACAACCTTCGATACCGGTTCTAATAATAATTATTAGAAAATGTGTAGGTCTTATATTTAGAACGATACACGCGTAAGACGGAAGCCTGTGCGTTCTGGAATATTGTGAAATTAGTTGAATCATCGAGTTAGATCCGTGTTAGAAATAATTGAGAAATAATCATGCCGATAATAATCCGATTTTTTAGTATCATCGACGTCAACGAATAATTATTAGTGACTTTTGCTATCCAGTTGTTCATATATTCTTGGGAAAATTAGAAGGATACGTCAAAGCTGATTAAATCTAATGATAGAACGTAATTAGAACTGATTTGAAAAAATATGATTTTTTAATAATTAATCAAAGGTTAACTTTTGTTGTGTTTAGAGCAGATTAGACATTTTTGTTACTTTATTTTATCAGTTTATTTGTTTCAAATCAATGATTGAATAGAGCTAGACGAAAATTTAATTTATTTTGACAAAATTCGAAAATTTGTCTAATCAACCTAAAGATAATAGAAATAATAAATCGAATTTTATTTAAAACAAGTTAGAGTCCCAAATCGATAATTCGAATCGAGTTTTCTTCGAGGATCCAAAACACATGCCCACGCACAAGGAAGTCATTAGAATGATGCGTATCCGATCCCGAGGCGCCTCGACCCGACTCAATGACCCGAATACTTTTCGAACCTTCGTCCGTTACTTTCCTGCGAGCTATTCTCTCTCATCTTTCTCTCTCTCTCTCTCTCCCACACAAACATACACACACGAGGTCGCGATTATTCAATACCGAAGAGAAAGAATGCGTTACGGAACGTTTTCACCTCTGTCCTTAGTAAGTTTATAACGGAAGATCGTATCTACCCCGTGGACAAAAATAGAACATCGTTTCGGTGACGAAAAAACAAACAAAAAACGAAAGAATTACATGAAATTAAAAATTGCATCGCGATTAGATGCATTTGACTAGAGATTAGAACTTTTAAGAATGCCCAAATGTTTTTACGTATTGTTGTTATACAAATTATACTTTTTTAATCAGATTTTGTGTTTGTTTATTTATATATACATTTTTTTTATTTAAAATCAGAATTTTTTTTCGTGTCTGCCTAATTTCGAAATCTTCAATAATTCAATCGTAGCTTTTTGTCTTCAGAAATTCGGAGAATATATTTCTTTGATCGTGAAGAATAATTGACTGGAATCGTTTTGCATATAATAATCCGTTTTTTTCTTAGATTGATGTAATAAATGTTAAACGAGGACAAAACCCTCGGACAAAACCAAAATAAAAATACGAAAAATAGAAGTAATTTTATCGAACTTCAATTTATAATATAAAAAAGAGCAAATCTCGGTAATTTAAAGTGAAAAAAAAGAGATGATAGACGGAAAAGGTCGAAGGAGGTGTAACAAAGGGACGATATTATTATTAGTAGAGGACTTTCACATGATGTGCATCTCTCTCTTACTCTCACACAAATACATATACACAAAAATCCCAGCCAATGTGGGTGGAGTGAAACGTTTATTACGGTGACGGTCCAAGTACGAAATTACGCCACTGTAAATTGTGTAAGCATTGTCGGTACACGTATACGCGTGCTAGTTTAAACTTTCGCTCTCTGCTCTCGGTTCGACATGGGATATCGAAAAATCCAATGATCCAATTTTTCTAAAAACGAACAAAAAATGTTAACATATAAAATCAAGGTCACAGAAGCCCGTGATCCCAAAAGAAATCTATGCAATTACAATTAGTTTTATTAATATTGTGCAAAAAGAAATTTTCTAAACTTATAAAAATTACTTATATCCAACACAGAACACAATTTTTTCTAAAAAATTCCAAATAACTAATTAATTAACCTGAACTTGATTTTATTAAATAATAAATTTATGCATATATTTATTCATGCTATTGTTCTCTTATAGTACCATATTTTGTATACTATACATTCAACACGTGGCCAATAAGAAATAGTCACGGAATTTCCAAGCGCGTTACACACAGTCGATTGTTTAACTTGAACGAAGCGAATCGTTCCCACGCTTCTTCCTTTTCCATTCCTTTTATTCATTGCAGATTAAACGCGTGAATTACGATCGATCGCATAAGCGTTCGCTGTTTCTAACGTTCTACCCGAAGATAGGTGAACTTATCCTCGTACAGGGTTTCCACCTTTACGGGAATATTATTTATGCAAACGGTGTCGCACACAGATATCTCCTCTATTTCTATTCTATCAACGAGTACTACGATATCGAAGCAAGCACGTTTATTCTTATTCCTTTTTTAGAAACGAATGCCATTCGAATAGTAACCGAAGTATTTTGTACTTTGATTATTCTTGATGTATAAATTTTTTTTAAATAAAAGGCTGAATATTGTGAAATGTGATTGTTGAACGATTAACTATACCGATTGGAGATATAAAAATAATTATTTTTCACAAATTTGTGTAATTCATAGACATGTCAATTAATTTGATAAAAATGACAGCTGTCTGAAAAAGATATCTTGCTTTGATCTTTTTTTTTATTTTATCTACTGAACACGAGAACGTTACAAGACAATTATCAAGACACGAAAAAGCGGTGCTTACATTGGGTGATCTAGTTGGACGACATATAGGAAAAAGAAAGATAAAGAGAGAGCACCTAACTCTGTAAGTGTACCACACCCAGAGAGCAGCGACCTTGATCACCCGTTCTTTCGCAGATTCCTCAGAACCTGATGTCGTTCCTGTCATTTATTTATTCGAACGTGCCAACTCGATCGATTCCACGATCAACCTGATGCGTCTAGCTTCATAACTGGACGCGTCTACTTCCCGTTAAATCGTATCGTTTCCTCATATTTCGAGAGATTAGATCATTAGATATTAGAATTTCAAAATGACAGCATTGATTTTGCTTTATTTGTCTAATCGTTCTGATCTTGAGAAGTTTTTGAATCAAAGATGTGGGTTTAGAAAGTCTCGATAGATTAGCTAATCGTTAGATTGAATTAGATGGGTCTGATTTGATTTATCGAACTTTCTTTATTCACCAAAAATGGAACTTAAACACTTAAACCTATTTTTGTGCTATTTTTTTTATTTTATATTATGAACAATATTTTTGTTAGCTACTTATGAAGTTTCAGAATATTTGTTTTTGTGTATAACATAATTCTTATCGATATAAAATAATAAATCATTGTTCAAACTTGTTTAAAATATTCGTAATTTTTTATATTTTATCGAATATCTAACCAATAATTTTATATTTTGGAAAAAATTACTACTCTCTCAATCACGAGCTAAATCATGAAAATAAATATCTTCGAAAGTTGTGTTCACGCCCTCGAGAATTGTGAGGCATAACGAATAGGTGTGAGACACGTAACACAATAAACGGCGATTCGTTTGAATCATAAAAGCTCGCTTGTTACGATTTCGTCACTCGACCTGGTGCCGGTAATCAGAGGCCCATTATAAAAGACATTGAAATGGGGGCGAGGGCAGTAAAAAAAAAAAAAGGAGAGAAGGAAAAAAAAGATGAGATGAAGTGTAAGCGCGCCCACTGGTACTCACAAATCCGTGATTCCTTCACGGTGACGACGCGCGATTGTCTTTAAAAACCATGCCGCACCTGCATATTGTTTATAACATATATCTATATACATGTATATGTGCAAGTGTATATGTATATCGTAAAAGATCTCATCATTCCCTCTCTCATACCCACGCAAATTCCATTTACACGTGTGTTCATTGAAATATCGATTTCAGATCATTACGTGCGTTTAATGTTTTTTTTTTTCTTATTTTTTCGAAAGTTTTATACTTTGTTAAGAGACATATAATATCAGTTTGCAATAAATTATTTAAAATTGTAAAAAGTATCTTGAGAAAAATTACACAGGACATTTTGAATGCAGACAAATTAAAAAAAATTTAATTTATTAGAAAAGACAGAATGAAAATTTGAGAAGAATTAATAGCTAAACGTGTTTAGCAAACGAGAGAAAATCGTGTGGGTCGAGAGTGCTACTAACTCCCACGAGAAAAATGAACCAGATCAATTCGATCCAGAATAACGATCCGATGATCGAAAAAAAAAAAATCGAGCCTACCGTTACGTGTCCAGTATCGCAGGTTCGATGAACTTCTCGTTCCCTCATTTGAACTTTAATTAATCCGAAGAAATCCGAGCGTGCGAGACGAGAAACGAAATTATCACAAACGTAAGAAAAAAAAAAAAGATGGGGAGAAAGAAATTAAGAGAGGCGAGGATCGATCTTGTCGCGACGATATCGAGATTTATATTTTGGTTAATTAAACCGGATCGAGAACGATCGAAAATGAATTCGAAAAAATATCATTCACTCGTTACCTTTTAATTATTATTATTTTATATCGCTAATAAAGATTCGAGGTAAAAAGGAATGAGATAAGAGCATTGAATAATAAAAAATCGAATCGTGAGACTCGTTTCTCGATATTGCATTCCTCCTATATATACGAATATAATATAACAATTCTAATATAAAATGATGACTTTTTTTAGAAATCACATTTTTTTCTGTCTAATATACTCACGAAAATTCATAATTAATTACAATAACTTTACCTATAATTTTTTTTTTTTTTTAAATCGATATCAAAGTTTTGTCGTCATTAACATAATGAAAATGGATAAAAAAATTGGTTATACAATAATTCTCGGTACTTAACTCGAACGATGCATAAAATATTGAACGATCGTGATCTAGAGAAAGACAAGAGGAAATCACATATATCACACGAGCACACATCACAAAAAAAAAACGCTGATTATATATAAGACACAATGCATAAGACATGTCCAGTGACACTTGAACACGAAATGACCTCCCTTCTCTCCTATTCTATCTCTCAATGTATGTTCGCCTTTCAACAGGAAACTATTCTAGTTCTACCGGTCACACACGCCTTTAACCATAACAGGGCGCGAATATAAATCGAGAGAATGCATATTCAGATATGTGTTTTATACATATACCTATATATACATGTGTATGTATACGTGGTGGTCGTGCGTGCGGCACTTACGGATTTATGGCAACGCGCACGAGCCGAAGACAGAATGATTAATCTTCAGGTAGGGAGACTCTCCACCGAAATACGAGTCGCTTCATCATCTCGTGCGATCATCTCTATCTCTCTCTTTCTCCCTTTTGCACATAAAATCAGGCTGTATGCGATTTTATTATTATCTTGATTTCTTTTTTTTTTTATAGTGGTGAATACCTTAATATTTTTATTGGCATTCAAATTGTATAGATTATGTTTAATTATTGTTTTAAAACGTATGTTAGTTAGATTTTTAATTAAAAAAAACGGATAATCCAATTATATTTTTTTAATTTTATTTAATTATTTCTTATAGATTTTATTTGCATTAAAATTGTATAAATTATGTTTAATTATTGTTTTAAAACGTATGTTAGTTTGACTTGTAATAAAAAAAAGCGTATAATCCAATTATATTTTTTTAATTTTATTTAATTATTTCTTATAGATTTTATTTGCATTAAAATTGTATAGATTATCTTTAATTATTGTTTTGAAACGTATAATGTTAGTTAGATTTTTAATAAAAAAAACGTATAATCAAATTATATTTTTTTAAAGCACAACGATCTCGTGAATTAGGTTAGAATGGAAATATTACAAAATAGTCGTAATGTGTTTAAAAACAGGATAATTGGATACTAAAAAAAAGTGTAACTTGGCAAGTATCGACTTTCGTGCGTAATCTTTCAGGAGTACCATTACGAGTAACTTTTTTTCTTTCTCTTTCTTACTCATGCTCTTGAGCGCGTGGCCATCTTATTTCGCACGATGTAACAATGTCGACGACGAATTCGGAGGAAGATAATGCATTGTCGCGGCCATCGTAAAGTAGCTGTCGGCGTATCCACCCACGCGATTCGTGCTTGCTGCATATCTTCTTCTTCTTCTTTCTTTTTATTTCTTCTCTCGGTCGTTCAAACGACCACGTCGTGCCGTATCTTCCATTATCAGTGACGGACTCGTTCGAATGACGTACGAGTGGCTCTCGTATCGTAAGATCGAAGGAAAAAGGGTTGAAAGGTCGGTTTGGTTTCGTTTAAATTTATTTTCACGATTCTAGAGTGAATTCTTGAGTATATTTCTTATATTGATATTAATTACATAAAAATGTGAGATAACTATTAATTACAATTTATTTAAAAACCTGTGTATCAGTTGTTATAAAAAATGCAGATTCATTGTACAACAAATATCTCGCAATTATTATTAAGTACTGCATTTTTTATTGAAAAATAATTTCCATTACAGAACATCGATATATTTTTTCAATAATGGACGCTGCTTCATTATTTACATGGATATCAGCATGAAGCGTGTCAACACCTGAAAAATTCATGTCCAAATTTCGAATCCTTTCTTTTCTCTCAGACTATTCGAGTTTATAAAAAAAAAAAGTGGTATATAAAAAAAAACGAAAGATCAGGAAAGATTTATGATCTATCCCGCGGCTTCGATCTCAGCAGCAACTTCGCGACCTTCCAGAAATTGCAAAAATTCTCCCTCTTTTTTTTTTTTATTTAGTTTCTTCATTTTCCTTTTTCTTTGTTTCTTTCTTCCACGGAAGATGCCGCATCTCTTCTCCCTCTCGAAGGAAGCCAAAGCCGGACCTCGTCGAGGAACCTCTTCGACAATAAAACCGAACGCTCCCGACGCCTTTAAATTATTAACGGCGCGGATTTTATGCAGTCGGCCTCGCGCATAAACATTCCCGCGAACTTTTCTCAAGATACTCTCCCTCTCTTTCTATTTCGTATCCAGTGGTCCGGGATCACGTAATAAGAGCATAAATTCAATTTTATACTCGGCACGAAATTTTGTCGAACCTTCGTAACTCTTTCCTTTTACTTACTTGTTTTTTTTTTATCGAATAGCAACTAAGAACGATCGAAAAATCGATTAGGAGACTGAACGATAATTAATATCAATAAAAAATATATTATAGAATATCATTAAACATGATGAACATTCATATTTAATACGTATAATAATGATTAATTATAATTATAAAAAATAATTGTTTTTTCGTCTAAAACGTTGAACTTAGCCGTGGAGAATTTTTTATCATCGATCATTCGTATTTTTTTTCTTAAGAACTGGATTTTTAAAAGCTTTCTGCAAATCGATTTCCCCCCCCCCCCTCTTTCTCATCTCCAATCTGGGAATGCTAATGACAAACGGTGCATTTAAATAGACGATTTTGCGAAGAGCTATTAAGTTCGACCGACGCCGCCGCCGACGGAGATGAGATCAATAATAATCCTATCATCTTGGCGCACCTTTGGCGCCGGCCTGCTACGAAAGTAAAACGAGATGCGATTTCCATAAATGAGGATCGTGTAAGAGGAAGCCGTTCTCGGCAAAAAAAAGAAGTAAATAAAAGAAAAATTAAAGATAAATTCTGAATAATAATAAGCCGACAAGCAAAAAGGATATACGACCAGTTCTCACGGTCAAAGTCGCATACCTTAACCATTACGATGATTTACGATGTCGAAACCATCGATCGATCCTGACACCTGACGCACACCATCTTTTCTTTCCTTCTCTTTCGAACCATGCACTCTCTCACACCTCTCTTTTCGAAGACAAGACACATAACGCAAGTTAGGTCCATTGTTTGCAAATGGGAACATTGTCTGCGATCGTTACGCTATTTTCGAATATTTCTCTAATCGAACTAGACGAATATCGTCTTTGTCTTTTTTAATATCAAGGTCGGGGTATTACACGTGAGAAAAAAAGAGATTGTGCAAGTGACACGCGTGAATCCCTTTTTTTCCCACAGGGTAACCTCTCGGTTACCACATCCAATAAACTAAGATATTAAAATAATACATCTTATAGAAAAGTTTCTCAGTATCTTTCACCCTACCCTAACCAAACATTTAAACCCACACGAGTATATACACCTAAAGACATCAAAAATGATACCTCGACCCTACCGTACTTTATACGAACGATAAACTATACCAAGAGTCGGAGAACGATCGACCATAAAAAAAAACGCATCGAGAAAAAGAGAAGTAATACTCATAAGATAATTCACTCTTCCATGAACGGGATAAATAATTGTCTCGTTGCGGCCCAATTTGTCCATACGCGTCTACTTTCAAAAGAAAGAAAATTCCAAAAGCACAATGACGACGAACATAAAATGCAAACGTCCTACGAACGTATGAATCTCTTTCGCTAACGCACGTGTCCAACCTCTTTCAGGTACTGCTACAAGCGGCACTGGTGTGGGAGGAGGTACGAGCCGCACCAGCCAAGAGAAACGACATATTGGCTGGCACAGAGTTCCTCTCGGTCTTCATAAACGGGGCTATGGCGCCGGCGCCACAACGACGACGTGGATTCCGTCGTGGTGGTCACACGAATACTGGAGGACATTCGTCCACATCGCCAGGGTCATTAGGATCATCGTCAGCAGCAGCAGCAGCAGCAGTAGCGTCATCTGCGGCTTCGTTGGGTGACAGCGTGACGTCAGAGTCGCAACACGAGGCATCGATCTACAGAATTTCTAGGAACCCAACAGGTCGTAACGGTATGACGAGAACACAGAATTCGGCCAGATCAGAAGAAGTCGTTCGTTTTTACCCCATCAGTCAGCGGACTCTGGAAAATGGGCAACAGAACTTGGCATCGATGATGGAAGAGCTTAGTAGCACGACTACTAGTTTATCGCCTAGAGTTAGTAGTAGCGGTGAGGTGTCTAGGTCAAATGGTACTGGTACTGCTAAGGGAACTAGCAGGCAAAAGGTTATTGGTGTTAGTGTTACTTCGACAGTCGAGGCTACTCCTTACAAGGTTAGAGTCGAGCATTATGACAGCTCGGATACTGCTGTAGTTACGAGGCCACCCACAGTTGTCTCTACATCTTCGAAGGAGGCTAGTAAACCTGGTGCTTCTACTACAAGGACAGCCTCCAGGTCGGTAACCGACAGATCTACCTTACCTGCCTCGACTACAACGACTAGTACAACAACTACTACGACTACTACCACCACGACAGTAATGACACCTATACCAGCTCGTTTGGTGACCGAGGAACTCACGAATATCGTCTCGGAGTCCAACAGAAGCGAGTTTTCGGTTGATGAGGGTTTACCAAGGACTAGCTGGCGTCAGCATGCTTCGATCACTCCTAGAACTACGGTGAAACACACTTCGGTTTATGGGTTATCCGATAAGCAACGTATGGAAGAGGACGAAAGTGGTACTACATTGGGGAACGATAATCCTGCCAGAACCGAGGCAACCGAAGAAAATTATGAACTACCCGAAGAGAATTCCGAACCCCATGAGATTCACGAAGAACCCATGGAGATTGATTCCGAGCAACAGGTACAACCCCAAGGCAGAAAAGCTGGCAGACACTACGAGGGTTCGCATTTTAACAGAGCCACTTCGAAGTACGACCAATCATCGAAAGTTTACAAATCTTCTAGACAGTACAGCGAACCTGCTAAAATATACAGCGAACCTGCCAAAGTCTATGGCGAGCCTGAAAAAGTTTACGGTGAACCTGCTAAAGTTTACAGTGAACCTGCCAAAGTCTACGGCGAACCGGCTAAAGTTTACAGTGAACCTGCCAAGGTCTATAGCGAGCCTGCTAAAGTCTATGGTGAACCAGAAAAAGTTTACGGTGAACCCGCAAAAGTTTACTCGGAACCAGCCAAGGTTTATTCCGAGCCAGCCAAGGTTTACTCTCAACCTGCCAAAATCTACAGTGAACCTAGCAAGGTTTACGATTCGGAAGGTCAACCTTTGAGACGTGATCAACCAGGTGAACCAGACGAAGAGAATTACGAAGTTGATGAATCGGTTAACGTTGGTAGCAATGGCAAAGTTTACAGACCACAACTAATGGCAACCGAAGCACCTAACTCATCGGATATCGAAGATGGTCACAAGGTACGATACGTCGAAGAAGATCGTAATTATCGTTACATGGTCGAGAAAAGGACACCCGATGGCTTCATCGTTGGTGAATATGGTGTTCTCAATCACGATGATGGTTCTTTAACAGGCGTCAGGTACACTGCTGAAGGTACCACGGATCCTAAACTGATCTATGACGCACTCATGAAGTTTCTAGCCCTATAAAGATCAGGACTAGCTAGGGAGATGATTGGCTAGCTTAAAATGAGCGGAGATCTTTGTTGATCCGTGAATGGAACCCATTAGTCTTGGGGATATTGCGTTTGACATTTTCTTTTATATGTCGTATTTATTTGATCCAACATAGCTGTGGTATTAGAAACAGAATGAGTAGATTAGATTAGGACGATTGGATCTCGAATGATTCGAGGATGGAAAACTTCAAACTCGCCAGGACTGCTTTCCATTCATGGGTTCAACGAAATACGCAACGACTGATTTCTTATTTTTTTCCTCTTTTTTTTTTCTTATTTCTTATCCTTCTTATTCTTCTTGCCAACTCAACTGCCTCAGAATGTAATTGTTAAGTGATCGGAATCTTGTTTGGAACGAAAATTCGGAGGACTCTGTCGAGCCACGATTTTTATTTGTTAAGAAACCGTTCGTAACGACGAACGAAGTTTTATGTGAGAGAGTGACCTTGATAATTGCGATGGCTGACCGCTCGAAACGATCACGTTCTTCCTCATCTCTTGACTGTACCGTGTGGGGGATCGAATTTGTATGATCATTTATGTGATGAAGACAACAAATATATATATATAAATGATACTGATAACGAACTTGGTCTGAAAAAATAATGTGAACGTCATTGTAAATGAAACAGGCTCTGACAAAAAATAATGTGAACGTCGTTGTAAAAGAAAAATGTCTTAAATACCGATGTAAGCGTTATTGTAAACGAAGAGAGCCGGAAAGATTTGTTTCGAACGGACCGGTCGTGTTTCACGAAATTTAGACGATTTTTCTCATTTCTTTTTTTTTTCTAAGATACAAAAGGAGTGAGAAGACGTGTCTAAATCTTCGTGAACATTTAAATGTTAGATAATAAAAAATGAAAAACGCGACGATGCTTCTGCGATGAAGAGGTACACGCGAGGTACGTCGCAGCTGCCCGAGCCTTTTCAAAATAAATTTTTATTTTTTAAGAGAAAACAAAATGTGAAAATGAATATTAACTTAATGAATTTTCTTTTAAAAAAAAAAGGCTCCGCAGCTACGACGAACGTTACCGACTTGTCACGGCAGCGTTTTCGACGCGCTTTCCTTAAGTTAATTTACTACGTTAAGTTAAAGGAGGTTCACCACCTAATGCGTTTACGCCATGAACTCTCCTAATCACAATTATTTATCAATTTTAATAAACGAAGGCTCATTCGAAAGATCTTTTTCAAATTTGAAAAATGTACGGTTTTTAGTAAAAAAGAGGCTGTTCAATTATACAGATTTTTTCGATCTATTTATACACAGAAAACAAAAGTTTCTAAACAATTTGAAAAGATAGTTATCATCAGTGAACATTTATCTTTTAAAAGAGTATTCAATCATCAAAATCGATCAAGAATTACGACCAGCAGAATTTATATCGTGAATAGATGCAAACGTGACGAACACGAACGGTGCGATAAACTCATACAGCGCTTTGCAATGATTTACGGCATGAATTCTTCTAACCATAATTATTTATCGATTTTAATGAACGAAGGCTCGTTCGAAAGATTAAGATTTCTTTTCCAAATTTTGAAGATATGCGAATTTCAGTAAAAAAGAGGCTATTTAATTATACATGTGTTCTGGATCTATTTATATTTATATGGAAAGTAGTCACTTTTTTATTATTTGGAATAATACTATTACTTGTTTATTGTTATAATGTATTGTTTTAGGTAGACGAACAACTAAATTGCTCTAATCTCTCAATCAATTTTTTTACGAGCTTGTGCCTATTGCTATGCTCCTCCCCTTTGCGTATCGGCAGTAAAGGTCCACTTATTTTATAATTGAACCAAACAATTTGATTATTTACAAATATATATATATAATAATCAAATCGTTTGGTTCAATAATAAAAAAGTTGTTCTGTTAAGAAGAGAAAAATCTCGGACTTCTGATGCTGTACGTAAAGTATGAGAGATATAGTAACAAACACAAGCTCATACACTGATACGATAAATTTTCAATGGGGACCCAGTTCTCCTAATTTGCCTTAGTTCTTGTTTTTTCCGCTCCAGTCGCTAAAGTCACGCATGACTCGAGCGAAAGATGATGAACAGCCTTTAAGCTAAAAGTGAATGAATTGAATTAGTCAAAGTTTCTAATCTCTAAGATGTCCCGTACGTCAAGATAGTATCTCAATCAACGAGAAGCGAGTTTAGGATATGATAGTTTTATCTCTTTCTTTCCTCTTTTTTTCTAATCACATTTTAATCATTTTCTAATCAGTTCTAATTCGTTCTTTCTTCTCTCTCTTTTTTTTTCTATTTCGTTTTAGAACGTATTAGCTCATTCTTCCTCATTACCTCAACCTTTCGAGATAGTTCCTCTCTCGCTACGTAACGATGCCACTGTGTAATTCGCGCCTAAGTCGCTCGACCTTTCGACGAACTTTATCGTATCGTTCGATTCGAGTACAGCGAGACGCCTAATCGAATTAGGAAATTCGCGAAAGACCACCATCAAATATATGGTGATATGTATTCGAAGGATTAGCTCATTTCTAATTCTGTTCTATAATCTTTTTCCTTCGTTTCGTTAATTTTAAAAAATTCAATATGCGTCTTTCATTTTCTAATAGAACAGATTTCTATAACTATGTGAATATCTTCTTCTTTCTATTTGACTGATTTCTTCCTAAACAACAAACGTTCTTTCCTGCTTCGCTAAAATATTCCGAATTTTTGTATAAAACAAAACACACAAAAGTCATCTTCTCATAGAAGACGAGGACACTTTATTGTAATTTAAAAAAAAAAAAAAAACCATACTCCAACGAAGAAATCCTTTCGTTTTTAAGGCATGTACCCTGCGTGTGTGTGTGTGTAGGTAATATTTACTGTCGAAGCCCTTTCTCTGTGTATGATAGTGCACCGTGCAGCCGATCGCCATGTTTTTCCTCTCTTAATTTTTTTTTTCAAAAGCAACTTTGTAATAAATCACAGTTTGCCATAAGTTTCGCACGGCGTGCCTTTCACTCCTTTTTTTTTTTCTACCCAATGCGACTCATTAGACGTGTCAGTCAACGTTGCGGCTGAAAAGTGTGAGACAGAAATAAGAAGAGAAAAAAAAAAAGGTAGGTGGACTGGTATCTGTATCCTTATTTTTTTTTATTTTCGTATTACGAGTACGTGCAATTAATACCAATTTATTTTTGATATCATTTGTCCGTCTTCGATTAAAAAAAAAGAAAGAAAAATGTTTTTTCGTGTATAAAATGCGCATATTTTTGTCATCAATTCTCGACCGATCGATCGTCGGTACAACGAATTTTCTATTTGATTGATCTCAAGGCCATTGAAATCAGGATCGTGAGACGCTTCGTATTCCTTTTGCTTAACTCGTTCAATTATATCCCGGGGCAACAAAGACGGAAGTTTCGAAGAGGAATATTCCTGAATCGAAAATTCCTTTAAGAACGCGATCGGTAAAGTAGATGCCGATTTATCTCGAGATCGAACGACATCAATTAATAATTCCATCGAATCCAATTAAGTGAAAAAGAAATGAAATCGATGTAATCGCGATCATTACGATCAGGGCTGGGCGTTATCGAAAGAAATTATTTGTAAAATCATCGTTAAGATAATAAATTATTTTAATTGGCTATATGTTATATAAAATAATTATGTGATAGTTTATTTGATCAAATATTTATTCAAATAATTTTTAAAATACTTTTCATTACGTCAAGAACACTTCTATTCTAAAAATTATTTATTTGAAATACACGTTATGTTATTCATGAAATAATAATAATAAAGTATTTGAAATAATTGAGTATTTCAAATAAAATGTACTCAACCCTCGTTACGATAGAAATCTGGCTTAATCAAACCCCAAAGAAGGCAGGATGACCTTGAATTTCAACAGGGATCAAGAAATTAACATATTCCCGGTTACTAATAAATAACTTCATGCGTAAGGGTATAAGATCCCGTTCGAACGAGTTCCGGATGGTCGCGTCAGTTTTTACAAAAAATTTTTAAAATAACGTAAGGTGTATGCTTATATATATACGCGACGTTTCACGGAGGGCATTGAACGTCCTTGGAATCTGTGCTCACCTTTCGGCCATCTTGCTGTCAGGACTTCACGCATCAACGCCCACGCACGTTCATCACACTACCGTGGCGAGGATTATCGTCTCGAACGTGATTTACCATTAACGCGTTAGAACCACCACCCTCCCCCCCCTCCTCCAATTTTTATTCCTTTTATCCTTCACCCTGCTACTAACGTGACGTGAAGTTAGCTTAATTGAAACGAATCGAGCCATCGTTTTTGTGGTTTAGGGTAATACACTCAGAATTACTGGGTGATGGAAAAAAAGGGTAAAAAGTAGTGATGGTAAAAAATTTAAGACCATTCCTTTAAAATTGAATAACTTTTTTATAATTGAACGAAATTATTTGAGTTTTTGCAGGAGGATAGAAGGATTAGTTGTCTATATATCGTATTTTCGAAAAAATCAGAACTTTTATTAAAGATAAAAAAGTTAAAAATGACTTTTTTTATATACTTTGTAATTTCGGAAATTTCCATTTTTTGCAATTATAAATCAATTATTATTTTTTAAAGGGTGATCTTAAATTTTTTACCCCCACTGTATGTGAAGAACGTGAGGGACGAAGCGGGAATGGTAAGAAACGTAACAAATCAGATTTTATTGGAAACATTCCGATGTCAAGTTAGACCCCGCCCATCCTCGTACAGAAACCTTAACCTCATAAATAATGGTAATATAAACTGCGTCACGTTGTACACACGTACGAAAAAATGGAGGAAATTTTTTGATTTTAATTCAATTAACTACTCCCAAGCGAGAAGATGTTTATGATAATAGAAGAGAAGTGTTTGAACGGTATCTACTTTATATGATAATCCATATGACAAAATTTAGATTAACGAGCTTATCCTCCTGCCTTCCTGTTTGGAGTATTAATCACGAGAGGTGTGCATTACTTTGCTTGGTGATTTATTGAGATCGATCGACCTTGCTCGCTAACGAATCTTGAAATGGGTAAATAAGCAAAACGGAGCAATAACCGGTTGAATTTAATTATTGGGATAATTAATTATACACCCTTTACTACAATCTAATTAAATTTAGGATTAATTTCAGTTTTTGTCCAATTGGATCCAGGAACTCCCACATCTCGATTATTACCTGAAACAAAAAGCAAACTGAATTAATTATAATATTAAAGTTCAAAAGCATGCATGACTTGCCATGATTTGTAAAAATAAAAAAATTATTTAAAATTATTAAAAAATCCTTAGACGATCCTATTCTACAAATAACTGTTCTAATATTGACAAAAAAGTGAGGATTGATTCACACCAGAGATCCAAAATAAGAATTATATTTAAATTTCGTAGAAAAAAATCTATTATTCAAAATTGAAAATAATTTACTCATCATTAAATATTTCTGAGTAATAAATTTTCAAAATAGTATATTACAAAGAGTTAAAGTAAGGCCTAGAACTAGGCAACCCGTTCTATCTCACCGCGACTATGCCGATAACTCAGAAATCCTACTTTATCGACGTCAGATAAACGATCATCTATTACTGATCGAGTTGTGCTAACAAACGGCGCCTCTCTCGCGAACGAAACGAAACACGATAGAGAAAAGGGAGGGAAAAGGGTAAGTTTGCTCAAAGATTTGAGTAAATAAGGGCACGCGACCCAAGGCACTCGATATATCGGCCAAACCGTATGCTCGGACGCAGTCGCGAGCTTATTGTGCAAATAAATTGAAATACTAATCCCCTTTTCGTCCCGATGACAGTCACGATAATCGAAAGGACGGCTCTCTTGCGCGAACGCGCGCGTGCTTAAGAGGGTGCAAACGTGGTTGGAAAAGGAAGTGGAAAAAGTGGAAAACGAAGAGAGTGCGAAGGGGTACACGTGACTTCGCGCGTGTGCGAACTCGTGTCCCTACGCCTCTTGATCTAATTCCTATTTAGAAAAGGAAATTTCGGGGTTCTCTTCTGTATTGATATATCAGCTTGCACCTTTGTTCTTCATGCTTGCCATTTAAACGAGGAGTCTTATGACTTTGCGTGTAATTGAAAAGTGGTTCATGTTTAAAAAAGTAGTTGGAAGTGGTCTGTTTATGAATCATTGGTAGATCTTGGTGATTTAATTTTTTTAGAAGAATTGTATAAAATAATTTAGTAACATTATTCAAATAAGAAGTTGGTCCATTTAAATAAGATCACCTAAATATCTCTTCAGGTTATTGTGATGCAAAAGATAATTGTTACGTAATGGATATGGTGCCAATGGACCAATATCTGGCAAGAACATCTTTTCCTAAGGTGGGCTGTTGCCCCATTCCTGGGCAGCAAATATATCAAATATCATTTTTAGCACATACTTTCCTATATTGGATAATACCAAGTAATCTCAACAATTTTTTAATTGGGTATATAACAGAAAAATAATGTTGAGAGACTAGAAAATTGCTAAAAATCATGATACATAATACAGTAGAATCATATGAACCAAATATACCTATTACTGATACAGATAACACAAATTATTTAGATCCCCAATCTCGACCTGTAAATGAACTATACCTTAACAAGGATGAAGAAAGAAGCTAAGTTCGATTTCGAGAGGTTAGATTAGAACAACCCTACTTGGATATACAATGGCCTGGCTAAGGAGAGAGAGCGCACGGTTCTTCGTTGAATGACCGCCTACGGTGGATAATGAGGAAGAAATTAGTGGTGCGTGAAGGTACGAAAGAGGGACCACCTGTGCCTCCTTCTTCACGAGCTTCCCTGATGGAAAGAGAAGAGCAAAAATAGTCACGGGCATATACATCGGGACTACTCACTCCTCCCACGCCCTTATTTCTTTTTTCTTTCTTCTTCTTCTTCACGTGAACAAGAAGCACAAAGGCATCGCTCTCCTCGAAAGGCATTCAGCCAACGCAGATCCTCGATAAAACATTGAATGCTGTCGTCCGTTGAAAAGCCCATGAACCCCCACTACCATTTCAGCATCACCATCGTACACACAACTACAATCTCAACGTCGCAACCTCTTCAGTCCAGCACGTTGGTGAACCTCGTTTACAAAACGAGCTGGAAATGTCGTCGAATCTCGATCTTCGATGTTTGTACGTGGCCTACTGATATCTCGATGAGTTTAGTGGTTGTCCGGTTGAAGGGGGAGACAACAGGCAGAACAAACACTCACCCTTCGGTTTAGGACGAAGGTCTCGGCAATGCTTGTTCTCTCGTAGGCGTGTCCTTCTTTTGCTGCCTGTCTTTTTCTGAACGATCTTGTCAAATCTTCTTGGACTTTCAATTGAGATTCCTTTTTTTTGTACTTTCGTGCATTTTGATAGTATTTATGCTGTCATGAGTGATATAGTATAAATTTATAAGGCAACATATTTTCCATCTTGTTATTATGGTATAATTCACAAATTATTTTTTTTTTGCACTGGCCATTATTTTTTTTCGTTTTACATTATAATAAAATTGTTTTTATAGATAAATGATAAGATTGGATCATAATTATTAACGAGCATATATTCCTTTAAAAAAAAAAATGATTAAAATTACATATCATGCTATCTACTTTTTTGTTGCTTTTAATTAGGCTCGGTCCAAAGTGAGACCTCGTCATATTTTATCTCCGATCGTACGGCGTCATCGCGGTACGATAATGCAGAATAATTTGTCATTTTAAAGAGAGTGAGAAGGGAGAGGTCGCAGTAGATCGCGTTAAGTGATTTGTCCTTGCCATCGGAAAGGAGCTACCATTATCCACGGTGAATATAGAGACGTTCAATTCTCCCTAGGAAGGGGGAGAAGCACTTTTAGCCCTGGCGTTGAGAGCTAAGACCGTGGTATTAATCCAGGGACGGCGTTTTCAGTTAAGTCTCGGAAAATTTGTCACACATTTTCTGACACCATACCATTTATATTATTCGTATTAATAATAAATATTAACGAGTTAAACATATTTTAATTCAATAGAATTTATAAAAATTGTGAAAAATTATTAATAATCATAAGAAACGTACATTATTTTTTACTTTTATATTATGTAAACTTCTAATTATTGCAATTCCAAACTTTTGCAAATTTTTTCTTAATATCGTGTGAAAAATTACACGAAGTCAAGGAAAAAATTAACGACACCTTTTTGCATCGCAGAAAAACTTTCCCACAACTTTTGAAAGACTCGATAGACATGCGGGTTCACCTCGATGAAGGTGTGTGTTTTTTTCTTGTCTCTCTCTTTTTCTCTCATCCAAGAGTACCTTGTAGTCCTTCCGTATAAACACGTGCGTGTCGTTCATTCACTCGTTCGCCCATTATTTTTTACCTCCCGTGAGTTCTTACTCTCCACCATCGTCTTACAACCCCTCGCACTTGCCGACACCCTCGAAAAAGAGTGAGAGAGAGAGCCCCGCTTCGCGAGACAAATATTTATATCGCGAACTCCTGGCGTGCCATTGTCGGCCACTTTTACCGTGCCGATTTCATTCTCGAGCACCTTCGCCGGGAGCTACGAATTCTTACCTCTCGAAGTTGAGAAATTTTTTTTTTTTTTATTGAGGACCCTTCCTAGGGGACATACTCGATCAATTTTATTAAACTTTTTCGAAAAAATTCGTTACTTGGGATGATATTTTTGGCGATCTTGTGTAACCAGTTTTTTAAATTAATTTTATGTTATGATTTGATTGCTTATAAAATTATATTGTTGGAAAATATTAAAATACTGGGTTGGCAAGAAAGTAATTTTTGTTTTAACAAATAGAAAGATTTGTCAATGTTATGATTTTTTTTTTCTTTAAAAAATTATATTTTTATACAATTTGTATAAATAAATTGAGTTTTATATCACACCTCAAAATCGAAATTATTTTTTGCCAACCCAGTATTTGAAGGTTTTAATTTTTTTTTTTAGTACATTTTTTTTTAATACAATCATTTAGTACATTCATAGTACATTTTTTTTTTAATACACATACATAGTTTGATAAATTTTTTTTAAATGTCCCACTGTTGAAAATCGACAAAAGATTATGAACAATAAAAAAAGAGAACGCCTGTACTTTTTAAAAAGAAAAATCTGAGATGTCAGAAAAGACGTCGACGCTTCTGGGTGGCTCGTTTTCTAACACGCATGCGGGATAACCAAGCGTAGGCGGTCTCTTTCGAAGGCGTGGTGAACGAGCGTGGTGTCCTCTCACCAATCGACCCTTTTTACCCTCTCTCTTACTCCCTCTCTCTATAACGATTCCATCGTCACCTGGTGGATTCCCTCTTCATTCTGACCTTCCGTGACGATAATCGCATAGAGAAGAGAATAATATTAATGATCGACGTAGGAAACATTTTTCCAAAAATCTAATCCCTATAAAACATATCAAATCTATGAAAACGTTTATTTTTTTTCAAACCTATTTAATTATTCATCACGAAATAAATGTTTTCTATGCTTCAAGAATGTCTACAAGATTCTGAAAGATGAAACAGATTACAAAATCCCCCACAAAATTTTAAATTCACACGTTCTTCAAAATCTCCGTCACTCAACCCACAAAATTCAAATAAAAAAAAAACATTCCTCCAGATTAGAATCGCTCTCTGGACCAAAGAAGAAAACGCCACGTGCGAAGATTTTCGTCCACCCCACTCCTCCAGCAATAGAAAATAAGAAATCATAAATCATGAGACGTCCATATCGAGATGGAGGACCTGGTTTCTTTACGAAAGGACATGCATTACGATGGATAAGATGGAGACCGAAGAAAACGAAGATCGTTCTCCCTTTTTCCGAAGGAATATACCTTCGTCGCCTTCTTTCATCGTCGTCTTCTGGCATCATTCTAGTTGCGCAGGAAAAAAGAAGAAGAGTAGGAGGGTATAAATCGTGGCAGCGATAATGGAATTCTCAACGGGGTGTTGCATTGACACGGCTGCGAAATGTCGTGCCATGGGGGTAAATAGATCGACGCCGTGACGATGCCTGGAGGGGTTCGAAAGAGAGAGAAAAGGGGGATATACTCTGTGTTCTATACACACAATACATATATATGTAATAACAGAGTGTGCGTATCTCTTTATACAGATTATAGTACACGTATATTACGTATTATACAATTTGTTGTTCTTAAAAATATATATTTGTGTATTAAATAAAAAAGTCCAATATTATTAACACTAGATTTACGGACTAAGCCAATTTGACTCATGAAAAATTTGATTACTATATATATATGAAACTTTACAATTATTTAAAAAAAATCATACGTGGCTTTTTAGTTAAGTAATGAAATACATGTAAATGTTGATTCCTCTTTATATTCTTCTTTTTTTACTTAAGTAAAAATAGGTATATAAATAACATCCGTAAATCTAGTATTAAATAATTATTTAACATTACTATTGTATGTATTCTAATTCTTCTTTGTTATATGTCTATTTTCTTTTTTAAATTTATATACTCGCAATTTTTTTTTATTATTGTTTTATATATACCAGTACGTGCTACAGTTTACGAGAAAATGATTAGATTAACAGGCATTCGCGAAGGATCGCACAGCCTCGTGTGAACCTTCCCATAGAGGAAACACGTGCTCGACCTTTTCCTCCCTCTTCAATCTCTCTATCTCTTTCTTTCTTGGTCCACAACGAGATTCGGTATACATCTTTCGTAGATTTCATAGGCATGAATCACGTTCACGGGTGGGTCCAACTTTCCGCAGGCATTACCGTTTATCTCGTAACGGGATGTTTCTTTAATCGAAAAGGCTGCTGGTAATAGAATGTTTGTGTGCATTGTGAATGAACAATTTATATATCAACCATGTGTGTGTTCATTTGTAATCCAAACATTTATAACAATTGTTAATTATTAGAAATCCCTAATAAAATCAGCATAAAATCTGAATAGAAAATAAAAACTTCTACTGACAATACGAACGAGTTTAATAAACTAATATATATTGAAAGAAAACGAAGAAAAATCCTGGATCCTTAAACGACTATAAAAAAAAAAAAAACGACTATACATGAAAAAGAACGAAGGCCACAACGAAGACCGCAAAAATCGTCGGAAGCTTCCGGTCGACGAAGAAAAAAAAAAAATCTATCAGGTATGAACGAGCCAAGTTTCGTGGTGATTAGAGGTAGCGATTAGTTTCGACGAGAGAGACGTGCTTAAAGCCTCGAAGGATTTTTATTGGCCGAACCGAACCACCATGGAGAAAGGAACACCCTCTTTGTCTTACCCACGGCGCTCAAGTTTTATGACGGATCATCATCGGAACTCCGTTTACGAATGACAGACCGTTAATTCTACAGAGATAGAATTTTTTTCTTCTTCTTCTTATCCTACGCTACCGATTATTCTAAGCCAACAATCTACCACTGGCTGGCTAAGAACAGCCCTGAAGTGATTCCAGCTATACGTAATTCACCATGTGCGAGGGTTTCCCTTCGTGGTTTTAAGCTACACGATTTTGAATTCCCTTCGATTTTATGATTGAGAGAAAATATTTTTTTTTTAATTGCCAATGGAAATTTTCTGGTCAATACTCGGAGATTATTTTCTATACGATAATAACGATGGAAAGCATGTTCTACCAGAATGATATAAAATATATTTTAATTTTAAAATATTAGGTGGATGGAAAAATGGTCAGGTGTTTTTTAAATGACAATTTTCAAGATTTTTTATATAGATTAAATTTAGTACAAACTATAATAATTTTATTTAACAAGAAACGTTATTTTATTGTTCACATAAAGCATATTTATCGTGAACTATAAAGAACATTGATAAAAAAAATGATGAGATATTTTTAAGGACGATCTTGTTCGATATTATTTTTAATCGTGTTTAAAAGATCATGATTGTTTCATAAATTCGCAATACCTACAATGACCCGTTGCAAAATCATAAAATATGGCACCCAGTCAGTAGGATCGCTACCACCCCCCACAGACCCATTTAAATAATTTATGAAACCACAGCACGTGCCAGAGATCGTCGAAAAGTGAACGAGATACCAACAAGCGAAAACAACAGATTTCGTGGAATTTGGGTCAAACTCAAGGACCGTCAATAAATGAAGAAGAAAGTCAACGAAGTCAAAGGAAGAAGCGCCACGCGAAAGGACACCTTCGGTTCGACCACGAGACAGGACAACTTGGCGAAGGGAAAAGGAAAAAAAAGTAGGAGATTCGAAGTTTGGGTTTGGAAAAATGGGAAAAACCAGCTTACACCTTGCTTTGGGCCTAAACAGTGAGTGCAATAAAAAGTAATCACGAGTGTTGGGGCCTCGTCGTTAGCCACACAATGGTAGTCATAAAGGAAACACACCCAAAAGATCCTACTTTGCAATGGTGGGTGTCATAAATGTCGATGATCGACGATGTCGATAAAAAAAAAGACAAGAGAGAGAGGATGAGAAAAAATTGAGTATTCAAGGTAGCAACCCTTTCACTAGAATTTCCCACTTTTTTTTTACTGGTAGCAGTTCTCGTCTCTGGGATTAGGTCTTACGGTTCTTAGATCCCAAAATGATTGTTAAGAAACATTATTTATTGTAATCTCAAAAAATCCCTCATTTAATTTCAACAACATTTATTTAATATCCTTACTTATTTTCATCGGAGATTAGGAACAGTAAAAATGAAATTCATATTCCATGATATACTTGATCGATTCGAAAGTTATTTGTCACTAGCGAGGGTCTCACATCAGCACCCACTTACTCGTCACACAATGCCAATTAGTTCGACGTTAGGAGAACGATCGTGCGTGCGATGAGAAGCGCGTGTCCCGGTGATTAGAAGAATGACGTAGCGACTACCTGTTGCTCTCTCGTGTCCTATCACACCGAGCTGTGTGCTGTACGCGAGTTTTGTGGGAAAAGACGAGCATATGGTCGCGTTTCGCTCGATAATCGCCTCGAGTACCTACGTGTTCATCAGAAATTTTGAGGTGATCCTCCCACTACCTAAAATTTCCTAAATTTTTGTATACGTCTACAGGGTGAGCCAATGATTAGCATTATCTGCAATTAGTTAATTTATTTGTTTACAAAATGATAAATATTGACAAAAATAAGCATCTTGATTAATTAATAAATCAAAAATTTAATCGTATATAATTATTTTCTTAAAAATTATTTCATTTAAATTATTTTTTAAAGATCTGATTTTGTGAGTCACATGATCTAAATGATTAAATTCGAGAGTGTAGAAATTCTGCAATGATATTTAAACAATTTATTAATACTCGAATATGTGACAGTAATTAATTTATATGGTTCACCCTGTATAGCATTCATCTACCTACCTGGTCGATAGGTAGTCCACTAGTACGATCGAATTCACTGAAAACGAGCCATATGCGGAGTTATGGCTCTCACGAGAACGCTTCATTCGTCTCCGGTTAAACTCGATTCGACATGGGAAGCTCTTCAATGAGACACGCATATATATTGTAGATCATTCGATATTATAAGGATTTCTAGCGAATTGATTTCTAATACACACTGCGGTTAGTAGACGATGAGTACAATAAAACCACAGGATCCATTGTCCGAAACCCATCAGTGTATACAAGAATGTTAACAAAGAGTCTCGAACAATGTAAAACAATATTAAACGATGTCCAATCGCTACGAACGTCATGAAACAACGTTAAACCATAATCAACGTTTTCGAACTAAACCCAAAATAAGCCTGGATATTAAACTAAGACATCGAAGGCACAAGATTATTGATAATAAAAGAATTTCTTTTTATTTTCTCAACCCTTGTACCTCCAACTGTCATTTCGACATATTTCAAATTCAAGATCAAGAAAAAAGGAGAAGAAGAAAAACGGGTAGGGATTTTGGATGTTAACGTTCGTTAGTCGACCGGAAGTTCTGTGTTATTAAAATTAGGATAGAAGGTTCGGGGATGAACTTTCAAGATGGCGAACGTAACGAACTCTCGATTCTTCTTTTTAGCAAAAAAGTGGGCGTATACCGGAGTGACAAGTACTAGCTGCACCGGCTAGTACGTCGTCATCGTCATTGTCATCGTTGTGGATCAGAAATCAGAGCCGTTGCACCTTCTTGAAGGTGGTTCAAAAGAAAGAAAGAGAGGGAGACTACTTTCCGAGGAGTCTCTGCTTCTCGCGAGACGTTTCAACATCCATCCTGGGCGGGGACATCCGGCCTCCGATTACGCATTCACGTCTTAGCGAGTAACTAGGAACACCCTGGCTTGGGTTTATTACGTCGAATGATCGGTGGGAATCTTTTAAGGTGAACGTAAGCTCGATATGAATGTCGTTACTCGGAATATTAGTTAATCTTCGTTAGGATAACATAGACAAATGGGTCACGAAATTTTTTAATATTTTATTCGGTTAGTAAAATAGTTTTTATAATATATTATACCTCTTATATAGATTTGCAGAAAATTATTTTTTTGTCGATATTATTGTTATCATGGAATAATACAAGAACGTCGGAGACACTTTTATCCGGATGAAGGTTAATATTGGATTTTTAAAAGATATCTTTTTTTATTAATACACTTTCGATAATATTTAGTAATCAGACTTGAGAACAATAATAAAAAATGTTATAAAAGTATAAAAAGTCTGGAAGTTTTTTTTTTCTTTTTTTTTTAAATGAAAAATATTTTTTGGTAGTATTTAATTCCATCTCAACAGTATACTACAATTAAATAATTCTAAATAACCTTTTTTTTAGATTTAATCATAAAACAAAATTTATAAAATATTTTAATAAAATTTTTCATCACACGCGTGTAACTTTTTCTAACCTATAAAATTCACAGGTTTGAACGTCAACTCGTAAAAGAAGAAAAAAAAGAGAGAGAGAGAGAGCAAGATCTACCTGCGATATAGTCGAATCTCATGGCGCTTCCGGAAACGCTTTGTTTGCCCGCGGGCGGGTATTGAATGACGCGCGTTTCAAACTAAAGAAGCACTTCGTCAAAAGGCGATTCGGCTCACGGCGAAGAGACGCGAATAAAAAGTAAGAGAGAGAACGAGATAGGTAGATAGATAGACATAAAGATAAAGAGAGAGATATATATAAAATGGAGGGGGGGGGGGGAGCCTTCTCGACGAAGAAATTTGAGAAGCTGAAGAGGCAAAATGAGAGCTCGGTGCGGGCCTTTCGAATAAAATACCGTACACGTGTATAAGTGTGTGTGTACGTGCAAGAAAGAGAGAGATAGATGTTTTTGACAAAGAATCGACCGTCAGCACACTGTCAGTACCGACAACGACGAAGGACTCGAGTTACGTCACTGGCTGGCCCGTTGTGCTTTTTCAGGACGGCCATTCATGAACACCGCTCACAGTCAGCTCGAGTAAGCGTTTTTCGGTAGGAGGCGAAACGTTTCTTTGGATTCGAGGAGAAGACATCTTTGCGATCCTTCGAAGGACCAGTGGGAGTGGCCGGAATCGAAGATGCGCCGAAACGAGCGCGTATGGACGGTTCTGAAAAAAAAAACCCTTTCAGTTGAACCTGATATTTTTTTAACTAGTGTCTATTTTTTATTAAACATTTGATGATATAAGATTAACAAATTGTAACTAACAAAAACTTGTAAAGATTTTTCAGAAGTTTTTTTATTGTTTGTTACAGAACTTTGAAATTGTTTAGAAAATTTGTTATTTGACATTGAAGATTTGACTATCAGTTAATTGTCAAGGTCGGTTTCCATTTTTTTGAAATATAGAAATACTTTTTGTATTCATTTAATAATTATTAAAAATAATTTTACTTTCGAGTAAAACTCGACCAGATCTCAAACGATCCGTTAGACGAGTTCCACGAGCAAGAAGCTTCGCAAGCACTCGGAAATAATCCCGAGGAAGCAGGTGAGCAGAAGAAGGGAAACAGAAAGACGGAGTCAGTCGTGGAAAGACCTCGAGCTTATCCTCCATTAACGCGGAGGTCTTTCCATGAGGCCTACGAGTTCGATTCCGTCGGCTAGACTAGGACGGCCAATACTCGTGATCCTATAGTACTCGACAAGTCGACCGTGTGATAGCCATGGGATTACTTCGACTTGTTCGGGCTACTTCTTCCAATGAACAACAAAAAGGAGGCGCTTCCTTAGAACGTGTCAACCTAATTTTACAAAAATCTTACTCGCCTTGAAGTTCACAAATTTCGACGTTCAAACTTCAACCCAACTCTACCTACATGGTAGATATCATCAATTATCACATAAATATCATCCTGATACTGATATCATCAATTTAAAAGAAAAAAAATATATATTTGCTTTTGGTCCAGACTCCTATCGGTCACATCAATCACAAAATGTATTCGAATCAAAAAATTGGACAAAGAATGATAAATCTAGAACGTCTCTCAAACCTTATTAAATGTAATACCAGTAAAACAAGGGGCAAACAATTACAGAACTTGTGCCAAGATTAAGCAAACCTGTCCAAGAAGGAAAACTAGAGAAGAGATGTTCGCGAAAGATAGCGGCAACATAAGACGTTTCAACTCCCTTTTCGATCTCATCAGAAGGCCTCTTTTCCTACCTGAACTTCGCAGTTTTGGATTTAGATTCTAAGCACCGAGGTAGCCTAATACTGTCTTCGGTATTACTTCGTTCATCGTTATACCTTCTCTAACTCACGCGTTACTTTCCCATAGGTCTGTCTCACTCGCACTCTCGTGGACTCTTTTAGCTAACCGGACCACCCGTTGACCCGAACTACTTATATAATTCAAATGGCGAGGATCCTTTCGATCATCCGAATTACTTTGCGATATTGGTGACACGATTAGGTTGAGCTTGTACTAAACTGGCTTTGTCGAGCTTATGAAATGACCCTATTATTCGCGAGCTATCTTGGTATTTATCTTACGCCAGTGGCCGAGCGTGCCATTGGGGTCTCCAATGGTTCTTCGGGTACATCTCTTTTTGAGCAGTATTAGAAAAAGGAGAGATTCTTTTTGGAATACTTTTGACCATCTATCTGTAGTCCAGCTTGCGATTAGATGGATTAAAAAAAAATTAGTCTACTTATTAGAAAATTCTGACGTACATAAAAGCATTAATTAAAAAACGAACTAACAGGATTCTTTTCCAATAAGTTTGCCTCTTTTCTGACAAATTATTTTCCAAATAAACAGCATAGAAGCGTCGAAAGAATCGCTGCAAAGTTTTGCGTTCAGCCTAAAACAACATCTGACCCTCTTTGAAAAGCCGCACGCGAAGAGCTCGAACCATCCGACGGATGGAAAATCTAGACAATTGTATTTTGATTCCGCTCCTATTACCGGCCGTTTAAGCCGCGTTTTGCCTTTTTGACAAAGCGACTCGAATCTCTGCTCCCTCCATTTTATATACTATAGATATGTTCCCGCATTTCTATACGCGTGTCCGTGAACGAATGCAGGAACGAACCTTTCGGAAAATCTTTTAGGGACAGTTACACGGATAATCTTCCCTCTCTCTCTCTTTCTAAGTCTCACTACATATTGCACCGAAGCCAAAAACGATGCACAGCTGACCGAACATTCGTCTAAGAGTTAGAGGGTCGATCCTGGATCTCAATGGCGGCGTACTCGGGATGTACGCTCGACGTTTCACGAGATTCACATCTCTACTTTTGCTTAGAAATAATATGGATCGTGTTACATTAGAAGGTATTAGTTTAATAAATAATTACATTTTGTTACGAAATATATATGAGTCATTTATTTTGACAGTGATATATAAGTCCCAGAAAAAAAAGTTTTATATTATAGAAAGTTTTATAGTATAGAAAAGTTTTATATTATAAAAAAAAGTTGATATTTATGGTTGTAAATTGATCATCTTACTTTTTCTTAAAAAAATAGGTTTTATCTCACTTTAGTTAAGCAAGACATTTTTAAAGAAATTAAATTACACGTACTTAGATGTGTTTATATTGTGAACATAAGATTTGTTTGTATAATAGAAGAAGGATAATGAACGAACGAAGATACGATCGATTTATAAAATTGTAAAGAGGGGTAAGAGATAGGGTAGGTAACATCGAGAGATCCAATCTCGATGATATTACGTTCGGTTATGACGGATTCTTTGCGTAATTCGTGCGAGACTCACCTCTCGCATCAACCCCTGTTTTAGGTAGGCTCTATCTCTCTAACATGAGCCGGGGGTCCGCGCTTAGAATCGATGGGATCAGAAGCGTGCATTACGGAAGAGAGATAATTCAAGATGGAGTCAGGGAGTCAGAAGCATCTGCCTTGTTATTCTTGTTTCATCAAGTTTTAATACCAATCGATAATAATTCTTGATGTCTGTTTATTATAATTTTAATAATTTATTAAATAATGTAGTTACATGAAAAAGTAGAAAGATTCCCCAACGTTGCGTGAATGAAATATTTTTTAAATATGTCATTGGATTAGATGATTTTTTCTAACTGCTTTGAACTATTCCATACTAATAATAATTTTTGTTTTGCGAAAATCCCAACATTGCGTACACGCAACATTTTGCTATAAAAAAAAACTCTGCATTTTTTTTAACTTCATAAACAGTTATTTGAATATATATTTTGTAATAAAATGCAGTTAAAACATCAAATTAATTTTTTTTTACCTTGGGAACTAACAGGTTAATTATACAGATAGTCTTTTTGTAATATTTCTTTTTAATGTTCTGTATAACCTTCGACAAAATACTGATTACTTGATAAACTATAATTTGGAAAAAAATTGATCTCAAAATGAACCCCAGGCTAACAGAGTCCCCAAAACTTACTCACGAAGAGCAAGCGAGAGAAAGAATCACGCGAAAAGGGGGTGACCGAAAGATATCCGAGTCTTGTCTCCCGGATGAATCCCGAGAGCTTCCCTTTCTCGAGGCAACAACTCTCCCCCCACCCTCTGAAACTCATCGAAAAGCGTGAACCCCTCCAGAGTTGGCCCTCGTTCAACCCCCATTGAGAAGAGGGTAAAGCTGCCGGCAGCCGGTTCCTTTCGAAAGTACCGCCCTTTTCCGAAGGGTAGGGAAGCTTTCGACCAATCATGAAGCTTCCTGCGTCACTTGGCCTGCTCGAAAACGTCGAGTCCGGTGGTTGGCATCAAAAAGTCTCGACTACGATGACTGTCAGTCAGGATTCATCGTCGAGTAGTCGGCTCGCGGCTTAGCAAAAGTGCATCCGGAGCCGGGATAGCAATAATCGTTTCTCGTTAACTTGTTCGTTTCGTTGATTTCTTCGAACTCCGTTACACTCTTTCCCTGGATATTGTTCTGATCAGTTCGCGTTACGATCAAAGTCCTGTGTGCAATTTTTCTTGTTTTTTCTCTTCCGAGAGACACGAAGTGCTGTGCAAGAGGAAATTATTTAGGACAAAGATGCAGAATCAGGAGGCACAGATCGGACACATCCCGGTGGCTCAACCAAAAATGCCAGCTTCGTCCAGTAAGGTTCTTTAGAAGATTTATTTGTTTTTTAATCTCCGTCGACTAAAATGGACTAGATCTGCAAGTCTCTTGTGAATATGTTATTAAAAAATGAGATTATATTAAATGGATGACGTTTTGATCGTCATTGATCAATTTTTATTTTAATATTACTCTATTTTTCATTTTTGTCATTGAAAATAATAATTTAAAAAATTTGTATAACATTGAAAATAATTATATCTAATATTTTGTCCATCTTCGTCGTCGGAAATAATATTTAACAATTGTTCCATTTGTATTTCTCTAAAATTTATTACTGATCGAATTTTCCTATACTTTTTTTAAAGAAGGATGCGTGTAAAAATTAAACGGAAAGGAATATAAAAAATTGCCTACTTATAACGCGGATCTAACGGTAACGGGTTTTATCAGGCGAAAGCTATTCGACGCCCCGAAAGTTTTACGACGCTCGTTAGCTCCAAAACCACAGTCATAAAAGATTCTTCTCGCTTTTCTTCGTTCCGCCGTACCTGCAAGTTTACGAAGCTCTCCGCGCGAGCTTCACGTACCTGGCCGATATTACTCGTAGCGTTTTTGTTCTTTTTGAAATAGCCCTCTGGGAGGGTCGGTGAACGATATGCATAGACTTTGGAAATGGAAAGTGTCATAAAAATCGAGAAACATTGAAATTCCTTGAAATTCGTCTCGCCGAAGAGGTTGCCATTGTTCCTAATCGTGTATGAAGATCGGTTTCGAAAGGGTGATTAGAAAATTGTCGAAATTAAAAGAAATCGAGAGAATATTAATGCTAAGTTAAACTCGATAAATTTAAATTTATCTCATCACTTTCTAATCAATGCGACAAATTTTCTAAACACTGTGATTAGAAAATTGTCGAAATTAAAAGAAATCGAGAGAATATTAATACGAAGTTAAAATCGATAAATTTATCTAATCGCTTTCTAATCAATGCGAAAAATTTTCTAAACAATCAAAGACGATTAGAAAATCTCAAACGAAGACTCGTAGAATCAAAAAGTACCTACATAGAAATGCTTTTTTAACGAACAAACTATTCACCACGATTTCTAATCGCGATTAGTTACGACTCATCGCTAAAACACAGGAGTAATTTCATTTTTCACGGGAATATATACGATCTCGTGTGAAATAAAGAGCATGTGGCATTTAAACGAGAGACCGTCGCGTTCTCGTACATTTAAACGATTCATCCCCCGACGGCGTTCGTCCATGAGAAAGTTACGGCAGATGGTGGAAACAAACGCGACGAGGAGGGAATCAGGGTGGGCGAGCTAACAGGTTGCCACGGCTGGCTGATTCGACTGTCAGTTGCTCGCGAATCTCGGCTGATAAGCGAGACGAGATTTTTTTATCAATTAATACACAATTTATTTTTAAATGATCTACTATTTTAGAATTATGATCAAAAATTCTTTTCGGTGAATCATTCTAAAATTTAGCTTATTAAATGTAATACATAATTATGATGCAGTATATTTATTAATTATAATTATTGGAAAGTGAACAAATTAAAATAAGTAGCATTATATGATTAGAAATCCTTTTCGATGAATCATTTTGAAATTTAGTTTATTGAAAATTATACATTATCATGATCCAATATATTAATTAATTATAATTGTTGAAAAACGTGTCTATTTTGTATAAATCTGCCACATATTTATATAAACAAAAAATATTGGAACGAAATTGAAAAGAAAGAACTTCGAGGGGGGTCGGATGAAACTTGCAGATGACGGATAGACGCGCCCTAACTCGATATGATATAATATACGAATATATATGGCATATATATCTAATTTGTTCACCCACGTGCCTGTGTCGAAAGAACATCGATATCGTGCATCGATACGAACATATGACACGAAATTCCCATGCTCCAATAACGCCGTACGGTACCACCTGATGGCCCGCGAAACGATATCGTACGTAATCGTTCAGGATGAACGATGATGTCATCCTAATTACTCTCCTTTCACCTGCCTCGTCATTATCTCACCTGGTTAGTGACCTGGTGTTCATAACTATTCATACATATAATAATCAATCATATTTTATTTTTAATAATATTTTACGCCAACTAAAATATTTTTGAGTAAATGTTTATTGTTTTTTATTCATCCTGAACGTTAATTAGAATTTTAATAATTTCGAAAAGAAAGTTTTACAATTTTATTCGAATAATAAATTTTAGTGAAATTCTACGAAAGAAAATTTTTTGAACGTGAACTTAATCGACTTGAAAATGTCCGATGAACTTCAAAGTCCTAAAAAAAAATGCGGCTTCCACGTAATCGACGTAGATCGTCACCCTGTAATTACCATCGAGAAGAGTATAATTTCGATCGGGGAAAACACGCCGGTAACTCTTTCGGTTTTTCGTACCACCCTTTCGTGTCTCCTTCTACCAACCCCTTTTATACCCTTCACGGCGATGACCCAAACTTTTCCAATCGATTACGAACCACACGAAAGAATATATGTCTTCTCTAAGTAGAAGAAAATTTCAAACTCAAAAAAAAAGAAACAATAAAATGTCATCAAATAAAAACAATAAATTTCAAATAACATTTCCTTCATAAAAACCAACGAAAAAATTGAAATCAGAGCAAAAAGAAAATATCAGACTTTCATAGCATCAGCTCGAACAAAAATTCCGTAAAATACCCGGTCGAAAGTTATAGCGCGGCAGGAAGAAAAGCGTAATAAACTTTCTCAATCTCGATCGATCTTTCGGTGGCGTCTCGATCATTAAAAATTCATAGATCCCGTTCCCTCGACTCGCAGTAACAAAATTTTACACTCCGCCCACACTTGCGCGGAAGAAAAGAAGAGGGTGGGACGGTGGTAGTTTAATGTCAGTATTTTTCGCATGCGACCTAATCGGCGAAGCGAGCTTTCGCGCATCGACTGGGCAATAATGCGAGGGTAGGAGCAAAAGGAATGGAAAGAAAGGAATATCGTCATGTGCGTTAGGTTTGTGGGGTATCAGTGCCACTGTAAAAATCCCCATGAAAGTTTGAGGAGGGCGCGTTCGCGTGGAAAAATGAAGGACGACGAAGGTTCGAGTCGCTTGGGTTTTGCTAAAACATAGGGCACGCGATCCGAATGAAAAATTCAATCGTGAGTGACTCGCTTTGCTCGTATACCGCCCGATGCAAATTTCATGCAGTCATGGCCCTTGGCTCGTGTGTCTCTAAAGGAAGCAAGAAAGAGAGAGAATAATAAGAAAGAAAAAAGAAAGAGAGAACAAGACCGTCGCGTGATTCTACAGCACGCGTTTGTGAAACTACCAATGTACGTATGTATGTACGTATGAACCTGCGTAGCCAGGTTTCAAAGTTTCCCTTAGCTAGGAAAAAAAAAAGGGCCTCGCGAAGGGGGAACGATTCTCCCCTGTGTTATTCGGTACGACCCAGGACTTCTCGTAGGTGTAGTTATACATAAGCGTAAGCTTTAGGCTCCTTCGAATCCTTCAACATCCAAATCAATCGTCTTGTGTATTGTTGATGTGAGATAGAAAGAGGTTGGACAATTTTTTAATTTTGGTTTTTTTTTACTGGGGTTTGTGATCAATGTCGAAGATATCTCAAGAGAAATCATTTAAATGTCGATAAATAGTCCTGTTGACAAGTTAAAGAAAGTGGGAATCGATTGAGATTTAAAGAAGTAAAGAGAGAAGAAAGAGAAAAAAAGGATAGAGATAGACCGATAGGAGAGTCCACGAAGTGTCGTGTTTCTTGCTGCTGCTCACTTAGAATCCTTGAATACATCGACCACATCCGGTCCATTGAGGTCCCATTCACAATCTCTTTGAGTTCAATGGCGTAGGCGTGGCTACCTACCCCCTATATTATAAAACGGCAGCACACCCTTGCACTGCTCCCGTTGCTGCTGCCAACGCTGATGTACTGATGCTGAAGGGATTGCAGAGTGTCTGTTGGACCAAGGCAACTTTCGCGACAAACCGATCCATTCATTCATTTCTCCGAGCCTCGTTCACCTCGGGACTCGTGTTTTCTCCTGGTAAACGAGTTTCAACGAAAATACTGTCATTCTTTGCCTCGAGATTAACGCCCGTCACCTTTCTGCCTTCTTTGGACACGACAATGAAGCGTTTATTCGTATACCGATGAATTTGTCCGATGATATTCACGAAATTTAGTTTCTAGCTAGAATACCATCTTTATAGAATTTTTTTTTAGAAGTAAAAACAATTTTTTTAACGCATATATTTTTTTTTCTTTTGCAGGTCGAATCCTTTATGATATTCCATGCAAGGTTTGTCGGGATCATTCGTCTGGCAAGCATTATGGTATATTCGCATGCGATGGATGTGCTGGCTTCTTTAAGAGATCGATAAGAAGAAATCGACAGTACGTTTGCAAGGCCAAGTCGGAGGGTGGTTGCATGGTGGATAAGACGCATCGTAATCAGTGTCGAGCTTGTAGATTGGCCAAGTGCATTCAGGCTGGCATGAACAAAGATGGTAAGAAATGATCGATTACGAAACCATTTATTGAAAAAAAAGTATTAGATCTTAATTTTGTGAAAAATAATCTTTTTATATAAATTATATAACTTGTCTTTTATTATTATAGCAGTGCAACACGAACGTGGGCCAAGAAATTCGACGTTGCGTCGTCAAATGGCACTCTACTTCAAAGAACCAGAAATGATGAGCAATATGGTTCCACCACCCGCTGCTGCCTTGGATTTAGCGTTACCAAAGCCACCAACGGAGCCTCGTGTTTCGATTGCTCCACCCACGCCTCATCATCCTCTACCTCATCCAGTTTACTGCAATAGTATGGGCATGCCTAAGGTACGATTCATTTTGCATTAACAAAGAAAATAATTGTGGATACTTCACCAAGTTATTCCATCGTTTTTCTTCTTTCCTTTATCAATTATTTCATTCTTATCAAGTGTTTTCTTTTATCATCAGATTCCAGTAAGCGTGGCAAGTCTATCGTCCATCCCATTGATCCCTGCCATCACAGCAGAGTCCGTCTGCGAACAAGCAGCAAGATTACTTTTCCTGAACGTCCATTGGGCACGAGAATTAGCAGCAGGCACGAATCTCGCTATCGAGGATCAGCTGACCTTGCTAGAGTCTTCCTGGAGAGAACTCTTCTTGCTAGCAGCAGCCCAGATCTTACCAACATTGGACCCAACGCCTCTATTACCACCAGGACCACAGAGTCTAGGCTTAGCCGTGGAAGTGACACGGTTCAGAGAGACATTGGCTGGTTTCCACGCGATGAATCTCGACCAGCACGAATTTGCTTGCATCAGAGCGATCGTATTATTCAAGGCTGGCCTGGACAGCGAGCTTGTTCCTAGCAGTAGAAGCAGCAACGGTTCGACATCACCCAACAACGGTAGTCGACTTCGCGATGCTGCTTCGGTAGCCAGATTACGTGATGGTGCTCAGCTTGCACTTGGACAGAGACTAAGTGGTGCATCCTTCGGTGCACTGAGGTTTGGCAAATTGTTGTTGCTTTTACCAACCCTGAGATCCGTCTCGGCTCACGCGATCGAAGAATTATTCTTTAGAAGAACCATTGGTGTTATCCCAATCGAAAGGATCATCTGCGATATGTACAAGTCAGCTTAACAGGATCTTTGCTGAATCTAGAGATTTTTTATGGATTATCTTCACGCTTAACACCGTGTGTTAACGTATAGTTTCACGATTGCAATCGAGACGTGGTAGCTCGTAGAGCAACGCGAGTCTCGTTTTTAGGCTCCTGACTATCCTATCGGTTCAACTCTTCTTCGTTTCTGATTGCTTTCTATCGTGAATGGGTTTCAAAGATATTGGCTGTGATGATGATAGCATATCACGCCGAGTTTGGAGGATTATCAGGGGTGTTAGATATTTTTGTATTGCTTCTTTATTAGATTTTTAATGACACGTACGTGGTACGTCCAATGCAATACTAACGTCGATATATATATGTATATGATTTTAATGTACTTTATGTAAAGATTAGACCAGGCAGGATCCAAGCAGTGTTGGCTGTTAAACGCGAAAGATTTTAAATGGAGAGGTACTTAAACATACGGAATTCGATCTTCAGGACGCACGATGCGTGTAAAAATTGTACAAAATGATATGTACGATTTTTAATTAATAATTTCCGCACGAATTTAATTATTAAATATATCTATACACGATGGTACTTTGTAAATAGGAAAGTGTAAATAATAAAAGGAGTTGATGAGTTAATGGCTCGTGTCTTTTTAACCCTTATTATGTACTTTGATTTTATGCAATGTTGTCTTAATTTGAAAATTGTCTCATGACAATTATTAGAATATTTGCATTCAAAACTAGAGAGAAACATTTAGTAAGTTTTTAAAAAATTGTTCATTAGAAAAAAGGAAAGACCTAGCAAAGGTAGAGAAAATTTTACCTGCTTCCTGCACGGAAAACACAATGAGGCGCGTCTCTACGGGAATTTCACGGCGATTTGAGCGATAATCGTGGCACAAAAGGTAGGCCATGCAGCCTCGAACGAAGTTGTCAGTACACTTTTGAGGTATTTCTTAGCGCGGTGGACCGACGTGTAATCACCGACAACAAACGAATTGTGGGCAAATAATAATCGTTCGGTTCTTGTTGGAACGAGAGCAAGCGAGATAGAAATTTTCTTTCCCAGAAAAACTTTTGCTATCTTTACCGATGATCCTTCTTTTTCTTGAGAAAAATAGTACTTTCCTTCGATTTCTTCCTTTTTTTTTTTTTCTTGTCGGAAAGAGTAACGCGTGACGAAAGAAACCTAGTCGAATTTTTCAAGGAATTAAAAAAAGGAGAAGTCTTACATCATGGAGTCTCGTTTGATTTGATATTTTCCGTGCTAGGGTCACCTGTACTTGATGTAAAGAAACGGTTACAATCGACGATTCTCAATGCTACTAAGCGACGAATATTCTCACGAATGGTACTCCGAAGAAGGAGTATCAAAAAGAAAGGACGAAAGAAAGAGAGAAGGAACGATGCGGGACTAGAGAATGAACCGGCGTCCGACCGAAGCCTACTCGAGTGACTCTTCTGATTCGCATGATTGAACTCGCGAAGTGTTGCCACTCGCGAACTCGCTTCGCCTTTCTTTCGAAATTTTTGTTTATATCGTTTTATCGACGTGGTGGTCTCTTCTTTAAAAAAAATAAAATAAAATAAAAAAAAATAAAAAAAAAAAAAAAAAAACATGGTAGTCTCTTCTTCAAGCAAAATATTTTTTACATTAAATACAAATATGGACGTGGTGGTCTCTTCTTTAAAGCAAAAATTTTTTAAATTAAGAAAAAAAAATATATAAACGAGGTGTCTCGGACAATACAAACACTGCATAAAGTTTTCATGAACACATTTCACTCCTTTCTCTTTTTCAAATTGTTCGGAAAAATTATCCGAAAATCTAGGAGACTGAAAAGTCGACGAAAATAAGGAAGGAAAAGGAAGGAAGGAAAGACCGAAATGCATGGATTGAAAAGGACGTTAAAGCTCGGATTAAAAGGTGACCGGGCTCGATCGAAAGCAAGACCGAAAGGTTTCCCGCCTGTAGCGAAGGATTTCGTACATTGTACGCTGACAAATTACTCAGGTAAACAGTCCGCCCCTGAAAGTATCGTTGTAACCTAGCCACGAGCACTGATCCCGCTCTCTCACTCTTTCCCACTCACTCTCTGGAATTTGCGAAAGAATCTTAAGGAGAGCAGGTGTAAAGATCACCACTAGATGGTTTCCTGAATTAAAGGGAGCTGAAAATTTAATGAGAATATTTTTTCTGTATTATGGGAAACATACAGTATCGTTTTTTAAAATTATTATCGTTCTTTAAAATTATTTTGCAACAATTTAAAAAATTATATACCATCGAACCAATTCGAAATGATTATACGTGAGCATTCCGATATGGGAAAGTAACATTTTGGACGACTCATAAAACTTACAGCAGGGTGAATAAAAAAAAGAAAATGTAATAAAAAGAGAGAAGAATAAAAGAAGTACATCGGCTCGACGCAATTAACATCTTGATTTAATAACACCCTTCAATCGGCCGTATGTTGCAATTTTCATATACACATATATATACACGGTGTCCGAGTCGTACCTCATCTGGAAGTGGGCAACCCACTCGAAGTAAAGTAATACACTGTAGCAGTTTCCGGACGAGTGAATAATAATCGAGTCCCTACTTCTCGATTTTGTTCACCCGGTGAGACCGAGCCACCCGAGTGGAATCGCAACAACAACAACAGTAACAACAACAAACAACGAGGACTATGAGGAACAATGAGGAATATAATGTCGTCGAGTAGCGAACGGTGTTGCGCTCGTAGAATTCCTTCGCTTTAAATAAAAGGGACCTCCCAGCGACGATTGTACGTAGCCGCGTACGCCTAACACGTGAAAGAGTTCAATGCATATGTGTGCATGACTATTAAAAATTGACAAGTGGTTCCCACCGATTGAGTGTCAGCACCTTGGCTGGACCAAGTTATCGATGACTTGGTCTAAAATTTCAATTTGTTAATTATTGTAAAAAACTTTGTGATCATGAGTTAACTTTTGTTGTGATACTTGATAATAGTTGAATCTGTGTAAGTTTACTATTGTTTTTTTTATGTGATAAAATTTGCATGATATTCTGCTTATTTAAATGTTTTAAAAAAACATAGTAAGTGTAATCTGTAAAATACAGAACACAATAATAGTACATATAAATTTATGTAGTAAAAAACACAGTGATTCATTTACGAAATCTGATACCCTAAACTACCTTGTATTTCATCACAACCGTAATCACAAATGATATAGCTAAAATTAGAAAAAAAAATTGTTGAATGATTTTGTTAACAACATTAAAAGTTGAGAAACTCTGATCCGGAACCTCTCTCTTTCTCTCATACGCTACCTTTATCAACGAATCGTAATTCGCAACAGTAACAAAACGCAATCGCGACACAATGGCACTTCGAGGATGTAATTGCGCCGGCTGCGGTGGCGGGAAGACGGGGATGGTTTCAACAAAAGCCCTACTCGACTATATTACATGTTACAATCTCGATTTCGTCGACGGCGAATCCTTGTGAGCCGCGAAACCGGGGCCTATCACAAGTGCCCACTTCACGATCGACGTATTGTCGTCTTTGTTTTGAGGTAACAAAACAGAAAAAGCGCTCCATACGCGTACGGCATTCTAGTCAATTAGCGAACACGACCGAAAAGGAAGGGTTGGTTGGTGGTGTAGATCGTTGCCTGCCACGTTGCTCCATACCCCTACTCCTTTCCTCATCACACGCGTGCACGAGATTCCTTTTTTACTTAGTTTTATCACGTAATCTTAATTGATGTAGGTGTTACGGGAAATGTGGATCGATTTCCATGATATTCCTGTTAAACCAGTTTAAGTATAGGTTTCTATGATTATGTAACTATACTTCCTGATCAGGTGAAGTTATTTATTAATAAGGAATCATTTTTATTATAATATGATTTTTCCATGACAACATTTTTACAAAGTTTAAGGACAATTTTTCTAGAAATTCTATCACAATAATTTCATATGAGATTGCGTCACAAAAATTCCTAAAAAAATGCTTTCCTTAAATATCAACCGCTTTTTTAATCACAAACTCACGTGACTTCGTCCTACTAGAAACGTTCTAAGCGAGATGCAATCTCGTTGAACGCGAAATTCGAATTCTACGACGCGTCCCGTGTTGGAATATTTGCACGTGGCGCCTGGTTTCGTACGCGTTTCGCGTCAGGAATTTAATAAAGTAAAGCAAGGAGAAGGTTTCGTTCGTTTTGAGAGAAGCTACGACCTCGTTGTCGAAAAATGAAGAGGTGGGTAGAAGAACGAGCACGCCATTTACCACCACCATCACCACCATTGCCACCAATACTGTCACCACCCTCCAAGCGAACGGTCCACTTTCTCGTTTCACCCCTCACGCCTACCCCTTATATTGAGAGGGTAGTGGTACGGGGCTTTTTCGAGTTCCAACCGGGGCTCCTGTAAAATGCCCTACCATTGTTGCCTACCGTCGATTCGGCCCATTATGTCTACTTGCCCGATGGGAACAGATTATGTTGCTCGCTGTCATTGAGGGGCTCATCACCGTACATGACACTGATGCTCCCTCTCTCTTTTTCTTCCTTTCTCTATCTATCTATCCACGTTCAGCTTGGGGGGGTCTAGGACACACGTTCATTGTCCGAATAAATTATATCGGGCGACGATCGAAAACCCTACCGCGATCATGTAGGCGTGTTATAGAAATTCAAGTCTTTTATTGAGTCATCTCAATAATTTTCTTGTCATTTTTCATTGTTTTTTGCCTGGATGTCTACTGGTCTATAGGTACCAGAAAATGTTCAAGAAAACTTTGTCCAACTTTTTGTGATACCATGTTTTAGTGATGCAATAGTTTAGTATTACGAAACAAATATTCTTGATAATAGACCTCACGACAGACCTATTCCCAAAGATTATCAAATATTATATCATCAAACGACTAACAATCTATTAAAATATCTATAAACCAACTAAAATGACGAATGAGCAATAAGTAATCAAGAACTATGATCGCAGAAGCGTGGTCGACTTAACGAGAGAACGGGGCTCGTTAATCGGTTAACAGGTCTCGCGTTAACGACTCGTGCATGTCCGCGGGTGGTCCGAAGGGTTCCTGAAGGACCACCTGACGTACTTGTAAAGGACGAAACTAAGAAGTGGTGAATCCTTTTCCACCTATTATTTCAGCTTTACTCACGAGACCAAAGGAAAACTCGGTCACGGACAGTGGCCAACGATTAGCCAGGATTTGACGGTGTCTAAAATCGAGCTCGTTCTAAACCGTTCTCGAGCAGCTCGAACTGATCGTTAATCTGTTTCGCGATATTAGTGACTTTAATTGTCGTGCCCGTTCGTGAGCCCACTGTGCTACTCCTGGCAGGTGTATTTGCTGTTCGTTCTTGGAAGGTTTCGTTGGAACAACGATCGATGGTAAAAGGGGTAAGAAACAGTATTTGGAAGACTAATAATAATTCTAATTATATTGGAAGGAATAATATTGTATTTTGGTATGAAAAATGATGAACTATTTAACTTTATTAAATTATAATTAACTCTTAAGTACTGATTTAAATTTTTCGTTCATAATTTCATTAAAAAAAAATGTTATTTCATAATATTTCAATATATCCAAAACAATCACAGTAGATGAATGCACCTATTGTGCATAGACGAATGTCACAAAATTACACGTCAGTGGTTAAGGGTTAACCATATAATGCAAAATTTGATCATATCTATATATTTTTTATGTTAATTGTTACGATTATTCTTCAACATCCAGATAAAAAATATATACATTACATATAATTTACATATTAACATACCAAATACCAAGCCAGATTATGTTACGTAACAAATGATTCGAAAGCGACAGGCTTCCCTTTACACATTTTTTAAACCGGTAAAAAGAGCGTGTGCGCTGGAATAGACAATTCTTACGTCCCTTTTTCGAAAGAAGGTAGAACCTATGCCTTAAGACCACACGAATGAGTCTTCTAACAATGGCTGACTTCGTAAGGCAAAAATCAGAAAGTTAGGGAGCGCATTGCTCGTCTCGAACGAAGAGGAAAGGGACCAAGCCAGATCTCTCTCTCTCTCTTTCTTTCTAGATCAAAGAGGGATGAGCAGCTGTCATCAACGTGCGTGCAACGATTGGCTGTTAACCGTTGGCGGCCATGCTGGATTTTTCCGGTCTGCCTTCTTTTTACAATGGGAACAGCCGACCTTGAGAAGGGTCAAAAAACGGAACGTTTATTCTACGCGACTTTTTTTTTTCTTTTACCTTAGAATTTTGCACTTTTGTAAACAATTGGTTAGATTGGAAAATGAATGATGATTTTGGTGAATTTTATCGATGTATGAGTGATAAAGATGAATTTTGTGATAGAATAGAATAAGAGATTTGTTGTGTTTAAATAAATAAAAATATAAATGTTTAATTAAAATAATAATTGTTTAAAAGCATGATGTTAATTCAAGATAAATCTTTTCTAAAACGATTTATTATATTATTCTCATTGACTGTGCGTGACACGAAGATTATTGAGATCTCAAAATCGGTCCGTATCGAAGAACATAAAAAAAATACTCGAATATGCGTAACGCGCCTGTTATTGAAACAAATCCCTCTCATAATCGTTAATGCCATCTCACGAAAGGAACGATTGCTTGGGATTTGGCCGCGTGTCGCCAACCCTTAGGATTAGACGCAATTATTGGAATCACTCTGGCAAACCGCAACCCGTTTCACACGCTCACGACTCTTCTATAGCATGCTTCACGTATTTTCATTTCGAACATTACCAGACACATGAATAAATGATTATTTTTTCTCAAAAAAATTGCCAGATTTTATTTTTAAAACATCCTAATATATATTATCAAATTTGTTTGACAAAAAAAATGGACGTGAATTCTGTAAAGTAATTATTTTTGCACAAGAGAATTCTTCAGATGTATATTCTTGCAATTGCTAAAAAAAATATTTCTAATACTTCAAAAAAAAATGATCCAATTACCATGATAATTATAGAAACAACACACGAAACCTTTATGAATGTAACAAAAATTCAGTAGAATGTTATAAAGTTATCGTGGAATGCGTTCCCCCCGATGTGAATTTACCTGCAAGACGAGAAACGCGTGGAAAGGTTTCTTTCCGCGAAAAAATCCACTCTCTTTCTCTCTACGGCACCTTCATAGCCCAGGAAACGTGACACTGCGAACGCCGAGCGCTAGTACGATTACGAAACCTCGCCTCGCTTTGGAAAATACTCGGCCACGTTCGAAAGTTATGCGAGTCTATCGCGTATAATTAGGAGCACGAAGCGTGCGAGCAATTTCTATTCCAAGACCTCGGCTAATAAACAAATTCATTTCCACGAGTTTTTCACATTTTTTCCTTTTTTCTATCTTTCACATAACAATTTTTCCCTTGATTATATTCAGATAACAAAGACTATTTTTGCTAAAAGTCACGAAACAGGAAAGAATATGTAAAAATTTAGAAAGCGTGTATCAGTACACACGCACATACACACGTACGGGTGTACTTATGGTGTCAGTACCTAACCGCTCGTCACATGCGGCCCCTTTAGGTGGTGCGGCTTGGGTTTTGGCTTGCTATAACTCCGATAATTATGTTACCAATGCGTCGAAGGACAAAGAGCTCTTGAGTGACGTGGATGGCTCGCTAGCTCGCGAAAGACCCAGAAGAGAGAGAGAGAGATGGTTGCCTGGTAGCCCAGCTGCCGGTAATCCTCCCTTTGTAATTTGCCTCTATGACCCCCTCCCCAACTTGGCAATGGCGCCAATCTTACTTTTTTTTCTATTCTAGATCATACCAAGCTGGACACATTAAAAATTTAGTGATATATGCCTTTAACATACAAATAAATATTCATATATCCTTCTAATAATAAAACATTCCATTTATACGAATACCGTTTGTACTCTATCAAAAGACAAGCGTCTTATTAAATAATAAAACATTATCTTTATATGATTATTATAACTTAAACATTCTTAAAGAATAAATCCCAGTACGTTCCAAAAAAGCATGAAAAAGTTGAATGCAAATAAATCAAATGATCACAAAGTAAAAAAAATTTGAAAAAAAAAGAATAAATATCCTACGCCAATGCAAGGGCGGTTGATGTCACCGTGGCCGTGCCCTCCGGATAATAGAGTCCGCGACTTTAATGGACTCGCTAATCCTCTTCCCTGTTTGTCGGTGAGGGCTGCATCAAGGGATGCATTGAAGGGATGCACACGAAGGTAAAAATCGGGGCGGGGTGGTGTGACTGCGTCGTCCGTTTCGGGCGTGTGCGAAGAGAAGGAGAAGGAGGAAGAAGAAACGTGGAGACAGGCTGGATTCGCAAACCAGCCAGCCCAGGCAAGTTGTGACTACGGTGATGATGCTGATACTGGTTGGTGGGGAGACAGTGGTATCGAAATATACGCCCCTCTTGTGCGGCCTCGCGATGATACCTTGATTTCTCGAGTGACGATTTAAGCGGCCCTTTCGTTGAACTTTCAATTCGATGCTGGACGACGAGCACCTGTGTTCGTTCGACCAAGTAATCGTTAGCCGGTTCGAAATTTCTGGGGGTCTTTAAAATGATCTACGGGGGTGCTGATGTTTTAATGTTCACTGTTTGATGAGGTTGCTACGTCGACTGGAAATTTTCATCGGGAGTAGACTGAAAGGTTTCAGAATCTATCGTTAAATGTGTTTGTTCATCGGAAGATTCTGAGTAAACTTTTGTGTTTTCTTGTAAATGCATCGATTAGCACGTGTGATAATTCATGGTGATAGGTAAGTGTATTTAACATTTTTTAAACATTTCAACTTTGGTTAAGGTCGAAGGTGTATGTATATACGTTTATTTAAAGGTGTATGAGAAAGGATAGAGATAGACACGGTGTATCCGTGTGCCTATCACGATGGGAATGCAAGGATAATAAAGTGTAGAGTACCCAAAGTTCCTCTCACTTTTCTTTTAATGATACTCCAACGATGACAATGAACAGATGAACGTGATACATAACTGCCCTAACTCTACATTTCTGGATGATATTTTGATACGATCAAGAACGCAAAAAGATTGATAAACCTACCACGCGAAACTAAAGTAAAAAGACACGATTCAAGAGCACTGGATCAAAAATTAACCTTGTCGACCGTGTGGAATGGAGTTAGGCAAGCTTGCTTGGACCTGCAACAAGTGTCGTAGTTCTGCAGGAAGTTGTTTCGAGTAATGTGGTTGAGCTTGAGCTGGTGGTTGATAGGATCCTTGTTGTTGAGGATAAGCTTGAGCACCACCACGATACTGTGGATTGTATTGAGCGCCTTGAGGTTGTGCAGCACCTTGTGGTGGCCTATATTGAGCTGGAGCTACTGGGATCTGCTTGTAACTTGGTTGCTGGGGTGCCGAACCCAATCGAACTTCCGGCCTGTAAGAAGCAACCTGGGCCTGATTCTGATAAACCGGTTCTGGTCTAGGTCCATTAGATAATTGTGGTGGTGGCTGAGCTGGAATGTGTACCAAGGGGTCACGGTATTGCTGGGAAGCTAGGATTTGTTTGATCTGTGCCGGTGCTTGAGAATACGGCCTATAATTGATCTGTTGCTGTTGTTGCTGATGTTGCTGAGCTTGTCTCTTGAATCGGACGTGATCTATAGGTAAAAATTTCGCTTGGTTGTAGTAGCGAATCATAATAAAAATAATGTCGCTCTTTACTTACCAACTAGATACAATTCTTCTCCCAGTAAATCGCCAAGGATATCACCTGTGGCGTAAATGGGTGAGATGACGAGTAATAGTATCTAAAAAAAGTGCAAAAGAAACGCTAGTAACGGGAATATATTTTCCAAGTAGAAAGTGAATCGTTCACGTCCCATCGATTTCTCGTTCAACATTTACGATGTTAATCATAGCGCGACCTTTTGATCGTTCGTAGCAAGCGAAAGGGTGAAAGTATCGATACGAGTAGAGAATGTAGCACATTCGAACGTTTCCAATGGGTTTCTAGGGCTAACTAAAAAATTGCTACACTTAAAGCCTCAACCAACAACAAAATGACAACTTATCAATTTCTAAAAACCAAAACCGTAAACCCAACATAGGGAATCTGATCTACCTATAAAACACACGGTTACCAAACACCGGATGTATCTCGAATACGGAAACAAATGCAGCAACACGATTCGGAGGGTTAATTGAGCGAATAACAAAAAGATAATCGACTGAAGCTCGCTGAGAAACACTTTCACCGAGCCTTCTCACTTCCGGAGGAGCATAAGACGGATGTGATCCAGGGAGATAAAATGATCGCTTTTTAGAAAGGTGAAGTGAAAGAAAACTTACGAGGAAGTTCATGATGACGTGACGTTCTTATGATTTTCTGTGATTTCTTGTGATTTTCTGACGCCTCACGGGATTTTGTAAGCTTGTGATCCAACTGTTGCGATCTTGTGGTGACTCTTGTGATCTCGTGAGGAACGTCGTGAGGGAAACTGCCGACTCCTTCGCGACTCACTTCTATATGGGCGATCGTACGCAGGGTAAGCGATCGGCCACCACCAGCTTTCACGGTTCGCCGATTCGGAAGCCGATTTTTTCTACTCGAGCTTTGAGTACTACCTCCCCGCACATACATGTACTCGACCGGTATGGATCACGTAACTATCGATGTAGAGCGAGCCAGGAAGTGATCGGGCGCCGGGCAACAGCTGCAGCCAGAAAACTTCAAGATCGTCTATCTCTCTTACTCTCACCCGATACTCAGGTATTTACATGCGTGTAGGTTCACGATCGAGAGACACGAGGTAAAAGAAAGGTTCTAGACTGGCAAATAGTAAGCTAAACTTTACATTCACGGAGCGAGAAGGAAAGCTACTGGATTAGAACGTAAATTCATGTAAGAGAAAATATTTAAGGTGAAGAAAAAAAAAGAAAAAAGATTTTTTACTACTGTTTCATAATTTTGGAAGTCGCATTGCTTTTACAGCGATGTCTGATTTTTTTTATTTAATGGTCGCGTGCAAGAACAAGTTTATCATATATAATTTTCAGCTGGAATTTTCTTTTTGTTTTTATGTATCTATCAACTATCTGGATTATCTCACAATTATGTGAAAGTCGTCGAGTACGCATTGAATTCCTAAATGTTAACGAACGGTGAATATCCAGACACGTTATAAAACGTCATTTTCTGATATCGATAATTAAGCCTAAGATAGAGAGTGTCTCAATAATGAGCACTTTGGTTTAATAATGAGTCCGTAGTGGTAACATGCGTTAGCTATCATGTCACCGATCGGTTCCTGTAGCTCGATCTGGAAGCCGACAAATCGATAGATCAATCGAGAGTAATAATAATCGCGAGTAACTCAAACCGGTTTCTCTCAGACGTCTGGTGTCTCAAAAATCCTTACAGGATCTGCTGACATAATTCCTTCGTAAGGTTACCAGCAAAAAAAAGCATCACACGTACGATCGTATCGGACTAGATTCTAATCTCTTGAAAATAATTTACGAATGGACTTTTCGTGGGAGTAATACCGATCTATACCGCATTGTAAATGTCTGGGTAGTTCGATTAAAGATTAATATCGTTCATCTATACGACTTCTATAATAAAATAAAAATGAGAAAGGATATAAGTATGTAAATTCAACTGGTCGAACTTTAAGCGAACTAAAATTAGATATCTGAATAATTCGATCCCAAAAGCATGTATAACAAAAAGTGTCCCCGTTTAGAAACACAATAAAAAATATATTATTCATATTTTTGCTAATTTTTATGTGACGATCTGAGAAGGATGATCACACACATATAAACATGGTACGTGTCACAGAGTACTTTTTCTATTTTATTGAAAAACGTGGGTATATAAAAAAAAAGAACTAGAAAAAAGAAATCCATACACACACAGGTAATCTCACAAATAAATCTCGACGATTCTCTCGCATCAAAAAATTCACACGTTTCGTTCCTTCGATTTTCAGAAATGCAAAAAAAAAAAGAAGTAAAGCAGAAAAAAGGAACAAAAATTTTTCAAATCAACCGAAGTCACGTTAGTCATAATAATAATAATAATAATAAATTATACCAAACGGTAACATTATTTCGTAACGATCTCACCGTACATCTCCCATTGTTAATTAAGAGAGAAATAAAAAAAAAAATAACATACGAATCGAAGAACCAATAGTCTCATCTGAACAATTTCAATCTCTATCTCTATCTCTTTCACACTAATTATTTTTAGTATTGTTTTTCGGTAACAGGACGAACTCCTTGTCCCTGATCATATCCTGGTTGTCCTTGAGGATAAGCCTGATAACCGCTTATCTGTGCCTGGGTGTACGTGCTCGCTTGACCTTGATAAGCTTCACCTTGACCCTGTTGAGCTGCTTGAGCTTGAGCATGCGATGGTTGAATCGGTTGTGGCGTGAAGGGTTTGTCGGGAACGTATTTGATCTGATTAGCGATGATGTTGTACGGTATTTGTGCCTGGTACTTCAGCAACTCCTGCAAATGAGATGGCAGGTTGGTAGAGTATTGAGGAGCGGACTCAACGGGTGGCTGAGAAAGTCTTCTGTACTGTGGTTGAGCTGCCTGTTGATGCTGAGCCTGGGGATGCTGAGGTGCCTGTCTTCGATGTCTGGATGGTCCACGTGGTTTCTGACGATATTCTGGAGCTGGTTCGGGTCGGGCTTCTTGCTGGTACTTTCCTTGGGCTTGCTGGGACTGAGCTTGAGCAGCTGCCAAATGATCGTATCTAAAAAAAATATATTTTTTAGTCTTGTTTCTTCAGGAGACAATGAAGACTGGATTTGAAATTATACCTGTATTGTTCCGGGATGATGTTAATGTAGGGAATCTGAGCCTGGAACTGAAGCAATTGCTTGATGGATGGTGGAGCATCATTGAAAGGCTTGTAGACTGGTTGTTGAAACTGTGGTTGAGGTTGGGGTGGTGCCTGAGCTCGAGCGTGATGCTGAGGTGGTGGTGCCGCTCGTTGAGGAGCCGCGTACGCTGTCTGCTCGGCATATTGTTGTGGTGCCGCTTGTGGCTGATGTAATCTCGGTTGGCGTTCGTGGCCAAAGGATTTCCAGTTTACTTTGAATCCTTGAATAGACGCGTGACTTGATTTTTAAGATTCCAGCTCTAAATGGTAAATTGATAATGATAGTATTTACCACTGGGGTCACTGTACTGAAGAGATTTCGAGGAAGCCTGGTTAGCTCCTCCATTGTAAGCTCCTGCATTATAAGCTCCAGAATTATAAGCTCCTGCATTGTAAGCTCCTTGAATAGACGATTGACCATGTCCATCATTAGGTGCCTGAACGTTGAACGTAGAGATCCCACCTTCGGATGGTCCTCTTATTTGGAAATCTGTATGTCCATCACTGGCTCCTTGGATCCTGAAGTTCGAATTGCCGTCCGTTGCTCCCTGAATGGTGAAATCTCCGGCTCCCGTTGATGCTGAACAAACGAGATAACATATCATAATATTTTCATAAAAATGATCTAGATTTAGAATGGAATAATTGATTAGGTCACCCACCACTTTGATCCGTGTACTCGATCCCTTTCTCCTCGCTATACTTCAGACCTTGGGAGACTCGATTCCCGTCGCTGGCGCCCTGAATTGTAAATTGCGCCAGGCATACCGGAAGGGCGGCAAGTAACAGAACCTGGTGGAGTTCAATAGTCATTTGTTGTAAAACTCAGGGCTTTCAAGTGATATATCATCAACGTTTAGGTACTTTTATGTACCCCATATTCTAATTTAATCATATTACCCCTGTCCATAACGTTACCAATTCAGATTTTAACAAGCAAGTAGTCAGTCCAATGATAACTAATTAAACAGATGTATTATACATGATTTATCAGCAACTTCTAGGTACTTCTACATATCCAATCTACAAATCCAATCATGTTGCTACTAATCACGACAATATTTTCTTGATTAATCAACGCTTCGTGTTACCCGGCTCAAAAAACGATTATCTAACTCCCGTCGAGGATATGAGCAAAAACTGATCGCTGATTACGCCTCGACAGGATAGTTACGTCGTATACGGAGCGTATATGGTCTCCTTTCGTTTTGCTAGGGAAAGTCACGAGTGTAAGTCGAGCCGGTCGGGCAACGTGAGTCCAATCTCGCGTGGAAAAGGCATGGAAAAGGTGAGCACCGCGCGCGTATGGAGAAAATTTCCAGCTAGTTTCGCGAAAGAGATAAAAGCGAGAGTACGAGAAAGGATTAGAGAAGAAAAAGGAAAAAGAAAACGGGATCTAATCTCGAAACGTCCACTTTATCGGTGAATTAGACTGTTGAGCCAGCGAAACTAGAAAGTGAAATATAAATTGACCGTAGAGACACGCCTAGTATGTCGTTGGACGACAAAAACCGTACGAGTGCGAGTTCCCTCGAGAATGTTAACGACCCCACTTTTTTACGAACTTATCTTGAAACTTGAACGTACCAGTGACCCTCGTGTAACAAGAAAATCAAAACCGTGTTATACGAGGGATTCAAAAATCTTCAGAACGCGTTTTTAAGTGAACCTTGTTAAACGAGGGTGAAGGTACATACACTTTCTTTTTTTTGCAAGACAGTTGAAAATATTAATGTGCAAAAAAAACACAAATATGTATTACAATAATTAAATAATTTGCATTTCTTTCAATGTTTAAATGTGAACCAGTACTACTGTTATTTTCTTTGCTCATTTTTGTAATATAACCGGACCATTCTGAAGGAATTTTAATATGTCCGCACAATCTTACACAAATTAAAGTAATAATTAATTTATAATCATGTTAAATACGATAAAAAACAAAAATGAATTAATTTTGGAACTACATCTTTTATCGAACAAAAACAAAAACTTCCTTTTCTTTTGCTCGCATTATGATGTTGAAAATGAATTACAACCCAGTTAAAAAGACGGTATTTAACTCTGCAATTTCCTGCAGCCGACTAATTAAGTGACACTTGGTTCTCTCTCTCTCTCTAAATACAACCTGCTTCTGACGCAACGCTGCTTCATCGCGATTAGAAGCACGCGAACGCGTCTTCCCATAAAACGATGGTAGTTTCTGACAGAACGCACTTGTCTGACAGCATTGTACAGGGTGAGTCAAGTCCTGTCAATGATTAAATAAAACCGAAATTTTTAATTTATATTTACACAAATAATAATTGACAAAAAATGTCTAAACTATTTCCAGAAAATAAATTGAAAAGAATTGTTTCACCCTGTACCCACGTGGCAATTGGTATCGATATTACATTCGCATCAATTTTAGAAATTATGGCCTATCGGTTCTTAATTAACATGAAATAAAAAAGTTTATTTACAAATGCTACTTACTTGGAATTTCATGACGAGAAGAAAGGCAGTCTGGTCGATGCGCTCAAGGGTGGAGCGTTTCTGAAGCGGGCGCGCGGTCACCAGAAGAACTTTATAGGCTGGCGAACGTAAAAGGGGCCCTCGCTACGACGGGGATGTGCGACTCTCCACCTCCATCTTGCCGTTTTATCGGATACGCGGCTTCCCAGCTCGCCTGGCATATCGATTACGATTTCCTGCGTTGATATTTCCGATCGCGCAACGCGCGCCGTTCGCGCTTAAACAAAACAAAACAAAAACATAGAAAAATAACAAATATTCCTTTTTTTTTACCAGAAATGAAACTTTCACCCTCGAAGCAAGTTTTATCGACGTTGATGCTAAAATTGATCTTAAAAAATTGTCTCAAGTAATTTTGTGATCTTTTTTTTAATAAATTTAAAACAATTTTTACAATTTGATTTCTTCAGAAGAAAGTCTATTTATTAAGAAGTATTCATCTTTAAATACGCACCGTTCAGGCTTAACTGGAAAAAAAAACAAATATTACTTTTTTTTTTTTTTTTTTTTTTTACCAGGATTGAAATTATACCCCACGAAGCAAATCTTATCGACGTTTACGCTAAAATTGGTATTAACAAAATTCTTTTTCATAGCTTGTGATCTTCTTTTTTAATAAATTTAAAATTGAGCTTTTTACAATTTAATTTCTGAAGACCAAAGTCTATTTATTAAGAAGTATTTATTCCATTCTAATCGATTCTTGAAAGTATAATAATTACATCGAGTTTGATGAAATAGCTACTTTCGCATTGTTTTTGTACTTTTTCTATGTTTACTTTTCTAATTGGAGACATATCATTCCGAGCAACCACAGAACTGGTTAGCCTCTTTATTTAACTTAGTTGCAAACGGTGAAAGTTTAAAACCTCCCGCAGCTACTCACGTCCGGTGCGTGTATCTCGTTCAATTCGAAAGGAAGAGAATTTTCTGTTCTAAAATCATCTATTCAGAACATATCCCTATTAATATGAATCTATTCTTTAATATTTACTTTAAAACTTTCTAGAGATAATGGAAAATTTCTTGAAAGTACTTTCGAATGAGAAAAAAAAAGGTGATTTATTTAACTCGACGATAAAGAAACGTGGGTGTAGAACGCACGACGTTGTAGCACGATCGTAAAACAACGAAGGCGCATCATCGTGGAATGTCACGCAGAAGCGAGTTTCCCATACGACTCAAAGGTTACGGTGCAACGACACAAGATACATCTATAATTGCACAGATCGTTGCATCGATATTGAATCTTCTTTCTATACATGTACCTTGAGATAATTAAGATAATGCTATGTCTAGCTAATAAAAAAAGTTACCAATATCTTATGAATTAGAATTTCTAATCATATCTAATCAGAGAAAAGACTTCTAATCGTGAGAAACAAATGCATCAACTATAATAATCTATTTCTCACGATAATTTTCTAAATCATCAAACAAATTCTATTCATGAGAAATCAAAGACAATAATTATCTAAATTTTTAATGAACTTTTATTAGAGAAAAATTTCTAATTTCATGAAAACAAAATGAAGAATAAAATTAGAGTTATTTCACGTAATGTCTCCTGTTACGAAAAGAGACGAAAAATTTGAAGCGTATCTTTGACGAATAATGATTTCCAACGTTCCAAAGTTACAAGGCGTGGTATGTGGGTACCCGACAAATTATGGTCCAACGATAGCGGCACAAAAGCGCGTCGAACGTTGGACAGTAAAAACGAAAGTGGTAGAATTGCATGTAGAACGAATGCTAGCTGCGAACGGCTTCCAACGGTACACCAACTTGCGGAGCGTGAAGGCCACACGAAAGTAGATCGTTTTACGCTGTCTTCCTTATCCGGAGAAATGCTATCCTCTTTTGCTTTTCTCCGAGAAACTTGGAGTACTTAATCATTTCTAATTTTCAACTAACATCATTTTCCTAAAAAGTTCGAAACAGGACGATCAGAAATAATTCATTTATTTATTACATTTTTATACAAAAAAAGAGTTGCACCATCCTTCGAACGATCACAGCAAAGTCTACCACTTCGCTAAACAAAATTACAAACTAATCGATCGCTCAAAGTCGTTCGTCATAATGACATTAACTAAACGTATATGTATGAATAAATCAATTTAAATAATAAAACATTTCATTAATGACGTTGACTTTCTTCGAGAAGCTTAGCATCCTCAACCTCATCGATATTATCATCCTTCATAAAGTAAACTTTGCTTTTATAATAATACGGTCCTTTCGAATCATCAGAGATCGGTTTCGGGATAAAAAGACTCTTAGGTCTATAAGTGATTCTGTTAGCTATGACATCATAGGGTATCTGAGCCTGGTAATGCAACAACTGTTGGATTTCTTGAGGCATGTTCTTGTCAATGACCAATTTTGGTGGTGGCTGAACAGGCATCGTTTCGATTGGCACGATTATGCCAGGAACCTGTTGCTGTTCTTGCTGTTGCGTCTGTTGATCGTAATCGTCTTCCTTATAATCGATCCTTCCTTGAGGCTTTCCCTCTTTGTCACCGTAGTAGGCATTCGTTGGGGCTGTCTTGGTGTCTTCGACGGTCTGATACCTGCCTGCTGGTGATTCGTATTGGCTAGAACGCGAATGGTCAACCGGAGAATTTGCCTGTTGAGGTGACAAACTGGCTTCGTAAAGGAAAGACGAGGGATCAACGTATGGACGCTGAGGCTCGTAGGTCTGAAGGATCAGCTGTTTGATATGAGATGGTACGGAAGAATAGGGTTTGTATTCAGGCTGAGCCGAGACTGCGTTAGAAATTGGTGCCGGCTGATGGGATTGGGCCACGCGAGATTGATGTTGCTGCTGTTGCTGGACTGATAGAGTTTGCGGTTGGCTGGTTCCCGACTCGGCTCGTTGAGCACGGTGAGGATTCTCCAGGTGAGTGCGCCATTGATTGTACGGTGCATAGAATTTCCAGTCCACTTTCGAACCTTGATAGTTGGAAAGAGTTAAAAATACAGGAGTAGGTATCTATAGATAAACCTGAATATATTATTCTACTCTAGGTATAAAAGTAATGAATAAACTGTCAATAGTTTTTTTACAATAAACTTTTGACAAGTACCAACCATTGGGATCATCGTATCTGATTTGCCCTTGAGGAGTACGAGCCGAACGACCCGGGTTCTCCGTTTGAGCCAAGACAGTGGTAGCCAACGCCAGAATAAGTACCTGAAATAAAATCGAATGACGTGAGATGGAGAAACCTATCTCTCGCGAAGAGACACGCAGTTAGATGATGCTGTAACTTGAATCACGTTAGAAAGTACTATTTATCCAGCGAATTCCTCCTTTTTGCCCGATGCCAAGAAATCGACACCGATCGCGAACAACACGGAAACGTATCAAGGTACCTTTTCTTTCGAGCCCATTGTTGGTCTGCGGTTATATTCCAAATATTAAATCTTTAGGACAAACATGGAATATCCAATGACAAGAAAAAAGAATGACACAATGTTTCGTATAACCACACAAAATGATCACAATCTCACAATAACTGATCATAGCTAATCCTATCGAAACCACCTCAGCCTAAAAACGAATATCATCATAAAAATCAAACTCGTGTCTCACAATTAATCATGACATATCCCGATCACCGAATCCTCAACTTTCTAGCCACTTTCAGTCAAAATTTCGACCCCTCATTCGACTATCTCAATTAATAATAAACGCATTAGGATTGAATCGATCGGAAAACTTGCACAGATGAAAGAGAATATCCACTCACACGTAGTCTCATGGTCGCGTATATTTAGTCGTGACGGTAAGAGCGTAAGATGCGCGTGGATGAACGTGCCGAGCAAACGTGAAGGAATCAGCCGGTCTGCGAAGACTCGGACTTCTATATAGTCAGGCCAGGATGGTATATAGAGGACCGATGTAATTGCCCGTAGCCGGGTAGCCGGCCACCGGCTGCCTACTTTTAAAGTAATTCCACCTAAGGTAACAAGAGGGGAGGAAAGAGATGGAAAGACCCCTGAGGATATTATCGCTTCGACGTCAAAGAATGCGCTAAACTCTGGCGTAACCCGTATTATAAAATCCCACTAGGAAGCTGCCCTGGTTCGTTCACCGAACTTATCCTTCAAGAAAACTACTGCAATTGCCGAGAGGAGGAGGTGGTTGGAAGCGATAATTCAAGATTTTATCGGTTTTTCGAGAAACCTACGGTGAAATCGAACTGGTGAGACCTTCGAAATGTTCGAGAGATCCTATTGCTGACGCAAGAGACGTCGTTGAACCTGGTGAACGATCATTGGCTCATTCAGACAGGGTGTATTTTGTTGGTTGAACGAGCCAAACGTTTCTGACGACTTATCTCTTGGTAAAGTAGTTACTAATCGTAAATGAGACATCAATGTTCCTTCATTGATGTTTTGGATATTAACAGTGTCCAATTTGACTGGGTGTCGTTAGTAGAAAGTGTTCGCAAGCGTTCGGACATATTGGAACATTGTCATTATTGTTGTCATTACTTTGGAACATCCTGCGGGTGAACAGGAAACTATAAGAAAGTCTCTACCCACATACGACAACCCATTGTTTCGCTAATTCCTCGAGAAAGTGTCAGGAAAATCACAGGTGGCCAGAAGTTAGCCTAAACGACTCCCTCTCTCGAAATTCGCGGCTCTAATCGTTGAAACTTTCAGTCGAAGTAGATCCGTAATGACGAAACAACAAGGAAAGAGGTGTGTCTGATCTCCATCAGTTCCTTAACTATCGATAATTACATTCGCCACCGTGTTTTAGCGTTACGCTTTTGAAAGGTTCTTGAGAATAGTTTGAAATCTCCTCGATCCTTTCTTTTTACCTCATACGTTTATGTAGTGAATAACCCGGACCCAAGGAAGATTCATTAAAACATATTTTACTACTTGAAATCGAACGTCATAATAATAACAATGATAATAAATATTTCAAGGAAACGATTCCTTTATACCTTATCGCCCAAGCGAATGCGTTCGAATCCGTGACGCAAGTTCTCCCTTTCTCCGTACGATACGCTTCCGCTTTTTCGACCTTTTTTTCTTTCAAACCCGAAAGAAATCAGTTTCCTCACGATTATCTCTGGATTATTGTTGGTAACCAGTAAGTGGTTAAATTTACGACGTGTGAACGCCCCTTAATGGCCCACAGTAGTAACGAGCACAACGATCGAATTGTTCAGTCACTTTTGGATCCATCAGAATTGTTTTTAGAGGTTCTGAGAAAACAGAACAAGAAATGAATTTTGATGCATATATATGTTGAAAATCGAATGTAGATGAAGGATTAGATTTAGGTGGTTTCGGCTAATCCTCTGAGGATGTCATGTCCCTGAACTTTCACAATGTTAACCGGATCATAAATCTCAGATTTGTTCTTTTTTTACAAGCTATTGTGGAAATCCTGATGCATCCGCATTCTTATGAAAGCGATCGATACGTAAAACGGAAATGTATATTTCCGATCGCCGCGTGAAATTGCGTACGGAAGAAAAAGGAATATTTTAGGAGTGAACGTACGGTGAAAGTCGATTGTGGGTATTCCATGAGCTGGAGTAAACAGTATGATTTATATGTTACTAATACTGTAATAAAGCGTTGCACTCTTCCCAGAAGAGTACAGAGATAAAAATATACTTTTTTTTTTTTTCGTCAAGCCTCGTTTCATCGCAAATCCATTTGTTTCGACATACCCTTGCCGTATAAGGACTTACATAAATTTACAGAATCGAGCTAAACGATCCAGGAATCGCGATCGATACGATTTCGCCACGATCAGAGATACGCCATACAAAGAGAATGTTCTTTCGCAAACGTTCTATTTCGAGATACGCCGTTTATAGAAAAAGTTCGTCCGCTTAGCGATTGATATATTTGTAAAATTTTTGGTCAATTCCAACGTTACCTACTTTGCCTGTTTTATCGTATAGAGCATAATACAGAATTCTACTTTATCTACTTTACTTATATTACCTACAACGAGTAACATAAATTCCTGCATTATCTTCAATGATAATAATAGTGTTTGTTCTAAGTTATCGATAATGAAGAAAACTGCTAATTTCTGTTATCGACGACAAAGAGAAAACTGGCAAGCATAGACGTCGTTTCGATGCATCATCGAAGGGGCTCGAGATGCAAAGTGCAAGCCCGGGAACTGTGAGGGCGAGCATCAAGGTCCGAGACCTGCCGTATAAAACGAGCAGCTCACCTATCCCGCGATCATTTCCATTCTTCTCTTCCTACTCTAACATCTGAATATGTGCGTCGCTCGATCCTCTCTCGTAAGTCCTTATAATATAACTTATTAATTCAAAACTTCATTATCATCAAGAATTTCAAAAACAAGCATTTTCTAAAGCAATAACTTTCCCTTTCAGATATCACTGATTTGCTTTGTTGTACTGGCATCCTGTCAGTACGAGCAGCAGCCCCAACAAGCAGCAATTTTAAGTGACGCGAGATACCTAGCAGGCGATGGTACTTTCGGTGCTGCCTATACTCAAGAAGATGGAGTGGAGTTCAAAGAAGAAAGCGACGTTAATGGTGATCGACGAGGTTCCTACTCCTACGTAGATCCAACCGGTCAAAGACGTACAGTGACTTACACGGCTGGCAAGAATGGATTTCAGGTAAGAAACTATCAAGATGAATCTAAAACATCCCACGATCTACCAAAGTTCCAAGTTTATTACCTTATTATCTATCATAGGCAACCGGTGATCACATTCCTGTACCACCACCACAAGTAGCGCCACAACCCGAATACGAGCCACTACCACAGTATAACCCTCCGGACTATCAACCACCAGCCGCTTATAGGACTCCTCCACCCCCACAAGCTTATAGGACACCACCACCTCCACAAGCTTATAGAGAACCTCCACCAGCTTACAGAGCACCTCAACCACAGTATCAAACCCGGCCCGAACCCGAATACGAGCCACGATCTGTTTATCAACCCCAACCCCAATATCAATATCGCCCACAGCCTGTCCAATACGCACCAGTTGAACACCAACCTTCGTTTAACCCCCGACCACAGTATCAACCTACTCCCGCACCCATTCAACGACACAACGCTATCACAACCCCAGCACCACATAGATTCTATCCTCCGGGAAAGCTCGACTTCAACAGGACACCTGATGGATTTTCCTATACCTTTAGTAAGAATTAAGTGATTTACTTGATCATCGTCGATAATTTTAAGTAACTATCTATATCGTTTATGATCTCAGTCGGTAAGCTTTGAGTTATGCGATCGAAGAATTGGTGTTTTTTATTTGTTGACAAATAAAGAAAGTCTCATATAAGTTTTGACTTTTTTTCACAAAGACCACGCCCTTATCCAAGATTACCATTCTCATCGTATCAGCCTCACTTTCATCCCGTAACCTTTTAACGTGGTGTCGCAATGGTCTACTCCTGGGAACTCTCTGATCCTATACCGCGTATGTACTTATCCGCAAACGGTTCTCATGCACTATACATCACGAATCTGGCTAACATTCCTAGACGAAACACTGTCTACCAAGCTTAATAAAAGAAAGTGTATTCTCCTAGAGCATGGAAAGGTTATGCAATACCTCGACTGCGGAGAAAATTGATGGTACCAAACTCTGGTAGTCTCAAAGGTTAAAAATCATTTCCTGAAACTGATTTCACTTATTAGGGTCAGTAAAATACATATATTTAGCATCTAGCTGATATTTCTAGAGCAAATATGATTAACCAAACTATAGGATAGATTAGTACAACAATTGGAAATAAAATAAAATTATTAAACAACTAATATTGAAGACATTTAGCTTAGAAGCTTTTAAAGATAAACTGATCAACATTTCTTATATCCTATTACACTTGTTGAGATCAGTCCAGGCAACAACACATACCAGACACCGTTAACTCACGGAAGGAAAGTGATACATCGGCAATCTCATTATGCCAGGCTCATGAATGCAAAAGCATCGATCTAGTAAGACCCCATGCTAGGTCGCGTACGCTTTGTGACCAGGCTGGAAAAATGTGGTGCTTGTGATAGAGGGGTGCGGCTTCACCGCAAGGTGAACCACCTTCTTCAGAAACAGGAACTCAGTAGCCTCAGCCAGTTAGGTGGGCAGAAAAGAAATGCATACCGTAACGTGTTCGCCGTCACGTTGATCGTCCAATTGCTTTTTTTTCCATTTTTTCTTTCACTTATCACCGTCCTTCGTGGTGATCTCACCAAAAGAAGCAAACGATACAACAAAGACGACAAGTATTGCTTTTCTTCGCGTTTTATTTATAAAGGTATATTTGAGTATACATTTCGTTTCATCGATTATGGCAGTAATTATACCTGACTCTGATTAGCTGCGCGTGACATCAACAGTATAAAAAAGTATTCTAGGACAGCTGCTATTTAGAGGCAGTGATCTGGGGGGAAACGAGTTCGCGTTTCCTCCGTGAAAATTAAGAGAATAAGTAAAAAAAAAAAAAAAAGAAGAAAAGGAGAAATAAAAAAACATCGTCGTATTCTAAATCCTTACATAACGCATTTCGAAAAACGTTCTTTTTTTCGACGCCGTTGTGCCCTCCCGAACACGCGAATTAAAACTTAGTTAATCTCGGATAAAAAGGCACTCTATATATATAATACATCCAAGTATCTGTATATGTGTGTGTACTGTTTGATAATAAGAGACGATTGTTGCTTTTTTTTCTCTTTTTTATATTGTTGTTTATATTGAAAAACTAATAGCTCGCGTTCCAGGCATCGACAAAATATTTTCAAAGTCATTGCACCGTTTGATTTTCTCCCGTATGTAGAATGTTACTATAAAAATAGCCATTTTTTTAAAATACCATGGCCACGATTAAATTTTATTCAAAAGTAACCGAGATAAAACGAATTTAAAAAGCTAGCGTGTCAGGAGGCACGGCACAACTAAGAAACGCCACACGGCTATTTTTTTTTTTTTTCTTCGTTCCTAATAATATTTGCTTTGTATTCTAAACGATCGCTTAAAAACAAAATGGTTTCTAATCTAAGGAGACAAGAGGAGACAAGCGCCCTACAGAAAGCGTATCGAATGAAATTTTCGGAAAAATACTTTCCCCCGCTAATTATTGTCCTCGGAAAAATTTCACTCGCTGACATCATTCTTGCGTTTACGTGTTTGTGTGTGTGTATTTGTGTATGAGCTTACTGTACGGAAGCTACGCCGAAAAATGTAGACCTGTGTCCTTTGATTAGGGCATATTAGAATGCTTAGAAGTTACCTATATGTTACACCACCGTTCGAAGAGATAAAAATACACTTTTACGCGGTACGTGAGCTACGATTTACACGGTTCACCTTTTTTTATCATAAAGTAAAAAAAAAATTATAAGACTTTATCTCATTTTTGTGTTTAAGTACACGATCACGTAAATGGTATGTTACCATAATTATTAAAAATAATCTGATAATAATACAAGAAAAAAAATATCACGAAAGGTTTCGTCCTTCGCATCGTAATACTTGGGACTCTCGTAAAAAAAAACATACGCGTGTTTATATATATTGGTAAATAAAAAAAAAGAGATCAACAATACAAAATAAGGAAAAAGGGATCGCAAAAAAAGAAAAAAAAATTGCACAGAGAGAAAGAGATAGAGAGAGAGAAACGAGCCTGTACGTCGTCTTCGATAAGCCGATAAATTGCAATTATAGCTTGAGGATGATAGCGGATAAGCTGATTACGTAGGAACGTAGACTATCAAGAAATTACATTTAAATGCCGACGCAATAGCGTAGTAATTCTCGATTAATCGATATATCGCGTTAGTACCTAAATACTTTATCAGGAGTGTGTGTACGTGTGTGTGTGTTTCTTTTTCCCCTTTTCAACTTAAGTCTCATCCCGCTTTGAAGGACTCGCAGTGGTGCTCGTGATAAACAATTGGTGAAAGTCATGAAAAATTGCCGGACGATACTTCGCGATATTTAAAAAAAAAAAGTCTGTGATTGTAAAACGGCACCACCGCTCGTCCCTCCCCGATAAGATCATTATTTATATATATAATATATATATTTATATATATTCATATATCATTATAATCACAATATGCAATGAGAATCTATGCACGAGAGTCCTGGTCGAGATTCAATGGAGAACTTGTACTATGGTAAGACACGGATCGACGGTTGGAGAACGACAACATGAGAACGTGTAGTTCTAGCTGCATAGACCCGAAGGATCAACGAGACCACGAGCAATCAGTTCGGCAGTCGCCGGATCGCTCCCCTGTTTGCCACTGGTGTGTTGCTGCGTTTGCTGACTGGCGTGAGGTTCGAAATGGGAACGCACGTGGAACATGAACTCTGCCTTATCCGTGAAATCCGTACGGCACATCAGGCAGAAATGCCTTTCCGATGCGTACGGCTGTGGCGGCGGAGCCGAGCCAGGAAAATAAGGTGCGGCGTGTTGCGGTGGTGCTGAAGCTTCCAAATGAGATCTACAAACATATAAAAGATCAGATGTGAACGGGATTCATTAGCTTGTTCTCTTTTATCAGATAAACATTCTAAATAAACCTACCGAGCATGTTGCATCCACTCGTCTCGAGTGGCCATTGCTCTGCCACACAATTCGCAAGCCCAACTAACAGGCTCTTCCTTCAATTTGTGAATAGTGTCCTGCCGTGGTTGTTGCTGCTGTTGCTGAGGTTGTTGCTGTTGCTGTTGCTGCTGCTGTTGTTGCTGTTGCTGTTGTTGCTGCTGCTGCTGTTGTTGCTGTTGTTGATCCGTACTGGGTGCCGTGGGAGTCGAAAGAGGTGTCACTCCGGGCCTGTGTCTGAGCTTGTTCATGTGTATCACGAGTTTGTCTCTGCGAGCGAACGCCTTCCCTGCAAAATCCGAGACCTCTCGTCGTAAATTGATCAAGGGTAGAGAAGAGTGGACAACTGTTGCTTGGTACTGACCGCAAACTTCACAGGAGTAAGGCTTCTCGCCCGTGTGTATGCGCATGTGAATGACCAGCTTATCCTTACGAGCCAAACCTTTCCCGCAGACCGTACAAGCGAATGCTTTCACGGTAGGATCGCCAGTGTTGGTTGCTTTAGAAACAGATCCTGGACGTATTCCTACGTTGTTTGTCGTTCGAAGCGGCTGATTGATCGTTGGTACTCTCGAGCCAGAGAATTGTTGTTCGGTTGAACCGGGAAACGCTGGCATTACACCACCTGGTCTCATGGCTGCCGAGTAATCGGGAGACCTACGTAAAAATTTAACAAAGTTAATAGTTATGATTATACTCGTTATCATAATAACGTTAGCCATAAATCTAATCACGATAACGATGACTCGGCTAAGATCAAGATACCTGACAGGTTTAAGACTACTCTTACCAGGTGCCGATAGAACGAAGAACTCGAACACCGTCGTCATAACCAAGACCATCATCGGGTAAAGTGAAGGTTGGGTTGGGTGGCTGTGGGGTAGCAGGTGGTCCAGGACCAGCCAGTCTCGCTTGGGCGGCTTGTTGTGCCATGTGCTGTTGAACCGCAGCATGGGCGACCGCGTGGGCCTCCACGTACGCTGATCTTTGCTGTTGCCCGCCGTTCGACATCTTGTCCTTATCGTTACTCTGTGAAGCGAGAATGTAGGTCTTATTGGCGAGTGAAAGATCAGTGGCATCGTAGTATTCCTTTGTTCGAGTTAACCTCGTTGCGAAATTTACGTTAGGTTGATACAGCTGCAGCGAATGTATACGAAAGCATATAAAATTTTTGTAAAATTTAAATTAATTCTTCAGGAAAGGGGAGACAGGAATTTTATTATTGTAATATTCAATCATTAGTCTCGTGATATGATAAAAAAAATGTAATAACGCATATATGAATGCGATAAAATTTAAAGACGTCGAGACAATCTCGAGTAACATGATCGAGACGGACTCGTGACATCGACCTCACAGATAAGCGCTCGGTTCTTTAACGTTTCCCTAAAAATACCTCGCCGATCCCACAATATGAGCCGACTTAATCGTAAATGCGCCAGCTCGAGTGGGAATCGTTATTTGCGAGACTCCAGGGAGAATCGTTCTCATCTCGGGGTGGGGGATCAGTCTCGACGAATCGAACGATTCGCGTTTATGGCAATAATTTTTAACGAGCCCGCTTGTAGAACGACCGATAAAACTCGTCGATGGTTAACGGGGGGAAGGGGTTGAAGAATACTCGATAAAATGAAATTTTACGACTTTTTGAATATCGCGCGCTGCGAATCTGCATGTACAACATAAATTGTTACGATTTTCTAAACGAATGTATTCTGTAAAATACGTTGACTTTAAACAAATTTTGTTGTAGATATAAACACCATTGACATTTTTTTATTATTCTTTTAAATATGCAACAATAATAAATGTACACACGGTATACGTACGTATATACTAATTGGCGAAAAAAAATTCAAAAACGAATTAGTTGTTATTTATTAAAAAGAGGGGATTAGATATAACCACTCTTGATAATTTTGTTATTAATCTTTTAAATATGCAATAATAAATCTTTTTGAAATAATCACGAAATTACTCACCCGGTATACGTACGTAACTAATCGGCGGAAAAATTCGAAAAATTCGTTAACGATCGCGCCGTCTCGGCGATGAGGGAAAAAGGAGAAATGAAAAGGCTCGCAGATCGATAGGAGTTCGCGGAGAAAAAGTGAAGAACCGCGTCGTCGTCGTCCCGATATACTCGGTGGCTCCTACGGCAGTACACCGCCGTCAAGGTCCTCGAGGAAAAGAACGATGACCGAAAAGAAAGACGAGGGAGGGGGGTGAAGGAGAAAGAAGAGGACGGGAACGCGGGGTCAAACCTTTTTCCGCGCCTCCTTCGGACGAATTCGAACTTCTCCGTAGCGGATGAACGATCGTTCGACGCGACGGGACGCACAAAAGAGCAACGAATTCATTGGTCGAATTTTTTTATTCGCTTCTCTAAGAATAAGATCGATGCTGATTGGTCATGCCATCGAACTGATTTCGAAAAACACATTTTTTTTCTAATGTTTTCACCGTACTTCCTTATCGACCGAGTAGAAATTTTTTTCAAAAATTCTTTTTTTTTTTCAAAAAACGCATCACTCACAATATTTATATAAAAAATAATCGTATACTAACAATCAACGACAGTACACATGGATGAAGAGTATCAATAGTTTCCAATCACGTCGATCCTTAACCAAGAAATTTCTTCGGAATGCAAACTCGATGACGGCACACGTTATCCTGGCACATCGATGGGGCACACAGCGGATCCTTTTAAATGATCCTCGATTGACAGTCTGTATCCTCTTGAAGAACGACAACGAAGAATGGGATAACAGAATCACGTTTGGCAACAAGACGCGGAACGTCGTCGAGACACGCGCGGATTCTTCAAGACGGCGACGATTCACGAAACGGCAACGACGAAGTTGACCCTCCTCCCACCCTGCCCCTCTTCTTCGCAATTTAGGGAATTCATGAAAACGATTTGCTCGTTGATTGGACGGAAGTTGCAAAGGAAATTGAAAAAAAGTTTTTTTTTTTTCTCAAGAATTTTTCAAATTTTCTCGTCTCAAAAAAAAAAAGAGATTGGGAATCTTTGAGAGAGGAGAGTAAAGTGAGAGTGAGAGATGGTGGGAAAAAGTGGGAGAAGGTAAAGAAGTAAAACAGGAGTACCGGCACTCGCGAGTACTGGAGAACCCAGGGCCCTTCTTTTCGCGACGCGACGAAAGAATCTCTCTCGCGACGTTACGAGAGGAAAAGAGGGCTTCCGAAAGAGCGTACCGCGCGCGCTGAGCTGCCCGCCGATTCCAGGCGCGGGAGGATGCAAGGACAAAGAGACGAAAAAAGCGACTGGCTCTCTCCCTCGCTCCACCCCCCTCCCAACGGCGTCGCTGCTAGACTAGGGGAAACAGAGAGAGAGAGAGAGAAGAAACGAGACGGTGAAAGAGAAAGATAGCTATACGAGAGAAAGAGAGAAGCTAATGAGAATGAAAGAGATAGATAGATGGTAGTATACGATAGAAAGAGAGAGATAGATGGTAGTACGAGTGGGAGACCGAGAGAACAACACATCGAAGAGAAACACAGAGAGAAAGAAAAAAGATACATAAAGCAAAACGAACGGGAAAGAGAGAGAAGAGCTACACGATCATGTACATAAGAGAGAAAGAGAGAACGGGTAGACGGTAGGGGTGGGGGAAGATGGCGGGTGTCACACGAATGCAGCCGCGTAACGATATCGAATGGAAGGTCCCCGTACGGAATGCACCCTATAAGTGTGTGCGAGGGAGAGACAGTGACGCGCCTGCGTCGCACGCCATGTCTAGTCTCTCTCTGCGTAATGTAGATGTGTGAATACTTGTGTTATACTGCATGAGTAAACTGAAGAGCCAACGGGTGGCCGTGCGAGCACATTGGTATTCTCTCTCGAACTCACACACGTAGACTGGAAACGTACAGGTTATTCCTCACGTTTCCTCTAAACCGTTTTACTTGCACTTTCTGTATTTCCCCGGGACGGCTTTGCGGTTGTTCCAACGGGATTTCCTCCCCTAATCACCCTATCCATACACACACATACACATGCTCACATCTATATGTAGTTGTGTAGAGTCATGCAAGAGACAGGATGACGGGTCTGTTTCATTGGAACGAAGGGACAACGAAGGGAGAGATCAACGTCGTCGCGGTGCGTCGGCCCGTTGACCTTGACACTGACATTGAAAGAGCGAGAAGGGGAGACACGAGCGTCCTCTCGTAGGGACGGATTGTTAAGTCCAGAGCAAAAGAGTAAAGACGGAGAGAGATGACGATAGAGAAAGTGGGGATCCGGCTGGTCTCTTCCAAGCTTCTCTCGAGGTCGCCTCTTTTACACGCTTTTACGAGCGAGGCCGACCGATCGTTCGCGATCCGGGCCATCCCTCGGTCCTTGGAACAGGTTTTCGAAGGGTCGAGAGAGAGAGAGCGTTAGCGCAGAGCCGGCAGCCAGCTTCTCTCCCGCACGCTGCACCTGTGCCCGGGAGAGATCGGGCGATCCGGACTTTCCGAGCGTCTGGGGCTAGCAAAGGGGAGGGGGTACGCTGATCGGAAGATGCTTGGTGCAGACGACGGGAGGGGGGAACGTGCACGGAGATTCGGCCGGCCCGCCCGGGAATCTATACGTATTTTAAACGTTTCTCGATAGATACACGATCTAGATATTAGAAAGATGATATATATCTTTGTTCAGAAAAGTTCTTATCGAATTGTTCAATAATAATCGATTAGGAACAGGAATGTGCTTGTGTTTTAATATCAAAGTTTGCAAGTGGGGAATACCCCTGGGTGGTCGCTATCTTTGTTCGATAACAATCTTTAATCTTACGATGAGACCAACCTAATGTTCATTTTGGTATTAATTAAAGACGAATAAAGTTTCTAATATATTCCTTATCTATCTATCATTGATCTAATCATTATTTTATATAAATCTGTGTACACGTATGTATACAATGACCGAGAAACGAGTTCGGTCCTCTCTACATCTTCGCCGGTCTTCCGTTTCAAACGCACATGTCGTCTAGCAGCATCGACAAAGATAAAAGATAGCAGACAGGGAAGGAGAGGGGTGGGGAATGGGGGGAAGCGGAACGTAGACGAAGGAGAGGGACTTTCGCTTTCCGTGCGCGACGCAGCCTAGCCGAGTCCACGGGCGATCAATAGCACCGCGACGACGGCTATCCCCCCCTCCTCTTGCCCCTCTAGAAATCTCACGCGTTTGTGCGAGGGTGGAATTATCGAGATCCTGCTTCGTCGAACGCGCACAGGGTGCAGGAGGAGGGCAAAGAGGGAAAGAATCAAGGACCTCCGGCTACCGATCGCCTAAGCGGTCCTCTTTTGCGCCCTTGCTCTCCTCCCCAGCCCCGCTGCTACCACCATTACCGACCCCACCACCTCTTTTACTTTTCCCCTACTCCAAGACAACCATTTCCACGATTATGTAGGTGTAGATGCGTGTCGTTGAACGGAGGGACACTTTTTATGAGTTTTTATGTAAAAACTATTCTAGGGAAGCCTTTTATTACTTTGTTTATGCGGCTGGTTTATCAATAAAGTTCTGTGTTAAAGGAAATTAGCGGTAAACAAGGGCCGCTTTACATAGGCTGTGTAATATTGTTGAGTATGATCTTCTGGGTGTCAATGAAATTAGCATGTTAATGTATCTTTGGCAAATATACCAAACTATTGATATGAATTTAGATGATTCATGGTCAAATTAGAACAAGTTCAAATATTATGACAAACTATGGTATCTTAGGTCTTACCTGATTGTTCACAGATGACGCAATTTGCTTCAAACTGTCCGCGTAATTTTTCAGAACTGTATCCGTAGTCATGCAGCTGACCCGAAACTCGTAGAACATATCCAGTTTGTACACGCACCTCTGGCAAATGTTCTTTGGAAGAGCATCCTCTTTTGTTATCTGAAACAAAATTAGAAATGGTATTAGTAAAATTGTTTTATATCTATCTATCTTTCTCAAAAGTAATACAACACGTCAGCTTGGCACAGAATATATACTTTCAAGCTTCGTGTTGAGATTTCTTAATATTTCTTGTATTCTTTGTACCCTATACTTTGTGACATTTATACCTACAATTTAAATAGAATAAAACTATATCTTTCTGTCATAAAACACAAATTATCTACCATCAACCAAACATAGTTTCATGTCACATAATTTAAATTGCTAATCTATCTAATAAAATTTATATACTACATTCTATAACATAAACCATGAAAGAGACATTTAATTCAAGAAACGTCAGGAGACATTAGACTGTCAGGAAACTAAACAATGCAACAATACAATTTTACATAAGACTTTGAAACACTTACCACGGCGGGAATGCAAGAACGAATTTTAAAAAGTAACTGGCGCTGTTCGCCCTCTTTATCAAATATCTGCAACTGATGATTGCTCTTTAATGAGCAGAGCCTGCAGAGTTCGGCGAAATTAAAGTCTTCGTTCATTGCCATCGTTTGTGTTAGGTCAGAATTAAAAACACGAATGCTCGAGATAGGTTATGGCCGTACACACCGCAAGCGAGTCACTCACACTCACCACACTTTGCATCGAGACATGTTTTAAAATTGAAAGAACGACTGCTCGTCCTCGTGATGCCACCTAAAAAATTTCGATCTGGTGGGTGGCATAACGCGAACGTGCACGAGCATGTCGTTAAAAAATTAAAGTTCGAAAACGAGGATAACCGAGGGAGGCCGCCATCTTTGTCCCTCACCCTCTTTTCACCCTTCTCGTTTAGACGAAAACAAGCGAGTGGTTCGAGCAATTTGATTGGTCGAAGGAGAAGACGACGATGACCGGTCGGTAAAGTAGAATTTTACAGGATAAAAGATACCTGCAAGGAATTATAAATGACGCAAGATGGCGCTTATTTACCTTTTCACGTAAGAAATATGTCAATTTAAATAAAATAATAATTTTGTATGAACAATAAAATGTCAATACAATTTTGTAATGTTTTATATAAAATAAATATACAATTGTTATAAAAAAAATCTTTTATCCTGCGATCGATTTCTCGTTGAACTTTTACGGTCGTGATTTTATTAAGATAATTTATCCTTGTTAATAAATTATATAATCCTGCAACGAATCATATCGACAATGTGAAATCACGTAACAAAATGCACGGAAGTATTATTTTTTAATGCTGACACCATTTTCCATGTTCTCACAATTCACATTATACCGTTGACGTTCGGAAGGAAATACCGTATTTTCACGTAACAATTTTTTATTAACATAACACAATGCGTAAACCGTGTAAAGGTCGTTGTGCTGTGATCCCGTTTTTATGTGCAATTATTTTAATTACAATCGGCCTAGTATTGACGATTAACCAAACGCTCGTCACCTACGTAGTCGACAGAGTGAATTCGGTGATTATTATGAAATTAAATTTATTTTTAAAAATAAAGAACGAAGTAAATAAATAAAATTATTAATCGATTACTTTTTCAGGAAATAACATTGATGGAAGGTACGACAAGATACGGACTCTGGACGTCACCCATGGAAATTATGTTCAACATTTATGTATTCCATGTTACGAATCCGGAAGACATTATGAAAGGGGGATTACCAAGGTTGATAGAACGTGGTCCTTATGTTTACAAGTGAGCATCTTTACTTGTGTAGGGGAGACCGGGGCTAAATTCCGATCAAATCGTCGGAAATTTTGTCAAAAATCGATGAAATTTGACTTTTCCCGTTTAAACGCTCGTTCGAAAGAGAAATGTCTCTAATTTACGAATATGCAAGTCGCGTTTCGATAGGATGACTGGTTAAAAAGTTACAGCAGTTTAAAGCTTGAAAATGACCCATACTTCGACACTTAAAAGATTAATTTCGCATCATTGCTTAACGATATCGAAAAACGGACAACGGAACATTATTCTGCATGATTTTATCTTTAAAATGAGCCATTAAACATTGAATTCGGCGGTGGTGACCATTTTGGCAAAAATCATGATGCATAGGTCAGGATTTTTGTCAAAAATCGATGCACCTCGAATTTGCCCGATCAAATACTCGTTCGAAAGAGAAAAGTCTCTAATTTACGAATATGCAAGTCGCGTTTCGATAGGATGACTGGTTAAAAAGTTACAGCAATTTTTCTCTTGAAAACGACCCATACTCCGACACTTAAAAGATTAATTTCTCATCATTGCTTAACGATATCGAAAAACGGACAACGGCACAGTATTCTACATGCTTTCTTCTTTAAAATAGGACATTAAACATTGAAATCGGTGGTGGTGTCCATTTTCGCAAAAATCATGATGCATACATCAGGATTTTTCCTTGGAAACCTTGGAAAACTTGCCCCATGGCGTGAGACAACTTACCCCGCAGCGGGGCAAGTTGTCCTAAAAAACTCGTTTGTTTGAAATTGAAAAAAAAAACGTGTTAAAAACTTCTCAATGCAAGCGGAAAGATTTCTATGTATTGCTAAGAAGTTGAAGTTTATGATGGTCCCCAAAAAAATTCGAAAATATAAGCTACAGAAATCTGTAGAAACAAATAACCTAAAATTGGGACAACTAGCCCCGGTCTCCCCTACTTTTTATTTAAATTTTATATATTTAGTCATTAATATATGGATTACGTTAAATATTAATCATTTTGATAGCTCAATCATAGAAAGAGAAATATTGAGCGTCGATGAGGAAAAAGATGAAATAACTTACAATATGAAAAAAACTTTCTTCTTCAATAAAGAAAAAAGTGGAAAATTTACGGAAGATGACGAAATAGTAATTCTAAACGCAGCCTACATTGGCACGATAAATACGGTAACAAGATAGTTTTTTTCCGTACACGTCAAATAATATAAAAATATATTAATATTCAATTATTAATATGACTATAAAATCTAGCTGGCGAGCTTATCGACGAGTTTCCTCAAACAATATGGCGGCTTCATCCAATACCTGTTCGACGACGAAAATCCGGTTTTCGCGAATGCAAAAATTAAGGATATACTTTTCGACGGTATATCTTTTTTCTGTGATGAATCAAAACATGCAAAATTGAAATTAATTTGTAAGACTTTGAAAGGAAGAAAACCGCCGATAGTGTGGAACACTGACGTTGACAACCATTACATGTACAGCTTATTTGGCACGGTATTTATTTTATCTTAAAAAAAAAATTATAAAATCTGGTTAAATGAATCATGATAAATTTTTATTTCAGATCAATGGAACCTGGATCGGTCCAATGACTATAAACAGAGGCGTAAAAGATTTGCAAAAATTGGGACAGCTTTCGTCGATTAATAATAAACGAGTAAATACATTTTGGCAATCGGAAGAATGCAACACAGTTAAAGGTAGCGATGGTGTGGCGTGGCCTTCTATGGAAGAACCACCAGCACGTCTTCACATTTATATCACGGAAACTTGTCGGTAAGTTAATAATAAATAATAACAAAAAAATATCAATATTTTTTCATGACTTCTTGTACAGGACGTCCTTCGTGGAATACATAAAAGAATCGTCGATGCATGGCTTCAAAGCTTGGTTGTATAAACAGACAAGCAATTTGTGGAGTCCAAGTGAGATAGATTGTTATTGTCCAGTTGTTAATCAACAAACAGAGTGTCCACCTACAGGCCTGTTGGATATTAATAAATGCTCTGTAAGTGTTACTCTATACAAAATAAAAACCATTTTCTGATTATGTAGTATTTTTGTAAACAATTATAATAATTTTAATGAAATATATTATTTGTTTGAAAATTTGTAGAAAATACCAGTTTTTATATCGGAGCCTCACTTTCTTCACGGAGATCCCGAACTTTTGAGCTACGTTCAAGATTTAAAACCGGATGAGGAAAAACACTCGTCTTTTCTACTTCTTGATTCACTTACCGGTGCGCCTTTACATAGCTATAGAAATTTCCAATTGAATTTGAAAGTGTCTCAACTACCGCTAGAATTGCTTGCCAACGTCACTGATGGCTATATGCCACTTGTTTGGGTCAAGGAGGTGCGTACTAGTTTCATAATAATTAAATAAAAAAGAATCGAACATTCGACAACAATTTTTTTTCATTCTCATCTGAATTATTTGTTTATTTGATATTTTTATCTTATTCATTAGCCTTGTCGACCATTTACAAAAATGTTAAACGCTACTCGATCAAGTGTTAACATATACTTGGTTGACGCAAGTATACATAATTACGTAGAATTTTATATAATTAAGGCATAATTCTATTAAGTACAATCAATATTATATATAATACATTATACATCACAATTTTATATATAATTTATTATATATAATAATACTATTTCTTTATCACGCGAGTAATTATCTCTAGGAACTCGTAGACGAACTTAATTATTTATTACAAGTTAGTAATAATTAATCCGTTACAGATCTAAGAATAAGTCCGAGTCACTAAACGGCTGATTAATCTTACTTAACCTAATTACTGTACAAAAAAAAAAAAAGAAATTATTTGTCAAGTTTACAATGAATTATATAACAAATTATGTTATACAGGGCGGTATGGTCGATGAAGCAAAACTTAGCACCGTGTACACAGCTTATAGGATGAAAAAGTTAACGTGGCTTTTACAATGGCTTCCCATACTAATCGGTGCCATCATGATTCTTTTAATTCCACTATGCTGCGAATTGCCAAGAAGAAAAATACAAATGGCCGATCACGCTACAATGATTCATTCGGTTTTTAAGACCTCGAACGACCGCGTTCGTACGTTGACTCGCCGAACACGTCGTTCTAAATCAATGTTCAAATAAATTGTTTAATCTAATTCTCTCTGTAAAATTACGAAATTTCGATCGTTCCTCCTCTTATATTTTAAAATAACTTATCAGTTTGTCCATTTGTTTCGAAACAACAAATGGACTGAAACGTCGTCGTTTAAGAGGAACGCTCGAACTATATTAAATAATCAAATATTTACAAGGAACAATGTTAAAATATTCTACTATCTACTGTACACGCTTGTATGTATTATACGTTAGTGTTTAAATCTATTTCTCTTTATAACACACGTCTATGATAATATGCGAAATGTTAAGTAAAATTTATTTAAGAAATCTATATACTTTTTTTGTAAATTATTAAAAAAAATTTGAAATGCCAATTTCCAATTGGCTCTCACGTTACTCGGTTCATTCTGTACAGGTACAAATTTTGTTCATAGACGTGCGATATGTTTATAACATATGTATAGTGTAAGATATATATATCTACAAAAAGAAATATGTATATATGTATATAAATGTACGTCCTGTTTCCTGCGAAAAACCTCTTAGCACATACCGATGTTAAACGTGTCATCTCGTACACACGAATTGCAATAAATTAATAATAATCTCGAGATGATCTAATCGAGTCTTCCTGATTTTCTTCAAGGACATTGTTCCTTCTTTCGTTAGCCTAAAGCGAAATATATGGCGAAAAGAATCACCTTTGGTAAACATGTACAATTTGTTTTATAGAAATCCACGAACCGAATGATAGAGCCATCAACGAGAAAACTAATAAAATAATATTTTTAACGAGTCTCCATTTAAAGGTACCCAAATGTCCGTCCCAGCAAGAAATTGTCTCGACTATAGCTGGGATACTGACGCCGAGGATGGAGAAGAATATGGCTCCAACCAAAGAGATGAACGCTTCCAATTCTTGTACACCAACTGCTACACCAACTGAAGAAACAAATGGATAAATATCAAATATTCTGTTTCGATTTGTCATATTTAAAAAATTTAGCGTTTATTTTTGCACTACTTGTTTACACTGCATCTTTAACACGAGCTTCATTGAAATGCAACAATAATGAGATGCACGAGTGAATCAATAAAAAACGATCGATTATCACGATTAAAAAATAACACGATCATCGAGTACCTAGTATCCTTTGATAAATACACCAAAAAAAAAGGGGGAAACGAGTTTCAACTGCGTGACTAGAATCCACGGTTAGCGAAACGATCGAACGAACCGATCTGGACTGCATCGAAGCGGAATAAACCAAGGCTACGAGTTAATTTCCGTCTTTTTTATTATATCCAAGTGAACGAGCACGTGACATCGTTCCGAACAATTCAGGCCAGGTAGTTCGATGTCTCTATGGCACGATCGTTCCACCAGCGTGAGTCACCGAACGAATAATCACACTTTTCTGGTTAACCGATAACCGTTTAAACAATTTCCGTTTGAAGAAGATGAAAAGCGACTTACGTAAATGTAATTGGCTAAATTTCGAATTATGTAGGTATTTATAACAGAAAGAACGCCATTTTGTATTTTTTTAGATGAACATTATCATCGTTAATAATTTTCTTTTTATTATCGATGATAATAATCCCTTGATAATTAATTTTTAAAAAGTATATTATAATGTACCAGCAATCTTTTCAAGGTCACGTTATTTTGTGATCAAACAAATCATCCCGTTTTTTTTTTTTTTGTAAATTCTTTCACGTAATTTTCATAATTTTTTATTATATCATTGACATTAAAAAGTTTCTCTAAAGAGTCACGAAGTCATCGAACGATTCTCATAATCGATTCTGAGTCATACTGGACGTGCCGGTCAAACGGGTATTTCCCTGCCCTAGTCCCACGTCTTTCTCTCTTCTCTTCTTAGGAAAGTAACACGCGCCGTCTGGCGTTCGTTTCACTTGCATGGATACGGTATATGTGTGTGTATCGTTCAACTCGTGTATGCAGAAAAAAGGGACAACAGAAAAAAAAATTTAATTATACATACCCGTCAACAAAACGATCAAAGTCCTCAAAGTGGTCTCGCCTAGTGCTTCGTACTTGTGACTGAATTTTGACTTGATCGCATTCCAAATGATCTCCAACGGGACGAACAGCTGTAGTCCGTAAGTGAACAAAACGGCCAGGCCGATCAACAGCTTCACCGCTTGACCCAGACTGAACAGACAGAAAGTAACGTTCATATGTCAGTGTTCGATCAAAAGATATGGCCTAGAATCATCATTTTTAACGATGTTCTATGGGTTTCCTGATATTCTAAACTGGGCACCTAGGATGAGTTTGATTTCGAATTTGGGGTGAGAAAGTTTTGACTAGGTTTATAATCAATATTGTAAGATCTAGGCAATTAAGTATAGAGACTTTTGACAGCTTTGACAAAAAATGTTGTAGATATTTACATATAGTTCAAATTGGTCAAAGTTTCATCTCTTCGAGCTGGACATACCAGTAAAGATGAATCTACTCTATGCTTGATGTTTTTAGATCCCCTTATCCCCTATAATATCATCAAGATATAAAAAACAAAGTTGAACTCACACATCCTCAGGTAAGTTTAACGTGACCATAGCCTTAGTGTGCGCACCATAAGCCAAATAACCAAAAACACCGATCACTGCGTAGAGAGTAACCACAACGGACATCGTTATGTTGAGAACACTAGGACAGCCAAGAAAGTGTTGTGGCTTTTCCATGCTATTTTCCACTGGCATCACCTAAAATTACCATCATGAATATAAATGCACGTTCAATAACATAATTATATAACCCTTGGGTACTTTCTAATTTTCGTTAATCCGAACGTAAATAATAATCGACGACTTTCACTCACCACGCCGATTCCCTCGATGGCGAAGACAACGGTTGCAAAGAAAATCGGTAATTGAGATGGTTGTGAGAACATGTCGACGCTGTCGATCGGTTTGATATCCCGGAAGATGTAATAGAGAGTTGCTATGAAGCCTATCAACATACTGACGTTGGCGACCATCGAGAATGGAACCATGTATTTGAGATTTCGAACTTGCCCCAGCAAAACTACAGCTGGTATCAAAGCTAGCATCATAGAACCCTTGTTTATTGTGTTCGGTCCGTTGTATTGTTCAGCGACCTGAAGAAAAAAATTTTAATTATAACATTACAACAGTAAGAATTAAATTCTTTGTAAAAGAAAGAAAAAGAAACCCAAAGAAAAAAAAATTGGGTCACGGATTGGGTCCCATTAAAAGTTACATACACTTTTTATTTATTCTGTGCAGTGATTCTAGCAAGTATATCACGTATCATGATGGCATTACAAAGATGACTAAATTGCAATGACGTGAGCTTGAAATTTGTTTTATAAAAAAATAAACAATTTTAGGACTCACCTCATGAATGGTAGCACCAATGAAGCCGATATAAACGCTGGCACCGCCTATATAAGTCGCACAAAGTGCAGTATTCACAAATATCCTACTAGCATTAGCCCAACGCCTCAATGGTTTTGGACCACAAAGAAATGCCGCGTAGGCTGTCTCAGCGTACGTCATCTTTGGTGTTTTCGTGCGTTTGCAGAGGACATGGGACGACCGTACGAGTATATGAACACAGTGGGCGCATATAATACCGATGATTATCGTACCAACTCCACCAATTATGAGACCACCGTTCCTAATTGCATTTGGCATTGCCAGGATACCCGTACCCAGTGAAGATTTCAAAAGGTGAGCCAAAGAGCCAAGATCCCTGAAATTTCAATATCCAAACATTTGAATTACGTTTTTTGTTTTTCACTTTTAGTTAAAAATTTGCATTATTCAATAATTTTTTTATGAAATGTTTGCATGCCAAATTTTTGTGAATTTAAATGGAACAAAAAAGATTTTATTCCTAATAGACACTGCATTTAGTTATTATCGCGTATGGTATTCTTAGACGTGCCATTTTTGTTCTTCTCTATTTTAAACACTCACTTCGAGGTAACGTTAAATAAATCGTGAAGTCCATTAAGTCCATTCAAACGTGTCGAGTTCGAAATATGGGAATACGTGTATGCATATGAGAATATGTCACGAGGAGAGAAGAAAAAAAACACTGAGAAAAATGAAGAATGGAAACGTCGAAGAGTCAGATAAATAGTCGACTTACGAGTTGGTATGCTTCTTGTCTCTGTGCTCGAAAGGATCGTAAAACTCGTCCTTCTCGTTGTAATCGCCAATTGAGATTGTTGCGATCTTCGAACTGGAAAAATTAAAAAAAAAAAAAAATATTAGAGCAAATTTGAAAACGCATAAAAGCATGTAATACCTACAAATAATATTATCGGTAAATTTAAATCGTAAAGAATTTATTTCTTTAATCGTAAAAAAAAAAAAAAATAAATTTGTATATCTTCATGACATTTTTTATCGGTCGTCCCCGAAAAAAACCCATCCGTTTGAGTGACAGAAATCGTAGGAATCATCGAACACGATAAAAAAAAAAATTAAAGAAAGAGAACAAAATAACTTGGCGCATCTTTGATCGATTTTTCGTGCGTAAAAATCGTCGACGTACAAAATTTTATCTGATCTCCGACCGCACTTTACCACCGGGCTCTCGTCGTTCGGTTATTATCGATATTATTATCGCATCTATAAGATCTCGTGCTTTTTAATTACATTTCTCAAACGAACGAAAATCGTTTAAAATTACATTTTTATAATAATCGAAAAAAAATCGATATTACCTGCTGTTGAAATCCTTCATCGAGTTGCCGCTCGATTCCGCGTCTTTCTCCATCTTTCCCATGATTGTTCTACGCAGATAAAAAATGAAACAAAATATTATTCATGTCGGAAAAGTGGGAACAAGAAAAAAATGCAATATTGTTACAAGTTTCATCATCGATAACGATCGTTCGCTACCGATCTAATGACGCAGTATTATCATATCAGGTTTTTTCTTTTTTTTTTTTCTCAGTCCTATAAAAGATTGCAAAGAAAGTGACATCTCGTACAATCAGTCGAGCCTACCCTTTTCTGAAATCCTTTACGATCCATCTTGCTAAACGATAGATGACACGACGGAAATCAGCTTGTCTTTCGTAAGAACAATTTCAATTAGCCGTTATCACGGAATTGTGAGGATTAACGCGATTGTGTTCAAGTAGGATCGATAAGGTTATCGGTTGTGTTTAACAATACGAGATCAAGTTGACGTAAAGTAAATAGTCGAATGAAAACAATCATTGAAGATTAATTAGTCACTCCTTAATTGTAATTTTTTCTGGGGGGGAGCGGGACAGAAAGGGGAATGAGAGATAAAACTAAATTACGCAGTAAACTACGCGTCTATGTGTGTGTGCGTATAGATATAAACCGCTCCTTGGCAGAATCGATTAACTCCGTACAAAAAAAATAGAAAAAATTGATGAAATATAATAAGTTAAGCATCAATCATGTACTTTAGCACTAAAATTAAAAAAAAAAAAAAATAAGTTGATTTATGCCCTTTAAACTATGAATGACTTATATATTACATGCACTTATTACATTACACAACGTGCACATCTATGTATATAAATATATATGCATAATTACATGTATCAATGACGAACTAAAAGGAAAAAAAAAAAAAAAATTGATAACCACGGTATCGCCGAACTTCGAATTTGTTATCTCTCATGAATTATGATAAATATATCCGGACGTACATATGTACTCCTTCGAGATATCGATCTCAAACTTCGAGGAAGGACACTAAGCCACGCGACGTTCACGAGGAATGACCGCGCGAAAGATTTGTTTGCACTCCGGGGTGACGATTATTATTATTATCTATCCGAATACGATTGACACGATCGATAAAATATTTCGTATTAAATACACGTGTATTAATATTGTTATTAGCAGTACTAACCAAATATGCTGATAATAATCGACTGTTCTTATCCAAAAGTAAAAAAAAAAAAAATTATTATTAGAAAAAAAAAAAAAAAAATATTATTTTTTTGCAAGTAATATCGAGCAAAAAGTATTTCTCGTATATATCCAGATGTTACTATTATTGTAACGTACATGAGGTTATTATTGCAACATAAACGAGCACTCGAACGTTAAACGTATAATTTTAAAGTCGTTTTACTTTTCAAACTCGCTCAAGAACGCTTTGTGTATGTGATTAAACGAAGAAAACATAAATTTGAATGAGAACAAAAATGCTAGTTCTACTATCTTAAACGTTGCGAGCATAATCGTCTATTATTTAGACACGACCTCAGGTAATTTTTTTATTTTTGTTTTGTCTAAACAAGAAAAAAAAAAAATATGGACATTGTAGGTGGACTTGTCAATTCGTTGTTAATACCATGATTAGCACGATTATTTATTTATCTTTATCGCGACATACACACGGGCCTACGCACGAATGCATTAGGAAATGAACGAAAAGAACGTTTCTGCGTTTTCACGCGCGATAACAAACACGCTCGAGGAATGCTCATAAATCTTCTTTCGTTCTTCCACTTCCGTCACAAGAATAATAAGTATATTAGTTTGTTAAATATAAATAAAAAACAAAACTTTTGACGATAAACGTGTACGAAAAAAAAATCTCATAAATCTTATCTTCTTCATTAAATAGCCGTTTCTACGGTTTAAAAAAAAAATAAATACAATTTTAATGAAATTATTATTGTTTTCTTTCTTTTTTTAAATCGCATTCCCGTGCGTTCATGCATGCATTTTGGTATTCATGTTGAACAGGCTATAATTCGTACCCTATGATTTTCACTTGTTTAGACAAATTTTGTATACCATTTTTTTTTTTTTTTTTTATATCCAGTTACTAAATATATATATTTTTGTTAATAATATATGAATATAAGTATGTACAGGCGCGTTCGTTGGTGGTACTTTTCCAAATTGCAATTGTCCTCGATAACATTTCCCACATCACCGAAATGATAACATAATCTTTCGTAATGCCCGTTATCATGCGCTGCCCGGTAGCTGATTATATAGAAAGTATCTTGTGAAAAGTAAAAATGAAAAAGAGGGACAGAAAGATAGGGACTCACAAAACTGATTTATGATAAGGAGAGACAAAAGTCGTTAAGCAAAGACTTGACGAATTTAGACCTTTGTATATCAAAAATTCGCGTGCTCCACATCGTATGTGCGAGCAAGCACGCACCTACACGCAAACGTGCGAACATGAGGTCTTTATCAAGAGAACCTTGAACTTTCGAGCGATCGTTGCGTAACGGAGGATCCTCGGCGGCCATTATTTATACAATAAAAGGAAAAGTAACCTAGATACGTCCGTGACAGGTTGGTGCTTAAACAGGCCGTGAAATTTCCGATGTTTAGTGTCACAAAGAGACTATCAAGAACTATTAAGTCTCACATAAACTGTAAAGGTCACGACACAAGTCATTCTAGTTTTTACTGATTACAATGTGATCTCAACGTATTACGCAAAAATTGTTATCATAAATTCTGATGTTTACTGATTATCGCAAGTTCTAAAAATTTCGATAATATTTAGATTAGAAACGGCCCCGTTTAATTAGTTAAGACGTGAAGAAGATTTAAAATCAGATAAAACCTCATGAAAGGAAGAAATGACGTCGGACTCAAGGTAGATCCGGTGAATGGAAGGTCTTGATAGAAACAATATGTATTAGAAACTCGATTCTAAATAGATAAGGATGCTAACAATGTAGAACGATAATAGAATTTGCACGTTTCCAGGTATATGCGTACACTTGAAATATCGATGCGGTGTTTGATTACAACGAATGATATATTGTTATACTTACGGTTATATCACAATTGCTGCCTTGTCTACGAAGTTCCTAGTTCCCACTTGAGTGTTCAAACATTCGTACGAGACGTTGCGCAATGTATCTTCTTCTTAATCGATTAATTAATTATATAAACAATAGAAAGAATTTTTTCCTTCTTCTTAAGGATATCACACAAAGGACGAATTATATTTGGTTCGGATTGGTGACTGACAAATGGTCACGTGACATGATTCATCCAGTTACGTATTTTTTTGTGATCACTTCCAAGTTTTCTGGAAAGGGGGGTTTTGTGAACGGTAGACGTTCTCGCTTGCTTACGATGACGCACGGGTGAAAGCACGTTCTAAACCGCTACGACGTAACAGAGCCAACGTTCTTCACTGTGATACTATTAGCAATAGTAGTAGTAGTAGTAGTAGTAGTACTAGCAGTAGTAATACTCTCTTTGTGATCACAAAACAGGTGTCACGTGACTGGAACGTATCTTCTCTTCTCAACGAAATTGAAAATATAAAAAATAATATTTAAAATATAGGAATCGATGTCACTTGTTATTTCCTTTGTGATCTCTTGTGATTTCCTTTGTGATCTTCTTGTGATCCCCTTGTGATCTTCTTGTGATTTGTTTGTTGCGATAGTCGTTCTCGTTTGTGATGATGTTGACGTTCGATGATCGATGATAAAAAAAAAATCGAATGTTGTGACGTTGAAGCACGATGGATCACAACGGTATATCGAACGGTTTTGCACGACGGGTGCAGTTCCGCGAGACAAACGAGGCACGACTGGGCAATTTCTTCGACGTTAGGCAGGTTTATATATACCGATAGGTGTAGGCACGCACGTGAATGACTACCGATACCGAAGCGGAGCGGCGTCTTCGCGACTCGTGAACGGTGTTCTCCCGATGAAAAAGAAGGAAAGAGGTGGGGATCGGGACCACGAACACAAATACGACCCTCTATCCTTCTATTGGCCACTCGATCGCGGGAATTTATCTCACCGCTTTCCTTGATCTCCTCCTTCCTTTTCCTGCCTCCTCTTCCTTTTCGCGGGCTTTACTCTCGCTTCTTCCTTTTTTCTCTCTTATTCCTTCAGCAGCTGTCGATGCCATGTGAACTCGGTCAATACTTTCGCGTCAATTTTTTTCTCGATATTTTGTTATGGAGATGGGGTTGTGGAAACAGGGGTATCGATGGTGCAGGTCTTAATTTCAAACGTGTTTATTATAATTGATTAGTTTTTGAATCTTGGAATTTTTTTTTTTTTTTAATGTGATTCCATATTTTTAGAGATACGACAGCGATAGTGCGAGTTCAGTGACCTAGGTTCTTAGCCACTTCACACATCTTTTTAAATCTCTGTGAAAATTTAATGTAAAAAACAAAATTTACACACGTGCAGAAAAGAGGAAAAACCGATCGCAATTTATTAAAAGTGAATGAAAAGGGGGTAAGAGGGATGAAATTTTTCTTAGGATCTGAGAAGGAAACGTAAGATAGTAGGACGACCGCTTGACTGCGATTAACTCGAATCCGCGATCCTGCACTCGGTACACCTCGTTCACTCCCTTTCACCTTCTCCCTGTTTCCTTCTAACCGATCGCGAATGCAGCTCCTTTGTCCTCTCCTTCACGATTCTCAACCAGTTTCCTTTCTTTGTTTTACCTCCACTCTACTTTCCTGTTTTTCGTCCATATTTTTGTCGTCGCGTCATGCCCCACTTGAATTGCATTGTCATGTTCATATTTTATTATATTTCCTATCGATACTATGTATCATATTTAAGTCCACCTAAAATTGACTCATCTGACGTAATAAATTATTTATCTATTTATCGCTATTTCTGTCACGTGTCTTCCATATTTTATCTGATTTTTATCAATCGATCGAATTACCTTACGATATAATTAAATATCCTATTATTTATATTATTTACTTCGCACTGCTTGCAATCTGGATTTATTTCAAATTGATTTATCCAATCTAACCAACAATTTATTTAGTCATTTCCTTTTTTCTGATTTTATCTTATTTTATCAAAGAATCAAATCCAATATTTGTATTTTTTATTTCATATCGCTATAATTTAATTTTCTGAAACAATGTATCGTGTATCTATCAATTTATCTATCTTTCTTTTCTACCCCACTATCTTTCTCTGATATCTCGTGCACGTGTGAGCCACCTCGATGCTTCTTCGTCCGTGTTTGCACTCCTGTACCGCATGCACTCGATCTGAAAGGAGGCACGACCAATCGCGTTATTCGGTTCGCTTCTTGTGTAATCGCCTACTCCATCCTTCTCTTTCTGGGCTTGTCTGCTCAATGAGATCACGAGATCCAGCAGGCCTTCTTTTTTTCCTTTTTATTTCTTCCTTCGTTACGCGAAAATGAGATGAGAAAATCGTCAGCAGCCCTCCTGCTTCGTGCCACCGTACTCTTTCACGATCGTACGAAGACTCTCGATAACTCCGAAAACCTAATAAATGATAATTATCATATTTATATTTGATATTTTTTAAAATTTGCAATATTTTTTCATAATTTAGTGAAGGTTACAAAATGTTTTAACTGTGTACTATTACGTAATTTTTTTGTTTACTGTGTACTACGCAAAACTAAAACGTTTTAACTGTAGGTATATGCATATTTAAATATATATGTCAAAACATATATCACGATATCACCAGCGACCCATCAAAACCTAACATTATTTTTCATGCTGGTTTGGCATCGATGTCACTATAAGTCTTTCCGAGAAAGGCCACGAATACGGGTCAAGACTCAGACGCGTGTTGCTATTTCCAAAGAAAAATCACGAGAAAACTATTTTAAAGTCGTAACCAATGCGAGTGTAATGATTAAAATGACATGACCTTCATTACCAAAATTAGAAGGAAAAGAAGGAAAATAAATGCGTTCTTGATGTACATAAAGTACGTTGCTTCCTGCCACTTGGTATTGAGTTCCACCAGCATGGGCAACAGCAGCATCGAGCATGTCATGCCAAGAGCAGCAAGAAGGCCAATTAGTGGAATCATTTGTGGCAATACGATGGCGATAAGTGCTAATTCGGATTGATAAACGTATTTTTAGGTTTTTGTATTTTCATTTTATTTCTTTTTTTTCTAAGAACTTACTGGCAACTGAAATACCAGCCAAACGAAAAGTAATTTCGTGACGAGGATCTAGCCTGGTTTTCTTCATTATTAATGGCCAAAGTATGCCAACTGGAATGATGTAGGTGATACCGATAGAGAAGAGCACGCTGATCGCGATACCAATTTTTACCACCTGGGCGAGTCTGAAAATTTGTAATGAAATTTCTATGAAAGTTATTAAGCAATGTTTATTTACCAATCTATTGTTATAAATTATTTTAAAAAATTCAGAAAAGATGTCTTCCACTTTTTTGTATTCGAAACAAGACAAAAGGAGAACGTGGAATTTTTATGGAAAAGCTGGGAAAGATAAGCAAGCAATCGATCGATCTGTTCCGAGGCTATTGTTCTAATTACCTATTTTACTTCATTATTTTTTTTTTCTAGAACACGTTCTAAATTACTAATTATCCTATAAGAATACAAACGAGCATAGTTAATGATTCTAGGACACTGCATGATGATCATATTTAATGATTGAAACAACGGCAAAGATAAATAAATGAATCACACATTAACAAGAAGAAATTTATCCAAATAAAAACACCCCTAAATCATAAGTACTCCGAATTTAATTCATAGACTGCGACTAATCGTGGCTTACTGACCAATACCACAGGTATTTTATCTTAATCGTGGATTTTTTCGAAAGGTGTCTGGAACAAATTGCTTTTTCATCACTGTCGCTATGATAAAATGTGTTCAGTGATAAGTGACATCATTGGCACGTGTACATAATATCTATATGTGTATTTCTGACATGTGTCAATGAGTTCGTATAATATATTACTGACACGTGTGAATAATTTATATTATTATCTAATAATAGTTTATTAACGATTAACAAACTTTGAATTATTATCTATTTAATACACTTATTAACATAATATATATGTTCGATCTCCACAACAATAATATGTTGGTTAAAAATATATAATATTTCTAACAAATTAACACGATTAATTAATGCTTCGTTTATTTATTAAAATTAGTAATTATATAATATTGATACGTGTAAATAATATCTATTTGTTTATATACGTAGACAATTGCATTTATACACGTGTCAAACTGAAGAAGCTCTCGAAACGAGACAACAAGAATGCGGTCGACGCTGTTGATAAGTCGATGATTGGTCGTCTTAAAAAATAATAACACGTCCACGAACTGTTGCAAGGCCGAGTGCCTTGTCCTCAACGGAAAATTACGGAGCACGTACTTCATGAATAGTAGAAAAGAAAAAAGAAAGAAAGAATATAAGAAGAAATAAATAATAATAATAAGAAGTCTTAATTCGATGGAATCGTGATGCTCTCACGATGATCGATACCCCTTTAGTCGATTTCGATCAAATTTTGTACCTATCGATAGCCGTGTGATCATGTTATCGGACGCTCTTATTACGTAGAAGACACGAAATTTGGATTCAAATTGATCGCGAGATTTCTCGAAATTTTATCGAATTTTCGATGACAGCATTCCTAGAAAGTACGATTTTATATAAATTTCTACCGTAAAAATGATTTCATTCAACTTTGTGATAAGATTGTCGAGTAAATTCTTTGTACCATATCCATGCATCACGTCAGGATTAATAATGCAATTGGGAAAAATTATTTCATCGATGTCTAAACTATATTATAAAAAATATACTAGATGAACGTATCGCAATAAATACCGTGCATTAGCACAATACGGAAAGACGCATTCCATATCTAATCAAAAATTCATGTTTCGATCCTTGCTGCAAACTAATACACGCGGAAGTAAAATTCCAATTAGTGGGAGTTGCAACCTAGAACACGTAAAGAGAATTTCCCAACATTTCACCGAAGTAAAAATCTCGATTACGATCTCGAGAACGCATGGAACGCGCGAGCGCCAACAAGTAAGCAAACGAGACAAGTTATCTCACCAATTTTTCCCTCGAATCGAGAATTCCAATGCTATCTTGTGTTATCGTTCCAGGTAACACGTGAAAAAGTTTGCAGTGGAAAACCCACTACTTTTTTCATCTAATAGAAATAACAACAATATTACTTTCCAAAATAAAAAAAAAAAGTACTTGGAAAAATTTGTTTATCTTTGTTTTGGAGTGTCTACGTGATTAAAAAAACAAAAAAAAAACATCAAATATGTATATATTTAGGAGCTATTTTTGAACCAACTTCGAAAAAAAAGTTCAATTTTTTTTTTTTTTTTTTTTTTTTCTTAATTTTATTTCTATGCATTTCTTTGGGGATTCAATACTTATATTAAACGATACAATTTAGTGACACAAAATTAATTTGTCAATGATTAATTGCATTCCTGAGTTTACTGAATAAACAAACATTTGTTTACTGGAAAATACTCAGAAAAAAACCAACTCACGTGTCATGGAGTGGCAAATTCTTGATTACGGTATCACAGCTCTCCTTATATTTGTTGTATCCCATGAATCCGAAGGCAGTGTAAACCAACGTGTTCGTTATCGTCGCGATACCGATCAAACGTGGCATTCTCATAGGATTGGCCATAGTATTCTCCAATGGTAGCAACATCGTGATGTTGTGTAACGCGTAGAGAAATATACTGCAGTACATTGGCACCGAGAGGACGTTCGTGAAAGGATCGAGTCGTTTTGGGTCCGGGAAATGATCGAGAAAGTAAAAGAAACTGACTGCGATACCGATCGCGAAGAAGATAGCGCCGATCGTTGAGAATGGCGTCAGATGGTGCAAGTTTGGCACGAGAATCAAGAGACAGCATATCGGGAAGAATAGGATAATGTAGATCCGTAGGTCCAACGGGGTTTTCGTGAAGAATTCAAAGACCTACAGACGATAAAAAATGTAATCATAATAAATATGTATGACAATGTAAAAATAATAAATATAATCATAATTGAATTTTTTTTCAAATTATTTTAATTTCTTTTAAGTTGAGGTAGTCTCCAAAAGAGATATATGTAAAATGTAAAACTAATTTGGAGATGATGCCATACATTTAAGTACCACTCGTGATAAGTAAAAAAATAAAATACGCGTTAGCCAAGATTGGACGTATTCGTTAACGAGACGAGTTTTTTTTTATATGAAAGCTTGATTTTCTTGATTTGGTAATGATCACTGGAAAAGGAATCTGTATTCCTTGCGTTGTATTTATTTTGTTAATGTCAGGTTGTAAAAAGTAATTTTTAAAGGGGCGTGATTGATTTATACAAATTTCCGGTTCAACAGGAATTGCATAGACCTAAATTAAATGTAAATATTACACAAGTGTCACGAATAAAAAATTCCAAAAAAAAATTTCTTCTTAATTGTTCATTCACCGTATACCTGAAATTCGGACCCGTTCGTTAAAAATCGAGTACTATCTACAATGACGCAATTGATTGATAAAAGAGCCCGATCCTCGATCGTTCAACTCTCTCTCGAAAAAAAAAGATCAAACTCCGACCAACGATAAAATAAAAATAAAACGAAGAACGAAGGCCAATCGTCGAGAATCTATCGAATCTATCATCGAAGAAATGTTCAGGTATTTAATTTAGCTTTTTTTTTTCTTGAGTATACATCGATACTAGTATCGTCGGATACTATCATCGATAATTTTTTGCGACGCGATAACGCGGATCGAGAAGACGCACTTTCTCAACCTGAAAATATTTACGAATGACTTTCTTGACGACAGGTTGCATCGATGACGCGTGAAATCGTGTTACCTAATAAGGACTATCGTACGGTGCAAATTATGGTACGATTACACGTATACGGTACGTACATACGTACATGCTGACCCATTATATAGAAATATACTTCAATACTTAATTGAATTGAATGAAAAAAAAAGAGAAAATTCGAATTGAAATGTTAATGCGAACGTAAAATCAAGAAGTTTAACGTACCAGTACAAAAAGGGATCGAATTTGGTACTTGCCGTATGCTTTTCTATGTTTTGACCCAATTCAATTACTTTCAATTATTTTTTCAATTACTTTCAATTATTTTTCAATTACTTTCAATTATTTCAATTTTGTGATTTGAAAATAATATCCAAAAATCGTTTCCCTTGTACAATAAAATGAGTCATCACGTAGTGAAATATATCTCACCTGCTGAAATGAGCTGGCAACGTAAAGTATGTATATCACGACCGTTATGTACTGTATGTAACAGACGACGATGTTTGTGAAGACTCCGAAGGTTTTACCGTGGGCTCTCGTTCTCTCGGGACCCGTAAGAAAGGAGACCTCGACGGTCTCGGCGAAATCCAGCTTGGGCACACGATGACGCCGGCATAATGCCTGAGCGCAACGCACCTGCGAACGCATAAAACTCGAGGACGATCGGTTTTCGCGTATGATTATGTAAATATTCTCGGTTTATTTCCTTTTTTTTTTGGTACGTAACGTGGGAATCGTACTGGACATGTCGAAACTGATGTCCCATGAAACCTTCGTTTGATATTCGAATCGTTGACCCGTTGAAATCGTGTTTTCTTTATCCCCATCTCATTACTTTCATTTACAATTTGATTTCATTGAGAGATTATAACACCCACTCGTGTTTAGAACACACTTTTAATTAAGTGTTAGTTAAATTAAACCAGTAATGTTTCAATAATGATTAAGAAAAAATGTAATTTAGCAAAAAGGAACTCCTTCAACATACAATTATTCTACCTCATACTTTATCCCCATCTACAACAATCAAACGATTTCAATGAGCCAACGTAAAGCCACGGAAGGTCCAACGAACCATACGCCAATCGTTCTTATTCCAAACGTGCACGTACTAAAACGATAGAATTGTGCGTGTAAATCAAGCCAACGAGGAGACCACAAACGATGGCCATCACGTAGCCAGTTCTCCGAAAGGCATTTGGCAGGAAGAGGACACCGGTGGCCGTGGCAGCTTTTATCATATGTACAAAAGTACCAAAGTCCCTGAAAAAAACATCAAATACTGATTTCCTACCACCAATCGAATTACCATCGGTCGATATTCTTGTAAAAAAGAAAGAATTTTTCAAAAAAATCATACGAAGTCTTTCGTCCATCCGGTCGATTTGAAAAAGGATCATAATCTTGTTCGTTTTCCAAGGATCCTTCGACACCCACGATAGTCTCATTCTTCTTAGTCTTAAACCTGTGTCATCGAATAGGAATGCAAAGAGACGGTAAGTGATAACGGATGACTTTTCTTACGAGAACGTCGGAGCCTCACTCGGCAGCAGCCATCTTGTCAATTCCTTGAAACTCTCGAAGGTCCTCCACCGACCTTCGGACGATCCGGAAATCTCGTTGGTGGACTCTTAATAAACTCACCGAGGACGATTAAGATCGCTTACCATTGATCGTCTCACGTTTTACGTGATATTATTAATTATGCAAGTACGTATGCGTATTTTTGTACGTGCGTACACGTTGTTGAATGTAGTAAGCGGAATTGCCTAGTGAAAGTCGTCTCATCCTTCATTTTGTCACGTGACGTTATTAAGGGGTTATGTTTTTTGCGGCATCGTTCAGGTTTTTCCAATCGATCGAATGTTAACTAATAAATTAATTCTTACGATCGATATACGTGTTACCAAATAATTTCATAACAATTACTTGATCGGTATATTGACATAAGCATGGAAAATAATTTAAAAAAAAAATGGCCGTGACCATGGATAAGAAATGGCTTGAAGTTTTCATGAAAAAGAAATGAAATAATTCTTAGGAGAACGTTTACGAGAAACCAGATAGTTTATAATCTTTTATTCGGTTCCTGCTAGTGATAAAGAGAGTATAAAAATGCATTAGCGATTGTCAAGTGGGGAACTCGTGCGAGACGATGCAAAAAAAGAAATGTGTAAAAAAAAAAAGAGATATTTTTCGAAGGAACTGCGACGATACATTTTTATCCTCGTTTGCGGTCGATTTTATTTGACCGTCGATATAGTATGCGAATTCTTTCCGTGTTGCTATATAGTAATCGATATATTAATATATTAAAAAATAACTGTTGGATTGAGAAAAATTATTTTCCAACGAACAGGCAACGGTACTTCCTCGAATCGAAGAACAGTTATTATTTTTATTATTATTTCTTTCCTTTTCATCAGAATTTGCAAGTATAACAAACTCAATCAGCCATGTATCTGTCACGTTCCCCGCTTCTCACGTACATAAATGGCGAATTCGAGCGTATTTATCAGGTAGCAATAATAAGTGATTCGTCGAAACAATGAAAATAAAGAAAAAAAAAGGAGATGTGTTAAAAAAAAAGCAGGTGGGATGAAGATATCTTCCATCTCCGTTTCTCGAATTCTTTCTTGCGTAAAAGACATTCTTCTCGTCTGACGTCGATAATCCTGTCTTCACCTCCACCCCTCCTATCGGGATCGGTCTCTAAAGATCTGTAAATTAATTTTCGTTTGTCACAGTTTTCATGTGAAACGGGATCAATTACGTCCCGATTATCTCTCAAGAGAGAGACGGTTTTTATAACGACTTAAAGAGAAATACATATGTGTAAATATATATACATAATTCATAAGTACCGTAAATATGTACCGCGTATTAAGGTTTATCGGCCATAATTTACCTTAGAGTATTTTTTTTTTCTTCATTCCATAATTTTTTTTTTATACATAATTCGTTTTATTAATCGGATCACATTATCGCAGTTTCGTTACATACATATATATATATATATATGTGTTATTTACATTAAAATTAATTTTAAATAATTTCACGATGCCGTTTATATACAAAGTACGCGTGTATTCCATGTGTATGTGTGTGTGTTCGTTTATCGGATCGATAAAAGAGTAGAGTAATTAATCCTATGACGATAGTAGCTCCCTAATCTAGACGATGTATGATACAATGATCGTCAAGAGCATCAATATGAGGAAGCCGACAGAAAAAAATTAAATAATAAAAAAAAAAAAAAAAAAATGAGGAAAAAAGATCAAACGATTATGCCGCCGAAGCCTAGTAGTCGTTTTTTTCTTCTTCTAGTCTCATTTCTTTCATTCTCAAATCGCGATTACAGTCACAGTTTGAAAACGTATAAAAATAATAGCCTCCGATTGGCAGCATTAACGCTGTCTTTTTTTTCTTCTTCTTTGCTATGTTTGTGTATATACGCGTGTGCATGTGTCTTTATTTGCTCATCTAATTATTTCTTACCTCTTAGATACTTCTTTTTTTTTTTTTATTATTTACTTCTCTTTTAGGGACTGGAACCATTCGTACGATTAAATGACAATGTACGGTATCGAATATCTTTTGCATGCTATCGTAGCAAAAAACGAAGCGAGAAAGTACGTCGTCGTATTGTTCTTTCTTGTAAAAAATATATATATATGTATATATATTAGGCACTAAAATAATAAGTAATAGTCCGTCAGTCCTATGAGTTCGGCTAGCGTTAATCATCACAAGTTAATCATCCTTCTTCTTTTATATATACTTTTTCTTGTTTATTATTAAAAACCACAGCTCTCCTACTGTGTTTCCAATTCGAATTGTTTCTGACGCGCTCGTCATTATGTATAAATAATAATAATAATAACAATAATAATAATAATAATAATAAAATTGGTTAAAGCAAGGAACTGTGAGTTTGAAGTCGTCATCTCGTTATACACATCCTATAATATATATATATACATATACATCTCGTCGTGAAATATGTGTCCGTGTTTGTGTGTGTATCGTACGTGTCCTGTGAAAAAGCACTGCCTTCTCGTACTCTTTGTTTTTTAATCGCTCGCTTTTAACTTACGTATAAGCTAAATGTGTATGTTGTTATTATTATACAGAGGAGTCTTTAACGCTCTCTGATTAGTTTTTGCATTATTTTTCAGAACTATCGAAGATATCGATGCCAAGAAGAGTGAATAATGAATGTCGTGATATGTGTTGTTCTGGAAAATATTAAGTTAATTAATTCATTAATTAATTAACGAAAGAAATGCGCTCGTTTCCTTATAGAAATAAAATTCACAACGCACGGAGAGTCTTATGCTGATCGTGCCAGTCGGTATTTATAAAAAACAGACGAAATTTCGACGCTGCTAACGATCTAATAATAATAATACGTAATCATAGTTATTGCTATATAATGTACACGTACAATATATTTATATGTATAGATGTATCACACTTGTCAACGTAATTACACGCATGCGTAAAAAATAAATAATAATAATAATAATAATAGACGTACATCACAACGCGGGACAATTAAATAGATTTCATTAAATGCTACTAACTAAAAAAGATTGGAATATCAATAAACGAGAGCGCTCGATTACGGAATGTGTATGTCTCGGTGTTATGTGTTTAGGACCGTGGAAACTCGTCGACAAAGATTATTTTTAAAAAAATCTCATTTCCTTCATTCTTTTTTGAATCATTGTTTTCTTTCCAGCAAGATTTTGAAATTACAAAAAAAAATGCAACGCGTACAGCGTTATACGAGTTCACGTATAACCAGTAGAGAAGGTTCAATGATCGACGGTCAATTGTTGAAATAATTAGTCAAGTAATCGGAAGTTTGCTTGGTACAAACTCGTCCTTGACATTATCCTTCTTTCTTTCATCGTTCAATGCTAATACGATTTGCGTTGTTCAATGATATATTAATAATAAGAATAATAATTATACTGTTTCGTGTAGATTTGTTCTTCGTATATTGTTAACGACGCGATTGGTGTGAAAAATTATAAAGAATAATTTCTAACACGCCTTCTTCGTACCGAGGATGAACACACATTGGTATTTTTAATGCGATTTTTTGGAAATGTTTATGTTTCGATCTTAAGAGTAGCCTTCGTGTTAATGCAAAGTTTCATAGCACACAAGCTATTTTTTTTTTGAAGTAGTGTACTATTGACGAGTCTCCTCATTTTGTATTTCCAACGATCTAAAGCTGCCTGAAGTTTACGATTTTTTTATCACGCTTCAATTCTTCCGTAAAATGCTGCCAAATGCATATTAAGATATCGATCGGTTCGATGTCACTGATCATCGCATGGATTAACATTAGAAGGACGGTTTCGAGTATCTATGAGATAACAACATTCCTTTTCTGATACAACGTTCTTATATGGATTAAATAAATAAAATAAACAAACAAGTACCTAACATGATTGCTACCACGTAATTGTCATTGCGCATACATATGAACGTGTCAATTGCATGTTTTACAAATAAATAACTAATATACTATATACAAATTACACTTAAATCAATTTCAATACATTTCATAGAAAATTAGAAAAATAGAAGTTGCCAATAGCAAACAATTTTTAACACACGCACACACACACACACATGGTAGCAAATATGTTAAAACAAAATGCCTTGATGTTTATGTAAAATAAAAAAAGACCGTCCTCCTAACGTTAATCCTAACTATGAACGCAATCTTAAAATTTGTCTTTCGATCATCCCTCGCTCGAAAGAGGATGACACTCGAGCGAGTCGCCTTCAGCCATAGCCTCGCCACACCGTAACGGAAACTCATCAGTCAAGAGACTCTCAGGTATCATATCAGCCGAGTCGATGCTGTCGAAGAATCGATGCGGCCAGGTCGAGCTAGGCCTGAAGCACCTAGTAGACGAGCCAAGAATGAACTCGACCCTAGTCGACTCCGTAACTGATGAAGTTTCTTGATTGAGCGAGTCCGGATACAAGGACGAGTCACTGTGACGGAAACTGCTGTTGGTTGAACACCAGGAACTTGGTGGTTCCGTACGAGTCTGAAAAAAGCAAAAAAGAAACAAGATTTTCCAATCAGTCCGGATTAATTTAACAAATCTTAAACTTGGTTCTTTGGTGTCCGCTCGATTTACAAAGCGAGATATGTATGTACGCGTCCAAATCGAGCAGGCTGCGTGTGGGGATCAGGCTCGAATAGGATGGCGTCTGGACGAATCAGAAATTCGTAATAAAACAGGCAGGATCTCTTTACTAGATCACTGCACCATATACGAGAAGTGGTGTATGGTATCGAATGAGCCGCAAGGCCAAGCGGATAAGCGTGTGATCGATTTGGGTTTTTCTTTCTTTTCTTCGTAAAATTCCGTATGGGTTGAGAAAGTCCGGGAGTATAGGTTGGCAACGCTAGCAAATCAGATGAAACCTCAGCGAACGAAAGAGACAAGACAAAATTCGTAGGGACATGGACGATATAACATGAAAACAAAACAAAAAAAGATAGATAAATAGACAGAACGAATGTTTTGGGACTGACGATGATGAACATGATTTCTTAGGAAGGATGGAATGGTTTGATGAACTTAAGGACCCCCGTTTTGTGAACTATGGTCTTAGCGAAGTCTAGCCTGTTAATTGTGTCACTTCCGGGCCAGCAGGTAAGAACGTTTTTATGGGAACGAAACGACCGGTTTAAAAACAAGCCGCGTTGATAAATGACACGTTTTTTTCTCGACGATTGCAGATAATTGCATAACTCACAAAACGGCAACATCAATCAAGAATCTCTAACTTCGACGAGTAAGAACCGATGTTAATCCTAGGCCAAGTAGAGTTAGTATCGCGAGTACAAAATGATTAGTATCCTCTAACTACGTTAATAATCCTCGTACGACGTGTTCCACGTAACGAATGTCAACCCAGAGACGATACCGCGATCTCGTAAACAATGACAGGTAGATTCGCGAATGATTATGCTGGATATCTACGTATGCGTCTACAGGCCAGAGAAATTTCGTTCTCTCATAATATTCTCATGATGATAATCGTGAGGGAGTTCTACGGGTTTGCGTGCAAACATGCCCAAAATCCAAGACGTGTGAATGGCAAAAAGTCTACTTTGTACGGCTACTGGTGAAAAGAGAGAAATAGATAGAAAGGAAGAGAGAAAGAAAGAGAAATGTAATATATATATATAAATAAGGCTACAGCTCACCAACATCCAGGAATAGAGAGAAGCATCGAAGCAAATGATAATAAAAGAAGCATAACTTACGAGAAAAACCGGCGGCACAGACACGCGAGTGGGGGGGCCATTTTCTTTATTCGACCGCCGGGTGACGGGCTCGAACGCACGCTTGCCTAAGCTCCAGGAGATTCAGTTCGTATCAGGTAGTGGACTCGGGCTCGGGCAAGTCTCTCGAATTACGAGAAGAAGCGGGTCGTCGTGCTCGTCGACTGGGTCGGTCCGTCGAGTCTCTGTGTTTATATATCACGTCGTACGGTGTTGTAGTTGTTAATATACTCTCGTGTGTCACATACATTCGGGATAAGGAAGGTTGATTGAAAATGATTAGGAGTGTGTGTGTGTGTGTGGTTATGGGTCAAGAAAAACATCAATTTCGATCTAATTTTTAACTGATAACGAATGTACGAATGGTAGGTAAATTGAAAGTCTGTTGGGATGACCGGAAACTCGTGCGTAGACGTGTGCTCGAGTGGGAGAGTTTTAGTAGCGGCACGCTCAGCTGATGATAACTGTGTTACGTTATATATCCTGTCTCTCTGTGTTTTTAACAGTAAGAATAGTAGTGATAGTGGTAGTAATAGTATAGAGTGACAGCGAGAGTAGCATAATCGCCAATAGAGATACGTATGGGCATGGGGCTAGGGCTAGGTAAAATTTCAGTTGTCTTTTCAACGTCCGGATACTTGTCATTCGAAGAAGACCTACGTTCGTTTGTGGAAGAAGAGTAAAAAGAGTAGTAAAGACTTTGATGGAAAAATTAGGATACGGATTGTCTGGCCTCTGTTTTTCTTGTTCCTAGATAGGTCCGTTGGCCAACGGTGACTTGAGCCAGCTGCTCCAAAAGAATTGCTTTGCGGATCGTACCTTGCCGTTGTCGGTATCAACGGACGTCGCCGCGCGAGCCAGGCTGTGGGAACGACGCGCAGGAGCGGGCGGTCGTCGAGGAGGAGTCGTACCCGGGGACGGGGTAGTCCCGAGATTGCTAGACTCCAACGAGTCTCGCGCGCGGGAGAGCGAGGAGGATTTGTTTAGGGAGTCTCGGCTGGAATTGTTACGGGGCAGGGACCTGTTCAGGGATTCCCTGCTGGTCTCCTTCCCGTTGTTACTGCTGCTGGTACTCTTCGACAGGCTCTTGTTGTTGTTGTTGCTTAGAGACTCTCTACTGGTGTCCCGTGCTTTCGACAGCGACTTTCCACAGTGACTATCACGACTGGAGTCTCTCGGTGGCCTCGTTAGAGATTTGAGGGACTCTCTGCTATCATTTCTACCGTGACTGGGTGGTCTTGGTGCTGTGGGCTTGCCGGTTGAACCGGGTAAAGGTATACGACTAGGACGCCGACGAGGCGAGGGCTTCACTTCGACGGCTTGATGATGATCCCGAGCTGATTCCGTACTACTACCAGGCTCAAGACCGCTTTGCTCGCACCGAGGTTGTTCACTTTCGGTGTCAGGCTCCGTTTCCGTTGGGGCTCGCTGCTGAAGACGTTCGAGGACACGGACGCGAGCACGCGTGCCCTCTAATTCGATGTTTCTTTCTTCCAACTACAAGGAAACAAAGGATTATGGTTATGCAATGTTGGGATCGTTATGTTTGGTCTTCGCGAACACTTACCTGGAATCGGAGATCGTCGTTCTCTTCACGAGCCTTGTCCAGTCGTTCGGAAAGGGTTTCCGTACTTTTCTGTACCTCGTCTAGTCGCTTTTGTAAGACCTACGATAACAGAGGACTCGTTAGCTTAAAGTGATCAAAAAGAACACTTTCTGTTAGCATTAGGTTGAGATGATTTTACTTGGTTATGGACGGTGGTGGTGATTAGGTGCCGCTGCAGCTCGAGGGGCGAGCTCTCATGAAGGATGGCCGCGATTTTCCCCGAGTCCACGTCTTTAACATGGGTTACCCTCGTGGGCGAGACTAGGACGGAATCCAAAGCGCCCAACCTGGCCCTTCTCTCATTTACGCTGGCCTCGATGTCGATATCACGATGCTCGATGTCCGTATGGGCGACAACATCGAGGAGCACGTTCTTTTCGATGGTCCTCGTCCTAAATCGACTCTTGTGAGCCTTCGAGACCGAGGCAAAGGCGGAGGATTTGCTCTTGATGTTGCCCACGTTGGCACTTTTCGGTGTAGAAGCCACCGGTGCAATCGGCTGCAATCTCTGAGCACCCGGGGCTAGGAGGTCCGAGTTGACGTCTTTCAACTCGACTTTCAGTCTATCTTCCAGACCAGTCTTCAATGCTGAGAGCGCAGCTAGTTCGGTCTGCAGCTCCTGAGCTCGAGCACGACTCGATATCGTCTCTGCCTCAAGCTCGGCTACCTTGTCCAAAAGTTGTTCCTTCTCTCTCCTCAACGCCCTCACCTGGGACTCCCTGCCAGTACTCTCCTCAACCTCATCGTCGGTTGTCGCGGTCGTGTCGGTGTTATCGAGATGGGTTACCTTCCTGACAGCTTCCAAAACATCCGTCGAAGCCAGATCTTCGGTAGCCACACTCTCCAGACGACCCTGGAGGCACTCGACCTCTTCTCGAAGCCTGATACCCTTCCGATGGATAACATCCAATAGGTTCCAGAGTTCATCCTCGGACTCGTCAAGAACTCCAGGCCGTGGACTACTCGGTCTCGGCGCTATCGCCGTAGAGGCACTATCTTTCGACGAGGTCTCCGTACTGAAGCCGGAATCTTGAACAGTCGCGCTACAGTTGTTCTTCGTACCGCCGCTCTGAGAGTTACTGCGACTTCTTGGCAAGGACGACGAAGAAGAGGACTCGGCTACAGCCTCTCTAGGCACCACTCGTCTCCTGACCTTACCCGGCTCCCATTCGGTGATCCTCCTCGATGATGGACTCGATAAAGGCAACGGGATATGAGAGTTCTGGCTCGAGGACATCACGGACGCGCCCGCCGACGCCGTCGCGGCCATCTTGTGCCGGAGGTTTGGGAACGTCTCGATGACGAGGTCCCGGAACTCGAGAAGGGCGCCGACCTCATTCTGCAACTCCTGCAGGGCCACCAGGGACTTTGCTTGCTCGTTTATCAGGTAGTGGAACGGTCCTGGACGGAGGGGCATGCAATCCATGCCACTTACACCGCTGCTGCTGCTACCTACGACGTTTCCTCCGCTTCCTCCTCCACTGCTGCTTACTACACCACTTCCTCCTACCCCACCACCGCTGCTGATGTTGTTGCTGCTCACCACCACGCCTTCCGTCGATCCTCCACCGCTGCTGCTGCCGCACTGCTGCCGATTCAACAGACAACAAGACGTTACCAATTAACCCACCACACAGTGACAGTTCATACTTAATTATTCTTATAGAACTACGTGCGTTACATCTTTTTTGTGAGGGATGAACGAATGGTTCGATTAAAACGATGACCCTTTTTTATCGGCTTGTCTTCAATGTCAGGTATATTTTTTGAGTGTCTCAGCTTTTTATATATATTTTTTTTAGTTTTCCCAGTTTCTTTACCCTTCTTTTTCAAACCTAAAAAACCCCATGTAGTTTTTTGTAAACGTATAATAAATTGGCTCAAGAAAGTGGCGATTCGAACGTAAGACCTTGGCTTTTACATAATGAGCTCTAAACCACTGAGCTGTTCGATATACAATTTATTACAATAATTCTATTGTAATAAATGATTTGTAATACTAACATTGTAATAATAAAAACGACTATGACGGAGAACTTTATTAAGATAATACCAACTGGGTTTAAGAGAGATAATCAGGAGATAAGTGTAATCGCGCACGATAGAGATATTGATAGCACGATCGACGACGTGTGAAGGACAGCACGTCTCGTCACACGCACGAGAGAAAAAAAGAAATGATGGGGGAGGAGCAGTCACGAAGCTCTTTGTTAATTAATTTTCCATTTACGGATCCGATGGACGATACATTTTTTTTTTGTGATTTTCTCGAAGATTACGTTGTCCTGTCCTAGAAAAAGAGAGTACCCTTCCACGTTTGTGTTTGTGTGTTAGTACGCCTATCTCATGAATGGAAGACAGGAAGATACGTAGGCGTGATCCACGTGCATCTTTGTTCGCCCTTTGTTCAGATTTTAAGGCTGGTCTGCATTCGTTTAAAGTGCAGACACGAGTGAACGCAAACAACGTTGGGGTTAAGTATACAGTTTTCTTCATACAACCATATTGTTATGCTGTGTTGCATGTTTAAATACTGTGTCATCGAAATTTCGAATGTTGGCACGTAGATTACAAGGAGGATTAAACGGATCGTTGATAAGCAAGAACGCGTTTCGATAATGAATTTTATTTTTCCGAAATAGGGATCACGTCATTTATCTTATTTCCGGTTAAATGTCAATCTAGTGTCAAGTTTGTGTCAAGAAAAAGTATATTATCTACAGACAATTTTTTTTCTTTTTTTTTTTTTTTTTCTTTTTTTTTGGAATAGTCCATTATTTTATTATACTTGTAATATTAAATTACGAATTATACTTGTAATATTGAATGTACAAAATATATAAAAATGGTAGACGATAATTTTCGACGTTCTGTATTTTCTTTTTTTTTTTTTTTAAGTGGAGTGAATGTGAAATCAAATGTGCCTTGAAACGTACTGAAATTTCTCGTATTCCTGTCGAACTACCGGACAAATTGTGATTCCACCGTGCCGAATACGTGCATACACGTGTGCGAAGAATATACGGAAAAAGTAGAAATCGAGTACGGTGAAAGAATAAATTTCGACGACGCCTCACTCGTTAGATTTCTTCCTCTTTCGCGGCATGCTTGCCAATCCGATCCTTCTTCTGAATGATTCGAGATAAATGACTTCTCCGTGCTTCGTGGAGACTAGTCCGGGACGGCAAAACAGGATAGTTGAGAGAAAACGAGGCTTTTGTGTCAGCAGTGACCGTACATAAATGATCCCTTTTCGTAGAAATTCAACAATAATAAACCGTACTTAATTTTTGTCAAATATTACAAAGAAATATATAATGATTATTTAATTTAAAAAAAAAAAAATAAAACTATACTAATTAAAATGAGGAGACATCACCCACTGTCGAATCGAGTAACCTCCTCCTTTTTCGGTTAAAAAATGTAAATTCAACTTTGAAAAAATAATGCACAACTTCATACATCTATGATCTATAATTACAATTTAGAAAGTATACGAAGATACTTTCTAATATTTTTCTAAACAACTCATGAATACATGTACGTGATTAATGACGTCCGATAATAATCGTCCTTCTCTTCACTCGCCCTAGAAAATCGTGGCTTCGTCCCTTCGATGCAAGAAAAGAAAAATCAAAAGAAGAAAGCCTCCGCACCGGTAATCATCCGCATAATAATGGCCCAGCTCGTTGCACACGCGCGTGTCACTCTTATAAGGAGCGAACTCTTGCCTACGCAAGTCTTTCCTCCTCGATGAACTCGAAGAAAAAGAGAAAGAAGATCCTGTCCGCCTCCATCCGACGACGCCTCCTCTTCTCTTTCACAAAAATCACAAGAGAGTAAGCGTTCGAACTGATTGTGTATCTTGTTTATCTTTTTTTTGGTCTAATCTTTCAATAAAATTAGAAAAATATTCTAATCTGGACAAAAAATTTTTTTTTAATGTTCCCTCATCATTGATTAATTTTGTATCAGTATGTTCGAGTATGAGATGGATGAAGTATTATATTTGATCAAGAAAAATCTAAAAAAAGATACTTTTTCTTTGCACAATAATATAATCACCGTCTTTTCGAAAAATGACAAACCGTCACTGGCTTGATATGTGCGAGCAAGAAAGAATAAGAGATTGAGAGAGAGTAAATAAAGTGCAAGCTTACATACTACAAGAGGACGTTAATTTGTTGCTCGCCATGGGATTTTATCGTCGTCTCTCTCCTCGAGCTGATAATCTTCGTGGGCGTTGAGGTGAAGGGATAAAAGCTCGTTTTGCACCCACGTGAAAATTTCCTATCTCTTTCTCTGTCTTGCTCTTTAGAAGACGATGACTCTCTCGGATATTTCGCAGAAATCTCGCCACCCCCGCGTTATTTCGCGATATATCCCCCATAGTCATCGATTAAATATAATTCTTATTAGATTGGAAATATGCTAATTCGATTCTATCCTATAAATATCCTTCTATCCAATAAATTGCAACACCATGGGTTGTTTTAAATGTTGGTAATATCGATTTAGACAGACTCATTCAGAATGAATTAAAACCCATTAGTACCCAACGTTACGTAAACGAAACATTTTTAAATGTCATTGAATAAGATGGCTTTTTCCAACTGTTTCGAACTATTCCACACTAAATAATAATTTTTGTTTTGCGAAAATCAGCAGAACATTTTATTGTAAAAAAAAAAAAAAAACTCGAATTTTATATTAAATATTTTATATAAAAAAAAAAAAGTTCGCAGATCAGTGTGTATCAGTCTCGAAGGAAGAAGTTTTAAGCTTGATTTTTAAATGTCATTGAATAAGATGGCTTTTTCCAACTGTTTCGAACTATTCCACACTAAATAATAATTTTTGCTTTGCGAAAATCAGCAGAACAATTTATTGTAACAAAAAAAAAAAAAAAAACCTGGAATTTTATATTGGATATTTTATATAAAAAAAAAAAAGTTCACAGATCAGTGTGTATCAGTCACGAAGGAAGAAGTTTTAAGCTTGAGAAGCAATAAAAATGAAGAAAGAGAAAGAGCTTCTCGAGGGGAGATTTTATCTCCCATAGAAGCGGCTTCCGGCGAGTAAACGATACGCCGATTCGCACCCGGAGAAGGTTACGCCTTTGGCCTCGGCATTTTCAAGGACACCATGACTTTAATACGAGCAACATGGTCACCGACAACTCATTTTTCCCTAATTTCGATCAATTTATACCACAGCCATCTTGACCTTTTTTCTAAAAGCTTTTTATTTCTTACGAATATTATATACTACCAAAATCTGATAAATATCTAACCTTATACCCCTACGTCTAATATAATATTTATGAGAGACCTTTTTATACTTTCAATCGAATTCTAGCCTACTCCATTATTCTCAAGTTCATGGTACTCCAAACACATAATATATCGATGTATAGCCACTATTGTGTTCGTTACCTAACCCAATGCACATATGTGGGTGCCAGCATAACGAAGAAAGAAAGGGAGAGAGAAAAATCCAGGCAAGGCATGTTAAAGTTCATGCCACGAATCTTTTTTTCAATTCGAAATCGTTATTGCCGATCGAACGAAACGCTCTCAAGAAAATTACATGTAATAGCCTGCAAGTCCGAGTGAAAAGGCTGAACGTGTAATCGGATGGTTCAAGAGGGTGGTGTGGGGTATATCGTGGAGAAACCAAATGCTTTGCAGGAAAAAAAGCGTGTTTTTCATTTTAATGATAGAAAAAGAACAATTTTTTTTTTAACACAAAGATTTAACAACCTTTTACAATTTCTACAAAAATTTAACGATCTTGTTAATCGTTGTTTCTTTTTTCCTTTCATCCTTTGTTCCACACCAATTTTTCATTAAATCAGTTAAAGCCTCCAGCTACGATGGAAAGCGCCATCCACGATCCCTTTTACTCTTGTGAGAAATATAGCTGGGTTAGGTCTGGTGGGCGTCTAATTACTCGGCGACAGTAATTACGAGGCCGTGTTGCTGCCCGAAGGAAAGTGAGAAGACTCTTAGAGGAGAGAAAAAGCAAGTGGGTGGAGGGAGAAAAGTTTCTAACGTTGGTTAAATCTTCTTTAACATCAAAGGACATTAAACTATGAGCATTATGATCAATTTTAGGTTATCCAAATTACATTACGAGAAAATAATAAAGATAATGCGATGCAAATATAAAAAGAAACCAATCGCCACGAAAAAAATTTAAGAAATATGAGAAAAACATACAGTAAAGCGAGCCAATGGAATGAAGTATGATAAAAATGTGAAGAAAATGAGATGAAATAAAACAAAGGGTGATGAACAAACGCGAGTATTAAATTATTTCGCATCTCTACGGAGCTCTTGACCTTCGACATTCAATGGAATGCTCTTTGCCCGGAGGAGAGCAAGAGGATGAGAAAAGGTGGGAGGGGGGAGGATGAGGACGATGGTCCTGAACCTAGCAGACCTTGACCCACGCGTATATACACCGTGGCTCTACCGTATAATCGAATTTCTAATAAACGATCGGCTCCGTTCCCACGACATCGGATTTTTGGCTTTTGATCCTCCCATCCGTGTAAGTAATAAGAAGGCGTATACATTGAGAGAAAGCAGACTCTCCTTGAAAATCGTGCCATTTGTGCTGATATTCAACGAGATCGAAATCGAATAATATATCACAACATTATCACAAGAATGTATCACAAAATTGTGATGCATGTGATTAAAATATTTGTGGTACCAAGATGTATGGGACACAATTCATGTTCAAAGAAAATTTTTTTTATTACAAAAGAAATCAGAATAATCATCCCTAAACATAATTGCAAATGTATAAAAAGAAGAAAACGATCCTGGTTGCAGATAAAATCATGTTTCGATCCAACCAAATAGACATTATTCGTTTTATTCTTATAGAATTGATTCTAAACACGATGAACGAAATTTGAGAAGACGGAGAGGCTGCAACAGACCTGATACATCGATACTAGGAGGATAAGTGGGTCTCCCGGCCAACTTTCCACTCTAACCGATTTTCTATCTTCTCCTTTGTCTTCCTCTTTACTCCCACCACACCCCCTCACCCATTTACGTTCATTTTGCCCCTTTTTCTCAGCCCATCTATTCGCTTTCGTCTCCGAACGAAAACGAGTGTATGAAATTTCATACACGCGCTTAGCGACACATCCCAAACGAAAAATGTGACTTGTCACTGTTGTAAATTCGCAAAATACGAATATATTCTTATTCCGTGACCCGATTGCACGGTCCCCAAGGGTTTACATAATACTCCTCTCGACGCGTCCTGTTATGGAATTTATCGATCGCCACGTCGATATAAGGAGATACGCCAGCCAGCTGTCATCTCGTCTCTCTTATCCCGTACCGGCCATGGACCCGTTATTCAACCATGATCCCGATCCACAACCCCCTTACATCGAATTAAGGCAACATTTTTGAGGTTCCTACGCGAGTAACGTACCAAACTTTTTCTTCAAATTTTTTTCATTCGAATTTAAACGATTAAAATGAGACGAAGGATAGTAATGACGCTTGTCAATGGTTTTTTTTTCCTAATTGATATGGAAGAGACTGCCCGTCGGCCATTGTGGGTCACGTGAGTACTGTAAGTGTCACGTGATCACGTGGTACGCGCGAAGTTTCTCCGAAACTGTTCCTAACCTCGATAAAAACTGCTCCAAACTCGGAATTAGATAGAAAAATAGTGATAAAAGTCATTGCTGTCCTTATTTTGGTGATACCGTGACAAATTTGTGGACCTGATTAACGAAGCTAGAGGTTTCGATAGCTTCTCTGCCGTGACCATGAGAAAGTAAGGATACGCAAAAAGTGAAAGTAAAGTAGGCCGATATCGGGACTAACAATAAGACGATCGCATCGATCAAACGTTATCCACGATAAAACCAGTATATAGAATTAGATACACGAACGTGTGAGCGTATACGAGTGCATCTGGTTTCTGGTGTTACTGGTGCAAAACGAGTCTACGAATCGGCCGAGTTAATTAAATGAAATTCCTTTCGGATGATCAAACGAGAAACTCATTTGCATATCTTGTTTTATTTTTTTTTTGTTATAAATTATTAAAACGCATGAATTCAATTGAGATAGACGAATGGAATATAATTAACAAGTATGATAAAATGAATGGCTGCGATTTATGTAATTATTAAAACTAGTGAAAGGAATCAATTTTATCGAATTTATGGAACATTTTCGAAAAATTACATTATTAATACCAATAAAAGAAAAAATAGACTTATTGAAATACTACCAAATCAGTGGTAAAAAACTCTCAGAATCGGAATAAATTCAATTAGTGGCATTAAATCGTGAAAAATAAAGCCGCCATAAAATTAGCAGCCTGACGAACTGGTTTCATTAGCCAGAACGCTCTCGTGGAGAGCTATCTTTTACGAAAGAGAAAAAGAAAGACAAAGTGAAAGAAAGAGAGAGAGATATCTGGAGAACGGGGTCGCAGGATGCTGCTGCAGCCGATCGGAGATTCGCAGCACAACGTGCTTCGTTCGCTTACAAGCCGGCGTACGTACGTGGTGTACGTACATCGGTACAATTTAATACACATGGGAGAATGCAACGGCGTGGCATACACGTCCCATGTGGCTTACACTCGCTGCATTATTTTCCCATGCACGCATACGAGAAACGAAATCCACGAAAACGAACCGTCCCATTAACCATCTGTTCTCTATTCGTAAACGATTAAAAATAAATAACTCAAATGTTTAAGGATGAGTCTGGCTTTGTACAGAAAATTTTGTAATGTTAAAATAAAAAAAAAAAAAAAAAAATGCCCATTGGCGAATTGGGTAACTTTTTCGAAATTAATTGATAAACTTGTGTTAACCCTTTCCAGCCCATTGTCAGTTTAAAATATTTTCATAATAATATTTTTTAAAAATGCATTTTATTTTTCTTTCAATTTTCCATAGTTATACACAGTAGGGGAGACCGGGGCTAAAAGTCCCAGGGGCAAATTGTCCCAGTCATAGTTTTGGTATCTTAGGGTGGAAGGGGAAACGCGTCCGGTGCATGGTGTACAGGTCTTAGTGAGTAAAAAAAAGTATAGTGGTGGTCGTTGTGTTTAGTCTTCCCTTGGTTACTTCAAGAGACGAATTTATATTTTGATTAGTTCAATTCTACTTTGGGTACATTACTTAAGCATCTCTAGGCACTAATGAAAATCGATTGCACACGAGTTCACACATGTAATAGAAAGAGAATTTTGTCAGCTTCATTTCCTTGCCAGAATTTTTAAAAAACTCCTTGATCCGACTGAACTATTACCCGAGAAACAAACCTATGAAAATGGGGCAAGTTGTCTCACACGTCGGGGTAAGTTGTCCCGACAATGAGATCTGGGACAACTTGCCCCATCCTCATTTTTTTGCTGTAACGTTTGTTTTTATCATTAGTTTTCGACAGAATTCAGGTTTTCGTTCATCAGGATAGGATGACTGGTTAAAAAGTTACAGCAATTTTTCTCTTGAAAATGACCCATACTCCGACACTTAAAAAATTTATTTCTCAACACTCCGCAACGATATCGAAAAACGGACAACGGGACAGTATTCTGCATGCTTTCTTCTTTCTAAATCTTGATGCATAAATCAAGATTTTTGTCAAAAAATCGATGCATCTCGAATTTGCCCGATCAAATACTCTTTCGAAAGAGAAAAGTCTCCTCTTTACGAATATGCAAGTCGCGTTTCGATAGGATGACTGGTTAAAAAGTTACAGCAGTTTAAAGCTTGAAAATGACCCATACTTCGACACTTAAAAGATTAATTTCTCATCATTGCTTAACGATATCGAAAAACGGACAACGGAACATTGTTCTGCATGATTTTATCTTTAAAATGAGCTATTAAACATTGAAATCGGCGGTGGTGACCATTTTGGCAAAAATCATGATGCATAGGTCAGGATTTTTGTCAAAAATCGAAGTATCTCGAATTTGCCCGATCAAATACTCGTTCGAAAGAGGAAAGTCTCTAATTTACGAATATGCAAGTCGCGTTTCGATAGGATGATTAGTTAAAAAGTTACAGCAATTTTTCTCTTGAAAACGACCCATACTCCGACACTTAAAAAATTAATTTCTCATCATTGCTTAACGATATCGAAAAACGGACAACGGGACAGTATTCTGCATGCTTTTATCTTTAAAATGAGCTATTAAACATTGAAATCGGCGGTGGTGTCCATTTTCGCAAAAATCATGATGCACACATCAGGATTTTTCTTTGGAAACCTTGGAAAACTTGCCCCATGGCGTGAGACAACTTATGTCAATATGGTTCCTATGTTATTATAATGTCAAAGTTATGTAAGTATTTGAAAATTTCTGACGAGACCCAATAAAACGCATCGAAGCACACGTAATCCAATAAACGTTGTTAGCTGGTTGACGTTTACGATGAAAATGCCAGCCTGTACCCGCCGGCACAGGACGTTCGACCTATTTTTATTCAACGATTCTGCTCGATTCTTTGACAATGCCGTGACAATGGCCAGTTTGTGACTAGGTCTATATATATCTACGTACGTCCGTAAGTTTAGTTAGAAAGAAAACAGAAAGTCACGAAAGCAAGCATCGCATCACTTTTTTTACAGGAATTCATATAAATTATTTACTTTTCTACAATTTTCTTTCGTATTTATAGTGTGCGTGCGTGAATGCTCGCGCGCACGTCACTTCGAACGGAAAGATAGTGAAAGCGATGTAATACGAGAGACGTTGAGGATTTCGATATGCCTGTAAAAGTGAAACTCAATGTTGCGAATGTCTGGAAAAAATGGATTTAATACACTGAAATTAGGTGCTAATGTATGGACGAAAAAAAACCGTTGATATGTGAAATTTACGTGCATTCGTTTATAAAAAATACTAATATAGAACAAAATAAAGAAGGAATAAGAAACATCCAATTCTTTGTGATACGAATTGCAAATATGTTCATCATTTGATTATTCCATGAACAGTCACCATATCTGATTTTTCAATCTACTTACATATATTGAAAAAATTTTTGAAATTTATTGCCACGAGTAAAAACTTAATTTCCTCCAATCATCGATATAATCGAACCCATTAAAAATAATGTGCCGCGTAAATGGCATCAGCGAGAGATGAACTAAGTAACCCTTTTTTTTTAGTTACGCGCACTCGATAGAGGCGAGGCTCTTCCGCTGAAATTAGCGTCGCGCCACTGATTGCGGGTAACTGTAAACCAGACGCAAAATAGGCCAATCATCGTTCTGGAGCAGGTGAGCCTATATCCTGTGATCTTTGTGACAACGATGGATGCATTGCTAAATCACAGAGCGCAACACGCGAATCAAATTACAATTACCATTTAATCGCGTTCAAGGTTGCGTTGTACCGAATCGTTCATGCGTAGGAAATTTAGATGATAATTGTGATGATGAACTTGTATCATGAAATCTGGAAAGTTGCTGTTAAGACGAGCAAGTACCATAAAACCTGATAGATAATTGTGATGATCACAAATTATGAACAAATGAAATAAAACTTAAAAGACGATTGTGAGTATCATTAATTGTGATAAATATTTGTGATAAATATTTGTGATCGTTCGCGATATGTCAAATTTCTTTAATTGTCATACATATTCAAATTTATTTTCTATCTCTTACGAAACACTTAGAACGAACTACCAGTCGTCCGGCTTCCGCGGGCAACCACAGGAAGCGGAAGAAACGTCACAAAGTTCGCAATGAAAGAAAGAAAGACAGTAAGATTAAAGATTAGAAATAGACAAGGGTAGAAATATCGTGAAAACGCGAGCAGCAAGGCTTTACCGGGTTTGTCGGCCTCCACTGACGAACCACCTACACATACAGGCAAAGTACTTGTCTTTAATGCATATAAGCGTGTGTGTGTGTGATTCGAACGATGCGCGCGAGCTCGTATCTGGAGTACATCGCGCGACATGCACGCTCGTTTCTCCGAGTGGCTTCCTAATCCGGTTAAATGGCGGTGGTGGAGAGCCAAGCGTGTCTCGATCGTTCCTCCTTCAAGGCGTTACGAGGCCGTTCAACCTCCTCCACCAGCACCGCACCACTACTACCATCACCTTCTTCAACATCTCCTCACGTCGAATCTACTCCGTGTCTCGAAGATTTTTCATCGTTTAAATGCTCTCGAACGGACATGACACTATAACTCGAATAGCTCTTTTGTGATCCGGTTATTTCTAATCGTGTTTCTAATCTTTGCTTTATCCTAACTGATTGTGAGACATGAAAAAGGGAAATGTGATATTTTTTTAACACATTCAAATGCATACTATTTTTAACATTTGGATGACATTTTTTAATCCCCTAAATCGTCATGTTAATCTTGGAAGTGTATTCTAATGATGAATGTATGTTACGAAATCTGGATCATGATTGTGATGGTCACAAATTTATGGGACCTGAAACATGATTGTGATGATCACAAATTTGTGGGATCTGAAAATAATTGTGATGATCACAAATTTGTGTGATCTGAAAATAATTGTGATGATCACAAATTTATGAAATCTGAACACGATTGTGATGATCATAAATTTATGAGACCCGAAACATGATTGTGATAATCCCAAATTCATTCGTTCGAAGCAAGTATATTCTAATCCCTTGCGAAATAATTCAACGAGAAATTGTTCTCAGGTCAATTGAACACAATTAAAAGATCGAGATAAGACCCTGCTCATGGTACGTACCAGACGAAAAAGAGCCGTGCGAAAAGAACGAAAGAATAATTTTCACGTAACAACATGGACAATGTGCATTTATTATATTTACGGACTTACATTACGACAATGCACATTATTCTTTAGCTCTAACGGGAATCAGATAGCAGGGTTTGCGTGTCATCGTTCTCTGTCTAATTTCGTTCCGTTTTGCGGAAAAATGGCGTACCGCTTGTTCCGTGTACCGCATTAACATCGTTTCTATCTTCTTCATTTCGAGAATAGATATACCGCGAACGGCGATCACGCGATCGAGAGAGTATTAGAATTTAATGACAATTTATAGATTACTTATGTTTAATGCATTTTTGTGGATCGAAATTCTGTTTTTCTTATTGAAACATGAATGATTCCGAGAATAAAACTTAGAAAAGCAGGACAACAATATTTAAAAAATACTACAAAACTAACAAATTATTATTTACAACCAATTAAACTAATTAATTTCACTCGAGAAACCGTATTTTCTCGTTAGTGAAAAAATAAATTCACTCAGATAACGTAACATTTTCTACCCTTTCCCGGATCACCGATAATAACATCGTAATAATTTGTTCATCGACAACGAACGCGGAAGGTGTTAATAACCTCCCGATCAGTGTTCCGTAAGATCGTTAAAATCTATAACACGTGAACAATAAAAAGGTTCGATAATTTTTCCCATCAAACACACCGTATAAAACTCTTCCTCTACTTTTTACCCATTTTCCTCTATAGTCTCTTTTTTTCATATTTGTGTATATCCGTTCTAATTTTCACTTCTATCTTTTTCCATTTAACAATTATCTATCCATTAATCCTTGTCTGTTGTTCACTTTTTCTTGCAGACTGTTTATCTCCATTTTTTTTTTTACTTTTCCAACTCCCTCTCTTTCTCTTTACGTTAGTGCTAACAAATAAAGACGTTCGAAGTGGTACCGGAAACACTGTCGGACTCTGAACGTGTTCGAACGATAGTTGCTTCTCGAAGCGGCTCGTTTTCTATGTCCATCTCTTTCTCTCTCTCCTGCACACGTGTAAACGCTCGTGAATCGAGCGAGCGCGACTTTGAAATTGACCGTTCACGAACACACACACACGTAGATTGATACATACAAATATAAACGATGAGCACGCTCGTGTCTCACCGTGTTTTATGCAATATACACAGGCATACTACTAACGAACTGACCGGTAAAGCCATTTTTTCCGACGAAGAAAGAGGGAGAGAGATAGATAGAGAGGCTTAGCGAAGCGTGCCAACGCGCATCCGCTTCCGGAGGATGCACGATTGTCATTTTTCCTTTCCTGAATTCGACGTTTCGATTATTTCACGTAGCCATCTGACGAAGTTACTCGGGTCTACTTTTTTTTCTTCTTCTTCTGAATAAATCGAACACCGTTCACACCGTAGTTAACCCGAATTTTTCTTGGCTTCCAGAAAGGGATTTGATATTAAGGGACGAGACGTTAATAAATAGTGACAGTTCGATCTGGTTTTAATACTTAAGAACCTTCGGTCTATGTCTACGGTGACCATACGATCTTTATTTTAAAAGACAATTTTTTATTTCACTAGCCTGGACATAAAATTATTATTTTTTTTCTAAAATTACTATTTTGTCCTTTATTTTTTCTGAATTGTCCTTTACAGTCCTATATTTTTTAATTAAAATAATAAATAGAATATTAGCACGTATGGAATTTTATGAATTTAAACAAAAAGCTAGATTTATTAAAAAAGTGCATTCATATAACAAATATCAAAATTAAAATTTGTCTGATTACTAATAAAATGGTATATTAAAAAATAAATGTATATTTTTATTTGTCTTTACGACATTTTTAAATACTTTGAACACGGAAAACCGAATCGAGTTGATAGTTTTATAATAAATGATCAGGGAAACGTAAAAAGGAATGGCGCCAAGGCAGACGTGCGAGATCGAAGGAGCTGAAATCGTTTCCGTTCAAGGTTTGCTCTCTTGGCGAACGGCTGTGAGTCACGCGGAGAAGCACGCCGCGATCTGGCTGGCAGGCAAGCACTAATACTGAAAGGTAACCGAATATAAATCACATTTTTTTGCTTCTACCTCGAGAGGGAAATTCGAAACCTGACGCGCGTACGCTTCGATAGTGTCGATATCTTATTTGAACTTGTCTTTTTTTTTAATTATAAAAAAGAAGATAGCAAGCAGGATAACAATTTAAAATAATTTTATGTAAATTAATATTTTAAAACCAATTAAAAATCTTTTTTAAAAAAAATCAAGTTGGATGTATATGAAACCCCATATAAGCTACTTCACCTAAACAATCCAGAGTTAAAACGATAAGATGATTTTCAATGATTTTATCAAATCATCGATACAGTAATTGAATCGATAAAAAAAAAATCGTACATAAATTCATACGATCGCCAAGTTTCCGGGAAAGTGTAAAAAAACAATGCTACGAAGTCATAACAAAGAATCATTAAAAATAATTTTACCTGAGACGCAATAATAAATCACAACAGACGTCGATCACCGATCGGCACGAGTTTTACTGCGAAAACGATCCACACGCTATATCGCGTTACGTTTCTAATATACGCACATATCTTCGTTGTAATTCTATGCCTACTATGTCTAATCATACACGTAACCGGATCCCTCTCGTGAATCGCATTAGATAAAAATGTGACTGGCGTGTGCAGTTTGTGTTTACCTGAATCTCGACGTGGATTGGACCACGGTTATTTTATTTATTACTCGATTTAGAAAAATTACACTAAAGATTAGATAATTTTTGTTATATATTAGAACAAAAAAAAATTGGATGTTTTACATTTCTGTGAAAAAAGTTAGAATGCGTTTAGAGTAGTATTATCGATATTAGATGGTGATTGGAGAAAAAACATTTTTTTCCGACACTAATATAAATATATCCGAAATTATGTCTACGTTCAAGAGAGAGTTCATTACCTTGAATCGCATAAAAGCCACTCGACTACGTCATCGAACGAAACGTCAGAGCATAAATCACATGGTGAATGTAAACGCCGTGTTAACGATTGCCTCGGGTGATTCTAGAATCTCGGAACCTTGAAGGACTTTACGAATATATGGAAGTAAATGAACGCATTGTCGAAGAGTCAAATGATTTAGAAGATTAGATTGTAAAGGAATTTAATTATCGTCTAATGCGGAAAAGATTAGAATGATAGAAAGAAATAGAATTGTTTCTAATCACAAACTGCTACTGAATGATTTGAGACTAACTTATTCTCCTAATAATGAGATTCTAAATTAGATTAATTAGCCAAATAAAATATTTGATAACGTAATATGAAATTGTAAATGTTAAGATTGATCTATCGATGAACGATCGAACTTTTTAAGTTCGTTTCTAATCATCCCATCTAATCCTCTGGTTCACACAGTCTGCATTTGATCTCTGTGAAGTATCTCTGGCATCAAAGACCCGCAAATTCTTCTTTCCACGAACGATAATCACTTTCGGGGGTAACGACCGACCTACTGCAATCGCATAACGAGTGATCGACTTTCTAGAGCAACCCAACGCAGGACCAAAACGGTATATCTAATACGCGCCTGTTTTTAATTGCTTAGCGATGACCTGATTATTATATTTATCGAACAAATTATTTAAAAAAATATTAAGTAAAATTTAAAAAAATTTCTATTACTTCTAAATTGGTTTCACTAATATAAAATTGGATCATTTCTGAGACACCCAAGTACATACCTAAATTTTGTTCTACCCAATGCTTACTTTTTTTGTCGTTTTTCAACTAATTTCAACGATTCCCAAATGTCTTCGTTCAATTTCTCTCTACTCACGATCGCAAAGAAAGCTTAGATAGTTCGACACAAGTCCCAACTGCGTCTTACCTGAAACATAAAATGCAACGAACGTCGTTAATACGCTTCCACGTTCTTCTAATACACGCTGAGAAATGTTTAGAAAGTGCGATATGTTCGATACTAAGGCGATGACGCGCGAATAATGGCCGGACGATCGCTTTCCTTTTTTTTTTGCAAATAAATCAAAAGTAATAAATAACGATAATGATAAAAAAAGTATGAATAAACGGAAGATATAGACATAATTATAATAAAATTTAAAAAAAATTCATTGTTCGAAATTTCTACGGAAGTAGTAAATCGATTTATGGTCTAACGATCGATAAATCCCAACACTTATGATCGTGTTTTATATAAACGATTATGAGAGTACTACTGCTTCTGCTGTTAGTGATGGTGATGATGGAGGAAGAAGAGGAAAGGAAGACAGAAAATTCACGCGTCGATTTATAATCCAAGTAAATCATTTTCACGTCTTTCATACGATCCGGTCTCTTCGACTTCCTACTTCAGCGTTTCCCAATTAACTTCTAAACTCACGTTCTCTTCCGTCAGCTTCTCGTACCGTTACATCACAATATGAGTTTTTTTTTTGTGCTATCTCCTTTCAAAAAAGGTCTTCGTTGATGGAACACACTCTTGTGTAACGATCGTGTCCGATTAGGAATATTCACGATTAACAGCCTTGCCAATGGTTCGAAACATGGATTCTATAAAAGGAATTTTTTTTTTGCCAAAGTTCTTTTCTTCAATTATTATTAATATTTGATTCTTTTAAAGTATTTTAAATGAAATGAAAATCTTTCCATCGTTGACATTAATTCTAAATTCATACTCATTGAGAACCACTGGACTCTCTTTGTCACTCTCCTATAAAAGGAATTTTTTTGCCCAAGTTCTTTTCTTCAATATTATTAATATTTGATTCTTTCGAAGTATTTTAAATGAAATGAAAATCTTTCCATCGTTGACATAAATTCTAAATTCATACTCATTGAGAACCACTGGACTCTCTTTGTCACTCTCCTATAAAAGGAATTTTTTTGTCAAAGTTCTTTTCTTCAATATTATTAATATTTGATTCTTTTGAAGTATTTTAAATGAAATGAAAATCTTTCCATCGTTGACATAAATTCTAAATTCATACTCATTGAGAACCACTGGACTCTCTTTGTCACTCTCCTATAAAAGGAATTTTTTTGTCAAAGTTCTTTCCTTCAATATTATTAATATTTGATTCTTTTGAAGTATTTTAAATGAAATGAAAATCTTTCCATCGTTGACATAAATTCTAAATTCATACTTATTGAGAACCACTGGACTCTCTTTGTCACGTTAGCAAAGCAAATCGTATGCTTCTCGATGATCGTGATTCCTGACTATAAAATGTCGATACACACGACGAGTGTGTAGGTGTATGGACGTTCCTATGCACCTATCATACACATACATAGTCATAGACACACGTGTACTCGCGAAGGAAGAAAGATCGAACGGCTGACCGAGCGATACAAGTCTGCTAATAATAAACGCCCTGCAACAATGAATGAAAGACGATTATTAGGAGTCAAAGATATCATCGATCACGGAAGAGTAGAGCTTAGAACGCCTACGAAGCCATAAACTACATCCTACCGTTCTTTCCTTCCTTCCTACTCTTAATTCGCCTATCGATTATTATTATCGACATTCATTTATTATCATATGGACATTTCTAAACCTATTTCCTGTTCAATAGATTTATGAGTAATTACTACAATCTATACAATTTGTTTAAATAAATTTGTAACCCATTAGAACCATTTTTATAAATTATTAGGTATTTTTTTAAATATTTCATTGAATGACATTGTTTTGAACTATTCAACACAAAGTAATCATTTTTTTGAAAGAGAAAATTCCAACGTTGAGTATACGTAACATTTTATTGTAAAAAAAAAGCATCATCGCCTATCTAATTAAGTAACCTCCTTTTTTTCTAAACTCGAAAAACATCAAATTACCTTTTTTTCTCTGACCTCAAGAAATATATGGGTTAAAGAGGTCATTCCTACTTTTTTATTTTTAACGTAAAATTGATTGAATTTTGCTACACTAACAAAAAAAATTAATTTACAAAACATATTTTTTCTCTTCATCTGAAAAATAAATAAAGAGAAAAAAGAAATGGCAAATAATAATTTCGTGTACGATCGAGTCCGTGCTGATGACGACGATTGTTTCAGACCGGCGAGGTAATAAAAACGCACCGTTATCCTGGCCGGATATGGCTCGCGCTGGTTCTCAGTTAAATATACGAGCCGACAATGATATATGGGTATGTACATTCCGTCACGTTACAATAAATAAATAAATAAATAAATAAAAAATTAAGTGTTGCAAAGGTATAATCTCATAAAATACGAGAAAGAAAATTAAACGGTTTATAGACAGCAGGTGTTAAAATTACTATTTGCAATAATTATTATAGACCACCTGGATCGATAAGGAAGATATAAAAAAATATCGATCGTGTCGGAATTACAGTAATTAACTGTTAAAAAAAAAGAAAGGTGAAAGGGAACCTTCTTCCACCTTTCTCTCTCTCTCTCTCTTTATAAAGACGTCTCAAAGGCTCTGTACGAAACACGTTGTACGATATAATAACGTGTGCAATTATTCGCCTTAAGAGGAGAAGAATAAGTGGATCCTCTCTTGACGCGGAAAAGAAAGTGTTCCACACGGAATAGAACGTGTAATATATGTACATATTTTTTCCTAAACATATATATTACTTATTTCTTACATATCTTTCGTTTTTCTACGGCGAATATTACATCAGTTCATTTTAAATGGCGTAACCTTATAATTACCTGTCTTAACACAAATTATTGATATTAAAAGGTTAAATTCTTATAAATGAACAATCTTATATAAGAAAATATTATATAGTAATAATTAAATTAATTATCATAAGGTAAGCATTCGTTGTGTTTTAAATTCCTTCTAACGCATAAACTATTTTTTTTTAATCACCGTACACGTAACGTACACATGTAATACGTTCATTCATGACATTATACATAACACATGTTCGTAATAAAACATTAGTCGCATACGCAACTATACGTACGAGTTGGAATTTTTGCATGGTGGAAATAAGAAGATGCTTTTCCAACACCGTCATCATTTCCACGCTAATAGGAGAAAGACAGAGGAAATACTTGCGTAATTTCGCGATACTTCAATCCCGGAAGACATTATCTTGTCTCGCATAGGAGTCATTCCACGTCAAGCGGGGCGCTTTTGGACCAAAAATGACCCGACCATCTCAGAATTTTTTGAAATTTTGTGTACGTATTCTTTATGTAAAACGATGAAAATCTGGCTTTGCTGTAAGGTCCTACCTTTATTGGTCTTGGAGTTATAGGACGCCAAAGTTTGGAAAAAAGATCAGAAATCATGAAACATTGAAGTCTTTAATGACTTGTATCTTTCGCTATATTCGACCTATAAAGTTGGACGAATATACTTTTTAAAGCTACGAGAACATACTTTAATATAGTATTTCTACATTTTTTCTAGCGGGGAATATATATTTTTTATAAACAATTGAATTGTTTAAACTTAAATTTGATGCACTTTGCACCGAGCTAAAATTATAAAAAAAATATCATTGAAATCTATGATTTCTCCTCTTTAACATGGTATATTTTCCAGGATGGAGTCTCAATGGAATCTATATGAAAAAAATCATTCTCTCTTACCGGGAGTGTCTCGCCGCATCAAAATCGGGACGCGCTATCGATCAAAGGCACAGCTCGGCAAATTAGTCCATTATCACGTCATTTTCATGTATCTAAATGTTGAAATATGATTGAAATTTTAGTTATTTTCATTAGTTCGTGATTTATATTGTTAGCGATTAATTAAATAATACTTATCATTTTTTTAGGAGTTTTGGAAAGCCGTGAAAATATTCTGACGTAGTTTCGACAGGTTTCCTCGATCTCGATTCCTTTTATGTTGGTCCATGTTGTTCAGTAGCCTTCCATGTCCTTTCATGACTTTGGCTCTTCTTCTGTGCTTTTTTATCTTCTTTTATGTTCTTCTATCTTCTGCATGCTCTTCTATCTTCTTTCTTCTTGTATTCTTCAATGTTTACGACACTTTCCTTTTTATTTTCACTAACATTGAATGTTCAGAAAATGAGAAAAATTTTGTCTTCAGTTCTGTTTTCGAATGCGGGATAAATGCATGTAAATTTAATGTACCCTGAACTGGTTTAAGATCTTCAAATCGAGCTTCTAAAGCTTTGGCTTCTTCTCTATATTCTTCATTTGTACAAAATGAAGAAATCTTGTACGAGATCGCGCTGACTTCAACGGACGGTTAAAAACAATTGCTGCGTTGGCAATTATTTCTCTTTTCATTTTGTCCGTTTCCTGCTTTGTTAGTATGTCTTTCTTGACTAGCCTTTCGTATCAGTACGTATATTTTACGTTCTTACAAAAAAATCGCAAAACGACATTTTACAATCTTAAATTCTTTGAAATACACTGATTGTGTATTGTGTATTGTGTTTGTGTATCTGTAGTGTTGTAAATTGTGTAAATCGTGCAATACTGTTTATTCGCCTGTGATACATTATGGAAAAAGTTTATCGTCATAATACATGCTTTAATCCATTTCAAATAGATAAACACGGAAAGAAACCTCTGAACAAATTAAGACCGGTGCTCCCGTGGATGTTAAATAAAGTACAAATGAAAAATATAACAATAACAAAATATTTAAAAATTTGTGATACCTGTCGTCAAAAAATTGCAAAAATATGCGTAAATGAGGAACAAAATTTATCTAGTGATGCCCGTTGTAATATCAAGGCGATGGATGCTCAATCTGTGATAGTAAATGATAGTGATCGTGATAGAGATGGTGACAGTGATAGTGATGGTGATAGAGATGGTGATGGTGATGGTGATAGTGATAGTGATGGTGATAGTGATAGTGATGGTGATAGTGATGGTGATAGTGATAGTGATGTGAATGAAGTTATGACATCTACAGAAATTGACACCCTGAATGTATCTTTAAATGCGTTACAACAATCGCCAATTATAATGAAAAAGTTGCGTCGTAAAAAATATGCTCAGAGCAAAACAGAGAAAATATCAACATCGTTAAAAAGAAAGCTATTTCACATCGAAGAGGAAGAAGAAGAAAATGAAAAAAGGTTAGAGGATATGGATAATACTATTTTAAAAAAATTAAAAGACAAATTTCATAATACAAAAATAAGAAGTGAACAAATTCAAATATTGACAATTATCGCTGATGATTGGTCATATCGTAAGATTCAAAAGCACTTTAGTGCTACCAATCGCATGATTTTAATTGCGAAACGTCTTGCTGCTAATAATGGAATATTATCGACACCGAATCCAAGGACCGGGAAAATTTTATCTGATGTCATAGTACAAAAAATTAAAAAATATTACGAATCTGACAAAATAAGTCGCGAAATGCCAGGAATGCGAAATTATGTTTCAGTCAAGCTCGATGGAAAAAGAATTCAAATGCAAAAAAGATTAATTTTAAATAATCTTAATGAAATATATCGTAATTTTAAAGATAATTTTCCAGAACTAAAAGTTGGATTCTCAAAATTTGCTGAATTACGACCGAAGCATTGTGTACTTGCTGGAGCAAGTGGAACACATACCGTCTGCGTCTGTGTAATTCACCAAAATGTGAAGTTAATGATTGAAGGTTCCAAGTTATCGCAAATTACGAAAAATACTTCGGAACCGATTAACAATTATAACGACTGTTTGTCTATGATAATTTGTAATCCTCCTGCGATTGAGTGCTACTTTGGACAATGCAATGAATGCCCCGGAACAATACACTTAATTGAAAAATTACAAACCTTATTTGAAGAACAGATGATAGATTCTGTTATATATAAACAATGGATATCGACTGATAGGACAACACTCGAAATGATAGAGGCATCGACTGAAGATTTTTTGGAAACGCTTAACAATAAACTGAAAAAATTACTTAAACATGCATTTATTGCAAAACAACGATCGGAATTTTTTGTTCACTCGAAAGAAAATCTACAACAAGGAGAATGTATCGTAGTTTGTGACTTTTCGGAGAATCGCAGAATTATGAAATATATTTGTTTTGCAAGATTCAGTTCAGGGAATGCATTGGAATAATGATCAAGCCACCTTACATCCTTTCGTTATTTATTATGCGGAGGATAATAAGATTAAAAATTTAAATTTTGTAATAATTTCAGAATGTTTAAAACATGATACCATAGCCGTTCATCTATTTCAACGATATTTAATACGATTTTTAAAAACAAAATTAAACGGTATAAATAAAATAATTTATTTTTCGGATGGAGCCAGTGGACAATATAAAAACAAAAAAAATTTCATAAATCTCTGCTATCACGAAGAAGAGTTCAACATTAGTGCACAATGGAATTTCTTTGCCACGTCGCATGGAAAAGGAGCTTGTGATGGTCTTGGAGGGACAATAAAAAGACTTGCAAGTAGAGCTAGTCTTCAAAGACCATACAACAATCAAATAAGTACGCCTCGACAATTTTTCGATTGGGTGGAACGAAATATAAAAAATATATATGTCCAGTTTTGTACAAATGAAGAATATAGAGAAGAAGCCAAAGCTTTAGAAGCTCGATTTGAAGATCTTAAACCAGTTCAGGGTACATTAAATTTACATGCATTTATCCCGCATTCGAAAACAGAACTGAAGACAAAATTTTTCTCATTTTCTGAACATTCAATGTTAGTGAAAATAAAAAGGAAAGTGTCGTAAACATTGAAGAATACAAGAAGAAAGAAGATAGAAGAGCATGCAGAAGATAGAAGAACATAAAAGAAGATAAAAAAGCACAGAAGAAGAGCCAAAGTCATGAAAGGACATGGAAGGCTACTGAACAACATGGACCAACATAAAAGGAATCGAGATCGAGGAAACCTGTCGAAACTACGTCAGAATATTTTCACGGCTTTCCAAAACTCCTAAAAAAACGATAAGTATTATTTAATTAATCGCTAACAATATAAATCACGAACTAATGAAAATAACTAAAATTTCAATCATATTTCAACATTTAGATACATGAAAATGACGTGATAATGGACTAATTTGCCGAGCTGTGCCTTTGATCGATAGCGCGTCCCGATTTTGATGCGGCGAGACACTCCCGGTAAGAGAGAATGATTTTTTTCATATAGATTCCATTGAGACTCCATCCTGGAAAATATACCATGTTAAAGAGGAGAAATCATAGATTTCAATGATATTTTTTTTATAATTTTAGCTCGGTGCAAAGTGCATCAAATTTAAGTTTAAACAATTCAATTGTTTATAAAAAATATATATTCCCCGCTAGAAAAAATGTAGAAATACTATATTAAAGTATGTTCTCGTAGCTTTAAAAAGTATATTCGTCCAACTTTATAGGTCGAATATAGCGAAAGATACAAGTCATTAAAGACTTCAATGTTTCATGATTTCTGATCTTTTTTCCAAACTTTGGCGTCCTATAACTCCAAGACCAATAAAGGTAGGACCTTACAGCAAAGCCAGATTTTCATCGTTTTACATAAAGAATACGTACACAAAATTTCAAAAAACTCTGAGATGGTCGGGTCATTCGGTGCCCCGCTTGACGTGGAATGACTCATAGATGCTCGCGTCCAAACATTTAATTTCGTAGCTAATCCGATCGCAAAATACATATATACACATGTATGTACGTATGTTCGAAACGAACAGGATGATTATACATGTTTTCCAACGGGAGATTAGATCGGTCATTACGTAACAAGAAAACAATGCTACTCGCCGTTTTGTCATCTCCGCGGGCGATCAGTGTGACAATCTTGTTTTACAACCTCTGGGAAGGAGACGTGACAATAAATGGTAGGAAAGAATCGTTGGTAGTGCGTTTTTGAGATTTTTACTACAGATAACGATGGTTAATTAATGGAGAAATATAGTGTGAACGTACGAATGAAATATTACGAACGAATTTGTGATCTGTTATTACGTGAATTTTGTTTACCCTTTCCAGCCCAGTGATTCTAAATGGAATCAATAATATAAAATTCAATTTTTGTCAATTAAAAATTTTTTCATAATAATATTTAAAAAAAATGCATTTTTTTTTTTTTCATGTGCCCAATGTTGCCAAAATTAAACATACTTATATTTTCTAAAGAAATGAGAAAAAAAAAAACGTTTTTCATAAAAAAAAAGTTGTGTTTCTTAAATCAATTTTTTTTTTTTTTTTATTTGAAAGTTACAAGTAATTTGGACTGGAAAGAGTTAAAAATCAAATAAATCGAACTTTCCTTTCAAACGTTTAATCTCATCGTCTAATCTCCTTTACTAAAATCTCTCACCTAAATTCCAAAACGTAGGCGGTTTTTGAGAACGTCTCGCGCGAGTGAACGGCTTCGACCTTTTTTTCATCGACGTAATGATTTCCGACTAAGGTAAAAAAAAAAAAAAAAAGAGATAGAAAAAAACATCTCCGAACCGAATAGCTTTGACGTAACAACGCGTGGTGGTATCCGACAAGAGAATCGATTCTCTAATAAAGAGAGTGAGACAGAGAATGTCTCGTTCTTACGTTAGAAACCTTGATCTCGCTTGGAAACCAGTTCAGTGAGATCATAGATCGAGATTTTGTGACCCCGTAAAAATTCCAACACGTATGCGATTAATTAGTAATAAATAATTTTATATGTGAACAAAAATATATTTCCTAGTAAAAATCAAAACCTAGGCTTTTTTTATTTTACTTGCACTTTAATTAACAATATATAACATATATCTATACGTTTTATCGAAGAAAAAGAATTAAAAAACATATTCTAACATTTTTTTTTTTTTTTATATTTATGAAAGAAGGTAGGTATTCGTTTCAGCGACTGGCTAATTCCTTTCTCGCTCGGTAGCTCGTGCCAGTCGTGTTATATCAAAAAGAAGAAGAAGAGATACGGTTGGATGTTTGAGGATGCGTGATACACATCCTACGAATGCGCATTAAATTATTCAATTAGCGTGGCAATTAATTTTCGAGACGGTAGATAATAACAGGATGAACCTGCCGTTTCGATTAAAACGTGCGTACCATGTATGTATTTTATATACGTATGTATGTACATAAGTTTCGGAAGAAGAAGCATTAAAAAACTGGTTGCTTGCTGGTTCGAAAACCATCGTAACTGGACAAAGGAACGAGAAAGGGTTTCTTGGAAAAAGTTTCATTCTTTTTTTTTCTTTTATTTTCTTCTCTTTTCTTCCTCGTCTTCTTCTTCGGTGATTTCACTTGGGAATGAAGTCAAGGATATACTTGCCCGAGCGTAGAAACGCGTCAAGTGAAAAATACTTTTCATTAATTTGGCTTCTTTTCTATTAACAATTTGTTAACGATTTTTTCCAGAATTAGAATATCTAATACGACTGTAAACGTAAACTAAACTGTAAAGCAAATGTTATTTAAAAAAAAACTGGTTTTAATTTATAAATTTTAAGTTGTATCTGTTTTAATATTTTTTTCATCCGAAAGTATGTCAGATCCGGTTTTCCTTGTCATCGAGAACTTCCTGTCGGAACCAAAAGGAGAAAAGTATTCCTCGAGAGTTTAGCGACGAGTCGTTGCTTAGAAGACGAGAAAAAGGTAGAGAAAAAAATCGTCGGCGAGGAGGAAAATGCGTATCCTCGAAAGTGTGTCGAGCTACTTTAAACGTACGCACGCGTATGTAAAAGACGTATCTCTGTTATTTACAATATCTCATCAAATCTATTAACAGTATACTCTATATAAATACCCCGTTCACTGATTTTATTTTACTTAACTGCGATATAAATTTAATTCAATTACTGCTTATACGATTGATTTAAAATCACGTTATTAAACTTAACCTAAAAATAAAACTCTACAGAAACGAGGTGGCCATCAAGATGGCGGATAAGAAACCCACGCTCATATGAAATAGATATACTTTAATCAAATTGTTGACCCGTTTAGATTAATCCTATCCTTTTCTAAACTTTCTCCGGTATCTAGATAAAAAATAAAAATAAAATGATTGCTCATAAATTGTAAGAGTTATTTAATATTCCTTCTTGAAATCTTTCATTATTTTCAGAAATTCTAATCGAATAAGAAATGATAATAAAAATATTAAAAACATCGAATATTATTATTACTATAAATATCATATCTAATACTCAAAATTCTTTATAACGTGGCACGAATCCCAAATGAACCAAGCTAATTAAAAATTCAGGATGACATCGTTTGCTCACCATAGATGAATAAAATAAATATATTTTTTCGTAATAATTCTGAGGAAACCACCGTAGAGACAAAGGTGACGCGGAGGCGCAAACGATTGAGAAATCCTCGCTTCTCTCTCTCTCACTCACTCTTTTCTATGTAAGGAAAGAAAGTATATTCACGCTCGCTTTCGTTGTTCCTTTATAAAAGGCCGGCTAAAGTGTAGAAGGAAACGTGCTTGGATGATCGAAATAAAAAGTACATTTACGTAGGCGCTTGCAAGGACAAAGAAGAGAGAAGAATATAAACTAAAGAAGGATAAAAAAGAGATGAGAGGGACAAAGACCGTGCGTGCTCGTCCTGGTCGAACTCGGACGAGTTTCACCGGTGAAATGCAAACCACTGAAAGTGGCCACACGGTGAAACCTCCTAGCTTGCACTAATAAACATTTGATGGTGACTTCCCTTTTCTGTATATCTTTTCTCTCTCTTTTTGACTCGAGGGAAAGAAAACATTGGATACATTGTGCTAAGGGTTTCGTTTATATTCCTTTGAGTGTTTACGTGTGACGTGTTTACATTCTTCTTACGTTCTGTCAGAGGCTAAGCTTGCCTAATTTTTTATGATATATTATTTATTTTTTGAGAAGAATAAAAAAGAAATATAAAATTAAAAGTATAATCTATTTCCTTCGTTTTAAAACGTTGCGAAAAGTTTTCTGATTTTCGAGGAAAACCGAAAGAAAATCTAAAATTAGTTTCGAGCTTGCTCGACGACGTTTCGTTAAATATAACTCTTCGGGCGTACAAAGTAATACACTTCGTGGTTACTAGCTGGGTATTAAATTAAAAAAAAAAAAAGCGTGAATAAATCTGGTAACGATTTACGAGAGGCCCACGTATCGTCGAGAGCAGCTCGAAGCACTTGTACAAACAAATTATACTGTGAATTTACGTTTTCGTTTGCTCGTAAAGCTTTTCCGCGTCGATAATCGTGAATCATCGGGAACGTGGAGAGAAGCAGTTTAAATTTTTCATGAAGAATTTCGTGATTACACGCTGTTCGTTCTTTTAGCCACGTTAATCGATTTTACAATCATGACGTGAAGATAATAACGTTAATACAAATTTAATAAAATCATTCGATTCATTCCAAATTTATGAATCTCATAAATTCTTTGATTATAAATTAATACATAAAAAAAAAACGTCTAATAACGGAATTTAATTTTTTTTTTTTTATTACTTCAATTTCCTTAATTAATATAATCTCAAATGAATTCATGTATACTCAACAAAGATAAGCAAAAAAAATACGTACAAGAAAAATAATTGAATGATTAAACAAGTTCTATAATAGAATTCCATTAGAATTTCAAATGAAGTTTTTCGATTAATACAATGTCCTAATATAACCTGATTTATTCAAATTTCCTTATTACAAAAATAACGGTTAAAAAAAAAAATGTATGGAAAAAGTAATGGAAAAATGTGAATCTGGAGTATACACTCGCGCTTTCGAGCACGAGATAAACGTCTATCGTCGGGAGAGTAACCTTAGACACGAGCTCTAATTGCGAGCCACGGTGGAACTGACACGCGAACAGTTTTCAATGTCAGGAGCTCCTTTTCTTTGGGAAACAATGGACGTAGATACAACACGTGAGTACATAACACACAGACCTAACATAGTACAACACGACTGGCACATTTCTTCCCTTCGATTTCGCAACGATTCGAGCGAGACGACTCCTACTACGATCACATTGCTATAAAAAAGAAAAAAAAAAAAAAAAACAGTGTTCGTCTGACAGTAACGAATGTAAAGAATTTTTTAAAAAACAGTAGAGGGAAATTTTACATTTCCAAATTCGTTCGAACACGTAAAGGAAGTCCTACGATTGGAAAGTTTCGCAATTAAAACTTTTCCGTACGTGTTGGCATGAGATCGCGTGCATCGAACATCCGTGAATTGTGGTTTTTTTTTTCCATCTTGCTTTTAAACGTCGATTTTATCAAAAAGTCATGGCAATTTAAAGTGATCTTATATAACAATTTAATGAGGAAATGCTTTATTTGCATACGAGATTATAAATTTGTAGATTATTATATATAAGAATTCTGTCAATTTTCATTATAATTTATTATTAGTTAGAATCAATTATTATTGAGAATTAATCAATAAATCGATGGTTCATCGTCCCGTTGATATAGAGGTTTCCTAACAACCGAAGATATTCTAGGATTGTAAAATATAATCGGTGGTTCATTGTCCTGGCCAGTTGCCTGATCGCGTCTCTCCGATTCCTCGGTTTCCGTGTAACTGCTGACCTCGCTCCTGAGATTGTCAATAAACCTCATTTACAGTAATGACATCACGAGTAGGAAACTGTTAGCTAGGCTCGATTTTAGTGAACATCCGATATCTCGTTAATTGCATAAGAGAGAAAGAGTGAGAGACTAAACATCTAATTCTTTAAATAAACTAATTCTTTTCCCCATAAATAAATTTTTGTAATGTAATAAATGTAACTGGTTCCAATATTGTTATTAAAAATATTTAAAATGACCGAAACACAAAATAAAATAAATCGAGTATACTGACTTTTTTTTTTTTTTTTTTTTTTTTTTTATTATTATTATTATTATTGGCGTTTATTTCCAGTCGTCTAAACTAAAAGTTAAATTAATATTTATGAATCTTTAATACGAAAACAATACGTTCTAACGATGAACTACTCGGCAGTTGGTTTCCCCCATATTCAGAAGAATGAAATTTTAACACATTACAGCAATAATTAAAGTTCCTCGTCTCAAAGTATTGATTTCATATTAAAAATGTATTAATATCAAATTAATTTTGAATTTAAACGACTGAAAATAAATACCAATAAAAATTACTAATACAATAGAATACATGAACTCTGTCCCGTTAAAACACAAATTTCAGTGCAATGACCCGTAAAAGAAGTACACAAAGGCAAGGAAAAAAAAAAAACAGCGTAAGAGACTCCGTTTGAAACTTGGGAGAGCCCCGTTTCAAACAGGGCAACCTCGCACGCGCTTAATAACTCTCGTGGGACTCGGACTTTTACTTTCTAAAGCGATAAAGTGGACGTGCGTGAGCCATCTCCGCGGCTTTCCACGTGTTCCCTTTCCCTAGGTATCCACGCTCGCGTTCAAAAGACAAGTTTTACGTGCTAGCCGGCTCGTAGACGTTCACGAACGTGTTCGTGCGATCGATAGGAGGTTTTGCGTGTATGTACTGGAGCGTTGCCAGTGGCGATCATCCCTTTAAGGGTGTCTATAAAAAAAAAAATGTGAGGGAGAATGTAATAACGTTCTTGAAACGATCGTTAGAACCTTTAACAGCATCCTCCATGTGCGTGTTCTACAATTAGAGTCTATAGATAATTGGATTGTGCGTTCATCATTTAGGGGATCTAATAATGACCGATAGGGGACCTAAAAATGGATTATTAAGATACACATCCTCTAATTATCCTATCAATCTCAGTCTGACAAAACAAATAATTAACCACTTTCATATCCTTTAGCAGGCTGCTAATTGTTTGAAGAATTTTTAATAAAAAGAGCGAGGGAAATAGGATTTCTCTTGAATATTCAATTGTAATAACTAGTCGAAGGGGCAAAGTTGCGAAAGACCCTTAGTCCACTTGGGGGCTTTTTTATCTGATACCACCAACACGTAGAACATGTCAAATTAAGTATTTTTATCTTTCTACTGTAAAACTGAATTATCGGACTAAGGGACTTTGGAACTTGGCCCTTCGATTATTCTCTAATGGCGACCTGGTTACCGTTCGAAATAGAATCACGAACCGTTTATCACTATGGACAAGTTTCTACGGGGACTGCTAACAAGGAATGATGAAAATTGGCATGATTTTCGAATAAAGTTGCAATCCTAATTTTCTAACCGCAACCAAGCACGATTTCATGCGGTTTGAACTCTATTACCTGTCGGGCTTCCGATTATCTATAAAAAAAGAAGAAACAAGGAAAGCATAACGACGACAGTACCGAGTACGAATTAATGATTTTCCAAAGGCTATCGGCACGCTAACGAAAAGCTGAAGCACGAGGCGAATAACTCAAGCACGAGTAAGCATCGACCAGCTCGACCTAATCCATATTCCGTGCCAGGATGCACCTGCCGCCTCAGGAAGAAATCGTCAAACTTATATCGCTTAGAGTACAGAAAAGGCACGGGGGCTCCGTTAATGCGGAAGAATCTGTGGAAAGAGAGATCACGGTCTCGCAACCGCAAAGTATTAAAGCTTGCCGAGAGAAATTTCTCTTTTGCTCGAATTTCTATGTACACACATAACGCACGGTGAAAGTTCATAGTCCTGTTCTTTTTTCTCCCTCGAACCACATCATAATCCACATCCTGATCAACTTCCCGAACTCTGCACCCATGTCCTGGAACGAGTCCTATCGATGAAACATGGAACAAGAACAACGTTCCTGCCTTGACCAGGAAAGAAAACGTGTCACGCGATACACGATCGACAAATCGATCACACAACCAACCAATAACGAATCGTAAAAGACTGTCAGACCTAAAGATTAACGAAGTAGGGAAGAACACGGTTCGCGAACGATTTACTTTAGCCTGTTAAAGTTAATGCATCAATTTGCGATAACCTCCCTGCGGTACTTTCTCGAACGAGACTCTACGTGCGTACATAGATAGGTATGCACGTAAATATACGTAGCTACAGATGTGTACAGACACGTGAGCGTATACGTATAAGCGAATGAGTCACGATCAGAGACGTAACCACGGCTCGATATAGCACGAGTTGTAATCAAATAGGATCTATGTGTGTACGATCCAGTGAGCAGGACGTATGCTCGTGAAAGTCTTACACACACAGACACACCCACAAGTTCATGTACGCACGTGTCTATCCTTACTAACTGAGACGAACATCTGGACGTAACCGGCAGGTTATCAGAAAGATTTATTTCTGTGTTCGTTATCTCGATGACTGTCCTGCTAATAACGTAACTCTTTGTTATATCCAATAACGCGTATATAATCGAGGTTAACGAACATCGAACATTGTAGCACATCGAGTAATTTAGCAGCCTGCTAAAAAAATAAACCAAAGTGTACTATCTGCGTACGAAAGATTTCTAGGATATGAAAGTCGATCATGGATCGATGGGGTTCTTCGTTCCGCTTGAGAACACCAAGAATCCTTGAAATGGCCCGTGCTAAATCGTTAAAACAGCACAAGAGGTCTTGAGTTATTACCTTTCGATGCATTAACCTGCGTCACTCCGCAAGAATGTTTTTTTTTTCTTTCTTTTGCGGTGGAATAAGGATCAATTTTCAGAAACCAACAATTACGAAAATGTTGATAATTAAAAAAAAAAATATGAGTCCCGAGGCAATTTTCTTCGCAAGAAAATGTCGTCAGCGTTTGGTAAACCGAGCAGAGTGATACCGTTACCGATTTTTTAGACCGCGGTTAGCACGCGAGCGAAGTTAGCCAGCCGTTTGAACCGCAAACTTCTGCCATCGCTTCTTCTACCTTTTTATTTCTCTCTCTCTCTTTCTTCTCATGTCACCCCTGTATCACCCAGAACCTAACTTGGACATTACATTCGGTATTGATTTAATACTGGTCCATGACACGGATGCTGTGCTGGACCAGTCGAGATACCGGATTCTTTTTACACGATTTTCTTGCTCTTTTTTTTTTTTAATGTTCGTTGGCTCACCCCATCGTACTGGATTCGGTAACACTGCTCTCGCCATTCGTGTGATCTTCGAGATAAGTCTCGCTTTGGCTCTCGTGTTGAGCGTAGTTCAATGGCACGCTTCGTGGCTCGTATAACCCTGGTACTCTAAACGAAGATGTTTGTCATGTCTATTTGTATATGGAAAGCATGTCTTTTTTTTTACGAAATATCTACTCTAAAAATGGTAAAAACCCTTCTACTACAGTAATAAATTCTTTCTAGAATGATGCCTTGTTCGAATAATGCAATCGAGTACAAATCGAGTATGAAAATGGTGAAACGTATGATGAAAGTCTGCCGATTTCTTTCACGCTCGAAGAATTATCGATCTCGAATTCCACTCGAGTCCAGAGACGACATATGGATTTCGGGGATTTCGATTAGCAATTTGTTTAAAACGATGCATACTTCTTTATAGCATATGAAAGAAACTATAATATTCCCTTGTATTCGACATGTCATTCATATTTCTATAAGATTTTTTTGTAAAACAATACAATGATGCTATTGAAAATATTAGTCGTAGAACGAAGTTGAATATTCAACAGTAAAAAGGTTATGAAAAACGTAAATGCGTATAAACGGATCTCACGTGACTCGTGACACGTGATCCGTGTTACCTATCGCGTGACTCGATCTGTCAGAGGTCTATCTTTTTCATATTAAAAAAAAAACATTGTTGGAATGAATGAGAACGATGTTAAAAAAGAATTTATGTGAAGTATAGCCTATTAAAAGACGTAGAAACTTGTACCCTAATGGAATGGACAAAACTGCTGCAAATTCCATCGGATTTTCAGTGATAATGGCGCCACCGGTGAGGAAGTTCTCCAAATTGAAATTTCCCGCGAACTCTACAGTGTTCATCGAGTTCGAAACCATTCTCCTGATCCTCTGGCTTTCGTTTATTCTCGAGCTCGTAGCATCCGCAAAGGAGACGATTCTTCCGGCTGGATATATCGAGGAATCCTCATCTTGCGCGGAAAACATGGAGGACGTTGAAAGATCGATGGATGCTTCTTCCCTTTGACCCTCTTCATTGGAGATCGTTGCCACTGACGAAGATTTATGAAGTAACGAAGGAGTAGTCATATTTTTTTTTTTCGTTGGGACATTTTTTTTTTCTAAATGTCTAATGCGGATAGTATTCAATTAAATATATAATTGATATTTAATTAACCTTCTACGATCAAATGTCATAATAAAAACTAATCTCTGTATTTTCACAATATAAAAAAAAAAAAAAAACATGGCCCACTGTCGAATTGAGTAACCTCCTTTTTTTTCGAAGTCGATTAAAAAAAGTAGAATATTATTCCTTTAATAAAATCACGAAAAAACAAACAAACAAAAATACATTCAACCCGAAAAGTATCGTTCGAAACAAATCTCGACCGCAAAAGGGTTAGATGTATAACATAAATTCGCAGAAAAAAAAATCTACATAAATCAAGCACATGTAGTGAATGATCTAGGACGTGTATAATGAACAATACATTTTTTTCAAATCAGTTACACATCATCGTTACTGTTATTACACCTCGTTTCGCCGGAGTTATCATTAACGACAACGGATATAACGTACATATATACATATAGTTATATACACGAGTGCATGAATCGCGAGAAAAGGCTAATCTCGATCGTACGATTTCGCCACAAAAGATGACGAATATGAGACCGCCGGCATCGTGCGTAAATGACTCTTCCAACATAAGGCGAAAACGATGCAGTATGAAAGTTTTCTTCGAAATCGTGTCAGTTCCTAACGTTCGTTATATCTTCTAGATATTATAATAAGCATGAAACATGATTCGTTAATAACGTTCGACCTAAGTATACAGGGTGTCAAAAAGTCTCCGTACACCCTTTAAAGCGGTATAACTTTTTTATAGTTGAACTAAACGACTTGAATATTAGCAAGCCATAGAAATATTAGTTTACTATATATCGTACCTTTTTTTCTATTAAAAAAAAAAAAAAATACAAATAAAAAAAGCAAATAAAAAAAATTTTTTTACTTTTTTATCTGAGCTAATAATAACAATTTTTAAACTGCCTTGTGTAGATTTAATAACATACATACATACTGTAAATTTTCATTATTAGCTTAAATAAAAAGGTTTTAAAAAAAAATGACTTTTTTTTATCCAAAGTTATATTGCTTTAAATAGTGTACGGAGACTTTTCTGACACACTGTACATGTACTTTACTACGATTTGCACACAGTGAGTCAGCTATAGCAACGCACTTTCAAAATGCACGTCTCTTCGGCCGAGCTTAATTACACGACAGCGGCTCGGTAATTAAGAGTTCGCGTGCGTTCCCGCCTGATTTCGTAAGAAGTCCAAAAAAAAAAAAAAGAAGAAAACAAAAAAAATTGTAAATACACATACGAGAATCGCGTGCAAAAGTAAGATTACCGTTGGAAGAAGTTTCGGCCGAGTTACGATTCGAGGAAGTTCCATGAAATTCCTCGGAGTTCCTACTCGAATTTTCCTCGGCTAAGGTTGCGTCAGAATCTTCCCGTGGCTGTCTTATGCCTATCGATCTCAATAAGCCCTTGAAACGCTCGCTGATACTCGGCAGCTTTGATCTGATCTATGTGTTTCATATATTTTTTTAAAAAGGCACGGTGAATCAGATATTTTTGTAGACGAAAAAAGAGACAGAGAGAGAAAAAAATGGCTACTAACCTAAGATTCTTTTTTTTAGATAATTCCTATACGTCAAAATCAAACCCAGATACACATATTACAATCATAATCCTGTACATACAGCTAAATGTACCACTTAAATAACTCATACTAAAAAAAAATGTATCAAACAAATGTTGTACGATAACAAGCAGAACATAACCTAACAATTCACCTTTGACTCTTCCCCTTGATACTTTGCAACATCTGTTTGAACCATAATTTAATCCAGAATCTACAAGTAATTTAGTTAGCACACTTTATCAAATTGTCTTCCAGACGAACGAAATAATATTTCTCATAAAAGTCCAAACTTTCCTAAAACACATTTACGAATAAAAAAAAAGTGACGAAGGTCTCGAATAAAAATAATTCGATCCCACACTTCCGCCTTCCCCGAAAAAAAAAAACCTCAACAACGAAAAGGAATAAAAGACCGTGAAGGTCTCGAAGAAAAATAAACCTTTCCACGAATACTACGAGAAAAGAAGAGACAGATATATAGCTCACCTTCTCGCTAATGATAGTCGTTACAGATCGTCCAGAATCGTCCTCGATACGAGGGGAACGATCGGAAAGGACGTTATCGATAGAGCATACGTTTCTTCGATCCTCTTGATCCTCTTTATCCTCTTCTTCGTCCTCTTCACCACCATCGAGTCCATCGTCGTCGCTCATCTCGAAACTTTGAATTTCGTCATGAAGAATAAAAACCCTAGTTCTCTCGTCGAGACCACGTTGTTTCCTTCACTCAATATTTTTTTAACTTTTTCACTGATACATATCAAAATACGTGACGAGAGACGATTTTTCGTTTGTTCGAGTACGATCGATATATCGCGAGAAATCGAAATGGATTGAAATAAAGAGAAAGATAGATAGATACTCATAGTAGCAGAGATTGTTCAAGGATTACTTCACTCGGTCGAGACACCACTTATAACCTTCCTTTCCTATTTCGTAACGATGATAACAGATTAGAGAGACATTAGAGAACGTTTCTTGTCCACCCCTTCGAGAGGGATCGTCCGTCCTTGTCTTTCGTTCGGTTCTATAAGATTCTCTATCCTTCTCACTCTTACTTGGTTATAGGTGTGTATATATATATATATATACATACACGTATGCGCGTACGTGCTTTCGAGGTTCACGTCCTCGACGTTGTATACACACAACACACAAAGTACGTATTCATATATGTCTCTTTTACTACTGGTGTTAACAGTCTTATCTTTGGAGATTATATATTTTTTTAAGAACATTGATTATAGAACGTGTGGAGACAATAGTGTCCTTTTTCTTTTGTTTCACTCGTTTTATGATATAAGAGAGAACACTGGTCGAGGGGTACGCGCGTGTACGAAAGAGAAGAAAGAAAAAGGGTGAGGGAGGGGCAAAGAGGGTGCACGTTCGAAGTATATCGGTGATCACGACGATGATGATGATGATGATTGTATTTGTTTTTTAAAGATCGATCTTACCTGATAGGCGTAAGGCGTGCAAGGAACGTAAAATTCTCTGCTCATAATAAAACTGCTAGAACTTGGCTCGTTGCTCCTCGTAAAATCCAGCTGACGGATCTTGGGCAAGTGTCAAAACGACGCTGGCGCCATCTTCGTGTGCTTCCAGCAGCAGCTCGTCAAGCTGTCACGAGCTCGAGAAATCCTCGTTTTTTGATGATAACCTTGTTCTTTCCATGCTGTCGTAAGCTCGATGATCTCGATCCCACGATGATCACAAATATTATTGCTGATCCTTTTTTGTTAAGAAGCAAGCCTCGAGTCACCAAAGCACACGGCACCACTACGCGTTTATTCGGCTCGTCTACCGTAAGATCACCGAAATTTCGCGTGATTTTCTTTAACGATGGAAATGAACGTCGAGAGAATACGCGTTACGTTGCGAATTATTGAATATCGAGCGTTGATGAAAGTCGGTGACACGATCGCGGCATTGCTTTGTACTCGTACTACGCCATTTTCAACCTCTGAGCGAGCCGAGAGAGTCGCGTCGAACGCACCACCACGCGCTTCCACTGGTAACTGCCAACTGCCGCCAATCACGACTATCGCAGCGATACTACCGCATGGTGGCGCTACTCGATGCTACCGCAGCGCCGTAGCGGTCGAAATTCGAACTAAACGATTATTCTACTAGCAGGTGGCGGCTAATTTAAGAACTTTCCTTACTTTTTTTTTTTCATAATTACGATTGAAGAAGGAAAGTTATGACTGTGTGGTTTATTTAAGAATATTTCTATAGTTTCTAACTCTATTATTGTAATCGTCTTAAAAATTCTATAGAATAATTACATGGATTTCAAACGATTGTCAAGGTCCACGAATTATTGTTTAATTTCCTTTGTAAAAATGCTAATAGTAAAATGACACTAATCAATAATTTTGTTGCCTTCTTCGAGTGGCAGTAGAGAAAGATGGATTTTTAGGAGTACGAATGGGTATTCCAGAGGAAGGATGTCTTTTCTTTTTCTGTGACTCGATCACGATGTTCTGAGGTACGAGAATGTCGTTCCAGGGTATCTCAACGTCGTCGGGTTCGCAGGGTTCTTCCTCGGGAGGTGCACCAATGTTGGCTGGTCTATCCAAAGCCAGATCAGCCCACGGTATCTCAACATTCGAGTCGCGAGTTGTTGGACCCGACTCTCTGGTAGAGATCACGTTGGTGATCAATAGATTATGCCAGGGCAACGTCATCACGTCGCTTGATTCCTTTTTTTCCGGTTCTGCGACACTTCCGTCCGTTTCGGTAGCAGCACCATCCCTGATCTTCGTATGATCGGCCGAGGCATCCGTGCGAATCTTCCTTACCACGCTCGGTAAAGCGATGTCCTTCCATGGTAACTCGATCTTAGAGTCGCACAGGATCGACACGTCCGAGAATTCTTTCTGAAGGCGTTGCATATACGGCTCGTGCCAGATTTCATCGTCCGGATTAACGTTAAAAACCTGTGTCTGCCTTTTCCTTTTGCAACGATCCCTAGCCTTCTTTCTATGCCGATGAATCCTGTCCGAGCACCAACAACGATGATCCTTCATTCTCGTTACCGTTCTTTTTTCCATGTTGTTTTTTTTTTCCATTCGTCTTCCTTCACGTCGCCATCTTGAAAAGGCACGATCTCCTTTTCTCACTGGATTTATGCGATGTCGGAATAAACGATGAAAGTACACCGATTCGTTCTAACCGTGATGTGTTTACTCGGTCATACGATATGACGTCATTTGTTTTTAAATAATATGAAAAAAATATATATACGTATGAACACAAACGTATACTATATTCGTATTTATTACTACATCCCTTTTTTCGACCATACAAAAACGCCGTATCGCCGGTGGACCTGTAAAAAAAATGGCAAAACTTAAATTCGATACCGGTTCCTTTCTCGACCGGTGTGAATCCCCCTTTAAGCGTGAATCAGGCACGAAGGTAATGACGATGATGCTTTGGGGAAAGCACGAATGCCGTCGGATGCGCATACTACGAAGTCGCGTGAGAAAGAGAAAAATAGATAAAGAAAAAGAGAGAGAAAAGCGCTTGCGTCAGGCTCGGCAAAGCTTCCCGGCGCGGTGAAGTAGAGGAAGAATACAAAATGGTGGCTAGGAAGGAAGAAGAGACGGTGGAGGAGGGAGGAAGAGGAGTAGTAGCAGAAAGAGGAGGAGGATCCGTTTCGAGTGTCCGCGAAAGCAAGAGCGCCATCTGTCGGCGGGTGCTCGTATAACGCGAAAAATCCTCTACTAGTTGCCGATAAAAGGAAATCCGTGGTGTGCTTCGGACTCGATTTCAAAATTAAACGCTCGACGACCATGCACAAAATCCTTCGTCGATCGAGATAACCGTTATGTAAATTCGTTCGGACGTCGGGTATTCCGGAATCAGTAAGCGGAAGGAAGTTTCGAGAGGTGCCGGCCTGAGATATATCGCACGGAAAGGATCGCGAGGCCTGACTGATTAACGTAGTAAGACTACGTTTAGAAGGCAGCCATCTTGCAATCCCTAATCAAAGATCTTCGGCTAGCGGGTATCGCTCTCTCTCTGGTTTTTCGGCCAGTTAATATCAACACACAGTTCAACAAATGGCTTTAAAACGAATTAATAAGGTACGTGAACGAATAGGCGTATAAGGCCTAGCGCGTTTTTAACTATCGTACATCGGTGTGGTGTGTGTCGAACACGGTTGAACGCCCTTAACGATTTTGCAGTGAAGCAATGTGAGCCACGGCATTGAAAATCCTCGTAGCTTTTGCTACTTCATCCTCATCCTTTGCTATCCTTTTTTTTCGTTTTTCGCATTCCTTCGAAGGGTGCATCGAGTACGCACGATTTTAGACGTGCTTTATCGCGGTGAAGATGATTCGCGCACGCGGCACAGTGCCACTTTTCGTGCCAGTGGACTTGACTGGAGGTGACAGTGAATTTCGACGAAATTTTCTGTGTCTTTGCTGAATATCACCCGGAAGTAATGTAAAATTGTGTGTTACATACGTCTATATATATGTATGTATGTATACGCGTGCGTGTATATACATATATATGTATATATGGATGGCTACTATATGTATATATACACACACACAGAGAGAGCTATAGATACTCTAGTAAATTACTAAAATACCATTAGTGCCTTTGTGGACATCTTGTACCTCAAGGTAGCACCCTTCGTTTTTTTTATCCTTCAAGTTCAACTCCCTTTGTTAAGAAAGTGTTATTCGCTACAATATCATGAAGCGCATCGGTAAGACAGAGCAGTCTCTTGTACGATAACTTTGCATGTACAGTTTTCTTGTAATGAAATTCGTTGTCTGAACAAAGTTTGGTGTATCGGGTAGTTGTGATAACAAAAGACTGAAGTTTTATAAATTTTTGATCGTCTGCAGGGAAATCCGAAGTCTTTGATCTTTTTATGCCCTTCTATTAGCACGTTGTATTAATCCTCGGTTTAGAGACAGTCCAATGATGCTTGGAAATTGCTATGTAAAATATTATAATAATTGATTGTCGGTCATAGATATAAAAGTGGCTGGTGAACCTTTTCAGTATAATGTCCTTTGTAAGAATATATTATAATAAAAGTATTGGAATAATTGGGGCATGTATCGTGTTGGGATGCTTCCAGTACTTCCTTTATATGAAAGATTATATTAAGGAAGTACTTAAAGATATGAACTACTATGTGTATGTTAGACCTACAAAGGATAAAAATAATGATGCAATGTGGAATAGATGGCAGGTCTAACATTACATAGGTAAAAAAAGTATGATCTAAAAATAAAACTACCTTGTATAGATATATGAAGTATCGCATTATAAGCTTCTATTGAATGCCCAAGGAATTTTATATTATTTTTTTATATTATAATCCCAGCAAATTATTTTCAATGCACTTTCACTCATGATTTTTGTCAAATTTTAGGAACTTCAGGACCTTGGAAGAGATCCACCGGCGCAATGCTCTGCTGGCCCTGTTGGAGATGATTGTAAGTTTTTGTACTTTTCATATCATTGAGTCATCATCATGAGTTGCACTTATGTCACTAATGTATTATTAGAGCTGATTCGTTCTCGTTAAATTTGTGATTTTCTACCGATAGTAGACCAATGTAGAGACCCAGAATTTTTCATTTTGGCATGACGTATATAGGTTCACATTCTATTGCTGTAATAGCTATAGATATTTATAATATGTATACTTGTTCTAGTATTCCACTGGCAGGCTACTATTATGGGACCAGTAAGTATCGTTCTTTATTCAAATTCTATATAAATTGATTATATCCCTTTCAACACTTTTATCTTGCTCGCATACTTCCCTATTGTCACAAAAATCAATATGATCTTTACAAGAATAGAAGCTTTTTATTTTCTGCGATACTCAAAAAATAAAAATGTTTTGCAGCCTGACAGTCCGTATCAAGGAGGCGTGTTTTTCCTAACAATTCACTTTCCTACAGATTACCCGTTTAAACCACCTAAGGTAAGTAGAATTTACTGGAGATTGTGCTTTCGACATTTCTACCGGGAGATCACAAAATGAAACTAATTAAATATACAATCACCACAGGTTGCTTTCACGACTAGAATTTATCATCCTAATATCAACAGTAACGGAAGTATTTGTTTGGATATACTAAGATCGCAATGGTCGCCAGCACTTACTATATCGAAGGGTATGTATCACTTAACTTGCACTTTTCAATCCAATTGTCTTAATGTAACCGGATCTGTTTTAAAGCAGCAATCGGGTATAAAGCTAAGACGTACACTTTGACATTTCTCTCATTCGCGAAATTTTGTAATTATATCGTTACAATGTCATGTTAAAAATGTTCACTTAAAGGATGACAGTACATGGAAATAATCCAGGTGTTACCTTACTAATGATTTCAGTGTTACTGTCAATATGTTCTTTGCTCTGCGATCCAAATCCTGACGATCCATTAGTACCAGAGATAGCAAGGATATACAAAACTGACAGGGAGAAATACAATGAATTGGCACGCGAATGGACGCGCAAGTATGCCATGTGATGCGCCAATCTCCGTTGACCTCAACATCCGAACGCCACCAACAAGCAGCCCCAGCCTATTGCCACTTATGCATCAGCACAGATTGAAATTAGTTATGGCTCGTCTACTTTTAAACTTAAGCCGCGACTCAGGCCCGAAGAATCCTCTCTCAGGCAGGCGTCGACGAACTGTGGAGTTTCCCTTCGCCCTGGGTGGCCCGCGAATACTAAGACGTTGCCACGATGGCAATCAAGGCAATTTTAAAGGTGGTCACACACGCGCGTATACACGACACACACACGAACACGTACACGCACAGATACACACATACACACACGTACAACATTATATACATAATTCAGATTACGAAAAAGGAAAAAAAAGGAAAAAAATGAAAAAAAAAACCAACAGACATGTCCGCTTTGATTTTCATAAATAAAAAAACGGGAAAAAATGAACATATGGAGGTTGAGAGAGATTGAGAGATAGACATCAACAAACAAACAAACAAAAATAATACAAAATACAATTACAACAACAAGGCATAGGAGAGTGAAAGTAGGATTTGTATTTCAATTGAATAGTTTAATTTTTAATTATTGTGCTTATGGATAACTGTAATATTATTATTATATATACACACCTACTTTCTCAGTGAAACGAAAAGATACAAAAAACTTCGGATATAAAAACCTTCGAACTGACAGCACACCGATTGTTAGTCTAAAACGAAACAACAGCAACAACAACAAACAAAAAAAACGCAAGTGAGCAATGTTTGCCCGTCCCCCCCTGGAATGATACGGTCACTTTTTTGTAAGACTGGGCTATATATAAATACTAATGAAACTATACTCATACGTTTTGTTCAATTATTAAAATTACCTCACCTCGTCGTTGATAAACAAGAAACAATACTACGAAGAACTTGACAAATTAAAATTTAAAAACCATGTCGCCGAAAACGATCGTTTGTAATTTGTTGTATGATTAAACAAAAATTTATCGTTGCGTTTTTTCCTACGATCGACTTCTTTTTCTTTTCTCTTTATTCTTCTTCCTTCTTTTTTCGTTGAAATGCGTCTAAGCGCATTCCAAGCGAGAACCGGCAAAATGGCGATCGAAAATAATTTTTTCGCCGGTCTTTTCGACTTGCGGACGATGGGGAGAAAAAACTTACACGAAAAGAATAAACTAAAAAAAAAGAAGTATGGAAATTGTAGTCGTCGATGTTGTTCGTTTGGTAAACGATAAATAAGTAACGTAGGTTTAATAAAAAAAAAAAAAAAAAACAAAGATCGATCCGAGTTCTGTCCGTTCTGAAGTTTCAGCATGAATCATGTTAAGAAGTAGACTATAATTAAAAAATATTTCAGTAAGCGAGAACAAAAAACGAGAGAAAGAGAGAGAGAGAGAGAGAAAGAAAATGTAAAAAGAGAAGACACTTTTTCACCTCCCCTACCCCTATTCAACAATTTTGTCGTTCTTAGTATTATTTACAATACATATATATATAAATAAATATTTATATATATATATATATATGCCGGATCATGAAAACGCCGACCGTTGATCTGCAACGTCGTTATACTCATGTTAATATATATATTGCTATTATTATTACTATTATTATAATTATTATTATTATTATTATTATTATTATACTTATTAATTTTGCGTGCGAGTTTTCATCCACTCGGGTCTTTGCGTTTTTCTGCGGCAAACCTTCGCTGATCCTTAGTTCTAATCTCGAGATCTCCTTTCATCCACGATGATAAATATATGTATAAACCAAAAAAAAAAAAAAAAAGAGTAAAAAAATTCGGCAAAATCGCAGGAGAAAAAGGTTTTAGAAATAAATTTTATCGAGGCTTACGCTTATCGTGTTGTACGCTGTACTTGTGGGTTGTGGTTGCGAAGTTGAGATCAGAGCGTTATTATAATTCTTCTTCTTCTACTTGAAACTTAACTTGTATATCTGCCCCCCCCCCCCCTTTGCAAGATCTCGCGTGAGTGTGTGTTGAAGCGATGATAATTATATGCGTACATACGTTTAGTATATGGCTGTGTGTGTGCGTGCGTGTTTGTATATACATGTTGGGCACCAAAAAAAACGTGTATATCATATATACACATGCATGTTAAATGCAAATATTGTGTACATGTGTTTACACACACGCGCATACATATGCGCGCACGCGTTAAAAATACAAAAGATGTGTGTATATACGCGTACACTTGTGTGGTGTCGTATACAAGAAATGTTCGTGTATATGTGTACGTATATATATGCACATATTAAAAGTACGAAAAATAAGGATGCACTATTCTTTCCATCTTTCTTTTTTTCCTTTTTTTTTTTCTCCTTTAAGCATCGTTAAACAATGTTTCAGCTTTCTAAGAATAAGTAAGCTTCTAGGCGAGTTTCGTGCCAGTGGCGTGTGGATGTGAAGGATCACGTTATTAGAAGTTAAGCGACCGATCGTGTTACACGCGTGTACACCCCCCCCCCCTTTTTCCTTTCTTACGTACGTATATTAAAAACTAAAGAGAAAAGAAAAAGTGTGTGAGAGAGAGAGAGAGAGAAAATTTACATCGACGAGGAGATGTAAATTCGTTTGATTTAAACGGAATGTATTTACTCTCATTATTCTGTAATTTAATTACGAGTAAACGATGCGAGTAACGATGATTATGATGGCGAAGATAGAAAAGAAAAGGAAAAAAAAAGAAAAAAACAAGCAAAAAATAACTGAGAGAGAAAAAGAAAAATCTGGAAAATGCGACTCCGAGGAATTTTGCAAACGCCCCACCACTTTTTCCCCCCCTCACTCCATCACTTTTTTCCCTTTATCCTATCGATTAATCTATTATCGTTTTTGATCGTCTATCAGGAACAAAATAAAAAAAGAAGAACACGTTCGAAAAAAAGAGAAACTATTCGTGCGTAATTAATTGATAAATAATTAACGTCGCGAACGGACGGCGGACATTTTGAATAACTTATCTTGTGTACATTTTAGCATTAGCCCTTTATATAAATAAAGTCCACATGATGATATATATATATATACACACGATGATTCCGCAAGACTACTGACTCACCTAAAGAACAAAAAAAAAAAACATAAGTAATAACGCGGAGGGAAAAGAGAAGAAAGGAAAAATTCGAGGCTAAGTAGGATCTATCGATCGGTCAGTGCGAAAGCGTGCTCGGCCTGCTTTCTCGATCTCTGAAGGAAGGATCGAAATCTTTCGCCTCTTTCTTTTTCATCTCGGACAGCAAGAGGAGCAGCGAGGTGAAAGTAGACGCGTAGGATCGCGCAAACCTCGTCTCTTCCTAGATCTTCCTACAATTATCCTTTTTTTTTTATGTTTATCTTTATTTCATTCTCAAGGCTAAAAATATAGCTGTAAAAAGGAATGATTTATACATTTTTTTTCTCTTTCGTGACATGTTTCTACTCTGTATTCCAAATTTGTCTCATACGCCATATTTGTTTCCTACATTTCCAAATTTGATTTTCTGGTGCATATTCTCATTGAATAGGATAAATGTAGGTATTTATCATTCCAATTAATTTAATTTACAATTTTACGAAATTGTCGATTGTAATAAATGAAAGAAGAGATGAAAGTAGATTCCCTTAATGATGGAGGATAATTTTTCGCATACGTAAGTACATTTAGAAGAGGCCTCTCGATCGAAAGCAGTCTCGTACACATTCGCCCTTCCGTTGCCGCCGTCGTCCATCGCTCGATGATCGTGCGAGGCTTCGCACTCTACTCTCGGACCCGCGGCAATCTAGTCTCAGTGCCGAGCACGACGCGATCGGTAACACCGAGGCGTCGGGACGCCCTCGTTCTTGAACATTATTAGGAAAGAAAGTTTGAGGGATTGTGCAAAATTTAAATATTTCAAATATATGTCGAAAATGTGCTGATATCTTCGAAATTGACATCGGCGTGTGCAGTTGGTCGTTCGTGTGCGCGAGACTCATACTTTCACAATTTTTCTTCTGTTTTTCTTTTTTGTTCGTAATATTGTTTTACGAGGTACGTTCTTGTCATTTTTATTTTTTATTTTAATAATAATATTTTCGAAGGATGTGTTTCTTTTTGTGGACAAAAATTGAATTTTTTTAATTAATTTTCATTTCATCTGGATCTTTAAATCGAATCATTGTGTATTTACAAATAATTTGATCGTGTTAATTTTGTATTTTATTGTACGATAAATTTTTTAAATGTGAATGAAAAATTCTTTTTTTTCTCCATAAAGTCCTAGCGAAATATTTCTTTTGTGATTTTGATCATCCAGAACGTTCAAACCACATCACGAAATTCCTCAAAATTAAACAATTATCACTCATATTTTTTATTTTATCGAACATCTTCGAACTTTCGAGTCCTGTTTGAACTTCATTCGTCGCTAAAAGAAACTGTTCTTCTCGCTACGCTCCTTTTCAATGAATCCCGCGATTATCCTACCTAACAGCTGTCATTATAGTTGTTACTCACGTCGTTCGTTGAATGGTTTGTAAAAAAGATCTATTGAATCTTTAGTTTGCGCGTCGTTAAACCGAACAAAACGATTGGACGGAGTACGAATTTTATTCTCCAGGATCCTGATATCTCGAAATGACACAAGTTTCTACTATTCTTCTTTTATAACAAAAAAAAAAAAGAAGTCGAACGAATAATTGCGACAATTTTACTTTTCTCTTTTACCATTGGCGTAGAAATCAGAAGGAAAGTGGAATCCTTTTCGTCACTGACCTTGCGTTTTACGAAACGAGCGAAGGCTACGAAACTTTTAAAGCGAACGTGCTTTCGAATAATAAATATTAATAATAACGATAAGGAACGTTGAGCATCGCGAATTTGATATCAGTTTCGATCTTAAAAGAAAGCCAATGAGTTTCTAATTTCCATCTGAGATCACGATTAATTCTTCAGACTGAGTGTCGAGAACGCGGACATTGGTCTTATCTTCTTGGAAAACGTGCTCGTGTTCAGATGAAGATGGACTTTGATCCGATCAACCGTCTATCTTGAAATTTGCACGAAATTGTTTAGAATATTTCTGCGTTCGTTACTTTTTCGTGACTCCCTTAATCGAATGGTTCGTGTATTATCAGTCAAAAAAAAGATTTCAAACAAAATTTATAATATTGTTTATGAAATGTTATTTTTACAAAGTAAACAAAATTATTATTAAAGGAAGCAAGGTCTCGGTCATTTCCGAAGGATGCATCTCATTAGAACGTCACGTGCGTTATGCTAATATCGATTGCTCTCGTATTATAAAATAAACGAAGCTACAATTTTCCATGATTTCGTGCGTGTGTAAAAAGAACCACGTCAAATATATGAATATTTTAACGTATGGGAAGAGAGTGAGTTCGTTCATCTTTCTCTTTGGACTTTCTCGTAGATTAAACCCGAGAGATTGTGTCCGGAGAGAGTGACCAGGCGATCTTTTCAAGTGCGTAGAAAAGAGAAGGAGGAAAAGAAAAAAAAAAAAAATTCCAAGCGCAAATTTAACGTTGGCCTCCTTCTTTCTTTTGCCTCTTCATCTTTTTCTTCTCTCCTAACGATTAGAAATTCGGACATTACGGTCTTACTTTTACTGGGATAAAGAGATTCGTTTTTGGTGCAACGAAAATCGGGTCAGATATAAAAAAACAAGATTTCGCCCGTTAATTATTGACCATTTTTTATTTCTTTCAACTTTTTTCTCCCTCTTCGCTTTCCCTCAAATCTCGCAATCCGCATAGCAGTAAATTTTTTTTCTTCGATTTCTAACGATCGAACGATTTTCCTTCTCAACGAAACTCCCTTCAGCGAAAGTCACATCACGATCGCTATACTTTGCTACTTTATTACTTTTCGATCATAAATTCTCCGAATATATGTATTATACGTAGCACGTTCTAAATCTATTCTACGTTTAGCGTTTCACGGGTGTTCGCTTTTGAGGGAGAAAGTTATGACCTATGCGTCGCGGTACGGTATCCCTTTTTTATTATTATTACTGTTGTATTTGTTTCTTTTATGTATGTATATATTATACATACATAAAAGATAGTTACATCTTGTACGTATGAGACGATGATCGAATACAATGTTAGGCAGAGGAAAAATATATCGGCCGGTCCGATGATGAAATTACTGGCCGGCGTGGAGGAGGTGAGCGGCCCGGTCGAGGACGAGTCACCTAATGAGAAGCTTCACAATAATAATGAAGTCGAGACGATACAGGATCAACTTCAAGCCTTCGTTAGAAAGGTCAGTATTACATATATTTTATCAACAATTTGTTGACTTTACAATTATTTTCAGATATTATTATTTCATGATTGCCTTTTTACTATAAAAGTATATTTCAATTGATAACCCTTAATCCTTGAAGAAAAAAAAATATTCTTCGTTTATTTAAAAAATAAATTTAATGGAACAATCACGTTAGTTAAAGTAAATATGAATTTCAACGATTTCGTAAAACCTGCTAACTTTCACAAGGTTCTCGCAAAACTATGATCCACGATACGCTCCGTTTCTCCTGTCGCATTTCCGGCTTACAGTAAACACACATACGTGATCGTCTGAAGAATATAGGTTGAACAATAATTTTCTAGGTTTCACTGTACCTTCATTTTTCCTTACGAGAAGCTCGAATGACAGAGCATGGATCCTATTTATGATTTTCTCATGTGAGATCGAAGAATCGATGAAGGTGAAAAATCGATTTCACTAGCTGAATTCGTATGTGTGTGAATATGTGAACCCGCTGCCGTAAACTTGACACACTCGAATGAAAGGCCGGTCCCGTTGTGACCCACTTCCACGCTTTCCTATCTCGCGATATGAACATTCGTAAGATGATAGTTTGAACCTTTCCGCCATTTTTATTTATGATTATGCGAATATTATTAAAAATCGGTTTTTTTTTGTTATTGATCTATCGATGGGATACTATATTTTAAGAAAGATCATCAATTTAAAAAATCGAAGATAAATATTTAATGTCATTACTATATTGTATATTAACGAAGCTCATATAATTATTACAAAGTTACAAAAAGTATGTATGTTTAAAAAATATCCTTAAATCGCTTGGTTTGAGATTAGAAACATAAAAATCGTTCGTTCGCACACGAACAACGTCGGAGGTCGATTTCTGTTACGTAATCGAGCCTTTTCTGATTTCCGTTCCTTATTCGTATAGGTGAAACGCATAATACGTTTCGTTGCAAATGGAGAACAAAGACCTGTCTCATTCGATCGTTTCTTCCCATTTTCTACGATATGATCATTTCCTTATGCAATTGATTCGTGGTGGTCTACGATCGTTAAGCTTGTTTGATACGAAGTTTCTTATTTTATTTCTCTAATTGGTGAATTTTTTGTTATATAACAACCGTAAAAGTTAAAACAATGAATAAATAATAACATCGCTAAAAATAACGATAATTACTACGATCGTTAAACTTGTTTATTACGAAGTTTCATGTTTTATCTCTTTAATCGATGAATTTGTTGTTATCTAACAACGGTAAAAGGTAGAACAATAACATTATTAATACATTGTTAATTGTTTAAAAAGATATAAAAAAATATCAAGAGATATAATAAATGTGTATATTCGATTTTTTTACAGTTGGATCACGTACCAGCGGAATCGCCGATCAAGGGTGAAGTATCGTTCCAAGATGAAGAAAAAATGAGACGATTGTTACATTTCAACGACGCACCCGAATACCTTCAGCACAATCCTTTCATACTTCACGGATATCGAGGATACCTCACCACAAAATTATGTATCGAGAGGTAAGAAACCTCTGAAGTGTATTAACTATGCAGAAACGTACGTACTATATTGAAATATGCTCGAGAGAACTTTGATCCGTATTAACCTCTCGTGAAACGTTGACCATCACAATGAAATCGATTATATCGAATATTAATTTCATTCCTCCATTGATTTGAACCATTATTTTCTTGATCGATCGCTCGAAGAATAATCTAATACAATAAAAGAAATTTGAATAAAACTTATTTGAATTTATTAATATTTGTGTTATTTAACAATTAATCGACTCTTTTTTTTTATAGCATATTCTGGTGGACGAACGAAACGATCAACATATGGAGTCATATTTTTGGTTGGATGCTATTTTTTGGACTGACACTCTACGATCTTTGCCTGTTAAATATTCATGCACCTTTCGGTGACAAAGTCATCGTGGCTCTATTACTGATTTGTTTTCAAGTAAGTCTAGCTATAATTATTATGACAATTGTCATTGACCACAATCATGATCACAGTCGTTACAAAGCTTATCCTTAATCATAATACCATGAATACTATCATCAGTCATAATCACGTCACGATATACACCTGGACCGATGACAATTGCGATTATTATAACTGGTGACATATTTGGTTAAAAAAATCCTTCTTTTTTTTTAGGTATGCATGATCCTGTCATCCGTCTATCACACGTTTTCTTGTCGAAGCGAAAAGGATTACTGGTGTTTCTTGTCGTTCGATCTCTTCGGTATCGCTCTCAGCCTCCTATCGATTTACATGTCCGGCGTTTACTATGCCTTTTGGTGTCACAAGGTATGTGGCACGACGATCTCGCGATTATTTTTCTCCCTCTCTCCTTCCCATCCTCGATTGGTTACCAACGATCAATAATTTCAGTTCACTGGGTCGTTTCTAGATTCTTTATTATTTTTCTTCTACGACCCAATCTTGATCATCGTAATTAGTCCGTTCTTAAATCACGAAAATTTATTTCTGACATAACTGTTCGATATGTTTGTGATTAACGATGGAAGAAATTTATGGAAATCATTCAAAGAGATCGATTAATAATAATAAACAAGTATATTATTTACTATTTCTTTTTTATATTAATTACTATTTGACATTAAATCTATTCAATTTTGTCTGATAATTCCTAATTATCCTATTGATTACCCACTAAACATAATTAATAGTTATCAAATAAGAATAATATAATTTTTTCAGGACCTACAACAATTTTATCTGATCACGGTCCTTGTGATCTTCCTATTCGCGATGACACTGCAGATACCGAGTTTGAACGTAAACGGGAACGTCAAACTGATCGTTTTCGTCGCTTGGGCAGCTTATGGAGTGCTGCCAACACTGCATTGGAGTATAGCGATGGGTGGTATGGACAATCCGATCGTTAGAATGCTTTTACCGAGGGTCCTTGGGATGTACGTCATCAGCGGTGCTGCTTTCGCGATATATTTGTCCAAAATACCCGAAAGATTCTTTCCTGGTAATTTATTTTCATATTTCATTATCATTTTTATCGATCGTGTGATATCGTAAGGTGACACGTGGTATTTACACCATCACGTGGTATCATCAAATATCACGTGGTATCACATAATGTCACGTGGCGATATAATATCGATCCTAATGATATTTAGCATATTTATGAAGACTACGGTAATAATCACTTTTTATCATCTACTTTTTTTTCCTTTCATTTTTTAGGTTGGGTCGATTACGTGGGTTCGTCTCATCAATGGTGGCACGCGCTGGTCGTGTTGGCACTTTACTATTGGCACAATACCGGTATGCTGTACGTTGAATACAGGATGAACCATGGTTGTCCGGCTAATATGCGATTATGACATACGGACTATGACGGTCAGTCTGGTAAGTCTATAATAATGGCTTTTGGATTTTTATCAAAATTGTTGGGTATTCCTATTCTTTTATTTATGTTTTAAAGATAATTTATCATTTAAAAATTGTTTCTTTCAATTTCCATAGCACCACAATTCAACATGGACTGCGCCTGCGCGATGGAGATGAACTTCGCTTGGCATATACTTCAGAGACAAACTGACTCCTACAGCACCGAAGCTTTAACAGGTTTCTGTGTACTGGACAATCCATTTGGGATGTATGTAAAAAGCTAGATGAAAACTGCAGCGGAATGAGATAGTAGGAAATAGACAACGTGGGTTAAAATGCACAAGAATATGCAGGCAGCTGTTGCAGGTGAAGAATGAACATTTTGTTTGTTCTGTTATGAAGAAGAAAATAATAAGTCCGAGTTGAAAGTAATATAAACAAATGCTAGGTGCGCGTGATTGATCGTTAGATACATAATTAAAGTTCGTTCGAGACACGAACAAGCATGGACATAGACTGTTTTCGCTGGAATCGAGTTTCCAAAGCGATGAGAAACAAAAATGTTGGGCGAATTGGGCAAACAAAATTGATCGATCTTTTGTTTCTTTCTTTCGAAACATCATTCATAGGCACGCTTCCTTCGTTGGCTCTCGAGCTGGGAAACTCGTGCGCGAAATATTTATAAGCTTCCTGTTGTCCTTTTTTTTTTTTTTTTTTATTCGTTCCTCTTTACTTTGTGTGTCTTTTTTTCACTCTTCACGGCGACTCGTCCACGCGAATCAATATTTATGAATCGTCGTTGCCGTCATCGTGTGTACGAGTAATCGTGCATAATTCATCAACGATCGAATTTTTTAAGTCGCTTTGTTAAACGAAGCAGACGACAATTTAAATCGTTTCTGTATTTCTTTTTTCTGTTTTTTTTCGCTTCCTTCACTTAGCCACGTAGCTTTTACGTAAAACGGTTTAACATCATTTAACAACAAGTTCACCATTTTGTGAGTTCTGTCATTATACGTTTTACTTTAGCCGTAGTTCGTTTCAGTGTCACATGTTCGACACACATTACCTTAATCTTTTATTCGCGAATCTATTTATAAACGAGTGTGCGATGTGCATGATATAAGTGCTACGATGCACTTCCTAGCGATACGGTAGCACTTGTCACTTCGATCGGCCGTCTTTTAAGATTCCAGCCGCTTTCCGTTTTAATATGAGCTACACATGGTAAAAGAAAAAGCAAATGATAATAAAAATTATTGCGATGTTGATTTTATTCTCGTAACGAAATTATTGTTAACCTGATCCATTCTAAACGTACCTAAATTGATGTTAATTGTAAAAAGAAAATTTAATAAAAGTTGACCTTAAATATTAGTTGGAAATAAGAAGAAACACATTAATAATACTATCGATTAATATATCAGATCGAAGAATTTAGTTTTTCACTTCGATTTAAATTCTATATTTATGTATGATCTTTTAAGAATTATCATAGCAAAAGTTTCGATGAAATAGTTCCTAAAAATCATAATGCGCCTGAAGATATGCAGCACACCGTTCACTGTCAATAATACTGCCTGTGAGCGCCATCCATTAACGAGAAATGTCAAAAAAACAAAACAGTGAAGATTTCAAGCAGATATCTACTATACCGACTCAGAAAGTAAGTTTGGCCACAGACGAGGTATAGGATAGACCTATCATGCAATGTAAATTTTTGTCCCACGGTACTGGGGCTACGTAGCCCCATTACCATTTTAGTGTCGCATGCGACAATATCGGTTTAAAATGGAAAAAAGGCAACAGCGCTACCGAATCGGTAGGAATTAAAAAGAAAATCATTTTCGCGGTATCTTCATTGCAGATAGTGATCGATTTTTAACAAAAATCCTGATGTATGCATCATGATTTTTGCCAAAATGGCCACCACCGCCGATTTCAATGTTTAATGGCTCATTTTAAAGATAAAAGCATGCAGAATAATGTTTCGTTGTCCGTTTTTCGATATCGTTAAGCAATGATGAGAAATTAATCTTTTAAGTGTCGGAGTATGGGTCTTTTTCAAGCTTCAAACTGCTGTATCTTTCCTACCAGCCATCCGATCGAAACGAGACTTGCATATTCGTAAAGAAGAGACTTTACTCTTTCGAATCTTGTGCATACATCATGATTTTTGCCAAAATGGTCACCACCGCCGATTTCAATGTTTAATAGCTCATTTGAAAGAGGAAAGCATGCAGAATACTGTCCCGTTGTCCGTTTTTCGATATCTTTAAGCAATGATGAGAAATGAATCTTTTAAGTGTCGGAGTATGGGTCGTTTTCAAGAGAAAAATTGCTGTAACTTTTTAACCAGTAATTCTATCGAAACGCGACTTGCATATTCGCAAAGAAGAGACTTTCCTCTTTCGAACAAGTATTTGATCGGGCAAATTCGAGATACTTCGATTTTTGACAAAAATCCTGACCTATGCATCATGATTTTTGCCAAAATGGTCACCACCGCCGATTTCAATGTTTAATGGCTCATTTTAAAGATAAAAGCATGCAGAATAATGTTCCGTTGTCAGTTTTTCGATATCGTTAAGCAATGATGAGAAATTAATCTTTTAAGTGTCGGAGTATGGGTCTTTTTCAAGCTTTAAACTGCTGTAACTTTTTAACCAGTCATCCTATCGAAACGCGACTTGCATATTCGTAAAGAAGAGACTTTACTCTTTCGAACGCGTATTTGATCGGGCAAATTCGAGATGCATCGATTTTTGACAAAAATCCTGATGTATGCATCATGATTTAGAAAGAAGAAAGCATGCAGAATACTGTCCCGTTGTCCGTTTTTCGATATCGTTACGCAATGATGAGAAATTAATATTTTAAGTGTCGAAGTATGGATTATTTTCAAGGGGGGATGAGATTCTCGTCCTTTATTGCAACAGATCTATTGATGTTACCAACTTCGATTATTGGGTCGAATATGATTCCTAAATTCACCGCTCCATATGGTAGAGGGCGTAAATAAACGTCTGTTGTTTTGCACGATCGGTATTTCAGTACATGGGACGCGAAGTCCCATAAGATGATAGGTCTATCCTCGTCTGTGGTTTGGCCACAGAGAAGGTATAAGAATAGACCTGTTTACCGACGGAGTCCAGGCCCACCGGCCCTACTTGCTGACTCACCGATTTACACAGGGCCTGACAGTCTTTAAAAGTATCTCGTCGGTGCTACAACTTTAAATTTATATTACAAACGCTTAGGGTAACATATAGAACTTTATCAAACGAACAACACTTGTGAACGCCATCTGCGATTGGTATTACCGATATGATTATCCATAAATATATACAAACATACATATGTAGTACACTCTTTATGAAGTGTATGTATGTTACATCTTGTAGGAACAATTAAGACATAATGTATCTTTCTTCCTACTAATAATTTTTCGATACATTCTTTTCTATCTAACTTCCTGTTTTTCCACACACTACTTTAGTAAGAATAACTACTTATTACTTTTCTTTCTATTACTTGTCTCCAAGTTTCATGTACATAATCCAAATGTTAATAATTTTGAAAAATCAAGCGATGTTTTGCCTCTTTTATTCATAGAATTTATAATACACGAATTTCTGTATAGATGGATGAAAAAAAATTGTGTCATACCGCTATTCGTTTTTTCGCGGCATTCTAGTTGCAAAGCATTCTGGACCGATAGAAGACCCTGATAGAAGACCCTAATCGTGAGCCAATAAGAACCGTAGGATATCTGCGGACATTTCAGTCTGAAACTCGGTCGAGTAATTTTCGTTGTCGGCTGAAGTGCGCAAAAATTTTTAAGTAATTTACTTCAATTTGAGAATTCTGCATTAAACAAACGGAATAGAAAATCATAAACGCTTCCCTGTGCTTTTTTTTAGTGAAAGTGTCCTTTACAAAAAAGGTATGTTTATTATTTTAATAAGACATTTTTAAACCGAGAGTTTTGTCTATACTTGAAAAAATTATTTTGGTTTTTGATCTGCCAAATGTAATACGCTATATAAATAAATCTATTAAATATGATTTCGATCGGAATTTCAATCGCGTGCGGGTAAACTGTTATACTTGTTAAGCCATATCGACAAAACAATATCCTCCCGCGTTTCATCCCATTCGTTAATATTATACCGATATTTAAGTTCACCGAAACGTTGAATGTTTGAGAATTTAAAGTTCTTGTTATGCCATCGGTCGATATACACGCTGTCGTTAGGATCGCTCATTTTCCATTTTTGAGGTGTTTTTAATATTTTAATATGTACATACTGTTATATTTTACGTGTTTAAACTTCATCTTCAATTCAGCAAAATTTTCTTCATCACAGAATTGACATGTTAAAGATAACTAATGATGTGTTTCGTGTATTTATTTTCTTTATAGTTACGTGACTCATGTTTTACAATTTAAATGACAATTTTTTTTATTGTAACTCGTCAGAATGTTTATGTCATATCAGTGATCACTGAAAAGTTATATATATATTGTCATAAAAAAGTATGCGTGTAAGAATACATTTTTTATTATTGTGTACCTTATAGAACAGACAAAATGTCGGACAGAAAGGCTGTTATCAAGAATGCGGATATGTCTGAGGAGATGCAGCAGGACGCCGTTGATTGCGCTACTCAAGCTTTGGAAAAGTATAACATAGAAAAGGTATGGTTGTTATAACTCTTTTAGTTTCTTGCATGGTATCGATTCATTTTTGATAACTAGATAAATAAATGTAAAAAATAATAAGCCTATGATTGAGTTTGGAATATTGGCTCCAATTTACAGCATTTCTTATTTTATGTGCTATTATAGAAATGCTGAAAATTTGAAGTCTCTAATAAATTGCATTGAAAAAAATAAGAGTAAAAGATATAAAGAAGTGCGTTACAGCTTTATACTTCCAGCTGTTGCTTGTACCTTTGATCTTTTCTCAACCAAATTAAAGTTTTTCCATTAATAAAAAATATATAGTGCAATTATATGCATCATCATGGTTAATCACAATCAAATTGTGTTTAATTAAATTTTTTGAACAGCTTATAGACAAGTTGATATAGCATACGTCATTCTATTAAAAATACATTAGAGAACATTTTAACTGAATTTGACATAGAGTACCTATGACCCATTTTCATCTATGAAGTATCAATGACTGTTTATTTTATGGTTACAGGATATAGCAGCATTTATCAAGAAAGAATTTGATAAAAAATATAATCCCACGTGGCACTGCATTGTAGGACGTAATTTTGGAAGTTTTGTAACGCACGAAACAAGACATTTTATATATTTCTACCTGGGTCAGGTAGCCATCCTTCTCTTTAAGAGTGGATAAGCTGGTTTCTACTCTTACATCTTTTCTTTCTTCTTTCCTCCTTTCCTTACTGATACTATACAGAACACAAAATTACCGTACCATGTGTAAAAACCAACTGCATTATGAATATAAAATTTGCTTTAAAAATAGTAAAGCGTACTCCTAACAAACGAAGTAAGAAGTATCAACATTATCAATTTGACATTCTTAATAGCTAAATATTTGGGAAAATAGATTGAGAATGTATGTAAAAAAAAAATCAAAGGGTAGGGAACTATCTGAAATTATTGGCATTTTCTCTAATATTTTAAAATGTATAGTAAATGCTAAAACTTTGTTGTGTTCTTGTTTTATATTAGGTAAGTACGTGAGGTCGAAGCTAGGAATTCACTTGGACCATGCCGACTATTCCATATGCACACTACACACATGACTGTGACGTATATGAAAGAGCGAACGTCACTGTGCTTTAGACACGCTTTCACTGTAAGCAAAAATTAAAACTTTGCATGTAACGCATCGATAAGTTTGTAAATTAGAAATTCAATGTCCCTACTGCACACAGAAAGTTATATGAGAATTTAAGTTATGTGAAATATCACAATCATAGGATAATATGGGACAAATGGGTTTCTATTTCATTACGAATAACATACGAAAAATAAAGATTTAGATTTATACAGTGTGGCGTTCTATAGTCTCGCATGAATCTGGTGAATTCCTATCTTAAGTTCTGGTTTAACATTCAAGAACCTGTATAAATATTTACACATACACACACATAAATAGACTATTTCTTATTTTGGACAAAGCAAGGAACATCTATAATTTCTAGTCTCTTTATACAACAATGAATAGAAGTCATGTGAAATGGGATGTTACGGATCGAGTGATTAAACCATTGCTTTGTTTTTCATTGTGACTCTTTGTTTAGGTTTAAGTTGATAATTATGCAAAGTTACTTGTATCAAGAAAACTTGTTATCAGATATCGATAACTGTTAAGAGCATATTAACATGTACAACACTACATTATATTTGAATCGTTTCCTACCTTAACAATATTTTATATTTTACATGGAACATTACAAAAAATATTATCCGACATCATAACTCTTAGACAAATGTTCGAAATCGTATCTCTTATTCTGCCAATTTTAGTTTGTATGTAACATTTAATACTTCGTATTATGGTACTTATACACGATAAATAAATAACTATACATACTATTTATGCACTGTGCAATCTTCAAGCAATTTTTCATGCAGTATTGATTATTTATTATAATGTTGCTACATTGTTCAAATTTTAAATCATATATTTAACATTATGCAAAGAATCACTTCGAATATTTTCTTTGCATAATTTCAATATTAATTTGTATGATGTAATCTGAATTAAATTGAACACCATATATAAGATTAATTTGGAAACATTAAGAATGCAAATACATAAATCATCTATAAAGCATATTTATTATTGCATTTGTGCAACTTTTAGGTAATTAATGTTATACAGAGAAACACTTTGTCTAATTTAATAGGTATATTTATATATCAACTGATACTGATCAAATATATTATCTTTAATCGATGATAAAAAAAAAAAAATTTAACATACTCAATAACAACCACAAAAGCTCTCTTTATCTGGCACTCATTCTAAAAAATATATCTCGAAAATTAAAATACAAATAAATAGATAATATTGAGTAGAATGTGTTCTTTTATAAATATGTTGAAGGTGAAATAAGGTTTACTCGCAAACTTTATCTTAATTCTCGTAGAAGAATTTAAACTGAAGGATATAGTAATCTCAATGAAAACGTGGAATGTTACATTTTGGGAATACGAAGAAGTATTGAGCTATTATTATTAAAACAAAACAAAGTTTATAATTTAATGCTGTGCACAACTATCTTGTTTTCCCTTGAACATCTAGATTAAAAAGCCAAATATATTTGTAGAATTATATAGAAAAAGCCTACATAATTTAACGATACATAAATCAACTATAAAAATCCAAATAAGTCAGGGGAAAGTTTATCAATCGCCTGCAAGGAGATAATGAATTTATGAAATAAGTATGCAAGCCATTATATGAATATTTTGTATTAAAATCTTATATTACAGATCACAACCATAGGTTTCCAGTCTTTACAAGGCTATATAGTTGCAAGGAAATTTCAATGTGTTTATGTTTTTGCAGATGCAACAGCTTTTCTTGCTGCTTCATCTAAGTTATTAGCTGTAATTATTGGCAAGCCAGAATCTTTAAGTAACTTTTTTGCTTCCATTACATTAGTACCTGTAAACCATGTAAAGTAAAAGAAACAAAATATAACACATATATTGCTTTGCTTGTGTACACAAGTAAAAAATAGTAACAATTCTTGCAACTAAAATGATTGGCAATATCGAAGACTTACTACAACAGTAACCAAATCAAAGTTGGTTTATTTTTCATTTTTATAACCAACTAACTTAAAAATATTCTTTTGAAAGAAAGAAAAATTATTCCAACCAATTTTATGGCTTTGCTGGATTAATTGGAAACTGAAATAATTTTTTTGATTTGATCAATTTTTGTAGTAAGTTTGCAATAACTAAATATTTTTGTTTCTCTTATTGAAAACCAATTACCTTCTAATCTAACCACAAGGGGTATTTTAAGACCTAAGTTACGTGCAGCTGCTATAATTCCATTTGCTATAGTAGCACAATTAACAATTCCTCCAAATACATTAACTAAAATAGCTTTTACTTTTGGGTCTGAAAAATTAATTATATCATAAAAATACATTGTACATACAAAATAATAACAATCTGTAAGCATACCTTCGCTTAGGATGCGAAATGCTTGATAAACTTGGTCCTCTTTTACGCTTCCACCTACGTCCAAAAAATTAGCTGGACTTCCTCCATTTAATTTGATAATATCCATCGTTGCCATAGCCAAGCCAGCTCCATTAACTGAGATTAAAATTAACAAAAATTGTGCTATTTAACATGATCAATATACTATAAACACATGCATATTATTGTAAACTACTAACCCAAACATCCTATGTTTCCATCCATTCCAATATAATTTAAATTAAAACGTAATGCTTCTACTTCTCTCGGATCCTTTTCACTAGTATCTTCTAAAGCAAAAAGGTCCTGTTGTCTGAATTGCGCATTATCATCAAACGAAATTTTCGCATCTACTGCAACAACTTGTTTATCTTTGGTTTGTACTAATGGGTTAATTTCAACTTGCAACGCATCAATATCAACAAATAATTTCCATAAATTCTTCAACTCTGAAACTGCCTTTGCATGTACTTCTGGGTCAGTAAATCCTAAGAAAGTACTTATATCTGCGCCAATACTATCATCAATTCCATGATATATGTCCAATGGGATAGTTTTTATTAATTCAGGTTGTTCCTTTGCAACAGTTTCAATGTCCATACCACCTACCGGGGATGCAATCAATACTGGCCCATTATGTTGTCGATCCATCAAAATACAAACATATTTTTCCGAAACAATATCAACTGATTCAGCAATCATAACTTTCTGTACCAAAATGCCATCCTTTGAAGTTTGTTTAGTAATCAGTCGATGACCTAACATGTTCTTTGTAACATCTACTACTGCTTTGGGACTATTAGGGAAAAAAAATATTTGGAATACATAAAAAAATCATAAAAAATAATTACTATTTCTATGATGATACTTCAGATACATGACATAAAAAATAAATAGAAGGTATGAATGTAACAAATTTTGCATATACTATTACAGGTGGATAAGTTAAAAAACTATATCAAGTGTATGTTATTAGTTTTCACTGAACATTATATAAAAAAGAATAAAAATTCATAATTCAAATTAAAATGAATATCAATGCACAAAGGCATGCTTAAGTGATATTTAGTCTTTCAAACAAAATTCAATATTAATAACAATGAAATAAAATGTAAATAATAAATGAAACATGATAAAAGTTATATACAGTAGAAAAATTCTTTTCAAACTTTATGAGGTCTCTCTGTTATAAATTGTAACAAATCCTATAATATAGGATATAATATATTATATAATATTACTTTTAACTTGTGTCTCAGGATATATATCGATCGCCATACTAAACATTGTTCAGGCCTAAATCACAAATGTCAAATACAAAGGATTAAAATATATATAGGATGACCCATGTAAAGAATTATAAACATGATTTTGATCTATTACATGGACTACCCGATACATAATATCTTTACGCATTTATTTTAACTTACTCCTTCGTAATATGTACACCACCTTTAAAACCATTATCAAACCATCCTTTACCACGTCCTCCTGCTAACACTTGAGCTTTGATAACATATTCATTTGCAACTAGAAAATAAACAAAAAGAAGTAAACGAAAGGTTCATAAGATTGTTCTAATATTTATCTATCAAGCGGAACATAACTAAATAAGCATTTTGATTAGCTTACTAAGCAAAATTATGTCTAATGCAAAATTACAGAAGATATATGATAAGCATATACTAACACAAATTCTTTAAAGCGGAGTTGGTCTTATTCAAATCATCGATGATTGCGAAATTCTGTACTGACACACCACAGTCTTTTAAAAGCTCTTTGCTCTGATATTCCAGTAAATTGAGTTTTCTACATTGTATCACTTCGCGTAAACGATTTTTTTTTAAGATTTGAGAGGATTGGAAAGACTTTGAAACAAATATTCGCAACATTCTTAACCTCAAAACTTAGACTCGGTAAATAGCTTAAAAAAAATAACACTTCTATTCCAATCAGAGACTTTCAACTCGTGTGACCTATATTGGGGAAAAGGACACCACAGAAACCGCATTTTTCAGCTGGGAGTCCAGATAACGTTCATCAACGATGATTGGATGAAGCTAATTCGCGCGAACAGCGTGTAGGTTACAATTTATGCTAATACTCATTGGAAATAATGTTTTATAAGATAAATTATAAATATATTACTCTCAAATAATTAGATTTTTTATATGATAAAAACAATATTTCTGGTTACCAACCATATGTATACTACTAGAACTACGAATATGTTGTGAGGAAACATAGGTTTTTTTTGCAGCTGGAATGCTTGACATTATCACGCTCTGTCTGTCAAGAGAACATTTTATCCAAATCCTTTTCATTGCTCACCACGTCAAGCACAGACCTTTCTTGTATAAAGATCTGTAAACATCTATACATGCTTCGTACGTGAAGAAAGAGTATTCAACGACGATATCAATGGCAAGGTGACAAACATCGATTGTATTGACAACACAGTCATTGATACGTAAAGATTTTACTCCAAAAGTAGTGTGCGTATTTTCATCAGGGCATGGGCACTCAATGCTTTAAGATAGGAGTCTTATTTGTCACCGCCAGTTTACAGGACTCGACAATACCAACCTACAACGATTTTATTTTAATTATTAAAATATATTTAATGCATTGATCCATTATCACATTTTTTTAATTATACAGAGCTTACCACTCCAAAATTGATAGTTTCTAACATTTTCATTATCGTGTACTTTATATAAAAATTAACCAATCAGCAGCGAGTATAATTTAAAAAGTTAGCGCTGCGATCGTAAGGCGGGAATAAAACAAACGACTAAAGGAACTTTGTTATTCACTTGTTATCAAAGTTGTTACATCTTTTCCTAGTTTTTCTGTTTTTTATTAATTTGTTATTGCCAGGAAATTCTCGTTTATTTTGGTTACTTCTTCTAGCTCGTATCGTTCATAGAATGTTGACTACTCTCCGTAGATTCGCTGGATGACGCACTTCTGTTCTTAAGTTTCCGATTAAAATTTGTTTCACGAGGACAGATATGTTTTTGTGGTTCGTTATCGAAGTACCATTGATACAGGACCTGGATTTTTATTTATAGTAATTGTAAAATTAAATATCAATAGTAACAATAAATGTTTTCTTACCCACATCATTCCGAATATCCAAAATATGTTCATTAGAGGTAATGCAATTATGACTTGCAAAACTGAAACTTTAAATTTGGTGATTCCATTTGATAATAACTTAGCGACCTGAAGTTGAAAGTTTTATTATTCTACGATCATTTGTTTCAAATTTGACTAGTAGTCAACTACAGTTTGCCTTTTGAGATTGAAAAGTATCCTTTCATTGTACTGTACATGTTTTTTTTATTTCATATAAATTTTAACATAACAAATATTCGCATTGAGTCCATTAAAATTATAAATACATTCGTAAATTCAATATGAATACTATGTGGTAGCAGTATCATTGTCAACTTCCATCTCTTCAATGTTTTCTTTTGTGTCATCGGTTGAAGCTAATCTAGTATAACCATTCTTTTTAGAGTAAAAACCCAATGGAGTTAATTTGAATGTAGCTAAAGGTTTTCCTAATAATTTCTGTAACAGAAATTCAATTAATGTTTTTTTTGTAATACTTACAAAATTATATTATGCCAAATAATTACCAAAATTCTTGCTTGTTCCGGCGTCAAAGGTTCTTTTTTCTTGCAAACCTTATATTTTTTAACTAGAGTAACAACTCCCTTCTGCAATGCAGTTGGCATACCCAACTGCCTTAAATGAGGTTCTATACTGTGTGGAAATTCTGGCATGGGACCTTCCGGTAGAACAACAGACTCCTTCGGTACAAAGCCAGAACGTGCAAAATCCATTTCTTCATAGTCTTCCATCCACTGTAATACCTACATCAGCCAGTCTATATAAAGTTGTGTATACTGTATACTTTGTAATAATATTATTACATCTAGTATTCGAGGTATACATAAATATTGACTATAATATACCTCTTTCTTTGTACGATTTGTAAACAATAATCCGCATTGACCTATCAATGCATTTGCTAAATTATGTACTCCTTCAGAGACCTCCTCCTCCGGCGTGTTACCCAAAGCTAATGCCATAATTTTATTCTTGCCAAAGAAAAACCTACTGTCCTTCCATTCTGTGCGTAAATCCTTAAGTTTATTGTTGCGCATATTTTGTACCGATATTAGAAATATACGTTTATATTTCGAGGCACAGCTGCGTATATCCTCCACTATTTGTTGCTTCAATACTTTTCCCTTTTTGCTGGTTTTAGTAAGTGATACTATAAACATAGAAATTATCACGTTTTTTATAGGTTAAGACAAGAAAATAGATATAATTAAAAAGAATCATTTAAAATTTATAAAGAACTAATTACTCTTCTTATCTCTTTTTGATTTCGGCATTTTGTTAACAACTATTCACAGATCGTAGTCAAATATAACGCAGATTAAAAAACGTGAACCTGACACCCATGTGCTTTACTACAGTTTACGCATGCTTAAATAAAAGATGGCACTGTCGACCACTTCGAAAAAAAAAATGTATTAATGGGTATTGACAAATAGTCAAATAAGCAGTGTAATATGAATTTATTCGATTTCAAATATATTCAATACTCTAAATATTAAATAAAAATAAGATTTAAAAGATCAATAATAAAGAAAATGTTAATCATATGAATGGAATTAACTCTCCAATAAAGTGTCAATCACATGTACATAATTTTCTTGAACATTGAACTATTAACCGTTTATAATATTTAATCTTCATTACAAAATACATATTAAAAAGGATTATCAAATCTTTCAGGACAAGCAAAAAAAAAAGTTAAAAATCCTCCTGCATGAGAAAACAACACAGAAACTGCAATTGGTCGACCATTTTCTACAAACGCTGTGATTAGTCGAAATCAAAGACGTTCGATCGGCCGATTGGACGTGACCAAATAGACACGAAACCCATGAAATATCTTAACAATCGATTCCACGATAACGAATACATTAGAAATACACAAAGAATACATTTCCTTTTCGAAGAAGTATACAACCACGAATTAAAACATCTCAATTATACGATACAATTCGAAAGACCGGAAAGTACGAATCGCGGGTAGTCCAAGATGGCGGTTTCCGCTCTTCACGGCAGTGCACTCTGTGAGATCGTAGTGGACGGTAGCCGTTGAATACGCCGAAGCCTTGAATTCCTGGGCCGCTAAGAGCACTCGAAAGGTAAGTTTAATACTCGTTATATACATCCCTTGTAGAGATCTCAATAGTTTAAAGCAAATCCTTGCCTAAAACTGATAGATCATCGAGCAACGTTGATACGACAACGAATCGAGAGACTTGTGCTCGAGACGGCAATGATGGTCGTGTGAACCCCGTAGCCTTTGCCAGCGACGACGAGTCGAATCAAAGCTCTCTTATATTTTCTCATTAATTTCACGACAAATGTTACCGTCGTCCTTGTATTCGTCTAATCTCGAACCTCACCTTTAATGTACGTCTACGTTCTGTCAAAATCGAGAACGTCGTCATTTAGCCTCTTTCTCTCGTGTATCATTTCTACGAGACATCGTGTGCGGCCGGCCACTTACGACGAGGTCTCTTTCGTACGTACGTAAATGCGTTCGTCTCTCTGGTTCTCGACGAGTCGATGACGCACGCGAAACTTCGAATAGAGGGAGAGCGAAAGAGATAGAAAATGAGACAGAGAGAGATAGTATATGTGTGTGTGCGCGCGAGGGAGAGAGAGAGGAGTGTCCGTCAGCGGGCGCCATGTTGTCCGGCCGCCACCGCTGACGGAATTCTTTCGACTCGTCCGTGTGAATAGAAAAGGATGGCCGATAGAGCTTATATCTCTTATGTATTCTCTTTTTTCAAACTCTATCTCTCTCGTCCATACTATTCACCATACTTCTATCTCTTTCTATCCTTCTCTCGTAGTCGGCCGGCTTCTTCGATTCTTTTACGAGCGTTTTTCGTTCTTTATATGGCCGGGAGAAATCGGGATAGGCGAGTCAAGCGTGAGACAGGCCACACTTTCCTCTTTCTGCGTGAAATACGTTCGAGATTTTATCGAGCAAGGGCTGTCTTCGTTATTATATTCTTGTCTGCTGCGTGTTGTACGTCAGTTTTGTCAGTTGACAGTATATAGTACTTTATAGTGCCGTGTAGTACTACAATAGGTCATAACAATCTGATAATATTCTGGTCATTCATAATAATCTAGTAACTTTTTCACAAATTCTTTTTTTTTCTCACGCGTTTTACGTTCTACTCCATTTTGACGTACGAATGTCCTTGACCAGACCCTTGCGTTCGTAGTAACGATCACCGGTAGACACGACCATTTCATTTTCTGGGTCAACGATCGGAACGAGACATCAACCGATCCGATCGTTTTTGTGACACTTAAAGGAACATCCTTTGTTGTATTAGAGACATTTTTTTTTTTTAAATGGGCATACTCTTTAGAAAAGTTAGAAAATATTTTGGAGTCGTGGGTATATTTGGTAATGAATGAATGCGTATTAATTCCTTCTTTTTTTTTTTTTATATATATATACGAGTTAGTAGCCCGTGACTCATTTAACGTCTGTACAAAATCCGGCGATGATCTAATTATAAACGATCGTGTGTAAAATTTTTAATGGCCATATGACGTTCCACTCGTAAAAGTTTTCATCTATATATATTTTTTTTCTACATGTAAGAACGAGTAAATTTTCTTATACCAATAATTCTCTCGCTCGAGTATTCTACATAATTCAGAGCTCCTTCGTTACTTCGTAACTACGCCGGCTTGCACGTTCATCGATTGACTAGTTGCAACGGTTACGAAGCCACGTTCTCGAGCTCTGACGATATATCATGTTCCGAATCGTTCCCTTCGTTATTTTTTTACGTTAAATACACGAGGATTACATGTCGTTTGGAATCATCGAAACGAGGAAATGAACTGGAACGACGAGACCGTTGGAAAGGTGCTGCACCCAAGCGGTACCGATATAACTTAAAATTCGTATCTCCTCTCTCGGTCCCTCGTTCTCCTCTTTGTATATAAAATTGAATATGTTAGGAAAATTACATAAATAGCATGAAATATAATCATCCCTTATCTCTGTTTACATACATACGTGTGAAACCAATTACGGTAATTGGTAGATAAAGAAAACATTTTCCAAAGCTTCCTCGTTAACACTAGAACTACCGAACCTGTCACAATTATTGTATCTTTTTTACTTCACAATTTTTCGAATAATAAAATAACTTTTAATATTATTTTTTAACCTAAATAATATTAGTTTAAATACATTTTGATAAAGAACCATACGTTTAACATCAATAATTCTATCGTTAAATCACGTACTAGAATATATCTATATTTAATTCATTTATATCAATTAATAATCCTCATCTTACAAAAAAAAAAATTAAAATATCTTCTACATGAATCTTTTCCATATTTGGCCATTGGTTATCGACCGATCACAGACTGCGGTGGTCTGCTCTTTTCGTCAAGGCCGTGGCCATCCCCTCCCCTTTTCCCTGGCCCACCCATTCCCGTTATATTCCTATGCTCGGTCGTTTCTGCGTAAGAAAAACGAAGGTCTCTCTTCTCAACCTCCCACTCTCTCTATTTATTTCTCTCTTTCTCTCTCTTAGTCATTCTCGAGTACGTCGCATTCTTTCTCTCAAGCTAGGCTGTTAACGAGCATTCACGACGACCTCGATGCATCGCCATCGTCGTCGCCATTCACATCTCGGCCGATGGTCTGGTTCCTGACCGCTCGTAACCCTCGTATAAACGCCTCCGCGTCTAAACCAAGTCGCTTTTGTTCGTCGCTGTTCTACCGATAGAGTTTCTGCTATGTTGCATAGCAGTACACCGTGTCTTGTGTGCACTGTCGTTGTACGGTACATTTATTACCCGTGAAACGAAATGAAATGCTTTGTTTACACGTTGGTTCCATGCACGAAGAATAGGTGGCAGCCTGATTAAAGTTCTCATTTGTGTGATATATACGTATGTAAATGTTCGTCTATGGATGTATAGTATATTACTTTTACATGTGTGTATATGGTAAATCTGGATAGTGGGATGTATCTAAGTGGTGCCATCTGACGGTAGAGTAGGGCAAAGCGTAACGAGAGGTTCGATTTTTGAGAGATAACGTTCGTTTCATGTAATTAGTAACAACTTTATCGTGTTTACTAGAGCTCAAGGGTTTATTTATTATCACTTTGTCGATATGTATACGAGATATCTTCGTTTTCTTCTCCGATGGGTGGAATAATTGCCTGAACGATGGCGTAAAACGATCATGCCCGGTTGGTGCTTCGTTAGCCGAATTTTTTTACGTGGAATAGAATTGGGTTGATTCTTCTGGGTAGTGTGTCGTACGGATTGCGTGGGCCAAACCGATAGATGCCGTCACGTGGAAACGACGCGGCTAAAAATAATGACAAAAATATATACTTACATTCTTCGAGGAAGGTAAATTTCTCTCCCTCTGCGTTAAAAGACGTTATTTTCGATGCGATACGTATTTATAGTCTTTTTCTAGAAAGCCTTCGTGCTTTGAGAAAGGATTGGAAAGGAAAAGAGGATATCGAGGAGTCCTTGGAATATAAAAAAAAAACAAAAAGGTTTGCTAGATGGTAAACCGAAAATACCAAATCGTTCAACACCTACACATATCTCAAACTTTCTTCATCCCTCTTCGATGAGAGAGGATATTAGATTTTGCAGGAAACGAGCGTTAATTGTTCGCTTATCGAGTTAGTATGTTAACCGTGGTGTAGCGGGCTTTGCACGGAAGTATGCTCGCGTGTTTCCTTACGAGTAAAGTCTGAATGTCACGGAAACCCTTGAGGAAGAACGTATCGTCTTTACCGATCGATGACATACCGATATTTATGATCTTGGCTTGCACGAAAGGAAATAAGTCTACGCGTGTAATAATTTAATAAAATAAAACTTGAATACCCTTTTTATCCGTTTACAAACCCGAATATAACATTGATTCCAAAGACAGGTTCGTTTCAAACACTATACGATCTACCGGATTTGAATTTTCCCGCGTCAATATCGATATCCCGTTATTCCCAATCCCTGCGAATTTCTCACGCTTTCGAACGACGTTCGATTTAATCGAGCTTATAATTAATACACTTCACGGCTCGTTTCGTCATAAATTTATCGTCCACGCTACCGACATGGCTTCCGTCAGTGAGTAGCCACGCGAAAGATAAAGGCGCGAGAACGATAAGAATTACATAATGCTCTCACGGCGATCGTTAAAAACGAAGGAACGATCGGATTGCCGAACTCTTGCGGGGCTTATATAACATCATGCCCGTTGTGGTTTTCGTAAATTGGAATGGGCCAATGAGATTCGCTGCGTCATGGCTCTTGCGACGATACGATTGGTCCTACGTGTTTTAGGTGTTCTAAAATGCATAAAAATCATGACTTTCGATTTAGTATTCGATCTTCGACCTTACGAATGAAAGAATTGAGGAAAAATCGATGGAATGCTTGCTATTCGTCCGTACGGACCAGTGGTTCTCAATTTTAGGAAAAGTTCCAAATTTTTTTCAACGAAATGGAGATAGGAAGAGAAAAAGAAATGGGTTTCCTAGCATTTTGGCTTACTCGAGCTAGAGACAAACGTCGGATGCAATCTCCAACCTTACTTTTCTTACATACAAGATGCACACGCTTTTAAGAGAGCTTTTAGACCGCCGATGGTCACGAGATATTCGTCTAAGCGGGTTTTTTCGCGTAATTAGTCGACCATTCATGTCGGAGCTCTCAAGGACTCGAATTTTCTCTACCTTTTACAGCCCTTCTTCCTTACCTTTCCTTTTAGATCCTTTCAATTTGCTCTGACTTCTTTTTAAATTACATTGGACACGATTGATTTTTTTAGTTTTTTTCCTATTTACTTCTTCATTTAGTTATCCCATTAATAGCAATAGTGTTGGCGAATCGAAATAATATTTCCTCTTTGTTGTTATCGATTCAATTTGTGAAACTTCAATATATTTACAATACGATATCCATTTCCAAGTCTTTTTCCCGTCGAGAGGAAAGCGTAGAAATGAACCAGTTATATGTCATTTCACATATGTACGCAGAATATTTCATATAAATGGTAATTTTCACGTTTCCCAAGCATCGTCGCAACGTCGATATGCCTTTCAATTTTTCTTTCACGATGGCCACGCCAAACGTGTTCGTTATTCGTGAATGGCGTTATGTCATCTATGGTTGATTAACATTCAGGGAATGAGATTAGAATCATGCCATTGTCGAAAGTGAAATTTGGTTATCGATAAAATGTGATATTCGTGTCATAGGAATTATATTCTGTCATTTAAAATCGCGATAAGTCGTATGTTATTATTTGCACAATTCTTAAATTAATTTTTTTCACTTACGACAAAATGCTGATTTTATATTACAAATACTTTAAACAATTTTAATTTCTGTAAAAGCGAGGATAAAAACCTCGTGATTAAAACCAAGTCGTTCTTAGAATATATTTAATTAATATTCAACATTAATCCTCGAAAGAACCTTCGTCCCAGAGATGAGCACGTTTCGCACTGCTATTCGTATCACGGCTTTTACGATCCTATCTCTCTCTCTCTCTTGCACGTGTCTTCGTCATTGGTTTCCCATGTGACCAACTTTCATCGCACTTCTGTCGTTACTTTACAACGTGTTTCCTACCGTCGTGTTAAAATTTCACGTGATGTTGCGTAATAAGGTAAACTTCGACTCTGTGCTTCTTTAACGTTTGAATTTTCCCGCGTGACGTCTCCAGCTTAACACTTACGATATAATACATAGTTCAACCCCGAATAACGCAAGAGTTAGGTTCAAGGAAACTTTGCTTTACGAGAGATTAGAAGTACTTGGATAGTTGTATCGCAAACACTCAACTAAATCAGTGATACTGGACGTTATCGAAAAAATAATACTCCAGGAAAACCAATTTTTATATAACCATTTTTGTATTTTATATAACGAAGTAAAATAAAATAAAAAAAGGTTTTACATAACCATTTCTGTGAACCTCGTTCCACAAAAGCTACACCTGTCTATCCTGAAAATTTCTGTTCTGGTTAAGTAAATCTCTACATTACCGACGATGAATGACCCGATATCTTTGTACAAGTTCAAGATATTGTAGCAAAAAGTGAAAAAGTATTTTATTTATGTCACGTTTGATAAAAATTACTATTTCTATTGATAAAACACGAGAAAATCTTGTAATACTGATTATAAAAAGAAAAAAAGGTGATACATTGTAAGCATTAATCATAGCAAACTTCGTTCTTCGTAGAACACGTGTAGGGGGGAGAAGAAACTATCTAGGAATAAAGGAAAAAATCACGAACGTGTCTGTTGCGTTTGACGTGTACGCGCGTAGAACACAATCACACGGAACGGACGTAGGTACGTACACGTACTCGATGCCTGCGAGATAGTGTGTCATCCGGCTTGGAATAGCCACTGATGTCAAGCTCGGAACGCCTAGCGTGATCGCTCTCGTACGTGTCAGCCTCTCCCAAAGGCACGTGTTTTTCACTCTCTGCAAGTGTCACACGGATGAGATCTACGAGAATCGTTAATTTCGTATTGTGAATATATATCGTTCGATTAACATTTCATTACGATGGTTTCGTTTTAGTAAATATCCTTTTCCAATTTGGCACTGATTTTTTTACATTCTAGAAATATGATTAAAATAAAATATTTGGACAGTTCGTTTTTATTTTCAATAAATTTATAATATATTGTGACTCATATTAATATTCGGTCACTCTGTAGAGTAACATTTTGAAACAATGCATATTTTTGCAAGAAGATAAAAGGATTAGTTTACTAGATATCCTGTTTTCCTAGCTTACAATTGTTATTTTTAATTTAATTTAAATTATATAAATTAATTTAATTAACAAATTTTCATTATAAGCTCAGATAATTACATATTTTTTTTTAATAACGATAACAGGATATCTATTAAAATAATTATAGTCTACTAATCCAATTATAAAAAAATGTATTTTTCTTTACAAGGTGTCAGGAATATTAATGTCAGTCACTGTACATTTCGCAAGATTGATCGTTACGAAAATTTGTTAAAAGTAATAAATACGATGGTGATACAAACGCGTGAGGAATTTGGGTCTCGTTCTTTTTTTTAAAGAATCACCGATAGAAACGTAGGTCTGACTCTTCGGTCGTAGTTGTCGTTGAATGAAGCCATCGCGGTCGTTTGCTTGGCGACCGCAGTGAATGGCGATAGTAGAGTAGTAGGCAGAGAGTAGGAACGGCAGTAGCCTCTTCAAGAGCCACGACTGCATTAGGTAACACGAGAATAGTACGTTTTATCGGTACAATAGTAAACGGACGACCTTGAACGTCGTGCTACGAGCGCCACGATGTATACGTGTTCTACGTACGCGATATACAATTAATGAGACATCTACTATGATACACTGGAAACGTTTTTTTTTGTGCTTGCTGTTGTTCTTTTTTTTTTAAAGTACGAATACTCGTAGGATGCCTACGTTCGAATGAATGAATAAAATAGAATTAACACTTGAACTACCTATGTTAAATCTACATTTATTTTCATCCCATGTAATTATTTAATAAATATTAAATAAGAAGGATTTTATTTGTCATAGTTTAATGAATAATGTCGAATAAATAAAATAGGTAATAAATTTGCAATAAATAAAAAACACGTAACCATTTTGACTGCTTTGGTAGTTCTAGTGTTAAGATCAGTTGATTGATAATATCAAATATATATTTAACGATTATCCTGCCAAAGTTTGTATTTTCAAGTTTAAAAGTCTCGTTACACTCTATCTCGTTCGTATGGAAAAGCTGTCTATTGGAAAGTACCGGCCTCTGTTCGAGTATCGTTCGAGCGAGATGAAGTGTTTGAGAAAACACATTTCGAGTAAGGTGCTCTTGTCGTCGCGCCTCGTTGAACCTCGCTCGTTGCGATCTCTTCAATTTTTTAGAACGAAAGTAGACGATACGATAACGGTGTACCTTAAGGGAGATTAGAAGGACGATTTTAGGTTTGGCAAAGCAAGTAATTTGACTTCCTAAGGTACTTTTGCCGTAAATAATTCGTTTACGCGCTAGAGCCTGGAACGATCGTAAAAGAACGATGCACGGAAGAAAATGTACGCTTCGTCGAAAAGTCTTGTCTATTTTTGTATTACTCGGAAATCTATTACGAAGTCCGCATGACTCGGTTGGCATAATTTTACCACGGTTCCGTTTCCTTACGTCGATAGTTCGATGATCTTCCAAGACGCCATTTATGGAGGTTTTGCGAAAAATAAGAAAACAATTTGTTACGAGTTAAAAAAATTGTCCATCTTTGGTTAAATATTTAAAGATAACTTCTTTGAACGTAATTGACTTGAGATGAGAAAAATAGGAATACTAATTGCACATTTTCCACTGTAGACTGTCAAAAAGACAGATAATTTAAACTCTCCACCACTATTCTCTTCATTAGAGAACCTTCGTTTACGCGACAAAAGCCCTTGAGGGCCGAAAAGAGTAGAACAAACCCAGATGACACGCCTGCAGTGCCACCTGTGGCTCAGACTTTCGAATTATAAAGGGTCGTCAAGTGTTCCTGTCGCCGATGCTCACGGCGATTAACTTTTTCTAATTTGACACGTTGAAACTAATTTTGAAAAACTAGTCGAATTGAACGATCATCATTTTTCTCAGTTTTTCCGAGCTAAAAAACTTGCGGCGTATCTCGTATTTTTCCCACGCGTAATCTGATTCCATGCTCTGTTTCGCATGTACCAAAAGTTTTGTTCGGATGTTCAAAAGCCCAGACGGATTTCCTACCGTATCAACGGGGTAGATAGGTGTACCCGATATGTGCATTTATATATATAGGGTGTCTCGAGATAAATACTAAGTAAAATATCTGCCAAACTATAAAAAAACATATAGCAAGCTGATGGAAAAAAGTTCGCATACGTTTCCTGCTCTGTGTCATAATTTTGTCGCAACTTTACACGATAGTTATCTTGGGACACCCTATACAGGGTGTCCGGTTCCAGGTGTCCAAGTGGGAAACTACATGTGCACATCGATGATTTGAGTCGAAAAGTCTAATACTATTTTCTGAAATTCGACTTAGTTAAATAGTTATTAATTAACAAATATCGGCCAATTACAGCGAGCAGCGACATGTAACCTTGTTTATTGTGGATTACTCCTCCTTCGTCTCTCGGTTAGTTGCAAGCTCGAGTGAGCCGGTTGCCTTCGCTAATCGTCGTAATTGGCTGATCTTTGTTAGCTGATATCTCGTTAACTAAGTCGAATTTCGAAAAATGGTATAAGACTTTTCGACTCAAGTCATTGATGTGTATATGTAGTTCTCCTCTTGGACAACTAGAACTGGACACCCTATATATGCATATATAGATATATATGTAATGCGTCGATAGCGAAAACCTCGACGCCACTGCATTGGCGCTTCTTTCGGTACATATGTAATACACGGAAGTTTACATAGAAGAATCCGGTCGAAAAGGATACATAGAAATGAAGCAATGCCAACATATATGTATAAAAGAAAGCTGGATGCTCGTGAAAATGTTTTTATATTAAAATAATCATCTTTGCGATGGAAGGAAGATATACATCGAAAAGTAGGTTAAGAGCTGGGAAGAAAACAATTAAGGATCGAAGCAAAGTAGTATGGAAAATAAGGGGAATAAAAATGGAACGTTAGAGACCAAAAAAAAAATGTCATTTTTATTTTAGTTCGTCACGTACGCAAGTGCATTTCATGTACTTATATACACACACACACACAGATGTGCACGCGCGTGTTTATGGTACGTATTCATACATATATAATTATCGATTTACGGTGTTCTACGTCGTTGCAACCGAGATTGCCTGTCCCCGCCACGACGCCATTGTTTCATGCATCGAACTTATTCGAAAACTACGATTTATTCATTGCTTTCGCTATATTGCGAATACATATCGATGTGTTTTCTGAATTGCGAAGCGATAAACAAACTGTATATACGAAAAATACGAATTACTCGTATGTTATAGTAGGTTATGGAGCAAGGTCAGTGTCGCAACGATTACTTTTTCTCGAACAAGGGCGGTCACATATCGACGATATCGAGAATGTGTTTGTACGTGTCCTACCGTACAGTGTATGTGTCTTCTTTTGTACTGGCATTCTCACAATTCGTTGAACGCCATCTTGTGGATTGATGCCTTTTGTTTTTCGTTCTTCGTGCACAACAATTTAGGATTTGGTCGAGAGCCGAATGGCAATTAAAGAGATCGAAACGTACCAAACGCTTTCCTCTGATTCGAACGAGAAGATTTTATTCGGTTCACTGCCTCACGATGGTAGGGTTATGTTCCATCGACTCCATTATGAACAATTGCATGCACTAAATGGCGGACTTGGCGCGAAATTTAAAAAATTTTTTCGACGATTTCATTTTTATTATCGTTTTTTTGTTTTATCACTTTAATGTATCTACCATTTTAGTCGACTCGTCATATATTCTTCAACGTCACGAGAAAGTGTATGACTTTCGGTACGAAGCATGTTTATGAGACGCGAGTGAAAATAAAGTTGCACGCTATACGTGCCGACATACGCAGACCGCAAGCCAATATTGATCTACTAGTTACCAACCTGATGTGTAGTACATATACGCTTGCATCGCGAGCTCCGAGAATGAACATTGTTATTTGTGTTACTGTTGGACCGAAAATTATGGAATTTCACTCGTGAGAGGAAAAAAAAATATTTATGCTACGATTGTCCCATTTCCTACAACGGCATTCTTAATTTACGCGAGGAATAGGCAATGATGGGATTACGAGTTTTCATTTATACACTTGATGAAGAGAGAGAGAGAAAGGAAATGTTAATTTTTTCATAAACGGTCGTCATGCAATTTTACGCTTTCAATTAACGTTCATCAACATTTAATGCATCTCCGTTCACTCTAGATTTATATTTCGCTTATCCTCGCCCGTAGATCGGAGCTCTCGCTTCGTTATTTCCGTTTTATAACTGTCGATGTCAATACATTTCTCTTTCCTTTATTTTTTTTTCTTTTTATAATAGAGCCACTTGTTTGCTCATAGTTTTCTCAAGAGTGTTTATCGTCATTTTATTGAATTTAAATACCGTCGATTATAGAACTGTCAAAGATTCTTGTCGATGTAATATTATTTTATCGTTATTTCATTGAAACGAATCTTATTTAAATATAAAATATAATACCATAATAATGATGTAATTAGCTAAATATCGGAATGTCACGTTAATTAAACAAATATTTACGAGAATTTGTCCCAATCGTTGAATAACGTTGACATAAATCCAATATAATTTCAATATTTAACGACATTTACATGTTCCTCTTGTGTCTTTACAGGTGAGTCCTCCGTCGACGTTGACATCCTCGAAGAAGACACCGAATTACTACGGAAATTGGTTCGTAAAACCTTCTTTATCGATTTCCATTAGGGTACGTTTGGCGCTTACATCTTCCCCCACCATAATTCCGCTTCTCCCCACCACTCACTGCCGTCTCCGTTTCTTGTCTCTTTATCGAATGTCGCGTCTCATACACATATACACATTTATACAGAGAGAGAGAGAGCTATAATACATAGGCAAGGAAAAGCTTTTCCAACGAAAGCTGCTTTGTGTCTGCGCTCATCGTACCGAAAGAAAACTCGTTTCACAGGCGAGACACGAGTCTCGAGAACTTAACCGAGACGCTAGTGGATACGATTTTTCTTTTCTTTCTTTCATCGACCTTTGTTCTACTGATTAACCAGTCTACTTGAAAAAACAATTTATTTCTAAAGAAACGCAAATTTGTACACACGAACGAGATGTGCATATTTTTCGGGAAATTGCAATTGGAACGAGAATGTGCGGTTATTTCTATTTTTGTAAAATGATTTATAACAGAATTTAATAATTGTATTCCATACAATGTTTTCCAAACATAATCCATTACAACAAATCGTAATTGGAAAAGAAAGAGAACTCAGTCGGCACGAAAGTTCCTCCCCAACTACTATTCATTTTTTCGTAGAACGGAGACAAGTTTTAATAACGAAAAACTTTCAAACCCATTAACAACTTTGAAATCTCGTTAGATGGAATATCGTCGAGTGTTCGTAAAGAGGAACTATTTTTGCTAAAAATACTCAACCAATATGAATTTCTCAACGAATTCAATTCAGTACGAATCGATTCTTTTCGTTCGTACCGTCAAGGTTTCGTGTTGGCAAGAGCGTGCTGATTCATCAATCAATTCGACAGAGATACTGGCAAGACGGTTTCGTGAAAACAAAAATGGCGGATTAAAATCGTTACGTAATCGGTCAGACGTTAGTACTTTAGCAACGATGCGCTCAATTAGTTGGTGGAATAATCGATTATCTCTTTAGAGGATCTCTTTTAAGCATATATACATTGTGTTTTGTCACAACAATTTTATCGCTCAAACGATTTTCTGTCATGATTTTCTCTGGTCGAGTTCGCTCAATTTTCCCTCAATTCTCACCGCCATGATGCTATTCATGATACGCGCCGATTTCCAAATCTTTTATCATTTACAAATGATTACGTAAACATATCACGCAAAATGAAATTATTACATTAATTTTGAAAATGTATTAGAGGAAACTTTCGTTAAATTTAGATAGTTCTATATATTTTTACATTTAATAAATTTATTAATTAATTACCAAAACTCCTTTATTAATGATATTAAGTATCGTTATTCATGGGATTTGTAAAAAGATTAGAAAAATTCGAAGCTAAAGGTCCGGTTTTTCTACGTGACGTAAGCATAAAAAGTCGATGTTGCGGTCTCGAGACTAGGTCGTCGATTCCCCCTTCCTTACTATTATCCTTCTCGAGAGAATATAAGAAAACGAGGAAGAAGAATAAAAAGGGTGAAAAGTCGTATTAAAAAGAAAAGAAATGGTTTGTCTCACTTCGTCTTAATGAATTGTCGATTTTCTTAGCCGATCTTCTTGGAACGACCGGAGGAGGTCGCCACTGTGAGGACATTTCGGCCATGCTCACAATGGCGAATCCGATGGAAAATGGTGGACAAGGGTGGGTCGACTGCAGGGGTTGCGCGCGCCTCCGCAGATCAATATTTCATTTCAGCCTTACCAACCTCCTGTTTCAGCCTTCTCTCTCTCTATCCTCATCACTCTGTATCTCCCTTACCTGTTATATTGCAGCATAATTGCTTCTTCTACTCCTCTTCTTCTTTTTTCTGATTCTTCATTTTTTCTTCTTTGTCTTCCACTACCTCTTCCGTTTTCGCACACACTTTAACAAACGTTCACCCTCACGTGCGTACAAACCTGGTTCCCCTCGGTTAGCTCATTTCTCGAAAATCCAAGATGGCCGCTGTTATCGTGTCTCCAACTTTCCATAAAAAATATCATACTTTATTCTTGGCAAGAATTTTTTGATAAAGTAAAGAATAGGGAAGCATTCCTCTTTTTTATACGTGGATTGAATGAAACGAAAAAATGTTATTATCGTGATATAAATTACGATAGGTTAGGAACGAATAGATCTTATCGGAAAAAATGCATTTTGTAAAACAATATATACATAGTTCGTATGATAACCGATTAAAAGTGGTAGTTATACTCGAGATAGTCGATATCGCCGCAGAGTATTTTAAATTTAATACGCTGCAGCTCCCGGTGGACTTTATAGAACGCCATTTTAATGCCCGAGGGTTATAATTGCTAATCAATTATGTTCGATCGTTGGTCAATATGTCGACATTGTTTATGTTTGTCTTAAATATTTGTCACAGGTTTCGAACCACATGAAATATTGCTTTTTGCCACTTAACTAGAAACAATTTGACGATAGGAGATCAAATTCATATATCGTTTTTACCTGTAACAAATACGATCGGATACAAAGTAATGAAATAATACCGAATGGGAATCCTTTTATATTGGCTTGGCGATCAAGGAAACTCTTGTTTCTTGAAATCCTTTGATAAATCGACGCAAGAAAGCTCGAATCAAAGATGGCCGACCGTTTGAAGGACCAATCACTTCCAACGTGATCATCGAAATTCAAAGAACCAGGATACGGCTTCTAGAAAATCAAACCGACCTGTTTCCTTCTTTTACAAAGGAATCCTTTTTAGAGGAAAGCTTTACTCTCTTATATTTGTCGATATGCTTCGGGCTTTCGTCGATCGTTAGACGACCATTTTACTTCGATCCAGATACAATAAAAGATCCAAAACAATCCTATTTGCATTTCCTTGGGAACCGATATCGATCCGAGGGCCACTCGGCTACCAGTTCGTCTCAAAAGAGGGCATTTGCGCATCGCGAAACGTATACTTCACCCGGGCTACTCTCTTTCCTTGCGTAACGTCTTTCGGGTTTTGTCCATAAGACGTATCGAGGTCCTTTTCTTCATTCGTGATCACAAAGGGACGTTCAAACGTTTCCTCTCGCGAGCAGTACATGTCTAGTCGATCGTTGATACCGATTTCCATATATCTTAAGAGTGAAGTACATAAGAGAGTTCACAGAATTGTTAATTTCATTAAAATTAAAATCGACTCTTGAAAACTATAATTGGATCGTCCTCTATAAAAAATTATTCCAGACTGACATTTGTATCAAAAAACTGATAAACATTGGAAAATATAATTGTTATAACACGATTAGACTAAACTGATATAGCTTACGTGCAAGTAATCGCATTGCAATAATTATCTGTTTTATCGAGCGATCGTTGAAACGCTTAACAGCAGTTCCTACATGGTTAGTTTGATCATTAGTTAGAGATAACTAAGTAAGACTCCTGTAACTGTATACATCACCGCGTATGGTCCTATCGTATAACTCGTGGTCAGACCACTTCACGCCGTCATCGAACACTTATTGGTATTGATGAACAAACATGAATTTCGGATAGCTGATATTAATACGTTTATAGTTTATAATTAAGTGTTAGATAATCGTAGGAAAAAAAACTGTATTAAAAACTAATCAATCTCTAAATCTGCAATTTTAATTATTTTTAAACGAAAGTTCGTTTATAAAATGTTGAAATCTTGATGAGTATCTTTTTTTTTGTAAAAATAGGTTACGATGTTTTTACAGTATCAATAACGTTGTTTTTGTGTAAACGTTGACCCTAAGGGAGAGTTGACTTGTCGATCGTAAGCATACGCCCACGCTTCTCAAAAGACACGTTGGATCAAGAGCAGCCCACTCGGGTCAACGATCTCTCTCTCATTCTATCTCGCTCTTTCCCTCAATAAGGCGTGTTCCAAGGAACTAGCTCATGGGGTTGGGCTTTGGTTAAAAGGCACGACGAAAATTTAACTGTCTGCCGAATCCGATTCGACGACTGTCTCGAGTTACCCCACGGAATTTAAATTGTTCTGTCTGGTAAAAAAAAAAAAAAAACATCCCGGGAAAGTTATAAATTTCCAATATGGCTGCTCGTTGACCGGACGTCGAACGTAGGTTAGATCATCGCAAATTCGTGGAAAAATATCAAAAGGGAGGTTACCGGACTGACATAGTTTCGGTCGACGAGGTTAGGTCGAAGTGTTACAATGCGTATGTCGCGAATCGATCGTTAGCATTTTCTATGAAAATAAGATAGTACAAGTTCTAGAAAATACTACATCCCCCTTGCGAATACAGAAAGCAGAATTAATATTTATGGAACGAATTACGTTGTAAGAATAAGATTATCAACGGGAAGAACAAGGGAAAAGAAAATGTGGTGGAGAAAACAGTAAAATGGCGGACATTGGAATAATCGGGATAACGAAAGGACTCAATTACAAATGAAATAACTTTAATTATCTTTTTCATTAGCACGTACGACTCTTCAAAAATAATAATCCCTTACCCACCAATTAATTGATATAAAAAATTGATTTATACGATCAATTAAAAAAAAAAAATAGGTCACGGAGATATTAGTTTAAAATAGTAAACGACCCACGGAATAGTTATGGATATTAAACAAATTATCCTATCCTCGAAGAATTATCCGTAATCTGCGACTGGAATAAAAAAAGTGTACCCAGTTCTCGAAGACGTCAGGAGGATGAGAAGGAGTAGTAGTAGTAGTAGTAGGAGGAGGAGACCTCCTGACGTCCTCGCGCGTTGCGGCGCGAGGCGTCGCGTCGCCGGCGCGTCCCGGGACGGCGCTGCCCCACCCAAGCAGCAAGCCTTCCTCGGTGTCGGCCATGCCGATCAATACTCGGTTTCGGGCACGAGTTATGCCGAGAGCGGACGAACGTAGCCGAAGGTAACCGAAAGTTACCGAGCCCCGGCACGACGCGTCCCGAGTCCCCACCAACGAGCGGCGTTGCCGGCTCAGTCGCTGTGCGGGAGTGGTCACCGAGGGATGTGCGGTATCGTAACCGAGTGCTGCGACTAAAGGAAAACCGATCCCAGGCGTAGTTTTCTTCTTTCTCGGCGTGTTTCATATTCGGGCTTTCTCACGCGCGCACTCTCTCTCTCCCACTCGCTCGTTCCTACGTTCGTTCACTCCCGCGACGCGAATATACGCTCAAAACGCGAGTTGTCTAGTCAGTTCTTTTTTTTTTCGAACGAGCTCGCCACCCCGCCCTCACTTTCTATCTTTCTATCTCTCTCTCTCTCACTCCCTCGCGCGCGGCTAATCGTCCGGCGATCGGAGAGTTCACGGATCGTCCGCTAACGCCGATCGTGATATTTATTTAAGTATTATTATACAAAGACTATAACCACAGGTAGGTGCATCATAATCGACCCCACGTCGTAATTTTTTTTTTTTTTCTTAAATCTTACATATTACTATTTGTTATAACCTGAACTTCCTATATCTCTCGCTCTGTCATTGGTTACACGTTATTGGCATTAACCAATCACAGCTTAGAACAAGCACGTTAATGTCTCTTCCGCACGCGACTCTTGCGATTTTCTATACTTCACTGAACGTATTCTTCTTTGTAGTCTCTTCGTGAGCTAATATAGAAAAGAATGAAAGGAATATTAGAAATATGTATTTTATTCTAGAAGGTAAAAAAAAAAAAGGGAGCAGGAGCCGGGGTATCGATCCTCTCGTGCTCTGCGACGCAAAAGACGAGACAGCACGAGACAGTTCATCTCTTTGATGTATATTCTCGAGAAGAGTTCTCTGTTTGTCTCTTTTTCTTTTTTTCTCGTTTAATCTGTCGATAATCTTGTTCATCAATGTGAAATTCTTAGGAAGGCAGTTGCGTCTCGTGAGATACGCTCACGCGAGGAATTTCGAGCTTTGTCTGTCTCTCTCTCCCTCGTATGCGCATGCGCGCACTTGGCCTATTCTCTATCTCTCTCGCACGTTAGCTCGTATCGTCGTGAAAGTAGCGCCGTGCGCTTTCGGCACTGCTCGGTGTTACTCGGGAAGCAACGACGACGCAGTTATAGACTCGAAGGTGGAGCACGACGAAGGCGACCATAACCTCAAAGGATTACGAGGCGTGTCTTTCTACTTTTCTCTATCCATCTCTTCGTTTTCTTCTCGCTAATGACAACCTTTATAATACTTTAATTTATTTATTCGTTTTATCGAATAGTTAGTAGCGATTTTTATTAGTTCAGATTTTGCACGATATCTTTAACATTGCTCTATCTTGAACTGACTTTTCGACATTTTGGAGTATACAAATTTTGGGTTTTAAGAATTTTTATTATACTTGTGTGTATATATGTAACTGAGGACGCCATTTGATAGAAATATAGATTTTTTAAACATTTTTATATAGTTGGAAATTGCTACAAACTTTTTCAACATGAAAGCATCTTTGTGTTAGTCTAAATATGTCTTGCTCACGCGACGGTTTCTAAGGAACTCTTGGAAAACGCGTACCGCGTCGCCAACGCTACCGCGAGATTAGAGCTGCTTTCCATTTGCATCGAAACTCAGTAAAATCTCACTTGTGACGTCATGACTCAGTTGAACGCACGTTCCTTTCAATGTTGGCAAGTGAGATTCCACTAGATTTAACTGAGTTTTCTCTGCACAATTGAGCTCGATCGAGACCGTGTGCTTTAGTGAGTTTATAAGCTCATATGAAAAGTCTCACTTGCGCGTTCCTTTTACACACTGAAAATGACGTCATAGCTTGAATCTAATAAACTCACAGAACTGAGTAGCTCAGTATCAGCCCTATCCGACTCCGCCCCCACTTTGGGTAATATATTGTCGCCGTCCGCTATGTGGCGCTGCAGTAGATTTGGACCACTGTCTTATGGACTAGTCGAAAAAGTTATGACCACAAAAGTTTTGACCGCTATGACTCCTTCTCCTTCCCCCATTTCCCCTTCTCAGCTCAACAGTCCAAATCGACGACAGCGAACCTAGCGGATTTTGTAGTTTCGGCGACAAAATCGGACCACCTTTTAAGTACATGTGGGATAGGGAGTCGGATAGGGCTGCTCAGTACAGTGATGCCAGAACCGAGGACCGAAGACCGAAGCGGCGACCCCCCACTATGACCTACCGGCGTCTCCCACTTTACCTCCACGGCGCTCACACACACAGCATCCTACTCTTGTCCGTGTGCACCGCTTGCGAACGGGCACTGCACACGGACAAGAATAGGATGCTGTGTGTGTGAGCGCCGTGGAGGTAAAGTGGGAGACGACGGTAGGTCATAGTGGGGGTTCGGCGGCTCGGTCCTCGGTCCTCGGTTCTGGCCAGTGTTGCCACCTTAGCCCTTTTCGGGCATGATCTAGCCCATTTTTAGTAATTCAACTCTCTTTTTAGAGCTTTAGCTCCAAAAAGGCTATCTAACCCTATTTCGATTTTATGAATTTACTAGGGGAGGCGCGTCGATTTTTTTATTTTTGACTATACATATTTTTAAATTGTCCACGTTTATTGATAATACATAATACCTAAATGAATTTTCAATATTCATAGGTTTATTCATTATTTTCTGATTATTTTATTCACCGATCCTTTTGCTATCAAATATTCTTGAATAAATGACTATGTATTATATTGTTGTTACGTGTTGAAACAAATTATCAACTACGGTTCCTTACTCCATAAAACTTGAGTATTTTTTATAATATTTTAATAGTCTTTTTTTTATTTTGCCCCTTTCTAGCGTCCCGAGCAGCCCGTTTCGAAAAATTAAGGTGGCATCACTGTCAGTATCACTTAAGTGCGAATGGAAAGCGCCTTAGTACTCTTTTTCCATCGAGAAACGTTGGCTGATGCGATATATCGAAGAAGATATTACTCTGGTGATTATCTCGTTTCGTTGTGCTTACCTTGTGATATTTTTCTCTTTCTATATTCTTATAAGAATTCTTTTTTTTTCTATTCAAATTTTTCACTTACAATTTTGTTGTACTTATACGACGCAACGATTTTAGTAGTAATATGATTAAGATTTGTAGGTTATGTAAGATTTGTCGAAATCGTGATTTATCAATATCAAATAACGAAAATATCGTCAAATCGTTCGAGAAATTGTAAGAAAATTGTAAATGTCAAAACCCAGGACAATTGGATTTCTCTCGTAGATACTACGTCGTTTTTAAATTTAACATTTGAATCGCGAATAATCGAAGAGTATCGATCGAAATGTCAATGGGCATTCACGTCCAACGCGTATAGAATAATTTATGAGCGAGGACGAGTGTAAAACAGGCTCGCTCGTTCTAGGTCTACGGTTGCTACCTCTCCGCGTGTCGTGTCATATCGTGTTGCAACGAGAGCTGACCCTTTTTAATTCATTTTTTTATCGCATCGGTAGTCCATTTAAACGTCTCTCTGCCAAGCGTGTAAATGAACATTTTCAAATAGAATGAGAAGCATGTGTAAGCCGCATCGACTGACGCACTTGTACAAATATCCAATCAAAAAGGCTCACGCGTAGTTAGAAAGTACTTCCTCGTTTTTTTAAAATAAAGTCCATGTTCGATCCACTCACATCGGTAAAAGAGTAACGTGTTCATTTTTAACGAAATAAAAATATATGGTGACGTTTTAATGACTCGTCAAACAAAGAGGATAATAAAATAAAACGTTTAATAGGATTTGGCTGGACTATCGAATTTCTAACATAGCTCCCGACTTCTGCAATCTCGAGAATGCTACGTAAATACATTCAGTAACATGAAAACGGCCTTATCAACGCAGTAAAGTGTAGCATGATAGAGATACAGATAAGTGCTCGATAATATTACTTATCTCCGTGCTACAGAAAAAACTCACGAGGTTGAAATACGTTACTCGATTTGTCGGATACTTTTTATATCGGAATACACCGTCCATTTTCGAACGGGAAATCAAGATGGCCGTCAGATTTTTCGCGCGAAATACGAATTACGTTCCTTTCGCTATTGTATCATCGTCTTCGACGCCCTCGAATCATCGTCGGTTAAAGACACTTGCTGTTTGAAACTACGTGAATCATCGCTATAACGTTTCAGTCTTACTCCCGCGTATTATATTGGCTGCATGACGTAATGGAAGACTGTACATTTATTCGCTTCTTAGGTTAACGGCTCGAAAGATTCTCGTGAGATCTAGCCGCCATCTTTTTTTTTTTTCCTTGAGATTTTCATCACGTTCGTTACTTTAAACGCCATTTTTGTTCATTTCATAAGTCGTAGCGACGTAGTAGCAAGAAATATTGAATTCTTTGTAGACGGTGTCGAGTGTGACTCGACATGTATCTGTACTTGATTCACTTCGGAAATTGGAATAAATTTTTTTTACAACTTTATCTAGAAGTTGAACAAACCCAGCCATAATAATATATAATTTAAAATAATATTGGAAATATGTTGCCTCAAATGTGACAATCGAGTGCAAAGGGTTAAACTCGTGGACAAAGAACGTTGAAATCGATCGATAGTTTTAGTCACATGTTTGTAGACGTTCTAAATGTCTACAATTCAGGTTCATTCAGTTCTCGAAAGTGTCAGAAACGCGTTCATCGAGGAAGGTATCTCCATCACCATCGTCCGGCACGCGTTCCATTCGCGATCCGCTCTAAAAGCGTACGCCGGAAATATTTCACCGGCGTCGTTGGATTCCACGGGGTCTCTCGCGTAGATCCGGCAACACTGTTCGCAAAGACTACGACGACGACGACGGGAACGACGACGACAACGACGAAGAACGACTCGCCAGCGTGCGGGCTGACTTAAGGCCAGGTGATCGCGCGCGATTAAATATAGGACGCCCAATGCTACATCCTCTTTTTCATCTTCCTTTTACTACCCTTCGTACTCTCCTTTGTGCGTTCTTAGAAAGATCGTGTCTAATCCTCTTTTTGAAAACCGCGCGTGTCACGTGGGCGTCATACGGGTGTCATGGCGCTTACCGCCAGACTCTACCTTTCTATAGCTTCTCTTTTTTTTTATTGCGTGCTTTCGCAAGTAAACCTTCTTCCAATTGTTATTTTAAATGATAATATTAGCATTTTAAATTTTGATTTTGCTGTAAATATACCAACGGCGTTAGTCCTCTAGTAACTGTTACTAGTCTGTAATAGTTTAGCATTCGTTGTATAAATTTATGAAACATGTATCATAATTTTGATTACAATTCTTTTATTCTTACATTTATATTCTCCTATCTTGAGAACGGTGAATATATATCACACGAAGCGGAAGCGCGCAAATGAAATTGGACACCGCGCGTCTTTCATTCGCCGCAGCAACCTCGGATTCTTTTGTTCGGTCCGCTCTCTTTACCGTATCGAAGGGAAAGAGAGTAGCTCGCTTGTGTTCTTACTGACGTCGTCATCGTGCAATACTCGATATTACGAAGAAAGGCACGTTTGAGATTCTTTTTCGTTGTATTGTTCAAGGTCGATGCTAATTTAAATTCATTGTCGTGTGATTCTCGAAATTAAAAGAATACTTTGTTTTTTTTTTAATATTCATGACTGGCAGTAACGTTAACCGACGTATAATCTCTTTCAGTATTCGTACATTTTCCTAATTAGTGCTTTCATCTATGAAATTAGTTTGAATTTAATGAATATCACTATGGTCAAAGGTTGGGTAAATTACCGATGAATTGTAAAGTAGATGTAAAATGAATTTTTTTTTTCTTCTCTCGGACAAGGCCGATGCTATGCGTTCAAGAACGTCTCTTGACTAATCGACTCATTCATATTGGATGAAGTCAGTGCGCGTCCGATGGTTCTTGCATTCTTTACCGGGTCGCAGGTGACACAACATCCGGCGTTCTTGTACTTCATCCTTGAGTACAATTATTTGGTTCATTGAGAAAACTCTGTGCACTTACGTACTCTTGCTCGGATAACCTCTTACACAGATATACACGTTCGTGTTCTCTTATATGCACCTTTCGGAGTAACCGCGTGATTCATCGTACAGTGGACACTCGAGTTCCTCTACGCTAATGTGTGCTTGTTCGTGATCGATTCCTTGAATTCCGGGTAATTGCACACACACACTCTCTCTCTCTTTCTTGTCCCTTCTCTCTTACACTTTTCAAGCGATTTATTCCCGCCGTCAGGTCAAGCTGGAAATGCGCGCGTAAATACTTCACGCTACATCATCACATCGCGCGTTCATATGAATAATATCGACGATACTTGCTCTTGATATTGTTTATTTTTATAAAATTAACATCTCTGACAATGAATTTATTGGAAAAGCGTAGATTATCGGATGGAAGAAAGGAAATTATGTCACGTAGAGAAGAAATCGAGTTCGGAACGTTCAAAGCCGTTAGAAAGGGGCCGCCATTTTTCAAAATGGTTTCCTACGCACGCCTCGTTTTAAAAAGTACCGCTCGTGTCATTTTAAAGCGGTGAATCATCGTTGCGAGTATCGTTGCATGCCGGAGATCGTTACGCAGTCGACGAAGACATTGCTTTCCGTTCATGCGTATCGTATCGACCAGTTCTCGTCAGTGAGAACGTATTTCGGATGTATTCGGTCGATATGCATGAATTGTATGTAGTTGGTCACGTGATTGAGAAAGATTTTTTTTTACAAATTTTTGTTCTTTCTCACCAACAACATCTCTGAAACCCGATGAATCGATAAAAAAAAAATCGATCGAGATAGAGAGGTTGAACTTTTCCCTCACTTTGAATAAGATCGAGAAGATTTATATCGTTCGTGCGACGTACCGAATCATAGGGATTAAAGCATGATTTATCGTCTTTGAAACCGTTTCTAGGGTGCGAGGAGTCATTGGTGTCGTGTGTGTGTATATATGCTCTTACAAAAGTACGTTTGTCGAAAGAAGGGTTCAGAAATGGTGTATGTGAAAAAGGGGAAGATAAATCTCTCTGTGTGACGAATGAAAGATATATCGACATGACAGCATAGAACCTTTCTTATCGTTGACAAATTATTCTTCTTAGGAATCTTAGATTTAGATCTGTAAATCGTTAGATGATTTGCTAATATGTTTTATCTACGCTTGGTAGGTTTATTATTATATGGGAAAGCATATATGTATTGCTCGAGATGAAGGTCTTACGTAAAGCGATTTGTTCACAAAAATCGAAGATGTTACGTGTTGGTAGATTACCGTTTAATACTTTATCCACGATTATCGTTCGATCTAATCTTCACTATATATCACGATCAGTATTATAGATTGTGCGCAGATTGTGGTCTACGTGTCAAAAAGGACGTTTTTAGAGCTCCGTTGCTCCGTTCATTTTGGCAACCCCATTTTTTCTGCCCTCGTGAGTCGAAGCAGTTAACCGTAAAGAGGGTCGAGAACTTTGGACCACTTATACGTTCGACATCTGGTATTACATTTCTTTTTTTTCCAAAATCACAGGCATACATTGATAAATCGAATACATTTTCCAAAGTGTTGTAACTCCCGCCATATACGTGCGTCGTCACGTGGTAATTCACTGACTTTCTGGAAATTGCTAGATGACTGAAAACTGTTTTTGGAATTAGTGATTTGGTTGCCAAGTGTTTCAGGTCGTTTCTGCCTAAATTCAAAGTCCTCGATAAGTTCTTTATTTCTTAAAATACTTGAAATGTGCTTCCCTGGGTCTCTGAAGTATCGATCAATTTACGAAAAAAAAAACAGGCTGTCAAAACCTTGGCAACTCTAGGAGCCCACAATTGATCTCTTCCATCAAAAATGGTTCACACTTGATGGATCCGTTTCTTTAGTGAGCTTTACATTTTTTAGAATTAACAAAGTTTTCTTGGGCTGAACACAAAGTGGACTCCCTACAGAGTGATATTCCTGCGATCATCGCTTCACGCCTTAACTCCTTAGGGTACAGATTCAATTTGGAGAAACTTTCTAAATAGATAATTAGAAAGAAGAAACCTGCATTCGAACGACGACTTAAACTCGTTATTATGTACCCAAAGGGTTAACACGATATTTCTGTGCTAAGCTAAAGTTAAACTTCTCGCGTTTTCTTTACTCGAATAGTAAACTCACGATATTCCCTCTTAACATTGTATATTACTACATGCGATCATCTCGCATTGATAGTTGTTATTTCTGTCATTTTTAATAATAAACCATCCTTGCTCGACTCGTGCCTGCTCAGCCTCAGAGAAAATAATCCACTCTTCGAATCCAGAACTAGTAAATTTAGTACAAAGTACTACACCAACTCGCTTGTGGTCAGGAACATTGGCCCTTTGAACCAGATATTGCGATTTTGAGGTTCGTGAAAAGGTTGAAGATCGAAAGACGAGGTAGCTATCTAGCAAACACGTGTATAACCATGTAAACAAGAAATACCTCAACGAGAAGCTGTAATCGAGTGCTTTCGATTCAATAAGCAAATTGTTATCTCAAATAATCAACAACTAAACAACCTAGCAAGAATAGTAGCAGGATATATGTGATATACTTTGATGAAAAATATATGGGAAAAGGTCAGATTGGAGGTTAAGGTCATATAGTTGTGATAGATGAGTACAATCAAGGGTAAATAGGGGAAGATCATTGGATATCGGGAATGTTCAACTGCAATAGACTTCAGATATGTCTAGAAAGTAAAAAAAGGGGGTAGAGGTGTTAATCCCTGTAATTAATAAACGCATAATTCTTGGTATAAAGATTCACATGGACTGTCGGAAGGTCCATGAGTCACTATCGAGTAAATGATATCAATTTAAGACAGACAACAGCGAAATAGGAGAGGGAAGATTCGTGGACAACGTGACTGATGTTCATACGCGAAACATTGAAGATAGTTGCCAGTAGTTAAAACAATTTAGAATTCAGTAATTGTATTAAAATATACTCAAGTGAAATAAACGTTTAGCAAGAAAAATCTACTTCTTAACCATGTCGTAAACCGTAACACTTTCCAAGCGGTACGAGACAGTATTATACCTGAAAATGTTAGAGGATCTTTCCGAATCACTCGAATAGACCTTCTTTTGTAACGTATAGGTACTACCTGAGATTCAAAATTCGCAGTAGGCCCCAACAGTTGACCCAAACCCATCATAGCTGTTTCCTCTTACATAACGCACAAAGAAGTTGAAGCAAAATAGGTCGTTAAAAGTGCAGAGATCCTTTTGAATATTTGATCCACCCTCGATCCAAGTTTCCAGTTTTGGACGAAATTTCAGGTAGTTTCTGGTTATAAAGCGAAGGAAAGTTTAGAGATTTGGTCTTGACCGATGTTTTGGGCTCTATTGTGCCATAACGTTCTTCGCAATTTTAGGGAATATTATAAATAACTCAATCGCGGTTTATTATTCTTAAATTATTAATATAAACTAATTATGTAGGTGTTTATTAAAGAATTTGCTTTTATTTCATTACAGCCGTCACAATGTCCGTAGACAAAGAGGAATTGGTGCAGCGCGCGAAGCTCGCCGAACAGGCGGAAAGGTACGATGACATGGCGGCGGCGATGAAGTCCGTCACCGAGACAGGAGTTGAGCTGTCGAACGAGGAAAGGAACCTCCTCTCGGTGGCATATAAGAATGTCGTCGGTGCGAGACGTAGCTCGTGGCGAGTAATCTCGTCTATCGAGCAAAAGACCGAGGGCTCCGAGCGCAAACAGCAGATGGCGAAGGAGTACCGGGAAAAGGTCGAGAAGGAACTACGTGAAATCTGCTACGACGTGTTGGTAAGTTTCCCTATTTGTATAAATCAAATTTTCTTTACGTCTGTACATTTTCTATATGTTCTATACATCTTCGTTTCGGATTAATTAAAGTCAAAAAATAGATTCAGTTCGATTTTTGTCTGTCAGAGTCAGTGTTGCCAACCCTACCGATGTAACGATTTTTTGCGCCATCTACCGATATTTTCAAATCGACCAAAAAAAGCATAACCTTGTTTTTTCGAGTTTTTGTAAATAAAATTTTTGATGTGATAATATTAATTTTGTATAACCTATACGATGAGATAGATTCAAATACAAGTTATAAATTGTTCCATTAGCATTAATAAGAGATGGGGGTTTGGAAGGCGGTCCTTATAAGATTTCTCAAATATCTCATAACAAATTATAGAAAAAGTAATTTATAACCTTTTTTATTTGAGATATTCACCATTTTTAATTTCATTATAAATGTGACAACATCCAACTTAGAAGAAACGATTCCTAAATCCTTACCAGGAAATCAAAATTTTACTAGAACATCGAACACGTTTGCAGTCTATCCAATAATTTCGTGTTCTTCGAGCAGAACTTAATCGGACGAAGCAACGTACTCTTACGTTTACGTTAATTATATATTCTTCCTTACGAGGAAACATACTTTCGAGTGTGTTAGCATATATATATATTTAAGTAAGGAGAAGCAGTAAAGTGTACTGCATTATGGCGTATGCGCTTGTTAATCCGAATTATATACTTCCTCGCAACGTAAATTCTCCTATCGAAACGCACGCTCACCACTTATGTGGATATTTGCGCAGCAGTCGTCGCTTTTTAAGCTTTTAGTGTCACGTTAGTAGCTTTTGTCGTCACAGGCCTAGCAGATATCAGCAATAACGTTAATTGCATCAAAAATGATCTCGAAGCATTTCTACAATATGTAATACTCCTATATGTATTCTCAGAATGCAGTGACAGAGTTGTGTCATAGGTCAAACGCTTGGCGTTGTTACAAAAGTCTTACATACGTGGATAAATAGAATTTCGTACTTCTCGGTCGCGTACGAGCGCCATTGGCACTTGTACAAACGTGTGTCCTTCGTTCGGGTCAGCTAGAATGCCAATAAAACTTTTTCTTTAATTTTACATACATTGTTACTTTTAATATTTGATATAGGTACTCACTATTCAGAATTGTCCAAAGTATATCACCAGAAAATAGTGAATATTCACTATGTTAATTAGTAAAAAATAACTATTTCTTGAACTAGTGACAAAAAAGTAAAGTGAATCTTAGACTCCTTATTTCAACCAATGAAAATGTCACTAGTCTAAATGTAAAGCTTAGAGATTCACTAGGCTACTAGTAGATATTCAACCAAAAATCACTATATTTCTAGTGAATTTCAGACTCACTATCTCAATTAGTAACAATTTCACTAATTTGGTTTTTAGAGGCTACTTAGCCTAACGGTCGCGAGAAGACAGTCACCGTGCTACGGTAGGATCCCTTCATCGCATAATCTGTAAGAAAAAGGGACGAGTAGCGTAATCGAGCCGTTTGAAATTTAATCCCAACGTACGATCGTCTCCTTCTCTCTAGGATCTCAAAAGAGCCACGAGGTAGAAACGAAGATCGCATCGTGGTAAGCCGATCCAAGAACGCGTATGCTAAAGACCGACGACGAGTGATACTTCGCAAACGGGTTCCGGAGCACGAGACTCGCACGATGTATCTTGTTCTTTCTTCTTTTTTTAAGACATTACACCGTCACGCGAGCCTAATTTCTTAACTCACTGTTTAAACATTCTTTCAATCTATACGAGACAGTTTACTTTTCGCCATATTAGTCAAAGACATTGAAGGAAGTCGTTTGTAGTGGCCATTAGATAACCTGTCGTTGACCCGAGAAGGACATTTTCCAAGAAGGAAGAACTGGATTCTCTACGATGAGAGAGAATTAGTTCTAGACCTTATAAAGATATCGATGGCAGGTGTCAATGGACCTAAAGCTTCCGTTTTCCTTGATCAAAACGAAAGTGTCTTTCGAAGACACATATATCCGTCAAAAATCATAGCCTTTGATCCTCTACAAATTGTAGGTTGGTTATACGAGGAGTGACTTTCTACGTTCGTAGCAATAAAAGCGTAGCTGTTAAGTTAGTTCTTCTTCCATTCACCGTGAGAAGGCGAACGCCCTCTAAAGATGCAGGTTAGATCTTATTCCAACCATACTTGGTATACCCAAATTACTAGCTACCTAGTAGTAGTAACGACTACTACTTTTGTCTCGTATTTTCTTTATTTTCGTCGCTACCATGCTAACCGTCTAAGACATCGGTAACTTTGCTAAAAACGTTGATCGTTGACTTTTTCTATTGAAACAGTGACGCAGACGCGAAACGACGACTAAAATCGTACCTATCGTCATTGAAATGACACGTTCGATATTTCCCAGAAATTGGAAATAGATTAAATGCGGAAGAGGAAGCGACACGCCCTCCGGAACAATCGTATCCATCTTACCGGAAGGCTTCGTTCTACAATAGGATCCATTCAGAAAAATGAAAATTAACCGAGAACATCGATCCTCGATTTAGTCGAACGTACAACAAATTGCCTCGTTAAAAACCTTTTTTATCATACCTAGTATAACCTCGAAAACGACCTTGACTCGGAACTACTTCAAGTTTAAGTTGTCATTTTTGCAAATGGCGCAATGTCGCGACTCAGTGAACCCCTTATATCGTCGTATTTACGTCGTGACAGATTCACCATTCACCACGTACACGTAGAGAAGTGGTTGCACTTATGTAGTTCCTTTAACAAAAGAGTCCACTGTGGTTGTTACCTTTCCTCATGCTCGAGATCTGGCAGAACCGGCTGCTAATTAAACGTTCTGGGAGAAGTGGGTCAGATTTGAGTTTGACGTACTCGGGATACGTACGTACGTACGTCAAAGGGCGAAACTGGAGCAAGGTTCGATAACTGCAACACGATCCGGCGTGTATATATCGACGAGATGACTTGTTGTCTCCGTTTTGTCATTATATCCCATGTTGCTTCTCGTCTGGTATCCAATTGGATATTTCTTCCTTAAAACTATTGTAATTTGTGTTACGAGTTGATAAATTCACAATTTTCTTCTTTTACATTTTGAATTGTACGATTTTACGCTAGAAATTTTGAATTTCCCGCGCAAAAACAAGTCAACTGCCATCTTTTTTTCTAACGTTGGCGGTAAAAGGTCATTTTAATGGCGACCTCGCGAACGTAACACACGCGTGCAAGAAATTAAAGCACAATAAACATCTCGTGCTATTTACACAAGAGTATCGCGCGCCCGTTTATGCACCGTAAATTCTCTTGGCAAACATTCGCGTGACGCTATTTGAGACATTACGAGTATATGTTGCCTACAGGGTGCTTCGTTTCGTTCGATTCTGGAAATTATTGTTAAAGACAGTAGATAATATTGGACAAATCTTCTTGATATTAATTTTAGATTTTTGTCTAAATTATTTCTTGTATTATTTTCAGGGTCTCCTGGACAAGTACCTGATCCCTAAGGCTAGCAACGCCGAAAGCAAAGTATTCTACCTCAAGATGAAAGGCGATTATTACAGGTATCTTGCAGAGGTCGCCACTGGCGAAACCAGGAACGGTACGTACCGAAAACGACTTTCTCGAAATACGAGTTCGTCTTTGCTAAAAAGGCAACGATGCATATTTGAGACACCGCGAAATTATACTTTCGACCACGATCTTTACATTCTTGTTTGACCATCTGAAAAATTGAGCGAAAGTTATAGAATTTACTGATCGTTCAAGATGGTCGTTTTTTTCTACATTTGATAAATAAAAAAAAAGAATACAATCGATAAACATCGTCCTTCGAGAGACATGAATCAAAATTTCTTCTGGAAGCACCATTATTCTTTACCTTCTCAGAGTGGAATGAGAAGGAAAGAACGATGCCAGCTGCGTTGGCAGATGTTTCGGTCAAAGTATCTCTTGGTTCCATCGCGGTCATACATGCTCTTGTTCTCGAAACCACGTGGAATTTTCTAGAATACTTTCATAATCCATCTGCCATCGCTAGTTTCTTTCACGTTTTTCTGTTAAATTTTGTCTGAATAAACGAAAAGGAATATTCCTCGTCATTTTTTTAATAAAAAAATAGAACTACTCTTCGGAATTGACTAAGAACAATTTATATTTTCATGAAAATTAATCTTCCAAGCTTTGTCAACTTGTTGAAACGGCAGATGTTGCCCTAACACGAGATAATCCGTCTAACACCGAAGAGTAGTTTAATGACGAGCGTGTAGCATGAGAAAGTGTGAAGTGTGTTTAGTGTAACGCTTAATCTTTGAAATTCCTGACATCTAACAATCGTATCTTGACCATCATCCACCTATATATCCAGCTGTGGTAGATGATAGCCAGAGAGCTTACCAGGACGCTTTCGAAATCAGCAAGTCAAAGATGCAGCCTACCCACCCGATCAGGCTAGGTCTAGCCCTAAATTTCTCGGTCTTCTATTACGAGATCCTCAACTCACCAGATAAGGCCTGTCAGCTGGCCAAACAGGTATAAACAATAACCGTTCAACGATATTTACATACTTTTTGCAGGATTTACGAACAAGGGGTTGATGGTGGTGGTGGTGGTGGTGATTCATACAGGATACGAAGGACAAATATTATTTTCACGCATCTTTAACATTGGCATGTCTCTTCCTACGCGTTTCATTTGATCTATTACTGTTTCTATCATTTATCTAACCCTAATTATTATTTGATTTTTGATCGATCCGTGGAAGATATATTCTCAAGGAATTTCTCTTATTATCTACGTTGCAGCGGTAGTCGATGATTCACAGAAGGCGTATCAGGAGGCGTTCGATATAGCGAAAGCAAAAATGCAACCTACACATCCAATCAGGCTTGGCCTTGCCCTCAACTTCTCCGTTTTTTATTATGAAATTATCAATTCCCCTGCTAGGGCTTGTCACTTGGCCAAGCAGGTTAGGGATAATACGAATTATTTCATGCTTTTGTATTCGAATTTGTTGAACGATCGACTTACAATGATTTGCTGTGAAGAATAATCATAATAATTATCTAACAGAAATTGCCGCTGATCCGATACGAAATTTTGTCTTGCGAGTTGTCGTTTTTTTTTTCAAACTTTTGATCGCTAACACGTTTTTACATTTTTTTCAAGATATATCTTAACAATTGTCACACCATTTTCACATGATTATTAATAATCTTTAAATAATCTTATACATAACAATTTTCCCCCTCTGTGCCACTATTAACCACCCCCCTCAACTTACTGGCTAATGATATTTTAATCGTAATGTATTCGAGTATCCTGCACGAAGTATGATTTATTTTTAATATCGAGTTTCTTTGATATTGATACTTCATCGACCCTCTATCTTAATTTTTCGATTTAACAAGTATTAAATGACTTTGTAACAAAGCCATTGTTTTTTGGTAAAAAGAGCTTCTGGTCGATAAAGTGTTAATTGGTATAAAATATTGCTCGATCGGTAACTTTGGTAACAACTAAAATAAAAAAAAAATAATATTTTAGGCGTTCGACGATGCGATCGCGGAACTGGACACATTAAACGAGGACAGCTACAAAGATTCCACGTTGATCATGCAGCTGCTGCGTGACAACCTCACTCTCTGGACCAGTGACACGCAGGGCGACGGGGACGAACCACAGGAGGGCGGCGACAACTAACCTTCCTAAGCTTAAGTCCTTTCTAACCTAATAAGAACATCCTATTCTCTATCGTCTCCCCGTCCCTTGAAGTGCTCACCCATCTCCATCCACCCAGATCCATCCATTCATTCACACCTGTCCTCTTTTCGTCCTCGCGTTTCCTTCTTCCTCCTTTACTCCTACCCTCTCCCCTTCCCCCCTAAACAAAAAAAACACTTTCCGTATCCCAGTGCCCTCTGTCTCTTCCTTCCTTCCTCGTCGATCGAGTAAAAACACTCCAGGATCCTTTTTCCTCGATCTCTCCTCCTCCTCGGAAAAAAAAAAAAACAAAACACTAACCTCCTCTCTTACTGTCCCGCCAACACGTCCGCACATCATAATGTTGCCGATGCCGCCGCCACAGCTACTACACCGGCTCGATAAACCTCGAATGCAAAAAAAAGAAGCCTCTCTACACAACCGAAAGAAACTACTCTCGACCATGTCCTTTCGTCGACGCGACATGTCTCATCGTACGTTGCTCTCTCCCGTTTGCGACACTTTTAGCCTGCTCCACGCGAATATTGTCCGGCCGATAGTCCTCTCTTGTTATATGTGTGTATGTGTGGAGGAAGGAACGGTGATGCAAAGAGAAAATCAGGCAATATGGCGGATCAATTATGACAATTAACAATGGCGGACGAGCGAGCAACGAGCGACCGAGAAAGAAAGATAGAGAGAGAGTGAGTGAGAATTCGGATATTGCGAGAATGCGAGTGAGAATATATGAGAGAGAGTGGGAGAGAAAGATAGAGGGAAAGAGAGAATGTATATGAGAGAATGAGGGAGAAAACGAGAAAAAAAACCTGTATCGTTGCTTCGCGACGAGAAGAAATGGTCGAGCGTCGACGATTCTGTTGGTCTCCGGTACGAAATCTCTCAAAGTGTTAATCACACCCGTATATATATATCCGTACGGAGGAATAGGAATTGGTAAAATCGTGGATGATATCAAGATGGAGAATTAAACGGAGGGAAGGACAGGAAGAGTATTTTCGCAGATCTTGTCTCGTCGTTCGTTGTGTCTCTTTGAAACGTGCGTCTGAGAGAGAGGTTGCGGACGAATAAAAAAAAAAAAAAAGAGAGAAGAGCAAAGCATAAACGCGATATATATATATGTATATGTGTAAAGGCCACGCTATATGTGTCGGAGGAGCGCAAAAGGGAGAAGATTTTTAATTACGAGGGAACATGGAAGAGTTTGGCGGCGATGGAAGACTCAAAATTCAAGATGTCCGTTTTAAGAGCACTCTAGGATATACAAGAACGAGAAAAAGATTGTATGCGTGCGTGCGCGCGTGCATGGGTGTATGTATGAATGAGACAGAACGAATGGAGTGAGAGCAAGGGATAGAGAGAATGGGAGAGAGAGAAAGAGAGAGAGTGAATGACATTATTTTGTGACGAGACATGGAATGCGAAGAGCATCAAATAAGACACACCACTGTCACTATTCCCAGATCTTCTCGCTAATTTACCGACTCAGAGTATCGCTAGATAAAAACAAAGAAAAGAAAGAGCGCGAAATTTCGAAATGACGCGAAAGAGAGCGAGAGAGAGAGAGAGAAAGAGAGAGAGAGAGAGAAAGAACGAAAGAGGGAAAGAAAGAAAAGAAAAAAAAGCACGCATGAATCTAACTACATTATTACCCAGTTGTCATTTAAATTAAATTTCACATTGTCTAGCAAGTACGAATATTATTATACGAAGGGAAGAACGCAGGAGGAGAAAGGAGAGTAAAAAAAAAAGAAAACAAATACATTAAGTTATTAAGTTCCAAACGATATCAGTGGTGACTTGATTTCAAACTTTTCAATATTTTATACGTGTATACACGTTGCCGACATCTCGTTCCGGTAATCCTAACCATATGCCACCAACCCTTGAACATAACCTCAATCATCATCGATATATACATTTTTGTTTTTTTTTTCGCACCGTTCGTTCCTTTTTTCAATCCATTAAAACTCGATGATCCTCGCGAGATACGCTCGCATTTTTCTCTCCGAACATTCACGAACGGTCGTTGTTAAGTAGTGTGCTGTAATTGTGCATTGTCGTTAAAAAAAAAAAGAGAAAAAAAATAATACAATATGTCTGTATCTCATCCGAGAAGCAAGATTTAACGTTCGAGAGAGAAAAGGAGAGCTCACACTACACACCTTCACTTTTAATCGTCGTGGCCGTCTCCGTAGCAACCTCGCGCGATAGTGAAAGATAAATGTGGGACTGGGGAAAAAGGGAGAAATTTCTTGAGTTCTTTTCATTGAAGAAAAAAAAAAAACACGAAGTAAAAGAAAAGAAATTCAAAGTTACTGGGTTATAACGAGCGCCATATTTATTATCATGTCGCGACAACTTCATACCGTCGATGGGGGTCCCGATGTTGTTCTCGACTACTTTCCTCTCGCACTCCTCTATTAGCCCGCTCCCCGCTCTTTTAACACGTTACGCGCAATAAATATAATATATAATATCTATATATTATTATATGCCAGAAAATGTTTAATGCGTAGTTACTCGTATTTGTGGCGAAGAGAGAGAGAGAGAGAGAAAAAGAGAGAGAATGGAGTATGATCACGTGGGTGGTGTTTGGAACCTTCCGTTCGTTCGACCCTCTGAACAAAAAAAAAAAAGAAACTACTCGCGAAGAGATCAAAACTTCGGACGTTGAGTTTGAGTGGACAACTCGAGAGAGATGATTATCATTTGATCGCGATCTTCGTAGCACGCATTGATAATCGTTTTCCAAGAACACGTAATCTTAAAGTCGTAACGATCAAACTATTGGTTCTCTCGGTAGGAGGTTAAAGTCGATCAAAGTAACTTTGAGTATACGATTATAGTAACGCGATACTTCGAGCGTGTTTTGTGATAAAAATTTGCATAATCGAGTTCTTCTGCGATAGAACGAAAAAATATCGGAGAAAATGAGAGAGAGAATGTGTCCAGCAGTATAAATAACGCAACGTTCGTCGTTCCTTCTACCTTCTTTCAAAATGGCGGATCAAATTCTAATCCTCGCTCTTCTCGATAAAATAAGTCACGACGTGTGTTTTGACTGTAATGTATATAGACGTGCGTGCTCATCTATACAGAACGTCAAACGTTTTCCTAAAAAAAAAAAATACGTAATAACTACTGTGTTGTGTGTGTCATCAACATGAAACAAGTTAACGATAATCGATTCAAAAAAAATAAACGTATGGGTAAACGTTATTCCGTCAGCGTGTCGCCATTTTCAATGTGTCGGTGTCCTTTTCGTTGCAACGATCTACTAAATATGACGAGAGAAAAAAAAAAATGGGAGGAACGAATTAGATTCTTTTTCATCGGATAGAATGCCTTTCATTCGGCGGGAAGTATAGCAGAAAGTAGAGAATTGCGCGAGAAAAAGAATCTTTAGACATAAGATCTCAGTCAAAAAGCGTGTAACAACGGTATGTTCGATTATCGATAAATGAGAGTAAAAGTGTGAGAGCGAGAGAGAGAGAAATTCAATCGTTCGACACAACATGCATCAATTGGAGCGAAAATTAGCTTAACGTAACGTCATACAAAACTACCGCCGATGCGAGAGAGAGTGAGAGAAAGAAAAGAATGAGTGTGTGAGAGAGAGAGAGCGAAAGAGATGAAAAGTAAGAACAAACGGATAAAAAAAAAAAGGGACACGAAAAACCCAAACGGTGAGAAAGAACAAGAGGGGAAGAGAGAGAGAGAATGTGTGCAAAAGAGAGAAAGAGAGTTTCCGATAATCGATCATCGTGGACCAGCTGAGCGAGTATGCTTTTTAACATCACGAAAGTACAGGGAGATGAACGATCGACAAAAGTGCCGAATAATTCGGCCCCTCTCGCGCAGCAGGCCCACGAAATAAAATTTGTACGAACTCCGACTTTCTCTCCTAACACTTTTTTCCCTTCGTTATCGACCCTGACCCGCGCTGAAAAGAGATCCTGTCCTTTCCCCTCGTGAAAGGTCCACAATTTCTTAAAACGATCCCTTACTCCCACTCCCGCCCTCTTTATCCCAACCTCATTCTGCCGAACTCCAGTCAGCCATCTTCGAGCACCTCGACGCTCGTAATTGTTCTCATCGTCGTCGTCGTTGTCGTAGTCTTGTGTTCTTTTCGTTTTTCTCACTATCATTTATGAACTTTTTCAAAATAAATCTTTTGTTTTTTTTCTAAAATACTCTCGAAAAAAAAAAAAAAAACGTATCTCTTCGTCGGAGACACGAGCGTGGTCGCTCATTCGCGTAACGTATTAGAAAGGGCCGGTGGAGATCGATCTTTTGGAAACTGCATGTCTCTCGACGTTATTTTATCACCCTTTCTCATTATCCCCTCTATTATTTGATCCCAATTGGTCTCATAGCCGAGTATTAGGTTAATGTTCGAATACGGTCATCGTTTTTTGCTATTGTAATGTACCCTCCCCACATTTCTCGGCGTTCGCTTGACACACGCATAAGAAAAAGCCCACGTGACACGTATGGATATGTATGGTACAATTGGTACGTGATACAATCCGGTGAGAAACGAACGCGTCGATGGTGTGTGGTCCAACGAATAGGAGATTAAACATCGGAAAAGGAAAAAAGAGAGTCGAGAAGAGTCGGACATCGCGTGTTGGTCGTGCCAGTAGCGCGGGAATGGCAACGTTCGATATCCCGAAGTTTGAAACACGGCCGTTGGGAATGTGTAATATATAACGATGAATTTAACGCAGAAATATCGCAGAAAAAAAGTTGTCCGCTTGGCATCGAGAAGCTAGCAACCAGCGTCGCTTCCAAAATGGCCCCCCGCCCCTGCCCCCCTGTTTATCACCAGAAATATCCCCCGACACCTTCTCTTCGTCCCTCCTACCGAATTACGTTGTTCTATTTGTATTTATCATCGATCATCGTAATTGTAAATTATAATTATTATTACAAACGTTTACACGAGATAATAAATTCTGATAAAAGGTCTAAGAAAAACCATAAAAACTAAATCACGGCTGGTCTTTCTCTTTGACAACTTTTGCATCATGTATCTCTTCTATTTTTCGTTAAAACATTTTTTTTTTGTTGATCGCGCGTACTTTTACGCGCCTTTATCCCTCGAGCGTTCAAATTTCCCCATGTTTTGTTTTTAAAGTTCAAGTAGAAGGTCATTTTAAGAAATGATCGATGTTAGTGATCGTTATTGAAGAAATCGCCGAGAATCGTTCGATATGAGATTAAACTTCGATCGATAACCCTACCTTCTTATGTAAGTGTAATTTTATTGATTTTTTAATGCGTTTATCGTGTGTTGCTCCCTCGCCGATAGCAGCGACCTCTGTCGGCAAATTTGGGAAGCTGAAATGGCACACCATAGCCGCGTTTTTTTTCAAATTTGGCGACTTCGATGCACGAGAGAGAAGAGGAACGACTAGATGGGAAGCTGTTCGTAGAATTTTAATTTAGTTATTATCTTCGCAATCTTTATCTTCCTGAAACGTTAATTGATATGCAGGATACAGAAATTATTTTTATTATTATAAAATAAAGATGGCGAAACGGTTTTTCGTCTCCAGCTATAAAAAGACGTTACACTTTTGTACGATATAAACGCTTTTAACAGATCGTATTTTTATTACGTGTAGCGTCACTATTAAAAGAATAAGTAGGTCGAAACTTTTTTTTATCTGAAAAATCAGAGAGTGCATGCACTCTGCAGGGAGAATGCTATGGGAAAGAGGAAGAGAGTAATAACGTTTCGACAGTGGTTCTCAATTTGTCTTACGAAAGAAGCACGTGCTAAAATTTATTGAATTAAGATAGATTACAAATTTTGTCGTTATACATAAAATATACAGTAGAAGGTGTTTCTTAAGATCTCTAGTAAAATGAAAAATATTTCGAATTTCAACGAGGATTCTGTTTCTAAGAAAACATAAAAAGGGATCTGCGGTGGAGATCAACTCGACGGTAAAAATGGACGGACGAGATCTACGAGACCATCGGCACGTATGTCAAGTACCTTTAACAGGACTATGTTGGAAGCATCACGTAATACTACGTATCACGACGATCGAACATTCTATTTTCGGTAAATTGGGAGGTATTGGAACACTGGCGCGTTTGCACACAATATCAAATTTCCGATTGTTTTAAATTACACGTTTTATGGAAATGAGTTTATTGATTGTGAATGCCTTTTGGACAACGTAATTTCTATCCCCATGATGAAATAGAATGACGAAATAAACGAGATGATGAAATTTTTGCAAGGAACAGTAGAGTACGTAATGTATACTGTAACGAGGGGGCTACTCTGTTATGGTATTACGAGGGGAAGGATAACAGGTTTTTGTGTTAGAGCTCGTAAAGTATCTTCAGAATTTCTTCTTATTTCGTTAACTTCATACGAACGATTGGAAGTACGCGAATACCAATAGTCCATCGAAAAGATCGTCGTATCGAGAGCGTTAAAATAAATCGTTGCCTTTTGTCGATATATTTAGAATCACTACCAGCCGTACTTTCAAATACATTTATATCCGCGCTAATCGATAATCAAGACTTCATTGGCGAGACGAATTACTTTTATCGTTGTCAATAAAATTTTCAAAGGCCGCAATTGTCTTGTTGACGTAAGAAGAAGGTAAACTGTTCGAGAGAAAAAAAAAGAATAGAGAGGAAAACATTCTTTTTCTGTTCAAAACTAATTGTTTTACATTTTAGCGGCATTGATAGGAGGCGTGCCTTCGAAATTTTAAAATAAGGTATTCCAAGAATTCAGCGCCAGTTCGTAGGCGCGTTTTAATTGGCTGACGTAGCCAGCGGTCAACTTTATTGGTTGGTGGATCGAATGGGTGGGAGTCACGTGTTCGAGTGGGCTCGGTGGTGGAGCATAGAAGCTTTTAAGGTCACCTTCAGTCGTCCAAACGTTGTGCGAGTGCGGTTTGTGACGGATCGGGAACCATCAGTGAATTTATAAGAGAGCGAAACGCACGTTATATCGTTGCTTATTTCGCTCACCGAGCGTATTTCTTCTTTAGGTGAGTTATATTATCAAATACGTTTTCTTCGCTTTCAAACACACCGAATTTCGTACAGTTTTGATATTCGGTTGTTTGACAATAATTTTAATTTTTCGAGCGTGATCTTTAGAACGTTCGGTATAATTGCATTTAAAGATATTTGAAAAATTCTTTTTCACCTTGTCGATGGTCAATTGTTTTTTTGTTGTTATTTGATATCCAATTATCAACGTCGCTCTCTTGTTTTGACGTGCCACCTTTGAAACCTTGCCAGGGGGTATGCTTATTAATGGCGCTTCGTTTTGAAGATCAAATAATTGTGGATCCTTTGAGATTCTCTATCTTTATTCGAGGATCGTATTTCTCGAAGATATTTTCGAGAGTGCTACAAGATCGACATAATAGTTCGAATTTGATTCGTGCTTCGATATGACATTTTAAAGTATTAAACTACGACGCTGTATAAGAACAGGGTAATGTGCCAAACATTTGTGTCGTGTACATGTATTATTGTGTATACACATTACTGTGGTAACCTCGCGATTTATGTTCTCTATCACGACAAAAGAAACCCGCTCGGAAAAGAGAGAGATATAGTGCGGGCCATGAAAATTTTGGTGTCAAGGTTAGAGATCGTTTGTCACTTGAAAATTCCTTGCGAGGATAGTAAACAGTTATAATAAGAATAATAAATTGAACAGTGACAAGTAATATATGTAGTGTATATTTAATGGTTTTTTTATAATTAATAGTTTTTTTTATCTCAATTTTTTAAATTTTAGTCTTTAATATGGATAGCGATAATGAAGAATGCTTTTGTACTATGAATGAAAATGTATATTCTCAAGATGATGATTCCATGCAAGAGTTTATTAACGTTATGAAAGAAAGTGACACCACTCATGACTGTACAGACATAATGCAATATATTAAACGCAAAATAATTGTATCGGACAAATGTTGTCATACTACCCAAGTATCTAAGAAATATTTTCTATATAAATATACGGATGATAGATCAAGCTCTCATGATATATCAAGAGAAAGTTCTGACGTATATTGCGTTTGTGAAGGTTTAAACGAAGCTATGATGCATTTAAGTAAATAGCTTTTACTAAATTTTCTAGAACTTGAATATATTAATGCAAGTTAATTTTATTTCATGGAAATTTTATGTTTTTATATCATTGATATTATTGTTTTACATAATATTTTTAACCACTTTCTATTAATTTATTCTTTTTTATAGAAAGATTGTCAACACTGTAGCACAAACATGGCGGACGATTTGGCACAAACCAAATTTATAAAACCAGGTAGCCATAAAGGTAAAGGCTTAGCTGTCTTTACCAGTGGTGGTGATTCCCAAGGTAAATATACGTGCCATAATTGTTAAATTTAATTTTATGATAATAAAAATATACTATCATATTTGGATATCTTTTTATAGGTATGAATGCTGCAGTAAGGGCAGTCGTGAGAATGGGTATATATCTAGGATGCAAAGTTTTTTTTATTAGGGAAGGTTATCAGGGTATGGTTGATGGTGGAAATAACATAGTTGAAGCTACTTGGTCATCTGTATCATGTATTATTCATAGGGTTAGTTGTTTGTATCCTTGAAATTCTTTACGGTATACTACTTGTAATCCTAATCACTGTTATCATAGCTAAGTTAACGGTATTATTCATATATTTTAGGGTGGTACCATGATAGGATCTGCTAGATGTATGGAATTTAGAGAACGTGCAGGTCGTTTGAGAGCTGCTAAGAATTTAGTAACACATGGAATATCCAATTTAGTTGTTATTGGTGGAGATGGCTCTCTAACTGGTGCTAATCTCTTCAAAGAAGAATGGGCTGATCTATTGAAAGAACTTGTTGCAAGTGGTGTGTAAACAAGATTGGATGTAATTACCATAATCATATTATTCAAGAAAATATAATAATAATAATTATGTACCAGGTGAAATTACTGCTGACCAAAGCGAAAAGTACAAGCACTTACATATTGTTGGTTTGGTGGGCTCCATTGATAACGATTTCTGTGGGACAGATATGACTATTGGAACTGATTCTGCTTTACATCGTATTATTGAAAGCATTGATGCTATTGTTAGTACAGCTTATTCTCATCAACGTACCTTTATAATGGAAGTTATGGGACGACATTGTGGGTATGTATGATACAAATATATCCAGTATATTGAAAGTAAAGAATAATTAATTTCATGACTTTTGGAAAGAGTCATGTTATAGTTAATATAGGCATATTATAGTTAATCTACAAAGCTCGCAAGAGTTTCCTACTTCATGTTTAGACAATTGTTAGTATTGGTTAACACACTCAGTTTTACGCTACAATATAAAAATTAAGATTCACGTTTGGCTAGGTATTTGGCCATCGTGGGTGCTTTAGCTGCAGAGGCAGATTATGTTTTCTTCCCAGAATGTCCACCACCCGTCGACTGGCCTGAAAAACTGTGTAAAAAGTTGGAGCAGGCATGTTATATGAACTTTCCAAATTTACTATGACATTGCTTTTAACCAATGGGGTTTTAACAAAAACATTTTTTTATTTAATGTTATGCTTCAGTCACTGAGTGTGTGTCAATGTCCAAAATATGTATCACATTTAGAAACGTCCTCCAAGATAGACAATGGGGCGAGTGGACAAAAATGGTTTTTTTTTTTTCATATGTGATAGATAAAGCACTAATGTGTAGAGTTATCCTAAATTAAAAAAAAATGATTTGAGATAATCAAAAAACAGAAACTTACAGGTATTTAACGATAGCTTCGAGTTTGGCTTCTGAAGCTTGCTATTCGTTTCTTCCTGAATGTCCACCAAAAGGTGATTGGGTCGCCGAACTTTGTGACGCTGTGCGACAGGCACGTTTGATCAAATAGTGCTCAATTTTTTTAGTAATGTATCTACCCCTGATCACATAATTATGTGGATATTAGTAATAATTCGCGATATAGTTAGAGCCCTTGGCTGTAATGTAGCCCATTACTTTTAAAGGACATTCAATTATAGATTTCAAATGCTAGATTTCGTGTAAAAATGAGAAGTAACATTTTACACATTAATTCATATTTACTGGTCCAAGTGAAGGAACGTTGATATGCCAAATTCCATGATATACTTATTATCAGTTAAATTAATCTTATTTATACAAGATAAGTAATCTACTTGAAATTTCCCCCTTGTATCATGACTCTTTGATCATCATTAACTAAGATTTGGTTAAGAAATGTAGTACATATTACATTCAGTTAGCTCTTCACGACATACCATTACAGCTACCTGGCTCTAGTGGCAGCTATCTGTTCTGAAGCAGATTATGTTTTCATCCCAGAATGGCCACCAGAGCAGGATTGGCCGAACAAGCTCTGCAAAAAGTTATTGCAGGTTTGCTAATCTTTTTTTTTAATTTTTTACAAATGGATCGAAATACTTTGCTATAAATTGATACAAATTAAACATTAGCTTTTTACAGTTTATCTTAATCATATAAAAGACAAAAAGCTATTATATCATCCATTTCTTATTTATAATGGTAAGCTGTTTGTAGTTTGCTTTGCTTATTTGCTTGCATGTCCATTATTAAATCTATAAAGCAAATGTAATACACAATGTGTTGTAATGGCTACAGAAATTGTTAAGTTGATTTAAATACAACACATTTATTACAATTACTTTAATATTTTTATTCAGTCATCATATGAACATCTATTTTGACAATGTTACTAAAATGAAATATAAGTGGGAAAAAACACTTTTGAATGTATAAAACGTCATATATTTTACATTCTTATTAATAACTTTCATTTGTATCATTATACCTATTTCGGTATAAAATTTAAATACATAACTTTTTTATTTAATAAAATATATTTATAGGAACGTCTCACTGGACAACGATTGAATATTATCATTGTAGCAGAGGGTGCTGTGGATAGAAATGGTGATCCTATCACTGCTGAAAAAGTACACAAAGTTGTTGTTGACAAATTACAACAAGATACAAGAATTACAGTATTAGGTCATGTTCAAAGAGGTGGTAATCCATCTGCTTTTGATAGAGTGTTGGTATGTTTTTTATTATTGATTAAAGGTGAAAACAATACTAAATGTATAATACATTATAAATATGTAACCTATTTTTATATAAATATATATATTTTTCGTTAAAATTCATAATACTTTATAGGGGTGCCGAATGGGTGCTGAAGCTGTAATGGCTTTGATGGATGCAACACCTGAGACAGAAGCTTGTGTTGTCACGTTAGATGGAAATCAAGCTGTTAGACTGCCGTTGATGGAATGTGTACGTCGTACCAAGGCTGTTGCTAAAGCTATGGCAGATAAAAACTGGGACCTTGCAGTCCAACTTCGGGGAAAGTAAGAAAATAAATAAGTATAAATAGTTTGTTACAATATTTATTGGCATGTCTAAATAATGTAATAAAATAGTAATTTTTTATTAATACGATTTTTTATTATATAGGGGTTTTGCTCGAAACTTGGATACGTACAAAATGTTGACTCGATTGAAAGCACCTGTAGACTATGACATAAATTCGAAGGTAATATTTTGTCATTTCTTATCACGTTTTTACACATAGAATTGAAAATCTTCATTAGTAATTTTTGTACTTACAAAGTGAATTTATTTGGTTTCTTATCTTCATTATTGGACTAGATTTAAAATTGGGAGATTTTTGATTCTATAATGTAATAGAAAATGTAAAGATAGCGTTTATGTATATGTATATATATATATATATACATGCATATATATATATATATATATATATATATAAATTTATATATTATAATGTTGCTTCAGGAAAGTAAAGGCCCTACATTAACAAAGGTAAATTTGTACAGAATAGTTATAAATTTTCTTTTTGTCATTGTGTTTAACGCTTTGTTATAAATCTCTAATATTATCTTTTCCTATCTTCTACAAGCAAATCACTCTGTGTGGACAAGTGAGTTAACCTGCTCTCAAATAGTAGACTCGTATTTCTGTATGTTTCTATGAATAACAAATGTTAATGTGATATATATCTGCTGTTCATCAGTTATCTTATCAGATTTTGTCTAGAATGAAAAATGCCTGTTTCTATATGCACGTCGCATGAAATATAATTTTTCATGGATATTTATTTATAGTGTATATATTATCTACATATATATTTATGTTTTATTACAGGATCATTATACAGTAGGTGTAATGCATATTGGTTCACCTTCTTGTGGTATGAATGCTGCAGTACGTTCTTTTGTACGAAATTGTATCTATAGAGGTGACAAGGTATGCAGATGATATAAAAAGTAATGATAATCTTTCTTAAGATTTATTAATAATTTTTCTAAAGAGAAATGTTACATTTAGGTGTACGGAATTTGCGACGGTATATTAGGTCTTATGGCTGGAAAGTTTAAATTAATGGATTGGCCGTCTGTAACAGGATGGGTAGCACAAGGTGGTGCTTATCTAGGAACGAAACGTGCTCCACCAAAAGATGATCAATTACCTCAAATTGCTCAAAAATTGAAGGAATTTGGTATTCAAGCTTTATTAATTATAGGTGGATTTGAGGTACATAAAATAAGTTTCTGTCAAAGCGTTTAGTTGTTTACAAATAATGTTTTACTAATCGATTGTTAACTTTGTTTAAAGGGTTATCAAACAGGCCTCACATTTTATAATGCCAGAGAACAATTTGAAGAATTTAGAATTCCTATTGCTATGATACCTGCTACTATCAGTAACAATGTTCCTGGGACAGAATTTTCTTTAGGCTGCGATACTGCCTTAAACGAAATTACCGAGGTAATTTTAATATTATCTCATTGTTCTTATTATTTGTAGAGCCTTCTTTATTTAATTTATATAATGTATAATTTTTTTCAGATTTGTGATCGTATTCGTCAATCAGCACAAGGTACTAAACGTCGCGTATTTATTATCGAAACAATGGGTGGTTATTGCGGGTATTTAGCAACTGTAGCTGGATTAGCTGGTGGTGCAGATGCAGCTTACATCTTTGAAGAAAAATTCAATATAAGAGATTTGAATCAAGATGTAATAGCAATGGCTGCTAAAATGTCAGAGGGTGTACAGAGAGGACTTATTCTTAGAAATGAGAATGCTAATTTGAATTATAACACTGATTTTATGCAAAGATTGTTTAGTGAAGAAGGAAAAGGATTGTTCAGTTGTAGGATGAATATAATTGGTATATATATAAATATACTATGTATATATATTAAAAACAGAACAAATCTATTGCATTCTTCAAATACATTCTCTTCTTTTTTATTTCAAAAGGTCATATGCAACAAGGTGGTTCACCAACACCTTTCGATCGTAATTTAGGTACTAAAATGGGTTCTAAAGCTGTTGATTGGTTTACTGAACAATTAAAAAAGTATACTAGCCCAGAAGGTCGCACAGTCACAACAGATGCAAGTAGTGCAGTAATGTTAGGTATTGTTAGACGGCAATATAGGTACACGCCTTTCACAGAACTCATAGACGTTACTGACTTCGAGTAAGTGTTATATTTTCTTTTCTTTGTTTAATATATTTATAAAAATTCTGTTAATGTTTAAAAAAATATGATGTATTTGATACCAAAATTTATTTGTAGGCATCGCATTCCGACATATCAATGGTGGATGAAATTACGACCATTACTTAAAGTTTTGGCAAAACATGAATCCACGTATGAAGAAGAGGGTCTATATATAACTGTAGAAGAAATGGACCTCGATAATGATTCTCTTGTGTAATTTATACGCGCCAATACCTCATAGCTAATTGAAGGTAATGTGTCTATGATGTATGCATTGATTGTGTGCAAAATAGGTCTTGATAAATATTTACAGTATTGCGTTACAACGTTAGGGTATCCACGTTTGATTGCTTGACATGCAACAAATAAAAGAAGTGAGCATAAGAAAATAATTTTTAATAAATAATAAATACGTAAAACTAAAGCATAAATGTACTTTTTAATTCATTTGTTTCAAATCTCGTAAAATAAACATGCACTTCTCTATAGTCAAGTATTGGTAATATTAGACGAGTAAAACAACAAAGAAAAAACCTAAATGTGAATAATTTAAATAAATTGCATATTATACAGACATTATTGAAGGGTAATATAAGTAACTATTTTGTTTTTTTGCTATTATCTTTATACCTTAAGCAAATTTAACACTCAGGTAAAAAATAGGTACAAAGGCAGTACCTGAAGATTAAGGTGAAATTATCCTATCAAATTAGCGATGATGTTAATTAAATGATGATAGCTCTGTTACTCATACTTATTGAAAAAATACAAGAGCAACAGGATGTTGTCGCTGCGATATCGGATATTCGCTACATTAAATCTAATTTGCAGAATTTGGTGTGTGTACCAAGTGGTAGTGCACATTACACATCTAAAATGCTTTCTCAGTATTTCACTTTTCAATTAGAATCATTCTAAGCATTACAAATGTATATTTATATGCTATGGAAACAATATGGTGTGGCACTAATGAATTCGATCTCTAATAAAATTTTTAATATAAATTAGGACAAATATACATATACTGGAAATAGTGTTTAAAAATGTCTCAGTTTCAAGAGTTTGATATGCGGCTCCGATTCCCATAGCGTAATATTTGTGTTAATTTAGTATTGTGTCATTTTGGACAAGCTACAAGATATCTGATACCAAAAATATATCTAGAACGTTTAATACATCCTAATTATAATAATTACTAGCATTAATATTTTCACTTTCTTATTAATATTTGCCTAAATAAACGTATCTATACACATACATAGATAAAAAGTGATGATCGCCCTGATATATTTAAAATCAATATTGGTGTGACATCAGAATTACGTTACATATTGATTTGTACAAATTAGAGTAAACTAATTATTTTAGCATCTTAATTTATATGAGCATCATGGTGAATGATATATAAAAATACTACATATTTATTTATATATATTCCCAATATTCCTAACAAATCATGAATGATAAAATATAAAAAAAACAATTTAGTGTTTCATTGATGTAACATTTATAAGACGAGTCGAGAAGTATATCAGATTTAGTTGTAATCTGCACAAGATAAAATACTGAACTGTGTTTGTGGTTTACTAAGGATGTAGAAATAAGAAAAATGTTTTGTGGCAATTTATGTTGATAAAAAAATTTTCTCTTCGGTTTAACATTATTAAAAGCTATCAAAAGCTATTTGAAGAATATACTTGTCTACCTCAAAACATAATTTGCAATTAAGAATGACTCTTAGGAACGAATCAACCCTGAGTCATGCTGGTTGCATGTATTATTAAAACATTTTGCTAAAATTTAAGGTTTTGCGACCAAGAAAGTATTTAGATTCTTTTTCCCTATTATACTTATACATATACTTGCAAAAAAATTTGGCAAGTATTAAACTTATACTTAATTTTAAAACATAATGTAGCCTTCTTCGTGTTTCATCAAATCATAGAATCATGTATTAACATTGCGATACCATTGAAAATATTGTTTTTTTCACTTCATTCGTGTTCGTGAATTTGTCTAAAAATTAAATATCGTTACATCATTAAATCCATGTAGTAATATAATGTGTGTAACCATGGAAAAAAGTGTTAACAAAGTAAAAAATGTGCAGAATGGTATATTACGAAAACTCACTAAATGTTACTGATATAAGAAGCACTTAAAAACATTGCAAATATTTCGTGATATTACAATAGAACTTATATTTTCAAAGTTATTTTTCTGATACATTATAAATATTGCGTGTTAAATCATATCTCCAGTGCAATAGCATACAAGTGTAATTATGCACTATAATACAAGAATAGTATACAAATGAAGATATATATTCAATGTTACATCAAATTACTAATTTGAAATTGTTAATAAGTAGATAGATTATTTAGAGATACATAAGAGACAATAGTTCTTGTTGAAAGATACACAAGTAATATCTATTTACTCAAACAGTATTAGATGTAGAGACATCTAATTGTCCAAACATTGAATTTTATATTATAAATCTATTTATTGTCACTAAATGATAATTTCTCTTGGACATTGAATTGTCCAAATATAAAAAATAGTTTTGGATGTAATATATATATATATATACTTCAAAATGTCTCATCTACTATTTACCACTTCTAACCGAATGCAAGTTGCAACTATTCTTCAATGCAGTTTGCGTGTAAGTAATATGTGGAGTATTGCGGAATGATATATCATACAGTATATACAGAAAATGTACAAACAATGTCCGTGAAGTGTCCCAATATTAATTACCATCGCTAGTTCCATAAGTACATATTGTTACGTTTAATATTACAGAGATATATTTTTGAATCATTGTTGATCAATGAATGCCACCAATAGTAATTTAATTTATTTAAAGCAAAAACTGTCAGTGTGTATGTTCCTCACAAAGATGCGAATCGAATATTTATTTGTCACTACTGAAGTGTTAAAAAAATAAACTATACCAGTGGTAGACCTAATGTAAAGCACAGACATATATATTAATTTATTTGAAGTGTTGTACTTTCGTCATTAATAAATCGTATCTTGTAAACGTGTCGTGCTCTTTCGTAATGTCCTCGAGATTGGTATCTTCGTATAAAAATTTCAATTAGCATATTAATAAATTTGATTTTTATTATGTATCGTGTGGAAGTTGATATAAAGAAAATATTATAAAAATACAATATATGAAATAAATAAAATAATTATATAATATAAATAATAAATTTGTTCGTGATATCAAATTTAACGTGATGGTAAGAGACATTTAACTTGCAACGCGCGCATGTTTAAAAGGAGGGTGAGTTTGATCGCGCATGGCAGCAGCTGTTCGTTCGTATTTGTTCTTATTCATAAAGTAGTACCGAACATGGCCGAAGATGATGTATCTTGTTTGACGTCGGCAGGTCACAACAATAAAGGGGCGCTGTCTCTCTCTCTAACTGTCAATTTACGGGGGTGTTAACGTGTGGAATTAAAGACTGGCATTTAAATATTCACTATACATCGGTTAGATGACGCCGACGGCAAGACGCCGTGATTTGACAGGTCATGGGGGCCTGTTTCGGCCGATGTTTTGCCAAAGTTACCGACTCGCTATCGTACAGGTTAGACATCGTTATGACAACCACTAGATTTTCTTTAAAACGAAATTAAACGATGATGCATCAACCTTTTTAACGATGTCTTCTACTTTTCTCTTTCTCCGTCTCTTTTCTTTACTTACTTTCTTGGTCCTTTGTTTTATTCCGCATAGTATTACAAGAACATTTTTCAATGTAATGCGTATTCTTTCAATTCAAGGTTGTATCGCAGGCATACCAGCATGTCCTGCCAAGGAGACGAACAAGTTGAGGTAGATATTAGTTCAATTATATTTGGTTTGCGATCAAGTGCACTCTATACTTCATTGCATTCTGTTTGTGAACATTCGTAGAAACTGTCAGAATATATGTTTATATGAAGCTTCAAGTAGCATGATAAAGTCAATTCGCATATAGAAACAATATTAACAATTGAAGGCTATTTTTTGTATGTATTTGATAAATGTTTCTTAGGGCATAGAATGTAACTCAAAGTGATAGTTGCAGTATTCTAAATTTATTAGAATTTTTTGATATAGTAAAAACATGGAAGATTAGAAATTAAATTTATATAATGCTATTATTAATTTTATAGTTTATAGATGGAGAAGAAGATAGAGAACAACCTAAAGGATCAAAAACGTAAGAATTAGAATTCTTTTCTTAATTCATTGTTAAAAGCTCTGTATTAATTATATATTTGATCCTTATGCTTACTGGACAGTCTGTTATCGTTTCTCTCCTTAAAGCGATTTAAGGTAATTTCATATTTTGAATTGAAAAGTATAGATTTTAGAGAATATTAGGTTCAAATAAAATCTATATCAGATATCAAGAATTTTGTAAGTTCATAGACATTAAAGGTACTATATTCGGTGCAAAAACTTCATAAACAAAATAGAATTTATTGCATGCATGTAGTTTCTACTTTAATCTTGAAATAAAAGCATCATCTGATTCAAGCCAAATAAACTAATTCTATACTATACAACTTGGTAAAAGAGTGAATTGTATAATGTATGAACTTTCTGAGAATTTGTAAATAGCTTATGCAATGTATAAATGGCTTTGCTAAAGATACAGCAATTTAAATAGAACATGAACTATAGAATATAAAACTCTAGCTATGATAATAGAACTCTAGCTTATGCAATTATGTTTTATAGAAAAAACATGGAGTTCCTGTGACTTTAGAGTTATTAGAGGAAGGGGGATGGCAAAGAGGTTCTAACAAATATGCCAGATTAAATTCTAGAAATGATGCTTCTACAAGGTATATAGACTGTCTAAATGATATAGAAGCAAATTATATAAAAAAGAATGCACAATTCCTAATAATATCAAATTCATTAGTTCCGGTTTAGATACACCACTACAAATACTCGATGTGCGAAATTTAATGAAACAACAGGCTTGTGTTTCTTCCACACCCGGCTCTTCATTAGATCTCGAATGGGAACATGAAGGTATTTTTTCTGTGATTGTTTATAAAACGTAACATTTAAAATCACGTATGATTAAAAAATGAGTCTATTGAATATTATTTTAGGGATGCCACTGCCAGTCATGGATAACGATAAAGTTAGTACCGATGGATCACAGACTTCAATTAATAATAGTCAGCCTTCTAGTTTGACAGCATCTCCCTGGTCTAGGGTATCAACACCAAACAGTTTAGAGTGGGATCCTGTTGAAGCAGATATGGTATGTGTCGATATGGAGACTGAGCAGCTTTTGACTGAAATAGAACGATTAACAGATAGGGCTTTAAAAGAAACAGGAGAATGGACTAATGGTAGCTGATAAAAGACCCATTTCTATTTAAGAGGATCGTTTGTATTTTTCTATTATACAAAATATACAACGTGGAGTGGAGAATTGTAAAATAATAGGTGACAGAAAGTGTTCTACTATCTTCACTTTTCTTCATTGAAATAGTAGAATGTCATATTTAAATTGTTCCAAATAAATTAGATTACATAATCTATAATGATTGAAAAAGAAATTTGAGTAAAGAGATTGATAAGTACCATGACCAGTGATACTTAATATAAAGGGAAAAGAAGAAAAATAATAAGTATTACAATTAAAAAATTAAATGATATAAACAAGCTTACAAGAATGAATGTGATAAATGAAAAATGAATTTATTTGAATGCCAATTGTACTTGTAAAACATGTTTATATGGCCTAATTTTATTATTTAGTGTAAGATCTCAGTTTTGTAGTTTGCATGTGTTCATGCATTTGATAAGTTTATAAGAATACAAAAACGGAGTTATTGAAATAATTTTTAACAGACAATAACTTTCTTCCTATGGATTTATCCATAGTTTTGTCCATTATGTTAATTTTTAGTAATATTATTATGTTTTTTGTATACTACATTTTTTGTTCATTTAGTATTATGGCTATTCATAAATGTTAAAGCTGGTTTACTGCGGTAGAGATACATTTAGTGTATATTTCGAATTACGTAACTTTTGAATAAGAACATGGAGAGAGAACAAAGAATCGCAGAGTCTTATTTTAAGCAAAGCATATCATGTACGTTGCGATACAATATTTGAAATTACAAGTTCTACTATTCCAATAGTTATCTACAGAAGAAGTTATAAGAAAAGAAGGAATAATGCAGAAGCAAAATTCCTTGTGTTTGCTTTACATTAAAACTTAAATTATTTGAAAAATATAATGGAGATATAAACTTTAATGTAAAGTGAACGTGATGAACTGTGGTATTATATAAACCAAAGCTTTTAAAGGAAGGTGCTAAAATTATAACATATTTTATGTAAGAAGAACAAGTGAGTTATTTTCTGGTATAGAAAAAAAATCATTTATTTAATTCTCGTGAAAGCTTATCTGATTAATCAAATGTTCAATCTAAAATAGACTGCTTTCAATATTACACGTTGGTACTGCATAATTTTTCAGTAATTGCATTTCATGCATATATATCACAATACTCACGATGTATCACCACACAGGTGCTGGTATATTAATGTTAATATACTGAGGAATATACAAATATTCCCAAAATTGATAGATCATTGCTGCGTAATTATTTTACATTATATATATGTTAAACAGAGATTCTAAATATTTATAGAGAGTAAACAAAAATTGATGTAGAATGCCTTAATATTATCATGATAGAAATGTCCATGTTTTAAATACTAATGACATCGGCTAATAGATTCACATTTAACTTGTATATATTTTTCCAAATTGCATGCAGGGCATTTAATTAATTATTGATTTAATACCATTACAATAAAAGGACTACAACACAATTACAGTAATGACAATAGTCAGATAAAGTGTCAATAATTAATTAGCATACTTATAAAAAAAGAAATTGTAATTTGAACATACTAATATACATTATATGTGCTTCTATACATTTTTGTTACAGTACTAATGATAAAGCTACACCATTAATTTGAAAAAAAAGTTCAAGTAATATGAAGTGTAATATTTGGTACCAACAAATGATAATTTCTACACAAAATTTCATATAGTATCTATATCTTGTTTGATTTCATAAAATAACATTTATTACATTTATAAAAGTAAAAGAAGTATGGAAATTAAATTAATGAAATTTTTATAAATTAAAATATAAAATTATTATATATGATTGAAATTATAGAGTGTTGCATAAAATGATACATATTCTTTATCAATACAAAGTCAGTAACTTTTCAAAGGATCAGGGTACAATACATCAATGAATACGCAAATCTCTTAATTTTCATAAAAAAATATTGGAAGCATATATATAGCTTTGCATTTCTGGTTTTAATACTTTTAGTTGTACCAACCTATCATTTAAGCAATTATAGGGACCAAAAAATAATTTGAGTATTAACTTCCTGATTTGAAAAGCTTATTACTTTTAAGATAGTAATTACATTTTACCACATAATTATATATACTAATTTTATTGTAATTTCTAATATCAGCTTTAAAACAAATAGATGTTAGAACAAAAACTGATGCATATACAAGGTATGCAATGTTTCTCATCTATTGCTTACCATTTGTATTACTTGAAATTCAAGTGCTTTACTTTTTGTGATATCAGCAATGCAAATTGAAGATTCGTTGCACAAACATTTGCAAGCATTATAACTATCTGCTCCACTACATAACCCTGCAGACACTACTGACTATGCATAAAGTGTACAAACCTCAAATAATTATTAATAATACCATTATACCTTACCATGTTAAAGAAATTGATCATATTAAATAGTACAAGGACCTTTCGAGATCAATGTTAGTCAAACAAAAGTCGATCTTGAAACTCATGAGACTAAGTAATGTGATATATATTTTTGTTCTTTATGTCAAAGCTTTAGAAACAAGCATCTCGGCAATGTATAACACATAAAGAAATAAAACATCCTTCTACGAGAAGCACAGAAAGTGCGCACAAATTGAATTTGTCCTATATTAAGAATACCAATAACAATGAATGTTACAACCGATCTATTTATATGCTTTAGTAATATAATAATAAAACGTTGAGAGAATATTTTATTTTTTGCGACTAATTCTCTTGACGTATAACATTTGCGAATTAATTGAAGATCGAATTAAAAGTATGTGAATTTCAAATTATTATGTTAAATAAAAATAAAAAGAAGAGTAATAAAATCTGTTAGACGCATACGCGTTAGTATTTTCAAATGTATTTATCAGTCCTTGTAAAACAGTAAAGAGGTTAAGGTTATTTTTCGTAAATACCATCAATAAAATTGTCAATGTAATTAATCAAACCTTATGTTTTTTCTATTTCTTCCTCGTCGTTCTTTCTCACGTGACCGTACGAATAATAACACAAATTCGAAAATGATACTAAACACGTTGCCTATCACACTCTAAACACGCGTTATCGCGATAATTCTACGGATTTCGAATTTTTCCGCACGAAGTTAGCAGCGATTCAACTTCAGTGGCGTTCAACATTGCTTGGTACCATCGAGTGTGACCAACTTCAGATTATTTTTTTCCACCAAAAGGCGAACGTATTCTCGACGAAGAGCCACGTCAATTCGGCTTTACGAAGGGTTCGTCATTTTTTTTCGCGAAGACGAATCTCGTGGCACTTAGGAAGTCGCCACATACGCGAAGGAAGATGTGAACTTTGCAGAAGATCGTGCATTGTGGCGGTGTATAATCGCGAGTGTTCAAATTACGTTCGAAAGTCAGATCTCTCTGCCTCTGTCTCCTTTCTCTCTTCCTCCCTCCCCCTATTACAGGTCGTTCGAGTGTCGTCTTTTCACATTTTTTTAACCTTCAAGTGAGACGTACGATATGCTTAAAATGTCATTCGAGGGGAAATACAACGTGAAAAGTCCAGGCAAGTTCCTGTTTTTATTTTACGTGGAAAAATTTGCTCTATTGATCCTTTTTTCTTTGGTGTATTTAAAATTAAGACATAAAAAATGAAAAAATATCGACTCGCATTACAGCTGTGAAAAGATTGATGAGAGAAGCTCAGGAACTTCACGAAGCAACCGAAGAGTACTGTGCTTATCCTTTAGAAGACAATCTTTTTGAATGGCACTTTACGGTACAGGGGCCTCCATCGACTGATTTCGAAGGAGGCGTATATCATGGGAGAATTTTATTACCACCCGAGTATCCTATGAAACCACCAAATATTATTTTACTGACAGTAAGCTTTCTTTAATTATAACAAACAACAAACTTAATTGTTTGTATTGGTATTGGTATTAAAGAAAGAACTACTTGTTCCAGCCAAATGGCCGTTTTGAGACCAACAAAAAAATTTGTCTAAGCATTTCTGGTCATCATCCGGAAACTTGGCAACCATCATGGAGCATTAGAACAGCTTTGTTAGCTTTGATTGCTTTTATGCCTACACCTGGCAATAGAACGATCGGGTCATTAGATTACAGTACAGAGGAAAGACAAAAACTAGCTAAAAAGTATACTTAATTGTTACAAATATTTTTCATGCCCAATGATCAGCATAAAGTCATATTTCTCATTGTATCTTCTTTGTGTAAATTTAATGCTCTAGGTCTTTGAACTGGCAATGCGAGACATGTGGAAAAGTGGTGAACCTATTGTCAAAAAATACAGTGAAGAAACCTATTACAGAAGAGGAACAAAGCATGTTAGATACAATAGCTCTGAAGGTATAAGTCAGATTTTATCAATGTTTATATAAAACATTAGTTTTACATCTTTCTTTTAATTTTGTACAGACATTTTTATGAACTCCATATATAAATATTATAATTTAAATATAATTTCATGTAACTTTAAATAGGCTGACGATACACCTGCACCTGAAACAAGTTTTACCGCGAGCACAGAAAATGCTAACGGAAATGAATTGAGACATCGTACGGAAGCAACTTCTAGTGAAACTCAAGAAGCCCAATCGCCTGTGCATTCGAATGCTCAAGTAGAAACAATGTCCTCCTCGAACGATCTATTTTGGAGTATTCTGATAGCAGTTTTAGCATCAGCGATTATTCTACTTGTTTTGCGGCGATTATTTCTCGTGTAAATTACTTTGCTATACATAAAACACGCGTTATGATTGTAAGTATGTTAACGAAACAAAGGTAAATTTTATACACATTTTATGGATAGCATTTTTAAATATAGAATGAAAACTTTATACACTTTAGGAACTATCATACATATACACTGGTATATTCACTTTAGAAACCAACACACACACACACACACAAATATATATATGTTTATATTTTATTCTTAAAAACTGAGATTATATTCCTTTTACGATACGTTTTAATTGTTATTCATTATCAAAATTTAAAGCTTTATGATAATTCTTACTATTATTGTTACTATAAAAAAATTGGCTGTCCTAGTTCTAGTCTCTTATATCTTAATAACTGCAGTAAAAACAATTGATACACAATGAAAATGTAGTTTCCGTTTTAAAATATTATTTTCTGGCGAATAGCTTGCAATTTGTGCATGAAATTTAAGATATTAATGTACGTGATTTTAAATTAATTTCTCTACATTTTTGACTTAACACTAGCTAAGGGTTAAAGAACATAGAACACATCGCATTCACTTATTAGCATATTACCTAACATTAATAATCAATTTGTATACGCGCGTGCGCGTGCAAAGATACTTGTACACAGAGTGGAGCATGTAACTGAAATTACTTAAGTTATTTTTGGGTTATATTTTCAGTTATAGACGTCACTCTGCGTTTATAATGCTGTAACTATGTGTTAACTGGAAGAATGGGATGCTTAAATTATTTAAAAAGAATTGTACCAAAGTATGTACGATATAAAGTTGAGGATTACGAAGATACAGGAGATGAATCGAAGAAAATATAATATACCTCCTAATATCTTATGTATATATGAAGAAAAAAAGGGAAGATGTTAATGCATAGTTACTTATCTGCATATGAACATTTGTTAAATATTTAACAAATATTTTTGAAGTAGACATGTTGAACATTGAACCTTCCTCCATATGAGATGTTTAAATATCGCAACGTTAGAAAGATTAATGTTTCAAGTATGTAACACTTATACGAAAAATAGTGCACACTCATCACTAATTGTAATCGATGTAATTTTTAATTTGGCACTATTCGTTGGTAATTCGAAAAGTTCGAGCAAGATGCTAAGAGAAAAAGTGGCATCCGTTATCAGCCTCTTAAAAAATAAATAGATTGCAATATATGTTTTCGATTGACGCTTAATCCTCCGTCTATGTTAAGCCGTACATGCGATATCTTTACAGATCTTGTTCTTCACGTTTGTAGCTTCATTCCTTTCACAGTTTCTTCCATAATAGACTAGTGTCTTGACCATGCCTAAATTTTAATTCATATTTTCTTTTTTATTATATAAAAAATAAGAGGAACTAGACAATGCAAGATTTAAAAAAATAATTATAATATCAGTATTATAAGTTTATCATTTCAAATGATCATCATATACATTTGCATTTTAATAAACGTATGAAGGCAGCTCGAAAGGTCTTATTAAAAATCGTATAGATGATAGGATTAATAGTTGAAGATGCGTAACCCAGCCACAGAAACGTGTCCGTAACGTGTCGTGGAACGAAACAGTTAGGACAAACGGCAAATAGGGTGTTCAATGCAAAGAACGGTGCCCAGCATAGTACAAATGTAAAAAAAACCAATCCAAGAACTTTGCTAGCTTTCTGTTTAGATGTTATCGCGTTCGCAGCCAGTATCCTCCTGTTTGCTTTTCCGCTTACCGATTTAAGAGACCTGAGCACTCGGGAAAGTGTCAAATTATTATCAACATTAAACAATATTAAATGATTTTTCTTTTAATTTCATTATATATTTTCACCTTGTACTTTCGTAAGGAGTTTTTCTCAAACCAAATCTTCCAATTGATTTCCCAAGCGATAGATCTTCGTCGGAATTTTCCGCGATAAAACGGGCCTTCTTTCGAAGCAATTGTATCGTCAATACGTAGGACGTAACCATAATAATCATTGGTATGTAAAATGCAATTAAAGATCCAAAGATGAAAAAGATTCTGTTGTTGATAACGCAAGTCGTCGTTTCTGGCATTATATTGATCGGATCTATCAAGCCTAGAACAGAAATTTACTTTACCGACGTACATATTTTATATTAATTTGTTCATCTTTATATAACGTTACTGCAAACAAAAAAAAAGAAGTAATATCATATTATTTCTCGTTATTATAATTAATATAACAGTACTGAAACAAGAGTATCGAGATTTTTAACGAGTTTACCTAATACCGTGATAAAACTGGACGTTAGCATCGCGAGTAACCAAACTGCTGTTATCTTAAGAACAACGAGACGCTTTGTGTAAGTACTTCGGGTCCTAAATGGATTACGTATCCCAAGGTATCTTCCAACGGAAATAAAGCACATATGCATGATGCTCGCCGAGCATGCGAGAACATCGCAGGTGATATAAACGTTGCACCAAACGATACCAAGTGGCCAGTACCCTGGAATCTGTTCTTGTGATGTACTTTAATGACGTATTAACAAAAAAAAAAAGAAAAAAAGAAAGACTCACCTAAGAAGCCAGGTATCGCGCTCATTGGCATGACGAAAAGACTGACGAGAAGATCGGCGATTGCGAGAGAGAGTAAGAAATAATTTGTTAAATTATGAAGTTTTCTGTCTAGTACTACAGCTAAGCAGACCAAAATATTTCCCAAACCACCAGCTATTACTATAATAACCGAAACCAAGAGAAACCTCCAGTCGGATCGATGAATCCTCAACGTTGATTTTCGTGAACAGGATAACACTATATCGTCGTCGAGAATGTTTCCTACATCGTGAGTACACTCCAGGATCTGTTAAGATTTAGAATGATTTTATTGCAATTGTAATTTTATATATACATAATACAGCAATACCTTACATAGTCTGGATAATTGGTTTCAAACCAAATTTCTTTTTTTTTTCAGAAAATAAAACGATGGTAATATATTCAAATGTGAATTTTATATTGTATGTGTCAATAAAACGAAATTAGGAGTTTATACATTCACTTGAAGTTTAAATGTTTTTATTTAAAAATGCATTTTTTTATCATTCATTTTTTATTGTCAAAAAATTGCAATTACGATGTATGCATTTTTTTTTTTCTTCATACATTTCTTTGTAGCGACGAATTGCATTGCAATGAAAGGAAAGTTTTCCTTTCTATGCCCACCCCATAAAAATATAATAAAGTTGAAAAGCCAAAAAGTGGCGACAAAAAATTTTATGTATGCTTCTTTTTAAGATTTTTTTCAGGAAAATCTTTTTAGTAGATTTTGGTTTTTCGAAAAATTTCAAACCGAACTTTGCGAGATATTGCTGTATTTACATAGTGAAATTTGATCGTTTTACCTCGTGTTTGCTTCTCGAAACGCAATCATCAAAATCCGTTATCCTCGATAAAAAGATACCCTCGATGCTACTTTCTAATCCATTTAGAATTAACGATACGTTCACCTGGCAATTTGAGTAATCGCATGACTTGCATAGTAAATTTGTCATAGGTATTAACGTGCTTCGTGTTATCGTGCAAATCTGATCGAAATCGATCGAATCGGTGATGCACTCCTCCATCGCACAATCATAAAGGCTCCCATTGCAGGAAGTTCGATGTAACGTCAGGATATTCGACCAGGACGTCAAATTTCCTCCAATCGACCGCATGATCTTTCTTCATTGCTGTTAATATTGTTAAAAAGAAGAAAGAAAAGAATATATAGAATGAAATTCATTTATTACATTTTCTTTAAGCTCGTTCGAATATTTTCCTACGGTATTCGTTAAAGGATCACGCAAATGTCACGCATATTGAACCCTTCCAATGGCGGAAAACGTATCGATCATTCCAAAGATAGATCAAAGTGATCGATCAACGTGGATGGGAGAACGTTTATTTTTCGAAATAAAATGTTCAACGTCGCTAAAGCAAAATGTTTGCTTTTTCGTATATGTAGCATACATGGTGACCATCTCTATTTAAGGGGACAATTCTTTATTTCACTGATCTGTCTTTTAAATTTATTTATTTTTTCTAAAATAGCTACTTTCTCTTTTATTTTTTGTGAATTGTCCTTTACTCTCCTGTATTTTTAAATCAAAATAATAAATCGAATATTAATGCGTATGGAATTTTATGAATTTTTAAAACAGAAGCCAGATTTCTTTAAAAAAGTGTATTCGTATGAAAAATATCACAAATAAAATATTTCATAATAATAACATGATTACTAATAAAATTGTATGTAATAAATATATTTTAAAATAAATATAATTTTGTTTATTTGCCCTTTATTTTTTCTAAACAAATATGGTCACTGTATACATAGAAAGTCTTTAATTACCATTTTTTTTTTAAATGTAATTATAATATATAGGGCAGCATCTTTTATTATCTTATTCGTTTCAGAAGAAATCAAATATATACAAATATATTTATCAATTTTGTTTACAATGACAAAAATCACGGAAAGTACTAACAAATAAATATCTCACGTCAATGCAACCGGTTCGTAGAACGGCGATGATTCTGTTTTGTTTCCAAGCTCGTCAAGCGGCAAAATGACGGCACGTAGTCATCTTTTTTTAAAAAATCACAATTACTTCGTTGTTTTTGAAATTTTGGAATAATCATATCACTATTACCGCGCGATTCTCGTTCAAATTTATTCACTAATTACACATAGAAGACAAGGGAAAAAAAAGAGGGAGATAAAAATTAGTCAAAAATGTATGAAATTTTGCTTGCGAGAAAACGAGCCGTTGGATGTTCCCAGAAACGATAATTCCGAGACGAGAGGGCCACGATCGACGTACTGAACTACTTTGAGCTTGTCAAATGTTTAGCGAGGGGATAAGCGGAAGAGAAATACGTAGAATTACAGGAGGGGGAGGATCTCGTACGTAAAAGAGATAGATATAATAAAATAGTTACACGATGTGTTTCCTGTTAAAATAAATATTATCACAGACGAGGTATAGGATAGACGTATCATGCAATGTAAATTTATGTCCCACAGTTTTGGGGCTACGTAGCCCCATTACCATTTTAGTGTCGCATGCGACAATATCGGTTTAGAATGGAAAAAGGCAACAGCGCTACCAAATCGGTAGGAATTATAACTAAACATAACGATTGTTAATTATTTTTCACTGACATGAATTACAAGTTGAATCAATCGATAGAATCGAAATGTAATAAAAAAGAAAATCGTTTTTCGCGGTAGCTTCATTGCAGATAGTGAGCGATTTTCAACAAAAATCCTGATGTATGCATCATGATTTTTGCCAAAATGGTCACCACCGCCGATTTCAATGTTTAATGGCTCATTTTAGAGAAGAAAGCATGCAGAATAATGTTCCGTTGTCCGTTTTTCGATATCGTTAAGCAATGATGAGAAATTAATCTTTTAAGTGTCGGAGTATGGGTCGTTTTCGTGCTTAAAACTGCTGTATCTTTCGAACCAGCCATTCTATCGAACCGCGACTTGCATATTCGTAAAGAAGAGGCTTTCACCTTTCGAACGAGTATTTGATCGGGCAAATTCGAGATACTTCGATTTTTAACAAAAATCCTGATGTATGCATCATGATTTTTGCCAAAATGGTCACCACCGCCGATTTCAATGTTTAATGGCTCATTTTAACGATAAAAGCATGCAGAATAATGTTCCGTTGTCCGTTTTTCGATATCTTTCAGCAATGATGAGAAATTAATATTTTAAGTGTCTGAGTATGGGTCTTTTCCAAGCTTAAAACTGCTGTATCTTTTGAACCAGCCATCCTATCGAAACGCGACTTGCATATTCGTAAATTAGAGACTTTTCTCTTTCGAACGAGTATTTGATCGGGCAAATTCGAGATGCATCGATTTTTTACAAAAATCCTGATGTATGCATCAAGATTTAGAAAGAAGAAAGCATGCAGAATACTGCCCCGTTGTCCGTTTTTCGATATCGTTAAGCAATGATGAGAAATTAATATTTTAAGTGTCGAAGTATGGATTATTTTCAAGGGGGGATGAGATTCTCGTCTTTTATCGCAACAGATCTATTGATGTTACCAACTTCGATTATTAGGTCGAATATGATTCCTAAATTCACCGCTCCATATGGTAGAGGGCGTAAGTAAACGTCTGTTGTTTTGCACGATCGGTATTTCAGTACATGGGACACGAAGTCCCATAACATGATAGGTCTATCCTTATACCTCGTCTGTGATATTATCACGAACGTGCGATAAACGAATAAAATTATGCATAAAATAGCCCTTTTTTTAAATTTTCATTTATTCATGTATGGGTTTCCATGTATACATTTATCTATTTTTTTTCTATCACGTGCACATTTACCAACAATTTTAACAAAGTATCGGTCCTACGGGATGAACCCGATACTTCCTCCTAATTGTCTTTTTAGCTTTTTTATTCAAACTTAAAATTGATAACGCTTTAAACTCATTCATTTTATAAAGAGAAAACTGTCGTGTGCTTCCTACACAGATTTAAGAATAAGGGGACGGAACATAAAGTCTAACTTTACGCGAGGGGTCCAATTTTCTTTTTCTTTATATGACTTATTTGAAAAGTAAGTTATTCATTGACTTGTTGGCAATAAGGACCACCGTAGGTTATTTGAACTACTCTAAATTATATAACATGTAACATGTAGAAATGATATATTTCACTCAATTTCAGCACTTTCCATTAATATGTTACCTCCGTTTTCTTTTATTAAATTTCATCAGTTTTGTTAAAAAGAATTTGTATTAATTAAAACTATGTAAGTCTTTAAAAAATATATTGTATAAGTCATTGTAGAGTTAAAAAATATATGTATTAGTATTACATAAAACAGTATTGTAAGTCAAGAAAAAATAAACTTAAATTTACTTCTTCGTAATACAGGATTTATTAAATTATTACAACTAGCGTAATACGAGAATACACAACTTTACATATACAATTTTATATATATATGTATATACACACACACTCACACGCGCGCGTGCGCGTTAACACACGGACAATATATATACAATGTGCTTTACTTAAGCATAGTCATAAATTTTGAAAATTTCCATAAATTATAATAACGTAAAGAACACAAATTTAAATTCAAAATGTAATAAGTGCAAGGATATTGTTCCAAAAGTTATGTTTTCGAAGAAATGAAAACTTCTGAAATTGTCAGTTAACGTTAATTACGTGAACAAGCGTACAAACACGCACCCATACACACACACACACATATAAAGAGAAATATTTTTAAAGTTACTTTCATCAATTCTCATTTATACACCGCAAATTACAGCTACATTGTACCCATTCAAACTGGACCATGTATTTACTACCCAACGATTACACACTCACACAAATGGACGATAAATGGCTGTCACTTTTGTAAAAAAAAAAAATAAAGATAATATCTATGTACGTTCTCGAAATGTAATTTACTAATAGCGCTAATCTAAATATATTTTACACCATTCTATCGCATCTGTGTGTTATTTTCGTAAGAAAAAAACCAACGAGATTTCTTCTTTAATTTTTTCGTCATCATCACCATCATAATCTTTTCATCGTTCATTTCACACATCGATTCTTTGATTCTTTCTTTCTCTTCTTTCGAGAAATTCGACTATTCTTTTTGTTCGTTTTCGTTTCGTAATGAACTATTTATTAGGTGATATGGCAAACGAAATATAGTATATGTAAATATTCTCTTATTGCATGTACAGTAACGAAAATGATTTTCTTTTTAATTTTTAAGCGTGCAAGTACCTTCATTATCAATATTATTATAGTTGCTATATCATATTTATATCATTTTTGAGAGACACGCCGAATATGTTTCCTTCATTCTAGCCTTTTTTGTCTTTTACATCGTACATGTTCGTCGAAAAACGTGTGGCTGATTGTTGTAAAAAATAGACTGAATGAAAATGTCGCTCGATATATATGATATCAATAAATTACGATACTTTTATTAACAGCACTTTGCATGTATTGACTTTTTGTGCATTGCTTGTTCAGGTGAATTCTTCGTTTTTTATTTTGTTTTATTCGAACGGCAACAGTGACTTTTTTATTCGTTTCGATATTTGTATTCCTTTCCCCCCCTTTTTTTTTGTCATCGCAGATTTTACCCTTATCTTGTCTTGGGAATAAAAAAAATTAGCATTGGCTACAGCTTCGAAGTTGCGGCTAATGAGAGAAGGGGGCGGGACGATTATCTCATACAAAAAATATTACGCGCACTGCGCGTCGATATAAAATATATTCTCGTGTATACTGTACAAGCCAGCATTCGTTCCTCCTTACGTTAGCCTAATGTAGTTTATTTTACCTATTTTTATTAGTTAATTAATTAATTAATTAATTTATCAATCGATTTAAATATTAACTCGACATTTACAGGATAGTCGTGGCTTCGTTTTTGCAGGTATGTGTGTGTGTCTTTTATATATATATATATATATATATATACATATATGTATAATAATATATGTTTATATATATAATAAATATTACTACTTTCGTTGCCGCACAACACAACAACAATAAAATATACATGAGTCTCGCATCTTTAAAAGACTATTCGTGTCCACGTGAATAAGAAAAAAAAGCTTGTAAAAAGAAAAGAACTCATTGACTTTGGTATAGCGGAAAAAGCAAATGGACAGTCTCATTAACGGTACTATTGGATTTAGTTTACTTCTTTATTCTTTTGATACACTTCCCCTGTCAATAAATTATCGTAAGCTAATGATCCAGCATATCGGAGTTACTACTGAATAAAATTAAATAAATAAATTATCGTAGCGAGACATTTTCTTCTGGGGATGAAAATTGATCTAACAGTTTCGTAAAAATTTGTCGGGAAAAAAATTAAATAAACATTAACATTTAACGTGTTTCTTAGAACGTGTTTAATATAGCATCCGACGCCCCCTCCCCCTTCTGATGAATGTTTAACGATGATACTAGAGGGCGGGGTCTACAGGTGATCTGCCAGTCGCTATGTCCAGGGATCTACGTAGAGGCTTTTAATGGATAAGGATTTCACATTACCTCGACGTTAAAGTTCGTCGTATTGCCGAAGTATTTGTTTAAATTTTCCTTCATGTTAAAAAAAAAATATATATATATATGTATATACAGTGGATTCCGGTTGTATAGGACACATCAAGATTAATGCTCTTTGGCCCGAGTAAACGGCTGTACCAATTATACGAAATATCACTATTTTTTTCAATTAGATTTCGTTCATTAGAAACGACTGCTTTGTTTTTTTACCGGCTCGAAATAAACTGTATCCGCTGTATATAATTTCCTTTACGGTACACATGTACATCGAATTTGTGTTTGAAATTGAATACGCGTCTGTTTATCAAAACGTCACACTTACGTTCCTATGTAATTATCAAATTTAACAAATACGGTTAAATGCATGGAGAAGAAAAAATACTGCATCTTAGAGGATTAGTCGTCACGTTGCGGAGATAGGTTCATACACGTCGTTTAACACGAAACAAATATATAAAAGCGTACACAACGAACGTGATACGTGTAAAAAAACCTAAAAGTTCATCTTAACCGACGTAACCAGTATAAATATGTAAAAGCTAAATTACTGAATAATTTTTACATTCGTCGATAATATTTTTAATTGTAACGCCTTAGTCCCTATATAAAATATTGGACGTAATAAACAAGGAATTCTCAAATACGAAGAACGGTTCGAGCGTCTCCAACGACGAGTGTAAATGGTGCTATTGTTCAAAATGGCGGCATTTCATTCTTTAATACTTTGTGAGAGAGGAAACGAAAAAAGAACGGTGCGAAATACGGATTATTGTAAGACGTGGTTTTGTTCGTACATTATACAGCAATACCTCGCATAATCCGGCTTCGATTAGTTCGGTTTCACTATAGTACTGTTTGAAATTTTTCAAGTAAAAAAGTTTTGACAAAAATTCTAAAAAAACTAATACTTAGAATAATTTATTAACGCAAATTTTCGGGTTTTCCTATTTATTATGTACAAGACTTACGGGCTGGACAACTTACAAAAATTACTGGAATGATTGAAAAAGTGTCAGATCATATTATGGAAGTTAATTCCAATATCGATCGTAGCCTTACAATCGGCCGAACGATAAATAATACAATTCGGTGGAACCGATTACCCGGACTGTGCGAGGTAGTGCTGTGCTATGACTATATTTTATTCTTTTTTTTTTTTTGTTTTTTTTTTTAAATAAATCAGAGCCGATGAAAAGTATTTAAAATTAAATCTCGTCGAAGTCGAGATTTGTTTAGCGACTCATTGTGTTAGAATAAAATAGAATATTCTCTTTAAATCAACTTGTGCAGCGTCGTGCGTATATTTACAGTCGTTTCGTAAAATTCGAGAAGACAGTAATAAAAGTGGAAATAAAATCGTGCTGCTAAAATAAGAATAGATTCTATTCCATTAAAAAAGAAAAAAGTACAAGGGAAGTTAAAGAAATTTCTTTCGCGCGCGCGTCAAGAGCTAACAATAGATACGACGTATATCAAATATATTATTATGTTTCGAATTCGCTATAATACGTGCTCGTTTATAGTCCTACAGACTTCGTTCATCTGCGAATATGTTTTTTTTTTTTCCCCGAAGATATACACACAAACACTCACACGCACATACACACGCCTCTCTCCTGGTCGGACCTTCTCCAACGAAAGTTTCATCGTCTCTTTTTTTTTTTTTTCTTCTCTGAACAGCGTGTTAATTCAGTCTTCGATATTTTATTAATTGTCAGATGTGATTTCGCGGAAAGAAGTCGGGTAGTTGGGTGGTGAATGATGGAGGGGTGGGAATATAATTAACATTTCTTCCGAAGCCACGAGAAATGATTACACAGTCGGTTATTTATCGACCGTCGATTACGATCGTCGTTTCGCGTATATGATTTCGAAAGTATGGATCATTAACTTTACATTTTGCAGACATATTTTGTCTTAAATATAAATATATATATATATATATTATCGACGGGCTGTCAGGCACCTTACGATTACAATCACGCGATTGAGAAAGGAGTAGGTGGAACAACAATGGAAACATCGGTTTGATGTAGAACTTATGTTAAATTATAGTAATAGTGCTAATGAAATGTAATAAATAAAGGATTATTAGTTTCCACGAGGGTGTGTGTTATTTGCTTGAATATTATTGCGGACATGGGATTCTTCATTTCTCAGGGAATAAAAATTCACCACCGTTCTTACGATGGAATTCTGTTAAGCGTTTACGCGTGACAAGTGCTCGTGATACGACATTTTTCTGGAAAGTCACCAGACACGGTATCACGAATGATGATCCGTATTAAAATCGAACGACGTCATTCAACAATGACCGCACAATTTATCAAACATTCTCTTATAATTCTTTTCTTCCATTTTCAACGACGTCGACGATGGGCGTTCCATTTTCCATAGAATCTTCTCTCTCAAATCAAGAACGAGAAGGGACGCGTTTTGGCAGAGGACGTGGCGTCTTGAAACTTTGGACGTTTTATTTTCATTCCACCTTGCGAATGTCTGACGATATCGTTCAAGCAACATGGTCAGGCATCAGTCTCACCTTTTAGCCTGAGACGTGCGAAGTCCTCGAATACGATGTCGTCATTACCATCGGCTTCCCTGTTGAAAATAAACAAGATTTGAAATGATTAAGAAAAAAAAAATGGAGGACGTTGTTGGGAGTAAAATACATTCAACTCTTTTTCACAGTAGATACGTTCCAATGCAAACCGTTACTTATTTATTATTTAGTTTATTTTGGAAATGGTGTAAGTACATTTTTTTATGATTCTAATTATTATAAAAAAAATAAGATGATCAGACTACAGCCATAAAATATGATTAAAACCTTTTTCCAAATTTAGACTTATACCACTTTCAAATTAAGACACAGTAAAAACTTGATTTTTTTTTTTAATTATAAAATTATTTTGGAATTTTTGTTAGAATAAATAATTCGTGGAAAAAAAGGTATTTGTTCCACAGAGCTGGGTGTATGGAATACCATTTTCTTAAGGAGATATCGTTGGTCGTTAAAATAAGTAATATCTACCCTCTATCCGTTTTATCTTTTTGAACAAACGAAGAAAATCGACACGTGCTAACGAGCTATTTTCTTCCAAATGTTCGATCAAAGTCGTAACAAGATCGAAAGAGAAGAAGAAATGGGAGAATGGTTCGGGAATGGTCGGTAACTCGATAATAGTCGTAGCTTACGTGTCCAGTTGGATGAGATTGGTATCGAGCGGGACCTCGCCACTATCCCCTTTATTCGTTGGACTTGGTGGTGACACGGGTAAAGTCGATTGTTCTTCTTCCGGTTTAGGGTGCATCAAAATAAATGGCAATTCGGCGACTAGCTCTCTGTTAAAAAGCAATCACTGATTAAACATATTAAAATATTGAGTTTCACAATTTTGATACATTCCAAATGATCTTTTCACGATTTCTAATTTTCAATCTGGACTATAATTTAAATGAATTTTCAATCAAGAATGTAATTCGTGTAAGTAGTCGTGATCTATGATACTTAAGCGACCGGATTTGATTAGAAATATTAATTAATTATTTCTTACTTACCCTCCGAGCGGGCCGAGGCAGAGCTTAACTTTGACCTTGTACTGGACGATAATTCCTAGGTTTTCACGCTGAGATGGATCTACGACGCTAAGATTATACGAACGATTATAAAGATTTCTTAATCTGACATGGGAAAAAGAAAAAACGCAGCAGCCTGGACGTGCAAAATATAAGCCGAACACAAATCATACTAGCGAAGAGCGTGAGAAGATTTGCAAAAGAAAACTATACGAATTAACGCTAGAAGAAAATTTGTCAAAAAAAAAAAGTAATTTCGAATTTTTTTTTTTTCTATTTCTTTAATTTTAGTCTACTTTATTTTTCTTCCATCATTAAAACGTATCAAGTAATCGGACAAGAAACTGACGAACGAAAAGATTTTGCTGGGGTTACGTGCGAAGAAAAAGTAGAGAAAGAAGCAACCGATACAAACGGAGGAAAACACACTAACTATGATTACTTCGGTATTTTTTTTTTTTTTTTTTTTTCATAAAGACGTAAGCATTGAGATACAGAAAGAAAGAGAAAGAGGGAAAAAGGAGAGACGTTATTCGTTGTTTGTGACGTTCGGTAACACACATGCATGCATTTTTAAAAAGATACTAGTGCAATGCACCGATGCAACTGCATCTAAGGAAAAAAAGCACAGTACCGGGTTTCGTTCCTTTTGTTTTTTATATTTCCTTTTCATCGTTATCGTTTACTACAATTTTTCGTTCGTTTTGAAATCTTTCGTAATTTGAATTTCGCGCGGTTATGTTTCGGAATAATTTTATCGTGAAAATTAATTTTTTTTTTTCCTTTTTTTATACACTTCTCTCACTGACTTTACAATAAGCCCAAGGTAAGTTTTTTTGTCGTTTACGTTACGCACATCGATCGGACTTTATTCGAACGTAACTGCGCGCGCGGTCATTTCGAATCTCTCGAGAGAATAAAAACGCTGACACGCGCTCGGAGCCTCGCCTTGTTCACGAACAACTGTATTTCGCGGAAACTGGCAACCACTTTTTTTTTTACGGTGCATGGTTGAAACTAATACGGTAAAGTTTGAAAATTGGCAACTTTTTTCTCCTGATACTCATTTGGAGGTTATACCATTTTTTTTTTTTCTCGAACCGTACCACAAATCTGATTTACATAGAACGAATTGCGTAACTTTTTATGATTATATTCCATTACGAGTGAGAGGATATGATTGTTCGTTCTTTGAAAAAAAAAAATTTCTTTTTCGAAGGCCAACGTGGGAAAAAAATTGAGCTCGTTTCGATAACAAAAAAAATTATTGTAGCTTCAAAAAAGATAAATAACAATTATATCGAGTGTGTATATATAACATTCGGTAACAAATAAATATATGATTGTCTTGAATAAGTATAAATATTAGAATTATTATTAACGCTAGTTTTAGAGTTTCTCGAAAAAGAATGTCGGTGTAAACACTCGCTAAAATAGTACAGCTCGCTAAATAGACGTATCTGCTATAATATGACGTGCGTGATACTATTTCGAGAGGTTATCCGTTGTTAGATGCAATGAAACTAGCACTATCAATCGTATGTAGTTCCAGCACATAAAACGTATTCGTACCACGAAACTATGGTAGAAAATATTGATCCCCTCTAAAATTGAATTATTGATCGTTTAACAAAACGAAAAGTGAAAGAAGAATTACGAATGCGTCAGCGGAATTTCAAGAATGCGATTTCTTTCGCAAAAAAAAACATTAAATAAGAATAATATCAAAAAATATTAATGCAAACGTAATATTAAATATAGTTTTTTTTTTTCTTCCGAGGACAGTGTTCGTCACGATACTCGTTGGAATTATGTAAACGAATCGTGAAATTTGCATAAGAGATTGAAGAACGTAGCAAGAATTTTGTTTAAAATTAGTAAAGCCTACGGTCGTGACTTGTTGAGAATGTTTCGTCGTCACATGATATCGAAGAATTTTTGCGAACACCTTCGAAGCAGGACATAGAAAAATGAATGGCGAAAAGAAGCGCTCGAACGTGCAAAGAGACAAGAGCATCGTCGATGATTCATTCCACGGAGCGAAAAATAAAGAAAATCGTCAGGTGATTTTCATTGTAACGAAAGCAAAGCTTTGCCCAGCTACTAAGGAAGCAAGAAGGAGAAAGAAAGAAAGAGAGAGAGAGTAAGAAATAAAGATAGAGAGGGAGAGAGAAAGAGTACATATGGTTTCCCTTTCTCTCAGTAGAGTAGGAAAATAAACGGCACAATGCGAACGTGAGAATCGAGATAAAGGTGAAGAGCCGATCAGGCTGAGAAAAATGAAGAGAGAGAGAGATAGAGAGAGAGAAATAGAAATAGATGGAGAAAGAAAGAGAGATTTGGATAGAAAGAACGTTTCGCGCCTTACGTGTGTGATATACACGGTTAGTCACAAAAAAGAGTACCCATAAATATCCCTGTTAAATTTGAAAATATGAAAGCGTGTTTATGATAGTTACATAATATAAAAAAAAAGGTTCAAAATTATATCACAATTAAACTCGTCTTGATGCTAACTACGACAAAGAGTACACGAGCATATGCGTTTTCGTAGTGGAAAGCGTAATTCTTTTCCGCCATTTTTCTTTTCACGAAACTATATGACAGTACACGTGATTAACCACGTGACACACATATATATACATTTTTTCGCGTCTTCAAATTCAGAGTGGTTATCTAGTCGTACCATTTTTCGTGACTTTCTCCGTGTAACGATGTATATATACGTAATACGTAATAATATATAGAGTATCCCATTTAAAACGATTAACTGGAACATTATTGAATTTATTCATAATAAAATCAAATATTTCCGATATGAATGAAAAAATGTTATAGAGGGGGACACTGCATTATGGTTAAGAGTAATAGCTCTCTCTCAGTATTTTTAATGAAATTTGTTCAAAACTTTATGAAGATCAACGAGTTTCTCGAAATCTTGCAAAAGAGATCATCGAGTCTCTATTACTGCGTATGGAAATGTAGCACGTATATGTATACATATATGTATGTATGTATGTATGTATTTATGTACGGTATATGGTGTCTCGTTTCAATCGCAAACAGCGTTTATTATATTCTTACAGGGTGCTGGACGCCAGATTGGTGTCCTCGTCTTTGAGTTGGCCGTCGAGGGCGAGCCCCCATTTATCTTTGTTGTTGGCGAGAAGCGGTGTCAGGGAGAAGATTTTGCTCAGCGTGAAACCCTGCCCCACTGGGCATCCCTCCCTAACAAATATTTACCATAAGTATCATGCCGTTTACATAATCCGTTCTTGGACAATGTTAGAGAGATAAGAGATAAAGAGAGAGAGAGAGAGAAAGAAATATAGAAAAATAATAAAAAAGATAGATAGATAGAGAGAGAGAGAGAAAGAGAGAGAAAATGATAGACAAGAGAAAAGGAGAAAGAAAAAATAATAAAGAGAAAAAGAAGTAGAAAAAATAATAGAGAGAGAAAGAGAAAGGCAGACGGAATGATTGTGAGTCGAGTAAATATTAAATGCTGAACTAATCAACGAACTCGTTCGATTCTACCTCATTTCAATCTCATTAAATCTCATATTAACTTGGTTAAATCTCATTATAACGAAATTTGTATAACCTCCCAAAAATAATGATTTACTTATATGTAATTATAATTTTATATTATCAAATGATGTTATAGCTAAAAATGAAAAAAAATACTCTTTATTTGTAATTTCGTTAGAAAGAGATTTAACTTTAGCGGATACAAGAACTACATTTGTAATTTGACGTCGCATTGTTCGTTTTCGCTCGTCGGGGGCGCAACGGTAACTGCATTAATTGCAATTTCGATTAAACGCGTTTACCATTGGTTCAACGTCGCTTTGTGGGCATGCACGGACGGTTTAACGATGAATCCGTTCGATTTATTCGAGGGATACGTAAAAAACGTATTACAACTGTTTCCTTCCAAAAGGAATTCATTTCGAATTCTCTGTTCGGTTTCCTATACGCTCGGTAAGGCCATTTTCAACTATGGAGGGCTGCATATAGTCATCTACTGTGTCACGTGACAGTAAGCTACAGAACATCCAATCATATCAAACCTAGTGCACCCACGTATACATATGCCAACATACTCGTACACGTATATCAGCTTTCCAGAAGCCAAACCGCTACGGGTCAATAGCATTTTTTTGGTAAATTTTTTATAGCCAAGCACATAGTCAGTGCTGAAATCGTAAAGTTTTTTATTATTTTTTTTTATTGCCAGGGAGTCGATCTGGGTTCACTTCTGAAAAGTTCATATATATGTGAGAAACCCTGGTATATGTATGCATAGTAAAAGATCCCAGCTTGTGCATTACACCGGCATACATATCACGAATAAAATACAGAGCAACGATAACGAGGTAAGTAAGAATATATTCAATATCATTTTGGTATATGTGGATTGATATAATAGAGAGGTATCAGAAAGAAGAGTGCAGTTATCGTCAATAATCAGAAATGGGAGAAAAGAGGTGTGTAGGGGTGGCGGATTAGAGAGATCTATACAGATGAAAAAACCATCACCAGGTATCCATAACCAGGTATATATGTGGTAACAGGCCACCACGCAAAACCCCAGCACAAAATCACCAATAAAATAAGTGGCATTCCATTCTCCAAAAGATATATATATTCCCAAGTTTATGCAAGTTTGTTTTTGATAAAAATCCAAAAATGGAGACTTTAAACTGGTTCTTGTTTTTACGGAAAACTTGATCTTCTTTATAATTAGCTGAATAATTAATGTTTTCAAATAATAACCCTGTTTCGCAAACCGTTACTAGTCTCCATTTTCTTGAAACCTTTAATAAAATCGCGTTCTACGTTCGAGCGCACTCACATTGTGCTAGATGCGAGATTGGTGTCCTCGTGCTTAAGTTGACCATCTAGAGCAAGACCTCGCTTGTCTTTGTTGTCGGCAAGCGTTGGCCTTAGAGAAAAGACCTTGCTCAAGGTGAATCCTGGCGCTACCCCTATACTGCCAGTTCAATCATCTTATTTTCCTTTTCATGTTTCAACATTCTAATTCAAAATTCATTGTATATACTTTAAATTGCGTCTATCTAACGTGACATTGACTTTGGGAAAATGTATTCCGAAAATATATAAAGAGCTGGCTCATTGGACTCGGCCCGATATCGATTTTATAGACCATAATGAGAAAACTAGATTAAAATTATTCTGGCTTGGGGACAGATGTATCGCTAACCGTACGTAATGTTATCTATGATAAGGTAATTGCATTGAAATGCTTGAATAATATTAACATATGCAACAATCGTATCTTTCGTTATCAGAGGTCAATCTGATTTATAGTTTAATGCTATCACATTATATCATTTTACATAAACTGTTCCCATCTCCAGTCTTAGTTAAATAAATTCTAGGAATAACTATCTATCTGTCCACAAACCAATTCAATAATAAGAGTCCATTAAAAACCATTTGCTGGATTTGTTCATCACGATTAATTCACCGACACGCGAGATAACAAATCCATTTGAAAAATAATCGCTATTCCATAGCGATGACCCCCATTGCTATCGTCATTGGCACCACCATAATCATAAAATTATCATCACGAAGGTAGGATTAACTGGAAGGTACTCACTCGCTCTCAGCCTCGGCAACGGTGCACTTGTACTGCGCGGTTGAGAACAAACAAATGTCTGCGAACTGTCGCACGGACACCTTTATCTTTTTAACTGTTCGATTACTATTGTTCGCAATGTGCACGTTCACGGCTATGTTCTCGCCGTGATGATAAAGTTCCTTGTCAAGGGAGGCCTCCAAATGGAGCTGGCACGGTGACATCAAGAACTCTTTGTTGACCTCAACGTATGGCTGATCACCCTGCTTCGATGGCGCGTACATGATCTTCCGTATCGCTAGTCTCACCACGCTTCTACAAGGCCAACGATTACATGATCGTTCTATTAATTTCATCCAATGAATTACAACTACTCATGCTGTATTGTGATTCTATTATTGAAGAATTTATTCGTTTTTTATGGGGAACTATTTAATAGGTATGCCATCTAAATATTAGGTTAGCAAGAAAAAAAATGCTATTAAATTGTTTGGGCATCATACTGTTTTATACGTGGTTAGCAAATACACTTAATTTTCTCAGAAAATCAAATAATCCCAAAACAAAATAGTTAAGAAACACATAAAAAATAATTTGACATTACTTGCTGACCCAAAGTTGCGACTCAACTGACTATATTTTAGAACTGACAAAAACCTAAATAGTTTGCTGATCGATTAAATGATAGCCGTTCTTTTATAATCGAGTTACATTTTCTTATAATATTTGCCGATTCAGTTGTTCCTAAGTGTCCCAAAAGACGTCATCTCCGATCACATTACCTTTTATGGGGTTTATCGTCCTGTGTTTCACCTACGAACGCCATCAGTTCGTAATCGACGCCACATGGTTTGCCATTGTCACCAGGCGCCGGTTGTAACGTCACCGAGGCTGGACAATGCGGTGGTAGCTCGAAATAAAACGGATAAGCATTGCTACCCAATTTCTTGATTAGCCTCTCTTGAAGACGCGTCAGCTCTCTGCGAGGCTGACTGCCTGTCACCTGTGGATAAATTTGCTCTGTTGATAGATAGAGATCCTTCCGAAAGTAAAGCCCCAGAACGTCGAGGTCGTCTCTTCCGTATCTGAACGCTCCCAAGACATGGCCGAAGACCTTCCGATCTTTCACGTAATCCGGATCAATCAGTACTATACCGTCTGTAATGAAGAATTTACTAGTATGCAAGGTGTCCAAGAAAAAGTATACGTATTCTTTAAGAAATGATATTTCAATTGAGAAACTGTCTTTACCGATTGGGTCAACGTGCGTTATGTGATCAACAAAGTCCCTTTTTCCAAGATAAACGGTGATCTTGCCATTGAGACTTGACTTTTTGAAGACACGGGTGGGTTGCCGTTTGTTAGCACTGTCCACAGTGTCCATAGCGTGGATCTCGGGGCCCGAACTGGCCCCTAACTCATTTGAATCCTCAGTGCACGGAAAGTGCAGCGGCAAATTGTCAAACTGGAAAAGACAACAACGATGCTTCGTGAATATATGAGTTTTTATTACAAATATTGTCATTGAACATACATTTTCAAGCCAGTGTCATCAATAATGATCACTCTTTTACGTGTCATTCAAAACAAGAACACAAAGAAAGTTTACCGTGGTAGCTAATAACACGTCAATTGTTTCTTATGGACTTCCCACGGGTCGATTTGATGTAGAAATGCAAAAATAACGGAATCGGGGCTACGGTGACCGATACCATATATACCCAATGAGAGATTTATGCGTATACTTAATAATGTACGTGCCATTTATTCGTCCGTGGAATGCATATGGAGATGTGCACATGCACAAATGAAGACGGTGTACATAACAGGTATGGAGCTCATCGTTGTATAAAATACGATTCGTGATTAGTGTCAAGTGTACTTTCCGGCTCCTGCATGATATATCTATACGCATACATGACGTATATCTATACATGTACGTGTACTTATGCACGTATGTACATACCACATATACCTATAGACCCGTGCTCAAATTTACCCGATGTGGGATGATATATGCATCCGCCTCTATATGTTCGTGAAATTTTTAAGGTGCATGTATCATTCTCATTTTTTTTTTCTAGACTTATGAGAACAAAAATTCGTAATCCTATACGTTCTAACTTATATAGGATAATAAAACACGGGCTATAGACGAGTATCGACAAACGTGTGACGAACGCAGTGAGAAATGTAGGAGACCGATTTGCGTCAGGATCGTGTTCTCGGTAAACATGACGCAAAGCCGAACCAACTCGAAATTCTAATTGCCGGTGATAAGTTTCTTCAATCGTCAATGAAAAGATATTGCACCGATAAAGCGTGAAGAACAATACCGGATTAAGCCTCAAATGGGCCCTAGACACAATGTAAATTGGGGTCCTATTCATATTATTTTGTTTTGTTTCTTGGCCATCAATTAGAGGAGTGTTTGTTATCAAAGTAATAAATATAATATAAATTTAAAAAATAAGCACAGGATTCGATTGAATCCAGGGCCCCTCTGAATTATGGACCCTAGACGTTTGTCTTATTTGTCTACTTATTTGTAAAGAAGATCTCGATATCGATAAATACTACAAAATCAACGTCTTCGTGTTTTATATTATTTACGAGCCAGCAAACATATTTTACAAAGAGATAGATCTGAATGAACAAAGGGAACGAAACGATATAACAGATAAGATCATTGCGAAGAAGTTATCGAAGGTATATCCCTTTGGAATGGAAGGTTTAACGACTGGCGAATAAAAAATCGATATCCGATACCTTTCGAATACGATCAGATAGATTGGCAGCCCTGAAACGAAATGAAATGGACGTTCTCTAAAGGAAAAACGTATAACGAGCTGCGCGACGGAGATTGGACGATATAAACGGTTTTATGATTCAACGTGTATTTAGCTGCACGAGTGAGAAAGGAAATTATTTGTCGTAACATCGCTCGTAAATTCTTTCCCTCTACCCTCTCTTTACCGTTAACGGAATTTAATGTTAAATAGAGATTCGTATCTCCCGCCATTCGAAGAAATAAAAGGGATCGTTTGTAGGTTTACAATTATTGGCACGATTAACAATTGATTTATATTTGGTATTCTGATTTTAATAACACGTCCCAATAAAAGGAAACAGTAAAAAATACAAACGAAATAAAAGCTAACCAAATAATAAGTCCGCTATATTCGTTCTTGTTGAACGTAAAAAGGTATCGAAGTGCCAATAACCGTGCACTTTAGGACTAGATCGAAATATAGCTCTAACCTAGCTTTTTCTAAGCCTCCTACATCGTATTACAATAAAGTGCACATTTCAGAACGCATTACGGCTGTGAAGAAAAGTCAGGAGTGCATTATATCAACATTTCAGAACGCATTATATCAACGACGCATGTACATCGAGCTATAATCGGATATCTCGTTGGTGCACGGCATCCAAGTACCGACGCATGCGTCTCTTTAAAGCGAGGGTGTACGAACGTCGGACGACCTACTGCACGTTAAATTGATGAATTCATTGCTCCTAGCATAGAACACGGTATATAGACGCCTTTTATTATACGCAGAGAAAATGACTCCCGTTGTTTTGAATATCCCGCTCTATTTTCTACATTACCGATCTATGTATCTTTATCATCGAAGTTTTAGCGGTGTTGAGGAGAGACAGAAATTTTCAAATAAAATAATATCTAAAGTCTGGCTTGTTAAATAAAAAAAAAAAAAATTGAGTAAGTTACAAAACGTATACTCAATTTTTAACCTAGTTCGTTGAAAGTATTCGGTTACAAGGAAACTGATAAATCTAATGACGTATTACGCGTAATCGTTTGAGGTTATTCCAAACGATAATAACGCAGTTTGTGCAAACGTGACATTGGATTTAAAATATCATTTATCACGATGCTTCTAAAATGATATGAAAAGTATTGAAATATTAAATCTTTTACGACACGTTGTAAACTTTATCTCATCTTTTGTATAACCGGTATACGGCCTACGTAGTCGTCCAACGAGAGAAATTGAATTTTCGTCGGTGTTACATTGTTACGGTACAGAACCGAAAATTCGAGCGCAGTCGAGTAACGATAACATAATTACGTAGCGCTACGAGTAATTGGAAGAATAGCTCGTTCATTAGGCAGCCTTCGAAATTTAATCATCGTTCATACTTTGAGGCGCTTCCGAGCGTACGGTAAATGTAGACCGAGCGCATCGATATTTGATCTTTGAAACGATTCTCTCTCTTCCAACCTTTCTATTTTATTTTTTTCTATAAAAGTTAATTGTGAAAACGACGTGAAAAGTTTTAATCGATTTACGAAAGCCTCTATACCGTGGAGAAAATGAATAATTGAGAAATCACTGTCGCCATTTTGTCAGTTTTCCAAGATGGCTGCTATGGATGAAAAAAAAAAATGTAAGAAGGGGAGAAAAGTAATAGGATTTTCCCTCCTTTTCATTAGGCGTACTTTCCCATCGATTTTGTGGCTGCCACCCTTCTTGGCTAACTGCTAACTCGAAAACCACTTCTCTTCTTCGTTATCGAAGGGAAAAGCTGTCAGGGAGAAGAGACGTTAACCTCTTTCGAGAAGAACGCTTTCACTCGACGATGGTACTCTCTAATAAGCAATTTTGCTATCGTTCGATAATTCAAATACGTGACGGAATTTGATGCTATCCCGTAAGATCTGAAACTCTCGACGATATACCGGAATAGATGATAAATTGCTGATAATATTCATGATGTATCGTAATAAGGATTTCTTAAGTAACGCCACCTGTTGGAATTATTTCAATACTCGATGTATACTCAAAGAGACATGTGTAACACTGTATACACAAAGAACATTTATAATTTGAAAGGTAAAAGAGGAAACGGAAGTTAAACGAGAGTCGAAGAGATAAAAGGCTTTCGCAATGAAACGATTCAACGGTGTTTGTTCTTTCTGCCGTGAAGAACCTGGAACTGGGTGAATAATCCGATCTCAATTAAAAGCATTGCTTTACGCGGTGCTTTCCGGTAACGACGAATCTTCCGGCTAGATCGACTTCGTTCCTCCTTCTTCGTTTCCAAGGCGAAAGCAAGCGTTCTAGTCGCGGAAACAGGCTTCCCTTTATTAAAGGAGGTCACGGCTGGTGCGCAAGCCGCAAGCGAAGAGGAAAAATCACCGTATCTCTCCTACCCTCTTGGGAGCATTTCCCGTGCGCGCGTATTTCGTCAAATGGAAAATTGATCCAATATACCCTCTGATGCCTCCTGTAATTAATTATCGATTCGGGTGACGCGATAACGGAATCAATCTCTGTGCAAACCACAGAAAGATATACTCGAAGACATACGTAACGTTTGCGTGAAAGAACTTTCGGAGAAGTGTAATTAACTCGTCGGAAAAGAAGAAAAATTATTGGAGGTGTCAAACTGGATTGGTTCGAACAGAAGATAAATTGTTTTTGCTTTATGAGAAGGAGAATCTAATGGAAGCTATTATTTTTCATCGTTTCTTTCAAGGAAAATGATGTAACGTTCGTTACAACAGACGCCTTCTTAGGGTCCCGATGAAGCAAAGTTCTTCTGTTTGAAAAAAAAATAGAACTTTGTTGGATCCTCAGGCGTTGTTGTACGTATATCGAATAACGAAGGGTAAACCACTTTCGTACGTATTAAAATTCAAAGCGTGTTGGGACGCTTTGCATACCTCGCTCCTTTCCTGATCTCTTGCTGTGAAAATATTGCTGAACGTCGGTCGATGAAAATGTACGATCGATCGTTCGTCATCCGTGCATCGACGAGAATAAAATGTGCGAGAAAATTTTGACGCGCCGCGAATCCAGATTTACGCGGTCATTTTTCATTCATTCGTACTGTGGACACTTGTTAACGTTCTATAGGTGATCTTGGATTTAAAAGTTAAATCTTTTTTAAGTTTATAAAGAAAACACCAGATACTAATCGATACATAATTATAAAATATTGCTAATATCGCAAAAAAAAAAAAAATATTTCTAAAATACTTTTTTTTTTTTCCCCTAGTATTTTCATACACATTTCAGTAACCAATTAACACGTAGAATATCATGGGGGATCACCGGTGACCGGCACTTGATTTTTCACACTACATTTGAAACGTTTAATTGCATTATATATAAACTGTAAGGTCTAATTTAAGGGATACTATAGTAAAAAAAATTTATTAATAAAATTGAATGACCCCACGGGTTTGACCACCTGCATATAAAATGATAAATTTGCAAACTCGCTTATATTTTGGTGTACAACAATTGACGTATCTTCTCTTTGATTTTTATTCCTATTTCCTAGTAATTTTTTTGTTATTTCGAGTATTATAAAGGGCTAAAATATTTTCGTGATGTAGAAACATGCTATGAGCGGGCGTTACAGCTCGTCGTGTCCAATAAAACTCCAACGGAAGTCGCGAGTGCGATCCATTGTGTTCGCTCGGGGAAACACCTAGCGTTCTCCACCGCTCGATCGCCGGACCGCGTCCAGCCACGATCGGAAGAGCTCCAAACGGTGATAATTTGCCAATCGCGTAAGAAACGTGTTTCCTTTTTCCTCTTGCGTGTCACCAAAAAGGAAAAGATAGTCGTGAAAGAAAGATAAACCAAAAACTTGTACCCCAACACGTTGCCTTTATAATTTGATTTATAATTTTTTTCATTCTCGTAAAAATTCCTAAACAATACTAACAAACATTTCAAATTTATTACAACATGTCCCATTGGCATTCAACGTGTTAATATCGAAGAAAATAAGATAAAAAAGAAATAGAACAAATTAATTAAAAAAAAAAATAAAAGTAAACCATATTATGCGATAAAATAAGACTTTGTAAAACAGTAAAGGAAAAAAAAAAAAATAGAGATATTCGTCGATAGTAAAGAACGGACGCGTTGGAATTTTACCGGAAAAGGCACACGGTTTGCCTTTGTATCCGGCGGAACTCTCCGGTATATACGATGCAAAAAGGAAAAGGAGCGGACCTACAGAATTCCGTAGCTTTTGAGAACACACGATTTCAAAGCTTTTGCGTGTCCCCCCCCCCCCTCTTCTCATCCACTCCCTATATTATCTATCCCTTTCTCTATCTCTTTCTGTGTCTCCCTTTTGAGTCTTTGCTCGCGACATACCGCGATCTTCGCTCGTTCGTTCACTCAACTCGCTCGGCCCAACAAATCCCTAGCTTTAACACGACACTTGTAAACCTTCTGGTTACGAGCATCCCTTCGAGAATTCGAGCGTGTTGGAATGCTTCGAGCATGAATCGTACGGTCGAATAAACGAATAAGGATCATTCGAAAGATGTCACGTGCTCGATTCTCAACAAATCGAACGATTCTAGGGAATATTTCGAGCGTAAATGTATTTATACATTTAATGAGGGTCTTTAGAGTCTATGGAATTTTTAATTGTACCTTATTTTACACGATTTGTTCGTTTTCTATTAGATTATTAATTTTTTTTCATAACTTTTTTTTTTTTTTCTACATATTATGTTTACTCCATAATAATGTATATCATTACGTACTGCAATAATTAAATACAATTCTTTACTGAATGAGTTTCAATGTTTTAAATTACTTTTTGTATATTTTACGTCCTTTAAAACAAGTTTTTATTTAATTCTGCTAATCAGTATTTGCATAACCTTTTATTTACACGATTTTTTTTTTACTCGGTACGCTTTTTCCATGTAAAAGGAGGGTCAGGTGTACTTCAATTTCGAATTAGTAGTAATTACGTGTCACTCGATCACAAAATTGAGTTATGTAATATTTGAATAGTAAGCAATTACTTCAGCCGTATTTTTAACTCTATTTTTTAAATGAAAAAAATGTTAGAGTCAAAGTATATATTTTATTAACTTTTTCTAATATTTTTTTGAGTTAATCGATTTTACAAACGTACCTAGACACGTGATATTAAATACGTCGAAATTATCAGAGATTATTAATTATCATCGAGTGATACGACAAGTATGAGATGGAAAGTTTCCTAAGATATTAGAAAATGAAAAGTAACTGTTCTAAGAAGAGGGTAGACGTCTCTCTTTATTTATGACGCTCTATGATATCATCTTAATGCGCTGTATATATTATCTTTGCGGAATGACGCCAATTCGATACGTTGCAAATCGTCAAAATAGATTTTGTAAGACGTATCATCGACGATGTTGGTCGTGTCACGCAAAAAGAATGCTCTCGTATCGTCGTGGCAGACGCAACGTGCACGGAGGTTTAAGCTCTCGCGTGTTTTACAGACGATCTGTTTGCTCGATTGGAACGCGTTTATCTCTCCTTTTGTTTCTCAAGTGAGACAGAGAAAGAGATAAAGAAAAATAGACATCAGAGAGCAATCGTTGGTGTCGTCACTGTTCCAAGCGATAAAAGTGAATCGGTTCGGTTTTTCAAACTAGAACGGATCTTTCGTTAAATTCCACTATCGTGGAGATATCATAGCGATCTACCTTATCGACGTACACAACGTCCGAACTTTTTCTCATTTTTATATCAGGATTTTCTCGTTGAAGGAATCGATAAACGTGCTCTTGTGAGAGAAACGCCGAGAGCTAGCAACTTCGTTTGACATACGATTGTTTACAAAATCAGAGAGGAATAGCACGTAGCCGTTTAGTATTCTTAGAAATTCACTTTCGAGGCCTCCATACGAATTTGTATACACCCGCCGAAAAAGAAAAGACATTTGGAGGTAAGAAACGAAAAGGGGGTAAAGGAAAGCAAAGATTGATTGGAATTTAATCTAGCTATTGACGTTTTAAAGATCTTACTCCGTTTTATCTCTGTTACCAGTCATCGTGATAAAGTAATTCCCAGAGCTTTGTTTCCCAACGTTGCACTTACTTTCCATTGTTACATCCGTCGGTTAAATATTTTGCCATTGAGTCTCTATTTCGTTTCTTTTCTTGGTTATTACATACGTGGTCTAATTATAAGATATGAGTATGTGTGTTGTTGATTTTTGTAGTTCTAAGTAGTTCAAAATTACCAACTCTAAACTAGGAAGAATGGAACTTAATAAAGAGCTTAATAAATTGTCTATACTACCTGTTAAATTATCCCAAGTATTTTTCTTATAAAAATAACAGTAATAATTCATTTGCAGTGTCTAAAGCAAAGATACATTCGTACTTACAAATGTTTGCCAGAATGTAGCCTCGACTGCTGTTATAAAAATGAATTTACTGCATTTTTGAATACACTAAGGTTTTACTATCGAACAATCATATAACTATTCAACTATCTAACAAAACTAACGTCTTAGTTGTAGCATAACATACTACATTTAAAATATATACGATCAGAGATTGGAATCTTCGCAGCAACTACCTTTCCCTTGGGTTTATCCGCTAACACTTGATTTTGAATGAATCATTGATTAAATATCTCTAACAATGAATTACGTCAATCTTCGTTGACAGAAAGAAAAAAATAGAAAGAGAGACAGAGAGAGAGAACATAGTAGGCTTACCTAATATTTTCTGGTGTTTAGTCGGCCCACACCCCTTTCCCCGACTGATCGCAATGAACTGTCACACATAAAACTCACTATCGCGAATAGTTCAATCCCCTTTATCTTTTTTATCTCTGTCTTCTTTAAAAAGAATCACGAGATCGCGTAGGACGATGTTTCGTACCTTCCTTATCTCAATAGCGTGAAAATTATGAAGAAGCGGTTCGTCAGAAACACACTCCGACTGTGATTACTGCACGACTATTCCAAATACGTCATGTCCTGAGAGACTAGCGCCTCTCTACAGACGATGCGTAGAGACTTTCTTTAGCGGCGTATTTGCTGAGGCTTCTTGTCCCTTAAGTCACGTTTTCCATCAACTGACGTCCTGAATTCTCAATGAGAATTCGTGTAAACTTCAGAAAAATGTATGCTTCGTACCGCTATTCGATATACTGTTATTGGTCTCTTTTCATTGGTTAACGCAAACGAATATATCTGTCTCTATCCAACAAGCTTTCCGATTCGCTGTATACCGATTGGTCCGTAGAATTTGAAAAGGTCCAATGAACGATGTCGAGAATTAGATTTCGTTGCTATCGACGAGATCGCCAGCTATCGATAAAGTTGTAAACCAATAATGCGTCAAAACGCGACGTTTTACCGGCGTAGTTCGGTTGAAATCGTAATTTCTTGGTTTTAGCCGATTGCGCTATTAAAACTCTTCTAAGTTAATTTTTATATAAAGTATACGATAGTAGAAATGTCGGGAATTATTAACTTTGGAGTTGTAAACTCTGTGTAATTTAAAAATTTTGAAAATGCATCATCCGTGACAGCCATGTTTCTCTATTGGACAGATGATACGAGTCTGGGGGAATATTTTAAAATTATATTTATAATAACTGAAAGGATTTGTTACATCGATTTTAATTTTTTTCGACATTCTTTGAAATGTAAGCTTTCGTTTGACACCAAGTTTCTGTAGAAATTTCTTCATATAAAAGAGAAACCAAGGAATTACGATTTCATATCATTTTTGTACTATCCAATCAAAATACGTTGGGTAGTATTATTTAGAAAAAGGTAGCACGAAATAGAATAGTGTATAATGATCCTGTTCTTCCATGTTTAAATAGAATCTTGCAAATTTTATTATAATTTCGCGAAATGAAGATACTATTTGAATAGAATCATCTGACTGTTTGTTTATTGTACTCTATAAAATCGTATTATAATTGTAAGTGTCATGAGAAAATATTATACGAATATATATGATATATATCGATATTCCTGGAGGATGTAAACGTTAAAACCTTGACTTATTTGTCCACTTAATGTTAAACACGTCAGTTTTATGCCAGAGATACTATTGTCTGTATCTACGTCTGTTGCATGACATGTGAAAGAAACGTGATTTAGTTAATACAAAAATATCTTGAAAAATTTACTTTTTATAAAACTGCAAGTGCTGCTGACATATTTGGTATGATCCATTATTCATCATGTTTACAAAGTTGTCGAAATTTTGAAAGTATTCATCAAAGAAAGAAATTAGTTGTAATATGTATAATATGTACCTTATTTATAAATGTTAATATATCAATAAAATTATTTTATTTGTTTTATTTTACAAACAGTATAAAATGGCTAACAACAAGAACGAAGATCAAAATGAGGAGAGTTTGAATGAAGAAAAAAGCAAATCAAAAATGATCTCTGCCGAAGAACGTTCTGAATACTTTAGGAAATTAGAAAAATGGTTGCAAGAAGCTTATGCCTGGCAAAGCGTCGCCGCTATGTTTCCTTACTACGTTATGTCCAATCAAATGTTAAATTCATTATCAGGTATAATTATGTACAAATCTATAGCTTTTCCTTAATGGGAAAAATGTTTGAAGAAAATTGTAAAACAAAAATAATTATAGGTGCTTCTCCATTTGTCCCTCCAATTCCAACAATGACAAGTACACAGAGAGTTACAGTAGCCAGTCCCGAACAGCAAAATGATCCTCGAAGACAAAGGAGACACCAAGACACGGCAGCACCTTTTCAACCGGCTGAAGCTGAAGGTAGAAGGTCATAACGATAACACCCGTGTGCATCACATTCCAACAGAGGTTCAGCTAGTACTATATGTGCTTTGATACAAAAATACTGCATTACAATGCATTGCAAACTGTTGTTGTTTTTGGGCCTCTATAGTATATACTTTATATGTACAGTTCCTACAGTGTATATTGAAATCTCTGAATAAGATATTTTAAAAAATGCAGTAATTTTGAAATCTACATCTTCATCATTATCACTGGGTGTGTGATCATTTTGTACACTTTATAAGGATAGTATTCTTACAGGTTTGGAGTACCGCATCCCACCAGTATGGAAACGACTGGTAGCAGAATTGATAGATTCTGCGATGTTGTTCCTTTTGAGAATTTCTGTTTACTTTGTGCTCGTTGATGTTTTTGATTTTATGTACGTATTTTATAGTATCTATAGTTTAAGCAATTACTTCCAACATAGTATATTTCTTTAAATGCATGCGGCACCATTGCTTGCACTTAGTTGTTTATTTGAAAATATCTGTATCAAAGCTTAAAAAAAACACTCAAATAAATACGTCATATATTTTGATTTTAGAGGCCTAGATGATTCAGAAATATTACAGACAAATCTACCTATTGATTATAAAATGACTATAGAAGTAACATATGGAACTATGTTATTGGAATTAATAAATCGTATAATAGTGTGCATTTGTGAGGTAAGTCAAAAACAAAATCTAACATTGCATATTTTATTCTGATATAAGTAAATATTTCAGGCTTTTTGGCTTCAACGGGGAATGAATGGTCAAATTGGTGGTACTACGCCGGGGAAGGCCATTATGGGCCTGCGAGTTGTTCAGTGTCGTAGCGTTGTACCCGCCGAAAGACCGGACGACCCGGACATGGTATACGTTCAACCAGGGACTGATCTAGGTTTTCCACTGGCATTTGGCCGGGCTTTTATAAAAACAATAATCTTATCTTCTGTTTTTCCCATATGTTTTGGAGTATTCTTCTTTAGATTTAATAGAACAGGCTATGACTTAATTTGCAATTCCATTGTAATAGAGGATCCCCTCAGGAATGTAAATAATAACAATAGAAATCGTCGATAAATTATCTTAAAAAACTCTTAAGGAAACATTATACATATAGAGTGAGTCAAGTAACTTCTATGTCTGTAGTATGTTTCTTGTCCTTCTGTTTCTTATATCTTACTCTACTGGTTTTGTTTGTTCGATATTAAAAGTGTACAATGTAACAAAAACACTCATGTTTGGGAACATTTTTGTACCATTGGAAATGCAAATTATAGAGATTATATTTCTTTCTTTTTATATAAGAAATATATTACCAGTACAAATGTTAAGTGACTGATCCTATATGCTGAACACATGAGGCTGTGTGGAATAATTACATAATTATACCAAAATATTATATTAGATATAAATAACTTTTGTGAAGATGAACGTGTCTGTATACAGCAGCAGAATGCGAATAAAAAAATCACATAGGTTTTGCCGGGAAGAATTTTTCTTATTCATACACATGTAAAACAATAACAAATGTAATTTAAAAATTATATACGAACTTCGACATATGCATTGCTAATAAAATAATCGTATAATAATTTTTAATCGTTCGTATTAACTGCCATTCATTAAAAAAACCTCATCGTGGTCGTAGTGTTACCAAATACTTCATAACTTAAAAAATGCATTAACAAATATTATTTATCACTTACGTAAAGATTATTAAGAAACCAAGAGAAAAAAAAAAAAAGAGAAAGAATACGGTAATCGTATAATCGCGCGTAAAACTGACGTTCGCGTCAGCGCCATCTCGCGGTGAACCGAACGAGTCAACCTTGCATGTATCCCTGATTGACCAATGACGTCACTTCCCAGTTAAACGTGGCTACCCCGCGATTGAAGGAAGGAGTGGCTTCGGGATCTGTCAAAAGTTAAATGATTTTTCGTGGACATTAATGACTAACTACGCCGATTGAACGATTACGAAGTGAACCTTAGAGTTAACCGGTAGTTTTCTACGAACGATAGCCGCGAAATGTCGTCCTCGGGCGATTTCGGGAACCCCCTGCGTAAATTTAAGCTCGTCTTTCTTGGCGAGCAGAGCGGTGAGTATTTTTCGCAGACACTTCCGTTGATTTTCGGATCAATATCGTCGACGGGTATAACGTCAGGTTTACTCGCGTTAACCTTACGTAGTTGGATTTCTCTAAAGGATATTTCAATGAAAAATCAATTTCCTAGGGCCGTTCTAGGTTATGGATCAATATCTCTGACCACGGCCAACGGTTTATTTCTCGCAATCGAAATCGGCGTCTCTGTCGTTCGTCCCTTTGCAAAGTTGCTTCCTTCGTAATACTGTTTCTTTTTATTTTACGTTCATGCAAACATGTTTGTTCGTATTCCTTTTTGAATTTCGTTACATCATATTAGCCGTAATCGGAATTTATTATTTATATTCGTTATTAATAATTCTGATTTACGATACGGAGTACGGGTAGCAACGGGATATGTGTTGGGGTACAAGAACGTTGCGCTTCGAGTTATTGCGGGGTACTATCAAGGATTCGTGTATAGATATATTGCTTTTTAGTTGTTAGATATTTAATACTAATTAACATGCAATTTGCAAGATAAGATTATATAAATGGGTATTGTTAACAAGTATTGTTGCGATACGAAGTCTAAAAAGTTTAACGTTTATTTAAATTTTTTGTTCATGTATATTTTTAATATTGTATGTTTATTGTTTTAATATGAAAATTATATGAAAATTAATATATTTAGTAATATTTTAATATCAGGTCATTACTTCATATATGTATAGTCGTATGCAAAGATATAATTACAGTTTTAATTATATCAATAAATTGAATGCCTTGCATATACTTATATGCAAAATTCCTCCTTGTTTCAGTCGGTAAAACATCTCTCATCACACGATTCATGTATGACAGCTTTGACAACACGTATCAGGTATAAGAAAAATAATTAAATTATCTCATCTTTTATGCTTTTTTTGTCTAAATACTATGATTTGAAAATTATTTTAGAAGTTCATATTAATTGTTGAGATCTTGATTGTATTTTTGATTAATGCATTAATGATAAATATATTATTAATCAATAAAAACTGTTGCATAAGTATCGTTAGATACCTATATCTATAAGGTTTGAACTATCGTGTTTCAGGCTACAATAGGTATAGATTTCTTAAGTAAAACTATGTATCTAGAAGACAGAACAGTGAGATTACAACTGTGGGACACTGCTGGTCAAGAACGGTTTCGTTCTCTGATACCTAGTTATATCAGAGATTCTACGGTTGCAGTTGTTGTTTATGATATTACTAGTAAGTTAACTACATTCTGGATATTTGTTTCTAAATTTCTGTAACATATGTGCTCATAGAACATTTCTTTAGATGCAAATTCGTTTCATCAAACATCAAAATGGATCGATGATGTACGAACTGAAAGAGGAAGTGATGTTATTATCATGCTAGTGGGAAATAAAACAGACTTGAGTGATAAAAGGCAGGTTTCTACGGAAGAGGGAGAGCGGAAAGCTAAAGAATTAAATGTGATGTTCATTGAAACTAGTGCTAAGGCTGGATATAACGTTAAACAGGTATTTCTAATACATAATAATTGTATATTTGTCAATATGCTTGAAGCAATATCATTAACTTTTACAAGCCATTTTTTGGTGTCCCCTAATTTTTCATTTATCCATCATAAACTTTTATGGCACAATTCGTGATACTAATTTTTCTAATCTAATTTTTCAGCTATTTAGAAGAGTAGCAGCAGCTTTACCTGGCATGGATTCCACTGAAAATAAACCTCCCGAAGACAGTATCCTTTCTGTAAGATATTCAGTGTCCATGCTTGCATGCTACACTCATTTAGCTGCATTACAATTTTCTTTTTTCCTATGTACACTAACATTATGCACACCCCCGTTATATTTGAAAAATTCGTTTACAAGTATAATTTCCAGTTTCGTTATCATCTATTCTTTGTGTTACTAAATATGCATAATTATTTTCAACAGATATTTCCAGTCAAACGTTTGTTAAAACGAAGTCACAGGTTATTTAAAAAAGTATAGTCTGCTTCTAACAATAAATTATTAATCTAGTATATCTCTACAGCTTTAACGGAAGACGCTACACTTGCCAGTTATTTATATTGAATTGAATTTTAATAAGTTATTTAAAAGTTCCAAAAGAATATTCTTCTCTAATAGACATATAAAATGTTTTTTGCATTGGATATTTCTACTTCTTAATCTCAGAAGCTTCTTTAACTCATTATTCGTTCTTTCGATATAATTTCCACCATATATTCATTTCCGACGCTCTTGTTTCAGACAGAGGTGTTTCAATTTATTTCCGTTACCTTTTTTGTGTTTTCCTTAATGTGTTTTTAAAAACCTGTAGTGCAAGAGGTAGTTCTGAAGGACACACCAATTGAACTCAAAGCATCGGAGAGCAGTTGTGCATGCTAAAGTCACCGTCGGCCTAATGGTAGACAGGATATATCGAAATAAGTTAAATTAAAACCATATTTTAGGACATTAGGTGACAATGATATTCGGTCTGTGTTTTTCACAGCATTTAATAATGCATTTGAAAAACGAGAGCACTGTACTTAGATGGCAATGATATTTGGCTGGTAAAAGGATAGCGACAGTCTAAGCGAACTGAATAGCCTAAGTGGACTGCTTTTACACAATAATGTTCGTAGCTGTACTCGTAAATCTTAGTTTCCATCTTAATCCCGTATTATTTAAACTATTTTCGACCATGGCTTTTCATCGCGTAAGTACCTTTTTCACGACATAGTTTTACGATGTATTTTGCAAAGCTTTATTCTTTATCCTTTCTTTTGTTTTTTTTTTCTCTTCCTTTCTTTTATAAGTGTCAACTGTCTACGTGAGGATACAAATTTGTCAATGGACTAACTGTAATATCGATAAGCAATATATTCGAGAATTTTTACTGTCCGAATTGTACGTGATATAGATTTCATATTATAGATAGCTGTGTGCATGTTGAAAGCTGACAAATGCATGGTGTCGTGCACCATCGGTAGTTTTCAGTTTGAAAAACAAAAAAAGACCATTTCCAATCAGCAAATTTACGTATTGCGTAAATGCAGTCACGATAATAGTCTTTCTTACACATTGAAAGTTTCTAATAAAAAAGATTGTCGAAATGATTTGGATAAGAATCAGCAGCAAGGATCAAAAATATTTATAAATTTTTCCTAATTTATTCATTCTCGATGATCCATGAAAAACGATGGAAAAGACTTGCTAAATAAGTTTTGAATTTGTACATTGAGCCGAAGTGTCTGAGAAAAGTGAGGAAAAAAAACATTCTATAATTAGCAAATTTCTTACGAGGTTTACAAACGATTGACAGCTAACGGTACCTCATTTTTATACTAATATTTTTATTTAATATTAATTTCGCTTATAAAGATGAAACTTTCCGCTACCGTCGATTGTATCATTGATTGATCACACGATCGATAATTAATTGCATTTTTTTTTTTTTCTAATCGAGCATCGATTATGCGTATCTTCGACTGAAGTGATATTTTTTTTTTTTTAATATATATCTATATACACACATATAAAAAGAAAAACAAGAAAAAACGTATAACGATCGATGAATGCATTAAAGGGTAACGTAGAGTCAAGAAATTTTGCGTACTGATCACAACTGACATATATGGATAACCGTAACGATTATATTCTAGCTAGCTATCTGAATGTCACTTTTGTTAATATCTGTTATTGTAATATTTTAATTTATATAAAAAAAAAAGAAATTATCTGCCTATTTTTTTACAATGATTTCTTATTATTCGTTCGTACATCTCGCCATTACTCCTTTTTTACACATGGTTTCCTTGATTTGCAGTTAACGTAGGTGAAGGACGTGTATTTTTTCATTCTGTCTTTTTTGTTTTTTTTTTTTTTCTTCATGACTGACATAAACGCATTTGCTTCTGTATCGTATAAATTATGACGGATAAACTATCGCGCGCAGAACATTTATTACGGTGCTTCGTAACTATAAACTTTATATTATACGTAAAATTAGGGAACGTTTCCGTCCCAATTTTCGAACGATTTATATTTTATACGCTTTCTCATCGAATTTAAAAAGAAAGAAAAAAAAAAAAAGTACAGAAACTCTAGTTTTTCGCAACATGTCAAATATATGTTTGCTGGCCTCGAAACGATGCTACGCTTGTATAACTAACATAAGGACCGTGTTTGTATGTAGTTAGGATAGAATGATTACAGTCACGCCTTTTGAAACAAAATCAGAAAAAAGAGAAATGCTTAGGTTTAAGAAATCACGAAGAGATACTTCGTGAAATTGTGACAAATTTTCAAGAATAACAGTGCTTCATCGCTTAAGAATATCGAGCTGATGTGCTTAGAGTGTCGTACGCACGGTTTATATCGATCAATCATTCTCGATCATAAATTTATCGGGTGAGCTGGCTCGTGTCACGACCCCGAATGTCACGTGACCGGGCCCCGACGTCACGGGACCGCCGTCAGCGCCACGTGATCGGGCCCCGATGTCACGTGACTTTCGAAAACGTCACGTGACCCAGCCAGCTCTCGACACATCACGCGATTCGGTACAACCATGATGACTCTGAGAGATACACACCTTAACACACAAAAGCAGCTGTCGATTTGCAGAACCAATCGCCGATGCAGAATGGCTCCGAATCGGAGGGAGAGAGCGGCTGTATTTGCTAGGGAGTTGGCGTTGATCCGGCGTCCTGCTGCCCGAAAAAAAACCTGTCATTATACCGATAAGTAAAAGAGAAAACGGAAAAAAAAAAAAAGCAAGAAAGACAAAAAAAATCATCACATTAAAATTTTTGCGAGATGCTGGCTTCTTCTGATGTCTATACACATCATGGCCCAATAATAAGAGTTATGCGTTTTAAAGGCACAAGATATTCTCGATTAAATACACTATACTCGATCAGCCTGATGTTTAAATTGTTATTTTGGTGAGATGAGTGAATCGAGACGGTACGATCCGCCATAATTGAATTGCGTTCTTCTTGAGAGAGCTTCGTGTTAGTGCGACACTTTACTTTAGGTCCTGCGTATAGAAATAGAGAAAAAAAAAAAGAAAAATGACGAGGAAAAGAAACGAGCGAAACTGAGAGTTTCTTCTATCGTAATTCGTAAAAGCGATCGATTTGAAGAATTAACGTTGGAGATCGCGTTAAATTTGTGTTCTATAGGTCAAAATAACGTTAATCCAACTTGTTTTTCGTATGATCAACGATTTTTTGTGATCTATACACCGAAGCAATACAACTTACGTTAAGGTGTACATATCAGCGATGAGTGAAAAAAGATTGGCAGCACCTTTTTGCCAATATTTCGTGATCTCCATAACGATCGTTCCTACGTTAATGCTACTCTCGACGCTGCTTACGAATTATTTCTTGAAAAGAGAAAAAAAACAATTCTAAGAAATTTATTCGACACGCACAAAGAAAAACGAAGCTTGACATGCGATCGCTCGGTCGTACCAACAATTCGGATTTTTAATTTAACGAAATGACTGAAAGTAAAGCGGATTACGCGTAGTTTGAAATTATTATTCGGTGAACATATAAATAAATATATATATACACATGTGTATATATGTTTTATATATATATATGTATATATATATTATATTCACGACGGTTGTTCGAGGATTTATAATGTATAAGCGATCTTCATAGACGTCTTCTCGACATTCTCCAGTTCAGTAAAACACGATCGTTGTTAGAGATGGAATCAAGCAGATTAACACTACCAACCCCCCCCCCCCCCCCTTCTCTTCATTGTAAAATCAATTGTACGACTCGCATAGGGAAGTATCTACGCGTAGTGAGTGTTGTCGATAAGTATTCGAATATTACTCGGAGTATTAGCAATTAGAGTACATTGTTAGAACCTTCACTTGACGGTATGGAGTATCGTTACACGACAGTTCGAAGTTATAAACTTCGTAAACAAAACATATATATATATATAAATGTCGTGCGTATATTAAAAAAAAAACGATAGCTCTAACAAGCCTCCCCAATCTATCCACATGTATTTTCTACGAATGCCCTGATAGACCGAATGAAAGGGACTTTTAGTAATGACGAATAATGGACGCCATTTTGTGAAATAGACCATTCCGATGCAGCTTGATTCCATTTTTAATCGATCTACCGCACAAGATCCGTTCAGAAATCGTCGTCGTTCATTTTGAAAAAGTTTCGAGAAAAGAGGTTAGGCGGCCATCTTGGAGTAAATTCTCTTTGGAGAATTTTTTTTTTCAATCGAAGTCAATGGACTGATAACGATGACCAAGGGCGTCCACAGGATTTCAAACCATATATGCTTTGATATTTATACATCTTTTACTATTAGATGTAAATTAAGAAAAATTTTGGCATTTCTGTATTTTTTTCAATTTTTTTTCAATTTTAAAAAATTTTTTATGGATATTATGAAATTAGGAATATTTTTTCATATTCAGGGGGGAGGCAAGTGCCCCCCTGCCCTCCCCTGCGGACGCCCATGACAACGACGACCGATTTACGAACGGATTTCGTTCTATCCAACGCTGCGCCCTTTATAGAGGAGAAAAAAGACTTTTTTCTTCGTTAGCTAGAGTTCAAGCGGCCTGAAAAAAGGACGAGGAGTTTTTCGAGTTCTCGATCGATAAGGCAGAGTGGTTAATCGTCCTTATAAAGGGTTAAAAAGCGTTTGAATGTGAATGTGAGGTTTAACAATACCGTTTGTGTTTCAACAAGGAGAGACTGAACGTCGTCGTACGGCATCGTACGATTAATTAATTAACAAAATAAAAAAAATAATATCGATTAAGAAATACGATGCGGATCGCGAATAGGTAGCGATGGGCCCAAAATTGTATTCTCGAAGCACAAACTAGCGATAATTCACGAGCGTTTCTCGGAGTATCGATGTTGCGCTTGGCTCGATTTTTCTTTCCTTTTCCTTTTTTTTTTTTTATTATCCTGATGATGCAAATATAAAACGTGTCGTTCGAACTTTTCAGGAAACTCGTGAGTCTCGTTCAACGTAGGGCCAATCTATATATTTTTTTTATCAGAACTCGGTTCGAATTATGTCTCGGTTTTAACCTTTAACATCACGGGTGGGGCCTGAACGGACCCATTTTTTTTTTTTTTTTATTTCTAAATACCTTCAAAATATTAGAAAATGTTTTGGGGTCACTTGCAGACCCCCACGAGTGATGTTAAAGGTTAATTAAATTTATTAAAATCACTATGTATATTTATTGCACAAATTTTTTGAATTTGTTGGTATAATTAGACTTTTTTTTTGTTTGTAATTAAATTCTGTCTATCAGCGATAAACAATACGCGCGCGCGTCGATGAATCTGTTCGAAAAAGATGAAAATGAAAGTGTGCGTACAATTTGAAAAAAAAAAAGAGAAAATTGATAACCACAAGTAAGAATCAGTCGATTACAGTGTAGAGTGCATAGCAATATTAAACGCGTGACATTATATTCACGATCGTAAATAATTTAGATTTTCTCAAACGTACGCATCTGTCTTTCATTTTCTTCTTTTTTGCACGATTCACTCGCGGAGGTGGGTTCGACTGTTCCCCCCCCCCCCACTTTTTATCTACATTCCACTAAAATAAGCGATAAAGTTCTTAAAGCTTTACCTAAAAAGAAACGAGTTTTGTAATTTTTAACGTAACGTAATAACAAATTTTGTACTCGTTCACTTTTTTGCTTTGTAAAACATTGAAGAATTTTGCTAAACGTGCCTCCTCCGCGATGTTCGACGAAAAAATATAATCGAGGTGAGCCGATCTAGTCGAAATGATAATGGCGTCTAGTGTTATTGGCGTATAATGATTGGTTCGTACCACTTAGCAAGTGATGCAGTTCCATTATTGCGATCTCTTCTTCTTTTTTCCTCTATACAGAAAAAAATGACTATCCTGGCGTGTTTCAAGTGCATTTACACAGAGATCATGGATAAGAATCGTTGATATATGTACGTGCATACAGAAATATATACAGTGTCAATATTTTTTACGTCTGATAGCACAAGAGATATGTAAAGAGAAGGCTAAGATCATATCTTTAATGCACCATTTTTTCACAGCTATTTATTATCCAAGTAGAAAACATGAATAATTTTTTTTTTAAATGATTTCATTCAGGATTATTTAAATTTGAACAATTGTTGAATGTAAAAAGAATGAGAAAAATTTCTCTGGTGCTATTTAATGCAAAAAAAAAAGTAACGTCTTATAAATGTATATATTTATATATGCACGTACAAAAAAGAAATCGAATATGAAAACCGTGTTGGATCAATTTCAATGAGGAACTATATCGAATTCGCAATTGTTTATTCTTTGCTATAGTTCGAACGACGAAGATTTGGAAAGGAGAATTAAAAAAAAAATCACGCACTAGTTAGTAGCAATGGCGGATTATCGTTTAGCTTTTTGTGAGCTACGTAGCCGTAGCTGACGCCGTACACCGATTGTAATACTTGTAAACGTTAGAAATCGTACATTTAACGACGTTTTCATTCACGCATACTTTTTGCGCGAGCAACGACGAACGGACGCGATCGGAGACGACAAAGAGTGACCAAAAAAAAATTATTTGAAAATTGTAATTTTTATTTTTGTTTTATTTTTTTAATTATTTATTTGTTTAGTTTTCATGAAAACCCAAAAGTGTTAAGAAAAGTCTATAATTATTATCGATATTTATTGTTATTCTTAATGGTAAGAAGAGTTATTGCAGAACTCGAATTTTTTTTTTATTGCTTGCGTTCGTTCGTCCTCGAAATAATTTTTTATTTATCGGTGCGAAAGGATACGATAATTTTGACCAGTTGCCCGACACGTTTTTGAAAACATTTAAATCTTTCTTTGGTGTTTGATCTTTTAATGAAGAAAAAAAAATATTCTTTGTCTTTTTTTAATGTTAGTGAAAATTTGTCGGGAGAATGGTTGAAATCGTCGATTGTCTGTGCTGTCATCTCACGAAAAGGAATGAAATCTCCGTTAGCAGAGTTCGTCTCTTTCTCTACGACGACTACGAAAAAAAATGTTAAAAAAAAACGATCGATCTTTTTGTACTATTGTCTTAGACGCAATTCCCGTATGTATTAGTTCGATGAGGGCGGTTCACGAGAATTTTTGCAAATTTGTCATAATTGTATGTCGCGCCTATTATTAAAATAGTGAAGCTTCAAACGAACGAATAAAGATTTGTGTTCGCCGAAATATGAGTGGGTGTTCACTTACCTCTTAAAATTCTCCTCATTTTATTTATCTGCTTCCATTACGAGTATATTAACTTCGTATCAAATGTGTATCATTCGATAATAATATTTAAAAAAACATTCAAATTAAAATACTTAAAAACTTTCTTTTCTTATATATTCAATATCACTGAAAAATATAACAAAGAATCAAAAAATCATACGGTGCGGGTTGTGAAACGAACGAGAATATACATATATATTTATATATCAATCTCACTTGGCTGTAAACAAAATCTCGTCTATCTTTTATTTCTTAAACGATGTTAAAATATTCGTGATAAAGTTACAAACAAATAAGGAGATATGCCGGTTGCACGGCGAAACGGTGATCTTATTATGATTCGTCGACTCGATGGTAATCGTTTACGTACTTTATTTGTATGTAATATCAATTATATACAAATTTAAAATTACCGCCAACGTTCGTTCCTGGTCACGTGCTACGATCGTCTCTTAATTTGACGCGCGCAAAAAATTCGAATCGACGTTCCGAAGTTCCGTGCTTCTAATTTCGGTCACTTTTGTTTTTTTTTTCACCTTTCAAATCGAATTCGATGATAACGGCGTCGTCGTCGTCGTCGTCGTCGACGCCGATAACGAATCGTCTAACGTACTTCGCTACGCAATTATTTACAATATTATTTCGCGTGAGAAAAAAATACAAACGAAAAAACTATCGACTCGTTGCACCGGCGGAAGACGCGACGCGGCCATTTTCTCATCCGCTAAATTGATCCTATTCTCTTGTCCATTAAAAACGCGTTCCTCGTAGTCACTGTGATCAGTAAACGCTGATTCACTCGCCTCCGTAATTTAATTTAACCTAATTATTCGCTAGTAAGAGTACGCTTTCCTATCGATTCCTTTTCTAAAAGTTTTTTTTATCCCTCGTAGTTTCTTCTTTTTTTTCCTTCCTTTGGCAGTATTATTACTATTATACGATCGATCGTGTTAGTCCTGGTAATAACCGTATAATAAATTAGTCGTTTACCGATATCGATCGTACACCGTGTGTATAGTCTCGTATAAAAAAAAAAGAGAAAAAAGAACAGACACGGAGACGTGGAAAAATTGAAATTCAGTACTGTCGGCAGTTCCGGTCAATCCAACATGGCGGACGTTGACCACTCGTCGAAGAGGTTACGTTTCTCGTACGTTTGGACGGCCGGAACGCGAACTATGGCCTTGGCGACGGCAGTTCGATATTTTTTTTCTCTCCTTTTCAAAGATGATGATTTATTATACGTTTTTTTCGTTACTTTTTTTTTCCTCCTTTCCATTCCGGTACGATGTTATCCGATACGTGTACTCATTGTCAGTCTATTTTACGCGAGACGGCGAACAAAATGATGAATATGTATGTACAATGTTTTTACGGGACCATATCGGAAACGCGTATAGTAAGATATGCTGTTGTGTAATTTACATGAAATTTTGTTCTCCTTGACCCTAAACATACCGCACGTTTACTTCCTTCCTCTTCCAGATCTTTCATGTGACCGCCATGTTTGTTTTCTTTTTTTTTTCTTTAAATCTGCCAATCGCACACAGCAATACGCGATAACTCCGACTAACTCCCGCGTGTATATTTGAACGCACTTGACACGACGCGATTCTTATGTACAGAGCGTTTAATAAGTTAAGAGAACGAAGCGACGAGAGACCGCGCTTCACTTAAAATCTAGGCGCGACTGTTGGAACGATATACGTAAAACATTACCAGTCCGTATTCGGGGAATATTAGCACTGACAAAAATATCAATCGTACGGGAGAAGTTTGACCTTTGAAGTGGAGAAAATCGTCATGTTTTTTTTCTTTCTTCCATAGGGGAATGTTCGAAACGGTGGCCGGTCCAAAGGTCAAAATCTCAGTTGATTGAGGTTCTCTCTACGTCTATGGCAGATTTAGTTTCTCGATCGAAGACTAGAAATCTCGGCAGTTGGTCGCAATTTTTGTTAAAGGTAGAAAACAGTCGATTTGGCATTAATCGGCGTCGACTGACGCGGAAAGACGACGAAAAAGGTTGCGCTCTCTTGCGGTAGACATCGTATACACCTTCGATTCACTCTTTCTTTTTTTTTTTTTGTTCATCAAATACGAAACAGATCAAAAAGATGCGTACGAATATCGAGCCTCGATTCGGTAGGCCCATTTTCATTGAGAGCCGCCACCCAGCGGATGGATCCGTCGCGGTGTGCGTCGGTAAGGTAGATACTCCTAGAGTCAAACTCTTAGTTCCTCCATAACCTGCTGCTGATGATTATGTCCCTTTTTTAAGGTACCCGCAGCCGACATCGCGAGACTCTCTTGCTGCAACTGATTGGGACTGATGATCAGATTTTGACTCGGTTTTGCTGGTTTCGTATTTTTTGGTGGGGGTGGTGGCATTGGTACATGACAGGTGTTGTTTTGTAGATCGGCGAATTCGGGTGGTGGTATGTGTTGTATGTGATGTCTCTCGGCAGTTTTCGTTTCTAGTTCGCCACAGATATTGTTTGGCATTTGACCGTTCTCCTGACGCTTCTTCGAACAACTGTGCTGATTGCTCTTGTCTCGTTGGTAGTAAACTCCAGCGAATATTAGGACATTTAGGATGAGAAGGCTGCAGCCGATCGCTATCGTCACGCTGAGTGCCGTTGAGTAAGCTGCGAAACCATCTTCGGGTTGACCGGTCGAATCCTCGAAAGCCAACTCACTTGGTGTCGCGGTTGAACCATTGTGTGGTCTATCCGCGATCGTTACTTCCAACGTTGTCGTACGTGCCGTTGTTGGTACCCTTTGAATGAATCTTGGTGGTACCTGAAATATTCAAGAGCTCTACGTTACCAACGAAGAAGACCAAAGCTGTTCTTATAAATCAATAATACTTTCTTGAGAAACAAATGTGACTTAGACTAGAATCTCTTGGCTTTGTCAAGTAACCTGAGATATAATTTAAAGCCACGTTCGAATAATGCAAGATAAAATGTAGTACAGTTCTCCATTTACCTGTTCAGCGTCCAAAAGATGATGCGATCTAGGAACGTCTTCTGAGCCAGGCTTATGGAGGTCAGGCACAAGATTTAGCCAGAAGGAGAGCCTGTGTGCCCTGTAGTAGTTCTTCAGCTTCGGCTTGAGCTCTGTAACACGGACGACTACTTTCAGCCTACGTCGAGCTAAAGGGGCTACCAGACAAAGGGAGAACAAAGGATTTGCCGAAAGAAGGTGGAAAATTAAGGAAGCATTTTTTTGAAAAAGATTAGTACGCTCGCGTGAACCGTATTCACCGCTTGCTCCAAACTCGTTCGGGACTCATTCGGCTTTTCTACTAGCAGCACCACCTCAACGGCAAATGCTTTCACGCGAACGTCAGGCGTAATTAATTATTGTCGCGCCACGATCTCGTGCTGCGCTCGTTTCTGCCGTTCACCGACCGTATGCCGAGCGTCAAACTTCGAAAGTTCGACCTACCTCTCGCGTGGCGACTTTGCACGAGAAAATGAGAGGAAGAGGAAGACAAATGTGAACGTGGGAATAACGTATGTTACCCAGACGTGGAATGTTTGTAACGAGAGAAAAAGAGAGACAGTGGGAACAAACGATCTTTGTTACGTATGCAACGTACGTTGTTCCAATTCGATTGTTTTTTTATTTTTAATTAAAAAAATGGGAAAACAACACATTGAAATCAAACAATTGTCAAATCTAAGCCTTTTACTTCAACATCTTTTAAAAAAATAGTAGAAAAGATGAAAGGTTTGGAAGATTTGATCTTCTAAATCTTACCTATACACAGGTATTTTTTATGTACTGCTTCGTAGGCGATCCAATCGACGTTCTTGAATTTCGTACGTTCAGGCCTCGTACCCATTGGACCAGGATCGGGTGTACCCTCGTTAGGATTACTACAAATGGAATAGTGCAAAATGAGCTCCTTTTGTTGGTAGAAATCAATAAAAAAGGTAAGAGGTGTTACAATTTATGGATCGACGTACCCAGTACGCGCGAAGTTTGTCAGGTACAATATGACGTTTTCGGAAAGAGCGATTTCAGCTCTGGTGTAGTTCTTCGACCAGTGTGCCAACCCTCCGACTATCGGTGCTCCAAAAAAATATGGCAGCTCTTCGCCGTGGATGCAACCCGGTCTCTGGAAGGGAAAAGTGGAAACTCGTTAAAATGCTTGCACCGAGGGCGAAAACATGAGGAACAAGTTTAATGGAAAAGCTGAATCGTTTCGATATAGTACAACGTGTTACAGCCGATCCAGGCTTCCTTCCGTTATAAAACGTTTTGAAAAACGACTTGGGGTTGAACGTGGTGTTATCGATATTTTATTTCGATCGATAACACGTATCAGTTCTAAGTAATTATCGACAGATGGTGATGATATTAGTTGATAGAAAACAAATTACTGATAATCATCGAATAATTACTGATAGTTTTATCGATTCTAATATTTCTATTCGGAAAATTCCAATTCTTCTAAAATTTTTTTTCCCTTCCTCTTACATCACGGATCACGCAGGAAATGTTTGGACATCACTATCGATCCTTCGTTCGAGAATTAATTCGAGACTCCGGCGAATAGTTCCGAGCTTGTCTGCCAAACCGCACGGTCGATCAATCACCACTGTCATCTTGTAAGGTCTAATATCGGAAAGAAAAACGGAGAAAAGAAGGAGAGAACGTGGAAAGCAGCGAACGTAGCGGGTTACGAATACCTACATTTCCGTTTCTTTCGTTCTTGAAGGACAATGCAAAAATGATAAGAAACAAAGAGGATTAAATACGTTTTCTTTTGGTATAGCGAGAGAAGAGATGAAAACAACTTGAGATAAAAAAGGTGAAGAAGATAGTAAAGAACAGGATGAAAAATATCGAAAAAAATATGCTATTCGTATTCAAGGTCTGTGCAAGTTTTTCACGTTGCATAAGGTCGAGGAACAATTACCAGCAAGAACGGTACGTTCGAAGGGACTCGTGAAAGAATGCAAAGAGGTTCGTCGCACCGTTTGCGCGTAATACGCGGCTTGCTTTCGTTGAAAAGAGATACGTGGTTCTTGTTCGGGAGAAGGAAGGAAAAGAGAAGCTTAATACGCTTTCATTTCGGGTATGTTTGGCCGATGCGACGGTGGCAGCTAACAACGACGATGTTCCACGTTGGAATGGACGGCAGCCAAGGCTATTCTCATGCAAAGTAGAGCCGTAAGATAGCGCTCGTCTCAAAGGCAAGATGGCGCTGGGAAAATGGAAGCTACGAGCTAGAACGACGGTCTCGCGTTAATGGAAAAAACTACGAGGATTAACGGATTCATCGAGGGACCAGAACTGATTTTCGTCTTCTCTCAATTTCATTCTAACGTTGGCTGACATTGTTAAAGTAAATCCCACTAAAATTCTCTCGAAAAACTGTGGTAAAAATGCCAAGTGACGAAAAAAAAATGGCGTCGTTTCAAAGACGGACTATCAATCGATTCTTTTTTTCTTACTCAAGAAATAATTACTCGTGTTTTCTAACCGTTTGTTCTCTAAAGAAAGTATTTATTTATTTGAACCCAGACTTCTTGATATCCAGAGAGCCAAACTTTGTGGTAAATTTCAAGCAAACCAACGAGGATACGATATAAAACGGAATGTAAACTAAGATAAAGGCAACTATATAGATCGAAAGGACGATAAGCAAAGAAGAGTGTATTCGAGAGTAGAGAATAGAAGGAATGAAATGTAGGAAGAAAGGAAATTCCAGTCGGAGGAATAATCATCGCGAAGCGGGTATCGGTGGATCTTGCAAAAGCGAGCATCGCCGAGCTCCGTTCCCGTAAATAAAGCGAAACTTTCGAAGCGGGGCTTATTCTCTTCGCTCCGTTCAATTATGTAGCTACACCGCAGTTCGTTTCTAATTCGAGCCCGCTCACCAGCCAAACACACATACACACGCACTCGAACACACAGAAAGAGATAGTGTCGCCGCTCGTTGGTGTTCCACGTTCTCGCTTCGTTATCGTCGACACTAGCCCTCTTAAGCGAGGAGCACGCTCCTCGGTGAGTACAACAAAGGGAAGAAAAAGATGGGGGATGAGAAGTCTCAGAGAGCTGCGATAACCGACGATAAGCATTCGTGGACTTTCAATTGGCTGGGAAGAGAAATCGGAATGGAATAAAATGGAAATCAATACGAGAGGACCTGAGTGACGTAAGATCAACTTTTTCAAAATGGTTTATAATCCAGTATTCGTTTAAATAATCTATAAACAATACCCTTTTAGTATCTATTTTTAAATATTACTTAAATTCTCATGAAATTAATTTCATAAAAATCACTCACTGTCGAATTAAGTAATCTTGACTTTTTTCGAAGTTAGTTAAAAAATGTTAACCTACCTGAGGATAGTCTCCAAATTTTGTTTGATAGTCGAAAACATAGAGATAGGAGTTCCGGTGAGATTGACTGTGAAGTTCGGCCGTTCTCGTTGCTGGAGCAACCGTGTTTGCGTCGCCCAGAGCGTCGAGTGTCTCGTCTCTGAAAAATTCATGATCAACCTTCGTAAATTCATAAGATACGTGAACCGTTGAACAAGCATCGAACAAATCCCGTCTACGAACCTTCGTATTTCTTTCGTAAAACGCGAGCTTTTACACGAACGCGATAAACTTTGATAGAAAGAAGGAGAGAAAGAAATAAAGAAGGCATCGAAGATATCGAAGAAATGTGTCCACCTTTGGAAGGGAATGCTTTTCTCGGGTTTTATTCGATAATAGAAAACTTTGCGCGTTATTACGCCGTTACGCGAATTCTTTCTCGCGTTTATTAAAAAACTTCCTTACGATCCTTGTAATTTTCTCCTTGGATTTTGCTATTTACGGATGCCTGCTTGATAGATATACGATTTATATACAGCCGGGTATATATTAATAAGATTCTTGTAGGAAAAAAAGTGAATATTAATGTACCTGATATTAACGGGATGTTGGATAGGTTTCTCCCAATCCGTATACTCGTTTATGATCGTAGCCAAAATTTCAGGCTGATGATACGTGTACGTGTTACGAACGAATTCACGAAGAATTTTCGTTCTTCTTTCGGCTTCGATACCGTATTGGGTGTCATCCGCGGTTAATGAAAAATATGCTTCGGATCGTACTACGCCTACCATGAGGTCGTACCTGTAAAATATAAATACATATTGTTAATTTTGTATAGTCGGAATACTTCTTTTTATGACTCAAGCGAAATGCTCGAGCTTGGAATTTCACATGGAGAAGGTTAAACTCGCTAACGATATAACATGATTACGTCATAAATTTACCAAGTTATATAATATAAACAAATTGTCAAAGGACTCGATGATATAAAATTAAGCAAGATAGTAAAATAAGAAATAAAGAAGTCTCCGAGTGGGGTCTCTTTGTACGTATTGTACGTTAAAATTAATAACAATAAAAGGAAAAGTTAGTTGGCCGTAAAACGCGAGAGAGCCGCTTGTTCTCGAATTATGGAAGAAGAGTTGGGTTGAATTTTGTGCATCTTGAACGCGAACTACGTTCCGTTTAATGACAAAATTAAGAAACGAGCTCACTTCACGAACGAGAATAGCGAAGTGGTACTACTTTGCATCGCGATAATTTAACATTCATCCTTACGCTGGAGCCACTTAGGCGGCAATTCAGCGACGTTAACGAGTGTCTTCGCATTATGAGGCAGGGGTCAAAGGTTGCCAAGTAACGTTGCCGCGACGATTTTCGCTCGTCTCTTCGACGTTTCTTCGTTGGAGGAACCAAATTCAGAAAGTTTCGAATTTTTCTCGATATTTTACTTTTTTTATCTAATTAGGGATACTTCCTTTGGGACGTCGTCCTTCGAGATTGATATAACGATTTAAAACCATATTTAAAAAAAACCACCCACTGTCGTAACCTCCTCCTTTTTTGAAGTGGGTTAAAAATTAACTTTCTGCATATACAGGATGTCCAGTTCCAGGTGTCCAAGCGGAAAACTACATGTGCACATCGATGATTTGAGTCGAAAAGTCTAATACTATTTTTCGAAATTTGGCTCAGTTAACGAGTTATTAACAAACAAAGATCTGTCAATCTGTAATTGGTCGATTTTTGTTAGCTAATAACTCGTTAACTAAGTCCAATTTTGCAAAATGGTATTAGACTTTTCTACTCAAGTTATTGATGTGTATACGTAGTTCTCCGCTTGGACACCTGGAAACGGACACCCTGTATAAAAGAAAAAATTAAAAAAGGGAGAGTTCACTGAACTTTATTGACAATTGCAAGGACTAATAAAGACGTGATGGAAAGTACCTCGACAGTTTCGCCACGACGTTCTTCCTTAATAAAATGTTGTTCAATGTGTTGATCGTATCCACTTGAAGCGTGAAGTCTTGATCGTCGGGATCACCAGGATCAATTACTACACCATCTATGCTTGGACCAAACGCTGGTGCAAATTCCAAACCCTTCACTGGTACTGATATCAATGTGTTCAATGGTACATCCCTGAGGCATCGCAGCAACGCTTGAGGATCACCCGCGACCTGTCATCACAGAAAATTCATTTTTTTAAAGAATTCACTTTTTAGGATATAACTTTATTTCGAAAATTTTACGGACAATTTTCATCTGTAGTTTTTTTACGCCGTCATGCTTTTCAACATGGAATTGCATTACGAATTTAATGGAGATGCAATTAAATTCGTGAAGCTGTATCCGAATGTAGAATTTTTCTATGTATCACTCGAGGGGGGAGAAGCGGTTTGTACGATTAAGGACTTTGCAAAATATTCGTTAGTAAAGAAAATGTCAGAATTTCTAAAACGTTTTTATACATACTAAACATATTTTAATATATTTCATAATTTATTTTTCTTAAGTTTTGTGCACTTTGGTTCATGGGGACACGTAAATCATTTCATCTTGAAACATGACGGGAAAAGGTAGGTACGTTATATCGTTAAACTCACGAAATCCCTTTTTTTCAATCGATATAGTCTTTTTTTGTTTGTTTTTACCGATAGAAAACTTCATACGATCGTATAGAGACGGGATACTACGTTAGTTCCATTCAATCACCATTGAGGCAAGATTATGATACACGTGTGATGGTTTAAAAGGAATCGAGGTATTATGCGTTTTCATGGAAAAAAAAGGGAAAAACTGGGTTTCGAAAAGTATGATTACACGCGATCGGTGAGGTTTGAGAAATGGAAGAGCCGATCGTTCGCTACTTGTCGAGCTCTCGCGTATTTCCGATTGGAGAAGTGGAAAAAGAGAGACACAAGCGGAATGGAAAACCAGGATGGGATTACGTTACTCTTTTCTATGCGAGCTCGCGATCATCGATCCTCGAGTAACGTGGGTATGATGGCGAGAATTATGTAAAGATCGTTGAGAAACGATTTATTCGTTTTTTGGGGGAATACCTCGACTTGATAAAAATATACCTTGGTCATCCTTAATTAGTTTTTAATCGTATATTTAAATATTCTAATTTTTTGGCATAATTTCCGTGAATGGTGTAAAAATGAGGAATTTTATTCAAATTACCGTTTCATGACCTTACATTCTTTTGCAAATTAACTTCTACCAGTCTGGACGTTTTACAACACGTTGAAAATTTGTGTAGCGACTTAAAAAAAAAAACCGAGGACGTCGAAGAACAAAAAATGTGGAATCTAGGACGACAAGAACGTCGCTTTAGAATCAAGAGAAACAAAAAGGAGAAAGAAAGTAAAAAAATAGTCTGTAAACGAGTGAGACTTTGTAAATTGGAGAAAGCAAGGGAGATTTACGTGGAAGCTCGTGCGATCTTTTCAAGAGAGAGTCTCGCAAATATTGCCAGTTCAAATTCGGGAAATTTTCGTGAACGGGAAAGTTCCTCGTCTCCCGTACGGGAAAGTTGTAAACGAGAAGGAAACGGGCGTGCGTTAGATGACCGTGTCGGATGAGATATTTTCCGGGTAAACGAGCCGTCGTTCCGCCGGAGAGGAGAAGTTTTCGCGTAGAAAAACTCCTCTTGGGTGGCCAGCGGCCTAAGAAATAAGGGAATAGCGAAATTTTTCTTTTCCTCGAGTTAACACGGCTCATTGCTTGCGAAAACATCGGCAATTGAAAGGAAAAGGATGAGGGACGTGACTCGTAATTTGTTTGAGTCTGGATTTAACGTGATGTTTACGTGATGTGACTCTCTCATAATGTAAATTTGTTTTAAGATTAAACGTGATGTTTAAGCCTTGAATAATATTTAACACGATATTTTCACTCTTGAACTTTACCCCGCAATACGTTTATATCACATCTGGGCAAGTTTTATTTGAAATAAAAATAAGAAAATAACTTTATTTCAAATAATGTCATTTGTAAAAATTCCCAGGTCTGGTTTATATATTTCCGAATACTTCCAAATACCTACAGATATTATCTTTTATTCGATATCTTCATTCCCAAGTTAACCTCAACGCAATGACAAATGTTGAACATCGTAAAAGCAGCCCAAAGACCTGCTTTATTCCAATAACGTCGATAGCATATAGTGTCCACACAAAATTGGTCACCCATCCGATTATTGATCATCCCCAGTGTTGTTTGACCTCGGTGATTTCACGAGAATTGGTATAATCAACATGCCCATTGGCACTTACATTTGGTACAAACCAAATACTTGCGTATAAAATATAATCATTGTGTAAAACACGAAATAATCAACAATCTTTTCCATGTAATAATTAAAAAATTTTAATAATTAACATAAACAATAATTAAACGTTAAATTAAAATCTCTAAAGATAAAAAGTCTCTTTTGTGTTTCGTAAATACAGAAAAACAAAAGTCATCATCCTGGTGGAACACCGAAAGCGCGCGCGAGCGCTTGCTACGCCGGCATTTGATTGCGGCCAACCTCCGTCTACGTCAAGCTGGATTTCCAGGGGCAATTACCGAGACGGCGTTAAAGCAATTCATTTGCGTACACTCGAATTAAAGTCAATCGGCACTGTGGCGTTCAACTACTAACTGAATTTCACCGATCGTGACCGAGCAAGGAAAGGATCGCCAATGGTCTATAGGATTGATTGTAATACTTAAATTCTCCTTATCCAAATCCCAATATCACGTGTACCTTTATCCTAAATTATTATAGTACCCGATCAACATGTCGAACCATACCAGCCCGCAGAGGATCGAAACACATGTTGTCGTTTAAAAAGCAGGAAAAAAAGCTTATGATTGAACATTAATGTTAAAGTCACCGCCGAGTGGTCAGCAAATTTGCCTTTCTCAGTACTTAAGAAATCTGTTTCTCGTATGGTATTAACAATGCAGGCGAAAACGACTCACCGACGAGCAATTCAGATGTTTGGCAACTTGCATGGCGTAGTTAGCAGACCCTCTTACCAGCGCCCAAGGCGAGAGCGCACTGCCTGACATCAAAACCCCGCGATGAAAGAGGAGCCCTGTAAAGAAAACAAAAAGAAATTAAAAAAAAAAGGAATGGAAGTCGAGACATCAAAAACGTCCGACGTATGTTTGAACGAGTCTAATGTGATTTTGAGTCAGTAAAATTGTTTTTTTACAGAATTCAGATTTTTATTTTGAAACGTGATATTTTGATGGAAAAATTATATGTTGTATTCCTATGTGGAATATATAGCAATGCATGAAATCGATTAAGAGCGAGCACTCCGCGATGATGATCGAACATTAAAAACCGTACGGATCGTGAGAATAAATTGTCTTTTAATGGTAGATACGTTGGTTTTTAATGAGAATTGCTTACGCACAATTCCGATATACTATCGATCGTTCCTACGTAGACCATCACAAAGATAATGATACACGCACGTCTATGTATGCACATTTAATTATTCCGATTGCGTCGTTGACCGATATTCGTCGACGATCGAGTTTACGAAGCTCTAATATTCATAATACTGCTGTAATAATTGCGATAGATGATACACCATTTGCATTTAAAGATAATTTTACTGTAAGTTCATAACGATCGTTTACTTGATACCGAATAAAACCAAAAATCGGCTATTACTTTCAATTTACTAAACCCAATGATTTGAATATATCGGATATGATACTTTGATGACAATAAAAAAAAAACATTTGCCAAATATTACAGAAGACGAACAAGAGAACAGATCGGATGTTCCAATCTGGCGTATAACGAAGCTCTAATAGTGCCACGTAGGCAACCTCGTTGCTGCTGTAGTTAATCACCGAGACTATTTCCTAGGAAGTTTCTGAAATTACAGGTATCTTCCTTCTGCCAATTACAGTAACGATCGTACGATTCGTGACCACCGTTAAAAAATCAATTGTTCCAAGGCATCTCGGGTACGGAGCTAAAAATGATCAGAGGCTAAAAATGGTGACAAAAAAGGGTTGATCACTTACTGTCAGGTACAGCTTGGCTGGTCATGAGGAAATTGACGCAGGCAGCTCCTGTACCATGACCCACCAATGTCACGTTTCCAGGATCACCCCCGAAATAGCCTATGTTCTCCTGTACCCAGTGTAATGCCGCGACTTGATCCATTAGCCCGTAATTTGCCGGCGACCGTAAGTGCGAATCTGTGTTGGCATTTAGAAAGCCTGTAATCAAAACAAACCGGCTTACGGTTAGTCCACTTCGTATAAGCGTATTCGTACCTCAGCAACCCTCTAACCCTCTTCCATCTCATTCCATCGCATCACCCATGCGGTTTAGCATCGCACGATTGTCCCAAAACTACGTGTTGCCGACGATTCGGCGTTCGAATTAATTCGAATTTCGACACACAATGATACCGTCGCGCGATTACACCGATAATACTCGAAGGATTGTATTACCTTAGCGAATGATCATATTTACCCAACGGTTTTTCTGCACTTGATAAAACGACGATCAATATTGTTACGTGCATTAATAGTTTTTGTTCTGGACCTTGGGTTTTTTTTTTGGGAGGATCGTGTAGCCTTTCGACCGAAATACGTTCGTTTGATTATTTATTCAATCGTGGAGCTGTTAAAAAATGGATAATAATTTATCACGATTTGTTTCTATCGTTTATTGGGGATGATCGGGTCTGACCAGAATGTTTGATAACTGCGTCATTTTTTTTTTTTTTAAATTTTTATTCTTTCCAACCAAACGGAGATAGGTACGAAGAACGAAAAAGTATAACAAAAATATGAGGCAAAGGTTACATCCAATTCGACGTTTCGCTTTCTGGTGTATCTGTCATGTCACGTTTCCGACTTCTCTGCTATTCGTTTTACTAGGATGCTGAATGTTACTCGCTTAAATTTTCAATTTAAGTTTTCTGCTTGGCGAGTTTACACGACGCTGAATAGATATCCGGTTTTCCCCCAACACTCATCTACTTTTGTTTTAGTGCTACACTTCGATGCAAAAACCAGATCCACTTTTTTTTTCGTGGATCGACTAAAAAAGAAGAAAAAAAAACATAGGAAAAGCCGTGCTCGATGGAAAAACGTTTGAGAAGTGTACGTACGCATCGGGTACGGCTCGAATGAAATTTGAGAAAAATAAAAGGGAATCCCTTTGATTGCGATGTAGTACATAGGTTGCAAAAATTCTGTTTCGATTTTTTTTTATTCTCGTTGTTATTTTTTGTCAAACTAGAGATTCTCCATGTATGTTTTCGAAATAGTTAATCAAGTGGTAATAGAAGGAAAATTCTTTTGGCTAATGAAGTAATAAAAACACGTTTAACAATATTGTCACAACCACTGATATCCGTAATAATCTAAGAAAACATATTTAAAAAAGTGGATGACGTGGAGGATATTGAAAAAAATGGGTAAATTGGGAAACGTGTTCGCCATTAGAACTTTGTTTTCACCGTTCCATCAAAGCTCGTTGGCATCGAGATAGAAGAAAGAACGCTCCATCAAGGTAGAGCTAAGAAAAGTCGATCGGGTATCGTGTTTGCTATAAGTATCGTGTAAGGATAATAAGCACTTACCGAGAATTCCCAGTCTGTAGTTTATAGTAACTACGATGACGCCCCCGTAGCTCGCAAGGACGCTGCCGTCGTAAGGATTGCCGCTGTTCCATTCGTAGCTCTCGCCGTGTACGAAGACGATCACAGGGTATCTCCTGCCACCGCCGTCCCTTGCACCGGCTGCGAACGATAAAATTATCCTATGATCGATCGGCGTATAAAGGCGCATAGACGCTTCGCAGCTTAGCACAAAAATTTCTCACCCTTTTTATCTCTGAATTTTTCGATCGTGCCTCGTACTACGTTCAACAACGGTTCTATATTTTATTCCTATACATTTTTTATTATGAAAAATTATTTTTTATTTTTTTTCTTGAATTTTTGGAAAATAATATATATCTGGATCTATATTTGATTCGTATAATTTGTTATTATGAAAAATAATTTGTTATATTTGCCTTTTTTGAATTTTTGGAAAAAAAATATATATCTGGTTCTATATTTTATTCGTATACATTTTTTATTATGAAAAACTAGTTTTTATATATTTTTTCTTCAATTTTTACAAATAAGAGAATATATGTGGTTCTATATTTTATTCATATACATTTTCTATATATTTTTTTCTTCAATTATTGGAAATAAGAGTATATCTTGTCGATAGATTCTTTTATTATAATTTTAAGTAGGAAAATAATTTTATTTAGCCACATCCTAGACATTTTTTTCTTGTGTAGACATTATTTATATATTTTGTTATATTTTGTCCCGTAAAATTTTGATTTTTTGTTTGTTTTTCCGAAACAAACGTCTGCTTCGAATTAACGATCGTCAGACGTGGATAAAATCTGCGATTTGCGTGGCGAGGTCGTCGTTCGATTTTATTCGAGCAAGCGATGGCGATACATTATTTCGCCGTCGAATAAATTTACAAGCCCGACGTCAATATTTGACGCCGAGCGCAAACAATTTTGCTCGTGGCAACGAGATCCGACGGACTTTACATATTCATAAAGCGGCCATCCGTCGGCCGATCGCGAGAAACGCGAATATTCACGGACTTAGATCGTTCATATTTTTGGATCTCGTCGTTCGACCCGATCTGAATATATACGGTGACTCAAAAAACCTTTTTCGGAATAATTTGTTTATTTGACCATTTCAAACATTTTATAAAATAAATGTAATTTTTTTATTTATAGAAACTATCTTTTTTGTATTCATAAACGAAATTCGAGTATATTAATTTGAAATCCAACACCCACCCCAATTGGCATGTTCACCATCTTGTCGAGACTAGATAAGACAGGCCGTATCACGAGAGCGCAAAACCCGTGTCCCACTTTCTTATCATAATTGTCTACCTTGAAACCTTTATGATCCGCAAATGCCATCCAATCTGGTACGATTACTCTTGTAGGAACGAGATTGAACGAATTAAGGGTACGCGAAGGATCTCTCTCTCTCTCGCTCTTTATCTTTCCGTCTCTATCCAGTGGGTTCGGCACATACGGTTCGCGAAAGCTATGCGAGTGGCATAAATTTAATAGGGAACTTGGAAGAGGAGGGTTGAACATACACGTTCGACCCTATAAAGTCCCTTTCATCCGAATTTACTGTCACCTACGCGGTTGAATCACGGTGCTAAAGCGACAAATTTTTCTTTAACTTAATTAAAAAATTGGTGGTCCACCTAAATATCTTCTTTATTTGTGATGACATAACAAATGTTTTTAATGCAATGTGACAAACATATGCAAATTATTTACAGCACCAAAACAGCTGTTGGCCTGTTATTCTTACATTAATTTCCAATAAATGAGTTTCATTAATTTTATTATTATTACAACGTTTCAATAACTATTTTTGCAATGGTCACTTTTCAATAGAACCATTACGTTCCGGCAACGATCACTTCCGACGCAAACATTGTTACATTATCGAAATCATTTTTGGCATTGAAATCGAAGCGTCGCAGAGGGAACGTTTGCGAGCTACGAAGGGGAGAATAAAAGAAACCGAGGAGAAAAGAAAACTCGCTTCGGTCTGCTCTCTGACCACGCTCCATTTATCGTTAGATACGATGCACGTATAGTGGATGGAACATAGGAAGGTACATACGTACACACATACATTATATACACATTCGTTTTCAGAACGTATTTCCTTGTATTTGTGCATATTCGTGTTCGTGTATAATAGTAGATGGAACACAAGAACGTATATATATATATATATTATATGTGAAGATGAGTTCGTATATGTCCTTGTGTATACGTGTATGTTCTCAACACGTTTCTATACGTGTTCTCGTACGTTCTTGGCTTCGGCCCGGATGCAGCTAATCCATTAAGTCTTGTATATCTACGGAATCCAACTGCGTCGAACGATTTTCTTTCCCTCCCTTTTCTCTATTCCTCTCACTCTTTCATTTTCTCGCCGCATTCGTTCATTGCGTCAATAACGACTTGGTTTGTATCGATCGACGCAAATGGGTGCCCTCTGAAAAGGTGCCACGTTCGGGCAGGCTTCATCTTTTTTCGATCTTTTTTTGAAAGGAGGGGGATATCAATTTTTTTAAATGAATGAAAAATGAACTCGATTTTTAGCGTTGAAGAAGTTTGAAGTCGTCGGTGTTCAATATATTTTTTTTTTTGGAGGTTATGACTACTTTTTATTTTGTTGGCTATTATCAATGGTGATGGCTTTGAATTGAGAAGAAGAGAGAGATAGGTAGAACAAATGATAACGGCATATTTCGTAAAAAAAAAAAAAGAACGAATAGCTCGTCGGGCACCGAGACGGCCAGCGTCAATTCCGATATTGAAAAATCGCGTTCCATATCGCACGAAGTTTCCGTAAAAACGGATAATATGCCGGCCGCCGACTTTTGCGCGGCAAAAAGTGACGGCGTTGATGGAATTTTTAGGAATTTCGATCCCACCGCTCGATCGCCGCCACTTTTCTTTTTTTTTTTTTTCTATCTTTTCTCTTCGCACCCGAGAAAATTTCTTTATTCGTCCTGGACGATCGATGTGGGGAAGATACGATTAAAAATATGTGTGTATGTAGGACTGGACGAGTTTATGATATAGTGTAGTCACACTATATGGATATGATATAAGATATAGTATGATGACACTAGTGTAATTTTTTTTTTTTTATATGATTATATGAATTTGTGAATAAGCTTCTGTATTTTAAGATGATTTTATTCATATGTTTTATAATTTAATGTGATTACGCTAGTGTTTTGTTTTATAATGTAATGTGATTACACTAGGGTTTTGTTTTATAATGTAATGTGATTACATTAGTGTTTTGTTTTATAATGTAATGTGATTACACTAGTGTTTTGTTTTAATATACGATTCTAGTACATTTAAGTATGAGTTCTAGTATATTTGTCGCAATAAATTCAAAATGTCCATTTTAACGAGGACGAGCTTTTCCTAATTTATGTGAAAAGACACGAGAAAATCGTGCAGTAAAGTATATCGGAGGTAGAGAAAGAGGAAGAAGATAGAAGCTTGGAAATGAGATATTCGATATCGAGTGAAAGCAAGTGTTCAACAACGAGTACTCTAAATTGAAATGAATGTTCGTATAGAAACTCTTTGGAAAATTGTTCGTTGCAATTACTTCGACTTATTACATTATTTTCTATATCGCAATCGTTTACTTAACCGTGTATGAGCGTATGTGCAAGTACATTTTTCATAACGATAAATCGATTTACTATAATAAATTCTCGACGAGTTTGCCAGCTTTTTCAATATTTTTTTTTTCATCTCTTTTATGCAATCCCTTTGCCAGCGGGGCAACGAAAAGGTGACACGCGTTTCTCCGTCCTTGACGCGATCTTTTCGAGATGTTCATCGTTTCGACAGTGCAATCGACGTGGGAGAGAAACTTTGGGACACGACGATGCTTTTGTCTTCCGGTGCTGACGTTCACATCGATCGAGACCATCTATTTTCTCCATTCTCCTTTACCTATTTCTCTCACTCTCTATCCTTCTTTCTATCACAGTGTAACGTTACTCCATTTATTCATATTTTTATATTATTAATGCTGAAATTTTTATATTCTACAGAGTTCATAAACTATGATTTTTTAAAAAATTGGTAGAAAAGTTACACGAATTGAATTTTATTCGAACGAATACATAGGTAATAAAACCGAGACCAAAGAAAATCTAACTCAATCTAATCTAATTTTTCTACGTTCCTCGCTCTCTATCTATCACTCTATCTTCCTTTTTTCCTATTTGTCTACCTCTTTCTCTTCTCTTTTCACTCGCTCTCCCATTCCAACTTCTAGAAAATCGCTATGAAACGAAGGCGACCTAACGATGGAGACGAGTCGATTCCCGAACGAATCCGGGATCGCTAAATCATCGCAATTGCTTTCCTGTTCGCGCTTGAATGAAAAGGGGAAGAAAAATGCCGTTGGATGTTGAAGTAAATGAAATCGAAATATCTTTATAATGTTTCGTGCACTATATATAGAAAGTATACACCTACGTACAAGTTATTTATTCGATAGAGATATAAAATATTTCTTTCCATTCTTTCGTTATTTTTCTTTCCATCCTTTGAAATAATTTTTTTTCTTGAAATCTCGTTAAGAATATCGAATATATTAATCGAGACACCCCGTATATGATATACATGAACTTTCTATACATATATATATGTAATGCCAGAAGGTCGGTGATAGAAATTCCATTTTGAATTCACGCATCAGTTATTCTCATTGAAGAACGAGAATCGAAGGTGGTGGCTCCGTGCACGCCATTGTACCTTCTCTCTCTCTTCTCGTCGATAGATTCGCGTTGACGAGCGCAAGAGCTCGTCAAAATAGGACAGGGTGCAAACCACATACGTGACTGTGTGTTTGCGAGCGTGTGAAATCGGTGCTGGTGCTTTTAATTTAGAGTCACCGTTTGCTGTGAGAAAAAAATTTTTTTCTCCCCTATCGAAAGGGTTGCACTTTTCGGAAAAAAAGTGCTTTCGATCTTTCCACGTTTTAGTTAGAAAAGAACTGAAGTTTTGCCTGGATATAGTAATATTTACTTGACATATTTTTTATGGGAAATAAAAATATAATAAAGAATAGTAACAGTGAAACTACCAATGTGGTCAAAATGACTTGTTGCGTTTCTTATTTCACCATTTTAACAAAACGACTTTTGTACAGATTTATTATGTATTATTTTTTTTATTACAAAATAAATATAGTTTTGCTGCCGGTAGATTCAGTGTTAAAAAAACTTTCATAACTATACCAGAAACATTGAAATTTTACAAATAACATAACTTATTTATTTAAAATTTTCGTATGAAAAAATACAGAAAGAAAGAAAGAAGAAAAGAAAAACAGTCAAATCAAGAAGTAGTTAATAATTAGGTAGACTGACCCAAAGAGACAAATCGAAGAGCTTTATGCTTAAAACCAGCCAAAACTGCTATTACATATGTCCAGTTCATACATCCATAACGTGGGATAAATATGTTTTCGTTCAATTTTAATTGTAATTATAAATAATAAATCTTCTCTCACGTTCTTATCAATCAAGTGACGTTACAGATACCTACATCATTAATCGCAAAAGATCGCGAGATTCCGTCGTCACCGTTAAGTGGATCCTTGAAAAATATATCGAGCTGGACTGGATCGAAAGTGGCGGCATCTTTCGAGAGTGGACCGATGAATGGCCGCTTTAGCTAATGACCTTCTATTACCCTGATAGGGAAAGGAACGATGCGAGAGAGTGAGGGCAAATGAGAGAGAGACAACCCTAGCTAAATTCTCGTTCGGTAAACTAACGGGAACCGTGGTCCTAATGAATGTCCTCTGCCGAGGCATAAAAGTCCTTCATTAACGCGGCACCGACAACGAATGTCGCACTTTTTCCCGTTCAGTTGATACACGCCGTTTCCAATTAAAAGTATCGCGCTTTGGTTTTTACGCGCTAATTAAAGAAGCCTCGTCATGGGGTAGACGAAGTGAAGAGAGATAAGGGAGAGATGCGTAAAAAAAGTCAAGAAATCAAGTCCAAGTTGAAAGAGACTCCTGTACTTTCTTCCGATACGTTCCGAAGCTGTTGGACATTGTCTGAAGAAAAACTTTTCTTTATCGAACTTTCGGGATAACTGTTTTCTTACGTGTCGTTTAATTAAGTTTCTTGTTCAATGTCTGAGTGAATCGTGTTTTATTTATTGAACAAATGTATGCAGAGACAATATATGTAGTGTGTCAGGGTATCTGGACCATATTGGGATATCTGGGCCATTATTTTATTTTACATTAACTATTAAATAAACTATAGAGGGTAGAAGCAAGGAAAAGTATCTCATATTGGACTTCAGCTGTAAAAGTGTCCACGAAAAACTCTAAAATAATAGTTCCATGAGTGGCGCTGATGAGCAATTGGGGTTAGATCTGAAGTTGGCGGTTATTGATGAAGTGAAGATTGATGAATAGAGTAGTTGATAAAAATACAGTAAACATATTCAATATACAATTGACACTAACAACTTTAGGGGCTTTTTTTAAACTTGGGACTTTTGACGTAACAATGCCATCTTAATTGTACAAAATAACAATGTTGTATAAAATAAACCAATGAACGTTGTGTGGTAGTCATAGTAACACCTACAACTCTTACAAACTTCAGAATTAAAAAAATGTACACGGTGTGTCAAAAAAGTGATAATATGGTCCACATACTCCAACTATAGTAAGTATAATAAAACACGTGTATATTATATTACATGTAATCGTTTAGATTGGCCAAAAATGTTGCAAGTGATAAAGAAAAGTTCGAAAGAAGAAAAGTTATCGTCTTTTGCGATTAAGGATGAGACGAGCCGTCCAGATGACTCCAGAACGAATCTTCTTCTCGTCTTACACCGAAAGTTTCGTCGGTTTCGTGCCAATATCGACTTTGAAAGAGAGAGTGAGTGAGAGAACAGCCTCAACCAACGCAACGTTCTTTGTGAAGTTATTAAACTCGATAACCTCATCGCTCAGACCAACCAACCGATAATGGAAGCTGTTGGCGTTAATGTTCGCATTCGATCATCAAGTATACCAATAATTCACTTATCCTTCGTGATCGAGAAATCGTATCTCCTTTCTACCATTCTCGATATATCTGATAATATTTTTCTTTTGTCTTTTTTGTAAATAATGTACTTCGTTTCGGGTTGAATCGATTCGAATAATAGAAAATAAATAGTCTTCGTTGTTTAAAAAGAATGTTAATCAAATCACCGATTTATTGGACCGACGTTCGTTTTATGCTTTTTAATTATTAAACTTTTCGTTATGAAAAATTTCGATAATATTCTATTTCCTCGAATTTCTACAATATAAATTGAAAAGGATAAATAAATGATGGGGTATCGGTATTGATAAAAATTGAAATTACCATATATAAAAGCGATAAAAATTTAATCGAAATAATCGAGCTCTTATTTTGTGCCAAAGTTAAAATTCGAGGATTTAAATTGACGTCCGTCGTTGAAACGTTCGAGTCATTCGATACGATTTCTACATACGAAGTAATCGACATCGATACACTAAACATTCAACGATATCGCGTATTAAACAAACGTCGATATCGAATGATGAATGATATCGAATTACGAACGATTCCGTTCGCGTACGATACGACGAAAAGCAATATTACTGTCGGTACTCTTTTTGATCGAAAATTATGAGAATCTGGTTTGACATAAATAGAAATTTACATGATCGAAATTATGAGAATAATAAAAGGGAACCTTTTATATCGGTTCTATTATTTGCCCCTTGGAAAAAAAAAAGATGAAACCTGTCGTTCCTGAAAATCGAAAATTGATCCGTAAAACTTTCTTTTTTTCCTTGTGTCCCATCACGCATCAATTTGTCCGCGTTGCCCTTCTCAAGCTACCGTTTTTCTGCTCATAAAACTGTAAAGCTTTTCGCAAGTAACAAGAGGGGATGGTGGAGGGCAAAAGTGGAAAATAAAAAAGAGATAACTCGAAGAGTCCTTGATCGATGACCGCGGAATGACGTTCGTCGGTAAGAGATAGGATAGGGATGAAGCAAAGGAGGGCGATAAAAAAAAAACACGTTATCCCTTGGGATAGGACAATAGCTTTTTGTTTGGCGAAATTTTTCCCTCGTCAGTGGCGTAGGCATCGAGCATTTTGATTCTTAATCCGTGCTTTTTTACCTTCTTCGACCTTTTTTTTGAACGATTTCGTCGATAATTTCTTTTTTTTTAAATCATTATTATCCGATATCGACGACAAGTTATTTATATATAAAAATTTTTTTGTTTTTATAACACACCGCAGTATTTTCTAAATTCACAAATATCTCGTGCTGATTATCGTCACGCATATTTTATCCCTATGTATTGCTTTCTGTATCAAAGCATTAGCCCCTGCACTGGATATCGTTTCGGATGATTAATTAATTCGAGAATTAATTAGCAACCGAGTAATCGCATTTTCTCATTGGCTTCCACGGATACGAGACGCATATTATCCGAAAAGGGAGAGACATCGCAATCAACTAATTAAAAGTCCGATCGCGATATAATCAGCTGGGATATATCGGCAAACAGGGGTGAAGTGCGATAATGAACGAGTACGCGTCAACGTTCCGAATGAATTCATGGAAAATTTATATTCCTCGACACTTTTTTTATTCTTTCTCTTCTCACACTAAAATATGTGTCGACGATTAAAAAAAATTCAAAGAAAATATCGAATTTAACAATTATTTCATATCGGGGTTTCTCGCCTTACAAAAACGCGGTATAAAATTTTTTTTTTTAGTATTTATTTGTATAAATGTATTATTATGTTATATTATATGTTAAATAATGTTATATTATACGTATAAAATTTGAAAAAAAAATTGTTCACCATTAAAAAAAAAAAAAAACATTCTATAGAAGAATGAAAATCGATCGATTTTATATGATTATAAGTGTATGTTTACCTGTGTGTTTGTGGCAGTGACCTTTCTAAGCACGAAACGCGTATGTTTGTGACGGCTGGCTCGTGCACGCTCGTAGTACTTGCGGCAATGACAGTTGCACGTGCAGCCAGTATACATCGTCTATTTGTCACTGGCTGCAGTTTCGATCCGTGCACGCACACACAACTGGCAACTGCTCAGCCTAATGTATTTACTGAGGCCGACACGTCGAGACTGTGCCACAGAAGGTAAGATTAACTGTCGCTTAATACGATGGGCTTCGAGTGATGATCATTTGCTTAATTCAGGACGAGTGTTTAGCTTCGTTTTTTTTCCCTCTGGTTCGCAAATTTTGTCTTCTATAATTGAACAAACTTGCAATTGTAGTTGCCATAAACATTAATGGTATCATTCTCGATTTTGAACAGTGAAAAACTTAATAACATAAGGTTGCCAGTTTGATGTTGCTCTGATTGCAGTTTACCTTGAAATTGCAGTTACAATTGCACTTATTGCTTTTATAATTAAACTAACAATTGCAATAATTTTTTGTAGGCACAATTCGTTAGAAAATTGCAGTTTTTAAAACTTGCAATTGCATTTAAAATTGCAAGCATGGCAACTTGGATCTCTCGAGTTAGAAAATTGCAGTTTTTGAAACTCGCAATTGCAGTTTTTGAAACTTGCAATTGCAATTAAAATTGCAAGCAACGCAACTTCGATCGCTCGAGTTAGAAAATTGCAGTTTTCGAAACATGCAATTGCATTTAAAATTGCAAGCAACGCAACTTCGATCGCTCGAGTTAAACGATATATGCGAATCAGTTTTTGCACGAAATGCTCGCAGACGTTAACGTTGTGCGAAATCGTCGTGGCGGTTAACGGCGAGATCGGAGATGAAATTTTCCGTCGGATTTGCAGGAACGTTGGGTGTGCGTAACGGACGAATGCACGCACCGTTCGAGGTAATCCGAGGAATGCGGTAATCTCTAAATGCGCGACAAACCGGAAGCTGCATCCGAACGCAACGCGGAGGATTCGTCGGGCTGTAATCTAACGAATCGATGACTAATACCAGAGAAAGAGACAGAGACGGAGATGAATGGTTGTGGTTTATCGGTCTCTCGATAACCATTGCTGTTAAATTTTGATAAAAAATAGAGAATTGTTCATCGACGTAGGACGATATTCGCGATAAAATTACAAAGGGAATAATTGTGATAGAATTTTATAGAAACAAGTAAAAATACATGATTGATATCTATATTCGAGAATTCGTATGATCTCGTTTGAGAAACAAATTTGTAATATAATCGAGAATTCGCTCAAACATCGTCGTGAAAGAAAGAAAAATCGACGATGCGTGAAGTGCAACGGAAAATAATTTCTGTCCCGTCGCTAGGCCTGGGAATTGGATTATATTTGCTTTCAATTTGCCTTTAAATTGCCTTTCCTTGGTCAGATTGAAACGCTGATTACTAATCAGTGCGCGTTTGCTGCTACGAGCGCCTTTCTGTGGACGAAATAGGACGATCGCGAACGTAGCTTTCGAGATGACTCGCTCGTGTTAGCCAAAATTTTTGTTTCAACGTCGTTAAGCTTTGTCGTGTCGAAGGAACAAAAAAAAATTATTGTGGGTCGTCGTCCTGTTTGATCATATTTTGTTCATTTAGGTATTGTCGGTACGAGTGTGATTAAATGATACAATTAGTGTACTAAATAGTGTATAGTGTACTATATTGTATGATACCCTTTTTTTACAATGTTAAGTGACTAATAAAATTTTTATCGAATACTCTATATTTTTATCATCGAAATTAAAAGCGGAGTGTAACCGATAACTTTTCCGCTTCCCCGTATACGCTGGTTCGTCGAATCGATTTCGGTTGATACGAATTGAACAAAAAAGGAAAAATGAAGCGTAGAAACGTTCAGATCACTGCACTATTTCCGTCGCGTCGACGAGTTTCAATATTTTTCCTATCTAATCTCGATAACGTAATTGGTATCGCGTGTCTCTATTCGGGATCAAATTATTTCATTCCCGTTGAGTTATACACTCATTGCTGATTAACTGGCCGTACGCGTCATTACCAAATATACGATTTAATCGGTTATCATCGAGATTTATGAAGCGAATTAAAAGCTCTATTGAATAGTTCATAACTCTAATAAGGTTAACAAATTAACTCTTGATTCGGTCATCGAAGTGATTCAAATCGTTTTTAGACCATATATACGATTAACCGTAAAATAGTATTATTAAAGATATAAAATCCTTAAAAATTTACCTTTAAAAGTCTCGGAAATAACGACGTGCCAAAGTAGACATTATCTATCGAGGAGTCCACAAATACGAGCACGCCCGAGCACGGATGGAAGACGTCGACCTCTCGATCAAATTTTCCTCGATTAGCGCGAAGAATGGAAATGGCCGGAAATGGGACACGATCGTCCGCTTAATCCGACGCATACTAACGAACGCTTTCTTCCGTCATTTCGTCTCAAATTCAAGCCCCAACTTTCAACCTGCGTCTCTGTGTAGGTACATCTGCTACGTGTTGAATGTATACCCGTCTATGCTCGTGTAGCCGTTGAACGTGTAAATGCTTAATTACGTTTGTGCTTGTGTGGGTATACACGTACTTGTATTGGGGTATATGCGTGACATATACAGGGTGTCCCAAATTAAGTAGATTACCCGAGAACCACATGTTCACATCGATGATTTAAGTCGAAAAGTTTAATACAATTTTCCAAAATTCGGCTTAGTTAACGAGTTATTAACTAATAAAGATCGGCCAATCACAGCGATGAGCAGATGAAAGCGGAGCTTTCCACGAAAACTAACGTCAACGCTTCGTCTCACGCCTAGCTCGTGCTCGAGTGGGTCGTCTTCCGTCACCTATCGCTTTGACGCTTCGTGATTGGCTCATCTTTGTTAACTAATAACTCGTTAACGGGGCCGAATTTCGAAAAATGGTATTAGACTTTTCGATTCGAATCATCGATACGAACGTATAGTTCTCGTTTCATTTACCTAGTTTGTGACACCCTGTATACATCCATATAAGTACATTTGTGTGTACACGTGCATACATCTGTAGACTTGAATATAGATGTACGTATACATGTCACTAACGATTATTAGCTATACCGTTATGTAATAGAGGCAGATAATACGATGGAAGGGGGTGACGTTAGGGTTGGATGAGGGTATAGAGAGAGAGAGAAAGGGAAAGAGAGAGGGCAATAGGAGTCGGAACCACTACAAGCTGTTACCGAATTACACCGAGGGCAATCCCGCTGACCATCGGACCGTGCGAGTGGAGTTAGACAAATTATGTAGGTACGTGGCCGTGTGTCGCGTTCTCTCACCCTTTTCCCCCACCCTTCTATACCAGAGGCCGACGAGCAGCAGCAAGCGTGCACAAGCGCGCGCGCTCACGCCACTTTCCACTCTCCCCTTCACCCCCCACGGGACTAATGCGGATTTCACGCAAAATTTAATCCCCATCGAGCGGGGCCGACCATCGAATAATGAAAAGGAAACCGATGCTTCGATCTTTCTATACCTTTCTCTCAATTTCCCACTGTGTTTCTGTTTATTTGTCAACGATTTATTCGTCGATCAAAATGTGCCCACTCTATTCAATAAGAAATAACAATTATAATACGTGCAACAATTGTATATAAATAATTATTACACGATTAAAAGTTATTCAATTATTGTATTAGCTGTCTATTTTGAGAGACGTATAAGTTTATTTTTTATGAAAAAAATAGGATGATCAGATTACAACCATACATTTTTATTTTACAAATTTGGGCTTTTATTTTTAAATTAAACGATTCATATGAAATAATAGTTTTTGTCTTAAATATTTTGCCAATCGTTCTTCCAATCAGCTCCCAAATTGAAGAAATAAAAATCTTATCCTCCCCTTATCCCAAATTCTTGTTAAATCTTTTCTCGTTAGAGGAGGACAAGAAAAATAACCGCAAAGAAAGGAATAAAAGAAAAAAAATGTGACCCTCGTACGCATCGACGCGCTCGCGATATGCTCATCTTTCTCCCTCTTCTCCCACGCGTTTCTTTATCACCCCTTTCGCGCTAGCGAACTCGCATATTTTTCTCGGCAATGTACGGCAGGCAATGTGCCGTGAAACGACGTGACTGTAGAAACCAACGAGGAGGGGGGGTATGAGGAAAAAGGGGAGTAGAGAACGACGACGAAAAGAACGAGGACAACGAATAGGATGAAGAAGGGTGGATTGTGGTGGCACGGGAGAGAAGGAAGGGAGAGTCGCGAACCTTCCCCTTTCTCGCCGATACAACGAAACTACGATGTCGCCGATACAACGGGGTTCATTGTCGTGCGGGATGTCAGTGTGAAAAATGAGCCTTCCATCGGGAGACCGTTACGAGGATATCCTATGTACATCGCGGAAATGGTGAAAACCACCCCTTTTCCTCTTTTTTTTCTCAACCCCTGTTATCTTTCTCTTTCCTTCTCTTTCACGTAGGGAATCCCTATCTCTTTATCCTCGTGTACCTACTTTGTCTGACAAGGTATTCGATTTTTTATGAAACCGAGTTTTTTCGTACTCCGTTATTTTTAACCTCGACCGTTTTTTTAAATTAATGAGATATACGTTTTCTTCGTATCGTATAAATAACGATTGGAATATCATTGTTGCAAATGAAAATATCAACGTTACGCATAACACGTGGATATATAGATAATCGTATCGTTGCCCTTCGGATGGCGAATTTACAGGTCCGCAATTTTCTGCCGAGCGACTTCTGATTGGGACATAAATCAGAGTTCGCAACTTTATCCGTACCACGACCATTCGATAGATTGTTCCACGCGTCCTGAGTTCCTGCCAGGTAGTGACGTATCGACCGGCCGGTATATATTCATGCTGGTATGATGAATTACGACGGTCGATTGTAGAAGGTGAGACGTTGAATTAGACTAACGTCTTTAACAATTTATGTATATAATCTGTCACAATCAATTTTAATTGAAACAAGATTAAACAAATTAATTAAGTCTTCTAATTTTAACATCACGTAATAAATAATTAGCATATACACAAATGCTATAATTATTATTTTTATTAATTAATAAATATCATTATATTGCAAATGGATGTTATTTAACAGATTCTATATATGTATACTTTATCCTAATCTCAGGAGATAAGTGAATAAAATTCACTAGTTACAGAAAAAAAAAAGAATTTACATCTCACTAGTTACAGGGGGTTTGATAAATGCGCGTGACGCCGAGGATGATGATGAAGGAGGAAGGACGTGCTCGTTTGTGGGCTCACTTCGAACCGGTGACACATAACAGTATTATCGCTGCGTCAGACAGTTATGTGGAATTTACGTGGGGTAAGCAGTAGTCGTATATTGGAGTCGTGTAAGTGAAATATATCCCTGCTGTGCTACTCTAGTATCAGCCAGTGACCAACGTCAACCGATGGCCCGTTGCATTCATCCGGTTGCACTCCTAAACGGACGACGATACGTTGATACTTTCTACTTCGATTTCTATTCAAAGGAAATGTGTTTGTTATCGTTCCATTGGGAATATATCGTTATTAGGATTGGTATTCAAATAATTGGAAATGAATTGTTTTCATAGATTTGCGACACCATATTTTCCAAATAAATAACAACTGTTATTATTCCCTGGAATATAATTTGAATCTACGATTAACTTTAACCGCAATTTAAAGGAAAGATTCGTGAAAGCAGGACTAAAACGATTACAACTGGAACTTCAACTTGCACGAGAAATAAATCGGCCGACGTCCTTTGGCTTCCGGTTATCGCGAACCGAAAGCCCACTGAAACTTCTGTTAAGAGTGCTTCATTATACGCTAAGTTTTCATTGGATTATAAAAGGTGGAAGCGAATGAAGTAGCTTTGGATACGTTCGTAGTTACGAGGAGCACTTTCTCTCTATATAAACCGGAGATAAAGGTTTCGTGGAATCGCCCGAACCAATTCTAGGTTCTTTCTACTTTTTCATTCCCTTTTCTCTTCCTGTTCTTCGCTATTCGTGGAACATCAAAATTAGAAGGAATTAATCGGAAAATGGTTCGCTGTTCAAATATCTTTGTAATGGCAGAAATGTATATTTTCAAAGTAACACGGATTGGATATTGTCGAAATTAATGAAATATTTCAAAGAGTAATACCATATTTTTATAATACATTATTTTTAATTCAATGTAATTTATGGTATTAGAAATAGATAATGATTTACATACGCGAGCAATTATTGACTATTCCACGATGTTTACTCGTCGAAGTCCTGCGATAGACTGGAATATGTCAAAGTCAAGAAATTAAACCGAAACTCTGTAAACATAGTGATGTTGTTATTAGTTGGAGTACAGGAAGTCCCCTTATGAGATAAGTTGGAGAGATACAAATGTATACGTATTTGGTAAATAGCTCAAAATAGGTATAGTATTATTTTTCAGAAATAACAAATATGTTACTTGGAGGTCTGGAACTTTTATTTTATCTAATTTGTATCAAATTACACCCATAGAATCATTAATATAAACAAGAAGAACGATTATTACGAATCTACATCTTATAGGAAACAATGGCATTTAAATCTGCAGTTTCATACCGTAACAATGCGTGACGCCGAGTAGAAAAAGAAATAAATGCTGGAATTTTACTAGCAATATCTAACAAGCTATGGGTATTACCTTATCGAGCTCCGATATTCCTCTGCATTTAGGTCAACGATCTATTCCATGATTGCACTTTCTCTCTTTCTCTTTCACTCACTTCTGACTTTCTCACTTCCTCTTTCCTTTCCCATTCCTCTCATAATTAACGAGAAAGCCTTCGGGGAATTACATGGACGGAAGTAAATTACTATGGGCCAGAAGAATAAATCGCAAGAATTAAAATTCAGTCGTTACTGGAACCTTCTATTTGACGCTGCCATTTGTAATTTGCGAGAGTCCCGCTTCCTTTCCGCGGACCCGTTAATATCCTGTAGATCGCCCACGAGAAAATGGCGTTTATTTCCCGTTGAAGCGTCGCAAGAAAGATTCTTCGTAAGAAAATTTTTTCATTTCTTCTATATTTTTTTTCTTCGTTCGGGGGAAGAGTCGGGTAAAAAAAAATTTTCGCCCTGGACGTCGCGGCTTTTTTTCCTCGCCGTAATTTTTAATTTTTCTTTTCCTAATTCTACCTCCTTTTTTTCCCTCTGGCTTGGACTCCACCGCAGTTTTCCCGCGTCGCAAACTCACCGCTGCGTTATAACGAGAAACCTAATTTTCTCATGCTCTGCCGCACGCCAAGAACTTCGATTAAGTTTGTTTAATTAAAGTGTATATAATATGTCTACGTGAGTATGCACGATGATCAGAGGAAAAGATTAAAGTGAGATAGAAGAAAATGCAAGATTCAGGTAAAAATGTAAGCCAGTTTGATGATAATCTAGATGCGATGTCGATACGACGTTTATAACCTCGATGATAACACCGTGAAGACGGTAGCAATTATTATGTGGCTAGACCATTTGATCGGATTAGAACATTTTCTTCCGGGTTATTACAGGCGTTTGCGATGACTATCTCCTGTTTGTACGTGAAGATAAGAGAGGAAGAGAGAGAGAGGCACTCCTTTGAGCTTCTCCCAGGAGAGACGCATCTCCGGAATTTAATAGGCTTCACGTTTGAAACTACGTTGCTAAAATTGATCTTCCTTGGCGTCTTCCGAAATTTTCTCGACGCCGTTCTCTCGGGAGTTCGTACTACGTACGTGGTTGATTAATTCGAAAGAGAGTAATACAGGGTGTCCTAAACTAACCACCCCAAGGGTAATCCATATGTTCGCATCGATGATTCGAGTCGAAAAGTCTAATACCATTTTTTGAAATTCAGCTTAGTTAACGAGTTATTAACTAACAAAGATCGGCCAATCACGAAGCACGGACGCGATAGGCGAGAGCTCAAGGCTAGGCGAAGCGAAAGGCTGATCGCTCGAGCTCGATTATGCGTGAAAGACGATGTTTATTCGTTGATTCGGTCTAGTTGGGTCTGATTGGCCGATCTTTGTTAGTTAATAACTCATTAACTAAGCCGAATTTCAAAAAATGGTATTAGACTTTTCGCCTCAAATCATTAATGCGAATATACGGATTACCCTTGGGCTGGTTAGTTCGGAACACGCTGTATAACTTGGAAGAATAAAAGAAAGTTTAAAAAATGACGAGTTTAACGAGAACTCGGTAGAATGGGAACCGACGATTACGAGCAAAGATTTTCGTTTGAAGGTAGGTTCGTTTTAGAAACGTTAAAACGATCGAAGAACGGGACCGTTCGAAGGATATAAAAATTTAAGAGAGGGACGGTAAAGTCGATTTCGACCACTCTCGAATACGTTCGATGCTTGGAAAAGTTCAGAGAAAATTAGATAGAGAGAGATAGATGGATGTAGAAAAAGAAAGAGGCATAACATTTAACGAAATCTCATTGAGGAGAAGAAAAAGGAGGGATGAAGTTGAAAGAAAAGTTTGGATAGTTATATCAAAGTTTCTTCTCGTAGTGGCTGTGTTCCATCCTTTTCAAGAATTTCAGGAGGTTCGACGAGGGAGAAGTCGTTGTTCCACTCCACGGAGGCGCGAATCTCGTTTTCAAGCGAGAGGAGAGAGAACTATACGAAACAAATATATATAACTACGTATATCGCAGGAATCATATGTATATGATATACAAATATATTTAATGAATGAATGAATGAATTTTTATAGTAACACACTATAAAACCAAGATCTATTACTTTACATTATAATACCGGTATGCATGCATCTAGTATACTTTCTTTTAATATATCAAATAATTCTTCATATTCGAGTCACATCAATTCACTTATAAAAATATATAAAAATATTTATCACAGGAGTATACCTAAATGATTATAAATTCGCAAGGGGTGTTCCCTTTAAGAACTGATCCGATTTATATATCTCCAAGTTAGTTTCGTTAGTCCTGTCTATCGCCTTTATCGCGATACCTTTTGATGGAGGAAGAATAAGAAGAGGAAGCAACCTGGGTAACGTCGCGGCGTTAACGGTAATCCTCGAGGATCGAGGAAAGGGATTATTCTGCCGGAAGGATGGCAACGACGCGGAAAATAGAGGAGAATGAGGCCTGCCGCTTTCTTGTTCGCAGTTTCGAATAATCTCCATTTGTCGCGTTTACCATGTTTCGACTTCGAGTAAAGCAAGGTGAAAAAGTTCGAGGACTACCAGGGAAATAAAAAAGAAAAAAAAAAAGGGGAAGTTGGTTGGCGCGGAAGCCAATCGTAGAGTAACTACGTTCGATTTGCTTTTATTGCACGCTTTAATTCGAAGCACGGCCGAGGCGTCGATGAAATAAAATCTTACGAATCGATGCCTGGCAGTACGGGGTTGGCCTTCCGATTCGTTAAATTCTTAATACTCGACGTTTCTTTTTTCTTTCGAACGAAAAGAGGAGGAAAAATTGATGGGGGATATAAGTTGGACGAGGAAAGGTATTGGGTTCAAGGGATATTGGCTATATTTGGGTCGTCATTGGTTAAGGATTGAATGTAATATTTAAACTAGGGCATATTAAGGGTTAGACGATCTTCGTATCGATATTTCGATGTAACAATTTCACGTATAGCAATCTCTTGGTTTATCGACGAAATTCCTGTATCGCTAATTATAGCACGCAAGGTAGAAACGCGGCTTGCCGTTGGGTAAACGAGCGGTAAACGCGATAGGTAGAACGGTAAGGGCATTGTGCCCTTAGGACCCTTTCAAGAGTCGACTCAACTCGCTTTCTCGTTCCCTCGTACACGCTTATCGGCAGAACTGCTGCAGTGGAATTTCTTAAAGCATGCTCGAAGGCGTCGTCGCGGTTGTTGTTTCTCGTAACACCATCAAGGAAAAGGCGGAGTCGCGTTCGCTGAGAATATTATCGGCAAGGATAAACCGAGTTTTCCACAGTTTCAACCTGACATTCACGTATAGTCTGCGTTTCAGGGGAAGGTTGAGAGGTGATACTTGAAGAGATTAAATCATCCCCTTGATGTAAAGGATATACGAAAAGCTGATTTGGACTTAAAAGCACAGCAATACCTCGTATAGTCTGGGTAATCAGTTCCACTGGACTAATAAACACACTAACTAGATACAAAATTGATAATTGGCAGATAATTTGATGTATTAATATTTTTAGGATTTCTGTCAAGAAAAAACTTTCGAAAATTTCAAACAGGACTAATCGAAGCTAGAAAATATTGCTGTACTAAAAAAAAGGGAAGGTGAAGATCCTTGTGAAAGAAAGAAATTAAATTTTAAATATAAACAGACTACTTGGTATATCCGTTAAACCCACCCCCACCATGCTACCGTAACAAATACAGAAATGCTTCCAACTTTTTGACAAGCTGGATTGCTCGAGAAGCTAAGGTCGAGTCGTGGCGTTCATTTTCACCTTAGCGTTAATTCAATGCCAGGAAGAAAGTTTCGGGGAACAAAGGGATGAAAAAAAGCGAGAGGTAACAAAAAAGCCGGTTAAGCGAGATCACGGAAGCGGGTGGTCCGTTAATTGAATTCTCCGCGGGTTTCGTTATTTTCCATTCCAGTGTTGAATTGGGTCATCTCGCGAAGGCCAGCAGCGGCACCCTCGCTTCTTACGGTCAGTAAACTTTCGTTTTCTCGAGCCGGGACCTCAAGCGAGGCGGTAATTTCAGAGAAGGTTTGAAAATTCATTCGCGTCCAACGTCGGCGACCCCCTTTTGTGCGAGACCATTTTCTCTCTTTCTAACTCTCTATCTTTCTATCTACCTCTTCCTCTCTTTCTCTCCTTCAAATGCCGAGTAATTAAAGGCGTCACGAAACGGTGGATGCGACGAGACTCCGGACGACTTCGCGATAATAAAAATTTCCTCTCGACTCGTTCTTTCCACTCGCTCCCTTTCCTCCTTTCTTCTTCTTTCCTCTTTTTTCTATTCAAGTAATTGCAAAGGTGAGAACGGTAATTGTTACTCTCACGCTCTCTGTTCTCCATTTCATGGATATCTCTTGACTTCCATCGGTTGTTCGGAAAATATTGAGTGGAAAAAGGAATTGGGACTTTTTGTGTGATTCAATATGGTTTTACATCTCACTTTTCTAATTTTCTACCCAGGATCAAGCTTCCATTAAAATTCATGAATGCCGAAGGTAGTTAGAACGTGGTTAGAAAATATTATCGTCACGATGGAAATATCAAATGGAATTTTTCTATCTCGTAATCGATGAGAGAATAGACCGAGAAAGTTTTAATCGATTCCATACTTGTTACTGGGTTCACGATCGGTGGAAGGATCTTACAAAGCACATCGAGCGTACCAATCACCGTAGCTATATATCTACTACTGTGGTCTTAATCGAATACGCGGTGTACACCGCGTGAGATTAATTTCTCCTTCTTCCTGGATCTATTCGAGATTTCCCCATCGGTTTAATTCGTATCGTGTGTTCTATAACATTTCCGAGGAAGTTTCTATCTTTGTAACGTTCGATATTGATCCATGTTACAGACGTGTGTGTGTGGTTGTACAGTAGACCGAGTACTTTTGTATACCCAGTTTGCACGATAATCGGAAACTTCCAACTTCGATGAAAGCAACCATCCCGTATGCTTGATGAAAAAAAGGAATCAATCAAATGTTCATCATCCTGATAAGTTTATTTCAACCCCTTTTGCACTCGAGTGGTGCTTCTGAAGCGACATGTCTTCAACATTATATAATTCCACTTCAAATGCCATATTTACTGGATTACATTGTAAACCAAAAATATGTCCGAGTTGCTGGTAGGTAGAATCGAATACAACAAAAATTGAACACCCAGGAACCCTCAACATCATATTATTTCCAAGATCAATCTTATCCAGTCACACTGGACACAGACTGCAAAAGGTTAACATTTCTTTATCCAACTTTATTCCCCAAGACCACAAAATCCTACACTTGCCTAAAATCGACGACACCACTAGCTACATAGTCATAGTTCCAGAATTGTTTCCGGTTTCGTGTGCCGAACGTTCAACCTAAAATCGTTCCTACCCATTCAGCTCTCCACAGGCTACTCTTGGCGGTCTACTAAATTTTAATCCGTACCGACGTAATTTCGTGGCCGGTGAAGGCACGAAGAGGTCTGCGTGAGCACCGATAGAGGCAGTACCGTCGCTAGTGACGTTAGTAGTCACATTTAGCGTGGCTAGTGACACGCTAGTGGTTCTAGTAACAAGTAGTAGCGTAATGGCGGGTGGTGTCGCCAGTGGTACCACCTAGTCGTCCGATCTCCCTCGGTACTCTCTCGCACGCTACATAATCGTGCATAATAATTATGACGTCATCAATTAGCTCAACGTCGCTGACGTTAATGCGTGCTCCCGCGACCACGACAGGATCCTCTCTCTCTCTTCAACTCTATCTCACTCTATGCGTAGCGTCGCGACGACACGCGACACGACGAGCATTCCATGCGGTCGCAGAATCGAATGTCCCGTGTACACCGCAAACCTGGGTCGTATCACCCCCTCCCCCCTCCCCCGAAATCATGGCCATTTGCGAAAACCACTTCGACCTTCGTTACTAGCAGCCCTAATCACGCACTAGCGAAATTTCCCAAGCCGCGATCCAGCAAGAATTGACTACTTGTTCCACCTCCCTCCTATTCTTCCGTTTACAAGCTGTCCCAAATTAATAGGTTCACCATACATACACGTGGTCCAGATCACTTTTATACATCATGCTGATTCGATCGATTCATGAATTTTAGAAAATATTTCATTCTTATGTCTCCTGTCCAAGTCACTGACCTGTCAAACATGTTGGTATTGTTTCGTGCATGCATTACTTTTCGAACGAAAGTATTTAATTAAACGCGAGCGTATGCCATTCTTTTACCATGGTCCTCTTTGTTGCGTGATATAGGGGATATGTTTGCGACGCGACCTCGTTAACCGAACACAGAGGGAGGGTCAGAGAGTGAGATAGAGTTAACCCCTTTGATAGGTACCACCATAGTCCTCTCTACGAGTAAGTGGGTCATCGCTTTTGGAAAACTCGACGCGTATTATTTCGAGCCGATACTAACTTTGGCTACGCGTGTTTCATAGGGATTACCTCGAGCGTCACTTAGCTTAGAAATTTGAGGCTGCTTCAGAATATGAGGCACGGTTAGAGAAATTGGGGAAGAGAGACAGGATGAGGGTGGCTGGATCTCGCGTTATTAATTAGAGGGCAGTCGAGCGTAACATGAAACACATTGTATGTGTTACAAAGCCTGAGAAGGTAAACTCTAGGTGGCAATGACGAAATCAGGAGCGAAAGTTTGCCAAAGCTTTTCGATATCGATCGACGATGAGAGAGCCTAGGGACGACGTCCTGTGTAATCCTCCTATAATCCTTCGCACATTAACGCGACGACGTGTCTGTCCTGTTTGTGCGTGTCGAGCTAACGTCGAAAAAAATTTGTTAGCTGGGCGTACATGCGTTCTTGCTCTTTGCAAAGATTAACAACGGGGGATTGGTCGCAATGGCATCGAGCTTTTGACATTACTAAATGAAATATCGTACACGGTACTGAGGCCTTTAACGAGAGGGTCGTTAATCGGGACAAGAAGGTTCCTGTAGTTCTAATATAAAGACTGTGCAAATTGGAACTTATCGTTAACCGATTATAGTAATTATCAAATGATTTAGTACGAATGTCGAGTACCCGAGAATTGTAGACAAAAATTTGGATGATTATTCAATAATTTAGTGCCAGCATCACCGGTGAAACTTCCATTAATCATAATGAAATGAATTATTAATACGACGGGGTGGGTGCGTCCTTGACGAAAAAAATATCACGTTCGCATCTGCACGTTGGTAATCGCGTCAGTCCGTATCGTCGATATCGAACGAGCGAATATTGCGTTCGATTCGATTAAAAATTCAGTACGGAGTGCTCGTGTACGAGTGAAAACCAATATGGCGATTAACATATGTCTGCTCCGTGATACGGTCAGTCCGAAGAGCCTGTTTAAAACGCGGTTAATTTGAACGACGTTTCGCGCTTCGTGAAAATGATTATTCGCGACATGTTAAATAAAAGAAGGAAAGAATTTATGACCAGTGGTAGAATAAAAAACTGTTGGAATTTTTTTTTTTTTCTGAACGATCATCCGTCAAAAATCGACCCTCATATTTTATCGGGTTTTATTATCGGAATTTGTTTAAAAGTGGTCTAACGGTCGGACTAAGTACTACGATATACCAGGAAGATAGGCAGAGCTTGCAGGTGAATTGTCAGCGAGGGATAGTTACGTAATTGCACAGTCTCCGTTGCAGTACGGTACGTCGAAGCAATCGTGCAATGATTCCTACGCGGAAATCCGGGCGTGGAAACGTCCTTTAAACGACTTCTGTCCGGAACAGACCGGTGACTGGTTTCCGGCTGACGAGGCTGCTCTTCTCTCGATGCCTTCCCTCACCCTCCCACTTCTCTACCGAACTGTTCTCGTTTTGCTTCCAGCTGTCGAGCCACCGACCGATTCAAGACGTAAAACGTATACCTTATTTCAACGATTACGTTCCCTACTAGTGAAGACATTTCCGATAAGGTTCGCCATTTTCGAAACCATTTTTTAATATGGTGGAATATAACGAAGCTGTTTTTTTGTGGTAAATATTAGTACCATTTTGGTTGTGTTCTTCAACGAGAGTTATTCACCGATCCAATAAAATATCGTCCAATTTCAGCGTTCTCTCTCTTGGTCCTGAATCTCCCTCTCGATTAAAAGGAGAGTACACTTCGACAAAGATCGAGAACCTGGCCGAGTCTCAGAAAGGTAAGAGGATTAAGGTCACTTATGCGGCAACTTGCTCACGAGTTTCGCGAACACGTTAGCGGTCTGCAGCAGCCAAGCCCAGTGCTCGAGGTAAGACCGGACTATACCTGGAAAGCTTGTTCTCCGCTCGGACGACGACGACAGTAGTGCCACTATGCGTTCCTCTCTTGACTTTCCATGCTCTGGACTTTGTGGCTTACGAGATGCTCTTCGCTTCCTCGAGCTTTCTTCTTTGATCTCACGGACTGCCCGGAGGCCATCAATCTCGAATTAGTTGGATGTCTAACCACCAATTTTTGTGATTTTATACAGATGGGTATTCCGGGCTAAGGAATTTTACAAAATTGGAAGCAGTCGGTTGTGATAAACGTTTTATAGGATTTACTAAGCCAAACTGGTTAGGTGAAAAATTCACAAATGAATTCCTCGTACTCTCGGATTTCAATTTGTGGTTATTACTAGCTGGCTGTTCATAAACGAACGTTTACGCAAGAGCTTGGGTTAATATTTCTTACTAGTGCCCTCGTAATGGCTGCTTCAAGATTCAAGGCCAAACGGCAAAATAAATATCAGCGCGAGCCTCGATAAAACTCAGGAAACGTTCCGATAAATCGACCTACCTGCCGTTCGTCCATCGGCAAAGTTAAAGCCAGGAAATAAAGTCGGTGCGCGAATAAAATCGATCGACCTAACCCCCATACCGTTTGGACCCAGAAAAATCACGAAACTTACGCTCTCGTCGCTGAACTCGCCATATTATCGTTCACCGGACGACAATGGCGAGTCGTTCCATTTAAGTGAGAGGAAAGGACTCGAGAGGAAACTTGAAACGCGATATCGATAATTCTATCACTATGTTTTTTCGCTGATAGAAATGACGATGATGCTTCCTGTCACCTATGTACAAAGAACGATACATCATCGAACACTTCGATAGCTACAAATAGAGAAACGAAGAAGCAAAATGATCGGACACCTCGATACGAATACAAAACGATTTCTTCCGTGAAAAATCAAGAAGTCTGCTAACACGAACTAGGAATGACCAGACTGGGGAAGGGGCCAGACAGGGGTAGCTCAAACAAATATTTGGCAAGGAAAGCACCGTGTTCTGTGTCATGTTGAATAGGTCCGCCACGAAGAGATATTTATGTACATATACCGGGTATAAGGGATGCCAGGTTCCAAACCCACGGCTCACTCGGCCGAAGTAAAATGTATTGTTTTCGGATATTCCCCGCTTCATCCCCTTTTGTTTCGCATCCAGCAGTTATCCTCCCGCTAGCAACGGCTTGCTGCGAGCGAAACCACAGCAGCAGACACCAACGTACACCGGAATACGTGTGTATGTATATACGTGTATCCATACGTGGCTATCCGTATACCAGGACTGGGAGAAAGAAAAATACGAGGCGAAGAGGTAGAACGTTCTTCCTCCATCTATCTTTCTCTTCTCCTCTTTTGGTGTCCGGCGCTGTCGTCGCCGTGGTCGAAAGTTTTAACTGCCGAAGAAATATTTGCGTTAGAGTCGATACGGTTAACCCACAATCTTTGAAAATTCGAAAATTTAATTACAATCGTGTTATTTATTTCTAGGAAATTAATAATGTCACACGTTTTGATAGAATATTAAATATTTAATTCCACGAAAAAAGTAACGGTATTAACGTTGCGTTATAAACAGCCATTTTGTAGTCGTATAAGACGAATGCCAAGATGGCCGACACACGCATCGCAGCTATGTGATGCATATTACTATTTGTAGAACCCCGACAAATCTTTTTAGTTGCGCTAATAAAGACTGAGAAAAAGACTTTCATTTCAACAGATTCCTAAAAGAATTTATTACACGAAAGTGCATACGGTATATTGCGAAAGGAACAAAGCGAGGTCGTACAACGAATGTCGTACACTCGACTTCCGGCAAAAGTGATTTCTCAAAGGAAGCGATTGCCACTCGATTCAGTGAACGACACTATGCATTCGGTTGCTATAGAGTAGGGGAAAGAGAGAGAAATAGAAACGTGGAGAATCGATTCGGTCATTCGACGAGTATGATGTCTTTCAAAGTATCCGAAGAGGTTAGGTGACTTTTCCAAGAAAGTCTTGAAGCTCACGTTGGTAATTATTCTTCTTTATCGATCGAACATTCGCTCTATTGTAGAACGATAAAGTTTACTAAATCTATCAGCGAAATTTTGAAATGATTAATAAATATTTATAACACTTATATCTCGTACTGCAACATTTATGAGGCACGTTGAGGCACTTACAACGTTGCTGTAGAATTTTTGAAGAAAATTGGAGGAAATTGGTCGTCCTCGAAAGTTTCACCGAAGTGTTTCTACGAGAATCGAGGGGGAGGAGAAAAGGAAACGACGCACTACCCCATCCTACTCCCCTCGATGAAATATCATACTCGACGTCGTGGAATATTAATGCGTCGCTAACGCTTGGCACGAACGTTTAAAGATGCTTATCGGGTGCTCGGAAAATTAATTACTCTCGGCGGTTTATAACGCGCGATACGCAAAGAGGAAGGAAACCTTGCAGTTCTTCCTACGATGGTTCTGCGGCACGCAACACTTTTAAACACATAGTGTCGATAAATATATTTCCCGATACCTTTCCGACCTTTCCACGTTGGGAGTTATGTAATCGAGAAATTACGACGAATTTTATACAATTATTTTTCGGTGTAAGCTATCACGCTAATTGACGCTAACTCACACTAACTCACGCTAACGCACACTAACTACTAGTCACGAACACGAACTGTCGAAACGTAAAAATACTTCCTCCAGTGGTAACGCCGCGGTCATTCTGTCGGTCCATCGTTTGGTTGGCTTCCCCAACTCGGTCCAATTTATTAATTTGCGAGCCGCAACCGCGACGTATTGCACTCTCGCGCCTAGCCTACGTTACTCCGTGTAGATGGAACGCGTGATCAAGTGGAGGAACCCGTGAGCGGTAGAACCCAGGAGAGAAGTTCGATTATGGTCAGTCAGGTGCGAGCTTTTATTATCTACAAAAGTTGAACTGAAATCTCGATTGTATCGGCATATGGCCAGAAGTTTGTAAAATATGTAATGCAAAGCATTATCTTTTAATTCCAATAAAAAAATGTATAGAACTAAATCATCGCTAACTTTTCCGAGCTTTTTTTTCATTATCATTGCTGTAGCATACACTCTACTATCTCTTTATGATACTAGTAATCTTGTTTTGTTTATAAAAGTATGTGTTCATTCTAAAGTAACAAGTTCTTGCTCTGAACATTTTGTTCCATCCTAAGTGGCGTATCGTGTTCTTCTTCTAACGGTAAAGACAATACGTTTGGATTTAGCTGCGTCTTATACGCTTTCACAGCCTTCTCTCCTCGTTAATATCTACGGATAATCCACTGTTGTGTATACGCGCGTATCCCATATACGACTATATCCTTTCCATCTTGTAAATCATCTTTTATCGGGTAAACAAAGAGCGGTATAAATTTTCACGAGGAGTTTGCAACATCAAGAGCTTGTTCTATATTTTAAAGCATCGCATTTTTATAATAGTGTCCTATAAATTTATTTAATTAACTATACGAATCTACCTTTATGCCATGGCCACATCTGTTAATTATTCCGAACTACCTTTAAACTTTTTTCTGAAGCAATGCAAACAAAAGACTTTTTACTATTTTAATCAATTGCAAACCGATTGTGAGTGATTGAGTCAACATTTACGATAGAATACAATAATTAAAAGTCTAGTGGCGTTTGAAGAAAAAAATACAAACTTCTAAATATTAAACAAATAATAACCTTTCCGTTATATCAATACAGATTTTTTAGTTTTACGTAAAAAAAAGAGGGAATCAGCGTTTCGACGAAATCTGCATTTACCAGAGCCACAATCTTCCCTCGAATTTTGGAAAATGGATTAAACTCTGTCTCTACATTTTCGTCCTACCTTGCACTAGACTAAAGAAAATGACGAGAGCGCTCGTGAGAAAAATTCGTTAGAGCTGACGCGAGCTGATGCACGTTGCTTCTCGCCCTACCGCCAATTTTCATTACGCTTACGTACATTTCGTTGCTCGCGGCGCGTACAAGGGTATGTGTCTGTTCGTACATGTGGCTGAGAAGCGGCTCTTGGGAAATGACGCGTAGTGCATAACGTAGCGGTGTATAAACGATGCTCGTACATTGTCAGTTGGGACGATATCGGCACGGTACTCGACGGGCCCCTCCTCATAATTATTACTGCATACAAACGTAGAAACGTCTCGAGAGTTGCTTCAATGACGATCGGTTGCCTCTGGACCTTGAGGCCGATTTATACTTACGGCCTGTTAATTTCCCTGCATTTCAGAAATCCCGATGCAAACTATGATGACATCGTTTCGTGTAATCCAATAATATAGATATCGGTAGTGTTACGCGGATAATTGTTATCTTTTTTGTATATCATAAAAATGCAGTTGAGATTTTAGCACGCAACGTTATGTTTAAAAAAAAAAAAGAAATACAATCCATTGCGTAGAAAACAGTTGAACGTGATAAAAGGGTTGGGTGTTGGGGGTGGTTACGTGGCACTGACACGCACGATTCTTTAACAAAAATGTAATTAATGAGAGAACGGAGCTATTGTCGTGCGCGTGATGGATCGTGACGGCGTTATCATCCGTATCCCCTCTTCCATAATCGGGTCGTGGATGATGAAACATTTATAAAAGCAGCTTTTGTAAATAGATTGTATCGTTAAGCGCGGATCGTGCTTACGATTTAATGTCGAAATACCACTGACCAACACATAATAAAAAAAATATATTTACATAAATAAAATAATTTTGAAACACTAAAATTCTCACATTATTTATATTTTATAAAGTCTACAAATATTTTGTTTCTCATTTGACAATAAAAAAAATGATAACAAAAGAAAATTATTATAATTTGATTCGAGGAGAGAACGATGTGGAACGCCATTTGCACGCCCAACTAGAAATAAAATGTCCGTACCATTCACGATACGTCACATTATTTCGCGACCTTATTTGACATTCTTATTATTGTCTGCAACGACAATGTCTTTCTTTCTATCTCTCCTACTCTCAGTATATAAATCGAGAGAAACGGTGTCAGTGGTAGGCTATATTCGATGTCCTGGATTCTATCTAAAGTATCGCCGGTACTTTATTACGCGTAGAGTTCGCTCATCAATGGTATATACGGAGAAGCAGATTTTATTCCCGTCATTTTCTACGCTCTGAGATGGTCCTAATGAAGAGTGCTTCCTACTGCTCGTTAATTTGGAAAATTGCAACAAAAAAAAAAGTAACGTAGGACAAAGGTAGATTAATTACACACGATTTTGAGGTTATGTCAGCTTCACGGTAAATCACGATAATCAATCTGATTTGTAATTAAAATTAGTACAAAATTACATTTCCATTAATTAAAAATTCAACATTTCCCAAGCACAATAATAATAATAATATAAAAAAAGTGTAAGATGATTTTACTTCATGAAATCGTATACCTAACTCAGCCCTTTCACTGTTTCTTGCAAACACACGCTATGGTACTAACGTCCTCCGTTAAGCTTTTTCTCGTGTCTCTTCTCTCCACGATTCTACCATCTCAAGACGAAAATGGGATCCGTATTTTGGCAGTTGTACAAGGGTAAAGCTTCCCTTTCTCTCCTTGGGGTATTGCCATGGCCCTTTTTTACTCGGAACTAGTACTCATGGAACACGCGACACGCTGGAACCCTTCTGTCCGACCTAATACGTTACATACAAAGAAATCCTCGGTCCACGTGTCCTCGCGTACGATCATTTTGGCCATGATACTTCCGTTTTTGCGGCTGAAACGAATCCTACCCATGGGAGTAACTTTAGATGTACCTAGTCGTTGGAGGACAACTGACGAGACTACTTTAGTCGAGAATACTTGCTACTTCGAGTATATTCTTCTTTTTTAATCAATATGTACTTTTATGTATACAGGGTGTCTTATTCCGAATTACCCACAGGAAAACTGCAGATAAAGTGGACGAATCTAAGCAGAAATATCGAAAATTGTTTAAACAAATTCCGCATAATTAATAAGATATTAACGAACAAAGATCGCCCAATCAGAGGCGTAATGGGCGTGAGATGAAGCTTTTATACAAAAAAATTCCACGAAAAACAAAGTCGAGCAGTAGCACATAGTGTTGTTTATTGTGGATTGCTCTTCCTGATTGGCTGATCTTTGTTAGTTAATAACTCGTTAATTAAGCCGAATTTGTTTAAACAACTTTCGATATTTCTATTCAGATTCGTCCAATGTAATGGGTAACTCGGAATGGGACACTGTATATATTAAAACCCAAATGAAACTTTTTCAACTGGATTGTCGTGGTATTTCTTATTTATTTACTTATTATTTACTTAACACAGTTTCAAGTTATACCGTCAGATACCGAAGTACCATTACCTTATCTTGAACTTATCCAAGTTTCTCTCTCTTCCTCCACCGCGAATCCTTCACTGTCGCACTTTCGCTTCCATCGGGCTCAGAAAGAGAAGTATTAGTCTTCCTTGCGAAGCTTTTTCTTTTCTCCTACCGGCTACCGCCTTCGCCATTTCGCGCCATTTCTCAAGGCGAAATAAAATCTCTAAGGTTCGACGGAATAAGCGCACTTTCCACGACTCGTTTATTTCTACCTCTTTTCATTCTTTACGTAATACAACAATATTTTAATACAGGATTATAAAACTCTCTTTGTCTCGATCAACAAATATAAATAATTTAATTGATACTAAATACTAATTAATATTACACTCATTATTAAGATTCTTCTTAGTAAACAACAAAATAACATGCTTTTATACGAGACAAACCCATTTTCCATTTTTGCATACTTAGTTCCTTATAGCTGCTATTGCTGGCACCGATCGTGCCGGTGTCGTTACTCGCCAAAACAGTCGTAAGTAGTGCAAGGAGAACGTGTCGAGCCTTCTATATATATATATACGCAGATATATATATAAATAAAGAGGGGAGGGGGGGGGTTGGCCAAGTGACGCAGCCCTGTTTTAGCTATTCCAGCCCACTGTCAGTGGCAAGAAACAAAAGCTCCAGCCCCAGGGTCGAGATAAAATGGAAATGTATGTATATATATAGCTCAACGCTTATATTATGTACAGCTTGTTTGCATCTATATATGTTGCCTCTACCGTACCGAGTATTTATATCTGTAAATATACGGTTACGTGTGCGTGTATATCTATTTACGTATATATATGTGAACGTGTGTGCATACAACGACGATACGGAAGCTTGCAAGCTCGACATCAGAGTGCGTGCGATAACGTTTTACTCTTCTTCTTCCCTTTTTTTAGCCACTTTTACAGGCTCTATAGCTCGACGTTGTTGTTCTAAGAGAATTTCTGGAGAATTTTCGTCGTTTCAAGCACGGGAAGGGGGAAAGGTATCGTCGTTACCCTTTTTGCGAAGACTTCCACGAGGTTCTTCTTGTGTTCTGATTTTACGATGGAACTTGGTACGTCGAGTGAAAGAGGATAGGAATAAAATGGTTTTTTCTCTTTTAGATATTGGAGAATATCCGATAGGAAAAGAATATAATTATTGTATACCAAGTTACATTTAAAATCTATTTTTGAACTTCCCTTTTTATAACCTTACCCAGGAGTCGATACACGCGTCAAGTCGACCGAAGAAATTTGATTGGCTCGAGTCAAGGGAGAGACATAGAGAGAGAGATAAAGCCAGACGACAATGGTAAGAGTCATAAATCGTACGGAGCAAAGTCATCAAGCGGCTAATAAATCTTACCGTACGGTATGGCTTGAAAGCCGTGAAGTTGAGCCGTTCGCTCGTATTACGAGCCGTATTCGAACGCGGCCACATCTCCGTACTAATTAATCTCACCTTCTAATTAATTATTCAGTTATCACGCAACGACCATTCCCTACCGGGAATATGGGTTCGAAGCAAGCGAAGTTCATCGTTCAGTACGACCACCAAACTGGATTTTGATATCGTCGAACACACAATTGTGGTTCTTCATGGATTCATTCACCCTTCTTCCTTTTTTTTTCTTTTCATAATGAACGTGTAACGCAACAGGATGGGGTTCGTTCGGAGGGTGGAAAAGTATCGGTTAATTGAATCCTATATTTTTCCTTCGGATTAAGGTATAATGAGGGTCGAACCAGACGCCTCGCAGTTTTTGCGTTTAGTGGAAAAACGGATCCAAGTTTTCTATCGCTGTAATATATATCCCTCTATAAGTGTATTAGAAAAGTTTGTGCATTGTTTATATTAATTAAATAGAATTGGCTTTTTTCCGTTCTTTTCCTATCGTTTCACGTTAGTTAATTACGCTAGTTGTTAAAATCTCAGATTTCGTGGGAAAAGAAGTACCCTTGATAACTGGAAAAAATGGAACCCCATGAACATTTTCGAACGTTTTAACAAATTATGAGTACACTTTCGTGCTGTTGTTTTTACCACTGTTTATAGCTGGATGAACGAACGAATGAACGCATGGTGGGTATGAGCGTCATTATCCCACGTGTACGCAGTGTATTGCATATTGTTTTGGGTCGGGTGCAATTTGGTACGGTTACCGCGTACCGTTCCGCTCGAAACAAACACTCACGGTTTATTTGCGAGATAACCGAAGTTTGGGTCGCCCGTACGAATGTACATACATACCTATACCTACGGATAACAGGGTCAGGCTCAAATTTCGATTGTGCACGCGTACCTATCTCTCTGTTTTCTTTCGATACCGACAAAAAAATGATCGTCCTGCGAAACCCAAGCTTTGCAACTTCATTATGAACCATTTCATATGTTTTCTCGTCGAGGTTTACACATTTACTGTATATGTGCATTGTAAAAGTGGTGTAATTACATATTTTTTTATGTAATGGAATCACCATTTAACTGGCTAAATATTAGATGGCTGAGGTATGAAAGGAATCGTCCTTTAGAATTTTACTTTAAAAAAATACCATCCTAGCACACTCTTTTATAAAGTAGATTTATTTAAAAGTAGCAAGAACGACAGACCCACTTGTACAATATTCGACAAGACCCACTCTATCCATCAAGAAGACCAGTTAGTAACACAAAGAAGAATTATTTTCGAATTTAATTACAGGGAGTTACACCACTTCTACAATAAATGGCACAAATACAGGATGGACCATTTAAATGTAGCTACATAAATATCTCTTTTAATTGTAATAACAAATGTTACGTGTATAATGCAATGCAAATTTGAAAATCATTCACCATGTGATACCGTTTAAATTGCATTAAACATATTTGTTAACGTCATCAGGAATAATAGATAGGGGAGACCGGGGCTAGTTGTCCCAATTTTAGGTTTTTTGTTTCTACAGATTTCTGTAGCTTATATTTTCGAATTTTTTGGTGACCATCATAAAGTTCAACTTCTTAGCAATACATAGAAATCTTTCCGCTTGCATTGAGAAGTTTTTAACACGTTTTTTTTTCATTTTCAAGCAGACGAGTTTTTTGGGACAACTTGCCCCGCTGCGGGGTAAGTTTCATCGGTTCCAAGGTTTCCAAGGAAAAATCCTGATGTATGCATCATGATTTTTGCGAAAATGGACACCACCGCCGATTTCAATGTTTAATGGCTCATTTTTAAGAATAAAGCATGCAGAATACTGTCCCGTTGTCCGTTTTTCGATATCGTTACGCAATGATGAGAAATTAATTTTTTAAGTGTCTGAGTATGGGTCGTTTTCAAGCTTAAAACTGCTGTATCTTTCCAACCAGCCATCCTATCGAAACGCGACTTGCATATTCGTAAAGAAGAGGCTTTCACCTTTCGAACGAGTATTTGATCGGGCAAATTCGAGATACTTCGATTTTTGACAAAAATCCTGACCTATGCATCATGATTTTTGCCAAAATGGTCACCACCGCCGATTTCAATGTTTAATGGCTCATTTTAAAGATAAAAGCATGTAGAATAATGTTCCGTTGTCCGTTTTTCGATATCGTTAAGCAATGATGAGAAATTAATCTTTTAAGTGTCGGAGTATGGGTATTTTGCAAGCTTTAAACTGCTGTAACTTTTTAACCAGTCATCCTATCGAAACGCGACTTACATATTCGTAAAGTAGAGATTTTTCTCTTTCGAATCATGTGCATACATCATGATTTTTGCCAAAATGGTCACCATCGCCGATTTCAATGTTTAATGGCTCATTTGAAAGAGAAAAGCATGCAGAATACTGTCCCGGTGTCCGTTTTTCGATATCGTTGCGGAGTGTCGAAAAATAAATTTTTTAAGTGTCGGAGTATGGGACGTTTTCAAGAGAAAAATTGCTGTAACTTTTTAACCAGTCATCCTATCGAAACGCGACTTGCATATTCGTAAATTAGAGACTTTCCCCTTTTGAACGAGTATTTGATCGGGCAAATTCGAGATACTTCGATTTTTGACAAAAATCCTGACCTATGCATCATGATTTTTGCCAAAATGGTCACCACCGCCGATTTCAATGTTTAATGGCTCATTTTAAAGATAAAAGCATGCAGAACAATGTTCCGTTGTCCGTTTTTCGATATCTTTCAGCAATGATGAGAAATTAATATTTTAAGTGTCTGAGTATGGGTCTTTTCCAAGCTTAAAACTGCTGTATCTTTCGAACCAGCCATCCTATCGAAACGCGACTTGCATATTCGTAAATTAGAGACTTTTCTCTTTCGAACGAGTATTTGATCGGGCAAATTCGAGATACTTCGATTTTTGACAAAAATCTTGATTTATGCATCAAGATTTAGAAAGAAGAAAGCATGCAGAATACTGTCCCGGTGTCCGTTTTTCGATATCGTTGCGGAGTGTCGAAAAATAAATTTTTTAAGTGTCGTTTTTTTCATCGTTTCCCCTTCCATCCTAAGATACCAAAACTACGACTGGGACAACTTGCCCCTGGGACTTCTAGCCCCGGTCTCCCCAATATTTAGAAGTCTACATTTTGGTGGATCATCTTCTATGTTAGTCCAACAATTTACAGGATGTCCGTTTTCTCTCAAATACGAGTTTGCTCGAGTACAGTTAAAAAAAAAGAAGTGTAAGAACAATTTGTAACATGGACGCGGTATCGAGCGTTGTCTTACAGCAATAACAACCCGAACTTCTTTCCCCCATTCTCAGTGTGGAAGGAGCGTTGAAACGGATAGTCTTTTTGCGAGAACAACGGACGGTTGCACGACTCGAAACTTCGGTAACTCGGCGATACTTTCGTGCAAGAAACGAAGGCACCGCCTTCCTTCCGACGTTCGTAATTTTTCTACGGGTTTAGTTTTTATCCAACTCCAAGCTGTAAAAAGGTGCACGTGATCTTGTTCGAGATTATATAGTACTTAGGTTATTATTAAAAATTATTAATAAAAATTTAATGGTCTTATGTCACTATTAAATATGAAAAAGCATGTATGCATATATATATTGTATAAAATCCAATTCGTATGTTTCGAGAAGATGTTACCAAATATAGTTAGGAAGTTCGTCGATACTTTTGGGAACGGAAGGTTTTGGTGTTGGCTGGAGTCGCGGCCGTTTCGAGCTACGCCACGGATGAATTTAGCTCGGCTAAATGCAGCAGATAATTGGCACGATATACGCCATTACGCGCCGTACAATTAGAACCGGGGGCTGTTGCGTCCAATCGTCGATATCACTCGAACTGTATCTTGACTGCACCCGATCGTTATTTGCTACCATCGAAACTAACATAATTGCGTAATTATTCTTATTGTCATGCCTCTTGCCTGTCTACTCTCTCCCTGCAATATCGTTTTCGACCGTATTAATTTGATACGAATTCTCGTTGTCCTTACACGATATTGAAAACAACTTAATGGATATTTCCGATGTGTTCGTTTTAGCGAAGCGATAATTTATTGGGTTCATTAAGGATTTTAATCATATACAAATCAAATATATTTTATAATAAAAGCATTTAAAGAATTATGTTACGGGGATTAGTGGGATTTGATCATAAAAGAAAAGATTAGACATTAGACCACATTGTAGTCTATTACCATTATTATTATCATCATAATCAACGTGGTCTTTGGTATTCAACGTTGCAATTCGTTGAACGATGGCGGTGTATTAACCAGTGTGAACGTTCCAGGAAGATCGAAATCATTGGCCGGGAATCGCGGAGAATTCGAAGAACGAACGCAGAGATTGGACTATACATGATCTCTCCCTGGTATTTTGCTGGGTGAAATTCGCCAAGTCCCACCACGTTGAACCTCGCACGCTGGTCAACTCTCGCAGCCCGTACCCATTTGCCTTTGTTTTATCGCGAGAGAAGGGGTTGGAAACGAGATGGGGAGAGAGAAATGTTAACGGACAACGAATCCTCGTTGGTCCATTGTCGGCCCATTGCCGATCTACCAACCGATAATACACGAGACCAATGCGTACTTTCGCTCGTGGATTCCGCGAATCCTGGATAATTCTTCGATTTATGTCGATCCTAGCAAGATCCGTTCTCTCTCTCTCTCATTTTTTTTTTGTCTGGGGTATGTATCCGAAATGGTCTTTAGGCTATGAAGGTAGTAGAGAATTTTAGCTATGGATGATAGTTTTAAGGGCTGAAAAAGGTTGATTTCCTTGAAACTAGATTTGGGATTTGGAAATATGTTATGTTATGAATACATTGAATTTATTCTATGTAAATTTTTATTAAAAAAAATGTAAAATTGACAAAGTTTTTTCGTTTTCGATAAAACAATTTATCACAAAATGGCGGCTGTTCAAACAAAAATGTTAATTTTGGCAAGATTTTAACTTATATTCGAGGGGCTTAAAAAATACTGAATTTACAAAAATAATAAAAACGGCTACGTACAGCGAAAACTACGTTTATATAGAATAGGAAACTTTTTCGCTTTTATGTTTCAGACCAACCATTCTCAAGTAATCAATCCGGCCGTTGAACACACTTTTATTATACAGTGGTTCGGTTAAAATTCAGTAACTTTGCCAATTTTTATAAAATATAAAATATGTTCAATGTATGTTTAATAATATACCTTTTTTCAAATCCCAAATAATTGACTGAGTATTAAAAAAAAATTCGAGAAAAATGGCTTTTTTTAAGCCCGTCACAGTGGTGTCCCCCATTAAGCATACAAAAGTTCAGACGTAGATACTGGGTTTTTATATCGAGCTGATTTCTCGAAATGTTTGAAATTTGATTAATGCTTATTATACCTACGAATATGAACATTCGTATTCCCAGAGATATATCTAACGAAAAATGTAAACAGTCACAAAATACATGACGTATACCAAATATACCAAATATGTTGGAAATAAAAAGGAACGCCAGTCGGTGGAATACCCGTTTTTAGGAATATTGATATCTCACGAAATGCAGGCCAGGTCGAGGGAGGCCCATGCCGAAGATACGAATAGCTCCGGGGAAATAAATAACGTGTGTAACGCAAAAATATGGCCTTCTATGGTTCTTCCCTGTATCTCTATACACGGAGAACCGGATGCGAGAAGTATTGGGGGATAGGAAGAAAAAAAATTGTGCTTATTTCGAGCTCAGACATATAACTAGAAAGGCCGCGTTACGCGCTTCAATGTACCGGCGTTCCAATCTATTCTAATTTTTTTCCTCCCCTTTCAGAAAATAGGAAGCGATCGTATATGGAAAAACATAGGCAATATTGATTGGTTCCGTTATTTCGTTATACGTTGTATCGGACATTTTCAATTTTACAAAAAGCTCTTTAATCTTATATTCAAAAAAGAAAGCATTTGTTTTCCGTTTAAAGGACCGTTTTAGCTTCCCTGTAGTTTAAACTATCACGTGAATCCATTGATCTGGTCAATGTCCTGCGAGAACAAGGTAGGAGCTTCGAAGAGCAGTAGGTACTAATGCATTTGCATGGCCGGCTCATTAACGAAACTACGAGCGGACTAGGTAAATTCCTAACTAATTTACGAGGCTGCTGAGAGGGCACTTCTTGCAGCACCTTTTGTTTACAGGCTCTCACGAGCGGCAACCAGAGTTTCTCATTTTCTCTTTCTAGCACAAACGCGTATAAACGCGCGTCCCGCATCGACTTAGGGGTGGGAATTTACTTTTCTCTGGGACGATGAAATCGATGAGAATCCTGGAAGACGAGAAAACGAAATTGTACTCTGGAAATGAAATTTTAGAAGAGTACTCGTTTCAAATAATATTATGAACGTTTTCATAGTATACAGGGTGTCCGGTTCCATGTAGTCAAGCGGAGGACTACATGTACACATCAATGACTTGAATCGAAATGTCTAATACCATTTTTCGAAATTCGACTTAGTTAACGAATTATTAACTAACAAAAATCGGCCAATTACGGCGATTAGCAAAGGAAGGCGGTTCACTCGAGCTCGCAGCTAGGCAAGAGATGAAGCGGTAAAAGGAGTAATCCACAATAAACAACGTTACATGTCGCTGCTGGCTGTGATTGGCCGATCTTTGTTAGTTAATAAATATTTAACTAAGTCGAATTTCGCAAAATGTTATTAGACATTTCGATTCAAGTCATTGATGTGTACATGTAGTCTTCCGCTTGACTACATGGAACCGGACACCCTGTATAGTAAATATTACCATTTTGTATGACAGAGAAATGGTGTAAAAATATAAATTAGGGTATGGATAGTATCTATCCAGAAAAAACAAATCGAACAAATTTAGTTCCAAACGAAGGACACTTCGTTTTAAAGAATTGGAACAGGTGGGGGTTGGCAGGGGGTGAGGTCCGAGAGAAGCTGGGTTTTCTTCAGTTCCATATATATATATCTATATATATATCTATATATTTACGACACCGGATAACAATCGGCTTTAGAAAACAAGGATAGAGCACTAGTGGCAATTAGTTCGGATCAAGTGGGCGATGGGCTGGGACTTATTAGCGCAGCCATGCATTATTTAACAAGCCTCGTTGCACTTGCAACGTACTTATTCTGCATCTTCCAACTCCGCGATTGTCGAGTACGTCGATGAAGGTACTTCTGGTCTTATCTTTCGTGGGAACCACATCGTGTGTATACATGTTTAGATACACACACATATATGTATATTTATGTACATATATAAAGGGTGTTGGAAAAAGTTGCAAACAAATTTTAACGAATACTGGTATTTACTAGGTATATATTTCACGTGTTTATCGCTTTTTATAACAAATTTGGAAAAACACTTTATCGATAACATTTGCATCCATGTTGCAAAATATTCGTTATCATTTTTTTTAAAAAACCTGCTCACTATTTATTACTTATATTATATGTATGAATTGCAATCCGAATAGCGGTCAGCTTACTCAAATTCAAACCTTTTGAATCGCTTAATTTATTTATTACGAGAAAACAGGATACTTCAAAAAAAGAGAATTAAATTCTCGCGGTGTTTATTTCGTAATTATCGTGGTCAAAATTGGTATATAGAGGTCAATTTTTGCTTCGTTAGAAATTCGGATGGTTTTTGGTGGGATAAATTTTGTCTGGTTTTTTTTTTTTTATCAGAGTTCAGAATGCATCGGAGTTCAGAATGCATGAGATCGTAGAGGGATTAAAACGAGGACAAGGAGACAATAGTCGTTCTATGGTGTTCGACAGGGTTAACCGCCAGTTAACGATGCTTTATAGTTACCCTTAATCTGTCTAGAAATCCCTGTATAATCTATACGTATCGTTTATAGGATGGATAATCTGTAGCCATGAACCACACGCTGGTCCCACACGTGGAACCGTCGAATAAACTCTCTGCCGGGATCATCCAGGCTCTGCTTAAACGATAAAAAACGAAAGCTGTAAGTTTTATGCGTCTGTATTCGAATGTTAAAATTTCAAGCGAGCACGTTCGAAAAGATAACTTCACATTTACGATCCGTTTAAATCCATACAACGTTGCTATTATTTTTTACGATCATTATCATTATTATTTCCATCGGTAGTTAGCAAAATATTACTAAGTATATCGTTATATTAATATACCATTAAAATTGCATAAATAAATATTACGAATGTTAAAATTTTCCAAACTTAAGGAGTTGTTTATTCTCCACGTTTTATAACCCTGGCATTATTTTTTTACGGTATCACTCGGTGCATCAAAGTGTCACACGGACGTCAGCTCTAATTTATCGGCATGCAGTGAATGCAATTTGTTTGCCAGCGGCGTTTAATTGCGAGCAACGTTTCCATGGTCGTTTGCGATAGAGACACGCACACTGCCCTGGGGATATATATAAACATAGGCACCTATACGTGCTTCTATATATACGTGTACATAGATATGTATATATCGAATTAGCTACGGTGGTTTTGTGAAATTCCGAGGTACGTTGCTCTCGACGCTAACCCGCACTCGCCGCTGGAATTCATCGAAAACGTTCCTATTGAAATTTTTGTCGTTCCCGAGACGCGAACTCGATCTCACGAATAAAAAAAGAAAAAGATAAAGAAAGAAAGAAAAAAAAAAGGAAAAGAATTCTATCATCACCACTGGAATGAAATTGTTAAATCTTTGCTAAATTCCCAGGCTTATGTTCCATTGGCCCGACCACAAGTAGGTAGATAGAATGTAGACATTTTAGAAAATTTAAATATATCTTTTTTTTTGGTTCTTTCTTATTATTGGGATTATAAATGAGTTTAGAGAATCTTCAAAGTGAAGTTTTTGTTTTAGTAGATTGAAAATCATCCCTTCTATATTTTCATTAGGGGAAGTAATAAAGAAGGGTACTCGAGAGATAAAGAGCCGAATGAACATTAGCGAGATGAAGAACATAATCAAAAATAAATATTTCCCTCTTATCAAGTGTTTCGATGCTGGATTTAAATTGGTTCGTACGATTAATCTCTGTTTCGGATTTAACTGGTTCGCTAATCAGGCATGGTATTTCTGTTACGAGGAAATTTCTTGGAAAAACGAATACACGTATTTAACTTCATGAATACCGGTATATAAAGTACGGTGACAATTTTATGAAGCATTCTGCATACGTTGGCGTAATTACAAATAAATATATTGGAGTTTTTAATGACGTAGTAAATACTTAGTTGAATACAAAGATTATAAAAAATAAATTGAACATTTTGTCAGATACACATGAATACCGGTATTCATGGAGAAATATCAATTATTTTTAATAATTAGATGCAAATGACGTGGTCGTTGATGAAGAAATTATAAAAATAAACTATGCTGTGCATGTTGAACGGTTGAGAAATAGGGTAACCTCGAGACCAACGCGATAGGAGCCATGACTAGCCGGATTCAACAAAGTCTATTGACATCGTTTGTCCCGGTAATTGCGAAAGTAATCAAACTGCCGACGGGATGTCGAGTTTCATGCTGACCCTCTTCCCCCACCTTCTCTCGTACGTGCGTGCTACGCAAGTGCTAATTCACGAGCGACATTTCAATTTTTTAAACAATTTACCTGTCGTAGACAAGACTATTAACTTTGTTTATTTCTTGTACCTGTGGTGATCGATAAAAAGAAATAAAATATATAAAAGAAAGAAATGGAAGGAACATTGATCAGATATCACCGTTTCGGGCTTAAACCTAAACAATTGTAGTAGTTCGAAAACGTGAACACGTAGTCGAGCATTACCATGTCTTTCGGCTGGACCAATGCGGACCATTCATCACTTGGTCCGTTTGTCCATACAAGAACCCTGCTCGACTATCGTACGGTGGTCCATTATACCGTTCTCTCACTCACTCTTCAATCTTTACTATCCTCCCTATCTGTACTTCGACGACATGCAGGATTTGTTTCTGGGATTCGATTTGTCGATACGTAATACTCTTCGAAAATGTTGTGTCATTTTTTTTAACAGTATCAATCACACATTTAAGATAATATATCATAATCTTGAATACCATATGAATATATTATTTATAATTATATCATAAAATTCGTATTTTTCCAAAATGGGAGATTATTTTTCTCTCGGTTAAAATGCAAAATAGCGTTCGTCCTAAATATCTTTCCCTTCTGGCAACGACACCGTAACGACAACTCGTTGATCCACAGGCGGGCAAATATTTTATTCGCTCGTCGCAGAAACGTGTTTTTCGATACTGTGCTTCGTTCGTCGATTCTACGATGACGTGACGCTTTTACGTGGTAAAATTTTTCAAATAAAATCTATTTTTCATCGAAATCCGAGCTGGAATTGTATAAACGATATAAAATCGATAATTTTGTTGGTCCCTTTTTTTTTTTTTTACCCTTCTCTCGATAAACTTTTTTCACAACACTTACACACGTAGTATCTCGTGAAAAATATAATATTCAAAATAGTAGCTACGAGAAAATAAGGTTTTTCGTAAAATTGCTTTTGGATATCAGATGGCTAGTTAGTAAGTCAATAAAAATGATTTTTATCTTTATTCGAAATTGATATTATTCTTTCGAAGTTATTTATTTACATTTTGGATAATATAGTACGAGTGTCGTAAGACTAATTAAAATAACATCCGTTCCGTTAATTGAAATTATTTATTATTATACGTAGTTACGAATTATTTTCATTTCCGTTAATTGGTTATGAATAAACGAAGAGTAATCAATCGAACAGCGAAATTCTTGGTTAACCTCGTTTAATTATTATCAAACAAAGAGAATTTTATCCGACGAAGGGTGAAATGCTAGCATCTAAACATTATTTCTTGCTTGAAGTAACATTTTTCCACCTTCGGATGGATTCTGATAGAACGGATGAAGGAATATTAGATTTCCCACGTGCCACTGGATTAACTCTCGCGTGTGCCGTTAACAAATGGCTTTGCCTCTTCGAAATAAGATGAGAGAGAGAGAGAGAGGAGTGAGACGAAAAGAGAGCCGAGGTACGGAATACGTTTTCACTACGCTTTTCAGCCGATGTATCAGATATATACAAAGTTAAAAGGGATTCCGTAATTTTCATTCCCGTGACGTTTTGCTGATCAAAGGAAATACCTTTTTTATCGGGGGTTTTTCATAAAATCGTACTAGAGGAAAACGAGGAGGAATGCAAGAAAGGAAAGAAAAGGGAAAAGAAAAATGATATAAAAACAACAAAAAAAAAATACGGCTGAAACAATAATTTAATACGAGTACCGAGTTGCAACGAAACCCTCGACGTGCCTCGACTCCGATGAAAGATAAAAAAATAAAAGAGGACCAAAAAAAAAAAAAAAAAATGGGGGAAAAGATTGAAAGGAATCGAATGAGAACAAAAATTCGCTCCATTCTACCCGATTTACATATTTTAAAATACAACGCTCTCGGGTGTAACGTTCGGATGAATTTTTTTGCCCACGTTTTACTACGTCAAACGAATTTCAGCTCGTTAAAAGGAGTCTATGGGAGTTTCATAAAATCCGAGGAGGTATGGCATTTTCAAATTCTATACTCCCGATGAATTCATATTTCGAGAGTCGTCCTTTTAAACAAATTGGTTAAATCTCTTGTTATCCTCGTTCACTAATTAGCTACATGTTATCACGAATTTACCTCGATTTACGCTAATTGATAGGAAATTTAAAGCGGCCGAGTATATCAATTTACCATCACGTCAGCAACGTTAATAGGTCTGATCTTGCGATCTGTTGTTAAGCAATTCGAAGCTGGTTATTATCGTGTGGTTTTGGTGTTTAATTTCTTACTCACGAACTTTCCTATCATCGTTTATACCAGGTAGTTGATGTTCATTGTACGTATTTATGCATATTTCTGCTTTGCTTCCATTATTATCTTACCTGAAAGAAGAGAAAAGAAACTTTTATTTATTTGATTCCAATGATGCATTAATAAAGAGCTTTAATTACTCTGAACATAAGCATAAATTAATATTAATACGAGTATTATCATTATTACTAACATTGCATATTAAAAAAATCTTTTTCAAGTATGCACGAATAAGAACTGGGGATATTTTCGGAAAAGTATGAAAACAGTACAGGAAACGTCTCATCGTCCGAATAATAAAAGAAAAGAAAAGGATGGAGGAAAAAAAGGCTCGAGTTTCCTAGATCGCAATATTTCTCCCGCTCGAATATTCGGTGACATAGAGGGAGAGAAGAGGGAAAGACAGTACGAGATTCTTCAGCGAGAAAACATGCTGGAATAGTAGAAGCGACGTTGATATTTCAGAACTCTGTCCATCTTGCGCAACAGACCGTGCCGGGCGAGCTTTCCAATTTCTTTTCTCGGAAAAGCAACGGAGGAGCGAAGCCGTGTCGCGCAAACGTTCCCGCAGGTCTCTTTATGCATTAGGGAGACACTTTTCGTTGTGGAGGGATAGATAGGAGGGGTGTCTTAACAAATGGATGCTTTTTTCCTCGCGTGATACGATATACCGAATCCGTACCCTTAACCTGCCTTTCTCTTTTGATCGTCAGTTGTTTATATTTGTCCGTCGTGACACCATCAAGAAGTAATCGATGATGCTCCAGTATCTTAAAGACTGGTCGATGCTTCACAGGGATAAATGATGCTTCTTTCTTTTTATTATTACATCGAAAGTCTTCAAACGTGTCTCGCGTAACAGTTCGTCCGCCATGTTGGAAAGATGGCGCTCCAATCGGATTTTCGTTAACAACCCGCATATTACTTTTCTCACGTGAAAACTAATCGGAAAGAAATTTCTGGAGCGTATAATTTTCTACGAAGAAGTCTCTCTTTTCTTTTCCTTGATAAAAAGAATGGTTTGAAAATGTAGGTTAGAATTTGTTAACATAGCGGAAAAAGTTAGTCTAAAGAGCACGGTAGGAACAAAGTTTTTGTTCCGGATATTGTCGTACAAATCGTTCACGTTCACAATTATTCCTTTATACTGCTGAGTTTTCTGTTAGGAAAATACGATAATCGAGAGGAACGAACGAACGAACGGGAATAATTCTTGGAGAAAGCGTGCGACTCTTCGTGAATCCGGGCGTGCCATATTTTCATGGGGAGTGATGAATGCAGTTTGTCAATAGTCATAAGATCTTTTCGGATTTACGTCGGCGGACAGTGACAGATGTTAGTAAGCATGGCAGAGAAAATGATTTGTGTTCCATTTAGAAGTGGGAAGGGATTTGTGTTACCCTACCTCTCGCTATAAAGCTTCCCAGCTTCGAGATGAGAATATATATTTCTTCTTGCTTTCAAAATTACCAATTTTATTCGAGTTTGAGGGGACCGGAGTGTTACCATCTCCCTAGCACGGAAAGACCCTTCGCGGATCTTAAACGGGCGTCACATCGCGCGAAATGCTATCTAAATTTCTTCCTTTTTCTTTCACCTACCTGTTCCTTCCTACGAGCATGGCAATTTCAGGGGCCGAATGACGAAAGAAAAAAAGGAGACATAAAGTATTTCGATGATATTAAATATAAAAATCATACAACTATATGATTGAAAATCTCATAGATCTAAATTTGTCTATATCTGCATTGGAAATTATAAACCCCATTAAGATGACTGTTCATTAAAACTTCATTTTGGTAATAATTGATTATGCATATATTCCAGAATATTCAACGATTCATACTTCAGCGTACGTAAGCAAAAAGATTAAACTTTTACCCAACTCGAACAGTTTTCGAAGTTCTTTCTTTGTTCTTACCCGAAACGTCCTTCCTCTTCCCGTAACACAAACTAGAGTGACCTAGGATAACATAACCTCTCCAACGAGTCCTGACCGAATATAACACGTGATCGTCTATTGGTCCAAATCGATGGCCCAATTAGGTTGATGGATATTCCGATCACGTGTTACCGCAGTGCCATATACTTAGTACTTTTGCGTTTGTAAAAGCTAAGGTTATGTTCATTATCGATACGTTTATTTGTTTTACAATCTTATGAAAATTGTTTAGAAGCATATAAATCGTTGTTAGGAAATAAATCGATACGATAACGTCGACTCGACAGTCTCATCATTTTTTTAAGATATCACGTTCTAGAACACTGATTTAGGATTGGAAAGAAGAGAAGATCAATGCCGTTGTCTTTGAAGGATTCGACTTATTAGCGAAAACAAGTACCCCGCAGGCTCCACCTTGAAAAGCTTCATCGACTTAACGAGAAGAGTGGAAATCATGGCGTGGCAACGAGCTGGGTCCTTTCGTTCGGACTCTTTGTCAAGTTTAGTACCCCTTTTAATTAAAATTCCTCCTACCGTTGCCTTCTCTCTTTCTTTCTTAATCTAAGAAGGTTCTTATGATAGGGTGGGCTTGGCAGTCTAAGACCACCGATCGAGTTTATAAACGGTTAAAGTGGAATTATGAGAGGGCGACTTACCGCCTTGTTTATGCTCGTAAAACGTTGCGCAATATGGTGGGTATGGTGAAGCTCCCGCAATGAGAGGAGAACTATTGTAAATCGATGAGAGGCTTTCCTTTGTTCTTCTTCATGAGATACTGATATTACAAGTTCTCTTTGTGGCATTACAATGTATATGATGTAAAGTAATAGAAAATATATTATCGATCGTCTATAATTTTTATCACAAAAATCTATTCCATGGTTATATAGGTGTATTACAATTTGGTCTCTCTAAACATTGACTCCCAATACTGGAAATTCAATTAACGTGATGATTTCTGACAATAATAGGTCGAAATTCCATGGCATTCTTTTCTGTTCGTATTTTTTCATAAGCTTCTCCGTAATTTTGGCGATGGTTGACCACGTGGGTATTAAACATACCAGAGCAGGAACGATGGAGAGGAAAAAGGGAAGAGGAGGGGCTTGGGGGAAACGGAAACAGGAGAATCGTTTCGGTTAAATGCCCGGGATGTCGGTCGGCCTGGATACGAAGAGACGAGAGGTAAAAGAGGGTTGAAAGGTCGTGGGAGGGTGGCTGGCACGGAATGTAATATTTGGTGAGAGGGACAAAATGAGATGGGAGCGAGCGAGGATGAGCCTTGTTAGAGATCGGCCAACACGATGACTGCATATACTGGCTCTGTCAGCCAAACTGAAACGAATTGTGTCTAATCGCTGGCGGTACGGCGTAGGTGAACCAAGATGGCTGCTAAAGACGACGAGGAGGCTAAATGTCTACGCTATCTTTGCTTCTTTGAATATTCATTTTCCTGTGTGAAAATTTATAGTTTCGTTTTAATGTAGTTCCCCGATGAGCTTGTTCAGTTGACTTCTTATAATCATCACTTTTTCTGCATATCTTCCTTAGCATTAGTTTTATGAACACAATTTGAAAACAATATTTTATTTCAATTATTTTTCATTGAAAGACATTAAATCCACGTTAATCCACGTAGAAGTTGATCACTGATAATAACAGAGTAATTTTGGCGAATTTAAGATAAATAAATATACGGCGTCAGAGTGAAGGAGAGATGAAAAAAGAAACGTCCAATACCTCGGACGCAATTTGTTTAAAATTTGTTTTCCACCCCGTAGTCTCACCCTCAGCCCTTAACCGATCTCGACCACAGCATTTTGCCGAGGGTGAACTTAATTTAAGTTGAAAAGTCAAGCTCGTAGCGAGCCTGGCAGATCCGTGTTACAAACAGAGACTCCGTGGCCCGATTCTACGTTTTTCCTAAGCGTACCACTCGTCGAGGATGACGAGAGCTTCTCTGTAAACGACGTACGCTAAATATACCCGAAAAATATGGTTCCAACTGGTAGGTATTCCGTTGGACTCGATAATCTATTATTCTTTGTCATTTCTAATATATTATATATTTATATTATTATATTTATTACGTGGTATATTACTAATATGTGATAGTGTAGGAAATATTGTGTTGGCAAATACCTATATATCCAATATCTGTTATAATCAATATATCTAACATACCAACAACTGATCGATATAATTAATATATCCAATATACAGGGTGTCCCACTTAAATGTAGCCACCTACATATCTCCTTTATTTATTAAGACATAACAAATATTTTTAATACAATACAAATTGTATCACAAGATCAATGCTTTGCAAATGCTATTGTTTTCTTAAGGTAATTTCTTTCAAAATTTTCAAGGTAATCGAGAAATAGGTTACTGAAGATATTTAGGTATACCATCCTGTATTTTTAAGTGAAAATGATTTCGTTCGGAAATATTATCGTTCTGGGATCAGAATAGGGAGAAAGTTTAAATAATGCCTCGAAAGTTTGTTACCCGGCACTTGCCGTAAGTTTTACGAACGCGTTGCCCCTCTCTGTGCTCGCATTGTGTAGCAGTAGGCTACGTGCCGAGAATCGAGAGCGTAAAATGATTCCCCGTGTAAATATTTCTCCGTGTTGCTCCAGTGGGACACCGAGGACACTGGGAAAAGTACGAGAAGCGAACTTTCGTACCGATCAAATATCTTCGGGTGACTTCGATCGATTTTTAAATAAATTAAAGCCGACGCTTTTATCGCCTGACCGAAAGTTGGAAGAAAATTAGTAATTCAATTGTGTCAACTGGGAGATAGAAAGGTATTGGAGAAAGAAAACAAAAGAGGATATTTTTTCATTGTTAAATATAATAAAAAGCAATTTCGAATTAATCCATACGACATGGACCATTTTTACTGGCTTCTGTCACAAACGTGACAAAACCCACACAATGGAGCATCGACGTTACGCTGAACGAATAACGTAGTCAAAAGAGAACTCCCTAAAAAAAAAAAAGGTCGAGAAAAAAAGGATCGAATTCAAGGGAAAGTGCGAAACCCACACCTTTACCACTGTATTGTCACTCGAACAAACGAATTCCGAGAAATACAGGGAGAACGCATGATTGCATCCGCGAGAGTGCAATCTGGAAACAGCACACATTCTCATCTCACCGTCGCGTCGTTCCTTTTCGAGATTTAGGAGCTCGTTGCCAAATGTCAGCCTGGAGAGCGCCACCCACTAATTAAGTTTACTCCAAGAAACCCTTTCCTTGATTCTGCTTCCTGATTCTATCTATCTGTCTCTCTCATTTGCTAGATATCTGTCTCTTTCTATCTCTCTAACTTTGCTCCACCAAATGTATCACTATTTCTCTTCCTTCGCTAGCTATCTTTGCCTAAACACGAGCACCTTATCGCGTTCAAAAATGTATCGACGTTAATTAACATCATTTTAGGATCTCTTCCAGTCACTTTATTACAGATTCAATTGAAATGTTACCTAGCTCGACACCCGGTATATGCATCTCTCTTTTGTTAGATCTGTTTTTATCTCTTTTAGCTACCCACTCTCTCTCTTCCATTTTCTTTTACTATATCCATCTCTCTTTCTATACCCTCTTCACAGCTTTCTCACCAGCTTCATCTCTTCCTATCTCTTTTTTACTATCTATTTCTCTCTCTCTTTCTACCTATCTATCCTCATCTCCCCGTCTCTATCCGATTCTCTAGGTCCTATCTTTCGACCCTACGAACCAGTGCACCTCTTTGAGTCTCGTACTTGTAGAACAAGCCCTTAAACGAGGAGCAGCTACTGCTGCAAGAATAAAGCGCACCGTCGTCGTCGTTCAACATCGTCGAGGTCTTCGTTGTCGAGAACTCGACCCACGCCCTAAGCGGGATAATCAAATTAGCGCGAACTAGCGTTGGAAGATGGAGAGATAAATGGCGACTTCCGAAGGTCTAAAAGGGTATTAAGTAATTTGGAAGAATCAAGATAGGAACTGCTAGATATCCTAATTGGTAAGGACTTTAATATATTTTCTATGCACTCGTCGCTTAGCTCTGATAGCCGTGTTAGTGGTTTTCCCTTGGGTTATCGTTTAACTTCTGTGAACGTTCAATTACGGCCAAGTTATTTTACGAGGCAACACGTTCGATCGCGATTGGGTCTAATTAATCGTATTTTTGGAGAGAATTAAAGGAGATAAATATCGAATAACTGCTACGAGCTGTTGAAAATATTGAAGGGATCGCGTAACTATAAAATGGACCATTTTCGAGAAACTTTAATAAACGATTCGTTCTCGCCAGAATCATTTTGGTGAATAGCAACGTGTCACGTCGTTTGCCCATATAAACCAAAGTCGTAGCTACGATTTAAATTAATCGTTCCCCCCAGTACCGCTGGGCCAACGATATCAAAACAATTTGCAAATTGCGTCGTAATTTTACTCGCTAAATGCTAGATTAGTTGACCTGCTACCTGCAGGTACGTACATTAAGGTATTATTACAATTAGTGCGTTATGGTTTTCCGTGGAGTTTCATTGATATTGTAAGCGTATGCTCGTGTTTGGAGAGATAGGGAAACTAGAACGTCGAACGTCTATCGATTATTTTCGTGTTGTTCCAACCCAATTACGAGGTAAGGCAATAAGACTTGTTCATTTGTTTCTTCATACTTGTCTTGGTACATTACGTGGTCATTATATTTGACAATTGTGTTTTTTAATGTAATTAAGTCTGACTCCCCCAAATAAAAAAAAAATCTAAAATCAGCATGTGATCGATACCCACCAGCAAATATAGTCCACGAAGACAGCATTTTCTCTCGAATATCGGTATAGTCTCGATATCACCGATAATTTCGTGTCACATCGTACTGTGGAAATCTATTCTAAGCTTATATAGCTCAATATACGCGTCTATTTAGCGTGGTTACACACTTTGGGTCCCAACGAGGGTGCTTCTTAAGCCGTGCTCGATTGCATCAGCTGAAATTTGATCAGCGTCCGTTATTCTCCGTAGATCAGGGACCGAATCCATAACACGAACTCCTGCTAATCCTACGCCAATTAACTAAAATCTCTTCTAAGCTTCGCCATAGTAGCTCTTGCGTTTACGGTGGAATTCTGGTTGGCTAGGCATCGTGAGAAAATAATTTCTATGATCAATGACAAAATTATTCGATGATTTTGTGGGAAGTCATTCAAGTAATTATTTATTTTTAGTGATTCCTGTAGTGATGACAATGAAATATGTTTGCCAAGATCGATAATCTTTTCCTTATACAAGGGGTCCGGTTCCAAGTGTCCAAGCGGGGAAATACAGGTACACATTAATGATTTGAGTAGAAAAGTCTAATACCATTTTTCTAAATTTTACTTAGTTAACGAGTTATTAGCTAACAAAGATCGGCCAGTCACGAAGCCTTTATTAGTTGAGTCATCTGAGTTGGGTCTGACTGGCGCTTCGTGATTGGCCGATCATTGTTAGTTAATAACTCATTAACTAAGCCGAATTTCAAAAAATTGTATTAGACTTTTCAACTCAAACCATCGATGCGAATATTGGGGAAAAATTGTTTAGAATATTGACCTTGACAACATATTTCAAGGTCATAAAAATCCTTGTCTTCAGTCTTCGTACAACAATGTTGCGTAGAATGGTAAAATGTTGAACAAAGTTCGATCAAGTTTCTAATTTCTTTTATAACATAAAATTCGAGGCTCGAAACGAGGTAGGCGTTTACCGGTATCCGGACTTTATAAAAGGCAGATCGTATAATGTCAAATTCAATTTGCCTCGCTCGCGTATCTTTTATCACTGTCATGTCTAATTTTTTTTCAAACCAGCCTTCCGGCATGCTCGAAGAGGATCGGTTTTCAACTGTATCAGCTAGGTATGCAGATTCACTGCTGCCCCGCGTTAAAATACGATACCATCCATCTTGGGTAAGCATGACGTTCGGGCTTCTGACCGGATACGATCTACCGTAAGATCGGTGAAAAACTGTTTGAGGGAAAGGGTAAAGAGATTGAAAACGTGCGTGGAATTTTCCTTTTCCTTGAAAATAACGTGTGTTTGGTTCGAGCGTTCGACGGGAAAACAATAACTAGGTGTGGTAAAAGGGTTGTACGAGACAGACAATTTTCTGATCGTTACCCACGAACATTTCGTTTAATTAAAATAAAATTTCCTACGTTAATACATCAAGAAGTTTCTTATGAAATTTTTTTCCTAATATTCCATGTAAAGTCAAAAGAGTTGCCTTACAAAGGTATCGCTTCCAAGATAATCAGTAGAGGCAATCAAACGGTCCAGAACGAACGTTCTCGTGGTTCTCTCGTGTCCAGCTTTGAAGTAAATCGTAAAAGCCGCGAAAGGATTCCATGTACTTATTATCAGGTCCGACGAGTTATCCAGCGCGTTAACGTTTGCCCAGCTGTCGCTTCGTAATCGCGTCGAGCGTGAAATTACGGGTAAAATCGATATTCCGGTCATGGTGGATTTTATTTTTTCTGTTTTCTCTATTTTTTATTTCTTCCCTTCTTTTTCTCTCTCTCTTTCCCTTTACCAACGAGAACGAGACGAAAACGTTCTCCCGCGGCAAAAATGTATCGACTGGAAGGTCTGCGCAAAAGCGTTCGCACGAGGCGACTACTACGAACGACGACTATGAACGACGAGGACGATTAATGCACGCTGACGTGAACCGGCAATGACGAACGTTAACGTGAATAATGAACGTCCTAGCTTTTCTAGAGGTAGAGAAAGAGAGAGAGACAGAGAAGAGCGGAGATTATCTTCACCGTGGAAAAAGATTCCAGGCCGGAGTTGAAAGAGAAATATCGACTTGCTTTTGTTCCCCTAACCTCGGGGCAAAGGGTGCTTCGGAAGAATATAAAAGGGGTAGTCTACCTTCCGTCCTGGGTGAACGTTCGTCAACAACAAATTTAAAGAGTTGACGATGACTTTGCTTACAAAGATTTACTGTGTTCTAAAATCTTCTGTTGTATCATACAGGGTGTCCGGTTGCAGATGTTCAAGAAGAGAACTACATGTACGCATCAATGACTCGAGTAGAAAAGTTTAATACCATTTTTCGAAATTTTACTTAGTTAACGTGTTATTAGCTAACAAAAATCGACCAATTATAGATTGGCAGAAATTTGTTCGTTAATAACTATTTAACTGAGCCGAATTTTGGAAAATAGTATTAGACTTTTCGACTCAAATCATCGATGTGCATATGTAGGTTTCAGCTTGGACACCTAGAACCGGACATCCTGTATATGTCTATTGTGTATGAATTTGTTTATGTTTTTATATTATATAATATTATACGTAGAAGAAACTGGTACGGTCTTTAGACAGAAAACGAGAGCCCTTCGTTAAGAAACCTGTGAATAAGTGAAAGCAGGGTTCGGGCTAAAGGAATTAACAGCCAAGAGAAAAAAAAAAAGAGAAATTCGTTAAAACCGAAATGGACGGTCTTACAAATTATACCGTCTTACGTGGCACCTCTCTTTTGGGCTAATGAACAGAAGAAGGAACTTCTGGTATACGTACTTCTCCTTTTATCAAGGACGTCGGCGTGGGTAATGAAGAGAGTAACCGTGACACAGAGGGAGAGAAAAGGCAAGAAAGGGAGAGAGAGAGAGTGTTTTATATCTCGTAATGGAGAAAAATCGACGTTCGTTAATAGGGTACCGAGGCCTTGGTGAAAAAGGAAAAAAAAAGTGGCCTTTATTCTCGAGTGAAAAATGTGTTAGATCTACTTGGAATGAATATATATAATGATATATAGAAGTATATACTAGATAAACAATGATGCATGTTACGATATATTAATATATCAAGTGCTGAGTTTTCATTATTGTACAAAGAGTATATTATAAATAGCATTTATTATTGTGAATATTTATATTGTAGAAAAAAAATTATTATCTACTATAATAAAGATATTTTGTTTCGTTGTACATTTTTGCCTGAATTTGATATACCTACCTACTCGGTCAACGTCGAAATAATCGACGTATGGATATAATGTATTCTTGGTAAAGAAAGGAATCTAACGAGATGTCATCGCATTTTTGTATTTGTTGGAGGAAATAACGAGGTATGTGACGAGGTATAAAGATTTATTGATTCCCGGTTGGTGTCTTCATAAACGCCACAAGTTGGTTCATTTTTCTTTTTCTATTCTCAAGTGATCGTACTCTAAGTAAGCTCTGGTAAGCTCCTTGGAGAGCTGAAAGATCAAATTATAATATAGATATAAATAAATCATGTCGATAATTAAAATGCATTTGAAATGTTTAAACGCGATTTTTGCAGTGAAAACATCTATATTATAGCTTGATCTTTTAGCTTTCGAATGATCTATTGATCATTAAAATCCATCAAGGAATATGATCATGACAGTAATCTAAGTAAAACCAATCACTATTCACGTAGTCGTCACAGATGTAGAAAGTGGAACCCTGTGGTCTAAGAGGTGTCCTGATCTTAATCCTTATCCGATCTTAATGATCCAAAGCTCATTCGAAAGCTAAGACATCAACCTATCAAATCCATCCCCAACAATCCAAATGTTTTTCTATTTATCGAAAATACGACACAAACTATCACAACAAAATTAAATTACTTTTCTCAACAACTCGAGCAAAAGCAACGGTTATATACAACCGTTGTAATTTTCTCGAAAAAATTGTAACGAACGTTGATATACCTTCCTTATTCACGTTCGTTAACGTCGTACACGTGCGTTATCGTCGTGCTTAGAATTCCCAGAAATGTCGCTTTCGTAGACGGCTCGCAAAGTGGATCTCGGCGGGAGCCGGTAATTGTTTCCGGGCACGGCACAAGACGCTCTGATTAAACTAGTTGCCGAAAAGTATTGCGTTCCCGTTAGTCTCGCGTTCGTACGAACGAAGGAGACTTAATTTGCCGCCTCGTTCGGACTCATTTCGCCATTAGTTTCATAATCAGCCAACCTGCCAGCTTCGTTATTGAAGGTTGCTACAAAATTATTCTCAAAGAGCAGGAATTGTAGTAGACTTCCCTTTAAAATAGTACCTATACGAGGAAAAATTAGAAAGGAACAAATTCCAAGTGGTAATAAATAATCAATAAATGGAATGTTGCTACAAAATTATTTTCAAAGAGCAGGAATTGTAGTAGACTTCCTTTTAAAATAGTACCTATACGAGGAAAATTAGAAAGGAAAAAATTCCAAGTGGTAATAAATAATCAATAAATGTAACAGGAAAAGTATTGACCGTTTTATAATAGAAAAGATACTACTTATGACTGGACAATACTTATCCAACCAATTTCATCTTTCAAAATATATTCTAACGGATGTTCGAATATCATCGATGAATTTTGAAACACGAGGTTTGAACGATTCAAGAGATATGCATGCACAATTTTTCGAAAATCCCAAAATTTCGCGTCAGAATTCTCGCGGTTATCGCAGCGGAAATAGTCCACGAAAGTTTCGACGCGTCGACGGAAGGGCGAGTTTAACGGCCCGTTTTAGGTAGATACGTGTCGACGAGGCGTCATCGCGACAAATAGACGAGCAAACGAGACCACGAACATCGGTGGAAACAAGACCCGCTGACCGGCCACAAGACACACATCTATATAGATATATATTTGTGTATATAAGTACGCAAAATTTACATTCCAGCTAGCTTATCTCGCGAATGTCCTGGAGATAACGCGTTAGTGTTTTGTTCATTGGTGGATTACGATAAGAAACTTGCAACAGGGCACTGGATGTAATGCCACACTGTTAACCTACAATTATAATATTTTTATTTGCAGTCACATCAAAATATATCTCTGAAATGTCCTGTACCCTTGAAAACTCCTATACAATTCTCATTTGAGTCCATATTTTATTAAAACGTAACTCTAATCCAAATCGTTCATAAAACGTGCCCAAAGGAGGCAGTATCGTGGTCTTAACGCCCGTTAGGAAGCATTATTGTTAATATCACGGTTATGGTGGTCTAGTTTGTGAAATTTGGAACGAGGTCACCATTGCAGTTCGATGGTACGACCTAAGGGTCCAATAGCAAGAATCCGAAATGCATAGTTTTATTATTTTCACCATCTCGGTAAATAATCGCTAATATTTATATTCTTCCTTTGGTATCTATTGTCTTCGTAATTAGGTTAGCTAATTATCATGCTTATTTAATTAGACTTTAACGTTAACATTGTCATGTTTGACAAGCAAACTGACACGTTCCAATTAGTGAGCAAAATGACTAAGTTTTCGTTCGTATTTTATATTCACGACATACTTTCGGTCACTGGTTTATTTTTTTATAGAGATTAAAAAGAAGTCGAGGTTATTATCAACATATTTATTAAACATTGTTGTGTGAAATAAAAATGAAAAGAATTTTTAATTTCGGTTCGTTAATCGTTATTAATTTATGCAAAACGTGTTGAATAATTAATCGACCATACTTGATAATACTTATAAATGAAATAATAAATCCTTAATACTCGACAATAAATTATTCATCATAACTTCGACATAAATTAATGACTTCACTGATTCGTTTATATCACTGATTATAATTATACTACTTCGATTTAAATTAGTAAACGACAGACACGTTTCTATAGGCTCTTGCCAATTGAAGTATCGCAAAAAAAAAATAGAATATACTCTTTCGTATTCTCTCTGAACGGTCTTATCGTCATTATTTGGATATCGTTAAAGCGATAAAGACCACCGTCGAAGTCGATCGTGCCGCGGGGCTCGATGGCCAATTTTGCGCTCGACTTGCGACAAAAGAGAGAGACAGAGAGAGAACACAAAAAGAAGGATTAAAATACGGTTAACGAAACGAACGAAACGTCGTCGCTCTTTTTTTTTTTTTATTCCCCCTCCCCACCCACCTCTCTCTTTTATTCCTCACTCTTTTATAATATCGCTTGAAAATATACATATAACAATATTCTCCAGCATTTATCTTCTGATTGACATTTCACAAACGTAACTATCTTTGGCATGACGTTTCTAATTTGGATTAAATGCTTTTAAAAGATACGAATAGATATGTTGGAACATGTTTGCATAGATTAGAAAATTATTCAGGTCGAATAAAAATATACTTTCGGTATTCTGAAATTTAGATGAACGAATTATTTCAATCGTGTTAGAAATTGTATGAGATTTCGAGTAGATTTCGAGTAGGAATAGCGAATTTAATCGAGTGGATTTATCTGTCGGATAAATTAACGAAGTTATAGGAGTATTACATTCTATTTGTTAGGTCTAATGGCATATCGTTTCATCATATATTTATTTTGTTCATCAGATAAAACGGAACAAATTTAAAAAAAAAAACGAATTGTGATATATAGAAGGTATATTTAGTTAATTACTTTTTTAATTTTTTACTATTTTTACTATACTATAATTACTAATAAAACTTAATAATACAGTACTACTGTATATTCCACCTATATTGTAAAATAACCGAATAACTCAAAGTACCAAGCGGAAGATTCCATTGGCTCCGAGTCGGTTTTAATAATTCGAAGTGAACAAGCAAGGCACACACCCGGAATAAGGGAAAAGCTATATCCAGAGTTATCAAATCTCGGGTGCAAAGGAATTCTAAGCACGAAGTGTAAGACAGAGTGAGAGAGAGCCTTTTGCCACGAATTTAATGATATCGTTACTACAGGTCCCTACTTTATCACCCTTCTCTTTTGCAGGTTCCAGGCGAATCGCTGAGCGAGCAATTTTAACCTTTGAGTAAATCCATGCCGTAAGCAGGATCCCGGTATACTGCTCGAGGCCTACTATATTGGTGAACGATCGAAGATGTTGGATGAAAGTGTTGAAGAGTATTAGTATGCGTGTATCTGTATGTGTATATGAAAGAGAGGGTCTCTCATTCCGTGCAATCCGCTTCGGATTAAACTCAATTCGATTAAATTGAATGCAAATACCGGCCGACGTACTTTGATACTCATGCAAACTTCGATTGTGCTTCGCTCGATAAGTATCCCGTCGTTCGAGCATTAAAAGCCTCCGATGGAGAACTTACCGTGAACCGGCCACCGATCAAAGGATCGATCTTTTCAATGTGGTCTGCCCGGAACATGATCGCTCTCATTTCACGTGTGTAGTAGCTGCTACGTCCGACAGGTTTGATGCGAAACTCCCGTTCTAATTTCTAATTCCAGCTATCGCGTTACCTTCTGAAGAGTCTGTTCAATGGTTAAAGCGATTTTGTTGCTTCCAATCAATGGTTTTCCAATGTTTCTGTCAATTTTTTTCTTTTTTCGTGGGCTTGATAAATAATATTGTCAGGCAACGTTAGGTCTTTTGTGATATTTTTACTTTGCTTTTGTAAAGAGTGCTATTTCTTTGACGTACCATGGTCGATCACGGTGGATGCCTTATGGAAAGTGTTTATGTAAACGAAGTATAAAGAAAAATTGGTGCTGCATGACAGCATTTTGAATATTTTATATAATATCGTAGGTGATTATTATGTAAGTAATAATATAATATCAGGCAGTTACAGGGATTGACCCTTTAATATCTATGGAAACTCAAATGATTTAACGAAAGGAACATTAACTAATAATTGCAAAATATCTTTGGGATCGTCAAAATTATAAGCAATAGTAAAAAAACAGTGATTGCCAGGACGACACAGCTGTCACCATATACATTAAACATGCAGAAAAAAATGGGTCTTTTTGGGGTTCTTTCTTACGATGGGCAATTACTTTACCTTATTACAGCATATGATTTGGCAAATGAGTGGCTTATATACCCAATGATGTAATATCGTATTATAATACCCAAAGCAAATATTAAAATAAAAATATATTACAAAGTAATACTCACAGACCCATATGCAAACTTACATCATTTCTTGCCATCTTTGGATCTCGTTCCTAAGTTATATTCGCGAATGAGAACAGAAATAATGGTAGAGCCGTTGTAAGCTTAGTAATTAAGGCTTCTCTTTTTTAAGGGGAACGCAGTTTTGCGGAACAATACCACCGAACTTGGCGCGCACACGCGCGACCTACTTTTATGTGGGGTACTTCATAAAATCGATGCGCGCGTATCTGTTTCTCTAAACGCAATAAATGCATTTGTGAGAGACCAAGGTAGAGTGAAAGAGTGTGGGGGGGGGGTTAGAGGATTACCAATCGATAACTCAGACCACTTCACAAATTAGACATTAATAAAATATTTAAGTACAATATTTACCTGATTTGTCCAGGTCAATCGTACTAAATATTTGAAATTTAATATAGTTTCGTGATCCAAAGTTAAACAGACGAGTAAGCATAGCCATAGAATTTGTTTCAGGGTGACTAGAGCGAGTCAAATAGTCTTGGCTTGTTATATATACACATATGTAGACGAGTAATGCGAATGCTGTTTGAAAAAGAGACGAAAAGGAAAGAAAAGAAGAAAGTATGACGAGGACGTCAACGAAAGGATAGATCATACGGAAAGGAGGTGCTCTGAGAAAGGAAGCATCTGTGAATTCGCAAGGTTGCGTCTTTCGTCGTCTTGTAGTATCTATGTACTCTTGCGTACTGTATCATATTTCCAGTCTTTCTCTCGTTTCCTCTCTCTGTAGCCCGTATACACGAGAAACCACCTTTCTGCTCCGCACTTTTGCACCCACCCTTCTACTTTCTTCACCGCCAGCACCCCTCGCAGGGGTGCTTTGAGTGCTGAAGTATCGAGAAGTAATGCTACAATTACGCGCCCCGAGGACTTTTAATCTTTGCCTGGAATACTATCTATCTCCCTCTCTCATATCGTTGCTAGACTCTTGAAGTCTTTACGCACGAAAGCATTTTCTCGTAAGATACCGATTCGTAATCATTTTATTCGACGTGTCTCTCGTGAAATGAAAATTGATATATATATTATAATTACGTAATACAATATCGTAATAAATATATATATATCGTATATCTTCCGCACCAACGAGTTCTTTTATTTTATTCGATAAACTCACAAATCCGATAACTCACTCTGCAATCGGAAAGCTGACCTGGAATAGTTTTTCCTGAACAAATCCCTGCCGCAAATGCATTTCACAAATTTATCTACCTCTTTCCCCGACACGAATTTCCAGCACTCTCGATACATCCTGCGGCTTCGCTGATTTCCAACCCCTTTAAGAATATAATTCCGAAGGCAGAATCGGAAAGCGATCGTGATCCCGCAGAATCCACTTTGGCTTGGTGCGTGTATCGTTTGATGTGCACCGGAAACTCGAAATCCAACGAGCGGCCACCGGATGCGGTCCGAAACGGAATGGGAGGTGGCGCCCGTAATGGGCTGTAAACCACTGTGAAATTTACGAGCGAGCGCTCGTAAGTATCGTCCTCGTTAAGGAAACTCCCAACGTCCTGAGTTTTACTTTCCCACCTACTCCCAAAAAAGCAACAAAATTTTCAACCTCGTTTTTAGATTTCAAAACGAGTTGTTACGAGTCAACGTTGTCATTAAGTTCACCAAAATTTATTTTTATACAATTTTTTATACCACGAAACTGTGTGTCAGTAATTTCAGTATACAGGGTGTCTGGTTGAAAGTGGCTAGCGGAAAAGTACATGTGTACAAAAGTGAATTGAGTCGAAAAGTCTAATACTATTTTCTGAAATTTGGCCTAGTTAAATAGTTATTAACTAACAAAGATCGACCAATCACGACGAGTAGCGACATGTAACGTTGTTTATTGTGTATTGCTCCTACTACCACTTAGTCTCTTGCCTAGTTGCGAGCTCGAATCAACTGCCTTTCTTCGCTGCTCGCTGTAATTGGCCAATCTTTGTTAATTAATAACTAGTTAACTAAGCCGAAATTCGAAAAAGTTTATTAGACATTTCGACTCGATCCATCTTTCTGCACATGTAGTTTTTCGCTCGGACACCTTGAACCGGACACCCTGTATACTCGACTCTGTAATTAAGTGAAAAAATCGAAAAAAAAAAAAAATGGCGGTCCTTTGTACCGAACTAAAAGACTTTTATCGCTAGATGGAACCTCTCCCCGGTAATAGAAAAAAGTTATCGTGGACTTAGCGTTGATTCAAGTTTAAACGCTAGACCGATGTCTCTTTTACGAGCGTGTAAAATTTCAAATCGATTGCTTTATCGGTTCTCGAGATATTCACTGCGTCAGCTCTCGAAAAAAGTTCCTCCTTCGTAGAGCGGCTTTAAAATTTCAGGTTACCTTCCAAGAAAGATATATCGCCTATAACACAGCGCAATTTTTTCGAATTTCGACGTAAAATTTCACGAATGTACTTTCGAGATCGCGAACGTTTAGAAATCCCTAGAAAAAAAAAAAACCCATTTGATATTTTATCGAACCAGTCTCTCCCTACTTTCCAAATTTATTTCCCATGCGTTTCCATCTCGTTATCTCTAACGCCCGGAGATGAGATGCGTCGTTTTCTACTCGTCCTGCCTAGGTAAAAATCTCGATTACTTTTACGAGCGTTCTGCCTTTAAAATGTACACCAAAAATTCGGCTGAGTATTTAAGAGCGAACGAGCAACGTGCCGGTGGATGCTTCAAATTTTCATGACGCACGTAGCGTCTCGTTGGGATTGAAAAATGGACGTGGACCACGAGCGATGGAGAAGAATGTAGAAATCCTCTCTTTCTCTCTCTCTTTTTTACCTCCTCTTTTTCATTTCCTTTTTTTTTTTTTTTTACCCGTGCACCAACGAAACGCAAACGCAACCAGTTCGGTGCTGGCATTTCAGTCTTCCCTGGTAGGGAAGTCGCGTTGTTCGCACATTATATTTAATATCATGACCCCTCGTAAAAAAGTCGAGAAAGCTTTTATAACTCGGCTTTTGATTTCGACGCGGCCAGAATCCGAGCAACGTTCGTACCAGTTCCAGCAACAGAACGATGCCACTCGTAAGCGATGGATTGATATTTTTAGAAATCTTGTATTATATGATATATTAAGTATATAATATTTTGTATATAATATATATAGTATATACTATATATATATATAGTAGTATATACTAAATATATTTAGTATATAATATTTTTATCTTATCTGAATATATATTTCAATACATTGCTATATATTAATATATTATGAAATATATCACATATAGAAATAATAGTTTAGCGAAGAAGGTTTGAGAAGGGGCGTGTACACCGTTTGATGTAATTTACTGCTACGTGAAATTGAATAGCCCCTCAATCGATGACGCTACCTCGAAATTCCCTTTGACAAGTGGCTATCTAATCGATCATACGCCGAGCACAATGCGTCTTCCTCCGACGAGCACCTCGCTCGAAACGTATACTGTCTATAATCAAGACAATACATGTTATACATTTAAACCCTTGTATCACGTTCAACCTAAAATTTCAAGAACCAAAAGAACAGACCATTTTCTCAAACACCAAGAAATTGTCAACCAAATGAAAATCAACTGTCAGAAATATAATAGTCCTAGAAAAATGAAAAAATTGTGCTCGATCTCTGGACAGATTGAGGATTTGATAATACGAGTGAGATAGCGATAATCCGGAGTGCGATTTTTCTATCTTCATTCAACAACTAACAAATTCGCAGCGGTCAGCGCTTTTTATAATTGGCCGGAAGTAGTTCAATTACGAAAGCGTGACTGTGGTGGTGAATGGGGTGAAGGCACGAAGGATGGGAGGGGGGGGGGGGTTCCACTCCTCGAGAGCTCTCTTTCACTCTACTACTTCTCTCTCTCTCGTTCTATCCTTTTCTTTCTCCATTTTACCATGCTTCCCTTTCTTTTCTTCCTTTTCTTTTTTTACGTTGGTCCTCCATTGCGGCCACGTCGGTTTTGCAATCAGCGTGCTATTTCGAGAGGACAAAGCCGGAGAGGAAATATTATGTGAAGCGTGCTCCAAGGACGATCCTTGCGAATTTTTACGTTCGCATGTTTTAATGTATATGTTTCGTTCAAATTTTTTTTTTTTTCCTGCCATTTAATAAATACGCGTTATAACGTGGATTGCGTCCGTTAATGGAATATAATAGCATACGACATGTTTGTATATATGGATGTATATTTTAATTATGTTTTATGTTACATTTTTTTAACGTATTTGTATGTTATTTAATGGGATGTAAAAAGGGGTTGATTATTAAGGCCATCGAATTTAATATTATTAATTAAAAAAACGACGAGATGAATTAATATCAACAACAAACTTTGACCATTTTTGAATACGAGCTAAAGAAAAAGGTATATTTTTATCACGAAACGATTAGGTTACGGTAAACATTTACAACGAAGGTTAAAACATGTAAAATGGTGTTTCTGAGTAACGTTTCCATCCATAGCGAAACTCTCGTGGTTGTTTCGATCAATTTTTGTCGTCCTCTTAACAAGTATGTAATGACTTTTTAAAATTGATTAAAAACCAATCGGTTTTCCACGAATCAGAAACCAATGACAAGCTACTGCGTTCGTGTGAATTGTCTATCAACATTTTTCAAGCGTGGAAGGCTATTTGTTTTTTTCAATATATGTTTTTAAATAATACGTGGTCATAGTTTGCTATACGTTATGCATGAAATCTGTGAACTTTGAGTCATCTTCGAGATACTTACACAATGTATTAACTAATTCAGTCTGTATATGGGAAATGAAAGTTAATTAGAACGGTGTTCCGTAATTTCGGACTCGCCGTATCGTGATCACTATCGATTAGGATGGTATGGGTGTACTTTAACGACGCCTTTGAATTGCCTATTTACTCTGTAGTACGTGGAATTATCGATTGTAGTAACCGTGGGTGAATAGGATTAGCTAGAACTCACGATGTGCAGAAGCCGCATAGTGACAAGTCTTGAATGCCCGTATCAACACGATATGACACATAGTTAAATATTTATGATATATGATGTAATATAAATAGTAAAAGTAATATAATCTACACTATAATATAAGATGTTATACACTATGTTATACCCTCCATCATAGTAGCGTAGTTGGATATTCCATAATGAGATGAATTTAACCTAGTTTTTGATAAGTTAAGATACCCTGTTTCGTGTCTAGCACTATTACTTTATCTGATAGCCCAAGACTAGAGCTATAAACGGTAAGCTCGTGCTGTAGCCTTGTGTCAGAGTGCGTCAAGTTGGCTTAACGCTAATCTACATGGTGAATATGAAGCGAGAAAGTAATAATGATACCCTTTGGGACGTATATAGATACGATACTTCGAACGGTTATTCCTGCTCTGTGCCTTGGTTCAAAGTTGAAACGAGCTTATCTTACCCGGCTTGAAAGAGTCTCTCCAACATTGAATATACTATAAATAATAGTAACGTATAATAAATGGGATTTTACTGCTTTTTTTTTAAATTATTTTATTCAGTTAACAATCGTAACTATATCATTCAGATTAATTTTACTTTACACCAAACCGAATGATTTTATCGATAAGGTCCTGCCATGTTCAGAAGGATACGGAAAGTTAAACCGCAGTTTCTCTAACGTTCGCTCGTTTAATTGACTCGGCGATGGAGCTCGGATGCCGGTCATTCTAGGTAACTTCGATCTATCTATTATTGTACGAATGATTCCGAGCGTGGATCCGAACTTCGTTGCAATATTCCGAGGACAAAAGGGAGAACGATCGAGAGGGAGGTTTTCGTGGCAAAATGGAACGAAATGGTGGATGATTAGTAGGATGAATTGCTGGGGCGTTCTCTTGTTTCGATACCACAAACGATTTAGTTTGGTCTAAAGCTCGATGTCCCCCTTTGAATTAGAAAATTTTAGAACGATTACGGATACCCGATCGACGACTGATATTTGCAGTCTTTCGACGTGGGAGATATACAGGGTGTCCGGTTTTAAGTGTCAGAGCACAAAACTAAATGAGCACGAGTATGTCTCGAGTCGAAAAGTCTAATAAACTTTATCAAAATTCGGTTTAATTTACGAGTTATTAGCTAACAAAGATGGGCCAATCACGGCGAGCAGCGATATGTATGTGCCTTCATACGCTAATCGCCGTGATTGGCCGATCTTTGTTAGTTAGTAACTCGTTAACTAAGCCGAATTTAGGAAAATAGTATTAGACTTTTCGATTCAAATTATTGATGTGCACATGTAGTTTTCCGCTTGAACACATGGAACTGGACACCCTGTATATTTTACCGTGAAAGACAAAGATATTTAGTACATTTTTTATACATATATATATGTATTCTTTCGAAACAATCAAGAAACTTTAGTCATACGCGTCTATGAGAATTTATCCATGCAGGTTACCCAGCAGAAAGGAGCAACGTTTCACATATTTGAGGTAGACGAAGAAGAAAGAGAGGTGACTTGACTGGCACGATGCTGGCTCGACGAAGATCGATGAGTTTGAGCAGCCGATGGGGTGGTTCGTGTCAGACTGGTTGCTTGAAAAAGAGGGTGGAAAGGGATAAGAGAAAGGATAAGGTAAAGAACGATGAGACGAGAATTAAGTACGTGAAAAGGTTCAAAAGCGAAAATCGAGATATTAATCTATAGCCTATGGCTTCAATATTTTCCTTTCTTCTGTTTTCTCTTTTAAAATTAATATCAATATTTTATAACCCCTTGTAAAAATGTTATTCAATCAAATGAGTTTATTTTACAGATACGTCGTCTCGTCTTCGTTATTTGATTTGGGAAATAAAATATTTCCTAAATTAACTGAAAGTCGAAGAATAATTTTATTATTATTCAAGCTTGAAAGGTTAAGAGGTCAAAAGTCGTTCAATGGGTGAGGGGACCGAGGTGGGTGAGGGAAGAAAGGGGGAGAACGAAGGAGAGAGAGAGAGACAGAGAGAGAAGAATAGTTGTCAGAGAGTTCTCCCTACGATTCGTAACTCAATTGAAAATTCTGGGACGGATCTAACGGGTACGCTTATCTCTCTGTCCCTCTCTGTTTCTATACTTTATAGAAACTGATCGAAAATGTCTGGCGATATTATTAGACATTGAGAAGTTATTCCAAACGATACCAAATGTCAAAGTTCGATTCATACAATTGTATAATGCCAGACGAAATTTCATTTCCCAATATAATATTAAAAATCCGTAAAATGATTTAACCTGTTCCCTTTTATAATTGAATAAAGGGAAAAGTTGTTGAATATCGTCTAGCGCAAAGTGTCACCATCGCGAACGAAATTGCCGATCGTTTGTCGAAACGAGTTGAAGCAAGAGATCTGGTCGTGCGAGACGTATTAGAACGCTTGGGAGAACTGTACTCGGTTTCTCGTTGCACGTTCTCAGCGTTGCACGGTGGTGCAGCGTTTTCCGTCGACTCAGCTTCGCGCAGCTCCTCCCGCAATAACAATCTGCGTTAACGGTCTGCGGAAACTCGAGAATCGACCGACTGCCGCGCTTATCTATCCTCTCATCACCTCCAACGTTTCGTTCCCTTGATGTTTTATACCTAGGGTTAAGCTACGAGCATATTTTCGACGGATTCATTACTTCATCAAAACGTTTTTCGATAAACAAATATAAATATTTGGAAAAGTTAGCTTGTATCTACTATATTATAGTAAATATAGCACGATATATCAAATTACTATATTACTATATTGCTATAAAGAGAAGGATATATTAATGTACTATATTAATTATTTTTTTACTTTTTTACAATCAATATATTACTATATTGGTACAAAGAGAAGGATATATTAATGTACTATATTAATTATTTTCTGACTTTTTTAAAGTTTTGGTGTCAATATATTAATATTTGTGGACAATGTTTCATGTACTATATTATAGTAAATATAGCATGATATATTAAATCAATATATTACTATATTAGTATGAAGAGAAAGATATATTAATGTACATTATTTTCTGTCTTTTTTTGATTTATTTTGTACTATATTATAGTAAATATATGACACGTTATATCATATTAATATATCAAATATCTGCTATATTTACTACCGTTGTTAAAAGGGCAATCTTTGATACGATGAGAAAGCAAAAGCGTCCTTTCCCTTCGATCAACTTTAATCGAGCCAGTCAGCCCTTTACTCTTTCGTTAGATAGTTTTCCTCTCGCCAGACGCAAACGTTGCATCTTCGAACGTGACGTCGGGACTCCGTACCGCTGACCCAGCTTCTGTGGGCTTACGAAGCACACCTAAGAAGTACAGAGAGCTGGCTAGCGAATAAGTTGATATTGCAACGAACCGATCGGATATTTGTGTTGATACAGAATTGAAATTTTAACGATGTTTATCCGTAGAGACATTCGTAGTTTATTTCTTTCAAAGACTTCTCACGTGTCCAGGTGTATAAAATTAATTCGAAAATTTTTAAATAGTCTACAGTCTGCTATACTTAAAGAAAAATGCAAATGCGATTGTAAAACACAATATCCCGGAAACTAATTAAAGTCCAGCAGTATCGAGTACGATTACCCAAGGTACTAAAAACTCGTACGGATCTTAAAACCGAGCGTTCTCGATGTACCCCACCTTCACCCTCTTGAAAAAAAGAATCGAGGAAAAACGACGTCATCCCGTGGAGCTCATCCCGTACACGAAAACAGCCTCGACGTTATTGTCTTTGGCGAACCACTCGTCGATTCCACTCGGAACGACGCGCCGGCGTCGTCCCACATAGACATAAAAACACAGACAAACCTACACAAACGTAGACGCACACAAACATAAAGCAATTCACACGAATACAGTCAAACGCATCATAAGCACTCACAATACACAAACAATCGCATGTTCACACGTACGTTCAAGGCATCAGTGTCGTTCCCTAATCGCCTTTGACGGAAACACGGCCGATTGACCGATCCATAAACTGGAAGACGATGATTACTCGCTCGATAGAAGGGAGAAGATTTCGGATAGGATCGCCTTGGGAGCGAATAGAACGAGGCAGAAGCCCTTTTGACCTCTCCTCGATCGATGCCGTCCTTTCCTCTAAGGTTATCGCTCTTCAGTTTTACAATCTAGTATGTATACTTCCTAGACTTCGTTTTTCAGTAGTTTTAATTTCTTTCTGAAGAATTCGCAATTTCCTTGCTTACTTTTCCTTATTAGCCTTGATATATTAGGTACCAAGTATATCGATATATCGATATAATGGTTAATATATTAATATATTGATATATTATGGATTAATATATTGATATATTGGTCAATATATTAATATATTATATATTAATGTATCAATATATTGATATATTGGTCAATATATTAATATATTATACATTAATGTATCAATATATTGATATATTAATATATGAATACACTACATTCAAGTAACGAAAATCTTGAACTTTCTCCACTCACTCCAGTATCGATGAGTCGACTCGAAAGTAACGACACGAAAAACTCGACAAATTTTTGGGGGTAGTCTCGTTCGCTACGTTAGAAAGTTTGTTCGATCTCGCCAAAGAAGAGTACATTGCTCGCGGGTAAGAAAGCCGATAGTGTAAAGATGACCACCAAGAAAAGGAGGAAGAAAGGAAACGCGGGGTTCGAGGGGAGGAGGGTGTAGAAGCCAAGAAGAGCGAGTCGAAGAAAGGAAAAGTTTAGAGGAGTAAATATGTCGCGTTGGTCCTCCGGCTTCTTCATGTCTCTCACTATCTCTCTCTCTCTTTCGTCCGATTTATCTCAAAACTCGGGAACACGATGGCTTGTAGAAATTCTCGAAGCTCGACTTACGTCCTACTAGTAGAAGTAAGAAAGGTATAACTATTTGGTGGTCGCTTGAATTCGAGAGAGGGTCGTCCTCGGTGAAATTTCCTTCAGCACGCTTCGTAAAAGTTAAAATTCGTCAGACATGGCCTGGAGCGATCCCCAAACCGTATGCCTTTCGTATATTTAATCATTTTTTTTTTTCATTCGAGTATTTTTATTGTTTAAATAAATATATTTGTAGGTTATATTTAAAGATAATAAAGAATGAAGAAATCAATGGTTCTACTTATTAATTTGTTTTTATAAACTTCGAATCTCTACGGAGTCCACTCGTATCCTCTCAGCAGTCCACACTAAACAAGACTGAAAGATCGAAGTAGGTATAACATCAAACGTAAATACGGTCGAGGATACTCGCTATAATAACAAGAGATATAAAAATCCTTGAAAATACTTCGCGTCAAAACAAATGTCAATTCTATTCTACAAACACAGACGAACGTCAAACAAAACGATTCAACAATTTTCCTGCAATAATTCTTATGCGAGGAATTTTTATTAAATATATTACGAACGTACATTTCTTAATTAATTTATACTATTTACTTTCGTTCTTTGAACTTTCAAGATTCTTTTAACACGAGAAATCGTGAAGTCGTCTACCAAAAGAAGAGCAGTCACGTTATTTAAAAGTGTACGTGGTGTTTCGTATCGGTGTTGCCGTCTACATATGTATATTTAAAGCTAGAGAACATTTTCCATTCGAGAAAGCTATCCGGAATGCCCGGAGGCAATACGCCGCATTCCCTTCCTTTATCCTCCTTTTAATCGGATATTTCTTTGATTCGAGCGCGAAAGCTTTTGTCCCCGTTACTACCCCGCCGACCCTCTCTCCACTCTTAAACCCCTGTCTTGATATCCTTCTCGATGATATTCAACCTTTTCTCGCTTCCTGCAGCTGGGAATATCCCCCGTATAGCACGAATATTGATATCATGGTATAGGTAACAATATTTTTACATGATGGGCACAAAAAAGTAATATGTTTTAGTTGGGTTGTGAAAAAGTAAATAATTATGATTATTGGTATTACGATGTTATTATTTGACTGCATTTATTAATCCATTTATTTCCAATATTGCGAAAATGAAATATTTCAACAATTGTTTTAAATATGTAACTATTTCACACAAAGTAATAATTTTTGTTTGTAATTTTGTTAACTTCATAAACAATTATTTGAATATATGTTTAGTAAGAAAACGCAGTGAAATCAATGTAGTTTGTTTTTTTTTTACTTTGGGAACTAATGGTTTAATATGGATACAATATTACAATATATTTCTAAAATAATGTAATTTATTGACTCCGTTTAATTTCCATCGAGTAACATTTTATTCCAGTATTTTTGTCTAACATCAGCACTCGTAGAGGCTTCCACTCAAGCGCGATAAATTTACTTCTCTCTCTCTCTCGCCTGTTCAGTTTTTAATATTACCCTCACCGCGGGTGTGTCTCGGAGGGCTCACGCATGAAATATTTTCGTATTTTTCTCTCCGTTTCTTCGAGACTCACCACATCCACCCTCGACTATTCTCCCCAGCCCCTCCATTCCTCTTGTACTCGCTCTTGTCTTTTATTTTTCTTCTTCCATCGCCTCGTTTCACCCTTCTTTCCTTCATCCCCTTCCTATCTCGATGTTTTTCGTTCCTCTTTCCTCTTATTCTCTCCCCCACCCCTTTCCACTTTTCCTTTTTCTAGCTTGCTCTACGTATGTACATACGTATGGTACGAACACAGACTAAGGGATGAAAAACAAAAGGGTGCTTTCGGAGTCGTACGATACGCGATGAACGTACGCTCGATTCCACCTACCACCGGTGGTAAAATTAATAGCTTTCGTTAAGTCGCTCCTTCGGTACTAAGATTTTTCTTCTCGCAACGAAAACGAGCACAGGGATCGAGATTTTTCACGTCATTCGTTTTATTCACATTTCTCAAATTCATTTTTTCCCTTATAACATTATCACATTGTTAACAATACGATATATCCTAACCCCTTTTTCATTAAACCCATTCCTCCACATTATTCCAAAAATAATATTATAAACCCACAATCATATATCATAACCACAATGATGCGAGACAAAATTTTTAATAATCTCTACCCCCCTTAAAGAATATTACACCCATTTCTTTTTTTCACAGAACCAACACAATATTACATTTTTTTTCCCTTCTCTCTAGAACTAACTCGCGCGTGGAATCACTCGAAAGCTTCCGCAACTTTTGACATGGAAACCCGAAAACGGATTCGAGAAAATAGCCGTTTTGTGGCGAGTGGAATAAAAATGGGGGTAGAAAAAGTGCTGGGGGGGTGGGTTTGGGGGAAGTGAAAGCGAATTGCAGCACTCATTCGATCTCCAAATCGATTCGCTCACTCGATTCGCGTAATCGAGCCGTGTAATTGGCCTGTGCGATCGAACCACGCACATATGTGGTTATACATATGTATATATACATATATATAGACACATACATTCATATATATATACATATATACGTATCACGTATATTCGCTTTGCATATTCGCCGTGCGTATCTCGCTCGTGTAATCGTTATGTTCAAGGAATCAATTTCGAGATCGGTACGCGCGTTCCCGTCGCATAGAAATGCGACCGTTCGAGTGTCGCCATGTTGTTACGCGCAATCGTAATGCCGTCGAATATCAGGGGATCACCGGAAAATCGATAGCGAAAATGGTGCCTCGCCTCTTCGCTCGGAATTTCAGATACGTTCTCAAAAATATCTCGCGATTTATTTCACCCTCACAATGGACTCCCAATGTTCACTGGGATTTTGGTACAACGAAGTCGTTGAAATTGAGACACGCGACAAAAAAAAAAAGAGGAGGGTGTTTCTCGTTCGGTATGTATCATGTGTCGTTCGTAACTCATTGAAATTTTTTGAAAAAACACCTCTATTTTCTCTTTCTCGTGTTCTTTTTTTAAGTGAGAGCGAATTTTTCACGAACCTTTTATCGGGTTAATAGAATTGGGTTTGTTTATATTTGGGGGAAAAGAGGAGTGTATGTAATTAATGGAGTTTATTAATTTTTGGAACAAATTTTGTAAAATGTTTGTGTTCTTTGATGTAAATGGAATTTTGTTAATTAATGTTACTTTTTTTTAGGTAATTAGAGAAAAATGTAAATTTTTTTGAATAGTCAAAAAGTGAGTGTTTTAATATAAGGTGAAAGAAAGGTTGGCCCAGTTTGATCGAAAGTCTACGCTATTGGAAACATTTCACGCGTATACGAACTTGAACAAAGCGAGAACCTTTTGTATAAAACAGTGACGAAAGAATGGGTATATTGTGCTGGGCAGGTTCTATCGATAATTTAGAACAAAGTTTTGTTAGAAACTCGGGGAACATTCGTCTTTGGTCCAGTCGGTGTTTTGTAATCTAAATAATTTAATAATATTTTCTAATTACATATAAATATATTAACTAGAAAACGGAAAATTATTCTCTAAACAACGGGAAAGGACGTTGACACGGACTAATACCACTGACAACGTCATTTTCCTTTCCATCGTAGAGATCTCCTAAGCTTCCTCGTAATTTCCATTCGCGATGGCTCCCTCGTATAAGCGGAAACACGCGAAGTAAATTTTATAGAGTCAATTATGAGCACCGTCGTGAGATTACGACGTAATGTTCCTCTCGCATGTTACACACGAAGCTAATCGCTAATCGCCGTCGTAGAGGAAGGACAATCACGCCGTGGAACAATTTTTATCAACTTCCGTAAGAGAATTTTCAACGTTAAACGTTCAGCCAATTTTGGATTTTACTAGCGTCGATCATCTATCGCATTATGTTTGCCCATTTTCTTAACTATGTTTTGGTTTATTTCTGAAGACTACACGAATTATTAAAATAAATGTAATAAAAGCAACTTAACCCTTAATTGTTGACTGTTATACTTTAGTATGATGTTGATTCTTTATAATTTTATTAATGAATATAATAAAAAATAGTAAAAAATGTATTTTATTTTACTTTTGAAATTGGGTTTAGTGTAACTTAGTGAATTACCGAAGTTAAACGTATAGTTGTTTTTAATAAAAAAAAAAACCATTAGTCTCTATCATTAATGATATAAAATAATTAAAATATAAAAAATTTTCTACAAAAGTGATTGAATTATTAACCTTTAAGCACTGATGTGGGTGTCTCAAGATTAGAAATATTTTTCAGTGAGAACATATATTAAATAATGAATATTATTATTAGTATATAATAAATAACCTAGCTAGACTACGTCAGTACCTATCCAAAGATTAAAAAAATAATAAAAAAAACTTTTGAGGATTTCGATACTTCCAATGTTAATAATAATTGAATACTAATACTAAACCATACATACAATTTTCTGGTTACCTAAAAAATTTCAATATTTTTTTTTCTCTCTCATGACAATCTTTCCACGAGCGTCACCTCAATTTTCAAATTCGTTTCGGCGAGCTAACTTTTCACATCTGGAACGTGCCAAGGAATTCTTCCGCTCCTCGTCTTCGTTGGCAATGTCGAGGCACGCGAAGAAGGAGAGTAGGACCGACCTGATTTTTCGTAGTAGTACGAGAGACGCGTGTTCTTTCATCTCTCGGTTGGGAAGCCGCGTTGGGACTTATTTCGAGGTCCCGCGAGAAAATAAGCTCCGTCAACGTATATTCGCCTAGGTTACGATATCTTCGTCTCTCTTCTGTCTCTTTCTCATTTTATTTTCCTATCTTCTCACGGAAACTCATATAAAATCTTCACTGGTACTTTATCGGGTACAAAGCACTGTCGCGTGCAGTTTCCTTCGGTTCTACGACGGAAGCGTCAGATATGTGAGTAAAGAATTGTAAAAGAAGAGTTTGAAGTATTCTGTGGAACATCGTGTTACTGCTAGAATCCATGAACCCGACTGTCAAAAAATAAGAATGAAAAGAAATACGGTAATACTTTTGCATACCCCAAAAAAACTTTTTCTTGAACAAAAATTTTTCTTCCACGAAAAAAAATACATAAATTTAAGGTATTGCTGGTAGAAGTAGAAATAAATAGTATTTAATACCGAAAGAAACAAAATCTTTTTCTTAAATGAAAAAAAAGAAAGGAGAAATCTACTTTCCTCGGATATCGGCCGTCTTTACTGCGAATGGCTCGACTGAAGAAGGAGCCATCAAAGTGCACGTGGCTTGTATAAAGAGCAACCGACTGGTTTACCTCGGTGGTAATTAACGGGAACGTGAGTTAGTAGGAAAGCAGAGGAAGCAGTCCTTAGGAACGCAACGTTCCTGCCACTTAAAACTATCTCTCTCTCTCTCTCACTCACCCTCGCTCTCTCCCACTCTGTTTTAGTCTATCCGCTTGTCTCTGTCTATCTACCTGTTTCTCTCTCTCTCCCAGCTTGTTTATATCCCTCTTTCCATCTCTCTCTCTCTATATATAGGGTATATAATAGTATATACACGTATATACCTGCCTGTTCGTATCTCTATCTCTTTTTCTCCATTTAAGTGTCTATTTGTCTCTTTCTATCCGTCTTTTTCACTGTCTCTCTCCCTCTTTCTCCAGTCTCTGGTTTCCTCTTGCTCTCCTTCCTTCTAATCTTCATCCGTAAATGCGAATACTTTTGCGTAGTACACACGAAGTCTTAACTTACTGCGAAAGGGTGGAAAGCAAATGAAAGAGGAGAGATGCGATATAATCGTCGAGACGGAAAACTCGATATCGTCGAATACCCTCTCAAATTAGGGTAGTCATTCTAATTATGCCGGTTCACTTAATTAACCAGTAACGAGTATAAAACGCACTGATCTATCGCCGTGACTAATTTGCGTATATGCGTAGAAACTTTGATTATTCATCTACATAGATCGAGCAAAGTTTAAGCGAGAAATGGTACTCGGAGTCTTTGAACTTGGTAATTCTCAACACTTCGCTAATTAGGTATAAATTAGATAGAAGCTCAAAAGGAATACTCATAACATTACTTGTAACATCACCTGTCACGATTCCCAACACAAGTTTCATTAATACATTTGCATGAAAAATAAGTAGGGGAGACCGGGGCTGGTTGTCCCAATTTTAGGTTTTTTGTTTCTACAGATTTCTGTAGCTTATATTTTCGAATTTTTTGGTGACCATCATAAACCTCAACTTCTTAGCAATACATAGAAATCTTTCCGCTTGCATTGAGAAGTTTTTAACACGTTTTTTTTTCAATTTCAAGCAAACGAGTTTTTTGGGACAACTTGCCCCGCTGCGGGGTAAGTTGGGGCATGGGGCAAGTTTTCCAAGGTTTCCAAGGAAAAATCCTGATGTATGCATCATGATTTTTGCGAAAATGGACACCACCGCCGATTTCAATGTTTAATGTCCCATTTTAAAAAAGAAAGCATGTAGAATACTGTGCCGTTGTCCGTTTTTCGATATCGTTAAGCAATGATGAGAAATTAATTTTTTAAGTGTCGGAATATGGGTCGTTTTCAAGCTTTAAACTGCTGTAACTTTTTAACCAATCATCCTATCGAAACGCGACTTGCATATTCGTAAAGAAGAGTCTTTCCCCTTTCGAACAATTATTTGATCGGGCAAATTCGAGATACTTCGATTTTTGACAAAAATCCTGACCTATGCATCATGATTTTTGCCAAAATGGTCACCACCGCCGATTTCAATATTTAATGGCTCATTTTAAAGATAAAATCATGCAGAACAATGTTCCGTTGTCCGTTTTTCGATATCGTTAAGCAATGATGAGAAATTAATCTTTTAAGTGTCGAAGTATGGGTCATTTTCAAGCTTTAAACTGCTGTAACTTTTTAACCAGTCATCCTATCGAAGCGCGACTTGCATATTCGTAAAGAGGAGACTTTTCTCTTTCGAACGAGTATTTGATCGGGCAAATTCGAGGTGCATCGATTTTTGTCAAAAATCCTGATGTATGAATCAAGATTTAGAAAGAAGAAAGCATGCAGAATACTGTCCCGGTGTCCGTTTTTCGATATCGTTGCGGAGTGTCGAAAAATAAATTTTTTAAGTGTCGTTTTTTTCATCGTTTCCCCTTCCATCCTAAGATACCAAAACTACGACTGGGACAACTTGCCCCTGGGACTTTTAGCCCCGGTCTCCCCTACTAACAAAAAACATTATTAAAAAAAAAAACCAACTAAAAAGCATATTAAAAGCGGCACACATTTGTTATAAAGATTTAAATATTTTTACTTAAAAGCCGCCACTTGGACTATCACTGCCTAGCTGCGAGCTCGAGTGAACCGCCTTCTTTTGCTAATCGCCGTAATTGACCGATCTTTGTTAGTTAATAATTCGTTAACTAAGCCGAATTTTGAAAAATGGTATTAGACATTTCGATTCAAGTCATTGACGTGTACATGTAGTCCTCCGCTTGACTACATGAAAGCGGACACCCTGTATATTTGGAATTGCCTATTTATTACCTTCCATTTGGTACCCATATTGTAATTATCAAAAATATTTTTTTTTTATTCCCCTTCTATTTTTTTCCTTTTAAATATTATACCTTATGCCACTCTCACAATTAAAACAAATCTAATAGCACTTCAAATGTTGAAATCCGTCAAACAGTTAAAACTACACACCGTATCAAAAAAAACGACACACATACATATACACTCGAAAAACATTACCCTCCTTCGGCAGTCGGGTAAAAATATGAGAGAGAGAAAGATGTAAGAAAAACGGAAAGGTCTTAACGCTCGCGTAGTCGTTCGACGGACCAAGGCTATTTCTCATAGATGTAAAAGTGCGAAGGGTAGAAGCAAAGAAGAGATGGCTAGAAGGTGAGGGTATATCTAGGTGGGGTGAAGATTGGAGGGGGTTACGAGTGGGAGAAGGCAAGAAGCAGGATGGGAGATTCTTTACGGTACGCCGAGTGCGCATTTGTTGCCTCGTTTTCCTTCTTCCTTTTTCACTTCCTTCCTACCCACACTTCCGAGCCATTTTCCTCGAAGCTGTCCTGCGAGAAAGCAGCGAGGAGCTGCTGTTACCAATGGTGGGGGTTAAAAAAGAAGATGAAAAAGAAGAAGAAGAGAATGAGAGAAGGACCACGTGAGAAGCGACACAGCCTGTTTTTCATGCAGTTTTCCACGTTATCCATGGAGCTTCGCGCTGTCCGCGACTACACGTTCCTCTTCTTCTTTTATCTTTCCCATCCTTCGCTCGCTTTCGAGAGCTTTTCTCGTAACACCTGGAGAAAAAAGCGTCCCGCCGACCGTAAGAATTTAAGGGCGTCCGTTTTTCATTCGTTTTTGTCTTTCTTTTACCGTTGGCACGGACGTGATTGTCGTTCGAGCTGTAGTTGTTATACCGTTGTTTGTAAGTGATTCTTTTATCGTACGGTTGCTTTGTGAACGATCCTAGACTTTTTGTGACTTGGTAAGGTCACTTTTAAGGATTATTGACAATCGTTGTTTGCTTTCTTGATTCTATTTTCACAATTCCACGACATTATTCCTACGAAGAAATTGTTTGTTTGCCTCGGTTAACGCAAGCTCGGTACGATGTTTATAAATCGACGGAAAAAGTGGAAGAGGAAAAAGAGTGAGTAGCACGGGGTGTAGAAAAATTCTGTTGGAGCATACGTGCAAGAATAACATCGATACTAGAGAGATCCTTGAAAACGTTCGGAACACATATTTTTTCTTTCCTTTACTTTTTTTCTAGTGTACATTCGTCATTCACATCTATAGACCTCGGTCGAGTGGATACCCGTGAGTCTGTGCTAACAGATACGTGCTACGAAACGTTGCAAACAAAACCACCCCATTATATTTATCTATCTTTCTCTTTTTTACTGTGTCGAGACGAGTAACTTGAATTTATGAACTTTTATAAAGATAACCTACAAAATATATTAAAATGTAAATTAAATAAAATATATAGGGCAAGGTCACCTGTAGAAGGGTACAGAAAATAGAGACCAGAATGGGTAAAGGTCGGATGACGAGTGGCAAATAAAAAAAAAAATGTCACGAAGAGCAGAGGATCTTACGGAGCGGACACCGGCTCAAGCGTCAGACACGCTACTTCTCTCTCTCTCTTTCTCTCTTGAGAAAGTCACGAGAGAGAAGAGGAATGTGCTCTTGCGGATAATAGAGCGGTAATACTGCTTGGCCTCCTTCGTAATTCGCCGAGGAGTGGCCGTGGTATAAAATCGACGTAATTCATCGCCGGAGATCTTTGCCGTCCGTGGGAAACGAGGAAAAAAATGGCCGACTCGCGTGGCCTCTCTTCTCCTTATTTTTTTCGAATAAACTCCAAGAAGCTCGGTGGCATACAGCTTGCAGGCGAAGAATTTATTACATCGCGATTTACATTGTAATTATGGTAATCAAGGCAAGGTGATGGGATATATTATTCTTTTTATAAGGTAATATCGAATCGTTTAACCACGTGGCGACAGCATTTCATTTATAATAATCTTATATGTCCTTTTGTTTGGATTTCCTTATATATTTTATTTTAAAGCTTTAATTGTAATTATTATGAAAAGTGACCTTTCAATTTTAGAAAAACGTAACGTTTCTGTTTCGTCGATATTATAATATTCACTGAAACGTATAAGCTCTCGAAGCTGCATAGCTAACGACGTCGACAGCCCTTTGTTATTTGATAACCTTAGACCCGATACTCATTTACGCGGGTTCATGTGTACAAACCTTTCAAATTACGTTACCCTCCGTTGTTTTACGAGTAATTGTTGAACTCACCTGTAAAGAAAAAAAAGTATGTGTTAATTAAATGGTTATATGCCTTTTACATATATTAATATATTTATATATCTATACAAGGTCATCTACCTTAATATCTCCTTTATATATAATATTATATAACATTTGCAAAGAATTCACCTTGTGATATCACTTGCATTAATCTATGATATATGATATTGATTTGATAGGATCACATTCGTGAAATATATTAAAATAATATATTAAATAGTATTAAAACACAATATTAATCTCCAACTACAATATCTGCAATGGTATAACGTAACAATAAAGTTCAATAAAACTCTAAATGAAATTTCTATGGAAATGGTATCACGAATCGTGATATTGCAAATTTCGCTTATCTCTCGGAGCGATCGTACGAGAATGGTCGAGGAAGAAGATGTAACAGGCAGTATAGTCCGAGAGTTTCCGTACATCGACGGTGAACCTCGACGTTGAACGTATTTTAGTATGCAGCTTGTGTCTCTACGAGCCGTTGCATAAATTGGTTAAAATTTGCAAGTAACGATAGTTTTTGCTCTACGAGCTCTTTCTCTCTGTCTCTCTCAACGAGCTTGGAGTTTCAAAACTGAGAGGGCCGGACGATATAACCATAAAATATAGAATGTCCTTCGGCACTCGTATTTTCTCCTTTTAGTGCTTACTCGATGAGCTAAAAAGCACTAGGGTGTTAGACGAAGACCAATGACTTTTTGACTGCCTTTTATGAAGGTAACTTTTTTTTTTTATATCTCGACGAGCTACAAAGAACCCACGGTTACATGCTGTAAATCGTTGACATGTTACAACATAATCCTTGTTATAACACACCTGCATTATGCTCATACAGGGTGTCCCGAACAAATCTTCCTGCAGGTAACCCACATGTTCCAAATTATGATTTGAGTTGAAAAGTTTAATAAACTTTTTCGAAATTCGCCTTAGTTAACGAGTTATTAACTAACAAAGATCAGCCAGTCACGTAGCGCGAAAGCGATGGGCGGCCATACTCAATCTAGCGATTGGCTGATCTTTGATAGTTAATAACTCGTCAACTAAGCCGAATTTCGAAAAAGTTTATTAGACTTTTCGACTCAAATCATCCATATGAACATGACAATTCCCCCTAGAACGATTAGTTTAAGCCACCCAATATTTAAACGATATCATTTTATCACGAACCGTTAGGTAGGTATACGGATCAGAGAATTCCCAGGATAGAAGCACCTTGGAAAAAAGAATTCCAGTACGGCGGCCACGTCAACGCTTACTTCGCAAGACCGTAAATTTCCCCAGCACGTTGTGGTAATCAGTGATATAAACCAACGACTGCGCCGTCCGAGACAAACCGGACGAGAGAAAGAGAGAGACAGAAAAGGGAGAAGTCCGTGGAAGAGAACAAAAGCGAAGGATTTGTTTCGCGTTAAACGGCCGGGCGCGAGGATCCGCTTTAAAATGGCGTAAAAGAGAACGGTCGCTCGCGCGTGTTTCTGCGAAAGCCGGCCGGCCGACATTTTTCACAGGGGGTGAAGCAGAAAGGGGGCGAGTGGGGGGGAAAACCAGGCGAAAATTCGCGCACAGCTCGAATGGATTCACAAAGAAACGAACGAACGGGAGGATTTCCCTTCTTCGTAATAAACTACGCCTGTCGTTCCGGAAATATTTCCTTCTCTCTCCCTTTCTCTCTTTCTTTCCGTGTCCATGTGCAGAATGAAGGGTGGCGCAACGGCCACAGGAAAAAGGGAATGGCGCATCTCGCGTGCGAACAAAAAATAAAGATAGAAGTCGAAAATTTCCGGTCTCGCCGTTAAATTATGTCGGCCACACTTCAAACGTCCTTGTCGGCTTGACATTCATACCCGAGGCCGTCGCTTTTTATCGTTCCATCCCTTCTCGCACCTAGACCCCCACCTTTGACCCAGGAGCCGTGTTTTTCAAGCGAGGAAAAAACAACGACGAGTGAAACGTAAATAAAAAAAAAAAAAAAAAATCGCTTGTGAGAGAAGAAAAATGTGAGTTCGGGGTGGTAAAATGACACGCGGGACCAGTTGCGTTTCCCTTTTTTTCTTTTTATTTCTGCGGTTATTAGGGTCGTTAATTACGGGCCATTTCAAAAGATCCAACAAAAACTACGTTCTCTTTCGATTGTCCGTCTTTCTCTCGTTAAAAATAATTATTACTCGTAGCAAATGCTTTTGGGATATATATATATATCGAAAATTGATCCTCTCGTTATTTCTACTATATTCATCGTTTTCCCTTTTCTTTTTTTGTTGAGAAATATGTATACGAGACAATTGCATGGCACGTGTATATGAATATAGTTTTTAACAAATGTATTTCTAATAATACCTATATATATATTATCGTTTTGTATTATATAAATAACAAACGTAAAAAACGAACAGGATATATTTTATCATTCGACACGGCATTACCATTCAAAAGGATTCAACGTTCTCTGAATATTGCGGCTTCGCTTATAAATCTTCGAAAGGAAAGCACGATTGAATAAGCAGGTCGCATTGAATCGTCCCGGTAAATCGTGTTGTTCCAAACTACTTGGACGAAAAGTTTGTGTCCGTTCCTCAACACCGGCTCTTCTTACCCGACCAAACCCGCCATGGATCCACTTTTCAATCTGAAAAGATTAAGAGCTCAAAGTCTGTCCGTTTCCTTCTCTTTTTTTTTTTTCTTTTTTTAGAACCAACGTAAGCGGCGATTCCGTTTTTTTTTCTCTCTCTTCCCTTTTTTTTCATGCCTTTCATCGGCGTGCTCTAACTGGGTCTCCTTTCTTTCATCCGGCTTGTGACGCGAGCTCGACACTGACATTGACGTTCTCGCTTGTCCGAGAACTCGGAAATCACTTTGATGTTCTCGTGCTATTCACGTGCATTATGTATTTCAGACGTGTGAACTCGTCAAGTTCAAGTTAAGTAATGTAGGAATCGAGAGTAATGGATCGTCGAAGTGTTAAGTTAACTTTAATTCTCCAATTCGATCGAATTTATAAGTTTAACATTTATACAGGGTGTCCGCTTCCATGTAGTCAAGCAGAGGACTACATGTACACATCAATGACTTGAATCGAAATGTCTAATAACATTTTTCGAAATTCGACTTAGTTAACGAATTATTAACTAACAAAGATCGGCCAATTATGGCGAGCAGCGACATGTAACGTTGTTTATTGTGGATTGTTCCTCCTACCGCTTCATCTCTTGCCTAACTGCGAGCTCGAGTGAACCGCCTTCCTTTGCTAATCCCCGCAATTGGCCGATTTTTGTTAGTTAATAATTCGTTAACTAAGTCGAATTTCGAAAAATGGTATTAGACATTTCGATTCAAGTCATTGATATGTACATGTAGTCCTCCGCTTGACTACATGGAAGCGGACACCCTGTATAATCGAGTTACTCGGTTAAATTAAACGTGAAAACGAACGAATAATAAAGTAGACAACGATGTTTATTTCCAATTTCCCCGATTCGTTAACTCGTTTATCACATTTCCGATTATACAACGCATTAACGTGTAACGTAAGTGAAATAACCTAATGTATAGTCAGCAAGTAGTATGCTTTAATATTTCCCCGTCAGACCGTAATTTTAACGCAACGTAGCAATACATTGATAAACGATCCCGTTCTATTTAATTAGACTTTGTATTAAATTTCAAGCGATAATCCGTACTTGCGTCTTAATTAATTTTCTATTAACGAAGAAGTCGTTCAATTAGAAAATAATTATCGGCCTGTGTTTACCGTAAAACTTTTCTCTCGTTTATATAAATCAATGAAAACTTTACTAAGCAAAGTTAGCAAATGTTCTATTCTACAAAAATTCTCGAGCCAAATACGAACTTGATCTCTATATCAGAATAGATTGGTAGAAATAAAATTTTTTATCGTTGCCCGTATTACCTAGCAAGATTAAAATTAAAAAAAAAAAAAAAAAAAAAGTTAGCGATACCCGCAGTTTTTATTCATAGAACCTTGTTACGAGGTACACGCTTGAAACGTGACACAGAGTGCGCATAAAACGTCGTGAAATTACCATCACGGAATGCAGTGAATCTCACATATGATTTTCCGTAAATCGATGCAACACACTGGACGTTCTCTCTGCCTTATCGTACGCTCGTAATTATAGTCACCAACGGCAGCACCAGCCAGCAAGTCTCTCCAACGTTCACTCGAGCGTATATTTTTCCGTACGATAGTAATAAAAACATCGGTGGAACGTATCAAGCGAATTAACTTTAATGAATTGCTGCGACGTTCGTTCGTTCCGTAATTCGAACGCCCCCGATGACCTTTGTCCAGCTTACGTATATTCTACGTTATAACGGTTACTGTAAAAATAAATGAAATATAGGGAGAATGTGAGAGACAAAGCGAATATTTATTATACTTTGTCTGGGTCACGTAAATGTAACGAAAACATGTAAAAAAAAAAAAAAAATGGTACTCCGAAAAATAAATAGATCGTCGTCACAGACTACGTGAGCGTAAAATAATTGTTTTTATTTATTAAAAATAGGTCTTTTAGTGAAATACATACGCGTGTGTCACGTACACGTGTAATAAGCGTAGCGTAGAATTGTCGTCGACGTAATTCGATTCGATGTAACATTCCGTGCCCCGACATCGTTCAACATGCTACATTTCCATGCTTTTGGTACATTAAATTAGATATTACGTGTTACAAGTACGAGGAACATGAAAATGGAATAGGGAACATTTAATGAGGGTTATATTCAAAGTTACGCTTCGATTTGCATGAACCCAGAAAAAAAAACAGGAAATTGAGGGAATAAAAAGGAGGTATTTTTTAAAGATTTTATCGAGGAATGAACGAATTGTTTGTTATTTTTTGAATGAAATTAATTGGAGTTTTTCGAGAGTCAACTTAATCATCGACTCGTACTACTTCCGATCGCCGGGCGAAGTAGTACGAATCGAAAATAGCCGGACGTCGATCACGAACGTCTTTTTACCTTCTCGGGGCGAACTTTCTTCTTCCGGGGAAACGCTGAATTAAACTTCGAAAAAAATAGTTTGGAGGAACGTGGAAGAGATCCCAATTACGCGACGGATTTGTAGTTAGTGAGTGTTTATTGACAATGAAAAACAAATTGCTTTGCCGTGATCGTTTAAGTCGAAGTTTAAATTGCCGAACGGTATTTCTGTTTTTTTTGTTAACTTTTGCTCGTACAACAAATTCATTTTTTCACAAAATAAATGTCAATACTCGGTCTTCGCGTATTGTTGAAATTTATGAAATTAACTTACAATTAGCGATATCGCTATGAACGTTTAAGAATATAAAATATAAAAAATTTTAATTTGACAGAAACGAAGGTATCGATAAATTTCCATGAATTATTTTCAACGATACGGTGTGTCATTTTATCGACGATATAATGAATTTATCTATGCAGTGTTCATTAAGCGTTGTTCGTTAAAATTCACGGTTCTGTTCTTCTGCTGTATGGAAATCATATAACGTTGAATAAATTAAGTTTATTGTTTGATTAACTTTGAGTAAAATTAATAACAAGTACTAGTACATATATGTATATACAACTAATCAAATATAAATATACATTATATTAACTATCACAAATATGATATTCAAAAGACAATTTATCGTAAATATTTGTAATAATCTCAACAAAAAAAAAACACTATATCCCTTTGTGAATTCACCCCAACCTGCCTGTTCGATACGAAACAAATATTGCAAAAGAAAAGCATAGCTGTATCCAGATAACATATAAATAAAAATCAAAAATATTCTTACACTACGATCTTTCATTTACAATAAAATGTTTACTTAGTAAAATATAAAAATAATTTTTGTTTCAATCAAAAAAGATACAAGTTTTTGAATGGAATTAAATTTCTATACCTGTCAAAGTTTGGGCATTCAAAAAGGGAAAAAGTTTTCTTAAGAACTCGAAGAAAATCTTGGCGATACATAAACGTATCTACGTATTATGTATGTACATCTATAGACGCGAGTTCGTTAAGCCGCGTTAATATGATTAAAAAGTCTCGGTGCTTTAATTAAAGCGCGTTCGCCGTATCCCGTCGTGCGATATTCATAAGCGTGCTACGCAAACCCATCGTGAGAACTCGGCGTTCGATAACACGTGAAACTCGCGACGGACGTGCGAGCTTTGTTGCCTCCGCAAGCTCCCCGCAAGCTCCACGCAAGCTCGCGCTTTATACCCATCGTTCTCTTATTGTTAGACCCTTCCCTTTTTTTTTTCGAGCAGTACTTCGTACGAACCGATATCGAGCCGATAATCGGACGGTTATCTTCTCGTAATGTCCTCGTTCTTCCTTGTAATCGTTTCACTGATCACTTTTTCCCAATCACTTGTTCGATCTTCTTTTTAAAAATTGATTGCTGAATAATTGTATTAAGTGAGAGTCTGTTAATAAACCCATATGTGTCAGAAACGTTTACTTCGTCATAAAAAATGGTCAGAGTTTAGAAATATTCAAATAAATTGTAGATTAACAATTTTTTTTTTTTATATATATTAAAGTATTTGTATAATTATGGTTAAATATGATAAAGGTTAAATTTTTGATTCTGCAAGAGCGCGTACGTCGATCGAATTGAGAACCACTGTAAGCTCTGTGTGACGTCAGAGCGAGAAGAGCGGTGTCGAGTGCTTATTCGAGGCAATGGTGCCGCTGGAGTTGGCCGACGATGGCCATGGAGTGGGTCACGAAAGAGAATTTTTCCTGATGTGTTTAAGCCTCTCGTCGCTATCGATCATACAGAGAACGAGAGAGAGAGAGTGTGTGTATTCGAACGTTCCTTCTCACTCTCTTTCCCGATAATTAATTTGACGCCGAACGTATCGGTGAACATTTTCTCTCCTCAGTCATTACTGACCCATTTTTGGCAACAATAAAGTACTAGATTCGATGAGCTAGAGATATAATCAAATATAGGGATCATTAACTTTCGAGAAGGATCTACTTTACCGACTGACCCAGTTTTCACCAATATTAACATCATTTCTGTGGAATTACTTCATTGTTTTTACCGGTATCAAAATGTTGTAAAAGAAAAATAGCTTATGTTACGTATCGAATGAATTCTAGTCCGATTTGCAGCGTGTTATTAGGTGAAAAACGTATAAACATCCGACCTAACCTAAATTCTTACGATCTAGTTTAGTTCCAGGTAGTCCCACGGGATCTTCACAAAATTTTGCTCAAAGCGAGAAAGAAACGGTCGTGGTGATATTATCGTCTCGGCTACGAAGGTTGTCTACTTATATTACTTCATCGAATTTTACGAGCGTTCCGTTTCGTATCATCGCGAGAAAAAGCATCGGGATTCTTTTGGCAGCGCGGTGGTCGGCCATTACGTCGATACGCGATCGTCCATCCAAAGATCGTGGCGATCCCGTCGATTTATCGGTACGTTGACTCGGCGAAAGTAGGTAGGTATAACAACCGAGTGTTCCACGCCAGGAGGATCGTAAAATCCCACCCAGATTTTTCTCGTAAAACTGACGGCGATCGTTTCGAAAAGCTGGGACTGTTTCGCCGATGATACCTCGATATCTCCAACGGTCTACGTTTCCCTCGATAATATTTATTGCACCTTTTACTGGTCCTTCGAGGGTTTCGTGTTTACGTATTTTATAGTTACACGATAATTTATTTAAGAGAACCCAGCCACCATTTTATATCGTTATTTGCTATTCATTCGCTGGTAGAAACAAATAATATTAAAAGAATAAAAATAATGTTTCCAACGAAGAACGTATCTTATTGTGACTGGGAAATGGGTTAGTCGGTAAAGTAGATTTCTACTATCATTTTATAAAATATGTCGTTTATATTCTATATTTCATCAAATGATATATGTACCATATATGTACAACAGATTGTTTAAAAATGGTAATATAGCTTCTTACAATAATTTAATTTTCTACACACGCACCCATTCGCGTGAACATATATCGTGGTACCACGAGAATGTAAATATACATTAAAATTCTGATCTCATACCGGGTACAATTCTTCCATTTCCTTCCTTTCCACTTGTGTCCAATAAATATTCGAGGAATGCTTTCGCGGAGAATCACGGAATAACGAGGAATAAATTATTTAGATAAACGTCGCTTATTACGTCCCGAAAGTTTAACGGTGCCGAGGAGGAGCCTCTACGAGCGATTACGGCCTCCCTCTCTCACAAAGTGTCCTCTCGCGAGGACGTACCGCCTTCCAGAGAACTTGGAACTTTCGGTAGTCCTGGAATCGAGAGAAGGAGATAGAGAGTGTTGCGGGTGGTAGGTTAACCGGAACTTTGTTCTGTTCCCTGTATCCCGCGACGTGGCATCCATTATAATGTATCGCAAGTTCGGAGTACGAATGAGTCCCGAGATGTTGCCTATACTACTTGAAGCCCCTTGTGTTTGCTTTCTACTAAAACGTCAGACTTTTGATGGATCTGTTCGATCACAAGAGATACAGGTGATCCAGGTATGGAGCATGACATTTTATGTCCCAACTAAACCCAAAGAACAATTGATTTAGCTGTTTGGACTTTTAGATCCATTAAAAAATTGCCTGTTAATTTCACTCAACGTTTTATTTCCTACGATTAACCCTTTTTTTTCTCCTGACCTTTCATGACACACATCACGAAGCAAGTTGCGTTACAATGAGCCCCAACCCTATTATCAACGTAACTGTGGAAGAACTCACCGCGTGATCGAATCGATTGGAGAACTCCGACGTTTGCCGTTTGATTTACCCTCGCACTCGGAACTCGATAACACGAAACTGGGTCTTGATAACCGATTTGCCACTGGCAAATGTACGTATATACATACATACATACGTTGGTATATACCCATATCGAGTACATTCGAATGGTATATCTCTTTTAGCTGGATTTTAATTGGGTGGAGGCACTAATCTCGCTCGAGCCAAGCTCCCGATGTTTTCTCCAATTTTTTTTAACGATAAGAAGGTCTAACGTAATTACTCTCTCGAACGTAGCTGGAAAGATAACAACGTCGTAATAACTTTTGTTTCTCTTGTCTTTTTCGAACACAATTCGACGTGAAACGTATATTGGATATATTTTGTACAAATACAAATGTAATTGACAATTAATATGATATATTAAGAGAATATATTGTAATATATTCATAATATCATTCGATATAACTGTTCTATTTCCAATCATGTTCATTTTTGTAAAATGTACTTGCATATATCGTCGATCGTTTCACGAAATATCTCGTATCTAGATTTTATCGACGTCGATGCCACGTCGTCATACGTTAATGCCACGTTAAGCCTCGAGGAAATCGCCGTAGGAGAGGCGAGAGAAGAAGATATCGACTCGTTCATATTCGCCTCCCTTTTTCCTCGTTTGTCTCGCACTTATATCCTCGTAGGAAAGAACTACGAGGGGGCTACGGACCGCTCTTTGTCAAACTCCTACCCCGGCCTGCCCTACCGATTTTACCGTTCTCATCGAATATTTGCGTGAAGTTGCGCTTCTATACAGGGTGACTCTTGTAAAATGGACATTTTCGCACGTTTTAATAATTCAGTATACGGGATATGTGCGATAACTTATTATTTATGAAAAATGTAACGTTATGAAATTGGTAATAATATAGATTATAATATTAGAGAAATATAGAAAATATATTAGAAATTGTTACATTGTGACATAGCTGATATATTAAACTATATTATAATATAATTCGTATTGAAGGACCAAGTTACAAAAGTCCCTAAGTCCCACCTGATACCTTTTCTATCCCATGCATGACATGTTCTACTCGTTGATGTATAAGATAAAAAAAGTCAAAAAGTAGACTTAAAGACTTTTGCAACTTGATCCTTAAGTTAGAATGCTCCTGTAAATTATTTGATTCGAAAAAAAAAGTTTTATCATAGTAAATGATTTGCACTGATTCAAATTGTACATGTTTCACGAGACACCCTGTGTACCGTGGAGCCGGATTTATCATTTCTCGAATATTCTGATAGCCGTGGAGGAAAGAAAGAGGGAAAAAAGGGAAAAGTAGAAGAAGAAAAGGGGCCGATCGTCTGACAAATGCGACCGATCGACGAAACTTTATCTCTCTTTCTCTCTTTCTTGTCTTCGCATTGACTTACTCTTTTACTCGAGGAGAGAAAGAGAGTTCATCGAATAATCGCCTACGTCTACGTCGAAAACTTCTTCCGAATAATTTATAAAGCGTGAGACGTCGCCAAGAATTGAATAAAAGCGGATACGATCGGCCCTCCCAACGGGCAAGCACCGATAACTTCTTCGTTTAACTAAGGTATTACTGCCGTCGAAGAATCGCCGCCATTTTGTTGAAGGACGACCGATGAACGACGCTTTTAATGGACCCTTTATACTGGCACGACTTTCTTATTTACTCGATCCCTCCCCTACCCAACGATTCCCTACGAGAAAATAAACACTGAGTGCGTTTCGTCGAATCCTTTTCTTCTTTTTCTTTATGGTTTACATTACGTAGCTTGAAAAATTTATATCTTCACTGCGAAGAGACCTTCAGAGATAAGGGGGAAGAATATTAAGAGCATTATTTGTGTCCTTATTTCAATTTAAAAAATATGGAGTTATCGATGATACTTTTTTATGGGAAATGTTACAAATAAATATATTAACGAAGAGAAGAAATTCTATTAATCTCGAAATTACATAGACCATACGTATCTTCCACGAAATAAAATTTCCCTGGCACGCGTACCTCGCAAACTTTCGTGTCATTCTATACGTTTCTCGTTCTAAGTGAAAAAAAAAAAAGTTTTCTAGGATAAATTACGTTCGTTGGACTTTCCACTTACTTACACTTGGCGGGTTTCTAGTTACGTCTTTGATATCATAGTGACTGATAACCCGAATTCACAACTTTAGAAGTTTTAAACGAATTTGAGGGAAGTAATAAAGGATGACATGAAAAATAAGAAAAAACTATGTAACGAACTTTGCGAATATAAAATCAATGTAACGAGAATGCAGTGTAAAAAAATTACTTTTTACAATCCCGCGAGTAGCGTTACAAAAGAGACTTTTAAAAAAACATGAACCTTGTTAAAATCATTTCTGTGAAAATAGAAACGAGAACAATTTGTAGCCATACAAAACCATTTATTTCACACGGTAAAACACATACTCTCTTTCTGCCCGACGGATGGAGAGGTTCCAAGGTAAAAGTTGATTAGAACAAAGAATCGTTGTTTTTAAGTAATTAGTTAGAATCGATCCTTTGAAATTGCAACAATGAAAATTCGAACCGTTTGCACCCGTGCAATTAGTCTACGCTTATTGGACAGTTCTCGTTGTATCGGATTTACTTGGACGGAACGATGCGTTCGTAGAACATATCGACAGTCGGATACGTGTAGAACGGTGGAAACCTATGACCTATCCTCCAAATTTCTCTTACACCTCGATGTATTATCGATCAGAGAGTCTCCTTTATAATTTCACACCTCTGTGGAACTTGGTTCGCGCATCGGTTACGTTATGCTGAATTATAGTAATGGGAAGTAAAAACATTTATTGGAAATTTCAACGAAATAAATTATATTTAATTTATATAATATATTAATATAGCTACCAATATATCAATATATTAATATATCATATATTAAATATATAAATATATTAAATATATTAATATATCATATATTGATATATCGATATATTACTAGATAGATTAATATATTTACGTTTATATTTCCCATTCCAATTTTTCTCTTTACGATTGCAAGCTCGGAAAGTTCCGAACGCGTTCGAATCCTTCTCGGTAATCGAAACCGTAGATATAACGCGAGCCTTTTCCGTGGTCGAGCTCGTATTTATGTAAGTCACGGTAATGGCGCAGATCCAACGGATTTTAATGCAAGCGCATCGAAGCGAAGACCGCTTCTCCCGGTCGAAGGACTCGGATTTTCCTTCACTTCCTTCCACCTCCAACCATTTCTTCCTTTTTTTTTATTCTCTTTATACGAGAAAAGGAAGGGAAAACGCCAGCGGCACGCCGTTTAAGCGGTCATAAGGCTTTCCGAAAGAGCTGCGTCGACGATCTCGCTGAGTATATATGCAGTTTTCGTTGAAAAGTCATGTTCGATGAAGGGGGCATACACTTTTGATAAAAGCCACTTTAAATTAAATTTAAGATGTTAGAGAAAAATCTTTCTAAGGAAGTATTAGATATGGTATTTGTGTAAGGAATTATGTTACACTATTATACACTAAGGGTACTATAATGTACATGTTGTTCAACATACGACAAATATGAGTACTAAGATCTTACACTACATGTACACAATGTAAACTGTTTGCATAGTAGCACTATTATATGATATATAATGTAAATAAATAGTGTAAGTAGTGTTAGAGTTATATTATGATACATAGTGTAATAGTGTAAGAGTTATATTATGATAAATAATGTAAATAGTGTAAGTAGTGTAAGAGTTATATTATGATACATAATATAAATAGTGTAAGTAGTGTAGTCGTTAGTATACTAGTACTATAGTAGTGAGAGTACATATATACGATATATAGAATACGAAGGCAGCAATGGGCAAGGCGTCGGTGGTACCTTTCGGTAGACGCATTGGCAAACAACGACGTTCGGGGCATTTGTAATTCAGATAAACCGTGAGTCCGAGCAGCGGATGTGGTACCCTGCTCCCTGAAGTTATGGGTTCCGCTTTGTTCCGCATAAATGCTCGCGGTAGGCGCTCGCGCGCACGCATTGCACAGCTAGTAGTCGTTTTAGTTGACCCTGGGTGTAGAGAAATTCGACTGGCTGTTGACTACCGTGTGTGAGCGCGCGCGCGAGTTTGCGTGTTTGCGAAGCTGTCACCATCTGAAGCACCCTACACACCCTCCTCTTCCTTACTTCCTTCCTTCCTTCCTTTCTACACACCCTTTCCCACCGTTTTATCGTCCTTTCAACGATCGTTGCGCGTTCCTTTCCGCTGGTACAGCATGCGAATGTCGCGAGACGTTTTCGGAGTGACTTGGTGGAATGGAAATTCTCTGATCTTATTTTTAGTATGCCATATACACTGGAAATATTTCTAGATATCACTTTTTATTACTACTGTACCAGACGTATGTGTATTATGACTACGACTTTACTGTAAAATATTTTGTGTACCTATACGATTACACTATTGCAAACAGTATAGTATCGTGTACTACTGTCTATTAACACAGTATATTATGTTATAACAATATTATCTAGAAATAATTTAAAAAATGAACACTAGATCATAAATCACACTAAAATCAGGTATACCATACTCTCATGAGACTCAAGAAACCACCCAGTTCATTTTTAACAAACATACGTATACACATCTTGAAAAAGATGTGGCGGGCCTTCGGTACTAGTTCTAAAGGCAGTGAAAAATATAGTGCAAGTGTACACCGTTAAAAACATGTCGATAGGAGAGGAGGAGTCGAGGACGCAATATTATTCGGGTGTACTCGTGAGACGACAGTGCGATGGCTCTAGCGTAGACGTTGAAAATAAAGTCTGGCTGGCAGCCATTCCCCTAGGGATCATCGTGTTCGTTCGCAAGAATCTTGCAAACGAGAGGTGAGTGCAGCCTAGCTTACTAGTGGTAGCAGGTGTGTGCGCGCGCGTGTACGGCAGCCCTCTCGCTCCCCTTATATTAGAATTCCACGGATTTTTCTCACCGAATTCCCCTACCGAGATTCCGTCGAGTGCGTTATCGCCAGGACAGAGCCTTTTCCACTTTTACCATTCTACCTTTACACTTTGGAACGCCGAGAGAGGACCGAATGATCCTCGATGAGAAATGGATTTGCTCCTGGTCCTGCTTCCTTTTAATCAACGTCCTCCTCAGTGGAGATCCTTTTTATATACTCGCTCGATCAGAACGTCTATCCTTTTCTTGTATGGGGAAGGAAGTGAGTTTGTCGGTTTGCTGGATTGGTAGCTTGACGTCGATAATTGATGACTGAGGTTAGGATATTTGCTAGAATAGTGTAGAGTATGTATTTGCAGACAAGTATACATATGTTATACTGTAGTGTAGAATAAAAGTGTATGAGTAATGCCAATTTAACTATAACACTATAATTAGTGTAAATAACGTCGATAATTGATGACTGAGGTTAGGATATTTGCTAGAATAGTGTAGAGTATGTATTGCAGACACGTGTACATATGTTAGAGTGTAGTGTAAAGAAATAGTGTAGAATAAAAGTGTATGAGTAATACCAATGTAACTATAACACTATAATTAGTGTAAATATAGTGTGCTTCATAGTACATATTGTAAATTTAGTATATGTGTATCTATATAAGAATAGTTTGTAATAAAACCAGGTAACACATTCTTGTCTTCTTATATCCCACGTTCACGCGTCTCGAAGGAACTTTATCTCCTTTCTTTATTCTACTCCTTGGAAAAAAATTCTTCGCCTTCACCTGAGCTATCGTGTTACTCGAGCATGAAAAAGTGTACGAGCTAGAAGAACGTACGTGCGTGGAACAAATGATAAAGTGTTTTAACACAGGTGTATAACGTTTCACAAGAGATTTTAAAAATTCGACTCAAAGGAATACCTTCTTCGGTAGTAAAACAGATTCACGTTCCACTCTTCGTTCGAATCGAGCCAAGTTTCTACAAGAAACGAACCGCAGACTCCATGTTTTTTCGTCTAATTTCATTAGAACGTTTAAAAGAAACAAACAGGCATTTCCTTACGTGCAATACTGAAGGAATAAGTGAATTTAATAAACGGGAATGCACTTATTACTTCTAGCAAACGTATCTCTCGGACCGAGTTCAACGTTTTTTATTCGAACGAGAAAAGCTTCCGTTTGTTTATCCAATATATGAAGTGACCGAAGGCGAGCAATCGATATGATTATTATCGTTCGCGTGTTTTACCTTTATATACTGAAAATAGCTATAAATAACAGTCAATAAAGCAACGTGAAAGAAGGTCATCGATTGTTTTTAATAGCTAATTAATGCTCGTTGATTGTGGCAACGCCCACCGAAAATACTCCCTACTAATTTCAAAGAGGTACGCGTTTCAACGATTCTCGCTCACTTTTACGGTTCAGTAAAATTTTTACGCAGTATAATGGCCCGTCCGGCTGGCTCAACATTATAAAGCGAAATAACATTGTGTGTGAGAGAAAGAGACAAGGGTGTAAAAGTGGCTCATTGTACCACTGCGCGAATTCATTTCCACAGAATGTAATTATAACAATTGTGCATATAAAATATAGATTGCGTTCTTATTATCTCGTTCCTAAAAAGTGATATGGAATAAATTTGAACTTCTATACGAATGATTTATGGTCATGCAAATATAACATTATATTTCTATATCATATAATACAGGGTGTCCGCTTTCATATAGTCAAGCGGAGGACTACATGTACACATCAATGACTTGAATCGAAATGTCTAATACCATTTTTCGAAATTCGACTTAGTTAACGAATTATTAGCTAACACAGATCGGCCAATTACAGCGATTAACAAAGGAAGACGATTTGTTAGTTAATAATTCGTTAACTAAGTCGAATTTCGAAAAATGGTATTAGACATTTCGATTCAAATGATTGATGTGCACATGTAGTCCTCCGCTTGACTACATGGAAGCGGACACCCTGTATAAGAATAATTTCTTAATGCAAATCGTGATTAACTCAGAAAATCGTTCGATATGGTTGCTAACTGTTCGGAATTCTTCGCTCGAAATCCACACCACTTCCATATACTTAGGGAAGTATTTCGAAGGTACGCGTTATGGGTACCGATGAGGTAAAACGTTGGGGTAATAAAGCCATAGGAACGTAAGGGGTGCCTTCGAAACCTACCCTTTACTCACACCCAAATCCTAGCCCTCTTTACCTCTTTCGATGCGTAGCCGAGCCGACCAAGCACGTCCTCCTTTCACCTTCCTCAACATCGATACCCAGACTAAGTGATTTCTCAGGACTTAAGTTTCCCCTAGCAGCCAGCCGTAACCCCCACCACGATCTTGCGAAAATATCCGGCCACGTAAAGAGGATTCGCGAGCTCCAGGGCAGGATCGGTGAATTTATTGGACGAAAACTTCTGAGCCATTTAGCGCGAGCTCCTCGATGAGCAGTTTAAAAGTGGACTTGCCAAGTTTTTCTTTTAAATTCGGACAAGTAACTGTCCGAGGTAAGTTATCGCTCCGAGCGAACTGTCGTATTTAAAATAAGTCTGTGGAGTTAAAGCACCTGAGTTTACATTTTTACGAAAGTTTCTGAGATGTAATAATAATATTTTTAATTTTCTACGCAATTTATTTGTAATCATTATCAACAGGCAATTAAATAATTGTGTCATATAATTTTTTGGCCAATAAAGTTCAAGCTTGCTTGAAGATAAACCAAGGGCGTGATTCACCCCTGGCTAACCCCCTTTTTCTCTCCTTGACATCAAACTTCACTCTTTCACCCCTTTTCTTCATTTCCTCCCTCATGGTATACCGAGGTCTCTTAATACGAAAATCGATTATTAATCCAGCACGAGGAGGGTAGTGAAGGGAAATCCTTCCGATCTCTTCTTTTTTTTTCCCCCCTTCCTTTTACGAGGGGTGGAACTTCCTGCTCGACTCTCTAGCAGCGTTTTACCCTCCACAACGTTAGGTATTTAATGTAAAACCGGCTACCAGTCGGGATTAGGTCGCATCAGGAGACAACGCGTTAGCCGCATGGGGGAGAGAACGAGCAATTTTTCATTCTTAATCGATGTTCGTTCAGGGGTGTTTCCTTGATCGAGGGATATTTCGATCGGTGCACTTAAATAAATGAGCTGTCTCTGGTTAGAAGTTTATTTCTTATTTGCCTTTTTTCTCGTCCAAGTCTTGAGAAATTATTTTATTTATTTAAAAACAAAAAGCTCTTCTTTAAGAACCCATACACGTTATATCTTGCCTTATTGAACAAATGTCGGTCACCTGTGACCTTCGAACAGGACAATTGATGATGAATCGAAGATGAGCTGTCGATGGGCTCGATATTTTCAATTAAAAAGTAGCGATCGGTCTAGCAGCTTGAACTCGTCATAATAATTCGTCGATATGGGTGTCACCGTTTCTGTCATCGGGCGTCGTCCACGGTGCACTTGCTATTATTACGCAGTCGCTGTACCAGCAGGCAACATCACTAAAGTGATTTCCCAACGGACATTGATGTCGAGTCGCACCGTTCCTCGTCGTCGTGTTGCTACTCGTAACTATTGACCGACCGTTCGTCGTGTATACTTGCCTTTCGATCACCTTCAATGTTCGAGCGATCGTCATACTGGATCATCTCGCTTCAGAAACCAATTTTTTTGTTATAAAATATGCGTGGCACGATTTGAAACAATTGTCTGTTCGATACGACTACATGTACCTAGATGGTATCTAAATTATGTAGATATATTTATTTTTTAATATTACACTGATATATCAATATACAGGGTGTCCGGTTCCATGTAGTCAAGCGGAGGACTACATGTACACATCAATGACTTGAATCGAAATGTCTAATACCATTTTTCGAAATTCGACTTAGTTAACGAATTATTAGCTAACAAAGATCGGCCAATTACAGCGATTAACAAAGGAAGGCGATTTGTTAGTTAATAATTCGTTAACTAAGTCGAATTTCGAAAAATGGTATTAGACATTTCGATTCAAGTCATTGATGTGTACATGTAGTCCTCCGCTTGACTACATGGAAGCGGACACCCTGCATAATATGTAATAGAAATCATAAGTATATTAACCCTTTATAAGGTAAAATGAATATATTTACCACCTTGTAATTATGGTATAATACCTAAATTATGATTCAAGTAGTATTTATTTTGCACCAACCATTATTTATTCGTTATGCCCTATAAAGGATTAATTACACATTACATTAATATATATTGCACTTCGCATCATTTCCTTTGATCCCTACTATTTCCACCTTCCCGTACTTCTCGAGAAACGTGTGAGCTACGAGCCGTGAGCCATGCGAGTACGCCAGATTCGCATAATTTCGAGTACACGCGCTCCTCCCGGTCAAAGGTCCCCCATGGGACACGTTCCTTCGCCATATTCAAGTCACGGCCATTACCAGTCCTCTCATTAAACGAGAGCTTAATCAGTTTTGCAATTTTTAGTCCCGACCCTTAACGCTCGCTACCATCAGACGAAGTAATCGTGTAGCAGGAACTCAAAGCAACTTCTTATCTACTTTTACTTTCTCGTAGAATGTTATGGGCGAAACCAAATGATTGGAGATAGTAATGTAGTGAAATAATGTAATACTAGTGTAATTTAATGTTCAATACTAGTGTAGTGAAATAATGTTATACTAGTGTAATGTAATGTTCAATACTAGTGTAGTGAAATAATGTAATACTAGTGTAATGTAATGTTCAATACTAGTGTATTGAAATAATGTAACACTAGTGTAATACTTAGGCTAGTTTGTAAAATGATTGGAGATAGTAGTGTAGTGAAATAATGTAACACTAGTGTAATACTTAGACTAGTGTATAAAATGTTTGGAGATAGCAGTGTAGCGAAATAATGTAACAAGATAGTGTAATAGTGTATACAATCCATTTAACGCATCACCAAACCCCACAGTCATATTTATAACAAAATAATATGTTATGTTGCAAAGTTTTTGTTAAAAACCGTCCGGCAACCACGTCCTACGCTGATAACGAATCGAAACGATTTATCGTCACGATTCGTTGTGTTCTCACAAACCCGTAAATTCAGCGAATCGGTAACCGTGCTCTAATCTTCCCTCGCTATAGTTACGAGACGTGGAAGGGCAAAACAAAAAAGAGAGAGTGGAAAAAAATATTGCATACATGTTACTCTGATCTGGCTTACACATATACATATGCATATTACGTGCCGTTTATCTCAAACGTATCGTCTTTCTGTGGGACGAACACGAATCGGAAACGAGATTACGCAAAACGAGAACGTACGAGAGTGGCGTATAGAACGGGGGAAAAAGAAAAGTGGCGAGAGAAATGGGGGGGAGGTAAGCGAGCCAATAGCCATTTCTACCATAATTTCAATCGAGAAAGTGAAAACATTCGCTGGCTACCGAGTCACGAGCGAAAAATGGCTACGCGTACGGAATATATTCTTCGTTATTGCCTATTATTTACTCGACCGACGCGTATTCTTTTTAGGAGTATAGATACACGGGTTAGAAAATTGCTTATCGATCTCGGTTTGAGAAGATCAATAGTTAATCTTTTGTCTGTCAGTGATTTAGAAAATAATACTTTTATATCTGTTTTTCTTTAAATTAAAATCAAGTGTTGGTTTTATCGAGCACTATAAACTATTTAACTATATTTTTACTATTATGTTATAAAGCCAGTACCCTTGTTTGTAATTACCATTACCTTTTTTAAGGTTACAGATGCCTCCAGAACATTTATGGAACTTTTAACGAAGTATCTCTGGGAAGAGACCTCGTACCAAAGTACCTAGAAGACCCACTACGATCCTGACCGTACACATAACCGCGATCACAACCGCACCCACCATCGCCGTTTGTTCTCCTAACGAATTTTCGTTATTTACGAAGCATGACTTTTTGATGTCCTCGGCTACTAGGTACATAACGAACTCGCACGAATGTTTGTTTTACGCACGACATAGGAATAGCAGTAGGGGGGAGGCTAGAGAGTGAGGGCATCAGGTGCGCCGCAATAAATTTCTACGAGTTTTCATTGAAATTGCATATTTCATTGGTGGGTAGAAAAGGAACGAACTTTATTCAACGATTAAATATTCGTTACCGTCCGTCATATCGACATGAAAGCGACAGATAAAAAGGGCGCCGAGTTGTTTCCATTAAAATTGTTGTATCAAAAAATAGCACAAAAAACAGAGAAGCAAAAAAGACAATGGCTTTCATCGACCGTTCGTTTATTTTCGGGAAGCTTGAATGCCACTAGGGCGAGTATTAATTAATAAACATTACGAATATTAGTAATTTTGTTGGTGGTAGTATAAATTGTCTTAACGAAAACTAAATGAATAAATTTATTATACTTCGTACACTTTTCGATGTGAACCATTTTCGTAACTTTCAGTGAATACTATCCAAAAAATTTGTAAAGTTTGTTTGATATTACGAGTGAAAATTTCAATCGTACGTGAAATTCTTGGTATGGATGATTTAAAATGGGCACCTAGTATATATCTATGTACATATATACATGTACCCAGGGCTATTATTAAATAAATATAAATTTTACTTCCATCTCGTTTAATTAAATCGTTTCTTTCTCTCTCTCTCTCTCTCTGTTATTCTCTCTTGGAAATCGGCCGATAAAACGCGCAACGCTGGAATATTCGATCGTGACGCAAATCCGGAAGGTTCCTCCTCCATACCTCGATATCCTCGTTCCGTTCGAGCGAATATCGCGAAACGAAAAATACGAGGAAGCAGTCGATGCAATTAATTGTCAAAGACGATGCAAGTTTTATCTATTTTTTTGCATACACGTAAAACGCGTTGTTTGGCTGCACACTCTACAGAATAATGTAGTAAGAACAATAGGAATATAAGACATTGTTATTGGAACGATTGATTAGACGGAATATGTGTTCTAAGTATCGTAATGAGAATAAATAGTTCGAAAAGTGTAATTATAAGTAAAGTACATAAAAGTTGCAAAGGTAGAAACATTAGTGTAAGTAGTCTACTTCGGAGTAGATCTTAAGTGTGATTAGAGTTATTACCTAGTATTATTCGAAATGTATGTAACAATAAGTGTACTTAGGTAAATGTAAGCAGGAAGCCAACAGAGTTATGCTAAAATAAATGATGGAATTAGTGTAGAAAAATATAAATAACGAGAGACAGATAGAGAAAATGGCCGAGAAATGAAGAATAGAGCGATAGAAGAGAAGTCGTAGAGGAAAAAAAAGGGAAGGGAAGACAAGAAAATATTTCAGCCATGTGCACGTTCGAGTTGTTGCCAAAAAATATGAAAAATCTCTTGGCCGTGATCCAAAACGTAGAGAACGGACGGAAACCGCGAGAGCCGCACGCGCGGAAACCGCACGCACGGCGAGTAGCCAGAGCTCACGACGAAGGACGCGTTTTATTTTCTTTGGGTATACAGGGTGACCCATGTAATTCGATCACTGCGAACGATACTTCAGTGTTACAAAAAAAATTAATAATTATCTGTTTTAATTAGCATAAGAAATTAAAATAATAATTATATTTCGAATATAGAAGGTTTTTCTTAAAATTATCTTCTTTTTATAAAACTTCCTTAAATATACCTGGCTATAAGAACTGGGACACATTGTATATACTCACACGTGTACCGGCTTTATGTCATGCTGGCGGTTCAGCTACGTACAAGGCATGTTTTTCGTCTTGGACATCGTAATACGTCGATGTAGAATATTCTACGAGAATTCTCGCGAGCGACATTAAAGGGAAATTACATTTGAGAGAGGAAGGACGTTTTTAAGCGTAATGAACTCCTGTGTAGAACGCCTTGTGAATGCATGTTTCATGAATACAGCTGACCTCGTCGTTCGGTATCTCGTTACTTAATATCGTATTCTTACGTTAATTAAGAATAATCTGTACGTTGTATAAAGTACAGTATGCTTGATGCTTAATTAAAACAAAAGTCTTTTGTGCAATACCTTCCACAGTGTCACAATGTATATTAAAAAAAATATTATAATAGTGTACACTATTCACACTATTTCACATTACCTTATTTTTACTATTTTGTGTATTACTATGTCTATTATAATAGTGTACACTATTTACACTATTTCACATTACCTTATTTTTACTATTTTGTGTATTACTATGTCTATTATAATAGTGTACACTATTTACACTATTCCACATTACCTTATTTTTAGTATTTTGTGCACTACTGTCCAGTGTTAAAACGTATATTACAATGTAGATTATAATAGTGTACATTGCTTACACTATTTCACATTACATTATTTTTAGTATTTTGTGTTTTACCCTCCACAGTGTTAAAACGTATACTGCAATGAATATTATAATAGTGTACACTATGTACACTATCCCACATTACTATATTTTATATTTTTCGGTCATTTCATTCAAGAGGCGATAGCTGTCCTCTTCAACCGTAAGCGACAAAAAATTGCAATGGCATTGATGACAGTTACGGTAAAAAAAAAAAAAAAATGGGAATTCGGAGTGAAACTCGTTACACCTCGAGAGAAGTATAAAATGGAAGTTTTCAACTTTTCCTCGATAAATCGACTCGTTAGCGGCCTCACCGTCTTTCCCTCCCCTGCACTCACTTGCTCGCTAGAGGGCGCTTCCCTGGTACCCTGAAAAATACGCGAAGCTTAAACGAAGTACGTGTCGCGAATTACCGAGCGTATTTTACAACATCCGAGAAGAACCAAGTGAAATTCTACTTCGCAAGAACGTCCGCCATTTTTCTGTTAAATCTTGAAGCTGTCCGCTACCGTCTTGTGGGAAGCAGTCGCGATCCTTCACGATGTTACCTCGCGACAATGGGCGGCCACGATATTTTATACGGTGACGTGAACTCGGATGTATGTGACAATGAGTTGTGCAAACGTAGATCTTGGACATATTTTTCGTCTTACTCGATGTCATATTTTAATAAAATCTTGATAATAAAGTATTACATATTTTTGACATTATTACCAAGGACCTGTTGATTTGCTAGGAAAATTATTAAGAGACTCTAATGTGAAATTTCTTTTATAGGGATTATTCGAGATTATTAAAAGAAAAAACTCGTATTATTCTCACGAATCGATCATTAATCATTGACGAAGCCTCGTTTAAAATTATTTCTTCACCCACGGAAACCGCTAATAAATCAATTCTGGTCTTAAACCAGAGAACGTTCTCGTTTCTTGCAAGTGGAATTTCAATCACTCTAACGAGCATATCATGCTATACGTAATCGCTGTTCTCACCGATTCTAGCTAATCCCCACTCTCCTGAACGAAATCGATCGTGAAATATCTGACTCGTACGAACGTTTCTTGTGTAAAATGGTCGTGGTTACTGGAAATGCATTGAAATAAAGTATTTTTATGTTAAATATATTCTGAGTATATTTTTAACACCCTAGACGTTAAAAAACTGTCATACACTGTCTGTGGCATCGTAGTTCCCAAACGGATGGACCGATTTCAATGCGGTTTTTTTTAATTGAAAGCTATTTAAATCAGGATGGTTCTTAGCTTCATTTGATAAAAATCTGTCCAGCTGTTTAAAAGTTATGAGCTCTTTTCCGAAATGGGTTAGGGATTTTTATAGACAAAATAAAGTTTAATAACATTAAAAATTATTTAAGGGTCAACAATAATTTAAAACTATTATTTGTTACTTTTCAAGGAATAGTTTTGTATCGGGGGTTTTAAATAAATTATTTAATTTAAATTTTATACACAAACTTGTTGCTCGCACTAATCACTCCAAGTCCATAATTAATTTGATACATCAATGTCCGAAAATGCGTGTACGCATGCGCGAAAAGTTGTTCACTTCCCGAAAGAAAGTAATCTCAGCTGATTGTCAAGGAAAGTAGGCCACGGATAGCGCCACGGAAAGTGAAGGAAAGGAAAGAAAAAAAAAAGATTAATTTCAGCGTGCCAGATTTGAGAGCTTTCGAGCGCCGTGCGTCGCGTCGCTTCGCTCGAAAGAAAAGCTCACAGCTTGTTTCATCTGATGTGAGAATAACGAGGGACGCCGCGTGAACATACATAAACCTACACATACAACCCGAGCTAAACACATAGATACGAAAAAGATCCCGGGCGAGGTGGGGGGGAGCCGTCTGTTTAAAAATCGCTGTGTAAATAACGAGAACCGTTCGTCGTTACGTCGAAGGTAACATTTTGTACGAAGACTTTGATCGCGCGAATGTTTGCGTTAGAGAACAAAAAAAAAAAAAAGGAGTGAGTCAAAAACACGATTTCCATCGAAACACCAGCGAGCATATTTCTTTTTATTTTTTCATTGGCACGTACATATGTACCGCACGTACAACCATTTCGAGTTTTTTATCGAAACTTTTCCGTACACTGGCTTGTCGTGTTTTTAATGTTAATAATCGATGTATACCTGAACGTTGATAACGTACAAAAAAAAAAGTTGCTAACAATTGCTGGAAATTTGTGGTCTCTACGTACGATGGAAATATTAATATTAAATAAAGTGGTATTTAAATATTTGCAATTAATGATGGTAGCCAAATTGTGGAGACCAGAGAATGCAAACTGCGGTTCGGTAACAAAGACACAAACTAGGGGTTGGTGATGTAGAATAGGGGAGGGTAGTTCGGGATGCACGCGATAATCTCTCGGACTTTTAGGAGGGTTGCACTAATCGTTGTCGCGACACGGCCGCTAGAGTGCGCGCCTGCCACAGCGCTTGCACCCTAGACTCGGCGCTAATTAGTTCCGGCTACGACGGAAAAATGTCGCAATTACGCTGCACCGAATGAAAGAGAGAGAGAGAGAGAGGGGACATTTTCGTGACGAACGACGAGAACGCGAGCTAAGAACGCTGACAAAGAAGGCTACGTAATCGCCAGGACGTTACCATGTGCTTCGTTTTGAGCAAGGGGTTGGTGAAAAGACTTAATTATGCTTGACTCGAGGATCCTACGTGTTCGTATAATCATGGATTATATTTTAATATTGAATTTGTAATTATTACATTTATTAAATAACATGTATTGTTTTGTTGTTAGAGTTTGTAGTGTACTATATGCATAGCAGGATTAACCCTGTAGACAAATAAGACCAATGTCTAGGGTTTATACTTTGGAGGGACCCCGGATTCAACAGAGTCCTGTACTTGTGAAAAATGATGCCTATATGTATACAGATATTTTTAAATTTATATTATGTTGATTAGTTTGATAATAGACATTCCTCTAGTTGATGGCCTAAGTTGTCAATGAACAAAACAAAATGGTATAAAACATGGTATTTGTCTCTGGAGGTTTAATCCAGTACCAACTATATGGATCATACAGGGACATAAATTCAACTCATAGGTTTCCAGGATTCACCTAAAAACAGATCGAGAAGAATGCCAACAAGGTTTGCGGTTAGGGTCACTTTAAAGAACCGGAAACTAAGGAACGATAAGAGGAACATGAAAGGCAAGTAGCCAGGAAGGAGAAAGCAGATCTTCCGAGGAGCGAAAAGTGGGTAGGAGGGGTGATGCGCCGGTAGTTTCGAACGTCATTCTCTTCAGCGAAGCTGCTTCTAGAGGGTAATTTAAATTCAAAGGACGCCGCAATTAAGGAAGAAGAGGACAAGAAGTAGAGGGCTGTTTCTCCCATCCCTTCTGCCCATTCTTGCGTAATTTGCGTTCGCCCACGTAAACGTCTTAATTCGTTACAATAGGCGCGATGAAAGAGTGCCGAATGGATATCGGTACGGCCATCTTCATTCGATTCAAACCCTTCACAATGCCCTTTCTCACCACCACCACTCGTCATTATCTCCTTGCCTTTTCGTCGCCCCTTATAATCGTATCGTTTCCTCTCGATCTCACGATTGTTTCCTTTCTACTTGACACTCGAGGGAGACCGCGGAAAATTGTTGAGATAAAAATTGATAAATATGACGAATCGAATGGGTGGACCAGGTGACCCAGTTTTATTTGTCATATCAGGGTTACCTTCAAAAACGTGACAACCATATATTATTTTTTATAAATGATAGGGATTGTGCCTGAGACAAAAGCGATCTTGAACTTTTGTCTGACGATTGTTACAAATACGATCTTTTCACATACAGGATAAATATGTTATCCTACCTAAGGTGACAATTTTGTAACTGGTTATGATTTAACTCTTGGGCTATCATCTTTGAGGCAACAATTTCATTTCAAATTATCTATTACTTATGTTCGAGCTGGTAATACCTAAATTACCAAATGTCATCAGACACCAAGTCCAAAGGCTTAAAAAGCACAGAATAAAGAAAACCATTTATCCAAGTCCACCATTCATAAAAATGAGCAATAAATCAATTACCTATCGTCGTAGTACGTATTTATCGTAAATGTTTTCCCATCGATGCGAACAAATAGATTCTTTCGTACCATGCAGAGGACAAACCACGCACCATGGTGATCGTCGTCGACAATTTCGTTGGTGATTCATTGATTTTGCCTAAGTTTTGCAGAAAGGAACGATTAATCAGGCCGGCTGGCTCCATCCCTTCTCGGTAAGCGACGGACTGAGTTGGGCTGTGCGAGGAGTGGGTGTGTTGAGTGGGAGTTGGTAGGTGGTAGTAGGAAGAGCAATATTTCAAGCCGAGATCACCGTGCGCTCGCCAACGGCTCTTTCTTCTTCGACGGCCATTAACTCGAATTACGGTCGCTTCGTCGGTCATCCTGAAAAGATGAACTTCGGAGGCTGCTGTGCATCCCCCTATAACATCCCCCGGAGTTATCCCTATCCAACGTAAATCGACTAAACGATCGGTGAATGGCGAAGGCTTTAAAATTATGTCCGATCGATAAAAGTGGAAGCTTTGTGAATCGATCGGTTCTGTAAAAAAATCTAGCTTAAAAGTTGATAAAAAAAGATAGTCATCTATAAAAAAGAAGTCAGTTCACTTTTAGAGACTACGTTCGAATCGCTGTTGAATTGTATCTTTAGTACTGTACAACTTTGGTATCCTATTTTATCATTATAATATTATTAATTATTACATGTACACAGATGTATTAATGCATTTAGGTTATTGAATCTGTAATCACGAGGCTACATGGAAAATGTATCGAAACGAATCGTTATCGGGCGATATACTTCGTTTATTGTAACATCTATATAATTTAGGTTATTAACTTTCAATTCGAAATAACAAAAACCCAATGTAATTTCGAGAGAATCAATGCTGGCCACGTTTAAGTGTTCCAATGCGTGGCATCACCATTTTCATAGGCGACTACGAGGCCACCGGCGCGTTCATTAAGAGTATTAATTACATGCGGTTACCAATTATACGAAGTGTACGCGACCTGCTATCGGGACACTAATTACAAAGCTCCAGCGCGTATCCATCTACGAGGAACGAATCCGAGCTTCGGGCTCCGTTTAAACTGGATTCCCTTGATGTGAGCGTTATTAATACGCAATTTCACAAAGAACCTTCGAAGAATTTCATTTTCAAAGGGCCAAAAGCCAGAAGGAAAGGTCAATCGGTTGGAAAGGATATATCCATCAGAATGGATAGTGAAAAATCTCATTTGAGTGCACGCCAATAAAGGCTAAGAGGAGAGAAGTGGCGACGAACTTTGTTATGAAATTAGAGGAATTCTTTTTTTAACGAGTTGATGTATACAAATTTGGAATATAACAAAATGAAATCCTGACATTGTCTTTTATTTAAAAATCGAATATTAACACGTTGACTGCCACACTAAATTTTTTACGAATTTGATTCTAAATAATTCTAACAAAATGCTCAATCTTATAAGTATGTAATCATAAATTACGTGTAATATAACAAAATAAGATTATATTCTTATTAATTATACCAGGTTATTTATGATCATCGTATTCTCACATAGAAAATAGGTGGCAGTCACGGGTGACCGGAATGGCATTCGACGCGTTAACTTAATACAAATCCAAAGAAATAAACTACGTTTCGAATTCCCAACGTTTACATACATCGTTGAACGCGTATCGGTGTGCAATACTTTTATCTCTTCCACCTTCTTCTTCTTTCTTGAAGTTCTAGCGTAAGAAAGTACAGCCGTGTACAAGTTTCGATTGTCGCGGATAAAATAAACGGCATTCGGCCTTTCCTTCGAACTCCTCCAGCCTCGGCCCTTTTCAAACCTTCTGTATCGCTTCTTTTCTACGGGCGACTACTCAACGACTTTCACGAAGGATGAGGCGAGGAGTGGGAGGGAGGGAAGGACTAGAGTTTACTCGTTCGCTCGAAACAGGATACAAACTGGATATCTACTTAACGTGACCATCGCGAATAACTTTTTCGTTTACCATTTCGACGCGGACTCAAAGTTACGTTGTCGTACGACGGACCGTGTGCCAGACGGTCGATGGCGCCGTCGTAACTTTTCAGCGCCGTGGACGTCGTCGTGAGAAGGAAAATGGAAAATCGACGCTTCGTTCCTTTCTCGTGATAGGTCGATCAGATTATTTTACTTTTCGATCATCCAGTCCAACCTGGTGCACTTCGCGTCCAATATTATATTTTTTTACATTTTCGATCGTTAATCATGATATTCGATATGGAATAATAAATTGTGATATTGTAATTTATAAATTGTGATAGTGTACATATTAAATAAATATCATATAATATACAGGGTGTCCGGTTTCAAGTGTTCAAGCGGAAAACTATGTGTGCATATCGATGATTTGAGTCGAAAAGTCTGATACCATTTTTCAAAATTCGGCTTGGTTAATGATTTATTAACTAACAAAGATCGGCCAATCAAGGCGGTTCGAAGAAACGAAGCGGTAGGAGAAGAAATCCACGAAAAAAAAGACGAGCAGCGACACGTAACGTTGTTTGTCGTGGAGTGAACCGCCTTCCTTCGCTGATCTTCGTGATTGGCCGATCTTCGTTAGTCAGTAACTCGTTAACTAAGCCGAATTTCGAAAAATAGCATTAAACTTTTCGACTCAAACCATTGATGTGCACACGTAGTTTTCTGCTTGAACACCTAGAACCGGACACCCAGTATATGTTATAGATATAAATAGGTGCTTTACTATCTGTTATGTGTACATTATATTGATTTATCACGATCTCCGACATACATTAATTCCCTAATATTCCATAATCAATAAAATGACTATTTAATAATACTAAATTATTATATTATTATATAATCAATAAAATCTCTTATTATAACAAAAAAAAATAAACTACCTCACCCCTCAGACACTACCGATATATCGTGCAAATTAAACCGCCCACTCAGTTTTTTTGCACTCGCACTAACTACTCGACTAATGGTTCGAGTTGGAAGAAAAGTGATTACATATCTAGAAGGAGGCAGAATCCAGGGAAACGGAAAAGCAACAGTAGCGGAAAACCGATATCCGTGTGTGCGCTCACACTTTTTTCGAACGCTCTGCCGACGATTTTTTTTCTTCCCTTTTTTTTTCTAATATAAAAGATGCATCGAACCGATCGCACCAACACAGCGTACATACGTACGCGCGTTGATAACCACTTACGGTGGATCGTCCCGCGGGACTAAATACAGGAGTAAGGGTGAAGGAGCCAAGAAAAGAAAGAAAAAGAGAGAAAGGAACGAAAAAGAGAGAGAGAAAGAATAGAAAAGTCATCCTTTCGACGCTACGAGAAGCTTTCCATACTTGAACGCATTGTACGCGCGCCTCGACAAAAGGAAACGCGAGCGCGTGTTTCAATTCTGGCTCGCGGAGCCCTTCCGGATTGAAGGGGAAGGAACGAGTTCCTATTCGAAAGGGTTGCCCTGTAAAAAAAAAGATAGAAATAAAAAAAAAAGAAAAACAAAATGGAAGGGTTGCCCTACAAAGTGTATAAACGAAGAAAAAAGGAAGACGAAGGAGAAAAAAAGAGGCAAAATAAAGAGAGCGTGTAGGAACGGCCAGTAAAAAAATGTGGTATTGAACAAAAAAAAAAAAAAAAAAGGAATTGGAAAGAAGATCGGCGATGCACGCACGAGTGAGTTTCGCATCGTTAAGCTTCGACATTTTACGTAAGATGAGAGACGTAGCAGGGTTTTTACACCTCTTTGCGATTTTTATTCTAAAATAAATAAGCAGAATTTATTACACTTTAATATTTTATGCATGTATATGATATACTACCAGAAGCATGTAATTTATGACATACAAGGTGTCTCACTGACTCTGTCCATCTTAAATATTTATCTCGTTTATTTTTAACGATAGAGAAAAATGTTACATGACAATATTATCGTATTCGAAGAGATTAATATTATAAGTAAAAAAAAATTATCTCAAGGTCATTTTGAAATCTCAAAAAAAAGACCTTGAGATCATATTGTTCTTCATCACGATATTAACACTTTCGAACATAATATTTTCCTATAATACTTTTTTCTATCATTAGAAAAAAAGCAAAATTTTTAAGTTGGACAAAGTTAGTGGGACACCCTATATATCACACCTTATATTTGAATATATCATTCAGGCATATCTCAATTCCTATAAAATAATGCTTTACCTCAGGAAATTCGAAGCACCGAACTGCAATTCGGTCGTACCGCGTTGTCATACGGATAATCCGCGGGGATCCTCCGCGACCGATCAGTCGGCCATTGTGGTTTTTAACGATAGCCGTAGGAAGTGTCCTCGTAAATTTCAAATTACAGCCAAGCTGATCGTATCGTCGTTAGTCGTTCCGATACAAGTGATCGTTTTGAAAATGGTGAGGGTATGCGTGCGTGCACGTGTAAATGTATGCGAGAGAGGGTGAGAAAGCTGTCAATGGAGGTATTGCTGAGAGAGGGATAAACCATGCTTCAAGCTTTATTGCTGGACGCCAAACCGATGTTCGTTTCTCGCTCGTGAAGCATATCATCGTTTTTTTTTTCTGACCACTCTAGTTCGATTCTCGGTTTTCTTTTTTTTTTTTTGGAAAAGTACTATACTTTTATGAGTTATGGTTGATAATATATCTGATAATGTTAACAAGTTTAATACGAAATTTGTATTAATATTGTATACGAGAATATAATCATCAGTTTAAAAAAATTGATTACATTGATTAATGAACAAACTAATTATTAACAAAATTATATAGACCTAGGTTAGGTCTATATGAGAATATAACCATCAGTCTAAAACAATGTGATGAAAAAGATATTTATTACATTGGTTGATGAAAAAAAAAGTTATGTAAACCCACGGGTTTATTAAAAATTAGCACACTACTCGAACGTGTTAACTTACAAATAATTATTTCCCAATATTACAACAATCTCTGATCTCCATTTACCAATTAATTTTACAATAATCTCAATTTCAATTACATCGGCACAGTGGAAAAAAAAAAATTCTAAACTCGAATTACACAGCTTCCCTCCCTTTATCGATTACACGAGAGCGTATTTACAAGGGACAAAGCAACGCGTACATTTGTAGAAATTAACTGTGCAGCTTGAAAGGTGTTACACTCTACATGCACGATCATAGCGCTTGATCCCGCGGGTACCGGCAAGAGGAGGCGGTAGAGAAGAGGGTAAAAGAGGGGTAGTTCCTGACGGACCCCAGGGAAAATCTGTTTTCATTAGCACGACCACGCTATATATTCTCTCCACTCTCGGTACCTTCAAACTATATCGTACGAATACTCTTAAAGCTGAACCAGAACGTCGCCGTGCACAAATATTTGACCGTGCATCCAAAGGCATTAATCGGTACACGATTATTCATCGTAACACGGATAATTATTAAAAGTCATTTTGTATCCTTGGTATTAGAGAATTATACTAAATATAATAATAATATATTAACACATTGAATGCCTCGAGGGTCATAATGTATTTGTAATGCAATATTTGTGAGACCATCAGGGTTTGGTATGATGCTAAAATTATTTAATAGTAGTTTTTTCTTGCTAACCTAATATTTAAACTGCATACCTAATGTACAGGGTGTCCGCTTCCATATAGTCAAGCGGAGGACTACATGTAAACAACAATGACTTGAATCGAAATGTCTAATACCATTTTTCGAAACTCGACTTAGTTAACGAATTATTAATGAACAAAAATCGGCCAATTACAGCGATTAACAAACGAAAGCGGTTCACTCGAGCTCGCAGCTAGGCAAGAGATGAAGCGGTAGGAGGAGCAATCCACGATAAACAACGTTACATGTCGCTGGTCGCCGTAATTGGCCGATTTTTGTTAGTTAATAATTCGTTAACTAAGTCGAATTTCGAAAAATGGTATTAGACATTTCGATTCAAGTCATCGATGTGTACGTGTAGTCCTCCGCTTGACTACATGGAAGCGGACACCCTGTACACTTACTAACCCATAAAACTATATAGACCTCAAGGTTTAAATTATCTCAGCACTCAACCTGTTAATGTAATGTATAAACTAGCAACTGTTACGAGAATGAGAAAGATTATAAACTTCACTCTCGTAACATTGTCACGAAATTGAAGTTTGCCATCTTATATTTTCTAACCCTCGCAACCCCTCTCCCAACTTACAACGTCTGTCACTCACCTATCTCGTACATACATACATGCGTTCAGAGTTGCTGTAAAGGTTCCCAAGGATCTCGCAACGTCAGGACGAGCCGTGTCTGACGGATTTACGACGATTTATCCGTCGACAGTCGCGTTGCTTTCGACTTTCGTCGCGAATAACCGTGAACGTACCGTAACTGAAAGGGACGTAAACCCGGAGACCGGATTCTTCGGCAACGCCATTGTAAACGTTCGGTGGAATCCCTCGAAGGATGCTCTCTTTCTTTCTCTCTTTTTTTTCTTTTTATTCCTTTTTTATCCCAACCCCTCGCAGGCACCCCCGGCTCTCCTCTTCACGTACAACGATCCTTTATCGAATCCTCCACTTCACATGCCTTAAATATACCAACGGATTGCCATCAAAAGGAATCACCTTTTTTTCTTTCCACTTTTGTATTTCTTTTTTATACTTATGGAGTTCCACTTTTTCTATTTGCTTTCTTCGTTCATTGGCAATGTTTCTTGGTATGCCTTATTTTGTTTCTTGGTTTTATAGCTTTTTTGTGATATAGATTTGTGCATATTATTGTTTATATTTATATCAAGATTAATGTAATTATAATGCTTATGTACAATTTCTGGATTATTTCTTCCATCTTTTGTTCTTCCCTTTTTCGAGAAAATTTTATTTGACGAGCGAAGGGCAAGTGGGTGAAGGAACGAAATTCTAGAGATAAATTTTCCGAGATCGTATGTACTTTTCAGCGGCGTGTAATAGCTTCGAAACATCGGATCCCTTTCAAACTTGCGTAATTGAATAGTTTTTCTTCTTGTTCTCGTTCCTCCCTTTTTCTTACCTCCTATCTCTTGCGTCTTCCACTTTAAATCAGTTCGAGTTGACTCTTCGCAAGCCATTAAAAATTTCACGTCTGACATCCCCTGTCGTATAAGAAATACATATTTATATTGAGCTCCGGGATTTAATGGAGAAATGGGATAGACGAGAATGCATAATATATAATATATTAATATTAATCAGCTTATTGTTTTAGAAATTCTGATTGACATTAAAACAAAATGTTTATTATTACCATAGTTTCTATAATATAATATATTAATATCGTGACAGAGAATAATCGATATAATTCTCAAAAAAGAAGGATTAAAAGTGGAATAAAAAAAATATGATGCACCTGTACGTTTTCCTGTCAGCTCCTTATTGTCATACAAATATGCGAGGATCGCTCGAAAGGATTCGCTATTCTTTCCCATTTTTTCCTCTTACTCGTCAGCGAGGAGGGGCTACCCTTCCCTCTAATTAAAAATTCAGCAAATTAAAAGTCGTCCCTCGCGCCTAAGAGCGAGTTCTTAATTCGTTCGTTAAGAGCGAGAAAGACGAGACGACGTTGAAAGGGATTTGAGAAAATAATTAATGAGATACCGTTGATTATCATCGTAGGCATAATACACATTGCTACTTTTTTTTTTTTACGACGCTGGAAAAAACGAAATAAAGGTATCCACGTAGTTTTGAAATAATAGTTAAAGATAATAATAATTATGTTTTTGGATTATAATTATGCTGTTTCTGTTATATTAACATTATATTATATCATATATATTTAATTATCATTTTCTTCAATTAATTGAATATTACGTTAATATCTTAATTGTAACAAAAGGCAGAAAATTTGAGCAAAGATTTATTCCACTTAAGCGTATTTAATGCGAACGATAGAAAGGTAAAACGAACATACTTCTAATCCGATTGCCGTTTTTTTAGTCTTTTCACACTTTAGCCCGTAACGTGAAATTGTACGCGATATTCCATCGGATTTGCCGTCGTGAACGTAACGGTACGTCGTCATTAAAATTGTGGATCATTCCACTAGGGGGAAATGAAGGAAATGGAGAGAAAAATGAAGGTACAGACGATATGGCAGTCGACTATAATAATGGAATTATACAATTTTCAGAGTACCTTGTCCCATTTGGATGGAATTAGAGCTTTCATAACGATGATGCTATGTAATAATTTTTAAGATTACACGATGGTTCGTAAATTAACTAACTAATTGAGGTCTGCATTCGATATAGTGTCAATACAATAAAATATTATTTAAATTGCAAGTTAAATTCGATGCAGTATTCGATACATAGACTTTTGACTTATTTCAAAATGTAGGCAGCACATCAAGAACAATATAATACATATTCCAAGGAATATCAACTTGTAAGTAGCAAGATCTACATTCCAGTAATCTACTACCTGGGATACCAGCTAACAAGAGAACACGCGAAGTGTGTTCAGGGATATCCGGTATAACCGATAGAAAGGACTTGTGAACACGCAATGGTTCTCGAACTCGCTAAGCTCACTTGGGTACTCCCATTGTAAATTTCAAAGCCGAATAATGTACTCTGGAGCAACTTCTAATAGGAATCATAATACTTTTTAGTGATATGATAGGAATTATACGTACCAAAGTACGCAATACAAAAACACTGGTCCAAGTGGTTCCAGAAAATTTGTAATGGAATAAATCGAACCACTGTGTAAACCAAATTCAATGTCTCTTCCGTTTAACAAAGGTATTCAAAAGTCATGCAAATAAGTGTGATCGAGAGAAGATGCTAATGAAAGTAGAGAAGTTTTCGATGAAACGATGTAAGAACTAAAACAAAGAGAAAGAAAAATATTGGCAATATCGTAAGATGTTGACGGTTAGGTGTAGACCGTGCTGCAAGAGGCACTTAAAATCAAAAGGGTCCGTACTTCCAACGAAATATATTCTATCGAACGGTTTAGAAGCGTGTATAAGTGCCCATCGATGGCGAACAGGCGATCCCGTGTCAAAGACCGAAAGAGGGTTCTTTTTGCTCGACGCTCGTCACCACTACCAACGCCAGTAGCACCACGGCTAGCACCCTTTACTCCACCACCCCCCCTCTTTCTCTCTTTTTCGCTCTCCGACGGCTTTCCTCCCGACACCCCATTAATCCCACAACGGTGAGCTTCAATCGAGGTAAAGCAGTTCGCGTTCTGCAATTCTGAGCATTGTGTAGCGGCTTAAATTCCACAAGAGCGAGGTTCGTTGGTCGAAAAGCTACTCTTCAAGGGTCACCCTTCTTCTCTCGAACAATACACTATGTACGAGACGAGTACGTATACGGGGCGTCGTATTTAATTCGATCGTCTAATATATGCTTCCTTTGTTTCGCTTTTTTTTTTGTTTTAAAAGAAGGAAAGTACTTGTCCGAGAAAAAGATTTGTAGGATTTATTAAGCTCTTTCTGTTCGTTATATTCCATGGGCTTTTGGGCTTATTATCTTAAATAAATAATTATTGTATTAGGTGTTTCTTCCTTTTAGATCATCATATGTAGTATGTTTTTCTTATGCTCTAAATGCCACAAAGTTTACAGTTAAAAACTACAGTTAAAAACTTTTCGTTATATTTCACGGGCTTTTGGGCTTATTATCTTAAATAAATAATTATTGTATTAGGTGTTTCTTCCTTTTAGATCATCATATGTAGTATCGTTCTCTTATGCTCTAAATGCCACAAAGTTTACAGTAAAAAACTAAAGATATAAGCTACTTTTTTTTTTTATCAATGATCACTTATTTGAGGAAAAAAGAAGTATTCGGAATAGCGAAAAGAGAAGTTCAATAAGTAGCTCCTCGCATTCTACCGAAACATAGAAAAAGCTTTTCTTTCCTCTAGCGACAATTTCACGTTCCGTTACTCAGCATAAATTGGTGAAAGCCTTTCTTTTTGTTGTTCTCTTTCTTTCTCAAGGTTCGAAGATGAAGAATGCTGTTCAGGTTTCTCGATTTTTAAAGAAAAAGTTGTAAGAACGAAAGTTGAGAAGTATCGATGCCCCGCTATTTCTTAGTATACGGAAGAGGAGAAAAAGAAGATGGCGAGGGAAGAACAGGGGTTATTGAATCGTTACTTAAGTTCATCCAACGTTGCGTAGTCGAGTTTATTTTTCCATGCAATTAAGTCTGGCCGGAGAGACGAGACCGGAAGGCACGCGGAGGAACTCTTTGAAAACTTTCTACGCTTCTAAAACAAGCTTAATTCGTTCAAGCTGGGATAGAACGAACCTATTGCTCGTCAATATCTGCCAGTTGTGGATAACTTCGTTAATGCTTGTTTAAGAAAGAAGAAACAGGAAGTACGCTTCTAGTAAAAAAAGCAATGATTTAAAATCTGTTTTTATTCCAGAGATTGTTAAGGCGATAGAAAGGTTCACAATTTTGTATCATTTTCCAACAAAAATTATAAATAATGAAAGTATAGTTATCGAGTAAATCGATCGAAAAAATCTGATGTGAAGATTAGCAGCCATATTGGAAAATGTTTTCTAATACCTGTTGTATCTAACCTACCTTCTATCAGTTATAGATCGAGAATATTTATTTCACTATAGCAGTGCAAATACGTAGATAGATAACTAGGTAAAACGATATAACGTAAGCCAGCCGGCGGCAACGCATCGCCTAATTAATGAACGACCGCGATTACCCGTGATGGCGAATCGACGTTCGAATCGGTTTAAAAAAACCGCGACAGACGGTGCAACGTTGATTATTGATGAGTTTGAATATATGAGCGAGATCGAAGGATTCTAGTATTTTTTTTTCTGCAGTGGCCATTTTTTTTTTGGTTAAGAAATGTAACAGTAGTAACATGATACATAAATAACGAACAAACAACAAATTATTCAATCGGTATATAAATATATAATAATATTAACATACCACAACCACAAACTAATAAAATTTCAATGAGAAGTGGTTTTGAATTCGTACAAAAATCTTCGTAAAATGAAAAGCTGTGACCAGGAGTGAGAGAGAGAGAGATAACCAGGGAATCCCGGGTGTGACGGAAGGGCCGGGGTTAAAATTGATAATTCATTTGCGTCCGGCAGAATCGATTCGGTCATCGCGGTAACAATAAAATCGCAATCGGCCGCACACCGGCTCGGCTCGTTTTCGAATGCCGAGGAGAAACGAGGCCTCGCGAAAACGGTTGGAGGCTCGTCACCGCTACTCACACCCTTCCTACCACCCTTACTCACTCTCGCTCACCTGCTTTCGCGCGCCCTCGTTTACGGATTATTTTAACAAATATCCTCTCATTACCGGCGCCGGAGTGTCGCGAGCAGCAGCCATCGCGTTTGCATTAATTGCTTGTCAGGTGGCACAGACGCGAACCACTAGGAGGGATATAGAGTGAGAGAATCTACGTGTGTGTGTGTCTGTGTACGAGAGCAAACTTCATTCTGAACATTCTCTTAGGTGCCACCGCGATCGATCTATCGGTCGTTCAACAACGAACGGCCCACTCGATCTTTTATTCTGGGTACCAAGTAGATCGGATATTTTTCTTTTGTTTATGTTAACAATGGGTATTTGTTTTTTATTCTATTTTAATATTACTTTACGTCCATTTAGTAAATGTATTTTTTTTTTTTTTTGGTGACTAAATCTTGGATAACTAAGCATTTAGAGATTTTTTTTTTATGTAATCTTGAAATTAAATTACACTTAAGCCTGTTTTTGTTTGGAGGATAGGGACCAAGAAAATGCACGAAAAAAATATACAAAAGTACACAACCAAACTATTGTTCACAGTACATTTTTTTTAAATATCTATATCATAAAAAAACTGCACGAAAATAGGTTTGAGTGTGTATTGTGTTATATAGAATAAGCTGTAGTATTAAATATATTTTGGTAAATTACTTCTATCCGCGTTAACCACGTATGACGAGAGTGAAAATAATGAACTAGTAGCGTGAGCGCGATAATTTCGTAACCAGCTGACGCGATAACGGAACCGATAACTTCTTGATGAGAATTCGCCTGCAATTTTGACGTACTGATCGCTTGCAATTTTTCAACGAAACAAATTTTAATAAACCTATCGTTTTTTTTACAGACGTTGCGGTATTCTTGAACCGTCGATATTGATGTTAAAGGGAAACGATTCGTGGTATTGTGGTTATATATTTGTAACAAAGATAACATTTATAATTCATTCGTAATACTTTAATTGCAAAGTAGCCTTAAGCTAATCCTAGTCAGAACAAAATAAAGGAATTACGTTGGAGTGCGATTTTACTTGACGTGAACGCATTAGCAAGAGTCTCGGACGAAAGTTTTCTCAGGAATTATCGCGCTAACACCTTGACCGTGTCCGTATTTACACGGATTCGTCAAGTTTTTCAACCGCGAAAAAAGGTAGCCAGTTGAGTAGCTAGTTAGTCAACTAGTTTCGTACACGTCTCTGGAGAGCTTTAAACATTACGCACCCTAAAGACTTCACAAAAGTCACTTCTTCCAATTTAACTTTGCACTTTTTCCATTTTCGTTACGGTCTCTAGCATAAAGACTGGCATTGTCAGTTATAAAAGACTAATTTTGTTGGAATTATATTTAAAATATATCACTTTGAATACCCCTGGATGTTTCTTAAACATCGTACACAAATATAAGAATATTTCAAAGGAACAAGATAAATGGAACACCCGGTATATGAATGAAGACACACAGAGGCCAGATATGTACGTAGAAGCTAACGCTACGTAAGTCCAAAGTTCATTCTCTCGGTTGGCGTAGAGCTAAGTGATTTAATGATTAAAGTTAGGCTTTCCCTGTGGTACCTCGGAACGGAAGCAGGAGTGATTTGGAATTGGATCGATAATCTATAAGTTAACAGTCGACTGGGACTTACGTTTTGAAAAATATAGATATCTAGTTTGAGATATGCGGTACATGTAATCGATATAGCAATATATTAATATAATAGTTTATTACTTTGCATCCCTTGACCTAGTACCAATATTTTGATCCCATTTTCTAATACTTTCTATCCAAGACATTGGACCAGTAAAAATTGGAACACCCAGTAAGTGTTCCCCTTGCGTACGTTGCCTTCACCTGGACTAAGCGAAAGCCACTCTACGTTGGGCTTTGGATGGACACACGGGGGTGTACGCCGGGCTAAATTTACTTTAGTCTCCTCACCACCACATGTATATATGTACATATATGTATGTATATCTCTCTTCCTGTGAACCGTATGCCCGTAACACGAAAGCTCGCCGAACCGCAAGTTTTGATGCATTTATAATTCACTCGCGGCACGATCATCCGATTAAGCCTAATGAGATTTTCCTTGAACTTCGCGAATTCACCGTCCTCGGACGTTTTCGTCCGGGAATTTCAAGGAGCGTACAGGGGCGGGACTGGAGAGTAAAGTATCGATCGTTCGAGGGTGGATACTTTGAAAGCTCCGACCTTACTTTTTATGCCCTTTTTGCGATGCGTACAGCTAATTAACACGTTTGTACTGGGGCACATGTTTTTTTCATTGTCATTCATGTTTTTTTATTGTAATTGTATGAAGTACCTGTTCGTAAAGGATTAGACCAAACCCAATTGACACCCAATCCAAATAAGAGTATTCGGTGTCCAATAGGGTTGGATTGGGTGTCAGGTAGGGTTTTTCTGTTTATTTTAACGTTGAAGATTGTGGCAACATTGGTATGCCAGGGTATCCTACAGAATTGATCTTCACTTACAGGTAAGTACGTAATTATTATTTGTAATATTTCTCAAATTGAAAATTTCAAAATGGTAATCGAATTAGTCCAGTTCCAGTATTCCAACTTCTTCATAATTTCCAAGTGGTATAAGGTAAAAGGAAGGAAATAAAAAGGGTAGTAGGAAATACGAAGAAAGGAACACGAGGCGACGATTCTAGCGGAGTGCATTACGTAAAGCCATTCTCCTTTTTCCTAATAGAAGCACGGCCCTTGGACCACGGCCCGATGTAAGTACTTATTTACCAGCGACCACGAAGCGATCTCGCTTGAAACGCAGCCTCTTGCGTCTGAAGTACGATCTTTTTTCTCTTATTTTCTGCGGTTCTTTCCATTTAATCGTTCAAAGGATCCCGTGTATTATATTTTTACGACCTTATCATCGTGATATTATTTTCATTATTGTTGGACCACAATTATTTCTCCTCGTTGGAAATAACGATTCTACCCCAACCGTTCGTGAGTAAAATTCAATACCTTTTATAAAAACTAAATACGAAGAAAATTATAACGATGTTGGTCTGCCTAGAAACGTTTTTAAAAAATATATATATTGAAATAAATACACTAAATTACCACTATTTCGAAAAAATTCACCCTTTTCGTTGTAACTTATTTTACATCTATCTCCCATTCACTTGCATGACCCTTTTAACAAAATTGTTTTATTTCTCCCCGAAGTACCTTTTCTCACCATCAAACTCATTACCGCACGTTATTCGCTTTCATTCGTCGTCCATTCATGTTTAATTTATTTACAAGTCCGTAACACCGCGTATTCCCCAGCTCGTGACGAAAACGTCATAGTACGTATTGTCGAGAGAAGGATGGAAAGATTTTTCGGAGCTCGTGTTCCAACGGTGTCTGAAAAAAAAAAAAAGCAGAGCCACCGAGAGCAGGCTTGTCTGACCCACATAAGTCTGCACCACTGCGGTCGCGAGAGCCGTCATTGAGCGAGAGGGCAAAGGAGGCAAGAAAAGAAAATGGAAGGGAGGTTTGGGGAGAACTTGGCCTACCACGTTCGTGATAATTATATTCTCGCGAATAACGCGAGTTTGTACCCCTTTCGCGACCCCACGTCCCTTCTAAGTCGTTGACTTCGTTTCTCCACGTTTTACGCGCATTCGAGTAAATTTTTTTATTTCATTCCCTTTTTGTTTTGATTCAGAGAGACACAGGGCCGCGTGCGTGGGATTTAACGAAACAAACACCGGACTTTTTTGAGCCACCCTAGTGTCGAGGTGGAAAAAATTAATATTTTTATTGTTTATACAGGGTGTCCGGTACCAGGTGTCCTAGCGGAAAATGACATGTCGACATCAATGATTTGAGTTGAAAAGTTTAATACCATTTTGCAAAATTCGGCTCAGTTAAAGAGTTATTAACTAACAAAGATCGACCAATCATGGCCAATCACGGTGATAGTTAATTAGTAGTATAATAGTGTTTGCTTAATGATATGTATATAAGTATAACAGATTACTTAAAGATGTTCTTCACTAATACAATGAGTATTTAAGGTATCTAGGAAAATGAGTGAAAAACGTTATTTTAACGCTTGATTTGACACCCTATGTTCATAGAAACTGTTTTGTTCAGAATTCAATTTTCTAAAAGGATCTACTGTTAAAGTGAATTGTTTAAAAAAAAAAGTTGTTTTTACCCCACTATGCACCGAGGCTAGGTAGGTAGTAACGCGTCGAAAAAATCAGCCAGTATCTTCTCGCGTTTAATCGGGCATTTTGATGCGATTAAAAATGCGTTTCCCTTTTTCTCCGAGTGTGTAAGAAAGAGAGAAAACAACGTAGAGTTCTACCTCTGTCTTCATCTTTTCGTTTTTATTTTCAAAACGAGCTTTGTGCCTGTCTCTCTTTCCAGCCTTCATCCTTCCTTTCTTTCGGCCGTTCGTTCGTTCTTTTCCCTTCCTCTCTTCTCCTTCTTTCCTTTCGGAGCTCTTAATAGCTCGGAGCATCGCTTCGCGGTTTTAATCAACGCACGGCAAAATTTTCTCCCCGGATTTCCTGCCGAAAATAACGCTTCTACGAAATATGCTTCTATTTCTCTCTTTCTTTACCTTTCTTTTACGTCGTTGACCTTTCGGATTTGAAAATAGACAATGTGAAAGGTTGACAAGCTCAAGTGTTGAGGTCAGAGAGAAATATCATATTTAAGAGAAAATATGTATTTTTAATTACAAATTTTTATGTGGAAATATATCCCAGTAAGCAGGGTCGATAAAATTCATATTTACACAAATACTTTTAATTACAGATTTCTATGTGTAAATGTGCTTTATTAAAGAGAAGGGTTGATGAAATTAATATTTCTACAATTATTATTTATTATAGATTTGTACAAAAAATTAATGGAATTAAACAGACTTTGGAAATAAATTATTTATTTTTCAATAAAACGTTAATACGTTAAAATTGAAAAATAATCGCATGGTATTGCGAACTCTTCATACAGAGTCTGCCAAAAGTTTTGGGTCAACTAAATAACTTTTGAATGGCTTTAAATTAAGGATTGAAATTCATAAGAGGATAAATCAATCTACCATTTAACACAAAAACATCAACCTCCAAACCCCAAAGCGGAGGAAGAAGGTGGGGCCCAAAAATGATTAGTTTGAAAGCTCAAATAATCATAACTTTGCAAAAAAAAATCGCAGAGACCTCGGCAATATTGCATTGTATTTGCCTCAAAAAGCCCTTTCGAACGAGCCCTCGATCAACCCCATATGCCATTTAATATTTTTTGGGCCCCACTTCGTCCCTTCCCTCCGGGGTTTGGAGGTTGATTTTGTTGTTGTTAAATAGAAGATAAATTTATCCAATTTCAATCCTTTATTTAAAACCATTGAAAATTTATTTAAGTGACCCAGAACTTTTGTCAGACCCTGTATTAGATTCACGTATCTATTTAAAAAGCAACAATTTAAAATTGACGATAATCCTCGATCTCACTCCAAGTCCATCCATCCAGTTCCACGATATGATTGCATCACTGCGGTTATATAAAGCGTTAACGCGACAGGAACGACCTGCACGTAGAAAAGTGCTCGAGGAACGGGGTAGGTACTTGGGGTGGGGGCTAGTGGCGCATTATACAAAATAAAGGAGAAACAAGAAGAAGGGGTAACGTCAGGCACACTTAGCGTCGAAACTTTTTACTGGCATATCGGCTACGCCCTACCATCTTTCTTCCTACGCTAGCAACGAGGAGTCGTCCATGGTTTGGGGGAAGATAAAGAAGAAGGGCTTGGAGGGTGAAAAGTGGTTAGAGAGAGAGAATCCAGAAGGCAGGATTTAAAACGTTCTCGGCGAGCGTGTAAAACAGGGTAGCTTGCGACGAGAAGGACGAGAGAGAAGAACGACGCCAAGGACGACGGCGTCGCGACGCCACGGAACGCCAAGAATTATTTCTTACGCGTAGTATATCTCGGATCGCTTCCTACGGAATGAACGATCCCTGCGAACCTTTCTTTTTCCTTTACCCTCTTCTCTCTCTTTTTTTTTCTTCTTCCCTTCTTGTTTTGAGTGAGAATTTCTTCAAACGAAATTGATTCCTTCTTCCAAGCGTTCTCGAGATTTAACGAGAAATTAATGTCAGGCTCTGGTATCTTGAAATTCTTTTGGAATTCTCTTGAGGTTGGTATTCTTAAATGAAAAAATTACTCTGATTATATTCAAGTTGATAAGTTCATATTTCTTTGTAATATTTTTCCAATCATTTACCAACGTGTCTCTATCTTTGCTCGATTTATTTTCGGAATATTCTTTCTAGAAAGTACACTCGGTACTCGATCGATCGGCCACGCCAGCTAGTATTTGCATTTTAATTCGATAAAGCGTGGAATTCTTTTATCGTGCTATGATCATTAACTTTTTTGCCATTTTTTTTTTTTTCATACAACTCACCCGTTATAAAAGAATGCACGCTCAGAGACCGGACGTTCATATCGAAGTCCTTCGTTCTGCGTTACACGCGATATATCGTGAAATTTTTCTTTCCAATGGCGAGAATGTGAATATGTATGAATGAATATTTCAAGAATTTCGTGGCTATTATTAAAGATGATTTAGATACTTGGTATTTTTGACGAATATTCGTTGTGTTCGAATTTTTTATATTTTATGTGAAATCAAATTCCTGATAGATTTCGAATTTACAAATGGAACGAGTCAGACGTAACGTGATCAGAAACTGAGAGAAGGAAATCGTTTCGGATGTTTTTTTTTCACGATGGAAACACTTCTCTTCGAGTTTTTCACCTTAAAACTCCGATCTCTTTCCGGTGGTCATTAATCGAACGGCTCAAATCCGGGGTTACTCCGACGAGAGTATCAAGTTTCGAAATTAAAAGTTCAGAAATAAGGGCCTCGGTCAACGGAAGAGGGCGATATCTTCTGACGGTATCGCTCGGCATGCTTCTAAATTAATTAAATCGGAGACTTCTTTGTCGGCCTTATTCTGTCGCTTGATCCTCACTTTTTTCCCTTACTTTCTCGTCTTTTTTCTTACTTCTTCTTCTTTATCGTCGTCGTTGATTTTTTGACTACCGTTATTCTCGAGAGAGACTTTTGACGAGAGAGGTCTGACTTTCCGTTATGATATCCAAGAGCAATCGATCCATGATATAAAATTAGCTCTCGTACCATTATATACCTTAAATCGTGTCTGTTTAAAAGATTTAACGTTCCTATTTCGTAGAAGAAAAGATTTTATAATATAACACATTGGTTTTATACGTGATTAATATTCAATTATAAATCAATTAAAATTTACAATCGTAATTGAAAGTTTCGGTCTGGATCATACGATATGATAACTAATTTGTTCGTGTTTTACCATCAATTTCGAAGCAATTAAAATTTCACTCGGTAATAGCTATATTTATAATAATTAATTTAACAAATAACAATTAAGAGTAATCAATCGCTAGTTTAATTAATGATCGATGTAATAAATTGAAACATAGTAAGTATGATATTCTAAGTTAAGATGAGTCCTTTGATTCCGGTATAAAAACGTTGTATTAAGCTCTATCCACAGCTAAATCCCATTCAGACCTTATGCAAACACATTTCGACGTGCTGCCTGTGACCACGCGTATTGTTAAATCTCGCCACCATTGTCACCTTCGTGCCGTGAACCTCCGGTTAAAAAAAAAAGAGCAAAAAAAAGAGAAAGAAAGAGGACTCACGGAAGATCGTTCTCACAATACCCTCGTGTTACGAAAGAACACAATGTCGTTTATGAACGATGAAGGATACTTATCTCACGGCTTTTGTCGTTGATTTTCATTTAACGTTTCGACGTATGTACAACCTACATAGCCGTGTCTCTTAGAAATCAAAAATTCTTTTCAGTTTGTCACTTGCCTTCTTGTATCCTTTCAGCGAGTGATTTAGGTAAGAATAATTGGAGTAGCTTTTTAGGTCGTATAGAAAAAATTCTTTATATTCTTGTAAGAAAATTTATCATAGTATATGTATCCCCTTATACAGAGTGTCCCAGGCTAATCGCCCTACGGGTAATGTGCATGTTCACACGAGTGATTTGAATCGAAAAGTCTAATAAACTTTCTCGAAATTCGGCTTAGTTAACGAGTTATTAACTAACAAAGATCAGCCAGTCACGTAGCGCGAAAGCGATGGGCGGCCATACTCAATCTGGCGATTGGCTGATCTTTGTTAGTTAATAACTCGTTAACTAAGCCGAATTTCGATAAAATTTATTAGACTTTTCGATTCAAATCATCCATATAAACATGCTGATTACCCACGGGGCGATTAGTTGCTAAGTAACTAAACATTATCATTCCAACAAGTTCGAAGTTAAATATTTTACATCGATCAATGTAAATCAATTGTTTTTCTATCGTATTAACGTAGAACAAACTACAAAAAAGCCAACAATCTCTTTTATCAACAAAATCCATACCACATACGAATAAAATCTGATATAATCCGGTCGTACATCAATCTAATGGAATCACCCAATCGCTGAAAGTAAGGTCGACTCGTAATCGTTATCTGAATCGTTTCAACGGAAAATACTCGACTCGACGATTAAAAGAGATTAACGTCGGGATCGAAGACGGCCGCGGGAAGATAAAAGGGAAAGGGTTGAGTGGATGTAACGGCAAGGCCGTCGTTTTGTCGAGAATCCGTACTCGGGGCTCGTAGTCACGTCCCTTCGAGGATCTCAAACATAAAGTACAGGTTCGAGTCACTGTAAACGACGCAAAAGAGAGGGAGAGAGTGAGATAGGGTGTTTTCACGGTTAGAAAGAGGGAGAGAGGGAATTAAGGAAGCCCGAGGGCTTGTCGCCTTGTTTTCTCGTTTCGTCGACGGTCTCATAGAAAATTAATCGAGCTCTGCCTGAACCCACCTCGACCACCCCCTTCCTTCCCCCCTTTACTACCATCAATTAATTCTTCCCGAACCCGTCAGAAGAGTCTGTTTTTACGAAGCAAACGGAAGGTCGACTTTCGTGAAAATTTCAGAGAGATTTCTAAAAAGAGATGCCTGGTATACTTATTAGTTGAAAATGACAAATTTTTGCCTGTTGTCGTGTACATTGAACTTTATGTTTTTTAATGACTTTTTTTAAGTTTTATTTTTACAATGGTATGGGTAATAGACATTTGATTGTATTACAAATTATAATAATAAACTAAATAAAATGTTTAAAAACAAATCGTTTTATTAGCTTACCCTTGATTTACCTATACAATCGAAGCTAAAGGATGTATATGACAAAACTCGTGATTTTAAAACGTCATTCAATCTACAAACCAAGTACAAGAGCGAGAAAAAGAAGAAAAAGTATAAAGAGGATTAGAACGGCGTGGAAGAAAGAAAGAAGATTCTGGAGGCCTCGAGCAAGCGAGCCGTAAAGAATTCTTTTTCTCTCACTCTTTCTCTCTTTTTCCCCACCCTCATTTCACCCTTCCGGGACAGACTCGCGGTATTCTCATTCGAGTATTCGGCCATTCGTCCACTCCCCGTGGACTCGCACCGGTAGACTTTTTTAATGAGGCTTCCCCGGTGGTCCGAGCGAGCGGATTGGAAGAAACGCCAGGCAGGACGACAACGACATACTCGTAAGAGTCGCGAAATCCTTTTTACCGCGAGACCCTCGGTTTCCTTTCCCTTACCTGACTGTAATTCAAAAAGTTTCGTCCGGCTAAAAATCCGACTCGACGTTTTCCTCCTACTATTCTTCTCCCCCCCACCCCATTTTTCTCTCTCTCTCTTTTTTTTCTTCTCTCTTTCCATCACGCTGTCTCTATCTGCTCTTCTGTCTCTTTCCACGTCTATCTTTCTTTCCCTCCGTTTCTATTTCTTCTTTTGTCTCTTTTTATATCCCCTCTCTTTGTCTCTCTCTCTCTTTCTATTTGTTCTTCCATCTTTTTCTACGTCTCTCGCTCTTTCTTTCTCTTACTATCCTCGTCCTTCTCTTACCTCCACTTCCGGCAATTCCCTTTTCTTTTTTCCTCCCCTAGCCCAAGGTTATTCCAAGAGCCGCGTCTTGGTTTCCACTGTTCATCCTAGCTGACACCAAAGTTTCACCCCTTTCAACCCACCGTCTACTACATTCTCTCTCTATATATATTTCTATCTCTTTCTTTTCTTCCATCTCTTCGTCACGGCTGCTCCCGATGAAACCTTCGCACGGTTCGTGTCCAGGCCTTATCTGTCTCCTTTACGTCGAGAAATCTCGGAGAATGAGACACTGGGAAGTGCAAGGTAAAAGTTGGATTATGATGATTGTTATATAGTGAATATATTTAGTGGGAGATTTAATAGTATAAAATTGATATATTTCTTTAATTGTACAGGGTGTCCCAGCTGAAGGAGGCTACTATGTTATTAAAAAAAAAACAATTTTTAAGTCGAAGTTTTAAAGTAAACCTTGACACCTTAAACGAGGATATTTGCTTCAAGAGTCGGCATCCGTCGAATCAGACGATTTTCTAGCACCACAACGGTGGAAAGGAAAACTTAATCGGTCAGACTTCGTTCTTAACGTCGTTTACGAGCGTAGAAAAACGAAATCTCGTCACAGCTGGGTAGGAAGAACGGTCGAAGAGTAAAAGATTATTTGGTAAACGAATTACTTAGATTGGTCTCTCTTGTTGGATTAACTTGGATTTTTTGTACAATGCATTTTTACAAAATTCGAACAATGAAATGATGTTTAACGTTTAAGTACTAACGTGGGTGTCAGTATTTTGTCAGCTTTAAAGATTAGACATGTTGTTCTTTTAGTAACATAATTAACAGTTAAAGCATATTTTAAATAATTAATGTTGGGACTTGACTAAACCATGTCAGTACTCAAAAATTAATATAATATACCAATTTGTGATATTAATATAATACTTATTACAGTAGTAGGTATATTAAAGTTAAAATGTCTGAAAAATCTTGAAATTGTAACCAGTCATCGTTAAAAGTCCAATCTGCTAAACTGAAATTTTACACGACAAGGAGAGCAACGTATACGAGCATAATTCGAGATGTCAGAGCTAATATTTTCGAGAGTCAGCCCAGCCAACGACTTTCCCTCACTCGAGACGTAATCCCGAGGGTGAACACAGGCAACGCTGATGATGCTGATGGTGGTGAGCATGAAGACCCACGCGAATCGCATTTCATTTCCACGTAGAGGAAGCCATATCCCATAAAAAGGGTGACGTTTCAATGGAGAGCCGTGAGATCCGACGTGCGAGTTCTCTTCAAAAGCAATAGCACTTGTCGCGATAGTTTCTCGGGGGGATTGTACCCGTCTGCTGTGCGTGCATGTGTTACAATGTCGCACTTAACAACGTCGAAGTTAGTGAACTTTATGATCAGCGGTTTAGAAACTTTTTACTGCCTCATTTTTACTCTCCTTGGAACTTATCCTGATCCCTACTTACGATATTTGAAATTTTTTTACTGGAATCGTCGGGTCCATCTGGGTCCTGACTAATAACCTGTATATTTGTAATACAATCTTGTAGTTTATATCAAAATGGACTAAGAGTGAAATGAAACATGTTTTTTTTTTGGAAATAAATCAACTTTTATAGAGGTTCAACTTTGTCAAAACTTCAACTTCATCACATAGGTCCCATATTTGGCAGTTAAGTTCTCTATGGGTCATGACCTGACGATTCCGGTCAAGGGTTAAATTCACAAAAAAATTGAGTAATCTCTTCTTTTTTCAAAATTGATTAAAAAGTACACATTTTAACCTTTGACATTACACATTTTAACATTAAAAAAAAAAAACAATATTTTTATATGGAATCAACATTTCTAATCTTTAAAGCTGACAAAATAAGATTCAAATTTATTCGCCCATATCATGACATTCGCAATTATGATATTTTTTATACATTTATCGTTGTATAATATAAAATATTAGAAGTATACCTTACGAATGCCATAACAACTATCGGATTGGATAATAGAAATAATGACATACCGACTTTCGTGTAATTTGTCGATAAATCTTAAACCTACCATTGTACTTTGACGTTTCGTTCAATGTTTCATAAAAATGAGAGCAATTTCATTTTTTTTTCTCGACCACCCGCAATCAATTCTAGCAATTTACTGTAAAAGCCGCGTTAAAGCTTTTCCCTCCTACCACATCCCTCGCGAATACCCCACTCTCAGCCAGGGTGTTATTACAGTCCGATGATTGCGCGAAATTAAAGCCTCGTGTATCCATAAAGAGCGCATTAACCCGGTACTTTCTTGGATGGAACATTTCGCACGCGAGATACCGAGTGAAAACTTTTGATCGATTTGCGTGGAAACTCGTAACATCGATCGGTGAAATTACTATTTGACTTGTAGGTCAGCACGGAGGAAAAATGAGTAGGTGAATGTGATTAATATATTAAATATATTGCTGTAAAAAAAATATATATGTAATATATCGTAGATAAAGCTTGGAATATACAGCAAAAACAGACCTATCGTTGATAAAACTCGTCAACACGTATCTAACACTTCGTAACGTATGTCAACTATCATTTTGTTTCTCTTTGACGTCTAAAACATAGAACCCGTTGGAAACTTTTGACGAAAACTTTTGACTGGAATTTTGACCGGTTATAACTTCCGACAGGCACATTGTTTTGGAAAATACTTCAAATAGAAGTTATTCGTGCCGACAGGAACTTTCTGAGCTGCTCCCTTCGTCTAAAATTCTTGATATTAACTTTTGTGCCATTGCAGCAGTTATTTAGATTCATTATTAAACAAAGAGGGGGAAGTAATTATTACTCATGGCCTCGGAAATATTAGCTTAGCATAGTTTAACTTTTTATATTATTTTCAAACGACGTGTAAATATCTATTATTAATAAAATTCATGCTCATAATGAATTCGTTAACATTATATCATGCTCATAATAAATTCGTTAACATTATATCATGCCAATAAATTATGAACAATTGCTTTGAAATGTTAAAACAAATTTCTAGCCACGTGGCCGACGAATTAATACACTTTCTAAACATTTATAAATTATTAACAAATTCGTTTGAGTTAAAGCAGTTCACTTAGCATGGTATACGCGTGCCATAAATGTAATCGTAACTTGGATCGTAACGTGGCGAGGGACGCTTCATTCGAATAATCCGATTGATATAAAATTCCTCATTAATCGTTCGTGCTTGTAGCCGAAAGTAACGGGATAATCCGACAGTGCACGAGCACCGTTTTAATGTACGTAATACACTTCAAATCGCGAATCGATTTTCCATTGAACACGAAAAAGTATCTGCATCCCTGTATCACGCTTGGTACGTTCCGAAAAATGTACGCACGTGCGCACCTGCAATTCTTTCACGATTCTATAGAGCCTGGTAACTGTCTACAAATGGGAAGGAAAATTGCAATTTTTTTTTTTTGTCTGTTATCGTTCGAAATAATTGGATAGTCTTTAAAAAATTTCCAAACTAGATAAAAAAATTCTTTCTCTTTTATTACACAATTAAAAGGTTAATCAGTTTTTCTTTCAACGTTACTAGGTAGAAAGGACAAGATGAAGAAATTCGTATGTAATTAGGTGATCAGAAATTCTTGGTAATTTTCATTGAATTGGCGTCAGTGAATTTCCACGAGAGACAGAAACTCACTCGAATATCCCCAGATCGCAGTGACTAGATTTCCGAAAGAGAAATCGAACAGAGTTTTTGACGAATTCACCGAGTCGAGTACGGCGAACGAAACATCATTACCGCTGCTTCGCTCGTCGCTAGCTTTTTAATTACGTCGCAAATAGCCGGTGAAATCAATTTCGTGTCTCATTTCGCGCATTTGTCTACCCCACTCTCTCTCTCTTTTGCTTTCTGAACGCGGCCCGTTAGCGGATTCCCAGGTCGCGAGCTTTCGAAGGACGTACAAGGAATTATGCGTGCACGTAATTCTCAACCCCTTCGAAGCTCCAGTAATTTTGCGTGTCGAAGCTGCTGGTCTAAAATTGGTGAGAATCCGAAGCACGCGAGACTCTTCGTGCGATCCTTCTCGCGACGATCGTCACTTGTCTTTCTTTAATTAATCTTCCGTTTTCACACAAAATTCGTTCTATTAATAAATTATTAGATTATTTTAAAACAGGGATTGGAAACAGTTATGATATCGGTTTTGGTTCTCAAAACAGGTGCCGAAACAATTTAATTTTAAATCAAATAATACATATACTATAGTATCAATTTGATTAAAAAAAAATAATGTAATATATAAATAATAAAGAGTTAATGTAAGAGTATACATTGTTGTAATACTATGTAAAATCGAACCGATATACAGGGTGTCCAATCCCAAGTTACCCACAGAGAAACTACAGATAGAGTAGACAAATCTAAGCAGAAATATCGAAAAATGTTTAAACAAAATCGGTCTTGTTAACGAGTTATTAACTACCAAAGATCGACCAATCATCATGGAGACGTTTTAACTCGTCGATCGCTTCTGATCTCTCTGATTGGTCGATCTTTGTTCGTTAATATCTCAGTAATTATATGGAATTTGTTGAAACAATTTTCGATATTTCTACTTAGATTCGTCCATTCTACCTGTAGTTTCCCGGTGAGTAATTCAGGATGGGATACCCTGTAGAACCAAAAAATAACAGTTATAACAGAAATTGAAACCGATATGGACCCGAACCGATATATCTATAACATTTATAACACTTTTTCAGTTCTCGTAAATGTTTCAGTCAAAAACGAAATATAAAACAGTTTAAAACACTTTTTTCCGGAAAAGTTTCAACCCCTGCTTCAAAATAAAGACGACGTTGGTTCGTTCCTTTAAAACATGTTCCAGTCATCTGTTTCAATGTCGGAAAAATAAAACCGATAAATTCGTAATGTCACGACGAATGAAAGGTATAAACGTCAAGAGGATCTACTTTATCGACGGTACAGTTTTATCGCTAATTAATATCTCCTCATTTAAAACGGTCATTCATCGGTCGTTCGCGTTATCTCGCAACGAGGAAGAGAAAAAGAGAACGGAAATGCAGCTCGCGGCGGACTTTGGTGCTTTTTTTTTTACTTTATTTCTCCACGTTAGCGAGCCTTCGTGGAAGCATTAAAAGGATTACTCTCGAAAGTTTCGCTGGAAGGCGTGCACGGAATTTTTCGTCCCGGGGAATAACGTAGAAAGAATGAAACGCGAAAGAATGGATGTACGATTGTTATAATATATTCAGAGGGGAGGGGGACAGGTAGTAAAAAAAAGGAATTAGGTCGTAATGAACGTTTCACCGTTTTGTAATACCATTTTTGCTCTTTCGTCAATGTTTTTTGTCTCCTTTTCTTTTTTTTTTTTTTTTTTCAGTAATCTTCCCTGCCCGTACCATCTCCCCCATTTTTTCTCATCCTGATTCCTTTTTTTTGCTCCCTGACGAGGCACAGGGCAAACATCGTGCCAGAAAACTAGAAAGTTTCGAGGTAGGTATGTAAACGCGTTCTCTGCAAGGGGAAAAAAATGGAGGGAAGAAAATAAAAATAATCCAACAAAAAAAAAAAAAAACAGGAGAGGGAGTAAAGGAAACAATCCGTGCGACTCGAGGAAGATGCTCTCAACGTGGTGTCTAAAAGTTAAGCGAGCTGTTATTACTTTACAAATAAGCTTTCCTACGCGACTACAGAACGATCTCAGCCCACCTTAATGGCTTTCATTCGCGAGCATGCATGGAAGCGTACGCGCTTTGATCCTCGGTCGCGTTCTTACACGTGAAAAAAAAGGGAACAAACATGCGAGTTCGTTTTTTTGTCGTAGTCTAATTTCAACTTTTCCCTGGGAAATTAATAATTCCGAGTATTTACAGCGCGAAGAGAATTAACGAGTAAATTAGATTGATTGAGAAAAACAAATTTATCAAATTTTTCCTTAATCACTTAAATTGACTTTGAAGGAAGAAAATTTTCATCAATTCGCCACTAAGTGTTTCTCGAAGCGTGTTAAAAGTATTAAAGATTTTCTGAAAATTTCACAAAACTTTCGAAGCCGTTAAGTTCACTAAACCGTCCTTGAAAATTCTCGATACATTGAATCATGCAGAATGCGTTGTAAGCTTGGGTAACCGGCGCTTCGCGATGCTTTTAATGGATATAAGAAATTTAGCATGAAGTTCGAAGCTCCCTCTCTATGGTACTTCAATGCTTTTAATGGATTTAAGAAATTTAGTATGGTGTTCGAAACTTTTCCAACAGACTTTTACTGAAATTGTTTTTTTGTTATGCAATATATAATAAATTATTACTACAACACAGTAAAATTATAACAGTTTTTGTATCATATTCCCAATGTTAAAAACAATAGCGTTGACGTCACGACGATTAAGTCGACGACGTTTCATTCCAACATCGTCTATTTCTCCTACTCGAGTGCATTCGAGAGAGAGAGAGAACGAGAGATCCGCGAAGAAGATGATATCTCGAGGATCAGGATCGAATAGGATCTCCAGAACGATGTTGATCTGGAATAGCAAGGAAAATGGTGCCGGGCATCGTAGTCCGCCGGTACTTTTCAATTTCGCGTGGAAACTCGTTTCCAGCGGATAACGACAGCTTCTCTAACCCCTGGACCACCCTCTTTCTCTCTTTTCCTAGCGAGCCGAAGAAAACGTCAACGGGGGAACCGTTGCTGTGAGAATCGTCTTTTTAAACCTTACGTACATACGAGCTAGATTCCAATAATTCGGATAACATTTTCTTTTCTTTTCGTTCTAGGCCTAAGGAAAGTGTTGAAAACAAATCGGATGTTGCTAGAGTGACTGGACTAGAAGATCAGTATTTTTTTAATATTATTATTAAGATATAGAATAGTAGGGTAAAAGGAGGTGTAAGTGGTCATGTTCAGAAACTAGCCAGTAGGTACTTCAACTACTTGAATTAAGTTCCTATGAATTTTTGTTGCGTACCTTGATCTGTTAGTGTCAAAATGATACTTTGATAATGTGGTCAATTACTACTAGAATCGGGGAGACCGGGGCTAGTTGTCCCAATTTTAGGTTTTTTGTTTCTACAGATTTCTGTAGCTTATATTTTCGAATTTTTTGGGGACCATCATAAACTTCAACTTCTTAGCAATACATAGAAATCTTTCCGCTTGCATTGAGAAGTTTTTAACACGTTTTTTTTTCAATTTCAAGCAAACGAGTTTTTTGGGACAACTTGCCCCGCTGCGGGGTAAGTTGGGGCATGGGGCAAGTTTTCCAAGGTTTCCAAGGAAAAATCCTGATGTATGCATCATGATTTTTGCGAAAATGGACACCACCGCCGATTTCAATGTTTAATGTCCCATTTTAAAGAAGAAAGCATGTAGAATACTGTGCCGTTGTCCGTTTTTCGATATCGTTAAGCAATGATGAGAAATTAACATTTTAAGTGTCGGAGTATGGGTCTTTTTCAAGCTTAAAACTGCTGTATCTTTCCAACCAGCCATCCTATCGAAACGCGATTTGCATATTCGTAAAGAAGAGACTTTCCCCTTTCGAACGAGTATTTGATCGGGCAAATTCGAGATACTTCGATTTTTGACAAAAATCCTGACCTATGCATCATGATTTTTGCCAAAATGGTCACCACCGCCGATTTCAATGTTTAATGGCTCATTTTAAAGATAAAATCATGCAGAACAATGTTCCGTTGTCCGTTTTTCGATATCGTTAAGCAATGATGAGAAATTAATCTTTTAAGTGTCGAAGTATGGGTCATTTTCAAGGTTTAAACTGCTGTAACTTTTTAACCAGTCATCCTATCGAAACGCGACTTGCATATTCGTAAATTAGAGACTTTCCTCTTTCGAACGAGTATTTGATCGGGCAAATTCGAGATGCATCGATTTTTGACAAAAATCCTGATGTATGAATCAAGATTTAGAAAGAAGAAAGCATGGAGAATACTGTCCCGGTGTCCGTTTTTCGATATCGTTGCGGAGTGTCGAAAAATAAATTTTTTAAGTGTCGGAGTATGGGTCGTTTCCAAGAGAAAAATTGCTGTAACTTTTTAACCAGTCATCCTATCGAAATGCGACTTGCATATTCGTAAATTAGAGACTTTCCTCTTTCGAACGAGTATTTGATAGAGCAAATTCGAGATGCATCGATTTTTGACAAAAATCCTGACGTTTGCATCATGAACAAAAACCTGAATTCTGTCGAAAACTAATGATAAAAACAAACGTTACTTTTTTTTACTCGCTAAGACCTGTACACCATGCACCGGACGCGTTTCCCTTTCCATCCTAAGATACCAAAACTACGACTGGGACAACTTGCCCCTGGGACTTTTAGCCCCGGTCTCCCCTACTGTTATTTTTCAAACAATAAAAATTTAAATAGACAATATTATTTTACCTAATAATAATAATTGCAAAAACATTAATATTGTGACCTATTTTAACAAAATACTAACGTGAATTGGCCAGAGTGCTAAAATAGCCAGGTACTGGGAGGTTTACCCTACTCGTTAGGCCCCTATAAGATGGCATCAGAAGTCTGAGCAGAAAGAAAGACTTCAGCTGTCCTGTGTTTCACGTGCTTTGTAATAAAATAGACCCAAACCTTTGTGAAATTTTATAATCATCAAATAATTAATAAATCTTCTTTGACTAATACTATTCTTAATAAGTTGAATCGATAAGGTCCATTGATAGAGCTGAACACAGAACTCCGAACGGTTGAACTCTTTCTGCCTGCTGAAGCTCTTAACCCTTTAAATTATCGTGGGTCGTTACCTTTTAGTAAAAAAAAAAAAAAAGAAAGAAGAAATACATATCACCAATTTTCGTGGAAGGTTAGTGCATTTGCATTTAAACGAGGATTCGCGTGCACCGCAAATCTTGCGCACATGCGTTCGCTCGCGCACGTTACCCGACAAGTATATATATGTGTGTGTGTTGGATTGGATGTACGTGCAAAAGTGTGAAATTCATTAAAATATTGCAATTTATTTTATAATCTTTCGGTAGGATCGGCTCAACGAGCGAGCCAGCGTGCGAGATACGACGAGGGCAGAATTAACGAGCAGAAAATGAACAGGTCGCGATTGTGCGCGTGACGCTCGCTAATCTGCATACTCCTTGCCTAGGGGTGACGCCCGAAAGTACCTCTAGAACTGTGGGGATTGAACCACCTACCGACCCTGAAAATAACACCTCGGTAGTGGTCGAATTTTAATGCGGTGCATTCGTGATTAATGACTTTTCGATGTCGACGTGATTCAAAAGCCGTTCGCTGTCTACCTGTTTTTTTTTTTTTTTTTCGAGTTTCACACAAAATTTCTGTATACCGTTACACGTGTATGTGTTATAGAACAATTTTAATTTGTTCAGGTCAGTGGTCTGCAAACTGATCGGTCAAAAGAGCCAAATATCAGCGGTAACAACGGTTTCTTTTCAGAGCCAAATTTCTTAACAAGAACCCTATTTTTTGAAGAGAGTTAAAATTAGATAAACTGAATGAAATTAGATATCATAATCTTATTTAGTGTAAAGCCACAGTTTGCCGACCACTGGTCCATGGAATTTACAAATTGTTACAAATAAAAATAACTGGAACGTTTGTAACAAATAATAATTATTCTAAAACTCGCTCTCGAAACACGTCCGTATCCTTTGATGTCTAATCGACCTTTGTAAACAAAGCCTTGGCAACAACCCTCAGCCAGCTACGCGAACTCGGTCTACGTGAACTCGGTCACAACAACACGTTACTCGAATTTACAATATTTTTAAATAAAACCTTGGTTCTACCATGTCTAAACAATTCTATATACTGTCATAAAATCAGTGAATCCATCCACATCAACTGTTTCTCATGCAAAATCTCAGAAATGGCATGAAACAGTACCCTTTAAAAAAAAGAGGATGGTTGTTATCCTTCCTCGTACGCAGTACCAAGTAGAAAACTACTGCTCTCGTACGAGCAAGAGTGTTTAGCCCGCATTCTAGTCTCCAGGCTAAAACGTGCATCTACTACTACTCTCACACCCCCTCTTTCTCTCTCTCTGCGTATACTTTCGAAACTCGCGAGCTCGCACCCTCGGCCAGCGTTTTAATTAAATTTCATAATTAACCACGACGTTCGAGGGCCGCGTTCCATGTACCTTCGTTTCACCAGGCAAAGTAACCCAAAGTCTCTCGATGACCTCCAATCGGAACACAAGAAACGATTTATGACTTGCTCTTTTTTAGACTCATTTGCGGTAGCAGGTTGTTTAGAGACGTAACGATAAATAGGCAAGCGTTTGTAAACGGATAAACTGGTTTTTATAGCTTTATTTTACATGAGAGTTTACCTAAAAGGTAAAGGAGTGCGAGAGACATATGATCGATGCTAAAATTGTCCTCAGGGGGAATATCTTGGAGATTCGATATACCACTTTGATCTGTTTTATCGAGGAATACGAGTTATATTGATAATATAGGTCACGTCGATAACTATATTAGTTAATTTCCATGTATCAATTATATTTCTATGCTTTGAAAGATGTTTTGTGGACCTTTCAAGCTACGCTATCATTCCATTACAAAACATTTCCCTCCAATATAAAGCAGACAAAAAACCCAGGTGATTTTGACCATTTTAGGGGAATCGCCATAGGGAAATGAAAAGTGGATATATTTTTACGTTATCCCCAACCCCCCCTTGCACCTACCGTCACGGATCGACGTAATTTCGTTAACCGGTAATCTTATTAACGTTTCACGTACGGCAGTTTGAATATTTGAAAATCGTCATCGATCTCAGCGATGTGGCATCCTTCTCGACGTGCTCGCTTAACGGCATCACCCATCATATATTTTATCCTATATTTTCAATAAACGTGATACGTACGCCCGAGCTTGTACACCGAGTCGCAATTTCGTTCTTCCTTAGTTTATCCGGTGATATATCGGGGCGAACTCCAATATCGAGTCCTTTCATATATCGAGATATCCACCTTCGGCCGTATATCAAACGTACACGCTGGTGTATGTCTTGTTTACGTATCACGTTCGCATTCATGAGATGGTAAGTAGTGTGCACCTGGAATTGGAGCAGCTTGCCGAATCGAACGGAATGTATTCGATTAATGACGAGTCGGTCTAATGGCCTACAGTTTTTCATTAAAAAAAAAAAAAAAGAAAAAAGAATAAAATATATCAATAATTCCAAAATTTACAGGTACAGTGCGTTATATCAAAGAGGAATTAATATCATAAGATTGGGTTGGTAAGAAAGTAATTTCAGTTTTTACAAGTAGATAGGGTTGTTTGTTTTGAAGGACTTCTGTCAATGTTGATTTTTGTTTATTTAGGAATGTATATTTCTGATAATTTATATAAAAAAATGGAATTTTCTTTCTTACCAACCCAATAATAATATAATTTTCATCACATATACCTATTTTACAAATACTTCAAAAAAATATTTTCTACCCTATCATTCATAAATAATTTCGAAAAGAGAAACAAATAATCCGTCCAAATGACGGATTCGGTAGTTCCAGTGCTAAAAACAGCTAGACTTACGCCCAGGTTTAAAAAATGTTTAGCCCGGATGAAGGCGGTCATCATCACCAAGTATACGCAGTCCAGATAAATCTGAAAATCCTGCTGGTATTACGGTTGGCATGGCACTGCACCGACCAAAATTACATCCGACTCGCACCTCCACATCCGTGCGTCATTCCGCATATCCGTCGTGCGAGTCGCGAAGACGAGTTCTAGTGGTGTTAGGGGGGGGGGGGGGTTGCGAGCGAAGGTGGGAAACGAAACGCGGTCGTCGCGGACCGACGAATCGATAGCTGGACGATTCAACCCCCTTTTCGTACTACCCCCCCCCCCAAGCGTCTCCTCACCCAATCCATCCCTTATGAATTTCCTCGGGAATCCGCGACTCGTTTTCCGCACGCTTACCACCGGACGCGGAACGTTGCCGCGTATTAGCATAACGAGATTCTCCTCGTGCACGTAACGCGACGTCTCTACGAATCCACCCACTACCCTCCCACATCGTGAGACTCCACCCACTTCGACCCCATGCCATCATTCTCACGAATTTGCATGGCCCATTTAAATGCAATTTCTTTTCCGTCCCGATCGAAGAATTACGTGAATACCCGAACCATCCTTCGTACTTAAATTCTACTGTAGCCCCTCCTGTGTAACCTTTTGGCAAGCTTGCGTGCGTGTCTTTTAGATAATGGAGTGGGCTAACGATTTTGTATGTAGTATGTCTAAAAAGTAGTTTTTGATTTCAATATTAGCAACACCAAACCATATGGATCTAACATCATTGCACATTGGTTTTCTTGTTTTCGTCGTGACATTGAACGTTCGTGTTTTATTTTGAGCTATCAGGAGTGGTCCAATTTAGTTGCCAGTCTAATATACCATACTTTTCTTGATGTAACTTTGTAAAGTTTTGACTTGACACATTTGTGTAATTATCTTATGGTACAATTGTACCCATTGCCTCACAAAAAGTATAGAACATGCAGATGTAAAGATTTAGTCGCCATAGGCTGAGTACCGAACGCGTTAACTCTACCACTCACAATACATACTACATCTAGTATATAATGCAGTAGTGCAGTAGTATAATGCAGCATACCTCTTGTACATACACTATATCCAGTAGATACTTAACGCGTTGGCTCGTTCAGAGCAAACATTTCGCGCGAGTGGCACCGTGAGCTAGTCGGTGATAAAAAGAGAAAAGAAAAAAGAAATCCAAAGACAGGAGAGAGAGGGTTGGATCCAGCCGGTGGATAAATACGCGTGATCATCAGCGTGATTCAACGCGACGTTTTTCCTACGTCCCAACACTACTTCTTCTCTTTCGCGATCGTTTATCGACCGCAGCGCGAGAAAAAAGGGGGAATGGAAAAAAAAGACGGACTCGTGGAAGAAGAAGAAGACGAGGAGGAAGCTTTAGGATCTCGAAGATGAGTACTCCGACAAGCGACTATCTTTCTCTCTTTCCTTTTTTTCCACTTTTTTTTTTTCCTTCCTTTATCTCTCTCTCTCTTTCATCCCTCTTCAGCCACCCCACTTACCCCCTTCTATGACGGGCAGAGGCACCTTCGTTAAGTTCGTTTCCGGGTGAACGGCTGAGCGTCGCGCGATAAACTTCGTCCTTTTACGGTTATGCGTCCGCGTTTATAGTCATTGACCCAGATTTAAGAGGTAGCCGGGCACGTTGGAAATTAACGAGGGCTAGTCTTAGTTCTCTCGTATGCTGGTCTTTGCTAGTTTTCTATCCCTCTGCCCTTTTTTTCTTTCATTTATTTTATCTATTTTATTAGATTGTAAGGTTCTATTCATGGTACTGTGTATTTTGTGTTTGGGGTATATTTTTGGACCATAGATGATATCACCAATTAGTAGCAATTAGGTTTGAATAGGTAACAAACTTTGATACAAACGATTAATTTCAAACGCTATAAAACATTCTATCAACTTGAAGATTTAACGGTGGTAGAGCAGTTTGATCGATCGACGATTTGTATAAAAGGATTACGTTGGAATACTATCGGTAGTGGAACATGCTAACAAGACGTTTAAAGGAATAGGGTTGGGAATCGAGGAACGACGAGAAGACTGGTAAGATCGTGCGCCGTGAGTAGAAATTGCTCGATCTAGTCAAGCAACGATTGCCAACGACGCAAATAAGTAGATAGTGGCGAATTGAAGGTGTCGAGGAGAAGCCTCTGGCAAGCGCCAGTGGATATGGATACGCGAGAAAGGTGCTCCTTGAAAGCGGTTTGCACATTCGCGTGAGCTTACGTTGTAGGAGGAACACACATAGGCTAGAAGTAGATCTATGTGTATGTATGCCTTTGCTCCTACTAAACCAGACCAGTATGTACGAGTACGTAGACTTTCCAACCAGAAAGTGTGTTTCAATTGTGGCGGAGAAACCTGTAATAAAATTCGATTGTTTCCATCGAAGGAGAAAGTGGGAAACCGTTTGGACTGATTACAATATCGATTTTGTAAGAAGAACGTTTGAAATTGTAGGTTTAGCTTTCCTCTTCGAATTTGCAAAATGTCCTTACATTTTTTTCCCCTGCGTACTCCAAATTTTCGAGTCACCTTCAAACTTCAACCAAAAACTAACCTCGTCATTTCAAGTTCAATATCTCACTTCGAATGGTCGAAATTCCCTTCAATTTTTTCTCGAATTTCAACTTCAATTTTCAGGGGCAAATTTGCAAAACTTTTCCAATCCCTACGAAACGAGGAACCAGCTCGAAAGATTATATCGGTCACGCCTATGAACGGCCCATCGAAATTCGGTGAACGCAGAAGAGTTACATGTCACAGTTAGGCGGCCATCGGTCATTTCACCGGACGAGTCGGCCGTCTATATAAATTTAAAAACGTCAACTCGATAGCATGGATCCTGGTATTCGCACATGCGAGCAAGCAAGCGTGAGAGTAAGAGAGAGAGAAAAGGGGGGAGACCTATTAAATAACGGAAAACAAAAAAGAGGACAACAAAAATGAAACAAAAAGGAACAAAAGACGGGAAGAGGGTGCAAACGAGAGAGAAAGGGAGTAGAGGGAAAGACAAAGAGAGAGATAGATAGATAAATAGTGTGTGCGTGTGTGTGAGAGAGATGCGGGCTGTAACGCGAGAATGCGAATTCCGCGTTGCGATTTATGGGAAACGAACGCCCGACTATAAAATAACACTTCCCATTCAAATCGCCAAATTAATGGCCGTTTTCATGGATTCTTTGTTTGCACTGGGAGGCCCCGACAATAGCCCAGGCTACGCTGAGTTATTATTCTAAAATGGCGAGCCGATAGGCGTACGACGACGTCTCTCTCTTTTTGTCGCGGAATTCGCGTAAAATTCCTGAGTTTTCACCGGCACCCTATTTCTTTCTGTCTCAGTGGAAACAAAGAGATCTGCTTTGGTTATCAACATGCCTGATCTTATTGTAAGGTCTGGACAAGTCTATTTTCTTTCAGGGATGTGTCCTAGCATTGTACTGTTTTTTTTTTTTAAATTATGAAGCAATTTAGTAGATTGTATCAAGTTGATGTTTTTATGGGTTCCTGGATTACGATCACAAATGAGATATTAAATAGTTGTTTGGTAGAAATGGTTGTGGGGATGGTTTGGGATAAAATAATTTGCAATTGTTAAAGGGATAGATATAGCGAGGGAGTGATTTGTGCATTATACAAAACGCTAGCAAGTTCCAGTACAGGATTCTAATTCCCTGCTGGGTGAGTTACGATAAGTTGAATATATGTACCCATCGTAGAAACGTGATCGCGTTTAATAGGCAGGATCTTGATTTTCTCATTTTCTTGCCACGATCTGATATCCGCACGGTCGGTTATCGGCTAAAACGTCTTGCAAATCTCTCCCCGTCTGGTTTCCCTCCTAAGACTAGTGTCTCCATATTTTCGGTTATTCGACTTGGGGTAATATGTATAATGGAGAAAAAGCAAACTCGTGCCACAAAAAGCGACCCTTGGTCCTCTCGATGGGAATTCGATTGTATCTGGACACATATTTGATATGGACGTCCAGATACGAGGAGATTTATTAAAATAGTTTATGGTCATAGAAAGAAGAGGAAAAAAAAACATCAGGATATATTTGGTGGTATTATACTTATTACCTTGATATATGATTGATCGAGGGATAAAACGTGCGCGAGTGTTTCTGACGAGATATCTTTTATCATATTGTAGGTTAATATTCAAATAGAAAAAAAGGTATTCGAATAAGCAAATTCAACTAAAACCCAGTTCTTACATTGAATGGGTCTGTACATTTAGTAATCAAGTCAACAAGTCAGACCCAAAAATGTTAAAATTCTATTCATCATCCAACAGAACCAAATTCGAACTTCTCGTACTTAACCTTTAACTGTGGACACTTTACAGTAACTATAATTGGAATTAAAGCAAAAAAACTGAACTAGATGTCTGGACCTTAAATGAAAAGAATATAAGTAGAAACAATCAATTTGGATTTTTCAGAAAAAAGCAATAATCTGAGACCCCATGTCCATATTTAAAGGTTAAACGTTCAACAATCGTATCACAGATATCACACAAACGTTAAGAAATTGAAAGGACTAACCTTGAACCGGCGCGTAGATATTGAGGTAGAGACAGTCCTCGCTCTGATTACGAAGATAAGGTAGAAGCCTCCTGAGATACTCGAGCCTGCCTTTCGGCATTTTGTCGGTCAATTCCGGAAGCTTTTGCGGGCAGACGGGGCCGAACTTGTCGGCGACCTTGACGCCGTGCCACAGAGCGCCGTTAACGGGCGGCATAAAGCGTAAGGAACCGATCGGTGGCGAGGCGTACGGTACACCACGAAATACCTCGACACCCTCGAGATAACGGTCGAGTGTGACTATAACACCGGATAGCTCACCGTACTTCGTTCTAACGATTCTCGAGCTGAGCTCGGCGCCTGCCAGCGCGGCGAGCATCAGCTCCACCACCAGGATCATTGACGCCAGGATCATCGACAACGATGATGATGACCGCCTGGACATACTCTACTTGATCCTTTTGTTTCAACCTCGATCGACCATCGACGATAATGATGACTACCTGAGCATTTTCCACTTAATCCTCTCTGGACTATCCGGTCACTCTCCCAGGTGATCCTTTCAGTTTGATCCTCAATCGATCATCCTCTTTACGTGATCTTCATTGGATCGTCGAGGATACCGATCACCTGGACATCTTGCAGCTGATATTTGTATCGAGGATCTTTTAGTAATCTTGAGTCTTCTTAACGAGAATCGGCTCTTTTTCTCTCATCCCTCCTACGGTCGAGGTCTGAGTCGGCCGAAAAACACTCATAGCCGTGTTTACCAAGACCTACCTAATGCGTTTAAACACAGGCCGATTCAGGGAGCCGGCCAAGGTATATCCCGACGGAAGGCTAAAGATGCCAATGGATCTTTCTTTGATGGACCGCATCCCTCTTTCTCTACCTTCTCACGTTTTTTTCCACACAGTAGTTCTCACAAACACTCCTGGATCCAAACAAGACACTATATGTAGGATCACATCGATGAGAGATCAAGCAAGAAACAACGAACCCGATACACAAAAGCAGATAGATCCTAGTAATATTACCAAAACACATATACCCTTCTCATTCGGGTATTTCCTCGTACGCTTCATCCTTCTCAGCAAAATACCTTAGAGTACCGTAGAACCGTTGAAAGCAGTTCACTTGGCCGCCTTTCTTTCTCGCGCGAGTCTCTTTGGACGGAGCGAGATTCAGCAAATATTAGTTCTCCTTTTATCCTCAAGACCAGTCTTCTGTTTTTATCCAATCGATCTTCCCTCTCTTCCTCATTTCCGGATCAATCAACTGATAATCATCGTGCCACGAAACTTACAATAACCATGCCGTATTACCAAATAAACAAAAATGCAACCTGACCGCATGGACCACCAAAGAGACACCACAATTCCTGATTCTAAACAACCAATTCCACGAAAATCAAAGAAACACTAGCTTCACCAAGTGGAGTCCCACTTTGAATGACAACATGCATCACTTTCTAATCACTACAACCCAACCCCAAACACTTTTTCTTTCTTTTCACGACACTTACACGAGGACACCTGGTCGTGGCAACCCGTTTTAACAACTAAGACTGCTCGCGAGCGATACGAAGGGTCGACGATGATGGAAGGGCCAACGGACGATGCCGGCACGACGTTGGCGTGACTTCGACCCCCGACGAACTGGCGTCAGGCGAGAGCTCGCACGCGGTGCTGCGCGTGCGTCGAGCGTTTGCTTCTTCGTAGGGGGAAAAGGGGTTGGAGGGGGGCCACCCCGCGCGCATCATCGCCAGGGACGTGGCCGGAAGTATAGGCAAACCGGTCGATACGGCAGGCTGGGGTCGATCAAGGATAAGCTGGTTCGAGTCTGAGATTCCTTGCTTTTCGGCGCGCTCTTTTCCTTTCTATTCTTTTAACTCTACGTTTCCTACTAGATGAACCTTCTACATCGACCGTGCAAAACAATTTTTACTTACTTGTTTTATCGTTTGGTTTGTTCGTTAAAATTGTGGGAATCCTGCTAATCTTCTTCGAAGCAGTTTGGCTGCGTTACTGTTGTTTTCACGTCTGAAACAAGTCAGAAGAATGTAAAATGAGAACTGGTTTTATTTAGTAGATCGATTAGAACATATGAAATCAGGTTTTATAGTCTCTCTCTCTTGAATAATAAATCCTCACACTACACTCTCGTTAGATAGAAGAGGCAAGTTCAAAACGCAGCCGATTTTGCAACTAGCGAGAATCAACTTTCGCGCGCGCGCACAACTCATCCTTCGAACTTCCTCCTCGATGTTTTGTGTCTGACACGATGTGTACCTTTTTCACTTTCCCGCCGGCGTTCTCGCGTTTCTCGCCTTCCTCGGTTCCTTCATCTCGAATATAAACTCCACGAAACGTCGTTCAACTGCTACTCTCGCTTGAATTTTCAGATTTCTCTCTCCCTGGATATGCACTTTTTTTCTAAATGTCGTTCGAAGGATCAATTTCGTTGCACGCAAGAGATATATTTTTTTTTTATCGAATAACATTAGGTTAGATAAGCATTTTCGATCTTCCCAAATCGATTTTTCTATGATCCATCTCGATTTACCTATCGGTAATCGTACACCCACTATCCTGATTTGCAAATAAATTCAGGATTCGATTAGCTCTCGATTATTTATAATCGAACTCGCGCTTAACCGCTTCCCGACCGGATACACGTATAATTTGTTCATCGGTTATGCAAATTCGTGCGAAGCCGCTACGTGGCGTTCGTATTTGCTTGAAAATTACGGGATTATGTATACTTAATTAGGAGTAACTAAGGAGTAATTACGGCTTAATGAATTCGTGAAAGTGATATGTCGTTACTACCGTTCTATTTGACGGTTAATCATTTATTTCGGGAATTTTGAAAAAATTTCACTCAAATACGATCGATTTAAGACATGGTGTCAATTTTTTCAATTTTTAACAATCATGGATACTAATGACATAATTAGTATAACTATTTTGAGTAACGTCGATCTAACGATTCGTTGGGTGGAAAATTTCTGAAAATATGGCAACCGCAGGAGTCAATGAGTGATGACCGTATCGGGTCAGACGATACCGACAGTTAATCAGCTCGATGATGGTCCGGCATGGACTTGGCATCGAATCGCTACCACTGCTATTTATTTTTTAATTATCGACAAACAAACGTTCCCCGATGTTATCCTCTAATTATTTAAATTTCATCTGTGTGTACACGTCATTAATATATTATACACATCGATCAAACGTACAAACGCGTCGTTAAAACATCCAAGACAGAACTGGACTGATATTTTGCGATGGAAATATTCATCTCGAAAGAATTTTTACCTTTTTTTCAAGCAACAATATGTCTATCCATAATAGAATATCTGTATGGTAAAGCTTTAAAAACGGTCGTTTACTTTTTTTGAGGAAACGAGCTCTCTATTCTGTTCGACGATAACGTTACCAAGAGAAAACGGTCGACTATACATATTTCAGGCTTCGTATCGGACCCCAGTCGTTGTTCGAAGCTCCTATCGGCGAAAACCTCCGAGCATAGACACCTCACCGCGATACGCTTTACTTAACGTCAAGATAACGAGACCACGAATAGTTGAACGGTCCCGAATTACTCTTCCGGTTATTTTCTAGTCTAACGGGTTAAACATCCATTCTACTCTTCCTGACGTTATTTAAAAAAAAAAAATGATCGCTATGTGGCCAATCCCGATAGTGATGCTAGAACGAAAGCAATGTTTGTGATAGATTTTTTCTCGTACAGGAACTAAAAATGATTACTTTTAGTAACTTCAAAAGTGTAGGTAAAAATAATAAAAATTGCTGGAGGCAGGAAGTTCCATGATTCCTGGCTGGAATTTTATCTTGTGTTATAAAAATATAATATTTTACATTGTGTATATATTTTTAAAGGTATGTTGGTAGTACATGATAGCATGGAATTTGATATTTCAAGAATATATATCGCAATAAGGTAATTTATGCAAAATTATGACCAATAATCATGGTACAAAAATAACACTAATAGTGCACGTCCCAGGGCAATAGGGAAGATGAAATTCAATTCACCTGCAGGAATCTATCACTGAATTCGATCGAGACGGCGAGCATAATTTACGATGTTCCACGTAGCGTGTAACAATTTACGATGCGTATGATGACGTGATATATCTCGTGACTGCGTAAGATGCACGAGCACGAAGGTAAGACGGAAATATACCAAAATTTTTATACTCTTTTTCTCGTCCTACAAAATGAAAGAAAGGATAGAACAAAAAAAAAAATTGAAAAAGATAAAACTGGAAGCAAGTCCCCGAGCGACAACATTACGAATGTACGATTCGATCCCGTTGATGGCGAAATAGAAAGCCGCGGGTTTATTAAATTTTGAGCATGGCTAGGTGCGAAGCGGCCTGACAAAAAAACAGAATCGTGCGAAATAATACGAACGCATAGCTGCATCCCGCGAGAAACAATGGGTGATGACCGGCGACCGGTTTGCCGGTTGTATTTCGCAACAATTTTACGCGTGTGTTCGACGAGATCGCGGGGAGACACCGAGAGACTATTATTTGATGTTTTCAGTTTTATCTGTATGCATGTCAAACGATTCTCGTGATCTCCTGCAATTTTGTTGGGTCGTGGTATTATGTCTTTTTTTTTTTTATATAGTAGTGGGTTTCATACAATTCTGTATAAAATATAATTATTTTTTGATATATTTATGCATGTAATATGCAATATATTTATAATAATATATAGATATCAAGTATTATACTTACATTCACGATTATTTTTATCTCGCCAAGTTTTAAGTATCATCCTGCGCCTAACAAAAAAAATTTCAATCTCTCCTGCAATTTTGTTGGGTCGTGGTATTATGTCTTTTTTTATATCATAGTGGGTTTTATACAATTCTGTATAAAATATATTTATAAATATAATTTTTTTTTTTTGTATATTAATATAACTTCTTAAATATATTTAAAATAATATAAAAATTTATATTGTTATTTGGCCAAGCTTCAGGTATCCTCCTGCTCCTAGCAAAAAAATTGTAACCTCTCCTGAAATTTTGTTGTGCTGTGATATGTCTTTTTTTATATCATAGTTGTTCTATAAAATATTTTATAATTATATATTTAGAATAATATACAAATATCATTTATTATATCTACATAACCCGATTTACATTGACGATTATTGTTATCTCGCCAAGTTTTAAGTATCTTCCTACTCCTAGCGAAGAAAAATCTTAACGACGATAACGCGCGGTGAAGAGCTCGAGAGCGTGTATTCCACGCTCGTACCATTTTCTTCGACGATAATCGACTTGCCCCGCGTTATCCTCGAGAGAGGATGAGGCACGAATTCTAATGCGATGCGAATCACGTAGTCTGTTTCTTTGGGTACTCCGAACGTTCGAATGAATCGAAATTTCAGTCGAGGGATGTTCTTTTCTCTTTCAACTAAAATTGTTTGAGTAATTGTTTAAATCCTGTATCGATAATTATTCATTTTTTAATTCAAATGTACCTAATTTTCAAATTAAATATAAACTTTTTGTGAATATCAAAACAATAATATTCATGTAAATATAATATAAGTATCGACAAATTGAAGTATTCTTGCTTTTGAAACGTTGCATTACAACACATACACAATTTTGTGCATCACTTTTTTTTTTTTACATTATAATTAAGCAGTTTTAAAAACCTTTTCTTAGATTTACCATAGACCTATATATTCAGCCAAATAATGAAGCATTTGGAGAATCCAACCAAGTAGTCGCATTTTGATGCGGTAAGAAACCATTAGGAGTGCGATGGCGGACACGACTAGAATGCGAAACGCCAGTCTTGATACTTCCCTACCGGGGTTTCATGTTGAATAGTACGTGTTGGTTGTCCTGAAGCAGTCCTTAAGCCCAAGGACAATCCTAATCCCCTCTTTCACCGTGTAATTGATTACAATAAAATGTTCCATGTGCGTTCTCCACGCGCACGAACGATACATGCATAAAGCGTGTAGCACGCTTAACAAACGTCGTTCTCGACAAATATTTACGACGAGTACTGCCTCGAGTCTCGTTCTGCAACCTGTTGAGCCGCTTTTGACGAAATAAATAATGAAATTTTGTGCCCAAGTTCCTGTCCTAACCAAATAACAACTAGTTCTTGTCGATATATGTAAAATATTCATCTATTGTTGGACGTAGTCGTTAAAAGGACGACAATTCTGTAACGACGTTGTTCTAATATTTTTATATATTATATATTTTTATTTAGGGAGGTCTATGTTATATTTAATACTAGCTGGTACTTGGTTTTTTATATTTAGACTCAAACCCCAGACCTATCTCCTGTTACTGCAAAGCTTGATGGTACACTATGGTCTAGACCAAGCTCCTGTTATTCAAATGCTTCCAATACCCGAATAATTTTTTTTCTTTTAGCTTCTTTATTTTTTGGACGAATATTCTTTCTTTTCTTTGGTAGCATTTTTATAGATATAGGTTAACAGGTTCGATTACGACGGATCCGTCATTTTTTTTTTCGATACGTAGCCTACGTCATTGATATTATCAATTATGGATCGATATTTGGTATGGTATCGAGACTATCACGATAAAGGGTGGGAAATGAGGCATTTTGAAGAATTTTTATATAGACAGTGACTTTTTTCTTGTTTCAAAAGTCAAGTGTCCAAAATTTCATCAAGAGTATAAAAGTATAGATTTGTACTCCAGACAAACAAACATAAAGAAGATATGATATAAAGTATTCATATATCTAATATATCTTGTAAAAATTATATTAATGTATAATATATTATTATAATTATTAATATATTAGTTATGAAGTTATTTATTCGAACAATAAAAATTAAGACACTGTCGAGGTGACAGCATATCGATTGTACGATAATTGGACCGTTCGTGATGATGCGATCCTACGAGGGTAAGAAGTTTAAGAAATCGAGAGGAAGTCGCCCGAGAGTGTCCTTCTTCCACGGATATAGAAAAGCACGTTACTCGCATCGATAGCTTACGAGGTCGATCCGTAATTATCCACCTTAATTGCGGAAACTTTCGATCGTAAAAATAAGATGGCGTTTTACGAACACGAAGAATGGGAATGAATTTTTTAAAGAGGGTAACCACGTACGAGTGATTTCGAAAATCATTGAAACCTTATGAATAGTTCGATAAAATTCAATTCTGTTCATTAATCATCTGACTCAGACTACGAATTAAAAATATATTTATATTAAAATATCAAAACTTAAGAAATATATTATTGCTTTAATTAAAAGCCAATACAACTGTATTAATCGAATTAAGATCAATGTGAATTTAGATCTAAGTTTTATAAAGCACTGTCACCTATAAATGTTAGTATATAATTCTTTCATATGTATACTAAAAGGTTTTATAACCCCTAAATAAATACAAAAGATTAATTATTCATATTTGTTGTAATTTATTATTATTGAAATTAATTAAAATCGTGAATATTTAATGCTCTAGGATTAAACAAATCCAAACAATATCATTCGATACAGTCAGGTATTATTGATTTCACTGATTACGTTCGTTTGGAAGGGCCTAGTAAAAGATAATTTCGAAAGTAGCAGCTCTTTTTGGCTGCTAGCGAACCTATCTGGCGACACGTAGCGCGGCCTTATAACCATGGGTGCTTTCGATTTATAACGACGTAGGACCACCCGCAAGGTTGGCACTCGCCGTTCGACGGGCCACCCACGTGCAGATGATAAATCTGCGGACACACGGATACAGCTTCTGTCTGCTAAATCCAACGCGAAATCGCCAGCTATAGTCACCGTCAGCGATAATAAATCGACAAGCCTTTCTCTCAAATTTTCTTCGAATTCCTCATGATTTAATTATTTCAATAACTTTAAACGATCATAAAATTTCTTATTTAAAAAAAAAAAGAACGACATTTCAAATCCCTCAACGTTATGTCCAATAACAGAAAATACGAAACGGTCGATTCTGTCAGACGTTTCACCCAAGCTCGACCCGAATTTGGTATTAAACCTAAAAAAAGAGAAGAAAAGAAGAATGGAAAAAGAATATAAAAATTGCCAAAATGTCGCGCTTAACGAGAGGATTACCGCAGCGGCTCGTGGATTACGAGGCCCGTAAGCCCGTACTCTCACGTCCTCGCGCATTTTCGAATCCTCTTTTCGTTTGCATTTTCCCACACGCCCCATCATCCCATTACCTGTTCTCGAACCAATTACTACGAGGCAACGTTAGTTATTTTGTTGTTATATGTCTCGACGACGAAAGACAATAGCCCATCTTTATACAGGATGTAGCCATCTTAGTATCTACCTTGTTATTACATAACGAATATTATTAATGCATTATAAATAATATCACAAGTTGAATTTTTTGCAAATGTTATTTTTCATAGTTCATCAATATATAAGTAATTGAAGATATTTAAGTGGACCACTGTATATTCAAAAAAAAAATTTTTTTTCAAAATATACAATATCAGACTTTTTTTATAAGCCACGTGTATGTATGGAAAGCCAAAGATCGAGAAAAGAGATAGAGAATGAGAGAGACGGAAGCTGGATTTGAAGACGATCCTTTGGCACCGATCTCGATGATCGCAATTTATAAAAAAGCCATCGACGAAATTCGAGTCCGTCGAAGCCGGATTCAAATCATCGTAACGTATCAGTCTTCGTTAAGATCTCCGTGAAAGCGATTGAGTTACTTCACTGACACGACCAAGAATGAGAGAAGGTATGTGCGTGAAGTAGAAAGATAGTGTTTGTATGTGGGTGTGTATATGTCTGTGAGTGAAAGAGAGAGAGAGAGGGAATCCTGGCGAAAAGAAGAGAATAGAACGAAGGAATTTATCCGAGGAAGCTCCATTCCGGACACCCTCGTTCCTTCCATAAGGATAAAGGAGCTGTCCTAGAAACAGATAGTTCTTTACGAGGCCTTCTTCTCGGAGCCCTCTCGATCCCAAAGGGTGCCGTTCCATTCGATAACTTTCAAATTTCTTTGGGCCTTTGGCTATGTCATAACCGGAACTAAAATCGCATCTTGTTTCCTATATATTCGGAATTTATAGATCAACGAACTATTTCTTCTTTGTTTAAAATAAAATATTGTATAATATATATTATATCTAAAATATATCGTGGGAGACGTTTATTTTATTATAAAGTAGCTCAAAGAAGTCATGAATGAAGTCTTCGTTAGCTCAGTTGTTTAAAATATTGTATATCAAATTTGGGGCCCGAGTTCGAATCTCGAGAATGCTAGGGTTCATTTTTTCTATATTATATTTGATATAATATAGTGCCATATATCATAAAATTATATAATATATCAATATATTGTTATAAAATTAATATATGCCATAAATGTATAATTAAAATGACGATAACTGATAATAATAATATAGGTCTAAGCAAACGATCAATGGAATGTGATAAAATATATCAATATATTGCTATAAAAATGAATATATTCCATAATTGTGTAATTAAAATGACGATAGCTGTTCTAAATAATAATATGGGTCTAAGCAAACGATCGATAGATCAGTACGTTTACGTACCTCGTTCAGGTACATAGGTCTTCCTTCATGGACGATAAATAACCTGAATTTTGGTCGGAGAGAGTAAGGGGAACGCAGTCGTAGACGCATAAATTAATTTACCCTCGCACGCAATCCATCTCAAGACGTTACCTAAACGCGTTCGCCATAAATTCGTCGAAATTTCGCGAGCGACGGTGAAACTGCCTGCTGGTTGCCTGTTTGCCTGCCTGGTCCCTCTCCCACGCGACGCCAGTTTATCGTCGTTCAGCCAAATGTGCCGTGTAGCGAAATCAAAGCTCCGGAATGTTGTTGCCTTACGTGGCATACAAAAGGATCCCACTGAGGGCCAACGTCGTTAGTTGGGAAGCGCTTCGACGCTTTAAGGATCCACCTTCTCGAGTTTCTGCAGCTTTTATCGAAGCCACTGCAGGTTGTTCATCGTCACGCGGAGGGCCTACGAGATGAGAGTCTTTCTTTATTCGCGTGAATGGAGTATTGAGTTTTTGGTTAGGTACTTTCGTGTGGTGAGAGTGCATTCATCTTATTTTTTTTGTGTAAATGAAAGATGTGTAAGAAAAGTAACGGTAAAGATTTGTTAAATTTTAGTAATAAATATAAACTAAAATTTTCTGTCACGATTGCTTTACTAATAATACAGTGAAAAGATCTTCGAAACCTATGAATTGCGGCGGTCACGAACCTATTCGAATTTTATAGAGTACCGATAGAAAAATACGTCTCTGCAGTTCGGGGCTGCGGATGGTATTTAGGGGAGCACTTTTGGATATTAAGGAAACCGAGCCAATGGAAAATCGTTAGGGAGCTTTTAGAGTTTAGGGCCCTCTAAATATGCAGTAAGATTCTAAAGATACGATGGATCTTCTACTCTTTGAATCTGTGTAGATAAAAGAAGACTATTGAATATATAAAGAAGAGCACGCGTGCGAAAGCAATTTAATTATTAAGAATAAAATGGACGTACAAATTGCATCACCAAGGGGGATAACAAATCTAGTTCCTCGGTGTCTCTTGGTTATCGAGCTTTCCCCTCGAGCTCTTTTATTCCACTTTTTTATCAAGCTTTCCCACCAAAAATTTTTTTTTTCACAAAACTGTCCAATCGAAATCCTCAAAAAAAAAGCAACAAACTGTTTTATTTACTCCAATAACGATCGATGCCAAAAAGGGTTTTTTAGTCTACACTATCCGTTTCCAACGGGACAGCAAATTCTTTATGACTACTATCTTTATTACAGGGGGAAAAAAAAAAAAGACTAAAAATACTTTTACATACATTTTTATCCTTATATTTTGATATTAAACATTTGTACAAGAGAATAACGTTATCCAAGCCATTTTACAAAGAGATACGAGATAAAAATCTACAGTGAAAAGAAAGATGAGCGATCGATTTCGAACGTACAATATAGCTATCTCCATCTCTTTTTTTCTCCTCTCGTTCGACGTCAGCACCGCTCTCGACGAGCATTCGAGGATCCCATGTATTCTATACGAAAGGTTTTCAAAAGTGAAAAAACGACGAAAGCATAGCTCGTAAGTGGCTCCACTTTCGAACGAGGAAACACAGCAACGGGCCAGAATGCGTAAACGCGTACACTACTGTACGCTTTCAGGCGAACTTTACAAAGCCCGAATTCACCCAGGCGAGTGGCAAAGAATGCAAAATCTAGCTAATCCGTGAAAAATGCCTCTAAACGAGAAGCTTTCTTCTTCTTCTTCTTCTTCTCTCGAAAATTACACTCCACTGTTCTTGCGGAACTATATTCCTCGAAAACAGGCTTCCTGACCCATCGTCCGTGATTTTCCATTTAAAATTCTAATAATTTATAAATAAAGAAATAGTATTTTATTACCAAACGATATTTTAAAATCTTCTAACAAAATGCATATTACATTTGAACGTAAAATATCGAGGTATCAAATAAATGACTGCATGTAATTACGTAAAACTTCCTTCTCTCGTTCATCCAAACCCCTCCAAATTTTGTCTTCTCTCTCTCCCTTAATATTTCTTTCCCTTTCTCGTTCCATCTTCGCGATCTAACTAGCACGGTTCAGTTAATTCGCCATCCCGTGACGCACGAGATTCTATAGAGAGGGTTTGCGAGAGGAAGGCAGATTTCCTCGATCGTTGTGTCTCCCATCCAACAGCCGGGACCAAAGTTCGAGCTTGGTCGTTATCGTTCTAGTTAGATGATTTCGCTCCTCTACGAGGGGTAGGTCGTTAATGTTGCTTTCCAGCCCTTTGCCCTACTTTCGTACGTAGCAAGACTCCTCCAAAAATCCGAAGATCGTGCAACTTAATTAAACTAATTATTAAGTATCGTCTTTCTTCGATCCTTAAAAATATGAAAAACGAGTTACCAATGTACTTAAAATATATTTTTACTACACTTATTTCCAGAAATCATTTTTCAAGAACGAAAGAATCTCTTACGAGGGAAGACAGAGCTATAAAACGAGAAATTCGTGCACCGATCGATAAACATTCAAATCGTGGGTATCGTGGATGGATCCTGATTGCTAGGGTGGCACGATTTTCTTCGGGGTAGAGTCGGTGAATAACAATAGGGCTCGTAAGACGGGTGTAATCACGATACTCTCACTCGCCGTCGATACAGAAGGGATTCTTTATACCGACTCACGTGAAATTCCTACGTAAAACCCTCACCTCGAGATTTTAACGGTCTACCATCGTGGAAAAACTTGGTCCAAATCGTCGAAGTAAACAAATTCTTTATACAAACCACTGATAAAGTGTGTTAAAAACATAGACGGTAAATTTCAGACCGAGATATCGTTTAAAACCGAGTCGAAAGTAACGGAGGATCTCGTTTTACCAGCGCCATCTTGAATCGAGTTATACTTCACCTACTTTACAAGATTTTGCGTCCGGATAAGCAGCGGACGTCGTGTCCAAGCACGAGGAAAAAGCGGACTCGTTTTTCGAGGAAATCGGACCTGAACGTGCTCCACTTTTACCCAATCCAGATACACTTTCTTTTTTCTCGAGTTCGGTTTTCCACGCGTCCACTCTATCGGATTCCACTATTTGAAGAAAATTGTGAGAAAGGATTAGAAAAAAAATATGAGGGTAAGCGAATTTTGTGGCATAAATATAAATTATGTAGATGGAAGTAACGAGATGGAAAAGTGAATTTCGGGATGCCCGTGTAATCCGCGTCGGAAATCCGCGCTGGACCGAGCGAGTCCGAGCGGATTTCGTGGCTCGTGCATCGAATCGATCGATCGAAAGAGAGACACGGAGAGTGAGAAAGCGTGGGAGAGGGAAGGAGAGAGAATGCCATGCTCGCGTGTCGAACACGTTTGGGATGTGCAAGGGGCCGACACCATTTAATTACCGTACAAGCGAGCTCTTACGTCCGTGAAATGGAATTAATTGCCGTGATGACGGCGTCCCTGTCGTTCTACACTCAGCCAACAAGCCAAAGAGTAACACCGGACTTTTCCCTCTTTTCCCGTTTCTTCGAAGATGGTCGTCGAACTTTTTCGTAGTTTCTTATCGAACTCGTTGCTCTTTCTCAAGATTTTGTCTCTGGTTTGCTCGGTCGAGTCGATCGCCTTTTCTCCACTTATCGAGAAACTAACTTGCGTTTAGTCGTGTAAATTCGACAACTTTGAATATTTATTTTTAGTCAAAATAAAGAAAGTATAATTGTACAAACAATTAAATTATTTTTCTTTCTTTCTCGAAGAGGTTAACTCGTGGTATAAATTCTGAGATGATGATAAAAATCACGAGTCAAACACATAGTTCAATTTTTACAAATTCTTTTGCTTTTTAGTATTAGGGAAGACCGGGGCTAAAAGTCCCAGGGGCAAGTTGTCCCAGTCATAGTTTTGGTATCTTAGGGTGGAAGGGGAAACGCGTCCGGTGCATGGTGTACAGGTCTTAGTGAGTAAAAAAAAGTATAGTGGTGGTCGTTGTGTTTAGTCTTCCCTGGTTACTTCAAGAGACGAATTTATATTTTGATTAGTTCAATTCTACTTTGGGTACATTACTTAAGCATCTCTAGGCACTAATGAAAATCGATTGCACACGAGTTCACACATGTAATAGAAAGAGAATTTTGTCAGCTTCATTTCCTTGCCAGAATTTTTAAAAAACTCCTTGATCCGACTGAACTATTACCCGAGAAACAAACCTATGAAAATGGGGTAAGTTGTCCCGGCAATGAAATCTGGGACAACTTGCCCCATCCTCATTTTTTTGCTGTAACGTTTGTTTTTATTATTAGTTTTCGACAGAATTCAGGTTTTCGTTCATGATGCATACATCAGGATTTTTGTCAAAAATCGATGCATCTCAAATTTGCCCGATCAAATACTCGTTCGAAAGAGGAAAGTCTCTAATTTACGAATATGCAAGTCGCGTTTCGATAGGATGACTGGTTAAAAAGTTACAGCAATTTTTCTCTTGAAAACGACCCATACTCCGACACTAAAAAATTTATTTTTCGACACTCCGCAACGATATCGAAAAACGGACACCGGGACAGTATTCTGCATGCTTTCTTCTTTCTAAATCTTGATTCATACATCAGGATTTTTGTCAAAAATTGATGCATCTCGGATTTGCGCGATCAAATACTCGTTCGAAAGAGAAAAGTCTCTAATTTACGAATATGCAAGTCGCGTTTCGATAGGATGACTGGTTAAAAAGTTACAGCAGTTTTAAGCTTCAAAACGACCCATACTCCGACACTTAAAAGATTAATTTCTCATCATTGCTTAACGATATCGAAAAACGGACAACGGAACATTGTTCTGCATGCTTTTATCTTAAAAATGAGCCATTAAACATTGAAATCGGCGGTGGTGACCATTTTGGCAAAAATCATGATGCATAGGTCAGGATTTTTGTCAAAAATCGAAGTATCTCGAATCTGCCCGATCAAATACTCGATCGAAAGGGGAAAGTCTCTTCTTTACGAATATGCAAATCGCGTTTCGATAGGATGGCTGGTTGGAAAGATATAGCAGTTTTAAGCTTCAAAACGACCCATACTCTGACACTTAAAAAATTAATTTCTCGTCATTGCTTAACGATATCGAAAAACGGACAACGGCACATTATTCTGCATGCTTTCGTCTTTAAAATGAGCCATTAAACATTGAAATCGGCGGTGATAACCATTTTGGCAAAAATCATGATGTATACATCAGGATTTTTCCTTGGAAACCTTGGAAAACTTGCCCCATGGCGTGAGACAACTTACCCCGCAGCGGGGCAAGTTGTCCCAAAAAACTCGATGCTTGCAATTGAAAAAAAAACGTGTTAAAAACTTCTCAATAGAAGCGGAAAAATTTGCATGTATTGCTAAGAAGTTGAACTTTATGATGGTCACCAAAAAATTCGAAAATATAAGCTATAGAAATCTGTAGAAACAAAAAACCTAAAATTGGGACAACTAGCCCCGGTCTCCCCTACTTAGCCTCCATTTTTCTCCATTTTTTCTAAATTTCTAGTATCAATTTGATCGAGTGTCGAATTAAATCATAAAGCAAGGGATTAAAGAAAAGTCTGAGAAGGAGCATAGAGATTGAAGAGTTGATAATTATCGATTCAATTAACGACAGTAGGTGTTAGGGAATAAAAATTGAAGCTGAACGATCCACGAGATCTTCCATCGATCAAAGTTTCCGTCCACGACAAGAACGAAAAGGAAGACGACGATGTCCTCCTCGTTATCGTTCGTTTTAATTAACGCACAGATTGAAAATCGTTAACTCCCTCGTACGGGCTAATCGAAAGACTCGCCCAGCGTTAGACGATAGAGCTTCTCTCTCTCTCACGCTTTCTCGTCGTTAATCAAAGTGGTGTCGCTAATCCAAGAACTCGAGCTAGCGTAGATTGAACGAAACGCACACTTCGTATCGATCTCCTCGATCACACGCTCTCTTTGTTTCTCTGTCTTTCTCATTGGAAACCTCGAGACAAGCTTTATCGAATTTCCAATCCTTTAAAAATACTTTTTCAAAGATATAAATGATTAAATACCCACTGGGGTATTAATTAATACGTAAAAAATAGCCTTTCCTTAAATTTTTTTTATTCGTTCAACTCTTAACGATGCTAATTCCGCCAGGAAGTCACAAAAAAAAAAGAGAATGCCTTTTTAATAATACGCAATTACCGAACAAAACCGTCTTAAAACAATGTACTCGTTATGAAGATTAATCGTGGTCAACCCCAATTGTGAGACTCGAAAGAGGGAGAATTATGAAAATCGGAAGAGACTTACTTAAATGTTGGTCAATGAAATAAGCCTATTCACTCGTGATAATGATATAATTAAATATATAGAAACCTTTTTTTATATTTTAAACTTTATGACGAATTGAATTATTACATAAAATTGTCACCAATGTTTTGACAAAAATAAATGAACGAAGATCAAATAGATCGAATAATATTTTCTTTGTACCCATAGTTTCCACAAAGTCCAGAAAAATTGTAAAGAAAGTTTAAAGTATTCGAGTGAAACGAGCCACCCTATAGACGTAGACTGCCTCGGTGAATCTAAATTTAACAAAACCGTTCTCTACCAATTTGCACACAATTTCGTCGTTATATATTCGCAAAAGCCATGTTGCAGCGTGCACGTTACTATTATTCCCCAGCCATTGTTTTCACAAGTTCCTGTACTTTCTTTACAAGACTAATTAGACGGTAGGATGCTCTTAAGAAATCGCCACTCACGTAATTCAATATTACGCAAAAGTATCGTACAATTTGGTATAGCAAGGCTCGTTACATGACTTCTTCAAATCCTACTTCTTTTTTCAAAAAAAACTAAAGCATTTAAAGTCAGAAAAAAAAAAAATCCCAACTACTTTTACATCAAATCCTAGTCTCACCGCTAACTTCTACCCTTAACTGCCACCATTCGATTCGATCGTAACGGAATTGGGTCGCAAAAAATTGGAGTCTCCGAGTTGAAATGTTTCACTAGAAAAAAAAAAGAAAAGAGAGAAAGAAAAAACGTTACGGCTTCGATGGGGAATCGTCTCACATATATTCCAACACGTGTGCACCCTCTCTTTCTATCTGTCTGCCTATCTCGTACGCGAATGGGAAGAAGTGGTTGCAGGTGGTAGCAGGCTCTAACCATCGCACGTAGGACAAACGATGTGAGGTAGCAGCACAGCTCCTGGTATAAAATTCGAAATTTTCTACGGTGGAAATCGGTAACGTGGCTTACCCTCGTATTATTTCACCGCCCTTTTTCGTAGGCATACTATCTACCTACCCTTCGCTCTCTACCAATAACCGTTCGACCTTACGAATCGCTATATCCGTTGGTGAAACTTTACGCGCTAGCTGCGTCACGTGGTTTCGAGGGTGAAGCAGTAAAAGGAAGGAAGAAAGAAATGGAAGAAAGGAACGAGGAAAAGTAAAGTATATGCAAGGAAGTTCTTTCTCATCTTTTTTGGGATCGTCGAGGAGGGCTAAGTACGAGATAGAAAGAAAGAGATAGAAAGAGGGATGGCAGGAATTGGAGCGAAAATTGTACGAGAGACGAAGAATTCTAGTCTTTTTCTTCGTCTCTTCTTCTTCCAACGTCTCTTCTTCAGGATTTGTCTGAAGAAAGAAGGGTGAATTTGTAGTACTGGTAACCCTCTTAGAACACGACGCTTTGAGGATATACTGTTTTGATGGATGTTGGATGTAATTATGTAGATTTGAATAATCAATTACTTTCAATTCTATTATTTAATTAAACAATAAAGTAGGTAAATATTAACGTTATAATTACCATCTTCATCTCAGTTTTCTTATTTTTTTTTAATATCTTTCCTTTTAGCTCTTTTTGAGAGACCAGGTGACCGAGAACACGTCGAGCAAAGATAAGATCTAGGAAGTAACGAGTGGACGAGTTTAACGACTTCTAATAACACCATTGCTGCAAAGTTAAAAGACGAGTAAGCCTATGCCTTCTTGGGTGAACCCTTAATAATGAACGACTCAATTATCTCTGTCTCTCTCTCTCGTTTCACCCTCGTAACACTTTACGCACTGGGAAGCTCCTACTGATCCAACACACGACTCTCTCTCTCTCTCATTTTCCTACTCTGTAATGTCAAATCATTCGAAATCGAATTTTTCTACCCCTTACTACCGTCTAACCATCATCTTACAAGTTGATTTTAAGGGGTCGAAGCCGTACCGCTTGTTAAATTTTTTCCCTCTTCCGGCACGTGGGTTAATAAAATCGGCACTCGAGGCTACTTTAATTAGGAATTTTTCCCTGGATCCTCTCGTAATCTTTTACTCGCGGCTGGAGAATATTTCGATAATTCGACCGACGAAAACAGCGTTAAGTAGAAGTGAATTTCTCGACCGCGATTAAAACTTCGGAAGAAGGCTGGGGGTGGGATTTGGAGCGAGCGCTTTTTCTACTGGAGAGAAATAATGAGAGTAATTTTTTTTTGTTAAAAACGACACGGCGTTAAAGTTTGTTTGCTTTTTACCCCGGGGGTTGGTTTTTTTTTTGTTACTAAATTTATAATTTTTAAACCAACCGGTAAGAACGTATTAAATTTAATAACATAAACGACTCTGGGATAACTCAAAGCGTCGATAACGAATGCATTGAATTTATTCCCGCGAAACACGTCGATTGGGAGTCGAAGTATAAAGAGGATTAATAAAGGAACTTTACCAAGCACGCGACTCGTTCGTTTATTAAACACGCGTATCCGGCACTTTGTTATCGCAGGAAAGTCAGATCAGTACGTTTTGCTCGAAGAAGACTAGCCAAAGTTCATTAACGTAAATGAGAAGATATTCTCTTCGAAAGAGACGAGAACTTTGTCCCATCGGCACCACTCGAGATTTCGATTTGGAGGCTAGGTGGTATCTCTTCTTCGAAGTCCCCTTATCGTAGATTTTACACGTCGTTACGTTCTATGAATATGTCGCGGCGAGTGTGTACAGAGTTTAAGATGGATAGCTCCTCGCGAATCTGTAATCTCTTTATGCACGCCAAGACGCGTTCCCTCGAAAGGACCTTGCTAAGATTCACTCAGACGAGCACGAAGCAAATGTGTTTGGATCGATGTTGATAAACGAAGTGTATCTGAAAGAGATTGTATGTACTCTCTTAAGAGAATGAGAGAGAACTGAGATCCCGATTGACGTGACGTTGGATAGTTTTAATTAAAGCAAAGTACGTTATATCTAGGGTGATTGAATGTATCACGTGAGTGGGAAAAGAAGAAAGGAGCCAAGGTGTATTAAGTATAGAAGAGCAGTATTTTTGTAAATTTTGCATTCGATTGGAATGTATCCAGTATATATTTTTGTGTTCAGTTTGTGGTTGTTGGGTTGTCTTTAGATGACCACAACTATTGACCATTATCTGTCACAAGTCAAATATATGTCAATAGAGAGAGAGAGTTCATGTTCAAGACTCAAGTAGCCATTAAAATTGTATAAAACTTTTTTTTATTTTTTTATTACAGGTTCATTGTAGTGTGAACGAACTCAGTTCTGTAACCACATTTATTTTAATTAAAGTTTTATACGTATATCGTTTTAAACACTATAAAATTCTTAACACGAATTTATATAAATAAATATAAAATACTCGGTATTAGCATGAATATTATTTATATCATAAATGATAATACACTTTTACTTTATAATTTCAACTTTGAATACTCCAACAACCGAATAAAAATTGCTAACAATGCAATAATATTTTCTCTAGTGTTTTTAATGAATAATTAGTCACGTTTATAAAATAAATCGAATGATATCGAAGGCAAGCAAAGCTCCAAAGCGCTCTTTCATGTGCTAGCCTCCAGGCGAATGCTCGAATCGAAAGCTCCGATGCGAAGGCGTACGCGGAACTCGTACGCCGCAGAGCCGCGCGGCACAGTGCCTCCGAAAATAAAAGTTCGAAGCGAGCGTGGGGCGATTTAGCTCGCCGGCCGGCGGCGCTACGTCCTCGAAACGTTCCCGATTTAATTTTAGAAAATTTTCCCCGCCGTCTCCCTTGCGACCTTAGTTCCGTCGTGAAACTGAAACACCGCGGACGCGGAGTTCACGAGAAAGATCGAACATTTCTACTACCGGTGTGCCTTTTTTCCGTGCTTCGAACAAATATATGGCAAAGAAGTGTTTGGTGAACGTGATTTCGAAGAGGACGAGCTTTTGAGCGACACAAGTTTTTTGAGCATAACAAACTTTTGACAGGAAGAGATTTTAATAAGAAGGAATGTTTAATAAAATGGGATTTTAAACATGTCGAGCTTTTGAGCAAGGTGAACTTTTGAGCAAGAAGTTTTGAGCAAGGTGAACTTTTGAGCAGAAAACGGTTTTTTAATAAGACGAGCTTTTGATTAACGTGAACTTTTTACCAAATACAAAAAAAACGTTTTTTATGGGAAAGAGGCATTTGAGCAAGACGAGCTTTTGAGTAACATTAACTTTTGACCAAAAGCTTTCGTAGAAAACGGGTTCTCATTCGAATCACCGACGATCGAGCTTTCTTCACCGTGCTCTCATCTCGCGGAAAGAAATTAACGCACTCGAGACGTCGCGACGCGACGCGATGGCGTCGTTTGCGAGCTCCGCGGCTCTCTCGTCGTAAACTTCGGAACGATAGAAAATTTTTCAAGAATTTTTACGCGCTACCACCCGCGCACCTCCGAGTTCCTTCGTCCGTCCTTCATTTTATCACGTAATTTTCCTCGAAATCGCGTAAGAACGTTGTTTCGAGGTCCGTCGAAAGAAACGACGGAAGGAGCGTCACGGAAATGGTAGAATTTACGTCGAGCGAAAGTTTCTCGACGAAATTTCTTCCTTGTTTTGATCTCCTTGGGGATGTTAGATAAAGACGGATAGGTAGACAGGTAGAAAGAGAGAAAGAGAAATCGTTGATTAAGATAGACGTCTAACGCCAAGTGAAATTTCTCGATACGATTCTTCTTCTCGAAGATAACATTTTAACGATGTGAAAAGCTATAAAATATAATAGCGTTGACTACTGTTACTTAAAAAAGAATGGTAAAGGAGAGAACGTTTGTGATAGCGAACAGGAAGAGATAGAGAATCAGGAATTGCAGTAGTTTTTTGGGTAACGTGTCAAGCAAGCAATTAAAAGTTCGCGTTGTAACGTGACGAGAGTTTGAAAGAACAAGATCGTAGCAGAGTTACTCCATTTTCGACGCAGTCGTCGAACTGTTGCGTTTCTTGCGACGTATTCCGCAAGAATAACAGACACGAACGTTACAACGTTTCCCGTAGCTTTCGTTGGAGAGAAACATAAATAAATCAAGGAAAGGTCGTACGGTTGTAAAGAGTTGTCGGAAGAGCATGTGTTTTTTAAATTGAACGAGACAAATTGATCTATCTTTTTGAAATCATAGTATACGGACAAATTGTGCATGAAAAACCATGACCTACCATTTTTCCTCATTATCATTATGAAGTAATACTCAAGTATATTAACTCACTTATAACCTCTTCTTTATTATGTACTGTCACACTCGTGATTGGCCCAGATGCATTAATTTTCATAAAGTAAGCAATATCTGCGTAATGTAAGAGCTTTCCATATATTCGGTGTTAACATCGATTCTTCTTGACTTCTGTCAATAGTCTATCTCTCTATCAATTAACTTTACTTTTCAAAATAAAAATAATTACTATCAGCTGACGAAGGAAGAAAGATAAGTTACAATCTTTTAACGAAATATAAATTTAAACTTTCCCTCCAAAGGGAAATTACACCGTACCATTTTAAACGTACTTTCCTAATCTTGTTATAACTATGGCTCGTTCAAAATTACCGCGACCAAAAGTTTCAATTTTATTTAAAATAATATCACGAATTTAGTTTCTATCAGTCTCACCTCCTCTTTTCACATCTCTCTCAGGAAAAAGACGAAGAGAGAAGGAAGTTGAACGCGAGCGTTGTCGAAGTTTGCTAGGAAACGAGTAACGTCATTCCTATGCTGGAAATTGCATTCGGCTGTACGAAATACTATTCGTACTTCGCTTGGGTTATCGATATTTATACGTGACAGATGGTATCACGCTTTAGCGGAAATTAAAATCGGTGTATATGTTCCGCAATTAGAACGTCATCGGAATTACGTACTTGATTCGTCCTTGTTGGCGATCTATATTAATCGTAGTATCAATTTCTGCATATTACGTTACATATATGTTTGTTGGCGCATCATGAAACGATCGTCTAATGTTTTAATATATTATTATCGGATTATATATTAAACTAATATACAATATGACATATAACACGATATTAATACAAGCATTCAACGTATTACCTAATAAAAAAGAAAAGTCAATAACAAAAATAATAATGCTAATAAAAAGTTACTTCGAAACAAAATCAATTGACGCATAAAGCTGTATATTTATTTAATTATTATTTATTAAATTAACGTTCGCTTGTCGGTTTGCTCTGGCTCTCAGCCAAAAGGATCGACGAAACGGGGCTCGTCGTGCTCGAAATCCTTGAACTCTCTCGAAAGTTCACCATCGGGAAATCAGAAGGGTCAAACTGAAGAGAGAAAGATCTTCTTTCAACGTTAGAAAAAAAAGAGAAAGGTGGAAACTGGACGGTCGAACAAAATCGTTTTCGTGGCTCGTGAGAGGAACGTAAATTCAAAGGATGAAGTTATTCGTCGATCTCACGGGAAGATATTGCGCGTAGGATGCTCGAACGTGTATGCTTCGAGTGTGAGTCAGTGTGTGAAAGAGAGGGGAGACACGGTGGACGCGTTTATACGTATTTTGGTTCGAAAATAGAGTAGGCGTTCGAGAGTGGTGTTTCTCTTCCCCGCGTATGGAGCAACGCGTACGTGCGTTCACCCTTGTTTGCACCGTGGCCAAGAATATCGCCGAGAGTGTCGCCGAAGCATGAGGAGGACGCACGAACGTTTGCTTTTGAAAGAACCCGAGGAAACGGGGATGTGGCCATTTTTTCTCCAACTTTCGACGATATGTGAAAGCCGAGACGTTCATGATGACATTGATTGTTCGGTTCGTTCGATATTTACTATAGATTTCTATACGAATTTTATGTAGAAAATAAAGATGAACTTTATGTCACAAAGAACATTTACGATTATTACGATCAAATTAAATAAATAATATTGATCGCAAAGGATCATAGCAAATTAAAGATAAGAAGTACAAAAGTACTTCACAATTGTGTTAATCAAGTTGATCACAATGCGATCACAAGATCACAAAAAACTAAATTTCATGAGATGAAAATACATGATAACACATCACAATTGTGTCAATCGAGTTGATCACAATGCTATCACAAGATCACAAAAACTAAATTTTATGTGACGAAAATAAATGTTACACGATAACACGTCACAACTGTGTCAATCAAGTTGATCACAACGTAATCACAAAAAGTGAAACTCATAAAAAAACAAAGACGGATATAGTGTGCCGGAAATGAGATTTTAAACTCTAAAAATAAAAATTCGAAAGAAAGGTTACGTCACGTTAACCGAGTTAACTTGAATCGCTACAAACAACTAATGTCGAAGATGTTGCGTCTGGAGCTACTTGGCCTCGTGCTTCTCGCCAGCACGCAAATTCTCACTGAGCATCGCGATTCTCGCGAATCACGCGCTCCTTACAACAACTACCCAAGGTATCATCAAGAAGCCGCGGAACTTGTCACGAGGGAGATCAATGTGAGGCAAGGCAGATTACGTGGCACCGTGGTGCGGCCAAGGACCAATCACGAACTCCAGTTGGTTGATGTCTTCCTAGGTAAGCTTACCAGTGATTAGTAGTTTCTCTAATTAATATTTATATTATAAATATCATTATTTCGCTCCAGGTAGCACAGGGCATTCTTATATCAGAAAACAATTAATGAAATCATTTATTTAAGACGAATCTCGAGTCATAGTCTTCGTCTCGTTTCTTTTATGGCCTATACAAAAGTTCCTTTAAACTCAACAATAACCTCGAAAGCCGTTCATCCTTATACATATCCCAATCGAGATCGCGTTCTGCTTATCGCATATAACGGAAAGTAGAAGGAACAGCACCGTTTCCCGTCGTGAAAGCACGATATATTCCGTGAACCGTGTTGATACGGACATGGCTTGGTACGTCGCAAAGCCGTTCGTCGTCGTTCCGTTTGCCAGCGACAGAATATCCACGATTTGAATACCAGCATTTTCGAATAGATGAGATCGAACTCCTCCGAAAACCTGCTACATGTTAAATCAGCTTTGAAGTTAAGCGAACTTCACAGAAGTTCACTTTATGTACACGTCTGTGTGTTTCGATTTTAGAAATTAAGTATTTATACCTCAATCGAGTTTAATCGGATATCTGATTGCTTTTCATCAAACCTAGCGATGAATTTGAAGTTAATAATTGATTATCACAAAAGTTAGCATTGTGATTTGTGATTCACAAAATCAAAAAATTCAATTTATCTTCATTACATCTCTTTCAATATCTTACTCATTATAAAAAGGTTAACATAAAGTTGATGAATGTTCACAAAAGTTGGCATTGTGATTTATCCTCATTACATCTCTTTTAATATCTTATAAATTATAAAAAGGTTAACATAAAGTTAATAATTGTACACAAAAGTTATCCTCTTGTGACTTCTACTTATTCACATGACACATTCAACGTTCACCCTTATGTATATGACAAGATGAAACATTTTTCACACTTTTATCTCAAAAAAACATGATTATTTATTCCATAAGTTCGATTCAACGATTACACCATCAGATCAGAGCCAAAAAAAAGAGCACTTTTTTACCATCCCTGAAATTCCAAGCAAACTTCTCGGGAAGGATGCAAGTAAAATTCGGCTCAGTGAGAGGATCGTAATCGTGGAGTTTCGCAACATAGTTCTCTTCTTCTCTCTCTCTTGCTCTCAGCAATCAGGAGATCCCTCCGATGGGATTCGATACGCCGTTAAAGAGAACTTCGCTCCGAAAAGCGAAACTTTCGACGAGCGACCTCCCGCGTTTGATCGACGTATCCGCGCTGCTTTGAGAATCCCGATACGTCGAAGGATCCAAAAGAAGAAGCGTCCCGAGTGTTTCGGGAATAGATACTCTCTCCTTCCATCTTTCCCTCTCTCACGTAGATACATATATATATAGTGGTTTGCTCCTTTCGATGCACGCATTTAAAAGAAAGTCCACTGGAAATTTCCATTATGTTTGTTTTTAATTTCTATTAAAAATTTATTGTTATTTCATTTAATGAGAGTACAGTATTACAATTTTGTTGATAATTGTCACAACTTTATATAACATTTGTTTCCAAAGCCTTTATTGTAGAATGTCATGTAATAATAGTAATAATACGGTATGATAAAACATACGTAAAAAATGTATGAATATTCTCGAGGTTCTGTTTAATATGAATGTATATATTGTACATACGTAGATATCCGTATGCAGATCAAGTAGCAATGCGTAAAAACTTGCTTCTACTACCGAGAGGAAAGTTAATTATGCAAGAAATAATTACGAGCGATATAAATATTAACCGACGTTATCTCGGCACAGACAGCTTTCCCATGGTACGAGGCTCACAAAGGCGCGCGCGCGCGCCGGTCACTCGACAGAAATCGAGAGAATTTTTAATTTTGAAACGTCTGCTCGAGCAACTTTTACAAAGGGAATCGTTACGATCGAAGCAAACGCCGGTCTGCGCATTTTAAAACGAGGTGCTCACGAGTTTCTTCAATTTGAAGTGGTGAACACGTTTTTTAACTGGTCGAGCTAATTGAAAAATTTTTAAAGCAAATTTCATGAATTTTTTAAATAGTTGAATTATACTATTTTACGAAGAGTAAAATTTTGCAAAATATAAAAAAATTTATATAAAGTAGAAATAATATAACAAATATATATAACGTTAGATAACTTTGTTATAATTTAATCAAACGACTTGAGTTTTTGCAAACATAGAAGGATAAGTTTACAATATGCATATATCTTACTTATATCTACAAAATGGAGTTCTTAAATTTAAAAAACATAAGTTTTCGTATTTTCTCTGTATACAAAATGTCCGATTCGAAGCAAATCAATTTGTTCTAAAGAAAACTTCTAAACAAAGACAATAGAAACCATTTATATCTAACTTCATTTATTTTTCCTGTAAATTTCCTCATTACCCGAAAACGAAACGAAATAGTTGATATTTATTTGTCGGTAAATCAGAAAATAACGACGGCTCGGGGCTGTCATTATTCAAACGCATCCGAATTGTGTCGGGGAGCAGCTCTTCGAGACATGAAAAATTCATCGTCACGATAAAGCCTCGCTCGTCGATCTATCGATCGAGAACAAATAAGTACGAACGTTCAACCTGGTGAACGACGATTCGATATCGCGTGAAAACAAGTGTTATCCGTGTCTCTTTTCCTATGTTTTTTTATCTTTTTTTTTTTATTTTTTCAAAGAAGAACCATCTCGAAAGGACTTAACGAATATCGAGTCGTATACTCGTTGGTCCTTTCTCTTGCGCAAATTTCGAATCTAAATCCAGCAGAGGACGATTCGTAGGTAAAATTTATGATCGTTACGTAGGAATGGTTATCGCGTTCCTCTCGTGAAATTTAGTAGACACCGTCGGCAATCTTCTGTACAGAAATACCAAGAAATTGTCGTGCTATGCGTGAGATTGCTCGGGATTTAAATTAGGAAAAAAAAAATATTTTTGTTCATAGAGAAAGCCAATCTGAAAATTTGCACCAATAAATCAATTCTTTCGAATTCGTTTTACTAAAATAAGATAGACCGCAATCAAAATTAATTAAAACCAATTCAAATCTACGAACAATCATTTCGACTAGAATTAAAAAATATCTATATTCATCTAGTGCTGCTGCTGCAAAAAAAACAATTTCGTTCTCCGGAAACTCGGTCGGTAACGACAGAACGCGTCTACTTTTATTAGGACTCTGATCGATCAGAACATGTTTGAGAACGAATTGAAAAGCGAACGAGAGAAGGAGAGAGAGAGAATCACGAATTAATCGGTTCGGTAGAGTCGATTCGAGAGCAATGCTGACAAATCGACGTTCAAGTCGAAAGTGTTGAAATCAACTATGCAACTATGTTCTAGGAGTTCCATACGCTGAGCCACCGGTTAGCTCGCTCAGGTTCACACCACCGAGATCACCACAACCTTGGAGAGGCGTACGACAGTCCCAGGAATTCGCTCCCGTTTGCCCGCAAGTACTGCCGAATCTTCGTGACGAGGTTAAACCGGCACGCTACGAGTATCTCGAAAGGCACTTGCAGTATCTTAAGAACCAGAGCGAGGATTGTCTCTATCTCAACATCTACGCACCACATCAACCAGAGGGTAAGTTCTCAGCTTCTTAAGTTTCATGGTTTCCTTAGAATTTAGAGTTTAAAGAAATCTAATGGTTTCAAAAATTCTGTAGAACACTTTATACAACGAGCAACTTTTTGATCAATTTTTTTAGTGGCTTCTATCGATCCAAGTTGATTGAATTTAAAGTTCTACAAATATTCTTTTATATTATGAGTTAAAATAAAATTATCAAAATTAAAATGTGATATAAATTAAGTACTTTGAAGATTTTGTTAAAAGGTCGACCAAAACTGGAAGCTTACATTTCCAAACTGCTTAGAATGCACATTTTCTTTTTAAAATGCAATCTCAATCTTATTAATAAATTCTTATCCAACATTCTATTAATTTATTCCACTTTACGTTCTACCGATCGTAACGAACGAAAGCTTCCCATTCATCCGAGAGAAAGCTTTCCATCAAACGCTTTACTCAAGTCGAGAAACGTTCTTCTCTTTATTTCCTCTTTGTTTCTTCTTCTCTCTTTTTTTTTTTAATTTTTCTACAAGCTCTCTCTTTCATCAAAGGAAAAGCAGGCGTGGTCGAGTACGATGCTTCGCGCGTAGATAAAAAAATTCAGATCGATGACGTCACTTTCCGCGAGATCGTTTCTCCTCGTGATTAATCGTGTCTCACGAACGGGACGACTTTGATCCGAAATACATATTCAACGACGCGTATTCTCGAGAACGTGAGCCGGGCGAGAAACGAAATATTAAATGCCTTCGAGAAATTGTTCGCTTTAAATTTGGCTTCTTTTGTAACTTAAGATCCATATACAGAGTGGTTCACCTAAATATCTTTTTTATTTTTTAAGCAAAAGAACAAAGTCCTTGACATTTCGAAAACAATGCCATCTTTGTATTGTACAACTTTGTCCTTTGCTGTTTTTCAAATACAGGGTGTCCGCTTCCATGTAGTCAAGCGGAGGACTACATGTACACATCATTGACTTGAATCGAAAAGTCTATTACTATTTTTCAAAATTCGGCTCAATTAATTAGTTATTAACGAACAAAGATCTGCCAATCAGTAATTGGTCGATTTTTGTTAGCTAATAACTCGTTAACTAAGTCGAATTTCGAAAAATGGTATTAGACATTTCGATTCAAGTCATTGATGTATACACGTAGTCCTCTGCTTGACTATATGAAAGCGGACACCCTGTATAAAAAAGATATTTAGATGGCCTGTCTTACGTGGACCATCCTGTATTGAAATCGTCTTTTAGCATTCCAGAAATTTCAAGTAATTTCTATTTTTACTAATTTTACATTCCTGACCTATATTGTCGTTATTTATAAAATTTGTTTTTCTTATGAATACATAAAACTTATTTATACGAATCGAAGGGTCCCGTTTTATTCTGCGTGAAGAGATAAGGGCTCGTGCATTAATCGTCGCTTATGAAACTTTTCCGTAGATTAACTTAATCCCGAATCTATGCTGCCTCGAAAGCGTTCCGATTAATAAAGGTATCTCGAAGCGTGCGAAATCGCGCACTCCCACACCCAAAACTCAACCCCTAACGCCAACATACCCAACCCCATCGAAGAAGGAATATCAAGCCCCGGTTAGTCGCGAATTATTTTCTCGTTTGTAATCGATGAAGCGAAATACCACGGAATTACGTGGATTAAGTGTACGCCGTGCTGCGAAATCGGCCGTGAAAACGCACGGTTTTGGAAAAGGGATTCGAAGAGAGAAGATCGAAACCGTAGCTCGGTATCCTATTTTAAGTTGGTGCAGAAACAACTAATTTTATTGTCTTAATTAAAGCAGAAATAAGTTTATATCAATAACAGCTATTTTAGACCTAGTGTAACACCTGGGACCTAACCCCATTTTAAGTTAGGGTGGAAATCATGGCACAGTAGTCATTTTAAGCACAAATAACAAGTTTATGTCAGTAACAGATATTGTGTACCACCTAACCCAGACCCAACTCTGGTATAACACTATAAAAAATAATTGGTTATAACATAATTCAATACACCATAGTGAGTTTAATATAGAGACTAGTTCTACATCAGGGCTCAGCCCAAAGGTAACTTGACTAATAGGAATACGACTTCACCTTTTCCAGAAATTCCCACAAAAAGATTGCCACATCATAGTGTAAACTTCCCATTGGTACTTTACCCCTATTGGTAGAGTCTTGAACTACTTTCCGTTAGAGTCCTTATCCATAACCAGCTTTTATATTGTATTATGATGCAATAAAAGCAATCTACTTTCGACAAATACGTTAAAAATCGATAAAAACACATTCCCATAAAAAAACCTTAACATTTCACTATCGAACACGACCGATCTACTATAATAATAATTCCTCTATAATGTATACCCTTCATGTGTAGAGGTGGGCGTATGGAGTAGAGCTACCCAGAAAGCAGCACACATTTAAATAAAACCTAATGCGTCGCTTTAACGGGGCACGCGTGAACGTGCACGACGGGTGTGCTTCTCGGGGAATGCACTTTAAGGGAATTACCGCGTACTTTATGCCGACCGCGTTCGACCAAATTCACAGGAGTTGCCGTTCAGCGCCGTTATTTCGAGACTACTTGCTTCCCCTGGCCTTAAATCGTAGGAGATTGCATTGAATTTTCTTTTTTTTCCTTCAACAAATCAATTTATCTTCAATTTTCTTTGTCTTATACAATTTCATTTGTATTTGATATGTGTGCTATATATAAGGACCATCGATAGGCCTCTGTAAAATAATACAAAATGGATATAACTGATATACCCTTGGCATCATAAAAGTTGCAAGACACCTAGAACGTACCTAACCAGTAGCCTAGCTGTGTGCAATAATCTACTACCAAAAGCAACTAATCCCCGTTTGGGGATAGCAAATATTCTCAATAATCCTCTTAAGAAATATTAATATCATTTCCCCTGACCCATAACAAACCTATGTACTTAGACTTGCCATTATCTATCAGCATGACGCGTGTTTGTTAAACCCTATCTCGACCACAAGCCATGACTGAAAATTCTATATCGAAATATCGGCTGGAGGCTAGCAGTTTTATGGCTGGCACATTCATACGTTGAATTTTCTAGTAGTGGTTAGGTAGGTGATCGAAAAAGGGAAATGCATCCCAGTTGCGTGGCAGGTGCTCACCTAGACGAGGTACACTCGCAGTCCCTGGGTCGTCGAGGTAGTACGATCAAAAGATGAAAAATGAAAAACAGAGAGTAGCTGATGGTACCCGCAATAGATACGCCTGTCTACTTCGCGAATCGATTTTCATTTACGTAAAGGGAACGAGGGCCCTGGGCGAGGGCTTTTATCGCTAATTATACGAAGCATTAAGAGTGTCGATATCGGTACGCTTTCATTTTTCTCATCCTGCTTCGTTCGTTCGTGTCTCTCTTGGAACCTAAAAGGATCTAATTAAAGGTAGTCTACTGTGGCGAAGCGAATTGCCAATTAGTGGAAAGAGTGAAAGAGAGACACGGTAAGTCTTACGTTCGAACTGGTTTCGTTTCCTTTCACGCGTTGTAGGATTACGACACGCCTTTAAGCCGATATAAATTTAAACGTTGCATAGGGTGAGAAACGGGACACCCTTAGGTCTCCTTTAAACTTCCGAATACGAGAGACCGTTGTAGGGAACACAATACGGTTGTATATATATATACGACTAACCCTCGTATACCCTAGGTATTTTGAGAATACGGTTCGAATCATATAAGATTCATTCCAAGAAACATTTATTAACACATACCTAACATTCTTTATCACGATATCTCCAGTACGGCATCATATCACCTGTATTAATACGTTAAAGAAACACCGAGTGCCTTCTCTTTATGTAACACCTCTGCCATATTTCAAAAGAGAAAATAAAAAAAAATGGAAAAAAAAAGGAAAAACATGATACAAGAACAGCCGGTTATATCTCACGAGCATTTATCGAGGCTCGCCTCACTCGAGGTCTCCGCTCAAGAATTCCCTCTCCATCCCCTTCTCACTCTCTCTCTCTCTCAAGAGAGATCTCACAGGAGGTAGACGACTTTCGAAATTGCCGAGATGACGGGATAATTCCGTGCAGAAAGGCGAGGGGTGGCCCCCGGAATAATTTAATTCGACGTCGGTAAACAGAACTCATTCGTCTCGTCCGTCGAGTTGGCGAACGTGTGTTCGCTGTACAGGATGAGTGGAGTTGGAAGAGTAGGGGGGGTAGTTGTAGAATTGGTAGGGGAAATGGAAAGACTGGGGGGGGGGGATGGTGGAGGATGAAAGAGGATAAGAGAAAAAGAAAGAAGGTTGGAGAATCGCGATGAAAGATGCGCCGGCGTTGCAAATAAATTGGAAGTGTCCAGCAACCGGGGTTAAAGGGGCTGTTTCGCGGAAGATATACGCGAACTCTCTCTTAAATATTGGAATCGTGAGGTAAGGGCAGCCCGAGGGGAGCTTTGGGGGGTTGGAAACGTGAGAGGGCTTCGGGAAAGCCGCTTTCCGCGAACCCCCCAGCCGACCCTTGGAAAATATCGGGAAATTCATTAATACCCGATCTGCAGACCGCCGTCGAATAAATCTTACCACCGGCACGGAATTTACAGCGTCGTGCGGTAACGCTGTGTATCCGTGACGTTATATGTACGTGGGCTTCTCTTCTTCAAAGGCTGAACTCCCGCCCTTTTTGATCGTATCCTCTTCTTTTCTTGCTTTACGAGGCTTTTGGTCTTTTATCGATAAGAGGGCGTGCCGATAAATATCGATTGGTTTTGTCGATGGTAGGAGATATTTGTCACGTTTCGACATGGTAGTCGCTTTGGCATGGTTATTGGGGTATGTGGTACACTTATGGGTATCTTTACCTATACGTTTGTAATATGGATAGTGTCGATAAATATTGATTGTCTTTGTCGATAGCGTCGACATTTGTCACATCTCGTGTAACTTATATCTCTATATTTATGGTGTCACTAAATATCGTTGGATATCGATAATATACAGTTGGTGCTGCTACGTTTGAAAAGTGAAACGAAGAAAAAGAAAGGGGGTTGAGAGAAAGAGAGAAAATCGTGGAAAGTTTTATAACTTTACTCGAGCACCACTCCTCGTACGGTTTTCGTTTCAAAGATCTTGACCCACCCTCTCGTACTCATTCCACGCCTCTCAAAGGATCGCGAAACGAGATCCGTATATCCCTCAAGTTCCCTTCTCGACAAGGACGAACGTAATCATTTTGGTGAGACCGTCGGGACGGCGGCGGGTAGAAGAAGGGTAACGTTGATGAATCGTCCTTCGTAATAATAAAAGCCGACGCTGTGGTATCATCGTTAAAATCGTGAGATTTCTTACAGAAGCTATTTTAAATTGTTTTATATCGAATGTATCTTGTTTTTTTTTTTTTCTTAATTTATTTTTATGACCACGTCTACACATAACCCATCCCACTATCAGTACTTGCATGCTAATGAGGGTCTAATTGACCGCAGATGATGTGGCGAAATTATTGCGGAGTACCTCCGAACGGGGACCCCGAAATATGCCCACAATTATGGCGATAACATCGGTGCGTGTCGGCGTTATTACGTTGCCGCAAAATGTATTTCGACTATTTCGCACTGTACCAGTTAGTGTGTGTGTAAGCTGTTACGACGGAGACCTTCTGTACAATAACGAAAAGCATATGGTTAACCCTGCTAACTTTAGGCTAGCCAATATCCTAGGATATAAATATATTGGACACTAATATCTTTTAGGGGTCATCGTTTTGATCGAGTTAGAAATTGGGTCTAACCATCGTAATATATGTTTAGCTATGAAATATCTAGAATATCTTATTAATGGCATTATAAACACCAAGGTATCGATCCGTACCTACATGTAGCTTCCCAGGGATACTTAGCACTAATCACAGGATACCACACGAACGAAAAAGCTTAACCTTTTTTTTATCGAGTAGGATCACGTACCCTACGAAGAAAGGGATCGATTTATAAATACAACTTGGCCCTTACAAACTTACAAATCCCTTGGAATGGTTCTTTCGAGTTCACTCGTATTCAATGGTCGGTTCCTTAAAGTTCGATCATTTCCCTCGAAGATGCCAACAGAGGATTGAACGGACAGAGGGGGTAGAGTATGGGATGTTTGCCGAAGTTCCCTTCCACCCGGCCACGTTTGAAGTCGAAGTTGTAAATTGCCGACCGCCAGCGAATACCGTGTAAATTCGAAAAATAGCAACCGGGAAGTAGTTCTGCGGTGCTAGCCTCATTCAAAGTCGAACGCGAAGCGTGTTCGTCCTTCCATTTCTACCGAACCGACTACTTCTGTACATGTGAAATAAAACTAACAAGTGGAAAAAGTGGGATAAAAATAACAAGGGCAAACTGATGGCCGAGTACGTCGAACATCTATGTGTAGGTATAACTTTATAAGATATTCTCAATATATAAATATGATGTCATATATGTAATATATAATTAGGTATATTATTTCAGAATATAATATAATACATGTATATATAAAATTCTCGAACAACTCGTCCTATCCGAATTGAACGAAAACTGCAACTCATACGTACTTTATAGTCACTCTCTCTTTCCCTCTACCCCTCTTTCTGTGTGTGACAACGCACAACGCGCTGCCCATATGCCCCTGATAACGACGTTATCTGACCGAGCTGTGCCAGGTCGCGCGTGTTACCGGCACGTCTCACCCGTTATTATTCTCGGCCGATCGCCGCGCACTGATTTACCATTAATCGCAGCCGTGGAAAATCAAACGGCGGAATTTCGAGTTCCACACACGGGACTGTGGCAGAAATTTTCATATATGACCGACCATCAAAATATATTTTATGTTGCATATTTTTTTTCCAAGTCATCGTATCTCGTTATTACTATCATTATTATGAAACATTAAAATATACTTATAATACAGATAATTATAGTGTATATGTACAATGTCATTTCGTTTTTTACCAACAGTGGACCTAATTGTATTTTTTGACAGCATACTTCACACTTAAACTACATTGTCATTATTTTTTGACAGTTGATATAGCAAGGTTTGTTTATGAAAAAGTTTGAAAGGTTATCGAAAAGGTAAAAATATTGTTTAAAAAAATTATATGATGTCTATGGAGAAGATCAATTGACAGAACACCAGTGCCAAAATTGGTCTGCCAAATTTCATTCCAGCAACTTAGATGCACCACATTCAACAAAAACAATTACACAAAATCAATCAAACAAGCCTTGCTATGTCAGCTGTCAAAATATATGACAACGTAGGAAAAAAAAACGAAATTAATTCAATCGAATTGAGGACCAAGACTTCTCACGTCTTAGTGAAAAAAAAAGGTCCTCCATTAGAGAAACGATTGTGACAGGAGTGGGGGGGATGTGACAAAAAGTATAGGGTGGGGGGGTTAAGAAAAGTCGAGTCACCGTTCGCGAAAGAATTTCGGATCGTCAAGAAGTTCGTGCCCGTTAGCTCGGTCGTTACGCGAGAACGTCTCGCGATGAAATTAGCTTTGTTACGTCAGACGAAAGCGGTGCGTTTCTCCCTCCCACAGCCCCTTTTTTACCGTTTTCTACCCCACTTGGCGTTACCGCCTAGCACACGCGCTTCCCTCAAAGGAAGAACATCCGTCGGAGACATTTTCGCCGTTTACTTCTTTCCCACGCGGGCAAACTAGTAACGTCACGTACGCTTAACGTACTCCCAACCCTCTTTTACCCCTACTTCCAACCCCTCTTTTTCTCCAATTAAAAGAACGCAGAAAAGAACGTTGTTAAGAAGATTTGGATTATTTTACAGGGGGAATGTCATATTCTGTATTTTTTCTTCCTCTTTCTTTTGAATCAGATATAAAAATGAGGTAGACATAATTTAGATAGACAATTGCATATTTTTCTTATTGCGTATGTTTTTCAAATTTTACATATAAGACAAATCATTGAATATGTTACATATATCCTTTATATTTTACACATTTTTATTCAGTTATCAACTCTACTTGCAATATTTGACGAATTATGAATTATAATTCATATGTTTTTGCATAAATATCAGCAGTCTAGTAATCACTATTACATGATATATAATCTTTTATCGTCGACAACACTGATTTTCACTTTCATTATGTCTTCAACGATTAGCTTTTCGAGTAACAAGGGAGTACAAAAAAAGGAGGTCGAATCTCGAAGAAATCTCATGGGAAAGATTTGAGTTCTCGAAAAGTTGCACGACGAGAATGAACTGAGGGAAAAAAAGGAAAAGAAAAAGAGAGGAAAGAAGTTATCGTTATCGTAAGGGTAAAAGTTGAGGATTCATAATAAGTTATTCATCGTGGGTAGGAAAACACAAAAGGAGGAAGCACTTCGCACGTGCAACGAGCGCTTTGCTCACACCCTTAAGGGTTTTCGAGCTTCTTCTCTGAGTGTCTTCGAGTCACTTCTCTTCGCGGTACAAATTCCGTCAAGGATAATATCCAGATCGGCTTTCCTTTAATCCGATTATTCGTCACCCATCGCGTCGTTTTCTCTTAAATTCGAAGTGAAAACTCTTCGCTTATTTTCTTTTCCCCCGTTCTAAATCTTATTGATTTTTACACCTTATACACTATATAGGGTGTTAGTTAAATAATTGAAATGAAATTGATAAAGAAACAATTTTTTAAATGTGTTATAACCTATAGCGTGACACTGGTATTATCCCATTAAATCTCGTGCACGAACACATTCAACGTATTATAGAATGTAATGTTAAAAAATCTTTTATTTCGATCACGTACATTGCGAAATCATAGAGATGTAAGATAGTGTAAGGTTAAAGCGTGTCGTAGTTCGTGATACGGAGGAGGCTAAGCAATAAGCCGTATCGTGGGTAGAAACGAATGAGTTTTCCGGTGCTATATATAAAATTTGTCTAATGGTTCGAAGAGCATCTCGTCCCTCTTATTCTCTTTCTCTCGCGCTCTTTTTTTCTTTCTTTCTTTTTCTCTTTCCGTCTTTTCCACCCACAACTCTTTTCCCCTTCTCGTTCGCGTCTTTTCCTCTATTTCCAGCGCAATACCACCGTTCTCTCAACACCAGCAGCCAAGCTTTCCTTCCTTTCCTTCTTTCTCTTTATAACCAACCACCTTCCCTTACTTCCTTCCTAGTTCCATGTCCTCAGCGATCCTCGACCTTACTTGCTTTTCACGAAGCGAGGTGAAGTGCCTGTGAAAGAACTTCTTAATTGTCCATAACTTTCGTATTGTATTTATTTGTTAGGTGTGTTTGAAAATTAGATTTGTATAGTAGTTTTATCAGTGAATGATAATGATTACACTTATATATTAAATTTACACCATAATAGTGATTATTAATAATATTTCTGTAACAAATTAAATATCATTTAAAATTTCTTATGAAAATTGAGTTTCGTAATAAATCTCGTTATTTTCGCAATGAATTTACCGACGTTGATGTAGCCACACGGTAGAGTTTCTATTTTTGAACGTAGATGTAGAACAGGATATACCACTAAAATATGAGCAGTCTAGATTGAAGTATCGCAACACGTGCGTTTTTTTTGCGAAATTGTTAGCTACAAAGTGTCAATTTACTATTTCTAATTTATATTTTTAATAAGAATTTTAGATAAATCTACATTTATTTCTACCGAAAATAAATTATAGTCATATAATAGGATTTCACCTTCTTAAAATTTATATTTACTCACCCACATATCGTGGGACACCGTAATCGGTACGTTTCCAATGAGGTTGACCAAAAACTCAACACTTATCTTACTGCGATTAATTCGAGGTAGAAGAACACAGAGGAAAATCGTTGAATATTCAGTCTCATCTCGACACCTCGCAATTTCGAATAAACGCTTCCCGTTAATCGGACTACGGAACTACGCTTTTGTACTCGATGCTCCGCGATGGTCTCCGGGAAGGTGTCGTCGAATTCAAAGAGCCCTCTCGAGTCGTCGATTTTCGCGCGTCTAGCCTCGTACGCAGGGAAAAGCTCAAAAGGGTCTATTTCCCATGAAGTACCCATCTACATAGACGAATACGCACACCAACTTGTACGTATAGAGGGTGGTCGACAAATTTTCGATGAAACTTTACTACGTCATTGATAGAACTGTATCTTGTGATTACGAGGTTTATATTTCGAGGACATTTAATACGTTAATATATTAATAAATTAATATTTATATTATTATCGATGAAAATAATTGTTAAATGATAAAAAAAAAATAAATAGTCCATTTATACAGGTTCACCCAGTATGTTCACGGTCTCCCTTGTAAACTTCGTAGTTTTAGGAAAAGGTCTTTACAGAACTGAGAATAGAATGGTCTAGGATAGGTACCTTTCAACTCGATAGAACCGTTTCCCGCGAAGATAGAAAATGCTGAGGGCGAATCGTGGAATTCGTAGGAACGAAAGGGCTTTCATAAATTCAACGAAAATCGAAAGTCTAACACGCTCGTGCTTTCCTTCCTTTTATCTCTTTTTATATTCTTGATTTCCCTTCTTGAGGTCTGAACGAAGGTCGAAGCATTTGTCGCCGCTTATTGTTTCGGGATAAACGTTTCCTGTGTTTCGTACAAATCTCAAAGAAGGAATGAATGCTTTTTGCTTGAATCTTCTTTTTATAACTAGCTGTATGCCGTAAATATAAAATAAAAATTGTCATTGCCTAAGTAACGTTTATAGTCCAACACAACTAAGACGAACGGTGATGTTCGTTCGAAACGAAAGAAAACAGGAACAAATAAGACCCCTCAATTTCAGACAAATAGCTTCCATGTATCACTTCTCGTCATTGTAACGCGCGATCGATCTACTCCGAAATTCCACCGAGTTCAAAGTTCGAGACTTGGAGCTCCTTGAGAGGCAAAACCCGAGGACCTTCTCCCCCCTCCACCGAACTCCAGAACGTCGTGGGCTATCCCGTTAAATCCAATGTCCCTTAGGATTCGTGGCTATTTGCATTCCCTATCTTGGTAGTTAATCGTTGCTCGGTAAACAACTGTCAGTATTCGTAGACCGATGCAGTCCGTCGAGATTAGGGGCACGTATAGCCAACGTCACCGATCTCGTCCTGGGAATCTGCACTAGAATGAACCTACCTGCGTCTTTGATTGATTTTCCAAGGTATTCGAAAATTTGTTTTTGGTATTCATTGGAATTGTCTAGGCTACTAGAATCTTGGTTTCATTGTGGTTAATTGCATTAGGTGTCGATCCTAACGATGAATCACTGATGATGCAATTAAACGATGACTCACAAATCCAATACCATATTAGCAACAAAGTTTAATTTAGTTAGCTCGAGAATAAAAATTCTAAAATTACACAGCCGGGGTCATTGACATTTAACGAACGCTATAGCTTGGTACACACTCGTTCGAGGACGGTTGGCTAAAAACTCAGCGAGAAATTCGGTGAGCCCGAAGTGGAGTCAGCGGGACGAACTTAATCGGTGCCAAGTTCAAAAGACAATGTCTTCTACCGCTTGAGCCCTTTTCCGGGGGTAACGTCTCGAAGTAGCGACGAACTCGTGGCATCTAGGAAAATTCAATGTACCGTGAGGAAGCGAATCAGTGATTTCCCTTCGGTAATATCTGACGAGGAGGGGAAGGGTAACGTATAACTCGGTGGGTATAGTTTGGGGGTATGCGATATTAACTAGTCCAGAGAGACTAGGATGAAGAGGAAGGAAAGAACCAACTGGTTATTTATAAGTGTATATGTTACCACTGATAGGATAAAGTACTTCTATAGATACCAGGCACAAATTGTGTTCAACTAATTCCACAATAGGATACATCAATACCCCTACTATTGCAATATACCAGTTGTGTGATAAAGTACTGCTGCATACCAGACACAAATAGTGTACAACTAATTCCACAATAGGATACATCAATATCCCTACTATTGCAATACACCAGTTGTATGATAAAGTACTGCTGCATACCAGACACAAATTGTGTAAAAATAATTCCATAATACGATACATCACTACCACTCCTGTTGCAATACACTAATGTACTCATAACACATTGATTATAAAAAGTAAAAACTACATATACATAGGAAGATCGCATTAAGGATTGCTTGGTGGATCGAGACAGATACCAAGTTCCACAGTTTCATATACCAAGAAAGATAGAGATACACGGATAGCGAGAAAGGGAGAGATATAGAGAGTAGGATGAGAAGAGAGGGTAATCGAGTCGGGAGTTTCGGCCGCAAAGTGAGTCCTCCCGCTTGTCGAGCTTTCCATCGTAGGAGGTCTTCCCCGTGAATACCTCGGTGCATTCTGGGCCCGCAGGATGGCCACTTAATATGGAAGGAAAGCAGCCGGTGGCATGCGCCGCGTGCTTATACACCAGCACCCCCACCTACCCCCGTATCTCCTTCCAACGGTAGACGCTATCGAGGCGGACAGTAACATATCGGTCGTGCATGCTATGGATTTCGGTTCATCATTATGTAAGTCTCGAGCCAACCAGACCCCTCGTACGAAGAACCTTCTGATGCCCGCGACCTATATGAATATCCGTCTATTCAGCTCCGGTATATTTACTCGTGGCTCGAATCCGGCCCGGAGACCACGTAAGGAATCGAACGTGAGCGACCTGTTAATAATCCGACTACCTCGAAGTTACCCCCCTCCTCAACCCCGTACAACCCACTTCCACTTTCTACCTCTGTCCTTGCCTTCCATGAGAGCCAGCCGGATTAATTTTGCGAAGCTGACGCGCTTCCAGCACGACGACGCTCGAAACGTAAGAGCTCCCGGACTAATCGCGCCAACGATCCAATTACTTACTTCTCTCATGCTTGCTTCGACGTAATACATCGAATAAACGGCCGCGGGTGACTGCCCGATGAATTTCCCAATGGTTTGCGGTATTGGATGCGAACTGTCGTTGGGTTTAACAGTTTTCTTCGACAGACTTTATGCATCTTTCATGAGATGTCTCGTGGGTCTTTCAATATTAACTGGGGTTAACGTTTCATGCTTTGACTAATGTTCAGAAAATTTGCAACGAGACCTACGGTTAAATTCAAACAACCTTTTTTTAAACGACACCCAACGACCGTGTATCGCAAAAGTTCCCTTTCGGGCTTTTCTCGGAACATTTGGGAACAGAGGTTATTTGTTTTTACACAACGGCCAGGAATTGTAGTATTCCCGTTACTCGGGGCCCCTCAGTGAAACGTTCAAACACCGTAGGAATGACGAAATAACTGGATTAGATGTAAATCGCGAGTTTGCAATGCAAATCAAATATGTCCGCCGTCGAAAACGTATGCGTGTACCAGCAGGAGATAGACAAGGAAGATCTTTGCGGGATAGACAAGGACAGGCTATCGTAGTCAAACCTATTTCGAAATAAATCTGGCCTAGCTTTTATCGAACCTGTTGCTTATTCGCCATCTAGATCACCCTCGTTCTCTTCCTTCCCTCGCATTCTTACCACTTTGCTTTTCTCCAGAGCGTTATCGATTTAACCCTTTGACGTTTAAACCACGTACCGTACATCAATTTCCAATGGGTTTCTTTTATAGATGGAAGCCAACTGCATAGTTTCTTCGCTTGGTTAACGGTTCAATATTTTATTTACTCATACTGTAATTGAGAATTATACTATTTTTAAACCTTGGTAACTTGCAATTAGACACCATGGCACCCTGTATTGACACATACAAAAAGACCATGTAGTTCCTAAGAAAGACAAATTACTCTTTCGACGTACAAAGAATACTGTTACCAGAACTACCCATGATATATCAAGAGCAACTAGGGACCATGTTTAGTGACATTTTCATGATGTACACATATACATACGTGTGTGTCCGACGGAGCAAGCGAAGTAACGGCAAGCCGATCAATCTTGGAAAGAGTCTCGATGGAAGGCATTCGACGTTCCTGGCCGACGTATTTCACTACGTGCTCGTACATGCGAGCTTTGCGAGTTCTACCTAGAGTCGTGTATATGCATTTGTGCACATACGTATGTACCTACGTGGGACACACGTGGACTGTCCTGATCGTCGTCTACCACTTTGACTAGCTGCTGCTTCTGGATATCCACCGATCGATGCTTCATGAATTTACAGCGAGAGCACCCAGTTCCCAATGATATCGTCGTTCCGCGAAATACGCAGAGTTACAAGCAATCGCACGTCGAATCGGCCACGATTTGTAAACGACGAGATTTTTCTTACAACGGGAAGCGTTTCTTCTTTGAAATAGGTCCATTTTTATTCTTGGATCATTCGAATAGGCATAATTTGAGGGAGCATATTGTTTTTTGTCGGTAAAGTAGATTTCTATGTAAGTATTTTATATATATTATAAACTGTTGTAGTAAAGGGTATGATAAATGATGTATTATATATATAATTATGTTGTTAATTGTTAAATACATATATACCTGAAATTAAATTATACATAAATATATAGTGCTATGCAAACATACGAGATGCTGGAAATATTCCACAACGTTTATATCTCGATCCACATTATAACGTCGATTCTATATGCAGCTTATTTGAACTTCGTTAAATTTGTACGGCACACTCGTTCACGGACCGCACACACCCGCGTATACCTACGTATTGTACGTTTGACTACTCCATCAAATCTTGGGAAATTGGTCTACTAAATAATACAAAGAGAACGTACGAAATGTCAACTTGGTTTATGCTCCCCGTAGGAAAGAAAAATGGAGTATCTCTCTCATTATTAATAACTTTCGCGTTGCGTGCGATCTCTGATTTATCCGATCATATTTTCACGTTTCTCGTACATTCGTTGCTTGGAATTCTTTTTTTTGTGAATAGAAGCTGGGTAAAGGAAGCTGAAATTAATTTCAATATTCTTTTAAACGTAATCGAAGGTAACGAAAAAAATTACTTTTACGAAAGTATCAATATTACATTAGCCGTGCAACGTAATTTGTTTCTATAGTTTATTAAAGATCACACGAAACTGGCCGGGTTTATTAACGAGCACCGGTACTTTACATAATCAGATTACACTTGGATCGCGTTTGGATATAAAATTTGCATAAATCTGAGAGTTTTTTTAATGAACTTTGGATTACTCCTTTATACCTTGTAATCCCTGTAACGTAATTTTTTAGATTTCGTATTAATTAACCGTGCTATCGTGACGCCTCGTTAAGCTATGTATTATAATTTATACATTTCATTAGTCCACCGAGGGAGAAATCACGCTACGCTAACGTGCTACCACCTGCATGCAAAGTGTTAATTTTGATGGGATCCTTCCTGAAGCATATCGAAGGATCGATCGTGAGCCGTTGAAAACGGGGTGATCCCTCGCAGCCGTCGCAATTACGAGCGAGGAAAACTTTCGAGATATCGATTAAGAAGATTGAAAACTTCCGTTCCCTCGTGGCGAGGATGGGTTTGCTCGTCTATTACGATTCCGAAGAAGGAAGAAAGGAACGACGTGGTGGAAATTTTTCGAGTAGAGTAAAAAGTAGATGATATAAACAACTTGCATCGTTTCTTTTAATTAAATTTTCCCCAAAAATATACCTACATAGATTTCATTGGAAACAAATAATTAAATATTTCAATTAGGAAAGTAGTGGCAATTTAGAGCATAATTTTATTTTTATAAATATGCTTTATTCTCGAACTCTTATGTCGAAGACTATCTCTTCAATAACGTAAATTTATATATAAACAGTACAAAAAGTAGTTTTTTTTTTCATTGTGTATGAAAAATGAATGTCAGACCAACAGTCTGTATTATTTAAAGCTTCTGTTATTTTAGTTATAATTTTTATAACCACGTTAAAGCATTTTATCTTTATTACAACGTTATCCAATAAAATTAAGGAGAACACGTACAAAATTGCGGTTATCGTTTTTCACCCGCAATAATTTCTTCGTGGTATCGAAAATCGAAAGGCTCGTCCCCCCAACCCCTTTCGAGCGCTCGTAACTCATCCGTCCAGCATCGATCGTATCCAGCTTCACGTAAAATATCGCCCCGTAGAAACTAAGATTCCTTGTGAGAAAGCATTCAACCTCTTCGAATGCTCCTCTCAACGGCTCACAGCGCGTTTTGCGAAACAAACGGCCGCTCACCGGCTAACCGGCAATGGAATTCGAAAGCTCGAATTACGTGTCGAACGTTAGGGATGACGAATTGTGTTAAAAGGGATGACTGTTCGATAAAGGGTACGCGAAGAACGATTTTCCGTTTGGTTGAACTCAAGTTAGGTCCAATAATTCTGACCAATTCTACTATTATATATTTCGAGTCTCCAGAAAAGGTTTCTTATTACATCCAAGTTAGTTTCAAATAAATACAATTTTTTTTTTTTAATTTAAAAAGGTTATCTGTGCATTAGTCTTTTATCTTTCGAATGAGCCATTGTTTATCAAAATCGATAAAAAATTGTGAGCAGGAGAATCGATAATGTAAAACCCTACAAATGTATTAAGTGTTGAACCCCTTAATACTTATTCAAGATTTTTCACAGCATGAAAAATAATAGATCGAAGCGACCGTGCCTCTTTCTTTCTCGACTACTTGCTTTCTAATGATTATAAATATCCCTTTCATTCTCTTTCACTCTCTCTCTGTCTCACTTTTTACCCCCACTCCGACATCCGCGTCTTTCCGCGCCGAGAAATTCTCCTCTTCGTTCGTTTCTATCCTCCATTCTGGTCTCAAACCTCGTATAATTGTTTCCGAGCGAACTCCCAGACTACGAGATAAAGTTCCTATTATTTTACTAACAGTCCTACCCTGCCTTTCTCCCTTTCGACCTCGTCTTCTCGGCAACCCTTTCGTTTCACTCACCTCCTCCCTCTTTCTCTAGCACAAGTTAAGAGTTTCGAGCGGAATAAACTCGTCGGCCTTTCTAGTTGAAGCTTCAACGTTTGGCTCTCGATAAAATTTCTACCCCAAGTTTCGGCTTGGAGTATATATTTCACGGCTTTCTGAAATACATCTCGTACCGTGATTATTGTCAAGAAGACGCGAATGTGCTTCGTGTGTTTCCTGTGTACTTTTTTTATTCCAAATCAAATGAATTAATGATTGTGCAAAGGAATATTGGGTACTAACTAATATGTGTCATATATTCTACGTTAAATCCAGTGATTATAGAGTTCTGTGAACTCAACAGTGTGACTTGTTAACCATAACCTAATACGTGAAAACAAGAGAGAGAAAGGCTGTGATAAATATCTAATGCCGAGTATCGATCCCATGAAATCCGTCGAAATTAACGCGAACTAATGCGCGAGAAATAGGCAGTTGTTTCGACGAGAGCATATCGACCAACCTACTCTTATACAAATATTAAACGTCAAATATTAAAGGTAACTCCGCGTTGGACAAATAATTCCGGTCCTACATGAAACGCTAGCGTTATTTTCCTTCCTGGTCCAACCCCCCCTCCTGCGTCATTCTATGCCTCGGACAGTTAGCGTTCATATCTCATGTCGATGCATATGTGTGCCATCGCCATTGAGTTTATCGGAGCCTTCTCTCGCCGACATCACGTCGATGGTGAAACGGAAATACGTGTGTGTGTGTATTTGATTCAAAATTTACGTTATGCGGAACGTTGCCTGTATTAAATATTTTTTAGAGTATCATCGATTGCTCGATAGAAATGTAATTGAAAATGTTGTGTTCAGTTTAATATACCTATATTTTTTAATATAAATTATATGTGTATTAAGTATATTAAAATGTATCAATAGTTGTAATCAGAAATATTATATATACAGTGTCCTGTTCTAGGTGTCCAAGCGGAGAAATACATGTACACATCAATGACTCGAGTAGTAAAGTCTAATACCATTTTTCGAAATTTGACTTAATTAACGAGTTATTAGCTAATAAAAATCGACCAATTACAGATTGGCAGATCTTTGTTCGCTAATAACTATTTAACTGAGCCGAATTTTGGAAAATACTATTAGACATTTCGACTCGAGTCATTGATGTGCACTTGAAGTTTTCTGCTTGGACATCTGGAACTGGGCACCTTGTATAGTCACCTAAATATCTTCAGCTATCTATATCTCAGTGATCTTGAAAACTCTGGAAAAAATAACATCTGTAAAACATTCACCTTTGTGATATCATTTACATTAAATTAAAAATATTTATTAGGTCATCCCAAATAAAGGAGATATTTCGATGGCTACATTTAAGTGGAACATTCTATATAAAGACATTCAGTAGTGACATGCTTTTAGGACAGGTTGCTAGTTAATATATAAATCTTCATCATTTTTATATATAGCATAATTAAAATATGATATATTAATTCTGGACTTTTCATCTCCCAGCATGTCCTTATCTTTTTTCTTTCTAGTTTCCTTTCTTTTTCTTATTTCATCTGGATAAAAGTCGCCTGTGCGTTGGTAGAGACGGCATCGATCTTTGTATCGTAGTAATCTTCGCTGGTAGACGAAGGTGCGAGCGCGTGGAAGGTGGTATTACAACGGTATACTCTTGTATCTCCGAGTTAAAACCGTGGGAACGATATATGAGACAGGCCGTATTTCGCGAGTCCTGAAAGCCTGGACGAGAAGACCTTACGCGACCTTAGCGACGATCTCCGAATCTGTCGGGAGTGCTTAAATGGATATTTCAAAAATTCTTTACGCCTCTTATCCGCATGTTACAAATTCTACGAGTTTTCACGTAGAATTTTCTTAGGAACTGTAACATTTTCTTCCTTTTATACGAACACGAGTTTTAGGAATATCGTAAATTATCGAAAATTGTGTAAAAACACAGAATCACCACAATAAAAATAATAATTATTATAAAATTCTCTTTTCACTCGTCTATAATACTACTCCACATACAGGTACATTTATCTCTGTTCTTATTTTTTCACATTTCTACCCGACAGTTTCTTTTATTCAGGTTTACGTTACTCGAAGAAAGAAGCACGTCCATCTCCAAGCAAAGTCGACCTTATATATTATTCGTTTGGTAGAGAAGAAAAATCGACAAATTTCTTTCGTATTTTGTCATATCTACCAAAAGTACTAAAAAGCATGGAATACCTAGCATAACTTTTGTGTGTACTTTCAAGGGACAAATTAAACCTTTTACAGCAAACCTGTAAAGCACGTCATAAAAACCGAACAATAATGTAATACTAATGTCTAAAATCACACACGTACCCAAGCCATTCGTGTAAGACAAGATAAGGTTCGTTATATCCGCGTATCTCGACAGAGAAATGAAGGCACATTATTATAGAGTGGTATAGTAAACACGTTCCATCAAAAGGAGGATGATCACCGGCTGGTAGAATAGCGCGAGTAGGTACGATAAAGGTTTTGTGCTTGGCCCGGCATAAGCCAGAGGCAACGCACGCTACGTATTATCGTCCAATTAGCTAATGTGGGTTAGCCAGTCTAGCGAATTCTAGCTCGAAGAAGCTTAATACCTGCGACGTTATCCCAGACATCGGCCGACCTTCCTTATGTTCGTATCCGCGGAAACGGGGCGGTGGCTTGCTTAATACGCGTTAAATTAGCCTTCCTGATGCAGGTTACACCCGGCATGTTCCTCCGGTCATCGCCCGATGCGAACGATATGCCGAGATAAGGGATGTCTTTAACGTTATGGAATATGTATGCTGCGTGTATCTACCATGGTGTTCTTCCGAATACTTCTTACGTGATGCTGTGTTTACAATTTATACTTCAAATATATTATAATAGTAGGTATGTAGATTGATCCCTGGGTCAAGAGAGTGCGTTCTAATTTTGTTACGTTTTTACAATTTTGTGAAGAGATTCAGAAATTGTTGGATTTTGTTTCTAATAAATAGTTTATCTAAAAATAGTAATTAAATTTTTCTAGCCCTTATAGTTTGGGTACAGTGAAACTTCAAAGTGCGCACACTTGACCCGAATGACTTTACCTATATTTATGTAGTTGGCTGCGGCCTTTTTTCCAATTAATATAAGCCATCAATCGTCAAAATTGGTTGAATTTTATAAAAGTTATGGACAAAAAACTGTTTTCCCATTCTGAATTGTATATGGTAGATCAATATATCTGCGTTATAACTTGTGATATATTAAATATACGATATATTGATTTCATCTACAAACGGAAACAACCAATCACAAGAAGGAGAGAGAGAGAATTTGATGAGGAAAATCAGAAACACAAGATAGATTTTAAACGCACGTTGATTTGTATCAACCAAAGTACGATGGTGTGAGTTGTTTTCAAGCACATAGACGACGTCGATCCGAAGGCGCATTAAGAAGCGCGACATGGTAATATAACTTTAAACGAGATTTTCCAAGCGCCGTTTCGCTATTAATCCACGTCGTAAAAGTTGCTCAGAGATAAAGAGAAAGAGTGGGGGGTGAGAAGGATAGAACGAGTGTCCCCTTGGTCGGTTCTCAAATCTCCAACAAAATTATATTTTCATCGTATAATTAATAAGTTATATATGTATACGAAATATAATTTCTAAATTTGCACAAATTGTTGGATAACCAATTCAACGATACGGGTTAAAAACGAAGTTAGGGAGGGGAAAAAAATAGATAGAAACAGAATGACAGTCGTTCGAGGTTATCGCAACGTGATCGAATCCCGGTAGCTGCTTCTTCTCTTGTCGTTTCTCCCAGGGGAAAACGATGCCTCGGTGCCATCGGTAAGGTGGAAGAATCGAGTAATCGCGTGCCAAGTCGCTTTATATTGTTCGCCGTTCGGAAAGTCTAAGCCGTCCTGCAAGTGAGCAGAACACGAAGCCCTTCGCGGTCGTACATCAAGCGCAGATAAGAGTCGGCCGCTTATTGCTGGAAAATATATGACGAGCCATTAAGCCCTCCCAGACCGTTCTCGGACCCCCCACCCTTCTCTTCCCAACCCCTACCACACACACACGACTACCCACATCTCTTTCCTGGAGCAACGAGAAGTCGTTGGGCGGTCTCGAAGACGGGAAATATCTGGACCACTCGAAGATGTAGGACATACAGCGCACACACACTCCAGGCAATGTTATGCGATATCTCTTTGGTACATATTAAACTGGGTTAACGTTAACGAATCATTCGAAAAGTCAATGATACTAACGATTAAACGAATGCAGTTCTCAATCGATAAATGTTAAGTATCATTCAACATCAACCACCACGATGAGTGTAACTGGACACGATTATGGCCCAATGTCGACGACATGTTTTCATCGATGACGAGAGGCGATCGTGATGATAAATCGGTAGATGGCTAACAAAAAGTCGATAGGACATTCATGCGGGAGAGGAGAGTATTTATTGAGCGAATAACTTTATCTCCCCTTTGTGTAATCGCGAGTCCGGTAATAGCGTTCCAGCCACAGAGAGAAACAGGCACTTTCCCCACGAATTCCATTTACTGTTTACAGGAATTGATATCGGATATATATATATATATATCTATGGATCGTCCATATACGTGTTCGTATATTCGGTAGTGGCATTATCGCTCATGCGATAACAAATACACGCTTTGACGGACAGTCGTCGCTCTTTTCCGATCAATTTCCGTTGGTTTACCGTCCGCGTTAACTCGACAAAAAATGAATAGATACGAGTGATCGTTTCGACGGTAGCCACTCCACTGGTTTTCACTTACATATCACCTAAAAAAAGAAAATTTCTGATTACCCATAACCGTAGGGGCAGGGTGGGATGAAAGAACCACTTTTTGAAAGAATCAGTTACACAGTAGGGGAGACCGGGGCTAGTTGTCCCAATTTTAGGTTTTTTGTTTCTACAGATTTAAGGTTTACAGATTTTTAAAGTTTAACTTCTTAGCAAGACATGGAAATTTTTCCACTTGCATTGGGACGTTTTTAACACGTTTTTTTTCAATTTCAAGCGACGAGTTTTTTGGGACAACTTGCCCCGCTGCGGTGTAAGTTGTCTCACGCCAAAGGCAAGTTTTCCAAGGTTTCCAAAGAAAAATCTTGATGTATACTTCATGATTTTTGCGAAAATGGACACCACCGCCGATTTCAATGTTTAATGGCTTATTTTAAAGATAAAAGCATGCAGAATAATGTTCCGTTGTCCGTTTTCCGATATCGTTACGCAATGATGAGAAATTAATCTTTTAAGTGTCGGAGTATAGGTATTTTCCAAGCTTCAAACTGCTGTATCTTTCCAACCAGTCATCCTATCGAAACGCGACTTGCATTTTTGTAAAGAGGAGACTTTCCTCTTTCGAACCAGTATTTGATCGGGCAAATTCGAGATACTTCAATTTTTGACAAAAATCCTGATGTATGAATCAAGATTTAGAAAGAAGAAAGCATGCAGAATACTGTCCCGTTGTCCGTTTTCCGATATCGTTAAGCAATGATGAGAAATTAATTTTTTAAGTGTCGGAGTATGGGTCGTTTTCCAGAGAAAAAGTGCTGTAACTTTTTAACCAGTCATCCTATCGAAGCCACACTGCCATATTCGTAAATTAGAGACTTTCCTCTTTCGAACGAGTATTTGATCGGGCAAATTCGAGATACTTCGATTTTTGACAAAAATCCTGACCTATGCATCATGATTTTTGCCAAAATGGTCACCACCGCCGATTTCAATGTTTAATGGCTCATTTGAAAAATAAAAGCATGCAGAATAATGTCCCGTTGTCCGTTTTTCGATATCTTTAAGCAATGACGAGAAATTAATCTTTTAAGTGTCGGAGTATGGGTCGTTTTCAAGCTTAAAACTGCTGTATCTTTCCAACCAGCCATCCTATCGAAACGGGATTTGCATATTCGTCAAGAAGAGACTTTACTCTTGTGAACGAGTATTTGATCGGGCAAATTCGAGATGCATCGATTTTTGACAAAAATCCTGATGTTTGCATCATGAACAAAAACCTGAATTCTGTCGAAAACTAATGATAAAAACAAACGTTACAGCAAAAAAAGAGGATGGGGCAAGTTGTCCCAGATCTCATTGTCGGGACAACTTACCTCGACGTGTGAGACAACTTGCCCCATTTTCATAGGTTTGTTCCTCGGGTAATTTTTTGCTAGTTCAACTAGCAACCAGTGTTGCTACCTAAAAACTATAATTCGTCCAACATTCTGTGTAAATGATAGTGACTCTTTCATGCCGTTCTTCTCCTATAGAAAATTTCGTCGTAACAAATTATGATGGATGAAAACGCAGTTTTTAGCTATTACATTGCAACGAGACGTATATTCTTATTGAAAAATAAATATTTCTGTCCCTCTTGAATGAAATATGTACGCTAGGAACGCAGTTGGCAGCAGACCGAAAAGAGAAGAATCAGGTTAAATGACGGTGTCCCAGCTTTCGACCTTCCACCCCCACACCCTCTTCGAGCCCCAGCCGTGAACGCCTGTCCTTTCTTCGTCTCGCCCACAGCGGTAATCGCGTTTTCATATTTAATGGGGAACGAAATTATTCGGACGACAGGCCCGCAACTTGCCGCGGGAGTACCACGATGCATACGTCAAATCCCGTTTCCTCCCTAATTTTACCGTTAAGTACCGTTCGGACATCCGAATTACGCGTACAAGCCCTTCGACCCCTACAGTTACTATCGCCTTTAGTGCCCATTTTGTCTGAGCTTCGGGCTTGATTGTTAGCAGGGGTGATTTAAATACCAAAAAAAATGTGTGATTTCGTGACCCGAGATGTGGTCTCGCGGTAATATCGAGTTTTATGAGTTGAGGAATAATTTATTTGTGAAATGAAACAATTTTTGTTATAAATATTAGATTGTTTGTACTATTTGTTGAGTACCAGTTGATGAGTTTGAGCGAAGCTCTATTTTATACAGTTTATGTTGAACAACAGTTGACCTATAAAGGGTCGTCATTTTTTCATAAAAATAATTTCTTTTTCAAAATGTTATATATATATATAATCAACATATTGTGTAGAATTGAAGGACTTGTAGAAACCCCTCTTATAAGTTTATTTAAAACTTTAATCTTTTAACTACCAACTCAGAATTTTTTAAAGCGAGTTCAATTGTAACAGAATGAAAAAAAAAGGCATGACTTTATCAATCACGTAAACCAAGATACGCCATTTCGTTTCGAAAGGAATGCAAATTTCATGTGCCCGACTTTGCACGTCGAAAAGTAGCACGCGAATTTATTTACTCACGTAAAAAGGCATGCGAACTGTCTCTCTCTCTCTCTTGCGGTCCCTCGATAGAAGATAAACCACCGCGAACTGTGGGTTCACGAGAGCGTCACGTTTTCCTGCGTTACGTACCGTCTTGTAACTTAATTTGCCTACCGCACGAGAAACTGCAATTTACTCGCGAAAAGGATGAAAACCTTGCCTCGCCAAGCCGCAAGCACATACGATAATAAATGTTTTATCAAAACTAGACCGCAGTTTCTAAAATGAGATGAAGGGAAGAAAGATAAAGGGTTATCATTTAATCGATCAGCAAATTATTGAAATTCTTGACGGTACTAAAATGTTTTCTGTCGGTAAATAGAGTCACGTGAACTGCCACTTTTGGTTAGAAAAAATTGATCAGCATGTAATGTACTAGGTGGCTTTAAAGTTATTTCTATTATTTTGGCAAGCTAATAAACTCTTTTCAGACGTAATTTACGTATAGTAATCTTATTTGACAAATTAAAACAAAAATAATTCTTGCTGCTGATCAATTGTCCCAACCAAGTAATAACCTAGCTTCTTGACTATTTTATTTTGTATCCAATTTAAATGGTATACAAGATAAAATAGTCAAGAATGTAATCAATCATTTCAAAAGCTATATACTAGGTATGTCATTTAATTATTAAATTGTATACCATTAAATAAATATTTAAATAACATAATTAATACATAATCCCCAAGAAAAAATAAAGTCACGGTAGAAACGTGCGAATAGAAAAAGAAAAAATCATTTTTATCCGTTCCCAATTAAACTGCGATCCTGTAATCGCGTTAATGCGTTCGCGCGCGTTATTAATATTCACGAAATGGCGTACGATTATCTTCGAAATTTAATGAATTCCATTTAATTCTTGCGTATTAACTTGTACGCGATCGTATCGTCATTGAACTTCATAGATCGGACAATCACTTTTGTTTTATGTATATTTAGTCCCTCGGCTGTAAAATATATAATAAATTATATCCATTATAATATATGGTTGGAGTCTATAGGTCTTGTGACGAACGCTTAAAAAGTGAAAAGTTCAAACTATCGGAACATCCATCGTCGTAGCGCGACGATCCAGCTGTCTGTGAGTCGGGTTTGTTCCGTGCCATTAAGCCGGCCACAGACGATCGGCTTTGGATCGAGAAACGACGGTAGTTTGTCTAGGAGGCTACCCTCGTGGATCACAGTTCCTCCTATTCGCATTTGACACAAACACGGCTGCTTAAAATACTAATAGCACTTTTTTCCAGCTGTGGAAATCCCATTATTTTTACACTTGCAATTCTTTAATTCATTATTACCGGTTCATGCATTATTATCATTCATAAAATTGTTGCATTTCCTAAAAAAGTCACCAATATTTAAGAATACAAACTTTATTGGTTACAACACGTCTATTTTTCATGGTAGCCTGATCGAGACTGTCCTTTTAAATTTTTGTTAGGGAGACAGCAGCATGAAAACATTTCTGTTGTCATCTTCAGTTCCTCATTATTGATTTTATCTATTAATCGATTTTTGATTATTTGTAATATTATTTCCTCCTTATTATTATCATTGATATACCCCTCAAGTTATAAAAAAAAAACTCTTAACTAGTCGCATGAAAAAAATGATTTAACTACTCGAATTTTTGCGATAAAAGTTATATACCTACGAATAAAAGTCGAATTAATTGCGAAAGAACTCTATAATTATAAACTAAAAAATTGTTTAACTTATAAAATATTCTTACGAAAAAGCACTTTTTTTACATCCAATGAAACTGTAATGACCCCAATACGCGCAGATAAGAGTCAACGTTCTTTAAATAAAATTCAACTAACTAGTACTATCAATTCAACGTTTTGTCCTCACAAAACAAATACATTTACCATGTCGTAATCTCGTGTCTTCCTGAAGAACGATCGAGATCGGAGTTCCGTGCACGGAAATGAATGGGAGCGGTGATTCGACAATCCGGATTTGATAATACCGTGCGGCTTTCCGTTCGATGCCGAATCGGTAACTCGGTGTTTTCTTTCCTCCTTCGGAGATTTTCTCGATTGCTCATTTACATTCCGTTCTCTCTGCCGAGGGCAACGTCCGAAATGTAGAGAAAGGGAGAGAGAAACAGAGGGTGGGAGAGAGAGAGACGAATCGTTGCGGTTCGCCGCATTAATAATAATTACTCGAGCGTTGCAGATACGAGGCGACGCGTCGAATCGATTATCGCTTCGCGTAATCGACCTTCGCGACCCTCCTATCCGCTCGACTGCTCCTCTTCGTCATTATGCTTTCGCAAAAATGAAAATCAATCGGGTGATTAAAGTGGTCGTTAAAAATTGGTGAAACTGGTTCACTTTTGAAGAAAGAAATGATGAAAAGGTAAAAAAAAAAAAATATTTCTTTGTTTTATCTTTCATTCGATTTAATAAACAATTGAAAAACAAAAGTTACGCTTTAATTAATATCACGATCGGAGATACCTATCTATAATTATTCTCGTGATATATTATCGACCGTGGTATCTAATATTTTCCACCCAATTTCCCAAACAAGCTCGTAATTATTGAAAAATGATTACCCTGACCCCAAATGAAAATTATTACACGCAAATCTTCCCAACAAAGGATTACCTTTGTACGTACAAAAGAAGAATACACCTATGGCTGATATATCCGGGATCGTGAACCGCTTTATTTTACGATGAACAATCGTCGAAAACTTTCAAACGATCGCGATGCTTCTTTTGAGATTTTTATCGTTTGCCCATCGAGCTGGTTATAAATGGTCATCGAAAACAAAACGGCCTATGGTACGCTTTTTGAGCATACTTTGCATGATATATGTATACCGCGTGTTAGCCCTTTGCCACTTGCGCGCGCGCGAATCCATTCATCGGCCACCAGCCGCGGTATTTCACCTACGCGATGCTACCACGAAAATATAATCGGTTTTCGGTTTCAACGATCGCATGGAAAGAGAACGATCGTATCCACGAATTTGAATTTTATGCTGCCACGACGGCGAACCTCCGAATTTCGTTTATTGTTCTTGTCGCGAAAAACTGCTCCGAGCGGGTATTCGATTTTTTCTCTCTCTTCTGTTTTGTACTTCGTTACTTTTGATATTTCAATTTTATTTTTTCCTTTTCTTATAAATAGCTGCTGTAATATTTTTCATTGTTAGCAATTTTTGGTTTCTGGTGCCTTCGATTCGTTTAATCATATAAGATAAATGTATTTTCTGCGTGTATAAATTGTCGATTCATTCATTTATTAATAAATATTTTATTTTTTGTTTATACAGGGTGTCCGGTTCCAGGTGTCCAAGCGGAAAACTACATGTGCATATCAATGATTTGAATCGAAAAGTCTAATACGATTTTCTGAAATTCGGCTCAGTTAAATAGTTATTAACGAACAAAGATCTGCCAATCTGTAATTGGTCGAATTTTGTTAGCTAATAACTCGTTAACTGAGTCAAATTTCGAAAAATGGTATTAGACTTTTCTACTCGATTTATTGACGTGTACATGTAGATCTCTGCTTGGAAACATGGAACCGGACACCCTGTATAGAGTTATATTTAATTAGAAAGCCCATTAAACGACTAATCGTTTAAAAACCATTTGTCCAAGACGACAAAATCAATTGTCCGAGAGCGAATGATAACGAGCGTAATTAAGCACTAGATAACGATCGAGTGTGAATTTTTTTCCCCGTTTCGTAACTCCAGCCCCTCGATTTGCGTTCTCTCATCGAGCTCAGGTGATTAAGTGGCCGTTAAGGCAATAGTAAGACGTCGATGACAGCGTGTACCGTTCTCTACGAAGCGTGGAGACGCGACGGCGCCACCGAGAGCTCTCGTGGCTAACGACCCTTAGGATCTCCGCACCGACAAAAGTTTTTCCAATATCACCGTTTTATCTATAGAGAGAAGCAGAGGGGAAGAGAACGGGGTGGTTTGTACCGTTAGGAAACTATACCAAGACGGGTAGTTCTTCTTCTGTAATATAAATCGATAGTCTTGAATGATTACGCGTACTTGCCGGCAGTTTATTTATGGATATTAATCGATCACGATTTTATACCTGTTTAGTATCGACATATACATTTTGCATGTAACATATGTTAAGATATTTAATAGTGTTGGTGGGCAACTTACTTGAAATAATTGATTTTAAAGATAAATATTTATGGATTCATTTGAAATAATAAATTATTTTTTTTAATTTTAAGTTTGACAACAAAATAAGATGCAGAAAACAGTAAACAATTATTTCAAATAATTCTAAAATAAAATAACATATTACTTAAAACCATAATTTAAATAATGTCATCTTCAGAAATGCCCAGGTCTAGTGGTAGATGATTCGAGTTCAAAATTAAGAAAAAAAAGTGTTAATAATAACAAACAGACTACTTTCTAAACAACAGCTCATATAAGTTTTCATAATTTTGGTTTAAATCAATTAAGTCAGTTAGGAAAGTTTAACCAAAAACGTAAGTTTTCTCGACTTTACGAACCGGACTGCCCCTTTAAAAAGAGAGAGGGTAAAAAAGAACAAAGAAGTTGGAAAGAAAGTAAGAGAGAGAGAGAGGGATAGTTAGGAGTTGCCATTAGAAGGAAAGAGAGGGAAAGTCATAAAGGCTTACGCACGAGTTCGTTTCCTCTCTTTCTCCGAAGAGCCTTTTTCTCGCGCGGGCTTTTAAGCTTCGTTCCTTTAAAAAGGAGGGACAGAGTGCGCTTATCGCGGCTCGCGTAAATACGCTCGGACACGGAGCAAGTAGAAAACGTAGAAAACTGCTGGCTTCTCACGGTCGTCCGTGCGGTTTAGCCGCCTAGTCCGTCTCATGCATTTAAACGGCTACGATAAGAATGTAATTATATTTAATAACGTCCATCGTGGCAGCCCATTCCCCCCCTTTAACCCCGCCCTCCTTGCCCTTTTTCACCCTTCCTGTCATTTTATCCCTCGGAGATCGCATCAGGAATCGCACGAAAAACAAACATTTCACCTATGTGTTAAAGTAAGCATTATATGTGGTTTGGAAGAATTTTAACACGTTGACTGTCGTGACGCGACCAATAGTACAAATATATAATTAGAATAAATAGTGATACTAATAAAGTCAGTAATACCATTTTTATTGTAATGGTTTGAAGAAATTAATGCCATACATGAAATGGATCACATTGAAGCATTCTAGGTCAAAGAAAGTGAACCAATACAATTGGTACAGTATGTCATCACTTGTGTAGTAAAACAAATGCATTTACCTGATTGTTGGACATACTGAATAAGACTAAATAAAAGGAGTGGTTGCTTAGCAACTCGAGCACAATAATTTGAAACAAGTGATAATCACAAAAATGACCCCCACCACCACGACAAATGCATTAAACATGATTAGACAACTCAACTCATCTGCTGTAAATAATTCATGTTGGTGCCATGGGCAAACCACGTAAAATACACTCGGCAACCAACGTGTTAATAGTAATGATAATAAAAATGGAATAAAACGAAGATGCAAATACCATTAGCTCTAAAAATTACAACAAATTTGCAATAACGTACCAAACAACAGCATCACCACATAGTCTAGATGCATATCCACCATTACGAAATTTGTGCAAGACCGTTGGGTCGTTGCATTGTTCAAATGGTTGGTAGATTAAACTCGATGGAAACGTAAAATTCAGTTCTAGGCGTTTAATTACAAGTACGAGTAGTGTAATCCCAGAATGATAGGACACAATTTACAGGAAAATTGAGTGAAATTAATAGGTATGTTCTCTTGCACGAGTAATCCACCTTTAACATAGTTATGATATAATCTCGTAGAAAATGACGAAGTCTACCTGTATACCTTATTACCTTATCGACGGGTGACTCGATATCGTGTTAAGCTGAATATCGCGTTGGAGTAATCCCTGTGTTTAAATGGAAGTAGCTATGGATCGGTTGATAAGGTGTTAATTACATCCAAGATACCGTAGATCGTAAATAAACATCCAAGGAAGGCTAGAGAACAAAAAGAATGAAGGAAAAGAAGAGAGGGTTGGGAACATCAGTCCTGTGCTGGCTTTACCGGACTCATCGAGTTCACTTAGCTACCCTTTTTGAGTTTATAAATGATCTTCGAAGTAACTCTTGAAACTGGTTCCACCGCGCTCCAGATACGGCATCCCTTTCCCTTCCGCCCTCTCGAGGCTGCCTCTGAAAGTCTTTTATAAAAGAAGATTGCTCGCTCGGAGAGCGTCAGCTCCGACGGTCGAACATTTTCCCTTTAGAAGGCAGAGAGAAGGTGAGAACAATGTCGCGGAGTAGGGGATGAAGGGTGAGTGGGTGGTCGTGTGGGTGGTCGAGAGGGGTTGCCCTAGCCAAAGGCGCGTCAAAGGAAAGCGTAATCACTTGGAGCACTTCGAGTACCCCTTTCCAGGGTTACATTCGGGATGATAACGTTAGAGCACGTCGAGGATGTTTCTATGAGAAACGCAACGCTCGTTAGAGACGCGTATACAGGGTGTCCGGTTCCATGTTGTCAAGCAGAGGACTACATGTACGCATCAATGATTTGAATCGAAATGTCTAATACCATTTTTCGAAATTCGGCTCAGTTAAATAGTTATTAACTAACAAAGATCGACCAATCACAGTGATCGGCGACAAATAATGTTGTTTATTGTGGATTGCTACTCCTACTGCTTATCCTATCGCTTCTTGCCTAGCTGCGAGCTCGAGTGAACCGCCTTCCTTTGCTAATCGCTGTAATTGACCGATCTTTGTTAGTTAATAATTCGTTAACTAAGTCGAATTTCGAAAAATGGTATTAGACATTTCTATTCAAGTCATTGATATGTACATGTAGTCCTCCCCTTGACTACATGGAAGCGGACACCCTGTATGTACAGTGAGAAGCAATAATGGTGTATAATATATGAATTATTATTTTATTCATATGATTTTTATATTATTGGTGTGGTATTAGCTTGTATCGAAAATTTTGGTTATCGGTCCCAATTTTGTGTAAGTTTAATAATTAATTTAATACAACCGAGAAATATATAGAAATAATAATTATTTTAATAACATAAATGTATCCAAGTTATGATAATAATTGTGAGAGTGAAGGATTAATCGCAACATCGTGTGAATATGACGCTATGGTTACCGTAACAAGGTTTTTTAGTCATTCCATGGATAGTTTTGCTTGTAAACGATTCAGTGCGCAGAGACAAGAAGAGAGCGTCGCGTTAGCCCGATTCTCGAAGGTATTTCGAGTAGCTAGAGTTGTCGGTAAATATATGGTCGGACGCACTCTCCTGCGACGGCAGTAGCTACTTAACCGGCATGCCGGCACAACTACTTCGCCATAAGCTGCTTTCTGACGTCTTTATTTTGCGAACGCATCGCTCCCTTTGGCAATTTTTACTAGGAATTTTTCGCGTTCGTTCAAATCGATTTGTTTTTCGACTTTATTTTCATACGTGTAATAAAATGTAGCTATTGGATAAATAATATAAAATAACGTTGATGAATGTTAATGAAAACGTAATAAATTGATTAAAATTATATAAAACAATGTGACTTGTAATACGTCACAATTTTTCAAGCCTTCGTAGAACCGAATCATTAACGAGGTTCTAACAACGTTTTCACGCGGCTAAATAATCGTTAGGAATAATTTATTAAACGTAGGAATAACGTACTCGCGGGGAACGTTCGTCACGCACGATCGATCGGACTATTGTCCTTTATGAATAAATTCGTGGGGCAATTTCACGTACGAAAATTCATCGAAATATCCCGTTAGTTATCAATGAATAATGATTATTATTAATTACGAACGGGTTTATAATTTCCATCGTTGTTTAAAAAATATATATTTATATAAATACAACGTAATAGTTATAATTTCAAGAAATATTAGTACACTTGTAAAATATTTATTACCCGATAGAAAACGTTACGAAACAATGGAAAAATTTCGCACGAATGCCAGGAACTTTTTGTTCTCCAATAAAATTGGACGTTTCACGGATTCTTCTATTGCACCAGTCGTGGCACTACTTTTATAATTCTTCGGTCGATCGCGTTTAGGCTCGTCGCGGTAAGAAAGAAGCGTGGGATATAAATCACGAGAAGAAAAGGAGTGCGTTGGGAAGGAGAATGCGGTCTGGCCTTATATATTACGAACGGGAGAATGTGAAAGGAGTGGGGGTGTGGATATCGGAAATTCACTCTCGTATTTTTGAATATGAAGAAAAGTGACACGGAGACTGCAAAAGATATGGAGAGAATATCACGCTATTCTATGCATAACGTATTGTGACAAATAAATAATTGTGATCGATTTTTTGTACGTTGTTAACAATTTTAATCAAAAGTTACCAGTTAACTGGTAGGTTTTTTATTCAAGTTTTCGTGCTAAAAGTGGTATAATCGAATCATTGGAAGTTATCGAGGCTTGTGATTCCATCTTAGAACCTAGTTTTTAATCCAATGGGGTGAAAAATTAGGGTTGGGGGTGAAATTCTCAGTTGTCTCAAGTACTGCAATACCAGTCATTTATGGCAAGTTATCAAGGTATTTTTTGATACATAACTACAATTTTTAATTTATTGCATCCTATAGCCGCAAATACATTAAGATATATATTTATAAAATATATAAATATTCTTGCCAGATATCGATCCATCGACACAAAACACATTACGTGACAAATATTTATTACATCGCAACAACCAAAAAATCTATTTAAATCCCCTTATTTAAATAACCCACCCTGTCCAATATATCCATAAGCACTCTCCATAATAACCCGAAGTAAAGACAAACTTTTTCTCTCTTCATATTCTCGATTTAGGGTACTCTCATAAAGACGAGTTCAAAGAAAACTGTCGCGTGGAACGTGCCGGGTCGTAAATCGATTTTATCCCTTAAGCTTGTTTTTTCCATTTTCTCTCTCCCTCATTCTTTTTTTTTCTCTCTCTTTTCTCCCCTTTGGAGTGTGAAATTCGATAGGTGATTAGAGGCCGATAAACGGTCGAGCTGTTTACGGAGTGGCTCGAGGTCATCGTTCCATCGACGTCCACCATCATCTCCTCGCCGTCAGTCTCGTCGTCTTATCTTCTCGAGACGAGCTGCGTATACATTGGAATACGTGTAGCTAGGATTCAATGGCGTCGTCGACGATAATGGAAGGCTTTGCCGGAGCGTGTATCAACATCGGCGGCCATTCCTATCGAGTATTCGGATCTCTCACGGTCTTCTGCGTTCTCGTTTGATGAGAGAGAGATCGGAACTGGAAGGAGTTATGCTAAAGGGAAAGGCCTTTTCTTCCTTCCACCCATTGTGTCCGATTTCTCTACCGATATCGTAAGGATCGGATCGTCTTGGAGATCGAAAGCTATCGGTGCGATAGAACAGAGAGTTCGAGTAAGAATAAGAAAGAGACAAAGAGATAGGGGATGTGAATGGAAGTCGGATATGTCGGTAACGTAGAAATCTTTGGGTCGGTATCGTCGATGTAAAGAAAAATAAAATGATAGAATGGTTATTGGGGAATGTTTAATCCCTTGCTTTGTAATATCGTATGAGACTCTTGGTACAGATGTTATGACACACATGTGAAACATAGGTACATGGTTCAATTTTAATTAATTGATTTTTTTATTTTTTTTAGTCTTCGTTAGGTTTGTATTGAACTGTATTGTTTCAAATGTAATGTGTTAAATTAAATTATTATTACATTATATAATATTAAAATATTAATAAATTAGTAAATTAAATTATAGGGCAATGGGTTAGTATATATTGTGTATCGATATAGGCTTGTTTGTATTATTTCCGAACAGGTAATGTAAAAAAAACTCCGAATGAAAGATAGTACATTTCGTTAAAAAAAAAAATTATACAAACGAGATTCGAACAATAGGATTATTAATTCAGAAACGAACCAGAGTAACAATATAAAATACATGGAGCCGACTAATTAATCTCTGACGATTCCAAGAACGAGACCAAATGGCACACTCCTTAGTTTCTCCATTTTATACAATCCATTGGGACTGGAGTTGTTTTGTGTCCACTTATTCTTTCGTCGTTTTGATTCATACCCCCTTGTCTGGTCACGACGTATAGGTATTTATTTAGATTAATGTGAGACCAGAAAAATATGCTTGATAAATGAATGGAAACGTTGGAATATGATTTGACAAAACAGAAAGAAATTTATCGAAGCATCTTAATCAAGATTCTTGGTATAATTAATGATGGTCCCATCGTAATTGGACAGGAGACATTTGAAACATCTTTCGATACTGGGAAAACCCGATCATTTACCTGCCATGTTCTAGTTGCTTATGAAAAAAAAAAAGGGAGAAAAAGAAAGAAGAAAAGATGACTTCAGAAGCGAATCGATATTTAGATAATTGAGATCGCTCGACGTAGGAGTATTCCAATCAAGATCGTTCCGTTTTAATTCCGAAAGGACGACTCGGTATTATACGCGGATACGCGTACATCTTCTGTATATCTCGGGAAGTGAGCTCGTAGTAAGTAGAAGAGCCGTACGACTGATCAGCCGCGAAGCTATCTTTATACAGGGACTACCACAATGCTCGTGCAATAATGATTCGTGCCGGAGATCAAAAGATCGGGATGAGAGAAAACTGAGGAGAAAAAAGACAAGACAGAGAGAAAAGAAGGAATGAAAAAGAGACACAGACATGGTAAAAGAAGACGATGATCACGTGGATGATGATTGGTAATTTGTACCTTCGTCTGACTGCTGTAATTTTGTATATTATACATATACTTGATGGAAAATAATAATTGAACGGGCCAATGTGTAAAATGACATGTTCTACTGGTTGATGGTATCAGATAAAGAAAGTAGACTCAGGGACTTCTGCAACTTGGTTCTTCGATTGTATTATATATAATAATAATATATCATTAAATTATTATATTATATGCTTCTTTTCCAACGAATATCGATTGAAATATATTCGTTTTAACTCACCGACTCTTTCATATATCCAGAGAAAAAGATAGTAAAAGGAGAGTCTCTCTTCGCATGGCATACTTTTTCTTACCCGAAACGAGCACCCTCCCCTTTGTCGTTCCTGTTCAAAGGTGAAAGTTTCAGAGAAATTCGGTCCTCTAAGAAGAGAAGAAGAAAAGCTCTTGTCCGTTAACAGGCCGAAGATCCGGGACGAATCGGTATTTACGCGAAGGTGAATACGTCATCGCACAAAGCGGTAGAGTTCTTAACCTTTTTTACGTTCTTCTTATTCCTTGGATCTTTCGAAGTATGCTAGCACGTTGGTCGACAAATTGTTCTTAATTCGATTTTTTTTCATTACCGTGTTATACGAGGTATAAACTATTCATTTTTATATAAAATTTCATAAAATTGTGGTAAAAATATGATAAAAATTATACGGATGGTAAAAGAAGAAATTTTTCGGTAGCATGCTTTGAAGCATATGATTCTTTATGATGAAAATATCTAGGTAGTACCCGGTGTAATGAGTCTAAGTCGGGAAAATTCAACTGCCACTTTTTATCGGTACTCCTATCTTTGCTCTCAAAGAGGAATACGAAATTATTTCCTCGCTATTACGAACAGGCGATCCGTTCTCTTTTCTCTTTGACCGCAGCTACGAAAGTTCTTTCTCGAAATATTCTATGATATCTACGGTTTTCTTTTCAATTGAAACGACTAAACGTGAGAAATAAATTCTACGAAACGAGCATTATAAATGAATGGCGCGTTAAAATTAGATCGTTTTTGCTGGGAAAGCATTAACGGTTCAAACGAGACTGGTTTTTTTTTTTTTTAGTCTAAATACTACACTCGAATAATTCTGTAAAGTAGTCGAATATTTTAATGAAAAAAACACAGTGGAGGAAAATAGCTTGGAACGCAATGCTTTAAAAATATATTCGATATAACCTAAAACATCAGCCAAGAACTAGTCGGGCTCGCACAATTAGGGTTCCGATTTTCTTTTATTAATATTTAATAAAACATGAATGGATTGTTTCATATAACAAAAGTGTTTTTTTTTCTGCAATTATTACATCCTGGAAAATTCTGGCAGTTTTCCAGTAATTAATGGATCAATATCTACTAACCCTGCTAAAATAAAAATTTTAGGTTCAGAACCTAGGAAAACAGGAAGGTGGGGGTAATGGTCATTTTTACCAAATTTTGAGTTATATTATCAAGACCATTGAACCTACAATTATACTAAAGATATTTTAAGAATCCTTACAAATAGCTCTTTCAAATGATACCCTACACGATAAATAATTCCAAACTTTTTTTGTTAGACCAAACTGACCCTCTAATTTAATTTAAAATATTTTAATTAAAATTTAAACTTTTTTTTGTAGACCAAACTGACCCTCTAATTTAATTTAAAATATTTTTAGACTGGGGATATAGGAATATACGCGTCACCAAGATTTAACCCTATGCCAAATTTCAAATAATTGTTTAGTTTTTGAGAAAACCCTCTATGACAGACTGAGGGACACCAGAGCGATCTTAGAAGATCTCCATTTTTCTTTTTAAGCTACGCAAGCCTAAGAATGAATCTAAACTTACGAATCCTTAGGAAAAATCGGTTTTGTTTGAATTTTGTCCTTCCTCCAATATCGCTATTCCATGAAGGAAAGTAGAGCGAATTTCGTTCGATACGTAAGAAATGGAATTCTCGGAAGCGACGAAGACGTTGAAAGAGGAGAAAGAGAGATCGGTGGTTAGGGAGGGTGGATGGGTGGGGGAGGGTAAGAGGAATGGGGAGCGCGAGTACGCGCGAGACCTTTCGAAGCAGAAACGGTGCAAATCGCTCGGAGCGGGAATGCGAAATGCGGATGGTGGCTGCGGCGTTTCGCTGTTCCGCCATTTTCTTCGAAAACTGTTCGGCAGCGGCAGCCGTCGCCATCGCTGACGTCGCCACCACCGCCACGTTCTCGATTTCCCCGGCACGGCTGGCTCGTAAAAAGCGGACGACACGACTTCGCACTTTGCTCGTTCGAACCTCCGAGTTGGGTCACGATCTCTTGTAAAAATGGCCGCCAAACGGCTCGAGCGAAGAGTATCGAGGCCGCCATATTTATCGATGCCTAACCGATACCGTTTGCTCGTCTTGGTAATCGAAAGAATTCAATTTGTTTTTTTTTATAAATGGATCATGAGAAATTAATTAATTTATATATATAGGGTTAACCAGTAACTATAGGCACTTAAAATAATTTGTTATTTACTCATTTTATTTACAAATGTTTGTAAGGGAATTTATAGTGTTTCATGAGCTTAGTCAAGTGATTGCATTTTATTTTTTTTATAGGTATAAGTCTGTGAGATATCGAGGTCAGCTTGAATTTTTTTAATGCATTGCATATCTTTTTGTTATAAAGTAAGCAAAAAGACCAATTGGTAACATCATTTAATAAAATCAATAGATAATCAATTACTTTAAGTGGTAATAGTTATTTGTCAAATTATAAAAGATATTATGAATTTTGAAGAAATATTCCAGTTTCATCGCAAGCTAAGTGACCTAAACTTCTTTAAATATCTTACTAAGGGATCTTAACGAGCGAAAGAATTTCTTCGGACATTCTTGAATTTAAAAAGAAAATAAGAAACTTCGTTGGTCTCTCTTTACACATAAATTAATAAGCAACCCGTATAAGACTATTACGGACGATTAAAGATTTAATTAAGAAGAAGAAAGACCTGTGAATTTGCCAAGTACTAATGCTAGAAGGTAGACATTAATACAAGAGATGAGACGAGCTTTCACAATTACCTAATTTGTGGGTGCGTGCGAATGTGTATAACTTATAATTACAATGCTCGAATTTATTTTACAACGGTACTTCATTTGTTCACTTTCCAATTCCTTTCAACTTCATATTATGCTGCAACAACGAGATCCTTCCGCAGAGATCGTTTTATATAAAGCTGTAAAATCTACGACAAAGACGAAACACAAAAGCTCGAGTCCGAAAAATCTTCCTACCGTGAGCGTACCTTCTTTTGTGTTCTTGAAAAATAAAAAGAGCTAATTGTCCCTCTTACTCGTGCTTGTTCTAAACAATATACCGCATAACGCTGGTAGAATTTTATTATTTGCTAATTAACGGTATAATAAACAGAATAAGCAGAAATAATTTTCTTGTAAATATTTCAATTTATAAAAAGATACGAAACCTTACTATAAAATGATTTCCAATTCAATTCAAATACTTTATGGGGTAATTTTAATTTATACTCACACTCGAATGGTGTCCTATTAATCAAAAAAAAAATTAAAATTAAAATTACCCCATATATATATATACACACTCGGTGTCCTATTAATCGAAAAAAAATTAAAATACCCCATAAAGTATTTAAATTGAATTGGAAGCCATTTTATAGTAAAGTCTTCGTGATATTTATAATATATATATATCACGAAGTCAATCAATTGGACGTTTAAAGTGCGTTCAAAGTGACGCGGCCGACTCGTATTAGAGCTTAAATCGAAAATTTACGACTTTTCGATTCGTTTAAACGCGGACGCGAAAATTCGTAGCGGGTGGCCAATAAATCGTTGGTGCCGTCATACGTTCGATCGCGATCAAAAAAAAAAGAAGAGACAGACAAAAAAAACGAGAAAGAACAGTTTCGACCAGGCTACCGGACTCGAGTGGAAATTGAAAAAGTATCGCGTTGGATTGATAAAGCCGTGAGTATTCGCGACGATGCGTTGTTCTCGTCGTGTGCCTTCGGTTCTTTTTGTCTTTTTGTTAATAACACCCGCGTTCATTGCAGGTTCATCGAATCCATGAGAATTCGAATCGACACTGGTACTATAGATTTTTATGAAACTTTTTTGATAAAACTTTTATGGAAGAAGTCAATCTGAAAGTGTATAATTAAATAAAGGATATGTGCGAGCGATGATATATGGAGGAGAAAAATAACATGAAAAGTGTATGAGATAAACAGATTTTGACGAATGCACCAAATTTTTATATCATACGAAATATGTTTTCCTACAGTAAATAAATAAAAAATGATTCTTTATTGCAGGATGGTAACAGTAATCGATTCACCTTGCACGGGTTATTACATTTCATATACGATGTTATTTTTACCAGAGGTAAAATCAATATTTAATTAACTATTTTTACTTAACAAATTGCAAATCGAATATTTACGATGCAGAACTTCAAACGAGACTGCAAATTTAAGCACGAATATCCAACGATCGAAGAACTATGTACGTGGCGACACCTACGTTAGGGTGCCGCAAACGCCGTCGTGCTACAGTTTCGGGGAACTCCCGCGCGATGGAGCCACCGTCAAAGAATTTTTATCCTCTCGTTCAGCTTAGCTTCTTTTTTTTTTTACTATCCTATTCTAAGATAAAACGAAGAGAAAGGATTGGTCCTGAGAACGTTTGGCACGTTCAACTATGCGTCGTATTTCTGGAAAACAGCCAAGCGAGTTCTTTCTTCTTTTATCGACAACTTCGCACGGTAGCTAAATTCTGAAAAGCGTCGAATACATTCTCGAGGGGTTGATACATAAATAACGAGTTGGATGTATATAGCAGTACATTCGTCGCAGTTTCATTTAAGAAACAAAATTGTTTTACTTTTTACTGTTGCTTTTAAGAAAAAATATTATGCAGTACAATGATACAACATACTATTGTATTTCAATGGATATTATAATTTTAGATAATAACAATTTCTCTTTCTCAATAATTTATAATAATGATCTCTCCTTTGGTCGATGAACCGAAGGAAAGTAGACGGAATGACGTTCGATTCTTCCGTTTATAAGGATATATATATATTCTCCCAGAGTGATTTATACTATCGCTTTCCCACGCCAGGACACAGCCTGCGACCGGCACGACATGAAAATACCTACCCGTGGCCATGATTCCCGATACATCAATTTTATGCAGAACGCACCGATTTGCCTTTCAATTTTCATGTAAATTTTACGGCTGGTCCTCCGTGAAGGTCTTTGCCCTCTTGTACTCAGTAATTTCTCTTTGTCTGTCTGTATATTTTTTGCAACACCATTTTTCAATAATTTGGTTAAGTTTTGGTTATATCTGTTGCTTATGCATATCATAGTTTAAAATATATCGTATATTAAGCATATGGTCTGAAAGATCTCTTGATCGTAATTCTTGTTAGATTTTAATGATCAATGACTTTTATGGAAGCTAAAAGATTAGGCTACAAGTTACTCGTAATAGAATTTTTATAACATTTTGTTTCGATATTGAAAAATACGTGATTTTATCACCAAAACTGATATATTTGTTTTTTAATTCAAATGCAATAATATGCTACAGAGTGCATTACTTATTTTTTACCATAACACCACTTCCATCCCACTCTACTAAATTATTTGTCTTCCTTTTATTCTTCGTCCTCTTATTTGTCCCTCTTTGTCGTGCTCTACAGCAATTTTTCCCCTCCCGTCGTCCCTGTCGCCGATCCAACTGAATTTATATGATATTAGCGTAACAGATTTTCAATTTTGCGGAAAATATTAAAGGAGATCCTCGCCGAGCCTTCTCTCACGATCGATCAATTCTAGCACGGAGTGATGGGTAATTTGAATAAAACGACGTGGTCGTGTTCTCTTAGATCATAAAAATTTCTTAGAAAGTTTACATTCATAAACGCCTGCGAGCTTTCGATCTTAGTTTATAAAATAAAAATTATTAATTACTGAACCTTTGTATCACATACAAGGTGTCCAAGTGAAAAACTACATCAATGACTTGAGTAGAAAAGTATAATCGTCGTGATTGGACGATCTTTGTTAATTAATAACTATTTAACTGAACCGAATTTTGGGAAATAGTATAATCATTTTCGACTCAAATCATTGACGTGCACATGTAGTTTTCCTATGGACACCTGGAACTGGACACCCTGTATACCTCTTTATCAGCAGTCATAAAATTAAAAAAATATATATTATCAATACCTACAACATTGGATTAGTTTTACCTTCACAATTTGTGATTCAACGTTTGAGGACAAGTGACGGTGTAGCTTTTCTCGCGGATCGTGGGAAAACTTTCACTTTCCAAGGTTCAATTCCGGATAGGTACGCCTGGTACGTTCGATACCTGTCGCCAGTGATAATTGAAATCGTTAATTAAACCTTCGGGATAAGCTTCGGGAATAAATGAGTTTTTAGATCTCTGTCTCATCCCCTCCTCTCTTTCTCTCGTTTGGTGAATTTGCCGATCGTCGGAGATGAAATCGTGTTCAGGATTAAACGATCATCTTGTGATCCCGAGTATCTTTTCCAATCGACACGATTAATGTATGTAGAGGAGGAAGGCTAAGTGGAAAAGTCAACCATTTGTCAGACGACGGATCTACCCTGATTGAAAATTATTACTTCCGAGTCTATATGTTTTAACGGTCGATGTGATTTCAGAAAAAATTCAATCTCAAATATTTATTTCTATTAATTCGAGCAATAAAAATTGCATTTTGTGCGATTGGTTATTCTTGGATATTTGTAGTATATACAATCATTGTATTTTCCAGTCGAAATAATATTCGATATCTTTGAAATAATGCGGTATTCGTGAGTAATTTTATAATATCGAAATACCTCGATGCATAGCATTTTCAGTGGATTCCGACGTGCGTCCCATTCGTCGACTCGGTAAACATCGATGCGACATTCAATTTCCATGCGCGCACGCTCCAACATATCACGAGTGACAGTCGCAACGTTCTCGCGGCGGTAAAACGTTCGAAACATTTGTTCGTGTCTCGATCGGTCCTTTTTAAAGAAAAAGAAAAGGCTTCGAGAAAAGATTCCTTTTGTTCTGCGACAACTTAGAGAATATACATATATCATCACACGATACGTATTCTCAGTTTTCTAAATTATGCAAAACAATTTATATTACGAGTACTGGAATGAAATTTATTATTTTGTAATATTATTGTCTGTATTTATTCTACTGTAAGGCTGGACATTTTACAGTTAACAATCAAATAAAATTTATTGCATACAAAATATAAAATTAAACGATAAAACTATGCAAGAAAAAAGGTCACTATGTATAAAAATAGATTTTGTAAATTTATTACACAAAACAATAAAACTATGCAAGAAAAACGTCACTGTGTATAATAATAGATTTGTTTCTAGTACCCCTAATGTATATTCCCAAGTTTCCATTGAAAAAAAATATATACATATAGAGAAATAAAATAAAGTACTCTTATCGAATAAAAAAATAAAAAAGTACGACGATCTCAAGAATCACGATCCAAGTTCTTGCTCGATCGCTTTAAAGTTCGCTCGAACGGCCGGCAAGCCGGAAAATGCGATCGAATGAAACGAATTCGCCGATAAATTAAAGAGACCGAAGTGCCCCGCTGGCGTTCTAATTTGCAGATCGCACTGCAAAAAGAAAACTTGGTCGTCGTACTCGGGACAGCAGCGGCTGGAAGAATTTATAGTTACTCTAATATCGAAAACTCGGAATAGTTGGCGAGCCGGCCGATATGGATATAAATTTTCGAAGTGACCCGAGCCAACCAGTGTACCCCTCTCCGCCCATCCCTTTGCGCGTACACCGCAGACAAACTACGGTGATAATTTTTCGTCTGACGTAAATCAAGGTGGACTCGTAAAAAACGACGCGTCCCATCGTGATCGTACACATATAATTCACGAAATATTTAACGATGATGTCGGACGATCGTTCGTCTCAATTTTTTACCTTGACGGCGATCGATACTTCAAGTCTATCGTCTCTACGATCTCTTTTGTAGAGACTAATTGACTTTTTTTAGTACTACGTTGTTTTTTTTTAATATCATATGAAAGTTTAGAATTGTGTCCACGTCTACCCACATTGTCCATAGAATCGTGTCCACCTCTACCCACATTGTCCATATAAGTGTGTTCAAGTCTACCCACATTGTCCATAAAATTGTGTCCATGTCTACTCACATTGTCCATAAAATCTTGTCTACCTCTACCCACATTGTCCATAAAATAATGTCCACCTCTACCCACATTGTCCACCATTTAGTGTATAGTGAAAATATACTACATTTATATAAAAAAAATATATATCTTATATGTATCTATCAATTGTATTCTTTTTATACTTGCAGGTCAAAGGATTTTAAAGAAGTACCCTGTGATGGTATTCATACATGGCGAAAGTTTCGAATGGAACAGTGGTAATCCATACGATGGCACTATCTTATCGGCTTACGGGAACGTCGTCTTTGTGACTATAAATTTTCGCCTAGGAATCTTAGGTGAGTTATATTTTTTTGTTTTATAGTAAAATATTGCGGTCATCGAATATTATAAATTATGGAGACACTATATAATTTATAAATATGGCAAGTACCTAAGTTGCATACACCCTAGTTCTCCTATTTCTTCTATCACAAAAATATCGGATCGATTCGAAACGAATGTTTTCTTCTTCGTCATCCACGCTATGATTCCTTCCTAAAAAGGCAATAAATTCTATCTATGAAGAGCATCGAGGATATTCGAATTTCCAATGGACCGAAGGCACAAGCTGTTTCAACTCGAATTCACGAAATCTCATTGGACCGCAACGAGGTATCCACCACGAAATCAGGACTTCTGCTTCGTTAACATTCACGCTTCGCCGTGTTCCTATCGATCTTTGATCCGTAATATGCATCTTCTTCTTAGTTCCCTCACCTTTTACTCTTGTATTTCATCGGGTCACGTAGTTGCAACATTTACTTACTATATTGTTTAAATAATTATGATATCGAGTGAATATATCAGTGATAAATAATATTTTAATATAGAATAACCTCCTGAGTTCCAGACATACTTTTTTTGAAACTCTTGTGACATATTAGTTGACAATGATTTAATATAGAACAAATAATAATAAAAATCAGGCACTAGGAAACCTAAAAACTTCACTATGTCCTACTCAAGCAAGTGAATGGTACATGCACAGTATCGAAAAACTCAGGAAATTAATATATATATATATATAAGAAAATGTACATAATATATTATGTCTCATGACATTATAATAATATATTCTAATATAATACGGCCAGATCGAAGCCTGCTTCCACCTAATTAGATAAACGAACCATTTCTCACATTTTCACGATCAATAATCTCACCCCCAGTCTCGGTGTTCCTTCCGTAACGGGATTCCTTTCGAACCAACGAAGAAAAGAATCCGGTATGAACGCGAGAAGGAAATGACGAAGCACGTTGGTTAATCAAACTAACGAAAGGTTAAAAGAGCCTCCTCTCTTGTTAGTTAGCCAGAAACGCGGAACCGGTTCGTAACGCTCCTCTTCTTTTCTTCCATATCCTTCTCGAGAGCATATTTTTTCTCCCTGTTTTGCGAAGGGCCAACTTATCCGTGAGCTACCATCCTTCTCTTTGTCTTTCTTTTTCAAGCTAAGCAAGCCGCCCAAAGCGGAGTTACTAAGCGCTTCCCCAGCACTTTAACCTAATTTATGATTATGGTTTCGGACTTGTCTTCCCTCTCTCTCATTCACTCTGGCCTTTTTTTTTCCCGTACTTTTTTATCCCTTTATTTTTCCACCCACCTCACGGTCTTTTTTCTTCTTCGACCACTCCACTTACCGGTTGGAGTACGTTCACCATCGCAACTCTCGTCCATTCCTGCTGGTACTCGTCGTTCTCCTGTTATCTTTTTGCGAGAAGGGTTTGTCCGGAAGTTTGTTGTTAAACGTAACTTCATCCAAGCTTCTCTCTCTTTCTTTCTTACTCCCGAGCAAACACCCAGACAAGGGTGCGTGAACTCACGGAACTTTACACAGCCTATCGATCCGAATTTCTCTTTCTTTTCTTGTTTCTCTCTATCGTCTTCTTACATTTATCCTGGGGCTTCCTTTCTTCGGGTTCGAAATTTTTTAAAGCCTCGAATGATCGATAACATTCACAGTTTTTACGGGCTGTGAACCATGACGTTCTTTAGCCAGGATATCGAAGCTATAAGAGTATTTCTTTTATATTCCAGCTAGACTTTGTATATTTAATATATAATGGTATGTAATACTACGTTTTAATTACAGGTTTCCTAAGACCAGGTATGCGTGACGACACATCAAGCAATTTTGGGCTACTCGATCAAATAGCAGCACTGTTATGGCTTCGAGAAAATATTGCAGAGTTTGGTGGTGATCCTAATAGCGTGACCCTGCTAGGTCACGGTACCGGTGCCATTTTTGCCAATTTGCTTCTCATCAGTCCCGTTGCTAACAATAAAGGTAAAAAAGATAATCTACTTGTTCGTTTTAATTCCATTTCCGATAACGGGCGTACCATACGGGAAAAATCTTTAACAGAAATTTAGTGAAACGTTTCTTCTCCCACTCCAGAAAATTCGACGTTAAATTGAAAATCTAGCCAACTTCGAACGTACCATAGAACGCACACTTTTCCCATTATTTTAAACGTCGTTGCGCCGAGTGCGCGTTCGGAGTTCGGTCAAAATGAAATTATCTTCGTCGCGTTGGAAACGTTTCCGTGCTTTGGAAAATATTTTAAAGTATTTCTTCTCTCGAGAAAAAACAACTAACTCTAACGGCTCTGTCCCGTTCGTCTCTAACTCGTACACATACAAAAAATATCTCGGATCGGTGTCGCTCGACGGCAAACTAATCCCTTCTACGTAAATTCCTGTAAAACTCGTTAAAAGAAGTTTCGGAGTCGAGTTGAAAAAAATTTCATATAAAACCTGGCGACCGTCGAATTTTTTCATCGCTCGAAGCTCCAGATTTCCCGCGAGTGATAAGATTCCTGTAAAATGTAAATATAATTTTGTCTTTTTTGTCAAAAATTGTTACCTTTGAAATTCATTAACCTCAATAGAGCGTAATTGAGTATAGTAATAAGAAGTATCGTCAATGTCTTTAATAATTTTCGAATAACGAGATACCTATGGATAACGAAATCTAATTATTACATTATATTGCTATAGTAATTTCGCCATACCCCGTAAAATAATTAGATGTTACATCAATTGCATTACCGAAAATTAGCACGATGCACCCATTAATAATAATAATTACAAAAAAGAATTATATAGTTACCGTGAGAATATACAGGGTGTCCCACATCAACCACTCCAAACGAAAACCCCATGTACACAAGTATAAACTAAAGTCGAAAAGTCTAATAAACCATCACGAAATTCAGATTAGTTAACGAGTTATTAATTAACAAAGATCAGCCAATCACGAAGAGCGGCAGCCATCAAACAATACACAACACCCAGTTATACGTCATAGTAGGCGTAACATAAAGCGCGAGAAGGAATTCACGAAAAACAATGACAAGTAGCGGCACGTAACGTTGCTCCGTGATTGGCTGATCTTTGTTAATGAATAACTCGTTAACAAAGCCGAATTCCGTAAAAGTTTATTAGACTTTTCGACTCAAATCCACACTCCTACAATGACGTTTTCGTTTGGAATAGTCGATGTGAGCCACCCTCTATACCAGCAAACCCTAAAGTTGTACCATAATAGAAAATATGACGTCGCATCTCGATGCTCCTTAGATACTACGAGAAGAATACGTTGTGGTCGAAAAGTTCGTGCAAAGTTAGCCCGTAACGCGATCGAAGTTGGGTGAAACGGGGGCGCGAAGGAAGAAAGAACGGGGTGAGGAGAGCATCGCCTCGTGAATTAATCTCGTAGATCGTGGACGATGTGAACCGTTGAACCGGCACACACGCGTGCATACGTATAGCAGCGAGAAACTGCGAGCGTAACTACGAAGGGTTGCACAGCTTGGCCGTACGTGTTACGGTCTAAACGTTCCTCGCATGAGCGCGTTCGTCGATCCTGCGGTCGTCTCTCGCGTATGCCATCCTCCTCCAACTACCCAAAACGACGGAAACTCGCTAGGAGAGCACACTTTACCGAGACCGGACAAGACACTCAACCATTTTTCACGCGTGTCGAAAAGCAGACTTTTCGCTTGCCGGCCTTGACACGATCGGGGTCTTCTAGCATTTATGAAAAATAACTGGGGCTTGTAAAAGTGTGACGATCTGTAATAGAAATGGTCTATCGTTTTATACAGGGTGTCCGCTTCCATGTAGTCAAGCGGAGGGCTACATGAACGGATCAATGACTTGAATCGAAATGTCTAATACCATTTTTCGAAATTCGACTTAATTAACGAATTATTAATTAACAAAGATCGGTCAATTACAGCGATTAGCAAAGGAAGGTGGTTCATTCGAGCTCGCAGTTAGGCAAGAGATGAAGTAGTAGGAGGAGAAATCTACAATAAACAACGTTACATGTCGCTGCTCACCGTGATTGGCCGATCTTTGTTAGTTAATAACCATTTAACTGAAACGAATTTCGAAAAATGGTATTAGACATTTCGATTCAAGTCATTGATGTGTACATGTTGTCCTCCGCTTGACTACATGGAAGCAGACACCCTGTAGAGGAAGCTGATAGGACTTGATTATGCAAAGTGTAGATAACTTTTTTTTGGAAGAAGTACTTTTGAATTTGTGGATTTCGGGGAAAGCATAGAATTGTAATTTCTAAGGAAAGGCTTTTTACAGGGGAATATTCAAAATGATGAATTAATGAATGAACAAACGAAGAATACATTTTACGTATCAAAGCGGAGTATCGAAAGAGAGTTGCAATTTTTGATCCTTCCATTGTTAATATTTTACGCATTCAGGCTGACTGCCAGGGAAGGAAAAGGGGTAGACCGACCATTTTTCCATCTCTTTTTTGCTTCTCTCCTTTCTTTTGTCTCTTTTATTCTCACCTTTTTTTTTTTTCATCTCTTTCACTACGGCAAGCGACGAGAGAACGCGAGTTATTAATCGTTCCTGTCTCTTTATAACATTCAGGTCTGTTCAAGCGAGCCATTCTGATGTCCGGTTCGGCGTTGAGCTCCGACGCCATTGGCAAGGCGCCGCTTCAAATTACCACGCAGGTAAGAAGATATTCTAGTTTCATCGATCACGTTTGCTCGAGAAGATTGATTTTCGTGGTGGAAGAGAGAATAAAAACTTTCTTTACTACCTACGAACCTACGTGAAATATTGAGTACTTTGGTATATTTTTTGCAACTGGTACGAGTGGTTTCATTTATAAAAACTATTTCGAGTAACCCACAACCTATATAAAATTTACATACCCAAGAATGGTTGACAGTATTTTTTTAAATATTTTACAACAAATTTCGAGCAAAAGTTTTACAAAATTTCAACAAACTCGGTGTGTGTGGATGGGTTGGGGGTGAGGAGACAGAAACGGAGTTCGCTCGAAGGACCGCTAAAGGTTTTCATCGCCTTTGATCCCGTCGTTGGCAAAGGGATGAGAGGATTTAGGAGATCCCTTACGTACGTCGAACGCGAAATTAAACGCATCGGTGCAGCACGGGCCGACGCCTTTGCGTTTTCCTCACCACGCCCCTCTCTCGGTATATTCACGACTATTACATTTTCTGGTGACATTTCACGAAAATCTTCAGAATTTATTATTACTTTACGTTTTTATCTAAAAAAAAAATATCTATTGTGTCATTAGTAACATCACCAGTTCTTAAATTGTCCCCATTAAACGAGCACAAATATTAGACATTCCGTTCTTCGCTCCATCGAACTTGAATCCCTTCTTGAAAGAATAAATGATCGTCGCCACGATTTGAATTCCACTTGGGGGAAGAAAAAAAAGAATGATTATTTATCGTCGTTCCGAAGCACCTCGAGAATGTTCATTGTAGCCCGAGAGAGAAATCGTACGAATCGTTTCCATTCACAGGTGGCACTCGCTTTGAACTGTTCCACGACAACCGACAGCGATTTGGCATTTTGTCTACGCTACAAGGACGTTAAGACGCTTCTGAACGTGAAGATTCACAAACCCAAATACGTGCCGGCATTTGCACCCCTCATCGATGGGGCGGTTCTACCATCGAAACCCATCAGCTCGATGGAGAATACTAAAATCTTTGGAAAGTGAGTTTATAATTTTACAGTGAACTAAACGACGAGTTCAAAATCCCCTAGAAAATGCAACCTGTATAAGAGCACTCGATGTATACCCGTGAAATCATAAAGTACCTACCGCGTATTATTACGGAAAATGTGGTAGATTAATCCTTTTCGTTCCATAATATAACTACAGACTGTATATAAACTGTTTTTGTGGTTAGAAGCAGTACCCTTTTGAATGCCACGTCTCAAGAGCATTCGCGCGAAATTTCTCTAACGCCTCTGATGGTAAATACTTTTACAGATTCGACCTGATGTACGGCGTCACCCAGTCGGAAAAATTTCACGTTCTACCACCGGTTGCCTTGTTGCATGGTTTGCTAGATAACCAACGTGATGAGATCCTTCGGGATCATGCTCGGGTAAGGATCAAACATTTGTTGTTACTATTTGCCTACGATCATTGTAATACGGTATCTATCGCTATCTACGATATCTCTGTTCTAAAAAGTCTCCAAAATGTTAACTAAACTTCAATTTTTTTCCCAATTTCAACTTGTCAAACCCCCATTCCATAAAATAACACACGAATCATCGGGATACTCGAGATTCTATCAATAGTTACCGTCGATCCGGATATGGTATGATTTCGGTACTTTGGCCTCAGGCTACACACGAACTGGAACCCGAGCTCGTTCAATCGAAGATTCTCCAGTACTACGACAACTCCTACGGTGAATATACGAACGACTACGCGACGAAGAATAGGGACATGGTTCTGGAAGCCCTCTCAGACAGTGGTACAGTCGCGCCATTGATAATGACCGCCAATTTACATTCGAAGGCGAACCCGAAGAGCTACATGTACGTTTTCTCTCATCCAAAGGCTATGCAAGATTACTCTGGTGTAAGTTACCTCTTATCTTGACGTTGATAGATTAAGGACCCCGTAGAATATCTTAATTAATTTTGAGAAGTGGCGAAAGGAATTTCATTTTAAATCGATCGAAGCTTTGATTATTCCTTTGCTACATACTATATCACATAGAATTTCTTGTCCTAGAAAATGAAGACACATTTTTCAACTTTTTCAACTTTCTCACACCCTTCTCTCGGTGGCCTAACTGTAGTCATTGTGTTCGTAAACGAGGATAGAGAAAATCACGGCACGAACTATGAGTCCGTTTGGGTTAGGGCCAACCGTTCTTGTAACTTCCGCTACACGGAGGCTAAATCGAACGAAACGTTTCTGCTTTTTTTGAGATCAACTAAAGTTGCATTCTTACGATGTGATCTAGATCTTTGATTTCTTAGACATACACACTGTATTATCGTCTTGATGTCTGCTAAAGTTGTACAACCTTACTGTACCTCTTTGATCAGCATAACAAATATCTTGGATTACGAAGCAAACATAAAGAGTCACAAATTTACAAATTATGACACTAATTTTTCTACGATCACACCACCCCTATTATTCAATTGTACGAACATAACACAGTGAAACTCGATCGATTTGGGTAAAAAAAACATTGAACACGTGTGTGTAACAATAGCAGCTCCCTCGAGAAAAATAATTCAGGTCGTCGAAAACATCACGGAATATTTTGCATGATCGAGTTAAATGGTATACCTTGTATACCGCCTAATAACCGTACTGTTCATTCTGCTAGCGTTCGCTTTGGAATCGTATAATCGGGAAAAACGTCAAGAAAAAAAATAAAAAGAGTGGGAGAGGAACAAGAGCCGCGTTCCCGTAACGCAAAATAGCATTACGCGACGATACCGCGGGCAAATACGGTAAATATTACGTATTCCACGGCTGTGACTATCCCCCCTTTCTGCCAACGTCTAGCTCGACCCTACTTCGATATTCGGATATTTGCATCGTATGCGAGCATCGTGCACCATAAATATGGGAATTCCATTTCCAAGTTCAATGACGTGGCCGATGTATCGTTAAAGTCGCAAATTCGCGAACGTACTGAGAGAACGAGGTATGAAGGGTGAGTGTACCCCGTGGTATTCGTTACATAGTGGTAGAATGATATAGAAAACCAACATGAATCGAGTTGACACACGTGTGACAAATTTTGATGATGGTGGTGTGGGTATTATATTGTCATATCCTTTTAATCGTTATGAAAAAATAATGAAAATGTTATTTTTATAATACATGGACTATATATATTTTGGTGCGAGTGAAGTTATAATTGCAATTACGTTCGGTGATAGGCTACGTCAGTCTCTCTCATCAAAGTCTAGTTTTTAATTCATGTCGGAATATTTTCTGCGTACAAATATTTTAGTATTTGTTTTTTTAAAGCTTCGTACATATTTTAATAGCAATTTCTGTTTAATTTGTTGATGTTTGTAATTAAGAGGATGTATTTTTTAGTATCCAAGTTGTATACATGGTGGACCAGTCTCTTGTATTTACTGCTTCTCGGGTATTTTACTAAAGAACCATCAGGTTAAGTTCATTAAATTGTCTATAACTTATGCCTAGGATAAATTTAAAAAAAATGTGGTATCAAGCTAGACACATGGTGTTCACCCTGTATATTTTCATAGATGTGTCAAAGAAAGAACGTTAGCTATAAAGCTGTTAATTTAAATATTCCTAGACTCTGTCGATGGCCCAGCCGGATGATTATTTCTGATTTCTATCGTACTCTACTCCTCTTCCCCTTTTTTTCTATATCTCTCTCTCTCACGGTGATGTTATTCCTAGCCCGTATAATTATCGGCGACACCGTTCAATGGTATATCACGAGAGCGAGGCAACAGAAAGCAGGACATATCGATCGATATCGTCGCTTCGTTATTTTACAGCAACAACGACAACAGACGATACACGGCGAAGAGTTGCCCTATGTCCTCGGTGTACCACTTGACAGAAGCAAGTACGACTTGCGTACGAGATACAACATCGGCGAGACATTGTTTTCCGAAGCCATGATGAATTGGTGGTGCAGCTTTGCTTACTCTGGGTAAACTTGATCTTTCCTAATTAATTTAATTAACTTTGAACTCGCAACAAATTCTACGATTCACAAACTTCTGATCTGTTTAATTGACTATTGTTTATGTCAAATGTCTTTTTCCTTGTGGTTCCGAGGTTTACCGGTAATCCAATTATATTATATATACTATTATAGAGTATAAGTTTCTCTCTCAAATCAATTTGGGATGGATCCACGGAGTTTCTGACTCGACTAACTTGTCCTGGGCGTCGTCGTCCCCCCTCTATTTCGTACGTCTAGCCTATTGTTGGAGACCCACGTGACCGCGCGCATGAATGCGTGTATTGATGTCAATAGCGCAACTGTTACAAAGGGAAAGTGATATATGGCAGTACCTCTGATGTTTGACTAATATCTTTCTTTATATAATATTGTTAACGTCTCGAAAATGGTAATAATTTCAACTATTTCTTGAATATAGGTAATTACCACTTTGTTGAAATGGACGTAAATTCATTTTATATTCAAGTAAATATTCGTTAACATCCAGTCATATAACGACTTATTATTGCTGGTTAATAAAAAAAATGTTTACCTAAAAATAGCTGACTCACGCAAGAACCTTTCGGAACAATGTACTTTTAATATACTCTGTTGCCGAGTTCATGATCGTCAAAAGAGTACACTTTAACAAAAGTCTTCTAACTGAGAATATTTCAGTAGTAATTTACGCCCTTCAACGAGACGAAACGAAATTAACCGTATTACACGTAGTTGTTATATAACGCCTATAAACATTCGTTGAACATATAAAATCCGCTCGTGGGCAACATTAGCACGCTTATTTCACGCGGTAGCCAGGAAAATTGCTTTACGAGCAACGCGAAAAACAGGAAGGCCGTTCATGAAGGTGGTGCCGGTGAAAAGCTTTAGCCGCACTTTCGAAACGGCTTTTGGCTGGGTCGAAACGATTTTCGGAGCGAATGTAAGGCGACGGCCTTGTTTTACCCGTTTTACGTGCCACGAAAATCCGCTTTCCGCGAAGAGTGGAATATCGAGGGAAGCCTAGCCTTTGTGGGGTCCTGGGATTTATAAAACACACGATTTTCAATTAACTCGGCTATGTTTGAATATTTATTCATCCTCGAGATGGATCAACTGACTAAAAATATTATTTCAATTAATAAGTAATCCGTATACTATACAAGTCTATAAAGAGATCAGCTAAATAATACAATTTCAAGGATCGTTTTATTTAAATTTGATTTTATTTCTTATAATAATTAAATATGGAGATATACAGTACATTGATGTACACATCAATGATTTGAATCGAAATGTCTAATACCATTTTTCGAAATTCGTCGCAGTTAAATAATTATTAGCTAACACAGATCGGCCAATTACAGCGATTAACAAAGGAAGGCGATTTGTTAGTTAATAATTCGTTAACTAAGTCGAATTTCGAAAAATGGTATTAGACATTTCGATTCAAGTCATTGATGTGTACATGTAGTCCTCCGCTTGACTATATGGAAGCGGACATCCTGTATGTACGGATCGGCATTCGTCACCTAAAAATTTTTTACACCTCTTTGTAAATATCCATATCCTTATCCTCAATTTAGCTACAGACAGAAAAGCCTAATAAAAATATGTATTAATGTTCAAGAATCGTTATCCAAAAACAAATTGGTTTATCTAATTCAATCCTGTCGCAAATGACACGTACGATAGACTCCGAGTTGATAAATTTGTGGATCCATCAGCATAACGATAAACTAGATCAGTAATGCCAAGGAATGACTCGAACGAAACAGTTTCTCTCGTCGGATATTACATTCGCATTCCATTTTCCTACATTAATCGCAATCCGTCAGTCGAGCACTCGGCTCGTTCGGTGCTCATCAGCATCGCTTCCTTCAATCCCGCCGCATGAGAATAATTTTACTCGAGGAAGCGAGGAACTCTCGACACGGTGGTGTCTTCCATTTTTCCTCACCCTTCGCGGTTCTTCTCGCCTTGATCTCGGTTCGCTCGGAGGCCTGCATATGCATCGCGATATGTCGAGGAATCACCCACGAACTAGGTCAATCCAATTAAGTGAAACAAAGCTATTTAGTAGCTCTGTTTGCAAGCGGACACCATCACGGCGATCGTTACGTGCCGAGACAATCTCGGGAACGCACACTTGTGGCATCCCTAGTGTCGTGTATCGCAAACGTGATGTTTCCCAAGATGTTTTGCATATAAAGAATATCTTATGACAAGATAAATGCCTCCTTTTTTTAAATTTTTGCATGTATTTGTAAATTAGGAACCCAAATGTAGCTAAGAGATACCCTTACTTGACCGATGGGCTAAAAGAATGGGCACAGTACGAACTCGACTGGCCGGAATACGACCCGGAGAGTCAGACTTATTTTAATTTAAGTAAGTATACCGAGTTAGAATACACACGGTCACCGACACACAAATAGTTGCTGAAAAGCTTTCGTTGTACCACGGTATGAAATTCTTTCCCGTAGCTATACCACCAAAGCTCGGCTCTCACTATCGTTCAGACAAGATGCAATTCTGGAACGAGGATCTACCGAAAATTCTCAGGCATTCCAACAAAGACATTCCGATGTCTAGTCGACCAAAAGGGCCACGACCCGCGATTCTCGACGTTGCCGATGGAATTGGTAAATACGCGAATGGCAGTACCAACAGGAACTACGATTTCTATGGTGCTGGGTTAGTAATTTTTTGATGTTTATATTTGTCTTACTCGTTCATCTAACAATTAAGGAATCATTCAAAGATTCGGAATGAATTTTGTTCGTGTAAATAATGCTTTACTTAAATACATTAATTTATTATTAATATTATAATAATTTAATATATTAATATAATAGTCAAAAAGGGGTTGAAGAGATAAAGAATAAAAGCAGCCCTGTTTCAAATACATCGTAAGTATACTCATTGTATTAAACTATAAAAACATGATACTATAACCAACGATTCATTAACATTTACTTATTACAATTAACGATACAAAATGAATAATGGTCTAGCCAAACGAATCTAATCTTTCATAGCAAAAAAATTGATACTTATTCCTCCATCTAACAGAAGTACCCTTGATTCCCTTTAGGTTTGCAAGAACTTTGGGTATAACCCAAAGCAACTTTGACGACCCACCTCTGATACCTTTTTTCGTGACAACGAATGAACCCAACCTAGAAAGCAGCACCACGCCTGAATCAAATTATCTGAAGAGTTCCTCGGTCATGACGATGATGATTGGTTTCGGCGTGGTATTTCTGCTGATCAATTTATCAGCGTTCTTTTACCTCTACCGGAAGCGTCAAGCGACAAAGAAGAACGAGAAGCCTCTTAAGAGGCGCCTCAGCCAGAAGGACGAAACATCGAAGAGGCCAAAGACCGATAAGCAGGAAAACCATTACGGTGATCTTGGGTACAAGAGCGACAGTAAGCCGGATCTGAACGAGGTTATAAAGAGCGACAAGGCTTACGACAACAATTCAAATTTTGGCAGGAGATCGAAATTGTCACGACAAAATTCTAGTTCGACCATCGATACTCATATCAAAGTTAGGGAATGGATACAGCAAGAGATTGTACATAGGTGAGAAAATGTTCTGGTTGCCTTTCTGGTTTGGTTCAGTGGGAATATCCTGATATACCCAAGTATACCTACCCATATATCAAATTCCAAAGATCTGGCATTTGAGAAAAACCTAATAAAGACATAGTCACACCCAAGTTTTCATTTCCCCAAATAGGTCATCTTGTATTACAAGTTAACACAAGTACCATACATAAAAGCAGTTACCACTTCTGATCCTAGATTCTGTTGGAGAGTGCTCACCTTTGCAAATCCGTCGATTACAGCTACCTTGAGCTCTCATTCAGGGCTTCGAACGGTGATCCAATTAGTGACTGCACTTAGAAAGTCTTACCTTTGCCATGTCTTAGACGGTATTGTTCACATTTTCTACAGAGTGGAAATCGTTCTTTTTTCGAGCAAGCCGCCTTTATATCGGTGTAGGTACACTCTTGCTTTGATTTTTTTTTTTTCCTCGAACTATCGGTACTCGATCAAGCCTATGAATATTGAACCCATCTTAGAGATGTTTTCGTTAATCGATTCGTTGTTGCTCTTCGTGATTCTTCCGTCGGCTTTGTCAAAGAGAGCCATCGAAAATTCTGATGTTGAAAGCTCCTTCGTCGTTTTATCTACACCAAGAGGTAAAAAGCTTTATTGGGGAGAGTGAATTTAAATATAGACTCTGAAATCCATGTTTAATAGCAATGTTTTAATCATCCTTGGATTGCGAGGCCGTCGCTTAATTAGCGTCAGTCATGTTACTTTCGTGTTTATTATTAAAAGCATGCATTCTGTCTTGGCTAGCGTCTTTTCATTATCTTATGAAAGTACGTTCGAAATTATTTTAGGAAAGTAAGTGCATTTCCACTCGTTTTCCTTCCGCGATTATTACTCGGCCTGAAGAAGTACGGATTCTCCGTTACACGCCAATGAATAGAACACGGGCTTTTCATTTTGTTTATACGAGATATTCTATATACATATATATATATATACGTATGTACTTGAAGATTTGGAGCATGAAGATGATGCTCTCTATCTTTCTCTCTCATTCTAGTTTGGACTTGTGCACGCTCTACGTGATGTTTTAAAAGAAAGAGAGCCGCATTCAGAACGTAGCGATGCTTCTTGCAAGAGCGTTTTTGTTTCTCACCTCCCTTCCACAACGCCGACGCGATCTTTTTTTTTTCTAGTTAAATTTGAAGGAATAAAAGGATAGCATTATTTTCATAAAACGTTCTTTGCTAAAGGATAGAAGAAGAAAGAAAGTTCATATTTTGTATGGGTATACAAGAAATTTGTTGAATATACTACAAAGTGCTCGTTTTTGCTAACCTTCCCTTGAAATTTGTAAAAAGGAGCTAAGAAAATTATTCTCGGACAACAGCCAGTATTTCTTAAATAAAACATACTTGATGATCCTTTTTCTGTTGCCAAAGGTGTTCGCCTAGATTCCTACGAAAAACAAGAGAGACCCTGGCGAAGGAGCATCAAGCGAAATTAACGAAGCAAGAGGAAGAGGAGAAGTGGCGATTAGAGGAGGAAGCACTAAAGGGTAAAAAAGAGGAGCCGATATACGACGAGAGCCCAACGATCGTGGTACGACCTGGCAAGAAATCGAAGGTGCCGAAGGTATCAGTGGCTATCGACGCGACACCAGCAACGAGAACCGACTCGGTTTTGAATCAAGTACCAATCGAATTGTCGAGGAAGGAGGAGCAGACCCACCACGTCGAGAGGATCGATCAGTCTTCACCCGACTATCCCCAATTCCAGATGACACCTCAGGTCGTGGTGATAGAACATCATCATTCAAGGAGCGACCCACTACCAATGGAGAACGTCTTGAGGAGTATGAAACCGAATTTCTCGAGCCCGCGAATCTATGAATCGGATTCCGGTAGCGCTAGCAGCCTTTACGCCAAGATCAATCCCAAGTCGAAATCACGAGTCCCACGATCGAACCTTGAAAGGAGCGACGAGACGGTAGAAGCGAAGGAGGACGATCGAACGACGACTCCGTTCGAAGAGATTTACGTAAAATCGACAAAATTGACGACTTTTGGTACAGGTAGTGCTCCTTCCGACGTGAACGTGACGTGTAGGGAACCCACGGTTGAAAGGGAATGCGTCAGTCCCGAGGAAGCATTGCGAACGATCAAACGACGAAATTACCCTAAGGTTCTACCGGATATCGAGAAGAGACGATCGCTTCCCGTACCAACCACGCTCTTCCTTCCAAAGCAACATGGAAATTCTTTAAGGGGATACAAGGGGACTAGCCCGGTATCGGGACAACCACCGTTACCACCACCAAGGATCTCTGGTACGTCGAAGAGCATGGAATTCGTTGAAGAGAAGGAAAACCACTGCGAGGAGGAAGCGGTAACCAGTGATCTTCACATCGGACCGTTGACCAAACGACAGGATTGTACTGCTAGGAACAATTCCGATCCCAGCATCATAGATTCCATCGAAGGGAACATGATCAGTAGCGTTCATTCCGCTGGTGGTAGCGTCGATACGATTTACACGCATCCGAGGTGTCCGGTACATTGTGGACCATACTCATCGAATCCTCAAATACTCGAAGGTCCTAGAAAAGATTTGATCGAAGGGAGTATAGGTAATCCTAATTGGTACAAGCCTGTATCGTCGAAGGATAGTAAGATAGTACCTGCAATATCATTGGCATCCTCGGAACCACGAATCGTGATCACTCCTAGGGAGCCGGAAAAGCGATTGCCAGGTGCTGCTAACGCAAATTGGGATAGAACGGCCGAGCCAAAGATCGTGATCACACCTAGAGTGGTTAATCTTCTAGGGCAAGCCAATCAAGACCTTTGTCAGACTATAGCCAAAGTAGGAGATGCTTGTTCCACCGAAATCCCTCCTCTCCCATCAAAACCACATGCCATGGATTCTGGATCATCCGAACGATTGGAATTCAACTCGGGTAGTAACTTGATCGGCTCGAAGGAGGAGAGAAAGGAACCACGCATCATCATCACTGCTGGTGATCCGAAATGCAATACGAAACAACCAAAGATTATCATAAAACCTACGACTAGTTTTCAAAAAAATAGAGATCAAAGGAATATACCAAAGATTTCGGCAATACCCTTGGTCGAACGGCAGAATACACAGAACGTTGAAAGGGATAAGATTCTCGAACGAAAAGAAAGTAGATCCGCTCTCGAAAAACCCCCCTTGAGAGAGAAGCCAAAAGTTACAAGAATCCCATCTTTTTCCAAACGAAAAGACGATCTGCCTGGGAGTATCGAGAAACCTCAGGTGTATTTGGAGAAGACAGAAATCGTACAAAGAGTCGAGGGTGTTCCTAATAAAACTATTAACGCGAATCACTCGCAAGATAGCAAATCGGGTATACCTACGTTTCAGAAAAGGGACAGCGAGAAATCATCTACCACCGACGATGACTCTAATGGCTTTCTAACAGGCACAGTCAAGAGAAAACCTTCTTTCAAGAAATAATCAATACCCTATTTATTATATTCCTTCTTGGTGGTATTACAAAAGTACTTCCAACACGACTACTTCGTTAAATGTCTTAAAGACAAGTATCCTGAAAGTTTTGCAGACGGATTTGCATTTTTTTTTCTACCTTCACGGATCGGTTCCTCGAGAAAGAAAGAGCAGAACTAGCAAATCGAATGTCGAATCGGTGTTCGTCCCCCTTAGCGAGAAGGAAAACTGATCTATCGGAATCATTCGCTGAAACCTTAAGTCGACGTTCGAAGTAACCCCGAAAAGATTCGCTTCGGTGCATGCTAAAGTAACGAAAGCATCCAGGTATTCGAGCGAACGTCGAGATTGGACGGGCCAATAGGAGAGATTGAAAAATCCTCTCAGAAGGACTGACGTCAAGCGACGCAACGCGAACGAATTCCATTAGAAGGAAACTAGAATACTAGGACCGAAGGAACTATGCTGCCTGATTGCTACTAGGTTTGGCTGCAGTTGTTAACTCGTAGGATACATCGAAACTGCCTGTAAAAGATTAAACCTGGAAGTTCGACCTATGCATGTTACGTGGCTTTGAAAGAACTCTGGCGAAACTTTTATTAGGACGTATTAGGTTATTGCACTTCGTTTTTTATGTAGACATTTTCTTACATGGTCTTTGACGATTCTCGACGGTTTTTGACGAATTCTCGAGCCAATTATTATTATACTTTTTTTTTTTATTATTATTATTGTGAACTTTAGGATTGCTTGTTGTGTATAATTAATCAGATTTAATAGGGAAATATCTATTGTATAAATGATAAAAGGATGCTATAGCGTAAGTGTAGTTGTGTGAGTGCATATATTGGTATAAATAATATGTTACAATAATATTGTGTGTCAAGAATCAAAACTGTTCGAGAAGACATCGATTTATTTTGTTCACTATTCGTTACTTACACAAATCAAAGAAAAGTTTCGAAAGCAATTTAATGTATTTCAAAAAATTCCTCGAATAGAATACTAAGTGTTACATATCAAAATACTAATATAATCGTATACCTGATTTTTATAAATGTACTATATACAAACATGTAAGATATTCTGCCTTAACAATTTATCTGTTTCACTTAGAATTTTGTATCTTTCTGTAAGAATAAGAAATAAAAATAATTTTCTTACTTTTGCAGTAGAAACGACACTGTTCCAAATGTTCATTAGAATGAATAGAAATACAGTATTAACCTTCCCATTCTCGTTTTCAGCTAATATACATTATTACTCATTGAAACAAGGTTCCTAAGTCATACAGTGTTCCCACCAGTCTGGAATAACGGAGGACGACGAGTATTTCAACAATTTCGAACGTAGGTGGTTGATTTTCGGAATTTCTGCTTATATTGCTCGCGAATTCAATTGATTTTCAAAGTTTTCCCGAAGCAATACGTCTTCTCTTTCCATAATCCTTGACGAGAATATGTGTGGTAGGGGGTGGAAAAGTGGGTAAGAGGGTGGGAAGAAAAAAGGCAATTTTCTCGACGAGAATACAGCGTAGCCTTTCCAGCACGTCACGCCCTCGTGACTTTTTTCAGTTTACTGTTTTCCTTCGATTTCAATTCAGCACTACGTTCGACACCCCTCGTGTACGAACATACATACAATGTACACACTACGGTACATTGTTTCTCGGTTATCGCCGTGCGCTAACGCAAACACGACCGCTCCCGACGTTTTCCAATTCTTCGACGAGTATTATTTCGTATTATTAGAAAGAAAGTCGTTAAAAATATTTTTAAACGGGCATAAATCCATACAGGAGTATAACAAGTTTTTCCACGATTAAAAGTTGAGTAAGTTACGAAAAAAAAAATTTTTCAAGTGTACGAACAAAACGGAAGTACGTTATTAATTTTCCAATTTTTATGATTTTTCTTTTTCTATATCAATTTTTTTTTTATCTATTCATACAGATCTTATAAAAAGTACGTGCTTACCTCCGGTATGGAATAATTGAGTGCAAAATCGTAAGCACGAATTTCAAATTTCCAATAACGATTACTTGTTTCTTCCTCTCACTTGTTTTTTTTTTTTTTTTTCCTTCGACTCGTTCGTATTGCCAGGGCAACGAAGAGGAGAAAGAACGCTTAATTGGACCATCACCATCCCTCTCTCTCTTTTTTCTCTCGTACTACCTTCGTCTAGTCCGATCGAAGGGAGAATTTAGATTTTGAAAGGCCAACGTGCTAGAATACATATATGTATAGTATATATATACTATATGGTACATACGATGCATGTACGGATATTGCAGCAATAAACCATACGTATGTACCTGGCGATGAAAATAATTGGATACAAGTGAATCGCTGACGTTTACAGGGTCCTTCATCGTCCTAAATACAAGCAAATAGCCGGTCTACCATCGTGCCGGTATCTACAGGGTGTTACGCAAATCATTCTACAAATTGTGATAGGTCACGACAGTGATTTTGGGGAATTCATCTTGACTTTCATGGTCGAATTTTATTTATTAAAAAAGAGTAAAAAATCTTTTACTAGAAGTTCAACATTTATTCCTTTATCATTTATTTCAAGATTTTTCATGGAAAATGTATAAGAGAGATCTTTCTTGATCTTCTTTCGCATTTGCGATGTAGTATCTTCCGACATATTTATGAAACAGTCTTTCTTTTCTTGCCGTGATATTTAAAACGTTATATTCCATAAAATTCAATTAAATTACCAACAAGATAGTAGAATTGAATATGTTTAAAACGTTGAGGGAAATGTTTCAGTGAGAGAACATATTTCGAAGTTAGGAGAATATTACGAGTAAGATGGAATGAAATTAGCATTTAGGTGGTAATTGACGAAATGAGTCAAAAAATTAAAAAAAAAATGGATAAAATAGAAAAAAACAACTATTTCTCAACAACTATACATCCAATAAACATATTACCCAATTGTGGTATATTTGTAAATAAATATAAAGGTATTTTGATATGATTCACTAGAGATGACATAAAAAATGATTATATCGGTATGAACAAAAGGCAGGTCGTACGATAGCTCGTCATTTTCCTCCCATTTTTCACGCCACCCATACGTATGTGGTACATATACATACGAATGCAAATGCGCACCTGTACATTTCCGGCTGGCAAAAGCCATAAGTTTTTCCACGGGTTACCCAAATCGCTTTCATGACGCACGACTCGCGGGCTCGTTTCCCGAGAGCGCGTGTTCGCGAGAGAGAAAAGAATTACCATTGGTGTAAACACGCATCTGTTTTCCAAATACTACTCTGTCTGCCATTATTCATACCCTTACTCTATTTCAACGCGTTACGAACGTCGAACGGGACATTGGTATTCAATTTCAATTTTTGCGGTATCTTCTGGATGTAAAATAACTTTCACTTTTTTTGTGAATATATTTATGTAAAAATAATTATATATTTTGATTGAACAAAATTTCTTGAATTCGTCAATTTGATAATACAGTAATACCTTGAATTACGCTACACGAATTTACAACAGTGCGTCATATTGTTTTTTTTTTTTTTATTTTTTTATTAAAAATTTATATTTTTGTTGTTATATTTAAATGCAAAGTGTATTGTATTATAATTAAATTAATATATTTAATTAAAGGAAATACTACAAATGTTAACATGAATTGATACCATTATTACATCTGACATTTACAATCAACAGGACATTGATAGGCATGATTGGTTTCTGTCCTTGTTAATGGACTAATGAAATGATTTTCGTATACAAAATATATCATGTACCTTTTTCCCCACGTCACTCACAGAATATTCCACAAAAGCATCGTACTAATCGTGTAGCAAACTTTTATTCATTCCCATTGTTTTCACCAAAAAAAAAAGAATGGTTTTACCAGTAATCGATAGGACAAAATGGCCGTGCAAACGTTCGCATCGATACCAATGGTGGTAAATTAAACTGAAAGGGAATAAAGACGACCACGCGAGGCCAGTAATTGTAATGTCATTGCAAAAAAAGAGGACCCGTATAATCCTGTTGTCTCTTGCCTCCGCAGAAAAATCCGTCCCTGAGCTTCAACTCCCACTTTACCACAGCCCTCCGTTACCACAGTATTGCCTTTGACGGTTATCTGACGTTTATTAAGTTTTTTACCCGTCGCTTAAACCGGCTCTGTCTATATCTATCTTTTTCCCGCTTTCACTTTGAGAATGTATTTAATTAGCTTTTTTTCTTTTTTTCTCTTAATGGTAGCTCACTGTTATATCTCGTTTGGCTCGGCCGGGCCATAAGTTTCGGCTTCTAAGCGACAAGAACGTTTATTAAAACTTCCTCGTTCGAAGCACGAATTAAGCGCGTTCCACGCCCAAAGGTATTCCAACTTTTGAGATTATTATATCCGTCGAAAAATCTAGGTCGAATCACTGAACAATTTCGTTTATTTGACTTACAAAAAATTGTAACTTCTTTCCACAACGTCTACCAAGGAACGTAAATGATGTCAAATGAAAAAAAAATTATTGACAAAGTTTGCCAGAGCTGACATTTGCAGGATACAACCCTAATAGCAACCAGTCGGTACAAACGACATTGACAATGAGTCGACGTCTAAACGTTGTGTCTGTTTAGATTAGCGAACACCGTCGTGCACATGCGGTTACCTCTGATAGCTGTTGGGTCACATCGAACAATTTGTCGATATGCTGTTGGTAATATATACGTATTGTTTGATTGACAATATTTGTGTGTAATTAGTGTAGAAGCTTTTTTACATAGCAAAGTTTGTCAAACACATTCTTCAAAATAAATACCCAATTGTGTAAAAATAACTCACAGCTATCTTTCCAGGGTTAAAAAAGAATACCAATAAAATGGTAAAACCACCCACCCAGTAACCCCCAATGCAAGAAACTTATCATCTTACTTCGGACACGTTGAAAGCCGACGAGTGCATAATCCCGCGTTCTCGGTCTGAACCAATTAATAAATTTGTACCGGGTGGCTGCCCGTAGGACAAAGTACCTCTGTCTATTTCAGGAGGGGCCCCCATTGTTTCCAAGACAATGAGCGAGCTACTTGGCAGTTAGACTACATTGTGCTGTCCGAAGGGCCTGCAGTACACTCCGAGACCGAGATGTCAGATTAATTAGATTTCGAAGTGGATGTATCTATAAGGGGTTTCTTGTGACACTCGAGAACTCCTCTCTCTCGTCTTCTTTCAATCTTCACGAAGTCGCCGTGAATCCTCGTGAATTAAACGGAATAACGTTGAGAGCAAAAATGTCTTCCAAGTAACTCGATGTAGTATATAAAAGAATGTACTACACATTTTGTCAAATTTTATTAAAAACCTTTCTTAATCCCTTATGATTTCATTTGACACTCAATCACATTAATACCAGAAATTTAGAAAAAATCAATCACAAAGTTGTCCAGAGACTAATGAACACTAAAAAGTAAATAAATAAAAGAATAACTTTGTAAGAATAGAACCATGAGTTTGACTCACGCTTTTTATACTAGTCTCAGAATTTTTACTACGAGTCTCACACGATATTATAAGGCAAAGGGTTAATTAGGCTTATTCATAGTCTTATTTAGTAGAAATCTAATATGTAAATAATATTGTACAAACAATTCATTTGAAATCCTTTCCCCGAACAGCTATACACTCAGGCTTCTAAATTCTCAAAGGAATCTCACCAAAGACAAAATTTAGCAACGAACCACGTTGGAATTCAACATTTCCGTTTCCACCCTCTCCTCCTATCGTGTTAAGGACTCAAAGCATCGATCCTTCGTTTCTAGCTCGATCGATCGAATCCAGCAACGATAGACAGGTATATGCTTTCGGCCGAATTCTCTCTGCTGGCGTGCCAGATCGATCTCGCTTTCACGCCTTGCTATTTCGCCCGTGAAGCATAAAGGTCGAAGCGCAGGCAATTGCGCGGCACGTAAACGTTCCACGGCTATACTATGTATATGGCCGTTCGCTGGCTAACAAGCACGCCCATAGGAGCGCGTCTAACGAAATCTGTCGACGGTGTCTAATTAGACGGGAACGCCCGAAAGCGAGTTTACTGCACCGTTTAATGATGCACCTTACCTATGCCGTCTTCCTTTGTCCTTTTGCCTTCGTTCCATACTTTGAATATCCTTATTACAAATTCTCTCAAGTTTTTAACGCATTATCGGTATTTCTTGGTATTCTAATAACAAAATGTTGCCATTTTGATGAATGTTTTAAAGGGGATCTCCCTTTGTTTGTAATATTACCTATAATATTACCTATTTGGAACAAACCTACTTGAATTTAAAGAAATATCCCGTAGACTGATCTGCAGTGATTAAACTTCCTAACTTCGGCGGATATCCTTTATATTTTTAATTTTTTTTTTTTATATAGATATTAAAACTCTGTGTTCTGTATACTCTGTATATTCTTTTCTTTTTCTTTCTGTTATCGCTGATTTATTACGTATATGTAACCACCAACACTTTGTGGCATTGAATTGTATTAAAGGGTTTACCCGTTAAATAAATAAATAAATATGTACTAAAATTGGATTTTTTTTCAATTTTTTGGTTGTTCATTCTTTTCTAGATGAAATATTTAGATTACTGGATTGAGTTTCTTGAAATAGATAAAGTTAATGAAGAATTGCTTTTCGATTTATAGATATTTGATAGCTACTGCTTACTTTCCTAGATTTCTTTTATCCGAGCCATTCGAGTGTCTTTGGAACATCTTGGAAACTCCGAACGTCACGGAGGTCCAATTTATTGTATCTCTATCGCGTTTCCACGCAATCACGACGGTTCCGTGCCTTCCATCTTCGCTGTAGTATTCGATGAACGACCGTAGATTCGTACCTTCATCCTTCATCGATGATACTTGCGATCTTCGTACCTGTTCAGAAATTCTTGCTGCCTTCGCTTCACTCTACACGCTACGTATCAACGTGTAAATCATAGAAAATAGTATATTTTATAAACTGTCACATTTGTACAAACGAAGAACCGTCTAAAAATTGATTAATTAATTTATATTTATTTATATATTTTCAACAATTTCGAATAATATGTATACAAAATTTATTCGAAGCAAGTTGGAACCTATAGCGTCGTCCAATATTAGATTTCAGAATCCGAGGATTAGAATAGATTCTTTAAAAAGGAGAGGAAGGACCGAACGAACATATTCATGCAACAGGTGCGCCTTGCGTAGGTGCTCACAAGGAGAGAATCACGAAGATATCGTGAAGATCGACACGAGTATCGATTTGGGCTCTTCGATACGTCGCAAATATCAGCTTTGGCATTTGACGATGTCGTACTACCTTTTCTTGGAGCAGTCGAACGTGTGATCATTTAATATTGCAACATTTTCAATTTTTTTTATAATTTAAATAAAATTGACAAATCTTTGACTTAATGTAACTGACAAAAAACAGTAGCTGAATCCTTTAGATTGATGAATACGAAATGTCGGATTAATGAACAATGACCATAAAATTGTTAATTGTTAATGCATCTGATCAATGTATTGGCAGCATTTCTTGACAGTAATGGTTTTTCCAGTTAATCAGAATGAATCATGTCAGACATCTTGGGTTCCACATGGCTCTATTTGGAAAGATAAATTTCCAGAACAAAATTTTTAAACCCAATGCTGCACTTTTCTTTGGGTTTCTGTGCCCTCCCCAAATACTTGGTTTCTGTTAAGTGTAGTTTTTTCAACATTATTGCCAAGTGTAAACTAGTATAAAAAATTGCACGAATATTAGTAGAACTCGTACAGTAGGCCTCATATATTGTGTCACAGATCTGAAGATAGCGCGAGGAAACGTCCATAAGAAAGCTACGGGACTATCAGACCTATGCTACAATATGAGGACAACTGTACCTAATAAAAAAACAATTTTGATGACATTTGTTTTTTTTCCAAGTATCACCCTGATAATGTAAAGAAAGCAAAGTGATTAAGTAAGCAGAACATCCCATATACCCCGAACCTAATAAAATCCCACAAAAGTTACACCAATTGTTACACCAAACACAGATCACCGTGACCCCTCGAAGCAAGAGAAAACCTAATTGGATAGAAGTTGACATGTTCAGCACGTAACAGAAAACAACGGACAACAAAACGTTTAAACGAAGTTTTAGCTATCGCGGTCACCGTTCGGCTCCTGCTAATCGGCCCGAGACGAAAAAGCGCAACGGACGATGCAAAGGAAGGCAAGGCCTGGAGGTTCGGTTAAACGAGCGACGATAATTCGTAGCCAGCGGTTGGGAGATCTAATTGCGAACGGCCGAACCTGTGCTATATACCTGTGAATGGAACAATACACCTCGCTCGAGATAGACGCCAATTAGTGTAGACATAATCGAATAGTGTCTACACACACGTAGTATCCTTTCACATCTACGTGAGAACATATGATGAGGACGTAAAGTGTAAGCGAGGTATGTAAGAATTTCTGATGAATGAACGGGATACGTGTAGGAGGAAAGTATGAATGCAAGCTTTATTGTGTTCAATTTGGGTAGATTAAATACCACGTGGGTGTACATTTTTGGACTCTATTATTATGTTCAATTAAGCTACATGACTATACAGGGTGTCTGGTTCCAAGTGTCCAAGCGGAAAACTACATGTGCACATCAATGATTTGAGTCGAAAAGTCTAATACTATTTTCCGAAATTTGACTTAGTTAACGAGTTATTAGCTAGCAAAGATCGACCAATTACAGATTGGCATATCTTTGTTCGTTAATAACTATTTAACTGAGTCAAATTTTGAAAAATGGTATTAGACTTTTCGATTCGAGTCATTGATGTGTGCATGTAGTTCTCAGGTTGGACACCTGGAACCGGACACCCTGTAGAATACAAATTAAAGGCAAGAGTTGCGGGAATTAGAATACACAGAAACGAATAGAGAATATGGAATTCATCTTTTGGAAAGCAACTCTGTTTCCTCACGAAGCTTTTACATTGGGTTTTTAACGACGTTAGCCACAAAGAAATTGTGTTCGCAAAAAGTGTCACCCATGTTTGCAAACGTAATCGAAACCACACCGTTCGTCAGAGAAGCTTTTGAAAAATCATCTACACACTATTCACCAAATAGTCATATTTGTTTTAGTTAGGTTTTCTTCATATACATGCGTGGACACGTAAGCACACATGCAAAGGGAGTATAGAAATTTGACGAACGACCGTTCAAAATGAAAGCTTTCCGCTTTGGCGATCGTGCGAAAACGCCTGTCGATTCCGTCGACACGACGATATCTCCCTCGAATTTACGGTAATTTCTTTTAAACCTTCGATATTGGATGTTTCGAGCGGTATGAACGTATGTATGTATGCGTTTCTATCTAGGTTTATGGACGGATTACCTAGGAACCCATTCGTTTAAAAGCTTTCCTGTAGTTTTTTTTTTATTTTTTATATTTCTACTCTCGTTCCATACATGGGTAGTTATTTAGGCTTTATATTATCTCTATATGTACCTCTTTGTTGTTATTACTGATATTTATTCAATTGAGAATGTCTAGCTAGCGAGAGTCATCCAAGTGTAATTTGGTCTTTTTTTTATTTCGTAAATAATAACATTTCCCTCCTACCTAAGTCGTTACCTTCAAATTAGATGGGTGGGAAGTGGATACTCTCGTCACTTCGAGCATTTTGTTGCTACCCTCAAGCAGTACGGTGCATCGTAAAAGTCCAGCCCCATTTTTCGTGGTAAGTATACTTTGAGTACCACCCTTGCGTCAGTATGTATTCATAGGTACTAGTAAATGTAACTCTTGGAAAGGTTAAACCTCTAGTGAATAATTCCAGGTCTCCATTCATCCACCTACGTCATTTTCGTATAATCAATTCGTTTCTGTTAGACCAAGGTAGTCAAAGAACACGATGAATTTTAATTATTTACATTTTCTATCAATTTCGAACTTAGCAAGAAGTATCGAAGGACACATGACTCTGGTAAGGTAAGACTAGTTTGTTTTTTCTGTTTAAAGAAAAAAAATGAAGATCCCCCCTAAACTCTGGGTTCCCCTCAAAGGATTCCAGATTATAATTTGACCTAAGAGACACTACGAAGAAACGTTACCACTTCTGATCCTTCTCAGGATGAATCGTTTTCGCGAGATTAAAGCAGAGGAGAGAGAGCACAGTAGTTCCGACAGCTAGTCGTTCTCTGAAACGTTAACGGTGGAATGTGTAATTAATTAAGGCGCTCCTCAATAGAATTCAGAAGTTCTCGAGGAAACAATCTCATCAAAATTAAAGCCGCCCTCGGGTCAGCCCAACCTGAGGCTGCACAGCATTTACGTTTAATTAAAGTATCACTCGGTCATTTATTCGAGTATCCCTTAGTTCCTGAAGGAGTGCACGAAGAAGAAAAGTGCGAATCCGTGACTCTTGGTGTTCGAGATGTTGCGAGTTCTATACCTTTCACACTCACGTACGGTAATCACTTTTTATAGTAGTTGTCTCGTTTTAAACGAGACATCAACCTTGAGAAGAATTGTTTCAAATAAAATTTTTATGGTATTAAATGTTGGAAATGATTATTCTTTGTGATTGATCATGGATTGCCCTGTATACAATAATTGTCCACTGTAAGAAAAGATTAAAACAGACGAGAAGAACCTTGTTTTTGCTTAGGTTTAGGTTGATTAGAGCAGTATTTACAAGCAATAGCTGTGTTTTTTTGTTATTGCTTATAATTTGTATGATCTCAAAGATATTGCAATTATTAGTTAATGTTCCTTTGGTCAAGGCATTTGAGTTACCATAGAAATTGCAAACCTTCCATATATTTCTTAATTACATCTCACTTTGTTTTTATCCTTCCATTCATAAGTCTTTATTATTTATCTTAACATTATAACGAATAAAGCGTTTCCAGTTTATTTCTTTCTCTTTTCCTTTCATTGTTTCGCGAATTTTAATTCAAACTTGATCGTCTACCGAACGAACAGAGCGTGACCTCGAAAAAAAATTCAAACGTTCCTTTGAAAGTCTGCATTTCGCGATTTCGTATTGAACTACGCGTGGAAACTCGAACGGAAATGAAAGGGATGAAAATCCTTTTCCGCTTTTCTTTTTTTTCGAGAGAGAGAGAAAGAGAGAATTTCTCTTGCAACAAGGTCGAATACATTTCGTTCTGGCGTGTAATCGCGAATCGATCGTTACTCCGACGGGGCGATATTTTGAGACAAAATTAGAAACGTCAAGGGAAGTTGAATGAATTTTTTCTTTTTTTACTTCAAAATTGTAGCTTGCTAAAAACTTGATTTTCGTCGTATATGTAATATTATATCGTACTAGATTAATTGACATTTCTTTAATATACATTTTATTCAATTGTATTTTTTGGAAAACAATACGTTAAATCGAACTTTTACCCAGGTCACTTCTCAACCTACTCTTTTATCAAATTATACAATTTTCGATTCTCTTCATTCACCTTTCAATCCTCTCTCTCTCATTCTTCACAATTCAGCCTATCCTATTCAAATAGAGCAACCAAAGACAATAGAACTCTAAAAACGAAAAGCAAACTCTTCCTTCCCAATCACAGTTCGAACATTAACGAGGTTGCATGCTTCAATTATAAACGACAAGATTTTTGCCCACGTATCAAGCATCACACAAATCAAGTTCAATTGTATAAAAAAAAAATCATAACTTGTAAACAATTTGACTGAATAAAATGTTCATTATTTCAAGTATATAATAATAAATGATGTGTAATTTGGTTAAATAATACTATATTCTTACCACTAGTGCCTTTATATTACTGGTGATCACCAGTGACCTGCGTGGCAGTCAAAATGTTAACGATAAAAAGCTAAAGTTGAAATTAAAAAATTCTTGCTTTAAAACAAGTACATATACCCAAGTCCCTGGATTTCATGAAACTAGTTTACAAATTGAAAAGTTTGTTCTCCCAATTCTCTGTTCCGTTTAAATCTTATAATCCGATTGATCAATGCTTGAAAAGGTCCACAATTATTAAAGATTCCAAAAAATAGCTTTCATAATATTTAAAAATGTATTCTGTCTTCTAAAATATTGAACCTGTAAAAAGTTCTATCAATATGTACCTTGTTTTCATTCTGCATAGAATTCGTCAATAAATTTAAGACCATCGGTCGTAACAGAACGTTTGAGATATGTCGGATTACTATCCGGTCTTCCTTCCCGTGCGGCCTAGTTTTATAATTTATAAAGTGCTCGGTAAATCTCTCGTAAGGAGGATTAAAGGGATGTTTGAGGAGGGTAGAAGGGAATTTTAAAGAGCGGGGTCAGCCACGGACCGAAACGGCCTGGGACGAATGTCGAGCGACGAGAAGAATGAAGGAAAGAAAGGATGGAGAAAAAGGAAGGAAAAAACAGAAAGAAAGAAAGAAAAGAATGAACGAGCGACGGCAATCCAGTGGCACGGGGTTCACGTCGTCTATCTATAATGAAATCTCGGGTAATATTTTCATCGTGGCGAGATGTCTAGTAGAGACGAGACCCCACTAGAAAGACTTTCCTATCCTCGTTTTCCTTTTGTCTTTTTCTATCATAGTTTCACGTTACAGCTTGCTAACACAGAACTTTCTCGCCCTGGTTGTTGGTATTTCATCCAAGAATTATGTCTTTCGAGAGCTCGTCATAACTAAACCTTTAGATTCAGATTCTGTGGTTATTGCGTGATTACACACACCCTAGTGTCTTTTTTTTTTCTCCTCCCTTTCGATACGTTACAACCTCGATTATATCCGAATAGTATTGTACGATAAAAGAAAAGAAATATTTTTCCAACTTTTCTCCGCGATCGATCATCGCGCTTTTGTCGTAGAAAGCCTTTATATGATTAATGATACGTTTGACGAGATTAATGGCGATGGAATTGTAGAAAAAGTTAACGAAAGCCACAATTCGGACGAGGAAGATCATGAAAGGGAAGAATATCAATCAAACGGTAATATCCTTGCGAGAGAAATTGGTGATCGCTTTAGAAAAAAAAAAATGTTGGATTAAATATTCGTCGAATCAAAAAAAAAATTGATCAGAGTCTTTCTGTCATTCGAAAGAAAACACGTACGGTAGATTTTTCAAGAAGTCGTTATTCTAAATCAAGTTCGACCACTTTCGAGTCTTGCGTTTCTCAATCTTAAACAGATACGTATTTTCTTCTCGTTGTATCTTTACCTTTCTTTCGCTTTGTCACGTTTCTCTTTCGAGCTGCTCCGCTCGCAAAAATTCATTTCGTCTTCCCCGCCAAATTCAATTTCTTCACGTCTTCGTCTCCCCCCCACTATCTTTCTGCCACACCCCTCCTTTCTTTTTTCTCTCTTTTCGTACTTTCTTTCTCTCATTCTCACGCTTTCAGCACTCGGAGCATCGCGAAGATAAACGGAGCTGGCGTCGCGTTCAATTCACTCCGGTGAGTGAATCTCACAGCATGCTAGTATTTAACGTTCGTTTCTAAGCCATTATCTTTGCGTTTTTCCTCGGACGCGTGATTCACGTAAGAAGCAAAGAAAGAGAGATAAAAGGTGTGTTTCAAACTCGTATTAGATCATTTCTGTTCTTTTGATATATGCTATTAATGTTCAACGATGACACCTACGAGAATTTCTTGAAAAATTAAGAATTTTAATAATTCGACAGTTAAGAAAAATGTATATATATGTATATATAATATATCTGAAAAGAATATATATAATATATCAGAAAAGAATCTCCAAAGAAAATCAATGATCTTCATATATCAATTATATATACAATTTTATATATACAGGGTGTCCGGTTCCAGGTGTCCATCGGAAAGCTACACGTACACATCAATGACTCTAGTAGAAAAGTCTAATGCAATTTTTCGAAATTTGACTTAGTTAACGAGTTATTCGCTAACAAAAATCGACCAATTACAGATTGGCAGATCTTTCTTAGTTAATAACTATTTAATCGAGCCGAATTTTGGAAAATGGTATTAGACTTTTCGACTCAAATCATTGATATGCACATATAGTTTTTTGCTTGAACACCTAGAACCGGACACCCTCTATAATTTTGAAATAAACATAATTATTTGAAACTTTGTAAAAAGAAACACGGGGATAGTTCAGTTTTAGTTTCCACGTTGAAGATCATTGATTTTCTTTGGAGATCCTTTTCGTGAGTACCAACGTATCGTTCGGTAATCGTGCCAAGAACTTTCAGGTGTAAACATCCTTCCAGCACACGTACCGGTAGCCTCCTCGAACGGTCTCATCCGTAGCGGTACTCGACTTCTGTCGAAAATTTTGTTGGCTGCCTTCCATCGAGCTCCCTTTACCGAGCTTACTCGAACTTGATTGTCTCTCGGTTCCTTCTTTTATTTCTCGCTTCTGTTTTCCCCCTTGGACGCGTTCAATAGCGGCATTGTAGTATACTCTACATTTACTTTTCTGTTACAATGATCAATTGTTTAATAAGTTAGGTTAGTAAGGAATTAAAATAACCAAATAAATTCTATGCCAGTGGTATAGTAACCCAGCTCAATTTATAGGACAAACTATGACCCACAGTGAATGTTGTTTAAGAGGTTACATCTACCTAGGTTTTTTTTTACAGGCTTTCAATCTATGTACCTTCATGTTAAAAAAAATGCATTTTTTCACCAACCGTTAACCCCCAACCCCCCCCAAAAAATTTAGAATTTGGGTATTTTGTTCGAGTTTCTAGGAAATTGTAGCTCCTTAAGAAACTAATCAAGTGTACCAATTTAAATGATTCACCCTACCATTTGCTTCATAAAACCATCCCCTCGAAACATTTACAGTTAACACTGCCGTTCGTTTTCCTGCCATTTCGTACTGGCAAGAAAATGTGAAAGAAAGGCTGCCATAGTCCTGGGCTGGCATCACTGTAGGCCAGGATGAGAAAGAGAGAGGAAAGTGCAGGGGAGGTGAATGTGGAGAAGCAGGTGGGTGAGAAAAGAACGAGAGAGAGGAAAAGAAAGCCTGCGTTCCTTCCTCCTTTCATTCGCTTCCATCTTGCCATCAGCATCGTCTGTAGCGCGTCTTGAGAGACGCCCGACAGGGTGATTCATCTTCCGGAGGGGATTATTGTGGCCTCGATGCACGCGAAAGCCCTAGCTAGCGAAAGACGACGGAGCTCGCCTTCTTTTCGTGACGGCGACCCGCCGTTGCCACAAGCCCTCGACTGTATCCTGAATTAAACCAGCCGATACACTTTTCTGTGTACTGGAGAGAGAGAGCTGCTTGGAATGTTTGTCAGTGTGACTTGAGAGTGTGAATGAGAGAGTAAATGATAGGAAGCAGGGGACACTGAGAGAACAAGAGAGAAGGGTGGAAACTGAGGGTGGAAGAAGACACTAAGAGGTTGAGGTACCGAGAGGCTGAAGGACTGGAACTAGGGAGACTCATAGACTGACTGTTAAAGTGACTGAGAGACTGACTGTGAAAGTTTCAGTTACAGTTTGATTGAAAGAACGACTGAGAAACGAAATCAAAGATTACAACGTCAAGGAAAAGAGACAGGAAGATGCAAAATGTTATCAGTCCATTTTAATAATCATAAGTATTCATCATGTGAAATTTATAGTCATTTTTTTTCACTAATGAAGCCTCGTACGAAAAATGTATAGTTAACATTTTTGACTTGTTTTTGTAGGAAGAATCGTCGAACCCCCTACCCTCCAACCTTTTCGATTGTACCACCTGTTACAACATGCCGTGTATTTTATTGCTCGTTTTAAACACTCTATCTACCGACAGTGGCGGTAATTAAATTGGCTTTCGTTCCACGTAAATTAATCCGTCGGGAGGACGTTGTAGTTCGATCAACGTTGATAAATTTGCCCGATTATAAATGACGGCCACATTTCGACTTGTTATGAATTAATAACCGCGAATTCTGTTCTGCGATTTGACGTATCTAGATGTGTTAGGTATATCGCGTGCAATTTTAGATCATTTATTAGTACGTGTCTGTTACTGATGTGTCTCATGTTTCAACAACTTTTATGTAATATATATTATAAATAATCATAACTTTTCTTGGCAAAAAACTAGGTGTAACTGACCACATTCAGAAACTAGCCACTTGGATTAAGTTTCTATAAATTTTTGTGATGTACCTTGATCTCTTTGTCCAAATGACTGCCAGTAATTAAATTGTGTAACCAATTACTACTAGAATACTGTTAATTTTTAAACAATTGACATTAAAATACCCAATATTCTTTTCTTTTACTTGGTAACAACTCAAATCTATAACAGAGGATCTACTTTATACGTAGGTATTGCAAAAACATTAATATTGTGACCCATTTTAACAAAAGTGGTCCCTAGGAGGTTTACCCTACTGTCTTATCCCAAACTATAACAACAATTTATACTCTTTCCCTTCTAGAAATAAATAAAACAAAGGAATTAAACCTCAAGACCAATGCAACAGCGATCAAGGCTCCTCTTAGCGCATTTGTAAGAATCGACTTTTTGAAATTCGACCGGTGTAAAGTGCGAACGCTTAACTGTGCCGTTGACAGCCACGATGGAAAAACTCCGCGGCCGAAACGTTTTAACGTTTGGAAACGTAGAAAAAGATCTCTGGATATCTGTGGGGGGGGGGGGATTGGCACGCCGCCTAAAATTCATATCTTCGGCTCCAACCTGGCGCCCGTGTTTTCAGATACGTGCCAGCGTACTCGGAGGAGTACCTATTCGAATATCTTTCTGGGCGTTTAACACGTTACAGGGGAAGATAGATACGAGACTTCGCGCGTGTTACCCGGAAGCTTCATTGTGCGAGCCCGTTCGTCTACCATTTTTCTAGAATTTTTTCGATAATCCGTGCGTATAGAGTACAATGTTGTGCGTTTGATGTCCCAACGTAGAAAATGGATCTTCCATTTGATTCGTTCCGTTCAATATTTTGACTGTTGGATATGATACATTCAATATACACAGACTTTATGTATCCGACAATGTAATTTTTACTACAAATTAAAGTATTACAATTTTAAATCGTTCTTACAACATATTTATTCCTGGTGCAAATATTAATCTCGTCGAAATACCTAAACCAACCTGCTTTGCATCTTAATTAACTGATTTCGCAGAAATTGTGCAGAGTCCGAGGAAATCTCGTCGAGATTGCATAAAGGAATCTCCAGTGATCGAAACTATTTCAACTGGCCAATATCTAAAGCTTAACTAGACTAAACTACGAAATATATAGATTTATGTAACTATTAAAAGGTGTACCTACTGGTGATTAAAAAAAAAAATTCACAATTTATAATATTTTATTCCAAGTTGATAAGATCTTGCAACCAGAGGAACCCAAGTTATCACCAAAATGTCTTAAAAAATATATTTTGTACCGAAACTTTGATCGATATCATTACCAACTATCGAGGTACTGATTTGTGACCTGTTACGTAACGTGATTTACCGTGTGTACACATGTTCCTTCGGGATTGCACGCAGGAGCCATCGTTAGATTAGAGGGATTCTTCCGCTTCGAAAAAACTCCCCTTGCAGTACAACCCCCTGGTTCTCGATCTCTCTCTCTTTTTCCTTCTCTCTCTCTCCAACCTTCTACTTTCTCTACCCTTCCCCTTTTTTCTACATCGAGCCCCTTTCAAGCTCGCGTCTCGCCGGAAATAGGTCGCATCGAAAGGTTTTCTGAAGTAGCACGAACGTACCAAGCCGTGGAACGAACTCGCGCACGTGTGCGTGCTAGAAATCGACCTCGACTAGGCTCGGGCTTCTTATCCGTCTTCGGATTCCGTAAGACGAGCTACGACGTGTAAGAAAATTACTCGTTCGTGCTTTTCTTTTTTCCACGACGCTTTTCAAATTTCGCGGTCATTGGACTCTGGTAACCTAGTATTCACTTTTTTAAATCAAATCTTAGACCGAACTCTCTAGAGCGTCTTTTAGGTAACTTTTTATGTCAACCGGTGTACATATAAAGGATGAATTTGTAATGTACAGCGGTTGACATAAAAAGACAAATCAGTTTTACTATATTTAGTATGAAACCAGTTAATGATTACTTGAGTAAATATATTTGTTATTGTTTCTAGACATGTCGACAGGGAACATAATTAGATAACTATAAGATATAATGAATTGTATATTCATATATTTATTCATTTATAAATAATTTACTCACAGTCGATAAAATCGATTGCCATTGACCAGTGACCAATATAGTAGCGCATCTTCTTTTCATCTTAACAAACGAACCCTTTTACAAAATAGTATTCAATGTCAATGAGAAGTTGTATCTTAAAACGAAGACAAATTACACGGAAAACGTAAAGTAGATACTCGAGAATACGTGGCGTCGTTTCGCGCATCCCCGTCACTTAATCGTCCTCCCGTAGAAAGTGCTATCCGATTCAATAATTCAGCGGACGATACGACACGGCAGGAAGAATAAATCCGTTCAACAGCTGTTACGGGCCCCGATTCGCGCTAAACCGTGCCAAAGCACTTTAGGACAATTCAGGAGTTTCCTATTCCCCGGTTGGACCGCACGTTAAAAGGTCGAACGTGCGAAAGTAACCGTTAGTCAATTCCCTTTGCCCTACCTTTCGAACAATGATAGAAACGATGCACTTTACACCGAGTGACTTTATTCCTAGGGTTTACATTTGTACTCGGATTTTAACGATTCTCCTTTATTCATTGAAATACGATAATATTCTGTTTTAGTACTTGTATATTACCTATTGTTTTAATCTCATTAAAAATATGTAGTAATATATTTTTAGAAGATGATACTCTAGTGTAATAAAATATTTATATATTATATATGTTTAATATTATTTTTTACACTGTATTGAACCACAGGATGTATAATTGTGTAATATGTAATATGTAATATTATATTATATAGTGTAATATGGAATATTATATTATATTAGTAAGTATAATAATATTATATTTGAATATAATAGTATACATGGTATACATACTTGATACATAGCATTATATTAAAATATAATACTAAATAATATTTGATTTATACAAATAAATAAAAAATGTAAAGTGTCAATGTCATTTGACAGAAATTGTTATTCTCCATCGTGCTTAACTTTGAGACTACATTAACCCCGAAAAAAGCAAATAAGTTTGGGATCCCAGCAGTGGAAGGAAACGAATTCCTCGGACATCCCGTCGAATTTCAAGCTCTCGAGGATGACAATGAAATCTAGAAAAGAGGACGGTCGGCGAAGCACGTATTCAGACGAGTATATCGTCCAGTCTGCTTCGTTTGGTCCGTTTCGGCTCGCTGAATTATGGCGAATGAAGCACTCTGTGAAAGCGCACGTACGTACACGCGACTCCCCCGTGGGGGAAACGTTACTGAAAGCTAGAAGGAAAGGAAAAAAAAAAAAATATGTCCCAAGTATTCCACGACGTCAATCGAACAATTTCAACGTTGGACCCAGCAAGCGAGAGAGAAAGTATGTGAAAAAAAATAGAAAATTTGATAAAAAAAAGTTCTAATTACTGTCCATTACACAAAACGTGAGTTTTGGGATTACGAAGAAGTGTCGAACAACAGGTGGAAATATGTTGGATTGAAGAAAATAAAAGAAGGAAGGCAAATAAAGGAAATTTATTCCTCGGTGAGATTCGTGGTGTTCCTCGAATTTTAATAAGAAGGTTGCTTCTTCAAAATTTCAAGAGCTTTCGTTGGCTTTTTGAAAGTTTATTCTTTCGATGTGATTTCATTTTAATCATTATTCTCTACAATAGTTTTCTATCATTTATTAATTAAGAAAATTTTACAATTTTTTTCTAAATTGGAATTCCCCTGGGATTTTGATCGTTGACTCACCCTGTACGCGTATATAACCACATGGATACCCGTATTTGGAAAATTCATTCGCGATCGATTAAAAAATAAAGTACGAACGTACAAAAAAAGTATGTGTTAGAGAGAGAGAGAGTGAAGGTAAAAGCTCTCATTTACGAGCATATTTAGCCGCGAAGCTTTGGCGTAAAGAGCTACCGAAAACATCTGCCGAAATTGGACCAGCCAATTAGTAGTCGGGTCGTAAACCTCTTCAGAGACACTTCAATTTTCAGCACCGGGAGTAGCTCGAGTAACTTCGTTCTTTGTGACGTCAGCTACGACCGAGTGACTTTTCGTAGAATAGAATTCAACGAATTACATTCCTCGCATTACTTCTATAGTCATCGAAGTTAATAAAATTAACGTTGAAAATCTTTCAGTAAAGTCATAAATCTTGTTTCTTTGTAGATATATGATCTAAACAACGAGAAGGAAAGAGAGAAGGCATGATACTTTTTGCGTTTCGACTAAGATCCAGTCAAAGTCACTAAAAAATTTCCTTCTGTTGGCAGAACTGAATCGATAGCGTCTATCCTTTTCTTCGCGCGATCTCGTGGAGTTTGCGCAGTAAGCGTGAGCCTCTGAGCTTGCAGACACTTGCGAGGCCGGGCTAAGCTCGAGGCAGGGTGCGTCAACGCGTGATCAACGAGCACGGCATTCATCACGCTTAAGGATATTGTTCTTATATTTTTTTTTTCAAATCCCTTATCATGCATATACATTTACAATTATTTTTATAAGTTATTGCAGAGACCCGAAATAAGAGTTATATTTGAATTTCGTAGATAAATTTCTAAAATAAATTAAAGTTATCATTAGATTGCGGATATTTGTGCAAATGATTGATAATTCATGATTCATCAAATATTGCAAAGAGAAGTGATTACTGAATAAACATATGTAATATATAAAAGACATATGTAACATATTAATGTGATAATATATGCAATTTGAAAAATATGCATTTGCATAAATATCTAGATTTTTTTTTGATTTTCAAGTCTTTTACAAACTTTAAGTTTAGTTTATAATATTTTAGTTATTAAAATTTAAAAAAATATTAATCGGTTTCATTGTATTCGTAATAATCGAGGTTGTTTCATTAAATTATAAAACGAATAATAAATGATTTCATAACTTATGAAATATAATGTTTACTAGAAATTGTTTAAATGGGTATTATTTAAAAATTGACAAATTTTTAAAGATTAACTCGAATGCAAGAGCACACCAATAACGTCAATTTCGGGAAAGTGAGAGGCCAGCTTTTGAAGAAGGCTCGACTTTAATCTGAGACGATTGCTTTAATCCGAGATGAACGTTGCGCGATTTCGTTGGACTTCTCTCTCACTCGATATTCTTTTCTACCGTTGAATATTCAAAAGAAGCTAGAGACAGAGAGAAATCGTCTCGCTAAAAATTACCAGAATTTTTCATTAAAATCGTCGTGAACGTCGTCACGATCGGAAGAAATTCTTAATATAGCCACTTCCCAATTGTATTTCCATACACGTGTATTCGGGGTTTAGCTTGGAAAAAGGGGTGGTACGCGTTCGTTTAAAAACGCGACTTTTAAGTAAAGGTATCGGTACCCGTCTCTCTTATCGGTTTTCTTCATTTTATTTTACCTTTAGGCAAAGCGTGTTTTCTATACGTACTCCCGTAGAAAATCCATTGAAGGAGAACGTGCCTCGCCTATGCACGACGTTAAATTGAGACCCGTACGCAAGTACTGTGAGCTTATCATCCGAGTATATATATATATGTACATATACAGTATGTACAGAGTGACGCGTATATATCCCCGAACGTCTTTGTTGTTTGCGAGTGAACGAGAGCTGTTTGCAAAAGAAGAATGATCTGGGCCGAAGTTTTTTTTTCTCTATTTCTATGATTAAATTCAATACGTCGAATACGTAATAATATTATTCGAATCGATAATAAAAATGATTCTTTCAAAATATTCCAAATTAAACCTTTTAATACCGGACGAAGATATATCGTATTGCGAGAAAGCTCTATAAAAATAAATTTATAAAATGTAACTGGAATATATCATTCATGAATTTTTTAATCTTCCTAAACTCTAAAAACCAGAACCTTAATAAATTCGTCCTGTGATCTAACAAGCTCCCGTTTTTAACCTCGGTATTAAAATAGTTAAATAAAATTGTTTAAAAAATAATAACAAATATAAACCCCTTAACAACAAAATTTCACTCTCAAGTACACCATTCAAAACTTTATCTCTCCACCAACGAGACCCTAGATACATCTCCCTCCATCGATAAGTACATCTTCGCAACATCACAGGTCCAAGGGATATGCACCTGCCTGCTAAAATCGATTTACTCCCTCTCTCCACTTTCTTTTTATTTATACTTGCCACCAAAACACTCCTTCTCTACCAACCCTCGATAATATTTACACTCCGACACTCGAATGAATGAAACTTGGAGGATGACGTCACACGAAAACTGGACCAAAAAAAAAAAAACGGGAAGAAGGAATAGTTGGAATAAATGTCGTCACTTCGAATATAAACTCGTGATGTAAAAGCTGGAGCTTTCGCGACGAGCTTTACCCATCGTACGTATCACGTATCTCGTCAGGATTCTCACAGCATCCCTGGTCCAGCGGACACGCACGCCGGCCGAAGTGTAAGCCGCAGAATCGACCGTGGCGCGCTCGGCACGATAGGCGGAGAAAGGGGTGGGGGGCGTTGTCGAGCCGGGGGTGGCCAGTGGAGTCTCTGGCGTCGCGGTGCGCGAGAGCTTGCGGAGCTTTTCATTCCGGTGCCGTAGTTCGTCTCGCGAGCTTCGAGGCGCCGTTCGGGCTCGCCTGTGCCGCTCCTTTTCTCGATCCTCCCTCCTCTCTCTCTCTCTCTATTATTTCTTTTTACACGCGTACACGGTTCTCTGTTTTTAGATCTTTTCTATCATTCTGTTTCCTCTTTTCGTGTTTTTTGTCGGTGTCTCGCGTGTTCTCGTGTGCGTGCATTCGTGCGTGGATCTCAGTGTTCGGTAGTGTTTTACCTCGTGTTGTCACGTGTGTGTCGAAGAGTTTTTGAAAAAGGGCTAGATTCGTTCACGTTCGTGAGAAAAAAGCCTGTTAACGTCGTGGAGTCTGTTTACGCGGTTACAAGGATGGATCGAACGAGACTGAAGTCGATTGGGGAACCTTAAACAAGATATCTTTTTTGTTGATCAGATCATTTTAGTCGATCGGGTTTGCGTTGTTCGAGGAACCTGGTCAGAGTCACTTGGTTATGATTGTGAATTTTTCACAAAAAGCTGCCAGGAGTTTTAGGAAGAGACCCACGTCGCGATGGATTATTTTACGTACGAACGGACGGTGATCGGCTAAGTGCGAGTATATCTATGGAAGAGTGTCACGATTTTTTGCTGGATATGCGACGACCGAGCTGTGAAAGTTCGCGAGTGTCGTCATCACCTGTATCTCGTTCAGTGCCATCGTTGTTGTTATTGCTCGTGATGTTGACGTAAGTTACGAGACGAAACGTGTGATAGTCGAATGGCGCCGTGTTTGGATCCTGTGAGTGCAGTTCGTGACAACGTCATTGGGTGTCTTCGTGGACACTGTCAGGTGAGTTTATGTTTCTTTTATACATACTTGTGGGGAGGTTTCACACCTCGCGGTGGGATTAGTCAGCCGCGACCTCGCAAATTATGATTTATGGGTTGTGGGAAAGAAAATGTTCGGAATTTATCGTTCTGCGTCGTCTATGCTTAATGCAGCGAGGCCGACGACAGTGATGGATACGACCGCCGGGGCTCGTTTCGGCTAAAAGTTTCACCGAGTCCGCGTGAAAACTGATTTCGGTGTCATAAAAGTGGGACCTTTCATCCGATCTTCGCGTAACCTTTGCAAACTCATTCCCTTCTTCTCGTACACAGTTGCTGTTGTTTTAAAATAATATTATGACTTAAACAGTGTTATAATTTCTGATCAAACACACTTATTGGCGAAACTTTTCAATAGGTCGGACCAACAGCTGTTGATAAATTTCTCCAACATACCCAATTTGTATCAGTTCATCACTGATGTCTGTGTCATAAAAGTGGAACCTTCACGTAACTTTCGCAAACTCATTCTCTTCTTTTGGTACACAGTTGCTGTTGTTTTAAACAATTATCTAATATCATGACTTAAACAGTGTTATCATTTCTGATCAAATACAGTTATTGGCGAAACTCTTCAATGGGTAGGACCAACAGTAGTTGATAGATTTCTCCAACATACCCAATTTGCTTCGGCTAGTCAACGTATTTCTAACAAACCCCGAACCCCATAATTATTATTATTTCTACCATATTATTTCCCGTTCCTAGCGATCGGGTTGCGTTATTGAAAATTAATCGTGAATGCTAATGAAATCCTTCTATTCCGTACACGCGCGTACGTTCGTCCGAACATCCCCCGTACGGGCGTGGATATTACGCAGGAACGTTTCGCGATCATGCGGGGCGCGGTGTGTTAACCTCGGACGTACCAATAATTTGCATAAATCAGCAAGAAAATTCGCGCGTACGTGATCACGGACATAGCCGCTCCGTTGATGTCGGCGCGGCACGATTTACGCGGCAATTATGTTAATTCCAAGGAAAAATCTTGATACACCGTTCGCTAATGAACTACGCTCGCGAATTTCGAATAATTTAGAATAATAGCCGTCTTACGAGACGGGTAACTCGAGAGAGAGCAGGTTAGATCGAAACCATCGGAGAAGTTACAGCCTGTTTTAATTAGAATCTAATGAAAGCAGGGCTTTCGAACGGTCCGTGTTACACAGGGGTATGTGCCGAATCGAGTGAATGTGAAATTGCAGTTTGTACGTGTATCTTTAATCGCTCGGTCTTTGGAGCAACGAGTTTGGCGTTCAGGACTGTTAAGCATTCAAAAGCGATCTATGAGTCTATCGAGTACTCGATCAACGCGATCAATAGGGTACCTTGGGAAGATTAGAACTGCAAAGTGACGAACGGTCGAAGCGTGGTCGGAACTCTGCCCAAAATATGGTCAAAATGTGGTGAAAGTGTGGTGAGATTGTGGTCGATGCTTTACTAAAATGGAAACTTCATTTTCCACAGTCCCGTTAAATTAATTTCCTGTGTTTTTCGAACTATCCAAAAGTTTACCTATCGAGACGACATCGTTCCGTCACCACCTGCTACTACTAACAAAATAAAATCGATAAGAACCAACGAAAAAGAAAGGTAACGCGTTATAAACGTAACGCAGTCGTGGCTCGATGAAACAGGAGTAACCCAAAGGTCTGGGTTAGTTCTGCTAAAGGAAATCGATATCGAGTACGCGCATCGGAAATTATGAAACGTAAACGCGTCCAAGATACTGTAGCTGGTGACCTCGACGCGGCTTGGACACCAAACTACCCCGACCGTTGCGCCGTGAGCAATCAGAATGGAAAATCGATGTGTATTCTAACGATGCTATCATCGAATATCCGAATGTTACCTTAATGCTTAATGACTCCCTCTACTTTCTCGTTTAGAATTTTATGTCCAATTTCACGTCCGATCAATGATCGACCTTTTCTACTTGGTGGTTGACCACTATGCATCTCTATCGCTTGTATTCACGGTTAAATAATATTTTCGACGTTGGATTAATCGTAAATCCCTTACTCGATAGTAATATGTGTATAATGAGCAAAATAATATTCGAGTTTCTGCAGCAATCCGAAATTTCTCGGCTCGGTTAAGCGTGTCCGACAAGTAAAGTACATGCCCAACCAATAATCGACTTTACCACTTATCGCTGGTGGCTGACTATTACCGAACTAGAGCTACTGGTACTAATCCATAGGTGCCCAATTTAAAGTCGTAGAATTCTACGTAGTATATGGAGTTATCATCGAACATGTACCCAACGTATCTCGTAGGAAACATGTTTAGTGCTTTGTAACGAATCACGAGGGAAGCAATATGCATCGCAAAATAGATGGCAGGAGTAGAAGGTAGAAAACGAGCGAAAGTTGCCTGAACTATGATTATGGGAGAAGGGAGTTGGGAAAAGTAATATTTTACGGCATATCTCTTTAACATTTTTTTTCATGATCCACCTCTTCATCGTTAAATACCACGTGGGCCCTCGATGGTCCACGACAGATTCCATTTGAAAAGATGTGGTGTATTAATATTCTTTTGTATCTTTATTTTAACAAAAGCGTTAAAAATTGATTCGGCACTCAACGTGTTAAGTACCCACGTTTAATAGACGGTGAGCTCGTGTACTCAATATATGGCAACAGCAATTAACGATACGTATAAATATATAAAATCGTATTTTTACCGGATTTTAATGTAAATACAGGGTAACTACGATTTCGTTCGTACGCAAAATGCATCGTTTTCGAACAAAAGACTGATCACAGAGTATTCTTTTACAAAGCGATCACGCAATACTCTTGCACGCATCCACGTAGCAACGAATAATACAATTTGGTTATGAGCCCGTTTGTTCGCCCTTAATTTTATTCTCTCTCATTTATTACATTATTTTCGAATTGCGTCGATCGATCCTGCGAATTAAATGTTTCCGTTACGCCCGCTCACTCGCGATTTTGCGATGATTACCTTATAAAAAGCGAAGAGATTGGTCCGACGAACACAAATAAAGCCCTTTTTTCTCCCAACGATCTCTATATAATTTAATCTATCTCTCATTCTTTCTTTTTCGTTATTTGACTGCAAATTTTAATTGAATTCGTAATTTACAAAAAAAGTTGATAACGAAATCAGTGATGTGCCTTAACGAATGATCTATTTATAAATACCTACAAATTTTTAAGCACAATGGGTGTCAGTACAAGAGAAGTACTATAGAAATTCTCATTTAATTATCACCAACTTCAGACTGGGAAGCCATTAACGAAGCTTACGGTATATGTACAAGATTTATGAAAAATATACAGGGTGTTCGATTCCAAGTGTTCCAGCGGGAAACTACATGTACACATCAATGACTCGAGTCGAAAAGTCTATTACCATTTTTCAAAATTCGGCTCAATTAAATAGTTATTAACGAACAAAGATCTGCCAATCTGTAATTGGTCGATTTTTGTTAGTTAATAATTCGTTAAGTAAGTCGAATTTCGAAAAATGGTATTAGACATTTCGATTCCAGTCATTGATGTGTACATGTAGTCCTCCGCTTGACTACATAGAAGCGGACACCCCGTAGAGAATCGATATGGCTTAAAAATGTATATATTACGAATATCATGAAACTTTGGGATGCAAAAATCAGCAAACACCCAAAGTATCCACACAGATATAAGGATTATCACGCAAACGTGCGACGTCTTTATCCCTTTCCCTTTTCACGCGGCCTATATCCAGTCGTTATTCGTGGCTTCGTTCAAGGAGGTATCCTACTTTGCGTTTCTACTTGGTGGGAACGTATTTCATCAAAAGTTGCGCCTTTCGAGTCGTCCAATCCACGGGCACGGATCCTCCCGATGCTCCACCCCATTCAGGGTTAGTGTGAATGAGAGAAGAAACCCCTTTTCCCTTCACCTACCCTCCGATCTTTCGAATTTATACGGGCACGGAGATATCTGTGACTATCAAGTGGATGCATACTTTACCAAAGAGGCATGGCCTTTTCTCCAGGATTCCCGAGATCTATTTTCTCGAGATCTTTCTCCACGTACGATGTAAAGAGAAGGGTGGCACAAATTTTATCGTAGAGAATTATTTTACACGATATATATGCGATCTTTGTATTTATTTGGAGTATAACTCGCGTGTTAACCTGGAAAAAAAGTAAACGTGACATTCTTGACCCGAAACTCTCACGGGTCAACGACTAATTTTTCTTCGACAACTTTTGACCTAGGAAAGTTGACTCACCAATGTAACGTTGGCATGGTGTATAAGTTGACCTTTAATTTTTATAAATTTTTATTAATTTCGAATTTATAGACAATTTTATTAAAATACCAGAAATTTGATCCACATTTTTGCATACCAACGAAACGTTATTACGTTATACCACTGGCGAAGTGAATTCTAATTGTCATTTGTCCTCGGATTATAACGGCAAGGTTGAAACGTATACGACTGCAAGGAAAAGGTTAATTTCGTAAATGTATTTACGTATGTTACGGTTTTAGCTAGTCATTTCCTTGATAGGATTTGTTCGTTAACGAGCCTGGAATCGCATTTAGCTTTAATACTCCCGAATTTTGATCTCGTATGCACGTGACACGAGATTCGCTTTTCTGGAAATCGACGATGTTTCTCCAACTCTACTTTCTCGTTCGATATTAATTAAGCAGGCCTCTTTCTTTAGTCCTATACAAAAAAAATACCATGCCTGTCTTCGAGAGAATCCCAAAACCATAATTTCATTACCCTCTAATTGTTATGTATAAATTGATGTAAATCGATACCGCTTATGCGTCATTTGAAACTAAAGTATTAGTTAATCACTGCAAACAGGTTGCCAAGTATCGATCACTATCTGTAAATACGCATATATATGCATTATTTGGTAACTCATCCGTTAAATCATTACATATTCTCAACTATATTATATCGTTACGTATAGGGTATACCGCTGAAATAATTATCGATTGTTATCTATAAAATATATTAAATGTAAACAAGAGATAAATCTCCTTTGTTAAATTTGTCATGTTTTTCACACCAAAGGGATATTTTTTGTTATACAACACAGGTGAAAAACCGCATCGAAATTTTGTAATAACAAAAGCAACGCCGGATAGTATAATAACCCTCGTATTTTTAACAAGCCCCCGAAAAAAGTTTAGACTTAAAAGCGTAACAACGAATGGAACATTATTATCTTCTCGACCTTTCCGGTCATATATCTCCCGAGCTTTTTCTCTCTATCTCTTTCCCTGTCGTTCCATGCGCGGCACCATTTTTTCGACGTATTATTTGTGCAATAATCGTCCGCAGACACGGCGTACCAACCATCGATCTTTGGACGTACTTTTATGAGGTCGTGCGAGTCCCGTGAAATATCGGGACGATGGATGACGAGGAAGCGACTTCGTATATTAATCCGTGGCTCAAAGTTGGACGAACATCGGAAACTAAATTTTTTTTTAAATATTATACTATACAGGAAGTAGTGGTCGAGACACGTGTATAGAGTATCCCACATTGTGTTGGTATAGTAAAAATAAAAAAAATAAAAATGGTATATCGATATAGGGTGTCGTAAATGTGTAATTACCAAGTTATAACAAAATAAGTACCTACACTAGTCTGTTGTCTTAAACATAGTATAGTAAAATTAAGAAAAAAATGTTATATCTATATAGGGTGTCATAAATGTGTAATTACAAAGTTATAACAAAATAAGTACCTACACTAGTCTGTTGTCTTAAACATAGTATAGTAAAATTAAGAAAAAAATGTTATATCTATATAGGGTGTCGTAAATGTGTCATTACAAAGTTATAACAGAATAAGTACCAGTCTGTTGTCTCAAACAGTGACGCAAAATGTAACAATAAATTGCTTCTTCTGGCGTTTTTAATATTTTGTGTCTCTTTGTTATAGCTTTGTAATAACGTATTAGCCACCAATACGTTTATACAAAATTGTTTTTTTATTTTTAATCATCTCCCAAAAGGTTCAGCCAAAAAAGAATGGAGACACCCTATATACAAGAGTTTCATGCCTGTGTACAAAACACTATATCTAAAAATTCCAATTACATTATAATTAATTATAGAAAAATATTTAACTTCGCCGCAAAATGCGATAAGGTTCCCCGGCATATAATGAATACGATGAAATAGCAGATTCGCGAAGAAAAAAATCACGATTAGAAACCGAGCGAGCTGATTAATTCCCTTAATGAATTTTTAAAAGACGTTGGCCACGGGCTTAATGAGAAAACGGATTTCGAAACTAGACGATTTTCATTAGAGGGAAAGCCAGCTCGCAATCGTTATACTCGTTCTGCTCCGAGAGTGAACGGTTTAGCGTCTATACGAGCTACGGATACATCGAATAAGTTTCATAATTCGATTTATCAATATTTGAACGATCCAGTGCCTACACGCGTGGAACTCGCTTGGTTCGTCTCGTTGTTCATTCTCGCTGATTGGATTAAGAGTACCGTTACACAAAAGCGCTTTGCGCGAACGAGTTTTGCTCGATTTTTCTTTCTTCTGGTATTTTTTTTTTTACGAAAAATACCATTAACCAAATGGAACGTCGAAATCGAATGGAAAAAAACGGTGGTGGGGGAAATAAACTGGGCAAACGAATTCTACCATCAATGAACTCGAATTTTCGTAGAGTAGATTTTTTGCGTGCTTTCCCTTTCGAATTATTTCGTGAAATATTACGTATCAACTGTTCCAACAATTTTCTAGATCTCTTAAGAGTGTAAAAAAGTTTCATTCTCGGTCGAACAATTTCCAGGAGAATTTAGAACGAAAAATGGAATTAGACTTAAGCCTTTCGGAAGATTGAAAAGTTTCAACGTGTCACGGAGAGAAACTAAGATGTGTATACGCCTAAGCTCTTATATCCTTGCAACGGTCACCTAGGAATATATTTTTACGCAAAAGGTATCTCAACGTTACCTTTTCTGATCCACCTCTCGTAAGATAACCAACAAAACTTTCAACCGGAGAATCGTCGAGAAAGTTGAGAAGGTGCTCCTATGGTTTTCGTAAAGAAACTCCGTACAGGCGAGTACAGCTCTCGAAATAAGCTTTTCGGGTATACTACTAACTTTTTCTATAAATCAATGGCCAGTCGAGAACTTTCGGCGATGTTCCAGCGGGCTGTTTAAACCCTTTCGTGGGCTTGCTGGACTTTGGGGTAATCGGATACTGTTTGAAAATTCGTTGAGCTATACTACTTAACAAAATTATTGAGCTATACTACTTAAAAAAATTGTTCCTTTATTTTCTACACAATGTCCTATTTCAGTCAAAATCATTAGCATTGAAAAGTATTTAAAGTTCATTCGTTACGAACACAACAATGCTAATAAATGATATTTTATCAAATTGAAATAATATATCTTTCCTATATAACAATGTTATGCGTTCCCCCCTTTTGTTCCTTTTCAAGCTCTAAGAGCCTTATAATTATCTTATCGCGACCGACATACATTTCCAAGAGAAGAGAGAAATTTTAATCGATGTACTTTTTCACATGAACCAGCTCGTGGAGTACCCTTATCTCATTGTTGACGATAACGTATGGTTATGGGTCTGAGCTTGACCTCAATTAATCCGACGTACGAAAAAGGACAGATTCCTGTGATATATCGAGAGAGATATATGAATACGATGACATGGTTTAATTTATAAATGAACGTGAAAGGAAGAGCAAAGTATCTCCGTCATTAAAATTTTTAATTAATCGGGTATTCAAATTAAAATACTATAGAACGCTGAGTTACAACAATTACGTTTCATATGATTCGAAGATACAACCATTTATTATCAATAACTATATATAAATATTTATATTCCGAAAGGATATTATTTTTAAAAATATTGTACACTTAAATAAATACGTCTACTTGTTTTCACAGTTGACCGAATGGATCGAAAAAAAAAAGTAAAAGAACGAGGAAATAGAAAGAAAATTTCATAATGGCTTCCTATATCGCGAATCGGCTTTCGTATTATCTTGTGGCTACACGTGGCGAAACCACGAAATCGTTTCTACCCCCGAACCAATCTTGGCCCGAGTCCTCGCGCCTCGAAGAGGTGTTTAGTGGGGGGGTAAAAGAGGTAGTAGGAGATGGGGGTGGGATGGCAATCATTGTCCGTGCTACTCCAAACTCAATTCTTTCTTCTTCCCTCCACGACTAAAACGATTGGATTTCTCTCGAAATCGAGTCCATGTGCTCTTCTTATTATCGAGAGCCGCTGCCGTAACCTCGAAAAGATCAACGACGGTACGGTCGAATTGTATCTTTTCTATCGGTACTCCACGAAAAGAGCAAACTTGCCTTTGGCTGGGTTTTATCAAAATCGTGTTCCAGTAAGTCACTCTTTCGAGGCGTGTCGCAAACACCCAGAAAAAAAACAATGTTCTATTCCATTGTAATTGATTTCTTGTATAACCCAATTAGCAGATAAAGTGTCAATCACCATTTTTCCAACTCGATGCATCAGGGGGTCCTCGTTCCAATGAAATGTTACCGCAATCATAGATAAGGTTATACACATCACGTACGCACGAGGAACACCTTGCAAGGCTGCCATATGGTAAGCAACCAACCCCCTCCCCCCAAGACATCTTCCCCACGTCCAAGGAGATACTCGGGATATCTAACCTGTCGCCTGGTGGCCGTAGATGTCGTATCAGGACATTAGCATCGGTCTCCGGGATGCTCTGTGATTTTCGAGGGCGTTCAGGAAATGTCCCTGCGATGATATCTTTCGCACCCCTCTTGTCTTACCCCACCTTGCACGTTCCATCGCTTGCCTTACAGTGACGAGAAGACTACCAGTCTTATCGTCTTTTCGCGATCTGAAAATTGGAAAATCGAAGCTTCTTCGTTGCGATGACACTCGGGTCGAGTGATGTTCACGTTAATGCTGTTTTTTTGAGGAAAGGGGAATTTTTTGTCATTGCGACCCTTTGATAAATCAGTTTTTATATATAAAATAAAATATTAATCGGCAATTATATTGGGTTATTCGGAAATTAATTTTGTGGTCTTAATTGTATTTTCTGTCATTTTGACAGCTGATATAGCAAGGCTTGTTTGTGAAAAAGTTTATTTGATTCTGTGCAATAGTTTTTGTTGAACGTGATGCATCTTTAACATAAAAATTGCTGGAATGAAATTTTGTAAATCAGTTTTGGCACTGCCATTCTGTCAATATATTTTCTTAATAAACATCGGATAATTTTATTCTTGCTTAAACATCATTTCTACCTTTTCAATAACCTTTCAGGCCTTTTCAGAAACTAGCCTTGCTGTATCAGCTGTCAAAAAAATGACAATGACAATAAAGCTATAGTGTGAAGTAGACTATAAAAAAATACAATAAAGAAAAACGAAATAACTTTCCGAACAACCCAAATATTCCAGTTTCAACTTATAGTCTACCTGCATAAACTTAACAGGTGATAACTTTTTCTTTCCAAGGACACATATCTGGAAACGATTTTAATGCTCGTGCTACCGGCACTAGCTTGAGTAGGTGTCAAGAGAAAGAGAGAGTGAAAGGTTTGTAAGTCCCGAGAAAAGATAAATCTCCTTGCTTGCTTTCTCCGATGGCGTTTTGAATCGTATCGCGTCGCAACGATCGAGCAGCTCGTTCATATCATAATGCTCGCGGGCACGATGTTATCTTTGCACTCTATTTCAACGCCTTGTGACGAGCAGGAATCTCGAAAGAGCTCCCACGAGGGTTTAACTTTTACTTGAGGTACTCTCGAGAGTACATCATACTAGGTGACTCTTTAATCGATCGTCGGAACCTCGAGTGTAACGTCGTGGCTACGAGTGATCGATATTGCCAATAATTTGAAAAATGAGTGATCATCTTTTTTTCTTGCTTGTTTCTCCTTTTTATACCATACTGGTTGACATACGTTTATACTCAACCTCCTGAATTCTCTGGTATACTATGCATAGGTACGTAAGAAATGTTGACAAATGACATGTACCATTCCCTTGTTCTCTTCGTAGGACATATTAAAGTTTCCAGATATTCTGGTGCCAATTTTTACTATCTTTCCCAAATAAAATCATTGTCAACTAGTATGCCACAAGAGATTCAAACAAAGTATGTCTAAAACTCAGAAGGGTATAGCTAATAAAAATTGTGTAGCGTTGAAACAAATACACAAGTAACGACAAGTACCAACATCGTTAGAAGGGATAAAGAAAAAAAAATGACAAACTTCAACAGTGCAAACACATCTAATCACATTTTCTCGGAACGATTCATGGAATTTCACCGTTCGTTCGATCGCTTGCGGAAGGAGCCCTTGCTCCGTCTCTCTTTCGTTCTCTCCCTCGTACGGGCAAATCGATACGTGTTGGAGGAAGTTGTCGATGATTCGAGAAGGACGTACGTAGATTCGCACGGATAGATACGTGGAGGACGCGTTAAGCAAAGGTAAACGATGAACGGAGGCTGCCCTCCTGCCGGTATTCAATTAGCGTTAATCTCATTGGCGAATAAACGCCGAAGTGTCGGCGTTTGCAGGAGATGGGCTTCGTCAAAGCTCTGGACACACAAACACAATTTTGTGAAGACTAAATGTACCCAGTGAAATCATAGTGTTTCATCAACCAATGTTAATGCAAACTTGTAAAACTGTGTGACGAAATATAAAAAAAATTCCGATCGACGTATTTCAATTAATATACATTACGTTCTTTTATATTTGAATTATATTATACGAGGCTGGGATTGCTCGAGTAACCGTAATTCGACAGTGACCTAAATTTTATTATTTTCGTAAAAAAGTTCGTCTCTTTTTTTTTTTTTCACCGAATTTTCGTATGAAAGAACCCACCCCTGACCTCCTTTACATTCTGGCTAGTCGGACAGACTGTTTCACGTAGCTGCATATTTTATTGTCGTAATTATTCAGAATTCTGCTGATTATAACGCTTATTGAAAGAACGTTCAAGCGCATCCGTGGTCACGAACTTATTGCACGGTTTGTCGTAGAAAAATTCTCTCTTTACAATTATTTTTAACTCTGATCAAAATGTATATATATATCACGCAAATACAATTATTTGAATATATAAACGTGAGAGAATAAATAAACGATCAATAGCGATGCTGTTGGGTAGAATAATGCGATCGGATGGGAGCGATATTCAAACACAATGACGTCCAAGCTCGGAGAGTCCCGTGCGAAAGAGGGCTAGAGAGCTTGGTCACCCACTCGATCGAAACTTTCGAAAAGTCTTCGAGAGAGAGAGAGTACACTTCGCGGACAGGCAGGCGAATCGCCCAGAAATAACCCTTTGTTCCTGATTCTCGATGCTCTGATAGTTCGTAGGTAACGTCGCTCAGAACTTCTTTGGATGGTCGTATTGAAAACTGGGAAGTCCTGGGAAAGAACTGCTTGATAGTGAGCATTATTTGCATAAATTTTTACACAAAGAAAATTTAAATATATAATAAGAAACTTTCATCTCTAATAGGGACCTATTTAAAATATTCAATTTACCTATTTCCTACTTTAAAGCAATTAAACAAGTAAATGATAATACCACGAAAAAAACCTATCTTTATGCTACAAAAACAAATTGACAAGGTTTGCAGTTGTCATATCGTTATATTTTCAATATATTTTTTCACGTATCGTTATTATTTTTTTTTTTTTTGTTATCATATCTCGAACGAGCTTTATCGAAGAAATCGTGAGTGGTTCGTTAACGCAAACCGTTCAATGTTCTCGGTTGACGTTACGGTGGCGGTCCGAAATAAATAGGAAAGCCTCCAGCAAATATAACCCGCATGCGAAACGGTGGAGCGTTATTTATCGTATGGCCGTTCCCTTTCGACGTAACGTAAATTTGCAAACACCGCGTGAGCACATAGAGCGTTACCGAATTGACGTTTTATCAATTACACCCCCCGTTCTCTGCGGTGATTAACCCGCCGAATACCCATCGATTTTTCTACTTTCATAACCGAAAAACTCTCGGATGGCTGGAAGTTCATTTTTTTTTTTTTTTTTTTATTAAAAAAAAAAGATTATTTTCACTCTGATAAATTTTTTTCCAAAGTTTGGCGTTGAAAGTGAATTGTACATAAAACTGAATAAGAAATTTCATGAGCATCTACAGTCGCGGTATAAAGTTAAATCACCTTTTTATAATTTTTTATCTGAACTTGTAATGAAAATTTACAGAGAATAAAATTTTTAATTTAATAGTAATAAGTAAATTTTGAGTAAATTAAAAATTTAAAGAGAAAAAAAAACACTTTTTTTTAATTTTCTTTACAAGCTCAAATAAAAAATGAGAAAAAAAGTTTTTTTTTTCTCTGTAAATTTTAAATTTAAATTCACTTAAATTTACTTATTATTATTAAGTTAAAAATGTTATTTTCTCTGTAAATTTTCATTACAAGCTCAGAAAAAAAAAAGTTTTTTTATTCTCTCTGTAACCTCAGAAATTTCTATTTTTTTAAAACAACAAAAATATGATATACATAAACTAATCCTTTTATATATCTGCAAAAACTCAAATCGTTTGATTAAATAATAAAAAACTTATTTAACTTTATACGTAAGAATATTTTCGGAATTGACTGTATATCATAACGCAGCTACTTTCCTTGGTACACCGTTAACAAGATTAACGCAAAAAGGATATGATACACCCATTGAATAATCCAACAAGCCATCATCATGCTTTATGATTTCTTTCGGTGGATCGTAATTACGAGTGTGTTACGGTCGTTCGAACGTAGAGTATCCTACCGAGCTCAAACGTATTAAAACACAGTCGGTACGGATTCGCACCTAAAACTCGTGAGAGAATTTTTCATAATTTTTTTCCCTACGTATATATTCCACGGGCCCGGGAGCTGCTCGTACTTGAGATAAGCGCCACCGGCGTTCTCGAGGTAGAGAAAGAGAGAAAAAGAGAGAATGAAGGAAGAGAGGGATCTTTTCGCGAGCACGTCCGGTCTTTCACCTTACGGTGACCTACATTTCCCTGGTCGGATTCTTTTGTAGTGGAACGGCCTGGTAGCTAGCCCCGACTCGACCAGAACACGGCTTAGGCGTGTTTAGACGTCTAACTTCGATTTTTTCCCCCTTTATGCGTTACCTCAAAGGGACATCGATAAGTTCGATGTCGCACTTTGGGTTTTGGACGTGATGGAAATTGATATAATTCATTAGGATTGGTTAATAATTATTTATTATTAATGGTAATCGTTATATTTATACGTTTATGGCCAATGATTGATGAAAATGTGTAATAAAAAATGTATGCAATTAATGATCGAAATATGCTTTTCGAGTAAACAAATTAGTAATTAATGATAATGGTTATCCGATATCCCGCGGTTCTAATGCGACAAGGGTAGAATGATTATTGGTCAAATAACACTTCGCAGTCCCAGTTTTGGAAAAATATCATTAAATTAACGATTATGATATAGTTATCGTGTAAATGAAGTGGTACTTGCAATAATCAGTAATCAGGATAATTGAGATATAGGAATATGTAATGGATAATACAATGACCGTTAAGTTGGTAATCGTTACACGAATAATGATGGAAATCAATAAATGGTTGTTAGAAATTTTTAGTAATTACGTTTGCTGGTAAAGAAAATATAATTTCAAAGGAACAAAGTAGGTATTCATTAGTCGTAATGAAAAAATATCGTGAATCCAATAATTACGTACTAACCAGCAACCAGTGTGTGCTGATTAATTAAAAGATTTGAAACAAGTTCGAAAATTGGAGAAAGTGTTCTCAGAAAATCCATTCCTACGCAGAACCGAAACCCACGTTTATGCCGTGTACATGCTCGTTTTGTGAAAGGAACGAGGCTTCTACTTAAAAGTAGCTAATTATGGTCTCGACAACGAGCGCAAGATGCGATAACGATTATAACCGTTCGTTGTATGAAACTCTAACCACGCGCAATTATCGTTGATTCAGAGCAACGCTTTTTTCCTTCACTTCCTACAACGCATCGCGTCCAACTCTTTTTAAGACATTATTTTTATTGTCTATTTGATGGTATTTAAATATGAAACACTAGTATTTTGGTGATAATATATATGTTCATATTTTTTTTTAATATGTTATATAAATGGACACAATTTTTTTTTATATAAATCATCTCGGTAAAAAAATTCATCAAAAATTATTCACGTACGATCGTGAAGCAGCAAAAATATGGTTCCTTCTCTTGCGGTAAAAGTGAGGACCGATTCGATAAACCGTGAAAACGGAAGCAAAAGGCGGCCATTTCCGGTGATGAACGTTACGCGAAGATGTCCTTCCCTCGTTTAAATTTACGATGCCTGGAGTTCCCTTCTACGGGAGCAGGATGAAGCGTAATGGGAAATATGCGATGACGATGGTCCATTCTATATATATCGGGTGTTCCAAAAATTGTGGGATGGGGATGATTAAAAAAAATAAATAAATAAAATATTGAAATTAAAAAATTAATGCTCACGATATTATTTATTTCGTGTAAGATACCAAATTTGTGCTGTGTGAACTAAAATTGTAATGAATACTTTTTTATTTATTTATTAAAAAATTTTATAAAAAGAAAAGTGTTCTAACTTTGGTGTACGTACATTTCAGAGGCAAAAGTAAACCTCCCAATTATAAAAAATTGTTATCCCACAATTTCAATTTATTTTTGCGAAAAGGTATCACACCCTTCCCCAATTGTACTACTATTTTCAGGACACTCTGTATGTATATACGTTGCAACGAACTCCACTGGGACGTGAAATCGATCCTGGAACTATCGTATTTGCATAGAAAGTTACACACACGCGCGAGAAACGTACCCCGAGTTACTCTTTCCCTATCCCTTTGTCTCTGTCCTACTACTTCCCTTTTCTTTCCTCGTTCTTCCATTTTTTTGTCTTTCTTACTTCTTTCTTCTCTTCTTCCTTCACTTTTTCTACCATCTTATATATAAGATATATATAATAAAAACTATACCATATATATAGAAGAAAATACTTTTCCTATTGCAATAATCCCCACGACCCTTTCTCACAGTTCCCACACAGTATTCTCTAGAATATTGACAGCATGACCTTGAGACATACCTACGCATTAGTCCGATATACGTGGGAAGACAACTGCGTAGGCAGACATTAGCGAACTTTGACGACACAACCCTAAAAAAAGAAACGCAATATCCCTAGCACATCCCCTACACTTTTTTTTTTAAATCACCAACAAACACTGTCAAACCAACAAATTTTCACTTCCTAACCTTAAAAAAAAAAATTGTCGACGAATCAGCGCGTGAAAAATTAAATTGCAAATTAAATTACTGCAGTGATACCTATACAAAACACGCAGGAGTTAAACGATTGTTAATGTGAATGTTCCACGAGATCGGAAATCTCAGCAATTTGTGCTATTCTTAATCGCACGATCTCGCACGACTCCGCTCGCACGCTCGTTAGTAGCGTTACGCGGCTAAAATCGAAAGCAAAGGCCAAAAGCGGTGCTTACGGGGGATAACCTATACGCGTTAGGTATGTACGCGCTAATGAGATGTTAAATCGTTTCGATCGATCGCCGGTGAATGAGGGTAATCGATAGAATGTGATTGCGAGTGGGGAATTCCGCGAGTCTCGCAAACGAATCGCCCGCGAATTATCGCGCTGCTCGCGAATTTACCCGTGGTGTAAATAAAAGAAGAAAAGTTGGAAAAAACAGAAACGCAAAATGGCGGGGCTGCGTGACCTAAATTTTCTTTTTTTTTCCGCGTGTTTTATCGGTATGATATTTTCATCGGTGAATTTTAAAATGAGGTAGACATAATTTTATGTTTCGTAACAAGTTTCTGATAAAATTGTGTACGGTTTTGTAAAAATAATATTTTGATTGTCGTATGATTATACTCATTGTGTATACAGGGTGTCCCGTTTTAAGTTAGCCATAGGGAAACTACAAGTAGAGTGGACGAATTGAAGGAGAAATATCGAAATTTGTTTAAACATTTTTCGATATTTCTCTTTAGATTCGTCTACTCTACCTGCAGTTTCTCGGTGGGTAACTTGGAATGGGACACCCTCTATACGAATATTATTTTTATATCGATATGTCATTGATATTATATATTATAGATAACTTAATATCGTATATACTCAGCCTTTGTATATCACCATACACAAATATATTAAATATATATCACGTTATATTTCATCCTAGACCTAAAATATATCATACACAAATATCATAAATAACCCACCATTCATTACAACCAAGTAATTACTAAGGATCAGACGAAGGTGTACGAAGGACGAATTTCCAACGTTCGACGAAGGGTGTCCCAACCCCTTACAGACTCAAGTGAGTCCAAGGGTAAGGAAGACGGAGAGTGGTATGAAAAATACTCAACTAAAGACAGGGTCAAAATTACGAGAGGGAGGGGAGGGGTGTTAGGTACCGCATGACGAGAAACCCTTCTCACTTGGTGCGCCACTAATAAATGGGGTGCGAACCCCTCGTCGCACAGGCAAAAACGTTTCGCGCCCTCGAAATTCGACCGTATTATCGAACCTTAATGCCTTGCGACGCGCTTCCACGATTTCTGAATAAAATATCGTCGTTGTCGCGTCGCTCACCTCATACATTTTAAATCCGGCAGCTTTATGTAATGCCACCCTAAGAAATGAGGTTTCACAATCTCCCTATCTTCTACTTTCTTTCTCTCTTTCTCGTCCTTATACTTTTCTCTCTATTTTTTCGATCAGACTTGGTTTCTTGGCTGGTTAACAGGAAATTGATTGGCCGGATAACGTTCTCGTTTGCATAGATCGCGTTATAGCTCGAACTTTTATTTTTAACGATTACTTCAGATAGATATACAGGGTGTCGAAAACTAATCGCCCTGCGGGTAATTCGCGTGTTCGCGTGGATGATTCGAGTCGAAAAGTCTAATACTATTTTTTGAAATTCGGCTTGGTTAACGAGCTATTAACTAAGAAAGATCGACGCTTCATGATTGGGTGATCTTTGTTAAGTCATAACTCGTTAACTAAGCCGAATTTCAAAAAATTGTATTAGACTTTTCGATTCGAATCATCGATCTTAACAAGTGGACTTTGCTTCGTCTGTGTGGTTCGAGACACCCTGTATAAGTAGCTATAATCATTAATGTATATTACTTTATACATATATCTTATAATACATACGGATATAATATATTTAGATATTATATCGAATATATATTTATTGAAATTTCATTTTAAAGTTCTCCGGAAGAGTAAAAAATGTCTCTCGAAAGTCACTACTCGAACTATCGCCGATATCCATTAGAGTCAAAGTTAGGTGGCGATAAAATGTGAAATAACTTCGCTCCACGTCGCTACCTGCACAATTTTTATCACATTCTCTCCCTCTCTCTTTCCACCTATCCGCATTTACCTATCTATGACTCCTACCTTCTCGTTAGACGCACGTTATTTATCGTCTCGCTCGTACTCTCTGCGTTTTGAGTGGTCGATAACGCTCTGGCAGCTGTCAACGACAGCGAAAAACTAGCGGCGTGAAATGTATCGACACTGACACGACAAGAGAGACTGCGACCAAAAGAGGATAAAGTGAGACTGCGAATGGAGAGAAAAGAAAAGAAACGGGGAATATTAAACGCAAACGAGAAAAGAAATTGTGGCTTTTCGATGAAAACTGGTGAAATGGTCTTTGGTGAAAGAAGTGATCAAGAAATTATTCCTTTTTCTATTAATTATTTGTACGAAAGAGAAAAGAAACTGTAATAAAACTGGATAAAGAGAAAGATAGATGAATAAACAAAGGAGTAGTAAAAAAAAATGGGGGGAAAGAACAAAACCAATCGGTCGGACGGACCAAGAAAAATCACGGTCGCCAAACGATTAATGTAAATTCGAGGTGTGCTCGGAGGGTTCCTCGTGTAACCGCAACTGAACGTTGCTAGACGCTAATTGGAAAGCAGCACGGCCTGGAAGAACTCGTGGTACCGCAACCTTGACCACAGGAAAAATCTCTTTTCCGCTTGAAACATTCCGCGCGGGCTTTTAATGTCCTCCTATGGTCACAGTTTTGTACTCCTTTCGCCTATTTGCTAGAAAATTCACCGAAACATAACAAACGTAATGTGTTCCTGTGGATATCAAAAAGTATAAGTATATGTCAATAACGGAAAAGGATATTTTTGGCTTCAAGATGAAAAATATGTTTTTAATCACGAGCAAATATCGTAAATAATTTATACCAAAGTACCAATTACACGAGTCATATAAAGTAACACAAATGAAGTAACGAGGAATAGGTATTTGGAAAGTGACGACAATCACAGCGTTGGACATAGCAATAAGAGATAAAAAAGAAAGCAATTATAACACAGTTTAGAATAGACATTAAGAATGTTTAATAGTCAGCCTTTGCCAATTAACCTGCCACACGCAAAAGGAGAACAAAAACCTGTCTAATACAGACGTAGTAATTAGTGGGTCTATTTAACAATAAGTTCTGTGAAAGAAAAAAGTAAGAGAGTGGAAGACAATGGCTAAAAAGAGAATGAGGACCAGGTTTTTACACTATTCAAACAGTTCGAACTAAATATTAAACAATAACCTACTCTGTCGAACAAACATCTATTAGTAAGTAATGATATATAATAAATATTAGCCAAATAACTCGACCTCTTTCTCGTACTATCATAAATATTCAATCTCTCGCTTCAAATATTATTCATATCTCGAATAAACTCCCAATAAATTCTATCATTACTTTCCAAATTTATTTAACATCATTAAAGATCGATCACTCTTATCCCAATCAAAGCCCATCCAATACCAATCGAAGCAACATTCGACCGACACAAAAAAACCCTCTTTCGAACATCATTACGGAATTACACGAACTGGAATGATCCTTATGAAAAATTAAAAGAAAAAAAGAGAGAGGATTAAAAAAAAAAAAAAGAATTTTCAAACTTAAAGCTCGCTTTTGAAGAGCAAAACGCTCGCTTATGAAACGATATGGAGCTTACCGTGGCCTGGAATATCGAGAGGTCAATTTTATCGGAGCTGCCGTCCCCACTTTCGATCCATCGACTGGACCTTCGTTCGAACTTTCAAGTGCGATCCATTGTGGTCCACATATTCACGACCGAATCCATATCTCTGGGCAACGTGTATGCAGTTTGCTTGAAAAGGGTGAGAGGGGGGAGAGAGTGAGAGAGATACTAGTGAAAAGAGAACGAGTGAGAGAGAAGGAGATGGAAAGAGATGGGGGGGGTAACGGGTGGTTTCGAGGGTTTACATGACGGCAGTACGAGAAAATCGAGTGGGTACATACGTTAAGCTAGATTACGTGTCCGCCGGCCAGATTGCGAACGTTGTATCTGTTGGATTTATTAAGCAGCGTCATATATAACCGTTCGATGCGACAGGTTCGTCCTGGAGACGGTGAAATCACAATTCCCAATGTACCACACGTGATGTGTGTCCGTACTGGTTGGAACCTAGAGAGATTTCCACCCGGCTGGTGGCTCGACCGGGTTATAAATCTTACTCCTGATTAGTTTTTACTGCAATTTGTGAACGTCCGGGATTGTGGGCTATATGCATTGCATCCTGTTTTATGGGTAAAAGGGGGCGAGTTTCGTTTTAATTATATGCGGAATTGTTTCGAAGCTTCGGTGACGTCGAATATGGGAAGGGATCGTTGGGGTGACCCTCGTATTACACGGGTTTGATCCAATGCAATTTGAATACTGTGGAACTATTCCAGGTTGTAGTATTGTTACAGAGGGTCAATCTCGTCTTCTGTATTTTATGTATTTTATTGGAAATGCTATTTGCTGTCGATAGTATTCCCAATACTTACATATATTACTTTTACAATGGTAACATGTTTTGCGTAGTTCAATATAGTGGCGCTGTAGTCGATGGAAAACTTCGTATTTGAAATTTGAGGTTATGTTCAAATCACACCACATAGAAAATTCTAGATATCTCCCCATTGTGTAATGTTTTACAGATTTAGAAAAGAAGGAGATTACTCGATTCTACAGTGACCGATGACTCTGTTTTTTTTTGGTTTATTTGTTAATACTATTACAATGGTTGCCCATTGGCCCAGTTTCAAAATTCTTTTATTATTATTATTATTAAAATAGATTTATACTCGTAAATTCATATCGAGTTTAATTTCTGAAATAACAAAAATGTTTTTTTTTTCCATTTTAACAAAACGGAAAAGTAATAAATATGTAAAGAGATAGATACATATTTTATAAAAATATTTAATGGAACTCGTAAGCTCTTTCCTTTCACATCCAACAACTCGTCGAGTAGTTTAAATCCAACGCTTTCGATATAATCGGCACGATATTACGATCTTTCTTCGTTGACTTTTTATTCCGCGATACTACTCGAGGTTAATATAACCAGTCGTGATGCGGAAAAACGTTACTTTACAAACGCTACGTAGAAGACCACGGTATAAATTTTTGCGTTATTAGGAGGACGCTACTAGAACGCGAAATGTGCACGTCGGACTTTCTCCTCTTTTCCGTCTTCGTCTCTTACTCTGATACCGCATTAGCGCGAATGCACCGAACCGAAAATTCATGGACTCATTAAAAAGCAGCAAGGGAAAGAAAGAGAGAGAGGGAGAATAAGAAAAGCGTACGGGACGGGAAAATTCTTATGCGACTCCTTTTTTTCATTCCAAGGAGCGATGCATAATTTATGTTCAGGGCTGATTTTCTCTCTCTTTATTTCCTTCTTCGTAGTTACGTTCGATGCCGTTTCCGTGTTTCTTCTTTCTCCTTTCCGTCATTCCAGAAATTATTTCATTCTGAATTATATGTCGTTTGAAATATAAATGTGTATTATAAGATTGTAATTCTAGAAATACTAATGTATAATAGTCTACTTACTCATGTAGCAATAGTAATGTATGTTATACATTAGTATCACTATCTAATCTATCATTTGAGTCTTGGATTGGAACTCGAATGTTCCGATTTAATAAAAAAAAAAAAAAAAGAATTTGTTTCTGTGACTTCAATTTAAATCTGAAAGAGCCTAAATGATTAACTTAACAAGAAACGTAAAGACATTATTCCCAGGGTTGTTTTTAACTTTACCGTGAGCAGTTTCGTCCGTCGACAATGACCTCGTCCCAATTTCGGAGCTCTAACAGGATTTTCGTGGCGCTAGAATGGAAGTCGCAATGGTGAAACGTTGTACGCGAGTCGCACTTTAACAGGTGACCCGTGTACCTGTTTTTCGTCCTCATACAGGGTGTCCCCATTTAACTTGTTATAATCAGGTTGTATTCGTTGCATGTCATTTTTGTGATGTTCCAAGAAGATATTAATATTAACGACCAAATTTTTAGGAAGGAATAGAATGTTCCTAAGTTAATGGATCGTAACAAATGTTAGAAAAATAATCACCAATCTTATCGAAAGAGTCAATTGACAATGAACTTCAGGTTTTCATTAAAGGGAATATTGTCACGAAAGTATGAAAGGACTGTGAATGTCGCGAAGTTTTTCAATTATTGTACCGCAAAGTCACAGAATTGATTTTCGTAGTCGATGAAGTAACAGTGACAGTGAGACTCGTAAGAAATGAGAGAGAGTGGGAGAGAGGTGTGCACGAGAGTGTCACGTAGCTTTAATTACGTCACTTATCTGCAGCACTAGACAACGTTTTCCAATAATTACCACGAAACCCTTCGAGCACGCTTTAGTAACTAAAAGGAGCAAAGCTAATCGATGCTATCGATGAAACGACCCCGTTCAAGTTTCCACCCTCGCCTTCTTAGCCATCCACCCCCTCTCAGAAATAATCCAGGCATTTGCCTGATGACGGTGAAATTCGATGATGGCGCTTGTTTCGATGATCTCATCTTGATCCGTTAAATGTGTCAATATATCCATCTAAGATTTATTAGCATATATACCGGGTGTTTCGTAATACATAAAACATATATACTTTTATATATATAGAAAGAATTCGTAGATTTTTTAAATTTTAGGGTGTTTCGTTTAAAAAGAAAAATTATTTCCCACTCAGAGATTAAGTTAACGCTTTAACACAATCCTGAGAAATTAAGGAGAGACTTCTTTACGTTCTGACCCTTCTTTAGCAGTAATTAAAGATTTTACTACCAAATGTAGACCTAATTTGTTTAAAAAAAGTTCGTACTTTAATTACTTTACACATATAAGTCACATTTCGATAACAGTCGAAGCATTAACCTAATCTTTACTTTATATTTCCAATCTAAGTCCTATAATACTAAAATTGATTACAAAATTTAAACCGACTTAAATACCATCACCCTTTCCTATACGAGACACGTACACTCTAATCTTCAAATCAAACGCACGCACGAACTCTCCCGGTATAACATTAGAACCTATTTCGATCCCATTCGCTGAAGAATGTCACGACGACACTTGTACCACAATCCTTAGGTATTCCGATCCAGCCGCGTATTCCATTTTCACGCCATCGATAAAACATATTACTCTTCGAATCGCGATGTCCGTATAAACAGCTATTATAAAATAGAATGCAAGTATCCTTCGGGCAATGAATATCAATGGAGAGAGAGAGAAACGATGGGGAAAGACGGAGTAGAGTTCTTGACGTTGGTAGGGTGAGAAGGTAGATCTTCAAAGAACGGTAGGGTGAAAGAATCGCTCATTCGGTATATACAGGGTGTATCAAATAAAGTCATCAATTGATTTAACAAATTTGTTCATAAAATGTTGACTTTTTTTTTATACAGGGTGTCCAGTTCCAAGTGACCAAGCCAACCACCACATGTACACATCAATGACTTGAGTCGAAAAGTCTAATACCATTTTTCGAAATTCAACTTAATTAACGAGTTATTAGCTATCAAAGATTGGCCAATTACGGCGATTAGTGAAAGAAGGCCGTGATTGGCCGATCTTTGTTAGCTAATAATTCGTTAATTAAGTCGAATTTCGAAAAATGGTATCAGACTTTTCGATTCTAGTCATTGATGCGTACATGTAGTTCTCCGCTTGGATACCTGGAACCGGACACCCTGTAGGTGAAAGAAGAAATCTTTTAATTAAAAAAAAAGTAACGATAACAAAAACATCAGGAATCACGATAAGAGTACAGTTCGTCATGGTTCACCCCGTAGAAGAAACACAGGGAGCATGTTCGCGAACGTAGTGACGGATTCTGGGAGAGTTCGAGTTCAATTTTCCAATTTCCCGGGCTGTCACTCTCCCCTTCGTGGCCGTTCGTACGGAATATTTCCTCCCCGATTCTCCGGCACAGAGGGTTGATTTCTCCTGTCTCTCAAGACAGGAGAGAAAGGCCCTCTCAGACTCTCGTACGGTCCTCTTTTCTTTCTTGTCCTCATCCCCAGCAGCTGGTACTACTACAGGTGCTGGTACTTCGTGTTGGTGCTGCTGCGACGGTTATTTAAGATCCCGCGGGCGTTCCTCTCTTCTGTTTTAAAAATCACTCCAGCCCGCTTAGTATGCCGAGATGGCTCGCGCTAGTCGACTGTGATATTGCCTTAGCGTTACTCTTACCCTATCCGCCACCATTTTCTCCACCTCCGACTCCACCTCCGACTTCTCCTTCTTCCCTTTTGTCTTCTATCGAGCCACCTGAAACGTTCCTTCATCCGTTTCCCCTTTCTCATCTCGTTTCGCCGTATTCCGTGCGATCTAACATACCGACATTCAGGAATCCACGAATGCCGGATTTAGGGATGTGTATAGGATAGGTATTGCCTTGGGTTTTCACGAAGTACAAATTACTTTCCAGGGTACTACATTCGCCTTTGAGATTTCCTCGAGGCTACGTTGGTACATAGCCGTGTCTTCGATCATTTTCACGATATACCGCCGAGTTCTGGCAGGTGGAGTGGAAGGGGGTGAGAGTTGACGGGAAATGAACGATTATGTTCTCTAGAGGCAGGCTAGGTAGAAAAGGGGTATTAATTTGTTATTTTCTTTTTTATTGTAACGGTATGAGTGTACACGATGATGTAGAAAATAGCTTGACCAAGCAAGTAATAATGAAGTTTTCATTATTAGTTGTTATTACGTGTCAATTAAGGTAAAACAAAGTTCATTTGTTTGTTATTAATACCCTCTCTTCAGTCTTTCCGATCGATATTGCGGAAGAAGCGAATCGAAAATTGTTTGAAAGGAGACTACAAGTTTCTAATTACAAGACCTGTAACCAACAGCACCTGGTTCGATTACGCGAGCCATGGAGTCTGAGTGCTTTGAGTCCTTTAACCTGGTCGTGACTCGAAGAGATGCTTGGAAAAGGACTGACCAACGTACCATTGGCTTTTGCACTAGTCGGTTTCTACGAAACCGCGTGATCGAAGAGCGTTTCTAAGCAATCTGCTAGGGCCTTCCACTTTGCTCGATGGTTAAGTGGATATTCTGGTTTGTGGGCACGGAAAGGCTAAAACTGTTTTCCTATTTTCTTGAAGGTTAAAGTATCCAAGATGTGTCCAGAACATTTTATATTGATATTTGAAGAAATAGTGAAGTTATGAGTTAAGTGAATTCGAAATTTATACAATTTTGAGTGGTTCGAGAGCTGACGCATCTATATCTCGAAAGTCAACGAGGCAATCGTGTTAAAATTTTACGTACATATAGAGCCAACATTCTTCCATCACTGATATTAAAATCAACACCAAATATAATAGATTTTTTTTTTAATGAACAATGCTCTAATTTTTTCGATCCCATTCGTTAACTTCACTTTCAAGTGCCATTGTTTCGAAATGTTTTTATTTATCCTCTCCAGACGAAATAAAATTTATCGATTCATATTTTTCGGATTACTCCCCGATCAGTAAATGCAGCATTCTTTTTACTAACTTCTATCGAACGTTTCATAATTCGAAAATAACGAAGTACTTTTATATAAAAAAAAGTTTTTTAATACAGTGTATTAAAGATAAGTATACTTGTAAAAAAATTGAAGCAATCACGATAAATATCACATTTTCTATAAAAGAAAATTCCAAAGTGTCATCCCTTCAACCGTACGATCGTAAGCGGTTTGATACGTACGAACGAACGAAAAATTCATCGAAACGTGTCGCGTTACTTGGCAACAAAGGAAGAGAGCTATCTTATAGATTCTTTGAACGATAAAAACTCAGTTACAAAAAGAAGCTTATTTCAGTTTTCTACCAATAACCCGTCGTAACACGTTACGTTTCAGTTCTCTCTCTCTTTAAATCTCCAATAGGTCCAAGAGGATCGCGATCGAAGCGTTTTCTCGTCTAATCGGATCTAGATCGCTGCGAGAGTTATCGCTGAGAGGGCAATAGGTTTCCGAGAAACTCGTCCACGATTCGAGTTTCTCGCCGTTGCTGACGCGGTTCTCGCGACGAAGAACGTGACACGGTTAAATCCGTTTAACGATAATTAAGATCTCGCGAATTCGCTAGGGGACACTGTGAATCGTGAGATGTTGAAGACTGGACAGTATGGCAAATTACTAGAAGAAATCAATAGATATATATAAAATGTTATACAGGATGTTCGATTCCAAGTGTTCCAGCGGGAAACTATATGTACACATCAATGACTAGAGTCGAAAAGTCTATTACCATTTTTCGAAATTCGGCTCTGTTAAATAGTTATTAACGAAAAAAGATCTGCTAATCTGTAATTGGTTGATTTTTGTTAGCTAATAACTCGTTAACTAACTCAAATTTCGAAAAATGGTATTAGACTTTTCGATTTAAGTCGTTGATGTGTACATGTAGTTCTCTGCTTGGTCACTTGGAACCGGATACCCTGTATATTATATATTTTATAGATGTACCAACTACTGGCAAAAAGAACAGATTATTCGACTTCAAATTTTAATATTATTCATGGACGTAATATAACGTAATTAATTGACAGAACTGACCAATTGGTCAAAAGTGTTGTCGGTACATCTCTAATTATTAAGCAATATTATACAATATTGTATATTTTATATGTTAGACACGTCACTTTTTTCACAATAATTTTTTTTTTTTATTTATTTTCACCACACGAGAACATAACGAGAATAGCGTTGAAAAGCCTTCCACGACGAAAGTATTTCGACCCGTCGACCGAGATGTCCATCCAGCGGAAAATCATCGATTCGTTTTAGCTTGCTCGCACCTCGATCGAAGAGCTGGCTACCGTGAGATATTTTCTAGCGGGAGGAAACTTTAAATATAAATTAACGATCACCTCTGCGATCTCTTGCGCTTTATCGACCGTTGACGGAGCCTTGAGTAAAATGAACAACGTTTTTGCCGCTGTGGGGTCAAGTTTGCTCTTTCATTTCTTGAATTATATTTGAAAAATTGTAAAAAGTATAAATTTATAGATCGTAAATTATATTAGAGAAAATCAAAGACTTATGAGCAGTTATGTAAAAAAAATAAAATAAAATACATTTTTTTAATTATCAAAATTGTACTTTTGTTAATGTATATTTATAATAATTAACACATTTTTGAAAATATCTTCCCCATTGGGAAGAATGGTGCAATATGGCAACGCTAGTGCCAACTTGGATAATATTATCATAGAATTATGCATAAAATCTTCTATCTTTCCATAACACTATGATAACAACTTAATTCTAATGAACGTGGTAATGTAAATAATGAAGTTGCAGGAATCTTTCCACCCTGCTATACCAAACTAAACACGACTCTATCTACCATCGCATAATAACAGCCAAAGAGATTAATTGCGGTTTACAAACAATTAAGACCATCGAAAAGTGCTTGTTAGCAAACAACTCATTTCTACAAGATACGGTATTTGCGGCCTACTCGAGAAACTTTTTTTTATTCATAGTCAACGAATTTCTTCGAGTTAACTTTCTTTTCGAATTCACTGGAAACAATTAAAAAAGCCTAACGATTCGTAAAAGATTTGTAAACATTGTCATCCCTTAAAACGAGAAATTTCATGCAAATATAACGATTCAATTAAACATCTTGTGTATTACGTAGAAAATGGTCGTAAAACAGAAGAACGAATACTTAAATTAAATTAAAAAAAAAAAAAAAAAAACTAGTTTCCGAATATAGGAAGACGATAATTTCGTGGGACGGTTCCGTGTTAACGTTAGCAAAAGCGCTACACCGGTTGCATCGAAATAATGAGATTCACGAAACATCGCGTGTCGCCGGTAACTTCTATAAGAACTTCGCTTATAAATACACTCGCTGTCAAAAGTTTGGGATACTCCAAGGACCTGCTCTCGAGGAGACATTAAAATATTTGTAAAAGAAATTTGCAGAATTTAGAAACACACATTTTATTTATTTAATAAATTCCCAATCACTTATTTTCGTAAATGAGAAAACCATTAATTAATATACGAAGACGTATTTAATCGAGTCATATTTCTCGTGCAAACAACGTTGCATTACACCCCCACCCTCTGAAAAAAAAGGAAAACCGAGGGATTCGGAGAAATCAATACTTTTCACGTGCCAACTGCCGTGTGGGACGCATCTAACGCCTCGTTGAACTCTACACGGCGATCCCGCAATAGGGATCCTATTCGACGTCGTTTTCGTTACAGGAGGAGATCGAGTTGCGAACGTAATCGGAATGACACCCAGCGAGTTTCGTGTCGCGGCAAAAGCGTTCTCGGATGAAGGCTACGAGCGATGCGACCGCGAACACGACACGTCTGATTCGAGAAAGTGAAGAACTTTCTTTCGGACGAAGTATTATCGTTTCTCTCTCTTTTTCCCTAGTTCTTTCTTCGTCGAATAAAAGTTTCAGGTCGTCTTTGATCTACGTGCAATTTCTATGTTAAGGTGACCCTCGTATAACACGGTCTGGAAATTGCAAGAGTACTTTTTGTGCGATATAAAACTTTGGGTGAAATTAACGGGAGAGTCCTTTTCCCGTGGATAGACAATTTCATTTTGGGTTAAAGTGTACCCCTATTTTGGGTACAGAATTATTAATATACCAACGGTATTGATATGTGAGAGAGTACCTAGATAATATAGAATATATGCGATATAATTATATTTAATATATTCAATTACATGCCATAAACTATCTTTATATATTAATAAATTATAATATATTTTATCGAATAATAAATGGAAAAAACGAAGGTCGGTATTGGGGACCCCATGGGGATTCGATCCTACGACCTTCGTCACGGTAAGCTAGTTCTTTACTACCTGAGCAACAGTACACTTGTCATAACCAATTTTGTTTATCCATTTCTACTCACTATGATCCTTGAATTCTCTAATATAAATCTTAATGTCATATTACATTGAAATTATACATATTTAATAATGTACAAAATAATTATTTTCCACATTATTATAGCTTAAAATATTTTTATCAACCAATGACACATGTATGCCTACATACTCTCTCACAGATTTACACAAAAAATGTTAATAGAAAAAGAATAAATGCTTGTAAAAAAGTAGAACAAGGGAAGGCTGGAAGCTTTTTCAATTAATTTCTAGGACGATCGCAGATGCGAAGTATCGTTGTCGAACACCGTTCGAATATAAGTACAGGAGTTAATTACCATTCCGTGCTCGTTTTAAAAGCAAACTAACGTAGATGAGGGAGAAAGAAGGGAAAAGCGTTGGAACATTATCGTGTAACGAGTGAAATTCTCCACGGCGTCGCTCGATTTATCGGATAAGTGACCATCTTCGAAGGAAGGCATGGGAAAAGAAAAGAAGGGAAGAAAGAAAAATAGAAGAACGGTAGGAAGGAAGGAAAAGACGAATCGATTAAATCTGTTCACATCGAAAAGCCCTTCCTCGACGGGTATTCTCCCTTCGTTAGGGAGTTTTCTCGCTAATGCTTCTTTCACCACCATCGGCCACGATGCACTCTCGGTGTGATTCGATTTCACGCACTATTTGCGTCGAAATAAAAGCAGGAACGAACAACAGTAGAGTCGCAAGTTTTAGGGGATTGATGCGAAATTTTATATTAAAAGAGTCATTTTCGTGAATAAACGGTCGTATTTTTAAACTCATTCCATTGTTCTTTTTTTTTTTTTTAATAGGTCCCTCGCAATATTTGCGATTAAAATTAATGATTTAACTGTTCAGTGAACGGTAAAAACACAAATTATGCGGACAAAGTAACTTTGAATAATTTATTCGGAGACAACAGCTGATGAATACGTTTAAAAATATTTCTTTCCAGTTATACAGTCGCGATTTCTTTCGAATAAACTTTCTTTCCCTCTCACAGATTTCGGATACAGTAACGAGAGAAAAATAGCCGAACAGTTCGTAAGAGGAAAGGCTCACGGTAGCCGTAATTTTACCTTCTTCAAAAGTTACTACTCGTAAGGACGGGAGAGCACAGGTGCGAACATTCGCGAGACGATCCGCAAAAGTTATCTAAGTTTTACGTTATCTAAGTTGTGTGCTGCCTTGGAGAAACGGTCTTTTCCGATCGATGAAAAATATTTAAGCGTAAGAAGATTGGGATACTATCACAGTATTTACTTTCAATTGACAGTTATTTTATTTTAATATTTGCGAGAAATAAAATTTGTTTAATTATATCTTATAGAAAATTATAATTTTTTTATCACGTATGCCAAGTATTAAAAAAAAAACATTGAATTTACTATCATTAATAAATAATAAATTTCTATAAGTGATTTTATTAGTCGACAAATATATGAGCTATTTTGACTTCTTTGATTGTTCTAGTATTAAAAATATTGCCTTTCCAAAGAAGAAAAACAAAATCAATAATCACTTAGTTGCCTGTCAAAAAAAAAAACTTTTTTTCTAATTAAAAATATTGCTTTTCCAAAAAAAAAAAAATAATCATTTAAAATTGCCTGTGTCTCCAAAGAAAAAAAAATCTTTTTTCCCCAAGAAAAAATATATAGTCATCTAAATAAAAAAAAAATTGCTTTTCTAAAGACAAAAAACCAAAATAAATAATCACTGTTTTTTCCCAAGGGAGAATATATAAATAAAAAAAAAAAAAAACAATAATAACTTAAAGTTGCCTGTATCTTTGAAAAGAATCTTTTTTCCCCAAGAAAAAATATATAGTCATCTAAATAAAAAAAAAAATTGCTTTTCCAAAGACAAAAAACCAAAATAAATAATCACTGTTTTTTCCCAAGGGAGAATATATAAATAAAAAAAAAACAATAATAACTTAAAGTTGCCTGTATCTTTGAAAAGAATCTTTTTTTCCCCCAAGAAAGAATAGCCATCGAAATAGACATTTCTTCGCAAAATGGCTTCTCCAGTCGCAGTCCAGCCGTCGATCATCGATTTCCAGCGATACGAGCAACGTCGACAAAGTGATATCGATTACATCACGCTCTATGATTCCGTATACAAGCGAGAGTGAACGCGTTTACGAGTAAGTAGGCCATTCTTCCGTTCGCGTCGACACAAAAGCCTCCGAGCCAACTGGCGAATAATGAAGGAGGTTTGAAAAAAAAGGAAAGAAAAAAATGGGAGGAGGGGGAGAGAAAGGAAGAAAAAATGACGAAGACGAATCCGTAGTGGGTACTCATAGCTCGCAGTATACGTGGGATAGTTTTTCCATCCGGTTTCCATCCTCTAATTTTCTCGATATCCTATGAACGATCCATCCCGAGCTATTGTATTGTTCGCGCGTCGATTACGTTCATTGTCTTCCTTGATAAAGCGTTGAAAAGAGAAAAAGGGGGAAAGAAAAAAACAGGGGGTCTTAAACAATCTGTTTTTTCAACGATCCATCAATTTCCAATCGATCGAACATTTCTTTTTTTTTTTTTTTCTTATAAAAGAATGTAGGACTTGGTGCAAAAATTATAATTGAAATTTAAACGACGAGATCGAGCTATTTTTTATCTTTTCCGATGTATTCTATCGAATATTTTAGTTATTTGATCGAAAAGTTGTCTTAATTACATTTAACAAAGGTTAGCTTCAACGTTATTTAGTTCAAAAGATATTTTGAAAAATATTCGATTGTAGGTATTAAAATACCTATATCGTTTTGGCGAAATGTATTCCATTGTATGTAATCCAAATCCGCTTAACGTATCGACAAAGTCGTTTATAATAAAGATTTATTTGACAACGAGAAGAATTTAATTAAATTTTCCTGCATTGTAAAATATATGCTCGAAATTAAAATATACCATGCGAAGAATGGATTGAAATGTATAAAAAAAAAAAAGTTCGTTTAAAATTTTTATTTAATTAGCACTCGCTTCGGGTAGGTATTCACAAACGTATGGGACATGTAATTAAGGTTGGTATTCTCCGAATATCTTAGGTGTCTTCTCGAGAAAATTCGCATTCTCGGGGTAGAACGCGCCCGTGGAGGAGTATCATCGCCTAGAAAATTAGTCGAGCGTACAAATTGACCCGCATATCCTACCCTATTACCGGATCGACGACTCTTTTATCGATAACTCGCGTTGTGCACGAGTCGAGAATAGAAACACGCTTGGAACGTTTCTTCGCCGAAAACACGAGCCTACTTTTCGGAACCGTTCAATGGAAAGATGATTTCAGCTTCGCTACACTCTATTTTTTTTTTTTTTTTTTGTGACATCGAACAGTTTTATATATTTTTGTCTTGATATGTTAGGTATTCATAATAATTTTATTGAGAGTATTAAATATTCCGAAATTTTATAAGTAGCTAACAAAACTATTGTTCATAATACATATTTGAAAAAAATTTTTAAATATCTACTGCATAAAAAAATTCCAATAATATATTTTATAAATCAATAATTGGGAATACATCATATTTAATCACTTTATTATATATTTAATATTTTATGTCCACTTGTAATTCACCCAAGGATTAGGGGATCGAAGTCACGCGATATTTTCCCCCAATTTTATATTATTTTTCCAGGTGAAACGTATAAACCGAAAATGTAATCCGAATATGCGTATTTTTTACCGTCAGAAATATTCAGATAAATGGAACGACGGGTTTGTAATACTTTTTTCGAAAACGTAATACAATTTCATTGGTTTTATGATTCCTTGATACTATGTCGTCCTGTCACGTTTCCAAATCAGTTTATCTTACTTATTTTCCCTGCTTACGACCACGTATACCATTTTTTTTGTTCAACTCTATATAACTATCGATTAAAATATATTTATCATTACAAATTTTCATGTACATCTATATGTAATTTTTCTATTAGGAATTATTTGGGAAAAACATATCATTTTGATGAAAAAAACAAATCAGATTTAGAAAAATATAAGAAATCGCATCTGGCAACCCTGGACCAGTCATTCTAACAACCACGGAATTTTTGTCTATCATTTACTAATTAGAAAAAAAACAACAATGTTGAAACAATTTTTCAAAAATGTCAATTCGATCATTTAAACGAGAATAATTTAAAAGAAAATTCTCAATCGTCGATGAAGCCAATTCGCGACTTTTCGCAATCGCGAAGCAAACGAATGATACGAGTGGAAAGCCATCGGGTAAAGAGAATCGTCTAATTTATCGGAACGCGTACTTCGCTTGCTCAAACGTACGGATTTTCTCGATTTGGATCCTATCTCCCTTTCTTTCCCTCTCACCGGTGGTAGCCAGGTTCGATAGACTGTGTGCCCGGTGGAAATTCGTTATCTAAATTGAGCCTCATTTCGCATAGCTACCTCCAGAACGGGTTTCCGAGCTCGACCAATTCGTCGAAATAAATTAACGCGCTGCTCTAATTTTCGTACTTAACGAGCCCCGAGCAATTATATTTCACCTGACTCTTTCTCCTTCCTCTTATTCCTGCGCGCGCATACGAATATCCACGTGTATATGTCTATACGTATGTCGAGAGTACACATGTGCGAGTGTATGTACGGATTTGTAAGAAGAGAGAGTAGTCAGAAGTGAAAATGTTCTACCGATACATGGTTTCATGCCAAAATATGGCTTGCTAAGATAATTGGTACTATCTTAAGCATTTATGAAAGCATACCCGTCAAAGGGTAATCGTGGAAATTAGAAATGAGATGAAATTAATTGTTTTCTTGAGTGTTGTATAGGTGATCCTTGTATAACACGGGTAGAAAATTGGGAAAATTCAGTACAAGGCGACACATGGCGAGAATTTGGAATGTGTTACATATAGAAAAGCCAATTTCTAAGATTTAATTATGTTTGTTACACGAGTTTGTATAATACCCTAATTTTGTCACTATTTTCTAACAGTGTTATATAGAGGATTTTTTTTTAATTAATTATTTTTTATTTTATCGTATGAGATATGAAGAGTAATTCTTTTCACGAGAAGAAGGAATTTCTATTCCCTAACCTAAAATCTTCATTTATTTCCAAATACCCAAAAATACTAAAAGAAGAGACTTCGGGACCTACTTTTTTGACGGATTACAAACAGAAGATAGTAGAACGGTGCAAACACGAAATCGAATCTTCGCAATTTAATCTCGATCACCTAGACAGACTTCCTCTGTCTTCTTCTCCTCTTTCTAACCAACAGACGAACGTTCTCAGCGAGCTGGATTGCGCTGGCTGCCTTCCTACCCCTGACTAAGTTGCCGACATAGACGGTCTACGGATAAATTGGCAAAGTTCTCCTATAATATTTCACGAGGTAGCGCGCGGGAACCTTTCGTAGAAGAGAGAGAGAGAGTGAAAATGGGAAGGGGTGGACTCGGTTGGACTCATTTCGCAATTGCATTGTTTCCATGTAGACGAGAAAGAGTTAGAGAGTGGGAGAATGAGTGAGAGGGGGGGATGCAAACTTTCGTTCACGACATCGTTAAAATCGTTAAGGGAACTCCGGAGCAACGGTCGCCGGCTACGGTGGCAAAGGCGGCTCGTTAAACGAGACCACGAGGCCGAGAGCGAGTTATCGATAATTCTGCTTATCCGCCTGGGAAAAGACGTTTCGCGAAAGCGTCGATGTCTACCGATTATCGGTTTGCATTCTATCGAGCCTTGTCTCATGAGGTTTTTCTTAACAAAGATATTTTTTTTTATCAATATTTTATCGTTATATGGTCATCCAACTTTGTCAGACTTATTGGATGAGTATAGTGTTCAATAGTATTTAATAATAAAATAGGATTAATTTTTAAAATAATATTAAATATGATTTTCCTTTCTTAATCCATTGTATCATATCGCGTGGGAGAACCCAGCACGATCGGAAAAACTACATCTCGTCTAAATGCGCATCACTTGCTACTTTACAAAATGGCCGACACCTTCATTGTCTCTTACCTTTGTCGAAGACTTCTGCGCCTACCAGGTACCAGGATCCGGAAGATAGACCGCGTTCCTCCAACAAAATCACTCATACCCGCACTTTTTCTATTACGACACTGATTTGACAAGAAAAATTACACGATTACAATAAACTTTATAATTAAAAAAAACGCAAGTTTAAGATCGCGAACTACGCGACTACTCGCTTGACCGTTCCGAAAGCGAGAGAACGAACCGGTGGAACGCGCGACGATTGGCTCGTGCCATAAATCACGTGATTACTTCTGCATGGTGGCGCCATCAAAAATTAACCGTATCCAACATGGTGACCATAAGCGAAGACTTCTGCGCCTACCAGGTACCAGGATCCGGAAAATGGACTGCGATGTATCCAACCTAAACACTCACACTCGCACTTTTTCTATTCCAGCACTGATTTCACAAAAAAAATTACAATAAACTTAATTATAAAAAAAACGCAAATTTAAGATCGCGAACTACGCGACTACTCGCTTGACCGTTCCGAAAGCAAGATTACGAACCGGTAGAACGCGCGACGATTGGCTCGTGCCATAAATCACGTGATCACTTCCGCATGGTGGCGCCATCAAAAATTAACCGTATCCAACATGGTGACCATAAGCGAAGACTTCTGCGCCTACCAGGTACCAGGATCCGGAAAATGGACTGCGATGTATCCAATCTAAACACTCACACTCGCACTGTTACTATTCAGACACTGATTTGACAAGAAAAATTACACGATTACAATAAACTTTATAATTAAAAAAACGCAAGTTTAAGATCGCGAACTACGCGACTACTCGCTTGACCGTTCCGAAAGCAAGATTACGAACCGGTGGAACGCGCGACGATTGGCTCGTGCCATAAATCACGTGATCACTCCCGCTGGGTGGCGCCATCGAAAATTAACCGTCGCCATTTTCGAAGACATTTTTATTATTTGAAAAATAATTCACTCACTCACTTAGAAAATATAAAAGACTTTAGAAAACATTCCCCTATACTTTACCGATCATCTTCGATTACATTTATACGTATTGACGACGAAAAATCTCGAACCTCGCCGAAATTCTTTGTCTCCGAGCCGAGTGACCATAAGCGAAGATTTCTGCGCCTTCCAAGTCCCAGAATCTGGAAAATGGACCGCATTTCTCCAACTAAATTACTCACGCCCGCACTGCTTCTATTCCGATACCGATTTTACAAGAAAAATCACTCGAAAACAAAAAACTTAATTACAAAAAACCGCGAAATTAAGAGCGCGTAAAACACGACTACTCGCTTGACCGTTCCGAGAGGAAGAGAACGAGCCGGTCGCTCGCGCGACCGTTGGCTCGTGCCACAAATCACGTGATCACCCCCGCTGGGTGGCGCTATGAAAAATTAACCGTCACCGTTTTCAAAGACATTCTTATTATTTGATAAATAATTCACTCACTAGCTCAGACAATATAAAATTCTTTGAGAAACATTATCCTATGTTTTACCGATCATCCTCGGTTCCATTTATTCGTATTGACGACGAAAAGTTCCGAATTTCGGCGGACTACTTTTTCGGCGTTTTCTTTCTCGTCAGACCGGGTGACCACACGCGGTCCTGGCGCTTGGAAGGGGTGGTAACGACGTTGTTTAATGTGTATCCAAGATAATTACGCCGTCAGCATAATTATTTTTATTTGAATATTATTTTTTTATATTATATTGTTTAATATTATTACTTATATTACTTAATATTATATAATATTATTAATTACTCGCTACAGACCAATCGGTGGTCTATAAATGAGCGGGAATTGGCGTGATTGGCGACCGCGACGTTTGCTGGTAAGCAACGGCGACTTTGATAGGCTTAAGAGTCGCTCTCTCTCCGATACATGGTCGAAAATATAAGAAAACTAATATGCGTCGTTTATTGTAAAAGTTTTGTAACTTCGTATTTTTTAAATATGTATTTTATTTTTGCTTAATAGAATCACAGCCATATCTCTCATTATGAACTCGCGGTTATGACTTTAACTGGCTAGATATTAGATGGCTGAAGTTTGAAAGGAATCGTCTTTTAGAATTTTAATTTAACACTTAATCTTGACACACCCTTTTATAAAGTAGATTTATCTAAAAAAGCAAGGACGACAGACCCACTGTATCCCCACGTAAAGAAAAATATAATATAGAATACAGAAAAATAACAATTTATATAAAACATGTATAAATTTATTAATTCTTGTACGTTTGTATGGTCACCTTTGAGAGGTAAGATTGTAGAGAGGGAGGTCGATGGAGACCGAAACAGACGTCTTCTTGTGACGGTTTAACAAGTTGTATTATGAAGAACGAATAAGATATTATTCGAGATATAATGAACCGGGTAAAAATATGTCGAAACAAAAGGTCGTATCGTCGTGTTATCCCGTTGTATCAAATTCTTGTTATCCATTCGTACTTTCAACCGAGCTTGTCAACCCTCCCTCCATCTCTTTCTTATTTCTTTCTTTTCATTTTAACAGAGTTCATGGATTCTTCACGGCCATTCTCCCTCCTCTTTATCTATTCATCCTACCTCCTCTCCATTTCTTTCTCAAATTTCTCTACACTTTTCGCGGCTCACGTTTAATATTCCCTTTCTCTTCGGTCGACCTTCGTCATCCATTTCAGCTCGCTCCTTTCTTACAAGACTTACAATGATCGGAGCTTATCTCGTAATTTACCGGCCGATTCTGTCTCGTTTTCGCGACATTTAATATTTTCTAGATTTCTTGCAGTCATCTTTCTTTTTTTGCTTTAACTCGGTCAAGTTAAGAGAAGATAATGAATGTAACTTAAAATAATGATTATGTACAAACGTTTGAGTGCATTTCTATTAAAAATAATATATTTGTTATAGTTAACACGTTGACTGGTGACCGACACTCGATATTGCATTTAAAGTATTTGTTAATATCACTTATCAATATTTACGACAATATAACAGTTGTTAAGTTAAGAACTTATGGTTTAATTGCTTCTAGTTCATTCATTTCAATTGGCAGAAATAGGTTTGAAGTTCCTTCATTGCTGAAAATATAAAATTCTATTAGTTATTGTTCTTATTAAAAATTAAAAAGTTTCCTATCAATATAAATTACCTATTTTCTTCCTGTACTTCTGCTGTTCCTTTGGCACATGTATTTCTAGAACAAAAGATACATATCAATGTACTATAAAATACTTTTATTATACAAAATATAAAATAACATTGTTTAGTATACCCATCTCCTTCCCATGGAACTGTATTGTTGTCTTCTTCATTCCCAATAATTGTACTGTTTCTGAAAAAAGATTTTTATAAGGTTCTATTTTTAATCCTCATTTTTAGACTAAATGATTATATATTATCTGGTTATTATATTTATGTGAATATTATTATTATATTATTCATATGAAACAAAATTGTTTTCCTCGCTTAATTTATATTGAATTAATAATTATTTACTCACCGTTGTTCACAACCAAATTCAAAGAATATCGTTGACACAGCATCTGGTTGAAGATAAGCTCTAATTTTGTTCCGTTTGTACCATTTGCTTTTAAAATGCAAATTACATAAACTACAATTTCTATAAGCATATTCTGGACCTTTGGGCACTAAATCCAATCTTCCACATGCACGTACCCATTGCAGTCATCTGTAAATATTATACCATTTCATAAATAATAAAATAATGTCCATGTGACAATTAAAAATATAGTTTATAAAACAACAATAACTTTAATACAGTGTTGTACCTGTCATATTCCCTTAAAAATCTAAAATAATTTCTGCTTTTTCATATTCATTTTTCTGTTTCGTTATTACTAATACCCAGTGATACCTGAAACAAAAAGCTAAGATTAAAGTGTTTTCAAAAAATCAAATATATATATAAGAATTCGTAACTTTACGAGAACGTTCTCAATCATAAGAAGTATGAGATCTAATATAAGGTTCTCTCAACGGAATATTTAAAAAAATATTAACACTTTGTGACAAGCCAGTAACCTTTCAAGATGATCACCCTTAATAAATCGATCTCATATAAATTTTGTCATTTTCGTTTATACAAGTTTATACACGTTTAATCTATCTGCGAGAACCTCTTCGATCGTTTGGCCAATAAGCTACCAGAAAAACTCGGCCGACATCCGTAACAGCCTATCACCTCCGTTCTCTTTCACAAGTATCACGCTGAATAAATCGATCTCATATAAATTTTGTCATTTTCGTTTATACAAGTTTATACACGTTTAATCTATCTGCGAGAACCTCTTCGATCGTTTGGCCAATAAGCTACCAGAAAAACTCGGCCGACATCCGTAACAGCCTATCACCTTCGTTCTCTTTCACAAGGAGCTCGCTGATTCGTCGTTCGCTGATGGTATCACGTGATTGCAAGAAGACCGTTACCACATCACGCGACTTCCTCCCGAATAAAGTTTGAAAAATAAAGTGTTTACGAAAAGCCAGTATTTGGAAACAACGAAACTCACCTAAAATCGTGGGAGAACGTGCAAAACGACGAAAAACATCGTAGGGCGTATAATTTTTATACTTGAAGCGAGAGTGTTCGAAAATGAAGATTAATAAAATCTGTGGTGGGGGTAGAGGGAGAGGGACACGTTAGGCGCGTATTCGGCTTTGTTCTTCAGTTGGAGAATCGAGCCCCCGCCGCGATCGTTCTCCTGAGACGCGAAAGTCGTGATTTTACCACGCATTTCGAAAAACCCGAGAAATATTAAGTATTTTATGGCAAAGTAAAAGCCATAATACTTTCTTTGTAAATTCGTTATCTCGCGAGTGCCAAAAAAGAGGCTGGACACGTCGAAGAGAGAGTCTATCTTGAGGTCGAGACAATGGCGGTGGAAACGCGGAATTTTTCGGTAAGCGATGCTTTGGCTTTGTAGGCTTATATAATGTAAAATATTAGAGATATATCGACTACAATTTTTAGCCGATCAATTGTTTTCAAGTACCAATAAAAAAATGTGGTAAAAATGTCGATCAACGTACGTAATATAATTTTTCTCTACATTTTTACTTCATCGGTACTTAATATTAATTTAGCTTGATTCAATTCAATATTTTTATGTTCTTATAACTAATTAATGACCTTATATTACGTCCATCGATAATACTAAAATTCGAAGTCGAACAATCGGCTTTGTGCCGAATACAAAATGGCCGACTAGTCGATCTTTCTAGAAGGAGGCCATGACACTTTTGAATATCGATGGTAATATTCTCATAAATATTGTTAATCACTGTTAATAATACATTTCAAATGCAATTTGACAAATAATGTGTTAATCACGTTAGTCACTTGATTTTCTTTCTCTCTTTCTCCCACGTACGTGCAACCTGACAAACTTAAAATCGATCGTTATCATATTAAAAAAATTCCTTCTTTTTGTAGAGTATATTCCCCAATCCTCGTTTTACTATTCCAATTGTCCAGTTGACACGTCGATTGAGTAGACACACGTTTTTCCTCCCAATATTCACTCATGAACCTAAAAACGAAAAAAACAATTGAATTATGACAAAATACAGAGACAGTACGCAGAATCGTAAAAAAAGTAATCAATAACGATGAATTCGGCCGATAACGCGTACGAAAAATAGAGAATTGCTATTAACAAGGGGGGGAAAAAAGATAGAAAAACCGAGAAATCCATTTGGAAAATTGCTATACGACGAGGTAGTATACACTTCCGTTCTCTTGTCCGTGATAAAATAAGGAGGAAGCTTGTAGGATGCGAACGATAGAAAGAAAACGAAAATACCTATAAGAAAAAAAAAAAAAAAAAGAAACGAAAGCTACCTTTACTGTTCTTCCTCCAGCTTGTCGATTGCAAGGCGTAAACAAACAAACTTATCGGGGGGAAAAGAAATAGAACGGGAAGAAAATGGCGAAGGGTAGGAGAAAAATGACAATGCGGGATATAGAAGGTACGATTAAAAAATTGAAGTAAAGAAAGGAAGAGAATGAAACATCGGATGGATCGAGGATTAATTAAGAAGTGTTTAACGAAAGCAACTTTCTTCTCGAACTTTTACTGGAAATGTAATAACATCGACTGAGAGAGAAAAATGGATTGATAAAAAAAATGGTAGAAATATAACGGACATTGGAAATTCTAAGAGTTATAATATGTATTATATTTTTACGTTAAGGCAGTGATCTGCTAATCGAACTTGCTTAATTTTTGCACACATTTTATTATACATTTGAACAACAAACATACATTAGATTTCAATGAAAATTGTTGTTGTTCAAATGTATAACAAAATGTGTTCAAAAGTTTAAAAAGATTGATTAGTATATTCTCATTAAAAAAACCTTCTTTTTGGACCCCCTAAACCAGAACACTGCCTTAATCCAATTGTATAAGATTAAGGTGTTAATACAAATGAAAATAAGTCGTACGAGCAGTTATGATAATCACTTACTAGAGAGAATCTAGTAAGTTGAGTAAATCGTGAAAGTTTAATTATGATCAAGAAAGTTTATTTACAAGAAAGTTTATTTGTAACCGTAAATGTACCTGCCTGTATTCACGTTAAGACGGAACATACATATATGAAATGTTTTGCCTGCACGAAATTTCTCGAAAGACGCTTATTTGGAGAATGTAACCAGAGAACGATAGTAATGGCACGTACACAAACGCGCAAACTGACATTTAACTGTTGCACGAGGATCAGTCAGGAGAGAACGTTATCTCTCACAACGTTTACGTAACTACTGTCACAGAGATTAGAAATAGACTTAAGAGCGTCGAAGAGTCACGTCGAATACTACAAACATTGTCGATAGTTTTGTACACGCACCGAATACATTCGTTCACATGTTTGACACAAAGGATGTCAAATTATTTCAAATACTAAATAGATCATTAAAATCGATCGAGGATTATGATCAGGAAATGCATTCGCGTACAAGCATGTGCAAAGATGTGCAGTTAACAATGTGGTCTAAGGGATGCTCTGATCGTAATTCTTGTCAGATTTTAACGATTAATGACTTATTCGAAAGCTGAAGAATTAAGCTACAAGATCATTTTAGTATAATTTTCCTAAAAATATGTTATGGTTACAAAATTGGGTTTTATGTGTTCAGACAAAATTATTGACATTAAATTTCAATGACACCAGAATTTTAGTTCAGCCATAGTTTAGCTTAATCTTTTAGCTTTCTAACGAGCTGTTAATTATTAAATTCGGATAAGAATTACGATCAGGACATTAATTTAAACAAAAGTATGCGATATCCAGGATTGCTACTAGGTCACCAAAGGTGTAGACCTAGAAAAAATGGGGTTCCCCTTGCCCGATTTTAATGATTAATAGCTTGTTCGGAAGCTAAAGCACCAAACTATTACAATCAACTCTGATTTTCCAAAAATCTTGGAAATTTTATCTACAATATAATTTTAATACTTAACGTTTGCTTCCGATGCGATAATTTTCCCGCGCGGACGATGAAGAAATACGCCGTTTTCCCGTAACGATCGTTTCGCTAGTGAGGAAAGGATACTTTAGAGGAAAACCTTGTCGCATAAGCTTCTTAGGAAAGTTTCAGAATGGTGGATTAAAGGTAACGAGCGGCCTCGGGGCGGGAGGGAGGACGTGGGAATAGGAAGCACGAGGGAGAAAGAAGAAGAGGGGTTTTCTCAGTTTTCGGATCCCAATGCGACGGGAAGGAACTATATTATTAAGCTGGCAAGTGAAACGTTGGTGAAAGGAGCCGGCAGTCGTTTTATAAATTTTCATCGGCGGGGATCCCGTATCGTCTAACGAGCATCTATGAGACGGGCTTGTCGATTTCATTGTCTTTAGAATCTATCGACAATTTTCAAATAAGTCTTTTCAATTCGGAATTTTTCTATTTTCTAAAAGGAAAGTGACACTGTCGTAGAATTGAAGTGTCATTTGTATATTTTTATTTCTTGTATTGTAAAAACAACTGCATACGTATCCAAAAGTTTCTATGCAGTTGTTTTGCTGATAGTTTTTATTTTATTGTATTTATTTATTTTCACTTTAACAACAAGGTTATTAGGGATATTATTGTCCTGATTTCACAACCTTATCTGTGAAATATTAATGAAAAATGACAGAGACATCAACCCAAAAAAACTTTGGGGTCAACCTAATATTTAATATATTATAATTGAAAGGTCAAATTGCAAAAGTCCCTAAGTCCACTTTTTGAAATTTTTTATCCAATACTACCAACGCTTAGAACATGTCATGCATCATGTAAAAAAGTCCTTAGGTGGAACTTAGCGACTTTTTCAACTTGGCCCTTCAATTGTAAGTTGAAAGGATTAACAAAGAAAGATTTATTTCATTCTATTAACAAAAAAACTGAATCACCTTTCACCAGTCTAACAATTTGATTCTTGATCGAATCTCGTAACAATATTATTACATCGCGTGGGTTACAATCGAACAGGCGATATCCGGGAGACCCGCGACGAATACCGTTCAAAAGATTTTAAATTAGTTCGGAAACGATGCGACGGGGCCGAGAACGGGGTTCCCCTGAAAAGCAAGCAGAAATTGTCGCTGTCATGCGGCGTAGATATTTATTAAAATTCCTTCAAAAGTTACGCCCCCGTCCCGAAAGATGCCTCGGAAAAAGGAGCCGAGACGTTGGCTGTCACCGGCGCGAGACGTTCGAGTCGATAATCGTGAAACTTTCTGCTACTGGAATTCTCGTTAGGGGAACCTGGAATCTGGCGGTACGCATCGTCCGTCTTCCACATTACCGAATCCTTCGACACATTCGTACGAATACTTTTAACTATGTACTATGCTTTTAACAAATTGTATAGTACTGTGAATTTAGAAAGTATTTGGTATAATCATATTAATTGAATAACTTGTAGAAATATTTCAATCACTATTTTATTAATGTTTGACATTATTCTGATATTGTAATAATATTGACAAAAATCCTGATGTTTGCCAAAATGGTCACCACCGCCGATTTCAATGTTTAATGACTCATTTTAAAGATAAAAGCATGCAGAATAATGTTCCGTTGTCCGTTTTTCGATATCGTTAAGCAATGATGAGAAATTAATCTTTTAAGTGTCGGAGTATGGGCCGTTTTGAAGCTTAAAACTGCTGTATCTTTCCAACCAGCCATCTTATCGAAACGGGGCTTGCATATTCGTAAAGAGGAGACTTTCCCCTTTCGAACGAGTATTTGATCGGGCAAATCCGAGATGCATCGATTTTTGACAAAAATCCTGACCTATGCATCATGATTTTTGCCAAAATGGTCACCACCGCCGATTTCAATGTTTAATGGCTCATTTTAAAGATAAAAGCATGCAGAATAATGTTCCGTTGTCCGTTTTTCGATATCGTTAAGCAATGATGAGAAATTAATTTTTTAAGTGTCGGAATATGGGTCGTTTTCGAGCTTAAAACTGCTGTAACTTTTTAACCAGTCAGCCTATCGAAACGGGGCTTGCATATTTGTAAATTAGACACTTGCCTCTTTCGAACGAGTATTTGATCGGGCAAATCCGAGATACATCAATTTTTGACCAAAATCCTGATGTATGCATCATGAGAATAAATCGTGTTTTATTTTTTCTACAAATATCATACATTCGAAATATCGTATTATAGGTATAAGAACACAGGAACGTGAATAAAAAGCTCATGTTTCACGTAGCACCCTTTTTCTTCCCCTATCTTGCGCGTTAAAGCTGCTTTCGTTAATTACGGTGCGCGATACGGGAATGCTGCTTTATTTAACGTCTCTTTTTTACGAGACAATTATGGGGAACACGTTTGTCCTCGTCCTGAAATTTTCATTCCTCAGAACTAACAGGATACAAGAGGGTACGTGTTGCATTGTATTAGCACTACCAGCGACTCGTCCACTTAATTTTATGAAGAAATATTTCTAATGCAATTCCCTTCCTTTGCTCTTGGGCATTGTATTTCTTTAGACATTTTTTTCATAAAATTATACAATTATTAATGATATAATAATAAGTAAGGTGTGAACAAATGATTTCATTAAATGATACCTTCTATATGCATTAAATTCATTCGTATAGAACGAAAAGATCGTATAACGGTACGTGGATCGAAGAAATTCCCGAACCAGTGTACTCGAACGCGTTTTAACGTTCGGATATAAAAATTCGAGTGGAAAAAGAGAAGAACAACGGTTCGCTTGACCGTTGAGTTTTATGGTAGCACGCCGATGAGTTTTCAGCTATCGCGCTATAAAGTCGCACAACTTGGCTGAGTTTAAGCGTACTTCGTGGCGGTCCAAGTCGCTAGTTTTAAAGAGACTCGGCGAAACGGAACCGAATTGTTTTCTGTGAGAGTCCCCCCGTAAAATTTTGTATACTTCTATCGTAGAGAACTTCTCCCCTCTTTTTTCGTTCCTTCTTCCTCTTCTTTTTTTTCTATTTCTCCTTCTTTTTCGCAAGACGCGCGATACAAAAGCGTCTACCACTCAAGAACTTTCTCCTATCGCGCAAAGCTACTCTCCTTTGGACATTTTTCGAACTTCGTAAAATGTAATTTATAATGTCGCGCTAATGGAACGAAACTTCCGACGCGGCATAAACAAGATCCCTGTTTCTATAATCTACGCTTGGATAGGGGCAACGTTAGAGATTCTTTCTTTTTTTTAATCGAACTGATCGATTTAGTTTTAGGGAACTATATTGTCGAAGATGGATGACCTTGAAGTTAGGTGTATATCGATATACAGTCTGGAACTAAAATATTGGGACACTATAAAGCAGAATAACTTTTTTGTTATTGAAATAAACAATTTTAATTACTGCAAGAACATAGAAGGATTAGTTTATTAGATATTCTGTTTTTGTTGTTTAAAAAAATTATTTTATATTATTTTAAAATTATTTATCTGAGCTTATAATGAAAATTTCTATATCTTGCCCAAATCTACAAAATGCATTTTTTAAATTTTCATTATAAGTTCAGATAAATAAGTTGAAAAAAATAACTTTTTCCATTTTCTGTGTAATTTCAGAAATTTATATTTTTTTTTAAACAACAAAAACAGGATATCTACTAAACTAATCCTCCTATTTTCTCGCAAAAATTCAAATTGTTTAGTTATATAACAAAAAAGTTATCCCGCTTTATAAAGTGTCCCAATTATAAAATGTATTTAGTCACACCAAAGTTAGGAATATATTAATATAATAATTAAAATTTGTTTAAACATTTATAGTTGTTGTCTCTAGAGAGCTTTGACAAAATCTACCGCGATTCCATGACGTATTCTACTCCATATATGTAATAATCAGTTCCACCGATGCGTTTCAGTATTATCGGCAAACGCGCGAAAATTGGGAAGCCTCTTGGAACGTTGGAGGATCCAAAAGGGAAGTGCGAGAGAGAGGAGCTCAAAGAAGCTGATAGAAATGTCTGTCAGGAGTGCTTGATTGCAACCTCCCTGGGTTAAGCCTCGCCCGAACTAAACGGAGCGTCGTATTGCTCAAGGGGAAACGTAATTTGAACATTTGTTTCGAAATCGGACGAACTTGCTCCAACGAAAATTATCATTGAAAAGCGTGAAACATGGAAATGTTCGCTATGATTACTCACTTATTTTCTTAAAAACCTCTTTAAATCGCTACCAAAGCCTAAAAGAATTTTTCTTAACGAGATATTCCTCTATTTTATTTAAAATCAAAAGGTAACTCTGGTAAACCATTTTTTTAAAAAGTTGTACCTGTCTTTTGTTAGTAGCTACCCCCCTCCACCCCAACCAGAGAAGAATTCAAATCCCTTATTTGATATAAATATCGTCCATAGGAAATTGCTGCTACGTCGAGCAGTTTTTATCGGAGTTAAGGGAAAAACCAGCTACTTTCAGCTCGGGATATCAGCCGTATAAGCAGCTTTCCCAAGTCCCGCGTAGTCAGGCATTTTATATCCGGCAAAGAGAATACGTACTCTGAATAGCTGCTTCTGATACCGAGTCTCCTACATGTCGATCCTATGTAAATCGTAATCTGATCGTTAATGTGTACTTAATTCCGTCGAGTAAAAAGAGAAGGAGAGGGATAGAAGTAATGTCCATCGTAATTAATGTGAAAAAATGGTAGGTAGATCGTATTGCAACGATAGAGGGGAAATGTGTATATAAAACGGAATTATTGAGTCACTTCGAGCGAATACTTTTATAATAATATCTAGTTAAATTACAATTCTCTAAACTCCAGTAACTAAATAACAAGTACAAGACTTTTAATTCGTCGTAAAGATTTAGCAAGAAATGTCCTGACAGCGGGTATAACAACAAGAAATCGTTCTTCCGTATTTCTCGGGATTTCTTCTCCCATAGAAGTGACTACCTTCTCCGGGCAATCTATTTCTTGAGCCCCGATATATATCTAACTAGCATCGTAAACCGAAAAACCTTAAAAGAAGGTTACTCGATTCAGATCGCGAAATTCCCTAAGCGCACATTCCATTTACACATCGTAAATTTCGTGAAAGAGCTGCAGCGGTAGCAAGATGTGTAGCTGGTATGTGTGGTTGTACGTGTAGTACCATGAAAGACATTATTTTGGTCTCCCATGGAGCATCTCGAGTTTCCTCTCGATGTCTCTCCTCTCCTTTCGTTACAACTTCGATGGTTGTAAAATAGTTACTGCGTTTCCAGCTTTCCTGTCGAAATCGTAACGAAATGATAAAAAGTTCTTTGTGGATGTGTTGAATCTTGATTGCAATTGTTACGTTCGTAAAATTTTATTTAATGTATTTTCTTATTAGAAAAATAACATCATGTATTTAACTGTTTTAATTTTTATTATTCGTGGTTAGTAATCATGAAAGATGTACCAAAAATGTTCTTTTGAATAGAAGAACTTCTTGATATTAGAATGGTCGCTCAAGTCGTACAATAAAAGAAATGTGACTCCGGCAAAACCTAATAGAATACAAAAGAAAGTGCATATATGTATGTAAGCGAGCTTCACGAAATGGAAAGAAGGAATGAAAAAAAAAGAAAGAAAGTTATGTAGAAATACGATCGGTATTGCGCAGCTTCCGTCAATATAGACCAGCAAGGAAAAGAGAGAGAGAAACGCAAGATTAAATGCACGCCGCGAACAGAGCAACGTAAGGGAATCAATACTCTGCAACAGAGTTCAGCTTTGAATTCGTCCTAAGAAGGAAAAAGAAACGATAGTGTATCCAGCAAGAAGTGACAGGGAATGTTCTGTTTATGCGCCGAACTTTATGTATACCCCTAGGATTCATAAATATTGTATCACGTTATTGTTACTTATGCTGATCAATGAAAATTTCAAACAGATGGAAAGAATTGCACGAAATTTATGGATATAAAAATATACGAGAACGATGTTGTAAAGTTTTTATTTTACGAATACGTAAACATACATTCGTAATGTTCAGAAATTTTAACAAATTACCATCTAATAGATAGATATATGTTTTTTTCATTCGATGCAACAGGATTCCAAATGTTTTTTTTTAATGTCAGGTTATTTCAATATTTTTTATGACGCAATCGTGGAGGCTGAATTCTGACGGGCCATTCGTCTTTTCGTCACCCAATGAATCGTTATACGCCGGAAACCATCGAGCCAGGTTATTGTCGTTATACGGATCGAAACTCGTCCGATCATCCAATAAGCGAGCGTTATTTTTTGCGGTCAGGGAACGCGTGGATTGGCGTTTCGTCGTGTAGAAAAATAAAAAAAAAATGGTAAAAATTCGAAAAATAGTTTCGTGATCGATCATGACTGGTATTTTCTACGACTGACACGATTCAGCTTTCGATCACGAATCGTCCATGACGTCCAGTACGTTACTTTTGTCTTCGTTTGTTAACCGAAGAATGGAAGATCTATAGTTCCTTTTTTTTTCAATAAATATTTTCGTATAGTATATAAATATAAATATTATATAAATAACAACTTTCATCATATAATTTTACTTAATTTCGTTAGTAACAATTCAACAACCACGTATGCACCTGTCGTGCGCAGTAGGGCAAACGCGTACGCACGTGCGTTGCCCCGGATTGTATGTTCGTGTGCAAGTGTGTTCGTTTTATCGGCTGTCTAATCGATAACGGGAGTATATCCAGGCTCCGTGTTCCTCTGTGTCTAGGTTTACGTATGTACTCGTCGTATTCGTCTCGAAATACGTAACCCCTATATACGACTGTTCATACCGACATGTTTGCGAGAGATAGAAATAGGGTAGACGTTACGTTAGAGAGTCTGCGTCGATAGTTCTACCTCTGGTTTTATTATTAAATAATTAATTATATTTTATGGACAACAATCCTTATTTCACAGATATTTATACGCAGATATATTAATATACTATATTAGTAGTAGGTATTTGCACGTTTGATTACATCACGCATGTTCGTCCCCTGGTGTTACCACGAAAACACATAGAAGACTATAATGAAGCACATGTTTGGCTTGTTGGGGAAAATTCGCTTTCTCCGTGCGCTCCCTTTCGACCAAATTTACCACAAACAGATGGGTCATTGTCTTTTGACGTCGGCCACAGCGTTAGGTCTCTCTTTAGCTTATTTTGTTCGATTTATGACTTAATTAGTTCAATGTGATATAATCGATCGATGAGAAGAGGAGTATACAATTGCAGCTTTTGTATGATCTATAGTATTCGTAGAGCTGGGCAACAAAGAGAGCACGTTCTCTTTAGCAAATTTTTGAAATGTTTATTTTAATTTACTTTGCTTCCCTTGTCTTTTTTTTCTTTTCATGCTACCAAAAACATTCTCGTCGACTGTCGTCTACACTGATTCGGCCATTTTCAAAGGAAAAGTAACACGAGTTTAATTGACATACGAGCAGTTACACAAACGTAATTGGTAACAGGAAAAACGAGGGTCTATCGCGAACGAGCCATCGCGCTGATAGCGTTTCGTTTGTCACGCGGTAGACGCGGTTTCAGCAGCAATGCCAGGGCGTCAGTGGAAAAGGCCCGCTAAAGGGCGGTCAGCTCGGTCTACCCTCGTGGTATACGTAGAATATACGATTGTTACGTGTTTTCCGTGTTCGGCTACGTTTTATCGTTCCATCTCCGACGAATCGGATAATGTACGTGGTAATTTGCTCTCCGCGGCTTTTAGTTATCACGCCGGATCGCCGATCGATTCGCCGGAAACATTATCGTTGGCCATTGCCGACGTATTCTATCTACTTTCGATGTTTTTCACTTTGTGACTTTAGTTTTACGTTTAATCGCGAGATATGGTATAGCATTATACGTGGAATAATGTAAAAGAATCGATGGGTGTAAAGTATGCAATTGCAGGAGTAATGCTGCTAATGGAATGTATTATGAATATCTTCTATACAGAGTGTCCGGTTCTAGGTGTCCAAGCGGAGAACTACATGTAAACATCAATGACTCGAGTAGAAAAGTCTAATACCATTTTTTGAAATTTGACTTAATTAACGAGTTATTTGCTAACAAAAATCGACCAATTACAGATTGGCAGATCTTTGTTAGTTAATAACTTTTTAACTGAGCCGAATTTCAGAAAATAGTATTAAACTTTTCGACTCAAATCATTGATATGCACATGTAATTTTCCGCTCGAACACCTGGAACCGGACATCCTGTATAATTTGTAGTAGATCGACTTTGTGCAATAGAAGAAAAAAATGATTCCCGTAACGCGGGCTTTAAAAAAAAGTGTAACGTCGAAGGGATCTTGCAAGGAACCTTCGAAAATTTGGTTACTTCAGAATGCACCGGTTCGAAATTGATAAATCGCCGCTACGATTGGCTGGCACGTCAGAAACTTTCCGAGCCATGCCCTGGTAACTTGATGCTTCGTTCGAAGGGAAACGCTCGATACCAGACGCCCGGAAAATTATTCACGAAGCGTCCTATGATAATCGCTCGCGACGTTCGATACGTAGTTATCGAAGTTGCATGCAACCAGTTTTTGAACAGCGGAGACATGACAGGAAATTACGATTACGAGCTTACTCGATAAATTAGTTTTATATTACATCCTGTTAGTAACCGGACTTTCAAAAAATATTATAATTATTTATGAATATAATTAGGCAACGATATATATCCGTTATGCTATCATTATTATTATGGCGTAGCTATCAGTGTTTAAATTAGTGTATTAATAATTTTGATACTATGTATTAGAGACGATTAGAAATACGACAACGCTAGATATTGGATTGCTTTATTAATGACCGCTCGACCATTCATTTTAAACACATATTTCACGGTTGCACGTGCAATTTACACGTTATTTATTGAAAACAGTTGAATTGGTAAAAATATAGTAGCGGTAGTTTCGAATAAATTTGACATAGTAATCAATCAGTTAGAGGAACCGTTATACCTACATTAAATATTATACTAACCCTTTTTCGATAAAAAAATTTGTATTTAATCAATAACACCTACGCGTTAATGCCTTCGCTTTAATCCTTACAATTAAAGGCGAACGTTAATAAAATGAAATTATTAAAAGGCGAGTGGCTAAGCCGTGTTGCAAGGCGAGCGATTTGAATACTTAACATGTAAATCCTGGCTGAGTACGCCACCCACGCTATTTTAGGCGACTGTTAATGTTTAACCACGATATTACCTAGCTTCCGCAAATCCGAATCAGACCTGTGCGTGTTCAGCATCCTCTGCCGAATATAAATTATTCTCGTTTGCGAGCGGACAGTCGATTAACATCTCTCAGCGATGTTATATAAGTCTGTGTGTAGTCGTACGCAGGGTTCTTCCATCTCTATCTATTATACAAGTTGGGAATGGACCAATCTAAGCAGAAATATCGAAAAATGTTTAAACAAATTCGGTCTAGTTCACGAGTTATTAATTAACAAAGATTGGCCATTCACAGAGAGCCAGAAGCTATCAACGGATTAGGACGTTCCTTTCGATCTCTGTAGCAATGGGAAAAGTACCCCACGACAAATACCTTTCGAGTACCTCTTTAATTAATAGCTCGTTAACTAGACCGAATTTGTTCAAACATTTTACGATATTTCTGCTTAGATTGGTCCATTCTATCTGCCCTTCCCCGCTGGGAAGATTGAAACAGGACACCCTGTATATACAACACATACATATCTGTGCTTTACTTCTTTAAAGGATCGAATTTTCGATTACTTATAATTTATGATGCCATTAAGTCTCTTCATTTATAATATTGTCCAAGAGTTTTGCGATATAAATAATAATGATACGGTAAACAAACGTTTAATCCGCATTGGTGGCAAATTGACGATGAAGAAAGGCTTATCGCACGACGGAAGGGTACTTGATATAGTTCTCAGGGGTTAAAGCGAGTACGGATATACACACATATACATATATATTTTGTTACGCTCTCTCGCGAACACGTTGACGCGAATTTCCTGGTGAATTCGACTCGTGTTCAGAGAAGGTTAGCACGAGCGTATATCACGCAAGAGTTCTTATCGTCTCGAGCCTTCAACCGCTACATTGAATCCGTTCTGACCAACGCACGCGACACTCGCATGCTCTAGGATATCCAATATCGTAATTAACTTCTCTTATAAATTGCCATTAGATCGCCTGTCGTATCAAGTTAAAGTTGAGCCAGTCAACGTGATATGTCTGAAGGAAAGTAATATTTCAGTATAAGTTTCTTTAAAAGTAAGGAAAACTTTTTATCACGTTTCTGATCAGCATAGACTCAATACCATGAACAAAATGATCTTTGTAATCGATCAAACACGCGTGACAAACCAAATTAAAACGTGTTCACTTTAAAACCATGTTCATTCGTACGAATCGACTCGAACATGGTGTGGTTCACACGATAGAAACAAAGGATCAAATTGTAAGCGTGATCAGTCGCGAACGTAACGCGTTCATCGTTAGCCACGCTGACAATAACATGTGCTTGTTACGCGAGTGCTCTCGAAGCTACGCTCGTTTGATTTGTTTCTCGGCACTTCGGTCATTAAAATTGTAGTTCGTTAACGAGACGATACCAATATGGCGGCGACTCTATCCTAAAAGATTTTATTTAGCGAGATAATGTTGTATACCAACCCCCCTTCAACAATTTTTTTTTTTTTTTTCAACAAACAGTTGATCCAATCGATATGGAGAGAAAAAAATAAGTTAATTCAATAAGCGCGACAGATTTCTGTTAGCTCTTTGTCTTCGTCAACCGGGCTAATTAAACTCCAGATATTGTACGTAGCGTGAAATGATCACTCCTCTTCCTTGAGAACGAATAAGCTCTCGCGAATACGAGTAGCTAGCTGGTGGATAAGTGTCTACGTTCTGTACCATGGATAATACTGGCATAATTAAGGACTCTCCTTGTAGCGAGAGATAGTTTCTCTGGATTCACTTTCGAAGGCTCGTTCGTTCGCTCGCTCGCGATAATTCCTTCTCCAGTCGCGAGGATTCATCGGCTCAGTTTCTGATTCAAGGAAAACTCGTGCGGTGATTCGAATACGTGTGTATCAACATAAATACGAGTGACATGACAGCCTATATGTGTATGAAAGTAAAACAAAATGAACTTTTATGCAACGTATCCAATGTTTTGTATCTTTTACGAATGAGTAATGAATAAAAATGGAGTTTCCAATTTTTCATTTACCTCTGAAAGACACTACACTATCCCAACAATTTTTTTACATTTGCAAATGTAAAAAAAGAAATGTTTAAATATTTTTCCTACCGAAAAATCCCACCCTTTACGGTTCTCTTCCTCTCGTTCATCGAGTATACCGAAAGAGAGTCGTTGACGGTGACATCGATTTTTCCCGCGTGGCGAATCGTCGTTACAGCCGGACGAGAGAGGCGTTCCTCACGAGGGAGAGAGAAAGGAAGAAAAAGAAGAGGTAAAAAACGTGGAAGAAAAAAAGGCACATAACGACGTCACAAATCTTCCGAGGTAAAATCGAGACACAAGTATATGCGAGGACACAACAACGACAAAGTGGGAAGATATGCAAAACGGAGCACTGTCGCGTTTTTATGCAAAAGGTTTTCTCCGTGGTGTACAGATTCACTTCCTGTTGTCCTTATCATCCGGCTACACCGTACCAACGATAGTCTCTTTATTATTTATTTTATGAGAGGAGCTATGTACGCAGCGAGAAAAACAACGACAAGCGCGACACGCTCGCGCAATGCGCGCTTCGAATAATCTCAAAGAGACGACACCGTCATCGAATATCGCTCGGAGTGCGAGTTTTCTTTTTCAACCCCCGCGGACCCCGTTGCATTTTTCCGTCACAAGAACGCACGATAACGGAAATACGCGACGACGACAACGACGACAACGTAAAAGCTCTTTGCTCGACGACTGAAAAGGCTTCGGACGTTGAAGTTGTCTCTGAAGGTGTATTTGCATCATGGTTAGATCGTTCGTGTGAACTCGAGTGTATGTGTGTGGACGGTAAATGCAGTCATAATTTATCTTGTTTTTTTTTTTTAAACAACAGGAACTTGTAGAGAAACATTAGGGTTAAAATTGAAATTTGTGTGATTTAAAAAACAGGAAATGTATTCATATAACAGTATATTTTGATGTCTGTTCAATTGCAGGAAATAATATTTCCATAGATTAGTAAATTTACTATCCAGAGATTCTACAGACTTGGACCCGTAATTACCTGCGATATATTTGAATATAATTTATGTAAACATATATGTGTTATTTATGTAGACGTCATTTTGCATTTCATCTCGAGCTTTTTCATAGATTTCAAACTTCATTTGCCCATGTACGAGGAAATAATTAACGGATGGATCTTAAAGCAACGAAATTACAAAGGGATATGTTTCGTATCGTGGAAAGAGAGATTCCAACGCCAAGAATCCTCCTTTTGTTCTCCCGGTATTTTATTATTTTGCTTCGGGTTGTTGCCCTTCGATCGATATGCCTTCACAACGTCGGCCTTCCATCGTGAGTTCGCATTATGGTCTCAGACCTCGTGTACACACTCCACGCCGAGTGTTGAATCGCGGGGGGTTATTAATCATCGTTCTTTGAGGTTTGCGAAGGCAAGGGGAACAAAAAAAGAGTGACGAGGACGCTCGGATTTCTGTTGGGATCTCCGAATAAACATAAGAACGCCATGACGGCGTTACTTTGCCCAACCCTAGTTTCGGCTTAACCTATTCGCACGCACCATTTGGGGGTGTTCTTCCTTAGCCTACCGATGGAACCTTTTTTCCGTTCCCTTAACAGGCAAATTTTTCGGATTGATGTATACCTAAAACGCCTTTCTTGATTTTCGTCATGAAATATGGTTGGGAATTTAGGAAGATGAGAGACACGTTGAAAGGCCTTGAAGCTAAAATGCTTGCGGTTTTCTCAGGATAATGTAAGCCGTGGTCGGAAGGTTTTTCCAAGGATCATTTACTAACACCCCCAATTGTCCTAATACCATAACCATGAAAATTAGAGTTGAAAAGTTGTTAAATTGATGAAAGTTGGCTCGTAAAAAAATACATACTCCCAAATATCTTTCCTTCTCTCATTCAGCCAGCTTTCGGACGCATAGCAATTCAAGTAGATTCCAAGTGGAACGCGCTCCCAAACGAGCTCACCACCCAGTCTTCAGAATGAAACCGAGCAGTTGCAGGAAGATCTTTGTCGGGTGGTAGTTTGGCACGCTATCACAGCCAAAATCCGAACTCAAACTTGCCACGGATGCAACGGCCCGCGAATGTTTGACCGCACAATATTTGATAGTACGCCGGCAGATATCCACCGATATTCTCGGTTCTAATCGCGGCTCGAGCTGGATAATGGCCGGCAGATGCAACACGCACCCCACTCCTTCCACGTTGATTCGTACGGCACGTTCAAACGCTTTGCATGCGGGTATACTAACGCATATACCGAACTGAGATAGCGAGTCCTTCTCCTGCGGGTGCCAGTACGAGCTTCTAGGTTTCTATGCTTCGATTCGATGTTTGTTTATAAACGTAACATGTGGAGTAGCAGGTAACGTGATCCTATGCTCGACGAAGGATTCAATGTTTGGTAGACCTTCGAACGTTAACGGGCCGAGGTTGGATGGATCTATGGGATGTTTGTAATGTAGGTCACCGTATATTCCAGATTAAATAAATATATATTCGTGATTGCGGTTGGTCATATTACAGCTTTTATACAATTATTATTTTATAGACATATGGCTGTGTGTCATATCGTGTGATCAGAGTAATGCTAATAGTTTTATAGCCAAAATTATAATTCCATAATACTGATCCAATCATTATAAAGTGTATACAGGGTGTCTCATTCCGAGTTACCCACCGGGAAACTGCAGGTAGAGTGGACGAATTTAAGTAGAAATATTGTAGATTGTTTAAACAAATTCGGCTTAGTTATCGATTTATTAGCTGACAAAAATCAGCCAATCACGGAGAGCAGAAGCGATTCGCTAGAAGGTCGGCCCACTTTACATGAACATTACATGATCGCCGTAATTGGTCGATATTTGTTAATTAATAACTCGTTAACCAGACCGAATTTGTTTAAACAATTTTCGATAGTTCTTCTTAGATTTGCCCACTCTACCTGCAGTTTCCCGGTGGGTAACTTGGAATAGGACACCCGTATGATGTAATGATAACGGTTGTATAGTGTAACAATTATAATTTACTGTTACTATTCCAATTACTATGCCAATACTGATATATTATTACCTATACTTATATGGGAAACCGAACAGAGAGGACATTAATTAGAAATGAAAAGTTCTGATCGACCGATGGAGTAATTTGGAATTTATTACGCGTGCTATTACGTAGATACGCGAATTTTCTCACGAGCATAGGAATCAGCTCAATTCCGGCGGAATTAATGGAAATCGGTTTCTCGGATAAACGCTCGAGTTCGCATGCGATAGTCGCGGACGATCTGCCGGGCCAGATAATTACCAATAGTTCCGACTTCTCTTTGTGGACTCTCTCTCTCTCGGCGAGCAGAAACTATTCGCAACCAAGCGCACGTACGTATTTTCTCGCGTTTCAACGATATTTGAAATCATCGGTAACTTCTACGAGAGTAGAACGTTCGTCACTTATACGTACACAGAATATTCCAATTTAATTGCGTCAACGAAGCAAATTGAAATAACTCTTCGTAAATTAACGCCACTAATGCAATTAATAAAATGGCAATGCAACATTTTTTTTTTTAATCTTCGGTTACTCTTAATTAAATAAAAATCTATCTTAATAATTCCTCGAAATTCTACATAACTCTGATCTTGGTTGTTCACGATAAAGAACTCATAAACGACACGCGTTTCAAGACAGCTTAAAGGCAAGTCCGTGTCGTTTTAATTACTTTCAACACATGAACGGGTACGTCATTAATTATATTCTCGACGTTTCACAAACGGGAAACTTTATATCGCTTTCGCAGCTCCTATCTATAACGTGGTTCAAGTTACGCGTGCCTCGGATTTCAATTTCTTCATAAATTATCGCGAAAGGAGAAAACCGTGGAGGTCTCTTTCTCTCTCTTTGATACCAGCGAACGTAACGTTCCTTTTCACGATATTTTTTTTTTCTAGAAAGACCAGAAGCGTATCGGGGTCGCGAGTAGATGAAATTAACGTATGTTAAGCGCTGGGGTGTTAATATAATCATATCCACCTCGGCGTATAACGGAATGGGGAGGGAAAATTTCACCAGATACTTCTCACCGTAATGCTGTGCTTTTATGTTTCATCAAAGGATCACATTTCGTGGAAACCATATTCGTACCACTGACGACCGATTAAATGGTATCCAATGAGAGATTGGATCGATACTTTTCGATATGACTGACGAGTATCCTGGCAAATTTGTTGTATATAAAAAAAAAAAAGAATTTATTTTATTGATTCCGTAGAAAAACTGAGAGATAGTCTGATTGAAAAATTTTTGACTGCATTTTTAACGCATAGTGGATGGAAGGGAAAAAAGTTAGAGGTCTAGTGGTATATTACGTAATATATCAATATATCGATGTATCAATATGTCAATACGCCGATATATTAATGTATTAACAGACATCGATAAAATGTGACGGATGATGAAAAAGTGGAGAAAAAAATCAGCTCTCTCTCTTCGTGAAATTCGCACGAGTAAGACGAGTATCTCTGCATCGTCTTTGGGATTATCAGTGTGCAGGTAGAGACACTCGAGGCCATGGGCTTCCTTTCTAGCTCATTAGACGACGATATAGGCACGTTCACGCGTCATCGCGGTGTCTAGTTCTCCGGATCTTCTCTTTCACTTTACTCTCTTTCCCTATCTTTCCTCCCTTTGCCACGAGGGCCAACGTGAGTGGCGACACGTAGAGTCACGTACGCGCTTTGGACAAGAGGGACCTCCTATTGCTAAGGAAAAGCTTTCCCGAGGGAGAGTACGGTGCCCTAAGAAAAGAAAACGACTATTTCTATCTGTCTTTCTCTCTCAGCCTCTCTTTCTTTCACGTTTATACGTCTCCTGGCTCGGACACTGTGTGGCAAGTTACGATTATGGTAGCCCGGACTGTGGTTATTGTATTGTGTGACGACGGAACGTATTTGCGGCCTTAGAGATATGGAGTGAAAGAGATGACACAGAAGAGTGTAAGGTGATCGTTGTGAAGTGAGCTTTTGCGAAGAACATTCCAGGCAAGACTTATTAACGTGGTTGCTTTCCAGTTAGAGGGATGATTTGTTAAAGTTAAGAAGTATTTTGGGGATGTGAAAATGTATTAATTATATCAATAGGTCTGGGTTGGGTCTAACCAGTTTTATAATCCAGTCTAAAATTTTTTTGCAAAATTGATAATCAATTGTTCTTTGTAAAAATTGCCTTAACAAAATTGCACCAAATCAGTCGATTTTGTTCTCAAGCTCCTCATGCCACAAAATAACAAAACGCAAACGTTTGACCGTGACGACGAACGTTAGCAGTATCCGAACAGGTGTAGCATCGTGCGTGCGATGAACGACGAGTGGAAGTGTACAGGGAGACCGAATGTTAATTAAAAAATCACACGATTTATTACGTTTCTCCATTATTTTTCCACGGTCGTTGTCGTCGTTGGTGGACGGCCCGCTGGCTTTTGTCGCGAAACAAAGCATCCGAGCGTTCTTTGTCCGTGTTGGACGACACCCTCCGTTGGTCCGTGACAATTCTTGCTTCTTGCAAAAAAAACAACATAGTGGAGAGATGAGAGGGGTAGGGAAAAAATAAAAGAAAACTAAAAAAAAAAAAGGAAAAGGCAAAAAGAAGAAAGAGAGATGCTCGTGAGTTAATTAGACGCTACGCCCAGAGGGCCGGGCAATTTTTCTTTCCCAGTATCATACGCGAGGTGTATGTACGGCTGGGGCAAGGAAATACCACGACAAACTAATGTCTTCTAATTTATTTCCATCCTTCCTTCGACTCATTTACCTTCTAACCTCGCGAAACCAGCTCTCCGGGTATTATATATATGTTACACGTGGGGTAGGATGTCGCAACGTATGGCGCGTCACTTTTACGTCCTGTCGTAAAAAATGAATGGGTATTTTTCCATCCTTTCTCGATCGTTTCTGGTCGTTGATATCGTTTTTAGTTTGAAAATAATTTTTAGGTCATTTTCGGGAAATGTGGAGAGAATATTATTCGTCTCTTCGTCCGTTATTTTTCCCAGCTGAATCATTTTTACCACTATTGAAATATAAAATATGTTAATCGTAATCACAGTGACTTGTCATGGAATTTTTAAATAATATCATTCCTAAATGAGAAAATGCAGATGCTAGACGTTTTCAGTGACAAAATATATCACGAATTCATGAGCTTTCATTACCTGCTCATTTTTGGTGTTATTAAAGTTTCATTTTTAGTGCAGCCTTATTTTACCGGATGAAAATGCGTTCAACTTTTTTTTTACACGACGTTTCCCGTCGCACGCGAGATCATAATTTGCAATAAAAGATTATGAGTAATGCAAATAACCGCGAGTTCGTTAACGTGAATTTATTTACTAATAACTCTTACGAGGTATTCCACTTTTAATGTCAAAGGTAGAAACATTTTTTCGCAAATAAAATGTAAATACTTCTTGACACAAAATTGTTCAAGGATTTCGTTCATGATACGTAAAATATGTTGCTGTAAATTAATTGAGTACTTTATTAAACATCAATATAATAAAATATATAGATTTAACCCTATTATGTCGCTAAAAAAACAGCAAACAGAACTTTCTTCTCTTATCGTTATAAATACCTGTTCCATAAGTCGCTAACAAGATGCAGACTATAAGGAATGCACACGTCGTTCGTATTTCACGATGTAGAAACTACCCACCTATACCCCTACGAGTTTCCTTATCCCGCAAAATATTTTTAAAGCCGTTATATCGTTCACGATAAACTCTTCGAGAGTATACATACATACACAGAGAGAGGTAGGGGCAAGGCTAACTAAATGCGCGACTTTCGTAAATCCCCACGGCATTCAATTCCCGGCCTTCTTCCGGGCATGAAATTGAAAGGAGAACGACTTGGTGTTTGTATCTCGAGCGTGGCTCCCTCTAAGTGGAAGGATTTCGCTATCGAGGCGGCTTTGTTGTCCACTTGAGCTTTCTCTCTCTCTCTCTGGTTTCAGTTGTGTATGGCTACCGTATAGAGTCCGTTCGGTAATCCTTGAAAATGTCAACTTCGCCCATTGTATGTTCGTCGTATGGAACACGATGGACAGAAATTTCTGTTCGTCTTTCGATTCCCGTTTGCAAGAACTTAACAAATACTCGTTGGATACCTCGATGGTTTATGGTAGTTGACCGACATCGTCTTCCGTTGCCCATTTCCGCACCACTTTAGACCCTCTCGTTAGTAATATCGTGTCTGGCGAGTTTGTCCAGGTAGTCTCGTTAAAGAGAAGGTAAAATAAAATTTCATGCAGGAACCAATGAGAGGACTGCCTTGCCAACGAAATGAATATGTTAATAATTGTACATTTGTGTTCGTTTTTTGTAGGCGATGGTCGATAAAGTAAATTTCTGTATGATTTATTGTACGAGTACTCTACGTATAATGGCTAGAGTATAAAAAAGATATTAAATTTAAAATATTTTGACAGTGTTCTTTGAATTTCGTTACGAATCCGTGCATCGACCTATCGCTGGATCGATAGCACACGCTGCGTAAAAGTAATAAATTTCAAAATGGCGTCGTTCGTAGCGAACCCGGGAAATGTTCTACTGTAAAAAATATCATACGTATGAAATAGCTTAATTAGTACATAGAATGTGTTCTGAATAAGACAAATATAACTTCAATATCATTCATAACAAACGGTATGCATTTTTTTTTTTTAATTATTTTTATCTCTAAAATTTAATTCCGGAAGTAACGTCCACATTTTACGAGATATCCCTTATATAATGCGGACTAACATTCTGGTTGATTTCGTACATCGCTCTAATCATAAATAGAACTTCCCGGGTCTTTCCTTTAGCCTGTGGCAAACAAGTTTCGCTCTTTCGCAATAGGCATGATGCTCGTGCACTACGACTCGCGTTTGACTTTCGTCTTTCCTCGCTTCGTTCGTTTCTGAACGTTGTTAGCTTTTACTCGAGCTACTTTCCCGCTCAATTTCCGTCTTTACCGAGTTCCAACTCGGAACTCTCGACTCATGGAGAATCGCTAGCGCTGTGGTCCTTCGAATTGTTAAATAACCCGCTTGTTGGGCATGGTAGGTGAAAAGGTGTACATTGTTTTGTTGTATGAGGCAAAGATTAAGTAAGAATTTGTATAATAATAATAACCGTGTAATCTAAGCCAATTGATCATTATTTGATAATAGTATAATATAAGACACAATTACACAATACCAGGTGGTTCATACATTACATACACTATAGTAGGGGAGACCGGGGCTAAAAGTCCCAAGGGCAAGTTGTCCCAGTCATAGTTTTGGTATCTTAGGGTGGAAGGGGAAACGCGTCCGGTGCATGGTGTACAGGTTTTAGGGAGTAAAAAAAAGTATAGTGGTGGTCGTTGTGTTTAGTCTTCCCTGGTTACTTCAAGAGACGAATTTATATTTTGATAAGTTCAATTCTACTTTGGGTACATTACTTAAGCATCTCTAGGCACTAATGAAAATCGATTGCACACGAGTTCACACATATAATAGAAAGAGAATTTTGTCAGCTTCATTTCCTTGCCAGAATTTTTAAAAAACTCCTTGATCTGACTGAACTATGACCCGAGAAACAAACCTCTGAATATGGGGCAAGTTGTCTCACACGTCGGGGTAAGTTGTCCCGACAATGAGATCTAGGACAACTTGCCCCATCCTCATTTTTTTGCTGTAACGTTTGTTTTTATCATTAGTTTTCGACAGAATTCAGGTTTTCGTTCATGATGCATACATCAGGATTTTTGTCAAAAATCGATGCATCTCGAATTTGCCCGATCAAATACTCGTTCGAAAGAGGAAAGTCTCTAATTTACGAATATTGCAGCGTGGCTTCGATAGGATGACTGGTTAAAAAGTTACAGCAATTTTTCTCTTGAAAACGACCCATACTCCGACACTTAAAAAATTTATTTTTCAACACTCCGAAACGATATCGAAAAACGGACAACGGGACAGTATTCTGCATGCTTTCTTCTTTCTAAATCTTGATTCATACATCAGGATTTTTGTCAAAAAATCGATGCATCTCGAATTTGCCCGATCAAATACTCGTTCGAAAGAGAAAAGTCTCTAATTTACGAATCTGCAAGTCGCGTTTCGATAGGATGACTGGTTAAAAAGTTACAGCAGTTTAAAGCTCGAAAAAGACCCATACTCCGACACTTAGAAGATTAATTTCTCATCACTCCGCAACGATATCGAAAAACGGACAACGGAACATTATTCTGCATGCTTTTATCTTTAAAATGAGCTATTAAACATTGAAATCGGCGGTGGTGACCATTTTGGCAAAAATCATGATGCATAGGTCAGGATTTTTGTCAAAAATCGATGCATCTCGGATTTGCCCGATCAAATACTCGTTCGAAAGAGGAAAGTCTCTAATTTACGAATATGCAAGTCGCGTTTCGATAGGATGGCTGGTTCAAAAGATACAGCAGTTTTAAGCTCGAAAACGACCCATACTCCGACACTTACAATATTAATTTCTCATCATTGCTGAACGATATCGAAAAACGGACAACGGAACATTATTCTGCATGCTTTTATCTTTAAAATGAGCCATTAAACATTGAAATCGGCGGTGGTGACTATTTTGGCAAAAATCATGATGCAAGTTAAAAATTTAATCTACTTTACATATTACACAACAATATCATAATATAACAATGCATAAAGTAAAAGTGCCAAGTGCCAATAATTTGTATAATAATAATAACTGTGTAATCTAAGCCAATTGATCATTATTTGATAATGGTATAATACAAGACACAATTACACTATGGCAGGTGGTTCATACATTACATACACTATAGTACCTAAGAATGCCTTAGTGTAATGTCCAGGCATCCAAATAACCAGTTTCGATTTGTCAAGTTAAAAATTTAATCTACTTTACATATTACAACACAATATAATAATATAACAATGCATAAGTGCCAAGTCCATAAAGGAAGTGTAGATTTCCAGTTTCGATTTGTCAGGTCGAAAATTCCGGTGGTCGACTCACGTCTATGTGCACTCCTGTCCCTGTATAAATAATGGAAAGTAAATGGAAAATTCCAGAGTGTCCGGAAGAGAAGGGTCCCTGGAGTAAAATTCCACGTCTTTCTGGTCAGCCAAACGTTGGCTAACGCTGTTTTCTTTTAGAGACATTCGTTTTATTCTCGTCTCTTGTCAGTCATCGTTATTGTTTTAACAATAATTTGTCTACATTCATTTAATCATATATTACGTTATTATATCTCAGTTTTCATTCGATTATTACAATAGTCTTCGCGATAATGGGAACGCGGTAAAATAAATAAACCGAAGTTATTACTTCGTGAAGTTTCTTAAGACTTTCATGGGAGGGGGTGGTGGTACTATAGGAGGTAGCTTTGTTGTTGAAGGAGCTCACGATATACTCGAGAGATACAGAGTATACACGGGTACGTACGTATACGCGTATCTGGTCAAAAGTTTAGGGATTAGACCTGTATAGTTCGTAGATGAAGTTAACTTAGTCTTGGAAGCGTAATTATGTGGGATTAATTATAGAAAGTGTTCGACAGTTTGGAACAGGGTGCACGATTTCGAGGGGAGGGGGTTGGGAAAGGGTGCATGTTGAGCAGGAATAAGGGATGAAAAATTTAATCAAGTATTCCTCTAGAATAAATAACGAACCAATAATGTCTCACGTCGTAGAGTCACTCGGAAAAATCGTATACAAACGTCAAAATGATAAACATGTAACTGCAAATTATTAAAAATCCCTCGGGCCTGTCCAAAATTTTAATTAAAACGTGTATACTCGCGTAGTAGAAAAGTTATTCCATGAAATACCTTAGTCCGTGCTTGCATACTCATCGAGATAGTTACGTAACAATTTGATCATGCCCAACGCGATATTCAAAATAATAATCTACTTTCATTAATTATATCATCTAAACCGGTCGGTCAGTCAGACAGACAGTTCGGAAGATTTCGTGGAAAAAGGATGAACAAATAGCTCCAGCTAAAAGTGACGTAATTATCACGTTGTAACGAGGCAACGCTTACGTAAATCAACGTGGTACGGTGATTGCTCGACTTTATTAATTAATCTAATTAACTTAATTAAAAGCCAAAGCCGCGTTCGCACGTGAACAAAGGGGAGGATGGAAAAAAAAAGGAAAGTGGAAGGGAATAATCCGATCGCGCTTGAACGTTGGAAGAGAGAACGATTTATGCCCTACCTTCTGATATAATTTGCAGTGATCTTACCTTCTAGAATCATCTTACTAATTACGAATTAACGAACGGGACACAGGGAAAAGGGAGTTAAATAATAATCGCGAAGGACGCCTGACGAGCTCTCGGCTACGAAGTAAAGCCCGTCTCTCGACATATTTTCAAGAAAATTTCGAGTTCGCTGATTCACATTCGGTGAACAATAACGAGAAATTTAGACGTATCCTCTCGGTTGGAACATCCAGCTGTCGCTATTCCCGGGAAAAAAAGGCTGCACAACCGAGAACTGGATTTCTTTCCCGTTTATGATATAGCGTGGCTGAACGAATGCGGGATAAAATGAAAGTGTTTTTGCGTCATGGGACAAGAACATCTTTGTCTTATGAAAAGAAGAAGATAAAGAAATGTTTTAGGATATTTTCGACGACCGAATAAAATAATACAAAATGTATATATCGAGTCCTCTTTTGTTTTCGTACATTCCATTTCGAATGAAAGAATTTCACGATAATTGTGATTGCTTTTTTATACACATTAGTTCATATTGTCATCATTTTTTTTTTCTCTTCGATCATTAACGAAACAAAGAAGCCAACCATTTATTTCGAAATGAAAAAAAAAGTAAGGGATGAGTATCGTTTGGTCAGTCCCGAAGAACATCAGCGTACTTCTCCATATCACGGTCGTTTGTAATCAGTCGATATATCATACTCGAGGTTGGTTGGCCCTCGAGACATCTCCCGCGTCCTTGTTAACGTGGTCTATTATTGCGATCTGAAGTAGACAGAGAGAGTGGTCTGGTCTACCGCGAGCGAAATATCGCTGCGCTCCGGGTAAAAGCTATTCTAGCCGTTGTTTACTCTAACCGTTGAATGCGTATGGACCTGGCCATATTTGCTACCACGAAGATGGTTAATTACTTACGAAGGAAAATAACTGATAACCGTTGCTACGATGACCGATGAGCGTTAAAGAATTCAATGAACTTATTACCTTGCATTCCAAAAAATTTTTGAGATACCAAAGAGACTAGACCAGTTTCTTTTTACGTCTGTTGTTGATAGATTCGATGTTACAAACTAGCCCCAAAAAGTTGTGAAAATATATATATATTGTAGTTGGTGAACCGACGAGAAGCCAAGAACGGGCCAACCGATGCCGAGTTTAGAGTCGTTGAACGAACGTGCAAAATGTAGTCCGCGCTATGCGGTTGTACGCTCAGCGTGTAGTCCAAAGAACCATGTAGTGCACTTCACTTTGTTCATCAAGGGCACTATATAGACTCACGATACACTAGTAGGGTCGATGCAGTGGTCAAAGAACGACGTACTTGGTGACATAGCATGATACATGTATATCTATAGGGTGTCCAAAAATTGTTTCACCCTTTTTGGAGGTATAAGCCTTGGGTTCGACACAGTAGTATTTTCGACGTAACAACTTTTTGTATATTCTTTACTATAATATCTTAGTGTATATATTTTTTACATTTATTACCCAGCTCGTAATCATTCCTATGACAAACAATGTTGCTAATAATAATATACAAGAAAATGAAATTACGGGAAGGCATGCAAAGTAATTTTGCCACGTTTTAATCTGGAATGACTCGTATATCTACGTGAACGTACAAGAAGAAGTGGGCTGGGGATAGTAGGGGTAGCGAAAAAGGGATAGGATGAAGCATCAGCACCGTTGTTGTTGGCTCTCGTCGCGTGTGTGCGTCCTTCGCGCTTTCGGGGTTCTCACTTTTCCATGTCGGCGCCATTTAATTGCTTTTACAAGGGCCCCAGCTCACACTAATATACATATTAGTGGGCTGATTAAAGGTGGTCCGCTAGGAGCGCGTATATCGCTCGGAGAATTCCATGAAATACGTAGAAATATGGTAGCGTGCATTTCTGGTAGCTTTAAAGCCATTCGCTGGCTCGGATTAATTATTTTGCACGATTCGAACGATATTGTATAGATAAAGAGTGCACCAATGAGAAAATAGCGAAACATGGCTGAATACCGAATGGTATCATCGAAGTGATTAGTTATTTCGTATTAACAGGTTCATTCAACAACATGGATTATTCAGAAATTTTTCTCTACAAAATCACATGATTTGTTTCTAATCAAACATTTGTATACTTAAAATGTTAAATAATGGACGTATCGAATATTCCCACGAGTTAGAATGGCGGACGGCCGGCAACGCGTCGCCATAAGCACTCGCCACGTCATTCGCTCACCGCTTGATCATTTCGCAGATATTCATTATCGATTACTATCATTATTATATCGACGCTCAGGAGTTACACGGATTTCGAAGCTCCTGGGGTACTTAGGAGTTTACGCTCCGTTCATTTATTGGGTTACATGCTAATCGAGTTACGCGGAAGTTATGGTTTATAGCTAGAGTTGCGTACGCGTACGTATCTTCCGCCATTTTATGGGTTATTAACGACAAACGAACGAATTTCAGACCTGGCTCTTTGTTGTTTCGTTATTTATAATTACGTTGTACCCTCGAGCGAATACGTTGCTGCTTTCAAGATCTTAAAGTTACTCTACTAATGGTAACGTAATAATATTTTATTTATTTAGAAATATTCATATTTTAACTGAGAAGTTAACTCGTCATAAACTTTCGTTTACACCCAGAAAGTAATACATTTACAGATTCTCTACCGTTTACTTTATTTAAAATATCTTGTCGCGCTATCGTATTATTTTTTCTTTCGAATAAATAAACTCGTATTTGCAGCACGGAGAAATTCCCAGTTGAAAGATTAAAATATAGTAACTAAAAATGAACGGATCGCGACGTTATATAAAATAATCTCTAAAATGGTGGAAACAGAAGTAAGATCGCTAAAACACGGGTATAAAATAGTACCTCCATTTTGGGAATTCCATCAGTGTAAAATTCACGACGAAAAAGGAGATTCAACTGTCTCGTGTGGCACACACAATTGAGGCTCAATGCTAGCGCGGTTTTTAAAGAACGGCTGACACGGATTTTTCCTCGGCGTTGCTCGCCCCGATGATAAATCGCGTCGCTTATCGTCGCTGACATCGTCTCGGTCGTGCATTTAAAAGCTTAAAGAGCACTGATCGTAAAGTGTTTTTCGCGGATCGCCCCGCGCAAAGAGAAATCGATTGTGCGCGGTTTCCCCACAGTGCGATGATGGCTCGTCGCTCGAGTAAAAAAAAAAATGCTCGAAAGGGTCGATGATGACGCTGAAAGGAAACTGCGGTGATGTTTCTCTCTGTAAAAGGCTAAGGTTACCTAGGCACGCGTGTACGGTGTCCAATCAATTTCTAATGTCACCAACAAAAATTGATTACTTGTGTCGTAGTGTATGTATGTTGTTTGTAATACTTCACCTAGGGGTTACGTGACTCCTAGTGTTGTAGTGTACACACATTATTACGATATAGATATACAGGTTGTCCGGATCCAGGTGTTCAAGCTGAGAACTACATATAGATATCAGCGACTTGAGTAGAAAATTGTAATACCATTTTCTGAAATTTGACTTAGTTAACTAGGTATTAGCTAACAAATATTGGCCAATTACGGTGATTAGCGAAGGAAGGTGGTTCACTCGTTAATAACTATTAAACTGAGCCGAATTTCGGGAAATAGTATTAGACTTTTCGACTTAAATCATTGATGCACATTTGTAGTTTGCTGCTTGGACACCTGGAACTGGACACCCTGTTTACCCATTTCCAGCCCAAACTATTTCCCAGTAGGTAAACAAAACTCTTTTATTAATAATTGTATTCTAAAATATTCAAGTATATCATCCAATTTGCAAATAATGGTTTTGTTACCATATGGCAACACTGGGTTGGAAAAATATACATGCATATTAAAATAATCTCCATGTATAATAATATACCCAAAACAGTATTACAGATACTCTCTGTCCTCGCAAAGTTACTTAACGTGGAGCCTCACAACGAAAGCTCATGAAAGAAACCGATCGAAGATATCGTCCCTTCCGCGAAAATTGATTAAGAGTAAATCGAAATTCTCGACGGGGGCTATCTATCGATCACACTCGGTCGCGAGTTCAGGAACCAAAAGTTTCGACTCACTCTCTCGCTTGAGTTCTCCACAGGCGATCGTGTTATTTATTTCAAGCGAGAGACCCGGCCGAGCATAACCGTGCTAATTTAATTGGAAAAGTTCCGTGATACGGCACGAACCGTCTTAACCACCCCCTGCCGCCTAACTCAAACCACGATCATCCCTGATGATCGTCAACTAGAATGTATCGACTCGTTTTGGCGATTATGACAGCGAAAGCTTCGCGAATCTCATTGCCCTTCGGCTAGTAATTACATCCTAATGGAGCTAATTACGTTCGCCGTCTCTTCAACGTGATAATGATAATCCGTGTTCGTTCGTTCGCGCGCGAGCTCTCTCGCTCGTTCATTACTGTTATCTCCTGATCAATTTCAGACGAGTTCCTCGTGAATGTTACGCCTGTTTTCCGTATTACATGTTCTCTCTCTCCATCTCTTTCTGTCTTTCTCTTTTCGAGAAAGCAGATCGTACTAATACGAGTTTAATTAGTGCTAATAAACTACGTAATTGTTCTTTCTACCGTTTCCCTAACGGTCTTTCCCAGTTTGTCCATCTTCGTGGCTTGAGTACTCGTTGCAGTGATTTGGAACTATGTTGTTCCGATGTTGAATGGAGAGGTAGCTTTATTTTAAATGTGAGTTTGTTTAGAGTTTAATAGTTTGTCGGAAATGTAATGAATTATGGGGTTGATATTAGTGATTTAGATGAGTTCATTTGTTGAGAAGGTTGAGTACGATTAATGATAGTTGATTGATACAAAGATTGTTGATTACAGTTGAATTAGCATGCATATAGTTGAGTATACCTACTTGAACTTATATAGTTGACTATTGTTGACTATGGTTGAGGTAAAGTTGATATAGTTGACCAAATGGAAATATAATTGACGAAAATGGATTTTATATGAACACAGAATTAAATCAAGAAATTTAATAAAAATAGACCCCTCTGAACGAAGTTGCACGTATGGGGTCGAAGGCGTGTCGATCAAGCGACTTCCTTTAGCCCCGCAAGCCGTTCGTCGACTCAAAGATATCCAATCTTCCTAAGTTGCGACTTTACAACTAATTAAAACTGTCACCAAGCGAATTTCCCCGCAACGGCTAGAATTCGACGTTTCACCTATATACCCCAGCGAGATATTACGTTGCATTTTAATCCCACCGGCTTGCACAAATATGGTATCCATAGTCATCATCATTATTGTTATTATATAAAGTTCAAAATCGCATTAACAACTTTGTTATTGGATACTAGAACTGAAAGTTTTGCATTGTGTAGTCCGTTACCCTCGGATGAGGTTTATTATTATAACGATGAAGAGAGTCTTTTAAGATATCAGGGGTTCTCAATTTTCAACAAAATATGGCATATATTGTAATCAGTAAAATCGTGATACAAATTCCCTGCATGAGATATTTTCTGTCAGCTGGCATTCTTCGTCTTTTACTTCACGAACATGAAGGGTTTTCAACCTTATTCGATGGACAATTTCTTTCCATTCTATCCCAAACACGAACATAGCGCATGAACATGAACATACCGAAAATACAGTTCCTTTCTAGAACGGTAAATGGGCAGATTGCGCGCGAATCGGTCGTAATTCACAAATCACATTTCTTTTTTTCTACCCTTTTGGCGATGCACAAACGACTACCGACATTATAGAAGCGAGTATCGACAAAACGTTGTACTCTATCGCATAGCAAACAACTCGCTTCTATCGTCGACTCACGAATTTCATGAGAATTCGCCGAATCTTACCTGGCGTGTTCCCATTGTTCGAGTAACAATAAGAAAGTGGAATTTTTATTGTCACGTTATCACGAAATAAAAAAAAGTTTCGAATTTTTTATTAATAAAATAGCAACTATACCTCTTGCTTATATCATGTAATAACGTTATTACGTAGATGGAAACAAAAGCGTTGAATTATTAAAGGGATTATGATTGAACGTAATTACAAATCGTAGATGGGCATTTTGTATTTTATCAATTTCAATATTAATTATTAAAACGTCCTTTTTCATATCCAATCGATTGCATTACAACGAGACCTGGCAGATACGTATTATTTATTTGTATAACGCGATGTGAGCGTATATATGAAATAATATATTTATCTTAATAACTTCGCTATATTACACGGCCCGTTTTGTTTGCACGCGACATTTTACTAAAATGCCAATTTTTGGTCGACGATCGAATAACGGCACCACGGTCGTTCTTCCTGGCTCATTAATTGTAAATTAGATCACTCATCTGTTTTCGTATGCAGTGTGCTTATTCCATTAAAAAAAATAAATATGATTGTGGCTACCATGGTAACAGTACAGTGTGGCTGAAAGCTAATTTCGAAAAAATAAATATAACTACATGTTTTGTTATAAAAATAGAAGAAATACTACAACAATTTTCTCTTTATGTTTCAGGTCTCGAAGAAGTTAAGAATTTCGTGGGCGTGACTCTCGCAAGATCGATCGATCGATTTTAACGATGTCGCGCGAAAAACGAACGGGTTAACGACGAGCCGCGAGATAAAGCCGCCGGGTGAAAATAAACGTCGGATACGCGAAGTTTTAATTCGTCCGAGACTGAACCACGTGACTCGTGCTATGAGTCTAAGGGAAAATCCTACGACGACTTCGTATCGATCGGTGATAAACAGTCGAAGTCGTTCGACCCGAAAGAAAAGTGCGCGAGCGAAGATGCTATCCGTGAGATTCTTCTCGACGTTACGAGGGTCCAACGGCTGGTAAATCTTCGAAGAAACTGCTCCGGGCGGTTAATTGAACTCGATGATCGACTCGAATGGTAAGTTTCTTGGAAGATTCGATTTCTCTTGTATAAATTCTTTAAATACCAATATCTTTTTTTTTAACACGAGAATAATTATTAACTTTATTTGAAAAACTTTTGTGAGATCGTTAACTTTTGTATAAGCGAAAAGATAAATTCAAAAAGATATTCTTTACATTAATATTATTAAAGATGATAAATTCTGATAAATTCCCATCTACTTCGATCCTACACTAATTTATCATTTAGCCCAACAATTTATCCTTACACACCCCATCCACTAACACAAATTCACGATCCGAATTTCGTAATAGCTGGGATGAAAGAGAACGAACGAATGGGAGAGAGAGAAAGAGGGACACAAAGAGACAGAAAAAAAATGAGGAAGGGAAAAAATGAGCCAAGTCGATAAGGAAGAGAAATTATCGAGAAAAGCCATGCGTGCGAAATAGCTGATCTCCGCCCTCGCCTATGGACTCGCAGGATTTCCCATAGCCTCTCCCACCCTTTTTCATAGATGACGATGAGAAAGACGTGATCCTGTTACGCGAGGCTGAGTCTTCAGCTTCCTTTCCGTGCCGATAAGTACTGATTTCCATAATGGTTCCACGTACGAGTGCACTCACATTCTCCTTACTATCTTTCCCCTTCCAACCTCTCTCTCTTACACACACATATTCTGATTGCTCGACACTTCTCTCCCTCGACCTTTTTGCCTCATTCACTTTATCGCACCCAATAGCGAGTATTACATTTTCAAGAGAGAGAAAAATCAACAAAAGTGATCTGTCGTGATCAATTGAATATGGACATGTGATATAAAAGGATCACCAGTACACAATAGTGTGCACTAAATATATATGGGATTCCAATGTATACTCTCTGTTTCGTTCAAGACATTGAAGTGGCTATTCTCGATTTACCAGAGCGAGCTATATGTCCACTCGTCAACATAATTGGGGTCCGTTGTAAAAGTGTACCAATTTATTTGACAAGAATTAATTGGAGTATCATTATAATAATGCGGTCTAAAAATTTGACTTTATTTCCTAAATACGTACGCCACGTTGATTACTTCATGATGAAGCATTCCAATTAAAATGCCCACCCTGTATATATTTCTACGAAGCACTCAGTGACTTATGTACGATGGTGTAGACCGGTGCAGGGGGGCCGCAGTTTGTCAGAGACTGATTAATTTTCGCCGATACCTTCCATAACCAATCTATAGCTACGGAAACGTCTGGGGAGGTTAGGATATATGTAAGACAGGTTACCTAGCTCGGTGAGTAATGAACGCGTTAATTCGTTGCCCCGGCCAAGATTCTACGCCACCGAGAATTTACGAGGGGAGATAAGACTAATTGTTAGATACGTGCGATTTAATGGCTTTTCCAAATTATTTCCTTTTTTTTTTTTACTTCATATCTCTTGCACCTGACAAAATTACAGATTATTCATTCGTTACCGCGGCATCATCTTTTTATCAAGAATATGCTAGTAACGTACCTTTCGTCAGCTTAAATGTACTATTTCCATCTCTCTCTCTCATTCTCTGATCCTCCCTCTCCGCACGAATTTAATTAACGTTTGCCAAAATATTCATCGTAAGCTCGTCTATGGTTCTGGATCCCCATTTTCATAGAAAGAGGACTCCTTAGCTTTTATCAAAGCTCCCAAGTACCACCTTTTGGAGGAACGCGTAAACCACGCGTAGCGTGGTACCATCATCTAGCCATATCGAGGATCCACCCTTGAGAAAATGAGAGAAGGGGTGGGTGCACGGGGAGGAGGAATGTATTCAAGACACGTAGGAGAGGGAGGAATAAAGTAGTGGGAATATTTTCGGGCTATTTATAATAGAATCTCATAAGGGATTGTAATTTCTAAATAAATAATAAAATATATGAATTTTCTGTAATAAGATTAAAAGCATTTGAAGTAATGTTTTTTGTTGAATCTTTTCAGAATGGCAATGCGTCCTACCATCGCACTTGGCAGAGCATTGTTATTGCCCCACGGTGGCTAGATGAAGAGGAATTACACGGTGGGCCGGTGATCGATACCGGATACCGCTTGTCAACGCGCGAAATTTGATTCGCGATGGAACTCCTTCCGTTGATACTACTCGCTGGCCTCCTAATCGCCCAGCCAACCGCTCATTCGCTCTCGATCAAAAGCAAACTCAACCCGCGGATCGTGCAGACGCGTTACGGCGAGGTACAGGGTTTGATAAGGTCCTTCGAGAACGCCAAATTCCTCAAACCGATCGACGTCTATCTTGGAATACCTTACGCAACGCCACCTATTGGGAGTAATAGATTCTCACCGACTAGGGCACCCAGTCCTTGGGAAGGCGTCAGGTTTGTTAAATATTTTCTCCTTATTTTAATATAATTAACAAGCTTCGCTTGTAACTGACTTTGGATGACAAGTACAATAATGTGGTACTATCGACCTGATCTGATGATGAAATCCGAAGGTTGATTGTGTTTAGTTATTTTTTAAAACTATATTGTAACGTACGACGAATGCCCCGTAAACAAAACTGCGTGCAAAAGCAAGTCAAAATGTAGAAAATAAGTTAGCAGGAGTTTACTTCCAACGAGCGAAAGTTCAAAAATGTTGAAAATTACAAACCAACGAGTTGCCCTCGCGCAAATAAATTATTCGGCCCCAACAAGAACACAGCAATTTTCGGAAGTTTAATCAGGGTGGTTTCGCACGGTCTTCGCTTAATCATCGCAACCTTGGTGATTCCAGGTATTCCAGGAAAACCCGCGAAAAAGTTTATGATTTACGCTCACCGCACAATTGACCCTCGTATAACATGAATGATAAGACCGTGATGATCTCTCATAGTACCACGTTATATGAAGGATTTTAACTACAAGATCAGCGAACGCGTATCTTTTACGTTAGCTTCATCTAACCAATATCGATGAATCTATAACGCAATACCGAAGCTGCGCTTACGATCGCTAATAAACTCACCTTTTTTTTCCTTCAACGATGAGCTTTATCGTGAACTCGATACCCTTAATGATCCAGATATGAAATGGTTACGAGGCAAGCACGAAGGAACGTCTAATTAAGAACATAAATTCACTTTTTACTTAAAGCCTAACACTAATTAAATAAATCCGTATGTAATAAGTACTGTGTCATTTATTTTTATAGGGATGTAGTGTACTTATTTACCAACAATTTTCTTTTTTCCAGATTATCTGACTCGGTTGGTCCAGTTTGTCCTCAAAAACTTCCAGATATCTCGAACGAGCAAGAGGCACTCGAGCGTATGCCTAGAGGAAGACTGGAATACCTGAAGAGATTGCTACCTCATCTACGAAACCAAAACGAAGATTGCCTCTATTTGAACATCTACGCGCCAGCTATGGGTGAGTCCAAAAGATTTTCATTCAGATAGGACTCTTTCTTATAACAATCACGAAGATCGTCGATTTTGTTTTGTTCAGGAGAAAATAGATAAAGGGAGATAGATAAAGGGATTTTCAACACAGCGAATACTTCTATTCTAACTGAAATGGGTGATATATAGAGCGTCCGGTTCCAGGTGTCCAAGCGGAGAACTACATGTACACATCAATGATTTGAATCAAAAAGTCTAATACCATTTTTCGAAATTTGGCTCAGTTAACGAGTTATTAACGAACAAAGATCTGCCAATCTGTAATTGGTCGATCTTTGTTAGCTAATAACTCGTTAACTAAGTCAAATTTTGAAAAATGCTATAAGACTTTTCTACTCGAGTCATTGCTGTGTACACATAGTTATCCGCTTGGACACCTAGAACCAGACACCCTTTATAGACAAATTATCGTTATTTGTATACTAAAGGAATAGCATTTACGCGAGTGTGAATAAAAAAAGACCATATATGTACATTATATCGCGTAAAATGGATAGAAGGGAACGATTCTAGGTGAAATCACAGAAGTATATATGTGGGCTCATGCCTTTGTATTAGCCGCGTGTGCATCTAACCACGTAAACGCTCGCATTTCTCTGCTCACTGATCCTCGAACGAAACGTTTTCTCTTACCGCGTGCCGTCCAAAGAATCGCGAACGATTACGAATGAAAGTGAAATAGAAGAACTCTGCACTCTTTTTTCCATTCTTTTATTATTCCTGTCAACGACTTCTTTTTCTTGATTATCCCTTTCGAAAAATCGAAACTCAGTAACCTTTTTTCTCATGAATAGGATATATTACAATGTATGAATATTTACTGTAACGAACACGTTATTCAAGACTTCTTTCAATCCCCTGAAAAAAAACAAGATACAAAGAGAAGAAAATGTGAAGACACACATTTTGAAGTCAGTCCAAAGCTTACACACACATGTACACCATACGATCTACTTACCAGCTGATCGTGCTATCAGTGCAATTCGTATTCCACAGGCTTTGTACGGAATCCGACCAGCCGAGTGCTTTGACGATGCTTCGCTTTTTAGCTTCTTTTTAACTTTCTCGTTCGCATCCACTTCCGGTTTACATTTACCTTCGAAAGTTTCATTGTCGAAAAGCACACGTGCATGTCGCGACACTGCGAATGGATAAAAACGGTTTGACCTAAATTCGAAGAAAAAGGGTGGCAAGGATGATGGTTTCTACAATCGAAAACACAGAGTGCATTTTTTTGGATAGGTTGGTGGCTTTGAAAATTGCTTCGGGTGGCAAGCATTTCGTTAAACTCATCCCCCGCGATTTTTCTTATCTTTCTTCGTTCGGGAGTAGTCTCACGTTCCGAAAAATAATACTGCCTGGCTCGAGGTAAGACAGTATCGGGGAAGGGTTTTGGGCGATAGGTGGAGGGTTCGTTGCAATTTTATCCAGATTGGATGGGGGATAAGATTTCGTACGAGACGACTGGGAGTAACAAATATTCCATCGAATTTTTTCTTACCATATCGTTGTTTATTACTTGTTTGTTTTAAAAAATTGCAAATCATTCGCAATCAGTTATAAACGAAAGCGTTATATCGTGTAACAAATTCTGATGACATTGGTCTTTTTACAAGAAAGTTTCCAAGCAAATTTTTTAATCGAGCATCTTTGAGTTTCTTCTTCTTCGAAAGGAGGAAGAAAACTTTTGAATCCGACATGCAAACCTTCCTTCGAAGTTTACCGTGGAATTCGAAAGTGTGAGATAATTGAATCCTACTCTTATTTGTTACTTTATCTCCGGAAATTTTCCCAAATTTACCAGAGGTCATCCGTGATTAAAGAAAAGTTTAATCTAGTACGTTTAATTAAACTTTTGTGTTCTTATTATTTGATTAATATATTGACAACATTATAAACAAAGTAGATATACAAATTTTATCATATTAAATACAGGCAAATATAAATGATAAAAAAATGAATGACCAGAACATTTTCTTACAATCGTACAACTCCTAATACCGTGTTAGATTGCGAGACGTCGGCACGTATTGTCCACAATCGATACGACGTTTCCTTTCTTTGGATCACCGGCTTACATCATGGAATCCCAACTACTTCGATATCACCTAGGTCCAAAGACACGAAAATAGATTCGAACTTGCAAATGTCCCAAGACGAAACAAGGATAGATTCTGGGTCAGTTCGAAAGATGATTAATGTTGCTTCAGAAACTTGCTGACTATGAATTACATACCATCTATAATAATAGATCCAAATAGAGTACTAAAACATGATTTTAACGAAATCAGAATATCACAATTATTAATCGATTAGCATTACTAATAAATAAATCAATTAATCAAGGGTTATAAATAAATTAGCATTCGTTAGGTTGGAAAATGATTATAACGTTATTCGTCACATTAATTCAATAAATGTCGCAATAAAGGTTACGATAATTATTCGTTTTATTATCACTTTGTAATAATTATCGTTTGCAAATGTAATTGGATATCTTATGATTATAAATTTCCGATTGGTTAGACAAATAATTGTGAACGATCAACTTTAATAATTAAAGGTGTAATGACAAAATAGATATATACCCTTTAAACAATGATTATAAATCACAGTAACGAACATTAATGATCACGTTGATCACCTTATATTTGATACCAATCCGTTTCTATAATTTCTATCGATTTCTGTGATAATTATCAAAGGGAATGAACGCTGAGGTCTTCGATTTTGAAGTCAAAGGGGAATGAAGTCAAATTCAAGGAACGTTCCCTCCATTTCTCTCTTGCCATGTAACGCAAGTAGATCGTCGAGTTGGAGGGCGAGACAGCTGCAACGGGTCGTGAGTCGTGCCTAAGTGGCACCCGAACCACAAGAGTGCCTCGAGCCCTCCAAGTGAGCCCTCCTCCACAAGCCTTGGGGTGTTCATTTGCGCGGTACAAGCGTGCGGCATTATTAAATCCAAAGGAAGGGCATCTTACACGATACGTGCGATCGATTTCACCGGTGAGAGATCGATTAAATCTTCGATACTAAGTACTGGTTACAAATTTCCCAAGCTTTCCAATTATCTTCGAGTGACAGTCATTACAAATTTTTTTTTAAGATTTAAAGAAAAGAATCGTTGACACAAGACAACTTTCCATTCAGGCCATTTACAATTTTCGTCGAGAAAGAACATTTATTATAATTGATAACTGTATGACATCTATAGTCAGATTTTGTGGGGCCCCAGATGCAACCTGATCTGGAGGTCCATTATTGATTCTACTAAGAATGGGATAGTTCACTAAAATGCAGTAAACCAGTACACTGTAATCAGATGCAAACAGGGTTGCATGTCTTTGGAACCAAATTGGGTATCTTTTTTGTTTAATTTACCATATTTTTTTTTAATTGGCATCAATGACTACTGCTCAATACCCACTATACAAATAGGCTTTAAAAGATATAAAATTTGCCTACAATTATTATTTTACAATTCTTATATTAACAGACAATAAAATTTTGTTTTTTGAGAATAAGGCAGCCACTGTCTCTAGTACATTTTAATCTCTTCACTTTTCTTCCAATAATCAGGACCTTTGCAAACCTATAAATATTACAAGAAATACTTTACAAACAAAACTAAATCATGATAACGTGGGCCATATGTGACCCACACGGCTTGAATGGAAAGTTTTAAGAAAACGGTCAAGCACAAAACTTGTTCAACGATATCATATTTCTTTACGTGAGAACTTAACACAAAAGCCAACAACGCATTAATGCCCGAACTATAACGTCTGCAGCTTTCCGCGAGAATCACGAGCCTAATCCCAGTGTGGTGTTTCGCTAACGTAACGATGCGATTACATATTAACGGGGATTTTAACAAGGAGAGCTCGACGCATCCGATCTTGCTGAATATCGCATGTTAAAGCTGAGTAGAAATTGCGATGATACGAGGACAGGTAGAAATGACAATCGTAAAAACCATATTTATTTATTGCTTTAGACAAGACCGGTTTTTTGTGAGTGTTGAAAATTCGAAAATGAGATTTCAAGATTGATAATATTAAATAAATTAATAGTAAATTAAAAAAAAAATATTCGATAAAGATAGAAAAAAGATTCGTGCGAATGAAAAGAACAAAGTTGTCGTAAATAAGGGAAGGATAGAATCTTCGAGTGAAGTTCAAGAAAATGGAAAGAAAGTTTATCTCTTAAGTTCTATAAAAAAAAAAAGAAGAAAATGAGAAGGAGGTATCATTTTCTCCTTTGAAAAACGTAACGCGCATAAAGAAAACATGACGGTATGGATCCGTAAATAACATATACATTACGCTTGAAAGCAGAAATAAACGTAAAAAGTTTCGAATTCGAGATTACACGAGGCACGAATGAGAAAAGATGAGAGAAAGAGAGGCAAGAAATTCTTTGAATTATTTATACATTTCTTACATTCTTTATAGGCTTTCAAGAGAATTTTATTTTCTCATTTCTTTTCCTAGATTGAAAGCTCGCAAATGACGCTTCCGAGGTGACAAGTAAACTATATAATAAGAGTGACGATAATAAAATGAAAAATGAAATTGACGATAATTCAATAAATAAAACAAAATAACATAGCGTACAAATAAACGTCAATCAAACGTCAATCGTGAAAATTTCGTAATCTCGTGTGTCCATTTTTCTCTGTCAATTAAAAAAAAAATTGACATGTAGTTAAAGCTGAAATTATTGCTATTAATAAACCTAATAAAGCCATACTTAGCTTAAAGGCATCAGATAATTAGTGCATAGAAGCATTTCATAGGCGTATCGATCGATCCACCGGCCATTTATCGCCTGATTGCAACGTCCATCGCTTATCTCGTTTTGAATTAGTTAGCCATAGACTGACGTCGATGTCCCGTTTGATCGAACCAGAACACGTTTCAAACGTGCCAGAAAGACGTATTTTTTGCATGAAATATGTCACACGTTTAATCGTATACTATATTTTCCTCTATCCTTCTCTAGACCGATTCAATATTGACAACGATATTGGAACGGTAAAAAGTTATCGAATTCTTTGTCATTCATTTTTCAAAATGATTACAACGTTTTTACAAAGATAAAATAAATATGATAGATTAAAAACCATTAATTTTCACTACATTTTCTTTTCCAATTGAACCTTCATAAACAAAACTATGCATCGATTATATTGTCAAATGAAATATGCTAATCTCATTTCTTTTTATCGATCATCAATCACGATTGATTAGATCGATAATTAGTAAAATTGAAAATTCCTATGACAAAAGCCGTGGTCACGAATATGGCTTATAATAACACGTCGAATCGAATCACGATTTGTTACAGGATAATATATGACTAGGTTGGACTATTTACATTCCGGCTAATTGAAATGCGACAGGCTTATTGACTCCGTCGAATTCGGCCGTGCAAATAACGGGTGCTGCACTTCTTGTCATTATTGATAATTAACGAAGCACTTGGAGTGTATTCGATGGCGTGGTTGGGTGTAGTCGTATATGAGTGGAACACATCGACGCTAATTGCACTCTACTACTTTCGGCTCGTTTCGTTTGGTACCATAACGAAGAGGTCAGAGTTCGTTCCGTGTGATAAGCAACAGAAATTATTGGAATAAAAATTTGTTGTCGATTCCATCGAGTTTGTTTGCAAACGTAGCTGCCAAATAAAAGCTCGCAGAAAAAAGTTCCACGTTAAACGTTTATGTATATGATTTCTAATTTTTCTAATCTTTTCTCATTTTTCCTAATCTCTTCTAATCTTTCCTAATGTTTTTTTTTAATTTTCATTCCATTTACAATTTTATTCTTTCACTTTAACTAATTACAGTCATCAAGGTATTACGGTATAAAATTAAGAAAAAAAATCAAATTTTATCGTTCCTTCAAACATTCTTTTTATTCACCGTAAAATGTCTGATTTCGAGTTCGTACTTACCAAGGTAGCCAATCGTGGTTTCTCCTCGACAATTCCACGAAATAGGAAAAAAAAAAGAAATCACGACGACGAACAGAGAAAGGCACTTTGTCTCTTTTTCCCGTACGAATGAATGATTTCACGCTGCATACTTTCGCGTCTCTTAGGCGAGAGTACCGGTATTCGTTCGTAGATTCGTAAGAAAAGAAATGGTAAAAAGAAGGAAGGAAGGAAAGCCTTATTTCCAAAGTATTTCAAGATAAAATAAAAGAAAGACAGGCAGGAGAGAGTTGAAACCAATTCCACGAAAAGTTAGGGATTCGATTATTAGTTCGTGGCTCGAAAACTTTCTCTCTCTCTCGCACACACACAATCTATATATCCATCTATCGCCTTCTATCTTTTGTCATTCCACGAGTTCCTTTCTTTTTCTCTTCTCGGCTCACTCGTCGCCTTTTCTTTCATCCGACTGGAATATTCGATCTTACCCCTTTTCCCTCCCGCCAATCTTATACTTCTTCACGAGAAAAGAAGAAAAAATATCAAAAAGACGGACGCAAAATTACTCGACTTTGGGAACTTTGAAAAACGGTAAGTACGGTGAGTGCTCGTGCATCAATTTAGTTCCGGAGACTTTTGACGGGAATGTCCATTCTGCGCTGCGTTTCATATGCACTCTTTTTCCCCACTCATGTTGCTTTGGTGGCATGTCCCGATAACGAGAAAAATATGCCTCCGGTGTGTAAAGGTCGGTACGATCGTGCTACAAAATGTTCCACGCTTTTCGCCAAAATTTATGCGATCCCGATGTACTTTTCCTCGTAAATGGAACGCTAGAAAATTCGAGTATGAATACCAGAGAGAGAGAGAGAAACATACTCATTACTCTTTATTTTCCAAAGGGGTCGATGCACCAAAAATACCTACCTACTATTAAATAATTTATCGAATTTCATTATACACGATCGAACGGGTCCGACAAAATTACGAATTCCATAGCTGATCGAATGAAATTCGTATTATTGTAAATGTGGAAGGTACAATGTTATACGTATAATATACATAGATTTACATATTATACTTACTGTTGATTTAGTGTTTATATCGTTTATCAAGACATTTTTTAAATAATATAAATGAATATATTGACAGAACGGAAAGAGAAGAGATTATCGAAATGTAATGGTATACGGGGTGTTCCATCTAAAAGAGGCTACCTAAATATTTACTTTGTTTCTAATTATGGGACAAATTTTTGTGGCATACTTTGAATGGTTTAGAAAGAGGTATGTTATGAAAAAGAACATTTTTTATCTCTTTCTAAACCATTCAAAGTATGTCACAAAAATTTGTCGAATAATTGGAAACAAACAAAATATTTAGATGGCATCCTTTAGCTGGGTGTCACCTTGTATATTGGGTTGGCAAGAAAGTAATTTTGTAATAAATTATATAAAAATATACATTCCAACATTGACAGAAGTCATTCAAAAAGCAAAATTACTTTTTTTGCCAACCCAATAATATTAATAAGATAAAATAAACGTGATAATAATTTTTCTCGACAGTATGATATCGAGAAAACCTCGATAATCCTTCGAATATAATATCAGATTTCAACCGACGTAAAATCGAACGACGTCTAGCCTTATCATTTATCAAGAACACGCGCGTGGATTAGCCCGTGAGAAAAACATCACGAAAGGACTCTCTCTCTCTTGGCATGGAAAGCCTCTCGTCCTCGGGCTTCCTCGCAGACGTTGCCTTAATTAATTATTCCATAAAAACCACAATGCGCGGCTCGCGGGAAGGAACGAGGAGCAAGGGAGAAAAAAAATAAAGAAGGGGTCTCTAAGAGAGAGAGAGGGGACTATCGGGAAGACATCAAAGCTGTTCTGCTACCACCGAGAGGATGCCTGGACCTGTACTAGGAACGCAGATTATCTTTCACAAAGGAAGCTTTTACCGTCACCCTTCGCTCGGTATCCTGTACTTTTTCTCTCTCTCTCTTTATCACTTTTTCCGTCTTTTTATATATCTGTATAATTATATATTTGCATATTAATTTATTTATTAATATACTTCTCGGCGTAAAATTTTGGGAATAAGTGGAAACACTGTTATATTTCATACAAAAATTTTATTTATTATTTAAATTATGTTTTTATTCGAACATTTGATAATATTCCATATAAATCTTACTACAGAATATGACAGCTGTTCCTTAGTTCGTTCAAATATTTGTGGACATGAAAATAAATGTTCTGTCCTTCCCTTTCTTTGTCCCTCTTCTGCTGTCTGATTAAACTTGCCTTTTTTCACTTAGTGCTCCGTCTTATTAATCCATCCGTCTATCTATTTTTTTTTTTTCGTCTCCTTTTTATCCTTCAGAAGGAAATTTGTCCACGAAATAAGGAAGCATAGCCGTCGATGGACGCGACTAATTTCACGTTTTCGTTAGATCTCGGATAAGAAGGCTGTGATAATAAAAAGGCAACGTCCAGCATTAAAGAGATCTTTTCATGTCCCGATGCATTTGAGAATCTTCATAAATGTTGTAACATTTATTAACTAATTCGTAACATTCTCTTTACTTAAAATTTAAAGTCAACTGAAAAATTCTAGATCTCATTAAAATTTCACTGACATAAACAATTTAAATGCCTCTTTTACTACGCTCTTCGCCATAAAGTTCACTCAAAGTAGAGTGAAATTTTCACGTATTACTTCGTTTTTACTCGATTAAAGAGTTAACAAAAAATGACTACGTTATTGCCAAAGTTGAAACTTTCGAATTCAGTAGCAATAATCTAATCGAAAAATTATCCTTCTGTTTTCAAAGCGAGACGCATTCGTGAGAAACGTCGCCGTCTTTAACCTTCCACCCTCTTCAGCCCCCTTTTAACTATTATTCTTTTCTCGGTGTTTGAACGACTGCCAACGTGGCAGGGAAGAGAGCGAACGCATCGAGCCGAAGGAAGGAGAAGTAAAAAGGAGGATGCAAGTGAAAAGAAGAAAAGTCAGAATAAAAAGAGAAACGGCAAAAGGGTATACGCTTACTTCCCCCTCTCTCTTTCTTTACGATCAAGGAAAGCGGACGTTTCCCTTCGTTACACATTGTCCCGATTAAAAAACGATTTTAAGGATGATTTACTACCGACCTAAATTGAATCGCTAATCTAAGTTTGAGAACTTTACACGGGAACTGCCCGGAAAGCGTGCTGAGTTATGACCTCTGGAAATAGATGTCATCGACCTCGAGGGTACATCGTGCTCAGGCTCTGAAAATTTCAAATCCTTCTCTCTCTTGAGTCTCTTCGCCTAGCTTTTAATGTAACAAGACTAAAGTATCTACAGGTGACACTCGTATGAAGTGGTAGAATTGATAAATCTTAGAGAAACTTGAGACGTTAACTGATTCATGAGAGAATTTATAGTTTTTTAGGTGATATTGATCGTTTTTGATCGGATAAACGCTACTGGTTAATAAAATTTAGTCGATTTTTTATTATTAAACAATGTGTTATTAATTTGAACACTTCTGTAACATTTCTATAACTTTGGACAGTGTAGTATTTTTATTTAGTCGACAATAACGACCAACATAAAAATAGCAGAATATTGTCAAGCTTTTTTTTTAAAATATTACACGAATGTTGCGTCCAACGTAGATAAAAGGAGAAGAGATGCACTAGCTCGGCGTCACGTTCGAGAATGTCGCTATGGAGGGATGAAAACAAAAAGGAATAAGAAGAAAAGAGGAGCTGGCACGCGGAGAGCGTCGCGAAAATTGAAAAAAAGAATAATGAGAGGAAGGCGATGCCGCCTAGGTTGTCCGGACGTGAACTTAGAAGAAACGGTGGGGTCGAAGTACGGAGAAAAAGGGTAGAAACCTAGAAAGAGAGAGATAGAAAGGTAGAAAAGATGACTTGAATGCGGGAGAATGCGAGAGCCACTCGTAGAATGTTGGACGTACCTGGGTTGGCCCCGACTTTTCTCTCGTCAACACTCGATTCCGACGAGACATACTTGAGTCACTTTTATTTCATATTTTATACGTCAAAATTTCTATAACTTACTAACACAGTTACCTTATTTAATAATATATATAAAAGTATAATTAAAATTGTTGACCGAAAAACTGTAACGTTAATTTCCTGAAATTTACTAGAAATCGTCGCAACTTTTCTTACCGTTCGTCGTAATCACGTAATTAGGATAAAAAAGACAAGAAAGTTCAATCGAGGTTGGGGGCAGTGAAACGAGTGGAAGAAAGTGAGAAAAGTTTCTACCTACGTGACGAACATTGCTGTGTTATGAACGTGCCGTTGAGTACCGTACAGTTCAGCTGGGACCTATCCTCTTGAAATGTACTTTTAACTTCGGTAGGAAGCCTCCGGTTGACTCGTAATTAGCGAAGGTACGTGCCGGTGATTAAGAAATAAATGAATTCACTCGTGACTATTATCGAGACCTTTTTACGACCACTTCATCTTCATACACTGCTTTCTGGTAAGTTCATTTTCAAGTGGAGAATTTCCGTGAATTTTTTTTTTTTATTGGATCTTTCAGAAATATTTTATTTGATGTAACTGTCTGTGATGTATATTCATGATAATTTAATTGAGAATATTAAATACAGGGTGTCTGGTTCAAGGTGTCCAAGCAGGGAACTACATGTGCATATCAATGATTTGAGTCGAAAAGTCTAATACTATTTTCCGAAATTCGGCTCAGTTAACGAGTTATTAACGAACAAAGATCTGCGAATCTGTAATTGGTCGATCTTTGTTAGCTAATAACTCGTTAACTAAGTCAAATTTCGAAAAATGGTATTAGACTTTTCTACTTAAGTCATTGCAGTGTACATGTAGATCTCCGCTTGGACACCTGGAATCGGACACCCTGTATATGATATAGACTCAAACCTGTTTTTGTACGATGGATAAGGACCACACAAAACAAGTATTACGAAACTATGTAAGTAGCTAACAGAACTATTGTCCACAATACATTTTTTAAATATCTACCGTATAAAAAAACTGGTTTGAACATATTTAATGCATTAATATTTAATTCGAATATTATTAATATAAAAAAGAATTTTATTTGCAATTTTTCGTGTCAACTAACAAGCTTTCCCCTCTCGTCTATTTCATTTCCATCATCGTAACGATAACACCGAGTTCTCTCCTACCCCCTTTTTATCGGAGTGACATTATTCCCGTACGGTACGTGACCTCGTTGACCTTGTGACAGACGAAAAACAAAGGGTCGACGTTATCGCCAACAAATATATACGATGCTACAGGGACTCGACGCTCCAGTGTCATTGATTTTCCTATTTCCATTCTTCCTCTCGCTTCCTCGAACGTGTCGTGTAATTTCTGATTCGATGACTCTTGTCTCGAATTAGCTGAACACATATATACAGATGCACAGACACAAAGGGAATACGGAGCAACGTAATCCCTGATTAAAATTACGTTTCTCGAGCTATCCGACGATGTAATTATCTTCGAGGCCAATTCGGGCCGCGCAAAACGCGTGGGAATAAATTTCAGTGTCCTTAATCAGCGAGATCGAACTGCCTGATCATCATTCTACGGCACCTTTTGTACAGCTTTACCTGGTTCTCTCTCTCATAACGAAGTAATCGATTTGACGGTTGAATAAAATGAAAGCTCGATAATGAAAGGGTTCTCGATCGTTCCCAGTTGAAATTTTCTTTTAAGGATAATAGAAAATTGCCCATAAAGTGGATGAAAAGTGTTATACGTTTAAGATGGACCGATTAAGTATGATAATTTGATACATTTTACAAGAAAAATAGAAATTTTATTCAAAATTACGATTGAATAAATTCAATTTTAATCATACCCACTGAACAATAATCACAAGATTACTTAGACATTACATGGAGTGCAATCAAATTTTGATCAGGGATGCAAATGCATCATTTTACATACATTCAAATTTTTACATCTCCATACTGTCTCTAGCATCCGTACTCCAAGAGCTCTAATTTATGCCCTCCCTTAAAAATTTCTCGACATTTTCTCGCTCCTAATTTCTCTCTTTTCCTTACCACTTCATATTTTCTCTAATCTAAATTTCTATTTTTTTTTTTCTCCTCCCCTTCGTCATTGCGCTTCGGGATCGCGTAATTAGCCTTACGTCGAGTTTTTCAAAAACTTCGCGACACGATCGAGGGAAAAACGAGGCAAAGAAAAAAATTTGTAGGTACATATAATATGCTATATAGACATAGAGGGACAAGGGGGAGGGGGGAGGGAAAAAAAGAGAAGTCTCCACTCTCTCGGTATTCGCTCTTTGAACTTATCGGCCGGAAGTCCGGTGTAACGCGCGCATATTCAATTATAAAGTGGCTCGCGTGTGGCAGGTGAGCCTGTCAAAGGGGAACACGATTGTACCGGGGGAACAGTAAAAACGGTGAAAGAGAGGAGAAGAGGGAACGAGTCTGCTCGGGTTTCTTTCACTTACGTTGAAAAGTTAAGCGAAAGAGAGGGTGGATGGATGCATGGTTAGGCGTTATATGGGGTGGCATGTAAAAATACATATATAAAATAGAAAAAAAAAATTTTTTTTTTAATAAATCTCTTAGTCGTCTGTCTGTTTAGTTTTTCTAAACTACGTAACAGACGAAGCCGGGGCATGTCGCTACTTTATAATAAAACTAGCTGTTGCCGACCACGCGTGGCTCAGCCTAGTTAAATGAAAAAAAAAAAGAAAACAAAACTTTTCAATTTCCTCATTTCCTCCCCCCCTCTCTCTCCCCGAAAAAGAAGAAAGAAAGTTATAACAAAACCATACAGCGTTATTGATCTTTTGAAATATCGATTTAATTATTTCGTTCTTAGAACTCAATTAAAATCGAACAATAGAACTTCACCTAAATTAAAATTGTAATCATAAAAGATTTATTTTTTCAGTTTCTTTATATAGAGGTATACAAAAACACGTTCCTATTCGAACACAACGTTGTGTTAAAATTTCAAAGCAACCGGTAAAACCTTTTCGCAGATTAATGGTTAAAAACAAATTAACAATTTTATTTTTATAGATCCATTAAACAAATTAATCGATATCAGTAATTTTCATTATCTCCCTTAAAATCATTTAAATCCTAACATATCGAAAATTGTCGGTCCAGTCTCGACGACTTGCCTTAGCACTATCACGTAATACCTGTCGCTTTATTGCATCACTCCTGCTTGCATCGAACATAGGAAGCAAATCGCGTGCATACCGATAATCTCGAAATTGCTGGTCTATCAGAACGAACGAGCGTGAGACAGAGACAGAAAGTGTATGTGTATACGTGTGAGAGAGAAGGATCGATCGAACGTTTCGGGTGCAAATTATACGTGATCGCGATTTATCGGCTGGCCGAACGAACGAACGAATAGATATATGTATGTGTGTGTGTGAGGGTTTGTGTTAGCTAGAGAGAGAGACAGTGAGATAGAGATATACTAGTGTCAGGATCGTTTAGAAGACGGCAGCGATCGATCATTCCGGCCGGTAACGTAGCCACGATTGTCGTGCTCGTTCGTTCGTCGATCAATCAAGCGGAAGACGCTTAGGAGGACGTTTCCGTTTTCGTTTCCTCGAAGAAATATGCCGGAAGATGCATTACGTCTATCTCTCTTTCACTCCCATTCATAGTTTTCTTTGCTAGGGTTTAACACGATCACGAATTGATTATTATTTAATTGATGACACTTATATCGTAATATTGAATAAAAAAAACAAGGTTGTGGTATAATTTTCACGAGTTTCAAACGTTAGTAGACATCGATTCGGTAGGTTCAATTTGCTTCCATGGTGAATCGACGATAAAACAAGTCGATGTAATTACTATAATAGTGATCGCGTGTTTCTTTCGCATCGAACGATTCTATGCTATTCTGATACTATTTTCGAAGCAGTAAAGAAAGGAAAAAATATTTAATAAGCGTATGGTATATTCAATGCTCATCTAAAGTGTATTTTAGAAGGTATGTGTATAGAGGGTGTCCGGTTCAAGGTGTCCCAGCGGAAAATTACATGTACACATCAATGACTCGAGTAGAAAAGTCTAATACCATTTTTCGAAATTTGACTTAGTTAACGAGTTATTAGCTAACAAAGATCGACCAATTACAGATTCGCAGATCTTTGTTCGTTAATAACTCGTTAACTGAGCCGAATTTCGGAAAATAGTATTAGACTTTTCTACTCAATTCATTGATGTGAACATGTAGTTCCCTGCTTGGAAACCCTGAACCAGACACCCTGTATATATTTTAAAAACTAGAGTAAAATAAACTATTTCAGTATACAAAGCTTTCTAAGCACTCAATCGAGAAAGACTTAAACGATATAGACAAACTTAACTACCTTCGGTTCAATTCAGCATATTTCATGAAATATATTCATTCGGGGATTAGAATGGGTCACCCTGTATACGTGTACGTGCCCCGTATTTCATGCGACTCGAGCTTTCGTGGTTATAAAGAAGTCAGTTCAGGTATTTATTTGCTGAGTTACGGCGCTGACCACAAAGGGAATCTCTACTACGTTATAGAAGAAAGTAGTGAGTGAGTGAGTGAATGAATGAGTGCGAAAGAGAGAACGATGAAAGGGGAAATCGTTGTGAAGCTTTCACGACATTCTATACGTTACATTAGAATTGGCTTCGAAAAGGAAGAACTTACGTTCGGCAAGACATCCTGAACATTCCACGAAATCTTCGGAAAAGCATAATAAATTCTTGTGCCACGTCGATGTATCATAAAATGTCAGCCATAAGTCATTGGATGCATTGATACAACGTTCCGTTTAAAAGTGATCGTGAAATTATTTTTTAAAAATCTCACGTATCACTGGTATGCTTTAATTAATAATAAAATTCTAATTTCACCAACAAGATAATTATTATTCAACAATTTAATAAAATCGATCATTCATTCTTTATCTATTTAAAAGGTCCACTCTAGATTTAGAGCATCACTCTCTTTGTCACTCATCGATCGGGTTACCCTTCTCAAATTTGACATGTCTGTGTTGTTTTATTAACTTCCCACGAGCTTGTTAACACTGGTTTGCACTATTTACCTGGTTGTCGGTTAAATAGATACATTTGACTGGTAGAATGTACCTATCTATTATTCTAATCAGTGATTCTAAGCTTCTAATTTAAACCTAACTTTCTATCCACCATTGTACTGCCCAGTATTAAAAATTTTCCTTCGTAATTACGATTTTTTAACGTTCAAATATATCGATGATAAAACTCATGCAATATTCTCCTATCAGACTAAAGTTCGATATCAACCGTCGGTCCCTTTCATCCGCAATAATTTGCGGTGAATTTTGCAACGATTGACATCAAACGAACGGCCCCACGTTAATTACCTACATGGGAATAAAAACTGACACGAGAATACGAAGCGTCACGCGTTTATCAGCTGCAGGTTCCACAAATTCTCGTAATATATCGTCGCATAATTCGAATTTTTTGCGTTCCGAGAGATCAAGAGCCGATTGATCAGGAAACACATCGCTTTTGTGTTATTAAAGTCACCATTTTCCCTCTCGTTTTTATCGATTATCCATCAAATTGCTATAAAAAAAATGTTGAAGATTAAAAATGATTTTGAAACATTAATTCCTGGGTTTAAAAGTTTATACTAATTTTAAAATGGTCGATTAAACTTAAAATGAATTTTTTGTGTAGAAACTAATAAAAGTTAACCGTAGAAATAGTTTTACCGACTTATGAAATAATTGCGTGCTTTTCGTCATATCAAACTCTGTGCGGAAAGCGTCACACTTTCTGGATTCTCCCCCTCTATCAAGCATTTCTCCATCTCTCTACTTTCTTCCATCAAGCACGACAGAACCAAACTTCCTACGAGTTATGGAAAGTTGCGTGAAGCAGCAGTCGATTGAATTCCACGAGACTATCGTGGCGAGAGTTCGAAACAGTTTCATCAAAAAGGCGCTACTCGTTCGTAGATATAATTACGCAACGTTCTACGTTCCCCACGTTTGTTGCATAAATTTGCTTACATTATACTCAGAAGATTAGAGAATCTGAGTCGTTGAGAATGACAAAAAAAAATAATAAAAGTGTTCGAAAAAAAGGCCTCACAAATTTCTTCGATCTGACATTTGCTTAAAAAAATTCGACCCAATTAACCTCCTATTCGTACTCCACTCGGTAAGCTCTCGAGCTTTCCTGGGCCAACGTTGGAGTTAACGATATGGAAAATCGGACGAGTTGGACGTTCGTGAGACCTTTCGTAGAAAGCATTAAAAAGATTTCCGGAAGATTCGAGGTTGTTCGAGAATGGCCTCGGGAATTTGGCGAGTATCGGAAGTTGGAGAAGTCTTCTGAAGATTCGAGACGGTCCGAGTGGTTCCTCGCGTACGTCGAATAACTCTTGCATACCTAACGTAATAATCACAATGACACATAAGATGTTATTAGTTGATTGTTGAAGAAAATAATTTTAATAAAGATAAAATATTTTGTAACGTAGTTAGACTGAAAGAACTGATCGTAGAAAAATTAAAGAAAACGAGATAAATCTTCTTGTTCTTGATTTTAAAATTGCTTTTATCTCTCACCAAGATTCTTCCATTCTCCAAAAGACTACTTCCTACGATCTTTCTCTCTCCCTTTTTTCGATCCTTCGTACTTTCCGTTGACTGGTCGAAACGGAAAGAAGGCGGTATCTGGCCGTTCGGTACATCGCCGACTGTTTCGAGCACTTAAGAGGCCCGACGGAAAATTATTGCGTTCTTACGTCTGTTTCTTATTCCTCCATCCACACGTTATTTCGGAAAGTAACGAAAAAATTCGAGAGAACTATGAAGGAAGCTTTTTGTCAGAAATAAGAGGATCACGAAAGACTGTGATAAGATGTATGAAATACTTAATTATGACAAGTGTACGTTGGTTCGGTTGGTAGGTACTGGCTTAGAATGACAAAGTTCGAAGCTTCTCAAATCCCTAGAGCTAAATTTGATATAACAAGATCTCTTTTACAGAGACATTTATTCCAAAATAATTAAAAATATTATAACAACGATGAGTAATGATAAATTTTGTTTAAATTGTATAATTGATGATAAAAATTTGTCAAAAATTTGACAGTTTTTTTGTCAATAATGACAATGACAATGTATGCCAAAATAATTAAAAATATAACAACGATGAGTGACAGTAAAAAGTAGGTGATATGACAGTTTTGTTGTCAACTATGACAATAAATTCTAACACGTTGGAAAAAATGTGAAAAATGGAACAAGACATGTTTGACTTATCGATCCTATCGATCGATTCTGAGTTATTCCCGTGAATGCAAGATACGATTGTTGGAAAGGAGAAAGAAAATAAGAGGAAGTTTTGCTTGTGGTCACGTTAAAGGACAATAGTTGTTCGGCCCGGCTAAAGAGGTGTGGCAGTGCTAGGTAGTCGTATTTCAGAGTCAAACGCAGAAACGTGGGAAACGAGACTAGTAGTGGTCGGGTCGTAGTAAGCGCGCGTTGGATCGACTGCTCGGAATCTAACGCCCTAGTACTCCTGAGTATTTCTTGCCTCGAAGTTTTAAAGATTAAAAGGAGAAGAGAAAAAAAGGAGACTTTGTTAAAAATTGATATCTTTCGTGAATCATTTCATCGTTGTTGAATAACCTGTCAACACATTCCAATCCAATATTACCATCCTATATAAAATAATTATTTATAAACATAATTGTCCAATTTTTTGTACATTACATTTTAGAACACAAGAATTTTATCTATCAGTTAACAAATAATTTTGGTTGGAAAAGGGTTCATTATTTTTCTTCAGCATTTTTAACAAAATTTATTAAACCAGTATGCCAATAAAAAATAAAAAGCAAGATAGTTTTATTAAAAATTCCACAAGCAAAATTGGAAAACAAACAATCTGAGAAATTCGAGAAAGGGAATTCCAAATTCGATGATAGGCAACATCCTCGAGATAGCTTACCTGCTTGAAAGCTTCGTCCTCGTCGGGGTATAGGATTGGAAGAAGGATCCCACCTGTATTCTCTCGGGGTGTATGTAATTTCCGACGGACGTTTCTATATTCTATTCTGCGTGCACTCGAGCATACCAGATTAGTATCGCATCATATTGAATGTATTTGTGTTATGCTACCAAGGAAAATCTGCTTTATATAGGTGTAAAGCGATGAAAGCTTCGGGGTTAAAGAACCTGTTTTTCTTTTTTCTTATTTTCTATGTTACGCTCAGCTTCCTAGCTAGTGAGCCGTAAAAATTCAGAAACAAAAAATCATCCTAGCGATCGAGAAATTATAGTACGCTTTTCGATAATCAATTTTAAACAATTCGATATAACATCTGTGCGATGAATAAAATTTTATTTTTTTAATTCAAAAGATTTTATACAAAGGAAAAGAAGCTTGATTATACAACTATTGTTCAAAATATATCCGTGTACCACCACTTTACGTCACGGCCATTAACGCTACGGTATCGTATGCGATTATCGAAGCGTGAAGTATTATTAAAGCACGTTAATATAATAAAGTCCTTTGTTTTAATTAAAACGTTAGCCCCCTGGAGGGCTTTATATCCGTCTAATAATAACATAAACAATGGCTTTTGTTGCGTATCAGTTAAATAAGCTAATTAGTAAAAGCACCCCTCCGGGAGGGACCAGAATCATACTTAACTGATCATTAATGCTCTTAAATAATCGAACCGGATGAGTCTACTTTCAAGATGTAATTTTCATTTAAAAACTAACGGGAAAATTTATAGAAAATCGATGAACGACGGTAAAATTCGATTATCATTTACTTTCATAACGAAATGCATAATTACAAGGAGGACGATCGTTACGGATCTGATTTTATCGTGAGAATATTCCAAGCAAAGATGAAGTGATTCTAGAAAAAAAAAGAAGCTTATGGTTTATTTTAACAGTCTGACGTAACGAGGAATGGTAATTGCGAATTACAATGTAACAGCGACACGGTGGGGTGCATGACGAGGGTCCGTGTCCCTTTTCAAATATGCTTTTCGTCTTAGCTCATATACAGGGTGCTTAGCTTTAATAAATTCACGTATCACTGAAATTGTTAGTGACATTAAAAATGTTAACAAATTTGCAGACTAATAAAAAATTCCAAATTTTATTATTTTTTTAATTACTAGATTAGAAGAGGCCAAAGTAATACTAAAAATAATTTTTGCACAATATATATTCTTTATATTCCACATTTCTTACACTTCTTACCTTTCGATGTTTCTATTCCCTGCCTCTACAGTGTGTTATCTAATTTATCCAAGACTATCTCAGATAAATTCTACGATTTCCTTTCCATGTCTCTCCTGTTTCTTTTTTTTTTTATTCGAACCCAACGTACCGGAAAATCAGGCCACCTGTTCGAGACAGTTATGCTCGGCAAGCAACACCACACGATGGAAGTCCTCTGATGGGACTCGATCTTTCTTATAGTATTCCGCGAGAGTCACGATTTACCATTTAAGGTCATTGCATCAAAAATCGATCGAGTCTTTCCAGCAACCTGACTTTTGTTCACTATCAAACATGTTTTTCGTGCGACGAAATGAATATTTGCAAATTCTTTCGAAAAAACGAAGATATAAGAAATAGCGAGGATTTGACATTACGAAAGGATATTCAAAAATGTTACATTAAAGATACACGTATGTGCACCAAAGCCCGATGACATTTTTCCGATCTAACGGAAAAAGAATGCAACGGATATGCGAATGTTGTTCGAGGGCGTACGAAAAATGTATAAAATTGCGTATCGATAAGAAAGTAAGCAGAAATCTGTCCGTGAGATCTATGGAAAAATATTAAAATTCGAGAAGATTTACAAGCTTGTATATGCATATAAATATGTACGCGCATTCGTATTTCCGCTGTTTAAAGTTTTCTCAAGGAATTCGCCCGGAGGTAGTACGGGACGCGTCGTTAGAATTTTCTTCAAAGCGAACGAGATAAGGATAGAGACAACAAAAGTAAAAAACAAATCTAACGGAGAAGTTATTTTTTAAAATTGAATATGAGAAAATAGATGTATGCACTTAACCCATTTTTGGTAAATATGCTGTTTAGGGGAACCACCTCCAATGACCTTGACCTTGACATATGTTGTCAAGGTCAGTCTCCTGAGTGACCTTTAGAAGGTTTTAGCCGTCGCTCATTGTTCGTTAAAAAGTTATTAACAAAAGAAATTTGTAAAATGTTACACTTATTTCGGGTAAAATTTGAGTCTGGGTTGGGTCTGGGTTGCGTAAACACACTTTTTTGCCGTTTTATCAGTGACGTGTTACCGCGTTAAATTATATATAAAATATAATTTAATAAATTATATATTAAATATATAATTTAATATATAATTATAGGTGGGTATAGTATACACTTACCATCTTGTTTTGATTTGAGCAGCATATACGTGTTATATACAAATATTCCAACACCTATCATCTTGTTTTGATATTTTCTGTCGAGATTCGTACTTAGTATGTTATTCAATATCACTACTCATAATCAATTTCACGTATAATCAGTCAGTTACTCGTATAATTTCAAGACGAAGAGTGTTGCGAGAGTTTAATAATGCGTTTGCACGAGTTTATTCATTTAACTTACAATTTCGAATCTTTGTGGCATTTCCTATGCGAAAAGAAAGTTGTTCGTGGTGAAATAATATGCCCAAGATGTAACAATGTAGTTAAATTAGTAAATGCTCGTGAAAATAAAATATTACATTGTGGTAACAAGTATTATAAAATCACCTCAGGCCGAAAACGAAAAAGAGTAACATGTAATTTTAAAATTAGTGCATATAACAAAACCTGGTTTGAACGAATGCACATGGACATAACGAAAATTTGCCGTTTTATTGCCTATTTTTTAATGATGAAGCCACCACGTCAAAGATTTTTAATGAACGAATTAGAAATGAGTGATCATGCAGTTGTGGATTGGACAAATTTCTGTCGAGAGGTAAGTAATATGTGTTATGTTCAGAGATGTGAATTATTTGAAATACATATATTTCAAATGCAAATACAAAATGCAAAATACCCATTTTTATTCTATATTTGAAATACTTTTTTTCTAAATGTATTTTGTATTTTATTTGAAATACTCTATATAAATATTTAGTATTTATAAAATACAAAATAGTTTCGTTGCATTTTTAATTCATTTTTACAATTTTTCATTCTTAAATCCATGATTTCCTAATTTATGAACGCACTGCCTGCTTATATAATACCTGCTTACCGAGTTCTGCCCCTGTAGAACGACTATTTTCATTTGGTGGAATGATTATGAGGCCCCATAGGCGGAACATGAAAGATGAACTCTTTGAACAAATACTAGTTTTAAAATCAGTTCAATAAATAAAAGTGGTTATGCTTAACAATGTATTTTATTTTCAAAACCTATTTTAAAAATATGTATTTTGCATTTTGTATTTAAATACTTTTATTCAAAACTATTTTGTATTTCTATTTGAAATAGTGCTAGCAACTATGCATTTGCATTTTGTATTTAAATACTTTTACTAAACTATTTTTCACATCTCTGGTTATGTTAGGGTTGGGTCTTGATTGCGCTTATTATAACATTTTATGCTAAATCAAGGGATCTTAATCTAGACAATTACTGTTGCATTAATTTGTCCAATTATTTACAGTTACTTCAACAATGGGTTTTACATGAACAAAAGCCAATCGGTGGAGCGGGTAAAATTGTTGAATTAGATGAAGCTAAAGTAGGAAAAAGGAAATATAATACCGGACGTATAATTAGAGGGCAATGGGTTTTCGGCGGTATTGAACGCGGTACTAATAACATTTTTATTCTTCCTGTGCCAAATCGGTCTAGTGAAACTCTGACAGATATTATAAAAAAATATGTTGCTGCCGGTTCAATTATTCACACTGACAAGTGGCGTGCATATGATAATCTAAAAAATTTCGAGTGTTACACACATAAAACAGTTAATCATAGCGCACATTTTGTAGATCCGGAAAATGGCACTCATACACAAAATATAGAAAGATTGTGGAGAGACATGCGAGCTAATATTCCTCGTTATGGTATTCGCGATCACCACTTTACGCACTATATTGCTGAATTCTTATTTAAAAGAAAATACAATTTTAATGAACGTATTAACGCTTTTTTTGAAATTATGAGCTTGATGTACCCGTTGATACCGCTTAATACGGAATAAACTTTTTAACTTGTCCCGTACAAAGTCATTAAACCAAACCCAGTCTCGAAAAAGATCGATTTTACTTATTAAAGTTATTTTGTTAATAATACCCAACCCAGACCCAACCCAGACCCAACCCAGTCTCGAAAAAGATCGATTTTACTTATTAAAGTTATTTTGTTAATAACTTTTTAACAAACAACGAGCGACGGCTAAAACGTTTTGAAGGTTACTCAGGAGGGTGACCTTGATAACATATGTCAAGGTCAAGGTCATTGGAGGTGGTTCCCCTAAACAGCATATTTACCCCATTTTTTTATATAAACAATACACTCAAACCTGTTTTTGTGTGGGGGAAAAAAATATTCCGAAATTTCATAAGTACCTAACAAAACTATTATTCACAATACATATATAAAAAAATTTTTTAAGTACCTCCCGCATTAAAAAAAATCGCACAAAAACAGGTATGAGTGAATGGCATGGATTCTGTTATACACTCAAACCTGTTTTTGTGTGGGGATAAAAATAATATTCCAAAACTTCGTAAGTAAGCTAACAGAACTATTGTTTACAATACATTTTTTGAAAAAAAAAAAAAAAAAAAATACCGCATAAAAAAAAACGCACAATAAAAGACCGCACAAAAATAGGTTTGAGTGTACAACAGTTAACACGTTATAACATTATGACTATTTTATTTTAAAGTCCATCTTTTATACAAAAAAAGATCAGATTACAACCAATATAATTTTCTGTCAAAATTTCGACTTATACAACATTCAAAATAAGCGGTTCGCGTATTTGCTCCGGGAATAACACAAGAAAATATCGACAGCGATCCTTCGAAAATGCGGATTAACGTAAAACAATGCAAGTAACTCTAGAGAATGCTCGAACAGTAGTGGATATCGAAGCAGCCGTCTTACTTTGAAGTTACGCGCGTTCGGCTCCCTTTAAGAGGTATCGTTACAATGGGAGCGTTCATCAGACTACTCACCGGCTTGCGAGTCAGGCAAGTATCTATCTATTTAATTAACGGCGTTCCATTTGCTTTCAATCTACCAGTGAATTTCCTTTGTCCTTAGCCTGCGGTTAGCATGCAGTCGCGTAATGGAACGAAGCCATAAGCTCTCTCTCTCTCTCTCTCTCTCAACCCCTCAGTCTCTACACCACGACGAGAGACGTTGTCCACTCTACCTCTCCTTACTATCATCGATCGCGTTATAGTTAATAATCCTCTTTGAAGTATCGCGACGAAGCATTACGTTGCTCTATCTTTATGTATAACTAAATACGTTTTTTTTTTTTTTTTATTTCATTTACTTTTTCAATATCTGTCTCACTCGGGAGTAAATTTAATGGTACAAAAGTAAATTATTAATTAAGCTAATGAGCTACTTAAATAATAAAAAAAGTTTCGCTTTGAACGATATTCCTCGTACCGTGTCTTCTCGGATTCCACGCGAGCACGTTTGCCTTTATCATCGATCATTATCTTCTATCCGTTTGAATTTATTTTTCTTTTAATTGTTCTTCTTTTTCTTTGATCAAATTCTCGAGCCTTTCACGATCCTGCTAGGGATTCGTAGTGTTTGTGATTTTATTTTTAAAGTGAACAATCTCGTTTGAAAGAGTTTCTTTGAAACGAGAAAAAAAATTCATTACGAAATCTTTTATCGATTTCAATGATTTCTACTTACCTTTCTTTCAATTTCTATCGTGCCTGTTGCCGAACACGATGCCGTATAAAATCGTAGCGCGTTAGAACGCGAGAGAGGCGTCGCAACCGCGCGAATATAGGCGTGTACGCGTAATCGCGAGTACGGTGGTTAACCTCGTTATTCGACGGTTGAAGGGTGCTTGTCGAAATAGAAACGGTCTTCCACGTTAATTTGTCCGCTAACTCGTGTTCCGCCACGGAAATTATTTTTTTTTTTTTGTAGCGGACTCTAACCCCCCCCCGTCGTGATATTATCGCACGACCGTCTCCTTCCGTTCGTCTCGTCGCTCGGTCTGCCAATTAGGAAATCGACTAATTTTGCGTGATTTTACGGTCAGGAGAGTTCAATGGATTTGTGTTAATACTTGATATTACACTTTTATTCAATATTCTGCGACGTTACACTTTTTTTCGACACTATTTTTACTACCAGTTTTTAAGTGTTACACTATTTTTTAATATTATACTTTGCCATAGTTACAGTTACACTTTTTTGGACATTATCTTTACTGCCAACTTTCAAATATTACATTATTTTTCTAACATTATACTTTTCCATAGTTACAGTTACACTTTTACACTTTTTCTCGACATTATTTTTACTACCAGCTTTCAAGTGTTACACTATTTTTTAACATTATACTTTGCCATAGTTACAGTTACACTTTGACACTTTTTCTCGACACTATTTTTACTACCAGCTTTCAAATTTTACACTATTTTCTAACATTATACTTTTCCATAGTTAAAATTACACTTTTACACTTTTCTCGACATTACCTTTACTACCAATTTTTAAATATTACACTATTTTCTAACATTATACTTTTCCATAATTACAGTTACACTTTTACACTTTTTTTGACATTTCCTTTACCACCAAGTTTTAAATATTACACTATTTATACTATTACACCATTTCCATAGTTACAGTTACACTTTTTCTCGACATTTAAAAAAAAAAAGGTTTTATCAGTATCCCATTCACTAATCTTCTCGATCTCTTCGACTTACACGAAACAGCAAACACGAGCAGTGGAATAAGTACTCGTTAAAATTCAAAGCTCAAAACGTTAACACTCATCCTATCGTTCGGTAAACGCGAAACCTTATCAAGCGTACACACCTGCTTTGTCTCTTCACTTCTGTCAATCGATAAACGAGAATTCGCAGGCGACGCGTGTGCAGCCGCGATTGGTAATTTATTGCTTAACGCCACGTCGAGTCTCGATGCCATCAATGGCGTTCTATCGCGCATACGATTAATCCCATAATTCGAGCGACCACCGCTTGGCTTCTTCCCTATCGTGTGCGACATAAATTTGTTGGAACGACCAAAAAAATGCCTCTTAAAATTGAATTTTATGAGCGAACGGTGTAACGTCAACGAACGAAATATTTTTCGCGCGCGAAACCATATCTTTGCTTCTGCTACGTTCTCGCGTTACACTATTTTTCGTATGATCGTTCAATTTCATTAATTTATATAAATTAATTATGACTGAACGGAGAGATATTTTATTCGGTTAATAAAATCAATATTAATTATACTTTTTGGTATAATACGAATATTCTGTTTTGGAGTGTTAATACTAGAACTACTGGCAGTCAAACTATATTTATTGCATGTAGCTATTTGATAAGTAATCAAAAAAGAACTATTTTATTCCATATCATTAAATATTTAATATTAGAAAAATGGTGAAATAAGAAACACGCAACAAGTGTGATACTTCTAGCACTTTGGTAGTTGTAGTGCCAATATGTCATCTAATAGTGTCAATTTTTAGTGTAAGCTGGGTAACTTCTTTAACAAATATTTACACTAATATTTCGACGATAAACTGATAACGGTAGACGATGTCATGGCCGATGCTCGTGTCATGAACCCCTTCCCCACGAAATTAGCTGTCGCAACGTTCCCTAAGGAATCGGCCTGAAATGCAACGTGTGTGTACCGGATTCTAATCTCGAGTCGGCCTTGCATGGAGAGCTCTTACGTTGACCGTAATCTCCTGTCAGAATGTATAATAATTTGAACTATCTCGAAAACGAGATTACTCGACTTACTCTCGAAACGTTGTACTTAACATTTTGATGAAACTGGAACGGCGTTTCTCGTAAGTGTCGGTAAATCTAATCAGCTGTACTATTAGCTTTTAAAAACCTGCGAGATTTGTATACACATTACGCGATATGAGCTTTAATTTAACGTAATGTACAAGATACATTGATATAGTCGATGGTAGAAGTGTACAATGTATAATTTCTAATTAATATGTATCTTTATTACACAGATATGGTCTAATTAACATATATACCTATTATATTAATGTAAGGCTTATTAACAGATATAATATCTAATAAAAGTATATAGCACGTGAGTGTGTCCGTGTGCAGGAGAATGTACCATAGCATGGAGAGTAAAGTACAATTTTAAAACATCCCGCAAGGCAAACACGTGTCTCCAAAAAGGAATTTTTGCAAAGAGACTCGTCTAATTACGTAGTCTCTTCATTCTGTAATATTACTTCTATCAAACATTTTCCTCATAAAAGTAATAAAAATAAGCACATAATTATCATAAAGGATAGGAGTATGAGTTTTATGCTCTTAAAATTTTACGATTTATATACGTAAAAATTAATTATTAATTGTTAATTTAATAACATAAATTTATAAAGCAGTTTATAGATTTTTAAAAACAAATCACCAAAATACATTTCTTCATCTTTTATGTGGAAATTTTTCTAAAAAATAATAAATGTACTCAACTGAGCTCCATCGGCAAAGTTCCTATCCCTTGGACGTTTACTTTATATTCTCTTAAATCGGTTTTTCAGTCTCTCGCGAAAATGCGTACGTGTCATCCTCGTGAATGCATAATGGCTAGATTATAGTTATTTCGTAGTTTCGCTTGGCACACAAAAATCGACCGTATAATTTCTCGATAAGCGTTTCGCCCGTGAAAGAGAGAAAGAGGAAGAGAGAGAGAGAGCCATCGTCGACCGAAACGAACAGGGGACTCGGAGTCTATTCTCGCGAAACGACGTCGAATAAGCGAGCTTATTCGGATTTCCATGCATATTTTTCGACGTTCTCGTGGTCCCACAAACGAACGAGGCGCGATACTTTGATGTTGAATCTTCTTTCCGTTCTTATATTTTTTTGATTGAGTTGCAATTACAAATGTTTTTAGTCGATAATCGTCCATAATTATTCACGGTATAAAATACAAATTTTAGTCGAATTTTCCCTACACAATTGGCTTGGATTTTTTAAATTGATAAAAAATCCTATTCCTACTGTAACAGTAAAATACGTTTTTAAAAAAAAGTATATAATATGATCTAATGAAAAATGTGTAAAAAAATGTCTTTCCTTCCCATAAATCCAATACCTACGAAAACCTTTACTCGGGCAACAGGACGGTAGAATGTTCGGAATATTTCGATGGGGAAGATAAAAGAGGCGTTTTTAAAAATTAAACAAACCGATGAAAAGGCAGTGGCATACGAAGGATTCGGCCGATTGGAAACTTTATGGTACCCATCGAAAATCAATGCCGAACGCGAGTTTATCGTCTGCGGCGATCAATCGAGCGGATTTGATGTCTCTACTTCTAGAAGGGACGCGGACTCCGAGTGGTCGATCGATCGCATTGTCGAACGGCCATTGTCCGTGCCTTTTCGATATCCCCCTTCTTTCTTTTCTTTTTTTTTTTTTTTCTTCAAGAATGACATCTTCCAATGCTAAGAATTCCTTTTACCTGGGCCGAGCGACCTCTGGGTCACTACGGCTAGCTAAAAACTGATAGATTGAATTGATGAAGATACGAGATAACTTGACATTTTTATAATTTTTAACCAAATGAAATTTTTTCATAGATAACGTGCAAAAGAAAATATACGAAGAAGCAAATATTAATGCACCAAATGCACAGCTGGTACATCTAAGATGGGAACTAGAAAATTCATTCACAGGAAGCCTATAATTTATGCAAGACTTTGGCATAGTCTTCGTTGTGTATGCGTGTTTATGTGAGAAGGGTGGGTAATTTCCTTGCACCCTAACTGTACATACTGCCTTAAAAGTTAATCATCGGTAGTGAGGTGGCTTTAGATAATGGGTAAGACTAGGATGCGTTACATAATAGTCTTAGGGTTATATGCGATTAAGTAATTACGTAGTTACATAAATAATTAAGCTGATAAGTAGCAGACATGTGCCAAAGTGTCAAATGTAATTGCAGTAAACGTGTCAATATTTATAAAAAAAGTTTAATTAAAACTCCAATTATAATTTTAATCAAAAAAGGAATTTTCATTTCGAAAATTCATTTATCGAAAATTTTTCTCATCTTGACACACTTGGCATCGTTCATGCACTCGCTAACAACGAGTTAGTTAAGTTTGCATAATAGAAAAGGTCGTAGTACCTCTCGCAAAGACTAGCAATAAAATGACGAGAAGGTTCATAAAGTTTCGTTAAATTCGACAAGCATTTCTCACGTACTCAATATTATAGAGGTACGAATTAATGTTCCATGCTGACTCACACTTACACATACACTTTGACTCATCCGTTCGTTTGGAAATTCGAATTAGTTCGAGTTCGTTCCTTTCTTCCTTTTTTTTTTTTTCTCTCTACTCGTACTATCTCCCTCTCTCTTTGTCTCTCTATCAAAAAATCGATATCAATTTGCGCGTAACAAAAAGCGACGCTAATGTCAGAGACACAGGAAAATGGCGACAGCGAGGATGACGGTCGTGCGTGAACACGAAAATTCATATTGCTCGACGCAATATCGCGCAATTCGGTGTCGCTCGCACAATCAACGCGGACGATCGAGTCGTTTCAGAGGCCGAGCGCGTTTCAAGATCGATCTCGGCGATGCTCGACCCTTTGATGAAGTTTCTGCATTGAAACGAGTCACGCACAATGACTTCGATATTGCTATGTGCCATCCCGTGTGAAGTTTTCTTCTTCGAAACGCATTTGGATATATCATTCGATTTATTAGAATAAATTGGAATTTAGATTCAAATGTTTGAGGGAAGTTTTGGGAATCAGAATTTATTCAAATACTGATGAAGAAGGCTATTAAAATATAATTGGAATATTATAATTAGATGAAATGTTAAAAAAAAGGATTAGATATAAATTAATACGAGGACTGGAACTAAAAAATAATCTGTGAATGAATAAAATGAAAAGAGAGTATACGAATTTGGATGGAATTTTTTCGAAAGTCCCTTTGATAATATCAGAGATAGCAGTTTTTAATTACATAATATCCCTTGGTGTGCTTTTTCAAAAGGCCCCTTGCACTTCTCTGTGGTAAAAAAAATAACAAGATATTATTGCTTTTTCTCGAAACCCGAAACGTCGAGAACACACGCGTCTCGATATCACGTTTGCCAACCAATGGCTCAAAAATCGAATCAAAATTTTGCCGAATCCTGTCTCTCTGTCTCCTGTCGATTGGTGGTGTCCTTTGACAAAGCTGATAAACCGGACGGGCTGCTAATGGAAATTCACGGTGTTAAACTTGAAATATAAAAAAAAAGAGGAGATCACGATAACAAAAAGAGCAACACCGAGTTTCGCGTTGTTGTAGCACTAAAAAATACCCCTACAAATTTGTCTGCACCCTTTTTACACTTCAATGCAGTACGTAACAAAAAGTTTTCTTTTTAAATACGTTCACTAAATTATAAATTTACATATTACATTTTACGGTACACTCATATTTCAAGTGCGAAGTTAAAAAATATTATTAAAATCGTCCGTAATACGATTCAGTCTAATCCGTTGCAGCTTTTGAAATCTGTTTTAAAAACGCAATTTTTTTATTTCGTTATATCGAGTTTACATTGAAGGTGTACCGATAAAATATTGATGTATGCGTTGGAAATGTAAATCTCGTTATTTTTATTAATTCATTTTTCTCGGGTGGTTACCTTTGTTAGTTGTAAACAAATAACAATATTTCTTTGATGGTAATACAAAATGGGACTATTTTACTGAATTAGGCAAAATCAACACCATTATACTCATCAGTAATGTATAGTACAGCACAAAACCGATGAAGATCAAAAGTAACGTGCTAAAAAATTGAATAATTATGCTAACCTTACCCAAAAAAAAAAAAGATTAGTTACATGATCACCCCAAGAAAACAATTGGTAGCATCAAATCGTAAAAAGAGTCTCCGATACAAGGAAATACATGAACAAAGCGAACGAGCCGTTTTCAATTTCTTCCGACGGGACAACGAGCTCGGTTGGATGGGTGGGAATCGAGTGGGCAGAACAAATAGGGAAGAAACAGTCGATGGTTCGCGACGCTTTTAGCTTGGCCAATGATTCGACGCAAATTTAGTCATCCGCATGCACGACCAAGAAAGTCCGCAGTTCAAATGCGAGCCAAAGGGAAATGCAAACACGGCTTCCGCTTGCTCGTTCCACCCAAGCCACCCCACACACCGTACCTTTGTTATTTGCGTGAAACTAAATTGAATGGCAGAACGAAAGGTCTGGGCTCACGTTAATCCTATCCTCATTGCCATCGGGAGTACATTTTTGTCATTCGCTTAACGGGAAAGCCATTCGCACAAACTCCCTCGAGAGGTTCCGAGGAACGTTAGGAGACAAGTGCTCCTCGGTGTTCCCGATTCGATGACGAGTATGTGCTCGATTAATTACCGATGAGTGGTTACGTCTCACATTTTCGGTAATTATTTATTAATTTATTAATGATGAACGGGAAGTATCCCATTAATGTACATAGAGTTTAGATAATGCACAGAGGAAACATCGGAATTACGCGAAAATTATAAAATTTAGCGACAGAAAATTAATACATAAAATATAAATACAAAGCAAAACAAAAAAAGAAAAAGATGGAGAGAGCACATAAATTATTCCTGATTACAAATAGCTAAACGAAAAGAACGCAAGGCCGTTAGTTCAGAGCAGCCGGTAAGAACAATGGTGTTAGAATGGCGGTTCGCTAGGTTGCATATACGATCCACAGTATCACTATTAGCGTAGCTTGAGGTATATTGTTCCACCGCAAATAAAGCCGGGTTCCTTGTAAGTCTGGCCGGAATATTAAAATTAACACGTTCTAATAATCTCGGGTTGAAGTAGGACCCACTGATTATCTTGAACAGGAACCGAAGGTCAGCTACTAGTCTACGATTTTCCAGGGTGACAAGACCCAAGAACGATAGGAGAGGACCATAGCAATGGTTGAGCGTGTCAGCACAAAATTCAGAGTACATAGTACGAAACCGAAAAACTAGAAATCGAAGAAATTTGTGCTGAACACGTTCAATTAAAATTTTATATTTACCACTGGCTGGAGACCAGATCTGGGAAGCGTATTCCAGATGAGGTCTAACCAAAGATAAATATAAAGTTATTAATGTGGCTGGATTCCTGAAATCACCCGAAAAACGCTTAATCTGACCTAGAGATCTTTGGGCTACGCACACAATGTGTTGAATATGGCTGCGAAATAGAAGCCGAGAATCGATTGAGAAAGAGGTGTATCTAGTCATTGTGAGTCAAGAGGGGATAGGGAAGAGGAGATAGAGCCAATACATATTCCCTTTTTACAGAACACAGAGATCAGGGAAGAATCTCAAGTGACTATGTCATGCAGTAAAATATATACATGAGCCAAAGCTTGATATAGCAGCTTGACCCCAAGTAGAGAACACCACACACACAAAGAATTAGAACAAAATATTCATCTCTCGGATGAAGTCATCGATCCGTTCATGAGGCCTGAGCTCGCGGATCTTGTCAACGCAGGCTTGACGAATGCTAGTCAAGCTCTCAACAAACCTACCACCTTGCAGGATGCCCATCTGGGTGCAGAGCTCTTCTCGTAGGGGAAGAGTGAGCACAGGGGAGTTGAAAGAGGCCAGGTAATAAGTCCATATTTGGTCCAGAGGGGTGGGCTTATCTCTCTGATGGAGCACATTATCAGTATAGATGGCAATGAGGATGAGTTGGGGATGGATATTCTGCCTCACAGCCTCATGCCTAGCAGTGCGTGCTACCACCGACGGAAACATGGGGGAGAAGATGGCAAGGGGTAAATCCTCACCCACCAACCTCATGTCAAACAGGCTGCGACCATAGCCCCGGTGGTACATCACACAGGTAAGCTGAGAGAAGACAGCACTAAGTCGGGGTAATGTGATTACCTCAGGGTCAAGGGGCTCTGACCTCCCACGCCTACCTCCCTCATCATCTGCACGAATGCCATATTTCTCGCATAGCATTCGCATTACTTTTACGAAGTCTTTCTGAGACTTCTTCAAAATCTTCTGGACAACGGCTCCTCTGTTGAGGAAGATCAAGATGAGGAAGAACATGTCATCCATAATTCTCTCATGATTAGAGAATTCCCACTCCACCTCCCCACTGGCAGTCTTAGTTACAATCTTGAGAACCTGTAAGGGAACTCCTTCAGCCTGGTGCCATCTCTGGAGGACTCTCCGTGCGATGACGCTAGGATCAAAGCCCTGATATTTGCAGGCTAGGACCATTCTCTCACACTTAGCTCGGAATGCAACGTCATCCGGTATCACCACCGCCTCAAATAGCACTTCCCACTCACTAGCCCGGAGTCCTGCCATCTTCATCATGTGAATCAGCTGACCTCTTTCAGCAGGAGTCATCTCTTGTTGAGCAAGCTCCTCCACTTTAGCCAGCTCCTCTTCAGAGAGAGCAGGATCAGCCTCATCACGAGACTGGGATGGTAGAACGGGAGCTGAAGGCCTGGATGGGCCAGCAGCCGTCAGCATCGCCTCTAAGATGGACTTAAAGGTGGCATCATCATCATTGCCATCCTGTATCATATTTCTATGGGCAGAGATGACACTCTCCTCATCTTCCCTCCTAATTGTTCCTACCAACTTCCTAGCTCTTGCCAAGATGAATTTGGCAGTATACTCAGTGTCTCTCGGCATATTCTACTTCCCTGAATAAACTTCTGGAAATATCAGTAGTAGCTGTCGCAGGGGAGTGGCGTGTGCCTTCAAAGCGGGTTGGATTAGGGGTCAAGACCACGGGTCTAGCGACAGAGATCTCTGTTTGTGCTTGGTGAGTAGTCACAGCTGGTGCCCTAGTCAACCAAGAACAAATGCTATGTATGGTGAAACCAGTGATGATTCCAAGACCAAAGCCAGCACCTACAAGCAGCCAATTGATAGCAGGGTTAGTGTGCAGTATAACCTGTCTTTCTACAACAAATCCTTCAAGTTTTACCTCAAGAAGCATTAGTGTGTCTGACAATGTGTCCGATGAGCACTCGGACGCGGAACGAGAACGGACGCTGTATTGTAGTCGTCGTCGCGACTCGACCCAAATATTTCTGAACGACCGATTTATTATATCGCCCGGGCTGGCGTTTCGTTTCCGTGATAAATCCAAGCTAAGCTCGAGGAGAAAAGGAGTTGAGAAAAAAAATTCTGGACGTGATCGTTTACAAGCTACTGAATGGAATGGTATTATTGATAGTAGTGTTGATATTGATAGCGATAGATCGCCAATGGTAATTTTAGCGATGATGCGGGGTACTAGTCTTGTTGATGTTACTCCTGATAGTATTAGTAGTCGTTCTGATAGTTGTGTTGGTGTTGATGGAGCTGGTAGTACCGTAGAGATTGAAAAGGGGTGAAGGGATGAATCGGAGATGGGGTAATAGGTTACGCCGATGTTTTACAAATTGGCACTCTTCCTGAGGCTCGGATTCAGTCGACGTAACTCCCTATCGATAACTGGCCAAGTCCTCGAAACGAGTACGAGACCCCTTAATCGACGATAATTGTTCTAATGTACGAGCACGGATCGATGCTTTTATAAATGACCTCGATAGTCTCACCCAGATTTGGATCTTTTTCTAATCGCAGATTGCAATGTCTTTGCATTCCTAAAATTGTGTTGGGTAAATTTAAATGACCGTTATTTATAGTATATCTATATACAGGGTGTCCGCTTCCATGTAGTCAAGCGGAGGACTACATATACACATCAATGACTTGAATCGAAATGTCTAATACCATTTTTCGAAATTCGTCGCAGTTAAATAGTTATTAACGAACAAAGATCTGCCAATCTGTAATTGGTCGATTTTTGTTAGCTAATAATTATTTAACTGCGACGAATTTCGAAAAATGGTATTAGACATTTCGATTCAAGTCATTGATGTGTAGGGGAGACCGGGGCTAGTTGTCGCAATTTTAGGTTTTTTGTTTCCACAGATTTCTGTAGCTTATATTTTCGAATTTTTTGATGACCATCAAAAAGTTCAACTTCTTAGCAATACATAGAAATCTTTCCGCTTGCATTGAGAAGTTTTTAACACGTTTTTTTTTTCAATTTTAAGCAAACGAGTTTTTTGGGACAACTTGCCCCGCTGCGGGGTAAGTTGTCTCACGCCATGGGGCAAGTTTTCCAAGGTTTTCAAGGAAAAATCCTGATGTATGCATCATGATTTTTGCGAAAATGGACACCATCGGCGATTTCAATGTTTAATAGCTTATTTTAAAGATAAAAGCATGCAGAATAATGTTCCGTTGTCCGTTTTCCGATATCGTTAAGCAATGATGAGAAATTAATTTTTTAAGTGTCGGAATATGGGTCGTTTTTAAGCTTAAAACTGCTGTATCTTTCCAACCATCCATCCTATCGAAACGCGACTTGCATATTCGTAAATTAGAGACTTTCCTCTTTCGAACGAGTATTTAATCGGGCAAATTCGAGATACTTCGATTTTTGACAAAAATCCTGATGTATGAATCAAGATTTAGAAAGAAGAAAGCATGCAGAATACTGTCCCGGTGTCCGTTTTTCGATATCGTTGCGGAGTGTCGAAAAATAAATTTTTTAAGTGTCGGAGTATGGGTCGTTTTCAAGAGAAAAATTGCTGTAACTTTTTAACCAGTCATTCTATCGAAACGCGACTTGCATATTCGTAAAGAAGAGACTTTCCTCTTTCGAACGAGTATTTAATCGGGCAAATTCGAGATACTTCGATTTTTGACAAAAATCCTGATGTATGAATCAAGATTTAGAAAGAAGAAAGCATGCAGAATACTGTCCCGGTGTCCGTTGTCTCACGCCATGGGGCAAGTTTTCCAAGGAAAAATCCTGACCTATGCATCATGATTTTTGCCAAAATGGTCACCACCGCCGATTTAAATGTTTAATGGCTCATTTTAAAGAAAAATGCATGCAGAATACTGTCCCGTTGTTCGTTTTTCGATATTGTTAAGCAATGATGAGAAATTAATCTTTTAAGTGTCGGAGTATGGGTCGTTTTCGTGCTTAAAACTGCTGTATCTTTCGAACCAGCCATCCTATCGAAACGCGACTTGCATATTCGTAAAGAAGATACTTTCCTCTTTCGAACGAGTATTTGATCGGGCAAATCCGAGATGCATCGATTTTTGACCAAAATCCTGATGTATGCATCATGATTTGGATGGGGAAAATTGAGGATGGGACTTTTAGCCCCGGTCTCCCCTACATGTAGTCCTCCACTTGACTACATGGAAGTGGACACCCTGTATAATTCTAATTATTAATGAATAATTTTCATATAACGTTCCCAAGGTACGTTCTTCGTATCGAGTTGAAGAGAATAGTGTATGATAAAGGACCGGGAAAGATGGAATGCTCTTATCTCCGGCGAACGCTTAAAGCATGGCTGCCGTGAGTTAAGGAAGGAAAAGGCGAAGCGTCGTGCGTTGTGCGGACGTCGTGAAAAGCGTCGAGCAGAGAAAGTTCTCCTCTCTCTCTCTTCACCATCGGACGTTGGAACACCGTTCCGTTGTGTCGTACTCTCGTAAATTGTAAGAAAATTTATGGCGCTCGGTGACGGTTACGCTCGGCGTGTCTCATGCCCTGGGTGAAAAGCCTCGGACGACTGCAATAAGTGCCCAACTTCGAGAGGAATTTACTGCCTCCACTCTAAATGGCCAATAAACCGTCCGACTATCCCTTTTCGACCGAGTTTCCTATTGGTTGCGTACGTGTGCCGACGCGGGTTGAGCGGAGAAAAAAATTTGAGATTTAAAAAATTTATTATGATGAATATTTGAGTATTTTTATTATTTCTCATAATACTTTAAGAGATTTATGTGTGTAACACTATAATGGTATAGTGTAACGTCTACTCTATCGCTAGAAATTTGTAGAAAAGTCTACGAGCGAAAAGATACACGAGCGTCAGTCACTGGAAAAGCTAGGAGGGAGGTAGCCATCGCGGAAATTGGTGCAATAAAACTGGTAGGTGGTAGCATGGCTATTATCGATATCCAATCGTGCCACGGCGACAGAGTTCACGAGCCACGGACGTATCGATGAACCTTGTCCACACCTGCCGTCGTGACGACTAGCCTGCGAAGTATCGAGTACGACTTTCAATTCCCGTTCATATTCTGAAAATAGAGACAAATCGTCGCGAAACTTTTCTCACTTTCCGTGGACGTCGAAAAGACATTTACACTATTTTATCTCTGCCGATGGAAGAAAGGATCAGAAGTGTAAACACCTTTTCGATGGGGTGCTCGTAACATAATATGGTCCAATACATCTATTTTAGGGATCTAAACTTATGGATGTCTCTTTATTTCTGCCAATTATAGAAAATATCAGAAATATACATTCTTTTTTATATAAGCAATAATAGATCTTCATCAATTGTACCAAATACAGTAGCAGTCAATCTCGATTGAATCTTTTGTCGAAAAACTCGTTTAAACGACTTCCGCAATCCGGCCAGGATTTTCAATTACACAAAACTCAAATAGACCCGAGGATCTAATTAAAACCCTCAACACCCGAGTTCACAAAACTCATTATTGTCACACCGAAACGTAGTGTTGCGACTAGATTCAATGGCAACTTATTCAACAACCGGACGAAAGAGGTGGTATCGCTAAATACAGACGATAACTAATAACGAGAGGAACGTTGATGGTACGTCGGTCGTTCGCAAAAGGACCAACAATGGTAACCGCAATAATAATGGTATCGCGTCGAACGTACGTCTCAATACAACCCTCCGTGAACCTAGTAATATTTCCATCTCGAGCTCGAGTTAAATTTACCAAGTCGCTCCAGATATTCTCGCGAAGAGAATAGAGAAAAAAGGGGGATAGAAAAGGATGAAGAGATAGACAAGGAGGTAGATGGAGTAGCAGGGCGATGGGGGGGGGGATGGAAACGCGAGGGAAAGAAAAATGGTGGTGGGCGAGCGGTAGTGACGAAGAAGAAGGAACGATGGAGAAGGAAGGGAGGAGAAAGGGAAACAGAAATCCGCTCGGAAGTTACCCGTTCCAGTCTTTCTTGGCCGGACTATTATATACCATTATCTCGATCCAGCCCCACTTTTTCCGCGTACAACCTCCAACGGAGGAAACCTTACACGGACGAGAAAAAACGTTATACGGTTGACGGAAAGGTAGAGCGCACGCGCGCACACACGTTTATACACTGAAGTATATATGTATGACTACAGGTATATGTACTCTTTTACGCGGGCACGGAATGAGTACACCCGTATCGCTGAGTATTCCAGGCCGATATAAGATAAGAAAAGAGAGAGAGAGTGGATGGGGGTTGAAAGAAGAGGTTTCCAGCACTCTGGGAACTTCTTCTACGACACTTACGATTCTGTCGCTTCTCTTTCTTCTTCTCGACGGTGAACGCACGGGGCTGAAGGAACAGAGAGAGAGAGAGAAGGAAAAAAGGGGAAGGAGAATGACGTGGGCTTGAGCTGCCGTAGAAAATTACCTCCGTTGGTTTGTTCGAATGTGCTGGAATTCTTCTTCCTTTCCTTTCGCCATCTTTACCCCACCGTCAGCCCACTTGCTATCTCTTTCTCTTTCTGTCTATCTTTCTATTTGCGACCGGAGACGAGCATATTGCTCTCAACCTTCATCAACTTGATTGGCCACTGTAAAAAATTGAAGACAGTGCACCTTGCCGTGGGCCAACCACGGAACTTGATCCTGGTGTCTTGGAGTTCCTTTCTTGATCTCGCGAGAACAAAAGCTTGTGGTTTTTTTGCTAAGTTTACGTGTCCTAGTTTGAAAAATCTTCTTAGAAAATAGAAGAGACTTGACGAATTTGTAAACAAGCGAAATCATTTGTAAGGCAAGGTTTTGTCAAAATATGTGTCACATATATTTTTATGGAAAGAAAACTTCCTGAAAGGTATTTCTTCTTTTCCTCACGGATTTCTTTCATCATGAAAAAGCTGACGGTCCACTGACTTTTATCAACACGCGATACCCCCAGAGCTCCTAACAAAAGATCCGAATTTTTCCTTTTCTTTCTTTCATTTTTGAAAATAGCCACGAAATAACCAACCAACAAACGCAACGAGAATCCCAATCCAGGTAGCACATCAACGACGGTAGAGAAAATGGTCGAAAATGCTTGAACCCCATTAACACGCCATTAACCAATTACCTAACGTCGAGATGAAAACTTTTACAACATACCTGCACTCTTTTTTTTTTTTTTATCGTTACCTTTTTTCACGTTGAATGCATACGAGAGCACGGAAGAAAGATGAGTGGACGATAAAATTGTTTACGAAGAGCCAAGCGACGAACGTTCACGCGTAATATCAACGCCACGGAATAGTGCAGTTTATTACGAAAGCGCGTCTCGTACGCTTATTTTTGCAACGTGCTGATCGCGGTAGTGGTGGCGTCATTAAAAAGGGCACCGAGGAAATCACGCCCTCCTCCGACCTTGACGATTTATCGTCTCGTTCATTAGCGCCTCTACCACCAGCTTGTTCGAAACTGAACGTGAATTTGCTATGAGCAAGGCCTGGTCGCTTGTAAACATGTCCTATCGCTTTGTCGTTCTTGATAAACGCGTCGAACAAAAACTATGAATTTTACGTATTGTCAATTATACAGAGTGTCTGGTTCCATGTAGTCAAGCGGAGGACTACATGTACACATCAATAACTTAAATCGAAATGTCTAATACCATTTTTCGAAATTAGACTTAGTTAACGAGTTATTAGCTAACAAAAATCAACCAATTACAGATTGGCAGATCTTTGTTCGTTAATAACTATTTAACTGAGACGAATTTCGGAAAATATTATTAGACTTTTCGATTCAAGTCATTGATGTGTGCATGTAGTCCTGCGCTGGACTACATGGAACTGGACACCTTGTATTTCCTTTCATGTGTAACAACAGCTAGCGTTTTGTACTCGAACGCGTTAACTTTTTAATTACTCGTTTTACAAAGTGTTTATACTCGAAGTTGGTCCAAATTGGTTCTGGGAGTTTGCACAGGTTTTCTTCTAATCGCTCAATCTCGATCACTAATGTCCATCATCAAGTTATCGTCGTGTTTAGTAATTTGTGATGACTTATAGTTGCTGTTGTTTAGTGGAATCTTTTAAAATGTCCTCAAGCACCTGGGAAAACTTTAACAGCCGCAATACCGATACCAATTTATCATAAATCCCAAAACAAATGAAACGAGCAGATCCACACTGAATTCTCGCAAGAATCGCCGTTACCCGCGAATGAATCGACAGCATAGAAATTCGGCGAAAAGCAGGAGTGCGTTGTGTCGCGCTTGGTGTTTTGTCGTCGGTGTGTCCGGCCTGTGTCCCTGCGGCTGTTCGTTCTGGAAAACTCAATACGGCTGGGAAACAGGTCGACGTTGGAGAACGAATGGTTAAGCCGTCCTGGATCTCGCTAAATAAATCGGCGCGCCTCGGCTGCAAGCACTCCCCGACCCTCCCAACTCCTACCATCGTTCGACGAACGACGCCGCGATCGAGTTGCCTTCGATTTTGTCCGAGAGCTGCACGAAAGGCCGCGTTGCGAGGGCCGGAATCCCTCCTGGCTTTTCAATCGCAAAAAGTCAAAAGAACCGGGAGAATAAAGGTGAAGGGTATGTATAGCACCTACCACACTCTTTATACTTTTTTCGAGTGAGGCAGAGAAAAAAAAAGCCAGCTCGTTTGAATATCCTTCAGGGTGTTCCAATGTTATACGACCTTTTTTAAAAGATCTGCAATTGCGTTTATTATCAGACGTATTTGGTACTCGATAGGATTCCTAAGTTCACTGATGAGTTTGTACAAATCTAAATCGAGTTATACGTGTTTACAGTCTTCTCGAGATTCCAACATAACGTCTGTTTTATGATGAACAGCGTACGTGGGAATGGAAATCCCAAGATTTACAGGTTGGAGATTTATTAAAGAACTTATGCAAAAAAACCCAAGAAAAGTACCACCCAATTTTGTGAAGAAAACATACGTTGATCCATAGTTGTATAACATTCTTTTTTAAATTACTCCTCCTTATGGAACACGCTCCAAAAGTTAGTCCAGAAAAACCACTGGCGCAACCTGTGCACAGATTGTGGAAAAACGTTATTGCCAAACTTTAAAGGGGGTAGTAATATTCGTCGAACAAGAAGTTTCAACAAACGTTGGTGCAAAAATCACTCGTTTTCGAGTTATCATAACGGCTGTGGCGAAATGTCGTGGTAGCTTGGAGTATTTCATATTACTTTGCTTTTACAAATCACACGTGTTATCAACCACACCGTGTACGAAAGCATATCCTGAACACCGAGAGAAAAGATGTCTTCTTTAAATTCGAAGCAAACAGATCCAACGAAGATTTTCTTCTCGGTTGCTCAGCCCCATTCGACGATATCACCTCGACCGTCGCCATCTTTACACACGATTACTCCGTTCCAGCGAACAATCGCTCGTACCGTTTCTTCGTAAACGGTGTCATCTTCTCGTGGAAAGATTATTTATTTATTATCAAATAACGTTTCCGTAGGATGTTTATATAAAATGATAGAAAGGTTACCGAGGTTAGTGATTTGTCGAGCGTGTCTTGCGGATCACGTGACTCGTAAAGCATAAACTCATCTCGATTACACGGTGAAAACGTTCAACTGGCCGGCTAGCCACGAGAGCAAAGTTTTAATCTCGTCACGTTGGTAATACTAAACCTCTTATTAAATTCTATCTTTCGCTCTGAAGAAAATAACGATGGAGACGAAAAGATACAGGGGTAGGAAGGGCCAGGCGTGTTGTGAGAAAATACCGGGTTCTTCAAGACGGAGACGTGAAGCATAATCGCACGGGTGGAAGGAAGATAAAAATGAAAGAAGGTCGTTTGAATGTTTCGTTTCAATTCGCGTGAAGAGTTTTCTTCGCTAGAAAAAGAAAACGTTACCCACGAAACGTAGTAATTTAATATCGCTTTTCGATGTTTCGATCTGTCGAGCAGATCAAAGTTTCGAGGATTAGCAAGACATTTTTTTTCGAACGAATAAGAGATAAATAATTATCGTGTTCCTTTGATCGGCTTTTCTTCATGCTTCATTAAACCTCTTAACTGAATCAGGTTCACTGAATCGGTAAACGATCGCTTGTCAAAGGGAAATTTTCGTAATTGGAAAGGGTATATACGGGTAACCTTCGTGTAGTACAAAAAAAATGTCATAAAAATATATAATCGTGTCAAACGAGAATCACCAATTAATTTTACACAAAAATGAGCTATCGAAATCATCCTCAGTAAAATCCATTGCCCATTTTTCGGTGACCATACATTTCTTGAACATTGCAATTGTTTTGTCAGGGGTAAAAAAACGAATAAAAAAGCATCAAAGTAAAGACAAAACAACGTTTACATTTTTTTATTTTTAAAGTAACTCGTTGGACCGAATGTTCCCCTGTAAAAAAAAGCCTTTCGCATCAGGTTCCAATGACTTTCAACGGCGCAAACGTATGCACACGTACGCGGGCTTGCTCGCACAAGTAGACAGCAACAAAAGGCAATCGTAAACGGAACGAGCAGCAACGAAAAGAGTCCGGGAAAATGTACCCCTTTGACTCGCGACCGCCTTCAGGAGGATCCACTCGAACTCGACCATCCAAAGCTGATTTCTCGAGCGGATTCCACTCGTCCTCGCGCTTCTCATTTCGGATTGCCGGCACGGAGTCACCCGGCGAATTAACTGATCTAATTACCACGAATTTCAGATCGAACGAAACTATCCGAGCGGATTGGTCCGCGAACCGAAATCGAAAGCTTCTATCTGCCTGCCGCCTACTCGGTAGTAAATTGCCTTACTTCTAGAAAAACTATACGGGGTGTCCTGGAAACGTTTGGTACTTATCGAAGGAATTGGTTTGGGGTTATGGAATAAAGTGTTTGAGGTTATGTTAACTAGTTTTAGCATTAGTGTACCTATCTAAATAGGGTTTCATGGTACTAGAGCTACCAGAGTTGTAAAAATGGTTGATTCTGTTGTTGTTTTAGTTTTTTTAAGGGGTTAGGGACAATTAAGCTACCAAAAAATACCTTTTTTTACGGTTGGTCTATTTATTTCTATGAATATTGATTCGCAGCCAAGTTATAAGCGATCTCCAAGATGGATTATCTGTAATCAAAAATTTTAATGGGATCGTTAACAGCCCTAGCTTCCAGGTGGACAAAGGGTTCAGGCTAATTTTGATTATTTCCAAAATGGCGGATGTACAAAAGAAATTTGTTAGTCCCTATGGCCATAGGGGTTAATAATAATAATTATTCGTTATTATTTATTAATGATAACGAATAAAATGTCGTTTTCAAGTACTCGTCAAATAAATAGATACGACGAAAAGATCCTATATCCTAGTAGCCCAATATGGCGCCTGAATATTTCTACGGTCGATTCGTACATGCATATCGAGTAGAGAGGAACAAGCGATCCGTGCTTCCTCGTCGTTTCATGCGAACGATTAGGGGAGGTCGAGTCCGGAGTACTGGTGCTATCGCTGGTAGTGGGAGGTTAACGAAAATCGCTCGTATTGGACTCGGAGGAGAAAGTGGAGGAGGCAACTCATCGAACGAATCTCTCTCGAGGGAGAATTCCGGTGACCGGGCACTATTCCGGAAATTGGCCAAAAATCAAACTAAAGCGCCATCGTGAACGTGCGGCAATCGTCGATCCATGGTCTTGATCTCTCATAGGAACTCTAACAAATACGTGGTTTACTTCCCAACCTCGAAACAATCCCATTTACAATAGGTATAAATGGGCTGGTAGAAAATTATGAGAAAAAAAAAAAGTCCAACGAAGCTTGATCACTCGGTTATAGTCATCAGAATTGTCTGTATATTAAATTTTTTACCACGATTTCGTATCTTTTGTGCCTGCACAACCAATGTCAGCCCCATTCATCTATTTGTCTTTCATAAAAAAAGAAAAACAAAGGAATAATTCATGAATGACTCGCGTTCGACGATATATAAAAGAAAAAAGTCACGTTTATTGCATGTACACCCTTTTTAATCGTCCCGATGCTGAAAGCGATGAATATAGATAAACGAATCTCGCATATCGATTATTTTCCAACGTTTATCGTTTCGATTTTGAAATGTCGAAAGAGAAAATTTTGTATTCCTTCATTTTCGAAATTGACCATTCACTTTTTTCTCCAATCTCTTTCACGATATTTCTCTTTCTGGCCAATCTAAAAATCAATAATTAATTCATTACGATTTTTTTTTTTATATTGCCGCGGTTTGCTACTATCTGAAATTAAATCTCAAATTTCGTAAAATGATCAATATTCCTCTTCGATGTTCACGTAATTGTTTAAGAACGGACGCATAAAGTAGTTTAATATTAATACAAATGGAACGTCGCGTCGGTCCTCGTTCGATACACGCTTGCAACGAGTTAATGATGTCTGACCAATAACGCGTTTGATCACTTGCTTCTACGGTCGATCAATAATGGATTCGATCACTTGCTTCTATGTCTGATTAATATTTGATTCGATCACTTGCTTTGTGTCTGATCAAAAAGGACAACAGCCAGGACAAATCTGCTTTTCTTTTATTTCATTAAATAGTCTTTAACTACATTTAAAACACTTACTTATGCTCCTGTAAAAACAAAAAAAATCATATAATTATTTAAAACAAATCCAAGCACATGGGATTAAAATTAATCAATGCTTCCCAAAAATTTATTTATTTTTTATTTAATCAGAACTAAAAAATAAGAAAGGGCTAGCCTAAATGAGAAAAATTTCAAGAGAGCTGGATTTTCTCGAATATTTATCCTCGCAATGGCGCGGCAGGTAAATGTTGAGAGGAAGGAGGATGGTAGTTAAAAGAAGTTTGCTGCTCTTTCCTGAAAATCTCTCTCTTTCGCTCTAGCAATTTTACCTCCCCCCCTTTCTCCTTTTTTTTCACCATCACTGAGACTCATACCGTGGCGGATAAGCTCCGTAGTCTCGGCTTCTTCGCTCTCTTCGCTTTCTTCACTTTGTGTCCGGGGAGAGCGTCCGTGCAAGTGGCTGTTGGATTATACGAATTGTCCTTCCCTTCCACGTGGCCCAACGTTCATGGCCCTGCCCGTTGAGGGTTAACGAGGAATTTCACTTACCGTCGCGAAAAGTACAAAAAACGGAGATAAGAGAGATGGAGGCAAAGAGGGGGGAGTGTACCAAAGGGATGAGAGCAATTTTCTAACGCTTCAAAAAGACGATTAGAGTACTGTAGTTCTTAATATTACTTTAACAGGTTGGCCTTGATTGTTTTCTATTGTAATTAATAATATTATTTATTTATTCACCACGGTAAATATTGTCACGGGACAATCGAAAAGCTCGTGACAGTTTCTCAATTAAATAAACAGTAAAAAGTAAACCTCTCTCTCTTTCTACAACAAATATTTGCAATCAAACACTATCACCGAAAAATACATATATAATTGTACGGAACGATGGAGAGGAGAACGATTAAGGAAAACTCGTTGGTCGTTAATAAATTTTAATGGGACAGGGGAAAGAAATTGATGTAAACGTAGATCTCGAAATTGGGATATGTTAAAAGTGTACGAATATGGTATACACGCGATATCAATTGAAGCGTATCACGACGATTAACGATGCCCCGAGGTGCATCAGCATATTTCATGTATAGGGTGTAACGTTTAACTTGACCATCGAAAATCTATCGGGCTAAATTTATCGGACAAGTGTTACACGCTGATCGATCTATAGTATTAGTATGATTAATTAAGAATTGGAAGATTAATAGAACTAACGTTTATTTCTACTTATCTTTAATTCGATTTGAATCATTGTCATTAATGTTTCCAATCGTTTTTCTGATCATTGATTTAATTACGTTTCATCGTTCGTTATTATTGTTATCGTTGTTCCTCGATGCCCAGTTTTGTTTCTGTCACATACAAACGCTTCCACAATTCACAATTATTTCTACTACTTCATTTCGCATGCAGCCAGGATATTTTACACGATCGAATTAAACGAGATACTCCGTGCACGGCTAATAGAGTATCATGATTAGCGAGGCGATTCGTTTTTGCAATTACTCGCGATATTTGGATGGCTCTCGCTCATCGAGAGAATGTTGTTCTTTAGATTATCACGCTTTGCCTGATATTTCAGTGTGATAACATTACGCTTTATAAACATTATAAACATTGTTCGAACGAACCAACGATCCCACTGGACGGTGATTCTCGGAGAAAATTGTTTTTCGAGATATATGAGATACATATACAATGCAAATAACGATAGAAAGGTATAGAAATTGAGGGAACCTCGAAAATAAGGTAAATAAACGAGCAAAACGTTTTGTGGAAATTGTGATTTATAATTCACGAAAGAGGAAACGAGATAGAAAGAGAGAACGACGTGTTATCCTTTTCTCTCGTTCATAATCCATGAAAAAACGCACGATGCTTTTTTCGGACTGCCATACAGGTACAGTTTCACGGGTTGCGTCGTCCTCGTTCTTTTTCTACCTGAAAGAATCATATATTTTGTTTTTACGAGGCACTGTTCGATATTCATAGAAATCCTTCTATGGAATCTATTTGGAAATGTTTCTCGAACGACGCCAAAAGCATGGCAAGTTAATTGAAAGCGGCCGAGAAAACGTCGTTGCTGGAATCGTGCAATTGGGTTTTTTTCATCAAAATATTCGATCACTGTTTTCGATTATTATTTTGTACAACAACTATTGGAAATGTTACTAGGTATGTAGAAATATTTGGTTGGAAATTGAATCTAAAATTACGTGTTTTTCAGATGTTCACTTAAAATTTTACACAAATCACGTAAAATTACAATCTTTTCGATATGGGGCAAGCTATACAGTGATTGTCCTGTATACAGTAATAGCCCACCATAAAAAAAAGACCAAAAAACCCATTTTTTTTTTTGCTCGGGTTTAGGTTGATTAGAGCAGTATTTACAATTGGGCAATAACTATGTATAGTGCACATGACAATAGCTGTGTGGACCTGGCAATCACTGTTTTTTTGTTATTGCTTATAATTTTGTTGATCCCAAAGATATTCCTTTGGTCAAAGCATTTGGGTTACCATACAAGTATTAAGTACTTGATCTTTATAATAAAGGCAATATCGAGTCTATCAATCCCTATACCTTTTATCCTACCTATCCATTTAAGTATACCAGTTAAATTTTCCTGTAAAATGATGAAACGTTTCTTTCCCAAAACGAGTTCATCGTTCTCCCAGTTCTCTCACTCTCAACATTTATGTACATATTATACATTTATGTCGCTTCGCCCGAGACCAGCGGTAAGCTACACGATGAGATGACAGAAATGTCGTCCGTTGACTGACGACTTGCCCAAACTATGCGAGTACTTTACACCCTCGTTATCCCACGCGTGTACGAAAGGGATGAACCGTCAACTCGATGCACCCCCTTTCGCTATTCGCAATGCAGATTTCCACCGCGAGCCTAAGTAAGCTGTCCACGGTCGAAAAGGGTGGGGTAAGGTGAGGGGGTAGTTATTTAAACGTGAATTAATGCAAAAGACTTTCGAAAGTTATTTGGCAAAGTTGTCAAAGGAAACAAGATATATTCTACGTTAAAATTATAAACTAAACGATATACAGGGTGTCCGCTTCCATGTAGTCAAGCGGAGGACTACATGTACACATCAATGACTTGAATCGAAATGTCTAATACCATTTTTCGAAATTCGACTTAATTAACGAATTATTAATTAACAAAGATTGGCCAATTATGGCAATTAGCAAAGGAAGACAGTTCATTCGAGCTCGCAGCTAGATGAAAGAGATGAAGCGCTAGGAGGAGCAATCCACAATAAACAACGTTACATGTCGCTGCTCGCCGTAATTGGCCGATCTTTATTAGTTAATAATTATTTAACTGAGACGAATTTCGAAAAATGTTATTAGACATTTCGATTCAAGTCATTGATGTGTACATGTAGTCCTCCGCTTGACTACATGGAAGCGGACACCCTGTATACAATATCCACTGAACAATAATGATATAAGAATTTTGAGGTTAGTAAGATATACCAAAATGAAATACATAATTAATAAATCATAACTTTTAGTTACAAAAGTTTTCCACTTGATTATTTCTTCCCTTATAGCAACGATCGATATCCTCGTTAATGCAAAACGCTTTAATTACATATTTCCCTTCCACTTGCCTCGAGATGCCCGCTTCGTTATCCAATTTATCTGGCTCGCCAACGGCCAACTTTCTTATTCTTTTTCTACCTTGGGCTGATCCTTTCCTCTCCTTTTCTTCTTCTTCTTAATTAAGTGTCACTTAAGGATCGGTTCCAGCGGTTCACGTAAATAACGATACGGAACTACGCTTCGAAATTTGAAGCGGACCGCGTGAAAATTCACTTGGATGAACAAAATTAATCCGTGAAGCGTGCTGTCATAATCGCCGTAATCGAGAGAGAGAGAGAGTCGAGTTATTTCTAAAGCAGAAAAGGGTTTTCGAGAACCGGTAGCTCGAGTGCGTCGGTGTTTGGTGCCTGGGATCTTTCGTACTCCGTTAATGCCTGTCACGTATCTAAATGGACGTTTTCCTCTCGGTGCAAGAGATGGAAAAGCCTCGGTGTTTTCAACCCTACAAAGCTCTTTTTCCTGTCTCTTTCTTTTTCTTCTCTCTCTCTTTCTCCCCTTTTTTTTTTTTCTTTTTCTTTATTTCTCGTATCTTTTAACAAACGTATGCTCATTCCGGGACGATCCCTCTCGCTTTGCTGCCGAGATCTCCGGTGTCCGTCAATTCGATTCAAAAGCTTTTCATTCTGTCAAAGGTAACTCGTAATGATTTTTAAAAAGGCTCCTAGCGATGAGAAACGTTCGAAAGGTTGAGCAAAAAAAACTTTCGTTCTACTTCGTTCCCGTTGATATTCGACTGATTAAAAAGACGATATATCGTTTATAAATGCAAAATCGAGTAACTCCATTGAAGATATCTGATAATAATTCACAAAGGGGTTATAAAAATGGTAAAAATATTGGGGAATTGTAAAAAAGTTATTATTACTTTCGAAGCGAATTGTCTTCGTTGTCCTTTACAATTTCTCGAGTGGAATTTGTTCGGACACGTGGTGTACGTGCTTGGCACGTAATTTCAAGGCTTCGAGCGATTAGAAAATATTGACGTGGTATGATGTAGAAGATGTGAGTCTTCATCAGCGCTAGAAATGTTTGAGATAGCTTGCGATGAGTGATAGCAGCACCTATCTAACTCTATTCTTTTTAATTAACAGTAAAAAGACTTTCTTTTTAATTACTTGTATCGTCATCTTTTGAAGGATAAGACAAATTGTTAATCGTTGTTATTTGATCCGTTACACGCTGATGAAGTCCCACGCAGATTCCAAGAATAAGATCAAGCAAATCCTTTCAACGTATATCTCGGCTGACGCAACGAGAAGGGAACAAACTTGAGATAACTAAACCCCAAAGCCCGCACAGCTTTACGTTTCGATGTTCGACGGTTGACGCGCCACTAAACGGCCGATTCCATCGAGCGAAACGAAGAAGAATGCCTGGTGGTCGATCTCCAGGACGAGTTCGTGCCGAAGGGGAAAAAAAGGGGATCGAGCGTTGCTAAGCCTTTCTTGATTTGACAGGAGCTTGATGTTCCATCCCTGAGACGAGACTCTTGCCTTGGGAAGATGTACAAGGTGTCTTGGAAATAAAGAAATGTTGGATACATGCACCATCATGATAAAATATATCCCATAGGAGTGGAAAAGGCTTCTTTAGACCCTGTAATAAAAGTATAATCAAAATATGATAACATTCGTTTCGTACGCATTGTCTACCATATATTTTCATTTATCATCTAAGTGTCCTCTTTTATAAAAGACACACCCTCTATAGGGCAGATCCGATACCGGTCAAGCTAACCCATACACCACACCACACGTTCTTGAATTTCAAGCCACGTAGTCGAAGGAAATTAAGAGCAATCAGCGGTGATGTGTGATTTACGGCGTGGGCAGTGTCGTCGAATCGATTCTCTTCTAAAGGCAGAACCAGTGTTCTTTATCCTACCGTTTCAACCAGCTATCATCATCCCTCCTATCATCCTCGTTCTGACTCCGGTCTCTTTCCAAATTCATTCCACTGGCGTACAGACTGTTCGTCTCTATTACGAATCGCGTCTCGTAAATCCGTGTGATTCGTGGTACCATCGGGGTTGATTCTTCTTCTACGTTTCTTTATCTTTTTTGTGTCTATTGGCAAAAAAAAAAAGACAAAGTCACGATGCCATTTACAAGATCCTTGGTGTTATCTCTTTTCGATATATGACCTGTCTCTGGTAACAATGGCAAGTTATTTGGTGACGTTGTCCTTGGATCGATTCAAGGATTTCATGGAAACAATTTATAACATTATAACAATTGTGATAATGTATTTAAATCTCTACTATAATTTAGTTCGAAATCCTGTTAAGTCGAGGCAATTAATCGTGAGCCCCGATAGTTCATTCTTCGACTTAACCTCGACGTCGAATTTGTCGATGGTCGAACGAAGGGAAACCGCGACGTAAATCGTGATAGGCCCCCCTGATTAAAGCTCATGGTATCGTACGAATTCGCGTTGAATTTTCCTCGATAACAAAGGCCTAGTTATCTATGTTTCGCGTTTGACATGACTCGATGACAAAACGATGACATTGTAACGAGATAAACCTGGTCCACTCGTACGAATTTCACATTTCAATGCGGCTGTCGTATCGCGCGCTCTCGCGGGCCATCAACAACTTTAAATCCACTCAACGGCCTCCTCGACATTTTAAAGCCGCGGCAAGAATCGTTTATGTACGGCTCTCGCTACGGCGAACACGTTCTGAATCCGTGGATTTTGGTGTCACACAGCCCCGTAGGCTCGTCAATTAGCTGATCCACGTTTCAACTCAGGGAGATCATTTCTAGCGAGATAAATTAATAGAAAGATATCGATTAAATTTGGACACTCGATCACCTATATAATCCCATCAGCAAAATAGAATGGATTAAACGTGTGAATGAAATAAAATTCATCGTACAGGTTAGTTTCGTCGGTAAGTAGGTTTTCTGTTTTATCGACCAACTCGATACAGAATGATCCAACTTTGTTTTAAGATGGAAAACGAGTCCCTCGTTGCATATTTAAACGTACTTTATATTTGTAATGAATTCAAATGTTCTCGGACGCGAGATAGCGGTCATTTTTGTTAAGAAATGGAGTGGCAAACCGTCTGGAAGATCGCCCGAAAGGCCAAAGGCGGTTTATGGAGAAGAACGGGCGTATAGCGAACTACATGAGCTAGCCAAGGGGAGTATGTACATCGAACTTCGGCAGGATGGTAGATAGTCAAAACGAGAGCAGGGCGTAGTCCCGATGCTCGGCGCAACTTCCATGCCTTTACAGGATCCTTGGCGCGAATCCAACCAGGCGTTCTTCTCAAACGGACATGAGGAGCCTGTAGATTCGTAGTCCACGTGAAATCCAGTCGAGGATAATTACGAAATACGAGCACATTTTTTAATATAGCGAGACTCCGTATTGTGAGTTCAAGAAACTTCGTTATCGAGATCCTTAACTTTGAGAAGACTGGTCGATAAGGGAATAATATATTTGTAAATTTGGAGTTAAACATATTTTAACAATATTGTTTAAAAAAGTATGTTGGATAGGATATATAAATAACACAGTGTCTGATCGTTACTAGAAAACAATATTGCCTTAAGAACGTTGTTCCAGTAAAAGGAATTCAATTTGATCAAGATAACAGTTCGTTATATACGTATCAAGAAGATCGAGAGCCATCGCTACAGAGAAAATACTACAGCTTATTGTGCTTGATCGTAAATATCCAGCAAAGTGGAAGGCTCTCGGGCCACCTCAAAGGGACATTGCCTTGCTGGATAAATCAACAGAAGAAAAAAGGGATCCCCAACGGTGAAGGATCGAGAATTGCAAACATTGATATGTCCAAGTGTCTGTACTAGTTATTTCAAGTAATTGTCAGTTGACTGAACGGAAATATATCACCTTATTCGATTTCACCTACTTAATATCGAAAAAATTATTAACAAAAAGATTCAGACACACGTGGTTAAACAATTTGACCCAGGGCTGATTTTTGAAGAACATTGAAATTTTGGGAAACAAGGACTCACGAATTCGAGCCTATCCAAGCAAGGGTTCCTTATGTATATACCAAAAAGATCAACAGCCATAGACTAGAGAGAAAACACAGCCGCTTATTGTGCCCGATCGTAAATATCGAGAAAAAGAGGAAGCCTCTCTGGCACCCTAAAAAAAGAACATTGCTTTTCCGGATAGATCAACAGAAGGAGAAAAAAGGGGAGATCGTGACCGTCGAAAGATCGGCTCGAATTCTCGAGTGTCCTGTTACCTCCCCCTGCGATCGATAACACACTCGATCGTTTCCCAACGAAGGTACATACATACGTACATACATCGAACAGCTATTTGCTTTTCCTTCGTATCGTATCGGTTGCTCTAGGCCGTCGTAGATATCTGGATAAAATGGCGTGTGTTCGCCATTTCTTTTCTTACCCAGATCCTTCGAAGTTCGATCGTGTCGCGAACGTGCCCCTTTTGCGAGGACTCTCCAGATTTAAAAGTGTACGTAGCTGGTAGTTTACTTATGGACACACGTATACATTTATTCTCGAAATCTGATCGTAAAGATTCAACCTAGGAGAAGACTCGAAATGTAGAACTTGCAAATTTCAAAATGGCTGAACTTATAAATGAAAGATAACAGTAATCAACGGAAAGGATCGAATTATAGAACATAAATTAGGAAGAAAATCAAAATAATAAATAAAAAACAAGTGATCCAAAAATATCCACTTCACGAATCGAGTAACACTTAAACAAGACTTCCCTATTAAATCGTAGATATGATCGATAAATCTATGGCTTTACGAAAGATAGCTTTAATGCTATTATACCGAATGATCGGGCCATTTCCGTTATCGGTCACACTCCACGGTTTCTCTAATTGCATTTTAATTAGGATTTTCCTTTTCGTCGTCTCTAATTTTAATTAATAGCATCGGCCGCGATAAGCTCGATTCCTCGGTATAATGTGTACGCGTTTCTGAACCGATCCGTTTATCCCGATTGTTCTCGCGGTTATAACAACATCGATACTCCGATTAGCTGACCAAAACGACCAGTAGCATCGATCCTACTTGTCGAAATTGCCTCCCGTGTGATATGAAAGCAACAACTTTGGTTGATACACAGAGACATATGAAGATACCTATCAACAAGTATATTTACGAGTCTGCAAAAATTCTGCATCAATCAAGTGCATTGGAACATGAACACAATATTCTAAATATAATCATAAGTATTTTTAATGATTAAATCGTTTCTGATCACTGCAGTCACTATTACACTATTACACTATTACGCTATTACACTATTACACTATTATACTATTACACATTATACTATTGAACTATTACACTATTACACTCTGCTACTATTACACATTATACTATTGAACTATTACACTATTACACTATTATACTATTACACTATTACACTACAACTGTTATTAAGTTTCACAAAAAAATAATGAACCAAAGATGGTCGTCGTTATTAGATTCTTTCTGCAAAAAAAAAATGATTTATCCCTCACGTCAACGATGGAATTTAAATATAATTGATATCCTAAAATACGTGAACACTTTTCATTCTTACCCCTCGGCCGAATCGAGCCTATAAACTTGCACCCCTCGATCTCGTTGCGTCGAGGGACGGCAAGTTACGAAAAGGGCGGACGTCGTCGGAAAAATATTTTCTATGAAGACCCTCGAACCCGTAAATCTTCAACCGAGGAGCAAATATCGAGCGTACCCTAAGCGAGTCGAGTAACCGTGGTCGAAAACATCGAGCTTTAACACACGACCGCCTTCGATTAAATTTCGAAAACCAATTCCATGCATTCCATAGATGATCATCTCGGGTACATACAAATTATCAAAGTATACCTGTGTTATAAATACAGGGTGATACATTTAATGTAACCCATCAATGACCTTAAGATCTTCGGATAAATTGACCTTGAAACAAAAATAACACTTGTAAAGCATTCAATTTGTAATCTTTGTTATGTCATCACAAATAATTAAGATATTTTTAGTTGGATCACCCTTTATATTACATAGATTATTTATTTATCGAACAATCAATGATTTATTCTTGAAAAATATATACATTACTTAAAAAGTACGACGCAAGAGTAATCGATAAAATACTTTTCCTCCCGTTCCACCGATTAATTCCTCGCTCCTCAGGAAATTGTATATTTAAACCTACTTTAAATCGGCCGAATTGTAATCGAAATGGGAGAACGCACGAACGAAGTCGACGAGCGGCTCTCACGAAGAGACTTGCCAATAATTTTCTGCGTCCCAATTAAAGGAACGAAATTTCGTGCTGGCGCTCATCCAACTTGAGCGGCGAAATCTTTTGCGAGTCCTTCGCATGTACTTCCAGAGAATTGTGCAATTTAAATATTCAAATCTTTTCCTTCTCTCCGGATCCGTGAAATAAACGATACCTGTACATCGTTGATTAGTATAATAAGATAATGATATGGGTGTTGGAAAATGCGGGATTAAAATAAAAAAGAAAAAAAAAGGGTCAAGTTGTCTTTGTTAAATAAGCATGGCGTGGAAAGTAGCTATAATACTAACATTAATTTTTAAATAAATTTTTGCTAATATTTTGCGTGACACGGGTGACGTACGCTCGGACGATACATTCTTCCATGCATGTCTAATAAAATATTTCTCACAACGTTTCGTACCGGAAAGTGCCGCCCTCTAAAAGTGCTGGGAGAAATTCTTAAATAATTAAAATAAGGTTTTGACCTCCTTGCAGCATCACGTACGTGAGACATTGCGCTCTAACGATGTTTTCCAGGAAAGCCCTTTTGAATGAATTTGAATTCCTTTACTAATAATAACCCACGCCGAAGCGTGAATACATTGTCCTTTAAAAATGATACCAATTTTATAATATTATCCATATACGAAGAATAAACCAGACAGATATTTTACGATAGTTTGAAATTCCAATCTTTCCAACATTATGACGCATAATCTGCATGAACCGAACGTGAAGATTCTTTAAAAGAGAATTTTTTTATCCGCTAACGACTAAAGAATCCTTTCGAATTGTTCGAGTAAAAAGGTTGCTGGAGCTAAAGTTTATGCGAAAAAGGGGGAAAGTAAGAGGGGATAATCAGGACAGGGACAAGGTAAAAACGGCGAAGAGAGCACGCATAATGCCAGATAGTCCAGGATGTCCAATGGCAGAAAAGGATTAAGGATTCCTAAATTAGAATCTTCCATCGGCTCTCTTCTTATCAGAGCTCGTAGGCAACCTGGGCGAAACCTGCCTAATCGGATCAGGATGTGGCTGAGTCCGAGGAGGGACGAAAAGGAATGGAAAAAAAATACGAAACGTTTTTCGTGCGAGTCTTCTTTCGAAAATATCCATGCCTAAAAGTGGTGACAAAGTAAATAAAATGAATATATTATACTGCTGGATATTGTAACTAATAATTCACGTGTATATCATTGTTCAACCCAACATTTCTCTTCTAAAGATAAATGATATATTTATTTACATTATTCGTGGTTAACGGCTGTTCGCAAACAAGCGCATCGTTTGGGGAGCATTGGCGTAGAAACTGATTTAATAAAATTAATAATGCAAATACTTGGATTCATAATAGAACCTGATCTTCGATTGACACATTCACAGGTATTGGTGGTCACCAGCCACCAACATTCGATTTCTATTTCGATAATTTATGAAATTCAACCATCGACACGAAATATCGTATTTAATACGTGCAAATTATTAATCCACTATTTTTGACGATGAATTATCTAGCATCAATTATTCTTTTCATTCATATATATTATTTTCATGGAATTGAAAAAAAAAATGTATTTTTCGTTCGCTCGTTTTTTTTTCTATTTTCTATTTTTATACTCAAGAAATTCTAGGAGGATGAAACTTGTTTCTCCCATTTCTATTTCTCGCGCTGTTTCTTACCACCCATTCTGCTATTATTCCCATCCTTTTTTTTCCTACCCTCACGTGCTGCTTCGTATCTTTCAGCTCAATGGGACACCTCGATTCTCTCGTACGGTCTCTCGCGATAGGCGTCCCGAGATTTCGAGGGCGACCTCCTTTTTCTCCTCTTCGTAGTAATTTTGATTGCAGTCGGAGTTTTGGTGCGCCGGCAGAGGGCTGGATAAGAAGGGTGGGAGGGATTAAATGGGAAGCGAGAAAGGAGGAAAAAGAAATTGCAATTTTTATTTCATTTGTTTCGTGCTACGACCTGGAATTCCTCGTCGTGACTCGATTAACACGTTATATCGTAAATGTAATAATCTTTTAAATCTTTATAAAATATCTTGGAAGTGTTATAGTATTATTTATTAATATTTATAATATAATATTAATGTGTAGAGTCCTGTACAGATATTGTGACACTATACCATACTGTCATTTACACTATAGTGTACTTCCACACAGTGTACTGTAGGCCTAATAAAATGTATTGATAACAAATAATTTTGACCAATGACAAACACCCCAATAATGTTTTTATTCATGAAAAACTTTAAAAACAATACCTCGGAATTCACGAGCCTCATACTTCGTATCTCAACGTTACAGAAGGTTCGCGCAAACGATAAATTATTTCCACGCGATTGCGACTTGCGAGAGAAATGGAGGTAATGCTGGCTGGAGCTTCGAAGGAGTTCGAAGTTAGGCACGCGTATTCGTACTTCAATTTGATCCTGAAAGACAGTATCGTGGCAACGTTCGTGGCACATTCGCTTGAGAGCTTCGTAGATGATAAATGGTTTTGCAGAACCCGTTTTGGAAGGACGACTGACAAGATACAAACTTACGGCTACTGTAGCTCCTCTCGTCGTCTTCTGAATTCCGTTGACGCGAATCTATGCGCGGCTGGTTGCATTCGAACTCCGATATCACTTCTTCTACTAACAGTATTTGGTGCGTATCACTCAGTAGTATTACACTACATATGTATATTATACTGTGGTATTACACTACATATGTATATTATACTGTGGTAATACACTGCATATGTACAGGGTGTATTCGACCATATAGTCAATCGGGATTCCACGTGTAGCCAGCAATAAATTGAGTCGAAATAAGTCATAAAAGTTAACATAAGCAAGGTTAGTTAACGAGTTATTAATTATTAAAGATAGGGCGAAAAAGCGGTAGGCGGCGAGCTGCGGCCATGCTATTCTGATGGCGAGACGCTAGAAGAAAGAGAGAAAGGAAGGGAGAGAGAGAGTCCGCGTGAGTCGCCAACGTAAGGTAGCGCCGTGGAGGAAAGGAAGAGAGAGAAAGAACGAAAGAGGAAAGAAGAGCGAAAGTAAACAATTCGATACTCGATCGTCTCGCCCGCCGCTCCCCTCGCCGCTCGCCATCAGATTAGCATGGCCGCGGCTCGCCGCCTACCGCTTTTTCGCCCTATCTTTAATAATTAATAACTCGTTAACTAACCTGGCTTATGTTAACTTTTATGATTTATTTCGACTCAATTTATTGCTGGCTACACGTGGAATCCCGATTGACTATATGGTCGAATACACCCTGTATATTACACTGTAGGAATACACTACACATGTATACTACACTGTGGTACTACACTACATATGTATACTACACTGTAATTATACACTACATATGTATATTACACTGTAATTATACACTACATATGTATATTACACTACAGTAATACACTACATATGTATACTACACTGTGGTAATACACTACATACGTATACCACATTGAAGTAATACACTACATATGTATACCACATTGAAGTAATACAATTACTCATGCCAACCTTTCTCCCTTTCTCGTATTAAAATCATAAAAATACATAAGATAGCAGGGTGACCCAAAGGAAATGAAACGAAAGAATTTGATTCGTCATCCGTCCGAAAGGATCAAACCAGTTCTCGCACGATAGGGCCGAATGGAGAAAAGATAAAATGACATGGTCTGGGACGTAGAGGAAAGCGCCCTTTCTCTGCTACGTAAAACGCTCGTAAATTTGTTAAAACGACCGTTGGAAAGGCGGAAGCAGCCTCTCTCGGCTTCCTCCGTGGGTCTATAGGGACCGAGAGTGTATCGAAAATCGGTTGCCACGGTGGATAACACCGGAAGACCGGCTTGGAAATACAAGGCTATGAACCGGAAGCCTGGGACCAGTGTATAATCCTTCGTAAATTCGAGATTTCAATCGATCTTTTGCCTAGCTGAAGCTGATGTATCGATCTTGTGTAAAATATTTACTTGCTTTTATTTATTTATAGGAGAAATATCAATAAACCGATAAGGTAGACCGTGTTAGGAGCACTAGATTATTTTACCAGTGCACTTTCTTCGAACTAATTTTAAATAGCGAGGAAATTAGATGTATATTAGCATGGTTGTGAAACGGATAGTCTCTTCGTAGTGAGAGTAAGAGAGAGAGATAGAGTTAAGCCACACCCCCTTTGGCACCGAGAATCGACGACGTTTTCTCGTACTCCTCTCGTTAGCCAACTCTCGTGTGTAGCTGTTTATTTACGTTAGCTAGAACTCCAGGGCACATGTTAATTAACAAATATGCTTCGTGATACGGATTAACTTTAAATCAAGCAGACGAGTCGTTTTTAGTGTGCTCGCACGATCGTCCCACCTACGTGATTTATATACACTCGTCCTAAAATTCCGTTTTGTTGACTACATAACTCCCCAACGGGAGTGGAATTTATTCGTTTGAAAGTTTAGCAATGTAACTTTTTCCATTGATATTTTCGAACTACGTCCTCATCTATGCTAGAAATTGTGATGAAAATTTTGTATAAATGAATTTTTAATCACAATATAACTTACAGGGTTCCCGTTAGAATAAATCGATACCCAAAGTCGATCTGCACTCATAGGAGGTTCGAGCTCAACTAACTTGTCCTATGTTCACTCACCATCTCCTGCGTCTAAAGGCTAGCTTGCTTGCCATACAAACACACGTGTATCCGCATACACGCGTCAACAACTATACTATTGCAGTAGGGAACAAAGTTTACAGGATTTTTATATCGGTTAAATACTTTTGTAAGTAATTATATATTATTGATTAGTATTCATTTTCTGATCACTTCATACCTTTTATATTAAATCATGGTTAGTAGATAGATAGTTAATGTAAGGAAATAGGAGGACAGTCGAATTCGAGTTGCCAACAAAAAGCACAACTTCCCTTGTATACCGAATGAAACCTTAAATTAACGGCATGTTCGCGAAAACGACACCACCTTCGCCCCCTCTCTTCTCCACATCTACAACTCCTTTCCCGCACACACGGCTCAAGTTTATATTTTCCCAGGAATGTTTTCGACGGGAAGTACTCGTGGATGGAGACAAAATATTGGCGGTCGGGAATTACGGGCTCGAGGAAATTTCGAACAAATATTTGCACCAGGACGTAACTGCGTAGGGAACGAATACATGAGACGAAGACGTGCACGCATCTACATTTGCGGGAATAACTGCCTGTCCTTTGATGTGAATAAAAATAAGTAACTCTTATTTCAACTGTGCAATACACAGAATGCTATTTTTCGTTTTTCTCGATGGATACAAAAATATTGGTCATTTATATGCACACGAATTAATTGTTTTCGTACTCAACAACAGTAGGGGTTTCACAAAACTGATTTTCAAGAGTAATTCAATCGTTTTAACACGATTTTGATATAAACTAGGTACAAATGTTCGTTTTATATGACTGGTAGATAGTATACAGTATATACACATACATATCCAGACGAGTGAGTCGATCTACAAGGTAGAGAAGCAGTACGAGGCAATTTTGTAGTACGAGCTTGACCGGTGCCGACGGTATCTGCTTTCCAATTACGCCGACTGACTCGAGATAAGTGGTGGTTACGGTTACGGTTAGACGGCTACGCCTTACGTCACAGCGCGAAGCACCCTTGCGTGCTCGACCCAACACCTCTCTATCTCTCTCCCTTACACACAGACACCACACACGTTGGAATACCAACACAACGTAGCGCATTTCCACGCGCTAATATCCACCCCTCTGGCCATAATTAGCAGAGATATATTACGCTCGACTAGCGCGTACCAGCGACTGAGAGCGCGTGGACTTTGCCAACGGCTTGGATAACCGTCTAGCTGGATAGCTCGTTAAACGTCGAGTCCTCGCGAATATCGCTCTTGTCCGATACGTATCCATCCCCGCTGGTGCGCTCGTGACATGTTCTCGTAAAGGGTGGAACGACATCGTTCAATTTTTTCGATTATTTAGCGAGTGAATATTTTTTGGGAATTATATTTTATTGTTCTGTATTAGTGTAGTACTACATCGTAGACTTCTGCATTAGTACACTGGTACACTAGTGCATTATTACACTTTAAACTGGTAGGGGAAGAGTGGCATGAAAGAGCCACTTTTTGAAAGAGCCACTATCATTTTGTACAGTAGTTTCCGAACGAATGTTGGACGAATTATAGTTTTAGGGTAGCAAAACTGGTTGTTAGTTAAATTAGCAAAAACTTTACTAGTTTTTCAAAAACGAATTCATCCAACATTTGTTCAAAAACTACTGTGTAAATGATAGTGGCTCTTTCAAAAAGTGGCTCTTTCATGCCACTCTTCCCCTACACTAATACATTAGTACATCTTACACTGGTACACTATCAAATTATTACACTTTATACTGGTACACTATTACATTATTACACTTTATACAGGTACACTATTACATTATTACACTTTATACTGGTACACTATAACATTATTACACTTTACACTGGTACACTATAACATTATTACACTTTACACTAGTACACTATAACATTATTACACTTTACACTGGTACACTATAACATTAGTTATATTACACTACTACACTACTTCTACACCATTTTCTCATGAAATAAAACATAATTATAGCTACAACAAAAATGGCACAATAAATAAAACCTGTTAACATAAGAAGAAATAACTTGTATACATAAAAATTCACTTTACTTGGATATCACATATAAACCAGTCCCATTTTAATCCCTAGCCCCCTAGTATCCACTTATTACGATACCTCTACTAACACCCCTTATATCCGAGTACTCCATGCCTTTTGCATTTTACGCTCTCTCGATTTGCCTCCCTCTCGATAACGAGCTCCCCGTTACGGTTACAACCTATCCTGTTGCCGTTTACGAGCGGCTTATTGCGTTACAACTTCGCGGAGAGCCCGTTGGAACTGAGTTCCACCGATGACGAGCGTTCTTCTCTCACCTACTTCGTCTGGCATAAGCTTTTTGTTGTTCTCCAGGGAAACGAGAAGGTTCTCGTATGAAACGAGTACGTGCGTACGGTATACGCACTGGGTGCGTCATTTAGAGAGAAAAATCTGAAAGATAATGCCTTGATTCATTTTATACGTGAGATGATAAGGTTTAACGGATAAAAAAAAGTATATGAAAAGCATCTGGTGAAATAAAGGATGAAATATCCATAAACCATTTATTTTATGAAAAAAAAAGAAAAAGTGTTACATACGTTTCACCACGTTAGCCCTATCAAAATACATGCCATCTTCTCTCACCATCGTGGAAATATCCCACGGTTATTCCGCGCGAATTGCTCAGATCGAAAAATAATTTTCAATCGAGAAAATTGCAAAAAAACACTCGCGATCGCGTGGGAAACGCGGCGTTGTTCGTTTGCAACCTACCGCGATAAATTGGCTACTCGTATTACGTTATTCTCTTCGAACTCGATAGCTTCCGTTCTTTATTTAAACTCCAAAGTGGAACGTCGATAATAATATCGCGTTCCAGGGACTAAACGTTTTTTATTTCGTTCGAATAGCGCTATGAGTCAGTGTGACATTTCTATGCGAATTGTTTTTTCGAAAACAACGAAAAAAAAAATTGTCAGCAATAATAAACCATGCATCTTCATTAACAATGGATTCGTAACCAATAAAACACTTTAATAAAAATGTAATCCACCTGTAAAAATTGAAACCCTTTGACGATGACATTTCATGATCGTTCCCAGTAAAGACCAAACAACTATGTTTGCTAACCGATACTCCAACTTTATTATCATCGATCTCTTGAACATAGAATCCGAGTAACTTACAATTAGAACAAAGCGTATCGAATTCGTAGGCTGAAACTTGGAACATCTGCGATCGAGAGCCGGCAATCTCGTACCATTAACTGCCAACCGATATATACCGGTGTATCTTAACCGACAGCTCGGTGACTCTCGTGATCAATAGTGCGTGCGCGGACCGATCGAGCTCTAATTTCTAGGGACGAGCCACCGGCAGTTTCCGCGCGCCACTACCCATAATGCTCCGGTGATTATGCTTAAACTGTCGTTTAACAAGCTATTCGGATATCGATCATTTCCGGATTCGGTAATTCGACGCGTACCGCGACGCGATTAAGAGCCGCGATCGACTCGATTTCTGTCTTCCCTCTATCTGTGTCTCACTCTTTGATTACACGCAATATTCCCAATTCATGTTCTCTGTTTTCTGGATAACTGATGGGTTAGGGCTTGTCTGTATATCATTATATTTATTATATATTGGGTCTTCAAAGATGACATTTGATATACATCATATCATGTAAAGTGAAATAATGCACTAGTGTACCAGTATGTACATCATTATATTTATTATATATTGGGTCTTCAAAGATGAAATTTGTAAGAAAGAAGGCAAAGTTGGTTGATAACTTACAAATTTCATCTTTGATGACCCAATATATGTTGTATATTGCTATTAGGAACACTTGTAATATGTCATACATATGCTGATTATACCAAGATATTGTATACTTTATATGCCACTATATATAACAGCATTCACAACAAATGATTTAAATCCAGATCCAGAAAATCAATGTACACGATCAAAACGTCAGGTGTTTCTCATTGCGTCTAGCATTGTTCACGATAACGAGGAGATAAACGGAATGAAGTGCGAATTAAATGGGAAGCCGCGTGAGCATCCCAGACTCGAGCTTTTTGTAGCATCGCAGATTTTCTTCCCGTTCCGCGACTATTATAGATTCCATTATATCGTTCAGCGACTGTGGAGAATTACAGTCAATTAAACGGATGACACGGTTCGCCGTGTGCGTGACACCTCGAACGATCTTTGGGAAGAAGTATCTCGCGTGGGATTATAGTTAATAACGATAATTAAATATATTCAAATGGGTTATATAATAATTCCATATGAATGATATTTAATTATAAATAATACTTTGATAGATTTATATAAAAATAGAATTAGCAAGAGACTGTAAGAGGACCTCTTACAGTTAGTTAACTGCTTTTCACGCACCGTCACTCGTAGAACAACGTTTGCTCGCGTTCGCAACGCGGGAAGATAGTAGTCAGAGAGAGAGAGAGAGAGAGAGTGCCTATCTTCTACGCGTTCCAAGAGATAGAGGGAGACTGGAGGTAAAGGGGTGAGGGAACTGTTTAGTCCTCTTTGGCAGAACTTCGTAAGACAGGAAAGCTCGCTTTCGCGCCACCGGAGGGTTTCCGCATGCCGTGGATTTAGTTAACGATTCCTCGTGTGCTCTCTCGCTCTTCCACCCTCTCTCTCTCTCTTACCGAAGTCCCCCAAGTTCCCACTATCACGCTTTAATCTACTGGAATGTAGTTACATTGTTATGTCAATATTACGCCGTTAGTGCCGTTCTAATTTCTCTTATGCTCTCATGCCTTTGCTCGAAGTAATAACCGCTACCGTTGGGAAATATTTTATAGCTCATCGCCTCGACGGTTGTTTCAAGCCCTATTGGTGAATTTTCTTGGCTTAATCAAATTTTTTTGATCAAAAATGATATAGGGACGAAGTTTAACCCTATAACGTATAGTAGTCCACATGGAAAGTGGCTAAGTAAAATGAAATAAAATCATGCAGTGTAGGGAACAAGTAAAAGCATAGAACCTTTATAACCAATACTTTCCCTACACGATGCCCTCGATTAGTACGAAAAGTCACGTAGCCTACACCCATCGTTACCCCAGACCAACCTATCCCCACAAATAATAATCTTCATCCGTAACAACTTTCACGATCAACGCCGGACCACATTTCTGATGCAAGTACCCACTTCAGGATCCTCCTCAAGCAAATAGAATCCCCCGAAAATGGTCTCTCTTCCAGAGACCCAACGAGTAAAACAAGAAGTCGACGAGTTCTTCTCTCCCATATCGTCCGGAAACTTTCCGTAAGAACCGTTGTAAACGAGCGGGTGAATTTCCAAATCGCTATTCGGAAATTCGGGAATGAGCTTCGATATTCCCATAAACACAGCCCGGTGAGCCGTTCCATTGCGATTGTCGCGAAGGTTGCTAGAGGGACTCAGCAAAAAGAGGGCTATGATTATATGGAATCAATTTTTCGACTGACCTCGTTCATTTTTTTGGGGCTGTAACATTTTGGGTTTCAATTTTAGACTGCGGCATGGCATGTTAGCTTACGTTTCTATTTAATTTTGAATAAAATTTGAAACTTTAGTGCAAACAGTGATCGATTCCATACTGGATGACCCTTTGTCCTTTCGGAATCCTTGGCTCTCGTCGGTTGAGAAAGCTCAGCGTCCTGCAAGCCGCAGGCCAAGTCCGTTTCAGGGTCCATTACGAAACGCTGCTATTACAAAACCATGCCGGGCCATGAACCACGATGGCTCGAACTTCGCGGTTGGAGATTGTCGAGCGACATTAAGCGTTAGCTCTCTCTCTCTTGCTCTATCCCTGGGTTTACATGTCGTTCCTACTGGTCACGCAGACCAGTTCCATTTCTCCTAACGGTCCAGTAAATATCACCGAATAATCTATCGTAACAGCTAAACGGAGTTGCCCCAGTCGACGACCATTCCTTGCACAATAGTCCGAGATATGGAAAAACGTGAATTTTCCTAGGATTTTCTTTTCAAATAATTTTTCAGTTGAAATATATGAAATATATAAGATGAAGTATATGCAATATCGAACGAACCATTAGAAGTTTCCTACAAATTTTCATGATAATATACGACAGTTTCGCGTTAGAGGCTCGTAAGAAGAAAGCTTATAATATCGAAAAGTACGTAGAGCCTGTCACAAGAATTATCAACGATTATCGTCAGAAACTTTATGCTAATAAAATTCCTTTTTCTACGACATCGTTCTTGCTTACAAGTTGGCTAGGGTTACACTTTTTTCTACGTAAGTTACAACCTCGGCTAACGAACGCCAGTTCGCTTCGATCGTTTATTCTCAAACTTTAAGGTGCAGGATAAATTCTGAAAATAGTACACTGGTTAAAATATATTTTAACAATAATTAATAAAAAATACTATTAAATCACAGTCAAATTGTTTAAAAAATGAATACATAATGGCATTATTTTAATAATTATTATTATTCCAACTAATTAGAAAGTGGTCCAAATAAAATTGGACTCGATCACTTAATAACCAGGTCATTCGTACAGCCTGCCGTATAATAAAGAAAATGAAGTCAAAAAAATGGACGTACCGACGTATCATCCTACACCACATACATATGTATGTATTTTTTTTCCACCCCTTACTCGGCATGCTCGAAGAAGCAGAAGAACGAAGTCATAAAGTTTCCAAAAGAATATTTCCCGACATTCTTGCCGTATCGTACGAAAAGCAATGGCCGTACTCGGCTTATCCATATACTGGGTGTTCCCATTACCTTCCACATGTGTATGTATGCGACACGTACGAGACCCTATCGCGTTATACATATACAAAGGTATATAAAATATAGGGATAGACGAGCATAAGAATATATATTGAGTGTGCGTAGACGTTGTTCATATGGTAGCCACGAGCCCAAGAACGACGTGAATATGTACGTTCCCATATTCTTCCATGAGCTGGATAAAAGAATTCGACATTTCTCTACATGTATATACCAGTATATGTACTTCGGTATGACGTATTATTACGTCAGCTCGCGTTATTCGCATTGCTATCCGATTAAAACTCTGGGATCAGTGAAATACCAACCAAAAAAAGCACAAGGAATAATCGAATATTTGACAAATTCGAAATACTTTTAAACGTCAACACTTTTTGTTTGAATAAAACGAGAGATACTTCTGTACGTGGATCAATTTATCGCATTGTTTATTTATTTGAAACGTATATGTTATTTTCAAATCGTTGGTGTACTGTAACGTATATATTGATGGAGGATTTTAATATTCGCTAGGAACAATGAAAACACGACATATATTTATATAACTTCTATCCGTATACATAAACAGTATGCACAACTGACAAATGTCTAGGACCCATTTCTGAGGTTGATGGCCAAAGTTGTCAAGAACCAACAAAAAAATGATACAAATGGAGCCCTGATTTACATTTTGATTTATATATCTCATGGGATAACATAGGAAATGATTTTACCAAGCAAAAGATATCCCTAGTAAAAAATAACAGATATTTATTCAATCGTTACTGTCTGTCTATTTAAATTGATCACTCGTCCAGAAATGTACCATAGTCCCATCCTTTCATCGTATTCACGGAAAACATAAATCGAATGGTTGACCGAATGAAAAGTTGTGGTCAGGTTACACAGCATTCAAGTTCCTTTTTTGCACGTCATCCTTTAGCTCTTCGCGCTTTCTTTCTTCCGTTCATCGTCTTCTTCGCCTCGGAGGTATGGTGAAGCGATCGATATTTTCTTTGCTCCCTCGTCGCCCGGCTTGCTGGCGTACCGCCTTCGCAGGAAACAATACACCAACTACACCTTCGTGCGGTGTCGATACTTGAAAAGTTGGGATAAAAAGAGATGGAAAGATTCTGGGTAGGAAAGAGAGAGAGAGATAGGGGTTGAAGGAAGAGAAAGAACTTTGAACATTTGCCAAACGCACGCTAACACTTTCGTTGAAAAGTGGATTTGTTCAAAATCTGTAGAAATTCAATATGTAAAATAGTTTATACTAAAAATTGCTTTGAATCAAAATGGGTAATAAAGGATTTTAACAGATATCTTATTTGGAAATGATCGTGACGGTGATCACACCGTAATGACGATCGTTACAAAAGCCAGACTTCGACCAACGATGTACCACCAACAGAAACCATCGTATCCAATAGGTACGTTGCACGTTGCTTCACTGACTCTTGTCCGATATAATCAATCTATTTCGCTGGATAATTGATGGATATGCATTGCGTTAATTAATAGAGACTAATAGTCGAACGATATAGAGGCGAATAGAATTACCGATAGAATGTATATGTGTACATACAGCTGTGTCGTAGAGCCAACAATAGAAAGGTATTCATTGTTTGTCTTTCGTTGCAATTAATTTATCGATCATTTCTCGAATTCTAAGAAAACATACAATTTTATCGATGGATGAAACTGCTTGTAGGTATTTCTTGCTAACATGTTCGATACGAAACGTTAACAATACTTTTATTTTATAAGTATTTTAGCGTAACTGGTCCCATTAATTGGGTCTATTTATATTCTTAAATACATTATGCTGGTTACGACATGTTTATAGCTACCCTTTATTCCCGAATACCCACCCAAGGCAAAGTTCCGTTTAGCTTTCTAATACCAAAAGTTTCGACTTTTTTCTGTCCAACTTTCTCAAACTTCCAGTTTCCTTAAAGATACAGGATACACAAATCACATTAGGACCGACAAGAGAAAGATTAGAACTCTTGGAAATGTAGTCTTAAGGAAACTACGTTGCATTTGTAACCGAACTTGTAGTTTCCGAGATAAAAGGGTTACGGAGGATTGCAATTTGGCACATCGATGGATCGTTTACACGTTGGTCTATAAAGTTTTAAAAGTATATATTTCACGACGAAAGCATTCGTTGTATCATCCAACAGCGTGGGCCGACTCCTTTGTCGCTTTGTTTTCCGGGTGACGAGTTATTCCCTTTGGCGAACAAAGGAGAAGAAAAGTGTGTTTGTCGTGTGTACGGTGTATCCACACACCGGACGTATATGGGCCAGTTCAATGCTCCGACGTTGCATGTCTTATTATAGTCCGTGAGAAATAAGACCTGAATTTAGTATCAGCATTGACCAATTCCTACTACAAACTCATCTCTCTTGCCTAATTTATTACACATCAATTAAATCTAACCCAAATTAAACTTCACCACACTGTGTTTCGCAACTACAGGGTGTCCGGTTCCAGGTGGTCCAGCGGAAAACTACATGTACTCATCAATGACTTGAGTCGAAATGTCTAATAACATTTTTCGAAATTCGACTTAGTTAATGAATTATTAACTACCAAAGATCGGTCATTTCCGGCGATTAGGGAAAAAAGGCGGTTTACTCGAGCTTGCAGCTAAGCAGGAAACGAAGCAGTAGAAGTAGCAATCCATAATAAACAACGTTACACCTCACTGTTCACCGTGATTGGCCTACCTTTGTTAGTTAATAACTATTTAATTGTGCCGAATTTCGGAAAATAGTATTAGACTTTTCGATTCAAGTCATTGATGTGTACATGTAGTCCTCCGCTTGACCACCTGGAACCGGACACCCTGTATACTTACTTCTTGATTTGTTGACTGAAAGAAACGATTTAAACCATGGTAATAACTTCGTTCACACCTTCCATTTCATTTCCGTCTTTCATTAATTTCGCGAAGGGCTCGGAGTAACTTCCTTGTAAACGGCTGTTTAGTAAAGCGGCAAACAATTAAGTTAGCTGAGCGAGAGAGTGTTAAACTGGGCAGTCGGTGTACACGTATCTCATTATTAGGTCTCGGACGTTGGCTCTTTCAAAGTTTGGCCCGTTGCCCGCATCACTGTCTCCCGGATACGGTCTCAGCTTCCACCCTTTTGTCGCGAACAATGCCCCTAGACGGCGTTACTAACAAGGGTTGGAAGTTTCGTAGCATCGTCGTCCACTGCCCGCTTATCATTCCTCGCCGTTTATTCATTTTTCCAGAGAAAAATCACGACTGCCACCGGTTTAAACTTCTGTGACTCGAAGATACTACCCTCTTAATTACATAGTTGCATATGTATATCGATGCACGTGTGCGTGTTAATAACATTCTATTGATCGAAGCTACTCTCTGAAAACAATGGTTCATTATCGGAATATTTTAGAACGTCAAATAGCTTTCAAAGCAACTTGAATTTCGAGAAAACCAATTGGCATTCTCGATCGATAAAATATTTACCACGTTATTAATTACTTGGACAGAGATTGGAATTGTTCAAAATAGTGGTCTTGGGATTTTTTCATTAGGATCTTGTCACGCTCTTTGTTAGGTTATCATCAACGTCGATACGTGTTATTACAGTACTATTGTTTCTTGTTGAGAAAATTGAACATAAAATTGATGCAATTGTAATCCATCTGATTTTTTCCTTTTAATCTTTTCTACCAACGAGGCTCATGTTCGAGGCACAAAGAACATAAATACGAACATCCATCGAAGCGTGGCCCTTCTTTGTCACCAAGCTTCATCCTATACGGCTGTCCTCGGTTGGATACTCGAGCCAGGGAGTCGTCGAAAGCGATATTCAGCCCTTTCCTGGAGACTTTCGAGACTCTCGAGATTTCCAACGCTTCGTGGAACTCATGGAATTTCGAGACTTTCGAGAGACTTTTCTTGGTCTCCGAGTACCCCCCGCGCTGTTCCAGCACTCTCTCGCTCGTTTTGAAATTTTTCAAGATACTACAAATTCAACGACTTTCAAAACATCGGGAAAATAAACGTCGCTATGGATCATGGATTTTTCTTTATACTCTTTTTTAAAGTTATAAATCGCACGGATTTCTGACTTTCCATATTTTGATTTTTCAACTTGTTCGTTGGCCAACCACATTGTGGTATCTGAAAGTTCCCATAAATTATATACCAGTATCATTGTGTATAATTTCCAAACTATACTTCATCGAAACACGCGATGTTTCAAAACGACGGAACCATGACCCTTTTATCGTGACGCACGAACGATTGCCCCCGAAAGAAAATCGTCTTTTTCTCTCTCTCCATCATTCCACCTCTCATTTCATTACGAATGTGTCTATTCTCGACGTGAAACGTATTCTCTTTGTTCTCTCGGCTTCAATAGGTACATATAATCTTCCCTACTTCTACGGTATTTGACTCCGATCTTTTTGCTACCGTACGGATACCTTTGATGAGAAACTTTCTGTGTAATTGGTATCTTGCCTTTCGCTAACATTAAAAATCATTGAATCTAAATCCTTAAACTCTACATCATCGACTCCAAATTCTTTGATGCTTACCCAATCTGATGAAAAATCGAAAAAAACAAATTATAGAAGAAGACTCCTTGAAGTTTTCTCCTGTTGGCCTTGAAAAATCAAAAAATGGGAAAATGTAACGAGAAGAGAGTCGTCTCGAGTTGACGATTGAAAAGAAACAATGATAGGACTAAGAACGTAAAAGAAAGTACAGTGGAAGAGTGTAAAGGTACAAAAGCAAAGGAGGACAAGCTTACTTGGTCGGCAGTGCGCGCGCGAGCGAAGGCGGCACGTTTCGAGTAGGTTCTCCGCATAGAAAAGGAAATCCTCGCTTTCAAAATGATCTTGATATTACGACATATTCGTCGGAAATATAGGCTCTCATCGGAGACAATAGGGGATGAGAGAAAAAGAGAGAAGAGAGGACAAAAGAAGAGAAACACTCGATGGTAATGCCGAAGGCCACTCGACGAAAAGAAAGAGAAGAGACCAAAGAGAGGAGGAGAGAGTCCAGAGAGAAAGAGAGTCATTGATGAAATCTAGAAAGCACGGAGCAGCTGGGCCCGAGGTCTTGAACTCGATTCTCCATTGTCGAACGACAACAGAAGAGGCTTCGCAAGCTTCGTCCATCGTCTGACGATCGTGTTTTATTGCTACCGTCGAATGCTCGAAATATTTGCCGGAAATACTTCTCGACACCCCCCGTAAAGTGTCTTTGTGTTCCCGTAATACGTACTGTAAATACCAGTAAAACCTTCCATTGTACCGACTGTCGTTATTCCATACTGACGTGTCTCTTGCGTCAATTCTACCAAGATAACAAATTTTATTATTCTTTCTAATTATATTGTACCTGGAGATGATATGTATCTCTAACCGTTGGCTTTTGTAAATAAATCATATTTCAAGGCAAAGAATAAACATATTTATGTAACAATCCAATGATATAAATAATAAATTATTGTATTAAATGATCGATAAAAAATTATTTCTGTCAGTAATAGTAGGGGAGACCGGGGCTAAAAGTCCCAGGGGCAAGTTGTCGTAGTTTTGGTATCTTAGGATGGAAAGGGAAACGCGTCCGGTGCATGGTGTACAAGTCTTAGCGAGTAAAAAAAAGTAACGCTTGTTTTTATCATTAGTTTTCGACAGAATTCAGGTTTTTGTTCATGATGCAAACATCAGGATTTTTGTCAAAAATCGATGCATCTCGAATTTGCTCTATCAAATACTCGTTCGAAAGAGGAAAGTCTCTAATTTACGAATATGCAAGTCGCGTTTCGATAGGATGACTGGTTCAAAAGTTACAGCAATTTTTCTCGTAAAAACGACCCATACTCCGACACTTAAAAAATTTATTTTTCGACACTCCGTAACGATATCGAAAAACGGACAACGGGACAGTATTCTGCATGCTTTCTTCTTTCTAAATCTTGATGCATACATCAAGATTTTTGTCAAAAATCGATGCATCTCGAATTTGCCCGATCAAATACTCGTTCGAAAGAGGAAAGTCTCTAATTTACGAATATGCAAGTCGCGTTTCGATAGGATGACTGGTTAAAAAGTTACAGCAGTTTAAAGCTTGGAAAAGACCCATACTCAGACACTTAAAATATTAATTTCTCATCATTGCTTAACGATATCGAAAAACGGACAACGGAACATTATTCTGCATGCTTTTATCTTTAAAATGAGCCATTAAACATTGAAATCGGCGGTGGTGACCATTTTGGCAAAAATCATGATGCATAGGTCAGGATTTTTGTCAAAAATCGAAGTATCTCAAATTTGCCCGATCAAATACTCGTTCAAAAGGGGAAAGTCTCTAATTTACGAATATGCAAGTCGCGTTTCGATAGGATGACTGGTTAAAAAGTTACAGCAATTTTTCTCTTGAAAATGACCCATACTCCGACACTTAAAAAATTAATTTCTCATCATTGCTTAACGATATCGAAAAACGATCAACGGCACAGTATTCTACATGCTTTCTTCTTTTAAATGGGACATTAAACATTGAAATCGGCCGTGGTGTCCATTTTCGCAAAAATCATGATATATACATAAAAAAAAACGTGTTAAAAACGTCCCAATGCAAGTGGAAAAATTTCCATGTCTTGCTAAGAAGTTAAACTTTATGATGGTCCCCAAAAAATTCGAAAATATATGTAAGCTACAGAAATCTGTAGAAACAGAAAACCTAAAATTGGGACAACTAGCCCCGGTCTCCCCTACTACTATTAATTAGTACTGGCAGTAATAGTACTACTATTAATTAGTACTGGCAGTAATAGTACTACTATTAATTAGTACTGGCAGTAATAGTACTACCATTAATTAGTATTGCCAGTAATAGTACTACCCTTAATTAGTACTGCCAGTAATAGTACTACCATTAATTAGTAGTGGCAGTAATAGTACTATCATTTATTAGTACTGCCAATAATAGTACTATCATTAATTAGTACTGCCAATAATAGTACTACCATTAATTAGTATTACCATAGTACTACTATTAAATACAATAAAGAACGTGTTAAGGGGATCGAACGAAAATGATACCAAATGGAATGATCTATCGTTCGAAGAAATTTTTCAAAGCTTCTCCAAACGTGTACGATTCCCTGAGGTATAATTGCACGGTACTTATTTGTCCGAGAGAAAAAAAAAAGAAACAAAGAGAAACTTATTGTTTTATCCCAGACCGGTGATTTTTCTCTTTCTTTCTAGTTGCTCCCTGGCGAGTCGACCGAATCCTGCTAGTGTATATTTCCACTTCGTTCGGTCCGTTCGATCGCAATTTTTATCAAAAATTGTTCGATCAATTCTCACCAGCTCAAAGATCTTTCAAAGTGATCCTTTTTTTTTATTCAAAACGTTATTCAACTGAAGTGTACACCAAAAATTGCTGCATTTTTCTGAACCTTTTTCATTGCTTAACTATTTTTATTAAAACTTTAAACAAAGTTATTTTTTCACACGAAAAAAACCCTTTTGCACGATTCGAAGGGAAGACTAGAAAAATTTATTCTCGAAAGACCTTAAACGACTCATTTACGTCGTAACACAACCGATCGGAGTTGTAGGGTGGGCTTAACGTTTGCAATAGGTATTTCTCGTTCCGTCTAAATAAACGCTCATACTGTTAGCTTCGATCGGATTTGTCACAGTTTAGGGATAATAAACGAACTCGGCTATAAAGCGTGCATGCGAATTCGAGCGATCCATTTACGACACCAGAGAGAGAGAGAGAAAGATAGCGAGATTAAGAGAGGTCTGTTATTACCAAACGGGTTCTCTCTAAACTTTACGATGGTATTACATGTGTTGATAATAATGGGAGATTAGTAAACAAGTATTAATATCGCGTGATTACTCGAAAGTACGATTTTCCAGTGGTCCCTCGTGCGAGAGCTACTCGAAGTTTAACAAACGAGTCACATAAATATTGGCTCTACTCGAGCGATAGTTGTTGTTGTTGTTGCTGCTGTGGTTGCTTCTCGTTCGAAATGCTTTGTCCATGCAGTGTGTAATATCTCGTTAATTACTCTCGTGATGGATACGTTTACCTCTTAACTTTTCTTTTATCTTCGAAATTAATGACATCATTTATGAGATACCTACGTGGATGTTACATAAATCGTTAGGCGTTTCTGATCGTGTTATCGACTGTTATTACAAACAAAAAAAATTGTGCGAGGTAAAACAAACATTCCATTAATTTCACAAGCTAAAGTAGTTTCAACTTTTCGTTTAAACAACGAGATTGCTTCCTTCCATATCGATCGATTTATTTGCTTCATTTAGATTTTAATTTTCTCGGTTCATAGTAGGAATATCGCCGAAATCCGATGGTGGGGTATTTTTTTTTTTTTTTTACGTGAGACCAAAGCGGACGTGGCAAAAAAAACCGTGCAAAGTAAATTTCAACGTTTCCAAAGCGATCGTACATGGCACGAATGATCATCGAAGAAAAAAAAGAACGGACGCAAAAAAAAAGAGAGAGACAAAAATCCCGACATATTATCTGAATTTCAAAAGGCAGCGTTTCGCGTATAAAATCCAGGACAACTGAACGGGCTTCGGCAACGTTTTTGTTAACTAAAGCGCGCATAACTGTGAAACATACTAGGTAGGTAAAACTAGTGAAAACTTTTTCAATCGAATAAAGAGATGCGGTATCTATCGACTGGAATGACAAATACGTGCTTGGTTTCTCCTTTTCTTTTTTTTTTTATAAATATCTAAAAGAGGATCAAAGGTTTAACACGTTGAATGCCCTGGGGGTCACTGGTAACAAGCACACGATTTGTTAGAGTGTATTCGAAATGTTTATTAGTATTTTTTAACAATATTTACGAGAATATAACCATTAAAAGTGTAGGATCTACTATAATTATTCTAAAACAATCCTATAGACCACCAGGTTTCATTAAAAGTTGACTTGTCAAGAAATAATAATTAATTAATTTGTTATTAATAAAAAATTATTAACAAGAGAATTCTAATATCAATTAAAAACTACTATTTCTAATGAATCTAATTTATCAAATTTTGATCTCGAATCGAGAATATACGAATTATCGTTTACGAAAATGAATTTTTCAAAAATTCCTGTATGTGACACAGGAATTCTTGAAAATCTCCCCAGTCTCACTCGAATTGATTATTTTTCAGCAACATCCTACAGAATTTGGAACTAATTAACGAGCTTGTCGTTCGTTGGACGCGTTCGCTTTTCGAAAATAACTTCGCGGCCCGTGGGCTTTCGCACAAATGGAAGAGAGCACGCGAACGTAGAGACTACGGGGAAGGGTAGCGAAACGCGTATAGGCGCGTGACGAGTACACCCAGGGAAAAGTTGAACAACCGCAATACGAGCGCGATGGATCTACGAATTATCGTTCCGATAGAATATTTTGAATTCCAGCCATTGTTCCACGACATTGTTCTCGTTGTTTTGTTGTACGCGCGCGAATACTCGCGCCTGACTCGATCGACTCTGTCCCAATCTCCTCTAATACCTGATACACGTGACAGAAAAAAAAAAAAATGATTTTTGTTCAAATGGCTCTGTTATATTTTATTGTGTTAGAAGATTAACATCGAATATGATTTTAATACTTTTATAAATGAAATACTTACTATACTATACTACTATACTACTATACTACTAAACTACTAAACTACTATACTATACTACTATACTACTAAACTACTAAACTACTATACTATACTACTATACTACTAAACTACTAAACTACTATACTATACTACTATACTACTAAACTACTAACTATACTAAATACTTTATAAATGAATACTTTTATAATTATAATTATATTTTTAAGATTAGAACAATTAGGTAAACAGAAATATACGATACATCATTATGACAAGTTCTAGTGTTAACCAAAGTGCAATTGCAGCTTGCAGAAATGATTTTTGAATCATTAATTACTAAAAATTATCCTACTTATTCGGCTTTTATATTCTCTACTTTTGTTTTAAAAAAAAATTTATTAAATTCACGTACGAATAAGCCATTCTTTTGCATAACTCTTTTTTTTCTTTCCATAAATTTATTTAATATTCACAATTCGTCGTTCGTTACACTCGTTATACTCTCGCGTACCTATTGTTTCTCGATTCTCCGTTGGCATCCTTCCGAGAATAACGAGTACGCGTAATTCGATGTAATAAAACAACGAATAATACCTGCAAAATCTGTCATCAGTGATAAACTAATTCCATGTAAATATTAATCGTTGCGTGTGTACCGTTTCGCACGCAAACTTGTGAATTAATGCTTCAATGCTGAATAACTGATGAAGTTTCCATTGAGTAGCTCAAAAAGTTATTTAAATCTACTTGAAAATCCTGCTTTCCAAAATTTATTGTTGATTAAATGTATAGAGATAATTTTATGAATCGCATTAAATTAATAAACTATGTAGCAACGTTGGCAAATTTGAATGTACAAGTTTCGTACAGTTTATCCATCCTATTCGTTTATATAAAAACGGAATGATACAAATTCTGATTGCAGCGTGAACCTTGCCCGTCTGTTTGTCATATTAAACCGATCGAAGGCAAAAGTGGGATTGACGGGAAGTCGATTCGTAACGAGCGATAAAAAATGATTTTACGTCGTAACGTGGGATGAAAAACAAAAAACTTAAAAAAGAATAACACTGTCAGCTTTAATTGTCGACTGGAATGTCAAGAATACTAGAATATTACAAAAAAAAAAATAATATCTAATAATTATTATTTTCAATCACTCTTGTAACAAGTTGTTAAAAAAAGACATAAAGAGTTTAAAAATGGTAAATCGATAAAAAAATGTTTAATTTTAACTTTCAATATCTACTTCACGATCGTTTAATCGTGTTTCATCTCAGCACGCATCGCACGTGCGATATCGTTTCGCGTGTAAAATCGATAATGCACCGCGTGACCCAGCCGTGTACTGCACGTGTATACGTGTCACATATATTCGTTCGAAAAATAGCGAGAATGTATATCCCCATTAGCTTTTCTCGAGGTCTCTACGTGTCCTCTTCGCGACACGTACGGGAAGCGTATCGCTCGTGTGTGTGAGAGAGAGAGAACGATCGTACACACAAGACGCACAATCCGTGCGATATAAAATAAAATGGCCAACGTTGGATAGCACGTCTCGGAGAAACTTAATCCGAAAATAGAAAAATCCTGTGGAATGAAGAAAAGTATACGAGAGATACGGTTGGATACTCGCTCGGGATTATGCGAGAAACTCTTGGTCCTTTCATCCTTCTTCTTTTTCATCTTCGTCTTCTTCTACCACTTCTTCAGATTTTTCTCTCTGCTTCTCTCTTTACTCTGTGCGTTGCTCGGCATCCAAGTGCCGTCTTACTAGGAATGATCATCTACTCGGAAATTCAACAAATTATAAAACATTGAGAATATATTCCAAGAAATGCTTCCTTCTATGACATATTACATTAAATACAGTAATCTTTATTCGTAGATTTCTTTCTTTTGGATTTCCTCGTAATGAAGTAAGAATTATTTCCATTCTTTGTAGACAAGACACATAAATACAATATAAAAGGTGTCTGGTTCCAGGTGTTCAAGCGGAAAACTACATGTGCACATCAATGACTTGAGTCGAAAAGTCTGATACCATTTTTCGAAATTCGGCTTAGTTTACGAGTTAATAATTAACAAAGATCAGCCAATTACGGCGATTAGCGACAAAAAGCGGTTTACTTGAGCTTGCAACTAATCAAAAAACGAAGCAGTAGTAGGAACAATCCATAATAAACTACGTTACATGTCACTGCTTGCCGTGATTGGCCTATCTTTGTTTGTTAATAACTACTTAATTGTGCCGAATTTTGGAAAATAGTATTAGACTTTTCGACTCGAATCATTGATTTGCACATGTAATTTTCCGCTTGGACACCTGGAGCCGGACACCCTGTATATTAAAACGTAGATGCTTGTTTGCCCGACACAAATCTTTTCCCCTATTACCAAAATCCTTACAAACTCTAAAAAAAAAAGGTACAAAAATGGTAAGGACGAAAGGGCGAGCGTTCGACTAACAACTCGTAAGATCCTGCTTGAGCTCTCGTACCTCATAAAACCGGTCATGGCTTTACATACTTTACAAACAATAAGCGAGACTCGGTAAATCCTTATCCACGGCGAATACGGTTTTAAATATGAATGCCGCTTAAGTGGAAATAAAAGGGTAGCTACCCCTTCGGCTGTGACGCGAAGGTTCCGAGGGTTAAAGAGAGAGAGAAAAAGAGGGTGAAAAACAGAAAGAAACAGAAAGATAGTAACTTAGCGAAGCCACTCCACCACTGCTGGACGAAAGAGGGCTGAAAAGGGGTGGGTGGTTGCAAGAACGTTGGACGATGAAATAAAATTCGGTTGCTCGCGCTGGCTATATCACTCAGCCGCGCACTTTTGTTAAGTCTAACATTTGCATGTGAAAGAACCACCCTTACTGCTAACCCTCCCCCCTTGCCCTCTCTACAATTTATGATATTTTCTTTTTCGAAGTGTCTCAGAGTTCTCACAGAGTGAGAAATTTACACGAGACTGTTAAAATTTTTTCTCCTACTATCCTTTCTTTTAATAAATTCGATGTTCACGAGATTATTTTCATTCGGCAATCTTCCTGAATATCTGTACACAGGAACGAGAGTTAGGTCAAACTTGCCACAGTAAAATTGATTTAATCGAACTCGTGACTTCATGGCTTTCGTGAACACTCGTAAATGCAAGAAGGAAGAAAACCATGTCTATGAAAGTTGGAACGTAAAAGACACCGTTAATACGCGAGAGAACTTGGTCAATGTCACGATTTAATCCCTGCTGGCTTTCTGCCCTAACTTATGGCCTACCGTTGTTTCCATACATGTATATGTACGTGTGTACAAACATTCATTGGTGTGCAATACACACGACACAAACATAATACATACTCAATGCTATCTGTACATACGGACACAGGACGTGTATATGCAGAACATACACATTATATAAACATATATGTATACATGCACAAATACTCAAAGACTCGATGGTATACGCGTGAATGTGTACTCACATATATGCAAACACAATGGTATGCGTATATTCAGACATAGAGAAATTTCAGATACATCGACATAAACTGGCAAGTCACGTAAGCGTCCCGATGGAAGCACGACACGGAATCGGTTTCTAGCCAAACAACTTCTGGCCAACTTTCTCGTCGCTCCATGCCGGAAGCTCTCCCGCTGGAAGGCTTACACGATAAGAACTGGATCGATGTAAGCTCAAAGACTATTGTTTGGGGGGAGTGTACCCGGCTAGGTTCAGAAGTGCTCGTGCTCTGAGTGGAAGATGGAAGAAAGAAAGATGAAGGATAAAACATCCGATGGTACATTCGTCCCAGATACCTTACGTTTAATCTTCGTCTTGGTTGGGAAAAATTGTCATTAGTTGCTCAGGAAGTTATCTAAAATGGTAGACCGTTTATGTTCTTGGGTATAGTTTATTTTTGAGTGGAATTCGTGTTAAATTTGGTGAAGAAAATTGTATTACACTATTTTCGGTATACTTGTAAGTATATTCAATTAGTGTTGAAAGGATTCGTACACTGTTTAGTATTAATTTTTTTTTAAGTATCTTACAATTGTGAACAGATTTAGAATATTTCGTGTAATATAGAGAGTAGTGTAATGGAGTCTTCACAGAACTGGTTCAAAATTCTGCGTACTTTCTAGAAAAACTTAAAGTTTACCGGAATGACTTGATAAGGATAAGTATGTTTTAATTTCTTTTTCTTTCCTTATTTTCTTTCCTCCTTTCAACGGAGCGAGAAAGTACCGATCGTACGAAGTAAAGTGCCGAGGGAAATGGAAATCTTGGTACGTAACCGCGAAACTTAATAAGAATATCGAAAAAGCAGTGAATCCTTGAAAAGCGGGAAGGGAAGTTAATTCGTATTCGAAATCAGAGAGTCTGATCAAAGATGGAGACCGAGGGTTGTAGTAACCGAGCAAGGAGAATCAGAGGACAGGAAAAGCTTTTGATATCGTTGGAATATTGAGATCCTTCTGATAATATTTATTTATAAATTCTTGGATGGTAGAAGCCGATCTGTAATATAATAAAACGATACTGCGTTCTACCGATTTCTTCTGTGTTTATTTTTTACAGTAAATTATTTTCATTAATACATTGGATATAGATTAAAAATGTACTGTTGATAACTGTATATACCTGTTGGTAAAAGATATAAAGAATTATTGGAGCGTATCGTATTTTTGCAACAGTTCAACGCTTCGGGCTAAAAAGTTTCGACTTAATTACGTATCGGTCCGACTCACCACAAAGAGACGGTACTCCAACAAAGTCACCATTGAATACGCTCGATACGCCATTAGCAAATGAATGACAAACGTGCGAGTCAATTTGTTACGGAGAACCCTGAAGGAACTTTACTGTCCCTGTTGAGGTACTCTATCCCTGTCTAGCTATCCATGTCTACTCGGTCATACAATCAGTTGCTTACTTGCTTATCGTGCTTAACACCAGTCGTTTTCAATGAAACGGTCGGAACCCGACAGCCATGTTGATTCGGCGAGATACGAAAGTCCAATGAACACGAATTCCTGGTTTCCTTGATATAATCGTGTATTGTGCGATTAACCTTTTGCAGTCAATTTGCATAAACGCTTTATAGAATACAAATATACACATAGTGATGAAGTTTTATAAGTATGGACTAATAATTAAAAATAGGGGTTGATTGAAACAAATTATTACAAAATTTGTTGTCAACTACAATTGACTGGGCTAAAAAACAGTGATATTTTTTGACTTCTCTTGATTGTCCAAAGCAAAAAAAAGCTACCGACACGTACGACCCTAGGTGGATGAAATGAAAAGAATTTTATTACAGTTTCGAAGAATCGGTCGCTTTACGAGGCCTCTTTCGAGTCAGCTCGTTTGCCTCACTCTCGCGCTTTATGTCGTCACGCACGGCCCGAAAGAGACCATCGAGCATCCGTTTGATGAGAAAACTCGAAGACCTACGCGTCGGGCCTTTATTTATTACCGAGCATATCTCGTATTTTGTTTTTCTTGATAGAAATATAAAAATAACAAACTTGGTTATTGGATCGACACCTTGAAGAAAAATGTAAAATGGTCAAATGCTAATCTAAATGGACTAATGGTCATGGTCGTCATAATCATCTTCGTCGTGCACGTACAACCTATTCTATAACACGGTGACAATATCGGTAAGAGCACGGGAACGTTTAGTAGACACAGGCGAAACGCCAGCAACATCTATTAGGGTTACAATAGATATACGCGTTGAGCATTGATGTCCTCGAGATAACTGTAAACCTGTAACGGTCCGGGCAAATAGAGGTGCCGTTATATCTCATAGGGGATCAACGTTTCGAATATGATATATACGTGAATGTCCGAGGGTTGACGTTTAGTTGCCACTAGTAACATTTCGCCCTAATCGCCAAGTTTCCTATTGCCATATCGAATTGACCTCTCGTGCTGCTACGGGTGACCCTCGTATAACATTCAAACTTTGTATAGCGTTATTTGGGTACCATGTTGCCCTAAAGTATATTCCACAAAATCTGTCATGTTAAATTTACTTCAAAGGGACCAATAAGACAGCTCGATTTCACAGGAAAAAAAACAACATGGTGTGACCTCTCACCAATGTATCACTGTTGTTACACTCGCATAATCGTCCACAGTTGAAACAATGTAACCACAGAATTCGTCTTCTCGTCTCGTCATGCCGAATACCATGCTCTTCCGGAAGTTCTGTCAGAGTGGTGTGGGAATTTCGTATTGTGCCGGTACCACACGAGCACCGTTCCAACCCCTAACCCCCCATCACGGTTTTCTCTCCATCCAGCGTGTTTCAAGTTCTGGAAAGTAATTACGGGCTTTAATTAATGACCAGTAAGGAGAAGGAAGGAGAAACCGTTGTCGTCGTGGATCTTCGCGATTTCCACGAAATTTCAACGCGAAATTTTGGGAACGAGAAATTATAAAGGTGACCGCTAAATGGCGCTCTAAATAACGCAGAGGTGACGATTACCGAGAAGTTAGCTTACATCGTGCTTAATATTTCTTCATCTGTTTTGTTAATTACCATAAGATAAAAAACTTGAATAAATAATAATGGTAAAAAAACTGCGATAAGATTTTTTTTTTTAATTGTGAAATTAATTAAATAAAAAATCATTTACTTTTTATCGCAACTTGTAAAAACAGAAAAACACATGAATATAATAAATCCATTTGAGAGGACGTTCGATGCTGCTAAATAGCCTTCGCGTGGAGTACATAGCAGAGGTTGGTAAAAGCAGAGTGGGAGGGTTGGGGAATGTAAAAAATCGATAGGAATTTTTGGGATGCCACTTGGCTCTGTCATTATCGCCACTCTCGTTCCCGTTCCCGCAAAAAAGTAATAACGCGCGAATCCTTGAACGTTCATTCACATTACAACTACATGCATAAACATATAGATACAGATACGTCTATATCTACGTATATTTTCTTAATAACATATACATTTTTATCGATTTTAATATATGTTATAAATTCTCGAACCGTTATTTCAATTTTAATTAAATTTAACTTTTTACTTTACAATTTTTTTCAAATATCGCGTCTATCTGCGTACCTTCTCCTATAATCCATCTTAATAGAAATGTTCAACCAGAATCGATACAATTAATCATCCCGCGAGAACTTCCAGGAGTTTTCTTCAAGTTTTCGGAGATAATACGACTCGTAATGCGATATCTTCCTTCGAGTAATTTCTTAACGCGAAATCGTCTCTCTCTCTCTCTTTCTCAAACACCGATAATGAAGAGCGCGAGTTAGGCGATGATTTTTCGGGAAATGATAATATTTGAATATTGTAATACATTATAGGAACATTGATAAAAGTTTCTCGACACCCACAGTTGTATCTTCAAACTTCATTATTCAGAACTTTATGCTTGCTTTATTAATCAGTGCATCGTTAACTTTACTCGTATAAGTTTCCAGTGTAAGTTACCATGGTGAACAGAGAAAGTTGTCATTACTTCTTCTCCAGCTGTCATCGATTTATTTAAACCCAATTTCTACAATTTATTAAATATTCTAACCAAAAAAAATTTTTCACGTTGAACCATGCATAGACGTCGTAACTCAAATGCATTCATATATCATTCACGAGCAATTTAAAAAGCTATTATTTAGCGCGTCTCATATGATATACTTATTGCTTTTTAAAGAAAATGAAAAACAAGAAAGTAACCCAGTCCAGCTGCTCCACGTAAAAAAGAAAGAAACATAAAACGAATTCGGTCGTTCGTATTGTAAACGTTGATCCCTGGCACCGGTGCTTATCTGCTCCTCGCGCACAAATCATTATACCAGGCGCAGAAACAATCGTGCTGCCGGCGAGAGCGGGTGAAGGTTGAGGGGGGGATAGGGGTTGATAGTGGGAGGAATAGGGGTGCGTGGTGCAAGTTTAGAGCGTACGAGGAGTGAGAGAGAAAGAGAGAGAGAGAATGTTATTTATCGCGCGCTTTGCCTCGACGCGAGCTTTTACGAATATCAGCACTTCGATTAACAAGAACAATCGTTTATTGTACGTGAACTGGCGATTGTTTCGAGAGGCTCGCGTGTCCCCTACCCCTTGTCTATCCCCATTCCTCCGATATCCGGTTAGTTATGCGTTTTACTTTTCGGATTCGATTGAATCGCGTTTTTACGGGATGACCGAGAACCAGACGAGCAACGAATTTCGATGCTATTCGTAATATGAGAGTACGAAAGAAAATTAGAACGTAGAAAGAGACAGGGTAAAGAAAATGTTAGAAAAAAATAGGTTTGACAAATATCTTATCACTATCATCATTCTTATCATCATCATGATCATCATCAGTATCATCATTATCATCATCATCGTCATCATGATCATTATTATCAGTATCAGCATCGTCGTCGTCGTCGTCATCATCATCATCGTCATCATCATCATCGTCATCGTCATCATCATCGTCATCGTCATCATCGTCATTGGTACGGCGTCATCATCATAATAGTCATTGTCATCATCATATTGAGTTATCACTTTTCTAGGCATCGATCTATTCACACAATTTCAACGAAAGAAGCAATTGTTATAACTCCTGCAGAATGTCACTCTTTGACAGCACGTTAATACCTACCATCTTACGTTTCTGCTTTTGAAGCTCTCTTCCGATGAAATGGAAATCGCTTGCTCGAACGCTTACATCTTTTGCCTTGCCCGATATACAAGGAAATTGTCGAAGGATTGCAATTTCTTTCGAATGGGTAGACTTTTAACGCTCGAACTTTCATCCTTCACTCTTTGCGTCAATATTTTTAGGTTTATCTCATGCGCGAAGATTAAACGAATTTTTTCGAAACGTGATATACGAGAATATTGTAAGGGTTAGCTCCTAAAAAACTATGAAAAATTCTTTCGAGAAAAGAATGAACAGAAAAAGATGAAATTTTCTCCGGAAAATCGAAAGTGTCCCGAAGAAACGACAAAATGTGTGCTCTTCGAGCGAAAAGAGAATAAGACATGGACGCTGGAGCTAGAAATTCTGAAGTGGTCGAAAAGAAGCACCGAATAAAGAATAATATATAATAATAAAGAGTAATAAAAGTGGACGACGTCCGGCTTGAATTCCATCTGAGAGGTACGCTCTTACCAGGACGGCTAGCTCACGAACGACACCGAGACTCGATTTAGAAGCACTAAACACTGATTTTCTCTTAACGTTGAGCTACAACAACAGCACACACGTAGCTACTTTCAGGCTTCTTTAGCAGGCTGACTCGTGAGTTTTCACGGAGGTCCGAAAAGAAGAGAATCACGTCTATCCGACGATTTAGGAAAGTCCGAATCTCGAAATCCCGCTTGAAACTTTCGTAATGGCTGCTGTCTCTATCCTTCTCTACCGGAAATGCGAACGACTCTTCTTCAAGATTAACACGTTATTGTAAGATACGCGTCGGCCATTTCTGAGACCATCCATCGCCATCTTGTTTCTCTCTCGTACTCTTCTCAGGACTACCGAAACTTTCGAAGGTGGATAAGAAAAGCGACGATCCCTAAACTGAATCTACCGAGTTAAAGTTACTAGAGAACTAGGGGAAGTTAATGCTTATTTACAGTTCGGCAACTGAGGTTTTTGCAATGAGAAAGGCCACTCGTTAAATTGAATGTATGTTGAAATAGAAGGACGATGGTTAGGAGTGGTGGTTTTCGAGGAAGGTTTGCAAAGTTCTCACGAATGTTTCCTACATTAAGAGTAGTTTGGATTTGTTGCGTTCGTAATAAATAGAAATGTGTTACTCTGATGTCACGTGCGGGGTCACGTGATCGTAGACAACGCTTCAACACTTGGGATGTGTATTATGAAAGATATTTATAACGTTCCTGGTAGTTTAAAACCTTCATTTAACACAGAAGCAAAAATATAATTAAAAACTTGTTTAGAAATGGCGGCATACTTTGAAAAAAAAAAGAAATCTCTTTCCAGACGGATGAGCGAAATGAAGACACGCGGAAGAGATGACAAAAGGGAGGAATTTATATTCGTAGTAATAGTTGCACGTCCGCATAGATAACGCGGGAAAATTTGAATTTTCATTTTCCTGAGAGGAGAGACGACAAGCAGGTAACTCTTCGCGTTGCGGAAAGGAAACGAGTTCGAGGAGGGGTGTGGAGTCGGAGTTCGGCTTGAGAAAAGTTTTATGTGCCCTGGGAAACGGTTCTATGGAAATTAAAAGTTGTCTCCGAGTGAGTTATACAACCGGTGGAATTTAAGGTATAATCTAAGGTATCTGGTTAGTACGGGTGTGTTTATAATGATCCTTGGGCTTGTTGGAAACAGGAAGGAAACGATCGAGAAAGGTTAACCGATTACAGAAATATTCGTCATTTTTAGACAAAGTGAGACAAAGTGAGACCACCACTTAAACTTTTTTTTCAAACTAATACAATTAGTCACAAATTATTCACGTTATCACAGAAGTAAACCAGCTACGTGATCATTGTCACCGATAGCTTATGAAGCACTGATCGTTATGTACGTCATGTCCCGTTACGACAACGGAATTTCAGTTTCTCTCTCTCTCACTCTATGTGTTCCCAAGCTCAACCATTCGCAAGCTCGCTCCCACCGATTGTTAGAAGCTGAATGGAGAAAAATTGGACGCTATTCGTCGTCCGGCGCTGAGGAGGAACGACCTAGAATGTTGACAAAAAGAAGGAAGAAAAGAAAGAAAGAAAAAAAGGAAGAAAAAGAAAGGAGAAGAAAAAGGAAAATCTATTGTCACCTGGCACGTGTAATTCATATCGCGGCCACCATTTTTTATTCCTGCCGATTGCTTCCACCTGTCCCTTCGTGTTTCTTGCCCCCATGAAATTCCCGATAAATTCTTTGATAGCCAAATTATCCTGCAATATTTTTCAATCTTTTGTCAAAATTACATCACGACTAACCCGTGGACGATAATTATAAAAAAATATATATTCGTCGACAGTCTGGCTCAGAATTATCCTAAAAAAAAAAAAAAATCGAACACGAATGCCATCGGTCTTTCACTATTCAAATTTTACCGAAATCCCACGAGGCTCTCAAACTTGCCAATTTGCGAATAGGCAGGTACAAATTGCGCCGTGTTATTGGCCGGCTGGTATAGATTAAAAATATGATAGATGTAATCGTTGTATTTCGTGGGAATGAGAAGAAGTTGAACAAAATGGGGAAAAAATATATATATTGCAAAAAACGCATCCGTCAAATACGCATGGCATGGGAGTAACGTCAAAACGAGACTCGCTAACGAATGACAGGTGAGTTGAACGGGAGGTATATATATAAATATATATATATATATAAATAGAAAGAGACATAGAGAGAGAGAGACAGAGAGTGAGTGTGGGGGGGGGAGATAGAAGAGGATAGCATTTCACGCGGCGTACTTTTTCATGCGGAACTCATCGGGTACGTCCGGTGAACCATTCGCAAATTGCGTCGGTGCGGTACGGAGACCGAGGCGTGGGAAAAAAAATGTTTCCCATTAGCCCTTTTATCGATCGCACTCGTCGCCTTTTATCAGCGGTGATATCGAATTAACACCACGAGAAGGACCGATGTGGTACGAAAGTACGCCTTGTTTTGTATCATTGATTACTGTCGTTGCTAATTGGATGTGAAATTATTCCAGTGAATTGTGTTCTTCACAATTTTTTTGTTGAAAATTGTGTTTGGACTATTGGAATATAATTGTATTATTGGGTTACTGGTTTTTAGAAATGTGATTATGGGTATCTTGTAGGCTGATGTTTTAGCTTTCGAACGAGCTATCGATCATGAAAATAGACCAAGGATTGAGATTACTTAAAGTTTTTCTAGGCAGGCATCTTCGACGACCAGTTAGCAAGAACTGGTTTTGTACATGTTTTTGTATAAAACAATGTCCTGGGTGTAATCCTCGGTCGTTTTTAACGATCGATGGCTCGTTCGAAAGCTGAAAGATCAAGCTTTTATATAACTGTAATGAGATTTTGATCGTTTCATTTTCATCCTTAAAAATTGTCTGTGAAAGTTCAATTACAGTTTTGTAATTGAAAATAATGCTTATCATGCACACATCATTCTTTTTTATAAAAATTGTATCCCTCTTCATTATATCCATTCAATAACGAGATCTCCATGTCTACCTATTAACGCAAATACAAATTTTCAGATGTAACCTGATATTAAGAGAAACGTCAAAAATCCAATTTACGAATCGACATGTCTCGAATACCGTTACATCGAAATGAAATATGTACCTTCGACGTTAGAATTTTTTTATTAAAAGATAGTAAAAATATATATTTATTTTCTACCGTTAAATATTTAAAAAAATCATTTTCTCTATACGAAAGCCGACCTTTAAAGTTACCGAGGACGTGTCAGGAAATTCCTACCAAAAATATACAAACAAAAAAGGTAGAAACGAGAGGAATACCGAACGGTCAACACATTTTTCTCGTGTTTTTCACCTGCGATCGATTCCAAGCTATTTTCCATGACGTTATTAGAACGTTGTTCCGCATTAAAAGCTACGGGATTCGCGCAATGCAGCAAAGCGCGACACAGTTTCGATGAAAGTGCGCGCGCGTCCGAAAGCATTCCTAAAATCCCGACACAATGCGCTTGCAATTTACGCGAGCGATTGACAATGACAGAGAAAAAAGAAAAGAAAAAAAAAAAGAAAGAAACGGGAAATAATGCATACGTAACGTATGGAATGACTTCGTGCACTTTAATTTATGTCTAATCTCTTTCTGACAGATTTTCTTCATTTTTGTTGACATTAAGGTCATTTCACACGTAACTTTAATGATTTATTATATGCTGGTCTTATCAAATACTACTTTATTTGCATTACCAGCATGCCACAACGCGTAATAAATTACCAAACGCAATATCGTTCGGCAAAAGGATGCGTTTAGCGCAAAACAAACTTTTAATGTATCGATGGTAACATCCCGAGCAGTAAGTCGATGATACATCGAGCGTGATTAACCTCGTTATTTCATACATAAGTCCGGATTAGTCGGAAACGTTACCGAAGGCTTTTGAATTTGCACGAATCGGGTGCAGAACGCGGTTGGAACTTTCCTGTCCTGGTAGCACTCGGATTACCACTGTAATGTGTGCCATAAAGCCGACTCAAGGCACGCTTATGGAAAACTTCTTGCAGTTCCTCTTTGCCTCTCCTCAGCACTTCTGGCACACTCAAAATTGTTGATTACCAAATGCACTCATAACGGGAATAGAGTATCTCTCCTCTTTACTTTACTCCGAGTAGTACTTATGCCACTAAATTGCTCTCTATATGCGTATGTCATATTAGAAACTTTGATAAGTTAGCTATGTCTACGATTAAACAATTTTTCTTGATAGTTTTAATGGGTAGAAATAGTGTTGGAAAGCATTTGAATAGATCGTTTAGTGTAGTATAGTGTAGTGTAGTAAAGTAAATTTTAGTGTAATGTAGTAAAGTAAATTTTACTTTAGTGTAGAAAAGTAAATTTTAGTGTAATGTAGTAAAGTAAATTTTAGTGTTGTGTAAAAAAATGATGAGCAATTTTTATAAGACATCAATAATTTCTATCCATCTTAACATTTTTCATTAAAAATAGCGTTTGAAATATTCCAGTTGTTGGTATACATCTCCGGTACCTTCATCGGGTCATACGCTGTTCCGGTGCAACTAATTTTGCAATGCGTTTATTTTCCTCTACGCCAATTGAAAATTCTCCCACTTTGTTTCACCCTCTCTCTTTTTCTCTGTGATATCTCTCACCCAATCGCATTCGCCTGGACGCGTTCCAATAGTTCGTTAAATCGCTTTGTCATTAATTCGTCCGTACATTTGCATTTTTCATTGCTTTACGATTATTGATTTCGCGCGCGCATAACGAAACGAAATTCCGAAAAATTTATTGCTTCCCTCACGTTAAACAAATACGATCGCTTACCCTTTCCGCGTGATTCAATTAACTGTCGCTTATTTATTCGATATCGTCGTCGTATTGTGATGTTTCGATCGAGATATTAATCAAAAATTTATTTTCTCGATTTTGTTCTCTTAAGCGAGTGTTTCGAGCGTGCCTACCTTATTTTATTATTATTTTGAATAAAGTGAATTTTAATCCATGCTAAATTTATAAAATATTACGCATAAATAAATAAAAAGAGAGAGTAGGATTAAAATTGAGTTAGAAATAAAAAAATGAAACATTTGGTAATAATTTATAATACAAAAACGTATTTATTTACCATTAACTACTTAACAAATTCCTTTTACTCGAATTCACAAGCTATTAGAGAAAATTCCAAATTTATCAGCTCCTTTCAGAACGGTACGACGATCCGTCGACCACACTCGCATAATTTAAGAACGTTCCACCCGTTGACAGATCAATTAATTAAGCGTCCGTGCCAACCAATATGCGTTAAAACACATAGTAGTTCCAAAGTCGGGCGTTGTTTGACGTACGCACACCCTCGCGGTAAAACGTTATTTATTTATTCCACCTCGTGCCAACTCGTGTACCGTGTGATTTCCACGCGAAATACGTTTATGCGCTCATTTATGCTTCCTCGGTTCGCGAGTAATCAGCACGATCGTTTCGTAATTATATTTTGATTCGATAAAAGAACGATTCCTGGTCGATGAGTTTCTCAGCTTGTTTGCCAGTTCGCGATAAAATTGCCGTGAGGTGTCAATAATTTGTTCTTTTTTAAAATTATTCGTAAATTAAATGTTATATCTTCAAAGATAAACTTTATAACCGCATAGATAATATATTTTATTATAAAAATAATAAAATTTGTAAGTAACGAGTTCCTTTCAAATTTTGCACGACGGAAGAGTTTCGGTAATAACATTAGTGTCCACTATCGAATAAATTCGAAATTAAATCTACTCTTGCGACAAATTTGATCAACTCGTTATCATAAGTAAGGCAATTTGTGAGATCCTCGGGGAAAACTTTCGCGGGCGAATAACGAGTAAATAAAGAGACGATACTGACGCAACGCTCGTTCGCCATTGTCGTCGTCTTCTTCTAAATGGGGGTGGTCTTTTATATAGAATGCGAACGTTCGCACGAGACGAAGAAAAAGAAACTTGCGTATCTAGGAAACCTGATTCCGTAGAAAATGAATGAGAGAAAAGATTCGATAAATATAATATGCTATTTTTTAAAAATATCACATAGCATAAATTCAATTAACAAATTATTGTAAAAATTTTTAACACGATTGCCTCATGCATTTACAAGAAAATCACGGTTAGAGTCAGTACTCGTAACACGTTGTTCCTATACCGGGCAAATAAAATTCGCAGATTTTTTTTCACATTTTTTTTCATTTTTTATTTTTTTTTTATTATTTTTATTTATTTTTTTATATATGTGCTACCAGTGACTTAAGCAGAACTCAACACAAAGATACTGACATTTACATAACTTAGAAAATATATGTGACTGAAAAAAAAAAATCATCACTTTGGTCATTCTTAAAAAACGTTTCAAACATCTCCAAAAGAGTAGCCGAATTCCCAACGTCCGTCTTTCTTTTTAGCCCTTCGTGGCTTCGAGTTAACCTCTCGACTTTTTCAGACTCATTATATCTCTATTTACAAGTACGTGGAGAAGAAAGAGGAGGGAGAGGTAGTAGAAGAAGAAGAAGACCGCCAGAGCTGGCTGAGTTTCCAGAAATTCGTATGGTTTGTTCGTATTCGCGGATAAGCTCGACGGAGGTTTACTTAGCGAGTTAATTGGAAAACCGCGTCGGACGAAGTCTCGCAGAAATTTAACTAAGGGACTTGGTATGAGCGCGAAAAGCTCACCGGAAAATATTACTTTTTTCCACGAATGTGCAGCTCCCTCTATCTCTTTATTTTTTTCACCGAACGTCATTAACGTCGTTGATAAATTTACTCTGGTCTTAGAACCGTACAATTTTTTATACCACTTTTATTTACCATCGTAATCCCAAGCGAGGATATCCCGATCTGGGTTGAAATCAAATTTAGACTTAAAATATTTTTCAGATTATTCTTCATAAAATATTTGTTATTAATCGAGGGCACCAGGATATATTTATTATCTTTTACTTATTAATAAATAAATCTAGTCCGTTATATATCTCGTTCACATTATTCAGAATTAAGCATATAATCTTTCTTCTCGTATTTGTAATCGTGCCGTGGCTCAAAATCGCGAGAAGCGCATTAAATCTTATCAACGCGTTTCACGAACGATCGGCCGAATATACGCGACACGATTTTCGCGTTAGCGCGAAAAAGGAACCCCGTTCTACGTGAAAGAAGATGTAGTGAGAAGAGAGGTAAGGGGGGAGGGGGTGTAAGGTGGCTCACATAAACGAGATAATATATTTATGGTTCCCGAGTGAAACATATTGCCAAGCGTACGTACACTGCTGTACTTATACGTGTGTACGTGTATATGTACGTAGGTGTGTCTTAAGTATACACACAGTGTCCCATTTTCAATCGACGACTCATGAATGACTGATAAGGAACCTTTTAAAATATTATAGAATTTATTTACAGTGAACAAAATTTTACTTGTAAATTACTTACACTAAAATTCTACACTATTTTTGGACTTTACTGTTATTTCGACAGTTCTCTTAAAATAGGACACCCTGTAGGTACGTAAGGTAATACACATTCATGATGCCAGGTCGTGAAACTGGTGCGATATCTCTCGAGATACAAAGTGTCCTAAAAAAATGTAGACAGGAAACTCTACTTTAACACTATACTTAAGAAAAGAAATTTAATTAAATACTTTACTGTGGCATTAACTATCATTAAAACATACGTTAACTCTCTTGATTAATTACGGTACTTTAAACTATTGTTAGAAACACATACCTACTTAAAGTTATTTATTTATTTATGTCCTAAATACCCAAAAGTGTTAAACTTTCGTTCAACACCTAGTATATACCTATCGTCTACATGTTACAAACCCTATGCAAATCTCTATCTACAGTTGAATAACCATACATCATATACTATATGTATACCGTGATATTTTCATGTCTATTCCGTACTCTGCACGACACGCGATTCTCAGCCGCTAGAGAGAATATTACCAGGAGTTTTACGAGGACTATTCCAGTAAGATTTCGTTAGACGTGCGTCTGCCTAACATTCCCTAACTCGCCGCTATATGAGAACTTCTATGCCAGGATGTATAGGATAAGCTTTACGAAAGGATGTATCTTTTGTTAGGGTTTTGTACCAAAGGTTTTTAAAGACCATAAAAAATAAGGTTACGTCCTAAAGTCATAATACGTATACAACACCAACTCATTCTTGATTGATCAGAAAATTGAACCATTCTTCAATACACACTGTTTACTTTTGAAACATATATTTCTATTCCATTGCATCCATGGTAAAACTACCAGGCAATTCACCACCATATAAGATCACCCACGTAGCGTACTACCTTCATCCGTATAGACGATATCAAACATTTTTACGGCACTCGGCGATTTCTCCAGAGAGATGCCCGAAGGCAAAAAATTTCGCCTTCCACCCCATGGCTATTGTTTACACTCTATGCAGACTTTATTTATCGTACTGGCAGCTTAACGAGCGATGGATAAAGTTTTCGAAATAGACTGGAATGTAATAAATCTGAAAATGTCATGGATAAAAGCATTTCACTTTCTTTTTTTTTCTATTACGATTGTCAACAATAAAATTTTATAAACGACTAATGAACAAAACACGATGAAATGAAAGGTAGACTCCACTTCTGGATTTTATCGATACGATCTCTCGCACGGTTTAACGCGTGCGCGAGGGTTGCGCATATTCGAGGTCTCGGTAGAGGGTAGGTAATACCGTGCAATTGGAAGGAACGTCGACCTTCGAGAAAGCGATTACGAGGGCCGAGATTGCCGCCCAAAGATAATTACATTGAGATTTCCGTGGAACTAATAGTACGGCAGCTACTTCGTTCGGTGGCACATATAATCACATCGACGAAGATATCGAGATTAGAAACGCATCAGACATATCGGGATCGATCGGGACTTGGTTGCCCTTTTCGAATTTAAAGATCTAAGAGCCAATTTCTAATCCTCTAGAATAATCTGGACATTGCTAGAATTCATTTCTTTTTAAGAATCTTCTTCAATCTTTGTTAATTAATAATTCGTTAATTAAGTCGAATTTCGAAAAATGGTATTAGACATTTCGATTCAAGTCATTGATCTGTACATGTAGTCCTCCGCTTGACTACATGGAAGCGGACACCCTGTATACAGGGTGTCTGGTTCCAGGTGTCCAAGTGGAAAATTACATGTGCAAATCAATGATTTGAGTCGAAAAGTCTAATACTATTTTCCAAAATTCGGCACAATTAAGTAGTTATTAACAAACAAAGATAGGCCAATCACGGCAAGCAGTGACATGTAACGTTGTTTATTGTGGATTGTTCCTCCTACTGCTTCGTTTCTTGATTAGTTGCAAGCTCAAGTAAACCGCTTTTTTTCTTCAATCGCTGTAATTGGCTGATCTTTGTTAATTATTAACTCGTTAACTAAGCCGAATTTCGAAAAATGGTATCAGACTTTTCGACTCAAGTCATTGATGTGTACATGTAATTCTCCGCTTGGACACCTGGAACCGGACACCCTGTATATATAAATATATATTTTTTTTTATATTAAATTATTTCATGACTGGGATTAGAGTTAAATAGTAATGTGTATTTCTAATTTTTTTAGAAATGAAGTATAAATTTATTTAAATATTCTATAGAACATCCAAGAATTTGAACAAATATGTTACTAAGCGACCGTAACATTCGGTAATATAGATAGAATAACCCACTAGAAATTTATCATGCTTCAAGTCTTATTCCCTCACTCTAAACACGTATATTCGACGTTTTCGGTCTTCGTACAGTTTCCAAGGTAGGAGTTCCCGCGAGAATCGCTCGCGGTGTGTTACTATATCTCGGTGATTTCTACGGACGATAATCTCCCAAGCGAGTCGACGACTCGCCTTTAGCTTTTCTAAGCTTCTCTCTCTCTCTCTCTCTCCTTCTTCCCTCGGCATTCTATCTCTAAAGCTCTACGCCACCGTTATCGACGTTGCTCTTTATGCTGTCGTGCTTCGAGTATCCTTTATACTCCGAACTTGACGTCTCCGATGCAGAACAAAATATGTATATAGTTGATGCAAAACTGTGGTCTTTTGGAACAGAAGAAGAGTGTGTTTTTATTTTTTTTCAATTGTAATCAAATTTTTGTAACGTGTAGCGTGAAAAAGACATTGTAAGAATTCGTTTAAAATTCAGTGAGATAAACGAGTAATTTAAGACTTTTTAGATGTACCACGTGGGCCATCGGTGGTCCACAAGAAATTTTGCAAATTAGATTCAAAAAACATTAATATTTATGCAAAACTTTTTTTGACCACCTTGATTAAATTTTCGAACAGTGAAACACGTGTTTTTTTTATTTTTCAAGTAGAATATAAATATCAATTTTTATGTATATAATATCTTTGGTATCTGAAATGTATCCCTTAGGAACGGAATTTCCAAAAATCCTTCCATGAAAAAAGCTGTATCTTCAAAAATTTAAGATTCCTAGGTTTGAGCTGGGCTCTAATGATATAATGATATGATAAATAATATATATAATATAATAAAGATTCGAAGATATAGCATAGCTATAATAAATAATGTAATTAAGATAAAAATGTCGTATTTACCGCAATCTCATGAATCGCGTGGAAAAAGGTGGACGTAAATAAAAGAAACATAAAGGGAAAGTTCGAGGAAAGTTTCTCGGTCGGAGAAACCTCGGTCGAGTTTGGATAATTCAGGAAAAGGGAAGAGAAGCTCGGCGTGCGTGCCTTTCCGCGCTGTCACGTTTTTCAAGAACGAGGCAATGGATTTTAATCTTATCTGTCGGCTAATAAAACAAGAACTCGTGCGCACGCGACAACGATGAAGGTGGCAAACGCGATGCACGGTTTCTCGTATTTTGCAAGAGAATTCAGTAGAAAAGGGAACGAGTTAAATATGATTTGAAATTGTCAGTTTTGTTTTTAACGATAAACTGTTTTTTACCAAGAGGCTATCTTTTATTTTATTAACAAATTTAATACGATCGATATAGCGTGGCTGCAATTTGGTATGTAATTACTAACACGTTGTGCTTTAGTAAAATATGATCCCACAGAGATTGCGTTTCAAGGCATGCGTATTGTGGTCGATGTCGAGCTGTAAGTAAATATCCCAAATGGTATTGTCGGCCAATGGCATTATCAGCGAAGAACGTTAATTACTAGGCACGTGTTAATTTTCGTTCGCAACCATTCTTTTCCTTTTTTTTTCGATAAAACGAAGCGAAACTTACGAGTCGAAGCGGCCATTTTGCTAGTACGATACGTAATGGCCGCTCTTTATCACTGAGTAATGAGACTCGCTGTTACCTGTTTTATTATCAACGGTATTACATTTTCACAAAACTACTAGACTATAACAAATACCTAACGAGTATACAAATACTACTATATATCAGTTCTTGGGTAAAATGTTGTTGCCCTGTTTCATCAGCAGCAATAAAAAAAAAAAAAAATAACTCCTTTTTCGTGAAAAGAAAATAAAGAAATTCAGAACGAAGCGTAGAACAGGAAAGTAGGAAAAACGCGGGCCTCGAGACGGGGTCAGCTGCGTAGTAGGTACGCTAAGCGATTTACCGAAATTGCTCCAAGTTTCAAAGTGAATTACGGGGAAAGCCCGGGTTTCCGAATAGTTTAGGTACATTTCCTCGAACGATGGCGGCAGTCAAGCGAGGAGGAACTTACCGTCTGGAAACGTTTGCTTAGGAATATCCCCCTCTCCAGCAACCCACCCACCACCTGAAGTTCGCTTTCACCGCCAAGTCGGTGAGCCGTCTAGAAAAGAAAATCCTTTTTTCATTTCTTTTGTTCTTGAGAAGACGTGTTCTTGGTACTGCAAACCAATCTAAGATATTCTTTGCGATAGTTGATATTGTATAGTGTAAATACCGCGTATAGTGATATAGTATACCAATCGATACTCTTGATCTTCTAATCAGAAAATCACTTGGAGGTAGGAATCATGGTCCATATGAAATAAATAAATAAAATGGTGGACGTAATACCACACAGCCGCTGATTGGCTCTCCTTCGGTATTCCGAATGGCGAAGCTCGAACTCTCTTCTTCGTTGCTGGTACCACGGTGAAGAGAGCTTATACACGTGGGACACCACAGCTGGCTAAATCCGAATCTACCTAACTACTCAAACCCTTTCTCTCTCTTAGTCTCTGTTTCTCTCATACATACATCTACACATTTCGCATCTTCAGCCACACCTTGTCATGCTTCACTGTATGCCGCTTCTACCTCGAGGTGTTTCCCAAATGTCTCTGACGGCACTTTGTATCCACGAAGATTATTATATACGTAGTCCTCGGAAAATCATTGAGAAGTGATGTCATTACAATATTTTATATATATACAACTTACTGAGATATAGTACACACACTTGAATTTTCTTCCACTTTTCCTAACAATATCCTCCACCCTTATTTATTTTTTTTCCCTATATTTCTTATACATCAAGATCCTTTTTTACTACCCTTCAAGACGAGAAAACACTTTTAAGACTACCCTTATTTTCTCGGATAATAAGGAGAGGAATATAAATAAGTTTCGCGAAATTCGAATAATCTCGAACTCCTTCTCGAAGAAAGTTAGAAAGAACGTAAAGATTATATCTTGGGAAATACGATCTCTACGAGGGGTGGTTTTTTTACGGGCTATCGATGATCGTTATGAAAATGATTATACATTTTTACGTACCAACGGGAAAAGTTTGTACAAAAATGTATAGTGTAATTATACAAAATAGTGTACATGTATAAAATAGTGTAATAGTGTAGAACACTAACGTCAACAAGTCAAGAAATGAAACTAACAAGAAAGAGGATTACGAATCTAATCGAAAAGTGTAAAGCACAATGGCGTTGAACGTCGCGAGACGACGAGATCCATCCAAAGATTTTTGCTCGAGCTAACGCGTAACGGTAGTTGTAGCTGCGCCTAAAGCCGTTCTCTCGACGATACACCGTAGCCGGTAAGCTCTTAATCGCGTTATCCCATTACCGCATAATGTCCGCGAACGCATTATGTAGCCATCGTTAGCCGTGCCGGTGCCCTTTTAATCGACGAAAACGCTTAGGATGACGCTAAATCCGGCGTCGACGGTCACTCTAATAATTCAGAAGCGCACGTCTATGTTGGATCGCGATATCGCGAGGCTGCGTTCATGTCCAAAGCTAAACTGATCATGAGATAAGCCCTCGTGTAACACGCCTTTCGATGGAAGACGGTTTCTGAAAATTTTCGATGGGGGACCGTTCTTACGGGAAATCGATCATCATTATGGAAATGTATAGTGTAATTATACAAAATAGTGTACATGTATGAAATAGTGTACATGCTTAAAATAATGTACACGTATAAAATAGTATACATGTTTGGGATGGCGTACATGTTTGGAATAGCGTACATGTTTGGGGTGGCGTACATGTTTGGAATAGCGTACACGTTTACAATAGTGTACATGTATAAAATAGTATACATGTTTGGGATAGCGTACATGTTTGGAATAGTGTACATGTTTAAAATAGTGTAATAGTGTAATAATACTTATAAGGAACACCGTTGTGTAACACGAAACTTTAGACGAAAAAATAGTGTAGCGTTTGCCTACATTAAATGAAGAGAAATTTATGTTTACAATTATAAAAAAATTAAATAATTATAATTGTAGCTAATTAGTCATTAGTAAATGTGATTCAATTCAGAATTTTTTTTTTAAATCGTTTATCACACCTATTACACTATTATGAATCACAAATCAATTTCTTCGCGATTATATTTGCCATTTCTCTCTAACCGTACTAAAACCATACGTATAGCAACGGTGTACCAACTCAGCATTTCACCCGATAGCAAGAACAGTGAAATAGGGAAAGAGAAATGGAAGAAAAAAGTGTACAGGATAGGAAGCAGACCAGTACATGTACGTAGGTATTACGAATAGGAGAGAGAGAGAAAGATAGGGATAGAAAACATTACGTGAAACTCGGCAGTGTGCGCGACCAAGCACGATTCCACTTAATTGGCCTCTTGTAATTTAAGTTAAGCAAGTCGTAAAATTTGAATCGTAATTGCATACATCCGTTATACGCACACCCCGCACACATATACGCATACGAAAGCAGGTACACGTATACGATGACACATGTATAGTGGACTCGTATACATAGTACCTGGACAATATTCGACGATATATCGCATACGTGACTAATCGAAAACCGTTTCGATAGGGCAATCGCTTAATGCTCGCACATAATCTTCCCCTCTTCTTCCTCTCTCATCCATTTTATCCTTCCTACTGATACAGGGTGTTTCATCCAACTCGTGCATATGAAATTTCTCGATAACTTTTGATGATACGAAATGTTGAAGATAAAAATGGTTTTATCCAAACGGGGGTTACGTATTTATTACTAAAACATCTTGTCTAGGACATTTCATATAATTATTCTTTACGGTATATGTTATAAACTATCGACTCACCGCGATGAGAATTCGTTTCCATCAGTGCGAAAGAAGAACGTGGACATAGCGTGAAATCGGTTCTGATAGAAAGAGGGAAATATAATATTCAGGGAAATAGACTGTCCGGAGCGTTTAGAACGTTTCAATGATAGAACGTTCGAATAATGGATATTCGAATAATGGATGTTCAAATAACTGACGTTCTACTGTACTTGACAGCTAACATCATGGCTATACTCAAGATCATTTTTACATGAAAGATACAAACGTCTATAAAAGTATTTTATTACACCCAGTATATGTGCATCTATACCTGTGAACATAAACATAGTAACATAGTAATATTTAATAAATTATTTTTAGGATAAACTAAGAATAATAATTCGATCAGAAAGTTGTTATAATGTATAATTCTTTAAGAAATGTTCTAACGCTCCAGGAAGCTAACACAATACAATAAAAAAGAAAGACAGACAGAGAGGGAGAAAAGAGAGTAAAGGAGAAGTTGGAAAGGAGCAACGAGGTTGAGTGCGGGTGGTGGGGTGAGTTCGAGGTCGAGCAAAAGACATCGCCGGTTAGCCCGAGGTATCGATTTGGGCGAGCATCCAATCAAGAATAAAGACACTACGGAGACGGTACTGTGCGTGATTGCGAGCGTTTTCTCGCCGTGGAAAATGCGCGTGGCCACTCAACGAGCTTCTTCGCTTACAATACGAAACCCGAGCTCCTACACCCAATGTCTCGTGAACCCAACCCTCCGTGCCCCCACTTTGTGTCTTATTAAATTTACGTCATTGAATTTTTACGAACGGGCTTCAAAGTCTCCCCTGAGAATGTTCCTCTTCTTCGACGTTGATTCGACGTTAACGAAAGCGTGAGTCCTTTTCTTTATGAGCTTATCAAAGACTCTTACGTGTCAAGATGTCTTTCTTTGAAATAATGAAATTAACTTCGAATGGGGCCTATCAAAGTTGAACGCTAAAAATAAGTATAATCACAAATACTACGTGTACTCGGCTTACACGTCGAAAAGCGTTTCTTCCAATGGAACGAGCACCATTTGAGGAACCCCCGAGTATGCCAAACCTGAGGCTAATCACCGTTAACCTAACGTCATTGGAGCAAAGCCAACTCTGCCGAAGGCTGTTGTCTCGTCGAATGCACGTAATGGGCCTTTCGAATGTTTCCGGTAGTCTTTTTAGCTTCTCTATTGGAATATCTTACGTGTCATTAAAAAACATCTTCTTTCGTCTCTTGGTAGAAGTCACTGATATATTCCCAATATTAAGAACAGGAAATCAAAGCAGGTTGAGTCCATTCTTGTTCAAAATACAACTCAAACTTGGTTATTTGGTTTCCCAACAAAAATTGTATGTTCAGAAGTGTTCACAAAAATATAGTACTGTTGATTATTCCTTATTATATACTCATATGGATATCAAAATATAGCGATTCAAAGAGCAGACGCACACGTCTAAGTGCGTCTCTTTCAGAGGAAGCATCTAAGATCTAAGCCTACTCCTACTCCAACGAGAGAGATTCTCCTTCAGCCCCTGTTTGTCTCCTTCGTGCAGCGTGAGCATCCACGTCGGTGACAGAGCGGCAGGGGTCTAAGGTACATCGTAAATCCATGTTTACTATGCTAATACCTAGAAACTTGCCGGCTGAAAGGATGCAGAGAAACGTCCCATCAAATATGCAGGGCTACTTGCGCACGCTTTGCGGAGGGAATCGAGTAAGGGTAGAAGGTAATGCACGCGAATGTATGTGTATATACAAGTGGGTGTCTGTGTGTTGGGGAGGAGACTAGAGAAATAACGAAGACGATCGTTTTGATGGCGGAACTGATCGAAGCTGGTAAGGATCAGAAGTAATGAGAACGTTGACGTTCTACCGAGACTTGATCTGTTATAAAATATTAGATATTACTGATGTTTGATTAAAGAGACGGAAAAATTGGTTGCAAATGCATTAAATATATCTTAAATAAATAAATTATATGACAATCAATTTTACAACTTCCCTGAACAATTCTTAATCGATTCTATATCAAACGATATTCAATTAAAATTTAATCTTAACCATGTATCGTTAATCCGAAATGTCAAAAAATGTACCCAATTTTTTGATCAAAGAACTCGTTCTACTCGTGATACATCAAAGGTATGAAATAGAAGCAATAAAATTGATGCAATTCGCGAGACTTTTTGTCAGTGTATTCGTATGAAAATAGAAGGAGGGAAAGAGAGAAGGAAAATTTGTTATCGCACATTCCAGAAAAAAAAATACAACGCGTCAAGATCACGACGAGGTACGATGTCGTCCCGATATAAATCTCACGAACGAAACGGAAACTTCCTTCCGTTTTCGTCGAACCCCTTTAAAAAGATGGATATCGTCTCGAAGAAGTATTCAAAAGCGCGATAGGGTAATCGATCAACGGGCCACGACGTTAAGAAAAATCGCTGGGAGAACGGTCGCGAGGTTCCCCCTTCGACCAGTCGATATCTTTGCAAGCTAGGTAGCAAGTTTGGAGTGGGGGAAGAGGAGAGGGTGTTCTTCGCACGCGAGAGAAAAATTTCCTTGAGTTCGATAGATTTTTCTTTAGCGAACTTGCATTTCTTTCGTCTCGTTTCAACCCCTTACCTTGTCGCTCAATTCCAGTGATTGCACGTGTGACCCTCTTTTAACACATTTTTAATGCGATATTGCGGACACCTTCTAAAGCAGAATAATTTTTTTATAATTGAACCAAACAATTTTAATTTTTACAAGATAATAGAAGGATTAGTTTATTAAATATCCTGTTTATTTTGTTTAAAAAAAATAGAAATTACGAACAAAATAAAAAAAGGCATTTTCTCAACTTTTTTATCTGAGCTTATAGTTTTTTTTTCGTAATTCCAGAAATTTCTATTTTTTTAAACAACAATATTTGGCAAACTAATCCTTTTATTTTCTTGCAAAAATTCAAATTGTTTGGTTCAATTATAAAAAAGTTTTTTTATTTAATAGGGTGTTCGAATATTAATCGGCCTACTGTATATCAAATTTACGATATAATGATGATTTAGGATTTACGAATTAAAGCTGAGTATACATTTTTATTACTAATTATTATTGACGATTCATCAAACTTTATTTTGTGTATCAAGCGTGGATTTATCGAACCAAATATTTGGTTGTTATTTTAGTTAAACCGAATACGCTTACGCCGATAAAATAACGAATTTGAAAGGAGTAATCGCCTTTTATCGCGCGAACGACGGCCTTTTCATATTCCGAAGTTCTCGCGAAGCTTGTTTAGCCTTCCCCTCCGCCTAGTGAAAATGTTCCCGGGCTGCCGTTCGCGTTGAAATTTCTAAAAGCTTTCAAGATCGGCGATTCCTTCGCTCGACTCGACGATAACGTGCAAGGGGCGTCTGGTGGAAAAATAAGAGAGTTCGGAGTAAATAAGCAAAAAAAAAAAAAGGGGGAGCAAATTTTTCGTCGCTTCGAAATTAGCTAATTATGTTTCGCGTTTAATATAAGAAGCAAAAAAGATATAACCTACGTTGAAAAATATAAAAATCAGAATTAATGGAAACCATTTTAAGAAAAATATCGAACAATATCAAAAGGGAATCGATATGTGTCCCTTGATCGATGATTAAATACACAGCATCTAATACTGATGCAATATTACGGATTCGATGTTGTGTCAGTACACGAAAATGTTTGTGCTACGTCACTCGAGAAATACCCATATCTAGTGTGTCATCAATGATCCCGCTGGTACAGTAGGATATACCTATAATAAGGCTAATGATGACTCGTCAATTGAAACCTTTAGCATAATAAACAAAATATCCTCTTTAACATAACCTTTAAAATAATCGAAAACAAATAACAGATAACATCCTAACGTACCTATTAAATATATAATCTTTTTGTAAACTCTATTTTTCATAAACTTTAAAATGAAAACACAAAAAAACAAACAACGTTCTACATCTGATCACAGGATATACCAGATAGAATACCACGGAAGCCGCATTAACATAATTATTTTAGTATAATAACAACCGCGAAGCTACGCTGACTGGCCAACCACGGTATTAATTACCGAATCTTAATTAACGTAACGCTAGAACCATGTCGAGTCATACTCGCCTCACACTACCCATATTTTCACACTATCCAAAATTTCGTGTCCACATCGAATTTACCCCAATATTCCAAATTTCTCTCTCGCAACATTTCCTTCCGTCTCTACTTCGTACACCTTTTATCGTCTCGTTAATTCTAGCGCGTGGACCTCCAACGACTAGTCGAATTTGTTGGACGGACGAGAATATTATCACCTCGTAGAATAAATCGGGGCTGTTACAAATTTTCGCGATTTATATTAAACCCAACGCGTAGGTCCAACCTCGAGGGGTAACGTATGGTCGACAAAATTATTGTTATTATTATTACTATTATTGTTATTATGTTATTATTAATTACCAAGAACAGAATAGCTCCCCAAGCTCATCCCCCTTCCCTCGATCCACCGAATACATTACGTTATTAATTACTTTGCGATCTCGCGTGGCTCGATTTCATGCATGACGCATTACTGGCACGGGGTTATATTTGATAGGTACATTAACGCGCGAGAGGAGAGAGTTATAAATCCTGATCTTGCATCGTTTACGGCTCGTTTAAAACGTTATTGCTATTTTTGAGGGTGTGGAGGGGGGGAAAAGCTGAGCGTAAACGGGGATTTGTTCTATTACTATTTCGCAGACTCTTCTTCTCTCTTTGACACATTGTGGCTGGGGTCGCAAATGCAACACTGGACCAGTCAAGTAGATTTATATCAGACGTAGGGGCTGTGTTCAATATTCTGTGAACTAAAACATAAATTAAAAAAAAAGCCGTAGCAAGTTTTTGTTATTGCTGTGCCTTTGCATCATTTAAGTTGTTAATTTATTATCATTTTTATTTTCAAATTTTTTAAATATAATAAGTTCAGAATTCCCGCAGAATGTTAGAAACATTAATTTTTAGGAAAGAATTCATCGTGACCGCGGGCTACATAAAAAGTTCGCGACCCTTGAATTGTGGTTATGATAGAAGTTAGACGCGTCAGAAGAAAATCATTGTAAAAAATAATAAGTTGCAAATATTAATAATGCAATAGTTGTAAATTAAAATGGTAATGGAATGTATCGCGATATTAAATCGTGAAATTAATATTTAAGCTCTGACGCTTCCGCGAAAGTCTTGGAAACTTTGGAAAATGGGTCGTTCATTTGACTTTTTTTTTTTGTTATAATCTCAATTGTAAGTCTTTCCGGGGTCTTTCTTTGATTCCGGTCGCCCGGCGAAAAAACTTTTTTGATGGACTTAAAATCTCGCGTAAGTTAGTTTCCCCTTTTTATCCGTGTTACCTGCACTTTTCCCATTCCGTTTTATATTTCCTCTTACTGTAGGACGAATGAAAAAGAAACGATCGTGCCTCTGATATACGAGCTTTTTTTCTAACGAGTCTAGCAAAGTTTGATAATTTCTTGGTGGGGTTATCTGTTTGATAGAACCATTGCATATAAACATTACTAAATTACTAGTGGTTATTAGTTAAATTTTTTTTGTGGGTTAAAGTTAATTGTTTCTGCGATAATTCAATCGTGTTACCCAGTTTAAAGCACGCATTCACTGGTTTTAAGAATACAACCCTATAAACTAACCTATAACTTGGTACCCAGATACGCTATAAATTCCAATATGGCCGTCTACTTACGCGAATCTCCATCGAGTACTTCCTTATCGACGGAAATGTTCGCAAAGAACCCTTGTAAGGGTCACCCGAATAGGATTCGGTATTAGCGAACGCGTTTCAAACTCTTTCAGACTCACTCGTTCGATCTTTTTACGTCTATCAGCGCAACGATATTCCCTTTTCCGAAGAAGAAGAGGAAGATACTCGGTGGGAACTTGCGTTCTTGGAGTTTTCACCGGCACAGCTGGGTCCACTTTGAGGTTCAAACCTCTGGGTTCTAAGAGCTGGTTCACGAGACGCGCGCGCTTCATCATTTCGATATAACTAAGATACCTAAACTTACTCTTACCGGGGAATCTCTTCCCTTCCTTCGATATCACCCTCTTGCTCCCTCCCACTCTCTTTTCACTTTGCCACAGTATCTTTCGACCATCTCCACTCCTTTCGGATTTATACCAGAGTCTTAATCAGGTAAGTACCCACTTCGCGAAGTACTTTATAAACTTACTGTCCTATCCTGTACCGAGACTTTTCATTTCCCCTTATCGTATGCATCCTTCCGTGCACGGAAAATGGTTAAGGTATAATATCTACTTTTTTTCCCGTTCGTAAAATATCTATATCCATTATCAAGAGATTAATACTACTTTTTATATTTGAATAATTATTACTCACCGTTATAACCTATAAAGAATATTTCCTTTTGGCGCCATTTCGTACTTCATAATTTATCCGTTGGCGGCGCTACGATCGTTCGAGCGATTACAGCGCCATTCCTCTTTCCAAATGTGAATTTGTAACGGCTATTTGTGTTCCGTGTAAACATCCAGTACGAGAATTACGTGCTATGTATCAATAAAAAGTATAATATATATATAAGGTACTTTTTCTAATCGGTCATTCACCTGGTACTCAACGAGCAACGTGGGAGAGATCAAAGATGGTCGACGCGATTTATTGCTCGGTGGTGAACGCATGGCACGTGCGTCTCTATAGCAGACGGTATACACGATGTGCTCTCGGTGGAGTCTGCGTTCGAGAGAAATGGCCAGGTCCAGGCACGTATACGATGCTCACGACTAATGCCTTAATCCCAACGACAATACCTTTTATGTCGAGCGAAGCTTAAAGTCGCCGTCGCAGGTATCCACCCACGCTTCGATTTCTCGTTTATCACTTTTTCTTTTCTCTCTATTCTTCTGCTACCTCGACTCGATTTTCTTTATTTTCTTTAACGAGAATCGTACGACTCGAATTTTAAAGAAAGAAACAGGGGTTAGGGTTGAATCGGTGGTGAAATTTCTACGAGTGTTCGCGTTCTTTAAACCTTTTTTTTTCTCTTCGTCGACCGTACGTTATATGAAAAAATATGTCGGACAAAAATTGTAGATATCGATGAATTAAATATTTCATGTTGTTTTTCTATGGAATGACTTGTTTCTATATAATTTAATATACAATATAGTAGAAGTAGGACCTTATTTTATGATTTAAATAAAAAAGAATTTTATGTATTGGAAACGTTCGAAATAACGATATCGTCGATTCACTTTCGACAAAAATGGTGAATACAACAACGGCTCGAGAGAGCATCATTCTTTCTGGCGAAGTTTCGGTCCATTCCGGATGCCGCCATGTCCTCTGGACATTTTCTATTCTTCTCTCGGTCACAATCGTGTCTGTTCTCGCGGCAAGAGCTGCCAGGCATAAAGTGGACTGACTCGAAAGTGGTCTCGGCGCGTACAAATGGCCGCTCAAATTTCTCCACCTTCGTCGTCGACCTCCTAAGACGACGAATTCTTGCACAGTTTCTTACATCCGACAGGATTTTCCTTTTATCCAGGAACTCTAGCGCACTTTAGTTAATTAAAATCCGAACGGGAAGCAATTTCAATCGGATCGCTGTCGCGGGTAATATTTTTTGTAAATGGGCTACGTGCTTCAAGCGTTAATCGTCGCTCGAGTCCTTAAAAGCGTGTTTTCGAAAGTGAATTTCTTTTAATGTTTCCAGAGCTTCGTTAAAAGATGTTAAATAATTCATTGTTTTTAAGAGGATCAGTAGTAATTTTGTAAACGAATTACATTAACCGGGTAACTGGTAGGTTTTGTTTTACAGTTGTCGTGCCAAAACTGGTACAAGGAAATTAATTACTAAAATACGTAATAATTTATTTCTGGGGGGTTTTCGAGGATGCTGATCCCATTATTGAACCTAGATTTCACTTTGCAGCCACCAAACTTTGTAAAAAATTAGGGTTAAGATATGAAAAACGACTTTTTGGTCCGCCATATTGGATCCGCCATCTTGAATTTTTGAGTGTAGACTCATAATCAGTGGCGCCAAAAACCTCCGAGAATCAATTTTTGTGAAAATTGGGAAAGTTATTTAAATTTGTACAATCATACAATACCAGAATTAGCACGATAGTTTTTTTTGTAAATATATCATACAATACCAGTCAACCAGTTAAATAATAAATGATTAAGGATTTTTATTGGTCACAGAAACGAGATACTTTGTAACAAGCCAATCTAGCAAAACCAATTCCCGTGACCGGAAACACGTTAACGTTAAGCTTCAAAAGCTCGACGAGCTTTTACGATGGACAAAAGGAGAGAAAAAAGTACACACGCTTACTAGGAACTAGTGACGAGTCGCGAGTCTACGCGGAAATTTCGAATTCGAAAGTGTATTCGTACATACCGAACCTTCCCGAGTCGAGTCTATCGACTACGAAATGCGACGAGCTTTTATCAGGCCGCTATGTTTTTTCGTCGAGCTTAATCGTTCGTTTTCGTTCACGGACCACGTCGCGTCCAATTTGTCCCCGAGCTTTCGACGAAGCTTTCGACGGAGCTCGCGTCGATGTTGCATAAATTCGAAAGGACACGGAACACGGCGTTCGCGTATCCGAGACGGATTTATTGGCTCATCTTTTTTTCTTCCTCTCCATTTTTTTTTTATTCCTGTCTTTTTCTTCTAACCACATTTGTTATTTTGTTTTATACCCTAGTTTAAACATTTTTCGTTAAATTCAAGGTTTTTTTTTTCTTTAAATTCACGAACGTCAATGGAATAATCTTTTTTGTTCAATTTGTGTAACAGTTGTAATTGATATGGACAATACTTAGAACTTTGTTATTAAAAATTAATTTAATGAACTGTCCAAATCATGATACAACTTGACTCATTAAATTGTAGTATTTTGGAATTAGGAGACTAATTCGATTTCGCTAATCAGGGGAAAACGGTGTGCGTCTTCTCCTCAAAATACGATGCTTTATCGTGAGCCTCGAGTATTCGGCACCGTCCACGATCCGAATCGATATGTTAATCAGGATTTAGCTACGATTCGGCCATCGTAAACTTGCCACTCGGACCAATGCCAATGTTTATGTGCGCGAATTAGAAGCTGGAAATCGCTCAATAGACCGATTAAGCGTATATCGTGCTTAAATCATATATATGTATTAGAATCATGTACATGAATTAATTACATTAGACAATAAATTAAATTACATTAGATCCGACATTGTATATCCCCAGTTGTAAAATTAATGATACGATTAGAAATTGGGTGATTTTACTTAGAATATTTGTAATTTGGAATGTTACTGAAAGTTTACTTGTCGAAGAGAGTAAGCGGAAAGGAACGAGTACGAGAAAATGTAGGGGAAAGAGAGAGACCTTTTTTCGAAACAAAGAAGGATGTTGACCGTACGTCTAGCCCTATAGAAAAGTTACAGTCGACTCTGCGTAGCCCGTTGGGTAGTCCGGTAACTTGCCAGCGGCAAGCAAGGCTTGCTTTTCAGGCAAACGACCTATGGAACAACGTTTTCCTTCTTTTTTTTCTTAAACAGCTTTTTTAACTTATAAGATGTGTACAAATTTTGTACTACCTGTTAACAAAACTTGTATAAAATTGTTGTTACATTGGTAACACATTCTGGTCTACAACTACTTTGGTGTCATTATAACACTAGAAACAACAATCATTTGTATATACCTATCGAAGATATTCTGATGTCTTTTATTACACTAGGTTTGCTAAGCATGTCATTTTGATGCATTCTTCACAAAACCATAAAAAACAATAAAAGACTTAACATTGTTCAACATTTTTTTTCTACCACTTGAATCCATTAAAGTCTTCCAATTTTAATATTCTTCATGTAGTATAAGAAATGTCCATAAACCCAGTGTTAAAATTCCCATAGCCCCATATACTCTATAGTTAAGAAGCACAACCTTTTAAAAAGGAGATTCATAACCCCATATGTCCACTTTTGTGTTTAAGGAATGGCCGAGAGCGGTAGAAGACATCCGGTTGTCCTCTTCATTCACGGCGAGAGCTACGAGTGGGGAAGCGGAAATCCTTACGACGGTAGCGTCCTGGCGAGCTACGCAGAGCAAGTGATCGTGACGATCAACTACAGACTGGGCGTGCTGGGCTTCCTGAACGCCAATGTGGCGCCCGAAACGAAGGCTAGGGTGGCGAATTACGGTCTGATGGACCAAATCGCGGCTTTGCATTGGGTCCAGCAGCATATCTCGCTCTTTGGCGGCGATCCCGAGAACGTCAGTCTCATGGGACAGGGTACTGGGGCTGCTTGCGTTCATTTTCTTGCCATCAGTCCTACGGTCATACGAGGTTAGTATCTCTCAATTTCTGTATTTTCCTTTGAAAGAGTAGATTGCAATAGGTAAATGAATGTTTTTGCGACTAAGTATCGAAAAAAGTTTGGGTCACCGGTGACCCAACACTTCAATCTACCAACCTTTTACCTATTAATTTAATGTAATGCGACACGACGAATATAAAAAGTGAGTTTTATGGTATCGGAGCTCCTCTAAAACAAATTTTTAACGAGATCTCGAACATCTCACGATCCTTTCCTACGAACTTATACAATTTTATAATATTTTTCATGATTCGTTTATACGCATAGAATGAAAAGTTTACATGACGTTACCTAAGAAGTTTCTCCTCTTCGCAACTTCGTTTCACTGGGCGATCGTACTCGTGTTTCTACTTAACTCTCTTTTTTTTTTTTTTTACTTTTTATTCCTTGCCCCTTTGCACGATCTTCAATTCGCCCGTTGCTTTTCTTAAAGTCTTAAAAACTTCGTCGTCGTCGTACCTCACTGATTTCTGCGGCTCGTTTCAAATTTATACCAAGCGTTTTCTCCCAATTAGCAGAAATGGCCCCGTAGAGAGTAGTAAATATCTATCTGGTACGAATGCGGGCAACGTATTTTTAATTAATTATAGAATATGCCACGTGCCACGTTCACTGAAAACATACACACACATACACGTGCGCACGCACACGATGGTAAAAATTGATTAATAATTTATATTTCGCGAGAAGCAAATGACGCGAAACGTTTTCCCGGTGCAAGTGATTAATTATAATTAATTATAAGATATACGAATGGATAATAGTGACGTAGTTCTTTTATTACATAATAATGTACAGCTAAAATGTTTATTAAGGCATAATTGACTCATTCATGATACGATGGCTCGTTTTTTTTTTATCATAATAATAACTGTTACATAATTTATGATGCGGTGATTAGAATTTACAATAATTATTATAAATAATATAAGTGGAAGAATAAGTTCGGTTTATCTACGATAAATAAAATTCCCTAGATAGTTCTGTCCTCGTTAGTATAGTGGTCAGTATCCCCGCCTGTCACGCGGGAGACCGGGGTTCGATTCCCCGACGGGGAGAACATTATTTTTTTTCTTTTTTCGCTTTGAGCGGCTCAAGGCGAGGAAATTTTTGTCTAAAAATGGCAGCCTCATAATAACAGCTTGAGTTAGTAACGAAGTGTCAAATAAAAGATCTGATTCTTGTTAATTGCTCTATCATATCTCTATCAGATCTTTCAATTGACACCTTACTAATTCGACCTGTTATCTCAAAGCTGCAATCTTTAAGCAAAAATTTTCTTTCTCACCCATACGAATATTCACCTCAAGCCGCCCACGATGACCGCGTGGTGGCGACACCCCCTACACCCGGGTGGATTCCCCTTAATGATAAGATGGTTAGTGTTTTTTTATCATAATAATAGTTGTTACATAATTTATGATACGGTAATTACAATTAACAATAATTATCATAAATAATATACGTAGAAGAATAAGTTCAATTTATCCACGGTAAATAAAATTCCCCAGATAGTTCTGTCCTCGTTAGTATAGTGGTCAGTATCCCCGCCTGTCACGCGGGAGACCGGGGTTCGATTCCCCGACGGGGAGAACATTATTTTTTTTTTTTTTTTATTTCCGTGTATACTGTTTCCTTCAAATTGATAATATTTGTTGCTATTTTTTTTTAAAAAAACTAATGTTAATTTAATTTTTATATAGTATATCGCTCTATACTTAGCTTTCATTTTGTAATCTGATTTCGTTTCAATTTATATCTAATAACTATATATGTTATAGACATAGTATTTAATTGTTTATAAAAAGTTATTATTTTTAATATAAAGTTATATCATGTATGAAACATCTATGATATAATATACGTAATGTAGTAGTGGATAATTCTATGAAGGCGATACTCCCGCAGGAAATTCAAGAAATTCGACCTGGTATACCACTTCCCAAAAATTTGTGGCTCGTTTTACATCCGCTTCTATCTCTTTCGGTGGAAAAAGTCACTCCCCCTTGGTAGTTCCATTTCGCGTTCGTAACGAAATAATGCGCTTTGTTCGCGCACAAAGCCCTTTCGTCTCGATCGGAAAGCTCTCCAAGTATCGAAGAAATCGGATTTCGTTCGGTGGGTGGGGGTAGCAGAGTGGAGTGGGGGGGAGAGGATCGCATGTCGGGAAGGAAAATAAGAAGACTGTTATCATCTTGTAGTGGCTAGTCCGATGGATGAACAAATGTTCCATTTCTTCTAGGAATCGTGCCAAATTTTGTAAAAATGATTCAAATCATGAATATTTATAACATACTATTAACACATATCAGGTATTATTTATTAATTACATCTTATCAAATTGGAAACTGATCGAACAGTTTGATTCTCTGAAAACACGAAAGAAAATGTTTTTTATTAAATAAAGACATGTCCTTTGAAGAATCAATATCTTTGATCTCAAAAATCCAGAGACTGATACGAACGTGAGACGGAAGGAAAGACACGAGAAGAAATAGAAAGAAAGAAAGAAAAGAGGAGAAAGAGGGAAAATAAAAACAAAAAAAAGGAGAAAATGGAAAAAAACGCACCGGGTCGAGATCGTGCACGCGCGAGTGCGCTCTCGTAATGGATAAAAGTATTTTCCAATACGTATTTTCCAGGCAAGAAAGAGAAGGAAGAGTGGAATATAGGAACCTTATGAACGGAACAGAAGGAGAGAGAGACAGAGAATGTGAGCAATATTTCACGCACATAATATCGAAAAGGAAGAGAAGTATAGTGAGTTTCGGTATCCACTTCGACGAGCGAGTTTAACGCGATCAGAAAGTACTGTTAGCTTCGAAAACCGTGAACTCGACCACTGAAAGATTGTGTGCTCATATGTGGTTGTGTATGTGAATATGAGTGTTCGTTTCTGGATGAAGACGTAAAGAGAGACGTGGGCAATATCGAAAGGGCAACGTGTTACCAGCCATCTACCGACACGTGCCTTCGAATATCGCTAGAAGAGCCACGTTTAGAAAAGAAAGGAGAAAAGAAATAGAGAATATGTCTTCGAGAGCAAAAGTAATATCCTATTTGCGATACCTACTCGATGATATTCTTGAATTGGTGTATCTACCCGTACAATATCGAAGTTTTCTAATTAAGTAAATTGTATGATATGTCCAATTACGTCTAATCCCACATGGAGCCCAGTAGATTTATAGGAAATTCTTGTGATTCTTCGATAGCTCGGGAATTTACACAGTGTTACGAACAAATCTCCCATTAATTTCGTCCAAATTATCGTACTTTCAGATCTAAGAATCATTCTCAGCAAATATCGTTTTATAGTTAAAGTGGGAACAAAATCTGAAATTCTGTGTAAAATTCTGTCAAATCTGATTGAAGCAACTTTCACGTACAGTGGATATCAAATTTGCACCATAGGTGAACACACAGGCATAAGCTGACACACGCGTACGTACAAAGAGTATCGATATACGTCAGAAACTTGATACGGGGATCGAAAAATTTTGTTTCCATCAAAAGTTCGAGTCAGCTAACGCTTTTCATGATCTATCGAGCGTATGGAGTCAAACGCGAACTGGAAAGTTCACTGACACGAATTCTGGTCTCGCTAAAAAAGGGTGGATCTCCCTAAAGTTGTCCTAGCTTTTTGAAATCAGTTTAAGGATTCCTATCAAATGGACTCTAGGCACTTGGTAAATCATAGAAACCACGCGAGACTTGGTTCCTTTTAAACTTCATCTTCGGTGTCAGACTATAAACCTAATTTTCCATCTGATCGTCATCGAGATTGCCGACCAATCTCACTCGCTCCTTCCATTTGATAAAATTTTATTCAGTTTTTGGCTTGTCACTCAACTTTCTCCAATACCCCATTGGATTTTTCGCTAAGGTCTCGTCAAACTGGAACAAGCAAGTCTGCACCTTTTACGCCGGCTGCGTTCCTTTATTCCTGGTGGAAAAGAAAGAAAGAAAGTCGAGTTGTTCTCGTTTATCATATTTTTTGATCGGTAGTAGATGGAGAAAGGGGATGTTGTGGGGTATAAAGGAATTTTGATTCGGGTGCAAATGCAATAGTTTCTGCCCCAATTCTTCTAAATAGAATAAAATCTATAGAATACTATATTGACCAGTTTATCATTTCAATGTTTCAAGTTAAATATTGTTACGGTGTATCTTTAATAATAATTAAGAGATATATTTTTTTAATGACCATTGAATAAATCCAGTAATACCATGGTCCAAAAAATTCTGACAAGATCTTTTTGTTTTCCTTCTCTTTACGTAGGTCTCTTCAAAAGAGCGATCCTACTATCAGGCAGTGCACTTTCTTCTTGGGCCGTAGTCGAGGATCCCGTCTTTTACGCTCTGAAGCTCGCCAGAGCGATAAATTGCACGATCCCAGAGGACCTGCTCAAGGACAACGAGCTGATAGTCGATTGCCTGAGGGAAAGCAGCCTCGAGGAACTGATGCAGATCGACATACAACCTCCAACTTTTCTCAGCGCTTTTGGTCCTAGCGTCGATGGTGTCGTTATTAAGCCCGATTTTCAAGAGGATCTCTGGTCCTATCTTGGACCTGAATTTCAAGGATTCGGGTATGTACAAAAAGAAAATGAATCTAAAATTAATTTTTCCTATTATTATCATGGTTATTTAAAATAGAAAACAAAATTCTCATTTCAGGCCACTGCCAAAAAAAGCGGAACACGGAGCACCTATAACGAGTAACAATAAATACGATTTGTTATTCGGCGTGACAACGAGCGAGGCACTTTGGAAATTCGCAGAGAAGGATGTAGAAAAAGGATTCGAGGGAGAAAGGAGAGACAGGATCATCAGGACGTATGTCAGAAACGCATACGTCTATCATCTCACGGAGATATTCTATACGGTTAGAATTTGTTCACTCCACAATATAGAATTATTCTATTAGCAAAATCCTACCAAGTTTAACATAATTCATATAACAATGAAACCCTTCCTCGTTGACTTATTTCAACTCCATTTCAACATGATTCAAACAGATTACAAAAATTGTTCCTAAAAACACAAAAATGTAATAATTTATCAAATTACTTTTTGTAGTCGTAAGTCGCATAGGAGAAAAGTATTTTATTTAAATAAATGAATGACAAAATTTCGTAGTATCAGTCACGTGATAATACAAAACAACCTCCGGCTACATTCTTTTTTCTTCGACGCGAACGAGTTTCGTGTTTTATTAAATAAAAGGATAGAAACGCGTAGAGACCTAGCCACGTCGAAACGTTACTACCAAACCGAGGTAATATAATTTCTCGGAAATTTTCGAACGTAAAAAAGTGGAACGGGGGCAACGTAGGTAGTCCGGTGCTTATTTTGCAATTGCATTAACCTTTAATTACTTATCTCGCGTATCCTCTCCGGGCGTTCTCTCCCCTCGATAAAACGAAAATAACGCGATCGCCACCGGGCGAAACGATAACCGATGCACGAATCGTTCATACGTATATGTAAATGTAAGTCCATATATATATGCACTTGTTTGTGCATATGTGAATACTGGTATGAGTTAGAAATATGTGAATATTACATACGTATGTAGGGAATATGGAGAATGTTCGATGTGTTTGTGAGTATGGGAAAGATATCAACGCGAATTGTAAAAGTCGTTCACCATCGTCCCCGCAGCGCCATAACTCACGAATTATTTTCATAGAGATGTGTCTCTTGATCGTAATAAATATGCGACTCGTTATCTCCGAACGTTGTACGATCGATTTTGAATAGAGACGTACTCTGGGAAAATGATGGAAAAAAACATGCTACAGCGATTTTATCAATGCATCGAAATCTCATATGCAACAATTTTGTACATATATTTAATATGATCTAAATGTAAAAAATGAAAGTAGATTTTTTTTTTCATATTGAAACATCAGGGAATCTAGATGTATCACTTTTATACACGACATGTTGTATAAAAGTATTTTTTACTATCTTGTTTATTTACTGTTCGATGACAATGGGGGAGTAGGAGGAAGAAAATCCCAAACATCGAAATCCAGAATGAAAATGATCGTATACCCGATAGGATCGCGATGGGATATCCATACGCATCGAAATGCAGATTGCGTTGATCCTCTCGATGATTCGGTCATTCCGTAAATAATGACTTTTTCCAGGTCGTGAACGAGTACTCTGATTGGGAACGGACGATGCAGCATCCGGTAAACACGAGGGACGCCTGCGTCCAAGCACTGAGCGACGCGCAATTCGTTGCGCCTCTTGTTCAAGCCGGTGACCTTTTCACTTTGAGGCATACCAAAAAAACGAAAAACCTTGGCATCGACCCACCACCTGAAATAGATAAGGAACCCATGCCGAAGACGTTTTTCTATGTTTTCGATTATCAGATGAAGGGCGGCGGCTATCCACAGGTAATTACAATTTACAAAGGGAAGAACAGAGTTGTGTGTCACCGATTTTGATCAAATTTTGCACACAGCTTATTTAGTTGAATCTATTGGACACGTGTTTTGCCAAAAGTGCCAACACTAAGCCATTTTTTTTTTTAAATTGAAGTAAAAAATCAAAGTTTGGTTATCTCAAAATTTGGATTTTTTATCTCAAATTTTTCAAAAACCTCGTAGTGTTGTCACTTTTGACAAAACACGTGTCCAATAGATTTGGTTAAAGAACCATTCTGCAAAAATTTAGCAAAATCTGTGACACGCAAGTCTGCTCCTTCCTTTGCCAAATTAGTATACTTATCTAAATCTTTGTTATTGGGCTGTAGTTTTTTTTTATGTGATGTTGAGAACCCCTGGCAACATTTTTGGCTTCTACAGGGTTCTGGTCTTTGACCTACCACGAAATATACTTTTTTTTTTTAAGAAAGCGCGGTAACGCATTAGGCCCATTTCATAAAGTGGTAGGATATGCATGGAAGACCATACGCTTATGAGAGGTTTACTGTAGCACTATAGTACGCGAATCCGCGACCCAGTTTTCCTTCGCACACACTAAAATATCACTGATATATGTATATCTTAGGTACGAAATAAGAAATTCAGTTTACGAAATTTCAACTCTGAGACATATTTCAAAGAACGCATTTAGGTTCCATGGGATTCACTCGTGTATCCTAGAAGCTAGAAACTTTTGGAAATGGTCGATTTCCGGTTATGTTCGAATCTGGGTGAAATTTTTAGAAAGTTTGAGGAAATGTGTTTCGTCGAAAAATAAGAAAAATTTCGTGAATACTTAGTTGTTTTTCTTGAATTTTAGATTGTTATTATAAAGTAAATATAAAATTGGGATTGGTACGTAATTAAAACGAACGGACTTTTATTTTACAAAGACGGTATTTTTTGAACGTGAAAACACGCTCGATGTATGGAAAACGTGTGCTCGCATGTCACAGTGAATATAATGATCACTGTATTACTCGTCTACAGTAAACGTAATATCACGTTACGATGTTTGCTCTTATCACGAAATTTAACACGCACGAAACTTTTTAATTAATTACACGATTTCTGGAACGCAACGGTAATGGAAAATATGCATCTAGTTTTTCGTTATCCGAACCACTCTTCCTTTTTTTTTTTTTTTTAAACCCCACTCATCGAAGCCATTTCAATTTCATCAACGTGGACGCGAAATTTCGATGGAAAAAATTTTTCACTTTTGTCTCTCTTTCACCCCTTCTCTTTCTATTTAACGTAGTATTAACTCTTGGAATTCACGTTAAATGTACTTCCATATCGCGTAGGTATTCATTTCAAAGGATGTAGATTTAAAACGTGGAATTTAACAGCCTAATTTTACATTTGCATTTTCTTAAATTTTAAAAGAAGAATGGCAAGATACAATTTTTTGTGACACAAAAGAAATCCTTTTTATTATAAATTATAAAAAAAAACTAGCACGCGGCCCGTTAATTAACTGGTTGACATTCATGCGTATTTTATAGAAATTGTAATTGTAGTGATCGTAATAACATATTTATTATTTTAGCTACATAATCATAAATGAGGTATAATATATCTAACTAAGAACATATTCACGAAGGAAATAGGTCAACCTGTAAATTACATGATTTCTCGATATTAAATGTGTCCATTTCCTTAGCAAAAAAAAAACAAAGTTGAAAAACATGGGAAAAGCTTTAGAGAGAAAAAGACAAATCTAGAGAGAGAAGAAAGTAAAAAAAAAAAAAGCGTAAGAACGATAACGCAGACAACGTTTACAAGTGCGACAATAACCAGGACTAATTACGCGCGAGCCGTTTCACGGTATAAACGCGTAGGCACACGTGGCTCATAGAGCAAGTAGTATAGCTCGCTCGCCTCTGCTACTCGCTAAACTAGTAGAACGTTCCAACTATAGTTGATTCATGGACGCACACACTAGTGAGAGGGAGAGAGCCGGAGGAATCGCGTATACATTCTGCAGTACGATAATATACGACGCGTGCATATTTGCAGTTACGCGTTTAGTCTGTCCTTCTCACTCCTGTTGTTAGACATATTCGTGTCTGAATGTACAGGGAATGTAGAAAATATTCGAACAACGTTGAAAGTTAAATAATTTTTCGAACGATTTTTAAAAGTACGTTGATTGATCCAGGTTTGGTGAATTGTTTCTATTTTTATACGAGGGAATAGGATCTATAAAGTTACGTAAAAAATAGTTACGATTATGTTAGTGACCCAGTAATGTTACAGCAAAATATTATTGTATTGGAAGAAGTCAATATTGTGATGAGTTAACAAATTATCTCAAGGTCTTTTTTTCGAGGTTTCAAGGTATTTGTAAAAATATCGATGACCTTGAAATCCCTATCCCAAAAAAGACCTTGAGATAATTTTTTTACTCATTACAATATTGACCTCTTCGAATATAATAATATTTTCCTACAAAACTTTTTTTTATCATTAAAAATAAATTAAATGTTTAAGGTAGACAGAGTTAATGGAACACCCTGTATATTATATTCAACAAGTAATGGTAAAATAAAAAAAATGTTATTTTTTTTTTATTAATTTGTTCAAATATAAGTATTCGAAATTTATATATACCATATTAATAATTTTAATAACGGCAAAAGTAATAGGATTAATACAAAAGAAGCGAATGATATAGTATAACGGTGAGAAGAGACGAACCATGTCTTACCGAATCGAGGAAGAAGTTTAATGGAATTTCGAAATTTCGTCGATTCTCGTATATAGGATCGTCGTGTGCGAAAGAGAGACCCGGTCTAAGGTTGCCGCGAATATCGTCGCTTTGACAGCGTTTCCGGAAAACTCGCGTCGCAGGGGATGGTATTCCTTTGACGTGGAAATTCGCCGAAAGATTTGTATCCTCTCCTCGTTCTCTCGCGTTGCGCGAGAAAGCGTGACAACGAGATAAGACGAACGATCGAATATATTGTCACGAGCCCGAGTAAATACGATTTCGTATTAATCAAAACTTTTAAATAACAAAAAAGCAAGAAACATAAACAATTTTTCTATACATTTTTCGATAAGAGAAAAATTGTTACAATTTTAGAAACATGGTCTTTCAAAGTCAAAAATAAATTCCAACATTTTTTGGAAATTTCCGTAGTCCACTATCATCCCCCATCAAGTCTACCTTACGTAACCCATATTTTTGAAAGCTATCGGAACCAGCTGTTTTCTCGTTCCTTCTCTCTTTTTTTTTTTGGATTTTGATAAAATCGTATTTCCCGGACGGATCAAATATGAAATCCATAAATTTAACAGGACATACGACCGGACGATCGAGGGGACAATAACGACATTGAGATAATAAAACGTTCCTGTTGTTATCGATAACTACTTTTTACTGTACCATGGGGCAAGTGTTATATATAAGCAAGATACACGATGATATATTTTATATGTTACGTATGTATGTATTTATATATGCATATTGGGGATAACGATAGAATAGAAGGAAGCACCTTCGCCGCAGGCTGGCTTGAAAATGTGTAAACACGTACATATACTTGCTATATATGTGCACGTGTGTATGAATGTATTTTTATCACGTGTTATTTATACGAACGAGCTAACGGGTCTGTATCGAGTTAACAGCTTATTTCTATCGGCTTGCACTTATTGTTAGCTGACAATATTGCTAAGGCCATTGCATTTCGTCACTTTAATGGATTTGAGTTACCAGATAATTGATTTGTAGTTTGTATACGATGACTTATTTATGTTCTTATTGTTTATGGGTACATTGATTATGTTTAATAATTGTTTGACTATTTATAAGGTATTTATTTGCTTATAATCAAATCAATTGTTATTGCTCTAGAATGAATTTCTGTTATTTGAAAATAACTAACGATATTTTATATTGTTCTGCAATATAATAGAGAATGCCCATTATAATCTCTATTATATCAACGTTCATTAAGCGAGTAGCATTAAAAAGAAATCTCGGTTTTAAGGAATTTCTTTTTTTCGTGAGATCCTTGAGTATAATAATAATTAAGATCTTCGTTTAGATGTACAGTGTAGGTAAACATTGTGAAACAGGAGATATAATTATAATATTTGTATGAGAAGATTACAAAAAGCTATAATTTGATAAAAAATTATTTAAAAAGATTTATTCTTATTTCAAATGAAATGATAGAAAAAGAATTGTTAAAAGAATTTATTTGAAAAAAACATCTCTTTATCCACCGTGTAATTTGTCTCATTCTCAAACAGCTCGCACCCGCCGATTTTCTTTACGGGGGCTAATTAAGGACGAGTGCGGCTTAATGATCGTGGAAGGAGCTACATGGCATAAAAATAAAAAGAATCGTCCAGAGAATCGGAGAAGGACAAATCTCGTATTATCGCGAAGAATGGAGATCTCTGTACTCCGTTCTCTTATTTAGTTAATGTTTTCTTCTTTAAATTTAATTTTTTACCACAGATATGACTCTCTCGGCGAAGAATTCAAATGATACATTTAGTCACGACATTTCATATTTAACATATTAAATATAAAATATTTAACATTTATTCATATTATCAAATATTACAAGCTCGTTTCTCCCAAATTCTCAATCCACCACCAATATAATTTCAATTTCTATATCTAACTCTTCGCGTATCGATCCTCCCAGAATAAATCTTCCAATCTTCATCCGTATCGTCTCAATCCACCAATATCTATCTATCTATCTATCATATCTAACTATACCTGTCTCTGGTGCGAATGCACGTACGCTCGCATCGAGAAAATAATTGGGCGATAGGGGAACAATGGCCGGTGCTCTCCTCACCTCCCACCCAACCAACCACGTACCCCCACCTTACCATCATCACAATTCTCCCACCCTACGCACCTCCCACCCTACCACCCAGAATCTCCTCACAGTCACCTCTCCCCACCCATAAACTCCCTACTCTACCACCTAGAATCTCCTCACAGTCACCTCACCGTCTCCCCACCCTATCCCACCCATAAACCCCCTACTCTACCACCCAGAATCACCTCACAGTACCCCCCACTATCCAAGCCCAATACCCTAGCACCCCATTCACCGGGTGCCCGGGCAATCCGAGCATTGTTCCTCGAGGTCGTCAGGATGGATCCACCGGCGTTTCCGCTTACGAAGAATCGGAATGATTTCGCGGCTGCACCGGCTGGACGAAAAATTTCAAATGGTGGGAGCGCAAACCGGCTTTTTCCATTTCAATTTAAATCCGCTATCGTCCCGGTGCCGTCTCACGCGTTGCTCTCCGCTGGTCGCATAAAAGCTCGCACGGTGTGAATAGAACGGACTTTGGTAGGGTGTTCGGATGGCAAAGGGTGGGGGGTTTATGTCGGATGTCTTATAATCGGGAATTCAATTTATTATTTCCGAAAAAATTGGGTATAACTAGTTTATTGTAGAAGGAAGGTGAAAGTTTGGGATTGAAAAATTTTTATTGATTAAGTTATTTTATTATTGGATTGGAATGGAAAATTGTAGGGGAGACCGGGGCTAAAAGTCCCAGGGGCAAGTTGTTCCAGTCGTAGTTTTGGTATCTTAGGATGGAAGGGGAAACGCGTCCGGTGCATGGTGTACAGGTCTTAGCGAGTAAAAAAAAGTAACGTTTGTTTTTATCATTAGTTTTCGACAGAATTCAGGTTTTTGTTCATGATGCAAACATCAGGATTTTTGTCAAAAATCGATGCATCTCGAATTTGCCCGATCAAATACTCGTTCGAAAGAGGAAAGTCTCTAATTTACGAATATGCAAGTCGCGTTTCGATAGGATGACTGGTTAAAAAGTTACAGCAATTTTTCTCTTGAAAATGACCCATACTCCGACACTTAACAAATTAATTTCTCATCATTGCTTAACGATATCGAAAAACGGACACCGGGACAGTATTCTGCATGCTTTCTTCTTTCTAAATCTTGATTCATACATCAGGATTTTTGTCAAAAATCGATGCATCTCGAATTTGCCCGATCAAATACTCGTTCGAAAGAGAAAAGTCTCTAATTTACGAATATGCAAGTCGCGTTTCGATAGGATAACTGGTTAAAAAGTTACAGCAGTTTAAAGCTTGAAAATGACCCATACTTCGACACTTAAAAGATTAATTTCTCATCATTGCTTAACGATATCGAAAAACGGACAACGGAACATGGTTCTGCATGATTTTATCTTTAAAATGAGCCATTAAACATTGAAATCGGCGGTGGTGACCATTTTGGCAAAAATCATGATGCATAGGTCAGGATTTTTGTCAAAAATCGAAGTTTCTCGAATTTGCCCAATCAAATACTCGTTCGAAAGGTGAAAGCCTCTTCTTTACGAATATGCAAGTCGCGGTTCGATAGAATGGCTGGTTCGAAAGATACAGCAGTTTTAAGCACGAAAACGACCCATACTCCGACACTTAAAAAATTAATTTCTCAGCATTGCTTAACGATATCGAAAAACGGACACCGGGACAGTATTCTGCATGCTTTCTTCTTTAAAATGGGATATTAAACATTGAAATTGGCGGTGGTGTCCATTTTCGCAAAAATCATGATGCATACATCTGGAGTTTTCCTTGGAAACCTTGGAAAACTTGCCCCATGGCGTGAGACAACTTACCCCGCAGCGGGGCAAGTTGTCCCAAAAAACTCGTTTGCTTGAAATTGAAAAAAAAACGTGTTAAAAACTTCTCAATGCAAGCGGAAAGATTTCTATGTATTGCTAAGAAGTTGAAGTTTATGTTGGTCCCCAAAAAATTCGAAAATATAAGCTACAGAAATCTGTAGAAACAAAAAACCTAAAATTGGGACAACTAGCCCCGGTCTCCCCTATATATCACTGGGGTATGTTAATTATATTAGAGAATGGTAATAGTTTGTTATTAATATATTAGGAATTATTATTATTTATCATCTATCGTAGATCATGAAACTACATTTAACACTATAATTCCCTTGAGAACACTCGAAATTCATGTATATGCAGGTATTAGAGAATTACGATGTAGGAATCAGGAATAATGTCAATAGGAGATTCACTGGAATATCGTGTAATTAACTCGTCACGATGAATTATGCTCTCGCGTTAAACCAAACCTACGTTGACAACCGATATCACGATTGCTTTCATTGCAAATTAACGAACCCATTTTCACTGAAATTTAATTATTAAATTCGTTCGAAGGTGGGGATTAAGATATTAAAAACCAAACATTTTTATATTTTTTTTGAAAGTAACCAAAGAAAAGAAGAAGGGAAACGTCAGGAAGCATTCGTATCGACGAAAAAGAAAAAGTCGTAAAAGAAAGTTGCAAAAAAAAGAATCGTAAAAGGAACAGAAAAGGAACCCTAATAGGTGAAATCTTTCGTTGATACCAACGGAATCTTGTTTATCGACGTGGCACCGCGTTAAGGGATGAGAAAAAGTGTTCAACTGGAAGGGACGGTAAAATAATAGCAAATAAAATGGCGGTCGTAGCTCCGTTCGGCCTTCGGCAATTCGGCCTGCTAGCAGCAATTTCGTGAAACTTTCGAGGTAACCTTTGACCCAAAAAATAAAAGAAAGGATAAAAGATAGAAAGAGCGAGCTAGTGAGTGAGTGAGCGAGCGAGTGAGTTTGATAGGACATAACACAAACGATTTCTCTCTACTTTTTCTTCCTCCAGTTCTCCGTATTCTTCTTCTTCTTCTTTTTCATTTTATTCTTCTTCCGTTTTACCAGCATCTTCGCCAGCATCTCAGTTTCCGTTCATCGAGAAGTGTTCCTCCATCTGTTCGAACAACCGGCGAAAGAAAGAGAGAGTAAAAGAGAAAGAGAGTAAATTACCCGTATCGAAGAGAGTTCAGGGGATCAGCTTTCAACGCTTCAATGGCTGTTACTTGCTTCGTGAGGATCTTGGTTAAGGCGTTTGGATCCGATTAACGAAAACACGATTTTAACGAAGTGACTGGCAAATTGGAAAACGGCGAGGAGGGAACGGTTTCATTGATTTTCTCACGTTAGTCTGCTTTTGTTCTTTGATAAATGGTTTTTTTGTTTATCTTTATAAAGCCAGAGCGAGCAGATTGAGTGAAACTTCGATGTAGAAAATTAATGAACATTTGTTCTGGATTTGAATGGATGGTGTAATTCGTTCGGGGGAAATCATTTAAGTGATTTTTAATGAATAATATTTTTGATATTATATACAAAAAATAATATATTCAAATACATTTTTATCTGAAATTTTACTTCTAGCTTCAAGTTTTTTTTATACTTTTTTTCTTCATAGAGAAAAAACTGGAATCATACGAATTCGTTTCGCTTAAATTCGCGAGGAAACGATCGCTCTCGCATGCCATTCGCCCGCGAATGTTTTGTAATGTTAATATCAGTCAGCGGGCGAAATTTTAACGCTCGAGAAAGTTCGCTTTTATCGCGAGAGACTCGCAAAAGCGCGAGTCGGGATCGGTTAACGAATTAATGCCGCGCGAAAGAGCGGACTTTATTACATACCATGCGATAATACTCGGGCCTTTTGTTAAATATTATACGTTGGAACGATGTGGGAGATCTTGATCTCGCATGGTACAAACGTATATTATAACGAAATTATGTTACTCTATTGTTAATTGTTATAAAATATCATTATGTTGTATTTACGACGAATATGTTACCCCGAAAAGCGATCGATCTCTTATGGAACAGCTAACGGAAGGCACGTATTTTTCATGGAATATTTTTATTGAAAAGAGAAACAAAAAGGATACAAAAAAGCAAAGAAACCGTAAGTAAGCGTTTACCGTAACAAAATTTCTTCGAAAATGAAACAAAGTGGAAAAGAAAATAAAAGACAATAGAAAAAGCAAAGAAGCCATAAGGAAAGTTTGTATTTTTTAATAAAAAACATTTTTCTCTCGCTTACATTAAAAACCTAGCCACCACGAAACCACCACCAACGTCAACGAGATAAAAGGTTTTGACTCGCGTACATTAAAAGTTATAAAGAGCTGTGCACGGCCATCGTGTCTTAGAAACTACTTCCGGAAACGAAGAACCTTTGAAAGAAACTCCGCGTGGAGCTGTCGAGAAAAGAACGTCGATGGTAAAGGGCAAGTAGTAGGGGGAGGTAGAGGGAAGAAGAAAAGAAGAAGTTTGGTGACGAGCTCCCGCGTCGAAAAGTATCTTAAAAAAGAAAACGAATAATAGGAAAGATCGAATCACCGATGACTGATTTGATGAAAAATGACAATGAACTTGCAAATTTTCTTTCTTTTACGACACTTTTTCCAAATTTCCAATCGACCAATCATATTACGATCGAAATTCTATCATCAAAAGTTGAAAACTAAATTCCCAAGAAAGTTTGACCGCTAAAAATGGCAGATTGCCCCATTAAAAGCTGAAAACACTCGAAATTACACATTCGACAGTATGAAGAGTGAGTAGGGGTTGGGTTGCACTCCGCTAATGGAGACTCGTAAAATCGTGCAATTCGCCAATGAGAATACCAGCCTCGAGGGCTGTGCTACCACCAACCTTACTTCATTCGTCCTCGTCTTTCGTATCCTTTTGTCTCCCAAGACTGTCTTCGTCCTTGTCGTCCTTTCACAGGACCTTAAACTTGTCGCCGGTACAAAGACGACGAGTAGTAACGCGGCTCGAGGCACATAGAAACCCTTCCCTCCCTTTCTCTAGCACACTCGTACAGTTAAACGTTCTCTATCCTTCTCTTACTTCTACTCGCGCAGAGTTAAACGCGAACGCACATTTCTTGCTCGCTTCGCGAACTTGGTCTATTACAGCGAGCCAATTTCACGGGGCCAGGACGATCCTACGACACGCTTATAACTCGACGAACCGCTAAATGTGCATCCGCAATGAGAAACAGCCCGTCGCGGGTTATTTCGGAAGGCTTTATAATTAAGCACCGAGTTCGGGTTTAAATGAGCGCGCGCTAGAATTCGCTGATACCCCCTGGCGGATAGGATTAATACTAAATCACATTTCGACACCCTTTCATCGTTGATTAGGCCCCCAGTTGTCCCCTAAAGGAACCTGAAACTATAATGTAGGAAGGATAGATACAAGGAGTCCGAATGGTATATGCTCTCTATATGGAGTACGAACTCAAATGAGAGAACTGACAGAATTTGCCTCGTGAGTTGTACCTACAAGGTTTCATTTTTTCACCACCAGAGTTGCTAGATTCCCTTTTGTACTTATTTCCATTATAAACTGTCACCTTAGCCCCGCCCACCGATGCTGTTTTGGCACATATAGTACACTAGCGCCCTCTTACTTTTGGATAATATTTGCCTAGATGGAGCTAGTGTTCATTGTGTTGTCTCCATGATATTTAAGTTCACAATAATGGATCCAGATAATAGTTTATTTTTTTGCCACTGGTGGCGCTAGTTCCACGGTAAACCAGATGGCGCTGTTTGCCTGGTAATAACAGATTATTATTAGATTTCTTTTTGAATCTTTCTACGAGTTGGGTTGTATCTTATAAATAAAGATAGTGGTAATAATCTACATAAATATAGTTATTAATACTTTAATAGCAACGTACAAAACTTTTATAACCTAAAACTTAGCGAAAGTTACGAGAGAATTGATGAAAACTCGGCTGAAAGTAACTTTTCCAAGTTTTATTTCGAATCGACGAGAAATCGATGCAAGTTCCTATCGACGTCTCCGAGTTTCTATGGATTAAGACGATAGATACGTCTATATACGATATATATGTAGATATATCTGGACATATAGATACACAGAAAGATAGATAGATAGACCGAGCGAGTGAGAAGGAATAAGAGAAATCGTAGAGAGCAGAGATGGAACATAGAAACCAAATCCAAAACGCGAACTTGCAAGGGGGCAGTGTACGTGTCGCGTATCCATCACTGTCCCAAGCCATGGAGAAGGTTCATCGAAGTTGTTTCGCCAACTGGATTTCGTCATTGTCGAGAGACCGAGCGTTAGCTCGGGATATACTACCATGGCCTTCTAATACCATTAATTTCATTACGGAATGTACGCTACACGCTTAAAGATATACATATATAGGGTGTTTCACTTAGCTCATATACTTGAGATATCTCTGTTGCGTTTGATGATACAAAAAAATGTAAGAGGAAGAAATCCTTTTATTCGAAGTATACAATGTGTTTGCTAACACGGAAATTTTTTTATATTTTTTCTTGTCTCCAAAGCGATAGAGATATTTAACGTGATGCAGTTAGAACACACTGTATACGTAGGTTTATATATCGAAACAATTCCAACTCACCGTTTCTACCACGATTTCGACGTAGTCCACGATTCCTCTTCCGTAAGAGTTTCTTCTCTTAAATCGATTCACCTACGAACGTACGATCGAGCTGAGCTCTAAAGGGGCATCGATTTTCGGAGTAAAAATGGGGTGGTGTCGTTTGCTTCGTTAGGGATTTATTTGGTCGTTGCTAGAGCAATCCTGCACACATATACGTTTATATACTGGAAGATATATGTATGAAAATTCACATAAAAATGCAAACACGATCAAATTAACAATTTCACGAATGATAATAAAGTTTATGAAAGATTTATATTTTGCAATTATGTCGCAATGCTACTTGATTACAAATTGTACTTTATTCAGCTTCATATCGGAGGCAAAAAATACGATAAGAAAAACATCCCCTTCGTTGTAGACGTAATAACGTATCCAGCAGTCGTCCAGCCAACGTCCATCGAAATGTCACATAAAATTTCATTTCATTTCGCTTTATATTCTCGACGATCGGTACCACCGGCTTATGCGCAAAAAATTTAACGGGCTAGTGGATGCTTCGGTTGTTTCCTACGAGCTTGCGAATTCTCAGGGCATCCGGAGATAAGGGCGCATCCAGCTTTTGAAGCTCAAACGCGGACTCAGGATTGCGAGGTTATCGAATGAATACCAGGGAATACGTCTACGTTTCGAGAGCTTTTTCCTCGGGTTGGCATTTGTCTTTGACGACGACGAACGAGACGATTACAAAGCCGAACGATGTTAAGATATCGGATTTAGTATTATTCGCGATATTTCGGGATTTGCTACATTTTTAATAGAAAATTTAATGGAACTTTGGAATAAAAGTAATAGGAAATTTTATGAAATTATATCATTTGTAATAAAAAATGATTCTTTAAATATCCATATTTCATTGGTGTGATGATAAACGTATAATTAGTAGTGACAAACTTGAAATTGAAATATCACGATTAAATCTTCACGAACTAATGCGAAACTAGATGAAATCTAATCTACTCTTTTCTATTTCTCTAATCCTAATGTATTTTTCTTCTATTTCCTTTCTAGCTTCCCTCTCCTCTTGCTCTTTCCAGCCTTAATTCTGAGCTTCTTCTTTCCTGACCCACTTTCTTCTCCATTTCCTTCGGCATCTACGTTCTACGCCGTTTGCAATGTAATATACTCGCTAAAAGTCGGACGAAACTCGACGTGGATGGCTTTAAATCTATTATATTAGAAATTCGAGTGAAGCTCATACATCGCCGTGCATTAAATTTTCCATTTGTTGTAATGCAATATTATATACAGAATCTGTATATTGAAATTTAGAGTTACTTGTGCTAAAATGGATTGAATAGAAAATTATGAAGTTCCAGTTCCTGTTGCAAATCCGTTAATTTATTTCTAGGAAATTAAACATGTTTTGTTTCAAACTTGAGGATTGTAAATCCCGTTTGCATAATCACGTTCTAAAGTTCAAGAAAAAAAAAAAAAAAACAATTATTTCGACTTGACAATAGTTAGGTATTCACTCGATCGATGTAGTAGAAAAGTATATATATATATGTATATCCAATGGTAGATAGCACAAAGAAGATCGTTTCCATCGCGCGAAAAGACTCGATTCCAAAGCAATTCCGTCCGTTAATGCTACCTCGATACGGTGAAATCGAACCTATTCAACTCGATGCTACTGAAATAATGCCGAAGCCATGAAGGAAAAACTAATTCGGTGAGAGTGTCGAAATGCTTTCCGTATGTAGCTTACAATTCACGTATACCTAAATTGGTATCCAGTATGAGTATCCAATGAGAAAATACTTAGCACGCGTTTAAATAAATCAATTCACACACTATCTTGAATTGAAATCATCTTTAAAACGTATATGCAATTTTACATTATTCAAAATTCGCGCCATTGGAACTCACTAATCGAAAAATCTTAACCTCAAATAGTACTACAATCGTTCATAATTGTCATCAGAACAGTACACTCACCTTTCCTAAAGCCATCTACCAGTCAACGTTTGATTTATATACTTCCTGTTCGTAGAAACAACTTCGCGTGAACGATAATAATAACATTAATAACGCTCAAGCCTTTTTTTCCTGGCAGCCATTAGTCGTTTAGTTTTGTTTTAAAACGTCGCGGCGCTGTCGGCGCTAGAAGAAGAAACGGAGCTAATCTCACGCGAAAGGAGTCGCCATCGCTGTCATGGCCGCCGCAGCCGCGAAAATTGAATTACTCATACGTGTCGTGTGCCAGGATGCGCACGGATAAATTCGCCGCCGGCAGAGACGCTCGCCGTCGCGACGACGATCTTCGCGACGACGACATATTAACGCGTTATATACCTCCTGGCTTCGTCGTATGTACACGCCAACGCGAGATAGCTCATAAATCCTATAGCCATTATTGTACAGGGCATTAAAAATGAAATGGGGATGGGAAAAAATTGATAATGATCGATTGGTAAAGTTATTTTTTATGTGGGATGATGAACTATACAGCATTACTTTAAAAAAATGTATTTTATATTTGTTCATAAAGTAATTGTTTTTTCTGGATCATTAAATTTTTATATTAAAACTTACTGAACTATTAAAAGTTTTTTTTTGTCCACAAGAAAGAAACAGGGAGCGATAAAAGATATCGCGAAAACGATATCAATGATTCCCTTCTTCTGTAAAATCGGAAAGCTCGTTCGCTTTTCGCGTCTTCTCTCTTTCGTTCGATCTTTTACGTTTTCTTAGCTTAAACAAATATTTCACGAGACTCGGTCACAGGAAGATAAACTGCTTTGCAGAAAATGGGTTCCGTTCATGGCGAGGAGTTACCCTTCGTCTTTGGCGCCGCTTTGGTCGACGGATTCGGACACTTTCCGAAGAATTACACGCGATCGGAGATGGCACTGTCCGAGAGCATAATCCAATACTTCGCCAATTTCGCTAGAACCGGGTAAGTCTATCCCAATTGATTCATTTCTATTAGATATTTACATAATCTTTGTTGTATTGCTTTCGGGAGAAATTGTTATATATTTTTTAAGAAGAATTTCTCTAGTTATTAAGAATTTTTGCTACTTATTCTCCAGTATATTTGATTCCATACCTAATCATAACTGTTTAAAGATTCTTCTCGCATTTTTTTCCTTATAAAATCAAGATACCTCTGTATTTCTTTCTTCTTCTTTCTTGCGGTGTGTCGTATCGTTATCGAGACAAGAAAATTTACATACCCATTAGAAATTCAAAAAGGCCGTATAACATCGATAGAACCATTGGACGTGTATAGTTGAACTCATAGCTCGTTCGAAGCTCGTAGATTCGAACACGGAAGAAGCTTCGTTTCGATGGGATCAAATCTTTCCATGCGATACAGACGAGACGACAATTTCTAGAGGTCTATCGAGATTTGCATGACGGTTACCTTTCGTTCCGATATTCGTGATTATACCAGAGATCATTCGTCTCGCGAGTCGAATCGAGTCCGTTAAAAATAATTGCTCGTTCTCGGTAGAGTCAACCATTTTCTTTTTTTTCCTTTCGATCCTACGTGCAAGCTTGTCGAAATTTTTCGATACAAATGAAATTTCGCTGAAAAATTGCGACATTTCTGTAAAAAGAATAGAGAGAAAAGAAAAAGCGTGAAAAAGGAAAGAAAAAATTATTTTTTGTTTTTTTGCCGTGGCCATGACAGAAGGGGCGAATTTTCATCTCTCGCCCTCATGAATATGGAAAATTAGACCTTTCCGGTGGTTTCATTTCCTTTTTTTCCCCTTTTTCTTTCCTTGTTTTTTTTTAAAACGCGCCTCTCTCGTAAATTGATTCCACGCGACGCGGCTGGCGTGACACCACTCGCGTGGCCGTTTCCCGTTTTCGTTTCCCGAATAAGGAAAAACGAAGGTGAGAGGGTGAAAAGCTTCGCGTTGATTTGACTATGGAAAAAATTTAACGAGTGTTCGAGGTATGAGTTCACATAATACAGTCAGTTTTTCATAAAGTGTTCGAATTTATGCACGTTCCATAATAAGATCTTTATTAGTGGGACACTTATTACGTCGAGTAAATCAAAAGCATCTTATAATAAAATATATTTTACACGTTCTATATATAAGAGCCAATATTCAACACTATATTCTACATTTAAATACCGGTATTCGCTGCATATTCTACACTTAAATACCGGTACTCGCTGCATATATTATACGCAAATACCGGTACTCAACATCACCAACGCTCAATAATTGCATTCAATTTAAGAAAACAGATAACATCACGCTAGTTATCTTTATATATTAACAATACGGAACTAACTTCGAACAGATGGGCCGATAGGAAGCTCGTATCGTATAACTCGACTCGAAATGGTCTCGTCAGCGGGCAGATCTTGAACGGTAAAGATAACACGGCATCCCTATTCCTCTCCACGCCTCTTCTGGTATCCCACACCACCACGGTCCTCTCTCTCTCATCCCGTAACATCCTCATCGGACGAGAACACGTCTGTACGTGGCTTAGGCCAGGGAGCTTGCACAAACTCGATCCCGTCGCAAAACTAGCAAGTTATTGGCGACATATGCGAAAGTACAGGTACCCATCCTCTCGATGAATATGCAGGAGCGAGCTTGAAACAAGCCGACGACGATATTTCGACACGTTTCACGGCGAAATACCGTGAATCGATACGTACTCGATATTTGGATCGTATACAAGGTGACGCTTTTCTATACGAGGATTTGAATACGAATGTACTTGGTGTTAATTAACAAATTTCTTGGAACACAACCACCTTTATTTATTAATATAATTTTCTATTTAAACAATTTTTTCAAATAAAATTGCAGTAAGAGTTTGTTTATATAAAAAATATTTGAATTTTCCTATGGCAATGATTCGTCCTGTATCTGATACATATGTATATACACCAGTGAACAGACCTACCGCATGTTTCTCTTTCTATCTGCTTCGTGTTATCCTTTCGATTCTATCTTATAGCAAAACTAGGTGATTTTGTACTAGAGAAACTATTGCACCGTGTTAGACTTTGATTTCTTTGAGATTTTGTAGCTTTTGTAAGAGAACCTGAAATAATATAAATTATTACTTTTTTTTAAATCTGAATTACTAGAAAACTGATAACAACAATAATAATAGTCACGTAATAATAAATAATATTTAACAAAGGACGAACGGGGTTGTAAATTTCGTACCTTTTATTACAATAATACGATCAATCTCACGGAAATTGGAAAACGATAGAGCAGGTCTCTAAAATTACGAAACGATTTCGTTCCAAAAGGGGTTGCATTAAATCTGTATTTCGTAGGGATCGTTATTGACCGTGCACACATATTATTACTTGCATAGTCCGCGTATAATAATTTATCACAATTTACGTCCACGCGAGTGCATCGTCACACGTCGTAATTCAAACTTGACCGACGCTAACTCCAGAGATTATCTTCGCTGTCCACCTGGACTCCCCGGCCATCACGTTTATGGTACGTCCACATTCGCGCGTATCGTCCTGTTAACTTCAACGTTTCGCGAGCGATCTCGATTACCGATTTAATCGCATATGATTTGGATCTCGATCGAGAAACGTTTCCATAATCGGGATAAATATTCATTTCAATCGAAAATTAATAGGATGTGTGTCTAATAAGCCTAACTTTTGCATATTTTGTTGCTACGTGAAACGTTAATGGAAAAAATTTATTAATGGATATATATTCATTTTATTATCAAAATTATTATGATATTACGTTTAACAAATCAATATTCAAGAATTTAAGTTTATGGCGTTTGTTATGGTCGTATTTTAACAGTTAAATTTTAACGCCATAAACTTAAATTCTTGAATATTAAATATTAGAAGGTCGATAAACTTAATTATTGTTTGTTTAACAAATCAATGAAAAAATATTATAATTAATATGTATATGTTTTTATTGGGATATTGACTTCTTTATCTATTTTTTCTTACTAGAATGCATAACAAAATTATTTTTATATGACTCGTTTCGTATAGTGAAAACCTATATCGAACTGGAAACGTACGGTAGCAATCGAGAAACAACCGTGGGCTATTTTTTTTGAAAGAGAAACAGAGAGAGATAAATTCGTCGAATTACTCGGTTGCCTCACGCAAGCTCTCGTAAAGCTCGTCTTTAAACCTAAGCTGTAAACTTCGAATCACCCTTCGGACAAGTTCTCTATCCGTGAAAAACACATACGTGGGATTCGTAAGCTCGTAAATGGAATATCGATGAAAATGCGAGAACTTTATTTCGCAGTCGATGAAATGGTATTCTCTTTGATAAAGATGGAAGGATAGGGAATGGTAAGATCGAACCAATCGTAATCTGTAAAAAATCTGTCAAGAGATAGAGAGGAAAGATTATTTTTCACTATATTGCGAACTACTTTCATGGAGATAAGTTGATTAGGGTATGGTTGTACACAAAACTATCTCCTGTTCATAATACTTGACCGATTTTTATGATCGATAGCTTATTAGAAAGCTAAAGGATCAGTCTACAACGTGACTATAATATAATGTATTAAAAATATTACTTTCACTGATAAAATAGCGTTTGAATAGTTTAAACATGATTTTTGACATTGAAATATAATTTTTTTAAAATTCTATTTTATTATTATGTTAGCTTGATCCTTTAGCTTTCTAATGAGCCATTGATCATTAAAATCGGCCAACTATAACAATCGGGACACTAATTCGCGCAAGTACATAGATTAGACACAAGGTGGCACCTGGAAAAAGTGCAAGATTTTAGTTTAAACAATTTTCTAATAGCAATGCTTAACCAATGGCTCGTTCGAACGCTAAAAGATCAAGCTACAAGATAATATAATTTCTTAAAAATGTTGCATTAATTGTCAATAAAGTGTTTTCCCGTTATCGTAGTTTCCATCCTTATCGATACGATCTCAATTACCTTAACAAATTACTCTCCTATTTACACCAACAACAAAGACGATTACCTTAATCGAAACTACCCTTTAACAAGATCTTCATTATCTCGTTACGATAAGTATACATCTGCAGTAAATAAATTTCGAACTTTTTCATTGATCTCTCGAGTTCGATAAGCGCTTAAAATACTATAAATGGCGTACGAGTGGCAAGTTGCCTGATGTTTCGTTTCTTTATCCCTCTTTATCTCTACTCTCCCTCGCTCTATCTTTTTCTGCGATCGTTAAACGTTCCGTAACAATAGCCAAGTGCGAAAGAATAACAGAAAGAAGAGAAACGAACGGATAAATTCGTTCGTTCGCGACCCGGTAAATACGAATCACCGTTCAAATACTCATTTTCTGACGGTTCGAAGCCAAAGGAAAAAGAATAATTTCTTGTTTGTAATAAAAACGAACGCTGAGCGATCGACCGAAGGAAATATGACCCAAAACTCGTTTGCATGATAATAAATTGTTTATTTGCACAATGTAATTCGTGGTGTTATTTTTAGTTAAATAAAACTACGTTCTTCTAAATTTAATATTTACATCATACATGAATATATTCTTTTCCTTCTTTTCCCAATTTATCTGTTCCATTTTATGATCTCTTTTCTATATTCTCGTCTCTCCTTCCATACATTTTATTTTTTTATTTAACATTTTAAATAACGACTTTCAAAGCTTTTATTTCACCCAAAGCTTATTCCAGAGTCACAAAATTTTTCCCATCTCAATAATTTAACAGAAATTAATTAATTTTATTGTTTTGGGTATGACATATCAACTTTTATCTTTTTTAATACAAGTAACAAGCTTATATTTATTTTGGCTTGAATGTATATCCTGTACAAATCGTGTAAGCTAAATTTGACCTACTTCAACATATCCAATCGACTTAAAACTTTGCACACATACGTACATCTAATGACAATAAATTTGTTTTCCATTTATAAGTATATCACATAATCAGATTTCACTCGATAAAATTTTTCTTAACACCATATGTATTTTCGTGTTACATGGGGTTACCTATACCCAAATAAAAAATAAAAAGTATGCAAAAGTACGAAGCAAAGGAGGCATCAACGTAATGGCAGGATGTATGTACATAAAAAGACTATTCCTTGTCACTTCGGCACGATGCTACTACCTACGTACGAAGTCGCTCGCAAACGTGATTTCCAAGCGAATCCGTCCTAATAGAATTTTTCTCCCCCATGCGTTTGGAATACTCTCGTCGTCGAGCGTAAGCTTCGCCATCGTATAGGATACGAGGATACATCTGTCTCCGGTGAACCATGAAGAAAGGCATTATGCCGCGTATGGCTTCCTTTCACTAGCACTTTTTCCCCTAACGATGTGTGTATATATACACACACACATAAGTAATGTAGTCCTATAGGATAGTTTCCTCTATGCGTTCGCGCGCGTGACCGATTTTTTCTTTCACTTTCATGGGATCACACTTCCCTACCGATATTCTTTTACGAGACTTTGATGGTAATGCAGTTTCCTGCTTTTTCTCTATAGGATATTAACTAGGGTTGGTGATGGAGTTCGTGTGGATTTTTAAATTATTTATTTGAAAAGAATATTTGATGTAAGATTTGTTCCATAATTTCTAATTTTATTAGATAGTATTAGATAGTTTTATTAGATTTTATTAGATAGTATTAGATAGTTTGATTAGATTTTATTAGATAGTTTGATTAGATTTTATTAGATAGTATTAGATAGTTTTATTAGATTTTATTAGATAGTTATAAAATTAGTATCAGTCTAATTTTATTAGAAATTATGGAAAATCTTACATCAAATATTCTCTGTAAATAAATAATTTAAAAATCCACACGAACCCCATCACCAACCCTAGTTTCTAATTTTATTAGAAATTATTTTAGTATTAGTATCTTGTATCAAATATTCTTTAAAAAGTATAAATATTCGTTATAGTAATTCACAAATTAGAAGAATTGTTTTAATAGGAACTTTGATCATTTCATATCGATTAATTTCTTTTTTAATAGTTTCCCCTTTATTAAATCTTCAAACCAATGAAAGATTAAGAAAAGCTAAGATAGCTGCGGTAAAAACACAAGGCTCTCGCTGTAGAATCGCATAAAGTCATTACTGAAAAATTTAGTTAAATGCCTTCCATTCAGTGACCTCACTTTACCGCTCGAGAGACAGCAAAAATATAGACGGTAGACGGTTATTACGCTTCACCGTACATATTCTCGGAGCAACGAAACTCCTGAAATCCATTTGCATACTCGGAACATTTGAATTCAACGGAAAATAAAAAAAAAAAACAAAATCTGATCAGAACTAAGCTACCTACCAAATAAAGAGTTCTTCGTTTCGTTCATATGTGAATTTCAGTTACGAAAGGTTAATAATAATTCGAACTTTTACATATTTTTTCGAGTTGAACTAAAGTACCAGTGTAAAGTGTTTAGAAATGTTCTTATATGTTCACGTATTGTCGAGGATGATTTAAGGAAATGTTATAAAAGATATTAATCAATTATACAAGGTATTCAATAATAAAAATATAATCAACCATTTAATAAATGTTCGTGTTTTATTTCATTCCACATACCCGTACGTTCAAACTTATTATTCACTTTTCATACGATATCCTTTAAACTTCGGTTCAACTCATTAATTTATCATTTATTATTCTTCTCGCGCATTCATGTATTATCGCAGAGCAAAATTGTTGAAGTATTAATAAACTCGTAGTATCGAGCTGAGTTGAAAGCATTTAAAATACAAATTATTCAGATGAATGCCTTGTATTTATTAATCTTCTATCGTTATTAAATTGTTCGTAAAACCATTGTCACTCGTGGACGTACGTATTATAATTTATATTATCCAACGTATACCTATAGTAATACTTCATAACACTCTTCGTTTTAATCGAATAAATACTTATTAAAGCGTGTATAGATTGTATTACCAAAAATAAGTACACAAATGAATAGGCAGATTTAGCGTATTTTATAAATTGTTTCTTAATATCATTAAACGCATTTTTGTGTCACGAATACAGGAAAGAAAGTATTTTTGTGTCTGATAATATTTAAACAAAAAAAAAAATAATAATAATTTCAGTAACGTTTTAATAAAATGTTTCATTACATCGAATATAACGTTATTACTACGACTCCAATCATCAGCATTTATCTCGTGGAAGTATTTGTAAAATTCGATATGAATTCCAAGATAGGAGAGAAAAGAGAAACGTATTTCGAAGCCTTATCCGAGAAAATGACGAGGACTTCGGAAGAGGAAGACGAACTCATCGACCTCTTCGTCGTTCCAGCTCGTCTTTAGCTCTCTCGCAAGATTCTTTGCCCTTCGATAACCTCGACCGTACTATCGATTTTCTACCCTTCTTCACTCGACTTTTCCCGACACCCCCGATACTACTGCAAAGTGAGAGAATGGATATCTATCTATCTCTCTCTCCCATTTCGTCATTTTATTCCATTCCATGGATTTAAATAATTAGTTACTCATTTATATCTTATAAGGACAATTTTGTGTTATATTACACATTTTCTTTATTATTATTCTTATTTTCGTGCAATAGTTGAGGAATATAATAAATACAGTTCCTTTTTCACAAACTCTCTCTTACTCGTCGCTTTATCCATTATGCATACCTAGCACAAGATAGAAGAGTCGTCTAAGCATCTAAGCAGCGGTTTACCTGTTGCAAGAAAATACACCAAGTATGCTAGGAACTCGGTCATCTCTAAAATGCGATTAGAATGATCAGAATTCTGAGAGACTTAAAAGTGGTTGTATTGATCATGGTCCCTGAATGATTAATAATAACTTTAAAAATATCTTACTGACACATAGATAATAAAAATCCTAATGTACCCAACTAGCTTGAAAATTTTTTAAACGACGTAAAACTACGTCAGTAGTCGTCAGATGCGTTAGATACCGCTATGACCTCGTATAAACCTCGTAAGACGATAAACCCGTTAAGATGAAAAAAACAAAGACAGTGAAAGTAGTTGACAATGAAAGACGGGAACCACCGAACGGCGAGTAATCAAAGTTAGATCACTCAACTGTTCTTCTCAAGCTCGTCTGCTAGGATATCCTCCTGGCTTTCTTTCGATCGCTCGCGTGAAAAGCCGAGAAAGATTAATGTCCATCGAGAATCCATTTCGAGGTGAGCAGAGTTTAAACACCAACCTCTGTTTACGTATACGTATGTACTTCCCTATGTATGTGTGTCTCCTGTTCTCGTAGATCCAAGAAAAATTACGATTCTCTGATTAATCGACTTCAAATAGATCCGACGCTTTCTTATCGAGTGCATCGGCCCTTTAACGATCTTTCGAACATCCGAACGGATTAAAATTCCAAAGAGGTTTGGTCAACGCTATATTCTTCACTTAAATACCGGTATTCGGTGCATATATTATACGCAAATACCGGTACTCAACATCGATGTTTATTATATTGATTATTTTAATAACAAACACTCGTCTAATTGATGGCCCAAGTTGCCAAGAAACAAAACAAATTTATATAAATTGCCCTCTTAAGGCTTAATCCGGTACTGGCCCTGATATCGTAACGATCTTCCAATTTTTATTAATTTTATTTAGCAATGGGGTTTGGAATGGAATCGTTCAAGCATGTTTTCGAGAACCACTAATAAGCGATTCGCAGAACTTGCACGCTCCTGTAATACGCAATTAAGCCCTACAGTTCAGCTTCTATCTCTCTCACTCTCGTTCATTTTCTGATTCGGCAAGTTGCATGTACGGATTTCACGGTTGCAAATCATACGAGAGGGAAGTAGGAGAGAGACCATGAGTATGGGAATATTCCAGAGTAACATTACCAGCATCATTACACATCAGTGGATGATGTGCTGGCTGGTTACAGGACTCTTCCTTCCTCCGGCAAACTGTCTTCCTATATCGAATACGTGTTTATATACTTTATGTATATATGTAAATTATATATGATATTTTGAAAGGGTTGCAAACTGTAAATGTTATTATACATGATCATCAAATTCCAACTTTTTATCACTATTTGATCATAATTTTATTTAAGAATTAAACAAAAAGTTTAGAGTCCGTAAAATAAAAAGAACGTATCTGATAACGGTAAGCTCCAATCGTTCGAAACAACGCATTGCACGAATATATTAATATATTCGTTTATAAAATTGTCGTATTCCAACAAAATATTTTTATCTAACATTTTTATTATACCTTTTAATTCCGTATCAGTTTATATCCAGCGCAAATAACCGATCAACACGGGAGAAAAATACGGAGCATATTTGGCGCGTATCCTCTTTAATTCTCAAGTGGCTCCGATTAAACCAATCAAATGCCGTATTAAATGTTCTGCAAGCGATAATCGATAGCGCGAACAGAAATAACGATTTCTCTCGTGTGTGTAAAATGAACGAAGCAATAAATCTACAAGCGGATTATTTATTTCTTTATTAAATATTCTCTATGATCTCACAAAAGAAACAGAGAGCTATAAAAATGATAAAAATTGATAAAACCGTGATAAAAAAAATAGGACGTTTAAATAAAGAAAGGTTTTTCGAAAGTTTTTTTAACGATTGGAAGGATTATATTCAGTTATGGGGAAATGTTTGTACAATTGCACAAAATACCGTGTGAATACCGTGTGAATACCGTGTCAAAAAGACAGTCATGACATTTTTTATGACACTATTGTGTAATTTGTACTTTTTTCTATTTAAATATTTTATTATTATAACAATCTATTACTTAACATCGGTATTACCTTTTTGAGGGTAAACTGGTGAATATTGTTATTAGTATTAGCATGGTATGCCGTAATTATCTACCAAGTTGTTTCAGTCTTCTCTTTCGCTCTCTCTTTTTCTGATTGCAAGCAGTTTACACATTCTTGGCGGACACGTTTCCGAGTCTACTGCTAATAGCAATGAAAGGAGTCCACGTTTGAACTGTAAGGGATGTCTCGCGTACTGCTAAAGGGTGCACCACCCTTTCTCTCTTCTTCGCTTCCTTTCTTTCCTTCTATCCATCTGTCTCACTCACTCTCTCTTTCTCTTTTTCGTCTTTCTACTCGTCTCGAAACTGCACGAACAGCAAAAGACCCTTTATGCGCTCGTGTTCGCACATTTCGTCGCTCGTACTTTAATTTCGGCGCGATTTCGATTCTTCTAGCTTTTCTCTATCTCTTTCTTTTGGTCTCTTTTTTTTTTGCCTTTTCTCTCTTTCTCACTCTCTCAGAAACGAGAAAAGAAGTCATTTGTCGAGTCGCGAACAATCGAAATACGCTGCCTTCCTCAGCTAGCGGATTAATGACCGGAAGCTCTCATATTAACGCGCGAGGAATGCTTAGGACAGTGGCTTGCAACTTTTTTAGGTGATGGCATCATTTTTTTTTCCTGTGAAAAAATTCCTTCTTGTCTAGTAAATACAGTGGTATCTTCACTTATTACGAATATCCAAATTACACATCAAAAAATTCTATAAAAAATGTTTTTTGTTTTTTAAACTACAAATTAAAGGACATTGATAAAGAGATACTTCTTTTATCGAAGCAGCAGAACATTTTTGTCCAAATCAATGATACGAAATGACGTCCCTTCGTGTTTCCTTAACATGAAACACTAAAAATCCAATTAACCGACCACGCTATCTCGCGAAGCTCCTTATTTCCTTCCTTTACGTTAAAGAAACATTGAACGTAAACCCAAAGTCGATTAAAACGAACGAAGTGCGAAGGAATCGATCGATGTCCCGATCGGTAAACTCAGCTAACATCAATTGAAGCTTTTTCCACCTTTGATCTCCTTTTAGAGGGAGCAACGTGGAAAGGTATCGTTAACGGTGGGCTCCAGCCAACGTTATGACGTTATGGGTATAAAACGATGGACCTTGATCTCACGCTTCACCGAGTTCATGCTCGCACGATCAAGTTCGAATATACAGAGAGAAAGGATCCAAAACCATAAGGAATTTTTATATTCTGCCTTCGAGCGAGATAAACAAGAACTCCTTCCTAGTTTATATTTTTTATTCGATGGCTGATAAAAGTCCAGATGTGATTCGTATAGCACGAATATTTGGAACACAAAAATTGTTCTAGCGATCGTTGGAACATGTTCTATAAATATCCAACAATTGAAACAACTCGTCAAATTACCTTATTATACAAGCATTACCTGTTAGTTTCAACAGCTGACGCCAAAAAGTGCAAGGGCATTTCATTTTTTCTTTTTCTTCTCCTTCGCTTTTACCTTCGCCTTTAAACACAGCTTGTCCCTCATTGTCATCGGAGTGCTCTACAAACACTAAAAAAGAAGAAACTGGGTAATGCGACTTGTCCCTTTCATTTAACACGCTTTTTTTCAACACTATGATATTGAAATTACAAGTGACATGGAAAGTTATGTAATATACAGGGTGGTTTAATAAAAACTTATATAAAATAACTAGTTACCTATCGGTTGTATTAAAAAACGATCGAAGTGAATTATATTACACTTGTATGGACTCGTTCAGAAGGATACAATTTGTTAAAACAATAAAAAATAATTTTTATTCCATCACCCTGTAAAATAACAAGACAACAGTTAGAAACACGTTCCTGAAAGCATAGAGACACAACCGGATAAGGTTTAACAGTGCACGGATCTTGTAACTACACACCTGAGAATAATCTATAATGCAAAGGGCAAGCTCGGGTTTGCGATCGTCCCTTCATCAGCAACACGGCTCAATGAGAGACATTATAAACCTCTCTCTCTCTTGTCGGTGTTAGATCTCCGTCTAGACGATCCAATGTCTCTTCCAACATAATTCTATCCTTAGGTTCCTTGTTATACGACGAGTCTCGTCACACATATACTAGTGCACATGCATGTAGGCGTATACACATTTATGCAAACATTTACACGAAAACGATCAGACTACATACATGTACATACACTTACAGTTATTTATGTGAACGTTTACACGAAAATCAGAAGATTATGTATAGTGTATATACGTGTATAAGTGTACATAGACTAATTTATGTATGCTCTTACATGAAAACGATTCGTTTGTATAAACCTATACATGCACGTTACACTTATTTATGTGAACCCTTACACGAAAACGATCAGAATACCGTACTAGAGCTTTACTCCTTTCTCAAGGAACACACACTACTCTAGTAAGATCAACGTGCGACACTCTAAGACACGTAACAATCCAAGAGTTTACGGTAAACTTGAGATAGTACATCTAACAGTAGCAGTTAAATACGATGATTTTGTGATTGTTGAACGAAAGAAATTCTTGTGTCAGTGGTAGTGTTCATGTAAAATTGTTTTACCTTTTTAATAGCAGCTATAACACTAGTGCACAATTTGACTTTATTTTACCTAATATTTTATTATTATCATGTTTTTTTTTTTGTACTAAAATGTACTATTATTTTTTATTTCTTTGATCTCTGTTCCCTCAATTTTTATTTTAAAAAGGAAGGAAAGACCTTAAAACCACATAATTAGAAGAAAATAGCAAGAAATATTTAGCTAGAATTAAACACACACGTAGTTACGATCACACGCGAGAGATGAAGTCTGTCGAGAGATTAAAGGTAACTCCTAAGTCCTGTTAAATAAAATACTCACGGATGTGTCCTACTTTCGTGTCTCTGGCAAGTTTTCGACATAAGTATGGAAGGTTCGTAGATGGGAGAGCACTGAAAGGTATATCAAAAAATAATTTTCACCTAATTTTTTTTTTTTTTTTTAACTTTGATTTAAACATGTGCTCGATTTTTATAATTTTTTATATTTTTGATAAAAAGTTAGAGAAAATAGAGAAAAAATTGAGAAAGAGAGAGACGTGACATCAAAGGACGTCGAGAATATAGGGAATACAAGGAAAATGTAGAAGGCTTTGGTAAAGAGACCTTGGCAAAGGGCTAAGGTACACCTAAGGTATACCTACACAGTGAAGGCTAATGTAAACTGACTAAAGCGTGTATTACTTCCTGTATTACTTCGAAGGAACGCTACCGGCTAGAAACCATGAAGGGTCCACAAGGACGAATTTGTCCTGCGTTGGATATATCGACGCTGTTAAAGTACTTCAGACACTTATATTTATGGCAAAAGTTATATAACATATTAAAAGATAACAACTAATATCTGTGTTATTTAAAATGATGATTTATAAAGATGATTATTATTGGTATCATTTTTTACACTGTTTTATTACATTTCTAAATTTATTTCAACATTCTGTTGTTATTAAATGTTGAATATTCTTTTTCTTTTACAGAAATCCAAATAGTGTCGATCATCACACGAGAAACGACACACTTTTACCAGCAAGTAGAGAAAGAAGTCGTTTTCGGGATCTCACGTGGGCGCAGTACGAACCAGAGCATCAAAAATATCTCGAAATGGGTGAGTGAATTTATAATGATCTAAATAGTTGGTACGATCGAATAGTGTCTTGATGTTCTTAACCAATACATAAAAGTACTTCATAAAACTCACAGCTCACGTACTTCGTAATTTTTTGAACTTTTAACTCCCATTTTCCACTTTTTGCGGTAAAAGACTTAGCTCGACGATGAAGAAGAGTAGAACCTCTTTTGTAGAAAATTTCACGTTCTATAACTTTGTTAAAAAGTTATTTTCGCGTAGGTGCACTCGATCTTTGGTTATTTACAAGCAAATGATTTTTATTATCATTTTCTCGTTATAAATTAAGATATTTAATTCATTTTTATAATACTTTGCTTACAATTATTTTGTATTTTGAATTATATTCTCTAATTTTGTAATATTCACTGTTCTCTCTACCCCCTCAATCTGTAGAAATCGCATTAAAACGCACGCAAATCGATACAACAAATAAAGATCGCTTTAATCCCGAGCACACCGATTGAATTTTACCGAAAACAAATTATTCGAGATGAACATTGACTATTTTCCCGTCGCCGTAATTTTATTTAAGCCAATCGTCGAACGATACGCGATAATAACGTTAATGGCAGTGGTATCGTGATCATCCTCATCATCGTCATTGTCGTCATCGAGAAAGAGGAGAACTTAATGAATTTCGAATATAACGATAACAATGAATCACACTTAACGGTAACGTTTGACAAAATGGCCAATAGCGTGCAATCGGCAAAACGATCGACAGTCCAATCGTGCCAGTTATGTTGGCTATTATTCCATTATTAACGAAACGATTCTCTGATACATTTTCGATCCTGCTTCCACTACATTTACGTGTTATACGGTTCGAGTGGTTTAAAGACGATGGCATTAAATAATAGTATTATGCATTATACAGGGTTTTCCACGTAAATGTGGAAGTTACCTTAATATCTTCTTTATTTGTTATTACATAATAAATATTTTTAATGCAATATAAATGGTATCACTTTTTTTTCTCAAGAACTTTCAAAGTCGAGATATAAGTGACTAAAGATATTTAGATGGACCATCCTGTATGAATACTTATATTTTTGTGAAATTTGTGATTGACAAATAGACAAATGATGAAAAAGTAGTTCTATTAAAAACAATGTTTCTATTAAATAGAGAATTAGTTTTATCAAACAGCATGAAAGATTAGAGTATAAGTAAACATTTGATATTTTTCTCATGAATCGACGAATCGCTCGATGAAGAGCGTGCAACATTTTTCGCAGTGAGAAATGAAAGAATAAAAAAAAAAAGAACGGGAGAAAGCGAATCGAAAAGTATCTCGACTTTTACTGTTTCAAAAGAAGAACTTTCGTAAACGCCGCCAAAGTTTAGAGAGCGCCATTCGCCCTTTTACCTTTCGTCCGAAAAGTCGTTTCTCGATCGCTTTGCAATTTTACCCAAAGACGAGTAAAAATCCCGAAGATTGAAAAACCGTGCTGGAGCTTTTTGAAGGAATACACGGGAAGAGTTTATCTTCGAAGCTTCGTTTAAATGCTTTACGAGAACTTCGCTCGAAGTTTTTAGAGGACGACTATATATATATATTTTTTTTAATTCGTTAGTACGGACTATTAGAGTTTGAAAAATTCAAAATACTTCCAATGTAAAATGGACCACGATATATATATAAAAAGTTGGATTAACCGAGAAATAATTTAAAAAAAAAATCTCTCGAGTTTACGTCACACCGAGCGAACTATAGCGATATAAAATAAAAAAGTAAAAAATCGGATTGACACAAAACGATGCAGCATGCTTGCAAAAAATAGAGAGAAAAAGACGAAAAGAGTGACAAGTCAAATAATGGGAACGATACGCGTGACTTAAATGGATTAGGTAAAGATTATCGGCGTGAACGTTCTCGTGTAACATGTGTACGGTTAGATCGATAGATCATCCTTCGCGTCAATCGACATCGATCGCTTTTTGATGTATGGCCTTCGAAGGATTTCCATTTGAAAACCGAACGCATTCATTTTTCCTCGGGTTAACGAGCGAGCGAAGCAATGTTTTTTGACGCCATAAATATACGCTCCTGGTAACGAATGTGCGGCACTTCTGAAAATCTACCTGTGGTTTTATACAAACACATACTTTTGTTTGAAGTTTTTCATTTATTTGAACATTTTTTTATAGGTGAGATCGGGGCTAGTTGTCCCAATTTTAGGTTTTCTGTTTCTACAGATTTCTGTAGCTTATATTTTCGAATTTGTTGGGGACCATCATAAACTTCAACTTCTTAGCAATACATAGAAATCTTTCCGCTTGCATTGACAAGTTTTTAGAATACTGTGCCGTTCTAAGCATGTAGAATACTGTGCCGTTGTCCGTTTTTCGATATCGTTAAGCAATGATGAGAAATTAATCTTTTAAGTGTCGGAGTATGGGTCATTTTCAAGCTTAAAACTGCTGTAACTTTTTAACCAGTCATCCTATCGAAACGCGACTTGCATATTCGTAAATTAGAGACTTTCCTCTTTCGAACGAGTATTTGATCGGGCAAATTCGAGATGCATCGATTTTTGACAAAAATCCTGACCTATGCATCATGATTTTTGCCAAAATGGTCACCACCGCCGATTTCCATGTTTAATGGCTCATTTTAAAGATAAAATCATGCAGAATAATGTTCCGTTGTCCGTTTTTCGATATCGTTAAGCAATGATGAGAAATTAATCTTTTAAGTGTCGGAGTATGGGTCATTTTCGAGCTTAAAACTGCTGTATCTTTCCAACCAGCCATCCTATCGAAACGAGACTTGCATATTCGTAAAGAAGAGACTTTACTTTTTCGAATCCTGTGCATACATCATGATTTTTGCCAAAATGGTCACCACCGCCGATTTCAATGTTTAATGGCTCATTTGAAAGAGGAAAGCATGCAGAATAATGTTCCGTTGTCCGTTTTTCGATATCGTTGCGGAGTGATGAGAAATGAATCTTTTAAGTGTCGGAGTATGGGTCGTTTTCAAGAGAAAAATTGCTGTATCTTTCCAACCAGTCATCCTATCGAAACGCTACTTGCATATTCGTAAAGAAGAGGCTTTCCTCTTTCGAACGAGTATTTGATCGGGCAAATTCGAGGTGCATCGATTTTTGACAAAAATCCTGACCTATGCATCATGATTTTTGCCAAAATGGTCACCACCGCCGATTTCAATGTTTAATGGCTCATTTTAAAGATAAAATCATGCAGAATAATGTTCCGTTGTCCGTTTTTCGATATCGTTAAGCAATGATGAGAAATTAATCTTTTAAGTGTCGGAGTATGGGTCATTTTCAAGCTTAAAACTGCTGTATCTTTCGAATCAGCCATCCTATCGAAACGAGACTTGCATATTCGTAAAGAAGAGACTGTCCTCTTTCGAACGAGTATTTGATCGGGCAAATTCGAGATGCATCGGTTTTTGACAAAAATCTTGATTTATGCATCAAGATTTAGAAAAAAGAAAGCATGCAGAATACTGTCCCGTTGTCCGTTTTTCGATATCGTTAAGCAATGATGAGAAATTAATTTTTTAAGTGTCGGAGTATGGGTCGTTTTCAAGAGAAAAATTGCTGTAACTTTTTAACTCTTCTCTCTACTCTTCTCTCATATGTAATAATAAAAATGAAGAATATTAAATCTTCTGCTTGTCGTATTAATTTTTTTTAAATATTTAATGACACTTTTTAAAAATTTTATATTGTGTTATTTTAAAAAAGATCTATATTTTTAACAGACAGAAAAAAAAGGAGGTTATCAAGTCGACTGTATTTTTTTTGCTGATTGTGAACCGATTTCAATGATTTTTTTTTAATTGAATAGGCTGTATTTGCAGAGTTGTCCTATTTAAATTGGAAGAAAAAATTCTGTTCCTGGACAAATAGTTAAAAGCCACTACAAACTGAAAAATAAAGTTTTTTACCAAAAAAAAACATATTACAGGTTTATGTTAAACTTGCCTTGGCTGGCACCTACTTAAAAAATAGCTGATTAGGTAGATATTGTAAATATTAAATAATACGTAATAATATATTATTAAAAATAAAAAAAAAATGAAAATATTTCTAATTTTTTCTAATATAGGCAAATTTTTGAAGTCGATTTATATATTTTTTTTTATTAAAATGAGTCTAATTAACCTCTCGCTTTTAAAAAAAAAAAAATGAATATTTTCTCCCTACCCAATTAACGATAAAATACTTCTACAAAACACATATTTTTATGCATAAACAATTGGTATTACGGACAGCTTCACAGACGATGTAAATAAACAGAACGTTAAAAAGAATTTAATGAAAGCCGAACTCCAAGCCCCGTGAATTTCGCGTTCGATCTAATCATCGGCTTTACCAACGTTTCGTTTTATTCCAACGATCCACGTCCATCCTTGTTTATCGCACTTTCGAATCCGTTTCGAGACCGTTTCGGGATTAAATTTACCCGAAGCGAAAACGATTTTCCTTCGGAAACGCGACGGCATTTCCGCAGGGCGATGCCGGCGAACGCGTTCGTTTTTCACCACGAGCCGAGCCGGCATTCGTTTTAATTAAGGAAAAGAAATTAATTTACGCTCGCTGATTACTCCACCAAGCCACACCATGGTACACCACGCCTGGGCCATGGCTATGCCACGGTACGGCGCGTTACGACTGTTCGCCGCTAATACGAAGATATTAATCCTTCTTCCGACGAATTAAATGATGTTTACGCGTGTAAACTTCCTGGGATCTTTGTACTAACCAGAGTGAAGAAAGATGATTCAAAATGGAAAAAAGAAACTGTTTTTTTTTTTTTAATTTTGCAATGAAAAATTGTAGGGAATAAAAATCTATAAAAATTGCTTTCATGAGTTATTAATATTGTTTTATACTTTTGGTATACTAGGAAGTAGAAAAATCGTTTAAAGGATCGTACGAATACTTTCTAGGCACCTTGAATGTGTTCTATGTACATGTATGTTCCTTTTTTCCCTCGGTGAACGTCGATCGAATGATTAATTAACGCTCGATCACGAGTACCTACCATCTATCCTTTTCTTGAAAGATAGCTCGCTAGGCTAGGCCGAAAGGGTCCCCGTTTTCCTGAGTTTCCAAGAGGAAACGCAATCTGCTATCACGACGTGAGAGAGAGAGTGACACGCTCGACAGATTGCACGACGATCGTTTTCCCCTTAAGAGGAAGGAATTTCGAGGGGTCCTTTGGAAAACATCTTCTCCTTTACTTTCCTCTTACCAAGGCCTCGCCCATTTCTTTCCACTTACGGGGATATTTCAATCGACGCTGACGAAGTTGGATGGTTCCATTCTTTCTAAGACGTTTTTTAACTCGTTATTCGAACGATGCTGTTTTTTTTTTAATCAATTTCATATTATTATCAATAAATTATAAATATATTTTATTCGAGTGAAATAGGTATTAATTAAATTTTTCAATCAGTTGGTTGTTGGAGTTCTTGATCAAAATTTTACAGCATGTCCAAGCCTTTAAATTATGTAGACACGTACACTTAACTTTGTATTTTATTTTTATCGATAATTGGTAATTGGGATTTTTCATCACTATATAAAAATCTAAATCATCCAGTTGGCATTTTTTATTATTACACAGTATATCAAACTTCTATCATCGATGTGAGAAAATGTTCGAAAAAAAAATATTCTAACCCCATTTCGTCGAAAGTCATCATCGAAGGGCATTCACAGCAGCTGTGGAACTCACGCTTCGATGATCCGAATTCTACTTTAGCCAAGAACTTTCGCTCGTATCTAAGTACACATATCTATATATATATACATAGACATACACGGATTAGAAAGTTATACGCAAACTCGCCTAATCGATAAACCGCACTCCCCGATATCGGCCCTCTTTAACTATACACCAAACCTATCACGATAACGCGTTAACGCGTTCGCTTTTGGCATTCAGCGCTCGAAAATTGATACCATGAAAAATATATATAGATTGAGTTGTGAGTAATAAATCTTACAAATTGATCATTATTTTGGAATATCTGCAAATAAACATTTATAAATATTTCTTTTTACAATAATTTGATTTAATATTTCTCACCATATTTGAATAGTCTCGATTGCACTTTCTTCTGCTTCTCTATACCTCCCTATATGTGGTAATGAAACCGCAGTACTTCATCCAAGTACGTTAATTAGCTTGACACGTCGTCTCGTTACTATGTTAACAGAAGTTCAGAGATGGTGTGCAAATAAAAAATCCTAATAATTTACATTATTCTACCAAAAATAAAAGAAACCTCTCAAATTTTTTATCAACCACATATTGTTGTATTAATTTCAAGTCTGTTATCATTCGAGTTCGCAGTTAGACAAGAGACGAAGCGGTAGGAGAAGCAATCCATGTCGCTGTGATTGGCCGATCTTTGTTAACTAATAACTATTTAATTGAGCCGAATTTCACAAAATAGTATTAGACTTTTCGACTTAAATTATCGATCTGCACATATAGTTTTCTTCTGGAACACCTGGAACCGGACACCCTGTATATTTATTTAAATAAATGCCTTAAAAATAATAAAAGCAGTAACCAAATAAACATGATGAGAGAAAAAAGCGATAACAATATACGGAATTTGACATCGGGAACGATGAGAGATTGGTCCGATGAAAGGACTTCGATGCAATGGCGCTCGTTCGTACATTTCCGAAAGATGCAAATTAATTCGAGCGTAGCGTGCAAGCCGAACGCGCAACGCGACACCGTTTTCGGTGTTACGCTTTATACGTTCCTCGTGACATGTGCTGCGGTCGACACGTTACAAACTTCCTCCTCCTTCGGTGGCTTTTGCGTCGAGTGATTTCACAGGAGATTGTGAAGGGAGAAAGGGTAACAACAACAAAACGATGTATGCGTTAATACAAACACGACATTGCATTAAACGTAAAACGAACGAGTGCCGTTGCAATTAACTGGTCAATGAATTAATTTGTTAGCAACGTTGATAATTTGGTTTTCAATGACGCATGATTTGGACGTTTCGTTAATATGGAGGGTATTCATCGATTTGATTACTCGGTTAGTCGTTTTTCTTTTATTTAATAATCTATTTTATTGGTCGGTCCAAATATTAATAAAATCAATAATTATCTATTTTGATAATTACCTGCTACCCCGTTATATCTAAATATTTGATTGCACCTTAGTTTATATTTTATATGGTAAGAATTCAGAGTCGTTTGCTAATAATCAATTCATTTGCTATTAAAATACGATAATTATATCACATTCTATCTCTGATTTAAATTTCTTCGTGGTTAATTGGTTCTTATAAATCAAGAAATGGTATAGGAAACTACTTTACCGACCAAGTTATATTCCAACCTCTAACTAAATAATTTTACCATTTTTTTTATCACATTTTACTATCCAATGAACGAAGTCACCCTAATAACAACTTTGGCTTAGCGTTCAGAACTTCTAAATTTGAATCTATCTGATTACTCAAACTTAAAATTCTTCGACTCACTCCCCGAGTTTCTGTACTCATCTTGAGTTCTCTGAAACAAGTAAGCTTTGCTAACATACATGACAGGCACACGTACTCTGACACATATACAAAAGTCACGTTCGTGAACGAATGTGGTAGTACGTTCGTTTCAACGGCGCAAGTTTCGTCAGAACCGAGGATATTTCCGACAGACATAACCCGGTGCCGCGGGCGATGATTATTTTATGACGGAGGAGGACGAAGTTATATCGCCTTTGTCGCGTCCTGCCTAAGCTTTCTATCGTCGAGCTCGGAAATTATCTGAGTTCTGCGAGAAAAGAGAGATAGAGACGTACGATACGTTTTAGGAGTAACGTTCAACGTCTTTTTAGATAAAAATTGAGACATTAAGATCAAAGTAGTCCTCAATTACATCTTACCTAATTTTTTATTACAGAATATACAGGGTGTCCGGTTCCATGTAGTCAAGCGGAGAACTACATATACACATCAATGAATTGAATCGAAATGTCTAATACCATTTTTCGAAATTCGTCTCAGTTAAATAGTTATTAACTAACAAAGATCGGCCAATCACGGCGAGCAGCGCCATGTAACGTTGTTTATTGTGGATTGCTCCTCCTACTGTTTCGTCTCTTGACTAGCTGCAAGCTCGGGTGAACCGCCTTCCTTTGCTAATTGCCGTAATTGACCGATCTTTGTTAGTTAATAATTCGTTAACTAAGTCGAATTTCGAAAAATGGTATTAGACATTTCGATTCGAGTCATTGACGTGTACATGTAGTCTTCCGCTTGACTATACTGAAGCGGACACCCTGTATAATCAGGTTGATAGAATTAATGAGTTTGTTAAGTTGTTGATGAGTTTGAAGTTGAAGATGATTAGAAATTATTTGTTGAACCATTTTCTTTTTATAGTGATTAACTTAAATCAATTTAAACCGATATATATCCAAACAAAGCTCATGAAACGGTAGAGGACTTTACTACCAAGTTCAGAAATCACGATAATGGGAGAATTCGTAAAGGAAAGCGACGATGGCACCGTGCTAATTGCTACCGAATTAGTCGAGATTACACGATCAGGTTGATTCCTTACGAGAATTGCTTTCCATGTTCCACTTCTCCTGCATCCACCAGTTTCTCCACTTATCGTAGTTAGCTGCAAAATAAAAAAGAAAGTATAAGAAAAGGGATAGGAAAAGGAATAGTAGGTAACTCAGGTACGTACTCTGTTAGTGTAGGAAACATCGAATCCGAGATTCGAGTAGTTTAAAGACGATCTAGGATCAATCGATCCTCTAATCTCACACCAGACGTTATTCTCATTGGTCAGCGAACTTGCTTCTGGAACGGGTTCGTTTCGAACCAAAGGAGACTCGTGCTATTTCTTCTTCCTGACCAAAACCACGAATGTTCGAGAGTGACGTAAATGCTCCATCGACGTTCCTAGATAATCTCTGGTTCTTAAAGTTATACTGGAATTATTTCACAATGAAAGGGAAATTTTGAGATTTAGGAAACGTTAATGTTTATAAAGGGTCAATTTAATTAAATCTTAACAATTTCTTTTAGTTATAATACAATCAGTCGATTAAACAATATAAAACTTTAATGTTATACATGGTGTTTAAGTATATGTAAATTATTAATAATATTGGATAACGAATTTCGTTCGAATAATTTGTTAAACGACTTAAGAGTTCGCAGTAAATTTTCGTCGATTTTTGAATCGTGACTTTTGAATGACTAAGTATTAATAATAATAATTCGTAGCACGTTTCTCGTTTTCATAAAACACGATGTCACCCCGTCTCGTTCCCTTCGTATAATTCATATTTAATTTCACGTGAGTGAGAAGATTCGCATACGTATGTAAATACATGTGAAACGAAGAATTATGTATATTTGGTATAATACGTGCGACGAGGATGCCATATTTTATCGTGTTCGAGCCAACAACCGGAACGATATTTTAAAATGAACGGGAGCATGCTCGACCTAAAGGGTATTTAATTACATTATTATTTCTTCGTCAACTTATTTTACTTTAAGGAAACGTGGATAGAAAAATGAAACAATTTGTTGTTATTATCGATCGAGAAAAATTCCATTCCCATCATCAATCAAAAAAAACTTTGTACTAATCATTAATAAAAAAATATTTTTTCCTTATTTAGTAATGAATCATAAGCGTACACGTATACCTCTAGGCAATTGTACTACAAAGATATAATAAAAAACTAATCATCAACTAAATAAACCTTTCTAGTAAAAGTAAAATTAATGAAAAAATAAATAAAAGTAGATTATTTCTTTATAAACAGAAATTAACGAATTTGTCTTTTTCCAGGAATGAAACCCAGAGTGAAAAATCACTACAGGGCACATCAGCTCTCGGTATGGTTACGACTGATACCGGAACTCCATCGTGCCGGAATGGAGGACGTCGATTCTAGGCACAATCTTTTCCGTGGACACGCAGACCCGAGTCTTTACGACGGTTTGGTCAGGCCTGATCCATTGAGTAGGATTACTGAAGAATTCAAGAGAAAAAATATCAGTACCGAGCCACCAACTACGACTGACTATAGTATCACTACGTGTGTCAGTCTCATCCAAAGCACGAATCTCCAAAATATGCACAACGCTAGCACCGATACTCTTGCCAGCCTTGATGCTGCTGGGTAATTAATTAATTATATTTTAATTATTTTTTAAAAAAGAACAGGTTCGATTGATCATAAAATTAATTAACGAGTAGATGAAATAATATTGGTTAATTATTAAAAAAATTTTATACAGATATGCAGCATATTCGACGGCATTGAGCGTAACGATAGCGATCGGCTGCAGTCTTCTAATCCTCAACGTTTTAATATTCGCTGGTGTGTATTATCAACGTGACAAAACGAGACTCGAGGTAAAGAGTCTTCAACAGCAACAGATGTTAAATCAACAGTGCGGTCCGCGCGGCTTCACGGAATTGAAGCAACCACCGCCATCGCATTCCCATTTCCCTGGGAGTGGTCAAGTTATCGTCGATGTTGAAAATGAAATGTTGAGAAGGTAAATTCTTCAGTTTTCATCATTCTTCTTCAGTTTTATAAAAAATATTATAAACCAATGTTTAATTTGATTAAATAATATTTATCAAAAGCGTAGAAAAATGTATTAAAAATTCCAGAAAAGATAAACAACATATTATAATAATACCTACATTGAATTTGTAATTTTTAGAAACGTAATGAAAGGACCTCCAAACGAGCCTAACGCTTTACAAGGCACTCATACCCTGCCACACCAACATCATTACCAGAAACAACACCAGCAACAACACGCCACGCTTCCCCGTGCATCAGTCATGCAAGATATGAATGCGCAAACTCAAGTGAGTAGTAAAATAACGAGGAAAGAATTACAAAATTACTCCATCAAAAAAAAATGCCGAGCATTTCCAAGTATTCTACAAAAATTCCAAATGTGAAAAGAAGAAACAGAAAATTTTTATTAAAATAAAAATTGTTATAAAAAACACATTTATTTATTCCAGGGACCACCAAACGGATCCATACACCTGACTGTACCACGAGCGCCACCCCCACCCCGTGCGAAAAGTCCACCAGAGAATCAACCCCTTCTGCAAAGCGCGACCGTCTCGAGCCGCGTTTCGCAAACGACGATGAGCGAAATGAGAGTCTGATGCTTAGACCCCCCTCCGAAGCCGGTCGTCCCGGACGTCCTCACGGCGTCGACTTTGCTCTAAGTCTCTCGTTTTCAAACGATGCAATCGACGACGAGGGACAGGAGGGGGGGGTTGGAGAGAGAAACGTCCGATATTACGTAACTTAAAGAAAGGAAGTTTCGTGCTACAATTTTTTTTTAGACGCACCCTTAACGACGATTCGATGATCAACAGTGATGACAGTTATAATTGAAATGACCGTTTGTTGTGATTTGAGGGTGACTATTTGGAGAGGATGAAAATGATGAAATGAAACGAGGTCCTCCTTGGGAGGGATAATATACAGGGTGGGTTGATAATAATTATGACGATGAGTCTGAAGATAATCAGTCGTTTGACGTTACCAAAGGCCGGTCTATTTTTAAAGAAATTTCAAACGAATATCTTAAAAAATAGTTTCTTTCTTTCGTAAAATCAATCAAAAGTTTGTAATCAAAAGAATCTACGGAATTTTTATATCGAATTATCTATATTATTAGATATTATTGTTAAGTAATTAAGATTTAAGTTAATTTGGGATTGACATATTCGTGCATAGAGTATATAGCTTTTTTGTATGAAATATTTTTACCTACGGTCGGTAAAAGGAGAAAACGCGTATACCTAATGGTCGATAGTTATTGATTCACCCTGTATAACGTGTACTGTTTTACTTAAATATATATATATAACATACTGTAGGGGTATTAACGAAAGATGGACGCGATTCGATTAAAGAAAAGCGAAGGAAGAAGCGAGGAAGCTCCTGTATAAAATACTAATCCACCACGATGTTAGATGTTCCTTGTACATAACGTGAAACACTTTATACCGTAAACCCGCCAAAGTTTGCTACTTTCTAAGAATTAACAAAATAAGATGATAAGAGAAAGAAAAAAAGAGAAGAAGAAGAAGAATGAGAAACTTTAACGCGTATCGTTTTTTCGTCCGTATTTATTCCGTTTCTACGTTACTAAATGAAAAAAAAAAAATACTACGGTGCGCGAGCGAGTGCGTGTGCGCGTGTGGGTGTGCGAGTAACACCGGAGAGAGACGAATATAGAAAGAGAAGTAAAATTAATTTATTTTGCTTAAAAAAAAAAAACTGAACACTGTGGAGTCATAAAAAATTGTTTTACCGAAATTTTTCATCTCGTATTGTTTCAACCACCATTAAAAATCATAAATCATTCTTTATATACATACAACATCTATATCATCATAAAAATTGGTGTAATTTCGATCTCGACATACTTTGCATTACGGATGATCCTCGTACAGCATGAAAATTAATTAATATTGATTTAGGAACAAAGTCATCGAGCATTTTATGTTATATTAAGGTTTTTCAAGATTTTCTCGTATCGTACGAGGCTTACCCGTACAGCTCATCGCATTTTTCTTCCTTTCGATGTAAATACTCCTTTTTCCACTCGATACTGCCACTGAAGTTCAATGTACTGCCACTGACCGCTGCCATTTTATTTTTTATGATGAATTTTAAAAACTTTTCGAGAATCGTTTAGTTTTTTGTATTGCATGTATCAACGAGTTCGTTTAGGTATTCAAAGCGATTTTTTATTATAATATTTTGTTAGTATTTTTGCATATTATTAGGAAGAAAAGAATTAATGCAAAAGGAAGGACAGGAATCGAAGGTCGATCTCAGTTGTTTCTCTCACACCGTATATGCTATTCGTGACTTCTTTGTAAAGATATGATTATACATATTAGATATAAGATAAGGGCTAAACCGTAAAAAAAATCCGTTACGCGTACTACACTGCCACGATACCGAAAGAGAAATTTAAGTAAGAAGTAATTAACGTGGGAGGGAAAGATCAAAAAGTAAGAAAAAATTAAATAATAGAGAAAAGAATCTTAAACATCGTTTGACATTGCGACTGATAACGAAGAGGCAAAGAGAATAAAAAAAAATAAAACTATCAAATTTAGACTAATTACATAATAATAAAAATCCGAATCAAAACTTTTGTACATAGACTTATTGACAGGCGATAAGAGGAGGGATGGTGAAGAGGTATACAAAGGGAGAAAACAAACGAAAACAAAATCAAAGAATGTGTTTTGCGTGTTTTCGATAAGATATCATAAGAAGATGGAGACAAGGGTGAAAAAAAAAAGTAATTGAATTACAAAAAAGAAAAAAACTAGATTTATCGTACGATTTCGTCAAGCGGACTCTTCGATCGATCCATTCGCTCGGTTCGATTCTTTTTTGGAGATTAAAGAGAATGGGGAAGGAAGTTTAGATAAAAAATGAAAAAAAAAAGCAGGGAAGAAGCCATCTCGCCAAACGTACATTTTTAAAATGAAGTGTGCAAGCATGAGTGAGTGCGATGTAAGGATTACGCGAATATCATCAAGTATGGACAATCCAAGTAAATTAAAAAAAATAACACACACACACAGAAAAAAGAGAGAGAGAAGAAAAATGAATTTAAAAATGATGGATATAGTAGTCGTTATTACGAAACGTGGAGAGGCATTACGCGGGAGAGTTTAAAATGTTAAGAAATTTAAATAACGTATATTATATATATATTATATATATATATGAATATATACAGAGTCACACACACACACGAACTCAAAGACACAAAAGTATGTGTACGGATATGCCCATTCCTACACATACACGTGTACACATTATATATATACAGAAACACACACAAACACCTACACATATATACATAATACAAATTGTAATGAATTTATTAATGACGGATACGATTATATTTATGTGACCTTTAGCTGGCCTCGCGCTCTATTAGAAAGATAACTTCGAACATACCTTCCGGTCGAGAGCGAGGCTGCCTGTTACGTTTAATGTTTTTGTTGTCAAATTGTAAATATATAAACGAAATACATGGAAACATTAATTGTATGCTTGATGTACTCTCATTTTACCGAACCCCATTTTTTGTAATATTTAATTTTCTTGATGAAATCTGATAGAATTCATTTTATTTCAACCATTTCTGTGAGGTTTTTTAAAGTAGCAGAGTAATATCTTGCCTAGATACCATATTATAGAAAACTACATTACCGACCATGCGTAAATGATATAAAAATTTACAGATGATCATGAAGATTCCTTTCTTTTCGATCGTTATCAATTTATGATAAAGAATGATACGGAAATGATGATAAAATAGTGGAAAATTGATACAAATTTACCGGAATCGTGTGGTTTTCCGATGGAACTTTCATAAACGTCACGAAAGCCGTAAAACAACGTATTCGTGTGGTTTCTCGACTCTATTATATAGCAAGAGTACTGCCAGAGCTTGTAATAAAATTATTCTTCTCGGTAAAAAGACCGTATTGATTGTACAGGGTGTTTTAGCTATTCCTAACCGAATTTTTAGTAACATTCTCTATGAATATAAAAAACTATAACGTAAATCAGGCTTAAAAGGTGCCTAATTACAAGAACAGTTCAAATATTTATAATTAAACGATTAATGAAAGCTCAATGTGATTAAAAAAAAAATCTGCAACATCTTTAATAAAATAATCGATCAAAACCAATTACTTTACTGAAACATTAACCCAATGCAGTATCAACGACTTGGATAATCGAAGATTAGGCTTATCGTCAAGCGACAAGGCTAATGAATCATTAATTTATGTGGTTGGAAAATGATTATGTCTCGGTCCATACGGAGAATATATCCATTCGAATAAACATAATTCTAAAACATTCGTAAGTACGTTCGTGAATCATCGTGCGAGTAGTCATCGTTGTTTCTTCGTTGACTTTTTTTTTTTTTGCGATACAGTCACAGACGACAAAAATTCGGAAACGCAATTTTCAAGTGATAAATTTGATTATTCTATATTGTTAAGGATATTTTTGGCAGGAACCTTGAACCTTATCACAGTAAATTCACAACGACGTCTCGCATTCTGAATCATCCTCGGAATGTCAAAAAATGAAAATGATTCTTCGATGGTATTGTTCGAGGTGTGTTCATTATAAAAAATAATTATTATTATGATTCATTCGACGATTAATTAAAGTCCTTTTATCATTATCGTGCCGTTTATCATTGTAAAAACGTTAATAACATAATTTTGATATTATAAAAACAATTTTACCGGCAATTATTATAAGAACAGTTACACTTCTCAGGGAGTGTATCACGTAAAAGCATCGTACGATGTCGGTATAATTAGAGTTAACGGTAGCAACTGTACGAGTGACTCTCGTGTACCACGAAAATTTTTAAGTACCGTCTTATATACACGAAATAAACAAAAAAATATTAAAAAATTTAATTTCTGTTCATATTCTTATAATAAAACAAAACCTCAAATACAAATATTCATAACTTCAACAAAAGTTAAATTAAAGTATAAAATATTTTATCTAATAAAAAAAAAAAATTCAAATCGCACCGATATTAGAAATAAAAAAACTAATAATAAAATATAGTTAAAAAAATACGAAGTATCTTCACCAAAAAAAAAAAAACACTAAAATATTTCACCAAATTAAAAAAAAATCAAACATCCCCGAAATAAAAACTAAATAAAAAAAGTAAGCAAAAAACATTCCTCATCTCATACAATTCATAAAAGAATCTCAATAAATTAACCAACTATTATAATATAACAAACTCAAGTCATCGCTAATAAATACGCTGTTGATGGGACATTAAACCTAAGGAAAGAAAAAAAAAACGTTCGAAAAAGGTTTAATAAAAAATTGAACGTCTACACCTACATGACATCACGTAGACCTCGTGACGTTTCTCGCGCGTTTCGCTTCGTGACTCTTCGGTAAGCTTCGTTAACGTTCGTAGCAGCGTGCTCGACCGACGACAGTGCGCGACTGACCACGTTGGGGGTTACGTCGTTTCGCGTCTTCTCTCATGCACGCGCGCGCGCGCGCGCACCAAAAACATTTCTCGTGCATTTATTCCTTTTCATAGTTTATATACGGTGTACGTTTTGTTTGTATATTCTGTTTAAACAAAACGAAAAAATTGCATGTCACGTATCAGTGAGTTCGAATTAAACTCGGTGGATCTCTGTGTTATCGAGGCTAATCAAACACCAAAGCCTTTTATATTACCTACGTAGATTCTAGTGCAACTAATCTTGAAAGATATTCTCGATCGATCATTTCGAAAGGAGGATCGATAGTTTTACCAAGACCCACACCTTTCTTCTTGTTACACGCGTGACACGTTTTTGAGGACAAACCTACGTTCCAGTGAGTTGTCAACATGGTAAGTGTTTGTGTGGAATGTTTCTTCTCTCTTCACACACATACAAACGTACACAAACTTTGTAAGATCGTTTCTCTCGTTCCTGTTTATGTCTCTTGGATGCTCTTTTCTTCTTTCGAAATATGTTTTCAAATATATCACGTTTCTTCGGCGAATTCGACGGGAATAATAATAATGAATTCAAGGATTGTTATAACAGATTGTTCTCTTCGTTATTATCATAACTCTTTTTTTTTTGGTTTGTATGACGGTTATCGCGATGTTGACTGGACAGGTTGCATTATCTTTCGAGATAATCAAAGGATAGACGTGATAAAGAAGGGAACGAAATACAGAAACGTCGTAAATATATCGTCTATTAGGAAATACAGGTTATCTTCTTACAATAACAAAAAAAAATTTTTTTTATTTGGAATGGAATCAGAATTTTTTTTTTTTCATGTAGAAAAGTTTTGAAACAAAAAGAAAACATTTTCATGTTACACGGGGATCACCTGCATGTTACCGGCTGCTACTCACACGAGAAAGTAAAATCTGTCCTTTGTCCCCGATCGAGGGAATCGCACGCACGTAGAGTTTACGTGTACGTACGAAACGTGCAGCTGTTTCCGCGATCGGATACCGTGAGGTGAATTCAATGCCGGTACCTTGTTGAATCTCTTTCTTTCGGAGAGTACTTGACAATTACGAGAAAGACATTTTTTTTTTTAAGATGATAAATTGACAAATTCTTGTTATACAATGCACACCTGTATTAACAAATACGCAACCATTGACGTAAATGTAAATTTAGTTTTTTCCTATTTACCACTGACGTAAATTTACGTCAATTCGTTCCAATTATTGCTGAATACTATATATGACGTTATCCAGCAATATTGTTTTTTAATTTCAATACCAAAACATTACTACAATCTAGTTATAAGTATCACTTTATTATAGTATCATTAGCTTTAGAACTGTTGAACGTAAAAATGAATTTTTCCTCTACGGACTTTCTTCCAAGATCCTTGGAGGTCATTTTCCTCTTAATAGATCTCACTTTTCGTCCTTCCGTAGTGAGTCACGACACAGATACGCGGACACTCCTTGGATTCTTCCTTCTACGGTTTCTAGGTTAGGTTCTACCGCTGCTACTCCGTAAGAGCACCAGGTTGATTTATTAACGATCACATTAGCGCATCGTATTGTACGAGGCAATTCGATCAATGAATATAAGCGTCCTTCGTGTCACGAATTTATTAACGGTCGAAGTCCTTCCGACCACGTGGACACGCGCCTTCTAATTCGAGACAAGCTGTCATGAGACGGTTTTAAATTTCTATTGAATTAATTAGAAATTAAAAGAAGGAAGAATGTTGAATTTTGATGATTCTTGACTCTTGTAGAATTAAAACATTTATAACTGTTGATGTAAATGTATGTCATCTCGATAACTGTTGCTGGTTAAAAATTTGCGTTATTTCATTAATTATTCATAGTTGTTGCTGACGTAGATTTACGTATTTCTAATTGCTACTGACGTAAATTTACGTCATCTTGGGATTATTTCTGACGTAGATTCACGTCATTATGGAAACTGTTTCTGGTTGACATTAACAAAAATTTGTGTCACTTTGTAGGTTGTTCGTGATTGTTGCTGACGTAGATCTACATTGTTTCTTATGCTATTTCTTCAATTTGTATATTATACCTAATTATTGCTAAATGTTTATATATAGAGGTATCATCTTTGAAAGAATGATAAATTGAAAAAAGATGGGATATACTAAAAATTGCAAAATTTCACCTGCTTTATCATCGTTTCGCACGAGGAAACATCCGTGAAGATTAATTTTATTGCCAATCTCGTTATCTCATTGGAGACGTCTAATCGTCGTACTAATCGCAATTTCTTAATCCTAACCTTACTCATGAATATTCGTACATACAAAACCCGATTTTATTACCTGCACGTGACACGCAAAATTGTGCCAACCCTCGTATAACACGATAATAAATAAAACCCTAGTTCTCTTTTTATATCACGAAACTCTATAAAAATTAATAGAAATTTCGTTCAGAAACCGTTTTTATACAAGGATAACCTAGAAAAACGTTCAATTGCGCGATACTCGTTTCTATGTTCTAAAAATGTTTAGAAATGTAGGAAAAAGACTTTAAGTAAACTAAACGATAAGATAGAAGCCTTGAGGAATCGTCTTGGGGATAATTTGCGTCATTTTCGAGTTCAAGTACAAGCGCGTGCACGTGAATGGCCGATGGTAAACCGGAAAAAAGGAGCGTACGATACGGGGACATTATCCGACGTTATAAATAAATTGAATAAGTGACAACTAGACCAATTTTGCTTTTTACACTCAGGATACGAACATCGACCGCACAAAGCGTCAAGTTTTCGAATGTGACTCACACGGAATATGTCTCGTACAGCGAGAGGAGCGTCTTCTAAAAATATATCGTGTCTCGTCTTTGTCCTCTTAGCACGCGTGTGACATTCGACCTCTCTTCACCATGTTGAGCATGCTTTCTAGCCCTTTACCTTTTTTTGCCGACATTTGATACCTTTTACCAAAAAATCTTAAGTTAAATCGGAAAACTGATCCGATCCTTCTATAACACGGTTTCGATAGAAGCTTGTCTGAGAATATCATGATTTTTAACCAACTTTAAAAAAAAAGTTGCATTTTAAAAAAAAAAAAAAATGCAACTTTTTTTTTTTTTTTTTTATATTATATCGTGAATATATTTCGAGGAACCTTACAACTTTTCGTGTTATACGAGGGTAGTGTCAAAGTAAATGCATGAAGGATATTATATGTAAATGGAATGAAAATTTTCATGGGATTTTTCCCACTGAAGTAAGAAACGCGACGCGAAAGTTGTTGCTTTGTAAAACTTTGTTATATCATCGTTGCGTTGTCAGGATGAACGGTTTTGTTCGGTAGGCACTCGTCCGTACCGAGCGACGTACTGTTTTTATTACATTGTTTAGAGACCGGCTAGAAGTAAAAGTGGGCTAATCACCTTTTACGGTTACAGCTTTTAAAAGCGGGTTTCCAATGCGAGTTTGGCATCTTTGCACGGCGGGAAATTTGAAATGCAGGAAGCTTTAGGATAAAAGCGAAAGAACATTGTTGTTTTGTTATTATTAGAAAAGAATTGTGAACAAAAATTGCTTAGAATAATTTTTATTTTTTATTAAATTTAATGTTTTTTTTTTTTTTTTCGGAAATGTTATTTTTTTATAATTTTTATTTTTTTTATTTATACTCCTAATTGAATTGAATTTCCTTTCTTTCGAACTCGAGGTTATTACAGGAATGCCGTATGAAAATGTGAGAAACCACGCGAATGATGTCGACGAGCAGTCATCGTTCTCAGTATCACGATAATTAATAAACAATTATCATTACAAATCAATCCGGTATCTCGATAATTTCCTCGTAAACTTACGAAACAGGATTACGCTTGGGGCGTATTTGCGCGGTGATTCACGTTTCGCGAGACAAACGCTCTCGGCATCTCGTGTCGTTAGCAGAGAGTAAAAGGTTCGTTCGACTAGTTTCCTTTTTGTCGTTTCTTTCGTGACAAAGCAACGAGCGAAGGAGCATGAACCTGTTCGCCAAGCTACCAGTAGGTTTATCCCACGTAGTGTATTAGATTAGAAAAAAATAAATTATTAATTGGAATTTGAAAAAAAAAAAAAATAGAAGAAATTATTCAATTAAATTAGAAGAAATAATAAGGGCAGAAATTTGGTGCTAGGATTGGAAATGGTCCAGATATTCGTGCAAATCGAAGGATGAGAGGATAAACGTGTCACGATCATTTCCTCTCTCTCTCTTTCTGGTTTCTCCTTATAAGAGAAGAAGCATGAATCGAGCTCAAGGCAACGAGCACGAACTCGATGCAGATTCTAGCAAACCAAATAGAGAACTACGTCCACTATGCGTATGTATGAACGTATATACGTACAGTGCAAAGTAATAACGACGTTTGGTAGGTGTATCCCTACCATCCTCTTATTTCTTACATTACCTTTCCATGTATTTTGGACGTGGTCCAGGTAATTTGAGAGTTAAAAAAACTCGTTACCTTTTCCAGCAAAAAAAAAAAGTAAAATAAATTATAATAATAAGTATCATTAAAAAAAGTATACTCCTAAAAATACAAAACAACTGCTCTTTTTTATTCGATGGTCGAACTGTTGGGACACAGTTCCTCTTTTTTTTTATCATACATAAGCTTGGTTCTATCCAAAAAAAAAGTCACAAAAACTACATAAACGTTATAATGGCAGCTTACAATTTTATAATAGGCAAAAAATGTTAATGTCAAAAGCAATAAAATGGCATATGACTTAGGTCACTTTCATAATCGCTAGAACACGTGTAACATATACGTACACAAACGTCATATGAGCAATCGTCATGAGTAACTCGATGTCTGGTCATTCTTCTTAATCTCGAGATGAGTCGATCTCGTTTCAACTCTTATCCGACGGTTTTACTCGTCCGACGGAACTTACCGATTACGTTTTACGTTACCATTCGTTCTGAAAATTGGAGTAATGCTTCGTTGCTAGGTCACTTGCCTCTACTAGCGGTCTAATTATTGTCCTGATTCTTGTCACTAATAGTGTTAAGTACTTTGCGTCAAAAAGGCGTATGGTTTGACCGTACTTCAATCTGTTTTATCACGTAAGCTATCTTGAGTAGGTTGTAATCGTTTATCGAATAATGATTCATTTACTTTTGCTATAATTTATTAGAAGATAAGAAAATTAGTGTTTGTTTAATAGAAAAGGTTTATTAAGTTGATTTAATTTTTTAAGGTAATTATATTGGGTTGGCATGAAAGTAATTTCGGTTTTAATAAATAGATATCATTATATTTTTATATAATTTATATAAAAAAATTGAGTTTTATTTCAAACTACAAAATCAAAATTACTTTCTTGCCAACCCAATATAACTTGTAATCATTTATTGAATAATTTACTCTCATAAAGTATTAATTTATTATTGCAATAATTTATCAGAAAATAACAAGAAATTCTAAACTAAATAAAATATATAAAATACTTTTACAAATTTTTGAATTCAATTTGCAAAGTTTGTTCGTTCGATATAATCCTTAATGATTAGATTGATTAGATCACGAACCGATCTGATAGTTATCAAAGAAGGGCAAGGACGAATAATTTAGCGAGACTTTGTAATACTCACGGTGTAGAAATCGCTTAGCGGGCAACGTAGAACGTCCTCGTGTCTAATGTTTATTGTTGTGTCGTTGTTAATAATCTCGGAAGGATTCTAAGACGTGTGTATTTAGCAACCGTGGTAACAGGGTCGACTATACTTCGTAACATTCGAAAGCCGTCATTTGCTTTGTTGTATCTACATACAGTGGGAAATTATAACCGTACTTAAAAGAAACATTTACGAAGTGACTCTAGCTACTCATTTTTGTTGTCTAATTTTTGCATTGTTGGAAAGCAAGACACATCTCTTAGCTTCACATGCTCTGTGTTCTGCACAGAAGTTAATTACGAACGACAATTATTTTCTAGGCAAGCTGACAAATATTTCTTAAATTTTTTCAATATAATTGTAGTACTCACAATTGCAAGTATATTATACATATAAAAAGCAGCAATTTTTTAATGAAAAAACTGAGATCACATAACATGTAGTATAGTATATCACACACACGTGTATAAAAGTATTATCTGATACCAAACTCCGCCAGAAGGTCGTCAAACAAAGATCCTCTTATCACAGCACGAAGCCACAAAATAAGTTCCATCTTTATTTGTTAAACGAATTAATTGATTTAACTAAAATTCATTTAACCATATTAACGATTTATAGTTGTCGAGTTGGAAAGTAAATTTTCCTAGAGAATAAACCTGAAAAATTGGAGTTGAAATTACACACGAAGCGCGTGCTTTAAAATTTCTCTCCTTTTTCTTGTCTCTCCCTCGTGTCGAGGTGCTCTCTTAAGATCTCTCAACGCAACGAGGCGCAGAAGTGCATCAACAACGTCGAGACACGTGAATATATATATGTATATATATATGTTTCTATGGCGGCTGTTGCCGGCGGAACTCCGGTGAACGAACAGACAGTTTCATTGCGCGCGCGGGCGTGCTCGTAAAAGCCGGAAGCCGTGAAATCACCAACGATGGACCCGTATTCGGAGATTAGCTCCTCTAACAACGAGTATATCCTCTCTTGATTTATGACGATAATTAAGCCGAGCCTGTAGTTTCGCTTTATTGACGCGATATCGGATATGCTGAAACGGCTAATGGCGAATCGAATCATTTGGAAACAATCCTTTCTTTCACCGATCCCCTTTCTGTGTATTTTTATTTTGTTTCGATAGTTTAATATCAGCAATTTTTATTTTTTATATATTAAAAATTGCTGGGAGAATTTTTCTGGGTGTTTGAAAGATTTAAACTATTAAACTTTGTTTTTTGGGTGGGATATGATCCATTGTCATAAGACTACCTAGCAATTTTTATATATTAAAAATTGCTGGGAGGATTTTTCTGGATGTTTGAAAGATTTAAACTATTAAATTACTTGTTTTTTTATCTTTTTCGCTTAATGGGATCCAAAGTCAGATTATGATATACTTGGGTGGGATATGATCCATTGTCATAAGACTAGCTAGCAATTTTTATATATTAAAAATTGCTGGGAGGATTTTTCTGGGTGTTTGAAAGATTTAAACTATTAAATTACTTGTTTTTTTATCTTTTTCGGTTAATGGGATCTCAAGTCAGATTATGATATACTTGGGTGGGATATGATCCATTGTTATAAGACTGTCTAGCAATTTTGGTTCACAGTTTGTGAAACAATTTATGTAAAAATTATAAGGATAAGTATATATTTTGAACAATTGTATTATTAAATAAATATATCCTAATAAATAGATATGGGAATATTGTGAAGTGCTTCGGAGCAGACACCGTTTGAGAACCGTTAGATTAGAAGATTTAGCTTAGAAAATTTCTTTCATTTTTTAACGTGTTTGAAAATAAGTTACATATGTACGGAAGTATTTCACTGGACGTTGAACTTTGCTGGTGGCATAAGGAAAAGTTTAAAGTGGATAGATTAGAAGGAATTAGAATTTCTAGGTTTCTAGGAACGATCTTGTGTCAGAAATGCGGTTGCTTTCTATCTTTAGAGTTCATTATGGTTCGAACAAAATAATTATATTTAATAGGGATAAAATATCTAATGTGTCATTGACCTGTTTAAAATATTATTGAAAATATCAATTCATAATACACTAAACACATTCGGTATTACTTCAAACACAATTAAACATTAGAATTATTTCAATTAGAATTTCGATGAAGTAAGCCTTAGAAATGAATTCCCGTGAGAATTTGATCATAAAGAGGAAGGAGAATGGAACAATAGGATCGAGTTAATCGTCTTACGGTTTCTTCGCAACAAGAAGAGGAAGTACCCCAGCCGATCGAGTCTTATCGATTCGGTAACTAAGCCGTACCTCTCTCGTAAAAATCGAAAAGTTCTGGTCCGATCGAATTCCCCTGAACTGCTATAGTGTTGGAAAGTGTTGGGAAAGAAAAAAATTCACGGAAATGGATAATACAGCACCGTTTCCGCTTCTCGCGTAACTATAATACCACAATGACTGCTCTCTCGCTGACGTTTTGTGTCCCTTTTACGTGGTTTCCTTCGTGTCTACTCAGGATGCGGAAAAAATCATCTCCTTCTGTAAACCTTTTCTTTGTCATCTACAATACTTGTGTGGGATCAGGACAATAATAATTAATCATTTGTTCTCAACAGACCAAAATTAAGAACCCAATAATTTATATGAACCTACTAATAAATCGACAGAAATCTTATTCATTGATTAATTAATTTGTAAATCTTCAATTGATCTAACACTGGTTGATCATCACTGAATTAAAACATGTAGATCAGATCATTTTTTAAATGTTTAAATTATATTATTGTATAATAATATCAAGTATACCTCATGACAAAAAATTTTTTTAACCTTTATCTTCCAAACTTCTTTCCTGGCTCGTTAAAAAAAAAAAATGCGTCACATTCGCAAGGTGTGTCCACTTGTTAGGATTAGGAAGCACTATATAGGTCGCAAAGTATGGCATTTTAGCGCTATCTCGTTATCTCTTTCTTGTCACCGAATATCGTTCACCAACTACGCGAACGTACCAGCTAGACGTTAAACTATGGATCGATACGCGAGACGCTTACGTTTGCAGTATTTCCGTCAATGAGCAAAGCAAGCAACCAACGCTCCTGATTATCGCGTGTCTCAAACGAGAATCCACTTTCGTTAACAAAAACGCGTTTCTGTGTTTGAACGTCTCTAAAAATTATGCCATTCAATTTATTTTTTATAATAACGAGTAAAGCCAGTGACTGAGATATAAGTGACCCTCGTATAACACGGTTTGGGAATTTCTTGAAATGTTGTATAATGCGATGTGATAATGATCTGTCAGTCCTCGTATAACGCGATCTGAGAATTTCTCTGACCCTCGTATAACACGGTTCGAGAATTTCACGAAATCTCGTCAAACATGATATGAAAATGACCTGTGAGTCCTCATATAACGAGATCTGAGAATTTTTCCGACCCTCGTATAACACGGTTTCAGAATTACTCTTGAATTCTCGTATAATACGATACGAATATTTTGAGAAGTCTCGAATAACGCGATCTGACAATTTTTTGGGCCCTCGTATAACACGGTGTCAAAATTTAGCTGACCTTCGTATAACACGGCATTTTAAAAAAAGACAGTTTTGTTAGGACGTTGTCTAAACAATTTCAAAAACCCTCATATAACACGGTATAGTTTGAGAGAACATAATTTGATCATTTATTTATATTTGGTTTTCAGGTGTACCATTGGCAAAGTCAAGATGTCAAAGTTTCGGGAGTGGACGACATGGTGCTTCTACCAAAAATCACAGATGAGTCCATTATCGAGAATCTCAAGAAAAGATACATGGACGATTACATATTCGTATCCTTTCGATCGATCTCGAGGAAAATTGGGATCGTTGAACTTTTTTTCTATCTCCGTGCTAATTCTACTTGCTACGTGCATAGGAAGCTTCGAGACGGGAAGCTTTTTGCACCGACCCGTGCTCAATAGAATGCTTTAAAAGGTTTCCCGCTTGTGCTCGGAGAGGATAATACGGTGGACTGTCTTGATTTAGTTTAACGTAACCTGATTTGCGAAATGTAACGTTGCTCCGTGAGATTTTCTTTCGATGAAATGATTCTTATCAAATACAATTATTAATCTCTGACACTCGATGTCGAGTGTGACTCGACAAGACCAATTTTTTACAAAAAAGACGATATCTAGTACCACTTGACGTTCATTTCTTTTTATTTATACTCAGAGATTGTTCTTCACCTATCAGCAACTTCAAAAAATAGAATTATTCGAAAGTAATTAAAATGATTAAACATAGAAATGTAAATAATAGGGTTCGTTCTTATTTCAAGAGAAAAAAATCGAACCTCTTTAGTTTCTCCCGTCACGGTCAATTCGTTACAATGGTTAAACCCAATTACCGTGTCGGGGCATATGACTTTGAAAAATTTCCTTAATGCACGTCAGACATGCATTGGTCCCGTGTTGGTATCGATCAACCCCTTTAAACAGATGCCATATTTCGGTGAAAAGGAAGTGGAAATTTACCAAGGAGCGGTGAGTTTCCAAACGAACGAAAGTTTCCTTGAAATATAAAAAATATGATCTTTCACTTATTGTATACCATTCTACTGGTACACAATCTCCTAACCCTTTCTCTTTTTCATTCTTACACACAAGTATGTATGAGCATATAAGTCGAAACTTTCTTGATAACGCCTGAAATATGATCAAACTTTCTACACCGGCGATACACTTTCCTGTACTCTGCAGGAGTCACTGTTTGAGATCTTTCACTACTTTCTTTTTATGCAGGCACCGTACGAAAATCCACCACACATTTATGGATTAGCTGATGACATGTATAGAAATATGTTGATCGATAACGAGAGCCAATGCGTTATTATCAGGTAAAATTATGACAATTCATACAATATCTACTGTTTCTTTTCATTCGATTGACGATATTCTACCTGCAGTTACAAGATGTCCTAACCTGAATTTTTTTTATTTCTTTTTAGCGGGGAATCGGGTGCTGGAAAAACCGTAGCTGCCAAGTATATAATGTCCTACATAGCCAGAATCAGTGGGGGTGGTGAAAGAGTGCAAAAAGTGAAGGACGTCATACTGGAATCGAATCCACTCCTAGAAGCTTTCGGCAATGCCAAGACAATGCGGAATAACAACAGCAGTAGATTCGTAAGTTTTGTATTAAAATTCGATCACATAAATAAGTCATTGCTCGATGTTGGGCAATCTTACAATAAAATATCTATCAGAAACTATTATCTATTTGTATCTACAGGGTAAATACGTACAAATGCAATTTGGTGCCGGTGGACAACCCAGCGGTGGGAAAATATCGAACTTTCTGTTAGAGAAGTCGAGAGTGACGTGTCACAATCCAGGAGAGAGAAACTTCCATATATTTTATCAACTGGCTACCGGTGCGGACTCTCAAATGAAATGTAAGCGACTAAGATTGATCGATCGTGTAGCACCGCTCGGTGAAACGTGCCAAGATTTCAAAGATTTGATTTGGGGACATAAATTAGACCCAATGCGAAATAAATCATTTAATTTTTGTTTGTTCTAAAATCATTTTCACGATCGATGATGAACATTTTCATGCCATGTATTTTGTTAATTTTTATTAATTAATATCGTATGTTATTATAGCTGATTTGGGACTGATGGATCTTAACAATTACCAATATCTGAGTTACGGTGGGAATCATCGAGTGGAGGGTACGAATGATGCCAGAGATTTTCAAGAAACTTTGAAAGGTATACGAATATTCATTAAATAAATTTTGACATACTTACTACCTACCTTTTATTATGATATCCTAAGTATTTCTTATCTACTCTGCCTTTTTTAGCCTTACGCGTCATGGGAATACAAGATACGGAAGTGTCCGATATCTTCAAGTTGGTGTCAGGGATACTTCACGTTGGAAATATCGACTTCGTTGAAAACGGAAATTATTCACAAGTTGCTGATAAGCGGTGTTAGTATTCGATCTACTTTTGTTTACGTCACTAAGTAGTTAAATGACTAAACGATTAACACGTTGAATGCACATCGAATACATGGAACCACATTTGGGTTTACTAAATTGGTCGTACTGTTCATATTTATTTAGTTAAAGTAAAAAGCTTTTTGATGATATTTTTTTCTATTAATTTTTTCCAAGTTTTTATATTCAGTTTGGCTTGTATGTCCAGTACAAATCTTGTAAGCTAAATTTGACCCATTTCTACATATCCAATTGACTTCAAACTTTGCACAAATACGTCATTCGAATGACAATACATTTAAAAAATTTTTTTTAAATACGATTCTATGAATTCTATATAAAAAATTGTTAATTACACAAGTTTCTAACCGATAACATCTTTTTTAATGCCTAACTGTCAAACGTAATATCGTTCTAATCACGTTTCATCGGTTTCAGTTCTCGATTTTCCGGCCTACCTTTTTGGAATCTCTGCGGAGCAGATGTCGCATAAGCTGACGTCGCGGGAATTCGAATCGAAATGGGGAAGCCAATCGGAAAGCGTCGACGTGACTCTGAACGTCGAGCAAGCTCTTTATACTAGAGACGCATTGGCTAAAGACGTTTATACAAGACTATTCGATTATCTGGTCAAGGTAAAAAAAAAGAATTATTGACACTTAATATCGTTGAAACAAAAACAAATTTTACAAAATGATCGATTTATAATCATTAATCTTTATATTTTTTACTTGTAGAAAATCAATTTGGCAATGGAGACCAATGCTAACAGCTACGAGATTGGAATCCTTGATATATACGGTTTCGAGATCTTCGAGAAAAATGGCTTCGAACAATTTTGCATTAACTTTGTCAACGAGAAACTCCAACAGATCTTCATCGAGCTCACGTTAAAAGCTGAACAGGTAAGCAACATGACAAAACATTTTCAAAATATTTATTAAAAGTGCAAGGATATTTCCCAGCGATAGCAACATTTATTGCTCGATATGCTTATGTTAATAGCTAATTCTAATATCCGTTTAATTTATAATACAAGCCATATATTATCTATATTATTTATAAATAATAACGAATCTATGGATCCCTTTAGAAATCATTTCCTTGTGTTTAACACGAATGAAAGATAAGAAGCCTAACGTTAGCTTAAAATTCTTCCTTTTTTTTTTTTTTACAAATATATATATACGAAAGAACTTTTGTCTTCGCGCGAATCACAGCTAGCACACTCGCTTCGAACGATCTATTCAACGTGAATGAAGCATCGATCCTCCAAACGACTTTTTTCAAACCTTTTTCTGGCTCGTCCGTGGACAATTTTTATCATCAATTTGTTGTTCATGTTTATTGAACAACAAAATTTTTGGAAGACAATACAACTCCATCGAGCATCCTTTGGTACCTTCACTGATCCTCCACAACAATCAGACGATCTAACCTCAGCTCGGAATGTCCACAATGACGATTTCCAGAAACACTCCTGGACAACTTTTCATGGTTTTGATCCAGGTGTCCCGTCAGTCCTCGTAAACCTTATAACCTGGTAAAATATCGGACCTCTTCAAAGAATACCTCTGTACCGGTGTAGTTTGAGCCATTAAAAGTCTACTTGGAACCTTACTAGGTGGTGCTGGTATTTGTTTAGGTAATTCACTAGAAGTCACCATAGAATTTTCTGTAGTGGACAAATGTTCTGCACCGTAAGCCCAAGCTCGATCTCTGATCCCAACAACTTCAACATTTTGTGTCGAGCTTCTGACATCTTCCAAGCTATCAGTCTCATGAACAAGTCTGTCATATTTCTTAGGTGGTCGTACTTTTTTATCGTGTTTGGGTTGCCAATCTGTTTGTCTATCAAATGGTCTGGTCACTCTAAGATAATCCAGTGGACCTTCGCTCAAAGTTGTCCTAGAACCCAGTTCAACTTTTCTAAAAGCTCCACTATTACCCCTGACATTCACGTACACTTTTGGTTTCCCACTTTTTAAATAGTACAACTTCTCGTCCAAGCTATGCAACTTTGGTGGACTCAACAGGACTCTTTTCTCATTATTATCGTCGTCGTATCCGTCTAAACGGAAATTCGATGATATCCCCATGTTTCTGACACCTAATATAGAATTTGGTACCACCTCGGGATTAGGGTAACTCTCGTTTATGGGTTGATTCGTGTGATGAGTTTTTAAAACTGCATGGACCAAGCCTTGCAAATTTTCTGCATCCACATCGTCTGCTCCTTGGACTTCGATTTCGAGGAGTCTGAAAAAATGTAGACATGTTTTTGTTAGATTTCATATTATTCATATACTTAATCTATGAACACAAATTTAATACTAAAATAAACTTGATGCTACATCTGAACGTTCATCCAACTTTTTATGATCACTATGGATCAGAACAATATTGTAATCTCGTTTCTGGTACATCTATGATTAAGCAAAGAGACCTCTAACATGATCTAGGAGCGAAAGTGATCCAACCAGGTGGCAGCGTATAATTTCAATACCGGTTAAACGAAAAAGTACGGAGTAAGAAAAAAGAATGGAAATAAATCTAGGCCGGCTAATCTCGCGGCTTAAACTCACGAGTTAGGTAACCCGTACGGTGTATGTTAACGATCGTGAGCGTGGCATTATGTTAACTGGTTTCTCTAGCGAGATCATGTAATTCGTGAAAAAATTCTGAATTCGATATAACAGTTTCACTGAAACTAGAACTTGCCTGTAATTATTCTGCGTGTCCGGTCTCTCGACGTTCGTATTCTGAAGATAACCATGAATCGATTTACCACCCTCGTAGATCTTGCGTTTGTGAAAATTGTGATCCTCGTGAATGTGATTGGGAGAAGACGGTGGTCTTGGTAGGACCATGGCTGATGATGCCAAATGTGACACAGCTACGAGAAGCAGCAGGGTGCTGACTTTGTTTCTAACCAACATCCTGAAAAAAAATTAAAAAAATTAGTAAAATTGTTATGATTTGACCGTATAAAAAATACGTGGTTGTTCTTGAATGTATTTGTTCGAGAAAAAAATGAAACCTCAACTGTTTAAAAAAAAAAAAAAAAAAAAAAAAATGAGAAAAAAGAAACCTTTTTTTTTTTTTTATTTAAAATAACAGTAACGTTCGAAGGACGAAAGAAAAAGGATGACGATTTCTAAAACAGGATTGTGAACGACGAAGCGAACGACGCGTAACGAGCGCGCGTTATAACAAAACGGCAGTGAAAGTTCAAGCTGGCCCGAACGAGCGAGCGAGTCCACGGCGCGATGGCGAGCACCTCGAAGAGAACGAAATAATCCAATTTCTTTTGTTTTTCACTTACGTAAGCCACGTGCCTACGTCGGGCGCGTCGTCAGGAATCCTTCCGATTATCGAAAGGATACCAAAATGGTATTTTGCATAACGTACAAAATTTCTGATTCTAATTAAACAACATTTTTATACATGATAATATGTTATTAAAAATTTATAAAAGAAGACAACTATGCTCACCAATCCTATCTCAAAGATCATGACGATCAATCATGGTCGTGGGTGACAAAAAGCTACCGGGATAATGAGCAGAATTACGTAAAAGACATGTTACATTGTCACGATAGTTGCACAAAGTCCTAAATTATGATAAATTGATTTCCTTGCGATCCAGATCCAAAAGACCTTTCGAAAACGAATGGAGAGAATAATGGAATCACGTTCGTATGAAGGATTTCACGATTCTTCGTTGGTCACGTGATAACGAGCCAATGGAATTAATCCATCAACACGGTACCGACAAAAGCGTCAATGGTAGTTCGACTTTGTGTGTGTTACTCTATGAAACACATATGTGATACGTTACACACATTAAAAAAAAAACTTACGTAGTGTAAGTAGCAACGTACAGTTTACACAAGTGTAAGTCGTACATATGCAGAAAACGAATGCATTGTATAACGAGTGAAAACATACATGTATATGTAACATTGGACGTTCATAAAACGTACGTATAGTAAGAGGAAATAAATCACTCGGACGTCCATAAAACCGAGCATGAATCGAGCTCTTTCGTTCGTTGGAGTACAAAAGCAACGAGCACGCGTTATTTATCGACGTTAAGAAGAGGAAACGTGGACCAACTGTTGAGAAACGGTTCCCAAAGAACGGAGTCGATGACTTTCTCACAGGTGCTTTGCAAAGAAGAAACCCTCCTTTTACATTATTTTCCTGGTGATACACCGACAAAGTAACGGAAAGTTCCTCCTTTCCCGGGCTTCAAAGGTGATGGAACTTATATTCTCTGATCTGTTTCTCTTTTACTCTCGGAATAAGACGGTGGGTGTGGTTCAACCAACGACGTTCGTGTGTCGGCGTAGTTGCGGAGGAAACAGGTTCTCTTAAAAAGTGCAAGTGCATTCGTTGCCCTGGTGAACGTACCTACTCGGCTCTCTACAAACCACTGAGTTATCCACGTGGCCTGAGCTGTCAGCTTGACTTCCGTCTTCGATATACTTCGAGTTCTATTATTAATTAACCTTCAATTTTGTGTACGATAAATAGAATTTATTTATTTAAACGATATGCATATTTTGTAGCTTGTCGATTCTTTTTATCAACAATTTTAATTTTTTTTAAAAATAATAATTTCAATCAATTATTATTGTAAAAATGAGATGATTCGCTATAACGATAGAACATACAAATGGAATGATAAAATAAGTCGTGATCACGTCGTCATCATCGTTTAAAAAAGATTTCAATGCAGCACGATCGACAAAGGAGGACTCGATCAGTGCCCTCCATCATTCCATTTCCATAAATCGTGATTTACGTAAACGCCGCGTACCTAATCCTAAATCGAAAGGATTTGAAAGCTCGATTCGCATATAATAACGTCTAATCTGTACAAACGAGCCGCAAATTTTTTTTCTTAACTTATCGTTAAACTTTCAACGACGAGAGATAATTAGAAATATATGTAATACCGAAACCGTTTATAAAAGTTTCCTTTAGAAAAATGTTACGATCGTAAACACTAATTTACTACAAATTCCATATTTCACCTGTGTTATAAGAGAAAATGAAAAAGATTCTCGAACAAAGTATTCCACGGTTCCGTGAAAGTCGAATAATTCGAAGGAACACCTTGCGGTTGGATCAGCTAAATCGAAATCGTGATTTTAGTGTCGATCCCTCGGTCTTCCCTTTTATAATAAAATCAAATTAAAGATCCGATACTTCCTTGATGTTCCTATCAAATCAACGTTCTTTTCAATACTTTCAAATAGAGAGATTTAAAAAAAATAACGAGCTCGATCACTTTCCCTTAAAGTTACATTCAAATGTCGCGTGATCGTGGAAGAAATAATTTATCATCTCGTGGAGTTCCTTGTAATCATTTGCTATACTTAAAAAATAAACTTATTTGTTTTAGAACAAAAGAAAAATATTAGTACAGTTTACGTATCATGTAATCAGACAAAAAGGAAGTTAGAAAGGGGAACGTTGGAGGCGTAAAACACAGGAAGGAAAAGATACGATTGATATTAATCGAAAGAGGACGGTAATCCAGTCGGCTAATTATCGGAGCATTCGTCAGCCTCGGATAGAAAAGCTGAGAGTTAGCCTGTACAGAGCTCAAGATGCGATTAAATTCACGCCCCGAGGAAAGTGAGAGTGGTCAAGGCCCGAGGGGGCCCCAGTTATACTCTCTTACGTCTTTCTATTCCCCCCACACACGCACACACACACTTACAGATACATATACCTGTATATTCCTATACTAAAAGGTTGATAGACACTACACACAAACGAGTACACATTCAGAACACTTATCCCTCTTATACAGGGTGTTTCATTTTTCTAACTTGAACATCTCTATTAGTTTTGATGGTCCAAAAAATGTCAATTACACTAGTCTACAATAGTGTAATAGAAATTTTCCGAAAACCACTAAACCGATTTAGATGTTTAATAGCTTAAATAAAAGACCTAACCCCCAGGATCACGACAAACATAAAATTATTAAAAAAACTATTATATCTAAATTAGCACTACTGCTCCCAAGAAGCCATTACACTAGTTTCTCTTTATTCCTCTTTCTTACTTCAATTTTACTGAAATCTTTATACCGACTCGTATTACTGGATGATTCATTTAACGTTCTTACTCAATTTTTATTACGTTTTTTTTTAAGCAACGGAAACTTTTCAGCAATAACATTTAATGATCTCGCACGAATACAGTTACACAGCTTCGATCTCACTTTAAACGAGCGTAGGATCTCTTATGATTACGTAATCTCGATCTTACGATCTCGATATTCGTGCTCTCCTCGACAGCACTTGTCGCAAGCTGTCGATTATCTAGGCGCCTGCAGGTACGATCATTTTCGAACACCTTACGTTTATGAAACAATAGCACGTATAGAGTGTAATGATGATCACCGAATAATCATTATCATAATGATCACCAAATAATCATCATGATAATGATCACCAAATAATCATCATGATAATGATCACCGAGTTTCTACAATATTTTGCTCGAAACAATGATTCAAAATTGTTTAGAAAATACCTCATTGTTCTTATCGATAAGATTGTTTTAAGAATTATTTCCAATGATAATATCATAAAAAAAAGTTACAACACTTTCAAGAGGAATAACAGGCATACTCATTCCAAGTGTTATCTCAGAATTACATGCAACAAAAACTTTGATCATCATCATTCGAGTCCGTCATCGGAACGTGACGTTTCTCCTCACGTCTTTTTATTCAACCTTTCCCAGTCATCGTGGATACCCTGCGAATTCGTTGCGAGGTATCATTACGTACCCCTTATCATTGTCTCACCCTTACATCACTGTGTCTCTCCTGCTTGCTTCCTTATCGAGCTGCAGTATAGATAATGATACTTTCACGAGATCGCGAAGGCGCGGTCGGTTAAGTGCGCGCGCGTGCACGCTCCTTCCCGATGGAAAGTATAAATGTGTGTGTGTAAAAAGAACGGAATTTTCGATAACAGTATGGTTTTCGTTCTCTCCAACGCTATCGTAAGTCAACCTATTGGAAATTAATCACAGTTCGCATTACTTCCGATATCTTACGTGGTCTCGATTATGCGAAAGTTTTTTTTTTTTTTCTGTCATTGTTTGATCAACTAATGTTTTTTATTTGTAAAATAGAAACTGAAAAATTTGTTTATAAAATAAAAAAATCAATGTAATTTTATCACAGATGTAAGCTGTATGTTTAAAATAGTAAGGTAACTATTAAAAGTAAAGTCTACAGGAATGGGTGTTGAAAATAAAAAAATTAAATGACTGAAACTTTCTTGAAAACTTAAGTATTCTTTTTTTAATTCTAACATTGATTTTTATTCTGTGATTATAAAAAAAAGACGCTGAGTAGAAAGGGTTAAACAAGCTACGTTATGTATGTCATTTTTTTCTCACCGCGATTGAAATTCAACGACCTAATTCTCTTAATTATCACCTTGTTTTTGTCCTGTCACACGCATGTGAATGACCATGTACGATAAATGATGTTTAATTATATAATAATGCTGTGTTCTTGAAAAACAAAAAATAGAATACAAAAAATAATGTCAGAAAGAATTAAAAAAAAAGAAACCCTAGCTCGCGTGTGCGGGACGTAGGAAAACATCGCGTTTTCGTATGCATCGATGCGTTCGAAAGCCGCACGCGCCTGCTTTCTTCCTTTCAAAGGAAATCCACCGCTTTCGATCCTCCTCACAACACGCGATAATTTTACTCTTTGTAAGCAAAGACACGCGGGTTGAAGTTAAGGGATACTACTTCGTTTAAGTCCAACTTCTGTAGTTTCACACGGTCTGGAATTTAACATGGTTTCACGTTTTATTTATTACGAAATGTAGGAGCATTAAAGCGACCCGCCTTCGCATACCATACGTTTTTGCATCTTTAACACGTTAAGTGTTGAGGCAAATTTGAATCAACACGTGGGTTTATATAATTTTTTTTTTTAATAAATATATCTTATATTTTATGAGTGATTGTTATATTATCGTAAATATTGCTAAACAATACTAATAAACATTTCAAATATACTATAACAAATCGAGTACCGATTACCCAAATGGCATTCAACGTTAAAAACCAAAATACCATGACTAGTCTAAAAATAACGTAAATTTACGTCAGCAACTACTTTTTGAATAAGATTTTTCCTAATCTAGTAAAAATGTTTATTCTCTTAAAACATGATCACTTTAATCTCTCTCACTCTCATTTCCTTCGACATTAAAACTGGACTACTTCCAATGACTTAAATCAATTTATTTCCACTTTGTACATTCATACAAAGTGGTCTCAAGGTTCTCTTACTTTGCCACGCCAAGAACGATTATAATCCGTATCTCGATTCCGCTCGATTGGTCTCGGTAATTTCCATAGCTCAGGAACTCCACCGTTCACGGGCGTACATTTACGTTCTTGGTTACAAGCGTGCTCTCGTACGATCGAATCTCTTACAGTCGAGTCAACTTACGTCTGCTTGGTTCATGGCTTAGAAAAAAATGTTTAGAAGGGAAAGTCGAAACGTTTCGTTTGGCATTATCCTATTAACGTCTACCTTACGGTATATAACACCGAACGTTTTCCGTTCATCTTTTTAGCCCGCTAAATGAGGATCGAAGAAACTTGGTGCAACATTCTTTTAGAAATATTCTCTCCAGTTGGCAAGATTTGCACTGCTTTTTTCTCATTCAGAAACGACGGGACGTGATTACCGAGAGAAGTCCGGTTAAGGAAGTCACTTTTTTATAAGAATTCCAAGTATCCTTAATAAAGTATAGTTAAAATGGTTGCTCGAACGTTTGGTATGCCGTACAGGTGACCCTCGTGTAACACGAAAATGTGCAATTTTATATGGGAGGCGTGTTAAAAGAGGGACACCATGTTATAGAAGGGATCATGTAATTTTCACAAATGACATATCAGATCATATTACACGAGGGTCACGTGTATGAAGGGTGTCCCACATCAACTACTCCAGCCGAAAACTACATGTGCACAAGTATGATTAGAATTGAAAAGACTAATAAACTTTTTTGAAATTCCGTCTAGGTAACGAGTTATTAACTAACAAAGATCGACCAATCACGGACAGCAGAAGATACTAGGCGAGAGACGAAGCGGTAGGAGGAGCAATCCACGATAAAAAACATTCTCCTTCTAAAACTTTGTCTCACGCCTAGTATCTGCGTCTGCTCTCCGTGATTGGCCAAGCTTTGTTAATAAATAACTCGTTAACAAGGTCAAATTTTCAAAAAGTTTATTAGACTTTTCGATTCAAGTTATATTCATGCACATCTAGTTTTCGGCTGGGGTAGTTAATGTGGGACACCCTGTATATGGACAACATACATGACGGTATATCGAAATTTACCCGGATAGAGTTTGGAGTATACAAATTATTATCAGGTGCAACCAAGCTAAACTTACTTTAATCCACGCTTTATCCCGTAACTACAGGAAATATGCTTAATCATCCATATCACGAACGTAACAAGAAACCTAATCTCAAATCGTAGAAAAATTGTCTTTTATTCAAGAAGGATGATCGTTAACGATTAGAACTCGATCGGCAGGTGTGATTATGAAATGAAAGAGATTGAACGGAGATGACAACGCGTTGCGAACGAACGGACGCGGGCTTTCAAGTCTTCGATATACTTTCTAGATTAGGAGACGTGACTTTACCTTTCTCCATGTCACGAAATGCCGCTTTGCTTTGACTACGAAACAGAGAGAGAGAGAGATGTTAAAGAAAAATGCGATAGGATGCAGTGCGAGGTAATAGCGCGAAAGGATTATTACGAAGCAAGGACTATCGTTAGTGTACTGCTACGTAATGTTTCATTGTGTATGCGTGTGGTATGGTTTATGAACCTTCTTAGAAATCCATCGAAATATGTATAACGTTTACGTAATGCAATCTCCCGCTACATTAGCCGTACAAAACAATTTTCCATTTCCGTTGAAGAATGCATACGTTAGATATTTATAGAGAAATCGATCGAAACGTTCCTATTTATCAAGATTCGTTGAACTTTGAACTACTCCCTGGACTACTTGCGTGTATAGTTTCGTAATATAATCATATATGGATGCTTCGATGATTCGTTCGAATCAATATATGAATGAATATACGTACTTATGCATATATGCATTTATTCATAAATGCAAAGTCCGAGTATTTTTTCGAAAACAGTTTTTCAATAAAAAAAGGAACAAATTAATTTGTGATAAATGTTTTTTTTTAAAATAATTTATAATATTTTGACCATCCCTAATAAGATAATAATAATAATTCTGAAAATCATGCTGACCTCCCACGTAACGAACATATTATAAACTTAATTCCGAGACTAAAAGTAATCGTCCGAATTTTTCTAACAAGACACGAGTAAATGGAGTATAAAATCACTCCCGACCCACTTTCGATGGTCCGTCGCGTTTCGCACAAGAAAATTCACGGGTCGTGCACGATGAAGAATTCTCACGGGCGTTTTATCTCTCGCTATTCGTCTCGCTCGCGCTTAGAATCGCGACGACTAAAAGTCGATCCTTAGAATCTCGTAAAAACTTGCGTTTTATATTCCTCTTTCTTCACAGACTACCAAGTTGTCCCATTTTCCATTTTACTATCGTCCCGATGATAACCGAGTTTAAACTCGAGCGTGTCAGACGCACGAGTTACCGTAAACATTCTTGAAAAGTATGATGTCACATATAAAACATTTTATATGAATACAATTTTCTTGAAATCTTTTTCACAATTAATATAAATAAAAAGTAAATATTCAAGATATTATTAACAAATTATGTTCTGTTCTCTGAGAGTCCTTGTAGTCCTCCAACCGTGTTACACAAGAGTTACTTGGACAATAGGCTGGGTCAATTTTGAACTTTATTTTTTTTGTATTTCTAAAAAAGTTGCCTTTTAATTTGTACTTGTCTATTATGTATTCAGTTTTTACATAGCTTATAACTTTTGGCCCTCTACCTCCACTTGAATTTTTTATTAATTGTTATATTTCGTAAAAATCTTATATGGATAAAATGAATAAATAAAACACTTTTTTTAATAGAAATAACCGGATGATTTTAATAAAAAGTGTCTGTATTATAAACTAGCATTACAAAATATTAATATCATACATTCGAAAAAAGAAACTTAAACATAGAAAATATCAAAATGATCAAAACCGGCCCAGCCTACTCCATGATTTAGTCGAGCAATATACGATCAAAGACCATTGAACTATATTCTTTAACAAATCATCACAATGAGAGAAAAAGAGACATTTTTGTCCACAAGCGAGAATTTTTCCCGTCCCCCTTTTTTCCGGTGAAGTAGCGCGGAGTTTCACGTTCTCTCTCGCACGAACGAAACCAGAACGATCGTATCTCGAGCGAAATCTCGAGGCAAGGAAGCGCGAGAGCGAGTACGTGCATGCATATACACATAGTATGTATACTTACGTACGAAGGTACGCAAACACTCGTACGAGAAACTTATGTCATCTCTCGGAAAAGTCAGAATACGAATTTGAAGCTCACGACTGTTTTTAAATTCATCGTTTCTATTCTCATACACCAATGTATATACGTCTGCACACATATTTGTACAATTTGGACGAGTCTAAAGACCAATTTTGCACCGAATTATACACACTCTATATTATAGACCACGTCGCGTGACGTAATCCCAGTAAAGGAGCTGGCGAATTATGTAGCGTTGAAGGCACATTATTTTGCACGAACTCGGGATGCAGTTGTAACGTATATACCTAGTGAATCGTTCTTTCGTGGAAGGATTATCGGTTGAAAAATGATTGCTACTTCCCTTTTTTTATTAGTTTGAAAAATATGTATATATGCACACTTGGTTTCACAAATCGCCATCCGTGAAAATTAATAGCGCGTTACGACTGATGGTGTTCGGGAATATGGGGTTGGCATTAATTAACAAAATAGCCTCGTAAATGTCGTTTTCGAATCGATGCTTCCAATCGACGAGGCTGAACATATTCACGGTTTTTAAAAACGTCAAATACAAATTATTGTGTGGTATATAAATCATTTATTCGTAGATTTGAAGAGATTAGATTGTTCGGGAACGATCTTATCTCATTTTATTCAATTGAAGCAGATAGTAATTAACTAAAAGATCATTAAGAATATAGAAAATGTACTGATCTTCGTTTAGATAGCCATTTATCGTATTTAAATAGGTTACATGTTAGAAAAAATCACAGTATCTATTCCATTGAAATTTGGAAAAATTTGGAAACCAATTAGGATGAATAAATGAAAATAATGTTCATTTACACGGACATTGATCGTTGAAGAAAAATTGAAACTGAGCCTAAAGATGTGTATTAGTGTCCTTGAAGAAGTTAATTGGCTCGATATTGCTTTGCAAGGATAATGATGATACGGAAGAAGTGCGAATGCGTGGGTGCTTCGTAAAAATTAATAATGATGAAGAACTAACTAACACCGATCAAGTAGTTTACGAACGTGCACACGCGCGCGCGTTAACGACTTCCTACGTCCCGGCGCGCGAAATTCGCTTTGTCTTCGTAATAAAAAATCGTGCATAGTTAATTTCTGGGTTAACGATTATTACTTATGCGCGAGTTAAAAAAAAAACAATAATTGTACCTTATGTGCTAATGACCTATCCGTTCTTTCTCCTTTACGCGATCTTTCGCCTAAGAACACGGGACCAATCGTCGATATTCGAGGAAACGTTCTAACGACATGCAAGATTGCGAACGTTTTACCTAAATTGTTCTATTATGTGCATATCGTGAGAAATCATTGAAATGAGACAAGCTTAGGGATTTATGTTCGATCGTGAATTGTAAAGTATGAATTTATAGAATTTATAAAATCACAAATTTTAGATAAAATTATAAAATGTATGAAGAAGTATTATGCAAATCTCATTTTTTTTTAAATAAATATTACTTTTAGGTTATCACTCCGTTGAGTTCAACAAAGTTTACAAATTACATACATACCAAAATCAAGTACATATATTGTACTTAAGACAAATATTAATATCCAATATAAATATAATATAAAATAAATATTGTATGTATATTTAAATATAAAAAAGATCTTCAATATCTTTGTAATATTTTTTACTAGAGTAATTACATACATAGAAAAATGTCTAACACACATTACCCGTCCTTTGCCATAGTCGAGTAAAAAAAAATGAATCATAATAATAAAAAGAACCAACTCACTCATCAATTAATATCAAAGCAAAAAAAAAGAACATTATAACTTACTTTGACTTGAAGAAAGGTAAGAGGTCGATGTCAACGAGATCTCGCTAGATCATAGATAGCTCTAGATGTAAAACACGATCCGGATCGATCTCGCGGCTACGAAGCTGCGGTCGTCTGCGGTCGATCGCTAAAACTGGTTCACTCGTTCACTTCGATCTTCCTTCCTCAGGATCGACAGGATCCTTCTATCGATAATCGAATCCTAGATCAATCCTTGATCATTTTCAACAATTTTTTCTATTTATTTTCTTTCTCCAATTTTGTTTATTCCTCTTTAAATAAAAAAAAGAAATTTTTCTCAATGGATCCTTTAAAAAAAAATGACGCACGCGTTTCACGATCAATTTCCCGCCTCAGTTTTCTCAATCGTTATAACAGACACGAGCGAGACACGAGCACGCGCGACGAACGCGCCGGTTCTCTTTGCACTGCGGCCAAGGATCGAGGCGAAGGTAATGAAATAGTCGGCCGAACCGACCACCAACCATCTCTCTCATACTCCCTCTCTTTCTTTCTCTCTCTATCTCGTTCCTTTCGTGTCTGACTCGAGCGCGTTCTCCACTTCCACTGCGTTTCTTTCTATCTCTCTCTATCCTCCTTTTCTTCTGTATTTCCTTTTCTCTATCTCTCTCTTTCCTATATCATTTTCTTCTATTCCTATATCTTTCTCTTTCTATCTTAACTTTATTTTCTATTTCCTTCTTTCTCTATCTCTCTCTTTCCTATGATATTTTCTTCTATGTCTTTCTCTCTTTAGCTTTATTTTCTATTTCCTTCTTTCTCACTCCGTCTCCATCCTAACTCAGTACTACGATACCCATTTTCTTCCTCTTCCTTACTCGAAGCCCTACTCGTTTTATCATCCTCTCATTGTTTCCACTCGCTGTTATTATACTTCGACTCGAGCTCACGTAGGATTTCATTCTCACTTCTATCGCTACTTATAGTAGCAAGTTTTTAAGTGGCTATTCTCCGTTGCTGGATGTAAGACGTGTTTAAAATGATAAAAGTGTTGGTGATAATTTGTACTGTTAATTATAGAGAGAATTATAAGTTAATATTTTGGTTTAAATAATTTATAATGAAAGAAAAATGATATAAATGAATAATAAACAGGAACGTTCTTTTTTCGTCGCTTTTATCAATGAGTGTAAATAAAAAATATAGCTCGAAATTGGGTGGAATCCAAAAAATATGTATGACGTTTAAAAAATGATAACACCAACGGCAAGAACCGTCAACATCGATTTCTTTTAAAAATACGACCGGTACTTATTATTTCAGCTTTACTTTTGTTCCGTTCATCCGCCACGATACTGTTTTCTCCTCGCATTTTTCTTTTATTTTTCCACGGCTATTTCGTATCATCCTCTCACCGACGATGATAAACGTCGTGCTTCTATACCCAGTATGTCCTATGTATGATAGCCAACGATTTTGTCCATTGTAACACGAAAACGATGTAATCCTTTAAATTGGATCCTTTGTTGGACGATGACAATAACGAGGTAGAACGAGCGAAATCGTTTCTTCGCATGGATGCACTTTTTATGGTTTCACTTGTAAATTAAATCAATCAATATGTATTATTTAGTAACAAAGGTTAACCAGGATATGTAAACCTTGAATTTTTTTAAATAAGATGAAAGGAATTACCGTATTATTTGTTTTTGCAAATGTCAAGTAATTATTTTTGTTCCTATACATTCGGTACATTTTTCCAATTTATTAATAATTTTACTAACAATTTCCCAAAAAGCATTGCCCACAGAAAAATACAACATCACTAACCAGATAATTTCTCTCCGAGAAATCCGTCTTCGATCTTTTCATTTCCTTTCCCTTTTCATGAGAATGATAAGAAACGAGTCTCCTCTTCTGCTTCCTATCTCACTCGTTCATTTATATCGCACGAAAGGAAGTATACGAATTTGCAGTTCCATTTGTGATCGTGTATTTTATGGTTTAATTGGAGCAAACCAGTTTATTAGATTCTATTAACAAAGTGAACGGACACGTTTTGTTCGCAAAATACACTTATACATTTATGCATACACTTATACACTGTATACTTATACAAGTACTCGATACATTTTATGGCAAGACCGATACAAAACTCGTTGCACTGGACAAGGAAGATAGAAAAGAAGTTTCATCGCCCTTTTGTTCCCTGAAGGCGAACTAATCAACTTCTACTACACTACCTTCGAGAAATCGCACGCGAGAGCTCAAACGAGTTAAAGTTTCCTGAGAACGAAAAAGGCACGCGAAGTTGATTCTCTTTGCGGCGAACGATTTCTTTCTCGTGTTGGCGACTGAACTAAACTTCGCGGAACCTGCAAGAGATATCTGTTTTTTTTTTTCTACGTTTACGTATCGTAAAGGTGCCGAAGTGGGTCGACGATTACGATATAGTCTCTATAGGATTTTCGGTGAAATGATTTCGTTCGTTTTTATGGTCGATAGCTTGGTAACAAAAAGTTAGAGAAGCGGAATTTTGTTAGAAAGTGTATCGTCTTGGTGAATTATAGGTGACTCCTATCTTTTTATAGATCACTACTTTCGTGTATTTTTGATACAAACTTTTAAGGTAAACTCGATACTCTGTAATTGAGCTTAAATTTGGTCTACTCTTAATTTGTAGAGTGGTACATATTTTTAAACAAATTTTTTAACACGATTGTCTCATTAAAATTAATACTGGTAATACGTAGTCCCTATATTGGGTCCATAAAATGTACATGGAAAAAAAAAAATACATGTACATTTTATTAGCCTGGTATAAGGACTACGTGTTACAAGTACTAACTTTACCTGTGATTTTCTCGTACGAGACAATCGTGTTAAAAAATTATTTTAGAGATATCTACCTTCTCTACAAATTAAGAGTAAACCAAATACTTTAAAGAGAAAAGTTCATTCATTAGTAAGATATTTTTTTACTGTTAGAGAATATAAAAAATGCTATAAAAATATCAACACGTAAGTCAGTCGAGGGTCACGAAAAGGAGGTTTCGCGTAGACGATTGAACTTTTGCCACTTAACTGTCCACAGAGAAGATATTCTTTGAAGAGTGGGGTAAAAGGGAGCCGGTGTGTCCGAACGCACGGTTAGTGCGTTAACCCGGAATACATCGGTTATCTCGTCGGTGATCCTTTCGTACGCACGTGCGACAATGACTTGAAAAGAACATGAGGGAAAGAGATACAGATAGATAAATGGATAAAGAGAAGAAGAAGAAAAGAGATAGGAGTCTTCTCACGAGCCACTCTCGCGCCTGATCTAATTAACTCGCGTGCACATGCGCGTACCGGCTACTTAACTATGCCCCTTTTGCCCCCAACTTTTTTTTTTTTTTTCCTTTTAATGATAACAATGAGAAACACTATAAATATATATACGTTCGTGTAACTTGTTAGATTTCTTATTATTTATCGTCGTGTCTCGCGAAAGTCGTTTAAAATTATTTTTATAAATGTACGCGTCTGGAAAAAGTGTAAGGTTTTAGTGTAAAGGATCTCCTGATCGTACTACTCGACTGATTTTAATCATTGATGACTCATTTGGAAGCTAAAAGATCAGGCTATAAGATACATGTAACAGGATTTTTAGAAAAAATTGTCTCGCGAAAGTCGTTTAAAATTATTTTTATAAATGTACGCGTCTGGAAAAAGTGTAAGGTTTTAGTGTAAAGGATCTCCTGATCGTACTACTCGACTGATTTTAATCATTGATGACTCATTTGGAAGCTAAAAGATCAGGCTACAAGATACATGTAACAGGATTTTTAAAAGAAATTTATTTCGGTAACAGAATTGCAGTGTAACAGGTTAGATACGAGTAAACTGTAATAGTGGATTTAAACGACGATTATCTAACTATTACACAATCACACACCCGTCGTATAGTTTTACAAACGAGTCTCGATACATCGATCGTTCTGTCGAACAACATTAAGGGATTTAATACCGACAAGGTGTTAAGAAAGGAAAGGAGAATCACGACGACGGCGATCGTAAAATTGAAATATGGAACGGTTAGAAAGTACCTCGTCACTTTCTTCGCATCGTGTAACCCCAGTGTCGGCCGATATGACATCTAAAAACGTGACGAGAACGTATTTATTTACACGTACGTATCTCTACGTGCTACGATTTTACGGGACCGTTATGGTCAACGAAGTATTCTTAGCCAATCATTGCGTAGGGTGATAGAAAGGAAACGTAAGTGTTACTTGCGTTCTTATACGAGTTAACCTGTTGTCTTTTATAAATGATCAATAAAAGATAGTATAAATAATTAATAAATAATTTTCTTGTTATCAAAATTGAGAAGGACTATACAATTTTCTTTTTATTCGAACGATTTTGATCTAAAAAGAAGGAGAAGAAAAATTGTTGGTCATTTAATAGTCAACCAACTGCCAACCTGTTTTGTTTTCTTTTATAAATGATCAATAAAAGATAGTATAAATAATTTTCTTGTTATCCAAATTAACAAGGACCATACAATTTTCTTTTTATTCAAACGATTTTGATCTAAAAGAAATAAGAAAATGAGGGAGAAAAATTATTGGCCATCGAATAGTCGGTCAGTGGAGTCGACCACGAAGCCGTTCGAATCGATCGTAAACGCTCTCGAAAAATTGCATTCCCGATACTATGTCCCATAAGCCCAGTTTGCACTTTATTTCTTTCTTCGTCTCTCCATTTATCTTTTTTTTTGTCCATCTTAAAAATGATCCATCATCCGTACAAAGGCGACCCGTCGTCACTAAAATTGGACAGAAATTAGATTTGAACGATCGAAAATTGCCGGCACGCGGACGAGACGCATTTTTATTGGCTCGTAAATTGCGCGGGCTATTCGTTGGTTTAAACTCGTCCGAGTTTTCAAGCGCGGTTAACTGTAAAGCGCGTGCGAAGAGTGGGCGTTCGAACTTCACGGGTGTGCTGTTCGAAGTGATGGGTTTTGTCCTAGAAAGAAATGAAATCTCGAAGAATTGATGTAAAAAGATGTTAAATCGTATGATTGTAACGGATCTTCGTCAATTTAATTTACATATCTATATCATCAATGATCAAGACTAGTTCGAATCTTAACATTTTGAATGATTTATTGTATATGAAATGATATTATTTGAAATAACATATTTTTTTATTTTAGAATTATTTGAAATAATTGTGAAATTGTTCTTAGAAATTATATCAAATGTGATTACCAGGTCTGAGTCTAATTTTTATATTGACATTCTTTGGTTACTGTTTACTGCATCTTATTTTAAAAATTATTCTTTTGTCAGATTCAAAATTAAACAAATAACGAAATAATTCATTATTTCAAATGAATCGATAAATATTTTTCTTTTCATATAACAGCATCGGAAATAAAATAAATTATTTCAAATAAAACTTGCCCAGATTTGCTACACATACATAAGTATATAATAAATTATAATATAACAATATAAGATGGTCCACTTCCTAAATATCTTTTCATACTATCATGGTAACCCAAACCCCAAATATTAGTCCCCTGACTTAAATTACATATACCAAATAATATAATGATATAAATAATCACGAGATAAAAAAAAAATAAAATTCTTTCGAAGTAACATCCACACAAGATTTAATCTTTTCTCGAAGAAGTATATCGGTCTCGTCGGCGAACCGATAAAATTCACTGCTCGGCAACTTTGTTCCGCTATTTACTCTTCGATAAGACTTTACGAGGACGTCGTTACAGCTTGTTACACGAGGAACGATCCGCGATGCATTAAGAATGACGCTCGCGTTCCGGGCAAACGCGGGTTAAATCAGAACCCAGATCTCTTCCCCCTCTTTCTCTCATTCTCTCGTGTTTACTCTCTTGCGCAAATTGGAGTCATGAAGCATGGACGAGAAGAGGAAGAAGAAAAAAAAAAGGGGAACGTCGCATGCGTCACCACTCTACGGAAGTCATTCTTTTTTTTTGTTCGGTGAACAAGTAACTGAGACGATGACGACGATAATAATGATGTTAAGTCAGCGTTGTACTTTAACAACCTCGTAATCATCATGTGAAACCATAAATTAAATTCATTTCGGTGTTAGACTCATTTGTTGGCACTATCTAATCTAAAATGATATCTTTAATTCGGTAAATTTACGTTCGGAAAATATCAAATTTTTTATTAAACACAATTTTTCGTGTTACTCCAAAAAGAATGTTACACGATAAATTTAACCAATTCAAGACAAGAATCGGACATATTTATCCTGTATTGACTTCTTAAAATCGGAAATAAGTATGATGTACACAATTAGTCCATTGTCTTGATCAAGACAAGATCTTGACCATCACTAAGACAGTTATATAAATTATTAAATTTTTATCAACGTAGTTTCTATTTTCACTTTTAGTTATAATATGAATGAATTAATTAAAGAATCGTATCAACAAATGAAATATAAATGAAATTGTTTACCAAAACACGTTATTTCTGTTCCCATCGCTCACAAAGCAAGCACTTAACTTTCTTTTACGCGCACAAACGTTAAAAGATGGAAAAGAAATCGTAAGAGCCGAGAAACGAAATGTTTAACCCTTCTACATGGATAAGCCATTACACGGTGCTACGAAACGAAGTGAGAGACGCTTAAAGAAGCTCGTCCCAACGATTACAAGTACTTAACCTAACGCGGACCGCGAAAACGTTTTCTCGTTTAAAAGCAACGAGCCACGCGCGCGTCATTTCATTCAATTGCCGTCGGTGGAATTTGCTTTTTAAATTACGTGGAACGTTCTTTTATATGTGGCTCTATAGAGCCATTAAAAAATAGATAAGAGGGAAAACAACAAATTATTTTCATTGGTTCTAACCTTGAATATTATATGATAACAAAAAAAAAGAAAATTTAAAAGGAAAAAAAAAAAGAAAAAAAAAAAAAAAAAGCAACATCGCTCACTGTCGAATAGAGTAACCTCCTCCTTTTCGAAGTCGATTAAAAAATATGATTTAGTCAGTTTTTTTTTTAATTATAGTTTATCATTAATTCAAATTGAGTAACAGTGACAGTAACATTTAATAATAATTAAATATCGTGTGATTTAATATTTGGTTCAAACTGAATCTATTACTAGTTACATAGTGAAATTCATTCATTACACTGAACGTTCAAGAAAAGTGCAACGAACTTTTGGAACGTTTATATTGTGTAATTCGAAGCAAGCTGTCGCTTCTTTAACAAGGGTCTCGTTAAAATGGATTTACTTTCTCGCGATGAGAACGAAGCTTTCTCGAAATCACGGGCGATGAAACTTTCTAAATTAAAATGATTATTACTAGTCGTGTAATTAAATCGTCGCCTTACTTGTTCTCCTTAAAGATTGTATGAAAGATTCGCATAGATTTTTTGAAAGATAAAAAAAGGTAGGATATCATAACAAGATATAGGAATTCATTTTTTTTTTAGTAGAATTTCATCTCAATGTCGAGTAAGATATCATTTTTAACCGATGCATTCGTTCGTTTGTTTTCTCACGGTATCGCGAACGAATTCCGCGGGTTTTATGCTTAATTTGTCCTTGCTTGCTAACTCGGACTCATGCACGTGCATACACAAGTACGAGAACCTATGTTAGTACTTACTCTCGCTCGTAGAACAACACTAATGCGTTACATTCCCGACCTTCCTATTTTTTTCCCATTCTTCCTTCGTTCTTGCAGGCAGGAGAATGCGAAAGCAGGTCGATTTGAAAAGCACGCACGAGTACGGACCAGCTCGATTCTTTTCTTCTTCTGTATCACCTTACTCTCGACAATGCCTTCGAGTCTCAGCCTTACTTTTTTGTTGTTGTTGGGACTAGTAGGAGAACGCCTCTGGAAATGCAATGTTCTATGCAAGTTTCTAATCAGGGCTAGGCGTTATCCAAATAAATTATTTGAAAAATAATCGTTGAGATAATAAATTATTTTATTTGGTTACATGTTATTTGAAATTATCATGTGTTAGTTTATTTTAACAGCTAAATGATTTTTTTGCTAATTATTTTGGTATTTGAAATTATATAAAATAATTTTTCATTTTATTTGATAAAATTTGTTTCAAATACGTCAAGAATACTTTACTTACATTTTTATTTCTATTGTAAAAGCAAATGAAGTTACAGAATTAAAATTCCTCCTCCCATTACAATTATTTGTTATCCTATTTCAAATAGAATATGCCCAACCCTGTTTCTAATCTACTTAACACTCTTTCTATTTTATTCCCGAATATCGATAAAAAAGAATTTTATAACAAAATATTGTGTTTTAAAGAATTTCTCTTTCGATATCCACATTTATGTATTTTTTCAAAGTAATAACAATAATCTCTAAGAATATTAAAATGGAAACTGAGATCACCTTTTGCGTTTTTATAAAGCTATAAATATACCGAATCGGTAAAATGCAATTACCCCTAACGAGAAGACGTCGGGAGTGGTTTTTACAAAGTCCGCTTTGCGACGTGCTCGATTAACGGATTAGGAGACATACAAGGGGAATAATTAACGCTGACCAAATTTAGTAGTTCTCGCGCCGATTCTCTCGCGTTACCTGCACGACCGTAAAAGCTTTCACTTCGCACGCTCGCCGGTGTTTGGATCTACACTCGCGTGTTTTTGAGCAACAACAGGTACCACTCGGCTAAATTTCGGTCTTTTTATTCTATTTGGCTCACAATAGTCCGCCAATTTCTAGCATTCACCCAGGTGATTCGATATTTTATTCGAGAAACGAACCGTAGCTCGTAAATCATTGAAATTCATGAATATTAATTGGTTGGGTACATATACCTTTTTTTGACTAATGTAACAATTAACATACCACTTTGACTAATGTAGTGTGTAGACAATTGGAATAAAAAAATGGTGGATGACGAGTTCTTAAAGCAAAATTCAGTTTGTGTAAACAGATTTAGTGTCTAATTGCACTCTGTCGTTTTGGTCATACTTTTACCTTTAAAAATCAATCAAATTTAGAAGTCATAGAATAGTGAAAAATTAATATTGATAAAAAAAAATGAGATTATTTTGTAATCGTGCAAAATTCGAACACAGAGTATAACAATTACTGTATGTCATCGAGTGAATTTATCAAAAAAAATACAAATAACGTTCCAAGTGCTTAATTGATGATGTATCTCGTTAATTAACGATGTATGTACGCGATACAATCGCATAGTCTTCGCTCGTTCACCGTCCTGGCTAAGAAGTTAAACAGAAATTAGTGTTGATAAATGGGTTAACTGCATGTGACAAATGTTAACGAACATGGTCTACATCGTCTAGTATAGTCGCGTGTCTCTTAACTAGGATGCTTTCGATGACAATTTAGCAAGCCAATAGAAGAATATCAGCCCTTTGCACTCGACTGTTCAATCTAATACTTCGAATTTTGTTAAATGAATTGAAGAAAAATCTACGAATAGCGGTCGAGTGTCACTCGACATAAAAATCGGACTTGTCGAGTCACACTCGACATGGAGTACAAAGGGCTAAAACGTTCGAAATAATTTGGAAAAAGGTATAACAATGATAAAACCGAATAGTGATTATTAAAAATGTACGAAGTGACACGGGAGACACGGTTCTCGGATCTTGGAATTCTAATCGCCGAACGAAAGAGGACGAAGTCGCGTAAAAAAAAAAAAAACGAGAAGTCGTTAACGCGGTTAGAAGCCACGACGAAAAAATCGTGCCACTTTTCTACGTGCATCGTCGTGTCTATATACCTTTGTGAACGAACTCACAACTAGACCGCGCAAAGAAGATCGTCTCGACAATACAAAGGAACGAGCCTGCGAATTTAGAGTCTCTCCCCCCTCCCACCCTGATATTCATAAAAGTTCAAAATTAAATTTTATTTCTAAACTTAGTTTTTAATTTTAATTATAATTTTTTACATTTTAATTTTATCTAAATTTCATCTCAACTTTCCCTTAAATTTCGTTAAAAAATAAAATTAAGTATTGTGTCCTTACAAATGCCATTGAAAGATATACAATAATTAATGAAAACCTATCTTAATTCTAATCATATTTGAAATGATTAATCCTACAGAATATTTTTTTTTTCACAAGTTTTGTTTTTTTTTATTGACCGACGAAAGTTCCATCATCCATTTCCTCGATACGTTTCCATTCCCGTCGTCTCCGTAAAACAATTCTCTCGTCTTTGTTCAAATCCCAGCTTGATTTGTAACTTCCGCAAAAGGCCACCTTATTGTCACTGCACGCTACCGTACCACTTAAAAGTGGAACGAGCAGACGCTTCGATCGACCCGACTGCGGATGCGACTATCCAGACACGCAACATTTTTTTTTTTTTTTACATTTACAGATGTACTCTTCAACACGTTAATCTAGATTGATTTAAATAAATCACTAGTTTTGATAAATAAAACAAATAAAAGTTAATAAATCAACATGACCAATACCAGAAATAATTATATAGCAATTAAGCTAATATCGTCGTGGTCTTGTCGAACAATCTTTCTCTCTTACACTTATATCAAGAAAAAAAAAATTTAATTCTACTAGTAGTAAAGAATGTAATTGCGAAAGAGAAATTTCCATTTCTTTGGACAAGAACGGTCAATGATACGCGAAGAAGAATTTTCTACCGATTCGACGTTCACGGAAGTGAAAAGTGAAAACACTGAATCCGTGTATAGTTAATTAAAGGTCGTTATTATAATATCTCGATGGACGAGTCTTGATTTTCTTCGAAACTTTTACTCATTCAAACAACGACAACGGTAATTGTAAAATACCTGTTCCAACATACTAATTAACTTAGTTACCCCCACTATGACAATAAAAGGACTAGAATTTAAGAAAAAAAAGTCGTGAACAACCATCACGTTTCCGTGTAACGAGCCTTTCCCTTCTTTCTTCATCATGGTAAATGCGATACGTTACGTCGATCGTACGTGAACGATAGCTCGTCTTATATACTTGGTGTGTCTGTTACTACTCGCTTGCTATGCAATTAAAAGCATCTTTTCACGTAATAATCTCTGGAGTTCGTGAGATAGAATTCTTAGTAAAACCGAACGATTACGATACCGATTACCATGCTACGGTGATTATTACGAATTCGAGTCGGATTAATGCACGGTTATGTAATGAAACGTGTGCTTAATTCTTTGTTAATGATCTTATTTGTCATAATATGTGACTATGTAATTATACAGGATGTTTCAACTGAAACATAGTAGAGGTAATCCTCTTATAAAGCGGTATTCTACAGCAGGGTTTTATTTTAGGTGCATATGTTAATATTTTTATTAATGGAAATGAAATTGTCTTTATGGATTTAAGAAACAAATTTGTGTTTTAATAAATTTTCAGAACTTAGCCCTTTGCACTCGGTGTCGAGTCACACTCGACAAGACTGATTTAAATAATACGATGTCAAATCTTTAATTTACCTACCAGAATTTCTGACATATATTTTTCACAATGTAGCTAGTGATATATTACTTAAAATTAAATGATATAACGTTAGAAATAGACACTCGAGTGCAAAGGGTTAACTCCCCTGTTTTTTGTACTTGTACTACATTTTATAGGAACCTATTCTACCGTGTTATAAGACAATTACCTATATTTAATTACTTTCTCAAGAACATAGTACTAATCTCAAAATTCCCAATAAAATACATCATAATTATGTTAGAATTATTTTAAACCTTCTGTCACTAGGAAGACTACATAGCAGAGAATATAACATGGACACAAATAGATTACTTCAACAATGCAATAGTAGTCGAACTATTGGAAGGTAAACGTCCACCTGGCCTATTTTTGGTTCTCGACGATGTTTGCGCGACACTTCACGGTGGAAGCACCGGTGCTGATTCCGGTCTCAAAAAGGTATATTTATCAAAATGTTGAGTTCTATATTTCATAAAATAAAAAACCAAGCAGATGATAGACTTTCACAAAATCATGTTTACAATAGCTAATACTAAAAAAAAAGAAGTGTAGCAACCAGCGGAACGCCTTGTTCTCATAACGAATCGGCTTTAACATGATAATTGATCAATTATCAAATCGTATTACAGAAACTGACGGCTGCGGCGAACAAGCACGCGCACTTTCAAGACACCGCTGAGGGTTTCGCCATTCTACACTATGCTGGCGTGGTATCCTACTCGGTCGATGGATTCTGCGATAAGAACCGTGACGTGCTTTTCTTAGACCTGATAGAATTGATGCAGACGAGTACGAAGTAAGACTATGAGAATTAGTGTTTTTGTTTATCGCTTGCGTAGGGTTGCGTGTAATTAACCAATAGGAGAAAACTACCTTGAAATTGTGTAAAGATGACTCAGTATAGCAAAGTGACTGAAAAATGTTCCATGCAACGATTCTTGTTTTTGTTAGGAAAAAAATAATGATAAACGATGCTAGACCATATTTTTTTCCAGCCCCCTAGTTCGTGTTCTTTACCCACCGGAAAAGGAAGGCTACAAAACAAAGACTCTACAAAAAGCTCGGCCCACCACAGCTGGAAGCAAGATAAGAAATCAAGCCAGCAGTTTAGTGGGACAACTTATGAAATGCACGCCGCATTACATTCGATGCATAAAGCCGAACGAAACGAAGAAACCACGGGATTGGGATCAGGTCAGAGTCAAGCATCAGGTAAGACTAATTTCGATGGTTCGGTGGTCCAACTAATTTTTTTTTTGTAAATCAATTCTCATGAATAAATCATACTTTCATCAGTCAAATTAATCCTACTTGGTTATAATGGCTACTGGGAAATTGTCATGATTTTTTTAACAACATATCATAAATCCATGATCAAATAACATATAACCTGGACCAAAAAGAATATAGTAAAACCTAGCAAGTTTTTCATTTTGTTACCCTAGGTCGAGTATCTAGGTCTGAAAGAGAATATCAGAGTACGAAGGGCTGGTTTCGCCTACCGCAGACCCTTTGCCAAGTTTCTCCACAGATATGCGATTCTCACGAAGGAAACATGGCCATATTGGAGGGGTGACGAGAAACAGGGTGTGGAATGGATACTGAGAAGCGTTCACATAGACCGATCGCAATATCAGCTGGGAAGATCCAAGTTGTTCATCAAAGCGCCCGAAAGCGTGAGTCCAGATGTTACTTGGATTAAAATTTAACGATAGGATGATATCAGCTGATCTTATAACACAGTTTCGAATGCTTGAATAAATCTGAACAAAAAATTCGAAACTATACAATAACTGATTCAGGTATTCGCGTAAGAAAATTGGCAAAACGTAGGATGACACTCCCATTGTTACTCAATCAACATTAAAATTCTTTCCAGCAAAGGTCTTTCCTAACACTGTCACCTTAGAAACGAGATTTCTCTCTAAACTTTCAGCTCTTCATGTTGGAGGAAGCAAGAGACCGGAAATACAACATGTACGCGCGTATCATACAAAAGGCCTTCAAGAAGTACTTCGCGCGTAAGAAACAGGCACAGCAAAAACAGGAAGCAGCTGATTTGTTGTTCGGGCACAAGGAACGTAGACGGGCTAGTTTAAACAGAAACTTCGTGGGTGATTACATAGGCTTGGAAACGAAACCACTTACTATGAATTTGATCGGTAGGAGGGAGAAGGTCTTCTTCGCGGAGATCGTGAAGAAATACGACAGGAGGTTTAAGGTGAGAGATTAAGTACCCCCAATTATGGTTGAATGATGAACAAGGGGCAAACGTCTTGCAATTATCAAAGAAGGCTAAATTATTAGCTCGTTGTTATAATTGTGGATTGTGATGAACTATCAATCATTTTGTAACTATATTTGTTTGAAGAATCCAATTTTGAAAAAATCTTCTAATTACTGATTGTAGGTATGCAGAAGAGATCTGGTACTTACTGGAAGATTTCTATACTTGATCGGTCGAGAACAGATCAAGAAAGGTCCGGAAAAAGGGAAATCTGTGGAAGTCGTTAAAAGAAAATTATCTTTTAATCAAATCAGTCACGTGTCATTGAGTACGTTACAGGACAATTTTGTTGTGATACATACTAAGGAGGATTACGCTAGTCTATTGGAATTAGTGTTCAAGACAGAATTTTTATCGATTTTGAGTAAGAAGTATATGGAAGAAATTGGACATGCTTTGATCATAAGATTCTGTGACAGGTGAATATAGTTTACTTGTGTTATACAATCTGTATCAACTCTACAAAAATTTAACGTTATTTGTTCCACAGTATCGAATACAAAGTGAAAAAAGAAGGTTGGGGTGGTGGAGGAACGAGACAACTACAATTTATACAAATCGATTACGGTGACAAAGAAATTTTAAAATCTACTGGGAAAATGTTGAACGTTAGCATCGGACCAGGTTTACCAAACACTACCAGTAAGTACATAATGTAATAAAAATAGTGTGTATACCAATATAATGCAAAATGATTAATATAATTCAGAACCGAACCCAAATCGATCGACAAGTTTTGGTTTCCGTGCATTCAACGTCGAAGCAACTAGAAGTCGGCCACTACGTTCAACCAACGAAAGACCTAACAATCCGATGAGTCACGTAAGGTCAGTCGATAATACGGATCAAGGAGGAAACGACCGTACGACCCCTTCGGGCCCGACTTGGCCCGATGTTAGACCAACCGGAATGCCCACGCTTCGACCTGTCGCAGCTACGCGAACCACAACGGGTTCAGTTCCAAATGGCAGACCAAACATACCACCAAATCGACCAAATATGAGGCCGACACAATTCCCAAACACTACCAAAGATACTACTGTCAAGAGTACAAATAAACAGCCTAACAAGTTACAAAGTTCTATCACTATGATGGGAATGTTCACGAATCCTGGTAATGGACCACGTGGTAAGTAGAATATTTCCTAAATTCCTAAATAATTAGATAATTAGTTCGTTTGTACAGGTTTGTTAAAGTTCCCACCACCTCCAACGGAACCACCACCCCCACAAGATCATTCGATGATGCCACCAGCATTTGCATTACCCTCTCTAGCAAATACCGAAAATAATAACAACAATAATAACGATCGAAATTTCCTAAATGGTAAAACGACACAATCGTCCAATGATCGTCAAACTAAACGAACGAATCGCGTGATGACAGGACTTGGAACAAAGACTGAAAACTCATCGCGTGCTTCGCTCAATCGTAATCGAACAGCCCCACAAAAACCCCCACCACCGAATTTACCTAAAGTTAGAGCACTCTATGATTATAATCCACAGGATTTGGATGAGCTTGCGTTAAAGGAAGGTGATGTCATCGAGGTGATCAAAGAATGTAAGTTGATGATATTTTTATCTGTCTTATTCATCCTATAAATATCATGATTTTTGATTTTTCCAGACGAAGGTGGTTGGTGGCATGGAAGACTGAGAGGAAAAGCAGGTCTCTTTCCTTCGAATTACGTAGAGAAAGTATAAAAACTTACTGAAAATTCATTAGAAAATTTTTACTGGACCGGAAGATCGCAACAGACACGCGTTTTATAAAAAAAAAAGTAAAGATAAAAAAACAACACTGGAACCCCGCGTTTTTCGATCAACCGTGATCCACCTCCCAGTTTTGAATTAATAAGCTGGGATTCGACATTGTTATTATTAATGAAGATGATGATAATGTTTTTCTTTTTTCCACGAGAGATAGCGTAAGAATGAACGAAGACAATAGGAACAACAGCGTGGAAGTAGCGCATCTCGTAGAATAATACGTCGTTGTTATTATTAATAAAACAATAACTTTGGTAGAAAGTAACTTTAACAACAACAACGATGTATTTGTTTTATCGCGTAAATCACGATAATCGTCACTCTGTATTTGCACAAGACATCAGCCTACAATGGAGAGTTAGATGAATACGCATGATTAAATGCGTATACCGTGTGATAGTATATATTATGTCATTGGGATTTCGCATTTAAGCGAAATTAACCAAGTATTATTTTGTGATGCTGAAGATGCATAAGATATCATTAAAAACGATTAGCCTCGTACGATCCAAAGAGACCTTTTTTTTTATTATAAGTTCATTCTTCGCGACACGTATGTATATACGAGCAATTATGTTTTTTTATGTTCGTGAGTATATCATTATTAGATACCATAATTTGATGTGTCACAACTGAATTAAACTCTTGCGATTTGTGCAGGTATTAGGTCGTTATATTATCATGTTGTTATGTGACATGTATTGCGAATGCGTCACAAGGAAAGTGTATATATTATCACTGCCACTGTAAAGTGTCTAGCATGGAAAGTATAATGAAGTATGAAATAATACGTCCTTGTTATTAATTTCCTTTTAAAAACCTTGGCGCGTCCCAATAACTATTGCTTTACCATTGGCTCCATGTTTATTGTACCGTATATATATCTTAAGATATCTTGATGTATTCGACCAATTTTTACAGTGTTTTATTATTTTTTTTTTTTTATTCGGTAATAAATACGACATGTTGCGCTTTCGTTCACTCATACAAACAGTTTCACAATTAACACCGCAACTAGCAAATTGTAGCACTTATCCGCTATATTAAAGCATTGGCAAGAATTATGTTTCAGGTTTTTTGTTTTTTCTTTTTTTTCTCTTTTTTTTTTTACAGCTAATATACTTACAATGACATAGAACGAAATAAATCGGAGTTAACTCAGACCTATGGTATATGAAAAAACATATAAGTAATAGTTTAAAGATGTTATTCCTAAACCATGAATCCGTAACTACGCACGCATATTTATTCTCATTAAAATCTGTACGTTATAATGATCTTACACCGATAAGTATAGATATAGATGGTCTTAGGCACTGGAATAATAAATTATTGCATAACTATTTGCTCAGAATTAAATATCATTTCCACTCTCCTCATGTTGGAACGTTATTAAAAACTATTATATAAATATAAATAACCGTTGTAACATCCAAATTAAACTGTTATTGCATTTTCACGTCACAGCAAAATATTTGCAACGACATCTTCTGTCAAAAAGTCAGTTACGTTCAGTCGTTAATAAAAAATATTATCAAGAAGAACTTGCCTAGGATATTATAGCACGACTATTTACATATTAATTTTGTATATAAAAAGAAAAGCAAATACGATCTAGCATGCTCTAAAGGAAATGACGTAGGATATAAATATAAAAAATAAATCCACTAGATTGTACTTTTAAAATAAGCGGTATAGAAATATTATTGAACTCAAAAATGAGATCGAGTAAGGATTCGTTCGTTTCTTACTCAAACCACGAGGATACAGAAGAGATCGTTTTACAGATTATTTTATTAGATTTTAATTTCAAATACCTTTAATCCTACTTTATTGCATAGTCAGTTATCAAAGACACGCCGAACGTTAAATCTTTTCAACTTCCACGACTTACACTGAACAACTAGCGAAGATTGTATTACCATACTGCATAAAACACATTTGCTGCGATAAAAAAATAATATATTGCATTAGGAAAGACAAATGTATTTCATATTGTGCAATATTTTAATAGCATACAAATGCTTTCATCGAATTTATTTTCTACTTATTTCAATTTCTACAGGAATTTGTTAAAGCTGATATATTTAAGAGAAAATAATAAATCATTAATTTCTGTTTTATACTGCCTTCGAGATTATGTTAGAAAATAATGAAAAGTAAAATTTTTATACCCTATAACGAAAATCATATGCAGAAATTATTAGGCCAGAATTTTGTGAGATAATAACGCTAAAACATACTTCAGTAAAATAAATATTATAAAAGGATGATCGACTGTCCATTGTGTAAGATCATGCACAATCTTGCACATTCATGTAAAAAAATCAGAGTATTGAAAATACTTAAGAAAATAAGTAGTAGGTTTAAGTTTTTTTGCAGAATTAATTCTAAAGTTATTACAACTATAAAAATTGCACACCATAAACAGCATTTAACACCTTTTTGCAGCATGGTCAAATATGTATGTGCAAACCTCTTATAAAAAATCTATAATGTCCATATGGCACAAGTGTAGAGTGTATGTGGCAATTAATGAATACAATTGTTATCATTATACATGATAGTCGTTTAAAATATCCCCACCATTTGATCAATGAGCAAATGTAAAATTTCAATCTTAAATTATTGATACAGTTTCTGTAAATATGTCTGGATTAATACTGTCTTCCTATGTTTGAATTGTTTTTGGAAGGATCTAAACTCTAAATAACAAAACCATTCCTATAGTTAAAGAAGATAAATCATGCATTTTTTTATACCAATAGAATCTGATAAGTTCAGTTTAAGTGTTTTGTTCTTTTTCTCATTGTAAGTGATTTTTTTCATAAAATATATAGAGTATGCATATAACATAGAGATTTTTAAACTACTTTACTTTTTACACATTACCATACTCTAGCAAGATTGTATCCCTTTGTCTCATGACATCTGATTAGATTGATATAGGTATTAAATGGTAAACATTAAACAGTAATGAATTAATATGTTGTAAACTATCTAAAACAAGAAATCTAATTACAAAAATGATTTCGAACCACTGTTCATCATTTTTCATAAATTTGTATTACCCAAATGGTTCACAGGCGATTATTCAAATAGTTTCTTATGAATAATAATTATTTATAACACCTTATGACCATTCTTTGCAAACTTATTGCTTCACAAATCAATGACGATGGCTATCATTGAGTTATATGTTTTTTTTTATCCCATATTTAAATTTGAATTTTTTATATAAACTTATGAATATTAAATATAGGATACATTTTCATAAAACATATTATGACATGCATGTGTCACATGTAAACAGTGGACACCATTTCCTGAAGAAATTTATAAATTAGAATAAAAAATGAGCACTTATAAATTATTATTTTTTCAAATCAAAAATATTAAGAAAAATCTATGCAGGACACTTTTTTCTTTCTTTGGCAACTCCACAATAAGACGAACAGTGCCTGTAACGCATACATTACATGACTTGGGACACTGTATGTGAAACTTTCTTACTGTCAAACTTACTTTTTTCTTTTAAGAAACATCGCATAAATTTTATCAGCTGATTTACCTTGGACTTAAATAGTATTATGACGACATACGTTCAGATGCTCATTGCACGACACAATTTTTATTCCGCTGAGCTAAGCCCGCTCTTGATAAATCACGTTCAATTTCATCGTCATCCTCGATACTAAAGAAAAATTTCAATACAATTTTAGATATCAGTAAGTTAATGTTGTAAGACTTAAAATAACATCAGATTTACTTACGCTCTCTCCTGAGTATCGAGATGATGCACTAATTCATCTCTTTTGTTAACGATAGACACTAATTCTTCCAACAATAAATTTTCACGCATTTTTTGCTCTGTGGTCTTTCTCCAATCTTCCACAGCAAGAATGCTTCTTAATTCACGATTTAATAGTTCAAAACGACGTTCTAAGTCATCCTCTTTTTCTCTGAAAAAGATATGATAACAAACTCTGTTGATTACGAAGTAATAAGTCGATTATAAAGTGAAATATAAATTAATTGTGCACATCGACTCACAGTATATTTAATTGCATTTGCCTTCTCAGAAGAGCATTTTTCTTATTAACAAGTGTAAACCACAGAGACATCAGTCTTTCAGTTTCATCTTCATTATCACTTTCCATAGCATCTCTAAGTTGTTTCTCAAGTTTACCAGCTTGTATGTCTATTTGAGTTTGTTCTCTCTCCAAAGCCTCAAGTTCATTTTGAATATACGATGTCATATCTTTACCCAACTAAATAAAGAATAAAAATATATTAATAATTTTTCTTACAATAACAAATTCGTATTTTAATGTAACATACCCCTCTGATAGAATATGGAGTCCTATCAGGACTGCTTTTATCTGGTGAAATTCTTTCTATGATTTTAGAGAAGGAATATAAAGGTGAACCAGTTTTCTTCTCTACATCGCTTGTATTACCTAGTATATTTCCATTGTACTCGGACTAAAATAATGAAAAAAAAAAAAATTGTTAATGATAAGTTAAAAGATGCATATTGTATCAATTATTCATTATAAACTGACTTTTATGCTTAATCTATCTCCGGGTGTCGAAGGAGTAACACTTCTTCTTGGACTATTATTTTGATCATCCATCGACCGTCTGTCGCTATTATTATCGTCGTTATTTTGACTTGGATTTACATTAACACCCATCTTTACTTCAGCTATCAAACGTCTTGCACGCTCTCGTAATTGTTGTTGTCTTTCATCGTCATTCTGAATCTGATAGAAAGATATGATTAGTCAGACCGATATGTGTATATATTGAAGAGTTTACAATAACCTTTCATTATATAGGAAAAAATTATTAAAAAATATAAAACCTCAACGGGGCTAGTAGCAACAGAAACAACACCAGCAGGCTTTGATTGATTTCTGGCCTGTTCTAGTAATTGTCTCGCACGCTCTCTCAACTCATCATGCCGACTGACTAAAGGCTATTATAGAAAAACACTTAGATCAGTATATGCGATAACAAATTTTTGACAAGCAAGTTAAATAATTACATGTTGCGGACGTTGTTCTCCGTGAGGAGGTGAAGCACTTTGACATTCTGAATTACCGCGACCTCCTTTGTCAACAATAGTAATTGAGTCCTATGAATGAATATTTAATTAATACTTAATGATCACACTTGATTAACAAATTTTTATCATTTATATAAAACACATCTAAGAATAATTATGTTGAAATATATTACAAATGTATAATATATCCTATAGTAGAAGAGGACAAATACCAGCATGCATATTGTCATGCAATTTGATATAAAAAATATGTAAATATACTTATTACACAGGTGTTATTAGATAATACTACTGATAGATACGTATATATAAACAAAACTAAACTTGATCTTGCAATCAATCTTTCTCAATATAATCAATATAAAATACTTAAAAAAAAAAGTAGAAAACCACACTATAAATTGATTGTTAATATAGCGAAATATGAAAGAATAAATACATAGAAAGCGATCATTTGCACGATTTGATTTATACTGACATCACGAACTGGCGATTGCGATTTGGTAATAGAAATTGATTGAGACCATTTGTCATCGATAATTTGAATATTTTCCTCTTCGTCGTCAGACCCGAACGGGTCTGTTAATTGCCGGCGGGTCATAAGTATAGGACGTTGCTGCGCTTGTGCTATTCTTGGTGGAGACTTGCTCTGTAGCAAATTGATACCAATTCTCCATTTTTGAAAAGTCAAACGACAATATTTCGCAAGTATATAATGCACAGTGTTAAACAACAAATACCGAGATATCATGACATAAACAGTAAATCATATTCTAATATTAGAAACATTGATACACATAGAAATACACACCTTTTCTCTAGATGTAAATTTTTCTTTTGTCGGAGATAACACTTTCCCTAAAATGCTTTTTGAACTAGCAAGTATAATATCTTTAACATCTTTAACGCTGGAAGGTGATTTGTCTTTGTTACATTGATCATCTTGATTATCCGCATTCAGACTCAAATGTAATTTATTCTTTAGTGAATCATTACTGATATCATCCTTTTTATACTGATTATTGTCAAATGGATTTGACCTATAGAGTATTTAAACAATATCATTAAAATAAATATCACGTTACAATTTATTTTATTACTGAAAAAACAGAAGATGTAAACGAAATTTACCGTCTGTTACTGTCAGTTTTATTATTTCTCTGTTCCATTTGTTTCTTTTCACGTAAATTAATTATTTCTTGTCCAAACAATTGTACACTGACATCTGTATTATTGTCAGTGTTAAATCTACCGATCATATAAGATGATTCATCAGTTGTTTTACCTATTTGATGTACCTAAAATATTTTAATAAGTTAGTGAAAGGAAGAATAGATTTATATCATAAATTGCAAACATCTTATATACTCTTTAATACCTCCAATTCATGTCCTGTGAAATGTGCTCTTAGTTGATATAAATATGTCATCACAGCTAGTTTATCAGGTACAGTTAGGATATCCATATCTGCAGGTTCTATTACTCTAGGAATTCCTAAAGCTTCCCCAGCATCAAAAGCTTTTTTACAATTACCTTTTACATCATGTGGTAACAAAGAATCTATATCACTGTAAATTTATAGATTCTATTATGATATTTATTTAAGTCAGAAGTTTATTAATGGATCATCAAAGACAACTGGCATTTAGCCAAGGTTGTCAGTATCTGAATGTACTCAGCTACCATTGTGTCATATCAATGAAATCAATTGCTTCAAACGTGTTTGCAAGATGGCAATAAAGCATAACATTTAACACAAATTGCAAGCACGCGAGGAAACATATACTATTCATTTTTACGTACATAAGATCGGATCTGAAATGGTGAATAATAGCACAAAATGCCATTCCATTTCTCCAAGATGTTGTTAAATTAGTAACTTTAACACCAGGATAATCTTTTGTTACTTCTTTACACCATTCTAACAAATCTTGACCAGGTGTCACCTCTTTTAATTTAGGCATATTCATTTCATTCTTTTTAAAGTCTAGTGGTTGCAATGGCAGTCTCAATGTGCTATGTTCAATATTTTTGCTGCAAGGCATTATTTGCATAATTAATAAAAATATGTATTTTTATAAAGTTATTGAACTTCTATTACAGCTGTATTATACACAATATTTAGCTTATATGCATACTCATTCTCAGCAGCAACATTATCCTTCAAGGGTGATTTTTCTTTTATGGAATCACCAATTCCTGTAAAACTAATTTCACGTATGAAGTGATCATCATCATTTACAGGAGTTGTTTCATCTTTGGACAAACTTGCCACTGTTAAAGAAAAAAATTATTATTTACAAGAATGCTATATGTTACTCTTGTAGTACTACAAAAAGTTGCTTACCACTAATCGGAGTACTAGGTAATTCACTTTCTGTAAGACTACTTGTCATTAAATCAAGTTGAGCAGAAATATCTAAAATCTCATCCATATTTTTTACTAAAACTTCTTCTACATCCTCAGGTATATCCTCATTATCAAAATCATCTAACGGGGCAATGTCGCTGTTATTATTAACAGACATCAAGCTAGCCATACTTTGCATATCTTCATCCCTAATAAAATAATTTGAATTACAAGGCTGTATTATTTATATTTTAGTTGAATAAGAAAAAGTAGCAAAATTATCTTACGTAGCTTTGCCCTCCCTTAGGAATACGCACGATAATGTGCATTCTAACGTAGCGCTAACAATCTTTTTTGAAGTAGGTTTCAAATCTAATTTAAGTTGTTGTTGACTAGACTCGAGTGTAGCATACTTTTTCATATTTATATTAGTAGCAGCTACGTGACGCCTTTTACCCGTAGAGGAAACCTATTTATAAATTGTTTATTAAGTTCACCTGTTTCATTTTCATTACATGGATCCACAGATATAACCTCGGTAAAATATAAAACTCTGCACTTACATCTTCAATAACAAAAGTCCAATCCTTATCTTCTAATTCATGAGTTCTAGGATCTTTAAACAATGTTACAGAAACTGTATGATTGTCTGGGACTGGCCAACTAATAACACCCTTTAACGGATCGCTTAGATTCGGTTCCCAATCCAGTGGGTCTGTACTAACTCTTCTACTACGTCTTGTCCATACGACGCTGAGTTTGTTTGGTTTCCTAAATAAAATTCATATGCTCAACAAATCTAATTCGGTTAGAAAATAAACATTTACACTTACATGCCCAACATATAAGGTAATGAAAAAAAATGTTGTAAACGTGGAACTATATACAAAAGTATAAATAAAGATTACTCACCATTTCGTTGTTGTCTCGAGGGTGACCTCATGATACGAAACGGTGAATTGGAATTTCGCCGCTCTTTTGTTTACTCGCTGAAGCCGTTTCCAAACCGAACTCATTTTTTCTAACGTTTTAACGTTCTTCTAAAAGGATTACGATTGTCGAACTTCGATTATATAGCACACTCGACTTTTCCTTATCCTCTATGATACGTACGAGTTAATAAAACATTTCTCTAAATAAAAACACCTCGACCGAACAAAATCTCGCACATCACTTATATATCGATAGTTTACTTTCTTTATTAAGTAATTATAGTATAAAATACAGGCAGGCTACGAGTCCAAGTTCCTTCTATTATTCATGCGTTTGACGTTTCTTGTCTCATTGCTATAACACTATCACGATCATCTGTTTCCCTCCGATCGTACCATGGACGACACGAGGATTTCTACGTCACTTCTTAATTATGATCTATTTCAAGCGTAATGCCGCCGTATCTCCCATTTATCTGCCATTTTCTCGCTCCTGTGGTTCACCACGGCCTATCAAACGGAAACTCGCGCTCGGACAATCACAATAAACTTTCCCGATTAACTCTGAATTTCGTCGAATGACGAAACCCTTTCAGTTTATCGATCCCACGTTACGTGATTGCATGATGGAAAAACTAACACCTATCTACCGAATTTTGCGATGGTGGCGCCGTCTAGCGGACGATCGGCGAACGAAGAGATGCGTGGTGGGAAATTTGAAAATATACGCGTCGAGTGTTCGATAATAATTACCATTTCTTACGATGTTTCTAACACGCTTTATCTAAGTCTGTGTATTCCTTGCACTACGTACGTATATATAAAAGTGTTTGTATTTGTAAACGATGATTGATGAGAGATATCTGACGACACGAATATCTGGAAAATGCTTGTCACGTTTATAACCAAATAAAAAAGGTAAAACGTTATTATAAGGGATTCTAGATTTACTCTTCCTTGTTAAACTATATAACGAGTGTTAGAAGGTGATAAATCAATAACGGTAGTTTAAGAGAGGCGTAGAAATGTTTAATTAGTATCGTCGTCATCAATACGTTGCTCATCCTACCGTGGATGTATAATTTAGACGTTACGCAGGTGAGGGGAGAGGAATTGCACGGGATGAAGGACATACAAAATATAGATCATACAGGTGAAGCTGCTAATGACTCTGTCGTCTTCTATTTAAACATCAACTGCTTACACCATATACATATCAAAGCATATCTCTTACAGAAGTGCAAGTTGTTATGACTATTCGATTTGACTTCTTAGTGAAGTTACTTAAGATTCATATAGCATATGCATTGTTAAAGAAAAGAAAAACATGTATTTATATATAGATATTGCAAAATAGTGATCATACGGTTATAATGTAAATGTAAACCGCGTTCCGCGTGATGCTGATTCTCTTAAGTATGCATTTTGCGGTCAGCTTAAATAATTTTAACACGTGCGAATTTTTTATTATATTGGAAATGTTAATGCCGATATTGTAGTTAAATTCTTGTAAATAGTTTACTTTTAAAGTCATTTAAAAAGTAAAAGTCATTGACCACAGAAGTAGAGTCATTCGGGGTAACAGTAGGTACGAATGCTCGAAAATAGTCACAGGTATTCGAAAGTAGATTAAATTTGTTAAATAATTTAATTAGCTTCGAAGTGTTACGGATATCGCTTTAGTTTCAACGGGATATAAGTAAGGGTGAAGTAAAAAATGTGTGCTCTTGGCCGAATGACCTTATCACGTATCACCCTACTGTATAAAAATTTATCCGAATAGCAGATTACGAGTAAATCAAACGATTAAAAAAGGAACGGGGAATGTGCCAACTCACAATGATTATGGATAAAGAAAAGATCATATTCACGATACATATTATTACAGCGGCATCCGGTAATTACAACTTCATTTATAACAAGCGATTGCATATTGCGTAAATACTGTCACCCTTCAATTTGGTTTTTACATATACAGGGTGTCCCACCTAAATGTATTTTTTTATTTGTTATTGGATAACAAATATTTTTAATGCCATGTAAATAGTATCACAAGTTAAATGTTTTGCAAATATTTTTTTTTTCTTAAGATCTTTTTTTTCAAAGTTGTCATGATCATCGAGATAAAGGTGACTCGTCACCCCTCGAATGTTGTTATAAACGGACTCTACTGTGATATACGATAAACAATTTGTCGTTTCATCGTATGAGGGGTTCTTTATATCAATAATATAATTCAGATTCTATGGAAAAATATTTGACAAATTAATATTCAATATCATAAATATTTGAGAAAATTTTACTAACATAATTGTTAATCATAAGATAGTGATAACAAGATAATAAGATAAGAGTATACGCGAGACCGGAACAATGATGACGTCAAAAGTATCATTTCGTACTCACGCTAGTAAACACGCTAATGTCATATTTAACCAAGAGTGGAAATTATGGATGTACCGTACATCAGTATAAAACGAAGAAGCACTGCATCGACCGAACCATTGTTACGATGAGCTCTTCACCAAGGTTGTCTTGGTCGAAGAGAACAACGGTGCTATCAGTTTTTTGCGAAATTTCAACTGGTTCAGTATAATCGCGAATTTATGTTTGAGTGTTACTTTACGATTATTTTATATCACTTTCGTATTTCTGCATATAATAGTTTAATTAAACAAAAAATAAAATGATGTTTGGATGGATAATATCAGAGCTATTCGGTGCTCTGTTTCTTCTCGTGAGCTGTGTATATTTGTATTACAAATTGGTAGCTTTCAATTTTTGGCGAAAAAAGGGCGTACCCTACGCTGAACCATCGTTTCCCTTTGGGAACTTCACTCAAACGTTCTTAAACAAAAGATCGATAGGTAAATCATTTAAATAAAAAGAACATTTTTAATCAAATAAATAAGATTATTCCTATAAGAAGATTCGTTGACACTGCTTAAGTGTTACGTCTCGTCATATCGTTAGAATAAAATAAAAAAAAATTAATTAATTAAAACAAGTTTAATTATAGTGCATTTCGTTTGATCGTGTCCAACAGGCGAGGAATTCGAAGAAATATACAGTAGGAACAAGTCAAAACCTATTGTTGGTGCATACGTATTCTTCAAGGCAAATCTCGTGATCAATGATCCTGACCTGATACGTTTGGTCTTGGCCAAGGAATTCTCGAGCTTCCATGATCGTGGCATGTACTGTAACGAAAAAGTGGATCCACTGTCAGGACATTTGTTCTTATTGCCTGGAAAGAAATGGCGAAATTTAAGGGTGCGTTTGATACCAACGTTCACGTCAGGGAAGATCAAGCAAATGTACGATACGTTGCAAGAAAGTGTATCGTCGTTAAATCAATTTTTAGAGAAAAAGATATGCAACGAAAGTGAGATTGAAATAAAGGAAATTTTCGCTCGGTGAGTTAAATTACATCATTGACATAATTTGCTCGTTACATCGCTAAGAACTGAAGTTAATAAGCGTGTATACGTTATACAGGATGGTACCTACACGTAACTTGCACACCTCGAATAATTTTTTAAATATGAGTTGTATAAAAAAATGTTATATACCAAAGTTTCACTCATAAAAAAAATAAATGTGCTTTTTTCAAATCATACAACATTTGTAGAGAATATTTTTCCATACAATGTATACTTGAAAGTCATTCGAGGAGTGCAAGTTATATGAACCGCCCATTATAGTATATAGCGATTACATTGTCACGATCACGCGGTCTTTCTTCGAAAAAGTCTTATATAATGTTAAATCATACAAAATAATTACAGACATGCATAGGATATACATACCTTCATAGAAATTTAGGTTTCTGTTTATGTTTTATGTAATTGTATATTCAGATGAATGATTATTATTATCATTTTTCTTCTATAATGATATTACAGACAATGCCATTTTTCATACGGCTAATACTAGATCACTGCATCGATAACAGAATAAAAAATTGATGAGCATTACTAAACGAAAGATTGTTATCATTGTAATATCTCGTGATAGCATAAGATAATTGTTAATCATTAGAGATCGATTTTTTTTCTCATGTTCTCATACCTCTGTTGGCTTTCTTGTTTGATTTCCTTTGTAATTTGTCAATGGACCACAACGTTATGCCATATAATTTGTCATTTGAAATTTGTTTGTTCAAAAATTTGAAAAGTTTACAAACCTTTTTTTTAGCAAAACTTGTTCTAACTTAATGAGTATGATATTGAAGATGTTCACGATTGAGGTCGTGGCCGTAGTATAGATATCCATGTCTGCAGTAATGTGAACACCAATTATCTTGTTATCAAATCAATCTAGCAGTGACTCCAATTTTTTTTTAACGATATTATATAATACCATAATTTCACATAACATAGCATAGCATTGGTAATATATTTTTTTAAAAGGTTACAGTCGAAAGTTGAATCTCCATGTAGAATAATTGTAAGCATCGTGCACAAATGCATCTTCGATTTGTTTTTTCTTACCCTATAGTTCATCATCATATGTAAGGCTATAAAATGCTAGTAAAATAAAACTGATAATTCATACCCCTTAAATTTTAGCTTTTTCACAGATGTCATAGTGTCGATCGCATTTGGCATAAACAGCAATTGCTTAGAAAACTCATCGTCGGAATTTCGTTATTGGGGTAAAAAGGTATTCGAGCCCCGAATAATAGTAAACATGGTAGTAGCCTTCATACCTAAACTGATGGACTTTTTTTCTATACCATTCACGGATTCTGGAGTTTCTAATTTCTTCCTGAAAGCGTTCGAAGAGACCGTGAACTATCGTAAATCCAACAACATAGTAAGACGCGATTTTCTGGATTTGATGATGCAATTAATGGAGAAAGGCTACGTCGAGGCTGATGACGGGAAACGAGTGGATTCGACTAACAACACTCCGAGTAAATATAATAATAATTTCTACTAAACATTATATCAAAATCTTAAACAAAGTCCTTGGTAGGGAAGACCGGGGCTAAAATTCCCAGGGACAACTTGCCCATCCTCATTTTTCCCCATCCAAATCATGATGCATACATCAGGATTTTGGTCAAAAATCGAAGTATCTCGAATTTGCCCGATCAAATACTCGTTCGAAAGAGGAAAGTCTCTAATTTACGAATATGGCAGTGTGGCTTCGATAGGATGACTGGTTACAAAGTTACAGCGATTTTCTCTTGAAAACGACCCATACTCCGACACTTAAAAAATTTATTTCTCAACACTCCGCAACGATATCGAAAAACGGACAACGGGACAGTATTCTGCATGCTTTCTTCTTTCTAAATCTTGATGCATAAATCAAGATTTTTGTCAAAAATCGATGCATCTCGAATTTGCCCGATCAAGTACTCGTTCGAAAGAGTAAAGTCTCCTCTTTACGAATATGCAAGTCGCGTTTCGATAGGATGGTCGGATGGAAAGATACAGCAGTTTTAAGCTTCAAAACGACCCATACTCCGACACTTTAAAGATTAATTTCTCATCATCGCTTAACGATATCGAAAAACGGACAACGGGACAGTATTCTGCATGCTTTTATCTTTAAAATGAGTCATTAAACATTGAAATCGGCGGTGGTGACCATTTTGACAAAAATCATGATGCATAGGTCAGGATTTTTGTCAAAAATCGAAGTATCTCGAATTTGCCCGATCAAATACTCGTTCGAAAGGGGAAAGTCTCCTCTTTACGAATATGCAAGTCGCGTTTCGATAGGATGGTCGGATGGAAAGATACAGCAGTTTTAAGCTTCAAAACGACCCATACTCCGACACTTTAAAGATTAATTTCTCATCATCGCTTAACGATATCGAAAAACGGACAACGGGACAGTATTCTGCATGCCCTTTTCTTTAAAATGGACCATTAAACATTGAAATCGGCGGTGGTGACCATTTTGGCAAAAATCATGATGCATACATCAAGATTTTTCGTTGGAAACCTTGGAAAACTTGCCCCATGGCGTGAGACAAATTACCCCGCAGCGGGGCAAGTTGTCCCAAAAAACTCGTTTGCTTAAAATTGAAAAAAAGACGTGTTAAAAACTTCTCAATGCAAGCGGAAAGATTTCTATGTATTGCTAAGAAGTTGAACTTTTTGATGGTCACCAAAAAATTCGAAAATATAAGCTACAGAAATCTGTAGATACAAAAAACCTAAAATCGGGACAACTAGCCCCGGTCTCCCCTATAGGAGGGTGTCCCTCCTAACTCAGACCGTGTTACACAAGGATTATTTAAATTTAATATCCTCATTTTTCATAAATTCAGAGGAAACAGAGAAACTTAGCATGAACGAAGCTGCTGCCCAAGCTTACGTCTTCTTCTTGGCCGGCTTTGAAACTACGTCAAGTACGGCAACCTTTTGCCTTTACGAAATGGCTTGGAACCAAGATATTCAAAATAAGCTTCGCGAAGAAATCGATACGGTCATGAAGAAGCACGGTAATTTACCGTATAACGCTGTCAATGAGATGCCCTATCTCCAAATGGTTGTGTCTGGTTAGTATGAAGTATACATATAAGTACAGTTAAACTAATTCTCGAAAATTAATATAATTAAAAAATTTTTTTTATTTTAATGTCGTACGTTGCAGAAACGCTAAGGAAGTATCCACCAGTAGCTATTTTGAATCGCGAATGCAATAAAGAAATAGAATTGCCTAATACGGGTTTCGTAATACCTAAAGGAACTCCAGTGGTCATTCCAGTTTATGGTTTACACCAGGATCCAGACATTTACCCGGAACCAAATAAATTTATTCCTGAAAGATTCACTGAAGAAAACATTCAAGCTCGTCATCAATACGCCTATTTGCCATTTGGTGAAGGACCCAGGATATGCATCGGTACGTGTCCATTTGTTAATTATATTTTGATCCATTTTTTTAATTCATGCTTATCAAATTACTCTGTGGATTTTGTTGCAGGCATGAGATTTGGATTGATTAACGCGAAACTCGCTATAGCGCACTTCTTGTCGAAGTTCAAAGTCACACCAGGACCAAGAACGCCGCGTAAACTGGAATACGCAGCAGGAAGTTTCGTATTGCAACCTACAGGTGGAATATATCTTCGAATCCAGTCGAGATAATAAGGCTATTCAATTTCGTTATCTACATTCAGGTGTACGATAATTCTATAAAAGGTCTTTTTTTTAATTTTTTATCCCATGATAATTAAAATTTCTTACTAATTAATGTTTCTTACTTTCCAACCAAAAATATCTTCTCTAGGAAAATACAGAATTCATAAAAAATGACCATAGTTCTTGTTTATTCCAATTTTATTTTAAGTAGCAAAAGCACACTATCAATCGAGAAATACAAATTTTGCATCAACTTCGTACTCGTTCGAAATTTTCGAGACACCTCGAAATACATCATCATCTTAATTAAGATCCTTTCGAAACACCACCGATCTCGACCCATCTCCAGTCTTATTCGAACGCGTTTAAATCCCAGTGTCCGTCCTACATTTAAAATAGATACCCAGCACGTGGATAAAAACTGATAGCAAACCTTTAAAACGCGACTCAATTTACGTGTACCCCAATCGTAATTCGATGAAAAGAATAACTTCGAAAATGAACGAGAAACAATCTTGCGTTGACAAACATCTACAAACAAAAATGTATCCTATGCGTGTAAAAAAAAAATTAATTCGAAGAAAAATTTGCAACATTTTTACATAAATTGAGTCATCGAAAGTCTAACGCCTTATCTCTCAAAAGTATCAATAATGATAGGCCGCGGATTTGTAGTCGTACGCGTCAACAGGTACGGCGTTCGCCAGGTGTTCACCACCAAGGTGACCAAGACTGTTGTGTCCACTGTGTGCAGCAGCGTGGGAATGACTGGCAGTAGCAGCAACGTTGGCAGCAGCAGCATTTGCGGCATGAGCGGCGGCAGCAGCAGCGTTGCTTTGAGCAGCGGATGCGGCATTGGCAGCTTTGTGTGCCGCGGCTTGGGTAGCTTCGTAATCGACGCGTGCAGCACCCAGTTGTTCGTCGATAGTCTCGGCACGAGACTTGGCTTGACCAACCATACTGGTTTGAGCAGCTAATTCGGCTTGGGCTTCGGCAGCAGCCTGATTGGCATGATCAGCAGTAGCCTGTGCAGCGTTCAAGGCCGCGGTGATAACCTGGACCTGGTGCATTGCCTGTTGAGCGGTGTTTTGGGCCGCGGCTGCCGAACGTTGGGCTTGTTGGAGTTGAAGCTTCTCACCGTCAACGGCGGCATGGGCGTCTCGCGATTGTTGCTCGAGACCCATTACGATGATCTGTTTACCCGCTAAAGCAGCTGCTGCTGTGGCTGCCGATTGAGCGGCTGCCTGAGCCAACGTGTTCTTTGCCATATAAGCTGCCTGTCCAGCCGCGGAATGTTGATTTCCCAGTTGCGTGTGAGCTTGTTCAGCGGCACCTTGAGCGATGCTAGCTAATGGACCACCCACGCTGAAGCCAGGATGATGTGCACGATGTTCATGATGACTGGATGCATGGGAGACAGCTAGTCCAGCTGGTTCCAACAAATGAGAATCGAGTAATACTGAATCTGGGTGAGCCGCGTATGCGTACTCGTAGCTTTCAGCTTCGTGGTCGTGAACTTGTTTCTTCGTTTTAGCTGGGCTGCACTGAACCGTGCATACTAATGCTAACACCAACACGAGGACCTTCATTTTGGTGGGATTTGGTGGTGCGATCTGTTGGGAAATTAGGATTATTTACCAATGTTGTTACATTTGTTGTTCTACTTATAATAATCATTTTGTTAGATTTTTTAATCATATATTAGAGTTATTATGATAAATCATAAAACTAGTTCAGATATTATACACTAACTTACGTATAACACGATCAAGTGTCAATAAACCAAGATAGAAGAGAAACAACGAAATTATCGCTTGGTCGAGCACGAAATCGGTCCATTGAAGTTCGAGGATTTTTGCGCAATGACTTTTTTCTAATCGCGATACGTTTATCGCTCCTCCTTTCGCGGTTCACCAGAAAATTTCTCTACGATTTATCGCTATGCATGACTGACCGATCTCGCCCGGCCGAATTTACTTTTGATGACGGAAAAAGCAGATCAGTGAATCGTTGCGACGATTTCTTTTATCGATCGTGAGACTCCTTCGATTTTAACAGAGTTGTCTCGGAAAAGAAGCAAATATTACGACATAGCCTTATGCAAAAATGATTGAAAAACTATCAAATACTGACAAAACGAGTGTCTCAGGTGACGAAAATATTGTTTTATTAGAATAGAACGTACAGGTAGTCTTCGTTCCACTCAACCCCGTTTAAATACAAATCCTACCTTTTCCTAAGATCACCTATGTACCATAAACAAATTTCATGGTCAAAACATCATTATTTGATCTGTATCATATATCTAAAATTTTGTTACTAAATGGTTACACCCGTGAATAAATAAATAAATAAATCTCAAAGAGAACAATACTGCATTAAATCGTAGCAATGTTTATTGCATATTTGTCGAACACGTGTACACCAATACGCAATATTCAATTTCTCACATACTCGATCGTGATCAAAGGGAACCGATCGACACCTTCGATCGCAATCACAAAATGCAGAATCTAGCAGGACGTACCCACGTCATCGGTCAAGGATCGACAAGAATCGATAGTAATGCCTGGATAGATCTAACGTTCCTAACTCGTAGAACGCGTGGTATGCATGACGCACGAGATACGCCTTTCAAACGCACAGGAGGCCATGCTCTAGTCGTGGCGTGTCGTAATCCTTTCTCGTCTCCTCAAATTCGAAAATCCAGTTCCGTCGCGCTCTGAAAATCACGCTTACCCGCCTATCTTGGCTTTGTGATTGCGATGTTTTTTAAATATTTTTGTTATTTGACAAATTTTGGATGTTATTAAAAAAATCATACAAAAGTTAGCTGAACAAAATTTGAAGACTATTTTTAATAAATGTGTTGTTGTCTGATGTTCAAAAGACGAAATATGTTGTCATTGTTGAGAAATAATTTGTATTAGAATAAAATTGAACGTATGTCGAAATATTTATTAGTGTGTAAGAAATGAATAGAAACTTGGAACGAGAATGATTTAGAAACGACCAATTGAAGATTATGAGAGAAAATTTTACGAGTTACGTTCCAAGCGAATTCTCCGCCTACGAACTACACACACCGTTCTAATACCATAGCAAGAAGAAAGAGCCAGAAGGTGCATTTGTCCCGGAGGTAAACGCCCGTTAAATCGCGAACACGTGCCACGAAACGAGACAAAGTCGTGCAGCAGCGAACCATTCCAATAGGATTTTTTAAAAAAGACACCCGTTCGAATCCAAAGCGTGAGTTCGATTCTAACTTAGTTTCTAACCTCTCGCGAGAGAGGTGAATTTACATAAGTATTTATTTTTTGTTACGAGGCACAAAACGAGAGAATGGCATAACCGGGTGGAGTTGAAATGGGCCGGTTTATAGGTTTCATTAAAGGTATGAGACTAGATTTACATTTAACGTCTAATTAAATTGCTAAATTTGTACGACCGTATAAATCACTGATTTTATAAAATAGCAACTTAACTTCAAAAACCAGGTAGTCAAAGTTATATAACATCTACAAGAGAATTTTATTTTGAGAAAAATCCTAACATTCTTTTATATTGAATAAAACAAGAACTGTTGGGTTATCCAACATATTTCCGACAAAAATTATGTCTTATGATTTTTCACGAAAATATTTACTTCATTTCACGACGTAGTTCCAATGTATGTAACCATGTAATTACAACGTACGGCTCAAGGCACTGGTTGAACTGAATTCAGTTTGAATAATTATGCAGAAAGTTATACGACCATGAACATTTGACTCCTTTCATTTAAATTATATTTCGTAATGTTACAAAAAGTGTAATTAATAAAAAAAAAATCTTTACTTCTAAGGAAATTCTAAAATTCGGAGTAAATTTCACTGGTACCGTCAAAATATAAATTATTTATAAAACATTACATAAGACAAGTTAAATGACAACAAAACCAGTCTAATATCGATGAATGAACGAATCCTAATACGGGGGGGCGTCACTGTAGTAACTACTATCATCTTCGAACGAGAAGAAGACCCAAGAATTTTACTGATGTCACGTGAATGAAATTCGAATGAAAATTTCTAGGGGAAAAATGATTTTCTTTACTTACGGATGATCGAAAGGATCGAACGTCGAGGAGAATTGGAGCCGTCCTTGCTCGGGGAAGGAGCCAACAACTGATACCACTTGCCCGGTCATCGGAGCTCTTATAGTCTGCTCTCTGGTCCAGCGGCTGCTTAGTCTACTGCCACGGAAGGGGTTGCGGATAGCCGACAACGTCCTTTTCCACAACGAGCCACATCCACTGTAGCCTTTTTTTTTCAATTTCAATACATCGCTGGAAGCGTGACGAACCCGAGTCGTGCCGAAAAACATAGCAGTACTAATAAGTAATACATCTGGGAGGTAAAAGTATCTGGATTCTTTCTAATGATCCTAATATTATTTCTCTACATTTATAGTACCACTAGATAATTTTGATCCAAAAAAAAAAAAAAACAATATAAATATATATTTTTATCCTACCTATAAAAATACGATATGTGTACGTATATCTTCCTTTCTATCAGCATCGTTCGTTGCTCCAAGAAAGGATCAAGCCAGGGTTCAACCTGGCAAGAAAATACAATCTGATAAACCTTATCACGTGACTCGAATCGATAAAAGCAATAAGAATCCTGCGTGCTACGGTTGAATTTCGTGATACACGCTCCGGACTATCTACACGTGGGATTTTTTTAGTCGAGTGGAGCGTTTAAAAGATGAAAATCTTTCAAGAATGAAAATTAGTTTACGTTTGATAGGTTATTAATAGCCCATTTGTCGAGGAAAGCGATCTCTTACGACGCCTTCTAGTTACTTCTACCGGTAACCACGATAGGATCGATGTTACGCGATTAAAACCGGATCAGGAACTATTCTGTCTCTTCCTTTAAAGAACAAATCGTTCGTTGTTCGTAACATTAAAGTAGGCCACATATGCATTGCAAATTGATATTGCAACGAGGACGATGCATCGATCGTATATTATAACGTACTATATACCTTAGTTTGTTTAAGGTTACGTCCAGTCGACTGGAAAATATACTTACAATGTCGTTAAGTTGCCAATGTTGCGATGAGAGTGATTTGGAGTACTGGTGGTCATTTGGGTCTCGTCAATATTATGATAACCAATGGCACGAGTGCCATCATGATCATCAATTAGTCCAAATTACTAGCACGTTATCTGGCACGAGTGCCATGACGAATTAGTCCAAATTACCAACACGTTATCTAACTCACGTCTCTTCCAACGAGAAATTATTTATTATTGTGATAATTCATTTGCTATTTTGTGTAATAAAATACATTAGATTATCATGTACAATTTAAACAATTTTTTTTTCGAATTATCAATCCAAGTTGCCAACAAGTAACCCTTATATGGGAATCTTGTTATATTAGGGTACCCCTAATTTTATCGAAAGTACAGTGTTATACATGTGTCATCTACGTCAATTAATTCTAAGAATTAGAATCGTAACAATATCAGAGGAAAAAATAGCGGAAGCCTGGCGAAATTGAGAGCACACGATTTATCTCGCTCATTGCGAAAGATCTCATTTCTTTCACACGAAATTACGTTCTCGGGTAAATTTCTCTTCTGGCCATTCGGAAGGATACGATCCTTTCGATCAAAGTTCGTGATACTTCACGATCTTAAAGAGGGAAACGAGAATTGCGTAAAATAACGTTTCGATCGCGATGACGGGGGGTCGATGGGTCATAGAAAAACGAAAAAAAAACAGACGAAGCGTTTAACGAATCGATTATTCGAACGATCGTTCTATCCTATCGAGATCTTGGTTATCGCCAACGGGGGATTTGATAAAATCGTCCTTCAAATCTTTTTTCCCCCTTTCGATGCTTTCTAACCACAAACGTTGATCGGATTTTTTGATAAAACCATGCAGACCGTAAGAAGATTTTTAACGATATCGCCTGTGGCAAGATCTTTCGTTTAAAATGCATCGCGTTCTTCTGGTTTCCTATATCGGTAAGTACTTAAACATTTGATTTTCCTTTTTGTAACCACGATCATCTCGTTATTTCAGTCATGCTGGTACTCGGTAAGCTCGACTGCGAACGCGTTCAAGGAACCTCTTTAGAAACGGTAATTGTTAGCAGATTTAACATCAAATTAATTGCCAATTAATCTTAAATTTCAAATCACAAAAATCAGAGGGAAACTCGTCTAGTAAATAACGGTCCATCCTGTCGTACGAATTCTGCTAAGAAAACCATCGAAAAAGCTACGAACATTGCTCAGAAAGCTGCACAGGAAGCTAAAGCTGCATCGGATGCTCAGAATATTGCTGGTCAGCAAGCAGCTCGTCAAGTACAATCTCAATTCTTTAAATACACGTTTGATATTAAGTAACAGTTAAAATTAATCAGATTTTAGAGATCATTCTCATAAATAAATGTTTGCAGGTAAAAGCACAATTGGCAGAAAAGGCCGTGCAAGCTGCGAAAGCAGCAGAAGCTGTGTTATCGGGTAAAGAAGCGATGGTTCAGCAACTGCAAGAAGAAGTCAAAGAATCTCAAACGGTCGTGCAAGAAGAAATGTCGTCTTTGCAACAAGCAAAGGCTAACGTTAACGCTGCTGTCGAAGCAGCGAAACAATCGCAAGATCAGGTAAAAAAAAACTCTCACGTAAAAGCCAATCGGTATTTCGAGAGCTATACATCGAAGAAATCGATACTGATCGCGCGATTATATGCTAAAAAATGCTAGTGTCTGGAACAAAGTCTCTGCTGTTCTTCCTGAAGGAAAGAAATTTGACGTTTGACGAGTGGAATTTTTTAACAAGAAATTTACTACTTCCTACGCAATCGTGGTTTAATGCATCGCTCAAGGCTACAGCTGATCTCTTTTCATATCCCAGACACACTTTTTCCAGTCTCTAAGCTTGCGTATGTACTTACGTACGTAGATATATATATATATACGTGCAAAGGGAAACGAACGAGAGATAAGTAGGTCTTCCCAGGATCGATATATCCTCGTTTCGAGCTGACCACCGTTCGAGAGAGTCAAGGTCGTTCCACCCCTCGATTCTACCTTCTCTCTCAATCTCTCTAATTATTATCTATTATTATTCCATTTATTTGACCATTCTTTCCATTTTTTTCTCTCCTTTTCGTTTAATCGAAAAACCTTCGTTGAAACGTTGTTGCAATTCTAATCGAAATTTATTCCATCCTACGCAGCACCGTGAAAAGTATTATCCATGTCAACCATCAATTAGTTTTGATATTACGAATCATATATACCTTTCTCTTTTTCTCGCAAATCAATTGCCCTCTTTTCCTTCTTTGCATCTACTTAATAAGCGACTGAGTTCTAGTTTCGAAAAGGAAATCCTATCGATGCGTATTTGTGTGCGTTTATCTATTAATCAGTAACTATTTAAAACACTTTAGTTAATATTTACATTGTGTTCGATCGATCGGAGTATCAACAGAAGTTATCAACCACCAGAAAGAATACGGAAGAATCGATCTAAATACTTCTAACTTACGTCAACGACTTAGACTTTTAAGAGGAGTCGCATTCTAGAAATATGTGACTTGCTTAACCACGTCACCATACTGGGTGAAACACTTTCTAATCTTTTTCGAACGCTTTTCTTGTCAGTTACCTTTTCTTCGACATTTTAGTCACGGTCTCTCGAGAAAACCACGTGTCCTGAAGCTACTCTTTGGAAATTATTGATAATTTCATAAGATAGCATAACTATTGTTCATTCCATACGCGAGTCTCTCGTCTACTAATTAGAAAATACCGCGCGAGTTTGATGATAGTTCCGCATGTATAGGGAAATTTAGACGACTGATTAAATAATTTAGAAGGAAAAGTATCCGGCTCTTACTTTTACTACTTGTACACGTAATGTCATTCATGTAATTTACAACATTATTAGTCTTTGCACTTTAGTCATACCATTTACCCAATTTCACGTATACTAATACGAATCTAATCTCTGACTCAATTCTACCTTCTCTTACCATTATGTAAATTTTAAATAAAAATGAAAATACCGATTCTAATCTTTTAAAACGATCGAAATCAGCTGAAGACGCTGACGCATGCGATGCAAACTGCGAAGGCGAACGCGGCGAACGCTCAAACGGCTGCGAACGGTGCACAAAGATCGCTACGAGAGAAAGAGGAATTATTGGAGGCTGCGAAGAGGCGTCTCGAGGAGCTGACGAGTCAATTACGAACAGCTAGACAGGATTTAGCAAATACGAATCGAGCTGCGGCAAAAGCGAACGCGGCCGCTCACGAGGCTACGGCCAACGCCAACCGGAATAAAAGAAAGTCATTGATACGTGCTAGATCATCTGAGATTCCTAATCAGAAGTATAGACAAGCGAGAAGGAAAAGAAGGAGGAGAAGAAGAAGACTGATTGAAAACAGAAGACCCTAGGATTGTAAAGAATATTTTATTGTAAAACATTACTATAAGACTGTGACTAGATTTTTCTAAACATATTTATATATGAATTAAAGTAAGGAAAGTATGGAATGTATGTTTATATGAAGTAAATATATCGATCAAATTTACTGATTTTATAATAGATTAATAAAGTGGTCATTATGGGATGACGCGATTACATCAGGCAACCACTGCTTATAATTGTAAACAAGACATTTTATTATCACTTATTAATTTCTAACTATTCGACTTTGATGTGATCACCTGTTCGAGACTATCGACTAGCTTCCGATGTTTCAAAGGTAAAAGAAAATAAGACAGCTTCCACCAGTTTTTCTTCCTTCTTTCTTTTTCTATTTTTTGCATCATGAGAGAACGCATTTTTAGAAGACAACCTTGAGAAATGAAGATAATTGCCCTCTTGATCCTATACGCATGTTAGTATTAACATATACAATACATCTAAGAATTAATTTGTTTTAGGTTAATGATCAATAGTAAACGACTATTTCAATCATTCTTGTATACTGATATAATCTTCATTCTATCAGCGACAAGTTTTTGTAGTTGGGGAAAAAAAATACTATTCTACAATTTTGATGGTGGCAATCATCAAAAGTGAATTTTATCCACTTATATAAATATAATATAACCTCCATATATACATTTCGATATAATTTACTTTACTGACCAGAAATATCACCCACAGTGATTTTTAAGGATTTGGACGCGACCGAGAAGAATAGAAAGTTACGAAAGGTAATGCTCGTAGATAAGATCGACTATATAAACGATCGTTGAACACGATTATCCTTCCAGGTTATGTCAACGTCGAACGTGATACCAAAAAATCCGAAAGCCATCGTCGATATCGCTCAAAAAGCTGCACAGGATGCCAAAGCGGCGCAGGATGCACAAAATGCAGCAGGTGCACAGGCATCTCGACAAGTAAATCTATAAAAAAAAATTATTTACTGTAAAAAAAAATTATGTTTTTTATTTCCTTTTTTTTTTAACGCCCAGACTGTCATCGTAACACCCTAAAAAAAATGTCTCTATCACTTCGCTAAATAATTCCCACGTATTCGTACCTTCCACGCTCGATAGGCTTTTTGAACAGTGACCGTCCAATCTCACATTGATAATCTTTTATCATTGATACGTTCGACTTACGTTCTCGCTGACATTTACATTGAAATCGTGACTCAGGCACAAACGTGCTGTCACGGTCCGCCGATTTTCTACCTTTCTAGAACGCCGTGCATAAACGCGTTCGTTCGTTCCTACGTCGACGTAATTTTAGCGTCGTAATAGAGAGTTACGGATTCGTTATCTAATTGGAGAACTTTTGGCAATCGTTCCGTCGACTTAAAGTCTTTTATCGATGCATTCTACCCCTGTGAGTTTGCTTCCATTTTGGTCCCATTTCTATGCTTTGTTTAAAAGAAAAAAATTGAGATTAGATTCATAGATTAATGATCGATAATTAATACTAAATTTAATAAAAATATGATCGAACTAAATACGTTTTATTGATTTAAATCCTAAAATATGAACTTTAAATAGACCTATGATTACAAAGCCACGATAGTGACGCACATTCAGACGTCTTTAAAACAAGTTTTTCGCCCACACGATTGAGGTAAACTCTTGTCTCCTCGTTGTGGCTACCTCGAACGGCTGAAACGATCGAGAGTAAATTAAATCGAACCCCGTGACAAGATTTATCGTAGGCTCTTCTTGTTAAGTGAACAGCGAAATTGTAGGTTAAAGTATTATGTAATTACAGTAGACCATATTTGAGTCGATGATTATGAAAGTAGTCTAAATCACATTAATCTTTTCCAAGATACTTGAAAGTGTATATTACTTTTCTTTTATCGTGTAATAAAATATTTTACAAAGTAACTGGTCAATTGAATTTTTCCTTAGACTTTTGGCTTAAAGCTGCTTTCATAACCACTTCCACATATACCTAATCTTATGTTCAATCGTGCTCTGAAAGATAATGAGATTTATTGCTCAAAATCATGAGTTGGAAAGCAAAATCGTAGCAAGATATCTCCTTACCGTTCGATATTAATGATTTGTTTCCAACGTGGTTGATTATACTTCTGAGACGCCATCTTGGCCGTTCTCCGTCTTTGAAGAAAATTTTTTTCCTCCTTCTATAAACGTTTAACGTGATCACGACGCACGTGCTCGGTCTCGTGATCGTTAAATCCGAAGAAGGGAAGAATTTCCGTACGTTCTAATATATGCCGAGTATTTAACACTAAATTTGATCATTTCTTTCGTTCGACTCGTTTCTTCGGAGCCGACGAAAAGAACAAAAAGGATCGATCGGATAAAAGTACAGCAATTAAACATCGCATTTAACTGCGATAGGAGAATATTACAAAGTAAATCTACAATGGACTAGTTCGTATAAAATGTTGCAGAAACAACGCTAATGTGCAAAAGTAAAAGTGGAATCGAGTCAGGAAACGTTACGGTTATTTTCTCGGATTCCATGATCCTTTCTCACGCTTCCTTACGATCTCTCGTAAAGTAGAATACTTATGGTACGACCTAGGATAAAATACGAGAAAATGCAAAAGGAAATAATTTAAAAAAAATGTGAAATTATAAATTAATTATAAAATAAAAATCTATCTTCTCTAAGTTTACTACCCTTTTTTAATTTTATTTATCATTACCAAAATAAGTTATTATAATCTTTAATGGTCCTTTAAAAAAGGCTTTATGTAATTAGGTGATAATATAAAAAAAAAATCTTAAAGTTAGTGTTAAAATTATATCAAACCCTTTCACATATTCACAAGTACTAATTAAAAATAAAGAACTGTTAAAATATTAAATTACTATTTTTTATGACAGTAACTATTATCAGTACTCATAAAAATATATTTTCCATTTAGGTTAAAGCTCAGCTCGCAGAGAAGGCGATACAAGCGGCGAAAGCAGCCGAGGCTGCGCTGAATGCGAAAGAAGCGATGGTGGAGCAACTCGAACGAGAGGTGAAGGAAGCTGAGTCTGTGGTCCAGGAAGAAAGTTCTTCCCTCCAACGTAGTCAGGAAAACGCGAACACCGCAGTTCAAGCGGCACAGCAAGCCCAACAACAGGCAACGAACTAGAACCCTTTCTATTCTCTTTATACTACAGTTTCACGTTTAACGCATCGGGTCGTTCATGAAAGTAGCCGCGGGTCAAGTAATAAGACGGCTTGTCTAGATCGGGATCAAATTTCAGACGGACGGGGGCTCGGTCTGCTGTCTAAAAGATCAAAGTTATTCTGCTTTAACGATCGTACGAACACGCCTATGTGATCAACGTTACTATAACAAGATTTAGACAGGCAAACTTTTCATTGGAGAAAAAATATTTATCTACGTGCTTGTAATAATAAGTTTTATACGGTAAAGGGGAAAACAAATGGTGAAATTAAAGAACATATCGTTCTCATATTAGGGTAGAAGGTATAGTGATTGACTCGTTAAGGAATATAGACAGGTTTTTCTCAATATAGGCTCTATTATAGAGATCAATTACTTAACAGTAATTTTTATGGTAATTCAAATGCCTTAACTAAAGGAACATTAAATAATTGCAATATCTTTGGGTTCATACAAATTATAAGTAATAACAAAAAAACTCCTCTAGAGACATGATACTATTGCCATATACATCCACGTAAACCTAAGCAAAAAAATGGGTTTTATACAGGGCAATCACTGTATGACTTCAAAGAAGTTGCTGACAAACTATAAATATTTTTTTTCTAAAAAACGAAGAGTTCACTTGTACAAAGAAGAATTCGACTAAAATGACATTTTTTAGGTTAAGACCTTGACGCAAGCGATACAAATAGCCAATGTAAATTTGCAAAACGCTCGAACGACCGCGGAAGGTGCCGAACGTGAGTTCGAGGAGAAGCAAGATCTACTCGAAGCCACGAAGCGCAGGGTGGACGAGCTGATGAAACGCTTGGACTCGGCTAAGGTCGATCTGGCGAACACGAAGCGAGCTGTTGCCAAGGCCATCGAGAGTGCGCGTCAGGCCAAGGTCAACATGGACAGAAATAGACGGGGAAAGGACTTTTACCAGGATTGATCACGATGAAGAACGAATCCTTCTACTTTCCTTTGAAAAAATTCATCCTTATCGTGACACTTCGAGGGAGTATGTTTTCATGTAGGTCAAATTAACAATTGGTTTTGAATTTTCTTTTTTAATTTAATGGAACCAGATACAAGTAGCTTTCGCACAGCACGAATATTTATACCCTGTTTATACCAAAACGAGTGTTACATTTTATTAGAGTAAATGATTTTTTTTTTTTTAAGATAGTGAAGGTTTTCACAGTTGAGGCAAGCAAGATCAACCCTAGAAGATACGATTGACACGCTTGGACTTTCTGTAGTATGACTAAAAACAATATATTTTATGTACTCGTATAAAGACGATATTACATGACGTTTGAACAAAACATCTAGAGTATCTGAAGTAACGTCGTGTTTTTTTCTTCATTTCTCTATAAAATGTAGCCAACTAAACTTTCTTCTAATATCGCCACAATGCTCGCGTAATTCGTTATGTCAACGAGATTCTTTCATAATTTCTCTAGTAAGATTTTGTAAGCGATTTATAATCGTTTTCTACATTATCCATCGAATCGACGATTTCATAAATCAACCTTGCAAAGAACGATCATTCCTGCACTTTCACTCTGCGTTAAGGATTCTTCGTTATTCTTATACAGCGATCTACTTTATCGACATTGTGTTGGAAAAGGACCGTAGTGTCAACATCGGTAAAAGTTGGAACTACAAACTGCCAAAATTCTGTCAAAAATATGTTCGATTTCACGAAGAACTGTAGTATAACGATATGTATTATACAATTTAATTAATATTTCATATAAGTAATCAGTGTAATTTTTCTCGAAAAATATAATGTCAAACACATTAAAGAAGCTATTAAACATTTATTACCAAGCAATGCACACTTTATTAAAATTTATGAGAATAAATCCAAATATAACTTCCATATTATACAACTTCACCAAGTGGTCTGATGATCAGTTCGGTGACATTAACGTGTTGCGGTGTCCCGATTACATAGACGACTGCATTTGCAATATCTTCAGGAGTTAGTATGGGATAGGAAAATTTCGAGAAATCCATATTTGGATTAGAAGCATTCAAAAGATTTGTGGCTACTAGTCCTGGACTGATACTCTGTCGATAAGAACGATATCCTTTAACTTTCGAGATGATGATTCCAAATGTTATTAAAATATTTCATATTTACCGTTACACGAATTTTTGTACCATGGAAATCCTTTTGCATCATCTCGGTAGCAGCACGACTGGCATGCTTCGTTGATGGATAAACATTAAAATCGAGACCAGGATAATAATAAAGCATGTGTCCTTCGATGCTAGGACAAAAAAAAAAAAGTATCTTTCGATAAACCAAATGATAAATATTTTTTTTTTACAAATCATCGAAAATGATCCAACCTGTTTATATTTACGATGCAACTTTCAACATTGCTATCCAGCATGATTTTCGCAGCTTGTTTCGAACATTCGAGATACCCCATCGTGTTTACGGCGAACACTTTCTCCCAATCCGCTCGGCTCGAGTCTAATTAAAAAAATTTTCCAATAAAAAATGTTTATTAGGTATTTTTATTTTGAAACAATCAGTACCCATAAATTTTTTATGTATGACGATTCCAGCGTTGTTAACTAAAATATGCACCGTTCCAAAAGTTTTCTTTACCCATTTGAACGCACCCTCGACTTTTTCTGATTTAGTTACGTCACACTCGTAAGGATAAAATCTTTCTTTTCCTTTTACACTTTCCATTTCACTCTGATCAATCCAATGAAGATAAGGTTACATAAAAATATCATGAAGATAACATAACGTTAAAAAAAAATTCTCATTCCAATTATTTATCATTTTCAGTAGAAAAAAAAATATATAAATTTTACTATCATCTTCCCCTTCCTCCTCGCAAATCCAACAACCGTGTAACCCTCGTGAATCAGAGCTTTGACGGTGGCCAATCCTATCCCACTGGACGCACCGGTCACGATCACGATTTTTTCTTTGGACATTTTCGATTCGACTCGAGTTTCACGGAAAAAACTTCGACTAAGTCTTGGTGCAACGATTTTTATCTGTTTCGACAATTCTTATCGAAAATCAAAAATTCCTCGTCACGAAAATGATTAGAATTCCCGTTTTAACGACGATAAGAATTTATTTAAATAATTGCGATGATATACTATCGAACTTTGAGCTTATCCATTCGTAAAATAACCTTTATTTTCAATATTCCTGAAGTCAAAATTAATAAAAAAAAAATTTTTCTTAAAATTTTCTCGAAAACTGATCGGCTGAAGCTCTCACACGTCACTTTTAACTGTATGAGAGTTTTGATCACGTGACTTATCCTTGTAATATTTCATTGAAGGAAAGGAAACGATGATCATTGCGAGATTACACGATCTTTCTGTCTTATGACGTTAAAATGATAAATGAGGCGATAAAGTGCGTGAAATGAAACCCATCTCTTGCCTCCTTCGTCTTGGAATTCTTAGATCCTGAAGGAGTGTCCGCGATTGCATATTAGCAACGTCATATTAAAATGTAATAAAGATTATATAAAAACAAGTATTATGTAATACGATTATAAAAATGCAGTGTTTCTTTTCCAAGCCCAAACAAAGATTACCTAGAATCTGCAGGATAGGAAAACTGCACGATAAATTGGATCAGCATTTTTTTTTTTAAATTTAGAAACTGGCACACTATTAATTTAATTGCATTTTCTTGTTCAACGACGAAATGAGATTCCGTTAAAGAAATATAGGAACGAGTTTCTTTCTTTGTTTAAAATCCGACCCCATTTTTCTGGTAATTGGGAATTCCAATTCGTTGCGAAACACGATACGAATATAAAATATATACATTTAGTATTTTCAGTTTGATAATGTATAAATACCGCGAAAAGAAAGTTAAGCATATTTACTAAAACAGTGGTTCCCAAACTGTGGCCTATTTATTTATTCAATAATATAATTTTAAAAATGTACACTTATTTAATATCTTTTTAAATCAATTGTTCGTGAATTTGAAATACTTTTTTATTTTTTTTTTAACCAAACCTAATCAACTATACATTGCACGTGTAAAGTAGGCCTACATTGTGATGTAACAAGGGTGTCGTGAACAAAAAGTGTTTAAGGACTATTAAATTAAAAAAAAAAGAAAACTACTCAAAAGAACAATGTATTCTTATATATCTAAACCAATACCAGCAACTTTTCCACAAACACACAATTTCTTCGCGACACCGTAAAAGGATTTGGTCGAGGTCAAAGTTCGATGTCGTGGGCGTACGGATTTGGAACGGGAACACGGTTGGGTTAACGAACTTGGTGCGTGAGAGAGAGACAAGAATGAACCAGGAGTGAAATCTCGGCGAATGGGAAGCCGGACATCTCCGAGTTTCGTTCGTTTTTTTTTATTTGCATAACTGCAATCCAGGCAAACTTTTTACTCAAAAAAGTATTTCCTCTGTCTATTGTTATTTATTTACTCCATCTTTCCAGACATGATAATTACAATTTGGACGATTCATAAAAAAAACCTTCATTTATTTAGAAAAATAGTAATACAGTGGTCACGATGATGGAATAATACTAAATGAACGTCAAAAAGTGTTAATATCGTGGGAATGGAAATCTAGCTTATAAAAGAATTTAGTAATCCACTAGAATCACGAAAAACAATAGAAACCAACTGTTTAACTTTCGTTCAAACCCACGTCGCACCATCCCACCGCTATATTAAACGGGAACATTTGATTCCAGTTTAGAAAGTCGTCAAATTGAACGACCCGACGACACCAAATACGATTATCATTCTTATTCTTACGCTTTTGCCTAGTCTTAACTACTTGGTTACTTATTTAGCGTGAAAGGCAAGCAAAACGTGAAATTATGCGCGTCGTGTATTGTAAACGACACGGAGGGTAATTCACGGAACGTGATGGACTATTTCAAGCAAAGCTATGTCAAAGGTCATCAGCCTGTCCAAACTATTTTTAAAATAAATACGTAAGTAGTACAAAATATTGCTAATAACTTTTATGAATAATAAAATATTTTTTTCTAAATCCTTCAAATTAATTTCCAAAACAATTTCTATAAAACGTGATACACATTTCGTAATATCACCAATCCATCTGATAAGAAATAATAAACGAGTTTACATCCTCTTCTCTTCGCTTTTCGTGCAATCGATCGATCCTCGTCGATCACCGTTGTACCCAACGTCGACGATGAGTTAGTGCCTACATAGAAATGCTCCTTTAATTCGGCTTTGAATCCTCCAGAGCGAAGCTATCGATCATCGAAGGTATATCGCGCTTTCTAGTACGATTTTTCACGCGAAACGGATCAAAGGTCGATGTTAGCACCCGTCAAAATTAATTGCAACGAACGTAACATTGTACTAATTGAAAGAACTTTGCGGAAATGTTGAATACTCGTCTTGCAATTAGTCGGTCGAGCATTTCGCACGACAATGCTCATAAAAAGCGTTTCTATAGATTTTTACCAAGGAAGATAGTTCGTGATGCTTTCTTTTCATTCTCGTTAGTTGTCTCGAATACGTTATTGTTGGAAGTGAGGAAATGATCTCGTTCCTCATTCCTTTTTACCATTTTTAGAGAAATTGTTCTGAACTAGTGTTATTATGCATGTATATATCCAATCGTTATATAATTTCTATGTTTAGATAAAATTACAGTTGGTACTATTTTGAGAAAGAATTTAAAACTATTAAATTTTTATTACTCTTTGAAAATCGTCATGATGTGTCGCGAAGCAATAAAATGATCGGCCGCAGGCTCAAACGCGGGAGACCTTGACTCGAACCACTTGGGAAACCCGCAAATCGAATTACGCCGTTAGAATTGCCATCTACGAGCTTAGACGTTTCTCGTTTGCCCAAAGGAGAAAGACAAAGAGGGTTGATTCGTAATATGGTATGTAAGGAAAAAAAGTCAAATAGGTAAAAGAAACTTGTGTGGAAATTTATTCCCGTGTGACCTCCTTTCCTACTTTTTTTTTAATATTTTCCTTATCTTCGTCAACCGGTTGGACGCAAATATAATTTCGAAAGAAAATAAATGTTAAAGTTTGAAGTAATATTAAGACAGAAATTATTTTTTATCTTTTAACGAAGAACGCTTTTATCTTTACCAACGATAATTCTATCGTTGGAATAAATTTCAATCGAGATATTGAAATATTTCTACGAGTAGATGAAATTAGAATAATCTGGTCTACTTTTGGTCAATTATACCATGATAATTACTCTCATACTTATCTATTTATAAATTTACATTATTTTTCAATTTTTTTTTCTTTTTATGTCAATCAATTCTATAGCTGAAGTAAAAATGTTAAAGTTCTTTTATTACACGTCTAATCTCGTAGATTTTTTTTTTCAACTAGTAATCCAAATTATTTAAATTTTCTAACTAAAATTTCCTAACTGGTATCCGGGCCTGTTTCTAAATCGGGTGTCGATGTCGAAAACGATCTCGTTTTACTCAGATCGTAGCAACGCAACAACCGTTTTATGTATGTACACGTATTACATACGTCACAGTCCGTGTTACTTGCCGACGGTGGTTTTATTCGAGAAGTAGCTCGATGCTCCTGCTGTGGCCGTAGGTAAATTTCGTAATATAATTAGACCATGAGAAAGCCTTCCTTCGATAGGTACGGCCCGTCTCGTTAATTGGGACGAATCGTTAATTACGCGAGATCCGTCGCGGCCACCTTATTTGAATCCTATTTTTACGTTTCCTGCAATTTCATAATACAACTTCAATACTGGGTGGTCTAATAGTTATAACAAAAGTTCGATCCCTTTAAATTTCTAAAAAATATTTATATAAATTTGCATAATTGACGGGACAGTGAAAACGAACGATAATTGCTTGTCACCGATGAGAAGTTGCTGGCTTAAGGATAATCGGATTATAATATCAATATTTACATATCGATAAACAGAGATCAACCGAGTTAAATATAGAATGCATCGTGAAATCTCGAGTATGTAAAAAGGAACGATGCAACGAGATAAAACAGGTTCACTCGTGAAGAGAAATTATGTTTCGAAATGAAGCTTTGAATGGATGATAAAAAAGTAATGAGCTCGTTGATAGTATCATCAAATAAAAAGTTAGAACTAATTGTTTAAGTGAGACGACATAGTAATGGTGAGAGGAACAAATGTTATTGCTGAAATGCAAGATATCTTGTTACACGTGGGTTAAGCTAGTTATTTGTTAGAATTTTATTAGGTACCTGTAAAATATGTACGTGTTACTACAGCATTTTCTTATAAAAACATTTATTTTTCTTTGTAATTCTTTTCTTTGTAAAAAGATTGGGAAGGGAAATATGGATTTTAAAAGGGAGATAATCTAAATAGTTTAGGATTACACGAATGAGATGAATGAAAATTTCTACAGATTTTTATCCCGTGCCAAAGTTAACGTAAGATTCTCTTCCCACGTTCTATCCAATGTCAGCCTCCGATACACAGATTCTTTACAACGATTCTATGATACTTGACACGCACACGTTTATATGACTAACGATGGTGAAATACAAAATGCGCGTAATTCGTGATATCGTAGGGAAACCTTTGGTAACACCGGTTGAGTCGTTACACGCGTATCATTTGCTCCTATTACGCATTACATTGTTACACGAAAATGAGATTTGTTGCAATCACAACGATCCTGTGGCGCGATAACGCTAAAATACAAAACTACGATAAGTATTACAGACAACCCTGTATAACACAATACTTTAATTATTTCGTAAAAAAAAAAAGTAGAAAAAAATGTGAATATTTGTTTGAATAATAAATAAAAAGCTTTTAGGTAATCGACAATTTTTTTGTATGTTAGAATAGTGTATGAAAATTTCCTAATTTACTATTCTATTATTATTTAGAGTTAATGTAAGATTTGAAAATGATTTTAGATGTTTTAAAAATAAAGCACGTTTTTATGAGGGTGTGAAAAAGGGGTAATCGATCCACAAAAAATAATACAATAAAAAAGGTTTAAAACAGAGATGAATCCAATAAAGATCGATCGATAGATCAAGAATGGCCTAGTCGGTTTTTAATCGTCATTGAAACGAAGTATCAATCACCGTGGTAACGTCGATCACCCCCAAGTACGCGAAGGTGTGTTAGAGTTAGAGCGAGAGAAACTCGGAATTATCCAAGTCGAGCCAGTGAAAGTGAGTTTCGTAGGTACTCGAATCACGTGCTTCAACCTCCCCGAGTATATCACGAGGAGAGCTCTTGCCGGCAGGCTCAGTAACATCTTCACCATCCTTCAAACTTCCTAACACGGCCAATAACAACCGTTTTCATTCTTTCTTCAAAAAATATTTTCGGGATCGCGTAAAATACTCTGGTCTTCGTCTTTCACGGATTTATACAATTTTTTATCCTTTTTCAATTAATCTCGAATTCTGATATTTTGTTTGTTCTTCTTCTGTGCTGGAAAAAAAAAAGTTAAAGGAAGAGATAGTGTCAAAAAACTTGGAGAATACAGTGAAAGTGTCATCGAACGAATCCGGAAGTTTCCTAAACATTGTGATTTTGACAAGAATGTAGGTATATTTTCATTTTTCTCTTCCTCTCGTTATCATGTCTTGTTTTAATCTTACAAGAGCTTTTTCCTCCCCCTTATACATCTTTTTGTTTTCATTTTTTTTCTCATGGATTCAGAGAAAGTACGAAAACGATAGAGAGATTCCTTTCACGTTGTTAACTTCGCTGCGACGATGAAAGGGAATGTCCACTTTAGGCGCGCCTTTAATTCTTTTTAATAGTCCGCAAAAGTGTTCCACGTTGCTTTTCCATTGTCCTAATCGTCGAGATCTTGAAAAAAAAAATAAGAAAAGGTATACAGGTTTATTTTAAAGCTGTATAACCTATAAATACCCTTGATGTTAATATTATATATTATATTAAAAAAAAAAAAAAATTCGCCATCTTATATTATTTTACTCTCTTGTTAACTCTTGTACACCCAAGGGCATATCGCCCGTATATACAAATATATATTATATATTCATCCAAGACACGTAAAGACATTTTTTAAATAAATTATCAGCATAGAAAAAAAAAAATGATGACTATCATCACTTTCATAATAATCTAACAACATTACGTTAAAATCGGAAGTAAAGAAACAAATCGATGATCGTCAATGACGAATCATGAACGACACACGCGAGAGTGCGCTCAACGGAACTTTATTTGTCTTTCGCCCGCGGCGCCTCATTAAGCGCATACCGCGCGAATCGAGGCGCGTAGAGCAATTTGTCGTGGCAAATTAGACACCTCGACCATTTTTTTTCCTCGACGTGACACGTGACACGATGCCTTTCATTCTTTAACGTCGCATCGTCCGTGCGCCACGACAATGCGCTTGATCGCATAAACGAGATTATTTACGGTAGTTACGACAAGTATTGGCACGGAATAATTTCTTTTCTTCTTGTTGTAACAGTTTTACGTAAAAAAAGAAAGTGAACAATGAAATGACAAGGATTGAATCATTAGAAGGTATTCTGAAATATAATAGAAAAGAATTTATTCTTAATCCTGATAAATGAGTTTCTGAGGTTCTTTTATTATTTCGTGATGAAAAGTATTAAAAATTTATTTTACTATATAAGTATAATGAATTAAATAAAATGTTAAAAAATGATTCATTTCATCCATTCTATATGGAGCCTAATATGTGGGTTAAAGTAACACGCTTTTAAAAAAAAAAAGCATATCAAAGTATACGATATGTGTCAAAAGATGATTACTTCGAAGGATAACTGATCAATCATATTTTTCCCGGATGATGATTACAACCATTCTCCAATCATTCTGGATCACGAACGATTTGTTATGAAGTAGGTCGAGATCCCAGTAATTCTCTCGATCTATGTTATTAAACAAGGACGTAATTGTATCGTGAGAAAGAAATGATTATTAATCGACGGTGATTGTATCTTCTCGGTGATGTCGATCGAAAGGAGTAATTATGGTTACTTTTTCTAAATTCGAGAGCAAGTCCTTCGCTATCTTAATTAATGTAATTAACCTCAATCTGGATAACTACTTAGCGATCTAGAAATTTATTACATTTCTTCTTAATTTATATTAAATTAAAAATACATTGATATCATATATAATAAAAAAAAAAAAAAATTACATTCAAATACTTCGCACCTTCAATTAGTTTGTTTATACGGTCGAAGCAGGCGTAAGAAAAAAATCATCGAAAGAAAGTGAGAGCTGTGAAGCAGCAAGGACGATGGCCCGATCGAGAGGATAGGCGATTACCTGGGCGATGTTACGTACATATACCAGATCATCTTTGAGCGTCCGTACGCGAATTATACGCGACCAGACCTGGATTTATGTAACGTAGTACAAGAAGATATATCCCATCACGAAATTCCTTTCACTTCCGTTGCGTTCTCGCATCGTCATTACGCAATATTAGCTAGCGTCGATAATCGGTAATAATAAATCGATTCATGAAGGAGAGCAAACTCGTTGAAAGAATCAAAGATTATACATACACGTGTATACACCCTACGAAGACGCCACGTTATTTAACTTTCTCGTCTGTCCATCTGCCTTCTCTCTCTCTTATATCGTTAAAAGATGTTCGACTTTCTATCAAGCGACGATTACTCGCGAATATCTTTGACTATTACAACCGTTATTACTCGGAACTTCTCGGGAAATGATCGTTGAATGAGAAATCATAAAAATGGTAATTTGAACAATCATACCAGTAGAATTAATTTTGTTACTTTAGAGATTGAAAAAATTTAAAATATTCATTACAGAAAGAGTAAGTATAAAATGCCTAGAGAATACAAAACGATTAGGCGTTCTTTCGTAAAAGGAGATTAAGTCATACCGAACTACCGAAGTAATTGCGCGTGCTCGTTACAGATTCTAATTACGTTTTAGTGTCGGTATTTTCTTAGCTTCTTTTTTTCTTCTAATTCTTCTCCTTTTCCTCTTGCTATATAAGCCGGGTAAACTGTTTCAAATGGATGTGGATGTTTTTCATAGATCGTTAAGATATTTTTTTAGATTTTTAAATAAAATGTTGTTCAATATCTTTGAAGTATCTCAAGTATTTTAAGATACTTTTGTTAAGTAGTAACGATCGGTTCATCAACGAATCTTCGTTTCTGTGATACTTTAGAGAGAGAAAGAAGATTATGTTAGAGAATGTTACATTATTATGCGATCATGACAACCACACACACATATATTCATACAGAGGTCTCGGAATCGTGTGAACGGGAACTGCGACACGGCACTTTTCGCGGTTGCATCGTCCGCGAATTTCGAGCGTGCTTACTACGTGAACGATCGTAATAACGTATGCCGTAACGTTCTCTTTGATACTAGACAGAAAGATTTCCTTAGCTTCTTAGAGGAGACCCACCTTTGTGAAAAAACAAAAATGGAAGAAAAATTCAAATTCCATAAATACTAAACGCGTGTCTAGTTGAGAAAAAATTTCTTCCTATCGCAGAAGCCGTTTCTCGCTTTTACTATCTTCTCACGTGCAGTCGTTGATTTATGAAGGAAAATTCTTTAGATAGCAAAGTTCATTCGAAACAGCATTCCCCTGCGTGTCCACCTATGTATACTGCATTTAAATATGAAGCTTTAGAAATTTTCGAAATACTCATTTTTTTCGTTCCCATTTACAGTCATTCTATGGAATGATCGTTTAATCCTTCGTTCACGAGCTTTCTATGAATAATATATCTTCTAAATTAAAAAAAAAATAAAATATCCTGTAAATTTATTTTAATATTTGTAAAAATCTTTCTAATTTTGACATAAATAATCTATAAGATTTCAGGAATAAAAAAAAACACTTAATCGTATATAATACTTAAAATGGATTATGGAATTACTATCCACCATTTTCACGATGGGAAAAATCATCGACTTTCTCGACCGTGTAATAATCCATCTAATGATTCCACGGACACAATGTTGCACTAATAAGGCGTACCGGGAAGACGTCGGTTGTTTCGCTAAAGCACGAAATTACGGCTTATGATTCATCTGGCGAGCGCTAATCTCTCGGCGTGCATCAAAGATCCGACCATTGTATGCAATTTTTTTCTTTTCTTCTTCCCCAAACATAAGATTTCGCGTGCTATAGAAAGAAATATGGCCGTGACTTCGAGTCTTCTTGCTGCATAGGATGCATTAAAACGTCATAAAACTCGCGTATTTAAACGATATCCGATATCATCCTAACTACATAGATATATCGTTGTAACGTGATATAAAATAGTGACGTAACTTCTGAAAGCTCCATAACAAAATAAAAGAATCTACGCGAAAGGAGTTTGCGTAATATCGAATTTTATTGAGAAACGAAATGTCATGAGCTTAGTAATTTTAAAAAAAATTCCTTTCGAACGACCCTTGTACAGTACGATTATTTCTACCCATGACATCGTGTTATATAATAGCATCATGAAAGATTCAAAAAACGAAAGTCAAATATGTGAAACGAGAAATTAGAATCCCGATGATCTATACTTTCGTTCTTGATCGAAGACGATTCTACGAAAGAGTGTCGAGCGATTACGGAATCCCCAACAATGAATGATGATGTTTCATATACATACAAGGACGGCTCAATTTTGAAGCAGTGAAATTCGTAAAGATGCGAATAGCGCGTCTATTTGCCATCGAGAAAGAGACGAAGATGATTGCGACAGGTTCCTCACGAGAAGACGTAATTAGAACAAGGCTATGAGAGACCCCGCCGAGCGATTGTATCGTTTGTTAGATGCCGGAGACGGCGATTAGCAAATAGAACGAACGCTCGGCTGACAGTCAAAATTAAACGTTCGTTGCATATGCCCGGCCTGCAGGAAATTATTGCGACGGATAAATCTCACGTGATTAGCTTTTAGGTGATCGACAATTTTTTTAGAAAATTTCCTAATTTACTTTTCAATTATTATTTAAAGTGAATGTAAGAAGACTTTGAAAGTGATTGTAGATCTTTTAAAAAATAAAGTACCTTTTAAGAGAACGCTCGTGGATGGAGTTAAAAAGAATTCCTTCTGGTCGCGTTTTAAAGATGCATGCGAGCGTTCACGCACGCGCCTATCGGTGCATCTATTCCATTCTCTATCTCTCCATCTTTCTGGAACACACGTGACTGCCGGACGTTGCATAATTTCGAATATATGTACATGGACGTGAGCGAAAGAGAGTATGCGGGTTGAAGTAACGAATAAATTCCACCGACGAGGCGTTTCTACCCAATTTTTTTTTTCTTCCCTCCTTTACTTTCTCGAGACTACGAAATCTAGATTTTGTAAAGAAACTTTACTTAACTAAACTCTAACTTAACCCGTCAAATCAATTTAGAAACACGATATCTTCTTTTCAACATTTCTAAGAAACATTAATAAAGTGCTTAATCATTACTGTATCTTGTATTTTATTATTTTGATTTGTTTAAATAGAAACAAAGAACCGATAGAAATGAATTTATTTTGTAGTTTAGTTAAATTCCTCAATTTTTGCCCATTTAAAAAATTTGTTCATTCTAACAATTCATTTCGATAAAACTAAACTTTTTTTTTATATTTTAATTACGTTTAAACAGCAGGATCTTGTCACATTCCCTTACGAAAATTTTCGCAAGTATCGAGTCACGTGTCGGATGTCTTTTAAAAACATCACGTGATCTCCTCTCGACTGTCACCCATATTTTATGACCGCGGCACCATTTCGTTTCGTCATTCTGTTGCATTCTATTGCAGAACGAGCAGCGTATTACCATAGGTGGACCCACCGAGAAGATAGAAAGGATGCGATCGATCGTGACGATTTAAGAAGAAAGGAGCCGATCGTACGCCGATTAAGATGAACGGAAGCGGAAAGGATAATTGGTGCCAGCTGGCACTGATACTCGCGATTCTGTCGCTTTGCGTCTCAGCAGAAAAGGTTAAATTACATTTAGGTGTTGTTTACCTCGCTTGCTGCATTTTCTTACTACTAACGAAGGACACTCTATACTTAACCATTTGTTTGTACTATTTTTACGAGTATCTACTCATCACTATTGCCAAAAAAAAAATATTTTTAAAATTATTTTCAATATCGTATAAATACATAAATTATAGAAAGCGTTAAGTAAGTGTCAAGGATCGGTGAACCTAATCGAATATTACATACATCATCACATATAGTACCATGAGGTGATCTCGTTTCAATTAACAAACACAGTTCGCACGAAGTCCTTAGGATTCTTTTTGCAGCAAAAGCGTCAAATCTTTAGGGAACAAGTGTTACCCGCTCTTGGTGGCAAAATACCAGAAGAAGCCTTTAGGACCGATCGTCTGGCGTTAAATCGTTTAAACAAAGAAGGTATCTCCATACCCGATGGGGTTGTTTTTGACGCGAGACACGTTCAAAAGCATCCGCGTACTTCGCAGCATATGCCGAAGATTATCAAAGTAAGACAATAAATAACAAAGTTTATTATTCTCCGTTGGGAATAATGTAAATTAAAATAATGTTGAAATAAATCATTTCAAAATCACCTGTGAACAAAGGTATACTTGACACCCGATGGACGATACGTGCCACCAGAAGGACGAACACATTACGATCACCCAAAAGCCGTCGATACGACTTACATCATTCGAACGCCGTTTGGTCAACCCGAGAAGCCAGCTAATAATTTCATCAATCACAAACACCATCGAGGACATAACAAGCAACAAAACTATAACAATTACAGGCAACAATTCGTACCTCTAGTACCACCAACGAAACCTGGCGTTTATAAACCCATAGTAACACCATTGATGATACCAGGAAATTCTGATTTCTTAAGCCAGCCTTATTTGCCTACTTGGGATATCTCTTATGATTGGGATGCCGTTTATCGACCCTTCAACGAGTACTATGTCGATAATATCGCGTTATTCAATTCGCATCAGGTAAATTACGCAAAATTGTGATAGGATGAACTACTAGACTTTGATCACGATTAGTCTTTACTTTCAAATTAAAAAAACTTGATATTTTTAGAATCTATTTGAATCATAAAATAGCTGCAATAAACCCCTCGACTAGTAGTTCACTCTATACTCTACTTTGAATCTAACAATAACACCAAGATCAATTCCATTATAAAAATCAAAAATGAATAACCAATCGAACAAACTAGTTTACGGATTTCTCACAGTCGTCGTTCACCTTCGTTTTCGTCACTTCGTCACAATGATACATAATCAGATCGATCAGCAAACGAACGTAATAGCAAGCACGGATGTTGCAAGCCGCAGGCCGTGAAAGCAAAAGAACAAGTGCCGTCGTCACACGAGATTCTAGTTTACCTACTTCGTATCGACGAGTCTACCACAAGTACTACCACAGTTGTTTTCTAGTATTACCTATCTCACGGGAAGATAGGTTACTCTGTATCCTAGAACAGCATGAGTGAGACGATGAACGAACGAGCGTTCGAGCGTACTATCGTTATCAGCCATGCAAATCATCATGAAATATTCTCATTGGGGTCTTTTTTTTTTTTTTAATGAGACAAATTGTCCAAAAGACAACTAGACTGGCATGGTTTTGTGGTAGCGTGGGATTTTTATCAACTAGAATCCCCACGGTGATCTGTAACAGTGCTGGGGTGGGGGTAGAGATTTAATAACTCATTGATTCTATATATTGACCACTTGCAAATGATTCTAAATAGAGTATCTAATTATAAATTATATTATAAATGTTTTTTTAACAAATATTTTTAGAAGAAATTTAATAACTCATTGATTCTATATATTGACCACTTGCAAATGATTCTAAATAGAGTATCTAATTATAAATGTTTTTTTAACAAATATTTTTTTATAAAAAAATATAATAGTTATATAATTATAATAGTTTTTTATAAACAAATATTTTTTTTTGTAGATCCTCACCGATTATCAAGCATTTCTCGACGAGTTTCACGGACGTTCCCTGAGGCACGTAGTGGGGAGCAAGTCGAACGATAGAAACAATTACCAAACGATCACCGATCGGAAGTATAGTTCGAAGAGCACGCGAACGAATCCTCAGGTCAATTCTTATCGCGAGAACAAGTTCAACGTTGGACCGATTACTTCGAATATAGGCTACACGAATCTCACGACAATCCCGGAAACAGGATTCTCTTGTCGCGGACGGAAGGGCATGTTCGCCGATGTTGAAACCAAATGCCAAGTAAGTGAATCTCTTAATGTGTATTAACCCTTAAATTTGTGATCTTTCGTTTTTCAAAATATGTTTGAAGGAAAAGTTATTTACAATATGGACAAAATAATTTTTTTCATAATAATCATATCAATGTTTGGGCAAACTGTAATATAATTAATGACCAAAATTATGATTAATATAATAACAATGATCACGATAGCTTTAGTTATTAATGATCATGAAATGATTATATCTTTGATTATACTTTAATCTGTATTCTTGCTGTAATAACATCGTGAATATTTTGGCGGGGGAATTTTCCTATTAATTTAGGAAAAATTACTAAATTCAATATAACTCACATTTTATACATTTTATCTAATAATTTTAATTAAATAATTAAAAAATTACTGATTAATTACAAATTGTAGAAATTGATTAGTTTAATGATTAATAATTAGATTAATGATTAGTTACTATAATTACATTAAATAATCGATTACAAAAAAAATTAATCAACACTGAATAACATATAATATGATGTGATATATTTAAGGACGAATTTTCGTCTCATACTAGGGTCATCCGTACTGGCTAATCACACGTTTAACGCTATTGCGAAAAGGCCACGGAAGGTTGAGGTAATTTTCGCACGAAAGGCACAAGAAAAGATCGTTTCCCATGCGATCCAAAGAGAAAGATCTGTAGTTTATACGTATACGTAATGAGGAAGCGATCGACACGATTCGTAGACGATAAATCTGTAGATATATATTTATATTATTAGATAGCAATTATAAATTTAATTAGTACCTATATTTAATACGATGAGTCTTGTGATAAGTCGAGCGTTACGAAACATCCTCGATTAGTATTAACGCATAATCGATTAAGGAATATAAGTAGAACGCGGAAATAGCTCATCGTCGTGAAGGAAGGAGAATGAGGAAGCGTCTCATGGAGACTTTCTCGCCAGTCGTTTTCCGGTGCACGTGATATAAAGACATGAAAATCGACGTAACATTCGTGAAATTGACAACACTATTTTGGACTCTCGATAAAAAATATTACTACGATGTTTTTAATTCGACAATTTTTTAATTGAAATAAGTTGCTAACTTTTATCAATTTTTTAATTAAAAAAAATATTTTTCCAGGTATTCTACAATTGTTCAGGCTGGTCTAGAACGTCTTCCCTCTGTCCTGCCGGTACAGCCTTTAGCAAAGAAAAAAATCGATGCGAATGGTGGAACACAGTGCAATGCAGAGAATGATGAGAGAAATAAAAATAGTGGATCGATAGCAGGGACAGGGTAGTCGGTGACAAATCATTCGTGGTAGTCACTTACAGTATCACCGGGAGCCTCATTTCTAGTTTTAAGGAAACTCGCGTGCGAAACAACGGAAAATAGTGTTCAGCCATAACGCGGTATACAGTGTACTCGTTAAGATGCATTTAGATATAAGGCATTTTGTACAAGTTATTTTTTATAATAAAATGTTAACTCTTATCACGACACTTGTCTCTATTTTTAGATTCCACCATGACCTAGGACTATTATTTTGATTATGACAATTATTCAAAATGATAATTTTACAAAGTAATCTTTTATCTCTTTGTTTTAAATTCAAATAAATTAACCGCGCTAATCTCTTGACACGTATCTTCGTTTTGGCTAATAGCCAATGTGAATAAATATCAAAGAAAGCAGCTATACATTTTTCAAGAATATTGATTCACTTTGTTAATAAATGTTAAAAGATGAGTACTGTTATCAAAATTTAACACATTAAATTTGCAATTTATTGTGTACTTTGAAAATAATGGATACAAATTAAAAATGATAAGAATTTTAATGAATACCGACATAACATGAACTTAAAGTTGTTGAAATAAACGACAGGCGGCGATTCTTACTAGGACCAAAGACGAGGTATAAGAGAGTCTTCTATCTACTGAAATACCGATCGCGCGAAATAATAGAGGTTTCCTTACGCCCTCTACGATATAGAACGGTGAGTTTAAGAATCATATTCAACCCAATGATCGAAGTCGGTAATATCAATATGTAGATAGAAAAAGATCTTTTGTACATTCTAATATACATAAGCATGCACAAGAAAAAAAACATATAAAGAGAAATATTTTACTCACGAACGTTAATTTTCCGAAGTCGAAATACTAGAGGTTTTCTGTTTTACCTTTATAAAGACCCTGTGAAAATGATTTCACGTCGTACAACTATATATACAGTGATGCATCGATCTTGGCGTATTCAAAAAGGTGTCCGAAATCGATAAAATTATTGTGACAATAAAAACATAACATTTAAAAAAGAAAAACTGACCTCACCTAAGATTTGTTAACTACACAGTTTTGATAATATAAAATCAACGAAAATAAGGAAACTCGCTAAACATCCGCATTACATTCGTAGATACTATGCCACTTTTTTCACCCAAACTATTACGCTAAAATTGCATTGTAATTCTCGCGATCTCCTCAGGCACGATTCTATCTTGTAAAATGAAGAAACTAAAACACGGTGGATCAAAATCTAAAACTCGTTTCTTACAAGCGAAAAATTCCCCCCCCCCCCCCCAAAAAAAGGGTAAATCTAAAATCTCCAATAGACCTAAAATTTTACGAGCTACAAAAAGAAACGCGGAAAAAAGGATAACACAATTAGATACGATTGCGGCCCTGTTAAAATTGCATTTTCTTCAGTGCAATTTAGCTGGCGCGTAAATGTTGCCTGGAGGGGAGGGTATCGTAGCAAAAGGAAGGGAGTCAGTTTCAGAACTAGCGTTACGGCCTCACTTTCTCTCTCACAACTGTGACATAATTTCTTACATATACCTAACACACAAAGCTGGCAAAGTGAGTTCTCGCGGTTCAACGGAAGCTGGACCAGTTTCGTTCATCAGCAAACCCGGTGCGGACATGCCAAGTAGTCAGGGTGTCCTTGTAGCTCTTCTCCTCGCCACCCTCGCGGTAGTCATCGCTAACAGCAGCATCGTTCAGGTAAATTATTCCAAACATCATTAGGAATCACCTGTATAACCGTTCTATAACCACTCGAATCTTTCTCACTTTCATATTTCTTCCATCGTTAGAAAATATCTGTGTTTCTAATCGTACACATACGTCTAATGTTTTTCTAATTATTATAAGATTTCTTTTGTATTTATTTTTTGGTGCTAGTTTAATTTCACAGTAACTTCATTTTAATGTTATATCAAATGGAATTCGACCAAAAAAATTATGTGATAACCAAACGTTCCTTTGTTTTCTTCCTTGAGTTGTCACATCACGCTCACCCTAGTAAATTACCGCTTGGTGAATGTAAAAACCGACCGCGGCATGGCATTAAATATATTTACGATCACGAGCAAACCTAATAAGTATAATTCGCGAGAGAATCGTATTTTACCGGGTGACCGTAATTGCTGGCACGTCCTACGAATTTCCTTTTTCCCTTCCAAGTTGAAAAAGAGAGAAGGAAAGAAGGAGACTGAAATCGCAGCTCTCGTAAATCGTTAACATCGATCGTTAATGACAACCACAATTGTACTGTGTTTAGATCAAGTAGAGTAACGAACCTTACCTTGGCCCAACGAAGGCTGTTTACTGTCACAGTTCGCTAAACTCTGGACATTTTTTTTTTTTTTACTGTAAAGTATACCGTTAGATGGATTTAACCCTCTAACGGTAAGGTTGGGGTCGGGTGAGACACCCCAAAAAAAATTTCCTGATTAATATTTGTTAATAAAACAGGTATTACATATGTTTATGTCAATTAAAAATATTGGTTTCTTACAATAACTCCTCATTTACTCTTAAATAATTTAAAACTAACTAAAATTGATAGATCGGACTCGACTCAACCGTACTAAATGTGGATCATTGTGACACCTTACTGTAAGGGTTAAAATAATAGCATGATCGTTAAATCGACCGAACATTTTATCACCTATGAAATCAATATCCTAACAATATTTCCACAGAAACGTGCAGCGAATTTCGACTATTACGACGATGGAAACTATCAGAATTTCCAGCCGGTGGTGAAGTTCAATAAACCGATCATCGTGCCGGAATTTCCGAAGAAGGATCAGCAGGATCTCAGTAAGATTCCGGGTATTCCTGGAGTGGATTATCCGATTTACCATGCCGTTCCAAAGACTAGTTTCTCTTGTGCGCGCGTTCCCCACGTACCAGGAATGTACGCCAATGTGGAGACCGGTTGTCAGGTAAACCAACCACAGAATAACCTTACGTATTAGCTTATTTTGCGATAACAAAGTATACTAACATTGTATTAGAAATATCATCGAACTATATTCTTCTTAAAAACAAAATTAATTTTAAAAGAACTCGTCTGATCTTCGAAACTGCTGAGACTGTAGCTGTTGAACAAGTAAAAAACAAAACATTATTTCTACATTGTTAATAAATATGTACTATTACATATTTGTATATACAAATTTACGAGATCATAAAGTTCGTTACGAGAGCAGGAACGTTCGTCTAAGCGTTGCAAATATTCCGTTATGTTGCAATCCTTCCGCGAGCTTGGAGATTGAGTTTCCACCATTAATAACTGGAAAGGACGTCCTGGATCAAGGACTACGGTAATGAAAGTCCGTACTACGCAAATATCTGAAGCGATACCGTAACATTTTGCCGGGTGTTAGCTAGAATACTATATTTTTTTCGCTTATATAACAAATGTAAAAAAAAAAAATCTTTATTAATATTCTTTTAAAAAAATCTTACAGTTAAAATGAAAAAGCAACAATTCCCAAAAAATAATATGGATAACAGGATCGTGAATAGAACGAAAAAATTATGAATAGCCTTAGGAACTTTTTTTTTTAAAACATTTCAAGACAAAGCAAGGAAAAGTGAAAGAGATAGAGAGGAATCGTTGGTACAATCGCGATAAATAATTTATCGGGACTACATTTCCGCCGAGGTATGTCTTTCACCAGAGCAACTTTGGAAGCCTCGTTTCTGAAAGTTGCCTTGAGGTTTTCATAATCTCGATCCGTTCTCTCTCTCTTGCAACGATTCTGCATCGATTCAAACGCATATTTGCAACTTTTTATTAGCCTGTAAAAATTAATAATAAAATCATCTTATCGTATGTTCATATAAATATTTTAGCAGTATCGTTAATACGATTTCACATTTAACCACGAAAAAATAATAGATTCGTGGTTGACTGTTACATAGTAGTAGTACGAATGTAATTAAGGATTTCTTAATTAACGTCTAGCCTACGTTGTGTCTCGTTCGCGATCGATTGCGGAATCTGCAATTTGCTTCGTAGATTAAATCGACATAATTTGTTACTTTTCGAGATTCGAATTAGTCGCTTTCCCAATTCGTAGCTCCAAATTTTCTTCCAGGCATCACGAACTCCTCGAATAATCGAATAAGCAGAGCGTATAATTACAAGGTAACATTAGAGACACTTATTTCTGATGATCGTCGATGTTAATTGAGTTAATAAAGAAGTCAGGGAAATCTTAATAGCGACTTCTTATAACACGACGGACGTTATACTTAAAGATTACGTGCTTCGTGTGAAATCGTGTTCGTATACGTAACACTCCGAGTGTCTACGATATAAAATAAACGTGTACATTTTTAAGATGACACGTTACAGAATATTTGCGAGGTTATAAATAAATCGAAGAAATCGCTTTATAAAACGCGCGACATCGATTCGTTATAAAATTTTATAAGATGACTTTACGCGTATATACGAATGTACGATCATACATCGCACATTTTACTTCCTGAGACGTCGGACTTTCTTTAAGAAGAATGTCACTAGTTTCCGCTTCGTTTGCTTTTCTTGAAACTCAGCGAGACTCTTCCTAGCAGTATAAAGTAAACCAGTTTTTCCACTTTTTATATTTAAATATTAAACGAAATTTAAGTATTTAGAGATATTTGTTTAAAAGATAGACACATCATGATTTTTGCCAAAATGGTCACCACCGCCGATTTCAATGTTTAATGGTCCATTTTAAAGAAAAAGGCATGCAGAATACTGTCCCGTTGTCCGTTTTTCGATATCGTTAAGCGATGATGAGAAATTAATCTTTTAAGTGTCGGAGTATGGGTCGTTTTGAAGCTTAAAACGGCTGTATCTTTCCATCCGACCATCCTATCGAAACGCGACTTGCATATTCGTAAAGAGGAGACTTTCCCCTTTCGAACGAGTATTTGATCGGGCAAATTCGAGATACTTCGATTTTTGACAAAAATCCTGACCTATGCATCATGATTTTTGCCAAAATGGTCACCAACGCCGATTTCAATGTTTAATGGCTCATTTTAAAGATAAAAGCATGCAGAATAATGTTCCGTTGCCCGTTTTTCGATATCGTTCAGCAATGATGAGAAATTAATCTTTTAAGTGTCGGAGTATGGGTCATTTTCAAGCTTTAAACTGCTGTAACTTTTTAACCAGCCATCCTATCGAAACGCGACTTGCATATTCGTAAAGAAGAGACTTTACTCTTTCGAACGGGTATTTGATCGGGCAAATTCGAGATGCATCGATTTTTGACAAAAATCTTGATTTATGCATCAAGATTTAGAAAGAAGAAAGCATGCAGAATACTGTCCCGTTGTCCGTTTTTCGATATCGTTGCGGAGTGTTGAGAAATAAATTTTTTAAGTGTCGGAGTATGAGTCGTTTTCGAGCTTAAAACTGCTGTATCTTTCCAACCAGCCATCCTATCGAAACGCGACTTGGGAATTTTAGCCCCGGTCTCCCCTTATATATAATATAGTATTCTGAATCCGTGGTAATTCTTCGGGTATCATTTGAACATACAAGAATTACACGGGAATATGCCAATCAAATCAATTGCTACCGCACTTTCTCACTTCCCAGTCAAATAAGCTACTCGTAACTGTATTTCCAATTCGATATACCGTACCTTCGTGTATTACACAATTCGACATTTCAATTAACTTCTTTTTCAGGCCTATCACATATGCCACGATGGTAGAGAAGGTCAGCAAGGGGCCTCGTTTCTCTGCACCAACGGGACGCTCTTTAATCAGCGTGAGTTTGCCTGCGATTGGTGGTACAACGTGAACTGCGCGCTCGCGCCACATTTCTTCAGGTAATTTGTTAATTGAGTCATTGAAACGGAACGAGCGGTACAAGTTCAAAGAGACCGGCACCGATCGAGTTAGATTAGTGTTAGATAATTAATTTGGCTCGATTTCATTTTTTTAATCGATCTCTTTTCCGATCGTCATTCATTATTTATAACTGACAAATAATTTTTGAGGTATAAGAAATAAAACTTGGAAAAGATAAATAAAAGTACTTTTTTCTATTTCAGATTAAATAAGGATCCCCTAACAAATCCCTTTGTGACGAAAGAAGAAAAAGATGCGATCAAGCAGAATTTAAATCGCATCGTTGTGCTATAGTACTCGTTTGCTTTAAAATATAAGCTACGAGATAATAGTATTGTTAAAAAACAAATATTTAATAATTAGATCTCGTTCGACCACCTGTTAAGTATTAAAAATATCTCCTGCTTTATATATATCCGCGTGTTATTTAAAAGTCGCTCGGACGTATACCTTTAGCGACACATTTTTTTTAATAAACAATATGCGATGATTCCACATAGTAATTGCTACATATATTTCTTCCTTTTTTTTCTTTACTTTTTACAATGAATGAAACAAGCATGAAATCGACAATATCGAATCCCGTCAAATTTCACACGGTTCGAGTTGTGAATCATCGTTCGCTCGTAGCTCGGAGCAACAATGTGAGGATTATTTTTGTTCGAAGGACGTGAAAGTCAGAAAGCTCACGATTGAGAGAAAAAAGGAGAAAAGGAAAGGCTGGACGCTGGCGAGAGGTATTTTAACTAGAATAGGAGAGAGGAGAGATGAAAGGAAGAGAACAAAGTTAAAATGGTAATCTCTTCCTGCCAGAAAAAATATATTATATTAAATGAATTATAAATAGAACATAAACGAGAAGAAATTTGCTCTCTTTCTCTTTCACTGATTACTAAAACAACAAGAAAGAAAATGTACGAGAGATCGTTAAGCAAGATGAGTAGAAGGGAGGACGAGAAGGTAAAAAGGAAAAGAGAGAGATTCGAAAGGAAAAAATGATAGTAACGTTTACTCCAACAAAAACACGTGTTTCTATAAAAATAATGAGTGGGACGTTAGGTCTTTTCTTTTCTCAATTATTTATGTCAATCTCCCTGCTATTTGATATCCCATACATGAGTTAGAAGAGATATCGAGAACCATCACTTCGAGTCGTGTTATCTTGAGAAGCGAGAGTTGCCAAGTGCTGCGTGATTGAAGATGAAATATACGAGCTCACGTGATTTCACTGTCGATCGTTTTCTCGGTAATAAGGACGAGATTGAAGGATCATATTTTTCAATCAAAATAATATCATTCAAATCGTACCAATCTTTTAACAAATTTCATCTTTCGTTGATGCTAATAATTAATTCACCTTTTCTATAAACAAACGTAGGAACGTACATACGTTCATCCTCAAGATCGCATGGATTCCAATTTCTCTTCTCTCGTTAAGAAAAATTCAAAGAACGTGTTCATCCAGTCCCCGTTTCACTTTCCATATAAATTTTTTTTTGGTGCGTGAAAGCGATAATTCTTGAGTATGATAAGATTAGACTGCAAATTAAAGATGGTTGACATAAAATAGGATATTTCTATGAATCGTTAAAAAGAATATTAGCTAAAAAGTAAAAAAAACTAATTAAATAAGCAGAGTTAATTCATGATAAATAAACATTTGGTTATATACGAAGACGTACTTTCAACACGTGATAGATACCTCCATTTTGGAAAGTAACGTTTAATCGTGTTTGATTAACATCGAGTTATTAAAACCGTGGATCGAGACAAATCGATTCTTCTCGGGGTATTTAACCGTTAGATTGGATCGTTTCCATTAATTCGCATAATTCATAGTTGCAAAGTCGGACCAAGCCGCTCGTGTTTCGTATCGTGGAGCAGAAAAATGAGTGGCAAACGTTTGCGGCTAGCCAAGAAAGTGTTTGCTCCGTGGCTGACCTATCTGAAAAGTCGTTTCGCTATAATACGATCGGCGTCCTAGAGAAAGAAAGGGCACGTCTTATCCGCCTTCGACATTGCCTTCTTGGATTTGCGATTATGCACATGTTCGCTTTCGTGTAAACGTGCACACGTGCAGCCTTCCCGGACGATACTTTTACCCAGGAACTTTCAATAAAATACCAACGTGAAGGAAACGTTCTTGACTTTTTACATTTTTATGTTAAATAATTTCATTTTTTTCAAATTAAAAAAAAATTAGGTAAGTTAATAAAATCCAAATTCACATATTTCGAAACATCCTGTAGATATTTGTTATTACAATTTTAAATTAATATAAGAAAAAAGCAAATTAGCAATTTTGCATTTATTGCAATTAGCAATTAATAAAAATGTAATACTTTTTAATCTATATACCGTATTTATTTTCCCATAAAAAATATTACATAAGTAAACGATATCCAACAAGTGGCAAAAAAAAAGGAAGATTTCGCGAATCGAAATGAAAAGAATCACAGGAAAGAAGATAGGGAATGAAAAATGGATCCCGACTGGCGTGTGATCATCGTCCAAAGAAGATGCGTGTACACGAAAAATGCGATAACGTTCGACACACTTCTCACATGGTAACGATTAGGTGAATGTAACACAATCGCAGCTTCTATAAAAGCGTTACGCGATCTACGTAACACCTCTGGTTGTTGTAACGTCGCCGATGTTTCCTTCTTTCTTCCTCGACTCTCTCAGACCGTTCACGATATATCGCTTTTAGCATGGGTGGCGCCTCGTTTCTAATATCTCTGAAGCTAATCTCATGGCCGTTACTGTTAAAGATATGCATATGGATCACGAAACGAGAAAGAGAAGGATATAAATATCCTCGCGAGAAACACGAACGAAATGTCATAAATTATATATCGAAGGAATATTTATCATTTACTGTCTTTTCGCGTGGGAAAAATTTTCTATCACTTTCTTTAGAAAAATAATAAAAATTGATTCGAAGTGATGATTAGGTTTCTTTGAAAAAATATGTCATTTTGGTAATGGTCACGAACTATTTAGTCAAAAATATGTTGCATATAAATCATTAGAACGAATATTCTGTTAATCAAAGTCATAAAATTAATTAATTTAAGAGCGATATTTATAAAAATAAGGTTGAATATTATAAAGAAATTGTTTACTCGAGATGCTAACAAAAATTTTACGAGGAATATGTACGAATATAACCAACGATATATAGTAAAGTATTTTGAATCGGTGATCGAGTGTTATCAGTTATTTATTTCCTTCTCCAGACAAATCTCTCACTCGTTACTATATTTCAAGTTCGACATATCGTAAATTCATGTAATTACGCAATAATCGAATTCTCTAAGCACATTAGAAGAAAAACCGTGTTATACGGAGGGAAGGAGGAAGGACGTGACTGTATTAAGAATCCGGGTTTAGATCACGGCTGAAAGACAAGTGTGCCGGTAAATCGTACGAACGCAAACGTAGCGATGTAAAAGACGAATAAACTATTCTACGTAATGACCCGTAGGAATGCGTGCCCTGTACATTACGTGGGAAAAATCTACAGATATCTTTACACGTGTTTGAAACAAATTTGCTTGCAAAAATTTTTAATTTAATTATCAAGCAACAATTTCTGGTTCTAATAAAAAATATTCTTGAGATTACTTTTGTGAGGTAAGGTGACCTATTAATTACAAGGAAGTTAAGCAAATTTTGGGAGACAGATTTTTATCAAAAATTTGGATCTCTAAAAGAAAAAATAATTGCTTGTCAAATATACAAAATGTAGATGGCGTTCTTTATACCTAATTTATGACTAATGACTAATTGTATCCAGTGATCAGTAGCTCACCATATATCGAATTCTTCTTCAGCATCGTATGACACAGAAAAAACCTCGGAGAAAGAAGTGCAACGACCGTCTTATGCAAATTAATCACGTACGTCCAGCAAGGAAAGAGATACAAAGGCAACTCTCGATTGACTTAAACTTCGATCGATCTCCGAGATTATCTCCCCCCTTTCCATGGAATAACGCCAACACTGAAATTGACTCTAATGCTTGCTCGAAAGATTAAGCATCGACGGAACATGCGAAAAGAAATCCCAACGCGTGAAAGTTTACTTTTTGTGTTTTTTTTTTTTTCTCTTTGTTATTAATCGTTAGAAAGGGATTGGGCTTGTCCGCGCGTTAATTAGCTCGTAAGTACAAATTCGAGGTTTTAAGCAGCGATCGTTTCTACGATACGCTTCGTTTGCGTGTTATACGAGAAGCTACGCTATCGATCTTCGATCTCTCGAATGATCTCTCGAGAAAGTATCGATCACGCTCGATTATCTCGATCGATGATCGACGTGATGAAGCTTTCAACCCTTTGAAAATTTGTTAAACGAACCTCATTATACCAAATGTTTAGAGAAAATAAATAAATGATTTAAGAAAACGTTAAATTAAAAAAAAAAAATTATTTTTCAGCCGAAGTTTTGTATCGGAATGTAATATCTTGACAGTTTTCTACTTTGTTAGTTCAAAGAAACGCTAACTATGATCTATTCTTGATTTAATAAAATACTTGTAACCGTGAAAAAGATCTGAGAGATCTCGATGCAACTTTGAAAGTCCTTCGGAATTTTAATGACGCTTAAGAGTCGCGCTATTAAGTCTCGTGGAATGATTAATTTCGCGAAATGCAGGAAGCACATCTGAGGACTTATGTACTTTCTAAGCATTTATACGATTTACTCCGTGAAAGAAATTCAATCTTTTGCGAGGAACTGTTATGCGGAAAGTGCGAACGCGTTGATAGAATCTCGTCAATTTTCCGTGTCTATCGAATTCTTACACTTCGGACAAGAATATCTACAAGACTATCGAAGAATTTATAAACATACTTTTAATTATTCAAAATCATATTAATATAAATAGTATAATTTGATTTGAATTTGATTGAAAATGTTCTCCCCAAGCAATACGATACTTGATTAAATTTGAAAGACTTTAGAAACTTGTCCAAAAATAGGATAACTTTCTCCAAAGAAAGGTAAACGTGTACTCGAAGAATGATTTTCTCCAACATGGATTATTTGACTGAAGTAGGTAAAAAAAAAAGGAAGGACGAAAGCCATCACGAAGAGAAGGCGTACGTTCTCGATAAGAGTCGAACACTGGGATAAGAACGATCCGGATCTTGACTGTGAGATCAACGTGGATCAACTTAGAGATCGGAAGGAGACGTGGCGAGTACGAGCACGCGTCAGCAGACTCGCTCGCACACGCCCGCAACTCACTTTTCTTTCTTTCTAACCGATTACCTTTCCCACGCGAACGGCAATGGCGGTTCCTTCGAGAGCGAAACAGCCAGCAACGTTTTGCGAACTTGTCTCCCTCTCTCTCTCTTTCTTTTCCTTTCTAGTTCTTTGTGTAAAACCACGAACGCGAGAACACAGAGACCGCTCGATCTCATAAAGTGTATATGTGTGTACATCATAGGCATATACACGTATTCATGTACGAGTACGTTGAATTATATGGAAGTTCTCAGTCCGCGGGGGCGTGTGTGACTCTTGATCACGATGATGCAACGTAGAGAAGTAACGGGATCGAGTTTGGAAACGGAGTAGCCCGAATACACCCTTTCGGTACATTCACAGACATTTTTTTCAATATGATACATCAGTAATGGCTGTCGTGTGTCAATGTGATTATTGGAATCGATTTAAGAAAGGATTAAATCCATTTTACGATAATAGTCTTTGATATTTTATGTGGTAATAGTATTATTACATGACCTGAGTAATGACAAATAAAAAGTTAAACGTAACTTTTGCATAACTTTCACTTTCAATCGGAGTCTATACTATCATTTGCAACCTTGTTACTTTCGATCGTGAAGTATATAGGTGATATTACCTACTGTTTTATCACTTGGTAAAACTAATGAACAGTTTTAGATGTAACTGTTTGGTTTTATTAGGACAAAAATAGCAAGAGAAATGTATTGATTGAACGTCATTTGCATGGTTTGGTTTTAGTGTGCTGAAACTCGAATAGGTGAAGGAAGACATAAATACTTCTCGTGCAAAGAACTTAATCTTTGTGCAGATTGGAATTTGAAAAAAACAGAAACATTCTTCGCTTTCACTATGTCGAATAGTGAGAGTTACCTTGGACAACGAAAAAATGAGGTATTCAGAAAAGGCCTTTCTCGTAGAAGTAAGATTGGTTTTGTCTAGGACTCAAAATAATTTAATTTATCGTCAAAACATTCATACAAACTCTAAGGGTTACCTCCTATCATTATCCTATCTCTTAGAGCGTTGAACGTTACGGTCCTCGTGACTAGCGATTAACTTGGTCGTGTTATCGATCAAGACGCAATGCACGCATTTCTCACGATGCTTTTTAAGCCAAGGACTTCATCCAGCCATTGTGACTTAACGCTCATAAGATAGATCCAAGCATGCTTGAATCTATTTTTTAACATGACAATCATATATATAATTTCATAAAGGTATTTAAAAATATTGAATAAATATTTTCTTAAAAAAAAAAAAACTCAATGACATTGAAATCTCGGACAAAAATTGTCGAAAAGATGGTTATTAATCAAAATATTCATTTCTCGGTACACGGAATCCCGAAATGAATCATTTACAATAAATCCAACCTAATCTAAAAAATTTAAAAAAAAAAACCTCTAATTTTTCGAAAAAAATGTATTGTCATCCGAATGTGTGCAAAGTTTGGATATGTAAAAGTGGGTCAAATTTTTAAAAACAAAATAAAAAAAAAACTTAAAAAAAAAACCTCTACTTTTTCGAAAAAAATGTATTGTCGTCCGACTTACGAATGTGTGCAAAGTTTGGATATGTAGAAGTGGGTCAAATTTTCAAAAACAAAATAAAAAAAAAACTTATATAGACCGGTAGAATAAATTATAAAGACCGGCGTCCTTAACATTAAGTTTACGTTACGAACGTACCGAATACCTTGTTATCGCGTTAACCATCCATGGCATTAGCCGCGAAATGCGTTTCGCGTTTCCACGGCACGCTTTTTCGCGATCGCGTCTCCTCGTCTCGTCATCTATCTCCCCACCCCCTCCTCTCATTGGTAAGAGTCTAATCGCGTTTCTTCGCGGTGGACCAAAGTACCGTGACCCGGTAGTTTGCTCTCGAATTTCATACATTCACCGTTACCGCGTTCACCTCGCACAACACCGGAGCACGATCTCTCGGGTGCTTTCCTTTCGATCCTTCGTTGCTTCTCGTCATACGCGATAACTATTCCAACTATTTCCCGGAGTGATATCGTCATAGAGGAGGGCTTCTTACGTTCTCCATTGAAAGTCACGATCGCTAAATCGTGACTTTATCCGTTCGAACGAACCCTGTCGTTGAGTCATACTACTTTGCTGTAGGGTGATAAGCTTTTCGATGAGATTATGAACCTTTTTGTGGATTTCTGTTAAACCAAACTCAATATTTATTCATCAAAAATTTAACATTCGATTTATAATACGACAGATATAATTTGTTGTTAAACTTTCAGATAAAAAAGATTAAGTGGAGAAGTAGTCTGATGCACTTACACTTTCGTCGAGAGTTCAATGTCGCCGGAACTTTCTGATAACACATCATCATTCGTTTTTTATACGATGACAGAAATAAATCTGTGGACGAGACATCAAATTCTAGAAAATGAGTTTTGCGGTTAAGGGGAAAAGTGGTATATGCGTAGCTCTCGTTGAAATTTGATAATCTAAAGAACTTAATATCCTATTACCATATAAAATCAATCATTTATGTTTTGAATGAAACAAATATACCTAAACATTTTTTCAAGCTCGTAATAAATTTTGTTTAACATAATAATAATAAAAGTAATTTAATTTCTTCGTTATTATTATTAAAATATTGTGTTGAAAGATTCATAAAAAAAAAAAAAAACGAGGATGTCATCGTCGTCATCATCGTGGCTGTCGCCTATTGTAGTCTAGTTTCCATGCGTCTCCTTCGCGATCCAGTTGGTAGAGGATAAAGGTACCAACGACGTCGTGGAAAAGTGGTGAACAACCCCACCTGGTAGCTGTTCCGGGCGCGGCCTTTCCCCTCGGTCTATAAAGCGACGAGAAATCCACTTCCACCGAACATTCGCTCGGCGCTTCGTCACTCATTTACTCACCATGTGGCTCTTGTTTATCTTCGCAGGTGAGTGAGCTAACGTCACGCTTTCGCGCGATACATCACAGGCAAGGGACCGGTGATCAGGGTGATCTCTTATTTCCTATTCCTAATTACCTTTTCTTTCCTGTTTCTTCCACGTTTATGGATTTATAACCAATTTATTACAACTCTATTCCTTCTTCGCGTGTGTGAGACATCGTTGCATCGCGTGTGTGTACTTTTTGGAGCCACTTGTGATAAATCAATTATTTTTTCTTTTGCATTCAAAACTGTGTGCTTCTTTTTCGAAGATTAGATAAGTAAGAAGATAGAGAAGTGTGAATAATATTTTAATAAATAAAACGTGCCAATTTTATATTTAGATAGATTTTTTAATGGTTCATTAGTGCATTCATTCTTCGTTGGTTCGACACGGTTGACTTATCTTTTTCTACCATGCATAGTTATTTGTCTATCGACCACGACCATTAGATACGTTACTTTTCTTTTATTTTATCAATACCTGCGTGTATATGCAACGTACAATGCGTTCGCACTTATGCGTTTCTGCATAGGTGCAACTTACGTCAGTCGATTACTTTCTCGAATACGTTTCATTCACCCTGATTCCGTTCTGCCTGTTCGACTATTGCGAACATTTATTTTAATTAACTTCCTTAACTGTCCAGTGTTTAGAATTATTTTTATCCCATGTCAATTGCATGCATTGTCTACTAATTATTATATTGTTATTTAACCACAAATAAAACAATAAGTAATTCTCGTATAACACGATAATTTAGGAACACAGGATTTTATTTAAATTTCAATTGCGTTTTTGTAGGGTGAACTACTTAATTACTTGGACACCAACCAATCTTCGGATCATTAAGATTAAATTATTAAGACTGCCAAAAAGCAATTATTTTTTTTTCATATCTATTTCAAATTTTGCTAATATAAACAAATGACTGCCAAAGTCCTTTTAACCGTGCTCTAAATCGTAGTTCACCCTTTATACTACTTGGTATTCATCGTATAACAATCGCTAGCTAGTCAGCTAGGTAAACCGATTTATATCCGTGTGAAATGTTAAAATACGCTCGTTTGACTTTCCACGAACAACGGTGGAAGTTGGACGCACGAAATACGCGTTTTGCATTCGTATTAGAAACTCGTCTATCGCGGAACTGAATTCGCTTTCTCATTTTACGCATACGGGATCGATTTAACGTTGGCCAGGATTACTGTCACTTTGAGAAACGGAAGGTAGCATTAACGTCTTGCTTAAATTTCAAACTCTTTTCGAAAACTATCCTACGAATCCGTTTTATTCGTTAAAAATAAATTTCTGCCAAAATAATACTGTCAATGTCTAATAAAAATTCATATTCTTATTTGTGTTATCAACAAAATCGAGTCCTTCGCACGATGGAAGCGAGTATAAAGCCTTAGGAGTATACTTTCTCCGTGAAACGCAGCGTAATATTTTTATGCGACTACGAGTGAAACCTGTCTCGAGTAGACAAGACACGAGGAAAGGGACCAAAAAAAAAGGACGGGATTATTATCACTGCAAGGCCATGCGTATGAATTTAATTCATCGGTCTGATGTCTAATTACGTTCGTAAAAAGTCTCTCAAAGAACACTAATGTAAACACAATTACACTAATATCACAGATAATCTAATTCTTAATAATTATTCTATAAATATAATTTGACATGATCCAATTGTTTTAAATCATCACACACGCGACCGGAAATCAATAATTTAACCTTAATTCGGTAATATCGTTTTGAAGTCTAAAATTCAGAACGAAGGAAACAGGAAATTCTATTAACTATTCAATCCCAAGACGATGCTCGGTCTAATTCATCGTAATGAGAAACGAGGATGCTGTCGGCCTTCTTAAAACCATTCATTTTCAATGACTTGGAAAGTCATCGTCCGATTGCGCCGGCTTCCGGTGAGCAACGTCCCGTTTCTTGTGTAATTCTCATACGAACTCTTTTCCTTCTCAATACTAACAATAGATTCAATCACTTATTAATAACAATACTCAACATAACATCGATAATTTTGTATTGCAAAAATAATTTATTAAAAAAAAAACGATCACACGAAATATACTTTACGAAATTCTAATAGGTTCGCACCTATTGCAAACAACGCGAACGACACTTTCGTTACTTTTATGACCCGCAATAACATCGTGTCGTGTACTAATTAACCTACCCGAAGGGGAAACGTTGGAAAGTGAGAGAGAAAAATCAAATAAAAGAGAATAAAAGAAGTTGACAAGAAAATCGTTATTTTCGATGAATAGCGAAAAAAAGTGAATAAAAATGGCAAATAAAAGTAACGGGTTGTGATATCGAAGTTGAACTAGTTTCGGTTCAATTATACGAAAACGGATGCAAGTTAGTATGTACAAGGAAGGATAGGGCGGTGCTCTTAAAATCCCACACGCTCTCGTGTCGTTTGCCGGTCGATGATTGAGAAATCGGTGTGACGGACGTAAAACAAGCGGTGCGCGTGAATACGTACTCGCGTGAGCGAACGTATACATATACACACATACTCAATATTGCCTTTCTCTAAGCTCGAGGCTGCAACTGCAACGATAGCTACACTCTTATCCGCGTCTAGACCCTGTCTCTGGTCCATTCGGAGTCTGGGGCCTTAAATCTTTCCGCGACTCTTATACCGTCAACGATAAAATAATAATATAAACTTATTTTATTATTATTAAGATATTTCAAGTTTAATTTCATAAATTTCTCGTAGTATTGCTTGTAATAAAATTAATTCCAATAAGAAAAAATAAATTTTTTTAAATAAATATTATATATACAAATAATTAATAATAATATTATATATATTATAAATAATTTCATAAATTTCTCGTAGTATTGCTTGTAATAAAATTAATTCCAATAAGAAAAAAATAAATTTTTTTAAAGGCCATCAATTTTATGAGAAAAAAATATTTCATTTTGACACGAAATGTGAGATCATGTAATTATTTTATCATGAATATTAAATACGTGTTGTCACGATGACAATAGCAACGATAATAATTACTTCGAATGTAGGCCAGTGTGGATGACCGTTCCTTCCTCTTGTAAGGATATCGTAGTGTGTTGCGCGAGACGGAAGTAACGAGAGTACGCTCAACAGCCTCTAAATTCTTCGAACGGAAAGTGAAAACTGTCTTGGATCTCTCTGGTGAGACGCGATCTTTATTCTTCTCTCTCTCTTTCTCTCTTGTGAATTCTCGCGAGAATTTCCTAACCCTTGCATCGATACGTTGTAAAAACTCGCATAGCTTCCTTTTCGTCGACAATATTTTTACGACCTACATTGCTTACCTCGGTGGACAAATTTTCAAAAAAAAAAAAAAACCTAATCGATTGAACATTTATTTAAAAAAAAATGGAATTTTTCTACGGTAGAAATTAAATCGTGAAAAATACTCGTCCAGCTTTTTACACAACTATGAATTCATTAAAGTCGTTACGCTTCGTTAGATTCCAATTTACACGCCAAAATCATGTGATTTTTCACGCTCGTTAGGCCACCTACCTTTGTTATTATTGTTTTTCATGCTGTTATTGCTTTTATTTATTATTATCGATGCTTTTGCTTTTCAATATTAATTAATTGGTCTTTGAAGGACGTCAACGCACACTCGACAAATCGGTTCGCCTCATTTTATAACGTACCAAGCAAAAAGATGAGTTAGAAAGTAGTTCTCGTCGTTCTTTGATCGTGCCGCCTTATCGAGAGAAGAAAAGAACAAATTTTGAACGCATCGACGACGTAAGAAGAGCGTCTCATCGCGTTACGCTCACGCATGCGTGCGCGAAGAAAACATGCGAACGGACACGGAGAAAGCGTCAAACGAGTGCATCCTTTCGCAATAGTTATTCTCGTTACGAGCCTGCCATTTTGTAATTAGCAATTAACTAGGAAAATTACTACTACGTGATTGTCGGAGCAAACTTGGCTGAAGTTTTGCGAAAGACAAACTTAATCGTCGTTTTTGTGTTAGAATGTTGATTGGTGCTCTGGCTTTCCATAAATTTAGATATTTGAGTTATGTTTCTTCTATTTATTGTTAAATAATTTATATATAAAAATAATAATAAATAAATAAAAAATTTTTATAATTTCTTAACTTTACATCCAAGTTTATTTTTTATTTTACAAATTTAAAATTTTCTAATATAAAGCCAAATTCTGGTGACCTCCAATCAATCATGTTAATCCAAAAAATACTAGAACGAAACGTTACTAAACCTTTATTACTCCCTCCACACTTTCATCTATCGTTCTATTCTCATCCGGTCTATCGCAATTTCTAAGATGAACTCGATAACCACGTCGAAAGGTATAATACATGTCTATATATATATCAACACGACGATCTCTATCGATTCTATCGTTTCCTTCCACCATGGAAGTCGTACTTTCGAAGAAAGTATCTCGCATATGTATCTATTTGCAATTATCCTACCGTACCCGCCTTTTTGTCTATTCCTATATAACCAATCTAGTAACTATCGAAACGACCGATTTATCGTCCTTGGAGAATGAGAGAGTGAAAGGTCGATACGTAACCGTTCTGATGCATGGCTTTTCGAAATGAGCTACTAATTCGATAGTACGATTATTTCGATTATTGTCCGAACGTTCAGCCAGAATCGATCTTTGAACTTTGTTCTTTGCAATTTTGTTGTTCGAAAAATTGATCGATACGTTTTCCATTCTTACCAGAAATTAAACGTTCAAATGATTAAAGTGAAAGGAAAGAACGTTTATCTATCGTCCGAACGATCATCGACACTTTAATTTCGAACCTTTTACAAAATATAACGGGACACTCACTTTTAACAATTTTCTCACTAACCTCCTATCTCCAATTATCGACTATATATTATTAATTATATCGTGCGATACTTTAAAACGAGTGATCGCTTAATTAGATGTTCAAGCCAGCAGAAAAGGGATCGTTAAAACTTCACGGAACATCTTTCTATCCACGTAACGAAAAATTCTAAAGTGAACGTTCCAAGGAAAATTATTTTTCGCTCGTTTTACCAGGCCTTGCATTAACATCACTATACGTTGCATTCCGTTACGCTTTCTGTTTAATAAGAAGTTCAGTTTCATTCCGTTCGAACTTCGCGTAGTATTGTAACTTCGTTTTACAAACGTATGTAAATATTTATGACAACACGTCAAGAAGAATATTTTAGCAAGAGTTCTAACATGAATTTTCTCTCATCTCGTTTCACAGTAAAATTCTCAAGAAACAATGGGATATCGTTCTCTCTCCCGCATTATTTCACGCGCCGTGCGAAATTCGAGTGAATTCACGCCCACGAAATAATCACGTCTCCTCGTCTTAGAAGGGAAGAAATGAACGTGAGGCGTTAATTAGGCAAAAGGATTTGTTAACCGGCAACGAAGGATGTTACTTAACTATTTTTCCCGGCTAAAGACGCGCCGACAACAACGAACTCGTCGTTGTCGTACTCCTCGTCGTTGTAGTTGTTAGCCAACACCGAGCAAATTACTCGCATCCTCGGAATCTCGTTGCGGTGAAACAAAGAAACCAAAACTCGTTAACGAATTTCCGCGAGAACGACGCTCCTCCGTGTTTGCCGCACCCATGAGAGAAATTTAGGAGATAACATGGTTTTAGAGTTATGAGAGATCTTGTATGTCGTGATATCATTGATTGAGAGCTCTCTTTTATTTATTGATTCCAAAGATAATTAACTGGAATTTTTTAATTTATTTATCAAGAAAGTCAAGGTCATCTCATTGGATTTATTTAACATAATTGGTATATGTAATAAAATGTTTCATTTAACAAAGTAGGTATATAAACTCAAATGAAGAAGAGAAGAGGAACGAGATTTCTCGATCACGGAAATTCGTTCCTTTCGCGCGATTACATCGATTCCTGAAATCACCGGTTGAGTAACTACGTCGCTATAATTAGAGGCACCTTGATCTTTTGCAACTTATTTTTATATCGATCACGAAATGATCACTTCCATCTTTGTTAGCTGTTCGCGCGATTACAAATTGCATGGTATCGTTCATTAATATTCATTATGAACGTTATTCTCGGCAGATCAAACGGAATAAAAGATTTTGTAACTGAAATAGGCAAGTGCAAAGATCAGAGTATTTTTCGACTACTTTAATGATAATGATCATGATGGTGTGATCTGAAACATATGGGAATAAACTAATGAAAGTCATTGTCATTGTAAAGAACAGGTATTTCATAAAATTACTCTTTTTGCTTCAATTACTGAGATCATTAACTTGGGATCGCATTTTACAAATTTGTGTTGAATGAAGATCACTTTGATTTTCTTGTATTCAATAATGTCTCATACTCTTGAGTCACGAACACTTTAAAAGAGACTTCATTGTGTGTCACTATCAATGAATACGCCATTCAATAGCTAGAATTACATCACTCGTTCTACGGTTACAGTTAGCACGCAAGACACCGTTAATCGATGGATCATTGTGTTATAATTGGATTATTATACCTGCCTGCATCGTATCTACAATTCTATGCGGCACATAAATCATAGAATACTTCTTAAATTTGCTATATTTAAAATTGAATAAATTTGGATTGCTAATAATCTAGTAGACAATAATTCTATTATACAAATCTATATATTTCCCCAGTCTATCGATGAAATAAATGCTAGTTAAAACGAAACCCAATTAAACGATATTGACCTCGACTGAAAGGAAACGCTCATTACGAGAACAACAACGAAAGTCCTCTCCTTCCCCTCTCTCTTCTAATCCACATTCCTTAAGTCATGTTCTCGCACAGCAAAGATCGTAATTCGCGTTCTTTGAGATAATAAGAACAACGACAAGGACGAGATAAAACGTTTCGTTTCTTGCAATTATTATTACGTACATCGTTTTAGTACGTAATAATACTAATAATAACATTCCTTCCATTCAACGAAGTGACAAACGAACAACTATCTGAGATATTATTTTCGTAATGCTAATTAATTAATAAATTAATTTTTACATAAATGTACAACACGTGTTTATTCAATAATTCTTATAAATTTTTGCTGAAACAGGTTCTACAAATTGTCTATATCTGATCAAAATGAATAAATATTTCAACATTAAACCACTACACCATGACACTCAACGCGTTAAAATCTTTTCTAATACTAGTATCGTGATGCACGATCGAGATAAAACCTCTTATACATTAGAACGGCGAGAAACTCGCAAAAGGAAGTTATTAACGGACGTAGGTCCGTTTTATTATTACGGTGGACCGTAGTAAACCTGGTTATATCCGGCTCTCGCGTGATACACGAGGAAAGTAGAGAAAACTGATCTTCCAGTTGGGTTCACTTTCAGGATGATTTGCGGGTGATACGTGCTCTCGAAGTAGTCAGACCTATCAGATTTCGATCGTTGACTTCGGTATCTAACGGTATTAGCTAGACCTCATGCATTGATTATCGATCTCGAATCTAGTTATTATCTAGTTTCATATGCATATTAACGTATAATCCTTTTATTTATTTCTTAAATATTTACCTCCTATCATTCTTTATAACAATTAGCATTGTCATGAACATAAACAAAAATGTTTATCTACTCTCTACAACGAATTCAACAATCAAATCCTGTTAAGTTTATCCAAAGCATGCTGTCGATGCATTTCGTATGAAATTACAAAAAGAATCGAAAAAATAAAGGTCGATGTCCGTAATGGTAGCTCGAACATCACGGACGTCTTTTAAAAACACTTTAAGGATCGAACGTGCACTTTCTCCGTGATAGATATTACATCGTCCAACAGACACACAGGGTCCATTAACGTTTCACGTTGGTATAATAATCCTTCACGCTTCTTTAAAATTATGCTACTTTTCCTTACGTTGAACACGCTTGTAAAGTGATCTCAATGCAGAAAAATGATTTCATGATCAGAGAAACAACGCAAGATGGATTATTTATTAATCACGAGCTTCTTCCCAATTCCTTTCGATATTAAGAAACTCATGCTGTAGCATCCGTTGAAAAGTCCTTCGAATTATGAGATAATAATAATAATAGATGATGACAGACTGGAGCAGAGATGATTGGATTCTTTTGAGTAGACCGCGATTCACGTTAAAATGAACTTATTCCTTAAGATTTCTACCTTTCGCAAACTCATTACGGTTGCCGGTGTAGTTAACTTCAAAGCTCGTAAAATGACGGGAAAAAATGGTCAGTTGGTAGGTAGCTACGCAACATTTAATGCGATCCATATTCGGTTTTGAATGTCATCCGAGAAGATGCGAGAGATCGTAAGTTAGACGTGTATATATCTATACGGGGATCATATTCTTGAAAGTTTGATCTTTAACAAAAGCTATAACATATACAATAACGCCTTGTACGGATTAACAGCTCGTTTGGCACTCAAGATTTCGCTTAAACTCGAACTCGTTCTTTAGAAGTCAATGGTATCGTTGATCATACGTGGAATAACAAATGACCTATAATTTTATTTTATATTCTCTTCCATCAATTTTACGATCGTTTCTAAGACGTACTACGACGATCGAGTCTTCACGTGGAACACGTTATTGTGTGTAAAAGGTCTGAAAATTATGAAAAAACCTTGAAAGCAAAATAATGTCAACCATACTGTGTAAATGGAAAGAGAAATCTATGGAAAGAATGAAAAAATTTATCCTCTAATAAAAATTCCTTCCATTTATCTTTTATCTTTGCCACGACATTTCATTCTTCCTTTGTGATTGTCCTTGGAAAGTATCGAAAGTCGCACAGCATATTATTGGTAAGGGAAAAAAATGAGGGAAAGAAGAAAGGATTCAGTCATCCAAGACGAAGTCGTTCCATTTCATAAATTTTTCCTCGGTCGCGTCGATAAGTCGTTCCATTTGTTCATTCGTACGTTTGTCCGTTCGATATTCCATACCGGAAGACTTTCGCGTGCTCTCGATATATCCGATGTCCTTTCGTCCGTTCTCAGCTGGTCGTCCATTATGTCACTAGGAAGTCACTAAACCAGCTTGCATATGAGAAAGAGAATTACTTTCGATCGGCTTAGCTATTCTTTCGCTTGCAAAATCGTTCGATCGTGCCCGATCGCGATAAAAACTATGAGTTGCTTGTTCGATTGCACGTTGATATTGCACGCATACGATTTCAAAAGAATTTCATATTTTCCTATTACATTATTTCCTATTTTCTATTTTCTACGACATATAATATATTGTGAAACTGGATATTTTTTATAATTTAACCAGATACTATATGAAAATTCACGTTATATCTTTCAAATTCAACAGAATTCATTAACAAAATACTCGGTTCTTACTACGTTTTATTCTGATATTTACAAGATAATATTCTAATCATATGTTTACTATAAACCTACATGTACGTATTTCCACACGTATTAATCGCCAAGTAAATCTCTAAAGGTTACACACGACGTACGATAAAGTTCTGAATCGGTCCCAACCGTTTCCTTTTTTTCCCTTCTTCTTTGATTTTTTCTACTCCACATTCGTGGAGAATTGCATAATATGCAAGTGGTCGTACGAAGTCTGATTCGATCGTTTCGCCACGAAGTCACGCCGACCATCGTGAGAGACCTTTTCAGGCCTCACCCGACGAGTACGCGAATAAACGTCGTGGCGAAATTAAATCGATTTAGGATTCGATTCGGGATCGTGTAAAGTCCTATCGATCTACTCTTATGCACTAGATGCAATCGATAATCACGGTGAGAATTTGTAGTCTTTTGGATTTAACCTATTAGAACGATCACACGACTCAATTATGTTAAGCCAGTGTAAGTGAGTAAAGAAATTCTCTAGGGACAAGTCGAGTGGACTAATCTGAATATGATTGATAATAGAAATAATGAAATGATCTACAAAAGACGATAAATAATTATCGGATATTATCTCATGAGAATTATTGTCTCACGTCCGAAAAATGATTGACCAATAAATAAAAATATCATCACGCGTTACTTTCACCGGTACCAGCACGAGCCAGTTATAATTGAGATACTACAAGAGATATGAGAAACGAGTCGGGACAAAGCTTTCGTTGAAAACGAGAGGAACAATTAACGTCTAACGAGTTCACGCGTTTTGAGTCTATTCGATTAGGTACGAGTGAACGTTAAACTTCCTTGATTTCTAATATATTAATTGTTTCCTGGTTTATCGTTGCAACAAGGTTAAGTTCGATGGAAAGGGATTTTGTAATTTGTTCGATAATTCTTTATTAATTGTTTTAAAATTATAAATTCTTTAATCAATTGTCACGAACTGTTAGCAAACTTTCTGCGAGAAGACTGTTCAACTGACTGACAAAAACGTTCGGCGTAACACGCGCGATAAATCGATATAATAACGGAAGGATACTAATGATCTCGACATTAAACGAGATGAGGGTACCGTTCTCCTTTTAAACGAACGTCGCTCGTAAATTCGAGGTCGCAACGATTTATCTCTTTTGGTCCCTTTCCGAGAGCGTAAGTGTTCCTGCATAGGAAACGCCGTGCTGAAAGCAAAACTCGTGGGAAAAGTTTCTACGCCTTTAACTTTCCCTAAGCGTGAGTCCGCTTTCCCAGTTCCTCCTCCATCTACCCACACGGTAAACACATTTCGTTCTCGCTGATGTAGAACGCAAAGTGGACGGTCGCATTGCCATCGAGATCTTCCGCGATTGAATAATAAACCTTGCTAGGGAACTATCGTTGGATACGCCTTTTGATTGTAACAAACAATGGGAGTATATAATATAAGTATAATAATAAGCCTTGTGGGTGTCATTAACTTTCTCGTCTTCTTTATGCAAGCACGTGACTCACTTTTGAATCATTCCATATGAAATCAAGTTTTGGAATAACATTCCTCATTTCGTTCGCAATAAAATATGAAAGATTATAACTTATAATTTTTAATTCATTACTCATTGATCATTTGTAACCTTTTACAGGCTCCTTTGTCAATTTAGACTCTTTCCCTGCACGCAAGAGATTTGTATGTAAAAAAAAATAATAATTGTTATTTAATTATGCTTAGTTTCATTTATAATTCCTGAATTTGTCATATTTATTATAATTATTAACATAAATCATTCAGATTTTACACAATGACACTTTAAGCATAAACTTCACGTCGGTACTTACACTACAAAAGAAACCACGTTGGTAGTTAAAGGAAATCAGAAATATTATCCAAAAATAGGGAATAACTTTTAAAATGAATAAATATTTCACAGGTTTATTGGCGGTCTCTGCCGAGAAGGAGACCGTCGCGAACGCCGCAGAAAAATCATCGTCGTCTCCCACGGCGAGTGCGGATGACATCGTCATGTTGGAGATCGACGTAAAAGAACCTGTCAAAAGATCACCGATATCAGCCAGCGCAGTATACGGAGCATCACCAAGCCAATACGTCATTCGACACGGTGATGACGCTCAAGAGGTGAGATGATAGCAATAATTCTACAAATCGCGGAAATAAGACTTACGTGGGTGGTATTAAACAACGTGTGTAAGAAAAGCACATAATCCAACATATAAGGCAGGGTAATTTCTATTCTCGTATCGTTGTCCACCATTTATAGTAATCGACGTAACCAGCGAATCCTGTTCTTCGCACGAAAGATACGCTTTTAACTTTGCTAAATTCAATTCGTACGTGTGGTAATTAATTACTCGTTGTTTGCCATAATTAGAAATATTTGCCAGTTTTTTTTTTTTTTAACATTATGCGAATCGCGTGTACGATATGTAGAATATATCGTGCGTTAAGGTCTATGGAATGCGTTAAGACGAGGGAGTTGTTGTAACAGATCGGTGAAAGTCTGGAATTCGACTGTGGCGATTGATCTACGTACAGACAGTTTTATCAAATGTCAATAATCGTTGAGAAAAAGAGAGAGAGAGACAGGATCAACCATATCAGGTTTAATTGTAATAGGAGCTGTGACTGAGATTTGATTAGCAATTTCAAATTAGAAATGATAATAATCAAGATGATTATTAATCGGGTTAAGGTCGTTCGTCTAACGCGGATCCACCTAAATGCATAAATAAATAAAAACTAGTGAACAATCGAGACACGTTGACGTATTTGTCTCGAACCTCCCACGAGAACTATAATAACGTTACACGCAACTACTAACGTCACTGTCTTCGATCAGCCGTAACCATTGGCCGCCTATCGCTTACTAACACGGTGACTAACTAGCCATGAACAGAATCATTTTTTTTTTTTTTCTTTCATCTGAAAGAATGGCAACATTCGAAGAGAGATAGAGAATAATCTTTTCTATCAGGATCTAACCTGATTCTATCGTGATTGTCGTTACGATTTTATTCCTTTTAATATCAATGTCATAATGTTATATTGAAACCATCATATTAAACAAAATTATGTTAAATTTTATTCAACAAAATCGTCTTATCTAATGTATACAAATAAAAACAAGTGGCACAACTGTGGACTTATAAATTCATTTCATGTTATACAAGATCTGCCACAATTTTGGACAATTTTCATGATATTGCCCGTAATCTGAGTAGTACTCTTTGATCTAATAATAATCTATTTAAATAACTAGTTCAATATGGCAAATCGAAATATACTTTCGTATTGCCATAGCACGCGGTGAGTATAATGAGAGATTGTAAATTCCGCGGGTGTGGGGTCTCGATCGGTAGCCTTCGAACATTCTCTCTCAGTCGAATCTAATCGCTCCTACGAAGGCGTACCAATTTCCACTGCAAAAGACAGGAACAAAAGATTTTCAGTTTCAATAACCTTCTAAACGTGACTACTAAGCACGGGGGAGTCGCTACTTATATACGTGGTTGCAAGCGTGACTATCGAGAAAACTTCGGTTACACGCTTTGAAAAGAAAATCACATCGTAGGTACGTACGGGAAATCCCACGCTCGAGATCAAAAGAAACTAATCATTCCGGAATCAACCGACGAGGTCGAGAAATTGTGACCTCGGAACAAAAACCTCGTTAGAACGCATTAATTCATATTTAGTTGTTCGATTAAAAAATATTCAAGATTGATGACAATAAAATTCTTCGAGTGAAGTTTACAAGTTTTCTGAAAAATGATCTTAATCCTTGAACATAGGCTAGAGAATTGGGAACATATAATACTTACTAATCTCATATAATGCAGTATGTTTTGGGAACCTGACTACCAGGTCATACAAGGATTACCTACATATCACACATCTTAGCAACCATAATCATAGGAATAATTTGATAGGAGACACGGTGAACTCTGTGTGGTTATATTCTTGATCGTTGAACAGCGTTAAATGCTTGAACACGATTCTGCCTTGGTGTATTGCATAACGTCGAGCGAGTTTGCGCGCCTTCTAATCGGCGGCGGCGGTGACCGAGCCGAGAAAACCGGTAAAACCACACCCAACGCACAGCTGAGAGAGCAAATCCGTTCGTTGCCGGTTCTATCAAATGCTACTTACGGTCGTTTCGTTTCCCTATGCCGTCTCGTACGGCCTTGCCTACAACTCCGTTATATCCGAGAGTAAGTATACGATGATGAGTCACGTGAAGCGACTGCGCACGTTTTATAGGTCATCATCTCATCTTCCTCATTCAACGAGTACTATCTCTCTTTCTCTCTCTCTTCCGTGATGCCTGACCTACCATGTTTATATATACAAATATATCATCTGTTGACCTTTACGTTGAGATCAAGTTCACCACGAGTGTCTTCCTCTAGGTTACCGATTGTGTAATCAAGATGATGTTACAGGAGACTCGTATAGCACAAAACTCCATACTATAATGTTAAACGAAACCATATTAAATGATACCTTTAATGTAGTAGATCGTAAAACCAATCAATAAATTTAAAAAAAAACAAAATTGATCTAACGTTTCATTAATTTTCAGCTCTCACCGGAATACCTATCGGTACTGCAGCAGTACACCCAATCACAGCCACAAACGTTCGCACACACAACGGCGGCACCACCGCCACAACGTAGGCCACTTCCGGCGTACGCGAGACAGCAGCAACAACTGCAACAAGCCTATCACAATTACCGAAAACCAACCGTGGTACCACCAAGACCACGAGCACAGCTACATCCACAAGCTTTAGCTCAGGCGGAAGCCGCGGCTCAATTACAAGCTCAAATCGACGCAAAAAATCGTGCTGATGCGTTACAGAGCGCACGTTTGAGTCCTAGTGCGGCTGGTACCTCGACTTATCAAGTAGCTGCCTATTCCGAACCTAAGTTGGGCACTTTCGAGCAAGAGTTACTACAATTGGTATCAGCTAACCAAGCTCAGGAATTTAAATTGGTCCCAACTCAACCGAAATCCGCTTTAAGATCCGGTTACGCGTCCGAGTATGGCCAACAATTGGTGAGCTATCCAAGTCAGTACTCGAAGGCATCATCCCCCACACTCCAATTGCCAGAACAATATCATATCGAAACCACTGCCCCGCGTTATCAGCAACAATCGGGACACGCATACCAATCCGTTGAGGAACCAGTGCAAGTTCAATATCAGCAGGTTCAGGCACTTCCTGCTCAAACTAAAGAATTCAGACCCTCTCCTCAATATCAATATCATGAAGATAGCAGTCTAAAAGCTGCACAACAAGCCCATGCCCAAGCTGCACAACAAGCCCATGCTCAAGCTGCACAACAAGCTCATGCTCAAGCTGCACAACAAGCTGCTCAACAAGCTCATGCCCAAGCAGCACAACAATCTCATGCCCAAGCTGAAGCCGAAGAGAATGCAAGAGCTCAAGCACGAGCCAATGCCCAAGCTTTGGCCTTCCAGAAGATCGCCCAAGCTGCTCATAATAAGCACCAGCAGGAAGCTTTTCAACAGATCGAAATTGTGAACGAACGTCACAGACAACAAACCGCTTTGGAACAGATTCAGCAAGGTACTCAAGTTAGCGATGCCGGACGTGCTCATATCGAGGAACAGTATCACCCAAAAGATCCAGAAGCCGCGTATCAAGCGAGATTGAAGGCTCAAGCCCAAGCCGAGCTAGCCGAGGCTAGAAGAGCTCAAGAAGCTGCGGAGAACAAGGCCCACGCCGACGCCATATTGAAACTCCAAGCACAGCAACAGGCTCACCTTAAAGCTCAAGAAGATGCCCATAACTATGCCCTGAACTTCGAAAAGATCCAACTCCGAGCCCAGGCTCAAGCCCAAGCCATAGCTCAAGCTCAGGCCGAGGCTCTCTACAAAGTTCATCAGCAAGCCCGTGCTAAAGCCAATAACCATGCCTTAGCCATTGCCAAGGCTCAAGCAGAAGCTAGAAAAGCTGATCCGGAACACACACCGGTAGTTCAATACCTTCTACCAAACACCCACTCCCCAAGTACTCCTCTTCCACCCCCAAACAGTTACTATACCAATGATGAACACAAATATCAGGCTTCGGGTTCATCCTACGTTCCTAGATCAGTCCCAAAAGATGAGGCACCTCGTTCTCTGGCTGAAGAACTCCAACAAACTGTTACTCAACCTCGTCAAACCCACAAATTGAAAATTCCCACTAACTCACCCTCTGCTGTTTACGTATCACAATCTGGCCTTGTAAAGAAAGCACCGGTAAAGTCGCTTACTATCGAAGAGATCATCGAACAGGATCAAATCAATGGACCCCAAGTCGTGCGTATCCCGACACCGAAGGGACACCAAACCTTGACACAGGAGGATTTATCAGCTCTTGTCAATTCAGGTTACACGGTCACACCAATTCCACAGACTGTTAGACCTACTCAGCAAACGTACGTAGCGGAAAACTCGTCGGCGGGTTACTACGTGAAGAAACAAAGAAATCCTGTGGGCAGGCCCGAATATATTACTTACGAAGACGTCATACCTCAAGCTCGTAAACCAATTAGAAAGAACAGACCGATTTTGAAGTCAGACGGAGGGGATGGCGAAGCTAGCGAGAAAGTCACGTACTTGGTGCCTTTGGAACCAGAATTTGGTACCAGACAACCATTGGTCAGACGTGTCCAAGAATGAAAAGCATATCGATGGTCGTTCGTATTGTTTTATCCAGCGTGAATGATACGATTGGTAACCGAAGTGGGTTTAAATATTAAATAAGGATGAAAATTATTTAGATCACCAAAAGACATAAAGGGTGATACAAAAAATACGATAAAGATTATTTTTGGGTTGAATCATCAAAATTGTTCAATTGAATTCGGGGTATATGTTAAAATCAAGAAATTTTTAAATACCTTTTTAATTACCAATATTATCCATCCGCTTTTAGATATTCTTGACACTGTCTTGAACGATCGTACTCGCGTAAACTCCCACCATACGCGTGTATCTCGATGACGATGACGAAATTGTATTCGCACAATCCGATTTCTTTTCTATTATTCCCCGTGACAACGATTGCGTTATTTGCAGGAACATGTCGTTGCAATCACAGTTCGTGCACGTAATAGCACTTCGATTATCGCTTTACAATTTTCGAACACCTCTTCTATTTTTTTCTTCTGATTTCATTTGACTATCTCTATACACTTATCCATTTCAGCATTTTACAATAATTTAGTTTCAACTATTACACTGACTGTAGAAAATATTTGTCCGTAACGGTATAACTTTTAAAAATTCTCCAAATTCATATAATTTGATTTTTAACCAAGCCAATATTAAAAAGCGTATTTCCTATTTTTTTTTTATCCCTGCAGAAAGCATCCATGACTTGTTTTACAATACCTGACACATTATTTATAAAACTAAATATTATTTAAACATTAGAAAAAATCTTTTCTTCCAGAAAAGTGTACAAGTACTTTCTACACTCTCCTTATATCTTCGTAATCGTTAGCTCCGTTCGTCGGAATGGATGTTAATTTATGAATAAAGTATGTCACTCCTTAATACTAGAACGATGGACCAACGAGCCAAGCTCGTTTATCGATCCAAGGTATTACCGATCTTGTTCGATATCGATAAATATATCTTTGCGAAACAAGAATCGCTAACTTTTATAGTTGGAACGAGTGCGCGCGCGCACAATCTTACGTGAAAAATTCTCACTATTACTATTACTATTATTATTATTATAATAATTATTATTATTATTATTATATCTGTAGATGGTAAGTGTGCTGACGGTGCTGAGTCGGATGATATATTAATTTATATTCATTTTGTAAATATTAGATTTTTAACTAATAAAACTGTTTGGAAATCCATATACTTTCTCTATTTCTCTCTTTGTCCCTCCTACCGAAAAAGGAAATTTTTTTCGCGTGGGGTCCAGAAGGCAAAGCCCCCGGACAGCTACCATCCAAATCATAAGCGAAGAACATTATTGTTTTTTATATTCGACACGATTCCTTCTTTCTCGTAAATTATCATCATAAAATACACAAAAAAGGGCCACTTTCACGAGGGTACTTACAATAATCACCATCCCGAGTACCAAGTCATTTGTTAAGGATTACCGAAATTTCGCTTGACTTTAAGTGGTCCGGTAGTAGATCATCAGCCGTTACCAAGGACGATATTTGTTACAGAAGCAATTAACTTCTCTGGAAAGATAAAACCGTGCTTGGGGTTACGTAATAGGGGCGTCGTGACTTTGTGAAACGATTATGCAAGAGATCTTTGACGAAAATGATTTTGGTACATGAGTCCTACGTGAGACCATTGAAAAGATATTTGAGTTAGTCAGTGTCTTATTGTTCTAATGCTATCCAGAATTAGACAGAACGATTAAAAATGGGAGATAATACTAGCATAAATAATAATAATGATCTTAAAGTCAATGAAATGATTCGATAAAAATAATTCATCCGTACATCGGATCCGGTCTTGTGGATGGTAAGATTAAATCACGTACTTAACCAAAGTAATTTCCTGCGAAATTAATTGCCAATCGTCGTGTTCGCTGGCTATCAAGGTATCCACGTGGATCAGTAATAAAATAAAGAAGTACGTTTGGTAATCTCAAAGCGTGCCGCGTAGAAGATAAACGTACTAACGACAAGGTGAGATCAAGCCTGTTACTACACTGAAATTTGGTTCAAACAAACACGATGCAAGCTACGGTAACGACTTTCGAAATGTTATTCGAGACGGTTAAGCATCCACTTCGATAAAAAAGAGTGCTTCCTGTCGATAAAAGGATGACGCTTTAATATGAACATCGCGATAAGGGAAGAAAAAAAAAAAAGATGGTAGGAATAAGACCCACGGAGAATCGGGTTATACTGTCATAGCTGCCTCATTTTAAAAGTGGACCAATCAAATTATAACAGCTTCGAAGTGCTCGTTGATGCGAGTACACGACAAAGCCGGCTTACACGAGGGATTCCAATTGAAGTGTTGTCGGATTACACGTTTGATATGCAGTTTAAGAAAAGTGGGCTTGGAGATACGAGTCGAAATCACGATGACTCGTTCAACTTTGAGAATATAATTTATATTATAGAGAAAATGATTACTGAACAAATATTTACACTGGAATGTTATTGTTATTAGAGAAATTCTAAAAGAATAACTTATTATATATAATTATACTTAATTTAATCATTGCATATAATCGTGTAGCTCATTATAATTGTGTAAAACAAAGTATTAGTTAATGATTTTATATTTTATACCAGATTAGTCTACTTCATACAAAATTCAATTTCCATTCACCGTTGATTATAAAAACGAAAGTAAGTTAAAAAAATCGGAACACCGAGTTTCTCAAGGAACGTTGCCAACATTTTCGTAAAATGCAAAAAAAAAGCAAAAGGTGGAACGCTTTCGCGAAAACGAATGCATATAGACGTGTATCGGTGTAATTTCGATTAACATTAATCGAACGTCACGAGAATATTTATTTAGCCTCGCAAAAAATTGACGAAGGATAAACAATGTTTTTTTTTTTTTATAGCATGCAAAAGAAAGGAAGGTGGTGGATACCGTTGTCTGGACGCATTCGAAGATCCTGTATTACGAGAACATGCGGATTACGTAACGAAGGACAACCAGTTTTCTGGGCGTTGCTGCTGCTTTGCTCGTATAAAGTCTTCCCGATGATCGCGTTTGCTTCGCTTTCGGTTTCGGTTGCTGATTCCTAAAAAGAACAAAAGAATAATAACCCCATGAGGTTATAACAAAAAGATGATAATAGAAGTTGACAGGATGTGAGTGGAAATCAGGGTTGACAAATTTCTTGAAAGAACTCTTTACATTTTCGAAAAAAATGCATTTGGATATGTAGACGTGGGTCAAATTTAGGAAGAAAAAAACTAAATATAAAAAAAAGCTTGTAAAAAAAGATTCTAATTAAAACTTAAAAACAAAAATTCTTGGGAACCCAGAGAAAAAGAGTCTCAGTAAACGTAATAATTTGGAAAGCTTCACGGGTTAGGCTCATCGAGAGAAAATAAGGTTGAAGAAGTAATAAATATAGCCATAATTACACGATGATACGCAACTCATGGTTCACCTTCTTTCGATACCATTAAAAAGATTTTTATTCGTCTGGTGTATTTAGGTCGATCATGTTTTCCTCGAAAAATCATGCTGATCATCCTCGAAAAAACGGTCCTAAATAATTGGACTGATAAAGATATTTATTATGGGTTAATACGATAATGTATTAATGCGAGAGACGAAATTGTTCGCGCACACGCAACTCACTGGCCGTGACATTGGCCTAACGCGTGCATTTATACAATTATGTTACTCGATGAAAGTACCGTGACGTTTGATGCATGCCAGATCACGCGATGTATTGTAAACACTTCTGTGTATAATAAATATACAAGCTTCGTGGCTCACGAAACGTAATATGTAAAAAAGAAGTCATTTTATGGTGACAATCGACGTGTAATAACGTGGAATAACGATCGACAAAGGAAATGCGAGTTAATGGATTCACATCACGCAATTTACGCACAATCAATTCGTGGGACGCATTCGGAAACACCGTTTGTACTAGCTTCAATTTTCGTTTCACCAAGAAATCACCTTTCACTCTCACACCCACGATCACAGTCGATATATAAATCACTCTTCCTTTGTTCGCAGATTTTTACTTCGAATTCTATCCCATATTTGTTTCAATAAAACGATAGCTGGTAGTCGGGAGATTACGTAGATCACATAAATTGTTGAATATATTTAACCATTTATAATACATAGCTCGAATTGAATCGATGCCAAACCTATCCACGTATTTCGAAATTTGAGATACGATCTACTCGAAATTCGTTTTGCCCTGATTGTACCAGTGTCCCAACGTCCTTCGTTCTATCAACGACCACTTTAGCTAGCAGAAGTTACGACGATGACCTAATGACTAGGCTGTTTCCATTAGTTTTTTGAACATCGAAAGTGTTTTAGATCATAGATCCATAGGAAAAGCTTGATCGTAGGGGGATAAACACTGAAGTAGCTCACCATACTATCAGCTTAAGTGCAATTATATAATATAATTACCCTCTTAAGTATAAGATTGGTCATGACCAATCGAGGTGACAAGCAGAACTTTGACCATTCAACACATACTACTAACATGTCAATAATTCATTTACGTCTCGTTCTTATCAAACACGTTAACGAAATGTTGAACAATAAACCCAGTAAATAAACTATTAAAAAAAAAGAAAATTTGGCAAATCGTCTAGCCTTTCACAAAGGCAAAATTCGAAGGCATTGGTCGATTATCGCCTAGCCCACCATTTCTTACAAGATGCATACATAATCAAGATCGTTTATGCTGAGTTCGAAACAGCCGTTGTTTGGTACGACCGGCGAGCTGTCAGATGAGCCGGAGATATCGACTTGTGGAAGGATTACGAAAGTCGACGATCACGACGGACGACCATAGCGATCGATTTCTCGATCGGCGAACTTTCAATGACGATAGATCAGCCACGCTCCGATCATCGCGATCGCGTCTTTGTTCCTCTCAGCCGGCACACACACACGCATTAAAACGCAGGCGTCTCCTTTCACCGTTCGAACGAAGAAACCAGGCGTGGTTTCGATCTTACGCTTAGTTATCATCGAAGTGGACACTTTTTACGCACACCCGGGATCGGTAGAAGGTCAAGAGCACTGGACAATTTATCAAACGTCCATGTTACAAAAAGTTTTATGAAATCAGAGAAAAAACTGTATTTTTCTTTAATCACTTGTTTTGTTTTCTTCGTTGTATTGAAACAAAATTTGTTTTTAAAACAACAAAAAGATTGTGTTTTATTTGATGTGTAAGGTGAAGAGGAAATAAGCAAGCTTTTAGAAACCTCTTATTCATACTGATATCGTTAAGTAATCCTTGTACCTGATTTACATGTAATTATGCGAACAGGCATCAGGACAGTTCTCTAGTATTCATAATCGTGTATACGCTTAAGGAATAACAGATTTTTTTTCTGTCAATTTAAAATGATATCGATATTTTAGATTAACTTTTGCAAATTTTATAGTGATTTAAATAAAATGGCTACAGCGATATAATTAAACCGTAATGACCGAGAAGCCAGAAACGAAATTTAAAAAACAGGAAGCCCTGACTACTACTAAAGGCATTTTCACTTTTTTATGACAAAGAATGAAATAATCCCTCGTAAGGGATTCCGTTAGCGTTGGATTAAACACGGGCTTCCAGCATTCGCGACACGAATTTCAATGGCTGGAGAACGAGAAGGCATCGACCCAGTCAAATTCTCACTGTTTTCACTTTCGGACGATTCTCTTCGGTATTCGGTAACCGGGCTCTCTTTCAATCTTCGAACTAGAATAGGAGAGAAGGTGGGTAATGGGCGTGTCGCAATCATCTTCGAGTAGGTACATGAACAAAAAAACCAATGACGTCTTCACGCCTATCGCCGTTTTTTTAACCCCATATGAAACTTACGGTTCCAGCCTATCACGAGAGCAGGAGAAATTTCGATAACGATTAGAAAGTAGATCATCGAATATTTTAGAGCCCTGCGAGTTAATTAATAAAGTGTATGAATCAAATGGAAATTAAAAGGATTCATAAGTTTCAAGTTGTATTAAAAATTATTAAAAATACTTTAACGATTAGCCTGATAGTTTATAATATGTATCGTTCATTGTAAAAGTGAATTATCTCCTGATTTTGAAATAACAAGCTGTTTGCACATCTTTCTTCTTTGCATTAGTGACTGGTCTTCTTGATGGGTAGAGTGGGTCTTGTCAAATATCGTACAAGTGGGTTTGTCGTCCTTGCTATTTTTTTAGTAAGTTTATAACGAAAGATATGACTAAATGTGATTTCATTAAGCAAAAAGATACATATTTAAAAAAAATATGGAGTTACACCACTTATACAATGAACGACACATATATTCCTCTACCTAAAAACTGAATTCCAACGACGATCGGCCTTCGAAGATCGATAAGATACGGTGCAATGTTTTATGCGATAATATACGCAAAATTGCTTGATATCATCGTAAATGATCTTTCACGAGAACCCAGAGGATCGATGAACGAAAGCGATACGATATAATTTTCGCTTCGAGCAGCGTTAAGACCGATCGATGATCGTCCGTGGACTAATTAAATGTTACGTAAAATGCGTACGTCGTGATCTTATTTATCATCGAATTTCGGACGGTTAGGTTTCGGCAGGATGAACGCGAATGCGTTAGCAGCATGGTGGCACGCCGGTGGTGTCACGCCGTAGGTGCTTTCTCGAAGATCGCACACGAATATGTACCACTCCAAGTAGAAACGACCCAATTCTCGTCGAACGCTACCGTGGGCCCTGTATTTGGGCCCGTGGTAGGGGTATATCGTCGTCGTGTTTTTTTCATGGGAGGGGCCCACGAGTACCACCACGTGGACATACATATAAACACGGCCGGGTAGCAACGATGGCACACAGTCACTTACAACCCTCGCTTTGCTTCGTGCACCACGAGACAGATCGAGGATACTTTACTCAAGTTGGAACTAATTTGACTTCGAAGGTGAACACGCAGGTTTCTTCCAAACACGCGTTTTTTTTATTTTGTTGTTATTCTCGTGATTAGAAGAACGTATACGGTCCGTTCTTTTTACAAAATGTTATAGAATAATTCATTCTTTAATATCATGATTTAAAGGATTTGGCTAAATGGGCATTGGGTTTTAAATGCACTTTTAAAAAGAAATATCAAATTAACTTTAGCTGATTGCAGTTAGACGTACTGTAGTGCAAGACAAATAAATAATTTACCTAGTCTACTGGCTAGGTCATTGCTAATTTGGATTATCAATTTGCGAATGATTAAAAAAATCAGCATTCCATATCAAGTGACTCGATAGACTCGACTTCTAGAATAAAAGAAAGCAACGATTAACGATCATTTGGATTTCAGGATGCAACTCTTCGTAGTAATAGCAGCTTTGCTGCAAGTTGGTCTCTGCGGCCATGTATCTGTCAGAATGCCGTATCTGAACCCGGCTGGTGTAACATACGTTAACACTATTCCGGAGGAAACCCAACTCGCTTATGGTGCAGCCTATCAAACGCAGCAACAATTCGCAGCACCCCTGCAATACGGCCAACAATTGCAATACGGCCAACAATTGCAATACGGCCAACAATTGCAATACGCCCCACAATTGCAATACGCTCAGGCTGCTATCCCAGCAAAGGTTGAAGCCCACCATGTTGGATACGCGACAGCCCAAGTACCGGCGGTAGCTGCCGTTCCTTACGTCAAACATATACCGACTGTCTCGCACGTTCCCGTCACGAGGTTCGAAGCTCAACCAGCTGTGTTTGAGAAACAACTAGACGTCCTCAAGCCAGCCGTGTCCACGCGTAAAGTAGAAGTGAGAATAATTTTTTGATCGATACAAATACTCATAGACAAATAAGACAAATGTCTAGGGCACATAATCGTAATGGGCTAAACTTGTAGTCATTTTATAAAGATCTATCTTTAACGTATTGATTTTGCAAATGATGTACAAATGAGACACAATATAATCGTACGCTCCCTGGATCACGGTAAAAATAATTCCAATTTGAACACAGGTACGTCGCCCAGCGATCCAGAAACAATTCTACGACATCGAGGAGCGTGTGATCATTAGACCAGCCGGTTCAGCGGTGGTAGAACTCGATGAACCAACATCGAAATCCCAGAAAGGACCTGCCGTGATCCAACCATTGGCTTATGGTCATGTTCCCGTAGCTCACGGACAGTTTCAAGTGTATCCACAATCGGCCAGCCCCAATCACTTCTTCGTACCCTCTTCCACCCCTGCACCAGCAACCGCGCCGTCCACGCCATCTTCGAGCTCTGAGGAAGAGTCCGTTGTAGTAGACAACCCCGAATTCCGTAAAACAGATTCTCAGCAAAACGATCAACAACTTTTCGCTCCAGCGAACCTCCCTCAGGTATTTACAATGATCAAGAAAAACGTTAGCACGATACGTTCTTTTGTAATTTGATTTTTAACTCATCTATTTTTGACAAGATTTTTATTTAACAAAAAATTAGCTTAAGTTCATTAGTTTCTCTAATTTGTTCTGTTGATGTACACAGACGAGAGCTCAACCGCAAGTGTTCGCTCATTCGAATGGAGCGCCCTTGGAAGAGAACACGCGATTCATTGCTCACGATCCATCCCCATCCGTCGTTCCTAGTCAAAGACTGAATGCCGAAGAAAACAAATCTAATCAGAACAGATTGATCGAACTTTTGACAGCTCGTGGTACCGTTTCTGAGGTAATTATAGCACAATTGTGTTATTCCTTGTAATAGTACATTATCTAAAAATAAGTTGTATCGAGAGAGTCGATAAAAAGAAACATTCTATTTTTAAATTTATAATCATATTAGGATTTAATTTAATAACTGAATTAATAAATTGTAGTATTTAAATTAATTGCATAATTTGTAAATTAATGAAATCATTGTTTCAGGTCGGATTCGGTCGCGAAGGAGAATCGAGTGCACAAGTCGGTGACGCGGGACACGTACGCGCGCGAGTTCTTTCCGCTACTCCAGCACCCGATAACGTAGAACCAACCGGAGAACGCGTCTCGACGAGACGAGTCGTCGTCAGCCGGCCAATCGAAACACTACAGGAAGTCGACGTAGTCGAACCAGCAACGAAACTCGAGAGAGTCTCGATTCAGCAACCAACCCTGATAAAAACCGCTCGATTAGACCACGTTCAGGTCCATGGTTCCGTGCCAGTCGTTGGAAAAGCCTTTGCACCTGCTGTAGCGCATGCTGCCGTTCCAGTTTATCAGAAAACCATTTCACCCGCTTACCAGTACTACCATTGATCGATTACATCTAATATTGCACTCCAATGCACTGACTGATTACGAAAAATTTTTGTTCCATGGGAAAGGCTTCTAATGGATGTAAAAAGTACCTAGCGTTTCTTAACGATTAAACTTGTGATCGATATACTATACATCTTTTTTTATACCTTATTAAATAAGTAAGCTATGGAGTATAATATCGTGAATGGAAATAAATAATTATGGAAGTATAAATCCTGATGATGTCACAAAAATCCTTTATATGACCTCTAGTCTTAGAAAATAACCCGGGGACCTAAATATCCAACGATCACTCGTGAGATATAATCTAATTTGCAATAAAAACTGATGGGTTTCGAAGTACCGAGAAAATAAAAAAAAAGGGTAGGAATCAGAGCAACCTTGAAAGATTCTCGAAATATCCAAACCGGATTTTTTGATCGATCGATCAGATCACGTGATAAGTGGAAAAGATACTACGAAAACCTGAATAGTTTGACTAACAAAATAATAAACTATCTAAATGCCCAAGCCGAAATTATAAATTCTTATACTTAACCTAACCGTCATATCAATAGAACCAATTAAAAGCGACATTCGCAACTTCGGTAACTTCCGCAATCGGCGAATCAATTCTGACAAGGGCAACCGCTTCCTTCGCTAGTTTCTGCTGGTAAGGTCGCAACATTGACCCGAATACCAGAAGAATATCCGTTCTCTCTTCACCTTCGACAGTTCAATCGAAAGCAGCGAAACTTCCTTAGAAATATCTTGATCACGAGAAATATGTTGGAAGAAAATTTAAATAATATCTTTGATCTTCCAGTTTGGTAGACCTTTTTGAATCACAGAGGGAATACAAATATAACAAACTTGAAAAGCAATAAGTGAAATCGTTATACCACTGCATAAAATGTAAGAAACAATATCTTCGATCTTCTTCTAATCTGGTCGGCCATCTTGATCGTGAGAAGACTCGATCGTGTATCACGTATCTTTCGAAACAGTACACCGATAAGACTCTGAAACCGAAAAATTAGGCCGGATTAGAACGTAATATTTTCTGCTCTGAAAACGAGAGACGCTTACTCGAGTTTGTCACGGGAAATTATGCGTTTCACAAAAAAAAAAAGAGAAGTTTTCGGCGCTATTACGCCGTTTGGTCACGTCCACTTTGATGCGTAACTTTCGTTCCGTCACGAAATCGCCGTCGTAACGTTAACGGGTGCGGCGAATACGCCCACGGAATTTAGGCGTTCCTCTGCGAAAAGTGAAACTAGAACGGGAAGTATCCGGATGATTATAAGCAGTTACAAATTATTGAAACAAAAATGGCTACAACTTAGAATAAGATCAAATAAGGCAAATATTTGTGTGAACTTTTTTCATTGTTTTTGTGTTTCCTATCTATGCCTGAAGTGAATCCTACATATTATAATACACCTTATATATGCCAATGTAGTATCAAAATAAATTCCAAAATATTAAAACAAAATAAAGTAGTGCTACATTTATTCTTGCTAATAGTATAATAATAATAATATAGTAATATTAATTGGAATAAGAACGATACATTTCTATTATACATAGAACAGCATATGAAATACAAACATAGAAAATGTAGAAAAAATTACAAAGTAAAGATGTCCTCCAAAATTTGTATCATTATGTCGGGGTAAAGTTGTTTCAATTCATCATATACTTTGCTTTCCTTAATATTAATTATATTTTTCCTTATAAATGTTTTAATACGGAATATTAAATTTCGGTCATTTATTTCATGTGCTGTGTGCAAAGTATCCATTAGGGTATCTACAGTTAACTCATCTTGTAATAATCTTGTATATTTTGTTTGCAAAGTATCTATACCAAATTTCTTGATTGCAGGTAAACTTTGACAAGCAACAGACTGTAGATCTTTATCATCTCCTGTGTATATATAACGTAATATATGTTTAAATACGTGTGTCTCTATGTCATCTATATGTATATTTTCATGACCCTGACTCTTGGCTTCGAGTATTAATTTTTCAAAATATGGATAGCAAGATAAAATGCTTGTATGTATATAAAATGGTTGTCCCTTAACGTAGATAGTCATATCACTGAATTGAGGCTCTTCGTACAATGCATGGAAAGAAATAAAGTTTGGTTCATTGTTTTTCTCTTCTTCAACAACTTCTGGAGTACTTCCCATTTTTAAATCTTCATCTTCCACCGAGTACAATAATTTGGTTATATGTGTAGTACGAGTTAAGGTACATTTTAACATAATATTTGTTGGCATGTTATCAAAACTAAAGCTTTTTAGTACATATAGAGACTTTGAAGATACAGAAGTTAAAACTTTCTGACATCTTTCAATACCATTACATATACAAGCAATGTTTAATGGTGTATCCAATAAAATATCCTTATGAAAGCAAAGACTAACTTCCAGGCCATAATAGTAGTTAGGTTTTGTGATCTTTATATATATTTGATATTTAATAAAATTCGTAATCTTGTGTGAAAATGTGGGTGACTTTAAATATGTCAGATAAGATAAATGATGACTAACAGGTATGTTCCACTTATGAATGAGAGAAATAGAATTAAGTTTAGTTGTCGCACGATTAATTAAATCATCCATCATTTCTATCTTGTCTTAGCTGTGTTCTATGTGTGTATGACGTAATATAATACCTGCTGAACAGAGCCCTAAATTCCACAATTACTTCTACCGTTTATTAACTTTTGCTATTAGAAGAAGATAACAAGAGGAGCTCTACTTGCTCGAAAGAACAGTAGGACCAGCCCTATCCGACTCCGCCCCCACTTCGGATAATATATTGTCGCCGTCCACTATGTGGCGCTGCAGTAGATTACGGCCACTGTCTTATGGACTAGTCGAAAAAGTTATGACCACAAAAGTTTTGACCGCTATGACTTCTTCTCCTCCCCGCTTTTCCTCTTCTCTACTCTTCAGCCGTAATCGACGAGAGCGAACCTAGCGGATTTTGTAGTTTCGGCGACAAAATCGGACCACCTTTTAAGTATATGCGGGATAGGGAGTCGGATAGGGCTGAGTAGGACCAAGTAGGAGTACCTGGTTATGGCTTAAGACCGGACTCGGGTCAAAGCCAAAAGATAGAAGAAGAAGAAGAAGGACCAAGTAGGACTATGGAGGGTAGAGGCAGGTAGAGGATCATCTCTGTATATTAAAAGTGTCCCAAAAATCTCGTAAAATTAAGATGACGCTGCTGGATCAAAAGTCCCAAGTTTAAAAAAAGCGCCTAAAGTTGTTATTATTAATTTATATTGAATATGTTGTTAGTATCAATTGTATTAATTGAATATTCATTTACTGTATTTTTATCAACTATTCTATTTGGTACAACTACTTTTACATTTTGCTATTTTCCTATGGCATAATTCACTTCATCAATAACCGCTAAGTTCAGATGTACTCTCATTGCTCATCAGCGCCACTTATGGAACTACTATTTTACGGTTTCTCGCGGACACTTTTACGACTGAAGTCCCATAAGAGATGATCCTCCTTACCTCTACCCTCCATAAGTAGGACACAAGCAAGTGGACACATAGCTTTATATTTGGCTGTGACGATTTGGCAAGTGAGAATTCACTGAGTTTTGATGCGAATGGAAAGCACCTATATACTGTGGTAAAAGAACTAGCATATTTAGTACACTTCCCATTCACAGATGGCGCTGCTGTCGCCACTAACACAACGGAACTGTATGAACGATGAACATTTGTCTTCTTGACTCTGACCACAGACGAGGTATAGGATAGACGTATCATGCAATGTAAATTTTTGTCCCACGGTTTTGGGGCTACGTAGCCCCATTACCATTTTAGTGTCGCATGCGACAATATCCGTTTAGAATGGAAAAAAGGCAACAGCGCTACCGAATCGGTAGGTATTAAAAAGAAAATCGTTTTTCACGGTAGCTTCATTGCAGATAGTGATCGATTTTTAACAAAAATCCTGATGTATGCATCATGATTTTTGCCAAAATGGTCACCACCGCCGATTTTAATGTTTAATGGCTCATTTTAAAGATAAAAGCATGCAGAATAATGTTCCGTTGTCCGTTTTTCGATATCGTTAAGCAATGATGAGAAATTAATCTTTTAAGTGTCGGAGTATGGGTCTTTTTCAAGCTTAAAACTGCTGTATCTTTCCAACCAGCCATCCTATCGAAGCGTGACTTGCATATTCGTAAAGTAGAGATTTTTCTCTTTCGAATCCTGTGCATACATCAGGATTTTTGCCAAAATGGTCACCACCGCCGATTTCAATGTTTCATGGCTCATTTGAAAGAGAAAAGCATGCAGAATACTATCCCGTTGTCCGTTTTTCGATATCTTTAAGCAATGATGAGAAATTAATCTTTTAAGTGTCGGAGTATGGGTCGTTTTGAAGCTTTAAACTGCTGTATCTTTCCAACCAGCCATCCTATCGAACCGCGACTTGCATATTCGTAATGTAGAGACTTTCCTCTTTCAAACGAGTATTTGATCGGGCAAATTCGAGATACTTCGATTTTTGACAAAAATCCTGACCTATGCATCATGATTTTTGTCAAAATGGTCACCACCGCCGATTTTAATGTTTAATGGCTCATTTTAAAGATAAAATCATGCAGAATAATGTTCCGTTGTCCGTTTTTCGATGTCGTTAAGCAATGATGAGAAATTAATCTTTTAAGTGTCGGAGTATGGATCATTTTCAAGCTTTAAACTGCTGTATCTTTTGAACCAGCCATCGTATCGAAACGCGACTTGCATATTCGTAAAGAGGAGACTTTCCTCTTTCGAACGAGTATTTGATCGGGCAAATTCGAGATGCATCGATTTTTGACAAAAATCCTGATGTATGCATCATGATTTAGAAAGAAGAAAGCATGCAGAATACTGTTCCGTTGTCCGTTTTTCGATATCGTTACGCAATGATGAGAAATTAATATTTTAAGTGGCGAAGTATGGATTATTTTCAGGGGGGGGGATGAGATTCTCGTCCTTTATCGCAACAGATCTATTGATGTTACCAACTTCGATTATTGGGTCGAATATGATTCCTAAATTCACCGCTCCATATGGTAGAGGGCGTAAATAAACGTCTGTTGTTTTGCACGATCGGTATTTCAGTACATGGGACACGAAGTCCCATAAGATGATAGGTCTATCCTTATACCTCGTCTGTGCTCTGACTATGTTTACACCGTGCTATATTCGTACGACTATATTCGTTAGTACGCTCGATGTAAACGATGGCGTATCGGCTTAATCTGATACGTTTGAAAACGAGGTATCAGACTAAAATAGTACGCGTACTATGGAGATATTTGGTAAACACACGCGCATTAAATAAGAGATGCCGCCAGTTTTAAATGTACACAATCGCCTTCAAAACTGGCTTACGTTCGGCTCTCAGCACCGTGCGCGAGATCATCCGCTTTATATTCGAAATATATTCGTGCTTTCGTCGAGCGATACTCGTACGGTGTAAACATAGTCTCTGTTGCGCTGGAACACTTATAAAAATCTTCGAACAATCATATTTTTCTCTATAGAAATAATGAGAGATCACGAAAAGGGAGGCTTCTTTTCTCGATGGTGAATCCACTGGTGAGCTATATCTGACGGCAATGATAAAATATTCGGTCAATTTTCCCGCCCTTATTTCAATAGAAGAATCTTCGAGTTGGATGAAAACGATCGATTATCCTTTTTGAAATCGGTGCCAGCCGAAGCAAGTTTAACGTAAACCTGTAATGTTGGTATTTACTCCTAAAATAACTGATTAGGTAGCTATTGTAAATATTAAACAATACGTAATAATATATAAAAATATTATTTTGAACTTTTTACTTTGTGTACATTATAGGCAAATTTTTGAAGTCTATTTATATGTTTGTTTCGTACAAATTTATAAGATGATCGATCCAGTTCTCATATTTGAATTTTGATCCAGTGAAGGAAAAAATTACACAGCATCAGTTAGCTCAGGTAATTATTTTGGTAAGATGGAAAGACAGAAGGAAGGAAGGATATAGATAGGAAGGTTATCGTAAAGGAAGCTGTTCGTGATAGGTGACCGTTCGATCCGTCACCCTTGACTCGATTTAACCGAGGATCGATGACCTCGTCTCGAGGTAAAAACGAAGGTACCCGATGTGTGAGGAGGACCAAAGCAACACCGGCGACTAGGCAATGACCACGAGTCTTCGGATGTAACCTTAGCTTGAGTGGAAAGCGCTGGTCGAGCAACTCGTATATAAGTAACGCCGTCACGGATCGTGCATTCAGTTAGACACGCAGGAAGGAAACGTCGTCCATACCGAAGAACTCAAAGAAATCTTGGCGACTTGAAAGGGAGCAAGAGGTAGGCGCGGAGAAGGAGAGAAAGAAGAAGAATACGAGGAAGAGAAAAAGAAATAAGTGAAAGAGAAGAGGCTAAAAGTCGACGAACGAAGCTTCAAGATTTTCGAAATAAAAAAAAAAGGAGACTTTGAATAGTACCAAGGTGGACACTTACCGCTAGAAGACATCGAATCTTATTGCCTTAGTAACGAGCAATACTCCTCAATACAAGTTTCCAAGTAATTCAATTACTGTACAAATTCATATCGCTACGATAATAATTCGGGATCGAAAATTCGTCGAGATTCTTTCAAATTTCAAAGTAAATACCCTGAATAACAAAACTTTTGTTACCTTAAATTTTGTTTTTTTTTTTGTTTTTTTACTTTGATTTGAAAAATAGAATTTAAATGTCATAAAAAATGTTAGCAAGACAAACTCGTTCACTTGACTCGTCGTATAATTTTTAAATTATACGCAGTGAAGATGTTGCATCGTATATTAAAAATGATTGATAGACCGTCGCTAGCCTAAGTATACAGGATCACGGCGAGAACGATCGTAATCAAAGCTGAGAGTGTATTGGATTACTGTTGCGGTGAAATTTTAATCCATATCCACGGTTTCCTGCGGTCTCTCTTCTACTCGAACCGTTCCCCGACTCTCCTTCGACAGTTTCGACAGATTCACGAGTGCCTGACACACGCAGCACGTTAGAATCCTCGAGGACGACGAAAGAATCGCGTCTATGTAGCTAGTTCGTTTCGTATTTCGTTGGATCGATCAATCAATGATCTATACGACAGTGCGTGATATAATTTGTCGAATTATTGAGTGTTGCTCTCACCCTTATTATTTTGCAATATTCCGTAGGGAAAAGAAAAACAAAAGGGTAAACCCGTGTGATTCTTTCGTTACGTCTTAGAAATACACCTAAACCCTTTCTTACGCGATAGATACGTTCCTAAAAATTACGTGTGAATAGAATTCTCTTCATTTAAACGAGAATGCAACTCTACAAAATTCCTACAAGTTTTTTGTATTACGATTTTTTTCTAACTTAGACTTTATGTCGCTCGCGTAAAAAAAAAAGAATTATTAACTCCGAATTTATGTAAAAGAGAAAGGTTTAGGTGTATTGTAATGCGTAAACGCTGTCGTATAACCAGTGTTCGTAATTGTCGAAGGAAACGTTCGATGATAAAACGACGATCGCAGGAATTATTATCTTCGGATAAAGGAAAAAGAAAAAAGCTTTTTAATTTTACGAAATATGTACGTGTTACAGAAAAGAATTGTGGTGCATGAACTTGGAATAGTGATCTTGGGGAGGGGGGGGAGAGAGAGAGAAAGATGAATGCCATTTTTTTCGTCGTCCTTGTGGGAAGTTGCGCGGCCGCGCCACAATTTTTCGCCCAACCTAATACACTCTACGCACATCCGGCAGTTCTGTTGAACTCAGCGATGGAAGATACTTTACCGTATCACTTACGAAATAATTTCTACAAAAATCCAAGAATCGCATCTGGCCTCGCGAAGGAATCTTGGTTCATCGACAAAGAGATGCAGGTACGACGATGAGTAATATCATTTTTATTACCATTAGTCAATGAGAATTAAAATGAAAGGATCGTTTGATTTTTTCCAAACAAGTTTTTTTTTAGAAGAGTTTCATCGCTTTATGATGCTTGAGGATTCAGTTTTCTTTATAATAAATTTTATTTAATATGTTAGTTATTAGTTAGTTATTATAACTAAATTTTTTTATAATATGCTCGCAGGTGATCGATCGCGAAACGGACAAGATACCACGAGAAAAAATATACGACGTTTTGCATAATGCAGGTCTTACACGTAGAAGATAATCAATTATCTTTCCTAAATTTTCGTAATGCCATACTTCGATTATGAAGAAGAGAGAGAGAGAGAAAGTTATTACGCAAACGGAGCAACATGTGATGTTTGTAGCTTCTAATGCGTAACATGTATTTATTTAACATTTATTCCTAATTTTATTTTCTCTTATGTATAGTTAATTATTAAGTTATATCATTGTTTGAAACATATTTATATAAATTTGAACTCATTAAATAAAGATTCTATTCTTGTTAGAACTTAAAAAAAAAAAAATACAATAATTATAAATTATTATCCATCATAGTATCCATCAATGAATTTTATATGTATTTGATTATGTATTTATGTACGTGCGTTTCTTTGTTCCCTTGTACAAAGGGGTCGTTCTCTCAATGAACGAGGTATGAAAGATCTCTCAAAAATCGATCTTTTTTTATCTTTTATATGAGAAATGTATAAAGCCGAAAAAATTGACCTTTTATCGTTTTATACTATATTTAATTAGTAAAGAATATAGACTTATTTATAGTTATGTAAACGTGAAGAATCATTTATAATTAAACAATTGATCTTATTATAAAATATTATTAATAAAAAAGACTAGCATGCTAGAACGAAAAGACGAGCGCCCGAAATCAAAAAGCGCGCCTGGAAGCACGTGACGCGCACCGCTAAAAGAGCGGGCGTGTGGTCAGGTGCTGTTTCCGTCTGCTAACCTCAGGTGACTGCGAGATGGCAAGGTGAAAAATCGAGTCTCGATTTTTGGGTCTCTAAGATCGATTCTCTGGATCGACTCATTGCTTAAGATCGATTCAAACATCGAATTTTTTGACCGAATAGAATCAATTCTTCGATTAATCGATCTCAGATCGAATACGTTTATATCAAGACAGTAACTGTGACTTTTTCACTGGCCCTTTGTACGGAATATTGTTTTTAATACATTTATGAGCGTGAAAATATGTAATGGAAATGTGGAAAAGAATTAAAACTAGTCGTGACTAATAAAAAACCATCTAAGAATTATAATCTTAGAAAGTTTCAGTCCGAATCGAAAAACATTTATGCACCTCCTTCGATTCAATGTTTATTTTCAAAAACCGGCGTAATAAATCTTTTAAGGGTAGTCGCTTGAAGTAAAATATATATGTACATTATTGTGGTTAATAATATATACTTGTACTTGAATGTACATTGGTTACTGTCATAATGAGTTCCAATATAAATTATGATTTTATATTGGAAAGAATTCATTCTTCAGACACTATTGTCTTGGATGAACCAGGACAAACAGTAAGAACATTACAATCATTTTTGTATTACTGTAGCGATAAATAGATATAATTGATAGTTATTCTCTATTTTATAGGTTTACTAATATTTTCATTTCATTCTCTTTTAGTATACCTGTGGTAGAGGCAAAGAAAATAAAATAATTTGTCTCAGTCTCACAGTATCCAGACAACACTGTAGTTTCTTTCGTAGTAACCATGAAATATATGTTATAGATTTAGGAAGCTCTAATGGTGTATTTGTAAATGAAGTAAGACAAAAAGCAAGACACATGGTTAAATTGAATGATAATGATACTATTGGTATTGGTTGTCCAAATGCTAATAATACGAATAGCGATATGTTCATCTATAGATTACGTTTTATTGTTAAAAACCAAACAGAGATAGAGCAGAGACATACTCGATTGCCAAAAATGTCTTTATCTGAAGATATACTAATAAAAAGTATCGATGAAACCTATAGTTCCTCATCTAAACGCAAAACTAACATTGAGCCATCTCATTTAGTTCCTTCAAACAAAGTACCAAAACTTTCAAAAGATATGAGTATACCTTGTCAAGTAGAAACATTGGATAAAAAACTAAATGGTATAACCAACAAAGTCAATTTAAATCAAGAAATTGAAATGACAAGTACTTCTATAGAAGGTAATAGAGTAGAATTGAATACTTTATCTTCTGATGCTCACCATAGTGATAAGAACCAAAGAGTTAATAACATCAATACGCATAAAAATGTATGTAAAATAAACAGTAAAAAGAAAATTATAAAACAGAATAATGTTTTAAATGAAACAAAAGAGAAACAGTCTATAAAAGAAAATGAAGTGGTCTTCATTGAATCCCCCAATGTTATTGACACAGAAATATTAGAACAAAACTATGGCAGCAGTAAAATAGATACATGTAACTTGACACATATGCTGGAAAAGAGCAATCATGATAAAAATGTAGTATACATAAAAGATAGTGATGACCTAAGTGCACACATGGATGATAGTAACGAAATGGAAATATTACCACAACAACGACAGGATTATTCCAAAGATAGAAAAAGGTTTAATGGGACATATGACAGTTTATTGGAATATAAAAGATCAATAACAAAGAAAAGTGAACTAAGTGAGTCAACATCTGCTTCCAATATTATACACACAGGTGATTATTATGTAAAGATGGAAGACGAATTAATAATAAATGATGACGACGAAGAAGCAATAAAAACTAGTATGAAAAACTGTAGTAGCTACACTGTATCTCCAATTAAATTAAAGCAAATCAAACACGAACCAAAATCAAGATTTTCAGAATTGGACATAGTTAATTTAAGTGATGATGAAGAAGATGTATTTCCTTGTTCTCAATTATTTGATTCTGGTTTGGAGGTAAATTCTGAAGTAAAGGAAGAAATTAAACAAGAATGTAATGATAATCACGATGAAGATGTTAACAGACTCGATGATACAGAGATAATTATTTCATTATCTGATAGTGAGGATGAAGACAATGTGTGGTTACAAAGGTTATCTCGCAGTCAACTGTTTAATGATACACTTTCAAATAATGATCAAACGAACCATGTAGTAGAAACTGTAAAGGAAGAACCTATGGATCTAGATATAATTGATAGTGATCTTAGAAATATTATCGAAGAATCTAATGAAAATGTAAATAATGTTTCATACAAATGCAATGTTGATGCTAAAATTAAGAAACATAGTAAAATACAAAAAGTTATTAAAGATAAAGAAGACAAGTTGCAGAAGAAACAAAAAAATAATGCACATATTGTAAAAAGGAGTAAAGAGATGACTTATAGTCAAAAAGAAATAGAAGTAGATGATTTGGCAAATGGTCCAGTTAATATGGAACAAGAAAATATGCATGAAACTCTTCTTTCTCTTCACGAAAAACAAAATACAATTGATGATCATACAATATCTGGAAATAGACGTAATTGTACTACACATTTCAAAGAAATAAAATCAATAGTTAAAAAGACTCCACAAATAATAGATCCACCTCACATGCCTGTAAAAAAAACACAAAAAAGTATGTGTCAATCTAAAGAAATTGGTGGCATAGCACATGATAAGGAATTCCCAACAGTTATGCTTAAAAAAGCCACGCATGAAAAGAAAAAGACATTGGCAGAACAAAAAATAGAAGAGTATATGTATTTGAAAGAGCAGAAAAAACGTAGAACAATTCATACCTGGGCAAATTGTCTTCCTCCTAGTAAAGGCAAGAAAACTTCTCTTTCAAAAGAAGAAAAGAAGCAACTTATAGAAAGTAGGAAAAGTAAATTAAAAAAAATTGCTACAGAAGATAAAAAAGTGATTACCACAGATAAAAAAGTGATTAGCACAGATAATGAAACATTAAAACGTACTATTACAAAACCAAAAGCAAAAGTGTCATTAAAATCTCGAGGAGATTTTCTAATTAATGAGACCCAACCAAAAGCAAATACAAACAGAACAATAATAAAAAAATCTAAAGAAACCAAAAAATTAAAAAATAGTTCTGTTAATATCATAAGAGAAGATCACAATGCAACACCTTTAATACCTGATTTACGTTTTTATAAAGAAACACTAAATAATGTTACCAAAGATTTGCAACAATCTTTAACTGTTAGTGATATTAATACCACTCAGTTAAACAAGGTTAATGAATCAGACACAAATCTTAATAAGTCTGACAATGTTATTGACGAGGCATTTTGTGCAGCAGAAAGTGAAAATGCACAGACTGTCATTAACAACAGCTTGAAAGATGAAATAAAAGCTAAAACTAATTTAAAGATACAAAAAGAAAATTGCTCTCCTAATAAACGGGCAACTAGTAAATTTGAGAAAAAGAAGAAAACTGTTTCTTTCAATGATACTTCTCAAATTTGTGAATATGAAATAGATTCTCAAAATACTTTAAAGAAACTTAAGGGTAAAGATGCTCCAATACCAGTCGATAAATTATCTTCAAAGAAATCTATTGGAACAAATTGTCCAAAACTAGAAGATTTTTTGTTACATATTTTTTGGTGGAATCCTGTTTGGCTCGAAGTAAGTTTAGTTTTATTAATTAAAGTGAATTGTTCACTTATTCTGTAATGTTTACAGGAACAAAAATATTTACAAACAATGCCACCTATTGTTAAAGAAAATGAATTACATCCTATGTTAACTTTCTACAAGTCTTATAATGATTATTATAAGATTGTTGTACCACTTCTATTATTAGAAATTTGGTATGGCATTACTAAGGAATTTGAAATGATAGAAAAAATTTCAAAGTATGTATTCAATTATAATATTAGATGTGCATTATTTATCAAAATTCAAAAAAATAATACATTCAAATAATTTTATACACAGGCGACCCACTATGATGTGTTCTATACTTAAACATTCCATTATGCACACCCACGTACCATCTGTAAATATGTATTCATCAACTTTGACAGTACAGGTACTAATCACTAAAGAAAACTTGTGTCAACAAGTTCATCCAAATTACGGAGATTTAGTATTTTTTGAGTACGTTAAAAATCAAAATGGAAAATATGACTTCCATAAAGTATTTGCTTATGTTACTAATATGCATCAAACGATTATTACACCATTTACGGAATATAATAAAGATCTAGGTAAATATATAATAATTACATGTATGATTATATTAATTAATAATATTATTACTAAATTGCTCTTAAATTATTTATATCTTTATAGAAAATTATGTGAAAAAGCCATATGCATTACTCACATATACTTTAATGACCAAAAAGCTTGAAGAAAATCTTGAAGTTAATCGAGTTCAAAGAATAAGAACTGTGACATATTTGCGCTCAAATATGAGGATGATTCAAGCAATACAATACCTCCCACAATCTCCACTTATGGATTTAATTTTGCAACCTAAAATTGAAGCATATCAATTGTCCCAAACAGAAATACAGGATTACCAGCTTATGACAAAGGTAGTTACAGAAAGTGTATAATACATATGAAAATGATGTCATTTATATATATATACACATTATCTAATTAAAGTAATTCTGGGAAAAACAGGATAAGTTAAATCAAAAACAACTAGAAGCTGTTACCAGAGTAACTAATGCTGTGATACAAGAAAGAGCTAAAGTCTGCTGTATACAAGGACCACCAGGTATATAAATATTGATTTACTGGTACACTATGGTTCTATAATAATTGATATTTATTATGTACTGCAGGAACAGGAAAGTCCAAAGTTATTGTTAACATTATAACAGAAATACTGTATGGTAATAATAGGTATGAAAACAATAAAGCTGCCTTACGTATTCTTGTATGTGCTCCATCCAATGCAGCTATTGATGAAATTGTATTGAGACTTCTAGCTATTAGAGCTACAATTAAACGTAAGATTATTTTTTTGTATAATTTCAATATAAAATCATACATATATTTCAATTTAAAAAAAAGTATGATTATCACTTCTGTTATATTGTTTAGAAAAGCGTTTTAAAATGGTCCGTATTGGTAGACCTGAAACAATGCACCAAACTGTAAAAGACATCTCTCTAACTGAATTGGGAAAACGTGATGTTAAAAGAGTAACAGAAAGCTACTCATCAAAAAATATTCCAATTGATAGTGTAGAGGAAGAGGTAATATTTAATTTAATTTGTAATATTATCTTAATAAATACTTAATAAAAGTGTACAAAACTCTTTGTTTTTACATATTGTATAGTTTAATGATGTTTCAGAAATTATTTCTGGAAGCGCGTATTAATGCATTGAAGTGCGAAATATTGAACTCGCAGAGGATAGATGATACTTACAAGAAACATCTTAAAATGAAATTAGCAGATATGATCACAAAGTATGAGTTATTAAAAAATAATAGATCAGTAAGTAACTCTTTACAAATATTTTTAGGAATATTAACAAAAATTAATTGTTTATTAATTTTTTTGTATAGATAGATGAAATGAGCACTCAGGAACTTGGAAAATTACAGCGCCTCGCAGAACGTAGGATTCTGGAAGGTGCAGACATAATAACTTGTACACTTTCTTCGTGTTATACTAATCAAATGGAATCGATTTTTGGGTGAGAGTGAGGAGAATGCACACGCATTATTCATATAAATTTCATATGCTATATATTTATTTTATTCCTTACAGTGGGAGTAATAAAAGAATATCAGTTTGTATAGTCGATGAAGCTACTCAAAGCTGTGAAGCAGAAACTTTGATTCCTTTGCTACTTGGAGTAAATACATTAGTATTAGTGGGCGATCCTAATCAATTACCAGCAACTGTAATAAGTCAAGTATGACCTATTCATATAAATATTAATCATTTGTATTCAATTATATTCTTACAATCAAATCCATTTAGTAATATTTTTTTTTTTTTTATTATATGTTTAGCAAGCAAAAAGACTTGGATTAGATCAATCATTGTTTTCTCGTATACAAAATGCATTTCAAGGAGAAAAAAATAATCCAATAATTATGTTAAACACGCAATATCGTATGGCATATTCAATTTCTTACTGGCCAAATAAGTATTTCTATGGAAACAAATTAAAAAATGCAGCTAAGAACGTGTCAACGTTTCCATTCCACAGTTATCGATTTTTAAATCTTAATGCAAATCAAAATAATGATAAATTTACAAACACAAACGAAGCTGAATTTATAGCAAATATAATTTTATGCATGTTAGTCAAATCTAACTTAGAAAAATGGGAATCCAGTATTTCTATTGGGGTTCTTACACCATATAAAAATCAAAGATTTTTAGTATCACAAAAGATCAATGAAAAGTAAGTCCTGATAATACTCTATCTTTCTCGTATGTTAACATTTATCTGTATATTGTTAATGTTATTATTCTTACTGTAATGTATGATTTCTCTATAAACTTATTTTTTGCAGAATAAATACTGTACCAGAAAGTATAAAAAAAAAATTTACCATTGAAGTGAACACAGTTGACAGTTTTCAAGGACAAGAACGTGATGTTATATTAATGTCATGTGTAAGAAGTCATGGTATTGGATTTCTCTCAAACCGTCAAAGGTTATGCGTCGCGCTAACTAGAGCAAAACATACCTTAATACTATGTGGTAACTTTTATGCATTTATGGCAAGTATTCAGTAGCAATGCATTAATACAATATAATAATTAATATTACATATGAGTATGTACCAAATATCCTCACTTATATTTATTCAATATTATTTTTAGCGGGATCAGATGTGGAATGCGTTAATATTAGATGCAAAATCACGAGGAATCTATCAAAATATTAACGCTAATGCAAACCTGAATGAAATAAAACCCCACATTATCAAATAAATAATAATTTAGAAATGTGTGTGCCTTTCTGCTTATATAATGTACAGGTCAAAAAGCTATAATCAATTCCACTTGTGTACATGGTGTAAATGTTTTCTTTTGTATCTATAATTAATGTATTTGTGTTGGCTATTATGAAAGTGATCTAGTAAAAAATCAAAATAATAATGGAATTAATTACTTCGTGTCGCAGCAAGATATGTTACAATAATGTTGAATCACTTTTAAAAAGCTATTGAAAATTAAATTTTCTTGAATATATTTGGTGAAATAAAAAGAACAATATTGACTTAGAGCACTTCCATAATGACTAACGCAATTCCATTAGGTAGTATTATTTTATACGTGAATGTAAAATATATCACAGCAGCTATTTCCTTTTACAAAAGGTAATAAAACTTTTCATACATTATCTTATTTATGTAAATAAAAAATATGATTTGTTTATTGATACGAGTTTCATACATCTCCTTTACTATACATTATATACATATACCCTTACTTTTCCAAAACTTCAGCTCTATAAAATTTTAAAACTTTAAATATACATCATCCTTATCAGCCATATTTTTTTTTTGGACGGACAGTAAAAGTCTAGAAAATATAATTTTAAACGACAAAATTGCGATGTACCATGACACGTTTTGAAATTTAAACTTTCGTTTGATACCAATTTGGTATAGAAGGTCTTTTGTATAAAAGCATAAAGTTGCAAGTAGGATTTTGCATCATGTATGAAAAAAAATATATCGAGCGTTATTGTTGCCCATTAACCAATTATCTTTTTTTTATGATTGTATAATGTAGTAATCTTAATTTTTTTATGTAAATATCTTCGCATATTATTCGCGCTTTTTTTAAAAGAACGTCGTTGATCATGATACAATATTCTTATTGTTAGCAATTTCGGCTACATTTTGAAATCTCGCCATTTTATTTGACTCTATCTGGCTTTACCGTAAATGTATGTACTACCTTCTTAGTAATCAGTAAATGCACCAATGACATTGTTTGTAACCTGGTAGTACCAAATAGGTTTCCTTGTTTGCCATTTAATTCATTTAATTGGTTTTCTTATATGTAGTAAGATAATATATATTAACGCTAATTGAAGAATTTAAATATGTTGTAAGAGATAGCCAATTGCTTCAAATGTTTAAAAATGATTAAGTTGCTCCTTATGGCCTGTTCTGTTTAATGAAAAGCATCCATTAGTTACGCGGCTTAACTGTTATCCATTAGTTATTCGTTGTAATCGTCCGTGAGAGATCTTGCGATAAATTAATAAATATTGTATATTATCGTTTTCTATTGCGATGTTACTCGTTGCAATGTTATCTTGGTAATGGATAAGTGTTTCTTTTCTTATTAATAGTAAAAGTACTCCGTTTGACGTCAGTGGTGCGTGTCTTGGATTTTGTTCTTGTAAACATTACGCTTGGAAGCCGAGAAAATTAATTGTTTCTTTTTATATTGGAGAAACACGAAGTGAAACTGTGGAAGATTTGCTGACGACTTTTCTATTAACAATAGGTCTGTGTATCGCACAAATCCCATGGAAATTTGTGAAATGTAATTATTAACTGAAATATGTAAGGTGTGCTGGTTTATCTTCATTGCTTGGTAAGGTTTGTGATCTGCCATTAAAATTTTGTGCACTCTAAGCGAAAATAATCTTTTCCTCGGTAGTCTCAAATAGATTTATTGAATTTTACATTGTTTCTCGTTATAAATATCTTAAATTAGGTTATTTTGAAATATCACACATCTTACGCAGTATAGATTGGTTACAATTAAGCTGACTCTTCAAATCAATGAACATATTTTTATAGTTGAACGACGATTTGTCTTCTATTTATGACAGTGTAGTAACTATTAGTGGGGTGATATTAAATTTGATCGTTTAAGTTATTAATTGAAGTTGAAATTAAGTTTAAACGGAAAAATGCATATTTGTAAGGTTATGGCACTTCAATTTCTGACGGTAAGAAAATTAGTGTGTGTGTACACGTGTGTGTTCTTTTCCGCTGATAAATAAAATACATATTATATTTGACTCGCTATTATAAATATAAAAATTTTAAGGAATTAATGTATTCTGAAGAACAATTTGCAATTCTATATGTTACTTAGTAACAGTAAACATGTTGTGTACTCTATAATTATATCATTGGTTAAATAGATATTTGTGGAAAATATCATCTTTTCGTTTTATATAAATAACATTTACTTTTTTTTCCTTCACAGGTAACTCCATGGTGTAACATTTATTTGAAATAGGCTTTCCACTTTATAATGGAACAAGTAGACATATCGAGTGAATATGACTCTAACATTGTAATAAAAGATGAAATAATTAATACAGCAGAATATAATACAGAAAATGTAGTAAAAATATCTAACTCAACTAAGAATGGAAATGATCCTCAAAGTACTTGCGATACAACATTATCCGATACTGTTTCTAAAGTAGATCACTTAGTACAGATCGATACTAAAAATATAGAAATAGAGGAAGTAGAAACAGAAGAAATTATCATAAAACATGAAACTATGAAAAATGGCAATGAAGAATCAATAATGAAAAAAATCAATGATTTGCCTGAATCATTGCAAAATAAGACTACCGAAGATACATTTGTGAAAAATATTAATGATCAATGTACAGGAAAAAGTATTCAACTTGTTAAACATATTGATTCTTTATCTGAAGAATTGGTTAAAGTTGATGAACAATCTAATCTTACACCTATTGTACAGTGTGATAGTACAAAAACATCAATAAAATCTGATGATACAACAATGGAGTGTGATACAAAGAATAAGAAAAACAGTACTGTTTGTACCGTGTTAGATATAAGTGAATCGGAAAGTGCCAACATCCCAAGTGATGAATTACTCGATTCATTAAGTCATGTCCCTGATGATGAACATTCCTTGCATGAAACTGTTAAACAAATAAATAAGGACGATGATAATCAAAACAATTCGATAGTTACAGATGCAGAACTTAATAAATTAGTAGAGGAAGGTTCTGAAATTGTTGTTCTGACTGTTGAAACCATACCTATTCCCTCTGATTCTACCAAAGAAAATGTAGTGCCAGCTGTACTGAAGGAAAAAACAGACACAATACATTGTAACGAGAAAAATTTGATCTCAGTAAGTAAAGAAAATAATAAAGAAGACTCTAAGGATGATGATGTTGAACTTATCAATTATGATCAAGAAGATAATAGTACTGTAATAGAAGTCATTTCAACAGAGATTGTACAATCTCAACATACAGAAATATGTATTTCGGATATTAAGACTGAAGATTTAACCGGAGATAAATTAAATGCAATGTCAAAAAATACGAGGGATAAGAAAATTCATAATAATGAAGATTTACAGAATAATGGTGATAATAGCAATGGAAAGATTCTACAGGATAGTAGAAATACTCAAGAACAGAGTACCTTGCAAATTGATGATACAAGGAAAGCGGTAATAAGTGAAGTAACAAAAATTGAAGTGTCAAACACAGAAGATGTTTCTACAAATGATGATGAGAGTGCCCCTGCACATGACAAAAATTTAGAAAATACAGAAAATATAAAATCAGATACAGTCTCTAAAAGAAGTGTTATTCAAGATATATTTGATGATTGGGGAGTAGAAAATCCTGAAGAAGAAAGTCAAACAAACCCTAAGGTACAAGATTCAGTTGAAATTGAATTGAAAAGCTTATTGGATGATTCCAAAAATACAGAAATTGTAGATAATACAACGCTACTAGCTGAACAAAAACTTTGTTCTAACGACAATAAATCTGTTACTAATGTTTCTCATAATGATATAATATCTGTAGATAATATTAAAGAAAAGAATATTAAAAATGTAGAAGTGGAGCAAGAACAAGTTCAAAAGAAAAATGTAATATCTCAAGAAATCCCTGCAGCATCTATAATTCAAGAAAAATTAACTCATACTTTAACACAACATCTTGGAAAGTCTGTACAAAGTGTTACACAAGATTCAACTTTATCTCATCAAACAACACATTGTAATGCCATTCCCGTTAAAAATCGCAATCGTCATTTAACGAGTCAAATAGCATCACCTGCAGAAGTAACAGAAGTATTAAAAGAGAGACTACGAGAGAAACAAAAAATTGTAGAAGCACCGCGTGGACCAGACATATTTTTTGTGAAAAAGTTAACACAAAGATTATCAAGCAAATTAGCTGGTGGTTCTGTATCATCAATGCCAGCTCTTATACCATTACCACATTCTACTCAACCAACTACAGATAATTTTAATAAGAAAGACACAGAAAGTATTCCTGTACAACCTGTAAAAGAAGGAAATTCTGATAATAAAGAATTATTAGCGATCTTAGAAGGCGATGTCGATCCAGATTGGTCTAATCTGAAGCCACCAACACTTGTAGATGAGGGAAAAGCTTTGGCAAACATTGAACATAATGAACTTAGTTCACCTCCCAAACTTGATCCATCGGTTGAACGTGAATTAGCATTAAAACAGCTTCTGGAATTACCTGTAACATCTTTAAGAAAAAGTACACCTAAACGGAAGAAAACATTTAAATCAGGATCAAGCAAGATATCTAAAAATGTGGATAAGGAAGTGGTCATGTCTGAAATTGAAACAAAAGAAATTGTTAATATTGATTTAATAGATGAAGATGTTAAATCCAATTCAAATGAAACTTCAACGGAAATCGATATAGCACATACAATTGTTCATGAAGACTGTCAGCAAAGATATCAAGATACAAATGGGCAAGATATACGAAGTGATGAATCGAGATCAGGTAGGAAGCGTAAACCAACCGAAAAAGCAAGAGAACATGAACAAAATACAACAAAACGTCAAAAAGTTTATAAAGGTAAAGTCTCTTTAAACAAGAAGTCTGAATTGGAACAAGATATAATTGATACCAATTCATTAAACAAGAATCAATTAGATACAGATACTGTAGCATTAGACAGTAGCACAGATACTAAAACAGAGGATATAGCAACAAAAGAAATAACAAATAAACAATTCACAAATAAAATAGATACAATGTTACGAAAACCTGAAAATTCACCTATAAAAAGACCAAAACAAAGCCTTACCAAAAAAGGATCACAACCTATAGCCAAGAGGAAAATGGTGGTTAAAAAACTTATGCGACAAAAAATGACATCAAACAAAAAGCCTGTTAATCTGAAGACAAAATTGAATACAACATCAAAGAAATCTAGCTCAAAGATAGTCACAAAATCACAAAAACGTCCAGTAGATACAACTGGGGATGTTAAACCTAAAAAAAAAATTATCAATGAAATAGATAGATTACTTCAAGATGAGGGAGTTGTGAATTTATTATATGATGTTGAACAGCCTGATAAGAAACGTTTAGTACCCATCACAAAATCACAGACAAAAGTTATGGATTTACAAAAAGTTCAGCGTGAATTAAAAATCAGAAAAAAATTAGTACGTAACGCTGTTCTAAGGTTACGTACATCTACACCTGGTATAACAAAAGTATCACCCAGATCTACAAGAACTACTGTGCAATCAAATGATTCAAGAAATGATCAAAAAACGAATGATCAATCCAAAACAGTAAAAGCAACAAGTGGATCTTCACCAACAGAATTTATATTTCCTGCAAAAATTAGAAATGCTGCAGATGCATCCATCATAATCAGGAGGCATTCATCTAGTTCATTTTCTAGTGCATCTGGCAGTCCCAGAGTTAGTGTTGATAGCCCAGAAAAGCAATCCTCTGATAGTACTCGATTAGATGAAGGCTCACATACTCTCAGATCCATGAAAAGAAGACATTCACAAGAAGATAGAATACATATGAAAAGAAATAAAAAGAAGGAACAAAAATGTGATATGGATATACCAACTACTACAAATGAAGATAAAACAACAATAATGCGATCAAATAAAAAAACTGATCCAAAGAGACTTGATAAAGGTTCTAAACAAACAGAATTCTCTGTTAGCGATGAAAATAGTAGTAGCATTCCAAGTAAAGTCATTACAAGATCTAATGGTGCAGCCACTGGGAAAGTGACATCAAAAAGTAAAAAAACTGTCAAAAGCAAAGTTACTTTTGCCAAAGGTAATGATGTGGATCAAAGTGAAGATTTATTAAAGGAAGAAGATGAACTATCTGCATGTCTCGCAGAGGCAGCTACTGCTTTGTCGATAGTGAGTGCCTCTAATCGGTCAGGTAATACTCCATTGAACCGTAAAAACAAAGGTAATAAATTACAGTGTCTATATATACACATATATGCCAATTCTTTAAAAGTTTTATTTGCAAACTTTTTATTCATATTCACTTATTTTGTATGCAATGCAAGAAATGCTATTATTTTATATTATAAGGTGAAAATGTTAAAAGAAATTCATGTTCCAGTAAATCCGAATATTGCAAAAATATTGGAATTAACTGGCAATAAAACAAAAACAGAAAGCCATTGTCAATTCAGCAATAAGGAAATAAACGTGCGTAAACATGGCTATCTTGTACAGTTAATACTTACACCTTCATCTTCTACAAAAATAAGGAATGCTCTTACACTTCAGGTAGAACAATATAAATGTTAAAAAAAGTAATGCTATAATTATATACTAATTTATTATTACGTTGTAAAATATTTGTAATATGTTGTCACATCTGCATTACTTAATTGTAGGTAATGCAAGAGCTTCGTGAAACATTATCAATATTAAAGAGGGATGATGACTGCAGAGTAGTACTGTTAACTTCAACCGGGACAAGTTTTTGTGAAGGCCTTGAATTGTCATCATTATTACACACAAATAAGGAAGAACGACGACTTCTTGCTCAAGAAATGGCAGATGCTGTCAAGTATGTATTTTCACAGAATATGTGGTACAATGGATTTTAGAATGTGATATATTTTTAGGGATTTCATAAAAAGTTTAGCAACATTTAATAAACCTATAGTAGCTGGAGTACAAGGTGCTGCAATTGGATTAGGTGTAACTATGTTGCCTTTATTTGACCTTGTAATAGCTAGTGATAAAGCAACATTCAGCACTCCTTATGGCAAATTGGGGCAAATTGCAGAAGGTGCAGCTGTTTTTACTCTATCACATATTTTAGGAAGTGCAATAGTAAGTATGCATACATAATTTCCTTATATAGCTGGAATATGAACATTAAAAGATTAATGTAAATAATATATAATTCTGTTATCATTATTATAGACAAGTGAATTGCTTTTGGGTGGAAGAACCTTGACGGCAAGTGAAGCATTAAGAGCTGGTCTTGTTACTCGAGTTTTATGGCCAGATCGATTCCAAGTAGAATTGCTACCATCTTTGAAAGCTATGAGTGAACAATCCTCTCAGGTAAGATCATTATGATTTTATTACCATTTCTTTTTAATTATTATCTTTATGTAAAATCTATGCTAATGTGTGGAATATGCAATCACATAATAAAAGTCTTTAATGTGGAAAACAATAAGCTTTGTAAGCAAGGCCAGTATAAAGTAATTCTTGTACATTTTCTTGTGTTCTATTTTTAAAAATGCATAAATGGGCCTGTGGGCAAGTGCATCTGTAATATGACGAATATAAATCAGATCGAATATATCCACAGAAATCCAGAGTGTTACATGTTCTTTTCTATAATTCAAAAATAAATAATAGCTTAAATTATTTTCCTATATAAAAATTTGAATATACTATTGTATAAAAGTATACCTTTACACATTTAAATTCCTGTGTAATGTTATCAGTCTGATAGATAGAGTTATATAATTTCCAGTAATGAGATATTGGACACATACAGTTTATAGTTACATTTGTCGCTATCAAGTATGTATTGCTCGCATCACCTTTTCCCCAAACTGTTGCTGCTATCTGGTTTTTTCGACAGTCTTCCATTTCCTTTATGGATGAACAAAACTATGCCATAACATGAAGATTTTTATTAGAAAATGGATTACTTAAAAATTTTATGAAATGCTTTATTCTTTATCAGTTAACAAATTATAAACCTTCAGTATTGATCTGTTGTCCAGCAAGATAGAAAATGTATCAGGTGGATTTGTCCATTGCCATGGACATTCCATGCCATTAGTACATTGACATAAACGTTCTGTTAAACTAGATGTCCAAAAACGGTTATGAACTATGTTACATGGTTCGTTTATATTGCATTGATGTAAATCGCTTTCCCCACCAACCTACAGCAGTATTTTGATTCATGTATTATGTGTAACAAAAAGTCTTGTTGACAACTACATATATATTATTTTAATATCATTAACACTTTGACTCTGCTGCTGCAATTTTCTTACTCTGTTTCAACTACCAATGATATATGTTGGCGTCAATGTGTCAATAATAATATTGATAATTTATGTGGTGAATCTTTTTAATTTCATTGCGAATTAAAAAATCTTTTGCATCTAATATATGTCATGTACAATACATACATTGTCCGTATACTTGAAAGTAACATTCTCTGACTTGCTGTACATATACGTATAGATACTATCAGTATTACCAATAATTAATAAAAATAAACACATTGTGAATTGCATCTTATATATATTTTTCTAAATAACTGATTAAGATGTTATTTTCTAATAGTTATTGATTTCAGTTTTACAATTGTAGTATATTCTCGTTTTTCATAAATGTTACTGCGAGAGCTTGCTAACTGTAAATTCTATCAATATTCATGGAATTTTAGTATTCTAGTTGCTAAATGTGTATCTATGTTCTTGAATTTACATGAATAATGACTATAGAAGTGTATTAATTAATATGCAAGTAAAATTTGTTGACTTACAGGCTCAAAAATAAAATTTAAATTTTCGGTATTATAAAAATAAATAAAATAAATAGTGCACATGTTCTATAAAAACTTGTTCATTATTTGTTCATACATAACCTTTTTATTTGCAGTCTATGGAAGCAACAAAAGCTCTGTTACGTCATAGTCTGCGAAAAAAATTGGATGCAGCATTGGAATCAGAAACGTATTTATTGATTCAACACTGGTGTACTGCAGAATGTCAACTTGCTATAAAAGCTTACATCGATGGAAAAATGGAATAAAAAAAGCGTAATAGTAATAATGATGTATACTTTTCATTCTGTAAGAAGTCATTATTGAGTATAGGGATATGTTCAGAATCAATTAAGGTTATTCTGAATACAGAAATACAAAATATTGTGTCTTTTATTATCTCAGATTTCGTAAAGTTCGTTGTTTATAATAGATTGAGCGATTTCATCGATTGAGAAGATTTATTTTAGTATAGAAAGGAAAATCATTCTACATACAATAATTTTTACTATCTATGCAAAGTAAAATTACATGCTACAGATATTCATCGAATTTAGGGGAAGTATCAATGATATATATATATATATATATATTCAGTACTGTGAATAAGAAGTGGTACTAAGACTAATAAAATGTAGAATCCAAATAAGGTCAAAATGATGTGATGATATTGGTGACATTTTACATCAGCGCACGATTATTTTAAGTGTAAAAGATAAATATCAAATCTTTCGATCAGATGGACTATTTTAATATTAGATCATTTAGGCGTACAAATTTAATACATACATATATATGCATATATATACACATATATGTGTATATATATTATATAAAATATATATATGTATGTAATATATATACATACTGACACTTTTCTGCAATATGTCACTATTGTTAGAATAAAATAAAGAAATAACTATTGTAAAAACACGATGCATTTGTATTCATTATGTACATTAAGTAACAAAAGTTTTTAAATCCATTTGCATATAAATGTTTGATATTAATTTGCTTTATATTGAATGTACAGCTGTGCCTTGGTCTACTATCTATATAACTAATAAAAAAGAAAATTAAAGATATCAGTAGATTAAATTCATTGTATTATTAACAGTAAATACAAATTTACATGTATCTCATAATTTGAATGTAATTGTGCATGTAGTATTTGGAAAAGAATATATTATTACTGTTCATCATTTTTTTATTATTCATGTATAATTATTATTATATGATGTACCAAATGAGTTCTACTTGAAATTTATAACACTATTTAAATAATGTGATATTAAAATGTAAATTTTCAAAACAAAAATGTGACAACACATTTCCATACATAATTACAATTTCCCTCAAATGACACCATAAAATAATAAAATATTGCAATGGAGATCAATATTTCTGTACGTTTGCATTCCAGTTATATTTTTCAGTTTAAAAAATAATTTATAAATTACATCCTTCATAGAATGACCATACCTTTCAAGAAATGTCTAAATACTTACACTATTGGATTTAGAAAGGATAGAGAAATGAAACTCGCAAAACATACTGATATATTATTAAATATTGTTCAAAAACACAGAATAACTTGTAAAGAACACAATTGATCTTGTACAAATATTACATATTGTAAAATGAAGCCATTCTAAAAGGTATTATATTATTGATGAATATAAAGCTCATACAAATATAAATGAAGTATTCACAAGCTGATTTGTATGTATTAAAAATATATGATAATTTATTGTGTGTACATATATATATGTATATATATGTATATATATATATACATATACATATATATGCTTGTATATATGTATATATTATATCTGAGAGTAATAGTAAACATCATGAATATTATATCAGTTAATTACAATCAATGGACAATTTTAGGCAACTCTTGTACATCAATTCATACATTTAAAAGTTAAAAAAGTTTAAAGTTATAAACGTTATTAAACAATGAATTAAGATTTTATTAAACGCTTTACAAGGACACCTACTTTTCATAGAGATGAAAATAGACCAGGCAACTCATCAAAACAATCCTACCTCTTTTTTGAGATTCACTTGCTTCCATATAGGAAGTTTTTGAAATTCCTCTTTAGTCATCCCCAACAATTCCTGAATAAAAATATTTTGTTATATAAAAACAAACCTCCAATAATATTTTTTTTTACTAATAAGCATGATAAATGCATTTACTTATTACTATATACGGAACACATTATATAGGTACATAATTTTATATTGTTTTGAAATCTTTGCAAAGAAATACTACTAATATCTACTACTATTTACAATAGGAAAGTGAAAAGGAAAAAGTAAATATAATACAAAAACTAACTTGAAAATGCTGTTGGGATAAGTAAAATTCAAGGCGTGTAGGATCAACTCCCAATGGTAGTGGTCGCTGTAGTAATTGAGCTGGAGGGTATGTACTTTTTGTTAATCGAGCCAGCTCGCTCTCTACTGTTAACATTTCACCTGGATTATGTCCCTCCTAATGATAAAATAGTATTCAAATAATATCATGATGTAAATTATTTATTGCTGCATTTGATTTGTGTAAAATTCTACTAAACACTGTTGCATGGAAACCTTTCATTTTGTCTATGTAAATTTCCATCATTTGTATGCTAAAATGTTAATATTAAATTACCTGCATGTTCAATTCTGCGATATCATCACGATATGTCCACGTAGGGAATAAATTTATAAATTGTAATGGTTCTAACCCAGCCCAGACTAGATAAATTGGAAATTTCATAACATTTACATGAATACTTTCACAGTATTGTATTGCCATAGTCATTGTGGCTCTTCTTTCAGCTTGCCATCTGACTGTCTTACTACCAGTATTATCTCCAGCTTCTGAATCAGGCCACCATCCTTGCCAAATCCATACCTCATTTTTATTATCAAGTAAAAATAAGGCTGCAGAAAAGCAATATTTAATATTTACAATCTATATTTCTTTCTCTCTTAAACTTATATAATAACGGTTCAAAAGTACCTGGTTGATTAACCTGATATAGTTCATCTTGTAAAAAGGGAAAAGGAGTTGGTAGATGAGCACGATGTGGACACAGTATTTCTGTTGCTTTAAATTCTTTAGTAATACTGGATAAATGGAATAATCTTGGAGTATGATCTTGAAATTGATTCTTTTCCAAAGAAACATATAAAGTCCTATTCATTCCTCCTAATGCTGAAAAATGTGCAATACATGTTTGAATTATAAATCAGTATAGGCTATTTTATATAAGCAAACTTACCATTGAAAAATTCCTCAGGCTCTGCACCCTCATTAATTTCAACAATTTCTAAATCAATTTCAGATGTTAATCCACATTCTCGTGGTTTATTATTTTTAAGTTTATTAGCAGCATATAATGCATTCTAGAACAAATTTAAGTAAAAATTGTAATTACAGAACATAGATATCTGATTTAATAATTACAAGATACAATTAAAAATAATACCTTTCTTATATGTTGCATTGAATTAGATCCATGCCACACATATATTTTTGTGTTCACAATATGTAATAAGATAAATGATCCTCGACTTCTTAATTGACGACTACTGCAAGGAATTTCAGTTAAAAAAGTTTCTGGTTCAAGTGTGCCTCTACAAATATATAGCCTCCATTGTTGATCACATCTATCTGCTTTTTTACCAATATGTATTATCATTCCTCCAGAAAATAGATTTAAAAAAGCTGCTGGTTCATAGCCTTGGACTACACGAATCTGAAATACAAACACGTTGCAAAATATTACAGCATCTGACAAATTTTAGTGATTTGTTTTAATAAAATATGGATAAGTACCTGTGGTCCTTGTTCATTATCAAGTTCTACTGTAAGCAATGCTGCTGCACCTTGCTCATTTAAAGATGCGTTTTGTCCTTGCCAAATAAAGTACATTGTACGATCTCTTCCTTTTGTAGAATGTTTAGATTGTGATCCACTAAGTTCACGACCTATATATATATATATATATATTATATATATATTACACACACATATATACATAAGTGCATAACAATTTTAAAGGAAGAAAAAGTTACTTCAGAGAAGTAAGAAGAATTTGGTCATTAATAATATTTTACCAGTAATGACAACTGAGTACATCCAACGTATGATATAGCTATCCCCTGTATAAAATTGCCCATTTGAAGCATCATCTAGTAATGTATGTGAAAATTCATCTATGTGCCACATAGTTACACTTGTAGTATCAATAATACATTGTTTCATTAACTGAAATGTAATATAACATTTCATAAAATCATTTATAGGTAGTTAAATATATATAAGTCGATTTTTTTATTAAAACTCTTAATTTTAATTAATCATTAGTTATTGTCATTCACTATTATCATGCGAATAACTACCTCATCATCATACCAACCAGTTCCTCTTCCTAAATGACATCCTTTAATATTTAAATCAACAGGTGTATCGTTTGGTTCTAGTATAACATCTAAATTGCATGGTTCTATAACTATTGTTCCATCAATTTGTTCTTTGTCCTGAATAGTTTTCATTTTAATGATACTAGCAGCATTAGGCCAGTCAAGAAATTTTTCTCGGAAAAGAACCGTTTCCACATGTTGTGTCAGCTTCGCAAGCAAACACCATGAAGGTCTTGCTTCTCCACTTTTGGTTTCTGTGACTGACTTATTACGTCTTCCAATCATCGATGCTGCATTAATTGGACAAATTGCACATTCCGTATAGTCATAACCTTCTTTCCACATTTCTGTAGCAAGACGAGTAGCAACCTTTTTCTTGTTACTTGAAGCTCTTTTACCAGTCCATATATACATCTCACTTCCAAAATCAAATATCAGGATCTTTATAGAGAGTAGAATGAAAAACATGCAACAAAACAGCATAGTAACAGTAACAGCAATGGTAATGATAATGACATAATAATAGAGTCATTCTACTGAATCTGATTTCTCCATTGAAGTCTATATAGAACCTTGATTATCCGGGCTATTGCGGACTGACTCTACCTTAAATAATGAAAACAAAATTCGAATAATACGGACTTTATTAGAGTTGAAAAACAAACCAATTTAACAAATAAAAACAATGAAACAAACAACTATAAAATGAAGACGATTTATAAGCAATAGAAGCTCGAATAATACGGATTCTTACGCGCGAAGACTCGGTTAATCCGGGTTCTACTGCATATATATACATATATGTATATTTGATATCAGGTTTAGTTACTTGCAAAAAAATCTAGCAATATAAATAAATATAATTTAATAATTGTACTATGGTCAATATCATTTCTACTATAATGTTTTAATTCCATCACATCATTACTGAAAAGATTTTCTATGCTAATTATCTCTTTATTTTTATTTTCTTTATGTATAAATAGTTATAAACATTTTATTGAGATAAGTAAAAATATGTTCAAGATACTATTAAGTTTAATGTTCAAATATTATTTGGACAGAAATAGTATATGACATTGAACAAAAAAGAAAACCAAAATACATTTGATAGCAGACAACAAAAAAGATATTGTTGCATGTTTTCACTTTGCTATATGATTATGTGCATGAGTATGTAAGCATTTAAAATAAGTAATTCTACATATAAGTAATGGCAATAGAAAAAATAACTCTTTTACCTTATTCAAATCCAACATTTCAATTTTTGGTATAGTACCCCAATATTTTTCAAGAGGTACTAATTCTTCTTCGTTAACTTCATATATCATATTTGTATTAATTATTGCAGATTCATACAATTCATCTTCATCAGGATGACCACCATCAATAACTAAAATAATATTCAGTTGTTTGTAATTCTAAATCAAGTATATTCAAAATCAAATAATCAAGGAGAAATGTGTATATTACCATCAACATCACCATTTACGCTAAGATAATTCCAAAATTGTTTTATTTGACTTTTTGAGCAAGTTATTTTATCTTCATTAATTGTGATAACTTGAGAAGCTTGACAACCAAGATCTTTATTCTGATGAATACTTAATGCTATTTCTGCAGCACGAGCTTTTTCAATAACATTGCTGTATTTACCTACATAATTATAAACCTATAAATGAAAATGTAATGAAGATTACTTGATATCTATATTAAGAAGAATATATTATAAAACAATGAATGAAATAAAAACAATAATAATAATGTTAGTACAACCAATATGAAATATTATTAATATGTAAAATAAATATATGGATAATATTGTACCTCTGATCTTGTAACTAATACATAGGTATCGCCGCTATTAATACTACTATATACTGGTTCAACTAGTCTGGCTTGAACATGACGTCTGCCTTTTACCAAGATCAACATTAAATCCTTATATGGTCTTAATTTATTTATAGTATAATTTGCATCTCCAATATTTCTTAATGTTACAGCACTAAAATCTTCTGTGGAAGCTAATCCAGCAAGAGCTTCTACAGCTAAAGTTGAATTTTTGGCAACTAAAAATTATAACAATATAAATCTTATGAAATCTCTGTTTGATCTAAAAATGTAATAACTTTTTATAGGATTGTTATATATTTGTATATATTAACATATATATTACTGGCTTAAATGTATTAACGTATACTCACGTTTTTCTACATTCAAACTTCTCATTACTTTCTCTGCAATTCCTGTGCGAATTTCAGTATACTCAGATTTTAAATCGGAACGCGATGCAAGTAATTTGATAGGGTTCTTAGAAGCTGCACGCCTTTTCTGTATCTGTATATTTCGTTTTTGTCCTAGCCTTCACAAAAGAAAAAAATATTTACGTATATATATAGATTTCTTAAAGAATTATATACATTACATTTAACATTGTAAAGGGTCGTCTTCTTTCTTATCAAATTAAGTAAAGTGCAGCACTTACAGCTTTGAATGTGATGTAATTATGTCAAAGGCATTTTCATCTAAACTAAAGCATTCAGTCTGACACTTTTTCAGTGATACTCCCGTGTAAAAAGATGTAAAAGTTTCATCATCCACTTTGGGAACAGATATGGTTGCTGATACATCAGATTTAGTTTTGTTTTCTTCGCCTAAAACACATATAAAACTAAATAACGAAAATGCGTGACATATGTTTCTTAGTACAGTTGATCAATGTATCAGTTCAAATATAGAATGATCATCAAATAATAAAAAATACTCAAATTTAAAAGAACTACATAATGACTACAAAAATTATAAATAAGCAATAAGTTGTAACATGCAGATGAAATTATGAAGGATATATTTTGTGATATGAATAATACTTTAATATGACAATATTTATTTATGAAAAAAAACGAACCACTTTCATCACTTGCAGGTTCTGAAAAACTTCTTCTTATTGTAATAGGTGAATCTTTACTTGGACTGGATGGTGTTGAAAGAACATCTTTTGTATCTAAAAAGATTTTTTGTGACAAGTGTTGTACTATTTATACATTAAGAAATAGTTAATATATACTTTTTAAAATACCTTTTCGCCCTTTAAATCGTTCTGGTCGTGGTCTTTTTTTCTTATCTGTGATATTACTAGTAACTTCAGTGAAAAGTGAAGATGAAACCTCTTCTATATTTTCTGTTTGCTTAACCTTCATTTTGCCTGCTACTGTAAATTTAATAGCATCCGGCACAGTAATTCGTTTCTTCCATCCTTCTGCAGCAGATTCTAATTTACCAAGCCGATCAGCCAATACACCTTGCCTACTTGTTAATTCTTCCTTAGTAAATGTACTAGTGCAAAGTGAATCCTAATAATATCAAAATATAATTAGAACACCAAACATAATGAAAGAAATGTAACAACGAGAATTTGTTTAATAGTATTATAGCATGAGAAGATTTACTCACAGAAGTTTCACTCACAACTCGACGCTTCCAATCAGTATTACCACTACGTTGAAGTGCTGCTAATCGATCAGCAATACTCATACTTGGATTTTCATTATTTTCTGAAGTAGAAATCGTTTGTGTTGCACTACGGCACAAACCCGATGGAGCTGCAGTAACATCATACTTTTCTTTTGTTATATCAAAGGATTTACCTTCATTATATAATACATGATGACTAGCACTTTTTGACAAAGCAGTATACCTATAAATATAATAAATATGTATTTAAAAATAAATACTTCATTATAAATCAAATATATGAAAATATAAATATTATACATTCAAATATTCATTTATCAACTTGAAATTATTAATACACTTACTTGGCTTGCTTTGCTACTGCATTTTGACGTCGTCGAAAAATAGCTTCATTTTTAATAATACCGCGGATTTCGCGACCTCCAGAAGAAGACGCATCATCATCCGAAGATTGAGGTATTTCATTTCTAGGGAGAGATTTTTGCTCGCTATTACATCTCTTTGATATAATACTGCCAGTTTGAATATTATCTATTTCATCTAAATTGAAATTGGTTCTTGATCTACATGATTTATCCTGAGAGATTTTTGTATAACAAGGCACTGCATATTCTTGTTCTAGTTCATTGTGAATGCCCTCTGTATAATCTTGTGTTTCTACATTATGTGTATGATATAAATCTTTTTGTAGCGAAATTGTTGTATCTTCCTTTTCTATATATTGATCTTCTTTAACATTTATATCTTTGTTTTGAAGAAAAGGATCACCATTAGTTACATCATGATTATTGTAATCAAAGTCACATTTTTCAGATGTTGTGAGGGTAGTGATTTTCAAATCTGGACATGGCATGATATCACAAATATTAGTCGCTTGTTGCTGTAATTCCTCTGATTCTTTTTTAAGTACAGACTTTATTAGTCTCAAACCTTCAAGTTCAGGACTTTTAGTTCTAAATAGATTGTTTGTATGAGATGTGGAAGGTTTTAAGATGCTTTTTAGTAATTCATTCTGAGATCCAGAAGTTTGAGTATCACTTACTACATTTTGAGATTCTTCAAAAGTACCTATTATACAAATGTCATCTTATTGCAGTGTTATTATTTTATAAGGATTTTTACCATTAAAAATATCTGTATTTTATTTTTATTTAATATAAAACACTTACCTGTAGTTGCATGAACTTTTTCAATAGTAGTTAGAGGAGATATACGAGATGCAACCTCTACTTCTTCAGATGTAACAGGTTGTGTTTTATAGCGAGCACCAGGTCGCCTTCTTAAATGTCTTTCCTGAGAAGTTTTGTTTGATACTGAGGATGCTTCTGCTACGATTTTTTGGTTAAATAATCTCACTCGTTCTGCTAAACTCAACTTTGATGGATCATATTCATCATCTGGTGCACAAGTATTTTCTGCCTTTACACTAATAGATGCTTCATTGGTTGAAGTAGCATTACGTTGATGTTGTAGTACAGCTTCTTGGACCTCTTGTAAAGTTACAGGTTGCGTGTTAAATCTATCATTGCCTTGAAGTTTGCGTTCTCTATAACGTTGTATATGCGTCGCTTTATGCTTTACATTTTGAGATATATTATTCTCTTCTTTACACATTACATTTTCTTCCATATTCTTAAAGTGTAAAGCCATTGCAGACACACTGTTACTACGCTGAGTAGTATAGTTTTCTGGTACGATACATGTTTTCAATTCTGCTTTTGATTCATTTAGAGGTATATTTAAATTAATTTCAGTTTCCTTAGATGTAGACATTTGAGTATAAAAATGTGTGTTTCTATCACAATTACTATTTATAATAAGTCCATGAGATTCTGATGTTTTTTCTATTGGTGTTTCGATCTTGGACATTGATTGTTTATCTGTATTTTCTTTAGGTGACAATTCTTTATCCACAGGTGTACTAAAAAAAATTATAAAAAACATGTGTTATTATCTTATTTGATATGAATTCATACTTTGTTATTCCAACTTCATTAATATATCAACTTAATAAACATAATACCATTATATCGATAGTTTTTAACAAAATTTTACTACTACATTTTAACCATATATATTTAATTCTACAGTTTACAAAGATGACATATATAACCAGAACATACTCACAGGATTTGCTAATTGAAAACTTTGACAATACTTATAACACAGAAAAATAAAAGAAGAGAACAACTTCTGTTAACACAATAGCATAAAAGAATGCAGTATTTTCAATATATATTTATCAAAGTTAAATATTAAGAGATAAAAAAAATTCTATTTTGTAAAGTGTGGTTAAATTGCAATATGCATCCAACTGTCTGTGATTTCTGGTGCCTATGAGGATTGCTAGGTGATCTATAATTAAACTTGGCACAGAATCAAAGTCTCAACAAACACACATATTACCATTGGTACTAAAAATGTAAACAAATCCATAGAATATTCTTAAATGTTAAATCTATTGGATAATAATACTATTAATAATAATATTCAGTCCTATATAAATTTATTTGTAGTGTTTACTTATTCCTAAATATTAAAAATAGTTGACATACATATGATTTCTTAATAACTTCATATCAAATTGTAAGATCAAGGTTCTAATCACAATATTTCTTTTTCACAAAAGTAATATTGTATAAAAATTATAATTTAAAAGTAATGAGGCATATTTTTGTCTAATATCAATATATTTCTAGTTAAATACATACACATAATAGAAATCAAAATATTATAAACATTAATATGTATTTATAGTAAAAATATAGCATTTACTCAAGAATGAGGTATGTAGATAGAAGAAATAATATATATGATAATACTGTTTAAATATTACATACCTCTCAACAAAATCATGACAGGAAGTGGTTGTAACTGAATTCTCATTAGACTGTAATAAATGAGACCTTAAATCATTACCACTTAGTGATTTTATGTATGATTGATGTTGTAACATATCACATAAAGAAGTTGACTCAAGGGATCTTCTCTTATCAAGTACAACGGCCAATTCGTTACAAACGGTAGAAGGTTGTACATGACCAACAGATTGTGCTCGTTTTCGTGAAAACAAATTATCTGTGTTCACAGATAAATCATTTAATGCATTTGAATCATGAATGTTTAAGCGTACACGTTGCTCATTTTCTCGAGAAGTTGCCTGCTTTAGTATTGGTTTCACACAATCATTTTCTAATAGTCCACTTGATCTACATTGTAAGACACGATTTCTTAACAGAGAAAGTTTCTTGGGAGAAGTTATATCTGTATCATAATTACATTCTTCTTGTGAACTTCTTCGTGAACACTTTAAAATCGTTTTCTTAGGCTTATCATCATGTTCATCGGATTCTGTACTTGATTTTTTTTTTAGGATAGGACGTGGTTCCTGTGAAGGTGGATCATTACCAAAGGATTCTTCTCTACTGTGCTTTTTTTTCAATATTGGTCTTACTTCAGAACCTTCAAATGTTTCTGTACCATTTGTAAGATCTGTTGCAATTGTCACATGATGAGTAGTATTGTTTGATCTTACATTACTTATAGATTTTCTTTTAAGAATACCCTGTGGTTCTGGAGAACCAATTTGGCCATCTTCTCTATCATCTTCTCTAGAAGATTTACGTTTCAATATTGAAGTAGGCTGAGGGTCAGGGCTTTGATCTCGTTTTATAATCTCATCCAAAGAAGATCGCCTTTGATTTTTTAAAATTGGCCTAAATTCTGAATATTTATTATCATTAAAAGAAACGTCATGCGAGCAACTGCGTCTTCGAAGTATTTCACTCTCATCCAAACTACTACGTTTCTTTAAGATACCGTGCCTTTTATGAATTGGTTCTATTACCGAAGGTGAAAACGTTACAGGTAATTGATTATGCGGCGTCGTAGACGAAGACTGACCTCCTTCATTTTCAGCTCCTTTATGTTTAAGTATAGACACTGGTGGTTGCTGACGTCCCGTACAAGGATCTTGTGGATACTCATCGGCTGATTTTTTTAGTATAGAACATTTACTTGGCGATACTGTCGTATGAACATTCGCAGAATGATTTATACATTTTGCTGAATTTCTTGGAGAGGGTACATTAGTTGAATGAATATCAGACTTTTGGCCATGATTTACTGACAAACCAGAATGTGATGCAAGTCTTTCTACCCGTTCCATAGTAGCTCTTGTTAATGCAGTCAAGGCATCAACCCTTCTAGAGACTTCTGAATCACTTTGACAATCCTTACTATGAAATTTGTATAAATATATATGTTATTGTTTATATGAACAAGAAGCATTAAGCAAAAGAATAATTACCTGCTTTGTGATGAGTTACAATATCTCGTACTCGGAAGAGACGTTGATGATGTATTAAGTTTAGAACGACGTGTGTTATGATGGTAATTAATTCGTGACGAACCAAGTTTTGATTCAGTATTCTTTTTTTGTAAACTAGTAGCAGTCTGACGAGAAGCACCAGTATCGGAAGACGATATTGTTTCAGATATGTGATTTTGTTTACTGGATTGTCTTGAATTTCTTCTTTCATTACATTCAGCTAAAAATGAAAATTACTTTAAATAAAAAAAACTGTAAATTTGGGAATGTATACAACATATACAAAATTGGATATACACAATACAAAATGATGTACTAATGATAATATTAAATGTACGTAATTAATGAAATTTCTACTACATGCTTTATATAAAACTAAATTTCTATTATGATTTATTTGCTTACAATTAATTAAACGATCTGCTGGTACTGCCTCTATATTGTTTGATCGATTTAGATATGATTTTCTTTTATAACTTTTATCTCTTTCTCGAACTGGATTCATTGCATTACCATTGTCCGAAGATACTGGATTGTCCTGTACATGCATATATTGTTACCACCATACATAAATATACAAATTAAATGTTATGCATAATGATTGAATGATGTTACTACAGTTATTATATCCAAGATTACTTTATGTTAATTTTATAAATTTACATCAAAGTACTCACTATTTTAGTAGATAAGTTTGCACTTAATTGAGAGCCCGAAGATGTAGAAGTTTCAGATATACCTAATTTTTTTGATGTATTGCCTAAAAGGAAAAATGTAATGAAATATTAGAAAACTTGACAATAAGATTGAAACAATTGAAGAAAAGAAATCATAATTGTTTTATGTTAAAAACAATGTTTGCCAGCCTGTTTTCCAGCCGGCAAGCTAGCCAATGTTAGAAATAATATTAATTAATAAAAAGATACTCACTATTAGATGATACAATAGAAGCAGCACGTAGCCTAGAAGCCTTAGTTTCACGTATCTGTGTTACCTTGTGTAACGTCAGATTTTTGTGTTGATCTTTATTTTCTAATTTCTGTGTTGTTCGATTAGGCTTTTCCAACATGTAGCTATGTTTTTTATCCCCTATTAGTTGAATTATAATTATAATGTATTAATATCGCTATAATTCATTCACATTGATATTATAACTTTTAATAGAAATATTTGTCTACTTACAGAAATTGGTAGCATAATAGCATACAAATTTGTAATAAATTATACTTACTATCCGATGAGCAAGGTATTAAATTCTTTCTAGGTCTGCACTCAGTATTTTGTTCATTGCACTGTATTTCATTACACTTAGAAGACGCAGTAGAATTTACACATTCCGACGAATTATTTTCTGTTCCATTTGAAGAACTTTCTCCGCTGGCTGCCATCAAAACTGTTGCACCAGCAGCTACCATTACTAAAAATAAATACTGCATTACACAGAACATTGCCAATTTATCTTGATATTAAGTTTACCTAAATCCATAGTTTTTAAAATTGCATACTTTATAAGAAACATCAATGAGGAAATATATGACATATGTTCAGAAAAAAAAAATCCATAATTACATTTTCTTTTTATAATATATTTCAAAATTGTTCTTAAATCGATAAAAATCAATTTCTTATGTAAAATAAAATACTATTCTTGTATGTTTTAATTCTAATGATCCTCATTATAAAAGTAACATTACGAATACTCTTCCTTGCATAATAAAATCTTAATAATTAATAGACTATGAAATAAATAAAATAATAGTTCGATTTAAAAGTAGAAAATGCGATGAACGCATTAGTTATCTTATATCGAAGTTGTACGACGAAATAAATAAATACGTAAAATTTATATCGTCGAAAATGCAATGAAAAAAAAAAAAATTATTTCGGCAAATAAAGAGAGAAACTCTTTTGTTCTACCTACTGATTTAATGTGTCCTTCCTTATGTTGCAGCCATAATCTTGCTATTAAAAATAAATCTACAAAGAATTCCAAAAGTAGTCAATAATACGGATAAATCCGTTTTATTATCACAGTTATTAATACTTATAAGAAGCACCAATTCGTAAACTACACAATATATGTAAAAAATCACGAACACCAATAGTAAATATCGCGAATTGGAAATATGTTACGATCAACGGAATAATATCATCCCTGGAAATATTGCACGGGTATTACTCATCTGATCACGATTTCTCTTGTAACAGTTAGTTGTCATTTGCAGTTTACGGACACTAGCGATCCACACTTTGTTTCACTGAAAAAGTAACAATTCTAGATGGCGAGTCGTTGATATATTCTCAGCCGTAGGATCCCGACGATAACAGTAGGTAATACAGATTTGATTCCATACTTTGCTCTTCTAAAGTAATTTATCCTATTTCACCTTTGATGCCGATGATACGGACATTTATGTGTGTATTTTATCATTTTTCTATAGAATACAGACTATTGTCAAAAAACGAATATTACTACGTTACGTTTTATGCGTATACACTACGATAACGCAATCTTGATATAGTAGACGGCGCTAGCATCGCTGATCGGTAACGTTTCGTCGAGTATGGCTATCTATGACCAGTTACATATCGATGGTCGCACCATTGCTTACATGCTCTTCGCAGCCTGTTTGCCAGCCAGCCAGCTAGCCAACCAGCTAGCTAGCTCAACCAACCAGCCAGCCTGGCACGGTAAATGATATCTGTGTGCGTGTACGAGGCTAAAAGTGCCACCCTTCTGTACTCGTTATTGTTATCAACATCGCGTCACGATTCACCCGGTCGCCGCGAACGTCCGTCGTTTGCCGGCCATTGCGTGCTGCTGCCACCGCTGTCCCGCATACATTCTCTTTCAACACTCGCACGTGTGCGCGTGTTAAGGAGGCAGCGTGTGTGTGCGTTCCGCGATTTGCGTTCGCGTATCCCCCCGAAAAGATGGCCGCCATGAAAGTGTACGGTGGTGATGTTGACGTCGTTCGCAACAAGGCTGCGTTACGTCCTCGGAAAGCGTGAGGAAGGAATCGCGATAACTCGAATGCGCTTACCGCAGTCGCGGTGGAATTGTGGAAAGAAGAGAACGGTCTTGGGAAGAGCCGAGGCCTTCGGTAAGAGCCGCCGGCGGCGAGTGCGCTATTCGTCGCGAGGTCTCTCTCGCGGTGCACGACGACAAGAAGGAACAGGAAAGAGAGAGGAGCGTAATAGCTAGCAGCCGTGTAACCGTGGACGACGACACGAGAAAGTCTCAACCGAGATAGTGCACAAGAGGAAAACTACAAAATTTTAACGTGAAAACGCCGGAGAATTCGAAGGTGGGACAAAGGCGAGTGGGAGGAAGGAAACGAACGAAGAGGAGAAACAGAAAATCCCCCGGAAGAGATCAGAAACGTGACTATCATCGTCGTCTTCGCCGAAAGGGTGTTCGGCGAGGAGTAAACGGATGAGGAAGAAAGACGCGCGCGATAAAAAAAAAGGTGTCAGAAGCGATAGAGGAGAGTAGGACGTGAGAGAGAAAGAGAAAGAGAGAGTGAGGAGGTGATAGAAGAGGAACGGCGGGCGGGAGGGAGGGGGAAGAAGAAAAGAGAGAGAGAGTAGTGGAGGAGTGAGTGAGAGAATGAGATAGGGGGAGCGCGTGGAAAACGGGGGTGATATACGCGAGTGAGTTGACGGGTAACGCGGGTGGTGCGCTTTGGTGCCGCGAGTGAAAGAAATGCGCGCGTGAGAGGGTGTCTCTTGAGTTTCCCTCGGCGTGCTCGCCACCGATATAATATATCTTTGTCCTCGGTAGTTTTATAACGCGAGGAACGACGAGCGTGTCCGAGGCGTCGACGCGCGAATCGAAAGTTTCGTGCTTTCGAAGGAGGGACGGCCATATTAATCCGTAGAACCCGCCGTCGAAGCGTACCCGAAAAGAATCAAGAGTGTGTTTCTTCCAGCATTGGATTACAAAAGGCTAATCGCAATTCGAAATTGAAAAACCTGTCGCCGCGTATTGTGGTGCGCGCACGCGCGTAAGTTCTCCGAACGACTCGTAAAAAGCAAGAAGGAACGACAAGTTATACGCACCGTTCGGTTCCACGTCCTTTCGGATGACGGTGCGTATAGCTGGTTCGTGCGCGACGGTACGAGCGTGTACGAGCGTGTGCGAGCGTGTGCGAGCTGACTCTTCCGCCGCCCGATGTCCCTGTGCCGTCCTCGTCGTACCGAAGCAAGTCAGCGGTTCACCAACACCAGCGTGTCTTCTCTTTGCTCCAACGCCAGTACCACCACCCTTCCTAGGCCCTATGCTACTCATGTAGTGAGTATTTCGACTTTCCTATTACTCTGTGTATCCTTAACGATATCACCGCAGCTTTCTTCTTTCTCAATGTCGTTCACTCTTTCTTACTACCATATTGCGCCTAGCAATGGCAGTCTTTTATCGACTATCGCTTTATCTCTTACTCCGTTTCCTTTGCCACTTCCTCTTTTCCATAGATAAGCTTTTATTAGAGCTCGTTGTAATAGTACCGTCTTGCGATACTGGACAATACTTTCGTTTCGTCAGCTGTATTGTTTCTGAGTCATTACCGATAGCTATACCAAGTTACAAGAGTGCTAGGTGGTTGATTCGTTCTTTTGTTCCATTTTTACACCACTTAAGATCCATTACTCCGATCTTATATATTAATTAGATCTATCGTGATCGTGTGATAGTCTGCAAAAGATGCTCTATGTTCTATTAGAATCAGTGACGTGTGATTACCATAAAAAAAAACATAAATCTTGTTGAAATATTAAAGATTAAACCTAATCAGATCTTAAAAGTGATTAAAAGAAAAGGCACGTGCCTTTCTTTGATACAAAATGATAAGTTGCTGTATAATACTAATTGATCATGATCAGGTTTATATATGTCACTTGCATAAGGTAGCGTGCTTATCATGTAACATACATAAGATTACAGCATAATTGGATTAACGGCTACATTAAAACACTAGTACAATCATATTTTTCATCGTAGATCAACTAACATATGTTTATTGCACTCAGTACGGTATAATGTCTGTGTACAGTTATACACAACAAACCTAACCTCTAATGCAAGTTAACAAGTAAAGAATACGCAGAGGAAACATTAATGCTCTATAAACAAACAGTTATGACAGTAAAAAAAAAAAAAAAGCAAAGGATATGTCATTTTGTTCTCTCACTTAAAAATGAACTACTTTTTTCTTACTTAAAAGAAATGACAATATCGATAGAGTAACGAAGATCTCGCAACATAGCTCGAAGATGTCACTGTCAAATTCAAAAGAGAGAACAGAGAGAAAGAGGGAAAAAGAAGCAAGGGAATTCTAAAGAGTCGAATATTTTTCTCTACTACCGGTCGAGCGTTTAATATGTACCGAAAATGTATACCTAATTTACTTTTTTTTTTTTTTTTCACTGCACTTCCTTTACTTTTTTTACGCGTTGACATTTTACCTTTCTTTTCTTTCGCTTTTCCGTTCTTCGAAGTTTTATCAACGAAAGATAGATTCGTATTTCGTGCATAGGAAACGTTTCTGGCCCGGTACTATGCCGTCCTCTTTAAATCCTGCCTTCTACCACCACAACTCGGTCTTTTTATTCCGGTTCTCGAAGGCGGTCGAGAGTACTTCGTATTTCGTGCTAGTGGCGCTACGACGACGGCGCGTGCGAGGTCCGAGCATCTCTCTCCCTCTTTCATTTCCCTACCCTCTCTTTCTCTTATACCGTTGATTCGTACATTTTTCTCAGACTCATAGGGCGCGTGCACCGCGTATTTTACTACCGTGTGCATGTAACGTCTATACGCCGCGCCGATCGCGCGGGTTCAACGTCGAACAATTTCAGTGTCGTCTTCGGTATTCATTCAAATATCCTTTTTGTTTTGTTTGTTTTTTTTTTCTTATTCAATAAAATATGGAATGTGCATTTGTTTATTTCATTTATAATTACACGTTACACGAGTGTTCCCCAATTTGCAGTCTGTGTTCTAAAAGTTACCGAGTTATACATAACTATTCCATGTTGTCTACCATTGACAGAAGTGATTTATCTCTTAGCAATAGAAGAATACTTAAACTTTTAATAAACTGTTCCTTTCCTATCTCTCTATACTCCATTCCTATTTGTTAATCACTCGGTGATAGAAATTGTTTTTATTCTTCTCCGTTCTCAGCCTCCCTTTAATTTGATTCCACGTTGTACGTTCAGTGTTCGCGTTAAAATTTCACACTTTTTTTTTTTCCTTCGCATACTCTCAACATTATAACATATCTATGTCATATTCACGAATAATTGCTTCGAATTAATCAAATATTCGCGCCAAAGTCGTTGACTTCGGTCTCGCGATTTTCTCTCGTCGGTAACACGCCTGTGATGGTAATGACTGCGACGGTCGGATGATAGAACAGCTGGGAGGAGTCGGAGGAGAGTACTATTTCATTGACAATTACATAACGATCTAACCAAGTTCAAGTACACTCGCGTGATATTGGCAGTAAATAAAAGATCTAACCTCACTTTTTCCGATTGTCGACAAAAGTATTTTTCCTTCTTTTGATACTCCATAAAAAAAAGAAAATGAATACTGTTTTTTTTTTTTTTTTGTACTTGTGATCGTTCTACGAGATCTTCGAAATATCATTTGTAAAGCTCTAATAAGATTTCACGGCTTAGCTTTATCTTATCGGCTATGATTCCTTTAATCTCGTCTTCCCGATAATGCGAAGACACAATTTAATTTGCAATTCACACGGTGCACGAGAGATTCGTTACCGAAAGCACGCATACATCCATACATATGTATGTATACGGACACTTTCGAAAGTAGATACGCGTACGGAATAGTCGGAATAGTAATTCCGACACAATACGATTGTCTCTCGTTAATCGTGCAAATAGGTTGAGTCAATTTTGAGAGCCGATTTATAATCGCCGTAGATGCATGCCCACCGCGTTCTCGTCGTTATATCGCTTTTCCGATGAATAATAATCTCGTCCAACGTGCAACATCGTTTCGTACGTTTTTATTATTTTCCTTCCTCGTTCACATTCACTGAAACAGGACGAACACCGATCGTCAAACCGATAATTTGCAAATCATAATTCTCATTGGTATAGAACCGCGATATTCAAATTATATAATTGATGCATTTAGAAGTCGAATTATTTAACCTCTTCAAGACCAGATTTTTAATTTAAATAATAATAAAGAAATTGTTTACATTTTTCTTTATGACAAATAAAGAAAACAGGAAAAATAGAGTTCACATTTTGTAATTTTTTTATCATATATTTTGCTGTTATTACTAATGTTTGGGATTTATTTTTTGATTAGAAAAATAAGTAAAAAGAGTGAAAATAGCTTAGTATTTTAAACTAAATGTCTGTATATGTCGCAGATGATCAGAAGAGGTTAACGCGACTCGGTCGGTGCGAATACGCTTTACATATCTGTAATTTTTAATACAATTCGGTCGTTAAAAAAATAATGGAATTAGGAAATTACGTGTTTTCTAAGAGGCTTAATAATGAATCACACTTAACACTCGCAGATAAATAGTACGTTCCGATAGAAATGTACTCATATAAGTATATCGCGTGTCTTGCTTATGCATCGAGTTCGGTGAAACGATCGTGATTAAAACGGCACAGAGCTCGTTTGCGCATATTTGAAGATAAAGACACGATCGCTGCGTGAGGTGAGATAAAAATGCACATACGTACACGGTGGGATAAAATGAATTTCGTCCGATTGGGTTTATTTATGACTTTCAAAGGAAATGATTGTTTTTTTCTTCTTCAAATAATATATTCATTTCCTATTTAAGTTTATCGTTTGTCAATTTTCTAAAAATAACATTTAAATGGCTAATTTAGTTTTGCCTCGATCTGTACATCGCATGTTCCTCAAAAGCGTGCGATGCGGTTCTTTCCGTTGAATCGCGTTACATTGAATAAGGAGAGGCCACACGTATATATTCCCCTATACTGGGTGGCCCATCTGACTAGATTCGAATGTTACAAAAATTGCATCGTCGTTTTCGATGATGCAAAAAATCGTTCGAGGAAGAAAAAAAGATAACAAAATGAAGAAATCATCTCAGACACGAGTTTTTCTGAAAATTGCTTTCTTATCGACATTTTGGAGTGTACAAGAACGATAGACACGAAAGAGAGAAAATGAACACAAATGGATAAATGATTCGAAGACTCGTCGAAGCACGCGTAACCTTATCCGATTATGGGTTTCAGCTGATTACATTTACCGACTAACACGGTAAGATAAAAGAAAAAAACGACTGCAAGGCGAATTGTCGATGACCAACCATCTGGCCTGCATCGATGCAACGAACCTTTTTTCCCATTCGTAACTTTATATTGGAAATAGCGGCATATTTGAAAATGGCTCACAGTTTGTTGGGGATAGGGATGCAAGTAAGAGAAAATATCGATATTTTTGTCGAAGTCTCATAAATATCGATAATCGATATATCGGTTATCAGAAGCTGATATTATCGATATTTAAAAATTTTTGGAAACTAAAACAAAAAGGTCTTTCGTTCACAATTTTTTTATTGTTATATATATATATAATTTTTTTAAATCGATTTTATCGATATATCGTTGCAACCATAGCCTAAGGGTGATTAGAAAAAGAATAGAAAGAATCTCGATGCGGCAACCTCTCTCCCAGATAAGAGGATTCGTGGTTTCTACATCGGATGTCGTTGCAGGATATAGCAATTGCACCGAACTGCAGTCGAACTTATGTATAACTCTTGGCTCACGAGTAGTGGCGTAAAAATAAAAATCACACTAATTCCGAAAACGAGGTTGAAACTTGTGGCGAATCTTTTCTTCTCCGTCTTTCTTATTTCACATTTAGTGTAAAGCAGTCGTTCTGATTTTCCTCACGCGTTTCGCTCGAGGATCTTGAGCACCGATGTAAAATCAAGAGAGATCCACGTCTTGAAACCGTCCGTACTCGTGTAATGAATCGCGTATATCTCGCAGCATCGCTACGCCGTAACACTAGAGAGAAAACTTTGAAAAGGGCCGTTGCTCGGAAAGAGCCGAGAGCTCTCTGAGAGAGCCTTAAGAGAGAGAGAGAGAGGAGAAAGAAACAACGTGCTTGGAGAACTCTGCTAGGGAAAAGAAGCTATTATTATTTTTTCCCCTCTTCTTCCTACCCTCTTTTTGTCTTCTTTTTATTCTTTAAAGCTGTTATATCTCCTTTTTTTTTTTACTTTGTCGCTCGAATATGGATCTGAAGTTACGATGGGAATAATTAAACCGTTCAAAAGTCAGTGATTAGTCACATCCCGAGTATAAAATGAATCTTTGATATTATTTCTGAATAATTATGCTAGATTGTAATACTTATATAAAAAATCATTCTCGAAGAGATTACAAAGAAAAAGAAGAAATAAAGAAAGGTAAAAATCGTTATTTCAAAATCATAAATTCTCAGAGTAGAATCCGTCGAGAACGGGGAGCCAACATGGCGCCCGAGTAATTGCATTTTTCTTCCTCAGACGGAATCCCCCATGTCGCTCGATGATATTCTCGAATAGGTTTGGGTTTTTCTTTTTTTCAACAAGGAAGAAGGAATCCCCCCCCCCATTCACTTTAGTTTTCTCGGCCCACATTTTTTTCCATACTTTTCATGGCCTCCTATTTCTTTTTCACTTCCCCATCTGTGCTTTTCTCCCTTCTTCTTTTGCCTTTTTCCTGTTTACCAACGTATCGCCCGATTTGGATACATGCCAATCTCGTGGCTGTCGACGCGAGCTGAGAGGCAGGAGTAACGACGACGAACTTGGGATCGATAGACTCGATTTTTACCCTTATCTTATTTCTTTCTCCTTTTTTTTTTATTGTTTCGTTAAATAAAAAATTTCTTTTGAACGTAATAGAGATCGAACGTAAATTAAGATATGCGTATATTAGCACAGCTGATCGTTAGAACGAACAGTCTTCTTATCATTCTTCAATGAAAAAAAAAAGATTTATGTCAAATCGATAGACGAGTCTAATTAAAAGAGTTCTTAAATGAAGTTTGCATCGACAAAAATCATCTTGGTTGATAGGTCCTCCTTTGAAACATGTTAAATGGTTATTAAACGATAGGAACGGGTACATAATGTATAATACAAGGGATAATTCGTTCAGGACGCGAATCGGCCGCTTTACGTTAAAGTTCTCTCTTTCTTTTTAAAGATTCACGATAATAGCCGCGCTCGTTTATCCGAATGGATCCTTAAGGAGAGATACCGAGCGTATTCCTTGCAAATTTCCCCCCCCCTGCTCACTGTTTATCCTTCCTTCCTATTTTTTGAACCTCGAATTAACGAAATTAATCCTCCGCCATGTTTACTTCGCGTTGCTAATTATCGTTTACCCATGATTCAAAAAAATAAATCCGCCTGGCTGGCTCAGATCTTTTCGTATTATAAAATAAAAAGAAAAATTGCAGCTTCCTTTCTTTATTCATGCAAGCCAGCGAAATTCTTTTGGAATAAGTAATTATATCATTTATATATTTAAATGGATAGGAAAATATATCAAAAACAGATTTGATGGCCAAAAAAAGATCTTTTGTAGTATTAATTAGTGAATATAATAATAAAAACATTTGTGAACGAAAGACCTTTTTGTTTGAGTTTTCAAAAATTTTTGTGAACATTACGTCTACTTTTTTCTTTCGGTTGGTAGGATTTTCGTACTATTCGAGACTTCACAAAACTTTCAGTTTCCTCGTTCTCAAAGTATCGTGTTATGGGAGGGCTGTACCTTGACAGAGAGGAACAAAATGTCGGTTCTGTTTGGTCAATACAACGAAGAATGCCAGTTAAGAATCCATGAAAGCAACCCCTTGTTAAACTGGCCACATTAAAGGGCTACAACACTAGTGGCAGAAGAGAAACGTATCTGGTATTAATCTTGATTGTTTTACCACAAATCAACGATATGCAATAATTCGATCGACGTTCGTTGTTACCTATCTACCACAAGTCACGCACCGTCACGCCAAGAATTTTAATTAACACCAGTACCGATTTCGACATTACGCGCTTTCCCCCACCCTTCGCGTAATATCGAACATGGCGCACGCTCTGGATAATTATCAGTATGAATATTAAAGGAAAAAGAAAAACACGAGTAGATTTTTTATATCGATCGATTACATTTTCCTGTAACATTTTTATTTTTCTTATTAAAAATGAAATATGTCAGATAACATATGATATTCGGTAATTTGGAATGTTTTGCATTCAAGACTAAATGTATAACGTAGTATTTGATTTTGTAACGTTATTTCAAAAAGTAATCAATTACGTATAGAAAGCTCCTCGCATCTAATTCGGTTCGACCGATCTCACGGAAATTTCTTTTCGATGATTACGTCAATACAATCAAAGATTCACGAGGTAAAGTATAGAAATTTGTGAAAAGAAACAAAACCGTACATCGATATACATCCTCGTTATCCAAGATCGAAGGTTAGATTCATCTTTCTATTCATAATTCGACGTTTGAGAATTGGGACGTTATAACTTTCGACATTCGAGAAGAAAAAGAAACTGTGTCCTTTTCCAATGGCATTTCCACTTTGAAAGAATTAAATTGGGTACACGGATAATACTTACGGGAAGGAGTCTTGCTTTTGAACTCAAAGCACGAAGTAAAAGAGAGAAAGAAATAGTATCCTCAGGATTCGTTAGATTCTCTATCTTCGTCTTTATCTTCTATATCTTTTTCTCTATGCACCTATATAAATGGGACAAAGAAAAGAGACGTATTCAGAGCTTCTTTTCTCGCCAAACAAGATGAGAAACTACGGACAGAAAAGAAAGAAATATGATTAGACTATCGAATCGTCCTCGAAGTGCATTAATTATTCTTAACACCGAAGATAAACGTTTGCAAAAGTCCCGTGACGATATTGTGGTCCGACAGGATGATATTTTTAAAACTCCCGCTAAGCTTTGCCCGCGAACTTGGAAAATTATTGACGAGTGTCGCTTCGTTCATTGAAGTTTATCAAAGTTTGAATATCGTGCAGTGTATGTATATACGTAAATGTTACGATATGCCTCTCGTCTAACGTTACGTCGTTAAAAGTCCAATGGAACGTTGCTCTCGATTTTTATGAGAAGAACGAACGTAAGAATCGAAGTAATCGTAAAGTTTCTTATACATTTCAGAACGAATTGCATCGCGAGACGTTCCTGTGCAAATAAAATTGAAAACTTTCATTTCTATAAGAAAGAGCAACAACCGAGCTGCTTAAAGGCCAAACTGACTAACTCCTTATCGAACAAAGAGTAGGGAAAAACGTTGAAATTTATCAAAGTTAAGCTGGAGTATAATCGTCGAGGCTAACGGTGAATATACGACGTGCTCGAGTTAAAATATAAACTTCGAGGGTAGAACAGGAAGGGGGCGGGTTATTCAAAAAAAAAAAAATAAAGAAAATGTGTAAACGTTCGGTGGAATATTAATGCTAACGGATATCAACTACAAAAACATAATAAAACACGCCATATGTCCTGTCCTAGTAGGGATCGTGCTACGTGTGGAAGGATTACCAAGGCCGATTCTAATTTAGATAATCCTCTTGGCGGCCGTCTCTCTGTCTCTTTCTACGGGTCGTTGCTTTGTTGTAATCCTACCGAAACGTGAAAAAATTATATACTATTAAACACTTCGTTTGAAATAGCTATGAGATATGAGTGAAAAAAGTTGGTTATAATCGTGGAATTAAATGGATATGTACTGTAAACTATATTAGGTAAAGATACAGACACTACCTTGGCTTAGTCCTTCATTGTTTCATTGTTTAAGTCTTTTATCGACGTGTGTCGTTCGTTTCGGGCCAGATAAGTATGACAAATAAGTTACAGAGACTGCACACATATTTATATACTGACACATACTTTATATAACTTCTGCCAACTGACTAAGTTCCAAGATATTATGTTATAAGAGGATTACATATTTTGGATACATATTGAGAGTGAATTTATAATGAAAATTCAATAATTATTCGTAGAAAGAAATTTGACTATATGTAGACTTAAACTAAAAGGTTAAAATTTTTAATTTAATATTTACAGTACCTACCTAATCAGTTATTTTTGGAGTAGGTACCAACATTACAGGTTTATGTTAAACTTGCTTTGGCTGGCACCGACTCCAAAACTAACTGATTAGGTAGGTATCGTGAACACTAAATAATACGTAATATTATTTTTAACTTTTTAGTGTTTTTTGGCTATTTTTCCATCCCTAGGGATACAGCCTATGTAATAAAAAAAAGAATAATTAAAATCGCGTAACATACATGAAAAAAAACAGTTGACTTGATAACCTCTTTTTTGAAGTCGGTTGAAAAAAAAGAATTTCGGCAAAAAGTGTCATCAAACGATTTAAAAGGCGACACTCGCGATTTCTTCCGTAATTTCCACGGTAGCGTCGTATTTATAGGTTGACATTTTACTTTGTATACACCTTTTCACTCTCGGCAACCCGGCGAACGAAGGACAAAGTAAGCAATGGAAGTTACCGTTGCATTATTCAGCCAGAGTTGAATTATGTTAAACGTTGTGCGGACGTCGTCTCGTCTCGCACGGATTCTGCGTGTGGCGCGAATGATTTTTAAATAACCTCCGCGCTTTTGTTTCTCGCTTACTTTCTCATAAAGTTGAATATATCGATTTATACACAACGGAATAAGCGTCTTTCATCGACCGACTCGTTGCGGAAGGATTAAAACTTCCGATAAACTGAGGAAAAATGCAACGAACGAAGTGCCGATCTTTTTCTCGATAATACACACATACATATGTATATACATGCAAATACTTGTACAGGGAGTTAATTAAAACATAAACGATCGAACGAACGAATTACGAACGACATTAAATAAATATTTCGATTTATCCCTTTTGAGGTACTGAAACAAATCGAAACTTGCTAACACGTACAAACACATTTGTAACATTTCTTGATAGTATTACTACCTACCTTACGTAAGTGAGACTAAAAATAAACATATATCCACGTAGCAATTGAAGGGCCAAGTTACAAAAGTCGTTAAGTCCACTTTTTGACTTTTTACAAGCTTTCATTTTTTATCTGATACCACCAACGCGTAGAACATGTCATGCATCAGATAAAAAAGTCCTTAAGTGGGACATACATTTGCAACTTGGCCCTTCAATTGTAAAAATTTAGAGGTACGTCAAAAAATATCCTACCGTAAATATTCACGTATTAAAAAGGTAGAACACTTTTAATACCACTATGCCTCAAAGTGTTATAAAGTAATTCATTATTATCGATAATAGTAATAAAAGAAATGATACTCGATACGATTCCAATATAAAAAAAACGATCTCATGCATCGAAATACATATTTTCGTTGACTGACTCCGAGCAGAAACCACGAGCGAGCCCGAACGACGCGATGCATGCACGTGAATCTATAGACCCCCCCTCTTCTTCTGCCTCCCCTCGAAAGTATCCACACGCATATATCGTCGGTTACCGTCGTGTAACATAACGCACCGTGCGCGTGACGCAGGCAGGCCTTCCACGTTTCGTTGTATCCTCGTCACGAAAGCCCAGAGACCCAGAACGTTTTGGTGCACCCTATACAGGGTGCCCGCTTCCATGTAGTCAAGCGGAGGACTACATGTACACATCAATGACTTGAATCGAAATGTCTAATACCATTTTTCGAAATTCGTCTCAGTTAAATAGTTATTAACTAACAAAGATCGGCCAATCACGGCGAGCAGCGACATGTAACGTTGTTTATTGTGGATTGTTCCTCCTACCGCTTCATCTCTTGCCTAGCTGCGAGCTCGAGTGAACCGCCTTCCTTTGCTAATCGCCGTAATTGGCCGATTTTTGTTAGTTAATAATTCGTTAAGTAAGTCGAATTTCGAAAAATGGTATTAGACATTTCGATTCAAGTCATTGATGTGTACATGTAGTCCTCCGCTTGACTACATGGAAGCGGACACCCTGTATAGTCGTAACCGGGACCACACGAGTCTCACAGGCAGGCTGGCAGCCCTTCGCAATCCAACTGGAAACACATGGCGTCATCGCGTTCGAATGCCGAGCATATGTACCGCATTGGCTGCCATCGAACGAGAGCAAAAATCATCGGAGCGATGCTGCCGATAACGCATCTCTCCGCCATTCGCAATGTCTTCTATGCGTATTCGATGCTAATTATGTTCTTTCTGTAGGGTTTCTCTACGAATTTCTTTCTTTTCTTCTTCGTACAGTCGGTCACAAAAAGATTCGGATATTCTTTAAAATGGAATAACTTTTTTTATGATTGAACCAAACTAAGTTTTTGCAAGAAAATAGAAGGATTAGTTTATCGTCTAAAAAATTAGAATCTTCGAATTTAGAAGGAGAATAGAAAAAGTCAATTTGTTGAAAATTATGACAATTTAAACACTGCCTTTTGTAGATTTAAGTAAGATATTAACCCTTAGTAGCCTGATTTACGAAAGTGATTTTTTTTTTAATATTACTGTGTTTGCTTGAGGGTCTAGATGAAGGGAAAAATAGCTAAAAAATCACAATATTTATTTTACATATTTATTTAGAAAAAAAAAAACAGGTATCAATTTTGATACTTCAGGCATTAAGGCCATAAAGAAAATTAAAAGATTGATATCAAAATTGAAACTCTAGGTTATTAAGGGTTAAGTATATTTTTAGAATATACTTAGATAAAAAAGTTAAAAAAAATCCCTATGTAATGACTATATTACATGATGGCGCGTTAAAAATATAACAACGGTGAGTGAAATAATAGGTATATATCGAAGACATGGTATACAACAGTATACAATAGAAGACGAGTAATGTTACGTGACTGCGGCGGTTAAGCGATAATCTAGAAAACGTATTTTATGCAACTGGCATCGGTCGAGCAATAATTTGTGAAAAAAAAATGCGTATTTTCACGTGACTACCATGAAATATATTAGGAACGTCAGACATAACATAATTCACTGTTATATTCATTGCATTAAGAAATAGCCGTTAACTCGTTTATGCCCTGTGTTGCGAAAACCCACACATTATTTTTTAAAGTTGTAAGTTTTATCCACTACTTAGAAATAGGGTCTAAACAATTCTCTGTCACAACAAACATCCGGTTTTACTCTCTTCCCCTAACTTTTCCCACTCAGTTGCATACTAAATGACTATTTCAATATTTTTTAACATTTTTCCCAGCCAAAATAAGGCAATAAGACTAGTTTCTTACAATATTGTTCGATAATTCCTGAAAAAAAAAGGCCATAAATGGGTTAACATAATGAATAATTGCAGCTTGGTACGTGTCAGGAAAGAAATATGTTCTAAATCTTAAATAAACTTGGTAAATCCGTGTACCGGACACCGGTGACCCCTATAACAGTCAACACACCTTTTAAACATCTGTACACACGCGACAATACTCACGTACTCCTCCTTGTCTTTGTTTATTTGTTCTCCCGAGCGAGAAGAACGCGCGTCCCTGGAATAGGAAGAATCCCAGTGTCTCCTTGGCCTCTCGTTTCACAATTTCGTCGGTCGGTTGGTCGGTGTTTCGCGTTAAGTCGTACGATTTCGTGCTCCGAGTAACGTTACTGTTTACTCGAGAAATAGAACGTCCTACATTTTACGCGGTCTAAGTACAGTCAGGGATGCACCGGTGCTTGAAACCATCTCTATTTATGAATGTATGTACATATGTATGCGTTTATGCGTATATTCATGTATACGTAGGTATACGTGTGTATGCACGCGTTCACGTATTCACGGATGTATGATCGTATTAGTGTATATAGTTTATGTATACCCGAGAGACGTCCACGCAAGTATCTCATATTTTTTTCCTCTTACATCCCTACTCGATTTACACGTATATTTTTATCAGAGATTTTCAATAATTTCTTCATGGTTTACTTCATTATTATTATTATTATTTTCTATAGGAAACGACGCAAAGTTTCTACTCGAGATTCCTACGCGTCCAAGTCGTCAACATCGTTGACTGAGTCGATTCTACCGACTCTCGGGGTAACGACATCGTAATTACTTGTACAATGTTTGCTCGACGTTACGTTTGCTCGTTAATGCGTCACTGCCGATACCGTCGACATTAAAATCGATTCCGGCTAGTCGCTTTTACGTTCGGGAAAATGTGAGCTTTATAAGCTCTCGATGATTATCATTTATCGTTATAAACCGTCCGAATTGAAAGACGGGAGCAATCGTTAATATTAATATAGTTTTATAGTGTAAATGTGTTAATTTATAATTTTACGGTTATAATTTTCTTAAACGAATTTGACCGGGTGAAATTTCGTTAGTAACGCGAGATCAACTCCCGTTAAACGTTAACGCGTTATTTCGTAACGTATATCTCAGCTACTCGGCGTGACATTGTCATTAATTACGTGAGTATGGTTAGAGTGCGCGATCATAATACTGCTTACGTATTAAATACCTACGAAACTTACGAGAGGCAGATCATTAATTTACGTAATTTCGACGGTAAACGTAATACAGGTATCAGATATTACAGTCGAGATAATTAAAAAGTGGTTGCTGCGTTCGGCGTCGATGGTCACTCTTCTCCCCCCACCTATTGCACCATCGCTCGCCATTACGAATCGGTGTAAAATTTTCAAAGGTCGATAATCGATTGAAATTGGCGGGAATTGCACGTATTATTCAAGAATTTGTAATCGTCGCGTTACTTTCTACAAAATGGTACACACGGCTGGTTGTTCGATCCAATCGAAGTTTCTCGTGAAATTGAAGCAGTAACTTTGTAAGAACTTTATTATTACGAGATATTGACAATAAGATGCAGCCAATTGAAGAGATTAATGGATGAACATGTTAAGTGATATTTTTGAAAAAAAATTGAGATTTTCAGGTGGTAGAACATGTTATGGTCTGCTTGAACATTAAATTGCCAGATGTAATACAGTCTATTAAAAACGAATACGTTTTAAAAAAAAATTATTCAAGTTTTTCTATATTATTATTAAACTAGTGTTAAATAACGTTCATTGGTTCTACCAAGTCTTCTAATAAGGCGATTTTTAGTGAAAGAAAGCATGGAATTCTAATAATTTTACAGCTGATATTTTAAAATTTCCTAAATTGTTATTTAACATGTCGATTCACTAAGCTCTTTAATTAATATACGACTTTGTCTATTGACCATGGTAACGACTTCCGTTCTTACAAAATTTATTTCAATTTTCATGCTCGTAACAAACGCATTCGACGACCGTATTTATGTAGCATATTGAACGTACTATATACATACATACATACCTGTCTTATCTGTTATTTATTAAACGCGTAATGCGTCGTTGTATCGTTACGAGCGCTCTCGTCGATACGAGAGCACATCATTGCTCGTTACGGGCCTATCGAACTCGAATAATGAGCGTGGGTCGACTTAGATCATCGTCACGATTCAACGATGGAACGGGTGCGGTTATATACCCATATGGGAACAAAATATAGAGTCGAATATCAGAATGATTAGAATTGAAAATATACTGTATATATAAGATTGAAAATTTATGAAGTAACAATGGTTCGATCATCATTTTTATTCGTATAATAAAGAAGGGTTGTTTCATTTTTACCGATACTGGAGTATGCCAAATTTGTTTTTCTATATTTAGAACGTGTCCTTGCAACATAGTTACGACTACTCCACTCGACAAATCGAGTTTAACGAAGTATGAGAGTAGAGTAGAAATATAATACCACTAGTCATTCGGCACTTTTCGTTATACAGGAGGGATCCGTTATTCCGTTTAAATATCGCGCTCATGGACCGGGTTTCGTAGAGAGGGCGTAGGCGTTCTTATTCTTACTACCACCGTAGTCAAGCTGGAGGACGGTAGGAAAGCTTAAAGGGGATGGCGTACTTTTCATTTTTTTTCTACTTGCTACAATTTTTCTCCTCTTGTTTCTTCTTACACACACACACGATTTCTTTCTCTTCGCCCTCTGTAAAGTGTAGTTCAATTTTTTTAATGTTAGAAATTTAAAAAGAATTCTTTCAGTAATACAATTTTGGAGTGTTTAAAGTACCACAAAACAGGTTCCAACTATAGTGTAGATTCAAAAAAGCAGAAGAAATTTGAAAATTGGGGTAATAAGCTTACGTTCATTTATATTATGATATAAAAAATTCACTGTAAGACTATTTAACACTTTTTTTCAACTACTTATACGTATATATTATTTTGGATTATAAACTTTGCTTTATTATTTTTCTCAAGAACTCCGAGAATAATGTTAGAGGTTAACTTTAACATAGCTTTCTAAAAGTATCTAAATGTATCATAGGTCACCGCGTGAAATACGAGTTAAGAGCCGTCAGCCTCCCCTTTCTTTTCAGATAATAACCCGCATCCTTTTTTTTTTCATCTTTTTTCCTCTTCATCCTTTCTCGCAAACACAGAAGCGTGTGCCTACTTAACTTGGAAATTGGAAATAACGAGAAAACTGACGAGGTTCTTATCTAATGTTTTACATCAAAAGTAACGCGTTCGAGGCTCGTAGTTCGTAGTTCGCGCGCTGTGCGCACGCTCGAGCTCACGTGAGCGCGTAACTTTTTTAATATGGAACGTTCGCGTCGCAGAGAATGTAACGTGCTTTAATTTAGAAAATAACGACGATTTTCTTGTAGTTCAAATGTCAGTCGACGCGTGCGAGTAAAAGAGAGTAAGGTGGCAATAGTGGGGGGGAGATCTAAAAAGAAGAAGAAAGTAACGTAGTGTTTATTACTCCTTTTTTTCTTACAAGCGATTTCTCAGTGCGATAAAATGTTTCTATAGTCATTCCAGTAGATTCTCTCGAATACTCACTTCGGAGTAGCGAACTAAACGCGCTCGTGAAATCCCGAAAGACGAGCCTTCTTATTGCAAATAATACCCTTTCGAATACGATCGCGTTCCCTTGTTTCCCCAAAAGGAGGATACGCTCTGGGAGAAGTAGTGCCGACCCGTAAATTTATCCTAATCGTTCAAACGTCGACCGTTACGGAATAACGTTCAACCTGGATCCTGCCCTTAATATATTTATTTCCCTTCGTCGATCTTTCCTCGTAAAGAAAAGGAAGGAGAAAAATATTCGAAAAAACGTTTTATTTCAACGCGAACGACAATAAATGCGAATGGAGTGTAACCTTCGTATAGCATGTATCAAATTCGTACTGTTATGTCGAAATCTTGTTGTACAGGGATTTTTCTTCATTTTTTAGACATTATGTTTTTAAAGGTACCGAAGACCTTCCAAAAGGTCTCTCCAACACTTAAAAAATTCATATCTCATTACTCCGTTTCCATATCGAAAAACGGACAACGGGACAGTATTCTGCATGCTTTCTTCTTTCTAAATCTTGATCCATACAACAGGATTTTGTCAAAAATCGATGCATCTCGAATTTGTCCGATCAAATACTCGTTCGAAAGGGGAAAGTTTCTTCTTTGCGAATATGCAAGTCGCGTTTCGATAGGATGGCTGGTTCGAAAGATACAGCAGTTTTAAGCTTGAAAAAGACCCATACTCCGACCCTTTAAAGAGTAATTTCTCATCATTGCTTAACGATATCAAAAAACGGACAACGGAACATTATTCTGCATGCTTTGCCCTTTAAAATGAGCTATTAAACATCGAAATCGGCGGTGGTGACCATTTTGGCAAAAATCATGATGCATACATCAGGATTTTTGTCAAAAATCGATGCATCTCGGATTTGCCCGATCAAATACTCGTTCGAAAGAGGAAAGTCTCTAATTTACGAATATGGCAGTGTGGCTTCGATAGGATGACTGGTTAAAAAGTTACAGCAATTTTTCTCTTGAAAATGACCCATACTCCGACACTTAAAAAATTTATTTCTCAACACTCCGAAACGATATCGAAAAACGGACAACGGGACAGTATTCTGCATGCTTTCTTCTTTCTAAATCTTGATGCATACATCAGGATTTTGTCAAAAATCGATGCATCTCGAATTTGTCCGATCAAATACTCGTTCGAAAGAGGAAAGTCTCTAATTTACGAATATGGCAGTGTGGTTTCGATAGGATGACTGGTCCAAAAGTTACAGAACTTTTTCTCTTGAAAACGACCCATACAAAAGACAGCGAATTTTGTAGATTTGTAAGAGAATCTCAGGATTTATCTTGATATTTCATGATGGTGTAAGGGGTGAGGGTGATGCTTAATTTACATGATAAAGCCTCACACACACCAATGCTCGCATTGTAAGCTTTCAACGTTAGGTTAGTCGGTACTCCGAACGAAACGCGCGCGATGCTTCCCGATAATTGTGACGGTGCTTTTATCTTCTCTCTCTCTCTTTCTACTTGTCGTGAAATACGCTCGTAACAATATCTGCTTCTAGCTCGAGGATTCTCGCAAGTCGTTCATTAAACCTCCTATCTTTGGCGAAGAACAAGTGTCCCACAATGTAATCTTTAGGGAGAATACGGTAAACGAAATAAACGAATCGTTTGTTTTTCCCGAAAAACGAAATTAATTCCGTCGTTTCATATTACGGTTAACTTTATTACCGGTTCGTTCCTTTGTAACAACAACAACAGTGTCCGTTAATTTGATTAATGATTACTCGAAACGAAATATCGAATTAATGAATGTATTAAATTAGAAACACGTAATAAAATGTATCGAATTGCAAAATGATATTTTGAACGAACGATATAATCTGTGAAATTTCCCGAAAGATGATAATCGAAAAACGTTTTATATTTGTATTTACAGAGGACAAGATTTATCGTAGAGGTTAGGTCGCTCGCGCGTGTTTCCTAGGGAAATAGATAACCTCGTATACAGGGTGTCCGGTTCCAGGTGGTCAAGCAGAAAACTACATGTACATATCAATAACTTGAGTCGAAAAGTCTAATAGTATTCTCTGAAATTCGGCTCAGTTAACTAGTTATTAACTAACAAAGATCGACCAATCACGGCAAGCAGAGACATTTAACGTTGTTTATTGTGGATTACTCCTCCTATCGCTTCATCTCTTACCTAGCTGCGAGCTCGAGTGAACCGCCTTCTTTTATTAATCGCCGTAATTGATCGATTTTTATTAGCTAATAATTTATTAACTAAGTCGAATTTCGAAAAATGGTATTAGTCATTTCGATTCAAGTCATCGATGTGTACGTGTAGTCCTCCGCTTGACTACTTGGAACCGGACACCCTCTATAGCATTCATTTTTAAAACAAGTTAATGCTCCTCTCGTGCATTTCGTAGCCCGTTACGTTAAAGAGGAACGTATAGTGTATATCAGAGACGCTACTATCCAGTTCATTATCTTTCATTCACCTTGACCTACGCTCATGACAAATATAACCAGCTCTTATCGCCTTGACCTACTCACAAAAAAATCACCCACGCGGTACTTTCGGTTACACGATACTTATGGACGTTCGCGAGAGCGAGATTATCGAGCTGAAAAGTGCACGTTCCCCGAAGAACGCGAAGAAATTTCGTTCCTTCGAGCTATCTGACAAACGACGTCGTTTTTGCTGGAAAGAACGGGTGAAGGGAGTCGAGAATCGAGTTTCTATTCACAACAACCAAAAAAAAAAAAATAATCTTTTTAATGGACGATAGAAAACGCGTAACGTTCTTTCGGAGAAAAACTCCTCGTCCTTTGTGAATATTCAAAGGCAGATTACTCGAATGTAAATACACGGAAAAGAGATCAGATTGCCGTTCGTACCGGGTTGTTTATTAGTAGAAATGTACAAAAAATAAATCAAAACGAAGGTTGTGAAAAGTTGTTCTAATTCTTGCGACAAAAAGTGTCTTTTGTTGTTCGTTACATATACTCACATGCTCGAAGGACTATTTAACCTGTTTGAAAGAAGATTAAAAACGCGAAAACGCTGACTAATCTCCCATAACTTCGTACTTTAAAATACATAGATACGTTCGTTGCACGTAGCATACGAAGCATTACTTTCTACGAAATAAATACACTCTCTCTAACGTATAGTCCATTACAATCGCAATAACACGTCAATCGCGGAAAATTTTTCTTTCGAATATCGAACGCGAGGAAACTATCTCTATACTCGTCCCACAGTGATGTTTGCTCTCTCCGGAGATCGTTCATTTTTTATTTGCCGTAAAACTGCAACGAACAGCATTCGTCTACCACTACTACCGTACTGTCGTTTGTCCCGTCACGACCAAGAAAGTGCATCGACGTACGGAATTTAATCCGGACGAAAAAAAGTGGAAATAAAAGTTTGAGCCTTTAATCGATCGACCCGAGCTGGTTTCATCCAAATTTTCTTTAGCTATCGAATCGATACTTGGTTCAATCTTTACTATTCTCGTCCAACAATAATTTTTTTATAATATGTAAAGCAGAATGAGTGTTCTTAAAAATTGCATGAGTATAAGAAAATATTTATTATAAACATTTTTATGGAATATGAATTAGTTGCCAAGAAAAATCAAAGACACGGTTAAAACATTGCGTGTCACGTCATTCATATATGTATGACACGTAAAATTTTACTAGAAGTTATTTATTATAATTCATAATGATATCTGTTTATTATAAAACTTATTTCAAAGCCACAAACCAACAAATGATAAAATATTTCCTGTTGGCCTCTGGGAGTATTTATATAAAAATCAGCTTGGCACGCAATGTGTTAAAATAAAAATAAAATCAAAGACATAATTAAAATAAAATCAAAGACATAATTAAAATAAAATCAAAGACACGGTACAAATAAAAACACAAATTCAAAAAAAAAAATGTATATATTTCTCCTAGGGGTAAGATGTGGAAGCAAGGCTAATAGCTGGAAAACGGTTTATCCGAAGGTCTTTCTCTCTCTTCCCCTCTCACTTGTTTGAACGCGTTCGAACGAGCCCAAGCAAAGGTGCATTTAACCCCGTACTACCCGAGGCACCCTTCTTCTCGCCCTTTCTCTCGAGATTAGACGATCGTGGCCGGTAATGAGCTTTCGAGACTCCAAGACTAAACGCATTATTCGAGAACTTAAGCCTCGAGAAAGCACTGCGTTTTCTTACATCCACTCCCTCGATCGTTCGCAAGAACGTGAGAGAAAGAGAGAGAAAGTGAGAGGAAGAATTTCATCAAACAAATTGACCTTTGGCCGTTAGCTTCGTTACGTAGTACGCGAAAGATTCGATATTCGAGATAATGCATGAAATTAATTTTGTTTAAATATGTTATTTTTGTTGTTGTTTTATCTTGAGTGTTTTTTGTCCATGCTTAATATAAAATCGAACGTACAGTAGACAATTTGAATGATCTAGGCGGACAGAATAGAATTTATGATTTTTTTTACATTATTTAACTTTTTATATATATGTTTATAGTTCTGGAAGATAAAATAAATGCATATTAATAATAATAATAATAATTATAGTGATTATGACATAATGATAGAAATCAGAGAAACGAGATAAAAAAAAAAATCATGAATTCTATTCGGAAGAATTTTATCTGCTCAGATCGTTCAAATTAATCACTCTAAAACGTGTCGAACGGTAGAAATAAATAACAGATAATAATGTATAAACAACTTGTGAGAAAGAGGTTAAAAACATAAAAATTGTCAATGATTCGACGATGTTAATTAATCCCAGGTTGTAGGAGTTACGGGAGAATCGCGACAACGGCAACAAGTGGTCCTTTGTCGAAAGGAGAGAAAAAAACGCGATAAATCCCTTTAAAAGACTCCTTTGTCATTCTCCTGGTGTCGTCGTGCAAACGCCATCGCCAGAAGCGCTTTATCTCGTTAAGTAATATTTTTCGAAAAAAACGTAGCTTTTACTCTCGTTGCGCTGTTGACCTTTCGAAACATTTGATCCTTTTTTGAAATATTTTGTAGTCTCGTTAGAAAGTATTCTTTATTTTTTAGAGAAAGTGTTCAGCGAAGCTTCTCCTTTATATTACTCTAATTATCGTGTTATACGAGGACTCCGGAAAATTGGATACGTAACTAACGAAACACCCTGTACGTTCAAATTCGATTCGAGCGAGAGCTCATATAACGGCTATCTCGAATTCTCGATGAATATATCGGAACGGCCGCTGGAGGATGATACATTTCCGTTCGCAAGCGTATCGAGCTTCAAAATATTTCTTTTTTTTTTTTTTCTACGAATATATTTCTATTCAATTCGAACTCAGCGATAAAATATATGTTTTCCCGTGACAGCAGTTCACGTGGCCCGATTTTTGTCACGTTTTGAATCGTCCAACAATTGGACCATAAAATACGGACACTTGCAAATCGGTTTTTTTTCGGCACTTTATTTTCGTCAGATAATATCCCACGTTTAAATGTATTATACCTACTCATATTTCTAAGTTTAACCATTTAGTATGTAACCTTGTATCCAGTTAGAATAAAAAAATTCTCTAACGTGAAAGTCATAGGATTAGAACTATGTAACTTTAAAAAAAAATGTTACTATATTTTACGTTTATTTAGAATTAATGGAACATATTTCCAAAGCTGGATAATGTAACGTTAACGTAACACCTTCTATATACACAAGGAAAAATAATTCGTATGCGACACGCTACGATGAGTCGTGATTTTTAAACATCACGAGTTCCTCTTCTCGTCATCGCGCAAGCGCGCGCGCGCGTGAACACATGCAACTACGAGAAGAATTAAAAGATAATCGTAGATCGCGTGACGAGCACCGCGTGAGTCACTTTCTATGTCTTCTTTTTTATTCTCGATCACGTTCTTCCGACGACGCCATCTTCAACTTTTTACTACCGAACAAGTAGAGTACACTTAAGTCGTATAACGACAAATTTTAACTAATAACGTTGTTTACAAACGTTTACAAGTGCTTTTACGTATCAATTTACATTTTTGCACACGTTTGTTATGCAGAAATCGATAGATAAGAGAGAAAAGTGAGGGAAGGGGGGAGGGGATCTGATTTAATTCCGTAAGACCAGTGAGAATAATTGGTATTTGTCACGAAGGAGAGAAGACCGCATGAAGAAAAAGGACGAGTGATTAATCTTACGTAGAAGGAAACGAAAGGTGAACATTAAATTCTACGTAACGATATCGAGTCATCTCTGTTGTTTTAAACAATTTTTCAAGATAATGCACAAGTAACAACCCCTATAAAACAATTCCCTTAAAAATGATATATGATTATTATACTATGCTGTATTATTAGTTAATTACATTATTGTAGTGTTATTTAATTTATTTTATATTACTTTAAATAATGGAGTAAATTCAGATATATACACAGTAATACCATTCACACTCTATACTACGAATACGACACCGGTATCTCGCGAATCTATTCAACGAAATTGAAATACTCAAGGCAAACCTGGCCGAAGGCCCTCTTTCTCTCGCTTCTTCTTTCGAGCTTTCCGTTTAAAACGTGGAAAACACCCAGGACGTTTGTACATCGGGGTAATATCGTCGTAAAGTAGAAAGAGATGTTCCGCGAAACGATCGAAGTTACATGGGATTGAAGGAGTTTATTCGAAAGAAAACAGAAAAAAACGAAGAAGAGGATGTAGAAGAAGAAAGGAAGAAAAAGAAGAAAAAGAACGGGAGCGTTCTATCGCTCAAAATAGATCGTCAATTCCATTTCTAGAATATATCCTGCTGTTCGTCACGGAGAAGAGCAATCGATCGAAAGAATATGCTTTTGCGCCGTGCTTCCTACCTACGGATTCATACGTCTTAAATAAATCGACTCTGATATTTCCAATTTAAGGAAGAAACGATCTCCGGGTGTCCTTTCTGTTTTTCTATCTTCTTTCCTCGCCTGCTCTCGTGCTTTTCTAACTTGAAGTGTATCGAAATTAATGCTATCAACTGACACTCCAAAGCTTTTTTTAAATAATAAAAATAGAATATATGTATATCTTTATACGTGATTCTATCTTACGATGGACGGTAGTTTTCGATTGCTTCCTTTGGTATTATTCTAAATTCGATTTATATCAAATGTGATGTAAATAATTTGAAGTTTTATTTTAATCAGTGGATTCTCTATCATTTCACTCCTGAAATTAAAAAAAAATATTCCGAAAATAAGAATTCACGGTAGAGGTTTCTAATTATCGTGTTACGATAATGTAGGAAATTATTCACCTGGGATATAAAAAAGAAATTCGAGCCTCGAAAAATGAAATTATTGAAAATTTGGATTTTGCTGACTTGATTAGAGTATTTATCGATAAAAAACCGTAAAGAGTACAATTTTATTAAACTTTTGTAAATTGTAATCCCACGAAAAACGTATGTTCTTAAATCGTTATAAACTTGTAACAAAAAAAAAAAATTAAAAAATGGAAAAAGTGACTTCCCTCTTAATTCGCTATAAATCTTTCAACAATTAATAAAAATATGTGAAGATAAGATTCTCGAGGAAAGCGTTTTTTTTTTTTTTCCAAATATTGTCTTAAACTCTGTATCGATTATACACGACGGGCCGCATTTTAAATCGGGAGTAAATAGAATGAACGGGATTGAACGTAAACCTTTATCGCTTATTCGATGAACGTTTATCCCTTTTCAAGCGCATAAAAATGGATCGCCGGGCTATTCGACGAGCCGAGCGAGGATTATTCGCGTGGAATTCATCCGGGCACGGGACTTTGAGCTTTGAAATTCCTTTCCGCCGATCCTGCTAGCCAATTAGAACGATGACGTATGTGTCAATACTATTACGAGACCGAAAGGAAAAGGGGGAAATTTAAATGGAGAAGATGCCGTTATTTGCCGTTAACGGCCGAGAGCGACTTTACGATATCATCGCTATCTCCCATCCTTCTTTATTTTCCACGTAAACATAACATCAGCCCTTCTTTTTTTCTTTTTGTAAACAGATAGGTAGCTCTCTTCAAAAGCAAAGAAAACGATTGAAATAAATAAATTGCGATACTCCTTTGAAAAATATCTCTCAAACTAGATTACATCGATGAAATTTCAAAAAAAAAACAAATACCAAAAACACATCCATTAAAAAATCAAATCGTACTCTGATCGAAGATGGCATCCTAGCTCGTTACGCGGGAACTCTTAGCGAATTGAAATGTCACATGACGCGTAACACGATATAGCGCGATAAATAACAACTATTTTTAAAATAAAAAACCACCGCACCATCGTTCCATAGAATAATGCGTATAAAACGCAGAGATGTCAAGGGGAAAAAGAGGAAAGAATAAAAAAAGAGAAAGGTGATCGATCTCGTACGGAAGTGATCCTAACAAAACACGAGAGAGTTGATATGTCGAAATTATTGTCGGTTACAGATGGTAGAGGCACAGCAGCCGCCATTGGTGCTCGATTCATAGTGTCGCAGCGTTCCTCTTCGCTTCTTGGCTTAGCGATTGTGACCGTGGAAAGGTGTTGCGTGCTGGCCCATTTGGACGAACCGCAGGCTAGACAAAAAGAGAGAGAAAGAAGGGTGCGTGATCGTACGCTAGCGTGTTGGGTGAGAGGGTAAAAGGTAGCACGTGTGGTGGGTGGTGGGGTGGGGAAGCGTGAGAAGAGAAAAAAGGTATTAAAAAGAACAACGGAAAGAGAAAGAAGGATCGCAAGATTGACAAAAAGAAGAAGTAAAAAGATCGCTTGCTGATGTCCTCCAGGAGCAAACAGCTCCCGGTAACACCACCATCTCCACCACCAGCATCACCACCACCACCACCACCGCCTCTTCCGCCACCGTAGCAACCATAATCATCAACCGTGCTAAGACCAACTGGCTAACTCTACTAGCATATCATCATCACCAACAACAACACTATCACGATCAGTAGTTGCTATCAACGGGCTAACGTCAACGGGAAGACAAAGATATAGATAAAGAGAGAAGGACACTGTTACACCCATTGTCCTCTCTACCAGCAGCAGCCCTTTCTCTAAGCCCTTCTAATCGTCGCTTCGTTTGCACACACACTGCTGCTGCTTCGATCTTCGTGTACCCGTGCTGTACCGACGATCGACACAGCTCTGAATGTCTTCGCACATACAAAAGTCGTGCGTGGTGAGGACACAAGTACTATCTTCTAGGCAATCTTTTTCATTTCTTGCTCTCTTTGTTTTCTGGCATTCGATCATTTTTACACAGTGTTCTCTAAAAATTGTGTTATATGAGGACTTCTATGACAAAAATATCGTGTTACATGAGAATAAACCGCATCATGATCGATCTGGTGGACTTGTTCGATACACAGTCTTTGTTTATCTGGATGATAATTTTTTTTTTTAAAAGAGAGAAAAAGAGAACGAAGTAGCAATTAACGGGTTGTATCGATCAGTGTCGTATCGATAACGTAAACGTAAAATAGTCATGTATATAAAACATGTGTGTATATGTTTATACATGCATGTATTCATACGTAACAGTGGCTATAAAACAGGGTGACTACCTACGCGAAGTTGGCCTCTTTTTTTTTAAATTATGTTTTTCCAAGTGATCCATATGTGTTTAGCCTTGCTCTGTGTTATTACAGAAAATTGTGTAAATGTGTAAAACGCGAAAAAAATGTTTTTTTTCTTTATAAAAAAGATAAGGGGTTAACGTCAAGCGAGCATTTTATTATCCGAGAACGACAAGATGAACTCCTTTACCCAGATTCATTGATGGCATCTTTCTTACAACGTATTCTGCACAGTGAGAACGACTCATTGTTTCTGCTTTGTTTTCCATACGTTGGTACGACACCGTTATACAAGTCAATTCCGTGCCGGATCTCTCGAGTTGCGGGTGCCCCTTGGCGAAATGCCAAAATAATGTCCTGCCGAGTTATAACGAGAAAAGGGTGGGAAAAAGAAGAAAGTTGAAAGAAATATGTAAATATTATGGAAGCGAGATAAAAATGTTAGCTTTCCGGTGCCACGTGTCTCTTCCGCTATCGCTCTTGCGTTTACGGATTAAAGCTAATCCTGTCATAATAGCGAGATTAATTATCTTTTTTGTCCAAATTATATATTTATATCGTTATAATATTTAATATATTTATTATTACACGTTTCAATAAAATTATAAACAATCAGTGTACGTATAGGCACGTTTACATTTGTATAAAAATTTTCTTTTCAATTTTTAGTGGTTTTTGACTATTTTTGTCATCTCTAGGGTTGGAATTTTGTTTCAAATTTAAATGGAACTATCCTCGAGACATTCTATATTTAATAAGAAAATAATATAATAAATATAAAAAATATAGTCGACTTGATAACCTCCTTATTTTTGAAGTCGGTTAAAAAGCTATTCGATGCCATAAAGCATTATCGATTATTTTCTTTCGTAGTCGTTTAACGAAATAAATGATTCCAGCCCCGTGAGAAGCGGAACGAGACGTTTTATAAAAGTAAGAGGGCGGAAGAGAGAGAGAGGAAACGCATACTTTCCCATCCCCGCGTTAGTAATTTGAATTCTGCAGTAGGTTTTAAAAGCTCGAGATATTAACCAGAGTCAACTCGAAACCTAAATCAAGTATCACGAATATTAGACCATTATAAAAATAGTAGCGAAAGTGTTCTCGCGCTATCGGATTAAAGGGGAAGCTATAACCCATCGGCCAATTATAATGGCGGCTTTCTCATCGTCGTCGTCACAGATTTCACGTGCGTGAATCGAATTGCGAAGTGCTGCCAAACTATAAATTAACGAGAACCCCGTTAACTATCGACGATTATGTCTAGCTTTATAACTCTACTCTACGGATTATTCGGCGAACTTCCGTGAATCCAATCAGCAGTCGGGTTAATTCAAACGTTGCTCGAATGCAGCGAGATAGAAAGAGTCGATAGAGAGATAGAAAGATATTGATATTCTATGCTTTTTCAGAATAGAAATACAAAATACATGAATCGGTATTTAGCAAATGAATTTAAAGCTGTCAGTTCAAGCACGAAATTCATCTCGTTTCCTCGATATTTGCGGTTGTTGGGAGGGAGGAGCGAGTGAGTATCGGTTCGATCGAATCGCCAATTACATCCGCGTGCAGGCCACATTTTCGATGCGTTTTGTGAGCCTTCTGAAGTTCCTAAAAAGATTCATTTCCTTAACGAGTAATTAATAAGTATATGTTTTAATTTAAAAGATTATAGCAAGTCCTCGTTTAACCCTTTTAGTACCGGACGCCTTATTCTTCGCATTGCGAGAAAGCTTTATCAAAATAAATTTATAAAATGTTAAAGAAATGTTAGAAAAGTAGCAAAAATTAGCACATAAAATAGTGCAACTTTTGCAGTGATAAATTAACGATTTGTTAAGTGATACGTTAAACTTCTTAACCTTCATCAGAATAGAATGATTTTATAACACAAACGGATAGATTAGCCTCACAGGCTTCATATATAAAGGATGAAATTAATAATTTAAAAATATTTTATATATATTTTAATTATGAAATAATAAAAGAACCTCAGATAACCTTTTATCCAGATGAAAGTTAAGAATTTCGAATTGTTGCAAACAAAATGTTACAAGAGACTAGTAATAACTCAAAGAAAATACTTTCTCATAAAGTTTAATCTTTACGAGTACGTACCTTGCATACGATCTCGATAGCATCTTATTCTACGTTCGGCATCTCGTTAAACGACTTCTTATAGTCCTTCCACGTCGATTTTCAGGGGCTTGAAGCGACATTGAGTGACAGCAAAAAGAAGTACGGCGACAAGGTGAATGCACTTTTGTCTGCCTGGGAGCATGTCACCAATTTCATTCCTGGGGCAACGCCAGAGGCCACCCAGTCTCTCATAGAATGGGCTCACAAGTGAGTAGGATGATGTTTATTCTCTGATCACTAACCATACGCCGTTATTACTTTATCAGTTAGTCATAATAATTATATATGCATATGTTTTTTTTTTTTTTTTTCCTAGACATACATTAAAACTGGTATTGCGCGGGGAGTGGCCAAAGTTGTCACCCGCCACGAAGACGCACCTCAGCGTAACGCTACAGAGGTGCGCGTCTCACCTGGTGCAACACCCCGCTGCACCCAGGTGTACCGCCTTGATAGCTCTAGTGCACAATCCATGGACACATCCTGCTCTCGACAGCATACTTAACGGACAACCGGATTCCGAACATGAAGAAGGTAAAATTTTTTTTTTTTTTCTTCCCTTGTCACCCAACCTGCCTCCTCTCCCCAATGAGAAGTCAATTCAACCAAAAAACAATCACAAAGAATCAGAGGTAAGTTGGCCAATGGCTTACCTTGACTTTGTCTTTTTTTTTTTTTTTATTATGGAAGTAATAGGAATAAAGAAATTTAAGAGAAAAATTTTTAATACAAATGTAATTCTATAACGTGAGATTTTTTTTCATGGAGATTTCTTTTATCCTTAGAATTCTGCTGTTCGGAGAAGGGTGAGCTGCTGACGATGAGACTGAAAATACTTTGCGAGGACCGCTGCGAGGACATAGCGGTGAACCTCGCCGCAGCGTGCGTACGCTCCCTTAGAAGAAGCGACCGATTACGATCGCTCTCCGATTCCCATCACATTCATTACATGATCGACGTATATATTGTCCTCTTGTACAAATTGAAACGCACGCAAGATATTTTCGCTCAAGTGAGTACCGATGGTAGATCCAACGAGAGATAGTTTATGTATAGTACTTGTCTGCTCCTCTTTTCTTTGAAATAATCATACGTTGTTATATCAATTGAGATATTATATTTTATTATAACGATTATTCATTATGTACATTGCCCGTTTATTAAGCACATTGTTGGTTTCGTCCAACATCATCGATCTGCGCGATCAAGAACGGCAACGTTCGAGATAGATCCCGATAACGATAATAACAAGAATCTGATTTCGTTTCCAGTTAAAATTAATGGATCTTAATGATGGACTCGAGTTGGTGCAGAGACTAAGCGGAGAAAGGCCGACTAAATATGGCACGGCCCGTGTTTGGAGAAATTCTATAAAAGCTGCGGAATTGGTGGCTCAGTATCTCGTTACCGCCGGTATGGTTAGACCGGTATCGGAAACCGGTGCGAATATTTTGGAACAAATTATAAACTCTTGGGCGTTATTGCATTCAAAATTAAAAGACATTGCACCGACTCTACCGGGAATGATCAGGAAATTAATCGAGCCAGCTGAGAGCGCTCAGCATATATACATCTTCTGTGCTGTACTTACGAAGCATGTGAGTAGTTAAATACGAGTACTTAAATACGAAGTAACTAACGAGCCACGCATTAACGTAATTGGGATCATACTAGCCGTTTTTTTTCTTTAAAGTGGTATAAGTCCAGTTTTGAAAAAAAAGGAGTGAGTTATAAAGCTAGTTTTAACTACGAATGGACGTGTTCCTTTTAAATCCGTCTATTCATTTTTTTTATTTACACTCCATAATTTTTCCATTGCAGTTCGGCGATAGTGTAAAACCATTGGTGATCGAGCTATACATAAGAGCGTTGACGACGGACATGAACGAGCTGGAAAGTCAAAAGGCAAAATCCGACAAGGAGAAGGTCCGAGAAACTGCGAAACGTTTGAGCGCGCAATTTCTCAAATTGGCCGATATAGTAGGCAGCAATATCGGGATCGCGAGAGAGTGCGTTCTAACGGCATTCTCCTTGCATCCAACTAGAGCTTGTTACGATAGGATAAAAGACATCGCAGTGGCATGCGGCAAAACGAAGCAAGAAGATGGGTCTACCGATGGCGGTGTCGATAACGATAAACTTTCCAGTTCTTTGGCGAACGATCTTTCGAGTACATCGATAACAACAAAATGTGAAAAGACGATAGCACGTAACGGTAACGTCATTGAATCCTCATCGCCGTTGTCCTCTTCCAGCAGCTGCAACAATAGCACACCCATCACTTCAACCTCAACCCCGACCACGTATTCTTCCTCTTCGTTAGCCTTGACGAGTACGATAATGTCGATCACCTCACCGTCGACGGTGGTAACGAAAAAGCCCATTGATTTTCAAAACGGTCAAGTATCTAAAACCTTCGAACGGACGGATCAGCTGTTGAAAAGTTTACTAACCGCATCGCGAAAAAACGAGAACGCGAATGACGAGAACTGCCTTTTACATCCCAAAAGGAATTCCACGACCGATGGTCAACTGGGTGAACTTTGTTTCAATTGCGGCGAGTTCACCGGTGACGAAGCACCTAGCAGTAAGTCTCCCGATGCTGGTACCACCGCGGAGAACGTCGAAAGGACGCTGGATGCTTTGATTTTAATAAAAGGAGACGCTGTCACCGGCTCGGCGAATTACGATGAAACATTTGTACCGAATCAAGTTCTCGATGCTGAAAAACTTGGCCTCTCTCCTCAGTTGTGCGACGATTTATCTGTTGTTCTGAGTAGTCCCAGGTATCACATGTTAAGTTGGGTTTTAGATTGGAAAGAATTGAATAATCTCTGTGAGAGGTATCTGGAGAATGCGGAAGAAATGAGGAATACCAACAAGGAATTAAAGTATCTTAATATCGACTATTCGCAGTTCAAGGATTGGCCATCGGAAGATGACACGAAGGATGTATTTTTTGGAATTGAAAAAGGTTATGAACAGTGGGTCGATTTACCGTCCGATGGTTCCGAACAATTTGGTAGTTTTCAACCAGCGGGTGGTTACAAAAGATCTTCGACGAGACGAAGCTTGGATGACACGACTACCACAGACTCGGATAGTGGAAGTGTATTACGCGTTCGACGAACAGGAAGACAACGCAAAGTTCATAGGCTGGAATCTTCCGAAAGCGATTACGACAGCACGGAACGTAAACCGAAACACTTTAGGAATCGTGTTAGCTCTGTTTCTGACAGTGACAGCAACACGCAGGACAGTCAAACCGATAGTCTCGGTAGCGACGTTTGTAGATTAGAGACTAAAAAGAAACCGAGTAAATCATCGAATAAGGAGATCAGTAAAAAGCGTGTGAAGCCATCAAAATTGACCGTAGACTCGGTATCGCATTTTCATATGTTGGTTAACGAGAATGTCAGGCATACTTCGTCTCACGAGGATGCTAGCGGTTCCGACGTAAGTACCAACGATATAATAACTCTGTTCTCTGCTGACATGGACGAGACCAAACGTGAAACGATAAAAGGCTCGACTTACACGGCGGCAGCGCCGTTGATCATAACCGAAAGAAGAAGCGATCCTGCAGTGTTAAAATCTCTACGAATGTTTAGGCCGCAGAATACGAAAAAGCCGACGAGGATAGCGCAAATACTACAAAAGAATTTACTCAGTAAGAACAAAGACAATAAACTAAACGATGAGTCCAGTAGCGTAGCGAAGTTTGCGCCCATGCTTAGTACGTTGAATCTGAATCCAAAAATTGTGTTAACGAGAGCAGACGAGATCGATAGGAAATTAGTTCGTTCGAAAAAGCAACAACGGCTTAGCACCGGTGATATCACCAGCGAGCTAATAAATATACAAAAGACGATGCCCTTTTCACCTAACAAGAACGTCATGACCACGTTTCAAAAACAAAAGAATTGTAGTGGCAATAATTCGAGTAAAGCTGATTTAGGTACGGTAGATGGTCGAGATCTAAGCTCCGTTAAATCTAATTTGGGTAAGAACAAATTTGATATTCTTGCGAAGGCGGTCCGTGATTCAGATATATTAGCAAAAAATGTACCAGGTTTGAATTCTCTAGATATGATGGTACCACCGAGGGTCCGTTCGACCGTAAACGTCGTACAACTTTCTAGAAACATTCCACAGAGTCCTAATTCAGGTTCAACCAATAGCGGTAACACGCCACCAAGACCCAACAGAACACCGAGCGTGGCTGGAAACATTCAATTACCGGGCACACCATCTTCCGGTGGACACGATAGCGGTGTTGGCATGAGTCCTGCAGGTCAAACACCACCTCCAAGGTCATCAGCTTTACCAGACATAGGCGAGGAAGCTAATCAGCCACCCGACACGTCTTCGACCACTCCAACGAACACGATACATTTCGAGACTGACTCGACTCCAAGAACGGTTACCGTGCGACGTGGAAGTCAACATCAATCACCGAAGAAATCACCCTCGCCTTGTTCCGCGGCAACAACCACGACAACGATAACGACCACGACAACATCATCGTCCTCGCTGTCCCCATTATCGACAGTCGTGTCATCTTCGATCGGATCTGAACAATTGCAAATAGTTTGCAAACCGGACGGTACTTATCAACTGGCATCGGTCAATCCTAACGTTCTAACCAATCAGAGGAACGTTCTCACGTTACAAAACTTGGATGATGGGAACGTCGGAAATTTTTCGAGACAAACACAACGTAACGCAGAAGGAACTAATAACTCCAGCAATAGAAACACATATGATAGATTAACATCCGTGAAGGTATCGGCTCAGCCAGGGCAGAACGCCGGTTTGCCAAAGTTTCAGCAAGCATTTGGTAGAACGATATATACGTTGTCAACGGATACGAGCAGCGGAACGGTTACAACGACGGAAGCGCTCGTTCAGCCTACCACCACGCAAAAAACAACAAATCTTTCAAAAGCGGTACAAACATCGGTACCGAACGCACAGCAAACTAATTCGGCGACAGGTATAAATGTACAGTCTATAACTAACATTCCTAATTTACAACTGTCTACTGGTAGACAGATATTGAACATCGTTCAAAGCTCGAACGCTAACGCGAATACGGGTACCAACTTGAATACGAATCCAACTTTGACACAGCTCGTGCAAAGCGTCCAAAATGCTTCACCTGGTGTAATATATACGCACAAAATACCAGTTACGATATCCACTACGAATCCGAGTCAGTTGAATATTATACCAACGATATCACATGCAAACTCTATACCCACAGGCAGGACACCTGTAGTGAAATTAAATATCATTCGAACTGCTGCCCCGTTGAGACCGCAAAATCTAACTAACACGATACAGGCCGTACTAACGACTCCTAGGTTGCAACAGCAAACTCAACAGAATGTTAGAACAGACAATTTATTGAGTACCCCTATAGATGTACCGAATCAAGTGAGTTCGACCACATTGGAACAATTACGCGAATTTGAAAGTGTCTTGGAGCAAGTTAAGGAAAGGAGTACCATCCAACCGCAATCCCATCAGTCTCTGTCCTCTACCACAACTACTACTGTACAAACTCAAACGACTACTCAAGCGAATAAGCAACAACAACAACAGCAACAGCAGCAACAACAGCAGCAACCACAACCACAACCAGCGCCACCACAACAGCAACAACCACAACAAGTATCTGTCAGTGCACTCGCACAGCAGTTATTGATGCCTGCGCAACCTGCTAGCAATAGTGAGTTTTCTGGTGCGGGTAATAACGTCACGTTTCAACAAGACGTATTCCCTCAGAAAGTTTCTCTCGCTTATGTAAATCAGAACGCAGCAAGTGGCACCGCAAAGGTGTCCAATTCGACACCGGTAGTCGTCGTGACGAGTTATTGCCAACCAGCAGCTTCCCCAGCACTGAGTGTCACTTCTCAAAGTTCATCGAGTCCTTGCGTGACCCCAGCACCCGCTCCAATTCCTTCAGCCGGTAAAACTCCTCCTACACCACCTTCTTCCAAGACAGTCAAGAAATCCACTCCAAAAACCGTAAAAACTAGTGCGACGAACACTTCGAAAGCTTCACCGATACCGAAGCCTCAACAAAAGCCACAGGAGGACGAACAAACGGCCCAAAGGATTTATGCAATTTTGGATGAATACGCGGAGCAATTAAGAAATTCACCGGATCTTAATAACAAACCAGCACCGAGAAGAAGATCCAATCCCCCTACCAACCCAAGTCAATCCTCCAAACGGAAAAAGTCCAGCTCGAGCAAGACGAAACCCGCGGGACAACAAACTTCAGAATTAAGTCCGAGTACCGATGATCTTGGCAGGACAATGGGTAGCGAGGATTCATCCAGTGGTGTTGTACATGTTCAGGATAGTCCCGCTGGTTTCGTGACTACGGAAGAACCGTCAGCTAACGTGACAAATACCACTGATGCGAATGCTGAAGTACGCAATCTAACGAACGATTCCAGCGACGGTGTTGAGTTAAATGTTAAAAGACGCAATCTTATATTTGCTGAACCTGGTACCGGTCAACCCAGAGCAGTCATCGTTCAGGAAGCTTTGCAAACTAGCTCTGTTAGCGTTAGCGAAGCTTTGGCTTCGGTAACAGGCAAAGTAGGAAGTACGGCTGTCTTGGTTCCAGGTACCAATTACATTTTACCAATGAATCTAATGAAAGGTGGTCAACAATTTACGATAGTATCCAGTGGATCGAAGTTCCTTGCTACGGTACCAGCTACGGTTAGGGCTACCGGTAATACCGGTGTCTCCAACACATTGGTACTGCAATCTTTTCTTAATCAAGCTGGTAAAATAATTTCCCAGCCTGCACAAGTAAAGCAAGTGAAGATACCAACCTTACAAACGTTATCCGGTAATCAATCACTGAACGCCACGCAAAATGTTCAAAATGCTTCCGTCGTTATACCTCAAACAGCAACCAGCAATCAATTCACAGCAGATTCCGTGAATGATAAGGGTAACATTATCAGTGACATGACCGTGACGAAATCGGATGTAACAGCATCAACTGTAGCAACGGAATCGGTGACGAGTGCCATTGTGGTTAACAAGAGCAACCCTACAATTGGTTTGATCCAACGAAATCTTAATGAGATGTCCGAAAATCAGCAGATTTGTAGCGTTATCACGAGCAATCCTAATCTAGGTTTACAGAGTACAAGATTGTTTAACTCTTCCGTACATAAAATATCTGCTCCCACAGGATTAAAAACTGAAAATGTGGTGTGTCTCACACCTACAGCAACGATTTCTCATTCCGTGGAGAAGAAACAACAGCAGGAAAATCAGACTCACAACGAGAAACCGGTATCAATTCAAACAGCTGCAACGATCGCTCTAGCTTTCGCTACACAATCCACGGATCCTTTAATAAATGGTAGTCAGCAACAGCAAAAAGATATGAAGGAGTCTTCATCCGAAATAATAACCGATGCGAAGATCATTTCACCTAAAACTGTAAAGAGAAAAATGGACGATGCCGTAAGCATGCAGGAGATCGTACCCAGAAACCTGATAGCTACGAATTCTGTTGTTTGCTCTAACATCGTTACATCGTTGCAAAATAATACTAAGATTGGTAAGGTTCCAACGATACTGGCTGCATGCACTGTTAAATAATATTTTGTAGTAATAAGTTAGTTTTGTATTTTTCTTTTGAAACATGCTTATATCATATACTTGTTCGAAGCATTCGATAACAACATGACGATCATTTTATATCCTTTGTAGACTCCATGTCCACGATCGTCCCAACGAACAAGGAATCATCAAATATCGAAAATTCAACGCAATATTTAGTGACTGGTGGACCTAGTAGTTCGGACAGCCAGGAATCTCCGGTTCAACAATCTAACGAATCGGTCGATGTGTCCTGTAAGATTGGCAATGGACTGCTGTATGGAAACGCGAGATTACAAGAAGCATGGGAACCAGAAGGAAAGGTATCACCGGATACACCGTGGAGGTACGTGCCTACATCGACAAATCCACTGGGTATCGAACCGTTGAAGGTATACTCTCGAGAAAACGACAGCTCGGACAACGTGCAAAGCGTGCTACAAATAATCAACAAAGGGCAGGGAATAGAGATGGCGAGTGGGCAGGTTTATCAAACGAACACGAAGAAGTACTTTATGAATCACACTTTAGAACCGTTTCAGCAGTACTCGAACAAAAGTATGATGAAGAGTCAATTGAATCAGAGATTAGATCGGGAATTGTTGCAACAGAAGATGGAGAAGAAAACTGCTGCGATAGAACGTGAGCTTAGATTACAAAAGAGTTTGTCGGAAGAGTGCGAGGATTTAGGAGTGGACGAGCCAAGTACCAGCGACTTGTTTCCCGAAGCTGATCTATTGTTCGATACGAATCATTCACCATCGTTCGATCATTCCTCGCAAGATGCATCCTGTAGTCAATCTCTTGGGATGAAATCTTACAGCAGTTCCTATTTTCGCCCTTTGGACTCGTCGAGTGGTAGCAGGGACGCTAGTCCCGTTGCTGATTTCAAATTGAACGAGCGCAGAAAGAACGTAACGCAACGAACGAGAAGTTTGAAGGATGCCACCAGAAGAAGAAAAGGAGAAAAAGCTGTCGAATTACAATCGGAAAATCCAGCGAAACACATGCGCTTCACGTTAGAGAATTTAAGCCAGGACGAAGCTTCCAACAGTAACTCCGATATGTCCAGGCTTTCACCAACTCATCTACCGTTGCTCGAGAACGATTCCACGAAGGATATTAGTCGTATAAAGATGGACTCGAGGAATGGTTCGAAAGAGGGTTCACCGAGCAGCGTGTCCAGTATTCCATCGAACATAAAGTTGGACATCGACTTGGACTCGGAGTCTTTGCCGCCGAGCATAAATGTAAATAACACATCGGCTGCTAGCTCCGGCGACGAGAGTTTAACGCTGCTAGGTGGAAGTACCGCGGATGTTACCATACCTTCGCCACTCTCGCCAATTGCCGGTCCCCTTTTGTCAACGCACAAATACACCTACGCGAATAAGAAGCGTATCGCCTCGAAAGTCACCAGAATGGACTATCTATCCTGGGAGAGTCCGATGTCCGAAAGAACAAGGACAAGCAGCGATGAAGAGGACTCCAGCATCAGCGAATCTATCGGTAGTCAGCCGGAAGATAACGCTCTGACGAACGGCTTGGAAGATACCGTGCAAACGTTGAAGTCTTCGCCAGGTGAACGGCGTTGTACGTATTTAAAGAAAAAGGACAAATTGCAAGTGAACGCGAGGGTGGTTTTGAACCGGACCGATCACAAAGCGGGAACACTAGCGAAGCGTGTGAAGCCCGCGGAATCGATAGCCGATCCTGTTGTCATTTCTAGCGATAAAACCTCTGAATTGTCGGAGGACGAGACCGGGAATATAACGTCCTTGGCTGAACCAGATTGTAGAGCAAGAAGGTCCAGTTTACGGGGTCACGTGAAGAAAGGTTGCGCTTGTTGCAACGGTTCACCTGAAAGGCCGAAGAAAAAGACGGTCAAGTCGGATCATCGACTGAAGAAGAGATTATCCTCCAAACAGGCTGGCAAGAAAAGGTAGTCCTAGCGATCGAACGCTCGCTCGTCTTCTTATTCTCGAGATACTATATCCTCGCTTCTCCGAGCGCCATCTTGCTGCGGCGCTTCACGGAAACGGGAAAACCTTCGAGCGATCAAAATTATCCTCATAGTATCTTTCTATTGCTAATATATAAATATATGGAATTAACGTGAGATTCTTATCCGACGATCACACGTACCCACGAGAGTACGAGACTCAATTTGTGATTCCACATTGATCCGGGAAAGGTCCGTGCGAATTGCTCTTGTAAATAATTAGGAACGTGTGGAAGTTCTGTATGTCTGTGAGTATATATGTGCGTGTGTGTGTGTTTATGCGTGTGCAGAGGGAATGTGTGTGAGTGAGTTAGAGAGAGAGAAAAAGAGTAAGAGAGAGTGAGTAAATGGGAGAGAGAAAGAGGAAATTTGCTGTTTTTCAAATATATACCAAGTGTCCGAAAAGACACGAGCGACGATGCAAACGGCAGCCTCTTCGTACGTAAACACATATACATATATAAATAAATAAATATAAATATATATATAAATATATATATATCTATATAATTTAAAAATTGAGTTTAATCGCTGATAAGAGAGACGAACAATTTATAGCAGTTCTCCTCGATAAAAAAAAAAATAGATCATCCTTCTACCATTAGGTGTTATTTACGATACTAGAATTAAGGGTACAGATCATTATGAATGGCAAACTTAGATTAAACTATTAAGAGATCGTTAGAGACGCAATCTAGTCAAGAAATAACGCTGATGATTGTGAGGATGATAGTAGAGGTTGATGAGGGATAAAAAAAGCTGTGTAAAGGGTAATAGGGGACGGGGCATAGGCATAGACGATGGTAAAGCTTCTTTAGCAAAGAACCAGAGAAAAATAAAATTGCATCGATCCATCAAATAGAAACCCTCGCAGAATAAGAAGCCTGATGAAATTCATAATTCTATTTACAATATATCTATCGTAATGAGAAACTATTCCACGTTCTAACACGGTGTGGTCAGACTGAGTAGACAAATAATATAGAGTTCTTTCGGGGATAAAAAAGGAAGAAGCAAAGTGGAAAAAAAAAAATTGTAAAGAAAAAATACATATTCTTGAAAGAGAAGAAGAGACACACACGTGCATACTCACGTATAATATACACAAAAAAGAACACATACACGATACACAAGATCTTCGCCTTTTTCTGTAATGCTTCTGAAAACTTTATAAACAAAGTTGTTGCCGTAAAATTTCAGTACATATTGCACTATACGACGAGAGAGGAGGAATGATTTATGCACGATTTGTAAGCAAAGAAGGAAAGGAAGGAAGGAAGAGAGTGTGAGAGTGAAAGTGAGAAAGTGAAAAAATGAGAGAGAAAGAGAGAGAGAGTGTGTCTCGCAATAAAGATAATATATTATAACCGTTGTCTGTTGTACGGCCCGACCATACCTTGTCATGGTGCATGTAAAAATCCACAATTGTACATTGCGTAGGTAATTCATTAAAAGTATATTATATCGCTGCACTTTAGTACAAAAACGCTTCATCTTATTTCAGAGTGACAGGTTTATATCATCTTTCCGTGTGCTATTGTGATGTGTGAATGCCTGAAAATTTATTAATGAATCTTAACTGTATGTGTAAAGGTCATATAGATAATGTGCTCAAGAGGGTAAACTACTTTCCGTTTCCTGATACGCGTGGCGGTGAAACCTTTACGAAAATTTGTCATATTTTCCAGTAATCGATGATGAGGGATTTCATTAAAATTTAAATCCACTATTGGCGTTTAAAGGTGGACAAAAAAATTTAACGCATAACAAATTAAATTAACTATATTTAATATAAAATCGTTTTAAGATAGGTTGGTCGCGTGATCTCTTTTTTTTTTCTTTTTCCATATCGGTCAAAGTGATTCGGGTATGATTTGTTTACCAGTGTACGAAGTAAAAAAATAACTAAGTAAATGAGAATTTTAATCGTAAGAGGTCACACGATTGAGTACTTTGAAAGACAAAAAATTCGCGTAATTTTATTCTATTCGTCGTTAATTATTATTGATCTCACGATATAACGAAAATTTTATATAAAACAAGGAAGCACACGTCTTTCTATGTTAAAACTATTATAATACTTATATGTATGTCTCACGCATATACCTCGTTTTTTCTATTTCCGTAAACGCCCGATTTCTCTATAACGAATAATAAGAAATACGTGTCTCGTTTCTTTTTCTCTATATATTATAAATAATCAATCCAGTTTCACCGCCGGAATCCTATGAAGAAAATCGAGTATTTAGGGGACAAAAAAAACACACACACCGATCGCGTTTTCTCGCGACCGCTAGTTCGCTTTCAGTGGCATGACTCGTTGTATAAAATAAAAACATAAGGTGAGACGACAAATGATTATAGAATCGACGAAAAAGCTTAGTTTCCTATTATTCCCGTATTAAGAATAAGAATGAGCTCTATCTTCCTGTATATTACGAAAGAAATAAGAAGGCGAAGAAAGAATGACAGAAAAGAGGGAAGGGGGGGGAGAAATTCGATGGCGGTGAGAAAAGAAAAAGAAACAAGATGAAGAAGAACAACACAAAAAAGAGAGAGAGAGAGAGATTAAGGTCTCGTATCTTTGCGTGTACATTATACGAGCGATCTTCGCACTAAAAATAGATACGTATTTTTTGAAAGAAGTGCAAATACCTTGTAGCCCGATTTGCGGCGAAAAAAAAGCGTGTATTAATTTTTGTGGTGACAGCCTGGCCTTTCGCCATTTACATATATTAGTCGTACCAACCGCATTTATAATAGAGACGAATGTAATCGTAGCATGAGCAAACGGAGACAAATTAATAAGGAGAAAAAAAAGCGCGGGGGTAGGGGGTTCGAAGAAGAAGAGAGGTAAATTTAAAAGATAAGCAAAGTTTTCCAAAGGTAGCTGCAGGTACTTAACGAAAAAAAAAAAATAAATAATATGACGACGATGACGACGATGATAATGATGATGATGATGATGATGATGATAATGATGATGAATCGCTTTACACAGGCCGTTAAGCGCGATAACTTAAGAGTTTTTGTAACGTATACTTGTTAAGACTACTGTTTTGTCACTCAACAACACCCTAACAGTATTTGGATCGTTGTACGTCACTTTATTACCGAGTAAACGGGCGACGTGGTGGGTAGTGTCAACGGATTAAATAAAACGACGAATAAATTAGGATGTAAAATAAAGAAACAAGAATTGTAATGAAGAGAAGAAATGGAGTGAAGAAAAGATGGGGGGGGGGGAATCGCAGTAACCCAACAAAAAAAAAACGGCCATGCACTGCAAAACGTACATTCATTAAGCTACGTATTGTCGTTTAGCACAAATCTGTTAAAAGTAAATAAATTATTAGTAGAGGTGCGAAGGGAATGGGGTGGAAGGTATGTGCCGGCGGGGAAAAGAAAAAGTCGAGATAACGAGGATCAAGGAAATGAGAGAAAGGAGTAGCGAATAAAGAAGAGAACAAAATGGTACAGTCATGTCCGAAGCGTATATAGAAAATGCAAGAGAGTGAACCCTTGCGTAACATACCCTCATTAAATCGACACTGTAAACACACACTTGTAAACACGGGTTTAAAGGGAACATTCTTTTTGTTATGTAGCCACGCGTCACTATTATTAAATATATATAAGGCGGTGTACAATTATGAGATAACAGATTTGTTAACAAAATGAACATAAGGGATCGAGAGGTGTTTACTAATCCGTGATAATAATAATCGATGTATATGTATTTGCATATAGACGTATGTTTAATACGTACGTCGATATGCAGATATAAGCACGATCGAATATGGAACAAAAACTGGTATAACAAATTGCAGTTTCTACCGAGGGAAAATAATAATAATTATGAATTGTTTGAAAAATCTTTATGAAAATGAAACAGCCAAGGTGGTCCATCTTCGAATTGCGATTTCTTAAGAGAAGCGTAGTCATCCATTTAATTTTCTTAGTTCGGTAATCGATGTTTAAGGACAGAAAAGGAACATTGCGTGGATGTGACTGTACAACGTGAATTTACGAAGACTTGTCCGGCGGTACATGTATCGGGAATCCGTTTTCAAACTTGAGTCTAAAGGGTTGCATATTGTACATAAACAAGACATATTTTCTATATAAGGGACGTCGCTCGGTAAAGCCGATGGCTCGAAAAATATTGCAATATTATGATAATTCTTTCAAGCGATAGGATAGCGTTTAATCGTTTTATGTAATGTAATGATAGAAGAGGGTCTGGCAGAATAAAAATGGAAGTTCTGTATTTAAAAAACATATTTTTCCGTGTGTGTTCATTTGTATGTTCGTGACGTCTCCCACGTACGATACAGATTTCTACGATCGTTTTATATAGCCCAGAGACACGGCAGTTAAGTTTGTACGGTACGACCAAAATTCTATCAAAGCAGTCATTATCTAAAAGTTGTAGTTAGTATGACGCATGTTATTATCCTTAAGAAGAGAGTGAACTTTCGATCTCCAACTATCAATTGTTATGCATCAAATTTGTGGTACAAAAAAAAAGAAAGAGAAGAAACAGCTTTTTCTATAAGTTTAAAAAATGAATGATTATTGAATTTAGAAATATAAAAGCAAATCATTTTATGTACAAGATGAGAAGTTATTTCACTGCAATTGTATACACATTAAGTACATTCTTCGTCGTCTATCACTTTATCTTGCTCCTGATTTTGTTTTTCTACTTCCTGCAAAAAGATAAAAAAGAAACGAGAAAGGAAAATTATATTTGGCTAAAAAGTAACGAGTCTTAAATTAAAAATAATGTTATTGATAATTATATTTTTGATTTTAGCATTTTAAAAATGATATTTACCTTCTGAATAGCATTTATTAATGTTTCATTAGACGTGTTAAAATATTCGTTTATTTCTTGTGGAATACAAAAATGTCTTGTATGCGTCGGTTGAATACCGATATCTTCGGCAATGAATCTAAATTCAGGTGTATCGCTTATATGATTTTGTAACTCCTCGTAGGTGAAAAGAGTTCCTTTTGTAATAGTTTCATCCATTGGCCCAAAATCTACTATCTTTACCTTTTTATTCTCATTGCGTATAACATCAAATGAATCTGTAAATAATTCAATTGAAAGCTGTTCTTCAAAAGAATGCATTATATAAATGGAAATAATTGTAAATTACGTGTACACACAAAGACAATACGTCGTATGATCGTGCGTATTAACTTACAGCTAGTCAATGAAAAATTGCCTTTAATGTGTTCTGTAAATAGCTTTTCGATATCAGCTTTTATATTGTACTTTTCTAACTCGTTATAGGCATAATAACGTGACATATCTCTCTGGGTAATTCCTGTAAGTATTCAAATTAGTTGTATATCGAAGAATACTAAAAAAACAAGTAAACAGTATTAAATGACAATATTTACCAACAAGTTTATCATCTATAACAAAACACCGGTATTCGGCACAGGGATTTATATCTCTCCATTGTTTCAATACCAAGCATGGTCTAGGATAATCTTTTTTATCTGACCAACGTTTAAGAACGCTTAAATCATTTGCTATTCTGTCTGAACTCTTCAAAAGTAAATATACCTCTTCCAAAGTCCGACACTGTAGACTCTTTGTTGGTGCTACCCATGTTGCATCCTTGGAAAGATTGCACAATATGCCACAATTTATGAATATACATACCATAGACATTAAAAGATAATATAATAGTAAAAATAATGCAAATTAACGATGCTTTATTCTTCTTACCAAAGGTGAGCTCCAGTTACTTTTAATAAATATGCCACCATACTCATCAATTACATCTTGTATACTTTTGCTGAATTCAGGAAACGATGGCTGACACTCGGAGTCCTACTCACAAAAATAAAATAATATTTATTATCAAAAATGAATGTGACAATAAAAAAAACAAAAGTCCACAAATACCTCGTCATCTTGTACAGAAGAATCTGACCATTCATTATTAGACGAGGAATGTTCTATTGCTTCTGAAGGTAATAAAAATACATCGTACTCTAGATATTTTAAAATTTCATCAGGAATTGGTATAATGGTAGCTACTAGAGATTGTTTTTTAAATTGCTTATACCAAGAACAAAATGAAAATTCTGGTTGTAAATTGTTGATCATATCTTTGAACGTGAGAAACTATGATCTTAAGTTGTGTAATTAAGGAACGAAACAATCGAAACACAATGATACAATCCGCTGTTATTCAATGAACATTAAATTCCACTTATTACGAATTCGTATTTACAAAATGCTTTGTAAATCACCGATAGTGAAAAGTGGTTAAAGCACAGACGAGGTATAGGATAGACCTATCATGCAATGTAAATTTTTGTCCCACGGTTTTGGGGCTACGTAGCCCCACTACCATTTTAGTGTCGCATGCGATAATATCGGTTTAGAATGGAAAAAGGCAACAGCGCTACCGAATCGGTAGGAATTAAAAAGAAAATCGTTTTTCGCGGTAGCTTCATTGCAGATAGTGATCGATTTTTAACAAAAATCCTGATGTATATATCATGATTTTTGCCAAAATGGTCACCGCCGCAGATTTCAATGTTTAATGGCTCATTTTAAAGAAGAAAGCATGCAAAATACTGTCCCGTTGTCCGTTTTTCGATATCGTTGCGGAGTGTTGAAAAATAAATTTTTTAAGTGTCGGAGTATGGGTCGTTTTCAAGAGAAAAATTGCTGTAACTTTTTAACCAGTCATTCTATCGAAACGCGACTTGCATATTCGTAAATTAGAGACTTTACTCTTTCGAACGAGTATTTGATCGGGCAAATTCGAGATGCATCGATTTTTGACAAAAATCCTGATGTATGCATCATGATTTAGAAAGAAGAAAGCATGCAGAATACTGTTCCGTTGTCCGTTTTTCGATATCGTTACGCAATGATGAGAAATTAATATTTTAAGTGTCGAAGTATGGATTATTTTCAAGGGGTGATGAGATTTTCGTCCTTTATCGCAACAATCGAAATTTAATGAAAAAAAATCACAGTAGCCGTACCATATGATAATAATTTCACCTAGAGGTTGTATAAACCCGGCCTAAAATAAGACCGACTACACTGGACTACACTAGAAATATTTCTTTATGCAATATAAAGTTCAAGTGTATAAGGCTTTAAGAAAATGATGGACTTATAGTTAGTAAATTGGTATACGTGCATGGTTCTGCGTTTCTTTGTATGGGACATATGGGAAATTAAGCTACTACATCTGTGATTTGATCCGAGTTCACCTTGGACAGATTCTTTGCAGATAATTTGTATTGTTTTATATTTTTTAAAGTTGTTAACAAGTTATTAAAGGTTATTTATATTGCGTGAACTATCGATAGCTTACGATAAAGAAATTTTAATAAAAATACTTTTGAATAATGCGTTTACAGGAATTTAAATAAATTATACATCAGTTCTTACGATATATTTGCAATTGCATAAATCAGTGATATACGCTTATTGTGTATTATTTAGTTGTTATTTATCGAATTATTGATTTGATTGAATATGTCTACACGTTATATGAAAAAAGTTTTTGGTGGAGATGTTATTTGTGATGGAGATAAAGAAAACGTCAGTGACGTGGAAACTGCAGACACTGGCAACTTTAAGTCGAAGTCATTCAACGTATTTGACTTGGTATATTAATATTATTACTTTAATGTTTCCTTTATGTACACTTTGTGTTATCTTAAACATATGAACGTTTGAATTTATAGAATATCATTCTTATAGTTAAATGATGATGATAATTCAACAAGTGAAAGTGAGGCTGCAGATGATAAACACGATGAGACAAAGTCAGATGCTGTTAAACGTAAAAAGAAAAAGAAAAAGCGTAGGAAACCAGAAGTTGCTAAAACCCAACAAATACGTAAACCAGAAGAGGATGAAGAAATAGATGAAATTGAGAGAACAGTGAGAGAAGTAAACGAGCTACTTGGAGAACCAGTACCAGGGTCTAGTAATCAAAATTCAAATAAACCCCAGTGGATTGTAGGAAAATCTAAAGAAAGTATTTTAACCATTCAACATAAACATTTAAATCCGTACAATGAACTTAAGAGAATTTTTGGAAGTAAAACTATACAAGCGGAGCAAAGGTACTTTCAGAGAAGTATTTCTAAAAAAAGAAGAGATTGTCATATTTGTTAAATTATTAATAATTCTTTCAAATATTAGTAAAAGAAGAAATAGAGGACGTACAGGCCACTTAAAGAAAACTTGGTTGGTATCTCCAAGAGAGAATTGGCCACCAATCGGAAAATTTGGATTATCTATGTCTTTGGATCATACAATGAAATCTGATGAAAATGTTCAATATTTTGTTTATGAACATGACCCTTCATACAGACAGATACAGTCAAAATTCTTGGAAGCTGTTGAAAGTTCTAATCCTGCAAATCTTATAGTAAGTTATTTAATATGTTGTAAGTTTAAACAAAGATAAAACTACATATAAACATGTATATTTACATATTATTTTTAGAGCATAATAAACACCCATTCTTATCACGTGGATACGCTACTTCAATTAGCTGAATTGTGTAAACTTAACGAAGATTTACCAATGGCTGTAGAATTTACAGAGAGAGCATTATATTGTTTAGAATGTGCGTTTCATCCATTGTTTAATATGACAACGGCGCGTTGCAGATTGGACTATAGAAAACAGTTAAACCGTGCATTGTTTATAACATTATTTAGACATCTTACATTTGTTGGCGGTCGTGCCTGTTATAGGTAAAAACTAGATTTTTGTTATCATATCATAACACTGAATATAAAAAATAAGAAAAACTTTATACTGTTTCAGAACAAGTTTAGAATTCTGTAAATTTTTGTTGGCGCTTGACCCAAACAGAGATCCACTAGCAACTGTTTTATTTATTGACTTTTATGCATTGAGAGCCAGAGAGTATGAATGGTTTGTGGATTTCTGCAATCTTTGGGATAGTGCAAGGAATTTAACACAACTTCCAAATATAGCTTATAGTTTGGCTTTGGCACATTTTTGTTTAGGGCATTTTGATACTGCCGATGAACTTTTACAAAATGCACTTATTATGTTTCCAGGGATTCTTATGCCCTTGTTAGAGAAATGCAGCGTACAACCTGATTTAAAGGTAAATATAAAGTCTTTGTAATGTAAAATACTTATATTGATTGTTTATCTAATTATGCAATGAGTGTGTAAAGTCGAATACATTTAGATGTAAATATTCTAGGTGACTGCTCATAATTTCTTCAATAGCAAAGCTAAAGCAACAACTTCATCAGCTTTAGAAAAATTACAAAATTTGTACATAGTACGTAGTTTTCATTTATGGAAAGAAGCTGATATTTTGCCATGGCTGGAGAAATGTGTACACATAGTACTCGATCGCGTTGACTCTCAAGATACTTATGTGAAATATTGCGAAGTAAAGCGTGGTGAACGATATAAGGGAAATTTGCCAACAAATGTTCTAAGACACATTATTCTAGCGGACATAAAAGAGATTACAGTCAATATCCAAGAGGTATACTTTCATTATGAAGTCTATAATGTGACACCAAAAAAATACGTTTCGAAATATTGTGAACATTAATTGCTTTTTTTTATATGTAAGATTCAGGATGCAGCACCAGTGTTATCACACGATCCTTTACCACCTGCTAACAGCGTAGATACTTATGGGCGACCTACTACAGGTCACAGAGGGAATTTAAGTAACTGGAATCTTTTCTCCCTTTTCTTTTCCTCATTGTTTGTGGATATAGATACAGATGTTGCAGCAGATGTTGCTGCCAATGGATTTAATTTGTTGTAAGTGTTTCAACAATCAACATTATTAAAGTAATAACAAGAAATGCTAATAGTATATTTACTAATACAATGTGTATAAATGTTTACAGCGATCAAAATGATGATCGTGCCTAAGGTAGATAAAGATGTTTGTACAAATACATATCGGCAGAGTTTGCATTACTTTTGTTATTATGACAACTTGTAATGCTGTTATAAAAATACTTTTTAAGATTTACAATTTTCTGAATATTTAGTTACCAATTTCAAACATATGAAATATTTTGGTTTAAGTCAATGGATGAAACAATGAAATTTGACCAAATTATAAGATGTAATTACAAAGTGTAACTAAGTAATTTTGTTTGTATATTACACAAAATACTTAACTTAATTGGCTGTTAGTTCTATTAATAACAGCTGCAGTCATGAACAATAAAAATGCAATTGATTTAATTGTTTACCAATTTTGCATTCTGAAACTGTACTTTTTACTAAACAGTAGATCCCTTTCCCAATACTTCTACATTATTTATTTATTCTTTAGATTCTTTAAAAATCCTTTATAATGGTATGAAAGTTACAGGTACCAGTTGTGTGAATTGTTTGAGATGGCAAATAGGTAATATAATATATAAATTTTATAGAGGAACCAGTCTATGAATTCAATCTTCTAATGTATCTAAACACCGTTGTTCATTAGAAAAAAATTATTATTTTTCAACGCATCTGTATTTGCGGGTGTATACAATTGTTCAGTAATATATATAATCTTATTGTTAATTTCTCATCGTATCATAAATTTCATCACTTCCTAGAATTTTATTAAATGCAGATTTTGTTTGCTTATCTTAATGTGCTCATTAGCACAAGAATGTATTAGCACAAGACCTAATTTCATGGACTCCTTATTTTATACCATACTGTGGAATACTGGATTATAACGACAAATTCCTGGTCCATTTTCTTGATAATCTTTTTTGGTATGACATACTGTGTAAAATTCTGGGTCACTTGCTAAAAGTGCACCTCCATACCATACTGCACAACGTTGTTTATGATGTGATATTACATGCACATCTATAGGTTTTGGCTGAAAAAAAATATGTAATATATTAAGAATACCATGGTTTATTTCTGAAGGACTTACCGTAATGTGGCTACCACTCAATGTTTCACTTAGTTTCAAACGAGCATCCACAATTCTTTTAATATCACGCTGCAATCTTCTTCCAAAGTCTTTAAACATAGTTGAACCTCCTGATAAAACAATATTACTATACAGTGGTCTCCTGACATCTATTGGGCAGTTTTGTATGACATCATCAACAATTTCGCTAAGCGGCGTAGTGAAATCAGGATTAGAAAACTAAAAATCATCATATAAATAAAGACAAGAAGTTTTGAATAATTTAATAATTAAGTAAACATTGGATGTTCTTATTTATACCTCAGGATGGAAGAATATTTCTGGTCCTAAAAATCTTTCATATCCAACATCTATAACGAAGGGCTGTTTAGTAATACTGTTGAAACTTTCATACTTCTTAATTTTAGTAGGATCGCTATCATATTTTGCAAATTCTTTAGCAATGTCAGGACAAATGTAACAGTATTTTTCTTTAATTGCTTTAGCTGTTTCTAATGATTGTTCAGGAGGTATTCCAACTTCGCGTTCTCTTAAGAGACTTTGTATAAAATATGTTATATCACGACCAGCAATAGGTATATGCTTTATACAACTACCTATAACAAAGCCTTCTGCCTAAAGAAATAAAATGTATTGAATTTATATGAGCAGCTAAACAACAGTAAAGCTGGAAATTGAAGAGGTCATTCGTGCAAGAGAGTGGTATACTTACCACTGGTATTACATGGGTAACTCCATCTCCACTGTCAACAACAACACCTGTTAATGTCCTATCTTCAACATTTTTAGATGTCCAAGAAGCTGCTAAAGCCAGCACTGCTTGTACGGCAATATACAAGCCTGGTACATTAAATGATTCAAACATAATTTCTGCTGTATATTCCCTATTTTCAGGAGTGTTAAGGGGTGGTTCTGTGAGAAGGAAGTAATGATCTTCTGGTTCTGCTCTGAGGTACTTAAATATGCATTGCTGAAGAAATTTTTCCATCAAGTCCCAATCCTCCACCAATCCATGTCTGACCGGATACTATACCCAGAAAAGAAATTTATAACGCATAATAATCCTACCCTAACTCTCATTACTCTATACAAACCTTAATGGAGTAACCAGTTGCTTCGAATGCTTCATCTCCAATATAGGTATCTAAATCTTCTACACCTTTGGTAATTCTTCTAGTATTAGTATCACCAACTTTGGCTGTCTCTTTAATAGCTATTGCAGATGGTATTGTAAGCTGAGGCTCTTTATTTCCTGCGAAGCCTAGCTTCGTGTACCTGTAAAAATGTGCTCAGTGACAGTTCAATTTGATCTTATCTCCAAAGAATAAAATCTTAAGATAACTTGAATTTAAATGACTCCATAATGAAAAAAAGTAAGATATCATATTTAACAGTAAAAAAGGAAGTAACAATCTCATTTTATTAAAGGTAAGATCATGCTGAAAATATCTAAGTATCATATCTAAAGAGCTGTTCTAGATAGAAGGGTTAGTCATTTCCTAGCCTGATTGCACTTATCAAAAATGGGTTTTACTTTTCAATGGATATGATTTGACCAATTCTGCGATCGGGCTACGACAGATATACTTACCCCGTACCAACGTCGATTACACACGCGGGAAGACGTCCAATCATCTTGATTTTCGTATTTTGAATGGCTCGCACTGACTAAATATTCCTCGATAATGGGTTATGAATGTAACCGCAAAAAACCACACCTCGCTCTCGATCCCACGACTCACGCTAAAAGCACGAAATTGTAAATGCATGCGCCCAGGGTCTGGACGTCCGTGATCTGGACCAGGGGGTGGACATCAGGGTCTGGATACTCAATGTCAGAGTCTGGACACCAGCATCTGGACATTTCTTACCCCCTGCAGGCTCTTATTTATCTAAAGTTTAGACAATAGGGGGTAAGAAGTGTCCAGCCCCTGCATGCGCCTATTCAGATTTCTGACAGCCGCACCGCCATGTTATGTGTCATTCAAGCGAACGGCATATCTACGTTACATGTGAATCGAGCTTTATGGTAGGTTTCATTGATTATTTTTTTATTTTTAGTATCGTTAATTATACGTGACAGAACTTTTATCAATAACTATTCGTAATATTGATATTTTATAATATTTAAAAATATAGGTTGCGTGATTATATGAATTGGAGCATTGATGTGTCTTGTGGATGAACCTTGTGGAGGATTCCAATGTAAACATTAAACTCGTGTTACTTCTTTTGTATACGATGTTAAACTTAATTACGTGAAGGATAAATTGATTTGAAGTAAGATAATCGTGATAGTTGATATATGTAGTTAATAAAATGTAGGTTAAACAGGATGACAATATTTAATGGATGACGTTCATGTCGGTTGGTGTGAATGGTGTTGTTACCAACGTGTACAATTTGATTATCGCTTTCTCATACGCTGACACGTCGATGCTCGGTCACATGCAGATGGTTTAAAAAGTGAGTAATTATAAGTGACCGGTAATTCGGATATAAATGTGGAAGTACCGTAGGTATCGAAAATTAAAGAAGTAAAATGAAAATGTTCAAAGAAACAGATCGTAATTTTATTTTCTCAGATAAGGAGTGTAAGTCAGATTAAAGAAGTTTAGAAAGAATACCATTGAATCTGTTCAAATAAAAGTTAAAGATATATTTTAAAAATGACGGTGAAAAACTTCAAAAATTTAAAAAATAGATTAAAGGATGATACTCTGGATCTTAGTTTATGTGACCTAGAAGAAGTGCCTGTGCAAGAGATTGTGAGTGAGATATTTTAATAACTAATTATTTTTTCCTTATGGTATAATTGCAAATGATTAATTAAGTGATTTATATTGCAGGCAATTGTTAAAAGAGCCACACATTTAGACTTGTCAAATAATCTCTTAGTTACGTTGCCTGTAAGTCACGTTTTGAGGTATTGAATAACATTTTTTCAGTTTAAATTATTGTAATTTTTAATCAGTTACTTTGTTTTCAGAATAATTTTATCATACTCAAACAAGTAACCAAATTAGATTTAAGTAAAAACATGTTGATAGAAATTCCTGAAAACTTTGGGGAAATGACACAATTAAAACATTTGGATCTATATGCTAATCAGGTATTATAAAAGTTGTCATATGTAAGTATATAATAAACCGGCTGTGAGTCATTATGGACTATCTGTACAGATAAGTCGTTTACCTTTGAGCCTGAGTGAGTTGAAGAATCTAAGGTGGTTGGATCTAAAAGAAAATCCATTAACACCAGCTGTTGCAAGTATTGCTGGTCCATGCAGTAATGCCATTGACTGTAAAAATTGTGCTCGTAATGTTGTGGAATATTTGAGTAATGTCAAACTTAGTATAGAAGAAGAAAAATTGCGTAGGATGAATGCTATGTCTAGTGGTAAGATATTCTTTATTATGCTTTATATTTTATATACACTATATTTACCATATTTTTCTTTTGTTAGGAAATAATAAGGAAGTAATCAATAAGGATGGCGATACTACGAAAAAAGAATCCAAGAAGAAAAAAAAGAAGAAGAGCATGGATAAAGAAGGTGAAAAGAACTTGAATAAAAATTTATCAGAGGAGCAATGTAAAATATCTAAAGAAACAGATCAGTCAGATAGTGCAAAAGAAACTTCTAGCGAGGGAAATAAAAAACATTGCATTTCTGCAGGCAAGTATTTTTAGTATTTTAAAGCAATTTATATATACATATTATTTTAATTGTATTCATGTACTCACTATAAAATTTTATAATTTACATTTAGCACTATGTGGAATACTTACTTCAATATTCATGTGGCTAGTTATATTCGGCATTGTCCTTGGTTCTTTGATAGTAATCCTTCCTCTATATAATAAAGAACTATCACATAGAATGATTGATTACATAGAAAAGCATACTGGTATATTTCTGAAAACTTATCAAAGGTATGGCACAGAATTGTTACAAAATGTAAGTTGGACTATAATGAGATTGATGAATGATGCTCGCAAAACTATTGGTGATATTTACAATCGATATAATTTAACAAATATTATCTAACTTATCTATAATAGTATCGTAGCTTTTGTTTGCATTATCAGTAATCTATGAATACAATCTGTACAACATGGGGTGCATCCTATCAATAGAAAATATTTTGCTACGATCTATGCCTTCTTAAATTTACTTTAGATCATTGTTCAGAACTTGTTGTAGAATGACATTGACATGTCATCGTACTTTCAATATATTATTTTATAACTATTGTTTATTTTATAAAATAAAACACATTTAGTGTCATTGTTATATCTTACTTACTACTTACTACTGTTACCTAAAGGAATAATAGCATTACAATATGTTATAGATACTACATCTATATGGCATGTTTATTATTATTTTTTAAATATATAGACATAAGAAAAAATAAAGTTTTTAATATAATATTAACATATTACAGTCTGTTCATCTATCTACATTTCAAGACGACGTATTTAGTCCATAAGGCTTATTCATGGACGTGGCCGGTGCTGCTCTCGGAGACACTCTACCAAGCGAATTCTCCATTTTATTTATCAACTTTTGGAACGTATTTTTTCTATTGAAATTCGGCTGTTCTTCGAAACCGTCAGGGTCCGCAATTTCAGTGGATGCTCGCTTATTCGACCCTGAGCAAGTAGAATCGGTCGATTTTGACTTCCTGTTGGTTACGAACTTATTCCATGATTTTTTATCTGGACTAGAAGATGGTTTCACAGTATCTTGATCTTTGATCTCATCAGACATTTTTCTTTGACGTGCAGTGAAATTTGCCAGAATAGCTACATCATCATAGAGCTGTTCCTCCGTTTGAGGGGCTATAGCATGTTGCCACTTTTCGCATCTCGGTGATTTATAATGTTCATCATCATCCGATATGTTATTTTCAAAGTTGTGAGTATTGGTTTGTTTTAGTTGTTGCTGTTAATACGAGAAAATATGAAAGAATACTTATAATCTATTTACAGTAGAACTTAGTGTATCGTATCTTCACTTACATCTTTCTTCTGATGACACCCGTTAATATCATCATAAATCGCTTCCTCCTCCGGCAAGATCACGGTTGTAGGTTTAGTATAAACCGGTCTTGGAGTTGGTGGACAAATGTATTCAGATATTTCTTCGGGTACAGCAGCTCCTTTGGCAATTAGCAGATCAGACACATCGTCATAAGTTTCTACCTCTTCCGTTTGAATAATTCTCGGAGGCGTCAAAGTTTCTCGCCGAGCTGCTATTATCTTCTCTTTCTTTTGCGGTGATTCCTTTCTATTTCTCATTCTATCCAAGAAGGATTTCTTATTGGGTAATTTCTTTTGTATTTCTTCGTCCTTATCCTTGACTTTATTACCAGGCGATGACGCGTTTACGGATGCCTAAACAATAAGAAAATACACATATATATCTTCAATAGTATATCAACAAAGAAGAATTCGTGTATTACCTCGGTATCATCGTTGGAAAGCACGGATGTCAATGCACTTGACTGTGATTCACACGTATCACTGACATCTCCGCTTCGAATTACTTGATTCTTCTCGCGTATAACAGATGCGCTAGCGATATCATCGTAAGTCTCGTCTAGACTAATTCTCCTTTCATTTTGAATTGTACTCGATACATCCTCCTCTTTCAAAACCAAGTTCACATTTTTATGTTCATTTTTTAGAATCGCATGACAATCATCGTAACCAACGACTTTCTTCGATTTCTCACGTTGACTCCTCGCTATTAAGTTCTGGTAACACTTCTCGTTTCCAAAATCTTCTATTCTATGATAAATATCATCGTCTTCGTCATCCATCGTTTCATACGACGGGATCACTTCCTTCGTTGGTAAAGATGGCAATTTTCGAGATAACGTTATTGGTATATGCGTTGGTAACGGTGGAGGACTCTTCCTATCAGCAATTACAACTTTCTTTTCTTGATCAGATTCAACCGTTTTGATCTCATTAACGAAAGTCGATTGTAATTTTGGTTCTGCTAGACGATCTTTCGAGGTAATCTCTTCCGTTTCTACAATTGTTCCAATAGATATGTCTTCCTTTGAGTTACATCCGTGATCAAAAGTCGACCTTCCGTAGGAACCGATTTGACAAATCTTTGCGACCCACTGTTCCATATCCTTCGACGTTCTGGCGATAAACTACAATGACTTTTTTATGAATGTAAAGGAAGTAAGATAAAAAAGTTTGTTTAATCGATCTAATTAATGCTTTCATACCTGTAGCGTTTTATTACCAGGTTTGAAAATTTCGAACGCCGCTTCGCTTCTTCGTTGATCACGTGCGACAGCATTGGGTGCTGGTCGTGCGGAATAACCACGAATTCCTTGAACAATATGTGGTTTGCTATCCCGTTCACTTCCATAAATCAGCAAATGGGTTCCTACCAATGCTGCAAAATATCACATAGAATTTCAATAAATATTTTATATACCAGAAATTTATCTTAATATTCACATTTCTACGTTATCTTTGCATATTGAAGTAAATTGTAACTAATATATTTAAAATCACTAAGATTTTGTAAAAAGAAAATTAGTTGGTTAATAGAATGACAAACATTTTTATTTTGAAAGTGGCCCTTTTTTTTCATTTTAAAGTATTATAATACTTGCCAACCCAACTGATGCGATATTGCCCGATTACAAACAACTTTTTCCCTTCTTTTCTATCAAGAGGTCCACACTTTAAAGATTTATTTTTAGCTTGTGGTGCGGATAGGCCAAGATAAATCTCAAGCAGTGCATTTTCTTGGAACTTTTCATGTTCTTTTTTTTTCTCATCTTCGGCAGTCACCGTTACGAAGGTTTCGTAATAATCTGGATGAATTTGCGAGTTTGGACGTTTTCGTTGATCTTCAATTTTTGTGGTTTCTTCTGCACGAACGTATTCCTGTCCGTCCAATTCGTTTATTTGTTCAATTTGCAACGGTAAGAGACCCTTAGAGCTGGCATTCATGCTCAGATAGGGCTCGGCTGCTGATGTATTCCCATTGGTCGTTGTGAAGACGCTTAGGGTAGTTTTTGACCGCATTAACAAGTTCTCTCGGACGGTCTCCAGAGCACTTGAAAGCTTCACTTCGCGGAGACATTCCAGAAACTGTACGATCTCTGTGAATTTATTATTAGAGATAAATAAAAGAATAAAATACGAGAAATTGTTTGGGTAATTTTATTACAAAAGGAAATGTATCGCGAAACATAACGATTGTAAATAAGTGAACGAGTTGAAGTACAGCGATACATCGAATAGTCTGGTTTCACTATAGCTCTGTTTGAAATTGAAAATAAATAAAAAAATAAATTTATTGAAAAATAGGAAAAAATTTTGGTTTGGAACCAATTATTATTTTTTGTATGTAGTTAGTGTTTCGATTAGTCAGAGTAATCGGTTAGCCGGACTATGCGAAGTATTGCTGTGTAACACAAAGATACATGTGGATATACACGAGAGGAAGTATGTACGTAAAATATTCAAGTAATTATTTTAATGAATACTAACACCTACCTCGAAGTATAACAGTGAACTCAACGTCAAGGCCCATTCTTGTTTAGCGTTCTTTCACGCTGCTCGTCTTCACGTCGAGCGCGTAAATTATTATTGTTTCGATTCTCGAACGAAGCTTTGATTTCCGTCCCAACAATTACACATCGAGATTCTATTCGAAGAATTTCATTCTTCTTTTTTTTTTAATCACTTTAGAACGAAGAAAGAATTAACACTTCACCATGATTCGTATAAAAGAAATGAACATTTTCTCGAAAAAGTGAATCTCGAACGTGTTATTACTTTTTATCCAGTGTTGTCTCTTCCTTGCTGTCACATTTTGTCCTCGACAGGAAGCATAAAAAGATATCTCCGGATAAGACTTATCATAACTCAGCGACCGCGTGAAATAAATTTCCTTAGATTTATTTTCTCTAACTTCCTAGGCGTCAGAAATTAGAAATTGATTCAGCAACAAATATCAAAGTTAAATAATTGATTCAATGAATATTGATTAATCTCACAAAGATCAAAGCTGGGTCTCATCAGTCACAAAATTGAAATTAAACAGAAAATTAATTAATCAAATTTTCCAATATTCCAATTTTCCATGATTACAATTAAAACCAAAGCCTCTATTAACGTTTCAACAGAAAAAGGAAGATACCGAGGAAATGACAACGTCTAACGTATCAACAACGATGATTCGATGACTTGCTTAAGAACCAAACCAAGAATTGCTCGCTGGTCAAGGATAATTGACAACCATGCAACGATATAATCTATTTAATACCACACCGATTATTAAAAACTTCACTTTGCACGATCATTCGATTCGCTCGGCTCAACCTTGATTCTCGTGCACTTATATATCCAATTAACAGGAACACACATTTATTACCATCGTTGCAAATATATTATAACAAAAAAAAAAAAAAACATCGACAAGCAAACGATCATTTCCATAAAAAAAATTCTCACAAATTCACAATGTCATCACTGTCTCCACGCTCGTATTAAAAAACGTGTTTTTACTTCAACGTTTTCAAGCACGTAATTTCACGTACGAACGATCGCGATCATTACCGAGCAGCCTCTCACTTCGAATGTGAAAAGAATCGTAGAGGAGCGCGCGCGCGCGCGCGTGCACGCGATCATGTGTTCCCTTTCGCGTCGAGTGTATGTGTCGTTGAAATTCGATGGGCGATGCCCGTTTCGTTTGCGGGAGCTTAGACTCCCGCAAAGACTTCTCGTACGTCTTGTTTCGTTCTTTTAGACGCTTCGTGCCTCGCAAGACCCATCGTTCGGATACACTTTAAGACTGTGTGTCTTTAACGAGCTGACTCACAACCTCGGCTCGTTCCTTCCTTTCGTCCCTCTACTTCGTACATACATCATTCTTAAGAAGGAGGACTATGAGACAATGTCGTTGCCTTCGCTTCCTAAGTCGGACTCACGACGAGCAGACGCGTTAATTGATTTCAATTCTGATTAATTGTTAGAGTTGGAAGAAGGTGACGCGTATCCTGCTTCAGGGCAAAACGTCGTGCTCTTAGATTTTTAACAGACTTTCAAATGAAAGGTTTTGGGGTGTAGATTTCGGGGAATAAATTTGACAAATATGTAGGTACTTATTTGAATGACTTTTGTTTGAAAGAGTGTACTTACAAGGTGGTTCTTTTTAAATTTTATCAGAATCTGATCATGGACTTTGAAGATATATACACCCTGTATGTGTGTAGTTAGGCAGTCGAAAGGGAAAAATAAATAATTTTTGAAACAAATTTTACCATTATTTTGAATAACAAAACGACTTTTGTTGAAAATTATCTGTTTTATTCATTACCTAGTGATGGGAAATAAAATGTTTCTTTTTTGATTACTTATCAAAGTTACATGTTATGAAAATAAATATAGCTTTACCGTGTGTAGTTACAGTGTTAATAATTATTCTATGCATTATTATTCGTGGATATTAGGTGCACGTGTTTTATTTTACATAAATGTTACAAACCTATTTCTACTTTATTGGTACACACTTGAGTATTCATGAATATGTAAGACGTATAAAAATCAGTGCATCTCCCATGGTACTTTACCTCTCAACTTTTCCAACGGCTTAACGTACACTTCCGTCCCAATTTCGGTTAATTCTGGCCAAGGATCACCTTTCGCTTGTTCCGCCTCTTGGTCTACTTGCTTATAAACGGTAGTACGAATCTCCTGTTAAAAAAAAGAAAATTCATGGATTCAGAAGTAAATTTATATGTTCATTTAGTTACATTGATCTCCTTCTCAGTTTTCAAGCCATTCTCGACAACGAGTTTAGCGAAGAGCATGATAGGGTCTTGTTCCGTTTGAACCGATTTCACTTCGTCTCTGGTACGATATCCAACACCAGGATCGCTCATACTGTGACCGTAATAACGATATGTATCTACTTCTATGATGATCGGTCCATTCCGAAGTGCGTGATCTCTAGCGAATGACATGGCCTCGCGAACGTCGACCACTTTCATACCATCAACCTAAAAATATGTACTTCGTGTTCACTTTAATAAGATAATCCTGATTTCGTGAAATATACTATAAGAGACCTTTATGCCTGGTATCAAATCACCACGAGTATAGAACTTGGTATTCGCCGAATGACGATGGGTAGCCGTACCCATGCCATATTGATTATTTTCACAGATAAAAACAGCTGGGAGATTCCATAATTTCGACATGTTCCATGCCTCATAAATTTGTCCTTGCGAGGCTGCGCCATCCCCGTAAAACGAGAAGGATACACCGTCACCACCATTGTATTTGTGGGCGAACGCTAGACCAGCACCGATCGGTACCTTTGAATTTTATTTTTTAATATTTTTGTTACGATAAAAAAATGAGATAATAATATCAAGTCTAATTTTTACTTTTTAATTTTTTTTTTTTAAGAATTTTATTTTTTAATATTTTTGTTACGATAAAAAAATGAGATAATAATATCAAGTCTAATTTTTACCTGTCCACCGACGATACCATCGCCGCCGTAAAATCTGGGCGCGTACATGTGCATGGAGCCACCTTTACCTTTGGAAACACCAGTTTTTCGTCCCATTAATTCCGCGAGTACCGATCGTGCGGTCGTACCAAAAATCACGGCAAAACCGTGACAACGATAAGCTGTGATGAGAGTATCGTTTTCTTTTAGAGCTAATTTTGTACCCACTGCAACAGCTTCCTAGAATTTTTTACAAATAGGTATTCAGAAATTGGTCTCGTTTTTGTTACTTTTATGTTCACATATATTTGTTACTTTTATTTCACTTGAATAATTTATAGGCATGTGTAATGAAATTTCCAACTTTTTATTACAAAGATTTGAATATAGTTACTTCTTAATTTTATTTTACATTTGGAAATATTTCAAACGATAGGTACCGAATTGAAATGGTTAGTAGATTCTTATTTAATTAAATTGAAACTCACTTGACCCGCGTATAAGTGGCAAAATCCATTGATCAATCTTAATCTGTACATCTCCGCGGCTTTGCTTTCCATCCTTCTAATGTAATGCATAGTTTTCAGTGCAAATGTTGCATCTTCATCGTTCAAAGTCACTTTCTCTGCCGGGCCTTTTTCTAATCTGTACAAATCGTATTTCTGAAAAGTAAAGTGAAAATTATTAATCGAATGTACAATGACATAAAACAGCATCATAAAAGATCATCGCGTAGTTGAGATCTCTCGATTGATCTCTCTTGACCCACGTGTCAATTCGCGAGATGGAACTTTGATTAAATTTAAGATCCGATCAAGAGTCAGAGTTCTACCGTTTCTACGTTGGCTTCCTTTGCCATGCCGCGGCGGAACGATAGTATCCATGATTTCTTTGTGGGGAAATAAACGAATTTTAGACGACTGTTTAGCCAGAGAAACATTTTTTTTTTTAATTTATCGATGGTAATCGTTTAGATTCCAAAGCATTAACCAAAAGATATTTGTTATATTATATATGCAAGCACAAAACTATGTACATGTTAAAAAATCTACCAAAATGACCATAGTGCCATTTCATTACTATTTTTGTTCGACTTTTTCACGAACACATCGATATCATGCAGCGCGAAGGAATGCGCATCATCTAATTTTATATGGAAATCGTTTTTCGATATATCGAAGTTAGACGATTGTGAGAATTATTTAACCTTCATTAAATTGAACATCTTTTTCTTCAAGTAAGTCGAGTTCGAGTAAGTTTGTAAGTAATTTCACCTCGTTGGAGCATCTTTTTGGATTTAAGTCCCGAACGAAACTCTTTACCTGAACGTGCACTAAGTTTAATCATTTTAGCTAATATTGTTTTAATAAAAAAATGCAATAGAGTTAAACAGTTAATCGACGAACTACACGTGTTTTTCTATTCACGTAAATATAGTCACTTTATTACGCGAAATGTTTTCCCGAGCCGTCGTAATAGTCAGTTACTCATTCGTGTATCTTTGGAAATTTGTTAAATTTTGGGACGCGTGTAATAATTTTTTTTTCTAAAGAATCATATTTTTCTGTATATAGGTAGGAAAAATAATAAAAAAAGTTTTTTCCTCTCAGCGAAAATTCAACAGAGGAGCTGTTATTGACGCACGATGTACGTAGATTAGAAAATATTAAAAGATGCTAGTCGCAAGGGTAGATCTACATTTACTTGAATGCAGTTCCCTCTTCAATGATAAAATATACAACTATCTTCTATACGAGGAAGGTGAAGAGATCGAAGTTTATATTTTTAATCGCATACCTCGCAGCAAATGTAGCCTTGTGTATAAATAGTTATCGATGTGCTCCTCTAAGAGAATGATAGATGGAAGGTAATTACAGAATGCAAGCCGATTTCTTGGCATCGTACAGACGGAATGAATGTCTTTGACGGTCGTCACTTCAGGATTAACAAATCCATGTTAACTTTAATGGGCCAATGGCCTTTTCAAACGGCTAGAACACAATTTATCAGTTTGATAGTTTTCTTTGCGTTGGCTGGCACGCAAATATTAGCTAAGGTAAGATCCGTCGTTACGTTGTCCACGTGTTCAATTCTAAAGAAGATTTTTAATCAAAATTTCAATTTCGTTGATTATTAACTTCAACTTTCCGGCTTCCTTATTACAGTTGTGCGCTATTATAGTTTCGGGTAACGATATAGATGGGATAATGGAAGACGTATCCCCACTTGTGGTCGATTTAGCATTTGTGGTAAAATTAATAAATAGTGGAGCTAAGATGAAGCTGGTATGAACTAATGTATACGATTATTTCGCGAGGAAAATTTCTTTAGCCTTGTTTTCAAAGTATAATATACTTGTAAACAAATGTTGTCATCTATTGTCGGTATTGTTAAAATTTTTGTTACATTGAATGACATATCACTCTTATCTGAATAAAAAATGTTTAACTGCAGATGAAAAGATTATTGGCACGTGTCCAAGTCGATTATACGACAACCAGGGCAGATGGTGAATTAAAAATTATGCAGGAATATGCCGAAGATGGAAGAAAATTCACTATCATATATTTCGGTATCACTAAGAATTTTAATGTGTTTTAACAGTGATTAACGCTGTTTAACGATATAATATCATTTTATAGGTGCTCTTTCTATGTCAATGCTGTTATTTATGATTCCACCGTTGAAGATAATATTTTTCACTAACAGAAACGAGACTAGCGAGCGACATTTTATACATCACACTGAATATTTTGTAGATCCTTTAAAGTATTATTATCTTATTATTCTTCATTCTTACTTAACAATATTTCTTGTCGTTTACACGATCGTTACCATGGACACGATGCTCGTGCTTCTCGTGCAACATGCTTGCGGATTATTTACAGCATTAGGGTAAGATCTTTGCTATTTACAGACTATAGTACATAGAAAACTGGCCAAGGGGCTCCACTTTATGGATCTCGAGCGAAAAAGCTTTGCTTTTATCATGAATTTGTTAATTTTTGCAATACCCGCCAATTTTTAATCGGAAGTCGAATCGAATCGAAATTGTTAGTGGATAAACGTCGGGTACAATCAGATTTTTTGTATAAATTTTAGTCGTTTAGACGTTACAGTGAAGATCCAAAAGGGTTTTTGGACATTTCGACAATCGTCTGTATGGTTTCAGATATCGTCTTTGTCACCTAACGAACGATGATGAATTGCTAATAGATATAAATCCTTCAAAAAGGACTGACAAATCCTTTGCAAATATTTCTTTATGCGTTCGTAGACATCAGGAGGCATTAGAGTTCGTAATTTATTTTTAAATCACTTATTTTGAAAATAATTCAAAATGTTTACGGATACTGACCTCTTGTGTAAAGGTTTGCCAAACTTATGGACTCCTATTACACCACGTCTTTATTCATGCAGACAGGAATCAACGTGATCGCATTAAGTGTCGCCGGTGCTAAAGTATACGTTCATATTTTCTCTATTTTAATTAACCTATTTGTAATATTTGATACACGAAGGTCTGTGTTTAGGCTATGACGTCAACTGACCTTAACACTATTTCTCAACACTTTTCGATCTTCTATTCCGCAGTCGCTCATATTTTTTTTGAATGCGTGAACGGTCAACGTCTCATAGACCACAGTAGTCGAGTACACGAGTATTTGTAAGTAACTGTATTTTTTTATATAAATTTAATCAAATTTTAAGGACATATTTCTAATTTGGATTAATTACAGAATAGACGTGAAGTGGTATCAAACTTCGTTGCGAACTAGAAGAATACTCAATCTTATGATCGTTAGATCACGATTACCTTGCGTGCTAACTGGAGCAAGCATGTTTGAAATATCTATGGAAACATTTAGCGCTGTAAGGACTAAAATTTGACTAAATCTTATTGTATAAAATATTTATTTCTTCGCATAAATATATATTAAATCAATCGGTTTATAATTAGCTAACTTAGACAATTTTTCGTTTTTTTTCAAGGTCCTTCGTACGTCAATGTCGTACTTCACAGTTTTGAAATCGACTCAATAATGTTTATAGATTCTATTTAAAAGAATTAGAACAATTTGAAATATAAATAGATTTTAGTGACGTTTGGTACGTGGTAAAAAAATTGTTTATTTAGATATGTATTTAAAGTTATCGGAAAAATTAAAAATGCACAGCATGCTGATAATAAAAATGTTACTAAGAAAGTACATATATTGTCATATAATAATGCTATTTACACTTTCGCATAATCCGAAAATGAACTAACTTACCGAGAAACCTATGAACTCCTTTGGCCGTAAGTCTTCCCAGCCTGGACTAATGTGTCCTTCAAATACTATTCATTCATCTTCTTCTTCGCACAATATTATCTTATTTAAGAACATGACGAGAAAGTGAAGCAAAATGTGCACGTAGTGCGATGTTCTCTTTAGCAAATCTCCTTTCTCCCTAGTCTTTACAATTTTCTTCATTTATATTATTCATTAAATTGTCTATTTATGTTATACAAGGCTACCGCGTGCGGATGTGCGGGTTGTGCCCCCCATACGGGTGCTTCATCGAAGCGGCGCCACGTCGCCACGATAATTTCTATATTTTATATGTGTTAATTTTAAGGCAGAGCCGGCTTTGATGCAGGCCTGGTCCGGCGACCACCCTAGGATACCAAATTGTTGGGATGCCGCTGCTTATAAAAAATGAAATTGCTGAAAATTTGGATTTCGCTGATTCGATTACAGTAGACAAAAAAACGTATTAGTCTTTTCGTAAATCATAATCCCACTAAAAACATATGTTCCTAAATCATTATAAACTTATAATAAAAAAATTTTAATAGAAAAAGTGACTTCCCCTTGTTACGTTAAAACTTTAACGTTGTTTCGAGTGTTGGGTTTATTGGTATGAGAAATATTATCGCGAGGAAAACTACGCGACGGTGACGAGCGTTATTCATTAGAAAAGATTAGCCGATGGGTGTCGCAAGCGAAGCTCTATCCTTACTGGAACCAAAGAGTGCTTTTTTCATGACTGAACAGTAATACATGCTAAAATATCGTATTAAAAGTTAAAGAGAAAAGATTGATTGATCTTCGTCATATTATTGATCATAGGTTCCCGTAATAAGCATAGACTCATGTATAAATAGTTATCGACGTTTGTCGTGTTGGAGGTGCTACTAAGAGAATTTTAGATACTAAGGTAATTACGGAATACATTAATCGTAGTTGCATGCAATAAGGGGACTTCACTTCCAGTCTTTCCTTGATATTGTACGAACGGAATGAAGTTCTTTGATCGACGCGACTATAGGATTAATAAAATTTTACTATCATCCATGGGCCAATGGCCTTATCAAACTACTCGAACGAAATATACTATTTTGGTAACTCTATCTTTATTAGCCGGTTCACAGGTCTTAAGTAAGGTATGTTCCATTAGTAAAACGCAAATTGTAAAAGCTGGAGCTTGGTTGTTCCTCTTTTCTTTCTTTTAAATTTAAATTCTAATTATGAAGATCTTCGGTCTAAGAAGAATGTTTTATTCAAAAGATCTACAATTTTTATTTTTTTACTGTTTTACCGTAGATATGCGGCATACTAACTTCGTTAGACGATATAGATATCGTCCTGGAAAGTTTGGCGCCATTTTTTACCGACATAGTGGCAGCCATTAAATTTGTAAATAGCGCGGCGAAAACGTATGAGGTTATGTATAAGATCGTATCTACAAGTGAAATTCATTTTGTAATAATATATTTCTTTTTTTATCATATTGCAACGATTAAAATTTAGATGTTTGGTCATTTCACAGACGAGCTTTTATACGAAAATATTTTCACCCTATTTTCTGTTTTTTTTTTTTTATTTTTGCATATAAGATCTTTTCCTTTTCTGATCATATCACCTATTATAATAAATTTGGCATTTCCCATTCACACGAACAGTAGGTACGACATTATTTACAGATGAGGAAGCTCCTTGAACGCATCGAAGTAGATTTTGCAACGTGTTCGACAAACGATGAAATAAACATTTTGAAGCAATTCGCCGAGGATGGAAGAAGATATACTATTATGTATGGAGGTGGGTGGAATCTACAATGAAAATTTTAACAAAAAAACGTTCACGAATAATGATTATAGAGAAGAAGCTAATATGAATAAATAATATGGTTCCTCAATTTGTTTTTACATTATGGATCAATATCAAATAACCATTTCTTCTTGAACTTTTGTTCAATCATGTGAAAAAGAAAAACATAAAATTTCCTAATTTTGCTAATTTGGATTCTGAATAATATGAAACAGATCAAGAGGCCATTCTAACAGCTGGGACCAACAGTACCTCCTTTTTCTTTACATAGATATATTTTTGTAGGGTTTCTTTACTCGATAATGGTAATATTTATGATCGCACCGATGAAACCACTTATTTTGAATACCATAAACGGTACGGAAGAACGACCCTTCCTACACAACACCGAATATTTTGTCGATGCCCAAAGTTACTATTATCCTATTATTCTTCACTCTTACGTGACCGTAGTAGTTTGCGTCACGACAGTTATTACTATCGACACGATGTTCATGACACTTGTGCAGCACGCGTGCGGACTGTTTACAGCATTAGGGTTCGAATTTCTATTTTAACTATGCTAGATGTTGAATTTGGTAAGTTTAAAAGCGAATCGAGAAAAAAAACATTAATATTGTTACAGGCATCAGCTGTATCATCTCGTGGAAGATGAAAGTATGACGTTCGAAGTGAATCCACATATAGACAATGACAAATCTTATAGGAAGATTACGGAATGCGTTTATAAGCACAAGAAAGCGATAGAGTTCGTAATTATTTTAATTATTATTAATTATTTTATGTTATAAAACCATTTTTTTCTTGTTGTTCATATCTTACGATATTAATTGGAGAATTGATAAATCATGCAAGATGAGAACGATAAAGATGGCCAATTGCTAAGAGTATTATTGCCTTCTTCTATAAAGGTTTGCCGATCTTATAGAATCCTATTATTCCACGTCTTTTTTCGCACAGGCAGGAGTGAGCACGCTTGCTATGAGTGCATCGGGTTTGCAGGTATATTTTGTTTCATTAACTGTCCTACTTAATATTTTTCGATTTATCAACGATAAGAAATTCAACATTACTTTTAGGCCGTGACCTATCTGAATGAAACTACTAAGTTTCTTCAGCAAGTGTTATTCTCTTACGCTACGTTACTTCATCTCTTCTTCGAATGCGTAAACGGTCAACGTCTTATAAATCATAGCGAGCGAATGCACGAATATCTGTAAGTAAAAAAAATCTTTTCCAAATTTCAGAGTACTTCGGTCATTGGCAAAAAAAAAAAATGAACACGCAAAAGAAGTGATTAACTTTTTTGTCGATTACAGAATAAACGTGAAGTGGTATCAAACGTCATTCAGAACTAGAAAAGTAGTCAATATTATGCTGACCAGAGCACGAGTGAATTGTAAATTGACAGCGGCAAATATGTTTGATATATCTATGGAAACTTTCTGTACTGTAAGAATTCAGTGTTTTATCGAATCTCTAGTGTTGAAGATGTGATAGTCACATTTTCTTTTTACCTTCCAGATCCTTCGTACATCGATGTCCTATTTCACAGTTTTGAGCTCGACGCGATAACGTATGAGTATATATATGTATATAGAAGTTAGAAACATGTTGATTAAAATGATATATATAACGATATGTAATATGGCACTAATGAATCATTTTTAATCAATACCTATACACAGTTTACTTCTTTTTATTATACCTCAGTAGGGGAGACCAGGGCTAGTTGTCCCGATTTTAGGTTTTTTGTATCTACAGATTTCTGTAGCTTATATTTTCGAATTTTTTGGTGACCATCAAAAAGTTCAACTTCTTAGCAATATATAGAAATCTTTCCGCTTGCGTTGAGAAGTTTTTAACACGTCTTTTTTTCAATTTTAAGCAAACGAGTTTTTTGGGACAACTTGCCCCGCTGCGGGGTAATTTGTCTCACGCCATGGGGCAAGTTTTCCAAGGTTTCCAACGAAAAATCCTGATGTATGCATCATGATTTTTGCGAAAATGGAAACCACCGCCGATTTCAATGTTTAATGTCCCATTTTAAAGAAGAAAGCATGTAGAATACTGTGCCGTTGTCCGTTTTTCGATATCATTGCGGAGTGTTGAGAAATAAATTTTGTAAGTGTCGGAGTATGGGTCGTTTTCAAGAGAAAAATCGCTGTAACTTTTTAACCGGTCATCCTATCGAAGCCACACTGCCATATTCGTAAATTAGAGACTTTCCTCTTTCGAACGAGTATTTGATCGGGCAAATTCGAGATGCATCGATTTTTGACCAAAATCCTGATGTATGCATCATGATTTGGATGGAGAAAAATGAGGATGGGGCAAGTTGTCCCAGATCTCATTGTCGGGACAACTTACCCCGACGTGTGAGACAACTTGCCCCATTTTCAGAGGTTTGTTTCTCGGGTCATAGTTCAGTCAGATCAAGGAGTTTTTAAAAAATTCTAGCAAGGAAATGAAGCTGACAAAATTCTCTTTCTAGTACATGTGTGAACTCGTGTACAATCGATTTTCATTAGTGTCTAGAGATGCTTAAGTAATGTACCCAAAGTAGAATTTAACTTATCAAAATATAAATTCGTCTCTTGAAGTAACCAGGGAAGACTAAACACAACGACCACCACTACACTTTTTTTTACTCACTAAGACCTGTACACCCTAAGATACCAAAACTACGACTGGGACAACTTGCCCCTGGGAATTTTAGCCCCGGTCTCCCCTATATCAATATTCCTTGCATTGTGTTTTATTATTAATTTGAATATGGTTTTAAATAATGTAATTGAAAAAAGAAATTGAAATAATTTATTTTTCGTGATAACACTCGCAAAGATTTAGCTACAATAATAATATAACGTCGTTCGTGTTGTAACCGCTGCTGAGAGAATTTAAGATGCTAAGGTAATTACAGTATGCATTGCATGTAATTGCACACGGCAAGAGGACTTCACCCTCAGTCTTTCTTTTACATCGTACGAATGAAGTGAATTTCTTTGACGACCGTCGCTATAGGATTTATTAATTATATCTACCTTTCATGAGTCTATTTCTTCCCACTTCCTTCAATCTTCCTTTTTGCTATTCTTTATTGAAAATTTAATTTTCCGAATGAAATTTTTCCTGACAGCACTGTTAGGGTGTGTCGTTCGCGTACTAAGTATTGTTAGGAGAAAAATCTGCATACATTGGTATAAAATAAAATTGTCATAGTCATCACGAGGGTGCAATAATTTACATACTCGATGTCACGGGGGCCTGATTAAAATTAAACCCGTAGATGCACAATAAAAAAATCGTGACCACCTGAAACTTCAGACTGAGACCCAGAGTAAGGAAAATTCACTACCACTGATCACGTCCTTATCACAACTATTTTTTTTTATTCTGTGCATTCACCACTTCTCCTCAAGAATTGATCGAGCATTTGCACGGGCCCTTTGTGGCAAAGTTCTTAAAATCACATAAAAAATTCATTAATAAAATAAATTATTCCGCACATCGCCCTTTTTCATTACCAGAGTTCCTTCGCTTGATTCGAGAGTGGATCCAGAAGATCATATGCTCTAAACAAAGCTGGCAAATTTTAACTGATTCCTGAACCCTATACGGACAAAACCTTAATGTTAATATTATATATACACGATAGTTTATATACTTTGATGTGTTATATTATTTTTTCCTACTGTATTATTTTTTAAAAAGAGTCTAGAAGATAATGAAAAAGTTTTTTTCGAAAACACAACAGGATAACACGGTAGGAGATGCACTTTTACTTGAACGAAATGATGCTACTCTCCTGACTGAATGTAGTGAAAGAAAACGTTCTATACATGAGAAAATAAATAATTGAGAATGATCTATATTATTAATCATAAGCCGTCATGAAAAATGAAGTCATGCATATCTATATGACCTCATAAAAGAATCTTAGATATAGGTAGGACAATTATGGAATACAATATTAAGTGTAAATCGTGGAATACATGCGAATGAAATAAATGATTTAAATGGCAGATAAAGTTCCTGTTTTATTCCAACGATAAAATGCACCCAGTTCAATGACAAAACTTATAACTATAATCTATATAAAGATGTGATGGGCGGATCGAGGTTTATATTATTCATCAGATAGTCTCACAGTAAAAGTAATCTTGCATATGAATAGATACTGATGGGTCCGTCCAAGAGAATCATAGATCTGAGACAATTACAAAATGCAAGCCAATTTCTTGGCACCGTACAGACGGAATGAATGTCTTAGACAGTCGACATTTCAGGATTAATAAATCCATGTTAACTTGTATGGGCCAATGGCCTTTTCAATCTGATAGAATACATTTCATCAGTTTGCTGGTCTTATTTGGGCTGGGTGGCTCGAATATCATTTCTAAGGTAGTACCCATCGTTACGTTGTCTTTACGTTTATTTCTAAATGAGATTTCTAATCTGAATTATAATTACGTCACATTAAATTATTAACTTTAAGTTTCACACTTCTTTGGCACAGGTGATCGCTACGATAAGTTTAGGTAGCGATGTTGATGGTATAATAGAAGACATGCCCGTGCTTATATGCGATGTAATGGCAACCATTAAATTAATAAATAATATACTCCAAATGGAAAAGGTATCAACTAATGTTTCAACAATGTTTCAATGTATAAATTAGTTACGATTGTCTCAATAGCAAATTGATAACTGCAGATGAAATTAATTTTGACTCGGATTCAAATAGATTATAGCATAATCACGTCATATGAAGAATTAAAAATTATGCATGGGTATGCAAATGGTGGAAGAAAATTCACCATTATGTATTCAGGTAAAGTTTTTCAAATAAGTATAAAGCACTTAGCACTATATAACAATTATTCATTATTTAAGGTTTTTTGGGTGTGACAATGCTGTGTTCTACGATTCCACCAATGCAGGCAATTATTGCAAGTTACAGAAACGATACTGGTGACCGAGTATATATACATCATACTGAATATTTTGTGAACCCTGACAATTATTATTATCTGATCATCTTTCATTCATACGTAACTATCATTCTCGTCGTTGTCGTGATGGTTGCCATGGACACACTGCTCGTGGTTGTCGTGCAACATGCTTGTGGATTATTTACAACATTAGGGTGAGATCTTTGTAATACGAAAACTATAATAAACTGGGAAAACGAAAATCTCAAATTGTTTCAGACATTGTCTTCGTCAACTAGGGAGCAACGATGGAGAGCTAGTAGATATAAATCCTTCAAAAAAGAATGATGAATCTTTTTCAAATGTTTCTTTATGCGTTCGTAGACATCAGGATGCAATAGAGTTCGTAATCTATTAAAATCACACGTTTTCAAAATAATTCTAAATTATTAAGGATACTAAACCCTTGTGTAAAGGTTTGCCAATCTTTTGGACTCCTACTACTCCACATCTTTTTTCGTGCAGGCAGCAGTTAACATGATTGGAATAAGTGTCGCTGGATTTCAGGTGTACATTTAAATTTATTTCTTATTTTAAGTAATCAACTAGTTATTCTTAATAACAGAAGTATGTATTTAGCTCATAACGACGACCGAGTCTGATACCTTTTTTCAACATTGTTCAGTCTTTTATACCGGAGTCTTTCATATTTTCTTTGAATGCGCCTACGGTCAACGTCTCATAGATCATAGTAGTCGAGTACACGAGTATTTGTAAGTAACGATATTTTTATAGTAATATGAGCAAATTTGGATGAAATATCTATGATTGCGTAAACAAATAATAATTTGGATTAATTACAGAATAGACGTGAAGTGGTATCAAACGTCATTGCGAACAAGAAAGATAATCAATCTCATGATCGTTAAAGCACGATATCCTTGCGTACTAACTGCAGCAAGCATGTTGGAGATGTCTATGGAAACATTTAGCGCTGTAAGAGCCATTACTTTATTAAATCTTTTTTCATAAAATATTAAACTTTAATTTAGAAAATATTTAGATTTCTGCACGTTCAAAAAACATATTTTTTTTTTGTTTAAGATCATGCGTACATCGATGTCATACTTCACAGTTTTGAGATCGACCCAATAATGCCTCAAAGATTGTTAGTCTCTACATAAGAGATTTAGAACAATTTAGATTACAATTAAATGTCCATAATGTATAATATGAGGTAAAAAAAATGTTTTTTTTTATATTTATTTAAAGATGTCGGAGAATTAAAAAATGCACAACATGCTAATGACAAAAATGTGTTTCTAAGTGCGTACTTACCTATATTGTAACCTACATAATACTGTAGCCATGTGCTTATGCTTGTTTTATGAGAAATCTGAGAGGACACTAACAATAAGTGCAACTTTTGGTTCCAATAAGTCGGTAAAGAAGTTGAAGGAATATTTTAATCGTGACAGTAGGTATTGCTTTGAACAAATTTTGCCACAGTGGTGATATGATTCAATAATCGTTTGACTCACATGCATATAGCTAATCGATTAGAGCATACGTAAGATTAGACGGTCTAATCCCTTTTCTCTACTATTCGAGTTTCTATCGTATACGGTAAAACGTATTATGAATTACTAAGAATACCTTGACAAAAATAAAAATACCGAAGATTATATTATTGACACTGGATCGATGAGATAAGCGTAGACTCGCGTATGAATAGTTATCAACGTCTCACGTATTCTAATCGCTGCAAAAACAATCTTTGATGCTAAGAAAATTGTGATATGCATTTGCATACATCGAGGCGACTCCAACCCCTGCCTTTTCTTCACATCGTGCGAACGGGGAGGATTTCTTTGACGGGCGTCACTACAGGATGAATAAATTATATTTACCTTTTATGAGTCCATGGCTATTTTTCTTCACTTTTTTCAATTTTCTTTTCCGCCATTCTTCAGAGAAAAATAAATTTCTTGAATAAAATTTTTGTTCGCGCACTAAGTAGTGTTAAGAGGAAATTCTGCCAACATTGGTTTAAAATATGCAACTATACTCTAAACGAAACTGACAAACTTTATCTGATTCCTACAAATAAATCTAAATATTAGTATTTTATGTTCATGATAGTTTAAACATTTTTATGTTTTTTTATGTTGTCCTACTGTATTATTTCTTAAAAAGAGTCTAGAAGATAACGAAAGAGTTTTTTTCATTATATCTAAAAAAGGGTATATAGCGAAATCCATGGAAAGAACCTAAAGGATACGATGCACAACAGGAGATGCACTTTTACTTGAGCGAAATAATACTACTCTCTTAACTGAATATACTGAAAGATAACGTCCTATACATGAGAAGATAAATAATTGAGAATAATCTATATTATTAATCATATGCCGTCACGATAAATGAAGTCTTGCATGTCTATGTGACCCCTAAAAGAATCTGAGATATAAGTAATGCAATTATAGAATGCAGTATGAGAGTGTAAATCGCGCAATATATACGATTAAAATAAATGATTCAAATGACAGATGATATTCCCCGTCTGATTTAACGTCAGAATGCTTCGCACGTAGTTTATTGATAAAACGTCAAACAATGACCTATGTGGAGGTGGCAAGTGGAGCGAGGTTTTCATTATTCATCAAATAGTCTCACAGTGAAAGTAATCTTGCATATGAAGAATTATTGATAAGTTCGTCTAAGAGAATCATAGATCTAAGAAAATAACAAAATGTAAGCCAATTTCTTGGCGTCTAACAGACAGAATGAATATCTTTGACAGTCGACATTTCAGGATTAATAAATCCATGTTTACTTTTATAGGCCAATGGCCCTTTCAATCTGCTAAAGTTCATTTCATCAGTATGCTGGTCATGTTTGGGCTAGCTGGCACGAATATCATTGCTAAGGTAGTACTCATTGTTAAGTTGTCTTTGTGTTTAGAGATTAGATATCTCGTTCAGAAATAATCATCATCATCATTCACATTTGATTATTAACTTCAAGTTTCCCACTTTCGTGGCGCAGGTGATCGCTATGATAACTTTAGATAGCAACATTGATGCTGTAATAGAAGACATGCCGCCGCTTATGAGCGATGTAATGGCAACCATTAAGTTAGTAAATAATGCGGTCCAAATGAGAAAGGTATCAACTAATGTTTGCTATTGTTTCGCGTGGAAAATTCATTACAATTGTCTCAATAGCAAATTGATAACTACAGCTGAAAGTGATTTTGAATCGGATTGAAGTAGATTATTCCTTAATCATGTCAGATGACGAATTAAAAATCATGCAGGAGTTTGCAAATAATGGAAGAAGATTCACCATTATGTATTCAGGTAAAGCTCTTTAAATAAGTATAAAGCACTTAGCACCATTTAACAATTATTTATTGTTTTAGGCATTTTTCTTATGACATTGCTGTCTTTTTCGCTTCCACCACTGCAGACTATTGTTGTTAGTTATAGAAACGGGACTGTCGACCGTGTATATGTACATCACACTCAATATTTTGTGGAACCTGACAATTTTTATTTTGCAATCATCTTTCATTCATACATAACGATCATACTCGTTGTTTACACGATCGCTACCATGGACGCGTTGCTCGTGGTTATCGTGCAACATGCTTGTGGATTATTTTCAGCATTAGGGTGAGGTTCTTTGTTATAAGGAAACTGTTGTACACTATCAAGGGACATTCGATAATCCGAAAATTCAGATTTTTTTAAAACTTTGCAGATTTGTAGGGGACCTCGATTAAAGTATCAGGAAATTTTTTTTATCTATTAGAGTATTAAACCTTGTCTACCTTCAGGGAGTGTTTTCACCCTGGGGAACAGGATTGTAACCGATACAAAAAATTGCCTGATACTTCTATCGAAACCCCCTACAAACCTGCGAAGTTTAACAAATTCCGAATTTTCGGGTTACCGAATGTCCCTTCAAAGACAACGAAAATCTCCATGCTGTTTCAGATATCGTCTTTGTTACCTAACCACCAACAATGGAGAATTAGTAGATATTAATCCTTCAAAAAAGAATGATGAATCCTTTACAAATATTGCCATATGCGTTCATAGACATCAGAGAGCAATAGAGTTCGTAATCTTTTAGAATCACCCGTTTTTACAATAACTTTTAAATTATTAGGGATGCTAAATTTTTGTGTAAAAGGTTTGCAAATCTTGTAGACTCCTATTATTCCGCGAGTTTCTTCCTGCAGGCAGCAGTTAATATGATGGGAATAAGTATCACTGGGTTTCAGGTATAGATTGAAATTTACTTGTCATATGTAGTAATCAACTAGTACCTAATTCTTAATAACGAAAGTGTGTACTTAGATGGTAACGGAGACGCACTCTGACGCTTTTTATCAACACTGTTCGGTCTTTTGTACCGCAGTCGTACATATTTTTTTTGAATGCGCCTTCGGTCAACGTCTCATAAACTACAGTAGCCGAGTACACGAGTATTTGTAAGTAACTGCATTTTTATATAAATTTAATCAAATTTGAATGGCATATTTATAATTTTAATTAATTACAGAATAGACATGAAATGGTATCATGCGTCTTTGCGAACTAGAAAAATAATCAGTCTTATGGTTCTTAGAGCACGATTCCCTTGCGTACTAACTGCAGCAAGCATGTTGGAGATGTCTATGGAAACATTTAGCGCTGTAAGAGCCATTACTTTATTAAATCTTTCTTCATAAAATAGTAAACTTTAATTTGGAAAATATTTAAATTTTTGCACGTTCAAAAAACATATTTCCTTTTTGTTTAAGATCATGCGTACATCGATGTCATACTTCACAGTATTGAGATCGACCCAATAATGCTTCAATGATTGTTAGTCTCTACATAAGAGATTTAGAACAATTTAGATTACAATTAAATGTCCATAATGTATAATATGAGGTAAAAAAATGTTGTTTTAGATATTTATTTAAAGATGTCGGAGAATAAAAAAATGCACAACATGCTAATGACAAAAATATGTTTCTAAGTAAGTACATACCTATATTGTAACCTACATAATAATGGAACCATGTGCTTATGCTTGTTTTATGAGAAATCTGAAAGGACACTAACAACAAGAGCAACTTTTGTTTACAATAATTCGGTAAAGAAGTTGAAGTAATATTTTAATCGTGACAGTAGGTATTGCTTTGAACAAATTTTGCCACAGTGGTGATATGATTCAATAATCGTTTGACTCACATGCATATAGCTAATCGATTAGAGCATACATAAGATTAGACGGTCTAATCCCTTTTCTCTACTATTCGAGTTTCTATCGTATACGATAAAACGTATTATAAATTACTAAGTATACCTTGACAAAAATAAAAATACCGAAGATTATATTATTGACACAGGATCGATGAGATAAGCGTAGACTCGCGTATGAATAGTTATCAACGTCTCACGTATTCTAATCGTTGCAAAAACAATCTTTGATGCTAAGAAAATTGTGATATGCATTTGCATACATCAAGGCGACTCCAACCCCTGCCTTTTCTTCACATCGTGCGAACGGGGAGGATTTCTTTGACGGGCGTCACTACAGGATGAATCAATTATATTTAACTTTTATGAGTCAATGGCTATTTCTCTCCACTTTTTTCAATTTTCTTTTCCGCCATTCTTTAGAGAAAAATAAATTTCATGAATGAAATTTTCGTTCGCGCACTAAGTATTGTTAAGAGGAAATTCTGCAAACATTGGTATAAAATATACAACTATACTCTAAACGAAACTGACAAACTTTATCTGATTCCGACAAATAAATCTAAATATTAGTATTTTATGTTCATGATAGTTTAAACATTTTTATGTTTTCTTATGTTGTCCTACTGTATTATTTCTTAAGAAGAGTCTAGAAGATAACGAAAGAGTTTTTTTCATTATATCTAAAAAAGGGTATATAGCGAAATCCATGGAAAGAACCTAAAGGATACGATGCACAACAGGAGATGCACTTTTACTTGAGCGAAATAATACTACTCTCTTAACTGAATATACTGAAAGATAACGTCCTATACATGAGAAGATAAATAATTGAGAATGATCTATATTATTAATCATATGCCGTCACGATAAATGAAGTCTTGCATATCTATGTGACCCCTAATAGAATCTTAGATATAGGTAAGGCAATTATAGAATGCAGTATGAGAGTGTAAATCGCGCAATACATACGAATAAAATAAATGATTCAAATGGCAGACGATATTCCCCATTCTAATTGAACGTAAGAATGGTTCCCACGTGGTATATTGCTAAAACGTCAAACAATTTGTAGAGATAGCAAGAAGAGCGAGGTTTATATTATTCATCTAATACACAGTAAAAGCAATCTTGCATATGAATAGTTATCGATGAATCCATCTAAGAGAATCATAGATCTAAGAAAATTACAAAATGCAGACCAATTGCTTGGCATCGAACAGACAGTATGAATTTCTTTGACAGTCGACTATTCTGGTTTAATAAAGCCCTGTTTACTACTATAGGCCAATGGCCCTTTCAATCTGCTAGAGTGCATTTCATCGGTTTGCTGGTTTTATTTGTGCTGGGTGGCACGAATGTCATTGTTAAGGTAGTACTCATTGTTACGTTGTTATTGCGTTTATTTCTAAATGAGATTTCTAATCTGAATTAGAAATACGTCAAATTGGATTTTTAACTTCAACTTTCCAACTTTCTTGCGACAGCTGATCGCTACGATAAGTTTAGGTAACGACATTGAGGCTATAATAGACGACTTGCCCCCGCTTATGTGCGATATGATGGCAACCATTAAGTTAGTAAATAATGCAGTCCAAATGAAAAAGGTATCAACTAATGTATGCTATTGTTTTGTATGGAAAATTCATTACAATTGCCTCAATAGCAAATTGATAACTACAGATGAAAGTAATATTGAATCGGATTGAAATAGATTATTCCAAAATCACGTCAGATGGTGAATTAAAAATCATGCATGAGTTTGCAAATAATGGAAAAAAATTCACCTTTATGTATACGGGTAAAGTATTTTAAATAAGTATGAAGTACTTAGCACCATATAAAAATTATTTATTGTTTCAGGTCTTTTTGTTATAACATTTCTGTCTTTTACGCTTCCACCACTGCAGACTATTATTGTTAGTTATAGAAACGGGACTGTCGACCGTGAATATGTACATCACGCTCAATATTTTGTGAATCCTGACAATTATTATTTTGCAATTATCGCTCATTCATATATAACGATCGCAATTGTTAGTTACCTGATCGTTTCCATGGACACGTTGCTCGTGATTATTGTGCAACATGCTTGTGGATTATTTACAACATTAGGGTGAGATCCTTGTTATAAGGAAACTCTTGTACACTATCAAGGGACATTCGATAATCCGAAAATTCAGTTTTTTTTTAAAACTTTGCAGATTTGTAGGGGACTTCGATTTAAATATTAGGCAATTTTTTTTATCTATTAGAGTATTAAACCTTGTCTACCTTCAGAGAGTGTTTTCACCCTGGGGAACAGAATTGTAACCGATACAAAAAATTGCCTGATACTTCTATCGAAACCCCCTACAAACCTGCGAAGTTTCACAAATTCCGAATTTTCGGGTTACCGAATGTCCCTTCAAAGACAACGAAAATCTCCATGCTGTTTCAGACATCTTCTTTGTAACCTAACCACCAACATTGGAGAACTAGTAGATTTGAATGCTTCAAAAAAGGATGATGAATCTTTTAGAAATGTTTCCTTATGCGTTCGTAGACATCAGGAGGCAATAGAGTTCGTAATGATTTAGAATCACTCCTTTTTAACAATAATTTTCAATTATTAGAGATGCTAAACTCTTGTGTAAAGGTTCGCAAATCTTGTAGAGTCCTACTACTCCACGACTTTCCTCGTGCAGGTAGCATTAAACATGATCGGAATAAGTGTCACTGGGTTTCAGGTATAGATTGAAGTTTACTTTTCATATGTAGTAATCAACTAGTACCTAATTCTTAATAACAAAAGTGTGTACTTAGGCTGTAATGGCGACGGACATTAGCACTCTTTATCAACGCATGTCGGTCATTGTTACCGCAACCGTACATATTTTCTTTGAATGCGCTTTCGGTCAACGTCTCATAGACTTCAGTAGTCGAGTACACGAATATTTGTAAGTAACTGTATTTTTATATAAATTTACTAAAATTTGAATAACATATTTATAATTTTGATTAATTACAGAATAGACGTGAAGTGGTATCAAACGTCGTTGCGAACAAGAAAGATAATCAATCTTATGATCGTTAGAGCACGATATCCTTGCGTACTAACTGCAGCAAGCATGTTGGAGATGTCTATGGAAACATTTAGCGCTGTAAGAGCCCTTACTTTATTAAATCTTTCTTCATAAAATATTAAACTTTAATTTAGAAAATATTTAGATTTCTGCACGTTCAAAAAACATTTTTTTTTGTTTAAGATCATGCGTACATCGATGTCATACTTCACAGTTTTGAGATCAACCCAATAATGCTTCAATGATTGTTTGTCTCTATATAAGAGATTTAGAAAAATTTAGATTACAATTAAGTTTCCGTGATGTGTAATATGAGGTAAAACAAATGTTTTTTTGTATATTTAATTAAAGATGTTGGGGAATTAAAAAATGCACAACATATGGTAATGACAAAAATGTGTTTCTAAGTAAATACATACTTATATTGTAACCTACATAAAAGTTTCCAAAAATACTTACTTCTTGGAAAAAAACGCATCTGTAAAAATATGGGGGGAAAAAACCCCCTTTTGGAAAATTTCCAAAAGATCAATCTCACAAAAACTCGTTCAACTTTCAAATAAGTCCTTGTTCGTGAAAATCGGTTAAAAATTTGTGACCAGGAGAGTCGTTACGTAAACGTATTAAGTGATGAACGGCTTTAACCATTTCTGCAATATGGGCTCGGGCGTTGTCATGCAGTAGTATCACTTTCCTACATCTGACGGCCTATTCTAGTCAGTTCCCTTTGACAACATAGTCATTGAATCCATGGTTTGCCTCTGTTTCCCATAGAATCGAGAGACTCACAATACAAACACTTTGCATTACTTCTATCTGTTCTTTCAGAACTGTCGTCGTACTAAGGTTCATTTTTTTCCTCCGAGCTAGACATTTGTACCTCCGTCGGTTCAACGGGTCTGGTAGACCATTCTGACCATCTATCTGGTGAGCCATAACGGCTGTAGGAACATTTTCGACAAGTAAAAATTGAACCTAAGAGCTAGTGAATAAAATGCTTAACAATTGTCACCACACTACAGATTAAAAGCTTTCTTATAAAACTGTGCACTAGCCATGTAAAAACAATAACAATTTGAAGACCTGGAATCAGTGAAACTTACCAAAAAATAACATCAAATGACGCAATTCTCGATTGTCGCGCACGCTGGACAAACCCGCACTCGCCGCAACACTGAGATTGACTTGGATTGCGAGGTATGGGGGCACGGTAATATGTCGAATACGTACACCGCTTATGTTGGTTTGTTTCAGAGAAATAATAGTAGTCCATATTGGCCGACTAGGCCATAATTCCCGAAACTACCCTACTTGTGAAGTCAGCAAAGCAACTTGTACAAATTTATCTATTAAAAGTTAAAACACAAAAATAGATTACAGCGAAGTCATACCCGTAGACCTAATATAATACTTTCAGTAGATCGATGTGATATATGTAGACTTCCTTCTAAATAGTTATTGACTTCTAACGTGTTGTAACGCCAACTGAGAGAATTTTAGATGCTCAGCGGAATGCATTAGGTGCAATTTCACATAGCAAAGGGACTTTACCTCCCAGTCTTTTCTTCACATCGTGCAAGCGGGATGAACGTCTTTGACGGCCGTCACTACAGAATCAATAAATTCTTTCTGTCTTGTGTAGGTCAATGGCCTTATCAAACGACCAGAAGAAAATACGTCAGTTTAGCTATTTTATTTCTGCTATTCGGCACGCAAATAATAGCTAAGGTAGGACGCGTTGTTACGATTTACTGCCTTTAAAAGCGATTTCCAATAGAATGAACTTTTTATTGATTTTTAATTGTTCGAGTTCCTTATCATAGTTGTGCGCTACAATACCATCATATAACAACTTGGATGTTGTAATGGACGACATGACCCCATTGATGGCTGATTTAGCGGCAATAATGAAATTATTAAATGCTGTGGCACAAACGAAAAAGGTATCAACTAATTTACGCCATTGTTTTGCGACAAAAATTCATTACAATTGTCTCAATGAAAAACTTATAACTGCAGCTGGAAAAACTTTTAACACGGATCCAATTAGATTATGACTCAATTACGACTGAAGATGAATTAAAAATTATGCATGGATACGCTGAAAATGGAAGAAAATTCACTGTTATGTATTTAGGTAACACAGAGGATTTAAATATCTTTGAACATCGTGTAACATATAATCTAAATTTGCAGGTTATTTTATGGTGACAATGTCGTTATTTGTGTTTCCACCATTGATACCAATTATGTCCTATAACGGGACTGGCGAACGACCATTTATACATCATACTCAATATTTTGTGAAGCCTTTAAATTATTATTATCTTATTATCTTTCATTCTTACATAACTATTTTTGGTGTCGTTATCTTGATTGTTACCATGGATACAATGCTCGTAATTATTGTGCAACATGCATGTGGATTATTTACAGCAACAGGGTAAGATTCTCGCTATCTATAGACCATATATTGATAAAACGGAAATCCAAATATTATTTCAGATATCGTCTTTGTCACATAGCGATCAACGATGGACAGCTAGTAGATATGTATCCTTCTGAAGAGAAGGATGAATCCTTTAAAAATGTTTTATTATGCGTTCGTAAGCATCAGGAAGCAATAGAGTTCGTAATCTTTTAAAATAACTTGTTTTAAAAATAATTCTAAATTATTAAGGATGCTAAATCCTTGTGTAAAGGTTTTCACGTCTTGTAGAATCCTATTTTTCCGCATCTTTTTTCCTGCATGCAGGACTCAACGTAGCGGGACTTAGTCTCGCTGGATTTCAGGTATACGTTCAAGTTGTCTCTAATTTAAATAATTAATTAATAATTCTTGATGCGCTATGATCTGTTTTTAGGCGATTGCGACAACTGATGTTGAAACTTTTTTTAAAAACTGCGCCGTCTTTTATTCCGCAGCCGGACATCTTTTGTTTGAATGCGTGAATGGTCAACGTCTCATAGACCACAGTAGTCGAGTACACGAGTATTTGTAAGTAAATGTAATTTTGTAGTAACATTAGCAAATTTTGATGAAATATTTATAATGTTTGCGTAAACGAATAATAATTTTAATTAATTACAGAATAGACATGAAATGGTATCATACGTCTTTGCGAACTAGAAAAATAATCAGTCTTATGATTCTTAGAACACAACACCCTTGCGTACTGACTGCAGCGAGCATGTTTGTCATATCTATGGAAACATTTAGCCTCGTAAGAGCCATTACTTTATTAAATCTTTCTTCATAAAATATTAAACTTTAATTTAGAAAATATTGAAATTTCTGCTCGTTCAAAAAACATATTTTCTTTTTGTTTAAGATCGTACGTACATCGATGTCATATTTTACAGTTTTGAGATCCTCCCAATAAAACTTCAAAGATTTTTAATCGTTATAGAAAAAAGTTGTAATTATACTTTAGCGATGTATAAAGTGAAATAAAAAATTCTAAAGTTATATATTATGTATTTAAAGATGTCGGAGAAATCAAATATGCACAGCATGATTATAATTAAATCATATTGTTAAGAAGATATACTGTTATCTTAATGTATAAACGGACGGCTGTCACGAGCATTCCGACTTTGCCGACCATTATGAATATTTTATGGTTACAAGGAGAATTGATTTAATTGAAAACCTGTCGGATAATATATGACTGTGGGTTTACATACATAAACTGCTATATTATTAATTATGTACCGTCGTGATAAATGTAGCCTTGCTTATAAAGGGTTATCCATATGTCCCCTCTAAGCATCTTAAATATAGGTTAAGCAATCATAGAATGCATTATTAAGCTTAGATCGCGAAATATATGAGAACAAAATAATTGATATGAATGGTAAATCGAGTTTCACATTTACTTAGCCGACAGACTGCTTCGCATGTAGTTCAATGGTATAGCATACAATAGTTATGTGCGTATGTTTTCATATACATATGTAAATGTCCTACTTTGTCATCCTACTAGTGACGTGAAGTTGCATAGTCAGACAATAAACAAATTTAGTGAGAGTCGTCCAAATCCCTTTACCGTTGGGCTTTCTAGCCTGGACCAGTGTGTCCTTCAAAAATTGTTAACCAGTCTTTTTCTTGGCAACAATGTATCCCATTTAAAAGGGGAGTACGATCAGGAAGCAAAATGGGTACGGAATGTGATATGAGAAAGCGGGTATCAAATTTGGAAAGTATCGGTAGAAAGATCTGTTCGGATCTACGAAATTTTCGAAAGGAACGGAACATACTGTCTCAAGAAGCCAAATGTCTTTTACGAGAACTAGGAAAAGGGCAAGCACAGGGACAACATTATAGCAAAAAGAAAGTAATATTCTCTTTATACTATCTACTTTCTTGCGTTCTCTCTCTCTCTCTTTCTTTCTTTTTCTCTAATTTTTACAATTTTATCAATGTGTATTATTCATTAATTTATCTATTTTTAACATATACATGTTTCATAGCATGGTAATAATACAATTTGTACCTGTGCAATTTGGGAAAATGATTTAATAAAAGATGGCGACTTCGAGGAATCCTCGAAATTTCAAAAGAAGGATGAACAATTTTTAACATGTGAAAATTGCTGTGAGTGTTGCGATTCTTTGGATGAAGAGAATTATTGCGAGAATTTATTCGAAATTGGCGAGTGTTCAATTTGCAGGTACAACGAGACTTTCTGTAATGCTTTTTTTTTTTATCTAATTCGATATGTACTTTTGTTGATGTTCTCAGGTTTAACGAGTTAGATGAACCATTCCACTGTACGCAATCTGCAACAATCATTAATGATGATGATGATGATTCATGTTGCTTCGATAAAAATAATACTGTCGAAGATAATATTAATGACGTACATTGCTTGATAAGATCTTGTGAAGCATGTACAATCGACCCTACAGAATTTTGTGACATATGCGTTTTTTGCAAAAAAAATGTTTTGTCGACTAATCATAATTTGAATATTAGTAATGAGAGCGATATGCGAGATTTGATCGAAAGACAAAGAGGTGGTGGTGGAAAATCAGATTCTCAATCTACGAACGATGAGACTACAAATACATCAATTTGCACCTGCGATTGTGATATATGCGCTCTTCGGAACAAACATGGCGACAAGCCGCCATGTTGTCTTCGGGAAAACGAACAACTTGGTCGTTCTATCGACATCGATTACGATGAAAATTTACAATTAAATCAATCCGAGATCCATCAAGTAATAATTTAGAAAATTTTACCAAAACAAATAGAATTGTATTTTATTAATAAACGTAATAAATCTTGTATGATGACGTTGTATATCGTTTTGTGGCAGTACTGCAAGATCACAAAACTACGCGAGGCATTGGAAAAATTAAAAAATCGTAATCACACCTTGAGGAAATTATTAAAAAAACGAGACTGTCTTATAACAAATTCGATCATGGAACAAACCAATTACAAGTTTGATCCATCCCCTTACAACCATTACGACGATAATAACTACGAAAAAGATAGTAAGAGTCTACCAGACGAGTGCAAAGAAATACCGAGAGAACTCGCTGCCATTTTGAAGATTCTTCAGAGTAAATGTCGCACCAAAGATGGCATGATCGTCGTTTTGGCAGATGAATTGAAAGAATGTGCCACTAACGAAAGAATCAAACGAATTCTCGACAAATTAATTGACGCGAACACCCATTATGATATTATCGATTTCGATCGTTCCACCTTGTGGAAGTATTTGGTGTCTAAACAATTTAATCTAATACAACATTCTTATGAAAGGAAAAGCATCGTAGGTAAAAAAGCCCAGTGTAGTGAAATAACGATCGGTGTCATTATACTAAGTTTCATTTTTTTAGCTAATATTCATTATCGATATCGATGCACGGTCATGTTCGTTTTTCGTACCATATGTGAAGCGTTTTATCGAATCTACGAGATCCTTCAATATTGTCAACAATGCTTTGCTTCTAATCACATCATGATTTTTATTATGAAAAATTGTATAAATGTTTTCGAAACGTTTCTAGCACCATTTAATTGTCATCAACTTGGCGTTAATATTGAAAAAATCACACGCGATTTGACCTTTTTCAGTGACGATGGTTTTCCTTGGCTAAGTACAATTTGTATTTGTGCAACTATTTTCATTCTATTTTTTTATCGTACTTGTTATCCGTTCATTGCAATGTGTAGCGAATCGTTGCAATATATTTATGACACGCACAGAAACGATGTACAAAACGAGTGCGAATGACTCTCGCAGAAAAATTTCCGATGATGCACTAACGCTGTTGCAAAAAATTACTCACGAACTCATCCAGCGGAGTATCGAATGTTATGAACTTTTATTTGAAACATTTATCGTGATGACGCATGCATCCAAAGTTGTAAAAAGTTGAATTATCGTTAGATGTAAAAATATCACTCATTGCACTCGAAATCCAATACTGCAATTAAAATAATCGTGGAAGTGAGAATCGTTTTCTTGTAGATTAGATTTATAATTAAAAAGGTAAAATTACTTTTCCAGTTAATAGTGATCGGTTAATTTTCCTTCACACCTTAATCTTCTTCCTACCCATTGAAAAGCGTAGATTGAAAAATACATTAGGTAGTATTAGACGATGCGAGTCACGATCGAAGCTCCACTTTTGCCGGAACGATAGTATACTTCCCTCGTAACTAAAACAAAATAATATTCTATTAAAAATTAAAGAAAAACGATCGAAAATCATATTAGCGATCATAAATCGACGTGATAAGCGTAGACTTACGTATAAATAGTTATCGACGTTTTCTTCGTATTGCAACCGCTACTAAGAGAATCTTAGATGCTAAGGCAATTACAGAATTCATTAAGCGTAGTTGCACATGGCCAAAGGGGACTTCACTTCCAGTCTTTTCTTGATACCTACTGTACGAACGGGATGAACTTCTTTGACGGTCGTCACTTCAAGATCAATAAAATCTTCCTATCTATTATAGGCCAATGGCCTTATCAAACGATCAGAAGGAAATATGTCAGTTTGATAGTTTTATTTCTGCTGGCCGGCACGCAAATCATAGCTAAGGTAGGACCTGTCGTTACATTGCCTTCGTGTTCAATTCTAAACACTTTTTATCTCAACGAGAAATTTATCGATTTTTAACTTAAACTTTTCGAGTTCCCTACTGCAGCTGTGCGCTACTATACCTTCGTTTTCTAATATAAATGTAATAATGACCGATATGGCGCCTTTAATTGGCGATGTAATGGCAGTGATAAAACTAGTAAATAGTACGGTTAAAACTAAAAAGGTAAAGAATTAATACATATAATTATTATTTTTTTTCTCATTCTATAATTTAGCCAGGAGGAATAAATTTCTTATTAATATATCGACTTATCTAAAACAGCACATTGTTAACTGCAGATGAGGCAGCTTTTAAATCGTATAAAAATGGATTATGCCTCGTTCACGACAGACGAGGAAATCAAAATTATGCATGAGTATGCAAATGGTGGAAGAAAATTCACCATTATGTATTCAGGTAAATTTTACCAATAAATGTGAACCAGCTTGGATGAACTTGTATCATGTAACAATTATATATTATATCAGGTCTTTTTGCCGTGACACTGTTATGCTTTATGATTCCACCATTGAAGGCAATTTTATTTAGTAGCACAAACGGTACCGACGAGCGAGAATTCGTACATCATGTCGAATATTTTGTGGACCCTCTACATTATTACTATCCTATCATCTTCCACTCTTACATAACTATTTTTATTGTCATTTTCACGATAGTTACTATGGACACAATGTTCTTAATCCTCGTGCAACATGCTTGTGGATTATTCACAGTATTAGGGTAAGGTCTTTGCTATTCGAAATAAAGGCTCCCAGTACTAAGAAAAATCCTGCTACTGTTTTAGATATCGAATTTGTAAAACAACAAGTAACAATGGTATGATAATAGATATAAATCCTTCTAAAAGTAAGGATGAATCTTTTAATAATATTACTCACTGCGTTCGTAAACATCAGGAGGCAATAAAGTTCGTAATTTCTTCTTTTTAGCAAAATTCAATGCTAATTATACTAACAAATTACAAAAGATTCGGATACTGATACTCTTTTTTAAAGGTTTGCCAAGCTTATGGAATCCTATTACTCTACGTCTTTTTTCATGCAGGCAGGAGTTAATATGATTGGAATAAGTATCACCGGACTTCAGGTACATTTTTTAATTTACTTCTCATCCGACAAATTTAATTAGTAATTCTTAATTCACGAAGACGTGTGTTTAGGCCATGACAACGAACGAAACTAACAATTTTTTTCAACACTTTTCGGTCTTTTATTCTTCATTAGCTCATATTTTCTTTGAATGCGCGAATGGTCAGCGTCTTATAAATCACAGTAGTCGAATACACCAATATCTGTAAGTAGAACCTCATGATTTATTTAATATGCAAAAACGTGGAATATGTATAATAATGTCAACAAATTACAGAATAAACATGAAATGGTACAAAACGTCCTTTCGTACGAGAAAAGTAATCCTTTTCATGTTGGTTAGATCAAGAGTGTCTTGTAAGCTGACCGCAGCAAATGTGCTCAACATATCAATGGAAACTTTTAGTACTGTAAGAATCGACTTATCTTTCATTAATTTCACTTTTTTTAATTCTAATATGGACGTTTCTTTTTCTTTCTTCTTCAAGATCATCCGTACATCGATTTCATACTTCACGATGTTGCGCTCGATGCAGTGAAATTTCGAAGATCACGATTTATACAAATGTATATAAAAAGAGTAACCTGTAGTGTACGAATTGAAATTATTTTTGGAAAAATAATATATTCTAATGTTCCTTTAATCGAATCAAAATGTAACGCATAGTGAATCTAAACATTAACATTTTATATCATGTCATTAATTTATTACGATACAAGTCTCAAATTTAAGAATAATTTAGATTGAAACGATTGGAAAATTCCATTTCACAATGATATCAGAAAAAAAAAGATTAAGTTTTTTTGATTGCTTTTGAATATTTATTCAATTCCTTGAGCGATATCGGTATCGTTCTCGTTCGGAAAAAGGTATGGGAATCCAGGCGTATGTTCAACAAGGGTTTCTAAGCGACTTATAAATGGAACCTGCCATTTATTTCTGATGGGATTGGCCCGGTGACGCTTCGAGACTCTACCGAAACTCGTATTATGAGTTTGCTGATGTTCTGTGACACGAATGGGATGTCGTACTTTTTTATCGCGTTCTTTTAGAACCTCAAGAAAGGACGTACGTTGGGTTGCTCTGATCAACGCAGATTTTCTTAACACCGTGCTCGATGATAAACATTTTGATTCTTTTTCGTTATTCTGTCGTCTATAATTAATAAAATGAAGAAATGGTATACCTGGCTTTTAAATTGTCTGAATTGTTAATTAGGAATTAGTCGTATCGATAAAGAATGTACTAATGAAAAATAATACTTTTTTAACGAAACAATGTCAGAGTGTTCATGCAAAGACGTGGTTGGATGATTCGAAAAATCCATTTCAGATATTCCCAAAACATCGAGCGAATTTGATTTCTCTTGTTTCGTCGATACCGTTTCTTCTGAAGTTTTAGTCTTAACGTTTTTAGGTAAAAACAATCTACCGGGTACCTGTTCTTGTAACAAGGATGAATGTAAATAAATTTATGTAGATGAATAATGAAATATAATCGAAGCTAATAAATGAAATGATCGTCTTTACCGTTCGATATTTTCGAGGAACGACTCGAACGTAAGCAGACGATAATACTTCCTTCTCCTTTATCTTTTCTATTCGCCTTTTTATTTCATTCGAATCTCTTCGCGCAATCTCAGTAGACTGTCGAGATTTTCGAAGGGATTCAGACTTTGGAAGGCTGTCGCAGCTGGCAGTAGACGTCTGTCGTTAAAATTCGAAATAATTCGTGCTTTTAAAATGGAACTACGTGGTGCAGGAGTTTGGGAAGAAAAAAATTAAATTACGTTTCTAAGAATTAAATTTATTAAATCGAAATTAGTGTAAAATTCGATCAACGTCACATTCTTCTACTTCGACTCTCTATAATCGCAAGAAAGAGCGTAATTTCCTTTTACAGCCAATGTGAAAACGCTTACGAAGCACACGTCGAGGTATTTTCATCGAATCATTGTTTAGATTCAAGAAAATAATTTCTCCTTCGCGCGAAGGATAAAGAAATCGTCGAGTCGAAGGATCGGTTCGCATAGCACGAAATTCCGACCGTATTCGATCGTGTTCCGAAAGAAGAAACGAAACTATCGCATCTTTCCACCATCGACGCAAATCCTGTTTTCTGATCACTCGTGCTCGTGATGAAACATAGCTCTCATGAAGAGCGATATGTCGCGAGAATCGAGAACAACGTGATTTAATCTCGTATCGTAGTATCGAGGAATGCGTTGGTGTCATTAATCGATCGATATCGATCTAAACATACGAATTTAAAATGACTTTTAAGAAACCAAACGAATTTTTTCTCCAAACGTGAACGTACCTTGCGTTTGACACGATTCCTTGGAGTGGGAACGTTAATTGTTGTCGGGACGACGAGCGGTTTCGATTCTTTTTGTTGTTCCTTACTGGTGTCACCGAAGAGACCTTTCGATTCAGCTACTTTGATCATGAAAAGAGAATCGAACTGCATCATTTCTTTTCGCTTGATAATAGATAAAAAACATCCTGGTTCTAACGTTTGAGCACTGTCCTCGCCATAGATGTCATTAAAATTTCGGACTTCGAATAGATCACTTTTTGGTACCTAATTTTGAAGAATTTTAATAGATTCACAATTACAATATTTGTCAGAGAAAATAATAGAAAATAATTTATTTAACATTATTATATGAATAACGATCCTACATTAATGTTTCGATATGTAGGCGATAGTATCTCATCGTTCTCCCTTTGATTCGGATTACCATCTGGCCGAGGAGAGTCAATAGATATATTTTCGAAACGTTCGTCCTTCGACCGATTTTTAGTTTGTAAAAGATTCTTTGCAGATACTTTGGTACCACTACCCTGTCCATGTTTATCCTTTAACCCTGATTTCTTTTTTGGCTAAAGAAATTTTTATAAAAATCATATCCACGCTTACGCTACAATTGTTTAATATTTTTAAATATTCGTTTTTTTTTTCCAAAAATTCACCAGATTCTCACGAATATATTTCTCCGTAGCCATTTGATTCGCATACTCGACAACCTCCTGCACCATCTTCGTTGTCTCAGTCGGCAACACGCTGTGTACTTCATAAATTAAAAACTGTACGTTCGGCCTGGTTAAAGCATGCTTGAGGGTAGTCAATTGTTCGGTTAAAACAGCTCGAGATTGTGAGATCTCATCATCGGTATCAGTCAAAGATTCTAATAACTTTGTATCACCATCTCGAGCTACAACGAGGTCAACAATATCTTTAACACCGATGTAACTAGACGGAGGTGTGGCTAGAACGACTGTTGCTCGTTCCAATTCGACCGAAGGGGGTGGTGAAATGTATCTGAAATTGGTACTCGAATAAAATATCATGTTACTTAGATAAATTTTTCAAACGTTCACAATTACTTTTCTGAGAACACTCGACATTGTTGTAACGTGATACCAAGTTTTTTTAAATAAGCTTCGTACTCGTAACGACGGTCACCAGTACCAAAAGCTAAAAGTCTACCAGCACCTTCGATACCTGCTAAAAGTTCAGCTAAGTAACCTGTATGACGTGGTGCTACGGAATGGGTTAAAACAACGGGTCCACAAAGACGACCAATACGCATGGCACGTGCAATAGCTGCTGCTCCAAGACACAACGATCTTTCCTGTGCAAACGATCTCTTTGCTGAAAGGATCACCACTTGATCGAACGCCATGGAACACTTACTAAGAAAATAAGACGATGTTCACGAACGAAACTGGAACAAGCTATCCTCTCTCGAGCTCTCTCGTGCAGATTTATCACTTTTGGACAGAATGGATCAAAAGCGTATGTGTTTTCATCTAGTTCCGATACCTGGCAATTTTCGCAGACTTTTAATTCAAGTTTTGTGGTAAGTTCGTTGATCAATTCAGACTTGGTTAGGTTAGTATTCCCTGTGTTGATCCAACCAGATGCGATGGAACTTTCTTCGGCCCAAACGATCCCTTCGCTGGTACGCAAGTGTTTTGGAAGTAATTTATCTATACACGTGTGAGTATATTAGAAAGATTTATACTTATGATTGTTACTATAATTCGATAAATGCATTAGATTTCATGTGTATTTCTATAATTACCAATTGTTAGTGCCGATCCTGCGATCCTCAAACGTGATACGCTAGCTGCTAAATGGGTTTTAACATCCAATAGAGCATCTTCGATTTCTTTCAAACCAACCATCTAGATTTTAAAATTAGAATATATTTATTGAATTATAGAATGTATTAGTATTAATTAACCTTGAAAATGCGATCACGTCTTTGGATAGTTGCAACATCACCACGCCTGGAAAATTTTCTACCCTGCATGTCGTATAACAATAACCAGACGATCTTTTCACGAGCTTTTAAAGCATGATTCCTAGACCAAAATCCAACATCTTGCAGCACGTAATTCAGGACATTTCTGTCTAAACAGAAACGAGTAAACCAAGTGTGAATGGAAGTAACCGTATGAGAAGAGCATCTAAAATAGAAACACTCTCCTACCATTGTATCGCTTATATCAAAATGTATTTCCAAGTGAGGTTTTTAAACAAGATACAAATTTAGACATACCTTTTAATTCTATTCTTATATAAGAAAAAGCATATTTGTTTCCTCTAAACAAATTTATTAGGGGAGACCGGGGCTAAAAGTCCCAGGGACAAGTTGTCCCAGTCATAGTTTTGGTATCTTGGTATCTCATTTTTCCCCATCCAAATCATGATGCATACATCAGGATTTTGGTCAAAAATCGATGCATCTCGAATTTGCCCGATCAAATACTCGTTCGAAAGAGGAAAGTCTCTTCTTTGCGAATATGCAAGTCTCGTTTCGATAGGATGGCTGGTTGGAAAGATACAGCAGTTTTAAGCTTGAAAACGACCCATACTTCGACACTTAAAAAATTTATTTCTCATTACTCCGCAACGATATCGAAAAACGGACAACGGAACATTATTCTGCATGCTTTTATCTTTAAAATGAGCCATTAAACATTGAAATCGGCGGTGGTGACCATTTTGGCAAAAATCATGATGCATACATCAGGATTTTTGTCAAAAATCGATGCATCTCAAATTTGCCCGATCAAATACTCGTTCGAAAGAGGAAAGTCTCTTCTTTGCGAATATGCAAGTCTCGTTTCGATAAGATGGCTGGTTGGAAAGATACAGCAGTTTTAAGCTTCAAAACGACCCATACTCCGACACTTAAAAAATTTATTTCTCATCACTCCGCAACGATATCGAAAAACGGACAACGGAACATTATTCTGCATGCTTTTATCTTTAAAATGAGCTATTAAACATTGAAATCAGCGGTGGTGTCCATTTTCGCAAAAATCATGATGCACACATCAGGATTTTTCTTTGGAAACCTTGGAAAACTTGCCCCATGGCGTGAGACAACTTACCCCGCAGCGGGGCAAGTTGTCCCAAAAAACTCGTTTGCTTGAAATTGAAAAAAAAAACGTGTTAAAAACGTCCCAATGCAAGCGGAAAGATTTCTATGTATTGCTAAGAAGTTGAACTTTATGATAGTCACCAAAAAATTCGAAAATATAAGCTACAGAAATCTGTAGAAACAAAAAACCTAAAATTGGGACAACTAGCCCTGGTCTCCCCTACTTTGTCAAGTAATTGTGTATATTTTAATTTAAACAAAAATGTGAAAACTTGACATTGAATTTAGAAAACTTACATCTTAGAACATCGTACACGAGCCCGAAAACGCGTCTCATTTCAGCTTCGTTGGCATAGCATGGCCGTGTCTGTCCTTTCTCAAGAACTTTGGCTGCCAATAGAATATCTTCGATTCGCCATCCTGGTTCGATGCAGGCCTCAGTCATGGAACCATTGGAACTAAACGTAGCGAGCAAACCGCTCGATTCTCCTCTTTTTAGGAATTTCGCTTTCACGGTACGTTGTAATTTTTCTGAACTCCATTCACAATCCTGGGGATCCTTCAGTTTCGGTCCTTTCTCGCCCTTCGTTCTTGTTTCGACCATTATCGAGGATGTAGAAATTAGTTTGCATCAGATCCTACGTACTACGTGTATCGATCAAATTTTTTTCACAGACAAAAATATCCTCGTCAAAAAGAGAAACGGTTCAAAATCCATTTACGAAAAAAACTCATTGCGAAAGCTCATAATTCGTTCACAAAATAATACGATAAACTATATCAATTCCTTAAGAAATTTAATTTAAAAAAAAACCTCGGTAAGTCACGATACAACTACACTAACCTCTTTTTCCAACCAATATTTCATTTAACGATGCTATATCAAAGCGATCGAAGTTTCATCATTTTAAATAACGATCGAACCAAACATGGATCGATCGAACGAATATTTAAATACCTACTCGTTACAAAAAACTACACGTGACCGTATTACTACGGTTCATTCATAATGACTGACAGTATTAGAAATATATGAACATATGTGACAATGTCAAAAATATATGAATATATAAATAGGTACTTCTTGAATTGATTTCATGCCTGTTAGCCTATAAAAAAACAAACTCTTACTCTGAGCCACTTATCTCAACGTCTCTCTCTCGTTGCAATTCTACAAGCTTGTAATATACTCCGTGTCGCCATTGAATATTACTGGGTAAAATCAACTCGTTCAATTCCCTTTCCCGTCGGTCCTCTTCCAGAAGACAAACTCGTGGTATCCAGTGTACAATGATAAGACGAAAAATTCTCGCATAAGCGTCGAATATACTTATTTTAGGAGGACAGGTACCCATCGGTACTTCTTTTGATTCGTCGATAAAATTCGATTCACTTATAGAATCGATGACAGTAGAATCTAATTCATTTTTCGAATCAATTTTGGAGTCGAATTCATTTTCCGAATTATCAGACGACGAGGACGTTGTGAAACGAAACATGATAATTGAAAGATTCAAATCTGAAGACTGCGTTTCGATAAAGAAGATGTAACGCGAGAAGAATCGCGTTCGTCGAACGAAAGAAGACTGAAGAAGAAAAAAAAATATCGTTTGAGTTGTCCTCGGTTTGCTTCGTAACATCGCGTGTCAGGGTAACATCTTCCGTGAATTCGGGTTCCATTGCTCGCTCGCGAATAATCATCCAGGTTGAAAGGAACGTATTCATGCTGCGGCCCGTGCATTTTGTATTTTACATTTTTTTTAATTCTCGTCCGATGTCCGACCGTTTTATCGACCTTGGCCTCTTTTTTTGTACGAAGTAACTCGACTCGATTTTTTATATAATTAAAGGATAATCACCAACTTAAATATTATAATTATTATATTCTCTAATATTAAAGAGTATAGTAATATAAATATATTACTATAGAATTCCATATTAGGTATTTAGTATAATAAATAGAAATTCGAATTTATAGATCCCGATGAATTCAAATCGATCGGTAACATCAGGACTACGCTGGCAACCTAGCGGCCAAGTACGGAACTAACTTTGCCGCTGTGCCCCTCAAGATATTTCAACGTTCATACATACGTGCGTACGTTCACGAGCAATTCGTAAGCTACGAATCATCTTATCACATAGTAAGTATTATATTTGTAATAATAAAACTAATAAAGTTCACATATAACGAACAAAACAACATGCACGATCCATCTTGTAGAACGTAACTTATACTTTTGCGATGACGTAAAAACGACTACTTGTAGTATTAATCCAAGGCAAGAACAGAAAAACGAGTTAAATTTGGCAAAAACTCAATGCTTGTTATCAATTTCGTCAAATGTTTGCAACAAAAAGTAACATGACATCGACGTGTTTAGTATCTGAAAAAAAAGATATTAGTGTGAATGTTAATTAGAACATATAATAAATATCATTACCTTAACGAAAAGATCCAGTGAGATGTAAACGAAGTGACACGCCGTTAGTATAATTGGTTTCTGTGACAACGCGAAAAGAACATCTTTCATTAACATGATATTTCCGTTCTGGTACCATTCGCCGCAATAAATACTCATTCGGAATGCTTCGCCCTGTATATTGAATAATAAGAGTTTAATGAAACGAAAGAAAAAAACTAAGTGTACTATTTGGTTGACATACCTCAGCAGCGACGAGACTTCCGTACCAAGAGTACATGAATGCTTGCGTCATTTTCATTAGTCCATAAATCAGGGACAAAATAGCTTTACCAACAGTTATTTCTGTCTTTTCAACCAATCATACGTTAAGTTATTAAACATATATTAAATGCAAAATAGATAAATACATACATACACACCATACCTCAAACATTTGAAATATCAGTGCACAGAGGACAGTAGTACCGGTACCTATTAAACCCAACACGACAGGTCCATAAATATTCTGAATTATGTCACGACAACGTAATAGTAGTATTTGCTTTTTAACACAACTTCGTAAAACAACGTCGAGCTCCTTAGGCGATCTTGCGAGTTTTTCACATTCCAATGACATGGCGCGTAAAACTCCGATCATTTGAAAAATATAAAATCCGTATGCACAATCGACGCTACAGGTTACGAACACTACGAACCAACTAATTTGAATCTCAAAGAGATACTGCACTTTATATCGTATCCCAAGAGTTCCATCGATCCATGGTAAACTCGTCGGAAAGGGAAGACCGTATCGTTTGGGATTGACGTGCTTGATACTTTGAAACAAGATGAATATAAGAGGGCTACATGAGTACAGGATTAAAGTACCCACTGTTAGATAGTAAATCATATATGCAGGACGTCTAAACAGATTGAGCATCGACAACACAATGGGTTGATAATGCACTTTCTCGAGGACTTCTTCGAACATTGGGTCGAGAATGAAATTCAATTCACGCAATTGATGTCTATATAAAAAGAACATGAGTGCCTTAAAAGGAAAGGAAAGAGTATAAAGATTGAATAGAATTTGCAACGTTTCCGTATATGTTTTCCTATCTCTCGTACCTTGAGGACTACCATAGAAAAACTTCCTAGACAGCTTAGTCCTTTGGTAAACACTTTTACATTATCAATATTCTCTTGACAGAATTTTAACGTACCAAACATCATAACAGCACCAGAGAACACCGTTAAAATAGGTAAATATCGGTAAAGGAATGAGCTTTCCGTATTTTTCGCGGGCCACAAACCAGCACAAAAGAGCATGCGTTTTATGAAACGCGAGTATACGCGATACGAAGCTTCTCTATCCGTCATCCTCGGACCGTAAGGTCAATGATCTAATGTGACGAGGTCAATGTCTCAGATTTTGCGGTACAGATTTGCTGTCAGCAACCGTTTCTTAAAGCTATTTCGCGGCTAATGCCGTAAATATACACTTTGTACTCACTCCGCTGCGCATATTCGTCATTTATGCGATCGATTTGCGAAATATCTGGTCGTTACAAAGTTCTAAGTAACTTATTATGTAAATGTCAGGTTGTTGCGAAGATCGCAGGAGCGGCGACTCGCCTATCAGTTTACTCAATGATTTAGAAGCGATGGTCTCTTACTCGATAGGGAAGTAACATTTGTTCGGAGATAGAACTATGAGACATCGTAAAAATACCACGGCTATTGAATTATCATACAAATGTCGATTTGACAAAAGTTCATAAAAAATTAGCATTTATTAGAAAAGTGTATTGTAATCGATCCTAAAATGTTTCTTTTTAGTCTCTGCGGTATAAAAACAAAGCGAATGGAACGTGTGCAGTTCGATTATGAGGATCAAAGAATCATGAAAATTCGACAAAGTATTACATGGTAATGTCAATCTAATTTCTTTTTCTAAATATTAAACTCATTTGCTACAATACTATATATCACTATAGCCAAATATTATATATCATAATATTTAGAATATCTAATTCATAAATTCGTGTGGATCTAAATTAATCGATGTCTGGATCGATTTCGGGACTCTCCATGGCCACCTAGCGGTCAAGTATGTGAACTAACGTTGGCGCTATGCCCCTTGATGTAGACTACATTCAAACATACGTGCATTCGTTCACAATTAAGTTATAAGTTTGGAATCATTCCGTATGAAAATACTTTTTTTATTCTCCGGATTGATCATTTTCATAATAAATATTATATCACGTTATAAGTATTATATTTCAAGTACTTTAGCTAAAATTAGTAACGTTCACGTATGGGTAATAAAACTGTAAAGAACGCACTGTCCATGCTTTAATAGCTAATATCAATCGGAAAGTAGACTTAAGAAGCGAATTAATTATTAAAACAATTTAGCTCTTGTCGTTATCTTCATCGAATGTTTGCAACAAAAAGTAATAGGACAACGACGTATTAAGTATCTGAAAAGAAAAGAAATCAATTTTAATGTGACTTTTCATTTATAATAATTATCTTTACCTTAACGAAGAGTTCCAATGAGATATGACAAAAGTGACACGCCGTTAGTATAATCGGTTTCTGTGACAACACTAGAAGAATATCCTTCATTAATATGATGTTTCCATGCTGATACCATTCGCTGCAATAAATACTGCACTGGAACGCTTCGCTCTGTTTATAAAATAATAATCATTTAATTAACTAAGAAAATCAAGAGATTATTTTATATAAAACATGACATACCTCAGCAGCGACGAGACTTCCGTACCATGAGTACATGAATGCTTGCGTCATTTTCATCATCCCATAAAGCAAGAACAGAACAGTCTTTCCTACACTTATCTCTGTCTTTTCAACGAAAGCTTACGTTAAATTTTTACGAAAAAATGGTACAGGTATTATTATAAATATATCATACCTCAAACATTTGGAATACTAGTGCACATAAAATGATAGCACTGCTAACTATTAATCCCAACACAACTGGTCCATAAACTGTTTGGATAATGTCACGGCAACGTTGAAGTAGTATTTGCTTTTTAACACAATTTCGTAGAACAACATCGAGTTCCTCGGGCGATCTTCCGAGTTTCTCACATTCCAATGACATGCCACGTAGAATACCAATCATTTGCAATATATAAAATCCGTAAACAGAATCGACGCTACCGGTTACGAAGACCATGAACCAACCGAGCTGAATTTCGAAGAGATACTGCACTTGATATCGTACACCAAGAGTTCCATCGATCCATGGAAAACTCGCCGGAAAGGGAAGAACGTAACGTTTAGGATCTATGTTCTTGATAACCTGATAGAGGATCAATATAAAAGGACCACACATATACAAGATTATAGTACCCATTGTTAGATAGTAAACCATATATGCCGGACGTCTAAATAGATTGAGCATCGACAATACGACAGGTTGATAATGTGTTTTCTCGAGGACTTCCTCGAACATTGATTCCAGAATGGAATTCAGCTCACGTAATTGTTCTCGATATAATAAGAACATAAATGCCTTAAAAGGAAAGCAAAAAGTCCAAAAATTAAATGGAATTTTCAACATTTTCGAATATATTTCTCACGTACCTTGAAAGCTACTAAAGAAAAGCTTCCTAACAAGCTCAATCCTTTCGTGAATACTTTTAAATTATACAAATTTTCGTAACAGAATCTCGACGTACCATAAAACATGAGACCACCGGAGAACACCGTCAACATCGGTAAACATCGATAGAGATACGAACTTTCCGAATCTTCTGTGGGCCACAAACCAGCACACAAAAGCATGCGTTTTATAAAACGCGAATAATTACGATACGTAGCCAATTTTTCCGTCATTCTCAGGACGAGGGGTCAGCGATCTAACTCAGCTGAGGTCAATGCTTCGGTTTTTGCGATACAAAGTTGCTGTCTGCAACCTTTTCTTACAGCTATTTCGCATCTAATGCCGTAAATATGCACTTTGTACTCGCTGCAATGCGCATATTCGTCATTTATGCGATCGATTTGCGAAATATCGGGTTGTTAAAAAAGTTCTACGTAATTTATTATGAAAATGTGCGGTTGTTACGAAGATCGCAAGAGAAACGACTTGCTCATCACGTTACTCGATGATTTAGAAACGATAGTCTGTTACTTGATAGTCTCTTGCCAGTGACATTAGTGAGAAACGAAATATCGTTGCAGTGTTACCGTTATGATGTTATTCTTTAACTTTTTGTTTATTTGGTGTACTAACAATGAGTTTGTTCGTATTTAATGAAAGTATATTTAAAGTGGATAAAAAAAAAATGATATTTCTGTTTTTTTTTTTTCTTTTTTTTATATTACATTCATGCAATCTACAAAGTCACACGTAAAAACAAGTTCACTTTATCTATGAAACTTGTTTTTAATACGAGAAGGTGTTCAATAATCTAGACTAAACCTATTAACGTTTACTATGAAGGTAACGTCATAATGTTTACTACTCAATGTTTGTCCGGTTCATCGAACGTTTGCAACAGAAAATAATATGATATTGTTGTATTGAGAATCTGGAAAAGAGATGTTGGAATTTAGGAAAGGTACGAAAAACATAGTATACTTATAAAATATATATCATTACCTTAAGAAACATATCTAGTGAAATCTGAAATAAATGACATGCCACAAGTGACATTGGTTGTTGCGTTAATGCGAGAATAATTCCTTTCATCATCGACAATTTACCAAATTCGTACCATTTGCAACCATAAATCCTATTACGAAAAGTTTCACCCTACATGGTATATGACAATAAGAGATCATTTATTTTCAGTGAGTGTAGAAAAAATTCGCACGCTCTCTAAAATTGAAATCTATTCTATCCATATTTAAGCTTGATACTTTAATTTTCGACCAAGCTATTATTCATAAAAATCGTCCAAGGAATACGATCAGGGAATCCAGGCGAATCCCAATGATACGCATATGGAAATAGTGCAAGGTTTCAGTGTAAAAGATTTCGTGATCGTAATTTTTAACCGATTTTAATAAGCAATGGCTCATTCGAAAGCTAAATATCTAGGCTACAAAGTGAAAATAATATTTATTTAAAAACATTAGTTTCAACAATACAATTTCATAACAGCAAAGTTCTTCGATTTTAAAGAGCGGTCGAATGCTTTTTATATCGATTCTAAAAAAGTCATAAATATTTACCTCGGCTATCAAAATACTTCCAAACAACGCATACATGAAAGTTTGCGTTGTTTTCATAACACCGTAAACGATGAACAAAAGTGTCTTGGCCACAGTCATCTCTGTCTTTATGAGAAAAGATACGTTAAAATTTGTAAAACACGAATACTCGAATAACACAGTTTTGAGTAAACCCTGATTAATTAACCGTGTCATTCGAGGGTCACCTTTAGAACAGAAACTAAAAAGTACACACGAAATAAATACTCCATCAAAATTCAATTTACCTGAAACTGTTGGAACGTTAGACCACACAGGACGACTGCACTTGTCAAAGCCAAGATGAAGACGATCGGTCCATAAATATTTTGGATAATATCACGACAACGCATAAGTTTGATATGCTTGTCGATACAATTATACAAAGTTTCGCTAAGTTCGTCGGGAGAGCCCTCTAAATTCTCGCATTCGTAAGACCGCGCACGTAAAATTCCGACTATTTGAAAGACGTAAAACCCAAAGGAGGAATCGACACCGCTCGTTACATACACGATGAACCAACCAAATTGAACCTCGAAAAGAAACTCTAATTGATAATAAATTCCAGGAGTACCGTCGATCCATGGAAACCTTGTTGGAAATGGAAGACCATATTTTCTCGGATGAATATCCTTGATCAGTGAGTATCCCATGAATACAAGCGGAGTACAGGTGTATAAAATGATGGTGCCCGTTATCAATTTGTGATAGAAATTGGCAGGATAACGGAAAAGATTTAATGGCGACAAAAGTATGGGTTTCAGTCGTGGATTTGCGAGCGTTTCCTCGAACATTGGATTAAGAATCTCTTTCAGCTCCGCGAGCTGCTTTCGATAGATGAAAAACATTAAAACCTTGAAGAAGGAACGAAAATTTGGTATTATTAGATAAGAAGTCATCTACTATACACATTTTACAGTGATCTACATTAATAATTGACAACAATAATTGATCATGTAGTTTGTATACCTACTTTCTTTATGAAAAGTCATTAGCGAAATAGTGTAATAGACGAAACAAGAACACCATGTCCAATTATTAACGCGAGATCACTGTAATTACATGTACTGATTATTATAATCTATCGTCCAAGCGTACCCTCAGAGTATGCAAGGCAAAACTTCCTATGAGGCTGAGGCCCTTCGTGAATAAGCTCAAATTATTAATGTTCTCTTGACAGAATCGCACTACCCCGAAAAACATAATTGCACCGGATGCTATGGCTAAAAGTGGTATCTGCCGATACAAAAAAGAACCCTCATTTTCTTTCAGCGGGTATATTCCGGCAAAAAGCTGCCAGCGATTAATCAAATAAGCGTATCTTCGATATAACTTTTCTCGTTCCGTCATTGTCCTATGAAAATAGCGACAATATTCTACGGAATCGTTGCCTGTCGTTGGCTAAGTATGCTCGGACCGAAAAACTGTACAAGTACAACCTCGATAACAGGCTGCTCAGGATGCTCTAAGGGAGGAAAATTTGTAGAAATGGGATCTTGTGAAGTTCCCCCACTTCTTCATTTCTTATGTCTCTTTGGCGCAAAGGACAGTAGACTACTTTCCCTCTACATAACGGAACACTCTCACGACACCCCCTTGCTCTTGTACCGTCTCTCTCTCTGTTAGTCCTCTGAGTCGTCATGGTGGGAGAGCAATATTGGCGTTATTAAGCGTACGTGTAGCGGGGAAAAAGCTTGGGCAGCCACTTTCGAAGTGGCCCTTTATCGAGGTCGTACTGTGTTTCGAGAACGCTGACAAACGGAACTACCGGTTTATAATTTGATAAAATTGCATGGGAAGATCCTCGTGACTAGCACAGGAACATTCCTAATGCATATAACAAATTCTATGCGAATCATATAACACGTCTACGTCATATTAGGAATTCTTCCAGCAAATTGGAGAATCTATCCTGACTATACGATTTAATAAACGACGGAATCATCAAGCAAGTTGCGATGATATATTCAGCACTGAATGCGTGTACAGTCATCCCCTGAATTATGTAAGTAATGCGTTCTGTAAACTTTTACATATTTCGAATTTTAAGTAAGACGAATTTGTAAATTCTTTAGGTGTAATTTCATAAGAAATTGCAATACCAATTTATTATCAACATTATTATATTGAGAAAAATTGTATCGACAGTAGCTCAATTAGCATGCTCAAAGTCCCAAACGTATTCATACGCACAGTAATTTTCTGTATTTTTATTTTTTTCATTTTCGAGACTAATTATGAATTGCGAATTTATGTCAGTCGCGTGTTACGTAGCTCGGGGCGTGAATGTAAGGATGTCCGATCGATCTTCAGGCTTGATACAATATTGACGAGCGTAGCGCTTTACTCTTCATACCCTATAATAATTTCATACATTATAGTCGTCCGATGAACGGACAGTTGCAGGATCTAAGTGCACTATTTCAGGGAAGGTCTATTATTATGCTGAAACGTTTAATAAGCGTCAGGTATATCTCACCAGTATGAAGTTGACGATAGTTAAGTTATATAGAGATTTCTATATTACTTCTGGTATCACCAACTTCATACTGGTGAGATATATCTGACAATTACTGTACTATGAACAGAATTATGATGTTGAACAGCTACCAAAAAAGAAATAGACAATGTTTCAGAAAGTATACAGGAAATATAACCTAAGGTAAGAAAGATTACAAATACGATGAATGATATAGAATTTTTTTAAATATGCTTCGTTATTCGTGTTATAAAAACTACAATGAATTTAGAGACCAAGTTTTACAAAAACAATATTAAAAGTACGATTGATTTGTTTACCTTAATAGAGATATCCAATGAAATATACACAAAGTGACACGTCATAGGTACAATTGGTTTCTGCGTTAGTATGACCAGGATATTTTTCATAAGTTTTATATTTTTATTGTAATCGTGCCATTCGCTGCAATACACGCTTTGTTGAAATGCTTCAGCCTACGTACAATTCACAGATGTAAATAATGATTAATATCAAGTAAAGCAACAACACATTATATACTTTAATATACTAAATATACATACTTCTGCAGCAATGATAGTTCCATACCAAGCATATATAAAAGCTTGAATAGTTTTCAACAACCCATAAGCCAGGAACATAAGTGTTTTACTGATGCTCATTTCTTACTTCATAAAGATAATGAAACTTGCAGGAAATGGAAGACCGTAACGTTTGGAATTTACTTCCTTGTTACCTTGATACAGGATGAATATAAGAGAGCTGTTACATGTGCATGAGATTAAGGTTCTCACTGTTAAATAGGAAATCTTGAACATCGACAACACGATGGGTTGATAATGTGCTTTCACTAGGACCTCCTCAAACATTGGTTTGAGAATGAAATTCAATTCATAAAATTGATGTCTATGCAGAAGGAATATCAGTGCCTTAAAAGGAAAGGAAAAAGGTAAAAAGATTGAATAGAATTTTCAACGTTTTTGAATGTTTTCTTATCTCTTGTACTAACGATTAAAGTTTGTTCGTATCTATTGAAAGTAAATATGAAGTGGCCCAAAAATGATATCAAATAAAATATTACATTTTTTTTCTTTTTTTTATATTATACTCATACAATTTACAAAGTCATACGTAAAGACAAAAGTTCCCTTTATCTGTGTAACTTGTTCTTAATACGAGAAGGTGTTCAATAATCTAGACCAAATTTATTAACGTTTACTAATTAAGGTTTATTCATTTCGTCGAACGTTTGCAACAGAAAATAATATGATATGGATGTATTGAGAATCTGGAAAATAAAAGTTTAAATTAAGAAAAGGTACGAACGACATCGCAATTAATATTTGTAGATACTATAAACATTGTACCATTACCTTAAGAAAAATATCCAGTGAAATGTGAAATAAATGGCATGCCGTAAGTGCCATTGGTTTTTGTGTTAATGCAAGAAGAATTCCTTTCATGATCGACATGTTACCGTAGTCGTACCATTTGCAACAATAAATCCTACTACGAAAGGCTTCACCCTATATCGTATATATGTCAATAAGGTATCATTTACTTTCAGTGAGTGTAGAAAGAATTCGAACGCTCTCTAAAATTGAATTTCTTTTATACAGGGTGTCTGGTTCCAGGTGTCCAAGCGGAGAACTCCATGTACACATCAATGACCTGAGTCGAAAAGTCTAATACTATTTTCCGAAATTCGGTTTAGTTAAATAGTTATTAACTAACAAAAATAGGCCAATCACGGCGAGCAGCGAAAGAAGGCGGCTCACTCGCAGCTAGGCAAGTGACGAAGCGGTAGGAGGAGCAATGCACAATAAACAACGTTACATGTCGCTGCTCGCCGTGATTGGCCGATCTTTGTTAGTTAATAACTATTTAACTAAACCGAATTTCGGAAAATAGTATTAGACTTTTCGACTCAAATCATTGATGTACACATGTAGTTTTCCGCTTGGACACCTGGAACCGGACACCCTGTAAGTATATCTATGAACAGTTATAGATTATCTAGAATCGACAAATATCTTGTTTTTACCATAAATTACATATGTAATGTTCGGATGTTAGTTTTTTATAATAATATTTATTTAAAAACATCAGTTTCAACAATACTATTTTATGACAGTAAAGTTCTTCGATTTTAAAGACCGGTTGAATACTTTCTATATCAATTCTAAAAAAGCCATAAATATTTACCTCGGATATCATAATACTTCCATACCATGCATACATGAAAGTTTGCGTTGTTTTCATAACACCGTAAACGACGAACAAAAGTGTCTTTGCCACAGTCATCTCTGTCTTTACAAGAAAAGATACGTTCTAATTTGTAAACTTCATGAGATACAGGTGTTCCTCGAATAACACAGTTTTGAGTAACACCTGATTAATTGACCGTGTCATCCGAGGGTCACCTGTAGAACATAAAAGAAAAAATGCACACAAAATTAACACTCAATCAAACCACATTTTACCTGAAACACTTGGAACGTTAGTGCGCACAGGACGATTGCACTTGTCAAGATCAAGTCGAAAACGATCGGTCCATAAACAATTTGGATGATATCGCGACAACGCATAAGTTTGATTTGCTTTTTGATACAATTATATAAAGCGTCGTTAAGTTCGGAGGAGGAGCTCGTAAAATTCTCGCATTCGTAGGACAACGCGCGTAGAAGTGCGACTATTTGAAAGACATAAAATCCGAAGTAGGCATCGACACCGCTCGTTACGAACACGATGAACCAACCAAATTGGGTCTCAAAAAGATACTCTATGTGATAATGAATTCCAGGAGTACCGTCGATCCATGGAAAACTTGTTGGAAATGGAAGACCATATTTTTTCGGATTCACATCCTTGATCGCTTCGTATCCTATGAATACAAGCGGAGTACAGACGTATAAAACGACGGTGCCCATTATCAATATGTAAAAGATATAGGCAGGATAACGGAAAAGATTCAATAGCGACAAAAGTATGGGTCTCAGACGTGGATTAGCGAGTGTTTCCTCAAACATTGGATCGAGGATAACGTTCATCTCCGCGAGTTCCTTTCGATAGATAAAAAACATCAGAGCCTTGAAGAAGGGACGAAAATTGAGCATTATTCGAGGCCATGTATTATACACATTTTACAGTGATTCGCATTAATAATTGATTCTAATTTAAACAAATATATAACTTACTGATTTAGTTTGATTACTTCTTCTATGAGAAGTCATGAGCGAAATAGTGCAAAAAAAACGAAACAAGAACACGATGCCCAATTGTTAACGCGAGATCACTGTAATTACAGGTATTGGTTATTGTCATCTATAACGATCAAACGTCCAAGTGTACCTTCAAAGATATCAAGGAAAAACTTCCTACGAGGCTGAGGCCTTTCGTGAATAAACTCAAATTGTTAATGTTATCTTGACAGAATCGCAATACCCCGAAAAACATAACGACACCCGACGATACGGCTAGAATTGGTAAGTGCCGATAGAAAAAGAGATCGTCCTCTCTTTGCATCGGCCATATTCCACCAAGAAGGAGCAACCGCTTAACGAAACGAGCGTACGTTCGATAAAACTTTACTCGTTCCGTCATCGTCCTACGAAAATAATGGCAATTTTCTACGGAATCGTCGTCTAGCGTTAGCGAAGAACGCTCGAACCGGTAAACTGTATTTCGAGGACGTCAACTAGCGGAACTACCGCTTTGCAATTTTGCAGAATTGTATCGAACGATCTTCGTGACTCGCACGGGAACATTTCTAATGCATATGACCGATTTAAGAGGCTATCACGCAAATAACAAATTCTATGCAAATCGTATAATGCGTCTACGTCATATTAGGAATCCCTCCGGCGTATAGGAGAATCTATCTTGGCTATACGATTTAGTAAACGATCAAATCATCAAGCAAGTTGCGATGATACATTCAACATCGAATGCGTGTAATGATATTCGATCGATCTTCAGGCTTGATACAATGTTGACGAGTGTAGCGCTTTACTATCCATACCCTATAATAATTTCGTGCATTATCGTCGTCTGATGAACGGACGCTGTAGAATCCTAGTGCACTATTTCACATACGGTCTAGTAATATGTTGAAACGTACTACAAAGAGAACAGGATATACAATACACATAGACAATGTTTTAGGAAGTACATTAGAAATATATAACGTAAGGTAAGAAATATTTAAAAATACGACGTTTTGAATCGTTATAAGGGAAAACGATAAACTACTTGCAAAATATCAAATGCGAATTTTATACAGACACTACGTATTTAATCGTGAGTCGATCTTACTCTTTATATAGGAAAAAAATTGAAGGACTAACGGTGTGACGATTTACTGCGTATTAGTTTCATCAAACGCTTGCAATAAGAAATAATAAGATATAGATGTATTAATGATCTAGAAATTTAAAAAATACGCTTCGTTATTTGTGTTATAAAAACTACAATGAATTTAAAGACCAAGTTTTACGGAAACAATATTAAAAGTACGATTGATTTGTTTACCTTAATAAAGATATCCAATGAAATATACACAAAATGACACGCCATAAGTACAATTGGTTTTTGCGTTAGTATGACCAGGATATTTTTCATAAGTTTGATATTTTCGCTGTGTTCGTACCATTTGCTGCAATACACGCTTTGTTGAAATGCTTCAGCCTACGTGCAATTCACAGATTTAAATAATGATTAATGTCAAGTAAAGCAACAACACATTATATACTTTAATATACTAAACATACATACTTCTGCAGCAATGATAGTTCCATACCAAGCATATATAAAAGCTTGAATAGTTTTCAACAACCCATAAGCCAGAAACATAAGTGCTTTACCGATGCTCATTTCTGTCTTCATAAAGATATGATATTGTTACACATTGTGGAATGTAATATCTATAATACAACAGGCAACACATCATTAATTTATGAATAGAAAAACTGATTATTTACCTGAAATGCTTGAAATATCAGGCCACACAAGACAACTGCACTTGTTAATATCAAATCAAGGATAATGGGCCCATAAATATTTTGAATGATGTCACGACAATGTAATAATTTTATTTGCTTCTTGATACAACTACGCAAGATGTTCTCAAGTTTGCTAGAAGATTTAATAGCATTTTTACATTCCAAGGACATAGCACGCAAAATACCAGCCATTTGAAATAAAGAAAGTCCATAGGACGAGTCAATACCACCAGTTAAAAATATGATAAACCATATATACTGTGCTTCAAAAAAGTACTGTATTTGATAAATAATTCCTGGTGTACCATCAATCCATGGGAAACTTGCAGGAAATGGAAGACCATAATGTTTTACTTGCACATTCTTAATATCTTCATATATGATTATTATAATTGGTGTGCAAATGTACAGACCCATTGTGCCCATTATTAAATAAAATACCATGTATGCAGGAAGTCGAAATAAATTAAGCATCGATAAAACCTTGGGTCTATATTGTGAATTTTCGAGCGCTTCATTGTACATTAATTCAAGCTCGCTATGTAGTTCGCGAAACTGTTTTTTATATATAATAAACATAAGTGCCTAAAGAAAATTAAACAAAGAAGAACATGAACTTTACTTAACTTTTCTTAAGCTTATGAAGACAAATCGTATATACCTTTATGAACATCAAAGAGAAGCTTCCTACAAGACTTAAACCTTTTGTAAAAATACTCAAATTATTGATATTGTGTAAACAAAATCTCACAGCACCAAGAAACATAACAGTCGTAGTTAGCAACGTTAAAACAGGCAACTGTTGATAAAGGAAAGAACTTTCTGCCGTAGGCCATATTCCACCAAGAAAAAGCATGCGTTTTATAAAACGAGCATATGCTCGATACATTTTCAGTTGTTTCGTCATCATTGAACGCAACTAAAAGCAATTTGTCCGAAATCAATGTCTAACGATACGGTAAAGAACGATCGACAGTAGGGAGACAACTACGCGTAATTTTATAAATTTTGATTTGAAAAACATCATAGCATAGATGTACGCTAGATACACATACGATCGATACATAAGCATTTAGTAGTTAAGAAAGTCTTTGCAAATTGTCGTTTATGTTATTTTAACTACAGAAACTCCAGGAGAGTTCACCCCACCATATATGTTAGTCAGTGATGCGGTCTCTAGGATGTCCATCCATACAAAATAAATATATTATCTTACCAAGTTACACGAGGATCGAATGAATAGAGCCACTTCAACTTAGTTTTAAACACTTCTAGTTTTTATTTAAAAACTACTTGTACTGTAAAGCATACCTTGAGAATTAAATCCATTAAACGGATTTTACATCAACATCTTTTAACATTTTTTGTGAGTATATAAAAATAATCTTAATGTACTTTGGTCTAATCATTTTGAGAAGGCACATGATTTCATGATTAATGTAAAATACCAAAGTTAATCATAGTAAAGTATAAGAATAATTTAAGTTAATTGCTTATAAATATTATTATAATTAGTGGCAGTTTATGATACCTTTTAGGTAGTATCATTGTATCTGATCTGTCAAAAATATTTGCTTCTTTACTTTTAGAAAGATATATCAATTGAGACCTTTGTATTTTGTAAAAAGATTATATAGTACACGAAGTGTGGACTTTAAGTCCAAATTCACGATGTCTATAAAGAAACATAAGAAAACAATAAAAATATAAATATGTAGCAAATATAAAAACTAAAATATTGTTAAACATAATGAATTACTAACCTTCGGGTCTAGCCTTAGGTTTTGGTAATCCTATATCCTGCATAATATCAAATGCAAAAGAAACATTGTGAACTTTTTGATCATGTGTTTTTGGTGTCAAATGAAAGCTGCCTAATGGGACAAAGAATCCTTCTAAAAGTCCCAGTAATAATGTCAAAAACACTCCATCATGAAATTGTGTATCAAGATCTGTTACTTCCAAGTGCACTTTGCTTAAATGTTTATTAGCAAACGTAATCAAAGACTAAAACAAAAACATTATGAATTATTACATGAGTTAATTTAGATGAAATGCATTCAATACAAATTTACTTACTTTTTTTACAACTGCAAGTTTATCCGGTGCATGATCAAATAATGTGTCAAATGCATCTCTTTCACAACGCATTCCTAGGTCATCATAAATGGAAGTAATTTCTTCTCGTACAGTCCTATGCATTAATTGACCATCTTTCTTTCTCACTACTACCATTTGGACTGCTACTCTTTCTGGTAATCTAACTGGTGCTCGAAATTGTCGTGCTAAACCAACTAGAATGTGCAAAATAGGGACAATATTTTTAGAACGAACAGATTCAACGCTCCATTTGTAAGGTGGATACCGCCCTAATACACGATTAATAGCTGATAAAACAACAGCTAGTTTTTGTTTTTGACCTTCTTCTGACTGTGTAACTTCTGGTACATCTAATTTTTCTCCCGTCAACTTCTCTAAAAACAATTAACTTCGTTATACTGGATATAAGAATACTGTCAATGACAAAAAATAAAATTTGAAACTGTAATTATACCTAAAAGCTTTTGCAGTACTTGGCCATCATAAAGATCTTCTACAATATCTTTTACGATAATACGCTGATCAGCTAATTCATCATTTATCCATTCTAATAAAACATATATAAGTTCCTGAAGCTTAGAATCTTCTAATGACCTTGGTTCAATCATCGAACGTTCCTCATTTTCATCAAGAGCATAATCTTCTGGTGGCATATCAGGTATAGCAGCATATCCAGGTGAATCGATGGCATATTTACCCTCCTCTTGGACTTCTTGTACTGAGATAAAAAGTTTATAAATAGAGACAAAATATCCATGGAATAATAAATATAAATCAATGATTGATATACTTTACTGAATAAATGTGAACGAAGCGGTCATATATTCGAAATTTCGATACCTATCCAATCGACTCCAAATAAGGGCAATGTTTGACGCATAGATACTCATGATGTCATGCACGATTTTAAACATCAAGTCATACCTTCTTTGATTCGTTTTTTTCGGCCAAGAGTTCCAATCTTGTCCCAAAAACTTTCTTCTTTTTCGTCTTTTTTAGTTGCAATTGGAGGACGAGGCGATTTCGGACGAGGGGATGCCATCATCCCAATTTTCTGATTCGTATCTATAATAGAATGTCACGAAATATTCACTACCTTCCTTTACATCACAACACCACAGATCATTGCTGATCGCCGCTGATCACGAAGCAACAGGAGCATGATCTTTAAGCTTCGACTGCAACAAAACGTTGCACTATGCGCTTGCGTGATATATTTTTCGAACTTTCAATAATGGCGCGCATTTTTAAATATTAACCTATTACGTAATTAAATAATAGATACAAATTAAAAAACTGATAAGGACTGATTTTCTTTAGCAAATTAAAACAAAATCTGTCAAATTATCATTATAATTAAAGCACACGTTAATCCATAAGAGCTCACTTGTAAGTTCTTTATTCTTCTAATCCTCATTACCTTGCATATAAGATGTAATTTCTTCTGCGTCGTCAAAATGTTGTTGGACATCCTGATATTTGTTCTTGCAAACAGCATATATTATTTTAGGAACATCCTTCGTTTCAGACAAAATATTTTCGCCTTGAACATCATTGTTAGCCGTAATATCTTTTTCTTCTTCCATTTTTATGATATCACTTTTCAATACTTGTAGCTTATAAAAAAGAAAAGTATAATTTAATTCATTTAAATTAGTTTTGGTTAACACAAAAAAAAACTAAAGTTTTAAATTACACGCAAGATCGTACGAATTCTTACTTGTTCTTTGATCGACTCCCTTATAATGTTAACTATCAAAGGAAATTTAACATCCGTATGAGATAAGAGATCGTACCTCGATTGTGGTTTTTAAAACAAGCAGTTATTTATAAAAACGCGCGAATGATTCATGATTTATTTAAATAATCGATTAATAGAACAACTAAATGCAACAATTAATTCTATGGCTCGTGTAAAATAATTGAAACATTGATATAGCAAAATATTATTGTCAAAATTATGTTGATACTATATATTTCTTTAAAAAAATGAATTCAACAATGTTACAAGTCATATTTTAGTTTTCTCAAAAAAAGAACGACAGATGGCGATGAAAGTGTGTCGGCAGAAGTGACATAACCTTAAGTTTAATGGAATTTAAATGAGTAAATAACTTTAAAACACGTATTTATATTTTATTGACAAAAAATATTTTCTCAAACGTAGCTGGGACAGTTTATTATTCGCTAAAATATAACATAATACTTGTAAATATGTCAATATTCATACGACGATGCGAAAAGAATTCAGTTTTTCCTTTATTGAGAGTATTTAACTCAACTACTGCAGCAAAGCAAGCAGAAGATGAAGATAAGAAAGAGGGTATGTTATTATGTTATAATTCTATTTTGGATATATAAAACCGCATTTTATCGTTATGGTCTTAAGAATTTTTACGTTTCTAGAGTTTCGTGTGTTAGACTTATTTCCAAAAAAGAAAAAGTTGGACCAACAACGTAGACAACGACCTCCTGTACCACCTCCTAGAACTATTAACATGTCTGTTGATCAAGATTGGCCGTCGGTTTGGCCAGGTCCTCGTACTTTTCATCCAGCTGTTGTGCCACTTCCTTTACGTCAAGGTTATATGGAAAGTGGAAATGCACCTCCCAATAAAACTGCTAATGCGGAGTTAATGAAAATACCCAATTTTTTACATCTTACACCACCTGCGATAAAGAGGCACTGTGAAGCAATCAAACAATTTTGTACTCAATGGCCCCAAGAATTAAATACAGAAGAGGATTGTAATAAGCATTTTCCAGTAGAAATAATTACATCAGATTATTGTTATGCTTCTCCCACAATAAGAGAGCCACTTGCAAGAATCGTAAGCTTAAGATTAAAATTAAACTCGCTTACTTTGGATGGTCATGCTAAGGATAAACTTCTTAGATTACTTGGAAATAGATATAATCCAGAAACAAATGTAATAACAATAACAGCTGATAGATGTCCAACCAGAAAGCAAAACTTGGAATATGTTGAATATCTGCTTACAGCAGTATTCCATGAATCCTGGGTAAGAAAAAAAGTAGAACATTTGTTATTTTCTGTATTCTTATAAATTTTGCAAAAATGCTATGAAATCTATAATGGCTAAGCACTCATAATCAATTAATATTAAAATTATATATTTAGAAAATAGAGCCTTGGGAATCCGAAAAATCTGAAGCTGATATGGAATATTATGATTGGGACAAGAGTAAAAGTCGCAAAAGTTTGGTTACATTACATGCCTGGCCAGGATCTCCCACTGATGTGAATGTGGAAACTATTCCTGCTGCCACAGAATATAAGATTGCTGTTTCAGAACTCATAAACAATGGAGAAGATCATTACTCATTGAATAAATACAAGGAAGCTGTAAAAAATGTGCTTCACCTAAAATATACTAGTAAAAATTAAAATAAAAATTTATATGAAGTTATACGTAGTAAAATTCTGATTATGTTATGCCATATTATTTTATTAATAGCTTAAAATTTCCATTCCACGATATACTCATTGTCTTCTACATATATTCTACTAGAAGAAAACTTTTAAATATTCTCCCTTAAGTGAATACAATAAAAGATTGTATACAATAAACAAAACAAATATATGAGAGGGCTATAATAATTTGTATAATATAGGACACACAGAAACAAAAAACTAACGCTCGTTACAGTAGATATGATCCGTTTGTTATAAATTTACGTATAATTAGAATACATGTTGCGTGACGAATAACTGGAGCATATAATGATTCGAAATTACATGAGTTCGTACAATAATACACATTGCATACATTTATAAAAACATCAGTACTTCAAGAGAACCGTATTGTTCGTCTTCGTGCGATATATCAAACTATGCACAAAGTGAAAAGTTGATGAAGAATTTCATTTTTTAAGAGTAGAATGCAACGAGTGATCTTTTTAGCGTTAGCATTATCTTGTTCTGTTATCGATTCTAAAGAAAAATCGCATATTCCTTATTCTCTATCGAGAAATTTCGAAAATCCAGATTTACGTTCATTGATAGTGCATGATCGATCATCTTGTAAAAATCTCGCTGCTTGTTACTTTACCGAAATGTTCGGTACATCGTATAAAAAGAAATCAGACACGTATATTCCGTCCATTTCAAAAGGATATGGTAAAGAAGAAACTGGTCTACAAGCAAGGAGTTATTACAATGGTTTTGGAGCACCGGCCACAGCAACGTACTATCCGTGAGTAAATATTTGTGAAATTTACTTTTACCTTACTGACCTTACTTTTATCTTCACTTTGTAGTAAACATTTCATATAATGAATTGTGCCATTTTATGTTATTATAATACTATAAAAGTCATAAAAAAAGTTAAATCATTTTTATCTTGATTTGTATGCAAAAGCATTCTATAATTATTATACATGTATTCCAGGACTTTTGATCCTATCAGCGTTTTAGCATCCTTAGCATTTTTAGCATTTTTATTGCAATCCTTTGCGTCATTGTTTGATCGTTCAAGATCTATCGTACCAACGATAGTTAATAGCCGCGAGTCATCTCCTAATTTGAAAACTATGGGAATTACAAGACGTATACTACATGCATTGGATGAATATGTAAGTGCCCTTTTGTCTTTACTTACATATACCAATTAAATTGATCAAATTACCAGGTATTGTTAGTATTATATTAACGTACTTTGTATAAATTTTACGTTAATTTGAGAATAACTACTAACAAATAGTTTAGAAGAGTAAACTTGTTTATCCTCTATCTATATAGTACGATAAAACTGTTTGTATCGCAGGACGACCTTAATGAGGATTCAGTTCAAGATGATCAAACCAACACAATACCTTTATGAGATACTAAAATAAAATATATTTATAAGATATTGTGAAAGCATAATACTAAAATATGACAATATTGTTATAAACATATATGCAAAAATGACTACCATTATACAAATTATTGTCTTCGAATATGTAAGTAATAAATATAATTAGATATAACGGTGTTTACATTAAATGTTCTTTATTCTTTTGCACTTAACTTAAGTTTTATCTTTTGTCAAATATTCTTTTAATACAAGTTACACGCATTTAACATGTCCAACATTGTCACAAATGTTGATCCATGATAATATATTATTACATACCATTACTCTAATCAATATTTAATAATTTATCAGATTTTACATTTAAAAATATTTTACACTGTTCAAATTAGCAAAATACACATAATATATACCTGACAAATACCATGAAATAACATATTGCAGTTGATATGTGCATCAATGCATGAACAGCCTATTGATAATCTGAGTAATCATATTTGACCATTGACACATTGCATGAAGAATACTATATTAACAATATTTATAATGAAATAATTTTTCTTTTAACGCAATAAAGCAATACCATCAGTCTTACTTTCAAATGTAATATTTGAGTATAGTCATAAGAGTTATTAATTTTGTAGAGATGACTAATGATAACTATATAATTGATGCTAGAATTTTTAAATATACCAAGTCGTTATACACATTTTATGATCAGTAAGGAAATATATAAAGCAGAATTGTTATAAAAATTATTTACGTTTCAAATAAAAAATCTACCTCCAATGAATTTAGAATTCTTATAAAATTTCTAGAATTATATCAATATACTCAATAAAAAAAAAATATATATATATATATAAAAACAAATTTTTTTCATTACATACATATACAATTTATTTGAATGTATTAAATTTATAGTAGTTGCAGTTATTACCATATTTTTAGTATAGGTATTGTCAGTGTAAGTCTGTAACAATATAAAACATGATTGTAATGGGATACACTTATATATGGAAATTATATGACTATGAAGATAATATCTAAGTAAAGGTAATAAAAAAAAATATAAATATGTCTTTACCTATAACATAATCATTACATCTTGTAAATCTCACTTCGGTTTTGGTTTTTGATAAGGGTGTGAAGATCCAAGTCCACGCCTTTCTTTTATCCGTACTACTTTTAATTGTACATCTTCTGTTGGTATTTTAGATGCTACTTTTATAAGATACGGAGATGTTTTACTTTTATCCGCTTTTAAGTTATTTAGAATAGCAACACTTTTAGCACTCATTACAGAATGTTGTTTCTGTGTATTCTTGTTTTCTTTACCTGGTGATCCAACAATATGATTGACATTTTTTTGCTTATGAGAAAATTTTTTAAACTGTTTTATGGGTGTTTTATTGTTTGTCTGGTTTCTATCAGAAAGTACATGCTTTTTTGCTTTATTCTGTAGGGACATTGAATTATTTGGATTACTTTTATTTGCATCTTCTAGTAAATTCTGTTTACTACTTGCAGATGAAATAGTTTCAGACTTTTCATCCAATGTAATAGTCGCATTTAGAACTTCTGTAGTATTTACAGTTTCGCATGTGGTTAAATCAAAAGTTGTACTTAAAGCATCCTGAGTATTTTCACTCTTATACTCTTTATCACAAATAACAGATTCTATAAATACAGGTACTTGATTATTTATGGGATCTTTTAACTGAGCTACACTTAAACATGATAAACTGTAAAAATCTTTTTCTTCATCAATCATTTCGTTATCAGACCATTTTATATTCCGAATACCCTCAAGTGATTTAATAAGTTGTTTAAACTCCTCTTTCATATTTGATGTTATTATCCCATAGCCACACATCATACTATAATAACTTTGTAATGTTGAACTCATCAGCTTATTTATATTACACGTTGAATGTAATTCACATTGTTGTAAACCAGTTATTTTTTTAACATGTTCTAGCTGCTGTTGTATCATACATGTATCTATTTCTTGAATTTTAACAGAACTTACATCAGTTAATTTTTCACGTAAGTTTTTAGATAAAATCTCTGAATTGATTTCTTGCATCTCCAGTTCCACTGCACATAAGTCTTTCCATGTTTCTTCCATTTGTGTTTTTAAAGAATTCCTTTGTCTCTTGAAATAATCTAAAGATTTGTTTACCCTCATTTTCCCGCTTCTATTTTGTTCTTCTAAAGATAAAATGTTCACAGCTGTAGTCAAATTATGTAACCTTTGATCAGCCACTTTCTTATAATGCATTCTACAACATAAAATTTTGTCTGCACTTTCCAAAGATAGCATCTTTTGATTTAATGATCTTTTCTTATCATACAAGTCTAATAATTTATTTTTTATTTCTGATAAATTGTCTGTCTCTTTTGGTGAATCATTTATCTTCTCCAGTGAACTATTTATCTTTTCTATAACTATGGTTTCCTTTTCTTCAGGTGGCATTTGCACTAATCCACTTTCAAAAGCTATTAACTTCTGTTTTAAGAAGTTTATTTCTTTCTTCTGTTCCTCTACCATCTTAATATATCCAGCTAAACTCGTTTCACAGGACATAATATTCTTCTTAACGCATGTCTTAATTTTCTTTGCTCTATTTGCATATCTAAGGGTGTTGTAGGTATCTTCATAATTGATGCTAGAAGGAGATATATTAGCGATCATGATGGTCTGACAATTACCTCCCAAAGAATCCTTTAACAGACGAGTGAGTTTTGAATCTCTATATGGTACATGCCTAACGCCATCAGCTAAATTATTAATGCAATTTCCAAGTGCCAACAATGACTTATTAATGTTGGCACCTTCTTTAAATCGAGCACCTTTACATCCTGTAGCAGATGCCCTTTCAGATCCAGCTAAATCTATCATAGACAGCTTAACATATTTTACTTGTCTATCTGACTTATTGGTAACTTCTATATATACTTGAAAAACTGCATGACTACGACTGCTTTCTTGATTTACATCTGTAGGATGCTGAGTACGGTTTTTATTGCCTTTTGCCAACAATAATAATAATTCCTCTGCATTTTTAATAGGAATTATTTTAAGCCCTGCTACAACTACTTCACATCTGCTATCTTCTCGTAAATACAATTGTTCTGATTTATGCAATAAATCTTGAACATTTTCATTGTAAATTTCCAAATATGAAACACCTAAATTAAATTCATAGTGTCTACTTTGTTTTTCTATTTGAGAAAAAAGTTCTGCTACAGTATGGTAAGTTAAGCCAGGGTCATTGCTGCTACCTAACATGGTATGGGTTTTACCAGCACCCGTTGCTCCATATGCAAATACGGAACAATTGTAACCATTCAAAAGATTAGTAATTAAATTCTTTGTAGTTTCTTCAAATAGATTAGTGTTCGTAGAAGAGCCATCAAAAATTCTGTCAAATATAAATTGTAATTCTTTGTTTTGTTTCTTGAGCAAATCACGACCTTTTTGTACAACACCTTGATAGTAAAAAGGGTTTTCTTTTTCCTTAGGATCAAATATCAACACTTTGTCATTAAGGACTTTTACTATTATCTTCGAATTAAGTTGTAACTCGTTATCATTCGGAGGTCGGACTCTAACAATAACTTTTATATTTGTTTCACATTTGATATTCCTGTTTTGCGCCAACGATGAGACGCTTCCACTTGTACTTGGTTTTGATAAATTTCCCGATTGCCGTTTTTTCACACATCTCCTTACTTTGTTGGGTGAAAATCCCTTAGTTTGTTCTTTCTTCTTGTACACCATAGTAATTATGCACAAAGAGATTCTTACAAATAATAGAATACTTCTCGAATACCCTATAAGCTAAAGCTTATATGATCTTAATTAACAGTTTCACTGCACGGTTTGTTTGTCAGTTGTCATAAAACCTTTGTTAACACATTTATGAAGGAAATCTAAGTATTATATGTAAATTCTTCATTTAATTGCACCATTTATACTCAAATAATGAGGAAGTTGTAGTCAACCTTTCGTTGTTTAATGCAATGGACCGTTGGCGCAAGCTTTGAAATTCAAATCTTTGGAGCAACGAGATCCAATGCTGCCAACTTTCCATTAAATCATCGAAAGTATCTGCATTGTACGTAAGTCGTTATTAACAATTAACAGTAGGATACGTTGTATGTATGTTTTTATGTTTTTATACATTTATAATTATTTTGTATTATATATGTATGTATGATATGTAGGAATATTTTCGTTTTAAAATATACTAGAAGCTGATAAAACTTGCAACCAATGAAGAAAGAGCTCAATTACAAAAACATTTTAAATAACTCTAATTTTTGATTTATTAAAATTTATGCAAGTCTCATACTTCCACATAAAAAATAATGATTAAATATTCTATTTTATTTTGAATCTGAAAACTTTAATTTTTTTAAACCATTCCTAAAAATCTCTATACCCTGCTAGCTTCAAAATAGAACCAATGATCATCGACTTCCGGTTAAATACAATTCAAGTATGGTTTTTGAAATTAAACGGCTCTGAAGCACAACAACGAAAATTCAGCAGAACAAAGCTGTGTTTGAAGTTTAATCGAATGAAGTGGTATTTACATATTGAATCATGGAATGGTTACAAGTCGTTATTAAGTGGGTAAGAAATTACTTCAGATACGCTCGATTATACACAAGTCAATGAAAACTGTGTGGTAAATCTACTGCGGTGTAGATAATGTATTGTCACTAACTTCTCAAAGTAATTCTATTTAGACGCCTTACAATATTTTAATAGTTTAAAAACATTGTCATCTTATATGATTTTCTTTTTTTTCTGTTCAATGCTTGAATTCTATATTCCTATTTATTAACTTACATCTGGCTTATGTTTCAGATTAACTGTTTAAATGTGTTGGATACACCTATAAATACAATAAGTGAATTTCAAGATAGACAGTTATACGAAAAGTTAATAAAATTGTAAGTATGTTCCACAATAAAAAAATTATATATTTTATAATAACTAGAGTGTACAATAATATCAATGAAAAACTGTTTAGTTAAATGTCAAATCATGTAAAGTGTTAAATTTCCTTATTTATGTATATAACGTAGTCATTACTTCTAGGTCTTGGAAAAAAGATTTAAATGCATCCGATAACAAAGATATTGTTACCATATTTTTTGAAGGTAAATGTATACACAAATATTATAATTCTTATATAAACATCATTTTTTATTTTATATTTCATTTTCGTTAATAGAAGTTAAATATTTGTCAAAATATTTACAAATTGTTCTAATCATTGTATTTTGCCTAGATGAGTATCCTGAATTTAAAATTGACAAGGATAAGGATGAAGGATATTCTAAAGATATATATATTGTGTCATTGCTACTGTCATATATATCTTTAAATGCTGTTTTTCATCGACCAATGTGTACAAAGTTACCACACGAAATACAAGTTAAAATCAAATCTTTTCTTGAAATCGTCTTACCTTATGGAAAATCTATTACTAAAGAAATATTAAAAGATGCTATTACGGAGTTGACTAACTCTGAAAAAGAAAATCCATTTAAGACACCAAGAAAAGTTTCTCTTAAAGAATTTTTTTGTTCTCCTGTTGCACGATCTGCACAGAGTCATAGAATGATAAATGAAAGAAATCGAGAGTTGAGACAGTTAAAGTCTGAATTGGAAACAGAGCGATTTGAGAAAGAAGATCTTCGAGAAGATTTAAGAATAGAGAAAAATAAAGTACGGAGTCTATTGAAACAGTTAGAAGAGAAATCTACAGAGATAAAAACACTGAAAGAAGAAAAAATTAAATTTGCTTCTCCACAGTCTTGTAAAAAAAAGAAGAATGCATTACACAATGAAGATTATTATACAAAACAAATAAATAAATTAGAAGACCAATTAATCCAATGTCATGATGAAGTAACAAAGTTGGAAGAGCAAAACATCAGTATTACAAAAAAATTAATATTTACAGAAAAACGAAATGCAAGTCTTAATGAAAAGTGCAATAATTTAGAAATATCCATAGATACTCTAACAGCAGAAATTGAGGCTAAAGAAACAGAATTAATAAATCTTAAGGTTAATAATGAAGATTTACGTGCACATATCAAGAAATTAAATAAAATGTCTATGGAAGAACAGAGTTTTGAAAGTGAAGATGTTGATCACGCACATTCTTTTTTATCGCCATTGAATAAAAGTGAAACATTAAGTTCAGTAATTGATATTCAACTTCAAGAATCAAAAATTGAAAATTCTTTATTAAAAACACAAATAATTCAGTTACAAGATAAATTAGAAGTTACATCTAAACAACATGACATTGCAACACAATTAATTTCTTCCTTAGAAAACAAAGTGAAAATGTTAGACAGTATGAAAGAAAAATTATGCATTGCTGAAGACAAATTAGTATCACTAGAAGAGAATAAAGAAGCTTTACAAAATGAACACACATTACTTCAAAAGCAGTGCAAGAGTTTAGAAAATTCGTTACTGAATAATGAAAAATTAGTGTTGCAAGCGGAACAAACAAAAAAAGAATTAGACCTTGAGTTAAATTCATTACACGAAAAAATCGAAAATTTGAATAAAGCATTAAATGTGGAGACTATCAAATCTTCTCATTTGGAAAAAGTGATAGAGGATCAAAAGAGAATTATAGATGATCATTCAAAAGTGGAAGATGAAAATACAGTATTGAAAAAAAAAATTCATGATTTGGAAGCATTAGAGCAAAAACATAAGATCGAGTGGGATTTGGAATTAAATTCATTACATGAACAAATCGAAAATTTGAGTAAAGCATTAAGTGCAGAGACTGTAAAATCTTCTCATTTGGAAAAAGTGATAGAGGATCAAAAGAGAATTATAGATGATCATTCGAAAGTGGAAGATGAAAATACAGTATTGAAACAAAAAATTCATGATTTGGAAGCATTAGAGCAAAAACATAAAATCGAGTGTGATTTGGAATTAAATTCTTTACATGAGCAAATCGAAAATTTGAGTAAAGCATTAAGTGCAGAGACTGTAAAATCTTCTGATTTGGAAAAAGTGATAGAGGATCAAAAGAGAATTATAGATGATCATTCAAGAGTGATAGATGAAAATACAGTATTGAAACAAAAAATTAATGATATGGAAGTTTTAGAGCAAAAACATAAAATCGAGTGGGATTTAGAATTAAATTCATTACATGAGCAAATTGAAAATTCCAATAAAGCATTAAATGCAGAGACTGTCAAGTCTTCCGAATTAGAAAAAGTGATAGAGGATCAAAAGAGAATTATAGATGATCATTCAAGAGTGATAGATGAAAATACAGTATTGAAACAAAAAATTCATGATATGGAAGTATTAGAGCAAAAACATAAAATCGAGTGGGATTTAGAATTAAATTCATTACATGAGCAAATTGAAAATTCCAATAAAGCATTAAATGCAGAGACTGTCAAGTCTTCCGAATTAGAAAAAGTGATAGAGGATCAAAAGAGAATTATAGATGATCATTCAAGAGTGGTAGATGAAAATGCAGTATTGAAACAAAAAATGTATGATTTGGAAGCATTAGAGCAAAAACATAAAACAGAATGGGATTTGGAATTAAATTCATTACATGAGCAAATCGAAAATTCGAATAAAGCATTAAATGCAGAGACTGTCAAGTCTTCCGAATTAGAAAAAGTGATAGAGGATCAAAAGAGAATTATAGATGATCATTCAAGAGTGATAGATGAAAATGCAGTATTGAAACAAAAAATTAATGATATGGAAGTATTAGAGCAAAAACATAAAATCGAGTGGGATTTAGAATTAAATTCATTACATGAGCAAATTGAAAATTCCAATAAAGCATTAAATGCAGAGACTGTCAAATCTTCCGAATTAGAAAAAGTGATTGAGGACCAAAAGAGAATTATAGATGATCATTCAAGAGTGGTAGATGAAAATGCAGTATTGAAACAAAAAATGTATGATTTGGAAGCATTAGAGCAAAAACATAAAACAGAATGGGATTTGGAATTAAATTCATTACATGAGCAAATCGAAAATTCGAATAAAGCATTAAATGCAGAGACTGTCAAGTCTTCCGAATTAGAAAAAGTGATAGAGGATCAAAAGAGAATTATAGATGATCATTCAAGAGTGGAAGATGAAAATGCAGTATTGAAACAAAAAATTCATGATTTGGAAGCATTAGAGCAAAAACATAAAACAGAATGGAATTTGGAATTAAATTCATTACACGAGAAAATCGAAAATTTGAATAAAGCATTAAATGCAGAGACTGTCAAATCTTCTGATTTAGAAAAAGTGATTCTTGATCAGAAAAACTCTCTGACTGAGCAAATTCAACAAGGAGATAATAACAATCGAAAACTTCAATTACAAATGGACCAATTAATGAAAGAGAAAAAAGAAATAAAAAAGAATTTAGATATAATGAGGGTAAGAAGTGCAAAACTAGAAAGAACTGTAGAAGACGTCAGAGCTGAAAAGAAAAAATTGCAAGAAGAGCTAATCCTTGCATCTCAACTCACTGACTTGAATAATTTGAAAGAAGAAGTAGCGCAGTTAAAAAATAGTAATTTATTGTTACAAGGAGAAATAGATAAATGGAATAAAGAATCAAAAGAGCATGTCAAAACAGAAATATCGGAGACCCAATTAAAGGAAATTCGTAGTAAATATGAAATCAAATTAGAAGAAATAAAACAACAAATGGTAAGCTACATTAGACATACTTACTGAGTAATTGTGTTTTCTTTGAAATATTTGTTACTTTTCAGAAAGTAGCATATAATGAGCAAGTAGTTAAATTGAACAGGGAACAAGAGAAAGCTATAAAGGAAAAAGTAGAACAATTTCAATTGAAATTTGAAGAGCAATGTCAGAAGCATAGAGTGGAAATAGCTAAATACAAGAAACATCTTAATGACTTAAATTCACAATTTTGGAGTGTTGGGGAAAAATTATTGACTACACAGCAAGAAAAACAAGAAGTTTTACACCATTTAAATGAACTTAAAGTAAAGCTACAAAATGAAGGAGAACAAAAACCTAGAGGACTTTCTATACATCATAAAACTATTAAGTAAGTTTTCAAGAAAGTAATAATCTTCGTATCAGTAATAATGTTTGATATTTTCTAACAATATTTGTATCTTTTGTTTAGATCAGAAAATCCAGAAAATCCTTTTGAAAGCAGTATGCAAGAAAATTCACAAATATTCTCAAAAGTATTAACAGAAGATACATATGAAAAACAACATAGTGCAAGAAACATGCATGCGATTGTTAATGCATTTAATGCAGAGGATGAAGAAGGAGAGGTTTTTGATAATACTTATTTAGGTAAAGAAAAAATTTAATTACAAAGTATGAGAATATCATTAAACTGCAAGAGCAGTTTTCCATAGATATGTTAATTAGTAGATAGTAATTCTATAAATATGTTTAGTATATAAATGTAAATCATTGATTTAATACAGCGGATATGAAACAAGGGCATTGTTTCCCTACGGTAGATTTGGATCGCTTGTCTATATTGCGAATGAGAAATTCTTTATGTAAACCACATCTGAAATCATCTTATCCAGCCGAAACACAATTTCAACCATTATATTTTTCTGAAGAAGAAATAAAAGTAAGTATTCTACATTGGATGTGTAGCCATTTACTTGATATGTTGCATGTAGCTATTAACATGTCTTCCAAAGTACAAATGTGAATTGTTTTTAAATGTTTAATCGATATTCCCTTTGTTAAAACATGGTTGTAATATTCTTTTAGACAGGTTCAGTTTCAGAAGATATGTTTAATGATAGTCTTAGTCAAATTCTCCTTCCTGAACAAAAAACAAAAAAAAGAGATAGAACACAAGTAAGCATACTTTCTTACATGTTCCTTTTACTTCATGTTTCTTATCCTATTTTTGTTTGTAAAATTGTTTAATCAATATATTGTAGACGTCTTATAAAAAACCAGGCCCTCCGACACCAAGCAAGAATGGAGGCAGGTTGTCTTTACATGTAAGAATGTTTCTTTATTATCATGTTTCTGTTGACATTACAAATTACCAAATAAAAATATGTTTATTATCTCAATCATAAGAAATAGTAATAATAGTAATGATTTTAAATATTTTAGGGTAGTGAAGTAAAAAGTCCAAATTCAAAAATTTTAAAAGAACGAAATGCTGACAGAAGGGCTACAGCAACACCACGTAGAAGCAAAGGAATCTTTACGTTAAAACGTCAAGATGAGGTAAAGAAAGATGTGCTTAAAAATCATAATGTATGTAAAATCATAGAAATGTAATTATGACTACAGTAACATAGCATATGTATTTATCATTTTGAATATTTCTTTTATATACTTAAAGTGATTATTAATTTAAAAGTTATGAAGTATAGCTACATATAATCATAAAATATTTAATAGAATGTTGCAGGTACACCTAGAACTCGAAGATTGAGTAATATGTTTAGGAAGGCACGTACAACTTCGAGTTCATAATACAGACGTGAATGTATAGAAAAAAGGTATTTTTGTAAAGAGGACATCATAAATAATAATAGGTTGAAATGAAGTAAGTGTAATGCGCGCATTCCATACATTTTGTATATTTTTTTTTTTTTTACAACGATGTACAAAATATGTGAATAGATGATTAATATAATATAGGTAAATGAAAATCATATATACTATCGACAAGTCTTACATCTATTGATAAGTCTTTTACTACTATTGACAAGTCTTTTATTCAGAAAAATTATTAAATACTTTGGCGATAACAAAGATAGATTTAAGATTTAAGATTTTATCAAATATTTTAAAAATATAACATAATATCTATAATATGGTACGAACGGAATATATAATGTAGAAAAGTCAGTCAATGTTCAGAAATTGTATAACAAAAATTATGAAGGATTTTGTCAAGAATTACATAGTTTGTCAACTACTTGCATTTAAAAAGGGTCCCGTGTATACCATGCCCTCGCATACACACACACACACACACATATTATGTATATATAAAAACTCTGTACTTCTTAGTTGAACTCGTTTACTCTGAATCGGATTCCTGTGTAACAAATAATTATAGTATGTAGTAATTATTAATCTCGTTGAAAAAATTTATCTGTTTGATAATTTCATAGAAACTATGAATGTATCAAATAAGTTATATAATTATATACAAGATTATTATTTTGTAATTAAGTAACAAATTTGAAAAAAATATAACTACATATAGCAATAACTGTCATTATTTTATACATGTAATTCATATAAATAAAGAGCGATCAAGGTGTACCAAATATACAGTGAAATGTAATTATATAAATATATATTTACTACTCACCATATATTGACCCTCAATATATCTGCCTGAATTTCTGGATGTTCTTCGCAATTCTCGCGGCTCAGAATGTTCCTGATTTCGCCTCCTTGAGATGCAAAATAGCGAATGTATTATAATTTTTTAAAAATTTAAAATGGAAAATTATTTGTACTCACGGCCTTGACTGAATTTGCAAAGTTTTAAGACGTGTATCTATATCTTGTGAAGGGCTTGTTGAAACATCTTCCGCCATGGATGTTGGAGATGTTTGTATTAATCCAGAATCTGTAGTTTCATAATATGCATTTGATTTAGGACCACGTGTTATTGAAATTTTTGTAACTGGTAATCTGAAAGATATAATAAAATTAAGGAAGCGTTATATTATGATAGAAGTATTATCAATATTAAATTGGGTTTATTAAAAATAAAATCGGATATATTGCTGATTTTTATCTTTACTGATATCAGATGTTTCACAATAGTACAAATAATGCAGTAAAAATATGTTACTTACTGATTTTTCCGTGGACCGCGTTTTTTCTTGTGTTTGCTGAAAGACAATCCATAGTGATAAAAATATATTTATATAGTATTGAAATAAAGGGACAAAAATTTAATACTGATATTATTTATAAGTACGTTATTAAATTTTCACTATTTAATGATAAAACATACAAATTTACATAAGTTATATGAAAACAAATTATCATTAGTGTTACTTACAGAATTAACCCAAGAAGTAAAACAAAATATGTGAAATGGTTCTGTAAGGTAGCGATTATAGAGAACGGCGTGTTGTACATATCTGAAACTATTCCAAATTAGGAAATGTGAAACAATGGGTTAATTCTGTCACATTTCCCATATATTATATTTGATTAAATTTGAAAAATGCTTAGCATGCTTGTTAATGTCAATTTCCAATTGTATAAACATAGGATTTGGGAACTCTGGGAATAGAAGGTCTCGTTTAAATTAATATCACATATTTTCATATCTATCACCAATTTGTATTATTGATATATAAACAGGATACAAAGTTTAAACTTACTTGGTTTTAAATACGTATGTTGAATGAGAATACACACATCGTTCTCTATGTACTATCTTTTTCACTTTGTCCAAAAATATTATAATATGCTATTATTTTTCTTCTGTTGTTGTTATCTTAATTCTAATTTAAATGTTGATTTCTTTTATATAATTTGAATCTAAAGCAGGCACCAGGTATAATGAATGTCATCAATTCCTTATATAATTTTTGCCCCTTATATATTAACACATACATATTTTTTATATTATTTAAAACTGTAATTGTAGGTCGCTTAACAATCAGGTAGCCTGCAACAAGCAGTTTATCAAAGATTACTACCCATGCAAGAATACTATCATAAATTTGGCAATTATTATAAAATGCTAGTTTAGTTAGAATCAAGCAAATACAAGCAGCTGTAAATATAAATGATACATTTTTTGATCTTAAAGTAAACATTTGTTACCTAATTTAATTATAACAAAACACCACTCATCCAAATAAGCTATGTGCATAGACTAAATAGCCAAAATTATACTTTAAGAAGAAAAGTTCATTTAAATTTTTACTTTGTCAAATATTATCACATAAACACGTGCAATAGTTATGGGATAAATCTTACAAATGCTGAAATACATAGAAATAAGAAGTTAAAAAATTTTTATCTTTGAAAACTAGAACTGAAATAACAAAAAGTATATTTAATTTATTTATCATAAGAATGACTCGCATTCTAATGAGAAATTCAATACATTTTTAAATGACCACTTTGATTTCTATAATGCATATAAATTAATTAAGTTTGCCTTAAAAAACATTATATATTGCTCAGTATCATCTACACATATTATTTGCATACACATTTCTAACATTAAACAATATATATACATTATATATAAATCAAGACACTAGGTTTTATAATATAACAAAAATCATGATCAAATAGTAAATAAATAAAGTAGGTAAACTTTAACTAAGAGAAAAATTATCAAAACTTTTAAAAATTATTTACTTGACATCTTTAAAAACTTACCACAAAGTATAATTGGTTAATAAAGTTTGTAAATATATTTACTTTACACATAAATTTGTTAGGCGTATCTATTAAAACAGCACATTAAAAATATTTGGTATAAAAATATAAGAAAGCATTAGTAAACACTAAAATAGCAAAATTAAAGATAAACTAAAGAGATTATATGTATTTGCACAATCATGTGACTTTATACCATTGAAATGGTAATGCAAAAATAAATGCACTATAGCTATCTTTTATTATTTATTGTTTGCAATAATATTAAATAAATTATGTTACTGCTACAGATTAAAAGCTGTTAAAAAAAAATATTAGCCTTTTTTATAGCAATGATAATTTAATAAGATAAAACTAATGTATGAAAAGGGTATCGTTTTATTAAAGCAAGGAATTGGTTGCAGTTGTAGTTGATTCTATATTATTAATGGTTAGAATAGGAAGAGATAAAAAATGCTTAAATTTGAAACATGTCTGAGATACACCTAACTTACCCTGAAAATTCATGATCAGAACCTTCATCACCTTCGTCTGCATCTTCTTCCTCTGTAAAATAAATATTACTGTAAACATTGTCACTGTATAAAAAGCAATAGAGGTTGTGAAACATTAATATAATCTTCTAACTCACCAGCTAAATGATCCTTCTTACGTCTTGTGTATGCTCGTTTACTTGTAACTGGAACTTGGTCAGTCTCCCCATGTAAAAGACTATTTCTGTACAAAAGCAATGGTTGCCAATCTTCTCCTCTCGAGGAAGGCATACCAGCTTGTAACCGCCTATCTAAGAAATTTAATCTGAAACAAAAATAGATATCAAGTAAAACAGAAACAAAAATTTGATATGCAATTCATGTTTTTCACAAATAAATACTTACACAACGCGTTTGTCCTGCTTTAATAATTTGTTTGTAAATTCTGATAAAATTTCTAAGAAGGAAAGATTAGGTGGAGGACCAGTTGGATCTTGTTCAATACCATCTGGAGGAGTAATAACAAATAAAACTCCTGCTCTGTGCAAAGCTGTAATTGCTTCTCGATTTTTCACAGCATCCAAACCAAATGATAAAGCAAATCGTTTTGCTAATTCCTACAAATGTTAAGTGTAGTTTAATTATATTTTTACTAAGTGTATGTAAAATAAGAATATACAAATGAGATGGTCTTTCTACATGCATAACAAATAGTGTAAAACAAACCTTAATTGCTATAAATTCTTCACTATTTCTGTTAACTTTTCCTTTTTCCATAACTATTTCATTATATAAAATGTTTAAACTGTGCTGCATTGTTAAAGCACAATTTGTTTTGTTGATATCTCGGGCTTTACCTAAAGTAGTTTTTATTATATCACCATAATCATTATAATATTTTACATAATGTTTAAATACATCAGCTGCAGCTTTTGTAGGAATCATATTATAGACAATAAGTTTGCAATAGCCAGCTAGAAAATTTCGTCGTTTATGCAGTTCTTCGATCTTTGAATGTTCATCGTGTTCATCTGTAAATGTAACAAATATTTTTTAGACATACAGAAAATATAAATGTTTTATTGGTACAATAAATAGTTACCATCTTCCTCTTCAAAAAAGACATATTCTTGTATAAATCGATTAAGCATGTTTTGCATTGCTTGGTCAGGTTCATATACTAATTGAGACATTAATACATTAGGATGAGTAGCCAATTGATTACAAAATACTACTAATAAATCACATATCGCAATATATGCTTCTTCTCTTAGAATGGGTGGTGTTGGCTGCTCAATAATAATTTAATATTTATTCTAATTTTGTAGTAAGGAAATATTATTAACTGTAAAAAAATATAAGAAACTTACCACTGCACCATTATCACCACTAACAAAGTGACGCATAGACGCCATAAATGCATGTAAACGTTCTTTCAACTGACGACATTCATCATCTCCACGACTTCCTGAATCTGCAGATTCCATCAAATGATGCTGGCCCCATAAGATAGCAAAGAAACATGCGTTTATACAATATTTAACAGCCTCGTGAGGTAGACATCTAGAGAAAATGAGGTTTTTTTTACAAAACAACATATTACTATCTACTATTTAAAAATAACATAGAAAACTAATACTTCGAAGGGTCCTTTGCATCCTCAATGTCTTTATATAAAGAGTCCCATATTCCCCAAGGATTCATGTTATGACAAGAATAAAATATTGATACTTTTTTTAACGATTGAACAACATTGAAGATTTCATCTTCATCTGGTTCCTCATCCCCTTCTATTAAATTTCTGTATTCATCTATTGCTTCTTTGTACTTATTTACAATAGAATCAATTAAAGTTGAGCGTGCCACATCACATCTGTAATATTTATTCTCAAAATTTTGTTGTTTTCTAGTTTTTATTTTTTCATAGACACAATTTTTAAATTTACCTAGTGAAAATTGCATGGCCATCAACACACATATGTTCCAATGTTTTAGCTGCAGTATCCAGTACTTCAGTATCATGTATTTTTTCAACAATTGTATGAATTTTGGTTAATAAAGAATCCAAATTTTGCTCTTGACGTGATTTTGTGTAAATATCTAAATCAAAGTATTGTGGAATAGCAAGCAAATTAGCTAATTTTTCTGGATCTGCTCTATATTTATCAAGCAGATGTGGCAATGTTTGAATAAAGTGTTCTGTTAATCTTTGTTTGTCATCATGAACTTGCTTCAATTCTTTCACAGATAAAATCTTGCGTGTTGGTCCTCGTCCAACAGGTGCTTCGCCTGTTTTTATATTAATAATTATTTGTAACTATAAAATATAAATTTTACAGTATCAGAAAATATTATGTAATTATATCTAACCTGTTGCTGCTTGTTTTATGCAGCAAACCATTAGCTCAATAAGAGATGTTTCTTTTTGATTATCTAATGCTTCTTCATCCGGGCCAGCCTCTTCCAACAATAAATCCGTCATACATTCCCAATCCTTCATCATTTGGTTAGTTTCAATTAGAGAATCTACTAAATATGCTCCATGTTCATGAAGTTCAGATTCAATAAAAAATAGTACAAGATCACGTATCAGCGGAGTATTCGGTAAACGTTTTTTTCCACGTTTTGTTTTTATCCCTGCAACAGCCTCATCATCCGGCCTGAATAGACGTTCATTTAAGAATTCTCCTGCTGCCTGTGCCACTGCACGATGAGAAGAGTAAACAAGTTCATACACATGTTCACAATCTTTATCCGTAAGAATTTCTCTATGATGTTTTAAAATAGATATAACTAGTTTGACAGCTTGTACTGCTACATCATATTCCTTATCCAATGTCATTGCAACAATTCTATCTTTAAATTTACTAGTAAATAATTCAAGTTTCGTTTTTAATTCTTCTGAAGCATATAGAGGCTGTAATGCCTGAAGACATTTCAATCTAACTTCTCCAACTTTATCATGTAGCGTCCAACCTACAAATTGAACACTAATATTAAATGATCCATGACAATACAGAGTTAAAATGAGTCTCTAGTCACCTATGTATTTTAAGTATGAATCATCTAAAAAATTCTGATGAAATTTTTTCATCCAAACTCCAATTTCTGCCATGCAAATTGCTCGAATTTCAGGCAAAGTATCTCTGTATCTATGAACAAATACAGACTTAAACATATATGTAAGCATATTTTTTATTTCATCCATGTTCTCTTCTAGTTCTTTTCGTTTAGCCATTAAGGACTCAAGTCTATCTGCTGCTCTCTTTTCCCTTGCTTTCTGTCTTTCTGCTTCATATTGTCGTTGAGTATTATCCAAATTTATTGAGACAGTTAGAGCAACATCTACTAGTGCAGTCATTAGTTTCATAGCTAAGTATAAATAAAATGAATGTTAGTGGATGTGCATAACATGCACATGTTTTAAGCAATAGTATTGAAATATATACACAAACAAAATATTGACTACATACCAGCCAGCGTTGCTGTGTGCCTAAATGCTCTTACTTGCGAATCAGATAGACCCGTTAATAATGAAATGACATTATCCATTAAAAATTGGTCATAAATAATAGAATATTGACATTGACGGACTAATATTTGTACAAATTCACAGAAGTTTGCACGAAATTTTTTCCATTGTTGGCCAGTCATGATCAGTGGATACTCTCCACTTTCCTACAATAAATTATATATGGACTCATATAACTTAGTATAAAATAATAATAGTATATGGACAAAATAATTACTTCATCAAATTCTTCAGTCATTTTACGTATTATTGCTACATGTTCCATAGTAGCTTGCATTTCTGAAGTGATACGTCCTTTGCAACCACTTGCATTAATAAAAAATTGCATTAACATAAGAAGAGCATTTTCCCTGTTACTTTTATACTTCTCTATCCAATCATCTACAATGGTCTACCAGCAAAATATTGGTTGAAACAAATGACAATCTTTTTTTACATTAATAATTAATTTATGAATAACATACAGTAAGAGACGAACGATTATTCCTAATAACGTAATAAAGACTAGCTTCATCCTCTAAACTATGAGAATGATGTATACGTCTACCACGACCACGTCCACTTCCTCGTCCTCTATTGCTAGTTGTTGGGATAAAATCTGTATCAATTTCTTTGTATTTAGGTTGTTGTATAGGGCCCCCTTAAAATACAAGATACAAATCAAGTAATTTCTCATGCTATTTATATTATATTTTTAAACAAATTAAAAGAATACCTCGTAATCTGGCACGCGTGTTTCTTGTAATTCTCATATTAGCAGGTGTTGCAGGTGTCATTGGTTGTTCAAATTGTACTTGATTATCAAAATTAGCAGATTGTTCTTGATATTGTTGCTGTGATGTTCCAGGAGAACTATAACTTTCTGAAGAATAATGTTCAGGCCTATAAAAGTATAATATATGAATAAATATTATGGAAAAATCTATACTATATTAAAAAAAAGTTATAAATATATACTTACGTAGGATTATGACTGGGTGTCTGAAATACATTAGAAGATATATATGAAGAATACGACTCATTTGCATCACCAGTATTATCATTAGATGGGGTCATGGGTGTCATAGGTGCCTCATATTCAGGAGGTACCGGATCATCCATTCGTATCCTTTTACCACCTCTTCTATGCATCATTATGATAAGTTTGTATACTTTTACAACAAATCTTAAACAAAATTGATACATATATACATATATATCCAGCCGATCGTCTTTACTGACGATATTTACATGTAAGACAATTTACTATATATAAGTACAAATATGATTAATAACACACATTTTTGTATATTGAAGGTCATATATATTATAAACATAATATTTCAAATCTGTGAAAAGTCTTCGAATTATCCGGAGACTGAGAAGTTCAAAATGTTCGACATTCCGGCAGCAGCGTATGTAAATATTATCATCCTCACAAAATTATCTTTATAATACTTTAAATAGAATAATTAAAAAGTGTTAGAGATAATTAGAAAATGTATATCAAGTGACCTGTATTTAATTCTTGAGGTTTGATTGCATTTGACACGACTCAGTAAAACCAAATATAACTGAAATGCGCATGAACAGTTTTAAGGCCCGTATTCAGAGTCGTGCTGGCTGTTATCAGGCTAGTAAATGTCCTAACGTGGCATTTAATTGGACAATGACTAGGGATTTCAGTATTTATTCCTCCCGTGACTTTGCGGGAAGGTTGAAACAGCCCGGCCTGTCACCGTTCAGATTCACAGTCATGAATTGAGCACTGCCTTAAGCAATAATTTAAGGGTGAACTTATTCACTCCTTACCCCCACCATGCCGCTATTTGTCTAGCCCCTCAGCCCATACCAACCCTTAAAAATGAACTATGAAGCACATTTTGAGTGATACTTCATTGGTCACAGTGGAACAAAGACTGGTGGCGCACTCTTTTCAACCTCTTTACGCATGCGTGTTGTATAAAATAATAGACTAGAGGGCAGCACTAACGAATACAGAGCTGCCAACTATGGTTCTTGGTTTCTGTTCGTATAGTTGGTATGGAAAAGCCCGCTAGCCGCTCAAGCCCCTTAAACCCGCTAGCCCGTTAGCCTGTTAAGCCCGCTAGCCGGCTAATTGGAAGGGGCACATAAGATACATACATTTTTAAAAAGCCGTCTGTTAAATAAATAGTAAGATAGATTGATTCTTCGAAATTCTTTATTATCGTTTAAGAAATTGATTATAATAATAAAAACACAGCTAACAATTTAAGAATATACATATATTGCATATAATATAAATACATTTACATACATAAATGTACAGATTTTCTACCTCATCCAAAAAAACGATCTAATTATAAATCTATTTAAAAAAATAAATTGAATAGACACACAGTAAAAGATTTTTATTAAGATACGACTAAATGATATATAATTATTGCAAAAAAAAAAAAGGAAAATGCATTATTCAGTTGTTGCACTCTTGCTTCGTCATCGTCTTCTCGCGTTTTTTTGAAACTGAAAGGATTTCCAGTCTCCAACTGATCAGATGCTGTTTACATGCAAAGTTAACTACGGTCTAATAAAATGTAAATAAATTATAACGAAGGTATATCATGGTTGTTATATCAATCGATTCATTTAAACAACGAACGGATATATTACTAAAAATGCCCTTGAGAAAACTTAATCGACCAACATATGTATAACTAATATCACCTTGTTTGGCACACCCTACCATTGCCTGAGTTAGGACATACATACTCACACTCGTAGGAAGCTGTTACCATGTCCCAACAGTTAAGGTCAAAACACGTATGAAAAGTCGTAAAGATCGATTCTTCCGAGTGCTTGGTAACATCATGTCACATTATTTCTAAACATTTACTTTGAGTCTCGCAAACTGGTGTACACAGAACGTAGAGAAGAATGTAATATGACGAAGTGTCAAAATGACTAGTTTTTGTTTATTCTGTATAGTTATACTAAACCTTTTCCGCGTTAGCCGGTGTTTAGAGATCAGAAAGCAAGGTACATATTCTTTTATAAATTAGAAACGAAATGTGTAATAGAATAAAAGTATAATACGATAAGTAGAATAAGAATACTTGTAAAAGAAAGTTGTTTTTTTTTTTTTAAATTTATCTAAACTTTAAATACTTTTACTTTTATTTTAGTACACATTTTATTCACATATGTGATATACATATACAGTGAAAGATTGCAGAAAAGTCCGACTATTAATATAAAATTACTTTCAGATGACGCGAGTTCGGAAAATAATAATAATACAAAGGCGACGATTCCTTCCGTTTTAAAGGTTTCTTCTTGGAATGTAAGTTCTGTCACAAAACCAAATATCCACTCCAAAATATTACAAACTGGATTCAATGATCCTTTTATTTGACAAATAAATTTAATCATTTCTACATTTGATCTAAAATTTAAAGTATTCCATTTTTCAGGACATGCCGTTTTCCGGAATAATGCGACAAAACGATCAATGGATAGGGACGGGATATGCATTTTACATCCTCGATCTTTTGAGCGATAAACTTAATTTTACGTATACTATTATACCACCAACGGAACACATACTAGGAGACAGATATTCAGGAATCCTGAGCATGTTACACCAAAAGGTACGAATCGACTCTTACAATTGGATGGAATTAAAACATTTATTAATGCTGACTAATGAAGCATGTTTCCTTTTTCACATATTCTTCATTTATCGCAGTTAGATCGATATACGTTTAAATTAACTAAAAAATCATTTTTATTAGAAGGTAGACATGATCGCGGCGTTTGTGCCCGTGTTAGAGGAACTTCAGACTTATTATTTATTCAGCACGACGTTGGACGAGCTCGAATTAACAGCTATAATGAAGAGACCCCAAGAATCCGCGACTGGTTCTGGTCTTTTAGCACCATTCGACAATACCGTGTGGCTTTTGGTTCTTACGGCCGTCATAGTCGTAGGCCCAACGATTTATCTATTTGCTTTGATTAGGTTTGTAAATATACAAATTATTCTTTTTTTTTTAAATAATAGCGATAGCATGTATTCTCCACAAACCTTTTATAAGTCTAGTGCCAAAGTATTATCAGACCTTATCTAGTAAACGAGTTCGATCGAAATTGATAGAATAGGTTCTTAAAAATGTAATAATAATCTTTTTTATAAAGGTCGAAACTTTGGAAAGATACTGAAGGGGAAAATTATCGTTTACCGTCCTGCATGTGGTTCGTGTATAGTGCATTACTCAAACAAGGATCGACGATCGTTGCACAAACAGGTATAGCGCGCGCGAGCCTGGGTATATAAGAGGCGTTAGTAATATGTCATCAACAATGTAGTCATAAGTATCGAAAGTCAATTAATTCAGAATAGTGTGGCATATTGGTGTGGTTATATAAAAATATATCGTATGTATTAATAGTAAAATTAATGAAATTTTGACGTGACAGATTCTACACGAATGCTCTTCGCTACCTGGTGGATTTTTATATTAATCTTGACGTCGTTCTATACTGCAAATCTCACTGCATTTCTTACGAAACCACAATTTACTTTGCCCATTAATAACGTAAAAGATATTGTAAACAAGGGATACAAATGGGTTACTTTCAAGGGACGCGTAATAGATTATCTTTTATCTCAGGTTGGATCTTCTGGTGTTTATACTACAATGCCTAATAATATTATTTCAATATAGAAATAAAATAAAATAATTATACATTCCTTTCAGCCTAATGCAAATGAGATAATATTATTGAATCAAACTAAATTTCGGGGAGAGTATATCACTATGTATAATGAACCATCCAGCTTCATTTTCGATGCCATTGAAAAAAGTCTGTAAATACTTATTACTTTTCGTATTGGTGTAATATAAGCAAAGTTAAGTCTTTAAAATACATTTTGTAAATGATCTCTAGAAAAACTTTATCTTGGAGAACGTCATTATTTTCAAAAGTTACTATTTGAGGATTACATTAATAAGACTCGCCAAGGATTGGAGCATGGGAAACGATGTACTTATGTCATTATGCCAGGAAGTATTCTCTCTAAAAATCGGGCATTCGCTTTCCCTTTGAACTCAACCATCGTGGATACCATGAATAAGGTGTAAGGCTCGCTTATCGTTAAATTTAATACTTCTTAATACTTTCTAAATCTTGTAGAAACTGTCATACTTTTTTAGTTTTACTTTAATTATAGTTAATACGTGAGTAGTGTTATGTTTGGTCGTCTTAAACTTACAAAATTTAAATTTAATTCAAAACTTACATTTAAAATATTTAAGTCGACCAAACATAACGCCAATCACGTATTAACTATAGTTAAACTATTTTAGGCTGCTCTCGCTCGTGGAGGCTGGTCTTGTCAAACACGTAAAACAGAGCGATCTTCCGCTCGCTGAAATTTGCCCCGTGGATCTTCAGTCGACTGAAAGACAATTACGAAATGCCGACTTATTTTTAACGTATAAAGTCGTTGTTGCCGGATATATTATAGCAATTATAATTTTTATCGCGGAATTTCTTTTCAAGTATGCTAACTCTTGCGCGAGGAATAAAAAGGATAAAAAGGAATTATCGAAGATCAACAATTTCAAGAGAAATTCAAAACAAAATAAAAATCTGGAATGGTCTTCTAGAAGATCGCAGTTACCGTTATACACTGCAACTAACAACAATCGACAAAATAATAACGTTAATATATTTAAAAAAAGTCCACCGCCATTAGATCAGAATGCCGAGAGTAATTCTTCGTTGGGAAAACGACATAACATTAATGGACGTAATTATTACATAGTCGTGAATAGAAGTGGTGATCAGAGACTGATACCCGTCAGAACGCCATCAGCATTCTTGTTCCATTATGCTGCATAAACGCACGCACACACACGCGTTTGTCACTTAAGAATTTTATAAGCCTAAAAAAAAGTCACTATATATAATATCACACTTATAATATCATATAAACAGTATACGAAGCAATGATAATATAACTTCTACATATTACAATGATGAAAGGCATATGTGTTTATTTTCTGATCATGACATCTTCAACTATCCTAATCACGAAACTGTGACTACGTTTTTACGCAGCACCGTTATTCCAGTTTAGTAAAACCCTTTTATTTTTTTTTTGTTGAGGCAAGGGGGGAAACCATGCAGAGACACTCATTTATGGGTAGTGTGTGATTCCTACTCAAGAAAACCCCCCTTGGCCGCTGCTGCCGGTTGATTGCAGTGGGATGCTCCCTTCCGAGATTACAGTACGACCACGGGCCCCCTGAATTCCTCCAGTAAAGGAATTTTGCGTCTTCAACCTTCCTTGCCCCCTCAACTCGGAACCATGACCTTAAAACACACGGTTGCGGTCCTAATACATCCCTCATTCATCATTGCCGGGACGTTGGACAAGAGCCACTTTGGCATTTTCACTGTCGGTCCTGTTTTCCACCCCCGACTTCATCCATTTCTCGAGCTTTGCGTCACCGGTACACGCAAGAATAAGGAGGGAGGATGGAAGAAGAAGAAGGAAACTAAAGGATAAGATAGGGGAGAAAAGGGAACGTCCACCGGTAACACGCAGCCAACACACCCCTCTGGGTGGCCCGAGAAGTCAAAACCGCCCACCCCATCATCCATCGGCGCATGTTGCATGTATATGCAACATTTTGTTGTAAAAAAAAAACAATAAAAAGTTGTAATTTTGTTAACGGGATAAAAAATTGTTTGAATATATGTTTAGTAATAAAATGCAGTAAAAACATTCAATTAGTTTTTTTTTTATTTACCTTGGGGACTAATGTGTTAATATTTCTGCATCGTATGTTTCGAAATATTTTCCATGTTTGAATATTTTTATTTCTTTATACATTAAGAAAAAGGAAAAGTCACAGTGCACATTCGTTCGGTTATTTTTAAATATGATATATTATTATATCGAAAATAGTTACATATTTTGTTATGACTTTTTCAATATTCTTTTAATAATAATACATGTAGATACCGGATGGACTTTCAGAACAAGACGTCGTTTGAATGCAAATGTAAAAAGTTAAAAGCATATCAACGGAAGTTTATATAAAAAAGAAAATTGTTAATAACGATATTGTTTATATTTCGGAAGAAATTGTTCCTGTATCATAAGTAATTCCGTACAATGATCATGACGAAATTTTTATTACTTGTTAGTATATACAATATTTTGTTAAGAAGTTTACGGTCCTATTGCCAAGCAAATTCGTCAATACATATACCCATGATGCATATACAAGGCTGTACACATGCATTTTTTTTTTGCATGTCCTACTTTGTACACTTTTATATACAAGTGTTTATATGCGCATGTATTTGGCAAGCATTCTATTTTATATAAAATCAGACCGCGTATTAACTTTGTAACCTGCGCGATAAAACGCAATTAATGAAAAAATACTAAAATTACTGTCCAATAAATTTAATTTTTATCAATTGCCAGATTATTTACAATTTCGACACGCGACTCTTATGCCTCGATTAAATGTACGATTCTACTTCTTTTTTTTTTTAAATATATGGACCGATTTTTATAATATACGTTATTTGTGTTATGTATGTGTGTTTATACGTGTGAGCGAGCGCGCGTTTTATGACACAACGATTACATTTATTTTCGGTTATCAAGGTAAAATATACGTGGCATAAGAAGTCGAAAGCACAAGAAAATAAGGAGACGGAGAAGAAACGCAGAATGTATCGACGCACGCGTGCTTCGTTTAACGTACACGTTATAGAGTGATTATTTATGACGGGATAACTTTCTGTTATTACATACAAAGTAGTCGGCAATTCTATTCTAATTCTTTAACTAATCCATATGTCTTTAAACAGAGCTTATAGATTCAATATCCTATCGCATTAAACACAGTCGCTCCAAATCTGCTTGCTTGATTGCAAACTATGTATTCAGATTACACATGTTACAGCCGCGTGTAGCCCACATATTACCGATTAATGCTTTGCCTCCAAGGCACCGTTCGCGTGTATATAACCAACACACCGTTCTTAGTCATTCAAATATGTGCTTGTTCTATCTAAGAGTACAGGAAAAAATTACCATAGCCTATTTGAAGATGTTACATGCCAGAAACGTCATTTTTTCCTTTCTGACCCAAAACAATAAGTATTAATTTCATATACTTATATGTGAAATAGCATTTTCAATAGTGAAACACAAGGCCATTTAAAACGGACTGAAATAATATTTGTCATCAAAAATCTGAAAAAGTAAACCTAAGTGTTACTAAGCAGTCTATAAGTTCTTTGGTACTTAGCATTTTCCCATGCAATACTCTTAGATTTAACGATGCATATACATATGTTGATACAAATTAGATTGTATAAAGCATAAATTAATTTATAAAAAGATAACCGTAGAAGCAACTGTGTATAAATACGAATGGCGGCGCATATCATCTTGATAAAATTCTATACAGGATGAGGCACCTAAAATCGCCCACCTGAATGTCTCAACTGCTAGTGGCGATAAGAAAAAATGTATTTGACTAAGCTTGCTTGATATCGAGGGTTACAAAATCTGATGTTAATAGTTTTTTTATAAATGGACATGTAAAGGACAAATGAAGGTCAACTTCGTTTTACCATCAATATCAGATTATGTAACTCTCGATATCAAGCAAGTTTAGTTAAATGCATTTTTTCCTATCACCAATAGTAGCAGAAATATTTAGATGGCTAGTTTTAGGTGCTTCACTCTGATTTCGTAACTTTTGTTCTGCATATAATAACAAAGAATAATAAGAATTATTGCAATAAAATTAACAATCACTTTTGTTAAATAGAAACAACGTTTGATACATTATGAAATTCGTCACAATCGTTGACTAACACATCAGTAATTTTCGCATGTATTGCGCATTCCATCTTACATGTTTACTCTAAAGTCTAATTCGTTATACTTTTCCCAGAAATTTTACACAAGTGTCTTGATAAACATTATACTTTCTGTATTCAATTACTTTCTTAAACAACTAATTGTTTAAAATAATGTCTACAACATAAAGACATTAGGGAGGGAGGGGCATCCTGTTTATGAAGTAGTTGTTCTTCATTTTCTGTTAATCTTTCTAAAGCAGAACTGTATTCTTTATCAAAAACTCCTGAAACATAATCAAGTAACAAGAAAATTATATATGAACGTACAAAAGGTTCAAATCACATGAAACACAATTCAATAATATGTAATACATAAACTTCCAGCCTTCATTTTATTTATATTTAATAATTTAATAATTTTTACCTTGATCTATGTTTCCTCCACCCACAGCAATAAATGCCAAAAACAAAATATCTCTATAAATGGAGAATGGAGCTTCATCCTCAGACTGATTTTTATTTCTTTCTAAGGCTACTCTCCTTATAGGTTCTGTTAAATCATTGCAACGTACGTGTGATATTATTGTTTGCATTAACCTGAAAATGTCAAATTAATTAAAACTATACACTATGTTTATTATTATTTCATTTCACAGCATTGAAAAATATTACCTTAAACTAGAAGTTATGATTTATTATAGAAAATTTCAATTTTTAGAACATAAGAAAAATATTCTAGCATAATGTTATACTCCTTCAAATAAATTGATGCCAAAAAGTTAGTATATTATCCCAATTTGGATACATGGACGTCTGCAGGTGTTGAATGCATAAACCAAGCAGATACAGCCTTTCCTGGAACCGCAAAAGTTCTAATCTTTCATTAAATGCTTTTATTCATAACATTGTACTGTGCAAATAATGTAGATTTATGGTATATAACTTTTATGTAAACCGATTTTCAAGGTACATTCCTACAGACGCCCATGCTGCTACAATAACAAGAAATTATGCGCACAAGTTCACGTGCCTATTGGATAATTAAGTTCACATATGTAACATGGATTATACCAAGAGCATAAATTATGTTTTTCTAAGCAATACAAACATTAATTACATGCATAATAATCTTCTGGATTTAAATACAATCAGTATAATGTAAAAAACATGTTTATAAATATCTACAAAGTGACAAATACTCAAATAAAAGACATAAATATATAATCTGAATGTTTCACCACTTGGAACGTTACAACTTCATGCTCTTGTATAAAAGTAGTCATGTTTTCATTATAATTGCAATGCACGTCATATGTACAGCCTGGTAAAAATGAAAGAGCTGTTAATAAACATTACATTGCTGATTCACTATTGTTGCATATTGTACGTATGATGTATTTTTAATATATTATTCTTTAGAAATCCCTAGAAATCTCTAACTCCTAAAAAATTACAAAGCAATAGTTATGTGAGAGTCAAGTTATCACTGTAGTAATAACAATATTCTTCCTTTTATACACAGTTTTATCTCAAAATAAATGATATAAGTCAATACTTTATATAAAATATACTTGAAAAAAAAACAAAATATATGATATAAAATAAACAACTAAATTAATCTCAATAAATGTATAACATCATGCATTGCAGAAGAGATGAATAACAATTTAATATAATATCAAATACAAAAGGAAAAAAAAAAAGAAAGTCAATTATTCCTACTATCAAATTTTACACATAGTATAAAGGAAGCTGTCAACTCAGTACATATACGTTCAATACATAATTTTAAAAGCCATGCTAATATTATACAATTTATAATGATTCTTACGTTCGGTCTTCTGCGGTATTCAATTTCCACTGCAAGTACATTGGCAATCGACCCATATGAATTCTTTCATTATCCCACATTGTTCTAATACTCACAGAATTAGAGCTGCTTTGCAACTGTTTATTTGCATCATTGTGCCACCAAAGATCAGATAGATGACTTGATAAATTAATTCTTTCAAAGTACCATATTAAATTCCAATATACTATTGGATGTTCTTCTATGAATATATGTCCAGTTAAACATATATCACCTTCCTGGCTTAATACACTCTCCAATTCTTTTCTTAAAACCAATGGATTTAGATATGGTATTGTAATTGGCTCCAGTTGCTCTCTCGGTTTGTCCAAAAGTTCAACTAAAGCTCCCATTAAAGGATCATTGTTTTTCTCATTTGTTTTACATCTTAAGAAACAGAAAAACATGTTAATAAGCTTATGCATATGTTGATCGTAGTTTAGTGTCTTATTCTATATTAAATTTGTTATACCTGTAATCTAATATAGTAACCGTGAGAAGCGGAACGGTTGCTTTGTCACAATACTGACAAACTGTATTTAAATTAGAATCTTCTGGTTGCCAGCCTGCCATTATTTCTTCGTCATAAAGTATTGCAGCACAATGATGGCATCTACTAGCACTTGAAAGTACAAATTCAATAGCAGCACGTTCTTCCAATTCTCTGGAACCTTTGGGATATAAACATTCCCCCAGTTCATACAATAGACATGCATCCAGAGTCCCATCACCTATTTGAGCAGAATGTTGCTTACAATGTAAGAATTGAAATTGAAAAACATTGGAACATCTCCTTAGTCAGTCACACTGACATAACATTATCATAATATACGTCAATTATTGTGTATAGATATACAGTGGATTACGGTTATTTGGGACACATCGAGACTTACGTCTTTTGGCCCGATTAAGCAGCTGTTCCAATTATTCGAAGTATCACTATTTTTCCCATTGGGTTCTGTTCTGAGCTTTGTCTCAACTAAACAGCTGCCTCGTTTAACCTGCGGCTCAAATAAGCGGAATCTACTGTATATACAATATATTTCTTATTTTTGCTGCTACTTATTGCAATTAAATCTATAGTTGATCTGATTAAGGAGTTGTTTGCACCTATTATGTCACGCACCAGACAATCTGGCAGATACTTCATTTCGATCTTGCAAAGATCCGTCAGTAAGAGAATCTAATGATTCATGCGATATTCCATACCCTAATTTTTGATCGCGTTCTTTAAGTTTAACGGGAGTACTTGTGGCAGATATAGCTTCTTTTATTTCATCAAATTTCTTGGCAACAGTTGTTGCAGCTGATTTCAAACTATTTAAGCCACCCAATATTATTTCATTTGATTTCTTTCCAGCCAAACCTGATGGACTAGAAAAATTTATAGAATTATTGATAATAAACGGTGAAAGCACATTATTCAAAACACTGTTTAGATGTATATTTTTATCCTATTAAGAGTATACCTAAGCAATATCAGAGCCTTTGGAAAAAGCATTGATACCACATACCTGATATAACTGGACAGGCTAAGAGATTCGATGAGCTGATTTGATGATATTAATTCCTTATTTTTAGTAAATGCTAATCCACTGGCTGAGTATCGTCTACATTAATAAATGACAAGAACTCAAATACACATGCAAAATAATAATGAAAGTATGATTACATTGAATTTACAATGGAAAGAGTGAATGAAAAAACTACATTACTCGTCAAATTAAGCACAGAAAACAATACCAATTTATTTAATATGATACAAGCATTCTCGGGTCTATGTCATTTTATTTTTTATTATAATATATATTAGTGTAAATGTTGTTTCTTGCCATATACTTTATTTAACAAGCAAAGCAATAGTTGCTATGGTCATTAAAATTTTAGAATAATTGGATGAAAAATAATTCAATCATTATTAAAGTATTCAATCAGAATTTGCAATCAGTAGTTGAATTATCTAAATACAATATTATCAAGAATATACATCCAAATTTTGCTTACAAATTCAACTGACGTATATTAGAGAATACTTGTACATTTAATATAATTTTCTGTCTTACCCAAAGCTAAGTTTTAGACTGGATCCTAAACTAGATAAACTGGATGTTACGCTGTCCTTCTGAGACCAAAGACTGCTTATTTCCAGTCTCTCTTTTTCTCTCTCCTCACCTGGTGGTGCTACCGAATGAGGCATTGTTTCACTCCTTTGTAAATTACCACTTACTGTTGTACTACTTTCGTCTACTGCTTGATGAAATGTTGCACTCCGTGGTAAAATATTACTGAAAATAATTTGCAAGTCTCACAAATAAAAAAGAAAATTGTAATAAGCACTAATATGTGAATAAAGCAATTAATAAAGTATCGTGAACTATAATTATTTGTCATATGTATAAAATATTTGATCTTGATAGCAAAGATACAGTAATCATGCCACATTAGTTGTAACAAAATGTTGAAACTTTCTATACCTTCTAAATAAAAGTGGTCCACCTGGTCTTTCTTCAATCGTATTATTTAGAACCGTTAAAGTACTAGTTGAGCAATTGGAGTCATTTTCCTCAGAGGGTGATACCACCGGTGTTTCATCATTAATTAGAGCTCCCAATGGGTCATTTTCAGTAACAGGTGTTCGTACAGGGCTCTTCAAGGGTGACTCAGTACTGCGTACTATTCTATACCAGCACCGTAACATAGTATCATCAATGCAAGCTTTTTAGAAGTATAATACGCAGATAGCAGTTATTTTTATACATGCATATGTCGTGCGTAACATAAATGGTACATAATCATCCTGTTGGATACATCCAAAACTAATGATAATTATTATTCTGATTAATACCTTGGATTACTACAAGAGCGATTTAATTTCTCTGATTGCACCATATTCAGCAACGTTTGATCTTTTACTATACTGTTTTGTCTAAGAAGTTTTGCTTTCAACTCATATGATCCATATCCTGGTAAATCTGACACAGAACTCCCTTTTGTTGCTATCAAAAAATAAAGAAATTCAACATAAGATAAATTTGTGCTATACATAACATTCAATGTAATAATGAATATCTCACAGTCGCTATGTGCAGCTTCTGTGTCTTGAGAGTGACTGCTATCCAGACTAGATCTAGAAAGAGCATGTTCCATTTCTTCGATTGTTCCATCCGTATTTAAAAAATCAGCATTGGAATTAAGTCTTCTCCTGGCACTTTTTCTGCCAGCTTTCTTAAACAAAGCTGCACCTACAATAACATTTCGTAATTTATTCCACATTAATTGACTTGAGTTTGTCATATCAGAAGGCCATGTTGCTTCAAGGACAGCCTACAATAATAAAATAATAATAGTTATAATTTATAGGTACGTATTTTTAATAAAATATCTTAAATTATTTTTATTTAAAAGATCATAAACCTTATTATAAAATCCGTATGTCAATGCATTTGGCTGAACACCACTACGTTTCATATGAAATAATAACTTAACGGCTAATACTGGTTGTCCATAAACTCCACAAAGTTGCATCATTGCTCTGTAGCAAACCTGAAGACAAGTGCAAATTTTATTTCTCTATTTGCTAAACATGTATAATACTATACATGTTTATATATCTATACTATATAATATACACACGAAAAATGTATACCTCTTCCATAGGATCAAGATGTAATTTTTGCATTCGAACTAATAACTCATACGCTTGATGTAAAATTGCAGCTGGTTGACTGGAAACCTGCAGCATTGCTGGTAAATGTAAAAACCAGAGACTATAACATGTCCCAAGTAAACATCTAGCCCATCTATCAGGCATTGCTGCCTGAAAAATAAAATTAAGTAAAATTATAAAATAACATGAATTTTGTCAACATTTTTTATCAAAGCAATAGAAAATGGCGAAGGAATAAATATTTGTATCCGCACTAACGCCTAACGGCAGAACGCATAGCGTAGAAAAGCGAAGCTCTTTCGCCCGGGGTTCATGGGGCAGTGTCCCCTGACCGGGACACACGTTGCGAAACAACTGTGCGCTGATTTTTAATACATTTTTATTTTCCCCTATCAATTAAAACACATCTCATTTTTGCTTACCTGTTTGCGAGCCATTTTTTGAGCCACTTTTATTTCATGTTTAGTCCTACGTGCCATTGGACTTCCAGGTATAATACCAAAAGTATTTAAAGCTGCATTCCTTAAATTAAAATTTTTTTCTGTTCTCATAAATTCAGGATTTAATTTAAATGTTTTATATATAAAAGGTCCTTGATTTGGTCCTGCCTCAGGAGGGGGTATGAATACTGTACGTTCACTATGTTGAGATTCATCCAATTCCAAAAGTGTAACTAAAAATGAAAAAATATAAGGCATAATTATTTTTTACCTCATATGCTACAATCAAATGTGAAGTAAAGAAAAGAAAATAGCTACCATTTTCTTCTTCCACGCGTTCAGTACATTCATCAAAAAAAGCTAGGCCAGCCATATCCATATCAGACACAAAACTTCGTTCTTCTATGAATCTATGATCAGTCAAAAGTAGAAACGTATTAAATATTGAAACATACATGTATGCAGAGAAAAAATTATATTGTTTAAAAATATTGTTTAGAATTAATCTACTTTTCTCTAATATATTTACCTTATGAACATTTGAGTTCTGACAAGCATACTATAAAATTTTGCATGAGCCTTATCACGACTCCTTAAAAATGCTTGCATATTAAATAAACTTGTCGGATCTGTTGATCCTACAGTAGGAGCCTTTGTAATCGGTAATAGGAAAGATCGATAGCCTTTTAAAATTGTTGCAGTGAATTTTAAGAAAGCGTCTTGTATTTCAAGCTCTAATGCTTGTTCTTTCTGTTTTTGCTGAAATTCTTTGTCTACACTAAAATCATTGCTGTCTTGATCTAAAATGTCAAGCATATATTTATAAATATATATATATATATATATATAGATATATATGCAGGGTGGGAGAATAATTCTGTTTAGCTTGAATATCTCCGTTATTTGTAGTAATATGAAAAAATGTTCTATTCAAAACAAGATCATAAGGAAAATAGAGGTCCATGAAACCCCTTTGGGGAGACATTAACACACATATATACATACAAATAACGAAAATATCCAAAGTACACAGAGTTATTGCCACACCCTGTATATGTATATATTTTCATAAAATATATTTATTAATAGCTATGATTACCTTTCTGAGAGGAATATATTCTGCCAAGAGAGATTAATTTAGAATAAAGGTGTTCTAGACAATTTCTAAGTTGTCTAGCTGCCTTCTTAGGAAGTAATTTTACATTCAAATATTTTTTGTCATCACAGATGGCTATATTATTTGTATCAAGATTTACACAATTAACATCGGAAGGTGGATCATATAAGTCAAAAAATCTGGAGTCAACACCAATTAAAAATGGTAATGGTGCATGCAAAACCTGCAAATAACATATTAAAACCTTAAGTTTGATAAGTAATATATAATTAAGACTACTTTTTCATATCAAGTTTTGAATAAAATATACCTCAGCTAAGCCTAATGGGCAGAGTGGTATATATGGACATTGCCATTTAAATGGAAACAAAATCATTGCAATAGCTTCACTCACTGAAGTTAGCACATCAGGCCGTAATGAATGAACCAATATTTTTTGCTCTGTTAAGATTAGGAGTAATATCAATAAGCAATTATCAGGGCCCAAATTGATTAATAACTGCCTAAAGCTGGCACCAGATCTAGGTAAAACTAAATCTTCTGGCTGAGTCAGTATTAGCCTATCTTTACTGCTAAGTTGCACAAGAATTCTTGATCTTTGTGGGCTTGGAAAGGGTATATCACATAAAAAATAAGAAATATATTTTTCTATCGAAACATTCTGAGACTTTCCATTGACCATACTATGTAGAAAGACTAGAAATTTCTCAAATGTATCAAAAAATGGCCAATGTGATAATATACATATTGACTTGCTGATATTTAATGATTGGCTGCTAGGATCTGTGAATTGTAATTTTGCCCATTGAGATATATTGAGCTTCTTAAGTATTCCATATTTTCTGAACATTTTTGCTTTTGGTTGATGGAACTCCTCCGTTAATTCAATACTATCAGCTGAAATGTACATTAAAAAGTTACATTTGAGATAACTAAAAATATATTCCTAAGAAATAAATGAATAAAATGCAGTTTTATGTATTAGTTATCAATTAGCATATGTAATACTACTTTATTGTCATGCAATCATGCTTAATTAATAGGAAAAAACTAGAATGTTAAAAAATTAGAAAATCATGTACCATCTTTTTTTGTGTTTTCTTCAATATTCTTCGCATCCAAATCTCCTTTATAGTTAAAAGCTTCTGATGGCAATGTAAATTCCTCATAAAATGTTATAGCCGAGCCATATATTTTTTGGGCAGCATCTGCGACTGTTAAGACAAATGTCGAAAATAATGGTTTAGGTTTGCAGGCCATTTTTGGCCAACATTCTACAGTAGCCCCCATAGGTAAACAAAACATGGCAACAGAATTTGGAAAAACAAAACTGTTATAATCAGTTGTAGGATATTTATAAAGTATTGCTGGCTTGAATGATATGAGATTAGCACGGTTCATGGATTTCTTATAGCATAAAAATACATCACTACCCAACATGCCCTTATTTAAATTTTTATTAATGACACAAAATGCATGTGGAGGACTCTCTCCTTTGTTTGTTAGAATAACACATATATCAGTAACAACGAGAGAATTGCAAGGCATCTTCTGACTGGCTCGCCTATATGTTACAAAAATTTTTGCAGTAGAATTGTTTACATTCGCTACATGTCCTTTAGGAGTTTCTAATACAATTTCAGCATCTTGCATTATGCGCTCTTTTCCTTCATATATTACACCTTTAAAGAAACATTAATTTTTATAAAAACTCTCTTAATCCTATTAATAATTTTGAATAATAAATTTACCAATATCAACTAAAGGTGGCTTGTCCCGTCCTCTCTTATAGCATAAATAACATTCATTTGTTCTTAAGCTGCCATGATTTAAGTCAGCAGGAAAACCTGATACACTAGATTCTAATAATGTATAGCCTTCAGGGCAATGTTCACCCAAAGCTGGAAAGATTACAGCAAGGTCTGTAATAGGTGGTTTCATATGTATATCTTTTAAATGTGTGCCTTCTTGACACCAATCCTCCAGTTCCTCATTCACTTCATTTTCTCCTATAAGATCATCATTGTGACCCGGTAAGCCAGCAACAACAAAGTAATCTGCTACTCTTCTTTCATCCATAATAAATTTTCTTCAATAATTAATCTTTTATATATCTAAAAAACAAAACAATTTATATTACTGTTGGTCACATTGAAAATAGTCGAAAATATTAATCACTGAATTTAGTTCTGTACATTTCTACAATTTTTAAAAAAGATCATTCATCAATCATATGTACATTTAATTATAGTCATTCCAATGTCTTTGTAAGGAATAAAATCATGTTTATGAAATACTTCTTATAGATATCTTGTTACTTTAGCCTTGATGAGCATATATGTTATTAGAATGATTGGAGTACTATCTGCAAAGAAATCATAATACACAAAATTATATGTAAATATTGTATATATTATGCATACGGGTATGTGTATATACTTCTATATATAATAATAAGTTACATCATATAAACTTATATTCTTGTGACAACAATTGCATGAACTTAAAGTTAGTTACACGCAAGAGTTTATTTTTCTATCATTAATATCACATTAAACTAAATTTTGAAGTTTCATATTTAATATCTATGTTTCAGTATTTTCAGTATGTTTTTTAAATACAATCACTGTCGCAGGCACTATCAATTTTGGTATAATTTATTGATTCTACGATCACAATTCTCATAGTTAAGAATAAAGCTCACGTATATTTATTTAATTATTTAATAAAAAAAAGAACTAAAATTCCTCTATTAAATCGTCGTGCGTCTTCAACGATAGACTTACGAAAGCTATAAATGTACAAAATTATAATGCTATTGTCACAACTATGCACATCCAATGAAATTTCGAAGAATATTAACATAGATTGTAGTTAAAAAGTTACGTGTTTCTGTTTATGTTTACATATGTAGTACTACAGACTTTGATTCAAAATGTGGTTTTAAAATAAAAGTTAGGTTAGACGTTACATTCAAGTAATACAAAAATATCGTTGAGTAAACACTGTTGCTATCAAACAAGTCATTAAAGTGCGCCCTAACGTTTTTCTATTTCAACAGCAAAGTACGCTTGACAGTTTCACAAAATCATAAAGTATAAGCAAGATTAAAAATAAAGTGTTCGTCTTTCGAATGGCTATACATCCTCATTGGCAAAATGGCTGTATGTTGATCTAAATTGACAGTAGTATGACAAGCATGATTTTTTAACAGTGAAACACTTGTAGATTAAACGGTACACACTTATATCATTGGATGTTTCTAATACGCAATGACAAATTTGAGATTGTGTATGCGCTACTATTTTTGATTAATGTAAAACTTACTGCGAAAACAGTATCCGGATAATACCGAGTTGATAAATTAAAGTCTCGGAACTTTGTTCGTAGACATTAATTGCCATTGTAACATTCATTGTTTCGCATATCATCAAATAGTTTAATTGCCACAATTTTATTTCGCATCATCAATGAAGTCATGCATATTTAGAGGGTAACCCGGTAGTAGAGTATTTCATATAACGCTTTCTCTTGAAACTTTCGATTTGTATAAATGTAATTATGTAGCCTTTATCCAATAAAATTACTTATAATCTAGAGTAACTTCGTCTAACAGTGATATTTCGTGTGTTGTATAAGAAGCGAAAATTTAATAAGAAAATAGGAACATTTCTAAATTCAGTCTTTTTACCTATGATTATTATCTACAGGTCACCAATAGCTTCTTCTGATTTCTTATCAAAATTCTAGCACCCTCAGAAGCTAAGAATTAATCAAAAGCTATTGGCTAAGATATAACCCGAGTTCGGACATTATTTCATGGTCTCCCCCTTAGACCGTTTATAAACATGGAGTGCGTTCGCTTGAGCCACAGATTTAACTAATTCAAAGCTGCTGTAGTGGCATAGTGATATTAGCAGAGAAGGTTGGTATCGCAACCGTAGCGCCGCCTAGCGGATACCATCTGTTTATCGGCAAAGAAGTGGGCGATAACCAGGGTTACCGTATTGGTTAGATCACAGACGAGGTATAGGATAGACGTATCATGCAATGTAAATTTTTGTCCCACAGTTTTGGGGCTCCGTAGCCCCATTACCATTTTAGTGTCGCATGCGACAATATCGGTTTAGAATGGAAAAAGGCAACAGCGCTACCAAATCGGTAGGAATTATAACTAAACGTAACGATTGTTAATTATTTTTCACTGACATGAATTAAAAGTTGAATCAATGTAAATGTAATAAAGAAATTCGTTTTTCGCGGTAGCTTCATTGCAGATAGTGATCGATTTTCAACAAAAATCCTGATGTATGCATCATGATTTTTGCCAAAATGGTCACCACCGCCGATTTCAACTTTTAATGGCTCATTTTAGAGAAGAAAGCATGCAGAATAATGTTTCGTTGTCCGTTTTTCGATATCGTTACGCAATGGTGAGAAATTAATTTTTTAAGTGTCGGAATATAGGTCGTTTTCAAGCTTAAAACTGCTGTATCTTTCGAACCAGCCATTCTATCGAACCGCGACTTGCATATTCGTAAAGAAGAGGCTTTCACCTTTCGAACGAGTATTTGATCGGGCAAATTCGAGATACATCGATTTTTGACAAAAATCCTGACCTATGCATCATGATTTTTGCCAAATGGTCACCACCGCCGATTTCAATGTTTAATGGCTCATTTTAAAGATAAAAGCATGCAGAATAATGTTCCGTTGTCCGTTTTTCGATATCGTTAAGCAATGATGAGAAATTAATCTTTTAAGTGTCGAAGTATGGGTCATTTTCAAGCTTTAAACTGCTGTAACTTTTTAACCAGTCATCCTATCGAAACGCGACTTGCATATTCGTAAATTAGAGACATTTCTCTTTCGAACGAGTATTTGATCGGGCAAATTCGAGATGCATCGATTTTTTACAAAAATCCTGATGTATGCATCAAGATTTAGAAAGAAGAAAGCATGCAGAATACTGTCCCGTTGTCCGTTTTTCGATATCGTTACGCAATGATGAGAAATTAATATTTTAAGTGTCGAAGTATGGATTATTTTCAAGGGGGGATGAGATTCTCGTCTTTTATCGCAACAGATCTATTGATGTTACCAACTTCGATTATTAGGTCGAATATGATTCCTAAATTCACCGCTCCATATGGTAGAGGGCGTAAGTAAACGTCTGTTATTTTGCACGATCGGTATTTCAGTACATGGGACACGAAGTCCCATAACATGATAGGTCTATCCTTATACTTCGTCTGTGGTTAGATGTTGCTTGTCCGACTTTTACTTGTGGAGGAAATACGAACTTACTTTTGAGTGATTTGGGTCTGCCTCGGAATGCTCTTTAGCATACCGCCATTTGCGAAACATTTCTATCAAATAAAACAGTGCTGTACTCGATAAGATATGGAACCCGCGGAAATCTTGCGAGCAGAAGAATTTGTATGTCAATTAAACAAATTTGCTTTTCATTTTAATAAAAAGAAAATGTTTATATAAAAGTTCCTAAAATTTAACTACAAATATTTTGAGAAAGAAAACGAGAGTGAATGAAAATGACACATGACAAGGATCTATTTTTTTCTATGTTATAGCACGGGACTAGTGTGAACTCTTGATACTCTCGCTGCGGGTAAAGTCATCCAGGACGAAATAAGAACTGAGTGAACATCACGTGTTTACTGTACGATACACGAGATAAATGACACACCTTCCTCCTATTTTGTGATTTAAAAATATTCGGAAGTATTTTTTGACATATTCAATGATAGTTGCGCCATACGTAACTCACTTTAACCATTTCACAAGTATTACCACAATCTATTTAATCTAATTATTTCATTGACAGAGAAGGTCTTTCAGGTTTGATTGTGTTCAAAGTTACTGAGGAAAGTATAATGCATGTGGAACACTTTCGTAACATATTCATGATTGTACTATAATCAGGAATGAGATAAATGTACGTGATTTGTGTCTATTAAGATAAGTGCAAAAATGGAGGATTTACAAAAAGCAGAGGAAGTAGCTAGAGCAAGAGGGGCTCAGCATGTAGCAAATATGCTACAAAGACCTGGACAATTAGAAAAAATTGAGGCATACAAACGTAGGATAAGTAGAAAAAAAGCTTCTGTAGATACTATGCTTAAAAGTGCAATGCAAAGTCAATTGGATGGTATTAGAGTTGGTTTAGAACAATTGCGTAGCTCTCTTGAAAGTATAGTTGCTATGAAACAAGAATTAAGTGATATTGAAAACTTATTCAATACTGTACCAGAATTGAGTGCTAAGCTTCAATCGGTTCAAGAAGAAAATATGCGCCATTCTCAATGTGTAACTGCGAAGGAAAATTCCAAGCATATATTTACAGTACCAAAAAGTGTAGAGAAAACTAAACAATGGATAAACGAAGGTAAACTCTTGCATGCGCATCAAAGTTTAATGGATCTGGAAAACTCAAGGGATGACTTACTTTATGAACTTCATAAATTACCAAATCAAACGACGGCAGACACTATTATGTTAAAAGCTTGCTTTGAAGATGTAGAAGTATTGTCGCAATTAATGGAAAAACAAATCAGACTTGTTTTAAGTCGTACTTTAAATACAGTGAGAAAGGAACCAACCGTTATAGTAACTGCACTAAGAATTATAGAAAGAGAAGAGAAGGCTGATAAATTTGCAATACAAAGGCACAAGCAGAGTGGTTTCATGCCGCCTGGGAGGCCTAAATGTTGGCGAAATTTGGCAATGAAAGTACTGGAAAAGTCTGTTGCAAATAGAATTGAAGGAACCCATATAGAAGAAAGAGCAGATAATAAAATGTGGTTGGTTAGATATTTGGAGCTTACCAGGCTTTTGATTCTGGAAGATCTCAGAGTAGTAAAAACTCCTTGTGTCCCGTGCTTTCCACCTTGGTGGAACATTGTAAATACATTTGTGAAAATGTATCATACATGCTTATCTCAACATTTAAAAGAGATAATTGCTGGTGGCTTAGAAGGAAATGAGTATGTTTCTCTGCTGGCTTGGATCATGAATACATATACAGGGCCAGACTTGATGCAACATCCAGATCTAAATATAGATACAAGAGATATTGGTCCTCTTCTGAGTCCTGAAATGATAAACGATCTTCAACAAATGTATTTGAAAAACATGTGTCAAAATTATGAAGATTGGATGAAGAAGACTTTGGAAACAGAAAAAGTTGACTGGTGGAGCGGTGTTTTACCGGAAAGTAACACGCAAGAAGGTTATTATCATACTGCTGCGCCTGTTATTATATATCAAATGATTGATCAGAACCTTCAAGTTACAAAAACGATTAGTTCTAATTTAACTGCTCAAGCTTTTATCCTCTGTATCGAACAAGTTACTAAATATGGATTCATGTATAAGCAAGCTACATTAGAATTTAAAAGTAAGCATTTTGAAGATAGAAGCCGCGTACCCTATTTCACTCATCATATGATCACTATCGTTAACAATTGTTTACAATTTACGGACCTAGCTCAGCAAATAAAACAATTATATTGGGTACCTAATACAAGTGGCGATGCCACTACAAAGTTTGAAAATCTTTTAGTGACTTTTCAACAACTTAGAAATGAAGCTGCGGCTATTTTACTTGAGGAATCTTTTCTAGACTTAGAGCTCCATTTTCAAGATTTGGTTACAACAAAGTGGCTATCGTCGCCAATCCCTATTGAAACCATATGTGTTACTCTAGAGGATTATTTTCAAGATTACAATCATCTTAGTCCAAAGAATTTTGAGTATGTTATAATGGAAGCACAAAATCTTATAGCAAAACGTTATATATCCGCGATGCTGCAACGAAAAATATCTTTTAAGACCTACGACGAATGTTTAACTTGCACCTCAAAGATAATAATGGAAGCTGATAAATTAAAAAATTTCTTTGCCAAAATAGCTCCAAAAGTAGGTAACTATAATTCTCCTTTTGAGATAATAAAACGTCTTGCCGAAGTGCTTCGCTGCGAAGATTCGGAAATTCTTTCTCTTGATTTACATTCACTAGTCGAGAAATATCCGGACATGACAGAAGATCATTTAGTCAGGCTTCTCAGTCTTAGAGGTGATATACCACGTGGTGAAGCTAGAGAAAAGGTATCATATATATTGGAGGCTCAGCAAAATCGAAAGACGACGCCAAGTATAACAACAAACAGTATATTTAAACAAATAGTGATACAAGACAGCTTTCTTAGTTGGAAACCTTGAAGATGCATAAATGTCTTTTGATAAAATGCAATATAGATTTATTTTACCTAATATATAACAATATATATTACTTAATTATTCAGCAAAATTGCTTTCTACCGTCGATATATATGTTACAGTCAAAGTATAAACACTAGTTAATGTATACATTCACTAGACAATGTATACATCTACTTGAATTTTTAGTCAAAGTATCAACTGAATAATAATATGCACACTTTATCTAGTTGAAGTATGCAATAACTAGATAATGTATACATTAACAGCGAAGCTTTAGTTAAAGCTGGAATAAATATTTATAAACATCATTTTAACCTTAAAATGTCAAAGTTATGTATAAGATGCAAAACCATACATACGTATGTAAGGTTATAAAACATACCAACAAAATTTAAGATTTATATTAAATAGACGCAACCCAGGCTCTACGCAGATCATTTTTTAATTTTTACGGATGGGGTACGCCTAAGTTGCGTCTATCTAACGATCTACGAATTCGAAAATTTGATTCTAAAATCACAGTATATACAGTAGCGAAACTCTCCCAATTTTGTGTTGGTTAAAATGGAGTGCGCATGCGCGAGGCGGTTGAGTAAATCAGTAACGCCATCTGAACTTCTCTGTCACTTGCTTTCACGTTCTCTCGCACATTTAAATTGTACGGTACACACGCGTCTGTACTTAGAGCAAAAATTTGTATAAAAATCAATCATTTATGCAATATGCTTATGCAAAAGCTATATTTACAACAAGTATTACTGATATTTTAAAAGTATATGTTTATTTTAGGAATGAAAGAAAGATATTACATTTTTAGTATACAATAAAATGTTATTTTTGTTACAATACAGAATTGTACAATATTTTTGTACGATATACAACAAAAAATGCTTAAAATATAAACAAAAAATACGTTAAATACATTTCTTCTCCAAATTTTATTTGCATATCTTGGTTACTTCCTTTGTGTCAGATGTTTTCTTCCTCATTATCAGGCCTCTCCGTAGATGTACTTCTAAAATATATAGAATATATATAATTGAAATTCGATATTTAATCACAAAGTTATAAATTTGTTAATAAAAAGTAGTAACATATTCAATAAAAAAAAAGTTGAGACAAAATGTGTACCTGGTATATATATATATATATATGTTTCACAATAATTGTACCATTACTGAAAAAAGATTTTGTAATAAATTGTTAGTCATATTTTGAACAAAACCCGCACGCTTAGCGGACCGACCGAAGCGCCGTCACGCGCCTGGTCCTGTAAGCGTCACTCTGCGGCTAGTGGTATAACTCGCGGTCAACAGCTTCGCGCATGCGCACTCCATTTTTAGAGAGCTACGCGAATAGAGCTACGTGATTGGTAAAAATCACTTCCTGCTAAAATTGAAGATGGTGGCAGCACTGCTTAGAGAATATGAAAAACCGGCCATGAGCACTCTCAGTTTCTCTCTGGTTTAAGCATACATGCAATTATATATTTATTTTAATCGATCGAATTGTAAATAGAAATATCAAATACTGCAATTTTTCTAATACTCCCATTAAACAAAAATGCAAACATTTTTTTCGGCATTTTGACGTAAAGAGCACAACTAAAATAGTTTCATGAGAGGACTCATTGAGGAGCGTTTCTAAGATATACATTTTGAACGTTCATCGACTGTTACGGGTAAAAGCAACGATTTGATTGGACGAAAAGTATCAATGTACCCCTTTGTTGTTTTATTTTTGTATAAAAACTACAAATTTTTGTTGGCGTTATAATATTTCTCGAAGTGTTAAACTTCTGATATACGATCTCCTAGTGCGATTAAAAGGTGCGAGCAGTACTTTCTGTGCTTTTTATTAAGCTAAGTTTTTTTACAATAAGAAGAATTCACTGGGTGGTCCTCACTAGACAAACCGTTAGAAGAATCCGTTGCGTTTCCGTTTGAACGATCTAGTGCATATTCGTCGTCTAAGTGCGCGAACCACTCCCGACCGGTATTACTGTTACTGTTGCGATACACGGTAAGTCATTCTTTTACGTTAATTAGAAGCTTAAAAAGATTTTTTTGTGCTTCAACTTACTTTATGCTGAATAAGAAAAAGTGATGTACTTCGAACGGAAATTGACCGTTTGACATCCGTAGCATGTTGATAAGAAATATGTTTAACACCAGTGTGTTACAAGAAAATAGAAAGGTCCTTATACATACATTTTTTTAGTATGCGTCGAATAATATCTTTGTAGGAAGGAAATATATATAAAAAATATATGTAAATTTTGATTAATTTATGTGTATATTTTTGACCTACTTTTTACATCCAGTATAAGATATGTTTTACTTTATGTAGATACATGTATATATATATATACATATATGTACATAAATATGTACATTATATTGTTATTAGATTTTATCATTAATACATGTCCGCAGAGATAACAAAATGGCTGTTAATGTTTATGCGACAAATGTGACCACTGACAATCTAAGTCGTCATGATATGCTGGCATGGGTTAACGATTGTCTGCAATCATCATTTACCAAGATTGAAGAATTGTGTACAGGGGCTGTTTATTGTCAATTCATGGATATGCTCTTTCCGGGAAGTGTACCTTTGAAGAGGGTAAAGTTCAGGACTAATCTTGAACACGAGTATATACAGAATTTTAAAATTCTTCAAGGTGGCTTCAAAAAAATGAGTGTGGATAAGGTAAGTGATTTATTGTCTTTTATTTCTACAAAAGTATTAGAGATATGGAACAAGAAAGGGAAATAAGATGATTAAAATTGTTGCCCAATAATTATATCTTCAAGAGCAGTGTATGTAGAATGCATAGGTTTATATAAAGAAATCACTACAATAAGTTACTCTTTACGTTTCCTAAAGGTATAAGTTTATGTTACCATTAATCAGTGACAGCAATTTAACAATGTTATTCTATTGATAAAACATGTAAGAATTAAAAAACAATTTTTAAATAAGTGAAAGGAAGTATCTAATACTTCTAATACCTATATATCTCTAAAATACAGCACCAATATCCAAATAAATGTTTCCATCATATGCTAATTTAGCTTCTTTATAAGCTTAATAAAATTATGATGGGAATGGTTCAGGTTATACAAGTGGACAAGCTGATAAAAGGACGTTTTCAAGATAATTTTGAATTTCTGCAATGGTTCAAGAAATTTTTTGATGCAAATTATGATGGTCGTGAGTACGATGCCTATGAAGCTCGTGGTTGTATACCACTTGGTTCTGGTGTTGATGGAACTCATAATTTATCAAATCCTCAATTGGTACCTCTACCTCCGCAATTGAAGCAGCCACAAATGCAACAGAAACATGTACAACAACGTAATATAACTTTACGGCAACAGCAGGGTACTTAAATAGCCTCAACATAATAATGTTGTTCTTTATATTGATCATCGCACGATCATTGATCTATTGGAAATTATCATTTCATTAGCATTGTTTACACATGCCAATATTTAGGTAGAATGTAAAGCATATATATAAGAAAGTATTTAGGACATGTAAAGACTACTTATCACACTGCTTTTATAATTAGTTAAAAATTTACTGTGCAAATTATGCTGCTATAGTATAGGAATAGAATCCCTATTTTGCTTATATACATTTAGTTGTATATGTTACCGGCAAAGTGTATAATCCGGCATTCTATAGAATACTTAGGCATTTCATACAAAACCTAGGTAAAGTATGTAATAGTTAAAAAAAGATACAATATTTTATACATTGCCTAACGAACCAGGCTAGGCTAGGCTAACTAATGCCTAGGGTTTCTATACAATACCTGAATTATACACTTTGCTGGTAACTTATATAATTCATCAAGCAATGCACATCAATGCCTGTTATGATGTACTTTTTATTATGGCACTTGACTCTATATTTCAATATTTCTATTTCCTTATGTATATAATTTTTTGCAATATGATAAATTATGCATGCCTTACAAAAATTCCATGTTATAAAATTCATTGTTGTTTAATGTCAATTAAAATTTATTAATGGTACTAGTAGGATTTCAAAGCAGTTATTTTGAACAGTCTATAAATACTCCTAAGTAGGGGTCCACTGTTTGTATTACGAGACATGAAAAGACCAAAATAATACACATCATTTACTTTATACAGAGTGTTAAGTGTATAGGTGTGTATGTGTATAGGTGTGTATGTGTCTATGTTCAGGGAAAAAAAATCGGGGCCCCATTTATATTACTTTTTTTTTTTTTTTGGTTCTTGGCAATTGAGGATATCAACCAGTGTAGTATTTGTTATCAAAGTAGTCTGATTTTTTTATGATTTCATGAATGAAAATGAAATATGAAAAATGTCATGCCTTTATTGGGATTTGAATCTGGAGACCTCATAGTTAATAGTTAGGGACCCTGACCACTACTCCATGGTGACTGGCTGTATAAATTTTAATATGTCAATAAGTGATAACAATGAAAAATAAATAATATAAACAGGAACATGTGATATCGCGCGCAAATTTCAAAACTAGTGAGAGAACATAATTTCAATGTTATAAAAATATTTATATACATAATTTTTCAAAAGCATGGAGCTTTTATTGAAACCGGGCTCCTCTGAATTGTGGGCCCTAGACATTTGTCTTATTTGTCTATAAGTCTTGTTGTCTTGTCTATTGTCTTATTTGTCTTCAAATGCAACAACTTTTCCTTATGACATTTTTCTGTATAATCAATAATAATCAAATTATTTGGGATGGCAGAATTAATCAGACACCCTGTATATGTAATTTTTTCGTATGGTAAAGAAAATACTTTATCTGCTTCTAATAAAACCATAGTGATAGAACTATGTAAAATCTTGAAGATGTAGAGAAATAAATTTCTCTACATTATTTATAACACATAACTAATACATTATTTATAAAGTTTTCAGCACTTATTGTAGGGCCCAATTTAATGAAATTATAGTAGAAATGACATTGTACTAATATGGCACCTTTAGTTTCATGAATCATTTGTTTTTAGTTGTATTTTTATTTTTGTTCCACATATTTTCTATCAATTATTTGCAGATAGTACCTATTGACAAGCTGGTGAAAGGCAGGTTTCAGGACAACTTTGAATTCTTACAATGGTTCAAGAAGTTTTTTGATGCAAATTACTCAGGAGCAGAACCTTATGATGCACTTGCCATGCGAGGAGGTGAACCTATGGGTAGTGGTGGAAGTGCTGCTCCACGTGGTGCAAATATAAAACGTCCTCCGCCACGAGATGTATATTCAGCTAAAACTACCACTCGTACTGGTATATCATACAAATTTTTCATCTTAAAGACAAATTCATAAATTTAATAATTGCATATTATACAAGCAGTATTAAATAATTCCAAATGTAATAATTAAAAGAAAAGAAATATCGTTTCATTAACATTATGTTAATTTCTGATATTCCTGTTATATTTAGAAACAATTTTGATTTTAAGAAACTTGTTTTATTTAAGACATATTCTAATTTATTTTTTAATATACAGGGTGTTCTGTAACTGGTGGTACGAGCGGGTAAATGCCGATTCTACATGAAAAACTGAGTTGAAAATGTTTGATAAAAGTTTGTCATAGATGCCCTTATTTTTGTGATTAATGTGATTGACTATTTGTCGAGTACGCGAGCACTTGGTCCAAATTCGGTTCAACGAATTCATTATCTTATTTTTTGGTATTTCAGAGAGCATTCTTGTGCTTTTTAATATGTTTATAAATATTGCGAGTATAGTGATACGTCTTATACCGTTTCCACAATTCTCCTATGCTTTTATTGATTACGTTGAATGCCAACTTCAGTAATCGGGAGTTTAAATATTCAAACAAATTTTTCCCAAAAACAAAATTTCGTATGGAACAATTTTATTTTACATTTTTTACTCAGATTTCACGGTTTTACTTACTTGTACCACCAGTTATGGGGCACAATGTATACATTTTCGCTAGTTCTACCATACAATTTTTTATTCATAACAAATATACTTTAAGTATTTCAATTTCATGTATATGATGTGATACTGGTCTGTTATGTCTTATAATGCAAATTAAAATGTTTCCATAGGTGATGGAAATCCACCTGCACAGACATCTAGTATGAAGTCTTTGAGCAAAACTAGTAATTATTTTTTATTATTTTTATTTATTTTTCTATTTGTCTCTTGTAAAAAGTAAAAATGTGGTTTGAAAAAACTTTTAAAAGTCTTTGAAACAATATACATTGTACAACTAGAAAATGCTGTCGTAAAATCATGTGTAATGGAATTTGTTTGGAAACATGGCTTTTTATATAATTCTTAGTACTCAAACAGAAATTATTTTCTTATGATTCTTGGTAAATATAACAAATGCATTGTAATGTTTATTGTACGGCTCTATTTCTTGCATGTGTAAGCTTGTGATAAATGTCTAGCTGTGCTGTATGTAGTAATTGGCATTTCAAATTAGTTTAGTAATAAGTAAAATCAATGTTCTGCATTGGGTATAGTAAGCATTAATTATTAAGATATTTTCTTTAATACAAAATAGTAAATCAATAAAATTTTTTAATACAGTAAACAAAGCTCAACCATTCCGCCCTCAACAAAAGACTGGTGCAACAAATCGTGGGGATACTGAAAAAATTGAAGAGCTAAGTTCACAGGTTGAATATTTAGTAACATTTTAATTTTTGTTATATCTTCATTGTTATACTCTTGCAATAAAAAAGGACAAAATGATTTTATAGAATGCTACTTTTTTACAGATGATGGAGCTTAAAATGTCAATCGAAGGTTTAGAGAAGGAAAGAGATTTTTATTTCGGGAAGCTACGTAATATAGAGGTCATGTGTCAAGATTGTGAGAATGGTGACCCTCCTCCTATTGTACAAAAAATACTAGATGTTCTTTATGCAACAGAGGTATGTAAACATTTTATTTTTTACATATCTATCTATAAGTAGAAATGTTTAATTGTGTAATGACAATGATTATTATTTAATTTAAACATTTATGTAAAATTTGCTATAAGTACAAAGATTTGACTGCCCTACCATAATATGCAATTATTAATTGACATTTTGATTTTCACTCATTCATAAAAAATATTTATTTTATTACTATATAGTATTAATGAAATTTGCTTTTATAAATTGATTTTGCAAAGGTATATGTTTGTATTACAATTATTTCAGTGTTCGCAAAATGATGAAGAAGAGTATGAAGAGACAGAATAGTATTTTTTATTTATATATATTTTTAATAGAATATTCTTCTTACAAGGGCACCGTAGTAGATATTACCGTCCTATTTTAATGAAGTTTTATAGGTCTTTAAAAGAGCAAGTGAAAATATTAAAAACGTATACTTTTCCTCTTTTTAATCTTCCATTGTTTACTTCGAAGTTGTGATAACCTGTGATGTGTAATTTAGTGTATGTTGTTAGTCATTGGCAATTTTAATTGTACCTCTTAAACATTTTTATCGAAACAGGCAATATACAAGACTGTAAGTGGCACATTTGTTGTTGAATACATGTATATATACGTTTATTAGTCATCATTTAGAAGACATGAAACTGAAAATAGTGAAAACCTATGATAATTACAAAATAATTTCGTTCCTTTAAAGCCAGTTATGGGAAAAACACGAACACTTTATTTTTATTATGTTATACTCCATATTTTGTAAATGGTTCGGTTAAAATCGAACAATGATCTTTTATAAGAAAATGGAAAATATGAGGACTGTTTTTTATAAGAAATAAGGAATATGAAGTACCAGAAATATTTGATTATACAGAATTTGATTGCTCCAAGAAAGAAATAATCCGTACGATTATAGTCGATACGTCCGTTTCATTGCGTACTGTATAAAATCTGCACAGAAATGATAATACAAAAAAAAAGAAACAAGCTTATAACGTTAAGAACTTTTTTAATTCTTTCAAAGTCGATCATGGTAGATAAAGAAATACGTCTGCAATACATTCATCTGCTCTATAAACCTGTAAAAATTCATTAAAACCGGAAGGTTACATTTACGACGGTTACTAACACATAATGTACAATATTGTATAATTATAGATCTCAATAAAGGTAATATTAAAACTATACATCTTATTCGTTTTGTGCCATTGAGACTGTGATTGTTATTAAATTTTATTGTATTACTTGCATTAGCTTGTCATTATAGCATATGTTACTTATGGGTGCAGTACTACATGTTAAGTCTTGTTGATAAGTTTGATATAGAAAAAGATTCAAATAAGATTCTTTGTAAGAATTTTTCAATTATTTCGCTAAGAGTTATACCAGGTTAGTCAATAAAAACTACTATCTGAAATAACTTTTTACTTTTCGTTTTGATAGAAAAAGCTTATGTACGATTCAGTGGGTCTCGTTTAGCGAATGCATTTGGATCTTTTTATATATGTATTGCGTGAGAAATTAAATTAATTTTTTTTTTATCGAGTACAGTACAACAGTGATAAAAATGTATGCAGTACCGTTTAAAAAATTAAAAGTAAATAAAATCAAAGTGCATTCCTCGACGAGTCGACCGAGTACAATGCATTTCGAACAAAGCCATTTTCAACAGGGCAAATAAATAATAAGTTATTTCAAATAGCACTTATCAGCTCATCTGGTATGTCATAAAATACTACAACGTACTTTTTGACATTAGTATTAGTTTAGAAATCAGTTGGAACCTTTTAAATAATAATTCAATTGCTATGGCCTTAATGCATCAACCGTGATAACCAAAATAATTTTAAACAATCGTTTTATACATTCACCACAAATTATAGAATACCTGTTTTGTATCGATATAGTTTATTATAGCCATACATTTTTTCTAGGATGGTTTTGCACCGCCAGAAGAGTTAGTGGGAGATGGTTTGGCCCCTGATGATGAGGAAGAGTATTAACATTTTTTTATCACAATAAATACGAGGTCACTCATAGTACACCTTGCATAATTAATAAGTCATTCTGTATAGTCGTTCGATCAGTTGTGCGCAAGTGGTGTTGTAATGTTTTTGGAAATCATAAGAATTCGTACAAGATTAGGGCTTAACACATCGATAGTGCACTCGAGAGCATTTCACTTGTCGTGTTTTTTTGTGCATATATGCACTATTTTGTCCTCTTTGACCCTTATTAGTATGGAAAACTTATTGTGTTTGTACAAATTGCTACTAATTATAGTTTCCTTCTTAACACTTTCCCTGCCTGACCAATTATTAGCGACTTTCCGTTCACGTCGCATGGATCGTATGCGTTTCATATTGACTGAACTACTAGTTTTACTTATATCGTGTTTTATAATATTTCTAAAACAACCAAAATCATTATAATCAAGAAAAAAGGTGTTCTCATCAAGATGACTACCGAACAAAGAAAAAAACCTTTTGTTTTAAGAAATTATTTATGTGATGCCATTTTTTAAGTAAAAAAATGAGGAAAGGATTTGATTAATTTTAAATACAACCCTTCTTTTTAAACTTTGTTAATATTATTGTTTATATACTGTTATACATATTTTGTCTTTCAGTTAAAATATTTATAATTATAAAGGGATATAGTAGTGTTTTTCGTTAAAGTATGATAAATATAGATGCGATTTGTTTGGATATTGATTACAGAATGTAAGTACATTTATAGTAGAATTGCTTGCTGACGATGCACCAAATTTTTAAATATTACGACTCTAATCCTTATTGACATAACAGCACGCAGAATGGCAATGCCAATTTAGATGTACGATGTTTGAAATTAAAGAAAATCGAAGAATCGCTACGTCGCATGTAATATTGCCGACTCACAAATATTTAGGCATCGACACATGATTTAAAAAAAATATTTTATGGAAATGTTACATCTGATAGGAGTAATATTAAGCAGACTGAATGGGAAGTCCAGCGTGGGATGCGTGCAACCCACGCGGCAGGGAATGTGTTAAAGTTAAATTAATGTTTATAAACTTATGGAAAATGCTGATCAAGGAGGGAAAAATAATCTGTAGTAAATTATATAATACAGTAAATTACTCATCATATAATTATTGTCATTCGGTGCAGTGTATTAAACATATTTTATAAAGACGAAACGAGATCACAAATATGGGTATATACAGGGTGTCTGTTTTTAACTTCCGCACCGGGGAACTATATGTGTAGTTTCCCGGTGTAGAAGTTCAAATCGGACAAGCTGTATATCAAAAAGTGTCCTGAATCGTGAAGAAACGATTTCTATTGATCACGCTCTTATCTCATAAAGTGCAAAGCGTTTCTGTTCATAATTGCACTATACCCGTGTCGATAAGCGTCGAAGCTTCTCTCGATATTTTGTTTTATGAAATATCTTTTTTATATGGAATGTTTTTTGTTTCAAAGTATCATGTTGTCAGTTCGCAGATTTAAACGTTATAGTGTTACTCGAGGCGTAGCTTCGTGTGCAATTCACGTGAAGGTTGCTGCTAAATCTTCGATGTGAGACAATGTTACATCCAATAGATTGATTTTTGTAACATAAATGGAATGTAATATGCATAAAGATTGTGTTAATTACAAGACAAAAACACATCCTCGTGATTCTTTTATCGTTAACGATACGATGGCACGATGCATAATTAATAAGTTGGATGAAAGAAAACGAATATTTTTACCGAACATAGAATTAGTCATGAATTTTGTGAAACTTCATTTGTTATATCCCCCGTGATTATGGGAAGTTTTTACATACTATTAAATTAATCTATAATTATATATTCCTTATACTTTTACGAATAACATTCTAATATACTAACTTGTCGCATTACGCGATTCTCAATCTACAGAATCCAAATTACGGGATGAATATACGTTATGACACAATCCCATGCCGAGTAATATACTATTTGACTTGATAATAAAAAAGAATAAATTAAATGATTAACTATTGATTTTGATATTAAATTTTTATCTGTCGATAATACTAATCAAATACGAAATTCGAAATTAAAAGTTCATTTTATTTTATCTACTTCATATATATGTATATATGATTAATTGTTGAAACGGCGGCGCATGCGATAAAGTGAATATATGATTTTGATTATCACTGCAAGATGAAGCCGCACCGATACTATTTAATTACTAGTAATTATACAAAGAGCGATTTCGAACGTCACAAATATGCACCATTTTTTATTGCTTCGTCGGAGTAACTATATAAAAAAAATAACACGATGTAGATCTGCTGTGTATTGAAACATTTGTGTGGCAATAAGTACTAGGAAGTAGAAGATAAAGTATGAATGCATTTTTAGGCATGGACAGTGACTTAAGTATGCGTGTATGTCGGTATGTATTGAATATGTGTGCTCGCAATTGCAGATTCAATTATAAAGGGATTTCAAGGCAAAGATTATTCATAAATAATTTTAAACATCGATGATCTTCATCGAAAATCGATTATTTTAAAATACGTTTCATCGTTATTATCAATTATAATTTACATCACATGCGAAGTTACTGTTTTTGTTGATAAGATATATGTATTTGTGTATGAAGAAAATAAGGCTTTAGAGATAGAGAATGTCGAATTAAAGGAAGAGCCCGGTTTAAATGTAAGGAATCCACCTCGCTCACGTTCGAAAGAAAATAAAAAAAGAGACAAGCCAAGAAGTAAAAGGAACATAAGTGGTCGAGTAGATGTATATGTTACCGGCAAAGTATATAATTCAGATATTCTATAGAATACCTAGTCATTCTATACAATACCGGGTTCGTTTAGACCATGTATAAAAAAGTGTAATTTTGTTTAACTATTGGGAGAAGTTCCGTGCGCTGGTTATTTACACAGATATTGTTACTGTCCGGCGTTAGGTGTCGTCCGGCGCTAGAACTTCCCCTATATACTATACCTTGGTAATGTATGCAATGCCTAAGAATTCTGTAGAATACCATCAGGACATCAGGTAAAGTATAAAATGATACTGAATACCGAACGTACAGCCGTCAATGTGTTTAATGGATATTATAGAATGCCGGATTAGACATTTTTCTCTATCTTCAATCCTTTCAAAGATATAGCTCAGCCCAGTTCCGTGGGACACCCTGTATATAAAATTTGGCTGACGTCTTATTTCTTCGTATATGCATACGATTACAATGCAAGCATCACGGTTATGCTTAAAATCTACAATGAATAATGTTGTAATATTAAACGTTTAATAAAATCGACATACCTACCGTTAATTATGCATAATTTGTTTGACAATTTTATAAAATTTTATATTTTTCGAAATTGTGCTTTATCGTATTGCTATCGATAAAGGGTCGTTTTTCTATATAGAAAGCTCGACGATATATCGATACTGTCACTTAAACGATATTAAGTAACTAATATTAAATTAAATGTAAATTAAAAGTATATTTCATTTTACAAGATCTTCATAATACAAAAAAAAATGTGTGGATTCGGAATATTCGGGTTAAGTAAAAAGAAAAATATCGAAGAAAACGTGCGTTTCATTAGAATAATGTTAAAGTTACGTATACTAGTTAATCATACGACTGTATTTAAGCTATCTTCATTAATTCTTACTATTTTCATAATATGTAAGCTTCCCGATCTAGATGCGTTTTTGCAGGGGATTGTTTGAGTTTATAGAGTTCTAGTCGATTCAACGGGATTATTCTTAGCCCATCAGTTAAGAGAATCATTTTCAACGACTGCTTTTTTATCTTTTTATTTCATTAGTAATAAGTAATAGATCTTTGTAATTCCAGGAGATTAAACGAACCATTATGTAATTGATGCTTTAAGAAATAAATAACGTGTAAGTTACGAACAAAAAAAATTCTAATTTCGCCAAGCCCTCTTATACATGATTCATTTCATCGCGTTCGATATATTGCGATTTCAAGTGTCAACGTACGAAATCAATCGTCGGCAAACTTCAAACCACATCAGCAATGGATGCTGCTTTAAAAAATCGAGATCAAATTTACCAAAAAGCAATGGATTTCTGGAAATTATTCTAACACTTTTTCTTTCCGACGAAGTCAATACATTAAATCAAGTCATAATGGAATCTTAAAATCTAGTTAAATTTAAAAATTCAAAAAGAATGTCTTCGTTAATCGTGGCACAGGATCAACGTATCATGATGTTAGAGTTCGCGGTTGAAAATGTAAATTTCCTAAAGCATATATAGATAGTTTACCTGAAAAAGTTTAAAATGATCGTTTGTTCGTTCGTCATAGTTGCACGTGCCGCAAAATTCCATCTTCGATAAAGCTATTTTAAAGAAGGCCACGATAATGTTCCGCTTTTTGGATGAGGATTGGACCGAACTTTTGCCGAATCGACGCGATCATAATTCCTATCGTGGTTCGAATTACAAAAACGAATTATTTTACGGTGGACGCTCGGTGGTATTTGCCATACCTGAATCTTCCTTGGAGAAACCTATGCGCGCGGTCGATGTACAAGTTTACGTATTCAAAGAGATATGCAGCTACTTTGAGCTCGATTCTTGCGAAAACATTGGATTCATTTTAATAAAAGTCGATCATTTACTTAATAGTATTATCAAGGAGTTACAGGAGCTTAAAGAATTAGGCCCGTATTTATGCAAGTCTCATGAAAACAATCCTATTTCGAGGTACTATTTCTAATATCTTCGAGCATTTTCGACAAATTTTATCGTGCATGATCATATTTTTTTCAAAATATTTTTCAAAATATTAATTTTACGATTATTATAATTGTAGATCATTAATAGGAACTTATCCGTTAATGAATGATGACCTAATGAATAATGATGTTACGATAAAAGTATACATACGTATCACTTACCTCGGTAATACTATTATAACGGAATTTGAAAGTAGTAAAGATATCGGTATGACGTTTCGCTGTCGCAAGGATAACGTCGAGGGGCATCCGTACCAGCTGCGTGAATTAACATCGGAAAATCTCAAAACCGGTTGCTGGGGTAGTCAGTCGTACATACCAGTTGCAATCCAAAATAAATTGGCTTGTTATTGTGCCCAGGATAAGATAGAAAAAGAGATTCTAGCCCGGTTAATAGCCGCGGCTGAAGCTATGCGTGCCGCAAAAATGAAATCTTTCGAAACGGGGGTACATACTAAGAAGACGAAGAAAAGGAAGAAAGAAAAAGATCCCGATCATCAAATTCTCGCGAATATAGATGATCTGTACGAAGAAAGAATTCGGCTTTTAATAGAAGCGCTGAAGGAACGTAAAGGTCGTGGATTCAGCTCAGTGGGTGTCCACTTTGATAAATCTAGTAAAAGAGAGATTTGTGATAATGTTGCACCCTGCAGTGTGCCTTGTAGACAAATTTTTGCGCCTATCAACAAATGTCACATCCCTCTGCCCAATTTTCTTTCTTGTATCAATCGTTTTCATCCCGTTGGATGTACCACTTTCTGTTTATAAAATATATTATATAAATATATTATTAGAAATTATTATAAAAGTTTAAAAATATTCTGAATAAAATATACTTTGTACCTCGTCTGTGCTTATACCACAGACGAGGTATAGGATAGACGTATCATGCAATGTAAATTTATGTCCCACAGTTTTGGGGCTACGTAGCCCCATTACCATTTTAGTGTCGCATGCGACAATATCGGTTTAGAATGGAAAAAGGCAACGGCGCTACCAAATCGGTAGGAATTATAACTAAACATAACGATTGTTAATTATTTTTCACTGACATGAATTACAAGTTGAATCAATCGATAGAATCGAAATGTAATAAAAAAGAAAATCGTTTTTCGCAGTAGCTTCATTGCAGATAGTGAGCGATTTTTAACAAAAATCCTGATGTATGCATCATGATTTTTGCCAAAATGGTCACCACCGCCGATTTCAATGTTTAATGGCTCATTTTAAAGAAGAAAACATGCAGAATACTGTCCCGTTGTCCGTTTTTCGATATCGTTGCGGAGTGTTGAAAAATAAATTTTTTAAGTGTCGGAGTATGGGTCGTTTTCAATAGAAAAATTGCTGTAACTTTTTAACCAGTCATTCTATCGAAACGCGACTTGCATATTCGCAAAAAAGAGGCTTTCACCTTTCGAACGAGTATTTGATCGGGCAAATTCGAGATACTTCGATTTTTGACAAAAATCCTGACCTATGCATCATGATTTTTGCCAAAATGGTCACCACCGCCGATTTCAATGTATAATGGCTCATTTTAACGATAAAAGCATGCAGAATAATGTTCCGTTGTCCGTTTTTCGATATCGTTAAGCAATGATGAGAAATTAATCTTTTAAGTGTCGGAGTATGGGTCTTTTACAAGCTTAAAACTGCTGTATCTTTCCAACCAGCCATCCTATCGAAACGCGACTTGCATATTCGTAAAGAGGAGACTTTTCTCTTTCGAACGAGTATTTGATCGGGCAAATTCGAGATGCATCGATTTTTTACAAAAATCCTGATGTATGCATCAAGATTTAGAAAGAAGAAAGCATGCAGAATACTGCCCCGTTGTCCGTTTTTCGATATCGTTACGCAATGATGAGAAATTAATATTTTAAGTGTCGAAGTATGGATTATTTTCAAGGGGGGATGAGATTCTCGTGTTTTATCGCAACAGATCTATTGATGTTACCAACTTCGATTATTAGGTCGAATATGATTCCTAAATTCACCGCTCCATATGGTAGAGGGCGTAAGTAAACGTCTGTTGTTTTGCACGATCGGTATTTCAGTACATGGGACACGAAGTCCCATAAGATGATAGGTCTATCCTTATACCTCGTCTGTGGTGGCGCTTTTAAACTGTTTTATCGACCGTAGATGGCGTGGAAGCACTCTCCACAGAAACACTTCTGCCATCTATAGGAATACACGATTGTTGATCAGGTTGTTTGGGTCCTGTTAACAGCGGCGTTGATTACAAAGGGTTTATATATGTTTAGTGTTTAAAAAGAAGTTTTTTATAAATTGGTAATTTAATACATTCTATGTAATATGTTTGATAGTAATATTGTTTTTGTTTTGTAGTGAGAAAAACACAATGGCATTGCGTACTTATGGAGACAAACCTATAAGTTTTCAAGTAGAAGAAAATGGAGAATATTATTGTATTGGCTCGGAAGTTGGCAATTATTTACGCCTCTTCCGTGGTTCATTGTATAAACGGTACCCTGGTATGTACAGAAGGTCTATAACAAATGATGAACGTAAAAAACTGGTAGAACTTGGGTTAAGTCAACATGTCCTTGCATCAAGTGTATCGCTTCTAAGAGCTAGCGAAGTAGAGGATATAATTGAAGGCAACGATGACAAGTATAAAGCCGTTTCTGTACATTCTACGGAACCTCCTGCACCTAGAGAAGGCAAATCTAAAAAGTCAATGGCATGGGTACCAAGTTTGCCAAACAGTTCGCATTTAGATGCCGTACCGCAAGCTACCCCTATAAATCGTAACAGAGTTCACAATAAAAAAGTCAGAACATTCCCATTATGGTAACTTTTAACTACAAATTTAAGTTTAAGCATAAGATTTAATTATATAGAAACTACATTTATCGTGTTTGCTATAGTTTTGATGATACAGATCCATCTGCGAATTTAGAAAATGCGGCACAACAGGAGATGCTTGTTCCAATACGTTTGGATATGGAAATTGAAGGGCAAAAATTAAGAGATACTTTTACTTGGAATAAAAATGGTGTCTACAATTTTTATGAATTAAATGAATATCTTATAAATCAAAAGATTGCATAAATATATATTCATACTATTTCATTTCAGAAAGTCTCATAACGCCAGAGCAATTTGCAGAGGTATTATGCGATGATTTGGACTTAAATCCACTAACATTTGTCCCTGCGATAGCTCAAGCTATAAGACAACAAATAGAAGCTTTTCCACAAGAAACAATTTTAGAAGAACAATGTGATCAGAGAGTGATAATTAAATTGAACATACATGTGGGTAATACCTCCTTAGTGGATCAAGTAGAATGGGATATGTCAGAAAAAGAAAACAATCCTGAAAAGTTTGCAATGAAATTATGTGCTGAATTAGGCCTTGGTGGAGAATTTGTCACAGCTATTGCTTATAGGTGAATCTTATACATATATATTATCCACAAATTTCTCATAAAATCATCACACCTATGTGTTTCATTAACTTTTACATCTGTACCAGTGTTCGTGGACAACTATCATGGCATCAGAGAACATATGCATTTTCTGAATCTCCATTACCAACGGTAGAAGTACCATTCAGACCTCCATCTGAGGCAGATCAATGGGCCCCCTTTTTAGAAACATTGACTGATGCAGAGATGGAGAAGAAAATAAGAGATCAAGACAGAAACACAAGGTAAAATATATAGAAATTTAATAACCATATATTTACAATAATTTGTAAAACAAAAGAAAAAAATATTATTTCCAAGTTTTAATTCTTACTTTTGTTTTAGACGTATGCGAAGATTAGCAAATACTACACCTGGATGGTAAATTGCATAGACCATAGTATTATCAAAGATAAAGAACATTGTCTATGTCATGTATATGTTTATTTAGAACTGGCGGCCAAACATCAACTTTTAATTTGCACATATCTTCAAAGTAAGACTACTTTAATAAAAGAATAGAAAGAATACATATAAATACAAAATAAAGTACATCAACATCAGTGTTATAAGAAAACTTATAAAACTATCAATTTTTTTGGTTCCTAACACTTTGCAATGTGTTATCATTAAAACTTTTATACAAATAAATGACAATTTCAAAATTTTTATTTCGAATTTTAATATCTCACTGTCTCTAAATTTCGTGCTGATAATAGCAACGAAAAATATTTGCACAAATCGCTTTTTTCGCATTCCTCTGAAAAAAGAACATCGTCATCGGATATATCTATGTCATGACGTAAAGGCGAAGTAAAAAAAGAACAGATAAAAATACAAATAAAATGTATTTAACGAGAGCTAGATCTACCATCGAAAGTTTCATGTTCCCAAAGCGATTCGTTTATACAAAAATATAAACAGATGCGTCATTAGATTCTTCGAGAGAGAGGCGCGTCGGTAAGAAAGAGAAAAAATCGTACGGGCAAAACGTTAGGGGGACGGGGGCGGTGCGATTGTAATGAAAGTTTCGTGTGTTTTCGTCGACGATAGCTTCGGGCATATATCGGACTTTAATAAGGTCGCGTGTAGTGACTGGAGAAAGAGGAATAAAAGACGTTGTACGACTAGAAAAGAGAAGGAGGGGAACCGTCGAAGTGTCGTCCGGCAGGACACATGACTGCTAATCGGATCAGTTCGGTTTCAACGTCTCGAGCGATAAGGGGCCTAACGGTGTTATCGTCGCGCCTAACATGGATTCGGTTTGGAAAAGACAACGATTTGCGAAAGAATCATCGGTTATATCGGCATACAATGGGAAAAATCCGTTTCCAAACAGACCGTGGCTCCGAGACAGTGCATTGGCGGCTGCCGCCGGCGGAACTAACATTGGTCTTAAAGGCATTATAGCTGGTATGCATTTTTTTTTCGATTTATAAAACATAACGCATTTCATTTCTTTCTTTTGCGATCGGATCGTACCACTATTAAATCGATCGCAAAGTCCTCCTTACTTTTGACATCTGTCAAGAATAGTACAGTGTTTTCTAATGGGAGTATATTGTATACACAAGTTATGTATGTGTGTGTGTTCATGTATGGTGTGTGGTACGCGCATCACGAATGAGCAAGCAAGAAAGAGAATGAATTAACCTGGCGCACTCTATGGTGTGATAGTTCGAAGGTCAAGATACGCGTTCACCACCCAATACATTTTCGTAACAACTCTCCTGGTCACAATTTTTGACCGATTTTGACGAACAAGGGCTTATTCGAAAACTGAAAGATTTTTGAGGAAGATGATCTTTCTCAAATATTTTTATGATATATTTTTTGAAAATTTTAAAAGATTATTTTCACAATAAATCTTGCAGCAAGGTAAACAGCCTTAACCTTGAGTAGGAAATAAAACATTTATTTGACCTTGAGTTTGGCGTTGTCACTTTCAAAAAGATGCATATTTTGCGATCGATTTAATGTATTTTTATTCAAGGATATATTGAATTAGATGTCGTGTCTTTGCAGGTGGTATTACCGGTGGTATCGAAATTTGTATTACATATCCAACCGAGTATGTAAAGACGCAATTACAGTTAGATGGTAAAACTGGAGCTGGTAAACAATACGAAGGAATATGGGATTGTGTAACAAAAACTGTAAAAACTCGTGGATTCTTTGGACTATACAGAGGCCTATCTGTACTTCTTTATGGATCTATACCAAAGTCAGCTGTGCGTTTTGGGTCTTTCGAGACAGTAAAGAAAAGATTAGCTGATGCGGATGGTAACTTGAATGCTCAAAGAAAACTTCTGGCAGGGCTATGCGCAGGCGTATGCGAAGCCATTTTTGCAGTGACTCCTATGGAAACTATAAAAGTTAAATTTATTAATGATCAGAGATCGGCAAATCCAAGGTTTAAAGGATTCTTTCATGGTGTAAGCATGATAGTCAAAGAACACGGTAAGTGTACCTGCCTCTAAAACTTATTTACATAACAAATAAAGTTGATATATGATGCATTATGTATTATTACGTGATACTTATCACTATTCATGAGGTTTTACTGCTTAAGAAATTGGAACATCATTGACATACTTACACTTTTGTCAAATTGCATAATTGACTGTGTTATTAGTACTGATAAAAAAACTTGAGATAATACTGGTAAATATTTAAAAAATTAATGATACTAGTAAATGCTTGTGTAGAATCTGTCCTTGAACCCTGTTAACTTCAATGATGCTAAGACACGATAATAGTATTCATAAACCTCAATTTACAAGATTAGATATCAAGACACATTTCATTATGCCTGTTAACGAGCAACCACACTTTTATCAAATGGTTGAAATTACTTCTGTCTTTATGATGTTATATAATTTTTTCTGCAGGAGTTAGAGGAGTATACCAAGGTGTGATGCCTACTATTTTAAAACAGGGTTCTAATCAAGCAATTCGCTTTTTTGTAATGGAAACATTAAAAGACTGGTATAGAGGTGGAGACAATACTAAAAATGTTCCTAAGGTTGTTGTTGGTGCATTTGGTGCATTTGCTGGTGCAGCTTCGGTGTTTGGGAACACACCAATCGATGTTGTAAAAACCAGAATGCAAGTAAGTAACAACTCTATCCTTGATCTTCTTATTCAGTGATAAAACTGTTACATAAGGTATCAATATAATGTTTGCATTTACTTTTAGGGTTTGGAGGCCTCTAAATATAAAGGCAGTATAGACTGTGTTATTCAAGTTTGGAAAAAAGAGGGTCCACTTGCCTTTTATAAAGGCACAATCCCAAGATTAAGTAGAGTATGCTTAGATGTTGCTATAACATTCATGATTTATGATTCATTTATGGATCTCTTTAAGAAAGTGTGGCCATGAGAATAATTGCATTTATAGAATTTTTATTTCTCCATATTATTGTAAATGATATATCATGTGAACATTGCGTCATTTCTTTATGAATATGTTTGCGTAATGTGTATGATTATAATTGGAATCTTGTATTTTGTAGTAGGCCAATTATAATTCAGGAACATAGCATTTCACATTCACGCTATAAGCATTTCGTTGCATTGATAATTTAATATATTTCAGGAAAAAGATGTAAAAAATTGTAGTACTACTAAATTTGTAGCATAAGCTACATTTTTATGTAAAAAGTTATATTAAGCACAAAGTTGATTATAATATTGATGTTTTTTAATTATTTATACGTAAATATATTTTAATTTAAAAAAAGAAACATTATTTTGCATTGTCAGGCACAATCAATATGCGCACTGTTTGAATTAGTGATTTTATTTGGTAATTTAAATAGTAGATCTACATTCCATGATAGTGGTACACATATATGTGTGTATGCATGAGCATATTGTTAAATGTGAATTGATGTCTGTGCCAGAAAAAAAGATATATATGTTTAAGTATGAAGTTTATGTACTTGTGTAATTAATTTTATAAGTATGTGCACAGTTTTATACACAAAGCAAATTTTCTACAATTTACTAAATGTTGTATATAATTGAAAGTCAGTTTTAAAGAAAACAATAATTTCAATTTCAACGAAATAAGAATAAGACTAGGAGTAAATGAATCAAATGTATTAATGAACCTTCAGGTACCAACATTCCAATTTTTGCATTGTATAATTATTATTATTTGTTAGCATATTAATGTTGTAATATATAAACATTTTCTATTATAGTGAAAATGTATAATCGCATATGCCACATGAGATATCTAGTTTATTTTTGTTATGTAAAAAAAATTGTTTACATATTATGTCAAAATTGCCAAATAATATATATCTCCTTCATATATCTGTTTGTAGCCTTTTGTATGTAGCTTTTTTTGTTTTAGAAAAAAACCTTTCATTTTAGAATAAGTAATTTTCGTACATGATATAATCACAGCATGTGAATAAAAAAAATGTTTCATTATGCTTATTAATTTCTGGGTAGAATAAATAGTTAAATAAATAATTAAGAAAAATCAAGATATATAGAGAATCATAATGGAAATTGCTAATAAGAGTAAGAAAAGTAAGAGGGATTTTATGTTCAATAATTGTCTATTAAATAATGCATGTGTAAGATTCGTATTCTTACACACTCTTCTTGCAGATGGGCCTTTTATCTTACACTTATGTATACACTTGGACACACATACACGAAGCATTGGTAAACTGTACACAAGCAATGAAGAGGGGCCCGAAAAAGTGGAGGGGAGCATAGATGCAGACAGTGCCGGCCCCACTCCGGGCCTTAGGGAGAACCCCCCACATTCCAAGATGGCTGTGCCTAAGGAATGCAGTGGGTGCCCCCCTAAGACGCCTTCCTCCCTTCTTTTTTATTAATCGGATCAATTTATCGAGTCTAGAGAAAAGAAAAGGCCAGGTGCTTGGGCAAACTACTCAAAATATACGTGAATACGGTAAAGATCATAACAGAGATAAATAAAAATCGATCGATCGTTAAATGCAAACGAGAAGAGAAAAGCGCGAGAAAGACTAGAAAGGAGGGCCTTACGTATTAAAGCCTGAAGCCTTATCTAATGGAGCTCGTTTGCGGCAGATAATGCCCATGCAGGAGGATGTTCCCGGCTCGTCTTAAGCAATGTCTCATAGGGATATCTCTGAGGTAATGATACAGGTTTTCATAGAGAATCTTTTCCAAGAGAAATACTTCTTACCTTAATTAAATTTTTCAAGGAAATCATGAGTAAAACAATGTTATTTTTTCAATTTTCCAATATATACTATATTAAAAAATTGTTTAAACATAAATTTAACAAATATTTAATGTTTCTTTATGTCTTCAACATTTAAAAAACTATTTAATGACCGATATAATCATGTTTAGAAAAGTTATATACTATTTTACATATATTACATTTTAATATCAGGTGGAGCCCGAAGGTACGTCGGCCTTGGCCGCTGGATCCAGATCATTATTCCTAGAGACTGTACGGCGTAGCAATGCAGCATGCCAAAATGGAGATTATGCACTTGCTGCAACTTTATATACGGAAGCCCTGGCCTTGGATCCTCTCAGCCATGTATTATATTCCAATAGGTCAGCGGCACGATTAAAGATGGGTTTATTTGCTCTTGCCCTTCAAGATGCTGTAAGGGCAACAGAACTTAGTCCACAATGGCCAAAGGTATGTCTGTATCTATTCGTGTGTTTATAACTCAAATGGAATCAATAATCTCATTGTATATTCAGGCATATTATCGTCAAGGTGTTGCACTACAGTGTTTGGGCAGACATGGCGAAGCCCTCGTAGCATTCAGTACTGGATTAGCTCATGATCCTTCCAATTGTCAATTGTTATCTGGTTTAGTAGAGGCTTCTTTAAAATCTCCTTTACGACCAACATTAGAACCAACATTTCAACAATTACGAGCAATGAAATTAGATGAATCTCCTTTTGTAGTAATCTCTGTTGTTGGTCAAGAACTGCTTGGTGCAGGGCAATATAAAGCAGCTGCCGGTGTATTGGAAGCTGCACTCACAATTGGTTCATGCAGTTTGAAATTAAGAGGTTCTGTTTTTTCTGCCTTATCTAGTGCATATTGGGCATTAAATTCTTTGGATAAAGCAATAAATTATATGCAACAGGACTTGGGTAGGTTTAAAAAAGTGAAGATATTAATATTTAGCTGTTATATCTTTAACAAAAATTTTTTTTAGGAGTGGCCCGGTCCCTAGGAGATACACAAGGCGAATGCAGAGCTCATGGAAACTTAGGGTCTGCTTATTTTAGTAAAGGCAGTTATAAGGAGGCTTTAACGGCACATAGATATCAATTGGTTTTAGCTATGAAGTGCAAAGATACTCAAGCAGCAGCATCTGCTCTGACAAGTTTAGGTCATGTTTATACAGCTATCGGTGACCTTCCGAATGCACTAGCCTCGCATAAACAATGTGTACAATTAGTAAAACAAATGGGTGATCGTCTCCAAGAAGCTCGCGAAATAGGCAACGTTGGAGCAGTTTATCTAGCTATGGGAGAATTTGAAAGTGCTGTAGATTGCCACACGCAGCACTTACGAATAGCAAGACGCTTAGGAGATCGCGTGGAAGAGGCAAAGGCGTTCAGTAACTTGGGATCGTCGCATCACTATTGCAGAAATTTTGGTCAAGCAATGGCTTATCACGAAAATGTTTTAAGAATAGCTCAGGAACTTGGGGATAGGGCAATAGAAACAAGAGCTTATGCAGGACTGGGTCATGCTGCAAGATGTGCAGGTGAAAAACTTTTCCGAACGAAACATAATGAGGAAAGCAATGGAGACGTGATCTTTATTATGTAATTTCTTTCAAATGTATTCTAATGTAGGCGACCTTGCTCAAGCCAAGCTTTGGCATCAGAGACAACTCGATGTTGCACTAGCAACAAAAGACAAAGTAGCAGAAGGTCGGGCATGCAGCAATCTAGGAATAGTTTATCAGTTACTTGGTGAGCATGATGCTGCGCTCAAGTTGCATCAAGCGCATTTGGGTATTGCCCGAGCTTTGGGTGACAGAGCTGGTATGGGCAGGGCCTATGGAAATATTGGAAATGCTTACAATGCTTTGGGATATTATGAGCAGGCTATTAAATATCATAAACAAGAATTGACCATAAGTAAAGAGGTAATGTTCTTAAATATGTTGTATAACAAAGTAAAAAATACTTCTATATCGATGCAACTACGACTTCTTATAGGTCAACGATCGTAGTTCAGAGGCAAGTACTCATGGAAATTTAGCAGTAGCATATCAAGCCGTGCAAGGCCATGAAGCTGCATTGAGACATTACAGAGCTCACTTGGCAATAGCTCGTGAATTGAAGGACACAGCTGGTGAAGCATGTGCATTGCTTAATCTTGCCAATTGTTTATCATCTCGAGGCAGATTTGAAGAGGCAGTTCCATATTATGAACATTATCTTATGTTATCTCAGGAATTGCACGACGTAGAAGGAGAAGCTAAAGCATGCCATTTTTTAGGATATGCCCATTATTGTTTAGGAAACCACAGAGAAGCAGTAAGATACTATGATCAAGATTTGGCACTAGCCAAAGATCTGCAAGATAAATCTGGGATGGGAAGAGCTTATTGTAATTTAGGATTAGCACATTTAGCTTTAGAAAATTTGGATACTGCCTTGGAATGTCAAAAATATTATCTTGGTAAGGATAAGCTATTGGATTATATTTTAAGATCATTTCACCGTGATATATTATAGGATATACTGAATATTTGTCTACTTAAATGTAGCCATAGCCCATATGACCAAACATTTAGCCGGTAAATTTCGGGCTTTGGGAAATATTGGGGATTGTCTTTTACGTCTTGGTGAAGCAGAGGAAGCTATTAAAATGCATCAGCGTCAACTGAACTTAGCACGACAAGCGAGTGATCGTAGTTTAGAAGCGGCTGCTTACGGAGCTCTGGGAATCGCTCATCGAGCGACAAAAAACCTTGATAAAGCCCTCGGATTCCATACGCAAGAACTTACATTGAGACAAGAAGCTGGAGATTTACGAGGAGAATGTAGAGCTCACGGCAATTTGGGCGCTGTTCATATGGCATTAGGTCAATACACACATGCTGTCAAGTGTTACCAAGAACAGTTAGAAAGAGCAAAAGAGTTAGCAGATTCTGGAGTTGAAGCCCAAGCATTAGGTATATAACTACGAATTAACGATGTAACATAGCACTGTTTTTTACATGTAAGTACATATGTACTTTATTTATTGGTACAGGAAATCTAGGAATAGCTAGATTGAATATGGCTCATTATGAGGATGCAATTGGATATTTTGAACAACAGTTAGCAACTTTGGAACCATTAACTACAGGTACATCATTACTTGACAAAGCTAGAGCATTGGGAAACTTGGGTGATTGTTATGAGGCCTTGGGAGATCCAGAAGAAGCTATTAAATGTCACGAACAACAATTAGCTGCTGCAATAAAATTGAAAAGTATAAGAGATCAGGAAAGAGCATATAGAGGTCTAGGAAGAGCTCGTGAAGCATCAGGAAATTTACAGGAAGCATTAGTTTGTTTTGAAAAAAGATTGGTAGCTGCACATGAGGTTGATAGCCCAGAAGCAAGAGGTGCTGCTTATGGTGATCTGGGTCTGTATAATATTTAATAAAATGCTTCTACCTTTCTATTGTAGTGTTAAATATGATTATCATACATCTCTTTCTTTTGTAGGTAGAGTGCATGCAGCACTAGGAAATCATGAACAAGCCGTGAGTTGTCTGTCACATCAACTTGCCCTTGCTAGAGGTCTGGGTGATAAAGCAGCTGAAGCTGAAGCCGCTAGCGGATTAGGAGCTGTTCATCTGTTAATGGATGATCCTAATTCAGCATTAAGGCATCATCAGTTAGAACTTTCCATTGCTGAAGGTTTAAATGCTGCTGGATTACAAGCCAGAGCTTGCGCAAATTTAGCTATGACTCAAGAAGCACTTGGACAATATGAGGAGGCTATAAGATTGCAGGAACAGTCATTGAGCCTAGCTGCTGCAGCTGGAGATCAATTAGCTAGAGCAGCAGCATTTTCCAGTTTAGGACGACTACATCATTTATGTGGCGATTTATCAAGAGCTTTAAGCTATTTGCAGTCAGGATTATCTTTATCTGAAGGTTTAGGAAGAAGAGAAGAGGCAGCTAGACTAAAATATAGACTTGGCCTTGTTCATTGGGAAGCTGGAGAAGCAGCAACTTCTGTGGAACATTTAGAAAAAGCTGCAAATTTGTTGGAGTCATTAGATGGATCATCTTCATCTCTCATCTGTGGACAACCTAGTAGGTGCGAGTTATTGGCAGAGACATATAGAATGCTCCAGAAGGTGCTAATTAGTTTAAATAGAGCAGAAGAAGCATTAAATTGGGCAGAGAGATCTAGACGATCTAAAAGCAATGCTTTGGATGATACTGCTCATTATTCAGAGATCATTGATAGGCAAAGAGGGATAATATTGTATTACAGGTATGAATATTGATAAGAATTAATAATGATAACATTAAACAACAAAAAATAAAATGTGATAAATTTACAATTTTAGTGAGGTGGGCAATGAGTTACACGCATGGTGTTTAGCTCCAGGACGCGGACTTTTAAGATTTCATTCCACGACATTGGAGGATGGTACGAATTTAGAGCAAAAAGTGTTACAAGCACGTGAAGCACTTTTGGATGAATCCAATGAACTTGCTGAAGAGTCAACAAAAATACCAACGAGAGGGCATCATCTTAACGCGAGTTCTTACAGTTTAAGCAGTTTATTTAGTGTAGGCTCTGTTAGTTCACGAGCTGGAAGCGCACGTTGGGGACGAGGAGTAAAAGGACCTACGTGGCAATCACCATTACCAATTCAACTACTTTATGATTTACTCTTAGCGCCGTTCGAAGACTTATTACCTCCTGTGAGAAAGGAACTTATTATGGTAGTGGAGAAGTCTCTCTATTTGGCACCATTTCCAGCTTTACAATCAAATCCAGGAGAAGATTATTTATGTGAAAGATTTTCTTTATTAGTGGTACCATCGCTTGCTGCCCTTAAGAAAAGATCAAAGATTCCTATGCCAGAAGGTGGTGCTACTGTAGCTGCTCTAGTTGCAGGAAATCCTACTCTCCCAGAAGATGTTAGAGAAGAGTATGGCTGGCCAGAGAGTGCAGCTTCTACTGAAACAGAATCTGAAATTGTTGCAGAGCTTCTAGAAGCACGTGCTCTTATAGGTAAATATATTTTATATATGAAATCAAAATATTCTTGATGTAAAATAAGAATAGCTTCTTATACATTGTCAATTTTTGAAGGAGTGGAAGCTACAAGATCAGCTGTCTTAAGATCTTTGCCTGATGCAGAATGTGTACATTTAACAGTACCAGTTTTCTGGAACTCTACCAGTTTAGCACTTACTCCCGATCAATCTGAAGAAGGATCTGAAAGGCCAACATACTTATTGAGTTCTTCGGATATTTTAAAGCTGCGAATATCTGCTAGATTAGTAGTAATATCTAGTGGTCATTGTTGGAACAGTACAGAAAACACGGCTCCTTCATCAGAAGGAATTCAGAATCTTACAAAAGCATTACTAAATGCTGGAGCACAATGTGTATTAATAGGAATGTGGGCAGTACCTCCTACAGCTGGCAGTATTTTATTGAGAGCTTTTTATAGTGCAATGTTACAAGGTGCTAGAGCATCGCGAGCTTTAGCCGAGGCGATGCAAACTGTGCAACATACACGACATTTTGCTCATCCAGCAAATTGGGCAGGATGGCTACTCATTGGAGGAGATGCAAGATTGTCAAATAAGGTGGCCCTTATGGGCCAAGCTCTCGCTGAATTATTACGCGGAGGTCCTGAACAAAGTCGAGATGCTTTGCGTGTCACCCTTCATTTAGTAGAGAAATCATTACAAAGAATACATCGTGGTCAAAAGAATGCCATGTACACGACACAACGTAGTATTGAAAATAAGGTAGGAGCAGCTACTGGTTGGCGAGAGCTTCTGATGTCGGTAGGGTTCAGATTTGAGCCAGCTGGAAATGGTATACCATCTTCTGTATTCTTTCCACAAAGTGATCCAGAAGAGAGATTGACAAGATGTAGTGCGAGCTTACAAGCTCTTTTAGGATTAGGCCCATCATCGTTACATGCATTGGCTAGGCTTCTGCAGGTAAGGAGGACACTTTATTATAAAATGTAAACCAAGTTTACCTTAATATAAATTTACCTGTAATATATAGGCTCCAGAAGCTTCAGAAGATGTCATTTCTGCAATGAGAAGAGCTAGTTGTGCAACTGAGGGACAAGAAATCTCTTTACCTGTGCAAGTTTGGAGAGCACCAGGATCTCATGAATTGTTTGCAAGTTTAGGATTTGATCTCATGGAAGTTGGTCAATCTGAAGTCACTTTAAGAACAGGGAAGCAAGCTTCACGTAGAGCTGTGCAATTTGCTTTACAAGCACTTCTTGCTTTATTTGGTAAATTAATAATTTTAAATTATTCTTCATATTTAACCAACAATCTAATTAATAAATTTTTGTGTTAGATACACAAGAAGCCCCAAAGAGTCTAAGTATAGATTCTAGCAGTTCGATGGAAAGCTTAGCATCGGTTGCACATACTGAAAAAAATGTTATGGAACGACCTAGATTAGGAGGAGCATTCGCAAGTTATGTGCGACATCGCGGAGAACCAGATGGAAAAACTATGGAACCACCGAATATTCCGATATCTATATCTCGTCAACAATGTCAAAGTGGTGGAGGTATTATTATTAATTCAAACACACATATACATATATTTACATCACGTGTTTGCATATTTTAAATACTTATTATAGGTGAATCAGATGTGGCTTTTACACCTAGTCCTCCGGTAGCACTTAATTTGAATCATCAAACACGAATTAGGAATTTATATCCTGACCAAAATGTAAGACCAGGATCAAGTTCAAGTAGTTCAGTAACTGATTGGGACAACGGTCATGCTACTGTTTTAAGACGGCAACCGTTGCCACCTTTACCAACTACCGTACTAGAACGATTAAGTGTTAGAACAGAAGTTGGATCTAATACACCGCGAAAACCACGACATCCTGCGTCTAATGAAGATCTTTGTTCTCAAACTGATTCCACTCAGGCTACAGAAACGCATCCACAAAATTTAAGGAATATTGCTACATCTCTAACGAGCCTAACGCGCGAACTAACACCTACTATTTCTGAAGTATATCATGAACGAAACTTAGGCTTAGGTTTAGCTCCTTCATTATCAAAATTGTTGGAGGAAGTGAGTTCTGTGCCTGAAAGAGAAGAAATTCAAACTTCAAAGACAAACCACAGTCAAACTCAAAACTGGATACAAAATGAAACAGAACTGTGTCGTAGGGACGAAGCTGATGGTAGATCTATTGCTGAATCACAGTGTAGTGCCACTAGCTCAAACAAAATTCATAGAAAAGCACCACCACCGCCAGTATAACCTTTTTTTATTTATATTGTATTTATGAGTACTATATGAGAGAGTAATCCTGGATAATAGTACTGGGTACCAAAGAATGGAACATTAATTATAATCAGAAATGCATTGCCAAGATTTTATGAAAGTATTATCAAAAATTTAAGAAAATTGAAAATATGCATATCAATTAGATACCTAACTTTGTTTTGGTAGTTGAATGCAGAAAATGTGTACTATATTATCCTTAAGACTATATAAATTTATACTAAGACTCATTAAGATAGTTTACATGCAATACTTATCTGGCTATAAAAGCAATTTATTTTTTCAGATACCTTGATTCGTTTGTTTTATATTCCAATATACAGTACCACATTTTTCAATAATTTAATACATATGTTTTGTTTTCTTAACTAGGATTATTAGAACTCAATTGAGTGCACTTCCTTTGTAAAATGTTTCTTGTCAATTATTACGTATTAGGAAAGAATTAAGCAATTTTATGCTTTATTATTTTTCCATATTTTCCATAAATAAAACTTGTTATAAAAATTTATTTAAATTGTTCTAAAATCTTCTTATAGCACAAGGTATTTTGATATAAATCCATTTAAGTAATACAAATTTTAAATTTATTGCAGAGGATGCTAATAAAGTTTCAAATGCCCAGTTACTGTATTTATTAATTCCGCTGACCCAGGGCCCACTCCACATACGGTTCTACTTCCTGGAGCTATTTGTGTACGTCCTGCATCATGTACCACATTTATTAACAGACCACTATCTTTGGCTTGTCTTGCTATAAACATTAGTTCATCTTCGCTATCCACCTACACATTATTGTTCATTAATTATCTTTTCATAATTATTGTATAGAAATAACACAATATCTATTTATATGTTTTTAGTTAGCAAAATAGATTATACTATTATGACATGTATTCATTGTCGAAAGAAATATAATAAAGGGATAAATGTCGTGTTATATTATATTTACATTATAACAATATTATAAATAATAATACCTTAACAGTGATTTTCATTTGACCAGATCTTTCCCAAGCTTTTAAGATAGAAGGATGGTTTAGAGCAGACTTATATGCTGCTACAGCTGCGTGTGAACATTGAGCTGCTACCTTTCCTTTACCCATTTTTAAGTCATTTCTTACAACTATTACTAGTTTACATTCTTCTCTTTTGACTGGATATATCTAAAATACAAAACAATTACATGCATTTAAATTCATCATTTATTCAACAACTTTAATTGTTTTTTTAATAATAATAAACTTACAATATTTGTAGTTATGGAAGTGTCTTCTGGCTTCAATACTGGTATTCTAGGCTTTAGTAATTTATATAGACAATAACCAACGATAGCACTAACTACAAATCCTACTTTAAAATCTATGACTTTGTTTAAATCTATTAAATCCATTTCTTGCAATCTGCTGTATGAAGGTAAAGAAACATAAAAGATAAATGTATATCATTTCCATTAATATTTATATAGAAAATGTTACAAATTTACTATACCTTTACAGTATATATCCTGCTACTTCCCCTATCTAATATTCGTAAACTTAATACAACAAAACGTTATTACAAGTACTTGATATAAAAGCACAAGCATCAAGATAACCTTAAGCAATACGCAATAAAATTAACGTATTTCAAGAACATAAACATTAACTCACATTTACATATGTACATAAAAATATGTATCACAGTATGTTATTTCTTTGTTATTCAAATATTTAAATAAATTAAGAAACTTATCAACAATCACGTGTTAAAACTTACACACTGATGCACTGATAATTAAATAGCGGCATAATGCTTTCATAATATAGGCGGACACACATTGAACACTATATAGAATATCGCGCGTCATAGACCCAGAACATACGATACAAAATAGGTTTTCACAAACAGTTTTTATAATATTTATATTATTATTTCACGTATTTCTAATATATAAAAAGTTTTGCAGTGTCGATATTTGTAAAATACATAATATAAAGAATTAATTGGTCACGAAAATTTAGCGTTCAATATACTCGCTCTTTATTGGCATATTTATTTTAAATATATTCAAGTCGACCAATCCAGTAACATATATTTTTCTTACAAGAAAAAGAAAAATATTGAAGTAAAGAAGCATAAAACTAAAACGCCAGTACAGATTTGACAGAAACGTTCCTTCTTCTTTGTATATGATTTTGGTGCGTTCAACATTCATACGCGGTTCAACAAACACTCAATGTGGCGCTTGAGTTTGGAAGGTTATGGATTAATACTTCGGGGTGTGGCATCATATCGTGATTTATAAACAGAATAAAATATAACGTGTACGTAATATTTAAGAAAATTATTATTCGTTCATGAGAAACATAAAAATTCGTAGGTAGTCGGCGTGTTTCGCGCGTTTTCGTGACAATTCAGTGGACGTAGAACAGCTTACTCCAATTAGACACGAATCGTTTTTTATACAACTTTTTAATAACAAAACCGTACAGACTATCCAGACGACATTTTTCTAATAACATTCGAAGAAGACATCATGAATTATGAAGTGTCCGTACCATGTTTGTGGAACTTTGTGTTTTGATGGACTTTCAAGTGTATAGTCGTCGTTTGTTGTTAAGACAATAGATTGCTACTGAAAAGAATATAGTCCATGAAATCACGTGTATCAAATACTACGTGGGATGTTGGGCCCTATCACCCCCACTCAATCCCACGAATATACCGAAATGTCTCGTCTGGCCGACTACTTTGTAGTGGTGGGCTACGATCATGAGAAAGAAAGTAAGACATTGTTGTAACTGTTTTAGATATATCATTAAGTAGATAATAGTAATCTTACAATATTATTGTATAGGGGGTGGTATAAGTAATGGAATTATCCTGCAACGATTTCCAGAAAAAGATTGGTCTGATACACCATTTATCGAGGGTATAGAATGGGTAAGATTTCTTATTTGTAGGCTTCAATAGTGCTCTTCAACTGATAGTTACAATTTCCTAGTTTTGTCAACCACAAGGATGGGCTTTATCTACAGAGAGACAAGAGCCACGGTTTTTTGTATCTATATTAACAGATATAGATGCAAACCGTCATTATTGTGCTTGTATGTGTTTCAATGAAACAGTCTCTATAATACCAAGTAAACCTGTTGATGAGGAAGAAGATCCGGTTGATGGCGACAGTCGTTCTTTGGTTAGAGCAATTCCCACAATTGCACATCATAGTATCATGTATGCTCCTAAGTGTCTGGTGCTGGTTTCCAGACTAGATTATATTGAAACTTTTAGGGTATGTTAAGTAAATGTGTTAAACTTTAAAGCAGATTTTGATCTGTTTATTAATGATACAAAATGTGTTTTTAGAACTGTCTTGGCATTATTTACACAGTATATGTAGAAAATCTTGGAATACCATTAGAAACATTAGTAGGAAACATATTAGGATGTATACAAGTACCACCAGCAGGAGGACCCCAAGTAAGATTTAGTATTGGGGCAGGTGACCGTCAAGCTCTTCAACCACCAATTAGTCCTTCACTTCCAATAACTCATACTAGTGTAAATCTTTTGTTTCAACAATTAGGTAAGAACAAGCTAACAGTTGTAATCATTGTTATATGAGAATCATTACTACAATATTTTGTTTTCTTAGGTATTCGCAATGTACTAGTGTTATTTTGTGCAGTCATGACAGAGCACAAGATACTTTTTCACTCTGCAAGTTATTCTAGATTAACTGAAGGGTGCCGTGCTCTGACTGCATTGATGTATCCATTTAGATACACACATGTTTACATTCCTCTTTTACCTGCGGCTTTAGTCGAAGTACTCAGTACACCCACGCCATTTATCATGGGTGTACACAGCTCACTCAAGCATGAAGTTGCAGAACTTGTAAGAAAAATATAGTTAATTTTAAAGTAATTTTTTTTTCTATACTATATTTACTACTACATTTTCTTTCTAATAGATGGATGTGATAGTAGCTGATTTAGATGGTGGATCTATAATGGTCCCTGATGGAGTATCACTTTCTTTACTCCCAGAACCTCTTCTTTCACAAACACAAGATGCACTGTCTCTTGTATTGCAACCAGAATTAACATGCGCAGATTATGCATTCCCACCCCTTGCTACAAGAGCCCCACATCCTCCAATGTTGGATAAAGAATTAAGGGCAGTTTTTATGAGAACTTTTGCTCAGTTACTACAGGGTTATCGCAGTTGTCTTACTTTAATACGTATTCATCCAAAACCAGTCATTACTTTTCACAAGGTAATTGGCATTTTGGATTCTTTGTTTTGCTGTGCCTATGTATATATACATACTACAGTTTTGTATAATTTTGTATTTTTAGGCTGCTTTCTTGGGAGAACGTGGTCTGACAGATTGTGACTTCACTACAAGAGTTTTAGATTGTATGTTTTTTACATCTTTCATTGTAGAAAGAGGTCCACCATGGAGGCCATGTGATGTGTGGGATGAGTTATACAGTAGTTTAAGCGATCAGTTAAAACAGGAAGCACAAGATCATAGTCAGTATCCATGTATCTTTAACTCAATTTATTCCATTTATTCTAAAAATTAAGATTCTGTTTTTTATTTTTAAGGGCTTATCTTGACACATATTCAAGAACTCGCACAACAATTGTATACGAATGAAAATCCTAATCCTCAACCATATGTACAAAAAATCTTAAAGCCACCAGAAGGAGCCTTTGCGAGAATTCATCAACCACTTTTACCTCGTGTCAATCCAGAACAAGTGCAAGCAATAATAGATGAAGGTCTTGCCAAAAACAATTTAAAAGTTAGGTTTGTATTTCACTAGTCCATATCCTATAATGTCATTTTTTCATTAATACATGTTATACCTTTATCAAATTTAGATTGTCATCACTAAGGCCAGTTCAACCACGTATTGTACCTATTGGTCCACACATTTCATTTGTTCATGATACCAGACACTTGGTGAGCAATTCAGCACGCAGATTGGAAGTATTGCGTAATTGTATAAATTGTATATTCGAAAATAAGATATCAGATGCTCGGAAAACTTTTCCAGCAGTTTTAAGAGCATTAAAAAGCAAGGCTGCTCGATTAGCTCTCTGCATGGAATTATCACAACATGTTGTTGGTAACAAAGCAATGCTAGAACATCAACAATTTGATTTAGTAGTCCGATTAATGAATTGTGCACTACAAGATGATTCCTCAATGGATGAACATGGCGTAGCTGCTGCTCTTCTCCCACTTGCCACAGCATTTTGTAGGAAACTTTGTACGGGTGTAATACAATTTGCATACACTTGTATCCAGGAACATCCTGTCTGGCAAAATCAGCAATTTTGGGAAGATGCTTTCTATCTGGATGTACAGAAAGATATTAAACGTTTATATTTACCTGGTGATAATTCTCCTCCGAGACTTGGAAATGATAGCATTTTAAATCCTATAAGTCCCAGAGAAAATAAGGAATTTCCATTTCGCGATCGTTATTCTATATATCAAACTCAAGAGCCTTCTGCTCTAGAGATTGCTGCTGAGCAAATGAGAATTTGGCCATCTATAGATCCTGAGAAACAGAAGGAACTTATCGCAAGTGAAGAAAGTACTATGTATAGTCAAACTATTCATTATGCAAACAGAATGGTATACTTATTAGTTCCTTTGGATATTGGTGCAAAAACTCATCGCCAAGACAACGTTTATGATGATGAAAGAGCTAGTAACAGTATTACAAACAGGTAAATTATGATTAAATATGTTGTTAACTTTATTTATTGAAGTTTACATTGGTTATATCTTTTGTCTGTAAAGTGTGGCAAGTGATAGTGGTGATGCAGAATCTGGATTTGAGGAGACTGATCCTGGAGAAACTGGTAGCGCTGTTATACGCATGGTTTCGCGATTTGTGGATCGCGTCTGTACTGAAGGAGGGGTTAGTACTGAGCATGTAAGATGTCTTCATCAAATGGTTCCTGGTGTTGTACACATGCATATTGAAACTCTTGAAGCTGTACACAGAGAAAGCAAGAGATTGCCACCGATACAGAAGGTATAATATGACATAATATTTGTTTAAAAATATAAGTAGATGACAAACATAAACAAAGACCAATGTTGTATTTCTATATTTTTTCAGCCTAAGATCTTAACACCTAATATGTTACCTGGTGAAGAAGTTATAATGGATGGTTTACGTGTGTACCTTCTGCCAGATGGGAGAGAAGAAAGTTCTGCTGGCCTTCCAAAAATACCACCATTATTACCAGCAGAAGGAGCAATTTTCCTTACTAATTACAGAATTGTATTTAAAGGAATACCTTGTGATCCCTTTGGTGATTATATTTAACTTTAATTATGTTGTTGATGTAATTATTTGACATCACTTTATTGTGTTTGTTATTTTGTATAGCTTGTGAACAACTGGTGGTTCGAGCTTTTCCTGTAACATCATTAACTAAGGAAAAGCGTGTTGCTGTCCAACATTTGGCACATTTAGATCAATGTCTTCAAGAAGGATTACAATTACGTTCTTGTACATTTCAATTAATAAAATTGGCATTTGATGAAGAAGTTACTCCAGAAAATGTAGAGACATTAAGAAAATTGGTTCATAAAGCACGGTATCCACCACACATATTTCACCATTTTGCTTTTAATGGTCAAGCCTTTGTCACACAGACTGCCCATCACAAAGGAAAAGAAAAAAATGCTACACTGAAGTAAGGACAAACAATAATATTCTAATCTATTATTATCTCTCTCTTATACTCATATTTCTTACAGAGGTTTTGCTAAGAAGACACTCTTGAAGACAGCAAGAAAGGCTGGCTTTAAACCAAAACAGTCATCCAAAAGGCAGAAATATGTTTTACCAAACATGAATTTAATGACCAATAATAAATTCATGACATTGCCTGGACGAATGAGTTTACCAGTTACAGATAATAATGATTTAAGCCATGATGACGATCTCAGCAGTAAGTTTTTTCAAAGATTCATACGTTACTCTCGCCGTTATTCCTACTCTCTGCATCATTAATTTATTTGTTTATTTAATATTTAATATACACAGTTGATGACTATGAAATACCAGGCATTGTAAGTCAGCCTCCAACCGATGCAAAGACTTTGGAACGCCTTTCTGAACGCAGTTACGTTAGAGATTGGTATCGATTAGGCTTGTATGCTAACGGACCATATAGTAATCGACGAAACGAACCCTTCCGATTATCTTCTGTAAACTGTGCATACATGATATGCAGAAGCTATCCAGCTCTCCTTATAGTTCCTACATCTGTGTCAGACGAAAGTATCCGAAGATTTTGCCGGCTTTATCGGCATAGTAGAATTCCAGTTGTAACCTGGAGGCATCCTAGAACAAAAGCGCTTCTTGTTAGAGGCGCGGGTTATCACGGAAAAGGTGTAATGGGCATGTTGAAAGCCCATCCAACGTCTGCTGGTAATCTAAAAGGTATTATTTAATCAACTAATTTTGTTTGTATTGTAAAAATGACATGTAAAATAAAATATTTTATAAATGCAGCAACTTCGTCAGAAACAACGTCTTCCTTGGAGCAAGAAAAATATCTCATGGCTCTTGTAGCTGCTACTCCGCTATCTGTATTACGTCAAGGTTCAGCATGGGGCATGTCTGATTCCTCTCTTAGTATAGATTCATTATTATTAGCTGCAGAAGATCGTAATGCCACTCCCGAACAATCTAGACGAAACCCATTTAATAAAGCCATAGGTACATTAGGGTATGTTCTTCTTTATGATAGTTTTACTTTGTCTTATATAGGGAGTTTACAAAGTAATAATATAACTTATTTTTATCTTAATAACTTAAGATCATCAGGTGGAAAAGGCGCAAAGAATTTTGGACGCTGGGGTTCGCTTAAAGATAAAAGACATAACTCTCAAGCTTCATTAACTTCCGTTCATCAACGTGGTACAGTGAGGCATTCTGCTGATTCAGATAGTGGGACAGAATGTGTTCATACTTTTCAACGTGCAGCTCTTTACATTCTTGGAGAAAAAGCTCACATGAAGGTAACATTTCTTTTCCTGTGTTTACTAATTGTACAAATTTATTTTTATGTAATTCAATGTTTTTGTATTTTTACAAAGGGTGTAAAGGCAGAATCAACTCCAAAAACTGATTTTATACCAGTAGAGTACTTTGATGTGAGGCATACTAAAGCTGCATTTAAGAAACTTATGCGTGCGTGTGTTCCAAGTTCTCCGAACGTCGAGCCTGATCAAAGTTTTTACAAGTGAGCTCGCTATTGGAAAAAGATAATTTAAAATACGCTTATACGAACTTTTATTAATAGATAATTTTATTCTAGATTAATTGAAAGTTCAGAATGGTTGCAACAATTGCAAAACTTGATGCAACTATCTGGAGCTGTAATAGACCTAATGGATGTACAAGGCTCATCAGTTGCAGTTTGTTTGGAAGATGGTTGGGACACAACAGCAACCGTTTGCTCTGTTGCTCAAGTTTGTCTTGATCCACATTATCGAACTATCGAAGGTTTCAGAACTTTAATCGAGAAAGAATGGCTTGGTTTTGGTCACAGATTTGGCCATAGAAGTAATCTTGCTGCCAATTCGCAAACAACAAATTTCACACCCACTTTTCTTCAATTTCTCGATATAGTACATCAAATTCAGAGGCAGTTTCCATTAGCATTCGAATTTAATGATTACTATCTCAGATTTTTGGCATATCATTCAGTATCCTGTCGTTTCCGCACATTTTTGTTAGATTGTGAGTTTGATAGAGTAGAGTGTGGTATTGCCGCTGTCGAGGACAAAAGGGGTTCCTTGACGAGCCATCATAAAGGTGTAGATACTGGTAGCGACGATGAGACGATCTATCCGGGAGGTAGATTAGTTGGAACAAATACTGGTTGCAATTTGGGCCAGAGTATATTTGATTATATTGAGAGACAACACGCAAGATGTCCTTTATTTTATAACTTTATGTATTCGCCAAACGCCGAACATTGTGTATTGAGACCTGTTTCACATTTACCAAATCTCAATATTTGGCAGTATTATTTAGAAGAAGAATTGGCTCATGGGCCAGCTTATGATTTAGAGGTATTACAACAGGATTCCCAGCAAGAAGAGGAAGCAGAAGCTGCCGATGGTACTGTCAAGAGCAATCGAAAAGTAGTTACACAAGGGTAAATATTAAAAGAAAATTAATAAAACGTTTGCATCAAGCGTATTTCTAATCCGTATCGTATATTTTAGATACGATGGAATTAGTGCAATGGTACCAGACCAATTTACACATCTTTTGGAAGAAATTCATAAATTAGAAACAGAATTAGGACATTTACCTCAAAAATGGAAAGTTCTTTGGGATAAACTCGAATTACCCAATACAGATTCATTGGCAGTATGTAGTAAACACATAAATCTTATAAAATTGTTATTACAAATATTTTCGTATATATAAACTTTTTATAATTATTCTAGCGACACGCATCATTTAGTACAGCGCTCGTAAGATATCATGGTAGATTAATACATAAACGTTCTACTTTAGAACTTTTATTAAGAGGGAAATTAGCTGGAGGAAATACAGCTGGAAACGAAGGTTCCGTTTATGCACATCCACACAGGTACTTTTACTTCTGAATTTTATTTGACGAATAAGATATGCTACCTTTCATTGCAAAATTTCTTCTAAAGATTTGAAAGACTGGATTCAGCAACGCCAACTCATTGTGATGCTTGCTCCGGTGTATTATGGGGACCTGTAAAAGCTGGCTTACGATGCGTGGATTGCGGTCACGTTTGCCACGATAAATGTGCAGATGCAGTGCCAAAAAATTGCACAAAATACAAAACAGTAACTGATAATTTACAGACTCACACTCTTACGCGAAGCGGTGGAGATAACGGGAGTGTTAATTCAAGTAAGATCATTGACTAGGATTATAATAATCCATTCGATGTTAAATATAAAAATATAAGTATACGTATCTACATTTATAGGCGTAGCTACGATACAAACATCGTCGCAACAATATTACGAACAATTCTCCAGTAATGTCGCAGAAAATAGGACTCACGAAGGATATCTTTACAAACGAGGTGCTCTACTTAAGGGTTGGAAACAAAGGTGGTTTGTACTAGATTCTATCAAACATCAGTTAAGGTATTACGATGCAATGGAAGATTCTCATTGTAAAGGGTACATAGGTATGTCATCGCTGAAATATATATAATTATGTATAACCAATGATTTATATTAAAAAAAAAAATGATTACACAGTTTTTACAAATATGTTAATATCGTAGATTTGGCAGAAGTCGTATCTGTTACTCCAGCAGCACCAATGCCAGGACCACCAAAGAAAACAGATGATAAATCATTTTTTGATGTAAGTGATAGAAGTTGTATTCTTAAAATTTATTATATAACGCGTACTCAAATATATGCCTATATTTTCAGCTCCGTACAAATCGAAGGACGTACAATTTTTGTGCCGGTGATGCAGCCACTGCACAAGAATGGATTGAAAAGGTTCAAGCATGCTTACAGTAGCACCTCTGCTTGATCATAATTCTAATTTAAATTGTGCAAGTGACTGATAGAGTAATACAAGTTATACTTTTGTTATATAATCTTGTATAGTCTAAACATATACATCATAGACTGCAGTAATCTTTCTTTAAATTTTTCAAACTGGACATTGTTGAAAAATGAGCAGTATCATAAATTGATAGTGTCGCGCTCACGTTATCGTCGTAAATTCAATATGTGAATGTAGTATACAATGTGATTACGTTATTACGTTAAGTTCGAATTATTTCAGCTGGAAGAGGAGAGATCGCTATTTGCTTTGTCAAACGTTATGATCTTTTTTACTTTGTTTATATTCACGTTAAAAGGAAGTATAAACGAATCATAAATATATGTAAATGTCAAAATGTTAGGTGAACTCTGTATATATTTATATATATAGCCATGCACTATATATATACATATATCTCTTGATGTAATATTAATGTATCGTTATTACTATATCATTGTTATTACCCGAAGCCCCGATCTTGCTTGTTAAAAAATGGAGCATACGAAAAAAAAAAATTCCAATTCTTTTATAAGCCAACTATGAAGTTTATTTATTAACAAAGACGAGACGTGGTAGTAAATTTGCACAGACGTTTTTTTTTCAATTTTCATTACTTTCCGAAGATGAAACATTTTGACACCGAACGTGCAATAATATTTTTCGCTTACCTTTTTTTTACCACGATACGAATGTACCATCGCACAGCAACTTTTTTAATACCAGCAAACTACCGATGGTAGGGTAGGCTGGTCTATGAGTACGCATCCAATAAGAATACGTAATCCCAAAAATCATGAAGTTGTCTGCGATACGCGGCTAAGTTCAGTACTGTTTTCAAGTGCAATTTTTTTTGCACAGCACTTGTCACTTGCTTGCACTTAAAAACAGAACTGAACTTAGTCGCATATCGCAAACAACTTCGTGATTTTTGAGATTGCGTACCCTATAGCTAAGCCGAAGTCGAGTCTACGTTCGTACGAGTCAACGACAACGTCCCGGATACGTCTATGCTCAATTCAATCAATGATGCGTCAAATGCAGGGTGTAACGGACACGACGCAAGATACGCTAACGAGTCATCGAAGATTCATCATACATTAAATTTCCTAGAAATGACAAAAGGAAAAATTGCAAGAAAAAAAAAAAAATTCCAAAGATTTTACATAGACATCGTCTTCGTATCAAGGATTGACCTATATCCACCTGCAACTTAAACGTCATCTAAACCACGTATTCTGCGCACTTTAATACTAAAAGTAAGGCACGAATACAGGCCAAGGTCTCCAATACGATAGTTGCCTGAAGGTGCGTATTTCCAATATAGAGTGCACTACGGTATCGCAACAATTTATCTATGCCGATAATTAAATTTTTTGCGTGTCCCGCGTACGGAAAAATTGATTGAAAATTGTCTAATACTCGATAAACGAAATGTCGTTAGCTTCTCGATTAAACGACTAACGAACAAAAATATTCGTTAAAGAACATCGGTAATAATTAAGAAAAAATTCGATAGAATTCGAGTTTAATTTGTCTATCGATATTTCGATAGATTTTCGAATAATCGTCACGGGATTTGATTTAAACTCGCCCGTTTCTTTCGGTCCGTGCTTCCGCAGAATTCTTTGCGTCGATAATGCAGCGAACCCTATCGATTGAATCACCCCGCTTAGGGAGTATCGTAGCGTGACGGTTTCGCAAGATGAACGTCATCTCCGCATGCTTCATGCATTATCCGAATTATCAAATCGCTTACGTGTTTCGATAGAATCATGATGCTAACATTACAAATACTTATATCAATTTCCGTAAACTTTCCAGGTATCTATCCTACACGCATACGTACTTACGCGTCTCTTCTCCGGCTTAGACGGATATGATCGATAGAAAAGAAAGAATGCAGGTGTGTCTTCCGTGAGATAAATGTCTTTGATTCGATACTTTTTTAAGATACGACTAATATCTCAACGCATCGTATAATCTATCAGATATATATATATGCCATTTCTATAATTGAAATTCGAGTAATGGAACTGTTCCGCATCTGTAAGGTAACGATTGCGTAAGTGTACGCAATTGCCACACACGATGGCAATTGAAAACGGTAAAGAAACAATTCGACATTTTTTTTTTTTTTAAACACGAATATCTCGTTAAACCAAAACATAAAGGAAAATAAAGTATCAAAGATGAAAAAGAGCAGGGATAAGACGATGTCTATACAAATGATTCTTTCCAGGTCCATAGTGAGAGAAAAAGTGGAGAAGATCATCGGATACTGTCACGTATATACCACGAAAATATTAAAATCCTCGTAAGAGACAAACAATAATACTAGATCTAAGAATAGTGCAAGAAAGATTAGTTAGTCGCGGTAACATAACGCTTCCAGTTTCACATTACACGATTATTGCGTCGAGCATTCGTTCGTTACATCATAATATTGTTGCATGCAATGATGCATTTCCGAAAATGTATCAACGAGAGGAAACGAAATTGTTAGCTTGGTGAATGTAGGTCTCGGGGCAAAGAAGGGACGCGAAGAAAGATTCCAAGGGAACGATGTAAGAAAAAAAGATGGAAGATGCGGTAAAATGATGGTTAAAAAAAAAAAATGCTTCTCTCTCGTCAATCGGTTCATGAATCGGTAAATTAATCAGTCGGTCAATTCGGCATTTTGCTTCTCCTCTCTTGTTCGTGTGCTTCCCCCCACCCTAGCTTTTCAATTCTCTCTCTGTCCGTCTTTCTTCTTTTCCACGAGCTAACGTTTCGCTTCTTTCTCTGCCCTTCCATCGCAAGTTCCCCCTTCTTTTCGCGTACCCTTCGTTCCCCGGTGCACTCATTCCGTTTCTTTCTAAAGCGATTATGATTCCAACTCTTTCTGTTCCTTTCTAAAGCGATTATGAATCTGACTATCCTACTCTATCGCGTGCCGCATTGCGCGTCTATTCCTGCGCACGCTCAATGCAGGGGGAGAATGAGCGAGTAAGCGAACGAGAGGGAGGGAGAGAGGGAAAAGGAGAGAGAAATACAGAGGGAAACTTTTCGAAAAGTTTTACTCAAAAGCCAAGCGCAATCCTTCCGCATCCGACCGATATATTTCGCACAGAGATTTTCGTCTGTTTACTCGCGCAAGACCATTGATTTTTGCGCCTAGTCCTACGTACGTATCAACGTGTCTCTCTATCTACGTATGCATATATACACGTATACGACAGAGAAAACTCGTCCAATTAGAGGAGACACGAGGGTGTGTGCGTACGCGTCTATGTGTTCCGCATCGCTTTTAGCGCATTATACACCTGTATATCCACAGAGAGCTTACGACTATGCGTAATACGAAGACGTTCGACTATCGTCGGTTCTCATCTTTCTTATTTCTCGATGCATTTTTTCTTTTCTCCCGTGACCTCCTAAAAGCCACAACGGTGTACGCCCCCGTCGACGTACGTAGTACTACTTTTCCCTCTTCGTCCCCGAAATCGCTCCCACCCGAACTAGCCCTGAACCGTGCAAAAGCAAGCCATACCGATACTGGCTAATTGAACGCGTCAAAATTGTCTAATCTCGTTAGTAGTAACTATTCGAAGCGAAAGAAGAAAGTAGTTTTTGCCGTATGGTTTCTGACGTGACACAGTTTTTGCAAAGACCGGTCGATCAATCAAGAAAACATAGAGTCGGCTGATTTCGTCGGTCTCGCCGGAGGGACGTCTATAAACTATGTAGAATGATCATTATTAAGGTGTACGATGCGTGAAAGACTGGCACATATTCCCCAAAGAGAGAGAGAAAAAGATGGATAGAGAGAATTTATCGATCATGTTTAAAAGGTTGTCGCACTGCACGCAAACCGATGGAAAACCCTCTCTCATTCTCCTCCTCGTTTCTTTTTTAGGAATCCCACGATAGATCTTTGCAGACGTTTCGGGTCAAGTACGTCATTAGTAGCTCCGAGCGAGAGCCGAATTACGATTAATCGTTTAAAGGGCCAAAAAGCAGGTGGTACGCACGCGTCTTTAAATAAAATAATTGCCCGTTGACTCCCCGTACTGGGCCAATCTCCTTTTTCAATTTATACCGTGCCTTCCCGCCCTACTATGCTCCTACTATGACCGTACAACGTGTACCAGCGCGTATACCGCGTCTCGAGTTTCGAAAGTACACGCCTCGGGCGTAAATTATGCCGGAGCACTTAGGGGTAGATAATAGCATCTCGCGTTATTCCCCGAGACACACTTCGGTAGCGCCGGTAACGAACGATTCCCTTATCCTTCGAGAGAGAGAGAGGAATCCGCCGCGCCGGCGTGTTTCTTACGGATCTTCCCTGTGTCATCTTATCTTTTTGTCTATTTTCTTTTTTTTTTTACTTTATTTTATCTTTTTGTTTATTTAAAGCCACCGACAAATTGGAGCTTACATATATCGGAGATTGTCTAATAATATACAGTTGCAAAGGATGGAAAGGCACTTTGAGGGAGGGAACGATAGCGTCGAGAGAAAGATGGGAAGGGGCTGAGGGATAGAGAGAGAGAAGCAGACAAGTGTGTGCGAGAGAGAGAGAGAAGGGTAGACGATAGCATTGCAGATGTTACGACGATGCGCGTTTGCTTTTTCATTCAACGCCATCCGTGGACGACATTCGTCAAAAACGTCGATCGTTTGTTCCGCGTGTATCGTTGTATAAAAATTAGAAGATCGAAAGAAGAGAGAACGAGGTGGTGAGGGACGGAAAGGGGGGGGGTAGGAGCGTGCACGGAGCAAGCAATCGATATAGAAGCATCCAGACTTTTCTCATAGTCCGACTTTATCCGATGAAACAACAAAAAAACGTTGTTACTACGCCTAAAGGCTATTTGAATGTTGGATCTACTTTTCGCGGGGGACGCTTCACGAGCGGTGAACCGATATGTGAATTTGTTAAAAAAACCGAATGGATGGACTAGTTTCGAGCCTCGAGGTAAAGGTCGCTTAAAAGGATGGAGCTTTGGCTGAAAGGTCGACCTCGACGTCTTTTCGCGCTAATATCGGTGCGCCCGTCTTAAAATGAAAGGATTGGCTCGATCATATCGAAGAAATAAAAAAAAAAGGAACAGATAGATAAGAGGAACGCGACTTGGGGAAAGACCGTGGAGGGATGATAGTGGGAATCCGATTATGGGAAAGGAGAGAACAGAGCGTAGGGATCGAGGGAAATGCGAAGAAGGGGGGGGGGAAGGGTGTGTAGCCTAAAGGAAAGGAAAATTGGGTGTGGGTGGTGCAGGATTGGGTAAAAGGGGGCGAAACGCGAAGGGAGAGATGCAAGCGTGTCGATGAGGAAGGAAGGAAGGAAGGAAGGAAGATAGATAGGCAGGTAGGTAGGCAGGCAAACGGGAAGGAAGGAAGGAAGGAAGGAAGGAATAAAGGTGTATACGTAGATACGCAGGAAAGAAAACAGGAAGAAGGCCGATGGTAGGTAGGAAGGAAGGAAAGCAAGCCGGCTTTGACCCGGTGGTCGGCCGCGGCACGATGTCTATGATGATGATGACGATGACAATAACAAGAACCGCGACGACGACGACGACGACGGCAGCGGCGGCGGCGACTGCGGCGATGATAGCCGCGGTGGCGGCGGCGGCACACCGCGCGCGGCTGCCTGACGCATTGCAGGTGCGCGCTGGCCAATCACAGGGCCGTTTAGTTCGCCCGGACTTGTCCTGTAAACACGGGACCGCACCCACCCCGCATGCGAAACGTCTTCGCAAGTCCAAGCGAGGAAGCCTCGTTGCGGGGCACGACGTGGAGCCTGCGTACGTTTCCTTCTCGAAGCGCGTCGAAGGGACGCACGTACGACGTTCTTTTCGTACGTAGGAAGTCCTTAGCGGTCCTAGTTCTCGCGCGCGTAGCAAACGGCGCGCTCGTGAGTGGCGCGTACGCTGCACCGCTCCCCGCCTACCGGGCTCTCGGGCCACGCGATTGGTTGGCCGGCATTGGACCTAGTGGTGGGGGTTGGCCGGCGTAGTGATACCCGGCCGGCCGAGACTTGCGGCAGAGCCCTCGCACACCGATAGAGAACGGTGGACTCCATTGCTGTCCCGAGTGCGTTTCTCGTCGGCCGCTGGTGTCGTATCTCGCTGTGTCTCTTTCTCTGTCCGGTATATCATCTCTCTGCTCTGCTCTGATCCGCTCTCTACGCCGCGCCCGATCGCGCACGCAGACCACACCACGCTCTTCTATCCTTAGAAATATTATTATTATTCTTGCTTGCTTCTCTTCCCCACGCATATTATAATACGCCGTACCATCGAGGAGGACGATTTGTGAATAATACCGCTCGCTCTCCCCTGTGTCTAGTGTCCATACGGCTAAAGCTCCGTAACTTTCTCGAAGGAGCCTGAGAAGAGGCGAAAAGGAGTGACAAAAAATGGTAAGTCTTCCTCGCATTTTTTTTTTTTTTTTCTATCGACGACGCGCGTTAATACGCACGGTTTAAGAGACAAGAAGCTCGTTCTCTCTCTCCCTCTCTCTTACTCACACACACACGTATACTCTTATCGGTGATGTCGATCTCGTTGTCGCACGACGACGAATCGTCCTATCGTCTGACTCTTTCCATCTCTTTCTCATTTTTTTTTTCTTCTTCTCTCTCTATCTCTTTTTCACTATCTCTACCCATCTCTTACTCCTCGATCCGTCTACTCCCTTTACGTTGACGCGCCACCGAGCGTGCACGTGCCAGTGAACGAGTTCCAATGTCGATTCCGTTCGCTTTTTCCTCGCAACTCGACAAAGTCGTGTCTCATTCTTCCATTATGAAAAGAGAAGAACCATCGTCGTGCCTTTCCTATCTCTCCTAGTCATCGTCACCTAAATCTAAGTCTAACGGCAATAGGAGCAACGACGGTGGCAGCAGCAGCCGGCTCGAGCCGGGATCGTACCGGGATATCGTGTCGGATATCCTCCTCGCCCTGGCACATCGATCCACGCTCTTTCTCTCTCTCTTGCTCACTCTCACTACTACCTCCTTCTAGCTGATTTTTATACTTGGACAGCGATACGCCGAATAGATCACGACTCGCAGGAATCTTTTCAAAAAGAAATTGTGCAATCCGTTTTTCTTCGTCTCGCTCGCTGACCAAACGTAAAATGAGTTGATGTGTGCATGTATATATAGAAATATATATACATACACGTATATTTGTTTCTACGAAAAAGAGTAGACGCCAGGAAGGAGTGAGTGAGATAGAGGGGAGGATAAAAGCATCGTGTCGCAGCCGGCGAAATAACGCCCTTACGTGCTCGAGAAACCGTGTTAACGTGTATAACGGTCAGATCGATGACGAGAGAGCGCGCGCGAGAGAGAGACCATATCGTACGCACGACTTGTTTTAGTTTGAAGTTGTTCCACTTTTGAGAGAACCGACATCAATGCCGTTCGGTAATCGTTCCGAAAATCGAGTATTAAGAACGAACTTCCGTGAAAAAAAAAAATCTCTTCTATCTCTTTCCTTTCGCGAGCTCGTCGTCTATCATTAGGTTTTTTGCACGATATCGTTGGTATCGCTGTCGTTGGTCTCGCGATGCGTGCGAAAATTGTTACTAGCTCTAGTAATAAAATGTCCATTTCCCTAGTTAGTCCAATTTCTCGTCTTTCTGTCAATTTGTCTTTTTATCCTTCGAGTATCTTAGAATACTCTTCGTTTTTAGGGTTACGACGAGTAGGTGTGTACGAAAGTCGGCCGCTAACAGCGAATCGCGTGAAGTTAGCTACGTAACCGGTAGCCAATAACATTTTCGTTAAGACGTTTGAATTTTTTTTCACTTTCGGCAAAGTTCGCGCTGAAGAAAAGGTATATGTATGTATATATACATATATACATATTCGAATAATGTAACACGGTAAGCTTTTTTATCGACGAAGACGAACGTCGGCAAGTTCGTACGCTTTCTTACTTTTTCGTATGGAACAACCCTTTCTTTCTCTCGTTATGTTTCACCCTTGGTCTCGCGTGTGTGTTCTCTTTGCGAGAAAAGAGGACGAAAGGCTAAACTAAAATCGTATGATGGAATTTCGTTGAAAGACTACGACTCCCTTCTTAAATCACTTTTATGGTTTCGCTCACCTATATAGATACACACGCCTTCTAGGATATGTGACCGTACATAGATATAGCTTTTTATTAATAATTTACACCTCATTTTCCTGACACACCGTTTGTTTGTGTGAGTTTTCGTGGCAGAGAGTATTGTAATGTGGCGTGGCATTCGACAGTCAACTGTTCTACGATATACCTTGCTATTGATTTTCGCGGTCTCTTAGTATACGACGTCGATTTTCTATCTCTTTCTTTCTTTCTTTTATCCACTCTCCCTTTTTAACTCTCTCTTTGCCTAGATTTTTCTCATTCCAACGGTATTGTTCGGTCGTGCGAATTTTAGGAGCTTTTTTATGACCCTCTAACGAGGTATCTTCTTCTCATTCGAAATATAGGTTACGTTTTCTTTTTTTTTTTTTCTTTTCTTTGACTTTGTAAACTACTTCTACTTTTGCGGTGAATGGAGTTGTTAAGGTGGAGTTCGCGTGAGTCAAGAGAGAAAAAAGGATTCGTCGTTGATTTGAAACTTTGCGATCGATCGCATTGTATTTAATCAAGGTACGAGGTGTACAATATATAATTGCAAATGAGATAAGCGAATACGTAGTTACCGTTACTTTTTGCTATTACTCCCGTTAAGCTTCGAGGTACTATTCGCATACGTATTACGTTGTATCGTATATCGATAAAAAAAATTCAAGGAGAAAATGTACTATTTTAACGGAGCTTGCGTCGACACCCTAAGGGAAAATAAAAGGACTTCTTAATGATTAGCTGGGTCTTCTTAGGGAAACTTTGCTTGTCGGACCTTTAAAAAGATACTCGCCTTCTTTTGCTATCATTTAATTGACCAGATTTATCTTTCGTTTTAAAGTGCGAAAAATTTCTGGAAGTAAGTTGTATGAATCAGTAGGATTAACGAAAAAAAAAAAAGGGAGAATTGATAAGATTAGAAAAGATTCTTTTTGTATCTGCGGTATTTCTAATAACCCTTGTTCCGTATCTCTTATCTTCGCGCACGCACGATAACGAGTATTATCTAATTACTCGGTTAAAAACTACGTAATAATATATAAACTTTTTATCCTCAAGTTTCTACCGTTTCTAACTCCAAAGGTTGGAATGTTTTATTTGTTTAAAAAATGTTCAACTGAAAAAAGAAAATTAAATTTAGACTCGTACTTTGCTAACCTCTGACACACCTACGAAGGAAAGACATTCTTAAAAAAGGAATTTTCACGTTTTGTCAAAAGGCTGACCAACTGACGGAGGAACAGATTGCGGAGTTCAAGGAGGCCTTCTCGCTATTTGACAAAGATGGAGATGGCACCATAACCACCAAAGAATTGGGCACCGTTATGCGATCTCTTGGTCAGAATCCCACGGAAGCCGAACTTCAGGATATGATAAACGAAGTGGATGCAGATGGTACATACACAAGCATATAACGTAGATATCGCTTTTTCTCCTCCTCTCTTTGTTAAACAAACGCGTCGTTACGTTTATTTCACTCGGTCGAAAGAAAGAAAAGAAAAAAACAGTGTAACAGACAATGTACGTGGGCACGTTTCTTTTTTAGTTCTGCAGTCGCAAGAGAATTCCACGTACGTACGTACGATTTTTTATTTTTCACGAGCCCCGACGACGTCGCGCGCGCCCGTCTGTGTTTTGTGTGCGCGTGTGTGTGTGCGTGTGCGCGATAGTTTTATCGATTCGTGCGACTTACCTCTTTAGTTCGTAATTATGCAGGTATATATACATATATGTATAGATATATACACACACATAGACGTTGGGACGCGTTTTATTTAAACGAACTAATGATGTACCGCTGAAAGCGCGTTTTATTTTTATAACGCACACTTCCTTCCTTTCTTTTTCGTCATACATTTTTTACTTCATTCTCCATGCTCTCTGTTTTCTTTTTTTTGCCATTTTAGTTTTGCCTCGGAGCTTTTTCCTCTCGTATACATCGTGCGACCGATTTCAGGTAACGGCACCATCGACTTCCCGGAGTTCTTGACCATGATGGCACGCAAAATGAAGGATACTGACAGCGAAGAAGAGATAAGGGAGGCGTTCAGAGTATTTGACAAAGATGGAAACGGTTTCATATCCGCGGCAGAACTCAGACACGTCATGACAAATCTTGGTGAAAAGCTTACCGACGAGGAGGTCGACGAAATGATTCGAGAAGCCGACATCGACGGCGACGGCCAAGTTAATTACGAAGGTTTGTATCCTACGTGAACATTATTTGATTTGCAGATGAGTTTTCGATGAACTCGGTGTGTACGATTCTCTTAGAGATGCATCCTATGTTTATTTGAATCCTCAAATACGTATATATATATATATCTTTGTGTGTATATATAAGTTGCGTTTAAGTCGAATACGATGACTGTTACTTCTCTATCATGACTGTACCACTTGATTTTTTCATTTCTTTATCCAGAATTCGTCACAATGATGACATCAAAGTGAATGCAACCTGTATAATGGAAGAACTTGCGACTTGAAGTGGTGTTGACGTACTAAATAAAATCAAGATGCAGAGTAAAATATATGTAACAAAATGCGAACCAACCAGAAAGTGAAAAACCTTGTATCCGGATGTGAAGTCTATAAAAATGCGCGAAAGGTCAACGCCCGATACGCGTTAATCATCGTTGTCGATAAGTAATACAGGGCAAATTAACTGTTTAATTAAAGAGCTATACCGCTAAAATCATTATCTGTCGAGCATATATACTTACAAAATACATACACTCAAAAACGTACAGACACACATACGCAAACACACACGTATACAAAAGGACAAGTAGAAACGAATAAGACACGTACACGAATACACCCGCACAGACGTTTTATTTCTGTTAAAAAAAAAGAAAAAAAAAGATTTTCAAAGTGATATACACTTAACGTAAGATGCATAGTTGTGCGCGTATGTTCTCTAATTATAAAAAAGATAAAAGAAGTGCATTTCCTTTCATATATCTATCCTTTTCCACTCTATCTCTTCATCCTCCTCACGCTCTTAAATTTACTTATATAGACATATATATATATTATCTGTGTCATTTTCCTCCCTCCTCCTAGCCTCTCACTTCACGTCTTCATTTTCACTCATAAAAATGCACATCCGAATAGCCACACATTTGCTAATTACGAGAAATGCGCCCGAAGGAAAGATCCGGATGAGAGAAACGCTATGGCGTCGTATCGCAAGTTTACTTACCGTGTACATCTATCGATCGATTTTCCTTTAATTAACGAAGTGTGTAGTGACTGAGAGTATGGGACAATCCCGCTGTGGTAATCCCGCGATATGTATGAATAGCATAACTATATCTTTTAATAACGAGACTTCGGTCTGGACCTCATTTTCTAGAGTACATAAAAAAGACAGCGAAGAAATCTGAGTTGTCGATTATCTTTAAAAAGGAAAAAAAAATAATAATAAAGAAAGGACATCCGCCGATGCGTAGCACGTACTACTAACACCTTAGCTTGCGTCAGTAGAGTATGTGATAATTTATATAAGAAAAGTGAAAATAGCAGTGGAAGATGGCAAGCAGCACTTCTTAGATCTCAAACGGTACATTTTTGGCACCTTGTCTCCTTCGATCGATTAATTGTGTTGTACGTCACGAGTCGTCTTAAGGAAATATAATAAAAAGAAAACAATAGCAAAAAGAAAAAAAAAACAGAGTCGAAGAAGAAGAAACAGAATATTACTTGTGTATCGCGGATTAGATAGAAAGCTCCAGATCGAGATCTCTGCGTTCCTATGGATAAAGCTTCTTCCCTGTGCTTTTCACGTTACGTCTCGTTTCGCATTCGTAACGCGTTTAACAAGTCGCGCGTGCACGTACATTACAAGAAAACATATTTACACACGTTACACGTTACACATATACACATGACACTTATATACAGAGAGAAAGAGAGCGAGAGAGAGCGAGAGAGAGAGTAAGGGAGTGAAAGAAAGAGAGAAAGAGAGAAAAAGAGCGCGAGAGTAAACAATTTCTATGCATATACACACTTATATAGAAAAAAAAAAAAGAACAACACATTATACATTTAATAACAAAGTGTGTTTTATCTCCGGTTCCGTATAATCTCCTGTTTTTATCTTGCCTTCCACCGAGGAAACCTCATTACACTCGTGCGCAAAACCATCACGTCGACACCACTTTTGTTGGATAAAAGAAAGAAAAAGGAAAAAGTTATGGATAAACAGGGGATGGGGTGTTAAAGGAAGTCAAGCTACAAGTGATCGGTGCATTGCTTTTCTTCGCCCATGGGTGCGTGTCAGTCTCGTTATGCGGAGATCAACCAGAATGGGGAAACTGGTGTAAATTTGTGCGATCCGTACGATAATGTTACTTAAAAACTTGAGAGCAAGAACGCACCGAACAACGTTTAACATCATGCGTGTCGGTGGTTCAGACATAATATATATGTAATATATATTATATATATAAATTAATTTGCGACAAAATGAAGAAAAAAGAAACAATTCCTCCACAGTCCTTTATTATTTAATATTGAAGTGAACAGAATGAAAAAAAAAACTACTTGTATTTCTGGTGACCTAGATTGCATTGATTATAAAAAGACAAAATAAATGTATCCTCATTTTTAGGTCACAAATATTTTACTTGTCCTTTTTTAATTACCAATAGACCTCTCATTTCAGCTCTCATCTTTTTTTGCATTTCATGATGGCACTCAGATTCTTTGCTACTAAGGAAAAAAAGCGTTTCGTTCTACGTGAGAAACGTATTTTACATATCTGCGTGTAATTAAATAAAATCTCTCGCTTGTAAAATCTTCCTCGTGAATTAGATATTATAGATCGCAGCAGGACATTGATGATGATATGCATTTACGCGATTGGTAATTGCTTCATACGTGTGATGTCATTTGTGAACATAAAGTTGTCGGTAAAATTAGTCTAAGCGATATATGTCGATATATTTTCACTTTATAAGATTCATTTTTCAGTTTCATTTGATATCGTGCATTGCTTGATACGATTCGTATTTAAGTTCCTCTTTGGTCATGCTTTACTTTGTGATTAGCATTTTACAAACGAAATGTTCATTTTGTGAATGCAATTTATGTTTGTTCTATCATCGGAAAGTAATACTTTGTTGCGATAGGATTATCATTTGTATGTTAACGCTATTTTAATGATTTCATCGTTCCAATAAGGATCAGTGATTGTTTTTATTTCTTAAGATTTCTGAAATAAAAAATGTGTTTCTGTTGCCAAATATAGACGTTTGATTAATTTATTATTCTAAAAATTCCATTATCGATTATTGCGTTCCTGATCTTAGATTTGAGGATATTCCGAAGATATTACTTTAATTGTAAGATTAGAATCGCTCGCTTTTACATTGATTATCGATTATAATATAACGATACGGCAAAAGTACTTATGTATTTTCAATGCATCGTGTCAAAAATGATTGCAATCAGCGTTTAATCTTTCAGATAGTAAAAATTAATCATGGATGTTTCTTAACACTTCTTATCGTACGTAAGGAAGTAGCACAGTTTGTATAAAATGTTAATGTTGAGTTAATAAATTGTTCCAATGTATAAACATGTGCATGTGTCTGTATTCCTGCTTTTTCTATTACTTGGGCAATCTCATGACCGTATTGTACGAGAGGACATTGGAAGTTTATGACCATCGAAACATATAATTTAAAGATTAAATTGCCGCATATCTAGGAAAAATAATGAAACGCATAAATATTTTAAAAAATATATTTCATTGAGGTATTTGACATTTGTTAGACTCAAACAAAGAAGCTCGTTGATTAAAGATCGAACAGATAATAATATACTTTCATCACATACAACCTTCAGGTTTGACTTTAAACATTAGACATACTTCTTGTAACAAATTTTTTAAAACTTTTGCCTGATCCTTAGTGCTCTGAAATAATGTTCTATGTTAGATTACTTAAATCATCTTCACCCAAATTGTTCTATTTTATATTTAAACTTACATTATTAAGAGAAACTGTAGGTATGAAAGAAACTCGTGGCCTAAGAGCACTCGTCAATTCACCATATTTAGCTAAAAGTTCTTTTCCCCTTATACCAGAGTAACACTTGACAATGCTATTATGATCCACGTTCATTTTTTGTGCACAAGTATCCATTATATTTACTGGTTCTATATTGTTTTTGATCATGCAAGACAGAAAATTTAAAAGAATGGACTGATCTTTTATCACATCGATCGCACATGCATGCATTATATTTGCTTGGCATTCTATTGGTCCATGTTGGCATTTAAATTCATAAGTGTGATCAACTTTTGTTGTCTGCAATATAAAAGTTATTAAGTATTGTTATTTATTACAACTATTATTTAGAATTATTACTCTACCGTAGCTTTTCCATACGGTATAGCTTTGATTTCCAAGTTTTCCTTGATCTTCATATATGTTGGCAGTAATTGTTTAATAAAAAAACTTCTAGAATCAGGGCATAGTGCCTCATAATAGACAGTTATATGAACTATTTCCTTCGGATTATCTTCATCCTTTACTGTCATATACTTGCTTGCTGGAAGCTCTGCTATGTTTTATTTAATATGATTAGTTGAGCAACAAATTCATATACATGCATTTATAGTTAAAGCTGTTTAAAAGTCTTTACAAGCATAAAATTAATTTGTTACCTTCGGTAATAACATCTTGTGTAAATGCTACCCATATTTTTGAGGATTGCCAAAGAAGTACAATTGCGGCAACAATCAATAACAATCTCCAACGAAAGCTGCTTAACCCCATTATCTAATTTTGTTTTGTGCAAATGCTGCAATGTGAAAGTAAAGATAAAATGCTAATGTATTAGACAAATAAAAGTTTATAAACATTAGCTTACCAATGCGTAACTGTGTCCATAAAGAAAACAAATGCATAAACATTATTTATGTCTGTTTCAAAGGTCCATATGTTTATGGTATTTTAACATGACACTAGTCTTCAGATTTATTTTTAATAGTAAAAATCAAGAACATTCAATGCAGTGTGCTGTCAACAATTTAATAAAAGTAACGCACTGACGATATTAATACATTATACATTTATCTTCTTTTTATACAAATCTTGACTTCTAATTTGTCTTCTGCAGCAAAAGTGTTGTTTCACTTCTCACGTTTCAAAGAAAAGTATCAGTGTCAATTGGCTGATTCAGCTTTAACCAAGAAAGGAAACATTTTGGATCGGCGTTATCAACAACATTTAAAAGACATAACCTCGTACGATAATCGATAATATCGATGTAAATTGACTCATCTTGTCGAACACAGTGATACAGTGTTTATTTGTTTTGTGATAATTATGACTTTGCATAATAACACATAGTTATATTCTTCTTTCGCTGAATGGCGGTACAAAAATCTGCTGATGCGCGCCATTTAAGAAACGCGCCAATCATTCGGATGTAATAAGAAATATGCGATTGACTTCGATATATTTCGAGTTTCGATAATTTTGTTGCACGATTATAACTTCGGAATCAACGCTATCATTGCATCAACTCGTGCTCGATGCATTCATGAGCGACACCGGGCTAGTACGCGTGTGTGGCCGTAACCTTTAAAACTATAATCTAATTATTTATGAACTGTATTCAAAAACAAAGTAATAGTATTTGAAGTATAAGAATAATCACAAAAAATGGAAAAGGAACATAAACCACGTGTATTAATGGAAGAATATGGTGTACCAAATGTGAGTTTGCAACTAGTATACACATAAACTATCATTATCAATTTGTTATTGTATTTTATATTTGTTTTTTTTTAGATGGCAGAATATTTTTACGAATCATGGAATCTGCAAAAGTTCAAAGAAGTATTATCGCCATATAATATAACAATATTTAAAGAAATTGTAATAATCATTTTACATATATTCACATTTACTTTTATAGGAATTTAAAATAGATATCATAACAGAATCAAAAGATGAAAGAGAATTGGAGTTTGATCTAATTGGATGTCATTCTACACTTGCAAATGCTTTGCGCAGAATACTTTTAAGTGAAGTACCAAGTATGGCCATTGAAAAAGTTTTTATAATTAATAATACTAGTCTTATTCAGGATGAAGTATTAGCACATAGGTAATAAATAATTATCCTTTACACTTAAACGACGGAACAAAGTAGAAACAAATACTATTCTATTGTATGTATAGATTAGGACTTATACCTTTGAAAGCAGATCCTCGGTTATTTGAATATCCCTCTATCAATGATGGAGATGAAAATGAAGTTAGTGATCAGGACACATTAAGATATGAAATGAAAGTGACATGTACTTGGAATCCACAAGCACCAAAAGATTCCAGACGGCCAGATGATATATATAAAAACAGTAATGGTATTGAACATTCTTCTTGGTTTCACTTCTTACCGTAACAACAAAGAAAGCTTCATATTTTTATATTTCAGTTTACAGCAAAGATATTAAATGGATTCCAATTGGAAGACAAGCAGAATTATATCCACGAAGTGCAGATCATTTGGGTGTCTTAGAAGGAGATATTTTAGTTTGTAAAATGAGGCCAGGGCAAGAAATTCATGCATTTATGCATGCAGTAAAAGGAATTGGAAAAGATCATGCAAAGTTTTCTCCAGTAGGTATGATAACATGTACCCTAATTTTCTCCTTGATAATTTTATATGATAGAAGTCTGTATGTAATAAATTTTTGAATAAAATAAGTTTATTTTGTGTAGCTACTGCTACATATAGGTTGCTACCAGATATTAAAATAACAAAACCTGTAAGAGGAGAAATGGCTCAACGTTTGAAAAGTTGTTTTAGTCCTGGTGTTATAGAAATTGTAGAACGTCAAAAAGGTGACCCAAATTCAAGAGAAGCTGTGGTAAAAAATCCTCGCTACGACAGCTGTTCTCGTAATGTTTTCCGTCATGATGATCTAAAGGATTGTGTTCAGTTAAGTCGAATAGCAAACCATTTTATCTGTAAGTTGACACATCTGTATGCAATTAGTAAGAAATCATATTTTACAGTTACAGATATATTATTTTGTGTTATTTGCAGTTACCGTAGAATCCATTGGTGTTTTACCATCTGCTGTATTATTTATAGAAGCAGTAAAAATATTAAAAACGAAATGTAAAACATTTATAGAAGAACTTGAAACAGCAGGGTAATGAATATATTGTATATTCAAAATATATAAAAAATCCTTTTTATAAATGATTTATTGTCATTAGAGCCTCATACATTATACAATTTCTGTAAAGTTATTTGTACTTATTGTTACAAGAATAGAACATTTTTTTGTGTTTATAAGAAATCGTTGTATGTGAAAAAGTGGCAGTAACATTGATAATTTCATATTTTGTTCTTGTCATTTATTGTCAAAATATTGATATGTAAAATATATGAAGAGCTTTAATCTTGTTTAGAAACATGTATAAAATTTCATCTGCTTAACTTTATAGTAAACGATCATTGATAGTTGTACTTTAAAAAGTGAGACAAGATATTACAAAGTTGTCATTTGATAAAATATCTCATTAGTTTAACATCATAGCTCCATAGATGAATCCTTATTCATTTATAACAATACCTGCATGATATTATATTAGCGTGGAAGCCATGTCATTAATTATTGTAAAGTTGTTCTTATCATGTCAAATATGGAATAATTGATTTTTTCATAAATAACTTAAAGTATAGGAAAAGAACCATTACATGATTAAATGTGACAAAATGATATTAGGTTTCAGAATATCACTTAAAGAAATTAAATATGAATGCTTCATAATTATAAAACTTCAATCATAGACACGGAATACTACAAAATGGCGCATGAACTTTTTTCACGAAAGGGATTTGATTTTTGTGATGAGAAACCAACCAGCAGACAATCCTCCTGTTCGTGCTCAGTAATATACTTCATAATGTCTTCTATGGCTTTGCTCACCATTATGCGCTTAATTGCAGCTTCACGGCGCAATTGCTCCGTTATCATACGCTGTTGTTGCAGATTTGTGATCACCATTTCCATAACAGCTATATACAACAAAGTTCAATACTTGTGATTTCAGTAGTATTGCAGCACTGTAAAATAACAAAAAACGACCTTTAAATAATGTTATCACACAACAGGTAGTAAACTTTATATTGTAATTAAATTCTCTAAAAAGATAAATTATTGTACAAAACTTACAGTCGATTTTGTTCAACGATATAAAAAACCTCCGAAAAGTTCCAATAAATTATTCTTCAATAAACATTCGTCCAAAACTTCAAAACGTTATAAAAGGAAACTGAAAATCTGAAAGAGGAAACCAAACCCTAAATACTACAAATGTATGACGTCTTTGATTATTTCTTCTTATATATAGCGTTGTATAGCGTATCGTATGGTCGTCTCCCATTGGTTACAATTTTAAACCAATCATATATAATTTCTTACAATTTCCCAAACATACTACTCCAATAAAAATAAAATTATAATTACCCGTCTATTTTTGTATAGATGTTCATTTATTAAACAACGAAAATAATGCCACACATGCTTAAAAAAATATTATATTTTATTGTCTTAAAAAAAGAAGAAATGAAAAAGCTGCGTTTTTAAAAAGCGACGTGTGAAATTCACGCAAAATGAAGATTAAACTATATAGAATAGAATGTAAAAGATTGATAAATTATATAAGAACGACGAAAACATTGGCACGATCAATAAAAGATTATTTCATAAAATTCGATCACGATACGTGCACGTTAACCATATAGTAATATATATTCGGTGTGTTTCTACTACCTGTGAAACTGTAGTACCGATAAACACGACCTCGTAATGTAGCATCTACATACATTCCCGCGCGGGTCTTCCTAGCTTATTTATTCTCCTTGCATGAAGTTAGACTGTTCTTTGTTGGGAGGGCGTGAGTTTTCCACGATCTCCGTGCGATTATTTACGTGACGATGCCGAAAAGAAAGAATCAAGCATTAATAGATTCTGAAAGTAGTGGTAGCGCATCAGAAAGTGGCTCAGATTTGGATAATGTAAATAATATAACCTTACATAAAAACTATATACATTCATCGGTATTTTGTCATTCCTACGAAGAAAAAAAAATTTCTTTTTCTAAATTAAAATCATGTGTTCATTGCTCTGTAATTGCTTAACATACAACAAGGTTTCATGGATTTACAAAATATATTTCATCAGAATGAAAGTACAATACGTCGAATGGTTTTTCATAACCTACTTTACGATATGTTAGATTTGTACTTTCTTTTCTCAAGGTGCTACTGATTTACAAATTAGAAAATATATTTTTTCAATGTCAGTCAAGAGCAAATAACTATTTCATTTTATTATTTTAGTACAATAATAAGTTGAGATTTCCGAATATATTTTTATTATATATGTTATTTTTCATCTATATTTAAGTACTTCTTTGGCATCATTTATCATTGTCAATTAAGAGCATGGTTACTGTATTTTGATCTATTTTTGAATCAAATATGTAAGATGTTGATACTTAAATCAGGAACTAACAGTGACATCCATTTGATCGCTGATCTTTATGAATGTAGGATTTATTATCACTTGCTAAGAAGAAGAAAGGTAAATCTCAAGATGACTCTCAATCCAACGAGGACAATAGTGGTGCCAAAAAGGATGCCAGACATGATTCTGACACATCAGATTCTGACGATGATTGGGGGGCAAAAACAGGGAAGACAAAAAAGAAAAAAGCACCGACAAAACGAAGCAAACGTAAGATGACAAAATCTAGTAGCGAAGATAGTGGAAGTGAAAAGGAATCTGCAAAGGTTTCAGAACCAGAGGAAGGTAAGATTTGTCAGACCAAGGCTAATATTTATTATACTTCTGTTTATTTTCTAATAAGAAAATTTTGTTGTGGCAGGGGAAGTTTCAGATTCTGATGCAAGCGTTTCCGATTCTAGTCAAGAAGAGTTTAATGATGGCTATGATGACAAATTAATGGGAGATGCAGAAGATCAGGCAAGACTAGCGCAAATGACAGAAAAAGAAAGAGAGCAGGAAATTTTTAAGAGAATAGAACAACGAGAAATTATGAAAACAAGATTTGAAATTGAGAAAAAATTAAGAATGGCAAAGAAGCAAGAACTTAAGAAGCAAAAGGAATCAAAGAAGAAAGAAAAGGGTGTTGAAGATAAAAAGATAGACAGGGCACCAGATCCTAAGGAAAGAAGTAAGGATCGTAAGAAGACAATAGAAGAGAAACAAGATAAGAAATTCCATGCAATGTCTTTATTGAAGGCAAGGCGCGAAGAAAAGAAGGAAAGAGGTAAAGTGTTCATAGAGAAATATAATAGTATTACATATGCAATAATGAATTAGATAAAGTGTATACATTTTTATTGTAGAAGAGAAAGAGAAGCAAAGAATGGAAATGCAACAACAACAATCAAAAGACATTGAAGAAGAGGAATTAGAAGATGATCACAAAGGAGGTGCAAACAAGACGAAATTAAAGGCTTCAGATATTTATTCCGATGACAGTGGTTCTTCAGACAGTGGAGAAGAAGAACCAAGCAAGCCAGCATCTCACCAAAGATCATCTTCCAGTGAAAGTAGAGACTCTGATTCGGATAATGACAAAAAGTTAGTATTTTGGACTTTGGTTTTATTTGTGAAGCATTTAGAAGAAAATTATTTGAAATAAATCTATAATTCTACATTTCAGATCTGTGACCAGTAATAAAGCTAAACCGAAAAAACCGTTGTACGTTAATACTAAAGAAGAGTTAAACAAAATCAGATTATCTCGGCATAAAATGGAAAGATTTGTACATCTTCCATTTTTTGACAGAGTAGTCCAAGGTTGTTTTGTTAGAATTGGTATCGGAAATAATAATGGCAAACCTGTCTATAGAGTAGCAGAAATCAGTGGAGTTTGTGAGACTGGAAAAATATATCAATTAGGTGGTACAAGAACAAATAAAGGATTAAAATTGAGACACGGTGCTCAAGAACGTGTATTCAGATTAGAATTTGTATCAAATCAAGAATTTACAGAATCTGAATTCTTTAAATGGAAAGAAACATGTGCGTTACAAGGAATATCAATGCCTACATTTGATGAAGTAGAACACAAACTGAAAGATATTAAAGAAGCTTTGGTGTATGAATTTAAAGAAGAAGATATTGAAAAAATAGTAAGAGAAAAGGAAAGATTTAAACAAACTCCATATAATTATGCAATGAAAAAGGCACAGCTAATGAGAGAAAGAGATGCAGCCAATTGTAGAGGAGATGACGAAACCGCAAGTCGTTTGAATCAAGAGTTAGGTGAACTAGAAGAACGTGCTTCCGAACTTGATAAAATGCGAACGGCAACAATATCAAGCATCTCGTATATCAATGATCGTAACAGGAAAAAGAATGTTGAAGAAGCAGAAAAAGCCATTATGGTAATAACACTTAAAAATTATAAGATAAACGAGATTGTCATTTTATTCTTACTTACTTACTTACTATATATGTCATATTGTTAAATTTATTAGGAAGAGATTAAAGCCAACAGAGGAAAGAAAGTGGATGATCCATTCACTAGACGTAGCACAAAACCAAGAATGGTGTATAAACCTGATGACGAAGAAACTCCTGCTGCAGCAGCAGCAAATGAGAAGGCTGGTTCTCAGCAAATAGGTGATACTATTGCAGCAACCAATGAAAAAGAAAATGGTCAAGAAGTAAAGAAAAAGCAGAGCACCGAAGATTTATTCAACGCTCACGATTTTGACATTACAATAGATCTAGAAGTACCAATCCCAAGTAAGTTTAAATAGAATGAACAGTAATAGCTTTTGAATCATAGCGTCTTGATATTTACGTTTAATAATGGACAAACTACATTTTTGCCATACCAATACTGATCTTAGGATTTCCTATTAATTTATAGAATGTTTAAAAATCTTTTCGTTTTCAGATAATCCTGTTAGCGTCTTACCTAAACCCGTCAGTAATATCAAGGATACAGGCCCTCGTCGCTCCTTGAACTTAGAAGATTATAAGAAAAAACGTGGACTTATCTAACAGTTTATACACTTTAGACTGAATGATACTGAAGTTAATTTATCAGCGTTATGTTATAATAACCGATTTAAATACCTTGTGTTGATTGTAAAAGCAAAAAAGTAATTTTGTGATGACTGACTGAGGGATGAAACTATAGTATTGCTAACTTTTCATCAACATTTGATAACGATATAATTATGTTCATTTTAAATGATTATAGGTCATTTACATCTAATATTAGCCAGAGAAATATTTCTTAGCAAACAAGCAGAGATCGTCAGTGTTATCAAAGTATTTTTCCCGAATAATAGGCTTAAGAAGTACTTAAGGAAAAAGTAGACATCGTTACAATTTGGATGTTGCAAGAAATTTTGAGTTCCATTTTTAACCTCTGAACACCATAAAACGTAAAGTTTTAGTACATATTCATTTACAACTAGGCAAAAAATTAAAACGAAAGCAATGGAAGAAAGTGGCATGATATCTTGTAAAAAATATAGGACTAAATGTCGTGATAATGTTTTCTCTGTAAGTACTCGTACACCATTACCGGTTAATTATATATTTCATATTCTTATATAGTTTCATGACATTTTTATATTATTCGTAATAGAATTTGTAATTATCCCTCTTACATATACATAGGGATTGCCATGATAAGTGAAATTCATTTCAGGAGTGAGTAGGGGACACAAAAACAATGAAAAATGACTTATTTGACTTTATTTTAAAGTTATAACCATTTTTAGTTTTAATAATTTGCAACTGCTTCATAGAAGGTGCTCGAAGAAGATGTCTATACGCGAATCGCTTCTTTAATAGACATTTACTAGATAACAAAACATTTTAAATATTGGAGCTGTAAATAAATTTGACGTATACCTAGAATTTTTCAGAAGATAACGAAATTCTTTGGTACGACGATTGCAAGCTAGCATTGTCTCCGTGTCTTTTATACACCACCGAAGCGGATCCCACTTATTACGGTACACCCTGTATATGTATATATATTCGTATATATACATATATATATATATATATAAATATGAAAATTTAGCTACAAACTGCTATGAAATTGAATGGTAGAATGTTTCTACCATTGCTATCTGCCCTATGGCGATGACCTAGTAAAGGTTCTGTATAATTATGGTAGCTATGATTTTGCATGTGGTAGTGACTTCATTGAAATCACTGATACTAGTAATTGATCAAGTGATAAAAATATTGTGTTTTACAAAAATTTGTAAATAATTTTTTAATAATTCAAACTTTTATTTAATGTATTACACTGTTTTGAAATATTTCTAAGAATGATAATGGACACTTCTTTTTGACTTCACTTTTTTATGCAATTGAAAGGGTTGATGTAATCAAGCTCTTTAACCCTGTAATAATCGAATTGTTTCTATCAGGGACTATCTATAAAAATTGTATTATTAAACAAAAATTATTTTTATCATTATCTATAGTAAATATTGACTAATATCTTCTTAATATGTAATCATTACACAGGACTTGGTATCTTTAATAAATAAAATTTCTCATATCTTCAGTTAAAGTTTTATGTCTCGTCGAAATATGACTATTTTAGCTGTAAACTAAGCGTTACTCTTCTGGTCTTAAACATTTAATTATCTTATTCGTAATGTTAATAAATTACGAAAAGTTTTATATTTATAAAAAAATTTCAAAACTATTTTATTAATTTATTAAGAAAATCTCCGTGATTATTAAAGTACATGACATCACGAATGTATATCACTTTCATATATACACAAAATGTAATTGTTTTATTGTAAACTTTTGTTTATCATGAATCTTTAACGTGTAAGTCTACGCATATAGGGATTCATTTATGTGCATATGTAATCAATGGCTGTGTAATTAATTCTTTAACTGTTTCACGTGCGATTAGATTTGATTTCTTTTCGATTATTTTTGTGATATTGAGATATTTAAAATATTACAAACATTCATACGGCGCTATGTTTGAGTTGTATTTCACGCATATGCACATGGAAAAATGAAAAGGAAAAATGTTAAAGAAATAATTATATTCGTACAGTTAAAGGATTAACGCTATATTGGCAAACCTTTAGAAGCACTTCCATTTTGTCGCTTTTAAGGGAGTGATTTCTTACCTGTATAATCTTTCTAGAAAGAATAAAATTCATGCGCGTATATTTTACGACTACGAAGTATAATTTTGTAAATATATATAAATATCTGTAGAGATAAAATACTCTGATATAACGCTACATAAACGATTATTGTAAAATAATTTTAAGTACTAGGATCTTTAGAAATATATTCTACCTGTTCATAAAATTTGACATGTAAGTAATAAGTAATGAAAATTGAGGATCACGATCGCTATTGCAATTAACCCTATACGAGTTTAAGAAAACTTTTTTGCAGGGTCGACTATCCGTGAGTTTATTCTTTTATTACAATACATACGATGTATTTGTTAAAGCGTATTACTGAAATGTATATAAATATTGAAACTGATTTAATGCCAGGTAATTTCGTTTGGTTTTATAACGATGTTATTAAGTATTATTATCGATAACTACTAAAATTGACATCAGTATTAATTAATATACTCATAAACAAAAGTCAGACACGGATATTCCTTTCTAATCCTTAATCCATTCGCAGAGCAATAAAGAAAAAGAAAAAAGAAAACAATAAATAACATATCAATACAATTTGTTTCAGGTTTCGACGAGCAACTTAGGATTCAAATATCGCGGTCTTAGTTTTCCCGCTCAAATGCGCGCGCAAAGATGGCGGCGGAGTCTGCGCGGATAGCAAGGTGGTAGAGTATGTGCGTGCGGGTCGTTTGCACGGCGCTGCCCATATAAGGTAATTTCCCCACGTCCTTTGCAGCGATTGGCCGGTTAGAGCGGTACGTCCTACCGATGACTAATTCCAATGAATTCCGTGTCATCGGCCGCGCTGCGCGATCGATCCGACGAGACGAGCCCTCGTATATACAACATACGTATCCTCGTCCAGATCGATCTCGCGAAACGCGCGATCTACGGACGAAACGAGCCTTTCTATAGAAATAGAGAACGAAGGAAGGGATTGCAAGAACGAGAGAGAGAGAGAAAATCCTCGTAATCGCGCCGGTTAAGAATTCAAAATTTTAACGAACGTTCTCGCGATCTTCCCGCTAAATGACGGCGCTGCCATTCTTCCTTCAACGACGAGGCAGTCGATCGCGATTTTTCTCGTTGTCGTCGAATTAATGAAAGAAAAAGAGGGAGAAAATATAGAAAGAGGTATAGGGGGGAGGGAGGTAAATGGAAAGGGATAGAAAGAGAGAAAGAGAGAAAGAAAGAGGACAAGTTTCGCAGTTGCACGAGAGGCGCAACCGGCCAATCTCGAGAGTTATCCGCCAATTGGAGTGCGCGCGCGCAGGCGTAGGAATACAGGATTCGCGGAGAGGTGAGCCGGCTGGAGAGGGAAAGGAGAGGGGGAGGGGAGCCTCCCTTCTCGTTCCTTCGTGTGTCGCGACCCCCGGCGACTGGACACACTGCGCCTTATCCAGTTCTACCCGGAGCCGAGGCCACCGCGAGTGCGTTACTTTCGAGTCGAGTCCTTCGTTTGCGCGACTCCTAAACCCATCGCTTCTCTTCTACACGACATCACGAAATGGTAAATATCCGCTAAATCGTCCTAATCCTAATAATAATAATCATAACAATAACAACCATAGACTAGCCATATCCTCCGTGATATCTTCTTCCAATCGAGTTACGCGATGAAGCGAGTATAATGTTACGATTAACCGTTGCTTGTTGTTTTTTTTTTGTTTCTTCGTAAAACCGAGTTCATCTTTCGTACGTTTCTTCGTTTGTACGTTCGTTCGTTGGAAAAGCAAACGCGCGAGCCGATTCGGTTTTGTGGTTATGGCCGCGGCGTACGCGCTGCCGCCGGTCGCCATTTCTGCGACCGGCGGATACGCCGTGCTAGCAGAACCATCCGCTCGATTATTCTCTTTCCTCGATCACGATCAATTTCTTACCTCTGTTTCCATACGAGAACGATCGTTATTCATAGGATTCTTTTACTTCCATCAAGTTATTCGGAAATTGAGAGGTTAGGGGAGATGAGTTTTCTGCCGGTCCAGCCGGGGGTCCTCCCCTTTTCATTCTTTTTCTCTTCTTACAATATCCATTCTAATACCTATCTTCGTTCCTTTTTCACGATCGTTTCTTATTTAGAAAAAGAAACAATATTACTTCTTTGTTAGATGGTAGAAAAATTTGAAAATTCGTAGTAAATGTCGTTAGTCGTTTTAGCGATCACTTCGAGCTCTCATCCAGCATTTTTTCAATCCAATATATAAATATTCAATTTGAAAGAGAATTCTCTTGAAATTCGATCGGTTTTCCGTCTTTTCCATCGCGAATTCGTTCATTGCCGTCTCTTGAACTCCCCCTCTCCAGACCACTCTCTCTCCCTCTCGCGCATAGTCTTTCTCTTTCCAGTTGATTTTTGTTACGTGCGAGCAAACCGAGCTGTCATCGAGTTTGTTCGAGCGATTCAACGAATCATCGAGGACGAGTCATCGACGTGTATCGTCGTATCGCGCGTAAAAGAGTGATTCTCTGATGATAAAATAATCTTTCATTCGAAGGTGACGTGTACCGCCTATCTTTTCATCCTGTTCCTTCGTTCGAAGATTATGTCGCTCGATAAAGACGGAAAGAGAGTGATAGAATAGATAGAAAGAGACAGATGCGGAATATCAACAAGAAAAAAGATGGGTGTCCGTTAACGATATACAAGCTCGAACGAATCGAAATGCGATCGTGGTGTGGACAAGTTTGTAAGACGGAGAGGAGTGCTTGGGAGGGAGACTGTTGAGAAGGGTGTGGAGGGGAAGAGAGGAGAGTATTCAGTATTGCCGAACGTTTCGCGCGACCATTTTCCCTTCGCTTCCTCTGATGCTCCTCCTCCTCTTACGGTAGCCTGGATATTTTCAGACGCGTACGAGACACGGCGAATAGACCCACGAGAGAGAGAGAAAAAGAGGGCCAGGGAACAAAGGTGGGACGAAGAGAGAGAGAATGCTCGACGTTTTGACATTTGGAAGCTTAGCTTTCTTTTCTAATCGAAAAACCGTCTTCTCTTCTTATCGATACTATTAGATAAATTACTTTTTTTTTCGAGATACCCAAGTTCTATGAAAAATAAAGAAAATTTTCATTCGGTTGATTTTCGACCGTAAAAAGGGCGCGCTATTTGAAATACTCTCGTGAATCGATTCTTTTTCGTATAATATTCGTTTATAATAGATGCTTCATCGAGCGAGCTTCAATTTGGATCGTAACATATACTCGAACTACTACTATTATTATCGTATTCCTATTCCGAGAAATTCTTGCTCCGCCAAAATCTATTTTTCTCTGTCGCCGCGTGCTCTCTCGTGTGCGCGTGTACTTTCGTGCGGTATTTCCCGGTCTCTTGAGTGTATATGTGAAAGAGAGATAGAGAATTTATTCAACGACGAATAACGTTGAAAACCAACAGGAAGAAGATAGATATATATATACGAATGGATTTATGAATTACCAAAGAACGGAGCACCATGAAGTTCGTCGCATTGAAAAAGGCGCGGACTGGTATATTTGAATACCATATAGAACGTGCGTGTGTGGCTTTATCTATTTTCTTGTTATTATTTTTGACAATGAATGCCGTGGTAATGAACTAGACAGTGTGCATCGAAGCAAGGAAAAATTCGAGGCGACCCCACCGTGTATAAGGAGGTCGATCGTATACATATCTCTTTCTCTCTTTTATCGGACAGTGACTCTCAAAGTCACTGACGTCTCGACCGGTCGACAGTCGATTAGTTCATTACTCAATCGAACGCATTAATCTAACGAGTTGCAATTTTTCCTTACGATTTGAATTTAAATAAAGAAAAAATATATATATATTCAATTAGGTTACTGTTATCAAAGATCCATCGAATCGACATTAAGATAGAACAGAACGAAAATGTTATCTTTCTTTTAAACTACCTAAGACGTGACTCGAATTAGTCAGTTACGGTACAACCACCGACTAATTTCTTTAACGTTTTACATAAATACCTCGTCGGAAATATTACGTTCGTCAAGTTGCTGAAGCAAAATTGTACATAAATTTAGTCGAAGGATCGAAAAGAGTACGTAATCGTATAAATCTCAACCAGGTCGTCCATTACGCTAACTTTATTCGACTTATTCTCATCTTCGTCAAATGAATACGAAATAGACATTAAGGCAAACGCGAATCACGATCGTTATAACGAGAAGTCTCTCGTTGCACTGAACACGACGACGTTCCTCTCACGATGTTATTTTTCGCATTGCCATCGTTAAACGTAGCATTCTCGAGTGACAGATAACGGATAAAGCGTGATATGATTTTCGTGAGATTGCAACGCGACCCTGAATTTAATTCTACAAATAATGAAGGACGAGTCGATGGTATATACGTACTTATAACGGTAACAATAATTAAAAAAAAAACAAAAAAAGTCACGTTCAAAGTGTAGATTTCCCTTCTACAAATGAATTTTTATCCGTGACATTGTCCTTATTCCGTTATCGGCTTTCTTCGGTCAAATTCGTTTCGCCGGTCTGGTGTAGTACGGGCGTTGGTGGGGGGAGAAGACTGTGGGGAATGGAAGAAAACAGAAAGCGGTTAGGAGATATAGATATTAGGACCGTTTGAAGGGTCAAAATAGATATGATTTAATCGTAATATACATATAACATTACTGAATAATTATTTCGATTAAATCGTTTTGCGAAAGATTGCCAAGGTAGAAAAAGACAGAAGATCGTTGCTTATCGACATATCACGAAGTGCAAGTGACCGTGAGAGAGAGAGAGAGAATCGTCTAACGATGCGCACGCCTCTGCTCGGTGAATCATCTTTCGTTTGACCTTGCGTCCCGCACGCACTCTCGTACTACTTACTTTTGTACCAACACATTAGTTTTTTTATTTATATATATATATAAAATTATGTTTCTATGTATATTTTTATACATATATATATAGAAACATATGTAGAAAACGTAAGTGAAAAGAACAAGACGTCTCTCGACTAGATAAAGCTGTAGACGCGTGCAAAGGGCGTTTACAGTACGCCCTAGAGGGAGCCAAGTGTATTCCTAACCGTAGCGTGGCACGAAATATCGACCGAGAAACTGCATCTCTCGGTGTTACTCGCTGTGTGTGTCCTTCGAACGCGCGTTTATTATCCTCTTGGTCACGATAGTCTACGCTTTCTTTTGTTTTTTTCCCCCCCACCCCTTTTCCTAGTTAGTCAGACGTCGCTCTTTTTCTCAACCATACGTGACCCGTGGTCAACGTACTCGGATTTAAAATCTTATCGATGTAAACATTCATTTGTTTTTTTTTTATTTTATAGATAAGGAAATAAATGAAGTATCTTTTTTTGTTTCAGAATTAGTAACGAGAGATTTCTTTGACATTTTGGAAGATATTTCTCAGAAATTCGAATGTATGAAAATAACAGAAATTTCGAATGAAAATATATTCACATTTACATTAATAAATGTTAGAGTCGACCGATTTCAGAAATATTTGAATTCATTTTGCAATCTTTAAAGATATGTAGCTCGGAATAATCATTAACTGATTCGAATGAAATTGACAATATAAATCTATAGAAGGCTGTTTTTAAATTTTTATTATCAGCTCAGAGTTGCAAAATGGCACCATTTTATTAATAATAAATTAGTAACTTCTATTTTCTTGCAAAATTGATATGTTTTCCCCAAAATGATAAACAAATTTTACTGCTTTATAGTGTCGGAATACTTGAAGGAGTAAATATATATAATTAATACATTATTAATAAATATATCGATGAATACTGTAAAATCTACATACGAAAAGTCAAGAAGAAAAATAGGATAACGTTAGTCAAAATCATTCCAGTCTTTGTCTCGTCGTTGGCTGCCTTTCGAGGATCAATAAGTTTAGTTTCTTTGATTCGAAGAACCGATAGTCGTCTCTGTTTCGCACTGTCTGACTTGGTTGCGGCGAGGAAACAATGCACGCTTTTATTGTCTCTCTCACTCTCTCTTTCCTTTTCTCTCTTCGTATACCAGGCTGTGACTCATTGCTACTAAGCGACAACACGTTAACAGCGACGAGAGATACCCAACGTCGATCAAACGCCAACGTGTAATATTCGTGAATACGGTCGTTTTTTTTTATCATTTCTTTAAAACAATTTTATCTTCGATAAACTTTCCCATACATTCGGCTCGTTAAATTCTTTTCATTAATTAAAATAAAACAAAACTCGCATATATTAGGTTAGAAAGCGTCATTTTAACAAGGCAATGTTACAAAGTTTCTCGATCGTTTCTATACGATAATCCGAGAAAGCTTATTTCCAAATCGATGATTTTTCAGAGGAACTCGGACCTTTCACTCTGTATTCTTTAATAAAACGATGAATTAATTCGTTAGTAACCTGTAAAACATCGAATCGATCAAACTTTTTATTAGTTTGAATTATCGATAAGTTAACGACCTGCCTTATCGATCGATGGTAAATGTTGACGTAAGAAACTGAAAGAAAACTTTGCGAACGTTTGTAATTATCGGTAATTTATAAATGTTTACACAGATTTTCGCGCTCTCTTCAAAGTTCTTCACTGTCGTGGCACGTGTTCGAGTGGTATAACTTTAGAAACTGATCGTCGAATCTCTTTTAGCAAGGAAATTCGTGCGTGGGTTGTATTTATTCCTGTACGCCACGTTTTTCCGCGAAATCAGCTTTCAACAAACGGAATCGTGCAAATGATGATATCTTGTCGATATTATTACATCGTTTATAATAACATTTCCGTTAAATTAATGTATTGCTTTCTTTGAAATTTGTCCTCTTATCGTCTTTTTGAAAAATTCTTTCTTAATAATAATAAAAAAAAAAAAAGGAAAACAAGTCTGGTATCGTCATCTTCGTGATATCGACACCAACAGGTGCGATTCATTTATATAAACAACGTTTTCATTTCACGGTTATGCAACTGTGGCTCTTCTTGTTTCGTACTCGTCGATTGCCGATCTAACGTTTATTTAAAATCGTTGAAAAATTCTTAACTTTATATGTTCGAGCAAATTGTTTAAAAAAAAAAATTCTATTTCTTTCCCCAGGCATCAGGAGTAACTGTGGCGGACGTCTGCAAGACGACGTACGAAGAAATAAAGAAGGACAAAAAACATCGATACGTGATTTTCTACATTAAGGACGAAAAACAGATCGACGTCGAAGTTATCGGACCTCGCGACGCGGCCTACGATGCTTTCCTCGAGGATTTGCAGAAGAGTGGAAGCGGCGAATGTCGTTACGGCCTTTTCGACTTCGAATATACCCACCAGTGCCAGGGTACTTCCGAAGTAAGCTGCTGGAGATTCTACCCCCCCTCCACTTCATTTTTCATTTGACAAAAATATATTTTTAAAAATCGTATTCTATGAGAAATTTCGAGTGGGATACGTGGTTCAAACGAATTATAACTCGTCTACGAGCACGCTAGCTGTAAATTGTCGCATGACTCACATGTGTTGCATGTTATCGAAGCTCATCTACACCTGTGCAGAAAAAAATGGCTAGTCAAGATTAGAGCCAACTCGTGAACAATCATTTCTAAAATCCTCGGTGGTCTCCTTTAAAGGAGAAAGTACTCGGTTGGGTGACGTTATCGTTGGTAAAAATAAATGAAAGCGATAAGTAGGATTAACATTTGTCCGAGTTTTATTAGAATTATAAAGATTAGTAGATACATTGTAGTACTATCTTTTGTCGTTTGGTACATATGCCTGTGTGTCATGAATCGATATGATCATCAATAATGCAACCGATTATATGACTCTTTCTTTCATTTTTCAGGCTTCCAAAAAACAGAAACTCTTCTTGATGTCGTGGTGTCCCGACACGGCGAAAGTGAAGAAGAAGATGTTGTATTCGAGTTCGTTCGATGCTCTGAAGAAATCCTTAGTCGGTGTGCAAAAGTATATACAGGCGACAGACCTTTCGGAGGCCTCCGAGGAAGCTGTCGAAGAGAAGCTTCGAGCCACTGATAGGAATTAGGAGTACTCCAGCGAATCCAAAACTATTGCTATTATTGAGAGAAATCAAGCGAAAAAGAAAAACACAATCTCCCTTTCCCCAACTAAAAAAAAAAACAAAAAAAAACAGCAGCAGCAGCAGCAACAACAACAGTGCTCTTTACTCTCGTCGTATCGAAGGTTCACGTTTTTACAGATTTTTCACTTTAAAACGACGCCCATCGTCGAGTGTTTACGCTGTACACGTGCTATCCCCGTGTTTAGTCATCACAAAGTGGAGCGTAAATATTTAACGCGAACGAGAATCGAAATTCGAAAATAATAAAAAAAAAGAGAACACGTAAGGAATATTAAAAAAAAGAAAGATCGCCCTTTTCATACTGCGGACGGTTGTGTGAATTTCTCTGATATGATAATATTAATATTATACTATTATTATAATAATTGTAAGGTAATCGCTGTAAAAGAATAAGAACAGTTTACAACCAACAGTCAAGCAGTAAGGATGGAAGCATTACATTTTTGTCACAGGATGTATAATGTTTAAATTAAATTCATTTCATAATGATTTTCCCGCGAGTTCCTTCCTTAAGTGTCCTGGATTAGAGGATTAGTAATTAATCTCGTGTGATCTGTATTGTATTTTTTTTCTTGTCAGTCGGTAATGTCATTTTACTTTTTCTCTTTTGTTAGAAGTTCAATGACTTGGTCTTTTTTATATTTTGAGAAATACAAGATTTTTTTTTAAAATTTTGTCATGTTGAATGTTATTGCTATACGTAGGTATCAACGTGAACGTTTTTATCGACTATCCATAATATCTTGATATTTTACAGACGGTAAAGTAGAAAGTTATCTTATCATGGTACAATAATTAGAACGTTGATAAGGACGGAAATGTTTAAATTACGAAAAAAAAATTGAAGGTATTTTACTTTCGAATAAAATAATATTATGTAAGATCGACATGATAAGAAATTGATCACGCATTACATTAATTCCATTAATCCATATTCTATTCCATCATGTAACATTATACTTATAATCTTACAAGCTAATTACATTGGATATGCATATAATATGATTTTAATTTGTACATACAGTGCAACTAAAAAAAAAAACATGTATATTAGAATCCGTGTCTATCCTAATATAGGATGAAGATAAACTTGCAATTTCGTCGGCACTTGCCATGGTATGCATTGTGACGAATTTTTTTCTCTCTCACACCAAATAACACAGTTTTCGTATTACAAAGTATTACACAGGTATCCCATAGTCCATTATAATCTCATAATTGAGAAAAACAAAGCAAATGAAACGATCAAAGCACCGTTCTTCACAGAAGAACATCCATTGTTACCCGTGTCCGTGTTGGAATGTTGAGACATCGATGCTAGTTGTATGACTGTGAAAGTTAGAACGTTTAATTAAACGTAATGCTTCCATTTTGTAAGAACAACAGCAATTACTAGCAGTAATAATCATTACCATTGTTGATTTTTTCGTCTGGTTCGACGTCATGCGTTTTGTAGTAGTCTTCGGTGTCGGGAGCTTAAAGAAAATCAAGATGGTGATTTGAAATTTGGACAGTTGGAAATTTTCATTAAAAAAATATGTAATTTTTTATTACTCACGAGCACCTTCCGTAGAAAATCGTATTACTTTGGATGGTTTGCTCAGTCCGTAACGATTTCTCGAGACCACGTAGGCCGCATAATGGGTGGCTTCTGACAATCCCGTCAAATTGAAAGATCGAGAATGGACTGGCCCGATCGAGTTGCTACTACTGGGTATATAAAGTTCTCGCCATTTGTAGGGTATACGTACTGGTAAATTGATAACCGTTCTGGGAGTCTTCTGTACACAGCAAAATACCAATTACATCAATTGGATGGATCATATCGTTGTCAGTTACAATGAAAGGTTCAACCACGATTACGACGTTTCCGTTCTTAATACGATATATCAAACTCGATTTTTAGAGCCATCGTGCTTCGAAAATTTTGCAAAAGTAATTAAATATATGAACTGTTTATTTTGAAAGTGGTAATCTAGAGGAAAACTGTGTTTACCCTAGAAAGATAGCTATGAGTCATTTTTTCCACAATTGTGGAAAGGATTGACACATATCATTTTCAAGCTAAACTGTGCAACTACAGCACCTTACCCTTCTTCCCTTATATTTATTTACATTTGCTTTTAATATTTAATTTTATCATGAACAATTATTTTTTGTAAACAAAATATTAAAAATCTATTTATTTAACATTTAGAAGGACGAAGTTGCGGTATCTGTACTATCTCAAGCCACGAGTCGCTATTGTATATTTCATGAATGATTATATTTGAATAGCTGCCATTTTGGCAAATCTCCCCCGTAACATTGTAAATGCATATCGCGAAATTGGAGATCCGAAAATCAAATCGGTGGTCATGTCGAATCCTATTAATTACGAAATTGTACACCTACCCAGTACTGACGAAAGGAGAATTGATATTCGACGATAGGGGTATAAGAGTCAACCTCCCAAATGAAATTATAGGCTGTATTCGAGATACTCCTGACTTCCTTGAACACAGCAGGATTCGCTACACCTGATAACTCGATCGCAGCTTCGGTGATACCCAAGGAATTCGATGCTCTGCAGATGTAAAATCCATAGTCCTCGGTTATCACGTTCCTTATCACCAAGCTGTGATTGTGGAGTACATTGTGCTTGACTATTCGAGCTGAGTAGGGTATAGTCGTGTTCATGAAGTACCATTCAACCTGTGAAAGCGATAACAGGGTTCTATTTATGTAAGATTTTAAGAGGATCAACGGGATCGTGTTTTTTTTTTCGTGGCAATGTTATATCGGAATAAACGGAATTGGTATAAAAAGTCAAGCCATAATCCTTTTCGAGTCTTTTTTTCCGTAACCATCGTAAGTCACGTTTCCAACGAATCGATTTGTCACGTACTACCGGCTTTAAGGGATAACGCTGAGAAATTGCTTTGCGGCTCGAACGGAGCTTTCATTTAGTTACCGCTCGTGCTAGGAGAGCTACTCCTTCGAAGGAAAATTGAGAGGAACGAAAAGGACTTTGGAATTAGTATAGCAAATCTATCGATTGGGAAAGAGGTCAGAACCTAGAAGAAGGACAACTCGTAAAGGGTGGTAAGGACACGATCGATTTATGTAAACATAGATCTAGAAAACTGTGGAGGAAGATAATAGAACAGGATGGATTATACTTAAGTCGATAACATCTATGTATCTATTATTTTTTAATAAAACCTAAGAACCTTTGGGGACAACTTAACGTTACAAAGGGTTTACCTTAGTCTCTGATCAAGGATTCACCTGGCAAGTTAATTTGTAATGAGAGGTATAAAAAGGACTTTGGAATTTAATCAGTGAGGTTAAGAACAAGTCCAAATTTCTGAATTGTGTAAATCCAAAACTCGTACTGTTCTTAATCTCACCGATTCGATTGATATCACAAATCTATTGATCGAGAAAGAGATTCAAAGAAGAAAAAATGAAAGGACAATTCGTGAAGGACACAATCGATTCTTCAATTATATCAAGCTATCTCACAAATGTTATCTGTCAATATTTACCTAAACATAAATCCTTATCTAGTAAAACGACGAAGGAAGATAATACAGTAGAATTGATTATACATATCTCAATAACATCTACATATCTATTATTTATTAATAAAAAGAACTTAACGTTAAAAAGAAAAAGTGCTTACCTCAGCTTCTGGCCAAGCATTCACCTGACAAGTCAACTGCGTTCTGATTCCAGGCGAAGCATGAACCCACGGTCTGGATACCACGATCTGCGGTTTATCTACAATACCCCAAACCATATTTTTGCAAGAGTCAAGACAATAACTAAGATGTATACCACGCGACTTGGGTCTTCAAGACTAGCAAACAATTTGTATTTACGTACTGGCATTAAATGTCAACGTAATGAGAGCAATTGGACCGTTCCTATGTACCTAACCATATACGTATGCACGTTCGAGCGGAATACTAAGGAGACCAATGCGCGGCAATTTGCTAATTTAATTATAATCGTTTACTGTGCAGAGAGCGAAATACAATTTTGCATGATTACATCCGCGAAGCGAGGATATAATTAAAGTAGCCCGATTCGTGGATAGGTACGCGTAGAAAAAGAGAGATAGAGAGATGCGAGGGACCCTGTTGTGCATCTCAGCGTGGAATTTCGTAATACTCTTTGCCTGACCCCTTCAACCATCACCCCCTACTACCAAGACTTGTATTTTTTTTCTATACGTTTTACATCTACAAAGGAGTGGCTTTTGCGAAAGCTGTTAAAATAACTTGCGTATATTCTTTTCATTCTCTCTCTCTATCTTTCTTCCTGGACGTTGGGTAATATAAAAATTCTGGAAAAACGTAATAGCATGCAATGTTAAAGTCTCTTTCGTATTTTAGACAAATAAGACAAATGTCTAGGGCCTATCATTCGATGGGGTCCGATGAAGCCTTGCGCTTGTGACAATTTATTCATATATTTTTTGTTATATTATACTAATTATTTTGATAACAAACGCTTCTCTAGTTTTTGGACTAAATTGCCAATAAAGAAAAAAAAAATTATGGGGCCCTGATTCACATTTTGTCTAGGGTATGCTGGAGGTTTAATCCGGTGCTGCGTATTCTTCTTTTGTTATAGTTTTTATCTTTATTAGTTGTTATGTGTTTCAGTTCTTTTGAATGTTAGTATATTTCTTTTTATTGTTGTTCCTTGACTCACAATTTATGCGTAGATCTATGGTCGCAGATGCGGGCTCGCCGATCCCATTACTGGCTTTACAGGTGTATTGTCCGGTGCGATTAGGATGATCGGCGTAAAATCGTAAATGTCGTCTGTTTGTCAGTAATGGTATTTCTCCGTCCTGGAAAGAAATAGAAAAAAAATTGGGGTCAAAGATTTGACCCAAGAACTGAATAAAACAATGAAAAAAAAAAAAATTTTATTATGTGTACTAAAAGGACAATAATAAGAATATTTTGTTATTGGGATAAGTGAAACTAAATAATAAAATAAATGGGTCAAATTTATAGCTACATACATACTGACAAGTGAAACTAAATAAAAGCTGGTAAAATAATAAAAAAAAATCAAATAATGAAAAATCAAATCTTGTAATAATAAAATATGGACAGTTTAAGGCACGACAAGTGTTTTACAAATGAAAAAATGGAAAAAAAAATTAAAAATCGTGGGAAAGGGATCGTGTTTAGTAAAGCTATTTTTTTCTCGAGTAAAGAAAAATTTATCGATCACCTTCGTCCACCAAGTGACGGTCGGGACAGGAGAACCCGTTACAACGCAATCCATGTCAACTTCCTCCTTCAAATTAACTTCCAGTTCGCCGGATGCAGGCACCGGGCTAACGCTCGGTGGATCTGCAAGAAGAAACGGGAAGATGGGGAAAAAGAAGCGAGAGTTTTGCCTGACCGTAAACTTTCTGGGGCGTGACGGTGATATCCATCGTGCCTTACCGTCATCCATCCTCCTTACGTATCATCATCGTTCGATGCTCGTTTTAGAAAGATGAGAGCAATGTAGAGAGACTGGGATACGTAGGAGAAGTGAGAAATAAGAAGAAAACAAAAAAATATAGGAAAGGAAAAATTGGACATGGTGAAAGAACGAAAAACGAAATTCGATTTTACCGAGGGGAACATATCCAAGGCTTTCAACGGATTTTATTCTCGTTGCTTCGACCTCCGAGCCTCTCTTCCCTTCGTTATGTACGATCGTATATGTACGTTTGTCTGGGTGTAAACGCGTGTGTTAGGTCTACAGGGTGAATCATGGACGCTGACCACTTTTTTTGTACTTTTCAATTTATTTCTTACCCTTGTTTTATAGAGTATATAACGTATTAGTAAGAAGTAGGAATTACGGTCGTGAGTTTTCCAATAGATTTGATAAGTCAAGTAGAAAACGATCATTTTCCAAAATCTATCCGATTTGGTCAGATTACGCGAGACTCACCCTGTATATTCTCGAAATGGTATCACAATTTCACGAAAGCCTAGGAATTCCACGGAGACTCGTGACAAAGAAAAGGTTTCATCGGTCGCTTTGTAAATTCGCGCGTACACCGCGTCCCTTTGTTTTTTCTTTCTTTTTTTTTCTTCTCTTTTTCGCGAATCGTGGCAATAGCGATCGGACCCTCGTGACTACTGCTTCCTAGGGATTACGACGATATGCTAATGACGAAAGGGGAGAGAGAAAAGTATGGTGCTCTGATCGATGAAACTTTTCGAATCCCTCATCGACACGCGAACGTGGTTGGTGGGATGATCAATCTTTTCAAATGTCTTTCCCACCTTTTGTTTTACTACGCGAGACATTTAAATCGTGACATTTGAATATACCGATACTTAGGGGTTATCGAAAAAAAGTTTGAACATTTTTTGCCTTTTTTTCTATACAGGTCGAGTCGAATCGTTTTGAAGAAAATGACAGCGTCAAATCGATCTTCTTGTTTCTTTTACGCGAAAACTTCTTTTTTTTTTTTCCATAGTAAATATCTCTTTTCCAAGTTAGTAAATAAAAGTATACGCGAGAACGGAGACTTTGGTATTGACTCGGGCCAGTATACAGGGTGATCCATCTAAATGTAGCCACCTAAATATCTCCTTTATTTGTGATGTCATAACAAATGTTTTGAAAATAATGACCTTGAGAAAATATAATATTTGCAAAGAATTTATCTTGTGATATCTACCATTTACATTCCATTAAAAATATTTGTTACGTCATCACAAAGAAAGAAGATATCGTAGGTGGACCACTAAGTCCACAGGATCAAGACGTAGAAAATACTTATTTCGGATAGTGGCACGACGTACTCACACAAAACTTGGAGATTGTGCACCCGAGTAACGAATCCCCAAGGAATCGGCCGAGATATCAGACACACGTACTCTCCCGTATCTTCTGGCTGAACGTACGAGATCTCTAAGCTTCTGTTGGGCCAAAGTCGAAATCTTTCTGGCAACTCAAGACGAGAATTATTGCTGTCGGCAAGGGGAATACCGTTGCCCCACCATTTCACTTTGGTTTGTTGACCTGAATGAATGGATCAAAATTCAGACTTGACGGGAAACCACAGATTAATTAAAAAAATATTAGCTCCAGTCATTGAGTACCTAGGTACCCAATGTTAATATTTTTAATAATTTTTTCCAACGATCAGAACAAATATTTACAATACAATAATTGTCTATTTTATTGACAACTACAATTGATATACAATAGAAATTATTCACAATCGAACGAGTGTCCCAATTGTGGAAAATATCAAACCCTTAGTCAGGAACAATCATATAAATTAATTGACGAAGAAAAAAAAAAGTTCTTTACTCATCGAATAAAATAGATCCAAAATTATCGTCCGGATATGCGGGTTTACGGTGGAACGAGCGATTTTACGCTGATTACTCACCAGTTTCTGTCGCGTAGCAGGGTAACAAAACTGTGGTATTCGCGAAGGCCTTCACCTCTGGCGTGGTCTTCGTCGAGCTACTTTTCGATGTGGCCTGTACTCCTAAAAAATACGTGGAGAAGAAAAAAAGAAGAAATAATTATACGACCCCAATGCCATGTTTTTTTAATAATACAAGGACGATCTTGGGGGAGTAAAAGATAAAGGACGAGTCCCAGACGCGATTTTCTTATTCGCACGCGTACCTCGGCATGAGTATCTTGTACGTTATCGGGTAATTATGCAGACGGTGTCCTCTTATAATTAGATCAAGTTTTACACAGGTGAAATAGTCGACCTAACGAAGTTCGCCTCGGGTGTATTGTTAATCTCCAACTCTGCGAGTTATTACCACGCGGATGTTCTCCGTTCGATAATATCATGATTAAATTTCTTATCATCTTACACGGTGAAGTTAATAGTCACTCTCTCTCTCTTGTGCGCACTTCATCTAATTGAATATGAAGTACACGTACGTGTTATATAGTGTTAAAAATTCATGTCAGAGGAATTCCAAATGTAACTAAAATATATTATAAAGTAGGTACTCCTCGAGAGGTACAGTCAATGGTGATATGGACCAAAAGAGAAAATGTTATGGTTTAAGTAGTAGGAAGGATAGGATATGGTTTTGATAAGAGATCAAATATTCGAAGATTTACAATGGATAAAAGGAAATTACAGAAAAAAAGAGAGGTGTCAATGGTGATATGGACCAAAAGAGAAAATGTTATGGTTTAAGTAGTAGGAAGGATAGGATATGGTTTTGATAAGAGATCAAATATTCGAAGATTTACAATGGATAAAAGGAAATTACAGAAAAAAAGAGAGAAGTGTCAATGGTGATATGGACCAAAACTAAGAAAAGAGTAAATGTTATGGTTTAAGTAATAGAAAGGATAGGATGTAGTTTTGATAAGAGATCAAACATTCGAAGTTTTACAATCCATAAAGGAAATTACAGAAAAAGAGAGAGGTGTCAATAATGATATGGACCAAAACTAAGAAAAGAGTAAATGTTATGGTTTAAGTAATAGAAAGGATAGGATGTAGTTTTGATAAGAGATCAAACATTCGAAGATTTACAAAAGAAATCACAGAAAAAGAGAGACAGATTTCCGTAAGAATCGATCGAGCAAACACGACGGATAAGAAGAGCTTACTCTTATCACGAGAAAACGATCCTTTTCTCGGCTTACCTATCGCGAACAAGCAGATTATCCAGTAGAAAGGCACCATTCTCGATCGATAACGACAAAGATTTTCTTCTTTGAGCAAGGAAAAACCACCCACGCGCGTATGAAAGTAAAATGGTATATATTACTCTCGATGGGTATATCTCACGTGCGATCTCGTGGACTTTTCAGTAGGCACTGATCTTGCTTCCAAGATGGGGAGATCCCCGCCTTATTGGATCTTAACGCACACATACGTCTGAGTGCACGGGTGAGTCCCTCCTGCTCTCTTGTAATTATGACCACTTGGCCATTGTGCGATTCAAAGACGCTCATGTTACACGCCGTTAGGACTAACAGTTGGTTGGCCCCTCATTCTTTTTTATTTACTTTTCTCTGGTAATTTTAAAAGAAGACTTTGTCTCCGATCGTTAATCAAATCCAAACTTTTATATTTCTTTCGAGAGACATATAAAAATATTTTAATTATAGATAAAAATGTCTCTTCCGTTCTTTGAAGGAAAATATTTTCTATTGAATGACGGATAGAGTGTGCAAGGGATATGAAAAACCTTTTAACGAACGTACCTTTACGATATAACGAAGAGAGAACGAGTAGCAGAAATTCGTTTATAACTTAAGTAACGGAGAACCTTCGTTAGACCATCGTGAAAATGGCGCTAGAGAAGTTGAGTGTACACGTATAGGGGCGCGGGGTATACACCCGTCCAACACCAAAGGCATTCTTCTATAATTTGTTCAATTTACGCACCGACACGCACCGTACATAGAGTCATTCATCGAGTTATCCATTAAATCGTTAATCTAATATGCCTTTCGCCGACGACGGCCTGTTTTTAAAAGGTTCCCCATAGCCCCGACAACAATTCGTCTGCGCTTCTTTTCGAGACGCATGAATGAAATGAATGGAGCTTCGAAAGTACCTATAAAACGACTAAACAATTTTACTTTTAATTAGTCTGATAAATGATTCGAACGGTGATAGATAAAATTGATTAGATCAACATACCATACTATCGTATATTCGATGAATTACCACGAATTGTGCAAGATATGTAAAGTAGCACGTTGCAAATTGTTACCGATTCTCTTTGAATAGGCACGTGCCAGATATTCCTGTAGTAGTAACTGCCAAGAGCAACCCAGAGAGAATTATATTAAGCATTCCATAGTTTCCGCAGTGGAACAGGCGGTTTTCATTCTCCGCGTTTGGTTCCTTGGCTTTGCTCCATTCCATCGGAACAGATTTTCGATAAAAAAAAAGTCCTGAGTAACAATTAAGTCGAGATCCAAGAAATTTTTTATTGTTCGAACAAGATAGCTCGTCATTTTAAATGAAATGGGAAAATTTAAGGAATTTTCTGTTCATTGAAAATTTCGTAGTTAGGTATACGTCGAAATACGGAATTTATCACATATTTCTACGCACATATATACTTACAGCTAGTTTCCTTGACGTATCTATAACGACGTATCACGGTACACGCTTCGATGGAAACGTGAATTTCTCTCGGTTGATACTCACCGAGTAAGAATCGTTAGAGCGAAGATCTTTCTGATAATATTATACTCTGAAATATAATTTTGCCTGTAAATACATTCGACGAAAGTGGAACGAAAGGGATTAAGGGCCTTGATATCGTAATAGTTCTCTCTCTCTTTTATTCTTCGACGTTGATAACAACGATATCGAAATCTCTCGACGAAATCGAATGGCTAGAAAGCTTGGAAAAGGAAAGAATGGCGGAAGACTGGAAGGAGTAGGCATAATGGGAATATTATAGTCTACTTGGGAGGCATTGTCGCTGCAGGCCAATCATCGTGCTGCATTGTTCGCGTATTACAGTGGATACCCGTCCAACCCGTTCACCACTGTCAATTTATTGATAATGCTCCTGATGCAGGCTTAAATCTCAACCGAGTCTGATTCGATCTAACGACCAGCGTTAGTTCAATATCCTTAAGTAGATCAAATACCATTGATACCTTTCCTTATCTCTAATTATTAGTATAAATACAGTAGAACCTCGATTATCCGAACTAATTGTGTTCAAGAAACTCGGATAATCGAATAACTCACGTTATAATTAAATTTCATATGAAAAATTAGGATTTTTTATACATCTTTTTGTCCTCGTAAATTGCATATTTTTTTTTAACGTTAATAACACTTCCTTGTTCGTTATACCATGTGATGATTATTTCTAATGCTGCGATTGGTTAACCAATATTTAGATAATCGAGATTCTACTGTATATCAACTGTATCATTGAGATTGTTACGATGTTTACTTTTTTTTTTTGTAACCATTCGAAAGCTTTTATCGTCATCACCTTTTTTTACCTTCTCGCTTTCTCTCTTCATCTCTTTTATCGTTTCAACCGTATATATACCTACCCACGTCTGCAATAAAATCTTTCCTTACGATTCGTTGCTAGTAACGACTTTTTCTCTCTCTCTTTCTCCCTCTTTTACACCTCGCGATTCCTTCGCGTCTCTTTCTTTTTGCGAACTATCGAGGAACCTGTGACAAATTGCGCGAGCTGCCGACGGCGACGTGCAATGTCCCCGTGGCACTGTCTTGCGCCAGAAAAATAGACGGGTCCGGCTCGTTCTCGCGGCAGCGGACGGCACGACAGAGAGACGTGTAGGATATTCGAGATTGATTTCGAACGTTCAAAGGTTATACCGACGCCAAAATCATTTTCATCTTCTCGAGCATTGACAGCTTGTGTTTTTTGTGATCGATAAAAAAGGGTGCTTTGATCTCGACTATTTTAATCTAAGGAAGATTAGACAAATTGCACGAATATATTTCAGTATTTTAACATATGTCTTTCAAAAAATATTGTTAGTCAGGTTAGATTGAAATGTGATATCTAAACCACATAGTCATTATTATATTTATTTATATTTATTATTATATATAGGAGAGACCGGGGCTAAAAGTCCCAGGGGCAAGTTGTCCCAGTCGTAGTTTTGGTATCTTAGGATGGAAGGGGAAACGCGTCCGGTGCATCGTGTACAGGTCTTAGTGAGTAAAAAAAAAGTGTAGTGGTGGTCGTTGTGTTTAGTCTTCCCTGGTTACTTCAAGAGACGAATTTATATTTCGATAAGTTCAATTCTACTTTGGGTACGTTACTTAAGCATCTCTAGGCACTAATGAAAATCGATTGCACACGAGTTCACACATGTAATAGAAAGAGAATTTAGTCAGTTTCATTTCCTTGCCAGAATTTTTTAAAAACTCCTTGATCTGACTGAACTATTACCCGAGAAACAAACCTATGAAAACGAGGCAAGTTGTCTCACACGTCGAGGTAAGTTGTCCCGACAATGAGATCTGGGACAACTTGCCCCGTCCTCTTTTTTTGCTGTAACGTTTGTTTTTATCATTAGTTTTCGACAGAATTCAGGTTTTCGGTCATGATGCATACATCAGGATTTTTGTCAAAAATCAATGCATCTCGAATTTGCCCGATCAAATACTCGTTCGACAGAGGAAAGTCTCTTCTTTACGAAATTGCAAGTCGCGTTTCGATAGGATGACTGGTTGGAAAGATACAGCAGTTTTAAGCTTGAAAAAGACCCATACTCCGACACTTAAAAGATTAATTTCTCATCACTGCTTAACGATATCGAAAAACGGACAACGGAATATTATTCTGCATGCTTTTATCTTTAAAATGAGCCATTAAACATTGAAATCGGCGGTGGTGACCTTTTTGGCAAAAATCATGATGCATAGGTCAGGATTTTTGTCAAAAATCGAAGTATCTCGAATTTGCCCGATCAAATACTCGTTCGAAAGAGAAAAGTCTCCTCTTTACGAATATGCAAGTCGCGTTTCGATAGGATGACTGGTTAAAAAGTTACAGCAGTTTAAAGCTTCGAAACGACCCATACTCCGACACTTAAAAAATTTATTTTTCAACACTCCGCAACGATATCGAAAAACGGACAACGGGACAGTATTCTGCATGCTTTCTTCTTTAAAATGGACCATTAAACATTGAAATCGGCGGTGGTGACCATTTTGGCAAAAATCATGATGCATACATCAGGATTTTTCGTTGGAAACCTTGGAAAACTTGCCTCATGGCGTGAGACAACTTTCCCCGCAGCGAGGCAAGTTGTCCCAAAAAACTCGTTTGCTTAAAATAGAAAAAAAAACGTGTTAAAAACTTCTCAATGCAAGCGGAAAGATTTCTATGTATTGCTAAGAAGTTGAACTTTATGATGGTCACCAAAAAATTCGAAAATATAAGCTACAGAAATCTGTAGAAACAAAAAACCTAAAATTGGGACAACTAGCCCCGGTCTCCCCTATATATAGCGACAGAAAATATGGTGGAGTTGCTGGTAGGTGAATCAAAGACTTTGCGAATACACAAAAAATTTCACTGTATTATCTTCAAAATCGGTCTTGTTAACTCACACTTGACACCGAGTACAAAAAGTTAAAGTCAAATTTTCTAATATCTAATTTCCATTCTAACTACCCCAATTTGATCACGTGTACAGTATATTACCCTAAATTTAATCGAGACAATTCGAATCGATCGTTTTATCGCGAATAAATAATCTTTTTAATCGTACGTGTCTTTCCGGTTTTCACGTGCAGCACATCCGTTCCCATTGGGAAGCCGTAAGACGATACTACTTGGTATTACGGGGCTACTTTCATCTTAGCTTTTCAGTCCTGGCTAAAAGGAGGAGGCTGGATGAGGGAATAAAGGAGAGATGGTGAATGTAATCCCTCTTCGAACTGTGCGAGCCCGTACTTATTCGTGGTCCACGTGAATATACTTAATCCTCGTCTCGTGAAAAAGAGAGAAGAAAAGAGCTTCTTAAAATGCTTCTCAATTACCTCGATACATCTATCGAATTCACCCGTTTAAGGTGGCCGTCTCTTTAATCGGATTTTAAAATGAATTTACCGAAGCATCGTTCGCGATAAAAGCCATCGCCCTTAAACGGTAAATCCGGTGTCCCGTTGATTGCAAAAACGGTGGATGCCTTTAAAAGCATTTACGAGAAGGAGCATCTTCTTGTCTTTCTTTTTTTTCTGGGTTTTACGACCCAGGTAAGCAGTTAAGTATATAGATTCGTTTCCCTTGCAAGGAAGAAAAAAATCTTTGTAACTTTTTATTCGTCTGGAATATCGACACAAATATCTACGAGTTGTTTAGAATTTACGAGCAAGGGAATATATATATGTAACAAAATGTGCAACATCTGGTGTAGTAAAATTTCTTTTATGGGGTCCGTGCAACCCCTCTCGCAGTCTCCTTTCTTTCCATTGCTACCCCTCGAGGGCAACCACCACGCTCGTTACCCCCATTTATGCCAGCGAGTTGCACGTATAATTAGGTTAAGTTTGACCGTAAAATAGACGTGTATCCTGCTATGCTTCTCCTACGCACTCTTGAATAATGTCAATCCGTTGTTACACCGTTCCAACTTGACGGTTTCATTTTTAAAGGTCTACTTTCTTGCTTTGAGAACCACTCGAGTAAATGTCATGGATACTTTGAACGAAATTCAACATGATTTCACTTTGGAAACGGGTGTTGACACTCAAATATAGTAATCATATTTACCAGACCTGTTTCAAGTCTAATGACGAGTTCGAGGGTTCACGTGTCCGGATACAAATACGAGTCTTACCATCGTAAAATATTATTAAGTACTCCGAAAGACGGTGGTAGTTAAACTAAAAGTACGTTATAGCTTTTAAACTTTGCCCTTGGGTCCGAGGGATTAAAGGAGACGGCTGGGTCATCAAGAAAGATAGAGAAAGGACTAAAGAGTTGAGAGAGTGTAGAAACGAGAGGATACGTTGAAAAGGTGGGAAAGGATGCCGAAGGAGTGGAGGAACGAAAGGCAAGAAGACTTTATTCAATTCCGGCGCAACTTTCTCGGAGGAAGCAATTCAAACAAAGAGAAGTGGACTGAAGAGGGTGAGATAGCGGAACGGGTAGAGGGTTGACGGTATCCTCATTGTGAACGGCTCATAAATATCTACGATTCGCCGAGTTTTGTGTACTCGTAGTTAAACGAGTAAATAAGCGAGAAACTTTGACTGGTACGTTCAACGAGAATAAAAAGAATGTATTTGCTATCAGATACGACATAAATTTTGGCCTAGGTATTCCTGGGTCAAGGCCGTGTTTGTTTAATAACTGAAATCCCTCGATGTGAATATTTTCCCTTTCTATCGAGAGAAAAACAGGAAGCTGCGAAAGAGAAGTTTAAAGGGAATATTCCGAGTAATTGCTTTTTCCCCCTAGGTAAATCCAAGTATTCCTTGGCTCGTTGCGTGTCTCTTATTAGCTTTTCATAATAAAATCATTCGGGTTCCTTTGTCCTCTTTCGTCATGCCCTCGAGGCGACGAGATTTTCATTCGAGCTAACCTTTGTTGGTTGTTTACATCTTTCAAGAAAGGTTAATATTCGCGTCCCGGTGAGGCACGCAGTTGTTCGTTGCATAGTATTTGAATTTGTCGGCTGTTACGAGTCCGTTTTGTAGAATTTCGGTCCAGTGAAAGAAAGTTACGTAGTTTTAGTGTACGAATGTGTGCGTATAGAACATTACGAGCAGCAGACAGTAGCTAAAAAGTCATGCTTTAATTGGTACTAATTTACTGAAGTACCGGTTCCCAAGTGAGCTATCGTGCGGTCGAGTCGTGTTTACGGAGGACTCACAAAGGGGTGTCCGCTGCTTAAGGTCGGAAGTGAGTTTAATTGCAAAGGTCGCACTGGAAGTTATTCTATTCGCGTGAGTCCTAAGTCGTTCGATAAGAATTTTCTGATGATAGATCATTCACATTTCTGATAAGATTCAATTCCAATTTGTATTTGTAACATTCAATATAAGTACAGAGTCCAGAGTTCATCCTTAGTCCAAGCATTAGTAAGTAACAAAGTAGTCAGAATCTAACAAAACACCTACAGCCCACCATAAAAGCTTTAATTTGCTTGCAACAAGGTAGACTACCTCTTATAGAGATTCTACTATTTTGGAGATAGAAAAAAAGGTTGGTTGGTTGGCTCATAACAAACAAAATTTTTTTTATCACGTAAGTGTTTGATAGGGTCACCTTGTATATATTCAATGCAATGACTCCAATTTGTTTTACAGAATTGATGTTCAACAGCAAATTCTTCCACCGAACGATTAATCACCATTGTTCATAATTATATTACGAGTTTGGGCCTGGAAAGCAAATAGCTTTCCCTCTGGCCAATTCGAGGCTTCGTTTTGTTGTACGGCAAGAAAAATGCGTCCTCGTTACGTTAGACATTACGCTCGTTAATACAATGATCGTCATTCGTATCCCACGCTTTGTGTGAGTTTTTCGAGAGAAGAGAGAGAGAGCAATTTCTCGGCCACGTGTGTATACGTGTGTTTATATGCTTTTTTGTATTTGAACAAGAACGGTTTGCCTAGATGCTCCAGAGAAAAGTGGGACGTGTACCTAAATCTGGGTCAACGACGTGTTTAGTAATATAATATTTTTCGAGAAATCATGCAGCTCCCGTTGCGATACCCGAGTTGACGGAACAACGAGCTTTTTTTTGCTTTTCCACGTAATAGTTCTAACCAGGGAGGCTGGTAAAGATGGTTAACGAAACGAATTTTGGGTCTCGTTTGTGCATGGTGCTAGAAGAATTTTTTTGTTTGCTTGGTTATAACGGCGAACGATCGTTGTAAAAGAAATTTGTATAGGAAAAAAAAAATGTAGAATACTTTCGTGGTATCGGGAACAACCAGGCGGATCGATCGAATCACCCATCTCGACCGGTGTCATAACGATAAAAGCGCAGGTTGGTTTGGCAAACATAAACGTCGAAGAAGGTTACCCTGGCGTGAAATGTTTAACTTCGACCTTGACGGGGCAATAGCCGATCGGATCACGATCTAATTTGCGGTCCGAAGAGTTTCGACGTGGATCTCCTCTGGGAAATGTTTCGAAATCTAATACTTGCCCTCTGAAGTAGATTAGGGTATCGCACAGTAGGCGAGTAGGTATAGTTAACATCGAGTTTAGCCCAGTTGCGAACTCGTGGAAAAGTCACCGAGACCTCGAGTCACTGGGAAATAGTATGACTTTCCTGCTGATCTTTCGATTTCCTTGTGTAACGTGCTAGAACTCGACGCTTTTAGGAGGCTGATTAAACTTTGCTCATTCATAAGTAACTCAATGCTGTGACATTCAATTGCGAAAGGCGATATACGGGTAATAAAAAGAAGTGTTCGTTACAAAATGTCGATCTTGCAACAGTGGTTAATATATAGGTTTCAAGGCTATCTAGTAGGGGAGACCGGAGTTGTCCCAATTTTAGGTTTTTTGTTTCTACAGATTTCTGTAGCTTATATTTTCGAATTTTTTGGTGACCATCATAAAGTTCAACTACTTAGCAACACATGGCAATTTTTCTGCTTGCATTGGGACGTTTTTAACACGTTTTGTTTCAATTTCAAGCAAACGAGTTTTTTGGGACAAAACTTGCCAAAAACTTGCCATTTTTGCCACAATGGTCACCACCGCCGATTTCAATGTTTAATGGCCCATTTTAAAGAAGAAAGCATGCAGAATATTGCCCCGTTGTTCGTTTTTCGATATCTTATTCTAGTTTTTTTTCTACACGTGTAGAGCACTGCAAATTGTTAAATTGGTACTAGATAACTTCAAAATTGAACAGTGGTTAATGTTGGATCTATTTTTTTCAACTGTACATGACATGATAGATTAGCGAGAGAAGTGCAAGCTCGAGTTCCCGATGAGAAACTCGATTGGCGAATCGTTTATCTCGATAAACGAGCTTTCATGCCGGACCAGATTCATCGGTCGTCCGATCATGCTCGTGCTTCCGAAAATGAGCGTGAGATGTGATCGTTGGTCACGCTTCGTTGAAATGCGACGATGCCTTCGACGATGAATGGTTTCATCGATCGTTGGGATATTTAATGGACGGTGATGCCTATCGATCCGCTTACACGGCGAGAGATCGAGCTTAATGGCTCCGCTTGAATCATTGCCTTTCTCTTATTTCTTGCCATTAGAAAAGAGAGAGAGACGATTCTGCTTTTTCCAATTTTCTTTTCTCTAGATTTTAACGATATCGACTTACAATAATGGATTTGTTTTATACTGGATACGTACTAAGCTTTTTTTTTAAATTAAATTTTAATGACCAGGGTCATTAGTAAAAGATTTTTCTTTCTTTGATTTGTTTATTATTAGAAATGGGCGTTGAGTTATATTTGTGGAATATCTTTTCAAAGGGACTTATTTCTCATTTTAAATTTCTAAATTCTAAATTTCAATTGTTTGATTTTCCAAAAGATATATTACTGATGAAATAAGTCCTTTTAAAAAGACACTCCTCATTTCTTTTAATATGTATATAAATTAACAAACAAGTTAAGCTCTAGTCACTTAAAGTTACTTGTTTCCTATCCATCGTGTCTTCCTTTTATTTATTGTTGTATTCTGCTTGCATTGAACACTCTTGGGGTTCTATTCAGTGAGTCTCGATATTTCTGATAGTTCATTTGTGAAAGAAAAGTATAGTTTTATTAAGACTACCGAGGGAATCGAAAGGGAAAGAAAAATTCTTCTTCGACTTATGGCCCCGTAAGGAGAAACGAAGAAGAATTTCGATGACCGTCTTGTCTACTGCTAAGAGAAAGGGTGGCGAGAGAAGGACGAAGATCCTCAAAAACCGTCACGTTTTCGTGCGAGACAAAAATTCACGAGGGCGCTCGTCATAAATCTTTCGAAGGACTCACCAACTTTTCTACCGTACGCCATATCTCATCTTCGTCGAGAGCTCTTCTTTCGTTCTCGGTTCGATCGATCTTGAGAAATAAGAAAATCGATCTATCGTGAAGACGAACTTGAAAAACTTTTTTTATACTTTCCCGAAAAAAAAAAATGGAAACTTACGAGACGATTTTCACGCGTCACGATTTACGGACTCGTTTTTTGTCCGAATACACGACACGCTTCGCGTTTTCGCGGTTGTGGAAAGGTACACAAGAGTGGACGCGCTCGAAGGGATGTGGGAGAGGGTCAAGAGGGGTTGTACAAGTCTCTCTCTCTGTACACATGCATGTATCCGCACGGCTGAATATGCGGAGAAAAAGAAACGAAAAAAGGTGAAACCGGAGCAACGGGAGGTACGCTTGAAATACTTTTTATTTCTCTCGTTAGGAAATTTGATAGGCACACTCGTCAATTTATCAAAAACGAAGATCGTCGATCCTTCATTAGGGAGAATAATTACGGACTAATTTCGTTCGCTATAGCCTACCAAGCGTTTTCACTATAATCATTAGCACTTTGTGTTATCAGATAATTATGTCAAGCAAGTTTTTCGCGACGTAAATGAGCAAAGTGATCACAACTATCCATTTGATTTTTAATCATATTAAAACATGACAGAGATTAAAAAAGAAGAAATAATTCACCGTCTTAAATTTTCTCTTTCTTACACTCCCGATCTAATATATCTCGGTTCTAAGAAATTCAACCCACGATATTTTTTTCCCTACGTTTCGCCTACTAAAAGATGCAAACGCTAGTAACGTAGAGAACGATAAGAAGGGAGCCAGGAAACGTTTCATCTGTCCCTTCGGCATATCAAATGAGATCGAGCATGCCATTACATGCCACCTACGCGATGCTAGAAAAGAACAAACCGTCTTTCAATATTTATCAAATCAAGGAAGGAGTACTACATATCCTTTTTTTTCTTGTAATCATAGTCGAGGGTGCTGTGGTAATTTCGTAATAAATATTATATGCACGTTCGTTATTATATATCGATCAGACCGAAGCAATTTCGTGTATAATTTTAAGGCCGCGAGAACGCTTTCATCTTTTTTGCCCGATTCTCTCTCTCTGATGTGATTCAAGCAGAATTCGAAATAAGGCGAGAGAAAAACTTGCGAGTGCTTTTTTCTTTCAGTCGATCGTCGGGCTACGGAATGGACGTCAAGGAAATTTTTAAGCAGAGTGAATTTTTCCTTCGGCCAACCGGCTTTTGGCCGAGCGATAATGAAAAAAATCCAACTTTGTGTCGAATCAAAGCATACTTTGCTATATCGTCTGTCATGATCGGTACCGTTTTCGCGTTGTGTTTGCAGTTGTCGCTTGCCAGTGATCCAATGAGCTTCGCACAGTGAGTGTATTAAACAAAAGGATTAATTCGACGATTTTATCGTGATATCTGTTCCTTGTTTATTAATTCAACGAAAAGGTCTTCGGTTACGTTCGCTGGGTGGTTGTTGATGATGCTGAAATGTACTATGTTTTATTCGAAAAGGTGCATACACTTGTTCCTTTTTTTTTTTCATTTATTCTACCTGTTTTTTCCTTTTTTTTTTTACAGAGACATCGTGTTACATCTGATGGTGCAAATGGAAAAAGGGAGGATGACGGACTATTGGCTACGAAGTCAAAGTATTGCAATAAGAGTTCTAAAAATCTTTTACGCCATGTTGGCCGTCATGTACTCGATAACTCCATTGTTGATACCAGGCAAGACGCTTCCTTTTGACGGCAAATATCCAGCTATCATCTATGAGGAACCTTGGTGAGCCCTTTCTTCCTTCAATCGTTTTTCGATCTTACCAAAGCTACGGGAGTTCCGAGTAACGCGAAGGTCAGCTGGAAAAACCTCGTCTAAACGTAGCGATATCTATTCGGTCCACGTACGAGATCTCTCGATCTACTGGAGTCGATACAAGAAAAGCAAACGTACGGATAGACCCATAGCCTAGCCAGATTTCAATATCGTTCGGTAAAAACTGAGTGATTCACGTTTAAAATATACACACTGCTTTTATGCTTATAGAACACTCATTTGTATCTTGATTGCATGAAAATTTTACAGAATTATATAGGTACTTTGTGTGGTTAAAAATGCAGGACAGTTTGATATTCAATGACAAATGTGTAAAATTAATTATTAGGGAATCAATATGTATATCGACCTTAATAATTGAGAAGTAATTGAGAAGAATTATATTGATATTTTTATATTATTCATTTTATCCAAATAAAAAAATTCAATTCAATTATTTAAAGTTAAATTAAAAATGTAATGTATAAATGTATAAATTTCTTCCTAAAATTTAAATTAATATTAAATTATATTTCCTAGGTACGAGCTGTTATACGTGTTTGAAATAATGTGCGGTTTATCGGCATTGTTCAGTTTGATATCTTGTGATACATTACTGATATTGTTCATCTGCCTGTTATGCAACAACCTGTATGATACGTCCACCTTGATGGAGCAATATGGACAGTATAAATGCACTTTGACGGATGTCATTAAGCAACACATCGCAACTTTGAATTATGGCAAGATTTTCTGCGATACAGTGTCCGTCTTGTTCCTTGGTCAGAATTGCATCTGCTCTGGTGTATTGTGTGTGGCTTGTTACGTCACTTTAGCCGTGAGTCCTTTTACATTTTATCTCGAATAAGGATATAATAATGAAAATAAGAAAATTATTTCACCAATTCGACCTGATAAATAAAAGTGCTTTGCCGTTTATATTGTAGCATTGTTAAGCAAAAAGTTAATCATCGGAATGTTTAGAAGACTAGCCAAATTTTTTTTCGAATAATCCATAGTATAAAACCAATTCAATCTGATCAGATTTCTTCATTAAGATTTCAGCAGTTGCGTATCTAAGAACGATTGAATAAATTGTGTAATAAACGTCGCTAGAGTCAGCGTTGATACGCGTATAATTGCGGCACACACAGTAGCGAGAATCGTGAAAGCTTAAGAGCTAAGAGCTTAAGGGCGAAAGCTCAACTAGCTCCTGGAATCAATTAATGGGGATCGTAGACCCAAGCTATAAGCCAATCGGCTAATTACGAAAGAGATTAGACGGGATCACGGTATAGCGAAGGGAAGATGGGATTAGTCATTGTGCTCGTTCTCTTTCTTAATTAGAGAAGAGAACTCGAGGAATAAAAAAAAAGGCAGAAAAAGAAGAAGTGGAGGGAAGGATCTATATGCGTGTTAATATGTAAGAATAATTTTTTTTTTTCAGACAACAAGTACGATAATCCGTCTGAAAATGTTTGGTGTACTGCTAACCATGATGTCAGTACTCTTCATTAATTGTTACGGCGGTGAGAGGATTTTCAGTGCGGGTTGGAAGCTTCGTTTGACGATAGAAGAGTATAGCTGGAGATCGGATGACATGGAAGTCAGTAAAGACGTTTGTTTGGTTATTCAGAGAGCTCAAACTCCGCTTCAGATCTCGGTTGGGTCATTCGGCGTGATGAATCTTAAATTCTTTAGTGATTCTATTTATACAGCCATCTCGTACGCTATGGTGTTACAAACTGTGACCAAGTGAAGTTACGTTTAGCGTGATTTACGTTAACGTGTAGAATAACGTGGGTTATAATGATTTTGTTGTGTTTTTCTACTTCTATTTTACCGAATAAAGAATAACAAGGTTTTCGCTCGATTTATCAGGCTTTACCTCTACGTAGAAGCTTCGTTCGAAACATTAATCTGTTTTAGTCTACGAGACGTCGCTGGTCTCATCCAGTCACTGTCCTGTCTCTGTAGTGTGAATATAGCCTAACAAGATCTAATTAATCTTAGGGCCAAAGGATCCTAAATAAATTCGACGTAAGTAAAATAGCTGGGACGTGGGTATTCATCGAAGCAGAGAGAAAGGGCACATCGATGAACCAACGATTTAAAATTAACGAACTTTTCCAGGGTAAAGGATTAAAATATCGAACTTCTAAATCCGCCTTTTATTCTTTCAGGCACCCGCCCCATAATTCATATCTTTCTGGCACGAGCCTTGGCTTAACGAGAGCTTCTGGACGAAAAAAAAAGGAAAAAAAAAAAAAAGAAGAGATTAAATAATCAAAACGATGAAGTCGTCGTCGTTTTTAGGTACTCCCTATTTCTCTTTTCAAGAAGTATAATATATACACTCTTGTTAAAGAAGAAATGTCTATTCGAGCATTGCATTACGATAATATCGAGATATCCATAAAGCACGAAGCTTTCTCGAACGATACTCGTTTTACTCGAGAGAACGAGAAAAATGAACGATCGGGAGCGACCCTCTTACTGAAAGATTTTCCTTTCTTCCCTTCCTTCCCTTTTCTTCTTATTTACCTTACATTACTCGTACATACATATACACATCACTTTGAAATAAAAGGTACACTGAAATCAGAGAAACGGAGAAGAAAAAAAAAAGCTCTCGTTTTGTCCTCTCTAGGAACTTCCCTACGACAATCACGGTCTTGGCCTATATATTGTGACCACACGACTATTCTCAATTGCCTTTTCTTCTCAAAGTCTGAAAAAAGAAATCACATATAGACCGATCGATCGACGTATACTATAGCAAATTTACATAGAAAATATTTGAGAATGGGCAAAATCGTCGCGAATGGCCGAACACCCCCGTTTCGAGTCGTTGTGTGTCGATATAAGTGCGAATGCAAATAATAGGAGAGAGACTGGGTATAGAGAGTTAAAGTTGGGGTTGGTGGGGTACGTTTCAAAGAGATTCGAATATATTATGCGGACGCGGCAAAGGCCGCAGCCTCGAGCGAGAATGGGCCTCTCTCACTCTCTCTCTCTCGTATTCGCTAGCACGGAGGTCAAGTGGAATACAATATGTAACAGGGGAGTGGAACCATGAAGCGGGCTTCCGTGTGTACCACCCACAAGCCGTATGCATACGGAACTTGAGGCCATGCAAAATCTCGCTTGGCCGACCGGTCTCGTGGTGTAATAAAGGATAGATGGAATGTTTTTTTATTGCATAGTCATGTCGTAGAAACAAATTTTTCCACAGGCTTTTCAACGTTGGACCTGTGGACAGTGGGATAGTCCACGCGAGATACAGGGTGTCTCTTTTTAATCTTTAAATGCGATTATTTCGAAAAATATTAATTATTTGTTAAAATTTTTTGAACAAAACATATTCTACCTTGAAGGGGACACTCAATGGTGAACCTTTTTTTTTCTCTGGGTGGAGGTGCCTCCGAGATTTGAAGTTGACCTTTGATTTTTTCAATGGAACCATATATTTTTGTTATGCCAGACATGTAGCCTAGCTCAAGACGAATCCATCGACATGCATTATGTTGACCTTGAAATGTTATTTAATTTTTTTTTTTATTCTTTTTATTATTATTAATTAAATTTTTTTTATTTATTTTTTTATCTTATTGTATTTTAATTATTTTTTAATATTAATTAAATTATTATTATTAATTAAATTATTTAATTTCGCATTTAAATTTCGCATTTAATAATTCGCATTTAAAGATTAAAAAGAGACACCCTGTATAATTTTCTGTCGGATGTTTGCAAAGGGGACTGAGCTCCAGATTACGCGGATCAATTAAACGAGAACTCGAAATATGTACTAGTTGAGCATATGGCGAGAGGTTGGTATCGAACACCAGTGAAAAGAATGGCCTGGGTATCCCCAGGATTCACGGTTCATCGGTGATGCAGAACGAAGTCAATAACGAGAAGAATGTGAGAGTTCGTTGTGACGTTCGTGAAATATGTGGTTATCGTTTCAGGACAAATAATTTTTTACTAGTTTGTAAGTATTCGATCGTTTAATCTACGTATTTATCGAATAATATAATTGATTGTTCTTGTACTAGGAAATGGCATGGGTGATTAAGTGGATGTGGCCAGATGTGGTCAGTCGTTCCACTTCGATCGACAGCAGCTTGTTCAACCGACGTTTGGAGAACTCACGTTCTCCAATGACGACTCGCAATTAGTTAGTTCTCGCAATCACAGTAGTTATCCATTGTCTAGTTCCACTCTTTGAAAGTTGTAGCAATATTTTTTACTGAAGAAGAAGAAGAAGATCTCAAACCTCGCGAGTTTCCTCTCGCGAAACGGAGATAAATTATACAGTCCGCGTCCTCGAAGATCTTGGAAAGTTGGTCGAAAGTTTGCTCGAAAAGGGGGCGGAGGATAATTCGCATAAATAATAACGCAAGATTTTGGTAGAAAGATGGGTCTTTTGCGTCAGACGAAAACTCTTTTCGAAGATCACGAATAAGAAATTTTCGAGTAGGAATCGTTTCTCCGATTCAACGAACGACGATGGACCAGATTAAGAAATAGACATCGTCTCTTGTTCGTTCTTGCGAGTAACGAGACTTCATCTTTATGCATGAATTCTACGTTTCGATGCAGCTATTGGAATTTCTGTCATCGAAATAATTTGCGCGCTTAAAACTCGCTTGGAGAGGCAGCGAGTGTCGACTGGCAATTAGTTTGTCGTTGAGGGAACGAGAGACAACTGAAGATAGAGAGAGGGGTGAGAAAGGAAGAGAGAAGTCTGGAGTTGGAAAGCCGTGGAACGTGGCTTAGTCTGGAAGGCAATAAAGGATTAGCTCTCGGTGATAAGCCACGATTACTTTCACCGGAAGAGAGCCCGTTGGTGAAATAATTTCTAGGATCAGTCGTGCGTTAGTTCTCTCATTGAAAATTCCCAACTTCTCACTCCGTTTTCTCTCCCACTCTCTCTCTTAGTACCAATGTTTCCTTAGGAGTGCCTATTATATTCCAAAGATCTTGTTTGCGGTAGAGAACCGAAGGAATATATCGGACAATTGCATCGATGATGGTGTCTCGTGAGAGACACGTGCATATATACACAGAATGTATACACAAACATAGAGATTCGAGGCGTCATTATGCTCGGGCAGTGTACGTTCGTGACATCGATGCGCTCGGCCCAGGTTGGCCCTTTGTTCGAGAAGGGTTGCTTTCTCGTCAGTGTCGCTTACCAACTCGCCAAACCCCTTTATCTGGCTTTCCCGCGGGGCAGGCCTGAAACTGGCCTCCATTCGGTCGACACCTATATATGTATATATAGACAACGATATATGAGCATACATAGACGTGATAGACTGAGGAGAACGTAGACGACAAAGCATACCGCTTTGGAGGAAGATCGAGCCCGGGAGTCACGTAGGGGTGGTCTCGCCGTTAGGAAGAAAAGGCAGAGATGGAAAAGTAGAGTGGTTTGCCTAAGGGCGCGAGCGAGCGAGAGGAACAGAGTGGAAGAGAGAGAGAGAGAGTTCAAGAAGAGGCCTGTGTGAGATGGAAGGAACGGTTTAGTAGGGCTGCAGCTGCAGACGACCACTCGCCCTTATTCGCTTTCAGTCAGTCGATACATCGACGCGTTCGATAACCACCCTATCCTCTTCAACCCCCACACATCCCTTTTCTCGTTTGGTCCGACACAACGACGGTTTATATCACTAGTGTTGCGAGTAACTTTCAGACTTCTTTCTATATCTCCTACTAATAATTATGGAATAACTTTTCTGGGGTTATTAACCCTTTGCCTTATAATGTCGTGTGAGACACGTTTTACAAATTCCGTGACTAGGATAAAAAGCACGAGTCAAACTCATGATTCAATTCTTCCAAGTTTATTGATTTTATTTCTTTGCTTTTTGGTGTTCATTAGTCTCTGTTTGGTTTTCCAAGCTTATGAATCATTGTTTCTAAATTTCTAGTATTAATTTGATGGATTCTCGAATAAAATCATAAGGCAAGGGGTTAAGAGTTTGAAATTAATTATCGACAGTTCTCGGTTACATCGAACACAATTAATCAATTCGAAGTAAATATCATTTCCAGGCGTCCAAAACTTTTCTCACTCGTCTACAAGCTTCACACTGATCGACGTTTTACGATGTAAATACGAACGAGGACGATCATCGTGAAGTTTCCTCTCGAAAGCTTCTATTTCTTCTCCTCGTCATCTCCGACCACTTACCTATCTCCTCTTATCTACCGATCCAACAGATCTTCTCTCATTTCCTTCAGCCCTCCTGGTGGGCTACTATTGTCGTGTAGACCGAAGCTCGCGCGTTCTTCCGTTCTCACTCACTCTCCTTCTTCCAGAGACCTTCTCACGATACTCCGTGTCTTTACTCGTCAAGGCCTGCTTTCGACGCGGTCTCGCGAGCCTTCTTTAACGGACGATAAGCTCCCTTCGCTTTTTCAAGTATTTTCCTTTCTTTCTTCGACTCGTGCACATTGATACGTTACACAGATGTATACAGGGTGGAGTAATAATTTTGCAGCTTGAGTATCTTCGTTATTTGTAATAAGATGGAAAAATATTCTATCGTGGTAGAAACATTTTTTGTATGGATCAGAGTATAGAGAACGTTTCAAAGTCATTTTAATTTTTTGAAATGGAATGTCGAGACAAATTCAATAAGGTATCACAAAAAAAAAAATTAGCATGAGTATTGGAATCTTCTGCTACAATTATTCCTTGTTTCCTATTTTCTGATTTAATTGGTACATCTTAATAGATCACATTTTTTTAATACTCATGCTAATTTTTTTTTTGTGATACCTTATTGAATTTGTCTCGACATTCCATTTCAAAAAATTAAAATGACTTTGAAACGTTCTCTATACTTTGACCCATACAAAAAATGTTTCTACCACGATAGAATATTTTTATATATTTTCATTACGGTAACGGTCACCATTTTGAATATTTACTCTAATGAAAGTAATTTTATTCTGTTACCACATTTGACCTTGAGCAATATCTAGTTAAATTCGTCTTGACAGTGGCTATAAAAAAAATAGTATACTATTTAAAAATGTTAAGATTAATTTTTCACAACTTTTACCTTCCTTCGATTCTCTTATTAAAAATTTCCCACGTTCCATGCCTCATTACGATGCACGCAAATGAACATTCTCCTCGATCGAGTTTCACCGTTAACGGCTCGGTCCACTTGTTAGGAGAATTTTTAATGGATAGTCGATGGTAGTTAAAATCGAGGTCACGTACGATTCGGCCGACGAAGTTCGAAGCTTTCCGTTAGTTCCGAACTCTCCGCGTAACTTTGAACAATCAAGAAACTTTGGGCCAGGAGGGGTGGAAAATTTCGTTTCGATAGATAAACATTAAAGGATCGGTACCGTCTTTCTCTCTCTGGAAAACGTACATACGCTTTTCCACAACGTTTTATACTCTGTTTCTCCGTTCGCGTGCCACTTACCTACTTTTCCTTTAGTCCAATATTCTCCTTTTCGTCTCGCTGTCTTAAACCCCTCCCCCCCTCCTCTTAATACTACCACCAACCAACCACCAAGCTCACTTTCAATTCCATGAAACTCGGATCTACCGCGAGAGAAGCGGTTTACGTTTCTACTTTACATAATACCAATTCCGCAACTCCTCCCGTTCCTTTTCACGGGCGTAAGTCAAGCAACGACTCTGCAACCCCGTTACTACCCTCTTTTTCCAACCTCCTCCTTTTCTCTCTGTTACTTTTCTTTTTGTTTCTCTCTCTTTTCTTTTTCACACTGGAAGGTTCCACCTTTTTTCTTCCTTCCTGTCGAACTCCTTCGGGCGACGTCTTTTTCTCTTTTCCTCTCTCTCTCTCTTTGCAACTGCGAAAAAGTGATATAACTCGTTTTAGAACCCTCGCTTCGAACAAGGCACTTTGAAACGTCCTCGAGAAATTTACCGATACGATTTTCACCTTTAAAACCGATCGCGTCGTATCCACCGATCGTTTCTCTCCTTTCTTCGCGATGTCCAGAGTTAGATATACCGATTACCTACTTCTCTCGTAACGAAGATCTATCGGGTTTCACGCTGCGAACGTTTCAAGATCGGTTAGAGTCAATAAAATCTTTTATTATTTCCAACTCCTCGCGTCGTCGATGTGCCTGCGGCGATATACGTTGGAAACCGAGTCGAAATTTTGATCCTAGATCACTAAACATTCGTTCAATAACTTTTTCATTTCTTCTCTATTACTTAATTAATAACTAATAATACATTTTTTAAGTTTTGATTGTAATAAATAGGGGTGATATAAAAGAAATACATGTTTTCTTATATCATCAAACTATACATTTGTAGGTTTTTAAATGTCCAGAACCTAAATTTGTACAAAACTACAATCATAGGCTTTAAAATGTTGACTCGGGAATCCAGTGAATCTATTCACCAAATTTTTGTTCATTTTCCTAGAATTTATCGAGATTCATCCAGGTAGTCAAAAAAAGGAACGATAATCGGTGTCGTTCCGGTCGAAATATTTTCAAGTTCCATTCTCGCCGTCCCGTGCCGGACTTATTGTATTTTTAAATCATGTAAAATAGACAGCCTCGCTCGGATATTCCGAAGCGAAAAATTTGATCCATCGCGTACGTGTCCCGTGAAATACGACGATCTGACCTTGATTTCCATTTTCTCCATCTATCTATCTATCTCTTTCTTTCTCATTTCACCTCTATCCATCTCTGTTTATTTCACTATATCGCAAAATATGTAAACTTTCTTTCGCGGAGACTAAGCAAGAATATTTCGTCGTGCATATGTTAAAACCTTCAACCTTTTTATATAGACTCTGTCCCGAACACCCTCCCCCATGAATTTTAGTCGTTCCACCACATTCTCACCAAATTCACCTACAATATATTCCATCCACGAAAGTCACGAGAAAATCGTCGTACGTCCGCCGTTGGCTGTCGGGAATGCAAACGAGGATGCATGATGATAAAGAGCGAGAGCTCGTGAAAATATAAAAAAATTGCTGCAGGGGAAATAAAGAGGGGGGATAGAGCATTAATAGAGTGTTCTCGAAAGAATTATCAACATAGTGTGTTTATCTGTATGCGTGTCAGAGCATTGTTATTGTCGAGGCGTCGAGAACGTCACGCTGGATGTTCGTTTCTCGTACCTCGCTACGATTACTAATGCCAAATCGAAATGGAACCCGCGTTCTCTTTGACAAACATGGAGCAAACCTGATATGTACGTTTAATGAAACGGATCGTATAGATGACGAACGTAATATAGAAAATATATGTACCTATAATATATACAGTACTGGATAAAGGTAGAGAAACACGCTTTAAAATGGAATCATTTTTTTATAATTAAACTAGTCGACTCGAATTTTGAAAAGAACATAGCAGGATTGTTTTAGCTTACATTGTTGTTTGTTTGGTTTTAGGAACATCAAAGTCTTCAAAATTACGAAGAAAGTAAAAAAAATTCATCAAATTTTATCCAAATTGGTTAACATTGTTCTATGAGCTACAAAGTCGGTAAAAATCACTAATTTTCGACATTTTTTTATAATATTCATATTTTAAAGAAGAAAGCATGCAGAATAATGTTCCGTTGTCCGTTTTTCGATATCGTTAAGCAATGATGAGAAATTAATCTTTTAAGTGTCGGAGTATGGGTCGTTTTCGTGCTTAAAACTGCTGTATCTTTCGAACCAGCCATTCTATCGAACCGCGACTTGCATATTCGAAAAGAAGAGGCTTTCACCTTTCGAACGAGTATTTGATCGGGCAAATTCGAGATACTTCGATTTTTGACAAAAATCCTGACCTATGCATCATGATTTTTGCCAAAATGGTCACCACCGCCGATTTCAATGTTTAATGGCTCATTTTAAAGATAAAAGCATGGGGAATAATGTTCCGTTGTCCGTTTTTCGATATCGTTGCGGAGTGATGAGAAATTAATCTTTTAAGTGTCGGAGTATGGGTCTTTTTCAAGCTTAAAACTGCTGTATCTTTCCAACCAGCCATCCTATCGAAACGCGTCTTGCAATTTCGTAAAGAAGAGACTTTACTCTTTCGAACGAGTATTTGATCGGGCAAATCCGAGATGCATCGATTTTCGACAAAAATCTTAATTTATGCATCAAGATTTAGAAAGAAGAAAGCATGCAGAATACTGTCCCGTTGTCCGTTTTTCAATATCGTTGTGGAGTGTTGACAAATAAATTTTTTAAGTGTCGGAGTATGGGTCGTTTTCAAGAGAAAAATTGCTGTAACTTTTTAACCGGTCATCCTATCGAAGCCACGCTGCCATATTCGTAAATTAGAGACTTTCCTCTTTCGAACGAGTATTTGATCGGGCAAATTCGAGATGCATCGATTTTTGACAAAAATCCTGACCTATGCATCATGATTTTTGCCAAAATGGTCACCACCGCCGATTTCAATGTTTAATGGCTCATTTTAAAGATAAAAGCATGGGGAATAATGTTCCGTTGTCCGTTTTTCGATATCGTTGCGGAGTGTTGAGAAATAAATTTTTTAAGTGTCGGAGTATGGGTCGTTTTCAAGAGAAAAATTGCTGTAACTTTTTAACCGGTCATCCTATCGAAGCCACGCTGCCATATTCGTAAATTAGAGACTTTCCTCTTTGGAACGAGTATTTGATCGGGCAAATTCGAGATGCATCGATTTTTGACAAAAATCCTGATGTATGCATCATGATTTGGATGGGGAAAAATGAGGATGGAAAAAAAGGAGGATGATGAAGGATGGAAATCCATCCTTCTACATATGTTCTTGTCAAAATTCAAGTTACTTAGCACAATTATAATAAAATTATACTATTTTAAAGAGACTTTTGTCTAGTACTGTACAAATTCCAGAATTTTTATTTGGAAGAGTTTAATCTAACGAGCGACATGTTCGATTTCGTTCACCGAAGTATTTTAATACCCGAGATATGTACGCGCGGCTCTCCTGGGAACAACCGAAGTAGCGAATCGTGAATAAAAAGAAGAAAAAAATGTGGAGTGAAAAAAAAAAATAACCGTGAAACGACAAAATTACCGTGACAGACGACGGAAAATTGCACGCAGTTCCGCAATCAGTCGTCGAATTGTACGCGCGTCGATCGCTTTATTACCGTGGAGCGTGTTACGCTTCATTGGAAATTACGTGAAAGTGACGATTTTCAATGGGATAGAATTTTTCCCGATCGACAGAGTAGTAGTATTCTCTTTCGTTTTTTTTTTTAACTTTCTTTCTTTGTCTCCTGGCACAGCAGCTCGATTCGCACGAAATTGCATCGACCGTTTTGAACGTGGAAGAGCGTACAACCGCGAACCGTTTATCCCATTTTTATTAACGCGATTCCGATCGCTTACGGAAGAGCGATAATAAATTTTCGCTCGCTCTATAAACATCGTGCGACTCGGTGCGTTATCGTCGCTAATGCGTCACCAGGGAAAAACATCGTTTCCCTTGAGTTTTGCTTTTTATCGAGTTATGAACGCAAAAAAAGAGAGAGAGAAGAAATAAAAGAAGAAAAAGGTTCACGCGGGACTACTTTCAATTTTTCTTCGAAACTCCGAAGCTGGCTGGAAGCTATTTGTCTTTTCTTTTTTTCTGCTTTTCTTTCTTGTTACTTTTCTTTGATATTATTTTGTAATCGTTCGTAAGGGGCTTGAAATGACGCGGTCCAGCCGTGAAATAAGAAACACGCCAGTTTATCTTCCTCGGTAGTAGCGCATCACGATTATCCTGTTCGTTTTTCTTACTAGCCGTCAGCCTCGAGTGGGCGAATAAGGATAAATCGTCGTTTAGCTCTTCGACCGTAAGATCTGCTCCATCTTGGCTTCGTCTACCATTTTTACCGGCAACTTTTCTTCTCTTATTACGAAGAAGAAGTGGGGGGAGGAGTGGAAGACCTCACCGTCGTCGTATCTTATCGCTCATTACGACGATTTTAAATCGCTAGCCGTTCTGCCAGAGAGACGGATCATTGGCTGAGAGATATGGAGAAGAAACATTTCCCTAGGAATTTACCAAACGTCCCGGTAAACTCGAGGTGTAAGCGATAATGCTTCTTCTCTGAAGAAAAGAGAGACCGAGAGAAACGAGAGCTTCTTTCTTGTCTCCTTCTTCCAAAGGAGACTATAGAAGGCTCGAGGGGTTGAAAACTTCACACCCTCTCTTCCGGCAAACTTCCCGATGATGGATGCCAAGATATTTCTCTTAAGAACGTCGGGATCACCTCATAAATTCCTCACCCGTTATCGAGAAGTCTTCTCTACAATTGCGAAGGCATCCTCGGTTAGCTTTTTACAAGAAAGCCTCTTGTAACATCAACCCTTAATATCTTTATGTATTTTATGCTAACAATGATAGGGTCCAGAATTTATAATAAAGACGATGATCATCGTCGTTGATTAATTAATGCTACTATTGTTCCTTAAATACAGTTCACAATGAAGGACTTCAAGTTTCACATTTATAAATAATGTCTAAGTCTTTAAAACATCAAGCGATAGTTTAGTTTCGAAGAGGTAATCGGAGAATTTAGAAATACTTTTCCTTTTTTGTTCGAAGGAAATTACCCAAGTTTTTTTCGTTTCAATTTTCCTTTTTTTTCTCTCTTTAAAGATTTCCCAGACAAATTACAGGCAATCGGTGGCTTCGCTCGGTAAATTTTGTCGGTCGGAGTGTCGCGCCGAAAAGCAATCAGGAGGCCCGATACGCGAGATACAGACCTCGATTGGTCGACCGCAGTGCATTTAACCAGTGGATAAATTCACCACGATGTGGATCGAGCGGTCCTTAATTCGAGGTCATCGGTATATACGTGCATACCTATGTATTGTGCATATATGTGCATAGATATTAGAGATGATGAACGAAAGTTGGCTCAACCTTAACGCTATATTGTCGGATTTAATAGAGTCTTTAATGTATTTAAAGCATTAAATGAATAATAGTTAGTACAAGTGACGTTAAAGTGTTGAACAATGTTAATTTTTTAATTTGAAAAACCAACATATGTTTCAACGAAGTACTATTAAACATATCTATCAATAAAATCGAATCGATCCAGTATCATGCTATTTATTATATAAAAATAATTCTTCATTCTCTAATAATTTTGTTGCTTGCAATTCCTGTCAAAATTGAACGCAATTGAAGACAGATGTTGTAATATTGGTTACAGTTCTTGCAGGTTTACCATCGACCATACAAAACGTGTCTGACCGCGAACGATCGCTATCCACAAAACGATTAATTATCGTCCTCTCGTCGATCATCCCGAGAACGTCGAACGAAAAGTGGAAAGAGAAGGGTAGTAGGATACCCACGTAAAAGAAACGCGGTCTCGAAAAATCCTCGAAGGAATTCGTTTTGACCTACTTCCTGTCTACTCGAAAAGCCGAGCGACTAAGCCATTATTTAATTACGAGCTTTCGGAGGTAACACGACGACCAAGAAGACTTCTCTTTTTCGGTGTATCAATTAAGTTAATAGAGTACCGCCGAGTAGTTTTTACCTTGACGAAAGATTTCGCCACGTACGGAATTTTTTGTCCGGAAGAGAAGACTAGATTAACGGGAGAGCAAAGCTGGCTGTTCGTTTTCCCAAGAATCGCGGATTCTGAATGCCGGAAAGAGGGAATTTGGATAAAGCCAGCCTGGTAGGACCTAGCGAATTTCCGTAGGATGAAAGGAGAAGAGGAAAGGAAATCCACAACGTGTCTCGTGGCTTTGCTCGAAACGAGAGAATGCGGCGAAACCCTTCATCCCCCACGATCTTCTGCTGTTGCCGCTTGTACTATCTACTCTCTCTTATCTCTCTTTCTACCGTGTATATCTATCTCGAGGGACGATCTCTCTCGTTATGCTTGATAATATGCAAAGGGGGATGATGTTTCGACTATAACCAAACGGGAGAAGGAACGATGCTTTCGCACTTGCCGTGAATTAACAAACGGACCGTTCGAAGTAAACCGAGACGTGGAAGGGATTGACGAGGAGACGAGATAACGCGGAGAGTTACATCAAACGTCTCAAGAACTAGAGCTCCAAGGACGTCCTGCCCTTCGTACGTCTCGTATAGTGTCTCTGGATATTACATTTTGGAGAGAGAGTACTTTCGAAAGCTTCTCCGATTAAATGTACCGATGGTTTCTTGCGATATACCTTTGTTACCATCGGGAAAAGGAGTGGGACTTCTAGCACGATTAGAAACTTCGATAAATTTCGCTCCGGACTTCTCTTTCTTTGATTAAAAATCTTCGGAATGGATCGTGGTATTTTGAAGGTTTAAGACGATTCTTCGTACAAGGTCAAGCGTTTATTTCATTTTCCGATTAAAGAGACCGTTTTCAAGTCTCGAAGGTAGGTTATTTTTCTCGAGAGCCAAGCGATCGAGCAATTACCTACGTACTTTTTTTTTCCCGTTCTTCGATACGTAGGTAGATTTTTCGAATCGACTTTCACAGCGTTACTTTTTCTAACCTCGGGAACGGTATAACCCAAACGCAAGCGAATTTCGCGTAACCAGAAGAAAGAGCTTATTCGGAATTGGAGCGCGAGGTCGAAGGTCGTTCTCTCTCTCTCCCGCATGGAGGTCGAAACGTTCGACGTTAAAGGTCAGGGCTATGGGACTACGAGATTCAGCGTGAAATAATAACGAATTCGGCAAACCGTGTGTCACCTGAATACGCTTTATCGCGTTCTGTCGTCGTTAACGATAAAATATGTCGATTGCTGGGACACGAGCGACATAATCGTGAACCCCATGACTGTCTCACGTGCAATTTTGACAAAATTTATTATAGTTTTGAAGAAGAAGCTGTAAAAAAATACTCGAGTAATTTAGTTATCTATTCACAACAACGTTTATAGAGCCTTCCCGTTATACAGGGTATTCAGTTATAAGTGTCCAAGAAGAAAACTACATGAACACATCAATGACTTGAGTAAAAAAGTCTAATACCATTTTTCGAAATTCGACTTAGTTATCGAGTTATTGCCGAACTTGCAGCTAGGCAAAAGACGAAGCGGTAGATTGGCCGATCTTTGTTAGTTAATAACTATTTAACTGAGCCAAATTTCGGAAAATAGTATTAGACTTTTCGACTCAAATCATTGATGTACACATGTAGTTTTCCGCTGGGGCACTTGGAATCGAACACCCTGTATAAATCTCTCTTGACTAAAATTACGAACGACGTGCTCGAGATAATGTAGCAAGAAATTCAATAAGAACACGCACCAAGACGATTTAAAAGCATACACGTGAAATTTCGTAGCTTAAAGAACGAACGGGATGGGGGGGAGGGGTTGGTTTACGTGGGCTGCGCGGTAAATCAATTCGAGAAGGTTAACGAGAGCTCGTTGAAGGATAAAATTTTGTACGGGATGTAAAAGACGGCTCGAATGGAATTGGAATAAGATGAAACGGATGGTTAATGGAATTACGGGAAGAGAGTAGGATCAAAGGGGGAGATCGTTCGGTCGTCATCAAGTCCGAACGTTACGTCGTTGGAAAAATTTTATTAAAGTAAAACCAAAACTACGGAGCTGTTTCTCTTTCTGGTATTAGTATCGTATTAATCTATGCGTTCTTTTTTATTTCCTCATTTTTATGACGAATAAAAATATCATTTTCTCTCTCTCCTTTTCTATCAAAGAGGTAGACATCGTTAGACGATTTCAGGCGAATGCCTTGTCGCCTTTGCGACGCGCTCCAATCCTATATACGTTCACGGTTTATCGATAATCTATACTCGATAACGAGTCTACGCGTGTAGTAGTTGCGGTATCCGTCCGATGAGAACTCATTCCAACTCCTTGGGACTCGATAATGAAGGACGAAAGGCGGTACGAAGTTTATCCGATGCTTTTACCCTCCTGAAATTTAAGGTAAACTCGTCTGGAATTATTTCCATCGTATTTTAAGGACACGGGGAATCTCCCTGTATCAAAACACGAGGATTAATCCCGATATCTTGAAAGATTGGATAACAAAAATCGTGATTTATCTTAGAAGAATGATACCATTTATATTAAAAATAAAAAAAATACATTTACTCTTTTATTTATCAAAGTTTTTGTCACACGCGAGCCATTGGAATAGAATAACATCGAAGAAAACTAATCTTAAAGTTTTCCTTTGAAACGAAGAACTTGTAGCTACGTCTCGGAAGTCGTTTCTTGACACAGAGACAAAGACATGTAACTATAGACTACTTGATAGAATATTAACATTCGCGCGAGCGCGTTACGATCGTGGGAAGCATACATTCGCAAGTAGCACTGTGCATCGTGTGTGTCAGACACGTGTTTCTCAGACCGCTAACCCTAATCGAAGGAAGCAATCTATATATAATCTGTACGACACATACGGACCATCCGTTAAAACACTTATTAATAAACTGATAATATTTCGATAATAGGCAATATATCAAGGAAACAATTTCATTTTACTCAAAAAAAAAATTGTATAAACATAAAAGACTAATTGAACAGATTCCCAAATTAAATAATTCGATTCTAATAATTATTTCTACTATACATTATGTGTTATCTTTATGCTAAGAGGTTGGTTAGAAATTCTTGATAACGCATCTCTTTTTCTTTCTATCATAAATAGAGTATAGAACGGTTAAACGATGAGAACTATTTATAATATAAGCTCGATCAGGAGTATCGAGGAAGAGACACGGGGGTCGACTCTCTTGGAGTCGACTCGTGGGAATCGCGGCGCGACAGTAGTATACTGCCGGTCCGAGTCAGACATGCGCTCTTAAAGGGCAGCACGGAGCAGTAAAAGAGCTTGAGGGTGAAAGCCACGCTTCAGTTTGTCGCGTGTGCCGTCGGCGAGCACGCATAGAGCCGCGTGGGCGACCGCGCCAAAAGTGAGACGTGAGAGAAAAAAAAGGAAAAGAAAAAAAACTTAGAAATAATATAAAAAAAGAATGTCGTGAGACACGAGTTCCTATCAAGACCAATCCTCGCGAGAAAGTCAACGAAAGAAGATTAATTCCAAGAGAAAGAAAGAAAAATAGAGAAAAAACTGTGCGTGTGAGAGAGAGAATGTGTGTTTAGAAAAAAATGCCAAGATCTAAGAAAACAACGCAAGAGTGCGATCGGTATTCGAACGTATCATTCTTCTCGTTACTTACGTCCAAACGATGAGTGAACGAGCTCCTAGCGAAATTCTTACGTTCGAAAATTCGAACGAGTGAATAAAGGAAGATCGATTTTAAATGGATTTGTTAACGGCCTTCTCTTCCTCCACCGTGCGTTCCGGACGGGATAGCGTCCTCTGGAGAACCTAGCGACGGGAATCGTACTGATCGTGCCTAAAGTATAATAAAATCAAATAAAAATAGTGTATCGACAATTTGTTTCCTTTTTCTTCTCGACTGGGAAGTCAGGCAAGGAAAAAGTGAGGCGTCTCCCTGCGGTCGTCTATAATGTAGTATATTTTTTTATTAATAAGGGACGACGGAAAGACGTCTCTTTCGAATGGAAAAAAAATAGTGGGAAGGCGACGGTGTAGAATGGAAATTTTTTTTCCTGCCGATTAACCGCGCTTTGACTGCTCGTCCGTGAGGAAACCTCCTAGTCGTGGCTCCCGAAAGTTTCGATTAACTCCGATCGAACGATCGCTTTTCGATAGAAGAAGAGAGAGAGAGAGAAAATAGAGGAAGTGTCGGTTAAAAAATCGAGGGAGGAGCACGCGCGCGCGATCGGCCGCGCGGCTCCTCTTTTTTTTTTCTCTCGTAATAAAATTATCCCTTTTTTTTTTTATTCGTAAAACAAAATCGAATCATAACTCGGAGATGAGGCGGATAAAGCTCGTTATGTCACACGACGATCGGCGAAAAACTGGTCCGTAAGAAGAAGAGCAGATAATGACGGAGTCTCCAACACCATCGACGAGCAAATGCCACGACGATAAATCTGAGAAATCTGAGAAGGCAGTTTTACAGGTAAATCGATTGGAAATGTCGTTTTTTCTCCACGATTCTGATAATTCGATGGTCGTCGTTCGTAAATTAGTGATAATAAATGGAATCGTTTTTCAAACGAACGTGATTACTACAAATATTGGGTTGTTCGAAAAGTTTATCTTGTTTTTTAAAGGGGGCGATCTCTTTAGACGCTCGAAAGTAAGACATTTTTCAGGAATTTTTTTGGAGGTGATGAAATAATCGCATCATTTTTAAATTTTTACATTATCTTATTACTTTAACATACCTTACAAAATTTGTTTCAACATTTGAAGGTTGTAATAAGATAATGTAAAAATTAAAAAAAAAATTCCTGAAAAATGCCTTATTTTTAATCGTCTAAAGGGATTGCCCCTCTTAAAGAAAATAATAGATGGACGAGTAAATTTTATACTATTTTATTGAATTATGTATTATCTATTTTGTTCTACTGACCGATAAGCTGACAACAAATGACAGATTAGGTTTCATGTTCATATAAATATTGCCAAACACCGAAAGACACTTTTGGGACAACCTAACACATACTTGATACACCTAAGGGTGTTTATAAAAATATTTGTGCGTAGATGAGAAAGAAACTTTTTTAATACCATAAAATATCACGTCAAATTGCAATCCTGTGTCACGTATCGAGCTAACATCAACTTCCTACATATCCCCTGTACGTGTAGAACAACAATCACGCGTAATACGGTTTACCTACAATCTTTCGCACTTTCAGCAAATTCAGGACATAAACAGCCAGGTGGCACAATTTCGGGATCTCTTGATAAACATCGGCCAACCACGTGACTGTCCCGAGCTACGCGAGAAGATTCGAAAATTGCGAAGAAGTTGCGTCGAGGCCTGTAAAGGAACTTCTCAGCTTGTCCTGCCGCAAGTACGAAGGTATTTCGTTTCTAATCCTCCACCTAAAAATTCGTATTCGAACCAGAGAATATCGAGATATCCTTTGTGGTATCCAGACAAGTAGTGTTTTCATTCAATTTCCTTCGATACTCCTATCGGATCCATTTCTATTATTTTGAACGATACGATCGCGTTTCTATTACCACCTATCTACGTTTAGAATGTAAGAAATAAACGATCAATCGCTAATTAATGCGGTTCAATGATAAATAATCGAAAAAAAAGGGAAGGAAATTGTTTCGCGGAACCGAATTTCGATCTGCTTCCGATTAATGAGATTTCAATTAACTCGGTAAATAGATTGCCACGTCAGGAGGCGTAAGTCGTATTCTCTCTCTCTCTCCAACTTCTTCTGTCAGTGTATTCGTTAACTTGGTTTCCGCCTACGCTACGATATAATCGAAGATTTTCACGGAAAGGTGCTCGAAGATGCGCCACGATAAAGATGAGAAAGAGGGACTCGAATCGATTTTCTGCTCTCTTCTCTTTCTTCCTTTTGCTGTCTATTGTACTATGGAATTTATGAAGGTACCAAGCATCGATAGATTTCTTAGATACCTACGTTATCACCACTTTTCAGAGTGAGACACGCGATACTAAAGTTCTCTCGTACACGCGAGACACGTGCATCATTATTTAACCGTTAAAAATCATTCTATTAAGTTCTACGTACACGCAGTGTAATAAATATTATGTTCTCATAAATCACATTTGAAAAAAGATAAGGAAAAGATTGAATTAGAGAAACGAGGGTAGTTAATAACGATAGGACAAATCGGTTGTTGAAAGAAGCGTCGGCCGTAGGTAAGAAAGAGCAAGTATCTTAAAAATGCGATGAAACCCTTACTATTACCGTCGATGTCTTGGTGTCCGTCTCCTTTGAAAAATTTTCTTCCGGGGGTTTGCCCTTCCTAATGAAAATCTAAATTTTTCATGGGCTTCTTTCTCACGAATTCCTACCTCACCGTCTGGCACGGTGCTTGCTTGCTTTCTTTCTTTTATTTCTTTCTTTCGTTCCCCTCTTTCTCGCACGATAACAAAAGGGTATTCCTTTGATCCTTCTGTAGACAATAAAAGAAATCTATCCCTTTTCGATGATCGGTTTTTACACCATAATCTTTTACCCATGTTTTTTTGATTGATTACTTAATTTATTAAATGAATTTATTAAATTCATTTTATCCATACGATATCATGGACTAACGAGAATCCATTTATTTCCTTTTTACTTCAAATTTGAAGTAACGTCGATCACGTCGAACATGGATAATAACAGCATTAATTAACCTTCGTAAGTTTCGACGTGATCGATTTGAAAGGGCCGTTAATTTCGCCCTCCTCTTTTCTGAATTTTATTGTATTCACGAGAGCACTCTAAGTACTCGATATAGGTAACGCGACGTCCGTTTCTCTCTATCGAATGCAGTCGATATCAACAAATATTATTACGAGAAGTAGATACATAAGTTTGTACATATATACACACACATAGTCATATATACATTATATACAAGCGGTATAGCTCGGGCGAGAATACGAGTATTCAATCGAATAATCGGGCCATCGCGCCCGAGGAAACAATGGCTATGACGTATTACGTTGGTTAGTCTAATTGGACGCTCCTAGTCTTTGCGGATTTTCTCTCTTTCTCGAACACACTCACTACCCTTAGGCATCCAAACACGATTACCGCGGCACTCAATTTGCTTCCCACTTGACAAAAAAAAACGAAAAGAGCAAGAAAAGATGGAGGAACTTCGACTTTTTTGCTTGCGGGGGAAAAAAAAAAAGGGGGTGGATACATTCGTCTAACGATCACCTCGAATTTCCGAGCTTACGAAGCAACGGTGCTTTCGTTCTTAATTAATCGCGATAAAAACGCGTTCCAAGGTCCAAGTGAGAGTAGAAAAAGAAGGAAAAGGGGGGAGAGAAAATGTATCCCTTAAGTTACTACTGCGGTAAAAAAAACGATACTTTGCGCATTCTATCTCTCTCCTTTTCTCTCTCGTATTATCAAGAAAATAGCAAGTAGACACGCCATTAAGTCGGTATTATATTCTTGCGAAAGAATTTTAACGATGTCTGGAATGTTTTGGTCCGAATGCATGTCGCAAATCATTTCTCTCGACTTAATAATAATGTAAATAAATAGGAGAGAATCTGTCCAACTTTGTTTCAATCTCGACATTTTTTCGCGTGATTATATAATAAGTGTCAGGGAAATATTTAACGTCATTTTTTTCCTGTAATCCCTAGCAGTAATATTCTCTCACCGCGGCCAGCACGAGTAATTAAGGATTTATATTCGGCGTGATTCGGTGCAACGAGTCCAGCGGTGGTAGTAGTACATCTCGAAATATGTCATCCGCAGTGGCGTCAACTGTCATACGCAAGAACGGGCCATTCGCGAGGGGCTCGATCGCATCGTCACGTGTAAATAACACTTCCGTGATAAACAACAAATTACATTGCGTTGTGCAACGTGCGCGTAGCTCGAAGGAGACCCGAGAATACACGCCCTTAATTAAGCCATGCCGTGACAAGCCCCACGTAACTAAATCATAGACGTTGCGTCACGATTATCATTGCGTAACGAGAGTGATTACCTTACGATGAGGTACTACGACATCGGTCTTTTCGAAATTGATCTAGGAAATGTATTAAATGGGTTAGAGGTGTCAAGCGGATTGGTTTAATCCTTTTCGACTATTTATCTTCAACGTATGGTTGTATCGTTGCAGTAAAGTTATTTATTACATTTAAAATTTGAATAAGCTTGCCGTGAAGATAATAAATTCATTTGCATTACGTCGAATAAAATTTCTAAAGTAATCGCGTATATGGGTTAATTAGTTTCGAAAGAATTTTTTTTAATATTCTAAATAATTTATAGAGAATACAACGAACGAGCAGTTAGAAGTTTTGATTATGATTTTTATTCTCCAATTTCCCTTTTAACCCAATAAGTATTCCACATCAAAGTTCTCTTATTTCCCTGTAGGAAAAGCATAGGAGCGCATCGAATACATATATTCACGTAGTCGGAATCCCGAAGGATAGGAAGGATATACGTGAATTTCTCAAGAAGGAGCAAAAATTGTTTCTCAGTGGTTCCGAGGGTTCGATCGAACGATTACGCGCGATTTGCCATAGAATTTATTCATGAACGTGGCCTACCAACGAACACATGCGTGCGCGTACGAAGGCAGGTCCTCGAAGCTCGTCAATTTCAGTAGTTCGTCCAGGACGCGTGGCCGATCGACGATCGATCACTTTCACGCGAACGTCCGATATAATCGGTCTTTCTTTCACTAGCCAAACCATTTTCATCATCCATCTCATCTTTATTCTTATAAACGATCTTTATTATAACAAATTATTCATTATAGTTTCGTTTAATCAGCTTAACCCATTAGTTCCTAACGTAAACAAAATAATTTTTCTTAAAAAGACTTTTTCAAACTGTTTTGAACTAAGGTAAAAGTACCAGTTATGGACCTGTAAAAAGAATATTTTTATTTATTTTTATTTTGCTAAAATCCCAATGTTGCAACATTTTGTTATAAAAAAAAAACAGTTAGCTACTTATAAGTGCAGTAATAAAATGCAGTAAAAGCATGAAATTAATTGTTTTTTCTATGGAATTTGTTTTCTTTAATCTTCCAAGATTAGAAAGTAATATGATTTCGTTTCGTTCTCTATCGTAAAGTGCCTTATTGTCTTCGCCTTGTTACTACCATCGTTATTATTATTATTATTACTTTATGCAGAGGTTATTTAGCGTCGATGCAGACACGCGACCGAACGCGGACATTCGTTATGCAAAGCGTATGCAAAGATCGCCTTTATTTGCACGTTTCTCCCCGAGATTAACGGCCCGCGACTTATATCTGCTATACGTTAATGCGAATGACGTGGTTTGAAAGAGAAGGGGGGGAGGATACAGGGGAAAACTACAAAATTATCTAGATTATTGTGACACGCTTTCGGTGGTTCTAAACCACTACACACGTGAACGCGTTTTTACGATTTAATGGTAGTAATATTTACGATTTCTCGCGTGACAAATACGATGGCCCATTTTTACTAGGATGGATCATCGTGATCGATGTCACGATCGTTAAAGATCCATCGATCATTTCAGCTTAACATGAATGTTTTTGGTTACTGGCTCTGTTTTTCGAGAGAAGTACAGAACAATGTTTGTTTATGTTATAAATCTTCTATTTGGTCTAGGAGAGAAATGTTCGATCGGTCGTGGTATATACGCGCGGTTAAATTTTTTCCGGACAAAATTCGCGCCTTCTGCGTGACGATATCGAACGGTATTAAAATAGTAAGCATTCGACGGTAAATATCTGACGGAAAGGAAAATATGTGAAAAATTCAAGCGAATATGTTCTATGGTAATTTGGAATGATTTGAGAATAAAAATATGACGTTAATAGTCTTGTTAGTCAGTTGGAACCTTTTTTTTTTATTACAAAGTTTGAAACATCTCGTCAACTAGGTACGTTCGAGAATTACAAAGGGAAAATACGTGGAGATACTTGATAATGGTAAGGTATTCACGAATGTAGCTCGCGTAGTCCTTAAGGATAACGTAATGCCCTCGTAGATATTTCGTTTGAACGACGTAGTCGACTCGACGCTTTCCCTTGTCTTCGAGTTCTCGGGAACATTTGAATATATATATATATATGTGCATATATATATATCGAGACCATAGTTTCAAGCGTTTGGTACACCTGGCTCGTCCAGGTGCTCGTCGCCGCGTGTAATCAGAAAACAGACGCGGTCGTTCGGGTAACGGAAGAAAATTCGAGTTTGCACGGAGTTAACTCCACGGTTCGCAACTTTCCACCGTTGGCTCGCCTAACGGTAACTCGTTTAAACGCACGTGGCGTACACGAGAGGAAACCAAGCATCGAGAAAATGTTTTAAGGCAACTTTCAAGCTCACGTATGTGCGTATCGTTGTGTACGCACCTACCTACGTGTGTCCGATGAAAATAGCCTAAATTACACAAGTTTTTTTTTTAATTCAACTTTTTTTTTTGTACTTAAAACGAGAAATATTTTTCGATCATTTGATACATAAGTATGCAGCTATCATGGTTTTCCTTTATTCTGTAACGGCGAAACAAGACCAATTACGTAATCGCTTGGGAAATATATCAAACTTGCGAAATGTAATACGAAAGGAAGAAAAATCCTGTAGTTTCTTTTTTAATGTGCCAACGACGTCGCGAATTTACGAGCTTACATTTTTATCGAAATATCTTCTTTCGGTAAACCGGCCAGACCGAGAAAGAGAGATAGAAATACGGACGACCCATAAATCGAGAGTGTGAGAGAGAGAGAAAAAAAAAGGGGGAAAAAAGAAGTGAGAAAAATTTGCTCGTGAATTTAGGAGCCATCTTTTTACGGGACGAAGGCGATAAAATTTTACTCTCGTGTTAAAATCATGTAAAAAAAAATCTTGCCTGGATTTCTTCCTAGATATCAAAAAAGGGGGGTGTCGAGAAAGTAAAGAAACGCTTTTATTGGTCTATCATCCAAGATTGAAATCTATCTTCTTTCGTGTTTTTACTTTGGGCTAGGGGGTGGAATAATTAAATCGTGAACACAAAAACACGGATACACGTCGCTATACGTGTCTCTTTCGAAGAGGTCCTTCATTTTTTTGAACGGTGTCGAGTACTCTCCTTCAGCAACGGCACTCGACTATAAATCGATCTATGTTCTATTTCGACATCATCGATTATTTCTTGGGACCGGGGTTGCGTTGCGTAAAGTGGACGCGTAAGCTATGCGAATTGGTGTCGCAAAAAGCCGTGAATAATGGAAAAGAGCACGAAGTTAAAGAGTTAAGTGGCACGTAGCCTTGACCGATGAATCAACTTTACTAGTGCGTACTACGAGAAGGGAGAAAGATCGACGTGGAAATGGAAAAAAAAAAGAGAATGTAACTTGGACGGTAAACGCAAAGCTCTTTTTCATCCACGAAAGGTCCTAAGATTTCTAAGGCTCGTCCTTTCTATCTCTATACATTCTTTTCTTTCATTTTCCTTCTCATTTAACGACATCTCTCTCTTCCTTTCCCTTAACGAATTCTTCCGACACGAAAGAATTTAGTGTTTTCCGCTCGAGTGGGACGTGGCCATTGTTTCATTTATAAGACAAGAAAGGAAAAAGGAAATTAGAAGAACAGGAAGAAGAGCCAAGAAAAAAAAATGAAAGAAAACCACCAAGACGTGCTAGAGAAATGCACCGGGCATGAAAATTCTTAACGAGTACCTACGGATTTTCTGTCGTGTCTTCTTTGCTCGACTAGCTGCCCTTTGACCTCGACTTTTTTTCACGATCTTGAGGAACCGGAAAACGAAACGAGGAAGAGTTTCCCTCAAAGTTTTTTTCACGTTTTTCACGAATTCTTACTGGAACCTTGCTTTATATATATATATATCTATATGGTCGTATCGTTCGTCGTACCTCGTTAATTCTCTCGCAGGCAGCCATTTTCGTCGTTCCTCGCAATGGAACAGAGTAAAGTGGAGAGCAAGACGAAATAGCCGTTTTTGAAAAGACGCGACGCGACGGTACCCACCACTAACGGACGTCGAGACACGCCGACTAGTCTTTTCTCTGAAATAATGTCGAACACGTTTATGAGCAACCAAGCGTGACGTATTCTCTCTTGTTTATTGTGCTCAATTGTTTCGTAGAATTTGTTAAAAAAAACAAATAACAAAGATTCTTTTTTATGCATTCGTATAATTAAATTATTTAAAAAATCATATAGGGTAAAAGGTATAGTGATTGCCTGCTTAAGGAATAGACACAGGTTTTTTCTCAATATTGCCTTTATTATAAAGATCAATTACTTACCACTAATTTTTATGGTAACTCAAATGCCTTAACTAAAGGAACATTAACTAATAATTGCAATATCTTTAGGATTATAAAAATTATAAGCAATAAAAAAAAAACACCTCTAAAAACATAGTGATTGCCATAGTGATTGTTCTAATCAACCTAAACCTAAGCTAAAAACAAAACTGAGCCTTTTGGTCTTTTCTTACGATGGGCAATGTCCGTCCCGAACCATGTCCCGTATTATTATCTAATTTATCTACAATTATTATTAACAACCTATAAAAAAAAGATACCAATTTTTATCCTCATTGATTAAAAGTATAGTCAATTTGGCAAACATCGTTATAAAAAGAAAACTCTTAAATAAATACATTTATCTTAACTTTATTAGAAATTTTATTTCATTTTACCATAATCGTTATTCTTCCCCTATCATTCAAAGAGCTTAAGAATCCTTTCTAACGTTTCCTTTGAAAATGACGTCTACAAAGTGTCGTAAGTTTTCCCTCGTACAATTCACGCAAGTAGTACAACCAAAAATGAAGTCGACCGCCCGTCGTAACTTTGGCGATAATCCAAAAAAGGCGAAAGTTCTTTTGGAACATAACGTTGGCACGCATTCGCTATACCACCACGCGAGCTGCTATACGGTGCGAGCCGAAAAGAAATTTTCTTTTGGCAAAGGAGTCGACGAGTAAAGCGTCCCGCTGTTGGAACGTGCCATCGTCATTAATCTCTTTACGGGTCGAGTTTTTCCGACGCTACCGACACCGAAAATAGAATAATGATCGCAAACTGGTTGGTGGAAAGAGAAAAATGTGATGAGTGAGCTCGCTTTGCTGACGGTACGAGCGACCGGCTTTGAAAGTGTACCGTAGAACGAGACCGTAAAGTCTCGTTTTCATATCAAAATTAATTGAATTCCCCTCTGCTCCGCGTCGTTATAACGAAACGGGCATTTCGCTTCAATTTTCAACGGGACTAAAGAGGGTAACTTTTCTTATACGAGATTCCACGAGTGGATACAATTGATTTTTAAGCTGATTGATTCGAGTATAATTGTTTTTTTTAATTTCAAAGATCACTTAACCCCTTTACACTTCTCTTTTTTTACATTAAGTACTCTCACGTATTCCAGTCTTCCTTTATTGGACACAAAATATGCACGAAATACCGTACTCGTTTCTTTTACATTCATATATTTGTAACGATAAAACGGATATGTGAAAATGTTTGATACATAGATTTTGAAAATATTTTAAAAATCTATTACTCAAAAATATTTAATAATGACTTTAAGTTATTTTCAATTTTAAGTAATAGCCTTTTTTCTACGAAGTTGAAAGATAACTCTTATTTTTGGTCGGACTCGACAAATAGATACAAAGGATTAAAAGAGTTATTGTCTTTTAAAGTTCACTTCGAAGCACAATTTAATGCTCGTAACTTAACGATCGCCCGTTGTCGTACGATAGCGTGAGAGAAACGTTTATGTACAGCCGATAAGCGACTTGGTTCACGCGACCGTTTGAAAAGTAAATCGAGTAACCGAAAGGACAGACCGTTTATTATGATTATTATTTTCTATAACTCGCGATACTTTGTAATATCGCGAAAGAAAGGGTGGAAAAACGTTCAAAACAACCAAGAACAAAGTTAGTGATCGAAGTAAGGTTAACTTTCGATCGCCTCAGCCACCATTTTCTTCGGCCTCGAAACTACCTAACCTATGAGCTTTGCGATCGTTCGCGCGTAGGAAAGAACGAAGAAAGGGAGGAACGTTAGACTCGGCCTCGCTGTAATTAGCTCAACGGCAGTCCTTAATCATTGCGCGAACGCTGGCAATTACGTTTTTAAAGTAATTAACCGGGTAAACGCGCGCAGCGCCACGAAGAAAAATCGTGAGCTTTTCGGGGAACAAGAAAACACGTGGCGGCCATCTTCTTTCATTTATCTCGGCCATTTATCGTTCAAGATATTGTTAGAATGATGGATAGATAACGGTTGCTTAATTACAATATTAATGATCGAGATTATTTCTTACGGATGTAACCAGCATTGGATTAAGTCTACTAAAAGCATTAGACAAAATATAAATCGGGTCTTGTTTATATAATTTTTTGTTGTTATCGAGTAATCAGATTCTTATATGATTTCGTGAATAAAAAGGAAATATGAAAAATGCCCTGTGAGACTACGTAATTTTGATTAATGAAGGGTACAGAGGAAGAAGAAGTGTTGTCACATTTTTTAATCTTTTAAACTATCAACATGATTTTGTATAGAAGGTGGTACTTTGAAATGCCTGCATGATTTTCCCACCAATAATATGCGTAGCCACAGCATAGATTAACTTGGAAAATATAAGTGCAAATCTTTTATTGACATTTTCTCAATTGTTTCCTTCGTCTAGTCTTGAAATATAATGTAAATTTATAAAAATATATAAATTATATAGTATTATAGTAACCAGTATATCAATATTAATGATTCCAGTGCGATGGAAGTTGGTATACCAGCTGATAGCCCGAATTTGGTGCTACTCTTCTTCGTCACTCAGCTGTTCCTTCGTGAATTATCCAAGAGCAAAAATCTTATAAGAATCGTGCCGATGGACATGTCCGGATATTACGGTGAGTTTTGTTTTTCGTACTTTTACACCCGTTCGAGATCCATTTGTGTACAGATCAAAATAAAGTGTAAATAAATGGAGAAAACAAAAAATTGGTATAACGAGGTAGCGATCGTCATAACTCGAGAGCAAACGGACGGACTGGAACATAGGCGAACGGAACGGCACATCGAGGTGACTCAATCAGGTGTTATCGAGTTGCAAAGCGCAAAGGTAAACTCAAGCTCTACCAATGGCGCGGCTCCTTTGATCCACGTTGCCTCAGGCTGATTTACTCTCACGTTGTGTGTGTTTGCGTGTGCTTCAAAGCATGCACGGTGACTCACGAAACTGTGAGACGTATAGCGTGAAATATGTCACCAGGATGTGTACTTGAGTCCTATTATCTAATTTAGAAAAAAAAAAATTCCCATTAGTCCATTTATCATTCCATGTGTTCCATTTTACAAGAACTTCATATTCCCAGATTTTACGTTTCATTCTACATTCCATTTTATGTCCCATACTCGCCCTAGCTAAACGTTACCCACGATGCAGCAATTTTTCATGAAAATTCCCGACGAGTCCGAACGATTGACGGCCGATTAAAGTGCTTTCTCTTCGATGAAGAGAGAATTTTCGCTTCGTTACTGGTACCAGAGATTTATCTCTCCTCTACCATCTCGAAACTCCGAACACGAGGAACTAGTAATTCGATCGTTTCCCAATTACTTGCAGTCGATAGTACCCTTAGCTTACGATCGTAAACAGAAGTGCCGTGGATCGAAGTAGCATAGAAAATTCGATTGTCGCCGGTAAATCCGTAGTAACAAAGGATGGGGACTATTGCAGTGTACTACCTACGTTAACGTCGCATCGAGCAATTAAAACTGGACGCATTCTGATCGAGTTGCACCAAGCGCGAGTATTTTCACTTAAATGTGATTAAACGTATTGTTCTGACCTTGCGTGGGAGAAAAAACTACTAAATGTTATTTCTTCGATTTCATTGGAAAATAATTTCAATTTATTTCGAAGAAAAATGCTCGAATTGTTTCTTTTTTGTGAATGGTGATAGATTCAAGACAAGAATCAGACATATTTTTTCTGTATTGACTACTTAAAATCAGGGACACAATTATTCCATTGTATGTCTTGATCTCGGTAATCAAAATCTTTTCTTGATTCTTGCAAGATTTTACTACGTATCGATTTATTATTTTTTCAAATTTGTATACAAATTATTAAAACAATATATTTTTTAAATTTTACAGCTTGAATTATGACATCAATGTAATGAGAGTAGTAGAAAAATCAAGACAAGATCTTGAAAGTCTTGACCGTCCATCACAAAAAATACCCCCAAGAGAAAATTTTCTTTGATGATCTTTCAGAAAGCAGAGCCGGACCATCGAATATCGGCAACGTGATCTCCCAAATACTGCTATGCAAGCAGATCACGCCCGACTTCAACGAGGAGGAATTGTGTAGCATCAAAAAGGATTCCGAGGAGATAGGCGCTCTGATCGCTGAGTTACAGGAATTCATGCCTCAATCTGAAGCTGATACAGGTATGACGTATGCGTATTCTCTCTTCTGTAGATAGACCCATCATCATTTCCGTACTCCATTCTATCACTAATCGAGTTACTTCACTGATCGGGTCATGGATCTTGTTGTTCGAATGCGGGACACATCGAATTCCTGTCCTTCTCCAGTTATTATGAAAATATTACGTTATGTATGTATACAGGGTGTCCGCTTCCATGTAGTCAAGCGGAGGACTACATGTAGACATCAATGACTTGAATCGAAATGTCTAATACCATTTTTCGAAATTTGACTTAGTTAACGAATTATTAACTAACAAAGATCGGCCAATCACGGCGAGCAGCGACATGTAACGTTGTTTATTGCGGATTGCTCCTCTTACCGCTTCATCTCTTGCCTAGCTGCGAGCTCGAGTGAACCGCCTTTCTTTGCTAATCGCCGTAATTGGTCGATTTTTGTTAGTTAATAATTCATTAACTAAGTCGAATTTCGAAAAATGGTATTAGAGATTTCGATTCGAGTCATTGTTGTGTACATGTAGTCCTCCGCTTGACTACATGGAAGCGGACACCCTGTATGTTATTTTTTTTCTTAAATAATTAAACGTTAATTAGAACCTGTCAACTTTTTTCCCCTCGTTTCATTTCATAACGTTATTAATTAAACGAGTGAGTATATTCCTTTAGCGTTAATTATTAATGCCATTCGTTGTTTCGTAAACAACATCGTCCCTTTTTTTTTTTTTATTCGTCAAAGGGTTTGTTTGACGACCTTGAAGAAAAAGAAAAAATTTCTTCGAAACGGAATAATTATCGAGACGGTATAACGAGATAGTCGGAATAATTCTTTAGCGATGCGAATCGAGAAATCAGAATGTTCTTCTTCTTCTTCTCGTTCGTATGGCCTTCGACCAGCTTCGTCGTTATCTGTCGTACGTACGAGCTTATCGACGGGGAACGAGAGAGAACGTCGTTTGACATTGAATACCTCATGGGTCAAGGACGACGTCACGGTTAAATCTCGCTTTTGCGGAACGCAAAGGAAGCGAGAATTTCAATCGAGACGGTTGTCGTCTGCAAGGGAGAGAAAAGGAGAGAGAGAGAATACGAGTGTAGGAAGACGTCAAATTATCGTCGAACTGATAAGTGACATTTGTGGAATTTCTTTTTCTTCTCACATTTTTAATCAAATCTTTTTTTTATCAAATTTCTTCGTTCTTCTTTATTGATCATTTTCATGAAATTAGAATTTTGTGAATATTTCGACAGTGGAACGTCAGCCATGTTTAATCCGCAATCAAATATGCGATATTTGTATCCATGTATAATTAAATTTCTCCAATAACTCTCTCTCTTCTGTCTATCTCAAAATTGGTTCTATTAAAATGCTAATATAATTTTGGCTCTCTAGAGGGAGAAGCAAAAAAAGAGAATGCCATACTCGACATATTAGAAAGCAAAGCGAGAGTCCGAAGAACATACTGCAACCCCTGGTAATTTATCGCGATCGGCAAGTAGAAAGAGTCGAGTCTTCCTTTCATAGTCCATCATTGAGAGAAATACGATCCTTCCTTCGGCTTTGACCTCCATCTCCGTCCCACTTCTTCTCTTCCACCTTTTCTTATTCTTCGTACATACATACAAACGAGCCTCCATTACGTACTAATGGGAAAGGGAAGTGGAGGAGCTCCTCGTAAGAGCTTATTCTTCGACTTCTCTTGAATGTAGCGTATATACAATTCTCGCGAATCCCTTGAATTCATGTTCTTTATCGATAAGCCAAAAAAGGAAGAGAGAAAAAAAAACATGTATAGTCGGTTATTTGTTTCCAGAAAAGTGCGTGGCCCTTCAGGAGGCCGGGAACCGCGTAAATCGCAACAATGGTGGAAGAAAGGTGAATCGATGGAACGCCAGCAGGTCGAGGCAATCGTCCTATTGCCGTGGTGGTTTCAAGTTCCTTTGCTGTACCACCAGAACGAATTACATCTGAGACTTTAACGAGAGGGATAGGAGGAGAGCTGGGGGTGCTGCGTGAAGAAGAATCGAACTCGTCCGACCTGATTTCTTTTCTTCTCCTTTTTTTTTCAAGGCACTACCGTACTTCGGGAACTTGTCATTTCTTTGACTTGAGACGGGGCGACACCGTTCCACGTCGAGGACTCGTGTTCATTTTTCAGTGTTTCAGTAGTTCCATCTGACTTTCCAACGATCCCTTTTTTTTTTTTTTTTCTTAGCTGAACATGTCCGTCTCTTACGTATAGGATCTTTTTAAATAAAGGGAGTAAGAAAGTTCAGGGTAATATTAAAGAATCTTACTTTCTACATACATACCTTCGAATTCTCGCCACCGCCATCTTTGCTCTACCGACCAATGATGAACAAAATGATGAAAAAAAATACGCCGCATCTACGTTCCCTGACTTGAATTAGATGAAGGATGGCCTTCTTTAGGTAACGAGGTCTCGTTAAAAGCTGTCGCTGCCTCGAAAAAACGTCGAACGGGGAAAAAAAAAAGAAATCTTAACGATATAGTGGAATTGCAAAGCGATACTGTCTTAGCTTACGCGAATTTAATAGTTCAATGATTACGACCGATCGAAACTATAATAAAACGTGTTCTAGTACGTTAATTCGAACGATTTGCGAATATTTCGAGAAAGAAAAACAAAGAAAAGCGTTACAAAAATGCAGTGGGATGTTAAAAAAAGTGTGTCACGTCCAAAAAAAAAAAAAAGAAGCGTAGAAAATTGATCGGAATACATACGACGAAGGAAAAATCAATTCCCAACAAATTTACAAGCGAGTGGACCAATCGTCGATTTATTTGTTCCGATACATGCGATATAAATAATTGACCATATATGGTTATAATATATATATATATTTACGGCTTACGCACGGAACGAGATGATTAACGCGCGTTATGCACGATAGGTTATGCACAAAATGGCCGGACTACGTGATTCCTCGCGTCAATCTCGATACCGTGCGAGAGATTCCTAATCTCGTTTTATCGTGTGACTCCGATAGTGATACTAGATATATAAAAAAAAAAAAAAAAAACCAAATATTTATTGTAACGATGGACGATTTGACAGACGTGAATCTAATCGCATGAGCATTAAATAGGATCGGTGTAACCGAACGTAGAAGAGATAAAAAGAAATAAATAATTTAGAAGAAAGATGTATCTGTAAAAAAAAAAAGAAACAGAGAGGGGGAATTTCATCGAATACTTTTCGCCCTCGTACGTTTGACGCGTCGGTTTTCCTGCTAATAAATTCAAATCCCGTGTAATTGCATATTACGACTACGAGTTTAATCGTGCTTGATCGGATTACTACCTTAAACGGAAATATAAAAATAATTTTAATCTTCATAAAGTGTACCTGATGATGCAGCACTTCGATAATCACTACTGAAATGACAATTTCTTCGATCCTGTATATACGACTATAAATGATCTATTTCGTTTTCATTAATTACGATATTAATTATTGCCAGATAATATTTATGATAGATCAAATTGTACCAGTGTGGTTCGAGAGATATGGGAATAATAAAAAAAGAAGCTAATTCGATGCGTTTCACCTTTTTTTTTTTTTTCTGTTCGCAATACTGTTCGTAAAGATGAGTGGATTGGAAAAAAAATGAATAAACTGGAATACGTGATATATAGGATTAACTACACATATCAATTAACAATGAATGAACTAATTGAAAAGTCTATCTTTATTTCTCTATCTACGATATAATTAATATATCTATACTTCGCTTAATGAAGATAGTTATATACATAAATATATATTTATCTTAAGGCTCGGACGGAAAGATCGGATTCGCAAAAAAAAAGTTTCAAACAAAAAGAGCGGGTAAACTGCCCCCCCTCACAGAAAAAAATAAACCGATCGCGTATTGTATGTACAGTGTCGTAATGACTTTAATATATCACTGCAAAAATTGATCCAGTTGAATTTCATTGTTTAAACGTTTCAGTTATTAAAACAAAAATGAAAGCAATCAAATTAAATTGTACGAAGTGTAACATACGTTATGGAAAATAATAAATCGATTTGCCACAAAACATAGATTTTCATTGATACTTATTGCAAGAAACGAAGAATGGATGAATTCGACGTACGGTAAGTAAATAAAAGAAATATGGATCGTATTCTGAATTTTTTTTTTTTTTCTATTGAAACCCAAAGGGAAAAGATTTGTTTTTCATGCTCTCGAGACGGTGCTGCACCACTTTTAGCATGGATCAGAACCTAGTTTCACTTTTTTTTACAGATTCCTCCCATCACGACTGAAAGAGCACATGTCAGCACAGACGAGGTATAGGATAGACGTATCATGCAATGTAAATTTTTGTCCCACAGTTTTGGGGCTACGTAGCCCCATTACCATTTTAGTGTCGCATGCGACAATATCGGTTTAGAATGGAAAAAGGCAACAGCGCTACCAAATCGGTAGGAATTATAACTAAACATAACGATTGTTAATTATTTTTCACTGACATGAATTACAAGTTGAATCAATCGATAGAATCGAAATGTAATAAAAAAGAAAATCGTTATTCGCGGTAGCTTCATTGCAGATAGTGATCGATTTTCAACAAAAATCCTGATGTATGCATCATGATTTTTGCCAAAATGGTCACCACCGCCGATTTCAATGTTTAATGGCTCATTTTAAAGATAAAAGCATGCAGAATAATGTTCCGTTGTCCGTTTTTCGATATCGTTACGCAATGATGAGAAATTAATTTTTTAAGTGTCGGAGTATGGGTCGTTTTCGTGCTTAAAACTGCTGTATCTTTCGAACCAGCCATTCTATCGAACCGCGACTTGCATATTCGTAAAGAAGAGGCTTTCACCTTTCGAACGAGTATTTGAACGGGCAAATTCGAGATACTTCGATTTTTGACAAAAATCCTGACCTATGCATCATGATTTTTGCCAAAATGGTCACCACCGCCGATTTCAATGTTTAATGGCTCATTTTAAAGATAAAAGCATGCAGAATAATGTTCCGTTGTCCGTTTTTCGATATCGTTAAGCAGTGATGAGAAATTAATCTTTTAAGTGTCGGAGTATGGGTCTTTTTCAAGCTTAAAACTGCTGTATCTTTCCAACCAGCCATCCTATCGAAACGAGACTTGCATATTCGTAAAGAAGAGACTTTACTCTTTCGAATCCTGCGCATACATCATGATTTTTGCCAAAATGGTCACCACCGCCGATTTCAATGTTTAATGGCTCATTTGAAAGAGGAAAGCATGCAGAATAATGTTCCGTTGTCCGTTTTTCGATATCGTTGCGGAGTGTTGAGAAATAAATTTTTTAAGTGTCGGAGTATGGGTCGTTTTCGTGCTTAAAACTGCTGTATCTTTCGAACCAGCCATTCTATCGAACCGCGACTTGCATATTCGTAAAGAAGAGGCTTTCCTCTTTCGAACGAGTATTTGATCGGGCAAATTCGAGATACTTCGATTTTTGACAAAAATCCTGACCTATGCATCATGATTTTTGCCAAAATGGTCACCACCGCCGATTTCAATGTTTAATGGCTCATTTTAAAGATAAAAGCATGCAGAATAATGTTCCGTTGTCCGTTTTTCGATATCGTTAAGCAATGATGAGAAATTAATCTTTTAAGTGTCGGAGTATGGGTCTTTTTCAAGCTTAAAACTGCTGTATCTTTCCAACCAGCCATCCTATCGAAACGCGACTTGCATATTCGTAAAGAAGAGACTTTACTCTTTCGGACGAGTATTTGATCGGGCAAATTCGAGATGCATCGATTTTTGACAAAAATCTTGATTTATGCATCAAGATTTAGAAAGAAGAAAGCATGCAGAATAATGTTCCGTTGTTCGTTTTTCGATATCGCTAAGCAATGATGAGAAATTAATATTTTAAGTGTCGAAGTATGGATTATTTTCAAGGGGTGATGAGATTCTCGTCTTTTATCGCAACAGATCTATTGATGTTACCAACTTCGATTATTGGGTCGAATATGATTCCTAAATTCACCGCTATATATGGTAGAGGGCGTAAGTAAACGTCTGTTATTTTGCACGATCGGTATTTCAGTACATAGGACACGAAGTCCCATAACATGATAGGTCTATTCTTATACCTCGTCTGTGATGTCAGTGCCTCACTTCGTAAACTGTAAGACGGGTACGAGAATAATAGAGTAGCGCACTCACGTGGCTAATTATACAACTAAATTAAATTTGATAAAAAAAAAAAAAATAATCGCTATCATTTTTTTTCTAATTTGACATTTTCTTACCTTTCAAAAATACTTTTTAAATTGGTAAGACAGTGACACAACTTTTGTAAGTAATAAAACATTATCATATAAATGCATATGTATAGACAAAATTATCTTAATTTTATAGAATAGATATATAATTTTTTTCCATATAATATTTTAAGACATTAAATATATTTCAAACTCACGCGAGCCAGCAGTGAACTTTCAAAATCAGCTGTCCATCAGTGCTACCAACAGTGACAGTAATACTACAAAAAAAGACGCGCGTGTTTCTACGCAGATGTATATATCAGTGTTAGAAAATGGTAGGACAATAACCGATATGAAGTAAATTCGTTGATAAAAATCATGTAATACTCTGACAAAAAATGTGATATTTATTTGATTCGTTAGTACTATGACGATACGTAGTACGTATACCGTTGACAATGGTTTATTTATGTTCATTTATGTTTATTTATGTTCATTTTTTGTTCTGATCGAGGAATGGGAGGAGAGTGATAATTAGTGCGTATCGGTTGTGTACATACATGGCGGCGCCACTGAACTCCAGTATAGCAACTCATCTCCGTGTATTGCGGTCGTGTCGTGAAAGCCTACCGTACGATGCCTCCGAATTCGGACGATGGCGTGAAAATGGCGGAATAAAATGGCAGGACGTAGATCGACTCTAAGTAATGTCGAATCCTTGTCGGGATCAGGGAATGCCGATCCCTTGAGAGAGCTCTTTGAAGCCTGCAAAACCGGAGATCTCGCGAGAGTAAAGGCGTTGGTTAGTCCAAAGACAGTCAATGCGCGAGACACCGCTGGACGCAAGGCCACTCCACTGCACTTTGCAGCTGGTGAGCTCATGTTGTGCACGAATTATTATTATTTAAATGTTCACTGTTTTACAAATGATTCGAAAAAAAATAGAAATCAACATTTTAATATATATCAGTTCGATTCCACTGAATTTTTTTATACGTTACAAGAAATTATTTGATTCACTGTTCTGTGTGTTTGTATCCTTGTAGTAACAGTAAATTGATTTGACAGATGCGGAAATATATACCTTGGTGGATTAGTATTTCTTTTTATAATATATTATTTGTTAGATATTTAATATTTTTATGATGATTTAGTTATAATACTGTAATCTTATGTCTTCGCTATCTAGGCTATGGCAGAATAGATGTAGTTGAGTTTCTTTTATCGGCTGGTGCATCCATTCAAGCACGCGACGACGGAGGTTTACATCCTCTGCATAATGCATGTTCTTTCGGACATTCTGACGTTGTAAGATTGCTCCTCGAAGCAGGAGCAAATCCTAATACAAGAGACAGGTGGAATTACACACCTTTACACGAAGCTGCCATTAAGGTACTTTTTATTATTGTTGAAAGAAACATTATGTACATAATGAAATTTCAGTTGTTTAAACAATTTTATTCATTGAAGGGTAAGATAGATGTTTGCATAGTGTTACTACAACACGGGGCAGATGCAGATATTAGAAACGCGGAAGGAAAGACTGCGTTAGAATTGGCAGACGCTGCTACCAAGCCAGTCTTAACAGGAGAGTACAGAAAAGACGAATTATTAGAAGCTGCTAGATCAGGAAATGAAGAAAGGCTATTGCAGCTTCTTAACCCTTTTAACGTTAATTGTCATGCTAGCGATGGGCGAAGATCGACTCCTTTGCATTTAGCAGCTGGATACAATAGATCTAGAGTCGTACAAATTCTACTTCAGAACGGCGCGGATGTACATGCAAAGGATAAAGGGTATGTAGAATACAATGATCAGGCTACATAGCGAATTATATTTAGTAGTAAATGTATGAATTATATTCCACAGTGGGCTTGTTCCATTGCACAATGCTTGTTCGTACGGGCATTTCGAAGTAACAGAAGCACTTCTCAAACATGGAGCTGCCGTTAACGCTAGCGATTTATGGGCGTTTACTCCACTACATGAAGCTGCTAGCAAGTCCAGAGCAGAAGTGTGTTCTTTACTTTTAAGCGAAGGTGCAGATCCAACGCGTCTAAACTGTCACAGCAAAAGTGCTTTTGATGTAGCACCAACCGTAGAATTACAAGAAAGATTAGCGTGTAAGTGTTAAAGTATATGTATATTAAGAATTGTATGTTGTAGCTCCGTTTCTTATTTCAGATGAATATAAGGGTCATTGCTTATTGGATGCCTGCAGGCAGGCTGATCCTACTAAATTAAAATTCCTACTAAAAGATCCTACTAATGTTGTCAATTTCAAGCATCCTTACACCGGTGATACACCATTACATTGTGCAGTTGCATCGCCTTATCCAAAACGGAAACAAATAATCGAAATTCTGATTAGAAAAAATGCTGCCATGAATGAGAAAAATAAAGATTTTCTCACGCCACTTCATATAGCGACTGACCATTCGCATTACGATGCAATGTATATATTACTTAGACATAATGCTAAAGTGAATGCATTAGATGGTTTAGGTCAAACTGCATTACACAGGTAATGTTAATTGTTAGAAAACTCGAAGATTAACAATGATACAAAGTTTCACAAACTAAAAACGTATCCGTGTACTTAGGTGCGTTAGAGAGGACAATGTGCAAGCATGTAGAATATTGTTGTCATACAACATCGATCCTTCCATTGTATCTCTTCAAGGCTATACTGCGGCACAAGTTGCAGCTGAAAATGCTTTAAAAATATTACAAGATAAAGGTTTTGTATACTATAGTTTTCATTATATTAAAGTAAAATACATATAATGTTAATATTGCAATCAATTTTACATATCTAGATCCACCAAGTGGAACAGATGAAGCAGAAGCACAGCTTCTGGAAGCAAGTAAATCTGGAGACTTGAATGCTGTTAAGCGAATTCTGCAAACAAATCCACGTGCAGTAAATTGTCGCGATTTAGATGGTCGGCACTCTACTCCTCTGCATTTTGCAGCAGGTTTCAACCGAGTGCCCGTCGTGGAATACCTTTTGGCACATGGTGCAGATGTGCATGCCAAAGATAAAGGGTACGCATATCATCCTTTATTGTGTTTAAAAATAATGTAACTTATTCTGTTGTTTGTTAGTTTCGGTCTATATAAATTATTATTCTGTTTAATCTTGTAGTGGATTGGTGCCACTTCACAATGCTTGTTCTTATGGTCACTATGAAGTAATAGAACTGCTAGTAACACATGGCGCATCTGTAAATGTCGCAGATTTGTGGAAATTCACTCCTCTTCATGAAGCTGCTGCTAAAGGTAAATGTGAAATCGTTCGGTTTTTATTAAGACATGGCGCCGATGCAACTAAAAAAAATAGAGACGGAGCAACTCCTCTTGATCTAGTAAGAGAAGGGGACCAAGATGTTGCAGATTTATTGTGTGGAAATAGTGCTCTTTTGGATGCTGCAAAGAAAGGGAATCTAGCCAGGGTGCAAAAGCTAGTTACGCAAGATAACATCAATTGCAGAGATACGCAAGGTCGCAACAGTACGCCATTACACTTTGCCGGTACGTAATGAAAGAAATTAAGATGATATAACAAAAGCAATCATCAACTTTACAGTTTTACAATTACTCATTTCATTTTTGATATAGCGGGTTATAACAACCTAGAAGTAGCAGAATTTTTGTTAGAACGCGGAGCAGATGTAAATGTACAAGATAAGGGTGGCTTAATACCTTTACATAATGCTTCAAGCTATGGACATTTGGATATTGCAGCATTGCTCATTAAATATAATACGATAGTAAATGCAATTGACAAATGGGGCTTTACACCACTCCACGAAGCTGCACAAAAGGGAAGAACACAATTATGTGCTCTATTGCTAGCACATGGCGCCGATCCTTTCCTTAAAAATCAAGAAGGACAAAGTCCTGTTGATTTAGCAAGTGCAGATGACGTGCGTTGTTTATTACAAGATGCTATGGCTTCTCAACAAGTAGTACCGTCTGTACCATCGGGCAACGGTAGCGTTGGTCTTGGCATTAATATGAATGGCAATGGTGGTAGTACTATAAGCAGTAGACCGCCTAGTATTGTTTCTGGTAATTATATAATAAAACAAGAGATATACCATAATCTTTTCTCATAAAGTTATACGAATATTAATAATTCTTTTTTTTAATTAGTGCCAGTAACTCCACCACCACCGCTCACTCAAGAGACAGTTATCATGCCTTCTGGAGCTGCAATGACCTTGTGTGTTCCATTAGCTCGACCTTCATCTTGTTTAAGTCCAATGCCACCATCAGAATCCAACAGTGAAAGAGAATCTAAGGAGATTTGCAAAGAAAACAATAGTTCCAATATTACGACCGTTGCGGGCTTCCTCCAAAGTCTCGGTTTAGAACACCTACTCGAATTATTTGAGAGAGAACGAATAACATTGGATATATTAGCAGAGATGTGTCACGAAGATTTGAAACAAGTTGGCGTTATAGCTTATGGTTATAGACATAAACTTATTAAAGGCATGGAAAAATTATTGACTACTGCCACGGGCACATTGTGGCAACCGTCCATTACCCCAGGAACATTGTTAGTGGATTTATTGGCTGAGGATAAAGAATTTTTAGCCGTGGAAGAGGAAATGCAAAGTACCATTAGACAGCACAGAGATAATGGACATGCTGGTGGTATTTTCTCACGTTATAACATAGTCAGGGTATGTATATTGTAGTTTTTAAAAAGAATTCAAAATATGAGAAAAACTAAATTACATTTTAATGTCATTTATATTATTAGATACAAAAGGTTCAAAATCGGAAATTATGGGAGCGTTATGCTCACAGAAGACAAGAAGTGGCAGAAGAAGTTGGAGCAGCTGCTCCAGCTTCACCAGGCACAGGTCCCAGAACTACACCAAGCTCTGCAGTTCCGCAAGCAAATGAAAGAATGCTATTCCATGGTAGTCCCTTTATCAATGCAATTGTACAGAAAGGTTTTGATGAAAGGCATGCATATATTGGCGGAATGTTCGGTGCTGGAATCTATTTTGCGGAACACAGTAGCAAAAGCAATCAATATGTATATGGCATATGTGGAGGTACCGGATGCCCAGCTCATAAGGATAGGAGCTGTTACATCTGCCACAGGTTAATACAATTATTTATGAAAAGGGAAGACATTGGTATGACATGTAGTAGTTATATCATGTATTTTATGTTTGTTTAGGCATTTATTACTTTGTCGAGTCACCCTGGGTAAATCGTTCCTACAATTTTCTGCTATGAAGATGGCTCATGCACCACCTGGTCATCATAGTGTAATGGGTAGACCATCGCAAGGTGGTTTGGCTTTCCCTGAATATGTAGTGTATAGGGGTGAACAAGCATACCCTGAATACTTAATTACATACCAAATTGCAAAACCTCAACAAGAAAGTGGTGGTAGTGAAAGTGTAGAGGAACGGTGATTAGAAGAGCCAGGCCCTGCAGCAAGATTACGAAGCCTATGTTGCTGCCAGAGACCAAGAACACATGGTACCTTGTCCTAGAGTTGATTATGGTTTTATTTTTAATTTTCTTATCAATTTTCTTTACTTGAATTAGCAATGCTGTCCATAGTAACAAACATTTAAATATTTATCTATACATAAAATTATAAGTTTATGTTCAATTTAGACAGATAATTCAATTGAAGATGAGAACTGACAAGCATTTAATGTTGAAAATATTTTAGTTAATACAGTATAAATTCAAATGTGTATTGAGAATTTATATCAGAACAGATGTAGCTTTATAACAGTATTAATCAAAACACAATTTATTCATTATTTATATCCATATTTTCATGTTTCATTTTTTATCTAGTATTTTATCATGAAAATATCAGAAATATAAGACAATACAATATGTAAGTTTATATATTTCAAGCAGAGTTTTCCCTTTACTATATTTTTTTTTCTCAAATGGTGTGGAAGTATGCATTGAAGTTAAATATATTCAATATGCAATATCCTATATATCCAAAATGGAAAAGAATTACGATTTTTATACGTATATATATGGATCTCTATATATAATTATGAATATAATAAATGTTTATATCTATGCAGTCATACATGTATTCTATTTTTTTCCTCATAATATAAATGTATCAAAATTTTATTATTCAAAAGTAATTTGTTTTTCAAATTTCAGTCTTCTATTTGCAATGCACAATTATGTAAACATGCATTAAATATATCTGTTCTTATGTACATAGTTTCTCAGTTCACATTGAATTTTAAGAAAATTTTATTTTGTATAATTTTCAATATTACGAGAACAACGAGGATGAAATTTTCGTTTCCATCATTACTATTTATGATGTAACTTTTTACACATGCATTTAATTAATTTTAAAAAATTGTTCAAACACCGTTGCACTTCTTTTAGCATATACTCATTAAAGAACAGATTAGAACTTGGTAATAATTTATACATACTAAAAAATCGATGAGTCGCTTTGTAGATATATTTTAAAAGTATTATATAGTTATGTTATAAGCTAGAAACTAGAAGTTGCAGAATATAAAGGAATCGAGAAACGCAATCGGTGGATATCGATTGCACTTATTCCTGCTGGCCAGGTGAAACAGCTGGTCAACAGCTTGGCTTTACAGATCAAGAAAATTGATTAAAAAAGAAAGGAAATTGGTTCATAAATTTGATTTAATACTTCCAAGTTTGTTTCGTATTCAAATAAATAAAGTATTTTATGCTCATACTGCTAATCAAATATTATCAAAGCGATATCTGTTCTCTACTAACCATTTTGTAAATACATTATTCCATTTAATTCCACCTATTCTTTGCAAAGAATAAAATGAGTACATTCATAAAATATAATGGTGAAACATCTTTACAAATGATATTATAATACTGGTAATGGAATTGAGATACTTGTATGTCAATAATAGTTAATTCGTAACGTATAAAATTACCTATTTATTATTTTATATAAGATTCGACTATAATGCGAACGTAGGTTTATTTTAAATTAATTGTTTATAGTTACAATTTTACATTGCAATGTGCGATACTAACGTGAGGATTAATGAGATAGGTAGGTTATACCGTTTGCGCCGAAGAAGCTGATTTTTGCGTGTTCAATTGTGATTGAAATTTGCGCCTCTGAGTACGTCCTCTGATCTCACACACAACATATTGGAAGTTGTTTGTGTGCAATTCATGTATGTATATACATATATAAGAAGCGTCTGAAAACTGGTGAAAGTTGATAAGTACACACACCTTGTAAAAATAAAACAGAAGCAGTTCCATTGTATGCGCAAGGAGATAAGTGTGAGTACACGTATGCACATATGTGCGCTACGTGCCGCGTAATAAATAAATACATTTTGTTGCGGTCATGTTCACCTTCGATAGCTTCCTTTAGGTGACGGTGATATTTTTATTATTTACAAATGTATAATATGTATAAACGTTGGCCAAATGCGCGATAAAGCCGGTACAGTATATCTATTTTTGTTGAAATATTTAATTTATGAACCGACTGACTTATCTAAGGTAAGGAAAACAAAGTGTGTACCGAAAATTGTAATGTACAATTTTTTCATTGACTCTTGTTTAGTAGACGCGAAAAAAAAAACTTTCTTCCTTTTTTTTTAGAAGCGCAATATTATCAAAGCAATGTTAAGGGAAACGAAAATCGAAGGTTCGACTCAATTCAAATCTATCAATTAGAATAATGCGTAAAAGCAGAGACTTTATATAAAGGATACATTGGTCAACTATTTCATTAACCGATTATACGTATGGTGAACGTACAAAGTTATTTCAAGAAAGAAGCCCCGAAGATCAAACGTTATTTAGGCAATGTCCAAGAAAACAATTTGAAATAGTCGTACATACAACTCCCTTAAAGCAGTCACCTTTGACATTATATTCTGTAATAAAACAATAAGACTTGTGAATTCCGAAGATGAAATAGTTAAAGTCACTTATGTTATTTTTTTTAATATCCTCGTTTGAATAATTATCGTTACAAATATTATTTTCCTAAGGTCAAATGGCGTTAAGGTAAGATGACACATCGCCGATTATTTCCGCTTAGCATTATGTACCAGACGTAATATAAGAAACGTTTACCCGATATATTCTGTCACACGATGAATCACGAGCTTACGATATAACGTTGGTGGCGTGTTTTCACGATATCCAGATTGTATTGTTACCTTAATGGAGTAGTCAAGATAATGGCAGTTAAGAAACTTTTGTAAAATCGCCATCACGGAAAGATGTATTACCTTATTATTCGACACGTAAATAGAATTGTAAAGTTTTTCAAAGGGTCAGGTAAATTTCCGTTTATGCCCGATCCTATGGTTCCGGCATTTACGGTAGTTTATTGTGACAGCCATATTTGAACTTTCCGTACACAAGGGTTTATTCATCAGAAACAAGTATTTTTCCCCATCTTCGATTACAATATTTTCTAGAAAAACTGCACAAAACGAACGAACGAAACTCGTCTTCTTTTTTTAACAATAAAAACGTGAATCCATTCGATTAAAATAGTCTACGTGCCAACAGTTTCACCGGTGGCATACGCGTCGTGTCTTTTGCCAGTCGTTAAAATTGTTGGAGTAGGCCATCGCCTACGCGGCAGAACTTTTTCGCAGGCCATTTCCTGTCTGTAAATAAGTTTTCGATTGCCGTAACTATATTAAGATTTCATTGATTTTCCCGTATCGAGTTCTGTCAAACGCGTGGAACATGATATTTAAAAGGCAATGCCATGAACGAGGTCGACGATAGTGCATCCAACTATTTTTTTATAGCTTGTTCAAATATTCTTTTTTTTGTTATAATTAAACAAAATTTGTCATTTTTACCATGTCTTACATAAAATATCTAAACTAGATTACACATTATGCATGTGTAGGAATCAGAGAAGAAAATAAGCAACTGGCATGTCCAGATTTAGGTGTATTATATTTTAACATATGCTACTAAATATCTTGGATATACATGCTAAATCGTGCTTCAGAATTAATGCACAATACAGCGATGTTTATCTAGCTGTGAATTGAAACTTATCAAAATCGACCGAAAAATAACAACTCGCAGGAGACTTATGACACGAGATACATAAAAACTGTCGCGACATTAAATTGACATACGATCGGTCATCTGATATTTCTACTAACTGCATCCTAATAATATTCCACGGCTGTTTTTTAGATTATATAAAAGCTAGATTATATATGGGCATAACGAGAGAGAGGGAGCCTCGATGAATCGCGAACTTTGATAATGGTCGTCGAACCGGATTGACTTTTGCGAGAGGATCGGCTAGCGACTGGAGAAAAGCATAATATGCAAAACTGGTACTTGACTGGCAGCATAGCAAATACCACATTCTGCGAATAATAAATGATCTTTACACCGTTCCTGAAATATAAGTACTAAACATATTATTTGCCATCTTGTTCTTTTCGTCATATTACAATAAATCTGATCATAGTTCGAATATGAACAACACATATAAAGTATAATACTAAGATCGTCCGACATTTTTAAAGTGACGACCGAGAGATGAGTGCACGTAATCGATATCTTCCAAACGACGCCATATGTTTTTCGTTCAAACATTACCCAGATTTATTATACCTTCTAACATAATCTTTCAATCAACAACAATACTCTTTCCTTAAATATCCTTGAAAAAGTTATGTATAATCGCGATTGAAGTGAATAAAGAGTCGAGCACGCGAATGTGTGTAAAGCGTATGAGTAATAAAAATGAATGAAAAATGTATGCAGCAGCGGTACCGCATCTCGTTCTTCTTTTTCGATAGTTTCGCCGGCACTCGACAACCGTGCGCTCGAGGATCAATTCTGTTGCCAGCAGAGAGCACAGAGTTGCAAGAATGCGAGCACGTGGACGAGCGAGCGTTTTGATTCGTCGAGAAGCAACGATCACGTGAAACGCACGAGGTTGCCAGATGACGCATGCGCAGTACTCACGCCGGCAGCGTCGCGCGCCGGTTCGAGCGCCGTGCCGCCTGGTGGGGGAAGTCTCGGTTTGCCCGGTACCGTGCGGGGTTTGCGGGGTATCTAGGAAACGTGGGGAAAGCACGGTGTTCTCTCAGACGCAAAGCAAACGTAGAGGAGGTTGTACGCCGCGATTTGGCGCTCTATACCGCGCGTTTACACACGAGAGAACCAAAGACACGCGGTTCGGCGTGCTACGTTTTCGAGGTACGGGTTTCTACTCGTGATGTTGGGCCCGATCCGAGCGGTCGACGTCGTGTTCGTCGTCGTCGACACGTGAGATTTCGTACGACGACGAAAAAAATATATATTTATATATCTCTCATTAGATTTGTTATTTATTCAATCCGACACGAAGCAGAAGATTTCTTTGAAGACGTGTACGACCAAAAGTATATACAAAAAAAAACGCGACAAGCACGCCACTCGTTTAAAATAGTATAAAATCGAAGTAATTTCGATTGATTGGAAGAAGAATTAAGGGTGCCTTAACGAACGTCGTCCGCTGGGCTTAAAGCACGAGAAAGCGTGGGAAATAGCGCGCGAGTTCGTGAGTGCGTGAGAGAGAGAGAGTGAGTAAAGCACTGCTACAGGGAGAGATCGGAGGAAACTCGACGGAAAAAGAATCTAGTTTTTTCCTTTCGATTCGGCCTCTTCGGCTGTCTTGGTACTCGAGTAATACAGAAATACGTAAGTAATCTCGACGAATTTTCTAACAATCTTTCTCTGCTATGTCTCTTTTTTTTTTTAAATATTTTCGAGATATCTACTCGAAGGTAGGCATGGGAGGCTTATGTGGGAACGATTAGGGGAAAGAAAAGAATTGGTTGGAAGTGAAAAAGGGGGATGGTAGTTCGTTTCGTTCTCAACCCTTCTCGGATCGAAGATGCTACGTAACGCGTGTTACGTGAGATATGTACCTTTTCTACGTTATTTATTTTATAATTTTGATCTTTTCGTGAAAAAAGCTTTTATGCTGCTTCTAATGATATCGATCGTTATCATTTTACTGTCACACGAATTTCTTCGATACATATTTTTTATACACTTGTATTACACGTCATTTTATTGAGGAAGTGTTTAGAATCTCTCTTGACAATTGTTTTATAATTATAATTTTTCCAAAAGTCATTCGATATTCGACCGGTCTTACGAAGGGACAACGCCTTATAAACTGACCATACAGAATCTTTAATCTATTGCGCGGTCCGCTATCATACGGTTTGGAAGTTTCCCCTATCGTGCTTCGTTAACCCTAGATGACTGAGCATTCGTCCAATAATCTTATCATATCTTTTTTATTCTATAATTAATAACTAATAATACATCTTTTAAGTTTTTTGCTGATATACGAAAAATACATGCTTTTTTATAAGTCGAACGATTAGCGACAGAATAAGTAAGGTTGATTTGAGTTTAGTTATCTAGGGTTAAATTGTGAAAATTAACGAAACTAAGTATAAAGATGGCGACACTATAAACGTTTCACATAACAGCACCATGACTTTCAAAATATTCATCAGTCGTATCCATTTGCTCGAAGACGACGTCTTAAGTGCAGGGTAAATTCATTCGAATCGAAGGTAGAAAAAGCTTCCACGATGATATTTGGTGAGAAGATTTAATATTTACTTAATAAACGCATCGTTTACATAGTTGTAGAGTGAACCGTGAGAATCTATGGGTAAAGTTATCTTTGAAAATGCATAAATACATCATTTTATATTACGATATATCGATTGAGAAGATTTGTGATTTTCTTTAAGTAATATGAAGCGATTATTTTATCGTTACGTCATAAATTAAAAATTTCAGTTCGAACGTTTGTTCGTACATAAGTATACCTATCTACCTCGGGCATATACTGTTCAGAGAACAAAGTATGCTACGAGTACTACGCGAGTCATAAATAATCATTTGACCCAGTAGCCTTCAACGTGCAGATCGTTGCGTCTTCGAAGGTCTACGAGTGAATTTTTCGGACGTTAGACCGTTTATAAATCTTGTAGCATTTACACTTATTTTTGTAACCCTTTTGGATTAAAATGCCATCTTTTCTCTTTTCATTCGAACAAGCTTTATACAAATGCTTCTTAGAGGTGCTTGTAACATTATAAGATTATACTTTGCGAGAATTAACGGGATGGGGATTAAATTTCAATATCTTCTACACAATTTGACGTATATTCCAAGTAACGGTATTCGTTGCATACTTCGATAGGATGAGAGGTTAGACATTAGTCGAGGAAAATTAATTGTTAGTCACCAAGATGGATAATCAATTTTCATGTCATTTATAAACTACGTTTTATTCAATCCTGTCAACCTCGCTCACGTATCATTCAATTTTGTTCCGAATTATGTTGGATGATCGATGATCGTCGGTTTGACGAACGATTTAGTACATATGTACGAACTTTATCTGTCGAATAGCAAAGTCACACTAATTCGTTACGCTTATTCGAAAAAGATAAGTCCTTTGATAATAACCCTTTTTTTTCCATAGAGATATCATATCGCGCATATTCTTTTCTAAATTTAGTTCTTTTTATGTATCCTTTCGTTCTAAATATATTCATTACGAAGAGAGTAGGATAATTACGGGGTTAGACATTAATTACATCATGTTATAGACCGAAAGTAATTAATCGAGTGGAGCGTGTCAACAAAATTGGATTTTGTCGTTCGATATTACACGGTATGATACACGCGTGTGAAGAGGTCACTCATAATATCGAGATATCACGAAGGAAGGAAAATTTGGCTGACATTTATATAACAGGCACGAGAGTCGTTTGCATTTATAAATACTATCAACGATCGATCTCTCCGTCGCGTAGTACTCTTCGAACATATTTGCGATATACAAATACGATTCACGACTATCGTGTCTCTTTCTCCTTGACGGATTATAGTACAGATTATACAGGGTGTCCAGTACCAAGTGTTCCAGCGGAAAACTATATGTGCACATCGATGATTTGAGTCGAAAATTCTAATACTATTTTGTGAAATTCGGCTCAATTAAATAGTTATTAACTAACAAAGATCAACCAATCTACCGCTTCGTCCGCTTTCTTTCGCTAATCACCGTAATTGGCTGATCTTTGTTAATTAATAACTCGTTAACTAAGTCAAATTTTACAAAATGGTATTAGACTTTTCGACTCCAATCATTGATGTGTACATGTAGTTCTCTGCTTGAACATCTGGAACCGGACACCCTGTATACGGTATATCAAAAACGGAGAATCGATCCTTTCACTCTTTTTTCGTAGCAACGAGAAGGTGGCTTGCTCGAACTCGTTACATCAGACGAGGAAAAGTTCGCCTAACCCGATCGTCTCCTTCGTTACGTTTTGGTCGGTAACCAGATTTTTAAAGACGCAACTCCCAGTGAATACTGTCTTGATTTAACATAAAATTTATGAAAGACGTGTGTAAAAGTAGACGGGAGAAGGAACATGCGAGATTTCTTTGGAATCACGAAAACGTAGACGAGACGATGTTCCACTTTACGAAGCATGCGTTTATGTGCATGTATGTGTACTTAGAAATACACGGGACTCTTACAAAAGGGAGTAAAAGAGACAGAGTTGTCTATCGTGATAGAAACGGGTGGGTTTTCTTTCGCGGCGGCATTATGTCCGGGTGCTTTTTATAGCAACGTAATTTGCAGTTGGCAGACTGTTAATTTGTAGTCCCTCGGGCGTATCCCAAAGGATATGGAAATTTAGTTGGAGGACTGGTTTATAAAGGTACGCACAGAGATCGTTCGTCGTTGGCACATCCAGCCTTCGTTATGTAACTGTACTTTGTACGCGGCTTTCGACAGTACCCAGGTGTATATACACGTATGCATGCATGCGTGCACTTAGCAAGTGTCGTTTGCGCGTGAAAGCTAATGTAGCTATATGTACACCGGAATAAACTATCGTTCGAAAATTTCGAACGGTTAGGGACATTTCCCGCGGCTTCTTTTCATCTGGTGATGGTTCTTATCGTGACCACCATTGTATATCTACGTATGGACACTCACTGTCTATAAGGAAAAAGTGGTGTTACTTGGAATAAGTAATCCGTGATATGCTACGATGACAACACTCGGTTATTTTTCTCGCGGATGTTGAGAGAAGGAGGGAGACAGATAGTAGAGTTATTTATTACGTCATAAGGCAGGAGCCCTTAGAGACGAAAAATATATAGGTATGATAAGCATATAAAATATAGAATACATTATACAGGGTGTCCAGTTCCAGGTGTCCAAGCGGAAAACTACATGTTCATATCAATGATTTGAGTCGAAAAGTCTAATACTATTTTCCGAAATTCGGCTCAATTAAATAGTTATTAACTAACAAATTTTGGCCAATCACGGCGAGCAGTGGCATGTAACGTTGTTTATTAAGGATTGCTCCTACTGCCGCTTCGTCTCTTGCCTAGCTGCGAGCTCGAGTAAACTACATTTCTTCACTAATCACTGTAATTGGCCAATCTTTGTTAATTAATAACTCGTTAACTAAGTCAAATTTTACAAAATGGTATAAGACTTTTCGACTCGAATCATTGATGTGTACATGTAGTTCTCCGCTTGGACACTTCGAACCGGACACCCTGTATACAATAAAGTAGTATAGAAAATTAATAACAATAGAAAAAGAGCAAACAATTCAGAAGCTACGTCTAACACCGAGTAAATCATTTCGCGGTCTCTCACTGAAAGATCGTCGCTTTTACGAACAACTTCCGCGATTCGTTAGGGGATGGAAGAAGAACTCGAGAGATGATCTCTCTAGAAGTTACACGAGCGGAACTGAAGCTCTGGAAAGTACGGCTTCTATCTGTTTTCAGAAGAAGCAACACATCTGCTTCTATCGCGGTATGCAAATAAAGAGAGGAGAAAGCGATTGATCGAGCGAAGAGTAAAAGAACATGAGAAAGAGAGATAGATGCGTCACACTCGTCACATTATTGTCTAATCTTTGATGTATTGCATCTCGGAGAGGAGAAAGATGAGAAGAAAATGAAGCAAAAGGAAAGAAAAGTATGGAAGAGGTTGGGTGGATCGGCTGACTGCGGCTCCTGACCTCGTGACAACGGAAACGTAAATAAATAAAGCTTGTTGTCCGTTAGTTGCCTTCAATGGGCGCGACGAAGCATCGCGCTGCGGGTTAAATTTAGCGGCATTCATCGGACGATAAAAAGAAACTCTCCCTCTCTCTCTTTTACTCTTCTCTTTCGAGTTTTATCATTTTATGTATATGTGCAAACGGTGGGTGGTGCGTATACGGAGGTTGGCGTTAATACGATTAACACGTTTCTCGCGTGCGATCGAACGGCCGGTGGTCCCCTTGGTGGTCTCTTCCTTCTGTAGGTACATATACAGGGTGAGTCACGTAACTCATTACGAATCGGTATTTCGGTATGGAATTTGAAAGGATCAATCGATAACGCGACAAATATTTTCCTAGGTGTAGTTATTTCATTTTTTTTAATATATACTCTTGAATTATGGTATTAAAAAAACTGTCGCAATCTACGAGAGTAACAGAGACATTTCTTGTTCAATGGGAATAAGAGGAATTAACAGATTATTACAATATTAAAAAATAGTAGAATTTAACTAAATTTATTATATTCAGCTTTTCTTTGATATTTTTATCCATATCGCATTACCGATTGATAAGTTCGTTTCCTGGCCCACCCTGTGTATACTTCCATGTATTTCCCTCCTTCCCCAAGCACCAGCTTTAACGCAGGAAAGGAATTATGGAGGCACGTCGTACGTCAGACAAATTTTCTTTGGCTTCCCTTCGTGTCTCAGCAACCGGTTACTTCATTCGGGGAGGTCGAACGATGACAATGGTTGTACCTGCCTTTTGGAATATCATAGGTACACGTCTGGAATAATTTCCTAAATCCGGTTTACTTGCCACCTCCCGCTTTAACTTCTTCTAAGAATTCTCATAGAAAGCAAACATTCGACATCAGGTAGACTTTTCACTGTCAGGTAGATTTTTCTGGTTTGTTAAAAGTGTCTTCTTTATCGCCGTAGCAAAGAAAATCTAATACAAGTAATTCTCGTTTAATTCCAAAAATGCGTATCGTGTTAATATCACGCAAAATGAAATCTCAAAAATTCAAGTAAAAGTCAAGAAAATCAAGTGCAGGTCACAGATAATCACGATTGAACAATTAAAGAACAAGCTAACTAAACAAGGCACATAATCTCAATACCCGTTAAAAACATAAAAAGAATTAATCGATCTTTTAACTTCGTGAGAATAGGATTAAAGAATTCTCTCGCAAGGCATACGCTTAACGTCACCGTCCATCCATTTGTCATAATCAAGAGAGCATCCACATCCCGGCCCTCGTTCGTTTACCAACCCTCCTCATCCTTGGAGGATGAGAAGAGACAGACCCCAGCTCGGAATCCTTACAAATCGTCGATTAGTATAGACTGTATATCGTGTAAAACGCTCGTAAAGTTCTTCTTACGTGTCTCGCGGCATTTATTCGCACGCAAGGAAGCATTTTCTTACTACATCGATGGCGAGTTTAACTCAGGCGACGACAACGTAGGTAAGGGGAAGAGTGGCATGAAAGAGCCACTTTTTGAAAGAGCTACTATCATTTACACAGTAATTTTTGAACAAATGTTGGACGAATTAGTTTTTGAAAAACTAGTAAAGTTTTTGCTAGTTTAACTAGCAACCAGTTTTGCTACTTAAAAACTATAATTCGTCCAACATTCGTTCGAAAACTACTGTATAAAATGATAGTGGCTCTTTCAAAAAGTGGCTCTTTCATGCCACTATTCCCCTATATTCAAAGTGAGGCTACATAAGTTCTTGCTGGAACGAGACTAGTCGATTTCTTTCGTTATCGTATTCATTCTTATACTTTTACTTTATTTTTATTCTTTTTCTTTATATTTGAATTTTTATTGGTTTAGAAGTTCAGTCATCTGGTTATTTTGTTTTTGTTTTATTTTGTTTTAGTGCATTGCTTTCAATTAATTTTTCAATATCCTTATACATTTAATTTTGCATTTTGCCATGTTACGTTGATTATTTTATATTTTATATTATATTATAGTATATTATGTTATAGTACATTATACTGTATTAGATCTACATCCTATTTTGGTACAAAAGTTTATTTTTGTTATGTTATGTTATGTTATTTTGATATTTTATTTTATTTTACTTTGTTATTGTAATACAATACGCTAACTACTAATCTGTACGGGCGTTTGCCCACGAGATTAATCTATCTATATTATATTTTGTTCGGTCCTCTCTACTTGTTTGCCTCATTTTTTTTTTTACTATCCCTTATATTTTTTTCATCGAGTATTCCACGAGACTGGCACGTTCTATTCGAGCGTGTAAGACGAACGACCGATCAATCCAGAGATTTCCTCTGAAACCGGCCGAACAACTCTCTAGAAGTCTAGAGTAGCACGCTCCTGCGTGTTCACCGGCTAGCTTATGTGTGCGTGCTCTCGTGCCCCCGCATGCACGCGTGTTTTCCGGTCACTCATCTCTATCTATCTTTATCTTTATCTCTTACCTTTTCCTTGCATTGGAGAGAACGCCCATACCCGAGGGCCCGACCGGACCCACGCGAACTATTCGAATAGGAGAGAAAGAGAGATGAATTAGATTCGTAGGTAAATCCCATGCACGCGTTCCTTTTTCTCGATTCGCTTCCGGAGAAAGTGCCAGAGGCGACTCGCGAGCCGTTGACTTTTTCACTATTTTTATCGTCTCTAATTGAGCTACGATCGCTCTCTGGCGAGGAAATTACGGAAGTTTAATAGATTCTGAGGTGTCTTATCTAACGTTTGTACTTTCTTTTTTTTTTTTAACCCTCGGTATACAAGGTGGGGTTATTTTAACCCCAATACTTTGAAAATGCTTTTATTATTCCTTAACACGCTACTAAATAGGTTGATTTTCTCAGTAGCTGGAGTTTAATTTCTCTATATTTTTGTGTTTCGTTCGGTAATATAATAATATCTTTAAAGAAAAAACGCATTCAAGCATATTGTGTTCGATATATGTACAAAAAAGATGCAATTCCTTGCGGGGTTAATATAGCCCCACGTTGTATGGGTAAGGAGTTTTTTTCACCTTGTATGCGAAAGGTTAAAGAATTTTACCCCGAGTAATCATAATAAAATTTTTATTATTTCGAGTAGATAATAATAAATTATGTGTAATGTGGTTAAATAAGACTATATTCTTATCACTAGTGCCTTTATATCACTGATAGTTATCGATGGTGATCACCACAGTCTCACTGAAAAAATACTGTGTTTTTAAATAACAAATGAGTATATCATGTATAAAAATACGTTTTCATTTTGTCTGATCTTTAAATGTCATGCAAATTTTACGTTCAAAGTATTTTTGAAAAGATTTTGAAAAAGAAACTAAAAATTCAGAAATCTTGGGGACTGATTTGAAAATGAATTTCTGTTGAAAACTGATCAACAGAATCATGACACTGATCAACATAAAGTTTGTTTCAGGTGTCGTGCGATCGCATAAAGTAGGGTTGAGTGATTACGACGAGTGGATATCGAAATGAACTTGCCGTTGCTATGCACGAACGCTCTTGAGTTTATCATACCGATTCATACCACTTGAGTTTTAAATAAAATACACTTATAGATATTTCATAATACTTAACGCTTCAACGACATAATCTTCGCGTGCAAACATTACGAACTTCATACTACTCATCTATACCGTACTTTGAACTTCCGTATTGATAGATTTCATCAGTAGATAATAATCGATAGTTGTCATTTATTATAACGAGATGATGTCAAATTCGCATTTGCGAAAGGTTTTATAAACGTACTGAAATTGAAAAATTATTTATTATATATGGTTGTCTTTTAATTCATATTATTACAGCATATTTATGTTAACAATTTGTGAAAATCTTGTTTAAAAATATTAAAAAATAAATAAGTTATGCGTTGTCTCTCTTTTTCGCTGGCGGCTATCACTTTGCCGAGGTCCAGGTTGGTCTAAGAGAAAAAAACTTATTGATTTTTTAAATATTTTTAAACAAAATTTTCACAAATTGTTACCATATATACCCTGTAAAAATATAAAGTAAAAGAAAACCATACATAGTAAATAATTTTTCAATTTCAGTAGGTACTTTTTGGAGCGTCTTAGGGAGGTTGCGATATTAATAATAGAGTCCCATATAGAGTATGGTACCGGCACATGCGTACATACATGCATCGAAATGACTATAACTCAATGTTTAGAATAGTCATAGTGTATGTACATAAACGGCAACGGTCGGTTACGGTTATCAACCCTGAACGCGACGAGAGATAAGGTTATTTAATAAGAGGTCGATAAGCCTTTATCGCGACTGTCTCTTGATTCGTCTACTGATCTCTCTTTCTAGCATTCTCCTTTACACTCTGTCTTTCTCTTTTACGTCGCGTTAGAAAAAAATAGCGATGTAGTAGATCATTCGAGCTTGGCTGCTCAAGAGACTCGCACGTGATTCATGAGGATTAGGCTGGACATGGTAAAAGAAAGAAATGAAGAAAAAGACGGACAACACGAAATACGTCTCTCTGATCGATGGCCGTGGTCGCCGATAGAATTATCTCTGTGAAACCCGGCTTGGATCAGAGATAAAGTGATATACCATATATTCGTTCTTGCTTCGTACCTACCAAAAGAGAAAAAGAGAGAGAGGAAACGAGCAAAGGGATATCTCTTGCAAAAGCTTTTCTTTTCGGTGTCGCGCCTTCGATAACGGTTCGCGAATTTATTGTACATGTGAGAGACACACAGAGAAAGCGAGTGCGTGCCTCTTTAACTTTCAACGACCTTTTGCAATCATTTTTTTTACTTCTCATCGCGTGATTTCTTGGTCGGGTGATTTTCTTAAGAAACTACAAGAAATGGGATAGAGTTAAAGAACGAATGAGTGCGAGAGAAGGGACGTTGACTCTTATCGCTCGCAGATAATAAAATCATCTTGTTTGTCCGGTGAAGGTCGCTGTCAGGGTCGAGTCGTTTGCAATGCAAACGGGAAATGCAAGTGTCATTATTATATTTTACACATGCAACGAGAACTTTCTTAAGAAATAATATTCCGATATGTGACCTGTGACACTTTCTCGATAGTTCGATTCGTGATTCTCGATCTATTCGTTACGATGAATGATAATTATAAGTTTGTAGTATTTAGAATGAAGATTTTCATAATAATAATCGATCGTTACGTCGTGATAGGTTACCGACCCTAAGAGATCACGAGCGTACGGTAACGAGTATCGCGGTGTGATCGTTGTGATTCATATATTCGATTTTATGGGCACGGGTTTTGATTGTGCGATTATGTCATCGTGTAACTTTGCTTTGTCTCACGTGATATGTCTTCAATGATACCGAAGACATTTGTGTCGGATTTTAATAACGTATTGAATATTTGCGAGATCGTGAGTACTTATCTCGTGGCACCAACTGCTGCTTCCTTTCTTGCTTGTCTCTTTTCGAGCGTTTTTTTACTATTGGGATTTTAACACCATAGAGATAAGTCCTTTTAAATGTACAATGACAATTTAAAAGTGACAATTGAACCGTACAAAGGCCAAAGCGATTAATTCAATTTTTTTAATTTTGTTAAATAATAGTTAATAAATGTTAAATAATTAATAGTTAATATTAGTATATCATAAAATTTAAATCAATTGTATATTTCATTCGGACAAACCGACACAAATATGCATTCTTTAGATGCATCGATGCAACGATCGATGCACCACCGTGCATTCTAATCGCTAGTGCGATTTATAAACGCCAAATTTCCGATTTTTATGCGTTTCTATTATCGTATGCATTTCGTTATCGAAGAAACGAACAAAAATTATTCGAGGTAGTCGGAACACATAATGCTTGTTGCAGGCTTTCGATTATGTCATATCTTTTTCTTTTTCCCTCTCTCTCTCTCTTTCTTTCTCTCATACAAACTGTTATGCGATATGCCTTCATACCAGAAGTCGAGATATTTTCGCTCGGCCTAATATAATCGCGTACTAGTGCACGCGTATCGTTTGAATCGCGACAATATTACGACACGACTACATAGCTCGAGTATAGTTTCGCTCATCTCCGTTTTGATTTTTGGCTCATCATACATTTCTTCTAATATATTTTCGAAATATCGTTTTTTCTCATTTTCGTCCTTACCTTAGAAATATCGTCTCTGAGGCGACATATTTACAACATTATATAATTTCACTTCAAATGATAGATTACTGAGTACATTGTAAAAAATATGTTCGAGTTGAATCGAAGAAAAATCAGCGAATACAAGAAAACACTCGACATCGTATTTTTGTCAAAATCAGTCTTGTCGAGTCACACTCGACACCGAGTCCAAAGAGAGCATTCGCAACCCTGATCGTGGACCCTTCATCTCTTTCGCCAATCGTTAATTTATTTAACACCTTTTAGCGTCTTTCATTTAGCATTATTCACAAGAAGATCCACACGGTCAGCATTTATCTCATGTCCAACTTCCTTGTCGTGCTATTTCGTCTAATAATTGAATTTTATATTAGAGTTTAATAGCGATGCACGACCCTGCTATTAATGATCACATATGGTTCATAATGAAGAAAGAAAGAGAGAGAACGAAAGATAAAAAGAAAAAAGAAAGAAAACGTGGAGCATAAGAGGAAAGGATCGATCCGCGCGGTCGAAAGTTATCTGGTGCGTTCGCATAGAATTACAACGCTCCACGGAGTAATTACCGATAATAAAAGGGATATCACCGTTTCTTCCTATCGTAACGCTTAAATTTAGAACGGTCACCCGTTCGCAAATACTGATTGAACGTGTCGCCTTTTTTTTCCTCTCTCTCTCTCGTGGTTGCGTGAGAAACGAAATACTTTTTTGGGAATTAAAAAAAGAATACCGAAAGAAAATGTGTAAGACAGCTTTCCTTATGAGGTAATACTTTTATTATTCGTGTAAGGGATGTCATCGATATATCGGTTCTTTTTTGATTGAGATACAATTTTAAAAAATTACTTTCAATTCACCTGCATGTTTCTAATTTTGATTTATTACATTTGTGAATTTATTCAATTTCGAACATATTTGGATTATTCGTTAATTCAATTATATACCTATCTAAATAATATGAATCTTACTTATATGACATTAATACATTTTGTTGCTAGCAAGGTCTTCAATTTAGGATCAAAACAAAGAAACATAATGATACTTTGAAAACCAAAAGAATGAATAATGCGTTTCAACTAAATACACAAAGAAATAATTTTAATAAATCGATGCCGATATTCATCTTTTAATATCGATCTATGAATCTATCGATTATATCAACATCCCTAATTCGTATAGTATTATATATCCACATAATATAATGATATAGATATAGTAGCCTCTGCAGTCACAGTTTCGGTGATTAAACTTTGCTCGGTAAGATTCCGCGATCGAGGGCTGCTAGAATCTCGAGCAGAGAGAAGAGGATATGTCGGTTATCGGGCCGCTTCGAACCAGAAAGTCGAGATGATAACGCGGCCACGGAGGATTCGACCTCTCCCTGGCGCCTTTGCCGTAGCGAAAAAGTTCTTCGGGTCTTTACCGTGCACACGATGCCTGAGACGATAGAACGAAGACGATGTCACGATGACAACGAACGACTACTACAATAAAAAGAAAAAAAATGATGACAAGAAGGAGCAACGCGTGGACCGGAAAGGGGCGCGTGCACGTCTCGTGATAAATACCGGGCGTGTCTTGTGGAAATTTACGGAATACTTGAGTAAGCAGTAACGCGCGAGGCCATAAAGAGAATTACGAAAAATCGTGCCCCGTTTGCCTCAGAAATCGATCGGGCACCGCCTCCATTCGTCGGAAGCTTCGAACTCCGACCACGATTCTGTCTCTTTGTTTTTTGACGAAGGAAAATGATTCGACCATTTTTTCAGCCAACAATAGAACGAGATAGAGAGAGGGATTGTACTATGTTTTCTTCTCGATTTACTTTTAACGAAGAGACTCGCCTCTTCTTTCGTGCTTTCCAATACTCCCGCGCTTTCTCTAATCGGTAAAGCGCACGGTGCACGAGACGAGCTCGTGATTCTAATCGCCAGTGGAAACTTCTGTTACGCGCTAGTTCGCGAAAAAAGAACTCTCGTTTATCTTACGGGCCGATGGAAGAGAGAAGGGGATGGGGGCTATCTTGGGCTTTTTCGAATTTATAAAGTAGAACGGGACGACACCGTTCGTTAACGTTGCTTTTCTTTTCGAGAAAATTGCAGCTGAGGGAAACGAGAGTGCAAGGAGTCGTGTGCAATGTAGATAAAGAGACGGTCTTTAGAACGTTCCGGCGAAAGGATACGAAACGGGAGAGACTTTTGTCTTGCTAGGAGACGATTATCTGAACTTGTTTTTTTATTCTATTTGTAATTCTTTTATTATTCTCTACTCTGTTCGCGATAGGTTGTAGTAGGAATATTTGTTAGTATTTTAACCCTTGTTCTATAATATCGTGTGAGACTCGTGGTGCAGATGTTATGACAAACATGTAAAGTACATGTTGTATATCTTTGGTCTACAAATTTTAATTGGATGAGATATTCAGTATGCATATATCCTACTTGAATTTATAAAAAGGATTTAAAAAATTGTAACATGTAAAGTACAAGTTGTATATCTTTGGTCAACAAATTTTAATTGGATGAGATATTCAGTATGCATATATCCTACTTGAATTTATAAAAAGGTTTTAAAAAATTTTCATTAGAAGATCGTATAACAAAGTTTGTAAAAAATTACTATTTTCTTTGTAATTTCGAAAATTCCAATTTTGTCGAAAAACCTAAATTATTTAGTTAAATTATAAACAAGTTATACTTTTTCAAAAAGTGATTTTATATTTTTAACCACCACTGTACGTAAAAAGACGCGTATAATACGCTATACATCCAAATATACACTATCCATTCTATTTCCGCGTGAGATTTATGTCGCTCACGTATCCAACGTGTGTGTATTTGAAATCGATGTAAGAGATAACTCGTTGCGTGTCGTAATAGAACTTTTAGACTACGTTTTAGGTTCTCTAGCTGGACTCTGGTACGTCGGAAAATTACCACGCCGGAATTCTACAATAAACTGCGTAGATCATCGTTGGGTATTATCTTTCGAAAAATGATCGATACCTCGGACGAGCTTTTAGTCTCTTTCGGTGGATTCGCGTGTAAGGAATTCGTTTCGTCGATGTATTAAGATGTTAGAATGGTGATAGACTGAAGTAGAGGGGTACGAAAGCGAGTGTTCTCCGTTTTCTTCGAGAGGATCGCGTTTCTTGCGCGAGCTCGCTTAAGTTACTACTTGTGAAAATGCGCGTCTGACCTATAAATCCGATCTTCCAGGGCGCGCTAACGCGATGACACGTAATCATCTCTTTGACGAAAGCGCGCGACCATTAACGTCTGTAAGTTTCTCCGACGAGGAAGGAAGGAATAAATGTGTTATTTGTTTTTCTTTCGTTCAAATTTAATGTCTTTTCGTTCTACTGGATGGACGAAAGACAAACATCGTGATTTTGCGAATTTCTGCATGGTTTGTAATAAAAATTTTATACTTTCTACATCATTGGGATAAAAATTGCACATATTATGACGTTATAGTATATGGAAAACCTTTTACCGATTTTTTTAAAGAAAATTTAATGGTTGAATACATTTTAAAATATCTGTAATTATTTTTTTTTTAACTAATTATTTATTCTGTTAACGGGTAATATACTCTTTAGTATGCCGAGTAAAATAATAACATTTACAAAATAAACACAGTAATAGTAATAATAATCTTAGGTAAATCGTGTATAATTATGTATTCTATAGTATATTTCCCTTAATACGATCATTTAAAATTAGGCAAAATGAAAAATAACAAATATTCTACATTATAGAGCTTTCAAGTATCTTAATCATATCACCAAAATTCATTTTATAGATAGGCACCACACTCGTATCTTCGTAAAGCATAGTTTTATATCTTTTTAATTACGTATAACTAAAAGAAAAGATCATCGAACGAATAGAAAAGACACGCTTGGTTAGGCTCACGAAAAGTACACATCGAGGGGGATCGGAGAGGGGAAGGCTCGAAAAGGGCCACTCGGAGCGTTGACTCCAAAACGTTCTGGTACGGTTCGTCGAACCGAGCTAACCAACAGGAGGTAATAATGCCACGCACGGCTCGCCTTTCTTGCATGAGGTTCAAGGGCCAATACAAATCGCTCGTTTCTAGATTGAAAGAGATACTTTCCCTTTTTTTTTAACACGTTTATATTACCTGCGTATGTAACTATGTAAGCAAATCTTGGAAGTCGATTCTAACCTATTTCTAATTGTATCGATTGAAACGATTGAGTTTTTTAAACTAGGGTCAACTCACCAGTGAATGAACACTTTTTATTTTTTAAACAGAACATTCAAATTTTTTTGATAAAAATATAATATTTTCTTAATGCGTTCATTCATTAGTAGAAAACTTTACTCTGATAATCAAAAGTATTCGTTCACTGGTGTTTTTGGGCTTTCCAGTAGTTTCTATTCCTTATTTCTATAAATTTACGAAGATGTACCCATTAAAGGTTACTTTTCAATTTTATGAAGTATTTTCTATAACATTCATGCATTTAAATGAAATATTAGTAACTTATTCAATGTTATACTTAACCGTTCATTCACTGGTGAGTTGACCCTATATTGTTTTTAAAATACGAAGTCATAATTAGTAAAAAATCGATGAAATTCTTTTCAAGAAAACGATTGAAGCCAACGTCGTCGACTCGGTCCGACTAACGTGACTCCGACTACTGCGCGATCACCTAACAACGCGCGTTCTTGCGTAGGTACTCGAGTGCGTGCGCCTGTCACGCGCTCGTCGCCTGATCCGAAGCGAAATTTAAGAACCGGTCTTGCCTCTATTTACAATCCGTGAATCTATATTTGATATCGAGTTTAATTTACCGTCTTTAACATCACTAACGATTGATTCCCGGGTCAAAGTATCTATCTCTTACCGAATGTTCGCTGAAAGTGCCGCTAAGAGTTTCCTCGAACGTAGTCATGAATATTCCTTCTTCTACCTTCCAATGTTCATATAAAGCCTGGTGCTAAAACGTGTTCGCGAGTATACGCGTAAGTAAATATTATTCGTCAGGTTTATGTGGTGTGAGTCAGTCATTTGTAATGAAACTTTCTTTATTTGTTTCCAAAAATATTTTTCGTGCGAAATGTTACAAGTTATTAAATATATATGTGTCATTTATTTTCAAAGTGGTAGGAGTCCAAATTTTGAAAATAAGTTTTAATGATATTTATGGTTGTAGATGCGATCATCTTATTTTTTTATGAAACGACCTGTATAACTAATTATTTTTTTGGACAGTTCGTAGAAACATTTCATCGTGGTTGTTCCTCGTAGATGGTACTCGAATACTTTCACACTCAACATTCAACCCTCGTCGAATACCGTTGCGTCGTACTCGTTTCAATACAGTTCCTTTCAAAAGTATTAAACTGATTTGAAAATCACGGAAATAACTCGTGCATAAGTTATCTAATGTCACTTTTTCCCCTCTATTCATTTAGATACGAGGTTATTAGGCGTGTCAACAAAGTCCATTTTATATTCGTATCGCCCGCACATATTATTAGGCGTTCGGAGCTTATTTTTAGGAGCAGCTATTACTGGCAAAGGCGACGAAAGCTTTCAAGTTCGAGCTAGAATTTAAATGAACATTCGTGTAATACGTGTCATCTGTTCACTCGCTTACATATACTATTGTATATACATACATAAATAAATATCTAGGTACATATGATTTTCTATAAGAAATAAACTTTTTCCAAAAGAAGAAATAAATCCCTTTGAAAAGACACACCTTATATACTCAAATGCATACGGTATATTCCTTGTACGGATTAAGAATTAGGAGTACGTAAATCATAAATGTAGATACGTATATTTTATATAATTAGAATACAGTTATAAGAAGATACATCGATGACTCTTATTCCCCCATGTCGATAAATCCTACCTGCTGGATTAAATTCGACTTATCATTTATCAACTATAAATGCAAGACATATAACCACTAGGTCCACTACCGTCCCTAACAGATTGTTGCTAACGTTATCGCATACAATCAGATGCACGCGAAGAATTCGACAAAGGAAGACGAATATCTCTCGTTCATCCTTTCTACATCCTTTCGAGCTCGTTTAGAGGTTTCATCGACCGAGTGAAAGGCTAATGGGAAAACGCATTCGGCTCGATCGTTCGCTTTAATCGATTCTCGATCGAGACAAATGAGGCGAAATCGATAACGGCGCGAATACGTGAACATGCGATCCTCTTTACGTTGTTCGTACGATTAGCGGTGCTCAGAGTATTTGGTATAACCATTTGTACGTGCTAAGTTACGAGGAAATCACGTAATTTGTTATCTTAATTTTTTATTATTCTTAAATTCCAGTATGCATAAAAATTTGTAATCGGTGTAACTGCTGACCGTCACCCGAGACACGTCACAACATGTGATCTCATTCAGCGTTGATCCAAAATACGAATTACGGACGACGAGTCGACGCTGATTGGACCACTTTTATCCGCCAATATCACAGGTCGTGGAGCAATAAACATACTTTGAGCTACACCGACTAAAAAAGACTATATTACACGATTTTTATTTTTAATTAACTTCTGTGCCTCGTGAGCGTTTTTATCGGACACGTTAAGATAATTGCTGTTTCTTGTTTTATTCGGTAACATCAAGTACTTTCGTTATTCGGTTTTTTTCATTTGTTAATACTGGGAAGAGTGTTCTAATAATAGAATAAATGTTAATATGTGTTTCGGTTGTTAGCATTGCATTTGTACCGTTATTTCTATTCTACAAATAAATGATGTCTTAATCGCGTTACCGGTTAACAAGTTAATGAATTCTTGCCTGAATCGAAACGGTCTTTAATTATAATCGCTTTTTTTATTAACTGTAAGTTTATTTACTAACTTCGAGTCTGTTCGAGTATTACCGAAGTCGTGACTACGTTTATTAAATCGCTGCAGTATCTTTCTCGATTTTATAGCTTATCGTGATTACGTCGACGATAATTTGCATCAGCTCGATTACCGCGAACCGCACGCACGCAGAGTTCTCGCGAGTAAGTACTAATCTCTTATCGATGGGTGCTCGGTGTAATTCGAAATGTAACTTCATACGCGAATTCCGTTAAAATACACGACTCGATCTTATCTCCGGTTGTTCCACGAGTGATTTACGATCGGCTATCTTGAGGAACGTTTAAGACTATTAATTCTTCGAGTAATGCGATGGTACTACGACCGACGGAATCCGTTCACCTCGTACAACCTACATAAGATGTATCATCTCTTCTTCCTTTATTCTTTTGTCACGTTCCAAAGAAATGTTGCATTCTCCTTTTAAAAACGATTTCTACTCGTGCGTAACGATCTTCTACCAAACTTATCTATCTTTGGCTCCATTCATATACATATTTAACACCCACGCGTCTTCCATCGGACTTGATGAAACCATCGAGGGAGGAAGTTTCCTTATTGATTTTAACTGCGAACGAGGGTCTCTTTAATGCGAGGAAGGCCTTTATGAACGATCGCCAGGCTTATTGCTGACATTAAGGTCGCTTTCTCGTTACGATTCACGAACAATTAACGACTTGAACTGTTTCTGTCTAAACGTGGTATAGAAGATATATAGGGTGTCCGGTTCTAGGTGTTCAAGCGGAGAATTACATGTGCATATCGATGATTTGAGTCGAAAAGTTTAATACTATTTTCCGAAATTCGGCTCAGTTAAATAGTTATTAAGTAACAAAGATCGGCCAATCTACCGCTTCGTCTTTTGCCTAGCTGTGATTTTGACTATAACTCGTTAACTAAGTCGAATTTCGAAAAATGGTATTAGACTTTTCGAGTCAAGTCATCGATGTGCACATGTAGTTCTCCGCTTGAACACCTGAAACCGGACACCCTGTATAATCAGCTGAAAACCTATTCCATGCCTCCCAGTTAGAAACTCGAGCTTTTCCGCTCCATCTGGACCACGAGGTACCGCAAAGGAGGAAAAGAAAATAGAAAATTCCTAGAGAAAGCCCACGAGAACAAAGAAGACGAGTCCGTCTCGTGTCCATGACAGAGTATCCTATTTTCGAGTTGACTCGAAATAGGAAACGACTCTCGCGAAGTATGACCACACGCGCATTAACCTTTCATACGTCATGCTCCGTGAGTCGTCTGGTACGTTTATAACGACAGGTCGAAACGTCTGTCTTTATAGTTTATTTCCATCTCGAAACGAGTCACGACGCGTCAGTGATGTTCTTTGGATCTTTTATGAAAATGCAAGACACCACCAGAGACACCAGCGTAACTTTCTTAAAGTGGAACGAACGATTTTCACAATTGGCGCAATTCGGATTATTGGAACGACTCCAAAGGTCTGACGCCAGCGAGACCCACCAATTCCCATCGAGATTTCCTATTCTGAGAATTTTCCAGACAAATCCCCTCTTCCCGTTTGGATGGTCAAACTGTACGATGTTACCTTCGAGGCGCCTAAGTTCTTCTTCCTACGTATTTACACCACCCTTAAGAAACCCCGAGCGATTGGACTCGCTCCAAGGGCGTGACGTGCCACGGAGGTTCACTCGATCTAAGACTGTGCACTCGTCTAAATTTAATGCCAGATTGTCCAAAATAGTCCCTACGACTGCGCAATTTTCTCTCGCGACCGGAGAGTCTCGCTCGCCAAACCTTGCAATTTAGCTTTCTATACCACCGCGTAATGATGATCCTTGTGCTCGTTTTCGTTCTTTCGCGATGATTCATTTATATTATTGAGAAACTACTCGATTTTTTTGCTTTTAAAGTAACAAGGGATGATCCTGACCCGGAAATCCAAAAAATTATAAGACTCTGGGAGTATATAGAGCACGTGTAGTTATGTATTACGTAATCTGTTTTTACTGCCTTAAATCACTTTAAGAGGGTAAAATTGACCCCTGAATATTTTGGGAAACAAAAAAAAAATATATGATAAATCTTTCACCAAATGATATTTTTTTCAATTATTAGACTTAAGCTACTACTTTTGGCACGGGAATACATATCTTTAATAAAGAATGTATCGTTAGCTTGTTGGATGACCGATGTTAAGGAAGGTCGTGGTTCTTAAAGCTGATGCTGATATAGTAGGTAGCTACCTTATATGGAGATCTTTTAACGCGAATTCTTCGGTCAAAAAATGAAGAAAAAATTGCAAGAAGCGAAAATGATAGAAAAAGAAAAAAATATGTATATATACCTACTGTATATACATAGATAAACATATATGCTAAAAGGACATGGACTCTCTCTTGTCGCGTCGCTAGTGCATCGTAATTCTCAGAATTTATTATATTACTTATTTACTTGGAATAATCTTTCTCTCTCTTTCTTTCTCGAGGGTATTACGAAACACCGAGATAAAGGGGTGTGCACTGCGGTAAACGCTGACGGAGATTTGGTATCAAATGACAAAGAGAGAAAAGGATAGAGAGAACATGCGTCGGCCAATGTTACTTCCCTTATCTCTTTAGAGAAAGAGAGAGAGTGAGCGAGGGGAGAGAGGGACAGAGAGCTAAAAAGAGAAAGACCCCTTGTCGGAATAAAAGGAGGGTCTCCTATCGTTCGTTTCTCGATCGAATATCGATCCAATCGATATCGGTAGATACTTTCTTCGTAACACGACCCATTACTTTGATATATTTTCATTCCATTATTCCAATAAACGTTTATTTATTAAATATTCAAATATTTCCTTTCACCCAAGAGACGAGAAAACACAGTCTAATTTTTATGGTATTTAATAGATTCCTAAATGCCATTAAACTTTTATTAAAAAATTCTCGAGAAAACCAGGATTCCAGGACTTTTGGGACACTCTCTGTTTAAATATTTACTCGAATTAATGATAAAGGAATGCTATTAGAAATAAAAAAATCTCCGAATGTTTCGATAATAATAAATGACCAGAACGATCGAACGTATTTTTTATCCATATACTAACTTATCGTTCCACGAAAAAGTGTCGACAAGGTATTTAACAGATGGATCTTTATCTCGATCAAAGCGTTGTTATCTTTGGCGGCCTCGTTTTCGGTAATTTATAGACGAGCATCTCCCGTTCACGTGTTCGAATCGGTAAATTGCACCGACGAAAGATTCGTCGCCAAGGACACGAGAAGTAATCGCATGGTCGGACCGTCGACTTTGTCGTCCTTGGACCACGACGGTAGTTAAATAAAAAAGAAAGAAAGGAAGGAAAGGCCGAAGGATCACGAGCCTTTTTCCGATTTTATATTTATGCATATATGCACTCTGGTATTCACGGTTTTTACGGAACACTTTTATAAAAAAGTTCTTGTATATTAATTATTCATATATTTTTGGTAGTTTGTCGAGTTTTAGTTGTCAAAAAAAGTGATACTATACAGAATCTAATAGTATCTTGCATTTTATTTTGCTAAATAAAATGCTGTTTTTCCCAAGAAAAGAACCATATAAATTATAGGTACACAAGACAAAAATCCTGATGTATGCATCATGATTTTTGCCAAAATGGTCACCACCGCCGATTTCAATGTTTAATGGCTCATTTGAAAGAGGAAAGCATGCAGAATAATGTTCCGTTGTCCGTTTTTCGATATCGTTGCGGAGTGTTGAGAAATACATTTTTTAAGTGTCGGAGTATGGGTCGTTTTCAAGAGAAAAATCACTGTAACTTTTTAACCAGTCATCCTATCGAAGCCACACTGCCATATTCGTAAATTAGAGACTTTCCTCTTTCGAACGAGTATTTGATCGGGCAAATTCGAGATACTTCGATTTTTGACAAAAATCCTGACCTATGCATCATGATTTTTGCCAAAATGGTCACCACCGCCGATTTCAATGTTTAATGGCTCATTTTAAAGATAAAAGCATGCAGAATAATGTTCCGTTGTCCGTTTTTCGATATCGTTAAGCAATGATGAGAAATTAATCTTTTAAGTGTCGAAGTATGGGTCATTTTCAAGCTTTAAACTGCTGTAACTTTTTAACCAGCTATCCTATCGAAACGCGACTTGCATATTCGTAAAGAAGAGACTTTACTCTTTCGAACGAGTATTTGATCGGGCAAATTCGAGATGCATCGATTTTTGACAAAAATCTTGATTTATGCATCAAGATTTAGAAAGAAGAAAGCATGCAGAATACTGTCCCGTTGTCCGTTTTTCGATATCAAAACGGAGTGATGAGATATTAATTTTTTAATTGTTGGATTATGGCCGTAAATACGTGACATATAATAAGATAAAATAAAGAACACCCACGCATTCTATACAACGTAAGGAACAAGTAATAATAATTTTACAACCTTGCGATATCTCTTAAATAAAATAATACTCTAAAATTATCCGATGACTTACGAACGGCAATATACATACGTCGTCCATCGTAAAATGCTTATTATTCTTCGGGCATACTCTGAATAAAAGTAACGTACAACTTGTCAATTCCACTATTTACATCGAAATAGCTTTAATATTTTCCTCGGAGGTTGACGCTGGTGGTACGATGTCCACGTGTAAGGACATACAAATGATCCACCGTTACCATTTAAACAAAGTAGATAGGTACATCGGTACGGCGAAATTTCGCGCAAGACTTTTCGCATCGTCAAAGAAACGACAGGTATATACGAGGTACGAGACTAATAAATTAAGAAGAGTCGTATTCGTGGATACGTACAAGAGATTTCTACGGTAACGATCTTAGAGTCTTTTGTACTTGAAGCGACAAGACTTGGAGATATAAATAAAATACTGGACAAGGAGTGAAAAAACACATGTATAGGGTGTCCGGTTTCAGGTGTCCAAGCGGAGAACTACATGTACACATCAATGACTTGAATCGAAAAGTCTTATACCATTTTTCGAAATTTTACTTAGTTAACGAGTAATTGCCAAAATCACAGCTAGGCAAGAGACGAAGCGGTAGATTGGCCGATCTTTGTTAGTTAATAACTATTTAACTGAGCCGAATTTCAGAAAATAGTATTAAACTTTTCGACTCAAATCATTAATGTGCACATATAGTTTCCCGCTTGGACACCTGGAACCAGACACCCTGTATTCGCACTCATCCATTCTTTCGGCATGCATTACGTTTCTTTATTATCAAAAGATCATCTCAACGATCTCGATATCCGAAATAATCTTGTCCAAAGCGATAGGAGAAAGCAGGGAGGGGTGGATTACCTCGCGGTTAAGATATTATCGTCGTAAAAGCAAGCGTACGATCGTAAAACACACGAGAAGAATCATAAATCCATCGAATAGGGCCCGTCCTGCGTTTCTCTACGTATCGAATATTCTTGAAGGTTCAACGAACCGTTTGATACATATGTCGTCTTCTCTCAATCATTCGACATTTGTTCGAGCTGCCAAAACAAGAGAAGGTCGTAACGTTGATGATCGATCAGACGTGTTTGTCAAGGAAAATTTCGATCGTGTAAGCAACGTTGGACAGGTCGTGCACTCTTTGTCTGTTTCTCTTTGCCAGACTCGATTACATCGATACTGTTGTGTCGGTCGCCTTGGCACGCAGCATTCTCTTGGTATCTTTCCTAGCGAGATTCGTTGCACACGAAACGATAGACATTTTTTTTTTCTAACACGCGACAACGTGTTTATTTCTAAACGATCGGTCAACTTTGCCCTGTTCGTTTATTCGTTAGTACAGAATCACAGACACCATAAAAAATAAACGCAGACGGAGTAAACAGAGTGTCACGCAGTGCGGGGGTGGCTTCACAGAAGAAGCGAAGATTGACAAAGTGTACTAGTGCCAGCCAGCAGGGACAAAAATGTCGCGCCGTCGATTATGCAAGGAACTATGCTAGTAACGCGGAAAGAAAGAGATAGTATAAGTTTTGTTTCCTCTCTAACAGACCAAACAGTTCGTCCTTGCCGCGTCATCCACGTGTCTCATAGGAGAGGGTAAAAAAGTATCACGATGACCTTGACCAACGAACTAACAACTACTACCGCTACACGGGTTCTTCTCGTGCGTGGACAGCAAAAACATGGAATTCTTCCTATATTTTCCCTTTCCTGTCTTTACATCATGTCCCATTTAATTGATCCACGTGGGTATCAGATCGCTAGTCAAGCCAAGGATGAACGTTCTAACGTTTTTAAAACGATAATAGCTGGAAATTGCCCAAACTTCTTTTCTTTTCTTACTAACTCATATTTTATTGTTTTATTTATTGTATAATATATTCCATATACGTATTATCCTGATATTATTTAGATCGATCGGAACGGTGTAGCACGTATATCCTTCTGATTGGCAATCTTTTTTTTTTATCTTCCCGACCTTGAGTATTCATATTTATCGAAATCTTCTGACCATTCGTGTAAAATTGTTCTTATCGTTAATAATTTTGATGACACCCGCCTACTCGTACCGCAATCTCTTGACCTCACTACCGTACGGTGTTACGTGAAAATAATGTAATATTCGTTAGACAGATTACGTTGTATTATTCGGTAAACAAGATAGAAACGATGCATTCCGATCGATCGTGTTTTGTGCAATCGATCGGGGTATATGCCACGACCTTGATTGCTTCGCGTGGATCAATTAGATCGTCGATGATATATGTATATATATGTATCGACGTTGATCTTCGAATTTATTTATCGTGGCGCCTCGAAATATCGCACTGGCATGGCGGAGGGCACGTAAATTCCGAACACCGATAGATATTAATCCATTCCTATTACAAAACAAGTCGATAATGCGATAACCGAGATTTTTCTTTTGATATTTTAAAAGTGTGGGTCGGCTAGCAGTAATTTATTTATTCATTTCACTGATGTAGCAAAATCAAATAGGAATCGAAAGGTTAGATGTTGCAACTGTAGGTATCAAATAGTTGCAAATAAATTTGACCTAAAGAGATATGCGGTCTCTAGTGATCTTCTATGGTAGGAAAATTTTCTTCTCGTTGAAAATAAATTATGCAATGACATATTGTGTAAAATACAGATAATATGCGGGGTGGTAAAAGAAATGATTGCATATTCAAAGAGTTTATAGTACTCAACGAGATTAGTAAAATATGTCAAATTAACATGAATCGTAGAATCAATCCTTTTGATGTAAATTAACAACTTTTATGATTTATGAGCGTTCGATATCATAAATGAGTTTCTTGGTAACATATTAGATGTACAGAAATAAATTGTTTTAGACATAGACGAGTTCAAGGTTATCATGATAAGTTTATTATAAAAACATGCAAAAAACTTTTACTAATATATATCTACAAGGATTGGGTATTTATTAGCCTACCCACTAGATCAATTCACATATTGAGAATCACGCACAGCATCGTACTCACGAATCTCGAAGAGTAAATAGTTTAAACATTTTATTGTCATCCTGATTACATATTTGCAAAGTTTCCAAATCAAAGTAAGTTAAAATCAATTTCCAAAATTTGCTTACATAGTTACAAGTGAAGCTAATATAAACGTGTTAACAAACGACACAAAATGACCGTGTCGTTCTTGCGAAAGTGAGAAAAGTTCTCGCAGGGTGCGACTCCGTTGTTGTCATCTTTGTCACGAAACTTGAAACGTCCGGGCTGCTTCTCCGTGCTTCGTCGATTCAGAAGTCGCACACGTGCCTGTTTTGTTCCGGTCTGGTACACGTCGTACGCGTTGAATCTGCCTGGGCAACCGGTCCGGAAAAAAGGAAGAAGGGCGAAACGGTACTGGCCGCGCTTCAAGCTCATCGTAATCGTACTCTCCGGAGAAGAAGTACACGCCTCTTAACTCGGAGTGCTTCGTTTTATCGCGCCACAAGTAGGAAGGGTGTCGCGAGAGCGTAGGCGTCGTTCATCGTATTGTACGATGAAGGACAAAACGAATAAGACGAGTCGAACTCGATTCACGCACGGACTCCTTCTTATACAGGGTGTTCGGTTCCAGGTGTCCAAGAGGAGGATACATGTACATATCAATGACTGGAGTAAAAAAGTCTAATACCATTTTTCAAAATTTTACTTAGTTAACGAGTTATTAGTTGACAAAGATCGGCCAATTACGGCGATTAGCGAAGGGAGGCGGTTCACTCGAGCTGGCAGCTTGGTAAGAGACGAAGGAGGAGCAATCCACCGTGATTGGTCGATCTTTGTTAGTTAATAACTATTTAACTAGGCCAAATTTCGGGAAATGGTATTAGACTTTTCGGCTCAGATCATTGATATGCATATGTAGCTTTCCTCTTGGACACCTGGAACCGGACACCTTGTATATACATACTATTTCTTATTTTCTTCCTCTTGTCCATCGTCTTCTTCATCGTGGGCTATGGACGAAGCTCGATCGACCGTGAGAGATAAATAATAATCGATGCAGTTGAGATAAGAACGAGAAAAAGGGTTATATAGGAGCGAACGATAATATATCCATGGTCGATAATTCCTCGCAGGTGTCCTCGCGAAGACAGCGACGACTATGGAACAGGTCTCAGATCTATAATCTATAGATTATCATCTTATTGCGAGAATGAGAGACCATAAAATGCTCTAACTATGGATTGGGTCCCGTTTTACCTGCGGCTACCTATTTTCACTTCGGTTCTTCTTACGAGTTTTATGACAGAAAAAGAGACAGAGCAAGAGAGATTATTCGCGGCCTTCCCTGGCGATTAGAAATTCGTCGTCGCGTACGAAATTACGCGATAGTCACCTTTCGAAAGTTCGTCGAGTGAAATCGGTTCTCGGCATCGATTTTCTGACATATATATTAGGCGTTGAAATACCGGAGTTAAAGAACGAATGATGATGATTTGCTTGAAATTCTTGTTTACTCCAGCTTTTATATACGAAATGACATTTTTTCTTTTCTTGCAGATCTAAATGTGTTCCATAGCGATGCCAGCAGAACTGATCCTGGGGCACAGTCCTCCGGTATACAGTCCGCTGCTGTATAGTCCTTTGGTAGTCTCGGCGCCGACGATAACCACAAGATCGGTACCACCCAGAATACGACCGTGCCTGTCTACCGGTTCGTTGCCTCTGGACAACCTAAAAAACAACAATGACAGCAATAACAAGCAGAAAAAGAGGGTCGTATTCGCCGACGACCGTGGCCGTCCACTCACACAGGTGCGTTGTCATCTTACCCTATGAGGAAAGAGCGATAGAGTGGGGATAAGGTCCTTCTTGATGGTGAATCTTCCAATCTGCTGCTCTTCTTAATTGAAAGGACAAAAGTAATCTCGAGGAACAACCGATACTATCATTTGGACAATATGCTATTTCTTTTTGACACACGGTGTACATTTTTCTTACTTTTTAAAGTTTGGACGAGTTGTAGGTGTTATTATGACTACCAAACAACGTTCGTTAGTTTATTTAAAGGTTAATGTAAAATCTGACACCAGTGCGACGTACAATGACCCAGACCATTCCGAGTTATAGCTTCTACTTTCCGTGATTGGTCGATCTTTGTTAGTTAATAACTCGTTAACCAAGCTGAATTTGTTTAAACAATTTTTGATATTTCTGCTTAAATTCGTCCACTCTACTTGAAGTTTCACTATGGGTAACTCAGAACGGGACACCCTGTATAGATTCGTCTTCGCTTTATTAGCTTTTAAATTTCGATTTGAGGCACTAGACCGTTTTTTTATCGTAACATTAACCATCAATGATCACACAGAACAGTAAACACCTAACAATGTAACATTATATCATCTCATATCGAAATATGGAACATTCGAACTAACACGTTTAAATTTCTCAATTTCAGGTCCGAGTGATGTCCGAACCAAGCAACGTTCCACCACTTTGGAGTACGGCGTACATCGAGGGAGTAACGGGTGGTCTCCTACGATCAAAGATCGAAAACGAGGTGGCACAGGACGCAACACCGCCATGGCAAGTGACCTTTCCGCAACCAGCGAGCGATTACCTGGCCTTCCGTCGAAAACTCGATCAAGACAACGTCAGTTTGGAGAATGTTATCGTACGGGAGTCCGAGCAAGCGCTCGTAGGTACGGTCAAGGTGCGAAATCTCGCTTACGACAAGGAAGTGATAGTCAGGGCCAGCACCGACAATTGGACAACGCACGAGGACAATTACTGCACCTACGTCGAACAACCTGGTGCACCAGCTTTAATACTCTACGATACCTTCCGTTTCCGGCTGACGTTGCCGGTCAAATCCGACGTTGTTGAGTTCTGCGTACGATATCGCACGGACGGGCAAGAATTTTGGGACAACAACGAGGGCAAGAATTACATTGTTCGTAAAAGACAAGAGGTGTGTTCATCTCGCTCTCTCTGAACTTTTTATTACTTCGTCGATATAAGTTTTATTTGGCTACTCTGTTCGTTCGATGTGTACAAGAGTGTCAAAGAAGGCCTTCTTTTTTTTTGATATATAATAATGTTATATGTATATTATATTTACATTATATTACATACATGTTGTAGTGTATTGTATATAATATTAAGTATATTATACATATAATATATAGTACCCGTAGAATACAATTATTTATTATTTCATGTAATATATGCTATATTATATATGTTATATATAATATAATATATATTACGAAAACAAACTAGTAATCTATCAAAATATGACAAGGCCTTGCTGTGGTACAATATATTATATGTATAGTATATTTCCACTATATGACATAATATGTACTATGTTATATATAATATTAAATATATTATACATATAATATACGGTATACAATAAATTAATTAAAACTTTGCTACACTACCCATATGCAAAATAAATAACTACCGTTGCTATCATCGTACCCACGACTTCACGTTTCGCTATTACACGCGAGGAAAGTCCGATAGCTCGGAGCTTTCCGCAGATCGACGTTACTTTCCCCGTGGCTCGTATATACGTTCATTAGATTTCTCGTGGCAGCGTATACGTCGAGATTACTACTTGACACGCGAAGACTGCCGTCTCACGGTTTTATTTAAGGATCACTCCGATGACCTTTCCGTCGCTCTCGCTTACCCAGTGAACTTTGCGCGGGCTTTTCAATGCGAACGACACGGAATGGGTTCGATAGGAGGGTGAGAAGAAATCTAACGTCGAGTATAACGGGTTATTAATTAAACGAAACGAGACTCGACTCGTTTAACGGACATTGCCTAACATCGGGACTGTCACAGATTACACTACTCATCGCGAATCGAGTCACGTGGCGTCGAACAATGGCCTTAAAGTATATAACAGCCACGCTTATTCCAATTTGTATCGATCGAGGTGTCATTTTAGAACCTCCGTGCCAATGAGATCGTCAATGAGCAAGACGCTCGAGCGACCGAGCGAACGATCTAAGATGACGCGAATGAAGCTTCCCGAATCCGTCCTTCCGAGTGAGTATCGTTTCTATTACGAACGTTTTATAAGCGCTCGTTATCGCTTCGGCTTTCAATAAACTACTCGCAGCATTAGACAAATTACAGGCTTATCCTTTAATTACAGGCTTATCGGTCATCCTCCTTATTTTATCCGTTTCTCACGAAAAATTATTTAATAACAAAATTAATGGTCTTTTTTGTTTTACTTAAAGTGGGCATTCCCTATAGTACGCCAAATCTTTGTCGGTTTTCATGATTTTTTTTTTTAAGGGTAAGGAAAGTATACAGGGTGTCCAGTTCTAAATGTCAGAGCGGAAAACTACACGTGTACAAAGATGAATCGAGTCGAAAAGTCTAATAAACTTTTTCGATATTCGGCTTAGCTAACGAGTTATCCATTAACAAATATCAGCAAATCACGGTGATCGGTCTCTTGCCTAGCTGCGAGCATAATTGGTCGATCTTTGTTAACTAACAACTCGTAAACTAAGCCGAATTTCGAAAAAGTTTATTAGACTTTTCGACTCAATCTATGCTTGTCAACATATACTTTTCCGCTGGAACACCTAAAACCAGACACCCTCAATACATTCCTTACCCTCAACAAAAAAATCCACTAAGATTTGGCGTTCTACAGTAAGTACTCCCCCTTAAATACACCCAACGCGCGCCGCCTCGGGTAGTCCCCGATATTTTCCGTTTCCTCGTAAAGACTCGAAGTCATTGAACTTGTCTCTAATCATGATCGTTTTGCTCGTGTCGCTCCTCGAGGACTTAGAGGCAGCGCGTATTATTTGATCGCGAGAGATGCCGAGCGACAGTCGGTGCCAAGATTTACGACCGTGATCTATTTAACTAATTAGCTCGTTATTATTTCAGCCCCGAGCGCCACCGAAGCGATACGATCTTCTGGCAGCAACGTGCGAAGGACTTTCGGGCAGCAACGGCATTAGAGACAACGGCAACAGCTGTAATATGAGCAACGGAGGTAGCAACGGGCTCTGTTCGATGCCGCGTATTTCGGACGCGACACGAGTGAACGTTCGCACGTGGAGTGAATTTGCGTCCTGGCATCATTTGACCAACGACGCTCCCTATTGGTGAAAATCCCTTCGGACCACTCGTCAACGATGTACGATACCGTACGAATATCTTATTCCAGTATTACCTGGACCGATGATCATCGACGAGCCGCAAATCCGTTCGGGGGGGAAAAAAAGCGTCTTTTCTTCGAACTTTTTTCGTTCGAGGGTAAGATCAACACGGATGGAGGTTAAAGGAAATAGAGGAACATGGTTTTGGGATACGAAGAATCGGAGAGGGTGGCTTTTGACGAATTTCGAGAAGCAGCGACGATACCAATAGAGACTGACTCAACGTCTTAAGAAAAGTTCGTTGTACATGCAAGTATGCATGCAAGACCGCAGTCGCGTGGAGAAAGAGAGAAAATCGAATTACAAGACCCGGCTGTTCGGTAGCACGGATCGGTGGAAACCACTACCAGTACTTGCATAGCTCTTACGGTAAGCTTCTAATTATCTTAACAGTTATTTAGAAGTTAAGTTTCATTTTAAATTGCATTTACGATTTTATGCAAAATCATCGCAGGGAAACGTCGATAACTTATTTTTAGAGATCGCATACATTGATTGTGTGTTTATTGAAAACGTCTCATCATGCATACATAACGTATTCTGATCATTCTTTAGGTAACTGCGATCATCCTCGTGCATTATGTTACTATTACCTTGATGCAACGTCAGCATGCGATTCTGTTGGAGGTAAATCAGTCGTATAAATTCTATGCGTGATGTAGGCGATCGTGTAGGCTATTGAATGAAGAAGTAAAGAGTATTAGGAACCAGTTAATTATCATTATTATCCTAATTGTTTCTAAAGGAAGAATCTCATAAATTGTTACTAATATGTTTAGTATCTTTGATATACATAATTCAGTATGAACACGTTGCCCCATAAACAGTAAACATATGTCAAATTAGTTAACATGGTACTAAGCATTAATTGGTCTCGCATATACAAAGTGTAACATAACGTACAAATGTATTTCACGATACGACAGTGTCCGAACGATGAAAGTTTCAAGTACACGTCACTAATATTGCTGTCCTGGCTCGTGTTTTGGTGGTATGCCTTTGATTTATTATCGGCTTCTCGGCACAGGTCGTGACCATGTTAACTAGCTCGTTTGTGCTCCGTGCCATACGCGAAATATACAAGCACGCATTACGTTGCATCTCACGTTCCTTGCTCGTGCATTCGCTCGTTGGATCTTTTTTCGCGTAGCGACAAAGTCCTCGACGATGGTATGCAAAATAAAATGGAGATAGAAAGGCGGAACTCCTCTCGCGCTTAAGAATACAGTGAGGAGTAAAAGTGAAGTCAGGCACTAAACAACATATAAATGAATTAAATGATTTTGGAAAAATTAGTTTACTATACATTGTGGCTTTTTTAGTTTTGAAAACAATCAAAATCTTCATTATTATAAAGAAAATTTTATTATACATTGTGGCTTTTTTGTTCTGAAAAAAATCAAAATCTTCAAAATTAAAAAAAAAATTTTTTCAACTTTTTTATTTGAGCTTATAATGAAGACTTAAAAAATTGCCTTTTGTAGATTTAGGGACGGTATATACATATTATACATTTCATTAGATTGAAATCATCACTGATTTTCGAATTTTTTCTATAATCTGTAAAAGTTAAAGATAAATTACCTGTTGAATTCAAAGGCAACGATAAATATAGAATATTAATTATGAATTCAAGGATCGCGTGTTGCCATTTACTTGGATATTTCTGGAACGCGTTCGCGGTGCGTGTATCGTGTTTCGAACAAAGTCGAAACGATCGACGAGAGCTTTCGAACGACGCTCTCTCGAAGGCGACAGCTCGCAAACATTTCACGTGTTCTTGCATACATACATATATCCGTACGTATACCTTTAAACTTTCTCTCTATAAATAACAGTCCGTCGTGGTGTGCCGGGGCGATAACAGGCGCAACCGAAGAGACTCGTGCGACTCTAATCGCCTTTACCTAAGGTCGTCGATGTGCATACGATTCACGAGTCGAGTTTACGCTGACTTCATCTTGCCGATCATCATCGTTTGTAGGTGCTCTATGGATCGATCGTGACTGGACACCGATTGTCAGTCTTCTTTTTTTATAATAGCGAAGATCAGATCTAACCGGAAATCAAATACGGTTCTCTATTTTAACACTAAACCTATCGATTATCATTTTTTTAAATACTTTTTGCTATCGTTAATAAATAATATTGAATAAAGAAACTTGATGGGCTTGGTAGGTTTAGTGTTAGAACGAGTGTGTTAGAAGTTTGAGATTAAAAGTGAAGGTTATGGAATAGAAAAAATATATGGTGAATACATTTCGGTTTCGACCTCCAAGTGGTAGTTACGTTCGCTTTTAACCATTTGAGAGTCAATAAACTTCGATATGGCTCTCCAAATCCAACAAATGTAGTTTTTTTAGTGTCAAAACGAAATTTACAACTTGCTTAGAATTGAAAATATATTTATAAAGAACTATTATTTCGAACAGCACCACATGGCTCATAAAATGTTAAGTAAAATTAAAAGAATAAAGTGTGACCAGTCATGGCAATCATTTTATAACTAAAGATCGAGGAAGGCTATCAAAGACTGAAACCTTTGCTACCAATCTCCGATCGATTGTGTTTTACGATTCACCCTTAACAAGGAATACAATTGTGCACATAACTCACGTATATTCTTCTTAAAGATTTAGTCCAATGAAAATATATATATACAGCTTGGCACCTACATAGTTCGTTATGGAGTTGGGTCGGTCGACGTGTCTTGATTTAAATTCTCTGTGCTAACAATAACAGTAATTGAAGGATGTATCTCTCTCGTAGCAAGAATCGTAACGATGTTCGTTAGAAAGGATCGTACCAGATAAACTAGTTTTAACGTTGATACGTTAAAGGAGATCCTTGGCCTACTGCCAATTACTCTTATTCGTTCTCAGCAAATCTAGGAAACATGGACGTTGGACGAATATCCGACATGTCGATCAAACTGTCCACGATTCTTACCCTTGACTTCCTTGTCGCTTCAGGCGCTAAGCCTTGCGAATATAGGTTGGACTAGCAGCAAGGTGAATTCGGCTTTGGCCTCAAAGACACGCAGACGCGTTTGCGAAATCCCCGAGCCATACTCTCGACGCGTTAACCTACTTTTCTTCGTTTATTGTTTCGTTCTGTATTTTTAACGGGGTAGCTACTTTCTTTCTGAAACGTCAAAGTTCTTTTTTTGGAGTACGAATCGTTCAACTCGATTATTCAACGTTAGCCCTCTGCAGTCATCTTGCATTTGTTACTGATTTTTTATGACTTACATCTTTAAACTTACTTTATTTGGCAAATGGTATAAATCCATTTTTATGATTTTAGTTTTTATACAAAAAATAGGATTATCAGATCAGATATACAAAAATATCATTAAGATTCCTAGAGACCCGAAATAAGAGTTTTTAAATTTCATAGAAAAATCTCTATTACTCAAAATTGAAAATAACTTAAAGTCATTATTAAATATTTTTGAATATAATTTATAATAATATTTATATTTATAATTTATAATAAAATTATAATTTATAATAATATATTTAAATATAATTTATAAATCTATTATTTCGGGTTTCTGGATTTTCTTTTCCAAATTTGGACTTATACTTACTACTTTAAAATTAAACGGTTCAATATTTTCTAATACTTTAATAAATCTTGACTATACTTACTCTAAATTTTACGTTCAAAGAAAATATTCTTGGTCGAGAAGGTGAAATACTTGTCGATGGTTAAGAGATAGGACATATCGGGGATATATCGAGGGCGAGGCATCCAGGATTACATTGTGCATCCGTGTGTTAGTCGAGGCGTGGTTGAAAAGTTGTGCCACTGGATCATATATACTATATATCGCAGTGTGCGGTACTACAGTCACGTCACACCACGCCTCGTGAGCATCGTAAAAAGTTTAAGACGTCTAGACGCGTGGGTCGCTCGGAGTAATCTTCACTCTCGACAACCTCGAGTGTTCCGTCCTTATTGCACTCCACATCTCTCTCTCTCCTTATTTCTTTCTTTTTTCATCTCGAATGCACTTTTTTTTTCTTCAGAGTGAAATGCGTAGCGTACGTGTATACGCACGGAACGTGAATCGTAAGAAACGTATTTCGAGTGAATGATTAGAACGTTTAAAAGATTTGGATGAAATTAATTAAAATTTCCAAAACACAAAAATTACGATGTATAGTAAACTAATTCGTCCATGTTTTTGCAAAAATTCAAGTCGTTTAGTTCAATTATAAAAAAGTTATTCTATTTTAAAGTGCATGGACTCACTTTTGTTCTTTACTGTACGTGTATTTTATAAGATATTCATATTTTTATATGATTTATGAATGAATATAAACTTGTCACAAATATACCTAGAGAAAGTGCATAGTTGCTGATAGTAAAATAAGCAAGAGAGAAGGAAGTCACGATAAGAAATAGCACACGTTCCAGTTTCTAATTATCAGCAGGCAATAAGATTTCTATAACGAACGTGCCACTTGATTTTTGTTACACGTAACGATCTAAAAGTCTGTGGCTAATCTTCTATACTATTTTCTTTTCTATTTACAGATAACAACCAGCTGCATAATCGTCCAACCAGCGACAATATTTTCTACGAGAATGAATCAGCTATGCGAGACTCCTGTCGCTAAGTGATCAAACATCATCCAAGCGTTCCGAAGAAAAATTTCCGAGTACTTCTACCAAAAAACTTGGCCATCGTCACGTGCTTTCTTCTCGATCATCGACTATCCTCCTTCTCCTTTTCCTCCCTTCTTGAAATCTAAATACCTCGAAAATAGATTTTTCCACCCCCTCGAGTCGAATAACGTAGAAAATCTTTTACTCTGGTCTCGTCGTATCACGTTAACGCACTACCCTTCTCTTCTTCTTTTCTTCCTTCTTTTCTTTGCATTACCTTTTCTCACCTCACACATAACTGACGATATCCTAATCGTGATATGTAATAAAAACTATCGTATTCACTCGTTAATTAATCTCCTCGAAAACTGAGGACGAAAACAAGGAAAAAAAAAGCTCGACTTGCACGCGGTGTTTTATAGAGAACAAATAATTCCATTGCTTTTGCAAGTTGGTGGTAATTGTTATGGTGTAAATAGTATATAAAATATGACTGTCGACGTTGATCTTAAAAGGAAAATCTGTTCGCGATATACTACTTGCGGTGTACATAGAGAACATCGCGAATAATTATACACACACGCACGATACAGATTTCGGTTCCTAATTAAAGTGTTCCTGTGACCGACTTCAAGCCTTAAATCGAAACTGAAATGAAAGAAGGAAACCTGTTCTCGCATCGATTTGTTTAGTGAAAGTGAGAAAATAAGAGGAGATCCTCCGGTGCTTGAAAAAAGGGTTTGGCTTTGCACGAAAGATAATTCTCTTTGTTACAATAACGACGACAACGAGTCACCCTCTTTTTTCGTACAGGAATATGTCAAAACGTGCAAAAACTATTCGACGATACGACTTCACTTATTTTATCCAGAGACTCCAAATAAGAGTTATATTTAAATTTCGTAGATAAATCTCTATTACTCCAAAATATTTAATGATGACTTTAAGTTATTTTCAATTTTGAGTAATATAAATCTCTATACTCTATAAATCTCTATTACTCAAAATTGAAAATAACTTTAAAGTCATCATTAAATATTTTAGAGTAATAGAGATTTATCTACAAAATTCAAATATAACTCTTATATCGAGTCTCTGATTTGATCGCTCGTACAATATACCTTCCTACGTGGCACGGTTGTAATTCTCGGTTCCTGAACGAAATTTTTCTCTATACGAATAGCTCTATTTTATACACAAATTTATATAAACCTATCTAAGTAGTTACTCGCGGACGCTCATGTACAGGGTTGATCTATACGCATAGATATACCCTCCAAACGTCCTGTATCCTCCGGCCGTTGCTTGAGCTATACTACTATTACTACTATTACTATTACCACTACCAATTCGCCTACCATCTTATCGTTCGAAACGCTACTACAAGCACATTGGCTATCGCGTTTTCCGAACGAGAGAAAAAGGGAGACAATAGAGCTACGGGAGAGAGAGAGAGAGAATATATATAGGAGATACGTAAAGGTGAAAGAAGTCGAAACGAATGACCTCGATATCTCGCAGACGAGCAAGGCAAATCGTAAAGGCGGCCGTGCTGCCCGGAATTCTGAGATTAACGTTTACAAAGGGACGAGCACGCAAAAAACAAGAGAGAGGTATCTCGTCGAGTAACGATCGGAATTTGCCGATAGCGCGAAAATCGCAACCAAGAATCCTTAGGGGAACGATAAAGTCCACTCTTCTTTTCTGCATCTTATTTTATTTATGTTATCGTTGGTTCCGGTCGAGAATCGTTTTATAATTCACCACTGATATCAGCCCTGTAAAGAAGACAATACTAAACTCTTCTCTTTTCTATTATCCTGATGAAAATTCTATAAATTTTAACGTAATTGACACTATAGTTGCACGTTAAACACCCTCTCTTTTCCCTAACAATGGAATGCATTACGATAACGTCCGGTTTTGTTTATTACATCGTTTGTTACGCTGGTTCGTGCAAAAATTGATGATGATGGCGACGATATGGATAAGAAAATTATGTTTTTAATATTTATTCTTCTTCTATCTATCTCTTGCATCCTCTTTTATCATAAAATTCGATTATGATTCGAGCTTTTTTTCTAAAGTTTCAAGATTTTGTTTTCAGGGACCAAGAGCCATTGTCAGTGGAAAAGAGGAGAGAGAATGAAAGGGAAAGATTTCTTCTACTTTCATGCATGGAGGTCTGCGACTTGGTTGATATGGAAAGAAAGGGAGAATGAATGTGGAAAGGAGAGCGTGATCGAGAGAGGGCGAATACGACTCCGGCATCTTCAGACCGGTGGTGTTCCTCGAGGAATCTCAACCTTTTCTAAAGGGATAAAATCGAGAGGATTTTTTTCTTCAGTGCACGAGAAACGTCTCTTTCCGTTTGTTTCTTGCTCGATCGATCTATGATTATTCGCGTTATCTCTTCGAATAGTGTTACGTCTGTATGTATGCGTTTCTACATTCTTATGTGTATATGTGAGAGATTTTTTAGAGAAAAGACGACCAGAGCTTATCGAGCGTATGGACCGTTTTAAAAAAGAAAGAAATAGAGAGTATGGATCCTTTTTTTTTTAAATAATATATAGATATACTTTATACCGAATAAACTATACTTTAGAAAGATTTAAAGTTCCTAAGAATCACTGATTCTAGATATATAAGAATTGCGTGCAATTAAAAGGGCGTCAACCCTATATTCTCTCTCTCTCTATATACATATATATTATATCCTGATTAAAAAGGAAGGAGTATATCGAGCAAGACTGCCTTCTACCTAGCTCGTTATTAACGATGTTCCTTTGCGATCGTTCCGGAAGTACTTTATAATCGTTCATATCCCCTCCGTTATTATTAGTCATGTATCGTGATAGACAATGCGTGTCACGTCGAGTTCAATTTCGCGACACAGCTGTACCTGGTCGTCCTTTCCCCTTTTTTTAAATTACATTAGCGAGATATTCTATGCGAATAAAAAATGTGATCGTAGAAGAGGAGGGTGACTTCTCGACGTTATCGGAACACGAGTGGACGTTAAGATTATTATAGGATTTGTTCTGTTCGAATACGATTGAATTTGTTTGTTCGTTTAAGGCGAGAGCTCGTTATTACCCTTTTTACGGAGAACTGACAGCCATATTTCCTTTTTTTTTTTAGATTTGTATAGATTGTATATATTTGTTTCACGTAGATGATTTTGTTCATTTCTCTTGAAATTGTTTTTTCATTTTTAATTTCTTCTAAGTTGTTTTATGTAGATTAATCGTCAGAGCTTTATTCGTTTGCCATTCGTTCGTGCCGTAATATCTTTCATCGTAGTATATGTTTTATTATTAATGTATCGCGATATAATATTTTGAAAGAAAGGGGTCGACCATAAGTTTCTCGCGTAGGACCACGTTCTGACTGTTAATATTGTTCTTCTTTTTTTATTAAAATTACCGCTTCAAGCTGCTAAGTCGTAAAAGCTTCGACGATGTTTTCTTTTTAAATAATTTATTACAGATCTTATGCGCTGCCGTATTATAGGTATAATGATGAATAATGTTTTTTTGTAAACTATAACAAATCAAGAAGGATTTTTATCATGTTGTCCTATGAATCGACGAAATCACGATTACGCCGAAATCAAACGTCTATTGTGATCTTTCGCGTGAAATCAATTCGATCGTTGTCTTAACTATAACTTATTACATTAGTTAAGCTTCGTTCTTAAATATATGTACATATTATATATATATATATTATTTTTTACTACAACTTTGAAAGGATATGTTGCAAGTGTGCCAACATATCGAATTGGTTTCACGACGATCGCACAACCTTATAATCATTTTTTTATGACCGATTGTTAGTCGAGAAACATGAACATTATTGTACATTTCGAATCGTATCTTCGAGCAACGTACGTACGAGAGATATACGCAAAGGCAAGCGCACGAACACTTGACGAGCTTCTTTTCTACATTGTTATTACGATCGCTCGTTTGTTGTCAGGCGTAAGCGAGAGCAGCGACTCTTTTCAATCGATAATTGTTAAGTCTTCTTTTTTTTCTATATGTTTCTCTCCCTAGACTTACATGTACATAAGCCAAACGACTATGTTTCGAGATAACGTTTCTTCGGATTCGTTCGCAAAATAGTGCCACTGTAATACGCATCTGTATATATATTTTTATTTAATCTTTCCGTATGAGAGCCGTAAGACTGATAATCCTCATTACTATATTATTGTAAATAGTGTTTCTATATATATATAAAGAATTTTGGGAACGTGGTTTGATAAAACTTGTACCAAGCATAATCGAGCTTACGAGAAAGATATATCTGGCATAATCGTTAATAAGAGAGTAAGTCGAAATTTGACGACATTGTAAATATAACTGCCAAACTTAAGAATCGAATTTTTCTACTGTAATGAAAATGTCGAACTCATCATTTTAATTAAAATCCTAATTTATTGTAACTATTTATATTTTTAAAATCGCTGCCCTGATAAAATACAATTAAAGTGAGTTACTCGCTTATTCATGCTTGTGACAGATATACGCAATACACATACATAAATATATACACGTAACGTTCGAATTTACACTTTTTAATCAAATACAAACGTCCATACTTTTGTAGAAGTTTTATCAGGTAATACCTGCCGAAGGGAACCCCGACTTTTGCTTAGCGTTTAAGAAGAGCCTGAAATGGATAGTGGATTTTTCTGTGAAATGTTGTCTGATACATGTCTTTTTTGATCCCTTCGTATGTGAACAAGTGTGCCCGTGTATAAAAGTACGTCGTATATACCTGTGTATATTTTATTTTTTTTTCAACTGCGATCGATGATACTTTTCGCTCCGTTATTATGTTAGATTTATGTCGCGCATCATGTCACCGTCATTATCGGTCTACGACCTTGTCATTGTCATCGTTATTATTACTATTATTATTATTATTATATTATTTTTATTATAAACAAGTAAACATGTTTTTTTGTTGTATATATTATACACGCATATATATATTTTTATCGGACGTTATTCGTATGCATGCTTATGTATATGGGAATCGAATTGTAAATATGCTAAACAAAGGCTACAAGCGAATTCTTCCAATAAAGGAGAATGTAAGAACGAATTATCGTGTTTTCTTGTATTTTGATAAGTGTGTTATATACCTTCATTTTGAACTGATTCAACAGTCAGTTTGGCTTGAATTGATAAAATTCTTGATGATCTATGATAGTTTTGTTAGTTGCTTTCGACTTGATCCTTTCAACTAAAGTATGGAAGTAATTTTGTCAAGTTGGTTTGAAGAAGTGTTTTGAACAGAAAGTTTATAGATTAAAATCAAATGAAAATTCAGTAAAAATTGATTCAGTTTTGACTGATCAGTTCTATTTAAAGGTATATGACGTTCTTTAAACCTTTTTAATTACGATTATCTGGCCAAACAATGGACTCTATCCAATCCAGGTAAGAACTGACCCGAGTGTAGACGGCAGAGGTATCTTTAAAACCACAAAACTTCCCGAAACTTGTTACACCTACGAGACTGTATGTGCAGTAAGGATGTTCGAGGACCCTTTGCAATGGGCCACCACTGTCACCCTGTATTAAAGAAGAGATAAAAATGTTTAAAAAGATTTTAGGTGATTAGTTCTAAGCTGTGATTACCTGACACGTGTCTTTACCACCTTCCATATCACCAGCACAGAGTAAGTTCGGTATGAGCCCTTGAGGCATCTGACGAGAACCCAGATCAAATCGATAAGTTTTTTTACATTCTTCTTTAGATATATACTTTACTTGTACTTTCATTAGTTGATTGCTGCCAGATTCGGCGTCTGGAATGAAGAAGATATAATTATTGATTTATTAAATACTTTACTAGGTTTTTTTATTTTCTCAAGAAATTTTTTACTCGTGAAAAGGGAAAATATTTGCGAAAGTAGGTACAATAGATCGTAAATAAACCGTTCGACCATAATAAATCGATTTTTACCTGCCTAGTAAACACGTGCGCAGGAAAATAAACTTATCTTTTAATCCTTATAAATTCTTAAGCACACTTCAATAGTTGTGAACAATACTTTCCTTTTTTATAGTATGGTAATTATTATTTTAAGTATTTTTATTTATTAAAGAGATCGAAAGCTCCACACACCGAAAGCAGTTTTACCAAATCCAGACGCGATAGCTTGCTTTCCTGGTGGCTCAAAATTCGTTTCAAGACAAGCTGGTCTAACTCGTGAATTTAATTCTAAAGGATGATCTAGCTTGATTAGACCCAAGTCGTGGTACTTTGCGGGTAGTCGATAGCCAGGATGTTTTATTCTACGTGCTACTTTTCTCTCTTGTAAGCTTTCCTCGTCTTTCAACAGATCAGTTACGCCTACTCGTACTCTTATCGCTGGTCCACTGAAAATCAATGACACAATTTTCAATTTTTTCGTCAATATCCTTAAGATAAATATACAGGGTGTCCCAGATAAAATTTTTGTTTCATAACATACCTCTTAAACCGTTCAAAGTATGTCATAAAATTTTATCGCATCTTTATGAAACAAAGAAAATATTTAGGTAGCCTCCTTTAGCTGGGACACCCTGTATATAAATTTAAACAGTTCAAACAGGTAGATAGCAAAATATGTATTTCTCTCGATCTTCTATTAAAAAAAAAATGAGACGTACATCGAATATGCTTCTAAAAACTATTTAAAAATTTAATAGAAATATCTCATTGTTTATCCTAAAAGTATACATCGTTACTCGTAAACAATACCAAAGAAAAATGATAAGGTACTATAACATTGCATAACAACCTTTGTATTAATTAATTTCCATTCAAACTTGTAGTAAATACAGGAAATAGTAGAAGGTCGAATATACTGTGAGAAGAAGTCTGCGAATGATGAAAGTTTTCGTAGAAACGTACGTTACTACGAAGTTATATTAACTAGAAGATAACACTGACCACCGATATGGATGACAAGCTTTGAACATTAATTATAACTATTCTAATCTCATAGGAAGATGTCTGCTATGAGAACAATGATTTTTGTGTTTCGCTTAATTAAGACGAATTGATTACACAGCTCAATTCTAATCTCTCTGACAGTAATAATTTACACGATTTTCCAACTAAAGCAGCTTCAATTCTCATAGATATGACCCGATCTATTCCGGGTATAGAAGCTAAGAAAACAAAATTCTTGTTACGCGATACGCGTTTGCGTATAAAACATTGCGATAACATTGAAGCGCGTGCGCGAACGAACGCGAGAACCAATTAGAGAGGCATCATCTCGTGACGAAGATAATACTTGTCGCGTGATCCGAGACAGTGAGCCGCGGTGAGGATATAAGTCTCGGATATGATGCTTCCACCGCATAACCATGAAACGTCTGACTCGTTCCTGCCAAAACCAATCTCAGCCTATTAACAAAATAAGACAATTATTTCTGTTAGTATCATCATCGTTTTCTCTATCGTTATTATTATTATGACTACAGCTAACCCTGTTATAATAAATATTTAATACTCAAGAATTACAATTTTATGGCCTCTTAATAAAATAATTTAAAAAATTAATTTATTAGATTAACCTAAACCCTTCTCCTATAACACGATATGTAGGTTCCTAGAGAATGCCGAAACCATGTTATATGAGATTTTTTTTTGTTAGAAGCAACTCTATTTTTATTAAAAATATTATATTATAAACATATTACAACATGGAACAAGAAGAAGTAAAAAAAACTATTTTCATTTTGGTAATTTTTATTACTGATAATCGTACATACATTAAATAGTAGAAGTATAGTATTTTAATTAAATTTATTGAATTAATTGATTTAAGTTTGAGATTATTCGTAATATAATTGATGCCTATACAGGGGAAAAAAAATGATCTTTGCATTATGATACTTCCAGGATATAAATAAAAAACTTAATGGTCGAGATCGAAGCAACTTTATTTGTAATACGTCGATTCTTGTTTTTATTTCTGCAAACTTGTAACCAGTTTGAATGAAATGATTCTTTTTGCTTTCTCTTTGACTTACCATGTGCGGAAATTCTGCGGGTTTGGCATTAACTCCACCAACGATCAATGGTGTCTCGACGATGGCACAACGAGACACTATATTGAAACCGGCTCCAACGTGAAGGACAGGCGAGATTTCATTTTCATAAACCAGTTTGCCGTATTCCTCACATTCTATGAAATAACTATGACTATATTTTAAATTCTTTGGGAAAGAGGAAAAATGATTGGCGAAACGCGTCACTTGTATGCTTTACGCACGTTACTCCCGCGATAAAGAATGAAGTCAATGGTTTTCAAGTTAAAGGAAAAAATTTAACCTGATGGCCTTTTTAATTCCTTTTAACTTGTTTAATTTATGAAGACATAGATGTGAGAGTAAATTTAAATATTTTTTATCATAACGATAAATCAATAAACCTACATATATTATATGTTACACTTTAACACAATAATCCATAGTAATAATTTGTGGTTTTAGAATCACTAAATTCGATTAAAAAATTTATTTAAATAAGTAAAAAACTAACTCTTCTCACTCTTCCTTAAAATCGTCGAGACTATGAGAGTCTTCCACAGAAAAACAAAAAACACAAGTACCGGTAAAACGTTTGGTCGACACACGCGATGATACATCGTCGAATAAAACGAACCTCTTCTCGGAGTTCGTGTTCACCGTCTCTTAAATAGAAAGAACCCATGATCGGAAGTCATTTCATAGAACGATTCTTTATCGTTCTACAGCCGATCGTTAACCATGCGCCGTTAACACGGTTCTCGACATGGAACAGTAATGTTAACGGGCAATAAAAATTTGTCGAATACAATAGAACACTGAAGATGAATAATAATAATTAATTTTTTGTTTCATACAAATTTTAAATGGATATTACAATTATTTAATAACAAATTTAGGACCTCTCTTAGGACAGAGATTTTAAAAGTTTAGCTCGTGGTAATGTAATTGTTCAATAAATGTTAATTTATAATAAATATAGATGTATAATAAATGTTAATTAATTAAATCAATTGTCAAATCCATCTCGGCTTTCTAACACTTGCTTTTGCAGTATGCCTTATAAGCGAATGTGTCACGATAAAAGTAAATTTTGGTCTATAAAAATTCAGAAAACCTTCATCATTGCACTTTTAACTGATTCACAAATACATTAAGTTTCAACTATTAATTAAAATCACGACGCACAAAACGCAAATTATCGTGCAGCTCGTAAGTAATCTTACGAAGAACGATGTTACGCGGAACGAAATTGACTAGAAGTTTTTAATAACGCTGTGAAAAAGTCGAGACGAATTACCACGCGATAAAACTATATCTATTTATATTGAAACACTGTCGGAGAGATAAACTTTAGAATGGTAGGCCAGACAGCGTGTGATAGAATTGCTCGAGCGTATTTTCGCTCCGGATTTAATATACCAACGATCCTTTCAACAATTCTTGGTATTACGTCGATCTTATCGAAATCTTGCTGACTAATGAACACTTTAGAAGGAAAATACTATGTAATTAAATTTTAAACAAGCGTATATTCTTTTGCTAATGCAACGTGTTAAATGCTGTGGGCTTCGAATTGTCTACTTTTTTCTATTTAAAACGTTTATAAGGAGTATAACAATAGGTAAATAAGACAAGTGTCTAGGGATTTCATTCATTCATAAAAATAGTATTGGAATGTGATTTTTACAATTATTTCTGGAATGAAGATTTATAATTGCTTTTCACCACTTTCATTCATAATTCATGATTTCATAAATGAAAATGATAAAAAACAATTATAAATCTTGAAACAATTGTAAAAATTACATAGACATATAGGTTTATCCAAAATGTATTAAACGAGAAATTCTCGATACTATCAGCGATACGAGGAAAATAAATTGACAAAAATAACAGTGAGGACGACTGGTCGAGACGATAAAAGATGCAGGAGAATTCAAGACTTCCTTCAACACTCTTCTTGCTTTTATTTCATTCTCTGACTGTTTTTCGTTCTTTCACCTTACTTCGTGAGGTAGTTTGGGCTCGATATGCAATCGAGTGCAATTGCAATCATCGTATTCTACGGACTGTGCAATCTCACTGTTTCTATTGAACGTATTTATTATATTTACAACGGAGTACAGCGAGATAAACTTTAAACTTGTGTCGGGATTACCGAATTGAAGCTTATCTCGTGGTATTCCCCTTTTCATAACCAAGTATCAAACTCGCAGAGATCGCGTGTTCAATTCGTAACATAACGAATGATATTCTTCTAACGGTAAGCATTAGTTCTATTTTGTCTACAGCTTTGTAAATAATATAAAAACTTTATTTAAATAATATTAATTAGAGTACTACATGAAGGTGTAAGTAAAACGGGATAGTGTTTCTTTCTCGTTTACTTTTAGTCATTTTTATCTTCATTTATGTGTCATCCTTACACTGGGCGAACGTTATAACGTTGTCAACTACGATACGACCCGTCAGTAGGTTCTACGCTCGGTAGCTCGTTTAACGTGTTCTCTCAGTTTATTCATTTCGATTAAGTAATACCATTGAGATATGTGATTAAAAGATAAAAAAAGAACAATGGCTTACTGTAGTTGTTGGAACAGAAATAGATGTTAACGTAGAATTATTTTTATTTATTCCGTTTACAGGCTACTGCCCGTTATATATTATGGATTTTTTTATACAATCTCGGAGGATATAGTTATTCAACGGTAAAAGGTAATTAATAAGTTTTTGACATAGTCCTAATTGATAATTTAATAACAGCATTCTTTAATTAAATCATATCACACCGCTAATCTTTGTTATTTTGGACCACATTATTTTATCAACTAATTCTGTCAGCTTTTCATAAGAAAGTTATTTTATTTCTTATTTAAATGGTTAAATCAAAAGTGGTAAAGAAACCATATAACATATTATTTGTATTGTATTTTATATAATATGATGAAAAAGGTAGTAACAAATTTGATTTATTGTATATTTAACAAATGGAAATTTTTGTTACACGACTATAAGCATACCTATTCATATATATACTCACTTGTGTTTCTTTTCCTCTTAAACGAAGTTTATTTTTATTATTCACAGACACAAAGAAATTCTTTGAACCTTCTACCTTTTTATACATTTTTTATTCATTGCAGTCCCGTTGTCTGACGTAGAAAAGGAATGTTTTTTTATGCATAGTAAAATGCCTCCGGCTTTATTGGAAGGTGAAGAGGAAAAGGTGATTAATGGAAACGAACCGAGAAATTTTTGTGATAACGTCGACTTCCTGAAAAGATTTATCCTGCAAACGATTACGCATCGTTGTCATTATTTTGAGATGATAATTCAAAGATAGAAGTTGCTTTTCTTCCACCTCCAGTTCGAAGTCTCGAGTATAATGGTGGGGGAAATAGAAATGACAGCGAGGCGAGAAGAGCTCGGCAGAAGAGACAGTGTTAACGGTCACCGCGTGCGTGCAACGAGAACAGATCGATCAGGAGACTTCGACGCTTCGTTCGGCGTAACATCGAAGATGATGTCGTCGCTAAGACTAATTTGGACCATTTTCCTAGCTTTTCTTTCGATTATTCTTCACACACATGGTCAACTCTACGAAGGTAAGAATTTTCCAAAAATTCGATCGTTCGAAACAATTTCGAAAGACTTTTACCAAACGAAAGTGCCTTACGCGATTTTTTTTATCGCATTTACATAAATCAAAGTGTTCTGTTAATGTAAAAAAAAATAACAAGTGACGTCACGTGAACATATAATATTATATAACAAGTGCAAAGTGTCATCATCGACGTTCGCTTCGCAAATCATTTGGGTAAATTTTATTTTGACCATTCTTACGGTTATTTATCAGGAAGTTCGTGTCAACTGGATGGAAGAACCGGTATTTGTACCATCCTAATGAAATGTCCCGTTGTTTATAACGAGTTGCTGTCGGGAAGAGCACCGGAAAGTGTCTGCGGATACAATAATTTCGATCCTATCGTTTGCTGTCCCAAGGATGGTGAACCTAAACCCAAACCGACGCCATCGCCGACAACGACAACGACAACCACAACGACTACCGCTCGACCGGAGCCTCAAGTTTTTACTGAACGAGGTGGCTTGGCTCGATTTAGTGAGTGTTTAAATAAATTACTTTAAAAAAAACAAAACGACTTCAAAAAGCGCTTAATAAAAACACTGTCAAAAAGAATAAATATCCCACACTTATTAAATTACAGTTTTTGAAGTCGGTTTTTTTTTTTTCTTAAAAAATTATTTATTTTTCCATTTTGAGTGGCCTTGGCTTAACTAAACATATGTAAAAAAAAATACGTGGCGTATCTTCGAAGTTCATGGTCAAATTTATATGGGACCATCTTGGAAACATACTGTTGTAAACATAAAAATCATCAAAACTTTCTTTGTTTTTTAACAAAGAAATTTTAACGATGAAATAGAAATTGTATTGTAAAATTTTTCAAATCTTTAGACCTACAGATAATAGAACAATTTCTTGGAACATTTAATTTATAATAAAATAATTAAATGAAGATCCAGCTTTTTAAAAAGCATCTCGTTTCTTTCAGAATGTCAAGAATACGCTAAATATGTCTATCAATTACAATATGGCCCCATTTTTAGCGCTAATGCGCAACCGGTAAATATTTCGGTATGCGGTGTGAATAGTCCGCCGTTGATAGTCGGTGGTACATTGGCAATTCCAACGGAATTTCCACACATGGTAGCGATTGGCTATGACAGTGACGATGGTGTTGCCTGGAAATGTGGTGGGTCTTTAATCTCTGAAAGATACGTTCTAAGTGCTGCCCATTGCTCGTATTCGCCTGGTTGGTGAGTAAACCAATATTTTTTTTTAACATTAAAACTATAGATCGTCATTATTACTATTTAAAAAAAAATTAACAACGTTTTATTGTCATACCTATCATATTATTTTCACACAGGGGTGCTGCACGATGGGCTAGAGTTGGTGACCTCAATCTAGCTAGAACGGATGATAACGCAAAACCGCAGGATTTCAGAATCGTAAAAAGGATAAAAAATCCAAATTATAAGTTACCAGCATGGTACCACGATATCGCTCTCTTTAAATTGGAGAAAAATGTACAGTTCGATCGGTACGTAAGACCAGCGTGTCTGCAAACTACAGAACTTGATTTGGTTGACAATAAAGCGACTGCTACTGGTTGGGGTTTGGTACATTGGAGTAAGTTGTATTTTTAAGTTGATATAATAAATCCTTGCTTATCGGCTTCTCTATTCTCACGTATAGGGTGATTCATTTTGATTTGTACAGTTGTCAACAATCTTTTTATATATTAAATATAATTGTTAACTCTTTATAGCCCACGAAGTTGGATCGGACAATCTCTTAAAAGTTACCCTCAATCTCGTGGAACCACTATCCTGTAACCAAAGTTTTAACGATGGTACCGACGACCCAAAGCTCACGTATGGTATAATCGGTGATTGGCAGATCTGTGCTGGTGGAGAAGGCAGAGACACTTGTCAGGTAAGAAAAATTACTATCCCAGTCGAGTTAAATAACATAATTACCACCTTATTATTATTGAATAATTCCTAAATTATCTGGGTTGTATTTTTTTTTTCGTTATGGTCTATAAAGAGTATATCTCTCTCTTTCTCTTTGAGATTAATTTTTACTGTTATTTTCCAGGGTGACAGCGGTGGACCATTGGTTGTCTGGAACAAGCAGCACTACTGCATGTACAACATCGCTGGTATTACAAGTTTAGGAAAATTATGTGGTACACGTATACCTGGTGTCTATACTAATGTCTACAATTATGTTCCTTGGATCGAGAGTGTAGTTTGGGGTGAAGACGATTCATAACATTGTATAATGCTGAATAAAACAACCTTTTTTTTACACATTACTAATCGATTGTACTCACAATATTTTCGTCATGTCGTTTTGAAAACCTAATGATGAGAGAAAAAAAAACACTTTTATTCTGACTGGAAAAAAAGCAAGGATACTGTACAAGGAAGGAATACATTCCAGAGCATATTCGACATTGATCTTCAGACGCGCAAGCGCCGCCAGATTATACCTAGTTTCCCGTCTATCTCGGTCGGTCGACCGTTTCGTTCCTTCGCACGTTTCTACACGAAGAATTTCGACCGTCTATTTGCGTTTTCTCCGAAGGCACGTGCATACCTCGTCGAGAAGATCTTCAGCTTCCTGAGATTAAATTTGTATAGAAAATACAAATCGTGTGTAGGACGATCAGATCGATTGTCTGCTCCCTCGTACACGTCCGAACACCGACCGAGACTTCGAAAAGAGTACGTCAACCCTAGCAGGTATTCTTGCACGTGGAATTTCAACTATTGTTTCTTAAATTTCAATTTAATATCGACTAGGTTGGTATCTAAAATTAGATAATGAATTCTTTTAACAAAATAATTGACATTGGCATGTTATTTGGTATCAATGAGAATATTACAATAAAAGTATATAGTATTTGTTCATAATTTCTTGTATACTTGTGTTTTTTTATAGTTAAATCCAATGTCGGCCATTATAGATGCCTGTGGCAATGACACTGGCTCACCTTCGATGTCAAAAACGGAAGATAATTTATCGAACAGTGACGGACCGTTGATAAGAAAGAGCATTCATCGGAATAGTTCTAGCAGTCTTCGTATAAGGTTATTACAAGGTATGTCTATAGAAAATTTTGTTTATAAATTTTTCTAAAATCTTTGTTAGCTCTGAAAACGTCAATGGTACAACGATCATCTCTCGTGGATCAACACCGATCGGTGAGAAATCAACGAGGAAACGTTACTGTCTCTGGACGTTAACGTTCTTCCTGGCAGTGGTTGGTCTTTGTAATCTTTTCCTAAGTATCACGATAATCGCTGTATTACGAATCAGTCAGGGTATGGAAGCGATGGAAATGATACCAGACGAGAATCTTGTTAAATTTTATGGTACTACGGATTTGGACAGAGTACGTAAATTTTCTGATATTTTAATAACACCCTGTTTGTCTCTAGAGTTAGATCGTAAAGAAACACGTACATTTACACGTTTTTATGTAGATTTGCTTGCAATCAGGCGTTTGTCAAAGTTACGGTGACGAGCCGATGGAAATATCAGCCAACGAAGCTGGTATACGTGTCGATGTGAAGGGTAAACTGGCTCACGAAACATTACGTTCCCACGTCGAAGTTCTTCCAAATGGTACGAGCATTTCCCAAGTGCAATCCTTCGAGGTAAAAGATTCTCGTACAGGAGTGACCTACTTTACTACAGACTTTCCTAATTTTGGTCTCCCAAGTGGAGTTGAAAAGATCGATGTGAAAATCGCACAGACACACAGGATCACGTCACCCGTTAATGAGAGCCTTGCCATTAGCTCGGACGATCGTATCTCTTTGCACGGTGCAGAAGGCATCAAAATGGAAAGTAAAGACATCGTTTGGAGTGCTAGTAGCGATGTACTTCTTAAAAGCCTTAACGGGAGTATTATTTTGGATACGAAGAACGGTCTGATCATTGACGTTGACAATATACCCGTTGCACCGATGTTCTTGCAGAATCCTACGGATCAAGAACAATTTAAAGTTTGCATTTGTATGCCTCAAGGAAAGCTATTTAAGGTTCCTGTACGATCTGGTGCCAATGTACGTTCTATTAATTGTGCTCGAATTAATAGAACTCCGGAGAATGATCCCTGTTTACGATAAGAACTCGTAGGATTCCTAGAGGCTTTACGACAGGACGCTCGAGATACACTGTGTGTAAGAGCGAAAGAAATGTCATATCAATTTTCTGAGATATCACGTATTATATCTTAGAGAATTTAATATCTTTATCGAATTAGAGAAATCACTGTAATACTGGAACACAAAGAAGACGTTAATTCATAAAATAATGAAAAAAACTTCAACCCTTTGTATTACTCACACATATCAAGCGCAATGTAAGTATTAAATATTTATATCACGTGTAACAAAGTTCGTAGATGCAAACGGATCACGTTTATTCCATACATACAAATTCAATGAATACTCTTATAAATAGAGAAGTAATACATATGATCGAAATCTATTGTTTGGATTTCGAATTTCATTCTGAGAAAAAGTATTTCTGAATCGTTTGTCACTGATATCAAAAGCATCAATTTTTATAATGTATAATACGTCGTATCAATAAACTGTTATGATGAAGAATGCCAAATGTCTCTTACGTTATACAATTAGATTTAAATAATATAGAAGTTATGCATTTTCTGTGATCATTTCTTCGTTACTCTCCTCCATGTCTTCCTGTTGCTCCTGTTCCGTAGGAGGCTCATAAGCTTTGTCCAAGGGACTAGCAACAACGCCACCAGCCCACACGCTCATTTCAACAGCAAGTTTATTTGTACCTTCTAAAAGAGGTCTGTAACCCCCGTGAGCTAAAACACGTAATAGTGTCTGTGCTGTCAAGCATACCAGGTCCTGCTGCTCCAATGTCATGGCTGTGTGAATACGAATGTTACCTCCTTCGCATGGATCGGATATGCCTAATGTGACAAAAAAGAAATAAAATAGAGGATTTATATTTGTATATTGTTTTCTGTTTTTGTTAAAAAAGAATATTATGTTACCAGCAGATCCTGGAAGGAATAACCCTGAAGCTAGTAACTGAAGTACCCTTTTATAAGCTTGATTTATTGGTAATGCTTGCCGACTTGGATTGTTCATTATAGCATTATGAGCTAACAAGTCTAACATCCATGGAGATAATGGCTCCAAACCTTCGAACCTACTTCGAAGATCTCGAAGCAGTCTTATAAGAACCTTTATGCTAGAATGGTGAGCATTCTCTTCGAACCAACGAGAGTGTCGTATCGCTGCTAAATGTCCTACAAGAGTGAAACAGTAAAAAGTATTGTATCCTTGGATAGGTTCTTCACAAATTAATTTATGATAAGATAATAACCTTGACAAATTTGTACGTCTAAATGTTGGTCCGATTCCAATTTACGTAAATTTTGATGTAACGTCGTAATCAATACTCTTACAGTGGCTTCGTTGTTAGCAATATCAAAACCACGTTCCGTTTGCACGAGTCTGAAAACTTCCTTAGGATTTCCAGTTTTAAGATCGCCATTAACCTTTGTACCGAGCGCTTCCACTGCTGTTTTAGTTGGAAGTGTTTTGAGAATAACTACGATATCAGCGATGTTATGACCTTTAATCATTGTCCCTTTTTTGAAACTACCCACTTGTCTCACTTCCTCTAATTGCTGTAAACATAAAATTTTGCATATTGGAGCAAACGTATATATATTTTCACTCTTAATAATGACACAAGCATAATAAAAATTTACATACGCAAGCTTCAAAACTTCCAGGTGCAACAATCAAATTATCTAAGACGCTTTGTAGTTTTGTTACTAAATTTAAAATAGATGTTTGTTCTTTTGGAGTTGGATACATATCTGCATTCTTTTTTAAAAGAGCAGACTGGAAGTCAGATTCATCTGGGGCAGGTTTGACACGAGGAAATGCAGCCTCGCATAATGTATAATCGAATGGATGTCGTGGTAAAAATTGTTTGCGTGTAAAGCCCATTCCACGGCCCATACCACCTCTCCCACCTCTGATCATTCCACCACGCCCGCCTCGTACCATGTTGTTTCTATGAAATAATAGAATATATTTATATTTTTTACTGACTCCATTATTTGGAAAACTATATTCAAGTTATTTTAAATTCTTATAATAATAATGTACCGAATTATTAACTTGTTTGCATAATTTTTGACATTTATTTTTATATTAATGAATACTTTTGAGTAAACTCATAAAAATACGAATTGTCATACGAATTTAAATGTATATCTATCCGATCACATACATTCTAAAATTATACGCATTTAATTTTTAAAATACATTATTTCTTAAAACAACATATATTTTATCTATTAATCTCATGAAAATCGGTAAAAGATGCGGCTTCGAATCGATAAGACGCGTCAAACCAAGTCTAACCAAGATTCAAGAAATAACCAAATCTGCCGGTATAGTGGAATCTCTTACCTTTAAACTTACCGTATTTTTTAAAACTAATAGACAAAATAAATAATTTAAGTTATCTAATATACGTGCTTTATTTCAGTAATAAATTTATATGTCGTGAATTTTCACCGTACACGGTTACTCATGCAAAATAAAATACCAAGCAACGCTCAATCTACTGATATCAGATGGGTTTAAGAACACATTGAAGTTTCTTCTCTCTTGTGTTCGTAAACGTATTAAAAACTTTACCATCAATCGAATAGGAAGCGCTAACGATTATAGTCAATTTATTAATTGATAATAAACAATCTATTTAACTTTTTATCTAACACATGGCTTTTTTAAAGCTGTACTGTAATAATTAACTAAAATACATTAGTGAATGCATTTGTATGCTTTAAATTACTTTTTGTATAGTTTATGTCCTGTAAAACAAGTTTTATATATTTCTGCTAATTAGGCACTTATTTACATGATTTTTTGTAACACAATTTTCTTTCCTCTAAAAGGAGGGTCATAGCTGTCAGAGAGCGCCACCAATCAAGTTATCATTTTACTCACAGTTTAGATCTCTTTATAGTTAAGTAGTTCTAGTAGACGCGGAAACACGTGTTGAGATATACACGAATTTTTGTAATAGGTTCATTATATGTAAAAATTATGGGTGAATCAATAAAAATGGAAGTAGATGAAAGTCTACAAGAAGGAGAAGGTACTGAAACTACGGAACTAAGTTACGACGAGAAGTTGAAATATGTTAGCACTATTGCTAAACCAATGGCACCTAAGAAGTTAACGAAAAAAATATATAAATGTATAAAAAAAGGTAATGTATAGTAATCTTGATGCTTTTGTAAATTCCTTTTATGAATTTAACAATTGTATGATATATCTGAACTATTTTATTACAGCATCGAAACATAAAACGTATCTTCGTAACGGATTAAAGGACGTGCAGAAACACATACGCAAGGGAGAAAGAGGGTAAAGCGCTGCTGTTTGATATGAAGTAGTTAATCTTATTGATATAGTTGCATAATAGTTGTCATATAATTGTTTTAGGATAGTTGTTTTTGCTGGAGATGTCTTTCCAATAGAAATAATGTGTCATTTACCGGTCGTGTGCGAGGATAAAGATATTCCATACTGTTATACTCCTTCGAGACAAGACATTGGCACTGCAATGGGTGTAAAACGTGGTTCTCTCATGGTACTCATTAAAGAACACACAGAATACAAGGATCTCTACGACGAAGTAGCAGCTGCAATGAAAACATTAGCAGCACCTTTATAGCTTTTCAATAAACATATTATACAACTTCAACCATATTGTAAATATAATACATAGATTATTCTTTTACTACTACAATAAGCTTCTAAATTTGTTAAAAAATACAATAATGTTTAAAGCAGAACTAGTTCATCGTCGCTTCATTGCAGTTGACAAAGAAAATAATGTATCGATTAATTCATTTCTTACACAGCCAGAAATACTGCTTTTTTTTATTAGATTCATATGCTTGGATGACACGATCCCACCTCTATCGGTACTTTTGTACGATTCTGCAACTTTGGATGATATTTTTGAGAAATGTGATATGTAATTGAAATAGGCCTCCTATTGATATAAAAAATTGTAAACAAAAACTATAGCGAACATATATGGTTTATTACGAAATCTTTTCTCTGACATAAATGACAACTCTTTCACTTTCGACCGTAGCTTTGCTCACTCATTCACAATTATAGTATGATACGTATGATCGTACAAGATTACATCTAATGCAAATTATATTTAGCTCTTTTTAAATTTGTAACAGAAATATTGGACATATCCTTTTTTTTCCCTTGGATAAGAAACAGATGATCCTTCCATTCCAAAATAGTTTAATCTTGCCAAGAAAGGGAAGTATATATGTCTACTTAAGCTTCAGTTTATCGTTGTTAAGTACTATTTGTTTGTTATACTTTGACGCGATAATTTAGGATAATTCAGAGAAATCTTGGGATACGCTTAAATGTATTCAGGATATCACAGGCCAGTCCTGCAGATTTATGTATGTAAATAGAACATTATATCAGCCAGGACATTTTGATAGTATAAGAAAGTGAATTAGGCACAAAGTGGAATATGAAAAAGAATGTTAATATTAAAAATTATAGAACGTTTCAATAATATTTTTGTGCTGTGAGGGAAAATTCTTGCTGACTAATTGTTTTCTACATTTTTAGCGCCTTGTATGTTAAATTAATTCGAGACGACCCGCGTCTCAAAGTAAGATCAAAACTGATTTAGGATATTGCATTCTCATTTTGCAAAGTTTCGATCAATAACGAGGATTTTTATAACGAATTAGAACAATAGTTATCTCCGTATACGATTATTTCGTTCGTGCGATCGGGACATAAGCTGAATTTAAACATGCGTGCCTTAGTCAACTATACTAGTACATCGGTACTTTAAATTTAGCGCGCTTATTACGCAGCCACGTGATTTTCCGATCATTTCGAAAACAAGCATTTCAGATACGTTACTCTTACAATTAGTATGTTCAAAGAAAGTGTGGTTGAAGATATTTAAAAAGTATATTACAGATTGTCGATCGGTTTTTCTAAAATATGTTCAACTTCGTACGAATCTTTCGCTCTCTGCTGCTAGATGTTCCTCGACTGTAACTTACATTTTACATCTAAGTTATAATTATCGATTGTAAAAACGACAATATCAACGAATTTCGTTTATCGTGTACATGACTACAAAACGTAAAGTATATTCATTTCATTTGATGTATTACGTATTAATATACGTGAGAGTCTTTGACGTGTGTGTTATGTATGTATACAAGTGTGTAAATTGAGTGTACTTGAGAGGTTGTCCGAAAGTGGACAAAGTGAAACGTTTGGAATGATACAAGAAACTTCCTGCGACTGGCGCTTTTAATAACAAAGAATCATAATCGAGGAAGGAAGGAAGGATTCGAAATCTATATGGTATTTATGGATATGTCTTTCTATCCTTATGTTCGTATCGTGTCAGCTCTACCATCGATCTTATTATTAAAAAAGAATTTCTGCGGGTTGAACGTGCGCTACTTCATCGAGTACAACTTACGTACGATCAATTCGCGAATATTCAAACATATTCCAAGTCGTCATCTCAAAAATATACGAACGGAGCGATCTTATCGCGTTACCACCAATTTCGTATTGAATTCAAATGAACTCGCAAAACGACCGCGAGATGTCGCTCCTACTCGTTTCCAATTTTTCTTCTTTACCACTGTGCTCGTTCTCGCAGCCGTAATTGAAAACCATATTTAAACTTTACTATTTACCAATTGTCAGTATAAAATATACGCTTACGTATGAGCGACAAAGGACGACATTGACATCGAAATTGACGTTACGAATAACATATGGGACGTTATTCTTATCTTCGCTGGAACAAACGCGTTTATTATCTCTCGTATGTCTTCCAATTTTCTTTTTCCTTTCTTCGTTTTCTCACTAACGTAAAACACAATCCTTTTTTTTTTTTAACAATTCAGGCAGTCATGTATTTCCTTCTCTTTCGCGATGTGCGTGCACGCGATATAATTATTGCGGCTCGGCATGAAAATTGCGATAGATCTGTAAGTTGGAACGCGTTCAAAATTCAAAGTTCGTTCGTGAATTGACAGCGTTTCGCTGATTTCTAAGAAGAAGAAGACGACCGTTATCTCGTAGCACGTATTCGTCTCGAGTTCATAACGATGGATTTTTTTTTTTTTACGTCCAGCCTTTTTAATCAATAGATATCCGTTACATCCAAATGACGGATATGATTTTTCTTTCGCAAAAGTTGACAATTGCCAGAATGTCTAAAAATATGACAGAGACAAGTGCAATGTCACGTTTAAATAGCGAATCACGTTCCATTTATTCCAATTTCCTCCTTTTTTTTTTTTTTTTCTCTCTGTCATACCCATTTTTTTTTTTTTGCGTATGTATATAGTACGTAATAGATACGTATACGAAATTTCGCACGCTTTTTTTACGAGCGAGCAGATCGTAAATTCTAATTCCTTAATAAAAAGGACCTACGTTTTTCGAGCGTCCTTTTCCTTGACGCGAAAATTTCATTTTTTACGAGCTATGAGTATTTTTAGCGATTAAACACGAATTCTCCTTTTTTTGGACGCGCGCGTATGTATCGTAAGAATATAACCGAAGCATTGTTGTGGTTTTTTTCGCACGGGTTTCGTTTTACGTTATTACATCATTATTATTTAATTTACGCGCTTGTGTGTGTGATTAGGGATGTTTCGAATACTGTTTATGAATTTGATTCTTACGTAAGTTGTCGTAATTAACGAAATTCAGAAGTTTTTTTTTATTTCATGGCTTTGATTTTATATATCTTTTGATAGCTTAAATAAAAAAAGAGAAATTTGTCTTACAAGTTGTTTTTTTTTAGTATGTACTTGACGATAAATATTGTATGTGCAATTCCAGAGAATTTAGACAATATATTAAGTAAATTTTAATATTAATTTGAAGATAATATTACTGATAATAAAAGATAAAGACGACTTAGGTATGAGCCGTCGATTTAAATACCGCGGGCGTTTGCAAAAGGACTTTTTAGTAACATTGGCCTTGTATACACTTCACGCACTAGGTTACAAGGAGAAAAAGCAATAAAATTATTATTTATAAAATACAATTTACCATTACTGAAGTTTGAATAATTATTCGTACAAATTATTTGTCGTTAGAATATGAAATAATTTTATATGTTGATCGATGAGACTGATTGATGTTATAAGTTTTTTTTTGAGAGACTTATCTAATTAATTCTATATTACTTGTATACCATTCGAATAGTCGCAGCTAATTCGACGAATATTCGGAACATCCCTAGGGTGAAGATGTACTTTGAAAATGAAAAATTCGGACGTGCTAACGACGATGACGACGAAGAATGATTTCTAATGTATTTACGAAATTAATCATTATCGAGACTAACATTGATTACGTTTTTTATATGATTCCATGTTTTGCCTCATCGTCGAGTTCACGTTTCTTTACTCGTGCAAGGATCCACGCGAATATGTGCAAAGGGGCGGATTTCAAAGCTTTTTACACTATTTTCAAAAATACTATGCGATGTTACAAACACGATCTCTCTCACTCTCACGCTCACTCTATTTGTTCCTCTATTACTATCATTAAAGCTTAGGTAATCGTTAATCATAGCCGATACTGTAATCGATATGTTACAATTGTCGTCGTTTCGTCTCTATTAAAAATTCCAAATATCTCACACCATATCCAGATGATTACATTTTTAACCCCTTTAGTGCCAACCACCTAGCGAGAAAGCTCTATCTTAAAATAAATTTATAAAAAGTTATAAACGAATTAAAAAAAAAAACGTTTGGTTTTTATGAGCCCCAAACCTTAATAAATTCGTCCAGTTATCTCCACATAGGCACCAATTTTTCACTCTGCACTAAAAGGGTTAACAATATCAAGAATCAATTCTTTAATATCTTGACAGAGTCTTGCAGAATATCTAACACCATTCCTTTCATTGAATTTTCCAACAAGTTTACAAATTTTTTTCAGGATCGTTTCAAAGAAAAAAAGTAGATCCGTTCTTAAAAAATGTTTCTTCCTATCCAACCGTATCTCGATGTCACAGAATTGAATCGTAAAATCGACGATTCCTTGCACGCGAAAGATTCGTGGTCTCGTTTTTTCGATAGCGATAAATATTTATATAGTATATACCTATAGTTGGGCCCGGGTAATAATGGGGGGGGGGAGGTTTGGAGAACGGGAATGAATCGATGGATAAGTAGGGTCGTAGGTAAACGTATGCAGGGCCCTACGTATTGAATTATATCTCGAAGTCGAGTAAAAATTCGCACAAACTTATGTGGTACGGCTTACGTGGTACACTTATGACAATTCTGCTTTTTTTTTTTTGTTTTCTTAGATCGCTAATGTATCCCTTAGATTATTTACGTAGGTATATAATTAATGTATGCGTGTGTGTACGTATACCTACTATAAACTAAAGCTATTGCTCGTTTTCTTCAGTCTGACGCGCATCAACGAAAATCATCGACCCGATGTATGTTATATGTATGTATGGGTCATCGAGTCGAAATGATACCCTTTGAAACTTTGTCTTTGAGCTCTCTGCCTTTTAGACACCTTTCCTAAACACGTCCCCGTGCTACGAGGATTTTTTTCAAAGGCTTGCGGAGAAAGTTTGAATCATCGAACGATGATTAAAGGTTCGTGTCAATCTGGCAAGACAATAATAATGAGAATAATAACAATAAAGCGATAAATTTGCAAAATCCGCGGTGGACGATGTTGCCAGTCTCGATTTCTCCAAAACGATCGGCAGGATTCGAAGATTTGGTTTAATTCATTGTTTTTCACTCTTTCTTTCTCTCTTTCTTAAACCAATCCTTCCTGAAAGGGAATCGTATGGGCAAACGTATCATCGATCGGTTAAACGTTAGATCGATACGGGCAGCAAAAAGGAACTTACTTTGGGATAATAGCGCACGTTACTCGGTTTTTTACTCCAACACGTTGCATCATAAGGGAAGTCGTGCAACGAAAAAAAAAAAAAAGGCACAAACGTTTTTAGGAAAAAAACGATAGATGTGCGGCGGGTTTACGATATACAATGACGTCGTTTGACCGAAAAACCAACTTTGCCTGTTCCTTTCGAGTCAAAGCCGTTATCCCTGTGTATATTTTTAATGAAAAGAACGATCACCAATTGAATATTCAAGTAGCAGCATTCGCTGTATCCACGAGATATTCTTCATTTGATCGTATTTTCTTCTTTCTTTTCAAGAAAAACATCGGTTGAACGTGAGAATGCATGTACGGTTCGTACACGAGGTAGAAAAGAAGTTGGACGAGAGAAATGATATTCATAAGTCGTCCGTTGGGTGTCCGAAGGGAACGAATTTGTTCTCACGAGTTTGATAGAACGTTCCCCGATGCAGTGATTTCAAAATCGTGGCGTTCTTTCTGTTTCTGCGAGCCGTTCTTTTGGCGTACCTTGAGTATAAATCTGTAGGAGTATCAAAATGGAAAAAATGGTGCAGATGAAGACCAAGAGCACTGGTAGAATCAGAATGAATCTGACGGAGCGGCTAAGGCCGCTAGGCTCCTGTCATACAGCCGGTTCGCCTGATTCGGTCGAAGCATCGAAAAGAGGCCGTTCGACTGCTTGTTGTTCGCTCGATGAAGCTGATGTTCCACCATTGGTACCACCATTACTCGCGCTCTCTCGTCGTGTTTTACTAGAACCCGAGAAGCACAGGCATACCGATTGATTTCGATTTCTTTTCAAGGACGGCTTGTTCTCGCGATCCTGCTCGGCTAAACATTTCTGATAATAATCGTAGTCCTTGAGGTACCTGTCGAGATAAGGAATTAATTTAATCTTTTTTTTGTCGGTTGGTTTTTGCAAAAGATAGGGGAGACTGGGGTATGTTGATACATTTTGTAGTTTTTAATTTTTATTTGAATTAATTATCAAATGAAAAATATGCTATAATATACCTTGAAGCTTCTTTTTTATATAGTAAAGGTTTAGATTTACACAAATAGGAGAAAAAAAAAAAAAAAAAATTAAAAATGTATACATTTTCCCCGGTCTCCCCTACATGTATACGTCCCCTACATATACGTACCACACGGGTGGCCATCGATGCTCGTTCAAGTACTCCTGATTTTCTGGATGAAGCAAGCGCACGCTACGCGGTGACATTTTGCACAGTTTGTTGTAATTCACGCATAGGTGATTCATGCACCAATCTGCCAGTTGATCCGCATTGTGTAACTGTAATTAGAGTAGAGAGTAAAGTAAAATTTATTACATACTTGAGCTTTAGCCCCCAAAAATACAGATTTTTTTTTTTAAAGTTATGTGATTTTTTTTTTTAAAGTACAATAGAGATAACAGTATTTGTGACAATGTCACAATAAAATAAAAACAAAAAAAAAAATTGAGAGAGCAGAGGGAATGATGATACTGATTAATTTAGCACTATAGGGGTCAACAGAAGTAGCGAGTATATAAACATGAATAGAGCAGTGAACGAAGATAACGAAGATTCCATTTCAAAGAGTACATCAATTTGTTACTAATATTTTATCGATGTCACATATATATTCTGTACACGTCGTGACGTCAAACTTTCGTGCGATCGATACATCTACCGTAATTTATAGTTATCTTATAATAGAGAGTTTAATAACGCTAAAATGAGATGTCAAGACAGGAAAAGACACACACACACACACATCAGAAAACTTTATCGTTCAATCTTCGTTACCAACCTTGCAAGGTTCCAAAAGTCGCAAACAATTTTCGACAGCCTCGTTCCCTTCGTTCTGCGAGAGTCTCTCGAGATCCTCGATCACTCTACTCTCGACCAAGTTCACCAATCGTGGTAGACAAAGCCGATTCGCTAGTTCCAAGAGATTTAGACACCTGGCTGAGGAAATTGCCGGGACCTCGTCGGTGTACAAGTAACAAAGTAGCTTGTGAAACGTGTACTCCCGTACCCCAGGGAATACTATCTGCGATTGCGGTTAAATAATCCGATCATTGTCGACACTCTGAGCTTGACTATCGACGAATGAACTTAGAAACTTACAATTTTGGCGCTACTCTCGCGAAAGTCACCGGAAAACATGGCTTTCATTACGTCACATCGAGCGGTAAGAATCGCACGATGAGCTGGCATACTTCCGTCGTCCAATTCAAAGACAACATCAGCGAATAATCCTAACAAAAATTAGAAAAGAGACATTTTTTCATGCTAAAATTGTTTGACAATTTGTTAAAAACATTTTACAAACGACTCACCTTGCTCCAAACAAATATCTTCGAGACGTTGCCTGACCACCTGCTTATATCGGTTATTGAGGTCACTGTTGACAAACTGCTCTCGAGTTTGTATGGTGCCAAGTACCATCAGTAACTGTGGTAGTTCTAGAAACTCGGCTGCCTGTCTGATCTCCTGAAGGCAATAAATGTCCCAGAATTAATGGGTTAAAGCTCTCTTACGTTCGGGGTAAGAACGGTCGCGTGATGAATACACAATGATTTGATTTTGTTCGTGGCCTTTATTTTGAAAGGCGATATGATTCTAGGGTACCAATGAGAACGACAGAAAATTCACCATGCAACCGTGATTGGGGGACGGTACTTCTTTAAACATTTTTTTTTTTCTTTTTTTTAATGACGACTAACCACTAATTCATGCTAATCTAACGATCTTCCAATAACGAGGAAATATTTGAAAGAAAGAAAAAAAAAAACAAAAAAAAAAAAAAATTTAATGGTGAATACAACGAATGGCTTTTTTATTGCGCATCGTTCGATTTTCATGATCAGAGTTGAACGAAACTACTCGATACCCATTTTCTATGTTAACCAAATGAATGTGATCGAATAAAAAAAAATATTCTTGCCAAGTCGAAGTCTATTTTTTTTTGTCAATAAACTTCAAAATCAAAACGTTCGTACGTTCTGGTCGATGTTGGTGCTTAGGGAAACGTAAACATGCTTTGATGACGATGACAATGGACGTCCAATCGCGATTTCTCCATATTCTTCTTTGCTCGATGAAATGATTCTATAATATGCGTGCGTGCGTGCGTGTATACATATGTGTTATACAATGTCACGTGTTTGTCAAACGAATTTTACTTAGTACTAACCAGTAGTAGCCCGATAGGAGCTGTCTGAAAGAATACAGCCGCGTTAGTTTCTGTATATGTAGTGACGGTACCGTGCTTAACCTTTTCCTGATTCCTCCAAAATTCGTTCGGAGACATAATAGTTATAAATAATTTGTACGAAAGTGCGTAGGAAGCAGTTGAAATTAATTATATAATTACAAATCCCTTTTCCATCGTCACCAACTTCGACGTTGTTGTATCTCTTTTTTTTTCAAACGAAAAGATCATGTATTTTATAAAAAGGCAGAAAATGTCTAAATAATTAGACCTATTCCGATCAGTGTACCTACAGACAAGCGTATAGTGAAAAGAAAATAAGCCTGTTTGATAATCCAAAAATATAAGGCCTGTCTTTTGTTCTCTCACTTTTTCGCTTTTACTCTTGCGCGCATTCGATGTACCTTTTCTCATAGAAAATTCTACCGACCCAACGTACTTGTAGATCGTGATACCGTTTATCCAAGCTGCCTGTGTAGATGAACTGCAAGCACTGCTGCATCGCCTGCGGCGTAATGAGCTTCGAAAGCGTCACCACCGTCGTAGGCTGTTGCACCCCGTTGGAATTTTCGGTCTACGAGTGTTTTTAGATAATAATAGGATACTTTGCAAATATGATTGTTATGGAAGTAACAACTTACCATAGAGATACGTATATTTTGAAAGGCAGGATGATTGAGTTCTCTCGTAGCACCATTAGCCTTTCTCTGATTATCCATTGTCGGTAGAACTTGGAAGCTCGATCGTCTTTTTAGCTGCTCCCATACTCTGTAAAATGATTCACTCGTAGTATTATCAGATTTGTTGTTGAATTTTGCTTATGAGTTAAATAAATTCTACTTCAAAATGATATGAAGGACCAAGTTGCAAAAGTCCTTAAGTCCCATTTAAGGATTTTTTTATCTGATACCTTTTCTATCCGAAGTATGACATGTTAGACGCGTTGATGATATCAGATAATAAAGTAAAAAAGTGGACTTAAGGACTTTTGCAACTTGGCCCTTCATATCCTTTAAAATTTACCCAAATATACGACATTGCTTATGCAACAGCCTAATATTATTACGAATTGTATAAAGAACTGATGAGTTTCCACATGTGTTCGGTGGATTTGGAGGATCAACTCACTTTGAAGGTTTACTTTGATCGATGCGAATCAGGCACTCGGTATCGTCGTTAAAGTCCCCAACGGTGGCCTCGCCAAAAGTGCTTACCTTTGCGGAACAACGAAGAAATCAGCTTTCATTAAGCTTCATTTCAGCAACACATGTCAATGATCAAATAACAGAAAAGATTGATTCCCCTTACCATACTGGATTCGCTCGAGCTACGAGGCGTGTGTTCATGAGCGAGTTCCATCGAAAAGAGCCGATGAAATGCGGGTGAAGCTGCAGCTAATAAGCACCGATGAGCAGCAAACGTACAATTGCCAGCTATTAGAGTGATATCGGTATGGACTGGTTTCGTCCAGAGGGTTTTCATATTTTCCTCGTAGGTACTGGCCGCGAGACATACTTCCGGTGGTACTGGTTTGGGTGGACAAAATGGTGCCTGCGGGTTCGACAGATATAATAATTTCATAAAATTGTCATAAATTTATTTCCATATTCGCAAAAGAGTCGTTTCAAAAGTGACACCGAGGTCTGAAATAGGGGAGACCGGGGCTAGTTGTCCCAATTTTAGGTTTTTTGTTTGTACAGATTTCTATAGCTTATATTTTCGAATTTTTTGGTGACCATCATAAAGTTCAACTTCTTAGCAATACATGGAAATTTTTTCTGCTTCTATTGAGAAGTTTTTAACACGTTTTTTTGCAATTGCAAGCATCGAGTTTTTTGGGACAACTTGCCCCGCTGCGGGGTAAGTTGTCTCACGCCATGGGGCAAGTTTTCCAAGGTTTCCAAGGAAAAATCCTGATGTATGCATCATGATTTTTGCGAAAATGGACACCACCGCCGATTTCAATGTTTAATATCCCATTTTAAAGAAGAAAGCATGTAGAATAATGTTCCGTTGTCCGTTTTTCGATATCGTTAAGCAATGATGAGAAATTAATCTTTTAAGTGTCGGAGTATGGGTCTTTTTCAAGCTTAAAACTGCTGTATCTTTCGAACCAGCCATCCTATCGAAACGCGACTTGCATTTTCGTAAAGTAGAGATTTTTCTCTTTCGAATCCTGTGCATACATCATGATTTTTGCCAAAATGGTCACCAACGCCGATTTCAATGTTTAATGGCTCATTTTAAAGATAAAATCATGCAGAACAATGTTCCGTTGTCCGTTTTTCGATATCATTACGCAATGATGAGAAATTAACATTTTAAGTGTCGGAGTATGGGTCTTTTTCAAGCTTTAAACTGATGTATCTTTCCAACCAGTCATCTTATCGAACCGCGACTTGCATATTCGTAAAGAGGAGACTTTCCCCTTTCGAACGAGTACTTGATCGGTCAAATTCGAGATACTTCGATTTTTGACAAAAATCCTGACCTATGCATCATGATTTTTGCCAAAATGGTCACCACCGCCGATTTCAATGTTTAATAGCTCATTTTAAAGATAAAAGCATGCAGAATAATGTTCCGTTGTCCGTTTTTCGATATCGTTAAGCAATGATGAGAAATTAATCTTTTAAGTGTCGGAGTATGGGTCTTTTTCAAGCTTCAAACTGCTGTATCTTTCGAACCAGCCATCCTATCGAAACGCGACTTGCATATTCGTAAAGAAGAGACTTTCCTTTTTCGAACGAGTATTTGATCGGGCAAATTCGAGATGCATCGATTTTTGACAAAAATCTTGATTTATGCATCAAGATTTAGAAAGAAGAAAGCATGCAGAATACTGTCCCGTTGTCCGTTTTTCGATATCGTTACGGAGTGTTGAAAAATAAATTTTTGAAGTGTCGGAGTATGGGTCGTTTTCAAGAGAAAAATCGCTGTAACTTTTTAACTAGTCATTCCACCCTAAGATACCAAAACTATGACTGGGACAACTTGCCCCTGGGACTTTTAGCCCCGGTCTCCCCTACTTAATAACTTAATTCTTCCTCAAACATTGTTATTACTATTATTGTTGACTTAGTATAATAAAAAATACTAGATTAGCACGAAATGTTACTTTTAAAAAAGATAATAAAAGATAAAAAACGGGTGTTACACTGTGAGGGTTAATAACAAAGCTTTAATTTACCTGAAGTAAAGGCCTTTGTACCCTCTTCAGGTTCGTCATCCAAAAACGTTGCTGTCGGCGTGCGATCAACGCAGCACGTATCGAATTTTCGAAAACCTCGTTGACACCGTAATAAGTGAAAACACTGGTTTCGTAGTAACACACGCCTAACTCTCGTGCAACCGCTCGTGCTTCATCAGGCATCACCAAGTCGCTTTTCCTCGTAGCCCTGGAAAATGATAATAAATTTAGCCAAACGAAATCTTTTCTTTCGTCCTTTTCACGCTGTTTAAAGTTCATTATTAAAGACGCGAACGATGCATTCGCAAGAGGGTTCCGAAAAGTCACGATGAACTTTCGCGAAAGAGTCTCTCGTGGGAATGATTGCAATAGCGTATGCCAAGGTTCGATGTTAAAGTTGAAAAAAATTTGGGAAGCAGTAAATCGTCTATCGATGGAAATGTTCCTCGACGTCATTCATACGAAGAGGAAAATGATAGCGATGGATCGGACAGGGTTACGAAGACCTCACTGCAATCAATACTTTGACATACTTTACTAAAGTGCCTATCGTCAAAGAAGCATCGATAGGTACGAACGACTTTCGTGTGGTTCTGTAAGTCGATTTTAAGTCTATCGAATTGTTATTTGCATTTTACATGAAAATTTTACGAACGGAAACGACTGTATTATTTAAAAGCAATCGATCGAAATGTAAAACGTACCTTACGAAAGGGCTACGATCGCGGAAGTAACTCAGGTAGGTTTCATCTCGATACATGTATCGTAGATCATTTTTGCACCCTACCAGGAGGACCGGTGTCTGCGGGCAGAATCGCCGTATTTCTGGATACCACATTGCTTTGCAGTTCCGGAGTGAAACGGGGTTCGTTATGGAGAAGCATAGTAGCACGACGTCCGATCTAAACAGACGATCGTTAGATTAAATTGATATTTGTAGACATGTAGACCATTTAAAGGTCTGGTAAGCTGAATCGATCGATTCTACTTTATGAAAGTTTCTTCATTTTAATACTCGCCTGTTGTGAGTTAAAGGCTCGTTCAGACTGTGTTAGTAATTTAGTTGAGTCATGAATAATTATTAAACTAAAAAAAAAAATAAATAGAATAAATGATTTACTAAACAATTCGACTAAATTTTTGTTGTTCAGATACACTTAGTTACTAAATCACTAACATAATCTGAACGAGCCTTAATTGATTATGCATTAATACTTTTTCTCTACTTTTTATCTCAAGTTAAACATTCGAAAGAATTATACATAAGACACCTACCTGCCGTAGGCAAATCGACGATCCTTCTCGTGGTCTCCAAAAGTATCCCAAAGACGTAACGATACGTTTACGTTATCAACGACCTCCCACGATCGCTCCAATACCTAATATCAACGATAACAGAACATTGTCTTTACACTCTGTACTCAAAAAGAAAGAAGAAAGAATTCGATCGACTTACGTCCTTATAGATTCGGTACTGATCGATGGCCCAGACCGTGGGCACGTGGGTAGTCAACAATTGCGAAAGGGAGACATGTTTGTTGCAAGCTCTGGCACATATCAACCTGGTCTTTCCGACTGCTGTGTCACCCACGACCACGCACTTGACCAGTTCCTGGTGCGGCTGCTCATTGTCCATCACCGGCAACCTCCCTTTTTCATCCAATACGCTTTCTCACGTGCCAGCTCGTCCGAATACGGAGCTACCGTAGCTGTCGGTGTCACCGATGCTTCTGTAGCCAACCAGTGCAACCACAACATTCGATTTCGAACGAGCAGTCGATCCAAATCTTTCTCCTCTTGTCCGTTATCTTCTAGAAAAACTGCAGTCCTTCGTAACACGACAAATGGAAACACTTGAGTATGCATTATCAAAGTTTCGAAACTACGAATGGATCGTTAATACACCTGTGGTTTAGTTTATCCTATAAAATCATTCCTAACACCGTAGGTATAACCTCCTCGTATTATGCAGAAAGCGTTGATGTAACTTGTCGTAACTTTCTTCGTATCTTTTCAACGATTTATCGAAGTCATTTAGACTCTCGGTATACTTACGGTTTAGTTATAAACTTATCTTAATCGCGGCTTACGGATTTAAACACTAACTTAAGAAACATTGACCAACCGATGTCACGTAAAGTCTCACGATCGAATATCAACGTTCGTCTAGCACGCAGGATCCATCCCTGAAAATATTTCGGGATTAAGAGAGTACGAGTACGAGCCGGTTTGTTAACTGGCGCAATCCAATTCACGCACGTGCACCAAAAGATTCGTCAACGAGGAACCCACGTAGGTGGGTAGATATTTTGGGCACGATTGAGCGATTACAGTTAAGACTGGGTATCGCGCATATAAACTTGGTATGCCTATTGATTTCGTCCCCCTCTCTACACCCCTTCGATGTCGGCTTCCTTATATTTAGAATCGAACCCTTCGCAACCTCAATCACCTTAACCCTGAAAGACCCGTGCGGTGTACGGCCTATTCGATTTTGTTTTCCGCCTGTAGCACTTAAGTTCGAGACATAGGTGCCAAAACTACGTAGGAAGTGAAATGAACTCAATCGATATCAACTTAGAGATTCGCGAAGAATGAAATATCATATAGTAAATTAATGATAAGGTAATGGCATGAAGAATGTGATGATCGCCGTGTGTCATTTTTTTTCATTATGTTAAAAGCTACAGATATTTGTATCATTGTCAGACATTTTTTTTTCATCTTGTTAAAAGCAGCAGAGATATTTTAGATCCTAATGCTGTGCGATACAGTTGATGTGAGCGAGAATGTGTGTGCAAAGGTCAGACATAATCGCTGAAATAATGGAATAGGATTAAAAATACGATAATGGGTTAATTATTTGACGATTATTTATTTCAATTTTTTCCAACCGTGTGTCTATAGTGGAAACGTCTGGTAAGGGACAAGTTTTGTTATATATAAATTCACTTGGGACATCGCACGGATGCGTTATATCCCTGTCGAAGCTATCGATTATGGAAAGTTTGAAAATAAATTTCCAGCCTCTATTAATGCCGAGAGCTTCGTTTATTTTCCCGCGACTCTACGTCTCGTGATCGATCGGAAATAGAGAAATATTCTTCTGAAATTTACTTGTGAAACATTAAAAAAAAAGAAAGGAAATAACATAAAGATTCCTACCTAGTTCGATCCGTACCTTGTAAAGTGTAACTCATACAACGTGTCCCGAGGGTATAGATTAGAGACTAAACTCTCGGCTTTAAGTCGTGTCAGAATTTATTTAACTCGCTTCCGGAAGAATAAAATCGCACGAGGCTTCTAGAACGAAACGTTTTAGCCTTTGTTTGGAGCCATTGTCATGACGATTAACTACGTCTTTATTATATTATTATTACGGAATTGCATTTGACGGGATCAAGATAAACTGGTAAGTATATGCATGTACGTACGTATGTTACAATTACCGAGACGAGAAATTAATGATAATTCGTGCAAAACATTCTCCTTTCGTTCTTCTAAACGTGATGTCAAGCCGTCGTTTAAGAAATCGATTGTATCGAGAGCAAACGTTAAGTTCTACAAGGATAAACGCTTCATTATGACTAACCCGTCGATATTCTTTATCGGCAGACGAATCTAGGTGCACTGCTCGTGTAATCTCGTTTTTTAATCAGCGCGAATGTTCAACCTCGATCGACGTGGAATCAGGCCGAGGTGAAACAAAATGGTAGGAATACGGATCCATATTGAAATATATTTAAATATCATATTTTCGTAGATATTCCATGTTGACAGTAAAATATGACGTAACGATAGTAACCAATCCTTCGAGTTAGAAAAACATTATCAAACTCAGGGACCTGATATTGTGCAATAATCATAAAAGAACAAAATTTCACGGCATTATTTTTTTTCACGGGGAAATAAGTAAATCGATATGCCAATACATATCTACAGATGCATATCGTCGAGTTACAACATTCGAAACTTCGCTAGCTCGATAGTCTTCGTTTCTCGATGAGTTCTTGACAAAGGTACTCGATAGTTCGAGAAGCGAAATGCGAGCATCGAATCGATGGAAATTTATTAGTCAGACACGAAGGGACGATGGATTTAACGTTCGACGAACATTCCTAAGCGTCGCGTATCTCTTAACACGGGATACTGTGATGCATCACCGAAGATTAAACGGTAACACGCGTATCGCGCGTATCACCGTAACGATAGCTGTCACGTTCGATTTTCCGTTTCGGGTGAGACGTATAGTGTCTAAAAAAAACTGTTATTATGTAGACGCTAGTGTCAAACGTCGGTCGAGGGGAAATAATTAGCGCGAGTGGCCTACTTTTGCTAATTAAATCTTCCGTTTTACCCTTACGCTAATTGAATCTTGAATTCGTTCCATTGTACGTAAACGAGTCTGCTGCTGGAACGTCAAAGACGAGAAAATTATCATTTATGCGAGCCAACGAAGGATCGAGTTAATGCGTTTCCCCTTTAGCGAGAAGAAAGTCCTTTTAACTTTCCTCGTATGTGTAGATATACACAGGGTGTCCAGCTTCGGGTTATACACCGGGAAACTACATGTACAGGAGTATGTTCTTGACTCGAAAAGTCTAATAAACTTTTACGAAATTCGGCTTAGTTAAGGAGTTATTAACTTACAAAGATGGGCCAATCACGGAAGCAGAATAAAGACGTCCCCTTTGTACGTCATACCAGGCGTAATATGAAGTGGTAGGAGGAGGAATTTACGATAAACAGTAACACATTTCATGGAATTTTACTTTTATCGCTTCGTGTCACCCATTGGTCCATCTTTGTTAGTTAATAACTCGTAAACTAAGCCGAATTTCGAAAAATGGTATAAGACTTTTCGATTCAAATTATCCATGTGAACATGTGGATATTGGCTCAGCTACTTAGTTTGAGACACCCTTTATACTTATGCCTTTCCTCGAGGTCAGTTTACCGAACGAAAATTTGCATGGGGTAGATAGGTACGAAGAGAGGGACACGATTGAATGAAAGCAAACAATTCCTAACCGTAAAACTCGGCATCCGCGTTTAACAAGCCGTTTATCGATTTCCAGCCGCGGCAGGATTACGTGGCGGACTGGTCTGCGTTTTTCGTCCTTGTCATTATTTCGGAGATTTCTCGGTCGAAAAGTGCGACACATAAATATTGTCAACGTGTATCGGACGTTACTGTCCCATATTTTCGTCTTTCCTAACGAAGAGAATTCTATTAATTCTATTAACTCCTTGTCGTACTTTGACCAAATTTTAGGCCAAACATAAATACATATGATTATTCCATTCCATCTGACGAAGACTATACTTTCCATTGAAGTATTGTTTATGCATGAAATATTTTATTTGTATTCTATTACTATTATTTCTACATCATTTTGGTTTCGGATTTTACCTACCTAAATAGTACGGCAAAGGGCTAATCATTCTTCTTCCAAAAAGGGGAACGGACCGCCGCCACCGCACTGTGCTTGTTGTAGATACTTACTGCAATTCGACCTACTTTCTACGCACCATTTCGATTTTGGTATAGGTACGTACCTACTTTGTTTGCAAAAGAGGGTAGAGAATCTCTGCGTTTTCCTGCGATTTTAATTCCCTTCTCCCTTTTTGAACAAACGACGCAGTAAGCATTCGAGTGACTACCTCGGTATCATCTTTGATTTCATTTCGATTCTCGTTTTAAGTGTGTTTAAAGTTTCGACAGTTTTGCATTAGGTATTACTGATCCAATGATCACATAATTTGTATAGAAATTGACTGATATTTGTGAATATTTAAAAAATCGTATTATTTTATTTGTGTAATGAAGAGCATCTTTTAATTTGGAACCGGCACATCTTTTTTACAACATTCAGTAGAAAAATATATAGAAATTAAAAAAGAAAAAAAAATAGAAATATAGAAATATTAAATCTATAAATCTCAACAGTGTAACAATCTATAAATATAGAATACCTATATTAAATCGAATCATAGATAATTTCAGTTTTAATATAGCAATAAAATGAACAACAATTATATCTAAATGAAGTACCTATATATTTGCCATTATTCGTGACGATGTTACTATTTATAAAAAAAAAGCTTTCAAAAACAGAAATTATGTAACTAAGTAAGACAGATTTATCTGAAACTACACTAACTATACGACGATAACGTTTTATCATCGTGGTAAAGAGTCAGGCATCGTAATTTCAATTGTATCAATAGACAAAGGATTCCGAGTTCTTACGGAAGATCGTAACATCGATAAAGCGAACCATTTCATCGCTCAACGTCGCAGTTGTCGTCGTAAGGAATAAAGTGCTTACCGCGTCGGTATCACGTTCGCGAGTAAACAAAAGTTCGGTGGCAGAAGAAAAAGAATGCACGCATAAACGAGGCATCCTGACGCGCTCCCTGAATCAATGGCCTAAATAGGCAGGAACGACGCAGCGCGCAATTGTGCTCGGTTCGTAAACAGGAGAGTATAACGAGGCCCTGACCAGAATATTACGGGACAGACGATGAAAAAAAAAAAGAAAGAAAGTTGGTCGTGTCAATTTGAACTCGTCTGACTTTTTGACCGATTCAACGACAATCTTCTTTATCGATTTTTGTCACTTATCATATTTCTCAAAAATATATATTGTCTTTTATTAAATATCATAGAACTATTTATTAGATTTATGGGGTAATGCTTGTAAAGACGAGAGAGTATAATATGACTACAGGGGATGAAAAAATTTTTTAAAATAATAAAATAAAATATTTACAAAAAGAAAGGGGGAAATATATATATAAAAAGAAGAAAAAGAGAGAGAGAATAAAATAGAACAGTTTATTCGCAACTTGTTGATAGAATCGAGTCCAATTTCTTATATTTTACAAATAATAGACACGGTCTAACTTAACGTAATCCGTTCGATATTCATAAAAGCCATAAAGCCAAGGCATTTGTAGAAAACTGAAAGACATATCGATTTTCTTGTATCATCTGCGATCAGAAGAGACAGAAACGAAGATGTCGGAAGGTAACGACGACGGGAAACCGATCGAAGCATTCAGCCGTGTCTCCCAATCTCCGAGCTTGGTCAACGAATGATCGATGTTACGTGCAAATCTATTGAAAGTGTTCCTCAAGTTACAAGAACAGTCTTTGCAAACGTTGAAAGTTCGTCTTTCCAAGTACGATTAGCTTGTGGGTGAATTCACTTTTGATGATCGTCTTCGTTGAAACACGCTCAACGGAGTGCATTGATTCGTGGAAGACGAAGCGACCAAACGATTTTGTCATCTTGCTTGAAATTCTTTCAAGTAGTTTATCCTGGACGAAAAGGTGACTAAAAAAAAAAAAGAAGGGGTAAAAAGGATGGAGTTGTGCAGAACGAAATAGAGAAAAACGTGGACGCTTCTTGGCTGGCGCATTGCAGAACGCGGGAGGTCAGCTAGGTAAAAGCTAGCGTGATGGAAGAAAAAGGCAAAGACTCGAGGAAGTAAGAGAGTTTCCTCCTTTTTCTACCTCATCAATTTTCGTCGAAGGACATACGATTTAAGCATAAGAATCGCCTGGGGTCAATGAGCCGCCCGCCGACCGCATTAATTAAGTAAACGTTCCTCTTTTATTGTCGACCTCTTTCATCCGTTAATCACGAGCCGACTCCGCGGTACCGCTCAAGCGGACGCGGTTTTAAACGGTCGGCGCAACATTCCTCTTGTTGGGGACGATTAGCTCGGTAGCAGCGGGAAAACGGTATTAGGAACGCACCGGTAACACGCGAGCCTAACAAAAACTGCCAACAGATCCACGGCATGTGCGTTTATTTTCTTAGAATACTAACATTGCGATAAACTCGCCGACATATCTTTCAACACGATTGATCGATCGATTGATAGATCATTTATCCATGATCTATCGACAGACTTTTTCTCCTTTTTTTTTTTTCCTTCACGAGACGAAGCACTTCATAGAGCAATAACGACGCCACGTGACGTTTCAATTGCAACTCGTCCGATCCGTCGACGTACGAGTCGTACCGTTAAAAGGATCGATCGTTGCGATGATGATGCGGCAACAATCGAGCCTCGAACTTGCTAGCTAACAAATTGTCTTAATATAAAAATAAAATTGTCTTTAAGAATATTGCGTTTATATAAGTGTTATTGTTCCAAGAGTGAAACTAGAAACATTAATCTGGGGTATCTAGGCTATTATTTTATATTGCATTAAATCAACGAACGTTTTTTGGTAGTTATAGTAACACTTGCAACTCGTACAAACTTTAAAAAGTATCAAAAATATACACGGTGTGTCAAAAAAGAGTTAGCATGGCCCAAATGCCCCAACACACTTTATTTCGTTAATTTTGTTAATCAGGTTAATTGATATAATCTTTTTTGTTTGCATAAAAAAAGAAACAGATCATGGAATGAGCGTGGTACAGTCGATTCGTGGTTCGGTCCTGCATCGAAACCAGGGACGCTCTTATTCGTCGTGAGCTCTCTTACGTAAGCTTGAGAGAGAGAATGAGATAGATAGATAGTTTATAGAGAGAATAACGGTGTGTAAACGAGGAACATAGCAACAACGTGATCAGATATCAACCATTTCCGATATTCATGAAACTTCTTCAATCCTTGCACAACAAAATAATAAAGAATACACTCGTCACAGGTAGATCAAAATGTACATTCATAATCGTAGATAAGTCCAATAATTCGAGAATGAATTCTTTCGAAGAAAGAAAAATGTGAAAATAGATCAAATGTAAGAGAAAGAAAGAGTGAAAGAACTAGCACTGATCGCGTTCAAGACTGTCGCTTACTACGTGACCGGCACTCGAGGCAGCACACGCGAACCTGCCTCCGTTCATTCGTACGCATCGTCGAGGTTGTCACGCGCGTTACAGTGTCACAAAACGTTCCTCTTGTACACGTGCATTTTTTTTGTTTAAATAATAAGATGGCACAAAGAGAGCAAGTATCGAAAAACTTTGTCAATTTTTTTAATCCTTCTTCCATTAAATATACACAAGAGATTTCGTTTTTCTAATAAACTTGGATAAGGCTCGACGTGTCTCGAACGGATATAAAGGGTGGCAGTGAGGTATATTAGAATCGACTCTATCGGGTCGACGGTCGTCCGTCCCATTCGACCTTGAAACGCGCTCCAGACAACCTACCCCAACGAGATAGCCTTTCGCGCTTTCACTCTAATCTCTCCCTTTCTGCAACGAGCGATCTCCGATAGGGAGAGCCTAAAGTACCTAGCAGTAGCTCGAGTAAACCAGTTTGCGTGCAATCGCCTTATCAATTCGCCTTTTAATGCGTCACTTAGACCCCCGTACGGCACAAGCTACGTAGGTACATACGTAAAGTACGTAACGCGTACTCTCTGCCGCAGAGAAAAGCGAATTAGGTAGAAAGCAGAACACGTTCTGAATATATTCCTTGAACCACATCGATAAGTCGATGTGAAGAAAAACGACACGAGTAATCATCGGTTCCTTTATGTTTACAAGCTTTTGCAACATTTTATTAACGAGCTTTTCGTAAGTTTTACAAAGTAATTCAATCAGACGAGGAACATTGAACGTTTTGATTAAATTCCGTCCGATGTCCATTCTATTTTCTAACAAGTATAAACAGCTTACCTTCTCTCTATAAAAAATTCTCCCCTGAACTTGATTTTCTTCTTATATCCTCTTCCTTCACTATTAGTTTGACGTATTCTATTCGAAGAGACGAAAATGTTAGCACAGTTCTCACTCTCCCGTTCTTTTTTCTCTCTTTCCCTCTATCTCTTTGGTACGTTCGTGTCAAGGACGGGCGAAAAGCTTCAGTGGTGAAAAGCTAGTTCGTTCAGGCACCTTTTCAACCACCTTCCTTCTATCGTTTAATATACCAGTGGCCGATCGAAGTCGCGTACTGCTGTCTTCCTCGCGAGTGTCGTTGGTGTTGTTGCTGCTGCTGTCCGAAGAAGTATAAGAGGAGGAGTACCGACGGCGTCATATCGACGCACACGTGCGTCGTTCGGAAAGTGCACTGTCGCGTTCAACGAAAGAGAACGAACGACGTTCGCGTTGTCTCGGAGACTCGGCAGAGACAGACAGAAATGGAGAGAGAGAGAGAGACGGAATACTCTAGAGCGCCCGCGCGCGGATATGAACGTGACGACGGTGGTATTAGGGTGGGGGAAGGGCTTCTCTGGGAAGGGTGACTCTCCGTGTATGCTTCGTTTGATACCGCCAAAGTCTCGGGGAAAGGGGTAAGAGAAATTGTGATGAATAAATGGATAAGAAATATAGATTATAAACAAGTTTATATAACTTTATTTCTTAGTGTTATTATTAGAATATTATTCGATGAAATTGTTAACTAAAGGAAATATTGAAGACAGGAATGAAAGAGAGAAGGATATCTTTAGCACCGATATCTTTATTTCTACCGATTAAAATAACAGAAAAACTAGTGGTACAATTTAGTTGACGGTACAATATATTATACTTTCCTTTAGATAGAAAAAGGGAAGAATGAAAAGACCTGGGTTGGGTCTATCAGTATTATTATTATTAGATCAGAATGATCCGATAAAATTGTTAACGAAAAGAATGAGAGAGATAGGACAAGGGAAGAATGAAAAGACCGCGCGAAAGGAGGGGACAAAATTGATGCTTACTTCGCGCCAAAGGAATAGAAAGAGAGAGGGTGAAAGAGAGATAGAGCCAATGGGTTGCTCTCGACCCGAGTCAGCTCCGCGAGTACCCGGCGAGCTGCACGCCACTGAATGAACCCTCTGTGACCCCTACGCGCTCTACTATCTCGAACCGCAACCAGTCGTCTTCTCCTAAACTCATCACCCCTCCGCCACTAGAACTCCTTCTCTCCATCCTTCTTTTACCCTCGATCTACCAACGATCTCCAAGCCGACCTACCGTGTATCGACCTCTTCTTCTTTCTCACGGATTATGGAAATTGGCTGATAGCCAGAAGGAGACCACGATCTTTTCACGGACATTGGTTGAATGAAAATCTTTTTGACCTTGATTTAATATAGTTTTTTTTTTTTTTTTAACTGCAAACAATTTTGTTAGAAAGAGACTAGATGCGAAAATTAATTTTTCTTAGCGAGCTAAAGAAGGTTAGTTTAAATTAGGAGTTAGAGTGGATACAAAAAGGTCTCGGAAGACAGGTTGGATGTGTCGTTCCTCGTCTTCGAGCATGGCGCGCATGCTGGATTCGCCGTGACGTCATGCGACGAAAAATCAATCCACCCTGTGCCGCCACCACCGCCGCACGGTGCACCAGGCTACTTTATATATCTATCTCTCTCTCTCTATCTATCTGTTTGCACCCTACCACTACTACCAACCATCGACGAGATCTGAGTCGTTCTCACCGTTATAAACCTAGCACACGAACGCTATGACCGATCGGAGCTCAAATAACATCGCTGTCCGAGTTCGTTCTTTTCATTTAAACGCTACACATGTGTATGTGTCTCTGTGTTTGGCTATACAGTAGACCATGTATTTACTTTTAACGAGTATACTATTTTAAGATGATTTCTACGGCGGTTCTGATAACGCTAAAACGTTTTTTCTTTAAAGAAAGATTTTATGATACTCGGTACAGGGGTAATTTATTTAGATCTTTTAATTCAATCACTTGCTTGGTATTTTATTGTTAAAGACACCGACTATTTTCCCCTATTGACCCCTGGATTTGTTGTTTATTATGTTTTTTAGAAGCTATTATTTTTTATTGCACTGACAAGGAAACATCCAACTGGTATACTTATTTATAAGTATAGTTCTCAGGAAGACAGTTGACATTTATTTTTTTTATCAGCAATCGTACATGTTGAAGGGGTAAAAACAGACTTTAAAGTTTGGGAGTGCAAACATAAATAATTATTTTTTTTAAGTGTGTGTTTTTGAATGGGATTTACACTTGAAACAAAAGATAGTCACCAAGTTATTCCCCTAAACTTTGACGACTGTTTTTACCCCTTAAACATGCACGATTAAAGATAAAAAAAAATACGTGTCAAATATTTTATTAAGAACTATACTTCATTTAATCCAAATCGATATGTACGATAAATTAACAATAATAATTGTAATAATTAAATCCAAAATTCATCGATAATCAAAATTACTTACTATTAGAGCTCCCGTGCTTCTCATGCTTTAGGTGTTACCGTTAGAGTTAAATAGTAAGTTAAATTTCGTAAATTGTTTTTTTATACAACAAGAATCGGATTATACGTTAGACATTCGTACGATACTCTTTAATCGATTAATTAACGCTCGTTGACAAGCTGCGTATGTAATTGACATAATATGTAATATCGCGAAGCTTAGAGAGAGACCTTCGGACCTTGCACGGAGTTGAATCACTTTGGAACGTCTAATAATAATGATTCTTGCGTGTCTTATGTAGCCGACTTATAAATGAAAATATAACGTGCATGAGAACTACTTCGTACTTCTTTTACTACCAGGAATTAATTTTCCGCAAGAATTATTTTATCGGTCGGTGTTTCCACGAAGTCACGCAGAAAAATTGAACGCGACCGATGCTTGTCGTTCGTCCAAGCTATCTTACGGATGTTGAACAAATTTATTACCCAGAGGTTAACCATAAAATTATCTTGGCAGTCGTTAAAGCTACGGAAGAACGACAACAATTACACGAAGTTAGATAAATCCGTAATACCATTGCATCGCAAATATCGACATCGCGTGATGTCGACCGTTAGAGAGATAAACGTGTCCGATTTCATGCGTTTGTAATTCTACGACATCGTTTAGCATCGGTAAAAAGTAATGGCGTGCGTTTTAATGAAAGAAAAAAGATGCATAAGTATGCGATCGTTAATTGAGACTGATTTATCGAATAATCGAATTATCTCTGTTTACCATGTAACCTTTTTCCGTCGACTTTTTAATAGTTTGGTGTTCTAATTGATAAAATGAAGTTTTTATACGTTCCTTGCAAGTTTTCACTGTTGTATTATTTTTTAAACATTCAGTGTGACAAATCGTTTGATTAAATTATAAAAAAGTTATGTAACTTTATTATTTTTAGTAAAATGAGAGTAAAGAATATTTTCGTGACTGACTGTACAGAATCGTCCTGAAAACAGCTGTATTTTCGAACAACGGTTAATAGCAGCTCTTGCATCGTGTCTTTTAAGCTTATGGTAGCTATCTTGATTTTTTTCGAAAATAAAGTGTTTGTAGATTGCGGTGTCAAAACAACGTCGTTTGAATAACAACGCGAATTTAAAATTACTGTAGGCACTTGTCGTAAGTAAACTTTCTAAGAATACAAAATTATATAGGAAATAACATTAGTTATTTAAATAATACGACGAAGAGGAGAAAATACGTTTAACGTATCAGACTCTGGATCGTGACTCTTTGGTAACTGTCACTCGGTAACTGCCCTGCATTGTTGTACAACAATTATAAAATTGTAACGGGACACGTATACCACTGGAGGATTCTTACGGCGCTATAGAACGAAGCCGGGCATCATTAGGTTATTAAGTTAGTTAAGCGAGGACAAAAGATGTCCAGTGGACAGTCGTAAACGTCGTCACAAGTCATAACGCAAAGCTGAACAATTTGGCGTTATCTTTGTTTAACTCGTCGTAAAAAAAGTTAGACGCTTATGGCTCACGAAAGTAAATAGATCTTGTTAGGTGAGTTACCGTCTATAAATTCATTGAATTTTTCATCCTACTGTGTTTAATTATTGATAACATTACAAACAAACGTCTTATCGTGTATGCAGCATCTTATTATCGTTCGCGAAAAGATCCATAATTACAAACATTTCACAGCTAATATTGTAAGAGAATAAAAAAAAATTGTATCATTCTCTTTTCGAATGATAAATAATCACTTTTAGTGTTTTATCTAATACTAATTGAATATTTAATTATTTAGGAATAATAACTATTGCGAGACATGTAGTTAATAGATTATTGACAAGTGTCTTTATTTATTGGACGGAGTTATGATTTTGTTCGATAAACTAAATTATTTTACATCGATCTCGAGACTAAAATATCGTATCGTTCCATTATTCATCGTATTCATGTATTTATTGTTTCATGTTACGTGTCACCAATAAATTGATTAATCATAATGATACATTCAGTGGGATACGTAAGACGTTACGTATAGACACAACTACGGCGAAGTACTCGCGTGATTATCGAAGTTGCAGGTTAATGAATGACAATGAATGAAGTTTCCCTCTTCTCTTACTACACCTTCTATATGAATGAAGATAAAATCTATATAAAATACGTGCCTAGTTAGAAATGTATCGTGGCGCTATCTTTAGGCAAAATTTACAGCATTCGCGGTCGATAAAGCTTTGCTTGAAAAAACAAATCTTATTATCTACGTTAGGACGAATCGATAAAAAGTATAAAAAAAATTATTCTTTAATATATACTCCATGCGTGTGCGCCATATTTTTTATACAAACGAGATCACCAGTGATAATAATACCCGATAAATTGACGATAAAAATCGTGTTTCCGCTCGATCGATAAATTTTTGTAATATTTCATCGATATGGAAGAAAAATGATCATTTTCTTTGTGAAATTTTTGATTTTTTTTTTAATTAATCGATATTTAGCTTCCTGAAAGAACCATGTACACCGTCGAGTTCCGTAAAAAGACCAGAAGACTTTGTACAAGGTAAACGTGCACTCTCGTTCGAACGACTAAGCTTTTCTTCTTCCAAATACCAATCTCTGTTCTCCTCGATTTTCTTCTTCCACGCATCTGCAATCAAGTACACCACGCTTGTACAAACACGAATACATTTACATTTCTCTATTCCAATTACGTTCTTCCTAATGAAATTGCAAATTCGAGTAATCTAAATATATGTAAGAAAAAAAGAAAAGAGAACCATTAAGCTCCGCGAAGGTACCCGCTTTGCCACCCCATTCATTCGGCAATATATCCTTGTCCATGTAGGGGTATAATTCTTCTCCACTTCCAGTATGTATACGAAACTGAAAAAAAAAAATGTTCTCTTTCATAATCATTCAAATTTTACATAAATTTACGAATTATATAACTTTAATTACAAAGTCATACCTTGTCAATTAATTTTTCTTTAAGCAGTGGATAGAATATACTGAGAATATTATTAATAAAAGATGGTGCGTGCAAAAAGTGAACCCTGTGAAGACGCATCGGCATACTATCTTGAATAGCTAACATTGCTCGCCTTACGATCGTTTGCGTTGGACTGCATTTACCAAAGTGCGCTGCGGTAAATCCCTAAAAAAATAAATATTACCGTTTTTATATATCCTTGTCTCAATTAGATCGTCAAGCACCGAGATAATTTATATTCATAAAAATGATACACGGTTAAGAAACACGCGATAGAAACGAGTTATCTAATTGTGAACATTTTTCTTATTAGTTTGACATCGTTGAGAAATAATCTGAAAACTTTTGTAGGTCGGTGATGCTCTCGTCTTGAAGGTTTAACGACGAAGAGCTTACTTTTTTTGTTAACATTTAACAAAAAACAATGTTGTAAACAAAAATTTCAATGTCTATTCGTGAATGTGAGTTAACATTTAAGAAAAATGTTTGTCGAAATACGTGAAAAATGACTACAAATAATACGTTAAGTGGTCGGTAAACGCATATGTAAGTAGTCAAACACGATCTTTGTTCCTTTTCCAATTTTTTTGAGCCCCGTTCGTGAAATGGTTCTTTCTGATTGACAAACAAACGCCAGACGAGACTGTTCCCCCTCCACTGATCGATAAAATCATTTTTACTGAAAGCAAAGATGTTGTTTGTATACGTACCTCGAGATCTATGACCATGACATTGGATAAACAAGATTCTTCTATCATACGAATATCTTGTACCATTAAAATTCGTCTGGCTATCGTTTGAATAGAGAATCGGTCTATATCGGTGTCACGTAATCTTAAGACAGTAACGCGATGTCCTTCTGCCGTGAAGGATGGTAGAACAAAATATTGTCTGTTAAAAGAAGGAAAGAATTTAAAAATTATTATAAAAGATTAGAAATACTGTTATGTGTTAAATTAACATTACGTATTGTAGGTATATTGAAATGCACAACCTGTGGTATTAAATATATCATAATAAATTTAGACCCATCATAATAAATTAAGTAATTATAATCTACTGTGAATATATTACTCGATATATTCACAGCTAATCAGGCTTATCGATGTACCTATTCTATTAAAAAAATGTTTCTTCGAATACGTACATCGCTTCGCAGCAATCTTGGATATCTTTGGCTAACGGATCACGCACGGCAAATAATTCTGGTAGAGCTGTACGCACGCTAAAGTACTTTTCTAGTATGAGCTTACATCGTTCGATGCTGTTCTTGCAGCCGAAAAGGAAATTTTCTAATCTCTCGTCATCTGTGTAAGAAAATAGAAATTCGTATTATAATGTTTAACTGGGTCAAGATATTTATTTACTGATTATTTTCTTTAATAACAGGATTAGTAATTACCCATGTGATTTGGTAGATGTGATTGTTTAGAGAGCCATTCTCGAATCGCTTTTATGTCCCTTTTCCGCATTTCCGAATCCGGAGGAATTTCCTCGTTTATCCGTCGTTGCTGCTCCACCGTTGGTGGTAGCAAAGTCATTGTCTAGAATACATAATACAACGTTCTTGAATATATGTATTTTAAAACATACTAACAAATATTATTAATGTTTGTCATGTTATTTTAAAATAGAATCGTATAGCCTTGGACATATATCGTTTCACATAGATAAAAATCTTCACATTTATATAATATCACTTATAAAAAAATTAAAAGAATCAGAATTACATTTTTAATACTCTAGAAAAAAATCAGTTGATTCATAAAATTGCACGTTACGCACATGCCCCACGTAGGTACACTAATCAGATGCAACCTATTCAAATTTCTAATTTCCATCATTTTTGCATATAAATCTTGTTACGTACCATTTAATACATAATCATGTCTCGTATGAGCTTAACCTTTTTTTTTCTAACCATTAGAATAAATGGGATAATAGATCAAAATTGTGCAAAATCTCACTCTTTGGCATTTAAAAAAGATACATCGATGTATGTAAGAGTCGAACGTTCGAAGATTTTAAATATTGACTTTCTTTGCGTCATACGCAGCCTACGTAAAAAATACGAAATGTTCAAACGTCGAGGGTCTCTATACTCTTTTCGTCCTGTTCAAAGAAATAATTCAAAAGAGTAAGTATGTCGTAGTCGGTTTGAAGAAGATGGAAGAAATTTGAGAAATAGGAAAAGAGTTGTAGTCGAGATCACCGAGAAACGCACGACCTCGTCCGTTCGGCACCAAAGTGTATTTACATAAACCATTGAACGACGAAGGTGAAACTATTTCTCGAGCGATGAGCCCGATTGGGAGAAGGATGCGCGAAAGCGAAAGAGAATCGAAGGCGTGACTCGAATCAGCTCGTGGTCACGTTTTTACCCGTCTCTTGAATTATTCCCAAAACTTTTCCGTACGTTTTTCGGCGTGTACGCCCTAAACGAATTCTAAAGAAGCTTCTGTATATTAGAAAGTGAGATGTAATAGGACTATGCGTTTACTAGATTACAACTTTATTTTATTTCTATTTTTTCACGTGTCTGTTCTTTAAATCCTTCGAGTGATCGTGAAATTTGTATAATCTTTAGATAAATTTTTCTTATAGGTATTATATTATTTAAAGTAAAGTAGTTTCATGAGGGAATTGAAAATGGTAATAATAGAATTATAACAATGCGAGTGCTTGATTTAAAATTTATTAGTGACAATAAAATAGGTATTAACCGTCTTTGTCACATCACAAAGCAATTTTGGTCCTTTAAAACTTTTCTAACGGTTTAACTTTATATTAATCATAAAATTGGAAAGTAGAAAGAAAGGAAAAATCTTGAATTTGAATCGTCAACGCCCTACGTTCTGTTTTATCTTTCAATATCATGACGTAATGTTTTGACAGATAGATACAAGTTATCTGTGCAAGGAATTCAGAGAAACGGAGATGTCGGTACATTCTTTGCAAAACGCACCGGAAGCTTTCATTACGAAATAGTACACGTGGCACATGTTTTTAAATCTTTTAGTATGATTTATTAGAATGCAAAGGAATTGAAAATATCAACGGCTATTAACTAGCTGCGTAGTTCGCATGATCGCTATGTACGTTTGAAAAAACAGGTTCTTGCTTGGGTAGTGCAATTATATGCGATAATTAGTAATCATCGTTACCGCAAAAAAACAATTAAATTCATCATGTCATTGTCATTTTTTCATGTAATAAATAATTTATGCTTCATTTATCATTTAATAATCATAGGAAAATCAATAGTATCGATCATTGCCTGCTTTGAGTTTATCATTATTGTTTAGATAAGGTTCATGATTGTACGTCATTTTTAAAAGTTAACTCTTACGATGACGTTGCTTACTACAATTTCGATAGATGTTTCCGAGTTGTCTTTATAATTTAGAGAAATGCGTGTCGTTGCATAACTTTTGCCGATTCTTTAATTCTTATGGAACTTCTAAGAAAACTATTTTTGTATAGAATATGAAGTATTTAAATGGAAATGTTCGAACATTCCAACAGCGAAGTTGAACAAAACAATCTTGAATGAACTTTGCATCTCTATTTCTAATAACGTACCTACGCATCGCCTTTTTCAATAACTTATGCAATGTTTATTGAAAATTATGATGAATTTCACGAATGACTCAATTGCGTCTTTGCAAAATTTTCGTTATGGATTAACAAGAAATTAGATTAAAGTTGGTATGAAATATTATCAACAGATTTATATTATTGCATAAAAGCCAAAGATAACTTTGCTTTCTGTGATAGCTGTGAACGATCGTATCCGTGATCGTAATATTAAGAGTGAGATTTCAAAAATTTCACGCGATCTATTTCAAACACTTTCACTTGCATAACTGTAATTTAATCGCCTTCTATCTATATTTATGACGATATTCATTCAATTTTCTTTTAATTCTAATTTATCAAGCTGGAAATAATATTATAATACAAATTCTAGTGAAACAATTCAGAAGAAATTGTGAATAAATTAAAAAAACAGGATTTCATACCATTTATAACCATGGTAATTATTGAAAGTGTTATAAAAGCAATTACTCGAAATATACATAAAACTAATTTCTATCACACTCTAGTATATAATTACTTTCTATGAACAAGACGTAAGTAAATCATGTAACTATTGAGTCACGATGAAATTCGATAATGCGAGCATTCGAAAGTTAACCGGCTCTACGAGGTACGTGAACTTAAACACATTTTATTCCACTTCCATTTTTGTGTTTCGTAATCATTAATAGCCAACATTTGGGAAACTTTAACACGGTCCACTACACCTCTGTAATGCGATCGAAAGCAGATCGTAATTACCCGGGAAATTGAAAAAACATAATAGAAAGCAACACACCAAGTTCTCAATACCAATAATAACGCGTGTCAAACTAACCTAATAAATAAAAAATGATTTGAAATATAATAAAATTCGAGTTTTACAAAGCAAAAATGTTAGAAAACGAACAACTATAAAATAAAATTCATTATCTTCGAAAGTCTACTTACTCGTTTTTTTTTTTCGGGTAATATACGATAGAAGAGAGAAGATCGGTGCTGTTTTTATCTCCTTAAACGGGTGCCGATGACTACGAAGTGCTTAGACAAACTGCAGCAGCGACGTACTTACTACGGCAACTACCTACAAACGTACGAGCAACATTTCTATCCACTTCGAACGGTTCCTCTCGTAGTAAGAACCTCGGACCCCTCTCCACAAGGCCCGATCGCAGGTAAGAGTCACACACTCACGTACGATCACGTCGAGGGGACATATGGGTGGTCCCTCCTCTACGTATATACACGCATATATATAAATACGTTAACTATGTATGTAGAAAAAGTGTGGCAGACTGCACGGTGTAAACGATCGCCAGACGTTTTCGCAACTCAAATCGTATCGCCGATTTCGTGACTCGATTTCCACGAGTTCATTTTGTTCTGACCAGCTAAATCCTCACTGGTTGGACAAAGACGGGAAAAAAGAAAGAAAAAAAGATAGGAGACACAATAGAAATTGAAATTGGGGAAAACGGAAGAAAGCGATTTAACGGGACTACTTGGTATTATCTAAATCGATAAATTATACGTATCTATCGGCTTAGAATTTTAGATCTCGTTTGTATGGTGGTAATGAGATTCGAAATCGTCACGTACAAATGTTAATGCAATTACTGATTAAATTACTGGAAGTAAAAGAGATCGTTGAAGAAGTTTGTTAAGAAGTAGAATACAAGTTTTTTCTTTCTTCTTTTGCAGACATCGTTGATATATAATGAAAGTCGAGAACGTTAAATAGATTTTTATGTTGTAATGTGTAATCTCTTAGCTTGGCTGCTCACTGTCGTGTAAGTACAGCGATTAAATTTTACGGTTAAGGAGACCAAGAGATAGATTTGCGTGGCTCTTGGTCAAGGAAAATTTTATCCACATCCGTCGAATTTTCAAATAAAGGACATGACATTTATCCTTTGTAAAACGTTTTGCAATTCTGTCGACGAACCAATTTTTCTGCTACATCGTGCCACTAATTACGTTCTTAAATTTCCTTCGTTAATATTCTTGGAAATAAAGAATTTATATTAATATAATTATTTTAACGTTGACATTGTGCCATTTTTAATTTAACAAGTATGATTTTTACATATCGGCCACATTAACATGTTGATAATACATTGGATATAAAAAATATTTACACAATACAAACTTTTGTTAAGAATCTTTACGTATTTTGACTTATTGCATTAAAAATGAAATACATGTTAATAATTATTTTCATATTAATGTGAAATTATTGTGAAGACATGAACTGTGTCATTAGTTTCGATAAATACTTTAACAGATACATACACAAATTTCAAAACACAACTATATCGCTAACTTCGTCGCTCTTTCCTAATTCTCGGGAAACATCGCTTTCTCCTTGATATGGCTCGTCCTTTTCTGTAACGTTCTGTACAATCTTTATAAATATTTGAGCTTATCGATTGCTGATAAGGATCATAAGGTACTTCATTATAGAAATATCGAACAGGTGATCTGTGATAGACGCAACATCGTCCTTGAGACATCAAGTTCGGACAAGAGGAACGTCGAGCGCATAAACGCCAAGATGACGAATTTTCACACAGAAAATTACTGCAATTTGTAGACATTTGACTAAATTTTTAACAGAACATACAGAATATTTCATTTCACATACTTAGAAAATAAACCTCACTTATCTCTGGTGCACGCACAACCATGTTTCATTCGACGAGAAATTTTGCACGCTCGCTTACACGGTGTAATGGCACTTGTGAAAGAATAATTACTGATTATATTAAAGGAAATGTGGCACATAACGTTTATGTATTAACTTGTAGCATATATTTACGTATATACGTACCAATGGCTTGTCTGTAAATGCGGAAACGACTGTGACCTCGAGCAAGGTGGATCACGGGGTGTCCTTGAAAAAAAAAAAAATAAAGAAAATACATCGATACACCTAATAAAAATCTTTCTAATTAGGTAAAACGAATGCAAACGTACGAAACTGGTGGTGAACGATGACAGCAACGACGACACGTTCTTTCATCTTTCCTTTTAATCTCAATACGATTTCTCGTTTCGGGAAGTTTATGTTTCTTATGATTCAAGCTGCAAAACAAGTATAAGAAATAGTAATATACATCATTTAACAAATTCAATAAAATAATCTTACTTGTTAAAACGAGTGTCTTCGATTCTTCCTTTACGATTACATCGATTATTTTTAGAACACTTTGAACTGTTACAACCGAAAATTTCTTCGAGCCCTTTACCAGAACATTTTTCTTTCGTCCTGAACCAACGAGAAAAAGAAATTAAACGAGTATCGTTCGTTGTTTGCGTCATGTTCGATTCACAACACGTTACATACGCTTTTAAAAGATGAGTTTAAAGGTTAAGCTTACAATTCAAGAACGACAGCGCACCAAAGACAAGCGAGACAAGCGCAACTACAGAGAGCAAAGATCTCCAACATTGCGAGACGATCGATTTTAAATCCCAGTTACTGAATCACGCAACGATGTCGTGTGAATGTTGACCGGGTAACGAAGAATTTGGTTCCATTTTTGGTCGAGTGTCTTTTTCTAGCCTTCTTGCGGTAAACACGCGAAGTTTCATCGAATATTAATTTACTGAAGTTAGCAATAGTAGGTTGTAGGTTAATGTGAAATTTGTGGTTTGATAAAAAAAAATTTTATTGATGACTCGAACAAATAGATGATAAGAGATAACCAAAGGCGATATGGTGGGTTGTCTCGCTATTTGCAATAGTGCCTGCATCGCATGCATTTGGTGCTTGCTTTTATCCATTTGGTAGGAATAACCTTGATAACGATTTGATATTGGTACTCATGTTCATACATTTTGTTAGTGTTCTATCGTATTTCGACATTTTCTACAGTTTTCCAAAATTTTCATCGGAGTTGGATAGAAATGATTCTAGCGAATATTGCACGTTTCGAAAGGAAAAAGAAAAGTGTCCCGGGAGAAGATCGCACCTTGCCAAGAAACGTTTGTCATTCGAATCGATCTGCTTAGGTAATCATTTAAATGATCCGGTTGTCGTGAAAAATTCAAGAAAATTTGGTGAAAAACAATGCATCAAAAAAATTCATTCGATCGAAGACAAGGAAAATTCTACAATGTTTTGTAACATTGTTCATTGTGAACATCAATCAAAAATGAAATTTTAATATCGAGTCGTCTTTTGTAAAACAAATTTCATTGATATATACGAAAAGGGATACAGTTTTACAGAATTTACATTAACTTTTTCTTTTTATTGTATCGTAGAGCTTGAGATCTTCTCGACAGATGCAACGTCTCGGTGAAATTTATTTTTAGTTTCAAGATTAAAGTCTTTGTTTTTATCGATGATATCTCGTGCTGGAGTAACTGTCACTTTTGCCGTAGAAACTTCGCCATTGTTGTCAACTATCTGAACGACTTTCTGTACCGTCGAAAATTCCATTACTACGGTGGACTTGGTATCGTTCGTCGTTTGAGATGCTTCAGATATTTTTTGTCTAATCGTGTGATCTCTGAGCTTAATTGGGTCACTGTAGAACACAATTATACATTTACTTAATACGTATTGTATAACTGTAATTAATCAAAAATACAAAAAAAAGTAACAATACATTATGTTAATTTTTAAATTAAAATGTATGTCAGATTGTTATTCAATGTATATGTGATTTAAATATAATTTTAATATACATATGTATATAAATAATTACGTGAAAGAGTACGTTGTCCTCCCATTAGATTTCTTCGACTCGGCCAAATACCTCGAATCACTCTTCGATTTACGTTGTTCTATATCCTTCTTCTCATTCTTCTCATCGACATTCGTGACAGATCTGCTTGTGCCAAGAATTTTATTCGAGCCATCCACCTTAGATTTGACCGTCTTCTTGGAAGCGTGACAACTGGTACTGCTCTTCGATTTTTTCGCATGCAACTTGCAAGTCTGCCGAGAGGGAACCTTCTTGACGCAACAACGGTGATGCCGATATTGCCACCTAAAACGTGAATATTACATGATGGGAGATTAAATTTTAACCACAGACACGTTTAGTCGTTATTACCATAACGCGCACGTGGTTGCGGTCGAACTGAACATAAAGAAACAGTTTAAAACTGTCAAAACTATTAACGGCTCCAACATGACACCTTCGAAAACGTTAACCGCCTTCCGGGTTAAAAAAAAAAATTATCGTGCTGTCACATGCAAAAACTTGACATTAGCATGATTAAATTTATAAGTAGGTATTCCAAAATGGGAATATTACGGTCGACTAATTATGTGCATTCATTTGTAAGAGAGATAACAAATAGAGAAACGCTTTAACTGACTTTGATAACTTCACGGTACAGCGAGGTACGTACGATCGACGTGCTACGTCACGTTTAAATGCAAAACTTCGATAAGACGACCGCCAAACTATGTCACGAAAAGACACGAAAATTTTCCACAAAAATAATGACTTTCTTCGCGTGATCCCTATCACGATAATTATAATTCCAATATTCATAAATTATTAAAGTTTTTCGCAGAAATTCCAAACTCGTACGAATCGTTGAACGAAGGTGATACGAAGAAGCTTCCGATACCACACTCCAGAAATGCAAGCATTGCGTTTCTTCCGCTGACACTAGCCTCGTTCTACGCTACAGGGATTGACAAAGTAGGTCACTGGCACGATTCGTTGACCCGCAACATCGAAGCCTTACATCCTTATGGAAAACTGCTCGAAGATGATGCTTCATTTTCGTTCCTCGACTCCTCGAGAATCCATCCGACTCTGAAATCCCCGATATCGATTATATTCAAGCGATGTTGATTACTCTGAGTCTCTGCATCGCGTGTCTATCGTGCTTTCGTCGTCTTAAGAGTAAAACGGCTCGTAAAAGACAAAGAAGCTATGCGAAGAAAGCGGAAGTACGAGTCGAGAAACGACGAGAAAAGAAAAATGGCTATCGGTACGTGCCAACGTATAAATTAAAGCGAACTGTCCAAGTTGTATTCTGAGAATGCCTGCTACTCATTTTTTGTGACACATAATAAATAAAAAAAATAACTTTATGCAGGGTGTCCGGTTCCAAGTGTCCAAGAGGAGAACTACATGTACACGTGAATGACTTGAATCGAAAAGTCTAATACCATTTTTCGAAATTCGACTTAGTTAACGAGTTATTGCAAAACTCGCAGGTTGGTAAGAGACGAAGCGGTAGATTGGCCGATCTTCGTTAATTAATAACTATTTAACTGAGCCGAATTTCACAAAATAGTATTAGACATTTCGACTTAAATCATTGATATGTACATGTAGTTTTCCACTTGGACACATGGAATTGGACACTGTATATATCATATACGTTTCACTAAGCAAATTTGTCCTAGATTCTTGGGATATCACGTCATGCTGACCAAAGTTCGACAGGTGACGAAGGGAGAAGTCGGTTTATTCGAAAAGTATTCAGAAAATATTCGTCGTATACATATTACCGTAAATGCGATTTGTCGACAGGGGGATGCATCCGATCGTCAAAGCGTGGTTAGGAGACGCGAACCTTCTCTCATCGGGGGTCCTTCTGGGGTTGGTTGGCTGGTATAATCGCGAGAGATCCTGAAGGACGATATACAAAGCGATGGTAACCGCAACGTAATGACAAACGCACGTATATATCTACATATGTGTACGTAAACGTTTGCGAGTGTGATGATATTACCAATCGTCAGCATCGTCGTGCAAGTCGAGTTTCGGTTGCGGTTTTCGATGACACAATAGAAACGCGGAAGGCCACCCAGAGGGAAAACCTATGCATTACCACCTGCTGCGTACCCTGGCTGTCGATTTATTTATTGTACCCAGGCATTAACGTTATTAACGAGCAAGGGATCAAAATTTTCTGGACGTGTCACTTACCTAACTATCTAAACTTTTGAAGGGAAAATTTGGGCAAAATTTCTCGTAGAAGTAACGTGGTAGGAAAACGAAGGCAATGTTTATAAAAAATTGTGTAACCTACAGAAGTGATAGATAAAGATGTAGAGGGTGTAAAAAAATGTTTTGTCTTGACTACCATAGTTGGATTCTATACTTTCAAATCGGTGAAGATCTACTAATAAAACTCCCCGCAAAATGGTAGTCAAGACAAAACATTTTTTTACACCCTGTACTCAGAGTACAATGGATCATAGTTTTTTTCATCGTATCGTGCGAAAATCATTGAAGTGGTATCGACTATGAGAAGAAAATTGTCCATAGTCGTTCGGTGAGTTATGGCGGTTCTTTTTCACTCGAAAAGACGTCTCCTTACGCTTGTAACTTCTCGAAGACACGTCCCACGTAGAATATCGCGGTCACTTGTCGTTCCATTCAGTTCCAACCGCAGAGCCATTCTTCGCGGTCGACTGGAAGTGGAAAAGCGACGGATTCGGATTTCCCGAGATCATACGTGTCACGCTAGGACATCCCGAGAACGTGGCCTTTCCGCGTGGCTTCCTAATTTATTGGCTTCTTCCATTGTCGACTCCTTAAACGACCACACACAACGCGAAAGATACCTTTATGAACTCTCACGGCCATTCAGGGTTATGAACCACCTACGCTTTTCTTCTACTTCTTTTCTTTGATCTCCCTTTCCTCTTTCTTTCACTCTTCCTCTAATAATCCCAAGAACGAATCTGTCTCGGGTAGACTTCACGAAGGAACAGTGGCGGATTCATCGTAGGTGAAACGCGCGTTCGGGGCTTTATAAAATCAAATAAGTCACGCCCGTCTGGCAGTCGTGGCTGATATAGAAAAAAAAGGGAAGCTGGGTTCTTTCTTCAAATTATTGTGTAATAATGACCATAAGGAAACCATCATCTTTTAACTATCTGCAACAGCGTTATTTTTATACAGTATGATAATTTTGGTAAGACTGATTGTATTTGGTCAATCAGGGCAATGTGAAAAATAAGTAAACTCTAAATAATCTCACTAATAAAAGATAATTTTTTTAAAACTTCAAACCTTTTTGATGAATTATAAAATAATAGATATTAGGGGAGACCGAGGCTAGTTGTCCCAATTTTAGGTTTTTTGTTTCTACAGATTTCTATAGCTTACATTTTCGAATTTTTTGGGGACCATCATAAAGTTCAACTTCTTAGCAATACATGGAAATTTTTCCGCTTGCATTGGGACGTTTTTAACACGTTTTTTTCTCAATTCCAAGCAAACGAGTTTTTTGGGACAACTTGCCCCGCTGCGGGGTGTATGTGTCCATAATCCTGATGTATACATCATGATTTTTGCCAAAATGGTCACCACCGCCGATTTCAATGTTTAATGGCTCATTTTAGAGAAGAAAGCATGCAGAATAATGTTCCGTTGTCCGTTTTTCGATATCGTTACGCAATGATGAGAAATTAATTTTTTAAGTATCGGAATATAGGTCGTTTTCAAGCTTAAAACTGCTGTATCTTTCGAACCAGCCATTCTATCGAAACGCGACTTGCATATTCGTAAAGAGGAGCCTTTCACCTTTCGAACGAGTATTTGATCGGGCAAATTCGAGATACTTCGATTTTTGACAAAAATCCTGACCTATGCATCATGATTTTTGTCAAAATGGTCACCACCGCCGATTTCAATGTTTAATGGCTCATTTTAAAGATAAAAGCATGTAGAATAATGTTCCGTTGTCCGTTTTTCGATATCGTTACGCAATGATGAGAAATTAATCTTTTAAGTGTCGGAGTATGGGTTTTTTTCAAGCTTAAAACTGCTGTATCTTTCCAACCAGTCATCCTATCGAAACGCGACTTGCATATTCGTAAAGAAGAGACTTTCCTCTTTCGAACGAGTATTTGATCGGGCAAATTCGAGATGCATCGATTTTTGACAAAAATCTTGATTTATACATCAAGATTTAGAAAGAAGAAAGCATGCAGAATACTGTCCCGTTGGCCGTTTTTCGATATCGTTGCGGAGCGTTGAAAAATAAATTTTTTAAGCGTCGGAGTATGGGTTGTTTTCAAGAGAAAAATCGCTGTAACTTTTTAACTAAGACCTGTACACCATGCACCGGACGCGTTTCCCCTTCCACCCTAAGATACCAAAACTATGACTGGGACAACTTGCCCCTGGGTCTTTTAGCCCCGGTCTCCCCTATAATGTTAACATTTTTCTCTTCGGACGATTAGAATAATTAATCTACCTTTAGGTATCTAAAGAATCTAATAAAAACTGCAATAAATTCATATTCGACTCTTCAAAACCCAACTTCTATCTCGTAGTAAAATTTAAAATATCCTACTTATAGACTTCATCACACAAAAAAGGTTGTTCCTCGACGGTCAGCACGCTCCAGCCTTATTCATAAAAGGTACACGACGAAGCCTACGATTTACCGTGAAATCCTTCATCGATACTAGAAATGAACGAAAGAGTTGACGATAATTACGAGGATGCCTGTAAGCGTTACAATACGGTCTCGAGAGACCCCTTGTGATCATCAATCGTCGTAGATTTCGTCGTCCTACGCAGTCGTCGTTACTACCTACCAGCCATTGAGACGGTACAACGATTCTAAGCTCTCCAAAGTGAAGAGCATAATTCGAAAGAAACGTACGAAAAGCCAAACCCGTGAACGGTGTGGAAGACTGGCCGTAACGAAACGATTTTTCGCGGCTAGCTTTCCGCGTTTCATGAATGAACGGTAGACGCACGCTGACTCGTACACTTTTACTCGCATTCACGCCTGTACCTTACTCTCTTCCTCGTAGCCTTTTGCATTCTCTCGTGAAAGCGAACTTCATTGAATCATCGACTATTAATTCATTCAAAAAAAAAAATCCGTAACCCTTCACTACGAACCGTTTCATTGATGTTATCGGTTCATTGAGAAATCTCGTTTCTTTACTATGCTTCGAAACCTTCGAAGATACACGTCAACGAGTTTAGGAGAGGTCTTGAGGATCACAGGACTGGATACCTATTTGTAAGAAATATTTAAAGCGTGTAAATAATTTAATAACATTGATTTTTTATGGCACGATACTTTGAGAATAAAATATGGATCGGTAACTATTGGAAGTTAGAGGATTGTATTTTAAATTTCTACAGCTGATTCGGTTTAACACAAAAGTTGCTGGTATAACCAGAGATATTTAACAGTGTATCAAATTATTTGTAACTATTTAAAACATTTCTATTTCTTTTTCCTCTTTTTCTTCTTCTTTGTTTCTTTTTTAGGCACTTCCTCCAACGAACGCTTAGGATCCATTGTTATCGGTGCTTTTACACAGACGGGAGAGGGTAAAGGTGGTGGCGTGGGTGGTCTAGGCGTTCTAAGTTCTAGTTCGATGTTTCTTTTAATTTTTTGAGTATCAGTAGGTTTCTTCCTGATTTTCAGCAAACAGATATTCTGATCACCATCGATGAACTCATCGGTATGTACTTCTTGCGATCCAGCTAAACCCAATTGAGGATAAACGGTGATGGTTCTACATCCGTCGTTAGTATTCTCGCCACCTTTACACGAACCGATCTGAATATATGAGAATAATACTATATATTTTATAAACTAATTCGATGAACATATTTGATGCAAGTTTAATGACAGTATGTGTTAAAATTAATAGATACACTTATTCTACTGTAGAAATGAAGGTGAAAGATAACAGGAAGGAAAGAATATTAAAAAACTCAACTGGAAATATCATTTCCTTTTTGTTAACATAACGTCGTTATGAAATTTTACAACATGCTTATTTTAGCATAGATAGAGCAAATATTAACGAAAGAATGTAACGAACCTCGTATGAAATTGCTTGTGGCCTGTAATCGTCTTTCGAAGCTACATGACTCTTCGAACGTACGCGAAATAAAATTCGATCGTTGTTGCTACCTTTAAGAATCTTGGGACCTTCCTTTTTCGTCGGTCTTTGAATTTCAACGACATCGCAGTCGCATGGTGGATCCCATTGATCAAATTTCTTCTTAGATTTAGATTTATCCTTCTCCATTCGAATGATCAACTGATTGCCGATCATTTCTGCACCAATCTGTTGGTAATATTTGGAAGAAGCGTCTTGGGGTTGTGGCGAGGGTGGACACGGTGGTGGATACATTGGAACGGGTACCGGTGGACAGCAACAGGGATCTGATGGCATTAACAAAAGTAAAAAAATAAAAGTAGGTTGAAAATACTACAAATCATTTCTCTTACCTGGTTTACAAACAGATTGCATGTTGAATTATATACTTGAAATTTCGATATAACCAGCCAAACTTAATAAAAGCTTGTAAAAAAAAGTGTAGTCTAACGATAATAATAACAATTTTTAACAATTATGTCCATTTTTAACAGCGATAGAGAATAATAACCAACTCTCTTATCGATAACTTATCGCACAACTACCTTCACACCGTAAACGTCCATACACAAAGCTCCTACTTTCGGCCATGAAACTATTTGGAATAACCTATGACAAAATTTTATCAAATCTCCCAATCATGTAAACAAAAAATCATCGAAAATTTATCCCATCTCCAACCACGATGACCCGTTTCGTAAGCTGACAAAAGACAAGATGATCGCTGCAACTTACGACTGCGGTTGTATGCCAGGCAAAATCACTCACAAACAACCGCATTGCTTTGAATCGTTTTCACCCGAAGAGACCAGGCCTCGGTACACCCTGTTACGGTGTCAAACCAGTGCTCCTCCTCCTTCTTGCCCGAACAGTGATTGTTGTAAGCCTTCAAGGTGCGTCTACAATTTCTAAGGATATACATCTCACTATGCGACAAACGTTACGGGAATAAAACTGTACCGCTGTATAACTCGATTTTACATACTAGCATGTAGATGACTCGGGCTTGGTGAAGGTTCAGATGCATTAGATTACATAATAATAGAATTATTATACGTTTTTCATTAGTAATAATAAACTGCAGTCGAAGGTTAGATTGAATACTCTCTAGTCTCTACTCTCATGAAATTGGTTTTTAAACCTTTGCTAAGAAATGTTTGACAATAAAAAAAAAGGCATTTAAATTCATTTAGTAGTTTTAAAGCCTTTGTGGAACAAGCAGACAGACGGACAGACAGCATAAATATTTTTTAATAACTTTATTACAAAAGTACTTATATTTATGTAACTGGCAGAGTTGATAACCCTATCGATATAAGCCATCAACCGATGAAATAGGTTTAATTTTAGAAAAGTTATAGACAAAAAACTGTGATTTTCGATTTTGAATTTTATAAGATAAGATACCATTCTATTTTGAATTGTATAAGATAAGATACACGTATGTACAGATGTGGTCTCTCAACAAGTTGCAGAGCAACGATACCCTCCTGTCCAAATTTCGACAAAATACACAATTGTAACTGCTCACCCGAACCACCAAAACTTCCGGAACTTCCTGATGACTGTGTTTGTGGATTAAAAGAAGTCAATGGCTGTAGCATTAATCCACAAGGAGAATGCGATCCTTGTTCGATGCAAAAAGAGGATAAAGTCGTTTCTGTGATCGCTAAGAAAGGTTTACCGTATAAAGAGATCGAAGCTATTATTAATAATAATCGTATGGTGATCAGAATGCAAAAAGAACCCATCGAAGATGAATTCGAGCCACCTTGCGATTGCCTGGAAGGACAAGGGACTGGTACGAACGTTGTTGTGAAAAGTTCAACCTCGAAAAACGCATTAGAGTCCAAGAAACGATGTGGAGATGACGTTGTCTATGAAATGAGTGACTTTTCTAAGCCAGGATATACTTGTGGAGGGCAAAGTTCGATGGTTAATCAGAGCTGCGATCAAAAAGGTGAACGTTGTCGGATATAAATGAATTGTGAAGTTATTTATAGTTATAGATTCAAGACAAGAATCGAACATACTTGTCTTGATCTTGACAATCAATTTCTTGTCTTGATTCTTGTAAGATTCTTGATACCACACCCTGATTTATTATTTTTGAAAATTTCGAATTAATTTAAATTTTGCATTTTATTATTTAAAATTGAAAATAGATGGAAAGATCTCAACATGATTATAATATTACATAACATAATATATAATTATAATTACATACGTATAATTGTAGTTTCAATTATCAAGAATCTTGATAAATTTTTCTTGTCTTGTCTCGATTTTATCAAGACCAAGAAATTGGTAATCTTGTCTTGAAAAGTCTTGTCAAGATCTTAAAATTCTTATCTTGCCATCCATCACTAATTAATTATTATACAAAGTATTGAGTTTATGTCAGTTCTAATAAGTATTTTTCTTATTTTGTTTTTTTATTCGTCTTTATAGGTAAAGGTGGACGAACGATAACGCTTTACCCGCATACAGGAATTCCGCAGAAATTACCGGAAGATTCCGATGAAAAGGAGAAGGAGAAAAAGGATAAAAAGACTTTGCAAGACAAAGCTAAAGCGTTTAGAGCGATCGATCTCGAAGAAAATCCAAACATATTCGTTTTTCGAATTCGTAAGATATCGAACAGTAGCGATGGAAAACAAAAATTTGATTTTGAATTTCGAACACCACGACCGTGGTTAAAACGAGAGGAACCGATAAAACATCCGATTCAGGATCAGCCCCAAATTATACAACAACAAGCTACGGTGAAGGGTAAAGCGAAAAGAAGAAGTACTAAAGGAAAGAAGAAGAAGAAAAAGAAGAAGAAATGATAATAAATATTCAAATTTTCATTCATTTTTCAGACACCATATATAATGACATTGCAGACGTAAAGTACACTTGTTACGAATAATAAATGAAAAATATATCTACAACAATATACAATATGTATGTATAACCCTTATAAATCCTCTATAACTCGAATTAACGAGGTTCGACTATATTTTGTTAAGAACGTAGACAAAAGCATGACTTCCTGAAACAGCAAATTTTCTCTATTTCTTAAGATACAACAGCTGTTTCCTTTTAAGTATTCAACGACTGACGATCCCTTCCAATTTTCTTCCCACGAAAGCATTTTTTTATAGCAGCGTTACTAATCGCGCATCCGCGGAAAATCAAATTTCCGGATCATGCAAGGATTTCGATGATGTATATCTAACTCAATTCAGGAAGCCACAATTCTATTGAGTCGATTTGCTCCGGACCAGGTAAGTTAAAAGATGAAAGGAAGTCAAGATTCTGCAACAGGTGCACGAATTGTCTCTTTCCTCGCTTATCGAACTACAATTTTGGTCTACTTCGAAGTAAACGAATTTAAAACGAAAAAAAACTCTTTCACAATCTGCTACGTTACTCGTACACTCCATTTATGATCATATCTTTTTGAAAAAAATGATAAAGAATAATAGAAAAGGATAAAAAGCAAAGAAATTTTTGACACAATTTTTCACGTAGCAAACCGAAAGGTATCGTCCACGAAGAGATTCTCACGAGTCCAGATCAGAAGTCAGGTGCGTTCGTGAATGGACTTCTTCGATCCATTCATTCTTCTCGCAAGACTCGAATAGCCACCCGCCCACTAAAGAGCCCATTTTTTGAGAGCATCGAATCCGAGGGTGAAAAAAAAAGAAAGCAAAGAATCTAAAAGAGACGATTTCTCAGAGCAGTAGACGAGATCGAGCTGTTGTCGCACGGAATTACGATTGTCATAGGTGTGGGCTTGCTCGTTCCCTCGACCGTGTATAAAGCTGAGGCAGTAAAAAAGAATGTAATTTTTCGATGTCCGTGTCTCGTTTTGCCGTTAAAGGCAATAGCACCATGATCGTTTTCCATTGTCAAAGGTAGTCTAGCAGCTATTTCCCAGAAGAAGGTGTTGACTTTCATTGTACCTGACGATTCCCTTGACCGCACTTAAAATTACACCTACCGGATTACCACCGCCAGAGACAATCGCCATTTGCGATTTCTTAGTGGATTACCCCTCGTTTAGCTTGGGGGATTCCTTTCTTTACAATTCGTCCCTTTCTCATTATTGTTCCCGAAGGCGTACTGCCTACTTCTTATAACGTCGCGCGCCCTACGCCCACCGGTTACGCGTTCTATAAAATTTTTAATACCTTTATTCTTATTTCATTGTTACGATCCCCCGTTGAGTCAATTTTCTATATACGTGCAGGGTATAGTTTCTGGAAAAATTGATATACATATATAATTACTATAGTGATTATTATAAACATCTGCTTTTTGGATAACAATTATTTCTACAATTTCAAATAGATACAATTTTCTGTCATACTAGTATAATAATATTTTTTAATTTAATAATAATATACTTTATATAATGCAGATTGAACATTTCACAAAAATGGGTCACACGTTGAATGAAACTAGTACACAAACCAAATGAAATCTTATCGAAAATGATGAATAAATCGATACGATTGTCTAACGAGGTGTCAATAATTTGGGCCGCGCCTTTGATTGTACAAGACGTTTCGTACACCTTCAAAATATTTTGTATAACACCTCGACCTCACTGATAACACACATATGGGACATTATGTAAATTTTGCATATGCGTCATTTTTCTATTTTCTGACAAAACAAATTGATGGTCTGTTACTGGAACCACTATTTTTCCTTAATGAGCGGAAGTAACCAATAATTAACCAAGCGAGGGCAAATATATACGATGATTATCAATATTTACCTATTACGTATTATTAATTGACTACAATTTCCTTGTACGTCATGTTTTACTCTAACTTAACACGAAAAATATTTAACGTAATAGTCAATTGAAAAATATAATTTTTCTTTTATTCTTTCAGCATGATTTTCAGAAACTTCTTGACACATCAAAGAGGTCTCCTCGATCCTCTGTATAGAAATATATACACGCTATGTCCTTCGTATAGTTATACAATACACCGCTATTCTCTTTAATTCGATAGATTTCGTAATGCCAATAATATATCCTACGTAAACAATGCCGTAATAATAGGCGTCTAATCAAGGACTCGAATTATATTGATTTCGGTTAGATGATTTTTATTGAGCCATTAAATAAAACATGATTCACGACGCTAGTCCTTCCGTATTAGCCGCGTACGTATTATTTTTTTACGCATCCTTTGTTTTCATATATCTACTACTAATAAAGTTGTTGATACTGTATCACCTAGAAAATGAAGAATAAACTCCCAATTAATATAATTGAATCGAGGATACGCGAGATCACTAATCGATGTTAAATTTGACCGTGGAAAAAAAGATTACAAAGACGAGTTAAAATATCTTTAGACGTGTCACGTCGATATATTAACTTGAATAAAGGTGTAAATCGAATAAATTTCACGTGAGAGAAAGGGTGAGCGGCGAGAAGGAAAAAGACGAGGACAAAATTTATTTACTACGATAACGCGACCGTCTGATAACGCAACTGGTATAAATAGTCGAGCGAACGTGGTTTTTCACGAGTTACTAAGAAACCTTCGGTAGTTCTGGAGCTGTGAGAACGAAAGTTAAATAGGTCTGAATTCATTATCATGATGCGAACTTACGGGTTTATCTACCTAGCCGTTATCGCAACGATAATTGGTCTATCGTACGGTGATACTGATTATTGCAAACAAGAATGCCCAGCTGGTACTTCCCACACCATGTGTATCTACAGAAACGTAAGCGATGCTATTGTTACTAGGAGAATAAACTGTAACCATAATTCATTGAACGAACTAGTATGTACATTAAACCAATTTTGTTCGGTTGGTCATGTTCCTTATGCACCTGTGCATGACTAACGAGCGCGATAAGATTTCTTTTCTGTGAAAAACTATGTCGTAAGTATATTGTCAATTATTACAAAACCAAATATGAGAACGATCGATCATCATCGTATGGTACGCTTATTATCCATTTACACGTTAAATTATCCATCGTTTGAAGAAAATTATCGGAAAATTTGATTGCAGTCAAATGGTCCATCGGCTAACTGCGGTGTGGTCAAATCCGTTGGACCCACGGCTGAGGAAAAGCAACAAATCGTGAAGGAACACAATGACTTCAGACAAAAAGTAGCGAGAGGCCAGGAGAGTAGAGGAAACCCTGGACCACAGCCTGCTGCAAAGAATATGCAGACCATGGTAATTAAACGATTTGCTTAACGAACTGATAGATAATTACAGAAAATATTGTTTCACCAGACATGGGACGATGAACTAGCTACCATTGCACAAAAGTGGGCCAACCAATGTAAATTCCAGCACGATCAGTGCAGAAATGTTGGTATGTAAAGGGAAAGAAATATTATTTGATCGATATAATATCGATTCGACATTAACATCGTCTATGTTTTAGCGAGATTTGCGGTTGGACAGAATTTGGCTGTAAAATCGTCAACGGGTAACACATTTAGCCCTGTCGTTGAATTGATAAAGATGTGGGAAGATGAAGTGGCAAATTTCAATCGCAATGATGTGAAAAGTTTACCACGGAAGTAAGTAGAACCATTAAATAACTCTTATTTTAATCTGTATAACATTTATTATAATCTATGTTAATGTTATGTCAACAGCAATTTCTCAAAGTTTGGTCACTACACACAAATGGTTTGGGCTGATACCAACAAAATCGGTTGTGGAACTGCGAAATACCACAAGGACGGCTGGAACTCGCATTATCTTGTATGTAACTACGGACCCACCGGCAATTGGATCGGAGAACCCCTCTACAAGCAATAAGAGCGAACTCAACGTACAATTTTCCAAAAAGACACGTTAAAAACTGTTTCTTAAATAAGAAACTGACTGTATGGATAGGGTAATATTTGTTAAAATATGTTCAGCTTTCGTAAAGCCTTTAATAAAATAAATATTAAACAAATATTTCACCTTCTTTCACACAACGCAAAACAGAAGACACGACATCCGTAAAGCATCGTCAGCAATTTGTCGTCATTTCTAATTCTCATTGCGTAATAAAACTACGTCCCTCTTAATTTGTGTTGAAGAAAACGAGTATGGCGTAATTGACTTTTCTTAGTAATCAGACGCGGCAAAACATCTGTGACAACCGAAAAGAATTCATTCGATTATTACGTAAGAATATTTTCGCTTAATGACGAAACATTGTCCGACACAAAAGTATTGGGCCACCTTGGGAAATATTCGTAGATAGATACCTATGATCTAAAGAAAAGAAGAAGCTGTCGACGCTGCTGACACGTTCATTCGTTCTTGTCCCGATTTCGTCGCCTTCTCGTTTGTCCGTGCAAGTCCAAATATTACGGATTCTTCTCCATCCGTCGTTCAATCGTACGATGCAGTTTTACGCAGTAGGTAACCTCCACCACGGGTGGCCCTGTATATCGGAATGTTTGCCCGCGTCATTGTTACACTCGATACATCGTCCTGGGTTCGAATTTAAAAAGCGTTTAGCCTCCTAATAGCCCGCTACCTTCCTATTGCTAGACGGGGCTTCTTCCTCTCACGGGACTCGACTTCTTCGCGTTTCTTCTTTTCTCTGTCTCTCTCCATCTTTTCAAATACATCAAACGTCCTGGAGTGCACACCGGGATATTTTTCATATATATATATATAGGTACCTCGTGATTCACGAAAGAAAGAGAAGTTCGTACATCAGAAAGTCAACGCACCGTGGGTGTCACACACCTGAAAGCATGAGATATATTTTCGCAAAATCCGAAAGGGACGACACCAAGCAGAGTCGCCCGTCGGACGACACGATTTACACAACTATTTCAGCCTAAACACTTTTTCAATTGCCAGGCATTTGAATTTCGATCCACCTTAATCCTCTCTTCCCCGAACGAGTTTAATTTATAAGGCTAATTTCGTCAAGAAATACGTTTTGGTGAAGTAGACCGTTATAGTTTTTACGAAACCGCTCGGTAAACGAGATTAATCCAACCGAACAATCGATGGCCTACCACCGACCGTAAAGTTACCGGTTACCTCGGTAATATGCGAACGGTAAAGATCGGTAAATAACGATAGGTAGTACGAAAAATATGAAAATTTATAGCATCCTACATTTTCCTCAGAAGAACTCCGGGTGTTCTTCCTGTTACTTTCGATTCTCCTTTCAACACGACTTTCAGTTCGACGTTTACAAAGATATCGACAAGCTTTGGCACTAGGATCATGAATCATTATCATCAACCTTGTCTTTTTAAGCACAGTTCACGTAAAAACTCAAACTTGTTTATATAAGTCAACAGTTTGTTGATTCGTATCACGTACGAATAGATTCGGTTTAAGTACCAATACGGTTAGGACGACACACATATGACATAAAAAAGGTCGGTTAGGTGAACAGCAATAACGAGGAAGGAACTCCAAACGCCTCCAAAGATCTTCTCATTATGTAGACTCACGCTAAGTGGTATGCCAGTGTAATCCTAAGATTAAGGCGAGCCTGTGTAATCCTGGTGTATTTAAGCGATCGTTTAGCCTCGGTGGAAGAGCCAAAGTCACCCTCGTGCAACGTCGTGAAACGAAATAGAGACGAACAGATGGATGAGAAAGGTGGAAGAGGATAGAGAGAGCTTGTGGACGAGAAATGGAGAGGGAAAGGTTTCTACCCCCGAAAGTAAGAGGGAGCAAAAGAGTGAGAAGGAAAGAGACGAAGAAAGAAAAGTCAGGAGGGCTCGCTGTCATATATCTGTGGATCGGTAGGAGGGTGTCAACGAGCTCGAACGAATGCCCCAGCGGGGGTTGCTATTCCCCACTCCCCACTATCTTCTGCTACTGTCGTCGTATGCCACCAAGTGTGAGAATCTAACGTGCTTAATCCTAATACTACCACGCGACTTTTAGCTTTTTTCTAACGTCGCACACGCCAATCGAATTGTTCTGAGAAGGACTCGAGTATTATATTATTTTAAACGTTTGATAATTAGTGAAAATTATCTAACATTCTTGTAGAGATAAAAGTTAGAAATGGAATATATAGGGTGGTGTAAAACAGGCCACCTAAATATTTCCTTTATTTTTTAAAATAGGTCAGAACAGCAAAGAACAAAGGGGGCAAATAGGATGATGGTATTGTTTTTTTCCTCAAGGTTATTGTTTTTGTCCTTTTGGTGTTTTGAACTATCTTCAAAAATAAAGAAGATATTTAAATGGCCTGTCTTACGTGGATCACCCTATACAGTTTACCCCCGTATAATACGATTTAGGATACGATTAAGACAAGTATTCACCGATATTAATTTATTTAACATCTAATCATGCCACAAAAAGGGAACAAAAAGTTTATTCTTTTGAACAATTCTTCCGAAAAAAGACAAAACGTTATCGTACTTTTTAATTAATTTCTCACGGGACCGTTATAAATTTTCATGCAAAGGTACATTTCCTCGAAGAAAAGATCCTCCGAAAGCTAAAAGTGATTCAATCTCGACTCCCGCGGAGAAATTAATTGCTCCTCGCTCTTTTTATCCCTTCGCCTATAAGGCACCACCCTTCGGACTTTTCCATCCCTCGCTCGACCGTAACACTCGTATACCCGACCGCGAGTCACCCTATAAAAACGTATTGTAATGAAGAAAAAACGGAAGAAGGGCACGGGATAGGCTTGCTTGTGGTAACCGATCGTTCCGGAGGGCAAAAGGGCGCAACCACCATCTCTCCCTTCTCCTCTCCTTTTATTTCATCACCCCTCGGTCGTGACTTCAATAAAGAAGGGGGATGCTCGCCGCTTGAACCGACTTTCGACGCCATGTTTAGTTCGATGGAAGGGAAAATGGTGGTACCGCCCATCAACGTTTCCATTTTGTCTCTTATCGAAGTAGCAATTAATTTATTTGCTAATAATTTTTCAATTTTCATTAACAATTCTTATCTAACATAAAGGAGGAAAAAATATTTCCACAACACATTATGATTTGATGTAAAAAGAGATAACAATATTTATTGCTCGAAGTTTAACAATAATTTATAGTACAAATTTATATTAATTTGGTAGTATGTGAAACATTGTTTACATTTGGTTCATCGTAATATATATCTACAATATTTTGTAAAGCGTAACCATAACGAACAAACGTGAGATTACGTACAACTTTGTTCAGAAAAAGTGTTTAGTATCAAAAATATTTCTCTTTCTGTAAAGTTTATAAACCTTACTAAGAAACTTCACGTGAATCTCGTAACTCTTCGAAGGCAACTCATGTTAAACATACAAAATATATTATACGCTCTTACATATACTCTCGTACGTATACATATACTCTCATATTATACATATATAATCTCTATCAAAAACTTAATCTAGTTCAGAATACTCTAAGGAAGACTAGATAAGATTTGGTCAATTTTCAGCTTCGTATAAACACCAAGGAGGGCCGTCAAACTTGATAGAAATATGGCGGAAGCGTATGCGACGATGGTAGCGCTGGTCCTAACCCGAAAGCGCCTAAAGTGACGGCTGGCACGCGATAGGGATCACGATTGTCGTGGGTCCTAGTGTGTTTCTTAAGATGGTCCTTTCTGCCAAATCTTTTACCACAAAGAAGACACGCGTGAGGCCTCAGACCCGTGTGGATCCGTTTATGCCGCGTCAATTCTTCGTTCCTCGTGAAGGATTTCCCGCATCCTTCCGCGTCACATTTGAATGGTCTTTCTCCTGTAAAAAAGAAACATGAAATATAAGTAAGTATAACATTGATTTAAAATATTTATAATAACATTTAAGCCAGATTCGTGTTATCTAGTACACGTATGACTGCAAACATATACTGTATTGTGCTAGGATGAGACCGTCAAGCAAAGAAAACGTTCAAAAGTTGTTGATAAACATCAACTTACCTGTATGAATACGAATGTGTCCCTTAAGCTGCCCATTGTTACTAAACGCTACGTCGCAATGTTCGCATCGGAATTTTTTTGGTCGCAGCTTCTTCATTTGTTTTGCGACAATATCCTGTCGGTGGACAAATTCGACCGCTTCCTCGACGGACGTGGTGTATGGTGCGACGGCACGGAAGTGGTGTACCGTTGGAAGTCCGCAACGAAAAGCTTCCGACAACGAGGAAGCTAATTGGACACCGTTCACGTCGACGAAATTTGGAGGTGCCCAGCAAGGACTACCCTCGTTTTGTAAAGCTGCGTAGAGTCCAGAGGAATGAGACAACCCTGTGCTACGAAGATAGTCCATTTGGTAGACCGCTGGCGCGAAATTCGAATTGCCCGCAGTAGGCAAAATTGTCGTGCCGGTCGTGATTTCCGGTGCTTTCCACCGAAGAGAGTCCTGCTCGTTATGCTTAGTTGCGACTTGAGAATTGTAAACAAAGTCTCTTAGAGCATCCAAGCTCTGTTCTTCGGTAGTTTCTTCATCGTTTGTCGTGGAGAATGAAGATCGTTCCGCGGAAAGAGCGCTTCGTCTTCCACACGTGACCGTATCGCTATCCACCGAAGAAGAACACTGTGCGTTCTCATCTACCGTGGATACCGATATTAAGCTCTCATTGTCTTCCTCTACTGTCTGATCTCTCGTCGTTTCATCCTCTTGTTCTACCCCCGTCGATCGCTCGATCGTCCACGGTCTGAAGAAACTGGCTGCCGCCATCTTTTTCTACTTATCTCGAGATATACCGTAAACAAGAATTATTTACGGTAAGATATATCTGCGATGATAAGTCAATTTGTTTATAAATCCTCTTGATATGTTTGTTTTTTTTTGTAGGTCAACGTAGAAACTACACACACTAACCTTTGGCACACACGTGAATTAATTGCGTTGTCTTCACTCGCACGAGATAAACTTTGATCGGAGACCCTTCGAAGGTGTCTCCACGATTTTGGAAGCTCGACTGTTTAGGATCGTCCCTAGTGCCAGATTATATACTATCGAAGGTTCCCACCCTCTTGCACGGATTGGGTCGTACCCTCGTGCGGACCGCACTAGAGAAGGGTGAAAAGGGAGAGGGGGTGGGGAAACAGAGAGAGAGAGAGAAACGGATACCCTTTCGAAAAGGACCGAGGTGGGTTTTCGGAGGGCCTGCCGAAGGCTCGCTTCGTGACGCTCGATCCTTTTGTCATGAATTAGTCGACTGTATATGAGAAGAGTAGGAAGGGGAAGGGAGAATAGAAGTGGAGGGTATCGTCTAGGCGTTGCAATCTTAGCCAGGCCCAGTCCGTTCGCCAGAATGTGCCCTTTTTCGCGGAAAAAGTCGTTTTGATTCTTACTATTACGTAATTTTACGTTATTACGTGATTGTTTCATCTTTAATTCTTATGCTTGTATTGTATATGTTTATGTTTTGTTGTCTATTCACGAAATTATTGTTGATTCAAAAACTATCGGTTCTTTGAAAGATAAAATGATGAATTTCATGGCTTTATATTTTACTTCTTATGTTGAATTGAATGATCCAAAAATTAATATAATAATAAAATGTTTTCTTTTTTAAATTATTAAATTGTTGAATCCATATCCTTATTCTTGTATTATAACATTTGTATACTGTAAACCAAGTATAAGTATAATTCGTATAAGTTTTCTTATGTGTAGATCGTTGCGAGATAATTTAATACATCAATCTGAACATATCTACATTTCCAAAATTTGTAATTCATCGTTTAACATTGACTAGAAAGTTTCGACAATCGCCATTTTGTCGGTAAAATTCCTAAAAATCAATCATCGATGACAAATAACACTTCTAATCCCTAACTCGTGTTTACAAGAGACTACGATACAATTCGATTGACGTACGAAGAGGAAAAAGGGTTGGCATTATTTTTCAGTAGGTACATCGTTCCAGGAAGAGAAGAACCGGAAGCGAGAAAAACAATCGTTTAGAGGGGTCGTCGCGCGAGAGGCCACTTCGGACAACAATGAGAGAAGGACGGTACGTCTCTCGTGCGTTGCGTTGTCGCGTATGGAATATATTGTAGAGAGAAGCTGCGAGGGTGGAGCCCCGGCAAAGCGCTTCGTTGATTTATTGTAACACTCGAAGCGAAACTACCCTCCGAACCGTCCACGCTCACTGCCATCTATGCCCTAACCGATCTCTGTCTCTTTTCCTCTTTGATCGTCAAGACGAACACCCTTCTGTCGAATGACCTATGTACCTACTACTACTACGTAGAAAAACCGGCTAGCTGCCATTGATATCCTAACGTCCTTTGTGATATTCGTCACACGACGTCTATCCTCGACTTCTTCGACCGGCCGGATCGCACGGTATTTAACGATACAACGAGATTTTCCTTCGTGCGTGGAAAATCGAACCTGCTAAAGAGCTTCGTAATGTTAAATAAGTTCTTCTTTGACTCGTTTACTCTATTTGGTGGGTCAATTCTGGCTTAGTACGAGTGCACACTATCTAGGCAAAAGATGGAATAAAGTTGTTATTGTAGAAATTTGTTATCTATGTTATTTGTTCGATATTATGTAGGCATAGCTGGATTAATTCTATAGACAAATAAGACAAATGTACGGGGTCCAAAAATTATGCATGCATTATATTATATCGATTACTTTGATAACAAACATTTCTTTAATCGATGGCCTAAGTTGCCAAGAAACAAAACAAAATGATATAAATAGGGCCTCGATTTACATTTTGTCTAGGGCCCGCTGTAATCTTAATCCAGTACTGTATGTAGGTATTAATAATAAATAATATACCGATTCGTAAAATTGGAATTAAATTTATCGTTTAAACTGAACATACGAAAGTAGTTTGACTAAATTCGTAGGATATTAAATTTTATTTCTTGTTAGAAACCTACAGTCTTCTTACAAAATTCCGAAAATCGTGTAACGTAACGGTTAACTTCCAGAAAGATTACTAACAATAAGAAGATCACGACCGAATCGGATTTCGCGTCATGCGGTGGTCAGCATACGATGACCTCGAAAGAGCACTTTTGAAAAGAAGGATTTAAAAGTCTACTACTACCAACGGGAACAACGTACTTCTTTCCTTCAAACCTTTCGAGAATTTGATGGATCGAGGCAAACTGAAAAATTTTTCTGACGTCTCTCCTTTCGAAATATCGCCGATCCGTCTTATTCTCGTCCTCCGGAAGTCACAACAAACGAGTTGCACCTTCTGATATCCGCGAATAGGTACATCGCGAACGATTTGTATAGTATTACGGAAAGTTGCGGTTTAAAAGACAGCTAAACAAACATGTTTTATGTAATAAAGCGTCTTTATGTGATAAGATGTTTTGAAGAAGACCTTCATCGATCATCGTAACATTTGTAGCTAACGAATCAACTTTGGTAACATTCTGTCTGAAATTTTAAGACTGTAATTAAGAATTTGAGATTATTTATTACTTTGAAATTTAATCAACTGAATGGCTCAAGACGACCCAATAATAAAAACGAATTTAATCGATAAAATACATCTTGACACACTTTGAAGATAATAAAATTAATATAAAAAAATTTGGTGATCGCCAAAAGTATTTTTTTTTTTTAACAAATCGACGAACAAAAAAGAAGGTTGACCGATTGCAACCGTTCGGAAAAATCTCGTGCTTCCTGTCAACGACGAATGACTGATAGGTCAGCACGAGTGGGACTCTGAATGTAGAAAATTCTCCTCGGAATTAGACCCAATTTTTTTGTCTACATCGAATTCCATGTTTTTGGAAGATCGTGATACAAATAGTGGCCAGAGAGAGAGAGAAATCAAATTGAATTAGAGCAATCGATGTTGGCCAGCAAAAAATGTCTGTCTTAAGCGAGTTATCGTCGATCGATCATTGCCATCCACTCACACGTGTCTCGTTCTACTTCAGCGTATTTTTCTACAAAATCTCTCGTTCGTATAAAAAAAAAAGTTATGAATAGAACGCGTGCCGAGAACCAATGATAAAAAATTCGTAGTAAGCTATACTAATCGGATATCTTTTTAGCTATAAATATTTATGATAATTCTTATATGAATCTAAATTCCTACAATTTCTGATTATTCCATTAATCATATGGACACTTCCAAAGAAATAAAGTCGTAACTCAAATTGTTAGAATTTTTCGAGATTTCTTTTATCACAAATTTAATCAAGCTATTTAAGAACGGTCATAACTCGATCTAAAATCTTATTCCTCGATAATATCGACATCATCGCGAGCTATCGAAGCTCACCTTATAACAAAATTAAAAATATGTGTGATAATTTACTTAAAATGTTTATAATACTTCGAAATTCATATTACAAATACTAAATATATCAAATCGAACGATATCTTAGAACATAGAATTAACGAGTGCATCTCGCAATAACCGTAACATAAAAAGTAAAAAAAGTATTGGAAATCTTCCTAAAACACGTGAGTCGTAGGATATTACGATGTAATAAAATTATTTTTCAAGATTCAGAAAACATATAGCGCGCGTCATTTCGCGGAAAACGGCTGGTCGAGTGGTGGTATAGCATCCACCCCAGAATTCTCTCTTGGTTCCTCGAGGGGTAAGCCACGGCAAGCCCCATTATAGCCCTCGAGCGGGTCCAACCCTCCCGGTAAACAGAAAGGCCTTGAAAGTGTGCACAACCGCAAAGTCGCCGCCCCTTGCATGGCGGGCCTAAATTTGATTATGCCCCTTCCACGTGGATGATTCCCGTTAGATTCATCGCCGTGAACCCGCCGATGATTTATATCACTTTTTTTCTTCTTCTTCCTTACCACGCTGACAAGTTGTCTTTGTGACGTACGCTTGAACAGGAAAACTCGCTCGAGGAAAGAGGATAACGTCCGAGCCACTATTGCGGTTTCTCTTTCTTTTACAATTTCAAAAGTTTGGATATTAAATGAAGGGATTTAAAACCGATATTGTTATACTTTTGCCATAATTTAATAACTAAAAACTGTAATATTATTTATTTAGGTATGTTTTTCTTTAAGACTAACCCAAATCGCTGTGTTTTGTCTGTCATTTAAAAAACTGTTCCGATACAGTGTTCGTAGGTAACATTTTCTCTGCTGATTGACGTTTTTCAATGGATAGAGTATAATTTTAGATGAATTCAGTTCTTAGATGTCTACTGACATTTTATTTCTGATCAAATTTAAGAGAATTAGTTTTGTAATCTGTATAATGCGTTAACAAGGGTTTGGATCTGTACTGGAAAAAGCGCAAGGAGTTGCATAGAAGTATAATAAATCGTCGTGTATTGATTATTTTATGTTCTTAAATTGCAAAGACACGGATATACATAAATAAAAAAAGATTCGATCAGGAAGAAGAGTACGGTAAAATTCGAATTCGAGAATAGCACTAAACGAAAAATCACTCTGCGGTTTTATATCAACGGCTATTAATCAAAAAGACTCGGGAACTTCCACATGAGTGGATCCATCCTTGGGCAGAGGACATGAGAGAGGAGAAAGAGAGATAAATACTATAAAATATAAAGGATCGTTCTGCCAGATGGCCCGTGCCGAGAACGAATAGAGAGGCGCATCTCTCCTCTCAACTATTTTTCCCTCCACTATTCTACGTATTCTGGTCCTACGGTCTTTCATCTTATAAGATCATGGAAAATCTCCGAATTTTCATTGTCACGAAAGATGCTGCACAATTTTAGTAGCCTTAGAGAAACTATTAAATTTTGGTTTAAGTTGTCCCAAAAGTTTTTTCATATGGCAATGTTTATAATAACTTAATCAGCCAAATATTGTCTGTCTATCTGTCGATAGAACAAAATAGACAATATATAATTCAATAAAATAATAAATCCTCGATCGACTTTTAAACTACGTTATTTGAAAATTGCAAAACAAAATTTGAAATACTTTCGAGAAGTTAAAATTCACGCGCGAAGCGTCCCGAATTGTCCATGACAATATTTGCATCGATTTCAACGTTCATTATAGTCCCTTGGTATATGCATACATCTTGGGAAACGTAACCGCAACAGCTGTGATCCTGAAAAGCTTGTCGGCACCTTTACCGACGTCGTTCTACGATGACGAAGAAACTTGTAAAAGAAAAAAGAGCTTCCGACGAAGACCGGTCCACATTGCTGTCCTAGAGAACGGTCAACCCTTGGACGTACTTGCGAAGAAAAGTGCCGTGCAAATTTCACCGTGGGGTGCCACTTTTTCGGCACCTTCATTCGCCAGCTTGACGACCGCCATCGTGAATGTTCTTTAGGAAAGAAATGCCGCCACGAATCGATGGAAAATCGGTCGATGGTGGTCAAATAACCGAAACAAATTTTACACTGGCAAAGAATATAGATATGTTAGACTTTTTTGCAAAATATTGTTGGACTATTTTGTGTTTATATTACTGCTGTCAGTACCGGATTAAGCCTCCAGCAGGCTCTAGACAACATGCATTTATATCATTATTTCTTTTTGTTATTGAAAAATCTGGCCATCAACTAGAAGAATGTTTGTTATCGAAGTAATTAGTGTAATATAGATTAGAAAAAAAATATATGAGCCCCTCCGAATTATGGGACCCTATAGACATTTGTCTTATTTGTCTATAGGGTTATATAATATAATAAGTTAAAAATATTGTAAAATAATTCTTATAAGTTGTTGATTTCTTTCAGAAAATTCCTGTATCCTTCAAGAACCTAAAAATAATTTAACCTGATGAACTCTAGACAACTTGCCAAATATGGTCTATACAAGCAGCAATCAAAATTTCATCGACCTGTCGTTCGTATATATCTCAAATCATTCTCCATCGTAATGATCAAACTGAGAATGAATTAAGACGTAAATCCTCGGAAAAGGCAAGGACCTTTAAAAGGGGGGCACTTTTCACGGAGAATCGTGCGATTCGTCGCGGACCGATCGACTAGTAGCATTAAAAGCTGCCTAAACGTGGAAGTACCCTTGTGCGAACTATGTTGAGAGAACATGAAAAGGCATGGAGAATTTGTAGACCTTTTTGTCCTATAGCATGGTGAAAATCAGAAATCGATGTCGACTGCATGCACACGGTAACAAACCGTTGCTAAATACTCGTATAAAAGCAACGAATGAAAAGGATATACATGCTTGAACACTTAGCCTATTATTATCCTATATTTGTGATAAGGAGTCCAGAAAAGTTGAAGAAAAGGGATGACATAATTCTAAGTACACGAGCCAGATAAAACTGAGAGACAATGATAATCCCCCCAGGTATAATATGCAAGGAATACAAAGGCACAACGAAGGCTCACCGGTCATTCAAGCTACCTGTCTAATTACACGATTGGACATTCCCAAGGTACAACCCTTTCAATACCTAGCAACTAGTCGCGTGGATACCGCCATCGAAAGAAGTGTCATAAATCTGTCGTGGGTAAACAATCGTAAATTGTTATTACCTTAAAAGCTGTGAAACGTTCCGTGTATCGGTTTTCGTAGAAAGGACGCAGTACCGAGGACTCGATCATTACAATATTAATTGCAGGTGCGCTTACTCGTGCCCTCCTCCCTTTTAATAGTTTATTACAGCATATGAGTGGATATCGCTTGCGGGAAAATCGGAAATGAAATTTAAAAGGATAGAAATGTCACGTAGGTCAATGAAGACGATTCGTTGAAACGAGTGACGAAAAGTCGAGAGTACTTTACAATAGAAAAACACGAGCCACGCCTCGGTGTCTACCAGCGTATATCTCGCAAGGATTTGTCTCGAGGACCGACAAAACGGCCTTGAAATGTGCCGCGTGACGATCTCGTTTTCTAAAGTGAGACGGAAAGAGATCACTGGGGGTACGACCGATCGAGATCCCTCTTTTCAAGAGTAAATTTGACGTTGACCAAATAAACACATTGATGCCGGCTCACGTTTGAAGTGGCGTCCCTGCCGTAGAAGAGATGCCGCTGATTGTTCACCTCGTCGGCTACTTTTGTCCTCTAGCTCTCGTTTCCACGCCCAGCGACTCCCGAATGTCCTTTCGGAAAAATCAGGATCATTCTTTGACGCACGAAGTCAAGAGTAGTATGCTCAAAAGCGTGGTTTCTATCATCATTGTCATTTCGACCGTCGCTCTTGTAAAATCCTTCGCAAAGAGACTCCTTTCCACTTGTCATTCGTCCCTTAAGAATCGCGAATCTGGCGGAAACGTTACTCTGGATTCTTTATAGATTTTAACCGATTTTTTTTATGCAAAGACAAATGCTTCGTGTTATATTAACAAATTTGTATTTGCTGTAACATCTTCTCGTTATTACAAGGCCTCTCTTATCTCTTTGAAAAATATAAAATCCCATCTTAAGAATAAGTCCAAAATCGTGTTATCGATTATAAACGAATCGTTAGATTAAATAACGCAATTTGGACGATCGATTCTTTGACTTTATCTTAGGGAATAAAGTGTGGAATCAGACGATTTGGCTTTGTGACAGAGACGTGTAATTTCATTGTAAAATATTTATCGAACGCGTCACGCATCGTTTAACATTTCCACGATTTATATTAAACACTTCGTGTTCTATGATTAGCCCAAGAAAAACCGATTCAACGATAAAAAAAAAAAATCTGTTTTACGATATCTAACGATTTATATGAACATGTAGTTAAAATGTTGAACTGTAATATTGACTGTACGGATAGCGTTAATAGAGGCTTCTATCGTCAATTTGCACCAATTTACGCTAGAGTTCGAACCGACTGTATGTAGCTTTAGTACTAGGAAACACAAATAATCTTTATAACTTATGAATCACCATGCGTCTTTAAGTGTATCTTCAAAGTAGTTCTATTGATAAATGCTTTGGGACATATTGGACAAGGATGTGCGCGCGATAGATGATGCTTCAAGTGTTCATTTAGCTGTGCACTCGTTTTAAAGATTTTTGTGCAGATGTTGCACTTATGTTCTTCCGCGTTCTCCAAATGCGTTCTCGTGTGTTGATCGACTTCAGCGACGTTGTCAAATTCTTTTGAACATACTCTACAGCTGAATTTGACAGCTCGCAAGATACCTATTTGCCCTCCGGTTAATGGGTTGGGTACAGAGATAATATTACTTGGCTCAGCGATGTTACAACGTATTCCTTCTTTCTGCGTATGAGAATTCACGTGATTCCTGCAAGGTAATTCATTGATATAAGTAAAAATTTAATTAAAAGATAACGAAATGTGAGTAAGATCGAAGTCCATAGATTCTTACCTGTAGGCGTGCTCGTTTCTAAAAGTAATATTACATGTTGGACATAAGTATTCTTGTTGAGGTACTTGCGTGGTTACAGGCGATACTTTTGCTTTACTAACACCTTCAAATTTTATCGAAGGATGCATAAGAACGTAGTGATTTCTTATTTCATCTTTGGTATCAAATATTTCGAAACATCTGTGACACTTATATGGAAATAGAGGATCCATGCTCACATGTGACTTAGCATGTTTATCAAATGACATTCGTGAACTACATTCGGTCAGACACATGTCGCAAACAAAATGTTTTTTAACGTGAAGATATAGCGACTGCGGCGAAGCAAAAGACTTTTGACATACGGAACAAACATTGGTTTTTTCGATTTGAGTGTTACATTTCTTCATAACGTAATATTTGTTACATTCCTCGCATTGGAAGGCTGGTTTTGTTCCATACATGGCCTTTTTTAATTTGCAACCTCCTTTGATACATGGAGGCTTTTTTATTTTACTAATTTTCACAATTTTTTCAGCTGGTGGTTCGTCATATAATTCTGGTTCGTCTTTAAATATTAGCATTTCGTTATTGGACATTGCAAAATCTTCCATTTCTAGATTTGACATATTTAATGTATTTTTAATTTCTAACTCTGGCTCTGCACGTATCTTTTCGATCTGTATTGTTAAACGATATATGTTTTTGCCATTTTCCATTTCTTTACACGATACAGATGTTGTTGCGTCCGAACCATTTACGGGTTCCCGGAATACGTTAGCCTTATTTCCTACACCTGACTCTTCTACCTATTATGGAAACAAAAATCAAAATATATATCATATTCTTAAAATCATATTACTAAAATTCTATTATTCAAATTTACTTACATTTTCTCCTAATTGCGCAAATGGACTCTGCGGCGGTGTCACTAAACTATGCGAACCTTCCTCTATATTTTTCTGCTTTGATGGTAAAATGTTTGCAGATTCTACCTGTTCATTATTTTCAGCTTTACGCTTTCTTTGTAAATCTATCAAAGATAATTGAGATTACTTTAAGATATAGTTACATTTAATTAACTCCATAATAAAATTTATTTTCCTGGCTTTAAAGTCATCTTTGATTCTTGATAATCAAAATGAAAGCAAAGAATAATTTATGATTGATACTACCTTCGCCATTGCGGAAAATAGTTGGTACAGCATTTGTTCTCAATTCGTTAGATGCAGTAAAATAACTTTTTTCAAAATGTAATTCACAGATATACGGGGTATCATTTTCATCGCTGGAGTCAAGAACCAATTTACAATTTTTGATCCACTGCTCCCGTCTCCTAAAAACAATAAAAAAGTTTTTAACAATTTGTAAACCTGTTTATTATAATACAAATAACAATCATGATATACAATAAAATGGAGTATATTTGATTATGACAGTATAACATATTAAAATGTACAATATAATGGTCGCATTAATTAATATATATTGAATATAATAAACAATATATTGAAATTACTTACGCATCATCTTCAGGAAAAGCAAATAACGAGATTTCTCTACCATCAACTTTTGTGTTTTGATCTGATAAACAACCACGTACTTTACAGGCGAACATCATATAACAATACGAAGATTAACAAAGGTTATTATATGTTCCCAGAATTTCAGAAACAAATTAAAAAATCGGAGTAAAATACAAATTCTCCATAACCTAAAACTTAAATTTTCTTAGGCACAATATCATAAACATCACGATGACACATGAGATTCTTTGCTACAATTATTGTAAAATAGAATGTATCAATCGTTAATGGTTCACTGGTGGTACGAACAGTATAAATTAACCAATCATTGGTAATTGAGCATATTCTAAATTTACGATCACTATTGGATAATCAAGTTGATGTAAACTGCAAGAACACCAATCGCTATTACCAATAGAAATGATAAAGGTTAAAAGATGGCGCTAAAAACTGCTTACGGTAAAATATGTTAGACTCCAAAGATTCGTGTTCTTATAAAATACTCTATGGTGGTTTATGAGAATTTAATTGGTTAGGAATAAATCGTACTAATGTGGCTGTATACTTGATAACATTACTTACTTCGAATAGACTACTGTATTAGATAATACGGTAGCTTTTAATAAATTTTATTAAATGTGACTGATCAAATGTTTTGTTAATTAATTTTAAAAATACATATAAAAGTATCTGTAAATTAACAAACCAAGATGGATCATTAAGAGTGATTTAAATTGATTGAATGCAGTGTACATACATAACAATCCAAAAGCCTTACACAATATTATAATGATTCTTTAGAGATGGTACCGGTGTCATAAGGTTATAAAAGAAATTATAATCTGTAAAAGATCATGTTGCGAGCTCTCTTAAAAGATAAAAGAGATGAACTTATGAATTTCTGTGCACCTTGCTTACAACCAAAAGTTACATGCGATACTATCAGTACAGAGGGATATGATGTAACTAATCTTATACAGGATACTTGTAATGGCTTCTTAGCTTATTCTTGTATCAAACCACCTGTACAAATTGATTTTACGTTTCCTTGCAACATACAGATTCATCATATTCTTATTTGGCCATCCGTTGGCTCTCAGAAATCATCTGGATTTCAAATTCATGCAAAGATATCTGATAATGACACTGTACCATATACTTTACTATCAAGTGTTTGTTTAAATACTAGTGATACTGGAGTCCTATTTTATGCAGCAAATGTAAATTCTACTAACATCTCATCACCTGCAAACTTTCTGAAACGTTATATGAAAGGATCCACCCAAGATATAATATCACAGACTAAAAATGTACGAATATGTATATTCAAGACACAAAACTCAGTACCAGCACTGGGTAAAATTGAAATATGGGGTCTTATATCACCAAAATGCAGTAAAGATGTTAGAGAAAATATATATGATTTATGGTCAGCTTCTCAAACACCTATGTGTTCAACCATAATAAAACATCAATCTGATATTCCTCCTATGGACTTAAAAGATCCTGATAAAGATCAGATGTATGTATACTCCTTTTATACTTGTCATTGCTACTTTTATAAAGGATTATTATAGTATAAAAATTAAGTACTGACAGGTAACACAGACTATTGAGCAATTTTATATGTGCTTCAGATATAAGACAGAACCTTCATTGGAAATACCAGACAGTTTTTTAGATGCAATTACATGGGAAATCATGACTCAACCTATCACATTACCCAGTGGAAAAGTAATTGATCAAGCCACGCTACAAAAACATGGGGAAAGTGAAGCTTTGTGGGGTAGATCTCTTTCAGATCCCTTTACCGGGCTTTCATTTAATGAAAATCGTAAACCAGTAATAGCTACTACATTAAAAATGAGGATAGATAAGTTCCTACTTGAAAATTCTAATGCAGATGAAATTAAAAGACTACCTCGAGTACTAGGTTCTAAATCAACATCACGCAGCTCAACATTTCAAAATAATAAGAATTCAACAATCCCCAATTTGTCCATGAAAAATTCAACCATGATAGATACTAATAGTATACTAACAAAAGTTCACACAAAAGTAGATAATACAATTCAGAGAAAAAGTCAGGGTCATCGATTACCAATGACTTTGATCCATTCCAGAAGGGCTATTCCTTACACTAAGAGAATAAAAACATCTAATTTACAATTTTCTGTAAACTGTGATAATAATGAAGAAAAAAGTACTGATAAAGAAGTTTGTGAGAACAATGTAAGTTGTGATGTTGATGCTGATATACAAGTTGCATTGTCACATCTTAAACGTTTTAGTACACCAAAAAGTCTTCAACTTTATGATTTAGTAAATAACTGTGATTGCTGTACAAATAGTGTATTTTATAAACTTCCGTGTAAACATGTGGTGTGCAGGAAAGTGCTGACAACAACTGAAAAAAATCAGTGTCAATTATGTGGTTCAATTTATAAAAGAAATGCTGTAGAACGCATATATGATTGAACAAAATAAAGTGTAGTGAGATTACAGATTTTATATCATTAAACATTAATGGGTTTTTCAATGAAATAGTGAAACAAATAAAATTTAACAGTTTGCGTAAATTTAATTAATACAAATATTCAGTGATCAATTTGACATGATGTGTATCTTATATTTATTAAAACTTACTATAAAATGTTTTTAATTCATTCTTATTAATTTTAGAATTAAAGCTAATCACTGTACATTTTATAAAATATACAAAATGTATAATAAATACTTTAATAAATTATGTGATCTGATGCCGTTTGATCACCACATAATTCCATATGTTTATATTCTTCACATAATTTTACATTTATATGTATCTATAAATATATTCACAAAAATATTTTATTTAAACAAATAAGTAATACAAAAGAGGAGTTGTGCATTTATATTTTATACAAAAGATTTACTATCAATTATATTTTATATATTGTAAAATACCTATATGGCATGAATAGAGTTTTAATATTTTGTAAGTATTTTGTTAATTGTATTAAAAAAACTCTTTTATTTTCTATCAATAAAAAACAGCCAATAAATTTTCATGAATGTCAATACTGCTTTAATTTTATTTTGTTAAAACAGCTTTGTCAAAAATTGTATAAGAAACAGATGTTGTATTGTATTATTTCACTAAAATTGTTTTTATCAATTTTCAATCATTTATAACACGGTGAATCCACTACCTTGACTTTGCCGTTTAGCAATATTGAAAAGCGATAATAAATAATTACGCGTTTCGGGACAAACGTAAAAAGTTAGTGTATGCTCCGGATGTGTTGTAGGTGTTTCCAGTATATCAGATTGTCCATCACTATTCGTGGATAAACTAGCTAAACCAGTACTACTGGTTCGTACATATTCTGCAACTCTTGCTCTCATTTCTTGATCCATCTGAAAATGAAAAAAATTCATATTTGTATTTGTGTAATAATAATAAATTACATTTACATATGTATATATTTTGAAATTACTTCATGTTCAGCGGGTGATAAAGGTCTATTGGTTTGTGTTGCTGCTGGTGGACAATATAAGCACAGCATTGTTGATTCGGAAGAATGATCAATACTAGTTAATTCTTTTAATGGCAATATCTTTTCTACGCTGTCTTCAGCTATGTTAACCAGTAATAAAGCTTGCCGCGTGAGAACTAAAGTTACAGCACGGTTACTTCCTTGTTGTACAACATAATCTGCGTTTGCTACATGCAGAATACTATCATGAGTATTTTCTAACAAAGGTAGTAAACGCCATGCATATCGAATTGATGCATTATTACTGCCAGTACTGTACTGAACGACTGGGTGCTGCCGTGGCTATAAAAAAAACATACTAGACGTGAATAAACGTACATATAAATATAAAAATGATGTATGTTTTATAAAAAGTAGTTTACTGAAGGCAAAGAATTCCATCCAGCACCCTGCAATAACCCTTGTCCAGTGAGAGCAACTAATTCTGCAGCTCCACTAAGCGGCTTTGTTACTACACCAACTAATCCAAGTCCAACACCTGTAACTAAACTTTTAGTTGTTGCTTCACCAGACCAGACTTGTTGTAAAGGATGATGTGCCAATCCAGCAACAGCAGCTAAAAATATATTGATGTGTGATGTATATAGAATGACTAAATTATAAAAAAAAACTATTTAAAAAAAATACATACCCAGAATACTCATACCAAATCCAGTTAATCCTTGATAAAGTCCTTGTGCCATACCCTGTGGACGCATTCTTCTGGCTTCTTCTTGCCGTTGAAGATGTTCTTCGTCCAGTGTTAATCTATCTAAATTTCGAGCTACGCTAGATGCCAGTTTTGTTACGGAATTTACAGTACCTATAAAGACAGATGGATAAGTATAATAAACAAAATTAACAAATAACATTACTTTGTGTACCTGCTGTGACATGTTTCATTAAGCTAGCAGATCCATGTGTTATACCAACAATAAAGCCCCAAGGTCCTTGCAATAAACCTTGAAATGGAAGAGAAACAAAGTCTCTAAGACCTGAACCAAGTGCTTGTGCTAAGCCTCCTGGTGAACCAAGTATTTCCAAAGATCCCACTACCCAGCCTAAAATGTAATTTTATTATTATATGATGAACTTTTACTAAATTTAAATATTTAAATTCATGAATAATATTTATTAACTAGCTCACACTTACCTGCACCAAATATAGCACCAGATAAATAATGCATGGTAAGTGCATTTCCCAATCTGTAAGGTGTAGTTAACAGATTTTTCCTTTCAAAAGTACCAAAATATAAAGGTGAATGATCCAATGCCACGTACAAGCGTACAGATGTATGTACACTAAGTAAAATAGACACTGGATCTATTGTAAAGGTTTGTAATCTTAATGGTGTACTTAATATTTTAGCATCAATCATAATGTAATCTGGTATATAAATATTAGTCGATGTTAATGCTGGCTGAGTTTTCTTTAACATGGTAGTTGGAGCACTAAACCATGGTGGTACCATAGAATTTGCATAATCTAGTAACTGACTTATATATGTATCTTCAATATAAGCACTAATAGGTGCAATTTTTACATGTAGGTCCTTTGATACTACAAAAAGAGAAAACAACTGATGATTCATAGTTTTGATAAAAATTGTTGAAATGAAAAAGTATCTGTACCTGTTATTTGCCCATTTATCTCCCAAATGTAATCAGCAGTTATTAAAGAATCTTCTTTTATCTGTTCCATATTATTTATTAAACAGTTAGCTGCATAAAATGTTGTTTCCTTTGTTATAAGTGGACTTTGACTGATTAATACTACAGGAAAATCAAAACCTCCTTGGTCAAATACTTGATTATCTAATTGTAAATCTCCTACACATATACAAAGATTTATAAATGTAGGTTTTGCATGCAAAGTAATAATCAAGTCTGTCATGGACAAACTTGCAACTTCAGTTTTTTGACCATTTTCATTAATATCTTTCAATATAACAATAGTAATTCCATGAAAATAAATAACCGCAGAACCTTCCTTATTTCTTGTTGTATTTGTGTCATTTATTGATTTAAGTTGATCATCATAATTATTATGGATTATGATACTCTTTTTGTGAGGTATTAATTGTTTTAGGTCGCTTTGTGATGAAATAGAAGAGTCCATTACTGAAGCATCTTCTTGGGCTGAAAAAAAACTTGTTGCCGATGTTGAGCTACTAGAATGGTGTACATTCAGTAAATCTTTATCATCTTCTGTCAGCATTTTTAGATTCTTAGGAATTATTTCTACTTCCTTCATTTTGTTTTCTTTATGCATTAATCGATTTCTAATATCTCGAGCAGATACTTCTATTTGTGAAATAGGAACGACACTTATATGTGTGATGTAGCAACGATTATGCATTATCAATTTAACATCTCCATAGGAAGGCAAGCGAACATAATGATCCATAGGTATATTTGTCAATGCAGATAGATTAATACCACGCGACCATTGCAAATCCTGGCATTGTATTGCTTCATTGTTGTAATTATTAGGTAATGCAGATAATAATAGTACATTATGTGCAGTTGGTATAGGAGTGTCAGGTAATCTGTTACCAATACATGGAAGAGAATAATAACACGTAGTGCCACTTTCCACTTCACAAATCCATGCAAAATTTGATGCATCTGGTACAATTCCATCTGCATTTTCGTTAGCTTGTCCCAACAAAAGTTTAAAAGAACACATATTTTCCAGCAATAATTGTGGATGATTATCAACATGAATCATAATATATGCTGTACCTTTGTCTTCTTGAATAGTTAAAACTACTGACATGGTAGTAGAGCCATTTGGAATAGAAACACATTTACGACTCATGTTTTGATCAATCTTAATTGGGCAAGACCATTTGTGTCCTATGCTTAGAGAAACATATAAAGCCAAAGATTCGATGTTACTGTTTTCATATAACATATGCCATTGAACAATAGGTGTAGCTTGCCGTTGATCTTCTGATGGTAAAATATTTTGACTATAAGGGGTAAGATCATGAGGTAACTTTAAATTTGTTGATAATTCATCAACTGCAAGTGTAGCAACACATAATTCCTGATTTGTTAAATTTCCAATAACATGACTACTCGTTACTCTTACCAAACGCATATCTTCATGCATACTAGAAGTAATACTGATTATAGTCACACTGGATCCACAATCAACAATAGTTTTTATATTTCCTTCAACGGGAATGAGTCCGCCAATACGTGGCATATAAAAACTTTGACTCCAATCAGGTCTAGCTAATTGTAAAGCTGGTGAAGTATAGTATGTGTCACCAATGCCAACACCTAAGTGGAAAGTGCCTTCTAATTTTGGTGGTGTTACAATTCCATAATGGGGAATTTGACAAAGTTCTGTATCTTCAGATACAAGGGAGATATAACATCCTAAAGAATTTAATATAAAGCACCATGGTTGTAATTCCAGTAGAAGAGTACTTGATACTAATCCTGCATCCTGATATTTAACTTGTACATGCGTTTGTGGCTGTTCTGCAGGTATCCATTCTGTAATATCATCTCCTTGAAAAGGCCATCCTGTTTCATCTTTCTGATTTTCTAGTTCTTTCAAAATATTGTCTATGTCTTCTATGTCAGGTCTTCTAAAAAATTTTCGTTGATCCACTGAACTGTATGATAATGGTACATAAGGATTTGATGCACAAATTCCAGATTCTAATTGAAATGTTAGTTGATGAAAGTGCTCAAATGTACCAGGACAATATAATTGCTGACGTTCGCCACGTCCATTTACTATTGTGCTCGATATCATTTTTAATGATGGAGTTTCCATTTGTACTTTGGCTGGTACTGGTAGATGTGATCTTATCATATAAAGTGGACTTAATACGGCAAGTATTTTAACCTTCTCTTGAATAGTTTGTGTTATTATTCTAACCCAAATACTAAAAAACTGTCCGCGTTCTTGTAAAGGCACTTTTACGAGCCATGGTTGACTCAATTTAGCATTGGGTTGAAGAGGTATATCTCCTGTCCATGATAAATTTGCTATATTTGTAAAACGTAAACGCATTGCCATTTTTCTATTGTTCTCAATAACAATAGTTAATGGTTGATTTTTTCCAGACAAAATATGCACATCTTTTGACACAGTTACTTTAGTACCAGTCTCAGCTTCATATTTAACTAATTTCATTTCAAAATTATCTGATAATTGATTGGAAACTACAAGTTGTCCGCTAAATGTCACAAGTTTTTGTGTGGCTGATAAAGACATGACCTTTACAAATATGGTTATATCAACCACAGCATTTGCGAATTCAACTAAATAAGTTCCATCTTTATTTACAGGAAATGGTCGACTCCACATCCACGCATTAGCTTCTATTGATATTCGTATCATATTATTACCAATATGTCTCCATGAATAAAAGTTACATTCTCTGCTTTCCAATAATACATTATCATCTGTACCACTTTGTCCAAAACGAATTGGTATATTGCAATCATTAGCTATGATGTATCGCGTTAATACAATTACACCTTTGTCTTCTGTATTCAATGATGCAGACCATAAATGAGTGGATACAGTAAGAGTGTGAGTTATTGTTGGACTTAACTTCAATGAGAAAGGTTTACACATTATGGAGATATCACTTTTATCTGACAAAGAAATTTGAAATTTTCCATCCAATGGATCCAATACTTCTTGCATAATTAAATAGGCATAATCTAGTATGTGAATACTAGTAATGCCATTAATATCAATAAGTGTGGAACCATCCATCCATCTATTAAAAACAAGTATTGCACCTTTCTGTTCTATTGACATAAAACATTGCATTTCAGGTATAACACCCTTTACTGTAAAATTTTGTAAAGGAGGAAGTAAAATATTATAAGTAGATGAATCTATATGATTATACAATGATATATGTATAACACCAATATTTAAAGCTGCTTGCACATTTGGAATTATTAATGAGTTAAAGTAAGAGTCAATGCGTAAACAGGCTGCCAGTGCTCTAGCAGACACAAGTGTCTTTGAAACTGAATTATTAACAGGCATTGTTAATATTACGCGCCATACACATGCCACTGCTCGTGCTGGTGCTTTTTCAGGAAGATCTAATCGATAAGTATCTGTTTCTGACAAATAAAAGTCAGCATAATGTTGATAAGCCATATGACTATCACTCCAATATTGTAAAGTACAAGGTACTCTATCAGTATAAAGTCCTTCATTATCTAATGTCTGTAAATTACGATAAGTGAAAAATAATTAATATATAAACTTAAATCAATTATTGTAAATGTATGTATGTGTGTTGTTTTTTATGCTTAAGCATTGCTGTAAATGAAACACAATATTTATTTTACTTACTTCAAATGGTACAGGAGAAACATGAATCTTTGTCAATGTTCTAGGTTGAGGATATCTCCAAGCCATTGCTTGTTGAGGATAAGTAAAAAATATAACCTGCAAGTATCATCAATATTAATTATCTAATTGAAAATGAACCATATTGCTTTACACTAATAATAATATATATAACTTACTTGATATGGAAAAGGTAACTCATCTCCTGTACCATCTATAAACTGAAATGCACCAGCTTTCAAGTCATCTTTATAATGCTGTTCAGTTGATAGTACAATTTGCATTTCGTGATTATCATTTTTCACATTAGACGTTTGAAAATTATTTAAGAGCAGCTGACAATCTTGAATTACCGACTTTATGATTTTAATTTGATCTGGACCAATATCAAGATAGATACTATCACTGTCTGCTTGTATTTGTATTTGAGGAACAGCTTCAACATCTTGCCAAGATTCCCAAAGAAGACAAACCGTTACATTATAGCACCATGGATTTAACAAAACTTTCATACTTCCATTAAGAATAGCAGATATAATAAAAGAGTCTATAGATATATTTGAAAATATTCTGTTTGGTCTTAAAAGTGTTGAAATATTTCCATTTAATGTAGCTAAACTGATAATTATTTCTGAACCACAGTTAGTTTTTAAAGAAAGTACGATTTGTTTCGTGCTTAAATTTAAATCTGGCAAGTGCATCTTTTTATTTTTAAATAATGAGGGATCATGCATATCTTTGTTTTCATCGATATTTTGTGTAGATAATTTCATAATACTTTCATTTATAAAACATGATGTAACCTAATAAGAAAAATATTATATAATTACTGAATAATTATGTAAAAAGAAATATATTTTATAAATATGTATGTTTTTTTGTAAAATACCTTATTGCTTATATCATATATTTGATTTAGTCTTGATAATGAAAAATGAATTTTTGTAGGACGACCCATATTTATAAAAAAATGAGTGTTCTTCCCAGGATATTTTTCACACTTTATTGTCACAAATGATGGTGGAATACCAGTATCTGGATGTGGCTCTCCAGTTTTTGTTTGTATCATAAAAGTATTGAAATCTTTTTCAGTTGGTATTGAACTTAAATCCTCTACATCTTTGGATCCTAGTGCTATTGTCATGTCAAAACACGAGATCTGCAATAAAATAATAAGTATAAATGGTAAAGTAACTGATTTTAAATACATTTACCTAAGAAAGAGTTAATAATGCATTGAAATATCACTAGCTACAACGTACTTGCATTTTCTGAGATAAATTTTGTTGCCACAGATAAAGATTTGGTTGATTTATCATCAAATAGAGTAAAGGTTGCTTCAAGTTACCATTGTCATCGTCATCTGCATCATTCATGTCCTTTAACATATAGAAAATTATAAATATATTTATTAAAGAATTAAATGTATGAATTATATATAAAGTAATCTATGAAATATATGAAGAAATAATACTTACTACTTCATATTCAGAATTAATATGTACCCTTTGTGTATCATAAAGTATGAATGTGACTTTACCACAATTTATTAAGAATTCACATGGAGGAAGTGTTAAAACTTCTGAGAATGGTGGTTTTCCCTATCACGATAAAATAATTGTTTAGTAACTGACAAAAATATATTGTACTGCCTATATTATAAACATAGTATACAATTTACGTACTACAATTGTAGAATTTATGCTAGACATTTCAAAGTCTATACCACTATCCTTTGTAATATCTATTTCTTGGTCTTCAGTTATTTGTTTTATCCAAGTAACTTGCTTTGCAACTACTGAGAGCTTGTCAAGTTTATCATTGGTAACATCTGTAATTTCAATCTCCTGTCCATCTTCTGATAGTAATGCTTTGCATTCATTATGTAAGATCGAAATTAATTTAAGTTGATCTAGATTTGCTGTTATTTCTATATCTGTAATACAGTTTATTTCCACAGCGCTTCCACAAACTATCGTGTCTGGCTTAAGTTTTATTGTTGGAGCAATGATCAAACAGAGATCAAACCTATATACAATATTAACTTTGAGAATTTTTGTACATACATGAATATTACTATAAAGCAAAATTTGTTAAAACCTACTTTGCTAGTACAGGAAAAGTAGAAAAATGTGGCTCTAAACTGTTTCCATTTCCAAGTTTATTCCATTCTAGTGCAGGATTCTCATTCATTGTATAGAGATAAGACTGAGACATTCGCTGAAAATAAGAATTTCATTAAAATGTCATCAACTCTATGAAATATAATTTCTAAACCATAATACATTTATATCACACCTTATTAATACTCATTTGATAATTTTTCCAAGTAGTGCTATATACACATATGCCTTTCACATTAATTTGATATTGACGATCTTCTACTGCAGAACCTGGCATATTTAGTATATTTGCTTGTGCAGCAAGTTGATATATATCTAACCGTAATGGTGTTCTGCAAATGGGATTTTCTGCATGTGGTGTAATACGAATGCCATCAAGCTAAAATATTAGAAGAAAAAAATTTAAATATTTTTATGACTTTTTGAAATTGAAATTTAAATATTACCTAATATTAAGGTAGACAAACTATATTTAACATTACCTGGAGAATTAATAAATCATGTTGTAATCGATATTTAGCAGGCGTAGATACTGGTATCATAAGCCTAAATCCTTTAAATTCTAAGTGTATTAATGGTAAAAATTCATTATTAATATTTGTAATCTTTGTTAATATAGACGTGACAATGCCATCTTGATCGTTCTTTATGATTTTTTCGTTGGTCTTATCGAAATGAATAAGAGGTTTTGCCAACTGCATATATTTACTAAGTATACTTAGAGGTAAAATTATATCAACCATTTGTATCTTGACATCTATTTCAGAGATGTATGCATTTGTGGATACTAATGCTTCTGTTATAAAATCTTTCTAAAAAATTAACAGACATTATTTTTCAACTCTCAATTTTATTATATTCATTTTTACCTTGTTACTTTTGTAGCGTTTATATGTACCCCAACGGGTATGAACGTTTCCCGATTGTGCTCGTGTAAGAGTAAAGTTCAAGAAACCAGAATCATCCCCCTTTTCCAAATTATCTTCTCTTCCACACAAAATTATACCAACATATTCTCCAACATCCCAATTTTGTGCGTATGGTGCTCTATTGAAAAAGAAAGACTTTGAATTACATACATGTGATAAAAAAATATTAATAGTATAATTGTAAACAAACTAGTTACAATATCAGATACCTTGTATAATGAAATATGGTAACTGTTGTAATTTTATTCTTTAGCTTTAAATAAACTGGTTGCAAATCTAATGATGTAATAATGTCCTCCATTTCCATTACTAATTTTAAAGAAGGTCTAATTTCTTGCCCCATAACATACAATTTTACTGCTATTTTTGTTATCGTCCATTGAATCCATGCTGTAAGAATTATGCTGTCTTTCTCTGAAATTAGTTTATATGTTAAAATTTAGAACAAAAAAAAAACAGATGCAGATAAAAACCATACCTAGAATGGTATCATCTTTTGATGTAGATATTGTTGAGTTTGTAGTTGTGTCTTCTGGATATATTATTTGTGTTGGTGTAGAAGGTGTTTGTGGTATAGTAGGAAAAACAACTGGATTCTCATTATGGACTTGAGGTATCACAGTAGTACTTTCTTTAGAATCATTTGTAATTAGTAAAACATTGACAATTTTTTGTATTATGTTGCTCATAAAAACTGCCTAGAAATATAATATATATTTATATGATTGCTTATTTCATCTCCATATAAAAATATTTGCAAACTGCATTAATAAAAATGAATATAAAATTATTAATAATCAAATATACTTTGAATAAAATGTATTACCTGTTCTTCTGAAATGGAAACAATAATAGCTGAATTATCAATGTGAACACAAAGACTCAATGCAGTAAGTACATTTTGTATTGCTTGAGATGAAGTAGTTTTTGTGGTGAGAGCCACAGTTGCATTTAAGGACATCTTTTTAATAAAATTTTGTTGTGTTTCTCCTTGCAAAGTATAACAATGAAATTCAAAAAGACTCAATGTCCATGGAAAACTTTGTACAGCTATAAAACAATAATAAAAATTAGATTTTTATACCAAAATGCACAATTTTTAATCAACTTACAATGTGCCCACATTGACTTAGGCAATTTGACTGGAAATGTTTTAAGATAAGGTGCTAACTGTTCTGAATTAATATTACATGAGTGAATCAGAATGCTTGGTAGTTTTAGACTTAATATTTGTAGATTTGGATCTTCCTCTAATGCTCTGTTTTTTGCTTGTTCTATACCTGTTACAATCAATGTATAAATTCGTCATTTATTAATTTGATTTGAAATTAATTATTTAAAATTCTTTGATTCTTATTACCATGTGCTCCTATACCACTCATTGTAACCGATGGTATGTATATAACAATATGACCAATACATCCACTTAACACAAGACCAGACCACCATGGATAGAGTTCGGCCAATTTGTTCAACAGTCCTGATTTCTGCAAGTTCTATCATTGTCTATGCGTAAATGTAATATATTTTGCAACAAATAACATAATTGCATTATCTAATGAATATTCAGGTAAAATAATTTAACTGATCTAGTAGAATAATACAATAATTGTAAAAATAGAATTTATATAAAATATAAGTTTAATTCAATATACCTTCTGCTCTGTATCCATTCTAGATTCACTTTTTTTTTGAGTCTCCTCATTTTGGAGCAGTTTTGGCTTTTCAATAATTGTAGAAGATCTTTTTCTGTCTTTGTCAGAAGAACTATGGACACTTTCATGCAAACTTGGAAAGGTTTTTTTCCGAGTACTGGTGTCAGATGATGCACCCTCAGCAGACAACTGGGAATCTTGGCGCATTGTAGACAATGTTCCCAATTTGTAATAAGTAACCTGATATTCCAGCCATTTCAAAAAGAGTGGATCCAAAGAACCTCTTATCTCTGCTGTTTGTAATGAGATGAGTGAAGGATATGTTTGTACTGAAGCCTTTTTAGGAAATTGTATTACAGCCATCCAAAGAGGTTTGTTTTCCATTTCACTAAATAAAATATATATAATAGAACATTGATTCTCAATATTACTAAATAAGAAAAGGCAAATACATATTTTACTGGTAATTCTAATGACTATTATTAGTATATAATAACCTGTAAGCATCAGATTCTGGGCCGGAAAGTATAAATGCTTGTTGAGTGTCATTAAGTGCAAAAACCTTAAGAGAATTTACCCTTATTTCATGCACATTCATTGTAAAGGTTGTAAGTCTTTGATAATGTATGTTTTCCAAAAGTAATTCTAAGTATATTGGGCCTGTAACATGTCACTTAAATGTATATCATTGTGACATATATACATACATAATAATTATTAAAGACGTCATATTATATGTTGTATAGCAAACTTCTTATAAAATACATTTCAAATAATTAAAACTAACATTTATATTACGCGACTCGACATACTTTTTTCTTGGCATGCGTCATTAAAGAGAGAAGAACAAATAAGGGGATTTGTTGTATCTGTAGAATCAAGCAATGATGTTACTATGGAAGTAGCAACCATTAATTTTGGTTTAGTTCCTGTAATTGTGATACTATCAGTGTGAAAAATGTATGTTTCACAAATCAAATCTAGATGTGTCCAGTATTGTGGATAAAGTAGCTTCTTTATAGAACATTCTACCGTGCATGGCATCATTAGTGATGTATGACAGTTTGTTGTTAAGTACAACTGACCCTTTATTCCATCAATCTAAACCAAAAGTTTAATGTTGACACATAATCTTATGTCTTTCTAGATAAAAGAAATGTTCTATTAGTACCTGTACTTTAATAGTTCTATGACATTGTTCAAACATATCTGGTAATAATCCAGTTTGTTTAGAAGCACAAGCAGTAAGTCTGAACGGATACAAGGGTTGTAACATGTGTGCACTTGCTTTGTCAAATTCAATGCTTACAAAAGGGTCATTTGTGAAAGCTGGTGTTAAAGGCACAGTCTGCAAGAACAATAACAACATCAAGTAATTTGAATAATATAAAACATATCTGTACCTGATTTTTGTACTTGTATTTACCCTATTTTCGACCATTTTGCGCTGCCGTGGTAATCCAGTAATGCAATGATCAGCCAACTGAAATTGTAATGAAGCTTTTATAATAATCAACTCAGTTTGAACCATTGATACATTTTCTCTCAAAGCTTCAAATTCCTCTAATGTAACTGGAGGAAGTTCATCAGCAGTAGGATCTGAAACATCAAATTTTATTGTAAAAATGTTATATTTATTGATACAACAAAAAGTTCTTCACATAAAAACTGCTTATAAGGTTTTATCTATATATTCATATATTCTCACCAGGTTTTAATACAATATACGGTATATAATCATAATTTGCAGCAGCTTGCTTTATTGTATCTATGCGATGAAAGATACCTGAACACAACCTTACAGTCACATCTCCAATGAGATACCTAATTGCTCTTTGTTCATGAAAATTACTACAATAAACAAATAAAGTATTTATCACATAAAAATAATCTTCATTATGTTTCTTACATTTTCTACTAATTTGAATAGTTTGTCTACCTATATTCAAGATTTGCACCGAGATCTGCCAACCTCTCAGTTGTTATATCATCTGGAAGTTGCACACAATGGACATAATCCATAACAAATGCTGGACTTCTTTCCATTAATTTTTGCACTATATTGAAATAACAAATTTGTTTAGATTATTAAAAGCTATTTATATAATTAATACTTATAGTACCTGATGCTGTAGCTAAGTGATAATCTATGCCTTGCTTGTAATCCCTTTTTTTCCCATTATTTTCTAAAGCATCTTTATCAAATAAAGAATCTTTTAAATAATTGGTATTTAATTTCCCTGCTGCTATATAAAGGGGTGGCTAAAAAATTACATGAGTTATAGCTTAGGAAAATATTCCAAAATATACTGAAAGTACCAAACCAAAAATATACCTGTGCACCATCAATTACTTCAAGATGTCCACAACTACAAGTACCTCTGGGATAAAGACGTATGTTACTCAGACCAATCTGAAAAGTAGTCATATCAATGCCTTGAAGCAAGACATCCACTAAAACTCCATTCAAACGTAATGACAAGAATGATTTGTATCTGAGTTTCCTAGATTTATAAAACAGCTGTTCTTTCACACTTTCTACTGTCTGAAATAGAAGTTGATTTTTTCATTTCCACATAATGTTTTAAAATAAAAATAACAGTTTATTGTTAAATATACCTTGAAAGTAAAAATAGTATCATCAATATAGACACCTAGATGAATAGTATGCCCTGAATATGCCATTTGTTGTTCATCAGACCAGTCACTATCCCAATCAATAGGTAATAATGATGAAACCACATTCCAAGCCCACCCACCCCAACCTACTCCTTCGGTAGCTGATCCAATAATTTGACCAATTTCATCTGAAATATGTTCAATTAGATATCAAGTTAAAATTCTGCTAATAATAAACAATGGTGGAAGAACCATATTGCAGTTAGAGAAATAAAAGAAATCAACCTTGGGCTACTTCTTCCCTTTCTTCAGAATTTGGTGGTTTCTCTTTACTGACTGGAAATTGTTTAGTTTGCAAAGCTACTAATAAAGAAGCTAGTCTAAGTAACATAGGTATCTGTTGCTCAGTCATACTGAATTCCATTTTTTGACAGTGAAGATCTAAACGTGTAATGGATGCCCTTTTAGCAGTATTGCTGTGATAATTTATAATTAAACGTATAGCCAAAGAGCATCTATATAAAACAGGATCCTATATTCAAAATGAATGATATAGCATTTTCATATACAATAAAAGTACTAAATGCGAAGAAAAATTAATTACCTGATATACTTCTATTTTTCCAGAAGCATCCATTTTATCTAAGCATAATGTTAAATCTTGAATAGTAATAATTTTTCTGAGCATAACTTCATAAGTATTAACATCTAAAGGCAAATATCAATAAGAATAAAATATTTATAAATAATATCATATCAATAAGGGGATGTGGCTTGTTACTTACCAGTAAATGCAGGTTCCCATTTATCATCAACAGTTTGCATGCTCAGAAACCTAACATTTACGCTTAGTACAATATCCTCTTCTACATATTTTAATATTAGATTATTACAATGGATTGTTATATTGTTGACAACTTTTGTTACTATACTTTTAATATAGCCTGGTGGAGCTTCTTCTCTGTTGGAAATATATAGTTATGTTATTTAATGCTAAAATACTATGATAGAATAACTTACTGAAGTATTTCCTTTTTCCTCTGCAAGGGAGGTTTATTAATTTCTGTTTTGTTTTCATCCTTTAATTTTAAAATGCATTCTAAAATAAAAAAAGTTATATCCTTATATTTAATCTATTTTAGTAGTAAATTGGTGTAATATTATAATGAACATTTACCTATTGTATTAATTGTTACTATGATTGGCTCTGACGTAATCTTTACCCAGGGAACATGAATCAATAATTCATGTATATGACCACTAACAAATTTGAAAGGTAGATTTAATTGTTCTTCTAATACTTCTAATCGTAAATCGAGATTCTGAAAAGATGCATCCCCACCCCATAAGGATACCTAAAATAGATGAATATGATATATGAAAACCCTGCAATTCCTTAATTTTATTAGAATAATTGCTTAAAGAAATAAAAAAATGTATTTACTATTCAAGAAATATATGTTCCTCTTAATAAACATACCTGTGACTGTTCTGGTTTAAAATTTTTAACATATTTCTCAACATAGCTGAGAATTACAGGTGTTATATAGGATTCCAATTTAAACATTGCGATACAGAATATGAAATATATAACATAGCTTTATAAGATCGCTGACTTCTTGACCAAAATTTATTTATCTTTTATTAGTATGCTGGTATGTCGATATGAAGTACCATTGTAATTTATAATATACAAATAAATAATGTGATATTAATGAAGTATTCAAGTTTATCTGAAAATTATAACATCATTTAAATAAAAGTTAAATTCTTCAATTTCTATATAAATATGAATAATTAAAAATGTTGGTATAAACTTTTTGGGTATAAGATACATATTAGAATGATGACACTTGAACTTCCAAACTTTTCATAGGAAAGTGAATTGGGATAAACACAACTAGTAGATATATAATAATATATATATATATATATATAATTTATTATTTGCTGCATATAATGCACATAACTTATTATTCCCATTTAATGATACTAAGATCATATTCTTTCTCATACATATTTTTTAATTATACAGTACATTTAAAAAAAATCTATATTTTATATTATATATTAACGAGCCTAATAAAATACTTTATTTTTGCGTAACGATAATTATTTATTTGAATGTACTAATATTAACCTTTTTACAAATGCCAAATCAGCTACACTTGTGCAAGATGTTTTAAAGCAACACGTCCCGGTAAACTCTGCTTTCGTCAATCCTGTTCTTTCAATGCGGCAGTTACAATAATGTATTCAAATTAATAATTATTGTAGCCCAACAATTATTGATCACAAAATGTTATTATTTTTACATATAATACGAAATTTTCTGACTCCGTGAGTGTCTCATACTTCAAATATGACGACTGATTATTATTTTTCTCTGTGCTTACATGTAGTTGGCAAAACTGTATTTTTTGACTGTCAAACTTCGATATATCGATATAAAGGGGAAACGATACTACTCACCACATTTTATTTGAATAGTATGTGTCCAAAGCTCTATTAAAAAAAATCTAAATTGCGTAATTGAAATTTATATGTGGTTTTTGTAATAATAATTCTAATAAAATACTAACGATATCACATTTCTGAAATAATCAATACAATTTGGTGCATTTTATATGATCAATTCTGTGTACGATTTCACGTATTTCTTATGTTTCAAACTCGTTAGTGATGGCCAATGAAAATATCGATTTCAAAACGATAAATTTAAAATGTAAGTATTTTCTATTAATGGAATTAAGATCTTATAATTTTGTATACAATAAAAGATACACTTAAATTTCTGTTCATTAGATATATTTCAAAAATATAATGTTTCGTTCGTATTTGTTTCATAGGTTAATGCTTTGCCAGTAAGCGACAAAGATGTACTACGATTGGTTACTTACGCTATACTGGATAATTATCTTGGCTGTGGGGAATCAGTCTTCTAACAGTTTAGTCAAACAAGGATGGTTGTAAATGCGCTTTGCGGCAGCTGATTTTTCACTTTCTTGCTTTCTCGCTACATTCAGAACAGCAAATTCTTAATGATTGTGGGTTGTTGCATGGTTGGAAAGTCACGGCTCCGGAAACTTTCGATAAATACAAAGAAAGTAATACAATATGAATCCATTAATATATACGAAAACCTTAGTGAATTCACATGGCAGAATAATTAGACGTATGTATTGTTATAAATCTGTAATGTTGTCAAGAGTTAACAAAATAACTAATAGAAACAACTTTGTCTATGTGTGTGTGTGTGTGTGTCGAGTGTGTCCAATGGATAATTCTAACCAATATTCTATCACATTTACATAACAGTGGAAAAATACGACATACATGATTTGCAACGTAGAATCTTCCAAATATATTATCTTAATAATACTTATCTACCTCTTTATGTTACTACGCATATTATAGGTTATGTTTTCGAATGTTATCTTATTTCGTTAAACGTAGAACTTTATTTCTATCTGAGCAAAAAGTTTACTTATGTTAAATGAGAAATCTTATTTACATATTCTATTTTCTCTGGTTAGTATATATAATCTCGAATTTCAAGTGTTGTGACAGTTAAGAGTTATGTCAAAATATGATGTATTATTTTTTTCTTATTATTTCATGTATTTTATATTTTCTGTATTTCTTTAATTACTGAAACTTGATTTAATATTATTTTCAGAACATTGGTGTCTAAAATCATGGTACAGTACCAATTATACAAATTGTACACCAAGCCTCATTTATATAGATTTAAAGAAATCAACATGCAATCGAACTTTATCAGATTATACTCTGTTGGATACTCATCCAAAAAACATGATGTATTTACAAATTCGTTCATTTTCTGGATCTCCCATCTGGAATGGTCAAGAACCATCTTCCAAAATTGAAGAAACTGTAAACGATCTTAAAGAACAAAAAGAATTGAAAGGAAAATCGATTGAACACAAATCACAGTCTATTGTTCAATCATCTGAAAAAGCTGTAGCTGAAAAGAAGGCAACCATATGGCAAAAAGTTAGAGCAGAAATAGTGCATTATTATCATGGCTTTCGATTGCTGGGATTAGATATGAAAGTTTCTGCAAAATTGATCTGGAGAATTTTGCAGGGTAGAGATTTGAGTAGGAGAGAGCATAGATTGGTATGTAGTTGAAAATCATTAAAATTACAATCCAAGATAATCTTTGTATTGTATCATGTTTAATAATATAAGTAAATTAAGTGTCTAAGAGATATTGGAAACTTGCCAGATACTGACTTAATGTCCTAGTTTGAAAATAAATTTACTGCATCACTTTACATTGTTAAACATTTGTATTTAGAACTCATATTTAAATAGATATAAAATATTTTCTTATTAATTTTATTATTTACAGCTTGTCAAAACAACAGGAGATGTGTTCAGGTTAATACCTTTCTCTGTGTTCATCATTGTACCATTCATGGAATTCTTACTTCCTGTAGCAATTAAATTATTTCCTGGCTTATTGCCATCAACCTTTCAAACTGCTACTGAAAAAGAAGATAAATTAAAGCAAGCTTTAAAGGTAAGCGATTATCTATATTTGCTTTATTATAATATATTTAATAATTAAATTGCTAACTATATTTCAATAATATTAACTCCCCTGTTAATTAATTAAATTAATTAAAGGATATGTACTTTCATGATGATATATCTTCTTCAAATATATACTTCAGGTAAAAATCGAAATGGCAAAATTTTTACAACAAACATTGGATGATATGGCATTACAATCTTCAGATCATAAATCAGAAAGAGCTAAAGAGTTTGCTGAATTTTTCTACAAAGTTCGTACCACCGGTGCTGTGGCAAGTAATGATGAAATTATGAAATTCAGTAAACTCTTTGAGAATGAAATCACTTTAGATTCCTTGTCTCGTCCACAATTGATTGCTTTATGCAGAGTTTTGGATGTGCAAACTCTTGGTACAACAAACTTCTTACGTTTTTTGCTCAGAATGCGATTGAGAAGTCTTTCAGCTGACGATAAGGTATTTGATGATGAGGATTTTGTTGTTAACATGTTCACAGACGTATTAATTTTAATTGCCTATTTATATAATAATAAATAAAAATGTTTTTTCTTAATTTGTAGTTAATTCACAAAGAAGGTGTAGATAGTTTAACAAGGAGTGAATTACAACAAGCCTGTAGAGCACGCGCTATGAGAGCATATGGACTGCCAGAAGCTAAACTAAGAGAGCAACTCTCACAGTGGTTAGATTTAAGTTTGAATAAGAAAGTCCCACAATCATTATTGCTTCTATCTCGAGCACTTATGGTACCTGACACCATTCCTATGTCAGATAAATTAAAAGCAACTATATCAGCATTGCCTGAAACTGTGGTTGCACGTACTAAATGTGCCATTGGAGAAAAAGAAGGAAAAATGGATCATATAACAAATATTGAAATTATAAAAATGGAAGAACAGAAAATTGAGGAGGAAAGACGAGAACAAAAAGACACAGAGAAAAAAGAGATTAAACCAAAAATTACTGTTTTCGCAGAAGAATCTAAATCAGATGAGATCACAGCTACTGATGTGAAAGTTATTGAACAAGCTCTTGATACATTGGGCAAGGTTTGTGTGTTAAATAATGATTAATGTTGCTTCATTGTTTTATATATAAAGTACAAAATTTTGTATTACATTTTAGGATAAAAAGAAAATGTCTGTGGAAAAGGAAGAACTGAAGGAGCTTAAAGAAGAAATGGCAGAATATCAAGAAGATGTTCAAGAATTATATCAAATCAAAGCAGAAGCTAAGGGTGAAGCAGATATAGAAAATATAAAAGTATCCAAAGGAGCTAAAAGATTATTCAACAAAGTTAATAAGATGATTCAAAAGATGGATGCAGTCCTACTAGAGCTGGAGCAATCAGAAAAACAAGTTAAAGAAAAAATAGAGTCTTTAAGCTCAGAAGAGAAGACAAATATTAAAGCTGTTGAAGAATTAGTCAAGATAGATGAACTAATTGCAGCTATAAAGAAAATACAGAGTGTACCAGACGATCATAGATTAAAAAGAATAGCAGAAATATTAGGAAAAATCGATGATGACAGAGATGGTGCTATTAAAATTGAAGATGTTTTAAAGGTATGACTTACTTTAAAACTTATTATAATCTTATAACAAGCTATAATCTTATTCTTCTTGTAGGTTGTAGAACTTATAGGAAAAGAGGATGTAAAATTAAGTGAAAAGCAATTGGATGAACTGATTGAAATGATGGATAAAGAAGAAATTTTAGAAGCAGAAGAACAAATTCAGAAAATTTTAAAAAAAGAGAGTAAAGCAATGCAAGAGACACCTTCGCCAGTTCCTGCCACACCAGTTACGAAGGAAAAGAGGTTTGGAGAAGAAGAATTAAAAGATGATATAAGTGAGCCTAAAAAAAAATTTAAAATTTCATCTATCGAAGAAAGTAGAGAAAAATCGGCAGAAATTTTAAAAAGTAATCCCAAATCTGATGTAAGCAATCCATCCTTAACACCAGGTGTTCCTCCTACAAGTAAACAAACAGAGGGTTCTAAACAACTATGATCGTCGCACAATGAAACAAATTAATACATTTTATTTTTGAAGCAATTTTTCTACTTTGCTTAGAAGAAAACACGTACAATATAAATATAATTACGTTTAAGCATCCCAGATTATACAGATGTTTTCATCTTATGCTTATGGTTTCATGCAAAAATGAATTATTTAGGTCAAAACCTAAAAAAAGAATTTGTGAAAATGCCCTGTACATAGTATATAAAGGATGCTTACATCTAAACACTACGTTGTATTACATTTGTATATTGTATGCACATAGTTCCAGTAATATTTTACTAAAAAATAGGTTATCTTTGACATAATCTTTATTTATGGATGGAAAAGCCCAAGGTCTTTTCATTAAGACTGTGATGCATTTAACAGCATCTATTGTAATTCTTTCTTCTGTAAATGGTGGACACATCTGTGCTGGTCACAAGTGATATGCATGTTAATATTGGAAATATAAAATTTCATGTCAAAATAATATCATTTTATTATATCATATACACAAAAGAGAATCATTCCATTTATCTTCATAATGAATGCTATAATTGTCAACTTATGATAAACTGAATTTAAATCATGACCCTAGATCTCTTTGCAGCAAAGTGGACATAGGTTGTCTCATATTATATATATATATATATTTATATATACGTATAAAATGGTGGCTACTGGATTTTCATAGATATGTTACATAATTATAAATTATTTCATGACTGTAAATGGACAAAATATATACTTATAAAATGTATGTACTATTATTATATAAAAAATGTGATAACAAAATACAGTACATATTTTCATTACCTGCAAAAAAATTGTATGCTAAGCAGCCAATGTTCTAATGGCAATTTAATGTAATGCTATATATGAAAGTTACTACAACAAAAGTATATAAAAAATGACAATAACATCTTAAAATTGTCAAAAATAACTTTGAAATCTAGAAATCTACTAATTGAGGTACACAATTGTAAAAAATATTACATACATATAAAAATGATCTAAGAAGCCTAACTTTGTAAAAATACATTACTTTAACTATTTAATTTATACATACTAAACTTTTTCTAAACAAATTGATTGCTTATTTATATGTACATTTGAAATACTGTTTTCTCTGAGTAAAATTTACACAATTCATTATTGAAAAATAAATTTTTCCCCAACGAAAATATGAATTACACTCGCATGCAAAAAATAGGTATTAAAACTTAGTTCACTATATATTATTTATTTTTGTAAATAAATATAAAAGATCACTTTGCAGAACAAATACAAAATATTATGAAACTTAATTGTTTTCTGGTTCAATATCACTTTCCGAATTTTCTCCACTACCAATAAACGTTTCTTCTTTCATAGAACTTAATGAAGGAGGTATATTTAATCCAAATTGTATAACAGATTCTTTAAGATTTTCCAATGACAATGGTTGAAGTATTTTACTATCCTCTTCAGAATCTTCAATTGCTGATGCATTAATTGTATCTGTATACTTTTTAAAATTGTTGACATTAGCATCACTATCTAAATTTAACATTTTTTCACACGATGTTCCAACATTTGATGTATCTATTGATTCTGTAGGAAGACTTTTACAATTATGAGTAAGATACCCATCATTATGTATTGGTATAGAATCACTAATCAAAGAAGGCATTGGTGGTGGTATAGGTTTTGAAGACTTTGAATTTCTTCTTTCTAAATCACTTCCACTTTTTATTACATTTTTGTACATACGTTGAAGTGCTTTAGATTCTCTTTCAATCATTGATCTCTGCTTATCAATTAAAGCTTCCTTTAATTCACTCATAAAATTTTTTGCTATCAACTTATCAAACTTATATTCATGTAATAAGGTTTCTTGATCTTCTTCGTATAAAGGTTTTAAATATTCTTCTTTAATATATTCTTCAAACACCTCATCAAGTATTTCTGGTTCTGTATCAACTACCACAGGCAAATTCGTATTTACATTTTGTATAGAAGTTTCAGGTGTTGTATGATTCACTTTGAAATTTTTATATTTGGTTTTTGTTATAAGTAAACTACAAAATTCTGCAAAACTTTTAGCTGTATCTATTTGTTTATAAGCTTCATCCATTTTTTGCATCATTTTTTCTATCATTTCATCACTGGTGATGGTTGAAGTGCTGTCGGTACATGTATCAATATCGTTAATCATCGATATTATATAGTCGTATGCCAATTGGATTTTATTAGATGTTAAGTTCAAATGTAGATACACATCCTGCCATTGAGATGTAACTGATCCTCTAAAAATAATAAAAATGATTTATTAATGCTCAATATTGAAATATATCTTGAGAGATATGCTATAACTTACTTATAATAATGTAGAATTGGCTTCACTTTACAATTATAGTAAGAATCGATATATGGTGACAATTTATTATTGTATATTGTCAATTGTTCAATTAATTTATGTGTAATGTGAATTAGTTTTGCTTTAGAAATTTTATCACGAGATAAAGACCACACTTTAATATCATATGCAACAGCCAATAGACACAATAGTTCTGATTGTACAAGAATATAAGTATGATATAATTTCTGAGAAAAATATTACTTAATTAGTACAATGATGTAAAACTTACAACATTTCCATACTTACTTTTAATGCCTCATAATTAACTTCTCCACTTATTTTAAATGCATTATCTTCAAATGTTGTTATTACAAACTCGTCAAAAACATGTTTAGGCAATTCTGGTGTTATAATAGAAATAATATGATGATAAATTTGAGAAACTTTTTCCATAAATTTAACTAAATTTTCCATTATTGGTTGTAGATATATTAATCTTTCTTCCATGAGATCACTAGTCAGAAAAGATTAACTATAGTTTTAATTCGAATATAAATTATTTTAATATACTAATTATATTATTTACATAAAAGTCAAACATTGTCTTTTAATTGTACTTACTGAAACTGTTGACTCATTTTACCAGAGTTAATCTTTACTTTATAACCATGTTTTAAAATATTTAATCCTTTCTTACATAAATTATAAAATTCATTTTGTAATATTACTAACTGTTTTAATCCCTTACATGCCCGTATATCTGAGTAGTTTTTGTAACCAGTGAAGTATAATGCAGAGAATGCCATTAAAATATTTAAAGCATTTTTGTATTTATAAAACAATAAATATGTAGAAGAAGTTATCATTGTACCACTAACAAATAAATTTTGCAGCATTTTTCTATAATAAAAAGACATTTTTTCAACATTATGATATATAATATATATTTAGTAGAACAATGATTGTGACAAAAACTTACTTCCATAGTATACAACCATCATATTTCTGTGCATATTTGTAAACCATAGCTGCATGATCATCTAAAAGTGCTTTTGCACTTAAAATAGTATGTAGTTGCTCTTTGGATAGGCAGCAGTCCTACTATGAAATAATCTTGTTAAATTTATGTATGGTTTTTGCATTTCTACGGTGAACATACCTGTGTTATCCAAGATCGTAAATTTAATGAATATTTATGGATCTTTTTACCTACATCATTTATAATGTTGTTATCCTAAGGGAATACATTTACTTTGTAATAAGAAAATAAAACTGAGTTCAACTATAATGTTATTATTAGTACCATATATAGAGATTTATTTTGTGGCATCAATTGTGTCTTTATAGCAGGTGCAGTCTCAAAATCTGCATAACCCAATGCAGATAAATGTTCATGTAAAGCACTACCCTGTAAATTATTAAAAATATAGTTATAATAATTTAAAACTTGCTAAAGCAAGTTACTTATTCTTGTTACATACCTCCAATATGACATCTTCATCTTCTTCAATAGCAATGTCTTGGCTTAACATTGTTCTATTTTTAAATTATTATTAAATATTATAAATTAAAAATTCATCAAATTGGATATTCAAATATTTCTTATGACTCATAGAAATTTTTTAAGCTCTCATGAGAAATATAAATAATATTATTCAGTTATCTCAAGCATTAAATATGCTTAGTAATTATAAGAAATGAAACTTTTCACTCGTTCTACCACCTAAGGTAGGTTACATTGGGACATGCTATAAAAAAACCGCGAATGATCCTATTTTCGGCCATCATGGTTAAGGTTGAATTTTGCATTTTAAATTATTTTTTTTTCGATTATGGTGTAATTTACTATTAAACCATCGTTACTTTGATCGGCTATCATTACTACAGTGCATTGTTATGTGGAGCACAATCGAGCAAAAATAATTTGCATATTCTGGTCTCCTCTAACCATACATTGTACACAATATGTTAGGTTAAATATTCGTTAACCGGTATGTTTATTTTTACATGAGAACTATTTTTATTAAGCATGTTAGAGCATCTACACAACTGCTATTTCTTACTTCTACTTATAGTTTTTTATATCCTCATTATTTAAGGTACACTCAGGATAAAAAATAGGATATTGTATTAATTCAAGACTATGTTCTTAAATATTTGGGAGATAAACTGCTGCTATGGATGATGTAGATACAACAATATTTTATGATGATGAGAATGATTTCATTGACCTGGGTTATTACCATGGTCATGAATACGATTATGAATACGAAGATGCAGAAGGAGAAACACTTTCAGAACTTTATCAATATTGCCTTACCCCTACACTATATGATACAGGACTTTATATGTTGCCACTATTTCTTGCTGTATTTGGTTTTCGATTTGTATCTCAAATGCGTAAGGATTTAATTAATCTCATAAATTCTGCTATACACATACAGTTTTGTGATACTGTTTAATGTTGCAGAATCCATTTCTGATAAATTGTTTCATGGATTATCAGTGGTAATCGGAATATGTGTCATTCAGCATTATGCGCAAGAATGTTTATTTTTATTAGTATTATTTGTTATACTTTCTTACATTACATTATACATACCAAAGAAGTATTATAAAGACATAGGAGTCTTCTTACCATCACTTGTTATAATTGCATATTGGTATATACTGCTTTGAATACTACTGAGATTCATCTGACTTGTTAAAATTATAATAATTATAATTTGTATCGTTATTACATTTTACAGTGAATTTTATATGAAACCAGTGATTTGGCATAAGGTGCGCAGCATAATTATGACAATGGCAATGAAAACTATTAGTGTGGCAGCTGATGCCATTGAATCTAACAATGTACCAGATTTTTATAGTTATATGGGATACATGTTTTGTGCAGCTACTTCATTCTTTGGTCCATGGGTACCATTAAAAGACTATTTGGCCTTACGTCGGTCAAATCAGCAAGTATAGCTATAAATACCTTATGTAATTCTTTCATTCTTTCTAACCAGCTTCCTATTCTTTTAATATATTTTTTTTATTTTAGGGAAAGTGGTGGTTATTGATTGTATTTGGATATATATTCTGTTCATTCCTTTTTCTAAGTATGTCAAATTGTTGGATACAGTGGATACTTCCAGATAATTCATGGAAGTTAGTATACAAAAATATAAAATGATTGAAATACAAATAATGTTACTGTAACCAATAGTAATAATATATTGTTTTTTAGGTGGCTTGTAGCATATAGAGATGCATTAGCTTTCAGAACATCCCATTATTTCATTTCATATATGGCGTCCGCCATATTATTTTTGGGAGGATATCCATTTTCATTAATATCTATCGTTAAGCCATTAGAGATTGAATTACCACGTTCACTTGTCCAAGTTGTTATATATTGGAATATACCAATGCATTTTTGGTTAAAAAAATGTATGTTAGAAAATAAGATGTAGTGTTGTAATGACATTAATTTGTTTATTTTTGTAGATATATTCCGTCCAAGTCTGAAGCATTTAGGGAAATTTGGAGCTGTGACTACTACATATTTGATGAGTTCACTTTTGCATGGACTAAATTTTCAATTAGGAGCAGTATTACTGAGTCTTGGTTTATATACCTATGTAGAGCATCAACTTAGAACAATGCTCGCCAGTACCTTTGATGCATGCATCACATCAAAAGAGTGCATTCGAAATAAGTGCATGCATTTGTATAATTCTTATAATTGTTATTGGGTTGTTATAACAAATATAATGTTTACAGCCTTAACAATTTTTCATTTATCATATTTAGGTCTTATGTTTGATACTTCTGAAATACAAGAAATAGGATATAGTTATGTTCACACTATTGAGAAATGGTCTCAACTTGGATTTGCTAGCCACTGGGTAGCATTAACGACGTATTGTATATATTTTCTAATACGGTAAACATACGCATTTTATACATTCTCACGTATTTAAAACATTTTATACAAGTGACAATTTTTATAAGACTAATAAAATTTTGAATAAAATATTTCTCCTTATTTTCATAAACAATTTTTATATTTTCATATTGAAACAATTTCAACTTATTTGATGCGCGTTGGTAAACAGGTAGATAAAAACGTCGATGTAACAAACGAATATCGAAATAAAGTAACGTGTGTCATAAATCTGAAAACATTAGAAAAATGTTCAATATTTAATATAAATTTCTTGTAACATAAGTGTAAGTACTTTTTATTGAAATAGTTTAATTTCAATATTTGCATTGATAAGAATTTTTTAAGTTTGGAAAAGTTTCATATTGATAACTAAAGGATGTACACTGCAAATCATAAGGGTATCTAAATACACTTCATAGATTTAAATAATTCGGTTATTATAATTATAAATTGGTATTCTTATTAAAAATTTATCCTTATAATTTTTATTTTGTCAAAACATTTTTCAACTCAATTAACATATGTGTATATACATATAGAAAATATACGTAGAGGTTATATTTTATTTACTGTAATATACTGATAAAAGCAACAATTGCTTTTAATTAATAATAAAATACTGCAAAATACTAAATTTAAGAAAGAAGAATAATCGTGATCTTAATAAATTGTATCTTGTAATATATTTTCTTAGTACCAATACTAAATTTACTAGAATGTAAAAGTTTGTCCAAATGTAAGAAAATAGTTTGATAAACGTGTTTATTAACTTTATACGTAATTCAGGTCTTAAAACATAAAACATGTAATTCCAGCAATTTTTGATTAGCTAACCTACGAGTTTCTTACTATCTCTACATAAATTTATAGTATTCCTAGTAACATAAAATCACAATTATGTCAGCTGTTCTTTGACAGATCTGTGTAAACATAAATAGGTGAAAACACCACCTTAGTTAGAGTAAATATAGTTTAAAAATTAAATTTTTTGATTAACAACTCAAAATTATATTTTCAAGTACTAACAAACATACTTTTTTAAAAACAATAGTATGAAAAAACATCTTAAAATGTATTGATGAAAAAAAGGAACAAGAAAAATATCAACATATATAGGTCCAATAATTTATCATTAACAATGGAGTGCATAAAGAAAAGTCCATTTAATGCAACAAGCTCAAAATGTGACAATCAAATTGAAGTTAATGAAGGAAAGAAGTTAACCGAAACAAACTTGGGCACATTACATGGCTCCTGTGTTGATACTGTAACTTATCAGGATGATATAGAAAAAAAAATTCTACTCCTTAAGCATTTACTTGAGAAGGATCCAAAAGCTGCAGATTTTAAGTGGTCCCTCTTTGTGGCAGCATGTAATACGTATCGTTATGATACTTGTCTGCGACCATTTCCACCTATGTATGTCAAAAATGAATGCAAGGATATAGAAACTTTGGTATAATACCTAAAAATATTTTCTGTATATTTTAAAATTAATGTAGATTATTAATCTTCAAAGAAACTATATACATTAATGATATTATTAATTATATATTGACTTTGCATATTAATAGAGAAGGACTGTTGAATTGATACCACCGTTGGCAGTTATATTTAGAGAATTACATGAGCCAAACGTATATGCAAATTATGGACCAGCTATAGACTTGCTACATTGGGTATTAATAAGACTGAGAGATCCATACATTAAAAGTATTGATAAGGAGAGTGTAAGTGTTTAAGTATTTACAAAATTAATATAACACCTAAAAATCATCTGTGAGAATGCTAATAAACTCTATTTACAGTATGATTCTATATTAAGCAAATTACCCTCAGAGATGCAAGTTGCTACACCAAATTTAATATTCCAAGTAGTAAGTTCTAAGATATCAACTGCAGAGGAAAAGTGGAAATGTACTGCACAAGGTTATTCTACCTCTTATGCATATCACGGCAGCAGATTAGAAAATTTTCATTCAATTATACATTATGGTCTACAACAGAACATGTGCAAAGTAAAATTAATGATAAAATAAAAAATGTATAATTTTCTCTATACTATTTCAAGTACACAGTATTTTCATCACAATTTTTTTTCTTTTATTTTAGAGGTCACTATTCGGCAAAGGAATATATCTTTCAAGTGAATTAGGAGTTAGTTTACCATACAGTCCAGTAGGCTATGGTTGGGGTGGAAGTGTTCTTGGTAGTGAATTGAGTTGTATAGCTCTTTGTGAGCTTATTAATCATACTGATATAAAGAAGCGTGATTCAGGTGAGACATATATAATTGTTATTTATTATCTATAGAGGATAATTCAATGCAAACTATAGTTCACAATACTCTCTTACTGCAGGAAACACCACACAGAACACATTATCAAATTCATTGTCTGAACAAGTTCCCAATAAATATTATTTAGTTACCAACAGCGACTTAGTAAGAATTCGCTATCTTCTTGTTTACAGCCAAAAATTTAATCCTGCGACAAGGTACAATTTGTTTGATCATCTTTATAAATATTATATATTATGAAAGTTACTGGATTTAAATTTCCGTTTTATTATATTTCAGGAATAACGAAAGTACGGGGCTATTGAAGTGGTTTAGACAACACAAATTATTAACTTTCATGCTTGGTTATGTCATACTATTAGCTTCAGTTGGATTGACACATAACAAGCAAGTAGAAAAATATTATAGATTGTTCTTCCAAAAAACTGGCTTTGATTAGAGTAAGAGAAAAAATTAAACAAAATTTAATAATCTGATTTGATATACATAAATATACATTGTTACTTTTAAATGTTTAGTGTTATTCAGGCATAAAAAATACCTTTAGTTTACATTTTTTATACAGTAAATATTCCTACAAAGGCGTTATTATTTATACCTCATTTTATATAAGCTAATATAAACATATTTGATATGCAAATATTGTATATAATGTCAAATCAATACATAAAGTGACAGACTAAAGATTAATATCTTTTATTACCAAAACATAATAATGTATACATTTTGTACATTAATTATATAAATCCATGTTTTTATGTAACAATAACAGCCAGAAATAGGCACAAATTAAAAAATCGTTTATTGAAGTTACTTTACTGTGACATATGTAATTATAATCAATATTTATAAAAGATGTAACACATCATAATGATTTTTTTTGTACAAAATTAATAATATAAGTATAACAATTATTAATATCTAGAAAGTATTATAGGAAAATTCTCAGTAACTAAGTAATCATCTTCAAATATTATAATAAGATTTACTTCAAACTCTGAAATAAAGCAAAATGCAATATCTTATAGTAAATCAGTATTAAGAAACATATGTCTCTTTTGGGCTTCTTAATAATTAAAAGTTTCTTACCAACTTTGAAATTACTTGTGCTTAAAGTGGGACAAGTAAATAACCTTGGAAATATCATATGGATTGGTATGGGTAAATTCATACATACATTTCCCTCTCCTATTTGTATATTTTGTATTTCTGTTGCTGCAAGATAGGTATGTCATTTGAGAAGAAGTTTATAACTTTGTTTTATGTATATATTGTATTTACCATCTCGTGAATATCCCTCTGCACAGCCACAGGTTTCTACTCTCACCAATTGCAATTCAATTGATTTTATAACAGCTTCACAATATTCAATTACTACCTTGAATACATAAATTATAATTACGCAAAACTAAAATTGGATGAATTAATATTAAATTATGTTTTTTGAGTGGCACTTTTACCTCGCCTTTAAGAGGTTCAGAAAGTTTACAGTACAAAGAGTCTAATCTTCCTGAAACGCAAAACCTTGGGACATTAGCTTTATCTCTTGTATTTTGCAAGGACTCTGGTGTTATCTTAAAGAATACAATTTTACTGTGCTCTTTATCAGTTTTAATACTGACTTTATCTTCCACAATAAACTCTAATGTCTGGCTTACATCCTTTGCAAGAAAATTTCTTTTTATATCACATCTTATTAAATATTGTATATTTACAAAAACTCCATGATATGTTTCATAAAGTGTTTTTTTTCCTCTTGGTTTCAATGTTAATTCAAATGGTATTTCAAAAGGTATTCTACTGCTTGGTATCTTGCCAGGAGGAGAAACATCTAAAGTATATTGTACTAATTGGATAGGCTGCAAATATTTATTTTTTATTTTCATTTATAGTAGTAATACATAATATAAAGTAAGACAGAAAAGAAGTTGAAAACTAACTGACCTTTACAGAGTTATAAAATGCTTCCAGAATACCAACATTTTTTGAACTTAACTGTAAGTTAACTGAACCCTCCATTGTGAGAAATATACCATCGTGTTTTATGTCTGAATTTGTTTGTAATAATATAAGCCCAGCGACAGTCTCCTACAACATAACCTCAATGTTGCTATCTGTCATTACCGTATATATTGTAGAAGAAATAAAACAAACCCCTTCATGATATATTTTACTGGCACGTTTCAATTTTATGTCTATGTTAATAGACATGATTGATAGTTTTCTTCTTGATTTATAGGCTACAATATATATAAAATACTAGCATTCACATCATTGATAACAAACTGATGACAGTTGATACTTATATGCGAACATACAATATATGGCATATCCATATCTTTGCATCATTTTAGATTTTGCGTATACTTGAGAATATATTGCATTAATGTGTTATAATGCTTAATGAAAATTAGTTTATCACAAATATATCAATAGATACATATACTATAATTAAACTATAAATATCAAAACTGTTAACGAAGAGCGATATTCAAATAAACTACTTTATTTGCAACAAATTTAAACATTGAAACGTCATAATAATTACTATTGCGTTTCGTGTTAATCGTTTATGAATAAAATAAGACATACTACAAGTATTGCTTGACAAAATGCGGTTAATTCCAATATTTTTAAAATCACGGAAAATGTGTATCAAAAAATTTAGAAAAGATTTCGAATGAAATAAAAATTATCCATAAGTAATAATGTAATACGCAAATAAGACTCTATACAAAATTAATATTGAAATATGTTTAAATTTGTAGTATTCCCTCTTAAAAGTAAAGTTTCAATTAAAAAATACAACTTTTCGCGCCATTTATATACGTATGTACAGTCCGCGCGCGCTAAGAAGTCTTCCGGAAGGAATGCGGGTCGTATTGGTCAGAATTCACACGTATTGTCGACTCTAGCACGCTATTGGCTAGAACGGTCACACAGTCTAACCGCCTTGGACGACAAAGAACAGTGATTGGTCCTAACGACAGGCCCCTCTTGCCCCTATTCCGTCCCGAGAGATTTCTTAGCGCGCGCGGACTGTACATACGTAGCCATCTACCAAGGGTGAACTTCCGGCAAAGCAGCTAAACAAATTCAAACCGTTGAGGTCGTTATTACGAGAGGTGAACGTTGTTTGGCAAGCATCTAAGAGAACAAGACAGAATTTTGAGAGAATTATTTTTTGGATTTAAGAAGGATTATTTTATAAGAAATAATTATGGCTTTGCGAAATCGACCCCTCCTGATGGTAAGTAAAAAATATTTACTTTCAAGAATTTAGCTTCGTAGAAAATTATCTTCGTTGAAATGTTTAATGAGGGGAGGTCAGTATGATGGGGTAACGGTCTCTGCCTGACATCTTTAAATGCCCTATAATATTTTTAAAGGCTTTAAAGAAGATGAACAATATTTCAAGCATGTGTTTCTTTATTTCACAAAATCGTTGCTCGACCTTTGAAAAGTATCGATGTTACAATCATTTACATTTTTCTAAACATGCGCGAGAACCTTTTTCATTTGAATTTGTCTCGTAACTGATTTTCTTTTGTAGTTTTTTTTTTTTTTCTAAATTCTATTCCATCGAAAATATTCACAAATATTTATTCTTCCTGACCTTTCTATCTAATAATAGCGCAAAAGTTTTATTTTATTTTTCAAATAGAATTAACATTAAATTTAAATATATATATGTACAAGTAATTATATTTTTGAAGACATGTTATACTCCATTTTAAAAGTAGGTTTATTTACATTATGTTTACTCAAGCTTCTACAAGGTCACTTATATAAACAATATATTTAATTTAATATATGCATAAAAAATATATCATTAAGGAAGAATTATTTATATAATTTTATTTTATTTCATAAAATTTCATATTTTTTCAATTTACATCAGTTAGTTTCATGTCCTGGCTTATGTGATCATTAATTTAAAAAAATAAAACATAATTACAGAATGTCAATAAGGAAAATGTTATAAATACAAAATCATCTATTACCACAAAAACAACAATAGTTAAAAGAGCTGTGTTTGGAGAGTTGGGTAATAAAGTGAATACGCAAAGGGGAGTGGAGCCTGTTGATAGAACTAGTTTATTGCTAAAAGAGAAAAAACCGATACTTTGTAAGCAGATTAATGTTAAACAAAATGAGAAAGTACTAGAAAAAATAAAAGAGAAGCCTTCTAAAGTACAAGAAAAGCCACGAGTAAAATTAATTAAACCTTCAATAAAAGTTCAAGGCTCTATAGAATCTAATCCTGTAGAAATAAAATCATCAATACCTACGATACCTGCAATACCTACAACAAAGGAGACAAAATCATTTTCATCCGATCTCATAACGGTTGAAGACATAGATGAAGAAGATAAAGGAAATCCAATTTTAGTTTCTACGTATTGCAATGATATATACGAATATTTAAGAAGTCTTGAAAAACAATTTCCTGTTAAAAAGAACTATTTAACTGGGCAGGAGGTGACCCCAAAAATGAGAAGTGTACTTATAGATTGGCTTATTGAAGTTCACCAACAATTTCATCTTATGCAAGAAACATTATACCTTACTGTTGCCATAATTGATCGATTTTTACAGGTTTGTTTCTCAATAAATTATATGGACTTTCTAAATAAATTGAGTGACCTTTATTTTTTATTAATTAATACACTATAACTTTTTCTAACAGTCGTTCCAGACTATAGACAGGAAAAGATTGCAGCTAGTAGGGGTCACAGCTATGTTTATAGCTAGTAAATATGAGGAAATGTATTCACCAGATGTAAGCGATTTTGAATATATAACTGACAATGCATACACAAAATTAGAAATACTACAGATGGAATTACTCATTGTAAAAACTCTTGATTATTCCTTTGGACGACCTTTACCACTTCATTTTTTAAGGAGATATAGTAAAGCAGGGAAGGTAATAATAGATAACAATATGATATACAGTGTTATAATTCAACATATTTGAAATTTTTCAATTGTTACATTTATTTTCTTGTTTTGAATTAAGGCACTTCCCGTACATCATACAATGGCCAAATACTTTTTGGAACAGAGTTTAATACATTATGAAATGTGCCATTATCCACCAAGTTTGATTGCAGCTGCAGCTATATATTTGGCATTCATGTAAATATTGTATCTAAACGTTATATTAGTTATTTCCCACAAAAAGTTTTTTTCAACAAAAAATTGTTTTTATAGAATTCTTGGTACTAATGAAGAAGGAAGTCCAAATAAATCTATTTGGACAAATACTTTGGAACACTATAGCACTTACACCAAGGAAGATATATTACCTCTTGTGAAGGAGATAGCTGTCATTATAACAAATGCAGATAAAAGTAAATACCAAGCTGTAAGGAAGAAATATGTAAATGCCAAATTTATGAAGATTAGTATTCGTCCAGAACTTAAATCACCAACTATAATTGCTATGGCGATAGAAAGCAAGCAAACTTAGGTCTTGTATTATAGTGTATGAATTATAACGAACAAAATTACCGAGGAATTCTTTATCTATTCTATGTCAACAAACTGAATAATTATGACTTTCCATCTAATGTTATGATTATACAAGGACAGTATTGTCTTAAAAATAGATTAAATTATATAAATAGGTACTGACATATGTTACTTGGCTATTAGACATTTACACACAACTTGCTTTTGGAAGCTTGCAGCCTCATTTATACAAATGTGTGTTATATGTATTTAGGAGAATTATATATCATAATTTTTTAGTATAAGCATAGAAAGAATGCATGCGAATATAGTCAAGGAGAACATATTTTGGACTGCTATAATAATAGGTAGCACGAAAAATCTTAGCAAATAGCATTTGATAGTGAAATATTTAACTGCATTTTAAGTTTTATCTTTGAATCGTTATGAAAACTTTTGTTTCTTTTTTATATATATTAGGACTACATATCTTTTAACATTACTATTTGCGGAATACATTAATATTTCACAAATATATTTTAATTTATACTTTTATAAAAATGTATTCATAAATGTCTTAACTCAAAAAGTCTTACTATTTCTTAAGTCAAGTATAGCAGTTCTTATGTATTCTATATATTGAAAATTGTATAAATTTATGTACGGGGAAATTTAACTCAGAAATAAAGTACAATAATTTTCAAATGTAATGTATATCTCTTATGAAAATCTTAAATGTATATAATGTTTAAAGAAAATATATATACATATATTAGTTTATATGTCACTATTTATATATTGTATTACAATGAGATCAATTTGATTGTAAATAAACGGATTTTTGTATCACATTAGAAATGACGTAGATTCTTAAAAAATTATAATTTCTGAACCATTAGTTAGTTAATTTATAGTACAGTTCATAATGAAATTATGTATATTATTATTGTCTACGAATATACATTTGATATTGAATTTTTTTTACAAATTATGAGTTCTCTTGAAAATGGGGTTTTCAGTTGTAAGACATAAAAAAAAAAAAGTAAATTATAATTAATTTGATACAACTATATGTTATTTATTTAATAGACAAAATTATCTTTAAAAAATATGTAGGTGTCCTGTAGATACGATTTCTTCTGGTGCATGCATCATGTGCGATTCTACAAAATGTGAATTATTTTTTTAATTAATATGTAATTCCCATTGAAGTATTGGATTCTTATTGAAAACATACCGAATAATTTCTGTGGTAGAAGAGTATCTTGATGTTGTTTTGATATACAGCTGTCTACTGAATTCTACAAATAACATCAATCATAATAAAATGATTATCATTTAATATATTGATGAACCTCATCAACTATAACATTAAATTAATAGTCATTATTATATGTAACTTACTATTTCTGAAAAACTTGTAGGTGCAGATTTATCCCAAATTTTATGTTTATTCTTTTCTATAATTTCATTAAAATTTTTTATACAATTTTGTAACTTTTCAGCACTCTCATCATCATTAAAATATAATAACATTTGCGTTAGTAGATCCAATTCATCTGTATGCAAAATAGTTTAATTATAAACATATATAGCTACTTCTATTCTTTTATTGTTGCTTCGTATACGTACCTTTTTGCCTATAAGTTTTGGTTATAATTTCATGTAATGCTCGCATTAATCCTAAATCTTCAAACATACTTCCCTCCCTCATACTTAAAAGTTTCCTCTCTTGCTTACGACGATTTTTACTAGATCTGTAACTCCTCCTAGAAAAATGATATATTTATGTATTACCATTTTAATTTTATCACATTACATGGACTCTATTTATTTTACTTGGATGTTGTAGATATTCTCGATCCTTGACTGCCAATGGAACCCGTAATGCTACTGGTATCACTGAGATAATCGTTAATTCCTTTATTTGATATTAAAACATCGTCATTTAATGCGTCATCACAAATTTGCGTTTGCTTATGTATCATTTCTATTCTTAGTGCCATTAGCCGAGTTTTATATTTCTCAAAATCTTCTTTGTTCTTAATAATTTGCGTCATAGTATGTTCTGCGTGTTCTTGTATACCGGGTTTAATATGTGTTTCTACACAGAAAACATTATTTAAAGCTGACATATAATTCATTTATTTTATGAACTAAATGTTTATATTTTGATTTTCAGACTCACCAAGTAAATCTAAACGGTGCATATTGGTAGCTATTCTTGTAGCATCTTTCCAAAGTTTGCCATCACATAAAATTGTAACAGCTTCTTCAGGTTCATTTAAATAGAATATTAATATTTGGGCAGCTTCAAAATATCTTTTATCTTCACACAATTGTATTTGAAGCTCCTTATACAGGGCACGTAATTCTGCAGGACTAAGTATAATTTTTACAAATTAATAACAGAAAAATAGATAAATAAAAATAGAAATAATTCTATATCTTTACCTTAAATTAAGTGAAGCAGAAACAATAATGGCTTCTTGCCAACAACCAGCTATTTTATATGCATTTAATGCATTACTATAATCATTTGCTTTGTGAAACATTATAGCTGCTTCTTTGTGTTTACTTTTATCTAATAGATATTTTGCATAAATATGTGCTACTTCTTTATATTCTTTACTGTCTTTTTTAAACAATTTTAATCCTTTTATATACAAACTCTGATTCTGTATTAAGTTCAAGCATTCATTGAACCTTTCTGTATCTTTTGATATATGATTTAAGGCAGATTCATATCGTTTAAGATGCAGGTCAATAGAATATTTCATAAAATTTTCATCAAGCTTTTTCAAATCATTTAAAAATGGTACATATTCTTTGGGATCTTTTTGTGATTTTGATGCAATGAACATTGTCAACTCGAAATCATACATACCTAAAGCTGTATCAAAAAGAACATTTACATCTACCAAGTATAATAAATATTTTAATGCATCTTCAGCTGATATGCTTTGTGCAACTTCTTTAGATTCCAAAGCCTTTATTTTTTTTAATTTTTCGAGTGCACCTTCTAAGCCTTGTTTTTCCCTTTTTTTAACTAGACTGATTAATATAGGTTGTATAAAATGATCAGCATCTTGTCTGCCTTCAAGAATGTCTCTTAGTAAATCACAAACCAACACAATTTTATTTTCATTATCAGAAGTTTGTTTTTTGTTATTCAAATAACAATTTGAATAAATTGTAGAAGTAACATCTTCATTTTGTAATTCAGTCAAAAATAAACTGAGCCACTGTGGATTTGCTATATCTTCAACAAACTTATTTACATTTTGCAGAAATATCTGTGGGTCATAATCATATATTAAATTCAAATTAATACGTTGTTTTCTCATAAGGTCAAATGCAGCCAAATATTCACACTTTTTTAAGTGTTCCCCAATAATATACAGTGATAGCGCTCTAGGCTGAATACATTCCAAATTACCTCGAGGCATTTGCAAAATAGTTTTAGAGTCATTTGGAAGAGCTATGATTAGAAAAGATCCTCTCTCTATTCTCCTTACATTTAAATCTGCAAGTGTTTTTAATTAGATGTATAAAATTGAGAGAAATATCTTTAATTGGAGTAAATGTTTTATAATTTACACGAACCTTTAACTGATTGTTCAGAGAGATTATTTTCCCATGGTTTAATAGTTAAATTTTGTTTAGATAATTGCTCCAATCCTTCTGCATCCAAAGTAACACATATTAGTGTATGTTGTGTAGTTGTAAGAAGCAAAAATTTTGGATGTAAGAAGAAACTAGTGATATTATTTGCAATTTCTTTACTATCAATTGATAAACGATTGCCATATGACAAAGATAATATTACATGTTTTGTACCAATTTGTACCACACTAACTTTGTGAGAAAATAGTGGTAACTTTATACCAATGGAAACAAATTCATTATCTTTATATTTTAAAACAGAACCTTCTAATATTATGAAAGCTTCTTCCGTATTAGGGGAACAGATTATATGTTCAATTAAGCCGTCCATAATGTGTGTTTGTCTAATAAACAAGTAAATGCATAAATTATATACATGATATGTAATTTAAGCAGCATTGTAATGAAATATATATTTGAATTGTTTATACATACTGTACAGCAACATGACTCTCTTTCAAATTTAAATTCATTACACAAAGAATACTTTGATTTTCTATTGAAATAGAACTCAATATAATATTTTCCTTGAACCACAAGAAATGTTGCATAATAGGTATAGCGTTTTTAGTGTCAAATGTTGGTACATCCCATTTAATCTCACACATGCCTATTCTCTCATATTCCAGATTATTCAGATCCTATGTAATAAAACTGTTCTATATAAAATTTTGATAAATTTATTGTAACACGATGAAATATTATAATTAAAACTACGATATATACTTACATGTATACATTTAAAAAATGCCAATGTATTATTTCCAAGTACACAGAAGAAGTCATTGGAATCTACCCTTGATTCTGGGTTTTTTACATTTGGTGCAAAAACAATTGCATTGATTGGTTCTGGACATTCTAAAGACTGATGTCCCATTGGAGGTGGTATTATACCAATTTTAAATCCTGTTAATAAAGCTTTTTTTCCATCAATAACAGCAACTACTCCTTTATCTTGTAGACTTTGACCCTGACTATGATTAATGGTCCAATGAAATGAATAAGTCAAGACATTCTGCAGTGTAAGCAGAATTAATGTTTTTCCACATGTAATTCCGGAGCTCCATGTACCATATAATAATGGATTGTCTTTAAAGAAAGTAAATGTATGTTTTAAATACCAGTGATAATTATTTTCTGTCCATAATTGTAGTATGGTAGTATTGTCTATAGTCTGTTCACACCAAATGGTTAAAATATCTGAATCCGGAGACCAGAATATTTCTTTTACCTGTAAAATGTAGTTTTCATTAATTATAAAGTTATTGTTAAATATAAGTTATTAAAATAACAATAAACTTACTATCAGATTTCTCTTGTCAGATGGAAGTGAAAATTCTCTATGTTTTAAACCATTCTTTTCAAAAAGGGATACTACATGTTTATTAATAAATTTCTGTGTTGTAGCAATTAAGCTTCCAGAAGGTTTCCAAGACAATGACTCTTCCATATTATTTGATAATTCACTTGTACATTGCAAGATGCCTTCCCTGCTAAAAATCTTAAATTGACGTGTGTCATGGCCTTTTTGTATGAAACTCACAGCAAACAAAGAACCATCGCCTCTCCAAGTTATTCTAGGTCGTTCATCATCAGAATCATTTTTATTTATTTCTACTGATTTAACAACTGCTGCAGCTTTACCCATTGATCCATGAAACTGTGTTTCCTTTTTACCCCAGCCAACCGTTATAAATTGCTTTTCTCCAAAACTGGATGCTTGCAAATCTACCTATGATATATTTATATGTACTTTATAAGTTCTGATTCATATCCAAATACAAACATAATATATAAATTATAAAGAATACCTCTGATATTATATCAAAGCTAGATACCATAGTAATTACAATATCATTTGCTGTCACTAATGTAATAATTTCATGATCGGGGCTTAATTTTATACAGTTTAAGCCTCCATCTATTTGCGTTACCAGTTCACATTCTAATCCAGAATCAACATTTATTGACATTAAGTCACCATTTTCGTATGCACAATACACTTGCTGTGTTATACTAGTATATTCTAATCCAATGATTTTCTTGTTTGTTTCATTGTTAATATTAATAGAAATTATTTCACGCTCTTGATCAGAGGGAATTATGTATAACAGATTTTGTAATACAATATACAAATCATCATTGTTTGGGTTAATGGTACATGGTATTCTCGAATTCCGCAAACTGCATGAGATTTCATTTTCTAAAATTTCCAAATTGCGACAGCTTTGTCGGGACACTGCCAAATTTTTCATGTTTTTAATGATTCAACTTTAAGATAATTAAAAATAACCACAAATGTTTTCTTATTAACCATAGACTCTGTCACATGGCGCACACCGGATCAACCGGATCACATGGTGAGCATAAACTTTGTAGATTATAGAGAAGAAATGGACTTCATCAACATATATAAAGAAATCGGGATAGAGGAGAAAATAGGTTTGGGCGGTAAATTTGAAATTTTTATAATTTTGAATACATTATTTATAAAAAAAACCATTTTATTTTACAGTATATATATATATATGTGTTTGTTAATTTTACCTTATGCTTACAAGTTCTTTTTATAATCCATTTTTCTCTATATAATCATTAAATTGTTTCAAAGTATTCTGCATATCCGCATACCCTGAAAGGCTACAAGCTTCCTGCAAACCTAACCATTTATATGCTTGATGTTCGCTAGACATCCTAACAGATTTATTAGGATTTATAAGTTCTGCCAGCCAATATATAACAATTTTGGGCATGCCATTAACATTATATTGTAATTCTATTTTAGCGTCTTGAAAAATTTTTAAATCATTTTTTACAAATCCAGCTTCCTCTTCTGTTTCACGCAGTGCAGTTTCAAAATCAGATTCTCCAGGATCGACGTGACCTACAAACACTCACACTTTTTTCTGTTATTGTATAAGAATCTTATCAGAAATATTTTTTATCATTAAGAATGTTAAAACAGTAGTATTACAAACAGACCTTTGGGTGGTGTCCAATGATGTTCTCCGTATGACGTCTGCATAAGCAAATATTCTACCGAATCTTGAATTCGACGAAAAATGACGAAACCACAGGCACGTTTTGGTACAGGCATATTTCCATATATCGAACGGCTATCGGTAGAGCATCACTATTACTACCTTTGGAAGACTTACGTGTATGTAAAGTATGGTAGTTAGATAGCCTATGCGCAGAAATTTCTGCGCATCGTCTAACTTCGTGTAAGGCGTGTGATAAGCTGTTTATACACGATGTGTCTATGCGCGTCTAATGAAGACGCTTCAAAATTATTATTTAAAATTGATTTTATATTAAAAAGAAGCGAATGGTTTCTCCTACGTGGCATTTTTAGCGTATAAGCACTGACACGCTGAAAAACTTGATTTTCCAATCAGGTTCTAAATTATTATTTTTTTTTTATATTACAATACCGCAAACCGAAACTGATCGACTCGAGTCGTTCAATCGTTTCAAGATCTATAAGGAGAAATGCTTTCGTTTAAGAGAAGCCTGTTCTATGATAAAAAAAGTAATTTATTATTTTACTTCGAATATATAATATAGGTATATGTGATCTACAAACGAAAATAGATAAGAGTTGTGTATTTTTAAATGACATTCTTAATTCTTTTCATTATGTACCTATAGTGATGTATTGTTAGAAATAAAAAAACAAATTATTTTAATCATAAAGAATATATATCGAGCACAAAGTTTAGTTATCCCTACCGTTGTAGCATTCTAGTCTACATTAATGTCTATAAAAATGCTGCTAAATTGAAAAAAAGTATCGCTGAAATGTTCTTGTCCGCGAATAATAATATTATACGATAGAATACGATAGAATCTGTCACGTGGGAGAAAGCCCAATTGTATTCAACTTTAGTGCGGCATTTTTAAAAGAAATCTTGATTGGGAAACAATGTATGTTACCATTTTATTATAAACATTTTTGCTACAGTTGGCTAGATACCGATCACCAGAAAACACTTAGCAAAGCTGTTGGTAGTGTGTATCTATCTACAGAGGCTGACGTGTATGTATGTGTGTGTTTGTGTTTGTATGTCGCATGTAATATATAATTTTTCCACCGGCGAGAGCGGCGCGAAGGCACGCCCGGTGGTTGTATACGTGTGCGCATGCGTGCAGGGTGTAATTTTTCTTCGGTTTTTTTTTTTTTTTCTTTTTAACACAGCTGCATGGACAACACAGATTTTTTTGGGGGGCAGATATATTTTTTGTTTGTTTGTTACACGGCACTTACATACAAAAAATCACAATACTTCTCCGCTACCACGCCAATTTAAAGAATTTTAGTGTCATCCATTCAGCTATATACAGTTGTTCATAGTAATTTACGTTAAAATCATATTTTTTTTTTTTTTTGCTCTTAAACTTATATTCATTTCATGAAAGCGTTAATAATTAATTTATACATTTATCTCGTTAAAGCAAGCGAGCGGAGGGTCGGTGTATGTATAGATTACATTAGATAATCATTTTCCTAATATGTTAGGGATATACCGTTTAACGCTATTAAAGAGCCTTACATGTTTAACATTAATAATAATTATACTATCGTAAGGTATATTTCTATGTTGTCACCTTGTTAAAGCGATCGCATCTGTATTTATTACGGATTAAGTGCGATCGCGATAACACGAGAATATTGTACTCAATGTACTAACCGTTAATGTAGGAATTAACAGAAAAAGAAAAAACCCTCGATCGTATCCTGAGATCTAATTCTCTAATGATGAAGTCCCCGATGGATGCATGTCATTTATTATTACGTCCATCATATCTTAGCGCGACTCCACGCGTGTGTAAGCGCGCGCACGCTTTATGTGTTCTTTTTATTAACATTATATATATATTACACTGTCCTTCGTAATTGGTTCGTAGGATAATTTAGAGAAATGGAACTTGTATGATTATACGTAAAGAGAGTAAGTCCCGATGCCCTTTCTGTATATTCATCGCGTTTAAAGTTTTCCAAGAGATGTTTCGATACAGACTGCCGGCGTCGATACTTAGTTGCTATCAGTCATTTATATCAATTTGCAACACTGCTTACCAAACACAGTGGCCAACGCAGTGCTGTACGTTGAAGTTACTCGACGTTTAGAGCGAGTGTTAGAAACGTGAAAAAATCATTGCATTTGTATTTACGTAAATAAATTAGTCATTGCCTATTATAACATACTTCATTAATCTTAGGCAAATATAAAAAGTTTGATACTTGAATTCCGAGGTGTATTAATATTCTTGGTGTGAGGCTTTCCGTTCGATTAATTTAGTACCTTCGTATTGTATTATTTACACCAAGTCCCTAGTTCGCCTCTACATTTACAATAAGTTCTAATTTCACTTCATCGACCATTAATGCATTTGCGAATAAAAGATTAAATAGTACCATATAGCCAATTATAATACTTAAATTTAATATTATCATAACCTTCGTAGAAATAACAGATCTTGTTATTAATAATAATAATAATAATAATAATAATAATAATAAGGTCTAGGTATATCCCAACTTTTTTGAGAATGAAGTACTTGTGTATTATTCACATAAAACATGAGTTGTCACTTGGTGATATTCTTAAATTATGTTAATAGCTCTTTTTCTTCTACCTTTGTAGTACTGTATCGAATATTATTCATATTTCATGGTAAAAATAAAAATGTTAATAATAATTATTATGAATTAATTGGCTAATATCTAGAGTGCTGTGTATTTTCAAACTTATAGTATAGATAAAAAAGTAAAGCATCATAAAAATGTCTGAAAAGTAAATAGCTGTGCACTTGCGCAGCATTAAAATAGTTCGATTTATTATTTGTTACTGATTGGTTATAGCGATGATAATTTCTTATTAATAGATTGCTACATATTTTTTCATGAGTTATTAGATTTGGTAAAGTATTTACAGAGATACCCCACTTATAACATTTTATATATGAAACATAATTTAAGTTAATAGTACTGTGAAAAAATTCTCTGGACATTGTAAGTGTACCGCATGTATGTTCCCAAAATCCTTTATATTTTATTAAAACGTACGAACAACATTTTCATTTAAGCAATACCTTTTTCAGAAGGAAGAAGGCATATTTTTAGTATTCTTCGTTAGGCACATTAAAAATATAGTATTGTTTTCTTTTCTATAGCATATATGTAGATTTACTAACGTATTAAACAAAATTTTTTGACATCTACAAAGTGTATTAATACAAAGTTTATAAATATATTTATATCGCTGCAGCCACCTGCAATATCTAGAGAACAATGCCGTATTAATAATACTGTCAGAACTGAAACATGATGCACTTAATTCAAAGTTGTAACTGCCAGAGTTCACAATTAGGGTGTGGGTCAAACTGTAAGCAAAATGCTGATACTTTCACTCAGTTATGCAGATCCATTTGAGAGAAACTAAAGAGTTTAAAACTAATCATGTAAACCGTTGTGTGTAATGCCAGCTTTACACATAAGTTGGTCGGCTAATAGCTCAGCCTTTCTTGAAGTATTATATATGAGCCAACCTAGTTCCATTTGGCACTCAAGAGTATTTGAATATGTATTAGCCATCACGAATCACAGTTTCAGGCTTTCCAAGAATCGTTACAGCATACCTCCAGCACAGTGGAAATCTTGGTGATTTGATCCAATGTCTTCGACTACGATGGAGGAACCGTCAAACAAATATTTCCTGGCTATCAGCTTCGGAGTCTGAGTCCCAGAAGAAACAAAAATAAAATTCCTCGCAGGCTGCCATTTGATGGTTCTCTTCATGAGGGCGTTATGGGTTAGCGCGATTTGCTAGGGCGCCCGTGACTGACAGTCATAGCTTAAGCTCGTCTGCAACTTTGCTGGCAATATTTTTAAAACCAATAGACGTGCCTGAGATGCGTTTAAATCTTACACCATTTAAAGAAAGTCGTGGCAGTTTGCAGACTTCAATTTCCCATTGTACTTGACTGTCTGTTGCAGCATCGCCATATGCACATAATAAGAGGAATCTCTCACGTTGTTCATACTGACATTTGTTAGCATCCAATACCTGTAATTATTATTATTATTATTATAAGTATAAATAAATGAAAATAAAAGTAGGTATGATCATAGACTACAATTTTTCATATTGGTAGGTGCATAATTTTCTACACTAGATGAAATTTGATATAACAGATCAAATATCTTCATAGTTTACATTTGTTTTAAGTAATTTCATCATGTACCTTTCGAATTTCAGACATAATTTCAGTTGGATCTCGACTACTGGTTGTTTTCATGCTCCAAGTAAAGCGAAGGCTGCGTGGTTTAACTTGCTCATCATTAGTGGTAGCTGCACCGCTGTAACAAATGAATGTCTTAACTCTAATCAACAAAAATACTACAATATTATACATTTCTAGTATTTTTACATATTTAATAATAGTATAAAATGGTAATATAGATCTTAGATTATACATTTGCCTTACCATTATAGATATTTCAGTTAAATATTTTATTTATTTTGAATTTCAGAAATGAAAATTATGTTTGTTTTCAAGTATTTTTAAACTGTGTTTATAACTTCAAACAGAGCATTTTAATGAAGTTATTTTCTAATTTTGAAAATGCTATAAATTGACATAATAATTAATGTAATAGACTAGACACAAATAGAATATACATATGTAAATTCAGCACTTGTAAATTGATTATCAAGTCATAACACACGTGCAGTTCATGCATGCTTGTCGCTGTAATTATTAATTCAAAATTTAACAAGATCTAAGTGCAGTATATGTATTTAAATATTAATTTTTCAACATGCGACTTTCACACTAAAACGATTAGCATCTCTCCGCAATAAGTCTTTGCGATAGTAAAAATATTTCTTTCGTAAAAAATATAAAAATCATCATTATTTGAATTGTTCATATTTTTAATTCAATTTAGTTGATTATAAAAGAGAATTGGACAAGAATGATAAAGGTTACAATTTTACATAGAGATAATTTCTTAATCAGAATAATACTTATTTCTATTTATTTTATAGAAACATTATTTCACTTGCAGTAGTTAAATATTCTACTGATATTTTTTAATAATTAATATATGTAAAAAAAAATTTTTTTTTATCACAATTTTAAATATTTGAAATAACATTTTTCTTGCTTATACTTCCATAATTACTTGCTTTACTTCAGAAAGTTGTGTCCAGTTTTGAATATAATGCCTATATGTGGATAATATAACTACTATAAATATATAGTATTTGCAAAAAGAATTACAAAAAGACAGCACATGTTGTATAGCTGAAATTATTGTATACAATTCATGGTAATGAATTACATGATGATAAACACAATTTGGTTTTTGCAAATATGTCTTCTGTATATTAAAAGTATGATTGTACTTGCAAAGGAATATTTTAAAGATACACCACTGTGCTGTGTATTGAACGTTGTTTATAAAATTACTCTGAGCAATTATTTACAATTTTCATTTAAAGAAAATTATGAATTTGTTAGTGATAAGCACGTATATATGAACCTGCTTTACAGACCTGTAATAATGTATGTACTATATAGCATGTATCACTGTTATTTTTTTTTTAATATTTTATAAAAGTGCCAAGTTTAGTTTACAATCACTAATTAATATGATAAATGACTAGTATTTTTTTACTATATACTAAAATGCAAGAAACAGTTCCACGTTCTTTAATAAAGTAACATATCTTAAATTATTAATTGTATCCTATTTTTGAGGCATAAGTAAATGTCAAATATTGCTGCTTATAATATGAATAAATTTTCATTATTAATTTGATTTAAGCACTAAATAATGTAACTCATAAATTAAAGATTGGACGCAAGTTTAGGAGAACAAATGCAAAACAGGATATGGACTTTGGTATTATGGTATGCAGCAACGTACCTCACTACTGGGTGCTTGGGGGGTACGGATGGGTCCATGGGGCTGAAATAACAAAACAAAGGCAGTTGCTAACAGACACTGAACATGATAAATCAATTAAATTTTCATACGTATAACCACCACCATTCTAGTAAAATTTCAGAATTATTGTAAGAATTATGATGTTATTAATTTGATATTATATGAGAAAATATTTGAACTTAATGATATAAAGACAAGCACTTATTTTTTGATAATTTTTTCAAAAATCACTCATTACCCTAATACATCATACTTCTCACGAATGTGGAAGTTAAGATCTTGACAGTTATATATGTCAATTTTTAATATATTTATAAATGTCGAGTTACAACAATCACTATGCGAACAGAAGAGAACATTTACACAGTATGGCCATTACCCCTTAAATGAAGCAGATTTACACACAGCACTGCTAGCAGGATATATGCAAAACGAACACAAAAATAATTTGTCTTGTGTAAACTAAATATTCCTTTTGATAGAGGATTTAGAAATAAATTGGTACAACATATACAAGACAGTTTAAACATATTTATTATTATGAAATTATTACTATCATTGCTTCTTAAAATTATTAAATAATTTCTCTATCCTGTGTTACAAGCTATTTACTGCCCTCCATTTTACAAGATCTAAGCTAGTACTTTTAAATTAGAATTTTTAAATAATGGATTGATTATAATTAACCGAAATTGCTAAGGATCCTCTGGATGCTTGGACGGGTGCACAGTTGGAGTGCAGCAAACAGCATGGTCCTTTACAGGTCTATCATATTTATATATCTTTCATATAAATGCTTTCACTGCATACTTTTTTGCATATACACATACATATATGTATACATGACATATGTATAGATATATGTATATGCATATGTATATCTATATGTATATATAGGAGGATCTAATGATTTAATATCTCTTTCATCACTCACTGTCATACATATTAATCTACCGGGTGGCCTTAGGTATACAATATTACTTTTTTTTTACAATATTCTACAATCATTTATATGTTTTATATAAGTAAACACAACGAAAATAGTAAATATTTTATCTTTAACAGTATGAAATGCATAATGGAAATGCAAGATATTAAAGTAATTGTCAGCACAAAAAAGAACTCATTGCACAGTCTTGAGTGAAACAAATGCAGTATGAATTAGAATAATATGCGAAATGATAAGCAAATGTGGTTCTTTTGATATTTTTCTGCTGAGCTGTGAAGATACTTAAGAATTGTGTATACAGCATATCAATATCATCATGCATTTAAAATGAAAATGAAAGTGGTATCTCACACCATCCTGACATGTTAAACTTAATGTATCTAGTAGCCCAAGGCCACTCTGTAGAATTTTATAAATAACCTTGTAATAACAATTCTGTTTTGCTGTAGAATTGATACATTATATTCTATTATCAAGTTATTAAGCGTTCAGTTTGTTTTAAAAATTGAAATGATTAACATACCAAATTTTCATCTAGTCAAATGTGCGAAATATACAATATCAAATGGAAAAAGGCACACGTTTTTGACAATCTTACAGTTCTCTAAGTTCTGTGATTATATGTTGAAAATAAAAAATGCACTTAAAATTGTAGAAAGTTTATACATTTATTTATATTAATTATTTTTTAAAGAATAATTTATAGAACTTTGTTTATCAACAAAAGCGTTTAAAGAAAATTTAAATTTTTTTACATAATTGTTAATATGAGTACATCCTCCGCTTATGTATTGTATATTTCTCCAGTTAATGAGATATTATCGATCAGGATATATTAATAATCATAAAAATAAATGAATAATGTATTATTCATGGCCTTTCTGTGTTAAGTTAATATTCTACTAACATAAGATGCTGTATTCCAAATGATATAAGGATCGAATGAATGTTCATTAATACAATAAATTAAATAAAATGTGAGTAATGTTGAATTGTTGGCGATGTAATCAAATAGTGTGTTTATTTTTACCTTATTAGTTCGTTTTGAGATCAATACTGTAATATTATATTACCAACTGCTTGTAAAGCTGTACACTCTTTTAGTATTTATTTGATATAATATAAATATACATGTCTTGTAATAGTTTGCTATTTGATTACACTACCACTATAGATTTTTGTCAAAATATAAGCTATTATTACACTGTGAGTGAAATCGTACACTCTCACAGTAAACTAGGAAAATAAAGTGGAATTCTTCGCATACATTTTACAGTATCTCACCCCTGTCAAAGGTCAAGAATCAAATAAACCTACTCCTGGCACTATACCAATGAAAAGTATAAATGCTTTTATTAATATCGACTAAGAAGTATAGCAATAAATTGCAATCAATCAACATGATACAAATACCCCCAAAATATAAAATCTAATATCGATTCTTTCTATACTATAAGAATTTACAAAACAAAGTTTAGCAAAATGATTATGATAGAATTTAGACATTGTGACTTTATACATATTATTTAATAAATGCAAATACTGTAATTACACTTTCCACAATGTCATTGCAATATGTACATACATACATAGAATATTATTATATATATATGGGAGAATACATATTCATTTCTTTGAAACATCATTTTCTTCAGACTTAGGGTAAAGAATCAATATCAGGATTTTTTTTGTCAATTGCTTCATTGATACTATAACTTTTCTTTAATTATACAAAAGAATCGATATAAGAATAATGTATAAAATATTATGAAAGACTGAAATCAATATTGCATTATAAGATCGATGTAAACTCAAATACAAATTCCACGACATTTTCAAAAAAAAAGGAATCTATGCTGGATATCAACAAAAAATTCATATGACTAACTATTAAATTAATGACACAATACTTTACAACCATTGCAGTTGTAATATAATCGTAATTTGCATTTTGCGTTTCAAGATCGTTACAGAGCACTATAAATATTATAAACCAAAAGAATATAACACAAGGAATACTTCTCAAGATAATGATCACATTCTAACATTTAGGTATTATTGTTATCCAACACATTTTCCCCCAAAATATACTACATTGTTATAAGATGTACATTATTATTCTATATTTCATTGTAACTCTAAAAGCTTGTTCAGAAAAAAATTAAAAGAATACAGTATTGGAAGTCGCACTTGGCCATTCAACTAGATTACTTTGCTAATAATGGCTGTATTGCTGTAGAGTGATATTCGGCACGTGGCTCGCTCTCATTTCTGCTCGAGGGAAACAAGGCGAGACTTCACTCTTCACTTAGGAATCCTGTCAATGTATGAACAATTATATGTATTCTTCTATTTTTACGATTGTCTCCTTAATGTTGTTAGTATCAATACACCATTCTCCAAAGTTGAATTTCGCCGTTTGTGGTGGACAGTTATGGATAGTTTTTAAAATTGAATAACAAGCATCTATAATTTGGAATTATCTCGGGGTCGAACATAGCGCATACATTCTCGTATGCTGATAATAAAAATGGAAGATTTTAATGCATCCTCTATTAATGATTTACTGTTGTTGAAAAGTTTATAATTTATACTTTTGCAACTTGGAACAAAATAAAGATACAATATGTAGTATTTTTTTAAACAAAGAGTTGTTCTTTTCTTTATAATTACAGTAACTATTTTGTAATTGTTTGAACAGATAAATTATATCCTTAATGTTCTTGTTCACAGCGGTAAAAACATTTACTGTTTACGTTTTGTAAGTGAATAACATGGAACATTTGCAAAATTTTTCAAAGTCAAATACTCCACGTCGAAACTCATCTAAATTATCATGCCATGTTAAATAGAGTCATGAATGGTCCAAACCTTTTCTTCTCAGGAAAAAAGGTATAATATTTGTTATGAAAAACGTATAAAAATATCAGGAAGATTATATTTTTTAGATGATCGACGTAAAGTGCACATAGCAGATTGGCAGGCTGAATTAGAAAAGGCACAGATTTCAGTGCTATACCTAAGTACATAAGGCGACTTCCTGTATGATGACTTCAGGAAGACTAATTTTTAATACTTTCAATTGTGTGTATATGTGTGCGCGCGTGTGTGTGTTTGTGTGTATGTGTGTGTGTGTATATATATATATATATCCATATATATGTAAATTATTCGCTTTTATATACTACCCCACGCGTGGTATTTATCAACGTGTAAAAGTCACTAAAGGAGAAGCTGTCCTTTTTTTTGATGAACCACAGAATAACAAAGCTGAATGTCACCAAGATCATCCACTGAATCAATACACATTACTTCGTCGTTTTATGACTATTGTGAGTCGACAGTTTGTTTAATTTAGGTGTGTTGGATGTGTTTAATTTATATAAGACAATCAGCATACATGATTGTTAGGACTTGTATCTGTATGGCCTTTTTGCTTGTTGGAACTTCAGACGAAGCCAAGTTTATTTTGTTCATGTCCTGCATCATAGAATATACTAGTATAAATTAATCAGTGAATAACAATTTTATTGATGCATCAATGGCTATGGTTCTACAAATCCTTATATATAAGTTTTTTGTAATACTCTGTACTATAATAAAGATGAGTACAGTGACCATTTCATGAAAGTTAACATTTCAGTGGTATCTGAGTTATTCTTGTTATTCTGTGGCCTCACATCCTCAGTTGTAAGTATTTATGTGTACCTTTATATTCATTATCACTTCTTATTCGAATGTGCAATAATAATTACGTCCCATATAAATAATAAATCAAGGATATGCCTCGCTACAATCAAGTCAAAAAAGGGATGCACAATGAGTATGCAAGCTGGCCTGAATTCAGCCAAGCAGTACTGTTTTTTTTTTTTTTTTCTTTTCAATGAGCTTTAAGGATCTACACAATGTACAGATTTTATGAAAAAGTGTATGTTAACCATGTTGATGATCAGATACAAAATAGTAAAAAAAATATACAAGAGGATGGGTTAATTGTGATCATTCTTATAAGACAATGAATTCTATAAAACAAAGATTAAAACCTTTTTATTCAGACTCTAACTAAAAGGTGCTAAACTTTATGAAGCATATATTTATGGGACAAACAAGCAATACAAACAGGTGAAAGTGGAGACGCTTGAGGATGAAAATGGTACATATATATGCATGTATAAGTCAATAATAAAACTAGAAAAACGGAATACATGAACTACATGTTTTATGGCTTTCATTGATAATGGTCGCTGCTGGCTCATCAAATTATAAGTAATAATAGTACTGTGTAGTTCTTATAGTATGTATTGTAACAGTATAAGATTTCCAGAAATACATAGTCATTGTGCATCCTTAAAAACAAAAACATCGTCTAGCATGCAAATGATAAGTTCAATTCATATATGAAACTATAAGGCATTTAAAATATATGTTAACTTACCGTTTGGAGAATTTTGAAGACAATTTGGAGAAAAAGGACGGCCTTGCTAGAGGGCTAATCGCATTTGTGTCCTGTGTATGTGTATGACCCTGAAATGTTCAACAATATCAGTATAAAAAGGAATATGTATATGCAATAGTTAAGAAGTAATACTAGAAACACGGTGATATTTATAACTTATATATATATATTTGTTAGCATTAAGAGCTAAATAAAAAATATAAAGAATATTTCATTTTATGTATATCTGTTTATTTTAATCTTTTTGTCTAACATGTATATGTACACGTGCACACAATACACACACTAACCTGAGTATGAGTACGTTGTGCTCTATTCTGCCCAGAATGGAACGTACTACGGCTTGGAACATTTCGAGGAAATGCTGGTGTTGTTGGCGTTGCCAGTCTATTACTTGCAGGTACACCCAAGCTATGAAAAAATATTTATTTTATAGTTAATATTATTTTTTATGACTATTACGTAATTTATATTACACTGTTGTCTTACACATTGCGCATAAAAATAAGTTCTGTGCAGAAATTTGCATATGATTTATTTTTCTTGTAGAGAGATAGAATAATAAAATACACAAGAGTAAAGATAACCCAACTGGAAACCAAACTGCACTTGTAAATTTACAATTGTCTTCGGAAAAATTGCTATAACAATCCATATCAGATAAGCAGCATTCCATATAATTGAGTATAATGTAACAAGCATTTAAGAGATTAATTTACAGTTTTTATATTTTGTTAAAAGATAGTTATCATATTCATACATGCATTAATAAATACTTCAAGGAAGTTAAAATGAGATAGATTGACTGATTAAATCAGTCTAATAAAAAAAATGAAGAATGAATCCAAATGTTAAATGAATTTTCCTTTTAACATGTTATAGTATTTAGGTGCAACGTCGGATATGATTTTCGAAATAATTTATAAATGTAAGAACCTCTGCCATCATGTTTATACATTGATATTAATAAATGAAAATGTTGTCCTTTGTAGTTTTTTGTGGTACTTTAATGTTTCTGTTTAAAATTTCAAAATACTTGGAATATTATCGTTTATTTATCATCTTGATAACAAAAAAAAAAATAGACTAATTCATTTTATAATCTTCCTCGACAGTAATACCTTCAACACTGTCAAACTTATTAGAAATACAGCGTATCTAGAATTATTGTACCATTGCATACATGCATACCTACTAATTGCTTAGTGTAATGTAATAGCATTACGTTTTACTATGCATCTAGGATGCATATAGATGGTAACCCCTTTCCAAAAGTTATTCTAATTTTTATCATGTCTATACAGGGAGTGCACATTTATCGTTGAGGAATGAAGGTGATGCATTATTAAATGAACAAAGGCGAATGAAAATGATGGTATTAAAAAAGAAAACTAAGAATAACAGGAGACATGCAAATGAAAGATACAGGAAAAAGAGCAATGAAAAAATGACCAAAAACTGTCCTAGAGAACCTATGCAGATGATTATTTGAATTATGTAGAAAATCTTGATGTAAACTGTTCAGTAAACTAGAGAAATCTGATAGCTTCATTATAAAGTATACCAATAATGGAAACCTTGATGAGAATTCCTTGTTACCCTAAGAAAGTTAGTGGCCCAATAGAGTAGAAGCAGTCAGATGTATGAAGAAATGTATCTGAACATTTTATAATACAGGAATGTATAAAGGTTGGTCGATAAGGTATAGGGAACCTGTACCTCTGCCTAAGAGGGTCAGCAGTGGCGAGTAAGGAGTTGTGGGCGTTGCGTGGTTGAGGGTCCAGTAGTGAATGGTCGCTGGGAGGTACGCCACTGGAGGAACGGTGACCTGCACTGATGCTCGCAGACTTGGTGTGACCCCGTGTTGGTCTAGTGCCTTCGCCCAGGCTGTGCACAAAACTAATGAACAAATTGCCTGGCCCTACTTTTCTGCATGTTAGACCTATTCTCCTCATTTATAGGACAACAGTACGATACTACCTTAATCCTCACTAATTTTAGCTAAACATATCCTACTGATATCTATGAACTATAAGTATTATATGGAGAACCTAATTAATTTTAATGAAAATAAAAATAATGCAGGTATGTCATATTATAACTTTCTCATGGGTTATCTATATTTCATTAGAACTATTTTTATTTCGATATATTAACATACGAATATTATATGGAAAAATTTGAATATATATGCGTACGTTTTATATGATACGTATACACCTGTTGTTGAAGAATTTGTATGAAAAAAAAAATGTAATGTCATTATGTGGAGAGTTTAGGAAATACAAAAGGATGGAAAAAGGATGAATATAATTGAAAAAAAAATTGTTTGCTAGAAATCACTTGATTCTGCAAATATTTGTATGAATAAGAGAATCAGAATATGACGCTAGAACATAAGAATGATGTATGATGATGTTAATGAATGTTTCTATACACACACGTTCTTAGACCTAAACGTACTTGAAAAATAGAGTACGACATGTGGATGTAACTGTGGTTCAATGTAATTTTAGCAAGCATCTGTACATGTATGCACGTTGAATTAGATTGTTTGCTTAATACATCTGTCAAGCCATAAAGAAAGTGAACTGCAATGACCGTCTGGCAGGCAGCAGCCAACATGCTAGAGCAATGCAACAAACAAATAAACTCCCTGGGCTTTGCTGACAGATTCTGTTATCATCCAAACTTTTTCAAACTCTTTCTAAATTAGTTTAGTACTCTTAACATACAAATAATTAGTCACCTATAGTTAGTAAGATTAAGGATGTTAAATCGATAGAGGTTTCTAAAATTTTGATACACAATGTGAACTTCACTTTTGTATATCTTGTAACAAAATGCAAGAAACAGATACTGGATACTGCGTATAACGTTACCGTTCATTTAATTGACATTTTTTGAGTTAATAACAAAATTTTCAATTCGCTTTGAAATTTCGTGAATATTTATTACATCCAGTATCTTATCAATGGATTATATATTGATAAAGCAAGCTGCCTGAAATGGTGTAATAGGACTATTATTGATAAAGACTTATTGCAAATCATTTACATTTCAGGGACTTCTTCATTTATATAAAATCCAAATTTATGGTTTAAATTATATAAAATAAATGAGAATTGTTGGATAAAACTATACCTGGGTACGTCGTTGGTTCTTTCAGTAGAAGAAGATGTTTTTGCTTGGTCATAGGAGATGGTGCTACGTCGACCAACAGAACCAGGAGCAGGCGAGGTAAGTGGCCGACCTCCGCCCACTCCTGCATTCATTGTGTTGCTCTTGCCCACCCTTCCTTTACTACTGGGACTTGTACCCACGCCTAGAATGAACATTGTCACTGCAAGCCTCATTAGATATGGTTCAACACAAAACAAAGCAGCATACATTAAATTATAACAGACAAGGCAAGGTTTAAAAGGACAATAGCTCTGCGGAGCTAGATCAATCCTGCTTCTGTGTAAAAATTCGCGTATTTCTTTAAAGAAACTTCATTATATGGACATTAACGAAAAGATAACTCCAGCAATCAAAATACAGTATACTTCGATACAATGACTTAAAGAGCATTGTTAAAATATTGAAAATCAAAAAAATATGAATTGATACCTAATGGACATATCAATGAAGCAGGTATGGTATGATACTTAGGATTGTGACATGATATTAATAGTGAGACTTAACGATGCAAAACGTTTTCATGATCAAACATGATACAGACACATGAGGGATAATATGAACAATAAAAAATTACAAATTAATTATCAATTAAATAAATTAGCAACGAAACCACTGCAACCTTGTCCAAAGCAAATGATTTTCGAAGCTCTAAGGACACAGCATAAAAAGCAAAGAATCTGTTCATAAAGTGCCTCGTATGAGTACTTAAGAACAAGGAGAACTCACTAGTATCGAGTTGCCCAGGACTGTTTTTCGGTGCGGAAGTTCGGGCACTAGAAACACGAGCAGCAACACTATTCTCCTTGATCGTGGCTGAATCTACAGTATTCTGCCGTTTGAAATTGCTACCACCGCTACTGGTAACTGTTCCACCAGTTACAGCAGGAGCATGATTATGATTCGTTGCATTACCTGGACTTGGCGCACCTCCTAAGAGACATTTCCTTCTTTTAGCATGTTTATTAATTAAATAACTTTTACCGATTAAATTGGCATGCTTTTAGCATACATATATCGTTAGTTAACATTTAAGGAGGTCTGCTTACCCAATTATTAAGTTTATCCTTTATTTTGGTTCTCGTTACGGTTTTTGTTAGATAGTTACTGTATTAAGACATGACATTCACTTACGAAGGGTTTCGCCACCAGACGAGGCCCGTCTGCTGGGCTTTGGATTGCTAGCAGAAATACTTCTGTGAACACTTCTGTGTGATGGACTTTGTACGGCACCACCTGTACCTCCTCCACTACTTCCTCCTCCGCCGGACCCAACTTGTGCAGGAATAGTGCGCAACGATAAAGAACTGCCGGACCGCGAACCATCGCTCTCAGGCTGTTTATAAAAAAGCAGTAATTAAAATTAAAATACTAAAAACTAATATAATAAAAGAGAACAAATAGGCATATAATATGCACATTAGTATACCACTACTTACATCTGTTGTTTTTCTGCCTAATAACAAGTAAGTCGCAAATACATCATCATATTTGGCTTGACCTAATGAGTCTTCGATCTCGCTTCGCGTATATCCCATGTTGGCTAAGGCCTCTGAAACAAATAGGCGGATCGGCATAGTCACATCAATTAAATAATGGGGAGTCTACACAAACAACCGGAATACATCTATGAATTTTAACTATGATAATACTATTACTCTATAGTAAAGTCAATAAAGAATTGCATTAACTATTGTAATAATAAAATTGTTTTATTTTATGTAATTCATTACTAATGCTTCGGGATATGTTTCTACGGATAATTAAAAAGTTTCATAAATATGACATGTTATTGTTACTATACGGACAAATTACAAATCTTAATTTTTACGCGTACTCAAAAGATGACATCACTCTAATTACGTTTTCATGCAGGGATATATCAGCTCAAATAACGTTAGATAAAAACAAGCATTTGTGATTCGTCGTGCATCGATACGTTTCACGTGTAACTTACTAATTTCAATTTAACAAAACGCGTATCAAACATCACTATCAAAAGCAGTTATGCAATGTCTAATCTGTAACGCAACAACGCGTTTTGCTAAATACCATTAAGTAAGCCAGTAAGATCGTCTGATATATCCGTAACTATTCTACTAAAAGACTTCTTGATATCCAAGAAACGTCTTCCTTGTGTGGCCAATCTTTTCATGCAGGAATGCTATCAGTACTAAAGTCAACTATAAGGGATTTCGTAAAAACGAACATATATTGCCTGGAAGATGCATTTATAGGAGTCAAGAGTGCCCACATTAGATAGAATGCTAAACATAAAAACAGTAAGTAGTAAGTGTTATGTACATACTGGCAGACTCACCTATCCTCTTGTGGTCTTTATAGTCAGGTTCAGGTTCTAAGTACGGTTTTAATTCGTCATCTTCGTATCCCATATTCATCCACTTATCCTTCATTATGTTCTGTAATAGAAAAAAGAAAAAATCGGCACGTTAGTAAGCCACTCTAGTTTACTCGTCTACACGAGTTGGTACTACTCGGACCTTGTCTCCACGTACCTCTAACGAGGCCCGCTTCGTCGGGTTAAGCACCAAGAATTTTTTTAGGAGATTTTCACAGTCGGTAGACATGTAAAATGGGATCCGGTACTTTCCTCTAAGTACCCTTTCCCTCAACTCCCTCAGTGTCGAACCATCGAATGGCAGTGAGCCAGATACTAAAGTATACAGTATTACTCCCAACGACCATACGTCCACTTCAGGTCCGTCGTACTTTTTACCTGTTACGACACAACCAGATAAATATAAAGATTTATTACAAATAACAGGTAAGATAAGAATCAATGTCGAACCTTGAAAAAGTTCAGGCGCGGCATAAGGTGGTGAGCCACAGAAGGTGTCCAATTTGTTACCAGGCGTGAATTCATTGCTAAAGCCAAAATCGGCGATCTTTATGTTCATCTCGCTGTCGAGCAGCAAATTCTCAGCTTTTAAATCCCTATGGATGATTTTCTTCTGATGGCAGTATTGCACAGCAGATACGATCTGCCTGAACTTCGCTCGGGCCTCCTTCTCCTTCATTCGACCGTGCAGAACGAGATAATCAAATACCTCGCCGCCGCTAGCGTATTCCATTACCAGGTACAGTGTCTTTTCAGTCTCGATCACTTGGAAAAGTTTCACTATGTTCGGATGGTCGAGCATCTTCATTATCCTTACTTCTCGGAAGAGCTAGATTGGAATGGGAAAAAGATCGATTAGAAAACTTTCTTTTCTCATCTTTTAATAGAAACGATCAGCGAGGTGGACATTACCTTTTGAAGACTACCCGGATTAAGTTGCGTCTTGTCGATGATCTTAATTGCCACCTCCTTCCCCGTAGGCACATGCTTGGCAAGCTTGACCTTGGCGAAGTTACCCTTCCCGATGGTTTTGAGCAACTTGTACTTGCCGATGTGCGGTTCCTCGGAGGTTCGGCTCCTGGACGACATTCGTCCACCGCTAGTCGACAATGCTCCAACGCCATCCCCTGTCTGTAAAGATAAGGTAAAAGAGACAATTAATATATCATCGTATTTTCTAATCCTCTTGACAATTATCCTTCGTTTATGACAAAACGTTGCTACTTTTACCGTATAATAACAAGACAAAGAAACGATATTCTAATAATAGAATTTTCCTAACTCAGAAAACTTTTGCTAACGCGTAGGAAACGAAAGTACGCACATGTGCGATCGCGATATTCACGCACTTGACACTTTCAGGGACGAGCCATTGTCAATGTAATTAATTAAAGCTTGTTAGAGTGGACCAGATACAGATTGTTTCGAACTGCACCGTGGAATGCACAGCAATGCGAGAATCAAGGACAGTTTCCACTAGCTAAGAGTATAATGTAAAACATAATATTGATGATATCCCACCCAAAGAAGTTTTATTTTCAAAATATTGTTTAAATCTTCTAATAAGTAACATAGTTCACGTGTTTAACATCCCAGCATCAGCCAAGAAATTTCTAAACATGAGAAGTAAGAATTGGTAGAGGGTCAATTACCCGCGCGAGGCCACGAGTGACCATCTTGCAAGAGGTGGCCGCAGCAACCTTCGAGGCCGCCAGCTTGAATGATCTCTTCGTTCTTTCTTGAAAGAAAATGCGTCGATCGACGCCCGTTAACGACGATCATTCAGAGACCGATCATTAGGACATATGCACTCTAAAGGAGCACCTGCTCTTTCTATCTCACGTATTCCTCCAGATTCTTCCATCCCATATCCGTATAATTTAATTAATAACAACGTTGATCGATCACTCTTTCTCTAATCCAAGGATCAAGTACAAAAGTTCACGACAAATCTTATCTCTGCGTTAAAGCCTTGTTCTGGCACAACAAGAGTGCCAATAAATCTGAGAAGTCACTCCTTGATCTATGGAACGTCATCTTATGCTTCTCTTCATCGAGGACGATTTTGACATCTACCAAAGATGACGGCGAAAGAGGCTTAGATGGGTAGCAGCCTTAGAAGGGTAACCGAACGTTAAGACACCGCACCGTTGATAACGAAGACGTTTCGTGTGTGTCTACGCAAAGATATCACTCTGGGTTATAGGTATAAGAAAGAAAAAGAAAAAAAAAAAAGGGATAATACAGTTCGATGACACGATTCCACCTGGAAAAGGACGATTCGTTATTACTTCAAGGAAGTGCACACAAAAGCCGAGTTCACATCCGAGGCAGTGAAAGATCAAAGACTGTATTCCAATAAGAAAAAATCACGAGGATCTCGTACAAATTGGCAATAGTCCTCTACAGGACTACGTCTACTTTCGATCAGCTTGCACAAATCCGTTCGTTGTACTGGGCGATGTGAGGACATGGACACCAAAGGATCCATCCAATGACTCGCACTACGTCGTTTCTTCCACACTGTCACACAATGACGATATCAGACACGAATCTTTTATTATTCGAACGCCATAGTGAAGGAAAGTCTCAGAACCGTGGGATCTTTTGACGATTCGTTGCACTCTCAAGTGATGGAACACCGGAACGAATTGATCGAGACGCACTGCCGTGTTGGGAAGAGTTGAATAAGACGGTGGTGGTCTAGAAGAAGAAGCAGACAGGAATCCATCCAAGTGTCTCTCTTCTTTCGAAGATTCTTCTTACGAGATGATACACCAACGAGTATACCTAACGTCATGGAATAAAACAGATCCCATTTTTAACAAACTCCTGAAGATTGTCCTGGTTGACTGGTGTCGCATCGTAGCTCGAGCTTCCCGAGTTTGCTCGAGCTGATAACCGACAACATGGTCTCCTCACGGAGGAGCGACTCCTTTCCTGTCCCGACTCGAGTCGCCCTCGACTGGCCTCTGCTGGGCCAGCGGGCGCGCGCGCGGAGAGAACACGAGAGATACGAGTGAGTTAGGAAAGGACAGAGAGAGAGAGATACAGTGTGTGTGTGTGTGTGTTTGAGAGAGAGAGAGAGAGAGCAAGAACTAAAGAGAGTCTCAACAGCCGGAGGGATGCGAGAAAGGAGAATCAATACGTGGTGTGTCGCCACCCCCGGTGGAAGCGAACCACCCTTGAAAGCCGAGCCTACCCTTTCTCCCTCTCTCTTCTTCTACTCCTCCTCATCCACCTCGTTCGCCTGCCGCCTCCTGAACGAAGTCGTCGACGCATGCGCGTCTCTGGGACCAGAAGCGAGATTCTCTCACTATATATGTATATAATATATATGTATATATCGAGAGGAAGAGGGGACAACGTCGAAAGCGGAATTCTACCTACCGGCAGCAAAGTCGACCCACCTATTTGAAGGGAACCAGCTCGTCGGCTCCGCTCGGATACCCTCGGATACGAGAGAATAAGTGAGATAGAAAGATAGAGAGCAGTCCTGGTCAGCTGATCGGACCCGATGTTGGAGAAGACTCTCTGCCCGATCGAAATTTGTCTACGTCCGTTCGGCATGGCTCTCCTTGTTTGCTTTTTCCACTCGGACAAGTTTCCCATCGTTCTCGCCTCTTTCAAAAGGCTTTCAAAGCATTTCTAGTAGATAGAAAGAGAGTGGGAGAGATTGCTTAACTGAAGTCTGATTGATCAGCAAAATTGTCGAGATCACTTTCTTGCGGAAGATATGAAGGGTGTACTTGGAATCTTTTAGATACTTTCAAAATAGAATACGATTTTTTGGGGAATGGGAGGGAAGTTAGAGGGGTGAAGTCGACTGTTTGCTCGAGATATAGGGGTGCATATGAAATTTGGCAACGGCATTCTCTCTTTGCAAGCCACTTCTCCGCCTACTGTTCTCGCGATAGTACGAATATCTTTGGTCTAACGACTAGGCCGTGTCCAATCTCGTGGAATAACATCTATCTTTTTTATTCCAACATTTATCTTCGTGATACCGTGAACTTCCGGTTATCTAAATGTCAGCTGTTAATAACCATCGAGCTATGACGAATTATTGCTGGAGCGAAGAATAAATGAGCTTGACCATCTACCGCTAATATCACAAGAAGTCTTCGTTCAGATCGATACAAGGATAATAACTTTGAGTAGGAACCCTAAAAAAGTCCTTATCTAGCAAGTTATAACGAAAAGATGACCTTTTTCGAGGAACCTGAGCCTTTTCCTCCCACACAGGCATCAGTTCCATCGAATACATCCTACCAAGACGGGATTAATCGTGTTCAAAGGGTCTCACGATCGTTAGCCGATGCTTTCTACCTCTTTTCCTTCTTTCTCTCTCTCTCTCTATACTACGGACAGCTCGTAGACGCAACGGGACAGCAGGGAAGCCATCCGGATTATTTCAGCTCGAACGGATGAGCCGCAGACTGTACCGACGAGTCATCAACTCGCGCGACACATGCACACGCAAAGAGAGAAGTGCATTAACGTTGCAACGCGCTCGGCGCGAACGACTATGCGTGCTCATAATGTTCCTGCCCGGTCGGTCGTTTTGTTCGAGTTCCGCTTCCGATCCATCGGGGAATCAACCCCTTTTTTGTCTATCTCTTTAACTTTCACGATCATTTAATAATTCATTCGGTAAGAGGAGCACTTTAAATAGCAGAGAAACGGTTCTCCATGATATAAGTGGTCCCTTTCGAACGTAATTGATTGCATACAAAGTATTATGACCAGTTTTTTTATAAAACAATATTTTCTTTCAAACGTAATGCAAAACAAGGTGATAAGATTGTTGTTTTTAATATAAAAATAAAAGAAGTGCCGTCGGATGAAAGGAATAAAAAAAAAAGGAAGACTAACTTTCGATACCTCCTTCTCATTACGAGCACCTTTCTGCATAACATCGGTGAGTGGCCTGAGTGCACTGCTGACGATATTGTTTTGCTGCTGTTGTTGTTGTTGTTGCTGCTGTTGCTGGAGCTGACGTTGGTGATCTTTTTTCGTGATGATCGGTCGTACAAGGGTACGAACGGGTTGCACCCTCGTCTGCGCTCTCAGGGGAATTTCCGTTTCCTGTCCCCGTCTCGTATCGGACGCCGTTCTCGAAAGCTTCACCGAGGAGGGCTTCTTGGGCGCGATGCTCGCGTTTCCCGTGGAGTTTCTCGTAGCGTCTCCGCGATGCAACGGCGAGGCCCTTTGTTCAGGTATGCTTTTTTCGTTTTTTTTTTCTTTTACAATCGTTCATCTCGAGAGAGAACGAGATTCCTTCTCGAGAGGCACGTGCCTTCTTCGTTTTCGAAAGACGCGTGCACGTATGCGAGTGTGCATTTTTTTCCATGTACGCAGAAAGAACGGACAAACGATCGACAAAATATGCATTGAAAAGTCGAAAAACGTGCCGGACGTGTTTTATCGTCGAAACGAACGCTTTTTTTCCTTTTGCGAGAACACGTAGGTATGTTCGGATGTTGGTGCGTTAGGCCTTGTACACATTTGTATACAAAGTTGAGTGATTTGTGTATTTAGACGGTGTCGATAACTTAAGGGGCTCATGGTACTCACAGAGAGATATAAAAATTGTCTAATAGTCATGGGTCTTAATAAAAATAAGAATAAAGTCGAAAAACAGTGATTTCGACCGATTTTTTTATCTTATTTTACAATCTTTTTGATATTTTCTGATTTTTTCAAAACAACAAAAATACGATATACAGGGTGTCCGGTTCCAAGTGTCCAAGCGGAGACTTACATGTACATATCAATGCCTTGAGTAGAAAAGTCTAATACTATTTTTCAAAATTCGACTTAGTTAACGAGTTATTAACTAACAAAGATCGACCAATTACGGCGATTAGCGAAAAAAGACGCCTCACTCGAGCTTACAGGTAGGCAAGAGACGAAGCAATAGAAAGAGGAATCCACAATAAACAACGTTACATGTCATTGCTCACCGTGATTGGTCGATCTTTGTTAGTTAATAATTATTTAACCGAGCCGAATTTCGGAAAATAGTATTAAACTTTTCGACTCAAATCATTGACGTGCACATGTAGTTTTCCGCTGGAGCATCTGGAACCGGACACCCTGTATAGTATACTTATTCTTTTATGTTATGTACGGAGACTTTTTTGACAGACTGTACATTGTCTAAATACACTTTTATAGACAGTCACTATACATGTCTTTATACAATCGCTCGACTTTGTATACAAGTGTGTACTTAGCCTTACGAACGAGGACGAACGAGCGGAAATCGAAAGAATCGCGCGGTCAAATTGAGTAAACTAAATGGCAATTCGAGCGAGGAAAGGGAACCGCCGTGAGTGTAATGGAGCGTTGATTGTTGCTCGGATATATCACGAGTGCTCGTATACGCAATCAACGGCGATCACACGAATAAAGAAAATACATTGATTTTCATCGTTACGCTGGGATTACTCGCGCGCTCTGTTCCGTCAAATATAATTTCATGGAATCGTTCGAGCGAGGCGCTACTCTTCGGCACGTGAAATCGAACGTTTTCAAATCTATTTGAAATTGGATAGGCTCTAGCTCTTAGGTAGCAATAACGAAGAACCAGCTGCGAGATTTCGTCAGATTTAAAAAAAGGTACAAATAAAAAAGATCAAAGGCTTTTGATAGTGAAATTACTTTGTCGACCAAGAACTATAGCATAGCAAATTTCTTAGCAAAATGAAACTGTCACTTTTAAAATTTTGATGAATTTCACATAAAACTTTACTCGATTTTTGTACAAAAATTATTAATTTTATATCATACTACAACAGCTAATGCAACTCCAAAAGATGTCAAACGCGTCTCTCGAACGAGAAAGAAGAAAAGGAAGTTTGAAAAAAATCGTTTGTCCGTTCCATCATCGACTCTAACGTACACGTGTGCACAATATATGTATATTATATTAACCGTTCGTATTTCGTATATCTCGGGTAGAAAAGTTGATAAAATTTACCCCTCGGCTTCGTCATCGGTGACATTCTTGAGTAGATCCTCGTGTTCCCTGTAACGCAATTCAACCTCGGGCCCAAAATCCGTGCTGTTCTCCAATTGGCGAGTCCTGGCTGCTGCCATCATGCCAATCTCGATAGCCTTGACCTGTTGTTCTAATCGTTGAAGCATATCGGTGCTCTCCTCTACCATATTTTTGCTTTGTTGTTGCTGCTTCAAAATCAAATCAAGGCTGACCGACGTCTTCGAATCGACAGTGTCTGTATCCTTGGGAACAGGTGGAGCAGTCGGTGGTGGATCAAGAATAGGTTGAATGATTTTCGAATTTTTAAAAGCCTTCAGCTTCTCCTCGAGATTCATATCGAGCATCGTGTTTTCTGGTAATGTCCTTCTACCGAACATCGGTGTCCTGTTGGCATAAGATGGACTATTGGGTGCTTTTGACGAATTTTTCTTCTCGACAACTTGAAGTCCCTTATTACCATCTTCCACCAATTCCCATTGTTTTAAATTGTCCAAAGCCGTGGCATGTGTTCCAGGTATTCTTTTTCCATGTGATTTTGGACTAGTAGCCTCTTGTCGTCCAGATTCATGGTTTCCACCACCGACAGCCAACATAGCGGCTTTGCGTAAAATACTCGGCCTTATCGAGCTTCTACTCGGTTGGGTTCTACCGAACGGGCTCTCTCGTTCCTCCATAATCGAGGAATCGAGTTGCCACTTCGAGTATAGTACCTAAACAACTTCTTTTGTGCTTTATGTTTCTCTCTTTTTGTTTCCTTCTTCTTTTCTTTCCGCTAGCTTCCTTCAGTTTCCTCGAACGTCCTTCGTGTAAACGATCGATGAATCGTTAGGTGCTGTTTCAACATCGATTTTTAACGTCCACGTCGCTCGGTGATCGAAACCAATGGCTTGCTTCTAGGTTTCTGTTAGAAATAATAATAAAAGGACGTTTCGTCTTCGTTAAATTGCTTTTCGTGTGTTCTTCCTCCTGCTTCTGTTTTTTTTTTTTAAGGGAGGGAGTGTAGATGATGATGACGACGCAGGGTGCTCACGCTCCTTTTATAATAAGCTCGACGATCGGCACTTCGCGAGAACGTAATACAAAACTCAAACAAAATTGTTCCTTTTACCTCTTTGACATATCCCCTTGCTCGTGGCAACATAAACACGTATTTAATAAAAAGCAGTTTAAAGCAACGACGCGTACAAAACATAGCGTCGACGATGGTACGATTAATGAAAGCTTTTTTCGATGATTAGTTTTTAGTAAAAGTTTTTTATCTGTTTTTCTTTTTTTCCTATTAACAGATGAGATATCTTTTAATTGGTCGACGAGATATCGTTACGATTTTTCTGCAAAGGTTATCGATTTAATTCGAGTATCGAATGATCGATGTCGTTTGTTAAGCTGCTCGAAATAAATGATTTTAATGAAAGAAATTCAAATTGTTAATCTTCAAAGGGATTATATTCCTGCTTTTACAGTTCGTACAAAAACATTTTCTACAAAATTCGAATTGTTATAAATAGCTCTCGTAAATTACGAATAAATCTACCTATTAGATCCAAAAGTGTTTAAATTTTAATAAACCTGTTCCAAAACATTCAGGAAGTTAGAAATCCCAGGAAAAATCTTACGAGATTCTCCGTTATCATTCCAATTCGTTTATTCGCATTTTGCAATGAGACATCGCGCGTCGATCTTGGTTTTAGGAGCGAACTTTCGCGTAAACAAGCTTATAAAAGATATCTAAGAGAAAGAGATGGACATAATGGTGTCGTAAGAATGCCCACTCGCGAGTGGGAAGATAAAACATCGCGCGAGAACATGTGTAGATACCTTTGTTTTTTCGCGGTCTTATCAAAAGCTACAGTGTCGGGAAATAAATTGTTTCTTTACGAGATTTTAAAGTATTTTTGTTTTTCGAGATAATTAAACGTTTAAATTGACGAAAAATAGCGTTTTGTGATATAAGTTTTAAAAACTTTTCAAAGTGTTCCTATGTGACAAAGTCTTACCTATGTGAGGATAAATGAATGAGTAGATGATCAAACTATTTAAATACATGAATATGTGAGAATTTACGAAACGATGAAATGCTGTTCACGTAACTGCATGAAGTAGACACACGTGGTGTAAGTGGTTCGTGCGAAAAAGTAAGATGCATGCTATGTATGTGTGCGAGATAGAACTAGCTACAGAATGATAGAATGAGCAATTTCCAGCAGGTCGGTAAACGTAATAAAGCGAAACGGGTTTGGTTCGTCGATTTGGAAATGCCGGATGAATTCGTTTAACATCGAGAACCAACGATGGATTCAATCCGCTAAGTGATCGATTAATTGATTCATCGCCTATATCGATCGATTCGAGGAATCTCGACTTTGCCGACATGGAAAAAATGAATACGTTTGAATGAATCACTGCGATCCCTTTTAACACTAGAACTACCGACGTTAAAGCTATATTTATTTTCATCACGTGTAATGATTTGATAAATAGTAAAAAAGTAACATTTTATATTCTGTTTCTAATGAATAAATATCAAATAAATAAGATAGACAATACGACATTTGTTTTATTATTCGAAAAATGGTGATTTTAAAAGCACGTAACCAGTAATTTTGACTGCTTCGGTAGTTCTAGTTAATAAACTTAATCCATTTCTTACCAATATTTAAGAAAGTACATTTTTCCCTACAAAGTTTCTTCTTTAATAAAAATTATTCTATATGTCAATATGATTTTTTTCTATATCTTCAAGCTTGCAGCTTTTTTTAACAATTTTTTAATATCACCGAGCTCTGCAATTTCCCGAGTAGTGAATTAACTTTGATAAAAAATGGGTTAAAGAATTTTTTCCAACAAGCTTGCCTCCAGAGAACTTAAACTGAAAAATGACCGAGATATTTCCTTAATAAGGTAAAGAAGATGAAGAGGAAGTCAGAGAGAAATTCTGGTTGAGAATTTTCTACAAAATCGGTCGTACTTTCGTCGAAATAATTTATACGACACCTTTCCAGAGCCCACTTTATTGCTTTGAATGAACGGACGTGGGCGTGCCCCGAACTCGATTAAAAAAAAAATTGACACACACGCACTCTCAACGAATATACACGCGATAGGCACGAAAAGAACGTTGAATGCAAGGGAAAAAAAAAAAAAAATCGTATCACCGTCGAAGCGTGACACGATATCGCGATAACGGGGACAGCATCGAAGTTATAGAAGCGAGATACAAGCGTTTCGCGATAAAAAAGTACAAGCATTTCGAAGTGACTATCTTTTCGGGGAACCCTACTCTCGTTCGTTCGACCCTAAACATAACGGTAAAGGCTTTATACTACTTCGATAAAACTTTTCCTTTGACGCATCGTGCACTTTTCTATCGAACTTCAATAACTTAAAGAACGGAGGAAATCCAAGTCCTTGAAGTAAGGAGAAGACGAAGAAGAGTCTTCGATGACTCTTTTCCAAAGACTTTTTATCCGATAAGTCGTCTATATATATACACACACACACACAACCCACAGATACGTAGAACATAATGGACACGTATCGAACACACCTTTTACACGTGCATACACGAACAAGACACGATTACACGATGAACGCGCACACGCCCATATGTTCTCACCGTGAACACGTGAGAAAAGAAAGATGGTGGATAATCGTGGTTAACTCACTTTTCTATTTCTCGAATTTTTCAATTTGCTAACCGAATTCTCGTGATATCGATCAGGAGAAAGTTTTTAATGGTTCCAGGAGAAAAGGAAAGAAGGAAGAGGGAAGGGAGAAACGTGGGCGAACGATAGTCTATATGTGTGCGTGCTTGCGTGGACGATCGACTACGAAGAACTGTAGAAGGTCCATTTCTCGACGAGAACGATAAGCTCACCGACCGGCCAACTCGACTTCGTTATTCCGTTATCAACGGTAGATGTTGATAAGCGATAGCGTCTGCCAACGACTAACACCCGATCCCGTTCGTTTACCCTCTCTCTTTTTCACCTGTTTCTCCTCCTTCTCTTTTTGGAAATCTTTCGTGAGAGTTCGTAGCAAACGATTTGCGACAAAATCGAAGACTTCTCGCGGATCTTTCGATTTTTCATTCAGTCTTATCGAGGTTAATGTAATCGTATCGTGAGTCATTAGGATCTATGGTCTGATTACAGTTGTTTTTCAGTCGGTAAGTTCTAATGATACGTTTTATAAATAAATAGAAATTTTAATCATTTTATCTAGTAGACATGCGTAGAATATAAAATAAGATAAGTAAATCTGCGACATTGCTATTATTGTTTCTCTCGTATTTTTGCAGATTTAATACATTTCTAAGTGCATATTGATCATATACAGGGTGTCCGGTTCCAGGTGGTCAAGCAGACGACTACATGTACACATGGATGATTTGAGTCGAAAAGTCTAATACTACTTTCCGAAATTTGGCTCGGTTAAATAGTTATTGACTAACAAAGATCGACCAATCTACCGTTTCATCTAATAACTCGTTAACTAAGTCGAATTTCGAAAAATGGTATTAGACTTTTCTATTTAAGTCATTGATTTGTACATCTAGTTCTCCGCTGGGTCACCTTGAACCGGACACCCTGTATATAATATCGTTAGTACTCGAGCCAATATCCACAAGCTTATGTAGATTATAAAAATATAATACGTTATTAAGAAGTTAAAACGTTAAGCTAAATAGAAAAACAAACTCGCGTGCGTGTCTGCGTTAACACGTGACTGGTAGAAAAGCGACACACCCACCTCGAGCAAAACCTTCTTCTATTTTTCTACATTTCTCAATTTCCTAAATTGCCAATTCGCATGTGGTCTAAATTCGAATTTCGCGGGGTGTGGCCAAGTTCACACGCGTATACTCAGTGAGCCACGAATTATAGATCAGTAGAGATTAATATTTTAACAGCAGTCCGATCGAAAATGTTTTTATCAGCTTTTACTTTGTAATATTTGTGATATGTACTGAATTCGTTTGAAAATCTAACGGATAGACGTAAAAAAAAATTACATATTCATTTGCCAAAAATTCATAACCTTAAAAAAAGAAAGAATTGACAAATAATTTGTTATAATCACATTAAAACCATCCAAAAGCTGATGAAAACATGATCGAACTGCTAATAACAGAGTAATCTTTCCTGATCACGATTCGTGGTTCACCCTATATATACATATATTTTCGATAATAGAGATAAGGAATCTTCTACTACGCAGCTACGCGCAGGTATCTTTAACCTTATATAGGAGTATAATGCGTGTGTGGGAGAGATGGAAAGACGAAATTTGCATACGTGTCACCGCCAAAGAGGGAGATAGGTGACTAGAATGAGAAAAGGAGAGCGTGCCGAGTACGCGTGAGTGCGAGAGAGACGGATAGCGTCGAGATACAGAGATGCATTAAAGCGAGACGTTTAAATCGCGCGAGTCCCTCGTTTATCTAATAAGCTCAAGTGCGAGCGTTTCGTATCTCTCCTTTCTGCGATTTATCCGTTCGCTCGTGTAAACGTAATATGTGCAATTACGGTTACGGGTTATGGAAGCGCGTGACGATAATCTTTTTCTTAGGGTACGAGAATTCCTCGTATTTTTTCCTGCTTTGGAATGATATTTTCGTACGTATATTGTTCAGTTTGTAAAACAAAATGGTGTTAATCGATCGACGAGTATGATGGAGGCACGTTCGATGGCTGTAATATCATTGGTTATCGGTGTGTAGATGGTGATGTAGAATTTTAAAAGTATTCTGGATATTCTTATAAATATTGTAATAACTGAAACAGATCTGATAGAAGACCTTTCGTTTATGTGAACTTTTTTAACCTGAATTCGGTGTTAATAATTTTTTTTCACGCGATTTATTAAAGTCTAAGTTCAATTTAATTAATAGAATTCTATTAAGTAATTTTTAGGGACGTAGGAATCGCGTGAAAAGAGGTGTATAAATCGATAAGAAATGAGAGAGAAATATATTCGTTGAATTTTACTATCACCCGTTTTCTGAAATTCTCACGAATACCAGCGATGGAATTTTAGGGCTTCGAACGAATAATTCGCCGAACAATTTCTATCGTCCATCATTCCGTCGCGACGTTGAAATTACAGTTCATCGAGACACTAGACAGAGAAAGGGTGAAGAAGAGAGGTTTAAGGGCACTTCGTAGCCCTTTGCATACACGTAAATTTAACGGCTTAGCTGTTTCGTGCCGCACGTTGGGAATATTTTGGAAACGGGCCAGAAGATCGCTCGACGAAAGGGAACCGTTGCAATTTCTCGTGACGACAAAAAGGAGGGGGAGTGGAAGGGTTGTTCCATTATAATCAAGAAAATCGTTGATCTCGCAAAAAAGGGTACGAAAGGAGATAGAATGAAAGGGGGTGAGGGAAGACATTGATCCGTGCTTACATCGATTGTCTCTGAAGTAGACCAATCAGAAGTAGATATGTTCTATATTAATTTTAATTACTTGAGGTTATAACGAATCATATCCAAAATAACGAAGTACTAAAAAATTTACAATCTGATTGATTAAAAAGAAATTAGAAATCTAAGTTTAGATAAAAAAGTTAGAAAAATAACTATTGTTATTTTGAATATTTTTTGAAACCACAATGTATAGTAAACTAATCCTATATTTTTACCAAAATTAAAGTAGTTTAGTTCACGTAAAAAAAAATAATTCGATTTTAAAGAGTCTACGTTCATTTTTGTGAGTCACTGTATCTACATAATATACATGGTGTATCGCAATGTTCGTGCGCGTATGGCGAAGGACTTCGTTAGGGTTCGTTACAGAAACGCAACGAAACGAGAATCGCGCGACGCGAAACGAGGATTCGCGGTCGAGAAAGCGGACGATGACGTGTCCACGGGTTGAGGATGGTCGGAAGACTTCGATAAATTCACCAAGCAGAAATTAAGGACGCGACGCGCACCCGATCCGCTTCGATTACTTCTCTAGCGCGTGTTCCAAGGAAAAAAAAAGAAACAAAGAGAGAAATATACGAGACTTCAAGCGTGATATATAAATCATCAAATGGCTGATATTTATTAACCTCGTATAAAAGTCATTACCCAATATGGCAAAGCAGTATTAGATATAGACTGTGACTAAAGAATTCATTCCTTTTTTTAACCTTGCAATACTCATCGTCATAAATTTTATGACTCTGGCCTATTTCACTTATTTTTCTAATCGAAGCAGTCGTTATACTTCTCCTAATTTAACCGAAAAATTTCCTAACAATATTTTTTTTTTATAAATTGGTAACTATTTTTTGTCACTTTGAAGAATTAGATGAAACGTTAATAGAAGTAAGGGACGAGTTTAACGTTCTAAGATCTAAAGTAGAGACGCGTAATTTCGAGGCGAACGACCGCACGATTACGTGACGTTTAAATCCTCGCTCGGTGAAATAAGCGACTCGAGTGTCTCCGTGAGAAGAGCGTACCTGACCCTACGGCCCGATGTGCACACGTTTAAATTCTCGCGTCTCTCTGGCGACTTCCGAAAGTGCGAAGATCGCTCGACGAAAGATGAAAAAAAAAAAAAGAAGACGAACTTGCTTTTGTTCCGTGATCGAACAGACGGGACATTAGAATTACAGATCCGTGAGAATAATAATAGTGTCTGTCGGACGTAGCTGAGTTCCTTCGATCGGAATTTCCTCGTTGAATGTTTAATCGAATCGTTTTATTTGATGCATAAAGATACACGGAAGTTGAGATGAGAATAAACAAGCGAAAGGCTCTTTCCACTCTTATTTGTTTTTTTCTTTTACTCATTGATATCACACAATATTAAAGTCGACATCCGAATGTCGTGCCAACGTTTGAATTTCGCGCCATCGCAAAATATTCCTAACCCATACGTATACGTTCACGAAGAGAACACGACACGATTGTATAACTCGGTGATATCAATTTACGATGATCGATTCCTGATGAAAGGAGACGAGTTAATTACCGTTCATTCCAGTTGATTAGAAACATTGTATACGTGATATTGTGTTACTCGTTCCAACAAAGATGGCGGCTCTAAAGAAATTTATCTCGACTCACAAGTATAAATCTTTCTTTTAATTAGGCAACCGGATTAATAATTATCGAGGAAGGTTAAAATATTGAGAAAAGCATTTTTGAAACGTCTTCGAGCAAAGCAATAAAGAGTTTTGTTCGTATCATTTAGACTAATTAAGCGTTACTCGAGCTGCCTATAGAAGTATAGGTTACATAAACCGTTAATTCCTACGATCTTGCTTTCCGTTTATAGTTCCTTCGAGCTACCATCCGAGGAAGAACTTCCTTCTATCTTTTTGTTTCTTCAACTGGGAAAAATCTCGTATTGTATGGCCGACGGTTTTAAGAACGCGTTCTTTATGTGTGTATATACAGGGTGTCCCACGATTCGATGTCAAACGGAGAATGGCATGTACTACTGATTTTTCTGAGTCGAAAGGAGTCATAAAAAGTAACATATGCCAGGTTAGTTTTCGAGTTATTAATTAATAACGATCTGCCAATCGTGAAGCGTGGAAGCGGTAGGTGTAGTCTCGCCGCCATACCAAAACTCTAGCCAAGCTATCCCTTGCGCTCTCTCTCTCTCTCTCTCTCTCTCGCTCACTCTGTCTCTCGCCCTAGCTTTCTTCTACGGCGCTATCTTAAGCTGACCAGGCCCTTCATTCTTTCTCTCACTCTCGCTCTCGCTTTTTCTCTATCGCCCGCTGGTCCAATCATAGCTTGGCTAGAGTTTTGGTATGGCGGCGAGACTACACCTACCGCTTCCACGCTTCACGATTGGCAGATCGTTATTAATTAATAACTCGAAAACTAACCTGGCATATGTTACTTTTTATGACTCCTTTCGACTCAGAAAAATCAGTAGTACATGCCATTCTCCGTTTGACATCGAATCGTGGGACACCCTGTATATGTACATATATTTAACCATAAAAATACGCTCGGTACTTTACGCGTTACGGTGCCGCGGATTAATGTAGAATACAATTACGAGGAGAAAGAAGGCATAGATAATTTCCCGTTGTCTTCTTTTTTTCTTCTTTAACGAAGAAATTAAAGAGAAAGAAGAAGACAAATGTAACACAACTCGTAAGTAATTTGTAAATGGTGATAGTATATCTTAAGACGGCATACATACGTACGTTTAATCGAAACTAACTTAACAAGCACGAAATACGTTATTGCAGTAGAGAAAGAAGTTCTCTTACGCTTGCAAGCACGCATACACGCTACCTCGTGTTTTTACAGATGCAATAATTGGCTACACGGCGTTGCTACGATTACCGGTGCACGTCGCATGCCTGACGTCAATGGCGTTACACGGACGTACAGTTACTTACAAAAGTATTCCATTCGAGCCTTTCTCCACAGAATTTTGATCAAATTTGTAACAATGTTGCTAACTTTCCAAAACGCGAAGAAACCACGGCCACAGTCATGACGCCATTTTGATCTTGAGAGGTTAACCAATCATCGCTTTCGAAGTAAAATTTCGCGCCAAATTTTTAAATAGTAGAAGTGTTCAATAATTTTGCCGATAGTCGAGCATCGTGTACATGCACTCACAGAAAAGGTTCAAATACTTTTAGTTAAAGAAGTATGGCCAAATTTGGCAGAGAGGCTCTCTGCCCAAAATTCTGTGTTGGATCTGGGTCTTCCACAATTCTTGTCCAGAAACATCCAGATTTTTGGACAGAGATCTAATTTATTATTTGGTAAATGTTCTAACGTGGTATTTAATTGGCCAATGACTAGAGAACTGCATTTACTCCATTGGTAACTTTACCTAGAGGTTGGACAAACCCAGCCTTAACCAATCATCTAATTCAGCGACACAATTTTCGAAAATAGCCATACTCCTTTAACTAAATCTCGTTTGTCGTCGAAGAGGGACGGATCGGAACAGCGTGGATCCTCGTGCACGTGCGCGTCCCCATCGGAAGCTGGCTGACGAGTTAGCAGGATGACCGGTTTCTACGTCAGAGCGGCACCATGCGACGTCATTCACCGATAACACAGAGAGCAGGGAGAGAACGGAAAGCACTTTGAGTGTGATTTACCCTAAGAAATTTCGTTGGACGTAGCACCGTCTTGGAAACACAGAGAACACGCACTGTCGTTAATCAGGAATTTCGAAAAAGGCGGGAAGATTTGAAAGATTATCACTTTACATAGGTTACCAAAAAATCGAGAGCACGTTCACTGAAAACAAGATGGCGGGAAAGTTTGAACAACGATCGAGTTTTAACGAAATGTAGAAGAAAATCGCACATATATATGCCGATAAAATTGATTCCAGATTTATTCTCACTATCGTGGATCGAAAATCACCGTGATACACGCAAGTTGAGCACCATGGTTCTCCTTGTATTTTCTCTCTCTCTTTCTTTCAAGTTGTCACTCTTTCAACGAATACGGTGGTCGTTCACGATAGACACGAAACACGACTACGCGTGCACGAGCTCTCGTATACTTTGCTAGACAACGGCACGACACGACGGAGCAAGATAGACACGCTATGAAACACTACTCGCTCGCTGCTGGCCGGCGGCGAGAGCCTCGACTTCTTGCTTGCTGGCTCGTTCGCTCACTCGCTCACGGTGTGTACGCCCGTGAGTCACGAGCCGGCGAAGCCGATTCCAGCGCCTATCGTAGGCCGGGCTCAAAGTGCAAGTGCCGACAACAGGGCCGTAAGCGTCCCGAGTCTCCCCCCACCCCGTTTTTCCCTTCTACCAACCACGTGACCCTTTTTTCGTCGGTTCAACGTTAACTTCACACTTTTTTTTTTTAACTGACGCATTTTTAAAGACGAATGTTCCGTTTGGATGATAAATCGTACGTGTAAGAAACGATATTTGATAAATTGTCACACGGTCGATAAAGAAGGATGAGAAAAAAATCGTGATTTTTTTTTAAAAAGAAATAACAACGTTTCTTTTTGTTATGAACACAAGCTCTTTATTTCTCGTTGCTACGGGAAACCTTGGATACGGTACTGGATTTAAACAATACAGATCCGGCGGTACGATAAAAGGATGGTTTAACCTCGTATTTCCTATTCCACTTTTTGCTTCGTTCATGTTAACAGTTCGCAAAAGGATAGAGAGAAAGAAAGAGAAATAGTACGAGATACGGAAAGTATGATACCTTCTCGCTAGCGTAGATGGGAAGATTTTTGTGCCGTCTTGCAGCTTGCGTTACGCAATCGACAACTGGTCGTTACTTCTCGATGCGTCGACGGCCAATCTTGAGGAAACGTTACTCGTTTCTTCTTCTTTTCCCATTCGAAAATCCTGCTCGCGTATAACAATGTATTATCTTTCCGCTTGATCCCGATCTTTGCCGAGGTGTCACGAGGATGCACGATAGTACCGATAGAACGTTTGTTTCGATTTCACAAAAAGAAAATTACCTAGAAGCCTTTAAAATTGTTCTTTTATCTCTTATGGAGACCTTCATCCATTAATATAACTATATATAATATTATCTAGTTTTATTTATAAGTTAACCCTTTGCATTCGATGTCGAGTGTTCGCAACGTTCAATTTTTTTTTTTTTAGTACCAGAACCTCTAACATATTTTTTTTTTTTCAATGGAGCTAGTGATATATCACTTGAAATAAAATGATATAATGTTGGAAATTATATCATTATATAGCATAGTGTATAATTTTGTTATTTTTAAATGTAATAAAATATCAAATGAAAATATATTTTTCATATTTTATATCATCGCACTAATACTTTTTCATTCTTTCCAGTTCATGTTCATGTTCATTTTCATCAGTTTCATTTTTTTACTTAAATTGTCGATTGACGTGGCAACCAACGAATGAAAAAAGTTGGGTTAACTTATAGAGAACGATAGAACGCGGGCGTAAGAAGAGCGTGACAGCAACGCCACGCGTTTTTCGAAAGTTTCTTTAAAAACTCACACGCACATGATCTCTCGCGTGCGAGACACGCGCTTTCCGAGCGCCTACGCTTTTGACGCTCGGTAAAAATGAAAGTTTGTAGCCGACATGGTTGATGTACGAAAGGGAGAAGAGAGAATCGACATTTTTCTATGAACGATGTCTAATATGGAATAGGTAGTCAAAAATATTATAGTATGACATATAACCTAATTTAGTCTAATAAAAAATAAACCCAACTCAACCTAACACACAAAAGAACATATACTCTTTTTTTTTTTGCAAGAAATGAAAAGAACATTTTTTAAATGTTTAGTGTGCCTTACATAAAATATCTACATATACAAACTAAATTACACCCTATGTATATGTGTAGGTATCAGAGGAAAATAATCATCTAGCGTGTCCTTCTTTACACAGTTTTCATTGAAATATATCTACCGTGTAAAAAATGAGTTGGGTATATAACCTAAAACTTAATAGGTGGCTATACAAAATGAAGCTAGGAAGTAACAACTCTAACTACTGTAAAATAATATATGAATAATTGAAATATGGAAAAATTAATATAATATTGATTAAGAATAAGTAAAAAATCAATGATATCGATCGAACGACTGAGATTGAACAGGATATTCTAAAAAAAACAGATTAAGAAAGTTGGTGTAGTATGATGATAACGTAAATCGAAGAAAAAAAGGGAAGAGAGAAAGCTCGCGAAGGCCAAGAGGATCTCCCCGTTCGATTCTCTCTCCAAGGACCTCGTGAAAAGAGTGATCGAACGAGTCAGAAAGTCGGCCGCTCGCGAAACGCGCTCGCGCGTCTCGGGTTGCCGTGATCGCGACCTTCGATCGTGGAATCGATTCAGCTGAGAAAAAGAGAAAGAGCACACGCGGGGCTTAACGGCCAACGTGTAATCACCGACTTCGATTCTCCTTTCCGTTTCTATCGCGTGTACTCCTCTCGCCATCGACGACCTCTTATTTTATTTTTCTCTTTTTTCTTTCATTCGAATCCTTTTTCGATCTTATCTACAAATACGCGAGTCATTGATTTACTGTTCTTTCTTGAATCAAGTTGTTTCCTAATTCTATCATCGATGCAAAGTCATACACGAATTTCTTTAATTTTTTTTTAATTGGTGAGGGTTAAGTCATACCTATTTAATATTATTTTTATTAGTATTCTCTTTCCAATTATCTTTGCTTTAAAAAAATCAGTTTCAATAAGAACGTATCTATACGGAATCAGTATTATTACAACACTCTTTAGGTTAAAATCGAATCTTTCGAAAGGACTTTTCAATGTACCGTATGCCCCGAAGATAAAGCAGATCCGTTACAGGTTAATCGATCATCGGTTACCGTAGGAGAGAATGCTCGAGAGCTGGAAGCTAACGGATTAGAGGCAACGATCAATTAAGATAAGGCGATCGAACGAATGATAATCGCTTTTTTTCAATCCCTTTACACGCGCTACCGTGAAAGAGTTGGACGAGGTCATCGACGTTGTTTTTAGAAAAGAATGGCAAGCGAACGACGGTGTAATTTCTCTGTTATCTTAATTGATTGTCGGTCGATCTGTTACCATTCGAGATCGATCTACCACCCTCTACCTGCCTGGCCACTACCACTTTCTAGTCGAATCGATCGCGTATACAGGGTGTCCGGTTCCAGGTGGTCGAGCGAAAAATTACATGTGTACATCAATTATTTGAGTCGAAATGTCTAATAGTATTTTTCTAAATTCGACTTAGTTAATGAATTATTAACTAACAAAGATTGGCCAATCTACTGCTTAGTCTCTTGCCTCGGGAATAACTCGTTACCTAAGTCGAATTTCGGAAAATGGTATTAGACTTTTTTATTCAAGTCATTGACGTGTACATGTAGTTCTCCGCTTGACCACCTGGAAACAGACACCCTGTATATGCTGGATACAGAAGGACAACTCGATCGAAGAACAGCTTTACTTCACGGCACTCGATGTCGTAAGAAGTTTAGTATGCAATTATGCAACTGGTGCAAAAAAAGAGGCACATTTTTTCGAACCGTCTGGCAGCAGTTTCGATTCGTACGAGGCTTGAAGTCCTTCGACGTGATCGATAGACTCGAACGCGAGTTTTTCGCTCGTGAAACGAATCTCGTTTTTTGTATGCGTCGAGCTGGTAAAATTGATGGAAAAACAGAGTAAAACGAAAGTATCCTTAGGAAGAATAGAAAGGAAGAGAGATAGAAAGATTTTCGTATCGATGAGACGACTCTTTTCTACTCTTTCCTCTGGCCTTCTCGTTACGGTCAAAGGGCCGTGAAGAAAGAGACCGACGCTCGTGGAAATTCTACTCCCTCCTCTACAACGGCTTCGTTCAAGCGGAAGACCGTTTAAAAGAAGGAGAGGGAGAGAAAAAGTAGAAAAGGAAATAATTAACACATGAGAAAAGACTGCCGTAAATCATAGCGTGCGACAAAAGTGAGTCTTTTTAAATGGGACCCGAAATAGAAATACTACTATGAGGCGATGGTGAGTCTGGAACCCGTACATTTCGAATATAAAACTCTTCATGGTTCAATGAACGCGTAGCTTAGTTATTTATTCTATTTAGAAATATATTTCATTATGTAAATTTATCTTCATTCTATTTCCCACGATGGTATCCATTTTTAAATAATTCATACCGTCCAATAAATACGAATACATTTCTTTGTGTCACGTTATATAGAATATTAACTAAATATAGCGTAATTGATTGTACGATGTCGGAAGTTATAAAAATGATTTCAAAAAATTCAAATTACGCGGGTAAAAAGTAGAGGGCGTTACGTGTGGGTGTGAAAAAAACGACTTCTACGCCCGTTATAAATCTTTTGTACGGGTACACGCGCCAACAAATGGCTACGAAACAATTTCAGTTTATTTTTTCGATCGCGCAATCAAACGAAAAAAAGTGGGGTTAGGAAGCGTGGGTAGTTTTTGTGACGTGTAAATCCTCTGACGAAAGACAGGAAAAGACAGGAAGAGGATAGAGAAGTTAAAAGAGAAACGGTAGCAAGTAGTAATCGGCAGAAGCAATGGTTCGGTGAACCGTAAAGTAGGATTAAAGTTGCTAGATCGCTTTAAAACGGAAGGGAACAGTTATACAAACGGCAGTCGACGTTCTCCTACTTTTGCTCACAGAGTCACACCAGGACAAACGTGCACACACTCTTCGTGTTTATTAGCCCGAAGTGGCATCTCGACCGTTCCATTTGAATGATCATACACGCTACTTAATTGGACTTCGCGTTACGCTTATCGAGAATACATTTCCTGTCATTTCAAAGCGAAATTGGAATTATGAAGATGTTATCGGGGAATGCTTTTCCATTTTGTCTACGAATGTGTCTCAGTACCGTGTGGTCGAGAAAGCGCGGGATTTTTGAAATTATATCCTTACGATACTTGACTTGCACGTAAATAATGCTAGATCCTCATCGTGCCGCATATAAAATCGAATTTTTGCGAAAATTTTGAAAAATAACTTTTCGAATTAATACATTTTTTAATCAATTGAATCTGCTACCTAATCTTTCGTTTTACAACAGAATATAATCGCACATCACGACCTAACCTCTCTTCTTTGCGATATTTCGATAAAATGCACGAGTTATTAACAATTAAATGCATGGTATAAAGAAATAGAATAAATAAAAAACTCGTGACTCGACTACAAATTGTTCTACGTAACACTAATGATGAATCACTGCTGCTGCTGTCGTATTTTGACGTGCTTACTTTTCGCCAATAATTGAGATTACGTCTACGCGATGGCGCTGCTGAAAAGAACTGCATTCTTTCCATTAGCAATAACAGTGCCACGCGACGAATACATTAGCATGCCGTAAACGAAACGTGCCGATTTAAAAGACTACTTTTTTTATCTCGACAGCCTTTGCGATTCTCTCTTTCATCGTTTTATGGATCTTTTACAAAAGAATTTTTTCAAAAGTAGTACGCCATAACCAACAAACGCGAGTAGGTTAATTATCTTTCCCGTTTTAAAGATCACCAAGAGAAATTATTCGCGTTTTGTTAAAGACACATTGACGTCTACCTATTTCTTGGAAAGATACAGAGAAAAGGAATGAGAGTATCGGTCGACCGTGTTTGAAAGCGCTTTCGTTCCACTTCCATATTTCTCGATAACGTAATCGCTCAGAAAAGGAAAAGTCGAGTGGCACGACGTGTTAATACGCACGATGATGGCTCGAATGGACAGTTTTTTCTTAATTGTAACAGTCTCGTTAGAAAACAAGATGGCGATAGACCGAAAAGAGTACGTTTTTATTCACGTATCTAGTCGATGTACGTACAAAAATAACACGAAATTATTAACAATGTTAAAGTAATCTCATAATTGCATTTTTTTTGAATCTGTTAAACTTGTATAACAATGTCGATTATCTGGACGCGGTTCGGTGACTTTCGACGGTGCAAGCTGCCAGATGGCAGCACCGTTCACATGACTCACCTGCCGCGATAAAAGAGTAGCGGTAAATTTAAATTTCCACGTTTTGTGTAAACGAGAACTGTTTTATAAATAATCTAAAAAGTAAAGGCTATTAAATAATGAATGTTACGTATGCCATCGAATCTTTACGAAATAGCGATTAAATAATCGTAGGTCATTGCGATTAACGTTACGTAAAATTTGTAATATGCTTCTAATCTGTGACAAGAACACGAAATTAACTGAAAAGAGCTTAAGAAGCCGGGCGCATCTGCGTTACATGAGCATCGTGTTTCTATATTTAAAGTGTCCATCCATTGGATATCTCGATGACCTTGCAAATTTTTGAAGAAATGACTAAGAAGAAAATAACATTTGCAAAGCATTCAACTTGTGATCAAAATATTTGTTATGTAAGAACAAATTAAGATGACTGCATTTACGTGGTACACTCTGTATAATAAGAAAGAAGGTATAAATAGCGATATTTTAAACGTGTTAGATTATTAATACACTAAAACCTTAATTATCCAAACATTGGTTAACCAATAGCAGCACCAGAAATAATCATGAGAGGGTATGAAGCACAACAAGAAAGTATTCCCACGGAATTATTAATATTCGATTTTCATGAACACATTTAGTTCGAATAATCGAACTTCTCCTATATCATTCACCTAACGGTGTGTCTCTTCGTTCCCTAGGCGTATCTTAAAGGATATGTCGCGTACGAGCGAGAATGAGATATCGTGTTACTGTACAAGCATTAGCGATTTATAGGTTATGACGTATGATTGGACGAATATGGTTCTCGATTGTTACCGATGTAACTGTTTTATCATGCATTTTAAACGCATCTATTATTTTAAACGCTAATTTAAATAAATAAAAAGATAGTGGAATTTTTCAATCGATATAAGAAAACATTATTTTTTATGATCACGTGATCATGTTAAATATTCTCAAGAGAAGGTAAATTTTCATTTTCTTGTAAAATTGATAAACTCTATATGGAGTATTACAAAGAATTAATTTTTGCAAATAACTTTATTATCGTTGCAAAACAGTTTGATTTCTATTTGCTCTCACACAAAGTATCATACATATGTATGACGGAGGTTACATAATCGAGAACCGATAGAAACACTTGGAACTTTCAAACGTGAAATTTTGGACGAATAAGATCTCAAAGGAAAATGTCCGCAGGGCTATCCGTGAAGTTGCAATTTCTTCGATACGAAACACGCGTGACCCTTGACATTACGAGATCACCTCCTTCCCTTCTCCTCTTTTCGTCGTCCTCGGTGCGGTCGATTCTCTCTCGTGTCACGTGTTTCGTCCCTCCAAGGAAACTAGATTCGAAACTAGACACGCTACAAACTACGGCAGGTTTGAGTTACGCCTTCCTGTCAGAACTATTAACTTTGACGTTTCTAAGTCAAATATGAACGTTTTATTTTATTTGAGTTGTACGTCTAAATAAAGAAAGTTACTAGAATGTGAAATAGGTTTGAGACAAATAAAAAAAAATTGATTTGAGTTTCGCAGCAAATAGTAGAAGTCGAAGTGTTAATGGGTGTATCGCTTGATAAATAAATCAACTTCTGGTGACATTCGATTTTTCTTTCTTTTTTGTACACCCTTGTTTACACCCTTTTGTTTGTTTTATTATTAAAACAAAATTTGAATATATATCATATAAAATATATATTAAATAAATATACTACTCTGTATTGCAGTCATTTTCACATGACAGTCATCTTTTAATAATATCGTTGAAAATTGCTACATCTATTTGAAATATAGATTGAATGGAATAAATGACTCCAAGCAAGAGCGACACGTTCACTTTGACTGAAAAGAAATTTATATCCTCCGTCAAATAAAAATCTCGACGTCTCTATTTTTCTTACGCAGATACATCGACGCGACTACTCGTTCGACTTTCATTCATTCCTTAAACGACTCGAGATAAAGAGACACGGAAAAAAAACAGAAGTTATTTCGAGCGATATTCACCCTGCTCCCCTCCATCGTCGTCGTCAAGATAATTAATTCTGAAAAGAAGACATGTTCGAAAATTTCCATTCACTGATAATAACAAGAGAGTTCTTCTTCTGTACATATAATCACGACAATGCCGGGAAAGAATTATCAGGTCTTTTATAGCTTCGAGACTTTTGCAATTTCGCGAAAGTGATGTAAGTACTTTGGTTCATGTCAGTCGAAATTTCTCGACGAAAATAACCATTTCGTTCATTTTCTCAAGTTTCGTACGTATGAATGTAAACGTAACGGATACCGTACTACTAGGAGCTTTGCCCTATCGATCCTATGCATTTAAAGCAATTTTTGATACGATCGAGTAGACAACTCTGGCACGCTTTGTATGTAGTAAAGCTTTTGAGAACCAAATGTTTTCTTTTAAACCGATTATTTAAATAATTTATTTATTAAATTATTAAATAAATTATATATAATATAATTATTAATATATATAATATATCATATATTAAATAAATAATAAATATAAATTGTTTTTCTTTCTTTTGTTAATTTCCTTTATTTTTTTAAAGTTCTTCGTAGTATCTATATCGCTTAGCCTATAAAAGGCAAAGAGTTAATTAGATCCGATTTAATCAGAAGTTTAAAAAACAAAAATTAATATTCTTACGTGCTCGAATCATGCAGATTTTCTAATTTTCAACTTTCTCCTGCGCCATAAATGATAATTTTATGATGAAAAAAAAATAAGAAAAGCATCGATGGCGTGGATTCAATAAATCCAGGTTAGACACTTAAGGCAAACAGAGTGGAGAATTCACGCAAGAATCATTCGAGACACGGCTTCGAAGGCGTCGTCCACTTGCTGCTCGCACGTGACACGATGACGGATTTATTGATCGTAAATATGGCTCAACAATACAGCTAACACATAGATACATATACATATGTATAGGTATATGTATATATATACCGGGTTATACGATTTTAACCTATTTTCCGGATACGCGAAGCTCACTCTCGCGGTCGAGAGTTACATCTCGTCTGGCTCGTAAAATTTCGGGGATTAACGGTGTTCGCTAAAATGGAATAATCCGTTGATCCCATAAAGTGGTAGGGTTTGAAATTATTTTCGAATGTATCGGTCCATCATTTTTGAAAATTTTACAATTTACAGTTCGATCGGTTGATAAACCTATTTTGCGATGTAATTGTTGGCAAAACTAAATGTATCTGTATTTTTAATGTTTGTCTATTACTATGTTAAACATAAATATAAAATTGTAATCACCTTGACTCTATTTGTTAACGTAAAATACATCGTTCGGAATGTTTGCAAAGAATCAATCGTTAAAAAATATTTGCATTACGCCGAGAAATGCATCGTACGAGATCCCAAAACATTGAAAGAGGTGGTTAGTCTGTGTAATCGCACAAATAAATTTTCCTTTGTTGCTGTCACGTGTTGCATCGTCTTAGCAGCCATAATAAAACAGTTTGTGCTTAAAGATGGATCGGCAAAATAGTCTCGAGACTAACTGTCGTGTCCCATAGGCGCCTACTGGCATAAAATCGCAAGTCCACGTGTTTGTCGAAGGCTTTCCATCGATGCAGCTATAGCTGGTAAGAGACGATAAAGCACGAGTCTCGACGATTCCAACGTGAAAGGAAAATTTTTGTTTCACAGACGACTTCAGAGTGACAGAGGAGAATGACACCGACAAAGTTGCTAATCAAAGAGATTCTACGGAAACAAATTACATAAATTTCTTTGTTGGACTATATTTGCCGTGCTATCCTAGACACAGAGATTAAAACTTCGCTCAATGAGAAGATATATTTACGTTTCGGCGTTAACCGTTTACTGCTTTGTTTGTCGAGACGTAAAGCTCCTTCGAGGAAAGTCGAACTGATACAAGCTGTGGTTTATTATTAGAACTTTTAATGAACGTTAGATAAGTCGAGAAATCGATTTTATAAGAGAAGGGAAAGAAGAAGATAAATATTGTTTTATTGGACTTTATCTTACTTGATACGTATAGATTGTTAAAGTATGATCTTTTTTATAAAATAGTAGGGGAGACCAGGGCTAGTTGTCTCAATTTTAGGTTTTTTGTTTCTACAGATTTCTGTAGCTTATATTTTCGAATTTTTTGGGGACCATCATAAACTTCAACTTCTTAGCAATACATAAAAATCTTTTCGCTTGCATTGAGAAGTTTTTAACACGTTTTATTTTCAATTTCAAGCAAACGAGTTTTTTGCAAACGAAAAATCCTGATGTATGCATCATGATTTTTGCGAAAATGGTCACCACCGCCGATTTCAATGTTTAATGGTCCATTTTAAGGAAAAAGGCATGCAGAATACTCTCCCGTTGTCCGTTTTTCGATATCGTTAAGCAATGATGAGAAATTAATTTTTTAAGTGTCGGAGTATGGGTCGTTTTCAAGAGAAAAATTGCTGTAACTTTTTAACCAGTCATCCTATCGAAGCCGCACTGCCATATTCGTAAATTAGAGACTTTCCCCTTTCGAACGAGTATTTGATCGGGCAAATTCGAGATACTTCGATTTTTGACAAAAATCCTGACCTATGCATCATGATTTTTGCCAAAATGGTCACCACCGCCGATTTCAATGTTTAATGGCTCATTTTAAAGATAAAATCATGCAGAACAATGTCCCGTTGTCCGTTTTTCGATATCGTTAAGCAATGATGAGAAATTAATCTTTTAAGTGTCGGAGTATGGGTCATTTTCAAGCTTTAAACTGCTGTAACTTTTTAACCAGTCATCCTATCGAAACGCGACTTGCATATTCGTAAATTAGAGACTTTCCTCTTTCGAACGAGTATTTGATCGGGCAAATTCGAGATGCATCGATTTTTGACAAAAATCCTGATGTTTGCATCATGAACAAAAACCTGAATTCTGTCGAAAACTAATGATAAAAACAAACGTTACAGCAAAAAAAGAGGATGGGGGCTAGTTGTCTCAGATCTCATTGTCGGGACAACTTACCTCGACGTGTGAGACAACTTGCCCCTGGGACTTTTAGCCCCGGTCTCTCCTACAAACTATTCTTTGTACTAAGTTTATCATATTGTACTTTGTATATAATTTCGAATCTTTTTACAAATAATGATTTTTAACTTACGAATTACAGAAATGATTATATAAAACCTTCTGAATTATCTAACTTACACGATTAATCGTTATAATAGCGGAAAGTAAAATGGTGTTCACCAGTAAAGAACATCAAGAGAAATCTGAGATAGTCAATAATCTCGCTTTCGCTCGAAAAATATGGCGTAAATGTTGAATTACGTACGTCTACTTTTATTACTAGACTTAATCACCCAACATTTTTGCCAACTCCGGGCAGTCGGTATATTCGAGCTCGCCATTTTCTCGAGACCCTTTTCACCGAACAAATTTATCGTCTCATTTCTTCTCTTTCCCTTTACTTGATCTTTCTAAAAACTTTTTCTCTTTACAACAATTTCTCACTGGAACTAATAATAAGAAGAAAAGGTCGATTCCATTATTACGAATAGAGATAGTTCGATGGTACGAAATACATCGATTGACGAAGGGCAAAGAAGAAATCGATAACGTCGAGGTTCTTCTCCCAGCAATCTCGAAGATACTCCTACTACTTAGGTGCTCGTCCAACTCGATAATTAATTGCAGTGTTCGAGTATATTTACGGGAAACCGGTTTTCTCACAGACGAGCTAAGAAAGTTGATTCTCTATTGCCCCGCGTAACATCGTGATGGGGTAAACGAGAAAACGAGAAGATTGGAGGAGTCTTCTTTCTACCAAGTATACTAAATTAGAATTTTTAAATAGAAGAAGCATGTACTTGTTTAAAAATTACTTCGAAAAGTTAATACAAGTGGCACGGATGAATATATGCAAAAGAAAAAAACATAACTTTACATAATTTGCTTGATACTTGTATCTGCGTCGAGCTTACTCCAAAATGTTAATATAAAATCACTCGAGTAATCTTCGTGAGATCCATTTAAGTGCACCATTAGCATCTCGCATCGAATTTAAAGCCAAGCTTTTCTACTTTTCGAACGAAATTCTAAAGTTACGTCGATACATCCACTAAATGGATTTGACTAGAGCGAAAGTGAGAAGAGTTTCATTTTAATAGATGCCGGAAACGTCCCTCGAGAAATCGAATATCTCAAACGAAGTTATCGTGCTTTGAAATCAATGGTGAGCAATGAACAAAATAAATTTCATTTACGTTAACGAGTTCAAAGTTTAATCTCCCTAATGAAATAAATATCCGATACTTCGATCACGGACGTATCTAAAAGAGTTTATTTTAACTTTGAATCTTGTAATTTTCTCTCGATGAAAAAAACTTGAGAAATATTTCTCGCGATATGAGAAAAGTCTCGCGAGAAAGTGCCGGGCTGTGATAGAAGAAAAAAAAAAAAAATCGCTGCAATTTCCTTCTTCTCCTGGTTCGCAATTTCCTCGATTTTCAGAACTTAATGACGTTCCTCGAAGGAGCTCTCTTCTAACATTTAATGATAATAAATTCATCTTACACGAGGGACATTTCGAGCAATCGGCAGGATTCCAAAATAGACGACAATTTTAACCTAAATAAAAAAACGTTTTTAAGAATTTAAAACCTTCGATGCAGACGTTTCCCAATTCCCTAAAACATTCTGGTAGATTACCATATTTAAATCTTGGTATTCATAACTTATTCGATAAAAAATAAAAGATCAGTCTTAAAAAACATCAGACAAAAAATTGTAGAAACGAAATCTCCCAATATGAATAACTAATATAAATCAAGTAATAATCATGACAGTTAAAACGTTCCATAAGCGATAAAGAATGTTGCCAATCGTGGTTACCATTTATCGGTACGATAGATTGAAAAAGTGTTAGAGAGATATTGACTTTCGGTTTGTAAGACGATTACCGGTTTACATGAAACACTACCGAGCGTATAATTTTCGCACGTACTTCGTCTACAGCGTATACATATAGAAAAATACACCTACATACGTGTTTATACGTATGTACAAAAGCCATGAGCGTAGAATCGATGCCACTATCGTTTCATCGACACTGTCGTTTTTCTTACCGGTTAAAGCCGGTTTCGCCTAGAAAGCAGCGGTCGAACTTTTACATGCATGTATCGCCTATGCAAGCGATCACGCACGTATGCAGGCGCGCGTCGTTACTCCTAGAAAGAAAATCGATAACGAATAATAATATTTTCTCTTTATTTAAGCAAAAGCGTCCACTCGTAACCCAACTATCTTATGCACGAATTCGAGGCAATGGCGTAACCATTGCTACGAATTCCAAAGAAGAATTATGTTCAATTCAGATTGTAGTTCTTACGAATTTCGTAAGAGTGTAGTTATTTTGAAAAAGGGGATTGCTAAGTCACGTGATTGTAGATACAGTGTAGCTAGTTTTATATAGATTTTTATTTGGGTACATTTATGTTTTAGGTTAGGTATTAAATTAGAATTAGGAAGAATTGTGTTCAATTCGGATTGTAATTCTTACGAATTTCGTAAGAGTGTAGTTATTTTGAAAAAGGGGATTGCTAAGTCACGTGATTGTAGATACAGTGTACCTAGTTTTATATAGATTTTTATTTGGGTACATTTATCTTTTAGGTTAGGTATTAAATTAGAATTAGGAAGAATTGTGTTCAATGCAGATTGTAGTTCTTACGAATTTCGTAAGAGTGTAGTTATTTTGAAAAAGGGGATTGCTAAGTCACGTGATTGTAGATACAGTGTACCTAGTTTTATATAGATTTTTATTTGGGTACATTTATGTTTTAGGTTAGGTATTAAATTAGAATTAGGAAGAATTGTGTTCAATGCAGATTGTAATTCTTACGAATTTCGTAAGAGTGTAGTTATTTTGAAAAAGGGGATTGCTAAGTCACGTGATTGTAGATACAGTGTAGCTAGTTTTATATAGATTTTATTTGGGTACATTTATCTTTTAGGTTAGGTATTAAATTAGGTTATTAAATCAAAAATTAAGATTATTTAAGATTCTTAATGTCACTTGTCGGTAAATAATTATAGTATACCCGGTTTAATGTGAATTTTATATAATTATTATTTAGATTACATACTCGTTGGATATTAGGTTAAGAGGATTATTAAACGAAAATTGAAATTATTGTGATCAATAATCTCGCAAGAAATGCAAATTCATTATTTTCATACTTTTTTTTCTTCATATTAAACGTCTCACTTACTAAAAAATTGTTAGTATCCTTAGCAAGTTAATAACCAACCAGTAGACGTGCCAGTTATATCCTATACTAAAACGTATTTAGACACGTTACGAGATAAAAAAAGAAACATGTTACGCCACTGCACCAAATACTTCCGGCAAGCTTATCGAAAACCCATGATCACGAAGGAATCTGAATTATGAGGTGAGATAGGTGTGCCGAACGTGTTACGTATCATTTTTATTGCTTTGCCTGGACCATTTTCCAAACTGACCGATTAATTCTCGGTCAGCTTTAATCAAAGACTACGAAGACATTTTTTTTTTTCTGGTATGCTGTACAGTGACGCAGGAAGAAGGGGGATCGGGTTTAAAATAGTTTCACGAATGCATTAATATGCGGAACATATCGCGGTACATCCTGATATCTTTGTAGCCTCGAGAAGAAGACAAAGAGTAAACGTCTAAACGACGTCCACTTTAAATGTCGAAAGAGAATAATATAAGCGAGAAAATCAACTCTCTTCCTCGTCTATTTACTGCCGAGCATTCCAAGAATGCTGTTGTTAAGCGGATTTCTTTACAAGGCGCTGTCACAAGTCGCAAAGGAATTAGTGAAACTTTGGTATCTCGTGTCAAAATGGCGGAGATGTTCTAGAAAGAAATTTGTTTCAATGAAGTTAGATATTATATACCTAATACTGTTTTTACACAAACTCTTTGAACACAATTTTTATGTAACACGAATAAAATACATTTCATTCTCTTTTAATACAATTTATCTAAATTTAAAACAATTAACTCAAATTCTAAGTGGTGTTTCCCCAAATTCTAACACCACAATATTGGATTTGTTTTGTCTGCATTTTAAGTTTGATGTTCAAATTGAAAAGTATTCCTGTGGTAACCATATTTTTTATAACTAGTTAAGATATACCTATATGTATAATAAATAAAATTGTTAATTATAGAACATAAACATGGATGTAAAAGTCAGAAACAAATTGTTTACAATCCTTGCCATTTACTATACACGAGGAACCATTAAATCATCCAGCAAATTCTGATACACAAACATGTTTGTTGTGATAATATTCCCTCGTAATTTGACATTCAAATTTCTCTCTAAAATTTTACACGTAATAACGTGTGTTTTTATTAAACACTCGTGACTGATCGTGATTGATCAGAATAATTTAGGTATTACAAGAAAGATCAATTTCTTATAAACAATTGTACAAGATTCGTTGATACTCGAAAAGGGGAGGAGATCGGCAACGTTAAATGGAAATGTCCTTGATGAAATTCTCAGCCAATGTTCATATCTAACCGAGTTGCTTGCTGTCTCGTCCACCGACGGACCCCTGATGGTTATCACGGAAGTGGATCGTTTAAAGTATATTTGACCGTTGTTAGCTAATGTCGAGGAAGGATATTTGCGGAATGCCGTGCTTGCTTGCATGCGCTTAAGTAAACGATAACCTCGTGATAAACCTTTTCTCAACGAGCTCATATTCTATTTAGTAATCACTATCGTCTCGTGCTTCGCTAATCGTCACTCCTTTGTGATACTTAATGCTTTGTTTAGAGGGAGAACTGATTGGAAAAATTGTCTTAAAATTTCTAAGAAATACGTTTCCCTTGTTTTCAATGCTTGTCGTTTCTTCCTGACTAGTCTTGTGCCTGGAATTATCAAAAATATACATTTCTAACGTTGTATATTTCTTTCTGATTAGACAAATATTTAATAGAAATGATCTATCTACTTGAAAGCCATTAGATTAGAACAATATTCTAAAGATTCTAATCGGAATAATAGTCCAATGAATTCTATCAAGTTTCTATAAAACGATTTCTCTAATAGAATTCGATCGAGCTTAGGTAATGATTAGAACTGGATAACGTTACGGTACTACTCATGAATGAACGTAATCGAACTCGATGAGAGTTCATTTGCAAGATTTTATGTTAATTTAGGCGTCGATTATCTCTCCTCGACTATTATCACGTTAATTGGTATAACATGGCACGATGTTAAAGTATACGAAGGCTCGGCTGTGATTCTTTTTTTTTTTTCATCTCTTTTTTTTCCACTGCACACCAGGAGGCAAATACCGCGTTTACATCGAATTAAGCATTCCAAGTGCACGCTCGAGAATTTTTTGAACTTCATTGTACGTCGGTTTGCATAACTATAATACCAAGGGTGTATTTACCATCGATTTGCGATGGATGTGCGCCTATTAAAATGCAGATTATAATGATATAATCACTTTCAAGCTTTTCACGTTTGAATTTATGTGTAAGAGTAAAATTAATATTGTAATATTAAATGGTTAGAGGTGAATAGTATTTACATAAAACAATTCAACATTGTATGCATTTTAAAGAAAAAAAATGCATGTTTTGACCATGATAATAACTATACTATTTTTTTAATTGGTACAACGAAGTTTCATTCGATTTTTATGAGTTTTCACTTCAGAATATGTTAAACATTCCGTAGAATATAAGTCATTAGGCGTGAAAAGGTTAAATCTCTCATATTTTTTCGAATTAGCTTCGAAAAGGATACCCTCGACCAGTCTCGATAAAAATATCGACACGATTTTCGATTTCCAACGTCGAGGTGAGTGCGAATTTCGTTTCTGAAGGGTAAACTGTGATAAAAACACAAAGAAATGCAAGTGTGAGTGAATCGGAAAATCGGAAATTAAAAAAAAAAAAAAAGGTTTCCCAATAAATGGTTGAAGCAGCACCGATATTTTTCATCGTTAAAAACAAGACTGCGACAATGGTGTGACGGAAGTTGATCTCATTTTCGCGCTACTGCAGGGAAACGAGGATTTAACGAGCACGCGATGTGTCGCGAGAAAAAACAGAGTAAAAAACAACGAAGGATAAAATTCGTGATCCGAGCGGAAACACGAAACGTTAGCTGCCATTTTTCACAATTTCTATGATACTTCGTTTTTTTTTCTTGTCATTCTTATTATTTTTTTTTGTTTTATTTATTTCAACGACGTGGGACGAAAGACAAAGTTTACAAAGGCATCTTCATCGATCACCAACGACGATTACGTAGTGCGCCAATGTAAACTCGATTAGGAGTTTGCTTCAATGAGAGGGGCGTGAGGCGACTCAATGAACGATTAAAAATAACTCTCTATTAAACTGTGGTAACAGGAAAATGTGTGCCGTCCGATAAATCTCTTTGTGGAAAGTCAAGTTTCCATTGTTTTTCTTTAAAAAAAAATATAATAAAAGAGAAATTTAAAGGTAGTATTGTTTTGATTTGTAAAAATGTAAAAGATTATGTAGATTAGATATAAGCCAAATGTGTAGAAACAATATTGGCACTTTTCTATCTTAAAAATTGCTCTACTTTATACACATTTATTTTAACCCTTTTCGAATAAAAAGCAGTCGAAATTGTTGTAATAAGAAAACAACAAAATTCGTTTATTCGTCTTAAACAATTTTTCTTCCGTTCTTCAAAAACACTTCATAGTGAAATCTATGTTAGTTTTCAAAGGAACAACTTTTCGAAGGCACGCCTTTGTTTTTCACTTATCGAGAAACCATGGATGCATGTGAGTAAAATTTCTTTTGTAGACATACACACAAAGCTTCGTGCAAGCCAACGTACATACATATGAAAGTACATACTTCCCCTCGTTATCTCGACCCAAATAACTTAAAACTTTTCTCTTTGGCCCTTTTAGGAAGGGTGCACTAGGAAACAGCCGTCCGACACGGCGAAGCCGTTTCGTTTGCCAGTGGCTAAACGATACTTTGACGAGTTAATTTGCACGCTTTTAATTACGAGCTGACGTTTGGGCTTGGATTTTCTTTTGTTTGAAAGAGAGAAAGAATATGTGAGTCCCATTGGATATTATTTTTTTGGTTTAAGAACCAAGGAAATAAGTCCTGAAAGTTGCAAAAAGCCTTGGAACTTTTTATAAATCAAGATACCCTGATATTACTTTTTGTTCTTTTCTTTAATACTTAAAGAAAATAGGAACATTAATTCGAAATCTATACCATTGAAAAGCCTTGAAACTTTCCAACGATCGATCGATGTTTCGTACCGACTTCTCGAACTATTTCGTGACTATTTTCGATCGGGTCACCGACCATTCTAACTTCCTCGTCCATCGCTATATCGTGACGGCGCATTAGAAACTTTCGAACGAATTACTATCGGTCGATTTATAATGCTGACAGTTAATTTCCTCGGTTTTCAGTATTTCTTAATCGATAAAACAAGAAAATAAATGATTGATAAATGACAAGGATCTCAAAAAAATAATTAAATCAAACATCAACTATTATAATCTTTCTATTACCTAATTATCCACACTGTTAACATTTCTAAAACGATCGATTAATATCGGTGGTGCTCGTTCGTGAAAAAATCTCTTTGAGCCAAAATTATCATCTTTCTTTTCCAATCTCGCACGAGGATAAAAAAAAGAGAGTTTGATCGAACGAACGTAATTAATAAGTGTACTTTCGAATCCAAGTACGGAGAATAATCGTTCGCGCGCGTGAGAATACCTTCGCGTATCTGGTTGACCTCGTTCGTTCCACTCAAATCCGTTGCGAATGGAATCATATGCACCGAGGTCGATTCTGTACTCGCACACAGCCATCCTTGCTGTACATAATCGTGTACTTTAGCCTTTAACGATTCATGACACGTTGGCGCATTGTTAAACGAGAGCGCGATCATAGAATCTCAACGCAATATATGAGCGAGTGCCTCCTCAAATTTCTCTCTGACGACTGATGTAACCGACGACTATCGAAAATTAATTTATTAATAATATCTATTTTTTAGTTTTGTATAATAGGAGAATTCTTTTTCACAGTGGTTTTTATGATTTCTTTAGATAAAATTGAATGAAATAAATAATAAAATTAAATATTTAATGATAGATTGAGTTATTTTTTTAAATTAAATTATCCAATTTAATATATGGGTATGGTATACCCACTTCATAGCTTGTGTTTCAAATTTTCAACTCATTTACGCTGGGTTAAATTTGAATTATAAGAAACATTTTCAGGACACCAAAGTTATTAAAGTCATACCCCTAACAAGACTAGAGTAGAAACTGATTACGAACCACTGCTATAGAATATAAATTATTACAATTTAAAAGCGATAGAAACTTTGTGGCTTGCGTGAGATCAAAGAGGTCTCTACTAGATTTACCTACAAAATTATTAAAGTATTATTAGAAAATGATTACAATTATTCTATTCCAATAGATCTGTATCAAATTCATGTGATAAAAATATTAAAAAATAAAACACTAAAACTAATTTCAACAAAATTCAAGCTCCTTGTTATGTAACACGGTACCTTCGGTAACACGGTTTTCATAGTACATGCTCTGAAAATGATGGCAGCTCACTTGTAACAAGGTACAGGTTGAGAAGATGCTTTTGATAGAACAGGGTTTGTGAAATTGTGGTAGTCCTCGTATAACGCGGATCCGTGGGATTTAAATTAACAAGAGATTCACCAGGTAATTCTTGTTCAACAACGTATTTTAAGAACACGATCTGGAAATTACAATGGATCTCGTATAACACGAAACTTTGGGATTGAAATGAACAGGTGCTTCATCTTCTAACTTTGTGCAGTACTCGTTTAAAACGATATGAATTTTTCCTTTTATACCAAACCAAGAACACACTTCCGTGAATCACCTCGTGAAACTACTTTTTTCTAAGAATCGTATCATCGAATGACGATTCGTCGAAGGATAAAATCTAATACGTTGTATAATATCATAGTAACCTGGTAGCCGCACCTGTGCACCGCCATAAAAGTAAGACGTATCGCGATTCGCACTTTTATCGGTTGGACCGTTGTCCGTATATTCATACCGTGCGTACAAATTCCTAAGCAGTGAAAGGCAAAGGTAAGAAAATCTTAGCGTTACGCCACTGATAACCACGGAATGTGCACTCGAGCCTCCTACTCGGACTTACGATATACCTACCGACAAAACGATTCGATGATCGTTTTTATTGCATAACGATCGAAGGCCTCACGACGACGGTAGCAGGAAAACGTTTTTCTCAACAATCGACCTATGTTTCTAGCGTTACGCCCATGTTCGATCGCATTTTAAATCTGTAGGCGTGGCTTCTAGTTGTTTTCAAAGAAAATTATATTTTTGTTTGTGTTCGAGACTCTTTTTTAACGATTGGTAATGTTGTAGAAAAAAAGAGGCAATATTGTCCACTGTTGAATTTGATAACCTTCTTTTTGTCTAATTCGATTAAAAATTAGTAAAAATATTGGAATTTTTACTGATAACAGAAATAATTTTATATAAATATAAGATTGATGTTAGGATACTATGCAAATTTATAATAAATGAATACAACATGAAGAAGGTTTCATCAAAAATTCGCAAAATTTGGAATAATTGCCTTTTTGTCTAATTCGGTTAGAAATATTGGAATTTTGACTGATAACAGAACTAATTTTATATAAATATCAGATTGATATTAGGATACTATCCAAATTTATAATAAATGAATACAACATGAAGAAGGTTTCATAAAAAATTTGGAATAATTGCAAGATTCTTCAAATATTGTTTATAAACTATTCTCGTCTTTCACGAAAAGATAATAGAGACACGGCAGAAGAGCTGGTAACTTGTTCGAGTAATGGGCAATCACGAGATGGATTGTTTTCAGTTGTTCCTCGGCTACTCCCACGTTCCAAGTAGCCAATCGACAGGTTACTCAACAACAAACGGACAAGTGTACTAACTGACAAAGGAACGTTTCACGAGTACCGGTATACACTGACAAGAATCCATTGTTCTAGCCGAAGAAGTTTTTCCTACTAGTAGCGAAAACAACGCGTTTATGGCTATGTATCCTCGAGCAAGCGCTGTGAAAATGGCGACAAGAAATGGAAAGGGAGGGTAAAACCGTTGTCAAGGTCGACACGCATGAACTTTCTCCGGAAAAGTGAAGTGGAACGAAACAAATATACAAAATCGAATTTTACACGTGTTCGACCTCTCCATATATGAGAAAAAAGGACATACATTCGAAGAGTTATCGAGGTTCGTTCGTCAAAGCCTTTTACGAGATCAATTATGCAGTTAATATCTATTAGAGAGCGAGAGAGATAGACAGGCCGAGAAAGGGACTTCCACGAACCGATGAATTTTCTTAGGAAATATACTTCGTGGAAAAAATACTTTTAAACAGTATCGATATACGTGTCTCGGAATTTCAAGGTCTATTGTTTACAAAAATTACTTTCGTTGAAAATAATTATTTATTAAAAATGCTGAATTGATTTTTATATAAGTTATGTAGCAAATAAAAATGTTGATAGAAAAAATAGGATAATTATTTCTAAAAAAAACCCTGTAACCTTCTGAATCGAGTAACTTCCTGCCTTTTCAAAATACTCTTAAATTAATAAAAGGTTTATATGAACAGAATTACCATAAAATGTTTTTTTTTTTAAATATCAATCTTTTGAATCTACTATCAAATAACGTTGCTAGTTTCCACAGTATATGTCTTTGTACAATGCATTCGACTGCATCTCATTACTCACAAAATCTGCATTACCGACAGAGCTATAAATCTTGTTTCCAGTCACTTAACTTTTTTTCAAGTGGTCATTCACTCGATCTTGCCTCATTTGATGAATTTGAACTAAAATTTACTTTGGAATAAAACCGAACTCGTAGAAATCGAACGTTGTCGATCGTCAATGACAAATTGCATTGACTTCTCGGAAGCATTCGCTCCGGGCGTCGGGCATTATTTATTAGATCGCAGATATACTATATCGATCGATGGTGTTATTGTTCCGCGAATAGAGTAGGAAATTTGCGAGGGAGAAACTTCTGTAGCGAAAATGACTGTAAAAATAAAACACGACGTAACATATCAATTCGGATCATTATCCAAAACGATTTCCTTCGTTTCCCAAGAAACCAATTGAAAAACTTCACATCATCGATCGAGACGTCTATTAAAGTTCTTTTTTAAATTGTATAAATAATTGCCAAGTTTCACAGTAAGCAAAAAATTCGAATGCAATCTGATCGTGTGCGAGGTCACGATCAAGGTCAAGATCAACCTTACAGTATCGCTAGAGCGTTTGCTAATCGCGAATGAGAAGATTATCAGATAAAACACTGCGGTACCGAATTTGTTATTTGTCGCGTGACTGATATTACCCCTTTTGTTTCAACACTATATCAATCGTGACACAATTTAGATCTATTAGAACGTTATAAAACTGGAGCATCGCGTATACGTGCTAGCTTGCTCCATTTCTTGAAAAATGGAGCATGGTCGCCACTTTTGTTAAACGATACAGAAAAATTCCTAGACAAAGACGTTACCACATGGCTTATTTCTCACTGTTCGCACGAAATCAAATCCCCCCTCAAAAAACTAAAACCACTCTCGAAAGATATGAACCAAGAAGAAGACATTCCGGTTTCCAAGAGATCTGCTGCTCTTACCTTGTCCCTGACACGTCGTTTGATGTAGCTCTTGGCAGTGCAGCTGTTCAGTTCGCTTCTCTGATGTTGTTGCTGCTGTTGTTGTTTCTCAACGACCGAAGTTGTTTTCTCCGACCACCTGACACCATGTTCGTTGTTCGTTTTATTCTTGACGTTACTCTTCTCGTTGTTATTCGGTTGGTGTTGCTGCTGACGATGATTGCCGTGATTGATGGTGGTCGTCATGGTCGTCGGGGTAGTGGGTGCGTCCCTGTGGCTCTTCGTCCGACGTAGCAATCGTCTCACGGTATTTTTCACGGTGGCGGCAATGTGTGTGCCACCACCTCCTCCACCACCACCTCGTTCGCCACCACCACCAGCATTGGCCTCGTGGTGGTGGTTCATCGATTTGTAGTCGACCTTCTTCACCCTCGTGCCTGGAGCAGGCGCCACCTTGTGGCCACCCGTCTCCATCACGTACATCGCAGCCACTGTGTCAACGTGCGGAGCAATTCTGACAACTATTTTTCCTTCTCACACTCGTTAACTGTATCCTCGTAATTTAATCCTTAATATCGTTGTAATCTTCACGGGTGTTCGAATAAAACTGAACCAAAATCTGGCTTTGGATGCTGGTGTACCGTGAAGTTCTCCGCTTATCGAGGGCGTATCCTCGTTCGGATACACCGTGGAAGCGTACCAACTTGATCCCAGTACCTTCTCAATTTTGTCCACTTCCTACGTCTTCCAAACACTTTAGGAATTCTCTTCCAAAGAACTTTTCAATCTCCTACCTTTCCTCTCACAGTACGCGAGTTTCCGCGAATGACAAATCCTTCGCGTTTCGTGAGCACTCATGCGTTTCGACGCACGTTCGTTTTTTTTTAAAGTGTCAATTTTAAAGGATCACGAGTATTCTTAAGTGAATATACTCTTGGGCTGGGTTTCACCGTTCTATGGATATGTCAAGTATATTCGCTCCGTTGTGTTACGCGAGTGTAACAAAAAGGAGCGAAGAGAGTGAAAAAGGGTTGTGCTTCTCTCTTGCGTGTGTGTGTGACACTCTTTCTTCCGGAGGATCGATAGGAAGAGTCGCGTTTCCGTGAAAATCCGCGAAAATGGCAGCCGCGCGATGCGGTCGACCTCTTTGACGAGCAAACAGAAACGGAAGTTAATGCTGTCTCTCTCTCTCTCGCGTTTTCCTTTCTCTCTTTTTTCTCTTCCTTTTGTCTTTTCTCGTCGGTCCGCGCGCTACTAACGACCAGACCAGTCGGCCTTCCTTCTTGCTACCAACCCTCCTCGATGGCTCTAACGCGAGAAGAAGAGAAAGGAGAGGAGCGAAGAGGGAGCCTTGAATCCGCTTGGAGAAGCGCGTTAATCGCGAGAGAGAAAGGATTTTTCTCCCTTTTAGCGACGCGATCGTGTCTCAAAAAATTATCGATTCGACCCAATTACGTTCCGGGAAATTCTTTTTCTACGAAAGAATTTATTTTTATATATTATTTTAATTCTGCTTATTCGACCGTTCACAGAGATTCGAAGGAAAATTGTGGTTGTGTTCAAGGTTTGGTTATGGTTTTAAATGGATAATAGAATATAGATGATCTGTGTTGTATAATCATTTGAGTTTCTCTTGCCATCGAAATGTTCTCGTAATTTTAGCTACAAGTTTTAACTGAAATATAATTACGGTGCTTAAAAAACCAGTTTAACGAGGCGAGTAGAATTTTATTGGCGATATTTCTCATTCAAGTTATGTAAATTGATGACTAATTTTTAATGATCGCGCGGGAATATATTACCGCGATAATTACGCGTAAATTTTCTAACTCGCATTCCAATGCCACCATTTCTTTCCGATTCTCCCGGTTTACGTCCTATTACGCGCACTTTGGAACGCATCAAGGGATTACGACACGCAACGACGTAGTAGTGCAGGTCAGCGCACTCGATAAACCTCTCTTCGAGAATCATGAGATCGACCGATTTGTTTTGTCGAAGAAATAACTTTGAAATTCGTCAAATATACTAATCTATGATTCTAACTCGAATTATTAACATGGAAAGAAATTTTTATTAGAAATTATCGTAATGAAATTTGTCCAAATATATTTAATTAACATTAAATCAGTACATAAGAGACTGATAGCATTTGGTTAACTATTTTTGTTTAGGAGAAGATACATAAAACCCCCCAAAAATGTGCTTTCCATATAAAGTTGAACTCAACTACCAAAATGGGACCTATGTGATAAAATTGCAATTTTGATAAAGTTTAATCTTCATTCTCAATAAAAGTTAATTTATTTCCCCAAAAAAACATGTTTCATTTCACTCTTAGTCAATTTTTATATCAATTACAAGATTTTGTTCAAAATATATACATTTGTAGTATATAAGACTGTGACTCATCAAAAACTTATTTATAACAACACTATCTCAAGTAACACTCGACATTTATTTGTATCTCCTACTTGAAAGTTTTTCTTCGTTCCACCGATCAGCAACTCGACCAAATATTTGTATTACAACATAAAAAGTAATACATAACCTCAAATAAAATGATATATAGCATTAAATACCCTAATCAATAACTTCATTTCCTAACATATGAACCTATTTAAATAACATAATTTTTCAAAACAATGAATATCAACGTAATCACGGAAACGAGAACCACCTCGTATAATAAACGATCGTAGAACATCGAAAAAAAAAAAAAATGTGTGTGTGGGAAACGGAACTGGCTCTCTTTCAGCAGTGATTAGCGCGGAACGCGTGCTCGTCCGAGTGAGACTATCATCCAAATGACGTCATACTTCACCATCCATGCGAATCGATGCGGTTACGGTGTTTGGATAGCACTCTGCCGGTCGTGGCCTACGACTGAACATATCTATATGATACACCTCTAAATAGATAAATTATTTTAAAATAATAAATAAAATTCTATAAATTCTTTTTTAAAATGATCACCGCGTCTTCCACGCGGAAATATTCCCTAGCATTAATTTTGTTATTACGTAGCTATCGAGTAGAAATATCATATATGTAACTCTCGTATCTCGGATTCGTAGAAAGAAAGAAAAACACAAAACATCGGCAAGATGATAACGCGTAAACTTTTCCAGACGGGGAAACGGAAACGTTCGTTGGCATACGCGCACGTAGTAAACAAACGTGTGTATATATACAGGGTATCCTAGGTTTTTATGAGTAAACTTTGTCAGTTTATTCTGTGAGTTTAAATAAACAAAAATTGTTATATATATATATAGGTTTTTAGAAGCTTTGTTAAAAAGTTAGGAGAAAAATTAGTATTAGAGAACAGTACCGGATAGCATAAATGTAAATGTTGTTAATCTATTTATGTCAGACTGTTATCTGTTCTCTCTTAAGAAAGTTGGAATATATATTGTGAAAATAATTTTTTTATTAAATTTTCAAATAAGGTTTTTTTCGTTATACATTTTTTGCTAGAAAATAAGTATTTATAGAAAATTTGAGAAAGATCATCTACCTCAAAAATTGGTCAGCTTTCAAATAAGCCCTTGTCAAAAATTGTGACCAAGAAAAAGTAATTCTTATTTTTGTCGTAACTTTTTAACGAAGCTTTCAAAACTCTATGTTTATATAATATTTATTGCTTATTTAGACACATAAAATATACTGGCAAAGTTTGGTCAATAAAACCTGAGATACCCTGTATATAGATATACGAAACAATAGACAACGACGTTGTTGTGTTAAGAGTTCGCATAACGGTGGTGGCACGCATTTTGCGTCATCGTTGTTACTGCGTTAGGAAAAGCACGACAATCAGCCACAACGAAGCCCCGCGGCGTTTCCGATGCGTGTCCACCTCCAATGTGTCAATAGTGGAAGTTTCTACCAGCAGCGCGTGGACAATGTGGCGAATCGGCCGAAGGTTAGTCGAGACTTATGCTCGTACGTTCGAAGAAGACTTTTACAGAGAATAATCGGTAAGGCGATATAGAAACCACGATAATATCGTAATACATGCTCCTTGGGAAAACGGAGCACGGTGACGTCATCGTTCGAGCCATTCGTCGCTCTTGGAAGTTGATTTTATTTCTAGAATGACGTTGGCACTTGGTCGTATGTGTCTGTGCGTGCGTGTATGGACGAAGAAAATGACGAGAAATGCCGCGAACTTTGACCTTTCGTACCTTCTTTCCGATGCTTCGTTTTTTTTTCCTTTATTATCGTGTCGAGTATCACCAGAGAACCCGAAATAAGAGTTAGATTTGAAGTTCATAAAATCTATTACTCAAAATTGAAAAGAACTTTAAGTCATTATTAAATATTTCTTAAAATCTAATTTTTATCTATCTACTTAAAGTCATCATGAAATATTTTGAAAATCTATTACTCAAACATATTTAAATATTTATTTTATATTTAAATATTTTCTACTTAAAATCATCAGTAAATATTTTTGAGTAATAGATTTTCAAAATATTTCATGATGACTTGAAGTTATTTTCAATTTTGAGTAATAGAAACTTATCTACGAAATTCAAATGAATAAAATTCATATAAATTTGATTTCGGGTCTCTGGTGACACATGCAGTCGTCTCCTTATACCACGAATCCTGTACAACACGATCTTCATACCACGAAACGAGCTTACTACACGACCTATAGTAATTTACTGTATTCTACAAGCTAACTACTACCGTATTAACTTTGTCGACTATCGCTCGACAGCGGACGGTCAGAGATAATTTTGCCCGGTCATACTTGACTCATGACATATTTCGCAAACAAGACGAAAAATTATACTTACTACAATAGAATTCTATTCGTAATTGATTACCAACGCGAAAATCAAGGTCGAACGAGCTAGATCCAGAAAAATATTCTTTCTTTTTTTGTCTCTTTCCTCGGTGGCACGTCGAAGATCTTTTATCTCGATCTAATAACGAACATCCGGTATACAGACTCACGCTCGAACGAAGCGTTCAAAACTGAACGAACAAAGGGAGACCGACCGGATCAGTATTTCTTAAAACGGTGGTATGAATCAGCGTGCAGGTGACCGAAAGAAAATGAAAGAAAAAAAAAACGAGGTTGCTCGTCTTCGTCGCGTCTTACAAATAAACCAAATGCCGATACCTAATCTCGTGGCATAGCTCGTTAGCTTAGCCTTTCTCTTAAACGATAATACACAGATCACGTCATGTTTCTTATCAGATTACGTCAACCGATGATGCAAATCTTTGGTATTACGTGAACGATTAAAATGTATTCTTGCGATTAGAGTCGAAGAATTTGATTTTACAAGATATCGAGACACGTAAAAATGATATAAGATGTAAGACGAATTCTATGAATTATGTTAAATAAAAGTCAATTAAAAATGAAATATATGATGTAAATTAATAATATTAATAAATCAAAATTAGTGACAAAATAAACGTGAAAGAATTTGATAATCTTAATATTATTATGATTATTCTATGATTATCATAGAAAAACTATGATAATCTTCATAATATTATGTCTTTAAACCCTTGCCTTATAATATCGTGTGAGACTCGTGGCTCAATTTTAATGAATTTATTTTTTGTAATTGTTTAGTGTTCTTTAGTCTTTCTTTGAGTAAGTTTGCGAACTGTATTGTTTGTAACTGCATCCGTTTTTTTCTAATACTAGTTTCATTGTGTGTCAAATTAAATCATAAGGCAAGAGGTTAAATCATGTGCTAGAAATTTTTAAGTACCGTGATTTTTTAGGATAAACAATTTACTAAAATTTTACGTAGAAAAAGATTTTCACGTGATTGGAAAAAAGGACGTTCGTGAACGAGTAGGTGTCCGTAAAGCGAAGGTTCGCGTGAGTGTCCGAGTGGGTCTCCTTGAACGCTCGGTGGTGCATATCTCCGTCGTCGTCGAGCGATGCACTCTACCCACGCGAGACTAGCAACGACCCGTGGGAAGAGTGCGAAAGAAGAAATGCTTTTTTGTCGAGTGCTCGCGGCGAAACCGACGGGTTACATCGTGATTCCTACGAATTTTCGGGGTACTCCCACGGAACTGGTCTTTTGTTCTGTTAATTTATTCGAGGAAGTCTTTAGTCGGACTCGTAGCAAGTGAATTCTATTGTATTTGACTATGGGTATTACCTACTTGAGAATATAACTGAGAGTTTCAATTTTATCAGATTTTCATTTAGATTAATCCTAGATGTTATTGTATTAGATGGACAGGACCGATTTTTGTAATTATGGCTATACTATTTGAAGAAAGATTACTGTAGGACAGTAATGCTACTTTTTTGATTAAATATTTACACTTGAATTTTATTTAAACCTTAGATTCCTCAATATTATTTATGATTATTAATCTAATTTATAGACTAATTATATAAACTAATATAAACTAATATATAAACTAATTTATAACTATAAATTAGTATTAGATTTGATATCTCGATGTTGCAAGCAATGCTTTGATCGATATGTGTTATTGCTTTCAGACGTAATTTTTTTCTTTATCAATTGATACTAAAATAAAATTATGAGATATTAATATTTCTGGTATTGGCTAATAGGTAATCTAAATTTGGTATATATCTAACAATATTCTTATTTTATTATAATATTTATTTATAATATTTATTATAAACATTAGATTCCTCAATATTATTTATGATAATAAAATAAGAATATTGTTAGATATATGCAAAATTTAGATCACCTATTAACCAATACCAGAAATATTAATATCTCATAATTTTATTTTAGTATCAATTGATAAAGAAAAAAATTACGTCTGAAAGCAATAACACATATCGATCAAAGCATTGCTTGCAACATCGAGATATCAAATCTAATACTAATTTATAACGTAATCACTTAATAAAGAAGTTAATAATCAATGGAAACGCACTAAACATAATTGTGAAACGCATGGGGTCGACCGAGATCCTAGAAGTCATGCTAGGGTTAAAGCAAAGTGCGCATCTGGTAATGCACGCTTGACTAGTACTAATAAATGCATAAATGTCATGAATTTGATCGTTTAACGCGTGACGATAACATGATCTATCAATATAATTTGTTTTGAACCTCATTTCCTCTCTATCCTCTTCCGCATTAATTATTCGCGAAATAAAATATATGATTCAATTTTGATCATAATTAATATTCACTAAGCAACATTTAGTAATGTAAACAAAGAAGTTATCGACCGACATCATTTCTTATTGCTCTCAAACACGGTACACCAATTTTCTAAAACGTACCACTTAGACTCGAATGTGCCATTTTCCTACGTAATAAGGATTTGGAGTTTCCAAGAATAAACGCAGCCGGTGACGTGAAAATAAGTGCGAGATCAAGCAACGAGGATTCGAAGGTATACTCGAAAACAAATTCAGAAATTCGATAACGAATAAATCTAACATACTTAACTAAAAATAGTAAAGGAAATGAAATGAAAACAAATGAAATCCTCTACTCCCATCAAAAATAATATTTACATAACTTCCTTGTCTATCCAACTTAAAAAATGTCGTAAAAAAGAACAAAAATAAACAAAAATATTGTAAATGTTGTCAAAAATACAAAAAAAAAGACCTACATGTTTCAAAGGTACTCTTGACGAATTATCATCACAATTCGGCACACGACTCGGGGTCTCGCGCGAACGTACGAGATCGTGTGCCAAAAATTCATTTCTGTCGGGCTACGTCATTCGAACGAAATTTCTACCTTTCCTACTCGCCTCTAACGGTTTATTCCCGCGTCCTTGGTAAAACGCATCCAGTACGAAATCTATCTACATTACGGCGTTCTTCGTTTACGTTCGTTGCTCGCGTGTCGCAGCGTATAAACCGCGAAATATCACACCGTCTCCACCCATCGTGCGCGTGCGATCGGCTTCCACCACGGACGTGCTGCCACGCAGCAAATCAAGAGAGAGATCGAATCTGGAGCACGTCCGCTCCCAACGAGAACGGTAATTACCAATTATTTGCAATTCGGCTTACTCGGGCGAAGGGAGACGATATCATCTCTTTTTCTCTTGCCGCTCGCAAATTGAACGAATAAATATTTTTGCGTTGCTGACTTCGTTTCTCGAGGACGTTGTTAAACAGAAAAATAATGAAACCAGTAATATGTCTAACAATTAGAGGATCATTTGGTGAATTTACGAATGATTCAACGTGCTAATTGATTCACACAATGACGAGTGAAATTTGTTTTTTAAGTTCTAACCGAATTGGTAATACGTTTGGTACACAGAAATTGTGACTTGTTTGTTTTTTTTTATATATATAAGTAACGGTAGATATAGGTAGGAACTTGGTCATTTTCAAGGAAAAAAACTAGAGAAAGTTGAACTTTTGTACGAGAGGTTTGAAATAATGAAACCATTTGTAAATGATACGAGTAGGGTAAACTATAAGATTATTACTGACCACTATATAAAGACTAGTCGTGCTCTTTTTAATTTGAAATAACAAGGACGTGTAGCATCACCAGAGGACAATTCAATATTACAGTGTGACAGTTTTTAACAGATGTGTAATTAAACAAATCACTATTGAACACAATATATATTAAAACTAAAAATAAACCCTCAAATTTTGTATATAAAATAAACAAATTGTATAGTTATCGATCGCTATACAGTGGTCAATAACAGTCACCCTTCTTAAATATTTCACGATTATAAACAGAGCTCGATAAAACGACACTGTTGAACACTTTCACGTACCGAAACCACACTCCCTTGAGTGCACGCAGAAAATCAGCTGCCGTTGAAAAACGAAAGATACGCGTGAGAGAGAGAGAAAAAAAAATAAATAAGACGACGATGGCAAAAAAATCGGCACACGCACCAAGTCGGACGCTTTGCACCTGTCGGTAAGATTTTTTTTTTATACGTCCTAAAGAGAGTGGCAAGGGAGGAAAGGGGAGAAAAGAAAGAAACGAGCACGTTCGCGGACGGGGAGGCACTCGCGAACGATGGCCACGACGATTCGTAAAGGGAGATTCTCGTTAATGTCGTTAAGTTAACCGAATTAGCCGCGGTTCTTCGATACGCGTTGGAAACACGTAACCTTAGACTCGGCTCCATAAGCTCGAGTGTAAGCGAGGATTGTATGACGACGACTGTCACGCGCGGTTCGAGCGTTCTCGTAACTTTACACTCTCCGCGTTGCTCAGAACAAGCGCGTCTCTACATATATATTTACGTGTGTACGTGAGCATATGTCTTCCACGAGTGGGAGTACACGCGTCTTTGTTACGGAAATTTAATGATTTCGATGCAGATGCGCGTTTGTTTCTGTAACAATATCGATGAAGCTATTCGAATTCAAATTTCGCGCGTTTTACATGGATCGACTAGTTTTTTTTTGGACGTTTACACAAAACATTGAAGGAATTATCGTGGTGTTAGGGGAAATATTTGTCGTCAAATTTAGTGCCACGTGTGTAATACAAATTGTAAATGATTTTAGACGAGTTAGAATAGATGTATGCATAAGTAATTCGATAGATAGGTAGCGAGACTGGTTTAATTAGGAAAAGAGATAACGATATCTTGATGTTAGTATCATCTATAGTTAGATGGTGATTAACGATTATCTAATACTATCGATTTAATTGTGATTTTTTCTATCGATATAACTTTATAATCTCGTTAGGAGTGACAAATGACGTTCGTTAGAAGTCATAACTAGGAAATGTATTTCAACGTATTAACGCTATGATTTATAACTGTTTTTTTCCTGTCAAGAATTAAAAATCACTTAGAAGATCATCATTTTGATGCGAAACGAGTGATGACTACTTTTAGATATGAAGAAACAATCTATATATAGCGAAGGAACAATTTGCATTTGGGAAAAAAAAAACATCACAATAGAAACGCGAACAAAGGCAAAAAAGGATTCTAGCCAAACCGAGTTACCTTCGACGGGTGTTTCTCAAGCTATGTTTAAACTTTCCTTTCGTGAATAAATCCGTGTCTCGTGGTGCCATAAATTCTGTTCTACGCGGCTTGATAACAGTTACCACGCTGCCTAATCATCTTAATAGTATTCCAAGCGTCTCGTCATTTAACCTGTTGCTGCATGAGCATGACGGAAATTAAAAAAGCCAGGGACGAGTTGATGCCAGGCAAAAGGCAGAACAAGGCGTCGGCGTCGACTCGAGCTGGGTCGAGCTCGTCATATACAGAGTGAACCAATTGAAAGTTGCTTCTTTGTCATTGATGAACCTTTCATATTTTCTCAAAGACAACAAAAGTAATCACGTTACATATTTATTATGTTCACTTTAGATGCGTATAAATTATATTTTTGAGTTTTTCAACCACTTCTAACCGAAACTACACAAAAGTCACTTTATTATTACCGTTCACCCTATATAGAGTGGCCGGTTTTAGGTGTCCAGCGGAAAACTTCATGTGCACATCAATGATTTGAGTCGAAAAGTTTAATACTATTTTTCGAAATTCGGCTTAGTTAACGAGTTTTTAACGAACTAAGATCTGCCTATCTGTAATTGGTCGATTTTTGTTAGCTAATAACTCGTTAACGAAGTCAAATTTCGAAAAATGGTATTAGACTTTTCTAATCAATTCATTGATGTCTACATGTAATTCTCCGCTTGGACACCTGAAACCGGACACCCTGTATATCGGTTTCATCGCGAAACACGTCACGTTTGCGAATGCTTACGACACTTTTCTGTCTCTCTTTCTATTCGCTTGTTGAAATCGATCGATCTGCAAGTCAGAGATAGACTATGAATTAGCACTCGAGTTGAATTTTCGCGCGACATCGAGACATCTTCTGTCGTTGAGCGCCCGTACGAATGTCAGAGGGAACGCACGAGGAGCGAGACCGGACGCGAGTCGATGAATATTCCAAAGTCGAATCAAGGATGATCATCGTACGCAATAATACTACCATTAATCGTAAGCCAGTCGAACTTATCTGAAAATCGATTCGAATGGGTATCGAGAGTTTACCAAAAACGAGAATTTTCGATCAGCTTCGTTTTGTATCTTTTTTCTTTATACGTTTCCTAAGCTTTTTCTTTATTCGTGAACTCGGCCATCTTGTTTGAAAGGTCAAAATGGCGACCGAAATTAGGAATAAATATTGATTATTATTTATGCAATATTATACTTCATAAATATAATGTATCACTTTTTAATTGCAAGCAATCGTGCCTGAAAACATTATATGTACGATATTTTGAGAATATTATTGCGATATGACAGTCTGAGAATTGTCAAAACCCTCATAAAATACGGTAAGATAATAAGCAGAAACTGACAAGTGATTCGAGGGTTACTCTCGTACAAGTGACCCTCGTTTCACTACTTCGACGTAACGCATCACGAATATTTGCATTATAAGAGGGGTCATATTTATTTTTAAGCAATTATGATAATCGAATCTTGGACGTTCTTGGAATGGTGAAACGTTTGATTCACTTTCTACATCACGCTTCTGTTCGATCGGTGATTTACGCTACCACGTGGTGCGACTGATTTATAATTCTTCCCGGTTGGTACGAGGCTACTCCCGGCCGAAAATACACACGGCGTTTTAAAAGATTCATCGAATACGAAAACATCATTCTATCGCAAGTTTATTGTCGATGGGAACGATTTCGAAGGCAATGTTCGAGGGTGCTTCGTTATGGCTGATTTTCACGAGAAAAATGTATGCTTCTGATTTCCAAATTCGGTAACGATTCCAAATACTACTTTTTTTGTTTAAAATATAAAAATTGTCTATTCTTGAAATATTATTAAACATAATATTTTTGAGGCAATGTAACGGGTGTTTTACAGTTTTAAAATAGTAAACAATTTTTTGATTCACGATCGATCGAAAAGTTCTTATTTTCTATAAGAAAAACAAATTTTTCGATCACTAAAATTGTAATCTTCTATATCTCCAAAACCTTTGATTAAATCTCGAACGATCCCAAACATACTTAAAATTTGTCTAACACTATTTCGAATAAGTAAATATACCACGTGTACATTCCAAAACACATACACAATTCACATCGATCTTTGTAAATAGCACTTCGCAATCAGTTGCCTAACAAAGAACCAAAAAAATGAATAAAACAAAAATTGCTGTCTCAAATCAACGCTCTTCTCTATCGACACAATTCCCGGGAAGAAAGATGACATCAACATCCCGTTAGCCACTGACGATAAAACTAGGAAAATGATAATAAATGCGAAACATCCTCGAGGAATTCGACAGGATCTTATTCATACCGCACTATCGATCGATTGACGATCAATGAAATTCCTCTTCTTGTTGGAATACTTGAAAAATAGAACACTATAAACACACTCCCGAGAATAAAAAAAGTGGTCAGAAAGAAAGTAGACACGAGGGGCGATGAAAGAATGCGAGACCTCTCCGTGCGAGCAGATCGAGGGATCGAAGCGAAAATCTGTTGGAGAGGCTGGCGCGCGCGCACGCGGTCTGTGCTGCTCGATCGCGGGCCTCGTGCTAACTGAACGGCTCGCGAGTTCCTGTGCCCACCACACCGCTACTCTCTCGAGGAGAGACAGGGACACGCGAGCTGCCGAGTCTCGAGCGAGCTCTTCGTTACTGGATCTTAACGGCGATACGTGTCTTTCTTCTCTATGTGTGTGTGTTTATATACGTGTGGATATGTTTGTGTGGCTTGGTCTTACTCTTTCTCTCTACGGTCTTTCTCTATTTTCCTCTCTCATTCTCTTTTATTTAATTTTTTTTTAATTTAATTTCTATTTCTAGGAATAAATTGTGATTAGATACATTTATTAATTCTAATAGCTTTTTGATAATAAAAGGATAATAAGGAAAAAAATGAATAAATTTCTAAACCTAAAATTGCCTACATGGCATTTGGTTATAAATAATTTTCGTATTAGTATATCTAATATATGTATTAAAAAGTTTATATTTTATATTAGATAGTTTATATTAGATAGTTTATACAAAGAATATATATTAGATATACTAATACGAAAATTATTTATAACCAAATGCCATATTACAATTTTAAGTTTAGAAATTTATTCAATTTTACTTTTATTCATTTTTTTCCTTATTATCCTTATTAAGTATTATTTGTTAACTTTTTAATACATATATTAGATATACTAATACGAACATTATAACCTAATGCCATATAGGCAATTTTAGGTTTAGAAATTTATTCAATTTTACTTCTATCCATTTTTTTCCTTTCTGTTTCTAATTCTTTTTCTCTTGTACTCACCAGCCACATTACGTATGTATATATACACACGCCAGAGATTCGCAAATTTGGTGAACGCGCACAGGTGCGCAGGTGTATGTGGCGCGTGCGTTTCGCAGCCTTGAGGTCACCACGCGTCATTCGTGTATATGTGCTTATATAGGGTGTACATAAATTTCAGATACCTCAAATAAAACGAAGAAATGTTTAATAAACGTAGGGGAATCGATGATTACAAAGATATTTAATTTGATTTTGTGAGAATAAACAATCGTGGATATCCGGTTTTCTTTTATATTATGTACTTGTTTTGATCGTAAATTAATGTCATTTTATCATATGCGTCGATTCAAATGAGCTTATCGCTTGTGTGTAATTATATAGCGATATGTTGGCGAGTTAGAAAAACGGAATATCGTTAGAACGGTCATCTGTGTTCAATGATTTATATATCTCTTGGTTGATCGTGTTCAAAGTAGAAACAACTTTTAGCATTCTCCGTGCTCTTCACGTGTTGACATCGTACGATGTCAAGTAACGGGTATTTTAAACCTCTCTCTGCTCGTTAATCCACTTTCAACTAATTTTGAATAATAAAATTGAAAAGGAAGGCTGACACGACGCTGATCTTGATAAAAATGATTAAAAGGAAAAAAGACAAACTTTGTAGTCTAGTTTAATCAATTTAAAGCCCCGAAGCAGGTAGTACACGGCATAACTAGATAATAAGTTCAATTTTATCAAATTATATAAGAATTCCTCGCGTGTAAATAAACCTATCGATAAATACACTAATTATCATTCCTCTTCTCCCGTTATACAAAAAATTTAACAACGAAGCATGCATATTAGAACGATAACCGTTACATAACATTTCGCACGTTGCATACTTATTACATAATAATATTCCATACAATGCAAAAAGAACGTTTTGTGTTAGAAAAACGAACAAAAGTTTACAAATCCTCTAAACAAAAAAAACCCAGACACTCCACGTTAATTAATTAAAAGTACTCCTTGCAATCACTCAATAAATTAATTATAACGAAATAAAACCATGACCCTTGATGAATAAATGCTTCCCCAAACGACGTGACTGCGTTCCTTCGATCTTTTAATACAATTATAATAAACAGAAGAAAAAACAAGCAACAACCTTGCAAATACGAAGGAACCCAACGAGTGGATAATAATTGTTCGCGAATTCTTTCCCTCGTATACACCTAACAGAGCGTGGGTGGTTGCCTTTTATTCGTAACGTGAGCGTACGCTAGTCACGTAAAGTGTTTCTTTCGTGTGCTGGCGCGCACGCCTGCTTGCCTCGCGGATGCCATCGAGCGAATAGAAATTAAACGGCATAAACCGCGCCTAGATGCATTCGTTGTGCAACGAACGCGTTTAAGAGACGTCTCTCGTGGCAGTAAAAGTTAGGATGAAGGGGGTTGAGACGGGAGTGGACCAATAGGGGTAGAGGAGAAGATAGAAGAGAAGCGGAGGGATAGATCCATTAGATTAATTGACTTCGGGACCCAACGCGCATGATACGAACGAAAGGAGGAGGAGGGAAGGAAATAGAGGACCTTGACACGAACCTTATTCTTCATCGTAGACGTTCCTCTAGCCATTTGTTCAAAGAGTTTATTAGATCGAATGCATATTAAACCGGAATGTATTATTCGAACAGTTTAGAATAAATCGGTATTGGGCTTTGGTTATTGGCAAGAATAAGGAATAATATTGGATTTTTTGATTAACTTTTAGAGGATGGGAAATTTTCAGTGTAAATTGTGTGATTCGTATATAAATCGAATGTATAGCTTAGGACGAGTGTCCGATTTAACAGGTGGTCTCTAAAAGGGACCAGTAGTGTCCATAAGAGAAAGGTCATTGCAGAAAAATTGATGCAATGATTTTTGGGTGTTTTTCGACGTAGCTTTTTGTACTGAATACGAAAAAAATCTTGGATGAAGTCCTAAAAATGAAATTTGACCTTGAAATGACCTTTTAGAAGGTCCAGGATGCCTTCAGGATTTTTTTCACTATTTTTCCCGTACTCGGCACATCAAATTATCCCTGGAGAACATAAAAAATTTTATTTCCCTGGGTGGTCCCTTTTGGGACCATCCTCTAAAAGTTAAGGGTGATTCCATTCTAATGAGGCTACAGTGTGTTCCATTTGTATTAAATATGAAGTTAAAACGTGAGAAAATCGGTAACATTAAATATAATAAATGACAATTTTTATAGGTTAGGATTGATCGAATGACGTCGGGGACGAGATAGAAAAACACCTTAGGTAAAATATGAAATTAATTTAGCTAGCAGACATATTTAATCGAGAAATGATGAACTATTTGAAATGATTACCCTATGTATATATTTTATAAATGATTAACAAAGTTATGGAACGTGAGTTCGCGCGAGAATTCAAAATGGCGCACGATAAGATGGCAGGCCCGTGGAGGGGCAGGAAACGAACAGAAAAATACGAAAGGAAAAGCCAGTCGGTCGACGATGTTGGCTCGTTGAAAGGTTTCGGAAGTGAAAAGTTTCGGGCTCGCAATCTTCGTTGATGGGGAACTTTCTCAGGGAGAACAGATGCGTTTTCAACGATGAAAGTAACGGTACGTGAGAGAAGAGAAATTTTACAACCATTATAGCCGTATAGAGTCACATACATATATAGATATACATATGGTTGTATAGTAATCAACGTTAGATCGAGATCATCGATCTCAAGCTCGATACTTTCAATTATATTTATCACCCGATTTATATAGAAGATAGGTTATTAAGAAAATCGTATAAATCAAACTCGTGCCTTTTTGAATGAAAAACTGTGTCAATAAAATAAATACTAAAATTTGCAAATAAGATATCTTGAAAAACATTATTTTTTAATTCGTTATACATATACAAAAATTGTGTAAATTGGGGGATAAGTATAAATCAAGATTCTTCCATATTAAGGTACGAGAGATTCCTACGTTACCGACGGAACAAATGTCTTAAACCCCATACATTTTTTTCAAGATACTTTTTCCAAAAAATTAACATTAACCATAATCTGTCGAAAAACTAGAAAATGACTGCACGATTATTGATCTCGCGACAAAAGTTAGCGCGTGCGTCCTTGACATCGACTATGACGACGGTGTCACGTGTAAGCACAACGTCAACCTATTTAATAATGATCGCGAGTCGCTCATTTACTTAATTGCAACAAAGGACTCTTCGAGCGAATTAATATCTCGCCAGGGAGAAATGTAGCGAGAGATTGAAGTTATATTTTTAAAGAAATTGTAAGAAAGAGAGATGAGAATGAACGTGTTGTGCAATACGATAAAAAAAAAAAAAATGGCGAAGTTACAGACTGGAAAACAGTAAGTCGATCTTATCTTTTCTGCCGTAGCTTCGGACTATTTTTATACGTTCGAAGATACGAGGACGATCGACCACACCCTCCGAAATTTCTATATCCTTTCACGAAGTAACTCTTATCGCACGGATAAGTCTCAGCGGGATCCCTTTTAAAGTTCTCGTCGAAAAGTGGAAAATTGGATTTATTTTTATCCTCTCGTTCCAATAATACCTACCCAAAAGAAATCCATGGAAAATTTTTTTTTTCGACGAATTAAAAATAAAAGAATTATCACACTTCTACGAATTATTAATAACCAATGATAATATTCTCGATTATAATATATAAAAAACCTGCTAGTTTGAATAAAGATTGCTGAAGTTGTACGTGTCATTTTTTTCGGGTACTGATATGACTAAGATAAAGAAATTCATTTGCATTCTTCGTCTTTTTTCAGCAATCGTGGATATTGAGGTACGACAGAGTCCATCTTTCGTTTTGCATAAAAACGTATAACGACACGATAAAAATATTTTGTTCGTTCCTCAATTTTTGTATCCACTTACGCAATAAACGTCTATAAATATGGAAATATTATATTTGATAACGTATGTCGATCGATGATCGATCACACATAAGAAAATCATATGACGCTTGTCACAATTTTATTCCTGTCGTCAGATGCAAGACTGACTCACGTGAGAATGGTCTATTAAGTGTACCACCGGTTAGTTTAATTCTCATTCTGGAACTCCAAGATGAGTAAGACGGACGAAGAAACACGAGTGACTCACTTGCAACAGGACAATTAAATATCGAATGTCCACACAACATTAAAACGATTTTGACGTCACGGTTTGCGAATAATCCATGCACCGTAATCCGATTAGGGGATTTAGAAAATGTCTGCTTTGCTTAAGAATGAAGAAAGAGTATAAATATCTGAAGGAAGATGGTAAAATACGAGAAGAGAAAATTTCTAATAATAGAAGATGAATAATGAATAATTACGGTACTATTTAATAAGCTTGGCAATAAACTTTGTTATTTAAAGAATATCTACATCCTTGTTTAACAAAATATCTTATTTATTCTTCTAACTAAACTCTGATAACATTATGTAGAGTAACTCGGTTTTTAAAAAATTAATCATAATTAACGAGAAATTAGTAATGAAACCGACAGATCAATTTTGAATGAAAATAATGAGGAAAAATGTAAATGAAAATACAACAATTTATCCAAATAAAAGTTACCTAACTCCATTTTACGTGTAATTAATTTCTTTTCTACCCCGAGAAACGACTAAGCTTACGTATATGTTGGTAGGCATACAAATAAAGTTACATCGGCCGTGTTTGCGCGCTCGCTCACACAAGATAAGTGGATTATACTCTCGGAACACATTAGTCTCTAAGAATAGAATTCGCGAGTATTGGAGCGCGTATCGTACATAGAGAAAGAGAACGGTAGTTAAATGAAGGTAGAAAGTGAATACACGGTGATATAGTATACGAACTCGACAAATCGCTCGATACTATCTCTAAATCCAATTCTAATTCGTAATTTACGATACTACTACCTTCGATTTTTCAGTTTGAATTTAAATCTGTACAGTCATTAACACTAGAACTACCGACGTTAAACCTATATTTATTTTCATCACGTGTAATGATTTGATAAATATTAAAAAAGTAACATTTTATATCCCATTTCTAACGAACAAATATCAAAGAAATAAAATAGATAATAAATTTCTACGAAAATTGTTTTATTATTCGAAAAATGGTGATATTAAAAGCACGTAACCAGTCATTGGTAGTTCCAGTGTTAAAGGCAGCCATTTTGTCGATATAATTTTTTAAAAAAATTGATGACAAACAAAAACCTCTTAAATTCCAATAAAATGAATCTCATTTGTTGAAAAATTATATATAAAAATTATATATGGGAGTTTTATATTTGCTTCACCCTGTATATGAACACATATGTGTATGTTTTCTTGAACTCGTGATACATGACGAAGGATTAACGATATTAACAATCAATAAGAGGCGCCAGCAAACAATTACAAGAATTGGTCGTGCGTTCTTGGTCGATTAAAATACCAAGCATGCTCGAAGTATGACCTTTGACCAAATTCTTTCGTTCAAGATAACCTGCCAGTTTGAAAATATTCCATGAATTACAGCTTATCCTGCTTTATTATGCCTGGTGTACACACACGAGTACTTTACACTCTGATTATTTTCTGTTTTGCTTCTTCCCTTTCCTTTCATAACGAATACGAGCTCGTTTCTAAAAGCGAAGTGCGATTATTGTAAAGCTCACGTAGCAGGTATACGTTTGTTTTGTGAAATTAGAAGAGAGAGAGAGAGAGAGAGGTTGGTTATAGTGATTAATAAAAATTATTTGTTATACATTGTTAAAAAAATATGTACCTAGAAGCATAGTGCCAGGATCAGCAAATATTCATTTGCAAAATGTTTTTTAAAAGAGTTGGTTCGATGTCGACAATTTAGACAAATTTTTTTTATTATTTCAACAACAAAAGAACAGGACATTTATTTATTAAAGCGTTTATGTGTCATTTTGTTACGTCCTGTAAAATAAACATCAATACCTAACTACTCATATAGCTTCAAAATTATTGAAATCACTCGATTAACGTTCTTTTAATAAAATTAATATTCTATTTAATGACGATAAGAATTTTGTCTTGCATAAAGGTACGAGTCATTGAGAATTTCATAAATTAATCTTATTTGTGTCTATAATCGCTTAAAAAATTGACCACGACCTTGATCGTACCGAATACCTGTGCAGATGAAAAAAATCGATGGCTTTTAAACTTGATTATAATTCAATTTATCAAAGAACTCCAATAATTTCGAAGATACTCGAAGCGTCTAGTAACTATTAGCCCATCCTGCATAAGATTAGAAACAACAATGTCAGAAAATCAAGAAAAATAAAAAAAAAGGACATGTAACAATCGAAGACAACGTTATAACAATAAACATAAAAATATAACGGAATCTTTCGAAATAGGTGGGAAGGAATGAAAAAGCAGAAAAACTAAAGAACAGGGGGGAGGGATTGGCGAAAAGAAACAGAACGTTCGAACTATTCTTTTTCGCAAACTCGAGGGCAGCTCTTAGGAGCAAGGACGGCAGAAAAAATCGAAGGATCGCAATAAAAAAAAAGGGATGGCAGGACAACGGCGAAGAAACGTGCTTTGCGTGAATTGTTGTACTTACGCGAAATCGCGTGAAAGAGGTACCCTTCCCCTGTAAAATTTGGAAAGGAGATTATATCGTGGAAATTGCTTCGGGTTAGCTGATAATAATCGTTATTAAAGAGATTCGTTCGGTGCTAGTATATTATACAAGTTCGACCTTCGATTTATCGATTCTCTCACGTAGCTAGGCCACATTAATCGACGGTATGCCTGGCAAAAGGTGTCCTTGGCATTGCATGAGAATCTTCGACGAGAGACCTTGAAATTTCGAATATTTCTATCTTTCATTTTTAATTTTTTTTTTAATCAATTAAATCTATTTTTACGCTACACATCTTCCAAATTCACAAAATGCAATATTTCTTAAGGACTTCGTGTTATACGGGGGTCACCTCTAGTCAAAAATTTTGTTAATATTACCCGATGACAAAATCTATGTATTTTGCGTACGTAAATTACACGTGACCTTGCCTCGGTTAATTAACCCATTCGACCTACCATTTTTTTTCTTTGCTCGATGCGAAAGGAGATTTCATTTCATTTAACGTGATATCCCCCGCGAGACGCGTGTCGAGCACGTTCGTTCGCAAGGTCGGAGCAAATTATATAGGGTGTTTTACCCAAAAAGAGAAGAGACTGAATCAGAACCTTGAATGTAGATAATATTCGTTAAATTGTATAACAAGTGCTTGATTGACACATATACGACGAAAAATTGATTCTGATTAGAAGCAAAGTTACATTTGTTTGTTGTAATAATTGTTTGATTACGTGAAATAAATATAATTTTTAAAAAATGCTATAAGATATTATTAAAACAAGTCATTACGGAGGTAATATAATTTATTAATTATTGAATAAATAAAGAATTAAAAGTAAAAGATGTATATGCAAAACGTGGTCTCTTCTATTAAATAAATGAACAAATTATATCAAGAATTTATTAAATAAATGAAAAAAAAGTAGCTTATTACAAGACAAAACATGTATCTAAGTTATTATATAAAATGAGTTTTGTAATAAAATAATATAATACGAGCCAACCAAGAAATAATTAAATAAATGAAAAATTTTATGTATCTATTTCAAGACAAAACACATAAATTCATATGCAAAATGTTTCAGTTCCAGTGAAAGATGCACACGCATTTGTTCGCTTCGTTATTTCGGTTGAATGGGTTAACCGAGACAGAGAGGTTCGTCAGAGTGGCATTTCCCGAAATTTCGAGGGCGAACTGATATTCTCCTATCGCGTTATATAAACACTATGGATTTGCATCATCCTGTCACGTCATATATATGTACACATTACATATCTATACATGGGTGTGTACGTACCAGCTGGTGGATTAAAAAGATAAGCAAACAAGACGCAACCATGGCGAAAGTTTGCCACCGTAACTTTCGAAATAAATGTATTTATATACATATAAATACTTACGAATGTATTTACAAATATATAGATATATTTGACATATTCACGAATAATGATGAAACGTGAACGATAATCGCAATTAATCTTTTTTTTTTCGGTTAATATTCCTCGAGACGATATCGTGTCGGTTTAAAAGAGATAATGATAAAAAGAAAAAACGAGGGCAATGCATTTTTTTGACGCACGCGTTCGCCTCCAATTTTAGTCGAGCCGCGTCCTAGTTGAGATATGTTTAGAAATGTTATAATCGATGTCGCCACCCCCCCTCTTCAGTTTTGCCGTCTTTAACTCCGTTTCCGCGTTTTTTTTTCTTTCTTCATTTTTGTATATCATCTCGTTTCGACTTATCTTACTTTGTGATGTAATATATTTTCTTTCTATCTGTTCTATTTTATTAACTTTATTAACTTGTTTCTGTCTTTTTTTTAAATTAAAATGATTGAAAGTTTCACGAATGATGATTCAAGTCGCGAAAAATGTTTATCAGCGAGGATCCTCCATCTAACGTCACTCATCATCTCGACGCGATCTCTCGAGCGAGCAAGTACCAGCGCTTATATAATCGCAAAGTGGAAGATGAGAAAGACAGAGAGAGAGAGGAGAACGTGTTCCCGCAAGAGAAGCTTTTCCACAAACTCGAGAAGAAGACTTCTTTTCTTAACGAGGTACTACTAAGCTAGATAGAGAAGAATGCTGGATGGATACAACGCGATGAATCTTAACTTCCGTGAATGGGTATTTCCTAGCTTGCACGGTTCTTTCCGGGAAAAGCCATTTTCTGTCTTTTTATATAAATATAATCGAACCTCGTTCATTTGGATCTTAGGGAAATAGAAACTAATTCGAGTTACCAAGGTTCGAAAAAAAATCGATTTAGGGTCAACTCACTAGTGAATGAACGGTTAAGCCGATTCTTCACTTCACGGGCAATTATAAAATCAATGTTTATGTTATACATAAAAAAAAAAGTTGGTCGAACAAATGATACATTTATTATAATAAACTTTTAGCGATACTTCTATGTGATCAAAAATATAGAATTGGCTGTATCCAAAAACGTTTGAAATGAATATAATGTATAAAAAAATTAAATTTGCTTCAAATGTAGTATCATTTATTTATGCAACCATTAGCTAACAAGCTATTTTAGATAACTGTTCTCATAAATAATAAAAAAAAAATAGACATACCAACGTAGATGGTAAAAATGATTTCCAATCGCATTTCTAAACTTTTTTTGAAACATTATTTGCCAGTGAACACAGTTACAAGAAATATGGACAATTATGCTCCTTTCAAGGGACAAAGAAGAACAAAAGAAACGTGTAGGGCCACGGTTGAAAGGCTTCGCAGAGATTTTTTGGTGTATCAGCGTGAAACACGGACGAGTAACTCGAGTCCTTGAGGGTATGCTTCGAAACGCATTCGCCGGCGAATTACAAGTGCATCGGCATAATATGCCAACGTCGTGCACCAGCTGCCGTCACGTCGAAGCCTCTTCTTCTCTTTCACCAGTTTTTAAGTTCGTTCGACGAGTGACTTGGGACGATCGATTGTGGTATAGCCAGAAAAGCTGTCGCTAGATTTTCTCGAAGGTCGCGAAGACTCGTGATCTTATCTTCTTGATCTCTCTCTCAAAGTCGAATATCGCACGTGACTGTCACGTACGGTTGTGTGACATCGATTTTTTTTCTAGGATTGCGATAAAATACGAGCACCAGATTATTATTATACAATTTTTCGATCTATCTGCAGTTATTTTATACCGTATACGTATGTTGTAAAACTTTTTTATATTTTATTATGAATATTGAACTTTCCGAAAGTATACAGTGATTTTTAATAATTTTTAATAGTTCTTCGGTTTATTCATTATATATTTATTTCAAGAAAAAAAAAAAAATTATTTTTTTTCGCTTTGGATTATGTAAAAATCCAATAAAACCCAAATTTGGTTCTGTAACTAGTTGTTCACGGACACCGTAAAGGTATTGTTCTTAAAATTAATATTTTATATACCTACAAAACACGGACTATTCGACAAGCATGAAAATTAACCTCGTTTTTACGGAGACACAAACGAGAACGAATTCCTCCGAGCAAACGGAAACGAAACGATTGCACGATTAAGAAAAAAGGTAACAAAGTCCAGTGCGTACGGACGAGAAATGCGTAATTACCGTTACTCAACGGTAAGTACAGAGCGTATGGAGTCGCGTAGGAAATAGTTCGACAGACATGAACTTAGACTAAGCTCGTTAGTTCATTAGTCACGATTTTTTTCATTTACTCCTTAAGAAAATAATTTATACGAATCTATATCCTAGACATAATGCAATTGTATGGATAAGATCGAATTTAGATTTTATGTTTGTTTTAAATAATAAAGATATTAGTTGCCAAAAAAAAAATGTAGAAGAAATTAATAAATTTATATGTACATTTATTATTTAATAGCCAAACAATATTTATCATTTAGTGATGGTAAACTCAATTATGTATTAAGGTAATTTATGTTGAATAGGAAAAGTACATATTTTTAAAAATGTTACAAAGTGAATGAATCGTTTTGGTCATATATCACTTTTTATAACATTTTTATTAGTCTTGTATTTAATTAATACTTGCTTAAATTTAAACAATATTCTACATAATATCACATGATAAATTAAGTGATTTACCCAAAAGTTGAATTATAGTTAAAAAATATAATTATTTATTTATCTACATCTCTCTTTCACAAACTCACTATTTAATCGACAAATTAGTCGAAATTGCTCCAATTCGGCCACGCGCGAACGTCGAAGACAAAAAGACATCTTGTCCTTCCCGCCTGTCCTCGATATTCCTCGATTAATCGAAAATTGTTGCCACGCGATCGGATCGAGTGTGTTTGGAGAATAAACAACCGAAGACTGTAAAACGTGTCTATATTCTCGCTCGGATAGCCCATAAAGCTGAACTTGTTACCAGTGCACTCTCTCCCTCCCCCTTTCACTGTCTCTCTATCTCTATTCATTCTGTATATAGATTCGAACGTAGTCATTAATAGCCCACGGGTGTTAAATTTTACGAGAACGCTTACTATTCAAAGAGGAAAGCCATAAGATCGATTATACGTTATATTAATCGTACTAGGAAGACGCGTTAAACTATGTCATTTCGAAATTATCCATAAAAACCTTTTTTTTTTGTGGAATATAAAAGAATGCAATAATGTTTGAAATGCATCAATGCTAAAACTTGTTTTTAATCGTGAAAAATTGTAAATAGTTCAAAAGATTAATAAAAATGATTTACAAATAATTGTTAGATATTTATCGATGAATTTAATTTGATATTTTATTATAGAAATTTCGAAGGTATGAAGTAGGGGAGACCGGGGCTAGTTGTCCCAATTTTAGGTTTATTGTTTCAACAGATTTCTGTAGCTTATATTTTCGAATTTTTTGGGGACCATCATAAACTTCAACTTCTTAGCAATATATAAAAATCTTTTCGCTTGCATTGAGAAGTTTTTAACACGTTTTTTTTTCAATTTCAAGCAAACGAGTTTTTTGCAAACGAAAAATCCTGATGTATGCATCATGATTTTTGCGAAAATGGACACCACCGCCGATTTCAATGTTTAATGGTCCATTTTAAGGAAAAAGGCATGCAGAATACTCTCCCGTTGTCCGTTTTTCGATATCGTTAAGCAATGATGAGAAATTAATCTTTTAAGTGTCGGAGTATGGGTCGTTTTCAAGAGAAAAATTGCTGTAACTTTTTAACCAGTCATCCTATCGAAACGCGACTTGCATATTCGTAAAGAAGAGACATTCCTCTTTCGAACGAGTATTTGATCGGGCAAATCCGAGATACTTCGATTTTTGACAAAAATCCTGACCTATGCATCATGATTTTTGCCAAAATGGTCACCACCGCCGATTTCAATGTTTAATGGCTCATTTTAAAGATAAAATCATGCAGAACAATGTTCCGTTGTCCGTTTTTCGATATCGTTAAGCAATGATGAGAAATTCATCTTTTAAGTGTCAGAGTATGGGTCATTTTCAAGCTTTAAACTGCTGTAACTTTTTAACCAGTCATCCTATCGAAACGCGATTTGCATATTCGTAAATTAGAGACTTTCCTCTTTCGAACGAGTATTTGATCGGGCAAATTCGAGATACTTCGATTTTTTTACAAAAATCCTGATGTATGAATCAAGATTTAGAAAGAAGAAAGCATGCAGAATACTCTCCCGGTGTCCGTTTTTCGATATCGTTACGGAGTGTTGAAAAATAAATTTTTTAAGTGTCGGAGTATGGGTCGTTTTCAAGAGAAAAATCGACTGGGACAACTTGCCCCTGGGACTTTTAGCCCCGGTTTCCCCTACAGCTCCATCACATAAAAATAAAATTATTTACAACTTTAAATCATTATTTACAAAAAGTCTTTTCATAAATTGAACGATTCGAAAAATTATTTAAAATTCTTTTTAGCGAAACTACTTTTTCACATATCTACAAATATTCTTTCTCCAATAAAAACATCGCTATAAAACGGATAAGTCACTTTGAATTCCTTCCGGGCGTATCGTAAATCTTTCTAAGAATAGAATTCTCCGATCGGAGAATTCAAAAATCGCGCTCCATCGACGAAAACGTACGTGAAAACTGTCGATAGCACGTCGTTCGGCTTTCGCTTCATATGCATTCGCACAGCCTTACGGGACAGCTGGCTCGAGGACAGGACGATCGGCAAAGCTGCGGACGCCATAAATGGCAGTGCATTGCTGGCGTTGCCCGAAGAATTATTGTCCATGTTCTTAAGGTTTGGTCGTGGGTACACGGGTTACCGTAAAAAGACAATAGTTTTTAAGGCTTGGTTCCACCTACGAGAGAGAAGCATACTGGCCACCAATGACTCTCTCGTATCCAGACTCTCGCCAGTATATAGTAAACCGATTCTTATATGTACATACAGGTATACATAATATATTGAGCCAAGACAAAGCACGTTTCGGAGTCCCAAAAAAATTTCCTTCGATATTCTCGCGAGGATTCGACCGATTTCACGAATATCGTATGTTAAGTATTAAAAACTGTGACGCTTGGTCGACCTGCTTTCCAAAAGAAGATTGCGACTAACTCGTTCTTGGATGCTGGTTTATTGCATATAAGTGTACTTATAATTTTTCAGTTATTTTTTTTTTTACTATAATATAGAGATAAGTATTAATTTAGTAGATTCATTGATCCATATTTGCGTTTTTAAAGATTAAACTTGTTTAATCAATTGTAAATTTGATTATTTAGTAGCACATACATGCAAAATATTTACTAAAATGTTTATTAACATTCTGTACTCGAAGTACTCCTCACAGGCACTCTCAAAGTTTGACGATGTACTCGAAGTGTGCTTCACAGGCAAACCAACGATATGCACTGAATATCAAATTGTTCGAATTTACAGTTAAACTTTAGTTGCATGTGCTTTCATGCTTCATTGATTTTAATATTTAGACAAAGCCAAAAAATATTTTGTTTATTTATATAATATACTTGATAATAACAAATCTGCTATCGTGACAATTTCTTATCAAATAGAACAAAAATGGTAATTATAGAAGACTGGATAGATCTCGTTCGTCCATTTTCTTACGAATTTGCAATATTTTGTTATCCACCCACTAGAATGTAGGTAAATTGAGCACCAGTTTCTGTAGAGTTTCTTTTGAAAAGACGATATAGTAAGTAATAGCTCGAGGCACAAAGCTTGGATATTCCTAACGAGAGAACAATGGAAGAGGATAAGTTTCGAAGACGTCAATGTCGTTGCTTGGTACCGAAAACAAGCAAGAGGAGAGAGAACGGTTTATTAAACAACTATTTCGAGTATTCGTCCAAGCAGAAGCACGGCAGCAAGTTTGAAACTTTTGAAACCAAAGTAACTTCTTGCTTCGAGTTGCAACTTCCCTATAATCGTTAAACTTAACACGGACCAGTGACTCTCAAACTAAAGATCGAAACACATGCTTCTGAGAATGTATACTATCTTTATTAGTTAATAAATCGTTAACTAAACCGAATTTCGAAAAATGGTATTAGACTTTTCGACTCAAATCATTGATATACACATATAGTTTTCCGCTTGACCACTTGGAACCGGACACCCTGTATATAAAAAAATTTTCTTACACTCAAGAAAAGTTTGTACAAAAAAGAGGAATGGCATGGAAAGTTTAGACCCGGTCTATCGGAAAGTTTAAAACCCACTGACATAGACGCGTACCCTCTTATTAACCCACTCAGTTTGTTTTCCTTCTTCTCGTTCTCGCATGTCGGTGCTTCTAAACGACCTTTCTACTTTTACGATGTTACTACTTTTACTCGAAGGAGACCCCTCGAAAATGGAGACGTTTGTATACATAATGTATGTAGAAAAGCACCGAGCTCGTAAATCTTTCGGTTTAAGCAGTGCCGGGAGGGGGGGTAGAGCTTTATCAATGCTTTCTTCGAATAGATACTCGGTATTATATCAATGCGATAATATTATGTAATACACTATGTATTTTTATGACGACAACGGGTCCCAGTTACAAAATCTATTGCGTAATGGTTAAATCGGTAAGAAGCGCGAAACGGTGGGATGTTCAAATGTAATGCGATAACGAGATCCAACGAGTGATCCAATCAGAGCTTTTTTCGCTTTGTCTTCGCGTCGATTGACGAAGAAGATAGAAACTGTGCGAACGAAAAGCTTGTTAGAACGAAGGAAATAAAATTTCGAGGAAGAAGATCGACCCTTTTCCAAGAAAAAATACGCTCTGAATAAGTCAAATTGATTTATCTCTACGTTATCCCTCGGCTGATTGGATAGGGTCAAAAAATGCCCTATTTTATTGAAGGGCAAAAATTGTTGGCTCATTCTGTTTTTCAAATAAATCATGTACATGATGCTGATTTGATGATCTTACGTCAAAAGAATTGATCTGCGAGAAATATTATAGAAATAGAAACCAAAGAAAAAACTATGTATAAATACTAACAACAAATATTAAAAACGCATCTACATTTTTTTTTTTCAAAATAACATTCGTATCTATTCTTTTAAAAGACAACCACGTGCATCTTCCTCGCCGCGAGCACAATTTTCCATGGAAGATAAAAATAACCTTTCCCCCTTTTCAAAGAGTTTCGTTCTCAAAACACACGTAGACTCGTTTTAATTTTCTTCCGTATTCACCGTGTCTTACACAGCCATCCTCCCCATCGAACCTCGATTTCTACTAATCGAATTCCGGATAAACCGGTTCGCCTCAATTCTTTTCTTTTTTTTCTGTCTTCTTTCCCTTTATTTTTTTCGTATCCTCCACTTTTTCTTTCATCGCTTCTTTTCCCTTCCGCTCGTTATATTCCTATTTCTTATTTTTTCTTCCCTCGGCATACTCGGAAGCGCCTTTTCTCCTTTCTCTCTGACTGTCTCACTCCCTCTCACCAGTTCTTTATCTTTTGTCTCGTTCCTCGAGTTACCAAGCGGACGAGGATACGATCGCCATCTGGCGTCAGTATCCGTAAGTTTCACGATCGACTTTGCTACTCGATCGGTACTTTGGCGCTATTCGAGAAATCTAAACTCGTAGGTTGGTTTAAATATTGACAAAACCATTTCCCCTTCTCTCACGATAGTGCCAATTTAGAAAGAAAGTAGACAAAAATCCTGGGAACACCATCCACTCGTAACGTTCTTTGAAAATCGAAGGAAGATTTTTGTTAGAAGATAATATTATCAAATTTATTTGCTTTAATTGACGATAAAGTAAAAAATGTTGCATTATCTAATAGTCTTTTTTTAGATCGACTGAAAATTATACTAAAGCGATGGGCACGATGTGGTTGCGTCACCGAGAAAGGCTCACGAGACGAAGTGGCTTCGATGATGCCTTTTGCGTCATCCAGCTTAAACTGCCGAGTTCGATACGATCGCGAATCACTTTCCTTTCGGGTTACGAATGAGTCAGCCCGTCACTCGAACGAAACAACAAAGTTGAAAACTTGAATGAAAAGAACATCGACCGTTTCTTGTATTATAAAAATAGATCCTGCCTTTTCCTGTTGATCTAATCTTAAGTATTTTAATGAATTACAGCTGAAAGCTTGTTATAAATTTTTTTTTTTACAAATGTCTCTTTTCACTACGATCATTAAACCCGTCAACTTGTATTAATTTAATGTCACTTTCGTGGGCGGATCACTCGAGGATGGCCGCAATTTGTGAAAAGATATTACACTGTGCATCTGTTCGGCCGCTTGTTCGATAATACACGTGTTGGTATATACATGTATATCTGCAAAACGGTTCTTCCCATTAGTACGAACGAAGACCGAACTAACAAACTAACAAATGAAAGAAGACGAAAAGCTCGAAGCGATCCCAGGCTGGCTGACCGTCCGTACGAGTAGCAGCGTGCCAACGTTTGCGGCACATTGGCGAAATGCCGTGAACTAATTCCGAGCTTAACGAACAATTACAAGGTATACTTTATAACGCTTATAATAGGACGATTACTCTTTATATTTCGAGACTCGTGCATACTACGAAAATTTGCGAAACTGGGAACATTTTGTTTCTTATTTAGATTCAACGTTTCCCTTGGAATTGTCATTCAAATAAATGGAGTTTTCCAAAAATAATATTAACCTTTTACTGATCGGTGTAGACTATCGCTTAACATTAATTTTTACAGAAATTTTTCTTTTAAACCTACACAATGTGGTTAGAAATATGTAATTTCAAATAAAATGATATAGGAACAGGAAATATGTCTCTTCAAAGGGTATAATCCAAAATAATTTTCCAAAATAATTTCCAAAAATTATTTTCCAAAAATAATATTAACCTTTTACTGCTCGGTGTAGACTATCGCTTAACATTAATTTTAACAGAAATTTTTCTTTTAAACCTACACAATGTGGTTAGAAATATGTAATTTCAAATAAAATGATATAGCATTAGGAAATATGTCTCTTCAAAGGGTATAATCGAATGCAAGATATTAACCTTTAGAGGACGGGACTGGACCACCTGTCATAGACTAGATTTATATATGAATTACACGATTTGAAAAAGGTCGATTTGTACTGAAAATTTCCCGTCCTCTAAAGGTTATTAATATAGTATTAATTAATAACACTAATTCGTTAATACCCGAGTCGAAATTTTAACTTTGGTTTGACCCTCCAATGGTTAAAAACGGACATAACTGCCATTTGGAGGTTGAAACCGAAGTTTAACGATTAACCGAAACTTCGATTTGACCCTATAAAACCTACATTTTAGGCTATGTAGGTTTTGGAGGCTCAAAACGAAGTTTATAAGCTTTGTTTTGACCCTCCAATGGTTAAAAGCGGACATAACTGCCATTTAGAGGCTGAAATCGAAGTTTATTCATAATATATATAGATATACTGTTCGTATTCCATAAGTTTCACTTTTCATCTACAAACTTCTAAAGGAGCATTTTGGAGGGTCAAATCGCGATTAAAATTTCGACTCGGGTAATTACAACAAAAATTTCCTTAAAGAAATACGTTAATTTCGACGACTCTTCGCAATTTTCTACTCTTTCTCCAAGATCGAACGTTAAGAACACTCTCCTGTCTACTTATCTAACTCTCTATCTTTCTTTCTAAGCGCAGATCCAATCGCGATCAATTAGACGTCAAGCGGAATTGTATGGGTCTCGAGTCGTTTACGAATGTCGGAGCTTAACTCGTTGCGGTCGCGTCTCCACGATGGAGTCCACGCGATATCGGCGTGGATGGATGGCCGTCGGTTATTCGTAATTGTTACTTGAGCTCAATTCTTCAAGTCTCTACGTGGCACAGACCCGTCGAACGGTGAATCGCGATATCAGCTGATTTTCGTTCACAGCGCGTGCGAAAAATGTTCAACGAGTGTTGCGTTTGAATTTCGCGCCACGACGAGTGAAGCTTTAATTTTTCCGTACGAAAATACAAACGGGCAATGAATTACGAAATTGCTGATGCTGTTTGAGTTTTAAAACGTGATAATAATTTTTTTTATTTCATTTTGAAAATATTTGTGATCAGCAGTGGTTCTCAGCGATCATGCTTAACAAAACACGTGGCAACCCGTGGAATGTCACCGCGTGGTTCTCTCGCGTGATGACAATTTTTTTGAAAACTGAGGGTGATGAAGAGAAACAGGTTTCAGATTCGTTTTTAACACGCCAAAATTTAAAAGAATCACGGTACAAAATATGGAGAAAAAAAAGTTCAAATTTGTTTGACAGTGTAATTTCCAAAACAAACATAATGTGTAAAGATACACATTATACTTAATGTGTTAATTAATACATAAATACTTAAACAAACCATTTGCTATCATTAATAAATAATATTGATAATAAATTTCTATAAAAGCAACTTTATTATTAAGACAATCAAGAAATCTATAGCGGGTTATTTGACCCTTCTATGACTGTAAAGAAGGAACAAAATCGTCACGTTCGCTTTCTTCGAATAATAGCCACAAGATTTATTGCTGGCCTTAAAAGTTTCTCGATGAAAGCACCGAAGGAATGATAACTCCGTTCGTGAGTTACTCATCGAATACTATTTTCGGTGATATCATAGTCGAGTATAGTAACCTTTCCAAAAATAGGAGATTACGTTTTTATCAGGGATCCAAAAATCTGCTCGTCAATTTATCGTACGTCGTTTCAAAAGTAACGTTAAGGTCTCGAGAAACAGGTGAAACTTTATAACCGCGGAATACACTCGAACGCGTTTCGTGATTTACAACCGGCCACGACGTTTGGCCGGTCTATCTGGTTTCGGATAAGCATCGTTACCGCGAGCCATCCTTCAAAAGCCGATTCCGATAAAGTTCTGCCGCCGCTGGAGGACTCTATCTACTGGGTGAGTCAATAATTATTGTGGAGAATGATCACACGTTCGAATGACGAATGGTTAAGTCATCGAACGTTTATAATTATTGTGCAATAGCTTTGATTTTATATCTGTTAATAAGACACATTTTCTTAATTGTATATAATTTATTTATAATCGATATGCGATGGACATGCCTATATAATATTATAATTGAAAGAAATTTATTTCAAGTATATTTGAATCGTTCATCTGTCAAATAGATTAACTCGAAAAAATGAAAAGTAGAAGAAATTAGTAGAGGTAAAAAGAAATTTATTTTAAATATAAGAAGTTAATGAAATACTTTGATAGGAAAATTTAAGACAGCCTAAAAATGGAGTTAATCTATATCTATTTTATACAATATTATTAAAACCTAATCAATTTTTCCTAAAACACCCAAACAAACGTTTATCTCAAAAATTTCGTTGATAGGAAAAACGAGAAAAAGAAGGCAACATAGAAGGAACCCTGCAGAGTACGAAAAAAAGGGTAACACGAAAATCTATCGATCGTCGGTGGTATCTCCCTCTCGTTAAAGTCAAAGTACGAAAGCGGTGTAGCTACTACTACTACGTGCTATATACGATGCCTGATGAACTATCAGACAAGGTGCTATTTAGGTGTACTACCAACCTCGTTTCGTTTCCAACTGCTTCCTTTCAGTCGGCGTCTATAAATTAGTTATCGATTAAACGAACGTTCCTCTGTTCCGTGACGAAACACGGCTGACTTTGGTGACGAGGGAAAACGAGAGAAAAGAGATCATGAAAAAAGAAAGAGAGAGAGAAAAAAAAACGAAAGAAATCGAGTACCCACATCGTGTCACGATCGAACGAACGGATCCAAGAAAATCGATGGAAATGCGTGTAGTTCATCGACACGATGAGCTCAAAAAAAAAAAGACGGCAACAATGAAGAACCATGAGTTCTCGTCTAGAGAAAATTCGAAAGCCGTACCGGTCGTGAAAACCCGTCGGAGCGAGTCATCGAGTACGACTAGTTTCCGATAGTTGGCGAAATGAAATCTCCTCGGATATCGTATAGCGAGAAGAAAAAAAAAGGTTTCTCCTTTCTTTCTTACGGATCGTGAAATCGACCCCTTTTGCAATTAAGAAATCAAAGGTAAGTTAAATGGAACTTTTATTTATACTCGAAGCTATCGGAAGCGATCAAGTTATCCCTAGAAACGGAAACTATACGGTCGCATTTAATCGATCGCTGTGGCCTTACTCATTGAGTGCTCGAACGAGTGAAACATCGTAATGTAACTTATATAGATTTATAAAAAGTTTGCACATTATTTACTAATCATGCTTGTCATAGATATTTTATGAACACCTTCAATCTTTTCCTTCCTTCATCGAATAAACAATTTTTTATCTATAAACGAGGTTTATGAACTTTTACACTATTACGAGTTACGAAATCGCATCGATAAAATATCCTAATTGAAATTTCATCTTACTAAATCCAGTCAAGATCATTTAATAATATCGTGAATAATCAAATTTGTGTATTTTTTAATAGATCAAAGGATTTAATCTAACCTGAAAATAAAATGAATTGAAATACCTTCATTGAATTAACACGACTTTCCCAATTCGATACATCTACTCTGTATTCCATTACGTAACACAAATCAGGTCAACTTTTTTAATGTATTCCAGTGAACTACCCCCACGAAAGAGTGTATATAGCTTTTCTTTTATTTATTCTGTTTTAGCTGTTAGTAAGTACCTAATGCAACATTGCTTTGCCCTGTACCAATGAACCAAATAGAAGAACGGACGGCACCAAGCAATTTCGTATAATATACGTGTACGTATCTTGTAATCATTATGTATACACATTAGCTTATGTAATGAAAAGTGGTCCATCACAACGTAGAGAGCAACATTTCACCATAAACGTAGATAAAAAGAAATTCCGACGTATCCCCGAAACATATAATTTATGCGTGATGTGGCACAAAAAAACATATAATCGATCGACGACAGAACTTTGAAGGATCTTGATGCAGCAACGAATTTTTTTGGAAAAAAAAATTAAACATATGAAAGAAAGAAATTGGCGAATATCAATTTGCAAGACGAATCAATCGTGATGTTACATATGTACATTTTTGTGTATATGTAAGTGCATCCATGTATATCAGTTGTATATGTACATCTACATAAATGTATTTAAATCTGTTTATGTGTATATGTAAAGGCAATTACAGGGTGAAAACAGTGCGAACGTAATTACACTACTGTTGCTACTGTGTTACTGCGGAACAGGCTTGGACTTCTGACATTTGTAACCCTGTTTTCGAGTGGTGGAAGGTTCAAAGGTCGAGGAATGGATTACCGGTGTTACTGCTTATGAAACGGTTTGAAGCAATACTTGAAAACGTAGAAGAAGAAACAAAAAGAGAGAGAGAGAGAACAAAAGAAAGAGGGAAATCGTAAACCCTCTTTAACGCCTTATGATTTTAAGATAAGATATCGCGTGCACCACTATATACCATTTTCTTATCACTGCATCCTATCGTGAGAAATTAAAACAGGATGACTATACTTTGTCTCTAAAATTGTTGTTACATTAATTCGTTAATTTGTGTACTGATATTAATTAATTTCATTATTCTTTCAGAATACGTGATTCATTAATAATACATTATTAAGTAATTCATATTTCAAATGAATCAATTCAATTGATTTGTCAATGTATATATCATCCGTTGAATTATACATATATTTCCACAATGAAGAGGGGGAAAGCTGGAAAGGAAAAGTTTTAAAATTATCTCCATCATTCTCTCTTTTTCTTTTTATTCATCTACACCCTGTTCATCTTTATCTTCGATCGTCGCTGCATTTGACCTTGATAATTCTGTCGTCGTTAGAGAGACTCCCTTTTTTCGCGAGTCCTCTTAATTACTTTTGCAGTACATACTTTACTGTCTTAAAAGACGAGTAAAGTGTTTATTTTTTTATTTTTCTTTTTCTCTTACTTACTTTGGAGTTTGTGACGTGGTCGGCCGGCACGGACTCTGGAACGGTTTGCAGGGTGCTCCGCATGCTAGCGGACATTGTAGGCCAGCCAGTTTCACTGCCTCAGACCCTCCAGCGCTTTGACGATGCACCCTCTCTCTCTACGCCTGAAATCAAAAGGGGGAGAAGCCTCTATAAGATATTTATCCCCATGCGAAAATGGTTATGTACACGCTCGTCACTCGACTACGTTACGTTCGAGCTCTTTTTTTATTTATTTTCTCTTTAACAAAAACAGTTTCAATAAGCTTTAACTTGTGTATAAAAATGTAGACGTAATTGTCAATTAAATGTACAATTTTAGTATTCGTAACGTATAAGACGAAACCTTAACAATTATTTCTACGAGTTAAAAAGCAAAGAAAATTTAGAGTAATTCCGAAAAGTATAAACTATATATAAGTATTATACTTTTAAAGTATAAACTTTGGTGAACAATATTGAATAAATAATAAAACTAAAAGCAAAATTAACAAATAAAAATCCCATTAGCGTACTGTCATAGTGCTGACACGTATACTGACCAGACCCTGGCAATGACCTCAGATTTTCAAAAAAAAAGAAGACTAAAACGAAACACAAATATTTTCCTCGCGAGACTCGATTTCTCGTTCGATCGTGAAATCACGAGGAAAAATAAATTTGCGTACTAACGATTTAAAAGAAAAACAAAAAAACAAATTACCCTAGAGAAAAAAAGAGAGAGAAAGAGGGAGATTAGCTGGCTCACATCGGAGTTCGTTAACCAATCACGGAGACAAGGCTGAACGTTGTCGTCGTTGATCGTTACCTTTTTCAATCCAACTCCCTCTCTTTCTATCTCTTTCTATCTCGCAGTAGAGTGGACACAGGCAAGGCCGTGGTGTTATCAGATATCGAGCGAGATAATGTTGCACGACCGGTCACACAGGAGACGGACGAGTACACGCATAGATGGACACATCAACGTTCTACTACGACATAGAAGACTACCAACATACAGGGTGTCCGATTCCAGGTGTTCCAGCGGAGAACTACATGTAAACATCAATGACTCGAGTAGAAAAGTCTAATACTATTTTTCGAAATTTTACTTCGTTATCGAGTTATTAGCTAACAAAGATCGACCAATAACGAAGGAGAAAGGCGAAATTACTAAGCAAGAGCTACTAAGCTAGAGCTAGAGTATTACTACCATGATAAACAACGTTACATGTCGCTGCTCGCTGTGATTGGTCGGTCTTTGTTAGCTAATAACTATTTACTCGAGCCGAATTTCAAAAAATTGTATTAGACTTTTCGACTCAAATCATTGATATGCACATGTAGTTTTCCGCTGGAACACCTGGAACCGGACACCCTGTATACGTATGTCCATAAATAAACGCATACGCGTAAGAAAAGTATACTCATACACGTAAATACGAATATACGTTACACTACTCGTCACATAGGAAAGTACTTATACACGTAAGCTCACCCATACTTTGTACAGCTGATCTTATAAGCATCGACACATACGTATATATACACGTATAGACCGAGGTCTCGCCGGAGAACGGGTATATTAATTGGTATGCGCATCGAAGCGTATTTTCAATTACACGCTGCTCGTATCCCTGTTTGTGTATGTGCGCCCGCGCGCATGCTCTCGATAACGTATGGTGACCGTTGCCGGTGTCGCGACCGCGATACATTTGACGTATCTGTCTGGAACGATGAGATCAAGTCCATACGCAATAAGTATCGTATTTGTAGTGTACCAGATGCGTGTGAATGTACGTGATAATTAGTTGAGGTTAGGAAAAAAAAAGCCACGGAAGGTATGACGAATTTAATTGTGTGTAGTCGGTCGATTTTTTAGTGTTAATGTAAACAGGTTAAAATTTATATTGGTTAAAGGTTTAAGTTTGATATTTTTATTATTAATTAATTTAGGTTTTGTAGGCTTCAGACTAATCAGCTTAACCCTAGATCATTAAACTTAAATCAGTGCTATTCTGTCGCTAATCATTCGACTCATAAACTACGAAATGAAAATTTGTATTTTTCTTATATCAATCTTATTTATTACAAACAAAGTATCAAAACTTAAAAGATGCATTATTAGTTATTAATTAAGGTATAGAAAAGAATTTCAAAAGCTATTGGAAGTTTAGTGATCTAGGATTAATTACAAATCTAACCCTGAATATATGGATTTATGTTATTGGTTTTAATTATATTATTTTACTCCAAGGATTCGTAATTGGAAGTAATGAAATCTTTTAGCTTGATAAGCCTGTAATATTGATTATTTCTTCTAAATTCTCAGCAAATGGAATTATAGATTTAGAAAAAAAAATGTCAGGATATTGTTAACGTAAGGAAAGATAATTTTAAATAAGTCATCCTCTTCTAGTTTGGTACCGCAAGGTTTTGTGTCGAAATCGATCTCAAGAGTCGAAGCAACGCGTACGAAGCCAAGAGAAGTTCGGCAGGTAGGCGAGTGCGATGAATCATAGCTTGTAACCAGTCACGTCTCGGAATGTAACGCAAAGGCCAAGATCGAGCGCGTCTCCGTATTTCTAAGCTACTCAGCCCCGTGATCTTTCTAACAAGGAATGATCCCCAACTTTTTTTTTTAAATAATTGATAAATCTTTTATCAAATGATAGCCCTAATTAAAAGAAGTAACTTTTGCCTGAAAACTTTTTTTCTATTCCTATTCCTTTGCGAATTATAACATAAAATCGAAAAATAGCTGAATATTCAGGGGTCAATTTTACCCCCTTAAAGTGATTTTAGTCAGCAAAAAAAAAATTGTGTAACTACATGTGCTCTACATATCCCCAGAGTTTCATAATTTTTTTTAAGTAAGAACAACGCCGTCGATAGGTATGCCTGCATTCGATTACGACGATTCGATCTTTCCTCCCTCCCACCCTCCCACGAATCTATTCGAAGGTTCAAACGAATATTTTCACAGACAATTTCGATAATCGCTCGGTGAGATTCGCGAACGATTCGAAATGGAATCAGGATAGTGGCTTTGATTAAAAATTTTTGTTACCGGTTAAAAGAGAGAGAGAGAAAAAGAGGGTAAATAAAACAGAAATTCTTCCGACATACCTATTCTCCATTCGAATATTTTCACGGAGCTTTCGGTCGAACGGTGTACGTTTCTCAGATCGATTAAAAGTATACGGGATGTTCACGGGATTGGTAAGGTTTTACTTTTCTTATCGGTGAATAATTTGAGTTTATAAAATAAACGAATTTCACCAAATTTCTATTTACTAGTAACAAAAACAGTGAATTTCATTAGATACGTATTCAAAATTAGTTTATCAAATAAAAAATCGAACACGACGAATACCAAGCGTGGAACAACTGTGTTTAAAAAATTACGCACGCAATGAGCACAACACATACTTTTAATGAACAAATTTACATTCCGCATCACGAGACCCATCAAATTCAATTGCTGCTGGTAAATGCTGCAAAAGTATTTTATTCGTCGAGCGTCGAAGGAAACACGTTCCATTTGCTAGCCATCGGATTTCACTCCAGCACGCAAGAAAGATTAGAACGGGCGACATTAGAAGAAGGAATCTCCATGGGTCTTTAAAGACGAATCGAATCGATGTGTACGCGAGCTCTTGGAGAGGTCTTTTAAAAAAAGTTCTATCTAATCGAGCGGAACAAGAAATCAACGGAAACGTGGACACGCGAGGAAGAAAATTTCGAATTCTCGAAAGGTGGTTTGCGGTACGAAGGGGACGGAATTATGTTATTGAACATGTTATTTGACGTAACCTAAGAAATTGAGGCATGTTACTATCGTGTGGTAACGGTAGAGTAATTGAAAAATTTCATAAAGAACAAAGCTTTTATGGAAGTGCCTGCAGACTCGTCGTAAATTATTTCTTACTGTCCTGTTATCAGTGATGGTATTAACAACTTGGAGAAAAAAATAACAAATGTTATTAACATGTTTTGTTCAGGTTTTACAAATTTGTTAGAAGAAATTGTCTTGGGTATGTTAACGTCTGTGACGAAAATTTTTTTCATTATTAAAACATTAATAATAATAAATGTGTTTAATCAAGTTGGTCATGTTATATATGATCCATGCTGAACAAGAAAGGATGCTGCATAGGATGACTCACGCCTATGAGGAGTCCCTGTGTATCCCTTTACATATATTCGTGTCTCTGATTGGTTGTGTGAAACAAGGTTGGCGAAAGTAGTCTCACGGTATTAAGGATTGATCTTTGCTGGCGTTATCCGCGACACGTTTTTTTTCTCCTTGGTTAAGTCGCTACAGAACTTTATTTCAAACGATCGTCGAGTAATCTTTAAGATATTAAAAAATTTTATTATTCTTTTATAAGCAGTTTATCCCTAAACAAAATTTCCCATAGATTTGTAAAACTTCTAATCTTTATTGTTCAAATTTTTATTCATTCTTTAGAAAAAAAGCTCTATAAGTCGAAAACAAATGATAAGTTATTAAAGTAAACAAAATTCTTTGAAAATTAATAAATTTCTTTTTTACTTACTTTAATTCATATGATAAATTATTTATGTATGATTTTAATGTACATATTACTCTCTATAAGTCATATTTTTCCACACTTGTATAGCTCGCAATACTAACTCGAATTATTCATCATTCCCATAAGATTCAATTTAACGAAGTTAAACTGTATTTCCATTGATTTTTAAATTAGATTTTACCTTTTACTTTAATGATAATTTGAACCACGAGTCTATTTTCATTCGGTTCCCATTGTAACGTAATGGTAATCATAATTTACCATAGATTTTTATTTGGATACCAATGGGAAATTTCGCTAATGGATTATTTATTTTAATCGAATATTACAATGACTTTTAAAGTATCCGAGAGTGCTGCTATTATCCTTCGCTCTCCTCCCACCTTTCAACACGTAATTACTCACGTACGTACGTGCGCGCGCGCGTGGGATCCGATGAATATTAAAATAACGTAGTAGTCTCGTAGAAGAAAGCGCCGCGGTACAGAGTGATCGCGAGTTCTACGCGCGCTTCGTGCCGTAACTAACGTGAGCAAAACGAAGGACGAGGAAAAAATTGAAAGAAAAAAGGAAAAAACGAAGAAAGAAAAGGAGGATACGAGCAACGTGTCTCCAGCTTCCTCTACGAGAGGAATAAAATGTTGATTCGATTCGCTAGCGAACGCGTGAATTCTTCCTGATGTACAGTGAGTGTAGGAAATATTCCAAAATTTTTTAGAGACTTTGAAAAATCCTTATTATTTAATTTTATCGTTGAAAGGGACAACAATTCATAAAATAATGTATTTTCAAAAATTGTCGATATACAACGATAAATATGAAATTATTAATTGTAATATTATAATTTATTTCAAAATAATATATATTTTACGAAATTATAATCTTCTAAATCTCTTTGCAAGTTCGCAGCACTTGGTTCGCTTTAGAAAAAATAAAATTCTTTCATTTTAACGTACTTATGAATATTTTCTACACTCACTTCGCGTGTACGCTACGTATGTTCTTTTGGATGTGTTTATGCGTTTGCTCCTTAATGACGTCTCTCAAGCGTATTTTCCCCGGCGCTTTTTCCTTCCTCTCTCCTTTCTCGGCTCGAAGCGTGTATCGTCTCGAAGCGTACAGATCTGGGAGTGAAATTTCGAAGGATCTAGGAATCGCTTGATCGATCAACCGAATCCGTCTCGTTTTTCTCTAATCGCCGTGATAATTACGAAAGAACGCTCTCGTATTATTATAATGTACGCTGTACTTATTTATCACGCACGAACGAATATACATACGAGCACTCGTATACTTCGATATACACAAATATGAGAGTATACAGGGTGTCCGGTTCTAGGTGTTCAAGCGGAAAACTACATGTGCACATCGATGATTTGAGTCGAAAATTCTAATACCATTTTCCAAAATTCGGCTCAGTTAAATAGTTATTAACTAACAAAGCTCGGCCAATCACAGCAAGCAGTGACATGTAACGTTGTTTATCGTGTATTGCTTCTGCTACTGATTCGTTTCTTGCCTAGCTACGAGCTCGAGTGAACCACTTTTCTTCGCCAATCGCCGTAATTGGCCAATCTTTGTTAGCTAATAACTCGTTAACTAAGTCAAATTTCGAAAAATGGTATTAGACTTTTCTACTTGAGTCATTGATGTGTACATGTACTTCTCCGCTGGGACACCTGAAATCGGACACCCTGTATATATAATATATGAGAATACACAAATTATGTCCACGTTTGGGTGCACGTATACTCAAATACATCTATAAAGGGTGCCCGGAATCGGTTTTAGAATTTTTTTTCAAACTTTTCACCGGTATAGAAAAAAATCTTTTTTCTCGGTTTTACGAGTTTACCGTCGTTTTCCTCGTCATAAGAAACGCTTTCCGGGATCATAAATACGCTTAGGCGTTAACGTACTTTTACAAAAGCGCAATTGTAGCGCGCGCATCCCCTTTTGCCGAGGCACAACGCATAAAGTGAGAGGATATCGGTACACTTCCGCCTTTGGTCGACCGCCTTTGCAACACAAAAGCCGCAGACGACGGCTCGAGCCGATATAAAATGCTGAAGGCATATATGGTCGAGAGAAACCAGACGAGAGATAGATGGATGGAGAGAAAGGAAGAGAGAGAAAGAGAGATGCAAACCAATAAAAAATTTCTACCGATTTACGAGTAAAGTTCTTTTCATATTCAACGAAAGAAAAACGTTTACTCGAACGTATGACATAAAAGTTCGACGTTTTTTAAAAGAAGAATTTGCGTGCTTTTCATGGAGTTTTATAAATAATCCAATTTTGAATAAATTTTTTCGAATGAGAGTATTGAGGTTATAATTTTTGTCGAAAAAATCTGTCTCGAGTATAATCGTTTTCTACATTACCGACATCGAACGATCGCTTTATGTTATTTACTGGCTCGTTGCTCGGAACCGACGCGACATAGCTACAAAAGAAGAATAAACGAACGCGTCGAGGCATTACGAAAGTGACAGATCTGTTATCGATTACAACAAATATAATTTACGATCGTATAAACTCACCCATTCGAAATGTCACAACGAGCACTTAAAGCATCGTATATATGACATTTCGTGGCCCGCCATGTTTCCGATCGAGCTAATAACTCGAAACTTTTAGAAAACGAACTAACGCGACGAGACCTACGATTAAATTTCTTTTCCTTTCTTTTTTAAATGCAACAAATATAAACCGTAAGGAGGGAAAGTTAGTACGTGAGTGAAATAAAATAGCAATTTTCGCCGAGTAATACGAGCTTTGCGTTGAGTCGATAAAGAAAACAGTTTTCTCTCTTCTTCTATCAACTTCTTTTTCAAAAATCAATAAACCACGAACCACTTCGCTAGTTATACCTGGTATCAGATAAAAATCATCGAATTTCTCGTCTATTTTTCTTTTTTTTTTTACTCCTATAGCAAACATTGCCCAAGTATTAACTGGAGTTCGTCGAAAACACATGAAACCGCAAAATAATCGAGAGCTCGCGTTATTTAACCCTTTCGTGGTCTCATTTTACTCAGAGATGAATATCGTACTATTTAAATTAGATATCAACTCCGTAGAATAAATAATTCTAAAATTACTATGATATGTTATTATACTCCATATTTCTATTAATAAAAATTATCAATGTTTCCCTAACTATTTAAAAACATTCTTCAAATGTTAAATTAGAAATTATAGATTATAATTTTAGATCAACGACTGAAATCAAACATACGACCGCAAAGGGTAGCAAAAAAGAAAAGTAATTCAGTCTGCCATTCTCACTTTCCAAACGAGAGAACTTACGTCGAATCTTCCAACAAAATCTCAAAAGCATTATGCAACAAGAAGCTTTCGAGGCCGGTCAGTACACCAGTCTGCCAGGGTGACGTAAATCGCGATTCGAGGTTATTAATACTGCGCGAAGAGAGAAATTTCGCGAGAAGTAGTGGTCGATGTGAAGAAAAGGACAGAATGGTTGAGAAGAATTTTCTTGGTGAGTAGAATTCCGTTGTCTGGTACGTTTCTCGACAACCTGTAGGTCCTCTTACGTATTTGACGTAAGTATGGGTGTGTATCTTGGTACATGTGATACAAGGTGTACAAATATCTACTACAAATTGACGTATGTATATACAAGGTGTTTGGTAATTCGTGGTACAACCTGCAAGGGGATGATTCCTCGTATAAAATGGAGTCAAAAATATATAATAAAGATTTTTCATACAGGGTTTCAGTTTGGAGTAGTCCAAACTGTATGAAAAAACTTTATTGTATATTTTTGATTCCATTTTATGTGAGAAATCACCACCTTGCCGGTTGTACAATAGATTACCAAACACCTTGTATACATACATGTGTACAAGGCAAGTTTAAACTTCAGTGGATCTTAAGCTGTAATAATAATGAGACTTTTGACTTAAAAAAGTATTTAATAAAAAAAAAGAAAAAAAAAAAGAAAAAAAAAAGAAAAAAAAAGCAACATCGCCCACTGTCGAATAGAGTAACCTCCTCCTTTTTCGAAGTCGGTTAATGAATCAATTTTGAAATCTTTTCAATTTCAAACTCTTGTCTATTTAGCCTAATTGTAAATCCAATATTGCATATGTAGCTTCTAGGACCTAAATTGGTCGAAATTTTTTTTTCAAAGACAGAAAAAGCTAAAGCTAGAGATAGACAACAAATAGGAACACAAGCTGGGTCTGTAGCTCGCGAGAAAAGCGAATCTGGGGTACTCGGAGTAACGCAAAATTAGGTCCTAGACCGTCCCTATGAACTGGGTCACCGGCACACGCGCATTGGGTAGCGCCTGGGGTGGGAGTGCGTGTCAAAGCACCTATATCGTGCGTTATCGGTGTAACGGTCTCTTGAAATCAGGGACGTCGAACCTATATTACGTTTGCCACGGTATTACTAATGATTAATACAAATGATGAATAATAATTAGGACAAATAATCGTTTAAATGTTTTCTCGAATGTTATGAATTATTTATGGGCATGTGTATTTAAGAGAAAAAAAAATGACGTTCGACATCTTCTTTTGCATCTTCTCGAAAAAATGGCACGGATAAATTTAGATTCTATATCTTTTTATGTAATGCTGTTCGATTACGAAATAGTTTGGACCGGGACTCTCCTCATTATCCTCTTCCATTTTTTCTCTTTTTTTTTTCGAAAGAAGCAGAGAGAGATTCTTCTTGGAATTATTACGAAAGAATTCTTTGTTCCACTAACATTAGTAAAAAAAAACCCTCCAGAACCTTAATAGATATTAATAAAAGAACCTTAAAGAATTAATAAAATTTCTAAATAGTTTCAGTATTGGACCAGAAAAGAAATTTAATATATTTTAATCAATTCCGAGTGATTTCTAATGTAATTCAATTGATTATTTCTGTAGATATAATTTATAGTTTAACTAATTAACTAATTTCAGTATTTTAGTAAATACTGAAATACAAAATTATACTCCTCGATTCAACGAACCCTCAAAAAAAGAGACATGGGTAACCTACTCTTTAATTCATAGAAGATGAACGTCGATAGAAGATAAAAAAAACTAAAAAGGGGGAAAAAAAGAAAGCAACCCGTGCAACGACCTGGCGGCGAACGCAAAAACGAAGAAGTTCTATCTCAGCGGAAAAAAAAAGACACGTGTTTCTTAGGGAGCAACGTGCTAGAAGCCCGGTAATTAGCTTTGCCACGCGTAATCGTCTTCGTAGCGAAAGCGTTCGCTCGTTTTGGTGCACCTGACCAAGATGATGACACAAACAACGATCGACGAGAGTATAAGCAGGTGCCGATAGAAGGTCTGCTTCTTCTTCGAGCTGTCACGATTGTTTGCACGTTCACCTTATACACTTACATATATGCACACGTACGCATAAGGTATAGATACGTGTATATGTAGTCACATTGATAGGATAAGACAATAAGAGAACAATGCTCGCGCAGGGAAACAGACTTTCTTAGCGATCGACTATGATTACACGCTCACGTTTATATACGTGTTCGTGTGTCTATATCTACATGGTGTTCCTCATCGATTCACACGATTTTTATTTTTATTTATTTTATTTATCTTATTTATTTTATTTTATTATTTGTTATGTGTTATAACTTTGCTTATGTTATTATTGTTTTTTTTTTCTTATATGTTTTATGTCAATAATGTCAATTATGTTAAAATGTCAATAAATATCATAATATCTAAAAATATTTAGAAATCATTATATATTTAGACTCTCTTTTATTATATCACTAATCTTACAGAGTAGAACTTCGATTATTCGAACTAATTGTGTTCACAAAAATCAGATAATCGAACGACTCACGTTATAAATAAATTTCACATGAAAAATTATGATTTTTTTTTTATATTATCTGTTTAATATATCTTTGTTCTCCCAATTGTTCTGTAATACTAAATTGCATATTTTTTAAAAATACGTTCTTGTCGTGCTTCACAGCCTCTGAAAATTATTACTACCGTATAATAATATTATTCAATAAATCTTTTGATAACCGAACTCTTTTATCAAGGTCAAGATTTTCAGCATCATTTATAATTTCGCGAATGTTACGTGGATTAATTGAAATCAGACACCCCATATAACTCGACTATACGTAACATCGAGCCGTGAAAGTACGGAATAACGAGTTCGTGGTTACTCGATGAGCGCGCGTACACGTCGATCTAACTAATTAATTGGCCGATAAAGCACCGATAAGTTTGTTGCCGAGAGAAAGAGAGAAAGAGATATTTTCTCCATTGTACGATCGTAAATCGTCTTCCTCTAGTAAATACAAATAAAATAATTTATATGAGAAATATAATTAAATGCGTTTAGACAAAAATATGTATAAATATTTACACGTAAATAAAAAATGAGTAATAAAAATAATATTTCTTTTCACTGTTTTCACAGAACACTGACCAAGAATTATGCTATTTATTATAAATCACGGTTTATAAATTCTAATAGTCTTTCTACAAGACAGAAAAAATGTGTACAGATACGAGATATCTTCGAAAAATTTGATCAGTACATAATTTGTTACTCTAATTTTGTTTAAAAAGTGTAACATATTTAAGCTAATTTCGTATTATATGAACTACGAAAACTACATATGTATTATAATAAAATATTTTGTTACATATTTCATTAACATGTATTTAAATAAATAAAAATTTAAACACTGTGGGAACATTTGATCAATTGTTTGAGTCACTGTATATACTATTAGGATTTACGCTAGTCGAATTTTCGCATTATACAGGCGTCACTCGTATCCTCCTTCAAAGCCAATTAATTCTATCAATGATTTTGTTACCTGCTTCCGGGGTAAAAAAAAAAAAACAGCGTGCAAACGGGATAGTAGCGCGATAAGGTTTCACAGGATTTTCGCGATTCGATACGATATACGCGCTTACGTACGGCTAAAGTCCCGATAACGTTTCCAACACGAGTACAACTCGAATCTGACATTTCGCTCTCGATTCTCGTCGATGAGGGTATATATTAAGGATTTGATATTATAGATGTCGTATGGCAGGACGTAAACACTGCTTAGCCAGCACGTTGAAATGTGTTTACGAGTTACCCTCCTCTTCAAGGTTTCAACTATCGATTTTCGATGATTGAAATCATGATATTCGAGAGAAATTATAACGTAATCTTAATTTTATGTGTTATTTGTAAAAATTTATCACGTTGAATATGGGTGTGCCTTTGTTTGGTGTTTAAAAGTGACGTATCGATCAGGGTAAACCAAAATGACGTCAACGGGAAGTATTTGGATACTTGCGAAATTGTGCATGGAAATAATTATATCAATGACGATGTATCATTGAATGGGACATATTTTTAAATGTTATTTGTAAAATTTTTAAGTTTTCAATCCATACATTAGATTCTTTTTTAAGATTACGAAAACGAATTGATCGAATATTTTTTCCCGTCGAAATCAACCAAGAAGACTTACCACTCCGATCCTTCCACTAAATCTCGCGTATTCGCCGACCCAATTTTCTCGCGAGAAGAGTCATCACCTACATTTCTAAGAAAGTCGTTGGGATAGCGAAGAGCGATAAAGCCATAAAACGCTATCGAAGTGAAACGAAACGAGCAAGTTCGTGAAGTTGCACGAAAGACGGAGGAAGAAAAGTTGAGAAAGGAGATTTCGATATTCTCGAAGGAGACTCGAAAATCTTCGATTAGATAAGTATAGTTTTCGAAACGTGGTTTCTGTAACTATTACCGAGAAGAGGCTATCACTAACTGTACATAAAACGTACGTATAAATTAACCAAATAATTTTGGAATAAAGACCATAATTTTTTTCAAAAATGTTACTTAACATGTCCATCCACTAAACTCTTCAAATATTATTACTACATAACAAAGAGAGTATAAATATATAACTAATTAATTGTAATAAACATTTGTAATGTAATATATTAACAAACAACGTGTATTTTATAATAAAAAAATATTTCAAAATGAATTTCTTATAAGTTTGAAAACGTATTAGATTAGACCCCTCAAAAAAATACACACACACACACATATAAACCGTAACACTTTCATCGAATCTACCAGCACGATGAGACACGAAAGTCGTGAAAAAAAAAAAAATAAATCAGACGATCTCGGGATCTTCTTCCGGTTTTATAACCGGTGCAAGTTTACTGGACTTGTTTCGCTTCGCGATTCACCACGACGATTAATTCTAATCGTTGCGAGTACTAGAGTCGACGAACGTTACGAAGCGATAGCGAGCGACTCGAATGCAGTCGGTTCTTCAGTTTCGTAACGGTTTTAGCTTTGTGATCGATAGTTGCTACGGTTAACGACGTTGATATCGTATCCCGATGGTCCTACCATGAAAATCAATGAAGAGAGGTCAATGCCTCCTAGGGATTACCTTAAACGATTAGCGAAATCCGATTGGAGTTTACGAAAATTGTTTAAGTGGGCGGATTGCCGAGAAAACGATTCCGATTGGAATGGTACCTACGGCAACACGTAGTACGATATAATCGCTCGACGAAGGATAATAGAGATAGATATACGGAGAAACGCTCGATAGACCAAGGCGGCTTTGCTTTTTCCGCAAATCGGATGCGGATCGACGCGCACGAAAAGTCGAACGAACGATGAACACGACGATGAGGAAAAAAAAAGAGGAAGATACATTCGCGTGCCTCTCAAAAGATATATAGGGTGTCTCCGAAATAGTAAGGTGTATATACAGGGTGTCCGGTTCAAGGTGCACCAGCGGAGAACTACATGTACGCGTCGATGACTCGAGTGGAAAAGTCTAATACCATTTTTCGAAATTTGACTTAGTTAACGAGTTATTAATTAATAAAGATTGACCAATGACGAACGAGAAAGGCGAAATTACTAGGCAAGAGCTACTAAGCTAGAGCTAGAGTATTACTACCATGATAAACAACGTTACATGTTGCTGCTCGCTGTGATTGGTCGATCTTTGTTAGCTAATAACTATTTACTTGAGCCGAATTTCGGGAAATAGTATTAGAATTTTCGACTCAAATCATTAATGTACACATGTAGTTTTCCGCTTGGTCACTTGAAATCGGACACCCTGTATATGTTCTCATCCTTTTCACGAAAAAGGTCATATGGTCATAGATACGGAAACCAAGAGCGAACGAGTACTTGAAAATTTCGTATCGCGATACCAATAACGATTGGTTGATTTCATACGATGGAGTTTATCTTTGTACGAATTATTGGAGTTTATCTTTGTACGTCTAATTTGAAAATGTATTATTCAAGACACCCTGTATACTCCGATGCTCGAAAGTCAGAAGATCGTTCGGTGCGTTTCGTGATCAAGGCTCTTATCACGTAACGATGATAGCCGTGGCGCACCAGACCTCGATCGTTTCTAATAGAAAATCAAATTTAATTTGCCTTTCCCCATATTTCATTACCGTAAAGAACGATCGCATCGTTCTCGATCAAGGGCGTTCGTTATACCTCGAAAACTTCGTTTGACGATCGTGAAATGATAAAACGTGATACATGCGTAAACGAACGTCGTTACGTTGTACGATCAAAATCACGAATAATTATTGTAACGTAATTAGTCTCAAAAGTGATTTATATCAGCGTAAAGAATTGGTATAACCTATCGTGCTTTTAACCTTTAATTACTTACGTGGGGTATACGCGTTTGCTGACTGTTATAATTTTATTAATGAATATAATAAAAAAAGAAACATTTACAAAATAATAGAATTCAAATAAAATCTTTAAAACTATATTTAATATAGTGTAATAATCATATTTATGTTTAACCCAATATTGTTACCACGAGTCAAATAACCTCTCAAAAAGTATCAAGTAAGAACGTTCAAAAAGATCGATCGCAAATATCCTTAAGAAAAATTGATGTCGAGTTTCATTAACATCGAAAGACTTCGAAACTTCGATCTCTCGATCCAGTTCGAATTGAAAAACTCGAGCATGCCCAATAGCAGATATCGACATAACCTTAATTCATATGGATCGACCGAAAATGCCGATTCTTCGGCGACCTCAAAAAAATGAAACGTTCGATATCCTACTCGAAGGGAAAGAAAGAATAAAAAAAAAAGAGAAAGGAAGTCATAACTCGAATCATCGGTAACCGTTTATAGTCGCCGAAAGAAATGTCAGACTTACAAATGTCACGGGTCCAAGCGTCAAACGGCTGAACGCGCGCACGCATGACGAACACACACAAACGTAATCCTCTATCAAACGTAGGTCGAGCGATTGTTAAAGGCTAGAAACTCGAAGGGATGCTTACGAATATGTGTGTGTGTAACATGCATGTGCGAAAATGGAGCTAGTAGATACAAGCCGTAGCGTATTGACCGTCGAAATCGCCTTTGTTCTTCCTCCATTTCTCCACGACTCGGGACTTCTTCCGTAAGGAAAAAAAAAAAAAAAGAAAGAAAGGAAGTTAAGAACGTCGACTTTCGGAGTTCCCCGTGAAAAAAATACGACGATAAGATCGTCTTCCTGGGTGAACGGACGACGACACCGAGCGCACTGATTTTCTAACGCTTCACGGTGTCGATTTTAAAGAAAATCTCTAATCTTCATCGATCATTTTTTACACTCTACGATAATATCATACAATTTTAAAAAAAGCAAATACATATTTAACGTTATTCAGTATATCAGAATAATAAAGAAAGGAGAAAGGATAGAAAGAGACAGTTGTCCAGATGGCGCTGGCCTCGGTCCGATCCGCAAAGCCATACAAGGACGAAACGATCGAAACTTCGTCGATTGAAAGGATCGAAAGTTTGAAGATATAAAAAAAAAGGACTCTAAATATAATAAAAAATAGAAAAGCAATGTCATCGATAAAAACCTACATAAAAGCCAAAAAAAAAAAAAAAAAGGAAAGAAAAGTCACGAAGAAAAGAGACACAGCAAGAAAGCGAGAAAAGCTTTAATCCTCTTTCTCTCCCGGCTACTACGTTCGTTGTACCCCCTCCCACTTAGCGATCGGCAAGGAGACCCCGCTCGAGTTCCACGAGCCGGTACTCTTGAACGGTGGCGATGAACGAACGATTTTTTAGGTACTTACCACGATGTAGCAGTAGTAGTGACGTACACGAATACGAACACACATATATAAAGAAGAGAAGGAAAAAAGACACATCACACAAACGCACGCACACATACGCACTTTGTCGTATCTTCGCGCACGCGGTTGCTGTCTTTCGCCAGCTTTTAACTACTTGCCGATAGTTCGTACTGTAATACTACTTCTATTTTTCTAATATATTATTATTGAAATTATTCTATCTATTCTAAAAAAACCGCACTACCGAAGTACAGCTGCAACCGTCATCCTCGCACTTTTTCGTCAAAAAGGATAACAGAAAAGATCGAGCAGCATCCAATAAAAATACGTACACGATGCATACATGTGGAGTTAGCACGCGTTTAAAAGCCAAAAAGTCGTTGTCGTCGTCGTGAAGATGATGACAGTAACGATGGTGGTGGTGTTCGTAAGAATATAGCACTAACACATTACACGAAACACTAGCAAGGATATATATATATGTTAAGACTGTGTTGTAGACGATAAGCCGGCGACTTCGTGTCTCGACACCCGGCTGGTGGTGATCGCGTACCTTGCTAGCCCGTACATCGGTAGCCGCGAGTATTCGAGCGAGCCCTCTTTCTTTCTTTCTCCTGCACTCTCTCTCTCTTTCTTTCGTACACTCACTCGCTCGGTTTTGCTCCTAGCCTTCCTTCTCCGCGAAAGAACCTCTCCTCTCTTTCTGTGTCGCTATACCGCCGAGGCTCCCTCTCTCGCTCCGCGTGCGTCCGTCAGTAACCTAGAAAGCGGTGGCGGCGGCCATTCAGGATTACGGGACTCTGTCCGCCTTCGAGAGAAAGAAAAACTACGTGTGTCTTTCCTTCTTTTTTTTATTCCGTTGGTCAAAGGAGTTTCAAACTTTTGTTCAACTTATTTCCTTCCTTTACGGTCCTCAAAGTTTGACCTCTTCTCGCGAGGCACGCCGGCGACCTCGCCGACTACTCTTGGACACACGCACGCACGTACTATGCACGCGAACAGGACGTTCTTATACCGAACGATTTCTTTACCACTACTTCTTTTTTTCTAAATGGTATATATATATATATATAGGACTTACTAATTCTTGATTTTTGCTTATTTCATTTTGTACACCACGCAGCACGATTTTCGTACACACACACAAACGTCGACTGGTTTCTTCTCGTTTTTTTATATTTTTCGTCGTCTCTTCGTCGTCTCCTTTTACTCGAAGGAGACGACGACGATGTCGCGCTGACGACGAGCAGAAAAGACACCGTCTACTCTCGCCGCGACACCGCTCAACTGCTCGAGAGAGCGCACCCTCGAGCCAGACGGAGAGAGAGAACGATGAAAGAGAGAGAGAGAAGTAGAGAAAGAGAATCCCAGAACTGTACTCCGAAAAAAAACACACGAAATCTATCACGGGTTTGAAAAAAAATTTCTTTTTTTTTTCTCTTACGCACGATCACCACGATCACCACCGATGTTCACGCAACAACTGGATGAACGACGAAGACAACGACACAACGACGAGGATGGGTGTGCGACCGTACCCACGGCGGGCTACACTCTCTGATATTCTTTCCGTCAAAATTACCCGAATAGTACGCGACCAATCGGCATCCCAACCGTTCACTCTCAATACGAACGATATTTACCCATTTGTGACGGATTTTCCGTACAAGATGCACCACATTAACGACCCAGTCCCCCACCTATTACCACATACAGACATTACCACACTTCGATTTTTCAAGATGGCGACGCGCCGTCGTCGGGTACCAGACACGATGCGGGTAGTATGGGAAATTGTGGCGCTTCGAGCGCTTTCGTTATCATTGGTTCTTCCAGTGGCGCGATCTTTTGAATAGGAAGAGTAGATTTTATTTGTATTCTGTAAGAGAATGTTGATAATAAGTTGAAAATATAGTTTTATATTTTTTGGGAATTCGATTTATTCTTTATTGAGAAGGGTTAATGGAATATTATTATTGTATATTTGGTAGGACTGAAAGGAATCTTTGCTTAATGTGTTTCTGTGTTTTTTATGAATACTATTAAAGATATTTAAATACAATTTTATTCGAACATACTAGCTACAGGTAGGAACCTAAATGTTTATAAACTTAACTGATAGGAGTATTCAGTCCAGACCAAAGTATTTTTGCAACAATTCCTCGTATATCTCTTTGTCGCTGTCAAGGAAGAGGCAAAAGATTACTCGATCAATCTGGAAATATATGGATAGTTTTAGGCAATGTTTCGTGTATCGATGATATTTGCGCTGCACGATAAATGCTCGTTACGTTTATTAAACGTGATAAGGATTTGTTCTAATAGATTCTTACGCAGTCTTTGTTTTCAAGAAGGAACTTTTTCACCGTAGATAAGGCTACTTTGGCGGCTGGTCTTTGAGGGTAACCATAAATCCCGGTGGATATGCAAGGAAATGCAATGGTTCTTAACTTATTGTCTTTTGCCAGAGCTAGACTATTCTCGTAACATTCTCTCAGTCTTTCTGGCTTTTCTCCTTGCGGACCAACGGTGTGAATAACATCTAAAATTTGTGTCTGGTTAAAGCTTTGTCAGGTGACAAATGTATAGATTAAACAAAGTTACCAACATTTAGCTGGCAGCATATATCCTCCTGTGATCTTAGCTTCCCCGACGCGACATCCCCCTAACGTGGCACATTCTTTTTTTAAATTTGGTCCAGCGGCTCTGTGAATAGCACCGTCCACTGAAGAATATGTCACACTCTTAATTACCATCTTAACATATGGGAATATTTCAGGAAACCCATTCTTTTGTACCTCCTCCGCCGCCCAGGAGACTAGAGTTTGCAGCATTGACTATGGCATCTATCTCGAGCGTAGTAATGTCTCCAGACCACATGGAGACTTTGTTGGCCAATTCCTCGTCGACCTTTTCAACTTTCTCCAGTGTTCTAGCACCGATGTTAGACTTATTTTTATCCCAATAATCTGCCCATGTCTGTATTTGATCCACAGTGTTTAAACCTGATTTATAAAAGCTTCTCTTCTCTTCTAGCGGCATGTTCAAGAATTTCTCTGGTGGAACAGATAACGCCGATATCATTTACCATGCCCCAAAATCAAAGTTAATATAGCTTGGCCTATTGACTCTACCAACGAGCCAATTTACAACATATTCACTAATTAAGCACGATTTACACAAAAATCTACCAATTATCTTAATGTTTCTACCTACAAGTATCAAAAGTTATATCAATTTCTTACGCTTTTCGACTTCGAAAGACATCCTTGCTTCGGGACTGCTCGACGTTACCAAACTTTTCTTAAATGTTACGTTCCAAACGATGGATCGGAACAGCGTCGAATCAAAAGATCGAGTGAGAGATATTGCCTAAAAAAGAAAAGAAAATCGTCTGTAGTTTTGTTCGAGAATTTTGTGAATCATTGACGATACGCATCGTTTTATCTCTTACTTTCAGAATCAGCATATTTTTTCGCACAAAAAGAAAATACTAATAACTTTTGTCAGTCATCGGTGTTACGTTAAATAAACCAATTAAAATACAAGGAAGACGATTTTATCGTCTTTACAACGAAACGAACCTTACTAACTACGCAATTCTCAGGATTCCGGTGCTTCGTTTGTGTTTTTCTTGTTGGGAACGTGACTGGCACCGACTACAACAGATTAACCCTTACCATAACCTTCTTTATCCGTTCATAACGCTAGCGCTATCTGGCGTCCGTTGTTCCTAACCAATCGACGAATACCCATTGACTTTTGGCGACACCTGATGTCGTATCTTTTTATTCACGGAGCTTTCCGTGATAGGTCATCGATTAACACCCACCCGCGAATAATTGTCTCAAATTATGTTAGATAACGCATCAACAGTGGTACTCATTTTTTTTTTCGCACATTAACGGACTCCTAATTTTTTTTCCATTATATAAGGCATTCGTTATCTCTACAAGTAATACATTTCAAATGATTACGATCATATAATATAATTATTGTATATACATATATGCATTGAACTTTTGAATTATTATTCCATCTATGCATCATCGTTCTTCGTTAGATTAAATGATACATAACAGCCTGTCGTACGATTTTGCGATCGGTTCAAAGATTCGATTACACGAGAGTCATATCCTTATCGTGGGCGTTGTAACATCCATCGCGGTCGAGAGGGTAGCAGTCACTGCTAAATGCGTGGGAGAATTCGAACGTGGGTAGGTGACTGAAACTACAACATATGAAAACGTTTTTCAACCTAGTCGGGAATCTCGGACGAATCACGGACATAAATGGTATTACTCGTATAGACTTTTTTTGTTTTTCTTAGGAATGAATCTTTGTCATTGTTTTTCTTTTCGTACGGGGAATCCCTTGTTCTTTTTTAGGGATACCTCTGCAAAAAATGTCTGAAGGTTAATGTTCACTTACGAAGAACGACGATACGTTACGAAAGAAAAGTGACGCGAGGATTCGTAAGTGGCAAGGGTTAAGCCAAGAAACAGGCGCGAAATTACTTGGAATTCAATGGTAGTTTGAACTTTAAACGCGAGGAGGCCACCTACGTGTGAGCCAATAAACGTGCGGCTTACATATTCTACGTCACTTTTCGAACTCTTTTAGAAACGATGTTTATTCGATGAGATTCGTTGAAAAGGGAAGGGGTTGGAGGGATTATTCCTGTTCTGAAATATGACGGTTCGCCCTTTAAAATATGACGGCTTCCGAATCGAGTTTCCACGAGGAAGAGAAAGACCGAAGGAAAATTGACTTACGTTAACGTTTGTCAAAACTGTAATTTCATCGACAAATAGTCGCATTTAACCGTTCGCGAACTTAAGACGAAAACATTTCGAGCTACGCCATACTACGTTTAAGTTACGAATAGAAAACTTGTTATAACGTAAGCCAGAATTATGCGGATGTAGCTTTCCGTGAAGGTAAACTTCGCGAACTTCGTGGAAGTACGCTTCAAAAATGGGTATTCGAAGTACTGGGAATGACTCTCTAAGGAACACATTTTCCGAGGATGTCGTGGGCGTTTCCCTTGATAGAAAAAAATAGAACGATTAATCCGATCACGACATCTATCGAAATAACGATTTAAGTGGTTAGGGTCAGTTAGGACGTCAAAAAAAAACACCTTTTTTATGATTTTTTTTTTGTTGGCGGCTAATTTATTTATTAGACCAGTATTTTTTTGACAAAATAATAATTTTTTCATGACAAAATATTGATTCGCAGCTGAATTATAAGCGATCTCCGAGATATGGTTTTTTTTTTTCTCCGAGAAAATTTTTTTTTACCCTCTTTTAATGACGAACAAATTTCTCGGAGAAAAAAAACATCTCGGAGATCACTTGTCATGAAAAAATTATTGGAATTTCTTCAAACATGCATTATTTTATTAAAAAAATTCTGGCATGAAAATAAATAAACTAGCCATAAAAAAAAAATCATAATGGCGTTTTTTTTGGTCTCGTAATTGACCCTAACCTCTTAAAAAACGAAAAGCGAATTTATTTTTATGTTTGCTCACTAAAAATAAAATTAAAAGTAAATGTACATATATCGACTAATTCGTGTAACATCCTTGTTCGTCCGTGGTCACTAAAGTTTTACCATTTAATTTATTTCCAAGCTAGACATAAAAGTTTGGCTCATGGAGGTTTAAAGGTTTTTGTTGGAAAGTTCGAGTTCTCCGATTCTATCGACCCTCTTCAAAATACCATGATGTCATACCGTACGAATGATGCGACGCGTGGGACGCTTTCTGGATAGCACAAGTTGTAACGACAAATCCACGTCGTTGCTCTCCCACATATTAAACGCGAATGGGGTCGCGATCTTCATCGGATGTATGTATTTACGCCTTTCCGACGGACTTAATTACGTATGTAGATACGTGTATATCAACATTGTATGCGACGATAAATTTGATTTCGCGTCAGCATTGTATCACAGGTCCGAGCTTCCAATAATAATGAACCTTAAGCCCTTTTTTTTTTCGTTTTTAATTATGGCCTACCTTCTATTATTATCCAAGAATGCTTCTCGAGTAATAATTAACATTTAGCCTGTGGCCTAACAATGGGGCAAACGGTATGAGGTAGATTATAATTAATTTTTTTATGCTACCGTTCATCTTTTTGAATATATTTTACTTTTAAATCGTTAATATAACTTTTGTTTTTATATATGTTAAGTTGCAACTTCATTTATTATAAAATAATTGTAATAAAGAGATGTAGGTACGATTGTGTGCCTCACTGAAGAATTGTTAGCGATAGCAGCTTTCACATTCGTGTGATAGTAAGTTTCAGACACAATTAAAATTGAGGTCAAAGACTGGCTCATTCTCAATAAATGTGAGAAAATTTTGAATTGACAAGATAGATCTTCCCAACAACGGGTCGATAATTTCTTAATCGTTAATTGATTGTTTGAGCTTGGCTAACACCTACGATGCCTTGTTGAGAATAAATCGAAAAATTTTCGAGATATCGCGTAACACTGATCATCGATAGACCTTGATCTATGGCGTTTGACAGAAAGATCGAGAAAAAAGACAGAAAACTCACCCTAACCTTCACCCTAACCCAGAAACTGTTCTCGATCGTACTCGTTTTCGAGAAGAATCTTTAATTAGTTAATTTCTATCTTCTCTCTCTTTACTTTTCCAACAAAGATATATATATACGAGAACAAGAGGATAAGAAAACCCTTCGATCCTTTAAAAAGTTCTTTTTCAGAACTCGGTGAAAATGGATTGAAGTTCGTATCTAAATTTTACAAGCTTTCGTCGACATTGAGCAAGAAAAAAAAACCGTGCCTAATCGCATTAGGTTTGCGATAACTGAAATAACGAGGGAAAAAAGTAGGAGCGATGGGCGATTAATAGGGGTGCGCTAACCGTCCCCAAAAGGACGAAGAAATATCAACGAAGTTTAATGCACGCGGGGTGTGCTCGCGCTTAAAATGAATGAAAATCCGTACACGAGACGACGTCACCGCCATCGCGCACAAGGAGAAGGAAACATCGGAAACCTTCGTGTTTCGTCTATACAGGGTGTATACAAATAATTACTTACGAATTTTATACAAAGTTAATTAAGAAATTACTGAAATTATATATATAGTTCGACGGAATGAAGTGAACTAAAAGTATCTACCTACTTTGTTAATTTTTTTTTTTTTTTCTAACTTTGATTATATAATATAATATATATAATAATATAGTATGTTATATAAATATTTTATTATTATTAGATCCCACATCAGCATATTTCTTATCTTAGTTTTGAAATATTGTAGCAAGACATTAAATAAAGCTACTACTCAATATTATAGCTAATAATAATAATTATATGCACATATATTATAATAATATTTTAAGAACAATAGAAATTGCTAAATAAAACGCACGATATCGTTACAATATCTTCTCAATACGATAATGAATAAGAATTATTTTTTTTCGAAGAATTTCGTAAAATTTCAAACACACCCAGTATAAGCATGGACAGGGGGTTGAAGCGAGAGAGAGAGAGAAGGAGAACGCAGCGCATGCTGAAAGCTCCTTCTATCGATCCATCCGCGCCCGAGCTTACTCGCTTTCCCTCACAAGCTTCGCGAACGTCGACACGGTATAATCGTCTCGCGCGTACGATCGCGACGTACGGACGAGGCGTATTTTTTCGTTCTCCGCTTTTTCTCTCTTTCTCTCTATCTCTATCTTCGTCGTTCGTGCCTATTTCTCAATTTCTATTCTCTATCCCTTTGTCTAATTCTCTTTACCCGCTTCCATTCCCATCCCTCTCTCATTCTTTCCTTCCTCGTTTCTTCCACGTCAAAAATAAGAATCTTCAATTTTTTTCCTTCTTCTTCTTCCTCTTCGTCTTCCAACGTAGGATAACAATCTACAAGACGTGGATCGGGAGAGGTCCGACATCGTCATGGCGCATCGAAGCGAATCCCTCAAAGCGCTCTTTCTATTGTGTAAGTTTATCTATCTTTCTCTTTTTTAAAAGCATATCGAGTCTTTCGAATCTTCTTTCTGGATTATTTGTAAGATCTTTTACTGTTTTATCTGCACTTTCGAAGGCACAGTTTTCTTTTAATTTTAATATTTTTTTTTTGAGGGTAGTAGGAGACGAGGGGTAGAAAGGACCATGAAACTATACCTACACCATTTTTGGAACAGGTTTTCTTATTTTTATATCTTTTTAACAGATCCAGTATATTTTATTTGTCTTTTAACAAAATCACTTATTTAACATCTACTTAACAAAAGGCTTGTGTTTGCTCTCTTGACTTTGCCGTAAGAAAAAAAGGCAAGATACCTTTGAAACGTTCCTTCTTTTCCAATCTCGCCCATTTTCTTTACACGTTCCAAGGTTTTTAAAATTATTCTTTTGCCTCACGGAAGCACGTCCTTAATTTTATACTTCCTAACCCGAAAACGATCCATCGTCACGCGCGAATCCGTTCTCGTGTGTATGTACCCTCCCTCATCCCCTCGCTTACCTGTTCCAGTTCATCCTACATTTTGCTTAATGAAATTTCTCTTTCTACTCCCCGTAGGGTGTGTCTTGGGCAACGTTTTCTGTGTTCCCACACCAACTCCCTCGACGGTAACATTGGAGGATCACAGATATACAACGCGTAGGATACCGAAGACCGTCGTTTATTGGCCTACTCCGAAAACAAGATTGCCAATCGTAAGTAATTAACACGTTTGATATTTTTTAAAGACTAAGTATTTTTGATAAGTGTGAATTGAAGAACACAAATTGTAAGTATCAAATATAATTATTTGTACTGTGCTGCATTACTGAGGTATCGAGATCAAGAAAAGTACAAATTAGTCGTCTAGAGACAATGGCGACCGAATGTACTTGTGACACTTTTCTCGTTATTTCCCTAGCGCCATCAACAAAAATACCCCTAATTTATGTATTATGGTGTAACTATTAACACGTTGACTGTCATGTGAATTTTGTACGAATTTAAGTATTTAATTATAAAGTATGCTGTAAAATGACGAATAGTGCCTATGTTTCTTGTTTCACCATTTTTTCGAATAATAAAATCTAATGAGACTAAATAAGACTGTATTTATAGCACTGCTTCTCATCTAGAATCATTGCAGTCTTATTAAGAAAATAGGTGGAGGTCATGGACGACCGCCATGGCAGTCAACGTGTTAAAGACAGTTAAGCCGATATTGTTTGAATATCAACATCTTAGGCCAAATATCTCAATTTTGTCTAATTTCTTGATTAAACCATTCAAACGAGTGCCTCGATTATGAATCAGAGAATCTCTCGTAAGACACGAATAAAGCGTAGAAAAATAGTTATCTCGCTTGACGCAAGTGTTTGTTTCACACGACCCTGGAGAAGTAAGAACAGTTCTCGTGCGAGTGCACGATTTCATATTACGTTGGCTTTATATTTAGAAACTGCTATGTATCTTATCATTGACCTTACGAACCAGTTGGAAGTTAGGGTTCTTGGTATTAACACCAATGTAATTATACCGTGAAAACGAAATTAGATAAGATGCATGTTTAGGTGAACATCTCTTGCCATGTTCTGTATACTAAACTCACCCCTAAAAATACGGCCACGTTTAATAGGACACCTAGGATAAGATGATGTCCATAGATTAACCCATGTGATTTTCTTGCCAAGTTTAAAATTATGTGAGAAAATCTGATTACAAAAGTTCTACTCGTATTAGAGCTACCAAAGCAGTCAAAATAGCTTGGCTAAGTGTTCTTAATTCCCATATTTTTCAAATAATAAAATTACCTAGATAGGTGTACTTCAAATAACTACACGTTTAATTCGATAATTCTACTGTTCAATTTATTAGATCATCTTATATCTCGTTTTATAAAAACCATTCTATACAAACTCATGAAGGAATGTCAAACCTGAGACTGACATCACGGTGAAACCACGTCGCGTGACATTGAGAGACATGTCACGTTTCGCCCGATAGACGAAAAAAAAAAAGGGCACGAGACACGAAATTTATCTTAGCAGAAAACGACGCGAGTGGCAGGAAAAAGTAACAAGGAGAATACGGAATCATTAAATCTTTGATGGTGAGACCCCGAGACTGCTCTAATTATGCGCGTCCTGTCGAGCTGAATTATTGACTCGTACTACTGGCATCGTATACGAGAGCAAGTCTCCGTGCACGCACGACTATGAATAAGTGAGCTCTTGGGTTTGCATAATGTACGCATCCCGAGTCAACGACTCCTGCTCTCTTTTGTTTTTTTAAACATTATAGTCGATCGATCGTCGCACGGCAGCGTTTCCAAGGAGACCGCACGCTATACTCGTTAGGATAAATTTGTTTGATCGGCTAATTGCCCAAATGGGTTCCTGGAATATGCGGAAATTACAGTTGTACGGTTTATGTGCATAACAAATTTATTACATGTATGCTGTGTATGTTTGCATGTAGGATCGTGTGTATGGGATATGTTCAGGTATACGAACGTATGTTAAGGTTTCATCTATACAGGGTGTCCGCTTCCATGTAGTCAAGCGGAGGACTACATGTACATATCAATGACTTGAATCGAAATGTCTAATACCATTTTTCGAAATTCGACTTAGTTAACGAATTATTAACTAACAAATATCGGCCAATTACGACGATTAGCAAAGGAAGGCAGTTCACTCGAGCTCGCAGCAAGGCAAGAGATGAAGCGGTAGGAAGAGGAATCTACAATAAACAACGTTACATGTCGCTGCTCGCCGTGATTGGCCGATCTTTGTTAGTTAATAATTCGTTAACTAAATCGAATTTCGAAAAATGGTATTAGACATTTCGATTCAACTCACTGATGTGTACATGTAGCCCTCCGCTTGACTACATGGAAGCGGACACCCTGAATAGATATATGGACATATACACGTAAGTATGTATGTATATTGAGAAAGATTGTCGAGGGAGAGAGAAAACGTATGTGTTTCACGTTATCGTCGTCGTCGTCTTTCATCGTTAGCGTTTCCTCGAACGTTTACCTTAAGAATCAAATCTGATTAGCGTAGACCGCAAATACTGACTACCTAATGCCACCACGCGGCCTTTCCGATTTAATTCGATTCTCAACGATCGCAGGAGTTAAGCTCTCGTGGTATACCGAGAAGAGATTGTTCCTTGAATATGTAACGTCCCAGAGATTTTCTTCCTCTCTCAATTTCTGTGATAAATGATGGTACGGGCGTATAAAGATCTTTTCGTTACAAATTGTACAAATACGTGAGGTCGAAATATTTCTTGGATTAGAGTTTTGGTTCTTTGACTTTATTATTTCTTATAACAAATAATTTGTATGGTTAATTTAACTTTTATGATTATATTTGTTTAGTAAGCTTTTTCTAACATCGTAGTATTTGGTTACTTTTTATTTGGAGAATGTTAAAATAAGTTGAAAAAGATTTCATGGGCTGCTGTAATCGAGTTTTATTCGTAGTGTTATCGAAAATATAAAAATAAAGTAATTAGTATCTACTACTAGAATCCAGATCAAAAACATTCAATATGTCAGCCTTCGTGATAAAAATGGAGTTCCTTTGATTAATAATAAAAAAAAAAACTTTTATATCAGTTATGTGTTGAATCACCAAATAGATACTTTATCGATCCTTGGACCACTTAACAATCATTCCAAAAATTTGCATAAATTCTCTCTAAAAATGTATACCTCTGCCAATTTTCTAAATTTCAATTCCCAATACAAATAAAAATACACGTTAAATACCTCTAACTTCGATGAAAGAAAACTATCAAATATTTCATAGACTAAAATAGTGCTTCGAGACAACACGAGTCATCCATCACATGCGATAGCAATTTTGTGCTTTCACGGCTACTGAAATAAAGTTTTTTTTTTCTCGTTATTTCTTTAGCCCTCTTGCGTTGGTACTGCTTTCACCTCATACGTAAAGCCATGCATATTAGGCTCGTAGCTCGGAACACGTTCAGTTACCTTGTTTATCAAGCCGTCTTTAAAGCCCTTTATCTTTCATCAATCTTTTTTTCCCAGTCACGAAAGCATCGCGCTCGCGACAGTCGCTAGCGTGTTTATTGACAGTGAACGTTACGTTAGAGCAGTCAACACGAAACTTCATCATTCACGGAGAATTCATGCGATACAATGTGCATAAACGTGTGTGTGTGTGTTAAACCTACTAAAACGTATGGAAATTATTCTCGGTTGGGAATCAAACGCGATTATAACGATTAATTATTTCCTCGCATGTTCCATGGGAATTCCTGGTGAATTGGATAAATGTTTTAACGAATCACCGTGAATGTCTCCCTGTGCAAAACCGTGTTTATTATTTAATAAGTATAACGATAAATCGATGACAAATCTCTATTGGCGTTACAATTTCGCGTGGTCCACCAACGAACTTTAATTAAAACGTATTCTTCTCTCTGGGAAAATCTATGCTTTTTTCATGAAAGGATAGAAAATAAAACAAATATCAAATCTCTGGCACAACTTTTGTATAAAAGTTTATTATTAAACCACCGATATTGTATAACTTTTTGGTGTTTCAGGTTATCCAATTATAAATTCCTACTTTACGATATCAATTTTTTATGAAATTATTTCAAATATATTGTAACTTACATTGTCTGAAAGGTGAAAAAGACAATAGCCTACGTGAAGTATGATTATGCATGATACAAGAGTCTAATAATAAATTAATAATTGGTTGGTAGAATTTATTAATAATGAAATCTTCTTTGCCCTATTTAAAGCACGGAAAACTCGTTACACGCGAAGAATTCGATTTAACTTTCAATGCTGCCGAACAAAAACGAAGTCCGTGCCTCGATTGTTAACGTTGCTGCTCGATAGGTTCGTAACGAGCAGTTGACGTATAAAAGTAGTCTGGATTTACGTAAGTTTACATACCTATAACTTCGCGTTCGAGGAGGTTTAACGCTAAAATCAAATCGTGATGTTGCGGGTACGTGAAAAGGGTCGATATCGTCTTTCAGAAATCAATTGAAAGGCCGTTAACGCGCTGCTTCACATATTAACGGCGTCTCTGACCGTTCCAACACGTAAAAGGCGTCACTCGAGTGGAATATATTTTACATGCTAAGCGTTCAAGAAAATTTCTTTTGGATTTTAGTACGACCTCTTAACCCTTCGCGATTTTAGTAAAAAATTGTATTATTTTAGAATCCTTATCAAATGGGTTAGGGGTGTAAATTTGGTGAATCTGCCTTCGAAAGATTTTTAAATGATACTTAGAGGATATGTTGGTATTAATACAATAATAAGATCCTGAAAGTTTCAGATCCCTAACTAAATTGGTTTTTGAGAAAAGGCAAAATATTTAAAAAATTTGCCCCCTAGGGCATTTGATAAAATTACAATATTTTGGTTCTGTGATAGGTACATAGGTGTATACATTTTTAGAGTTATAGAATTTAGAGTAATTTGGATATGGGCAAGTTTCGTGACAGGTTTAATATAATTACTGATATCAGATTATAAGTTAGTACCAATCCTGAATCAGCATAAGCCACCAGAGGCGCTTGATTTGACCGCTTTGGAAACTTATTTAGGTACCTACTAGACTAAAATCATGGAGCAACGTAATCGAATGAAATGAGAATATTAACACTAGGTATTAGACAACACTAAATATGTTATAAAAATATGTAAAAAAATGAAAAAAGTAATGATTTGCCTATAAAGTGATCATATTTCGTATGTTTCTATGCGTAGAAGCCAATGAATTCGGAGATAAGGACATCAACGGCAGCGACGACATTGACGGTGCAAACGACGACACACCACAGGTCTGTCTCTGGGGATACTCCACTTTATCGTCTGGATGGATCCAACGGACAGGCTTGCATTCTTTTGCAAGTAGATGCCGTTATAGCCATAAAATATCACACGATCCTGGGAGAAGATCTAGTAAGAATTATTTTATACCTCATAAATGCAGACCGTTGTAAACTTTGAATGTTGTAAACTTGTTCTACCAATTTTTATCAAAGAAGAATTATTTTCTAAAATTAGATGATCCTAAATTAAATTTAAATTGATAGTGTTTGATTTATAATCTTAGCACTAAAGCTATCGAAATTACTTTATTAGAAATTTATTATCTATTTTTTAATGATAACGAAATATTTTTTAACTACTTGTCAACTGGATAGATGTGAAAAAAATAATGTGATTGGTGATCAAAATTGAATTTCGCGTTTTTGGAACGATTAGTACCTCTATTTTTGTCTGTAAAATCGAAAAGAAAGCTTCGCGAGCTACCGTGCCTGTCAAAAAGAACACGTTTTAAACGATCACCAGTTTCTTGGCAGAGCCAGGTTGGAAAACTTTTTCAAATTTCCTTTCGCATTTCCCAGGAGGCAGATTTATTCGTGCCCGACGATGCAATGGTCACAGGAAATTGCGAGAGTGAAAATACGGTGACGATGTCCTTGAAGTGGAACGCCTTTATGCTCTTGTGGAGCTTTGCCAAGGTATTACCACGAGTTTGATTAACAACGACCACGTTTCGGGGGTTAATCCTGTGATAATCGAGTGCGATGGTTAAATTGAAAATACGATGGTACCTTCCATTATTTGAAATTGCTATACGTCCAACACAAAGGTCTACGTTGTAACTATATTACGTTATAGCTAACCATACTTAACATTGAGATGTAAAAAAGGAATTAGAGATGGTTTATGATGGAAATACTTTCTTACAAATTACAATGGCCTTTGTACAAACTTGCATTATTTTATGAAATCAATTTCATGCTACATTACAGTCAAGATAATTAATTTTCACTGCAAGAAACGAACGTAGTATCACAAGTTCAATGCCAGTCAAGAAATATAGACTCCTTCGCTAAAACGTGATTTTGGCATTCACGAGTTTTCTTACAAAACAAAACGCGTCATTGCTTTAGACCAAGGAATACTATGATCATTTTTGTGCTTTAATTGCAATGACGCAAGCTTCCACGTTCTCTTAAAGATCGATACTCTCGTTCTATTTCCAGGACGAATTCTATCTGTTGCGTAACGTTAAACGTCGTCTTGCCGGTTATTATTTATAGAAGCGTATCGCTTTACACTTTATTTATATTTCAACTTGTTAGTCGTCATTTTCACGATGAAACGCTCAAAGTTTGTATTATTTGCGAACTCTGGTAGCTCGATGATGATGCCGAGGAACGCGCATAATCGGGAGTGATTAAAAATAGAACTTTTACTCTCTACGAGCATCATTTTATTCTTTAATCTACAGGTGGTACGGCTTTTTACTGCTTATCTCTCACTTTCTGTTCATTTCAAGTGTTTCGGAATTTTATCCGACGATGTTCTTGTTAAAGGACCTTTTATACATAAAGCGAAGTTTTCATTTGATGAAAACGTGGAAACGGTTCTATTCGAGGGCTTTCGAACGTTTCACAAACGAGATAAAAAGTACAGATCTTGCTCTCTCTCTCTCTCCCTCTTGTCAAGTGTACTCGTCAAATATTTTTATCTCACCGTGTTAAACTTACTATACACGTAGGTATATACGTATATAGACAAATTGCTAGGGGGAGAAACATGGTACGTGGTAATGAATACTTAAAAAGATAAACATATATTAATAATTAAAAGCGTACTTTTTTTTTTTCTTGACAAATTGATCAGTCGGTAAAGTAGATTTTTACGCTACTTACGCATACAAGGGGACTGTCATAACGAGTGATACGACACAGAAATTTATTTATAAACTAATGCAAGATAATTTGTGGTGAATATTGGAGTCGTCAATTTGTTAAATTGGCTCGAGTGAGCTTTTAACTCATTTTTTTTTTCTCGAAAGTAAAGTCTCGTGGACACAAAATTGTATCTTGTTTTTCTATAAGATATAATTGTTAAAAAAAATAATGTTTCTTTCTTTTATTCAAACGACTTCAAGAATAATGTATTTTTTGTGTGCAAATTAATTAATTTAAAATTCACATCGTTTTTCTAAACGAAATAAATTTCACGAGTTCGCTCGTTTACTCGGATTTGAATAGTTTGTCCGGATGCTGCTTCTTAGAATCGTTTTAAGATCGACCCGAGGGTAAGAAGAAACCGGAGAAAAGATTCGCGCGAAGAAAATGAAAACGCTATCGTAGGAAAGATTTGATCCCTCGAGGGCACTTTAATACTGAAAGAGGAAACTTATTTTTCAGACGCCCGGCGGCGAGCGATGGTACGTCGAGAAAATCGAATTGACCTACAATTCGAGCGACCGACATTTCGAGCACATCGATCAGCCAAGTAAGTCACTCTTTCTCCTTTACTGTTACGCAGGAACTTCTCAAGATTTCTTTTCTTTTTTCAAGACGTTGCTCTCGTCTCATCCGTCGAGATAAGACTATAGATTAGTAATGAGAAACCTAGTGTTTGTATTCATCGACTTGAAAATAAGAACCTATGTTAAGAATAAACAATATTTATTATTTTGTAAATTAAAAATTTATTAATTAATAGATTAGATTGAAAGTGAATAAATAAAATAATTAATAATATGAAATAAAGTATTCAATGAATAAGTAAATTTTTAATTAATAAATGAAATTTTCTAACGATATGGTTGCAGTAGGTAGTTCATATGGATTATAGAATTTACAATTTTGCAAAGAAATGTTGCTCATCATTACGATAGATAGAAGTTCTACTATAGATTACGTATACTGGAGTCTACGTTTTTTTTGTATTGTTCTTTTTAGACAAAACCATTCGACTGAGCACAGGCTCGAAACGTAGTGCAATGCTTTTCCCAACACCCGTTGGAAAATCGTACTCCTGTGATGACGAAGTGGAAATTCATTTGACCGATGGCAAAAACACCGCCACTGTTCTCCTCAGGTATCTAATCACTTTATTTTATTTGAAATATATTGGATTCTCTTTAAATTTATTGAACGTAAAGACTGGTATTTTATTCCATCCTCATTTTTTGCTGTAACGTTTGTTTTTATCATTAGTTTTCGATAGAATTCAGGTTTTCGTTCATGATGCATACATCAGGATTTTTGTCAAAAATCGATGCATCTCAAATTTGCCCGATCAAATACTCGTTCGAAAGAGGAAAGTCTCTAATTTACGAATATGGCAGTGTGGCTTCGATAGGATGACTGGTTAAAAAGTTACAGCGATTTTTTTTTTCTCTTGAAAACGACCCATACTCCGACACTTAAAAAATTAATTTCTCATCATTGCTTAATGATATCGAAAAACGGACAACGGGACAGTATTCTGCATGCTTTCTTCTTTCTAAATCTTGATGCATACATCATGATTTTTGTCAAAAAATCGATGCATCTCGAATTTGCCCGATCAAATACTCGTTCGAAAGAGTAAAGTCTCCTCTTTACGAAAATGCAAGTCGCGTTTCGATAGGATGGCTGGTTGGAAAGATACAGCAGTTTTAAGCTTGAAAAAGACCCATACTCCGACACTTAAAAGATTAATTTCTCATCACTGCTTAACGATATCGAAAAACGGACAACGGAACATTATTCTGCATGCTTTTATCTTTAAAATGAGCCATTAAACATTGAAATCGGCGGTGGTGACCATTTTGGCAAAAATCATGATGCATAGGTCAGGATTTTTGTCAAAAATCGAAGTATCTCGAATTTGCCCGATCAAATACTCGTTCGAAAGGGGAAAGTCTCCTCTTTACGAATATGCAAGTCGCGTTTCGATAGAATGGCTGGTTCGAAAGATACAGCAGTTTTAAGCTTGAAAACGACCTATATTCCGACACTTCAAAAATTAATTTCTCATCATTGCTTAGCGATATCGAAAAACGGACAACGGAACATTATTCTGCATGATTTTATCTTTAAAATGAGCCATTAAACATTGAAATCGGCGTTGGTGACCATTTTGGCAAAAATCGTGATGTATGCACAGGATTCGAAAGAGAAAAATCTCTACTTTACGAAAATGCAAGTCGCGTTTCGATAGGATGGCTGGTTCGAAAGATACAGCAGTTTTAATCTTGAAAATGACCCATACTCCGACACTTAAAAGATTAATTTCTCATCATTGCTTAACGATATCGAAAAACGGACAACGGAACATTATTCTGCATGATTTTATCTTAAAAATGAGCCATTAAACATTGAAATCGGCGGTGGTTACCATTTTCGCAAAAATCATGATGCATACATCAGGATTTTTTCTTGGAAACCTTGGAAAACTTGCCCCATGGCGTGAGACAACTTACCCCGTAGCGGGACAAGTTAATAGTATGCTGATTTAATAATTAAAATTATTTAAATGCTAATTTTTAAGAAATTATGCCATTCATTCTATACAATACAAATTTATTATTGTCTTTTCACGTATATAAACCTTCTTTTCGAAAAATCTGCAAGACAAATGTAATATTATTAAAAGAATGGTAATTAAACACGATTCATAATCTTTCAGAAACATGAAGCTTCAGCCGTTCAAGTTTAAGAACAACGAATTTGCTGCTGAATTTTCCTGTGCTGTGCTAAGCGCGCGAGGGAACCGAGACGAGACCGCACCGGTCGCGGTTGGTTCCACTCTTGCCGCTGCTGTACTTCTCACCATCACCGGTTACGCGGCCTATCGATACTTTAAGGTGAAGAAGGTCAAGTACGACACGATGGAGTAAAGAGGCTCCCATTCTCTCGCTCATAGGGTACACTGTCACGACGATGCCAAAAAAGACACAGGAAGAAGAAGGGAAAAAACCAAATGAAAATAATAAATTAAAAAGGGCGAAGCTAAAACGCATTAAGAAGATTACAGAAATCATTTGCGATTTCTGTTCTTTTTTTCGAAAATGAGAAAGAAAAGAACATTTTTATCGAACGTTTCAATATAATATCACGAAACTCGAACATATCAGACGGAGAAGACCTCAAATTTATTGAAAAAAAAAGGGAGGAATATCAATTAAAGCGTTCACAATGATGATGATCAGGTCGATGTGAAAGAAAAAGAAATCATGAGATTTCACATTTTTATCGAACGTTTCAATATAATATCACGAAACTCGAACATATCAGACGGAGAAGACCTCAAATTTATTGAAAAACAAAAATGAAGGAATATCGATTAAAACGTTCACGATGACTATGATAGTGATCAGGTCGGTGTACCTGAGATTCATTTGAAAATGAATTTCCAAAATTCAACGGGTAGATCGAAGCGAAACTCGTATTTATAAAGTAACGTTACGATGCTATACAGCGTGCTTCAGAAAGACAAGATAAATATTTTCACGAAGGAATTTTTCTTAAAAGTGTTAACTTTTTTCGAAGTATTCCTACGTGTATTACATATCGTTGCTAAAAGACGATTTCTTAATGTTAAGATTCGCGTCGTGATGAGCTGGCTATCGATAAGAACGATTTCATTATAGATAAACACATACATACATATAGAATTCGCGAGAGAATATATTTAGGAGAGTCAATCCTTTCTAGGCTTCACGGTATAAACCTCGTTATACTAAACTATTTAAAGAGAAAAAAAAGGAAACAAAAAAAAAAGAACTCGTGGGCAGCGGCCATTTTATCTCGCATATAGTATACGACACGTACGATTACATGTACATTTATTAATGAATTAATTAATTACCTTCTTCTATCCACGTACTTTACATCTTACTAACGGTACGTTTCGTTCGTGTGTGTGAAGTGACAAGTCCATTCGCAAACTCTGATGGTTGTAACGATAGGCTTTCTAAATCGCGGAGTAAATTCCACGTTCCGCGTCATCATCATTCCTTTTTCGATCGTGATCAGTGTTGCACGGCATTTCCCTTATCGATATCCTTCGTAATGTTAATTATATATATAAAAACATACATACATACATGCGTATTAGCGAAGAGAAAGAGAAATGGTTAAAGATGGTAAAGAAAAGGACGAACATATTAATTCCTTTGAATTAGTAAGAATCTACCTTCGAGCGTATTTTTAATTAAATAAACGAGAAGAGATTAAAGATGAAAGCCCTTCAGGCAGCTGAATCTCGCATAATGACCGAGTCATTAGTTTAAGATAAACGAAACCGCGTTGATATCTTATTAATGTGGTTTTCCACCCCTGTGTAATCGCGTAAAATTTCTCGATTACCTTCATCTTTTTCTTTCTTTGATAGAAAAGGGTTTTTTTTTTTAATTATTCACGAAGAAACCTCCAGCTTTCCATCGAGAGCGATACTTCTGTTTAATGGTACGAAAAGTTTTTCACCAACATCATTCGTTTCGTATTGTAAATATATTTAAACCGATCGACGGTGTACCGTTCCGTTATAATTTCGAACATTTCGCGTTATTTATTCAAGCTGCTTACTTTTCGTCCTTGCTTTTTGCTGGCTCATGGAAGATAGGGATGATATTGCGTGAAGCGTAAGATGAAAAAGAAAAAAAAAATAATAGTATGGGAATATCGATAAACTACTCGCACATATCAGTGTCAGTTCAGTTTCATTTAATTTTATCGGTATCAGTGACAGATAATATCGTTTCATCGAATTTAAATTAAAATTTGAATTGTATTTGTACCTTGCAGTGTCAGTTCCGTACTTTAACTATTTCCTGGATCAATTGTATTGTAAACTAGTCACACTAACCAAACCATACTAAACTGAAACGGCACTGATACGTGCGAGTAGACCATAAGACGTATATAATTTTTCTTCGTCCCACTTCGGCACCATGCATAATTCTATTGTAACATATCGTGTAAATATTTACGTATTCATATCAATGATCGACGAAGCTCCGAAAATCGACTTTACGAAAAATTCATTAACAACAAACGAACGATTTTCAAATCAACTTTCAAGTGGTCTTCCGAGCTTGGTCGAACGTCGTTAAAAAAAAGAAACAAAAAAAAAAGATATTTAAAGTTAAACGCAAAGACCTCAATTTGAAGATATTTTATGTCTACACTGAATGACCTAATCGAGATCAGTAAAACGCTAGTCTTAAATTATTATTAAATTTTTTAGGTAGTATGAGATTAAAAGACGCACGTTAAAGGACAAACGAAGGAAGAAACGGAAAGAGAGTATAAGAAGGACATTCTTTTTGATTTTAATTATGTTTTCGACTGGCATCCAAAAAAAATAAAATAAAGCTCACGTAAAAAGTGATCGAGGGTTTGAAATATTTTGAGAGATGTTATTTGAAAAAAAGGCGTGTCTTTAAGTGTACCGCGTATGTGTCAGCACGTGTATGTGTTAGTATGAAAATGCAAGTAAATATCTGACACATATACAGGGTGTCTCACCTAACTATAAGCATTTTAAATATCTCATTTATTTTTGCATCTTTCTGTCACAGTCATTTCATAATACAATACTGTTTTACTCAAGGTCATATGAATATAATAGTACTACAGGTTGTTGAATTTGTCTTGACCTTAACTACCATATCACGTCGTTTTAAGAACCTTCGATTATCTCAAAAGAAATGACATTCAGAAAAAGTTGTTGAAAAAATAATGTTATTCTCCAACAATTTTGACTATTATAAAAAGTAAGCAAGATATTTGAGATGCTCGTGTCAAGTTGGACACCCGGTATGTGCAAACTTACACACACGTGTTCACGTGCGAACACATACGTGTCATATATGTAATATTTACATTATAATATAACATATGAACCTCTGTCTTCCAAGTGCATATTAAAGTTACATAAGAAAACTTCGTGTGTAAATATATTATATGAATATCGTAATAGTATACATACATATACATATCGTATATTTCCGAGATGTATCGATATATATATATATATACACATATACCGTCGTCAATTCGTGATCGTGACTGGCTCGTTGGTCGCGTCAAGTGGTATGATAATTTTGCAGGACAATGGCGAGAAAGGCACTATATGAGATAAAAAAAAAAAAAGAAGAAGAAAGGATAGAACTTCCGGAAAGTTCGTAAAAACGACAGGTCGCAATTAGCCCCGAGAAAAAGAGTGAGTGAGAGTGAGAGAGAATGATGTTATTATAAAAATTGTATTTTTGTGCTAAAGTCAATCTTATCTTAGACGTAACGACTAGTCATTTGAATTAATTATCATTTCCCCAGCAACCGTTCTACCTTGCGGCTTAACACTTTCTTAAAAGCGTTCGAATAGCTCCAAATGTAACAGATAGACAGACGCAGCGAACGAGAAGAAGAGTCAATAGTCAAGGATAAGAATACATTTTGCAGTTCCTTCCTCCATCCTATATAACTTTCCTATAAAAAGGTAGAGAGAAAAAAGGGAGAAAGAGTAAGAGAAATAGTCGAAGAACGAAAGCACGCAAGGGATGAATGATAACAACGGTGTTTGTAACATTTCGTCGAAAGAAACAAAATGAAGAATCGTCGTAGAAGCCTATCGCTAGACGAGACTAAATCGAGTGATTCCATTCAGCGATAGAGGAAAGATTTCGTCGATGAACGAAGAACAATTGGGACTATAGGCTAGAAGGATTATTTCAATTATTGAAGTGGTACGTAATTATACATCTATAAAAAATTGTATGATATCGATAAAAAAAAATAAAGGCTGTTATACAAGTTCATCCAGTTTGTCGTGCGAAACTTCCTTCGGTCATCTAATTCCTTTCGTTTCTAATTTAAACACACATACAAGCATGTAAGTACACACAACGCTATCAAATTCACGCTCGACCTCTTTTAAAAGTGGAAGCAAACGAAAAGCCAGTTTCTCGCTGGACACCTATCGATTAGAAGGTATCAGAGTTAAAATCCTGCAATTATTACGTGAAAATTATACAGTTTATCCGAACGAAGGCCAGCATCATCGATACTACATTCTTATTACCTTCGGTAGGAATCGAGAAGAGGTCTTGTTTGTGTCACGTAAACTTTTGAACCGTCTCTCTTTTCGAAGACAGATGTCTGTGTTGGGATCAAGCAAGATGGAGGTAGGAGAGGGCGGTGGGGAGAGACGACATAATAATTTTGCTCGTGGAAAAGGGCGTGAAAAGTACAGTCAAGCAGGCTTATACTCCACGAAAGGAACCCTCCGCCCCTTTTTGCGCAACACGCGCACTCATACATACGTACTTGATCTCTCACTTTCTCTCTACAACGTTGCTGTCAATGGCTCATTGTCGTAATATCCATTGAAAAGATTCTCACCAACGTGAATATAGCCGGGTACCAACCGATCGTATTGTCATCGACTGGCAAACCATCGGCTCGCGCTTGCGGATAGTCCAAGCACTTGGAAGAATCGCTATTCTCATCTACCAGGAGATTAGAGTCTCGAGTCTTACGTTACTAGAGTCACTGGTTCTTGCTTCCTGGGATATCAATAATTTATCCGCCTTTTATTGGTTTTCAATTTTTTTAGAATATAATTCTGTCTATCAATTTTTTTAGAATATAATTCTGTCTATCAATTTTTTTAGAATATAATTCTGTCTATCATGCTGTATAAATTTGACAATGATGTATTAGGTTGTCCTAAAAGTTTCTTTCTTTATTGGCCTGCAACTGCTATATCTGGCAATGTTTATGATACATAATTCAATAAAATTTTATATTATTTCCTTACAAAACTTTTGGGACAACCTACTGTAATACTCTCGTAAAGTTACGGTGTCTATTGCATTTATGATATAGGTAGGTATGTTATAACAACTGTAGCTTCCAAATTTCAGGTTCCTAAGTTAAACGAGTTAAGCTGGGCGTATATGAGTCAATCAGTCAGGACACTTCTTTAGATATACATTAAGTAATGTGGTGCTTTGTCTACATAATGTTATGCAAATACAACACAATCTCTGTACAAGTATAGTAGATCAAAATTCTGAACGCAACTAACGAATCTGCCCACCGTAAAAAAGAAGAAGCAATGATTCGTTAGCACAGAGTCGTTTATTATTAACTCCGTTTCTGTGGTCGCGATATCACGCGCGACATAACTTACGTTTGGACAGCGCGTCGTGGTAAAACGTGCGCACAGCACGGCCGTATATAACGGGCCGCTAAGGTTATGGTGTTACGCGGCGGATGGTAGAGTGGCACGGTGTCCAGTGACTCCCATGTCGGCTTGTTATCCGGACCGCCCCATCGTTATCTGCAATTACCCCAAAACAGCCCCTAGTTTATAAATTATAGGCCACCCCTTCCGTTGCTCCATGGAATCCACTACCCCATCTCTCGTTCTGTCCTCTACCCTTTGCACATTTTCCTGACCGATAGAGTATCGATGATTCTACGCCAACGCAAACGATTAATCATAATTTGTGATCGATTTTTATTAGATCTTATACTTGCTTTTGTATTTTATTTCTTTTTACACAAGGCTTAGTAGTTTTTAATGATTAGGTATACGATAAGAATAATCATTTCCCTCTGCTTAAACGATAAATTCCGAGTTCCTTTTCATCGAAAAACGGAGATAACTCGACGTGCCTTTGAAAGAAGTACTTCACACCTTGTTGGAGGAGTTTAGCAGAGGCAAGCGGCAGCTACCCTGCAGGGTGTCCATTTGGCACAGACAACCGAACAAAAGACTCTTTGCCTACCTGGATTTCGCTATCTCTCTACCGAACCTAGCATTCGCATCAGAGATTCCTAGCGATATTTTGACAAGCTTGCGGTTTTGGAACGTAGCTTGCAGCCCATGCTTCATCGACGAAGGTTTGCTTTGCGGTCATAAATAAATACAGGAGTAATCGAGCCGAGTAATGTGGTGTTTTATTATCGGACCAACCTGTTTATAACCTTTTTCGTTATTGTGTTGGCTCGTTAAAAGTCAAGTATGACTAGCTTAAGTTTATTTTTTCTTGGGCTTAGAAATGATGCCTTCGAACTAATAGGTAAGCGTTTTGATAATAGAATGATGATTGAATTATGAATTATGATTGTAATCTGTAAGGATTTGAAGACAGATGTATTCATGTTATCTCGTATCAAATACTATAAATAATTATTGATCATGACCAATCGCTAATATAGTTGCTCGTTCATAGAACGAAGGTTATTTCATATTTTCAATGTGTTACATCGACCCAACGAGACATCCGAGGAAGAGCTTCCTGGAGGCTGCTATAAATACCACTCCAAGAGGTATGACGCGATAATTACTTAATTCCCACAGCGTAAACCGTTCCGCTTTGTCTTGATAAGCAGCGCTGAAAGAGTGCCTCGTCCTTGACGAGTCTGCACGGTCAGCTCGAAAGAACCGTCGTCGTAGGCAGCGTTTCCTCTTCGCCGAGCTAACAGAGTCATCTTCTTATTTCTTTAGCGATGGCGGACGGAATAGTCGCGGATTAATCGCTGACGTGAAATTCTCCTACTTTACCGTTACAAAGAAGGAGAAATTCTACTGTTGAGGAATGTATAAAAAAAGGTCACCATGGAACATTTGTTTTATATAATAAATATCCATGTATAATGTCTATAAATAACTAAGCCTCGTTCTAGGAATTTTGCTGCCCCCTCTCCATTACCCCTCCTTTTATTATATATACTCTCTACACCTTCCTCGTTCGTTCGTAATTTTTTTAGTTTTGTTATATCAAGCATAGGGACGGTTAACAGCTTCTAAAGAACATACTTTGATGTTTTATTATATGAAAATTTCACGACCGATATCCTAATACGTGCTTTTAACGGGGAAATAATAAATGACTTATAAATTTTATATAACATTTTACAATTTTTATAACTTTTTTTAAGGATTTTCTTTTTTTGAATGTTGTGTAGTTTAGACTCATTTTTCCATCCATTATTCCTGCAAATAACTGAAGTCTTAAATATTTCCTTCCTACTAAATCAGAACTAATAATAAAAAATAAAGATAGATTGTATCGTTTGTCAGTAACATTACAGATGTAATAAAATTCTCAAGAACATCTTTAGGTTAATAATAAGTTACAGATCTTATCAAAAGAAGAGGATCGAAATGCGTGATTGTCTCTAATTCGATAAATCTTAGCCATGGTACGGACAATTTCATCGCTTCAAAGCCAGCCGCTGGAGCAACCAAGAGGGGAGTGTAAACGATGGCACGAACATACACACATATATACATAGATACGCATGGGCGCGAAATTTCGAGGGGTAAGTTTGTACATCTACCACCGATCTATCTATTGGGGTGCTCGAGGGTGACGGATACAATGATGTAATGCGAAACCTGCGAAACTTTTCCCCCCATGATCATCCCCTCTCCCTCTCTTTCTCTTTTATTAGACCATCATGGCGTAACCGAGGCATAGACGAACAAATCATACGGTGTCTCCAAAACGTAACCAATATAAATTTCTCTTGAAATACAATTGATAATACGCAGATATAATTTTGTAACATCAATACCATTATTAGATAATAATTTTATACGAGTAACTATTTTAATCGTTAATGGATAAAAAATATCTAATTTTACCTGAACAAAATCAATTTTAATTACACCACTCAGTAGATAATTTTCAACCTTGCAATAATTTGCACTCAAGTTTACTCGTGATAGGAATAAGCGACAGAATCACTTTCCTTCATCAAAAAGCGAGATTGCAAAGGTGAGGGAAAAAAAAAAGAGGAACGAAGATACCTTGTAAAGAGAGAGGGAAGGAGGTGGGGTGAGCGTGGAGAAAGAGACGAAACGTAGGGTGAAAGGGAGGGAGTTCATAATAACGTCGAGGGACCAACGGGGCTCGTCGTCGTGTTCAGATGCTCTTTTCAAGAGTGCGAACCCTCCTCGACGCGCATTCAAGTGTCGCCGCTTTGTAATGCCTCTTAATACTGCTCGCTCTCCTCGTTATTAAGGATCCGGAACATATTGTAGGTATAACACTGTCGATGCTACTATGGCGTCAAGCCTTTATACGTATTGTAGTACATGCGTACGCATCCGCGGCAGGAAACGGACAGAGTCTACCCGAAATTTCCAATGAAATCTATTTTGTTGGCATCCAAGACCTGATTTTTCGTTAATTCACCATTTTTTTTATTTTCTTGCAACAGGAGTCGTCTTTTGGTCCACGTTGATTCTTATCGAAGATTACGAGGATAGGAAAGACGATATCTCTCGCGTTCTTCACGAGATCCAGAATCTGGTTCTTTTTATTCTCCCTTTCTTTCTTTTTTTTTGTAAATCTTAACAGTGGAAATTCTCTGTAGGGCACGAAAGAACTATTTCTTCGAGCCGCGTACTTTACCTGCGCGAAGACATCGCGCGAGTCAGCGTAAGACGACGCCTCGCAGAAACCTGCGTCCACCGTTTTCCCACAAAACTCACCTGACACAAGTTACGGTGATAAGAAACGTCGAATGTGCGAGCATGGCACAGTTAGAATGAGAGACTCTTACTGCGAAGCCCGTACCACCACCAACTTTGAGAGAATTCTAAATGTTATGCCACGCGCGTGTCACACTTGGGATCAGCGTTTTTTTCATCCAAAAGTGAATACTGTCCCATAACGTAAATCATAAAATTCATACGATAACGTTGGGTATAAATTCGATTGGAGATAACACGGTGGTTGGATTAACCGATCATCGTTTCGCACATCCACATGGTGGGATCTTATGGTTGCCTTATGGAACCATTAAAAACCACCATATTTTTGTACCCTTAATAAGCCGTCTACCCAGCCCCTATCTATCAAACGTCGTCATAATTGCTCATGCGTTCATATTTCCGCGTCCACAGCATCCCTTCCTTCCTTTCGTGCGACTCGTTAAGGGTTACCACGTCGAACACATGTTGCCCTTTGGTAGACTCGTCTTGATTTCCTCGATAACAATTAGATATGGTGATAAATTTTCCTGGTGTCACTTAATTGACCATGCAAACATTTTTGCCTAGACATTTTTTGCTTCCAATTAATACGTACAATTGTGTATTGTAAAAGTGCAAGTAGAATGTAAAATAGTAACTTAATCGTTTTGCTAAAAATGATGAAACCATGCCAACCCAAGCCTAAGACAGGATTAAATTGTAATAGTTTCAGCACGCATGCACAAACACATGGTTGGTCCTTCACTGTTATTACTCGTATGCGTTCCGTTTGCGTAACATTCAGACGCGTGTCCTTTCCTAGAATCACTCCTAGGGCGAATGTAGCGCAACGTACAAAACGGTACACAAGGGATGATGACAGTCCTCCGTCCGTACTACCCTCAAATCACTGGGCGCATCTAACTAACCGTGTAATCGACAATTTCGACCTATTACGACACCCTCTGTGCTATAGTTTGCCTCCCCCGTGCCAAAGTACAGAGAGAATGGGTAGCCTACCCCGTACGTGACACGATAATAATCATTTTCGATCCTTATTGTTTCTTACGTTCTTGCCGTAACGATGAAACCTCTATCTTTTATAAATCACCTGTATCTCAAAGATATGTTAACATGTTGACGTAAATTTTTGAAGAAATTTGTTCTTCGTTATTATTAGTATCTAGTTATGTGTAGTATGATTGGATAAGACTATAACATCAGCGATCATCGCACTCTCATTGAAAAAAATAAATTGTAGGCTATATGTGGCAGTTAACGCGTTATTATAAAAATATTTCTCATCAGTAACATCAAAACCAACTTACCAATCAATCCCTCCCTTAATAATGACTCTCGAACATCTTTTGAACTTCCGGAACGAGGATTCTTTAGGACTCACCCCCCCATGCCAAAAAAAAGAAGAAGAAACGTAAGATTCGGCGGGATCCTCTCGCGACAATGAGATCGCGCTGCCGAGCGGATTAGTCGACGTAATCCGACGGTTATTTCCCCATTAGCAGGGTCGAAAAGATCGCCGAAAGAGATTCTTCTTGTGTTCCATAGACGCGAACAGGCGTGAACACAGGTAGCCATTTCGGTGAGTCCTTCGAAAGGTGCCCCTAATGCTCGAAAATATGCTCTTTATGTGTCACTGGCCACTTTATGCTATGGTTCCGTGTCAGTGGTCTCTCCACCCGGTAGATTCGAAAATGCGATTTTTCGAACGTACAGGTATATTCCATAGAGTACTATGCTCCCTGAGTATCCGATATTACGTTCATGCGTCTTCACCTTTTTTTTTCAGATGAAATCAACTATTTTATTATAATACTTTGGTAGAATTGTTTGGTACAACTGATGCAAACAACAGTCGTTTATTTGTTGCTCCATTTTTATTTTTATATTTAAATAATTAGGAAAAAAAATATTCTAAACGTCATCTATTGTTAAATATACCAATCATTGGTATGATATATATCATTTGGTAGATAAATTATTTATACCAAATTTTCCTCTAATGTTAGACCCTCTTCGCAACAAGACCAAACAAAAATTTTGAAAACTTTAGTCTTTGGAATCGTGTCTCTTATCGTCGTAACACGAAACTCACGAGCAAAAATGCGTATGCCCTCGAGTATTGCAGTTCTCTCACACCTGCCTGACGATAAGAAAATCAGCTTCTAAAAATATATTACGGGGAGGGTTTCATTAGTGACGACTTCTGTCCGACGTCGAGGCCTCCTTGACTCGTCATCCAACATATATATATACATACGTATACATCGACATTACGCGTGCACGAGGAAGAAGATAGCGCCTATCTCGACTCGATCCGGTGTCTGATGACAGGCCACCAACGAGGTTGCCCTCCCTGCTTGCCCTCTTTCTTCTTCGACGCTGCTTATTGTTCGAACGGTATTAACTTTATGGATATAAGTATGTGAAGGTGCATACAAGGTGACCCAGGAACCAATCACGACGAGTCTGGTTTACAGAAAATTCATTGTAAATCTAAAATGCACATGAACTGGTCTGATATTTACACAATATTTCTTTGAGAATAATTCTTTATATAAAAATAATTTAATTCCATTAACTTTTTTCCATTCATAATCATTAGACCACCCTGTATAAACTTGTGCATTAACGTATGCGTGTGCGCGAATACACGGTAACATCGACGATGCGACACCGAGCGGAACATAGAAATGTGAACCGGTCTCCTATCGTCCACCGTGTCGATCGAACTTTATATCGCATGATTACATCGACAACCCTAATCACGATATTATAAACATCTCACGACGATCGTATCACCATAAAATCATTTCTCTGTATAATTCTCTTTTATGTAAAACAATCTCTCCTACCAAAAGATTCTTCTTTCAATGCAACTACGTTTATGACACGCGCGCATGTAACCTTAAGATGAAAAAAAAAGCAGGGATTGCTAGGGGGTGGTAAAAACTGACGCGCGTGGTTCGGATTTCTTTCGAAGCAAAAAACCGTGGAGTCCGATTGGACGACGAGGAGGAATCGAAAAGCTTGTTGTCTTTTTTTCAAAAAGCATGAAAGAGGGACAGAGAAATTTAGATTCGGATTCCTGAACGATGCGGGAGCTTTTACAGGTTTGCCAAGAGAGAGAGGCAGGGAGATAGAAAGGGATAGACAAAGAGACAGACAGAGAATCCATGCCACTTGCAATTCATCATTACAAGCCTCTCTACTCTTTAGTCGCAGCCGCTTTACGGTGAAACCGTAGATTCTTGAACGACGAGAAGGACGAGGTGGGACGAAGGGGTGGTGGTTTCAACGAGGTGCACGAATCTCGGAAACAAACGCTGAGAGACGAGTGCAGAACAGTAGGAGGAAGAGAGGGTTGGAGTATAGGCCACGTTGAAATCTACGCGACGAGAACGTAGGTGGGTTTAATTTATCTGGATTTACGGTACGCTAAAGATGCCACCCCTCTCCTCTCGATACAACCAACGCCATCAGCAGCATCGGTAGGATCGGCAGTAGCATCCCCTCAGACTCGACGAGTGCGCGACGGCAGACATTAAAGAGGGACGGAGGGCAAAGAGGTACTCATGAGAGATAGAGGGGAGGTGATTTTGCACAGAGCCATTTTGGAATGCAATTAAACGCAGTACAGTGAAACACGATGCTACTGCTGCTGCTGGCTGCTGCTTCACTCCCTTTCTCTCTCTCTCTCCCTTTCTCTCTCACTCTCTCTCTCTCTAGCTATCTACTCATCTCTGTTCGTTTTTCTCGTTCACAAATACGTAGAGCTAGGAATACCTTAACGCGTCGGGGACAAACGGAACATCTCCGAACGGTTGGATTCTGACGAAGTGAATTCACGATCGAGCCGAGCATTCCTTTCATTTCGATGCTCCACCTATCCCGGGATTCACCCTGGGTAGCACTTTTATTTTGCTCCTGTAGGTAAAAGTTTTTCGTTATTTTCCTTTTTTTATGAACTATTGGTTGGGAGACCTTTTGTCACGATCTTCCTCTTTTTACGATCGTACAGCATCTAGTATTATATTTATTTATAAAGATGATTATAATATCGAAGTAAATGATACGAATATGTAGATATCACCTATACTAACCATATTTTAAATTAACTAAATTTAGAAATACAAAGATACTGTTTGTGGATCCTTTCACAAAGTTATTTTAGACAAGAAATATTTGTGAACCAGTGAACCACATTTATTGTTACTTCTTTTTTAAATAAACAAAATTTCTACTGTATAATTAAATCCTTTAAAAGTGTAGTTGTCGATTACTAATCCTAGGAATTATTAGGTTTTCAATCTAAGCTCGCAGAAAGAAAAGATTACTTAGCACTGATCTAGATAACCGCGATTCACCTATGAAAATATATCAAAGTTCCGAGACGCTAATAAAAGATTTCGAGAGAACTATTTCGAGAAAAGGTAACACGAAAATGGAGAAAAGTGTTGGAATAGTTTTGATAAGAAGGTATATTCCTATCTTCTGAGGTGATGCGCGAGAGAGGACAAGTTGTTAACACGGGGGGGGGGGGAGGAGAGTGGAAGAGAGAGAGGGAGAGAGAGAAAATGGCGACCGGGAAAGGAAATCCGACACCAAATCGAAGGAGACGCCATCGCGAAGCACGGCGCCGCCCCTCTATCATCGAGTCTTCCTCCGAAGACACCGTGTCATCCTCCTACGAGGTCTTCCAAAATCGCGATAGTTTCTTCTTCTCTTTCAATCGCTTTCCTACCAAGACTAATAAAAGCATTTCCGTTGGTCCACGATCGTCCTGATCGAATTTCATCGTTATTGCATCAAATAAATTCGTCAGTGGGAATCAAGAAACAAAACTAATTCGATAAGACGCGATGTTTCCAAAGGATTTTATTTTCAAACTCGATAACGTGTTCACGTTGATCGTTATTGCGTGCTGCTATCAGGTTTCTGGACGATCGTCCTGAGTGTATTGTCACCTCAGCGACAAGAGCGCTACATGCAAGTGGGCACGATCAATCACATGGCTCCGTTGCGATTCCTATCGCTTTTGTAACCAAGGAGTCGATGATACTTTGCTCGCTTCACGGGGGGGCTGACATTCCACTTGATATAACGCGATAACCCTTTGGCTTGCGGTTGATAATGCTTGCGAAAAAGGTATCGTGGCAGTTGTCATTGATCGTGTAAGTATCCAGGATAATCTAGGAATTTGTTCAGATTGATGTTCCAATTCGTGTGAGGTGATTTATGAATTCATTCAGCTAGCCGTGAACTGTTCTCCTTGGGAAATCATATTAAATGGATTTTTATTTCGAAACTTGTAAGCTGTCCTGTAAAAATGATTTTCTTCGTTCACATTTTGAAGAGACACGCGGAAACAGGTTCGACCTTTTTTTCACGCTGTCCAAATTTGTCGCAGTCCACGTTTGGCGCGAGTACATACGAGAGGGCGATGTTACTGTCGTTACGGTCCAACGGTAGCGCGTTAGACGTCCTGCTGGCAATTAGAGAGAAAAGGCGGAGCGCTTTTCAAAGGATTGCCGAGGCGTGCCGGGTGAGATCGTGAGAGATCAGTCTGCCCGCGGAAAGACATCTTCGCTCATCTGCCAAGAGCCACATCGGCTTTCATTGATCTACGTTACTCTTTTGACTTGGCCACTTCCTCATCATCTTCGACATTCTTCGAAATTATTTTGATGTATCTTCGACATGATTTTATGAACGTCTTTAAATATTTCTCGATCTTTTCGATGATAATTGCAAAAAGGATTTCTACAACTGTTTCAATATTTTTTTTTTCAAAACGATCACATAACATTCGCATATAAAAATAAATTAAAAAGGTCTGAACGGAAAGGACTAATCATATGGTCGTAAAATATACGTAATTACAAAGCATGCGCAAAACAGGGGAGTATCAAGTTCGTTTCGTGCACCGATTGTAGCCAAATGGGCTTGAAATAAATTTTTTTCACCAATAGCTTGGGCCATTTAAAAGCTTCTGTGTAATTGCAGTGATAAAACAGCACTCGTTATTCTTTAATCTACAAAATACTGATATTCGATTAGCCGATTTCATCGAAACACGACACTTCTCTCTCTCTCATCGATGATTAAATCAGATTGAAAATAATTAGTCTAAAGCCTAAACTATAACATAAATCAGAGTATCTCTCTTTTGTCGTGGAACGAAGAAGAAATCGAACGGGAAATCGTTCGCTATTGTTTTGAAAGAGGCCGATGGAACGCGAGGTGCGATAGAAGAGCGTAGAGTCAAAACACGGCGTACGATGGCGTTGACGCGTTTCCGGTGTTTATTGATGACCATTTGCATTCTCAAATGTTCTTTCGCGTACTTTTTTCCACGCTTCGACATGATTTTTCCATACGAAATGAGGGGCAATAATTTAATAAAAATACAGACACGTATCGAAATTATTTCTGAATTGTTACAAATCCCATTCAATTTAAGAAAAAAACAACAGGATTAAGATATCAGCAAAAGGAGGAGATATCAAGAAAAGAAGAAACGATTTTAATAAATCGAACATAATCGACAGTCAGGAAATCCTTAAATCGTGTTCGGGAATGGTAAGTATAGGAGGACTAGTCGTTCGAGAGAAGAACGAAAAGGGACGTCGTCGTCGTTGCCGATGGAATGGGGTGAACGTTCTAGCGGGGGTAGAGAGTCTTGGACCGCCCCTAGGATCGACCAATCGTGGAAGTTCGACGGCTGGGCGTCGGCCAATGAGAACGTGCGCTCGCTTGGAGTCGCGGCATTCTGATCTTCGTACTCTATAGGCGAACGTGCGTTGAAAAAAAAGAGGAGAGAAGGAGAAGAAGAGGAAGAGAGAAGACCACCACCGTCACCACCACCACCACATCAGCGCGTTCGTTACGAGGTATACCAACATCAGCAGAAGCACGGCAACGGCGAGTGGTTGCATAGCGAGTAGTGGAGCGAGTTCGCTTTTACTAACTTGGTGACTTGGTCACTCAGTGAGTGTGCCTCCGACGGCCAAAGGAGTCCTTATAATCGACGGTTGCGTAATTACTTATCAACCCGCCACCTACCCGCTCTCCTAACGCGCGTGTGTCTCCATTACGATCCCACGTTTCGCTTTTACGCTGTTGCGTCTTCAACGTGAACTTCTGCGAACCTGACCAAGCCACCGAGAATGATGATAATGATGAAGGTGTTCGTCGGTACTCAAGATTTTTATAATTTCCAAAAAGGAAGAGAACGGTGATCGACCTGATGGGATTATCGTGACTATGCTGACTTTATCAATGGGATGGAATACTTTCCTGTGAAGTGATCGAAAATCGAATTAACTGTGCCAAAGATTTATTGCTGATTGAAACTTGTACGAGAAATACAGTGATACGAACATTATCTAAAGGATCCTGTTTGATGCCACAATTTTAAATCAATGAAAAGCACACGAACGATGACCGCTAAGGCGTTACAGATATGAATGAATCGCGCGTGATTAAACAACCGGGCTGGTTCGTCGATCGCGCGAACATCGGATGTTTACTCTCGTCGCGAGCTGTTCTTCTTCCGTTTCATTCGTGATCGGTAACGTCAACGTCGTAGTAATAATAGTACAAATTAGTTTGATTTTATGAAAAACAGTGACGAACGAAATTCTTAATCGATCGATTCCTTTTTTTATTAAAAGGATAATTCGGCGGGCGTGTGTGTTAATGATAATCTTCGAGTTTCCCAAGAATGTCTGATAGTTCGGATCAGCTGTCGTCGCCGAACAGCGATTGCAATAGTCAAATGGGCGGCGTACATCGAAACGCCGGACAATACAGCAATTCCTCGATGTCAGCCCTTACTTTAAGCCATCACGCACAGCCACAGAATCTGACGCCCACATCGAACGGCAGCCCACAATATCCACAAGAATTGTCCACCTGCAGTTCGACGAACGTACAGACCAACATCGGGAACATCGGTGCATTGTCGCTCGGCACGACGGTCAGCAACTTCACGCCCGAACAAATATCCTGCATGTGTGAGGCACTGTCGCAGAGCCAGGACATCGAGAAACTTACCAGGTAAAAAAGCTTTTTTTATTTCAATGAAAATACTTATTGTAAGCTATTGAAATAGTTTTAACTTAGGTACTTAGCAAACAAACGTGAATTGGTGATTCGGATTTAGGACCTATTAAACAGCTTAAATTATCAGCTTGGTCTCGAAAAATTTATTTTCTACAGTTTACTCGTTCACTCGCCAACGTTTATGTCGCTGTCAACGATACTTTTTCTCACTTTTCGACACAAAGAATCGATAGTCGTGGAAAAAGAATTAACGGGATAATAAATGCAGGCAAAGGAGCATCGGGGAGTTCGTTAATAAAGGCGCTTTATCGAAGATGCAAACAAACCGAGTCGTTCGACGATCGTAAACGAAAACGAATTACGGAACGAGATATGCTTGGCTGATAGTCTGTGAGGACCACTGTGAAAGAGAATGGGAGAGAAAGAGAGATGGTGTTATTTGTAAACTTCGTTTCAAATTCGGATTGGATTGTTTCCTAAATAACCCGGCCGATGTTACGGTTAAATTTTTACTTGTGAATCTTTCAAAGATGAAAAGGGCAAATAGCGAACATGAGATCATTAAAGAAATTTCATATAAACGTGCACTATTTGAAATTAATTCCAAATTGTAGTCATTTTTTATATTTCTAGTAATATGTGTATGAATTTACAGTTTGTTTACCAGGACAAAATAAAACACTACGTACAAATGTATATTACTTAGGTATAACTATAATTTAATATCAACAAAACCTGTACTATTCTTTGATTTTCTCAACCCCATGCTGATATTTTAGATATGAATGCTCAGGCAATAACCAGGTACCTACTGATTAAATGAGAAATCAAATTTTAATTATCGTGCGATATCCAATGCAACCCCATACATGCCCAATATATAAAAACTCACTCAACATTAAATAAATAAACTAGAACATCTCCCAAAAGCCGAAAAACGAAACCCAACAAAATACCTAATAAAATGTTTTTTCGCTTGGTTTATCAGGTTTCTCTGGTCGTTACCACCGGGTGAGCTGCTACGCGGTGGCGAGAGCGTTTTAATGGCGCGAGCGGCGGTCGCCTTTCATCGGGGTGCCTATCACGAGCTCTATTCGATTCTCGAGAGTCATCCGTTCTCACCGCGACGGCACCCGGAGCTACAGCAAATGTGGTTCAAGTCGCATTACCGCGAGGCCGAGAAGATTCGCGGTCGTCCCTTGGGTGCAGTCGATAAGTATCGACTTCGTAAAAAGTATCCCTTGCCTAAGACGATCTGGGACGGCGAGGAGACCGTCTATTGCTTCAAGGAACGATCACGGAACGCCTTGAAGGAGTGTTACATGAGAAACAGGTATCCGACGCCTGACGAAAAGAAGAATTTAGCGAAGAAGACTGGACTCACGTTGACACAGGTCTCTAATTGGTTCAAGAATCGACGACAAAGGGATCGCACGCCTCAGACTAGATCGTAAGTTTATTTATTTATTGTTATTATTGTTGACCCGTTACGTTAAGTCGGAGGACAAGTAAACAAGATATTACAAACAAGTAAAATCGTTAAATTTGGACATGCAAATGCTAGCCCTAGCAAAGAAATTATCTAATTTGAAGGAAATCTTATTACGTTCACGCGTCGACACTTACGTGTCATAGTGATGAAAAATGTAAATGTGCAAACAGCATCGTGGCATCTTCTGAGAGGCAATTTTTGGTAACTTTTCCTCACGACGACGTACGAAAACCACGGGACCGAGTTAGTAAAAGCACGCCCGTCGCGTTATTTCGTGTATGGAGGGCACGTGTGTCGACGGGGGGTCTCTTCTTTTCCAAGGAGCAACAAGTGTTTCGACATGTGTCCTCTGGCCCATCTCCTCTTTTCTTCGACGGGACCGTCGGATACGCCTCGAGAAAAAGCTTTAAATCATTCCCTCGTATGCCGATTGTTTCTTCGGGGAAAGCCACGGTTTAATATTGTCGTACCCGGAAAATTCGAACGAATGGGGACAATTTTTGGATATTTTTGCGAAATATATTGTATGACTGCAATTTTTGGAATTCTTATGAGAGACATCAATCATTAATTTGAGAATTGAAGTGATCTTGAATGGCTTATGGAATTATAGCACCATAAGTTATTCAAAGTACAGTAGAACCTCGATTATCAAATCGTCACTGTAGATGTGATTCAGTTGCTGATATATGATTGTACAATAAATTTTCTTAAACAAAGCCTAAACAAGCTCTAAAGCCTGAAGGGAAAGTTCTGTGTGGGCCATATATGAAATGAGTTATCCAATTTTAAGGGACTCTCAAATTTTGTTCACGCAAAAGTTAGGAACACAGAATTTTGCTAAATATATCAAAAAACGTATCAACTGAATAAAGGGAAGTGAAATTCTAGCGAACGATTACGCAATACGAGAGTTTATTTGCCTCACGAGTATACAATCACGAATGGAAGGGTGCGACTCGTAGATACGTAAGACTACAACACTAGATTAGTTAGCCTTATTGTTATTAGCAAACGAATTTTTGATAAGCTATAAGAATAAGATCGTGAGGAAGTAAAGGACGAAACGAAGTCGCGCGCGCTTAGATAATACCGAACGCGTGTTCAGCCATTTATTGACACAACACAGGTCACGAATTACGATAAGATTGCAGCGTCAACTTTTAATCTTAGCCCTCCATCCCCCACCTAATACCTCGTCTCTTCGCAATCCTTCCACCTTTTTCTTTGAAGGAGTTCGGTCGTACGAGAAATTCGAGCCCTACGTTTTTCTTTTTCGTCTCTTCTCTTTTTATCCTTTAGTTGCAAACATCCGGAAATCTTATGCACGAGAATGCGGCGTCGTTTCTTTTATCTCGTTTATTTAGCAAATCAAATGGGGAAGTTTAAATATCGATTGTGTGGGTGAATTGATAATGTGATGAAAATTTGTTTTGTAACGCATCGATTTATGAATTACAATAATTTTGAGAAATAATTGAAAATTGAACCGTGTTCTTTTGGACTACATAATATGAAATAGAAAAAAGTCTGCTATTTCAAGAAACACATGTTTTTACAAATACACGTCAAACTGTGCAATCATAGAATGAGACCAAGAAATATATGATTTACCTTATTTTCTAATCACCAGTACACACTTATAATTTTCTAAATTACTTAAATTTTCTCAAAATTATCACGATATTAATTAAATAATTATATACACAAGTTCTATGAGACGCATTCGTGTTTCGGACTCGAGAATTTCAATGCCTCGTCGATGGGCGTTCAAGCGTGCATTCTTAAACACATCGATGGCGCGGTAATTATGCGTAAGCTAATTCAGCACTGTGCCACTGTTCGGCGAACTTGGCTGATTATACCAGCGGTGTTCTTCGCTGTGTTATTCGTTGTGGACATAGGATATCACTTTCGATTATGATAGGCATACAAAAAATCAGAGTTTATAAGAAGGTCGTGAACGTAATACCACCCAAGCTCGTGAAATTATTGATAATTAATTAATTGATTAGACAGGAGTTAAAGTATTTGCTATTTATCTTTAAACTATTATTAGTAGAGTATATTTTTAGCTGATTTCGAAAAGGGAGAAAGATAGTCATTTATTATACCTATATTGCATTATTTGTAACTATTTGACAGTGATCCCTCGAGGCCTTGATTTTTAAAACATAATATTTCCAACATATCTAATTCACGTAACGTATTTCGCCATTTAATAATATTTTAGTAGAATAATATTTAATATCATTCTATTTATCAATAATTTGCCTAATTGTTACCATTTATCAGGTCTGATCATAAATAAAAAAATCATTAGGATAGCAAACGTTTCATTACAATTTCTTTCCAGAAACGGAAGATATATCGATAGATATAATTTCTATAATAGAATAAATTTTGTTCCTTATATATTTCTCATTTAAATGACAATTATCTATTCCAAATACTCCATAATTCCAACATTCGCAAATACTTCGAGTCGACAAAGAGCCGGGTACCTAAGAAGGGTTAAAAAGAAATAATAATACACACGTGACACGTAAGATATTCTCGCGAGGCAATGGCCGGATACCACTGCGCAGTCGAGTATCGTAACACGTCCGAACGAATCACCATACGCAAAATTGCGCGTGCGTACACGACCGAGTACGGTAACCACGTAAGTATGGGTATTTATGTTTGCTCGTATGTGCAAACGTGCAAGCGTGTTAGTCACATAAAGAAAGGAACGAACTCTGCGTTGTTATGGCTACGACGCTTGCCGCGGTCATGGGCTACCATCGAAGGGCCTCGTTGAAACGCTTTTCTCTTGGACCCCAAAGACCGAAATTGCGAATGGGGTCTTAAAATTGGCCAGAAAGAAATATCTTTTCAAGATATCCAATAGGATGATTCAAAGGGATGAGCACATTTTTGTTTTGTATCGGGTAAATGCTCTTAATATGAGACTCCATTTTGTTTTAATGTATAAGTCATTTTCTAAAATAATTAAAATATTTATTAAGTTCTGATCCTGTCGATCAAATTTCCTATTACTAAATAAGATATGGTGCTCTGAAGTTTTCTAAATTTACATTAGTATAATACCCATTGGTACCATTTACTATTCAGGTGTTTCTAACTGGTATCATCTCAGTATCAATATCTTTAAAATGAGTTGCATGTTATTGTTACATTCAAAGTATGATAATTAACATTTCGTGAACAAGAATATACCCAGAATGAGTTGAAGCAGCTGGAGGAATCATGAGTAAAAGAATGTTAAACATTCTAAGAAATTCAACTTACCTCAACCCCTTTAACAAGATGAATGAAGACATATGTGGGTGTGAAAAGATGAATAATATCGGGCACAGAATCGTCGCGTGACAATAGTAGCTCACCAAAGTTCATAATCGCGCTAATAAGGTTCGAAACGTGTTAAAGGGAGGAGGGGGAGAGTTAAGGGATGGAAAAGAGGGCAAGTTAGTTGCGGGGGACGGGAGTAAAGATAAATCGGGGTAGCGGTGGAGGGCCGGCCGTGGCCTTTATGTAGTAAACTATTGGTAGTGCGAACAGCTCAATGGTGAAACGCGAGATGTAACCGTAGCTGCGTCATAAAACGGTAATGGGGCGTCGCATTTCCTTTTCCTAGAGTCTTTCTCGAAGGAGGACGTTAAGGGCGGAAAAGGAAGGGAGGAAGGTCGATTCGGTTCTTTCCTTAGCCAAAAAACTACTCGCTAGAAAGATTCATCTTTGCGGAAGGTGAGAAAGCGAGAGAAATGAGCAAAGATCTTTGGGGTGATTTATTGCGATCGATAGATCAATTTTAGGACAGATATCCTAAAGGAAAACAATATGGCAATAATAAATTGTGCTCTTTTTATATGTTAGTGCTTCTAAAGAGGTTCCAATTGTCAGATAATCAGCTGTTTGTTTTCAAGTTCTTTTGTCCAAGATGTTCACAATTTCTGCTGTCTTCTAGAATTTACCCTGATCGATATTTTATCAATGAATGAATATAAATCATGTGGTTTTTCGCACATACATTTGGTTAATGCAATAATAACAAAGGGAAGAGTTACCGAATTGTTTCGAAGCCAAGATAAAAAGAGAAAATAAAATAGAGAAACGACGGGGTCTATGCAAGGAGCATAGGGCGTATTTCTTAAAACTCAGACCTTGGAGAGCGCGAAGCATAAAAATCTTTGCGCCCTTGCTTCTACAAAAGAAGAAAAAAATGTATGTGTGAGAGAGAGAAAGGAAGGAAGGAAGAAACGAAGGAACCGTGGCCATGGGCGGGGCCGTTGTTGCATATGGACCACCATCGTGTGCACGCACGTGCTCGACAGTCTAGCGCACACATATGTATACACATATACACATAAATACGTTCATACGAGCGTAGCTTTATTTTCACGAGCCGTAAAACAATGCTGGGTATAAAGTAGTCCTGGTTCTTCGGCCCTTCCACTTTCTCCGTCTTTCTCTTTCACATTCTTGTCGCTGGACCCAAGAAGTAGAAAATTCTTAGAAGTTCTTCGGTGAGTAAAAGTCGTCCAAACGTCGTGTAGGAGTATGTCACTCGAAAAGTGAGGGTCAGAAGCTAATCGCACTCTAGGACCTCTAACGCGAGGGTCATAGGTTTCTTCTCGGTTCCTAAGACAATGGCCGAACTCTCGCATGTGATCCTCGAAAACGCAAGATTTACGACCGACCGTTGCCGGATCGAACGCACGTTACCCTTAAACGAACGTTCTCCTTTCGAGGATTGAGAGAATTGGATGAAAGAACGGGCTTGTTAATTTATGGTTTTCCTTTTTTCCTTTCTTAAAGTCACTGGTAGTAAAAGTAGAAATGATTTTTTTTTTGCTATCCTTGACGATTATATACAATATATAATGAAAACCGAAGAGAAATTTTAAAACTTTATTATTCCTTAATTTAATAAAATCAAAGGAAATTCATTTGTTGTGATAATGATTAATAAGTAGTTTCTAAAAGTGGATAAAATTAATATTCATAAATATTATTGTTTCAGGGACATGCTGCCGTTAAATTGTCAGAACACGACGAACAGTACGATAAGCAGCTCGGTGAGCAACGGTGGTAGCATTCAATCGCTGCAAAGCATCGATTCTGACAGTCCGAATCTCGCCATGTCACCATTATCAACAATGGGCATGTCACCAGCTGGAATGAATCCGTGTAGCCCGATGGGTATGAGTCCCATGGGGCCTCATCATCACGGATACGCTACCCCTGTAACGCCGTCTTCCGTACACACGGCTCATCCGCATAACGGAGGCCTTAGTCCTATGAACGACGTTAAGGCATTGTGTTATGGTCGTGGAGTCTATGATAGTGGTGAGTTGATAATTCAAATTTTGTTTACAACTATTAAATTGTTTTAGAGTCAATGAAAATTTCCATGATCTTTTTCTTCAACAAGAAAGGAAGCTTTTTCAACGTAAACTTCTTCCAGGTAAAGACGTGGACCAAAGTTCGGTATACTACCCCAGCCACACTAGTATGCATCATCAATATTATCAGCAAACCCATCACCAAATGATGTCTGGTTCTCATCACCATCATCATCATCAGCAGGGTATGCCAACGGGCTACGAAATTATGCTACCACCACCACAACATTCCATGTGACCAACGGATTACGATAGCGAGCGGAACGAGCAGGGTCAACACGGACAGAACGATGATTCTTTGGCTCGCATTCACGCTTTTGCCTGATTTTTCGCGTCTCGTTGTCGCTTAACCGGTGTATTATCGTGCACCAATTATGGTTCTAGGGAACTGAATTTTTGGAAAGCGCGTGTATAAAGGTAGAACCTGGTAGGACAATTCTTTCACCGAATGAGAGTTTATCGACGATAGACAATATATATTGGCGGTTTTTTTTTTTTTTTTAAAATATCACATCCACGAACCGAAAGTTTAAAAAATCGATTCGAACCGTCACTTGAACTGTGATTATAAATTGGTATGATTCCAATATTTTCGGATTGAATAAGTTTTGTTGCGATAGTTGGAGGAAAAGATACGTAACGTATAAAAGAAGTTCGGCGCCATCTTTGCACGAGCGCGGGACCAGTAACGAATGTGTGAGAGATAAAAAGATTTCTCCAATGGGAGACCGAGGCAATATCCTTAAAATATCGGGGAGGAGCTCGAAAAACTGGTTTCACTCACCGCCACGTTTCTTTTTTTTCACGAGTTTTACTTCACAGGTATCACTGCGTACTCACTATAGGTATTCCTGGTTATAAATTTGTTCATATCTCGTAGACTTTTCCTGAATACAGTATTCTATGCCATAGCGATCGTACGTAAGGTTATGACGAAGGTGGATGGAAGAAGTGAAATCTATTAGAAAAATTAAGAGAAAAACGAGTTTGAAAAATTTGAAAAATCGATAACTATCAATAGCGGTTCATTGTGAAAAAACGAAAACGTTTTGTTTCACAATGTGTAAGATATATTTTTGACATCGTCCACGATGTTCTTCGTGTTTTAGATAACATACGAATCTTATGCTTGAACCTCGTAGAGATCGAAAGTCACTCTCGAAATACATATGTATGTACATATACAGGGTGTGCTGTGGTTTATCGACCAAACTGTGTGAGCAGATCCTACAAGTGGTAATAAGAAAAGAATGTTATTTGAAGTTCAGTTAGAAACGCTTTAATACAAAGTTATAAATAAATACAATTGAAATAGGTAATAACGAATTAATAATTCAGTTACCGAAATGAAATTAAAGCATCGATGTCAAGCTTGTATTCACGTAGATGGACGACGTTTTGAAATGATAAAAAAAACATGTTGGACTTTTCATATTTTAGTAGAATATGCTCTAGCAGTTTGGTCGGTAAACTCCGGGACACCTTGTATATATATGTAGTATCTTGCTTTAAAAACCAATTAATAATAAAACTACATACAATGTGCATTATAAATAGATATATATGTATAAATCGACTAAAAGGAAAATTTATTTATGTCGAACTTATAAATATTCTGACGAAGCACGCTGTTCCAGTGTGGAGATAATTAACGATCATCGAAAAAATTACAATTTAATGAACAAACCTCTTATTTTCCAATACCTATGTATATAAAGAAGCATATATATATATAATATTATAACAATAATGTATGTAATGTATATAATGACAGAAGGTATCTGTGTATCCCCAGAATTAGTGATTTTTAATAAATAAAATGTAATTCATACTAAACTCTTCGGAAAGTTAAATAAGGAATAAAATGTACCGTTTCTTATTTTAGTGAAATTCAAAAGCACCGATTATTAGAAAAATGTTACGATACTTACTTGCTTGCAATTTCCTTTTTTAACGTATGAAAAAATAATAAATAATTGAACTTTACGTATATAAAACGCATTTGGAAAGGTTTACGTCGTTTACGCCATTACTACTTTTGCAAGGAATCTTATCGCAGTAGAAACGAACGCTCCAATTGGTCATTGTCCAAACTCTTTTCCTATTGGCTAATTATGTAAAATCTTTATTAGACATTTTAAAAGATAATTTCTAAAAAATATGAAATATGTATCTAACAAATGTACACCAGATTATTACACGTATGTAACATAATTATTTTACGATGACGTAAAAGTGAAATTATTTTAATACAGAAAGATAGACGAATTGAGAAACTACAATTTTAAGTTAATTTTGTAATATTCAGTAAAATTAACTTTACGTTTAACATATTACCAATATTTTAATGCTATTTTTATTTTATCTTTCGATTTTACTACAAATAATCGAGATCAATAATGTAAGTGTCGCATAATTAAAGAATTCGGAAATTAGTGCCATTCCATGAACGCGGCGCTGTCAAGAACACACCAGTAAACATGCGGTCACGTGATACAAAGGCCGAGTTATTAATAGAATACTGTGTGGCAGGTATAGGTTGGCAGGATATATAAATGTAACCTCTGCAATTGCACTTTACAAGCATTATATAGATAGAATTCAGTGTGACTGGACCGAATTAAGATCATAATGTGTCATATTTATTAATGGTCGCGAGGCTGACGTTACGAATTTTTTGTGATAATGTAAATAATTAAGTCATAAATAGTGAATGTTACTGTCACTGCACTCACTCTTCAAGTGTATGAAGCACATATGATAATTACGTGTCAGTTTTATAAAATCTTCGCACATTGAAATGCTGTGATCTGTTTCTCGAGCACTTACGATCGCCATTTAATTAATCGCCAAGATAATCACTAAGCATCAATAGTTATGTCAAAGCCTGATGCACCTAAGTTTGTGACAGCACTCTTTTCCTTTAAGGGCAAGAATAATGATGAAGTATGTGAGATCTTATCTAGTACAAGAATGATTTACCCATAAGTCGATCCAATGCAGCTCAAATTTGGATTGTAATTTCCAGCTGTGCTTTAAGAAGGGTGACATAATAACGATAACTCAAACGGACGATGAAGGTTGGTGGGAGGGTACGTTACACGATAAAACTGGGTGGTTTCCATCCAACTATGTCAAAGAACACAGAGTACCAGGTAAGATGATATATAACTTTCAAGTATTTCTTATTGTCAGATGAAATATTAAGAAATGATAAAAAATGTAACTATAATATTAAGATCTTAGCGAATCCTTGTTATATAAGAATATATTTCATTACAGATAACGGGGTTTCTCCTGTTAAAGTGCCTTCGGAAAAGGGTTTGCAAGAATCACCTATCCATCAAAAGCTTAATCGTGATATAGTGATAAAAGACATTGTTGATTCTGAGAGAGTTAATGTAGCAGAATTACAAGGCTTAGTTAATAATTTTTTGCAACCCTTAGAATCAACGAATATGTAGGTTTTTTAGTACATAGTATTAAGTATCTAACATTATATGTTTTATATCATGATAAATTTAATTACATAGTCATATTTGCTCATAGATTAAAAAAGGATGAGTACAAACAATTATTAGGTAATATACATGAAGTTTTGGAAATGCACCAACGTCTTCTCACAAGTCTAGAAGCTACTGTTCTACAAGGCATAGCTGCTAGAATAGGAAATTTGTTTTTAACGCTAGCTCCAAGGTTAAAATCTATTCATATTGCATATTGTAATAACCATCCACAAGCAGTCTGTATACTTGATAGATACAGGTAAGAAATCCATTGAATATACCTTGTACCATTGCCTCCACACATTTATATATATAAAAATTCTTTTTACAGAGACGAATTAAATGAATTTATGGAAGATAGCGGAGCAATATCTCCAGGTATATTAGTTTTAACGACGGGTCTTAGTAAACCATTTAGGAGATTAGACAAGTACTCTGCCATGCTTCAAGAATTGGAAAGATACACAGAAAAAAATCATCCTGATAGAGGAGATACGCAACGTAGTATAGCAGTTTATAGAGAAATAGCGGTAAAATTAAAGTTTAGTGTGAAATTTTACAGATTGGTAGAATATGCTATTATTAAAAAATGTTATTAACAGGATACTTGTTCTTCCATACGTAAGCAACGTGAATTAGCGCTTCAGGTATTAACTAGTGGTATTAAAGGTTGGGAAGGAGAGGAATTGAGTTCTCTCGGTGAAATTCTTCATGTTGGGTCTGTTACTCTAGCCACAGGAGTAGATAGAAGAGATAGATATTTTGTTCTTTTTCCTACAACCTTATTAGTGCTGAGTACTAGCGCAAGAATGAGTTCTTTTATATATGAGGTAGTGTTATGCAAATGCTTTATAATAAAAATGCTATTTCCTATGAAAATTTGACTGTGTAAATGGAACTTCTTGTAGGGAAAACTTCCATTAACAGGCATCAGTGTTATAGCAACGGAGGATACTGATGACTTAAGGAATGCTTTTGAAATAACGGGTACAATCACTTGTATTAATAAGATTCCTTTAAATAAATATTAATTACTCGTTTGTTTGTAGGACCAATGATTGAAAACATAACAGTATTGTGCGCCAGTAAAGAAGAAAGGCAGCGTTGGATTGAGCTTCTTGTCCAAGATCAGAGTACCAATGTATTGAAATCACCAACAATGCCTCGAGTGAGTTATAATCATCCTCCGTATACGCGGCTCTCGAGGTACTTTGCAAAGCTCGTGAGGAAAAAGATTATAGAAGCTGAACTAATGAAAAAGCTACTTTATATTCAATACGTTCTAAAACCAGATTTGAGTAGCGTCAAAATGCGAAGGTGTAACGTAACATACACCATTTTCCCAAAGAAAAGTAGCGAATATATTTCTGACGGTGAAACCGTTATCGAAAACGAAACTGTCCAAGATCCGCCGCAAAAACTTCGTAAATCTACTTTAACGCTCGATGTTAGATACGAAGTTGGAGATACCGATCTCCGCACCCTAGGTGTAGAGAGTACTTCTTCTCTCACGAACTTCGCATCGAGGGCCGCTTATGGGGACCGTTCTACGTTCGAAACCAGCAAGAGTTTACCTGCTGGCCCCCCAACGAGCCACGTCCTGCCGAATATACTACTTTCTACAAGTAATTCCGTCGTGCCAATTTTACTACCGCGAACACACGATTATTATCGAGAAAATTTAGATGTACCACGTGAACGTACGCGCTGCGGTGGTACAATAAAATGTTGGGACGTCATTGAGCTTTGTCCAAAAATACCGAACATCTCGAATCTCAGCGTTCGGGATTCTGTAACACATGTTAACAGAAGTAATAACGAAAATGTAAAAGACGGTCAACGGCCATGTCCTTCTACCAGTTTGCATTCGTCGGATTCTGGAATGGCTGAAAGTTACCGTTTGAATTCGATAGAACTCGGTTCCTGTTATAAATCTCAGAGATGCAGTCATAGTAAATGTATTGATCCAGTAAGAACGTCTCACAGTGAGAGTGAAATTGATGAAAACAAATTTGAACATCAATGCATTTGTACCTCCCCATTTGGTTCCACACCGAGAGACAGTGGACGTTCATTCCCTTCGTTTGAAAATATTAATAAGACGACGATTACTGTAAAGCCTCCTTCTGGTGATATTAACAAAAATATGAAAGATGCATTTGAGAATACGAAAGGAGAAAAGGAGGAAAGTACAGTAGTGCTTGCTACAAGGGATTATGAGAATAAAAAACATAAAAGATTTACAGAACCAGTTCCACATTCGCACCAAAGTCATACCAAAAGAGGGGGAAGACGAATGGTGCGACCGGTACAACCGACTATCGAAGAACAACCTGAACAAACTTGTCAAGTTTATAGATCAGGATTTTATGCTCATTGGTGGCTCAAGAAAACAATTCCATTGTCGGGATGCACAGAACGAGGCAAGCTTCCATGGCATGGCTGTTTTCTTTTTCAATCGGATTGATTTCCTTCACTGGTTTCGCCACTAATAGTCATTTATCATCAAGGACTTTATGCTTCTATTTCACAGCCATGTTGTGTGAAGAATGCTTTTGCTTTGCTAACATAACCATCCATCAAGTACACATAACTGAAAGGAATACAAATCATGTAGATATTATCCTTATTATTTGATCCTTTTCATTTGTTTGATGAACATGCATCGTGCCCAGTTTGTTTCTTAGTTTTTCTCTTAGTTTAGTCAATTTTTCTTAGGTAGGGCGTGTGCTCCGAATGCCTTATATAACGCGCCATAGATATCATTTTTATTGTTATTATCGTTAATATACGAAAGAACATTTTATCGTAGATGAACAATCAGACGAACGGGAAACGTCAGCGGTCGGCAATGGATCACTCTTTATCTCCAGGGATTAAGACACCTTGGAGTATCGCTTCATTACGTCCAGCCCCACCTTTATACACGCTCAAAACATTTGGTAAATTATTATATATACCTTGGTTTCGATATTTTCTCATTTATTTTAGAATAATCTCTTATTCGCTTCGACCACCGTATACAGGGTGTTTGGCTTTAACTTCGACTCAAGTCTATATCGTGCACATGTAGTTTCCAGGTGCAGAAGTTGAAGCTGAACACCCTGTATATTACACGAAAGATTTAGGTATTCTATAAAGTTGGAGGCAAAAGTTCATTTGTTATTGACTACAGTTTTTTTTTTTTTTTTCAATAGATGAACGTCAATTTGAGGACGACGCAATTATTCTAAAAGTAATAGAGAGTTACTGTCTTTCTGTCAATAGTAGATTCACTATAAATTCTAGTGAATCTAATTGTAAGTACATGTTTATACATATCTGTATATTTGATGTTTTTACTATAATAACAAATATTATTTTTAAATCGTAGCTACGATGGATCTTGAGTGGCAAAGATCACGCGATAGATCATCTTCCATGCATAACAGGAATGCGAATTGGGATACGCGTGCCGATCGGTACCTATTTTTGTATTAACTTGTTTAAATCTTTTAAACATTTAAAAGATCACTGATTACTTATTTAAGTTGTAGACACTTAGTATTTAATTGCTGAAATATTAAAGAGCGCACTTCTTAAACTACTTTTTTTTGTACCGTTTAGGTCGTTATCCGAAACCGTGAAAACTTTAAAGAATCAAATGACAGATTTACAGTCACAAATGTCCTTACTTACTAAACAATTGGATGAAGAAAGAAGATCCAGACTTTCATTAGCTGCTACTGTCAAACGTAGTATGGCTGCTATGGATGGTTCCATGTCTTGAATTTTACAATTAACATTCAGAAACTAAATTTACCAAATTTAAGTTAATAGTGCTTGCATGTATCTCAATTTTCAGGAAAAGATGCATTATACTTGGAATGTTTTCGGATATCTTTAAGTTTATAACATAGATTGTACATTATTAAGATAGTGAAATGTTATTTATCTATTTTTATAGCAATATGTTCATTCATGAATGAATAAAGAGTTTCAAATGTCAACTCCATATACTTTGTCAGTCAAATTATGTTTTCAAATGAGCATAGCTTCAATTTTACTTATATTTCATATCAGCTTGTTAATAATAACCAATTGAGAAGATGAGGTGAAAAATATTGGAGACTTAGCAAAAGTAAGAAAAATAATAAATTTATCATATTTTAAAATACATAATATATGCCAAAGACAACTATTACCAATCATGCAGAGTTTATGTACATAAATATTATTTCAAAATATTTCTTTGCATTAATTTCTTATCTAGGCTTATTCTTTATGCGTTCTAATTCATTTACTCTACTCCGAGCATGCTCTAGCCTGTGCCAAGCCATTTGCAGAACTTTTTGGCTCGCGTATCCTGATCCTTCGTGTGGTTGACCTGAGAGAAAACAAAAGATATAATAAAGCATCTTGAGAAAAATATTTGAGATCATTTAATTCTTTTAGATCATACATAGTTTTATATGTACAAGTATTGGAATGACCAACAATGTCTTAAATACAAACAAACCTGTTGATACTTGTGTGAGGTAATTAATTTGTTCGCTTAATTTAGATTCTACATGTCCCAAAGTCTTAAGAAATTGATGGGTTTGGCCTTCGGCTTGCTTTAAGCTAGACTTTTCCTTACTTAGTTCCATAAATGCTTGGCCTATGTAACACAGAATATTATGCCAATGATAAAAGACAAGATCTATGTAATAGTAATACAAAATATTCAAAGAAATGGTAACGTTTTTAATTAACCTGCACTTTGTAAACACACAATAATATCCTTTTCAATTGTTTCTAAAATTTGGATTCTTTCCATAGGGGGAGTCATTTTTTGCAGAATATGTTTCACTAAACTACTATTATTACAATATCTATTAAATATATGAGAAAAACTTTAATGCAACTTATAAGAGTGCAAAGAATATGTGAACGAACAAGCAAATCGAATGTCGAAAATCTAACGCTGTGTGACAAGCGTGCTTATAAAATAATCGAGCTACACCAGTGACATCTGCGAGCTTTTGATTGATCGACGCAAGTGGCGCACTAGTCTACCGCGCATCTCTTCCATTTCCATCTTTTGTAAGAAGAGCGGTCGTACAAATTTGTATCTGCGTGTAGTAAAAATTCAAAGGTATTTCGTTTTTACATTATCATTATATAAGAATTGTTAATCTTATTAATAATTATTAAAAAGATTAGTAAGATAATAAAATATTATGTTTTTCAACTAGAATTCCGAATTGTAACGAGACAAGACCAAATTCAACATTTCGACGAGAATGTTCGAAGTATCATGGAGTCTTACTTTTTTGGAAGCTGGAAATTATCACTTCATTATAAACATCTGGGCTTTACTGCTGTTTCTTTTATGCAGAGCAGCAGATATTGTATTTCGAAGAAAAATAAAATAGGTAAGTTTTTTCCTAGCTTCTAGTTACAATATTTCACAAATTTTTGAAATACATCGAAGTAACGGTTTATGTCGGTTTCCCGCGAATTTGTCTTACGATCGATATGATTTATGTTTTTGAAACACATGTCGGTACATTGTTGCACTGAACATTTGAACATCTTGAAAATTGAAAAAGTGAATACTATTTTAATATTTAAAATAAGTTTTGAAGTAAAGAGTAGAAGACAATATTATACATCAAGGATATTTTAAGACTGTTGAAATATAAGTGCGGGATCGATATCCGTTATCGATCATCTTTACTTTTTTAACAATACCGTCTACGTGGATCACAGGACATCGTATTATGTAAGTATGAAATTGAAAGACTACTTTATGTCTCCAATATGGCTTAACGTATATTAACGTTATCATAACTTATATCTAATTCGTTAAAGAACATGTAAGAAAGTATCAGTAATTCGATCGATTAGCGAGATACAATTATTCGACACAAAGGGTATAGCAATTTAACCGATAATTATTTTGTCGTCAGTTATGAACTTATATTCAGGAATAGTAAGATTAGTAGGTGCTGGTCCTTTTCGCACTCGCCCGGATCCGTCAAAATGGGATCCGTGACAAGGGCAAAAGAACCCTCCTGGTATCATGCCAGCATTTGGGATAGGTATACAGCCTAAATGAGTGCAAACTCCAACCATAATTAACCATTCTGCTTTTTTAACTCTATCGTCATCCGTTTGAGGATCTCTTAAGGTTGCTAAACTGACCGCTCTTTCTTGTTCGATAATATTTGGTGCTCTAAAAGTTTTAAGAAGCTACACATCGTGTCTTCTAATGTCTTATATATTTTTAATTTGACATATAGATGATACCTTACCTATGATAAATAAAAACTGGTTTTCCTTGCCACTTAACAACTGAAACTTTTCCTACGGGTATACCGCTTAAGCTGGCTTCTACTTGAGCCTCGGCTAATACGTCTCGTGAAGGTGCCAAAAAGAGTATATAATGCAACAGATGAGATTTGAAAAAATACATACCAGCAATGCTAGTGGCTGCAAGACCATTGATAAAATATTTATATATTAATTAGAATATTATTGTGTAAAAGATTATAAATTTACAACAAAACATACCAAAAGTTGCAGCGTAGTTAACACATTTTCTGTTTTCTTTTGAGCTAGCAGTTTGTCCCTTTTTATTTGAATCTGGAAAATCTGGGAAGGGTATGTCGGTATGCGCATACCTACCTAAAGAAAGTAAAAGATTATGAACTATCTTAAACATTTGAGATGCTAATTTATTATAAAAACAACTCACTTGAATTATAATTTATAAAAGATATTGGAACATATTTCCTTTCTTTTGTAACTCTTAAGCTACAGCCTATAATGATATTTGTGAGAGGTATTACCTTTTCCCACATCTTCCCAGGTTAAGTTTTTTGGTATGTCAAATGTTTCCATTTCAGTTGTTTTCGTATATCAAATCGTTGTATGCTCCAGCATTTCATTCATTAGGGTTCGTACTCACACGTGTTTTTTACGGAGATAAACATCGTAGCAAACTTACCGTCGCAATTGTTAATGGACCAATAGAATTTTTCTTTTGTCCGGTTTTTGATAAAGATTATACCCACTATCTTAATAAAAAAAAAATTAAATTGTCATTATCCCGTTAAAAAGAAAACAACATCATACAAAATACAATTAAACTTTATATACTGTCCAAATAATACATCAAGACATCACAGATAATACTAACATCGTCCTCTATCATACATTATTATACAATAATAGTAGGAAAAGTCTCGACTATACGAATATAGCCGCTAAATAAAAATACAAAAAATTACATGTACACAAAATATATGGAAGTATTTGTCGCGTTTAGGAAAACTGCGAATGAAAACGATGTCACAAGAAACGCGATAGTAGGAATGCCATCAGAATCGAAAATGAATAAATGACGATGCTCGAGGCGGCACTACTGTTATCCTTATCATAATCTCTGCAGTAAACACCGAACGTCACAACATCCATCATCGTGCTATTAGATCTCATAGATACGTGTTTGTGACTTTCATGCGCGTGTTCGCTATAGGACCATCCACTCTGAAGAGGTACTAGCATAGTATTCAAAGTATTTGGCATGATCATAGAATTCAATGAGTCGTCGAATGTTGCAGAGATACTGATCTCTTCAAAAGTGGTCATTGAGCTCGAGACAGATCCGCAAGATTCAATCGAGTCGCTGGAACATTGTACCACGGCGCAAACTTTCGTTGCAGCATTACGTATTTTCACGAAGTTTCGAATACCGTTGAATACGACCATTTTATAGTGTACTTTTGGATCCACGTTAGACACACGAATTGTAAAATCGCAGCAGAAATTGTTCTGACATAGTTGTTTCTTAACGTTGCCCTTCAACGGTTCCGTCTCGAATATCTGTAGATTATCGCGTAACAATTTTAGATCGTGTAGTTGGGTATCTTCGCGCTTTTTCCTCAACTCGTCGTGAACGTGCATATGTTCTGCTTCATGTTTTTCCATAGTCCTCACCGCAGGCTTCTTCGTTTTCTTCGGTACTTCCGCGACTAGCAACGTTGTATTTGTTGCAAATGGCATTACATATTTTTGAATGCCAGCACGACCTACGACATTATTAAAGTGTTCGTTAGAGAATACCGATATTTCCTTATTCGATGCTACTTCAATGATTAGTTTATAAGACCAGGAAAATGTACTTCTTTAATACGTCATCGGCTATGAAAGTTTTAATTCTTAGGATGAATCAAGTCGATATACTGATTCATCGATAATAAGTAACATAAACGATTAGCCTACCTAAGTAAATGCCACTTCCTGCACTACCTCTCTGGGGATTGTTGTAACCAGCTGCCAAAAGATTCACATCTTCCGCGTATGACCAACCGGATTGCGTCTGAATAGCTAAAAAAAGAATTTCTCTTTTATTTCCTTAAATAAAATCATTTTAAAAAGGAATAGAATTAGTCCAACTCATGACGCAGAAAAAAGATTTGATCTTTGTCCGATGGTATAATAAATCAGGCTTCACGTACCAGTTAAAAATGGCGTCTCAGAGAACCATGCCGTTGGGTACACGATATCAGTAACTCCAAGGCTTCTGGTCAGATTCAAAGCTGGTATCGCGAACAAAATATCAAAACAGATGAATGTTCCAAATTTAACGCCAAAATCTGTGTCGAACGTAACAATTTCGGGTTCCTTAGTAACGTCAAATCCTGGCTCCACAAAGAGATTTACTTTGCGATATCTACAAGTGGAAATTTTAGTTTATGAATACAAGCAGTCTATGACCTTGTCACTTTTTCCAAACAAATTTTAATCCCGTTTTGCAGTGAAAATGACGAGCCCAACTCGTCATAAGTTTAAAATCTATCATATATACCTCACGATTATCATCCCATTACGATCAAAGACAACATTGGTGTTATAATAAAACACGTTATCCTTTGGGCATCCCTCGCCAGTGCACGGAGATTTTTCAGGTAGGTTGATGACAACGTATATTTTATTTTTCTGGGCGGCACAGGAGATGTTTTTCAATGCCTACATAAAAGAGAGTCGTAAAAGTATGACGATAACGCGTTATTAAATACGATTTATTGCTAAGGCTTATCCGTTATGCACAGCACCTTATCGAGAGGGAACATTAAACCGCCGGTATTCGTGACGTTCTGTTTGCTGATCGTGTTAATTCGCATACATATATATCATCACTTTCGTTACAATGGATATCTTATCGTGACATATGAATACGATCGTCATGTGAAAAATTATAATTAGAAAGAGGATTCGTGTATATTCCCATGAAAAATACTAACTATACATGCCAACTCTAATGAGTATAGATAGAGAACAGTTTAAGTATATTCCGTTGCGAGTAGGTACAACACTTTGCGTTCAGTTATCTGTAATCGCTTAATTACACCATTTTCTTTCCTTAACACAGTTACGTTGAATTCCAACACACGAATACATCAGTTCAATACGTAAATAGCTAATTAGATAAGGAAAAAATGTATTTACCTGGCTAACACCAGTCATATTTTGAGAACAAGGTGTATATTTATCCGCTGGTGCCGGTACCACCGTTGTCCACGAGTCCAATTGATCTCTAGGTGGTAAGTGATAAGTGGTTAGGCCATCCTCGGGAAAAACGATGATATCGGCGTTCTGGAACACAAAAAAAAAAGAGAAAGAAATAAAGGAAGTCACACGCGGTATTAGTAACTTCGTTTATAAGTTTCGTGGAACATATCGAGTTCCAAAAGTCCGTTATGTATCGCTAGCGTGATAAAGCTACATACATATATATTATATCTATATATATGATATACTTGGTCAAAAGCCATTCCTCGTCATCCACTTGTTCATCTAAGACAAAGTTTCTTCCATTAAGAAGTTTCTTTGTCTCGTCCGTACCGTCTTCCGCATAGCTACATACAATTGCTGAACGTCCTACGAGCTAACGTGAAAATGGAGTATGTTGCGATTGTGGATAGTAAAAAAGGAGAAGTAAGGCAGATAGAGCGAAATAGCAGGTGGTTGGTCAGCTAGGAAATTGAAAGAAAGCAGGTAGTTGCGTTATATTGTGAAATTAATGCGGCTAGAGTTGGTATGTAGGTGTACGCGGTGTTGCTGAATTATGGGCAGACACTTTACAGGCTGATGGAACTCGTGGGTAGAAACAAGAAAATTTTAATCAATTTTATTGCATAGAAGGTGTAGTCATCGATGGGTTTATTATTTTTAATATTTCTGATCAAGATATTTTCTTAATAATTGGAAAATTGAGAATCCTTTCACTAACCCATTCAAGACAGATCACACACCGTGCGTGAAACTGAACAAAACTCTAACTTTCACTCTTGAATGGGTTAATCAACTTTTAGACCCACGATTAAGATATTTTTATCTTTCGTCACGAGTTTTATAGGTCCGTAAAGATCGTACTCTTTGGTTAACGATCAATTTGCAATATCAAAGTTGTCGTAAATTTGCTAATAATTGTATTTACCTGTTTCTTCGCATCCTCTATGTTTTTCACGTACAGGGGTACATTGTTTTCCAAAATGGCTTTGCTGTCATTGGCGAAAAACTTTGGTGCGAATTCCACTACTGCGGCCACATAGCTCTTCGAAGCTGGCGTTGATGCCTGTTTTTAAATAGAACACACATTCGATCAAAGAGCAATCATAGATGATCACTCTCTTTTTTTTTTTAGTCTCTCTGCTTTCCCTTTCTTTATACTTAAACTTTATTTTTACCTGACTCGATGACCGTACGTAAGCTATAAGTAGATAAGCAAAGATCCATCGCCAATTCATATTATTAGGCGTGACTTCTCCCATAGATGTGCCTGAAAAATTCGTAGAAGCGATTTTATTTAAAGATCATGTCGAATCTCTTAAGAATAAAAGCTTCTTTTTTCGCGTTCGTTCGTTCCGGTTATCAAGGAAGTTGTCGGGATTCTCGTCTTTAAAATCGTTTTATTTTGTTTGGCAAAGGTATTAGCCATAGTTCAGCCCGTTCTCTGTCGGCGAGAATATTAAATCCGTTGCGGCGAAAGGCTTTAAATTTCTCTAGGTATTGTATCTGACGTGATACACAATACATAATGACATTGCTATATATTATATATACGTATGCATATTTTAACTCGGTTTTAAAGTACACACGACCGTTTATTTTAGATACCACCTGGAACAGATAGCTATATATATGAGAAGTTAATAAATTATATGCGTCTCATTGATATAAAATGAGAGACTGTTTGATAAATTCAATTTTAATTTTCTATTGGAATAGATAGTTAATTAATCATTTGGCTGGCAGTTAAGACTGTTGATATTTGTAACTAGTATAATTATGAGATAGGTATAATAATTATTCTTACTATGGTTAGGAATAAAGAAATTAGTGCTTAACATTGAGATCAGTTTCACTAATACCATCAATTAGAGTCCACATACTTTCTATGCAATATAGTTAGAGAAGACGTGCTGGCATTATCTAGAGAAACCATATCCTTCGATATCAGCTATCAGTATCGGAGTGACAATATAGAATTACAATAGAATTTTATCTTTACAAAGCAGAGAATTATCGCTGAATTTTATCTGCATAAAACACAGATCTAGATTATAGATTAGATCAGAATTTTTTAGAACCACCGTTACTTACTATATTCTACTACGCATACTATTCTCTTGACAGTAATGGAATGGTACATAAAACTTTTTTGTGCAAGTATTAAAACAATCTAGCTATTAAAAAAGAATATGACAAAATGGGTAAACAATGCTGACAGTTATACATACAATATGATACTATAGGCAGAGCATTTGTTATCTAATCTTTTCTGAAATTATCAGCATCCAATGATAAACAGTCTAGACCACTTGTATACTTATATACTGCACATACGATTAAAAATGCAATGAAAAATACACAGTGTAATTGTTGAGATTTCACGAATATCTATTAAAAATTAAAAACAAAAACATTGTCACAAGAAACAAGTACTCGATCAACTATAAAGTTAAAAAAAAAAAAACTCAATAATCACACACGAAGTAATGAAATTTCTTAGAAAGACTTCGTGTCTACGCGTCTTCCTTGATTTCGAGGTTACGTCTATGGGGATGCCGAAGAAAGAAGCCGTAAAAAGTTGAATAAGAAAAGTCTTGTTAAACTCACTTCTTGAAACGAGTACGTTGTTTTACGCGAACGAAGATGCACGGTCGTTATTCGAGGCTCGTGTAAGGTAACTCACTCCGCGTAGTAAACGTTACTGCGACGAACGCGAGCTCGGTTTGAAGAATATGGCGTGGATGGCTTTCGTACTACCAATGGAGAATTCAGGGATTACCCGATTATATATGACGAGTATGTGCGTGCGCGCGCTTAAGTGTAGGTAAGACGCTCGTGACACATATGTATGTGTAAATAGAGGGCCAAAGTATATTGTGTGTGTGTGTAAAAGACGTAAAAATAGTCTTTCGATCACTACGAAACACTGATCGTAACTACTCTACCGAATTCCATTGAATGATCGCATCTTCCAGCTCTTGGCTTCATGTTTTTTTTTTTTTTTAAATCTAAGTAAATACAGGAAAATGATCTTATCTTTATTGGCTCTTAACAGATTACGAAAGGAGTTACCTACATCTTTTATTAAAACAGTCTTAATCTGCTTTGGAATTTTTTTTCTCACTGCATTGATTACAAATATCTATAACGGTGTATCGAGTGACCCGTCATTGATCATAAATTTGAATTTTAACGTGATATAATGATTTATAGTCAAAAGTCCAATTTGGTATTAATTGTGTGCGTATAAAATGGGAATATTACTGGTGTAACAGTAAATGAGATCACCCTGTGCTCTATATGATGATTTTCGACCTATAACTCGATATCGTTGCGAACTTTGCACAGATTCGAGAATCCAATTTACTGGCGATGCTTTGGGAAGTGCAGAGACTTCTTACTTCCTCCTCGATATCGTTTGAATCTTGTATGGTTCTATGCAAAAGCGAGGTACCTTGTTCTCTCTCTCTCTATGTATACATCTACATATATACCTGTGTACTCATACATAAATGATCAATGTATATACAGATGTGTGCACATCTGTATAAACATATTGATACATATAGATAGGATAAACCTAGTAGAGCAATAGAGATATATTTATTCATTAAAACAATTAGTTTATATTAAATAATGTTAACAAATTATTTCTATAAATTATTATATAGCCATAATTATTAAAAATGAAAGCATAGACAGTTATCTTCGTTACGATTAATAACTGCATTATATTTGTTTGAAATTTAAACCTAAAATTTCAAATTTAAAGTTAAATTATAATTTTAAATTTATTTTATGCCCACATATAAATAAATGCAAACGTATGCTCGATCCAAAACTTTGTTTTCTCCGATTTCCTAGATACGTGCACCGGAATAAAAAAAAATAGAAGAGGACAGAACGTACTTACGTATCAATGCACGTGATCGAAATGACGAGTTCTACTTTACGTTTAATCGCTTCCAGATACACGGTTTACTTTCTCATGGGTATAGAAAATGACACGATGTGCAATCGTACCCGATTTAAACCTTTTCCTACTATTCCAAGATGCGTAGCGATTCTACGAATCGATTGATACATTCAATTGGAATTTTATCATTTCTCGTAGACGCTCTTCCTTTAACTGGTACGCGGAAAATAAGAAATACTTATTCGATTCTGTAGATCTTTGAAGACCGGTTTAGACTCACCGTGTAGATACGTTTACTTATGGGAGAGGGGGATAAAAGTAGATAAAGTGAGTCTAATAACCTGGTTACGATCGTTGACCTATGCCAAGATGCTCTCGATCGGCTGTAATACGACATTGCAAATTTCACAGCTTGTAGGAGTATGCATTCGATGTTTATTCGAGAGAGTCGAAAGTTTTCGTAGAAAAAGCGTACGTAAGATACTCTGTCGTATCTACCCGTTATGGCCAAACGTCAGCCAAGTATCTTTTCTGTAGAGGTGCATATATGTGTATAGAGAAACGAAAGGAAGTATTCTACGTTTTGGTATCTGCGACATTGACCTTCCAAGCGAAGCAAATTCGTCATCGCGATTTCGCCAGTACGACCGAAATTTTTCCAATTCCATGTGATATATATATTAGATCGTATGCACACGTGTTAATATATTCGTCGAGGATCACGGAAATGGATATGGTATGGTATATGTCTGGTAGTCAGCGAAAAATAAGCTCGAATATGCTATCCCGTGCTTTTTACGGTGACACGAAAACGTATTAGTTTGTGGAGAAAATGTTATATCGTCGTTTCGAGTCTATCAAATTTTTTATAACGGGTACTAGGTTTTTTTATACGACAAATGCATGAAATGTAGAGTAGTTTATAGTAGTATCGATATTATAATGAATCATTTTGGGTTACGGTTTTAAGATAAAATTTAAAAGCTAAGGCTTTAAATCGAAGTTTGCTTTGAAAGGCAATATGTACTAATCCGTGTTATTAGAGAAATTATATAATGTTTAATCATACAATCGTAGTTAAAACTTTAATAATACTATTTTCTTTAGAAGCTTGTAAGTAAACGTGACCAACCACGGTTGAGCCCACTACCATTTACAATTTTTTTTAAATATCTTATTATAAAAATAAAGGTCCAAAACTTTGGAATTAAAATCAAATAATATTATTTGGCTTTGCCGGGAATAAAGAAAATGAGTAGCAAAAATGTGAAACAAACTTTCTTGAATTTAATTATAAAGTTATTTTATGTCCACCTATTTTTTAATGAATAATTGATACACTCAAGAAATATCTTCGTCATCATTTACCCTGATATATCTGATATCGTGGTATAACTTTATATTTCATTAACGAATTTATAGAACTTCGCGAGCTTTAGTATGGAAATTTTCGAACGAGCAAACGAATGCTCGGTCGATAACGAAGCAGTATCGTCTGGCATTAAAAAGTTACCGACGCGAACGTGGTACGGAATGGAATTATTTACATACATCGAATCTAGAGAGCGACCAACTTCGGCGCGGGCGTTTTAGTTTCTTCTACTTAAATTAATTAATAAAAAATATCTCTAAATAAGTATAAAAATGTTGGATAGCTGATCGATATAATTTTTAAGAAACGTCTAGGTATAGTTCGATTAATACAAAGTTTTGTTTCGTTTTTTCCCATGTTATGTGAACGTTTTTTTAGAAATCGAATATTGCATAGAAATGGGCCTATGAATACATGGCACGTGGATATAGTCCTTGAGTTCTTCGTGATTCATGCATTGTCGCGAAACCTTGTTGGTTGAGTAATCTCTGTAAAAAATGGAGGAAGTAAATTTATAACCGATAGAGAAACGTCATTGAGAGAGTACGATGACGTCGCCAGACTATAGTACTCTTATCTTTGTTCTACGTTCCACTTTTTATAAAAGCATCACGTAATTACATTTACATCACACGAAGGGTATCTTTTTCAATTCGAAAACATTTGCATTTTTACCAACTTTGAAACACAAGCTGTGAATATCATCGAATAAGGCTTCATTTAACGCGGTAATTTATTATCTCCTCTAAGAAAACATATTTGCATATCAATCTTATTTTAAATGATATATTTATCAGTACGTTGTGAGAAAAGTAGAAAGAAAGATCTTATAACCTTTTGTCATAACAATCAACGTACTAAGTATAAAACACATTTAAAAATAATTTACGCTCCAGTTACTTCTTTCAAGAATTCTTTCCAAAAAATGTATTAGACATTGAATCAATCTTTATCAAGATCTCGACGAAGTGCAAACGTTGAATTCACCATTGAGAATGAAGAACGTTCGGTCGGTGATAAAGAACGAACGACGTGTGACGAATCCCACAAAATTGTGCACCTCCCTCTCTATCTTTTTTCATTGCGGAAGAAAAAGCGGGATGCGCGGTCGTGCAAATTGAAAGTGGACGAGGAATCTATCCTGTCGATATATTTCCATACTAAAAGGGGTAGAAAACGGAGAGAAAAAGAGATAGGGAAAAAAAAAAAAAAATAGAAATAAACGTTAAATCATGGACGATCGGCGAAAACCGAGCACGGCAGAAAAGATAAAATGCTTCGACGCATTTTTCGGACGATCGATCTTGTCCGGTAGCTACGTTAAATAAAGACCTCGTCAAATTTGAGCGTTCCGTGTACACAGACACACACAGGTGTATATAGTGCGTATGTAGAACGATTTCCAGCTCGTATACCACTGACTACACCTTGATACGATGTGACGCTTCCCGTCGGTGCAAAAATTTACCCTCGTCCGTTCGAGCGTTGGTTATATCGAGAAGAGAACGTCGATCGAACTCGTTTTACCTCGACGGATCTAATCGTGATACAAAATTATATTTAACGCGTTAATTGGCATGGAGAAATTTTGTTGGGTTTTAGATTATCAAGTTCATTATCTCGAAACAAAGTTATATTAATTTTAGTTTAATACTAGAGTCGTTAAGAAGTATACATATATTTTAATTTTAACTTTATGGTTGGAGAATTTAATAATTTTTTAATCAAGCGTTAGTGTTTTAATATAGATTAAATATGAACGTGTTAGACGTTTTATGTCTAAACAATTTTTTAGTAGGAGAATCTAAAATATTTTCTTAAATAAATTCTACGTAGGTAATTTAATCGTTTTTTATTAGGTATAAACAATCAAGTAAACTTTAAACAAATTCTAAAAAGTCTAATGGAACAAATCTAATCTCATATTCTCCAGTGTCTCTGTACCTAATTAGATTAAAAAAAGCTTTAGCTAAATCATGCAGCAGATATTAGATATACATAATTCATAATTTACTTGTTAATCGATAGCTTTATGGTAACAAAGTGTGGTGCTAATACAGAGAGGACAACAAAAGGACAAAGAACATGTGTTTTACGAATAAACGTTATGCTTATTACAATAATATTGCAAGATCAAAATTCATAGGACAATATTCTATTTAACGTAACGAAGCTTGTTAACAACGCCCGAAGCGACAAAACATGTCGTGTTTCTTCCACTTTTAATCTTGTTTAAACGATGTTGCATTTTCATAGCTAAACGAACCATATATTCAATATACAGTATATACAATGAAAAGTAGTAAAAGTACCTGGTGAATTTTGTTCAATATTCCTTCTCACATATCATTATATCAACCCAATAGTTCTCACGTTGTTAACAACTCCTGCTAATTTACCTTACCCAAATCTAGTAATTTTGAACAACTAAACTATGAAAAATACTGACAGGTTGACAGGATTACGACAATATGAATTTAAGTTTGCAGAATACCGACACAAGGATATCCTTATATAAGAAGCATCATAAATATATAAAATATATGCGAAGGTGGAATTTTGAAGTAAAAAGGATATCCCCAATATGCAAAAATGATGTTTCTCATTGTACATAAATAAACGAAACGATACTAAATTCGAAAAGACGTTGGCGATCGTCACCCTTTCCGTATCGACTCGCGTAATAAGTAACGCACGAGCTCGGTCTTTGCCTTTTATCCTTAGGGCGACTGCTCGTAAATCATGCGATAAAAGTCGAAAGCTCGCTCGTCTCGTAAAAGCTCTCTCTCTTTTTCTCTCTCGGTTCGAAATTTATCCGAGAAAAGCTCTTGCCCATACTCGTTCGATCGCCAAACGTAGAGAGTTGACACAGACACATTTGGGATCTCGTTATTATAGGAGTGGAATCTAGGTTCTGATAATCAAGGCCACGCGAGAGAAGGAAAGAAAAGGAAGAAAAATGGGGAGGCGAAAAGGATATAGATAGAGAATGGATAAAGATAGAGAATGGATAAAATAGAAGTCAAAAAGGAAGGAGTCGGTTTTGGAACAAAAGGCCTAACCGACTTCTCGATTCCTGTTATCGTCGTCCAACGTAGTCTATGTCGTTGGGGGTGTGTCGAGCTTGCGAGGTGCCGTAGTGATGGAGTGGGGGATGGCTAGAGCAAGAGGGAGAAAAGGAGAGTACCGAGTGGTGGGGATGTTGGCAGCCGCGAACCAGCAGTGCGTCGCGACGCTGGCTGCCACGCGGTTGCCTATCAATCTTTTCTCACTGTCGATCCTTCTTTCTAGGGAAAATTTAGTGACTTACATGCATCGGCCATCGATCGTCCATCGATCCTACACCGTTCCTCGTTACACCCTCGACCGTACGGCGATATCGCCAGTCACGAAATTCATCGAGCAAGATCCTTGCCAGTCATCATAGTCATACGTTCTTCTTTCTCTCTATTCTCCCGCATTCTTAGCACGCTGATCTTCGACAACGAATCAGGACACCACTTTTCCTACAACCACCGTCACATTCGTTCGTAAATAAGTGATAAAGTAAACGTTAATCTCGCGAAAGTGGCCACCTTCTTTCTCTTCTCTGCTTTTTCTTATTCTTTTTTTCTTTTAACCATTCCTTTTTGGCCCATTATACGCGAAGTGTCAGTGAACGTATGTAACGTGGTGAATCCAGTGTAAAGTGTTCAAAACGATACCTTCTTTTTGTTATTATCGTATTCCTAGTTACTGGAATACCTTCTTCTGTCTCTTCTTCTTTCTCCCTCATCTTCTTCGTCTTCTCCTTTTCGTCAGTAAGTACCAAGTTATTCCTGTCATATCCTATCATAGTATCACGGTATTATATACCTATTAGTCTATGTATTCTCTCGTGGGACACCCTCCGTGGTTACGTCTATTATATCCACCTTGATTTCACCTACGTAGAGCTACCATAGTACTAGATGCTTTACTCGTTGCATCGCGTTTGCGGTCTCGTTTACGTACGTACATAGATAGTGGCCGCACGATAGTAAATTCCGATGATCGTCGGTGATCCGTACTTTCACTGGACTCCATCGTATCACCGATACTCGTTTCGATCTCTACCGCAATCACGTCAAATTGCTGCTGATGCGTGTCTTTCGTGAACAATTATTGTATTTTCCTATCCTTACACTTTTTTCAGCGTGAAAATCGACCTCGCTTAAGAAAAATAATATGCCTTTATGTTTCAAGGGTAAATCACTTAACCCCCTCGATCGAAGATTGTTTGAAATTGTTTACTTGTTGTTTCTGGTACGACACTATGAACAAATTTATAGGTATAAGCTTGAAAATTATTCGAAAGGACACGACGTTAAGCAATCTTAAGCAAGCAAAGTTCACAGTTTGGATACGTTATAGATGTATAGTTGAACCTTTTAAACCACGAAACTTTATACCACACAGAAATCATCTTAAAGGAGGTTGTCCCGTTCGATCATAATTCCCTATCAATCTCACTCGAAGTTTCGTGTAATTGAGCATACCAACAATTTGGCCCTCAAAGTAGTGCATTATACCAGAACTCTCTAAAATGTTTGAAAGTTTTCTAACAACTCTATTATGCTGTACGTCGAGTATTACCTTTGATATACCTTAAATCGTTTTTCTTCGATCCCAAAACCCTTAAAAATAAATCTAGTCACAGTTTTCTATACGTATATACGGTCCACTCGTTACAGACAAAGACGAAGGATCGTTAATACCGCGTTTCAGCGTAAAAGCACTCCATAGCGTTTCTATTTGCGTTTGTGCCTCTCTGTAAACCGACACACACAACCAAGCTTGGGCATCAAGTCGGAAAACGAAATGCTTTGAAGGTTCTCCTCGTAACCACCCATCATCGAGGTAGGGGTGGCCCCGCGCCGATGGTAGAAAGTGCCTTTGAATCTAGCGTAATAATGTAATTGGTGATCGATAATGGAGGTTTGTCGGGCCTTTCGCGTTGGATGATGCTGGTATTTTTATTTTGTAACGTCGCATTAGCGGTGCTAATATAGGTGGAGGCATCGCGTAGAGTGCGAGCGGACGAACCAAGAGAGAGATAGATTGAGAGAGAGAGAGAAAGCTAGGTTATATATCGTGTGTTGAAGTGGACAAGGTTGAGGGTCTCATCAAAGCACCCCTTACAACGTATTCACGAAGGCAGGCCTTATCGTCGTAGCTCCCACCCTTCGATCCGTTATCTCTCTTTTCTCTCTGATACTGTATCTATTCGCTTACGTGTTTTTTTTTTCTTCTCTTACTTTGATTAGCGACATTCGCTGAAAGAGTCACCGGGAAAGTGGGATCATATGTGAAAGAGAGAAAATTAAAGTGCGTGCGAGAGGGGAAGACGATTTCGTCGAGATAATAAAAGCGATGAGTCCGAGCGCGGTTTGTTGCTTCTCGGGAAATTAAACTCGGTTAATTAGTATCTTCGTTTATGACTTTATTACCTCTATTTCTTTTATTTTTATTGCGTCGGTAAACCATGCGAGATACCTTACTCTCTCTCTCTCACTATTTCTGACCTTTAGTATCAAACGAGATTTCTTCGTTTTCTGTATAATATCTTTTTGTTTTGGAGAAGAGTGGGGAAAGTAAATCTAAGGCAAGAGGGGTTTATCTTGAATAATGCAAGCACTCGCGGTAGTGATAAGCTTCTAATGGACGTTCCATTTGAATTCACGTTGAGAGAAACGAGAGAGACTGTCCGAGTTTTTCTGTTCCGGATTTTATCCATTTCGTTTTTTTTTTTTGTTCTTCGTTACTCTTCAAGAATCTCTTTGGAGATGATAAGAATTTCGGCGAGGATCGAATGTAATTAAGAAATTTTGTTGATAAAAGTCATTGCGTTTTTAACTCGGTGTGAAGAAGGTTAGGTGTGATATTTTTTACGGTATAGGCCTTTAAAAAAGGCTGTCTGGTGGAGTAGGTGAAAATAAAATAAAAAAAAAAAAAAAACAGCGTTCAAATGTAATTAGTTTTTAAACACTTCGTTTTCACATGTTAATAATAAATGAAGTATATGAATCATTAAAATGTAAAAAAAAAAACAAAAGAATTAAACATTTGCTGAGTTTCCTACACCCACCTTATGTCACCTTCCTCATGCTGGGTTAAGGAACAATTTTTGACTCTTTCTGCCCTTACACTTTTCTCGTGGAATTCGAGTAGTTCGGTCGTAACGCGGATTCCAATAAATCGTTTTTAACCGTCGCACGTTAGGTCTTCCTGCGTTAAAGCCCAAACCGGAGAGTGTCTGTCGCGGATAGTAGATACGAATGGATCGTGGAAAATTGCCAAACGTTCGGTCCGCTTACAATTTGCGATCTTCGATACCACAGAAGGGCTAGGGGTTCGATTTGGTGTACTTTTTAAAGTGTCCGCAAGTTCTTTTGTGGTTGCTCGTGTATTAAGGAAAGGAAAAAAAGAATCAGATTAAAGCTAAACGTTTTTTTTTGTAAGCGTCGACTGTATTTTTGATGGACCGTCCACAGAAGACGAGATGAGACATTCTATTTGCAAAATTTCGACGAACTCATCGATTATTCATTCGAATCAGCAAAATTTCGTCTCGTTCGGGTGAAATTTTACTTAGGAGAAAAATTTTTACACATTTTTCTTGGGTATCGCAGAACGTTGCTAGACGGAGGAAATTTTTTTTACTCTCCAATATTTTCTGAGAGGAAAGAGAGAGAGAAACCGTGGGGCTTAAATGTATGCGGCGAATTTCAATGTAAGGAGAAGGAAAGACGGCATATTGTTCGAACATGTACCAACCCCAACCTCCCTCGTTTCCTCTTCACTCTTTTTGCCTAAACACGTTCACGAAAGAGGTACGTACGGAGTGCTATCGAAAGGAAGAAAGTTACATAGAGAATAACGTCGATGCTCTCCATCCTGCCCGTCTCACCCAATATTCTCAAGGCACTTTTATGGTAAATACCTTGGTTCAATCCTACACTTTAACGAGTTTTCGAAAACGTTAGTTCCACTCGCCTGGAGACATTTTCTCTATATACCTATATACGTAATCTATTACGCTTCAAAGCACGTATTATTCGTGAGTCTTGGCGATAGGATAAAAATCGACGATTCTGATCTTTTAGAATGATTTTTTTACAATCCCTTCCGTTACCATTTCTCCTAAAGTTGAGACGTTTCCTTTGTCGTTCCATAACGTGTTTTTTTAAAGAGTTCACCGTGAAATTCATTTTTCAGGCACGACTGCAGGGTATCTCTATTTTTGATATGTGACATATCCAAAAATCTTTTTGATCTTTACGTTTTACAATAAAATCTAAATGTGATAATAAAAAGCCAAAATTTATATAAAAAATCGGATTGCACCCAACGAGTAGGGGAGACCGGGTCTAGTTGTCCCAATTTTAGGTTTTTTGTTTCTACAGATTTCTGTAGCTTATATTTTCGAATTTTTTGGTGACCAAGTTCAACTTCTTAGCAATACATGGACATTTTTCCGCTTGCATTGGGACGTTTTTGACACGTTTTTTTTCAATTCCAAGCAGACGAGTTTTTTGAGACAACTTGCCCCGCTGCGGGGTAAGTTGTCTCACGCCATGGGGCAAGTTTTCCAAGGTTTCCAACGAAAAATCCTGATGTATGCATCATGATTTTTGCCAAAATGGTCACCACCGCCGATTTCAATGTTTAATGGCTCATTTTAAAGATAAAAGCATGCAGAATAATGTTCCGTTGTCCGTTTTTCGATATCGTTGCGGAGTGATGAGAAATTAATCTTTTAAGTGTCGGAGTATGGGTCTTTTTCAAGCTTAAAACTGCTGTATCTTTCCAACCAGCCATCCTATCGAAACGCGACTTGCATATTCGTAAATTAGAGACTTTCCTCTTTCAATTCCTGTGCATACATCAGGATTTTTGCCAAAATGGTCACCACCGCCGATTTCAATGTTTAATGGCTTATTTGAAAGAGAAAAGCATGCAGAATACTGTCCCGTTGTCCGTTTTTCGATATCGTTGCGGAGTGTCGAAAAATAAATTTTTTAAGTGTCGGAGTATGGGTCGTTTTCAAGAGAAAAATTGCTGTAACTTTTTAACCAGTCATCCTATCGAAACGCGACTTGCATATTCGTAAATTAGAGACTTTCCCCTTTCGAACGAGTATTTGATCGGGCAAATTCGAGATACTTCGATTTTTGACAAAAATCCTGACCTATGCATCATGATTTTTGCCAAAATGGTCACCACCGCCGATTTCAATGTTTAATGGCTCATTTTAAAGATAAAAGCATGCAGAATAATGTTCCGTTGTCCGTTTTTCGATATCGTTAAGCAATGATGAGAAATTAATCTTTTAAGTGTCGGAGTATGGGTCTTTTTCAAGCTTTAAACTGCTGTATCTTTCCAACCAGCCATCCTATCGAAACGCGACTTGCATATTCGTAAAGAAGAGACTTTCCTCTTTCGAACGAGTATTTGATCGGGCAAATTCGAGATGCATCGATTTTTTGACAAAAATCCTGATTTATGAATCAAGATTTAGAAAGAAGAAAGCATGCAGAATACTGTCCCGTTGGCCGTTTTTCGATATCGTTGCGGAGTGTTGAAAAATAAATTTTTTAAGTGTCGGAGTATGGGTCGTTTTCAAGAGAAAAATCGCTGTAACTTTTTAATCAGTCAACAAATTTATATAATTGTTGGGGAACATTTTTGAGATATTTGACAATTACTTAAAGACGATACACTGAGAAAAAGCCTATTCACCCAGAGGTCTAGCCTCCTCCCTTCCCAGCTGCTTAAGAATACCTTCTTTCTTTTTTGTTCAATAATTGTTCAAAATATTTATACTTTCCAGTTGAATTTGTAACAAGTTCATATAAAACTCTTATAAAAAGTTATTTTTGGTCAATTCAACTTCATCATTTTTTTGCTATGGAAAGATTTTTTAATCCAGTTAACTCACAAGATCGAAGTAATTTCTACAAGTACGATTTGGTCATTGCTAGAGTCAGCAGATTCCAGTGGATAGGGTCAGACAGGTTATGCTATTCTCTCTCCTTAATTCGATAGCAGTTTGTCGAAGCGACTGGCGTTTCGGGAGTACCGTAACATGCTCGGGGAGAGAACTTCGTTTCGAAGGTTGTGTGTATATTCGTGGGGGAGGTTTTCGCGGGTATATATTCGCAGTACCAGCGAACCAAATACATATGCATCGCGAAAAGGCACGTATTTAGGAAGTAACGTCGGTGTGCTCGCTCGGAGGCGCGAGCACAAGCGTCGACGCGAAGCTCCGAAGTTTGCAAGTCAAATCACCGAAGCGTTGCCTAATTGTCGGGCTGGAAGTCGAATTTGTCCACTCGAAAGCGCGACGTTCAAATGCCGCGAAAGCGTTTGCTCTCTGACCGCGAACTATCTCTCTCCTTGGTCTTTCATTTTTTTAGTTTGTTTAAACAAATTCCGATCGGAGATACGTTTTTCTCGTGATGTTTTATAAAATTATTCAAGGAACTATAGTATTTAATTTATTTAAAAAAATATATTATTAAATACTTAAATACTAGAAATAGTCGAAAGGACTGATCGTGTATCTCCTATTTCGCAATGTGAATAATAATGAAATTACTTTTGTGAAAATTTATCTACTTTATTTTTCAATGGCAACAAATAAAATGGTTTTTTAATTCGAATAAGTATATGTGATAAAAATAATTAGGTATACATCTGTCTTGATAATTCTAGTAAAAATAGTAAAAATGGTTGGAATAAAGTGCGTGTTCTTTAAGTACTTGTCAAATAGATAGACGTGTTGATAACATTTAAATACATATGATAAATATCAGTAGTTGTAGCATCAACTACGTTTTATTTGCCATACGATTTTTTTCCTCTTTTGGCAAGAAAATACCCGTCAGCGCCGGGTTCTTTTGTAACATTCCGTGCCAACGTTAATGCGATTAATGCTGAGATAAACCAGTTCCAATGAATGGATTCCTAAATACTACGATAATCGCTTCGCTTCCTGCATTCTATATTAGTACCTATAGTTTTCTCCTGGCGATAAAAGCCAAGCTGGAAAATTTATGACATCGTTCGACTCCCTTTGTTACACTTTCTATATTATGTTTTAATCGATGAGTATTACATTGAGAGAAACAAAGATGGGAAATATTCGATAAGAAAGCCGAGATGTTAATTTGTAAAATGTATGATAATTACATTTAATGAATTGCATTATTGGCAGTAATAAATTCATTGATGCTTAAATTTAATCTTTTTTCTACACTGGTTTACCCTCGTACCTTTTTTAATACATATTGGAACTCGTGGATTAATTTTAAATACAAACATTGCTTTTTCGGTTAAACGACTCGCGTATATTTGACTTTTCGCTCCGTAAAATATCCAATCATCGATATTCTTCTGTAAATCAACCCTTGGAATATTGACTTTGTACGAACAAGATTCCTTCATACAAATAATTTAAGGATTGTTATTATTACCTTCAGTATAATGTCACTTTATGTTAATATCTACCAATTCGAAAGATAGAAAATATTCCACGTGTTCCATTTATCAAGATATATTCTCTCGGACAATAAATACACCGCTCCAGGCATCGATAATTATTCCCATTTTCTTCGACGAGACAATGTAACTGTAATATCCATGAAGTTACGTGGAATAAAATGATTGAGATAAAATAAAAAAGGAGACAACGAAATAGAGATAATAAATCGTTATCGTATTTTCACGACGACAAGCCGATGTAATCTCGTTCTCTCTTCTTTTCTCCCTTTTTCTTCTCATTCGATTATTTCGCGAATGTTTTTAACGAAAATATGATAAGACTTCTGAAAGAGTTTCGGAAGTTCTATCCGTGAACGAGCACCAGGATTGGATACATTAAGATGCATTGGATGGGATTATGGAGTAATGGAAGGAGCTGAATGAAAGGAAAGTCGAACATGAGTACGAGAGAGAGAGGAGAGTGAGTTTAGGTGTGAAGAAATAGTAGGAGTGGTATAAGGATAATGTAAAAGAAAGGATAAACCTTGAGGTATGTATGTATATACATGTGCATAAAAGAATGCGGAAAAAGGGATATGAAAAAAAGAAGGAAGATTATTTCTGTTCGAGGAATTACGCTTCGATAGAGAAAATAAGAAGAGAGAGAATGTTGAAACTGGAAAAGTAAAACGTGAAGGAAATGTTATATACGAGAGGATTGAATATGCAAATAAATCAGTATTACGATGAAAGTACAGAATTTGCGTTACGCCGTGTATCTCCCGTGAGCTGAAACAACGGTTGGGAAGACGGAAGTCCGAAAAAGTAGACTTGCAAATTAAAAACGTGCGGCATTATCTGTGCACGTGCATACGGATGTAGGTACATAGGAAACGTAGAAAGTAGTCTGGACAGACCAGCTGACGCTTTTTTGAATGAATAAATTGTCTGAAAAATTGCGAACAAATTTAAAATATGAAATATGTTGGAAATTTGGTTGTATGTTGTAAAGATAAGTGTATAGTTGAAATATTTGCTATTATTTTTCAATTAAAATTCATACACATCATTCATGAATTTTGTGAAACGTAAAGATAGAGCAAAATTGATAAGTGAAAAATAAGGAACTCCTTGCGGTCGTGCATAATAATATACATTTTATCATATAATATATAATATATTTATATATAGCAGTACGAAACACGAGAGGAATAATGAGTCCGAAATTAATTGCTTAAAAAAGTGCCGAATCAAGAACGTCGTTGACTCGATCCCACGGATTTGAGGTAACACCGAGTAAAATCCGCTCTGGGAGTTTCGAAGGCTGTAGCTGCAGTTAGCAGAAATTACGCGATAAATTACTATAATACGTGATAGTCGAATAATCTAGATTTGGAATGTCGAACTGACTACTTCGATAAAAGCCTTCTATGTACCAGTAAAATGTATATAACCTTTGGGCTCCAATATATTTGAAATATCGATTCATTCAAGGCTTATTCCGTTAAATCGATATATTTGTGTGTGTGTGTTTATATATATATATTGTTCCCTGAAAACACAGGATATTGGCGATACAAACGTTTTTCAATGAACGTTGTAAAACGAGTATACGACCCAGATAAATGAAAAAAAAAAAAACGGGCGATGAAAAGTGCCAAGAGACATCTCCCTACCACTCTTTTCTCTTTCCTACTTTCATCTACCTTCACAGGCATCCGATCTCCATCTCGTTATGTCGCGAAACAGGACCGACTCGCGTCCCACGCTTTTTGGTGTTGAACCGCGAGAACACTCGAGAGGATGATATGTATCTTTTCACCATCATTTTTTTTCTTCTTTCAGAGAATATCTTCTCTCTCACCACTCCACGGAAGATGTAAACGTGCATAATCTTCCCGAACGGGTCGATCCCCAAACCAGCCCCTAATCTTTCGATGAGGATCTAGGATATACGCCGGCTTCTCATTCTCTTCGACCGATCGGTGAGTCTTCGTATCCAATATATCTTTTCCTTTGATAATAATTCTTCCTCTGCGATCCGTCGGAAGGTATACAGGGTGTCCGGTTCCAGGTAGTCAAGCGGAGAACTACATGTACACGTCAATGACTTGAATCGAAATGTCTGATACCATTTTTCGAAATTCGACTTAGTTAACGAATTATTAGCTAACAAAGATCGGCCAATCACGGCGATTAGCGACATGTAACGTTGTTTATTGTGGATTGCTCCTTCGATTGCTTCATCTCTTGCCTAGCTGCGAGCTCGAGTGAATCGCTTTCCTTTGCTAATCGCCCTGATTGGCCGATCTTTGTTTGCTAATAATTCGTTAACTAAGTCGAATTTCGAAAAATGGTATTAGACATTTCGATTCAAGTCATTGATATGTACATGTAGTTTTCCGCTTAACCACTTAGAACCGGACACTCTGTATGTTAGGGATTTTGACGCCGAACCGCGAGTAAATCGATTTTTCTTCTTGAACAGGAAAAATCTTGGAAGAGTGTACCGTATGTACTACCTTTTTTCTTTATTTAGCTAGGGGAGCAACAACAAGAGCACCCTGGGGCTTTGAAATCCCGCGCGCGTTGTCTACCGCGAGTATGTTCGGATACGCTATACCACTATCTCGAGAGTAACTTTTTTTTATCGTTATCTCAAGACTCGAACCAAAAGGCCAGGCGATGTTAGCTGGATGGACAGGGTTCGAACGTCGAAAGTGACGTTCACGCTTTTTTACGGTGTTCGTAAAAGTCGTCTCGTAAATTATTTTTGAGGTATATAACCCTCCTTCCTGCGTGCAGTTTTTTCGTCGAATACTGATTAAATCTGGTTAGAATTCGAACGAGATTTTCCGTTAGGTAGGAAGATAAAGGGTGGAGGAGGGAAAAGATTTTTCTGTAATATATAATATTTTTTATAATAATTTTTGGCGAATTTGTCTTGGTGAAACTCTTCATTGCTAAACTTTTATTTTCGATGACAGAAAATGTAGGTATTTGAATTGAAAAGACGACCCTACATGACTTTGGAAAGTCATCGCGGATGAAGACGAGTTACCGTAGACAGATAAAAAGTTTGGTCGAGCTAATCGAATTGTATGATCGTTCCCTTATGCTGAAAGTAAGAAATAATGTTTTTTCCACGTAAGAAAATGTCCTTAAATTGGAAATACGACACTTGTACTTTTTCACTCACAAAGCACTCACACTTTCGTTTGCTTTTAGCTGATTATAATAAATATTACATGGTCGTGCGATAATCTAGAAAATGACGGTGCGTGATCCGTGAAGACACTGTACTACGAGTCGAAGTGAATCGATAAGATCGATCGATCGTTCATTTTTTTTTCGCCCCTCGTTCCCTACTGTCTACCACTCACAGAGAAAAGGAAGATTCTCGGGGAGAGGAAATCCCAACGGCTCCGCTTTGATTAATCTCCCGTAAAACGCTCTGTCACGATCGACGGCCACGTCGACGTTATTTCGAATTCTTTCCAATCATTTTCTAATATGATTTGTTTAAGTCAAATATCGATAAGTTCGTTGAACCTGAAATTCCTTTTTACGACAGGATGAATTCGAAATATTCATTGAATGGTCGAGACTCGAGTGAATGGAGAACACAAAGAATTTTGTTAAATAAAATTTTATCCATTAGCTCTTTTACGAATACTTTCTTCGAACCAAACAAATTTTCGAAGAACCAACCTTCTCCAAAAAAAAAAAAAAATATAACCTCGACGAGCTAATTAGAAGCAGTTCAGTTTAGAGCTTCTCGAGATTTTCCCCGAAAAATTCCGAGTGGGTATTTCGTGAAAGAGGCGAATCTCGTGCTTGCGCGGTTCTTGGGTCGTATAGCAAGCGAATATCGAGCAGATTGGGGAGATAGGCAGCAGTTATTTCACGCAAAGTCGAACAGCGATATCCACATGATCCGTTGCATAGTCGTTCCCGGTACCAATCCTGTTGCGCTTCTCGTGTACGAGTAGATTTCGCCCTTAGCCTTCGGGCGTTCCTACTACGAATAACTTTCGGTCGACCGCGGGGTTAAGTGTTCCAAGGGGGGTTGAGATTCCACTTTAGCAGTATGCTACCATATACCTTAGCCAGAATAAAACTTTATCTTACTCTCTTTTGCTTTTGAGCTAGTAAAAAAAGAAAATAGTAGGACCGGAACTTGCGAGCTGCGAGTACGAAATAGTTCAATGAATTTATTGCATACGGATAGATGGGAAAAGTTGTGAGTTTGAATCGCGATATGACTTTGGCACGATTTAGCTTAATAGAGAGTTTTGTTTAAATTTCTTCGATATCTCTACATCACCGTTTATGGGTTTACGTTTGTATGTGTAATCGAGAATTGGAATCTGATATGAAGTTCTATGATTCATGCTAAAATAGAGGTCCTAGGTTATTTTTTAATAAATATTAAGAGAGGACAAAGGAAATTGTTATGTATGTTTCTATGTTGGGAGAATGTATGAGTAGGTAATCCTTGTATAATATGGACTGGAAATTGTAATAACCTCTTGTATACTAATACGAAACTTTGCATAACATTGATAGAAAGTTTCCATTTTATTGAATACATTGTATGATTGTATGCTTTAACATTTATTTGCTATACAAGATGTTTCTATATCCGATAAGTAAAAGAATAAACATACATTGATATGTATTTTTTGTGACTACATTTTAATATCGAAGAATGTCACGGATATTTGAAATTCGAATTACACATTGATACTTTTCTGGCTAGGTTTCAGAAGTTCGAGTTGTTTCTTTAAAATTTTGATCGTTCCACGGTATCTATCTTTTCTCTCTCTCTCTAAAAATCCCTTCTATTTACTCTATAATCAACGCCAGATTGTCATCGGTGTAACGGAACTTTTATCGCGGACACCTCGTGGTATTTTTCGCTTTAATGGACAACCACGAGGTATAGAATACGTAGCCAGGCTACGGTAATCGATTTTTCTCCCGTAGAACGTAACGTAAATATTTCATCTACTCCATGTGAAATTTCATTAGGTGCGTGTTCTAGACTTGGCTCGAAGGTACGTTAAAAAGCTCGTATTTTTTTGATGCTGTATTGATGGGAAACGCGTTTAGAGAACTAGATATAGGAGTTGTTATAATATTTAATTCCAAAATCCGTAATTAATATTTACAATATTTTTATTTCAAAAAAATTCCAATTTTGCTCCATTACTTTTTTTGTAATAAAGTGAAATCAGCCAAAAAACAATAACTTTTTATCAAGCATCTATAATTTCAATTTATTTATTAGTTTTTTAGACCACATTAAACATTGTTTACTTCATAAATTACACATCCTTCAATTTTATTAAAATAACAATCTCTGTAAAAAATCTTCTACAAAGTACGGTCAACTTTCTTTGAAAAATGAAAAAACATAAAATGAACTTAATAAAATTAACAAAAGTTTGTTTAAAATAACTATCCTCAAAGCAATGGAAAAAAAAACTGAATCGCGTTATGTCGTGTCGCCTATCGTAGGGATCGTATGGATGTGAAATAAATTTCAATTTATCGCGATGAGCTTTCGGAAGCCAATTAGTGGCCTGATTGTGAACCGAAACGTGATTTACATCGATCGAGTTTACCCAGAGAAACCAGCTGGTTATTCCCATCTTATACCTCCATCTCTCGCGAATTCTTATTTTCTCTAATAATAATTCACGCGATCGTGTCGAGATTTTCTAATTCCTTTTACGGATTAGGGTGTCCTTTCTTCCCTTTGGGAGAATTCTTCGTCAGACGAGGCGTCTAATTGTTGAACAATTCGTAGGCGTTCTCTCGTTAATGCGATCCAGACGCCCGCTGCGTTAAGTGTACCTAGCTCCGAAGGTTGTCCTTCGATAACGAACGACACGAGGGATGCTCGAATTACCCTGCGGGGAAACGCAATTTCTTCGTTCGCGTTTAGGCGCCGCCATCATGTATTAGCTGTCTTTCGTGGAAATCTTCACGGACGTCCAAAGAAGAAGAGAATAGAGATTTCTTCCATTCTTTTCTTTCTGTCCTTTTTTATTATCTTCCTCTCTCCTTTTTTCTGCTTGTCTCGAAAAGCTCGAAGGATCGTTCGAGTAACACCGAAGATTTATAAGAGAACGATATCGTGAGATGGAATGATTCTGCGAGGATTGCCGAGAGAACGGTGTGAATCAATTTTTTGGGTTCTCAGAGACACTTCGATATTTGCTGGGTGACGTGAGATAAAAAATTTACAGTTCTCGTGGAAATGTTTTTCAATCTTTCGTATTTTTACGTTCGTGAAAGAAGTCTGTGAAATCAGGAGACGATAGTATTGGAAGGTTAATATTTTTTTATCGAGAGATCAATTTCTATCAAGAACAATAACCTTAATAACGAGAATATCACATGTTTATAAATAATTCCTCAATTCGAAAAGATCAAAATTCAGCCTAAATTTTATCAAGATTCATTACTTACTATCACCATAGAAATTTGTCCCTGTTGCTCAAAATCTCTTTTAGGAAAATAATTAAAAAATTTGTCAATACCCATCAGCCTAAAAAATTTTTATCAAATCGATCACTCACAGCCTCCAACATTTGGATCCCGAAACGTCCCCACGTATTAATTCTGTCGACGACGTTTGCGTATCGATCACCTTTATGACATCACGATGTAAATTAATAAAAGCCAATAAATCAATCGCTTTACATACGACGATACCTACTACGAGGTTGGGAAATTGTAACGAACGAGAAGGACATCCAACCGTGTGACAAAATGAAAAAAAGGGAATCTAAAGCATCGCGAAGATGTTGCATCTGTTTTTAGAGTAAATACCATGATCTACGCGGGTGTTTACACGCGAGTAGAGCACACTGTTTGCACCGGCCAAACATGTCCGTTTCGTTGCAGATGAATCGTTACGAGTGCAACGTAAGCGTTATCACATTTTTTTTTCCTTTTATTTTTTTTCAACCACGAATATTCCCAGTAGAAAAGTCAAATGATATTTCCATTTGACAATCAATAAAAAATTTTTTAGAAATCGCGACGATCGACGCACGAACACCGGACAATCGTAAAGCGTTCGTTTTATAGCCAGTCCTATCTGAACGGAAGTCGATAGGAATGAGTTCGCGAGATACGCATGGCATGCAATCTGGTGTCGTTCGGATCTGTCGAGGAACCGTATATTTTGCGTTGCATAATTTTAATGTTGGAAAATAACGCTTCTGGACTTCTAGCTTATACTGCCTACGCGTTATGCATAGATTTCCATATTTGAAAGTTAACGCGAACGTGACTAGGATCGTTAATAGTTATATATTAGAGAAGGTGTGAGTTGGAACGACAGAAGTAGCGGCAGTAGCAGCCACCCAAGCAGTACCAGCAACCACTATTCGGTAACCTTGATCCTTTAGGTATTTATAGAATATTCGAACGAAAATCTCGGACCTGTCTGGCCTTTTTCGCTTCGACGGATCGCAACGGGGTCCTTTCTCTCTATCTTTTTCTTTTTATAATATTATCTCGGCATCTACCCTTTATTTTTATATCTTTGTGGTAATATTTTTTCAGTTATTTATTTATTTTTTGTTTAATAGATCGTATTGCAAATATTCTGTATATTATTTTGCGTGGATAAAATAATTGTACCTCGATAATCGAGAAACGTAACAAAAGTATTTCGATAAAAATGTTCAACAAAAAAAATTTCATACGTTCGAACGTTTGAAATATTTTTTCAAAAGAAACACGATACTTCGAGCACGAAATATAAATACATTTGCTAAAACAAAACTGTATCTTTATCTCTTCCGTTGCAACGGAAAGGTATTAATGAATTGGAGCGACCACTTCAGACAGCTCGATGGGAATAAAACAACACCTACTTTATCGTCTCGAATTTGCAAACGAAATAACTTACGTGCTTTATTTACCATTCGAAATACATATTTCACTTGCAGTCGTCGCATTGTGTTTTTTTTTTTCACGGAGATACACTAGAAGGAAGTTTCATCAATCAGAGGCAGATGGATTCTCTCTATCTATCTTTCCGTATATTAGGGAGCGGTCAAGGTTACGTCGCGATATTGACAATCCGTCGAGTAGAACGGGTCACCTATGAATAACGTCCTGAATTTTGGTCCCCTTTAAGATTTATTCCGGTCAGTTTCGGTGTCTTAAAGGGATTTACAACGGGCGACGGTCGTGTGAATTTATTATGCGACATCGTTTTCTCTCTCACTCTTCGTTTCCCACTTGCTAAAACGAGCGAAGTATCCATCCTTTTCTAGCTCCCTTTTTCTTCTTCAAATATTCATAAGAGGCAAAAAAACGATCGGATCGGTGTCACGCGTAAAGCATGAAAACGTTCGTCACATTTTTGCACGCTACAAACGAAAAAATTTGCATAATTATCGATTTACCCGAGTATTTTTCTACCATTATTTCTCTTCTTCTTTCTTTTTAATCAATAACACAGCTCGTTAAAAACGCCGATCGATGTTCCCGATCGTTTATACACAGGAGAGTAAAGATTTGCATCGCGCAAAGTTGGCTAACTAGCGTAATTTCGCTGTTTACATAAACTACTACTCAATATTTATTCGAGCAGGCTCATTCTCTTTGCAGGGGCTTTCGCGAGGCCATCGAAACCATCACGATCATTAGCGAGCTATCTACTTTTCGTAGCGTATTCGTTTGTTCGTTCTTGGCCGAGAATTGGGTCGACTCGGAGACCTCTTCTGGAAGAAAGAAATTAGAGAAAAGAATTCGAGATTTTACGATCATTTTTCAAACCGATCGATCGGTTTCCTTGAAATAAAACTGTATCGATGATCGTGAAACTGTGTTAAGTCGATTATACGCTAACGAAATATTCGTAAATTTTTATAACAACATTAGTGATCAATTCGTATATATAATGATCGATGTGTAATACGATAATTTATGCAAGATATAATATTAATGAGGTATGCAATCTCAGGATATGTTCTGGTAATTATAACAAGCATGAAACGTTATACAAACGTATGATAATAAATCCTTGTTACGTGAGTTAAAGTCACGTCAAATTGAATAGTACCTATATAAAAAGGTTTTTTTTTTCTTTTATACGTGACAAAAATTGTTAGATAAATCACTAATTTGAATATTTATCGTATCACACCCCCACACGCTATAAAGGATTCCTATATAGACCACGTGGCTTACGATTTATGTAGAACGTCGAACGAACATCGACGAGTTTATTTCCTTCACATTTGATCGAATATGTTTATTGCTCTTGGCACGCGAGGTAACAACGTGAAATTTGTACGTTCATAGCCCATGAAAGACAATTTCACGTTCGTAATGCGTGTCGGTAACCTCTCGTAGCAGAAACACAACACTATGGTCTCTCTTCTCATCGTGTCGGTATAACGACGAGCGAGACGTCACGGTGCGTTACGTCGCGTCATGAAATATTTCCTCCTGGGAAATAAAAAGGAGTTGTAAAAATCGATTTGGATTCGCGTGACCGACATTCCGGGGGTTGCTCGGGTGAGCTCCGTCAAACGGTTATAATCTTAACCCTTGCGCCCGTTATGGAAATTTCATCGGATATGATATAATGCCGGCGGCGATCGAATATGTTCGGCACGTATTTGTAAATAAAATTGATAGAATATATACTGGCGAAGAGGGTGCTTTTCGCAACCGAAACCACTTCGATAACTTCGTGTTCATTGAGTTTGACAACAAATATTTCGAACACGTAGCGAGTAATTCGGAAAAGGGATTATACGACGAATGGATGGAATTTTTTTTTATCGTTCGTAGTTTGATGAAATTTTTGTGTTTCTTTTTCTAATGGAATTTTAGATTCTTTTGTAGAATTATATTGTGATGTGTTCAAGGATGTTAAATAATGATCAAAGAATGTATAATAATCTCTTTTAGATAAATCAAGTGAAGAACTTATGTTTTATCAAATTTAACCTATCATAATAAATGGTACACTTTTTTAAAGTTATTAACTCCTATTAAAAAAAAAAAAGATTATAAAATTTAACCGAGGCTTAGACGAGCAACGAGCTTTCAAGAATCTCTAGAAATAATTTTTTTAAATCGTGAGAACAGTTCGCTTTCTAGATTATTTGGACTATACTACGGTGAATCTTTAAAAAATGCGGGATTTTGTTAATAACATTCTCTGGTGCAGGCAATATTTATCATTGTACCCAAAGGCCATCGTGTGTGCTTCGTACAGAATAGAAAAATATTCGAGAAATTCTACATACATTTACATCCTTCTTCGGGGATTCTCCACTGTGACCCAAGTCTCAAACTCGTATATAATTTTCGAATGTACCACCTTGCGATAGAGGTTATCAAATTTTAATGAAAAAAAAGCAACTTTTATTTTGTGTAGTACTAAAAAGACAGTAATAAGAATATTTTTTTATTGTTATTTGCAAAAGAATACATAAGAATTTAAAATTAAATACCGCAAGGTGTACCGTACGGTCCTTCGTCTTTTTTGCGAAGCAAACCGAAACGTTGCGTACGTTTGTCGCATACAAAATTTTCCTGCACTACTTCGGTGAATGGAAAACGTCATTTTCGACCTTTTTTCAAACGTGACCGGTATTTGAAATATTTTTCTTCAGTATATATTTCATGTCGCGAAGGGACATTCGAATTCGCAAGTATTTACCTTACTTACGGAGAAGGGAAAACACGTTTCATAAATGGAGAATCGGAAACGGCAACGCTCTTTCGATTTACTCTCTATATTAAAATGTATTCTCATATGACACATATGAAAATTTGAATGGCGAGATACATATAGTAAAACCTCGATTATCGGAACTAATTGTGTTCGTGAAAATCGAACGACTCACGTTATAACTAAATTTCACATGAAATAAAAGCTTGTAAAATTACTATTTTTTTACATATTACCCGTTTAATTCATCTGTTCTCCCAATCTTACTGTCTTGCTAAATTGCAAATTTTTAAAAATGTTAATTAGAGATAAAAACAAATTTAAGTTTATACCCCATATGTATAGTTACAAAATTATACTTTTCATAGCTAAACTCTTTTTTAAAAACCTACAATTTTTACATTTTTAAAGATTTACCTATCATAATTTCCTTTAAACGACAGCCCTAAACAACAGTGTCACTTCTGAATTCCCCTCTTTCCCTAAACGGTTCATTTCAAAGGTTAATGCTTCGATGATAATCGATGAGATTGTCGAAGCAAGTATGACGACGATGTCGCACGATTCTACGTAATTAGGCATTAGACCACGGTGTTATCATGATCAGATCGTCACGATTATAGTGCATTGTCGTGGATCGAAGGATACGAATTGTGACGGCGTCTATCCCATTGAAGTGTTCAGACATAGTCTTGCCGCAATTGCTCGATGCGTGGACGTAGGTGGGATGTGTGTTAACTGGGAGGTCGATAAATTAGAAAGGAGGTCAAACGAAAAGTTATCATGGACTCCTCGTGAAAAGAGGATCACGAGCTTTTCAGTCGAAGAAAATGATATCCTTCCTTAATCATACCCTCGCAACTCAAACTTTCCTCTTACCAATTCGTATCTTGGCACGTAAAATGAACGTTCGAAACTGTTAAGAACCGAGTGCAACGACCGTCTTATTTCAATCCTGTTTGTTGTTTGCCATTGACCAGGGTTCCAGACTTCTTCTCCTATTGTTGACGCGATTCCAAATGTACCTATCTACAGTTTAAGTACACGAAGATGTCGTGTGTCACGCAAACGTTGCACTATAATACCTACCACAAAGATGGAAGCAATAGAACAACGATCGTTTCGCGATACGTATTGCGTTTAAATGTCCTCGGATAGCTCATTGAAAGTGCTTTCAACTCGAGACGAACGTAGTCAAGATCTGTCTGGCTTATCTCTCGTTTAAAAGATAATCTTTATGGGATACAAGTGTATCTCACTGATAATTCTGATTTTTAGGCCGAAGTTTTTTTTCCAGGAAAATTCTGCGAGGTTACAGAGGCCATTAAGTCGATTGGGATAGAGATCGTAATTGTATCGATAAATTCGAGCGTTCGTCATTACCGATTCACTCGTTTATTTCCAATGCTATTAGTAGACGCGAATTATTTCGAGGCGCGATAGCGTCGATCGATTTTAAATTCAGAATGGTGGATGAAGTAGAAAGGGAGGAATTCCGTAGAGAGAAAGAAAGAAAGAAAGAAATGAAATCGAATTTGCGTAAATTAGGTGATCTATATACGCGGCTTGTTATTCCAAGCCATTTGTCTTACGGGGACGGCAAATGATGCATCGCGTGAACGAGCAGGAGAAGTTTTTTGATCCTTTTAAGGGCACTTACTATGCGTCTCATTTTAGCATGATTTTCATCCCTAAGGATATCGTAAAATGAACTTTATTCTCTCTCTCTCTCTCGGGAAACAGTAAGTACACTTTTATATTCACAAAAAAAAAAAAAAGAAAACGTCGTACCAACCAAGAGAATATTATTATTCCCTGTTTCATTCATAAACTCCTACATTCATTGAGCTCAAAGACAGATCACCGACAGAACTGACATCCGACGTATACAAATGGACACCTTCTAATAACCGTGCTGCAACCGACTCTGCAAGACACTCGTGACAAACGATTGCGTCCGCGGGTTAGCTCGAGTTAAGTTTCTCCTTCCGTCAGTCTGGATCCACGCCAAAAGCGAGTTCGGTTTGTCGAAGCGAGTCGAGTTATCGTCGATTAGCGAGAAGAGTCCAACATCTGGACGCATCGATCGTTTTTGTCAACCAAGCGGACGTTTCTTTTTTTTTTAATAGAATTTTGTTCGAGTTTTTCGTCAATCTCGTACGTGTATATGCTGTGTCCAAAACTTGTAGTTTCTTTTGGAATTTCGACTTTTCCTTTTATTTTCTACCTGACGCCAAAAAGGTATGGATCAATGACACGAAAGCCGCGAGCATGGTAAACGCGCATACGTATCTACATAGGTATACCGTTTTGATTCCACGAACCGGTCTGATTTAGATCGAGCGTAACTACTAGCAGCAGCACGTAGCGAGGTGAAACCGTGTTCGAACTGGCTGAGTGCAGCAAAACTCGAATAGTTCGAATAGTTACGAGACTTTTAAATCGTAGGTCAAAAGCGAGGAAGCTATGGTCGGTTTTATTCCAAATCATTTTTCTTGCAGTATATTCCGATAGAAACTTTTCGACGTTTCTAACAATGGTCTTTACTTTAATCGAATGAAGTTTTGTTTAAAGATGGAAGTTTAATGAAATTTTTTTCATTTTCTAGCGGAATTTTAGCAATTATAAAAATTATACTCTACTTGTTCTGAAAATGTCAAGTAAAATGTCATTTAGTTTCAGTTAACCTTTCGTGTACCAGGTGACTAAAAAGCCTGTACTAGGTGGGGTGTGACATACCCAAAAATGTAAGATGTAATAAAACTAGTTTGTTTCAATTATTTGAGTGTTTTGTTTATGGAAACATATTTGTACATTGTAATCAATAGGTTTAAATAAAAAAACGAAGTAATTTAATATTTTTATTAGTTTTATCAATAAAAGAACAGAAACATTTTTCAAATAATTACGAATTTTCGAGGACTGGGGTGTGTCATACCCCACATAGTACACGAAAGGTTAATAAATGTTCGGTGTTAAATCGAAATATTTCTTCTTTGAAGTATCAAGCTTTTAACGCCAAAGTTACAGTCCCGCGAACTTCAGCTATTTCGTTTCGTAAGGATTCAGACAAATTAAATTATTATTTATGATTCCACTTGTGCTTTTTATGAATCGTAAATTTAGGTCTGAAATTTATTCTTCTTACAAACTACAAGACAAGCCACGGATAAAGTCATAAAAAAAAATGTCGACGCATTCAAAAGACAAAGTCCAATCCCCAAAACGAATTCAATCGATTCTCCTTTCATCACAAATTTCCTTTCACAGAAAACAGCTACTACCCTTACGAGACCACTACTTTTTCCCTCTTGCCGTACTTTTATCTAATAAAAACCATGCACGACGTTCAAAGTATTCACAGTGGATTTTTCCATTTGCTCTCGTGGAATATCGTCCAACTGCGTCCGCCTGGTCGCTTCACCACTTTAACTACTACTACTACTGGACGTGGAAGGATACGAGGATACCAAGAGAGAGAAAGAAGGGACAGAAACTTCAATGAAAAACGTCGCATAAGTATAGTGACACAGTGAGAGGATTCAATGCTCGCGATCATGGAACGTCATGATATAGATAGGACACCGAGAAGTCTATTCCCTCGACTATGGCTGGTCACGTTTGACCGTAGCCTTCCTGTGCTCGTGTAATACGATTTCCTGGTATATCTATATCCATTAGACCGGGTACTTTCGTTTGATTATGAGTCTGCCTGCTCGGTTGGTATATATGTATCGTACATATACGTATTTTACCTAGTCACCTACCTACAATATGACCGTTAAGGTATGTATGTCTCAAAGAGCGTACACCTCTTTTACGGGACACCTTATCGACGTTGCATTAATGTCTCGCGTGTTAAGAAGGAAAACGTCGCCATCGTCGTTCTACTTGTCGTCATGGTCGTCGTTGTTGTCGATCGATCGTACCTCTGACATCGTTTTAGGATTTCCCACTTCGTGCTTCAAAACCGATATACCCTTCTTATTTACACCTCATCGAACCTTTTGCCTACCGCAACGATTTTCCTACCCGAAGGAGATCGCGTTATCTCATAGATGTGTCACGTTCGACGTCTGCCAAAGCATGACCCCGTATTTCACTCGTGAAAGAAGAAGTTTCCTGACTTCTCTTTCTAACTTTTTCTGACAAGAATCATTCACGTATGTGATCGTTGTGGTTCTCTATAGAATTGGTGGCTATCGATCTACCTTTGTTTCGTGGTACTAATTAGAAAATTTTGTCTCCGTCAGCATGGAAGAAAGTGGAATTAATGAATCCGATAAGTAGGATCGGATATCTTCGAGAAAACGACGTTGTTGAAAGCTCGTTTATCCTTCACGCGTACCTTTTCTATTGTCTCACAGCTCTTTATTTTCAACGTCGGTCGTTAGAACCTCTTTCTCTCTTTTTCGTTATCTTTTTAGATCTCTGGTTTGCCCGTGACAAAAGATCGCGTTTTAACTGGCACCGTATACGAAGTGTTCTCCATTGTGTGTTCTAAACCTTGTCACCTGATTCTTAATAGTAGTAAAAGCAAGAACCAAACGTGTGTATAATCCAAAGCTCTATCAACTTTTTAAGATTATCTTATGATGCAAAGCACGATTATCGTGGTATCGTATCTTAATACTATTCGCTTGTCGTGATCAACGCTTTACGCGAGATAGCCGCGATTCGATTCAAGAGAAACAGAGAGATTTACCGTCAGTGATATCAGCATCCGCATCGATGTTCTATCGCGCGCAATCGCTGACAACGTAACGTTAATATACCTTGAGCCAGCTAATACATCTCTCTCGTTGCCTATCTATCTCTATCGTGTTGTTCCTAATACTTGTAATTAATAACGTTGATCACGTTCTCGGTGAAACTTGCAAACGAAATTATTCCCCTTTATGCTTCCCAGTATTTTGCTATTATCTATAGGTACTCTTATTTGTATTATGAATATTTTTCTTAAAATTATAAATTTTTGTGAAATATACAACGTGAGTTGAAATTGAAGATTAACTTTGGAAGAAAAATTTGGATAAAAATTGACAGTATCGGTGATTAGGGTTTTCTGACTTTTTATAGTGCATCAATTTGTCTAAATTTTGTCACAATTTAACCCCTTGCCTTATGATTTAATTTGACACGCAATGAAACTAGTATTAGAAATTGAGAAAAAGAACGAATGTAGTTACAAGCAATACAGTTCGAAAACTTGCACAAAGACTAACAAACACTAAAGAATTCCAAAAAATAAATTCATTAAAATTGAACCATGTACAACTCATGCTTCACATGTTTGCACCACGGGTCTCACACGATATTATAAAGCAAGGAGTTAAGGACATTTAATTTAAGAAAAAATATAGATAAGTATATAAATTTAAACATTCACATCATTTTTTAATTTTTAACTTCATTTACTACTTCTATGTTTACTATTACCATTATTAATATAATTTTTATTTTTTTCAAGTTACGTGTACCTCATTGGTCTTATTCATTCAACCTCGCTACTTTAATTTTCCGTAGCAATAAATTCTAGTCCTCTTTCCTTTGATTCTCTTGATCTCTGTTCGTCACAATTCATGTCATATCTCGCGCGTAAATTTACACGAGTTCCGCTAACTCCAACCAGTCGTCAACCGGCATCTCGCACGGTACACACGCGCGTCCGCGACAACTACCCAGAGTTTGTCGTTTTCGGTGGTACTCGACGGTGGGATTTGCGGGCTTCGTTCGTCGAGCGCCATTTCGCGTTTCTAACGATGTTAAATTCACCGGGATCCCAAGTGGCGTCACCTCCTCCCTCTCTCTCTATTTCACTCTCACTCACTTTCTTTCTCTCTCTCTCTATTTCTAATCTCCGCCATCCTACACCTCGGAGAACCGAGATCGAGCAAGTTCCAAGCGCCATTTTGTATACCTCCGCGTTCATGTAATGGGCTTCGCACAACTCGAGGACACCTCATTCAAGTAGATATCCCAGCTAACGTGTCCTGGCTCAAGTGACAAAAAAAATAGTTATTTTCGGGTTTTTTTTTCTAACTACTAGGGATTTGGCACGGTTAGCTTAAGGTATATGTTTGAAGTTAACCTATTTCTTCCCAAGGTAAATTTACTATATGAAAAATGGTAGATTTGGGTGATATTAAGAATTTGATTGAACAAGTTACAAGATTGGAAATATAGCAAGAAAAATGTGTTGAAGTCACTTGATGGGAAAAATATGTTTTCTTAGTTGGTTCTAAAGGAGATATTTGACGAAGAAAATGATTATAAGAACATTAATTGTCAAACTTCGAAGAACTCTAGATCCACTAATTTTGTTAATTAAAACATAAAATTTGATAAAACAAGCTTAGAAATCTTTAAGTTTGATGAAAAGCTTCCACAAAGTACGATATCTTCTTAAACAGTTTTAAGGGGGACCGTCACACTCGTTCGATTGACGATTCATTAAGACGTTCGTTACCCGTAACGACGTTCCTTTTTCTCTCTTCCTTTTTCTTCTTACTTCTTTCTTTTTCCTCTCTTCCTTTTTACTTCCAAGATTTCAGGAAGTCGACGCGGCCAACGTTCGTCACGTTTTTCGTGCACGGAACACATTTTCGTGACGGCGAATTTTCTACGATAAGTAATTAATCCGTGGGGCCCCCGTGAAGCACGGACGAGTGGACGGGTGCAGATCGTACCGAAGTTAAAAAGTATCGATTTCGGTGTATTCCACACGCGACGACCGTCTGTACACAACGCGTGATACCCAAGCGTTAAAATGGTAAAGTGCTCGAAATTTAGTTGCCGAGTCTGAAATGTTTGATCAACGTCGATTTCGTTTAAACAGTGAACCATTTCCATAATTTAACATGTAAAAAGCCAAAAATTCCATTATTCTGTAATACGATCATTTTTATGCACATTGCCAAAAAACCACACAAATTTTTGCTACTCTTTTATTCAAGATAATCGTAACGAAAAAACATTTGTCGATACTTCGATCACGAATCCTTGCATTTTTTACTTACAATCCACCTGTCGACCAACCATTCGCTCCTGAAGTCCCGAATACATTTTTTAACACCCTATATGCCTTCGTGTAAAATCGAGCTACCGAAGTGCGTTGAAAAAAGTAAAAAGAGAAGCAGCAGGGTTTACATGTCGGGGGAATAAAATATATAGGTACCGTGAAATTTATCTCGGGCTGAAAAATGGCACGAGCGGGGGCCCTTGTATCCCTCGTAATTTTGTCGTTCTCCATTAATTTCTTCTACCATCTCGTAAGCACTCGTGTTCTTCTCCTTAAGAAACTCGCTATCTCTATCTTTCTTAAACAGACATATGTTGTCTCTTCTTTTCACACATAGGTACACATATAAGCATATACAGGGTGTCCGGTTCCATGTAGTCAAGCGGAGGACTACATGTACACATCAATGACTTGAATCAAAATGTCTAATACCATTTTTCGAAATTCGACTTAGTTAACAAATTATTAACTAACAAAGATCGGTCAATAACGGCGATTAGCAAAGAAAGGTGGTTTGTCGTGATTGGTCGATCTTTGTTAGTTAATAACTATTTAACTGAGACAAATTTTGGAAAATATTATTAGACTTTTCGATTGAAGTCATTGATACGTACATGTAGTCTTTTGCTTGACTACATGGAACCGGACACCCTGTATACCTACTCATCCTCCCTCTTTCTGAAATATTTTTACTCACTTTTTTTCACTCTATCTCTGTCACATAGATATTTCCACTCATTTATATCCGGTTTCTATCTTTCTCATACCAACATCCTCTTTTGCATACTCAATCATTTTCTCTCTCTCTCGTTTTAGAATTGCGTAAAGCTCGAGAATTAATTACGTTGCCTTGTCCTTTGTTACGGTATATGTTCGCGAGAAAGAGAGAGAGTAAAACACTCGATCCACACCTACTAAATTTCTCGAAACAGGTACGTGTGTAAGCCTCGCGGCTATAGGTTATTCCCACAGGGATTGCAGAACTTATTTTCTCCATATATGGAGCCAAGCCAGTCAACGAGGGTTGGTAAGGGCGGTAGTGATACCAACGTGGTTGAGGATGAGAAAGAAGACTGGTCGACTGGTCTGCTCGAGAGTCAGGATGGAAAGTCGTTCTATTTTATTATTAATTTTTTGCGAGACCACATGCGACACTCGCCTCGTTTCGAAGTTGGATAATAACCGCTTCCTCCGGTCCCCGTAGTCCGGAACTTGCGTTCTTCTTTATTCAATTTTTGTCTCGTCGAGTGCTCTATTTGTTTTCATCGTCGAATTTTTAACGATCGTGCTGTGGTTATAGCAATCCTATTCTTTTCCTGTTGCAAGCTTTCTTTCGTATTACTCTGGAAAATGAAGCCGAATTTTAATTTACGATTCGATGGTAGGTATCGCGTGGAGCGATGATTAATCGGGAGCACGTGGAAGTGAGTTGTTCATTTGTCAAATCGATTAGTCTGTGAAAGACAAAGTAGAGAAAATATTTAAATATGAAAAGTATCAATCGAGGGTTTTTTGTACTACAATTTTTAATATTAAAAATGTGGAATTCGTGAGTTTGGACTCGATTAATGATCATATATATTGAATGTCTTTACTATAGGTAATAATGGGCGTTTGTTTAACCTAAAAATTAATTATAACGATCATGGATATTTGTTCATTCATTCAATCACGATTCTCAAGCAAATAAGTATGATTAGAAATTTATTATCGATCGATACTTGACGTTCAAATATTCCTGTCTACGTCCCACCGTATCGTAAATTCGTAGCAAGGTTTTACATAAATCTTGAAAGACCCCCCTTGGACAGGGAACATTTCTTTAAAGAATCATCTCACTATGTGGAAAGGATGGCTTAGGAAGGGGCCTCTTATCCTTTAAACCTTGCCGCAAATACGGGCGAACGATGTGAAAAGTGGTGTGGCTTATCGTCCGACAAGTTGGATCCGTAGACGCAAGATGATTCGCCATTGGCGAATGCGCAAAAACGGACTTGGCTATCCTTTTTTTCGGGCCAACGGAAAATCTCTTTATTGAATGGGATCCTAGCGATGATCCTGTGAAAAAACTAAGTACGTTTTTGAGATATTTTTGGAAGGTATATATACGACCGAGAAATAGCTTTCATAAATTTAAGGTAGAAAATCAGTAGTCAAAGTGAAAGTTAGCTGGGAAAATACACAATAAAACACGTAAAAAAATGGATTTCAAATTTTATAAGAATTTATTATTTATTCCATGTTAAAAAACTGTTCTGCTTTCAATGAAATGATGTGCTGAAATTGCCAGTGTTAATAATATACACTATACGGTATTTAATATTAAATAAGCCGTAGGATTTGTTTCCTGTTTGCGTAAATATTTATAAAGTTATTCCCGGATTTTCTAAAACCTCTAAAGGAACTTTAGCTTGCATAAATTTGCATAGACCGCAAAAAATGTTCCGAACTTTCCGAAGCCGTTATCTTTCGCGGAATATTCCGAAATAATATCTAGCCTTTCCCAAATATTCCAATAATTGTATTCGGCTATTTAAGTTTACTCTTCGATATTATTAATTAATGAAGAAACGTAGAATATCGCGCTTCTTACGATATTTTTACGAAAAAAAGCGTTGAAATACGCTCATTATTCTAAAATTAAATGAAAGATCATTTTTCGTTTGTTTTTTTAGCGTTAACGAGGCAGCCATTAAAAAATAATAATTGCCATTCTAGAAATTCTGATCTCAACCGATATGAATAAACCACGTTCGATTATTTTTTTTATTTTTCTTCCACAGTGCAACGTGAAATTGATATTACGCGGACTTTCATCTCTCGTCTCTTCTCTCTTTCTTTTTCTCTCTATCGCTTTCGGCTCTCTCTTTTTAAAAGCTAGCACAAGGGCTCACCGTGGTAGCCGGCGGTTAAAGCGCGAGTGGTTAATAATTGCGGAGACCGACGAGAGAGAGAGAAGAATAGGGTACCGGCAAAGTCCTAACTTCCGAACAATGGAAGAAGCTTGCGAGCTTTAAAACTTGCGAGCATTGGAAAGTCGTGCGATGTTGGTCACGTTTATCGCGCTTACCGCTATCATTTTGATTATTACGATTATTTCCTTGCTTTTTTTGTGTCTCCCACTTCTCTGAAAAAATGAAATTTCTGTTTTTCTCCCTCGAAAAAGTAATAGTCCGTTAACGAGATATTTTAATTTAAAACGCTAAATAATTTTTTGTGAGACATTCAGATCGATAAAATCGTTAATTGATTTCTCAATCGTCCTGCACAATTTCGAACAACTTCTTTTCTTCTTTTCTTATCTCTCAACGTTTAGGGAAAACGTTTCTACGAACGTACATGAAAGAAACCTTCCTCAAGGGACGCGTTACCTTTGTAACCGATAATTATTAAGCTTTCGAGTTTTTTACCCTCACACGCGAGTACTCACATATAAATCAACGTAGACTTTATCAGTTCTTTAATTTCCTCGTTTTTACTTTTTACATTAATAAAAAAAAACGAATGAGGAACAGAAGGGGTATAAAATTGTAGGTCCCTGTACGTAATCTCGAGTGGGTTCCGTCAAGGCGGATCAAAGCAATGTAAACAGTACTCTTTTTCCGGTAAGTGATTCGCCGTGAGTTCCATTAAAGGGACTTGTGTTATTCGAAACCCCAATAGCCGTGCACACAAGAGGGATATTTATGCAGGATTATTATTCAGAACGAACGTCCATAAGTAATTCGATAGCTCGTTGCTTGCTCGCTCCGATATAAATGATCCATCATATTATTTATGACTTATCGAGAATTTGTAAGGGTTTTTTTTTTTGCACAAATAAATTATGAATTATTTTTTATATATTATATAAATTATATATTATATATATAATATATAATATTATATATTATAACTATACATTATATAAATTATATATTATATATATTATATTATATATTTTTTATTTTTTAATATCTTGTGTCTCATTAATCCAGGAAATATTTAAAATAATATTTTCTTAGAATAGTTTGAAAAAATGTGAACGCGTCTGAGAGATCTCTTTCGCCCTGCCACTTACAGTATTTCACAATTCCTTCGGACGTGAACTGTACCGGCACATTTCTTGTTACGTAACGTTGCAGGAACAGTCGGTAGCACGAACGTGTAATATGTCTTGCGTTCAAGATCCTTGCTTTCGAGGGAAGGAACGCTCGGATGCATCGGTACAGTAGCACCAAAAAGTATTCCTACGATCTTTACCAAAGCCAAGTTCTTATTTTTTTGGAGTGAGGGGTAGGAGCACAAGTTATGCTTGACTGTTTCCGAAATTGCGAGGAGATTCAAAGGAAATTTCTGGGATTTGTAACATATGGTAGGAATTTGTGAAATAAATGGGATTAGATTTGGATTTATTATTAGGATATTGGGCTATTCGAAATTTGTAAAATAGTAACAAGAGATTATTTGAAGGTGCATTTATTTTATTAAGTTTTCTTACAAGAGCTGAGCATATGGTTTTGTATATTGTGTTATTTGGTATGCTCATGTCCTGTTTATTTTAAAATAAATGTTATAGTATTATAAAGAATCCAATTCTACGATATTGTGCTGGATCACAATCAACTTTATCCATAAACCAACAAAATTGCCATTAAACCATGACATTATAAGTATAAATTATCTAAACCTAATTAATTTCAATCTTATTAGACCAAATTAACAACAGACATATATCTAGTCATCCCTCGATGGTTACCCTAAACGACATAAATCAATAATAACTTTACGAAAGCAAACTTATTCACTGTCAGTTTCCTTCCGAAAATACTCATCTTCCAAAATGGAGGGCCATTAGGTGGATCCAAGAGCGTTTCGTAATTTCAACGAATGTTCCCGTCATCAAAGTAGGACTCCCGTATTCCGGAGATTCTCGAGAAGATCCTAAATTGATTTAGCCGGCTGTGTGTCCGAGAAGCATACAGGATTGGTAGGAAGATAGTAGGGAGCCATGTGGGTCTGAGACCGAACATGTTCGTTATTATCAACGAAACCCGTATAAATTAATTTGAAGATTTCCCGCCTGACTTTGCGGCATATCGATCGATCCTATACAACGGGAGATACAACAACCGGAATCGAACTTACCCTCGTTGGCTTAATGGAGTTACTTTGGTATACATATGTGTGTTTATTAACTACATGTCTCTGTATAAATTTATGTGTACATAAATATATGTACATATATTCTACATACATTGATAGTAATGCGCTTCCTGAGGGTTCGCTGGCTTTGCGGCACATTACCTCGACAAAGCGGTATTTTCCACGTGTGAAGTTCACGATCACGCAGATTGATCGCTCTCTAACGACCCTCCTTACTTGCTTCTTTTCATATTTCTTTCTTTTTTCCCAACGTGGCTATCCATATTTCATTTTATTTTACTTTGTCTCTCCCTGTCTTGTTTTTCTTTTTGACAGGTTTCTTTTTTAAAAGGTTAGTGGTGTAATTAGGTAGAATGGCCGATGTCTTCAGGGAAACGGTTCAAATACAATGGAACGTTCGTTGTAGGAACAGTTATTATTAAAAATGTTATATTATCTTATGATTTTATAACGTTATATTTTCCCTAAATTTGAAGAATTACTTTTATTCAAAACGATCCCATACCCACGTTTAGAAAATAATGTCATTATATCGTGAATTCATGTGTAATATTATTTAATCTTAAAATATGAAGCAACGCTATACACATAGACGTCTAGATTTCGTTATAAACGTTCGTATAGATAAACACTTGAAAAAATCTATCCTTTACGAAAAGCTTTTTGTATTATATTACATTACAGAGCCGATCATCAGTTATTGGCACGATAATAGGTATCGAGCAAACTTACCTTTGGTAATTCGAGGAAAATCGAGTTTCGTGAGTTCGACAGGTAGTGGAGAACGACGTTTCGGTTAGAGAAAAGGGAGAAGAAAGTTACAATACAATTTTCGTAGAATACGAAGAATGGCGATCGACAATATTCTCTATTGACTGTACACCTTGTTCTATAACGAGCAAAGAGTATTCGCTCGAATGATTTCGTCGAGTAAATATGACATGTTAACGACGTTTGTCCTTCGAACCTTTGTGTCTCTCTCGTCTATACGTATATACAGGGTGTCCGCTTCCATGTAGTCAAGTGGAGGACTACATGTACAGATCAATGACTTGAATCGAAATGTTTAATACCATTTTTCGAAATTCGACTTAATTAACGAATTATTAACTAACAAACATCGGCCAATTACGGCGATCAGCGACATGTAACGTTGTTTATTGTGGATTGTTCCTCCTACCGCACCATCTCTTGCCTAGCTGCGAGCTCGAGTGTATCGCCTTTCTTTGGTAATCGCCGTAATTGATCGATCTTTGTTAGTTAATAATTCGTTAACTAAGTCGAATTTCGAAAAATGGTATTAGACATTTCGATTCAAGTCATTGATGTGTACATGTAGTCCTCCGCTTGACTACATGGAAGCGGACACCCTGTATACACATATAGACTTGAGATTCACATTTTTCGGGTATCACAGTCGAACGAACGCGAATCCTATCTCTCGTTGAGAAATTTCACCTTCGAAATTGGGAGACGTTGTCACCCGAACGATTTTCAACGCTCCAAGGAATTTCATCTATCCGTCTCACTCTCTTCTTCTCTATCTATCCTTTGTTGGCAAAAGAGAGAAGAAACACCCATCGAAGAAGCACCCTATTCAACGCCGGTAAACGACCACGTATATAGCCAACATATCTACTTCATGAATTGTTTAAGCAAGTTCCGCTTTACGTTGTCACGAGACTTACGTACGTAAACCACTACCCGTTAGAAACTTTTCCTCAATTGTTTTACGCATGTAGTAGGCTATATCTATGTATGTATGAAGGCAAGGCGTTTGAACGAGGTACGTTATTTAAAAATCTATGAACTTTCGGGATACTAGTTCGAGCCTCGTTGGGCAAAGTGTCTCTCTATATCTCGTTTTTATACTTTCTTCCACTTTTATTCCACCTTACAACTTTTACATTATTATCTCTCAGAAAGTACGTGGCAGAAAGAACTTTTGTCTTTTCCGATATTTTCACTTGTTAAGAAATTAAAGGTTAGAGACGCATGATCATAGGTCAATTTGGATAATAGTGTAATTATGGTCTGTTTTGTCATGAAATGTCATGAAAAGAAATACAGCAATATTTATAAGTACTAGCTAAGACTATATTTAAATCATTGCAAAATTTGTAACATTTAATTCTATAAATTATACCTTTGACTATCTCACTTGAATTCAATTTCACTTAACTTTTCCAAAATTTTATGACCAAATATATAACAATATATAATTAAAATTATTAATAAAGATGCGACGCATCATTGATTTAATATCTTTATGTAACAAGAAAAAGCACAATTTATTTTTTATATTAACTACAGCGATGGTCCACTTTACATTTTTAATGTTCTTTGTTATATAAATCTTTGTTTATTCTATTAGAATTAAATTAAATTTCTAAGAATAAATTCTTTTTTTTATTTCGTATTTATAGTCGCATCAACTACTCGGTTATTATAGAAGAATAAATTCTATTTTATTTAATTTCTAAATTTAACGGTCTCCTTTTCTTAAAATCGTTTCGAACAAGAGACCGTACCTATAAAGGAGAATTAACGTAAACGAGTAACAGCCAGTGACATCGCGTCGCGTTTCACCAGCCGAAATTCTTCCACCTTCTCTCTCTCTCTGTTTCACCGAAATCCATGCCTCGTATATATCGATCGCGCGTACTCGACAACGCCTCGTAAAATACTTCCGTGCACGACGTAACTATATATTTACTATTTCGAAGGGTAACACGTGTACATTTCGCGAAACCTATCGACGAGATTTTATGACTCTCGGATTGGTCCATACCGTTGTAGGAAATACGTTTCGTATATTTCTTACTTTTGATCCGTATTGAAAAATTGTTAAATTCGAGCACAACTCTTCTGAGAACTTTCGAAATTAATTAATAATCAAATAATTTCGTTTCAACGTAATCGTTGGCGATATTACCATCGACTTTATAATACGAGCTCATAACAGCGATATTGGAGAACCTTTCGGCCGTACTATCGCAACCAGCGCCATTTTATCGCCATCAGCTGTTATTAAACGATAAAATAAAACGAGGAGACACTCTTTTTTCTTTCTTTTTCACTTCGGCCGGTTTGTCCCTTGACTTGGAATGAAACGCTAGTGATATACGAAATGAAAGTATAACGTGATCATTTTTATTTGTCTCGAGATTAAGATATTAAAGAAACGAGGAATTTAATCTTTTGTACTCTGAAATCAAGCTGTATAGAATATACGTCACATTGACATTATTTTAATTAAATTCAATGTTCCCATAATTTATACTTTTAATTATCGGGTTGAATCTATTAGAAACTGTAAAGGATTACAAAATTGCTAATACACTGTCACGTGTTAATTAAAGTTTAATTAACAAAAATAATGATCATCTTTCGAACAAATATCTCTAAATTATTCCAGACCAAAAATACATCATAGGAAATACCGAAAATTAAGCAAGGTCAGAAATGTCGAATCGACCAATCTCCACTTGGTCACGTTCCATAAATAACTCAGTAACTACCTTTTAACTCTTTCAAAATGTAAAAACTATTTATAACGTAATCAAATGTTGAAGTATTCAAAGGAAAACTTTCGTTGAAAGAGTATCCAACGATTAGAAAAAAAAAAAAGGAATAACGTTTTTCACGTTAATTGTCTCGTTAATAGAGTCACGAGGAACAACGCGACTGGTAACGTTAGAAGGTAGAGGAGAAGATAGAGATGGAAGCGTATAATGTCGAGGGTGAATTTCTGAGAGAGCACATGGCTCCGAGAGCAATCAAATTACTAGGCTCTAAAGTGCAAGATCGCGCTACATTTGGCCAGAGTTCGGGGTAGTTCGAACTCGTTACCACCTCGCTTTTCTCCCTAGCACATGCTCGTTGCATGCCCTTTCATTAAAAACTCCTTTCTATTGAATCGACACGGGTATGCGAAGGTATAGATGCGCGCGTCGTCGGTACTTCTAAACTGACCTCGCGAAGGTCACCCTCTCTTGAACTCGCTAGACGCTTTATTACCTGAGCGAGAATAAATCCTTTCCGTCCATTCGATTCGACGTTTCCTATTTCCAATATCAACCGCGGTTCTTCTTATTGTTTTGTTGGAATACCGTCAGGATTTTGCTGGAATGGCAAATTTTTCAACGTGAAAATAGAGAGATGGCAAATGGTCAGAATGATTTTCTAAACGGATTGTGACAGTTTAACGCTAAATCGACGGGTCAAATGACTCATACGTTTCTTGTTTCTTGATTTTTTAAATAATAAAAGTTACTTTCGTAGAAATTTATTATCAATAATATTTATTCAATAATATTTCTTTAAGTATTTGTCAAATAAATAAATGGAGTGAAAATATGTATGCCTTTAAGTAGGTTTAGTGTTAAAGGAAAAGTAAGTAATTTTTGTAAGATATAACAAATTTGTAAATAGTGGGTTAAAGAGGATAAAAGATAATGGTCTTTATTTATATTGAACTTGTGACGAAGGTCAAAGGGAGTAAGGATCGTGTAAATAAAAGGACCTCGTATTCTTTCTTAAGCAATGACCTCCTCCACATAAACACGTATTTGCCATGGTAGAACGTTAAAGCGCTTCTACCAGTTAAGAGGTTCGGCTATGTTAGAGACTTCACACCGTAAATCAGTGTAAACGATGGGGTTTTACTAGGCACGTGTTTCCATTACGAAAGAGGAGTAGATCCTGCCTCTTGGAATTCCTATAACGCCTTCGATGAAATCCGTATCCCTTTCTATCTTCTTGTAATGAAAGCTGAAACGTTAACAAGGATCGGACAGCTACAAGAGAAGCAAAATTGTGTGTAGCGTTTTTTAGGGGTTGCTCTGATCACAAGTATGTTGATAATATAATTTTTTCTGTTCATCTGAATTTATTTCTTAAGAGTAAATTGAAATATTGTAACATTCAAGATTATCACGAAAATTGTTTTGCAAAATCTTTTTCGTTAGAAAGAACGATAATGCATTACACACGTTTAACATTCTTAGCTGTGAAATAAAAATTAATGTCTTAAATTCTTTTTCATAAAATACACTAGGATCCTAAAATATTTGTTTAGGATTTCCCAGAATTTCTTCTAACGAATAAAAAAATGAAGCGTTAAAAATTAAGGTAGCTCGACTATTGGAGTATAGCATATAAAAAGGTCTAAAGCTTGACGTGTACAAGTATCATGTAAAAAAAGTAAACGAGATACTCCAAACGTTCGCATATCGTCGAAATGTTTGCTATACCAAGCACGTTAATTTTCTTTTTTACGATCGTCCACGAAATTACCGTTTAATTTACGAATATCGCGATAACGATAAAAAGCATCGAGCTCGCAAGCTTTTATCGAAGTTTTACGGCATTTCGTAGCTACTTCTTACGAGAATACGTAACGAAAGCATTTTCTCGAGAAACAGTTCCTCGAATAACTCCATCATCGATTCGCCGAGCAATGAAGAAAATGGGGGAGGAGAAAGATGAAGGAAGAACGAAAAAGCATTTCGACTACATCGCCGCGGGCCCGTTTGCACTTCCTTCGAGTGTTCAGCTTACCGGAAGCATCGCGAAAACTTTGGAAAAGAACGTGATCGCGAATTCCTCGCGAGTTTCGTCGTATTTCTATCTCTCACCGCTATTACCAGTTACCAACACCGTTATCATCACACTTTCACCATTATCATTAGTAACTACCAGCAAAGAATTTGCTATTACGTGTAGCTAGCTACCTCCCTAAATCAGCAAACTACCTTAGATATTATCTATATCATTTACTCGCATTATTCTTGTCAACAGCTACTTCGATCGATATCGCTAGCAACTTGAGCTATATTATACCTGTTATCAGTAAACTTTGCCAAATATTGCAATTACTGAGTAATATTCTATCACCAATGCCTAGGGCTACCCTTTATTATTATCATCAGCGAATATCTTTAATAGTATTGCTAGAAACTTTTACCATATTACCAGCAACTACTCATAATATTATGATTGGTAATTACGTTCACCATTATTATCAACGATTGAAGAGCTTAGTAGATGAACATGTTAAGTAAGAATTTAGTGAAATTGAAAAAGTTAGCTTTAAAGTTATTAGAATGCCACGCCTTGTTATTATGTTACTTCCTTTCACAGAAAACCATATTATTAGAAGACATGGCAGAACCAATGAACGTTCCATATTTAAAGTTGACTATTTTTCTAAAAAATGTCACTAAACTCTTCAATTATAATCAGCTTTTATTCTTGTTATTACCAATCTATTCACACTATTATTATTATGAAATATCTTAACTACATTTAACACGGACATTGGTGGTTACCTTTACTAATACCTACTAATCTATTCCTATTTCTTATATCAGTGGTTAGCATCCACTAGTTCCTCCACCATCCCAATTCCTATCCCAACCACTAGTCTTATTAGCTACCTCTACGACTATCAGCAGAAACTATACTCTCACCAAGCAGCCACAGCAGGAACGGTTCGTACACGGCTTTGTGTACATTTATTCTTTAGAAGCGAAGCCGCGCTCGACCCAATTTCTACCCCCTTTTCACTCGGCTAGTTCATCAATTATGAATACCGTCTTCTCTGGTGGCGCGGATGAAGGGTAAATTTCAGAGATCCGTGCAGATGCCGGTACACACTTCGCCCAGGCTACTTGTCTTTCTGCGAGCCGTTGAGATCAGTCGAGGCTGACTTATAAATTACTCATCGCTCGATTAAAGGACAACGAGCGTTAATGACGCAGAAAGGGGATGAAGATGAAGAAAGAGATGGTGATTTGGAATTCGAAAACCAGTGTTTGTTGTTTGTCCACGTACGTGGCTGTGTATGTGTGTGAAAGTGTATCAGGGGTAAAGTTAGACTAGTCCTAGTTTTCTCTCAAAAAAAAAGAAGGACAAGTAGTAACCACCGTACAAACGTCGAAATCGTGGTAATTTCGATAGCAGAGGATCGAGAGAAAAAGCTTCGAGAATTTAGCGCGCGTTACTCGCACCTCGTTGAAATTCAAGCGATGCCTTCCGTTATTTACCTTCATCCTTGCACTCGTTGCGATCGTTCCTTTTCCCTTCTACTTTCGTTTCTTTTCTTCTTTTCAAAGTGAATTTCTTCTCAAGACACAGTGGAGCTAAATGTCCGATTTTTTATTAAGGCCGTTCTAGAACGAACCGTAATTTTATTTCGAATGAACTTTTTTCAACGTACCACGAAATTCTTCTTTTTTGGTCGTTACGATAGAAAATAACGTTTATTGTGCACTTTAACGAGAATTTCCTCTAACGCTTCACTCATTTATACTATAAATATAGAAATTAATTGTAACGGTATAATTGTAATTCAGCAACCATTTCACGTTGTGATGTATTAGTACTCTTTGTTTCGGAAAGAAAACTTACAAAGTTTTGTGCCACATAATCGGACATGTAGAAGAAACCGTTAATTTTCTTTGCTAAGAAAGGGTAGGCAATACTCGTCAAAAGAGAAAAAACCCTTTTAAACGAGCGCGTAACGTGAAAATCGTTCTCCCAAGTGCTTAATTAAATTAATGCTCTCGCGACAACAGAAAGATTCTTCTTTTCAGTATTGTTCTTCTCGTCTCTTTTTCCTTCCCTCTCTCTTTTTTTTTCTTTCTCTTTTTTACATTCTCGACTAGTACGCTCAGTCTCACGCCGTACTTAACCGGATGCATTCGCAAAGAATGAAAAGGTCCTTAGAGCGTTTACCGTTGCATTAAAGTTTTCCCCTATTCCAGTTGTTTAATATTTTATCAATTGCCTGGATTAACTTGGCTAAAGTCTAAGTACCGTGATAATTTCATTTCGTAGGTATTTAATATTTATATGAACGTTCTAAATAATTAATGCATATAAACATGAATGTCAAATATTCAGATAGCATGTGCGTGAATATAAAGCAGGCTGTAATAAAAATCATGAAAATTCCTACCGAGTTTAAAATAAAGACCCAATAAATCCAATTTTGTTACAAGGTATTATACCGGATTTTTCAGATTTTTTCGGCCAAACCGTGTTCCCAAATTCTACGAGTAAAAATGAAATGTTATAGACATATAGGTATGTAAATGTATTATTAAAAAGAAGGAAGCAATAAAAAATCGTTTGTAGTTGCATACAGAGTGTATAAAGAGAAAAATATAAAATAGATATTAACTTAATATTGGAAAGTAAATATTCTTTGCCAACTGTGAAATAATTATTCATTTAATACTAGGGAATTATTTTTATATTCTCTGAATATTTAGTTATTTTCTAAACATTTATTTGTAATTTCTTGGACATGTGTACAATATTTATCTCATGCTAAGAAATGTGACTTAAGAAATATTTGTTCAATATTTGAAAAAGATATTTAACCAATATTTTTGTGTTACCTACTAGGGCATGAACTTTTCTTTAAAACAAAGGTAAGAACGAAGGAATAAAAAAAATGAATCGTGGTATAGGTTTAGCGATCTCATTACGCGAGAATAGTATTGAAAGGTACTTGAGGCGATGGAGAATCCGTCAATAATGATTTATCGAGCATCAAACATGGAGAGCGCGCGCGACGCTTATTACGTCCTCGAGGAGACCAAACGGGGTTTGCCGAGAGGACAACAGTCGCACGATAAGTAAACGAAACTAATTTCGAAGTAATTGCAGCGCTCCGCGTTCACTCGCAGCGCTGCGTCCCGCATACTGGACGCCTTTGCATTTCGAATTAACTTTCGAGCCGGTGAACTCTAACCCGTTCGCTGCGTGCTTCGTTTTCGCCTTTCCTCTTCCTCCGTACTTTCTATGTGTATGTGTGAGCGAAATCCGCCATTTTCGCTATGCAAGTGGATCTCTCTTTCTCTTTTCCGTTGGATTCGTTAATGCTTGGGAATTTTGAGATCGAGGCTAGCTTGGTATTTTGTAGATTTTTCTTTGCACAGGGTTTTTTTTTCATCATCTTTTTATTAGCAATTTTTAGCGTGAAAAAATGTTAGTACAATATCTCGTGTATGTAAATTATATGGTTGTAATAATTTTTATACAGTTTTGTGTAGGTATTTGAAAATTTATTCCACGATATAATTTTTTATCGTGTGGTACATTGCGATGGTTAAAAATGCAGCAAAATTTTACTGCTGTTTAAATATTTATTTAATGAAATTTGTCTATTTTTTTTTTTTATGTTCACTAAAATTCAGGTTATTGAAAATTAAATTACGTAATTATATACTTGGTACACAATAATATATTATGTAACTCGTATCGAGCTATAGATCGATATTGTATATCGTGCGAGTTACCTAAGACCGGAGTCTTCAAGTATTTTTATCATTTTTGATTATATAACAAAATGTTCGTTTCGAAGGATCAGCATGCCGGAACAAAGGGGTGTTTGCCTTGAAGAGTATATAAGTCTATCATGATGGGTATAAAAGGTATTAAAATTTCTTTAAATGAAATTTTATTCTTTTATTCACAGATTAAGAATTTAATCTCTCTATACGAAGCTTGTGAGTCCAAAAATTTCGTTATTTGTAATATTTATATCGCTATGCTTAAAGTATTATAGTTATATAAAGATTTTTAATGATAGGATGACTGGTTAAAAAGTTACAGCGATTTTTCTCTTGAAAACGACCCATACTCCGACACTTAAAAAATTTATTTTTCAACGCTCCGCAACGATATCGAAAAACGGACACCGGGAGAGTATTCTGCATGCTTTCTTCTTTCTAAATCTTGATGCATAAATCAGGATTTTTGTCAAAAAATCGATGCATCTCGAATTTGCCCGATCAAATACTCGTTCGAAAGGAAAAAGTCTCTAATTTACGAATATGCAAGTCGCGTTTCGATAGGATGACTGGTTAAAAAGTTACAGCAGTTTAAAGCTTGAAAATGACCCATACATCGACACTTAAAAACTTAATTTCTTATCATTGCTTAACGATATCGAAAAACGGACAACGGAACATTGTTCTGCATGATTTTATCTTTAAAATGAGCCATTAAACATTGAAATCGGCGGTGGTGACCATTTTGGCAAAAATCATGATGCATAGGTCAGGATTTTTGTCAAAAATCGAAGCATCTCGAATTTGCCCGATCAAATACTCGTTCGAAAGGGGAGAGTCTCTTCTTTACGAATATGCAAGTCGCGTTTCGATAGGATGGCTGGTTGGAAAGATACAGCAGTTTTAAGCTCGAAAAAGACCCATACTCCGACACTTAAAATATTAATTTCTCATCATTGCTTAACGATATCGAAAAACGGACAACGGAACATTATTCTGCATGCTTTCTTCTTTAAAATGAGCCATTAAACATTGAAATCGGCGGTGGTGACCATTTTGGCAAAAATCATGATTTATACATCAGGATTTTTCCTTGGAAACCTTGCATAACTTGCCCCATTTACCATTTACGCAGCGGGGCAAGTTGTCTCAAAAAACTCGTTTGCTTAAAATTGAAAAAAAAAACGTGTTAAAAACTTCTCAATGCAAGCGGAAAGATTTTTATACGTACTCTATACCATTTTGTATATTGACATCACATATACATATAGATAAAATAGAAAACCATTGCGATGTTTGAATTCAATTCCCGTACAGATACCAGGAATGAAAGGACAAGCTATTAAATAGACCGCCACATTAGGACGGGTGTACGTTAATTACGTATCATTTATATTCCACGCGATAACATTGTTCTTAACGATTTGGACTATTTCGAAATCGTGTGGCCCACTCGTTCGTACTAAAAGGGAAAATAATTCAAGGGAGAATCGTTGTATCCGCGGGATTAATTTCCATCGGAACTCGCAGCGGGCGTTACGAGATTTTGCGCTTCATTAAAATACTAAAGTTGCTCGGGCCGAGGAAGAATTTGCATGAAACATCGGTGGATGATAATTATGGCGTATAATCGCGACGATACCGTTTCGACTAGCGGCACACGCGAAAGCCCAAGCTCGTTTCTCTTTTTTGACCGCGCGTTGATGAACGGCATTATAGATTGATCGCGTTAACGCGCGTTACCCCCTCGTAGCTTATACATTCGCGTTCCTTCGTTCGCTCGTTTTAATGCTAATACATAATAGATTCTAGGGAAATTGACAGTGCTGACTCGATGATAGATTAGCACGCTCGAATGCGCGCATTCCAGCCGACTCGTGAAAGATTTATTCTATGGATTATTGGAAGTAGTGACGGGGAAGGAAGCTTCGAGGGGAGCCTTGACTTTTTTTTCGTGTTTGAGTTGAGTTTAAATTACGTTTTAGGGAATGAATATTATTAGAGGTATTTTTGTAATTAATTATTTGAATAATGAAATTGATCTTCATTTATTCGTGATATGTTTTAATATCATTGATCTTATAATTAGTAAAGAAGAGAATATAAGGGTTGTTTTTTTTAAATGGTGTTATTTGTATACAGGGTGGTCAACCTAAATGTAGTCACTTAAATACTTTGCGTGATCCGATATTCGCAGGGAAAATATACCGATACTTTGCTGAACACTTCATCTCTGTTCTAAATAAAATTAGAGAAAATGAGTAAATTGAATTTCATATAGCGTAATGCATTCACAATGAATGGATAACTACAAAAAATGGCAAAAAAAAATACATGAATTGCAACTTGGGAAATAGAAGGGTCAAAAACTGGTAAGAACTTTGTTGCAACTTTATGCACCGACACTTGTCATTTTGTACAAAACTCGTAAAGTATGTCAAAGAGATAAATAAAAGATCGGCTTAAAAATTTTGAAGAAAATGTTCAAAAGTCAAATATGTATTTTGTAAGAGCGCATATTGGCGTATATTTCGACTTTTTACTCTCGCGTGATCCTCGACGGTAGAAGAAAAGAACGGAGGAAGAAGAAAAAGAGAGGAAGAGAATAAAAAGAAGAGAAACGTGAGGAGACTTTCGAAAAGCTCCGCATCGTACGTCGGTAATTCCGTGTCGCTTACCTGCGCTGTGAACGTCAAACGGCAAGAAGCTTCTCGAGTTATTTCTTTCTGAAAAAGAGAGCCAGTCATTTTCCGACGATAGATATATACGCTCTCACCTTCCTCGAATATTAACGGTTATGTTCAGTTTCCTGCAAAGATAAAGTTTTTTTTTGTTCATTCACTTTTGCGAAGCCAAATTAATTAATTTATTATTTATATTTCAAGATCACTCGATGACGTTAATCTATTTATATATGATCAACAATCAATCGTCGTTTATGGCTCGTCGGTCACTGGCGGCTGATATTAATTAATATACACATAACGCGACCATAATTAATATATACCCACACGGTACGTAGTTTAATTATTTTTGTTTGGAAATTAACTGTGCTTGATAATAGGAAAAAGGGTACTATAATATTAATTGCTAATGAATAATACAATTCAATATCGCAATATTAATATTTTTTCTATATATTTTCTCTTTTAATTAAATAAATGAATTGCATAGGTGACTGCACTGGATAGACTATAGCTAGTAGTGAATATCTGCAATGATGTAAAAAATGTACAAATTTGCCTTAAAATCTAAAGGTTTACGATTAATTTATATTTAAAAAAATATATAAAATAATGTGCGAACAAAAAATAAGGATCCAATTCGCTTATTTCAAAGAGAAAGAACAGTTACTCTGAAATACCACATCACGTGTTCCTTTCTTCTCCACGTCGTATATTCAAATTTTACAGAGATACGCTCGATTCTCGTGATAATAAAAAGCTGAGCTCTGCTCCACGCGTATACCGGACGTTCGAAGGGTTTGCGTCCGGAATAATTCATCCCTGAGAGGGTTGGTTCTAAGGTAAACAGACTTTATCGGCGATCTCTAGCTCCTTGCTAAGGGTAGAGTCCCGCTTTTTCGTCGGTCAAACAAAGATGGCGTTGCTAGCATCCACCCTTATATTTTTTTCACCTTTAGGAGTATCGCAATTATTTTTATCACTGGGCTATAATTTAATGTTAGAAGAGTATTTCGTAGAGAGTCGTTACTAAGAAAGAGAAAGAAATTTATGGGAGCATAAATTACTGACTTTATCGTGAAACACAAAAACGGATGCTGTTTTTTTTTTTTGAAACTTTAAGTTGAAGTAAAATGGCTTGGATCTTCAGAACATGCTCTCTATATTCTACTAGGTAGATATGTATATGTGTGTCTAGCTATACGTTAATACTTGTGTTTTAGAGCTAGAATATTTTACTAAAAAATAAGTTTATAATATAAATTCAATCTAATAATTTGATCAAATATCGTTGTCATACACCAATACTAAAATTTTTTTCACTATGTACCGTGAACGCGTTTTTTCTTGTTGATAGATATATTCGTTTATGAGCTCACGTAATAAAGTGATCCGTCAGTGTCGCTTATCGGCGAGAAACTGAAACGAGTCGTCTTAATCAACCAATTTCTCCGTCGGGTCTGCTTTTCGTTCCCTCTATTTCTTTTTCTCGACACGCTCGAATTAAGGACTCATTCCTCCGTTTTTCTTCTTACGTTCGAACGAATCCTCTCGAAATCGTTTAAAAGGATCCTTCCTAAGACACGGTAGAGTCGTCGTCGTCGTCATTAATCAACTTCACGGCTCAACGCTTTCCGGATAAAGAAATCCGCCGACGGGCTCTTTCGTCGAGTCTAATTCATTCGTTTGATCCTCAAAACAGCGTTTTTTTTATATCTTCTGGTGTTAATTCGACTTCTTTTAATTTAAATAATGTTTACTATTATTATTTTAATTATTATCATGCCCAAGAAAAGAGTGGATTGTTTCTAAGTAATTAGGTAAATTCTTTCCACTTCTATCGACAAATAAAAACATTTATTTATTTAGCTCTGTTTTCTTTTCTTTCGAGTATGATAACGTTCTGTATCTCTTGTCAATAAAATTTTATTTATAAATGGTTAAATAGGATTAATTTTTAACCCGGCGTAAGTGAGGTGAAAATTTGAAACACGATCTATTAGGTGGGTATGACACTCCCATATATTAAATTGGATAATTTGATTAAAAAAATAGCTCAATCTATCATTAAATATTTACTTTTGTTATTTATTTGATTTATTTTATTCAATTTTATGTAAAGAAATCAAGTATTTTATAAACATCCGGGTATGATATACCCGACCTCACTTACGCCGGGTTAAAAGAAAATTTAAATATAAATTTTTAAAAACTTTAGCCGATTAAATCGAAGTGATTCTATCGCTATTTTAATTATAAACAATTTGTAACCAGTACATAAACTATATACCTATTTATAAATATTTACAAAATAAATATATTTAGTAGAAAACAATAGAAAATACGTGGACCTTCGTTAAACGCGTACGAAACATCATTAAAGCGTATCAAAAGACCGAGTTCATTTCGGTGCACGAGTTCGCACCGATGCATCTAACGAGTACGTGAGATCGTACAACGCTTTCGAACGGGCAAACTGAAAATTTGCAAGAGAGTCGGCCGTTGTAAAGGAGGAACCGCGGAAGGCAACGTGCGCCGTAATTCGTGCTACGCTCGGCCATAACAATAGCAACGGATCTCACGGCACGCAGCATGGAACCATAGCTGTAGGTAGTATACTATATCTACCGTCTCGCTATGAACTCGAAGTCACGCGATTTACGGCTGACGTACACCCCACCAGTTCGTGGCATCGGTGCCACCATTCCTATCGCCACCCTATTCTAAACGCATTCGACAAACGTGACACGCACGACTACCTTTCGAAACTTTAAATACTCGTTAACTCCCCCAACGCTAATTCGATCTAACGTTTCTCCGTTAATCTTTCAACTTCCATTTTGATAATTTTTTACTCGTTTAAATGAAATTGTTGAGATTAAGTGTTATATTATCAGCTTGGTTATTTTTTTTAATGCGTGTCTGTACGCTTATGGGCTGAGCCTGGAATAATAATGTACTTTTCGTGGTAATGCATCGTTTGGGATATTTATTACTTACGAGCTTGGGTAGTATCTAATGCGATTAAACGATATAGGTGGTTTTCGACTTTCATATATATTTAAAAGTTACATTTTTTAATTTTATAGAGAGAACATTAGATAGTTATTAATAAATAATTGTAAAATACGTATTTCCAATATTAATAATATTTTAAAACAGGTTTTTCATATTTTTAAAAATTAAAAATCATTTTAGGTATCAATTAAGTACGAAAGTCGAGGCTTACCTGGATAGGGTTTTGTTTTTTAATAATACAATCTTTTTGTGTCGTCTTTTATTACAAATGAGGCATTATTTACTTAAATATTTACGAGAATCTTCTTTTGGAGCCATTTCTTCAATATGTCCATTAGTCAGAATTTGTAATACGTTGAATAAGAAGAAAGTAAACGAGCGTTGAATTATTCCGATGCAGTCGTGAACTCGACTATTTTGATCATTCTTTCTAATTTACATAATTCTATAATTTACAATTCTTTTTCTTCTAATTTGACCTAACGATGCAGCATTAACTCTAGTTCTTTTTAACTTTCGATGCCCCTCTCCCCATGTTTCGTTTATTTAAGCTAAATTATTAAACGTATTGGGATTAGCGGTAACTAGGTTACTAGGTTGTTATCAACTTGATTATTTATTAATATATGTACTCGTGTATAGGGTGAACCGTGCGATAAGATCAAGAGTTGGAAATTTTTGAAATTTTAGTTTGTTCTATATTGTTTATTCAATATCAGTGACATGGATTACGTGTAGGTGTACATATAAGAAGATATCGATAAATAATATAAAGAATCAGTAAAGGTAATCAATTTTATTGGATCAAAAGTAAATTAATTTCAACTAATCACAAAATTTTTATATGCCTCGTATACTCCCATTAAAAGATCATTGTCTAACGTGTCACCGCCTTAATCGTTACTACACACGTGGAGCACCAATTCCAACCTATTTTATTACCACCATAACTATTTTTAATAGCTACTGAAAAAGTTTTAAAACCAGGACAAAGGAAGCTTATCTCGTCGGTCGAGATTTCATCGAGATTTTCTTGAACATCGCCGTGGAATGCTCCCTGATACGAGGTTACCTTATACAGGGTGTTTCATAACGCGTGACACATATCACGCTAATGTATTTTAAATTTAGAAAAAGAAAAACAAGTCGCATATAACTCCACACGTGCGCATCCCGTACGACCTTCTCTACAATGTTACACTCCGTTTCATAGTCCAATAATTCTTTGCGCAAGCAGAAATGGAATAGATATCGATTTGTTGTTTGTTCATAAGATTCGATATCTCAAACGCAGTCTTCGTAAACACAATCGATTCGGCGTTTACGTTGCGAGTATTTCTAAGCACGATTTTGCAAAAGTAGGAAAATATTCAATATAATATGAAAATGTAAGAAAATTTAAATATATTATGAAATATCCTGTATATCTCGTATGAGCCTGTATAAGGATATACACGATACGACTACTCACATAATTGTTCATATGTGTGTAGACTTCAGTGTATTTATTTACACATGTTTCAAACTACACATACTTGCACGTATATTTATACTTGTTATGCTTCTCATATTCGCTTGAATACATTTACAAAACTTACACACATGAGCCATGTTTTTACACATATTTGGAGTACAATAACTTATCGTATACGTATACGCATTTATAGTAGAGATATATACGCATGTATGTGCATAGACATATACAGGGTGGTTTAATAAGAAATTTTATCGAAAATAACTCGTATAGGCTGTATCAAAAAGCATTTTAACCAACATTGGGATAGAAGAGTCTCTGAAAATAATCACCCAAAAAAATTCGTTGCAAACCTATAAATCATATATCTTTAAAAAAGTATAATATATTACAGAAAAAATATTTTACCAAATAAATAAACTGAATTAAACTAAACAAAATATTTACAAAGTATTAATTCCTGTCTGTATGGCTCTTCTAACCGTTTGTTCCATAAAATCATTCTGTCCTGAATTAAAATGTATCCGTCTGATGAGTCACTCTAAATGCAGCATAATTTATTGAAAACGTTCGTCGATGCAACCGATAGGTAACTAGTTATTTCAGACGACAGTTTTCATTCACTCATCATATACTGGGTGGTCAACTATATCTCGATGACCTTGAAAAAAAAAAATTATTTGCAATGCATTCACCTTGTGATACCATTTACATTGCATTACAAATATTTGTCATTAATATCATTCGATAATCATTAAAATATTTGTCATATAAAAAGAAATAAAGATGGCTACATTTACATGGAACACCCTGTACACGCTTAAATGCGCTTATACTACTTACACACTGACACATATACGAAAACCTTCTCTCTCTATTCCACATATAACAACTCGAACGTATTCCTACAGACAAAGTTTACGCGTACAATCTAAACAAAAGGAGTTCACCGATACGAAATTCTTGGTTGCGTGGGTCATGGCATTTCGAAGGTAAAGGCGTTAGTAGTTTGTAGGGGTTGAAAGGGGTTACGGAGCGTGTGCCATCGGCTTGTGCGAAAATACCCGAACGTTTCCGGAAATTGCCGAGGGACGCTCCAGCTCGACCGCGGTCCACTCGCTCAACACATTCATCGTTCGACGTGTTCGAGCGAAAGAGAGAACTTCGTGCTGTGTGTAAAGACGGTGTATGTGTGTATGAGTGTGTGTGTGTGTGAGAAATAGAGAAGAAGGTCGCTCGAATTTCGCTGGCTAAAATAGGAATATAAAAAAAAAAAAAGCGTTCGAGTACTCTTTGCTCAATCGGTGTCACACCATCGCGCGACGTTTTCATTCCCTCCCTTTATTTTTTTGTCGTTCCGTCAATTTTTTTCCCTTTCTTTGCTCGACACCCCCTCGTGCGCACGTCATCGAACGATAAGTGCCAACAACGACGATCTTACTCCGAGTCGAGTATCAACCGTTCTACTCTGCACGTTGCTGCGAGAGATGGATAGATAGATTAATAGAGGGTAGAAGGAGAGAGAGAGAGATCGTACGATCGTGTCACGTTATTTTCCTCCTGCCTATCCCTTCATTTTTTTTTTCTGTGAAAACATCGTGTATTTGTGTATATGTGTGTGCAAGTGTTTTCGAAAGGAACGTCAAGTCTCTTTGTCACGTTGCGGTGACACGGGCAATGCGTTTGTTTGTCTGTGACTAAGCATTGCTGGGGTGTCCTTTCCTTCTTTCTACGTCTATCAGCATTTCTATATCTATTTTCTCTCTCATTTTCTTTCTTTTATTTGCCTATCTTCCACTCGAAGCACGTCACAACTCCTTTACTTTTCAGAGTGCGGGGAAAAAAATTCGATTTCGGCCCGACGCGTCAAAAGGTACGGCGAGGAACTTTTTTAATTGAAATTCGAGCATTACCTACGATCCGACAGAGTTCGTTACGTTTTCTCGAAATTGACCTCGACACGTGGCTGCAACATTTCTTTTTTTTTTATTACTGATAGCAGGACGATTCCCGCGAGGCTCGTGTCGACGAAGTACGTTTTCTTACCTTCTTTTTTTCTTCTTCTGCGTTTTGCCGTTAAATTAAATTTATACCGGGGGGGATATGTAATTCTTTTTCGTCAAGAAATAACAGAAGATCGTTGATCTTTTACTGAACTTTGTTCGAAACTTTCTGCTGTCTCGACTTTATCGATGTAGTCGAAAATATCTTTAAATCGAAGCCAATTTATATCGACGTTATATCGATAAGTGGTTTACATTTCAAAGTCTGCCGAGATCATTATTCTTGGCAGTAGACCAATAGGAAATCGCGAGTTTCTCGTCGTTACTATCTTCTCTCTCTGTCTTTCTCTTTCTTATTCTCTTTAATTCTCTCTCTCTGTTCTCTTTTTTTCTCTCTGTCTCTTCCACCGTCGATGGTCCATCAAACGAGAGTATTTTAACGAGCGGTCGATGTCTGATGTTTACGCGGCACTCTTTTTCTCTCTACTTTATTGATTTGCTATTGCCGTTCGGATGTACGATCCAACGTTTGTTTTCCGTTTGGACAATCCCCTTTTTTTTTTCTTTCTTTATTGCGGTACATTGCTTTAGAATTTATTTTTTCCAGAAAGAACGAAATCTCTGATATTAGTTAAATATTTTTCGGGGAAACTATTTTTTGATGGTAGTAATATTCGAAATAGTTTAAAATTTGTTCGTTTTTTGTGAATTTCGTGTAAACCTCGTGATAATATCATAAATATTAAAAGTATCAAAAGAATCAGAAGAATTTTTAAATATTTACCTACATTTTTACTTTCAAGAGTGTACATACATTATCTTTAGTAAACTCATATTTCCTTAACAATATATATGCAACTTTAATAGAACACAGTGTATGCTTTGGTATAGGAATTCGATGTGCTATTTAATGCACGTGCGATAACAAAATAATATTGTCTCACACGAGATAATCGCTGCAAACGCACAACGAGGTCCGAGATTAAATTACTCATTCCCTTTCAAAATTCCAAGTTTAGTTCGGCGTTAAGCACGAACGCGCGCAATTACTTAGATTCACAGTTTATTACAATTTGATATCAAAGGTTTTTGTATAATCGGAGATTTCAATAATTACAAAACATAAGATATCTTTATTTATTTTTTCCCTCTATACAGGGTGAGTAAAAAAAAATTGGACACCTAAATATCTCTTATCCTTGTATAATAATTTCAATTCAACACATTAAAATCAATGTTGTGTACATGTTTGAAACAATGTTCTTTGGTATTAACGTATGCATTTATCTATTTGACACTACACATCATAAAACTTCGTCATCAACAATTTTTTGATACAAGAGATATTTAGGAGTCCTGTTGCTTATGACTCACCCTATATACTCTCTGTCGAAAGTATCAAATGTAATCGATTGCGAAGTTCGCTATTTTATGTAACGAAACGCTCGAAATTCGAAAAGCCAGCGCGTGTGGGGTAGAGGATCACCGATGAATGAAATTTTTAACCATTTACACTCCATTGACCTCTTCATGGAAACATATTCTCAATGATATACCATTTTAGCTGAAATAATATATTACTTGCTACACTATGAAAATATATATTTGAGTCGCTTGTAGAACGATCGAAGAAAAATCTTCGAGTGTAGAAATACTCGTGAATGTCGAGTGGCACTCGACATCGCGTTGTCATAAAATTTGGTCTTGTCGACACCGAGTGCCAATGGTTAAAGCTCTCATTCATCGAAAAGTGCTTTGAAAATAGTGACAAGACGAATTCCTTGAATCTTCTTTTAAAATAAATCGTTTGACGTTAGAAAATTCTGAACATCTATCTTTCGAGAGGAGCTACGAAAAGGCAACAAAACTAATCTCTCTTCTACTCGTTTACTCTTCTTCTCTCTCCACTCTTTCCCTTTTTTTTATTATTTCTCTACATAGACGGGGAATCAAACGAGTTTCTGGTAAATTTGATATCATCCTCGATAGTGCGCGGCATTGTTTCGGATCGTTTCTTTTGAAAAGTTACGCGAGCGGGTGCCATTAAAATTCCCATCGAAAGTTATTCGCGACTGGTAATCAACGATAACGCGTTATAAAGGGCAATAGAGAAGCTTGTGAGAGAGGGAGAGATAGATAGAGAGAGAGAAATGGTACACATGGGAATCGCGGGTCAGTACTTCGCGGAATTGGAGCCAAATTTTGATGGCCCCCCGAAAGCCATCGATCCAGCTGTTCGTGCTCGGAAGCTAGTAAGTAAACGATGATTCAGATAGTTTGTCAGAGAGAGATATGTGTACATACTTCTGCATATGTATATGTCACATTCTGTATTATCTATATATACAGGGTGATTCACCTAAGCGTGCCACCTGAAAAATTTTTAAACACTTTGTTATACGAAAAATATGGATTTAAATAAAAGGTATCAAAGGAAAACTGTTAAAAAATAATTATTTTGTTAAATGCTCCCCCCCTTATTGCAGGTTAGTGCACATTATACCTATCATTTTTTTCTATTTTTACTTTAAAAAAAAAAAAGTATCCCGTTTCTGTTCGCAGAATCACCCTGTATATATGTGCATGTGGGTATGCGTGTATTAATGCGAATACACGTTACAGGACGTTATGCGTACTGTCTATCGTACGAACGTCTAATGGAAATTAATGGGACGATCAATTTTCACGGGAAAGGAGTGGGTTGTAGTGGAAAAATGGAGATAGTTTATTTTTACGAGGGTGAGCCTCGAATAACCATCGAAGGTATTTTATTCGTCCTCGTAATTATTTGTAGCTAACGATAAAGTACTAGGAAGTAGGGTTTTTGTGTGGTTTTGGCGCTCGATGTTCATTTTTTGAAATTGTTCGGATGTTGGTTTTAGTGGTGTATACCAAGAATAATACCGTCTGGCTGAGATATGTTTTTGGCTTATTTTCAAGGAAGCCTTTGTGTCGTTACGTTCTTTCTTATTAACTGGTTTTATTGTGTAATAGAAACTATGATATACACATGCAAACAATATTATTTTGAGATACAAATATAACAAATTATTGGTAAATTGGCATGTCGAAATTCACACGATTAATAAAATGTGTGATACGTTCAAACACCTTAGATAGATAGATAGATTGTAAAAAATAGAAATAACGAAATGTTTTATAATAATTATCTCCATTCAAATGACTTTTAATGCATATACATATATCGTAACGCCCACTACCTACGTTGTGACGTGGACGTTCGGTTCAGGACACTTTTATAAAGTGAGAAATAAATAGCTATTAATATTTTCAATCGATAATTCGTTTCTCATTAAAAAGTCACGTAATTTAAAACTCTCTTCTCTCTTTCATCCTTTCCAATCGTCCATCCATTCACGGGGTAGTATGGAAATCTCGCATGCGGAAATAATTCGTTTTCCTTGATCGATTTATATCACCTTTCTCCCTGATAAATTATTGAAGATTTATGCAACAAAAAATAAAGTTTAATGCAACGATATCTTGAGGAACGTTCGAGCAACTGTGGGGGTCATTGGTGACTGATACGACTTATCAGTATCGTCATGTGAGACGTTCGTGACAGACGATGCAACGATTAATTGAAATAATTAATTTTAATGAAAGAAATAATGATACTTGGACAATATTAAACATTATTAGATTATAGGAGTTCATTTGGTAACCTTTGGTGTTAAATAAATGCATGACTTATGATAATACAGTCTGATTCGTTTTACATGGTAGTTGGATTGCATTATTAATATCATTATTGGATCATAATTAAGAATATTTACTAAGAATTCGTAGATACTTGTGTATATACTCGAAGACTCATTCGGTATGTGAGTATACAAGTTCGAAGTGACTACGAGCGTACGTAGAATGAACGTAGTAGCAGCAGTAAGGTGTATTACGTAGCACGCGCGTCAAGGGTGCTCGTTTCGAGTGGCTCTACCTTCTCACTGACTGGCCTTTAAATGTGTAACGGAGATGGGTGTACTCGAGAAGGAGGAGAAGACGCATGAGAAGAAGAAGAAAAAAGAAACAGGGAAGGATGGAAAAAAAAGTGGAGGATAGACGATGACATAAATATTATTTTTTCCTACTTTGAAACCTATATGTGAACATTTCTAATTAGGAAGAAGGGCTTGCAGTACTAATCGACATAGGTGCTAAGATCAACTTTTTTGGATGTAAAGACAAATCAACTTTTATTATTCATGTCCATTCGAAGTCTTGGCAACATATTGAATGTATACAGAGAAATTCGTTTAAAAATATACTAGTTGTCAAGACGTAGGATAGTTAAATGGAAAGAAGACATATCGAACATTTATGAAAATCTTTATTATACTTGCTTTTAATAATAATAATAATCTGTTGACAACTTTGAGTCAATGTATGTACATTGAATGTTGTTAAGCTTTTAAATAGTAAAAGTTGATTTACATCGAAAGGGTTGATCTTTAATTAGACATTTTTTACAAGCTTTTAAAATACCGGATATTTTTGTTTCACCACCCTGTATATGTATACGTTCATGTACATGCACAAATGTATCCTGGTGTTCCTTTTGCTCTTGAAAATCGAATTCTATCCCATCGAAGTGAGCCGTCATCGGATGAAGACGATAAGCCGCTTGCACTCGCTGATGGGGGCCACTTGCCTCAAAATGGCTCTATCTCTCTTCCTTTCTCTGCTTCTCTCTGTTCAGGAGTCTTCCAATTTCGCCGAGAGTGCGATTCCTGAGATCTCTAACCGAAGGAAGAAAGCAACGCTGATATTTCATTCTTTTGATTTCTTTTGCCGTTTCAATGCAACGCGATACCAATTCGTAATGTGTTAACGTTATTTGTCAATTTTCCAAATAAATGGAAATAAAGTGATTAAAATAAACTTACTTTATATTCTACTTACATTAGCATTCTACTCTGTAAAGTAGAATATTAATAAGTATTACTTTAATCCAATTGCTTTAACTACTACTTCAGTTCTAATCCTTTTCGTACTACTTCAAATCTAGTTTCTTGCTTCGATGCATTTTAACATCGAAGCTGTAAAAATAAGAAAAGATCTCCAAGTAAATATTTTCCTTTTTTCTCCTTCCCATCCATGTTCCCATAAACGTCTAGTATAATATCATTCATTGGTAAAGTAAAAGGAAATTCCATTCTTTCCAAGGAATATTCTTTTACCTTTCCGTTCTGTTATTTAATCGATCTCGAAGAGAAGATAAGCACTCGGGTACTTATAGAGTATAAAGTAGGATTTAACGTTATTCGCTTTTCTTCCGGCCAGAATACTGCACACACACGTATATGATCTGTAATGCGTTTTTAGCCGATGGCTTTTTCTCTGAGCACCAACGATAATCCCAGGATATCCCTCTTTAATCGGCACGTTCGTAACGATGGAGAAAAGAATGAAATGTCGCGTGTCGCATTCGTGGAAATAGCTGGAATGGGTAAATTGTAGTAAACAGGTGCCAACAGGTATGTTGCGTGGCTGATTGACTAAATGGTATTAAATATGTTTGGTTTGGAATATATTTAAAAGGATTTTTTAGGAAATTGATCCATATCTTTTGATTTGATATGTAGTTTTACACATTTTTGTTCTTTAAATGTACGAATACATACATGTACTCTGTATAAAATAAAATAGAATAAAAAATAAGAACAATACAGTTGTAACAAAATTTAAACTTAAACTATAAATTATAATAAACTGTTGTACAGTCACCGTAAACTAGAGAAATATAAGAACTAGTGAAATAAACTCAATCGTATTCCAAATCACTTGAAATTGTCATACCGATCATACTCGTGGAATTCAGACGATTTTGGAATCGATATTATCCAATCCGTGTTTATGTGTGCGTGTTTTGGCACGCGCGGAGCATGAAGCGCGTGCACGAAACGATCTGATTCATCCTTATGGCAAGAGAATTCTACGAGCTTCGAATGCAGCGACTTGCACCTTCTTGAGCTAGCAACTAGACTGGTATATAGATACTATTAAGGTGTATCCCGTATCGACCGGCTTGGTAGAGGAGGCTGTATCGTTGTAGGACGAAAACTTTGTAATTCCTTTTGATTCTTTTCAATGTTAGGCATTTTTAACAATGAGAATCATTTTAGGAAATATTATAAAAGTAAAGTGTATGTAATAGTATAAAATACGTAGTATCTATTTCTGAAAAATGTTGAAATTTGTGCAAATTCATTTTTAAAAGTCAGAGCAATGTTTTATTGAACATATAAGATATTTTTGAAGTAAACAATTCTAATGCAATTAATCTCTTACAAAAATATCCGTTTAATTTCCTTTTACGTCACGTATTCCAATTCGAAATGATTTCGCACGAGTTATTTTGAACAGCATATTGGAAAAATACTGAGAATAACTTCTACGCGAAAACTAGTTTTCTTTCATCGACAGAACAATTCTTCTATGTCAAAATAGACAAAGATAACGATCGAAACTTCCGTGAAAAGTGTGTGATGCATTTATTCGCGTTTTTTGTTCATCATGTAACTCGCGAAGAACATCATTTTTCAAATAGAAGGAAAGACTATTACGGAAAGTCATTGTTCAGTTATGATTCTTTTCCTCATGATTTGGAAAAAAACGTATAAAGTTTACAAGCTTGTCTAAACAGAGATTAAGGAACACCAACAAACCAAATGAATAAAAAAAAACAAAATGTTAAACAAAAATGAAAAAAAACTAAGCATAGAATACGAAAATTATACTACTTACTTCGCAAACGCATTTGGCCTTCCTATTTATTAAAAATTCTTACTTTACATAATCTAATTCCATAACGTCTCTCCTTCGGCGATCTCGTTAGCCAAAGCGATCACGAGCAAGTAGGTACTCGATCGAGCTCCCAGTGGCGTTCTTCGATGATCATAAATTTAAGACTGATTTCTTTCCCTCTCTCTCTCCTGCAGCCCAGGTTAACCGTGTTGGAATATAATTTATAACGAGAGCCTGCCGAGGCTCTCGATGGCCTATCGCGACTTTAGTCTTTTCCGGAGTTAAAGCTGCTCATAAAATTAATTCTCGTAAATAAAATGAGTCGTTGGGGTTAAACCAAGCATGCTTGAAGTAACAAGAAATTATTTTACAAGAGGTTGAATCTTGTTTTACGTGGTTTATAAACTGTGTAATAAAAAAAAAAAAAGTTTTGGAGAAAGGACATGCTTCATTTCTTTACGTCGATGCGTGTTCCATTTTATCCTTATTCTTTAATGGGTACTCGTCTAAAGAAAACGATCTTGAGGTCGTCGTCAGCTCGAAGGAGAAAAAATAATTGCCCTTTTAGTAAGTACCTATCTAGATGGTTGATGTCGCTGTCATTGATTCTAGTTAGAGTTCAGATTACGTCAGGATGTTTACTTTTACTTTTTCTATGGGCTCTTGGATCGACTCGTCGATTGCATGGAAGGCTAAAAATAAGTGGTGTCTTTGATACATATCTATGTGTTTATATGTATATGCAACATAATATCATATCGGTAGTAGATATCAGTCGACGTGTGCGTATGTAGGGTGCATATATTTACATAGGTATATGTTAGTACACTGCTCGAATCTAGGCACAAGGTTTTTTTCTTGAAAATAAAATGGATAATATGCATATTAGACATAAGTATAACGTATACCATGTAGTATAACAGTTTCACTAAAGTCACTTAGTATATTATATTTCAGAAATTTTCAATTATTAAGCATTTAAACTTAAATTCCTAGATACAATACATAGTTTCCTCGATGGTATTGGAACTTTTTAATTTTAGTTGTAAGTTATATGACATACCTGTATACAATAAATTCTATAAAATTTTCAGTGCATTCACTTATACTATAACTACATCGTACGATATAGTACACATACACCTACACATATACCACGTGCTATAATAATTTGATTACACCAACGGATACAATATATTTTCATATAATATATCGTATACTACAATAGCTCATTTTCTTCGAAGCAAGCTTACCCAGCTTTGTCATAATACAATATTCGTTCCATAAATGTATACTACACGTACACATACATTTGATATAATATGTACCGCAAGGGCAGGGTCGGCCAAGCTTCGTCGTAAAGGTCGAAGGGAAAAAGCGAATTCACGAGTGGGAAACGTATATAATGAAACTTGTGAGAGAATATTGTGACGACACGCAAGGATGAAAGGGCAGCAGCACGTGTTAGCTATCGTCGAATCCAACGGGACGTATTTTCGAAATCCTTTTTCACAGCAGTGTCCAGCAATTACTAACGGGGCTTCGACAAAGCGCCAGCGTACTGACAGCTTTTAAATACCAAACGAGTATTGCGAACGAACGGACGAACGTTGACGAACAAAATATATAACGCCGTGTAAATAATGTCGCACCAAGCGTAACGTTATTAACTTTCGTTGATCGTTTCCCCACGTCGAACGATTCACTTGTGGATAAAAGAGGGAAAATCGTGCAAAAAAATCATCGTTACACGTGCCATACTCGTGGGTTTATAACGACGAATGATCATTTTAAGAGAGGGAAAAGTATGAACGATTATCCATAGTTCTCGTTAGTGACGGGTGAAATTTTTTACGTGTTTCGAGTGTTGTCATATTTTAATTGAAATGTATAAAGTATAAAAGGTTGGAAATTAGAAATGATTTTTTTTTTTTTCATAATTTAAGTCCTAATTTTTAAATAGGACTTAAATTATTGGAGATATTTGAACCATTCTTTAAATCTTTATTCTTTTCAGTGGGAATCGAACAATTTATAGCCCTTATGTGAATTTATCGTGTTTTTCCTCAAATATGGAATTTATTGTATCATGTTCAATCGATTTCACGCGATGTTCAAGCAGACAGACAAAAATCGACCCGAATTTATTACAATATATGTAATATTCTATATAATATATTCGTTACTATATTTTTAATTAATTATACATGGACATTATGTTATAACCTCTAATATTATATATCTTACTTATCGTAACAGTCGCCAGAGTGTTTCAGCCATTTCCATTAATCTGACATGAAAATGTCATTAGTAAAATATTTCTGGTTCTCTATCGACAAGAGAATGCACTCATCAAAATATTCCTTTTATTTGATTACTCGATTTAATTTCTTTAGGTCGGCAGTTCCCAACTGTTCCGAGCAACTTAACATCCAATTACGCTAAATTGCACTTCCCTAATATTACAAAAATGGATGTAATTTATATAATTGTTGTTACTCCGAATTTGTAACGGTAGATAAATAACATTAGCGTTACTGTATTATTGAATTGAGAACCACTGTTCTCAGTGGTTCTCAATAATATTCTATAACCTTTACCACGTTTTTAATATAACAATATAGTCCAAATATCCGTATTTTAATAGTATCACTAGTAATTAAAAATTCTATATTAGTATAGTTCTAAATATTAGTAATAAAAAAATGTTTTTTCATTGACAAAATTTTGTTATTCGTTCCCATAGGTGGGCATGGAACGAAGGGACATGATCCTGACAGTTGTATTCGGCACAGTCGGAGCTCTAGCAGTGATCGTAGGGTTGGCTTTGGCAGGGTGGTTCTATCTACGCGCGAGAAAGTCGAAACAACGCGACGACGATCCCGAAGATCAAAACGAACACGGTGAGGGTGCCGGCGCACAGCAGACGCAACCAGTGAAGAAGAATGGCTTCTTGAACCTGAAGACGCCTCTCATCAGCACAAAGGCCTTCGGGTAAGCGATTCCTTCCTTTAATCTTCTTTTAATCTACGGAAAATTAGGAAGGTCGAGGACGACTATGCGGCCTCGTTTCGCTCGTCTCACGGAAATTATTACATGGCTATCCTCTCGTTTTTCACTTGGTGAATCAGCTAGCACGAGCCTGGAAAATTATTCCGTTATATCACGCGAAACATTGCGTTACTTTTTTTCTCTCATAGTACCTTGATGTTGAAATACCGACTTGGTTTAAGAACGTTGATTCTTTTCCTGGTAATAAAAGTTTGTTGTTTGTAATAAGAGTCTGGGGTAAGGTTCTATGGAAGAACCTTTATTAAATTATTTATATATCAAAATTAGAAAATTTATTATTTATTTATTAATTTAAATTTATTTTTTCTTACTAATACAAGTTTGTTGCTTGTAATAAGAGTCTGGGGTAAGACTTTATGCAAGAGGTAGACATTTTATGTGTATTAACTGTGGTGTCTAAAGAATGAACGATCAAACGAATAGGAGAAGTAATTTTTGAATAAAAGTAACTGGTTATCCGATAGAAAAGTTATTCAGAAAATCACACTCTTTGGGATTATACTTAAAATAACAAATCAACCAAATAACTCATATGTTTTACAAAATAAATATTTTAGTGGCAATTTTAAAACCATAACAATTACGATGTACATAATTGTCTATCTGTGGGGTAACATGCATGTACGTTTGTGAAGATACCTTTCACACGCTAGTCTTTAATTAATAAGCTGAGATCAGCCGATAAATATAGCACTGCATGAAAGCAATAATATGGATTTGAATTATTGTAGCCATGGAATTACGTTGTCGTGTCAAACAAGACATAACCAGAATATCGAGCAAGTCATTAGAAGTAGCTGATTAGGATTAAGACTATGCATACAAGCATACCTCCGTGTTCCATTAATTTACTGAGGTTATTCGTAGAGAATCGATTACAAAAGGGTTCCTTTTTTTTGTTAATTATTGTCCCCATTTTTTATTTATAAAAATAACACAGTAACTTCAGTTTCTAAAGTAGAAAACCAACGAAAAAAATTATTCACTGTCGCTAACTTGATTCGTTGGATGAGATCCGCTGTTTCTGTACTAGTCAAGTTACCGACCACAGTTTCGTGGCCGGTAAGATTGCAGATCGCTATGTTATCGACGAAAGGGCAACGAAAGCTCTCTGATAACTCGTAGGGACGAATTGTATACGATTTTGTCTTTGGTAATATTTTTAAAGAACTCTACATTTATTTAAAGGTACCTATCTTTCCATCCACCAGTAGTATGATATTTAACCGACACAAGATTTATCACAACTTATTTTACAAATTAATATTAAAATAAATTGGTTTTTCCATATTTCCATGCAGAATAAAAAATTCTCTTATCTTTATACCACATAATTTGTATTTAATTAATTAAGAGATATTTCTGTCTACGAATGATAAAGAGATTGCATAATCTTGCATAGCAACGTTCACAGACTCTAAAGAATTTAGAAGAGATTTTTTCAACCAAAAGATAGGCATTTTTCGCTTCTATTTTCTCTCGATTTACTATCGTTGTTTTTCACATAGAATTTTCGAGGAAAAAAAACGATATATACATATATACACAGATTGTTTTCCCTTAGATAGCGAGACGTTTACGACGTGTGGTATTTTACGAGAGGTCGCACGTCGACAAAAACTCAATTACGGGCGATTCAAGCGAGAGCTAGTTGAAAACTCGCTCCGGTGACGCTTCTAACGAGGTCCTCCTTTCGTTGGTCCCGACGATACGCTCGCTCCTGTCGCATATTGCGACAAAGTCGATAAATAATACAATATAATGAAACGTCGAGCGAGTAAACCCGTTGACTACGGTGGATACGAAGTGCAAATATTTGTCGTGTAATAATTTATTAAAGGACTGCGTGGATGGATGTTTTACCTTTGGAGTGGAAGGTACCGTAAACAAGATGTAGATTTAAATAAATAAAATGTAAATATGTAATATCAACGTACGAGGCGTTGGTTTATACTCGAGGATCCATCGAATAAATATAAATGATGTAAAGGACTCGTAATGATGTTTCTCTTTTTTACTGGTAAGCATATTTCGAGAACATTTTTTTAGGTACTTACTAAAAAACAGAACTACAAGTTTTAACGATATATGAGCCGTTTATTTTGAAAGTGACCTAAGTCCATTTTTTTATTAACTACAATTTATATCCAAATGAAAATCTAAGGTAGAAATGTGAATATTAAAACAGCTAACTTGATTTTTTTTGGAAAATGGACTTAGGCCACTTTCAAAATAAACGGCTCATATGGTATAAAATTTTAATTTGTTCGACATATTGTTAAACTTTTTTAAATCAATATTTCGTAGGTTAGTTTTCATAGTTGGAGAATTTTTTAAACATTCCACGGGATATGTTAAAATTCATTAAGAATTCAATACTTTAAATACCTTAGTTCGGAACAAAAGAATAGATTCGTTTTCAAACATGATCTAAAATGAAAAATATTGACTTTCATTTCGAATCATAACCGACGAGCAAACTCTCGTAATAATAAATGAAATTATTCGTCGCGTTAAATGATTGAAAGTATTAGAAAAATTAATCGAACCACCAAGTGACATCTCTCTTTTACACGACCGTGAAACGAACGCGTCTCTCTCGTCGTACCGATTCAATCACATTCTTTCGTTTGATTGGATTTTATTCGATCTACGCGCCTCTTTTCCTATCTCTCATTCTTCCACGCGTTCCATTCCTCTCAACCCCTTTCGGATAAAAATACTATAGCTTTAAGTTTTGTCGAAGGTGAATTTCTTTTTCTCCTTTTCGGAACCTCGAGCGCGAAAACAATCGTTCTGGACTGCCTCCTTCGCTGAAACTCGAGTCGAATCGATCGACGGTGTTAGTCGACAAAATCATGTCGAGTACCACTCGACATCGAGTGGACCGAAAGCTTTCGTACCTTGGACTTTCGTACGGTATGGACGACTACTTGTTCGGTTTAAAAAAAAATATGTGGATTTGAATGATGAATGGAGAATTTTTATTCTGGCTTCACAATAGGCTCTTCTGTTATTCGGTACTTGGTCATTTAATTCATTATTAAATTTAGTCACGTTTAATAAAAGGTTTTGATTACATTTTTTATATAAAAAAGAATAAAATGTTATTCTTTCATAAGTTCGAAAATTGGTCATATGAATATTTATTATTTAGTAAAGTCAAGTCTAATTTTATTAAACATATTTATTTTCAATAAAAAAGGTAACCAGAATAAAATTCTCAAACTGGAGTTTATCGTTCGAACGACATATTTATCTTTGAACGAAACGAAAGATTTAAAAAAGCAAACTACGATTTTCGGGATATATTTTACGAGGACATATCGAAACCATGATTGGAAAAAACTCTACTACCTATAGTAAAACGTTAGGCGTGCATACACCTTTCATAAACTCCATTCAAAGTGAAATCGGTTCGTCGTACTTCGGTTTATTTCCCAAAGGATTCCGAAACCTATCGAGAAATACACGCGTGCGAATTCTCTTTCTCGTTCCTATGTCCTTAAAATCCACCCTTGAAATCTATCCCCCTTTTGTTCTCGACACGCGTATCGCGTTATTCACATTTGTAGAAGGTAGGACGTATAGAAATCCATGTATTGGTAGGGCGTCGCGTCTCGTCAACGTTCGCATAGCTTTCACCCTTATCGTTTCGTTCGCCTACGAACGGGAAAGAATCGAAACGATACGATAGACGCTGTTTAGAAGGATATAGAGGAGTATACGATAAATAAAACTACTCTTATCGCGTTTGCACGCGTTCCGACGCCAGTGGAAGAATATATACGGGGTGAGTCACTGTTCAATTAATATTCTCTTATTTTTTTCCGAGTATTACGAACAAAAGTTGTTTAATAATTAAATTTCATATGGAAAAATCGAGCACTTAAACTTTAATACCTTGAATAATTCCTCCTTTAACAAATAAAAAAAGTTGTGAATAAGTTTAATAGAAATATTCCCCGTCAATCTTTTCTGTCGAGTGAGAATTTCACGAGCTCGTCATTATTTTCTCGTGAATTTGATTGGAAGTAATTCTTTATAAAGAAAAAAAAAAGAGGGGGATTCGTTGAAGGTGTTAATTTATAATTACTCACCCGATATATATGTACAGTATACTATAATCACGAGGAGAAATTTTTTCCTATTGTCTGTTACTTCTCCCCTTTTTATCTCTCTCTTTTTTCTCTTTCTTCACCGGCCGCTTATCTTTCACATTTTTTATACACCCCGTCAGAGATAATTCGCGAATCGAACGTAGCCTCGCGAACAGCACCAACCGAGAATGCTCTGAAAGAGTCGTCCTCTATCTCTCCGTCTCATTTCTTTTTTTTCATTCTATGGTGATGGAACACACCGAAGAAAAATCCATTATGGAGCGAGGTCTTTACAATACCCCCACCCCTCTTCAATGCTATCCTTTCCCTCATTTCGCTCGCATTTATTTCGTAATTGCGTTTGAAATACCCGCCGCCGGTTGGCCGTCCACGAAACATCGCTCGGAATTCTTCATCTCGTTCTCTCTTTTTCGAGGACTCACCCAAGCACATTTGCGTTCCTTCTACTTCTTCATTCTTGTCATTTTTTTCTCCCTTTCTTTACACGTAGGCCAGGATCAATTATTTTCAAATCTTTCGCGCGCTCGTTCCGTTTTATTTATTTATATGCTTCTCTCGCACGTGCCGATTGATTTTTCTTGAATTTATTTTCTCTTATATTTTTCTTCTCTCTCTCTTTTGGTCTTCTCTATCCACGTTCTTAGATAGCAGCAAGCCTTCTTTAAAATTCACCTCACGTATATACGTCCTTCCAAGTTCTCGGCTTTAACCGTCGCGAGAGACGTGCGCCCGCGCACATATATCGTCGACAGAAAGAGAGAGGGATCGTGATCATGAGATGTTCCACGGCTTGAGGTGAAAACAATGGAAGCAGAAATAGAAAACTGTCTGTCAATGACCACCACAGGCGTGCGATTCGTGCGCCCGCGCACGTGTGGGATGCTGCCTCGACGTGGTAGCTTTGAACGTGCACACGCGCTAGAGACATCTCTCAGGACGTGGAAATTCTCTCTCTCTCATCTTTTGTCAGTTCTCTCTCTCCGTTCATCGCCATTTTTAAATTTTTCTCGCGGCTTTACACTTCGCGACGTGCCGTAGAGGCACACGCGGACGAGACATCCGTAGAACTTTTATATATTTTTCGATGGTGCCGCTAAAGCGAAATATTTTATCTAAAGCATGATAGAAATTTTATCTAAAGCAAAAGAGAATATATTACGGAACCTGACGGTTGTATTAAAAGCATATGCTCGTTAAATTGAATTAATTGATGAATTATCGTTGCAGTTATATATAGTTGAATAGTGTCTGTCGTTATTAATAAGATTTATACGTAACAATGTATAACACGATCGTGTTATATCATCATGTTAATAGTGTTATATAATCAAGTATAATTTAACGATGTTACGGGTGATGTTATTATACTGACATTGTTAGTCTTTAATGATTGTGGAATATATAGAGAAAGAATAATTTTTTTTTTTTGGAATATGTTTTAATAATTACCGTGTATCACCATCAGAGGCTACTATACTACAATTATTTCAACACATTTATTCTTATAAATACGCTCAACGTTTACACGAATGTTTATAGGACTTGAACATCTTGTATATCTATTATTCAATGAGAATTTCTAATTAATTTATTTATGAAATATATTAAAAAAGACTGCATATCCTGTAAATGTCCGAGTGAAAGTGCAGTTTCGTGTCGCGTATAATCCATTTTCGTAATGTAATATACAATAAAAGTAATATAAACACAGGATTTCATTTAAAGAAGATGAATTTAATCTCAACGTTTAAACAATTAATTCGAATAAACTTTTCGCACGAAATCGTGTGATGTTTTTCGGAAAAGTTCTTTTCTTCAAGTTTTTAATAACGTAAACTCGCGAACGTATGTATATACGTACATATACTTAAGCTAGATACATACCTTATGTGCTATATCCACATAGAGCAACTATATAGAGATTATGTGACTACAGTCCCACCAGATGGGACGCGTTATTAATGTTTCAAACAAGATGTGTCGTGCTGAAAAGTCGCATATTGCATTATACCGTCCGTTAAAACCGTAGAACGACGTTTGATACTTTGACCTTATTGCTTCCGCCCCCTCTCTCCCTTTAAACTGAGATTACCCTTTAGAGAGAATTTTTTTCTTTCTTTCTCTCTCTCCTCTTATCTCTTTTTTACCAAATCGATACGCGTTACGTTGTTATAGATGTATGTTATTTACAGAAAACAAAAAAGTTGATCAGGTGAATACTGACAAGGTCTGTAAATAATTGTTAAAGGCAGTAGAATAATTTTTATAGTCAAATTAGCACGTATATTTGTCCTGGAGATTTCTTTTCAAGTAAAACGTTTGATATGCAAAGGTTAAAAGTCGTTGCAATATTAAAATAATGTTTTGCGGTAATATGATTATAACACCACTACCGTTTTTATACAAATCCATATAATTTTAATATATTAAAGAAGTTTGACGTTATATTACATGAAAATAATATAAAAAATTTCCAAACTATAATAGATAATATTCTAATTCATTCGTATTACGTCTCACACAATTCCCTAAAATACATAATCCGTATACATGAACTTCCCTATGTTATTAACCCTGTTACTACATAGGTCTCGCTTTCAGATTAAAATATATGTACCACGAACTATGAAATTTAATATTTATTACCAAAAAATTAAATATTCTTACTACGGTAACCAATTCGACCGACTGTTTTCTCTTTGTTTCATTTGCCACCTCTCGTATACCGACGATTTTCGCGTGTATGCAAGTATGGTCGTACGATGCAATTAGAAAGTTGCATCGAAACACCGAGAAGCCATCTCTGGGCACGAATACACACACACACAGTGAGAGGGAGGCCACTAACTCCCTGTCATAAACAAGCCCGTAATCTCAAACTTTGCCTATATTATCGTAAGCAATTAGACCATCGCTCCGGGTGCCGACAAGATTTCTTAAACGATTATGCTTCCTCTCTCGCGCGGCCATTGAAATCCGTCATAATTATAAATCACGATAGCTCGTATACCTTGGAGTACTCGAAGCTTCGTTAAACTTTAAAATAACCAAAAAAAAAGACCAAAAAGAAAAGAAAATCGTCGACTGTACGAAAATCGAGTTACACTTCGTTGGAAAAATTCTGCTTCGAGTGGATCAAACCACAACCTCTTTCTCTCTCTTTCTATGCTATTTTTTATCGTTGCTTCAGTTATTATCGCCGAACGTATTCTTATCAGGATTGTCCGTTATTCGTGGGGGATGAAAACCTTGACAATGGCACATTTTCATGTTCGGATACACAGTGTCAAGCAGGCTTTTTCCAGTGGAACGAGCAAACGGCTGTGTATTCAATGTCACTGAATGGAAAACAAGTCTCTTTCTGTCTCGATTTTACTCTCTGTCTTTCTTCCTGTCTTTCCTCGGGTCTCTTCTCTTATTCCTACGAGCCCTTTTTTTTTTCTCTCCTATGCTCAGGGCCACACTACTATTTCTCTGTCGCTTGTGAACTTCCGATTACACGGACTCCCACTCTCGGAAAGTTCTCCGATTAAAGGGCGCCGGTCAAAATATCTTACGTGACGCCAAACCCAAGATGAAAATTCGCTCTACTTTATCGGCTAAGAAATTTTGGGGAATTAGGAAATTTTTATTGGATCTCTCGCTATCGTGGAGATTTTTTGACCTTCGCTCGAGGAAGGGACTCGGAAAATCGTAGAATGCCGCAGTAACGTTGCCCAGATGCGACATCTCCTTGGCTTTGTTCCAAATTTCACTCTCCCACTCGCGGTTTTTCTCTCTCTCTTTCTTTCACACTCTTTCACTGATGAAATCAGGATTATCCAATTAAAACGGAGTAGCGATTTATCGACGAATCATTTCTTTTTTTACACTGCTCGGAGTTATGACTACGCTAGTTCCACTCGTGTTTTTCCTTTCTCTCTTGCTATACTCTGTGTTTTGGTGATAACGGGTTTTTGGTAAAACTGATGCCATTAAAACTGTTCTTAACACTAGAACTACCGACGTTAAACCTATATTTATTTTCATCACGTGTAATGATTTGATAAATATTAAAAAAGTAATATTTTATATCCCATTTCTAATGAATAGATATCAAATAAATCAAATAGACCAGAGTTCCCCAAACTTTTTTGTGTCGTAGACCCCTTGCCATGTTTTTCCGTGTTGGGTAGACCCCCTACTTACCTGATATTGATTTCCTGTAAATTTCTAACTGTAGTGAAGTTTAGTGTTAAAAACTTAAAGTAAAAACACGTTAAACACATGTTTTATCGACCCCTAGGGGTCGATATAGACCACTTTGGGAATCACTGAAATAGACAATAAATTTCAACGAACATTATTTGTCACCAGTCATTTTGACTGCTTCGGTAGCTCTAGCGTTAAGCTGTAATTTTATTCATTCGTTGAACTCCATCAAAAACTTTTTCAAATATGTATATTATAATTATTACCACGTATACCTTTGAAATACATTGTAATTATATTATAAGTTCGTAACACATGCTTTGAATTTAATATTTCATTTAATTCAAACTCTATCCAGGCGTTAAAAAGTACAGGTATAACATAGTTCATTTACTATGGTAAATGGAATATCTTCATTAGTAGGTACCTAGAAAAAGTACTGAAATCTCTTTTAACCTACTCTATACGTCATGTACGCGCAATCTCCTTTCTTTTACCGAAGCATAGTTCCGAAAAGGTTCACTCTACAAAGGGATCTCACCACTCGATGACAAAGTACAAAGAATGAGCGTGTTGCGCTTGTACGTGTAAATCAAACGCGTGAGAAAGAAAAATTCGAAACTTTGTCGAGGTTTTTAAACCTTTACCAACCGAATGGAATATTGAAAAAGTTTTTTATGCTTAAATTATCTTTAACTTTCTTCATATTTTCTTTTTTTTTCCTCAGGAATCGTATCAACGGCGTTAAAAGAAAATAATAACGTCGCGGTTCGATGTACCCTGGCTTTTCAGTATCTTCTTCCTTTCCTTCTACTTTTTTTCACGAGTATGAAATGGACATTATGCAAAGGGTGGGCAGCCTTTATTAAGGACGAGACAAAAGCGGGGGAAAATGAAGAGAAACTGGGGTGATCATCGTCGCGGCCGTAATAAAGACTCTGTCTCTTTTTTTTTTTATGTTTCTTTTTTTTGTTCTCCCCTTTCTCTCTCTCTTATTCTCACATCCACGGGTGTACATTCTTCTCGTCTTAAAACGTGTCATTATAGTCACGTGGAGAGTGGTATTTGGTTTAACGAGACCTAGTATGTACCGTTGCTAGGGTTGTGTTATATTAGTATTAGAAAAAAGTTACTACTATCTTACTCTTTAAGACAAATTTTATTAAAGCTCTCTACTATTTGCAATTTTTTTTTTTTAACTGATCGATCACAATTTAATAACAAAATATATAATAACGTGATTATCTTTGCCTATATTTCTAACCATTTTTTATTTTTATTCTAAAATCAAAATAAAAAAAGTTCACAAAAATTTTTGCCAACTTGAAAAGTTGTTCAAAATAATGACCTTGACAACATATTCTCAGGTCATTGAAATTGGTGAAAAATTTGTATTATAAATTGTATTATAAATATAAAGTTCATAAATATTTTTGCCAACTTGAAAAGTTGTTCAAAATAATGACCTTGACAACATATTCTCAGATCATTGAAATTGATGAGAAATTTGTATTATACTTTAATCATCAATGACAAACAAATCACTAGTAATGAGTTTCAGCCAATATAGCAAACGGGCAACAAAACGTATTATCCACCTTAACCCCCCCGTTGCCCTCCTCCATCCATATAATTTCAATCATATTTCTACTATAGATATATATTCGTCCTACATACATTTGGTTAACAAACGGCGTTCATAGATCGAGATTCAAAGCCGTAACGACACAAGGCGAGTCTCCGACCCTTTGATAGTTAGAATGCACGCTGGCGCTTTAACTCGGCACACTGATTATCCCAATTCTCGCGTTCCGTTCTGGATTTTCGAATGGTGTGGCTTGCGAAAGGGCTAGACCAGAGGGGGGCAGGCAGGGGAGGGACCGGTAATTTCGAGCAGTCGCTTAACGTTCCGCGATGGGATAATTGCGGTATAAAATTCGCTTAGCTGGCCGGTCGAGAGGCATAGAAATGGTAGCACGTTGTACGCAGTGTGTGTCTACTTTATAGCGATTCAGCCAGTTCGATTATTTCCTATGGTCTAGTATCGATTTACATTCATCGAAACAGGACGATCGTTGATCAAGTTCTGCTAAGATCGTAATGGAATTTTCATTCGTGGTTTTGGGTCACTCGAGCTTGTTCTCTTTGTGTCCATGTCTCTCTATCTTTGTGCTACGCTTTCTCTCTGATCTTCCTTGGTCTCAGCCAATCTCTCTTTCTAGTACAGATTGCGACTGAAGTGGGTATGGAAGGATTGATCTACTAAGCAGCTGCACGGTAGACGTGAGTTAAGGTTACATTGGGATTCTAATTATCCCTATGGACGCGATTCTCGTGCCTTTCATTGTCTCGATGAGTGTACGACAAAGTAATAATAGTGTTCGGGGTATTCTTTTTTTTTTTTTGGAGTTTTACTTTTTCATGTATTTTATTTATAAAGGAGGACGTGGTTCTCAAGTTATATACATATAGTTTTTTTTTTATTATGTGTAGTTTATAATAAAACTAAATTGAAAAATATATTTCTTTAGCAAACAGGAATAATAAGTAAGCATAAGTGGTACATTTGACTGATCTTTTTTAAGTGTATAAATTTAATTAATGCATTATATAGAATTTTATAGGAATTTGCCATCAAATTTCGACGAACTCACCGATCGTTACAACTTGATAACACACTTCCTTGTTCGACAATATCGTAAACGAAATTAACCAAGCACTTACATGTAGGAAACATCCATTTCGCTCTGGTAACTAAGACCAGGACACGTCGCTAACGTTGCGTCGTTTCGTAAACGGCTAATTAATTTGACATAGCGGGTGGTTAATTGAACACGTAAGACTGACGTTGTTAACGTCCGACTCGTCGCGATGAAGACAGTTCATGCAAAAGGGATAGCCGACAATTAAATCATCTTCTTAAGAGGCATATGGATCGTCAACGTTTTAAACGAAAATTTAAAGAGGTTCTAACTCTCGTATAATGCCATGATTAGGTTTCTAAATAAAATTGACATATTTATGGCATTCGATTTTTTTACATCGCAGTTTCAACTATGGATTATTAATATTTACGAGAACGTAAACATCAACGTAAGATCTGATAATAAAATTTGGCGTCATTATTATTTAATAAAAGATTGTAAACAATGTTAGATAGACACAAGAGTTTGTATAAAATTGCTGACAGTTCTAAAATTATTTTTCCATTTTGCAATACGGTACCAAGAAAACTACTATCAAATAAATTCCATTAACATAACAACGACACGAACTAGTCTTACAGCCCAATTAGCCTAAACAGTCGTACGTTTAATTTATAGATGAAATAAAAACTGAAACACCATGCAAATATAGATAAACTTAAAAGTCAGGAATAACAGTCTTCTCGTGAATTTAAAATTCTAATGGACCGGAGCAGAAACTTTCCAGGGTACGCCGTTCTGACACAGCAAGTAAACTCGCTTACTCGTACAAGGGCTATCGGTTTATCCAGCTACGATCGTGTTTGCATTTAAAAAGTCCTACCACGCGTTTAGAAGAGAAATCTGAAAGCTTTAAAAGAAAATCGCTTTACACGTAGAGAGGAATTATCAATTTTCTAACCGCTTTAGCGTAAAATCGTTAAAGAAATTTCGTGTTATACGAGGATCGTCTGTAAGAAGTTCTTATACGCGCGTTTAAATTGTATTTTCTCTTCTGTCTCGTCCAAATACGAGAACGTTAACCAATTATTAATGTCGGTCACGAAGGAGATCGAGATATTTTTGTCTCTTTCTCCTTCTCCCCTTCCTCTGCTTCAAAGACACACGAAGCTTTTTCTATGCTTCTCTCTCTCTCTTTTCTCATCCCTGCTGTTTCCTTTCTATTTTTCTCTTCTTGTTTCTCCATTCCTTCGATCGCCATTCGAGGTTCCTATTGTATCACGATCGATATTCAAGTGTAGAGAGGGAGAGACTGAGAGAGAGAGATAAGAAGAGAAGCGATAATATAAAAGAAGAAGAGTACGCACTAAAATAGATACTCGGTCCTACTACCACCACCGTGACACTACCTCATACCGGTAGCAGCACAACCGTACTTCGTAAGATCGTTATCGAACTTTTCTATAATTCGTACCACACAATGACGGTCTCCGGTGGAAGTAATTATCGTTCAAAGCATCACTACGCGATAATGAGTGCTCCCCGCGTATAGTCAATATTTATCAGTACATTGTCGTGAAGAAAATAATTACTTCCGCTCTAATTTCTTCTCTGAACTTCCTTTTTTTCTACCCCTTCTTCATCCCACTCTACGCAAGGACGATTCAACGATGTTTCTTCGAATCTTTTGAAAAAACAAAATAGCTTTTGCGCTTGTTATCGGTTAAGAACACTTAAAAATTAATTTAGACAATAAAATTTTGATTTTAATCGAAGGAACTTTGCGATAGTCGTTTCATGCTAGTATTTTACTTGAATTGCTTCATTCAAAAGCTCCCGGTCGCACGAATGTGGATTGTATTAGATGGCAGCCCGAATTAGGTGCCTCCTAATTTGGTCCGTAGGGTATGAAAATTTGTTCGAAAATTTATTTTCTTACCCACGGCAGAGACTATTCGTTTCCAGGCAGCTGTCTTCCGGCGGCACTTTGCAACGAAATAAAGGGAGAGCCGGAAAGTAGTTTGCCCGTTTCTGAAGGAGGTAGGCGAGAGCGAGTGTAACTGCTGTGCTGCATTGCCGGATTACACCGGATATCCAACGCTGTATATTCAATTTACCTTTCTCTGCCTATTCCCTGCCTCTTACCACTCCTTCTACTCGTCTACCCAATATCGGGGCTTTTCATATTCAAGGTGTTACTCGACTTTAAGCGGTTTCCTCGACAATTTTTCACGCATATACAGGGTGTCCGGTTCCAGGTGTCCAAGCGGAAAACTATATGTGCACATCAATGATTTGAGTCGAAAAGTGTAATACTATTTTCCGAAATTTTGCTTACTTAAATAGTTATTTAGTAACAAAGATCGGCCAATCACGATGAGAAGCGACATGTACAGTTGTTTATTGTGGATTGCTCCTCCTCCTGCTTTGTCTTTTGCCTAGCTGGGAGCTCGAGTGAACTGCCTTTTTTCGTCAATCGCCGTAATTGGTCGATCTTTGTTAGCTAATAATTCGTTAACTAAATCAAATTTCGAAAAATAGTATTAGACTTTTCTATTCAAGTCATTGATGTGTACATATAGTTCTTCGCTTGGACACCTAGAACCCGACACCCTGTATACGTATAGGCGGCATCGTATTTACCAAGACTAAATTCGCAAGATGAAAAGTCTCCCCTTATGGTTTATACTCACGGCGACACTCTTTTTTCTTACCATACTCGCTTGCTAAAGTTAATAGAGAAAATAGAGTGCGAGGAAACTAACCTCCAGCGATGGAATTTTCAAAGATTTTTCACTCTTGCCAAACGGTTTCTTCTTTCTCGATTTTCTTCCTTTTTTTTTTTACTTCTCTTCAACGTGTCAAAGTTTTATAGCGAGGAAACGGGCGGTGAACGATCTTTTAAAACGTGAGATTACACGATATCTTCGCTTCTTGGTTGTTAAAGGGGAACGTGACTGTTGGATTTCCTTGAGTCGTGGTGTTAATACTTTAATGATCGATTACATCACGTTGGCGCCATTTGCGTGGCGGCCGTTAACGGCCGCTGACGCCACGGTACTCTAATGGCTTCGATGGTAATATGTACAGTAATTAGAGAAAATATTTATACAGTTTTTAAATTTATAAGTTCGTTCGTATTTTATTTGAATTTTATTGAAATTTGGTAAAAAGTATATAGTATATAGGGGAGACCGGGGCTAGTTGTCCCAATTTTAGGTTTTTTGTTTCTACAGATTTCTGTAGCTTATATTTTTGAATTTTTTGGTGACCATCATAAAGTTTAACTTCTTAGCAATACATGGAAATTTTTCCGCTTGCATTGGGACGTTTTTAACACGTTTTTTTTTCAATTTCAAGCAAACGAGTTTTTTGGGACAACTTGCCCCGCTGCGGGGCACGCCATGGGGCAAGTTTTCCAAGGTTTCCAAGGAAAAATCTTGATGTATACATCATGATTTTTGCGAAAATGGACACCACCGCCAATTTCAATGTTTAATGGCTCATTTTAAAGATAAAAGCATGCAGAATAATGTTCCGTTGTCCGTTTTTCGATATCGTTAAGCAATGATGAGAAATTAACATTTTAAGTGTTGGAGTATGGGTCTTTTTCAAGCTTAAAACTGCTGTATCTTTCCAACCAGCCATCCTATCGAAACGCGACTTGCATATTCGTAAATTAGAGACTTTCCTCTTTCAATTCCTGTGCATACATCAGGATTTTTGCCAAAATGGTCACCACCGCCGATTTCAATGTTTAATGGTTTATTTGAAAGAGAAAAGCATGCAGAATAATGTTCCGTTGTCCGTTTTTCGATATCGTTAAGCAATGATGAGAAATTAATCTTTTAAGTGTCGGAGTATGGGTCGTTTTCAAGAGAAAAAGTGCTGTATCTTTCGAACCAGCCATCCTATCGAAACGCGACTTGCATTTTCGTAAAGAGGAGACTTTCCCCTTTCGAACAAGTATTTGATCGGGCAAATTCGAGATGCTTCGATTTTTGACAAAAATCCTGACCTATGCATCATGATTTTTGCCAAAATGGTCACCACCGCCGATTTCAATGTTTAATGGCTCATTTTAAAGATAAAAGCATGCAGAATAATGTTCCGTTGTCCGTTTTTCGATATCGTTAAGCAATGATGAGAAATTAATCTTTTAAGTGTCGAAGTATGGGTCATTTTCAAGCTTTAAACTGCTGTAACTTTTTAACCAGTCATCCTATCGAAACGCGACTTGCATATTCGTAAATCAGAGACTTTTCTCTTTCGAACGAGTATTTGATCGGGCAAATTCGAGATGCATCGATTTTTTGACAAAAATCCTGATGTATGAATCAAGATTTAGAAAGAAGAAAGCATGCAGAATACTGTCCCGGTGTCCGTTTTTCGATATCGTTGCGGAGTGTCGAAAAATAAATTTTTTAAGTGTCGGAGTATGGGTCGTTTGCCCCTGGGACTTATAGCCCCGGTCTCTCCTACCTATGAAAGTTAGCCACAGAAATGAGGCATCTCCAATTTTATCTCATTTTTGGAAAACTAAAGAAATGGTTGTTTTTTGAAACTAAAGAACACCAAAAGTAGACCTGCTTCATTTTGCAACAAACTCTGCTAATCTACGATAAGAAAAAGACTCGATATATTTTTAAACAATTCCTCGACTATCATAGATTATCCGACAAACTTATCGTCCAATGTTAAAAGATCGATAAAGGGAAAAAGACGTGAACTTTGCACGAGGTTGAAAACAGTTTAGGAAAGTCGCGAGATAATTCCTGCTTTCTATTTTTCCGTAAATCGTGAGATCTCTCGGTGCCATGGAGACGAGTTGTGTTTTTCGGTAGAGGCAAAACTTTTCTTCGAGGCTGCCCCGGGCGCCAAACGTATCGAGCTTTTACAACATCGAACGCAATCGGTGGGAAGGAAATCTTATTCTCTTCTACGAGTGTGGAAAATGTATTCACCCTCGGTGCCTCTATTTCACGAAAAACCTTATGAATATGACGATCGGCGAGCAAATATTTTGAGGAAACATTTAAACCCTCTTGAATCGCAGACGATGATTCGGTATTTGCAACGAAAATGGTTGCCACCTTAAAATTGTTATAAAATTGCATAACTTTAGTAAAGAGATATAATTGTTAAAAGATATTGTTAAAATAGCAACGTGCTATTTCTTTATTGACACACCGTGTACATTTTTCTTACTCTTTGAAGTTTGTACGAGTTGTAGATATTAGTATGACTACTAAAGGTTAATGTAAAATCTGACATCAGTGGGACACCAGTAGGGTTTTATTGTATCTAGGTATGTACCTATAAACTAAAATGACAAAATGTACCTATAAACTAAAATGACAAAATAGAATTTTGTAATAATATTGTAATAGGTAAATCCTCCACTTGATATGAGATATTCTATAACACTGCCTTATTTACCATACCTTAGACACCTATTATACAATAATTTAATGTTTCATAGTACGCAAGAAACAACAGAGATTAAAATAAATATAATTTTCATATTTTCAATTTATTTCGACAATTACGTAGACGTACGTCTCGTAAGAGTGTCAAAAAGGGATCATAACGCGTAAACCGAGTATAGATATTCGATATCCACTCGAGACACCCGATCCCGCGTCCATTATCATTCATTATCGCTCATCCGTATAAGAGGGCTCGAGTGATTTGCTTTGATGAATGCGCCGGAGATGGGAAGATGAAGATTCCCGAGTACCACAGCACGTACGACGACGTTGGTTATATCTTTCCGCGCTTGGAATTCCGTAGGCTCGCCCTAATGAAATTACCGCGGCTTTTGTGTGTGGCAGATATGAGCCGACACCACGCGTGCCCGAACCACTTCAACGTTTACCTAGCCCACCAGTCAGAATTAATTTTCTATTAGCACCGATTTCCATCCCCTAAAACCGCATAATTCGCGATTTCCTGTTTGGTCCATTCAAGCGTGATGTAATAACGGAACGATCGACGAAAAATCTACTGTCTCTCTCATATACACACATACATTGGTCCTCTCATTTCGTTAACCGGCTAATTTGCTCGCTCGATTCAAGTCAGACACAAAGGTGAACGGATCCGAAAGTTTACCTTTCAGTGAACATTCAGGCCACCTTATTCGGGAAACGAGGGAAGAGATTGCTGAAAGTCAAATCAAATCCTAGTTCTGTTCTAGGCCTCTGAATGGTACGGTCGATACGATCTCCTGATTTCTCCGGTTACATTTCGACCCTACCAAATATTCAATATTTTCGGTGAAAATGAGAAGCGGTTCATGGGTGACCCTAGTTTAAAATCAAAATTCATACCATACTATATCGAAACTCGACTTAGCATTATTTTTTTATACAATAAGGGAACTAATTTCACTAAGGGAATGAAAAAAAAGATTTCTGTCTTAAAAATTGTTAACCACTACAATGTTTTTTCAAATATTTACATCTGTGTTTTCAAATTACTATTTTATATGAGTCTTTCCAACAATATCCGTACCACATTGTGTCAAAACATGTTATACTAGGGTTACCCGTAAACCTTATCAAGTACCAAGGAATCTTTTCTTATTGCTCGAAACAGTATCTCCATTTTTACGATCGAATGTAAAGCTCCACCAAGGATAAGTGCCACCGAAAAGATAAAACAGAAGAGATCGCGAGAATTTCTCATATTTTTCCTTGATAATAAAGCAACTTCGCGATACTCGCCACGTTGCGAAATATCGAGCTAGGGTATTCAAAGTATTATAGTTTGGTGTTTACGTTCGTTCAAAGGCATTGGTACTCCTGTGTGTACTTTATACGAAAGCAGGAAGCATAAGGTGTAAATCATAAATGATACGGGGTGTTACACGTTGATGTAGGGAGGATGTGGGATGATCTATATACATCCTCAAACTCTGTATGCCGATACGGTTGATACATGGCACAACCTTGTGTGACATAATTTATGTACTGTGTTAGATATATATATATATACATATACACACTTACACATACATATACGTATCTCTCTCTATATGTATGTATATGTGTGTATATAAGCTTTATGCAAAAATTGAGCAAAATCAGTGATCCATAAGTCTGGTCCCCCCCTTGTAAGACGTTACCGTTTCGACTACTCGTTCAGTTGACAAACGATAGCTCTTTTAATTGTAAAGTTGTAAAGTTGTATCGACCTATTTAAAATATTTTAAAAAATATCGGATTTCACATTTCCAGCATTCTCGCTATTTGCTTTGCATTATCACCAATTAATATAGACCTGTGATTTCCGGCTATTTCGGTGATTTGCACATTTTGTTCACATATCTAAAAAGAAGAAGACTTTGAGAATATATTTATGAACAAAAAAAAAAATGTTTAGGTACTTTAAACTAATGTTACCTCTGTAAGACCATAATCATCATTTAGTACCGTAAACTTGTCTTTGGCTGTAATTAATGAAATTTTACCACCAAATTTCTCACTAGGTTTATAAAGTCTAGCAGCTCGTAATTTCTTCGAAAGCAACTTCACGGCAATTTTCAAATCTGCGGTTTTAAATCGTGTGTTATCCATAAGATCTATTATTTTATTTAACGCCTCTCCTTCAGTTGGTTCTGATTTTAAAATGTCATATGCCTGTAAAAAAAATGTAAATGAGTGAAGTCGTAAAAATTTTGTACAGCAGTATCAGTAAATTGACATTACACACTGTGAATTTAATGTTACCTGGTTAAAGCTGATATTCGGTGACAGCATATGAAAATAGAATGCAAGACTTTTCTTAAAGTCTCTTGTTAAATTCTTCTTGTGCTCGCCATTAACGACTGTTTCTCCGTCTACATGGAATTTCACAAAAGCTGGTGATCCATCAATAAGAGTTAATTTAACTTCTTCACCGGCTTTTTCTAGCTGGAGCCCCATTTCAAAAGCTATACTGGCTCCGAATGAATAACCCGCGATGTGGTATGGACCTTTTTTCTGTACCTGTTTTAATAGCTTTATATATGCGTCTGCAGTTTTCGTTAGACTGTTAAGTGGAATATCCTGGGTACATTGAAATCCCCAAACAGGTCGTTCTAATTCACTAGCCAAATCTTTAAATGGTGATATAACACCTTCTATAGCATGAACTAGGAACAATGTAGCGCCCTTTGAACGTTTTGTTTCTAATTTTACGAGTGGTTCAGTTGGGACAATGTCTGTATCATTAAATTGAAAAAGTAATTCATCTGATACATCTTTATCAGCACCACTCTTAGTCGCAGGTGTAATGGGTTTGTTAGTGTTCGTATCTTGTGAGGTCAATTCCAATAGAGTACCAAATGTTAGATCACGAATTTCTTGTAGTGACAACATCAGATCATACTTCCTTTTAAGAGTTTGTTTCATCTCTGCACCCATCAATGAGTCCATTCCAAGGTCACCCAAAGTATTATTTGGATTTACTGTATTTGGATCTTTAATTCCTAAAATATTTGCAATAGCTTGAATAACATTAACCTCGGCCGAATTTTCGGTGGTTTTATGTTTTTCTGCTAAAACCATAGAAGACACTACAGGATGTGACTGTTGAAGAAACATGTCCATTGTCGAGAGACAATTACTTATACGTTGTGGAAGCGTACCGTCAACTTCCGTTTCATTATCTCCCATAGTTTCTATAAAAGCGATATCGCTTTAGTAATTTTATACGTAAATTTGAGAATATCAGATTTAGCAAATTTAAGAACCGAAGCATACCAATGATTAGACCGACGTCACCAATAGCTCCCCATTGAATAGCTAAACCCGGCAAACCATTTCGCACTCTTTTTTCGACTAATCTTTCCACCGCTGAATTAGCCAAACCATAATTACTTTGACCGATATTGCCTCTCCCACTAGCTAGAGATGAGAAAACAACGAAGTAGTCTAAAGAAGAACAATGATTCCTGGAAACATTATCCAAATTTTTGGTGGCATCGATTTTGGGCAATGCAACCATTTTAAAACTATTTTCATCTAGTTTTTCGATTAGAGCATCCTTCAAAACGACAGCTAGGTTAAATATACCGCCCACGGGAGCTATTTGGTTGCTTTCCTTTATTAATTGCTCTGCCCCAGCTAAGGTTGTGCAGTCAGTCGTAGTGATTACGACATTGACACCGAATTCACGCCAACGTCGAACGCACAATGCCTGATACCCAGTACGAATGCCAGATCTTGATGACAACACGACATGCTTAGCACCCCGTCTTATTAACCAATTCGCGAGTTCTAATCCAAATCCCCCGAGACCACCAATAAGTATATAGGATTTGTTAGGATTCATGTATGTGCGTGGAATAGCTTCTACAGTCTTGCGAGATGGTTTTGCCACTATTTTTTCTGCTTCTTCATCACGAATCTTTAGCAAAACCTTACCAATATGTTTGCCTGCAGCCATGTATCTAAAGGCTTGCTCAATTTGCTGCTCGGAAAAGACTGTCTTTACAAGTGGTCGTATCGCTCCGTTCTTAATTCCTTCGCTAACAAGACCCACCAATGTTTTCTTTTCTAAATTATCACTGTGTAAAAGTGAATCCACAAATATACCGTGGAACTCTTTACCTACCATACTAGATCTTTCAAGGAGACTGTTATTCGCCAAGTCGTATTTGCCAATTTCGAGAAATCGTCCGCCTGCCGCAAGACACCTAATACTAGCTTGCAATTTTTCCTCTGCCAATGAATTCAGAACAGCATCCACGCCGCGTCCATTGGTCTCGTTCATAATCATCAGTTCAAAATTGGTGTCTCTCGAGTTGCCAATATTTCTATCGGTTAATTGAGGGAATGTTTTCTTCAGGAAATATCTTTTTTCTTGAGATCCTACAGTAGTAAATACTTTACAGCCCTTATGTAAGGCTAGCGCGATGCTGGCTTGTCCAACTCCTCCAGAACCAGCATGGATCAAAACAGTTTCTCCTGGCTGCAAGCGACCACGTATAAAGAGAGCATAATAACTTGTAGCATAAGCGACTGGGATGGTCGCTGCTTCTTCCAAAGTCCATTTATCAGGAACCTCCCACGTGAATGAAGGATCAACTAATACAGTTGTAGCCAAACCTTGCGCTGTTACCATTCCCATGACTCGACGGCCTTTACTGTTTTTACCGGAAAATTCAATGCCCAAAATACACTCCTGAGAAGCCATATTACCTGGCAATGCATCAGGTGGTAATTTTCCCGTCGCGAACATGATATCTCTGTTAATTTTCAAAAGACTATTATTGTTGCTCTTCCGATTAATAAATGAAGTTAGATGTATACAAAAATAATTACTTGAAGTTCAAGGATGCATAATATACGCTACACATTTCCATGGCTGAACTGTTTTTAGGCTGATAGAATTTCAAGGGACTCTCAATCCAATGTAAGCTACTTAAATCACCACGAACCAACGTGTTGACGAAAGCATGTTCAACTGGAAGAGTTATTGCGTCGTTCTTTTGCTCAAAACGTAAGTGACGATAACTTCCCCATTGTCCTCCTTTTAACACATTTGCTACCACTTGCTTGTCCATTTGCGTCGCGTAAAATGGTTCAGTTAAGGAAAATTTAGGTGCTTTTTGATCTTGAATAAAGACGTAACGTATATTGATACTACTGTTGTCAATCCGAAGACAATTCATGAAGCCAACCATTCCTATATAGAAAAATATTGGGTTTACCCATAATATTGGGTATTATATTATCTGTCTATATTTTTAGAGAAATAAACTCACCAAATTGTTTTTCTCCCTGGCTTACCAGTAGAAGTTCATGATCTTCCGCTTCAGCTTTTTTCAATGCTGTTTTTAAATCTTCAAGCCAAAAGAAATTCTTTTCTGTAATATGAATAATCATTGGTTCTTTTTGGTGCTCTATTTTCTTCAGAAGCAAATACGTCTTTCCAGAGTTGACTTGAGTAGCAACGCACGTTAAACCTGTATTCTGTATTGCTATATTCTCATCATATGTGCCTGTCTCTTCCAATATGATAAAGCCTCCATTCTTCAATGATAAAGAGAAATTGTTGAGGATATTCAAGCATTTATTACTAAGCACATCGACTGCCAGTATAAGATGTAAGTCCTGTCCGACAGGTTCTTTATTTATATCATGTTTCATAATATTTACAGAAAACTGATCGGAAACAGTTTCATAATTATCCTTCGATGTGGTTATTAATTGCGAGTCGGCATGCAAAATAAAGATTTTATTACGTTTAAATTATCTTTGTTTACATTTTTAAGAAATAATTTCTTATTCCATACTCACAATGCTAATGAGTGGTTCACTGTACAATATTTCTAGTACGGGTAAAATCAGCAAACTTTCCAATTCCCGTCCATCAGCAATTTCAATCACTTTCAGTTTAGTCTTGAGAAGACTTTCACATACAATTTGCAATAAAACACTTAACGCGTGTAATTTAGTTGTATCAAAATCATCAGCAAGTTTTCGATTATTTTTATATGGTATAAAAGTATATCGTTCGAGTTTGGGTGCTGCGTGACTTTGTTGTCTCCTCGGTGCTAATGATGCCTTTAACCCTCTTATCTCAACGCCACCTGACTTAAGACATTTAATATTTTTATACGAATAGATCGGGAAAGTACTATCTCCTTGTGAAAGTTTGCTCGCTAGTGTCATGTGCAAAATAGGATTGATAGATAAATATTGTATACGGGTTGGTAGATATATTTCTCTGTTACTGGAAGAAAGTATAGAAAATTGAAGCATTGAGTCCATAAACGAAACCCAGTTATTACACCAGTTGAGTTCACCGGTAATTCCTCGATTATCAGCTCTCTTAATACCTTGGAAAGCACCGTTGTAATCATAACCACGTAATCTGAATTCTTTATAAATATCTTTCGTAGTTAATTCTTTTAATCCTGATTCTATAATAGGGTTAAGGGGATGCAGATCCATCTGTTCTTCCTCAATGTTTTCAGGATAACGTATACTACCGGTTACAGCAACCGACCCACTTTCGCAAATTTCAAACGTTCCAGTGTTATTAAAAATATTTATCATGAATTTTACCGAGCTATTCTTTGGGATGATAGTTGCTCGCCAGAAATGTATATTTTCAAAAACCACTGGCATCTTCTCGAAATCTGTGTCATTCAGTTTTGCAAAAGCTTTCCATACGAGATGCACATAACCAGTAGCAGGATACAAAATTCTTCCGTCGATCGTATGTCCAGTTATGAAAGTATCCATCTCTTTAGACAAATCCACGTGCATTAAAGACTCCGCAGCATGTGTTATATAAGAAAAATCGGCGACGGTCCATTTAATTGAGTGATCCCATTTGATGAGAGAATTTATCATCGGAGTACCACGACCAACAGGATAATTTACCGGTGGGTACAAGTTCGAAATTTTTGGTTGGCCCCCCGCAGCATAGAGCTTTCCTATACTGCTCAAGAAAACTCCTAAATTATCTCTATGATCCCTTATTTGGAGACCGATGTTCGTTACAGTCGGCGGTAAAGTTCTGCGTAGAATTGCTTGCAGCAAGCAATGAGGTCCAATTTCTATCACGATTGCATTATCTGGTATGTGAGCTGTTGCTTCGTAGAATAAAACAGGCGACAATAGATTGCTTGCATGGTAGGCTGCCGAACTAAATTGCGCAAGAGAACTACCCCAATCGCTCTCTGGTATAGAACTAGAAATCCATCTAGTCGAACGTTGTTTCGGATTTGGTATTATCTTTTCTATGACGGCACGCAATTTGGGCCCAGCAGGGGCTATGTACTTACTGTGGAAAGCATAGCATATATTGTTAACGATTTTCGCAAAGATTTTTCCTGCTTCAAGCTCCTTTACAAATTTATGAATTGCTTCAATCGGGCCGGATATCGTTACGGAATCAGGTGAATTGTTGCAGACTGTGTAGACACCAGGCGGACAACGTTTCATCGCTTCTTCCCAGCTAAGACCGACAACAGCCATAGCGCCTACTGGTAAATCTGACTGATCTAACGATTTCCCTCTCCAATAAGCTGTTAAAATCATTTGTTCCGCTGTTAGTGTACCATCAGCGTAAGCACAGCCCAGTTCTCCAATCGAATGTCCAACGATACCATCGGGATGTATACCGAGTAGCGTTAGCAAATCAACGAGACCAATTTGAACAGCGGCGATACATACGAAGCTATTCGTGGTATTTTGGTACGTTTTATTTGTCCCATGTAGAATAAGATCTATCAGATCGATACCTACTGGTTTCAGTGCTGCAGCACAATGTTCCAAGCTACGTCGAAAGGTCTCGATATACAGTAACTGCCTTCCCATGCCTTCCCATTGCGAACCCATACCAGAGAATGCAAACCAAATCGGTCTTTTCGATCCGTCAAAATCGTGCACTTGGCGAGAATCAGGATTACCCAGTATCTCAAAGCCACGTACAAGATGTCCAGCGATATTGTCAACGTGTATATCGCGTAACAATGCAATAAATTCGTCATCCTGTTCTTGAAGTCTAGTCGCATCTAACAAATAGTTTACAGCCTCCGTCGTGCATCCAGATAATGCGACGAGTTTAGGCAATTTTCTTTTCAGCACAGGTGCTAATTTTGGCTTTGGATTTTTACGAAGAATAATGTGCGCGTTTGTTCCACCAAAACCAAATGAATTTGACGCTGCGAAGTCTCCGTTCCATGGCGTTATTTTATCAACGACTTTTAATCTTCCATCTATTAATCCAGGTATATTCGGATTTGGTGTCTTAAAATGTAAATTAGGTGGGATAACGCCCTTTTCCATCGCGATAAGCACTTTTGCTATTGCACATATACCGCTAGCTGCCTCAGTATGACCAATGTTCGACTTAACCGATCCAATAAGCAATGGTTCCTTTCTGTCTTTGCAAAAAAAATTCGCGATGGCGTTTATTTCTTCCGGATCACCGACTTTGGTTCCAGTTCCGTGAGCTTCAACGTATGAGACATCAGTTGGGTTGATACCCAATTCATCATACACTTCGCGCATTAATTGATATTGCATTTCTGCGTTGGGAAATGTAATTCCTTCGACCTTGTGACCATCCAAATTTGTCTTCGCTTTAAGAACGGTGGCATAAATCCTACGGGCGTTTTTCGATTTTTGTAAAAATACTACCCCCACGGCGTCTGCCCTCACGTATCCATTTCCATCGGCATCAAAGACTTTGCACTTACCGTCATTTGCCAGCATACTTAAGTCATTGAATAATAGTGACATCGTTATCTTCAAGAGAAGGTTCAAACCGCCAACAATGGCTGCATCACAGTCTCCTTGACGGATCGCGGTCACCGCTTGATCAATGGCGAAAAGAGAAGACGAACAAGCAGTATCTATCGTGTAACTTGGCCCTTTGAAGTCAAACTTATTTGAAATTGTCGTGGAAAACATGGCTTTGGCACATCCCGTTATGGCTTTTCCTGTCATACATTATTATGTTATTACATTAGGTTAGACTATATGAATTTATTGATGAACAAAATTTCAATTTATGAAAAAATGCGATAGGAACTGCAGAAAACTAGTAACGCAGTAAAACATATCGAATATGTTTCGAATGTACGTACCGTCAGTTGTCTCGGGATCTATTGCCCAATAATGCCGAGATTCCGTAGCAGAAATACCGATAAACACGCCAGTTTTTGTACCTCTTAAAGATGTGGGATTATAACCAGCATCGACTATTGCTTCGTGCGTTACTTCCAAAAGCATACGAAGTTGTGGGTCCATCATATGAGCCTGTTTAGGGTCTACACCAAAGAAGGTTGCATCAAAGGAGGAAATATCTTTAATTGTTCCCATTCTGCTAGGTAATCCATAAAGACCCGGCGGCCAACGACTGCCGTTTTCGGTGACACAATCGACTCCCTCGAATAAATTCTTTTTAAGTTCTTCAATGTTAGCTGACTGGGGTAGACGACCTGCGAATTTATATAATGAATTAACTAAAACGTATAGTCTAACTTTTTAGTGTATTTGCACTTGCCATATCGACTTACCTGAGATACCACTTATGACTATATCCTCTTTGAGGTAGTGCAAAATGTCATCTGGGTCAACGCGTTCATGTGAGTTATTATTGCTAAAATCCTTAAACTGAGCAGCCATTTTTGCAATTTACTCCGTGTCTTCGGATTTATTATCTAAATTGCAAGTAATAACATAATATAGATTGGTTATGAAAATCGAGTCCCACCAAAAACATAAATGTGAACCCTTTGCACATCACTGTCGTTTTAAAGCAATATACGATTTGTTTTTGAAGGTTATTTGTTAAAATACAGATGTACTTGTTATAGTTATTGTTAAAGTACAATCGTGAAGATGAGCATGTCATAAGAATCGTAACATACCTTGATACTTTCTATCACTTGAATGACTATTTGCGTCTATGCTGCCGTAGTCTTTTATACATATCATGCGATCCCCACTTTCTTTGAAAATCGACCGATTAATGCATATGACCGTAAATGCTAAAAAATTATGACAACTTGTCTTATGCACTCGATAAAGTAACATATGTAACAGATGATTATTTCCGAAACTATTCGAGATATCCAAAAATCCTTTTGGATCTTTACGTTTCATAATAAAATCTAAAATTTATTATAGATTTAGGACAGTTTGTGCTTTCTTCACAAACTTCGTTAATACACTCAGCCGCATAATTCATAATGTGAATGATATGAAAACTTTTAGTATTGTGAACCGGTATCGGAAAGTTTATTTGAATAATACCGTTTAATGTTAATCGTCACGATGGCGATGATCGCTAGTGAAAGCTTACAATGAAAGTATTATGGATTGACATTCATGTAATTCAGATGGCTTAATTGTATTGGATGATCCTCGCGTCAATTTTTCATTGCATAATTTCGCAGAAGGTTGGACACGTAATCTAATGTCACGGCAATGGAGCTTACATTGTACGCAATATGAAATATAACGAAGAGCGATTGTATACGCAATCAAAATACCTACCTGATTTCTGTAAATTAGTTAAGTATCTTGTATTTTCGGCTACCGTTGATGAAGGGTTCGCCGCGGGAGTGTCGAATTGATCGAGGCGAGATGGTACCTATTCCGATCTGATTCCTCAGAAGACGATTCTGAAAATCTGATGGGGATAAAGAACATGTTCTTGTCTAATTGCCTGAATTGTCTCCACCCCAGCAGAACTGGATGCGTGGGAGGGGATATGTGTATCGTTACGTATTTTTTTGTGACTCACGCGGCGGATACTTTATGACGGGGCCTGGCTACTTTCTCGAGCGTGCAGTGTCACCGGCGACGTGCCACAAGTATCGAGGTTTTATCGCTCGACGCTTCAAAGAGGGTCTTTATTGTTTTGCTATTTGTAGGACCGTGGAAGGCTTTCAAAGGTGCAAACTTAACGTCTAACGTGGCCGTTACGAGGCACATCATACTGTCGAACGGCTCCTAAAATCGCTCAAACAACAGAGAAATTAGAAATAAAGAATAAAACCCGGCGACACCTTCCTGAGAGAATGAGATATATACGTCAACGTACTTTGCCGACAAGTTCGGTCCCAAAGATATCGATCGGTGTCACACGCGCGCTGATTAACCCATTTAGTCTCATGTGAAACCTGGACTAGGAAACGCTAAAGAAACTATGCCATCGATTGCATTAGCAAAAAATAAAATATACGTCTTTTTTTGTTTGGCGATTTGATTGTTTTTTGTTAAAATTGTTTCAACAAATTAGGTTCAATTATTAAAGTAGAGACTTGTTTTAAAGAAATAGATTACTATATAATAGGCATCACTCCCGAAACAATACATACGCAAATTAACACGGCCTAACAGTGTTTTAGACAGGGGCCTTATTTGTACTATACGGAATAGATAAGAAAGAATCAAGCCTTCTTGGAGGATTTCCAGTTTACTAATTGATTAACTTCAAAATAAGGGCGGGATTATGCAAGAATAATAAAAGGAAAACAAATATTAATATAAGGAGTGAGAGATTAGGATGAATAAAATGAAAGACAGTAATAATATTAATAAAATATGTTTACTCTTACTTTTCAGAGTTTCCTTCTGGTTTAAGTAGAAGGACCGATCGATTTTTTTATTAATACAATCTTCTATTTCCCGTTTTTATTTTATGATATACTTTAGACTCTCATTGTATGTATTATGAGTACCTAATCGTAAAAAAAGATTACACTAAAGAGGTTATAAATTAAAGCGCACAATGCGGTCTCTTCTTCTTGTGTACCCATTTTTCGTTTATCCACTTTCTTGTTCATCGAATATTCAAAGCACATTATCAAAATAAAAAGTCAAAATGATTAAGTATTAAAGAAACGTACAGTGAGAGTCTAAAGTACATCATAAAATAGAAAAGGGAAATAGAAGATTGTATAAGTGAACTAATCTATCGAACCTTAAAATATAAAAAAAATATCAGATTTCATTCTTCCAGCATGCTCGCTATTTTCTTTGCATTATCACCAATTAATATGGATCTGTGATTTCCGGCTATTTCGGTGATTTGTACATTTTGCTCACAGATCTAAAAAGAAGAAGACTGTCAGAATATATTAATGAAAAATAAAAGTGTTTACTTTAAATTAATGTTACCTCTGTAAGACCATAATCATTATTTAGTACCGTAAACTTGTCTTTGGCTGTAATTAATGAAATTTTACCACCAAATTTCTCACTAGGTTTATAAAGTCTAGCAGCTTGTAATTTCTTAAAAAACAACTTCACAGCAGTTTTCAGATCTTCGGATTTAAATCGTGTGTTATTCATAAGATCTATTACTTTCATTAATGCCTCTTCTTCAGTTTTTTCTGATTTTAATATGTCATATGCCTTTAAAAAAAATGTAAATGAGTGAAGTCGTAAATTTTCTACAGCAGTGTCAATAAATTGACATTACACACTGTAAATTTAATGTTACCTGGCTGAAGCTAATATTTAATAACATCGAGTGGAAATAGAAGGCAAGACTTTTCTTAAAATTACTTGTTGAATCCTCTTCGAGCTTGTCATAAATTGATGCTTTTTGGTCTGTATGTAATTTGTTAAAAGCTGGTGATCCATCGATAAGAGTTAATTTAACTTCTTCTCCGGCTTTTTCTAGCTGGAGCCCCATTTCAAAAGCTATACTGGCTCCGAATGAATAACCCGCGATGTGGTATGGACCTTTTTTCTGTACCTGTTTTAATAGCGTTATATAGGTTTCTGCAGTTTCCGTTAGGCTGTCAAGTGGAATATCCTGGGTACATTGAAATCCCCAAACAGGTCGTTCCAATTCACTAGCCAAATCTTTAAACGGTGATATAACTCCTTCTATAGAATGAACTAGGAATAATGGAGCACCCTTTGAACGCTTTGTTTCTAATTTTACGAGTGGTTCAGTTGGGACAATGTCTGTATCATTAAATTGAAAAAGTAATTCATCTGATATATCTTTAGCAGCACCAGTCTTAGTCGCGGTTTCAATGGGTTTGGTTGTGTCCGTATTTGGTGAGGCTAATTCCAATAGCCTACCAAATGTTAGATCACGAATTTCCTGTAGTGACAAAATCAAATCGTACTGCCTTTCAAGAGTTTGTTTCACCTCTGCACCCATCAACGAGTCTATTCCAAGGTCGCCTAAAGTATTATTTGGATTTACTGTGTTTGGGTCTTTAATTCCTAGAATATTTGCAATAGCTTCAACAACATTCATTTTTGCCGTATTTTCAGTGATTTTATGTCTGTCTGCTAAAACCATAGAAGATACAACAGGATGTAACTGTTGAAGGAAAATGTCCATCGTCGAGAGACAATTACTTATACGTTGTGGAAGAGTTCCGCCAATTTCCATTTCATTATCTCCCATAGTTTCTATAAAAACAATACCGCTTTAGTAATTGTATACGTAAATTTTGGAATATCAGATTTAGCAAAATTTAAGAACCGAAGCATACCAATGATTAAACCGACGTCACCAACAGCTCCCCATTGAATAGCTAAACCCGGCAAACCGTTTTGCACCCTTTTTTCAACTAATCTTTCCATTGCGGAATTAGCCAAACCATAATTAGTTTGACCGATATTGCCTCTCCCACAGGCTACAGATGAGAAAACAACGAAGTAATCCAAACACGGACAATGCTTCCTAGAGACATTGTCCAAGTTTTTGGTGGCATCGATTTTGGGTAATGTTACCATTTTAAAACTATTTTCATCGAGATTTTCAATTAGAGCATCATTCAAAACGACTGCCAGGTTAAATATACCGCCTACGGGAGCTATTAGGTTGCTCTCCTTTATTAATTTTTCTGCCCCAGCCAAAGTTGTGCAGTCAGTCGTAGTGATTACGATATTGACACCGAATTCGCGCCAACGTCGAACGCACAATGCCTGATACCCAGTACGAATGCCAGATCTTGATGTCAACACGACATGCTGAGCACCCCGCCCTATTAACCAATTCGCAAGTTCTAATCCAAATCCACCGAGACCACCAATAAGTACATAGGACTTGTAGGGATTCATGTATGTGCGTGGAATAGCTTCTATAGTATTTCGAGATGGTTTTGCCACTACTTTTTCTGCTTCTTCATCACGAATCTTTAGCAAAACCTTACCAATATGTTTGCCTGTAGCCATATATCTGAAGCCCTGTTCAATCTGCTGTTTGGAAAAGACTGTCCTTAAAAGTGGTCGTATCGCTCCATTCTTAATTCCTTCGTTGATAAGATTCACCAATGCTTTTTTGTCTAAACTATCACAGTATAAAAGTGAATCCACTAATATACCGTGGAACACTTTATTTGCCATAGCGGGTGTTTCAAGAAGGCTGTTATTCGCCAAGTCGTATTTGCCAATTTCGAGAAATCGTCCGCCTGCCGCAAGACACCTAATACTAGCTTGCAATTTTTCCTCTGCCAATGAATTCAGAACAGCATCCACGCCGCGTCCATTGGTCTCGTTCATAATCATCTGTTCAAAGCTGGTGTCTCTCGAGTTGCCAATATTTCTATCGGTTAATTGAGGGAATGTTTTCTTCAGGAAATATCTTTTTTCTTGAGATCCTACAGTAGTAAATACTTTACAGCCCTTATGTAAGGCTAGCGCGATGCTTGCTTGTCCAACTCCACCAGAACCAGCGTGAATCAAAACAGTTTCCCCTGGCTGCAAGCGACCACGTATAAAGAGAGCATAATAACTTGTAGAATAAGCTACTGGGATGGTCGCTGCTTCTTCCAAGGTCCATTTATCAGGTATCTCCCACGTGAATAAAGGATCCACTAATGCAGTTGTAGCCAAACCTCGGGTTTCTACCATTCCCATGATTCGACGACCTTTACTGTTCCTACCAGAAAATTCAAGACCCAAAATACACTCCTGAGAAGCCATGTCACCTGGCAATGCATCGGGTGGTAATTTTCCAGAAGCCAACATGATATCTCTGTTAATTTTCAAAAGACTTTTATTGCTGCTCCGATTAATCAATAAAGTAAGAAATATCAACAACATTTACTTGAAGTTCAAGGATGCATAATATACGGTACACATTTCCGTGCCTGGACTTCTTTTAGGCTGATAGAATTTCAAGGGACTCTCAATCCAACGTAAGCTACTTAAATCACCACGAACCAACGTGTTGACAAAAGCATGTTCAACTGGAAGAGTTAATACGTCGTTCTTTTCGTTCAAACGTAAGTGACGATAACTTCCCCATTGTCCTCCTTTTAACACATTTGCTACCACTTGCTTGTCCATTTGTGTCGCGTAAAATGGTTCAGTTAAAGAAAATTTAGGTGCATTTTGATCTTGAATAAAAACGTAACGCATCTTGATACTGCTGTTTTCAATTCGAAGACAATTCATGAAGCCTACCATTCCTGTATAGGAAAATATTTCCATAAATATTCATAGAGTGTCTATTGGTTGAAAATCTTAAAAGCGGGTTTTCATTTCGAAACTAAACGTCTCCTCGAATGAGTGAAAAAACTCGATGAAGCACTTTAAATTCGCTAAGGTCATTTCTCTGTAGCTATAACTTTAAAGTAATTACACTAATATCTCCGTTTGATTTAAAAAATAATAAAGATCAGCCTTTATATATATATACAGGGTGTCCCACGCAAGCTACAACCGCGAATATACACGTGTCCACATGGATAATTGGAAGCGAAAAGTGAAATAAAAAGTAATAAAAATTGTCCTCGTTAACGAGTTATTAAATAAAATAGATCAGCGAATCAGGAAGCACGGAAGCGGTAGGCGGTGAGCTGCGGCCATGCTAGTCTGAAGATAAGAAGCGATAAATTTCGACGGGCGGAGCGTTATGACACGTATACAGGCGTGAAAAGGTAGTGGTCAGGAGGAGATTTCCAGGAAAAAGTGTCGACTTTCGCTCTTCCTCTCTCACTCTTTCTCTCTCTACCTTTCTTTCACGACGCTACCTTACGCACAACAAAAATCTAATCTAATCTCTCTCTCTCGCTCCCTCCTACCCTAACACGGCGCTACTTCACGCTGCCTGCACGCGCTGACTCTCTCTCTCTCTCTCTCTTTCTCTCAATCTTTCGTCCACGACGCTTCCTTACGCTATCGCTTCTTGTCTTCAGACTAGCATGGCCGCAGCTCACCGCCTACCGCTTCCGTGCTTCCTGATTCGCTGATATATTTTATTTAATAACTCGTTAACGAGGACAATTTTTATTACTTTTTATTTCACTTTTCGCTTCCAATTATCCATGTGGACACGTGTATATTCACGGTTGTAGCTTGCGTGGGACACCCTGTATATATATATAAAGAAGTGTCCTGACTAACTGACTCATATACGCCCAGCTTAAACCATTTAATCTAGGAACCTGAAATTATGAAAATACAGTTGCTTCATCATTTAGATATCCACCAAGCAAGGGTTTTTGGAAATTTCGTTCCTAAGAGAGTAAAAAGGGTTGAAGTTATTCTCTACAAGGATACCTATATCTCAGAAACCGAAGATGTTACAGATGTGAAAATTGGCATTTAGATTGTCCTTTGAAAATAATATATCACGTGTTTAAAGCTTGGCGTTAATGAGTACCTCATCAATTTATAAGAGAAATATGTTATAGCTTACGAACAACTAAGGAATAGGATAAGGTTTGTAAGTAGCTATTGTGTAACGAAAATATTAAAGAATTGGGTTTATATGATTCTTCTATATTTGTAAAGAACTAAACTCACCGAATTGTTCTTCACCATGGCTTACCAGTAGAAGTTCATGACCTTCCGCTTCGGCTTTTTTCAATGCAGTTTTTAAATCTTCAAGCCAGAAGAAATTATTTTCCGTAATATGAATAATCGTTGTTTTTTTTTTGTGTTCTACTTTCTTTAAAAGCAAGTACGTCTTTCCAGCGTTGACTTGAGCAGCAACGCACGTTAAACCTGTATTTTGTAACAAATTCTCATCATATGTGCCTGTCTCTTCCAAAATGATAAAGCCTCCATTCTTCAAAGAAGAAACGAAATTGTTGAGAATATTCAAGCATTTATTACTAAGCACATCGACTGCTAGTATAAGATATAACTCTTGTCCGACAGGTTCTTTATTTATATCACGTTTTATAACATTTACAGTAAACTGATCGGAAACAGTTGCATAATTATCCGTCGATGTGGTTATCAGTTCTGAGTCCACCTGTAAAATGAGGATTTTAACACGTTTAAATTATCTCTGTTTACATTTGTAAGGAATAATTTCTTATTCCATACTCACAATGCTAATTAATGGTTCACTATACAATATTTCTAGTACGTGCAAAGTCAGTAAAGTTTCCAATTTCCGGTCATCAGCAATTTCTACCACTTTTAGTTTAGACCTGAGAAGACTTTCGCATACAATTTGCAATAAAACACTTAACGCGTGTAATTTAGTTGTATCAAAATCATCAGCAAGTTTTTGATTATTTTTATACGGTATAAAAGTGTACCGTTCAAGTTTGGGTATCGCTTGACTTTGTTGTCTCCTCGGTGCTAATGATGCTTTTAGACCTCTTATTTGAATGCCACCTGATTTAAGACATTTAATATTTTTATAACAATAGATTGGTAAAGAACTACCTTCTTGCGGAAGTTCGCTTGCTAGTTTCATGTGCAAAACAGGATTGATAGATAAGTATTGTATACGAGTTGGTAGATACATTCCTCTGTGACTGGTAGAAAGTATAGAAAATTGAAGCATTGAGTCCATAAACGAAACCCAGTTATTAGACCAGTAGAGTTCACCGGTAATTCCACGATTATCGGCTTTCTTAATACCTTGGAAAGCACCGTTGTAATCGTAACCACGTAATCTGAATTCCTTATAAATATCTTTCGTAGTTAATTCTTTCAATCCTGATTCTACAGTGGAGGTAAGAGGTGGGAGATCTATCTGTTCTTCATCAATGTTTTCAGGACAACGTATAGTACCGGTTACAGCAACCGATCCACTTTCGCAAATCTCAAACCTTCCAGTGTTATTGAAAATATTTATCCTGAATTTGACTGAGCTGTTTTTTGGGATGATAGTTGCACGCCGGAATTGTATATTTTCAAAAACCACTGGCATCTTCTCGAAATCTGTGTCATTCAGTTTTGCAAAAGCTTTCCATACGAGATTCACGTAACCAGTAGCAGGATACAAAATTCTTCCGTCGATCGTATGTCCAGTTATGAAAGTATCCATCTCTTTAGACAAATCCACGTGCATTAAAGACTCCGCAGCATGTGTTATATAAGAAAAATCGGCGACGGTCCATTTAATTGAGTGATCCCATTTGATGAGAGAATTTATCATCGGAGTACCACGACCAACAGGATAATTTACCGGTGGGTACAAGTTCGAAATTTTTGGTTGGCCCCCCGCAGCATAGAGCTTTCCTACACTACTCAAGACAACTCCTAAATTATCCCTATGATCCCTTATTTGGAGACCGATGTTCGTTACAGTCGGCGATAAAGATTTGCGTAGGATTGCTTGTAGCAAGCTGTGCGGTCCTATTTCTATCACGATTGCATTATCTGGTATGTGAGCTGTTGCTTCATAGAATAAAACAGGTGACAATAGATTGTTTGTATGGTAGGCTGCCGAGCTAAGTTGCGCAAGAGGACTACCCCAATCGCTCTCAGGTATAGAACTAGAAATCCACCTAGTCGAACGTTGTTTCGGATTTGGTATTATCTTTTCTAGGACGGCACGCAATTTGTGCTCAGCAGGGGCTATGTACTTACTGTGGTAAGCATAGCCTATATTATCAATGATTTTCGCAAAGATTTTTCCTGCTTCAAGCTCCTTTACAAACTTATGAATTGCTTCAATCGGGCCGGATATAGTTACGGAATCAGGTGAATTGTGGCAGACTGTGTAAACACCAGGAGGACAACGTTTCATCGCTTCTTCCCAGCTAAGACCGACAACAGCCATAGTGCCTGCTGGTAAATCTGACTGATCTATCGATTTCCCTCTCCAATAAGCCGTTAAAATCATTTGTTCCGCTGTTAGTGTACCATCAGCATAAGCACAACCCAGTTCTCCGATCGAATGTCCAACGATACCATCGGGATGTATACCGAGTAGCGTTAACAAGTCGACGAGGCCAACTTGAACAGCGGCAATAGATATGAAAGTGTTTGAAGGATTTTTGTATGTGTCGTTAGTTCCATACAAAATGAGATCCATCAAATCGACACCTACTGGCTTAAGTGCCTCGGCACAACATTCCATGCTACGTCGGAAGGATTCGATACACAATAATTGTCTTCCCATGCCTTCCCATTGCGAACCAAAGCCAGGAAATACAAACCATATCGGTCTTTTCGATCCGTCAAAGTCGTGAACTTGGCGAGAGTCTGGATTACCCAGTATCTCAAATCCGCGTACAAGATGTCCAGTGATATTGTCAGCGTGTACGTCGCGTAATAATGCAATAAATTCGTCATCCTGTTCTTGAAGTCTAGTCGCATCTAACAAATAGTTTACAGCCTCCGTCGTGCATCCAGATAATGCGACAAGTTTAGGCAATTTTCTTAGCAGCATAGGTGGTAATTTTGGCTTTGAATTCCTACGAAGAACAATGTGTGCGTTTGCTCCACCAAAACCAAATGAATTTAGCGCTATCAAATCTGCGTTCCATGGTGTCACTTTATCAACAACTTTTAATCTTCCGTCCATTAATGCAGGTATACTCGGATTTGGTGTTTTAAAATGTAAATTAGGTGGAATAACGCCATTTTCCATCGAGATAAGCACTTTTGCTATTGCACATAAAGCGCTAGCTGGCTCGGCATGACCTACGTTCGACTTAACGGATCCAATAAGTAATGGTCCCTTTCTGTCTTTGCAGAAGATATTCGCTATGGCATTAATTTCTTCCGGATCGCCGACTTTTGTTCCAGTTCCGTGAGCTTCAACGTATGAGATATCAACTGGATTGATATTCAATTCATCATACACTTCGCGCATTAATTCATATTGCACCTCTCCATTAGGAAATGTAATTCCTTCGACTTTGTAACCATCCACATTTGTCTTAGTTTTAACAACGGTGGCATAAACCCTACGGGCGTCTTGCGATTTTTGTAAAAGTAGTACTACCGCCGCCTCTGCCCTCACGTATCCTTTCCCATCGGCATCAAAGACTTTGCACTTACCGTCATTTGCCAGCATACTTAAGTCATTGAATAATAGTGACGTTATGAACCTCAAGAGAAGGTTTACGCCTCCAACAATGGCTGCATCACATTCTCCTCGACGAATTGCGGTTACCGCTTGATGCATGGCGTAAAGAGAAGACGAACAAGCAGTATCAACTGTGAAATTTGGCCCTTTGAAGTCAAACTTATGTGCAATTCTCGCGGTCATCATGGTTCTGTCATTTCCAAGTAAGGTTTTACCTGTTATTCATTATCACGTTAGAACATTCTGTTAAACTGTATGAATTGATAATCAGTACCGCTATAAGTAAATTGTATTTCTCATTCGCTTATTTGTGGGAGAACAAAATTTCGAATATTCTCGCTATCATATTAATAAAGCACGCAATTAGTTGTTTTAATTCTTTCAGAAATCAGAGAATACGTATAAACTTTAATTGATTTATAATATTATATGAAAAAATATGTCATTGAAATATGTCTTTATTTCCGGTTTGCTATAAAATATTTCTTAATAGAAGATGAATAGAGTTAACAAACTTTAATTTAAACGAAGATAAATCAGAGATAGCAGTAGCCAATACTCAGTAGCTACTTAAACAAATCTTTCTTCAGAATTACATTAATTTAATTTAATTAAAATTGCGATAGAAACTTGGCAGAAAACTAGTAACACAATAAAACTGATCGAATATGTTTCGAATGTACGTACCGTCAGTTGTATCTGGATCGTTCTTCCAAAAATGCTGAGATTCCGCAGTACAAATACCGATAAACACGCCAGTTTTTGAACCTCTTAAGGATGCTGGATTATAACCAGCATCGACTATTGCTTCGTGCGTTACTTCCAAAAGTATACGAAGTTGTGGGTCCATCATATGAGCTTGTTCAGGGTCTACACCGAAAAAGGTTGCATCAAAAGAGGAAATATCTTTAAGTATTCCAGTTCTGTGAGGTAATCCGCAAATACCCAGCGGCCAACGACTGTCGTTTTCCGTAACACAATCGACTCCTTCAAATAAATTCTTCTTAAATTCTTCAATGTTAGCTGACTGGGGTAGACGACCTACGAATTTATACAATGAATTAACTGAAACGTATAGTCTAACTTTTCAGTGCGTGTTTGCTTGCAATATCGACTTACCTGAGATACCGCTTATGACTATGTCATCTTCGAAATTTTCAGCGTGTACATGTAAGGTAGAATTGTTAATATCTTTAAACTGAGCAGCCATATTTGCGATTTCCTCCGTCTTTTCGGATATTTATGAACTTCCGGAATTCACTAGACTTTTTGTTGGATCTATCAAATGTGGTAGTCTATTGCACAATAAGCTGGAAGTTAAATTAACCAGATTATATTGGGACACTTCAGGTTACTATTCGAATCTATGACAAAGATGGCTGCCCCGTCATTTTCACGAACAATGGAGTAAATGCCTATAAGGAAACGTCAATTAACACCTCGACATTTTTGGCAATTCGTGTATTGTTAATTTTGTGTCGCCTCCGAAAAAGTTACCATAACTGTTGCAACTAAAATTGACTGTACTTCTCACTTGTTACTATAGTTTTACATAGTGTATCTATATACTGAAAATCATTTAATTCTTTTTAACTATTTTAAAAAATTACTTTTATCCAGTTTTTCGCTTTTTATTTTCACTATTTTAAAAGTCGGTTTCTATTCTTTTGTTTAAATTTTTTTTTCTGAATAAATACTTTTCTGAATATAAACTTTACATCCTTGAATTATTTGGTAATGGAACCAATTTCTTTTAGTTTTTGTTTATCAAATAAAGTGAAAAATGAGCGGGCGGAAAACTTGTATATTGCTGTCGTTTCAAAGCAATATTCGATTAGTTGCAGAATTTTATACGAGGCAAAAAAATACAGATGTACTTGTTGTTAATGTTAAAGTACAATTGTGAAAATGAACATGTCACGAGGAACGTGTAACATACCTTGATACTTTCGATCACTTGAACTACTATTTGCGTTTATGCTGCTGCAGTCTTTTATACACATCAAGCGATCCCCTCTACCGTCGAAAATCAACCGATTATTGCATATAACCGTAAATGCTAAAAAAATTATGCAAACGTGTGAATACATGTTTTTAGACACAACCGCGGGGTGTTATAATATAAATAAGATATATTATAAATTTTGTATACTATTCTTTGCTGCTGTATAGTCACGTGGGTGCTGCTCTTGTATGTAAAACGATAAAATACCGTTCATTCTCAGTAATGATTTCAATGTAAATTTTTCATCGAATGACTCTACGCCACTTGCCAATTTTCTTCGAGAAACATTCAATTTACATATGAATAACGATACCGCAATTAGAACAAAATTTGAAACAACGATAGACACTTTTTTTTCGCGATATTTAGAAAACACAGAGTCTAGAACATATGTCTCGTTGCTATTTTATTTATCATAGTGCAATAGTTTCTACTTTACATGTTGAAGCACCAACTGACGACATTATGCAAATCGAGAATCGTTAACTCGTTGCTATTTTATTTATCATAGTGCAATAGTTTCTACTTTACATGTTGAAGCACCAACTGACGACATTATGCAAATCGAGAATCGTTAATCGTTGAATGTTAATCGTTGTGACGGCGATGATCGCTAGAGAATGCTTACAATGAAAATATTTTACTGTGATTAACATTTATATTATTCATTATGATGCTATAATCGTAATCAATGATTCTCACGCGATTTTTTTCATTAGAAATTTCCGGTAGTAGTTGTGCAGTCGGTATCATATATTCTGGAACGTGTCAGGTTACGTCATCACTATGAGAAGAAGGTCTCTCTTCACGCTCTTATATGTTTACAGAAAAATACGATTATGTGATGAAATCTATATGTTTCCAAGACTCAACACATCTCCAGAGGCACACAAACGAGTTGATGACTGCTTTAGCAATTCCGAAAAACGTGACTTTCAATTTTCCACCCTCATAGTGATTTTTCATAGTAAATCGGCTATATTTACGTGAAGTGAAAGCCACGTTTAGCATATTGATGTAACTTCTTAGCTATGTCGTATCTTTTCGTAGACACACACAGCCAAATCGATTATATTTCACGTTGACGCTACGCGATCTCGTCCCTTGCTTTTATTTCACGTGGTGAAGCTATTCAGTATAGATATACAGAGTGTCCTGTTTCGAGATACCCACCGAGAAACTGCAAATAGAGTGGACGAATCTAAGCAAAAATACCGCAAATGGTTTCAACAAATTCGGCCTAATTAACGAGGTATTAATGAACAAAGATCGGCCAATCACAGACAACCAAAGCGACCGCCGACTAAAGACACTTGTACATCATACTAGGCGTGACATAAAACGATAGGAGTAGAATTTCACAAAAAACAACGGCACGGTGGATTCCTCTTCGACATGCAAGGGGGACGTCTTTATTCTTCATTGCTTCTGCTCTCCATGATTAATAAATTTTTGTTCGTTAATAACTCGCTAACGAAGCCGAATTTTGTAAAAATTCATTAGACTTTTCGACTCAAGTCCATATTGTGCACATGTGTAGTTTTCCGGTGCGATAGTTGAAGCCGGACACTCTATATAATAGGAATCACTTCCGCGACATGATATACGCAAATTAACGCAGTCTAACAATGTTTTAGGGAGCAGCCTTATTTTTACTATACGGAGGAGATGAGAATGAATCAACCCTTCTTACAATTTCATTCACCCGAACGAGCGTGTCCTAATAATACTACGAGGAGGATTTTCAGTTTACTAATTTATTAACTTTAAAATAAGGGCGGATTATGGAAAAGGAATATAAGGAGAACAAATATTAATATAAGGAATGGGAGATTAGGATGAATGAATTAAAAGAAAGTAATAATATTAATAAAATATATTTACTCTTACTTTTCAGATTTTCCTTTTGATTTAAGTGGAAGGTTCGATCAATTGACTACTTATATAATCTTCTATTTCCATTTTTTATTTCAAGAGACATTATAAGCGCAGCGCGAGGCACAACTGTGTGTTTTAACGCGAGTCGGTGAGTTGAGCGTGCCCGAAATTACGGGATCTCAATAACGGTTGAACGGTTTAATATCCGAGTAGGCTCAATCGATAGTATGGGTATGAATTACATAAGAACAATGTCGTTATTTTTCCTTTGCATCCCTTACGAACTCAGATATTACGATGCAAAGTCAGAATATCGCGAATTTCATGTAAGAAACGTCGTCGTCAAATGTTCTTTTCGATTTTCTGCTGCGAGAGTGCGCTCGCAATCAATGTGTTCGGAACTTCAGCTGTCAGCCTCTCGCCGGCCACGGTCGTATGAGGTTGTGTCTTTGTTGCGAGCAGAAAAGTCATCATTTTATACTTTACCTGATGCCTTGCCGGCATTCTGCAGAATTCCTAGACATTTCATACATTAGCTAGGTAAAGTAGATAATAGTTAGAGAAAGATACAATATTTTATACATTACCTAAACGAATCCGGTATTATATAGAATGACTAGGTATTCTATAAAATACCTGAATTATACACTTTGCCGGTAAGAATATTGTTATATGGTGTGGCTTCGGTACTTTCGAGAATTTGGGAATGAGGATAGGATATCTAGCGGAGTACTTTATATTTGTTAAGAGGTATCTACGGGTTACGGGACGTAACACAAATTATTTCTAACTTAACATATAAAAATATATATTTGACAAGTCAAAAAGTGAAGCTTTTTGAGCCGGGCGGTGCTCATTCCTGATCTAAACCTTCTATTTTTTTAATGTGCTTTGAATGAATATTCGATGAAAAAGAAAGTCGACAACCGAAAGATCGATACACAAGAAGAAAGAGTCGCATTGTGTACTTTGATTTATATGTAGACCCTTTAGGGTAATTAAAAGAGGAAATACGAATGTCGCTTTTTAGTGCTCCGGTGGTCCAAGGCGTATGGTTTTTATCTATTACTTTTCTGGCGTTACGTCTTTGAGTGCCTTGGTTCTCTATCTCTTTTTAGAGATTCGTCTAATATTCATTGCACTCTCCTGAATTTTATTGGTACAGGTTCTTGACGGACGTAACATAGGTCCATAAGTATTTGAATTTTCTCTATAACGAAATTTAAAAATATATAAACCATTCATGATTTTAGACAGATGACCTTATGTCAGAGAACATAAGGTTATCTGTATGAAATCATGAATGGTTTAACAAAAGGAGGTATAAATCAAAGTGCAAAGTACGGCTCCTTTTTCTGATGTATCGATATTTCGTTTCTTGACTTTTTTGTTCATTGAATACTCATTCAAAGCACATTAACAAACCAAAAGGTTTAGACGATTAAATATTCAAAAAACACAGTGAGAGTCTGAGAGAAAATATTGAAAGTTATTGGATTTCATACTTCCAGCAGGCTCGCTATTTTCTTTACATTGTCTTTAATTAATATAGTTCTGTGATTTCCGGCTATTTCCGTGATTTCTACATTTTGCTTACAGATCTAAAACAAAGAAGACTGTAAGAATATATTAACGAAAAATAAAAATGTTTACTTTAAAGTAATGTTACCTCTGTAAGACCATAATCATTATTTAGTTTTGTGAACTTGTCTTTGGCCGTAATTAGTGAAATTTTACCACCAAATTTCTCACTAGGTTTATAAAGACTGGCAGCTTGTAATTTCTTGAAAAACAACTTCACGGCAATTTTCAAATCTGCGGCTTTAAATTGTGTGTTATTCATAAGTTCTATTATTTTATTTAACGCCTCTTCTTCAGTTGGTTCTGATTTTAAAATGTCATATGCCTGTAAAAAAAATGTAAATGAGTGAAGTCGTAAATTGTCAAAGGTAATATCGGTAAATTGACATTACACCCTGTAAATTTAATGTTACCTGGTTGAAATTATTTCTCGATGTAAAAATATGAACAAAGAATGCAAGACTTTTCTTAAAATCACTTGTAGAATCCTTCTTGTAGACGTCATAAACGGCAATTTTTGTGTTTGTATAAAATTGTATAAAAGCTGGTGATCCTTCGATAAGAGTTAATATAACTTCTTCTCCGGCTTTTTCTAGCTGGAGCCCCATTTCAAAAGCTATACTGGCTCCAAACGAATAACCCGCGATATGGTATGGACCTTTTTTCTGTACCTGTTTTAATAGCGTTATATAGGTTTCTGCAGTTTCCGTTAGGCTGTCAAGTGGAATATCCTGGGTACATTGAAATCCCCAAACAGGTCGTTCCAATTCACTAGCCAAATCTTTAAACGGTGATATAACTCCTTCTATAGAATGAACTAGGAATAATGGAGCACCCTTTGAACCCTTTGTTTCTAATTTCACGAGTGGTTCAGTTGGGACAACGACAGTATCATTTAATTGGAAAAATAATTCATCTGATATATCTTTATCGGCACCACTCTTAGTCGCTGGTGTAACGGGTTTTGTTGTGTCCTTATTTGGTGAAGTCAATTCTAATAGCTTACCAAATGTTAGATCACGAATTTCTTGTAGTGACAAAATCAAATCGTACTGCCTTTCAAGTGTTTGCTTCACCTCTGTACTCATCAAAGAGTCTATTCCAAGATCACCCAAAGTATTATTTGGATTTATTGTATTTGGGTCATTAATTCCTAGAATATTAGCAATAGCTCCAATAACATCAACCTGTGTCGAGTTTTTAGTGGTTTTATGTCTTTCTGCTAAAACCATAGAAGATACAACAGGATGTAACTGTTGAAGGAAAATGTCCATCGTCGAGAGACAATTACTTATACGTTGTGGAAGAGTTCCGCCAATTTCCATTTCATTATCTCCCATAGTTTCTATAAAAACAATACCGCTTTAGTAATTGTATACGTAAATTTTGGAATATCAGATTTAGCAAAATTCAAGAACCAAAGCATACCAATGATTAAACCGACGTCACCAACAGGTCCCCATTGAATAGCTAAACCCGGCAAACCGTTTTGCACTCTTTTTTCAACTAATCTTTCCATTGCTGAATTAGCCAAACCATAATTAGTTTGACCGATATTGCCTCTCCCACAGGCTACAGATGAGAAAACAACGAAGTAATCTAAAGATGAACAATGCCTCCTAGAGACATTATCCAAATTTTTGGTGGCATCGATTTTGGGTAATGTTACTGTTTTAAAACTATTTTCATCGAGATTTTCAATTAGAGCATCATTCAAAACGACTGCCAGGTTGAATATACCGCCTACGGGAGCTATTAGGTTGCTCTCCTTTATTAATTTTTTTGCCCCAGCCAAAGTTGTGCAGTCAGTCGTAGTGATTACGATATTGACACCGAATTCGCGCCAACGTCGAACGCACAATGCCTGATACCCAGTGCGGATGCCAGATCTTGATGTCAACACGACATGCTTAGCACCCCGCTCTATTAACCAATTCGCAAGTTCTAATCCAAATCCTCCGAGACCACCAATAAGTATATAGGATTTGTCAGGATTCATGTATGTTCGTGGAATCGCTTCTACAGTCTTTCGAGATGGTTTGGCCACTACTTTTTCTACTTCTTCATCGCGAATCTTTAGCAAAACCTTACCAATATGTTTGCCTGTAGCCATATATCTGAAGCCTTGTTCAATTTGCTGTACGGAAAAGACTGTCTTTACAAGTGGTCGTATCGCTCCGTTCTTAATTCCTTCGCTAACAAGACCCACCAATGTTTTCTTTTCTAAACTATCACAGTATAAAAGTGAATCCACAATTATACCGTGGAATACTTTACCTGCCATAGCAGATGTTTCAAGGAGACTGTTATTCGCCAAGTCGTATTTGCCAATTTCGAGAAATCGTCCGCCTATCGCAAGACACCTAATACTAGCTTGTAATTTTTCCTCTGCTAATGAATTCAGAACAGCATCCACGCCGCGTCCATTGGTCTCGTTCATAATCATCTGTTCGAAACTGGTGTCTCTCGAGTTGCCAATATTTCTATCGGTTAACTGAGGGAATGTTTTCTTCAGAAAATATCTTTTTTCTTGAGATCCCACAGTAGTAAATACTTTACAGCCCGTATGTAAGGCTAGCGCGATGCTGGCTTGTCCAACTCCTCCAGAACCAGCGTGAATCAAAACAGTTTCTCCTGGCTGCAAGCGACCACGTATAAAGAGAGCATAATAACTTGTAGCATAAGCTACTGGGATGGTCGCTGCTTCTTCCAAGGTCCATTTATCAGGAACCTCCCACGTGAATGAAGGATCCACTAATACAGTTGTAGCCGAACCTCGCGCTGGTACCATTCCCATGACTCGACGTCCTTTACTGTTCCTACCGGAAAATTCAATGCCCAAAATACACTCCTGAGAAGCCATGTTACCTGGCAATGCATCGAGTGATAATTTTCCAGTAGCCAACATGATATCTCTGTTAATTTTCAAAAGACTATTGTTGTTGCTCATCCAATTAATAAATAAAGTTAGATGTATAAAAAAATAATTACTTGAAGTTCAAGGATGCATAATATATGCTACACATTTCCATGCCTGAACTGTTTTTAGGCTGATAAAATTTCAAGGGACTCTCAATCCAACGTAAGCTACTTAAATCTCCTCGAACCAACGTATTGATGAAAGCATGTTCAACTGGGATAGTTAATGCGTCGTTTTTTCCCTCCAAACATAAATGACGATAACTTCCCCATTGTCCTTGTTTCAACACATTCGCCATTACTTGCTTGTCCATTTGCGTTGCGTAAAATGGTTCAGTTAAGGAAAATTTAGGTGCGTTTTGATCTTCAATAAAGACGTAACGTATCTTGGTACTGCTGTTTTCAATTCGAAGACAATTCATGAAGCCAACCATTCCTGTATAGAAAAATATTGGATTTTATATAATTTGTCTATATTTTTAAAGAAATAAACTCACCGAATTGTTTTTCTCCCTGGCTTACCAGTAGAAGTTCATGACTTGTCGCTTCGGCTTTTTTCAATGCTGTTTTTACATCTTCAAGCCAAAAGAAATTTTTTTCCGTAATATGAAAAATCAATGGCTCTTCTTGGTGTTCTATTTTCTTTAGAAGCAAGTACGTTCTTCCAGAATTTACTTGAGCAGCAACGCACGTTAAACCTGTATTTTGTAACAGATTCTCATCATATGTGCCTGTCTCTTCCAAAATGATAAAGCCTCCATTCTTCAAAGAAGAAAAGAAATTGTTGAGAATATTCAAGCATTTATTACTAAGCACGTCGACCGCTAGTATGATCTGTAAGTCTTGTCCGACAGGTTCTTCATTTATATCACGTTTTATAACATTTACAGCAAACTGATCGGAAACAGTTGCATAATTATCCGTCGATGTGGTTATCAGTTCTGAGTCCACCTGTAAAATGAGGATTTTAACACGTTTAAATTATCTCTGTTTACATTTGTAAGGAATAATTTCTTATTCCATACTCACAATGCTAATTAATGGTTCACTATACAATATTTCTAGTACGTGCAAAGTCAATAAATTTTCCAATTTCCGGTCATCAGCAATTTCTACCACTTTTAGTTTAGACCTGAGAAGACTTTCGCATACAATTTGCAATAAAACACTTAACGCGTGTAATTTAGTTGTATCAAAATCATCAGCAAGTTTTTGATTATTTTTATACGGTATAAAAGTGTACCGTTCAAGTTTGGGTATGGCTTTAGATTGTTGTCTCCTCGGTGCTAATGATGCTTTTAGACCTCTTATTTGAATGCCACCTGATTTAAGACATTTAATATTTTTATAACAATAAATTGGTAAAGAACTACCTTCTTGCGGAAGTTCGCTTGCGTGTTTCATGTGCAGAACAGGATTGATAGATAAGTATTGTATACGAGTTGGTAGATACATTCCTCTGTTACTGGAAGAAAGTATAGAAAATTGAAGCATTGAGTCCATAAACGAAACCCAATTATTACACCAGTGGAGTTCACCGGTAATTCCTCGATTATCAGCCTTCTTAATACCTTGGAAAGCACCGTTGTAATCGTAACCACGTAATCTGAATTCCTTATAAATATCTTTCGTAGTTAATTCTTTTAATCCTGATTCTACAGTGAAGGTAAGAGGTGGGAGATTTATCTGTTCTTCATCAATGTTTTCAGAACAACGTATAGTACCGGTTACAGCAACTGATCCACTTTCGCAAATCTCAAACCTTCCAGTGTTATTGAAAATATGTATCATGAATTTCACTGAGCTGCTCTTTGGAATAATAGTCGCTCGCTGGAATTGTATATTTTCAAAAACCACTGGCAGTTTATCGAAATCTGTGCCATTCAGTTTTGCAAAAGTTTTCCATACGAGATTCAAATAACCTGTAGCAGGATACAAAATTCTTCCGTCGATCGTATGTCCGGTTATGAAAGTATCCATCTCTTTAGACAAATCAACGTTAACGGAAGACTCCGCAGTATGTGTTAGATAAGAAAAATCGGCGACGGTCCATTTGATTGAGTGATCCCATTTGATGAGAGAATTTATCATTGGAGTACCACGACTAACAGGATAATTTACCGGTGGATACAAGTTCGAAATTTTTGGTTGCGCTCCCGCAGCATAGAGCTTTCCTATACTGCTCAAGAAAACTCCTAAATTATCCCTATGATCCCTTATTTGGAGACCGATGTTCGTTACAGTCGGCGGTAAAGTTTTGCGTAGGATTGCTTGTAGCAAGCTATGCGGTCCTATTTCTATCACGATTGCATTATCTGGTATGTGAGCTGTTGCTTCATAGAATAAAACAGGTGACAATAGATTGTTTGCATGGTAGGCTGCCGAGCTAAGTTGCGCAAGAGGACCACCCCAATCACTTTCTGGTATAGAACTAGAAATCCACCTAGTCGAACGGTGTTTCGGATTTGGTATTATCTTTTCTAGGACGGCACGCAATTTGTGCTCAGCAGGGGCTATGTACTTACTGTGGTAAGCATAGCATATATTGTCAATGATTTTCGCAAAGATTTTTCCTGCTTCAAGCTCCTTTACAAATTTATGAATTTCCTCAATCGGGCCGGATATCGTTACGGAATCAGGTGAATTGTTGCAGACTGTGTAGACACCAGGCGGACAACGTTTCATCGCTTCTTCCCAGCTAAGACCGACAACAGCCATAGCGCCTACTGGTAAATCTGACTGATCTAACGATTTCCCTCTCCAATAAGCCGTTAAAATCATTTGTTCCGCTGCTAGTGTACCATCAGCGTAAGCACAGCCCAGTTCTCCAATCGAATGTCCAACGATACCATCGGGATGTATACCGAGTAGCGTTAGCAAATCAACGAGACCAATTTGAACAGCGGCGATACATACGAAGCTATTCGTGGTATTTTGGTACGTTTTATTTGTCCCATGTAGAATAAGATCTATCAGATCGATACCTACTGGTTTCAGTGCTGCAGCACAACGTTCCAAGCTACGTCGGAAGTATTCGATACACAATAATTGTCTTCCCATGCCTTCCCATTGCGAACCCATACCAGAGAATGCAAACCATATCGGTCTTTTCGATCCGTCAAAGTCGTGCACTTGGCGAGAATCAGGATTACCTAGTATCTCAAAGCCGCGTACCAGATGTCCAGTGATATTGTCAACGTGTATATCGCGTAACAATGCAATAAATTCGTCATCCTGTTCGTGAAGTCTAGTCGCATCTAACAAATAGTTTACAGCCTCCGTCGTGCATCCAGATAATGCGACAAGTTTAGGCAATTTTCTTTCCAGCATAGGTGGTAATTTTTGCTTTGAATTCCAACGAAGAACAATGTGTACGTTTGCTCCACCAAAACCAAATGAATTTAGCGCTATCAAATCTCCGTTCCATGGTGTCACTTTATCAACAACTTTTAATCTTCCGTCCATTAATGCAGGTATTTGCGGATTTGGTGTCTTAAAATGTAAATTAGGTGGGATCGCGCCATTTTCCATCGAGATAAGCACTTTTGCGATTGCACATACGCCGCTAGCTGGCTCTGGATGTCCCATGTTGGACTTAACGGACCCAATAAGCAATGGTCCCTTTCTGCCTTTGCAAAAGATATTCGCGATGGCATTTACTTCCTGTGGATCACCGACTACTGTTCCAGTTCCGTGAGCTTCAACGTATGAAATATCAGTTGGGTCCATACCTAACTCATCATACACTTCGCGCATTAATTTATATTGCATCTCTCCATTTGGAAATGTTATTCCTTCGACTTTGTAACCATCCACATTTGTCTTAGTTTTAAGCACGGTGGCATAAACCCTACGGGCGTCTTTTGATTTTTGTAAAAATATTATTACCAGTGCCTCTGCCCTTGCGTATCCTTTTCCATCGGCATCGAAGACTTTGCATTTACCGTCACTCGACAGCATATTCAAGTTATTGAATAATAGTGAACCCGTTATCTTCATAAGAAGGTTCGAACCGCCAACAATGGCCGCGTCACACTCGCCATTTCGCATCGCCGTCATTGCTTGATGCATGGCATAAAGAGAAGCCGAACAAGCAGTATCTACTGTGAAAGTTGGCCCTTTGAAGTCGAACGCACTTGAAATTGTCGTGGGGAACATGTTCTTGCAACATCCCGTTAGGGCTTTTCCTGTTATACATTATCATATTAATATATTAGGTATTTTAGACCGTAAAAATCGATAATCAGTGCCATTTTAACCCTGGATTACGAACTGATTACAAACTGTCAGTTTGACAAAGACAAATCAGAGATAGCAGTAACTGCGTAAACAAATCCTTCTTCAGAATTACAATAACTTTACTTTAATTAATAAATGCGATAAGAACTACAGAAAACTAGTAAAACAATAACACAGATCGAATCAATTTCGAATGTACGTACCGTCAGTTGTCTCGGGATCTATCGCCCAAAAATGCTGAGATTCCGAACCACAAACACCGATAAACACGCCAGTTTTTGAACCTCTTAAGGATGCTGGATTATAACCAGCATCGACTATTGCTTCGTGCGTTGCTTCCAAAAGCATACGAAGTTGTGGGTCCATCATATGAGCCTGTTTAGGGTCTACACCGAAAAAGGTTGCATCAAAAGAGGAAATATCTTTAAGTATTCCAGTTCTGAGAGGTAATCCGTAAAGACCCGGCGGCCAACGACAGCTGTTTTCAGTGATACAATCGACTCCCTCAAGTAAATTATTTTTAAATTCTTCAATGTTAGCTGACTGGGGTAGCCGACCTGCGAATTTATATAATGTATTAACTGAAACATATAGTCTGACTTTTTAGTCTGTTTTTAATATTGACTTACCTGAGATACCACTTATGACTATATCCTCTTTGAGGTAGTGCAGTTTGTCATCTGGGTCAACGCGTTCTTGTGAGTTATGATTAAAATCCTTAACCTCAGCAGCCATCTTTGCAATTTATTCCGTATCTTCGGATTTATTATCTAAATTGCAAGTAATAACAATATAGATTGATTATGAAAACCGGATCCCACCAAAAAAATAAATGTGAACCCTTTGCACATCACTGTCGTTTTAAAGCAATATAGGATTTGTTTTTGAAGGTTATTTGTTAAAATACAGATGTACTTGTTATAGTTATTGTTAAAGTATAAATTGTGAATCTGAGCATGTCATGAGGATCGTAACATACCTTGATACTCTCGATGACTTAAACTACTAGTTGCGTCTATGTTCTCGTAGTCTTTTATACGTATCATGCGATCCCCTCTATCGTAAAAAATCAACCGATTATTGCATATAACTGTAAATGCTAAAAAATTATGCAAACGTGTGAATACATGTTTTTAGACACGGCCGCGGGGAGTGTCTAATCATTGATCAATTGTCACTATTGTAGTTCTCTCCATATAGCCAAATCAAAAGGTCGAAGACATTATAAATTTTGTATACCATTCTTGGCTGCTGTACAGTCACTGGGGTGCTGCTCTAGTACGCAAAACGATAAAATATTGCAAAAATTTCAATGTAAATTTCTCGTCGAATAATTCCACGCCAGCTGTCAATTGTCTTCAAGAAAAATTCAATTTTCATATGAATAACGATACCACAGCCACAACAACAAAATCTTGAACAACGATAGACGCATTTTTTCGCGATATTTAGAAATCACAGAATCTAGAACATATGTCTCGTAGGTATTTAATTATCACAGTGCAATAATATCTACTTTACACGTTGAAACAACAACTGACGACGTTATGCAAATCGAGAAAATAGATTGAAGTTTCCCACCAGTAACATTTATAACTTGACCCACAAAGAAGTTGCAATTCTTTCACGTATATTAAGTTGTTCGCGTTATTTTTTTTTAAGCAATCAAAAATGACGAATGAATAACTCTAACACCCAAACGGCTAAATAGATAAAGTTGAAATTGTTCTACGTAATTGTTGAAAGTTGTTCTACACCTTTTTTTATTTGGGTAATTTAAAGTGCCTTCCATGTGCAACACAGCACAATATCTGAATTTAATTGTTTTCAAATTAAAAATGTTATTCTTAGATCATATCTCAGAGAATGCTTCAACGGGATTCTTATAATAACTTATTTTATTGTTTTCAATTAACATAACCTAGTATAACTTTAAGGTTTAAACTTTTCCAAAAAAACAAGAAGTTTTCTATCATTTCCGAAAAACCTAAACAATTTTCAAAATTTGTATATGCACTACAAAGTAGCACTAACCCAGTGAAAGGCAGTGAAATGATTTCTTTTCCAAGTTACAAAGTCGCTGTGTTTACTTCACAAGCTTCGTTAATACACTCAGCCGCATAATTCATAACGTGAATGATATTAAGCCTCTACTATTGCGAACCAATATCGCGAAGTTTATTTGAATAATAACGTTGAATGTTAATCGTCGCGACGGCGATGATCGCGAGTGAACGTATTATGAATTGATATTCATGTAATTCATTGCGATGGCTTAATTGTTATCGATGATCCCTACGTGGTATTTTTTGTTTTGCATCATTTCATAATCGAAATAATCGTAATCGTAATCAAATATTATAATTTATGTCTTTGTGTTTATGTTTATAAGCATAAAGACTATACATGTACCTACTTCATGTATATGCAATGTAGCAATATGACGTGTATGTAGATGCAACGACATTGTTGCGAGCGGAAGTTGAATGTACTCGCTCGATGCATCCTATTCTGACTTCTACGTCGGAGTAATGCTTTGCAGATAGAGTAGTACGACTCGAGCGACTATATATCGATATCCTTGAGGAATACGTCCACTTCGTTGTGCGACTTAATCGAACAACGACTAATTCTTTTGGTGACTTGACGATGAGACTTGCAGCAGAACACTTGTAGATTATAAGCTGGTGTATTTACACTTTGTGCGCTGAACGTTGGATACTGGTTACTTTTAAGATAAGGGATCGTGTGAATAAAACAAGTGAAGAACAAGTTTTTGCCTAAATACACTTTTACCAATACACTTTTTGGGGACTACTTTCTCAAGCGTGTAGTGTCACCATCAACGTTTTAAAAATGGTCTCTACTGTTTAGTGATTTTTAGGACTGTCAAAGTCCGTGTTAGAATTTACGTTCTTTAGTACTAAGGATAGGATCTATGTTCAGTATTGAACGTACGTTTCGTAGTACGATTTTTGAATTGTTTGACATCTTGACTTTTAAGATGTTTTGTTTACAAAAATGTTGTATTTATGATTTTTTAGCCTTTAGTATATTTTCCAGACATGCAAAGAAATAGGAAGTGCATAACGATATTTCATTCTTCGTTACGGCATAACATACATAATGGTACGTCATACTATATTACGTCAGCGTAGACTAATTTAGTCGAAAAAGCTTTTTAAACTATATTAGCTATAAACATAAATATTCGTTAAAGATCCACATTTGAAAGAGCAATCGCATTCGTTATCCGTCCCATTCTCTCTCTCTCTTACATGTTATATCTCTGTCATTTTATTAAGCTCGCCATCGTAAATCCTCGAATCAGGATGAAAATTCTCACTCGAAGAACATTCTCTCTATCTCTTTTACTCATTTGGAGAAGAAGAAAACGTTGAAGCGGCAAATTAGCTTGTAATATCGCTCAGGAACGCTTGCATCCAGACGGTTGGAGCCATAACGGAATTATATATTTGAATATCACTCGGTTTGCTCGATTTTTGGTGTCCTCGACTGCGGTGGCCAATTAATGTGCGCTCTCCAAAGACTAAAAATAATTAAAAAAAAGGTGCTCACCGTCGTCGCCACGTTTTCACGCTCATTATGTATAATACACGAAGAGCGTTTAATGGGCCGAGTCTGGCTCGTTTTCTCGAATTTTCATTTCCCTCTCTCTTTTCTACAATGCCCGTTGCTCTTGTCAAATTTATTCACCGTTCTTCGTCCGGTCGCGCTTGGTCCTTTAAACGCCGCAAACCGCGACCTTTCGACTTCCTTTTTTTTCATGCTACACGAAAGAATAAGAAGAAACGTTCGGCGTCGTTACCGGTTGAATAAATAAATTATTCAAGAGGAAGACTCGTGGAAAAATCGCGCGTTATGGAGAGGAAAAGAAAAAAAAAATGTGTGATAGGGGATGATGGGTCGACGAAGCTTGTAGGAAGGGGTGTATAGTGAAGAAGGAGGGGGGAGTGTACCGGTTGAATGGGGGTTGCTCTCGATGAATTTCGTTACGGTCGACAGGGTGCCAATTGGAAGCGAGCCAAGTAGTCAAATGTTTCGCAGCACTTAAACCAGCGAAATGCAACAGATGCCACTTGTTACGTTGCGTGCTAGAACACCGGCTACCTCCTTTTGCCGTTTTCAGCGTAATCCGACGTTGCTTACGAAGCTGAATCCATCCCCCCCCCCTTCTTAAACTCACTCGCCACTGCAGTTTTCGCTCTCTTTTCTTCGCTTTTACGACACGCTTACTAGTGCAATACGCGCTTCGGAGTTAGACGAATATTAGTTATCGAAAATCGATCGGGCACGGAATAATCTTAATATCGTAAATCTCGCGTTATTAGATCGAGCGTGAGTCGCGTCGCAAGGGAAGTAGGGGGTGTTCCAGTTTGCAGACTGGCGAATAGTAGGTCATTTTTTGAAGCTTTTCTTTTATTGTTTTGTAAGACCATGCGAATGGCATCGATTCTTCCTGATAAATCCGTTCGAGGAGTGGGAGATCATTAAAGTTTTTTAAGAAAAGGGAAATAAACTAGGTTGTTGTTACTAAAATTGTGTAGAAGGTGTGATGTGAATTGTAAGGAAAAATATGTTTGGAAATAAGATATCAGTCTTGAGGTCTTCGGACGTATTTCACCCTGGAAATCAGAAAATACCCTCGATCATACCCTACCTTTTCTCTCTCTTTCTCAAGAATTCCGTATCATCCTCTTTCAGGAAGTAGGAGGAGATAAATTATGATAACTTATACGTTATCGCACAAGATTTTATGTCGATATGTGTTGGTGATAGGGTAGATGCCTCGCAATAAAACTCCCGCGTGTCCCTCTAGCTAAATTCTCTCGTCGTGATTTCGTGCCTCCGTTATGGCTCTCATCAAGTACGATACGTTCGACATATCTGACACATTTATCGTGGCATCGAGTGGTAGGCCAGAAAAAAATGACTCTTCTTGACGCGATAAACTATAAGGGAAGATGGGGATAGAGGGAAAGACCTAAAGATTTTATTTCAAAAGGTATTTCAGGATTCGTAGGACCTTTTTTTTTTTTACGAGTTCAGGTACTATCAGATACGATGGATTTGTTTTTTTTTTATACTCATGACTATCTTTGTTATTAATATAGAATACAAAATAAAGAATCTTTTCATAAAATTTACATACACTTATATGTATAGGCCACATATATTGTAATAGGTACCTATATTTGTCTATGTAGGAAGGTAGGACGATAACGAAATACATTTCTCTGAAGTTTCTCCAAGGTCTTTTGAGGAAACTTTAAAAGCGTATTGTGCATACCTCCAGGACGAAATGCTTCCATTTTGACGTCGCTTTTTGTCCGCGATGAGTTTCGGTAAGAACCGTCTGTGGGCAGGGTAATTAGCTAGTAAGAGGGTCTACGTTCCATTCTGTGTAATGGGAATGAAAGATTTTCTAAAAAGAATTCATTTGGGTATGTAGACGGGACTAAGCTCTTCTCGCCTTGAATTTTTTTAATTTACGGTAATAGTTGATAGAACATATCATTTTTTTTTACTAAAATTGTTTATAAAAGAAAAAAACCTGATCATAACTCTCGTCATTGGTTATAAAAACAAAGATAAAGTGTCAATGTTGTTTCCAATTCTCTCTTTCTCACGATACACCAAAAGGTAAATCGGATTATTGGATTATGACACGTTTACAGAGAGAAATATTGCTCCTTCGTATTCCGTGGACGTTTTCATCGCTCTGAGTATATTACCCGGCTTGTCGGTGTTGTAACGCGACAAAAAGGAGAATCTGCCTCTCCGGAGAGAGGCAAACCCTAACCCGCCCTCTCGAGACGACAGCTCGTAAAAGGAGTTACTCATAAAATTGAAGTTGAAAGCGCGTACGCGATCAAAAAGCTGGATGAACTTTGTGTTCTACGTGCGTGCACTACTTTTTTCTCTATGGGGGATATTATCGACGACAGGAATTTTTAAACAAACGATGGGTATATTTGTCTTTCATCAGATGAATATTATCTACATCAGAATGTGAGAAAAATTGCTTGTAACAATTTTTTTAAACTGTCATGTTCTTTTTATTAAAAAAGATCTCAAATGTCGAGAACTTTTTAACTCTGTGAACCAGTCTCTCTCTCTTTCTCTTTAAATAGCACTTTACCTTAACAGAATCAACTGTAAACTGTGTACGCGCGTCGCGTGAGACACGAGGGAGAAACAGGAGGACGAACGAGACGTGCTTACGAACAAACACGAAATCGTCCTGCGTAAAATCGTACCTTTTTCTCTCGACGTGATGGAATTCCGTCGGATTTTGTATCTACTTCGGATTTCGCGATACGGTTTCGAAGACGATTCAAAATATTTTGTATTTTACGTTGCACGTTAATGGTGTATTTTATATTTGTATCATAAATAAAAGCGAGTAGTAATGTTTCTGAATAAATATGTAGAAAAAGAAATCTGGTCTTTTATTGACGAAAAGAGATACTATATATATTATGTATATATGTCTTGTGCGCCATCTGGTCGAAAAACAGATAACCCGCAAGCTTTCCGAGCGTTCTTTCCGTGGATATTTGATCTTTTTTCTTTTTCTCGTTTTTCCGTAGAGATATAATTCTAGCAAGTTGCGATAACAATTAGTACGTTTTTTTAGGTTAATATTACTATAATTATTATGAGTGAATTTTATATATCCTGGTTATATTTAATATCGATAAACATTTCGTTTAGTATTATTTTTATTATATTAAAAATAGGTACGTACATTTTGGAATTAAAATTCTCAAATTCTAAGAAAATAGTTATCTAAATTTTAATATATTTTATACCTAGATTTCAATTATAGATATTTATTATAAAGTCCGGAAAGAATCGTGCGATTCCGAGACAAAACAAGGTCCTTTTTTTCGGATCAGAGTTCTCTGTCCCTCTGTCTCTCCCTCTCTTTGTGAAAATCTGCAAAGAACTAGAGAAAAGAATAAGGTGAAAAAAAGGACAAAAAGCGAATAGAGAAAGTAAGACCAAAAAGGTCCGTTATTGTTCGAGAAAACTGGTATGAAAATTCTACTAGAAAAGTGAAAGAGAGAAAGAGAAGGAGAGAAGATTAAGGAAGGAACGATCGAGAAAAGAGGCTTTTTAACGGAAAAACGTAGAGACGAACGGGGTTACAAAGGTCTTCGACGCGGTTCAAAGAATTATAAGAAAAATATGCTTTGCCAATGCGAAGTCTTTTCTCGGGAGCAATTTTACCATGGACGAAGAGTTCTCCTGGTTGTACAGCTCGACGAACTTACGTGATGAGATTCACGAAAAGGAAGCTAAGCATTTTGTTAATTAGACCATAGAAACAAATATTGCTCATAAAAACGAATTTCTATATCTGATAGATGGAAATGAAAAATTCGAGTAATAATAGGATAGATAATAAACATCTAACGGTTGGTGCTAGAATGTATATTAAACGTATAAGTAAAAATAGAATCTAATTTTAGTAAACGTTAAGCGAAAACTTAAAATAACTAATTTTGCCATCAAAGGAGAGAAACTTACCCCATCTAAAGATGATTGGCTAAGTCACAAGACTCGAACTTCCTTTGGTCACGATGGGAACGATAACAAGGGTTTCCCCGTAAGACGTAGAAGGAAAACAGAAGTGAAGGTAGTAACCAGTATTTACCTATATTCCTACCGATATTGATCTACTCTCGGTCTCTTCTATCTCTTTCTAGCACATACAGTCGGCACAAACGCGTTTGACATTGGTAGGTATCGACGGTGAAAGGGTGAAGTCGACCAAACCGTCTTGTACCTACCTCATTCCCTATCACGCGCAAACACACACACACACACATTTTAGTACGGTACTCCAACAAGTTAAGTACCATCGGTATAACAGCTTGGTTGTATTTCGCGGTTGTTACGTTCCGTATTACGTCGATCCCTACATAATCTGATATTGGCAGGAACAATCAGTGGGAAATATTCCAGGATATTCGAACGGACGGCTATGGCTACGACGATAGCTATTACGTATCTTGAGAAATCGCGAGTAGAATAATTTATAGCCAGGGCCTGCGGCTGAAACATAATCGAGCTGTGGGCATCGTTACACGCCTGGTATGTATCCTACAGGCCCATGGACTGTAATACAGAATTTTAAGAATATCATAAATCCGTCGTAAATCTTGTCAATTTTTCAAGTCTCTTACCAACTGGATGGAGCGTGGCATGGTACTTACTTTGATATACAGGGTGTCCGGTTCAAGGTGTCCAAGCGGATAACTACATATACATATCAATTATTTGAGTCGAAAAGTCCTTTACCATTTTTCGAAATTTGACTTAGTTAACGAGTTATTAGCTAGCAAAAATCGGCCAATTACGGTGATTAGCGAAGGAAAGCGGTTTACTCGAGCTCGTAGCTAGGCAAGGGACGAAGCCGTAGGAGGAGCAATCCATAATAAACGACGTTACATGTCACTGCTCACCCTGATTGGCCGATCTTTGTTAGTTAATAATTATTTAACTGAGCCGAATTTCGGGAAATAGTACTAGACTTTTCGACTCGAATCATTGATGTGCACATGTAGTTTTCCGCTTGGACACCTGGAATTGGACACCCTGTATACTTCTCTGTACCATAGAGATGTAAAAGTATATCAACCGAGGCGCGAGATAACAAAACGTAGGCTACGATCTTCGGTCCAAAGTTAAGGTATACTAGCGCTACTAGTATCGGGCGTGAAGAAAGTAGACAGGATACGAGAGCGAGGCGCGGTCCAATCGAATTCGAAAAACTCGGGAAAAAGTTCACGAAAAGATATCGAGCCGCGTGGATGTCGAATCAGGTGGTTCGTCGTATTTTTCTCCGAGTTCGAACTTTTCTTCTACGGCAAATGGAGCACGAAGGAATGATCGCGAACGGTTTCTCAGTTTCCTTGCGCTTTACAACTTCTAGAAGGTAAGCGACGATCGTAGGATTCGCGGTCTGTGACCGTCGCGTTGGAGGTCACCAGTGACCGGCATTTCATTTTTATCCAAGATTTGTTTCCTGATATTTGGAAGATTGTTTTATCAAGTGTTTCAAATATAAGTAGAGCGTGCTTTAATCAATTTCACATGGTATTACTATACCATATTTGTCGTAGATATATACATTTTATTTGTTATTTATATATTTTATTTTTTAAATCTATAGTTATGTATATTACCTATTTACTTAAGTTAAATATAGCCACATGACCTACCTAAAATTCTTCTCCAAGAAAAGTAACATTCTTCTTAGTGACAAATACATATCGATAAAAAATAATCTCACTAAACTCCATTCACTCTCTAAAACTAATTTCATTCGTCCAGGAAACCCCATTTAGATATTCTTAATACCGCAACCTGTGTAAATTATCTTCCAAGGAAAGACAGACGCGACATAAATTATAGACGGTGAAAAAATTTAATAATGGAAAAAAGCAAGAAAAGAAACGAAGCAAGCCTGTATACTGTATACTTTACTGTAAGTCTGAGAAGTGTGTTGGGAGAATTAAAGAGAGAACCGAGGCAAGCGATATCTCTTCGATCGAACAACGAGACACTTGGGATACAACCGTGTGTGTACGTGCGTGGGTGTATTATATATATATACAGGATGGTGTTTAGTCTCGGGACGTGGGCACCGTTAACGTCGAAACATTGTATCGAGCTTTCATTGCAAATATTGGTTTTGAGGTTACTCGCGGTAGGATAGTTTACGTTTGCGTGTTAAAATGGGCCGTTCTGGACGTTGGTTACGCGGGGTGTTAACGTCGGCTCTGCGACGTTAATCCGATCGAAAGTCGGACGAAAATCCGAAGGACGTTCCCGTGACATTCGTTGGAATGTCCGCAGGATGTCCCAGACGTCCTCGATGTTCACTAGAAAATATAGAAACATTTACTTCTCTAGTTAATGAATCACTAGAATTGATTCCATCCCCTAGCAAAAGATTATTATTATCGTAATACAATATCAACACTTTAATCATTAACAACTGTAACGATATTTCCCATAGAGTTGATTAACACTAGATTTACGGACTGAGCCAATTTGACTCATTAAAAATTTGATTACTATATACAGGGTGTCCGCTTCCATGTAGTCAAGCGGAGGACTACATGTACACATCGATGACTTGAATCGAAATGTCTAATACCAATTTTCGAAATTCGCTTAGTTAACGAATTATTAACTAACAAAGATCGGTCAATCACGGCGAGCAGCGACATGTAACGTTGTTTATCGTGGATTGCTCCTCCTACCGCTTCATCTCTTGCCTAGCTAAGAGCTCGAGTGAACCGCCTTCCTTTACTAATCGCCGTAATTGGCCGATTTTTGTTAGTTAATAATTCGTTAACTAAGTCGAATTTCGAAAAATGGTATTAGACATTTCGATTCGAGTCATTGATGTGTACATGTAGTCATCCGCTTGACTATATGGAAGCGGACACCCTGTATATATGAAACTTTACAATTATTTAAAAAAAATCATACGTGGCTTTTTAGTAATGAAATATATGTAAATGTTGATTCCTCTTCTTTCTTCTTTATATTCTTCTTTTTTTTAATAAAAATAGGTATATAAACAACATCCATAAATCTAGTGTTAATAATAAAAAAAAATGGATTCTCCAGATGGTTAATCTATTCTCGCAACGGATCGTGCTGCCTCGGCAAGTAGAGCAGACGTTTCCAAAATTCAATGCAAGCGTTATAGATATATATATTCTATAGCTATTCGCCTAGCTATCGAATGTTTGGAATATCGTTCGAGATTGATCACCAACGTCGAATATTATTTTATAACGACAGGATATCCATCGAGAAACGAGCGATCTCGTTGATCGATCTCGTAGGAGCTTAACGCGGCAAATCGTTTTAAGACGTTGCCTGGGAGGACTCGATTAATTAAACGCTCAGCCCTCATCGAAGGTCTAACCCTCTGGGCGTAGCTCTTAACCGTGACGTGACTCGTTCCTCTTACCACGCTTGGATTTACGATCGGCCGCGCTTAATTTGTTTGTACTCTCTCTCTCTTTCACTGTCTCTGCTTTTCTCTCTTTATATCAATCTTCATCTCCGTCGCTCTCGCGTGCACGACTCGTCCGATTCGACTACCGCTGCTGCTTCCACTTGGCGTCCGGCCGAGCTAGAGAATTCTCATAAAAAGTCCGGAAGGAGTACTCGAGATGTTGCTTGCCGCGAACCTCGAGTTCAACGTCGAAATGATAGCGACTCGAATTGAGAGGTAATTACGCTCGAAAGTGGCTAATCGCGCGGGGTTCTCCTCCTCTACAGCTCGAGTTACTTTGCTTCTTCTCTACGAAAGCCGAATCCGTCGTAAGTTTCCCTTTTAAAAGGATAAAAGCTTTGAAACAAGGAGTGGATACAAGTTTTTTTTTTTTTTTGTATAAACGATTCAAAACAAATGAAAAGATATTGAGACTCAACATTTTCGATGAATATTGTTTTGATAACTACTTATAATTACTACTACTACTTATAACTTCCCCAATACTGGGCCATACGTTAGCCCTGTTGTCAGGCTATACTTACTTGGGTTCTTTCACAATATTTAAAAAATATCGTTTGAAATAATTTCTCCTCTTTGTAACGTAACAGAATTATTCCAGCGATCGAACATAAAGGAACATTATAAGAACCTAGATCGTTCACGAGATACTCAAAAAAACTGTTGCAGGCAACCATTGTTTCCAATATGGCGGACTACTTCCACCACGAGAAAGTAGTTCATTAAAAACGAGTGGAATATGTCGAACAAGAAGGCCAACTCCGTTAAAAGTCAGCTTTATTCGTATTTTATACACAGTCAAATACAACATTTAAAGTTTATAACTTAAAAAAAAATGGATTGCAAAAGCTTGGTATCAATATACCTAGGCATATACCTTTTTGCATAAAACGAGATTGCGTCGTTTACAAAATTATCAAAATTCATCATTCCTGTTCCTCCGTACACGTATCGACTAAAAAGCAAATAGTTTAAATTCCACGTACGCAAAACACGCGTCTCGTTAAACGTGTTATGAAATTACCGTATCTATCAGTCGGTGGGAATATATTACACAGCACGAAATTCTGATCACAAATTTGATCGGCGTATTTTGATGGCGTATAATTTATTTGATGATTCATTATCGTTAACGCCACGTGATATAATTCGTAATAATATCGTTGATTTCGGGAAATTTTCGGACGAGTGCTTGTATGAAACACGGAGAGTGGAAGAGATCCTGTTAAATTCGTATGGAACTAAAAGCAAAGAGCTTAGGTGGTCGCATCGCGTCGGATAGGATTACGGCGAGAGGAAGAGAGAGAGACAGGAAGCGTGTTATCACCGCGCACTGTGGTCAACCGGTAAGAGATAACCTCCCAATCAGTTTGAACAGTTGATCACAGGAAACTTTACCATTTGGTCTACACATACCTATATACTTATAGGTTTATACGTATCTACATCGATGGACGTTGCAGCAACGAGTACAGGAATGTTTAGGACGAATTATCATTATCCGCTATAACCCGCATATTGAAACGGAGTAGCAAATTCCAACGATAACTATTGTGCGAGGAATAAACTGAGTCGATCTGTTTAACGAATATGACACCGCTCTAGGGATTTGAATTTCCCTCTGTATCCCAAGTTACCGGAATGAGGTCGTTGCTTTGGGTGATAACGCCTCGTCATTCGCGTTACGCGATATCTTCTTAACGAGATTCCTGCGCTTAAGCCGTCGATTAATAGTAATCGAGAATTTGTGTAGGTTTATTTTGAAAAAAATGGAACAAGGTTTTTGTCGTTGATGAGATAATAGATAAAAAAAATGGATTTTAGCATAGCTAAGAATCTATAACTTTTCTGTGTCCCTGTTTTCAGACGATTGTCGGATAACACAACAATGTATACTATATGGTTGATATTTAAACTAATTCTATACTTATTTTTGACAAGTTTATTTCATGAACCCTAATTAAAAAGAATAAACTATAAAAAGTGGAAAAGATTATATGGAAAGTTGTGCTCTTTAAAGAGTTAAAACAGCGTTACCCTTTCAAGAGACTAATCCCAGGTAATTTCTCCTGAAGTTTCCTGTTATGTCTTTGGTTACCTTCAGGTACGTATTTCGTTTAGCGTATAGAGAATGCCTTTTTGCTACCTTTATAATCAAACTTAGTAATTTGCATTGCGCATCATAGTACACGAGATAAGACGAGTGTTATCTTACTAAACGTAATTTGGACACGTCTTTGAACCCTTTCAAACCTAAAGGGTGTCCCAAAATTCACGATAGAAGTAATTTTGATAGAAAATACAGGTATGTAATTAAAAATTGTATATTTTTTATTGATTCATAAAGTATAGGGTTATGTATGGAACAGTATATCAGGTCAATAGTCTCCATAGCTTTGTGAGCACATATGCACTCTTTTGTTAAAATTTTTCATGACCGATTTGCACCAATGTCGTGTTTTTATTGGAACAAATCTTGGAAAAAAGTCAAATGGCGTTAAATCGCATGATCTGGACACCCAATTCTGTAGTTGGCAAACTTTCATTTAAACTATCAGTTGTCACGCTGTCTTTTTTGTCGTTAACAACACTACCGCACAAATGGCTCAAAATTTAAATCTTGCGTGAATTTAGGACACCCTTTATATACTGCAATTGACTTTAATAGAGTATACCATGATTTGATTAGGACCTCCTAGCTCAGTGACATATTTCAAAGAAAAATGCTTAACCTATAACCGATTAACCAAGTTCTTCTCAAGCCACACGCGCAATCTCTTCGAAAGCTATCGTTCTCAAACACGCAATAAGTTGAAGGATCGTGTTTCGTGATGGCACAAAAGTGTTCCTCCGGGTAGTATATTATATCCAACGATATACGTATTCCAGTTCAAAATATATACGGGAAGAGAAGGCGTGACTGTCTTTCTTGGGGTTTGGGGACCGATTGCCTTAATCGCGACTAATTACAGAGATGCTGATGATGTATTATGTAATGTGGATGACGTGCATGCAACAATTACCCATTAACCGAGCATGGCACACGCGTATGGGCGTGTGCGCTCGCGCGCACAGAAGCCACGCTCGTCTCTGGAAGGTTGGAGGTCGTCTCTCTCGCTATCTACGTACGTGACTCTCGCGATCGGGTATCTAATTAGATATTGCGGGGCATAGATGCGTAACAAATTGCCCATAGTTTGCTGAATCGACAATGTAAAGCGGCACAAAGCTCCCGCACGTGTGTGCCTGTATTTATCTATGTATGTCGTGTACGTACGCAAGAGCTTTTAACGGTCGCTTAATTATTATAGGAATTAAGCGTTTACGGAACGGCTCGCCATTATCGTTTCCGCGACGAAGAAAAAGTGTGGGCATGACGAAAAAATTATTGCCGTTGCATGTAAGCGTGGGCATGTGTGTGGGAAACTGTGAGAAAGAGACGAGTCAGGGAGTGGGGTAAAACTGGGATGTAGAAAAGTAGCATTTTTTTTTGTAAGATTTATCTTTTAACACGGGAAACGTTGTTTTGAGAAAAAATTTCATAATTTTCATGTTATTATTAGGGTAAGAATTAATTTTATACATCGAATAGGTATTTAAAATTGTAGTTTTATTTTTAATGAATTTTTTGGGTCTCGTTAGTAGAAGCAAATTAGTTTAATTATTTAAAATAAACGTACAAGGTTACCTGTTTCACGGAATACATGATCGAACAAATATTCATTTAAGATAATGTAAATATTAATCGTTTTCTTAAAGCGAACCAATTTATACGACAGACCTATTCATTTACTCTTTATATAACAGACGATTCTTTAGACGAGTTTACTTTTCTAACCGATAAGAAATACGAGTAAAGGTGCAAGTTCGATGAAGTAAAGCTTTATGATGGTGCTTTCCTTCGACGTCTGGTTAAAGCATCGACGACGACTTGGCAGACAGGGGGAGAGGGAAAAAAGCGAAAGGAAAAGTTGGACAAAAGGGACTATCGTTAATTACCTCGTCGATAACGTTATTTCGGCTATTGCCGTGACATTAATAAACTCGAGGATAAGGGGAGACGTGATTTTACGGACGACTTCTCCTTTTAAAGATGATCGATCAGTCTGACAATGTTTATCGTCGTGCGTCGTTCTTGTACCAAATTAATCGTTGCTTTAATTATGGCAATATGGTAGATTTTTTAATAATATTAATGGTTTAAGAAACAAAGTTGAATTTTCATTTTCATTACTTGTTTTATTCGTTAAATTGTTTTATCCAAAAGATGATTTTACGATAAAGCGACAAATTTTTCCTCATTATTTTCATGTTTTTTCCACAATGTGCTCTTAAATGATGTTCGCTATTTTGACGTATCGTGACACAGGATGACGGATTATGAAGGATTTTGACATCGTTCGCGGCTCTCGTGTTCCATCTTCGATTTATGAGAGTACATTCACCGGTGTCATATGTCACTAGACAAATGTTTATTCTTTCAACGCATTATATCTGCTTATATAGGGAAAGGCAATACGAACTGTTACTTAAAATAACTTCTTACCGATCTAAAAAGATCGGGAAAATATTTTACCGAAGTAAAAAAAAATTTGATGTTATATCCAAGCATATGTTTTTGTTTAAATTTCGATTGTCGTTGATTAAAAGAATAGTATATTTGCAAACAGTGTTGTAAAAAAAAAAAACTGATTCTTTAATCTTAATTTTATTTTAGTAATCGGTACTCTTCCTCCATACCAAATAGAATTTGTTCGTATATAAACGTATTGTTATTTTATTAAAAAATCATAATACGAAATCATACACAAAGACTAGAAAAAATACGATTTCGTTGGACGCACGAAAAATATAGTCTCTGCAGCTTAAACAAACGAGAGTCCTACTACAGTCGTACTCTTTACTTACATTAGCAACGAGTGGAACTTTAAATCTTCGCGAGGCTGAGTTTTTAAGCGAAGCTGGTGCAATTAAGACGTCTAGGAAACGTGAGTCGGCGAAACTACGAAAAAAGCTCCATGTATGCCTGTCGGTGTGTAGCACAAACGGTACTTCCCTTCGACCCTTTTCGCTTTATCTTCTCCGCGTTGGCTATTCGATTTATCTTCCTTATAAGCGAACGTACCGGGAAACGCACGGATTTGAAAAATTTCTCTCGATATATCGGAAAGTTCACGAGCGAGGAGAATTAACGAGAATGAACGCGAGTTGTAATCGAATGAAAATTCCTTTTCTATCGTAAGTACGTGTGAGTGTATGTATGTTTGTATTGTTACTATTGCCAAGAAACACACGTAATAGTACGGAAACGTAAGCGTTAGATTCGTTTCTTCTCTTCTTTCTATTGAAAGCTTGGAAAAAAGGAAAGATAAGGAAAGATATGAAGAAGTGAGAGAGAGCGAGATTAAAACTTTATATCGGAACATTAAGGGAATGCTCTCGAAGGAACAGACGAAAACCAACAATGTTTTTCATATGCTCGAGAGAACTATTTCGTGTTAGAAATTTCAACTTTTATACATATAGGCCCTGAATACTTCATCATTTTTCCAGATAATTTGGATAATAATTCATTATTACGCGGACATTTGTTTTAATACAAATATTCTAACTTTTTTATATGCTTTTTCCTAATTCCCGTTACTATTTCTTATTAATAAAACGCAATATTTCTCAATAAAATGATTAAATGACAAAGACAAGTATTTCCAGAACTTTTAATGCTGTTTCTCTCTCTCTCTTTCTCTGTGTTCCTTTTTTTATCCGAACGATATGACTTTTTACGCCAATATACCTAAGCACTGTCGGCTTACGTGGAAAAGTAATTTACGGATTTCAGATTTATAGCCGTGGAGAGAGAGAGGCTTCGTCTCCATGCTTACATATACATGTGTGTGTGTGTATTCATTGCCACACACACACATATATATATACATGTTTTTCTTTTTTCTCGCGAGCTTTAAATGCGGCCGACGAATAGGATTTTTCTAGCTTTTTGTCTGTCGCCAATAAGCTCGTTGGCAATTTAACGTTACGTGCAAGTAAAACTTTTCCTTTTCTGACAGTAAAAGTGGGATAGAAAAATGGAGAGAATCGAGGGTAGGAGAAAGCACGATAGAGGGTTGGTTGGTATCGAAGGGTACATAAATTCGAGATAAGGGACGGTCAAAAAGACGTGGAGTATTCATCGAACGTTTTTCCTCGTGCTTGTATCTACGATGCAAAGCGTGGTGAATGAAGTAAAAGAAGGAGTATCAAAAAAGATAGATAGATTGAAATACTTTAGCTATATATCCTATTTACTGACTTATGTATACTTTAAAGGAACTTTAAAGACGGAAATAGCGTCTTTTCCTCCCATAAAACTTAATTTCCGAAGTACGTTCGGACGATAAGCACGAAATAAGTATATGTATAATATATATGTATATGTATAATATATATGTATATGTATTCACGTTAATGTAAGAAAATTTCCTTTATAATTTCTTCCCATCTTCGGTCTTTTCATCGAAAGCTGGTAAAGAGCGCCAGGCTTGGTTTATTTTACGTATTTTCGATACCTCTACCGATACATGGAGAAAGAAAGAGAGATAGATATATATACGTATCGCTCGACGCAGGCTTCCTTTACTCAAATTCTACGTGAAAACCTATAACTTGATCGGGTAACGTGATAAAGTACAATTTATGATGCTTTTACGTATTGACCATCGTCGTCCATCGAGCTAGGGAGAAAAAGCAAGAGAGTGAGTTAATTTTACGGAAAGCTATCTCAACGATACGTAAAATTTCGTTACGTTAAAAAATGAATCGAAAATATTTGCTTCTTTCTCGGGATGTTTTTCTGTACGGAATTTTAGTTTGTTTGGTAAGTAGAAGGATACACGTGCGTATGTATGAGCGTATCGGGTGAGTCGTTTAATTAATATTTCTTCTTGATATTTTTCATCAAGATTGTCAAAGAAGAAAAAGTTTTATTTCAACGGGTTCTACAGTTTATAATACTCATTCGACGATTATTTTTCTTGAATATATATTACAGTTATATTTCTTGCAAATGCAGCGATGTACAATTAAACTATGATAAAGTGAAGACCCGGATAGAAAATTATGGACGTGCCGGTTTTACAAATTTTAATAAAGATTTTATTTATTATTAACAAAGAAAAGTACCTCCTTATCAATTATGAATAACCTTTCATCTCGTTTTCAATTTAAACGAACGATAAAAAGCTATTTTATCGTTAAACTCATCTACAGTATCCTTAATATACAAATATTGCATAGAAAGAAATAAAAAGCACTTTGATCTCGATGGTAAATAAAAGAATAAATAAGTAACAACCATACATCGAACAAATAAATAGAAATCAGTATAAACAAATAAAAATATTTGTGCATTTCCTTTATAAACGAAATCTAAATTTACCTTCGAAGTTTCTCGTCGAATGATGTTAACAGAAAAACGACAAAAAAAAAGAGCATTAGCGTTAGAGGTTGCAACGAATTCACCCGGTATATACGTACGAACGTATTTGCGCTGGAATTTCGAGTACGTTGTGCAGAACGTAAAGCAGGCCTTCCCTTTTGTCCGCGAAATCTCGCGATGACAACGGTAGCGCGCTACCGAAAACGTAGCCAGCGAGATTGAACGTGAGATAGGAGTGCGATGCGCTTAACGCTATAGGTAGGTATATATATATATATATATGTATATATATACACCCATACTCTTATACATATACATTTCGCATTTACATATGAATGTACCGACGATAGCCGTTAATAAAGTAGACGTAAGAGGAAGGAGCATTTGAAATTTTGAAATGAACGCGTTAAACGTCATCGCAGAATAGCTGAATCTTGCGTTTGTCGGAGAACTCTCTTCGAAATGATCGAAATGCTAATACGTTATCATCTACAGGGTGAGTTTTGTGACTTTATACTATTATTTAAGTTTATGATGTAGTACGGTTTATTGGCTATAGAGCGTTTTTTTCAATTCCAAACAAACGAGTTTTTGACTCACGCCATGGGGCAAGTTTTCCAAGGTTTCCAAGGAAAAATCCTGATGTATACATCATGATTTTTGCCAAAATGGTCACCACCGCCGATTTCAATGTTTAATGGCTCATTTTAAAGAGGAAAGCATGCAGAATACTGTCCCTTTGTCCGTTTTTCGATATCGTTAAGCAATGATGAGAAATTAATCTTTTAAGTGTCGGAGTATGGGTCGTTTTGAAGCTTAAAACTGCTGTATCTTTCCAACCAGTCATTCTATCGAAACGCGACTTGCATATTCGTAAAGAAGAGACTTTCCCCTTTCGAACGAGTATTTGATCGGGCAAATTCGAGATGCTTCGATTTTTGACAAAAATCCTGACCTATGCATCATGATTTTTGCCAAAATGGTCACCACCGCCGATTTCAATGTTTAATGGCTCATTTTAAAGATAAAAGTATGGGGAATAATGTTCCGTTGTCCGTTTTTCGATATCGTTGCGGAGTGATGAGAAATTAATCTTTTAAGTGTCGGAGTATGGGTCTTTTTCAAACTTAAAACTGCTGTAACTTTTTAACCAGTCATCCTATCGAAGCCACACTGCCATATTCGTAAATTAGAGACTTTCCTCTTTCGAACGAGTATTTGATCGGGAAAATTTGAGGTGCATCGATTTTTGACAAAAATCCTGATGTATGCATCATGAACGAAAACCTGCATTCTGTCGAAAACTAATGATAAAAACAAACGTTACAGCAAAAAAATGAGGGGCAAAAGCAAAGCGGCTCCTTCTTCTTGTCTATCGATTTTCTTGTTCATCGAATATTTAAAGCACATTAACAAATGTGTCACAATCCTAATCACTCATTCCTAAAAGCGATATTTGTGATATTTATTTATTTATTTATTCCAATATACGGGATAAGCCCATTATACAACATAACAATTTACAGAGAAAATCGTAAAGTCCAGAAGGACATAAAGTCCACAAGATACGCAGGTCGTCCGCAAAGAACGTGAAGTGTGCAGATTTAAAAACAAGGTCATTAATAAAGAGATTGAAAAGTAAAGGACCTAAATGAGAGCCCTGGGGCACGCCAGATTCGACTACGAATAAATCCGACAAAAAGCCGGACACGTGTACAGCTTGATACCTATTATATAGATAGCTTTGCAGCCATAACAAAAATATCTTACCAAAGCCGAGATTGGATAATTTGCTAAGCAGAATCTCATGGTTTACCGTATCAAACGCCTTTTTAAAGTCGGTGAAAATTGTATCGACCTGGGCAGGGGGGAAAGTTGTATCGACCTATTTAAAATATTTCAAAAAATATCGGATTTCATATTTCCAGCATGCTCGCTATTTTCTTTGCATTATCTCCAATTAATATAGATCTGTGATTTCCAGCTATTTCTGTGATTTGTACATTTTGCTCACAGATCTAAAAAGAAAAAGACTGTAAGAATGTATTTAAAAAAAATAAAAATGTTTACTTTATATTAATGTTACCTCTGTTAGACCATAATCATTATTTAGTTCCGTAAACTTGTCTTTGGCTGTAATTAATGAAATTTTACCGCCAAATTTCGCACTAGGCTTATAAAGACTAACAGCTCGTAATTTCTTGAAAAACAAATTTATGGCAAGTTTTATATCTGCGAAGTTAAATCGTGTGTTATCCATAAATACCATTATTTTATTTAATGCCTTTTCTTCAGTTGGTTCTGATTCTAAAATGTTGTATGCCTGTAAAAGAAATGTAAATGAGTAAAGTCGTAAATTTTCTAAAGTAATATCAGTAAATTGAAATTACATACTGTAAATTTAATGTTACCTGATTAAAGCTAATATTCGGTGACAGCATATGAAAATAGAATGCAAGACTTTTATTAAAATCACTTGTTGAATCTTTCTTGTTCTTGTCATAAACGGCTATCTTCGTGCCTGCATAAAATTTCGAAACTGCTGGTGATCCGTCGATAAGAGTTAATATAACTTCTTCTCCGGATTTTTCTAGTTGGAGCCCCATTTCAAAAGCTATACTGGCTCCGAATGAATAACCCGTGATGTGGTATGGACCTTTTTTCTGTACCTGTTTTAATAGCGTTATATAGGCTTGTGCAGTTTCCATGAGGCTGTCAAGCGGAATATCCTGGGTACATTGAAATCCCCACACAGGTCGTTCCAATTCACTAGCCAAATCTTTAAGAGGTGATATATCTCCTTCTATAGCATGAACTAGGAATAATGGAGCACCCTTTGAACGCTTTGTTTCTAATTTCACAAGTGGTTCAGTTGGGACAACGACAGTATCCTTTAATTGGAAAAATAATTCTTGTGATACATCTTTATCGGCACCACTCTTAGTCTCAGGTGTAATGGGTTTTGTTGTGTCCTTATTTGGTAAAGTCAATTCCGATAACCTACCAAATGTTAGATCACGAATTTCTTGTAGTGACAAAATCAAATCGTACTTCCTTTCAAGAGTTTGTTTCACTTCTGTACTCATCAACGAATCTATTCCAAGGTCACTCAAAGTATTATTTGGGTTTACTGTATTTACATTTTTAATACCTAGAATATTTGCAATAGCTTCAACAAGATTAACCCCTGCAGAGTTTTTAGTGGTTTTCTGTCTTTTTGCTAAAACCATAGAAGAGACAACAGGATGTAACTGTTGCAGGAACATGTCCATTGTTGAGAGACAACTACTTATACGTTGTGGAAGAGTACCGCCAATTTCCATTTCATTATCTCCCATAGTTTCTGTAAAAGTGATACCGCTTAGTAATTGTATACGTAAAATTTAGAATATCAGATTTAGCAAAATTCAAGAACCAAAGCATACCAATGATTAAACCGACGTCACCAACAGCTCCCCATTGAATAGCTAAACCCGGCAAACCGTTTCGAATCCTATTTTCAACTAATCTTTCCATTGCTGAATTAGCCAAAGCATAATTAGTTTGACCGATATTGCCTCTTCCACAGGCTACAGATGAGAAAACAACGAAGTAATCTAAAGATGAACAATGCCTCCTAGAGACATTATCCAAATTTTTGGTGGCATCGATTTTGGGTAATGTTACCATTTTAAAACTATTTTCATCGAGATTTTCAATTAGAGCATCATTCAAAACGACTGCCAGGTTGAATATTCCGCCCACGGGAGCTATTTGGTTGCTTTCCTTTATTAATTGCTCTGCCCCAGCTAAAGTTGTGCAGTCAGTGGTAGTGATTACGACATTGACACCGAATTCGCGCCAACGTCGAACGCACAATGCCTGATATCCAGTACGGATGCCAGATCTTGATGTCAGCACGACATGCTGAGCACCCCGCCCTATTAACCAATTTGCAAGTTCTAATCCAAATCCACCGAGACCACCAATAAGTACATAGGACTTGTAGGGATTCATGTATGTGCGTGGAATAGCTTGTATAGTATTTCGAGATGGTTTTGCCACTACTTTTTCTGCTTCTTCATCACGAATCTTTAGCAAAACCTTACCAATATGTTTGCCTGTAGCCATATATCTGAAGCCTTGTTCAATCTGCTGTTCGGAAAAGACTGTCCTTAAAAGTGGTCGTATCGCTCCATTCTTAATTCCTTCGTTGATAAGATTCACCAATGGTTTTTTGTCTACATTATTACTGCTGAAGAGTGAATCCACAATTATACCGTGAAACACTTTACCTGCCATATTAAATGTTTCAAGAATATTGTTATTCGCCAAGTCGTATTTGCCAATTTCGAGGAATCGTCCGCCCATCGCAAGACACCTAATACTAGCTTGTAATTTTTCCTCTGCCAATGAATTCAGAACAGCATCCACACCGCGTCCATTGGTCTCGTTCATAATCATCTGTTCGAAACTGGTATCTCTGGAGTTGCCAATATTTCTATCGTTTAATTGAGGGAATGTTTCCTTCAGGAAATTTCTCTTTTCTTGCGATCCTACAGTAGTAAATACTTTACAGCCCCTATGTAAGGCTAGCGCGATGCTCGCTTGTCCAACTCCTCCAGAACCAGCATGGATCAAAACAGTTTCTCCTGGCTGTAAGCGACCACGTATAAAGAGAGCATAATAGCTTGTACCATAAGCGACGGGAATGGTCGCTGCTTCTTCCAAGGTCCATTTATCAGGTATCTCCCACGTGAATGAAGGATCCACTAATGCAGTTGTAGCCAAACCTCGGGTTTCTACCATTCCCATGATTCGACGACCTTTACTGTTCCTACCAGAAAATTCAATTCCCAAAATACACTCCTGAGCAGACATATTATTTGGCAATGCATCGGGTGGTAATTTTCCAGTAGCCAACATGATATCTCTGTTAATTTTCAAAAGACTATTATTGTTGCTCATCCGATTAATAAATAAAGTTAGATGTATACAAAAATAATTACTTGAAGTTCAAGGATGCATAATATATGCTACACATTTCCATGCCTGAACTGTTTTTAGGCTGATAGAATTTCAAGGGACTCTCAATCCAACGTAAGCTACTTAAATCTCCTCGAACCAACGTATTGATGAAAGCATGTTCAACTGGGAGAGTTAATACGTCGTTCTTCTCGTCCAATTGTAAATGACGATAACTTCCCCATTGTCCTCCTTTTAACACATTTGCTACCACTTGCTTGTCCATTTGTGTCACATAAAATGGTTCAGTTAAAGAAAATTTAGGTGCATTTGGATCTTGAATAAAAACGTAACGTATCTTGGTACTGCTGTTTTCAATTCGAAGACAATTCATGAAGCCAACCATTCCTGTATAGGAAAATATTTCAATAATTACTCATAAAGTGTCTACTGCTTTAAAATCTTAAAAGAGGGTTTTCATTTGGAAACCAAACGCCTCCTTATTGAATTTAAAAGATAACACCGATCAGACTAATATAAAAAAAAAAGTCGATACAAATATCTTCTACATTAATCTCTTCACATTATGCTATACCACAATAACAAGTAAGGTACGGTTTATTACTAACAGATAAAGTTTGTAAGTACTGTGTGAAGGAAATATTGAGGTATTGGGATTTATATAATTCTACAATAGTATATGTAAAGAATAAACTCACCGAATTGTTCTTCCCCATGGTTTACCAGTAGAAGTTCATGACCTTTCGTTTTAGCCTTTTTCAATTCTGTTTTTAAATCTTCAAGCCAAAAGAAATTTTTTTCCGTAATATGAAAAACGATTGGTGCTTCTTGGTTTTCTGTTTTTTTTAAAAGCAAGTACGTCTTTTCCGAGGTCACTTGTGTAGCAACGCACATTAAACCTGTATTTTGTAAGAGTTTCTCATCATACGTGCCTGTCTCCTCCGAAATGATAAAGCCTCCATTCTTCAAAGAAGTAGAGAAATTGTTGAGGATATTCAAGCACTTATTACTAAGAGCATCGACCGCTAGTATGAGCTGTAAGTCTTGTCCGACAGGTTCTTTATTTATATCACGTTTTATAACATTTACAGTAAACTGATTGAAAACAGTTTCATAATTATCCGTCGATGTGGTTATCAGTTCCGAGTCGACCTGTAAAATGAGGATTTTAACACATTTAAATTATCTCTGTTTACATTTTTTTTTAATAATTTCTTATTCCATACTCACAATGCTAATTATCGGTTCGCTGTACAATATTTCTAGTACATGCGAAGTCAGTAAATCTTCCAATTTCCGGTCATCAGAGATTTCTACCACTTTTAGTTTAGACCTTAGAAGACTTTCGCATACAATTTGCAATAAAACACTTAACGCGTGTAATTTAGATGTATCAAAATCATCAGCAAGTGTTTGATTATTTGTATACGGTATAAAAGTATACCGTTCAAGTTTGGGATCAGCTTGACTTTGTTGTCTCTTTGGTGCTAATGATGCCTTTAAACCTTTCATCTCAACGCCACCTGACTTAAGACATTTAATATTTTTATAACAATAGATCGGGAAAGAACTACCTTCTTGCGGAAGTTCGCTTGCTAGTTTCATGTGCAAAACAGGATTGATAGATAAGTATTGTATACGAGTTGGTAGATACATTCCTCTGTGACTGGTAGAAAGTATAGAAAATTGAAGGATTGAGTCCATAAACGAAACCCAATTATTACACCAGTGGAGTTCACCGGTAATTCCTCGATTATCAGCTCTCTTAATACCTTGAAAAACACCGTTGTAATCATAACCACGTAATCTGAATTCCTTATAAATATCTTTCGTAGTTAATTCTTTGAATCCTGATTCTATTGGGAGGGTAAGAGGTGGGAGATCTATATGTTCTTCCTCAATGTTTTGAAGACAACGTATAGTCCCGGTTACAGCAATCGATCCACTTTCGCAAATCTCAAACCTTCCAGTGTTTTTGAAAATATTTATCATGAATTTTACGGAGCTGCTCTTTGGAATAATAGTCGCTCGCTGGAGTTGTATATTTTCAAAAACCACTGGCAATTTATCGAAATCTGTGTTATTCAGTTTTGCAAAAGTTCTCCATACGAGATTCAGATAACCTGTAGCAGGATACAATATTCTTCCGTCGATCGTATGTCCAGTTATGAAAGTATCCATCTCTCTAGACAAATCAACGTTCACAAAAGACTCCGCAGCATGTGTTAGATAAGAAAAATTGGCGACGGTCCATTTGATTGAGTGATCCCATTTAATGAGGGAATTTATCATCGGAGTACCACGACCAACAGGATACTTTACCGGTGGATACAATTTCGAAATTTTTGGTTGCGCTCCCGCAGCATAGAGTTTGCCTACACTGCTCAAGACAACTCCTAAATTATCCCTATGATCCTTTATTTGGAGACCGATGTTCGTTACAGTCGGCGGTAAAGTTCTGCGTAAGATTGCTTGTAGCAAGCTATGTGGTCCTATTTCTATCACGATTGCATTATCTGGTATGTGAGCTGTTGCTTCATAGAATAAAACAGGTGACAATAGATTGTTTACATGGTAGGCTGCCGAGCTAAGTTGCGCAAGAGGACCACCCCAATCGCTCTCTGGTATAGAACTAGAAATCCACCTAGTCGAACGTTGTTTCGGTTTTGGTATTATCTTTTCTATGACGGCACGCAATTTGGGCTCAGCAGGGGCTATGTACTTACTATGGAAAGCGTAGCCGGAATTGTTAACGATTTTCGCAAAGATTTTACTAGCTTCAAGCTCCTTTACAAACTTATGGATTACCTCAATCGGGCCGGATATCGTTACGGAATTGGCCGAATTGTTGCACACTGTGTAAACACCAGGAGGACAACGTTTCATCGCCTCTTCCCAGCTAAGACCGACGGCAGCCATAGCGCCTGCTGGTATATCTGACTGTTCTATTGATTGTCCTCTCCAATAAGCCGTCAGAATCATTTCTTTTGTCGTTAGTGTACCGTCAGCGTAAGCACAACCCAGTTCTCCGATCGAATGTCCAACGATACCATCGGGATGTATACCGAGTAGCGTTAGCATGTCGACGAGGCCAATTTGAACAGCGGCAATAGTTATGAAAGTGTTCGAAATATTATTGTACATTTCGTCCGTTCCATGCATAATCAGATCCATCAAATCGACACCTACTGGCTTCAGTGCCTCAGCACAACTTTCCATGCTACGTCGGAAGGATTCGATACACAATAATTGTCTTCCCATGCCTTCCCATTGCGAACCATGGCCAGGGAATACAAACCATATCGGTCTTTTCGATCCGTCAAAGTCGTGCACTTGGCGAGAATTAGGATTACCTAGTATCTCAAAGCCGCGTACCAGATGTCCAGCGATATTGTCAGCGTGTACATCGCGTAATAATGCAATAAATTCGTCATCCTGTTCTTGAAGTCTAGTCGCATCTAACAAATAGTTTACAGCCTCCACCGTTCGTCCAGATAATGCGATAAGTTTAGGCAATTTTCTTTGCAGCATAGGTGGTAATTTTGGCTTTGAATTCTTACGAAGAATAATGTGTGCGTTTGCTCCTCCAAAACCAAATGAATTCAATGCTATCAAGTCTTTGTTCCACGGCGTCATTTTATCCACGACTTTTAATCTTCCGTCAATTAATGCAGGTATTTGCGGATTTGGTGTCTTAAAATGTAAATTAGGTGGGATAACGTCATTTTCCATCGAGATAAGCACTTTTGCGATTGCACATAAAGCGCTAGCTGGCTCTGCATGACCCACGTTGGACTTAACGGACCCAATAAGCAATGGTTCCTTTCTGCCTTTGCAAAAGAAATTTGCGATGGCATTTACTTCCTGTGGATCACCGACTACTGTTCCAGTTCCGTGAGCTTCAACGTATGAGATATCAGTTGGGTCCATACCCAACTCATCATACACTTCGCGCATTAACTGATGTTGCATCTCTCCATTTGGAAATGTTATTCCTTCGACTTTGTAACCATCCACATTTGTCTTAGTTTTAACAACGGTGGCATAAACCCTACGGGCGTCTTTCGATTTTTGTAAAAATATTGCTGCCACCGTCTCTGACCTCACGTATCCTTTTCCATCGGCATCAAAGGCTTTGCATTTACCATCACTTGCCAACATACTCAATGCCTGGAAACCTAGTGAACCTGTTATCTTCATGAGAAGGTTCACGCCACCAACAATGGCTGCATCACATTCTCCTCGATGAATTGCGGTCACCGCTTGATGAATGGCATAAAGAGAAGACGAACAAGCAGTATCCATCATGAAACTTGGCCCTTTGAAGCCAAACTTATTTGAAATTGTCGCGGGGATCATGGTCATGGAACTTCCCAATAAGGCTTTTCCTGTTATACATTATCATGTTATTATATTGTGTTAGACTGTATGAATTGATAATCAGTTATGTATGTAAAAAATACAATAGGAACTGCAGACAACTATTAACGCAATTAAACTGATCGAATATGTTTCGAATGTATGTACCGTCAGCTGTCTCCGGATCGTTCTTCCAAAATTGCTGAGAGTCCGAACCACAAACACCGATAAACACGCCAGTTTTTGAACCTCTTAAGGATGCTGGATTATAACCAGCATCGACTATTGCTTCGTGCGTTACTTCCAAAAGCATACGAAGTTGTGGGTCCATCTTATGAGCCTGTGTAGGATCTACACCGAAGAAGCTTGCATCAAAAGACGCAATATCTTCAATTACTCCCGTTCTTTTAGGTAACCCGAAAAGACCCGACGGCCAACGACTGCTGTTTTCGGTGACACAATCGACTCCCTCGAATAAATTCTTTTTAAATTCTTCAATGTTAGCTGACCTAGGTAGACGACCTACGAATTTATATAATGAATTAACTAAAACGTATAGTCTGACTTTTTAGTGTATTTGTACTTGCCATATCGACTTACCTGAGATACCACTTATGACAACATCCTCTTTGAGGCACTGCAGAATTTCGTCTGGGTTAACGCGTTTATGTGAGACATGATTGTTCAAATTCTTAACCTGAGCAGCCATCTTCGCAATTTACTCCCTATCTTCGGATTTATTATCTAAATTGCAAGTCATAACATAATACAGATTTGTAATTTAAATCGGATCCCACCAAAAACATAAATGTGAAAAAGAGACCAAGTTCGGTACAAAGGACGTGCCATGCTACGTAAAAGTTCTTTGAATCATAGCTACAGCGATATAGTATAACGTTTTTCAATTGATTTAAAAGAAAATTTATTATGTTCCTTGCTATTAAATATTTAACTGTACAAGTTGTCATATTATATATTAGAACTAATTGACTTTTGTAAAAAACACTTGCGAAGTTACTTGTTTGCACTAATTTTGCAATAACTATGTTATTAAAAGAACTACCGAAAAAAATTTGAAACAGGACCAACTGCAAACCAAAAGCTTCATCTCGATTGGTCCTTCACAAATTATGCGGGCACATAAAAAAAACCAACGTAGCTCACATCGAATTAAGTAATCTCTTTTTTCTCAAAGTCAGTTAATAAAGATATAAATATAAATATTCGAAGTTTTTGAAGGTTATTTGTTAAAATACAGATGTACTTGTTATAGTTATTGTTAAAGTACTATTCTGAAGTTGAGAATATCATGAGAATCGTAACCTACCTCAATGCTCTCGATTAAAGTACTGTTGTGAAGTTGAGGTTGTCATGAGAATCGTAACCTACCTCAATACTCTTGATTATTTGAACTACTAGTTGCGTCTATACTTCCGCAATCTTTTATACATATCACGCGATCCCCACTTTTGTGGGAAATCAAAAGATCGAAGACATTATAAATTTTATATACCATTCTTTGCTGCTTTATAGGCAAAACGATAAAAAAATACTATTCATTCTCAGTAGTGATTTCAATATAAATTTTTCGTTGAATAACTCAACGCCACTTGTTCATTTTATTCGAGAAAAATTCAATTTACATATGAATAACGATAGACGCTTTTTGCGCGATATTTAGAAAACTCAGAGTCTAGAATACATTTCTCGTAGCTATTTTAATTATCATAGTGAAATAATATCTACTTTACATGTTGAAGCACCAACTGACGACATAATGCAAATCGAGGAAATAGATAGAAGTTTTCCACCAGGAACACATATGACTCGACCCACAAAGAAATTTCACTTCTTTCATGTACACCGAGTTGCATGCATTATTTTTTTTAAAAGCAATAAAAAATTTTGAATGAATAACTTTAATGCCTAAACGGCTGAACAGATAAAGTTGAAATTTATATAAAAAATGTGGTTGCACCCAAGATACACTTGCAACTTGGGTTCTATCCGATTTTCGGGTAAAAAATGGAGGGTATTTCACAAATTAAAAGATACATACGGAAGATTTTTAACAAAAAAATAGAAACCAGCTTCAAAAATAATGAATTTTATTGTTTTCAACGAACAAAACCTATTACAATTTTAAACCTTTCTAAAACACATGAAGTTTTCCATCAATTATGAAAAATCTAAACAATTTTCAGAATTTTTATTCACAGTACAAAAGAGTACTAACTCAGTGAAAGGTTGCGAAATTATTATTTTTTTTTTTTTCAAGCTACAAAGTTGCTGTGCTTACTTCACATCGTTAATATACTCAGCCGCATAATTCATAATGTAAATGATATGAAGTCTTAACTATTGCGAACCAGTATCGCGAAGTTTATTTGAATAATAACGTATTATGAATTGATATTCATGTAATTCATTGCGATGGCTTAATTGTATTCGATGATTCTCGCGTGATATTTTTCATTGTATAATTTCGGCGAGGGTGGGACACGTAATCCAATGTTACGGCAATGAAACTTACGTTGTTTACGATATGGTATATAACACATACTAGCGTTGTCTCGGCGTAAAAGAAAGGAGCATTTGAGTGACACACTTATTAAACTTACCAAAATTTTCTTCAAAATAAAGATAACTCATTTGTTCTACTTTATTGTAAATTGTACGTAGTTTTACTTAAGCGAAGAAAAATAATTATCTTGTAATCTATGGCCTTTAAATTGTATTAAGATGGTTTTAAAATAATATTTAGAGTACTAAAAGAGTTAACAATATTCATCAGATTGCCTCTTTTATTCATACCAAAGATTAAAAATGGAATAATCTTGTAAAAAAATCGTTGAACCTCGTTCGACATCTCTGGAAATAGTTGATGGATATGGCGTTGTAACGGGAAGGGTTGAAAAGGTGAAAGAGAACGAGTGGTAGGTTGTAACACGCTTCGACGATACGTCCCTTTTTTTTTCTAGAAATATTCCTTACGAGAGATTATTCCACAGCTGGAATATTCCCTCTCTCCTTTTCGCGACTAGACGGCGACCAACAATAACTCGCATCGCTCCAGGCACAGATATGAGACTTTTTCAGTCCATACTGTGGATCTGCTATTGAAATCCACGGGATAATCATCTCGTAACGTGACTTAACGACTGACGCAACTTCGGTGGTACTCTTCATCTTTTTTTTCTTCTTCGCTCTATCTAGCTCTCTCTCTTTAGCCCTACACATTTGTTAGACCCGTAGAAAAAGGACCAAAGAAAAAGGGAAAGATTCATGTGATACGATATGCGACGCGAGATGAGAGTTAACCACTCCATCAACGTCCATCAGTTACGGAAGTTTGCGGAAGTCCCGAGAGCGTCCATCTTCGACCCGTTTTCGTTTTGTTCGATGCGTTTCTCGAACGTATAGCTTCCCCTGATCCACTTCCTGTGGAATCAGAGAGAGTGTTCCGGTTCATCGATTCACTCATTGGATAATTATCGTATTTCGTTTTTTTTTTTATTGGTCAACAGGTTTCCAATCGGTTGTTTTCTTTTTTATATACTTCTATTTGTGCTATCTGTTGTTTTATATCACCGTATCGTTTATTTTATTTATTACATGGTATATGATTCAAGTGTTACGATTTGTAAAAGAATTTGGATCTTTAGAGATTACATTTTTGTTATTTCTTTCGAGATTACGTTTTCTTTTAAAACCCATGTCGGTATATATGAACGTCAGTGATAGAAATTTTATTCTCACAGCAATATAATTAAGAATTATAAGAGTTCTACTACAAAAATATGGCTCCATTGTACCCAGTGTATCGATATGCATACTAGTAGATAGTAATGAAAAATACACGCGTATAAATTCTACAAGAACGTGTGTAAATATTATACTGGCTCTTTCTAAAAAATATCACATTTTACATTTAAAAAAAATTGATAAAAGAAACCAAAAGATTCCTATACATTTTTTTAATTCGCCACATTGCTAAAAGTTTCAAGAAATACTTTTATGAATCGATTAAAACAGGACACCCCGTATATACGGATTCTCGTTGGCTTATCTCGTCCAAGCGTTCGCGCAGTTTCATGGATCACGTCGATGTAAAACCGGATGGCTATATTTTCTCGTCCGATTAGCTTCATCCTTTCCGAAACTTCGTCATTGTTTTCTTTCTCTCTCGCTCGCTCTCTTTCTCTCTCTTTTTTTCCCTCTGTTATTTCATTCGAGTCACCAATTTTTTCAACCTACCCACGCAGCATGCCGGAGAGTTTCGGATCAGCGAGATTCGACGATGCGTAATAAAATGACATTCGTTTTTGCGCTTTCATAGAAGAGGGATATCGTGTTAGGAAGTTACTACGAACGCCGAGGACTCGGCTCCTGTTCTCGTTCAAGAGCCAATGATACTATGGGATCGATACTATGGCGATAGATAAACTAACGAATTTGTGGTTATTAGGAAGAATGTTCACGGAGACAGGAGATCGTATTTCGTGATACTTTTCGAAAATGTTTTTCTAGGAATACTTCGATTCTTTGCTATGTTGGAGATATTCATTGCATTTTTACTTAAAATTATTTATTAAATTTATATTCTAACGTATATCAAAGTATTTGTAGGTATAAATAAATTGTCCCAATTATTGGAATTCTTGTATTTTAATATATATTTAATGTAATAAATCAAAATTCTGCTATTCTGTTTCATATTAAAAAACAGGCAATAAATCTTTATTATAAAAGAACTATACTAAATCTATTTCAATGTTTTTTTTTTTCTCTGGAACGTGTTTAAAAAATCAGTCATTTTTTCACATAATAAGTAATCAAGTATGAATAAATCAAGATTATTAATTTTATTGTATAACACTATGAGGATACCGATTTTCTACTAATTATAATCTCCCACGCGATTAAAATGGCCGCGATGCCAACGTAGACACGTTTATCTACACCCGTGAAGAAAGTTCTCGGTCTGGAAAAGTTTTGCCTTGTAAAAGTTTGCAAAACAAACGCGCTTGGATGTATACGCTCGGAGACAGAGAGAGTGAGAGAGACATCCTTTGAAATAGGACACTCCGTACATGCTTACGAACGATGACGACGACGAAGAAGAAGTCTCAGTCGGCGTGTATACGCTCAGCGTGGCAGATGGTGTCATGAATAGGAATTTCTTTCGTGTCTGTGTGAACTTACACATATATAGATATATATACCTATTTAATAAGCACGTATAGGTACTCCTGTATATAGTTATGTGTACGTACGTGTATATTATTTGTGTATAAATACACGTGTTATATAAAGACGTCTACATACATATAAAGACACGCGTACAACTTTACTATACAGGGTGGGGCACATAAATGGGAACACCGAAATATCTCTTATTTATGGTTCCATGGAAAAACTTCAAAGGACATCGTTTCAACAGGAAAATGTAATGAAATAAGGAATTTTGAATAACATTTCAGATTCATCGTTATTTTTTTTAATCAAACGGTACATTTTTGCTACACAATACAACACAATACAATTTTTAGACACGGCTGCTGGGAGTACCTAACTTGGTCTTGACATGACCTTGAGTGAAAATAATCGTATTAAATCGGGTAAGATGTAAAACTTTAAAATTTACGTGATTCAACCCAAACTATACAATTTTTAAACCACGACTCTAAATAGAAAGAAATATTTGGGTGTTCCATTTTATATGCCCCACCCTGTATACTCGAAGTTACCTATAAACATAGATGTACACGTTATATAAACAGTGTATACTATTATTACAAGTACCGTGTATCTATATCGAAAATACGAACGCAGACGAAGCATAGAGACGAACAACTATACGAAGTCATCCCCAGAAGTCAGAAGGAAACTAGGAGAAACGTTGGCCCACAATGGAATACGCGAAAATGTTTAATTCTCGCGTCAGTTTGGGAGCCTTCGAGGCACGCGAGCCTCTTTCACCAGAGAAACAGATAGAATTTTCCGATAGAATTCAACAAGAGAGTAGAGAAGACGTAACGAAAATTTTGCTCCGGTTACGGGCGAGAGTGCAAAGTTCCCGTTCGTCCGATCTCCGACTTTGAATTATTGATCTCTCCTCGTATCATCGGAGGCTGGGTCGAAGGAAGAAAAGATAAGAACGACCGTGTCTACTCCTTCAAACGGATTTTTCTTATGAGTCGAGGTAGACGAATCCTATAAAACGTGCGTCTATGTAAGAAAATATGTCAAATACTTGGAGGTTTCCACTTTTCTTCTTTTTTCTTCTTTCGCAGTAAGCACCGATTATGAGGCATCCGTGAGACGCTCTCGGGGACTTCGATAACTCGTTTGCTCGATTTCGCTTGGCGTGTCACTCGCATTTGTCCTACAAATGCGCTTGTCCGGTACACGTGCCATCGATTTTACCTCGTTTAAGAAAAACCATTGAAAAAGAGAGAATGATAGATAGATAAAGAACGGGGAAACGTATGTGCAATTTTGTATTTTCCTATATGCGTCTGTTACGTATTCTGAAAAGAATTATTCGTGATTTATACAAGCTGAATTGATTTTTATAAAGAAACATAAGTAAAGATAACAAAATGTACATAATAGAAATTATCAATCTGATTGAATTCAAAAACAAATTAATTATCACTCATTTAATTCACACGATACCACTCTTCCATTCACACCCAAAGCTTCCCAGACCTACATAGTGTGACATCTATTATTTTTTACCATATTAAGTCAACAATAATAGTAATAATAATTTTTGGGAAATAATTAAATTATTAGAACCCAATCAGAATTATTTTTCATTTTAATAACGATAGTAAAATATTAAAATATTAAGAGAAACACAAGAACTCGCACTAATCTCTGACCTCAAATCTTATGACAGTTAATGATATATTTTCAATGAAACTTTAATACATTATAAATATCGATCACAAAGTCATAAGTAATTAGAAACGTTAAATGTTACCGACAGTCGAGTTCTTCGATGCATCTCGAAAAGCGCATTCATCTTTGATCCTCTTAATTGCAACGGTTACTTCGGTAACGCGCGTAAGTTTGCATTTATAGGTACGTAATTATACATATACGTACGACGAGGAGTTTTATACAACTCGCCGCTCATCACGAGGGTTTAATAAACTTCCCGTCGTTAATCCGACGAGAGCTCGCGTTGGGATAAATTTTCGAGTAGGGTTCGAAATACACACGCATTAAGCAGATTCCATTAAGCGTTAAGCGCCGTTTATTTCGAGCTTAATCCGCTCGAAGTTGTCGCGAATCGAGTGCTCAATTGGCAGAAAAAAGAAAACAGGAAAAAAAATGGCAGGAAATAAAAGTATACGAGAAGGATTATATCGACCAATCGATTCTCATTATAGCGATTAAATGCGATACTTCGTTAGGTTATCTTGGAAATATAGAACAATAAAATGGTGGATAAATTAAGCGGTTTATTATTAATCTCTTGAAAAAGTGAATTTATGCTGATCTGAGTGCTTTTCAATGAACTTATCTAAAGTTTTCTTTACATCTAAGATTAAATAGCATCTAAAATAGATTCCTTGAATAACTTCTTTTTAATGAATAGATGGCTTTAGAGTTGTACAAAGAGAATTCATGATTAGAATTATCAAAAGAGTTAAAATTACTGGTTATATCACAATTTTTCAGTAGAAAAGTTACTTTTTTAAACATTTATTACCTGTCTTATTTATTCGATATTATTCTTAGCGAATAAAATATTTTTGTTAACTACTTGTTAAACAGATAGCTACGAAATTCAATATACCTTTAACATTGTTAGGTCTGGTAGTAAGATTCCGAGATTTCAAAATAGAAAGTCAAAGCTCGTTCTACAATTGAAAAATAAACCTTCATTTTCTATAATCCTTATATCGAGTTCAATTATAAAAAACGAAGACATTTTATGAATTTCCTGATTATTTTAAAATAGGTAAACCTATAAAGGCTTCTAAAATACACTACATACACTATACAACTACTTCCTATATTCACCATATGTATACCTATATACATAAAATGCTATCTAAATGCGCTAAGCGAGATGCCTAATCGATTCGACGTCTTACGGCAAAACTCACGATCGCTATCGTAGCACGCGCTCAACTTTTATGAGCCGTTCCGTCTAAAACTCTCTCTCTCGTCGATACGGTCTTACGTCTAGCCGGATAGACGACGGATAGATCGAATACCCTTTTCGGAATAATATATCGTCGTGGAAGAGATTGAAAATTCGGTGTTGCGGTATATGGCAGAAAATCGTATAACTGTCCACGTCGCAAATAATATCGATCTTTTTCTCTCCTCTTTCTCTCACTCTCTGTTATTTAACCTTGATATTCTGTTTTGTTCGAGTCGAGAGTAGGTATAACGTGAATTTCTGAATGACGTTTCGATTTTCCGCATTGATCGAATTACGGATACCTATACTACCGGCAACAATGAACCACGTTATTGACTTTTGTGTTTTGCATTGGTAAATATGGAAAAAGCGTCGTTGGTATATCGATTAAGCTTTCTATGTGTATGTGAACTTGATTTATTCACGTTAACCTTGTGTTTTATTTTCGCTAAAATTGCAGTTATGTGGCTTCGTGAATTGTTTATTAAAATTTATCGTGGTTTAATACAATTCTGAGTTTTACAATTGATGGACAAGATGTAAAAACCAGATAAGATAGATTTGGGAAAGAGAAATACATTTTAAGAGTTCGTGAGAAAAGGAAATTGACAAAATTTGTTTTATGCATTCAAACCCTCGATTATTCGCGTGTAAGATTGTTTATCTGCAAAAAGTTTTAACTCGGTTTGTGTTTTAATAAATTTTTATATAAGCTCAGAGTAATTATTAGAACGTATCCCGCGCAATAATTTATTACAATGGAAGATAATATACCGTGACAGTAATCCCAATAATATAATTCAAGAGAAGTGAAGAAGATAAGCGGATTTCGCTCGAATACTTTTTGTGGTTGTTTCGTAACAAAGTATGAATATTCCCACGTGATTTTTCCAAAATCTCTGTTGTAACATTCTTACGAAATTAATTCGATCAAAACAGATTAAAAATTCCTACAAACGTATAATCTCCTCTTACTTCGACCACCCTCGTTTTGCTTGACAAATAAATTGACATATAATAATTCTATTTAAATCTAAAAAGAAATGAACATAAAATTATTTTAACGATCTCAAACCGATAATAAACCATGACATCGTGTTTTGACGGGCCAGTGTCACTCCAAGTATTAAACGTACAGAAGATATGACAAAATCGCGAGCTTCATTCCCTAGATAACATTATCAAAGAGCGTTCCCCGAAGAAAACGTTTCCTTTCACAAGGCAGCCTGAAAAAGCCTCGTTATCTCGTTTTATACCGTTTGCGAGTCCACCGAGAGATTTTTGTTCGGTGGAAAGAGAGAGGGGGAAAAAACATAGGTCCGAGCGAAAGTTCATCTGGTTTATCGATCAACCTTCTCCCACACACACACACACACTTGCTAGTTGGTTTCAGGACGTCCGAATTAGACGTAACTTGGGACGAATCCCTAACCGATCGACTCACCCCTCCAATCTCTCTCTCTATCCCTCTCCTTTCTCACTCACTCATAGCGATTGATCGATGTTACCGTCATTAGGTTCGATAAGAAGACGAAGAAGTAGAACCGATCAAAGATCTTTCTTTCGGCGCACGTCCGCTCGTTATCCCGGAACACTGCGATATTAGAAGGATCAAGGTTAGGATTCGCGAGAGATAGGATCGTGAAAACAAAAGGATAAGAAAAAAAAAATAACGTGGCTTTTTGAAGCAGCTAGTACTTTATTCTTATAATTATTCGAATATAATTACAGGATGGAATGAAAAGATGTCGGTCCAATTTTGTAATATAGAAAAGTCAGAATTTTAACGAATCGTACCGAAATATTCGAACTTCGCGAAGAAACGAAAATTTGACATACTTTAAAAACCCATTTGGTTTTTGCACTCGATACTTCAATTTGATTGATTTTCGAACCGTAGAGGATTTTTATATTTTTACCTACCACGTTTGGATATTTTAATTATTTCACTTCGATGCTTTATTCGTATGACATTCTATTATTAATAAATGTCTCGAGTCAATCAATTTTGTTGCAACAAAAACTACATATTTCCGTTCCGACATTTATCTATTTCTATCGATAAAATATATTTCCTATGAGACAAAGTTTTAAGACGTTACGATCTCAACTTAAGATAAGAAGTTACATCTCCTATAAGAAGATTTAAGTATTGGAACAACGCGTCCTGCCATGGAATCTTCTTAAAGTAATTATAAAGGACGATAATTAAACTAAAACAAAAAAATGAACATATCGCTATTATCAAAAATTCTAAATAATATATTCAATTATATTACTTATATCTAAACATACTTACAAGTACTTTCACATAATACCAAGGTATCTAATATTAAATAACTTGAATAATCCGTGACCCGTATCTTCCTCGAATCGAAGGGAATAAGAAGCAAGCGAGCGTTGGGGGAAGCGTTCACCGAGCAATTGCATTATTACTGCCTACTTACCGTTAGCATTGCCTACCTGTCTCGCTTTCAATCGTATCGACACGGAGAATCGATAAGACTGGCGTTAATGATACGCGCGAGCGAGCACGCACCCACACACGACGAACAGCACATAGAAATGGAGGGCACGTAAATGAACTATAAAGATTGTCCTGTTCTGAACAAGAAAATTAGGAATATATAACAGGAAAATAGGTTGTACGAAAGAAATGATATGTCCCATTAAAAAGAATGGAAAGTGAAATACACATATACAGGATGTCCGGTTCCAAATATCCAAGCGGCAAACTACATGTGCACATCAATAATTTGAGTCGAAAAGTCTAATACTATTTCCCGAAATTCAGCACAATTAAGTAGTTATTAACAAACAAAGATAGGCCAATCACGGCAAGCAGTGACATATAACGTTGTTTATTATAGATTGTTCCTCCTACTGCTTCGTTTCTTGATTAACTACAAGCTCAAATAAACCGCCTTTTTACGCTAATCGCCGTAATTGGCTGATCTTCGTTAATGATTAACTCGTTAACTAAGTCGAATTTCGAAAAATGGTATCAGACTTTTCGAATCCAGTCATTGATATGTACATGTAGTTCTCCGCTAGGACACCTGGAACTGGACACCCTGTAGATAGACATAATATAGTAGCAAGGAGTATCGCTATAAGCAGATATACCCCAAGCGGACGAGTAGTGTACGAATAACCTAGAAGAGAGATAGATAGAGAGGCAGATAGAAGGGTGACGCGAGACTTTAGTTCACCCCCAAAAATCCCAGAGTGGAAATCGTGTAGGTACGCGCGGTAGCGGCGTGCAGAAAAGTGGAAACGGTTTTACCGTTCGTTCCAAGAGGAACGCGGCTGAGTTTCTCTCTGGAGTAGTGGTGGTAGCAGGGAGCTAGTAGGTAACGATGATCCCAGTGGTGGTGAGGACGGTAGTAGTAGAAGAAGAGTAGGTGCGCGCGCGGGAAGAAGCAGAGAAGGGTAGCCTAGTGGTGGTGGTGGCAAGAGAAGTGGAGGTTGGTGTTGTCTAGTAGTGGGGGTTGGACCAGTAGGCACGGTGGGATCGAAGTCGAAGGGTAGGGGTAGGCGGTATGGCTCTGGGGGTTGGAAGCAGCTGAGAGCAGTGCGAGTAGGTCACACCGTCGACCACAGTGGTGGCAGTCTGCGTTTGGCAAACGGCTCGACTGCCCATCGATAACAGTCAGCGACTATCTCTCTCTCTCTTTCTCTTCTTTCTTTCATTCTTCCATCATTTCGTTCTACCTTTTCGTCTCATGAAGATTTCTTCGTCTCGTCGTTCTCCAGACATTCCTCGTGCCTTCTCACAGTAGGCGCGTTCAGAAATCAAGGACGCCTTTGTCCGTCTCTCTTTTACCCATCTCCCCCTAGCATCCAAGCAACCCTTTTCACCAGTTTCCTCTCACTTCCGAGTCTTTCTCTCGACTGAGTTTCGGACCACAAACGGTCTTCCCGAAAGTCAAAGAAAAGAGGCGAGAGTGCTCGATCGTCTTAACGGAAACTGAGAGAGAGAGAGAAAGATATTTTATCTTTATTTTCTTCTTTTTCCTCTCGAAAAAAAACGAGAGAGAGAGAGAGGAGACGCAAAATTTCACAATCCGCGATACATTCCAGTGAGCTCCTCGGCCGGTCGATCGACGAATTCCCGCGCGGGGATGGAAAGGAGGATCGAGTTTTTCGCGGGCCGACTACTTTGAAAAAAAAGAAAGAGAGAAACACAGAGAAAGAGAGGGAAGGAAAACACACGGACGGCGCGTGCTTTCTCGCGTCGTTGTCAACGTGTTACGCTATCTCGTATCTTGTTTCCTCTCTTTTCGACGCATCAAGGACGTGCTTCTTTCTTCCTTCTACTTCTTCGATGGGACACGGAAGAGGAACGCGGGAGAGATAGGGGATGTGATAGTGCGTTGTTCGAGCATCCCACGTTTCTCTTGAGAAACTCATGCCGCTTGGTATCCACGCGTACATCATTTCTTCTCTTTCTTTTTACTAACGAACGAGAAAACCTTCAACTTGATGCCCACAGAACGCACAGTACATTGTTGTTGTTGTTGTTGTTGTTATTGTTATTGTTAATCCTTGTTGATACCAACCTCGTGTAAGCTAACACGCATGTACGTCGAAGAAGGACATTTTTTCGCGAATGGACCAATCATAACCCTTCTAAACGCGCGTATACTTCCGAGTACCTAATCGAGTAAAGAAGAAGAAGGGTGGAAACGTTAATCGACGATCGCAAGAGAGGGAAATCCTAAAGAGCTGACATCACCAGCGTGATATATTACTTCGTATCAACTCTCTCTTTTTCTATCTCTTTGCTATCTCTTTCCATCGGCCGTTGCTTTTGCCACTTCTACTCGGATGGATATCGAAGGAAGCTGGGACCACTCTGCTGTACAGAGGAACGAAATTCTTTCGTCTGGAATAAACGTTTCCTCGAGCTAGACGAGAAAAAGTTATAGAAAGAGAGAGAGAGATGTTGTCATTTTCTCGATACGGCAGAGATAGGACACGAGAATAAGAGATCAGGTGGCTTTCTATTTTCTTATTTAAACGTACAAACTATCGGTGACCAGGTTAGCCATATATCTGTCACACGTAAAAGAAAGACGAACGAGAGTTCTCGCCCTTGGAAAAAGGGATTCCGATTTGGACATACGGGATCGTGGGGGTTGATGATGGAACGATTAATAGCCAGAGAGAGATAGGTGCAAGAAAATGAAGAAAGAGTGAGAAGAAAGCGAAAAGTGGACTTAAAACGTACTCAGTGTCATAAAAACTCTGGATACGAGTGTAGGAGGAAGAGAGAGATAAAGGAATCATGAGAGACGAAGCGAAGAAAACGTCGAAGAAACGAGTGCTCGTGGAGGAGGAGCATGCGAACGTCGTAAAATGTGCAGCCATCGAGAGATAAAACGAAGATTATAATAGTTATCATCCGCGTGATTCGTTTCTCGTCGCCCGTACGAGTTTTGAAATTGGACATTAGCAATCCTCTTTTCTCCTAACTCGTTGTGTAACTCATTTTTTCACGGATCGATCATAAATATCAAAGGATCATCAACGAAGATGGAGATCGCTGCGTCTGCTATGTTGGACGGTCTGAAGAACAATCGGATCAGCAAGCTTGCCCTGTCACGATTCTTGTCTCAAAGTCTGTGAGTAAAAGAAAAATTGACCAGATCACGTAAACAATATTTACGATCAATTTCCCAAGTTTCGAAGATCGCCGAGCTTGAAAATAATTTGCTTTGACGAGGTAGTAATAAGAGCCGAGTTTTGTGTGTGCATCGAACCGTGTACGGTCGCTGATTAATCGTTCGGCTCTTTCCTCTATATTTTCTATCGTTTTCTCTTTTTTTTTTTCTCGTATCCCGTTCTCCTCTTTCTCGGTTTTTTCCATTCCACCTTCGACGGCTCGATCTGCATGACCGTTATCGTAGAGAAAAGGAAAACTCTCTCCTGCATGCTTGTTCATTATGAGAATATACACATACACAAACATATACTTGCTTCGAAATTTAACCTTTGGCTCCAACTCTTACCCCTATTTCACGTAGAACGCGTATACACATGCATGAAGGATCGTGGCATGCGGTGTGTCTCGTAACGTAAGGTTTTCATTTAATACCGTTGTTTGTGCACTTAATGTGTATATATACAATATACTTTTCACAATCCCAACTTTACAATTCCTGGTCTCCTTGCTTAGCTTGTGTGACATTTCTTTAAGTCATAATAAAAAGTGTTAGATAGTATAAGTAGAAATTATACAATTCCTGAAAAAAAATATAGTATACCTTTCTAACACTGCCATGAAATTAAAATAATATAAATAAGAAATATCAGACATCATTATTCTATTCGTGTGTGAGACAAACCGTCGTGAGTCACGTGTTCACTTGTAATATATTGATGTTTAAAATTTCGGACATATTATTTTGGAAAGAAAAACATCTATTCATGCCTTTTCTTTCTTTGGATAAGACAAATACTATCTTCTTGATCTTAATTATAAACTGAAATTTGCATTACGACCAAAGATATGACTCATTGGTGTCGTTAGATCTAAGTATCGCGTGTGACAGTCGAGACTGTGAAAGGTTTGATAGAAAACACGTATATATATATGTATATAATACATCTACTGTTTTCTTCGATCATAAGAGGTGGTATGACGAAGGACGATGAACAGACTCCTCGAGAAAAACGCGTCGGATGCCTCGAGCGTTTTCTCTCAAAATATAATTCATTTAGCCGCGTCCTCGACGCTAACGTATTTATCGTTCACCGGAGAGAGAGTTTGGCGATGTGAGAGAAAAGATGCTGTCGCGAATGGGAGAGAGTCTCTCCTTCCAGTATCCACAATCGACGTGAAGTTTCGCAGAAAATCGATCGAATGCTCTTGCGAACTTTAAAATTTTTTTTTTTTTTTTTATGTTTGATGCGAGTGACAATGATAATGTTCGAGAGTAAAAGGGGATAGTTATCGAACTTACGGAGCAAGTTCTCGAATCGTTTTTTTTTTTTACTTGAACAGCATATTATAGTAGAATAGAAGGTAAAATTTTAGAATATCTGAAAAAAGGTTAGCTGTTATTTTAATAAAAGTTTTTATAGTTGAATAAAATAGAAAATTGGTTCGGTATATATATGTACGTGTGACCACATCGTTAGTAACTAAGATAAAAAATTGAATGATTTTTATATTGGATAGAGCGTTATCGTCGCGGTGCAAAAATGTGGAAATATTGCGAAATTTTAATGGTTCTCGTATCAGCCTTTGTACAGGTACGTTTATATATCGAACGTTCCGTCAGGATGGATAAGAATTATTTTATGTACAAAATAAATCGAAGGCTAGCTAAACTTTTCACCGATATGTATGTACGTGGGTAAAAGTTTTAATTTACGAAATAGATAAAAAAAAAGAAATTTTAACAATATAAAAAACTATAGACAAAACATAGTTGCATTCCATACATATCGTAATATCATTTGTACGAAAAATCTAATCAGAGATGGCATCGGTATACCGATCGATCGATTCTGAACGTACGTGATCGATCTGCAGAGTTAAAATACGCGTTACGTAATGGCACTTAGGCCACAGAAAAGCGAACGATAGCGTCGACCGTCGAAAATAGGACACTCGGTGAGAAAAAATAGCACTCGGATCTTCCGTTCGTTTTCATCCCTCATTTTTATCTCCGTTTCCCGAAAGCGGAGATCGAACTGGATGCTGTGCTTCGGGCGGTCGTATTCTATCGTCTAAAGTCGATGTCTTCGTCTTCTCTTCTTTTCTTCATTTCCCGTAACCGGTACGACCGAGTGCCGGCTTTTAATTGTATCCCGCACAAAAGGGATAACTTTGATTAGTTTGTAAGTATGTGAATATTAGAACAAAGTTGCTCGACTAGTAAAAGACTTGTGAAAATTGATTCTTACTTTTCGAGCTATTTACGATTTGCAATATTTTTCTAATCAACGAAGTTGATCTAGCGAAGTTTTTAAAGAATAATAAAGGTTCACAGTGACGATTGAAAAAACAATATATTTTTATGTTAATGACAACGATCTTGAAAAATCAGTGATTTTGACAAATCCCTTTTTCTAATCAACGAAATGTACGAAAGCTTATTACGCTATATAACGCGTGTCCATAGTTAAAGTAGATCAAGTCCATTTTCTAAAAAAATTTTATTTCACCCATATCAAGTAGAAAACATTTCAAAGTGGATCAAGTTCAGGATATTTTGATTTCTAAGCACACTTTGGATCTAACTCTTATTTTTGATTTTTCAAATCATAATCTATATGTAAGTTAATCTTTATGTTACAACAGCAAATAAAAAAAGGTCTGTTAAACCAATTTGGAAATTATCTAACGCAAATATAATACATTTTTTCAAAAATATTTGTTTTTTTTACTTGATCCACTTTAGCTGCGAGTACCTCATATGACCTATCTCTAAAAAAAAAGACGCTTTCAATGACGATAAAAAAAGATAAAATACATTGTAACAAATTTGTAACAAAATCTACCGAAAAAAAATGTTTCACAGTCACACTTCCCATAATTTACATTAAAATTCCTGTATTATTCGAAGACGCGAATGTAAGAGGTGGTATACCTTTTGTGCCCTTTATACCATCATCATTCCCTTTTCGCATTTGCATTCGTTTCAATGGGATTACGTCGTATTAAACGTTCACGTAACGCGTGGACGACGAAAGCTTTTGCATCCGACGGAATCGCACGAATTTATCGCTACTTTCGTTAGGGCGATAGGGCGAAGGGACATTCACTGGCTCGTACAAAGAGAGTTATTGCAATTAGAGTGCACTCCTGTCCTGATATTTCGCGCGAGCGCGAGAACGCACGTATACTCGCTTGATGACCGTAACGTGACGCGACGCGACGCATTTCTAAAGTGGAAACGGTTGTCCTCGCGAGATCGTTATTGATTTTGTCCTCTTCCGTGTTATATACAGGGTGTAGAAAAATTATCCATTGTTAAACGATTAATCGTTAGATTTTTTTAATTGCTTTATCTTGTTTTTGAAGATCGAGATTACTAAAGTTTTATCGTGTATTCGTCCAATTATCAATTTTTTAGGTCTAATATCGAGGCAACGTGTATTAGAAAGTGATTGAAAAAAATATTTAAAAATGGAATATTCAATCTTTCGATACAAAATCGATTGAAACACGTTTTGATTTTAATATGAAGATTATAACCGTGAAATTGTTTTCTCCATATGCAGATTTTGAAGTAACAAATTGAGAGACTCTTAATCGTTTTACGTCGAGTACCATTCTCCTACTCATTTGAATTCGTATATAATTTACACTATAAATCCGATGCATTTAATTGACAAGTTCAAGATGATTTTAAAACCAATCCAATGTCAAATAAACAGAGAGCATATTTTTTCTATTAATGTAAAGGTCAATCTATCATGACGAAAGGTTAAAAATCAATTTAACCGACGCGAAGATCATTAACCGAAGTGTCTCGTACTCTCACGTATATAAACGTAAAATTGAAAAGGTTAACGATTGCTTCGCTATCGCTTAAGATCCAGTACGATGCAGTAAAACTCATATATTAGATCTCGTAGAGTCGCAGGAGCGATAAAAATCGAAAATTTTACGACTTCGTAGCGCGTCAAAATCGTTTTCGCTATTAAATTTAAAGAAGAGGGGAAAAAGAATCCGTTCGAGATATCGGAGACATTCGTCTTGATGAAATTAAAGTCAAGAGAGGGATTTTATTATTAAGTGCTTCACGTTAATCCCTAATTTAGCTTATGTTCTGGATTTGTAAGCAAACTTTACAAACCAAAATTGGGTAGGGTGTTTTTAACGATTTTCTCTCGTTCTCCTCGTGATTAATTCGATTCCGTTCGATTAGCCGACCTACGATGACTGATGCGTTGTCCGATAAATTCGCCGATTTCCGGCTTGTAGGTCAACGAAATCCTTAGAATGTCGTGATATCGACCAGAGGGGGGGGGGGGGGGTCTATCGGGAATTTCGAAATAACTTGGAAACTCTCGATGCCTATCGTTAATTGCATTTTCCACGATGTCCAGTTACGAGTAGGCTCGGCAAGCTACTATAAATCTCGATCCTTTACGTGGAATTGAGTTATACAATAGAAAGATGACATCAGGTTTGGTAGTAGTATATAGAAAATCGATTTTTAGAAAATCGATCGTCCGATAAAATTACATGGATATGGTATATGTAGGGTGTGCCACGAGTAGCATATGTGTAAGATATGACTTCTTTGTATTTAAGTACTCTGAAGATATACAGGGTGTCCCTTAACTGGTAGTGCAAGAAGGCAAGTGTTGATTTTACGTGAAAAAGTGAATTAAAAACATGGAATAAAATTTTTTCATATGAGTTTTTGTTTTCCCTGTTGATCGGAACGAATAAGAAGCTCATAATTTATGAGATGTTTCGGTAGATATCGCTAAATAAATTCTATTTATTATAATGATCAGTATTATCATACCTCGTGATATGATCTTCGAAGTGAACCTTTCGATAACTTTGGATTACTTTGCTTTGCTACATATATAAACTGTTGATGTCAAATCGTTTTCATGATTTATTCTAACTAATACGAACGTATATATACACAGTGGACGATTTGGAGAAAATTGCAGTTGCATTATAAATTAGTTTTATACGTGAGAGCGGCTGGGTCGCGCTTTATTGAATCGCCGGTTTATAATGCTCAATTACGAACTTTTCGCGATAGGAATTTCTTACCGTCCGAAAAGTTCCTGGGAAGCCGACGACAAAGGGTTAAACTTTTAAACTGCGATCCTCCGTGAGCCTGCCTGGCTCGCTTCGTCTCTCGTCGATATGCTCGCGTGCAATTTTCAAAATGTCGCCGCAGCGACGATTTACACTGTGCGCGTCTAACTCTTAATTTCATCTCGTAAATCTACGCGAGAGAAAAATGCCACGAGGGATCGTCCTGTGATCGTTGCTGGATCGTTTTATCGTTACTCCAGAGTTCTCTTATGTATTTTTACCTTTTTTTTATTTTAGTCATTCATAGGAAATTACTTTGAAAGTTTGTTATCGCATTTTGGTTGAAACAGTGGTAAGAATTTGCAGTTTATCGCTTTTTGAGATCACGTGAGACATGAAATCTGTGTAATAATGGTATAATTAGTATAAACTTGAGAATTTTATAAAAAAAGGGGTGTAACTTCGACAAAATTAAATCAGAAAATTTTCCATATTTATTTTTTTTTATATACAGCATCGACGTGTCGTGGGCGAGAGAACATTTTGAAAAATGTTACGAAGCCATTACGATAGCTGCGTTTTATACACGGCATCATTTATAAACATCAAATGCATGCACTGTGTAAAATTTTCAAACGTATCGCGTATATCCAACCCATTCCCCATGCACTATAAATTTATATCTATATAAATGTATGTGTATAAAAATTGATACATGTAGGCATACATTTATACATGTGTATATACTCGTATGTACATATATGTTTACACTTCATACTTACAAGGATATATAATATACATAAAATTTATATAAAATATTTCCATCGTAATAGAGATTTTAAAAAAATTGTTTCCCACAAAAGTTGCATAGTTTTCTTAAATGGACCATTATATTTTATTTATCTACAAATGTAGATAAGGTTTTAAAATTATTTTTAAAAAGAACAAGGTTGATTTGTTATCACCTTAAACTTTCATAACAGAGTCGAACTATTTTTCCAATTCACTAGTCTCCATAAAATTGTGCAACGTGTTAAGGAAGCATGTTTTCGAAATTTTTATTAGAACGGAAATATTTTAGGTGATAAAGTTAGATGCTATCCTCTATATTTACGCACACACTTAAATATCTCTAAACGTATATACGAATGTACACATACATATGTACGGTTTTTAGAAAACATCGGCCGCAGACGTCAAAAGAAATTGTCGAAAATATCAAGAGAGTCGTGCGATACGTCGTACGGAATATACGCGACGCGTCAAGGAGATCGGTGAAAACGTCTCTCGAGTCCTCGTTCGCTTGGCCCACCTCCTTTTTCTCCTCCTCTTCCGTTTCTCGACTCCGTCAATCGATTCCTCCGTGCATTTTCACGCTCGCGCGAATTCTCCGGTCTTCCTCTCGCCCTCCTCTTCTCCCAACCTATCTGGAAAAATTTCACGGCCGTTTAAGTATCCCGGAAAGCTACATTTGCATTCCTCCGAACGCATCTCCGAGCAAACGTTAGTGCTCACTTTCACGAGTTAACACTCGGCTCCTCGTCGAACGCGACGACGTTCGGCCGATTTTTACGATCGAAAAGAAAACTTTTGTCTTTACTTCTATTCGATTTCTTTATCTTCCAATCGTATAAGTTTCTACGTTTACAATCACTGACCTTTGTTCGTTCAGTTATTATATCTGTGGTTGTAAGGCAAAATAAGTTCAGTCATATTTTTTTAATAATTTTGATTTATGTCTCAATTGAAGTCCAGTAGGTGGTATTTGTCTTCTCAGAAGAAAGAAAATATGTAAATGATATGTTCTTTTCAAAATAATAATGCTGTCCCGTGCTTTCTGATGACGACAAGTAGACGTTCATCTCGAAAGTAAAGTCTTTCAGGTGATGTTTTCTTAAAAAAATAATCTATCATTTAATTTATCTCAAATATATACGAATCATCGACTGAATGTTAATTATATAATTAATAATTATTAGTGTCTAATCAGAACGTATAAAAAAATTTTGTACGATTTGAATCCACTGATCATTAATTTGACCTAAATTTAGTTTATTTGGCAAGGGGTTATTAATTGATTCCATGGAGAAGACCAATAGTAAATTGTGTTATATTCAACGTGTTCAGTGATAATCAGAGGTTGCAAGTATTAATTTACCAAAATGATATAGCGATACGTCACTGGTTGTAACGTCATTACGCGTGTCGCAATGACATAGATTATTCTTGTATAATACGGTTTGGGTAGTACATGGTCCAAAAATTGTGGCAACCCTCGTATAAAATGAAACTTTTAGAATTAAATTATTCGATGTAGAGAATATTAAAATTGAATACTCCAGTTTTATTTCATCGGGATAAAATATGTCATACATTTACAGATAAAAAACGGACAACAAGACAGTGTTTAGCATTCATTCTACTTTAATTTGAGCCAAACAACATTGAAATCAGCGGTAAAATTGAAGTTACAAAAGTTTTGACATTAGAAAATGACTTAGGAAATATATGTCGTACATTTTTCGACGTCATTTTCGAAACTCTCTGTACGTCAAGACATTCTTAACGAGACGAGGAGTCAGCTGGTCGACCGAATCGTATCGGATTCAACTACGGGCGATTTGAAAAAAGCAGGACGACACGGGTGGTCCTGGAGATTCCGTCGTGAGAAAGAAATTTCGAAAATTCGATTCTTGAGAAACGAATCAATCTTCTATGCCACGTAAAGTTTATAAACAATTGTAAGGTTTATGAGCACCCATCCGCTCGAATCGACCTCGTTAACCCAACTTTCATTAATATCCTTCCGCCACATGTTCTTCATAATTTCGCTATGAAACTGGGATCATAAATTTTACATAACAATTATACCTTGTGACAATTACGTATCGCAGTAATTACGCGAAACCGATGCCTGGTGTTTACGCGGAATTTCTACCACGCGCCGTTCGTTAAATGTATTAAGTTTTAGTTAGGAAAATATTGAAAAGGCAGAAAGTTAACTGTTTTACGAATATAATAAAATTTTTTAATAATATCGAAGAGTTCGATAAATTTTTGTCGATTTTAAAAACTACATCGTTCTATTTTTCAAAATTGCCTTATTTTCAAGAGAAAATTCATGTCCCATTTTCTCCAATGACCTCTCCAACGTTCTGGTAATTTCAAAATTCTATCACCCCAACACTTTTGGGGTTTTTCTGAATAGATGTGTCGAAAATTGGCACGGACATATTGAACTACTCAATGACATCATTTTGTTAAGCTTAAAGCGTTATTAGTGTCCCAAGAAATGTTTAACAAATTCTGGAGTGACAAAAACTCATAACAAACACATAAAACTTAAATATAAAAATATTACAAATTTGTTAATTTATCTTTAAAAAGAAACACTCCCACGATCAATCAAGAAATCCAAAAATACGTATTCATAATAATTTCTAATCGATTAATTAAAAATCAAAATCCGAACTCGATAAATAGAACCTTTAATTAACACGAGACACCCACGTGGAATGACGTTACGTAAAACCCAACGATTAGACAGAATATTTGACAATAAACGCGAATTAACGAAACGTTTTGCACGAAAAGGGGGATCGAGCTCGTTACCTACGGATTTTCATTAATATCCTTCCATCGGACGTCCTTCATAATTTTGTCAGGAGAATGGGGACATGCATTTAACATAAGCTTCTACATATTGTAATAACAAATTCGCACGTTATCTCGGGAAAAGGATGAGGGATACACGCACAAACGTATGTACATATCTCGACACATACGGGTAGGTTTTAAACTGTACGATGTACACAAATCGCCAGGCAATTTTCAGAGGAGCAAAACGTTCGTGCGATCAATGTGTGAGCTTATGTACCCGACTCTCTCCTATCGGGACGCGTCGCGTCCTAGTTCGCTGCTATGTACGTACACACCGATTGCCTTTAAACCTCGAAGCTTAGGCACACCGTGGAGACTTACTCGCCCGGCTCTCCTCCCCCTTTTACAGAAAGGACATCCGGTATATATGCAGGTTGACTCGGTAACTATTGTCACGTAGAGTGACTTTTTATTTACTTCCTTGAAGAAGTGAAATCTTTTACGTCAAACATCTCGCGTAACTATTGTGTTCGAGTTGGAGTGGTACTTTTCTTATTTAATTTGTTTACGAGGGAATCTTTTAAGATTTTCGATACAGCTTATACGATATTATTAAATGTCTATGTGATTTAGTGGTAAAAAGTTTTTAATGCAATGTTTTATAGCAGGGATTGTTGTTTTAGTTAGTTATCATTATATAGGGTGTCTGTGATTTTTAAGGTAGAGAAGACAAATATGTTTATATTAGTAAGAAGTAGTATTTAATTATTTTAAAATACAGATCAATGAAATCGTAACCAAGTAAATAAATATAATTTCCTATATAAGAATTATTTATCTCTACAAAAATTGCTATCTACTTTTCTCATATCCTTTCGTATTTTACTTATTAAAGATAGATGGAGTCCGAGAGCCTACGTGACAGCCGATGCTCCACGGTCATCATTCGAGTAATTCGGCTCGTTCACGTCCATCCGTGCGAGAGATGAATTATTAATCGAAGTCTCGGATAGTGATTTAGGAAGATACGGTTTCTTTTTCTTTGATTTCTGACCGACTTCGAAAAGGGTCTTTGGTTAAGTGCTTCGAAATTATTTCCGACCTTCGAAATTTCGGCTCGTAGCGAGCGCGGTGAGACAGCGAAAAAGTTTAGTTTTAATCCTCTGAAAATCGTTCTTTTATAACCCTCGTAAAATTGACATTTATTTAGGGTGAGGTTTTACGTAAATACCATTTTATTTGCTTTTTCTGATACTCGTGAAATTTGTTATTTATGATAAAATAGTTTTGCGGTATTGGAATATTGTGTAAAATATATGTATGCGTATATATTTTGAACAATGTTGTACGTATATCGGTAATAAATATATAGCAGGTATTTAAAATTCAAAGAATTTACCTAACTTTAATCTAGGAAGGGGTGTTTATATTATTTTTATTTCTCGATTTTTAAAGTCAGCTGGCTTAGTGTCTACCCACATTGTAAATACATGTGTATCCTAACCAAATTTGACAGAATACGTCTATATATTTAAAAAATCTGTACATTTAAAATATACAGTAGTATAAGTACCAGCAGTAAAGTTTACGAAGCATCGTTTCAACAATTATTTAAATAACCACTTTACGGAATAGGTCGTTGCTCGTATAAGAACGTATTTTCCTTCATCACAGATCGATGATTATTAGTAACCCCCTATCTCCATTCGTTATCTTATTCAAACAATATTGGAAAAATATTATTCAAAGGGATGGAGTCTCTCTCGTTGCGATTGTAATTATCGTTCCTCGTGGAAAGAGGATTCTATTTTCTTCTGAGGAATTTCTTTCTTTTTTTTACATATTCTTCCGATCGTGCAGTCGAGTTCAACGAACGTTTAAATAAGCCGATTGAAGTGGCCGTTGAATAGAGAGGCTTTGGCCCTTTCTTGCCCCCTTCTCCGACTCGTGGACGCCATTTGTTAATGGCCAAACTCCTTCGCTAATTGATATGGTAACAAAAGGGCCATAGACGTTCTTGGTACTTCTTGTTCGAAGCAGAAAGCAGAGGGAAAAAAATTCTCGTAACCTTTTATTGCATGCTATTCAACGATCTGCCGTCTTTGATTATATACCTTTTATCGTTCCCGATCATTCGTCGTGTTTTTAATAAGAATGGTGAAGAAATTTCTTTTATTTGACCGTAGAGAAGCACGCGAATTAAACGATGTAAGAGTTTTGATTAATAAGAAGAGGATATGGTTAATTGAACTAATTAATTTACTTATTTTATAAGCTGATAGCAATCACTGAGATTTAGATTTTTAACCACTGCCTTGTTTCACAGATTTTCGTACAATAAAATTACCTTTATATAAATCTATTTGCCATTTCATTTATTCAATATAATTGAATGCAAAAATATAAATATATTCTCTATGTGTTTAATTTAAAATAACAATAACGATTTTGGATATATTGTTAAAATAAGTAGTGCAAATATAACTTTTTAGATGTTAACGTTGGTAGTTCTACTCTTAAAAAGAAGTCGACGTTTTCTTCGTTCAATTCCAACTCACAACATGCCCTCTAAAAGTAATTTAACAAATAAAAAATGATTCGACTTAATACTAGCTCAAGGATTATGAAACGACAAAATAAAAGAAGGCCCAGTTTTGTCGTAGAAGGAACGTAATAACAAGCAAGTCTCTATATCTCTCATAGCTCCAGAGATATTAGCTTGTAACGTTTTTAATTTCACACTCGCTATATCTGTAAACTCTCGTACACTCCCGTAAACGTACCCACGTTTCCCCATTTGAAGAAAACAAGTCCCACGACGCTCGTTTCACACGGTGGCGACGGCTTCTTCGAAGTAATTTCGTTACGTAGAACTGTTCTCACCTGCAAAAAAACCGTAACGCTGTACCACGTATCGTCTCGTGAGAAAATTCATGTTTTTTTTTCTTTCTCTATCGTACCAGAATTTGTCCGTTCTCGCGAAAAATTCGATTAAAATCTTCCCTTCCTCGCAACGAGACGACACAAAATTTCGAACCCCGAGCATGGCCGTCGAATTATTTCCACGTTTTAGCTCACGTTAATCGTCGATTAAAATGACAAAGTTTCTCTCGAAAGAAGGGAGACAACTTGTTTCCGTTATATCTAACAGTGATAATATTCGTAGAGCTTACTATACTTGCTTCTTTCTCGAAGATCATATTAAAAAGGGACGATTAACGATTTTCTTTTGAGAGTACTTTTAATAATCCAAATTTATCTCGTATCTCTGCCTTTTCCCTGTCTTCTCTCCCCTTCTCTTGACTATCCCAACGAAATTACATTACCATATCTACGCAAAGGAACGGCTGCCACGACACTCGACAACCGTAGAAGTATGGTATAAGTGTCGCCTTCTACCATGCATATACTCCATAGCAATCCTATTTTCTTCTTATCGCGATAGCACGAACGCGCAGATTAACAAACGTAATACGCGACTTTTGAGAGGTCACGTTATTTTAAAGTGCCGTCTAATCCGAATGGACTTTCGAATGAATTTCTACGTTACGATGGTTCTACGTATGGACGATCGATGATAGGGAGAGAGAGGGCAGGAATCAAATTTATTACCAGGGACGTAACATCCTACGAGTGGAATATATAAAGTATATAAGAAAGATAAAAGGAATATGAACGTAGTGTAATAAAAATCTAACGTCGAAACATATTTATGCGAGCATAGAAATGGTAAGTATAGAGTCTAGAAAGTATTATCATTTTCTCTTACATTTATATATTTTATAAATATATATTATAATATGAGTTATTTATTTTGAAAATGGTACATGTCACAGAACATTTAATATCTCAAAATAAAAGTGACCCCAGTCACTTTCGAAATAAATGATTCATATGATATAAATAATAACTAATACATATAACATCAGTTATAAGATATAGGATGCCAGGTGAATCTTAACCAGTGTCCCCGATATTCCGAATCTACTAGTATAGTTTTTAATAGAAAGTATGTTAATGCATACCTTTTTTGTTAATTTTATAACTTTAGTAACTTAAAAAAGATTAAGAACCAATGGTCTACCATGGAAATTTCCATAAAATTAACCCAATACTTATTCAATAATGAAGTAATATCCTTTCGTTTAAAATGTGAAAGATTATCAACCTAAACGTAGCCTGCCATGAGATTAAATTATCCGTCCCTTCAAAGTTCAAATCACGCATGAAAGAAAGTATTATAACGAACAAAAGAAAAGGTTATCAGATCAAACGAAACGCACGGGTATAATTTTTATAATCGATTACATTTTTCTCTACGATAGATCTCTTCTTTCAAACGTCGATGCGTTTCAAAGGATCATCGTAAATGTTATGCAAAAACTTTGAAAACGAGAAAAGAGAACTCGATTGTTCTCGGTAGAGTGGCCAAAGAAAGGAGAAACGTAGTTTCGCGTAAGAAGGAGCGTTTCTATCGATCACGCGGACTCGGAAAATTATTATTAGACACCGTTTAATAATTCTGTACCAAGAGACAAGATAATTCGTGGACACTCGGAAGTAGGAGAAACGATTTTTGTTTTAAGATCCACTGAAGATAATACGTGGATCTGTATGTATATAGGTACATAACTTAGACACGTGTTCGTTGATAAAAACTGATTAGAATCACGTTGGAACCTCTTCTACGCTTCTGAGGATCCCCTTTTATAACGAAGCCATTTTCCACACGCTATCTCGACAATTAGGATCTAGCAAATATTTGGTAGCACGATTAATATCGATCGAGTATATTTATCATCTAATGTCTTTCATTATCAATTCATTTAATTTCTTAGCTAAAGATAAATCACGAGTAATCTCGAAATATCACGAACGTTCTAAAATAATCAGTAAGTTCTAGTCCCGGTGACCGTCATTACGAAAAACGCGTTAATAACCTTCTCTCCTTTTTTTACGGTACTCGTTACGGAGCACGCGAACGTGCCTAATAAACATTATTCTCCTTTTACAAAATGCTTTTCTTCGGAACTCCCGTCACGTTCATTTTCCCCTTTTTCTCTCTTTTTTTTTTTTTATTTTGTTCTCCACCTTAATACCGAGATTGGAGGACGTAGAAGGAAGGCAACTTAAAACGATAGGATCTCTATTGGTAGCAGTAGAGAAAATGGCGGCACGACGACGTTATTATAACGTATATCAACTAATCCTGTCTTATCTCGATTATCGATTCACTTTTCTCACGAATCGTGTTCTTTTCTACGTTTTTTCTTTTTTTTTTTACGTCGTAATAATAATTTTTATAGGCACGCTCGATTCCCCCACCCCTTCTCCCCGGCGGCGGCACGAAATTTTCTGATCTCTTTACGGTCGTTTAGAGCAAAACACGTTGTGTTCCCGCGCGGGCAAGCGTGAAGCTTGTGTTGTTAAAAGGGGATAAGGAGAGTTAGAAATAAATCGTTCCCCCTTTCGAGAATAAGTAACACACCATTGGAAAGGAGGGGTCGTCTTTCATAAAGTGCTCTTTCCGAGATTAACTTTGAGTTACAAAGTCGATGACTAGAGAAAGAAAAAGACGGAGGGAGACGGCTATGTAATCGATTGATTTTAATCGCGTACGAGGATGTTATTTTTTTTCCTTCTATGGTTCAATCGGAGAGAGAGAGTAGAAAATGATAATTCTTATTCATTGTCTCTTGGTTGGCGATTGTTGCACTTTTGAATTTCCTTGATTTGTACTACTGACACTTTTTCGTTGACTTGTACTACTGAAAAAGTTTGATTTGTACTATTGGCAATTTTTCGTTGACTTGTACTACTGAAAAAGTATCCTTGATCGGTACTACTGATAATATTTCATTCACTTCACTAACAAATTATGTTGACTATATAAAATACTTTATTCGAATAAACATTTTGTTGACTCGTACTACTCATATAGTAATTTTACGAAAAGTAGGGGAGACCGGGGCTAGTTATCCCAATTTTAGGTTTTTTGTTTCTACAGATTTCTGTAGCTTATATTTTCGAATTTTTTGGTGACCATCATAAAGTTCAACTTCTTAGCAATACATGCAAATTTTTCCGCTTCTATTGAGAAGTTTTTAACACGTTTTTTTTTTCAATTTCAAGCAAACGAGTTTTTTGGGACAACTTGTCCCGCTGCGGGGTAAGTTGTCTCACGCCATGGGGCAAGTTTTCCAAGGTTTCCAAAGAAAAATCCTGATGTGTGCATCATGATTTTTGCCAAAATGGACACCACCGCCGATTTCAATGTTTAATGGCCCATTTGAAAGAAAAAGGCATGCAGAATACTGTCCCGTTGTCCGTTTTTCGATAGCGTTGCGGAGTGTTGAAAAATAAATTTTTTAAGTGTCGGAGTATGGGTCGTTTTCAAGAGAAAAATTGCTGTAACTTTTTAACCAGTCATCCTATCGAAACGCGACTTGCATATTCGTAAATTAGAGACTTTCCTCTTTCGAACGAGTATTTGATCGGGCAAATTCGAGATACTTCGATTTTTGACAAAAATCCTGACCTATGCATCATGATTTTTGCCAAAATGGTCACCACCGCCGATTTCAATGTTTAATAGCTCATTTTAAAGATAAAAGCATGCAGAATAATGTTCCGTTGTCCGTTTTTCGATATCGTTGCGGAGTGATGAGAAATTAATCTTTTAAGTGTCGAAGTATGGGTCATTTTCAAGCTTTAAACTGCTGTAACTTTTTAACCAGTCATCCTATCGAAACGCGACTTGCATATTCGTAAAGTAGAGACTTTTCTCTTTCGAACGAGTATTTGATCGGGCAAATTCGAGATGCATCGATTTTTTGACAAAAATCCTGATGTATGAATCAAGATTTAGAAAGAAGAAAGCATGCAGAATACTGTCCCGGTGTCCGTTTTTCGATATCATTAAGCAATGATGAGAAATTAATTTTTTAAGTGTCGGAGTATGGGTCGTTTTCAAGAGAAAAATTGCTGTAACTTTTTAACCAGTCATCCTATCCTGATGAACGAAAACCTGAATTCTGTCGAAAACTAATGATAAAAACAAACGTTACAGCAAAAAAATGAGGATGGGGCAAGTTGTCCCAGATCTCATTGTCGGGACAACTTACCCCGACGTGTGAGACAACTTGTCCCATTTTCATAGGTTTATTTCTCGGGTAATAGTTCAGTCGGATCAAGGAGTTTTTTAAAAATTCTGGCAAGGAAATGAAGCTGACAAAATTCTCTTTTTATTACATGTGTGAACTCGTGTGCAATCGATTTTCATTAGTGCCTAGAGATGCTTAAGTAATGTACCCAAAGTAGAATTGAACTTATCAAAATATAAATTCGTCTCTTGAAGTAACCAGGGAAGACTAAACACAACGACCACCACTATACTTTTTTTTACTCACTAAGACCTGTACACCATGCACCGGACGCGTTTCCCCTTCCACCCTAAGATACCAAAACTATGACTGGGACAACTTGCCCCTGGGACTTTTAGCCCCGGTCTCCCCTACTCGAAAATCCGAATCGATTCGTCGGATTTTCTATTGATTTATACTACTAGGAAAATAAAGATTTCCGTAGGATATACTGATTGCGGAGAGCGAGAGACAGCTACATAAAATCGATTGATTTTAATCCCGTACGAGGTTGTTATTTTCTCTTCTCCTATAGTTTAATCAGAGAAAGTAAGAAAGAAAGATAAAAAAATCTGTTTTTTTTTACAAAACAGGACGATCGGTAAAACGATAATTTTGATTTAACGTTCAATCATTGATGATATTGTAGTAACCGCTTAATCGGAGTATTATTACATCTCGTTCTAATTAAATAGAAAGCTTTCGTTATTATTTCTTACGTCACGACACGCATTTTTCTGCTGGCTTAATAATGCAATTTCAATTAACTTATAAGAGTGGTAATAGTCACGCACTCTAGCAGGTGTTCCCTCGTGCCGTGGGTAAGAGCATGGATTTTTAAGGTTTTCTTTTATGTTCAACGTGATCTTCCGCATTCTAATTTTGTCTATATGCTCGCGAGAAGAGAGACTGTTCGATAGCGATCTCGTTCGATGTTGTAATACGACGATTTAACCATCTGCATTCGGTGTCGAGTGCGACTCGACAAGACCAATTTTGAGTGTTCCTTGATGTTTAATTGTTTATACTCACAAATTTTATTTTTCACAACGTAGCGAGTGACATCTTTTGAAATAAAATTATATAATATCGAAAATATGTCGCCTCTGAGGCAACAGTAGAAGGCAAACGTTAATATCACGTTGCTTTTGGATTGGTTAAAATAAATTATATAAATTTTGTATGTTAATTTAATCGTAAAAATGAGACGAAGTTCTCATACATCATTAATTCTAGCAAATTCGGTGTAAAAAAAGCTTAGTTCGCGAGGATAGAGAACGAAATTTACAACTGTCGGTAAAATAGGCTATCACGGATAAAGAATATCGTCGGTAAATCCTTGAGGAATGAGCACCGCCATCCAGCGGGTAGCTTGAACCTCACTCTGAAACTTGCATACTTGAGACGGAAGAAGGTTGAGAGCTTATAGTACGGTTGATAAAAATGGAATAAAACGTTCATAATTTTCGCATAGCATCGTAGCGTGAGCAACAAGTGCACATTGCTGTTTTAAAGTACTATTACAGCATCGTTGTTCATAGTAGAGTTGGTGGGACCATCAAGGATGAATTTCGAGGTCTCCAATTTATGTATGTGTTAATAATACAAAGTTACGATATTTAATAAGTTTAATTTTGCATTGGTTGTTCAATCAGAGACATAAATCAAATGGATTAACCCAAAAATTATTGATAACATAATTGCATATTCTTATTAATAATTAAAAAATTTTATTTGCTTAATCATGTCTATTTCGATACTACTTTCATGAAGAACGATAGGAATCAACGCCATAAATTTACGTTCTGCTTAAAATAGTTAACAAGACAGAACATACGTTCCTATCAACAATTCTAATCCTTTCAAAGATTTTGTAAGCACGTATATTTCAGCTTGCCACGGTTCTTCCCGATCCCGTAAAGTAAAGGATCCTTACAAACTACGAAATAAGCCGATGCAATTGCTCGAGATGCACTTTCCAAGCCCGAACGAAACGCAGACATCGACTTCTACTTTACATAGACGTACAAACTCGCATATAAAGTAGTCTCTTTAAAGAGAGAGAGAGAGGGGGGCTGGCGGGCCGCGAATAAGAATGAAAGTTTGAAAGCAAATAGAGAAACGGCCCGAGTCCCTGATACTTTGGACCTACCTAACTCTGACCTAAATATCTCGTAAAACGCGAAAAATAGTAAAACGCCGTGGCATTTTCGAAATTAAAAACTAAAAGTGGAATCCTCCCTCCCGCCGTCTTTTTTTTTCTTCGCCATTTTTCTCGGCCTCGGACTTCTTACGCCCGTCTTCCATCCCACGTTTTCCATTTCCATTCCCTTTTTTTTTCTGTTCGCACTCTATAACACATAGCACACGCCTTTCGAACGGTTGGACTTGCATTCAAGGCATCGATCGTTGAAAGAATAATGGTTGACCTTCAACAGCACAGGAATGGACGGACGAACGGACGTTGTCTGCGAAACTTTCTCTCGATTTCCCGAATAAAATTTCATCGACGACGTGACTTTTACTAGAGAGAATGAAACCTTGGTATATTGTTCTCATTCTCCATCGGAACGGGAAAACAGGAATCATTTGGACGTCTCTAGTTAAAATCCCTTCCGTATTGGCAGGAATCTATTTTACCGACGCAGCAACACGTGGTCTCTCTTGTATAACCTTCTATGGAGCGAATTTTTTTTTTTTTTCGTGATTAGAAAAAAAATGGGGTGACGTGATATACATTTTTTTTTTTATTTAAAAAGTATATAAACCTTATAAGACCTGTGGACACAACTTCTGATAGGAACGTACAATTAATTTACAATTTTTTAAAACTATTTGTATCAACTACATATTTAAATACAAGTATACTACATTTTATAAATAGAAATCAATTAAGTTTTGCAGGTATACAATTAATTTACACATTTTTAAAACTATTTATATCAACTACATATTTAAATACAAGTATACCACATTTTATAAATAAAAATCAATTAAGTTTTGCAGGTAAAATCAAATAAAATTCTAAAATATTAGAGTAGATATCTTGTTATTTTTTGAATTATCGTTAAACTCATTTCGCTATTTTCTCTCTCGAAAGTTACAGTTGTTTTTATTTTTTATCAGGCAACACCTTTCCAAGCGATGATATAATGCTCGTTAAACGGGTGTTAAACAGATGAGAAACGTGTGCACAGCATGGATGTGCCCAGGCAGACACATTTATCCTACGCCAGCTGAGCGTGTATTTGTTGCTAGTGTACACGTATATGTACGTACATTCGTTTCGGAGCGATATAATCTCCAGGATATTGTGGCCTACACACCGGTGCCGATGACAGATGATATACGACGTTGTGGCCGGCACGTTGCCACCGATAACGCGCTATCGGTCTAGTCCTTCGATTTTGTACATGCCTCGGCACGTCTCTACGAGAGGAGAGAAGTATTTATTTGTCTCTCTCGTGTGGTAAAAAATCGTGCATTTTGTCTTTTTTTTTCTTCATAGAAACGTGATTGGAGACGATCGTTTTTATTGCCGAGGTTCGAGCAAATATAAAGTGTTGGAAAGGTACATTTACTTTTTGATAAGGTTGAACCAATTGTTTGATCAATTTCTTAAACGTAGGTGATTAACAATTGATTATTTGAAATGTAGCTGCTGTAGATGAACATTGATGCAAGTGTAGAAATGGTAATTTTATAGAAGTACAAATAAATGTACTGATTTTACTTCGTCTCGTGTAAATATTTATTATAAATTTTATAACATACTGAAAGGTTGGAGGCATTTCTGGTTCTATCTGTAGAGTCAAGTCCTTTTTACAAAATTTTGTAATTGTATCAATGTTCTTCTGAAGCAACGATATGTACTTACAATTATTTATGTCTCTTGTTTTTCACTTTTTTAGACACCTATGGTATTTACTTGATATTATCTACGAATGATGACTAGTCAAATATTTTTATTTTAATCTCTTCAAGAATACTAGCACACAAACGATAATCGAAATTCTACTATTTTTACATTGTATCATATTTAACAATACTTGGCCCAATTTCGACATCCTCCTCATTTTTTTTCGTCACTCCCTTTTTTTGTCCTACTCTCTCCCTTTTTCTCTCACCCTGGCTGTTCTTTTTTCCTTCCCTTTCGTCATTCGAGTCTTTACAGTCAAGGTACAAGTAATTGAAGCGATGTTGTATCCTCGATGTCCTACTTAAAGCACGTTCTTGCCTCGAAGGCATTTTTCGTATTAAAAATGAAAGAGTGATATGTTCAACGAAATTCTCGTATCGCGATCTCCTTTTTCGTATGCTAAATACGCGATTCGTTAACGCTAGATACGTCTATATCCCCACGTTTCAACGCGTCGGAAGAGAGCGGAATAGAGAGAATCCCCGTGAAACGTCGTTTAACTCTTTGAATCACTCGTTGACAGGCTCTTTTTGAGCTCTCAAAAAACGTGGTGCATCGTTAAAATCGAGTTTTCCTTTTTTTTTAACGAAACTTTTGCGAAATGACGACCGTCAGACACGTTTCTTCCCCCTCTCTTTCGTCGCTAGGCCACTTCTCGTAACGTTGTTTAAATATTTATGAAACCCAACGATGCATCGTTGGGTCGCGATGGTTCCAACTTCGCCTGTTTTTTCATACCTACGTGTTCGTACTGTTTATATTTTTTTCTCCATTCTCTGGTTTATTTTACCAAGCGTATATTTTGCTCTGTTATAATTAAAACCGATTAGAAAAATGTACCATTTGTTTTGTCCACGCGTGAGTATATTATCTTTTGCGACTATCGATTCCTTAACGATTTTAAAAAGAACCGAGTTAACGATAACTCCGTCAACGTAATTCGTTTCAGCAAAAAAGAAAATAAATAAACGAGATTGACGTTGGAAGCAAATTTGAAATATATTTCGATTCGATCAAAAGAGTCATTTTCGTTCGATACACGAAAGAGTCTGGTTATTTCGAAGATTCATAATTGGAACGGCTCGCCTCGTAGTAAATATGAAAAAACTCAAATCGATAAATTAAGCTCGACCTGTTTATCCGATATGGTTTTAAAGATGGATACTACTACTACTTCGCCGAATAATACGATGCCTCGAATTACGAGATTTGTTAGGAAATTCTGTCTGAAGTTTCCAAAATGGTTGATACGTACTACTGATGCTCGTACGTGAGCACAGATGTGTGATATGTCGTATCGATGTGCGTGTATTCGTGCATCGTATCTTCGTAGATACTACATACAGAATATATCATGTCTGTATACGTGTTTCATTTGTTTCCTGCTATACCAAATGTATCCATACGTACATTAAATGTGAGTAATGTACATACACCTGACCCTGCTTTTACCTAGTGAAGGCATACCTATCAAGTCCAAGAAAATCGTGTATAAAGAAAGTTATGCAAATATTGATCTGCAGAAATATATAAATTTATTTTAACCCTCAATTTGCATGTGAAACTTATTTATTAGTAGATATTACTTCTTAGTAATAAAAAGATTTAATACTTTTATAATGAACTGCGTAACTGTGAATAAATCCTGTTAAAAAAAATCGTGCAACTCACAATAAATCATGTGAATGGAAACCTTATAACTTTAAAATCTTATAAAAGTAGGGTCAAGTGTTTATACGTTTGATATATGACACGAAATCGATGTCACTCACATTCCAATTCCATAATTTCGTTCGCAACGAACATGCATTTTCTAGGCACGATAATCGGGCCAAAGCGAAGTGTTTCATTTAAATTCCAGGAGAAGATATATGTCGAGTTTAAAAGCTACCGGCAATAGGGTTCGGTCGAGCCTCGCAATGAATCCCAGCCGTGGGTACGAACGGACGATTCTTTGGCTTGTCAATTACGTTTTTCGCTCGTAAACCGTATCGTACGACTCTCACAAACGTCGCGTCATACATACTCCATTCTCACTCGACCCGGCTTTGCTCGAGCTCTAAACGTTTTACGAGAGTCTCGCGGTTAGTCTCGAGATCGTTAAGACGATCGTTAAATGCCTATCGTCGATTCCCCTTTTTTTTTCATGGTTTATACATCAAAGACACGTACCCTTAAGAAAGAGGGAGAGAGAGAAAAAGTGTGACAGAGAATGCCTTCTAATTATCACGAATTCTATGAGATAATTAGCCAGCCATTTTGTGATTATGACCGAGTCCACGTATTCTCATTATCATTAATTATATAGCAGTTTTATACTTACGTGTTATTAGTCCTTCAATATTATAAATTTTTCGTGATGTAATATTAGAATCTAGATATATGGGTGTAACTTTGCTCGTATCTGAAATAAAATTTCGAACTCGGCTGAGCTCGTTATATTTAAACGATTCATCCTGTGTATTTACATTTCTACAATATTCGGAAGATGTATTTACAATACTTTTAATAACCACGATTATTCATTATAGACTCACCGGACGTTTAACAAAATTCATATCTTTTATATAAAAGAAATATTTTTAAACGATTTTTCATATAAAACATTTGAATATAATATTCCAATGATCACTTATCGACAAATCACCGTTCCCATAACTTGACCTACAACGCCAACAAGCTAAATAACGTCAGTTGGTAACTTTAGAACGTAGTGAATAGTTTGTCATTGGAAGAAACTCGAGCGAAAATATTTATTATCTCTTTTAAGCATACCTACGAGTGCCGTTTACCGAATAACGGTCCACCTCTGTCGAGTTAATTTTACTCGAAAACGACGTTTAATCCCGTGGATCTTAAAATTCGACGTCTATTTACTCGACGATGCCTCGTCCTAGGCCAAATAGTAATGCTCTGGGATAATTCGTTCGGAAATATTTAATCTCGCGGTCTTATCACGCTTAACCTCTCTCTTGGATACCTTACGCTTTCACGACGTAACACGGCCGAGGTTCCCTTAATAACGAACTTTCCTTCTACATAGATCCCGGTAAATGTTAACTGGAGGTTTAACGAGATTATCGTTATCCCGGTTAACGACGTCAAAGGTTTTATTCAATTGCAGGAGCTAGAAATTGTTGTAAACGTTTCGTACTCGTTTGATGCGTGCATCATTGACTCGTACTACTTACGTTGAAAAAATTTTCATTGATTTACTATCGAAAATGTTATATCAAACATAAGTTGGGACACGTATTTGTTCTATTTTCGTAACCCTTTGCCTTACAATGTCGTGTGAGACTCGTTGTATAAATTCCGAGACTTATTTTTTTTATTTATTTTCTTATTAGTGTTCATTAGTCTCTGTTTGGACAAGCTTTTGAGTCATTTTTTCTAAATTTCTAGTATTAATTTGATTGTCGAATTAAATCATAAGGCAAGAAGTTAAAGAGAATCCATTAACTTATAACTGACATATAATTGACTCGTACTACTTATACGTTCTTTGTACTAAAATTATCCAAATTTACCATTGATCTGTACAACTGTACCAACTCGTATGGTATACGTTGACTCGAACTACTATAATAATTCGCATAGAAATCATAATGCAATTGACACCGATATTTCATTGACTCCTATCATTTTAATTACAACAAAAATTGGATTTGGACAATCCAATAAAATTGTGAATACGGAATACGAGAAGTTCTAATAATAATGACAACAATAATAACTAGACTGTGGTTCGCGTTCTCGACATTTCTTTATCGGGCACCAAGGTGGCGCCAACGTATCGAAAGCTCGAAAGCAGCGACGCGTACGCGCGCGAGTACCTAGAAGAGAGAGTATTGGTGTAGCGACGTGTATGCGTGTCAGTGCGCGAGAAAGCGAACGAGCGAACGAGCGAGCGAGTTCCAGTCAGTGATGCGACTCCGGTACGGTCAGACGCGACGGCAGGCGGTGCTGGGCAGCCGGCCTCAGGCGTGTCTCGCCTCCTCTCGGCCCGAACGCTGATAACGCGTTGCGCTACCGAAGCGCAACAGGACTCGCGCTTCGCAAAATCATTTCGAAATCATTTCTTTTTGTTAGTCTCTATTTTTATTTGTATTTCCTAATGAATTTAATTATTATTTGATTCCTTCTCCTATACGTCGGTGCGTTTTATCGACGATTTACGTATGTATGTACAGGGTGAGTCATGTAATCTATTACCTATCTTCCTCTGATAAGTTTGATCAAATAAATTCGATAATTTTTCTTGAAAAAAGTATTCCATTTGTAATGTTATTCGGTTGACGTGACAGGTTATTTGACGCACCCTGTATAAATGCCGAGCGTGTAGTTGTAACGAGTACAAGGAGAGAACTCGAACCACCTGTGCGACACTATCGGCGTGGCCTCCTTTAACTTCTCTTGTAAGGAGGACCTCGCGAAGAGGTAAAGTAGTCCGAAAAGTGGTGCTCGCGAAAAAGGTGGGGATGATAAGCTTGACTTCGTCATTTATATATAAATATTACACGAATTTTTTGTATAGTTCTATTTTCTCGATATGCACGTAAGGTTATATCTAAAATTGTTTTGTGGAAACGAAATCTTGAAAATTTATGACACACCGTACGGTCGATACCGTTTTTGAAATTGAAGAAAGGTAGGGTGGGGGGTGTAAAACGTGATAGGATATTACTCTGATCGTCTTATATCGTTTCTCATTGGTTATGTTTTGATAAAATGATAGGAATGTTTATTTAAGATGACACTCGAATCTTCTATTTGAAAGAGATTCTCTCGCGTCGAGAGGCCGTTCGAACAGTCCTTCTTCCAACGAAGCTGTTCTTTCGTCTCGATTCGCAATGGACTCCGCCATAAGCGGAGATCACCGCGAAGCTTTGCAGGAAAACGATTTCCTACCGAGCTCGTTCGTAATAAAACGAACTTTTTAACACGGGAGATACGTTGGCGTAGATTCGTAATTTTCGTACTTTTACGAGAAAAAGATGAGAGAAATACGAATGGATTCTGTTATTTAATAAATTTTGTTATACTTTCTCGACGTTGCTCAACGTTCCCGGCAATTTTTTTTTTTTCGTTTCAAGGTAAAAAAAAAAAGATACGGTAAAATTCACTTGAATAGATATATTTTTTCGTCGTTTTGTAAGAACAAAATTACGGAAGAATTCATCGTCATATTTTTTGCACGTATATCAAACGTATGAAATGTACGACGTGGATATTTCTATATTTTCTGTATCCTGTAAATGTCACTTGACAGATCGTACGAAAGCTTTGAATATACAATTAACAAAGCCTGTACCATTTACCTCCAATCCTTTGACCAGTGACTCTTCGTACGCCTACTTCTAAACAATATAAGCAAACTAATACGACCGGATCTAAATTAATCTCTTCAAAGAGATGTTTAGTTATAATTTACAATAAAGACGACTAGTCACGTAAGTGAATATTATTCTTTGTCACTATTTCAACGTATTTTTAGTTATTCCATCGTTATCGATTGAAAATGAATAAAGTACAACTTCGGAGAAATTGGATAATTTCATTCGAACTTTAAACTCTTCAGGCACGAATTCTTCTTAAAGTTGAAACGAAATTATCCAATTTCTTGCGCAGTCGTATTTTATTCATTTTCAATCGATGGCGATTAAATAACGAAAAATACGTAGAAATAGATTAAGAATATTTAACAAAAATAATATCCACTTCTATGGCTACTCGTCATTATTATAAATTAAAACATACACAGGTATGTCAGTATCCTCGAAGGTGTTAATGTTTAAAAAAAAAACGAGATTTTCATCTCTAAATTCCGGTGCTTCCCATTTCACAAATACTAAAAATGAAAAGACTGCAAGATTTTGAAAATATCTCAGTTTAAATATAAATTTTTGGTAGGACAGAAAATCGAAACGGTTGTTCTCCCTTTCGAAATATACTAATAGGCATACTTGGAATACTAGCAGCACGTTTGCTAGACTTATGACGTAAATATACGTTCATATCGTTGAAAGGGTTAAAACTAATATTAAATCTAATATTAACTACTAATAAAACTAATATTAAATCTAATATTAACTACTAATAAAACTAATATTAAATCTAATATTAACTACTAATAAAACTAATATTAAATCTAATATCACATATCTTTAAAGGGTTAAAGGTCACGGTAGAAAAAAAGAACAAGGGAACAGTTTTGTTTTCCGTCGACTCGTCGACCGAGTACGTTCTACGTTGGCGTTAGCTAGAGAGAAAAGAGAGAGACGTGTGGGTAAACGTTGGAAGGGGGGTCGATAGTAACAGGTGGGTCAGGGGTGTCACGTCGTCCCGAAGAGAAAATCGTAGCACGCCGACTCGCGAGAAACGCACCGCGCGCTCCCTTCTAAACACAATAGAACATGTTGCCTATGCCTTCGTTTCTTCTATTCTGCCTTCCCATTGTTCTAGTCGTACGAGAAACGAGGGGAAAAACGTTCCTACTGGACGTACAGGTCTAAAGCTTTGTCACGAAATTTATGACTGAAGTGTATGATACAAGTCGTCGTTTTTTATACTTTACTCGAGTGGTAATAATTTTTGGAATTGCAATTAATAAAATATTGCAACGTAGGTATTTAGCTTTTGACGTTAATTTATAACTAGAATTAACGTTTTTATTAGCTAAAGTATGAATGTCAGGTTGAAACCATCTGTTGCGTCTAATAATTAATGTTACATTATAAATACGTAAAGTAAGCGTTATAATTATATCATTAAATATTCTTTACAGCTTTGAAAGTTTGAAAGAGGTATGAAACGTGGTAGGAATTTTAGAATATCTAGCAATCTGTTCACGAAATCAATAAAAATTCACATCAGAGAGGTGATCCAGGAACGAGATTTTATATTGAATTCGGAACGATTCTCAAAGACGTTAACGGGTTTTCGCTTGGCAATGAATAATAGTAACGTTTTGTGAATCGTCGATATATACCATAATAAAATAGATCGAAGCGTGCGAGAATATCGGCTTTCATACAGGCCGTTCGCTACTCGATAAAGTCGGGTCTTGAAACAAAGCCGGCTTTAAACGTAATCGATAGTTTTATCGAGCGACCGAGCGGCGCGGCGGCCGCGCGGTTTTCATCGGGACGTTTCGCGGCGAGCGCCTCCCGATAGCGTGCGAACGTACCGGTGGATCGACTTCGAGTTAATCCATAAGAACGTTTAAATATAATCCTTTGATCGTTATTGTTCGTCTCTCTATCTGTCTTTATTTTTATATTGAATTTTATTTCAAAACGTAGACTGGTCAAATTTATCGAAAAAGCGTAACATTTTACGTATGAGACGATTATTCAGAGGGATTCCAAAGGTCGTATCAGAAATAAAAAACAAACGATTAGATAATCAATCAGCCATCAAATTGAATCGATTCTTTCGCTCGATACGAACGATATTTCCTTCTTGATTTTTTTCGATAAAAATCTATCACGCGACGCTTGTTTTACCTTTCGAAGGGTCCCCAGCTTTTTTTTTTTTACCCTTCGTACGCGCTCGAGGACAAAACGTTCGAAGAGTTTCCTTTCGCTTGTAACCGCAGCAGCCATGTTCGCACCGTCCCTGTCACTCGGAAAATCGATGCTCCCTTGGGGTTCCCCTCACCGAAAAAGATGATAATCGTGAGAGAAACTCAGCACGCTCTCTCTCCTGCCATTCCAACGCTTCTTTCCCCTTTCGTATCTCGATCTTTACCCTCGAGTTATACGTGTTAACGCTAATGCGTCCAATACGGTCCTTTTTTTTAGAAAATAAGTATTTTATGGTATCGTTAGTTCTTTTGATTTTAGGAGACGGCAAATTTGTTGATTCGATCGATTGAATATTTAATAAAATAATTTGGTTTGTTTTAAATTAGAATTCGGGATAGAAATATAACGGGTGTGTTGTAAGTTAACCAAAATTCTTTTTAAATGTTAAAAATAATTCGGCATGTTTAAAAATATCAATTTCACATTTAAGACGTATTTATTTTTAAATGCAGTGAAAGATTTCCCTATCTGTTATAAGGAAGAAATATACTGCTATATATTACAAAAAATGTTTTAATAGGACCACCAGTAACAGAATAATCTAAACTGATCACACTTCGTCGACCACTCTGTGTAAAGTACTATCCACGAAGAGTTGCTCTTGTTATTAATCGAATAGGATGATAAATTCAGTACTCGCAAAAAGTTCGGTAACGAATCCGTCTCGGTATAATCGCGAGGCATTATACTTCGTTGCTTCATTTAAAATTCTATTTCTTCCGTGAATGGGCATCCAATAAGTACTTGGCAAACATTAAACATCCTCGCACCACCGCCCAACATTGAACTTAAGTCGTTAAACCTCAACAACTTTTTCTTCTTCTTGGTATCCAGCCCTAGCGAAGGAGTTTCGTCGATTATACTTGAACGAGATAAATAAAAAAAGAAAGAAAGAATAAGATACGCGTGTAAAAAAAAAAAAATTGTGAAAATCGAAAAATTTACCATCAATTCTTCCTTAAAGCTTCTAACACGAAACTAACCATTATCGTTATTGTCGCTATAGTTATTATTATTATGGCTTTGCGACGGAAAAGCCAAAGAGCGTCGACGAATGAAATTACGAGTTAATTTCTCGCTCTCGCGATTAACGAAGCGCGAACGGTTTGCCAATTCGCACGAGCACTTTCGTATCTCCGATACGATTCATGAAATTTCCCTCTTGCAAATTACTATATACATACGTTGGTACATATATCTACTACTCGTGAAACTGTCTATCTCCGAAGCTTTCGAACGTGCGACTCCACTTCTAGAATATCGAGTTGCTCTCGTTTGAAAACGGAAGTGCTTCGATACGACAAAAGCGTCTTCCGTTTGTGCGTGCGAACGTATTTCGAGACGATGATATTGTCAACTAGTATAATGAATGTTTCTTCTCGCGAAGAAAATCTTACGGTACGGAGAATCATTGATTTCGATGAAACTTTATGAATTTTTGATCTTTGGTTTTCTTTGGGGAAATGATATACTTCAGAGAGATATAATTATTATTATAATTTGGAACGAAAGCGTGTTGGGTGATGTAATATACAAGTATTGAAATTTGAAAGACGAAATTGCTTGAATTAAAATTAAATGGCATTATGGGTTATGTAAAATAGGATAATTAATAGATCATAGTAGTCCCAAAGAAGTGAAAGGTTGAAAAGATTTCATTAATCTGTTTTTTTTTTTTCTATTAGTTGGTATGCCTTTGAATTTGGGAAACAGATTTTTGAAACTCTGAACTCGTCGTTTAATAAATACTAAACGATCTAACCTAATAAATTGGAAACAATAGAGGTTGAAGTATATCTTATTTCTCTCATTTTTCGCAGCTGATTACACTGCTTTTAAAATCAGCCAATAGACCATTGTTCTCGTTCTTCCATCTCTTAATAATTCCTCAACGAAATTCCATAGAAATCAATGACTTAAAATTCCTGAAGTATCCTCTCGCAAAGATAGTTATAATTATATACTTCGACTATTGTTCTTCTCGTATCTCTCTCCAATTGTTCTTGTCTCCTTCGCTCTTTATCCTTCTAGGTCCATTCACGGTATCCTTTTCACTATTTTCAACCTTTCTTTTAATACTACGACTCTCTCATTACACTTTATAATGATTGAGCGAAGAAATTCGATATAAATTCTCAAATTAAACTGGAAGTGGCACTCGTGGCGCGAACGACGTGACGCTTAATACTTCGACATTGGCGCGCGACATCCCGTAAACTTCTCCACACGAGTTCGAGAACAAGCAAGATATTATACGATAGACTATTCGTGTCTATATCTATATATGGACGTATATGTGCGTGTGAGAGAGGAACAGGAAACTATTTTCTCAGCCACGCGGAAAATCACTCGAGTCGGATGTTCCTGAACGAAACGAGAACGAATCTCGCCTCTAGCGGCCAAATTGTCGTCGAACAAACGCGAAATCCGTCTCGATAAAATAAATTTTCCTTTTTGTTACCGATGATCTCGACACGCGAGAGAAAACGAGACCACGTAATGGGAGGAATAAAAAACAAAATTATTTGTCGTGATCACTGCGATTTTATTTAATTTGAGTTTGGAAATGTTATTAATTAATTACAATGATAGCATATGAATTGCTTAACGTTTTTCATGTTCGCTTACAATCAAATTTTTATTTAGGTTCATATTTTTTCTTTTAAATAAATTATAAGACTCGTAGGGTTTTGACAGTTCTTTTAATTTTCTCAATTAAAAAAAAACAAATTCAAGAATTAATATAGCAGAACTAAAAAGATTAATAATCGAAAATTGAAGTCGGGTTAAATGTGGGCACTAAAAATGGGAAGTAGAAAATGAAAGAGTCGAATTAAAACAAAGTTATCGGTCACCTAATTAATTTACCTTCGTGGTTACGATAACGTTGACCGATGAATCGATCGATAAAGTTTCGATTAAATTTGCTGCTCGAGGCAGGACTACTTTTGGATATTTTGAAAAACCTTCACTGTCAATAAAATGATTAGGCGAGTTTCCCGAGAACTAAAAGAGAGAGTGATAGCCCAAGAGAAAATTAATAAGAAAAGTGTGTAAAATGTAATAAACCAAGCTCACGAGTAACGGTAAATGGAAGGTTTGTGTCCGCGGAAGTTGCTTCGTGAAAATCAATAAAGCGTCGATGCACGTGGAAAATATCTTCGGAGGCGACAGTTATACGACAAGATGGCGGATAGGGCAAAGCAGACAAGCAAGGCAGGCAGTCGTGCAGCCATGTGAGATATGATCGATGACCTAATCGAGCGTTCACCGTTATTGTCGTATCTTTAAGAAGTTAACAGACGCCATTGCCACTTTTCAAAGCCAACTAAACTCTTACAGGTCGTTCCTCTTTTTCTTTACGAGCAAGTTACGAAAAAGATACTTTGAACGGGAAAAGTTGTTAAATAATATAATATTATATATGAAATTAAGTATAAATAAATAAAAAAGGAGGTTAAGGAAGTAATATAAAAAATATGTTTAATTAGATTCACCAAATATTAACTGTCGATGGTTTACCAAAGAAACCACTTTCAAATCAATGTTATCAATTTAACAAGTACCAATTAACTGCACCATAGTTATTAACCAAATAGGTGTGTATTTTTTAATTAAAAAATATAATGGATTTCCTCAATTCTTTATGTGTTTTAAAGTAAAGCCTGTATATACTATTACACTAAATTATAATCAAATTAAGATTAAATTGATTTTTTTTTCAAAATATAAAATTACGCTGTTTTCATCGTCTAGTGCATCACGAAGCATCAATTTTATTATATCACTCGTCTCTGCGATCGTTCTTAACGACTTGGTGATTCTCCTTCTCATATTTTTCAATGAAATCGTCTAAGGAAGAATAGATCTCATCGAAAGAGAGTGAGGCAGTTTCTTATCGCACGTAAAGGACGATCTCACGCGATTGATGAGAATCATAACGAGAAACGTACGAAAGCGAAAGGAAACGACTCGTCCTTTGTATTCCCACTTTGTCGATGCTTTGTATGCCGATGGAAGCTTCATTAGAACTTTCAATGCTCGTCTGGCTCGATCGGGCTATGTATTTTATACGCTTTAATGAGCGAGCGCGTTAAACATTCGCTGCTGCATCTTTTTTTTATACTTACTCGAAGCTTCGAATTATTTAGTCCATTACAGCAAAAGTTTCTAAAAAATGTTCCATTTTTTTCCCAATAATCTCTTTTAAGATTGATATGAAACGAAGTTAATTAGAAATATATAATTCATTGAATTTGAAAAAATATCGTGTTTCTTATTTCACAATTTTTCAAATAGTACAATCACTTTTGTAGAAATATAGGTACTTTATTTTGTATTAATGATATCGAATAAAATGTTTTTAACTGGCTCAGTCAAGATTGCTAAAAAAAACAAGTTAACGAGAAAGTAATCAACTTTAATCTCGCTCATGGAAAAAGTAAATCTGAATAGCCCAGACTCGATAATGGACAGAAACAAAACCCGATAGTAAAAGGTTTCCTATTTTCTTTTCTCCTCAAAGTCGCATTATCGGATCCAGACATTGTTTCTCCAAGTGAATAGAAAAAAAGAAAATATACACGAACGCATTGCGAAAAGCTTGTACCGTTAAAAATCTTCAAACACTATGTAGATTCTCCCCGTGAAAACGTCTCACAACGACAAAAGCTTTTAGATCGGAGCGTGCGACAAAGTGAAAAACGTATCCAAACGTATGTACGGATTAGAGTGCCGTCGGCAAATGGTAGTCGGATAGAGATCGTAAAAGGCCCGAGCGTTACGTCGTCTACGTCGGTTGCACGAATAACTCGGACTTGAATATTCATGTGTAAAAAGAGAGAAAATGTGTATGAGCCCAAAGTAGGAGCGAGCTAGATAGCTTGTACTATTACATACCGGTCATAGACACTATCGGACCCGAAAGAAACATAAATATGTATGTATACCCGTGTTACACGCAGGTAATGTTCAATACCATTACACCGAGTAACTAATCTGCTTGATATAGCTTAGAGAACGTTGCTATCATGCGATTAAACCGAAGGGGAAAGGCTCGTAGACTTTCTCGCGCCGTGAAGTCTGGGAACGAAGAGATAAGGGGCTCGTGAGCTTCCGGAAAAGAGTCGTGAAAGTGGCCTACCTTACGTCTTTCGTTAATTAAAGAGTCTAATCTACCTCGTAGGTATTATTAGACAAGTAGGTGGAAAGTCGTCTTTTAGAGAATTTTTATTCCAGGGACATTATTTAACACCGTTATTTTAATGGTTAGAATAGGTATATTAGAATTTTTATTATTCACACCGATTAGAAATATTGAGTATTAGATTAGACAAACTTTTAGATAAAATTGAGAGAATTTTTATTAATAAATAAACGACTTTCAATCAAGATTTTAAACTGTTAATCCTTAACAAATGCTGGACATTTTTATCGATAATTATCAAGAAAACGAATGGTTAATATAATTTTGCAAAAATACATCTACACTAACGAGTTTTACTAAATTTGGCAAAGATTATAAAAATTTCCATCACGTGACACGGTGTGGATATACATCTTCGATTATCTAAACGTGTGAAACCGTGTCGTAGGAAAATCGTGTTATACGAGGGTCCTTTAAAAGACCACCTCAAACGTTTTTTCACATAATTCGCCTCCTTCATCTTCTCGGTCCTTTTTCTTGCTTCGTTACTCTTCGCGGTCTTTGTAACGGAGTAAGACTCCCAGTTTTCTTTGCGGTGTTGTATTTTATAGATAAAATCCGTTGCGTTCAAGCCTGATTACGCTCAGCCGACACCACCGCCCGGCAACTTTGCGTGAAAGCTCCCATAATGTCATCGACGATGCTGTTCTATACTCTCACCCCCTCTGTATTCCCTTGCCGATCCCCTCTTTTCACCTCCTCCTTACCACGCAGTTTCAATCAATTCTATTTTTGGTTCACTCTCACTCACGGCTTTAATCGTTATCCCATCGGGATCGCGTTTGATGTTAATATCTCTCGGCGTTCCGAAAATATATCTCTTAGCCTTTGCCCTCTGGTAGGATCGAAGCAAATAAATGAGGAAGTGAGAAGAAAATCAGGAAACGACTGCTTTGCGTGTAAATCTAAGACTCTTTTTTTTTATTTCTTTATTAGAGGATTTTTCCTATGAATGAGTTTGTGGAAACATTGTTTAGGAAGATCGAAGAATTTCTTAACTTTTGATTCTTGGATGCCAAGTGATAATACCATTTTTCCTAAAATAAAATCAGAGGTGGTAGAAGAATAAATTAGCGAAATAATTATAGTGTGAAGGGATAATACAAAAATGGTTTGGATGTTACGAAAAAATAAGGTTTCTTTATATAATTTTGACTTATTTTTACGTAAGTGAAATTTATTCTTGCTTGTCGCACAATTTTTTATTTCATTAAATCCTTAACGAGAGGATATTTAAACCAGAAATATTCTAGCAGTATAATATACGCTTACAGCATGGTAGAATATACAAAATTGGACTACCTCACGGCTATCTCGCGTTGACCATCCTTTTTTTTTTAGTCTTACAAAATTTCATCAAAAAAGTTTGCTTTTTCTTCTCGACCTTATTTAATGGCACACGTTCTTCTTGTAATGAGATTTTTATTTCCCGCCGAGTCACGCAGCGTGTATTTTTCTTCTACCTCATCGAACTTTACCTCCGCAACAAAAAAAAAAAACGTGGAAAAAATAGAAGAAAAAAGAAAGTTTAGAATTGTTGAGAGCGAAAAAAGTGAACACAATGGAGGCGAAAGCTGACCAAAAATAGCCGAGTCAACAAGCCGAGTCCGAAGAAGGGTTGCGTTATTTTTCAAAGCTGCGTGTACTGTTCTCTCCACCGAACACAGCACACGTATACCTTTAGACACACCTATATATCCTTACACAAAACCAGAAACATTGGCACACTGGTATAAACACGGCCTTGCGGAAAACCCACCGCAAAATAGGGATGGTCGAGAATCGGAAAAGATTGGACGGCCTTTAAAATTGAATGCAATGCTCGCGGGAATGGGAAACTCGAGTTGTACGTTGATTTTTTATCGAGAGTAGGTACGTGAGAACTATCGAGACTCGTTGCCTTTGTACAGATACGCTACATTTACAAGTAAGTTTGTGCAAAAAGTTTACAGAAAGTACAAAGATAAATAGATAGAAAGGCATCCACCCTAGTCGAAATTTTAATTTCGGTTTGATCCTCCAAAGCCTACTTTTCTTTGTTGTTTCTATATGCTGCTCGAATTATTACTCGATTTCACCCTACGAGATGTTGTAGTAGGTTTGGTAGGTTTGACGAGTGATCTAAAAAACTTTGATTTGACCCTACAAAATTGTTCTAAACTTCGACGTGACCCTACAAAAATACTGTAAACTTCGATTTGACCCTACAAAATTCTCTAAACTTTAATTTGACCCTACAAAAATGCTCTAAACTTTAAATTGACCCCACAAAAATGCTCTGAACTTCGATTTGACCATGCAAAATACTCTAGACTTCAAATTGACCCTAGAAAGAGTAGCATAGGCGTGTATCGTGTACGTATATGCGTAAGAACGTCTTTCTAGCATGCAAAAACATTGAAAAGACTGAACATTCCTTTAAGAGAGAAAGAGAAAGAAAGCATCACTGGGGTGTTATAGTGGTAGGTACTTCAGAAGAGTTAACAGATCGTTATAGTCGCTATTTAAAAGACCTTTTTTATCGGCCGTGTTTATACCAACGGCGACGCGTTCGACGAACCATGAGATTGCCCACGCGTGTACGAGTTTTATTCTTTTTCTCGATGACTAGACTTTCTTTCATAACCTACGTAGATAGTGTGAATAGAAATAATACTGTGTAAGAGATACATACAGTTTTGTACGGACATTTTGTCCCACGCGTTTTGTGCATCCGCGAGATCTTACAAGAATATCGTTGCGTTGGCGTGGCTTTTTAATCGGACATGACGATTTTCTTGTAACGTGTAATTATTACGAAGCAAGAATAAGATGCAAGGACTTAGATTTTTTTAATGTTTTTATCACTAAAGCTAGACTATAACACGATTACCTTAACTTAATCTATAAATAATATAAGACATAAATAATTAAATTTCCAATGATGCTAGGAATTACTAATAAAATTAAAAAAATATTACACGAATATATTTAACTTTTAAGTAACCGAGACAAGGAGATATTTACAAACTTCTCGACAAAGTCAAGATTTCCAAGGAAACCAATTCATCTTGATCGCTAAAGTTACATAATTCGCCTCCCTCTCTGCCCACTCTCACAAACGAGAAAAGCTTTATTCGAATAAAGAGAGAAAAATAATAAAAAAAAAGTAGACGTCGAAGTAGCAGGTTCAATGCGGTCGTACGTTTGAATGGCGGAAAAGCGACGGTGCTTAACGCGCCGATGGAAAGGAAAATGTAAATAGAGTGTTCCACTTCGACGGAATAACCGAAAGGTTCGAATCCCACCTTTCCGATGCATTCGAAATCGTCGGCCGTAGGTACCCGCTGAAAGTGGCTTTCGAGATGCGCCGATATTGGCCTAGGCATCACGATGTGCTCGATATCCAGGAAAGAGAGAGAGAGAAATCGAAAGGTGCCGAGCGTGATTGCGGTATTCGTCAAGTTAACATCCTCTGCTTACCCTTCCTTTTCGGTGTTGCAGAATAACTACATAAAGTTTTACCTTTACGTGGTAATTTTGTATCGTAGGTTAGACCATGTTGGAAGAAAATTTGCAATTTTTAAAAATTTTGTCTACTGTTTTCGAGAAGTCAAGTTTATTTGGAATTGTAATATTAATTTTGTATTTGATATTAATTGTTTGTAATGCTATTATAATATAATAATGTTGAAGTTATGCTATTTATACTATAATATTATAATTATTCTAAGCTGATTCTAGTGAGAATAATTAGAAAAGCATGCATTTCTTCGAAGTTTTTCAGTAACGTACAAATAAGTGCAATTTCTTGGCTCCTGAAAAGAATAGATCCATGCTATACAATCGGAAAATCTGCGCGTAGGAAATGAAAGGAGCTCTGTCGTTGAAGAGCGCATTGTACGTTCACGGTACGCAAAAATACTAATAATATGAGTTTTACTGGTGTAAACAGAATGAAAGACTCGTAAAGGCTCGTGGGGAAAAGAAGAAATGTTTGTTTTAAAAGGAAATCCTGAGAATTTTCCTGGAAGAAGAAACGTTTACGTGACATCAGAAAGCAGATACATAAATATGTATATGCGAATGAATCCTGGAGGTGACAGGTAATCTCGAAGAGATTTAAACAAAGAATGACTCGTTGCAGGCTCGTGTCTTTCCTCGTGTTGTGGCTCATGGAGTCAAAAAGTAAAACTTTATAAAACTTGTTGGAATTCTGAATTCCTTCATTAAATTCATTTTAATGTAATTTTAAATAGTATAATAAATATTGTTTACTTAGTAGGTATTGTAGATTTTGTACGTACAATAACACATTATAAAATTAATAATATATGTAATTTCCAAAACGAAATAAGTGAAATTCTTTTGTAACATCATGTATTAACGCTAAATATTGATACAAATATTTTATTATTAATTTCTTTTATAATAAAATACTAAAATAAATATATTATCTTTAAACAGAAGGTATAACAAATATTACGAAGAAAGAGTATCAAGATTACAGTAAAATCAGAATTACTTCACTCACAGAAGGAATGAGGTTCACGTACAGTATCATCTTAATTACAATCAAATCTATTTAGCCAAGATACTCGCACGAGAGAACGCAACCACGTAGAACCTGTTGCCTCTTTGGGTTCGCCTATTACGTGCAGTAAATCCTATTTTACACGGTTAATCACGTTACACGCTTGCGTTCCCGTGAATAATAAAACAAAGATAATCCGGATCTTGATCGTGGTCTGGTACATCGACCGACAGAAGATTCAATTTCGTCGAAGCAACCGTTTCCGTTCACATCGAATTCATTCGTTACGCTTCTCTCGTTATCTTCCTCTTCTTATCCGCATCAGGTGTCACCCAGTCGATTAAAAAACTTTTATCGAAGGGACCTGTGATAATCGGTGAATGAATCTCATTGAGTGTCGAACTTTTGATCTCGTTGACGGCCGTCTCGTCGTGAATGGAATCATAAAGAGCGTTGGAGGAATAAATTAAGTCGGGCACGTGAACCTCTTATCAACGAGCAGCACTCTGAGGAAACTTTATATATGTATAGTTTGTACATGTGCACACAGGACCTAGCATGTTTGCGCGTGACAGTAAATACGTGTGGCTACTGACAACGTCAAAGGTAGTCTTCCACGCATACATTAGCTCTTATCTCGCGTGTTTGTGCTTTCTTTTCGATGGTCCTTCGATAAGTTTAACTACTAAATTCTTGAATAATAATATAAATTTGAATTTTTCGAAGTCAGTTATAAAGTAGGACGATCTTTTCTCTCTTCTTTAGCTTCCTTTGAAATTTCCATTTTATCCTCGCAAGTTCTCACGTTTCATTTTTTAAGATTGATTTATTACTATGTACGTCACATTAATTATCGATTTTTCATTAGCGTTCGTTATGAATAAGGAACACGACGATTAGCTTCTTAGCCACGACGTAGGACATATTTAGTAGATCGCGCATCTTACTTAGCGACTTCCTACTCAAGGACCTTCCAACCGGGTCACTAATATTTCTTGAATATTTATGGGAGTTTGAAGAGAAGTTCCAAAATGTATGAGAGTGACAGTGGAAATCTTGGTTATTCGAAATAACGTTAAGACAGGAAACGTTCGAGTAATGAATTATGATGTATTCGAAGAGATTCGTCAAAGGGATGCAGCTTGATCTTTTTATCTTATTTTCGGTTTAATAGATATATATATTTTATTTATTTCATAAAATAAACAACAATTATATCTTAATCAATCATATATTCACTATTATTTGGAAAAATCTTGTGGATAATAATAAATGCATTCGAGAAACTATTTGACTCGACTCAACAATTTTTACCGACTCACCTAGTATATCACATTATTGTTATAAATTTCATCATAGACTCTCCTGAAAAGATAACTTCGTTATTTCGAAGAAAAAAGAAAATTTATGACCTGCAAAACGACCCTGTCCTCGCATTCATTACAGTAAGGTCCGAAGGACGAAACTGCTTGTACTTCGCGTTAACGTCTTTTAGGAGGAGAAACGCGCACGGAATATTATTATTACGCGAGTGCATACTTCCGCCGTTGAAGCCTCGGCAGTAGTTTCTCTCTTCTTATCGAATTCCACGTAATTTCTCGATTCTCGTGCGTCCGTGCGTGCGTGCATCGTCGCAAAACCCTCGACGACTCCTTCAGAAACTGAAGCAAAGTAGCAAACTCGAGGACACTTTCAACATGTTAAGCAGTTGAAGTAGTGTTTTTTACAAGTTTTTTTATGCTACTTTTTTTTTCTCTATTTATACAGTCTTCGCAGATTGCCATTCGTAGCTTTTCAAGAGCGTTTTCCGTTCTCAGAATGGAGTTTCTAATATTACTTTCGAAGAAAGTTTTTACAGAAAGCACCAGTTCGTTTTTTTTATATTCTAATACATACTCGAATTTTTTTTTTTAATATTTAAGCAGTTTCTATTTAAGATAAATTCACTACAAAGAATATGGGAGATTTAGATAATATTAAAAAATTGATAAAAACAAATAGCAAGAATGGAATAGATATACGGTACAATACATTTTGTATCAAGATTGTAAAAAGAATATTCCCTCATTTAAATAGGAGAAGTTTGGAACAGACAAAGTAATATGTCAGAAAAGATTGCATTTGAGTTTTATATAGTTCTTCCATTGAAATTGACGTAACAAGGAAACTTTGGAACGTGTACGTCTCGTTACATAAAATTTTGATTCATCTCTACAAAATTGATAATTCCCTCTAATCAATTTAGAATCTAACTGATTGACGCTATTGGCTCGATAGTTCGAAAATAAACTAACAACGTCTCTCTTTACAATCTCGATTAGGTTCGCATCGTGATCGCCGATTGTCGTTTGTTCGGATTTCCAAGGGCGGGAATTAACGATGATTGATCGTTTGTTAGGCGAAATCGACGGAACGTGAATTCACGCGTTATTATTCGTCGCACGTAGATACATTCATACCGTTATAGCACTAATAGTGACTGCATTTGTGGAATAGCTCGAAATTTGTGTACGATTACATAGCGATTTTTTCTAATCTTTATTTTTTTTCTTCGTAATTTATTCTTATCGAAAATGTACAATTCAATAAGAAATATACTATTTTCGGATCAAAAGGTTAGATGGATAAAATTTTCCTTATTTCCAACAATTTTGTTTCCGGCCAAGGAGAACGGGCTCGACGTCCGCGAGATTAGGGTATTTCCAAAGGACACTGCTGTCATTGTTCTTATCGCTCGATTGAACACTCCCCCCTTCTTCCAACAAGAGATCCCAATATATTTCGTCGCATAAGAAGCGACCTACTTCACCGACGCGGCTAAACTCGATTTTCTTCTCGGTAAGGAGGAAAAAAAAAATATAAAAAGTTGATATTCTCTATAAAGCTATTTCCTCGTTCGCGTGAGACTACTTCTAGATACAGAAGAGATAGGAAAACATGTTTTTATTTGGCTTAAGTTTATTTGTTGCAACGTGACTTTGGGCAGTCATGTGCATCGCGTATATACCTATATGCATACATGAGTGCATATAAATACGTCGTGTTTCGAACGTTAGACAAATACACACACGAGTGATCGTATCGTGTAACACGAGAAATAAAGAAAAGTACGATGTTTGTGGAACGACATCGATCGAAGGACTATCAATCAACCGAGAATTCTAGTGAATTTCGATACGCGTGCCATGCAAATAATTGAACCATTTACCACGTGTTTGTTCATATACATTTAATTTTAGTTGAAAATTATGCAAAATTCCCACAAGGTATATGTATATATTTAATTACAAAGATCAAAGTACGAATGGACGAGAGAGGTATCAAACGAATATAAATTAAATTCTAGACGTGATAATGAAAAATGACATGGCTTCCAGTGTTAATCGATAACACGTACGTAATGTCCGTAATATCGAGCCAATTTATGGCTTCGAGCTCGTTACACACAGGGGGCATATATTAATGATAATAATACGTGCACACGTGAAATATGTTTCACCGAATTCTGAATAACAACGGACGGATTATGAAGAGATATCGAAGATCCCAAAGTTCGTATGGGAATTCCATCGATCACCGTCCGTTCGAGACATCGATCAAACCCAGGTGGATTTATTTCCGTCAAAAATCTGCCTTGGACCTTCCCAGAAAAACGAGGCTCTATTACTTTTAGCCCTCTTCTATCTCTCCGGGAGAACGAAAAATGTCAAACCCTCGAAGTGTGTCACAAAGTATTCTCGTGCAAATTCTCTCTTCGACAACGATCTGACATCGTGTCGACCAGTTCCATCTTGTTACGGTCGTACTTAATTTTCCACGAGATTTCACGCGTTTCTACAGATCATCGAGCATATTTCGAAGAGTATGTATTCCTTCCTTCGTGATTGTCCGAAAGTTTCAACCAAGAAAGAGAGTCAAAATTGTTCCGGTCGATTTCTTTTCGCTCGTATTTATCAAGGTCCAATTTCATTGTTTTTCTCAGGATTTGGATATAACGTTGAGAGGTAATGGGGGACGATTTCGAAACGATCATATTAGTTTCGACGATCATCTCGAATAAGGTTCGCCACTACGAATTTTATTCATCAAATTTATCGAAAGTATTTTCCAGGACCTATCCCCGACCGACTTTTCCGCTTTCGACGGCAACATTTAACGGAAAATGGTCGTCGTTCGAGAAATCGCTCGTTTTCACGAAGTAAGCGTTAACGATTTGGAGAAACCGGGTTCCCATTGTCTCTTTCCACGAGTTCTGTCAGCCGACATTTGGTTGGGCACAATACGCATTGTGTTCGGGTCTAGCAGGGATTTTCCATCTTTCCTTTTCGCCACCCTTACCCACCCTGGGCAGCTAACAAAACGTCGAGAATGAACTTGCGAATAATAAAGTGTATCCGAAAGCTCGACCGATTCTGCTTCCCTTTCATCGTTATCCAATTAATTCTCTCGAAGTTTCTTGCGTTACTGAGAGAGTGAAGAGGATGTAGAGGGGTAAGGTAGATAGAGAAGGGGTGGTTTCCTTGGCTCAAATAGATCTATAAGTGCGGATAGTACGAAGTTAGCGACTAATCAATTACCTTCACGTCACTCGAGACTCCATTCACCGAGCTGTTGTTGATCGGATACAATAATTCTCAAGTGGCACTCGTCGTTCCTGCTAACGCGTGGAATATGCTTGCTCGAATGATAGAAGCTTACGAAGAGGAAGTTTACCGATCTTTGATTTATTACATGATTGCGGCATTGACTTCGGTTAAGTCGTTCTTGAAGTTGGATCGTTTTAATACGGGTCTTGGGTTTAAAGTTTGTAGACAACGTCTTTTAAGTTTTCCAAGTGAACGTTAAGTATTCTCGTTTGCTTTGAGACTTTCTATCGAAGTGATTATTTATCATCCTTTACCAATGGACATATGTTGTCTCGGCTGTAATTTCAACAATTTTCTATGAATGAAGCTTGTGAAATTATTGTTGTTGGTGATACGTCTCTAAGACCTTCAGTCTTTCTGGGAGAAAAGTTATTTCATTGTAATAATCACCTGGATGGAGAAGAAATAACTGTTCTTAGTAATGATTTTATTTGTTGTATTGAAAGGGTTAACGAATTATATTTAATTATTAATATAATAATAATTGATAAATAATTGATTGACGTTGGTCGTGTACTAGATAGTCTCGATCAATCGGTTATAACTTTTGTGGCAGGTTTAACGTCACCAATTTTCCTCCAATTAGAAGAACTCTATCCCGATCTGGAATTAAGCCAGCCATAAGTTGAAAGTACCACCGCACTACCGTTAGCTCGTATTCGGAGAGAGTAACGTAAATCTCAAATTCCTCGACATAAAAGTCGAAGCTCCCTTAACACGAGGAGGAGGAGGATTCGCTTTTATTCGATTTTTATTTACTCTTGCCAAGCTCGCCGATCGTTCCATTGAACGCAGTCGAGCGAAGAACACTTTTAATTTGGCCCGCTTTCCTTTTCCCAAATGCACCTGTTAAAATTGAATTAGGAGAAATTTTAGGTGAATAGATTGTTAAGATGTCAATAGTGTAGTGTTTTAATATAAAATTGAACAGTCTATTATCGAATTTTTAACAAGTCGATCCCAACATCCTGAAAGAAACTTCAATTTACTTCAAAAATAATGTTCGATATCAAGATTTTAATAAACAAGACTCGAGCATGAGTTAATAGCTACTGCCATGTATAATAAAATAACATGTTATTTATTCATGTCAAAAGCAGTCCTTTCATATAAAAATAATCACATAACGAACCGAGTAAAGCTAAAGTATTTCTAAATCCGTTTGCCAGCATTTCCATGGTTGATGTTGAGGTGGGCCAAGCGGTAAAACGCGAAGTAATAAACTGACAAATCATTTTAAAGTCAATGAAATGCCGGACCTTCGTCGTAAAGTCAAATAGAATCGCTGGCTTTGCCGTGAGTATACGTTATACCGTGGAAACGAGTGAAGAGACCTGTTGCTCTCTCTTTCTCTCTCTATCTATCCGAACTCGATATATCGAGTAGGAAACCGTATAGCCTTGTCCACCTATTAACGTATTAAGCCTACCTCCTACGTTGACATTTTTCTTTATTAAACGTCAAGCGTTCGGTTAATTGCTTAGGGTCATCGATTTTCGACGCAACTTTTCGAATTTACTTACTATCGTATCTCAACGAATATCGTGTTTATTTTCTAATAAATAATATGCTCGTAGGAAAGTTAAGGCCATTACGTTAGGCTAATACATAACGTAATTTTCGGTTGGAAAGTTTGGCCGAGGGAAAAGCCCATGGGAGATAAAAATATAACGAACTTTTTCGTAGTCTCGTGCGTACACGCTTGAACGCTTGGGATAACACACCGTGATGGTTATCCTGTTCTGGCTTTTAACCCCCCTCTCCCTTTTCGTTAATTCAAGCTGCTTCTCGAAGTAGTAACGTATAGGGTCGAGTATATGCGAGGGATTTAATTTCGTCTTCTCTTTGAGAGGTTCTAGCATAGTTAATCGTAGCCACGACGTAGACGACATACGGTGCTGCAACTTGTTAGCGGTCCCCACAAATTTGGCAAACGCTTGAAACGCCATTTTCCTTTCATTTGCTTCTGTAAATTGTAAACCTCGCTGACTCTAACTTCGTTAATTATTACGTATTAACCCATGCGTCGACGAACGAATGTTCGACTCATGTTACGAGTCAATCCACATCACTTTCTAAGGTCTAATTAACTTTTTCGTTTATTTTAGCATTTTTAGCAGATGATCTTGGTAACTTTACTGAGTATCGTGAGTCCAAAAACGTAACAGCATCACGAAATCACTAATTTCTAAATAAAAATGTTTAACATAACGGAATGAGCTGAGGGTTAGTGAAAGAAAGAAAATTTATTCTAAGATAAAATTAATTCCAAGATCGTGACCTGTCTTAACTCGTCTGATTAATCTCTTAGAGAAATCTTTGCACTATGACCTTGCTACTCGTCACCACTTTCAAGACCAAGAACGTCAAACTCGTTAATCGTGTCTCCGGTTAGATAGATCTAAACAATCATGTTTACGTTTATGCTTACACCTTCGTGTAACGTCAATATCGAGCTTGTCCTAGATAGTTAGGAGGCGCGAAACTGTTGTCAGCTGAAAGTCAATCGCGTCTCCATTATCGATTCGGTATTATCTGTACTTGCTATTAATTAATCAATTGTTGAGATATCTCATGCATATTGTTTATGGAATAAGATTTACAGGGATGATTACGTAACATTATTAATTTGTTTCTTTAAATAAAGAACAGGAATATGTCGACGAAATTAATTAACACGTTACTAGTAATACTTGTAACAGGTTATTATCACTTCAAAAGAAAAAAAAATATTTTTCAAACGCGAAATATTAATTCCGTGTTAATTACAACCGATGATTAGCACAATGTAAGTAGGGTTCTAATATTTTTGAACCGTGTCCTTGAGACCTTATTCCAAAGTATCATCTTACAAGAGGGTCACCTTTATTCCCAGCACCTATACAAAACATCGAAAGCTACCACTCCTCGCGAATAATAAATCCTCTTAGAGATCATCCGATAGCCTTCGCTAAACGATAAATTAATACAACAAATAAGGTCCCCTGTTATCTTCCGGTGGAAGAGTAACGATCGCCAGCTCCAAGAAAACGTGACTGCTTGGAGCCGGGAAGAGATTCGAGGCTGCTGGATAAAGAAGAAAGAGAGAAAAAAAAAAAGAAATTGTGTGAGATAGACAGAGATAAATATCTATCCAGATAAGGAAAGAAAAACTTAAAAGAAGACCCTTCATTCTCACCGCCACAGATTCGTTCTGAGTAGCCCTGAGAGTTTCGAGGGATCGATAATTGAAACAAAAAAAAAAAAAGAAGAGGGACAAAAGGATAGGGCGAAAAAAAAAAAAACAAAGAGATTGTTCGTTCGAAAATTCACGCTCGAGCTCTGACTAGGATATTTCGTAATGGGTCCTGGCACAGGACACACATGGAATATTCGTGCTCTCTAAAATGAGAAAGAGAGAGACAGAAAGCAAGAGAGAAAGAGATATGTATATAGTATATACTACATGGAGTTGGGAAGACCCGGACGACGAGGTTGCTACCGGTGGTGGTATTGGTGGTGGTAGCTGGGATCGATCCAAACCCCCTCATCTTCCCGAGCATCCTCCGTACCATCTACTCTCTCTTGTTCCGCTTTGCTCGCCACCGCAACCACCTCATCCAACCACGTCACTGTCTCTCTCTTTCTCAGACATCAACAGAATGCAATGTGAACATCCCTTTCTCTCTCTCATACTGTCTTTCTATCTCAAGTAACAGCAGAATCCAATACGAGTAGGCCAACGTACTCGTACAACTCGACAACGATCCCATGTAGACTCACTCTACTTGCTGACTGTACATTCATACTACTTACTCGTAATATTCTACAGGCTGGTGGTGTCCGAACGCTAGCACCCATCCTCGAACGTGCCCGATACTTCTTTATATCCTTTTTTCTTGCTTTCTTCTTGACGAAGAACCTAAGCTACTTTTCTCAAGTATCTCCAGAGGAAGTTGAATAGAAATCCTTTTTTCTTCTTCCTTTTTCAAGGATGAGACGGGGTTACGTGGTACATACACTTAAGGCGACGGCCTGTTGCTTTTTAAGCGGCTTCTTCGGTGATAAGTGTACCATATATGTATTGGTGTGTGAAGGATCGAAGGATCTATGGATAATCGAAGCGAGTACTTGCCGGAGTGAGGATTTACGAGGGTTGGACTCTCTCTGCCTCCTTGCTTTTCTACCAGCCTACTTGCCTGTGGTGACTTCGATAAGCGACCGCTCTTCGAGCTACTTTTCTAAGAACGGACAGAAATATCGCGTATTTTTATGGTATCCCTGACTTATATCGTCGAGAGGTTAACCGTTGACGTTCGCGAAATTTCTCGGTGGGATTCTTCCGGGATTTACTTAGGGACGTATTTCTTTTATTTTTTTTTTTAACATTGTATCGTATAGGAAGTACCTAAAAGTCTACAGATTTTTAAATATTTAAGAATATAACCAACTTTTGTATTATTTCGATTCAATTTTATCCAAGATTGATACAAGTAAAAAAAGTTAAATGAAATAGTTGTTCCAATACCGTCGATTCTATCACAATTTTTCTCCATCGTCATTCTCATTTTCTTTATCTTCCTCCTCTTCTTCTTTCCATCCATCGAGCTTCCGACAGGACGAAAGCTCGCAGCTGATGCTTTCTCAGCGTTCAGTCGTTAAGTTCACGGAACGAACACACGAGGCTAACATCCTTCTCGTATAAAACGAGCTAATGAAATATCGATCGAGCGTGATCGTTTAATCGATTTTCCGCTGATCCCTTTATGCTAATCGATCGAAAGTTGAACTTTCTTCAAAGGTTCGGGCTTGCCCATCGGTTTTCCGCTTTTGAAGCGACACGAAATTTTCTTATCTCTTTTCGAACTCATCAATCTCGGGACTCGTTCGATCGAAACTTCACCGAACGAAATTTCTTTCGAGAGAGTCTTCGCTCTCATACTTTCTTTACAGTCACCGATACTCGAATATACCCTGTCTATAACATGTCTCAATGGCACTCGATACCGTGTAGGACGCTCTTCTCTGTCCTCGAATGAGCGCGCGAACGATCACGTAGAGGTACGTGAGAGAGAAACGAGCCCTCGCGATGCCATAGTCGCGAGAAAATTCTTCGAGTATACCGGGTGATGTTTCCGTTACGATCATTTCGATACTTTCGTTAAGTTTTATAAAAAATGACTCGAATTACGATTATTTCCTTTCATTGGAACGAATTCATAGTTTTAGTAAGGTTTCAGTGACAATTTTATTTTATCAGACTGATTCGTATGTTTTACACTCATTTTTATGGCCTTGTTAAATTTAACGCAAATTTAATTCGTATAATTTCGTAAGTACATCATAGAATTTTATTATTTTGGGTTCGGATAATTTTATATCTAATATTTTGGAACTGTCGTAGCTTGCAAGGTCTTAGAGCTATTTTTAGTTTTGAAAAATTGATTTTCTCATAAGAAAAGTTAGGTGGATCGTGTAATGTGAACTATTGGAAATTGGTACCATAAATATTTTCGTCGTTGCTTCAACGTAGCTTATCGGAAGGTTCACAATCTAATTTTAATACATTATTCAATTTCAATCTTTCCAAATTTCGTTGCAGTTAAACAAAGTTGTCCCTTGTGTCGTATATTTCCAGTAATTTTCATTTGTTTGCTTTTTATATTATTATCTGTTATAGTAGTTACGAAAATTTTTATAGGTATTCTTTATAAAGTCAAATAAAAATTCAGACGGTATATTTTGTGGCCCGTAGAATTTTCCTGAAATGCTCTTCGCTAAACTTAATACATATAAAGTTATCGCGGTACTCTCTTTCTCCCTCCTGCCCGTCCCCTGTCCTCTCTCTCTTACAGTTACTTGAATACCACCGTATATATCGAACGTGATCATATTACGTCAGGATATTTCACGATCTCCCGAGACACGATTCTTATGATATGTCGTCGTCCTGTATTGTCTCGAAAGCTCCTAACAAATCACTTTAATAAATCACATTTTACAAACGTACGGGAGACGTTTCAGATCGCAATATACGGGATGGATTACTTCGATAAGAATTTCAAAACATCTCAACATGATATTAAATACTTCCCAGGAAACGTATTTAAAAAAAAAAAAAATTATAATATTGAGAGGGACAAGAATAATCACAATAATTATCAAGAATAATTAAATTTTAAAAAAATTCTTATCTTAATGCCCCACTCGGTATAAATCGATGCTTCAACGAATTTTTCCGACCATAGTATCACGAAAAATATATAATCAATTATTGGAGCGATAAGATCGTGGTTCCAAGAGATCAATCTTTATCCGATATCAAACTCTGATATTATCCTTCGATATCTGGTGGATCCAGGTTAACCAGGCAACGGGATTAACGCTTAAGAAATTCCATGGCCGCTTGTTCGAAATACCGATATTTCGAATATTCCTAATTGCTCAACTGGCTGAATCGAGTGTATACCGCGGACGTGCTTATGCGGCTAATACGATTAACCGTCATTGATTTGGTACCTACTCTTGATTGCTCTGTACGGTAGATCACACGAGTGTATATATAATACATGAAAGATGATTTTCGTTTTTGATATCACAGGATTATAAAGAGCTAAACTTGATATGTTGTATTAAACATTGAAGTGATTGTTATATAATAGAATGTATCAGAATAGTTTTAGTACTCGAGTGGATAGATGTGATAACAGAAAAAATGTCTTATTCTTTTATGATATAGGGGAGACCGGGGCTAGTTGTCCCAATTTTAGGTTTTTTGTTTCTACAGATTTCTGTAGCTTATATTTTCGAATTTTTTGGGGACCATCATAAACTTCAACTTCTTAGCAATACATAGAAATCTTTCCGCTTGCATTGAGAAGTTTTTAACACGTTTTTTTTTCAATTTCAAGCAAACGAGTTTTTTGGGACAACTTGCCCCGCTGCGGGGTAAACTCACGCCATGGGGCAAGTTTTCCAAGGTTTCCAAAGAAAAATCTTGATGTATACATCATGATTTTTGCGAAAATGGACACCACCGCCGATTTCAATGTTTAATGGCCCATTTGAAAGAAAAAGGCATGCAGAATACTGTCCCGTTGTCCGTTTTTCGATAGCGTTGCGGAGTGTTGAAAAATAAATTTTTTAAGTGTCGGAGTATGGGTCGTTTTCAAGAGAAAAATTGCTGTAACTTTTTAACCAGTCATCCTATCGAAACGCGACTTGCATATTCGTAAATTAGAGACTTTCCCCTTTTGAACGAGTATTTGATCGGGCAAATTCGAGATACTTCGATTTTTGACAAAAATCCTGACCTATGCATCATGATTTTTGCCAAAATGGTCACCACCGCCGATTTCAATGTTTAATGGCTCATTTTAAAGATAAAATCATGCAGAACAATGTTCCGTTGTCCGTTTTTCGATATCGTTAAGCAATGATGAGAAATTAATCTTTTAAGTGTCGAAGTATGGGTCTTTTTCAAGCTTAAAACTGCTGTATCTTTCCAACCAGTCATCCTATCGAAACGCGACTTGCATATTCGTAAAGTAGAGACTTTTCTCTTTCGAACGAGTATTTGATCGGGCAAATTCGAGATGCATCGATTTTTTGACAAAAATCTTGATGTATGAATCAAGATTTAGAAAGAAGAAAGCATGCAGAATACTGTCCCGGTGTCCGTTTTTCGATATCATTAAGCAATGATGAGAAATTAATTTTTTAAGTGTCGGAGTATGGGTCGTTTTCAAAAGAAAAATCGCTGTAACTTTTTAACCAGTCATCCTATCGAAGCCACACTGCCATATTCGTAAATTAGAGACTTTCCTCTTTCGAACGAGTATTTGATCGGGCAAATTCGAGATGCATCGATTTTTGACAAAAATCCTGATGTTTGCATCATGAACAAAAACCTGAATTCTGTCGAAAACTAATGATAAAAACAAACGTTACAGCAAAAAAAGAGGATGGGGCTAGTTGTCTTAGATCTCATTGTCGGGACTTTTAGCCCCGGTCTCCCCTACATACAAATCATACATACACAAATAAAACCAATGGAATTATTTCCATACGTTGATTCGAACTTAAGAGAAATTTTGATGTACAAGATCAAGGTCGATTAATTTTATTGAGAGGGTTGGGAAGGGGTGGATGCGCAGAAGGGAAAAAAGAGAAAAATTGGAGCGCGTAGAAATTGACACGGCGGCGGGCCAATGTCACGGCTCGCGAAACAGACTATATAACGATTCTATGGAATTGTCGGAAAAATCTGTCGAGCGTGAATTCTGGGCCACTAGTTATTACCACTTCTACGATTCTGCATGCTAGCGGTGCGCGAACGAGTAAAATCTTTTAACGTTATGCGCCGGTCAGAAATGGAAATAATCTGGGACTCGGTTATATTAAATCGGACGAAGGTGAGACACGTATAACGTCGCGTCTGAAGAGAAACGAGATCGTACGAGATGTCGAATATAATTTCGGTAGCTTGGCTATTCTACTATTCGATGTAGCCTTCGAAAGCACAAATAAAATGAAAAGTATAGGTACTCCAATTTTTGCATTGGATTATTACTTTGAATGATCTCAAATATATGAATTAGTATAACAAATACTGAAGTTTTCTATATACTGTAGTATCAATTAAGCTTATCTCATTGTCAACCAATGGTCAGAAAGTTGGAGAACTGTGTTACTAAGAAAACGACTTTTTTTTATCGAATTATCCACATATAACCACGGATAATCGTGGAGTTGCCGGGAAATATTTTTGATATTATTAAAATTTATTTACTACCCATAGAATGTATGTCTTTTTGTTTAATATTCTATAAGTTAACATTAATAATTACTATCGCCGTGGAAAAGTTCAAGTTATTGGAAAATAGACTGCTCTCAGGCCGTTAATTAAAAAATGAAATGATTTCCCAATGGAAAACAAGTTCGATAAGAACTGTGAAGTACATATTTTTATTGTAAAAGAAATACTCAAACTCGTCCTATATAACTGAAGAGCGAGAAAAATTATTGACACGCACCACGGTGCCCTAGCTGTATCTTTTTTTTTACGACGAACGTGAGTTGACTTTACGTCCATTAAGATTTACAGGCGAAATATCAGCTTGCAAAAATGAAGCTCGCGAAGCACGGAGAGCGTCGACTGCGACGGATAATGACGATGGAAGTGTCCATTAAGTTTAACGATATACCTTGCTTCTTGGCAACGAATATAAAAGAACGATCATGGACCTCGAGTGGAGTCGTTACGAAACGGCGAACGTTTGAATTTATGCGCTTAAACGAAATCGTCCCGCACGCAAAATCGTGCTTTCTCTTTTCTTCGTTATAACAAAAAAAAAAAAAAAAGTGGAGAAGATATAATTAAAATGCGCGTCCAATGTGAATTTTACGAATGAATTCTCGCATAATGCGCTGTATCATTTCCGTTATGCGTATCGATTTTGGTCGCAGGTGTTCCAAACAGCGTATCTATCTTTTAATCATCAACAAAATTATGATAATGTTGGGAGTGTCGAGATTTATGGATATTTATGATTTTTTTTGCTGATAGATATACATTTTTTTGGTCAATTTCTGCGTTTAATATATCAAAAATTACTAACTTAAGGTATTTATCAAATATGTTCTATACGATATTTTAAACAGTACCTACATTAAGTAATACATTAAATTTTTTATAATTCTTGTTAGAAAAATAAAATACTATTCCGATAGAAATACATTCTGTACTTTTAAGTAATAATTTTTCTCATATTTTCATAACAATCGCGATTTTTCCTTCTCTGCGATCAATTACTGTCGAATATATTTTCTCATACTCTTCCATTGTCTCAATATTTCTCGAAGTTAATTACTGCCTTGATTAATTTCCCGGCAAAACGTTTCTTTATTTTAGTTTCTCGGTAGAGATTCCCGGACAATTGAATGCATCGTAGAATTCAGAAGATTTCGCCAGATTCCTTCGACATCCGAATCGCTTTTGTGCCAGGTTTTAATTCGGACAAATAGTTTCGTACAAGTGAGATATTAGTGTTCCTAAGAAATAGGAGGTAGAAAATATTCGCGTGGGTTTAAACCCTATGATTTAATTTAACACACAAAGAAACTAATTGCAGACAGAGCAAAAGAAAATAACTTGCCCAAACAAAGACTAACAAACACTAAAAAATTCCAAAAAATAAATTCATTAAAATTGAACAATGTACTCATGCTTGACATGTTTGTCATAACATCTGCACCACAATATTATAAGGCAAGGGGTTAAATCGAATAGTTGACACAGGTTTCTTGGACATTCGATTCCACAAAACTGTATGAACTAAATATATATTTCCTTTCGTTGCTCGTTTAAAAAAATCAAGAAATATAAGTTCATCTACCCAAGGAGGGATCTTGTAAGAGTTTCCTATCTCATTACGCATCAATGGAAATTTGTAATTCGAGAGAACGATAGCGGTTCGATAGGGAGGTTGTAAAAAAGAATTTCTACGAGCCAGTTCTCGTTTTTACCAAGAACGGCTTCGCCCTTCTGATGTAGGTACAGAGGGAAAAAGGGAGAAAAGAACAAATATATGATGAAGGAGGAGGAGAAACGCGGAAGAGTAACGATAACGTTCGCGATGTTCGACGGCGAGCACCGTGTCGTCAATTTCTTCACGGTCGAACGCGTAAAACTGAAATCGGATTGGAACGCATCAGGCACGTATAGAAGCCCTCTTTACGGTGACAATAAATTTGAGCTTTTTTCGGTGTTCAGCAAACTAAACTCCACCCCTTATTCGAGTTCTTACACTGTCTTTCGAGGGAATGCCGCGAGTCATCCGAGAGTCGTCGACGTAATTTCTTTGTCGTCTTAACTTGACACGACTTAACTGGAGACACTTTGTTTACCCGTGACTTCAACGTCCGAGGTAATTAAAACGAGAAGGGTGTACGTCGAGACTAGAACAATGACGTTACTCGATTAATTATTCCAATAAATTAGGTCTACATATATGGGCTGATGAAAATTAAAACAATAAGAATTAATGGTAATTATTTAGAAAGATTCCGAGATATTTGCAAAAATTTTTTACAAATTTTTTACTTTTAAGTTTGGATCAAATCACAATGCAGATTCGATTCAAACTTAAAATAAAAGTAAGAAATATAATACAATAATAGTATATTATATTGCAAAATATTCAAAATAATAACCTGTATTTTGTCTCCATTATTGATCAGCTGATAACTGAGTTCCGTCGTCCTTATAGTTCCAATTTAATAATTAAAGTATCAAATTATTCGAACTACCAAAATTTCTTATTAAATCACGAAATTAAGGATTAATCTCATTGACATAAACGATCACGAAAATGGCATCGTAAAATGACCAGCTTCGATGACACTGAACTTCGTGACGTTCTTTATTCATAGACGAACGTTATGTCCAACATGTTACATACCCACACGAACGAGTATGTATCCATGACAGAGTGTGCCATAAAACGTTGTTACATCTACCACGCGTTTCATAAAACGTCCACGCCAGAAACTCGTAAATCTCCAAGGAACATCGTTCCATAATATCCAAAATACGAGAGACGACGATTTTCGTGATATTTATTCGTATTCCATCAGGATACGTTTATCGTTAAAAAAAAACATTGATACTAATCGTTCCCATTCTGTACTAATTAAACACGATCGTACTTATGTACTTACATACATGATTGATCGTAAAAGCGATGATTTAGATTTACGAAGAGATTAAATATCGTTGATATACCTACACCCACGTATTTTCACGAAGCACGACGTTCATATCCGTTAAACGGCTCCTTAAGACGAACGGTCCTCGTTAGACAATTTACGGCTGGCACGAATACATACGTATGTATGTATATACGTACGTATATGCGAAAGTGTAAGTGGATTATAGCTGTCTCGAGTAGGTGTTACGCCTATGCAGCACGACAAATTTAAATGACGGGCTTACGAGGCGTTTTTCTCCTTCGGAAAAATATTCAAAAAATTTGCAATTTCAAAAACGGTACTTCTAAGATCGATCGAAGGGTGCACGTTTTTTGTTAACGCATATCGAGAAAATATTCTGGGAAATGTAAACGATGCTTTACGAGTGGTACTTTTAATAAAATATTCGAAAAATTAGCAATTTTATAAGCGATATTTCGTTAGTGCATATCGAGAAAATTATATAGTAAAAATAATATATGAGGCAACGTGTCCTTACATGTAGTTTATGCTATCTTTCCTATCTAAAAGCGAGAGAGAGCAAAAAAACAAGATTAGCTTATCACGAGTGGGGATTATAGTGCGTGCGCGATCGATTAGAAGAACAAAGTGAACGTTGACGAACAAATTTAACAATGTGGGCCGCAGTAACCAGATCGTTGGAAATACTCGTTGCCTTCTTCGAATATTACACAACAAGGTAAGAACAAAGACGATGATTTTAATTAATAGGTCGTTCAGAAATTAACTTAACGCAGCGAATCGCGCGTTTTTAATTATTCAATTAAAATTTAAAAGACGACCTAAATTTTTTTATATGCCAATATCTAATCATAACTGTGTTTTTATAAGCAACAAATCAGTGTAAAAAAGTATACAGTGTATAACAAATTACTAAAATTTTATTGAAAAGATACTTTTTTGCTATAGGAACAAATAATGTAGGTATACCAAACATATAATACCTACAACTATTTAATGGTTTCGTACAAAGCTTTCGTGTCAATTTCAGAACAGGAAACAAGCATCATCGTCGGATGTACGGGTCGATGACACGGATAGTAAACTCGTAGAAGCCTCGCAAATAGCCTATAAACTCGAAAATAGCATTCGTACGTTACGTCGAATATCTTACGAAACAGCAATGGTGGGAAACACTGGGTCTTTCTTCTCGAGGCACCCGTTAGAATTCTCTTTACTCGTATAAATACATATCGCGGTGTAACGTGAAAGCACGTTGAGCTTTCGAGGAGCAAGATAGGTAGCGAGTAAAACGAGAGGAAAATAAACTGCGTTTCTTTTCTTCGACCTTCCTTCGGTGCTTTCAAGCTTCACTGAATATACATATTTCTATATAAGTATATATGCATATGTATGTAAATGTATATACATATATAGGCACGAGAAAACATTCAGGGTGATCCATCACGGTTTACCCTTTGACTTTTTTTATCTCAGAATATGTAAGCTACTTTGATCCCCCCTTTTTTTGCGATCTTATAACAAGTGTCATGGTATAAAGATGAAAAATGTTCAAGGACAACCTGGAGAAATTTTTCTTCAACGATTTTCACTCCTCGTTTCACCGTCGTCGTTCGCATTGACCGAAGATTCCAAATTTTTATCTTACTTTCTATCGAGAGTAGACTTTGATGTTATCGATTAATCGAAAGTTCTTAGCGTTCGATTAACTCTCGCAGGAAGATAATCTTCTACCGAATAATCCTCAAAGCCTTAACGAGGCTACCTCGTTTTGCTCTTAGGCAAAACACAAGATCATCAATCTATCTCGGTATCTATCTCGATTAGCGATCTTGAAAGAAATACTTCGTCATAGGTTCTCCACTTTCCTACCCGTTTCTCGTTTTTCTCGTATCTACGAAAATGAAAACGCTGAGGTGAGAATGGAGAAATTAATGAAAATTGATAGAAAATGAAAGAGGAGAAGAACGTAAATGAATTTTAAAAAATTAAAAATGTACATACACACTTACACCGACTAATTACCACCCGTATTTTGTCCACATTACCGTACGCACTTAGTCGTCGCATTTTTGCTTGCTCGTAACAATAATTCCAGCACGGATTTATTTATCCTCGTTGGCACAAATTACACTAGCACCAAGAAGTAACCGTTTTGTACTCGTAATTATTGTTCTTTGTTCGTCCCAAGAAAAAGGTCAACCAAACTACATATCTTTATGTACATGTCTATGCATCCCACATTGTGTATGTGTCCTTCTCCATGGCGAATATCGAAGGAATTATATGGATATACTTTATTCAACGAGCGACAACGAGTACGGGGCTCGGCTGGTACGAGCAATTAACTAATTAATCATTAATCTTTTTCTGTTTCATGCGCCGTTTCACTGTTACGAATTGGAATGCAGAGCGCAGTTAGAGTAAGTATCACGAACCCTCGAAGTATATTTTTTCTAACGAGTATTGTATAATATCTTGATTGACGTATCCTCTGTTACTTCTTCTTCTATTTCTACTTCTATCGCTATTACTACTACTACTTCTTCTGTGTTCTTCTTCGCACAGCAGCTCGAATCTTCTCGCATTTTACCAAAGAAAAAAGTATTCTTTTTCGCTTCTTCCGATCGTTTTAGTTCCGCCGTTCGTTCTTAACTTTTCTCTTTCTTCTCGATCGATGTGTATGTATATACATATATACGTATATACATAGATACATATAGATACATAGATCACTTGGTACGCCATTTTTCACTTCGCAGTTTTTACTTTTCCACTGCTGACCCGTTCTTCTTCTTTTTAAACAGAGGTCACGTATGTAACACACATACATCAATTCTAACACCCGTCCGTTACTTTTCTCACAGTACATTTCTCCTCGATCCTTTGTCTTTTTTCGTACTTCTCCACGTATATACGAACACAGCTATGTACACAGGTAATAGACACTTTGTATTCTTCGTAAGCATGCCTTTGCTAAAGAGACGTATGTGTAAGTGTGTATTTTCGAAGTCTCTATACTATCTTTGACTCTTTCGTATTTTCTCACTCTGTTTGTATGTACTTTCTATCTCTCTCTTTCTTCCCTCTATCTTTCTCTCTCTCTTTCTCTATTACTTCGTTTCTCCTGACTCCAATCTCGAACTGGATTTCGCATGTCGTACTCTATCAGACAACTTTTTTAAACATGCACCTAGCGAGAGAAACAGAGAAGAGTAGAACATAAACTCTCTTCCTCTTTCGTCCTTTCTATTTGTGTCTATCTCTCTCATACACTTCGTTCGTGCCAAGTCATAAAACTTAGTTGGGCTTCTACGGAAGAGAGATAGATCGAGAGTTTCTCTATCTTTGAATATATGCGTGAGAGAGATAGTCAGGCCACACGAGTCTTCCCAACGCAGAAGTTGGAAACGATGAATCGACCCCTTGCTGTTTCCTACAACCGCCAAATGCCAATTAAATGTAGGCGAGAGCGTGTTTCCAGAACACTTCTCCTTCTCTCTCTCTTATTTTGAAGAACAAAAGATGATTTCGACTTGGGTAGGCGTGCATCAATCTATGTTAGAGAGAGAACAAGAGAGAGAAGGGTAGTTGAGTGTAATCTTTGACCGCGATCTATGTACTGGTTAAAGTTTCATTCTGGAAATGGCGGGAAATAAACGCGTCGCGTTAATTAAACTAGACTCTCGTTTTTGTTAATGGATCGACTGTGGATGTATGTATCTCTGTCGTTCTCGAGCATTTTATTTCCGTGATCTCTTACAATACTAGAGAGATATATTCTTTTTTGTATAAATCAGTTTTTCTTGAACCATATCTACAAAATTTGATTATAGATTTATTGCAGAATAAAATACCAATATAATGAGAGAATACATAACTTATCACAGTAATTTATTATAATATAATATTTACAAAGTTTGGCGCGAGCAGTCAAAATTGTAACATATATCCTACCGAAATCAATGGCTCGAGTATCGAGTAGCCGTATTTGGATACATGCGGGATTTGTGTTTAAAAATTAAATAATACCTAAAATGTCAATATTTGACTTCTGTTAACTCGTATTCTGAGACATATATCATCAAAATATCGTTTCTACATAGACATAATGATCTCGAAAAATAGCATTTACGGAACCCATATCACGAGTATACCTAAATCAACCTCAAGCTTACAACTCTTGAATACCTTGAAACATATGAAAATACATCCACTGACCAACGAAATCCACATACCTAATACAATATGCAAAACCGAATACTACTAGCCTTCTCGAAGGTTTAGCCGATAAAAGCAGGAGAACGCCAAACGAGGAAGACAAGGACGCTAATATCCCAATCGAGCATTTACGATGGATTTTCCAAATTGGGTCGAGGTTCAGTTGGTGTTGATTCCAGTGCTTTGTCAGCAGCAATACCGTTGTTTCACAAAGATACAGTGTTAAAAGTGGAAGATTACTATCAGGAATCGCGGTAAGGTCGCTGCTGGACCAAGACACGAGAGTATATCTTTGTCCCATAGGAAGCAATTAAATCCAACGATGATAGTAGGAACATGCCGCAGGCGTCGTGGTTGATTCGCTTAGATATAGTTTCGCATACGCGGTTACCAGGTCTGATGGCTTATTAGCCAACCGTGGTTCACATTACGTTCCTCGTCGGTCAGCCTTCGACGTGTTCGCATATTAGCCTCTCTACCTACTCGCGTGTGTCATGTTCGATCGTGTACTCAACTCGTCGTTATCCTCGAAAATCATGATTACTCTTAACGAGGACAACCTGCTTGCTCTATCTTCTCGGTACACGTACGTTATCAGGAAAACATGTGTATCGAAATACGTCAGTGAGATCTTTTTGGGGTCGATCGTTTCTCCACAGCTTCGTTCATAAAGTTATCCATAAATTCCCGATTCTATTATTAATTATAAGGTTAAGTTAGAAGATAAAGGCTGGTCATGTATAATTAGGACACATTGAACCAGTTTGTTTTATATTCTCATTGAACAAGTTCTCTTTTCTTCATTAATTTAATCGAACCATTGAGTACCACATAGATGTTAAGAACGAATCTATTATCGATTTTTGTCCTTCTTCTTATACAAAAAGCAACATTTGGAGCTTCTCTTGATGTATACCAGTCACATCGAGCGGTATGCCAGTCTCGACTAATCTCATAAATCTAACTCGCACGTGGTAGTAATCGATTCTTCGAGTCGCTTTCGGTAATCCGTTCAACGGCAAAGAGAGAGGCCAATCCCGTTGATACGAATCTGTCTCCTTCGAAGACAGCAAGATGAAGCGATCGAGGTGATCCACGTTCTCTAATCCACTGGAACATCGTCGTCGTTGCTTGTAAAGGGAAACGATCGATTCGATCGTGTGTGGTATCACGTAGACAGGGTGCCTTCGTTTAACGCATTTTCACTTTATACGTGTCTTCATATACGCAAATATTTGGGTAAATGTTGAAGTATGCACACGTGCGTAAGTGCATGCTGTCGTGGATCTCAGATAAAATGATTTCCTGGTGTTTTCCTTGTGTGTGTTCGTGTGTGAGTACAGTAAATAGGAAAAGGCAATCGAGGGAACATCGGTTTGTCTAGAGAACCTTACGAAAAACTTAGCCAACTTCAGACAGCTTCTGTCCGCGCTAGAAACGAAATTCTCAACGGGAATGATACTTTCTCCCTTTTAGCGGAGTTCATCTTTCCAAGAAGGATCGACGTGAGTGTGGTTTTTTTTTCTTCCTTTTTTGAGTATACCTACTTACTTGCTTTTATTTTCAGAGTGGTTCGATGATACTGTCTCCAAGCGCGCTTATTTATTTGTTAGTTCTCTGGTAGTATCTTAGTTTGCAGGCAAGATGGATTCTTATTTTATTCTTGATCAAGTTTTCATTGTTATTTGTAATAATTTTGTTTGTTACAGAATATTTTCTTCAAATATTCTGTAATGTTATTTACTATTTTTAATCCTGCGAACTAGGATAAACCCGTAAATTAGAAAACCGTGCATGTCAGCATGTTAGAGATCACAGATCGCTAACATAGTGCCCTAATATCAATGTTTTCTCTGAATTTTAATTTAACACGTCGTTTATCAAGATAATACGTCATAAATAATTGCTTTTCTTTTACATTATTCTATGTACATATTAATTCTTATGTTATCAAGAACGGTAAACAAGTATTATAAACATCTGTTAAATGGTGACAGCCGGTGCTTGCCAGTTAAGCATCCGATAGATGACGTTCCCTCCAAATAGATCTCTCGTTCGATTGCTAGATAAATGTATAATCACCGATTACACGTTTTAGAGAAATGAAATTCTCCAGCTGTGCATGATCCTAACAATAGAAAAAATAAAAAAAACAATAAACGAATTGTATGTTTCCACAGAAGTTAAAATTATAAACTTTTTCTACTCGAAATAAAACTAGACAATGCGAATAACGTACTCTTACCGAGCTCGTCGCGGAGACTCGCGTATCGTCGTCGCATGCGTGCGCCAGACGCAAAAGGGATGGGTAAAAAAAAGAAAAAGGAGAGAAAAAAAAATTTTTTGCCTCCCGAGTCGATAATAACGGGGCGAGTCGCCGTAGGCGTCGACTCGCGAGAAACGCAAGAATTTATTCCGTGAGACTTTTAAATACCCGTATGCACGGCACACAATATCGTGGCTTGCGATTCGCGTGCAAGCAACGTTTTAAATCCACACAACAAGAGGACAAAAGAGAATCTACTATATAGACGTGTAACCAGGCTCGTGCACGCACCCTATCCAACTTTTATATCGGATAAAACGCTGTTGCGTTCGCTGGCTGGCCGCGAACTTCTATCGGCTGATTACGCGATAAAAGGGGAATGGCAACGATGGGAGAGGAAGGCGGTCGAGGTTGAAAAAGAAAGATAGAAGAAGAAAAATAAGGGCAAAAAAATGGCGAAGGTACTCGAAGGTAGCCGAGGCGAGAAAAAATTTGCATGCCTCCGGCATATTTTCAATTCAATCATTCCACCAACTTTCTTTCTTTCTTTTTTTTTTTTCTTGTCTCTCATCGGGGTACGTTTAATTAAATTCTACGGGGTAAGAAGATCGATCTTGTAATGATACGAAGTGGGAGAGAGTGTCTCGAATTAAGGTCAATATCTTTCTCTCCTTCGTTGCGAAATATGATTTTTTGCGAGTTCGCGAAAAAGGGGATCAATTTTTGCCTGGACGGTCGCGAGTAATAACGAAAAGGATAAGAAGCGTACTTTCCGCGAGAGTGATCCCTAAAAAGAGTGAAATTCCATCTTTCGAACTGTTTCTCTTGAACGGATATTTTTCGTTTGACCGATCGTGTCGCTTTTAACAGACGAACGTTCCCTATCGTTTGATCTCAACCTTTATCGCCGTCCACGTATAATTTAAGATTCGAATTCACCGAGTACTTTCTTTTTCCGTACACGCAGTCTTGCTATTTTTAAAGAAAAATTGATTTTCAAGTAACCTAAATATAAAAAAAGATTTCTAGTCATTCATCAAAATCCTTATAAAACTTATCTCATTAATATCCTAAAAAAACACCACATCAACCGTTCCCATTAAAATATCCCACCCTATATACATACATTACATCCTCATCGATCGAACAAATCCTCGTTTGATTACCGAAACTCTCGTTGTTTATGTCGAGACTCTTCATCGTTTGCCAAATTTGCCAGAAGCAGCGTCACGGTAGATCAGATACATACATCTACTCGTATGTACCTGATCTATGTACACGTATCCTTATGTACCTACAGGATACAATGAAGCCAATTACGAGGACCGATCGAGAATTCACCCATCTCTTTTTACCTCTCTCTATTTCTCTCGAAAATTCTAACCGAAGGAGAGGGGAAGACGATTAACTCTTATCTCTCTCGTTTTATCCGAAATTTTTTGTTACAGAACGACCGGTAGTACACCGACGAACAAATCACCGGCCAGTGGCAGCGGTGGACCAGCTAGCAGTGCAGGTGCAAGTGCTGCTGCCGTTGTTGCTGCAGGAGGTGCAAGCAGCAATGTTGGTGGTAGCGTCGAGCCACGCACTCCGACCGCTGGTCCACAAAACAAGCAGCTACAGAACGTTAAAGGAGATCACCCCTCGGTACGGTTTCTCACAATCTCTTTCTTTACATCTTACTACTTATTTTCTACCATCGGACTGTTACGACTGTTGGAGAACCGCGAAAACCTCGAGAAACGCGACCACGCTTCTCTCCGCAACCCCCAACTGAATTCCTTTATTTCCTTCTCGTAACTCTCTTTACGAGCGCTAGGAGGACTTTCTAATTATTTAATCGCGTAATTCAGTGGTTTTTCAAGTTTTTAAGATGATTAAACTTTTTTTGGTCCCTTTTTTTCTGTTCTTGCGGTACTTCTTTTTTATTTTCATTCTTTTTTTTAAGAATAGGAGTTTATTTAGTGTACAAATTAAGTACTGACAACGGGACACTGAAATGATTAATTAAAGAGGTATCTTTGTATTTCTGATTTATTATAATATGAATCTAAATATTTTATTCGAGTGCTCATCCTCTTTTTTGAAATTTTTTAATAATACCGTAACACGTTATTTTAATGTAGCAGAATAAAGACACGTTCACGAATGATTAATTAATAATAAACTTTTGTACGTGATTACTTAGAGAGGGTTTCGGTTTCCCATCCAAGAGCCACACCCTAAAATTTGAAAACCACTGCTGTAATTTATGTGCTCACCGTCTCTGGTGTTCTCTCTCTCTCCTGGCCTCCCTCTCTTCTTCCTTGTTTCTCGCGGTCAAAGTATATTTAATTAAATTCGTAAATAATGGATAGTGCGCATTCCTCCCGCATAGTTTCCGGGAATATCCCGTAATAAAAAGTTCCTTGCATTTACGAGAGTAACCACCAAGTTATTGATTCTATCGAACTTATTGCCGTGAGCATCAATTTCACAATTTTAACACATTTTAAACATTTCTTTTAATTGTTTTTTTTTTCACCAGTGTAAGTGTACGAAAAATACTAATTAGTGCATGCAATATTTGTTAAATTATGCATTGAGTTTAATGAATGCTTTTGAAAAATTTTTTATCATAAATAAAATAGAAAATATTCCAATAAATTTTTATACTCGCTCTACGTACCTATATAAAAGTATTCAACTGCAATGGCTCTACACGGATATCATTGAAATCAAAATGTCTAGATAATGGAACATTCGGATGAAGGAACGTTTAGATATTGGAACGTTTGAATAATGGGCGTTCGAATAATGGAGATTCTACCTTCACCACTTTCACGATCTTTCTCTTATTAATCACTCCAAACTTCTCATTCTTTTATTATATATTTCACAAAGATATATATACATTTTATATAATATAAAATCATTTAAGCGTCATTGCAATAATAAAAATATAGTTATAGTACTCGATAAAATAATAGAATACCCAAACGATAAATTTATGTTTATCATTTTATGATATATATTTTAATTATCATCATCATCACATAATCCTATTGTACTCGTTCAAAGACGTCGACCTTATCAGAAACAAACGCAAATGTAAAAACAGCTAAAGTATAACATCCTTGTTATAAACGTCTCGATTGAATGATTTTGTACCTAACGATCCAGACGTGCCGATCCGGTTCTCTCATTATCACCCGACTTAGGTCCGGTAACGAGCCACGTCTATTAACAAGACGCCCTCTGTCATTATCGTCAACTTGTCTCTCGGACCTTTGACTAAACCCACGACTACTACACGTATAGGTACTGCGTTATCAACGACAGCCTGTAATTGACAATAACGTCGTATCCTTTTTAGAAAGGTTTACGAATATACCGAACTTTCGCTCGTTTCCACGAATTAAGTATTATAACTCGACGTTTGAGCAGCCTCTCGTTGTACCGGGCCTTTTAATCGAGTTTCAAGTATTGACTTTCTCTTAATTAAAGGCATTGAGTGGTAAATTTGTAGAATTCGTTTCTTTCTATTGAATCAATCGGTAGAATGCTTCAGATAATTATTAGAATTATGCAAGGCAAGAAGAAGTTATATCTTTTTTAAATTTTGAAAAAGATATTTTTCTACTTTACGTATGATTATTTTGTTTAATATTAATAATTATTGATGAAACTTTAATACATGAATATATTATTTAGAAAAGTTGATAAAAATATTACTTAACAAAATTATTATTCAAAATTATTCGAAATCTTTGAAAATAAGCACAAAGAAGAACAATTTATTTATAATACGTATCAATACACCCTGATGTATTAGATTTTCACGATGAAAAATATGACGCTAACTTGGATCACTCGTGGCAAAGGTCAGATCGATCACTGGGTTCCTCGAGAGCCCTGTTGCATTTTTCACGATTGCCCAGGCCACTCCTTTTATCCATATTTAAGGGACAAATACATCTCGAGCCTCGCTTCGAACGTGCCAGTGTACGTGCTTTAACCATATATCTACAACGATATGAATATAACATGTATGGCTACGTGTCACGCACCGCTCACTTGTGTTCTATGTTTGTTATCTCATACGCGAGGCACGACCAACAACAAATTTCATCTTATGTACCTAGAGTTGCTACAGAATTGATCGAAATTGTGGATGATATCTTAAGACATTTCTTTTTCATATTTTTCTGTCTTCTTTTTTTACGTAGAAATTTATATATAATTTTCTACACGACAAATCGTAGGTATATACATACATTTGTCTAATAATCGTTGTATCGATTATCTGTGTATACAGTATTTTCCTTATATTTGCACTTTTACAATTTATATTTATTATTATATCTATTCAATGTAAATGTTATCCCTCATCTCTATTCATAACTATATTTGCATATGTTTAGAGTTATGTCCATGTTTGTATTTCTGATTATCTTCCACGTAACTATATTCGCATTCATATTTATATTAATATACTTCATTTTCATATTCAGATGTATTCTTTAACTTATCACCGTCAAATCTGCACTTTTTAATTAATTTATGTAACCAATGTGAAAGCTCGCTTGCGTTTTTGTAACTAGACCTATATAACCACGAAATATCCATCCTTTTATTTCTTCCCCCTATTTTTTATTTCTCTTTCTCTCTTTTTATCTTCTTTTTCGTTTTCCCCCTTTGCCGTTCGTCTATTTTCCATTTCTCGAAACGGCCTCGTCGAATTTAAATCGGTGGATAATCGATCGACCGCATTTTAAGTACACCGAATAAAGACGATATCTCGGCGAGATTACCGCGGTCGGAATTAGCTCACGTTTATTGCTCTTTGGAACAATACTCGTAACCGTGTGCAACGAACGTCAGATTTTCTCTTCTATAAATTCGTTGAATCCTACTTTTCGTTATTAGAGAATCAGAATTCGAACGAAGATCGAAATATTGTTAATCCTTTGTATAACTAGTGATGCACAATGTTAATATCAACGTTTAATTCTAATACCTTATTAATGTTTATGCAAGTGTTATGTAATAAGCATTAATATCGGCATTAACGTCAACTATCTTTAGTAACATAGATACTCTATTAAAATTCATGCGTAAATTACTAAATCTACATTACTAAAATCTACATTGAATGATCTAGATTAAATGACAGATAGAACCACGAGAAATATCGAATCAACTCCTTTACATCAAGTTAAACAATTGAGTCGTTTGTTATAAATAAAAATAGTGTACCTCCATTGTTGGACTAACTAAATCTAGATTTAGTTTTAATCAAGCGTGAAACAGAATTACTTTTATAATAAAGCATCTCGATTATTTTGACAAACATTGAATACGTTTAAAATAATGCGAACGAAGCACGAAACGTGTCTTCGGAATATTCTAATCTTTTTTTTCTTCTTTCCATTGCAGAAAGCCTTTCTGCAAAGCAGATCCATCTCCTTGGTCGACATGTACATCGATAATTCGGAGCCGAGCGAGAACGTCGGCCAGATCCACTTTAGTCTCGAATACGACTTCCAGAACACCACCCTCATTCTACGCATCATACAGGTTGGTCATGAATATAAATTACTCTTTCTATTCTCACTCGTTACGCGACGGTAACGACTTTTTAATTATATCGAGCTTTACATTTACGTGAGTTTTAGTTCACCCGGAGTATAACTATATCTATCAGGTGTTTTTTTAAATAATTAACTACCGTTTTTGCTTCTTCTTTCGTCTATGGCCAGCTCGCGAGCATCAGCACGGTTTACATTTTCCGTGGTTTCCGGTGGAACATTGATTGATAGTCATAGAATACTTGGGTACGTGTCATAGTGAAGTAACGATGGATAGGTAGCCACATGAAATTCGTCGAATATGATATTTCGATGAGGGAACAATATCGTCGAAATGTGATACGAAGACGATCCTAATACTTTCTCGATACAAAGAACATGAATGCGATTCCGAAGCGATCTATGGAAGTTAACAATAGACCGATTCAAAGATGTACACGTTCGGATATAAGCCAGAGGGTTCTGCATATCCTGGTTTAGATCGAGAATGCAATATCTTTTCGATATAATTTGTTTAGAATGTTTTATGCGGAAAAATTGAAAAATCGTTTCTTTCTGGACTGCATTTGCTTTACGTGCTCGTTATTTTTTACCTTCTTTTTCTATATAAAACAAAAATTCTTTAGTTAAGTAAGTGATTAACGAAACGGGGCTTTAGTTGAATTTTTTAGTTTCATGACTACAATAATTCTTTTAAGTGTCGAAGTATGGGTCATTTTCAAGCTTTAAACTGCTGTAACTTTTCAACCAGTCATCCTATCGAAACGCGACTTGCATATTCGTAAATTAGAGACTTTCCTCTTTCGAACAACTATTTGATCGGGCAAATTCGAGATACTTCGATTTTTTGACAAAAATCCTGATGTATGAATCAAGATTTAGAAAGAAGAAAGCATGCAGAATACTGTCCCGGTGTCCGTTTTTCGATATCGTTGCGGAGTGTTGAGAAATAAATTTTTTAAGTGTCGGAGTATGGGTCGTTTGCAAGAGAAAAATTGCTGTAACTTTTTAACCAGTCATCCTATCGAAACGCGACTTGCATATTCGTAAATTAGAGACTTTCCCCTTTCGAACGAGTATTTGATCGGGCAAATTCGAGATACTTCGATTTTTGACAAAAATCCTGACCTATGCATCATGATTTTTGCCAAAATGGTCACCACCGCCGATTTCAATGTTTAATGGCTCATTTTAAAGATAAAAGCATGCAGAATACTGTCCCGTTGTCCGTTTTTCGATATCGTTGCGGAGTGTTGAGAAATAAATTTTTTAAGTGTCGAAGTATGGGTCATTTTCAAGCTTTAAACTGCTGTAACTTTCCAACCAGTCATCCTATCGAAACGCGACTTGCATATTCGTAAATTAGAGACTTTTCTCTTTCGAACGAGTATTTGATCGGGCAAATTCGAGATGCATCGATTTTTTGACAAAAATCTTGATTTATGCATCAAGATTTGGAAAGAAGAAAGCATGCAGAATACTGTCCCGTTGTCCGTTTTTCGATATCGTTGCGGAGTGTTGAGAAATAAATTTTTTAAGTGTCGGAGTATGGGTCGTTTTCAAGAGAAAAATTACTACACTTTTTTTTCGATTTCGAATGAATCGAAATCGAAGATGAAAAGTCAGAAATATTTTTTAGAACGACATTTTCATAACTCGAATTCCAAAGGATGCGCGCAAGCGCTCGCACGTGTTTTCGAGGGACGAAGGGTAACGCATAGACAAGTTAGTGTATCGATTCGTTTACGTCATATCGGACATCTACATAACGCGTTCTCTTTGAATGTTGCCGATAAACAACCCGATAAATAGCATTTTGCAATTTCCTCAAGCGCACGTGGCGATTCCCTGTGCAGACTAAAAGCTCCACCCACCGTATGCTCATTGTCACGATACGCGAACGTCCGATCGTTTTGCGATAAAATTGTCGACCCAGCGACTTATTTATGACGAGCACATCGAAAGTGATGGTTAATTTTTACACAATTTATTAATTACCTTTTTTTTTATACAGCATGTAGGATAATTTATTCGTCAAAAGAATGTGTATATTATAGGTATATACAGGGTGACTAATATGAAGATCACGTTTATATAGGTATCGATATTAAAGAATTGAAGTCTTTTTATTTTTTAGTAAGAGAAAATCGAAAGTACTATAAAATTAAATAAACAAAATGTTGTTAATATTTCTACTCATAAAGAGTACAAGTATAATCATATATTATTCATCGATCTATAGAATGAAATATAAAAAACTTTTTAAACATGTAAAATAGTTCAAAAATGTATAAAGTTCGGGAAAGCAGCGGTTCAACGAATCGATGAAAATTTGTTCGTTTTACCGTAAAACCAAACTGAGTTTGACATGACCGACATCTACGCGACGAGCAGCAGCTTTATAACATGAATATTAAAACGGGTGTCGTCGTTTCAAAAACTATAGCTGTCTCTCTCCTGCACAAACACTTTTTTTTTTTTCCCCTCACTCTCTTTACCTTCTCATTTTCAACGATTCACCATCGATGCTCTAAATTTCGCTGATATCGCGACTTAATTATATTCGCTCTCTTTATCTAGCACGTGTCCACAAAATGCGAAGAATCCATATTAATTAATGCAAATCGCATTTGGTTTTGCGAGGACGGCGAGAAAATTTATTGCCGTTATCGACGCGAAACTCGATTCGATAGTGTGGTACGATCAGCAGAAACCCAAATGGGATAAGTTCAAAACCTCTTTCTCTCTCTCTCTCTCTTTCTCTTACACACTGAAGGTAGCAAGTCGTGTCGAGGGAGTCAGCAAGATCTGTCGCGAACGTTTTCGTTTCTGTCGAACGGAAATCGACGCGTCTCCTGTTTCTACGCGAGCTTACAACTACGAGAGAACGTGCCGATGTTCGATGGCAATTTCCACACTGAGTTTATAAACGGGAAACGAGAGAGTTGTGTGAGAGAGAGAGAGAGAGGACTAACTCTTAATCCGACCACCAATGGGAAACCACTACGAATGCTTGAGATTAATCGTCGGAAGAGATTTTTCTTCTCGACGCTGATTTATTGTTTGCGTTCGATCTTCGTCCCTCTCCGAGACTCAGAAACGTTCTTTTCGGTGAACTGGTTATATCGAATTATGGTCTTCCTATCGAGTGTACGAGAAAATAAACGTAGATCGTTGTTAGTTTTCCCTAAAAAATACATTTGAATATTCCGCGAAACGACTCGATTGAAATTGTATTTTGCTTTTGGCTTTAAGTTAATTTGAAAAAATTGTGTTTCGAAGACCTAGTATGCCATAAATATAAAGAAAAGTATAAGAAAATAAAGAAAAGTTTATAATACCATTTGCAAATACTAAATTTAGTATCTTCATGTACTAAATACAATAATTAGGTGGCATCCTTTAGCTGAGAAACCTTGTATAGATAAACTGTACATATTGTAATATTTTAAGAAAATGTTGAACTCCTCGTTTTACTACTCAAAGGTCGATATCGAATATCGTGTTTTATTTCTTTTCCAATCTACTTGATCGTAATATAAAAATATTGTATATAATTATTCTCACTTTGGTTTGAAAAAATTATGATATAATCAGGTAAAAAACGGAATAACTGGGATACCGGGTATATTTAGAGAAGTTCGTCCGAAGAGATTTATAGGGAATGCCGGGTCGTACTTAATACTTCACAACGTTCCGCACTTACGGGCTACGCTGCGCACGAGTAACTCTCGCGCGTGTTTCCTCGTGCAAAAGAACTAGAAGGCAGCTTTGAGACTTGATGTACTATCGTCCAGGAGAAGAGAGAGATAGAGAAATCGAACAAATCCTTAAAAAAAAAGGAACGAAAAGAGCATGGAAAAGTTTCTCTTCGGATACGATAAACGCTCGAAGGGGAAGTACGAAACGAAATTAAAGTGAAAATGCGACGAAAACATACTCGTCTATAACGTAATTCAACATTGAACTTTGCTCTCCGAATTTCTCTATCTCTTCTCAATTTTTCTCTTATTTTTACGCACGTCGTTGGGTTTGAAAAATATTTGACCAACCCTTTTCACAGGGACAAGTGTGAAAATCATATAACGTTTAGAGGTACGTGTGTAAGGTTAACTTCTATCCGATATTTCAGAGAGGACACGAAAACGTTTTTTTATTCTGTAGAAATAAATATTTCTTTTTGAAAGTATTAAACAATAAATTTCTTCAAAGATTTGATATTATTCTTGTCTCCTCAACTGAATGAACAAAGTTTCTCAAAGTTTCATGTAACATAACCTAAAAGATTTTAAATATTCCCTCTGTTTTTCGATGATACTCCAAGGGATATATTTCGCTGGCACACCATATATATATATTGGAAATATTTGACGTAAAGCGAAAGATAAATGGCTGATCGATACGCGTATGTTTGGAAAATGAACGATGCGAAAGTCTCGATGATCGTCGCGAGCCATTTCCTCTCGAAGCCCATCGTTTTCGTCCTCGTTTCGGGATACGGACTAAACGCGATTACGTCGTGCGAACTCTCTAAACCCTGTTATGCACTACACACATCGGACTTTATTAACGCGAAAGTAGATGTTATTGCGATGAACCCGTTAGAGCATGATCGTTATCGTTACCAGACGCTTCGATATTCGACTAATTTACCAAATTTTGTGCTCTCGTAAAACTTGATTTCGTCGTAATTAATAGTACAAACAAATGTTTCAGTAATTGTGAACATGGTGTTATAATCATTATTTTATCGAGATGTTTGGCTTTAAAAATCTTGAAAAAAATATACCACTGACTTGACCAACAGAAAATTTCACCAATATAAATATAAAAAAAGGAAATTGAACTTTTATAATAATCTATAGTAAAAGTCTCGACAATTTTGGGAAGAGGATCCCTTTAAAGATCCCCAATTCCAACAGAAAATTTCACCAAAATAGATGTAAAAAAAAAAACTGAACTTTTATAATAATCTATAGTAAAAATTTCGACAATTTTGGGAAGAGGATCCCTTTAAAGAATAAATCTAGCTTCGAAGAAAACGAGATATAGAGAGAGAAAAGAAGTATGAGCGTGAGTAAGATGGAAGACTCGAGTTGACTCTTCCACTTTTAAATGACTTATCCTCTCGGCTTATTAGATTAAGAGAGAGAAAGTCGATGATAAGCTCGAACGTTCTTGCCACAGTCGCCGTAGTATTTTTTCATTAGCGTCAAGACGTTCTCGAAGAAACTTTCTAACACGGTTGTGGACTAAAAACGTAGCCGCAAAAATGCAAGCCGCGTAAACAGCCTGTTTACGAAAAGTGCTTACCGATCGTGCAGGAAAGCTCTTCAGGCTTTTGTTTTCGCTCTTCGTCGTTGAGAAACGATTCCAGAGTTTCGACGTCATTTTTTCACCATCAGTTTTCATTTCGACGATGGTGGAAGGAGTCTGTTGAAGTTTGTGCCGTTGTTTTCTAGTTTTAATTTTTTCTTTACGGCGATCCACGAAGAGAAATTGAGTTTTTTATTGGTGTAAGATCAGGATGCCGTAGAAAACACAAAAAAAACTTTAATAATGAAATATACAAAAATGAAACAAATACAAAAGTAATCGATCGTTCGTCGTTCGTTGTCGTCGTCCAACTGAGGCTCTCTCGCCCCTCGCGTCGCACGCGCCGCTCGCTTTTTTCGGCGTCTTTCGACCGTTGGCCAATTCCGCGAATTTTCCGGTTGTTACCGGTTTGCGTACATCCAACGCATTCAACTGATCAAAACTACGACGATCTTCTTAAAAACTTATGCCTAGGTACACTTATACACTTAAACTAATCTTATAATTAAAACATGCATACACACTATAACAAAAAAAAGACTACATTGGTATAAGAGGTATCGATTTTGTAAGGAACATTTTATTATTTAGATTGTTGTTACAAGTGTCGATCATTATTTAAAAGTTCGTATTGTCTTCTTAAGAATTTTACTTTAGTGTGTTGAGTACAGTCTCATTTGATTTATACTAGTAATAGACAAATATTAGATCGTTATTTGGATAATACGAATAAAGCAACATATTATATAAGGCTAATTAATATATTAACAAGAAATTATTCGAGTAATTATTATTCTTAAACAGATTATATTTTATTGTCTAACATATCAAAATTCCGAGCTTGGCATTATTTTCCACGGTACGAATTGAAGCATCTCTTTAAAAACGGGCCAACCCTCTTGCACGTGAGTTGACTTCGAAGAAAAGGAGTGGAGTACCGATATCGATTTTATTTCTAAGCATTGAATACCTTAAGACGCTACGACTACCATATCGCATACACAAAACAACATAGCACGTATCTATATATTAAATCTAGTCATAAATAATTCCCATTTCTGAGAACAAATTTCAATGATGCATTTATTATACTAATAATTTTTTTTTTAGATCATCATCTGATAAATTGTAACAAGTTATTACAAATAATAGTAAATATATAGTTGATTAAGTATTCGTAGAATCAAATCAAACGTTTTCGAAAGTATCTCAGACTTCACCTCATTCCCTCTTTTCTCTTTTTTTTACAGGGTAAGGATCTACCGGCGAAGGACTTGTCCGGAACGTCGGATCCTTATGTGCGCGTGACGTTACTTCCGGATAAAAAGCGTCGTCTGGAGACAAAAATCAAAAGACGTACACTGAATCCCAGATGGAACGAAACATTATACTTCGAAGGTAAGTCATTTCGAAGATGGTGATCGATATATCATCACGTTTAGATGTAGTAATGCTTCTCTAATTCCCATGTTTCCACGAATATAACAATTTTATATAAATAGATCAATTCGTTCGGTGATAATTTTTTTCACTGGTTTTTATAAAATAAAAATCATCTATAAATACGATTATCGATCGAAATATGCAAGATCAAACGGAACTGTTAACGATGTCCATTTTTTGCCTTTTCCCTTTTTTCACAACGTAAAATGGCTTTCCGATAACCACGCTCGTGAATAAAATTTGACTCGTGAAATAATTTATAATTCTCGTATCTCAGCGTAAATACGTGAGATCGTAAATACGAGTATAAGTCCGACAAAAATTGAATGCTCTCACGGTTCGTGCCAGTCAGCCAGGAAATAAATGAAATCTCGATTTTTATTTTCATACCTTTCGTTCGATAACGAACGATTCGTCGGAATAAATCTTTAATCTACGATTTTTAGCTACGAACGTACGTTGTCTGTAATCCAACGACAAACGGGACAAACATTTTCCGTGCTATAATACTACATTATTTACAATTTCTCTATAAAGACATAACAAAAATGATAGTAGCTATATAAAATTATTTCTAGAGACACTTTTGCCGAGATAAACAAACAGAAAAACACGTGCGAGGGAACGTTCAACATTTCTTGCACAAAAGTCTAAGCATCGAAAGTTTCTAAACTTGAAAGTATTCCGTCCTTGCAGGTTATCCTATTCAGAAGTTGCAGAGCAGAGTGCTGCATCTTCACGTCTTCGACTACGATCGATTCTCGAGGGACGACTCCATAGGGGAGATGTTTCTACCACTTTGTCAGGTAATTCCGATCGATGCATGCAATTTTCTTCCGATAGTTGTACCGTTACGAAACGTGTGATTGTTCACAACTATTAATCTTCATTTTATTTTTTAACTTGTTTTCAAACAAATAAATTAAATAACACATCGTCGCTTGTAACAATCACAACGATTACGTAACGCTATAATTATTAAAAATATTACATTTTTATTATACAATATAAAAAAATGCTATTAGTTCCTCTAATTATAAAAAACTTTAGTAATTTCAATGTAATACTTAAGTGATAAAGAAAAAGAGATCGGGTAATACGTCATACGTATGGTCGTACGTTATCCCACCATGAAAGATCTTACGACGTGGACATACCATTTGTTATCAACTATAAAATATCGTCGTGTCGCGTCTACATCTTCCGCTTTTTTTTTTTTCTACAACGTTAGAACGTTCTCCAGCACGATTTATAAGCCGGTCCGCGTCGTAAGCAGCCATTAAAAATATCCTCTCATTTATCGCGCGAGTTACGTGCTTTATGAATCGCAACGAAAGATAATAAGAAGTACGAGCACCGTAGCGAGAACTTCCAACGATGTTTTTCTCTGAAATTCGCGTCTTCGTTAAATATCATCCTTGTTTCAAACTTTTTTCTTATACTTTTCATTCGCGTCCTTGTTATAAAAGAAAATGGTATAAGAAACGTATGTGTGTGTGTGTGTATTTAGTTATACGGGTCATTTATTTCCCAACTCTTAACCCATCTCTACAATGAAAATAAGTTCAATCTTGTCTTGTCTCGAATAATAAGCCATCGCTAATGATCTCTTCGCAAGCAGCTAGAAACAGACCTTATTCATATCTGGTGATAAACATACTACCCAGTGTATCGTTTTCGTCTGCTATCATTTTTAAGTTAATTAATTGTTCTACAATTTTAGCATTTTTTTGGTGTCATTTGAATATCATGATTCAGGTATGGTCAAATATATTTCTTCATCTGTTACAAAGTAAAACAGAAAAATTAATACAAATTATCGAAGACCTAGTATGCTATAAACATAAAGAAAAGTATAAGAAAATAAAGAAAAGTTTATAATACCATCTACAAATACTAAATTAAGATACTAAATACAATAATTAGATGGCATCTTTTAGCTGAGAAACCTTCTATTGTACAGATAAACTGTACATATTGTAATATTTCAAGAAAATGTTGAACTCCTCGTTTTACTACTCAAAGGTCGATATCGAATAGCTTGGTGAATTAATTCCAGATCACGCTTACGCGTTCTGGGTTACTATAGACGGCACGATGTACCGATGATAATTCGCTCCGCGTACACATTCATTTCCCAAGAGCAAATCTCGGCTGGGTATCCTCTTCTCTTTCGCAGATTGAATAGCGTCAATAGAAACGGACGTGTACGTAGGTGTGTACGTACGACCAACGTAAATAAACGACGATGCTTCGTGATACCTCTCTCTCTCCTCTCTCTTACGTATACATTCACACTTATCCTTCCTATTTTGTTTGAACAATTAAAATCGAGATTACATAAAACAATGGTAGTAGACTTTCTTAAAGTCTATCGGTTTTTTGAAGAAAAATTTCGAACAAATTAAAAATATTTAGTGCAATAAATAATTTACGTCAGTTACGTCTCGAAATCGTCGATACAAACCATAGACAGTTTCGGTGACCGTGAAACATACTTTCTTTTCTTCTATTCACTCGATTCAAACGCTTTGTGACGTTGCAGGTCGATCTATCGGAGAAGCCGTCATTCTGGAAAGCTCTTAAGCCACCGGCTAAGGACAAATGCGGGGAACTCTTGTGCTCCTTGTGCTATCATCCAAGTAATTCCGTGCTAACGCTGTCGCTCTTGAAAGCGAGGAATCTCAAGGCCAAAGACATTAATGGCAAATCAGGTAAAGTTGTCTATACTAAATTAAAAAAAGAACAATTCATTCTTCTTAAATTCTCAATTAATTCATACTTAAATGATTGTTATAAAATTCGACATTTTTTATTATTTATTTATTGTTTGTATTACTTCCTCTGATATTTAAAATAAAATATTTTTATTTAATATAATATCACAAGATTCAGACTATATTTAAATAAATTATTTTATTTATCAGATCAGAACCTATATTTCTTTATTGCTAATACAATATCACTTTTTCAGATCCTTATGTCAAAGTTTGGCTACAATTCGGTGACAAGAGGATCGAGAAACGCAAGACACCAATATTCAAGTGCACGCTCAATCCAGTATTCAACGAAACGTTCGCGTTCAACGTTCCATGGGAAAAGATCAGAGAATGTTCCCTGGACGTGATGGTTATGGATTTTGATAATATAGGACGTAACGAGCTAATTGGTCGTATACAGCTCGCAGGTATGTTTCTCGAAAATCCTATACTACACCCATTCATAAAAAAAAAATGAATTTCCATAATAACAATCACCAAACTAAACGAAAAAAATATATATATATTTTTAGGTAAAAACGGGAGTGGAGCGAGCGAGACAAAGCACTGGCAGGACATGATAACGAAACCAAGACAAACGATAATACAATGGCATCGTTTGAAGCCCGAGTAAAAAATCGTTCAGAACGATGATCGTTGCCGAGCGTATATAAAAGCGAGTTCGGCTTCTGGAAAAAAGATAAAAAAAAAACGATTCGTTCGAAGGCGGATCACGCGAGGATAACGATAACAATAACTATAACGATGATGATAATGATGAACGCGTTTCGATCGATCATTTTGCATTGAAAAATAAAATCGTCGATACGAGACAAATTACGATAAGATTCGAACGAAAGGAAAGTCTTGTATTTGCATACGTTCGTATAACGAATAGAGAGAGATATATGTGTAAAGAAGGAACATGTACGCTTACTCGCACGGAGTCAGATACATACACGCGTATATGTACACACAGATCTATATATGTATACCATGAGAATCGCAAGAAAAGTAACGGGTGATGAAAAGATAAATTCAAAATAGGAGATGAAGACGAGAAAATGGGATCTGACGTAACGAGCTCGTGTGTGGGCGCGTACGTATGTGTGAGTGTGTGTGTGTAAGAGAGAGAGAGAGAATAAATGATCCTTGATCGTGACGTTAATTGACAGACATGGCCGTGAGACGACGAAACTCTCTTCGATCGACTATTCCCATGAAAGATACTATATAAAAAAGACGAAAAGAGAGAATTTCACATTTCCTTGTCGAATGACATAACGAAGTGAAAAAGAAACGAAAGGGTTAAAGTAAAAAAAAAAAAAAAAGCTGTTATCTTTCTCAGAGGCGTTGTTGACCGTGTTTTGTATTTTCGAAAGTACCGCAGTAACTTTAAAAAAATAAACGAATATTCGTAGACGATTCTTAATGCCCGCGCGTAAAGCCTCTCAGCCCCCTCCCCCTGCTCGCCCCCACCAAAGCCGCTACCAGAGCCCATAAAATGGAGAGAGAGTTTTTAACGCTAAGATACTTTTTATATGAAATAAAATTTTTGCTGCCGAGCGAGTGATCTAATCCCGCGTACGTCATTCTAATCGCTCCATGGCGTCGCTGGTTTTATGACAATTTTAAAAAATTTTCTTTTTATGCTTCTTAAGGGAAATGCAAAACGAGTAAGAAAAAGAGAAACAAATTTTGTAACAAAAGAACGAAGAGCCGTCGGTTGTGAGAAAATTATTATCGAATTTTATATATGATGTTTCCAAAGTGGCTCGCGTTTTCGTGAAAATGTGAATCTCAAAACGGGGATTTGTTTTTTTATTATTATTTATTTATTAGACGATGAGTTTCTTACGTCGAATCAACGAACTTCAATATTAACTATTATATTCCTATTATTAATTTAAAGTTCGTTTTTTGTTGGAAGGATTTCTTTTTTCACAAAATTACGATTTCTAACGCAAAAATAGCGCTTTAACTTTTGTCATTTAATTCGCTCGGACAAAGTGATCGTAAATTTTCGACTGGTAGCTTTAGTAATTGAAGAAAGGTCTGGAGAATAGAAATGCAAAGAGAGAGAAAGAGAGTGAGAGAGAAAGAGCAAGAGATATTTTTGACGAGAAACTTTTGTATCGACGATAATCGCGGCATGATTTCACGGGAGGGGTAGGGGGATATTTCCGTGCGGTTAAATTGTGATCGGTGTACCTTATACACAGTTATTAACAAGATAACAAACAAAAAAATACAAAAACAGAAGAAAAGGAGAGAAGAAAGGGAAGGGAAAAAAATGTCTATTGTTACATTAATACCTGATAGTCTGCTGTTGTTAACAATAATGTAGGTAACCCCCCGACGAATAAAATTCGGTCGCGAACTTTTGCTTGGTACACGCTCCTACAGCGCACACACGGAATAAGGTAAAGATAAAACAGTGAGAGAGAGAGAGAAAGAAGCGATATCCGCGTTAATACGTATACAGGGTGTTTCAAAATTATAGGTACAAATTTTACAGACTAATGGAAATCATTAACAGAGGGACATCATCTTGATAAACGTATGCATAACAATGAACATGTTCATTTTTTTTAAAATAAATTCAAAATTCTATTTTTCGTAAAAAGTACAAACATTAATTGAGATGAATAAACGAAACGTATTCTTATAAATTCTAATTATTTTAATGAAAACTTCCTCGACAAATATGAACAGTCTGTAAAGTTTCTATCTCTAATTAACATACAAAACACGAACCCTGCGTTTAAAGTTTACACCGAAGATTTTTAGAAGACGTAGCGCTTTTCGCCTCGCGGCTCCCCCCCCGCCCCCCTCCATTATCCCCAATAACGATCGATCGAACGACCGTCGTCGCGTGTCTCGGAGATATCAAAATATCGCGGGATATATTCTGTATATGTATATGTATGTATATCGCGGTCACGGTAATATACCAGCACGTTTTTTATCTTCCGCCGGATAATTTTGTCATTTTGTGAGAAAGAAACGGGATACGAAGAAAAATTAGAGAGAGCAAAGCACAACGTAGGTTCGAAAAAAGACAAAACTGACAGGGCAGAATATATGAACGGTCGTTTTCTTTCGAAAGATTCCCCCAAATGAAAAAACTAAAAAGAGAGAAGAGAAAAGGAAATTGTCCATTCCAAGCATATTTTTACAATCCCTCGAGAGTTAGCTTTTTGAATTGTAAACGAAGACAAAATGGCGTTATAGGTTTTCATAAAACCTGAGGATCGAGTAATCTCTCCTGTCGTATATTAAACAAAAACGAGGTTTACTGTGTGCACAGAAAAAAAGGGGTGAGGGATAGAGAGAAAGAGAGAAAGAGAGAATGTGAAAACAAGTGAGACGGCATACCGTAAGGGGTTAGGACGTAAAAAAGTGAATAATTTAATCTACGATATTGAATATATATAATATATGTATGTTTATATATTATATATATTATATATATAGATTATATATACATATATATATAAATAATGTGAGTAAATGGTTATATAATGAATATATTATATATATTATATATATAAAAAAAAGTATTGGAGTAGCACAAAAGATTTAGGTAATATTTGTATGTCGTAGCCTGTATACATTGTATATATATAAGATGGAAAAGAAAAGGAAAATATCGTGGATGAAGGAAGAAAATGTTTTCCCCGGTTTTATCGAGTCGTGCACGTTAAAATGATGGTATTACGTGGTATTACAATATTAGAAGTTTCAAATTTACAAAGTTTCAGAGCCCGGTCGTCGTCGTCGTCGTCGTCTTAGCCGAAAGTTGTTTCCGTGAAGTACGGTTGCTGTTTTAAAAGAGTAAACAAAAAAATCAACTAGTACTACTACTGCTAACTACTACTATTAACTACTACTACTATTATTACTACTACTACTATTACTACTGCTACTATTACTATGTGATTAATTAGTATTCCGTATACACAGGGTGACGCGAAGGAAACGCAGTAATATTGGACGTTCGTATAAACTAGAATCGATTGTAATCGTATATATGTATATATCTAAACGAAAGCTTCGATCGAAGTCATCGATATCGTTCCTTTCGTTTTTCTTTTTTCTTTTTATTTTCCTCCTATCTTTTTTCTTTTCTTTCTTAATGGAAGATCGTGCCAAAAGTATTCGAAATTTTTGTTACTTTAATTACCAAAGACGTAATTTTATTTAGTAACGTAATACATAAATTAATTGAATAAGAATTTAGTAATAAACATTAGGTTGATTAGTTAGTTATATTTTCAATTATTATTATTGCGTATTTTTGAAGCACTTTTAGCACCTTTCAAGCACTGTAATTAAATGATTAATTAAAGCACTTTGAGCACTTTTAATTTCTATTTGTTACGCTTACTAGTTGTTTAATAAATTTCCTGCATTTTAATTTAACACGTTAAATATTAGTCTATTTTCCAATCTAGCTTTACACGCACGTTTTTATTTTCCATTTTCACTTTGATACCGCAAGACAACGATTCGGTAGCTTGTTCGGAGTAGTCCTAGCGATAAAAAAAAAAGTCGTAAAGATGCGTAAAAATCGTGAACGGTGGTTTAGGCCCCGTTTTCTAACCCCCTAGGCTTCTTCTGATCGTGTCAAATCGTTACCATGATTTTAACGTTCGTTACAGACTGGGTTCAACATTTTACAATGCTTAAGTACCTATCGTAAAATATTGCGACAAAAGAAAATATAAAGTGTGTGTTATATAGGGATGCTAATTTATATCGTGATACATGTGTATGTCAAAGCGTAGTTATGTAATAACAACACAACAACAATATAAGAGAGTAACGCAAACAAAAAAAATTGATTATACGTGCATAAGTGGTGGATGATAAATGAAAGAAAGAGAGGGAGAAAGAATAAGTCGATGGGAAAAAAAGGAAGGAAAAAAAAAACAAAATATAAGAGTAGCCGAAATATGGTGGTCGGAAATGTTCGATGTTCAAAAACTTTACATTGCGCAGTTCGAAAATATATTAGTTCTATAAGAGATACGTATAAGAGACGTGGGAGAAGAGTCGAAACGGGTGGCAAAGTTCAGAAAATAGGGGGGAAAAAGCGAGCATACACGCAAACAGAAGGTGCAAACAAAGCAGCAGACAAAAACAAAAGTAAGATTTTAAGAGGAGATAAAACAAAAAAATAAATAAAATAGTTTGCAATAGTAAGAAACGGAAAGTGAAGTGGGCCTTATAACCTATGGATTACGTCGTCAATTGTAAGCAGTTTAAAGAAACAAAAAGATAAAACAAGTAAAAAAAAAACAACACGATAAAGTTTAAACCGTTGAGCATGGGAGAATGACACTTTACTGTCTGAAAAGAACACAGTTATTATTTTTATTATTATTATTATTATTGTTATTGTTATTCGTCATGCAATGTAGTAATATTTTGCGAAATTGATTCATTGTTGCACGTACTTACGTATGCACAACCCGAAAAACTTTTTGGTCAACCTCTTTTAAAACTAATTATTATTATCGATCAGTCGATCGGGGATTTATTAATTGAAATATAATTGCCACAGAAAAAAGAACTAACGTCGTAAGGGTTAAATTTGTATTCCACAATTTTCTTTTTTTCTATCATTGTCTGTTTAATTTTTGCTACAATAGTCGTCGTTTTTCGATACGGAGAGCCTAAACGATAATAATAATAATCATTTGTCTCTCGATTCCCGCGAGTTATTTCACACAAGAGGCTACGTGTTCCCGCAACAGTGAACCAATAACATATCCTTGCGTGTGTATATATATATATTTCATCGTGACACTCCTCGAACGCATCGTACGATTATCGTTAACGATGTGCCTACACGCACGTACACACAGAATAAGACAGACAGACAGACAGGAAGACAACACAAGCACGCACGTACGTACCTACATCGTAAGATCCTTTGGTATATAATATCGTTCTTAAAATAATAGGAAAAAAACCACATGAATGAATAATCTTGCGTTCTCCAATACGATCGATGAGTAGACAATTCTAAAATTAAATTTTCGATGGATGGCTATCTCTATTTTATCACTATTGGGTTTTTTTTTTAAATTTTGAATAAACTTGATCTCTTCTACCACTTGGGAACACGAAAACGTTTGAAAATCAGTCAGATCCAAGCATAAAATACATCTGAAAATTGGGGGGGAAAAGATAGATGAATGTAGATTTTCAGGATGAATTGAGCAAGGATTATGATACATCACATAATTACCGATAATATAATATGATTTCTGATTATTTGTTATTCTTTATTGTAAACTAATTACAGCTCGATCGAACAGATTGGAAACGTAATTTATTTCATTCATGACGAAGGACGAGTGAATCCTTTTTGTAGTCGCATTTTTCGCTGTTTGTGATAGTAAAACGACAGTTCGGTTCGACGAATCACCCGACGAAGATATAATATAAATATATATATATTGTGTATTTATATATATGATATATATATAGATATATTTTTTCGCCTTTCTTGGCCGCTTCTTAGGAAGGCGCCGAGCGTCTTATTTCATGAAAGTCATCGAGCTCGAGTTCTAATCGCGTGTAGAATCAGAGCTCGAATCACATTAAACTACATACATACATCTACCTGCATAATAATATTGTTCCACAGAATCACGATATTTTTGCTGCGCAATGGGTTAACGAAATGGTGTTGAGCGAGAGAGAGAGAGTGAAAGAAAGAGAGAGAGAAAGAGAAATATAGAGATAGATAGACACGTAGCTAGAAGAAAGTGAGAGAGAGAGAGAGAGAACGGAAGAGTGAGAGAAAGAAACAAATGCGGTTAGGGTTAGCGTCTAACGAAGATTATCTATTTCCAATACGCTACGTGTAAGATATGTCTTTCTGTATGATTAAATTAAGCTACTCAAGCGAGTGCCGTGTAAAGCTCTCCTAGACGTCTCTTATGTCCGTTAATTCGTTCAAGAAAATTTAGATAAGGTTTCAACCAAAGAGGAATATAGAACGGAACTGTTCGCCACGGCGAGCCTCGGGATCTCGCTCATTCGAATAAATCTCTTTTTTAGTCGTACTTTTTATATTCATCTTATCTTTTTTCTTTTAATGTTCTAGTTTATAAAAAATAGATTTTTGGGGTATTTTTTTCTAATTTTAACATTTCGTTTACTTACTTTGGAAATATTTTTATTGTCTTTCTAGGGAGGAAGTGAACTGACGATTAGAGCGTTAAAAGAAATAAGGATCGTTTAAAACGAGTTGTTAATTAAACAAATTTCTTTATTTTATGCAAGTTCTCTTCAAAGGCCTATAAATGTTAAGTCTGAATTGAGAAATTGCGGGGAATGTGTCCCGTTGGGAGAGAAATGCCCCAGAATTAAATTTTTTATAAACTAGATTATATTTTCTGAAACAGTTTTCATGCATTTACTATTACGTTTGATGATACGAGTCGATGAAACTTCGATGTCGTCTATTCTCTCGTGATCTATCAAATTAGCGATCGTTCTTAGCTACGGTAACCCGTAGAAGCTAGTTTAGAGTCCTTAATACGAAACTGATCGATTCGTATCGTAGATTTTCTTCTTCTTCTTTTGGATCTATATTTTTGACAATTATTAATATTATTATTTATGTATCATCGTCGTTGATCATCGCGATTCCCGAGAACGGCTTTCTTACGTGATTTTTTAACGCTGTTGTTGTTATTGATATTGGATCGACAAAAGTTTTGGTAGATTTGCATGAACGATTGTCAGATGCTCGGTAAAGTGGAAGATTATCGAAAATCCTGAAAAAGAAGAAAAGCGAAGAAAGGCATTTGGATAACGAATAAAGATACAAGGTGTCCCGTAAACCGTGGTATAATCGAAAAAAGGAAGTGATACTTTCGAGAAAAAATATAGATATTGATAATGTAGAAAACAAAATTAGTTAATTTATAATTTCGTTTGAAAAAAAAGGATTATCAATTTTGAATAAAAGTCCTACGGATATGCGAGCAAATATTTATATTGTACAAAGTTTGACGAATCGTGTGTTCTTGTATGTTATAATAATACATGCTCGGAATATAACATTTAAAAAAAAACTTATTAAATAAATAATACAAATGTTAGATCAGACATAATGTATTTTTTTTTTTTTTGATTCTGCAATCAATATTAAAAATCGATTTTATCGATAACGAGTCTTCGAAGAATAACAAAGTATTCTCCTACATTTTATACTTACGTATTTTTGTCAGGAGGAATCATATCCCTCTGCGACGATTTTCGGGACATCCTGTGTATAACAAAACCGACAAAGATTTTCTAGTTTTTTTCGTGAGTTCGTCGATAGCCACGGCCGACGATCTACGCGAAAATACGTATTTAAATACATAGGCGTGTATGTCGTGGCTCGCAACGCATATACACGTTTACGCGCGTACATGGTAGTTTTTGTTAGCAAAAAGGCTGAAGTATTATAGTTGCTGGCGAATGTAAGTAGTGTAATTGTGCAACCGTGCGTTCGCGGATTATTAGCACTCACGAACAACGCGCACACGAATACGGTACGAGCTGTTATTTCATGCGAGTGTCCCCTTTGCTAAATGCATATCCTCGTCGTTCGTTAATTAAATGATTGATTTTTTTTGTAAAAGCGAAAGAAACAAAGGGATCGACGGTCGATCGCAAAAAAGTTAGACAAAATTGAAGATTCTCATTCTCGAATTTATTCCAAACGAAACGTTTTCTATTCGACGAGAAAATGATTAATCTCTTCGAGGACACTTATACGATAATTAACCCTTTGTACACGTCATTTTTTTATCATTTCTTCGTTAAGAACTGTCTTACTTTGTTTTAACTGCAAAAACTATACATCAAATATGTATGTCTTAAGAGTAAAAGTTCAAAGGGTTAATTAATTAATTAATAATGGCTAATGACTGCGTTTATGGCTATTATACTATTTTTTATATATTCTCAATGCTTCTCGACTTCGTTTTTTATTTATTTGATTACCGATTTAACCCATTTGCAAAAACTAATGTTGTTAAATCCTATGTTCGATGCAAATGGGCTGAAATTAATAAAATATAATAACACGAATACTGTATTTTTTTTTTTTGTTATTGAAAAAAATAATCGTCCCTGTAGAGATTAATTGTTTTAGAAACATTGGAAACGTGATCCTTCGTCGATTCGTCGAAGGGAAAGCGTTTCGAGGCGTCGTCGTCGTCGTCGCGTACGGGAAAAGATCGATGATTTAATTTTGTCATGTGATTCATGCCGCGATCACGCAAGATTCCTAACCGCGTCGCAAGCTTCGGAAAACCACGAATCTCTTGACGATATCTTTCCCAATCGGCTTTTAACTTCTTCATCTTTTTACTTTGTCTTACACACATAAAACACGGGAGAACGAAAATTACGAAAAGGAACGACCGGAAGTATTAAAAGGAAGTTACAAAAGTATTTCTCAAAGGGAAGTCTAGAAATATCGTTAGAATTACAGTCGACACGTGCCAAGTGCAATTTTCGATTGCATTGTGCAAAAAGATAGCGAAACACCTTCCCCGTTGATCGTTATATTTTTTCCTATGTTCCACACACATATACACATACATACATACAGATATACAAAGGTTACACGTATTGTTTCATTTCGAGGTTTAAAACGTAGGCGATCCGTGTCGTCCATTTTGCATTTGTCGGAGGCAAGAAAGAAGGAGAAAGTTTTGAACACCGTTTGACCCCATAACATGTAAAAAAAAAACGGCTTGAAAGGTCGAAACGATGTTATGTATTTAAATAAAAGATCCTCTGTTTGAAAAAAAATATATATAAGAAAAATAAGAGATTTCTTCTGCGCCTTTATCGAATCCGAGAAAGAGAACTTCCAAAATTCCTTTCCTTTGCGCACAGACGGAATTCTTATTCCAATAAAAAATGTTAGGTTTGTCTAAAAATATTCCATTTACGATAAAGAGTCAATCCTTCTAAAAATTCCTTAACCCTCATATATGTACCACTCAACTTTATGTCAAGACTAAGAGCATTTTATCAGGCTATATTTAGTTTATTTGTCTACCATTTAAAAAAAAAAAGAGGGAAGGGTTAAGGTAACAAATTGAAATTAACTATATTTTCTTTACTAATTAGTACCATTATATATAATAAATCATTTGCCAGAATTATAGATGGAGCAGGAAGAGTGTGTATGGAAAAATATATTTTTATTTATTTACTCTTTTCTTTACCGTCTATTCACGGCAATAACAGTAGGTGTATAAAAGTAGATAACAAAATTTTAGGACGACATACTAATCACGTTCGTAGATTCCAACAATTTCGCTACAGTAAGAGCGAGCTTGAACGAGATGTCTCTCATTGAAAGACGACTTTTTATGCCGGCATTGTGTAAGGCCAAGTTGTACAGATCGGCGTAAAACTAAATTGGAAAAGAAAAGCAATGAACCAATAATCATTTATGTCAGTGTAAATATACCAACGAATGACTTGTCATCGATGAATGACCTCTTTGAAATATATTTGCGCCTTAAAGTATGTGACTGATCCTTTTATACTCGAATACAGTCGGTAAGGTAGATTTCTCATGTTAAGTAAAGTTTATAAGTAACAAAAAAAGTGAATAACCCTTCATAATTTTGATCAGTCATTCGCTAGTTCTTTCACTGTACCTTAAAATTTTCAATAAAGTATAATATTTCTTTAATTTTTTCACCTTTGCACTAGCACCATCTACTGGCTCGTTGGAAAATTCCGGACTGACCTCGGTACAATCTACGGCCATCGTTTTAGAAGGCGTCACTAACAGTGTGACGTTCGTACGCTGCAAAGATTTAAAAGAAAAATGGTAAAGTGAAATTTACATATTTTTTAAAATATATTTTATAAATCTATAGCATTTTTTTAATTACTATATAGTATCTATAGTAGGGATGGAGACGCATAAGGCCTATAATAACCACAAACCAGGTTTTTATACAGGGTGGAACAGGGGAACAACTTCATATGCGAGACACGTGTATACCGATATGTATTTAGCATCAGCTGATCGAGCTTCCGAGCGTACTGTAAAACTAATCTCTCACATTAAATTACATTAATTATTGATATAGTTTATCATAAAACACGATTACTCCCTAATAGAATGATTCAGAAGAATACCAAATTTTCTTTTTATCGCATTATCAAATAATGAACATAGATTTACAAATATTAACATATTAAAATTAATCTTACGTTTATTCAGTAAATCATCATAGAAACTTCATTACCAAATGCTATACTTATTTGTGTATGTATGCAATTGTAATATAAAATATGTATTGTAATGTTAAAAAAAAAAAAAAATAGGAAATGTAATTACTTATCTAGTTTAACATCTATATGTACATAAAGAATACGATAACTCCGCATTTCGATTTATTATCATTACAGTCACAGAATCTGATTACACGAGTTACAACAACGTTGCGGAAAATAAAATCGTCGTGAAGCTCGATCAAGGTTAATTTTAATACAAGGACGCGTACGAGATACGAGGCATCCTAATCGCATCGTAATCGCGATACGTGAATGCGAATTAGAAAGAAAATTGCGATAAAGTCGTTGAGCAGAAGAAGAAGACGGGGAAAGGAAAGAAATTTTCTGATTTTCTAATTTTCCATTACCTGTTTGGCAACGCATCCGTGAAGCTCCTTATATTGTAATACGATCTCGCGTGGATTTCTCGTAACGTTCCATCTGGACCAGGAGAATGTATAGGCCGTACATAGTAGACCCATGCATTCTTGCAAGTGGCTCTCCGCGACCGGATGCTTCACCGGAAGTCCTTTTATGTAGCTTGCCGCGTCCCGTTCCGGAAATAAATCGCATCCACCTTCTCGCATTTTCTGACGCATAGAAAATTCGAATGTAACGGCAAAATTCTTCGAGTTCACGCAGTTTCGTGCAAATTGTGAATAATTATTAGATTATTCGTAGTAATTGTACGAGAAATTAACGCAAATCGAAGATTTTTCGAATGATTTGAAATTCTTTTAGGGTTTCGTATTTTTGAAATAGTACACGTACCTTTATCGTTTTGTATTTTGTTTTCAAATAGCATCATTTGTCAATGAAATATCGTAAGTGATATATGCTGATGATTTATGTTCATACATATGTATCCTAGTATCATCGATTTGCTGATGAACGCGGTCGAATATGGAAAAACACATTTTTGCTAATGATCAGGGCTATTGATTCTAAAAATAGATTTACGATACTCTGCGAAAATAATTACATAGGAAATATATCTTTCTAATGCACTGCACCGATTAGACAAAGTACCTACCTTATTTAAAAAAAAAAGTAAAGAACTTTACCGCAGTTATCGAAAAGTCGATGATATACGAGTACGGATGTAGACAGAATGCAAATAATTTTCCGTTAACGCAAATACATGTATCCGGAAATAAACCGAATAATTAATCTATAATTGAATATCATCCATTAGATCAGAAATGTATACCAAATTATACTTTATGAGTAACCATATATTCAACCAGTAACCCAAATAGAATGGGTTTCAGTAATCTCCAAGATAATGCACTATTTTTATTTCGTTTATTTAATCGATTTCATTTGATCATAAACGCTATCTCCTATTAACTATAACATAATATATTATATTATGTAAGTACAAGAATTGTCAGATATAGCTCACTAATATGAAGTTGTATAACAATTTCTAAATTACTTTTACTATCACTAACCTCATACTGGTGAGCTATGTTTGTACAAATGCCTATTAAAACTTCCCTTTTGAAGAGTATTATCAATCCATAAAAAAGAAATAGTCCGTAACGATAAATTATTAGCACTTCGACTTTTCCATGAACTAATGAAAAGTCAATGGTATTAGATAGGAATGCGCTTTGATAAGAAGAACGTTAAGTTTAACGGATATCGCGACTCGATCGAGTTATTCGAATTCGACTTGTTCTCGTGATTAGCATGGAACCGCGCCAAGTGAGCGGCGCGGCCTAATTAGGAAAGTTCTGTTTTATCTCATTTCCCCTCGTCTCGTAAGGGGTACGAGAAAGACGAACTTTCCGAAATTCGGAGCCCTCTGTTTGCACGTCGCACTCTTCGTTATACTCACGTCTATTAGGATATGCAACTTCATGTATTCGCCGACGATATTTTGCAGGGCCGACGACGTGCCGCCAGCCAATGAATTCAGACATACAAAATCCTCCTGTGAAATTTCATTCGAACGATCGACTGATAATTTTGATCGTTCAAAAAAAAAAAAAATAGTAAAATATAATCGAATCTTGTTCTATCTACTACAGAAACTTGTTTCCATACCCTAACTACGAACTCTGCCTGCACGGTAGCGGCTGTTACGTTAAGAACGACACCACCACGACTGTTCCTTCCCATTTCCGGCTTAAGTTCCCAACTTTGGAATGGAAGATTAATAAACTTGCATGCAGCTAGACCGTGAATCCCCATTCTACCAGTACGAAAGGTGATCTGCTGTTTCTCTTCGTTGTATTTTATGTCGTGCACATCCTGCGTGGACCAGATTCCCTTTTCGGAGATCCAATGGGCAACTAATGGTGGCTCGAACCATAAAACCGTGCTGGGTAATCTGAAAGAAACTTTTACGATTTATTTTAGGTCAAGAAAGATCGAAATTCGATAATTTCGTTAACTAACTTGAGGGTGACCAAAGCTAGTGCCTCCATCGCGGTTTCTAAAGCTTTCATCTCGGCTTCGATCACTTCCGGCGTTCTTTCGGAAGACTGTATTGGTGGTGGTGGTTTGTAAGGCTTATGAAAAGGTACGTGTTTCAGTTCTTTCGGAATTTGTACTGTAACGAAAAAGGAGCAGAGTATAGTTTGGGGATTTCGTTCGGTTGGACACCTTCGATATTCAAACGTGCATTACAGGTGGTAAGGAAGATCTCTCGACGCATATCCTTTGGCTGGGGCGGCTGATAGACCAAGTCTATGTGATATATCCCACCTAGGATTTTGTACTTTCGTAAATTGATCTCTGTTTTCTCGCATCGAGTGAATAAAAGCTTTCTGACTTCTTTCCGAATTTCCTCTGAAATTAAAGGATGCAATATGGGATAATCTTCTATGAAAAAGAACGATTCTCTATGCAAGAATCTTAAAAAGTGTAGCCTTTAAAAAAAGATTGTTTACAAAACAGTATTTGCTCCCTAACATCAAACAGGTTTCCTTAATAACATTATTTCCCTATCATTAAAAATAAACGAGATATTCAAGGTGGTCAAGTTAGGTAGGACACCCTGTACATAATAGTCTGTCAAAATGTTGAGAAAGGACAGGGACAAAGGATTAAAGGTGGCTACAGACCAAAACCGCATAGCCCACCGGGTTGGGTAGGACAGTCATCACTCTCGTAGCGATTATGAATTAAGCTTTAAAGAACTTATATTTCTTGGAATTCATTCTAAATTCATGGAATTCCCAACCCCCTTCCCCGAGTTTCGTCTTGGGAAAATCTATCCGAAAGACAAATTGAACGGATGTCGCGAGCGATATAACCAAAGGCGAGTACCTTCTTTCAACAAAATGACTTCATTCGGAGTCGGCAAGTACGGTAGTGGTTCCGTTTCCTGTTCCGATTCCGGTCTCTTCGTCCGGCCATACTGGGCACCGGCTCTCCTTCCTCTCCTATCGGATCTTATCGGAACGACTGGTGCCGGATTCTCCATCTTCCGGAGTAAAGCTCTTTTCTCTTCCAACCTCAAACGACGTCCCTCGACTTGTTCCTCGCGTATTTTTTGCTTCGTCTCGTACTCGTCCGTACAGAAACCAAGAATATCTAACACACCGAGTGGGGGAGAGAGAGAGATTAGGGAAAACGTATTGTCTAGAATTTTTAACGGATTTCCCGTTAAAGAAAAATCGAAGATGGTTTCCTCACCCGTCTTCATTCGATATTCCTCCGGAATTTCCGGCATGACGTAGGAGGTTCCCGTATCGCTATAGTGATCGTAATCTAGCCACAATCCGCGAATGGCCATGCAATAGCAATCAATGTCCATTGGCATCTTTATCGTTAGATCGATTTCCGCGAAATGGACCTCGATCGATTTTCTGTCAAACGTCACGATTATTAGACGAATTCTTTGTAATTCGTTGTTTTATTTGTTGAAAAGATAATTTGACATTCAGTTAGGCTATTTAATTTTATTGAACGACCAGACACCTGTGTCAGGTTGTCTAACTGGGAGAAAAAGGAAAGGTTCGATTCCCCCCTTTTTTTGAAATAATTATCAAGATAAAAAAAACCAAGTGGGCGTACCTATCTTTCTCAGGAATTTCTTTAATACTGATCGGAAGCTTAATGAGCGTCCACATACAACAAACAAGATGCCTCGATTCCTTGACGTAAGTCGCATTCTTTAGATCAGCACGGAGCATGTCTTTCTCGATCTGACGCAAAAGTCGATAACAAGCTTGGTCTATCCAATCTTGCAACTTCTTCCTGAAACCTTGCCTAATCTATTTTGAAATCGCGCCGATGTGCTCGCTCTGCGTATTGCTCCTGTCTACTCACCGCTTTACATTCCTCCACATAGTCGGCCGATCTTGTTAACGAAAAATTTATGATCTCGTGAAGCTTCGATAAAAGCTGAAAAATTTTCACAATTATCTCGTTTTTTTGATTAATTATTCAACGAACTTTTTTTTCCTCCTCAATCGATCGATCATGAATTGACATTATTACCCGGCAATTTTAAACACATCATCGTTTTTTCTTTATAAAATGTTTAGATTTTGCAGACATCCATCGAAATAAATATTAATTATTTCATTTACATTTGACTTTTGTTACGTAAAACTTGACACGTGTTTTATTATACTAGTGTTCTGATTGTTATTTAACATATGATCAGTTCACCAATCTCTGGCAATTGGACAGGTGTCAGAAAACAAATGGATAAAGGGGAGTAAGACCTACGTATTGCACGACTTCACACTTTCTCACGACGTTGTCCATGTTCGCATTCGTATCTTCCAGCGACCAAAGAAACATGAATGTATTCATGTCGGATAAGTTAGCGGCATCCGGTAAACCGTCACACGTCAAGTACATAATCCACTGAAATTTAACGCATTCTCGTATATTGCTTTTATTTTTGGGAAGAAATTATTGTATTTATAAGATACGATCGAATGAAGCCGTTGAATGAATTTTTTTGTTATGGATCAATGTAGTAGTTCATGTATACTTATGGTATCAATCGGTTACTATAATAATTTATTTATTAAGCTATCAAAATTTATATACAGGGTGCAAAAAAATTTTATGTCATGGCTTAATGTTAGACCAACTTGTTATATAGGTTGAGTGAATAGGAACTATTATTTCAAACGACTCGTTTTTAATAAATTGTGTCAAGAAATATATCTTAAAAAATATCAAAGATTAACAACAATTCCGTACGTCTTGTAAAGTTTTTATAAATTCAACATAATTCGATGCAAGCTGATACAACCAACAGATAACGAGTTATTTAAAAAAAAAATAGTTCTTATTGACTCACCTTGTAAATTATTTGCCAGGTGCTTATCAAAATTTATGCCAAAAATCTGCATCCACGTTACTCATTTCCAATATACCTAAGCAACCTTGGTTGCCTTCTCTAAAGAATATTTCAGCGTTCCAAAAAAAACAAATTAATGAGAAAGCGAGAGTACCTTTATTATCATTAATTTAATTCCTAAAAAATCACGCTTACGTTTTCCTCCTCCTCGGTCGCAACAACATGATCCATGAACGCTTTTTTATTTTCGTAAATCGCAAACCACGTTTTCTCCAATTGGATTTTGCGCATCCCTGTTTGGCTCTCTTCCAATAAGATCTCCTGCTCGGTATTGTACTTTTCCAAACGAATTTCTTCTTGAATATCCTTTATCAATTGTAATCTGAAATATTCGACAGTCTTGCTATACCCTTCTTCAAAACGTCTCTATTAAAAATAAATGTAAAAAAACCCACACGCATCCTACGTATATTCTTGAAGTATTCTTCTTAAATTCAGTAAAATTTAATCCAAATAAAAATAATTTCCAACATAAAGAACAATTGTCCAAAAATATCTACCTTTCCTCCTCATTCTTAAACCTCGGCTTGGTAACTTGAATGTAACTCTCGAAGAAAATAATCGACTTTAACGAGCCGCTTAGCATCATTATAATTTGTTTCTTTATATATCACCGAAAAAAAAAAGAAATATAGCAAGAGAGTGCAAGAGATCGTTTTAAGACGATCGCTTTGGGGGCTTCGAAACTAGACTGAAACTCATCGAGATTTACAGTGTGAACGTAGGGGATGATGGTGTCGGGGAGAGGTGCACAGGGGGTTTGCCGAAGTAGCTTCGAAGGAAAGTGGGTCGAAAGCGAGTTGCATAGATAAGGGATGGAATTCTGCCAAACTCATATTGCTGCGCGCGCGTACTTTTATTCTCGCGTTTGGCTATACGGGTAGACCACAGATTCGAGAAACGCGTTATCGGAACACGTTTTTGTACCGTACACGATTACCGTTGAATTATAATCGCCAGCAGGCGCGTGCCGAGGGGCACGCGAGTCCGACAAATTCTAGACACGTTTTTGCGATATCAAGAATGTATAATATTTTTTTATTCTTCCGTATCATCTCCGAGTAAATGCTCGTACGAGAGACGATTCGTAATTTTTTATATTACCAAAAAAGTGTAGAGACTTTATAATATTATGGAAATTATGTGGGACGTTCCGGTGATTATCAAAATGATGCCATTTTATTTTAATTTTGTTTCTCATCTGTATATAACGGGTAAACAAACTTTCCAGAGATGATTCATTTTGACGATTGCACTTTTGTCATATATTTTTATGTTTTTATTAATATTCTAAATATTTTTTTTTTTTCTCAAGTTACCTTATTCTCTCTGCTTCCTCGGCCGCGGCTTCGGCCTGCTCCCTCTCCAAAGCTCTTCTTGCTTTCTTCGTCATCTTCTTCTTCTTTTTCCCATGCGAATTCGCTAGCTAATAAAGCGATCGGGAAGGGTAACTAGTGATTGCATTTTGCTGTTGCAAGGCTTTCGGATGAACGTGATGTACCTAGAAAAAATTGTTCACGAAATTAATGGTCGATGTTTTTTTTAGACATTCGGACGAAATGATAAGGATCGAAGGATAACCTGATTGCGTATCCATTCCCGCAGCTGAAACGTACGGAATGCGAGAACTCGTTATTCCATCTGTGCGATAATCGGTTTTAATCCTCCGTTAGTTACACGAAGGGTAATAATTAGTGGGTTTGATCAAGGAATCGATGGTGATAGTGAGATAGAGAGGGTATTCCTAAATTGCGGGCAATTTTCTCGAATTATCGATTCACGCGAGGTCAAAGGGCAATTTCCTATCTCGCGAAACGTAGGAATCGTACGCGAAGTCTCGGAGCATCCATGAAATTACGATAAATCGTACGTAATTGTGTGAGAAGAAAAAAAAGTAGTGACAAAGAAAAAGGAAATAGAAAGCAAAACGAACGCAACTTCGAGCTGTCCGTGATGTCGATTCTTCTTTCACTTTTTCCTACTTCCAATTCAACTGACGTCACTAAGAGAGACAAGAACAGAAAAAAAGAAAGAAAAAGAAAGGATGAAAGAAAACGTAAAGAAGAAAAAAACTGTCACTGCGTTTAGACCTTCGACCTTACGTGGTACAAAGTCGACAAACGATCGATCGATCCGAAATATTGTTGGGACCGGGTAAAAAAGGACTGACTCTTGCGGTTTCATATAGTCATGGTTATAAAATATTGTAAATATTAACGAGTGTGATAATATATACTATGAAATAAATAAAATAAGGATAAGACGAACATCTTAACAATTTAAGATAAATTTCGTTCTGAGAATCGAAATAAACCAACTTTCTTAACTTTGATACTTTTTGATGTTGTGAATATTTCGGGACTCGCTCTGTTAACTATTATAATTTTTTAAAATTGTAATCATCGTGTAAATACTAGGGCAGAAGCACGGGGTAGTATCCTGGGCTTCGGTGGTTCCCACTTGAAACCAATACTAGGATCCTCCTCGTATTCATCGTGCGTGGCATAAAATTCACGCAACGAGGCATCATCTTCTTCCGTATCAGACGTCTGTCTTCTTCTTCTTCGTCTTCTACCTCTTCTAAGTCGTACCTTTTCTAGGTCGTCTCTGCGAAAACGATGGATCACGCCATCGATCTCTATCAATATTTTACTCTGTTCGTCTCTCAAAAAATCGTCAAAAAAAAAGTAGATGGATTAAAAATCTTGAAAATAATGGCAGGATTATAAATAAGGTCTTCTAAGCAGAAATGTGTCGAAAAAAATAAAAATAAACCTCGAAAATATTAGAAACAATGGCAAGAAAGATAGACAAGATGAGAAAAAATGTAAAAAAAATTTGAGACACTCCAGACGAACGTTCGAAACTATAAATAACTAAGGTATGAATATTAAAGTGACGGCGGACACATAGATAGGATCGTTCCACGTCATTGTCTTCGAACGCTGAAGCGATTCGATGTTTCGCGTGAAGTAGTGTCACACAATGGACGTTATTTGCCGCGGGTCTTCCAAATTCGATGTCGTTCGTTGTTGCACTCAAAAATAATCAAATGTTGTCCAACCGGTTTAATTTCCTTCGAAGATATTTGCATATCCAAACAATCGTGCGTATTTCCTGTCGATTTCGTCGTTTCAGCGACTCGATCGAAATGTTTTTACATAGGCCGTTCCTTGTAAACGTCCAACGATCAACATCCATTAAATATCCATATCGAGTGCTCGACAAATTGACTTTGTGAAAAGCTATTAATGTATAACCGAGCACCGGCACTAGTTATTGAACGTGTCTCTTTCTATAGATAACTCGACGAAGTACAGTGTTTGAAGTACAATCTTCTGTGAGGATTTATGCTTCATCGAACACTTTTCTTTTCCTTTCACCGTTATTACCTAATACGTCCTGGCGAAATTTGAGAAATCACATCGCTCGAACTCGTCGATTCTTCGACAACATTTCGATCGGATAAAATCATCTCAAGATGTTGTTCGGCGTCCATCTAACGAATGAATCAATATATTTCTTAAGAAATATTTAAATTATCGACTCGATTATTATAAAAAAATATAGTATCTACGCATCGTCGAAAAATTCAATAAACATTTTATTCGGGATGAATCACGAAATTGGAATACCTATAGATTAAGTCTCTCTTTTCTTAGAATGAAAAAGTAATTGAAAGAATCCAAAACAATATAAAATAAGCGAACGATCGAGGGGTTGAAGTTGAATTAAAATGTTTATATATAATCCTTTTCAGGATTTATTATTATCAAATCCTAAGTCAATTGTAGAACATGGTGAAAAATTATTCGCACTGTTACACTACACCCTACTTTTGTATACAAAAGATATACAGAAAAAATGCTACTTCAAATGTAAAAGAATGTACATAATTCAATAGAAAAGTGCAACAACACGTTTCTAATGCGTCATGTGTTTAACATATAACAATAACGAGTTCATGGATGCTTACTTTCTCCGCTATTGCTTTGTTTTCTATTCGTGACACCTTAAAATGAACTATACAGGGTGTCCGATTTTAAGTACGCCAGTCGAAAAGTCAAATCAACTTTTCCGAAATTCGACCTAGTTGATGAGTTATTAACTAAGAAAGATCAGTCAATCACTTGAACTTGATATTAGGCGAGAGGTGAAACGGTAAAGGTAAAATAACATTATGTACTGTTGTTCGTCTTTGATTTTCATGGAATTCTCTTCCTATCGCTTCGTCTCTCGCTTATTATCTAATCCATACTTGTCCATATATAGATTTCGGCTGGGGAACTTATAACCGGACACCTTGTATAACCCATTCCGAATCCCGTGACTGACCCCATACATATAAGTCCTATAGATATGCATATATATGCATATTACTTATATCCGGTTCTTACTCTGTTGCTCCGGCAAACAGCTCTTATTTGTGATCGAATCGTGGATAATCGAGACGTACATATTTATAACATACCTACTAGGAAATTTCCTTCAAATTTAATTTATAATCCAACTCGTCAAGATTCGCCGTTTAGTATCAAGATAAAAAAAAAATATAATGGATTTCGTTATAGATTTTAGTCATTACCTTTGATCGATTTCACGCTTTCGAAAATTGATGATTTTATTACTTTGACAGTTATACAGTCGTGAAGGGATACGTGAAAGAGATGAAGTTGCCTATGAAGACTCTCGAGATTTTTCGAGTATCGAGAGGGATCAACGAGAAAGAAAATACTCGCGGAGTTTAATTAACAATGAGCTGTCCTGGCATATAAATGTACAAATATGGCAGCGTTAAAAGAGATAATAACGAATGAATCGCAGTAATAATTTCATCTCTCTCTCTTTCTCTCACACCCACACTCGTATTTTCGCTTTCCTTTTCTTTTACCGGAATTTACTACCATCGTACGCGAATAAACGAAGTACTTTTAAACGACACAAAAGATAAGAGACTTAATCATCGGACGTTGTTTGCGACGAAACCACGAGATTTACGCAATCTCCATTACTTTTTCTCTCGAACACGATTTGAAAGCTTTTCCAGAAGAACAAAGAGAACGATGGATCGCATCGATGCGAGCGTGATGACATAATTAGCATTTATTGACCCTTAGTAGTCCAAAAAGGAAATGAATACCAACCTTTTATCCAGTTTCTTTCTTTATTTAGACAGTTATTATAAATGAAAAAATAAAAGAAACAAAGGATAAATTAGAAAAGAAAGTATTTTCTTTGGAAAATCTTTACAATCACTGTCGAGTGTGACTCGACGAAAATGATTTTTATGGCACTACTTTTTGTACTCGGGGATTTTTATTTTATTAATAGAAAAATTTTCGAAAGAAGAATCTGGAACGATTTGATCGATCGTTCAACTCGAATAAAAGAAAAAAAATCTCTTTACCGATTAACGTATTATCGCTGATCATATGGGAATCGATAGATGCACGAACGTTGGAGGCATGCATATGTAACACTTTGCTCCCTGAACTTGAGGAATACTTAAAACAACGATCCGAGACCGATGTCACTTCCTGTGCCGCTTCGATATAGAAACTCATTCGTTTCTTCACCTCGGTCGCAAAAACTAGATTGTACGGTGACGCGAAGTGCCGAGTGTTCGTCAACTTTTGGAAATAATCGGATTTGTTAATCTCGATTACAACGTTTTGTGTCCCGAGTTAAAGACGGTTTGAACGTGTGTTCAAGGTGCGAGGAAATTAAAAAATCGTTATTATTTTTTATATTTTCTGTTCGGGCTTATCGATTTCACGGTATTCGAAATTTTCAAATTTCATTCTTCCAACGTTGCTTCCAGATGAAGGACAATATGGACACTGAAGTATTAAACATACCAGAGTTTTATGCTGGACGCAGTATCTTTATAACCGGTGGTTCCGGCTTCTTGGGAAAAGCATTCATAGAAAAATTGATGCGTTCGTGTCCTGATTTTAAAGAAATATTTCTACTGATGCGGCCAAAGAAAGGGATGTCTATCGATGAGAGGCTTCATAAAATATTATCATCACCGGTGAGGATTCGTAAATATAACGTATAATAAAGATATTGGGAATGTTATTTTTCATTCTTCGCCATGCAAATATAGCAATTCGTGATTCATTGATCTTTTTGAGAGGATAGAATTTCGAGATTGCTAAATGTAATCTTCGAAAATCCCCTTTAAATACTAAAACAGAGAATTATTTTCTACTTCAAGTAAATGCTATAAAAAATTCACCAAACTGACGAGTCATTTTTTCAGCTTTACGATAAAGTAAGAGAAACGAATCCCTCCGCCTTTAAGAAACTAATTCCCGTGTTGGGTGATGCAGCAAAGGAAGGATTAGGATTAGATTCTATCCAGAGGCAAGTGCTTACCGATCGGGTCTCGGTAATATTTCACGTTGCCGCGAACGTTCGATTTGACGATAGTTTACGAGACGCTGTCTTCGTCAACACAAGATCCACTAGAGACATTTGTATACTCGCTGGAAGTATGAAGAAATTAGTGGTGAGTTTTTAAACAAAGAGAAGAATTTTGAATAAATAAGAGGTCCAGATATGATAAGAGATGTTTGATAATTCAAAAATGTTCCCTCTTTTTAATATTTTTAAGGCTCTCCTTCACGTTAGTTCGACTTACGCACACGCTGACAGGCACGTTGTAGAGGAAATCTTCTATCCATCTGATGTGGACTGGAGAAAAACTATAAAGATTGCAGAAAACGTCGATAACAATTTATTGAAGATTTTAACTGCAAAGTATGCTTTATTTTGTCACATTGATCTTAACCATTTGCACTCCTTCAAATCTATTGTTTAAACTATACCATAAATTGATGAAAATATATATTTCAAAGACCTCAACTTTTATTAAAATACGAAAAAACATTTCAATATTCACTAGTTTCCAACCAATGAATAACAATGCGTAATTAAGATCGAACTTTCATCGTTTTCCTGTGTTTACTGTGTTCGTAGATACTTGGGAACGACACCAAACACTTACACTTTCACAAAGAGGTTAGCTGAGAGCGTGATTAATGATTATTCCGATCGATTGCCTTGCGTCATCGCCAGACCGTCAGTAGGTATGTATTGTTATCAATTTAACTATAATTGCAATCAAAGAGTTCGAGGGCACTGGAGTTCAAAATACCGATCAGTTACACCTAATTATGTATACATATTTTCTGCGTCATAGTTATATCGACTATAGAGGACCCAATAGCAGGATGGTTGGACAATTTTCATGGTCCTACAGGTTTGATGGTCGGTGGTGGCAAGGGAGTATTGAGGACCATTTATGCGGACCCAGATATAGTAATGGATTACATGCCCATTGATGTGGCTATTAAAGCTATGATAGCAGTTTGCTGCAAACGTGGACGAGTCACGTAAGTTCGTCTACTTGTATTATTACACTTTATAAATCGCTATAATCGAGATGTCGAAGGAATTTTAATTAATCGAGGTCCCCATCAACCTCTTCGAAGATCCCTCTTCGAATTTCTATTACTAGAATATGGTATAGTTTCGTATTTAAAATGATGAGATGTCAAAGAGATCGCATTGGCAGTTGTACCACGTGAAAAAATTATTAAAATTTGTTTATCACGCGTTGTTCAGTTTAATGTGAAATTATTCTTTTGAAACAAAAAGAAATTGTTAAAAATGATGATTGAATGCAGGTTAGCAAAGGACCCATCGTTGCACATATACAATTGTGCGTCGAACAACTTTTCGACACTTTCAATGAAGCAAGTAGTCGCTGTATCCCTAAAACAAAATGAAACAATCCCTTTGGATTATTGCATCTGGCAGCCGAACACGCAGGTTACGAAATGTTACTACTACTTTTACATCAACATGCTGATCTTTCACTTGATACCGGCCTTGATCATAGACGAGATATTGAAGTTCGCCGGACATAGACCGATGTAAGTTTAATTTCATTTTCAAATCCATTAAAGGCTTAAACTCGAGCACTTGTTTATCTAAATATATTATAAATATATAATATAATATATATTTCAGATTGCTGAGATTACAGAGGCAGATCTTCGTCGCCAATGTATCAATATCGTACTTCACGTTGAACCAATGGCAATTCCGGCACAAGAAAGTAATCGAATTAACATCAAAATTGTCCGGCCCTGACATGGCTTTCTACTACAATTACCATAACTTCCAAGTTACCGACTTTTTGAAGTAGGTCCAAAGCATTGACAATATAAAACAAATATATTTGTTTCTCCGATGGAACTTTAAACCATTTCTCGCCTCTTTTCTTTCCTTAGGAATGCTATAATCGGAGCTAAAAAGTATCTTCTTCGCGAGGACATAAATCAGCTGGAGAAGGCGAGGAAACATCAGAACAGGTGAGAGGAGAACAGATGCTTGATATTATCTTCAAACTATCACGTAATAATCCCGAAATTCTTTTAAAACAATTAACAATGAATCGTTTATAATTTACTTACGATATCAGCTGATATTCAAGAAGTCGAGTTCGGGAGCCTCGCGAAGGGCCACAGAAGAAGCTTAATAATTAGAGTATGTGATCGGTTCTTGACGAATCGATGATTTTATCAAAGCAAAACGAAGAAAACTTATAAGAAAGTCGAAGGTGTTACTGAAACTCGTCGTCGTCGCGCGATATTCGAGCTGTATCGGAGTTCGCCAACTGGTGGAGTTTATTCGCACCAGCTGTTTGGTCGATCGCAATGTCGCCTGGCTCTCTCTCTCTCTCTAACTCTCTGAAAACTGGGTCGAATAGCTGGCGCGTTTAAAGCGTGCACGCGCCGTCACTCCGGCACGCTCGAATAGTTTCATCGAAGTTTTGAATTTCGAAGCGCGATAATCGAAGTTATCGTCACGTCGACCTGTTCAAATTCTTTTACCAACTTTTTTTTTCTTCGTTATTTTCACACGGATTGAGAGAGAGAAGAGATAGTAAGAGAATAAAAGAGAAAGAAAGATAAGAGACGCGTCACGTTCGAAACGTAGGAAATCCCCGAGTAGGTGAAGTGCGCGACAACGATGAATGCGCTCGTCAGTGTGCGCTCGTGCTCACCACCGTCTCCATCTTCGACCTTTTACTGGACCTCTATTTTTAGCACACCGGTAGTATAATTTTAGATTTTTTGCCGATGTTCCCCAGAATGATCGCGAGCACTGACACTCAGACGGCAGAAACTTTTTATACACGTGTGTAATCAATGTAGATATGTAAGCCTGACACGTAATGAGGAAGAAAATGTGTCAAAAAAAGGCAAAGGAAAAACATAATGATACCTACATAAAGAATTTAAAACAAAAAGGAAATTAAGTTGTACTACAATATCGTTCAGTTTTAAAAATCGTTCATTTTCCCTATTTATTTGACAGTGATTTTATTTAATACGTATTTATTTAAAAAAAAAGAATAATAATAATACAAATAAATTCAACAAATATGCCAACGTTTTAGAAAATGAACGGTTCACAAGAGTATTAAAATAGAGAAGGAAACGGTGTAACGAAGAGAAAAAAAAACAGAAACAAAGAGACACGCGGTTCTTGTAACGTGCACGCGTTCCTACGCTTACTCACGTGCATAGTGAGACTCTCGAAAGATCACAACCGCGGGATACTGGACCGATTAGTCAGAGCAACGGCAAATCCACTTTGACAGTGGATGACTTAAGCGCTAATTAGTCCCGCCTAACGCATTTATGCTTCTCATTGACTTTCTCACGAATCAAGGTATATAGAAGCGAGATATCAACGTCGATCTCATAACTGCGAGTTCAAGATTTAAGTAATGCCGGGAAATTCCATCTATTAGACTTAATCGGTTCATTAGAAAGAGTTGAACGGTGTTAGAAGGTTATCGTACGCCGAACCGATATGGGAAAGATAACGGTGATGTAACATAATGTTATTTTTTCGTTATTGGTTAATAATTATAATTGATGAGACTTAGCAGCGTATATAAAACCCCAAAATAGTGTAGATAGAATTTTTCATTTATTCATTTTATGCAAAGAAATGAATTAATATACGTATATTTGTGTACATATATAAAAAAATTAAGATGACGCTCTTTAATCATTTTATCAAGGATAGTAAACATAATTATTCTTCTCTTTCAGAATGTGGTTGATCGACAGGATATGCAAGGTCCTCTGGGTGGTCTTTTTGATCTGGGCTTTCGACTTATTCGGCTATTTTTGGTCTTTATGCGGCGTAATCGATGACATGATACACTTTTCCATCAGCGACCGACCGATTTCATAAATTCTATGAACTTGAAGTCGACATCGTTCTCCATACTTAAATTAATTTAGATTAACGAATTTAATTTAGAAGGATTCATCGATTATATTTCTGTTCCATTTTATTTTAAATACCTGTACGGTTACCCTTCTTTTATTACGTACTTTCTGAATCAAAAGTTTGCTATTCGCATTTTCTCAATATTTGCAATTTATTTTTATTACTCCATCTCATAATTCGTTAATTTTATAACAGGTAGAACCCGACGAACTCAATTATCCAGGAATAATTCCAATTGATTAAAACCTTAAGTTGTACAATTATTTATAAATACATTTTAATTATCACAAAAAAGAACACGAGCTAATCAATGTTTTAAAAAAAATGGTTTGTTTTGCATCTACGTAATACCGTATCGTAAAAAAGAACGTTTTTCTTTGTTTCCTTTTGTAAGATAAAGCGACGTGTCATACGCGTAATCTGCGAGTATACATTAACCGCTGCTCCGTGAACGTTAGACAGAAATAATGCAATGGCACGGATTTCCCCAATATGCGAGTCTCCGTATAACGTTTTCGTTTAATAAGAAAGATATTCAATGCCAATAATCATGCTTACTCGACTGAAGTATATTGCGCAACGTGGGAAAACAAATGTATGTAAAAAATCGACATAAAGTAAACAATCGATTAACATATCTGTATTTATATGAATTCTGGTCTATCTTCAGGAAAGAACTAGAAGATTCTGTATCAAGACGTCTTTGCTGAAATTGCTAAACGGGACCGTTGTACACAGAACTTTCTTATTTTTCATCCCGAAGAAACAAGCAACTGAGACACTGTATTCTCCGATGCACAACTAGTAAGTATCTATCATTATAAATCTGATTCATCCTTCAGGAGTTTCTTTTGTCAATACAATCCGTCTCGACACCACGGACCGGCTGAGACCTCTGAAGGTTATCTGCAACTTTCGTGAAGACGTTTTAACGGTTCTGAGGAATAAAAAGAACTACAAGAGGCCTGCAGCGATCTCCAAGGACCCTCGTCCGAAATAACGTGCCCATCTTCAGATCCTTCGCAATGAACTTAACCGTTTACACGTGTCTGACGATGCAAATAAGACGATTCGTTTTGTTAAGGGTATTCAACGTATTGTGCAATTAAACAATTTCAGTCGTTCTCGAAAAAACTAGAATCTTGCCCTTTAATATATTATCAGAAGTTTACTATCAAAACTTAATATTCTTAGATGTGATATTGCAGAAGTCTCTGAACTTTATAAAATCATTATCTTGGTCGAGACCTGGTTATGCAATAGCATCAAAAGTTCTGAGCTTGGATTAAATGCTTTCAATGAGATTCAAATGGGAGGTGCCGTCTGTTGTCATTTTCTACGTCATTCGTCGAAATTTGAGTTCCTTTCGTGAGCGTTTATTTACCTCCGACCAGTGACTCAAGTCTGTTTATTAGTCACTGTAAATCGCTCGAGAAACTAATGCTATCCTTCCTCATACCGAACTCATCGTTGCAGGTGATTACAACCTACCTTATACCGGCAGGAAATCTACGTTGTTCCTTCAGCTCCTCTTCGTTTTCAAACTTCTATACGCGATAACTTTAATCTCCTTCATCTCCATCAATCCAATACCATCTAAAATGATTATGATGGTATGTTAGTTTTAATTTTTTCCTCCTTTAGAAATCTGTGCGTCACTACTTCTCTCAATTACCTTATCCCCACTGATCCTTATCATTCTACTCTCAAATTTTATATTCCTTATTCCTCTGTTGGTTATTCTTCTGGCTCCTATCTCTATATCAAAGACTTTTGCATAGATTACTACTCAATGAACGATTTTTTAACTGGGGCAACACCTTACATAATTTATAGGTCCTTTACTTCTATTTGAATCATTCCATTTTGTCTTACTCTTCTTGGGTCTCGACCTATTTAATTCGACGTATTAAATCCAAGATACTTTCGCACAAACACTATAAGCGGTGCTGTTTCTTATCAGAATATATTACCTTCTCCATGGTAGAAAACCATGAAACTCTTTCCCCAGAAATTTTCTTCTATGTGCGATAGTTGTCGTGATAGCATTTTTCTGTTTCCTTACAAAATGGAGACAATATAAAGAAACGATGTGAGAGATGTGCATTTCAATTACGTCTTTTTGAATATTAAATTTACGTTTGATATTCTTCACGAGTTAGTCTGGCAGGATCGAGCTTTGAAGTAAATTTTCCTTCCTCTCACGCGTTCTCCGAAGTTCTAATAAATTATCATAGCATCAATTTCAAGTTACCTAGTTTTATGTACGAGTCTTTTTTTACAAATACAACAATGTTGATATCAACAGCGACTCTGGCAGCATAGATAGTGAATTTATCGACTGATCTCGAGTTTCTACTTTTTGTATTCGTCGTTTTATTTTATTGTTTATCCTATCTATCGGCTTTATTATTATATTTTTACTCATCTACCTAGATAATAAATAATACTATAATGTATTGTATTTTCCATTTTATTTTATATGATGCGATTAACTTTCTGTATCTCTATATTCATATATTTTTTCTCTTTCCATGGGACGAGATTCTCACTGGAAGAGACGTTAAACTCGCAATCCGAATGATAATACCATCGATAAAACCAGAACGTGGTACGTCTATTGCGAAATTCATTTCCCCGTAAGAAGCGTGACGTGCCGGCGAGAGAGAAAAGATAAATCCAAACGGATAATTTGCCGGTGCACCTATTCATTTTTTCTCTTTTCTTCATCTTCTTCCATCGAAAACAATCCACGATTCCTCGATCCTCTTCTTTTTCTACCACTTCTTCATCGATTTCTCCGTAGACAAGTTTTATCCCCGACTAGTCGATTCGAGGGAATCGCCGATTAGTAAAAGAAGGATGAAAAAATGGAGAAAAACGTGCGGGACGAACTGTCAAGAAGAAAACGCTATGATCCAACGTTGCGTGATGGACGATCGAGCCTTCCACGATAGAGACTCACCGTGTAACACTTAACACGCTTATGAATATGAAATTTAATGTTTTCCTGGAAAAGTGCAGTACTGATGAAGACTCGTCGTCGTGCGGTGCGCGACACGTTAGTGTCGCGTTCCTCGCCAATCGAGAAAACCCGTTTTGCAATTCGGTGAAGCCTACCTACGTAGGTAGGTATACGTTATAGTGTTAATACGACGAGGCCGAGCAGGTTACTCCGATCGTAGGAACTCACGCGTTTGGCATAATCCTCCGAGGCTTCCTGGTAACAGGGAGGGAGAGAGAGAGAGAGAGAAATATAATTAGGTAATATTTTCAATCTGCTTGGAATTCTGAGAGGAAGCGGTATCAACTGGTAAATTCAAATTTCAAGTTAAATCTACATGGAAAAGCGAGAACGCAATAACGTGCTGTTTCGATAAAGTAATCTAATCTTTTACATTTCTGTTAGTTTCTTCAACATTTCTGTAGGTATTTCTTTTATTGAAATCATGGTAGGATGAAAATTCTGATTAATTAATTTTAGAAGAACCGTATATCACCAAAGGGATTAAAAATTTAGCGAGCTTCCATTCGATATGAAAGCACCGAGTGAAAACACGAGTCATATTGTGTTTAGTAGTTTAAAACATCTAACGCGTCAACGATATCGTTCGTACATACTTTATCGTAGCTTTACCGTAAAGGCCATTGTCTAGTCACGACTACCACGCGATTGAAAGCAGTTTCTTGATAAGAACAACGTATATGTGCGGTATATAGGCGTACGCGAGTGATATAGATGTAACGTAGCACGTGTACATACACGTTGTCGTTCCTAGCGACAATAAATTTGTCATCGTCTGTTTTGGTTATCCTTATCACTTTCACGTGCACTTTCTCACTCTCTCTCTCTCTCTATGTGTTGCTTTCTCTGTCATCGCTCTGATTTTTCTACCCTTTCTCTTCTTTTTTTAAATTTCATGGAATCACGATATTCTTGGATAAGATTAGGCGAGCGAGTCTCGTAGGAAATCCAACGAGTTTAGTTACCTCTCACGAATACCCTTCTTCTTTATGGTAAACGCTGACGGAGAAGTACGATGAACCAACGGGAGACACCAACGAGACTGATCGTCTGGCTCGATGATTTTCTCGCGGACATTGGACATATACGCACACGTGTACACGTTGGTCGAGTATGCGTACATATATGTAAGAACTAGTGTGTACTTTGGATAAGTATGTACTCAAATCGTTTTAGTTCTTGAAAAAGAGGATGTGCTTTGAATTGAGCTTCTAGTAGGTATTTTTTCAATTATATATGAGAAGATCAAATACTCGTTCGAAAGAGGAAAGTCTCTAATTTACGAATATGCAAGTCGCGTTTCGATAGGATGACTAGTTAAAAAGTTACAGCAATTTTTCTCTTGAAAACGTCCCATACTCCGACACTTAAAAAATTTATTTTTCGACACTCCGCAACGATATCTAAAAACGGACACCGGGAGAGTATTCTGCATGCTTTCTTCTTTCTAAATCTTGATGCATAAATCAGGATTTTTGTCAAAAAATCGATGCATCTCGAATTTGCCCGATCAAATACTCGTTCGAAAGAGAAAAGTCTCTAATTTACGAATATGCAAGTCGCGTTTCGATAGGATGACTGGTTAAAAAGTTACAGCAGTTTAAAGCTTGAAAATGACCCATACTTCGACACTTAAAAGATTAATTTCTCATCATTGCTTAACGATATCGAAAAACGGACAACGGAACATTATTCTACATGCTTTTATCTTTAAAATGAGCCATTAAACATTAAAATCGGCGGTGGTGACCATTTTGACAAAAATCATGATGCATAGGTCAGGATTTTTGTCAAAAATCGAAGTATCTCGAATTTGCCCGATCAAATACTCGTTCGAAAGGGGAAAGTCTCTAATTTACGAATATGCAAGTCGCGTTTCGATAGGATGACTGGTTAAAAAGTTACAGCAATTTTTCTCTTGAAAACGACCCATATTCCGACACTTAAAAAATTAATTTCTCATCATTGCTTAACGATATCGAAAAACGGACAACGGGACAGTATTCTGCATGCTTTCCTCTTTCAAAAGAGCCATTAAACATTGAAATCGGCGGTGGTGACCATTTTGGCAAAAATCATGATGTATGCACAGGATTCGAAAGAGTAAAGTCTCTTCTTTACGAATATGCAAGTCTCGTTTCGATAGGATGACTGGTTAAAAAGTTACAGCAGTTTAAAGCTTGCAAAATACCCATACTCCGACACTTAAAAGATTAATTTCTCATCATTGCTTAACGATATCGAAAAACGGACAACGGAACATTATTCTACATGCTTTTATCTTTAAAATGAGCCATTAAACATTAAAATCGGCGGTGGTGACCATTTTGACAAAAATCATGATGCATAGGTCAGGATTTTTGTCAAAAATCGAAGTATCTCAGATTTGCCCGATCAAATACTCGTTCGAAAGAGGAAAGTCTCTACATTACGAATATGCAAGTCGCGTTTCGATAGGATGGCTGGTTTGAAAGTTACAGCAATTTTTCTCTTGAAAACGACCATACTCCGACACTTAAAAAATATATTTCTCATCACTCCGTAACGATATCGAAAAACGGGCAACGGAACATTGTTCTGCATGATTTTATCTTTAAAATGAGCCATTAAACATTGAAATCGGCGGTGGTGACCATTTTGGCAAAAATCATGATGCATACATCAGGATTTTTCGTTGGAAACCTTGGAAAACTTGCCCCATGGCGTGAGACAACTTACCCCGCAGCGGGGCAAGTTGTCCCAAAAAACTCGTTTGCTTGGAATTGAGAAAAAAACGTGTTAAAAACGTCCCAATGCAAGCGGAAAAATTTCCATGTATTGCTAAGAAGTTGAACTTTATGATGGTCACCAAAAAATTCGAAAATATAAGCTATAGAAATCTGTAGAAACAAAAAACCTAAAATTGGGACAACTAGCCCCGGTTTCCCCTATACCATGCGTTAACATAATTACATTTTACAATTTTTACATATTTTTTGTTTATTTACAATATTATTGATTCCTTATATCTAACATTAAATTACTGATATTTTTATTACAAGTCCAAGCAGGTTTGTTGAACCGTATGCTTTCTCCAAGAATTTTTTTAATCGCACTGATGACGTTTGAGCGCGAAAGTGGCTCCGAAGTTAATCATTTTGAAAATGCGAGTCATTAATCGAGAGAACGTTTGTAAGATTACACGGTAAACGTATGCCTGACATACCGTAGATCATCGACCTCTTCCCTCAACGCGAAAACGCGTTTACGATCGAAGCCTTTCGTTTCAGAACGAAACGAGCGTCGATCGGTCTATGATTAAGCACGCGTAACGTGAATCAGATCGATAATTATCGATATTTGCGGGAGAGATAAAAACTCGCGAATACCACGAGCATTTGAAAGCAACAAACCTTTCACCTTTGTAATACAAAGTTTATTAATATATGAATTACTCGATACAGGGTAAGAAAGGGTTCAATAATTGTACAGGAATAGTAATCTCTAATCTTGATAGTAACACCCTTTTTTATTGTTCATTTCACTGCTTAAAATTTTTTGCTAATCTATTATTGTTGATCACGCTAGGTCAATGATTATTATTTATTTTTCGAGCTTGTAGGTCTCTCAAGCCTCGGCTGTTACTGTGAGGATTAAAAGGAAAAAGTGTGGGTTAAGAGAAAATCGTGCCCTATAGTTGATTAACAAACCGATTTCTCAACGATACTACATTGGTTGCTGGTGACTCTCATACATTTCCATCGCTGACATAAATATACCATCGATAAGAATATAATTCTATTCAATCAAATTACACATCATTACTAAATACATACTCACAATAATAGAAAATTATGAGCATTTAAGATAAAATTGGTATAAAATTCGCGTCACGGTTAACGCATTAAACCTAGAGGAAAGAAAACGAACATTAAAAACAAAACGATGTTATCCTCACGAAACGATTTCGACGAGGCCACAAGTTGCATAGTCTATGCGATCTATGACGCAGAATCGGAAATTTCAGGCAAAAGATTTACGTAGGATATCTCGCATGGCTGTCAATTAATCGACACATGTCGTCGATACGCGGTTTGTATCGTGTGATATAACAATTGACTGGTATACCTAAGTTTAGAACGTGTTTAGAACGGAGGACGAGCTCGACCGCGCGTCGCTTTCTATGTCGTGCGTACGCGCGTCATAAGAATGAACGGAAGGCAATTATATTTCACAACCTGAATCTTCGTTAATCCTACCACCTTCCTTCTCTTCCTTTTCTTCATTCCTCTCTCGGTTTCTTCTACGTTTTCTAGCGTGCGCACGCGCTAGCACGCTTGGAACTACGCGCGAGATAGAGACTAATAGCACCTGTTAAGATATCAGCCAGTCGATTTCCCGATTCCGAGTAAGTTAACATTGACGTCAAAGAATCGCGTCTACCTTTCCCTTGCAAGAATAAGACGATTACACAACCGTAATATTCTTACGCTTGGTCGATCTGAAGAAGAAAAAATTATATGTACGTAGAATTTACCCTACAACATCTAACCTCTCGCTGTTTCCTTAAGATATTTGTTATAGTTGTGACATGATTTAACATATTGAATAATAAACTTAAGATTTTTTTTTAATTTGTATGCAAGATACGAAAACGTGTTCTCTATAGTGTATTTGAAATGAAGAGTCGAGTTTGATTCGACGTAGAACCGGAAAGGGTTACTTTTTAACTTCCGCAAAGCTGCCTGCGAAGATGTGTCTCTGGTACGTCAAGGTTTGACGCAGACTCGGTGTAAACATGTTGTTTCGTGGTTTGTGTTTGGTGGTGTTTTCCATCGTGCAATTATAACTTGCACATCACAACGGTGTAGGTATATGATTACTTATCTTCCAAAGCCTTCTTTTGAAGTTATGCCGCGAGAATTAAGATTCGTTTTGACCCTCCAATGGTTAAAAGAAGACATAACTGCTACTTGAAAACTGAAACCGAAGTTTATTTACCATATATTTTGCTTATTCCATAAGTTTCACTTTTAATCTCAAACTCCTAGAAGAATAAAGTTTCGATTCAGCAGCTAAAAGGCTCACCATGACCTAGGACAACGAATGAGTCTCCGTTTTAAAATTAAACCCGAGCGACGTTCTTTTCACTCTTTCCATTATTTTCTTTGTTATTGCGAAATCTACATGGAAGATTCTGTAAACCGGTGTTCGCGGAATTTCCGTTCTCCGCTATTCTCTTTTGTCGTTTACTGCTCGAAGGAAAAGGACATACATAACTTTAGAAAAAAGGAAACAACGCAAATATCGATCAACGTTCGTCAGTTTTGTTTTTTAATATAATTTTATTCGTTTCACTCTTTTTATTTTCTCGAAACATATTTAATCTTTCGTTTTTTTTAATACGTGGATTTTTACACGAAGGATATCTCAAAACTGCGGCAATTTACTCAAAGTATTTTAAAAGTATTATAGATTCTATTTATATCTATTTCACATTATACCACCGATCTTATCTCGCTTTGTAAGCCTACGGCTGAATGTATCGTTATATGCGTCGGCGATACCCACACGTACGTACATATATCCATATATGTATACTGACGAGAGCAATAAAACAAATTTACGTGTAACCATAAATATAAATATTTCGAGCACGACAAATTATTATTCTCACATTATGCATTATACATACTATTCCAAGAAATTATTATTATAATCGCTCCATTAAATATTGATTTATCACCAAACGAAATGAATAAAAGAATAAAGATTACTTATTATTCAGTTTATTTATTACTAACGAATAAAATCTTATTCGTCATCCCTATACTTACAATCTTACAAAATTAATGAAATTTTTCTAACACTATTCCATATAGTATCTTTTTATTTAAAAATGGGCGAACCATGAACGTAATTGATATCGTACTTTGCGGTCCAATGTACGAATCGTTATCGGTTCTAGTTCTCTCGCTGTTCTTCCCCCCCCCCCCCCCATACCTTTAGCGAGCGGATAATGTCATTAAACTTCAGAATCGTGTGGCTGACGATGACTCAATCGTGCAGATAAAACACGCAATGGTACAATAAAAAAAGAGAAAGAAGGACACACAGATTTGGAAATTCCAAAAATCCCGTATAAATTTGAGGACCAGCCTATGATGGCGGACGAGTAAACCACTTTAGGAGCATCCATCACTCAACTTTTGTCCTCCACGAGCGTAGATAACGAAAGGACAATTCGTTAACGCATAATCATGTTAAATACATGTGTACGAGGTGAGTCAGTAATTATCGTCGAGTTAAATAATTTCTTGTTTCGCGTGACTTCAAAACGGTATTGTTAACGTGAAACATTTGCCGCACAATTGTTTACGCGTTCAGTGACATCGTTTGTTTATTCTCTGTTTCGAACGGAGACAGTTTTTTTTATTTCCGCGAAGTCATCTCACTTGGCAATAATTATTGACTCATCTTGTATCGGTATATAATGGTATTAAGTGGTTGATTGTTCCTGATTGTATCGTAATGTTTAACGTTACATCAGCGAGCTTTGGAACGATCGTTTTAGGAATCTATTTTGAGCTGGAAATACGTCACAAGGAATAGTAATTTTTCAGAGTCCACTAACCATTTTTTCGTATTCGTAGAATTTAGTTTTTATTAGCGAAAAACGTTTTTTAAGTCAATTAGCAACTACTTGTGACATTAACGCTACGATTAGTAAAGTTAAAGATATACTTCTTTTTATCATGCCTATTTCTTTCGCCGATTATATACATGACAAAAAAAATTTATTTGCTAGGAAGGCCCGATAATGATTCATAATCACTTCACATAGGATAAAACGAGGTGTAACTGGCCACGTTCAGAAACTAGCCACTGGATACTTCATCCACTTGAATTAACTTCCTATGAATTTTTATAATGTACCTCGATTTCTTTCTCAAATAAAAGAAAACATCCAATATTTTTTCAAAGAATATTTTTTTTATCAAAAATCATTACGAATGAAGTGAATATAAGATCTCTTTTTGTACTATTTTAAAGTAGTCCGGTTTGTATTTCATTATGCAATATTACCAAATTACGAAACGTAGATATCGAAAAAAAAATTGGAAGATAAGTAAAATCTTTTTTCTGTAAAACGAATCACTAGCATAAAACGATCTCTTATTGTATTAAATACAATCCAAATTTATTCCCCGGTTATTAAGAGGAAGGTTGCAAAAAGTTGATCTTCAATAAAAAAAAGTCATCTCTCCCAAGCCGCGGCGTTTCCGCGAAGGAAATCGAGAATCGAGTAGCGTTTTCCCGTGAATATGCGAGTGACATTTTAATCGCGTGCCGCCCGTCTCGATTTCGCAGGCTTCTCTTAGCTCGTGCGTACGACACGCTCCTCCAGCAGGCTGCTACGTCGGGTAAATCCCTACGAACACAGTCTTCCACGGCGTTGTATGTTAATCATCGTACACGAATCCAACCACTCCTGGTCTGATGCACCTGCGCGCGGCCGAACCGGTCGTCCTTCCAACGAACGCGTTCGAACCGAGATGATGCACATTAACTCGAAACGCCAGAGATTTCGAACCACTTTCGCGTGCTAGCTTGTGTATATCTTATTTGTGAAAAATAGAGATAAAAAAAAAAAAATTCTACTCCGAATGACGTTCGTCTGAGAACGAGCGCGCGCGAGCTCCCCGCTCGGTGGCATGTACAGTGACGTATCAACGACGGAATCTCGAGATCTCACGCCATCTTTCTAGACAAATTGTTTCTATTTTTGTACACGCTCGAATAATAATGAGAGCTCGTGCGTGCGTGGATATCGTTAAACGTGTTTCGGTGAGAAATTAGCGGCAATGATTAAATCTCGCGATCGATACTACGCTGCTGGAGACAGGAGGAATGAAATATAGGATGTCGATGGTAATCGTTTCGATGCTCTCGGTTATTATTAGCGTTTGTGACGTTGGGAATAGTTACTTGATTTTGCTTAGAGATGAATTTAATTGGATGGAGTTATTTAAAAGTGTTTTTCGAATTGGAATAGATTTTTTAAGAGATCGCGATTGTAGATTGAGTTAAAAAATTAGAAAGTAAGTAGTTTGTAGGCAGAACAATAGATGTAACTAAATAAAAGATATTTTTAAATAATATTAATGTGAAATACAAATATTCAACCAACTGATCGCGTCACGAGGTTCCAATGAAATCACTATTATTAACCAATAATTCATAAAGAAATGATTGAAATCACTATTTAATTAACTTTCGCATTCTTCTGTAGATACCAAATAGAAGTGACTAGAATAATAAACTACTGTCCACATTAAAAACAAGTCGAGGATCCAAACAATTTAAAACATTTGTAAAACACGATTCTAATATAAAAATCAACCTCCTTACAAAAGTCATAAGACAAAAACCGTCGTTGCATTCGACCAAAGGAAGTTAAAAATGCAAACAGCATCGAACAGTTTTACAATTAGTAAAACATTAGGCGGCAAAACGCGATTAGATGATAGCCAGAGAAAGGAATACATTAAAAGTAGTTACGATACTGTTGGTGTCGCGAGCGAAGCCTCACCCACCGAGAGAGTTCGAGCTGGCGCGATACGCGTTGCGCAGTCGAGCGTGCGTGTCACGATCGTCGCGAGCAAAACGAACGATCGAGTAGGAGAATGAAGAAAGAAAAAGAGAGAGAGATCGGTTAGTCGTGCTCGTCCGACGTATATATTGACAGATGCGATATCGTGCTCAGTTCAGATCGATCGCGATTTGATCAACACCATTCATTCTTACTCGATCGACTCGAGTTATTGGTCGATTACAAACTTGCTACTCTCGACCGGTCTACTCGTACGCACGTGCTACGCGAGGACACGGTAGGAGGGACGATAAAAACATTTGATCGGGAGCTCGATGCTCAGTGTTGTTCGAACGATCGGCAAGACAAGTGCGTTTTGAAAGTCTAAGCTCGATCGTTGTAAGATCTTCTCGAAGCAATCGTGTGATTTATTCCAATTTTTTTTTTTTACTTGGTTTCCCTTTGTTTTAATCGCGTTTGTGCGAAAAAATAATAAGGATAGTTATTGTGACTATTTGAAAAAGGACATCGGGATAATCGGATTACCGGTATTAACGGACGAGAATTAAATAAAAAAGAGAGATTGGAGTGGTAATAGACCAGAGAACCGTACTACACGTGACACTGGATCTAAGCTCTGAGATGATACATGCCAACATTGGTGCTACTTCGTAGATCATCCATCTTGGATTTATCGAAGGTAATAAATCATTTCTAGTCTTTGAAAACGGGGAACATCGAATGCTCGTTGGTTGAGTCAATGAGAACGTTGTAAAAAATAATCAGGTGTCGTAAAAAGCGATGAGGGATATTACAAAAAAGAAAAACATTTATACAACGTTGTCAGACATAAATTCTTAAAGAAGATAAATGATAAGTGTTAGATACAATAAAATCGAATTCTTGTTCTTCAAACGATTGAAATATTCGACTGGTTGAAAGTTTTCAAGTTTTCTTAAAACGATTCGTTGCTTTTTGATCACCTCGACGGACTTTAAGTGTCGATCGATCAATTTTAGTTCGACTTTAGCATTTAGATCAATCGCATGGGTTACGATCGTAAAACGAAGTTTGTAAACAGTTAAGTATGTATAAGAATGTACATATATACTTAGTTAGACGTTTACAAACATAAGCTCTCGATGAACGGAGACTCGTGCTGGCTCACGTGCGAGCGATGCTCGCACACGATCGCACATGTATACACGTATTAGATACAGTCTCGCTTGGATGCAAGTGACAGATCGCTCACGGCAGAATTATTTTGCTGGAGCGTAAATAAACTCTCGTGGTGATAATTGGTAACGATCAACGTGATTACGGCAAAAAATACCTCACGATGATTTTTCATTTTTTTTTATATATTCTCTACTAGTTTGCGAAAATGATACTTTTCACGCGTTATTCACTCATCTAGAAGACAATTCAGTTACCGGTACGAAGAAAAAATAGCCAGAGTTCGTGAATTATATATTAAATGAAATTCTGTAAGTGTGTTTGATGAAGTTATGTTGATACTTTTGAAGTTTCAAAATGACGGCATCATTTTTCAAAAGCACATCACGATTGACTTCTGAAGTTATCTCTAAATTGTAGATATCAATTATGGCGTACAAAAAAGTGAATAATGATAACGTTTTAGCAGTCAATTTGCAATTTGTCACGTTATATGGTACAACCTACATGCTAATCTTTTCTTTTTCCTTTTGTGGTTTTATATCGTGTAATTTTTTTGTAAGGAAATTTGTTGTCCTTTACATTCGCAATGGCGAATTTGATAGATAACAGGAACGTTCGAATACTAGTAAAGTAATTACTTTCTCACATATGAAAATATTTTATAGGCATGACAATATCTTTATTCATTTAATAAAATTATATAATATTTCTATGGACTAATAAATATTTGTTTTCAAGTGATCATTTTCGCGATAAACAAAATTTCATCGAATTTATTGCTCTTGAACATTCCCTCGTTAGATGATTCAACCTCGTCACGCTCTCGTGTATTTATTCACACTCATAATTCTCATTGGACTCGCTAGACCAGACATGGGACCGGTTTGGAAACAATTAAAACGCTGATCCGCTATTACGCGATAGATTCCTACTACGCGTATGCATATCAAGCGATCATTACATTCTAATTTGAACTTTGCAATTTTCTTGAAGAAATAAATGATCGATAGCTTGCAAGAACATCAATTTAACTCTCAGCTAGTCTTGTATGTTGTACAGATATTCATGAATCGTATCGTGGGATCAAATTAACCCTATCAAACCCTACCTTTGTTATAATTATTATTCATTGATTTAGAGTTAAATTAAAATTAGGTTAAAGCAAACTCATGACGCAATAACGTTAAATAAATTTTTATATTATTATTTTTTTACGTAAAATATTTGACATCATATTTAAGCCGAGGGGTTAATCCTTTCTGCCGAAATCCGGAACTACGTCAACAGATCGCGATCGTTCGAAAGTCCTCTCACGTTCGTATGTTCCGAGTCGTAGGTCGGTAAGAAACAGGAATCCCGAGTGCTCTCCTCAAAAATGAGTATAACAAGGACCGAAAAAAGAGAGAAAGAAGAAAGGTCTTTTCTTGGAAGCACCTACGCGATGGGATACGTCCAAGGTCGGCGTCACGACGCGACGTAGGTACTCGAATCGCCCGATTAATAACAAATTAGTAGGACGGATCGTGACCCAAAGTAAGAATGTACGATAAACGATGTCTTTTAACGACGAGTCATTAGTTATTTCCAGACAAGTTCAAGATCTGTTAACGCTGGTACACTATAGGCCGATCCATAGCGGGGTTAAATTTTATAGCCCATTGTTTATACGATTTGTTAATCAAATTCCATGTACGTACGTACGAAAATTCGACACAGCGTATACGATGAAGTAAATGAACAGGCGACGAGAGGGGGTCAGAGGGGCGTTGGACGTAGTATACGATGCAAATAAGACAATTTATTGTCCGTCAATCGTGGAAAAAAGGAAAGGCTCGAAGGAACGCGACCGGTTCCACGAAATCACGCAACATACAATTCTCAGCGAGAAAAATATCGTCTGGAGAAATATAGGGTCGATTCCTTCCAAGATCTTGAACTTTGGATTTGTTGATATATATTATTGCAAAATTCGTAACAGGTGTTTAATTATATTTATGGGAGATCTGGTATATAAGATTTAACGATAGGTTAATTTAAGTAGTTTTATTTTCGATCCTTTCGTAGTCTGCTTGATCGCATATGATACTCTGGATCATAGCAAATAACATTAAATTTATTAAAACGACTAGATTAAACTACTTTCTTTTTAATAAACATTTTTTCCCTTCGTATGTTTCATTATGAGATTAGAGTCGTTATAATCTAGCTGAATTTAAACAAGCTGAACTGTAAAAGGGTCAAAAGTGTAATGATAAAATTATAGAGACTGTTAAGCAGATCTTAAACGGAATATCGAAGAGTCAACGGATTAAATATAGAATATAAATGACGAAATAAAAAGAGTCCTCGCGGTAAAACCACTCGCAAGGAGTTTCGTGAAAATCGACCGAGACAAATCTCCTAGAAATAAAGGAAGTTAGAGCACGTACAATGAGAGCACAAAATATCAGGAAACGAGTTGCTTCCGACACGTGTATGATATGTACGATAATGTTGCAAAGAAGAAAAACTAACGAAAATGAAAAATGAACAACAAAGCAGCAACAAAACAGTCAAAGGTACCTAACATACACGTTTTACGCAAAACCATTAATCATGTAGAAGCCGAGATAATGTAGTAGAATACGTCGAAGGAGAATATATAAAAAAAGAGAACGTTTAAAGCGCGTAAGGCGAATGTAAATTTGGGCATCGTGTATCGAGTAATAAATCGAACGATGGTAGACATAAATCATTGTCATTTCAGGATCAGCCATGAGGTGGGCGAGCTTACGGAGGTCGAATAATCGTCAATATCGTTTAGAGAAGGAATCGCACGAGGTGAGTTCAGCCTTTCGTTTAGTGACACTATCGTACAGGTAGAATCATCATATAACACAGTATAAACAAATTTGTTATTTTTAACAAAATTACCTAACGTTTTTTTTATCTTGTGTATTTTAACATTCTATTCAGTTCTCACTTAAGTACGTGTTCATAAATGTAGATGTTACTAACCAAAAAAGTATTGGATATGATCGTTTTATTTCTTTCAGATCATCGTCATCCACAAGGATTAAGCAGCAAGAAAAATCATAAAGCAGAGGGTGGATTTTTTGCATGCTGTCCTCCGAAAGATATGACGAACGCGAGCACGATACGTCACGTTAAAAATATCGACGAATCTTCGTCGAATTGTCCTACGAATCTCGATCGTTCCATCATTCACTTTTTTCAAAATTGCGAAAGAGAAGATAACAATCGTGAAATGTCAACCCTAAACGGACAACAATCGCAGGAACAAGTGGCACGATTTTCCAGACAAGAGGATAAACGAGTCAATGGTTCGTGCCGGTCAACCGATTTTCGAGAGATGAACGGGAATCTAAAGAAAATTGATAACGTTATCAACGACGTGATCAAGGATCTACGATCATTTCGTGAAGGTGATTCCAGTTACGAGAGTATAGCCGACCTGCAGGAACTTTTACGAGGAAGATCGATGGAGGATAAAAGAATCGATCAGCCTGTTGTCGACATGTACAACGTATCGTTTGAAAGGCGAAATTCATTCAGCGGGGAATCGTACGATCAGGATTCCTTCGATGGCCCAATGAAACTTAAACACTCAGCAACTCGAAATCGTCCATACTCGAAAAACTCTGATTGGTCCCCTAGGTCCTCCATGAGAAATTCATCCAGTAATATGAATTTTACACGTAAACAACAGAACGTGGATCGATCGTTTCTGGATTCGAAAAATGGAGAGATGGACCTTCAGGAGAATGGAGAACGTTCGATTTTGGAGAGTGATTGGTCTAGTGGTAATAACGATGGAAATATGTTCAATGGAATCAACACTGTTAATGATGTGAGTAACTATTCATAGAATTACAATCTTAATAATAATTTTCAACGAAAAATGGCTAATTTATAAATGTTTTTATGATTTCCACAGACAATTAGCACGTCAATTCCATCGATCGTTGTTAACGATCATTGTGAGAATTCGGTATCGACCAATTGCGGACAAGGTGGATTTCAAGGCTCACTGGTTTACTCAGATGCCAGCAGTAATTCCGTTTTCTCACCAGCTGCCAGAACTTGGGCGGACTCCCCCTTGAGTTTTCACAACGTCGCGGTTTCCAGATCTAACAGTAGATGTTCGAGTCGCGCCCAATCACCCGGTTCTGGGATGCCGTTGGAATCCCAGCTTATGCCGTATAACGTGATCGGTAGTCCCCTCGGCTCTCCACAGGTACTAACCATTTTATATAATTCCATGTAAAGTCGCTAACGAGCACGATGATTCAGGGATCTTATGAGCAACAGTTCTGTTTTTCCTTTCGGTGCAAACGTGTTATTAAATTATGTTTCTTCATAACGGTTACTAAATATGCATTAAAGGTTGATGTATATGTAAAACACGTTAGATAAACTACAGCTTTTGGTTATATAGAAAAAATCCTTTCCTACCAAAAAATTCGTAATACTAATTGAAGTTTAAATCCAATGCTTAGATGCCACCAACGTACGTGATAACGCAAGGTCAATCATCACCCTCGTCGTCCAGTCGGTCCTACAGTGACACTCCAAGTCCCTTGAACTATCAAACACCTTTGAATCAACGAATAGAGGATCAACTTCACGACGATCTCGCGTGTTTCTCAATTTGGGGTACCTTTGGTGGCGACGGAAATACCACTGCTAACGAAACCGCCATAAGCTTCGACAACGAATTACAATTAGTTGACGAGATCCTCAGAGATTTAGGGAACAAGAGCGAAGGAAACGAAGATGCTCAAGTCGTGCCAGATCCTTCGCAGAGCTACAACGCGAGTTTCGAGGATAGACCTGAGAGCGTACAACATTTTGAGGAAGATCTCCAACGAATGTCTAGTGTAACCCCTGGGCCTTATCCCGTTATGTCTAATAAACAGAACTTACAAACCCAAGTGTTTCCACCAACTTCGTCCACGCCATACACGGACGACGCAGGTGCTAGGGTTCCTAGTTACTCCTCTAGTCCAAACAATAATCTCAGTTGCACGTATGCTTGCACAACCCAAAACGCGACTACCACCAGTGTTTACGAAAACAGTCGGACCCAAGTGCTGAACTTTTACGATTACAATAGCGTAGCTAACGTGGAACCTGCGATGAGTTACGGTGACGCTGACGAATTGAGATCCAACACAAAATTTGCTCAGTTCGGGCAAGAAACGTTTGCTGACAACAAGAATTCCACGAACGAGACGAATTTTCCTCTGTTTTCTGAATCATTTCCATCCTCGTCAATCGTGTCTTCCACTTCAATCGATGCACCCACAAGTATGAAATCTTCCAGGGTGGAAATCAACAAATTGCAAATACCGGAAATGGTTTTCTCCTTCGAGACGAATCAACCAGTCAGGTTAGTCGTCTTATTTTTAGTCATTTCTTGTGGAATAATATTTAGTCTTGGTAAAATGACACGTTGTCTTCATGGGAATAACCGGAGATTCGAGGAAACACCCAAAGATATACGTATCGTTGTATATGTTGAATACACCTACGCGATCGTTGTGTAATACATACTTGGAGGAGTTCGATGTTTTATAATTCAATGTTTGTTTCATTGATAAAGAAATTAGGTGATAGAACGGTTCATTTATCGGATCATTGAATTAGATAAATATAAATTTATAAATATAAAACAATTTTATATAAAAACAATTTTACCTTAACTATTTTTCGAATTTAATTTTTATCTATCATAATTAATGTTAACAGTAGGCCTGCCGAGAGGAACATAGTGCCATGGCCGTCTTTAAACCTACCAGGTATCGATGCCAGCGAAAGGTTAAAGGAAGGACTGAACCCCAAAGACGTGGAGAAAGCTATGATCAGTCTATTAAAGAAACCGGTAGAAGAATTAGCCATGGGAGATGAGGATGGTGACACGTGAGTCAACTATGTCTCGCTAATAATCGTTGAATCGTTAAACGTTCCTCGTATCACCTGTCGTATGGAATAATTCTTGAAGTGACTCATGAGCTTGTTTTTCGATCGTTAGCTTTCCATCGATAAATCGTAAATTCGCTTTGATCGCGATAACTTTCGAGGAAATCACCGATATTCGCATTCACCAGACGGTTGTTTTCTATTAATAATACGATCAAATCGAGAATGTTTCCATCGCTCGGTGAAAAGAATGTGGAAAATGTTGGCTATATTGTGATATAATGATTTATAAAATTGCATAACGCGAATTTCACCTAAAAAAATAAAATTGCACAATTATCTATACCTACATTCATAAAAAACATATTACCAATACCATTTTTTTAATACGATGGAAGTGAAAGAACGATCCTCCGATACTCGACTCCCTAAAAAAATCCCGTTTTCACTAAATCAATCGAATCATAAACAGGGAGCTGATGCGTTTGGTGGGTAACCCGGAAGAGCTAGCAAGGAAGAAAGCTTATCTGGTACCTCTAGTTGAAAGGCTGAGCAACGTGAGAGGTGCTTTATCAATGACGAATAATCGTGGGGAGGATGCCCTCTACTTGGCAGCAATGAACTGTCCAGAAATGCCCTACGTTGCAGGCTATCTTGCCGCAACGATGCTCGAGAAAGGGATCGACATAAACCAGAAGCTCTACCACACTCGTGTAAGTCTCTCCTCTGCATATATAGTCGTTGGGAAATTCCAAGGTTAAAAATAGTAACACGATCCGCGAACGAATCCTCGGAAACCACGACGATGGTTCCTTGGACGAGTAGCGGTTATCGCGAGCATTCGATAAGAACGTCAACGGTGACCGCAAAGTTGATAACCGTACGATATGCCTGAACAACCTGCACAACGTATCACTTTCTCTTGCAGACGTTTTGCATGAGTTTATATACCTATCAGAACTTTTAGATAAATCCTAACATCCCTTTTCTTTCTTTTGCAGGGTGACAGTTTGATACATTCGATAGCAGCGAGAGGAGACTCACACGGCGAAGTCCTGGCCGAGTTATTAGCCTTGAAAACGAGTCAAGGGAACGCCGTCTTTGATCTCTCCAAACGCAACTACGATGGTTAGTATTTTTAACTAGACACTTTTGTGGCGAATTAAACGGAAGCTGCCATCGGTCAATTTTTATTTATCCTCCGCACTGTTCTTTCCTATGGAATAATTATCATCGTTAATATTCAATGAATCATTCATTCCTCGATGGTAGCAATCCGTCTTTTTTTATTTCGTTCAGATCGTCTACAGATTTATCGAGAAGATAGGCAAAGTAGACTTACGATACGTTCGTTCTTTTTAAGGAAGAACCGCGTTGCACGTAGCGGTGGAGTCCCACGATCCAATGGGTAGGGGCCCCAAGGCCGTGGCTACGGTTCGCTTGCTTCTAGACAATGGAGCGGACCCAAACATAAAAGAAACGAAATGTGGTGATACCGCATTGCACATGGCTGCTGCGCTCAGCTGTGATCCAGCTCTCGTTAAGGTAGATCATTTTATTATTAAATATAATTTAATATTTAGACTTCGTTGATTTAAAGAGTAACGATAATATCCATTTTTTATATTTCCCATGTTATATCTCGGAAACTTGGTGTAAACATTCGAAGAATTTCCACAGTCTCAGTCGACTTTATGACATTGTCTAGGTCGTGGTTAGACGCAATCTGCAACGTAACTCTTTGCTACTTTTCAATCTTCTTTTTTGTACGTTCGTCATCGACGATTAGATGGATATGTATAGAACACATACTATACACGTATATGCAAGATTAAAAGCACACATCGTGTTATTATGTCGTATAATTGATCACCGATCTCCCGAGATCATTTAACGATAGTGTTACGCCACGTGCTCCTACTGTGTTCTTGCTCGGATCTTTCGTATAAAAATAGATGGTACCGGTATATGATATGGGTATGTGTAGATAAACGTATATATACACGCATACACTATCATTCATAAAAATCTCTACGCTTTGTTAGTCAAATTAGGATCATAACCAGTTATGAGTAACAGATAGTGAACGTTATTACAGAAAACCTTTCTACGTTTGTACTCCGTGCTATGAAACATATACAAATGATAAATGAAATTTTGCAATAATAATAAATGCAGAAAAATTTACCACAAAGAAAAACGACTAAGCATCTGTGTATAAAAACATATGTGCTGGTAATTGTGAAAGTGGTATAAATAAAGTATGCATTTAAATTGCAAAAAAATTACTTAGACCACTTTCCCAATCACCGGTGTACATAAGTGTTTTTATGAACGTTAATGTACATGCACGCGGTAGATATACAGTGATACACATTCTCGTTGGAATTTCAACAGGTGTTGCTGAGTAAAGCCGGTTCCGGTACGGTGAACGCGACAGATTACAACTACAACACTCCGTTGCATATGGCTGCCGCGGCATCAAACACTGTTCCGGCGGAAAGGCAAAGAGAAGTTTGCTGGCTCTTAATTCAAGCCGGTGGGCAAAGCAATATTCAGAATCGACAAGGCAAGACACCGTTGGCTCTTGTGTCAACCGAAAGGAAGGAACTTATCAAGCGAATCTTTTACAAAAAGTTTTAATCCGACTGAGAGACTAAGGACTTTGTTATTTCGAAAAGAACATAAAAATAGGGAAGACTGAAGCGAGAATCGAGCGTAACAATACGTTTTTATAATTGTGTCAGTGATTATGAAAGAGTTCTGAGTATAAAACATATTTAAGATTCAATTTTTTTATATGGGTGATTTTCATAATTACTGGCTCAATCATTCTTATTGTTTCTTTAATATTAGTGCAAGTATAGCGGAGATATCCAGAAGTGATCGTTGTTTTTGTTGGTTTTGTTTCTTTATCAATTATTTGTTCTTTTATTTTTAAGTTTTGTCAAAAAAGATCCTCATTCGAGATAGCTCATTGATGCGGCCAATTTTGAGGTTTCTAAAATTACAATCGGTGATAAAGAATATGCATTAATTATCATAAGTTCTCATAAACAACGTATTTGTTATAGTCTTTTGTACATTTCTTCTTATTTCTTTTTTTTTACTTACACATTTTCAATCATTTATCTCGATAAAACACTGTGATATAATTAACGTTTCGAATTTTTATTTTCTCTATTTTAGGTAGCATAGTCTCGATAAGCGCAAAACTTAATCTAATAATTTCCACATCGTTCGTTACAGTATTTTCATTCTAAGATTCTTTAACTCTCGTTACCAATTAATCGTGCCAGATAGTAATTAACGATAAGAGTAAAAAAATTTTTTTAAAAAGATTAAGATATCTAATATATATATATACTGTATAAGCTGTGATCTCAAGTTTAAGTACCGCAGACGTACCCCCGAATCGTGATCCACTGTTTTTTGTAAATTAACGAAAGAATATGTATTACGTAGGATGTTTCGTATACTCAATTATCGATCATATGTATATATACATACATTCATACCTTACCATTACGCAAAATAAATATTCCAATGAGAAATCGATTCTAAGAAGGACGTCAAAGGAATCGTACCTTCTAAGCGAATACATGAATCATAAATAATAAAAAGATTCTTTAAATAATCAAGTTTCACGGTTAACACCCCTATAAGGGTTCCTCAAATTATGTACTAACGATACGAAATAATTATATTTATTTTATAAAAATATAAAATTTTTAAGTGTAATTTTTATTTTCTCATTTTTTTTTTCCCACGTAAATACGTTGATTTATTTAGAAAGAACAGACAGCAATGAATGAAAAAGTAAAGATACAAAAAAAAAGGGCCGGTTGTGTAGAGCGACGAATGATGATCGCGAATGAGCACCTGAGGGACCGTGTATGTACACATATGTACGTTAACGCGACGTTTATACATATGTAAATTGCGAGCACATCTCTACCTATGCATATAAATTGCGCCTCTGGTATTCCCCTCGGCATGCACGCAACCACAAAGGATGTGGCCGTATCTCTCCCTCTCGCCGTTTTCGTTCTTCTCATTTTGTCTCCTGTCTGTATACTTCGTGACAAGCGAAGTGAGTTTTAGTCGGGCTGTTACGAGCTTCGCAAGTTCGACGTAGCTAGGTACTTTAATAATTAAACGATTAACGCGTTATCGAGCTAGTCGTCTCGAGACTCTCCCTTCGTTACATCCTGGTGGTATTTTCAGTTAAAACGTCGGAATGATTTCCGGTAATTAACGAAATATTTCCTTGGCACGCCAATAAACGAGTCTGGCGTCGATAAGAGTTTATATTTTATTAGTAAAAATTCAGTTTGAGATTTATTAAATATATGTATTTTTATATATTTATATTTTACTTTTTGTTTAAATATAGTTTAGTTATTTGAATTCATTTTCATAAGTTATAATATCATAATTATCGGTAGACTCTTTGTTATATGAAAAAATGTTTTAAACAAATGTTGCACGGTATCGAACTGTAAATTAATTATTACAACTTTTGAGTAAAGCATTTTTTTCCATACAAGAAAAGTTTACATGTAATAAAGATGGTACATTCGGATGAATCACCTTGGATAGATTTTAACATGAGTATTATGCGATCGATGGTAAGGTCGATCCTTAACAATTCTATATGAAAAAAAATATATATTCATCATTTTTTAACGATGACCAACTTAACTCCATTTTTATACTTCTTCGTCACCGTCATCATCGACGTCGTCTTCTCTTTTCCATTTACCACGTGGAACCTAAGCGTCTTTCAGACAATGTTGTACGTTCACGGAATTTGAATGAGCGAAAGATTTATAGGTAGTGGCTCGCGCCTAATCTAAATTTCAATTTCTCGCGCAATTCGCGCGTATTACTGGCTTACCTACTCCAGGAATTCGGAATAAATAATTAATTTGCATTAATATCAAATCTGCGGGAATGTTGTAATTATACGGTAAGCGTACGTAATACACCTATCGATGTATGCACAAATGCATACAGAGATGTATGGATACTTGATAGTTTGATTTACGTCAAAGAATAGGTGCAAGGTTGAGCACCCTATATAGTATAGGGTATAGCTCCCACAAAATGATGCAACTTTAGTAGGAAATATTTCTTTCAACATTTTTATTATAATAAAACTAATTCAGGCAATAAGGTTAGATGGTAGACCTTGCAGAAATATTTCTATAAAACATATGAGGAGGAAACTTTATATTTCGTGGAAGTATCTACGATAGATCTTCTTATTTTCCTCAAAAATTCGTCGGCCATACGGCGCATCTTTGCCAGGTGAAAACCTAGAGTCGAGATTTGTGGGAAGAGAGAGAAAATAGCTGGTGCTAACCCTCGAAATTCTAGTTATATATCTAGGGGTCCATTAACCGCGAGACGAAGCCAAGAATTCTTCATTCCTGATTGTGCTCACGTTTCGTGGTTACTACCTCTAGCCGAGTGCACTGCTTTAAATTGGCTCTCCTAAAGAGGATGGATAAGGAAGGGTTAAATGAACGGGATAATAAACGTCGGGCGTTCGTGATTTGCGAAATCTTTTTAGTTTCGAGAAATCGAGTCTTCTTTCCACGCGATTTATATTCGAATGAGAAGAAAGATGAATAATTTCTTTCTAGCCAGGCCAAGATTCCCAAAAGAGCTGATTTCTTAATAAAGTATCGTTTGTATAATTTTAATATATTATTCATATTTATATTCTTTACAAATTTTCGAAGAAAGAATCCTTGGCAATATTTTCTTTTATTTATTACAATATGTACCCCATATTAGCAGAATTAGAGCATAGGCTATAAATTTTCGATTAGCATTGAGGAAAGTCCAAATATCTAGCTCAATTCTAATCTTGTTGAAACATTGCACGTAACAAAAAGTATAAAAAAAGTAATCGTCGATCTTTCATGTTTTATCCATTCTTATTCTACAGCGAATGGATATATTTAAGATTTTTTATTTCATTTTAACACCCAACATACGTCATTTTACCCTCCAGTAACAGACTTCTATAGCTGGTACAAAATAAATTTAATCTAATTTAAAATTTGTAAACACAATCGGTGTAAATTCGAGTGACGACTTTAACAAAATTTGGGGGAAGCTCAACGAGTCACTTTTTTACTATCATCAAACGCGATCAGTTCCGGTGGTTTTTCTAGCTGGTCGCTTTTCCGGTCCTCCGAATGACCGCAAGTCCGTCGACGAGCATGCAACGCTTCGCAACACGGCAGACAACGTAGCGCATCGTGTCAAGTATCATCGTTATTGAGTGATATCGAGCTCAAACAAGCAGCAAACACCGGTGCGTTAACATTAACACGTTTAAAATATATTTATCCAAGGCTAAGCACGTCAGTCATCGTAAAAGGGCGGCACGAAAGAAGTGTCCATCTTAATAATCGAATGCGAGGTGACCCGATGAAAACGAATCGGAAACGTACATTGTTAGCTCGAGTTCCGCAGAGGTCGATCATACTGTCCGAGAATACCGTTCGCGTAGCCAAAGTTTCGATGGTTTAAGATTTATCTTTTTTGAGAAAATTTTCGAGAATTGTGAGAAACGTTGAAACTTAAGATTCAAAAGTGAAGAGACTGATCTAACTCAAGAGAGTGAAATAAGTATTTTGCATAGAAAAAAAGGGAAAAATCGATTACGATATAGGGATATATGAATTTATGTTGTCTTGTTTTCCTGGAAATCAGTGAAATTTAAAAGTGTATGAATCCGTGAAAGTTTGTTCCCTGACAAAAGTTTCTTTGAACGATTACTAAGTCTATGAATTAGACCTGACGATTGTGAGTATAGACCAGCGTTTCCCCAACTTTTTCTTATGGTAATTTTAAAGTACTCATTTTAATTTTAGATAAATGGGTTAATAGAAAATTAAATTATTTATTTAAAATAGATTTTATTCAATTCAATAAGTTATACATTTCAATATAAATTTAAAAGAGGACAAATTTTTGAAACTTAAAATTTTTTAAATTCGAATTTTTTTCCGAGGGCCAGCATTTTTTTTCTGCAAACCAGTACACAGTTTGGGAAACACTGGTATAGACGGTATAGCGTTTCTTACTTCATCATTTTTCTAATAACAAAACGAATTATTTACAAATTTATTATGCATTTTATGTATTCGATTTATTTGTTAATGATGAGAAATAAAATGTTTTTTTTTTTTTTTTTATTATTATCAAATAGTTCAAATCAAATAATTTTAGGTCAGCAGAAGCACGTTATATCTTCGTGAAGATTCGTACTGATGTAGTAGAGTCATCGTGAACATCGCAAAGAAGATATGTCGAACATGAAGGCGAGTCTAGCAACAATTCTCGCGTTGCTGTCCATCGCGTCAGCTGCTTCCATAAGCGAAGAATGCCAAATTCAGAAGAACAACATCACTTGCAAGTGTGGTGGAAATAAGGTAAATGATCCCGAACTCTTCAATTCCTGTACTATCAAAAAATACTTGTCCTACCATCCCATTTAAATTGTCTTTCAGGAGTTTTATTTGCCAGAAGATTACATGTACAAGAACACGACGAGTCTGAGGCTATCCTCGTGCTCCAACGCGGTGCTGCTTTTTCCAAGTTTATCCGAAGCAACAAACATGAAAGAACTGATCATCGAAAACATCAGTGAACAACTCACCCTCGAATTAATGCTCAGCGTGAAAAACTTTTCACGCTTCGAATTAACAAACGTCAAGGGAATACCGGTGATCAAGCCCGACTTGTTCATCAGCTTCAAAAAAATCGAACATTTCGTACTGCGTAACGTTTTCATCGAGAGTTTCGAGGAACATTTCACGGAAACAAGGGTAGTCAATTTGGTGATGGTGAACGTTACGATAGGTCGCATAGAGGGATTCAATTTTAAAGAGAGAGGCGAAAAGTTGGAGATAATCAATTGCGAGTTTCGTAATATCACAAAGTCAATGAACTTCCATTTTACAAACGTGACGATCATAGATTCGAGATTCGAGATGCAGAAGCCAGAATACTTTCACATCAATAGCGATTATGCATTCGTACAGAATAATGTTTTTCTTAACGTAGCCATGGAATTGGTCGGTAGCAAAAAGATTATAGTTAATAACACGTGTGCCGGTGGTCAAAGTAATCTCAGACTCTCTTCGTTCGATATCAGGAGTTTCAATAACAAATGGCCTACGGATATCATTCACTCACCCAATATCCAGAATGAATTGAAAGTACCATCGCGAGGTAACAACGTCGTATGCAAAGCCGGTAATTGTCAATGTCCAAAGAGCAACGGTCAGAACGGGAATCGAGCTATAGCAGCGACGTTCTTTCTTGAATTCTTCTTAATTTGGTTAACGTATGTGATGTCGCGACTGTGATCCGTTCGATCGAAGTATTCGCATTTACCAAAGACCATTATAATCGATGATACATCGCGTAGCCTCTAGTTTATTCATTCCTTCATAACTTATTCATAATGTACAAAATTTTATATACCTACAATGATAAACGCGTCAGACTTATTCCAAAAAATATTATACAACTTATACAATTCTAATTAGGAACTATTTTTTTCTATGCGCGACTAGGAATTAAATACCGTAGGTGGGATCTATTGCTCAGTTTAAAGCAGTGCGCTAGAATGTTATACAATTCCACTCGTTATACCGTATCACTGAAGATCTCATTCTTATGGATTAATTAATGTCTTTAGTTATCTGTTTGCGTTGCTTTCATAAATCCGTATCGGTCCACATTCCGGAAGCTTCCATTTGTAGATCAATCGCCGTTGAATGAAGCGCCAATGAATCCTTTAAATTTTTTATTTCGTGTAACAGCTGTCGATTGTTCTCCTCTAAGCGGCATATCGTTTTCTTGTACAATACTACTTTTTTTTCATGATCCGTTTGTAGCTTTTGCAATGCCTGATCTCTGGGTACATAAGTACCTGTAGGAAAATTCAATGGAACAGTTCTAAACTATGCTGATAATTGTTATGAAATTAAGAAAACAATTTGATAATCCTACGAACCGGTAGATTTTTGTAATTGCTCCCGTAACTTATAACCATTCTGCATGACCCTTCTTAATTCATGTTCATGTTGATTATCCTTTGACAGTAATTGTTTTTTCAATTTAGTTACCTATAAATTAAGAAGAAATTATGAATTCCAAAATTTTTATGTTAAAGAAAAATAAACTAGTCGTACGTTGTAGTTTAACTTGCCTCATTCTTTTCTCGTTTTAAATCACGCGACATAGCATCGTATTGAACTTTTAGGCTTCTTTCTCTCTCTTGCGTTTGAGCTAACGTGGCCTGTTTCTTCTGTAACTCTTCTTTTAGACGTTTCACATTATTCTGTTAAAAGTTACATATTTATAATTAAGGTCAATATAATTATTATAAATGCGAGTAACATGGTTCAAGCTGTAAAACTTACTTCTTATGAATTACATTCTTATGCAGCATGTAATCAAATAAAATATAAATATAAATTCTTATAAAATATAAATGATATTGTCTTACCTTCAAGTTACCATTGTCATTTGTTATTTTAGAATAACTATCGTTCAGGTCATTACGCGATTTCATTAGCGTTCTGTGCTTGTGTATCAACTTCCAAAATGCGTTCATTAATTTTGAAGAAACATCCTTAAGAGATTCTACAGACTCGATTGAATCATTATCTATAATCACTGGTGAAATGCCAAAAGACTCTAACTCCTGAGAGTAGAAATTAATAAATTAAAATCAACTACAATTAAATATATGGCTTTATTTTCTACAGTACCTCTGCCAAAGTCATTATTGATTCCTCTAAATTATTTGTAGTACAAAAATATTTGTCTTGACTTCCAAGATTTCCTTTCATAGCTAGAGCAGCTTGAAAGTTTCTTGCTGCAGAGATGCTTTTGAATTCTGTCGACATTCTGTTTCTCTAAAAATTAAAATTTATTAGTTGTTAGTACAGGTACAATTTCGAAAAAATTTGAATACGTTCGAAGTTAGAGTTATTTCAAAATAAAAGATCTCGTACGTACCTTTTGCGAATTGTAGTATTAACTTTAATATATCAAAATTGATATAAAAAACGCAAGATCGTTACAAGTCATCGACATCAGCGAAATAAACGGTCATACCAAAGCGAAACGATGTCCGGACACGAATAACCGAAAATACAGGACAAAAATAAACATGCGTAGAACCAGTGAAACTACAGATGAGGTATAAGATAGACCGAACATGCAATGTAAATTTTTGTCTCATGCTCCTGGGGCTTCGAAGCCCCATTACCATTTTAGTGTCGCATGCGACACTGTCGGTTTGGAATAGAATAAGACAACAGCGCTACCGAAACGATAGGAATTATAACTAAACACAGCGATTGTTAATTGTTGACTGACAAATTACAATTCGTTATTAGCTACAAAGTTAATGTTGTTCTGAGCTACAAACGTTTAAAGATTACAGACGAGTTCTAAAATCAGTGATTTTCGAATTTATTTTGCGATCTTTAAACATTTGTAACTCATATTTATAAATTAATAACTTTTTTGCTATAAATGTTACGGTAAAAGTTCGAAGTCGCAATAATGAGCTCTTAACTCCTAATTTCGCGAATATACATTGGAGGGGGACATTTAATGCACATTTCCTTTTATAAACTAGGGAAAAGTACATTGTATCGAAAATGAATAATTCTATGACGAAACCTACAACCCAGACGCCACTCATAAAAAAATTTTGAATTTGCAAACCCGCCATGCGTAACGTACGAGTCGACGCCATGTTTATTCGGCGGTTGCTATCAAGTTGTAACAGGTTTCGCGGTCTCCTCGTTAATTACAGGTAATTAGCATATTTTTTCTAACGTACACCTTTCTATAGTACATCAAACGATTGCTAAAGACTCGATCTCTATAGGAGAGTGTACTCAAGACGATACAACACCTCGTTTGAAAAATATTCACAAAACTAAAATCGGCGTCTTGGCGTCCATTTCCGCGAGGTTCTACGTCGTAGCTTTTTTCCCATTTTCGATTCTTATTCCCGCGATATCGATAGCTTCTTCATATTTCAGTGTTATAGAACTAATAATTAATGATTTTTTGTATATAATCACATTTATATTATATTCCAGCTTCGTATATACGACATATACAGGGTGTCCGGTTCCAGGGTAGTCCAGCGGAGGATTACATGACTTGAATCGAAATGTCCGATACCATTTTTCGAAATTCGAATTTCGAAAAATATTATTAGATTTTTCGACTCAAGTTTTCTGCTTGATCACCTGGAACCGGACACCCCGTATATGCATACACATATTCATACGTATATCATAGTCCGTACTAATCTATTTTGTATATTTTATCTTTCACAGTTCACATGAATCGCTTTAATTTGATACGGAAAAGGTTAGGGATCGGAAAAATTCGGTAGAAGAATGAACGGTGAGCAGTGTTCTTTGCAGTTCCGAGAAATTCGTGTTCACGTGAAGACATAAACAAGACACGGCTGAACGTTCCACTTCGAGGCCATGGAGGATGGACGTCCCTTCTTATTGTAATGTAATACTTCGGTGAATACAGAAGCATCAAAGTAAGTAAGTTTCTCGTATAATACACATTTTATCTTTAGTAGCTATTTCTTGATAAACATGATTAGACATCATTTTGAGCATGTACCGAATATTTATTGAAATTTATTATAACCTATATCTAAATATATCAAAAAATCAGTTATGCATATTTACACAAACCAATAAACGCGTTACTCTTTTGTTGATCTACTGCACAGATTCGTTCGTATCTGTGTGGAAGCATAGTGGGGGGATGAAATCCGCGTCGTTCGAGATAGATCTTTTTCTATCTACATATTGATATTACCGACTTTGGTTATTTGGTTGAACATAGTTCCTGAACTCGCCGCTCAGAATCGTAGAGGGCGCTAGAAAACGTCTGTTTTTCGCACGATCGGTATTTAAGTACATAGGACACGAAATCCCATAGGATGACAGGTCTATTCTTATACCTCGTCTGTGTGGAACAAGTTTAAACTAGGATCTTCCATTTTAATTTTAAAGGGCATCGCGCGATGGCGCTAGATGTGCTTTTCGCACAATATTTTTCAAGCGTTTTTCTACAATGGCCGCGTTCGCGCTCTTCGAAATCGTTTATTTGTAAAATTGATTCATGTTCCATAAATTATTCTCTACCCAAGAGTACAAAGATGACTATAATTAGAAATGTTAACTTATAAACAATTACATGATTGGAAGCGATTGTGCGTAGTACATACTTTCATTTAATCCTGATTGATTGTTCATAATCATAACAACTGCATATCGTATTTCGTATTATTTGAAATATTTATTTTAATGTTAATCATTATTAATTATAATGTATATGTATATTATTAATTTTAAACAGGATAATAAGTATCTTAACGATTAACCTCAAAAAAAAATACTCTAAACTACGAAAGCAATAAAATCGTTAGACATGCGAGTATTCCCGATATTTCATCCATCGTTCGGAGGATAACAGAATACAAAAATAGTAAAGATACATTAAAAAAGCTCGGTGAAAGTAGGTTTTTTCCTTGGCATCGTGCGGGAGCACTAATCCGCCGTACGTGATCTTTAAAAGCATCGGGGATTAGTGAGATAAATCTCCTGAGTTAGCGTGCACTGGACAACTGGGATCTCCCTATAAAAACCTTTAGGAGAATAACGATTCGGGAAATCTACGTCTCCCCCTTTTTTAGGTACCTATACCTTCTTTTTTATTCGAACAATACGGAGCTTTCAAATAAACAGTGCGGATCAATGAAAACTGCCCGCCACCTTGACTATTCGCGTTCAAATAATTCGAATTTTAGCAAAAAGGTTTTTAAGAGAGGGAAGAAAAGACAAATATTTCATCAAGTAAAACGAATCAACGATACAACAATGTATTTTATCTGGCTGTTTATCTTAGAGAACGTTTCACATAAAAATCGCTCTCGAATCTCAACGTATTTTGTTAGGTCAGCGTTGTCATCTCGGGTTACGCGAGGGGGAGGGAGAAGAAGACCAGGGTAACACGAGTAGCTCAATATTTGACACACGTCAAACGGTTAAGAGAGTCCGCAGCCTCGGTTGGTTGGTACGTATGTAATACATACATACACCGGTTACGCAACGAGACACATGTCACGTCACACGTGTATCAAAAGACGAGACAAAATTCTTCGCTTCAACGAACTTGCCACCCTTTTTTTTCTTCTTCTCTTATTGCCACTGCTATCCTAACAGATTTTTCTCTCGACTCGAACATTCCAAGAAATTTTTCTCTTCGTCAGTTTTTCTTTACTTTTACATGTAGAATGTAGTGGTAACTATTGTTAGGTGAAATTAATTTTTATTTACATATCAGTTTAAGGGAAAACATTTCTCAATCGAGGTGCGTAGGTAATACTTTTTTTTTATTTATTAGGTATAGTAGATAGAGTAAATGAAAAAAAACTATTTTGATTGGTGTAATTGATTAACCATATCCTCTAGGGATTTCTAGTTTTACGTTCACGCGTAATTTTGAGATCGTAGAATTCGACAGACGCTCCACACGACATTCTCATGACAAAGTTGCGAGACTCAAAGTCCGGAGAATTTTGACGGGTCAGTAACACCAAAAACATTTATGCCCTCCCATCCGCTATTCTTACCCGGCGAACACAGTTATTTTTGGCTAATGTTGGGTAACCCCCTACCCTTCCCCTGTGCACGTTTCATTGCTTTTCTCCTAATTATACCAATTCGGCAAGGGAACTAAAAATATGACCTCGAAAATTAGCAATGGCGCGAGCTTCAGCATTTCTCTCTCTTCTTCTCTGTTCCGAAAAAAAAGAACAAGACGAACTGACCTCGTGTTTATCGTCGAAAAGCATTTTTTCGAACGACATTTTTTTTTCAATTCATCGAAATTTGAGGAAATTATATAAAATTTGAGAATTTCCTGTTCGATGGAAATAAAATGTCAAAAAGTGTCACGATATCCGATGCATAGCACTTATCCTATTTTTTGTAGAAACGTAGAGATGGATGATTTCGCAGAATTGAATCTCTCTATTTTAATAATATAAATATTAATTTCTTCTTTCCGTCAAAATATACATCTGCATCATTTCGAGAAAAAAAACTTGGAATATTATTAATATAAATACATGTCCCTGACAAATGTATTAATAAAAAAGTAATCGAATAATTAATAAACCAATTGAATATAAATTCAATTTGTAATCGAATAAAACATTTGTCCTAATTCATGAATACAGAGTCACTCAAAAAATGTATAAATACTTTTAGTCATAAATTTATTAAAACTTTTTGAATCAGTCTGTACAAACATGCCGTAGACACGTAGGTACATTACCCATATATGTACAGCATATTGGTATCACATATAGACGGATAGAGAGAATCTTCTCTGTAAGGAAAAAAAAGAGATCAAATTATCGGTTGTTTTCACGGAACGCATAAAACGGGATCCTCGTAGTTTGGGCCAAGGTAGTTGATTTGTGGCGTAACAGAGGATTACCGTCACCGTGGGTGGTAATGACTGCACTTGTTACCGAAGACGGGTCCTCTTACTTTCGGATGGCAAATGAACTTTTTGGTGGGTCCGTAGGATAGTCCAGGGGGTCGACAGATGTTACTCACTTAAGCTAGTCCTACCTCGTTTACGGGCCATTTACTTCGAACCGTATCGTCACGGTAGGTAAGTACTTTACATATGTATTGGGAAAATAGATTGGAATTAGAACTTCTAATTGCTTTGAAATGATATATCAACTTTTCAGATAACGTATAAACAATTTTAGTACAAGTAATTAAGTATATGGAAATTAGTATAGAGTTTATTTCTTGAAAATAACATCGATAAAAATTTTATCTCTTCATTTATAATAAAAAGAAAGAGTAGTGTTAAAATTCTGCAATCTCTTTAAATGTGTAAATGGACGAGATAAAAGCTAAAGTATCATTTAAAAAAAAAAAAAAACAAAACCAATAAAATCACGAAGGTCTAAAGCGATTGCACGTGGAAGTACGCTTTTGAAAAGGATCGTTTTACGATTTAACGTTATCGTAAAGAATTTAAAGACTCGATTTAGAGAGAAGACTAAAGACGACTTTAAATTTTTCTGAAAGCAGAGAGAGAATACTGGTCTTTGGTCTGAGCGGCAAGACGACATCGTCCATCGAACGTAATCGAAGCGATATTTCAAACCGGTAATGTTATGACACAACGAACGGTTTTTATGCGTTTCCTTTCCCTGGAGGCAGCCTTAGGGGCTCCCCTAAATACCCGAAACGAGTCCCTAAAACACCCACGTCTTTAACTCGATGCTCCACTTACTACCACGGAGCTCTTTCTTATATAGTCTACCTACCAAAAATACTGGGAATTAATGCACCTCTTCTTCGGGTTAATGCATCCGCTTAAATCAAAGTGCCGAGCGTGCGAGCGCGCCTGTTAAATGAAATCCTGTTTTAAATAAAAAATAGTAGCACCGATCATCGATGAAATCCTTTGTTACTATGTGTTTTATCTATGTAATGTTTGTAATAATTTTTAATGATAGTATTTATTGTTAATCCTTGATACTCCATAATGTATGTAAAATTGATGGAGATCTTCGAGGAATCTATCTTTCGATAGATACCTATATGATTCAAAGAAAATGTTTTAAACAAAATTTTCTTATTTTGAAATGTAGAATCAAAATATGTACTGAAAAGGAGGTTTCGATAAAAAGTTTCAAAGTTACTTCTTTATTCACCCTAACGGGGAGGGAAGGGCAGTCTGATTTTTCTGTAATTAAATTAATTCCTAAAAGCCATTAAACTTCTATCTAAAGTACTTATTAATTAGGTAAATATCTATGTTATATTCATAATAGCTAATATATCTATCAAATATATTCATATTGCACATATACTATAAATATGAAAACTTATCGTAATTCTCGTCACACAGTCTATACCATTAATTATAACAATTTTTTCGTAAACTATTCTCAATATCAGGATAACTACATTCCCATTTAAAAAAAGTTACACATTTTCGGAAGAATACACGAATACTTGTTCTATTCACCGTAAATAAAAGTGAAAATGTGATAACGTATATAAAAGAATATACGTCCTAGAATTCCCAGAAGCATGGAAAAACTCTGTCGGCTTGCCCGGCACATTTCTCATGAATGAACGAGAATGGGACAGCAACACCTCGAGGGGACACAAGGATGGTTGGTGTACGAGGTGCTTCTGCGATACCTCAAAAGTAGAAAGAGAGAGAGAGATCGGATGCGTTAGCACCGAGTCTGAAGTGTGAAACACGGCGCGAACAAAAGTCCAGCCGGACTTGTTTTACGAGGGAGCATCTGGAAAATGCTTCGGCGAGTTGTATTAAACCAAAGACTTCCGCGACGATTAGGTACACGTCTCGAATGAGAGGGAGAAAGCAAGAGAGAAAGTGATGGACTAAGGAAGACAGAAAGGAAGCGCTTTGAAATTCGACTCGGATTAGGAACTATGCGTTAAAGTGAACGGAACGGGCGTGTTTCCCGTGATACACCAGCACTGCTTCTTGTGTACCCTCACGCCCACGCGTACACTGGAGTGGGAACACAACGGATATATATCGTTGGAATAGAAATCGCGAGAGAGCAGATTTTCTTTGAAAGATAAACTTTATGTGAACGTAGGATGTTGATCTTACAAAGGGAAGGAGGATGCTAAAAGATTAGATTAAAATTGGTGTATATGTTAGATACACGTGCATGTAATCTAGGGATTAATCATATTCTCGGATATATATTTTTATATAATATCTTTTTGAATTGAATATAAAATGCACAGAGTATTACTCGTCATAAACTTATCAAACTCTACGTTTTCAAACTCTATCTCCTTTCTAGTCGAGACGAATAGTGCGCAATCTTTATTTTAATAAAATATTACCCAATATTTTTATAGAAAGTATCTATTTTTCCTAAAAAACAAAATGAACGAGATTTTTAAAAAATGGAACATAAACACTGTACAATATTAATACCATTCCAGAGGCCATAAAATACCATAACATTGATAACCAAAGAATGCCTTCTGTTTGAAGAAAGTTCCAGCCTAACTTTTTCTTACGCTCGTCAAGAAAGTAGGTATCTACCAGGGAGTTTCGCGTATTTATCACTTATCGAGTTGCTTCGAGGGTGGTAACGTCGCACGACGTTAGATCTAGAAGTCTAGACTCAACAACGACTGAGTGTCACGAACGTGCCCAAGTACCATCTTACCTTTTTATACAGGATGGAGAGGGAGAGTGTACGAGGTGAGCGATACAGGTCAAAGTCGTCTATAGCGGCCCATTTATTATATACTCGAGAGATCGAGTTCCTATTTTAAGAGTTATTTATCGATGTTGTGGGATTATATCTCGGGTCAAAATATCACGTTTATGTGAAACGCTCCTTCGTTGCTACATACTTTCTTTCAAAAAGGTTCTCGATCCTTTAATATATCTACTTACTTCAGAAATTTCTCTTCGGAAGTCTTCTCATCATATTTTTTTCTTATTTTCCCGTATACCTCAATTTAGAAGTTTCTTTTGGACAAACGAAAACCTCCAACTACGAGCTTTACTTTTAATATCTTTTTTATTTCGAAAGAAGCTAACTTATTTAATTATCATTCGTTTAATTTTGATCAAAAATTATATTAAATACGTAGATTCGTTTAAAAATAACCCAACAGAACTGATAGCAAATATTAACACTATGAAAGACTAATAAGAGATCGTAATTATTTATTCCTCCAAGTAGTTAATCGCTCCACCAATTAAGAAATAAAATAGCATAGTCACTTATAACTCGAACTGTATTAACCCAATTATGTCCCACAAAATAACTTCACTAAATTATTAAATAAAAACAAAAATGAAATCTACGAATCAACAGAAATGAGGGAAGGGGTCTCGTATCTTCTTCCGACACGAGATTAACATTAATACGGTCATCGCGCGTGGTCTTTAGCAAAGATAAATGGACGGGGACAGCTGAGTCCCCGTGTCGATTTATGGAAGTGTCTCTCTAAAGTATCTTCAGAGATCTCACAAACAAGGAAACCGATGCCACGGGAAATAGAGAAAAAAGATAGAGAGTAGGGGGCGGCTACGTTCGGTTAGCAAAGCCCGAAAAGCTTGTAAAGTTCATCGAGTGTCTCCTCGCTTTAGCACAATATCGGCACGTTTTCAAAACAGGGCACGTCTCTTAAGGCACGTCGAATGCATCTGCTCCCATCCATCAGCGCTTGCCTTCGTATTATCGGCAAATTTAGAAGGCCAAAGTTGGGACTAGATTTTTTCTCACCCCCTCTTCTTTTTTTCTCTCTCTTATAGTCCCTTTTTTTATGTGTACCAAAATCGTATAAATTGGTAATTCGATATATTTCTGTCACCCTCTATCTTTCTCAGGTCATAGATTCGCGAAGCATTGGCACTCTTGCCAAAAACCGAGACGACTAGATAAAGATTGCTTTGCTAGCACCAAATTATCATGTAGAATCGCGAATAAGAAATATATCGTAATCATAGAATAACATTTTTCTGTAGAAAACTTTGAGGAAATCGATTTTCGATATCAGTGGAGTAAGTACCGGTGTATTTACTTAACTAAAGACATCAATTTCGTCACCCTTTTTTCGAGTTCTCGTCGTCTGATATTGAACATAAGATAATTCAATTTCAGGTTTAATTAATTAAAATATCGTTATTTCTTAATAACTAACATTTTCTCTTGGAATGATTTATTAAATCCAAATGATGTGTAACGTCAACGTGTTTAATTTTCCAAACGTTAAACAATTTTTAAAAAATGATCAGATTCGTGTTCACGTTTTTCTACCATAAATCTCGAGAAAACGTTCCAGAACGAGGCAAGATATCGTTGAAACGGGGAGGCAAACAATTCGCAATTATAAAACGAAGTGGAAGAAAAAAGGAAAAAGCAGTGATGAGGTGGGGGGAGGGAGATCGAGTAACGAGAAGACGAAGAAGACGAAGAAGAAGCTTGCCCCAGTTTCGGGTTTAAAGAAATTCGTGGAAAAAAAAGAAAAGGGTAAGGGAAAAAAAACGTGATGCGCGTAACGAGTTTTGCATAGCCATCGAGCAAGGTTAAGATACTATAATACTTTTCAATTTATTTCTTAGTACTCCATGTGCATTTCTTTTCTTCATTCGTTGGAATATCCGAGACGTTAAATGGCACTTTTCATTTAAATCCTCACGACTCTGGTTCCTTTTCTTTGTCGAACTCGCTTAATTCGTTTTAATCGACCAACAAAAACGAACTTGTCAAACTTCCCTTTGAACATTCTTCAACTTGAACTGGAATTTTTCCTTACCTGAATCATTTCTTAAATTACCTTATATTTAGTTAATGTACATTCATTTTATATATCTGTATGAATAACGTTCGAAACCCACTGATGCTCCTTTAAAAACTTTTCGTTATCACTGCCAATTCTAATAACATTTCCATAACACGATCAACATCGATTTAAAAATGACCCAAAACTATATAATAAACAACTATAATCAATTTCTTCAACCCCAAATATAAGAAGTGAACAAAATAAATGGAATTGTATGATAACAAGTAATCATCATCGCTCACTTTTTTTTTTTCAAATTTTTTTGCTCTTTTACCTTTATCCTTTTCCCTCCTCACTCTCGTCGTAAAGAAGTCTCTCCTCCTTTCTCGCGGTATAATACAGCGTAGCCGTCTATTAAGCTTCCCGTAGAAAGTTGAGAGTCTAAAATTGCTAACATAAATCAGTAAGCGTATCTTGCAGCGGCGCGTAACACGCGGGGGAGTGAGGCAAATACGTTAAAAACGACTTTTTACAGTTAAGAGCCCACTCGGTAGAAAGAGAGAGAGAAGAGCAGGCCGGATTTTATGCTACAGACTCTCGAGCTACTTGAAATTTTAGTTTAGCTAAGACGGACCCGCCGGAAGCGACACTTCGAACGTGATAATTGTATGGCAGCTGTCGAGTTCGTTCTCTTATACTTGAGAAGGTCTTACCAAGCGAATCTACTACGTATTATTGTTTTTCTTTATTAAATAGGCTTCTGTAAGATTCCGTTCGTTCACGAAAGGAACCACAGGTTTTATTTTTATAATAAATATTCGATCTCCCGGACAAAGTTTACGAAGATAGGCGATCGTGATAAAATTCGTACTCAACTTCTGTTTCATAGAACGTTATTCGTATTCAAGTGTAATTAAACGTTTTATATCTATGTATATTTAAAGAGAAATGCTATCGGATCCGTTCGTACATAAACGAATGTCCAAACGATCGGCAACTAATTGCAAGTTTTCCTCGCGCTGAATCGCTTCGGGCCAACCATAATCAGTTTACGCGTTGTTTTGAAAGCACTTTCAAAGTGCTTGAAACGATATGCCGTGTACGGCTCGCTAGGTAAAATGATTAATAGGTGGTGCATAAAAAAAACATATTATTCCATTTTAAAAAAAATGAAATTGACTTTTATATGTTTTCTAGATGTCCACCTATATAAAAACTATTAACATCAAATTGTGTAACCCTCGTCATCAACCAAGTTTAGTCAAATGCATTTTTTCCTACCCAACCCAGATGACTTTTCTTAAATTTGAGAATATGCCATTGTCTTAAAGAAAAGTACTGTTTCAATCTGGTCATGTTCTAGATTAATTTAGTGATCGATCTGTTATACCCAAAATGATTTTACGTATAACTACTCTGAATAACTATGGAAAAAACTGACTATCATACATTGATTTTACCACGATTTTCCAATAGGAAACAGATATACCTACCTACAGATAGGTATGACAAATACATGGTAAAACCAACGTTCCCCTAACTTGCTTACGGTTCATACACGACTCGATCGGTAGGTGATGAACAGCCTTAATTACTTCTCTTGTTTCTCGGTCGGTGTTCGCACGTGCAAAACGTGTATCCGCATTGTATCATTAATAACGCGTAAAAGTGAGCCCCGAGTCGAAGTGTTAAAATCCGTCTGCTTCGACGGTCCCATTGCAGTTTCGTCCGTTGATTAATTATCCGCCGTTTGACAAATGATCTTTACTTCCAAGTCCGACGAGCGCTTGTTCAAGAAAATTAATAGTAAAAGCTATGCCGAAAAATGAGAGGTGGTGGATTAGTAATGGGGCAGAGAGGGGAACACGGCCAAAGTCTTTTTATAATGATTTTTACTCTCCTCAGTTATATTTACAATATTTTCAGAGAGAAAAATGAACAATAGAATATATATATGTTTTATATAGGGGAGACCGGGGCTAGTTGTCCCGATTTTAGGTTTTTTGTATCTACAGATTTCTGTAGCTTATATTTTCGAATTTTTTGGTGACCATCAAAAAGTTCAATTTCTTAGCAATACATAGAAATCTTTCCGCTTGCATTGAGAAGTTTTTAACACGTCTTTTTTTCAATTTCAAGCAAACGAGTTTTTTGAGACAACTTGCCCCGCTGCGGGGTAATTTGTCTCACGCCATGGGGCAAGTTTTCCAAGGTTTCCAACGAAAAATCCTGATGTATGCATCATGATTTTTGCCAAAATGGTCACCACCGCCGATTTCAATGTTTAATGGTCCATTTTAAAGATAAAAGCATGCAGAATAATGTTCCGTTGTCCGTTTTTCGATATCGTTGCGGAGTGATGAGAAATAAATTTTTTAAGTGTTAGAGTATGGGTCGTTTTCAAGAGAAAAAGTGCTGTATCTTTCGAACCAGCCATCCTATCGAAACGAGACTTGCATATTCGTAAAGAAGAGACTTTACTCATTCGAATCCTGTGCATACATCATGATTTTTGCCAAAATGATCACCACCGCCGATTTCAATGTTTAATGGCTCATTTTAAAGAGGAAAGCATGCAGAATACTGTCCCGTTGTCCGTTTTTCGATATCTTTAAGCAATGATGAGAAATTAATCTTTTAAGTGTCGGAGTATGGGTCGTTTTCAAGCTTAAAACTGCTGTATCTTTCCATCCGACCATTCTATCGAAACGCGACTTGCATATTCGTAAAGAGGAGACTTTCCCCTTTCGAACGAGTATTTGATCGGGCAAATCCGAGATACTTCGATTTTTGACAAAAATCCTGACCTATGCATCATGATTTTTGCCAAAATGGTCACCACCGCCGATTTCAATGTTTAATGGCTCATTTTAAAGATAAAAGCATGCAGAATAATGTTCCGTTGTCCGTTTTTCGATATCGTTCAGCAATGATGAGAAATTAATCTTTTAAGTGTCGGAGTATGGGTCTTTTTCAAGCTTTAAACTGCTGTAACTTTTTAACCAGTCATCCTATCGAAACGCGACTTGCATATTCGTAAATTAGAGACTTTTCTCTTTCGAACGAGTATTTGATCGGGCAAATTCGAGATGCATCGATTTTTGACAAAAATCTTGATTTATGCATCAAGATTTAGAAAGAAGGAAGCATGCAGAATACTGTCCCGTTGTCCGTTTTTCGATATCGTTGCGGAGTGTTGAGAAATAAATTTTTTAAGTGTCGGAGTATGGGTCGTTTTCAAGAGAAAAAAAAAATTGCTGTAACTTTTTAACCAGTCATCCTATCGAAACGCGACTTGCATATTCGTAAATTAGAGACTTTCCTCTGTCGAACGAGTATTTGATCGGGTAAATCCGAGATGCATCGATTTTTTACAAAAATCCTGATGTATGCATCATGATTTGGATGGGGAAATCGATGAATCGATGAACTATGATGAAAAATAAATGTGGTAGATTATAAATAGAGTAATGTAAGATTATTGCTATTGATTTTTACAATAATATTTATTATCTCAACGTATTTACAATATCTTAAGAGAAAAATAGAAGTGTGTACATGTGTGTATGTATAATAAACGTAGATACATACGTAGTACCTTTACATGCTCGTACATTAGACTTTTTTTTAAATTAGTCGAAAAACGAGAGAGAGAGAGGGAGAGAAATATCGAATTTTTAAATCGTTTGCAGAGACAACCCGCATCGATGCGATTCAATCCAATAAAATAAATAATTTCGCTGAGCGATGTTAATTCAAAATGGCGGCGCGGTTACCGTACTACCGGGAGCAGTAGAGTAATCGAAAATGAAGAAATATGCTTTCAACGTTGTTGACGCTCGTCCATTACGCTTTCACGATAAAATTTCGCGATAATTGTTCTTCCATTCTGTCCAGTCATTCCAGGGCACATCGTTTGCAGACCAGAAAAAGAGAGAGAGAGAGAGACCATTATTCATGTTCGGAACGTTTATAAAAATGATAGGCTCGTACCTAACGAACGTAGTGCCACCGATAGATGGAGGACAATAAAACTAAAATGAGCGATGCTTTTTTATGATTTTACAACAAATCAAATTTTGTCACCTGTCACCTACATTTCGTTCTTTCTCCTTTTAGCAGTCAAATTTTCTAATCACCATTCGCACACTTACATTATACTATATCTATCTTCTCGCGGACTAGAGAAATATCTTTCGTTCAGCCAATCAACGATCTCGTTGCACTTTTTCACACTCTTGTATAACTATTGTATTTCTTTCTTCTTAAAAAAAGGATAGACGAAGCTCGTACAATCTTGGAAAGTACGGATTTAATTGTATCCACAATTTTGTCCTAAAATGAAGTTAATACAACGGATTACCATGCGTAATCGCAGACCCATGTGGAAAGTTCGTTAAAAAACGCTAATCTCTCGAATTAGCCGCTCTCGTGCACACCCCCTCTGCTTTAACCTACGTCCCCTGCCCCTTTTTTTTTCCCAGTCGAGGAAAATATCCTCGAGTCGGCCGCATGTGAAATTGTGTCTCTCGACTGATAATCTTGTACTCGGATAAGGGAATTAACAATTTGTTATTCGAATTTATCTTTTCAAAAAATTCAAACACGGAGTACTTTAATTTGTAATCTGAATCTTATGTTATTTTAATAACAATGTATGGATATTCAGTTATCTTACCGTTCTAAACTGTGTTTGTTGCAGCAAACATTACGTCGTTTATCAATTACGTAATGTAATTTAACGTGACATTCGCTCGTTATAATACGTGTGCGGGTAGCTAGCGTTATTGACCCGTTATTGATTATAATAATCAATATTAATAATTAACCAACACGATTAATTATTGATACATCTAATACACGTTGATTGACTCCCATTAAAGCGTTAAATCGAAAAGTACGGTTTTTGATACTAAATTAATACAATAAATGTACAAATTTTCTTAAAAATGAGTTACCATCTAAAAAGTGTGGATTTATACAATTTATTTCGAACAACTCAATATTTCGATAAATTCTCACCTTATTACGCATTTCTAGACGACTATAAATATTTATTAGTCACCGAAAAAATTAGAAATAGTTTTACCCAACTCAATTAGCATAAATTCTTTTTTTGTTTGCAATGTTTAAAATTGAATTGTTTAACGAAGCTTTAGCTGGCTTAGAAACGCGCGAAACGCTTTTGTCGTCAAAGAACATAACTCACGAAAGACGTGAACGCTCGCGTCCGTGTGTATCACCGATGAAAATCAGGAAGCTGCATCCATAATTCATGTTACGCTGATCAATAGTGGTCAACCCGAGGCTATATTCATATCATCCAGTACATTTTCTAGATCAATACGATAACTCCTCTCGGCTCTCGTCTCGCAAAGCTCCTCTACGAGGAGGAGGAGAAGCAAATCCGCCAAGAAGCGAACGAACGAGTCGTAGAAATCGCGATATCGTTAAAAGTCACCTATAATACTTTGCCAATCGTCTAGATTTCCCTAACGAGACATTTCTTAGGTTTGTGTCCTTTCATTAAAATTAATATTATAAATAATAAACTAGATATCGTGTATTCGGATATACGTATAAACATAGACGAGGCGAACGTTATAAATTCGTGTCTGGAGTAATTCGCTTTTTTTTTAAATTAAAACAGTTATAGAAAAATGATTCCGACAGATTTTTATAATATTATAAAATAGCGAATTAATCGAGATACTAATCATAACGACTCACTATTCATATTTTATGTAATATAAACAGATATGAACATTATTATTATAATAAACTCTTACGCGAACGGGGAGATTGGCAATGTGTTAACGAGAGGAACGCTTCTCGCAAAGAAAAGAAAAAGAGAAACAGAATTCCCCGATCGCATTTATCGAGTAAACTCTTTTCGATCTTCTACGAATACTTTTTAATCGCGTCGAGCTTTCCAAGCTCCAGAAATCTGTTTTAATACTGTCCAAGCTTCAGTGATGCGACGAGTAATGATTCTCGATTGGTGGCTGTGCCGGTCCATTGATACTCTGCACGATCATGCTCAAACAATCCAAGCTACTCCCGCTAGCTTGAGAGGACGCTGTTTCCACTTGTTCGAATCCTGCAAAGGAAACAAGAAATAAATTCATTAATTTGTCTTCAAACTTTCTTTAAAAAGATGTCTTATTATCAATGATCGTATTATAATAGTTTTTACAGCAGTTTTAAGCTTAAAAACGACCCATACTTCGACACTTAAAAGATTTAGTAAAAGTACAAAAGGATCGACGTTCCATTAAACCGAAAAAAACCGAAATTTTGTTTTATACACTACACGAGGCACGTGTATAACCGAGCTCTCGCGTTTTCACGCTCTAACGGGGAAGAAAGTTTTCATATCGGTGGAAAGCATCAGAAATCATGGCCGTGCGCGACTGTTTGAAAGGGCAATCAATGAATAGATGGGATGGGAGGGGACAGAAGAGGGAGGGAAAAAAAGAGTTGGAGAAAGAAAGAGTAGGAGGCAGAAACGTCAACTCGTTGTATTGGAAAATTGTCGCTTCCGTCGCAACCACGCATATGTATAGCCATATACATACGTAGAGAAGACATACGGATACACAGTGAAGCGTGCGGTGAGATACTACGTGTCCCGGAACACATATATACAATATACATACATATACAAACGGGAATTCAATCAAATTGCCCGAGTACACGCACGTTCGATTGCAAATCCAAGCGAAGTTCCTATTGACCACTAATGAACAATACGCGTGTAGGATAGCATAGGTGTAGTATATATATTCCTCTTGTTGACTACACAGTATCAAAGGTAATGAAGTAATGCACGAAACCCCTTTGACGAGTCTATGAAAGGTATCTTCTGGTAGCCTCTGTATAAACACGTTACATAAATACGTCTCGTTCTCCATCTCGAAAATTAAAATTAATCGCTCGATTAAGGGGGTCCAGGCTAGAAGACACGTCGGGAAATTTGCCAAAATTTACCCACCCACGACGGACGAGCGTGTCGTTCTCTTTATCAATATTTATTCGACGAGAGAAAGAGGGATGCTGGAACGTCGTTGCAAAGAAGAGAGACAGAAGAAGAAAAAAGAAAATAACTCACAACGGGAATACCATTTTCGTACGTTCGTTCATTCCTACGTATACATACGTATAAGAGGGGGGGATACACGTTTAACATACAACACAACTGCGTAAAACCAGGCCGGCTATATCCCGTATATATCGTCGTGCTACGGGAGCGCAATAAAAAGCTAGAGCGAACGATAAAAATAAAAGTGTATCGCTTCTACGAAAGACAGAGGGGAAAAGAGATGGGAGGAGGAGGATAACACCGGGCGTACAATGATGGGGTCCGGATTTAAAACAGAAAGTACCGTCGAAAACAAATCGTGCTTGTTCAGGCAGTATTACGGTGCCAAGAATAACGGCTTCAAAGCCCTTAAAGTCGCAGTACGTAGCCTATGCAAATTTGTATCCTCTCCTCCTTTCTCGGACTAAAGGGACACAACGAGGAATAAAAAAAAAAAAAGTCCAAGCTAAATTCGAGGGTGGTAGGTCTTTCTACGCGCTTACTTCGTTCCCTTTTGTCTTCTTGTTTTCCACGAACCGTACGCAGATCCGCGTTTTGCTTGCATGTTAATTTGCTTTTATTGTTGGAAAATCGAGATTAATTCGAGTAACGTTATTATGGAAATAACGTGAAAGTAGGTATTATAAATGCATGAAATCCGTTAATGGATAGTAATGACAATAATGTTTGTCCTACTTTTTGGATAATATTCTAAGAATATCTTAAGACACTTTGTGCAGATAAATTCCTCTAATACATTATAATTTTTTAAAGGTTTCAAGGGTTAAGTATTTCAGAAAGTAGAATTTTCGAGTGATTTTTATGATAAAAATTACAGGATATCTTACGACATATCGAGAGCAGCTTTAATCTTTCAGATAGATCAATATTTCCTTACCATACTACGACGGCTACTTTGCCCGTGAATAAAATTTGAATGAACGATCGTTCACTGTCACATCATGACAAAAAATGTATCAATACGTCTTGATGTTCGAAAAAGAAGTTGAGGGTATCGCGAAAGCTCTTATAAGAAATACGATCGAATTTTTATATTTTAGTAATTCCTGCGTAAATATTTACGTACGTTCCAATATATGCGTATACATGTATACCTACGTTGTTACGTGAGAATTGAAACTACGCTAACGACGCATAATCCAGGGATTATTCAACGGATTGGAAGCTTAAAACGTTAACGACGTCGACCTTTCCGTGATTTCGTCTATTCTGCGAGGATGAATATCGCTAAATCGTACGCCAACGACGTTTTTCATTCATTCAAAAGATTTGACACCTTTCGATTCATCTTCTAAAACTTCGTTTGAATCTCGAAAATATAAAATTTTATCACATACCTCGTGTTCCAAAAAAAAAATTGTAAAGTTGAATAAACTTCGAACAAAGTCACGGACACAAAGTAGGTGATTTATAGAAGAAAGAAAAAAAACGGATTTTTAACCTTCATATCCCACATTTCGGAACGATACCAACCCTGAGAAAGACACGAAAAGCTTCTCGGCGAGCTGAACGGTACGTCCATCATCTTTTATTGGCTTCGCGAGGGAAATTTTGAAGAGTTGGAACCACCCGTAGGTGGTGTCAAAAGCCGTCGGACGTTAACACGCGCCGTCGACCGAGCGACACGCGGAAAAGTGTTTCTAGAGTAACACAGAGAGAAAGGGAGAAGAGAACCAGAGGGAAGCGAAGGAGATCGGTTAGTGCACTTACGATTAGTCGCAGCACGTTCCTAGCGTTAAACGTTGATCGATCGTCCTGTCATATGAGAATATGGTGGAAGAGAGTGACCTACCACTTCCATCCTTCCCACTCACCACTTCTTCTTCCTTCGTTCGTGATATTACATGGGTTCACGACGTGCTAATACCGGTGGATGAAGATATACCTACTTGGGTTGAATGTAACCGAGAAAGAGAGTGGAGGAGAGACTGTGATACTAATAATCAGAATTATCTGTCGTCGATGTACCTATTCGAAACATGTTGAATGGATTTATGGCAAACTGTAGGATGATGAAACGATTATACCGGATCGTTGTAAATAATTTTCACGATTTTAATTGGCGAACAATAAATTTCACCCTATCAAAATTTCGACTCTCTCGCGTAGGACATTCGTAACGATGTCGCGTGTAAATTTTCATGAAAAATCTACCCAAACGAATATCGGCTGTCCAACCTACGTAAATATCACTCGTCACATTTTTTTTTATATCGTCGGCGATATTATATCGTAGGTAGTACCCGCGAAATTCTCGTTTAACCACACGGATGTAATAGTAGACTAGCCGTGCGTTCTGTCGCAAAGGGAAAATTCTGTATGTATTATAAAAAAAACATCTAATTTTTACATTTAGCGAGATAATCAAATTCTTTCCGTCTTTTTTTCAGGAAACATAACAAAACGTTATCATATCAAATATTATATTGCGCAAAGATTATATCGTTGTATTTTTTCAAGCTTTTATTGAAGTTTTCAACATTTGTTAACTAAATTAAAGAGGGCGTATAATTTAAAAAAATATTCAGTTGGCCGTCATTTCGGTAGAAACATATTCTATATTTTCACAGATCTCGCGATAACCATTCGAAGCGTAAATGTTTGTTTACGTATAAATGAGAAAGGTCTCGCGTGGAAAAGTGATCGATTTCGCGCGAAACGATCCACCCTTTTGGCACGCAGCAGCCCGCGGCACGACTTGTACACATGCGTGTAGGAGAAGGCACGAGCTTTTATTTATAAATCTCACGGCGATACATAGTTACGCTTGTCATATTTCTCTCGATGACATATCACCGGGGCCACGTGCGACGGCTCCTTGCCAACTGCCGTTATTATAATTCGGAAACGACGATGCCGAATAGTTTTTGACAGGGCCGTTTGAAAATTATGTATTAACGGTCTACCGCAACCTGCCATTTCGCGTGACGCAATAATTCAGTTCGGAACGTAGCCGCGGTGAATGGACCACCGTTTAAAACGAGAAGAGCCATACCGAAAATTCTGTCCGAATTTCGATATCGATAATTTCACCAATGAAAATTCTCATCATGTAGTAACAGTGATAATAAAACGTAATAAGGTTGATACAAAAGATTTGCATATTAGGATAAGAATGTAATAATTTACTTGATACTACAATTTTTATTTGCAATCATCCGATATTTATAAGGAGATTATATAATAATTAAAGTGAGATAATGTTCGTTAGTATCTCTTAATTGCTACTAACCGCATTTCCTATCTCTTGCTCTTCAAACATACAGAAACACACGTAGACTCGTTCTACTTTGACCACCGATAGAACACGTAATTGTAACAAAGTTTCTACGCGAACCTCGTATCGCTTTGTATCTCCTTTTACACGTTTCCTCTAATTCTTAGGAAGTGCACTTCCACCGTGTTTATTGCATTACATTCTATTTCATTAGACGCGATCGAATCCTGTTCTTATTTCATTGTTTTTATATACCTACAATCCCCACACGTTTTTTCTATACATTATCTAACATTCATTTACCTTTTTTTATTAATTAATCGTTATTTAAGTTTATTCGTGTCTAGGCTCGTGTACCTTCAGAACTTAGAAGCATTAATCAATACCATTTGGTACGCGTCACTTTCCGTTAGAGCTTGCACACATCGTTTGCGTCTCGGAGGAGAAACCACCTCCATGGGTTTAATTTTATAAGTGAGACAAATGATCGGACAAACAAGCAACGTGTTAGTTTCTCTCAAGGATGTTTCTAATACATTTTAGATAGTACCAAAGTAATGATTTTGTACCTATGGATAACAATTTCTTATAAATTGGTACGATCCATTGTCATATTATTTTTTAGAAGAAAAGTACTAAATTAATTAGTACAATTTACATATGATTACAATGTGATTAATATTATTGAATTAATCGATATTTCCAATGGCAATAATTTTGAAAAAACATAATTACGTTTGACACTTTTATTTTTTATATCCAATCGGAGATACTCATAAAGAATCAACGAAATCTAGGTCTAGGTATCACGGAAAGAGAACGATTCGCGTCTTAAGTCTGCTTAAGCTTTGCTACTTCGTCCGAGTATTCGATTATTCCAACATTTCGTACACGTACACGTGTACGTACATATACATACGTAAGTTTATGTGTAATCGTGGCAACCTACCTCGAGTCGTTGCCGAGGCACTTTAATCGGCTCGATAAATCGACGGATTAACTCGTAACATCGCGTAATGTTAGGTAAGCGTGACAAAAATAACCGTTCGAGTTACGGACGAGGTAGACATCTACAGAAAGATATATTTGAAAAGTGGAAGCATCCCTATAAATAGGGTTACTCTACGAATTTGATTTATCGATTGGTCGACGATCTTCGACGTTCAATGATCCTTTGAGATTCGGATGGAGTAGCCTAGAGAAATCTCTTTCGAATCTCGACGAGATTTATCGACGTATCAATTATAAGTCTCGTCTTGTTCGTTTCTCCAAAATTTGCTATCTCAAGCGAATATATATATTATGTAAGATATACCTATGAATATATGATTTTACATCAATCAGGACGTTAAATGATCTTAATATTTTTTTTATAAATTTTGTGATCGTTCTCTCCACTTCGAAGTCAAGCTTAAAGTATTTATACAGGGTGGTCCAGCTAAATATTTTCGGTCACCTATATCTCGATGACCTTGAAAATTTCAGAAAAAATAACATTTGCAAAGCATTCAACTTGTGAAAATATTTGTTACGTAATAACAAATAAATGAGATAATAAGATGGCTACATTTAGGTAGGACACCCTGTATACCTAAAATATCCAATATCCTCTATAATATAAAGATATTAAAAAGTCCAAATCGGAATCCAAATGGAATCAAGAGGCTCAAAACATTTGTTATAAAAAGTAGATTACAAAAAGATAAAAGAACAGTAGACGATCCAAAGAAATGGAATCCAGTTAAGGAGATAATCGAACGTGACGGTTGCACCTGTGAGTATCAAAAGTTATGTGATCGGATTGACCAAAGAGAAGGGAATCGGACTAACGTCGTTTGACTTAGCCCGAAACGTCATAGCTACTCGTAAGGAAATGAAATTGCAATCGCACGAATTGGAACAAACCGTTCCAAACTAACGACGGGACGTATCTATCGAAACTCGAAATTCCGATAGCGAACAAAGCGAGGCTGAACCTGACAGGCGTGAAATACACACGTGTATCTACAGACATACACAATATGTAGTTAAATTGTAATCCAAATTTTAGACACTACATTTGTGACTGCTCGAGACGTTTTAGCGAAATTTAAAAATAATCTTTCTAACGATTAAAGAGAAGAAGCTTGTGCTCGAACAGAGGACTCCTTGTTCGAGCCTATAAATGCGAGGACGTACACTTCGAGGATAGAAGTTTCGATCTATTTTACTTTCCACGAGCAACGTTCGAACGGATACGCAGAAGTACCTACGCGAAAGTAAATTAAGACATCTTAATTGCATTTCCATCTTCAAAGACGTTGCGACTCGATTTGCTCGGATCCAAGCGTCGGTCGTGCGACACGAGGGGACACGGCCGTTGCATCTTCGTAGACCGACACACAACGGAGCTTTGATTCCATCTCATTAGGGAGAAACGCGTTCGAGTCGAACTCGTTTTTAACTCCACGCTTGGCCAACTTTCGAAAGTTATACCTGACCATAGCTGCGTTTATTACAACTTTGTTTAAAAATTATCTTTACGACCGATGTTCGTATTCGTGATGAAACGATTGGAAGATTCTTTGAACGGGGAAACATAGAAGAAAACTTGACCAATCGAAATTGCTTATCATACAGGGTGATACATTTAAATAAGGCCATGTAAATATCTCTTCGAGTTATTGTTATGCAAAAAATATTTGTTATGTGATGTAATTTTTAATTTTCCAAAATCAAAGCCATTTCAAGGTCACGTTATTACAAATATCTCAGAGTATTTTTCGATCAGCTACACGATGCAATAAAAAAAAATTAGTTATGTGCCAAAAGACACTGATGACCTTGATAATTTCGAAAAAAATATTTTTTCCATGGTCCATCGACATCATGCACATAACATAATAAATATTTTTTCCATCGTAATAACCTGATGAGATATTTAAGTGGCTTTATTTAAATAGACCACCATGTATATTGATTAATTATTTTCTTGGACGAAGGAACAATCTAATGCATTCTACCATATACCAACCGACCAACCAATCGCGATATTTTCTTTATTTCTCCACCCCAATATCCGTTGTAAAAAGCGATATAGTACGGTGATGTTGTCGAAATAACAAAATAACGTAGAAAAATAACGAAGAAACAGGTTTATATCGAGCGAGCGTTCCACTTTTCACGAAGGTCTCGCTCGAAAAGCTTTTCCTCGAGAGATCCATCGTGACGAGTACCCACACATATACACAAGCACACATACCTTTCCAGTGCATGCGTTAAAAGGAAAGGCGATCGACGACGGCGGATGGAAAAACTTATCCGCTTCCGTCCGAACGAATTCGTTTCCTCGCTATTCGAAGCCCCCTTCGATTTTCGTCTTTCCGTAGCTCGAAAACTTTCTTCCTTCTCCTCTTTTTCCATAGTCGCGCGACGCCATCTTTACGGGGTTTTTGCTCCAAAGAATCTCGCTATATAACCGTTATATAGTAATACAGGATAAGTGTTGGAATAGAAAAAGAAAAACAGGCAAACGTGTGTAAGGCTCGCATAAACGTGAAAATAACGTTTTCCGGAGATATTAACGGATTCTTGAGCCGCAAGGAAAGTATGCATTTTGGCGAGGGTTTCCGTGTGCTTAAATTCGCGTTCCGTCGCCGTCGACAGAGGAGGACTACGAGCCGACACGGAGGACTCCAACGACGATGTGTCATACTAATGTACCGTGGCAATATATGGCACTTTAGGGTGGCTCAAATTTTCTCATCCCCCTTATCTCTCGCGTAGAGTCACGATCTCTCTTTACTGTTTTCCTTTCGTTTTGCTAACCACTGCGTTTTTGTTGCAGTCTTCCTTTCTCGCGAGTCCTTCTTGGATGAGGCACAAAAAAATGAAATGGGTACGATGGGTGAGTTTCACCGGGTCGTTCAACGTGCCTCGAGGACACGGTAATTAAACCGAGAAAAATGTCAACCGGTGTTACCGTTATTTTCACTGGCTTTTTATCACGCTAAGCGGCCCGACGTCAACGCCTTTTCTTCTTGCTTTTTCCTCTCTCTTTTGATCATTTTAATTCGTGAGATTGGTCACAACTTTTCAATTGCTCTTTTATTGCTGGTAGTAGGTACGTTAATCTTTCTTTGATTAACAAGATTAACATTAACAATTTTTCTTGTGTTGGTAAAATTATGATCCTGTTAAATAAATAATAATACAAGCACTGTCAACAAACATGTAAGATTCCTCTCTTACATTTTCCTAATCAACTTCACGAGAATCTAGTAAAAATGATCGAGATAACTCTTAATTAATCAATTTAACGCTCGCCGCATACAAAGTTCTCATCATTGTACTTGTCATAAACTGAAGTAAATTTGATTTTGGGTAGTATCTCGTAGGATTTTGTTAGTCCCCAGCCTCTTTTCAAATAGCTTCCACCAAATGGGACGTAACGGCAAAGCATTAATTAAAATAATCAGGCACTGCGCTAGCGGTAGTGGTCCACGCTTCGGTAAATCCCTTGGCAGCCGTTACCGACGACGCGTTTCGTCGAGATATCGTTCGCACGAGAGGTCTCTCTCTCTCTCTCCTTTACTTCTTAGTTCTCTAGGCAAGCCTTGCGAGAACTTAAGCGCAATCGTGAATTATAGCGTGTCGCGTATAACGAGAGAATCGCTCTCGATGCCCTTTTACTGTGCTGGTCTCCCGCCCTACTCGCGGTTTCCTCCTTTCTTTTCTTTTGCTCTTTCCATCGCACTCATTCTAGCATAGACACGGATCTAGGAGTCCATCCGGAGCGATGGTAGCAACTGCGAAACGCCTCAAAGAAACTTACGCGTCCACGACCGTTTCCTCGTCTTCCTCTTGCTTTACTTCGAACTCTGTTTTATCCATGGAACTACATAGTACGTACTTAGAACGTATTTGTAAAGAGAATCCACGTTTTAACAGCATCCATGATTTGATCCATGTAGAAACCAGCTGAGAGATCACGAGTTTCACCGATTATTGTGAAATTGTGAATTTTATAACAGCATCCGTGATTTGATCCATGTAGAAACCAGCTGAGAGATCGCGAGTTTCACCGATGATTATTGTGTTAAAAATAACTACGCTAACAATGTAACACGATTTATCAAGAAATCATTAGGTACAAGATAAAACCCGAAAAGATTTCGATCAAATTTATGGCTTCTCCCCTTTTTCTCTTCTCATTCTCCCTAAGTCGTGCAGGAGGCCCAATAGGAAGGTATACGCGTCCGAAGCAAATAGCATCGACGGTTGCGAGTCCGCGACGCTTGTCTTTGGACTCGTTGAATTATGTTCCACGCTTGCCAATGGCCAGGTATTCATTAACGCTAATTAATCCCAAGTTATTTTAATAGATGCCATCGTCGAGCAGCGCTCTCCGTCTCATTCGCGTACTCGAAACCACGATGTTTTCTCGCTCTCTCCTTCTAGCGCGCGCGCGCTTTTAATAAACGCCGGCTCGATTGTTATCGAGCTCGTTTTGTAAACGAGAAGACGGCGAGACGCATTATGCTAATGCGAGTACCTCCTCGTAGCTCGTGTATGAGAGAGAGAGGAACCGAAGATCTCATCCTCCGATTTATCATCGGGATTTACTTCGCGGATTCTCGGCAGCCTTTCGCCGTCACTCGCCCCGGAGAGTCTCTTTGTACGAGTACCCGTTTACTCGAGGTGGTAGGTATGTATATCCTAGTAACCAATTAAACGTTGACAATTTATTCGAGGAAAGTGTTGCATTTGGCAGAGGACCACCCCGGCTGAGAGAGAGAGAGAACGCCTGTGTGAAGTTTAACCTGGGATTTCGCATGTTTTGTTGCATTTTTTTTCATTTCTTCCGGGTTCATTTTAGAGTCGCGCGAATTCGTACGTCTCGAGAAGTTTTATGAATTTCAGCAAAAGTTGCACGCGAATCTCGTGCGTGAAGTTTGCCCAAGAATTTTGGATGCTTCGCGTTTCTTGATTTCTTACGACGTTCGGTGGACTCGTGTAAATTTATGCTGTTTTTTCAAAAGTTTTCTAACTCTCGAATATTTTCGAGAACACACAATTTTTCGTTTATACGAAGTTTGCTCGGTAACCTCGATTTCTTTATTTTTTAAACCTACGCAACTCCAACGGTTTATGGTATCTCGTGTTACTTCACAAAAATTATGTATATATCGTTAAAAATTCTTTGACAAATTGCAAAGGAAAGGTTTAAATTAAAGAGCTAAGAAAAAAGTATTTTAAAACTTAGTTTCGAGTAGAAGATATAACAAAATAGAGGTATTTTAACTGAAAAAAGAAAAATAAATCACTTCGAAGCAAAATTCTCTCGGTGATAGCGAAAACGACGACTAAAAAAAAAAAAAGCACGACCCAAACGGAGACTTAGAAAATTGAGAAAATCGACGATCACCGAACTTACTTCTTCACGCTAGAACGAACAGCATAAACGGGAAGCTTGAATTACGTTCGCGGTGACATCGCCGAAATTTTACGTTTCGTTGCACTAGCTTCGCTCTTCCTTTTCTACACCCTTTCAACCCCCTTGGCTATAGTCTTCGCGTGCGATAAATTTCGATCCTTCTCGCTTCGTTATCCTTCGTCGTTTGCTTTTACGAGGTTTCATCGTATTTTTCATAGCCCTTGCTGGAATAACGCTATTCTGCGAGGAGTTGAGATATACACATATACATGTAAGCATATCTAAATGTGTACATGCAACTGTATGCATACATAAGTACTCATACACATGAATACGTGTATGATCATACACATACATTTTTACGTAACTACAAATACATGTAACACATACATATAAACAAACATTACTACATACATTTGTAGGTATTCATACGTATATATACATGCATATAACCATATAATCAAACATGTATTTATACATACATTATCCATCTCTCCTCTTCTCTTTCAAGAACCACATTTCTGGATCGATCCAACAGCGATGAAAGCTCGATCGTTTATCCATGAAACCGAGCGTGAACCATAATCGCGATAAGATCCTACGAGCGGAAGGATCCACGTTAATATTTGACCGAATTCGAAGAGCGCTTGATCATCCATCGACGAGGTACTATCGTGAATCGAGCTACGAAACCTTTCGACCCAAGCAATAAAATTATTCCAAACTTGAGAAAAGTCGAAACGAAGGGTATCGAAGTTGGCTCGAATTTCTCTCTCTCTCTCTCTATAAAATTTCATCCTTCACGATAGGGGTTCCTTTTCTGCGAGAGCTTCTTAAAACGATCGACGAAGACGGAGAAAAGGGGGATGTTTTAGGTGGCTTCTCGCGAACGAAGGAAAAAAGAAAAAGCTTTCCATCGAACGTGATTCCTATTGCGAACTCTAGAGTCGGAATAAAAAGCAATAATGGTATATGTAAGAGTGCACCCCGCTTTTATTCTTACGAAATTGTCTTTTCATCGAGTTGTACAGAAAAGTTCGTTATAACTTCGACGGAAAATTTCTTACTTGCGTACATTTCGTTTCGTTCGATCTCGTACAAATAAATTCATACAGTCTTTTGATTTTGAATATAAATCTTAGCTTCGAAGAAAATAAAGGAATTTCTCGAAAGAACTCTTACGAATCCTATGAAACTTATAAAGCTATATTAATACCAAGAACCTCCTATCAAACAATTTCTTTATTTTCCTTTTCAAATAATTATTATTTATTTTTTCATAGTTAACTTATTCTTAGAACACGTTGTAACCATTCAGCTAAATTTCCAATAACTCGGAATGTTACTAATCCTAACTAGTGGATACAATCACAAAACCCATGTAAAAAAAATGATTTAAAAGCTCCTGCTTATTACTTTTGTATTAAAACTGTATTCTAAAACTTCCTCCCTTCTACATAACCATAACATAAGCACGTGCAATACAAAATATAATCTTAACAAGCATAAAGCATATCCCATCAATCTTTTGTAACAAATTAAAAATAAACGTTCGATTTGTCAAATTCTCTCAAACCATACCATATAACAAGTGATAAAATTAACTAAAATAGGTAAATCAAAAAAAAAAAAACATGCAAAAGGGGGGTTATGTGCGCTATTATTGCGACTCCCTGTACCTTCTCGTAACGCGTTCACGCGAACGCACGCGTAAGCCCTGCGTATCAAGTGGCAATGCAAACATTGCAGAAATATTCGCGCGGAGTTGGATTTGGCTCGCATCCACGAGTTATATTATCGGTACGGTGGAGAAAGAGAGTAGACCGGGCTATTGCCCCTCCCCCCCATATATATATACATATATATATATATCTTTCTCTGTCTCTCACACTCATCGAGATGGCCTACTACGCTTTAGAGGACTACCCTCGAAGTGACACGGGCTCTTCCCACTATGCGTTTACGTGTGTGTACGATGTGTACTCGCACGAATGGACCCTTACACGAAGACGCGACGCAAATGAAGCTTGTTTTGGAACAGATCCATAATACTTGCTCGTACATACGTTACGTCGCGCTCTTGGCAGCGCGTCACTCATGCACGCCTCACAAACAGTCATGGAACTTCGATGTACGTATATACCTATGCATGTATTCGTGTGCGTAAACTCGAAAGACCTCCTTCGACATTTTTTTTCTCTAGCTCGGACGTGTGCACGTCGATAGGCCGGTAATTAAGTTCTCGTTAGCGTACTCTTGGATTTTCTAAATCGAAATATGCACTTACTAGATGTATGTATGCAGGTACATATGTGGCCTGTTGAAACGGTAATGAGATTGGTGATGTACTATGTACAAGTTTGTTGCATATTTCTTTTGCTCCTGGGCCTTCTCAGGACTACTCGGAATGAATTCATTGAGTGGATGTATGGATCGAGTATGTGATTATAAATTAATTTAGTAATTTTAACTGAGGTTGGGGTGGTGATACTGATTGGGGATGATGTTAAAAATTGGTGCTTTTCTATGTAGGCTTCTACTCACGACTCTTGGGAATAAATTCATTAATTGGATCTGGAGATTCGATATGTAGGCGGTAGTTTTTTTGTTTTCTGACTTTTGGTGATGTTTACATGGGAATATCTAATAAGGATGTATGATATTAACAATTTTTGTTACGAACAAAATATTTCTTTTATTGTTTGGACATTGCATGAAATTGCATAGCTAAAAGTCAAGGAGTTAATTATTGTATTACTACTGGAATGCATTTTCGTGACGAGGATAACCAACAATAGATAGTATATTTTACTATAAATTGGTTTAGGTACAGTGGACAATAGGTATTATGGCATACGTAACATAACGTCTCTGAATTTGCATGGACCAGACTTCAAGGAATACATTGATATATGGTGCACACGATAAAACGTTACTAAATTTGCATGAACCAGAGATTAACGTTTGACGTGAAACGAATATAATTCAACAATTATTCTAACGACTATCGAAACTTTGTCAAGTAAAATAAAAGGGTGTAAAACCATTGAATTATCATCGCCACTTAAATCATAATCCCTTATAAATTCATGGTTAAACAGTGTTAACAGCCTATCGAGGTATTACTAGAGAATTTCCATCGATCATAATTTCTCTCACTTCGTCGTATTACTATATACAAGCTTTCACGCGCAGCAACACAGTAATATCGAGTATGCCCATTTAATGGATATCTAATTCGTATTCACGCAATATCGATGAGATATATATTCAATCGATACTCAAACGAGTACCTTCCCCCACCATAACGTCTGCGTCACGAACACCAACGTGTATCTGCATCTCTGTAGATGGATCTCGGTGCATATACATATGCAACTATGCTAATATTAATTGAACGTCCGTAACGTGGGCGGTATGAGATTTCCAAGTGCAAGGAATACGTTCAGGGGTATTAGCAGACGTTCGTGAAGTATGTGTGTGTGTGTGTCTTTGTGAAGTTAGCTCGGTGGTCCTCGATTTCGACTGAATTTTGAAATTTCTACGAGAATTCGAAAGTTGTACGAGCTTATTACAATTTTTATTATACTTTTTGTAATTATTTAGGATGCTGGTAGCGATTTGATTCATTTTTTTAGTAATTGGTATATATAAGAGTGTGATAGACTCTATCACCTAATTTAAGCCCTTTAAATATTTCACTTATTTTTTATGGTAGGTACATCAAAAATATCACTTTGTTCGAAAAACCTGATATTATTAGGCAATTTCTCTTCCGAACCAAAAAATGTTTTATTAGTCTATGTAAGTGATATTTTTTGCATCTCTGTGACTCGAATTATTCTTTGTTCCTTTAAGATTAACGAGGTTTTATCGTAGTTCGTCACTATAGACTATAATAACAGTGGTTTGCAATATAATCCAAGACTACAACAGACTTTTCCTGCCTATAATCATCTTATTTGTTTCTTCTACTCAAAAGAAGAAAGAAGTTTGCAAAAGTCTTCACCCGTACTCGTAAAAGTCACGTTGCCTTGCCGCGGCATACATTAGCCCGTTGATAAACCATTTGCTCAGGGAATCATAGATATTCCACGGACGTTACGAACGTCCAATGGATTTCCGCCAAAGAAGGGTATGGGCACGTTCGACGCTAAAAGGGTAAGGAGAGTCGGCGACGTGATCACGTTCTCCTATAGTTTCTCTACATTGGATTTCAACCTTCGGCAACCCTCTTGCTTTGAAATGTAGAAAAAGGGAAAAAAGGAAATAGAAATTCGCGATTGTATTTACGCGTGTTCGTGAGCCTATCGTCACGTGATCGACCATCGGAAAGACGTATCGAGAAGAATGCTTGATCGAGAGAATATATCGAATCTTTCTTTTCTTGAAAATGGGAGGATATAGGAAAAGAGGAAAATATACCTAATATGTTTTTCTTTAAAAGAAAAGGAGAGTGACACGTAAGCGCGTTCACGCACGTGAATGTACATAGATAAGTATATATATACGTGCATACGTAGGGTGCATACACGCACACGTTCATCTATTTTCAGAATGTAGGCCAATTAATTCCGCCACATTTTCGGCACAGCGGAAAAACGAAGACTTTGCAAATGTCACACGGAAATAGAAGCGCGGATAAATGTCCAAGAAGAGTACCGTGCGCGAGTAACCACACTGGCTCTCTCTCTCTTTCTAACACACATACACAAGTTCTCGCTCGTTCCGCAGTTCCTGCTCATCGCGGGAGGGTTGGCACATAAATGCATATCATTTAATAGGGAACATATGTTCGTCCGTTGGTACTCTCCTGCATGCTCCAGCACCCTGTGACCGGTCCTACTTAGTGGCGTTGTATTACGTCCGTGTGGAAATAAGCCACGCACGCGGCTTGCACCCTGTCTTCCCTCTCTCTTCGTTCTTACCATTTTCTCTCCCTTTATTTTCGATTTACCATGACGTTAGTCGTTCACGACACTATCGAGACTCGCTTCGTTAAGTCCCTCGAGGCCGAGGAGCGGAAAATTTCGTCGACCAAACGGCTCAGCCGGAAATATTCGCATTTTCGTACCAAAGTACGTACTTCGTATCTTCTAGTCGTGTAAAGAAAATGTTTTCGAGAAATTCATACCGATCGCGACGGGCTTGACATTGTATATACGTACGATATGTCTCTCCTTTGCCGTGTCTGTCCTCGAAACTATCCCTTTTTAGAGAAAGAGAGACGAAGGGAGAGAGGGAGAGACAAGGAGAGAAATACGACGTCGTATTTCGTCGGGCTTAGTCTTTGTACCAGATACTACGGACTTAAAACCGAGATTATATTGCTTTTTGGATGTTTATACCGACATCGCCATAATACCAGTCGTTGCAATGTCGAAATATCGAGGTCCGAAATATCTCAATATCGATGTTTCCGTCGATATGTCCATATTATTTCAAAATATGAAAAAGAGACATTATCTCCGTTCTTCTTACGGTGTATTTGATTATTGATTGTTTCAACGGAACGACGAAAAATTATCTCATATTGCCAATATTTCTACCGAGAACCGATATTATTAATTCACCAAAAACGTCATTTATACACGCAGCCATGTAGTAACCTGTCCGATACGATGAGGCTGCGAGCGAAATGATTTAACGAGAAATCCGATATTACATCGTACCGACTTTTGGTATTACGATATGAATTTTTAAAAAAAGAAAAAAAAAACATTTTAATCCATCAAAGAGAATCTAACGTAAAATGTAACGAATTGCGATATCGTTATATCACAAATTTTACTTTATTGATGAAATAATAGAATATTAAAAAGAGACTACCGTAATAAAACATCATAGATTCAATTAGAAAAAAAAAAAATGCCCGTCGATGTAAACAATCGCATTCGAGTACGAGCTTCCAAATAATTTTGGGCAAACACGCGGACAATATTCGATCGAAAGAGGTTGAATGAAAGCCTCGACGCGTTTCGATGCAAAGCTCGATCGCATATCGAGTTTCGAACAGCGATGGACCGTAATCGCGATTCGCATAAGCCTTAGGCACCATCGAATCTGTTCGGGATAACACAGGAGTAGCCATAGCGAGAGAGCGAGTAGACCGGTATATTGAAGTTCCAGCTGAAACTAATAATCCGCGTGCACGGTCCTTTGTTTTCGGAACAATCGTAATTCTAGCTGACGGTGTTATACACATGCGTTGTCTCGACATACACGAGACGCGAATGGTCGTGAAGCACGTGGTGCGCGACACGACGTGGCGCGCGGACTCGCATAAGTACGATAATCGCAGTGGCGTACGAGTACGTATGTACAACGAGAGAGAGAAGATAGACATTCCTTCTAATCGAATAGGAAACGTAGACGGGTTACGGAAGAACAAAGTTTGCTAGATGGATAGTACGAGCGATGAACTCGTAATTGATTCTAACAGTGGTTCGGTCGCTGGTCGTTACAAAATCGGCTCGTAATTTTATCGTGAGGTGTCAGACATTATGAGTGGGCTAATAATGAAGTAGGGGAATTTATGGTGGGTTAATAGAATATTAAAGTAATGGAATATTGTTATTAGGAAAGAAAAATTCAGATGTAGATATGAAATAAAGATTGATGACAATTGTAAATTTATTTTGTAAATCCGCAGTATCATTTTTTATTTTTCGTCGGCATCATTTTCTTTTGGTCTTTCTTATATTTTCTACTAAATAGTGATTTCATTTTTTGTTAATGTTCATAAATTGTTTTAACTCATTTCGATTTAAAGAAAATAGAGACACTTATTTACTTCAATGCATAAACGTCTGATATTCGTCATACAGACCCTGCTCCAAAACAAATTGGCAAGGATCGAACTCCAAACATATTTTTTTTAAATATTGATGAATTAATAAAAAGAACGCGAGCAGTGGCAGGTCCCTTGACGATCGACATAAATATTGAGTAGTAGAGAGGTCTCGTGGCGGAATGGGTCTTATGGAGGGGAGTCAACGTTACTACTCTCAACGCGGCGCGCGAGCCCCCACTCTACTGCCGTCGCGCGGACTGTACGGAGCTGTCGAACGTTACTCGTCTATTTAGAATATTTATTAATTAATTACATTTAACATTATTTATTTAGAATACCTCTATAGTATTGATACAGAATTATTTTACATGTTTAATTTCATTTCACTTGAAATATTTCTAATATTAATCTAGAAAAATAATCTCTTCTACATTCATAAAAAGATTTATAACCCAACTTTATTAAATCGTATTCTTAATTTAATAAATCATATAACAGAATACCGACAATTATCACAAATTGTATCTAATCTAATAAATAAATGTAATTTAACCATCTCCAATTCATAATACATCACTATAAACACCGACATTGCCGTGTATACTTTTCCCATATAAAATCACTCAGGTGACATAACGTATGGCCAAAAGCATCGAACCGTGTACCATGTGTACGCCATTGAGAGCATCGAAGGCAATGGCACAACGTTGCATACATACATATGTCATACATAGACCGTATGCCATGAGACGAGAGGACTCGTAGTTCGGTATGCGAGAGTCTCTAAGCTTCCGATAATCGTGCCGGGGACAATCGTCGTCACTCGAGAGGGAACGCGAGATATACGAAAGAGAAGAGAGAGAGATCGGTTGCGAAACGCTTTGGATCGCGTAACTCCTGTCCCTCGTGGAGTAAGAAGAGTAGAAATAAAAGAAGAAAAGAAAACGTACGATTAGAAACGAATAGAGGAAGCACGTCTGAACTTCAAATTTGCTGTCTCTGCCTTTATCTATCCATCTCTATCTATCTATTTCTCTTTCTCTCTCCCACGCGACAGGGACGTACCGAGCGCTCGAAATTGGCTGGGTAGTCAAGCGGAAAATCGGGCCGCGCCCCCTCAACGTGGCTTTTGCCGCCTGAATAATTTATTCCGAAACGCCCGAACTCTGCCGGCGGCGACGTCGACGACAGCAACGTCTTTAAACTTCCTCCGCCTTAGACTCTCTATCTCTCTTTCTCCAACACTCTCATCCCCTCTCTCTTGCTTCTTAGCTCGTGAGAAGAGTCGTGAGACGAAGGGAAGATCGTGCCGGTGGTGGTTGCTGCCTGTTTCGAACACGTCAGAAATGTTCAAGGGAGAAAGCCATTGGGAGTAAGCGAGAGGAGTGGAAGAAAATGGATTGCAAGTTTGACTTCGCGTTGAATCTTTTAAACCGGTGATGAGCAACCTTTTTTTTTGAATCAAGATTGAAAATCTAATCGTTTGTACAAAGGGAAATTGTTGATAGACTTGCGTGGCATTTTCATGTTCACGGGGTCGTTGATTACTCGTCATAGTTTTAAATGAAAGAACTTTTTTTAGGGAAAAAGAATAACACAAATATTTGTATCGAAGATTTGCTTGATTTTAGACCGAATGATTTTCCGGTGTCTCTTCGAGCTTAACATCTTCCTTCCTACGTGCGAGCAAACCGTACGGAGAATGTTGCATCGCAGAAGCTCATGGGTGGGCTATCTATAGAAGCGGAGTGTAACCGAATAGAATCTGGGTGTCACTCAAGGGTGACAAAACTCATTAATACCGATCTGCTTAATGCTCTGCCTCGTGTTCAGCATTAATCTGCTTAAAAATACCTGTACCGCGACTCACCTACCATTTTAGATCATCCGTGCCGAGTTACTTCACGCGTGGATTCACATAGAATCTTTTAAGTTGATACGATCAAAATTATACTTATAGAGTAAATCTTGACTAGAGACGTTACGGAAGATATTCTTTACGTACACATTATATACGTATAAGAGATGCGTGTCGTTTGTTCAATTTTGAGAACATCGCGCCAAGCACATCGTACGTTAGCATTGTTATTCTCGATAGGTAACACGTTTTATCTCTCGAGAGCTTTCAACGATGATTCGTATATACGTGGTGTCCAATTTTGATCCAGTCACGAAACAACCGAAATTGTTGTTAATAATAACGGATGCTCATAAATTCTACAATTTGTCTCACCTTCGTGTTTAGTACTTTCGTCGTACAAGTTTTAGCAACGCTACTGCAATTTCAAATATTCGCGTTGATCGATTGGAATGGGACACCCTGTATCCGTGCATACACGTATCTACATATTTATGTAACAGAAGTCACATATATATCTACACTCTGCCTTATGCGAAGCAGATGTTCATAACTTTTTTCAACCGCAAGACCGAACACCATCATTAAAGCTACTCGTACTACTCGATAAAGAATATCCTATCGGCGGAATACGTTTCGTTCCCTCTTTCATCGAATTTTTCGTTATACCAACGTACATACGTTCGAAAAGCTTATTCATACGATACCGAAAGCCCCCACGTAATTACTCTCGTCGTATAGTCGGGAGTTTTCGAGAGCGTACGTACCCCGAACGTTGGCTCTCCTCTTTAAGCATTCGCCGAGATACGGGATCATTAAACCTGGCAGAATTTCCCGTGACAAAAAGCTTCGGCAACACGAAACTCATTAACCACGTTCGAGGAAAGTGGCCGAACGAGCTTCGCGACGACGATGAAGGAGACGACGATGGACGAGCTCGAAGACGGGATAAAAGTATATATTAGCTAGCACGATGCGTACGTGCATGCGTTCGAAAGACTTTAAGAGGATCATCAATTTTCGTCAATGTGCTGAAATTTGGGACACGTTGACACGGATTTGCTCGATCAATGATGATTTAGGTTCTTTTTTTCGTTTCTTTAATCTTGGATTTCAATTTTGGTGACTTGTGAGTTTACTTTTATTAATTAGATCAATCTACTATGTGAAGGTATTAAAAATTATGGCTCTTTGAAAAGATGTTTTAAAGCTTTATATACATCTTTGAAAAAATATCAATTTGATTTGTTAAGAAAATACATAGAAAATTCTGGAATAAAAATTCGTGAATTTTACCAAATTTTCATCAATTAAAAACTAATCGAGATGAAAGTTCCAAATAACTAAATAATGTGTTCAATTATACGTGACAGTATAGAATGTAAAATTTTTTTTTAGAAAATCAAGCAACGAAGTAATTTGCATCGAACCACTCAATATCTAACGAGCCCAGGTGTGTAACACGTTCTCAATATTTCAATGCGATCATTTAAGAACGGGTTGGAAGCATTAGTCTTATTAGAAATTCCTTGTCGCGTTGCACTTAAGAGTCCAAGACAGTAGGATACTACTTACCGTTAATTGGTTGAAACCTTGCCAAGGGATCCGAGAATTGTCGAAGTCTGTCCGTCACATATTGCGGCGACTCCCCGTTCTAAAAATCAAAAGCAGAAGCGTCGTTTAGAGTCTACACGGTTGGTTCTTTTTCTTCTTTGTTAAACAGAATGGTAGTGGTGGTATTGGATTTACCAACGAGGGAGGGACGTCGAAAATACTTTCATCGATGTAACACGAAAAGGGGGAGTTTATCCCGAAAAGAGCGTTGGGGTGAACATGGATTTAAATTAAAACGAGTAGCTATATTTCAGTATGCAATTACATTGTTCGCCGAGTGTTCGACCAGCGGCAGAGTAACGCGGATCGTATTACATTTTACACAATGAAGTTTAAATTTGTAATGAAAGCGGCGAGAGAGAGAGTCGATGGGAATTTAAAGTGTGGTAGCGATATCGAAAATTTGGATAAACTCACGAACAAGGTTTCAACGAGTTATAAACGATTTATAATAACGAACTAATAATGTTCACGCGATAGTCAAAAAGTGAGGCAACAGCTAATTTTAAAACGAACTTATTTTAAAACGTTCTAGAAACAATTAAATACGCGTGGTCGTTAAAGATAATATCTATCACAAATTTATCAAAAGCCTTTTTTTTTTATCCTCTGCTTTACGTTCGGCACTATAAAAAATTGTTTTGACTTGGCACCTTTCGAGGTGTTGTTCACTGCCATCCAAGCTGTATCCGGTCGATGATTCTTCGATGCTTTCTTGTCACTCGAATTGGGAGAAGAATCTTTGTTGAATTTATAAAAAATCTATTAAGCTGGACCGTCGTAAAAATGGATTCCCGTCCGGGCACATTACGATCGACGAGTGACGTTAAATATATATTTTCGTATCTCGCAACGAAAGTTCTCTTTTTTTCTTCTTCTTTTTTTACTCGAAGTATCTCTTGACCGCGGATATTAAAGACGGTGGATCGATATATACGTTTGCCTTCTCGTCGCTTTCATAATTCCGTTTCTCTTTCTCACTCGAAATGATACACCCCTGGATCTCCTCGTCCGTCCACGCGGAGGATGTCGCGTTAAAAATACCTCCATATAATTTACGAGACGTTCGCATTGAACGACCGTATCGCGCCGCTCATGAAATAGAGTCATCGTAACGAATCACGAGCTTTTTGCGCGACGATATTCACGAAATTACGATAACACTTTCGAACGCTCCCATAGCAAGGACAAGCGAGTTGTTTATTGTTTAATAATAATCAAGTTTCCGAGGAGTGTCGGAAAGCACCTCGTAAAATTGAATACAGCGAACGTCGAAAGTGTTCGTTGGTAGACTCGGTAAGAGCGAATAACTTTTCGACGGCTTTGAACGTTTACGGATCGTCTCTTTTTGGTCAATCTTATCTTAATCGTTGTTTAATATATTTATTATCATATTATAAAATTAGTTTAAATTTTTTCAGGAGATTTTTTTCCATGGAAAAGAAGTTATTTTATTTTAAAAAGTACTCTGCATCCACTGTACCTACTTGGAAATATGAACGATATTAGAGTCTTTTTTTATCAGGAAATAAGGAATCAAAGTTATGTCGGAACGTATTCAATTAGAAATATCTAATAGAGATTATAATTTTTATACAATTATGATCACGTAAGTGATAATTTTTATAATTTTTAAACATTTCTACGATATCAAATCGAACGAGTATAATACTCTAGCATGGCCTAGATCATTTATTTAACAAGAAAAATTAGGCCAACTTCAGCCCGACGCATCACTCTGCTCGACATCCGTATCGGAAGCAGGTTATCGTTCGTGAATTGGTATCACGCTCGAAGAGAGGAGTCGAAGCGATGTTTGACGAAGTTTGAACTCTCGAAGCTCCTCTGGAAATTGGGTCATTGCGTGCACATCGAGTTTAATCGAGTTGCATAGATGCGTAGTACCCGTCGTAATCGAGTCACCTTTAGATATATACGTATATATATATAATATATAATATATTAACTTTATATGTATATGAATCGATACCTAGCGAAGAGACAAGTCGCATCAATTGGCGCACTAAAATACGCGCGATGTCCGACAAGTTACGAGTCCTCTTTAAGATCGTAGAAGAGAAAACGCTGAAGCTCTGCGAAGGAATTCGAATTTCCTGTCCGTCGTTCGCAGTGAAGGACGAGCAAGTTTCTCCGAAAATACGAGTCTTCTTAGCTAGACTCTCTAGTAGCGCGAAACGAATCGCGATCGATAAATAAAAGCGTTTGCCGTTTTCCTGCTGCTCGATCTAGGTATGTGGGGTGTCAGTTTTTGATCGATTCACGTACAAGCGTAAGTAATTGATAAAATACTTTGAAATATTGTAAATATTAATAATTGTTGTAGAAATTGACTTCAAAATATTAGTGCACGGTAATCAAATGATTTGACTCTTCACATAGCAAAGTCTAAATTAATTTTTGAAATATTCGAATTAATTTGTGATGTACGATTATGAGATATTACGAAGTATATAAGTAAATTCATAAATATAATTGAATGTAAAATTATTTAGAAATAAGAAGCATTAACAGATCGTAAAAAATCTCTTAATTAAACTGTCTCACTCTGTAGTTATCAAGGAAGAAAGTAACGAGATAATAAAATATATTAGTCAATTTTAGTAATAGTGGTAGTAACGGTCGGCCAGACTATCGAGGATCGCCGTCGCGTAAAGATATTTTTGTAGCGACGGACGGATATCTCACGGTGAAAGAGAGAAAGAGCAAGCAGACATCTCGAGGAAATCTAATGAATATTTACGCGGACACGTAATGTAATTCACTTCTGCGCGACTTACTCTTCCAAAACATCGTAAACTCCGAAGGATACGTCGAGCACGTCACTGTAACGCTACTAATGGCAATGATGATGGCTCTGGGTGCCGATGCTGATCGTGGTTGTGCATGCGAAGTTCTCCGACCCACTTGTCGTGTATCGTAAGGAGGAAGAAGAGTTTTCGGAAAGATTCGAGTTTGTCATAGGCTAATATATCTTTTGTTATTGGCAGCTTGTTGTCGCTAAAAATAATATATACGTAAGCACACACGTATATATGAATGTGTCCATACTATGGACACATACGTTTGTATTTGTGAAACAAAAGATTGAGACGAAAGTATCAAGGCCAACAGTTAACACAAATCATTGATTTATATAAAATCGTTAATGTCAACCACTTCGTTCGACGTTCGATGTCGTAAAACGCGAGCCAAGCCACGAGTAAGTATAATTTTGTGTCGCGTCGGCTCGTAAGATTAAGACGGAAATTTTGTTAATTCTAATTCCGTCGAAAGGACACCTTTCGAGCCTAATTCCGTGAACCTCGGAACGAGATTTGCGTATCGGCGAGAAGGCTGACGATGAATCAACCGTGCATCTTAAACTCGCTTCTAGGCTAATCGATGGTCGTCTACGAGCAAATATTTCGTGAAGTACGTAAAGCGATTCTGAAGCAAATTGCACGATAGCTGATAGTTTCACAGAGGAAAAGAATATTAATTATATAACAGACAATAGCTGTAATTATTTATTTTGGATAGAAATAATTGGAAGTTATTTTTAAGTTCGTAAGATTTTATCATTTTACTATTAACGTTCTAATAAATATATCTCCTAATATTTCTACACTGACACTTTACCATTTGATACTCTCATATTACCCCATACAGCCAACTTTCAATAACTATCCGATATAACAAAATCGAATAACGTAACGACTTGATATCTATCGACAAAATTGAACACTTTTCTATATAGTACATCAGTAGGAAAGTGGAAATAGACGATACAATGCCTACCGAGTCGATTGTAAGCGATTAACTGTGGTCGTGGCCATTACCAGAAGGCCGATCTCGTTCGGTCCAGTGCCTCTACAAAAGGCAAAATCGGTCGATGCGCGACATAACGGAGAGAGATAAAATGTGAGTTGGATGGGTGCAACTTGTCGATAGGACAAAGAGTAGGACGGCGTCGAATCACGCCCAGCATCCTTTAACGTCGAGCGACCACCATTAAGCTTCGTTTCCACGATTTTCTTCCTCGTCCCCCCCCACATCCTCCAAGCTCGTTTAGTAGACATTTCACCAAGAATTCTGGGTTAAATCGTTAGGTTGGTATCGATAGCTGACAATCTAAGATGAAATTGTAATAAAACAAGTGACGAGAACGAATGTTCTTGAAGATTTTCTTTGAAGTCTATAATAAAACTTCTGTTTCGTGTATTAGCAACTTAGAAGAATAATAAATCTATCAAATCTTGTTTATTACCTTTTAACAGCTTTGTTGGCCAGGTAATATATTGTAATAAAATAGCTAGTGTTAAGTGCTTTTTAAAATATTTCATTATGTTATACCGTATTCTACGTGTTGGCTCGTAGTCAAAATTTACCAATTTTAATTTATAAGAAGACTCGTCGTTATACCGTTGTCTGATAGTTGTAGTATAATCGATCGTATATCACTTTCTCCAATAACGTTCGTTTGAAACACCCCCAACCCTCGGCAATAATCAAACATAACATCGAAAAGATTCTAGTTCCTTTTTTGCTCTTTAACACATCATTTTCCACTATGCAACGAAGAAGTGACACACGTGTTTGACACGTGCAGCACGCTCGACAGTCAGACGGTCTAATGGTTTTTGACCTGCGACAGCATTAAGTGTATATTACCACTTTTTCTGATGCATGTAAAAAGGGTTGAGTTTCTCTCTTGCGGGTCTGCTACGATCGCGACCACATAGCGAGCCACCGGCACCATGGTGCACTTGGTTAGAAAAAGTCTATGTTGTCCCATAATAGTTTTAATGGATACTTATAAGTCTTTTGAGTTTGTTAAATGATTATGAATAATAAGAAAAGGTTGTTTTAAAAAATATGGTAAATAAAGTTTTCCATCATTTACATATCAACAATTATCACATAATCTCAATACAACAAACCAGGTGATAAAAAAACTCGGAAAAATAAATTCTCTTTACGACAATCGATCGGTCGAGTCACGGGTTGAAATAGTTTGTGGAAGATCAGTTAAGCGTGCACGGGCAAAAAAGAAAAGAAACGAGAGAATTCGACGGTAATTTTAGGTGAGCGATGAAAAGTGGTGTGTAGGTCTACGGTTAGGCCGAAATCATCGTGGCATAAGGACGAAAGTGAGAGACAAATTGAGCTTTGAGGCTTTGTAAGAGCGACGTGCCTTACTAACAGCGGTAGACGGTCTAAGCGTCTACCCGCTAAGCGGAGACGCGCGAGAACTGAAAGCGGAAAGAAGATTCCTTGGCGACCGCAGGAATTTCGCAGGAAACGCTCGGCGATATCACGTTGGGCGGCCTCTCTCTCTCTCACAGGCGTATTTTAGAAAAAGAAGGAGCGAGAGAGAGAATACGCCACTTTGGGATTCTTCTCCGAGAGGATTACACAATGAAATATATTTCCCTCTCGCGTCTTTTGCTTGGCTATACCTACTCTCGCTGGAAGAGAGAGAGCCGACGCACCCTCGCTAAATATAAAGCGCCGGACCGATTCGAGCGAAGAGTCACAAATCACAATGCCCGTGTCGCGAGAGAGGGCAAACGAAGGGAGAGCTACGAAAAATTCTACGGTGCTGTGCTTTCCTCTTCGCTTTTGCCGACGTCTCTCCTGATCTCTCTCCTTTGCTTTCTTAAAAGGGAGAGACCAAACTTTTCGTAAAAACGAGCGCGAATATTACCTACGCGATCGATAAACTCGACCCTTCTTGGATCGAGAGACCACCCATCTTTTTTGTATATGAGTCTTTCCTCTTGGATCGATAAAGGGCAATCGTTTGTTGCTATATAAATTGTTTTTTATCATTTATTATTGAGGATATTTTTGGAATACCTATTAGTTTTTTTCAATAATTATATTCGAAGTTTGTTTAGATAGATTACAGAATCATTGAGACGTTCTACTAACAATGATTCGTAGATTTAAGCTTCGAGCTAACAGACTATCCCTCTTTTTATGGAAATATTTGTAATTTTATTATGGAAATTTCTAGTAAACATAAAATGACACGGTTACATCGACAATTTATACCAGCAAACAAAAACAGACAGGATACACGAGGGATTAGGAGAGGTCGCGAAAGTGCGACGCGTTGTTTCGTAGCACGCAAGTATTATAGGACAATAAAAACTTTGGGAACTTTTTATGAATTTTTTTATTCACGAGTTTCACGTAAGCTCGTTTAAATAGCAGCTTTTTTAAAGCTTTCATAAAAGTCGAGGTAATTCGATAAATATTCATGGGGATGTCAAAGAACAACAAAATACGCGTTATATAAATTACCAACGACCAAATTTATTAACAGTATCACTGTGTAACCGAGTCAATAAAGAATTCTATAGAAATAAAAGCTTTATATATAACAAACAGACGCCTACGTTCTCCAGTAAATCGATTATTTGTTACGAACGTACGAATTTTTTAAAAAGAAAACATGAAAGCACCCTCTGAGCGTTTCTAAAAAAAGAGGAAAAATCCTTTAAAACCATTTCACGACGTTCGAGGTAAAAACTTGTATTCGACATGAACAGAGAAAGAGAGAAAAAATCTCACGATACAATGTGACTCGAGCTCTTATATAGAAAAGAGGATCATTTAATGCCGAGAAACATTATGATCCTCGAAGAAGAACGGCAGGAGAACGCGAAAACGAGGAGGAAGACGAGCAATCAGAAAACCGTGCCTCGTTTGCTGTGTCGGAAAGAAAGAGAGAGAGAAAAAAAAAAGAAAAGCTCGTAAGAGCGTAGCCGACCTCCAACATTGAGGCCGTCGTGCTATCTACAAGAGCAAACACCGTGCTTATTTAAAGCCGGCATTTTACTCGCACGCCGGTTAACTCATCCTACTTTACGATAAAAGCTGCCCGATTCCTCGTCGTCTATCTTTTCAGAAACGCGCGATCGTTCTTGACACTACTCGACCGAAAGACGAAGAGAGAGAGAGAAATATGGAGTGAAAGAGGGGGGAAAGAGACAATAAAAGAAATCGGAACACGATGCGCTTTGCGTCTGACAAGAGTGCAGCAACCGCGTATATCGTCTACCGAATCGCGGAAAGAATCCGCGTCGTACCAAAGATCAAAGTTTACGAGATCGAACCCACTTTGCGCGTCTCGTATCCTTCTCTCGACTTATCTCTTCGACTTGGAATTCCATTAAAGAATCTGTAAGTGTCCTTGCGGTTCGATGATAGACTATGTAACGGGTGTGGCGTAAATTATGGAAAACCTTTGCATTTCTTATTGCCTTTCATTAAGAACTTTCTTGTGTTTGTCGATATTATTTTATTAGAGGAGTATACATCGAATCAAATTTGTTACGGTCCACATAGGAGTTTTTGCGAAGAAAATTAATGTAGAGCCAGTTTTGATAGGTATATCAGGATTTTTGTTAAAAATCGATGCATCTCGAATTTGATCAAATACTCGTTCGAAAGAGGTAAGTCTTTTCTTTGCGAATATGCAAGTCTCGTTTCGATAGGATGACTGGTTCGAAAAATATAGCACTTTTTCTTTTGAAAACGACCCATACTCTAACACTTAAAAAATTTATTTCTCATCACTCCGCAACGATATCGAAAAACGGACAACGGGACAGTATTCTGCATGCTTTCTTCTTTCTAAATCTTGATGCATAAATCAAGATTTTTGTCAAAAATCGATGCATCTCGAATTTGCCCGATCAAATATTCATTCGAAAGAGAAAAGTCTCCTCTTTACGAAAATGCAAGTCGCGTTTCGATAGGATGACTGGTTGGAAAGATACAGCAGTTTTAAGCTTGAAAAAGACCCATACTCCGACACTTAAAATGTTAATTTCTCATCATTGCTTAACGATATCGAAAAACGGACAACGGAACATTATTCTGCATGCTTTTATCTTTAAAATGAGCCATTAAACATTGAAATCGGCGGTGGTGACCATTTTGGCAAAAATCATGATGCATAGGTCAGGATTTTTGTCAAAAATCGAAGTATCTCGGATTTGCCCGATCAAATACTCGTTCGAAAGGGGAAAGTCTCTAATTTACGAATATGCAAGTCGCGTTTCGATAGGATGACTGGTTGGAAAGATACAGCAGTTTTAAGCTTGAAAAAGACCCATATTCCGACACTTAAAACATTAATTTCTCATCATTGCTTAACGATATCGAAAAACGGACAACGGGACAGTATTCTGCATGCTTTCCTCTTTCAAATGAGCCATTAAACATTGAAATCGGCGGTGGTGACCATTTTGGCAAAAATCATGATGTATGCACAGGATTCGAAAGAGTAAAGTCTCTTCTTTACGAATATGCAAGTCGCGTTTCGATAGGATGACTGGTTGGAAAGATACAGCAGTTTTAAGCTTGAAAAAGACTTATACTCCGACACTTAAAATGTTAATTTCTCATCATTGCTTAACGATATCGAAAAACGGACAACGGAACATTATTCTGCATGCTTTTATACCACGAGACTCTCATAACACGAAACTTTGAGGTTTCGTGGAAATTATGAGAAGTCTCGTATAAGACGCGAGTTGAGAGGCTATTGGAACAAGAATGGCCAAATCCACAGAAACTTAAAAATTCCAGAAAAATTATTTTCAATACCTACAATCCACCCCAGTAGCATTTAATGTGATTATTTATTTGATTTTAAAACCAGGTTAAGTCACTCTTCCTTTGATTTCATATCAACAAAAGATTTTTACTTTTATTTATACAAGAATTCTATTAAAAATATTCTATCGGAAAATTTCGATTATCGGTGCGTCACACTGCTCACTTTTTTTCCTTCCAAAGGAAGGGGATGCGCTGTTACGATCGCGAACAAAAGCGTTATTAGTCAAGTTGATTCGTTAAAGAGCACGGAACCTACCTAGGAAGCAGACTCGATGAGAATGAAATGCAATTATCTTTCGATTACACCGGCGATCGCGGCGGCTTGAAAACACCCGCGAAAACGACGAGCATCGTTAATGAACTTGCGACTGGCAAACAAATCTATTTACTCGTGCGCTTTAAATTTATTTTATTACTCCCTGTCCACTTTGGAAGATCCGTTTATTTAATACTGTGTTAATAATCGTGAATTAAAACCAAAAAAAACGAATTTACTTTAAATTTACGAAATAATAATCGACATTAAACGCAAAAATGACGGTTAATTCAATTTAGATCTCCGTTTTTTGTTCACTTTTGTCACGAAAAGCAAACGTCACCTCGCTACAAAACAAATAGTTTCTTATTTTCTTGCCTCAAAATCCTGGACTACTGCATTTACCTCGTTGGTCGTTGGGAAATATCCCGTTTCAGTGAGTCGGAGTCAAATTTCACGGGTACGTGAGAGTTTCCAGGTAGATGCAGCCTTTATCGAAAAAGCCCCTCTCCCCTCCTCCCGAAAACGTTTTATTCTCTTTCACTTTGGCGAAAACTTTCCTTCGTTTTCGTTTCTTTTTCTAACTAAACGAAAAGTTGAAACGTGTCGCGCGTAACTATGTTGGTGCAGCCTCAGTGATTTCCTCGGAGAATAGACGAACGAGCAGATTTTAATTTCGGAGCTCGGACAAACGTTTGGCAAGGTAATCATTCCTTCTACTCCGTGAACGTCGAACTTGGTCGTTTAATCGAGGAAACGTGTTCGTGAAATACGCGATTTTGAATTAGTTGGTTATAAAGTACCTACTGATTCGAGTAGATAGTCAAATTTGTAACAATTAAACTTCTAGTATTTTTTATATCGATTACAAATAATAAATATTTAATAATTGGGCATTAATTATAACTGCAACTACTTATATAACTTCGGATTGGACATAGAAATGTACTGATAATAAAAATCTCTAACTTATTAACGCAAAATTTTATAAATTATAAAAAATAAATCTTCATAGGAATCGAAGCATCTCGAGTAATCTCCAGCTCTCGTTCTTCATGGCAAAACCGACATGCTTGAAAATGCGTATCGACGTACGTCGGGAGATTTCACGTGACAACTAACACGGCTCCTTTCGGATACTGAACACAGGAGAAGAGAAAGAGAGAGAATAACGAGGAGAGTCGCTTTCACTCCAAGAATAGTCGACGGCGACGCCACATATAGATGCGTCGAGAACAAATAGAGGAATATGGGAAGACGGATAAAATGTGTACGGGGTGTTTAGTGGCCCGCGGAGTGGAGGAATGAATGAGAGAAAGAAGGCGAGAGAGATCAGAGGCCGCGACGCCGATTGCCACTGCGACTTTGCCCCGAAGAGGTCGACGGGTGAGGAAATAAAAAAAAAACCAAGTAAAAAATAGGAGAAGGAAATAAAAAAAGCTCTTCCCTCCTTTCCAAAGAATATTTTCCCGAAGCAACCCTTGTACGGGGGTATCCATTATCGAAGGTGGTCCTTCATCGTGATGGGGGAAGAGTGCAAAGGTCTCGCGAATGGACCAAAAATGGAAAGTCGATCGTACTCTGGCTCGATTTACGAGGGAAGATTTTTATCGAAACTGAACAGTAAAATGGACTCGTGAGTTATGAAGGATTCGTCTCGTTTCTTTAAATTATTCGAGCCTCTCAGAAAGCTGCGATCAAGTACGCTGGGATAAAATGTGGAGGGAATTGAAAAGTTGGGAACTAATCGCTCCGTAAGTTCGGATATGAAATCGTGAAGAATTTTTAGAAGGTCGAATCCATCGGTTCGGTTTACAAGGAAATGATTTTTCATGGCAGATTAATTTTACGATATTAACTTTTGAAAAAAAAATCATATAGAACGATAGATAAGTTCCTTGATTTATTTAAATCACCATTTCCTCCTTCATTGTAGTATTTATAATTAATCTACTAGAATTCATCGCAAGAGCTCGTTTAATAGACTCTCTAAACGACTCTCTCTAAACGTTCGCAATCTGACCCCCGATAAGAAACCCTAAAATAAAACGACGTGTGAGGTTTCGCGGTGAAAATTCGATGAATTCCAGGAAGATTCATGATAGAAAGAAAATAATATCGGAAGAAACGGATTCTCTCGGCTTTGACGAAAAGCAGTAACGGCTGTTGGTTCTTGACTGCTCGCCTATATAACGTATTCCTGTCTCTTTCTTTCTCCCTCCTTTATTGGTTTCCGATACTTCGTGCCAAAAACGGTGAAGATAGAAAGAGAGAGGGGCCACTCTTGCGGCGAATTCGCTCGCAAACATACTCCGGTAAAAGGGTAAACTCAATAACGTTACGGATACCTACTCATCGAAGAAGGATGTGTCCTTGCGGTCTGCTACGGTTCGTTGCGACAAATTCTATCCGAAAGTAACTTCGATACTTAGGTAGGTAATACATACCGCCACTACCTTTAGGCGAACGTTTGGAGATGTTAAAGCGAGCATGGAATCTTTTGTTCAGTTTACATACCATATTTTCGACGGTCACGTGATCCTGTGGACCAGAGGATCGGTTGCCCTGCAGCAAGGCTTCTAAGCTTTCGATGTACTCGATTGCATTTCGAAGGATCTCCACTTTCGGTAAACGTTGATTGGGATTGTTGCTCGTTCTTCGTTTCAAAACTTCGAAAGCTTCGTTCACCTGCATTTATGATCGTATGGTTAGTTCATTTTATTAGCTAGTATTTTAGATATTAAACATCAGCAGGTAACATCCGATATTCTAATAAATTTCGCTTTAGTTATTCTCACAGATATTTCTTCCAGTGAACTTGGTAGGTATATCTACTTACTTCCGACTCGGAGGTATTCCGCGATAAGATTTAATAGCCGCGACTATCCGCTCGCGAGTTATTCATCATCCACTACCGGGTAAAGCGTTTTCTTATTTTAGCGAGCAATAAACGTCGAGAAATGTTTTCTTTCTATCAAATCGCTTGACTAACCGTATAAACGTTTACTCTCTAAACATCTGATTCATACATTTTCGAGGTTGTATGTATCTAATGTAAATGTGGAATATCGTTAGAGTAAATCCAACACGGTTTTAAGGGATTTGAGAAAAACCAATAGCTTATGTTTAAATAACTTGGAAAATTTTGGAAGGAAAATAGGTTTTCCATTTTTTTTTTTATGTAGGGAGGAATATTAACACGAAAATAAATTTTACATCGAGCGTGTTTTCATTCGGTCGTATTATATTTAACAAATATTCGTTTCTGAATTTTATGAATGGAAAGGTAGTCATTTTGATCGATCGTATTTTTGTATTATGTGTATCGCGTACGATAGTAATACACGTATTCAATTTAATACAGCCCTTTACCTGTGTACTTTTGCGATACACAGTATACAATTCTAATACTTTGTATTAGAACGTTTGACGAGTGGCCGGGTTACAGTAGATAAGAAAATCTCAACGAATTTTGTAACTTTCACAAAGCTGGGAATTTTAATTGAAACAGAGGCTGACACCACGAAGGAAATATTCTAGCTATTTAGCTGACTGGAGATAATTAAAATCCTTTATTACGTTTCTATTTGCTAACCCAGATCAAGAAATTTTTTATATTTCAAGGTTTCGGACTTTTAAAATGGGTTTTGAATGAATGCGTTGAAATTCAAAGAATTTGGAAAAAAAACTTCAACAATCAAACCTTTGACCTATAACGGGTGAACAATACAACCTAGCCATCTTTAAAATCTATAAAATCCAAGACCAAGTAAACAATTTTTCAAGAATATACAGCAGTCAATTCGTAAATTTGACATAAATTAAACGTAGCGCAAAAAGGGGTCGTTAAATTCAGGAAAAATGGAAATTTTCATTCAACAATTTCCCGATTGATCGCGATACACGCTCCACCCTCTTTACGTTGAACGCTCGCGTCGTTGAGCCATTTTTTGTTCGTCTTTATACGGGACAACAAACAATAGACGTTCGGACAATGGTTCATCGAATGGCCTCGACATTTTTTCAGGAGTATGAAAATTTGACGGGCTCGCGTGAAAAGCGAAATATATAATGGGTACGCCCACCTCTATTCCAGTTCTCTCTCTTCCACTCTCTTTCATTTCGGATCTCCAGCTCAATACGTTTTAATGCTCCTTAACGTTTATTACCGTTCGCGTGGATTACTCCCAGCAATTAGTTTGAGCAAGGCACTCGGTCAAAATTGCGTTTGGTCGTGCACCCGAGTGGAATTAATAGGACGGCCGCTTGCAACCGGCAATGAAGTTCGATCGATCTTCGTCGATCGGTTAACAAATTCACTCGAGTTTCGCGTAGGTGTACCTAAACGTGTGAAAATCATGCTACCGATCGTAAAATATCGTTAATATCCTCCTATTATCAATATAACGTGTCAGGTTCTCTCTTCAAACGTTTCATCCACACCCTCCAATTTTTTGGGACATTTATCATACGTTCAATCTCGTCCTCTAAAATTAATTTCCATCAAACCGAAAATGGGAAACACTTTTCTATGAATGTCGGATATCTGACCTGCCATTTTACATCGAAATACTAATAAATTATAAACTATATTGTTACCTAAAATATTTTACTACGACACAATCTTTGTATAACACGGTCGAAAAATAATGAGAGCCCTCATACGACACAATTTTTATAGACTAAGTTACATCACGAAATTTATATTGAAATTAGCAAAAGATTCTTGTAATACAGATGACCCTTATTTAATTCGGTAAATACTTAAATATAAATGAAAAAGAAAAATTGAGACTAATCTCGAGCACGCACCTTTCTCAAGCGTCTTCTTTCCCGCAAGGTGGCAGCTTTTCTGCGATCGACGGTGACAGTCTTCTTTTTACATGCCTTACAAGCCCAAAGGAGACATCTTCGTGGTCCGTGAGGCGATCCCGCGTCTAGAACGTGTGGATGAGGCACGTGCTCGACCGTTTCACTCTCGTTCGTTTCTTCGCCATCCGCGGACGGTGATTCGAGATCAGCCGAGGCATCGGCCGATACAACCGACGATGCATCGTCCGAGTCTAGGATGTATCGGGACTGTGTCCTGTTTTCAACAAAGTCCATAAATTATAGTCCACCTAAACCGTGATCTAATCACATTTTTATGTATCTGTTAAAATGTTATTTTAATTCTTGATTGACAATAAGAATCCCTGAACAGAATGAATGAATTATACAGGCAGTAATTAGTTTGGTTAAGTATGGTAAATAATTAATGTATTCTACTTGTTCCCTAGACCTGTCTAACAGACGGAATAATTTAACACTAAACCTACCACGAGTCAAATTACCAGTGTCTTGTTTCTCGATGTAAACTGAAGTTACTTTAACAGAAATTTATTATCAATAATAATTTATCTACTACACTACACATAACTCGTCGACATTTGTTCGAGCAACTGTCAAATCGAATTCGCCACTTGAGAGTTGGAGGTTCTCAGATTTTCATAGTCTCAATTATAATAATATAAATTGTTAAAATCATTTATCGTATTCTCCAATCTATTTTTCCATATTCCTATTAGTCCGTTAAGAATAACAAATAAAATCTGTACACTAAATTGTATCGTTTTATCATAAACGATGTAAATATATCAACTAGTCTCCTTCCGGATGAAGATCGATCTTATTCGAATAATTGAACGTCTAAGTTATTCTCGATTTACTCAACTAACTTAGCAGACCACTTGTCCGTATAATTGGAGTTCTACCGTACGTCTAATCTCCTTACAGGATAGAGCTTGAAGTGACCGACTACAGCTAGCTAAAGCCAGCACAATCGATATCTCGTTCCGATACAATTTAGAACCCTCGCCAATGGGCACTTGGCTTCTTCGAAGCGATTAATCCTTTACCAAAACGAACAAAACATTATTCCCATCGATGTAATCAACTTTTAAAACAATGTCACTGTAATTCAAACTTTCCGATCCCCTGTTCTACGACCTCATAAAAGCCGATACCCCTATCGAATCTCCAAAACCGTGAAACTAAACTTCTCGTATTTACGATATCGGTCTAGGAAATGTTTGGCCCGCGTAAAATCACCTCTGGCATCGTTATCTATTTTCTCGTTAGTGCGAACGCACCGCTAAGTTTTAACCCGAGATTCTAATGTACGCTTGAATGGATCTTCGGCAATTATACGACGTTGTACACGAGTTTCCAGGAAGAGAATTCGCTTCTGTCACATTAATTTCATTGGGAAGAGAGAGAGAGACAAACGAATTCCATCGAGAAAGAACGGTAAGTAGGAGGGTAAGATCGTATAAAGCACGTGGTGGTTCTCGCGATGAAAATGGGTAGTTAAGATATCGCAAATAAACGTTTACCGAATTCTTGCCTTAATCATCCTTTAGTTATCGCTAGCCGGTAGTTAATAATGGATGCACGTGCGTAAGTCTGTCAGAAAACAGTTTCCGCGATTGGAATCGTTCCAGGTGGTGGTTCCTAAGGTTTATAAGCTACAAGCTCTCTCTCTTACCGAGTTTCGGACTTGATACGCACGCGAGAGAGAAGGGAACAAGAAAGGAAAAACGAAGAAAAGCGAGTGTAAGGCTCTCTCTCGAAGTACGAGGTGAAAATGGTTTAATGCGCTTTAAAGCCGTCGTCGCATTTTCGTTTAAAATACAGACTTTCGGGCTTCGATTTCAGCGGTACACCGATAAATGTGTCACTCGTACGTTCTAGCCGAGAGAAAGTGATAGATCACCGCGAGGCTCCTCCGCTCGGTTCTCCTCTTCTTCGAAATAAGATCTCGCGAAGAGCTTCCAGAGAAATGATCGAAGCTTTTTTTCATTTTCTCGAGAAATTTTCCCTTTATTTCCCCCCCCCCCCCGTGGCACGTGTTCTCCAAGCTCTCCCTTCTCTTTTTTAGACCGCAGGGAGTTATCTTTCTTACTCTTTATTTTATACTTTCAACGCGATGGGACGCGTACATCTACTTTTATTGACGAATACATCGGTCTAAAGTTTTACCTTTTTCCACGACCGCTGTTTCGAACAGTGTAATTACGCGGAATCACGCTAACTTTTCCATTATGCACTTGACACGGAATCGGGAAGGGCGTTCCATTTGTCGTAAGCCGCTTATTCCACGTCACGCGATCGTGTCTCGGGGGAGATCGGTCTTTGACTCGGTACCTTACCCGTCGCAGAATTTTCTCTCTCTCTATTTCACTCTTTCCCCATTTCATTTCTTACTTATAATAACTTTGTATAATTTCTTACGTCTGGTATTTCTTCCTTCTTATGTTCTTAATTAGTTTAAGTAAAAACGATGAAAACACAAACTGTATATACATATATTAAATTTAACATTAGTTAATAACACATACGTTATTTATCCTCAAGAATTTATATTCGAAAAATGATAACAAATTCCTTCTAATCTATCTAATCACTAATTACTCAACCACGTAATACATTTTATTTTCTCGTTCTTCCATTCATTTAATAATTCTATTATGAACTTTCCTTAAAATATCAGTATACTGTGTTAGATATAATCCTTTTCCAACTCACCTGACGTTGTCGTGTCGAAAATGTGCAGAGCTGACCGACGCCAAGTTGCTTTCCGTGTTCGCGTTGTTTCTCGTCTGGCGATCTTCCGTCTCTCTCTTACTAACGTAGCTCTGAAGGTACTCGTTATCCGTAGAAGCATAGATGTGTCGATGACGATGGTGATGATGATGATGATGCAGGTGATGGTGTCGATAAGTGTCGTAACTCGACCTACTGGTAACACTCTCGTACGCGTACGGGACAGCGTCGGTCACGAGGGTCATCATTTCAATGTCTTACTCGATTAACGAGAAACTTTTCTAATAACTATTACGTCTTTATTATTAATAAAATATATAAAATATAACTTACACAACTTATTGTGATTTATTCATATTATATTATTCCGTGTCACTGTCTCGATCCATTAATTTGATTATTATCAGTATCACGACCACTGGATATAAAACACTGAGTATGTTAAAATAAAAAAAGTTCACTGTTAATCAACCGATCCGTCGGAGAGATCACGATACGAGATTCTTATCACTGGTGAGACCACAATTACGTGAATACATTTTTTGACTTCTTTTCCTTTATACAAAGAAGTTAGTATACACGTGGTAATAATGATCACGTCGCGGCACGTGGGATCCGCCGGTCTAAAAAATTCTAAGATAACCCGACGATAGCAGCCCACACTTCAAAATCACTTTTCTCGATTCGAAAATTCGGAAAAACGTTTCTTGACCGGCCGATCCCTGAAAAGACACCCGAAATCCTTGGAGTCGGAGATCAGAGTGAAGTCTTCAGCATCTTCGAGCACTTAGTGTCTCCGCCAGGCCACATGGTTTCGTCTCTGTGTGTGCTTCTCTCTCTCTCTCTCGGTCTCTCTTTTACACACTCATCTTTGGCATTGCGTGCGTCTCACATATGTGCGTATATTTGTGTATGCGACACACACATACGAATGCCTAAAGCTGTGTTTGCATATGTGCGTTGGTCACACCCAGCGTGACTATTTTTGACTACACGCTGGCCAATTGCCGCCCAGGAAAATCATCTTAGACACGCCGTCGTCACGCCTCCGAACTGTCATAGATGCATGACTTTGGCAGTGGCCACGTACCAAAGGGGTGTGGTTTAATCATTAATAAGAAAATTTACATTCGGTCTAGCCGAATTCGCGCGCTAACTTCTTCTCGCCATTTTATCTTTGCTCGGTATACTCGCCACCGGTTATTGGACGATGGCGATTGGTCGATCCATCTTTCTTGGTAGAGATATACGACGGATTTATTTTATATAGCACGATGAATTCTATGGTTTTTGAAATACTTTCAATTGGAGGCTATCGTTTGTCAATCTTAAGTTTCTTTGTTTTTCAAAGATTTCGATGTGAGAATAATTACTTCTTATATTTTGTTTGTATTATTAAAGGCAATGTAAAATAGGATCAGAAAGAAAGTCATACTAAAGAAACAGAATCATTAACTTCGGAATAGATTTCCAATAAATTGATAATTCCTAAATACGTATTTAAAATCTTTAATACAGAAATACTGTATATATTAATACCATAAATGAATATCAAATACCCAAGATAATAAATAAAATTTAATCCCTTTTCACTACCACTCAAATTACAAAGCACTCTGAATATTCTTGATTTTAATAATCGTTTCTCGATTTCTACCAAACGTTGAAAATTGCCGGATGAAATAGATACTCTTCAAAACGAATATACAGCCCCATTTGTCGGTGTTTTAAATGGTTTTGCTATCCGATACGTTTGTAAGAAGTTAAGCCAAGGAATATGGTGGTCTACCTACGATAAGAAAATTCTGTGAAACGATGATATTTTAAGGAAAAAGAAGTAGACTACGAGGGATCACGGGTAAGGAACGCTCGTTGCATGCATTATGAATGCGTCGAAGATGATAAACGATGATTCCTCGTGGAAATACATATTCCGGGTGCGAACTTGCCCGGACTGCGCGAGTATTTATACAAAAGTTTCGATCGAGGGGATGGTAGGACCTTGTGAAAAATGAACCCGGTGGACGAGAATGTCGGACAAACCGATCGCGTTCTCTACAAGCACGACGAGAGCGAAACTCGCTTTCTCGATTCGTCATCGGATCGAAAAACTGTCAGAGAGAAAGACAGAGAAGGACAGAGATAGGGGAGGGGGTGTTGAAAAGAGTAAAACGAAGAGACTCGTGCATCGATGTTCGTTAAATCCCTGAAAAACGACGGAGAAATTCACGCTGGTTAATCCACGGAAGACCGACGGCTAAATATGTCGCTCGATAAAGTAAATAAACAATTCTACAACCGTGAAATTGAAAGCTCACCGACAAAGAGTTCTTCTAACTTGATCAATCAACAGGTCCTTTGTGTCGATATAATCGGTCATTAGGTTCGATTTCATTTGACGTCGGATAGAAATTAATGAACAAGTTCGTTTATTATCAATTTCAAGGAGTAATATACGTAGCCTTTCTTTTCTGTGCAATTTTGTTGAAAGAATATCTTTCAGCATTTTTTTTTTTTTTATCATGCTACACCCCCTCTTGATTCTCATTAACCCGTCCGATTCAGGTAGCGAGGATCGAGAGGCGTCGGACGAAAGAATTTGAACTGAACGAAAAGCATCTTCTCCTAGCTCTTTCGCGAGGATGCGCACGGCTAGACGCGAACTTTATGGAAATCCGAGTGTTCACGAGTTATCACGTTTTATGCTCCGTTTTCACGGAATTAAAATAGACTATTGAGCGCCGTATAAAAGCTAAAATTACTCTGGCAGTAATCCAGACGAAACGAGATAGAAAACAGGCTGAAGTACCGGTGACACTTCTCGTTTAATACCAATCGGCATGATATCCACGTTGCCGCGCTGTAGTCTCCTCTGTGCGGTCCCACGTGTGTCGCGTACGCGCGTTACGTTTCGATTCTATTCTTTCCTTTCCTCTTTTTAAAAAGAGAGTGACAATCCGATCGATAAAAACGTTCACTCTAAAATGGTACAGCGAAAATAACAATTACGATTTTCTGAAATACTTAAATTTATTATCGATGATAGTAACGATCAAATATTTTTATCGATTTGACATTTGACCAATCATAATATCTATAATATCTAATTGTTATTTCTCGTAAAAATTTATCTCATTAGAACAGCATCGATCGATCGAACGATAACAATCACGTTTTTCTGAACTACTCAGAATTTATTATCGATATGTCGATGATAGTAACGATCAAATATTTTTATCGATTTGACATTTGACCAATCATAATATCTATAATATCTAATTGTTATTTCTCGTAAAAATTGAATTCATTAGAACAGGATACGTATTGGACTAACGATGCATCTACGTATTTATATCATTTACGAACAAACGCATCGATCGATCGAAAACCGCTCGAGCTCTCGCTACGTCCGTCGCAAGTTTAATCAGCGATATTCTCGGTTTCCCGAGAGCTTGTATACTTGTGGAAAATATATCGTGGGACGATCACGCGAATGGAACGTAAACGTGTTGAAATTACTTCACCGATAATATTACCGATCGTTTATACCCCTCTCGACTTCCATCCTTTTCCGGGTGCCACAAAATTTGCGTTAACCTCGAAACTGTGTCGATTGGATTGCACGCGTTCGTGAAGAATATAATTTTTAATCCTTGGTATCTAATTTAGAATTGTTTTATTACAAATTTGGTAAATTTTATAGTGATAGATAAATTTTTACATTAAATTCACTAATAGATCTATCTTATTAAAGTGACACGTTCATTATTCGAGAATTTAGCCTTGATAAACGTACGACATACGTAAAAAGAAACGACGAAGCGTTATTAAATGATTATTTTGTTAGACACGATCCGCTTTCATCTTAAATCCTGCATTTACCCTCGATGAATTTCCATTACAAAGCTGCGATGATATTCGCCGAGTTGACGCATACTCATTTGAATATTCCGAAATAAAGTGAAACCCTCGTTGAAATCCTATAAAGAAAACAGAGGGTAGAGATGGAGAAAGCCACAGTTTGGTCTAGTATAATAATTCAACGATAAAATGCGGCTTGTCTCTCTCTTTCTTCCGTTGCACCGACACCATTATAAATTGTGTCATTTGCGTGATTCGAACAATTCCAACCCGACCACGTGATAAATGTGGTCGTCATGAAATGTGTCATCATCGCATTTAGGATAAATTTTGCGAGAGCATACCAGTGAATATTGTGTTCGAATCAAACGACGCGTGAAAGATTCTTATGGCAAATAAAGAAAAGGAGAAGAAAGAAACAAAAAGAACGAAGCAATTAATGAAAAATAAAGAGGAAAAAAACAGAGAGAGAGAGGTGGAAAACTCGGACGCGTTTAACCCAATTTTAATTCAAAATTAAATCCCACGTCGTAGGACCGCGCACCCCCTTCGCTCACCAGCGTTCATCTTAACGCGATTTCTCCTAATTCTCCTACAAAATTAAATCCATATCTCGCGAACATGATGAGAGAACGAAGGTGAGACGCGAAATAGGGTTGGTAGAACACGGAGGTGGTAAAGCTTTTCATGATGGGGTTGGAGATAAAAACGAGAAAGGGAGAAAGTGTAATAGATATAAGACCATCACAGAGAATGAGACATGGATAATACATAAGAAAATAAAATGAAACACACGTGTAGTCATAATCTGTATGTTGTAAAAATAAATTAAATCTACTGTAACAATAACATAAATGACAACTTGCATTAACCACATTGAGCTAAGATTAAAGTAAATTCTTCTGAATCTTTACTTAATATAAATGATCAAAGAGGATGATCAAAGACGTACATAATATTGATCTGACGATCAACGTGTTAATGCAGATAATAATAGATAGTGATATAAAAATTTATAAAAAAAAAAGCATAAGAAGGAGTGGAAGCTTTTCACCCCTTTTTTCTAGGATCACTATTGAACGATAACCCGATAACCCGTAAAGATAGTGCTTCTTTATATATTGCTGAAACAAAGCATCTACGTCAAACGCCTCTTTGCATTTTTGCACCTCGTGATGGATCGGTCGCGAGTACGGCTCCATTAAGAAATAATTAATCACTCCGACCATTCTTTCGGCAAAAGGAAAAAGTGGGAAGACGCAAAAAGAAAGAGAGAGAGAAGAAACATGGCGTAGGTTTGATTAAAGAAAGACGGAAGGAATCCGTAGATGCGGAATGTTGATAAATTTATGTTCCAGTCTCACTTGTTTTATCGTGAAATGGGACGAAGAATTTGCTACTAAATATTTTTTTAATGTTTATTTTAAAACAAAAGTCCACACTTATGTATGGCCATGTGTGAGACTTTAAAAGTAAATCAAATAAAAATCGAACGATTTTCGACTTATTTGATAAGAATTAAAAATCATTAAATCTTTTTCCTCGATCCTTAATAACTTTTTCAACGATTCTCCCTTAGTCCACAAGTCCAATTCCATTTTATCAAAACGGTCCCGTCACTATTATCTTCGTTCCACCGTATTCATTCTCGAAGAAAAGCAAGAACCCGGAAAGTTTGCAGTTATCGCGAACGTTCTTCTTCGAATCTCTAGGAGATTCCTTAAAAATCCAGGGTGCTTCGTGAGACAAGAGAAGCGGCAAAACGTTGGGATTCTTGGCAGCTTAGACTTCCACGTAGTAGCGCATTAATGCTGGACCAACGGCTGGCGGCTGCTCATCGATATTCGAGGACGGTGGAAACGCTTCTTCGTCCATAAAGTCGTGAGGCTGTTCTTTGCGAAGAAGTGGTAGAGGAGGTGGAGAGAAGGATGAGCCGATTGTGCGAGAGAAGAGGATCGGCAATGAGAATTTAATTTTTCACAACGGTTTCGCACGATATAAAATGTATAAAGACGAGGGTCGTGAATTGTCATTTACCGAGGGGACGAGTAGAAGCTCGAGCGTCTATTTCTATGTGTGTTTGTACATAATATATACGTTTATGTGATATATACATATTAGTACAAATTAATATACAGGGAGGACGATTTTATAAAGATAAAATAACTGCTTTGAATTAGTACGATCAAACGATGCGTGAACGCTTAGTTCTAGATCTCATAAATAAAACACAAGCACCCAATTATTCAATATTACAATTCGTTGAAGTATTTGAATATTAGAATTTGTTAAACTATAATGCGTCATAATTCGTCGTTTATATTCACTCTGCCTGATAATCACATAATATATACCCTATCAGGAAAATAAAAATATTTTATAATTCAAAAAATGCCTGATTAATAGGAAAATATTTCGAAATCTTGACCACAAAACCATCGAACACCCCGTATATAAGATGTACTTTAGAAAGCAGCACGTAGTTATACGTAAGGTACACGCAGGGGTAGTCCTTTCTCTCTCACACCCACGCACAGGCACGACGTTCATCCCTACACACATAAATGCGAGAGCTGGACCTCGTGGAGACTCGGTGCAGTTCGGATAGCCTCGGTGGTTGAAAGGAGGACGGAGAATGGTGGAAAGCAAAGAGTACGGTGGTTCGAAGGAGCGAGACAGAAAACGGGTCACTCTCTCTCCTCCTTTCAGGATTCGGCTGGCTGGGATACCTACATCTGCCAAAGCCGAAAGTTCACGAGAGGGCAATGCCTCGCCCACTTTTATGGGACCGGGAGAAGGCGTACGCGCGCGCGCGCTTACATTCGAGTCGAGGTGAACGGAGTGGGGGGTCGTGAGGGAAGGGTCGAATAAAAGGGGGTGGAAAGGGTACTGCGGAGCAAAACGAACCCCTTTGACGTGTCGCCGCTTTACACCGAGCCTTCTTCTGCGATATCCTTCCCGAAAATTAAAGAGAGAGGGAGGAATAAATAGAAAGAAGAAGGGGTAAAAGAAAGAGAAAGATAAATTGAGAAAAAGAAACAAATAGAGAAAGAGAAGGTAGTCGAGACATAGAGGAAGAAAGAAACAGATAGATTGGTAGAAGAAGAAAGAAAGAAAAGAGATGGATAGATGGGTAAACGGAGAAAGAAAATGGAAAGAGACCGATAGATAAAAAAAGGAAAAAGAATAGAAAGAGACGGTCGCGTAGAAAGCGAGAGAGACAGACACGTAGGTATATATACAGTTCGAAAAAGACAGATAGGTGGAAAGAGATATAGACGAATAGAGATAGACGAAGTGACAGTGAGAGAGTAAGAGAGAGAGAGTGAGGGATAGAGAAAGGAGATTCGAAACGCAAATACAGTCGAAAGGAAGCGGAGATCCACTCGATTTCGTTGCCAATATCGACCGCCTTATCTTCGCGAGAGAGGATACACGGCAAAGGTCAAAGCGAGACAGAAAGGAATGAAAGAGTGAGAGAGGGAAAAGACTTCCGAAGATGTATTCTTCCCACATTAGAATGTTTCCTTTCGATCGATCGATACATTGGCTCGATAAACTCTCTCTTTCCTTCATTCTCTTGGAAGAACAGATAGAGCGAGTACTTTAGATACTTCCACGATGAAGTTTCAGGCAAGCGGAGAACTTAAACGAGGAAGTCGAACGCAGCCAGACGTGTGTTTCTAGTTATGCTTGACTGATTTCTTTCCCTTCGCTTTTCTTCCAAAGAATTTACCCTTTTCTCTCTCTCTTTCCTCCGGTGTCGATTCGACGCGCACGTGTATCGAGATATTACTCGAGATCTTAGACGAAAGTGGGGTAATATGGACCACTAGTTGGAAAAAATACTATAAAAAAGCGTACAGAATGAATTTTCTAATAAAAGTACTTGATAGAAAAATTATCAGAATAATAAATATCTATGACAAATGGCATTGGTTTATGTTGTCATGGTTAACTTCTACTACGTAGTATTTCGAAAGACATAGTGTTATTAATTATCATCATTTTGTAGTGGTCCATATTATCTGCAGTCGTTCACAATACCCAACTTTTCTTCTACGTAATGACTGAACATTGATTACAATAATAGCGATAATTACAATAATAAGCAATAACGAGAACAATAATTCGTACAAACGCGACGAATCGTCAACGACTGTAATTAATTATTAAACGAACGAAAAGAGCTGATCGTTTGAGCACGAGTAGAACATCCTGGATAAAATTAGACTAGGTATTGTGTTATGGTCGAATGAATAATCGAAAATGTACGAGGAATTGCAAAGGTGGCCGTGCGGTAGATTATGGATTATTTGATGTGTTTCACGAAATCATAAGCGGCTCAAGCAAGATTTTTGGAAATATAGCTCTTTTATAGAGAGCCCGTGTTATTACACGTGGGAGTTTTTTCCGGTTCAGTGGATTAAGGAAGGAAAAGAGCGAGAGAGAAAGAAAAGTTTAATGTTAAAGAATGTCCGACGTGACCCCGTTCCCGAGTTGCAACCTATTTTATGTTCCACTAATTCTTCTTACGAGCCGAGGAAGTAGGTAAGTTCGTTGTTTACTTTTTACAATTTCTAGACTGACGTGAGTCTTGGTCATCATCTGTTATTTAAACGTGATCTTGTGGTTGTTTTATGATACGATCGTCGAGTAATTGAAATAAGAACGCAAGTAGAACTGTCTAATATTTGACGAGATATGCAAGTGGAGCGTAAGTCAAGATTTGTGGGAAAAGAAATAAAAATCTTGTCATAAAATACTTCTCCTTGGATCACTGAATATTCCTAAGAACTTTTTGCAATATACAGTAAAACTTTTAATATTCGAACAAGCCCTTATCTTAATTTTGTATTACCTGAACATCTTTAACTTATTTATTAATATTTTTGATCTTTTTTTCAAAATTCAAAATTCAATTCTTATGTTTAACATACACTTATATTCACTGAATATAAATTCGATCAACGCTCATTGCCATAGGAAAATCCCTTCTGGCCGGTTAACTCGAAGCAGATGACTCAGGTTAGAAATTGACTGGAGAAGATTGAGAGCGGAGAGAAGACTATGCTTCGGACGAGCGTGTTACCAGGGTTGCATATGCCTAGGAAGCTCGAGCATCGTATCCTTCGCGTAAAATGGCCTTTTAGCCATTTTCCCGTGGTACAGAGGCCGCGAATTTACGTCGGTAATCTGCGAAACCGACGACGAGAGCATAAATATCCGTTATTTCGCTCGTTCGCTGCTCTACTTTCTCGCTCGATGAAATTTCTGTTTTCTTTTCTTTTTTCGAAAAAATATTCCATGGACAAAAAATACAGTAGGTTAAAACAAGTTGATATTTTAATTCGATTTCGATTGTTCTAAAATCGATTATCATGTTCTGTTTATTTACAGTATTTAATATTTTATCATTTATTTTATCAAAACCTTGCGATCACGAACCAACAAAACTGATAATCTACGATCTTAAATCTCAACGCCTAAGGCTGTCTTTAAAAAAAATATATAAAACACTAGTAATAACTTTGAAATGTGCACCCATTCGAAAATCGAGCCCCAGTGAAGTTCCAAAAGGAATCGCGCGTGGGAGTGAAAACTAGCGCGAAAATGCTACAAGGAGCAAGAGAGAGAGAGTGACAAGAAAGCAAGTATGGCGTGAGGAAAAGAAGAATAAGAAGAAGAAAAAAAGAACGAAATGAGACGACAACGTCGGACCCGCTTTCTCCGACGTGAGAGAACGTTGAAACGCTTTCGCGTGACGGAGCGTGGTAAAAAGGGAATTCCTTTCTAATAACGAGAACGTTCGACCGAGTTCTTTACTTTTTTATGCATTCCTCCTCGTGTCTCGAAGTGGCTTTGGCGAATCGCTCGCCCGTAACAGAAGAGAGAGAGAGAGAAAACGAAAGGGTGGGAACATAGCTTTAATAGTCGAGGCCGCATTAAACGAGGAATTTTTCGCGCCAAGGACAAGAGCGAAAAGGATTACATCGAGTGCACGATTCTTAAAGAAGTAAAGTAACGGAAAGGGAGTGAGGCCATCGCGAAACCGCACTCGCTAAAGGAATAAGCCGATCTTCACAAAGCATTTTAAATAAAAAGAAGATAAAAGGGAGAGAGAGAAAGAAAAATTGCACAAAATCGGAGCATTACTTTTCTACCGTTCTCATTATCGTTAATTATATCAAATTGAGTATTCTATTTCTTTAAGGGAAGACTCCCCCATCGATTCGCTCTAGTTTTCGTTCGTTCAAATTGCAGAATAGCGCAATTAACCCCTCGATGAACGGTATTATAATAATACGCTCGTAAAACGTTGATAGAAGTCTTTTTAATTGCATTTGTGGTAACGGAGTAAACGAGTTTTAACATTTCTAACGAAGCAAACGTTTGTCTGATATTTAAGCTTACGTATGCATCGACGAAAGTTAATTACTGGTGTAATTATTTTGTCACGGGTCTATTAATATTGTAAAGATATGCTCTAGTCAACGTGAACTGTAAAGAATGGAGAATATTTTATGAAAAGATTGTGAGTATCGAAAAATTGCTACAAAAGAAAAGCCATAAAGAAAATTGTGATCCTTAACAAATGCTAACATATACAGCAAGTGTTCGACAGTCACCGTACCGTGATATTTCGATCGAAACTACGTTAAACGTTGGCAAACACGCGGTACCATAGAGAGAGTCACCGCAGCACCTTGCAACGCGTTTAAGCAGTTTAACAATAGTGGCCGGAGGGAGCTTGTTGCTAGAACTCGAGAGTATAGGGCAGAGAGAGAGAGAGATACTATTTATTACACCATGGGCGGGAAGTCTGTAAGGTTAGTAAAACATAATATATAGCATTACGAAAAATACAAAATAAAATAAAATAAAACATATACCTTTGTTTAAAAAAGTGAAATGTTAAAGCAGTAATAAGGAAAACAAACTAAAGAAAATAGAAATAAAAATACAAAGCAGTAAATTGATTAAAACTCGCGTTGCAACCGCAGAAGATGTCTATAGAGTCTGCTATTAAAGCAGGGTAGCGTATTAGAAATCCAGAATTCCAGAACTGACAAACTGAAAAAGATTTTCTATAGATCGATGTTCAACGTTGTGGAATATTAAAAAAAGAGAGAAATCGAAGACGTGGATATTCCAAAACCACCAAAGTACGATGAAAAGGAAAGGAAGTGTCGATGTTTGATATTCAACAACGGGATTACCACCGAGTTTATTATAAATTTACGCTTAACGTTGTTCTCTGATGAAAGGTTCTCTAGACTATGCTGGGACACGAGCATGTATTGAATATCTGTCCGGCGCAGAGCTCGCATTATGGCATTACGCGTTTACGAGAGCAGTCGCTGTCAAACGTTGATGGACGCTAAGAGCCACAAAGGGGCCAATCATCCGGTATCTCGACGCACCTTTGCCCGGCTTTCGTGGTTCATCAAGCTGTCTCTACGTGGCACGTAGTTCAACGAGGGAAACGAGAGGGGAGTGAGAGAAGAAGAAGAGGGAACTTGTGTCGAGAATGGGTTTCCAAAGTTGAAAGGGCGAGTGGTGCGAACCTGTGGCAAAGTGATAGTGAAGGAGAGAGAGAGAGACACAGTGAAAAGTAGACGAGACGAACGAGGAGCTTGGATTTAATAAAACCCATTGCGGAATTTATAGCGTAATCTCGTTCTTCCGCGCGTTCTAACGCATCGCGCACGCTCCATGCACCTAACCCATCCCTTTGGCGTGTTTCCATTATACAACGTACGATGCACGTCGCCGAAATATTTCTTTCTTTCCAACGGTCTCGACTCTCTTGCGAAGGAACTCCCGGAACTTGAGAACAATGCGATTACTCGATTTTGTATGTAGTAGGTGGATTTATTGATGCGACAGGGGTTCGGGTTTATTAATTTATCGGTGTTTCTGGATGGTTTTGTTGCTTTTGGAGAGTCAAAGAAATGATGGAGAACAGATCATTTCAAGATTCAATTTCGATAAATTTGATTTATGTATTCCATGTTGGATGTCATGGAAAATTATTGGATTGGTGCGATATTCGAATAAAAAAGATAAGCATTACTATTTTATTGTATACCAATTCACATTACCTTCGTCTAAACCTTAGAACGCTGACAATATCAATTTCCCTAAAATTTTCATTCGAAATCCGCAAAAATGTCCATCCACCTCTCACTCAGCAGCATTCTTCTGCAGCATCTCATAAAATCTTACGAGTGTTTTCTTCCGAAAAGTTTCAACTAAAGTCCCTCAAGACCGTACCTTTCAAACAGAAAAAGTCGAATACTTTCGGTTCGACTACTTTGACTTGTCTCGTTTGCTTTCCGGGACGAAACAGGAATCTCAAAGGAGGGAGTTTAACCGATCGTACCTACGTTCGACCGTATACATCGAATTCGTCCTTCGTATCACGATATTACCCCGATCTCGAGTAAACCTTCTTCCGAAAGCACTAAATAAATATTAATCTCTTCGCGAAAGCTGATCCTGGTTCTTTTGAGACTGACACTCGCGTGGACCGAAATCTCTAGGTTCTCTTATATCTTTAGATATATATTAATACTTCCTTTGGAATATGGAGAGCTTTGAAACGGTATTTCATTTCAAAGTTTTTCGTATCTCGTAAGCTTCTAATAGTTTAATAACGAATTCGTTTTAGGGATATCAGAGATAATGAAACAATACCATCTTTTTTATCGCTTTAAAAACTTTTATTTCGATATAATAATTATTAATATCATTTAGATCGATTCAATTGTATCTTCCTTCGGAGACATTTTGATACAATTTTTAACAAAATTTATTCTAATATATTTAAAAATTTATTTGGCAAAAGAAAACTTTATGTTTATATCTCAATTTTTGTTAAATAAGTAGATAAGATCGAACGGTGCGCGAAGATACGTAGCGATTGAACGATCACCGTCGCTCAAATCCTCGTCTCGTACTACTTGCGATTGGCGGGACGGGTCACATGAGTCTACACCCGCAAGTAGTCACGCTCGAGATCGCGGTACGATCGGGCTGACCGATTCGCTCGGATCTCGACTACTTACGACAAAATTGCCTTCTATCAAGCATCAGTGTTTTACTGAAATTATTGTACGTGTTTTATTGTTACACGTGTAAACGAGAAAATTGGTTGAATAAAAATACAAGACAAGCGAGCGAACGAATATTATAAGGATGAAGTGTTTACAATACATTCACGAGGGAAACGTCCCAGGTGTCACCCTTCGATTTTTATGGAACATAATTCTCTTCGAAGGGATAAAACATTCAGCTCGATTATCACGACATTGTACTGATATTTTTATCTTGCATCGTACCTACAAACATATTGCAACAAACTACTTAACAAAAGCACTTTCCTACAAAAAATTATTCATTTAAGTCGAAAATAAAAATAACAGGAAGTTTTTACCGAAGTGTAATAAAGTTAAAAAAAAAACACATGGCATAGAAATCAAAGTTTTCGTCTACCAATATTAAATTTTGCAATTATTCTATAAAATTAAAAGAACGTTTAATACAAATCTCGCCAAACTTTCTTAACTCTCTAGGGTTTATTATTTCGAAAGTTATATTATTACAAAACGCAGAAGAACAATAAAGATAAGGTGGGGAAGGAACGAAAAAGAAAGGAATCCTGGGAAGAAGGCAAGCCGAGTAGAAGTTTACCGATACTATCCGAAGGTTGGTAACGAGATGTAGGTGAAGCTCCGCGAAGGGGTGGAAAGCGTCGGCTAAAGCAGCAAGAGGGAGGTTAGTGACGGTGGGAGTAACGGTGGTTGAAGGGGAGAGGGTGCTAGCCAGAGAGTAGAGAAAGAAAGAGAGAGAGGGTAGAAGAGAAACCAAGAAGGAGAGAAGGACAACGAAGTAGGAGAGGGTATCCAAAAGCAGGAAGGGGGAGGTAGTACTGGTAGGGGTAAAAAGGGGGAGTAGAATGGGAGGGAGGATCGCTTGCGAGTCGTGTGTTGCGGGCTGCTGCGGCTCGGGCGCGACAGTTCTCTCCCGACCACGGCCGGAAGATTTTCGCGTTCTATCGCAAAAGGAGAAACGAGAGTGCGTATGTGTGCGTGTATGCGTGCGTGTATAGAGAAAAAATAGAGATCTATTCTCCTTTACCCTTTAATCCATTACTCTCTCCTTTGATGATCCTTTCGTTCCAACAGTCTTCCGTTATCATGATGGAAATCCTGAAGGAAAATTCGCTCAACCAGGCTCGATTTTCACGAAAAAGAGGATAAAATCCGAAGAAGGAGTTTGTGGAGTTAGGGGTGGTGGAGAGGGGGGGGGTGGCAGCAGTTCGGCAGGGCGCGCGATCGTGTTCAGAACCGGGACGGAACATCGATCAACGGCATGTGGAAACGCCTTGAACCAGATACGAAAGCAGCAGCAGCCTTTTTTTCGGCCTCGACCGCGAATTGTTGGGACGACGCGCGCTCGGATTTCGAATCTTCTAACCTCGACGATCTTACGACGTTTACGACATCGTCGTTACTATTCGACCAGCCGCGTTTGAATCGGCTAGGATCGTTGAATCTCAACACCGTTGTGCTTCGGGATATCTTTTCTTAAGTTTCGAAGGATCTCGAGGATCGACGACAGAGGGCGTATTCGTCGAAATTGATTTCGATCTTTCTTCTACTCTCTCTCTCTCTTTCTCTTTTGCTTGTTTCTGTTTTATGAAGCTGAATGGAAAAATATAGAAAGTTATTTTATGAACGATCCAATGATCTCTAAAGTTTTAAGATCTTATGACAATTTACAAAAATCAATCAATCAAGAGAATCAATTGGGTATTAAGAAATAATCGTTTCATCTCTAATGCATTTTGTAAACGTATCCAAAGGGAACCACAAGCGATCGTCGATCTATGCTACTTTACGCTAATTTTGGGAACGTCTTCGTCTAGAGTACCCTCCTCGGGCAACCACTGCGGTTTTTCCGCTTCGGCGCTCCACGAGTATAACCAGGAGCCTTCTCGATTAGTTCGCCGTTCGTTACACCACGATCGTCTCGATCTTTGAGATGGTAGAGATTATTGGTAAATAAAGAGAAAGAGAGAGAAACAGAGAAGAGATATATAATATAGAGATATATAGATAGATAAATAGAAAGATATATATATACATAAAGAAAGTTTGCTAGATTTTACCAGTCGAACGATTAATTATTATTACATACACGTACCTAGATGTATATTCAAATTAAAGGACGTTCAATATTTTAAGGATAATCAAACTTCTAACGAAATAGAGTAAAGCACGACATACACGGAAATATTTTTCAAAAACATCATATTCAAAACAAAACCAAAAGAACCGCACGTTGACCGTAGAGATTAAAAGCAAATCTAGTTTTTTTCCTCGTTCCTCTCGAGCGAGGCTCGTTTTAGAGAGAATATTTCGATGTTATCGCTTTAACGCGAGATATATATTATATACATATAAATTATTATCAGAGAGATAACAAATTAATAATAACTGCCACGTAAAAAAAAAAAAATACACTCGCCAATCAAAGTTCGCGATACGACTTCGTGAATTTTCTTGCTTCCTCCACTTCTTCCACACCTCAACTTCGCATTTACGGTGCTCAATTACGAAGAAAAGTACAAGGAAGACAAGATAGTCGAAGGAACGGGAAAGTTATATTTTTCACCGAGAGTAAAAGAGAGAGAGATATATACATATATACGATACGTCTGTAGAAATACACTCTCAAGTCGATTATTCTGTCCAAGTACGTTAAAAGTATCTCGAAGTCGCTGCTTCTAAATCGAGGAAAAGCGAAGAGAAGAAAAAGCAATCGCGATTTCTAAACTACCTCAGGTGTAACTTTTAATTCGATCAGTTCGATCGATTCTCTCTCCCTTTCGTAAAAAGGAGTAAAAAAAGGGGTCGAAGACCTTTAAAGCCGTGGCTAATGGTGATTCGTTAAGGCAAGCTTTTCAAGATCGCAAATCGAGCCGAAAAGGGAAAACTCAAGATCGAAACTTCGTAATTAACGTAAACCAAAAGACTCACTGTATTGAGAACGATATAAGAAAAGGGAAGAAAAATAATCGTTAAAAAGATTAAAGTGTCTAAGTGAATAATATCTACAGAAGAGGAAATCGAGTAGAGAAACGTTTGAATAATGTTACAATGATGTATAGATATATGTAAACATATAAACGAGACAGATCCGTACACAAAGTCGACTCCTCGCGTGAAATCGAAAGTCGAACAAGGCTATAATAGGGTGGTGGCTCGTATCGATAACCTTGAAGAGAGAATAATATTACCGCGATCGTGTACTCGAAGGTGTGTACGTGAAAATACACCAGTATTACGAGAAGAAACTAAACGATAAGAAAAAAAGAAATAGAGGGTGAGAGGTAGAAGAAGTTTTTTTTCTTCGAAAAAGAAAGAAAGAAGGACAAGAGGTGAGATTTTCTCGTGATAACAGAAAGCGCAAAGGATATGTGCCGGCGTAGAACGTCCCGCGAGGAGCAGCCGGCCGGTGAAGATAATGCCGATGGAGGGAGATGAGGCTAGAGCGAAGAAAAATAGGAGAGGAAAGAAGAAAAGAAAAAGAGTACCAAGCTTGGAGAAAGAGACGACGGGAAATTGCGGTGAGGAAGAAGCGATCCAGCCATGTCATGGGAGTCTATTTCGTCCACGGATTACCTTGGGTAAGTTTCTCTCTCTCTTCTTCTTTCTCACTTAGGTTTCTATATATGCCTATAGTTGGCATTGTAGTGTGACTCACGAGAAACGTTACGCCCGGATACCTTCTTTGAATTTGAAGATAGGGGACGTGGTGTATACAACAATGGTTACGTGCTATACAAAGAGAGGGAGAAAGAAATGGTGGAGGAGAAAAAAAAGAAAAGACTATCCAATATTTCGTCATGATACGATGATAAGTAAAAAGTATTAATCATCTTGATAACTCGTGAAAAAGTTATCTTGTAGAGTCATTTCTTTGGATCTTCGAAAAAGAAAATTGATATTGAAATATAAAAAGATCGTAGAATAAAACCTACTTTTCCTGAATCTCCATCATATAACACTTAAATTTATATTGGTTGAACATAAAGCGAAAATCCGCTAAGAATCGTAACACGATCGGAAGCTAATGGAGTCAACCTTCGCTTTGCAATCTTTTATGTTTCAGTTAGCCATATTGTATTCCCTTTTTTTCCCCTTCATACCTTGTCCTACATATTCCATATGTGTTGTATATGTACACGTGTATATATGCTTTAGTCTCGCCATTTCGTCCTTCCTACATAAATAGCTAGCAGATCCCTACACAGAGCGGTATCCTTGAAATATCTGAAATACTCATGTCTCTCTCTCTTGGACATGCCACGTGTGCGTGTGTCGATCATCGATCGATACTTCGTCAATGTTTTGTGTTTATTTCGAGCGTATCGCTTCGACGAACGTTGAAATCGCCGTTGCTAATTAAACCAATTTTTCGAGAGATCGAGCGTGTAGGTAAAGGGAATTCTCGTCGACGAACAATCGTGCGTCACTTTTCGTCCATGATCGTGAACAACGCGTCGTAAACGCATCGATTGGACTAATTTTCTCGTTGCTTCCTCCTCCTCGTGCCAGTTTTCATCGCTCGTTCGTACTCCCCTTTTTTTATTTCGAAATTAATCGCGCGTCTAAACGAATCGGACGTTGCTTTTTCCAGGTGAATTATCGAGCTCAAAAAGCACGTGAACGTGTGTGTGTGAAAGGAAGTGAAAAGCGATCGAAATAATAATCGACGATACGTTTTGATGCAACCACGAACACTCGAAATCCGTCGAAAGGTTCGAGTGGATGCAAGAGGGAGAAAGAGGGCGATGGGACGAGTCCTTGAAACGAGCGAAGTGCAACGAATAAAGTAGCGTCAAATCGTACGAATCTTGCTTACATACGAAGCGTATACGTGTTATGATTGCAACAATGGAGACCGTTTCAAACGCGTAAGAGAAGATACGATGCGCTTGACATTCTGTCGAAGAGTTTTCTACGCTGTAATGGAAATTCTACGCTCGGTAGCGTGGTTGGCCAAATGTAGTAGCAACGTAGAACAATTCTCATTTGAATTTTTTACTTTTTCTGTTATCGATGCCGGTACTTTTGAGAGGGCTGAGAGTGAAATATTTCGTTCGAACATAAATCGTTTATTACGGCTTGGTTTTCTGATAGTTTCGAAGTCAAACAAACTTGAAGTTACTTTTCGTCGAATGGTATGCAATTTTACTAATGTCTTCTTTGTGACGTAGGTAGAATTTACGTTAGGATTTAATTATACGTTTTTGCGACACTGCAATTCATTATTTTCATTTGAGATTTCTTTTTTTCTAGGCTAACGATCGTTGAATATGTAACGATTTCGTTATAGCCTCGACCGGCGTCACATCTTAGAAACTTCAGATTCAAAACGAACCTACTCGTCCGTTAATTAGGTCGGCCATTAATTACGCGCTTCCCTATCCGCTCGAAAAATATTACATCTCTGCAAGGGATAGAGAGATCAAATTGACTTTACTTAATCCACGTCGTCTGATGTGAAAATCGTGAGGTCGACAATTTTTCTATTTTGACTTTGATTTTTACAGAATTAAAATCGAATGCAGTAAAATCCTGTCATTCTTGAAAAATATTTTTAATATCTTTCTCTCTGCTCTTATGTCTCGTACGAAAAATGGAAGTGGAGTTACGTAACACTCGAGTAAATTGTTCCAGCTTGATATAATATACGTACAACGTACGATATTTGTTCCACTAGAGTTTGCCCGATTTGGGAGAGCTTTTAAGACACAAATTTAAAAAAAAAAGACTTGCAAATATATATATATATATTCAGCAATAGAGAGAGTTGTACATATAACGTAAGGGAGAAGAAGGAACGAGAAGGAGAAACGGTCGACGCTTCGTCAGACTCGACTCGTACATATACCTATGCAGAAACGCGCGAGTGGGACGGAACGCTGCAAGCGGAAACAGCAGAAACGACGACGGTGGTGTATCGTACTGTGAAGCAAAGTACGCCTCTCTCTCTCCCTCTGTCTATTGCTTTCCCACCACATTTACTAGGTGGGCGAGGCACCTGCGACCTCTTTCGCTGACCTATATACCGATGCACCACCCGTGTTCCCGGCCCGGCGCGCACCGCGATTGCCAACGAGAAAATTCAATCGTCGTAGCCCTTATTCCATATACGCGAACGAGTAAGAGGAGAGCTAGCCGTGCCGGGTGAGATTAGAATCGACTTACTATTTCTTGAAATTTTAGCTTGCTCAAAAATATTCCAACTCTTTGATTGCTAGAATGTCTTGCAAGATGTCTCGAGAAATTTCTTCAAAATAATTGTGAACAAATTTATTTCGTATATGCCCACAACTATTTTTATAATTTTTTGGTATTCTGCATGATAATGATTATTAATACCGGTAATTATTATTTGTACTTTAAACTTTAGGGTATTTGGAATAGGTACGGTCCTGTACTACGAATTTTTAAATAAATAAAATAAAATAGTATATGTTGCTTTTGACCCAATGCGTGTATACAGATTATTAACAAGACATTTAGAGAAAGATTGGTTTCTGATTTGCAATGATTTAAATATTACGATTTTTTAATTTAATACTCAAATAACTCCCTGGGATAAAAAGTAAGCAGAAAAATGGTCTTCAGGGAGAAAAAACCGTTCATTAAGAATAGTGGTCAGTTTCAATGTAATTGTAAGCTAAATTTCAAATAAATTATACTAAAAAAGTCTATAATTTCTAACATAGTACACGTGCCAATGAAATGTAAAGGTTTAACCAAGTGTTATTTAAAAAAATGAATATAATATTATTAATAAGCATTCACAATTTCCATATGCTAATCAAGCGTCCAGATATTCACAGTATTCGAATAGTACAACATGTATTATATTATAGATCGTGTTCTTTAACGCAGTCACTGCCCGATGACCCACATACGGATCAGAACATTTTTATTCGTAAACTCGTGTTTCATGTATCGATCATGACTATTGTTATCCAGGGCACCCAGCTTCCAGCGAGAATTATGAGACCTTTAGCTATTTTTTACTGGAATTTAAAATCAAATCGAGTTCCGGCTACATAGACCATCAGTATTCTACTACTTCCAACTCTTTGCAAAACAAGTAAAGGATCTTCACCAATTACAAAACCAAACCCCTTTCTTTTCACATTAAACGACCAGAGTTACTTCTAATAAAATGATTCGACTATTTGCAACTTCTTTCGAAAAATTCCTGAACGATCAGAAAAATATCCAAATTTCTTCCAGACTTCAAAGAGTTCAACGACACAAGCTCGTCCACTCATTAATTATTCCCGTACGAGCAGCGTACGCATAAATTTCGCGTTACGCTCGAGCATGCCGAGCGTTGTTATTTAGCAGTGCGTAATCTGTTTGACAAACGCGGTCAGATTCGACGTAAACGTGGGCTCCGTGATACCCGCGATAATTCGCTATCTCTCTCTCTCTCTCTCACTATTTTCCAAGCCTCGAAACATAAAGTTAGCCATAACGCGTTCGATATTAATTCGATTAACATCGTCGCATCGACGATAACTCGTACAGCATCGACGATATCACGTGTTGTTTCGTGGGTACCATCGATATTGGAATAGAAATTTGATTGTACATTTTACTTTGCTCTCTCTCTCTCATTTGTCCTCTCTTTTCGAAAAACCTTCGAACGTTCTGCTCTCGAGTAATTGACATTTTTAATTCTCGAGAGACGTTGTTCCGTATTATTAAAAGGACCGTAAGGAAATTAATGAACCCGTTCTCTCGCTGGACACGTGAGTATATGTCTGTGTTTCTAGTATGAATAGAAAGAGGCGTAGACGTGCGTCAGCGAACGAAGCAAGAGAGAGAGTCAGGGCAGCACGGCTTCTAACGAGGATTTTATCGCGAACAATAGAAACTCGAGCGGGTAATGATACAAACGAGAAGATTTCAAAGGGGGTTACGTTCTGAAATGAGCTGTCAGGACCGGCAATGTTTCTACGGACGTGTCCGTAGGTACATACGTTCTACGTAGATCCTTGCAAGTGTCTGAGTGTTTGTGCGGGATACGGCACAGGGTTAAGTGCTTATAAAGTAAACCGTGACGACGTGATTTCTACGTTTAAACCTTCTTAAGATTAGGTTTTAACGAGGCCCTTGCGTTCTCTCGACAGCTCGCGATATAAGAATTCAAAAGAATGCTGCTGCTGGTGAAAAATAGTTTTTTTAAAATGCTTGTTTTCAAAAGATGAAAATGTTCGCATGGACGAGCTAATTATTGACTTGCATCACTTGCACGATTATTACGACATCGCAGACGTTTTATAATCTTCCATAAGCTATATTTGTCTTTTGTAATAACGTTAGCGACAAGGTCGAACGAGATGACGTACGTTGTCTCGGTGCATTTTGTGGAAAATCTGAATGTTTCTTTTGAAAATAGCCTCGTCTATATGGATGTGTTTGGACAAAATTTGAATATCTTTCATGAGAAGACACGTTTCGTGTCATAGATACCTACTATATATGGATGTTGGCCCACAAATGAACTTTTCTAATCACGTAGTTTGTTATTTTTTAATTGGAGGAATTATTTCTAAATTAATTAAATTTTAAACTACGTATATGATAATTAGAGTTCATTTATTATCTTAATTCGATATGAAAGAAAGAAAAGTATAGAAATAATTTTGTCTTATTACCCTTAAAGTTTTTAGCCTCACATTTTAGGAAAGTTCTTAATAAAACGAGTTAATCCTCGAACATAAAGACCTTCTGGTGCATCGTTGCGATGGCGAAGAGAAAATGAAAATTTTCTTCGAGGAAGTCCGTTTCATTTACTCCCCCTCGCTCTCTCTCATATTTGGACTTTTCAAAGATCCACGAAGATTAAATACAAAATTAACCCAGAAAAGCAGTCCAGGAAAATTCTTGGAGCGCCAGTGAAATTCGAAAAATCGTAGATAACGATCAACCGAGAGAAAATATGCAATTTCAATTTCGGATAATGTGCCGTTTTCGGTGACCGTTGTTGGGTCACCAAAGATCCGGGCAGATTAATTCTAAAAGAGGATTTCAACTGAGCGGAAAAGAGGAGAACAAAAAACACACCAACGTTGGGTCCTCTGTGCGCGAACCGCGATGCAATTAAAATAAGCTCGCGCTTAAGGCTATCGAAGTACAATGCGGCTTAAGTATACAGCGAATTAATAACACGAGCGCGCGGAACTCTAGCTAAATTCGTCGCTTTAAGCTTTTCCCCGGTGTAAAATAAATAATTGAACGAAATAAACGTTACGTTAATACGACTTAATTACGGTTCGTGGCTCTGTAATAACGAGTCGCGAACTGCGTTACGCTTTAATAGCTTATTACACTTTTAAGATGGCTTATTTTAATTATACCGCAGATTACATCGAGTCATTCGAACGAATCGAAAATGGTGTATATTTTTCTAAAAAATACTTCTTCAATTTATAGTTACTCGTGTCAGAAAAAGTCACATAAGTAGGGGAGACCGGGGCTAGTTGTCCCAATTTTAGGTTTTTTGTTTCTACAGATTTCTGTAGCTTATATTTTCGAATTTTTTGGTGACCATCATAAAGTTCAACTTCTTAGCAATACATGGAAATTTTTCCTTACGTATGCAGCATGATTTTTGCGAAAATGGACACCACCGCCGATTTCAATGTTTAATGGCTCATTTTAAAGAAGAAAGCATGGAGAACACTGTTCCGTTGTCCGTTTTTCGATATCGTTGCGGAGTGATGAGAAATAAATTTTTTAAGTGTCGGAGTATAGGTCGTTTTCAAGAGAAAAATCGCTGTAACTTTTTAACCAGTCATCCTATCGAAACCACACTGCCATATTCGTAAAGAAGAGACTTTCCTCTTTTGAACGAGTATTTGATCGGGCAAATTCGAGATACTTCGATTTTTGACAAAAATCCTGACCTATGCATCATGATTTTTGCCAAAATGGTCACCACCGCCGATTTCAATGTTTAATGGCTCATTTTAAAGATAAAAGCATGCAGAATAATGTTCCGTTGTCCGTTTTTCGATATCGTTGAGCAATGATGAGAAATTAATCTTTTAAGTGTCGGAGCATGGGTCGTTTTCGAGCTTAAAACTGCTGTATCTTTCCAACCAGCTATCCTATCGAGACGCGACTTGCATATTTGTAAAGTAGAGATTTTTCTCTTTCGAATTATGTGCATACATCATAATTTTTGCCAAAATCGTCACCATCGCCGATTTCAATGTTTAATGGCTCATTTTAAAGATAAAAGCATGCAGAATAATGTTCCGTTGTCCGTTTTTCGATATCGTTAAGCAATGATGAGAAATTAACATTTTAAGTGTCGGAGTATGGGTCTTTTACAAGCTTAAAACTGCTGTATCTTTCCAACCAGTCATCCTATCGAAACGCGACTTGCATATTCGTAAATTAGAGACTTTTCTCTTTCGAACGAGTATTTGATCGGGCAAATTCGAGATGCATCGATTTTTGACCAAAATCTTACACTCACAATTTGATATACCCAACGAACACAGCAATAATTAACGATTGAAAATAAGCAAATTGATTCTCGCCGGTCTCGTGATAATTTGCGAACGATGCGCATCATCGTCCTTGTCGTTGTTGGCGGATATCGGATATCCGAGCGATCGTGCTCGCGTAAGATAAATTTCGATAGGATGACCCGCATTGGTCGCATTGCAGTGCACGGGATGTGTTCTCGGAGGTAGCTAGAGGTAAAGGGGTAGGTGCGATTCCAGAGAATGTACAACCTCCATGATGTAGAGTTTGCGAACTCAAACTCTGGGACTCTGGCCAAGAGCGCTTTATCTCGTACCGGAGCTTCCGTTCATCCTGGAAATAAATTAAGGAGCCACGTCAGACATAGGAGTAGGTGTCAGCTTAACGCCGCCGCCGCCACCACCATTCTCATCTTCCTTTTCGTCGTCTCCCCGTCGTTAACCTTTCGACGGTGATTACATTTTTCGATGACTTTAACGAGGTCGTACGTTGTTAACGTTGCTCGCCCGTCTCGTTAAGCCCTCGTCGCGGTCTCGACATCGAATCTACGTCGTCTCGCGTCTATTTTAAACCTCGTATTGTCGATTAAAGCCGTTTAACGCTATCGTCCTTTTTCGGTTGAGTTTAGGTAGGCAAAAGTATAGTTGATTAACACATCGATGACTGTATACTCTGATATGCATAGAACCTGGTGAATTCCCACGTATTTTTATTTAATTATTTATCTCTGGTGTATTTTGACGAGTTTGTCTCGTGATAACAATTTTGGGCTAAATATGAATATGATTATTATATTTCCGTTGACGACAACTGTATTTTTCATTAAAATATAACATTTTCCGTTGCTTCTTTTACCTTTTTATTTAACAGTTGTTAACATTTTTTATCAATGTATCAATACGTGATTGAGTCGATTATTGTTCACTTTAATCAGGGTTGTTGGATGTATACATTAAGGGATGTCAATGTAAGATGGATTTAAGTAGGTAATGACATTTTGATTTCCATTTGCCTTTTGTTCATTTTGAATAACACATAATACATATTTATACCAAACATGTTGACGACATGACAAGAAAATATTTGCGGTTTACTGAGATTTAAAATATTTACGAAAGAGTACACGATTCTGTCCTTTACAGCACACGCGTGTACTATAACTCAAACACAAAGGACATACCTACTCTAACCGAGCTCACTGTGCAAGCTGTTACAAAACTTCGCAAAGGTCTTCAACGAGCGCCTCGACGAAATAAGTTTGTTATAAAACTAGCATATAATGAAACCGAGACAATAAACACAAATTAACAACAACCTGACCACAAAGATCGCTTCTACTAACCAGTACCGGTACTTAGTATAGCAACGTAAAAAAAATATATATATATATATATAAATACTCGATGCGGCTTCAGCCTTTCAGAGGAAATTGTATTTCGCGGTACGAAGAGCGAACGAAAATGATGTCCTTTGAAGAGACGTGAAAACCCCTTTGTCGTGACGCGAGCATGTTGCTTGTGACGATGCTGATACGCTCTCTTGGAATTTGTCGTTCGCTCGAGAGAACTACCACTCGCTAAAATATGTAGACATAGTTCCGCTTCTCCGTCTAACGTATATGTGTGTGTGTGTATATCTATATAAAGTTATATTTAAATCCCTCATAAATATGTATCCCTTTGAAATGTAAAAAAGGACTCGCGCGAAACGATTGCCGTTAGCTACGAAAGAAAGGATAACCATCCGCTTCGATGGCTTAGAGGTTTCCAACAGCCTACGTACTGGAACAAATATTTACCGTCGCACCGATACTTCGACAAAGTTCGATGAAGGATAAATATTGGCCGTTTTCAACAGAGAGAGAGGAAGAGTAGTTATATGTCGTATGTGCGAGTCTGAAAAAGCCGACCAACGAGTTAAATCATTTTTCCATTTTAATATCGAACGTAATCATGCTTTACATTAAAACTTTCAATTCACTGATATATAATTTAACGTAGCATTTGGGTATAATTATTTCAGTTAGTTGAAAAAATTTCTAATTTCAAGTAAAACTTATAACGATGATCGATTAATATTCTACCTAGTTTTAATTTTAAAGTTAAAACTTACGTTATTAATCTCATTTTTATACGATATACGTACATACGTTCACATGGAACTTGATTATGAAAATTTGTAATTGTCAAGATTTAAAATCACTGAAATGTTATTAATCACTTTTGAATATGATAGATTTAAAACGATACAATAAATGGTGATTAATTTCATTAAAGAATTCACTCTCAAGAGAAATCATTTAGTCGGTAATCGTGGAATTAAATAACAGGATTCGTGAAAATCGTTCCCATTCACGGGATTTCACGATTTAAACTCGGATAACCGGAGGCACCGTAGCGTCGGCCTTTTCGCCGTACTCGTGCTCTCGTCTTCTTCTCCCTTTCTAAATCTTATCGTTTCCATCGGATCTTCGCTCGAACGAGTCCTCCTTTAACCTTTATATCAATACTCCGGCCACCCTTTCTCGATCTCTTCCAAAATCTCTCACGTCCTTCACGGAAAATCGCTGGTCAGGTTCGAATCTCGATCGTTTTTATTCGAACCCGTATTTTCGATCATTGTAACGAATACTTGAACAATTGAAAATATTTAAATTTAATTAAAAGTCTGTATATGTATAAATTTCCCAATTCTTCGTAAAATTTTATGATGAAATTCTAAAAAAAGTATGCTGTTACGCAAGATATATTTATTTGATAAATAAAGTACAAATTGTATACATTGATAAATCGAAACGATATCGGTACACGACGGAGGAAATATATTTCTCGATGTTGGAGCAATAATAATGCTACGATACCGGTGTTATCTACGTAAAACATTTCCAAGTAAAGTAGGTACAATTGCTTCTGGCTGAGCTAGCCAATTCTCGTTTTCGCCATCCAATAAATCGGAACGTCGTGAGAAAGGTTCTTTACCCGACATATCTATTATTTAAATGTTCCTCTCTTTCTCTTGGCCATCGGTTCCTTTACGTGACATTGATTACAAAGATTTAAAATGATTAATTACATTTATTGAGAACGTTTTAAACGATAAAATTGCATTAAACGGAAGATTAAAATAACGATTCTATTCTCATAAACCCCCAACGTTCGGATAAATAATAAAAGGAAACCACTTTGAACTAAGAATGTTCTCCTACAAAAAGTAACTCTCTACGGGTACACGCTCAACGAGATCTCAGATATGATTAAATTCGAACAAAGGCAGGAGCCCTCTTCTTATATATATCTGTTTCCCTTTTTATTATTTCTCATTTGAACAACGTCTAAGGTACGCTCGTAACAAAGCTAATAATCTTGTTCCGGCTCGTGCATCGTTGCGCTCGAGTTACGTTCTATAATCCTCGCGATTCTTTTACCTGTTTTAAAAAAAGAAACAAAATAAAAAAAAACGAGAACCATTAACGAAAGAAAGATAAAGAAAAGAGACGACAACGATGATACGCGAAAAGTTAACGGAAGGATGGTGCTCCGATCGATATTATTCATCGTCGTTTTATACACACACACTTGCGTAGATATGTACATACGTGTATATCATACGTCCTTCCTTTATTCGACCTAAATTTCAGCTTGAACGCAACACGGAGACCATTTATTACGTTCCCCCGTCCTCTCGCTTGAAAGAAACACAAACTCGAAGGGATAGAAACGATTACAGAGTTCAAAACGATACTTCATCCCATACATCATCTCGTTTTACGCACATGCAAGCTTAGCAACGATGTAACGGAATCAAAATGAGATTTCGGTTACAATCCTATAATAATCTCCCTTGTTGTACAGTGGATCGGCGAGTCATCAGTTGTCAGCGACCGCCCTGCTGGGTAGCCCGGATGGCTCGAGACATCCACTCGACGTTTGCGAGTTCACCGAGGAGGATTATCGCCACCAAAATGGCAGTGGGAATGGTCATTACCAACACAGCAGGCCGGGTACCGGTTTATGGGAGTGTCTCGTAGGCTGCAGGCGCCGGCTGGATCAGCAATTAGCTCGTCGAAGGGTGAGTGACGATGAGAGCCTTCCTCGGAAATGATCCGAGCGCGATTTTATCGAACGTTGGGAGTGATCATGATGGAAGTAAATGAGAAGAGAAATATATTGCGTGGACCCTTTTAAGGGGTAGCCTTATCACTGTACCAAAGAATCAAATCCATTTATCATTCTGGTTAATACGTTTTCTGGGAAAAGGGGAGGTCACTTGATTTTATCTGTGGACTTTTTTTTTATATAGGTATCATATGTTTATTAAGGTTTATTTTGGGATCATAAATCATTATGCATTATATGACTGATTAGCTAAAATGATTAGGGATGTTAGAAGGCAGTGTTGAGAAACATGTAATCTGATTAGTTATTGAAACTTATGATCATTGAATGATTTAAAAATGACTGATTAATGATTACATTGTATTGCCCAACTCTGTAAGGATATTAAATGGTATTTTATATAGATATATGAGTCACATATATAAATAATTACCGTACCTGTTGTTTAGCTCGGTACTCAACCTCTTAATTTAATAAAAACAGTTATCTTACACGAAAGGGAAATACCGTGTGTTCTAGTAGCTGAGTATCGTGTGAATTACGCGATGCGATCACGCTAATCGAGAGAATGCTCAAGTGCATGACTTTCCCTTTCGCGAATCGGCACGCTTCTTCGCTTTCGCTTCGAGGTGTAATACACTTATCTTCTCGAGCGTGTTGCCACGCCTTTATCGGTCACTACCAAGTTCACAACCAACGGCCACGATTGGACTCGAAGTCACGCTATCCTTTCATAAACGTTGGAACAGAAACGATAGTCGACTCGTCGTTACGGTGACACGAATAACTCAAATCTCTCACATTTGTCAATCATTTGTTATATTGACATTTTGTCAATATAAAAATATTGTTTTTTATCTATCAAAGAATTTCTATCCTCTCATTACTTATTTATTACTTAATAAATCGTTAATATCGAACTAATAATTCTTTTCACGTATTAATCCTATGATTTTTATTAAGTGTACTTTTAGATCTCGTGGATCACTCTTGAATGGTATAAAGCTTAACGAGACGACACATATATCAACGAAACGACCTATGTATATAAGGGAAATGTCCAAATTGTGGAAAATTATTCGTAGAAATATCTCCGGAACGTTGGGATCCCCTTGATAACCGTAATTAACGTCACACCAGGAAACTCGGAAACTCCGGGTGGTCCACGTGCCATGGCGAATTCACTTTAATCGATCGATTAAAGATAAAACCAGTCTTACATACATCTAGTTTCATGAATTTCCTAATACTTTTACTCAACAGTAACGTTTATACGCGAAAAGTTAGGCGACACGATCTTCTACTCGATAAAATTGATTTTCGTTTAGGTTATCGCAAACCCCTTAGCTAAATGTCATTCTCAGAACGGTGGAAATCTTCCAGTATATAGGTATACATACGTATATACACGAGAATACGTAGTTAGACGGAGACACGCGTAGAACTTAAATGGCGTTTATGAGATGTACAAACGCGCGAGACAGACGGTTCCCTAGAAATTTCCTCTATCTCTTTCCTTCTACACATATCCAGCAGAAGAACAGGAACACGGTGTTCCCGTGGTGTAATTTCAAGCTTCAGCGGATAACAACTTACAGCGAGAACGGTACGGAAGAGTGCACTCGGTGTTACTGTACCGTTGGGTCCTACGCTTCCCAAGGAATGACAAGATCATCGTAGAAAATACTTACCGGAGTCTCGTGTATACGAACGCGTGAAAGTCGTACAATCGCTTCGAGGAGTGCATCATTTGTCTGGCAGACGTTTATTTAACACCCACGCGATTCTCGCAATTTCCTGTAGATATATATACATACCTATGTATTATACTATGTAGGTAGTAGGAAGACAGATTGAGGAAAACTCCCGTTGAACCGATATTTTCACGCACTTTCACGAGAATCAAAAGACGATCTTCATTCGTCTCTAGGGGAAATTCAACGTTTCGTAACTTATGTTGGTCATTTCTTTCAAGAAAAATGTCTGATGCATTGTAGAAAGAAATCGATTCGATACTTAAATTAATCCCAAATAATGAAAGCAATAAAAAATGAATGAAGAATAATTCTAAATTAATCACATTTTGCTTGACACGAATACGAATTCCACGTTTATTTAATTGGAGATTGGAAGATAGCAATTTACGGGATTATTTTTTATCCTGTACAAACGACGCCCCAATTCCCTATATAGCAATCGACCTGTTTCATCTCTTCTGATAAAAAATACACTACCTTAATCCGAAATTATCTTCGTTAACGTTTAACGAACGCAATCGTACATTAAAACTAAACAGCGTGTAAATGAGTTGAAATAAAATAGAAGCGTATACTAAATTCATTCAAACTACTGCAACTACCACCAATATTACATTTGTAAAATAATTTAATATTTTTAATTTAAACATTCCATAAAAAAAACCATATACGTGTCAAGCGTAGTGACATTTCGTAAGCTTCACTCGAGGTAAGCCCGATAGTCGTTTAAAACCGATTTATCATTAAAATCATCTCGTTAGCTCGCAACGTCGATTATTCTTCGAAGATCAAAGCCAAACGGTTTTAATCGCTCGCGGAATACGCTCTGTGTTAATGTCAAGTGAACACGCCGACGTAACGTCTACTTAGACGCGTTCTTACCCTTAAGCGTTCTATTTATATTTTATCGGGCTACCCGATCTGCCAGAGACACAAAGTTCAGGGTCGAATCGATAAGCATTTTCTCTCGTTTCGTCCTTATCTGACGCGTCGTCGCATACACTTGTGCGTATACTCTTCTGTTATATATATATAGGTATACTCATACACACGTTCATCCATGAACATCTATTTATAAATCGTGCACACGTGTACGCCCACATCTACACGTACCTATCCAAGTTCACCCCTGAGACTTTTCATGCGTGATAATGATGCGACAGTGGGATGCGTGCATTCTGAACATCCTGTCGGTCTTTTATGTGTATTATTATTTTCTACCCCTTCGTCCTTCTCTCCAAGGACTATCTCAGACGTGCTCTTTGAAACTCGTGGCCTTTGGAAAAGAACCGATCGAACCATTGAGAGGAAGATCGGCTCTTTGACATTCATGAAATTGTACCAAAGTAGTATAATATTTAAACGTTTTCTCGTACGATACAATGAAAATACTTGACAATATTATTGGATAGTAAATCGATGTTTTAGAGTTATCTACATCGTTTCTATTTTTTAGGATTAATTAAGAAGTAATGATAATATTAAAGTTTAGGGGATCTTCTCATTTATTTCTCACTTACTTTTTTAATAAAAAAATTAACGAAAGTGATAAGAGAAATGTTGGTTACGTTTCAGGTGGAACAAGGATTGAAATTATATCGAGCTCACAAACAACAGGCAGCCGTACGAAAATGGAGAGGCGCGTTAAAAAGCATCCGACAACGCGAGGACAAATTTGCTCTGCTAGGCTATCTCTATCAAGCCTACATGGATTGGGGAAAGTACAGGTAACGATATAATGATAAATGAAATAAACTTGAAGCTAATTTCACGCTAATCCATCTTCTCGCTGGTCTACCTCTCTAATATATAAAGTAGCTGGCGTATTGGGCAAGAGAGAGAGAGAAAGAATGGAGGACTCGTAACGTCACATTTGCATCGTATAATTAATACGGTGTACGCTTATTAAGTTCATACACCTCTAGGAGTATTCGTTTAATATTCAGTAGGAGCGTGCAGTAAGTGTCATCGTAGCTTTCACGGATCGCGGTTTAGATACATCGTAAATATCGGATGGCACGTCGAAATTATTGGATCATGTAAAATATGCAAATATTCTGGGCGTTATATAAATAAGTTCTGTCATGTAACTAAAGTTTTAAATGGACTACAAACATACCCGTTTATGTTTCGATACGAGTATTAACATAACGATAGAATTTGATCAGGAATTAATATAATTTTACTTAGAATTTCATTTTCAATAGTTGAGGTATGTTTAGTGTTTTATAAAATCGTTTTAGTTGGAAAAAAAATTGGCAAACGCAAAAGTTCGAACGAATTTGAGAATTTTTATGCGAACGTAAGGTGCACACGGAAAGCTTTATAAGCGAAACGAAGAGCTTTCTTTTTTACTGCCGCATGCTTCGATGCGGTCCAGCTGTTTTCCAAGAAATTATATAGGTTAGTGTGCCAGGATGCCACTGCACCGTGCTATGCGGTACGCATCGCGTAAAGGACTTCGTCTCGAAGTCTAGACACTGATCGAATTTGCTTGTGCGCGATACTTTTCGTTTTATCGATTTTTCTGCAGTTCTTCCCACTTAAAAAAATATTCCTAAGCTTATATCACTTTCCATATTTTTTACAAACTTAAATTACCAATAAACAATCTGGATTTTCAAGTAGACCGCTAGTTCGAGTTATGGATTTTGAAATTGTGAATATTATAATCACTTCTTTCCAAGACAAGGGTCCTACGTTGATCATTTCTCCTTTTTAAAGTGATATAAATCAACGAATAAGTTGACAAACGCTGCTAATCTACCTCCTTTCGATCTATCCAACTCCTTACTATTTATAAAGCAATAAAATTGCAGGAAAAACAAACAGGGTACAATATTGAAGAAAAATGTATTAGATTCTGATGAAATTCATTGATTTCTGGCATCGCCATACAAATCGTGGTACCCGATACACGTGGCACTACGTACTAAGCATTCATGCATACATACAAAATCAAATCCGAAACATACGTCGCTATCGGACAACGCGGAAAATCTCGCGCGTTAAGACACGCCATGCTCTTGTGACTATAGACATCGAAAACCACAGATATCTATCGGAAAATGCCCTCGAGCGTTGTACATACTGACCTAGTAGGTAGTACCACGATCAGTACCACTACCCTTACAAATATACACACGCCTGTGCGCGCGCGCGCGTTTACACCGAGACACTACAATCTCGAAACGAGGTAGAATGGTTTTTGATGCATCGACGAATTCGACGGTTCTCTCGATTGGATATATACCAAGTTTTATTTCTACACGGTAGATACGTTCCCTCAGAAATCGTGTAAAAAAAATATATTGTATCTATGGAAAAATGGAAGGATTGGTTCCGGGTCGAAAAAATTGCCAAAACTAATATAAATAAATCGTATGAAACTTCATTTTAGAATCTTATGATTTTTATAAAATATGTATGAAAGATTTCAATGATTTTAATAACAAAAATTTGTTTGTTAATTCGTGTTAAATCAAAATCATCTAAAAACAGAATTGGGTGTACGTTGAAATTTCGTTGGGTGTTAGGATTAACTACGTTCGTATCTGAGCCATTGTAATAACAGAGCTCTGATAAAAAGAAATGAAACAGAAAAAACAGTATTGGAGTAAAAAAAAATTCGTGCAATTGATAGGTAGCGTGTATTAACCGTTAAGGGGATTCTCATACATCGATCCCGTGGGACGACTAATAGAAATCGTGCTCTCGGGACATTATCGAGAAAGGGGAAGAGGAAATTTTTTACCGTGGCAAGGGCACCATTTATCCTTGCTTCTTAATAAAACTCTGATCCCCTTCTCTCTTTTTCTCTCTCACTCTGTCTCTCTTTGTGGGAAGCCTGTATCGAAACTAAGAGGATACCACAGCTTAAAGCCGCTTAAGCGACATAAAGTGCATCCGTGCGCATATAGGCTTCAACGTGCGCGTAGCCCGGCGAAATATACGTTTAAAATGTTACCTGTAGCTTTCCATTTAATCGCACTCGTGGTACTCGCGTGTATTCGGTACTTTCGACAAAAAAATCTCGTCCTTCTCAAGTAATATTCTTTATTTATGGAATCAGTTGCTTTCTCTTATAAGTTTTTCAAGAAGGAAATAGAAATAATATCATTATTTTGATCGTGACAAGCGTTGGTAAATAAATCAGTAGAAATTAAAAAATATATTTAGTGATGCAATGTCTAACTCCCTTTGTTTAATATCTTGTATATTACTAACAACGTTATGAATTAAATATGATCGACTTCCTGATAGGTAGATTAATAAAAAATAAGTGAGTGTCACTCGACATCACATTGCCATCGATTCTATCGAGTCAAACAGGACACCAACTCCTACGAATTAATATGGTTATTGTCATCAGTATTGGAATTATAACCACGTGATTCTCTTCCTAATCCCTATCACTCAAATTTTCGACAGTACCATCTTCTCTAAAAACGTATGCACAGTTCCAGAAACTTTCTAATACCCCAACGCATACGCATTCAAGTACCCTCTTTAGACACCTAATCCTCGGTGTTCTCTTCGTCATTCCTACCCCTCTTTTCCACCATTTTCCATGAAGCCTTTTGTGTTCCCTCACGTTTTGCGTTTTCATTCTCTCTCGACGGCTAATTATCGCGCGAACGCAGTGGCAAGCCCTTGATTACTATGATCAAGGCACGTATCGTCGGGAAGCTGTTACGTGACAAAAGACTGCGTCTTTCTTCCTATTTGTTCTGTTTTTTTTTTTCTTGTTTTTTGGTGCCCAAAGACAGAGCATACTATCCCAGTGTATTCTCAGTCGCTCCTCGCAGCTTCTCAGGCCTCACTTACGGGTCTTCCGTGAAGAGCTCGTACGAGCCTCGTCCATCTCTCTTTTTTTTCCTCTCTCTCTTTCTCATTCTCGCTTCCTTCTTGAGCGTTAAAGCGAGAGGCGGAAAACTCGACGGAAAGAACTTAATAAAGAGATCGTCGGCAAGAGATAGCATTTATTTCATGAGCCGACAGAGAATCCGGCTGGCAAGAGGCTACCTCGGAGTATCCTTGACACAATAACGTCCTTTTTCCTCTATCCCCCCTCCTCATCTCTTCCCACACTTCGTTTCATCCCTTTTCACTATCTCTATCCCTTTTTCTTTCTTTTCTCCCTCTCCTCTTTCGGTATGTGCTCATATCTATTCATAAATGCGGACTGGAAAGTTTACGCGGCACGTTACGAATCCACGTTTCTCGGCATTCTCCTTGCACGCTTGCTAGATTGGGTGAGGAGTATCCACTACCACAACTAGCACTGCTACCAGTGCTGTTATTACTATCCGTTATATCGGCTCGCTACGACGGCCGAAGATAAATTTAGAATCATCCGAATGGGTTTATTCAATATGGCTCGGTGTTCCGTATGGATTAGTCCTGGAAAATTGAAACTTCTGCCGAATCGGGGATTAGCCTACGAATCTCACCAATTCGGGAACTTTCCGGTTTAATAAGAAAAAAAGGTAGAACGAATGTAATATATTTGTTACCAGTTGTATGTATATGTATACTTTACAGGGTGATTTACCTATTTACTAACTTTTTGTTATGTCAAAAAATGGTTTAAACAAAAGTTATACGATATCAAAGGAAACATATCGCACACCTAGATCAAAACTTTAACAATTCAACGAAAAATTTATTTCTTATCTCTTCTGAATGGATAATGCATATTAATCGAAGTTCTGAAATCTGTTTTGTAGGTTCATGCAACTTTGGTAGTAGAATTCGAATAAATGATTAACTAAAAAATTGTTATATTGATATTTTCGTTGATGTAGGTGTGCGATATAACGTAATATTTATTTTTGTGCTTTTTTCGAAATTATATTATAACACAGCGATCGAAAGAGTTAATAACGTAAAACTCGGAATATTTTATTTTGCAGGGACAGCATCGACTTTGGTCACAGACAACTATGCATTTCCGAGGAACTAGACTCGCCTAACATGCGAGCGGAAGCGTACTTGAATTTGGCGAGAGCTCACGAGAGATTAGGCGCTTTGGATAGAGCATTGGATTATGCCAGGCATAGGTACGATATCTCACGATTCATCTATCGATAAAGATCCTCTTGAATGTTTATACAACCATAGACGTCGATCAGTCGAAATCAATAATACACTTTTCGACGTACGAATTTCCAAACTTTCCGGTAGATTTCATAAAATACACATACACACATAAACACTTATGGGATATCCACGATAAAACGGGAACGCCCCTCTTTTTTCATTCGCTCGATGATATTCAACCATCGAATCGTCGAGCATTTAAATTCGTTCCCGTTCGAGTGCGAGGATATCCCGTAGGATCGTCGATGCGATGCTAATAGTTGTGACTCTACGTCCTCTCGCAGCTTGTATAACGAGTGCGATCAGTGTGCCACTGCTGGATTAGTTCACTTAACCGTAGGCAGAGTCCACTTAGAACTAGCAGGATTCTGTAAAGCCTTGGAGGCCTTTCAAAGAGCTCACAAAATCGCCCACTCCATTCAAGATCCTTCCTTAGAGTTACAGGTAATTAGACGTTCGTTCTCTCTCTCACTTTTCTCTTTATTTAACTATCTCTCTATCTATCTCTTTCATCTTTCTCTATATCATCCCTATACCATAATACAATATCTCCAAAAAGAAAAACTCTTTTTCTTCGTGAAAGTCGTCTCTTCCTTATTGTTCAATTTTCTCGTTGTAATCGGGAATAAAAGAAAAATTTTACATCAAATACTTTCTACCAATTCGTTCCACTCCGGTAATATCTCGTGAAGGATATAAATAAAAGACTAGGCCCTCGACGAAAATCGACCAATCACGTTTATATACTTCGTTCTCTTATCGCAGGTATACGTCGGGCTGTCGGAACTCTTCTGCAGATTGCAGGATGCCGATAAAAGCGCGAGATACGCCGCGAGGGCGTACGATCTTTCGCGGAGCTTGCAACTCGGCGATCTAAATTCGCGACATCACAGAGCGGCTCTCCTTCAGATGGCCTCGGCATTGAGAAAGAAAGGAGAATTGGGTGATGCTCACGACTACTGCTCGGTAATCTAAATCCTTTTCTATTTTCTATCCTTTCATAGTCTTGAATGTCATTTTATCGTGTTATTATACAAGAATTTATATTACAAACCACCCTAGACTGTAATTGTATCTTGTTTATTATATTTTATTTGAGTGGACCCCTTATCAGCATAGCCGGATTAACTCTATAAACAAATGTCGAGGGCTCATAATTCAGAGGGTCCCCGGATTCAATCAAAGCCTGTGCTTGTGAAAAATTATAAATATACATATATTTTTTTTTAAATGTATATTATACTGATTACATTGATAACAAACACTCCCCTAATTGATGGCCTAAATATCCAAAAAACAAAATGATATAAATGTGGCCCCGCTGGAGTCTTAATCCAGTACTGCTAATCCATGGTAGATTTCAGGCTTTAGCTAAATTGTAAATAAAATATAATTGTTACAACCAACTTAATTTGATCAAAAACCATTCTTATTTCTGTGCAGGAGGCAACACGATTGTCACTAGTGTCAGGTGACCAGGCCAGCTACGCGAGAAGTATACGAATAATGGGTGACATTTATCGAAAAAAATCCGATATAAACGTGAGTCGATGACTAAATTTCGCACGTTTACTCTGCCTGGATGTTTTACTATCCTTTGCTTGATCGTGCTACTCGCAATTTACCGCATGCTCCCTTGTCTTTCCTTACGCGTGCATGTGCTTCTTGGAAACTTTTAAGCACAAGAGAGAGAGAGAATGAGTGAACCCTTTTTTAAGAGGGTAGTACACGACAAAGCTTCAGGAATTATTAAACGTTGCTCGTTCGAGTAGTAGTAGTAGCGGTAGTACTCTCGCGAGTCTGGTAAATCTCTTGTACGTAAAGTGTCAGTTTTATGCACTGTGTGGTATATGCCAAGGAGTAAAATAGATTTTATTTATTAATAATACGGTTTTTGGGCAATTCGAGATAAAAGTACATACGATCTATGAGTTCATGGGTTTTCTGGGAATTTATTACTTTGTCGGAAATTGAGTTACATTTATGTATTACAACGTTATAAGTTATTATCGTAAACTATATGCATACGAATTTTGTAGAAAATTTGTTATCTCGTAAGGGATTGAGTTTCTTTTATGTATTCAAATTGGTAAGACTGTATGAATTAATTTCCACCGTATACTATGTGCTTGTACATTTGTTGCTCGTGAGTATTTATATTTAATTTAATAACAAAATCGAGTAGATACACTATTACAGAGAGAGACTAGAAATATAGTTATTATGAGATTATTTATAAAAAAATAATTCACTAAATTTAATATCTTTGAAAAAGTTTATCGAATTTCGTATTCCAAGACCGCAAAACCTTAACGTCTAACCATCTCCCCTGTGTGATAAAAAAAAAGAAAAGGGAGGAAAAGAGAAAAATTCCTGTCGAGAAAGGTACAAAGGAACGGTAACGTCTCTTTTATCACGAGTTTCGACTCCTCGAAGAAAACTTGGAAAGCAGATATACGTATATAGGTATATATGTACATAAAGTACATGGATACATACATGCCTACGTATATGGTTGGTTCTTTAAGGAAAGACGGTAAAGTCGTGAACTACCCCTTAAAGCGTGTCAGTGCCAAAGGAAGTTTCGTATTGTCGAGGCAGTCGACGTCACGAAAGGCTCAATGTCCATTCAGGGGGGATGAGTTTTGTCGAGAAGCGAGAAAAGTTCTCTCGCTCCTTTCGTTCGCGAGACGCCTCTCGCATCCTCGCCGTCGCAGCATGTCGCAACGCGAATACACCGGCTTTCGCAGCTTTGGCACCGAAACGGGCTCGGTTTTGGACGACCGCCGGATTAGTATCTACTCTAATTACGAGACATCGATAAACGTCGGTTTGTGGATCGAATTGACCGAATTCTGAATAGACCCATTTTTTTTTTATTTTACTTTTTTTACTAGGTAAACATTCAAATATTAACCCAGAAAACCTTTCGTATATCGGGTAACCAAAAAAGTTCTTTTCCCTATTCACGATTAACCTTCCGTTAGTCTCACCTGACCTGTCAAATGCAAAGCCTACTTTTTTATGGTTCTAGAAAGGGATGTAACATTCTTTCTTACCAAAAAAGTAGACTTTGCATCTGACAGATCGATTAAAATAAAAACGCAGTTATTTATGTTTATTGTAACTTTATCAATCAAAATTTGCCATTACATTTCAGTATTCTTCACTAAATTGATAAAAAAAGAAATGACAGAACTTTCTTGGTAACCTAATAATAGTACGGTCTTACAATATTTTATTCCACTGGAAGTATCATAATAAGAAAAATATATGAAACATATAAGTATAATTAGCAATATTAGCTTTACTTTTACCGTGTCCGCGAAGTATTAGAGTTCTCATAAAATAATCAATTTTATAACAGACGTGTCTACAAGTACTCCAAAAATTCTGTTAAAAAAAAGAACGAATTATTAAATAAAATTCTGGATAACGATTAAACTTAAAAAAGGAGAAGGAGAAAAAAAACATTTAAAAACCGAGCCCGTTAAAGTCGCGCTCGAAATCCGCGAACGAATACGACTCTGTCTTTCAGTTGGCGATCGCCGAACCGCACATACAATTAGCCTTTAGTTGACACATTGCGTGCATTGCACCGGAAGTAGAGCGATAACACCGGTGAGATGAAGATGGACGTATTGCAGAAGGCGTTTCGCCAGTATGAAAGCGCTATGGGATCAGCCGCGGCAACCGGTGATCGACTATGCCAAATGGAAGCGATGGACGGGGCTGCTAGGTGTCTCGAGGCACTAAGGCTACAGCACAAGATATGCAACTGCAGACCCCTCGAATTCAATACTCGCCTGTTGGAGGTCGCAGGATCCGTCGGTGCTAAGGTATCAATGATAATAAATTATCCCACTGACTTATCCTTCCTTTGATGTAGGAATAAAGTTAATAAACTTTGAACCGTGTTATAATAATAGGTACAACGTTAAAAAAGTTCCTGGGAAATGTGAATAAAAAGACTGCGAATCGAAGAAAGCGCTTTATTTACCAATATAGTGTGGATGTAAAAATTCTTTGTAAAGCTTTTAAAGGGGAATCACTGTTTTCATGATTGAACCAATCAACTTGAGTTTTTGAAGAAAAAGAGAATGATACTTTTTGAAATTATAAAGAAAATAGTGTAAGTCTTTTCTTCAAACTTCTCTATCCGAGTTTCTAATAAAAATTTAAAAGCTGCCTTTTATAAATTTGGAAAAAAAGTTTTAATGATACTTATTGTTGTAATCTGACCATCTTATTTTTCTTTTAAATTAGAATAATAAAAAATACACCACATTTAAAATAAACAGCTCATATGTACGTTTTATTCGAGTTGAAACATTTTTTTCCTACGGTCTCTTCACGAATAATAAACATTCTCCGGAAACTTTGTTAACGAATCATGTAACATATATGGGTAATACGTAGATGGAAGAGAAGGCATGGTATTACCGACGTTATTTGCAGTTCTTAGTGAGGACCGTCAGATCCAGACTCTCGCGAATTTACGGTTCCTTGGGGGACGAGGAACAAAGGGGACACCACGAAAGACTCGCCGCGGCGATGGAAGAGGATTTGGAGTTACGCTGCGGTGGCTGCAACGAACCCTTCGGCTTGGAAGCTGATTCCCTCGAGGCGTTACCTTGTTCCCACATATTACACGCCAGGTAAGGCGTCTCGGTACCATCACGAATTCCCAGTTTACTTCTATCAGGGAGCAAACTTTTTCTGTTAAGGTTTTCTTCAGTTTTTTATGACGATGAGAACTTAACTTTTACGATGAATAATATTTGTATATTTTTATTCTTGACCTCGAGAGAATAGTATCTACTTTTGTTCTTATCAAATTCTATTGATATATAGGATGTTCCACATTTCGGAACCACCCAGTATATTAATAAAAAAATCCACGCCAATTATTGCACAAGATCTTTTAACTTTTACAACTTCCTTTTTTCCTTTCTTTGTTTTAGATGTGCGTACGACATTCTCAAGAGGCGTGATAAAAAGAAGAAACGCCTCTGTCCGGACTGTCACAAATCTGTCAGCTCACGACTGTACCTGCATTGCGAGGATCCACACGGCATGAATACTTTAAATCATAGTTCCTTGAGTCTGGCGTCTTTGAGGGCCAGCAGCCTAGCGACACTGGAGGACTGTCACGCCACGAGCAGCGTCTAAAAAAAAGAGCCGACGTTTCTTCGTTCGTTTGAGATCGATCGATCCTTCCATCGGTCGAACGCTCGTAAACGCTACCCACGTGCCACCGAGTACCGATCTATGGATCCTCGAAAGTTCGAGAATGGATAAAAATACGAGTACGGCGATATATAGAGAGAAAGAAAGGAACAGTATCGATTAATTGGCAATAAAAAGAAATTGGCATGCTCGAAAATAGACTGTTATTGTAAATTGTTCTATCTTCTCTCCCCCGATTTCACTATCGATGTGTCGACCGTGTGTACAGAATAAAATTATATTCGACGAGTAGTACACCTCGATTTTTGAAAAAATCATTGATTTCGTAGTTGAATAGTTCGATTATCACGACTTATCCACGCGTTATCGGTTTCGTGCATTCGCATCTTCTCTTTCCCTTCCTTTATTCTTTTTTCTCCATTTGTGATTTAGAAGTTGTAGCTACTACGTACAAAACATGCATACATAGTAACTCGAATAATAAGTTTCCGTTCGAAATATTCTGTCGCGCGAATGTCGCTAAACGATTTCTGTAAAGTCTATGAAATTTCGAGAGAAGCTCGCCATACTCGTTGAGTCCTTCCAAAATCGAAAGACTATTATTTTTAACCCGTCCCTACATGCATTCCGAAGAATGAAATTCTATTGAGACTAGTTTTTAAATAGAAATATCGAGCGGATCGCATACGCACGAACTTAATAGATATATATATATATATAAATATGAAAATATATACATATAATGTTTAAAACTTGTTATATCTTATAAAGAATGCTATAACTTAAATTAACAAAACTGTTGTTATAAATCTTCGATTTAGTGACGTGGCAACAAAAAAAAAGTATAACATTTATGCGAGTCTATCCGTATTGATCTTAAAATGGCGATCGCTAGAACTCTACGATGAAAGAAGAAAGAGAAGATTTACATTACGATTTATCGTTTGACAATCTTCGTGATTAAAAAATAAAGTTAACGTAAAACTGTATGGTGCACGTCGTAAAGAATTGATTTTAAATAAAATTATCACAAAACCCTTTAACTTAAATACCAATTACGTCCATAGTGTCAATGTATACCATTGATTTTATTCATACCCCCTTGTTCGATCCTACAGTGTGTCAAGATCATTGACGAACTTTTAACTAGATATACGAATCACGAATCTTGTAAAGCATTGATAGAGTTTTGAATAGACTCGCGATAAATCAGTGACAATCTTATGTTGGTACACCTGACAACCGATGGATTCCTAAACTCACTGCTTCATATCGTAGAGGGCGTAAGAAAACGTATGTTTTTTCGTACGATCGGTATTTCAGTACATAGGACACGAAATCCCATAGGATGACAGGTCTATTCTTATACCTCGTTTGTGGTTTCGCCACAGACGAGGTATAAGGATAGACCTATCATCTTATGGGACTTCGTGTCCCATGTACTGAAATACCGATCGTGCAAAACAACAGACGTTTACTTACGCCCTCTACCATATGGAGCAGTGAATTTAGGAATCATATTCGACCCAATAATCGAAGTTGGTAACATCAATAGATCTGTTGCGATAAAAGACGAGAATCTCATCCTTCCTTGAAAATAATCCATACTTCGACACTTAAAATATTAATTTCTCATCATTGCGCAACGATATCGAAAAACGGACAACGGGACAGTATTCTGCATGCTTTCTTCTTTCTAAATCTTGATCCATACATCAGGATTTTTGTAAAAAATCGATGCATCTAGAATTTGCCCGATCAAATACTCGTTCGAAAGAGAAAAGTCTCCTCTTTACGAATATGCAAGTCCCGCTTCGATAGGATGGCTGGTTGGAAAGATACAGCAGTTTGAAGCTCGAAAAAAACCCATACTCCGACACTTAAAAGATTAATTTCTCATCATTGCTTAACGCTATCGAAAAACGGACAACGGAACATTATTCTACATGCTTTTATCTTTAAAATGAGCCATTAAACATTGAAATCGGCGGTGGTGACCATTTTGGCAAAAATCATGATGCATAGGTCAGGATTTTTGTCAAAAATCGAAGTATCTCGGATTTGCCCGATCAAATACTCGTTCGAAAGAGGAAAGTCTCTTCTTTACGAATATGCAAGTCGCGTTTCGATAGGATGACTGGTTAAAAAGTTACAGCAATTTTTCACTTGAAAACGACCCAGTCTCCGACACTTAAAAAATTAATTTCTCATCATTGCTAAGCGATATCGAAAAACGGACAACGGGAAATTATTCTGCATGCTTTCTTCTTTCAAATGAGCCCTTAAACATTGAAATCGGCGGTGGTGACGATTTTGGCAAAAATTATGATGTATGCACATAATTCGAAAGAGAAAAATCTCTACTTTACAAATATGCAAGTCGCGTCTCGATAGGATAGCTGGTTGGAAAGATACAGCAGTTTAAAGCTTGAAAAAGACCCATACTCCGACACTTAAAAGATTAATTTCTCATCATTGCTTAACGATATCGACAAACGGACAACGGGACAGTTTTCTGTATGCGTTTTTCTTGAAAATGGGCTATTAAACATTGAAATCGGCGAAAACCGATAAACCGATAAAAAACCATTCTAAACCGATATTGTCGCATGCGACACTAAAATGGTAATGGGGCTACGTAGCCCCCGGACCGTGGGACAAAAATTTACATTGCATGATAAGTCTATCCTATACCTCGTCTGTGGTTTCGCCTAACGGTACCGATATGGACCCGAAGTACGTATCTCTATAGTAAAAGCGCCATCTACATGGAATTCGTTAAAGTTTACATATAGCCGCCATGACAGCTGATGCCTCTCGCAGCACTTGACGTTTCATCAGAACATGTCATTTTGTAGATTTAATTTCAACAAATGGCAGACTCTTTTTTCGGTTTCGACACATCGCTTTTAGTAAGTAAGACCAGGCCTTGTAACTTTGCTAGAAATGGTAATATTAGCTCGTTGGATAGACGAGCGGGACGTGACCGGTAGTGCGTGCTTAATCTTTTTTAATAAACAGCCGCGTCGCGCTAAAAATGTATCATTTTTTCTTCATTGACACTATGGAATAACTAATATTATGATTATAAGTTCGGCGCTTTTTTTCTCGTTTTAAATTTACTCGATTGAGACACAATTTCGCCTTACCGGCTGCATTTACGCGGCACGTACCTTGGGAAAAGTCGCATCATTTCGTTTCATAAATGACCATAGAGGTATTTCGTTTAACCTCACTTCCGTTTCGTTCGTCCAAAAGGTCATTAACATCGAACATTCGAAAGACAATGATATGGAATTTGATTTGTAACTGACAGACGTATTTCCCCTCGACCCCATTTTTCGTTGCACGCGTATATATGTAATTTATTTATCACCAAATAAAATTTACATTACATGGTAATCTGTGGATATTATTTGTTGCTTGCATTTTGTTCCTTCGTGGCATGTTTAGAATAGGTAGTAAAAAATTGTTGTGGTTTTTTTTTAAATAGGATGGTATTGACGATGGGTTTGATTGCCCATTGGAAGAAGATGAACTCGGCGAGGAGGAATATGATGCATTGAACGATGAAACCTTTGGTTCAGAAGCTACTATCGGAGATTGGGAGAAGGATCATGAAAAACTTGCGGAAATAACAGAGTCCAGTAGACCGCAGCATAAAAATGCTTTCGACAAAAAGGTTATTTTCGTAGCTAGCTAGCCATTGAAATGAAGTTATCGTATATGAAGAAGCTTAATTCCACTTTTTTTTGTTTATAGAATGGCGTCAACGTCGATATAGAAGATAGTTTATCGCATTTAGTATTAGATGAGAAGGAAGGAATTGTACCTAGGCCTGGTGTATGGGATAGTCCTAATATACCTCTACCCGAACCTCGAGCACCCCTTTCTTTAGCATCTACCTTAAAAAATGTATGTACGGTGGAAGAACTGGAACGGGGTCTCATTGCTAATAGACCACCGCCTGGCCTTACAAAACCAGCTCAGCCGCAACAACAGCAGCAAAAGAAATCAGATGGGTCATTTCTTTTTGAAGCTCTGTCATTAAATGACAAACTTCAAATCAATGGCCTACCTACTTCTCGCTTTCCGCCGGGTTTAGGTTTACCTGGCCCACATCCTATGGTCATGCCACCAAATGTAAGACTACCGCATCCGCAATACATGCAACATCCTAGATTACTCTCTAGTAAGTTTAATGAAATATAATTTCCTATATTTTTATTCTTTGAATTTATTTTTAATCAACTATTTCTTTGGTTTTTTTTCGCTAGATCAAGCTGGTAACGTGCTACGATATCCTTTACCACCGCACGTCATGCTACCGCATAGTGCACAGAGACAACCTATTCATGGACCATTTACAAACAATTTTCTTGTATGTAGAACTTCAGACTCTTCGTTTACATAAAATAGAAAAAGAAACAAGCGTTTTTAATGGTAATGTCTTGTTGCAGCATCCGCCACATCCGAATTTAGGGCCCCCACATCCTAATTTAGGACTACCACATCCTAATTTAGGACCTCCACAGTTCCTCCGTCAGGATCACCCAATGATGCCTCCATTTTCTAGTAATCAAAGTGGACAACAACAACAGCATTCTTTTTCATATTCTGGAAATCAAAGAAACCAGAACAGATTATATTATTCCAACGAACAACAAGGGAACCATCAGCCATTTTTTAAGAATAATCAATATCTTCATCGTAATCATGATAGAAATAATCAAAGATATTATTGTTATCAACCCCATGGTCATACACAAGGAATAAATGGCTTAAATAATTCTGGGGAATATGACGAATACGCTGGTCTTATGAGCAGCCGAGAAAAACAATGGTTAATTAATATCCAATTACTCCAGCTAAATACGAACCAACCATACGTCGATGACTATTATTATACGGTATTTTGTGATAAACAAAATAAACTAAATGCGAATCAAGAACAGAAAGACAAAAAACATAATAATAATAATGGATTCCAAAAAGATTTCAGGTACAATCCCATAGTGCAAATGTTATATTCCTTTAATTTCATGTACATTCAGAAATCTGTATTTTTACTTTAATTGCCATTATTTAATTATTTTCTAGAGATCGTGAACAATCACAACATGTTGCATCCAAAGTGGCATATGTCCCAGTGCAATTTGAAAATTCATTAGGGAAGCTGCAATTTAGTAGTGTAACTGCACCTCGTAAAATTATAGATATGGATGTTGTTCCAAACAGTGATCCACAGTCAACTTTGCAATCCCAACAAAAAGATACTAAAAAAACAAGACAGTTACTTCTTGAAATAGAAAGGGTATGATTTGTTATTCCATTTTATATATAAAAATTATCCAAAGGGATGACAATGTGAAATTCTTCATTACCGTTATACGATTTACAGATGTACACGATATTATTGAAAATTGAAGATTTGAATAATCCATTAGCAGCTCTTTCTGAACAGCAACAGCAAGAAAACGAAATAGAGACAAATACTGTTAAAAAGACGGGTGCTGAATTGATTTGCATGATGCTAACATCTATTGCCCAGCTAATACAAGATGATAAAGTAGCTAGTATGCTTAGTATTCGTAAAGGAAAGGTAGGCGTTATACAGTTTATTGAAAAATAATTAGGCTGAAACTATCGTTACTCTTAATTAACGGACGAATTTTATTTTTCTATAGACACTACTATTGAGATTTTTACCTCACCTAAATGTAGCTGAACATAATAGTCAGTTGGAGGATTTATGGACCTGTATATTGAGAAGTTTAGCTATTATAGGTCGCAGAGACACACATTTATTGACAAATTTTTATGCAGAATTTCGAAGATGGCTTGACAATGTACAGGATTTTAATACACTACTTCGACTTACAAAAGCATTATCTGAATCTGCTACTCAACCTGTGAAAAACAATAGTTTAGTTTTTGCTCTCTTAAACAAGGTTAGTAAAATATTAATTCTTTGTATTTTAAAAGGTAGCCTAATTACTGCTGCCAGTTCAGGGAATAAATTTTACATTATTTTAGTTTGGAGTATCCGTGCTAGCTGCACTTTTGGAACATGCAGAAAAGTTATATCCTACAAATGAAACTTTATCTTCTGAATGGTCCAATTTTATAATAACTCTTGATGAACTAATTGGTGAAACGTCACCTTGTGTAGCTCCCTGCCAACCAGTCGCTACGAGTACACTTAATCAACATTTAAGTCGGATTTCCAGTTTAAAAATTGACAGGTACAGAGTGTTAGAACTTTTGTTAACCGATGCCAACTCTTCACGATAGTGTGATACTACTTGTTTCTGATGACTTTTTAAATTTGTTTTTTAAATGACAAAAAGCAAATTGTACTAAAAAGTAACATAGACTTGCAAAATATTTTATTATTACTCTAGTTACTAATGTTATTAAGGTATCCATTACCTACGAGTATATTCGAAGGATGCTGGGTACCATAGTTTTACATGAGAGAACAATTTTATATGGGAATCATTAAACAGTGTAATGGATCAGCGTTTATCTTATATTTTGATCTAATAATTCTCAATTTTGTATCTTTATACTCTGTGTAACTTTGTTTAATCACTGCAATCGAAGATGTTGTTGTAACTTTTATAATATTTCAACTAAACTATAATAATAAGAATAGAAAGTAATATAACTTCAATTTCTATAATTTCTAATTTTACTACAAGGTAATTCGTTTTTGTATTATGAGATATACCGTCGAAAAGCTACATGTAAAACTGGTATCTGGTGATCCATATTGCACACCCTATCTTCCTATAGTAATCATTCTACATTATTTATAACAAATATTTTGTGATTTATTCAAATAATAATAAGTTATATGAAAGCACAAGTACTACTATCATTGGTATAAGGTTTAACAGTTCATATTTCATCTCATAGATTTTGGTTAATACAACATAAAGTATATTTGTTTCATATTTCTTTGTACACAAAATAATATACTTTATACATAATTCATGCATGTAATGTATATTCCAAAGTAAAATTTTAAAGACCAATGATAATTGTACTTGTATCTATCAAAAGAATATAAAGATACCAATCTTATTGTTAAGGTGTTATAGGGCACCATTTTGGCTTCATTTGAAATATATTTTTTTCAGCATTATGTATCATTACAATATCACAAAACTTTCAGTGTTATTAGCATATGTAGCCAGAATAGTAATTTAGATGCTCAGCTTTTTGCAAACCACATCACACGTTACTAAAATGTATTTTCTTAAAAGCAACTTATTAATTGCATGGAGCATTATAAATAAATATGTGTATGTTTCGAATTCTAATTTAGTTGACGAAGCTAGGATATATTATAAAACTAGGCTTCTTCAGAAATACAAAGGATAGATATGCAATGATCTTGGTACAGCAAAAGCATAACTCCAAATGAAGCATTACCATCGTTCACTTAGGTTGTGCTTCAAATATTATTGTGAAAATAAAAACACATATGCAATCATTGCATAAGTTTGTATACATGTAAGAGAAAATATAACCTTTTTACAATGATTATTATATTAAGAGACTAAATTCAACTTCCGTGAGTTCCAAAAGCATACACATGTGATAACGTTGACTTTGCTATAGTTGCATCAATGGTTAAAGCCTTGTCAGTGTAGGGAAGATTTTCTTTTTAAGTAAATGTTATTAGGACGAAATTTGTAATCACTTTAATATAGTGAGATTACAATTTACATCAAGATGACTTTGCAATACTGTAAGAATTTGAAATGTAAACTATATAATGACATGGCCTTTAGTACACGATGTAAGTTGATTACTTTCTATTGCAGTATACATTAATACAATCTTACCTTATGTACGTCTAGCTTGTACATAGAGGAATGCCGACGAGTGAATGCCTTCATATATTTTGTAACTGGATGCGAAAAAGTTTTGCTTTTCGCGCCCATAACATGATACCGTATCATTTTGCAAGAAAAATTTTGAAAATTCACAAAAAATAATCTTGTTATTTTATAATTTTAATAACAGTTGTAAAGAAGATAGTTAATTCAATTGAATTGTAAAAGCATGTAAACAAGAACTAATGACGTAGTAGAGCACTATATCGCAGTATTGCCCTTTTTAATCATAGAGATATAGATGGTAAATATGATTTCACTGTAAAATATACTTACAAAATTTCTAACTGTGTATATGACAAACTTCAAACGAAGGATTGAAATTTGAACATTCTGCAGATACCGAATAAATAGCTCTTACTTCGAGCTTAATTACCTTTTTTTATATATATACACTACACACACATATATATCTAAATATATGGAAACGATTTTCATTCGTTTTTGCACAGGAACTACTTTCGCATATTGTATATTATGAACATAAGCATTAATACTTATTTGAATGGAAAGATCTGTATCGTAGCGGCGATAAGCAATCACTCATTTTAGGCATCCATTTTCCACAGATCACAAATTTGTTTTCAAGTTATGGATTATGTTGTAGACATTGTTATGACAGCTTTTATTCATCAAGTAGAAATATTATATTATTAAATACTTAATTATGCACAAAATTCATTTGGTAGAAGACACAATACTATCCAATATAAAAATGTTACATATTTTATGAGTAATTCAGGGATCTATTTTGAACTATTGAAACCAATACAAGTCCTAATTAGCCCAAAAGTTACACTACATTCTTCTTATCACGTAACTGGGCTGCCGTGCGATATAAAAGCTCATGGCTAACATAGTGCGCCTGCTATTGTGAAAGATTTTAAATAAGTAAAATTTTATTATTGTAGTAATAAAAATATTCATCTTAGGACTTGTATTAGGTGACTATAGTTCGATCAATACTTAAGTTATGTGAAATTTCTAATGATATATTATTTCAAAAATCTTTTATGCCCTAGATCGACCTATTTATACATATGTTCAAAACAAATAGGTCAATGAGGCTAATATATACTGTTCAAATACGAGCTTGTATGAAAGTAAATTTAATGATTTTGCAACTGATTTTAAGATTCCACCAAGATGATGCATTGATAAAAACATTCTTATTAAACCCATTCAATAGTTTCATGCATATTTATTTAATACTTGACTTGCCATAAATTATTTTAAGAATTTTCATTACTTTAATTTAATTTTTAGTTATTACATCCAACATTATTATCGTTAACGATGTAGTAACGAAGTAGGAGTTTCATACATGCTCATATATAAAACAGTACGTGTTTGTTCAAATTTGTTTGTTAATACATGAAACAAAAAATATAATTATCACTTCTAATGAATGTTTTGTAACGCTTGCTCAATTACATGCTTTTGTTAATACATGCCTTCATATGCCCGAGATCGCAATTATATCGCAAGAAATCAAATAACCTTTTTTTTCAAAATGAAAGGTATGGAAAGATTTAGAAAAAGAAAAAAAAAACAAAACGAAGAAGTGTATAATGTCTTCTTGTAAAGTAGCTAAAGTGGTTGAATTGGAAAAAAAGACTTGCGTTTGATTTTTACTTAAAGATATATTTTTATAGAAATACTATGTTTATTATGTTGAAACGAGACAATTGTAATAGTACTCTAAAATTGAGGATCGTTATTTTAACGTCGAGATCCTTATCTAGTTTACTACATATTATGCATGTATTGTGTACTCTATGGTACTCTTGTACATGGGAAAGAGATAAAACTGTAAATTTATTATGCAGTATAGGAAGATACTTGTAGCTGTTGTGTATGTACAAAATTGATCTAATTTGAAATCAAAGTCATAAATAAATGTTTTGCATCCTATGTATAGTGATTTTGTCGTCTGCTGCAATTAGGGGTCACATATTCCGAAACAAATTAACACATTCGCGGATGTGAATGCTATAGCATTCAAATTTGAAAGCAATTACTATTCATTTAATATTAAATTAAATAATTCTTTTTTTATTTGCGTGGATGCTATAGCATTTATCATTGTATATAACTATTAGAATGTGATATTCTGAGTACTCTTACAAAATGAGTCTGATTAAATTTCAGATATAACAATTAATTTAAAAAATATCGCCTGTCTATTTTTGCAGCTCACTGAAATTGTTACTGTCCGTGAACGTGTTAATATAATGTTGCAGAAATTAATCATTTTCTAACGCTGGAATACATCTCGAAATAATACATAAAACAATTATATAAAATAAATATAAATCATAATACAATATAAAAAACACAAAACAATTATACGTTAGTGCTTCCCTACTCTGGTAATGAATCATTTAAATATCCAACTCTACATATAATCTTATCTAGTTAATATAAATTGATATAGATAATCGATTCTAAGAAAGTATTCTTGGTAAAGATATTTTATCGCGTGATTAAAATTGACGATAGCGAATTCCATACATTTTCTTTTGTGCATACAATGAGAGTCAAAAGTAATTGTACAACAGCCGTCAGATATAATTCATTGCATCAGTATCAAAGTCCCACAGCTACGCCAATCAATCTGCCTCGACAAATAGAACCTTTGGATTGACAGAATATAATATTGAAAAGCTGTCACATGAAAGATCTGATCATAATGCATGTCAACACCGAGCTCAAGTTTTAAAATCACCATTAAAAGATTTGAATAAGTCAAAAAAAGCTTTACCGTTTATATGTGTGGGTAAAGAACGCATGTGTGAGTAAAATTGCTCCATTTTACGATTGCCATTTTCTAATTTTATAGTGATGTTTTTAAAAATTGGACTCGGTATTGACACGTATTATGATCAGATCTTTCATGTGACAACTTTTCAATATTACATTCTGTCAATCCAAAGCTTCAATTTATCGGGGAAAATTGCACGTTCACGGACACGAAATCCTCGCCTCGAGCCTACTGGGACAGCCGCTTGGCGTCGCTGCGAGACTTTGGTACCTAACTTAGACTGGTACATGCGCTGGTAGTGTTAGCGCATACCAAACATGAGGTAATGAAACCATCGTTGATTGTAGTCAGCTTTTTTTAAAAATAATAATTTATATCTTAACAATATTAATATATCATGATTGTTAAAAAACAACCAAATCAAGTAGATGATATTGTAGATCCAGTTGAGGAAATGTTAAAAAAGACTGGTTGTATTGAGTTACATTATCAAGTTCAGGTATAACTTTTGCAAATTTAACAAAAAATAAAGTATTTCTAATTATAATATATACTGCTAATATTTTAAGGAATGTATAGCTGAAACACAAGATTGGAGGAAGTGTCAAGATCATGTACAAAAGTTTAGGGTATGCATGCAGGAATATAATAAGCGAAAAGAGAACTAAGTTTCAATTAGTTAACTAAAATTTTGAAAACATGGCAACTATACTGAAACATATAATACCGATGTTTGTACGTGCTTGGTCCATTGAACATTCTAAAATGGTAATAATAGTAAGGACTGACATTTATATGGGTAAAGGAAAAATAGCTGCACAATGTGCTCATGCGGCATTAGAGTGTTATAGGAAAGCGGTAGCTAATCCAAAAAAACAATACATGTTTAAAGAATGGTTATATAGCGGTCAACCAAAAGTAGTTCTTAAAGTATTGAGCGAAGGAGAATTATTAGATTTAGCACGCGATGCTAAAAAAGTTGGTCTAACCACAGCTATAATACGAGATGCTGGTAGAACTCAACTAGAACCTGGTACAATTTCAGTACTTGGAATTGGACCAGGCCCAATAACAGAGATAAATAACATTACTTCCCATTTAAGATTGTTGTAAATGTAAACATTTGTTTATAACTTTGGAATAAATAATAAACTTTGCTATTATGTGTTCTAATTTATATCATACATGAATGAAAGGGCAAATATTCTACTATCTTTTTATACATAAAAAAATACTTAACATTATCGTTCTCATTTACTACAATATATTTAACAACATGAAAAACTAGAATTGAAATTGATGTTTGTTTGTACAATACATCTTTTGACAACAGCGTATCTGAAAATATGAAATAATTTACACTTTTAGTTAGATGACTGGATAAATCATTCCAAATGTGTTCTATAATAAGCAGGTTTTACATTAATTCAGACATAAAAATTATTACCGAATATACTACATTGTATCGCTACACATATAAGATTGAATCTTTTAATTTGCATAAAACACAACTTGACACAAAATATTTGTAAAATATGATTAATATTTAATATCACCAATTTTTTAAAAATTGCACGTATACTTTTCCAAGGTTAATATATTTTAATTAAACATTAATTTGCATGTATTCTGTGAAACATTTTATTTACTTTTAAAGGACATGATAGACCTTTGTTCAATTATTTTTTCTAAAATCTTATTCATTACCTGGTTTCTACATTAATATCAAGACACGAGAAACATTGCACCAATATTGCAATACATACATGGAGCTCAAAAATGTTCTAAAGACAGTGTATATTTATATACCCCTATCACCTTATTTATTAAAAGATTGAGCAACAACATATTGTAAGAAAATGTATAACTAGCAAAAAGTAATAAAAAAGTATAGGTCAATACTTTAGTAGAAATTTGTATTTTTAATAAACAAACAACTCAAGACTTAAGTCTCTAAGAAAAAAACTTTTCAACGTATAACAATAATAATTTGATGCGTAATATATGCATATATTTATCTATTTAGGAATATAAATCATATAGAATTCATACTTTATCCAGGCAGTTATGAAACTAAAGTTTTAATCAATCTTTTAATAAAAACAATATAATTCTGTAACATTTTAAGCTGGTAATAAAATGATTTAACTGTGCTTTGACCTGAGTTAAAAGTAGAGTGGTCATAAATAATGACAATTTTATATACAATTTGAAGAACACAAAACTGTGCAAGGACATATGCAGTCATGACACAGTGAATATTTGAAAGTGTTCATGGCAATAAAACTGTTTCCAAGTACATATGCAGTATATACGTAATACTGATATTGTGTATAGTGAATTAGTATTCAGTTTTGTACCCAACTAGTTATCTCATGGCTGCTTAGTCATGTTCCCATCTTATTGTAATTATAAAATCACGCAATCATTTAAACCACTATGTATAATCATTCTCTTTCAAACACACACTAAATAATATTTCATACAATAGAATAATAGGATCACTGATAAATATAAAAAGAAGTGAGTATTTAAAAAAAAATCTATTACATAGATCACTATAAAATTATAAAATTTGTTATAATTGCCTGATTATTTAATAGTTCACGTATATCTTACCTAAATCTACAAAAGGCAACTTTTATTATAAACTCAGATAAAAAAGTTGAAAAAATGACTTTTTATTTTCTTTGTAATGTCGAAATTTTTTAATTTTTTTAAACAACGATTGCACGATATCTAATTAATTAATCCTTCTACTTTCTTGCAAAAGTTGAAATTGTTTGGTTCAATTATAAAAAAGTTATACGAAAATCAGCAAGTGATTTCAAATTTTTGGTCGGTAGTATATACGGTGTCTCGTTTGAGATTATCCACCCGAAAGCTACATGTGCAGAAGTGTGGACTTGAATCGTAAAGTCTAATAAACTTTTTCGAAATTCGGGTGGATAGCCTCAAACGAGACACCCTGTATATACAGGGTATCCGACATCCTGTATATGTATATACAATAGATGCATAATCATAAATAGGTGAAATGCAGAAGTCAAATCAAAATAAAAGGTATTAGATATTTCTCAATAACAAGTACGATATACGTATGTTCAATACCTGTAAGAATGAAAAGTAGTTTCACATTATTCTATTATACATTATGCTCCGATGTATATCTTTTTACGAACGAGTACAAAAGAAAACAATTATCATTACCTTTACCCTCTAAATAGAAAATGATCATAATAAACTGATTTTACATCATATTTGCTCACTTTTTTTTTGCACGTATTATTGACTTCTATTGCATATTTCAATTTGATCAATGATATACATATACATATACTAATTACAGAATGTGCAGCACATTTCAGTCTCAAATAGCGCAGATTGAAGTATTACCAATTTTCTATGGTTTAACCATTTGGCAAATATACATCACATAGTTTTGAATGTTTTTCAATGTTTTACCATTAAGGTTTTAATATTAGGTGATAATTTTACTGAGTTCCGGCGGTTCCACATAATTGTTTAATACATGCGGTGCCTCGTTGAATTCATCAAGTTCATCACCATTATCCCCACCTTGGGCGAGTAGAAAGTATTGTTCGCTTCTCGTCGGCCATAATAAATGTGCCATGACACAGAAAGCGAAACAATCGGCAGAGTATGTTATACCTACAAATTGATTATCACACCATTAGTTAGTTAATTTAATAAATATATGCTTCTCATAGAATCCACAGACACTTACCCAATAATAATTTGAACCTCCAAAGCGCGCTTACTTGTAGCGCTATAAGCGCTATTATTGGTAAATATATAAACCAAACTAACGAGGATGCACCAAAGTGGAGAAGAAAATTCAATTTTTGAGTATTATGTTCATACGTCATAGTATTTCGAAGTTCGTATAAAAACCAGATCATTATAGCGCTTCTGAATAAAAGTATGAACCATCCTGGCCAGGTTTGGTATTCATCAATGTCCTCGACTATATCGACCTCCGTCTACAAATTATTATTCAAGATAAATACTTTGAAAGACTTTTAAATACATTAAAGAATACGTACCATATTCCAAACATATAGCAGAATATGTACAACCCCGTAACATAACCATATAGCAAACACCAAAGGTTTCCACGTTAATTCCATTCGAGTTACAGCCCATCCTTTGGCAAGTAAAAGTAGGAGTAACATAAATGATGCCTATAATGTAAATATTTAATTATTTTAATACCTTATATAAAGATTGCAAGCTTATATATATATATATATATATGAAGGAAGTTAATGATATCCTATTGCCATGTACTGTGCATAGAGAAACGTAGGTCGCATGCGAATCTTTAATTTTGATACTTTAAAAATTCTACCGCTTATTAAACGCACACTTTTCTTACCCGTGAGAGAATATCAAAAATATCGCCTGCAACTTCTAATCGTTCGTAGCCGACTCCGTCGAGAGCAAATTTTAACACGTGTATTAAAATTAAACACACTGCAACAAACTCTAATAATAAGCTAGCCGTAAATAATCGTGTCACAGGATGTTTTTGTAATCTTGCTGCATATAATTGCAGCGGAACTAATATAATATAGCACATAAAGAACAGTAAATATAGTTCTATGGTATTCTGCCTGTCATAGGAGAACTGATAAGTAAGGCTGTTCAGGCCACTAGTATTAGGATTGCCATTTACTAGCCATATATCATACTCTAATACGTCATGCTTGTCATAATATTCCCACTGGCACGTCGTTGCATTTCTATAACATGCTACTATACTCATATACCAAAAACGTGGTTGCCAAAAGTCCTGTATAACATAAGTGAATTGATGTCCCTTTACGATATTCCATATAGAATCTTCGTCTTGACACAATCTTCCTCTAGGACAAGGTATTCTCCTTAAAAAAGAAAAAACTCTGTATAGAATACTGACACCTTCCTAGAATACATGTTACCCGTCGTACACATACCTAAGAAAGTCTTGACCTTCGTCGTTGCAGTTTGGATCGTAAGAACTTTGATTGAGAGTATCAAACATAAGACTACAAGCCATGCTTTTATCTCTCACAGTCCTGTTACCATAGTACTCTAAAAAGTGGCTCCGATCAAGCACGGCCAATGTAATTGGCCTAGAAAAGTTCTTCCTGCTGGTGATATTGCCGAATATATATCCGGACGTATCTTTCTGTCTATGACGATCCGTTTTTTGGAAGCCAAATTTGATCAAGAAACGGAAGAATTCCTTCGTGTCGAAGGTGCCGGTAATGTGAGTGGCTTCGGCACGGTCGAGCTGCAGAAGGACGCAGAAGCCAAGGCAGAAGAAAGCGTACCACCAGCATCGAAGTGTCATGTTTAGGCACACCATCGTGGACTTTGAACGACGTATACCCGAGCAGATGTCAAGAAGCTGAGAATCGTTGTCGTAACCCTAACATGTTTCTTTCACCGCGTACAGCTGTTTCGGAGCACCGCGAGTCACTTCTATCGGCATAAAAACCTTCTCGAGATCGAGTACGAACCTCCTCTCGACATCGTCTTCGTCGTACTCGTATATACGTGAACCGAGGACACACATCACACAATAGCGATAAGTTCAAAAATAACTTAACCACGCTTTTGGTTCGACGTGCGTTAACGAGACACGCTCTCTCCTCAATCGAACTCACTTTTCTTATTGATTTTCCCCACCCAGAGATCGGAAACGTAATGGAGAAGAGAGAAAGTTTCTCTCTCGCCAAACGAGCTCTTCTCTTCTTCCGTCCTTTCCTTTAACCCCCTGCTCGAGATACGCTCGAGAGCGATAAAACTACCGAGCAGTCGAGCTTTCACAGCAGCCGCACGTCAAGATCCATTTTGTCCTTCGCTTTTACGCGCTTACGCTGCTTCGAAGCGCGCAACGCGATTCGACTATCGAATCTCTCTATCTCGCTCTCACGCTCTCTATCTACGATCGTACGGATAACGTGAATTTCGTCGACGATGCGCAATTAAAGCACGTGGGTACGGAGTGACGAGCCTTTGGTTATGACGATATATTCGCCTATCGTCGTGTCGTCGCATTAAATACGGGTATCAAGCGAGTACTGCTACACCTGCGGCATATATACCCAATATCGCTTTGCTATCGTATCTTGATCGATATATTATGCAAAGCAGTGGTTCTTAACCTATGAACGGTCGAGTATTTGCCGGTCGCCATGACAGTTACGTATAAACTGTCTTGAAATTTGTATTAATAATTAATTATTAAATTTGTATCATAATTAACTATGACTTTTTATTTAAACTTTCCAGAGGTACAAAGAATAAGTTTCCATAGGTTTAAATAAATTACAACGTTATTCCATGTTCGTTTGTAGATTTAAATACGAGTTGTAATCGAGAATTGACAAGATGGCGGAAAGGTAAAGATTAAGAACCACTGAATCGACAGGAATCAGCCGAAATATCGGGAGCGGTTTCACATGACGGAACTAGAAACGTGCGGTTCGATACGCTTTGGGACATTTTGAGGTATCGAGGTTATGTCACGTCATAGCCTGCCGCTTCGACGTTTAATGTGGTTTCGCCCATTTCGGCGATTCTTCGACGTCCGACACCGGGCCGCTTTCGTTTACCCTTTATCTCGCCTTTGAGCGGCTTTGAATCGTGCTTCTCTCGATCGTACACGACGTGTTACGGAAGCAACTTCTGGCGAAATCATTTTTGCCAGAAAATACGTGGAAAACCGAAAAGAGAAAAATTCGTTGGAACGAATTTTTTTTTTTTACCAACCACTGTATTTAATAGGCTCGTTGAAATGTCCGTTTTATCGTTTAAATACGATAGAGAACGAGTGTCATGCTCGCAATTTGTTTGAAACGTTAGCTGCATCCTTCTTCCATATTTTGAACCCATTGTATCGGTCAATGGACACCACTGGTCTTCTTCAACGCGATAAGCTTGACACGAGTACGATATAATATTTCGATTTATCTTAACCGATTCTATGGGCGTCCATATATAATCGAACTATCGTGTTACGATATGAAAAAAAAAAAGGATTATTCGAAGCGATACGTCAACGGGATGTAGGCAGAAGGAAAGTGAATGAGAGAGATTGGCGAACAAAGCGGATACACGTACGCGGAATCACGTATTTAAATACTACCGTACGATTTTTCCATGAGTCATTCGTGCCTTTATTATCCGGTTATAATTGCACATTCCCAATAGTTACATATATCGTGTGTGTATGTACGAATATCTCCGATAAATCGACACGATATCGAACGTCAGAGTCGAGCATGTTTGAAATATAAAACTCATTATCGTCGACTCGCGTACTTGGTTATACTATACGAGGTACAGGCATAGGAGCAACGAAAGCGAATAATATTTCGCTAATTAATGCAAACGCGCGCATCGTCATCCGATTTGGTCATTATCAAAACGAACATGCTACATACAAACATACGGAAACATACGGTAACGCTCGCGCACGTCGAGTTGATCCGCGAGACGGCCGAGAGCCAGGATTAAGGACAAAGGGTAGGCGTTGTGAATTATCTCGATTAAAATGTGATGCCGTTGAACCGTAATTTACCTAATGTTGCGGTAATTGAGAAGAGTTCATTCTCTGTAACACGTAGAACGGTGGAGCGAGTTTTAAATTAAATTTTTTTCCCTTGTCTCCTTTCGCTGCCTACGTCCTCCTCCTTCTACCAACCTCTTCCTCGCGTCTTCGGCTACGTAAAGCTCATACTAATTACACTAATGAAGTAAATAGCGCACGTGAAACTGCCGTCACGAGGGATACTTTTTTTTTTTCCTTTTGTATTCTCACTGATGCTATCTAAGGTCCAGCTATGGTAGAATAAATGAACGTTCCCACGTAACCTTTGCTTGGCAGCCTTCTGGTGTTACCCGTCGCGGTGCGTAGATGCGTATGTACTGCCGCTCGTTTATATCGTCCATCCTATAACGTTGAACGTTATTACGCCGCTGACTCAGTTATCTCGTCCGATGGAAAATCGTCTATGAAAAATATGACGGGTCTATGAAATAATACGTTTAAATAACCGTCGGGAAAAAAAAAAAAAATCGTGACATCCTTTCGTGCGATAACTTTCGTTATGTATCATCGAACGTGATCGCGATGCTCCCGATGCGATATCGAATAGAAATACTCTGCCTCTGACACGTATAAATTTATGATAAGATATTACACAGTCTGTGGATTTTGGCGGATCGTAAAAGAAGCGGCAAAACTTGGATAAAAAAAAAAAAAGACGATAACGCTTATCCTAAGCTTATATGAAGCTTGAACGGGTCGACGATCGTAGCTTTTCTCGGACATATATCCAATTTGGTGTATGTATCCGTTTGAAAGGGGTAATTTATGATCGGCGTAAGAAAGGAACGCTTGGAATTAATGAGAAGGAGAAATTTTAACTGGAAATATTTCATACCTTTTATATCGAACTACTTTACTCTCTTCGTTTTAATAAAATTGCTCTTCTTCTATGTTGTAAAGTAGCGATCGAAGAAGAAGCTCTAATAAAAGCAAAAATAAAAAGGGTGGAAAACTCGAATCCGATACTTCTCCCCTTCTCTCGTGTCTAGGGAGCCCCTATTATTGCCGTGTTTACTCGGCTAGTGACTGATAGCTCGAAGAGGAGACCAGGTCAGTGTTGAGTCGGACCCATCGTGTTATCGTCGATCTCTGGTCCACTATGGGAAAGAAACTTGCTATTTAAAATCCGATATTCGTTCGACGTAACGAACGTTCAATGGAAGATCGTGTTTCGCCAGCGAAACGAATGCCTCGTCTTTTTATTTTAATTAAAAATCATTTCAATCGAACGTTTTTTCTTCTCTTCGGTTGTTCGCGCACGCACGAATACCACTCGTATCGATTCAACGCGAGCTTTACTCTTCTTTGCGCGAGAGCGGATACATTTTGTCCGCCATTTCTCACGCGGGATTTGCGAAGGGGTGGTAACCCTCGAGACGAGAGAGAAAGACACTTCGTTCGCGCTAATACTTTTCGTCGGAGAGATTGGAAAATTGATCTCCTCCGACGTCATCGTCGCCGTCGCGATTATCGTCGCCTAACGCGTCCTATTTTCTTTTCCCTCGTCTTCCACCCTATTCGAAAGGGTCCGAAGGACGTAACGATATAAAGCCTTCCCTACTTCCTTCTTGTTTGGATAAACGTGCTGGCACTCGCAGAGAGTTTCTAGAATTTCATAGGATTACAGTTTCCTATGATTAATGACAAAGTTCTATTAGAGTATAACCGTTTTCAACAAACGATTATAATATATATATGCGAGTCTATGCTTAGGTATGTTAGAACTCGAGGTAGTACAACGTACCCTTTGTACCGAGTCTCGAAGTTTTCCACAACGTAGTTACGCATGCTGTCTCTCTCTCTTCTCGATTTCACATTCATCTCTCTATTTCGGCTTTCGAGAGTCACGGTATACCGTCAAGTTTTTGAGATTTCATCGTAGAACTTTAGAAACGCTTTTGGTAGGAAGTACCTTATTTACTATCGGATCGTCGAGATAAAATTCATCCGGAATGGATACGCGCGTAAGATGATTCTCAAAAGCGCGTAGTTTCTCCTAAACGGTGTACACTTTTCGGTTGCTTTTATTATATATATGGGAATTTTAAAAAATGGGAATCAAATGACAAGATCATATCTTTTAACTCGGTCAAAGTTTAACGCAGACTTATGAATAGTCATGTTTTTCAAATTAACGATTCCCTTTGACCCGTGGAACGTGGGTGTGAATTATTGTACGATTTACTTTATCCTCACTCTTTTTCTCTCTCTGTGTTTATGATAACAGGTATATTAATATTTATTTATTGTAATGCGTGAATTACATATGCGTAATATTAACGAGCGTGTAACGCGAGCGTATGCGCTCGTAAATGAGGTTAGAAACGAGCATGGTGATATGTAAATGTCATCTCGTTGTTACGTATACCGCATATCTCATAAGGAAAGTTACGAAGTTTCCTCGTTATTACTATTATGAAAGAGAAAAGCATTGTATTTATATATATGTGCATTCCAAAGATATTTTTTAGTTAAATAGATTTCATTTTTTGTCACGAGCCATATCTATCACAGATCCTATGGGGTACTTTGCGACGATATAACGTGATAATCATTCAAACTACAAAACACAAGGACTTTTTAAACGAAAGTTATGATGACGTACGATCTCATGGACGTTCCAACTCGTGATTCTTCCTTCGGCCAAATTTAATTATATCGCGTAAGAGAGAAATTTTAATCAGTCACGCGTAAGCGCGATACAATTGAATTACGCTCGCTACCGCCGAGAGCGCCGCCCTGCGGTGGAATGACTAAGCAACGCTCGTAGCTGCTATAGTACGGATATCGGCCACTAGATGGCGATTTTCTCATTTTTAACACGGAGGCAATGGAACGTTTCTCGTAAGCACTGTTTTAGGCACCGAAAGTATATATACGATTTTCAAACATTCTCTGTCGTACTTGCTTCGGCAGTACATATACTAAAATTGGAACGATACAGAGAAGATTAGCATGGCCCCTGCGCAAGGATGACACGCAAAATCGTGAAGCGTTCCACATTTTTTGCCAATGTCGACATTCGCGTTAATAAAAATTAATATCGTACTATACATTTTTCAGGAGTTACAATTTTAATTATTCCACCTATTAAAAACCGGTCGACTTTTTTATTAAAAAAAACTCATAAATTTTATTTCTTTTACGTATGAAATATAAAACGTGTGTCCCTTTTAAAATACTTTTTTTCTCTGTTATAATATGCAAAAGAAGCATTAGTTCGGATCATTTTTCCCGACACGCACGATTTCGATAAGACACGTCGGTATCGTTTTACAATTCTCTTGTCTCCTACGGGTCATTTACCGTGGCGGGCCTTTCTCGAAGACGATCGTTATCGCACGGGCTATCGGTCCAGCAACGACGTAGCAACAGCTGAGGATAGACAGGTATAAAGATGAACGAGAAAGAGAAAAGGTATCGCTCACCGGGAGATAACTTGGCTAAAATCCAATCGGGTGGGATGCTGCAACGTGAAAAAAGTAGAAAAATGAAAACGTCGTCTTTGGCTCATAAACCCTTTTCTACCCGTTTCGAATCGGTCAGCTAGACGATCCTACCTTTACGGGTCACCACGAAAGCTTTGTATCTTTGAAAAAATTGCTACATTCTCAGCAACTACGATGTTTTACTCTTTTCGAAAAAATCATGCGATCCAATCAGAACGAACGGTATCGTTAGCTTACCAAATCCTCTCGTCAACCAGCAATGATCCTACCATTTGATTTGATATTTATTTCCGTATTTAGAGCATCGTTCTCCAACCCTGCGGTACTCTTCTCCACGGTAGGCAGCCTCTCTTTCTCTCGACGTGCGAGGATCGCTTAATTAATGCGCGTTCCTTAATTAATTTCCCGTGCGCCGAGGAGCGAGCGTGTGCGTATCCGTAATAATTTTCAGGGGTTACTTTCAGCGCGTCGTGGGATAGCTACTTTTATGACATCATTAATCAATGATGTCGGATGTGAAGTTCGTTCGCTTTATAATTATTTATCTTACACGGTTAAAAACGGCCTCCCAGGATAGATACAAATATCGAGTAAAAATAAAAAGCGTGCGAGCGTTCAATCGCATAACAAATCGGCACGGTAGAAGTGAGAACGTGAGGATAATCGAGTAACGCGATTCTAGCTCGAATTGCGAGTCCTTCTCTCTCTTTCTGTTTTTCCCGAATAAACGGCCCGGGCAACTCACGTTCGTTTCACGAGGGTCTGGTTTCTTCGAAATTGAATTCAGCTCGAATTAGGTGTGGGAGAGAAGAAGAAGGGAGGGATGGTAGTGGAAGCGTTCGTATCGTCGGCGATCCGTAAATTGTAGAATTTTGTCGCTTTCGTGGCACGCTCGCTCGCTGGTTGGTGACTCCCTTTCGAGGCCAGGTCGAAATCTTAATTAAAATCTCCGTCGAAGTATAGACAAATACGTAACCCCGCGAGAGGTGGAACACGACGCACCACGAGACTACCACTCTCTCTCTCTCTCTCTTACCATATTCCACGTCAACGCTTATACGCTCTCACCAACTCACCTACTGGACCACGTAGACACGTAATTATCACCATATCGATTGTGCAATCAATCAACCTCTAGGCCACCTCATCGAGGAGCTTATCATCGTGATCGTGCAAGATCCTAACGCGAAATCCGATATCTATCTCGAGCTGTTGAAGTAACGCCGAGAAATCGACGATTTGGTGGACCACGAAAATAGATAATCGATTCAACTCGTTTTCTGACCGTTTGCAAAAGGATCGGTTGAAAATTCTTGAAAGAGAAACGTTCCGAAAAAGAACTTTATCGCGATTACAGTATTCGAATATTTGACAAAGTTATTCGAAATAAGAGTAATTTAATATATGATTCGAATTCTAAGGACGAGAGAAAGAGATGGGAAAAAACGTCGATCACGTTTCATATCGTTCGTGGACTCTTGACGACTCGTTGACACCTCTCGTAATTGGTTTGTTTGTTTGCTTTTGTATCTGTCGCCGACGGTTATCTCTCTCGGTTGGTAATCGCCACGGCTTTCATTATAATCCTTTAGAAAAAAAAGGTTGGATTCTCGTTTTACATATATCGAAAGAGGGAGAAGGAGTGTGAGACACGGAGAAAGGGGAGACCGATGGTTGCGTGCGTTGGATGCACTTTGCGTGCTTCTCGTCCACGAATAGGAAATTACAGAAGGTATTGAGTCAGATTGCCACTGACGATGAGTGCCTTGCTCGAGTAGTTCGATACACGTTCGAAACTATGTGTACGTGTATCGATGCACTTTCTCTCTCGATCCCCCACTCCTTCAATTTCTCTCTCTCTCTCTATCGTTCTGTCTCTCCGTGTAATACCTACGTTTGAACGGTACTCGCGTGAGGTCAAGAACGGCTGCTAACGATTATCCGTCTAATCGATGCTAAGTCAGTTGCAAATTGCCAAGGATATCGTTCGAGCGTCCCGAGGAGATCGTTCGTGAATTACGGAATGAATTACGGAAGCAATTCTTAATGAACGAGAAGGATACAACCGAGAGAATGAAGGATAGCCGATCGATATCTATCCGATTGGTTGGGTACGCGTATGGAATGCGTCGATAAATATTTGACAGAAAACACTTATAGATACCTCGCTTTTTCTCCTTCCGTACGTTCCACTTCCGCTGTCAGGTTGAAAGGCGAGCCTGCATGGATTAATTATCGATGAACTCGTGCGTATCCACGATTAGGGTGAAAGAAGAGAGAGAATTGGAAGAAGGGGGGAAGAAAACAAGTGGAAGCCGCACAGTTTTCATTTTCGTCTCTTCCGTAATCCAAGTGCTTTAATTTAATCTGTTTAAGATATCCAACACCACGCGAGGGTCGATTGGATCCATTAATGAGATTGTAATATTGTATAAAGGGCGGAGCAACATTAAAATTTAATAAGCGGCCAACGTTTTAATTATTTCTTTCATCATCTCGTAGCGAGAGAGAGTTCGATCTAGGGCGCGTTGGTAGCTCGTTAGTCTAGATATTGTGACGTTCACCGATCGGTAATTGGTAACCGTGTGATACAATTGCTTTCGTTCGATTCGCGTTCACAAACGTTTTTTTTATCGCTTTTCTCACTCTTCGACCGATAAAAACATAAAAGATGATTGACGCGAATAAATCGATCGTACGGTTTCCCCTATTTTTTTCGTCAAGAGGTGGGACGAGAGAGTCGGTCAAGCGTTGCTTCGTTTTAATTTAAACAGCTTTTCGTGTTACCCTTTGGGTATATGTACCTACAAGCATAGATTCGTAGCGGTATGTACCGTCACTCTTTTATCTTGTTACCGGTGTCTCTCCCTCTCGATCTCTACGTAGATTCTACCATGTCCGCATCATACATACATTGCGGTCGAGGATCGTATCATGCACCGCGGCAAATGTTAATAACGTAATTATTATGCCCAGGTATACTCACCGCTCCGTCAGTTCGTTGTACCGTAGTTTGAAAATTGTGATTGCGCATTGGCCGCAGGTGTGCGCTGCATAGTTTCACGACATATGCCGGATACCAGCGATATGTTTCTCGCGTTACGATGGGCGATAGCGGAGATCGAACAGCCAAACTTAAAGCATCATTTGTCTTACGGATTTATCACTCGGCGTTTAGGGCTGAGAGATTTGTCGAGATTTTCCAAGTTAAAGTAGGTAGGAGTATGAGTGACGGAGAATTATCGATATCATACATTTATGTGGATCGTTTATTAAAATTATTTAAGGTTATTCGATAGATTGTTCTTTTGGCTTTTAAACGAGCCATTGATCGTTAAAATCGGACAAGGATAACGGTGCTCGGGAGGTCCCAAGCATCTTGAAACCAGCACGTGGTTGCACTGGCCAGGGGGTTCTGCTCCATGGACCTAGGGTGAGAAAGCTTTACTTTTATGTCATGAAATGTTTAGTTTTTGAAATATCTGCTATTTTTTAATCATAAGTATCTTCCTTGGGTGCAATCAAATTTTTGGTATAATTTTCGACACAGCGAGAGCTTAAAATGTGCGAAGATGCATACTAAATGATTTCCTAATGGCAATCCTTATCCGATTTTAATATATGATAGCTCGTTTGAAAGCTAAAGAATTGGATTATGAGATAGCTTTAATACAATTTTCCTCAAAAATTCATTTAGATATTAGAATTGTGTTTGAATAGTTTAGACGTATTTTAATAAAAAAAACTGTTATCAAAATTATGTTCGATCCGTATTCTAGATTTATCTTTTACCTTCCGAATGAGCTATGGATGATTAAAATCGGTCAAGGATTACGACCAGGAGAGTAATTTTCGTGTAAGTATGCATTTCGTGGAACGTTGCTCAGGGGATCTCAAAGATGGATACACTGGGAAAAGAATGTCCTAACCATAATCCTTGGCCGATTTTAGTAAGAAATGGCTTGTTGGAAAGTTTAAAGATCAACCTATCAAAATACTCTCCAAAGAATATTCGAAACATTTTATACTGTCCATAAATAAATTGACTTTTGTTAAGATATAGGTAATGAAATGTACTAGTCAAGATAAACACAGATTAGAGGACCCTCCTTCGATTACGAGGTATTCGAGCTTACGTCTGCATTCTAAGAAATGCTGGATTGAATTTTGACTATAAAGAAAACGATTGCTTAAACAAGATATTAGATAGGATAACAAAGCATCCATCATATCCTTCCGACATCTTGATCATTTAGCTTCCAAACATGCACTCGTTCATTAACACCAGCGATGATTTCGTCTAACAGCTCGTTAATCCCGGAAAGGGGTAAAATCTTGCTCCGAGGGTAACCAAAACGGCAGGTAGTCGTCTCTCCTAACGGGGTAGGCAGGCTTGAATCGAGTCGGTCGTTCCGGGTACCGACACGTACACACGTATCTGGCAATCAATCGATCTGACTGTGATGGGTTATTAATTATCCGTGTATATTCCCACGCGCAACGCCGCAAACGAGCATCCTACTGGAGCCTCCTGACAACGGATCGCCCAGCAGAATATTGCATTACGCCTTTCCCGTACGAACGCGATAAACCACGGCCTTAGGAAGAGGAGGGAGGGCCCGATCGTATTTCGATTGAAACGTTAAAACCTGAATGAGATTCTACGGGTATCGATCCCGAACTCACGACACCGAAGTACTACCAGCGTGCATCGATATTATTGGCGTCAAGGCTGAAGCCGTTCCACGTCTTCGAATATCTTCGTACTCTCTCCCTCTCTTTTGCCCTATACCGTATTACCAGTCTACCCTGGCTTACGTGAGAAAATCGAGCTCGTTCCTCGTAATAAGATAACGATATCGTCCTGTCGACGGGCTGGATTCGTGCAGCTCCACCGAGCGGAGATCGATGCTTAAGTAGAACGGCTATCATTTCCCGATGATTCTGACATTTTTTTTTTGCTCCCCCTTTCTTGTAGACAATCTTTATAGGTACTAACGGATAACATTTCTGCATGAACGCTCGCGGTTACGCGTAGCTACGGGAAGAGTTAGATTTATATGATTATATCATTAGAGAATTATCGCTCGAAGACGACGGTTCTTCCCTTGAACAATTTTTTCTAATGAAATAATACTCTACTTTCATAGTCACCACTGATCGATTCAATAAATTATTAATACCTTCGAAAGATCGACGTTAAATTCTAGAGTACGGATCACGGCTCGTCTCGCAAATTCCCCATGTAAGATTAAGAACACGCTCGAAACCAGAATCGATATCGCTTTATCTTCTTACGAGTTTACGGCGGCTGCCACGGGAGGGGGGATTCCGGTAGTTCATTGAATAGGTTGACTTATGACATCGATATCGGATTCAGTCACTTCGGCGAAACTTCTACGCGCGGTAACTCGAGAGAGAGAGAAGACGTCTAGGTGTTACGTTCAAGGGAGTATATACGGATTTCGCGCGATGTATCTTCTGGTGGAATCCCGGCGACACGCAGGTGCGAGGAGAGTATCTCGGCTTCTTTGTCTTCCAAGTTTGAACTTCCGAGGGTCGAGATCAGATATGGTGTACTTGGATCAAGCTGTCGGATGCTGACACTTGATTAACATATATTTTCAGGTCGAACGAAGTGTTCGAAATTAACTCGAATGCTAAATGTTGTATAAATTAAATTTAACGTACAAATGCTTCCAACAACATGTTAAAACATGGTTCCCAAAAGCTCGTATAAAACCATGTGGAAAAACTAGCATTCGTCCCACGTACGAATAATCGACGAGAGAGCGTATTTCGTCGAGCGTTGTTTGCATATCGGATACACCATTTTATTTTTTTATCTCTTGCAGAGGTTAGCCCTCGATAATCGTCACGCGAAGAAGAAAAATTGCGGTTCGCTCTCCGAGTTCTTCACAGTGACGCTGGGTGACGTTGCTAAACACGAAATTTTAACCACGTAACGCGTTGATATCTTTACAACGGTAACATGGTTCGTGACAAGCTAGCGAGGACAGCTTAAAAAAAAAAAAAGAATGAATAAATGGAAAAAAGGACACTGAGACAGACCGGCGATCAATGCGAACGCACGGTTCCCGAACAAACGAATCTCGGTCACGTTTTGTCCACGAGTTCATTCCGGTAATGAAACCGGAGAATCTCGAAAAATTCAAATCGCGAAGGGAAGAAAAAGGACAACGATCGGAGGAGAAAAGACACGAGAAGACAACGACGACGCTTTCCGCGTCTCGGTTTTATCCTTTACTTCGATAGAAAGTCTCGTACGAATCGGGGGAAAAGGCGAAATTTCATTGGTATAAGTTTTGGAGTAACGAAACGAGGAAGCGAGAGGGAAACGGCGAGGGTGGTTTTCTCGTTGAAATAAAAAGAGTGCGGGAGCAAGGGGAGTATCGTGTTCCAGATATTTCATATCGAGCTCTCGATTTCTAACCCGATCTTATTACGGAACTGAAACTCTTTGCAAAACAACGTTCGAGGTATGACCGAAAAAAGAGAGATACGTAAAAACAGAAGGGATGGTCCTAATAAAGTCTCGTTTCGAAGTTTCTCTCGTCAGAGAAAATCTCGCGGGAGGGTAAAGTATCTCGTTATCGCGAATCGTAGAAAAATTTCCTTTCGGGCGATCGTGTTTTGCCCTCTCTTTCTCGTGCCTCGACTACGAAAGAGATCGGTCGTCGACGTTTCGCGAGATCGATCGTACGATAAAACCGGGGCTCGAAATCGTGGCGTCGGTAAAGCCACACCGTGTTTTACGATGTCAGTCCTTTCGTTTCCCTCTCTCTCCCTTACTCTGAATTTCTTTTTAACTCGTGGGGTGCTCTCGAACGTCCAAGTTTGCTTCGTAAATTTCAAACCAAAGGTCCGAAATGTAAAAGTCAGGAACCCGGAAGAGGCGCCTAAAGGAGGGTGGGAAAAGAAAAACCGAAGTATCATCTGGTGGAACGTGTTTCCGAGTCGTCAAAAACGCGCCTTCGAGTCGCTTCTTTACCTCGGAACGGAAGCATCAGCATGAATTGCGAGAGAAGGTATCTCTCTTCGGTATAATGTATATAAGCCGGTGCGAGGATGTGCGATGATTCACGAGGGGAGCCATCGTGAGATATCGTCGGTAGACTTAAAAATAAAGCGGTTATTTTACTATCTACGCCACGAACGAGAGAAAAAGAGACAGGGAATGCGAGAGGAACGCATCTAATTAGCTTGGAAAGACGTGTCGAAAGGGGAACGAGTTTAAAACGCGCTTGGAATGACTCCTCGGAGTCGTCTCGTTCGCTTTTATTAGGAGGGAGTTAAAAAGGAGTAAAGAGAGAGAAAAAGGCGAAAAAAAAGGATACAGAGATGTCGCGTAACAAAGCCACCCCTAAAAATTCACAAACTAGAAATCTCATACCTTGAAAACGAGTTAATTGTGTAGCCAAAAAACAAAAAAAACTTTCACCACAGTTTAGAACAAAGCGTAAATCCAATTTATCGCTATCGACATATCGAGCGCTAAAGACGAATGCGCGTGTAGAGAAAGGTACGATTTATATCCTTTGTAGCGATCATCGGTGGGAGAAGGAGGGGAGAGAACAAAGCCATTATTTTCTCGCGAATTAAAAGGGAGATAAAAGGAAAATAGTTGGAGGTATAAGCTAGCTAGACTGTAAAAAGATCAGAAAAAAAAGAAAAAAATTGAAAGAAAAATCGATATTTTTCAGTAGGATATACACCTAGAAGAAAGATAGACACGAGAGTACTCGTAGAGCATCGCCGATGATTTTTCTCACGTCCACGTCGTCTCTTGGTCGTCCTGGTCGCGTCTCTGCTCGACGATGCGTGCGCAACCGAAGCGAGGACGCTCCTGGGGGTTGGTACAGCCGCAGTCGGTGGGATGCTGCTCGTACCTAACGCTCGGAGAACTTCGGTCAGAGTCGGCTACCTCCGTCGATCTCTGCGGGGGCAGAGGCCTCCTTCCCTTCTCGAGGCCGAGCACCACCAGTGCTCACACTCCCGCGTAGGCGAGCGGCGGCGCATACGCGTTTCCTTACGCGACTCCGTACGATTGTTACACGCGCGAGGTGCATCGTGTCCCGAGGTTTATTCGTTACTCTATCGTGGCTTGTCTTCTCTTCCTTCGAAGTGTGTTTTTACGAAGAAGGAGAGAGAGTGCGAAAACGCATATTCGTTGAGTGACAACAAACGTGAATCAAATAAGAGGAAGAGGATTACGAAAAAGATCATTTTCGTGAAACGCGATGACAAGGTTCATACTTCGAAGGATTTCGTTCGTCGACAGACAACCTGCACGTCGTTTTTGAAAGACAGCGGTGTGCTTCGTTTGATTTCTAAAGGTGAACAGTTTGATAAAGGTGATAAGAGAGACTCGGTGTCGTAGATAAATGAGATCGAGTATCTATCGTGAGAATGGATTTCTGACGTTTTTCAAATTTTACGAACACGGACGAATCCGTCGCGAAGTAACCGTTTTAATTCGATAAATAATAAAATTGTGTAAATTGAACGTGTGATAGAACTTTTTAATCGTGAAGTGTCGTTTTGTTACTTTGTAACGTTTTTTATTTCGAGGAAGATCGAAAATTCGCGATACCTAACCTACGTTCGGCGAAATTTATTCGCGAACGAAAAAACGTCTCTTCGCGACGAAGCTTATAAGGTATTTCCAAGTATTCGAAATGCTAAGTAGCAAAAAGTGAGCAGAGGTTCCTGGAATCGCCAACCGTTTTTGAAGAGTAAAAACGTATCGTTCGTTCGAGAAAAAAAGTCGCCCGGCGATTGGCCGAAGAAACATCGAACGTTATTCGAAGAAAACGTCGCGGCCAATAAAAAGCTTTCTTCGCAGGGGGTCTTGGCGCGTGGTTTTCGTGGAACCTTTTTAACCTACCAGTGCTTCGCTTTTTCAAGGAAATCGTTCGGCAACGCGTTTCAACGTGCGAAATCTTCGGCAGAGAAAGAAGAGACGTTTTTTTCTTTCGTACGAAAGGAAGACGTGCGCGCGAGAAAGACCAAACGAGCGTGGTAAACACGCCCATAAAGTGGAACGGGAGCGCGCGGCCGAGGTGGATCTTGTATTTGGTTGGCAGTAGGACATTGGCGGTCGCGACGTACGGTCGTTCGAAGTACGGCCGATTTCAAGATCGATTATCGAATCGATTTTTCGATAATATTTCTGTGTTCGTGATGCTACCTGTGCGACGATCAAACCAGTGGTATATTCATCGACAATTTGGATATTGATAATAAATATTAATCGAAGGAATCGATATCCTTCGATGCGTGCATCACTAGCGAGGACTCGATTCTTCATCGTTTCTTCGCGATTTCGTCGAATGTGAGAAGAAAAAAGATTTTGTGCGCGCGTGACTCGTTCGAAAAGAAAATCAAAAAAGTTCGTAACGTGAAACGTCGTGCGGTTTTCTTCCATCGAGGAATTTCGTGCTCGTCGATGTGCTCCTAGTGTTTTCTTCCAAAATTTTTCTTTCTGGACCAGAAGCTCAACGATCGGTACACCATGCCGTCGACGAGGATCCTCGTTTTCTTCGCTCTTTGCATCACGCCCGTCGTAAAAGGTTAGTTCATGCACGCATATTCTACCAAACGGATCGATTTCCAATTATTTTTATATTTTGGGGGGAAATACTGATAATCCAAATTGGCATTAGGTTATGTCTACGATCGATCGGTGATCTATTCGCAAATATTGGTCGATAACGATCGAAAAAAAAAAAAATAGCAGCCAGAAATTCCAGCAAATCGAAGGTTTACATAGTTCGAATTTTCGAATTATCGGCTTCCGAAATTTCCCTGGAAATCGCGTGTTTGACCTTTCATGATCGAAAAGTACAACATTCGTTGGTGTTACTCTCTATCGAGCTTTTCATACGCACGGTACAAATCCATGCTTTAAATAAAACTTTACTTTGCACGCATTTTGGTATTAAAACGTTGAAATCGTTGGTGGATCGAGTCGTAACGAGTGGAATAATGGCGCGTTCGCGCGAATTACGGACGTTTCCTCGATGTTCGCGGAAAAGGGAGTTCCTATATATCCTGAGTGTAAAAAAAAACGTGATGGTCGTACGAAAATTGGTAACATGATCGTGCTGGAAATCTCGGCGTCGATTAAAAGTTCGTCGCGCGTCCAAGCTCGTGAAAAAAAAAATGAAACGAGCTCGTAAGAAAAGAATCATCCCTTTTCGTATCGTCGTCGTCGAATCGATTTGCCTTCTATCCGCGTGTACGATCGAATATAGGTACGCATAGTATAGCTGTATATAGATATATACGAGAGAAGGTTAAAGCGAGAGCCGACGGCTCATGGATTTTTACATCTTTGCTCCTTCGTTGAAACCGCGCTCGACCTCGACCGTCAATCCGATTGATTTCTTTTCAAAAGCTTTCCATCGTAAAGGGGTTGGCGCGAGTAACGAGCGTTTTAACCCGTACCGCGCGTCGATCCTCTATTCGATTATAAATACGTTCTTTTCTTTTTTTTTTTTTTTTTTAATCGAGAGTCAACCACGTTTAATCGAGTCACAGTCGGTCTTCGTTCTCTTATTTTCTTTTCTCGTTTATACAAAAAACCTTTAGTCCGAACTCACATAGGAAACTTTATAGAGATTGATTTGTCTTTTAACGTTGGATACTGTACTTTGAAATATAACTTCTCGGACCTTATATGTACAGTGGTCGACACGAAAAGTCAAATCAGTCGGTAAAATGACTGCTCGTGTGAATTTAGTCTTATAATCGAGGAAAAGAGGCCGTAGGTACGTATACCTAGTGCAACAAGAGCAACTTTGGTGAACCGTTTCACAAAGACGTCACGTTGTAGAAGGGTTTCTTTTGGAAGCATTTTCTCAGAAACTATTACGTCTAACAAGGTGCAGTTCTTTTCTTCTTACCTTACCATGATATTTCCCGGGAAGCAGACGGAAAAGCACGTAGTGGGATTATTATAAGAACACTTTACTCTTGCTCGGATGCTTTGTTTCTTGAGGTCGCTTATTTAGAAGCCTACCTATCCTATAACGATTACGATCTTACCTTGCGTTTTTAGTTCGTCTCGAAATGAAAAAAGCAGAAATACAGACCAAAGTATTTCATTTTACGTATAGATATTCGAAGCAGCAAAAAGCAGATGGTTTATATCGTTTTGCCTTATATCCACGGATACGTATCAACGTTTGTAACGAAAAACGGTTTGCATCGATAGGAAAAGAAAAAAAAAAAAAATGTATCAGCAAGGGCAAAGAAAAGAATATCCGAGTAACGATTTTATCCGAATTCGCGTGGAATATCAGCGCTAACCGGTACCGTCGTATATGATTGAAATGTTTTTGACGAATGCGCTTGGAGAAAAACGCGAGATAAATAGAGATGGAAAAAAACGCATGCGCAAGTACGATAGAAATTTTCTCGTCGAAGAATTCGGCAAAGTTCGATTGTGTATTCGGTATCTGATAAGCCAACGATTTCGAAAATACGCTTTCCCGGCTATTCGCGGCAGGTTAGCACCGAACCGTGTCTAGGCGGATAAGCGTTGAAACGACGCGCGCTAGATTTTCGGACGATTTTGCGTGCGTGCGTTCCCGAAGCCCGGCTATCGCTCCAACCTATATATATATATCTATATCTATATATCTATATAACAGAGAAGCCAAAGAGGGAACCCTCCAAATCTGCTTGCAAATGAGTGCAGGAGACCGTGTCGGTGGGACCCTTTTATCGCGAACCAACAGATCCTTCCTTTTTCCTGAAACGAAGTTAACGATTTTTTTTTTTTTTACGAAAGATCCTTTCTATTCTATTCTTTTTTTTTCGTTCAATAATCACCATGGTTACGTTCGAAATCGATCGATTAGTCAGTTTCCTCGTACTTTATCGAGATAAAAAGTTTCAATTATTTTTCTTCCTTCTTTTTCCTTCTCTGTCTTCTTTTTTTACGTCTCTGCATCGCCGAGTTCATTCGTAGGAAATCGTTCGATGGTTTTCACCGGTGTTCGAAAGTGGTACTCGACCGCGCTAAACCTTCTTTGTATCTACGATTTACAAGTATGTACCTGCGTTTAATTAAATGACCGGTACGGCCGTGAAACGAATTATATGCCCGCCGAACGACTCGCCCGAATAATTGCAATTACACCGATTAAATCGAACGTCCGACCTGCAGCAGCAGGAAATCGAACGAGCATAGTTTCGCGCGCATATACTCTCTATCTCTTACTGTCTCTCTCATTCGTGGAATTATTCGGACGAATCTCGATGTTTCGGTGATACATGATTCGATTTGACCGACTTTATCCATCCAACTGCGATCCGTTTTCCTGCTGTCCTCTTTTCTATCTCTCTCTGTCGCACGCCTCAAGGGGGATGAATGACATACCTGAAAAAAAAAGAAATATGTTTGTCCTGAGCGAACGCGAATATAGCTAGAGCGTGCATCGATCTTCTTCTCCACTTTGTCGCGACGTAACGAGCTATTTGTCAGGCTCAAAAGGATTTTTTAAATTTGATCAACTCAATTCTATTCTCTCAATCGGTAATAAGAATAATTCATCAAAAGATCGAATTACATGCTTGTAACTCGCCTACCTGGTCAGGCTTATTTATGTATATAGGCGCGTAAATGACGCGACAGGTGCGAAGCAGGAAAGTTCCTAGCCTCGTTCGACGGCTGTTTCTCTGGGTTAGTTGCCGTTAGTAGGAAAACGACTCGCGTGCCGGATAATTTAAGTCTCCCACGAAAACTTCCTACTTCTCTCTATGCATGTATGCATGTAATACGCTATGCTAAATTCGAGAAAATCTCAACTTCACGATCGCACTTATCATCGTACCTATTCGTTTGAACGTACACGCTTGGACCTCAGTCACACCACGTTTCGAGATTCCACTACGAAATCGTACCACTCGCTGTCCTGATGGTGCGACTTTAATATCCTCGCAATCCTGTGACCCAAAGCACTCGACCCTTTACGCGATAACGCGTCCATTTCGAAGCAAGTTATTTTAATAATGCATGTATGAGCTTACCTACCGTCGAAGGTCCAATAACCGGGACATTAATTATATACGTTTTCATTACGGTTCATTAGAGAAGATATCAGACGTGATTGACCTTTAAAAGAAACCTATTTGCAAATATCACCAATTGTGATCATGATTTAACGCAAAATATATATATTTGTCGAATTGCTGAATATTTTATTAATACATTCAAAGTCACTGACGTCGATTTGTCATTTCGAAATTTGCTTATAAGTTAACATATACAGTAATATATTTTAATTTTCACTCAGATTTTAAAACTAGAAACCTATTCATCTAGAGACTTTTGAAAATTGTGAACAGCATCCAGCTAACAATTTTAATAATATTGATGAGCATCCTTTGAAATAATTCGTCATTTAACACGAAAGGAATTCATGTTAGGACTAAAACCTCTTAAGAACGTAATTACAAAACTACCCTTAAACTTAATAACACTGATCCTCCACTCATTTACAAGTGTCTTAAATGTCAAAGAATTTCCTATCGTGGCACAGCACGTGAGTGGCAAAACGATGAAGGAACGTAACGCGGCATTGTCCTACGGCGGGCGTAGTCTCTCCCATTTAGAATAATAATCCGCGAGCACACGAGTGTCGGTAACTATGAAGGGTGACTATGAAGGGAATTTAAAGGCTATGTCGACGCATTAACGGGCCATTCGTCCGCACGTGCGTTCACGCGGTTACGCGAATAAAGTGGTCTGGATATGTGGTTATTACTACCACGGTATACGTATCTGGATTTCCGAGTACCGTTAAGATGGAAAATGACAGACATAGAGAGATAGAAAGGACAGGCTATCTCGCATACCAGAGACAGAACTAATTGAACGCGTTGCTTTTCCATTATGCAACCATCCTGCACACGTATATACGTAACACACCAACACTTATTTAGTTAAACGCGTCGATTTTCATCCAACTCTGTATTTTCGCGGTTTCGAGGGACACATCCGTAGATTCTTGCGTGTTGGCGGTGCGCGTTTCTATTATTCTCGACCGTCGTCTCGGTTGTTCAAAGCTGCATTTTGAACGATCGTGAAAAAGGTAAGTGGTCTGCGGACAGCTCGTCTCACCGACGTAGAAGCTCATCCTATACTCAAGCCACATACAAATATACGTTAAACTTATACGTGTACTACTATATTTTCGACGTGGAAGACAAACTATGTGTGTGTGAGACAGAAAGAGGGAGGAAGAGAACGTGCTGGCAATGCACTGTCTCGATTTCAACCTGGAACACGTTATAATACGTTTCTCTCTGTCCTGTCTATCTTTCTTCCTTCTATGATGCTCTCTCACCTATGTACGTGATAGCGTGCACGTAGGTGGCTCTTTAGGTTCGCCCGTTTCGCATAAAATTTCGTTCTTTGAATATCCATATCGAAAGTACGTTGCTGCTGCTGCTGCTAGCTCGTCTCGTCGCTGTTCAGAAGGCACTCGGGCTTTTCTTTTCCATCCTTTCATCTTTATCGCCAAAAGCGCGGCATACCGACGCGACGCACTTTCGCGGAAACCTCGACCGTTTTTAATTTTCTCCATTTTCACCGCTCGTTCGCGTCTCGTTTTTTGTTAAATACGTGCATGTCTCTACGTGTATATTATCTATATCGTTGAACGTCGCGACGTTATGAACTCCGTGAACCCACCACGGATTAGTTCCGTGACGAAAAAATGGTTTATCTTCCCTCGCAATTGCGATATATATCGAAAGGAGATAGAAAGGAAAGAGACGAGGCTGGTATTACGTTTTCACCCTTGTTTTCTATTGTCTCGTAACCTTACCGATCGATAACGTATCGTACATATCTACGTAGGTATGTACTCTTTTCCCTACTTCGACCGAGTCACGATTCGCGTCTGTTTTCGAATAATTTCGAATAAGACTTTGGTACAGGATTGCAAGATTGGGTTTTTTTTTCATTATTGGTGAAGTTTTGGTGAAAAAAAGTAAGATGGGGAATTTTTATGGTATAATGAAACAAATGGTGCGAATAACATTGACATTTAAAAATCACGTCATTCTAATTACTTTATAACCTCCCCCCCCCACTTTACGGGGAAGTTGGAAAATCTCAACGTATCTTATCTTATGTGTAATTTTGTATTAGGAATTGTTTTGGGAAAAACAGTACCAAAACAAATCATTTTAGGAAAAAAAAATCTTATCCCCCCGTAACTTTACGGGGAAGTTGTAAAAACCCGGCGTATCTTATCCTAAGTGTAATTTTTCTATTAAGAATTGTTGAAAACACATAACTTTGGGGGATAAAAAATAAGATTTGGGGCAAGAAATCGCATCTACCAACCCTACTTCGGTATATGGACATAGATACGCACACGTGCATACGTGCGTTTGCGCGTGGACTCTTTCCAACTGTGTCGCTCGATTAAATATTTATTAATCGTTCTCGTTGAACAGGGTATATTGAAAATTTTGTCGCGATAATTTTAACGAGGATTCTGTATCTCTCTTTCTCCCTTATGTATGGATTATACTTTTGAAAGAGCGAATCGATCGGCGAGAGAGCGCGTGGACCGATGATTGAAAATTGCTCGCTTGAAAATGAAGTACAAATTGGTAGAAAATTTTGATAAACGAACGCCCGCGACGAGACCGTTCAACCCGAATGGGATACACATATATGAGTGAAAAAAAAAAAAAAGAAAAAAGTTTCGAGCGAGCGTGGGAAGGCGAAAATTATTTTGTATCTATAAAATAATATTGGTTAACGCACCGTTGCGTATCAATTTCTTTCTTTTACTACGTTGCTTTTAATCCTTCGAACGTGTGCCTCGATGACGCAACGGGAGATAGGGTACCAAGAAAAATTGATTTTTGCGAGGGACCCAGTCTCTCCCCTAGGATTACGTCGAAGAAATTCTATTCGATGGATATCCGAGTACGGAAAGGACACGGGCGTGGTCCGAGCTGCCACACAAAGTATAAGGGACACGTATGAACGTTGGTACGTAGAGAGGCTGCCATTGGAAATCGACACTTGATCTCGAAGGTAGGTGTCGGGGTCTGCAGCTTTCTGGAAATTGACCCTAGGATTTCTCGAAAAGAAAAGACCATTCGACGTGACCTTCTCTCGACTATGCGTTTTCTCGTAAAAGAGAAAGAGAGGATATGAGTGAGTTAGAACCAGTGAGAGAGAAGGTAGCAGAGACTCCTACCCCTTTTGCCTGCTTAATTTCGTGCGGTTTATTTTAATCGGCTTACGCGAAATTCATCCGTCGAGCATTCCATTTCCCTGGGGATAGGGTAACAACGTAAGGTGTTTCCAAATAAAATGCTAGAGATCTGTCTAGTGCGTGGAACGTATTCGGCGATACGTCCAAGTTAAAGCCGATTATATTTTTTTAAAAAGGAATAGCGACAGGGTGATTCGACCATTTTCCTCTTCTCTCCGTCGTGTCAATCGAATTTCCAACGTTTAAAGAAGAAGCATCGAGGTTTCAGTCAAAGAAAAATTATTATAATTCCGGTCAATACCGAACAGATATAATATTGTTCACCATTTGTTCGAATACGTCATCGATTTGTCTCCGTTCTCGAAGCTTTTTATTCCTAGTTGACGGGTAAGCGAGTTTTCCTCGAGATAAAAGAAAATATTGTGCCGTTTCGAAAGAGAAGGAGATACGAACACGTCCCGTCGATATTCTTCCTCGTTTGTCAAATACGTCGTCGGTTTAACCGCGATCTCGTTGGCTTATCTTGGATTCAATGAGCATGCCAAAGCTGCCGTAACGTCCCGTGTTCTTTGGGGTTGAAGTCGAGTAAACTATCGAGTTCGCGCTCTCTTCGCTCGGTCTTGTACGCTAGGGCTTTATGTGCCCTAGCATTTGTTTGCACGGCTAGCACATTTCGTTCTGGAGAGAGTTCGACCAGCCACTGGCTGGAAAGATGTAGTTATGCGAGGCTCTTTTCCTGCATAACGTATGCAGCTAACTTTCGTAGTGCCATCCTCGCGTCACGGATTCCGAACTCACAAATTTTCCGAACTTGGCCATGTAAGCAAGCCTTACGAAAAGTTTGACCTCGAAAGATTGACCTTTTAACATATCGATATACTTGAACTCGATAGATGTTCCTTGGAATAAATATGAATTTTAAGGCCTCCTAAATGCTTTGTTAGAGGTTTGAGATTAAAAATAAAGCTTATATGGAATATATAGCGAATAAACTACGTTTTCAAACTCCAAGTGGCTGTTTTGTCCGATTTTAACAAGTAGAGGGTCAAAACGTAGCTTATAAACTTCGTTCAGACCTACAATTGTAGGTATTAGTAGGGTCAAACCGAAGTTTAGATCACTCATTAAACTTTGATTTGAACTAAACCTACCACAGCATCTCATATGGTGAAAGTGAGTCTTAATTCGAGCTGCATATAGAAACAACAAATGAAAGTAAACTTAGGTTAAAATTTCGACTCAAGAAATAACTAGATGATTTTCGACATTTCCAATCGATAGGTTCCCGAGAAAGAGATCATTTTGCTCTATCTAGAAAACGCGAGTAGGGTCGATCACGTTGTCTCGACGGATACCCGGAACGTGTCGTTGGAGTCTGGTCGCGTGGTCAGGTGAATGGACTCACGTTTTACCTCGTTGAGATGCAGTCGCTGACGTATCCTCGGCTCCGCTTGGATATCCGCTTCGTGACGGTTTACTATTACTAGTAGGCTTGTGCGCTAGCTCGCACGGCCGTTCGACTTCTCTTCTTCCCGTTTCCGCGACGATAAGGATGTCCTCTTCCGCAAATCACAATGAAAAATAGCGCGCTCCAGCCCGGTCTCTATTGCGATTCCACGCGAATCGATTCCTTCTTTTCGTGCTTGGAATCGGGGTGACCCACCCATCGACTACCATTCGACCTAGGATCTTTTATTATCGGGTAACTGGAGAGATCAGAAATGAATATTTATAAGATGGCGAATCGTGACAAATTTAGCTACGAATTATCGAAGTTACGGGTATTTCAAAAATGAAATTCAAATCTAAAAAAAGAATCAAAACCCATTTAATTTATTTCAAATAAAATCCTGGAGTAAATCTAAAAATTCTAACGCGAGAGTGGCCTGGGTTAAAAAACCTGGGTGGCCTGGGTTCACCAAAAATAACAACGATAGGTACTTCTCGTTTCATTTTGGCTTATCTAAACGACGAAACGTTCCCAGAGTCCCTTTTAACTTCGAACATCTTCGTCTCTAATGCCAACGACGTTAAAATTGTCTAGTAAAATGTCAGAGAGAGGGTAAAACGCATAAGGTAGTGAAAGAGAGAGCGCAACCACGCGAACGATCTTGCATGGTCGGCCGAGCGCATCTTCAAAACATAGGATCGCGAGGGGCAAGAAGTCGGAAAACTCCTTTGGATTCGGGCCAGGCTCGATTGTCGTGCATCCGCACGGTGTGCGCTCGAGATACCACCGCGGAATTATATGGAAGGAGGCCGAAGAGAGAGAAACGGAAGGTTTGTCCGCGGCAGAGTCACCCAGAAATCTCACCTAACCTCCAACGTTATCGTTGCCGGCTATGAAATCGCCAGCACCCTTTGCCACGACGACAAACGACGCGAATAGTTTGCATTCCAACCGGCCTCCCTCAAAATTACGGTTTAATTTATGATCACGATTTCCCTCGTGACATCGATCTCGTCCGGACCATACGAACATTTTTGCAATTTTATGCCAAGTGACGGTTCACTCTCGATATTCATTTTGCACGTCTTTACGAATTTCTCGATCTCGGAACAATTTATTTCTATTACGTAGGATACTCGAACGAATGCGTCAAGCTCTTGGTGCCGCTTGATGTTTACGGTAAAAACTTGGAAAGTTGGTAGCTCATCGGGATAGAGTAAAAAGTCGACACGTCGGGTGAAAGAAAAATGGTAGATCGTCCGAATAAATTTTTCAAAGGTTGAGCTTGCGAGTGTCATTAATAAAAAATGATCTCTATCTCATTCTCTCTTTTCGTTTCTCTAGACCGAGAAAAGGGCAGATTGCTTCTTCTTCGTCCTCGCAAACGGATTTCTCAAAGCTGTCGTGCCTCCCAATGAAGAACGAAATCCCGTTTATAAAGTAGAATTACGCTCGCTCTCGAGTCTCCAAAGGGAGAGAACCGCCTGGAGTGTCGTAGTCTCTCTATCGTCTAAATGTGTAGATATAGGTGTGTGTATATACTACAGAAAAAGGAAAATGCGTGCAGGAGGTTCTTGAGAATCGGAGGATCCAAAAGGTGCGACCCTTCGACGCTACGATATCTCGGGAGCCATCTCTTTATGTTCGCGCTTTCTACAAAATACGCATACGTATAGGAGAAATCGTAGTGCATAAACGAGCGTGAAAAAGAAAGGACATCATATAAGTACCCGTATCGCGCGACAATGGAAGCCAGTTTTCGTACTTTCCGTCTCTCTTTCACCGTTGTTCGAGGTAAGAATACGTAGACTGCGAAACAAAAGGTAGGTATGGATGAAAAAGAGAAGGAAAACGGAAATGTGGGAGTGTAGACGAAGACGGAAAAGAACGGTACGAATGCAACGAGGGTTGTTATGCATGGGGTTGGATCTCAGACGTTCCGCGACGAATCCATGAAAGCACACATATACACGCAGTGACGTAGAACGATCTCGAGTTTCTCGCTCTTTCGCCTATTCTCTTTATCCTTCTCTGCTTTCTATGTTCATGCTAGAAAGAGAGAGAGAGAAAGAGAGAAGAAGAAGCTAGAGAGATAGAGATGTGCTGGCAGTCTCGGAATATGCGAACGCTTTTGGCGCGACAGCCTGGCTCTGAACGTTTGTTGTCTTCCTCACCTTCCTTCTCTCTCTCTTACTCGTTCACATCGAGAAGCAACTCTCATCCTCCGCCCGCAGAGATCCTTCGTCCCGGCACCGAGCGACGATCCTCGGTGCGGAAAGCGGACTAAGTGGAATGGCAGGACTGCGAGCGCCAAATGTCTTTGTTCCTCCGGGCGCGAAGAGGGTTCCGTTGTAGAGGGGCGAAGAGAACCAAGTGGACAGATTGCAAACGATACGATGACGACGCTGCGCTGCTGCTGTTTCCTTCCACCCCTTTCGTTTCTAATTCCACATCCCTTCTACCTTTATATACAATATTTTTATTTTTACGCACTGTTTTTTTTTTCTATGTTTTATTTTCGGTGATTTGGATTCGTTGGATCACAGTTTTCGGAGGAAACGATATTGTTTCGAGGGAAAGAGAGAGACACGAGAAATAATTCAATGGTTTGGTATTCATGAGAAGTGAGTTCATAGGCAGTCGTTTCCGACGTTTTGCATATAGGAATAAATACATAGGCGGTAATCCTAAATTTCAACGTCCGTCGCACCGTTTACTCTCGACGTACGGACGAAATATCGCAAGAGCCAACGAACGAACGACGGAGAGAGAGACAAAAGTGTTCCAGAGATGCGCATAGATCTGCATAAAATGTGCATATCTTGGGAACGTCTTCGCACATCGTTCAAGTGACACCTGCACGGATACAGAAATTTGTGAGATTCTGAGAAAAATATGTTGTGCTTTTTCTTATGCTCGTGGAGTATGAAGATTTCTTTTCGACCCTTCAAAATGTTCTGTTAGAAGTTATATGGCGAATAAACTATGTTTTCAACCTCCAAGTGGCCGGTTTTAAAAAATTGAGGGTCGAAACGCAGCTTATAAACTCTTCAAATTCTACAAATGTAGGTTTTGGATACTTAAAAACCTACATTTGTACAAAACTACAAATAAACTTCGTTTAGACTCTCATAACCTACAAATATAGTTTTTTAAGTATCCAAAACTTACATTTGTACAAAACTACAATTGTAGGTTTTGGAGGATCTAAATCTACCACAGCATCTCGTAGGATGAAACCAAGTCTTAATTCACAGCATAGAAACAACAAAAGAAAATAGGCTTTGGAAGGCTAAACCAAAGTTAAAATTTCGACTCGAGACCGGATACCGCGCGATACATCCAACGGATTATTCGTCTCTCCCAAAAGATAATAGCTTTTCGTTTTTCAAGCAACAACAACAACTGGTCACATCGGGATGCTGCGTGGACGACCACGTTGCTATCGGAATCGAGAGATCCCACTCTTCCCGTTTCGTGCGTCATCGGTTTCGCGAATTTCCGATCGAGTTTCCCTCCCTCGTTCAGCCCCGTTTAAACGTTTCGCGCGTGCTTCCGAATCCTTCTGACGCGAACACTTAATTTAGGAAAAGGGGGGAGGTGGATCTACATACGCGGAGAAATTTTGATTCGATTCGACGCGTGCGCGGCATATTTGCGAATTCACTCGAATAATCTCTATCGGGGTGCGTCGGTGTCGAACATTGTCGCTCGTTGCTTCGAACACAATTTGTGCTGAAATTCGTTGTCCCTTTCTCTCTCACTCCGCACGCGCGCTCGTGTGTCGCGAACGTAGTTTGACTCGGGATACGTCGAGTGTGTCGTCGAGTACATCGTCCAGCTCGTTGACGAACGTACGAACGAGTGTTTTGCCCGCTACATTCGATCGCGCGTTCGAAACAGTCCATCCATACCTGGCCCCGATACTGTTTCGCACTTCTCGTCGCGACTTTCGGGAACGATCCGTTTCAATTCACAGTTGAAACATTTTTTTTTTTTTATTTTTCATAAAACACAGATCGTGTCAATCGCGTCCATCGTATCATCCATCGTATTCATCGGGTCCAGATCGGAAATCAAGAACAGCTCGTTAAATCTGTCTAATTGCGAACCCATCTCTCTCGTACGCGCCATACTCTCAACGAATACTACTTCTAACGAGATGATCGCATCGATCGAAGTTACAACGGAAAACTTTGGTATCTCTATCCTACCGACCTACGCGTTACCTATATACCCCATACGTATTACCATTTTTATAGGCTGCATTCCCGCGGAAAGAATTTCACGCGCGGTCACGCTGACTAAGCAGAGACGATAAATCTTTCGAAAGGGTCGGAGTACGCCTAGTCGACGATCTTTATGGCGAGTGTTAAGGGAAGGAAACAGGTAGACGTCTTCGATGATGATAGAACCACGAACGTTTCATTTCACGAACGTACCAACGTAGATCTAACGCGAATGCTAAGCACTCGTTCAACGATCTCATTAACGCTCTTTCTCATCCTTTTATGTGCACTTAAGACGTGGTTAGAAATTCTTGAAAGGAAAAAAAAAAAGGAAGATCGAACGTTTCGTGAGAAAAATCGTGAGGTAAAACGAGGATCGAAAAGTTCCTGGGAAAAGAGAAAAAGTCCGAAGAAAAGGATTAGAAGGATGGCTGGTGATCGAAGAAAGGCCTCGTTCGAAGAAATTAGCGCATCGAAATTGCGCCGGGTGGGTAAACGAGGAAAGAAACCTTAGGAAAGAGGTCGAAAATCTTTTCTCGTCTCGATCGTCCACCCGTTTATAACGGGTGCGCCGAATTTGGAATCTCGCCAGATAAGTAAGAACGTGAACGACGTGGTAGCGAAACCGGTCGAAGGAGCTGCAAATTCGGTCCTCGTTCTCTCTTTTTTTTTTCTTTTAAGGTAGCCTCTTCTCGAGCTCGCTAATTGATTTTCCTCTCGTGACGACGTTTTCCACCGAGAACTTTCTTCACCTTCTTCTCTATTTTTCTTTTTATTATTATTATTATTCGGTTCGACTTTAATTATCCCGGAGTAGGATAACGAAGCGGATTCACGTACACGCGTGCGTGTATACGTAGTCGAGGAAAAGACGCGCGAACTGTGGATAAAAGCTTGAGAAAGAGTAGAAACGTTGAGACGGACGGAGCAGCGCGTTTATAGAGAAAATATTTTAAAGCGTCTCTTCCGTCAAACCGCTCTCCCGTATGATATATTTTTCCTCCGGTTTTTCACGAAACTTTTCTACGTGCCGAACGTTCGTGTGAAAAAAAAAAAAGTTCGTGTCGTCTTCGAGAACTATTGGGATAGAGCGTCGTTCTCGATAGTTCTCGAAAAATCTTTTAAAATCGTACGGACGCACGCGCGAAAAGTGTTTCACGAAGATAAATATCGTCAAAAATGCGTGACTGGTGTGGTAGTTTAAATCTCTTCGAAGTATACATCAAACGGAAATAAATCGAAAAAGATATAGAGATACTACGAAGATCGTTCTCGGGATTACTATTCCCCGAACGCGAACAAATACAGGCCGATTACCATCGTGCGAACGGTCGGAAGAGACAACGCGCGCGAAGATAAAGTTATCTTAAAACGAGAGACAAACGATTCGCCGTTGGCACGGAAGATCCTTCGAAAGTACGATTTTCCAGAAGGCATGGAAGCTTGGAGATACCCACCGGATATATAACGAAAAGTTTGCCCATAGCGTGTTTGAAAGTGGCGCGCGTGGTGTGAGTAAAAGGGCCGGCGTATGTACTTGGCGACACTCGAGAGAGCGTGTAAACCTTTTCGATACATTCTCTCTCTCCCTCAGTTGCTTCGCATAAGTCAGAGTTTACTGCTATCGGGCATGGCGTATCGAAAGTCGAGACTATAGCCGGCCGGTGGCACGTCGTAATATCGAACATCGAGCTCGTATATCGTCGCGGTTCTAGCTTCCGGTTTGTAACTTCGACTCGATCGAAGAAGGAGAGACTCTCTCCAGGCCGTTGTCTTCGCTTTAACCGTCCTCCTTTATATCCTATAGCATCGTAGGTATGTTCAAAATATAGGGATACGAGACTTATTTTCACGACGATCGGTTGAACGACTTGCTTGAGATCGATAGATATCTACAGGGTGTCCAGTTCCAGGTGGTCAAGCGGAAAACTACGTGTAGACATCAATGACTTGAATCGAAAAGTCTAATACTATTTTTCGAAATTCGGCTCAGTTAAATAGTTATTAACTAACAAAGATCGGCCAATCACGGCGATTGCTCCTGCTTCGTCTCTTACCTAGCTGCGATCTCGAGCGAACCACCTTTCTTTGCTTTGTTAGCTAATAATTCGTTAACTAAGTCAAATTTCGAAAAATGGTATTAGACATTTCGATTCAAGTTATTGATGTCTACATGTAGTTCTCCGCTTGACTACCTGGAACCGGACACCCTGTATATCTATCTACCCTTCGCGTAAGAACGAGCAATGGAATATAATATACATATATTCCGATGACTTCTGGTGACTCCGACTATACTTGCTAAGGAATAATGGACGACGTCGAGAAGTCACGGGGTAATATTCCGACGAGTAACGGTGGGAAAACGTCGAGAGGTTGACGATATCGCGGAAAGTCAAACTTACTTTTCTACCGGGTTCGATGAAAATCGTTGAGGAGAGAGTGCGTTTATAGAGAACGTCAGACGTTAGCGGAAAGGAATCGTTCGTTGAAGGGGGAGAGTGGGCTTAGAGCGAAACTTTGTTTTTGCACCATAAGCGTTTCTCTCTCTCTCTCTTTTCGTCTCTATTCGTAGCTACGGAACAAATAGTTTCGGTGCATTTGGTAGGCAAATTTAATTGGATTAGGAAGCTATTTGGGGAGGCGAACGCGTGTATGTAAAGCTAGGGAGTTGCTTCGCGCGTTTGATAAGAATCCTATTGTTATCGTAGACGGTGATTTCCCTTGTCTTATCGAAAGCGTCTTCGATGTATTCGAGACTCCAAGATCGGGTTTCGAGGCTCGTACGTCAGATTAAACGGCTCGAGAGAAGCGCTACTTTCAACGACTGTATCGCGTATGTGTTCGGGGGGTATGCGATAGGAACTCTCTCAAGCGAGGTTTTATACGATAACGACTTTCCGTAGGTTCTCGTCGACTTGGACAATGTCCACGCGCGATCGTATACCTCATATATATGTACGTATATACCTACATGCATTGGCCGATTTACCTTCTCCTGGCTTTAAATTCGAACAGGGTCCTCCTACAACGACGTTTACATAACTTTCCAATTTAATCGGCGAAGAACTCTCTACAGAATAAAGTTTTTTCCTCCAACCCTGAGAAGCTAGAAATTACATCACCGTTGTATGGTTTTTTTTCCTTCGTGGTATCGAAATGCTTGGGGGGATAGGAAAATCGGTTGTAGCAGGGGAGTGAGGCTTTTGACGATCCACCAGCCTAATCGACTCTTTATTACTGCAGGACTGTGTAGAGCTGAATGGCCGGTAATTATACTTTCTTATCTTCTCTTCCGGGTTAACAGATGCACCCTCGACGTATTCACCCCTCTCTCTTCCCATGCTATCACGACTCGCTCTCCCGACGATTCCATCTTCAGTCTCGTTTGCTGAATCTCCCTCCGTCTGGTCGTCTACCTTTCATCCTCCCTCTTGTTTTTCTCATCCTCCTTCTATCCCCTTTCGTATAGCCCCTCTACTTCTATACCGGATATACAGTGGAATACGCGTTTTCTCATTTTTCCTCGACACGCGCGTTGTTTAATTCCGAGTATTAACGAGTTATCAACGAGAGAACCATGGAGGGATCGGACCAACGATCGTGCCGTCGATGTTTGCTGAAATACTATCAAGCTCTTCCTTGTATCCCATGTACGATATATGTATAGGTTTGTACGCGTGACTCGTGTACCGCGAAATCAAGTTTACCAGCCTGCAAAATTATATTTCGATCTAGAGAACCGCACGTAACGTAACTACAATACATATCTACGTGTACGGGTTAATGTTTGCAAATACCCTTTCTATGGGGCGAGGTTCTATGAACGCGCGTACATCAGCCGTGTAGGATAGATAGGCGAAGAAGAAAATTTATTAGGAAATTAAACGCCCGTTATTCGACGTTAATCCGTTAAAGGAATTTATACTGATTTATTACTTGCTCTTTTCTCCCTCTATTAGATTTACGCGAATCCCTTGTTAGACTACGAGACAGGCGTGTCGCTATATCCCCCCTTTTCTTAGTTTCTAATAAACGTTTCGGGTAATTAACGTTTTTTATCGGACCATCTCGAATCATTTTTCTCCGTTCCTCGAGTTAGGGTGAATAGGTCTTTAGAAGGCCTATTTCGGTCAGAGTTCGCCCAAAAGCTCGTATCCCTCTTTTGTGCGTATCAGTGTGCGTAGGCTACGGTGACCTTGCGTGTTATTCCGAGACTTGCCTTTTGCCACGATGATTTTTAGTCTTCCGGTGGGGGTCACGAAGAAGAGACGGTGTCACTTGGGGCTGATTAATCACCGAGAACGAGCAAAAAAACGTTATCTCGAAATCGGGCTCGATCAAATCTTTGCCAGCGTAAATATTTCTCAGTTTTTGTGTGACTTTTGTAGATTAAAGGCATTGACGTGTATGGAATAGACCGTGTGGTTAAATTATCAATCAAATTTCGTCAGAATTAATTATGTTTAAAATCAATACCGAGTGAAAAGCATTATTACTTCGGTTATACATTTAATTAACAATTTTGGAAAAAATTATCTTGAGTTTTCAAGGAAAAATTGAAGGAACAATTAAGATAGAGAGACAAATATTCGGGGAAGCTCGATTGAAACGATCAAGCACATCTATCTCGAAGCAACCTGACCACCTCCAATGGGAATGATTGATCGTTCGTGTGTAAGGACAGGTAAAAAAAAAGAGACAAAGAGAATCGTGGGTAGAACGCGACCAGACAAACTTTTCTCTCCTCGTCCATTTTCCACGTTGATCATCCGACTCGTCGATATTTCCGTCCGCCCTCTCTCCTCTAATAGATAGATTTGTTGCTTTTTTATCGACTGGAAACGAGGCCCGCGTTAACCTCTCTTCTCTCTCGTGAACCAGTCGTATTAGCCAGAGAAAACACTCGAAATCGTCCGGTAAGAAATGTTTACCGAATCATAATTGCACGGCAACGCTCGAGTATTTACACGCGGCACGTTTTTCGGCACGAGATATGCCAGGTATTACATGCTCGAATTTATCGAATATCCTAAATTCTTGCTCTACGTTTTGTCGGGATTATACGTTACCTCGTATACCGTAAATGTTACTCGAAACTAAATTGATATAAATAAATTAGAAAAAAATTGTTCTGAGAAAATTCGTCGTTCGTTGCCAAAAGAAAAATAAAGTTTAAGACGAAAGGAGGAAGAAGGAGGGAATTTGGAGCCAACAAAAGTTTTCCCGAGCGTGGGTGGGCACTTCGATACATTTTAATGCAACACTTTGCCGGATCGGGAACAGGGGAGTTAAACTGCGTCGGTGCTTTAGAAGTTCGGGAAAGTGTGTCTCTGGTCGTCAAGTACGTAATGCTGTGCACTGCGGTGGTTACAAGTTCGTTGAGCACGGTCAGTGGTACGTGAACCGAATTAACATTCCGTTCCAAGCGGTGCGCAAAATTATTTCCGCCTCCACCCTTATTGGACGCGACTTCTGCAATTTCGAGAACCTGTAACGAAATACTACGCGTGAGTTATTCTTACCTTCTTTACTAGAAAAAAGTGAATCATCAAATATTTGGACAGATTTCTAAACTTTCCAAATTCACAAGAATCGTAAAATTTTTTTTTTCTCAAGAATCTCAAAAGTATCGATTGACCATCTCGTTCTTATTTTCCTCAGCGTCACGAATCGTTCGTCTGCAATTCAAAACAGGCTCGAAGTAGAGAGAACCCATAGGCCGAATGGTGATTTGTAAAACTGAGTCTCGAATTTAAAGCGAAAAGTTGAAGGAAAACTTTTCCAAGGATTTCGAAAGTTATCCTCGTAGATTCCTAGCGGATGCATTCGCCTACCCTTACTGATCTCGTTTCGCGAGAATCCAACTTCGTAATTTCTTCCCTTGATCATCATCGATGCGGCTAAATTGCCGAACATTAACCGGTAGGGTGACTCAATTCGATCGTATACATACACGTGTACCGCATACCTACGTACGTATAGTCGCACACGCCCATGGAAAACGGAAGATTAACGAGCTTTTTGTCGCGTCGCGCGAGCGCTTGATTCCTGCCTCGTAATCAAGCCGAATTCAGATCGATTTGCGGATAGTATCGACGAAACGATTCCGGGCTTGACATACGTATTTCATTATCGATTTTAGCCGATCGGCAAAGTCAATTACAAGTCGGAAAAGTCGGCCGCGAAAACCTCCGAAAATACTGTTTAATCGTCGATTCGTTCACCAAGCAACCCCTCGAAAATCATAATATCCGTCAGGGGTAGGAGGGTTTGTCCCACTCAAAACTCCTGTTATCTCCTCGATTATATTATCACGATATAACCGTTAATGAGCAACGACGTAATCCGTTCGATGCATTTCTCTCGCGTGCACATTGTTTCGAGAAGAGTGCGCTCGCGCGAACGTCCCATACATTATCGGTGAAACTCGTATCGTAATTAAAGGCAATCGATCGACAAATTATACGGGAATTCGACGAGCACGGGTTACGGTTGAATGTGAGGTATTCAGACGATGCGTGAATCGTATCTTTCGAGAGAATGATTTTCGTCAAGATGCAGTTGCTTTTGGAACGTTCGTTCCACCGTGCCTTTGAAATTGCGAATAGAAACTTGCAGGTCACGTGATTCTAATTATCAAATCAAAAGGTATATCGACAAAATTGCTCTCTGCGTTCTGTTCGCGGTACTCGTGTCGATATGATCATTTTATCGATCAGATTCCTCTCATTTGATTCATTCGTTACAAATTTCGTTCAAAGTAGGGGAGACCGGGGGTCCCAGGGGCAAGTTGTCCCAGTCGTAGTTTTGGTATCTTAGGGAAGGGGAAGCGTCCGGTGCATGGTGTACAGGTCTTAGTGAGTAAAAAAAAGTGTAGTAATTTTTCTCGTGAAAACGACCCATACTCCGACACTTAAAAAATTTATTTTTCAACACTCCGCAACGATATCGAAAAACGGCCAACGGGACAATATTCTGCATGCTTTCTTCTTTCTAAATCTTGATTCATACATCAGGATTTTTGTCAAAAAATCGATGCATCTCGAATTTGCCCGATCAAATACTCGTTCGAAAGAGAAAAGTCTCTAATTTACGAATCTGCAAGTCGCGTTTCGATAGGATGACTGGTTAAAAAGTTACAGCAGTTTAAAGCTTGAAAAAGACCCATACTCCGACACTTAAAAAATTTATTTTTCAACACTCCGCAACGATATCGAAAAACGGACAACGGGACAATATTCTGCATGCTTTCTTCTTTCTAAATCTTGATCCATACATCAGGATTTTTGTCAAAAAATCGATGCATCTCGAATTTGCCCGATCAAATACTCATTCGAAAAAGGAAAGTCTCCTCTTTACGAAAACGCAAGTCGCGTTTCGATAGGATGGCTGGTTCAAAAGATACAGCAGTTTAAAGCTTGAAAATGACCCATACTCCGACACTTAAAAGATTAATTTCTCATCATTGCTTAACGATATCGAAAAACGGACAACGGAATATTATTCTGCATGCTTTTATCTTTAAAATGAGCCATTAAACATTGAAATCGGCGGTGGTGACCATTTTGGCAAAAATCATGATGCATACATCAGGATTTTTCCTTGTAAACCTTGGAAAACTTGCCCCATGGCAAGTCCATGTATTGCTAAGAAGTTGAACTTTATGATGGTCACCAAAAAATTCGATGATATAAGCTACAGAAATCTGTAGAAACAAAAAACCTAAAATTGGGACAACTAGTCCCGGTCTCCTCTACGTAGGAATGCTTGATTTTCTTGCTAGCGATATTTATAAATAAATTATATCAAATGGTTGGGTACGGTTAATGCATTATTATGCACGCTTACACGTACGATAAGGTCAATAGATAATTAGTTTACAAAGCCCCTTTCATTTCCGTTCGGGGAATCGTTCAAATGAAATAACAAAAACTCTTGGTGCTTTTGCCGTCCCTCTTCGAATGGAGACATCAAAATTTAAAGTTCATCAGGAACAAACGTAACTAACGTATCGTTTCGTGTGCCATAAAGCGAATAATGCAAAAGAGGGTAGGGGGTGGTTTAAACGAGCGTCACCGTTCGATCCTCCCGTTTTCTCCGTTCTTTGTTTTAAACGCAACGTGAAATTGTGTCGATCTCGTCGAACGAGATGCGAAGAAAAAAAAAAAGAAAATTCGTGTTCCTGTCGTGTATCCTGTTTAAAAAACATAACCACGCTTCGATATACAAGTTTGCCGTGTATCACTAATGAATATTCTTTCTCTACTTTTCCTTTTTGTTTCGTCGCGCTGTACACGTCGTCGTGGAAAAGGCTTTAAACGATAACACGGCTCGGCCGCGTTTCGCTTATGCAAAGCTCGTAATTTCTGCTCAAACAAGAGCAAATACGGTCCGCGTTGACCTCCTCATTTCACCTCCGTTAGCCACCCGGTCACCTCTCTTCTCGCTCTTTCTTCCATTTTCCAACCCTACCACCGTGTACCCACTTTTCACCGTTCTCGGTTATGTTCGCATCGAAACACCGTGCTGGTCTCCAGGCCGAAGGAAAACGAAGTTAGTCGATCGAGCTTGCTGCTTCTTCCTCGAACGGCATCATCGAAGGACGACACGGCTTCTCGACGTTTCACAAACGAGATTTCTTCCGCTCTTTGGTGGCCCGTTCGATAAAGGGAATAATGCTACGTTAATAACGTCGGCATCGTTTGAGGTACACGCTCTCTTTTCTTTTTTCCCTAGGTTATGTTCCTCGATCAGCTGTTCGCTCTTGGTATTTTTTTACACGGGTACCGTTGGTTCCCACTGCTTAAAAAAGAAAAAAACCGTCCCCTAAGAGCGACAACAAGCGTAACGCGAACAAACACGCGTGCCTCTTAGTATTATTCGTCGAAAGCAATGCGCGTTAAATATGTAAACAGGAGACTCGTGTGCGGAAGGCTCGTATAAGAGGAGGTCGACCTTTATAACGCGCGCGTGCTGGAGCACCTTCGATCGGGTGGCCCTCGCTCGAGTGTTTTTCTTTTTCCCCAAGAGGGAAACCTTTTTTCAACGATCGACGTCGAGTTAAAAATATTTAGCTCGTACACGCGTATAGAAAACTATGGATAATGAAAAAATTCAAGGAGCTTGATAGACCTTTTGCAATCTTATAGAAACGAAGCCGAGTAGTACATATATAATCTTGGTTTCGAAAAAATCTTGAAAAGAAAGAAAAGTACACGTTCTTTTTCGAAAGATTGTGAGTATTTCGAAGGTCCTCGGGGTGTGCCGTTAAACCAAAGCCACGGGGCATCCTCGTAATTCCGAAGCTAGCGTCGGTATAACGTATCGCTGACAAGGGTCCGTCGTCGCTATCGAAGGGAACGCGTGGTTCTTGCTATATAGCTACGCTAGGCGTAGGTACATACGTAGGTAGGTAAGGTATCGTAGATAGTAGCACAATATCGGCGTCGTTGAGCGTACCAGCAATAGCAGCGAGAGTAGGGTCGGTGGTAGTAGAGGTGAAGGTGGAGTAGCAACGACGATGGTGCTGGTATTTCCACCACCAACGCCAGTGGCCTCCAGGGTCGGTGCCCCGGCTGAAGAGAGTCGAACGGCTGCTGCTGCTTCTCGCTTGCTCGACGGGTGCGAGAGTGGGTCGGCTATGACGTCACGGCTGTGGATGAGATCGATCCGGGATTCGCGGTCTGCTCGAGGGCGCAGCACCACCTCCGCACCAGCTCGACACACGCGTACAGGAGCGTGTTCTATTCCGTACGGTACTCACCCTCGCTTCATCCCACCCTCCCTCATCCTTTAGAAGCTCCACGCGCTCCGCTTTCTCTAGGTCGCGCCTCTTATAACCCGAACTGCATCCAGGGATGGTGGTGCTGTTAGCGGTAGACTTCTGCTGGTCGTTGTTACTTCGAGCTTAGACTACTACAGCTAGCTGAGTTTTCGGGCCAAGAATTTAACTTGCCCTAAGCAGTTCTTGAGGATCGTGCCTTCGTGCGAAGCCCGCGATTAGATGGCTCGAGTCTACCCAAAGTATTGTCGTTAATGCGTTGACTGAAGCTCGCTGATAGGATGAATGAGGGAGAAAGGAAGATTGAGACGATGATCGACGGTGATAGATCGAGGACCGATCGATCTGTCGAGCTTTTCTTTGTTATGGCGTTACTTTCTTCCTTGAGTAGTTTCAAGAGGAAAAGAAAAATAGAGAAAGAATTTTATTACTTTCTCGGGGGGATAAATTATTATAATCGAAGCGAAAATTTAACTTCCGAGGGATGAGAATAAAGGGAAAGAATGAGGAAATATCACACCTATTTCGAAAGGAAATATTAGAAAACTCTAGACCACGACGTTTCTATTCTTTTCGAAAGTTTACGTCCCGGGGACAATCTAAACGCCTCTCCGTTTGATCGACGCGTACAAGTCGCGTTCTCGGATAAAGCTCGAGATTCCATCCCAGAAAGAAAGAGATATATATATATACAGCTATATATATACATAGAAAGAGTGGCGATCGTTGAACGACTGTTCCGTGGACGACAACCTTTCGGTCTCTTTTCGTTGAAACGTCACGAATCGTTGAAAGGGTATAGACTCCGAGTTTGCCCTCTCTCTCCCTCGCACGTCCAATATTCGTCGTTCGAGTACGAAAGAGAGACATTCTCCTGACGTCTGTAAATGTAATAAAGTGGAGCTTGAACGCACGTGCAACGGCCACCGCAAAATACCCGTAGACTGCACGCTCGGTCAGAATATAATTAAATGCGGTGGACGCGAAAAGAGGAAACTCAACGTTTTGCACCTCTTCTTGGGAAAAGCTTCGTTTTGGACTCGAATTTACTGGCATGGGTCGTTCGTTCGGAAGCCGCTCGATTTTTTTAGAAAAATTTACAGTGGTGATGGACGGCAAGACAAGACTGTCAAGATCTTGTCTTGATTTTTCTCACTTTACTACTCTCACTACATTGATGTCATAATTCAAGCTGTGAAATTAAACAAACATATCGTTTCAAAAATAATAAATCGATATGTAAATAAAGAATCAAGAAAAGACTTTGATTGTCGATATCAAGACATACAATGAACTAATTGGATTTCAAGAAGTCAATACACGACAAATATGTCCGAGTCTTGTCTAGAATCCATCACTAATCTACAGAAACGAAAGTTGATGAAAAAGTTCCTCGCAACTTCATTTATCGAGCGTTCCAATTTAATACTAGAAATATTTTCAGTTCGATACGTGCATGCCTTTTGTCAGCATTAACAAGCACCAAGCGATCGTATCAGATTTTTGTGCACGCATACGGCAAGCTTGCCGGCATTCGGCACAATCCACTATTGGCTTTCGTGAATCGCCGTAGGTAGCCTGTACGTTATGCAGAAAGGGATTAACCCGCTAGCGTGACATTATACCTGCTAAGGCAGGCAAACAGGTTCACTGGGTACACAAAACGTGCTAATACGTTTCGCAAATTTGGTCCAAGGACCTAATTTATTACCCGAAATCGCTCGAATAGGTTTAAAGTGCGTCTGGAATGATCACTGCGACAAAAGGTCACCATAATAATACCATAATACTATAATATACCAATTAGAATTATTCCATTAATTAGCAGATACGTATTTAAACTCAACATCGCGTTCATCCGCGAGCGTTAACGAGTATATATGTATCGAATGACCGGGCTCGACGCAGTCACGCAAATTTTCGATGCAATACCGATCATTTTCACACACACATATACCGTGCAACGTACAGGACCGCAAGGAAGGAAGCGTGGTCTACTTACGTCATTAGGTTCCTCCGTAAATTGTGATCAAGAGGCGTATCGATGTACGCGACCTAGGTGCTTCTAATGTGGGTCCTTTCATCTGACGTAAGCCAATTAAGCATTGAAAATAGCAGAGGCACCCGATAAGGTAGCGTACGAGTACAAATATTCTCTGCTCTCGTTTCATCTCTCTCTCTTTCGTGCTTGTACACACATACGAGTGGGAATACGCACACACGAGTACGACGAAACGTGGGTACTTACATCGTTCAGCTTCGTAGCACCTTCTCTGCCTCCATAGCGAAGCACTTAGTCCTCTTTCTCTCGACGAAATCCTTCTTTTCCTTTACGTTGCTCTCTTTCTACGTTGAACCGACCGGCATTGTCGTACTTGCCGGGACAGAGCGTTAATTTATTCGTGTTCGCACGTTATATTCAACGTTTTCTTTTTTTTCTATGCCATGCCATTTCTAATCGATATTAGAAAAGGACTATCGATTTTAACCCCTTGCCTTATGATTTAATTCGACACTCAATCAAATTAGTGCTAGAAATTTAAAGAAAAAGGAATCATAAGCTTGTCCAAACGGTGACTAATGAATACTAAAAATTAAATAAATAAAAAAATAAACTTGGAAGAATTGAACTATGGGTGTCAGTGATACTGTAAGACAAAGGGTTAATATATCAAATTTTTAATTATTTTTCACAGAATTATTTGAACTAATCGAAAGACATAATCGAGGTTTTACCGTAATAATTTCCCAACCCGTGTTTAATAAAATGATAGAACGTTACCCAGATTAAATTAGACGTGGTCTCGTTTGCTTAGATTTTTTCTTTCTTAATCAACCTCGTTAGAAGAGACTCGATAAGACTCAGAATTATCAGTCTTTGGGTGCTGCAGCCGTCTCGGAAGTTAGACCCCTGCCCTCATTGACACTGATTAGGCCGGAGGTACGTGCTGGAGTGCATCCACGCCCTGCGGGGATGGATGCACCGAGGTTGCGCCAGGAGAGGCACTACTACGCGGGGCAAGTGCATTGCCGTGTGACGAGGCATACGTTGATCGATGCCAAGTGCAGGGGAGAACCGCGATTATAATTATCGTCGTTTCGATGCTTCGCGATGGAGCGCGCCGGAACGGAGGCAGCTCAGGTAAATTGATTTGCGTCTATCTGTCTGTCGCTTCGCACTGCTTCGGTTATCTCTATCTCACACAGACTACGATGGGAAAATCTCGTGGCTTTTAATTAGATGATCGATGGTTGTAGTTAAATAAATAAAATAAAATCTTGGAATTCTCTCGAATATTTTTACTTGAGATTCTTTTAAATTTTTTAAATTCTTTTCGAAATTTTCAAAACTGGCTCGTGTCGACGCGCTACGAATCATAATTGCTGGACATCGTGAGAGAGCGAGATAACGCGAGCTTTACACGGATTCCGGAGTGCGTCCTTTGACAGGATGTACCGCGGACGAGTTGAATCCGGCTGCGTTGAAATCGCCGCAGTTACCGTTCTACCGTATACCTACCTCTATATGCGTATCTGCTTATATATGTGTATGTATGTGTGTGCGACCGTTGCCCGGTGGAGCAGCAGGTGGACCTAATAAATATGCATCAAGCGTCGCGCTCGGTCGCGCATAGTTTTTCCGCAAGGTACACGCGGAACGACCGTCCTCCGCTCATAGTCCGACAGTTCCGAACGCGTCGCGCTTTTTCCCTTATTTCTTCCTTTCTCCGATATCGCGACCGTTCGATTTTTCAGAACACACACACACGCGTATCTACGGTGAGAGTTCAATTAAGAATGAACTAGGGAAGAACGAAAGAGAGAACGAGACGATATCGTTGTCCACTTTTAATTGGCTGCGAAAGAAGAGACGAGTCGCTTTTGAAAAGATTCGAAAGCTCCTCTTTCCCTAACGTTAATTGCTAACGGGATATCAAGCCTGCTGCTTGTACCTATCTTGCGTTTTTATCGTACTTCCAAACCGTTTCCCCGTAGAAATTATATTCGAGTTAAAAAGCGAAGCAGAAATCAGAGATGTTTTAGTCCAAGGTTTTACGGGCGCGATCATGGAACAACATCCGTTATGTTGTCTCGTCTCAACGACAGTTATCATCAGGTTGTTCAGGTTGTTGTTTCTTTTTTTTTCATCTTCTCATTTCACAGCATCCCGCTGGGAATCGTAATTGATTCGGTAGCGCGTTCGTCGATGTCGTCTTTCGTTGGAATGGATGGAGCGGTTCGTGTCGGAAGGGTGGTTTACTCAGGACGACGGGAATATCGTGGAGCGACCATTAAACGATAACTTCGTCGTGGAGGGTGGTGAGGAGACGATAACGACGCGGCTGAGAGACGAAGACGAATAGTAGAGAGAGGAAGGAGAAGTTATCGATGGATGAGAGATGCCGAAGGAGGACCAAGAGGACGATCTCCACCGCAGACGCATCCCTTAATAGCGTGACGAGCCGGCAAACTTTGGACTCCCTGCTCTGTTTACCGAAGAGAACGAGCATGTCCGTAAGATCACAAGACGCGTCTTGTTTCCAGCGACAGTTACTAATGGGCCGAAAGCAGTATCCACTTGCAGTATTCAAATCGATACAAGCTTCGGCATCCGCAACGTCAAACGTATCACCGGAACGCAAACGTTTGCGTTCGAGCTCGTCGACGACGATAGCGAGCAGCTTGGCTTCGCCTTCGATGTCACGGTTCGACCTCTTTTCCTACTCACCCCCAACCAACGATGACCATTGCGAGGGATGAATCGAGCGTAATCCGTCAGTGCCAGTTCCGATAATATCGCGAGCGAGCAAATACCAGCTGTGTATTGGACTCGGTAGTTCGACCAGTTCCATTCGTTCTATCATTTTCAAAATCTCTATGCCTTTCTTAACGATCCAACGAACTTTTATCGTTCGTGAATCATAAAAAGATCGACGTTCTACGGATAACGAAACTATCCTGCTTTTCCTTCCAGTTTTGCGGATAGCTTGACCGCTTAGAAACACCGAGCCTAACTTCATTATTGAGTATGGTAATACTCGGACTAGGTTGGGTCCCTCAAACCGCACAACGTAACCAAGTTTAGAGGCTACCCTTTTAGAGGTACCTCCAATGTCGACTTCCACTTGCCACTCCCTACGTTACTTTTACAACTTTAGGTTCTTTGGTGATATCTTTTAACGGGAAAGAAGAAAGGAACATTGTTCCTGTAATAATGTTTAATGATAAACCAATGATAATAATATTCTCTATAACGATTCTAGTTATAACCAGTTTCGTGGTCAATGGAAAAAGATGGAAAAGCAAAAACCACTATCTCTCTTTACCTAGCTTTGAACCTTGCGGGAAACTCGCGAAAGATACACGCGGTTAAAGTGGTTTCGGATTAAGGTACTCGACGAGTATCTTCGGTGCATCGAATTTGAGCTGACGCGTTGATAACACGCCGCTGGCATGTTTGGAGTGCAACGTGACACGGAAGGGTCCACCACGCGCGAATCTTGTCTTCCTTCTCATTCACCCGGGGTCAGTCTACGTCCCAAGAGCTTTCGAGAGTCTTCTTTTACCGAAAAGTAACGATAAAGTATCTGACATTTTATTTGATCGCTTCTTGGTAGAAAACGAATGTTATAACTGTGTCTTGTTTAGTGATCGACCCTTCGAATATTTGTCTAGTTCCTTCCGAACCTATATCTAGCAAGTTTATTTATTGGAAAGGTAAATTGAATCGCGCGTACGTATTTTCACGTAACTTACTCGTTGAATGGATTGCTTTGTGTTAAGATACTTACCGTGTAAACTACCCCGAGTTTACTTATAATTTAATGCCGCAACCAGGCATCTTTAGAAGCGAAACCCTTTCGGTGGGAAGTTCAGGATACATTCAATGTACTTCCCGTAATACCGTGGTGAGATCATAGATATCCGAGTATAATTGACTCTCTTGCCAGAACTAGGTTAATTGCCACTGCACCGGCGTTTATCAGTACCAAAATCGCGACCAAACTCGCAAATTCGTTACGATTGTAATTCACGAAAAGGTAGGTATATCCTTACTTTGTAAAAGGGAAATGGTTGTACGTCGAAAGTACGTTTGCCCTTTGCCTGTTCGTGTCGTTTGCTTTTGTCTTAGATTTTTTCCGTATTACTAACTACGAAAGCTGTGGCAAAGTTTTCTTTGCGGTATACACGTTGTAGCTTTACTTTCTAGGAGTCGTAAGATATCTCTATAGTCGAATTGAAACTCTTTTATGGATAGTACGAACTCAACCAACCCCCCGTTCGTAGCAAATCTCCTCGCGTTTTCGTCTTACCTCCTAACTCGACGTCGTAAAATAACGCGAAACGTCCGATGAAATCGACTTCGTCGATCGGAAGTACTTTTCCCACTGTTATATTACGTGTGCTACGCGTTGTTCGACTTACGTTCTTTTCCGTGATGTCAATTATCCTCCGATTTATCGGTCATTCCAATCGCCATTTATTCCATTTCGGTTATTTTTCTTTCTCTCTCTCTTGTATTTTTCTCTCGTGCTTAGTAAAAAACGAGGGGTAGGAGAGCGAAGTATCGGAACGTTCATCGAGCGCGCGCGTGTAAATACAACGGGAATTTATTGCACGGTGCAGTTGGGAACAAAAAGAGAGAAAAAAAAAAAAAATTCGTCTGTCGCCGGCGGCGATACGATCGACGCGACGAGTAGAGTACGAATTAATTATTTATCGTTAATATAATATCGATATCTCTGCGCGCGTCGATTAATACGCACTTTCGAGTGTGCCGTCCGAACGGATAAAATCCCAGTGATAATCGCGATTTACATCTCGCTTTTTGTTTCCTCTATTTGTGAATTACGCTTGGGACATATATATTAAGCCAAGTTCGGTTTACAGGTTAAAGGGTTTAAAATGAACGCATCGTCGAGATCCTTTGGCGAGTCAAATTTGAGCCGGACTCGTTCATAATACGCCATGGGCGTGTTTAGAAAGCGAGAGAGAGAGCAATGCGATACGAAATCCCTTGGCCCCTGCGATAATAGCAACGTGAGACGGGCTAGGCGAAATTGGCTCGTTGAACAAACGAAAGTCAGTTAATTAACCAAGAAACGTAGTCCAAGTAAACTAGAAACTTTTCCATTTCAACGGCCCTTCTCTCTCTTCTTCTCACTCGCTCTTTCCTCTCTATTTTTCTCTCTTTCCCACGTTTTTTATCGCCAGTCTTCGCAAATAAATAGCACCGTTTTTCGAAAGGAAAAATAGTCGCTCACCGAAGAGAGAAAGAATGTTCGAGCGCGTATCTCTCCCACGAGTTACGTTTCAAATCGTTATACCTCGTTTGTATAAATCAAATTAAAAAACTTTAACCTTCTTCTTCTCCGTGTTAAAAAAAATGCTACGCGTATCTCCGTTCTTTCCTTCGCGGCTAATGCGCGGAAGCTTCCAGGCGCTTTTAAAGAAATTACCGTAATTCCCAATTATATGAAAAGCAAAGTGGTCATTTTTATCTGCGGGGAGATGAGGAAGAAACGGGGTAGGGGAAAGCACGGCTCGCGGTGAATAACGAGGCGGTGTGCCACCGCACGACATATTTTCCAACTTTCGCAAATAGTTTTAGCACGCCTACCTGGGCTACCACGCGAATCCGTGAAAGCGAACGTTTTTTTAATGCATTTTGTCGTCGTTCCTTCCGTTCCCGAGGTCCGATGATATACTCACGCGTACGTGTTTACAGTACCAGTGTATACGCGTGATTGTGTTCATCGAGAGAAACGAGAACTATATATATATATGTATAACGAAAGGGAGAAAGAGAGAGAGAGAAATAGCAAATGCATATCCACGGATGGCAAGTTGTTAACCTGCAATAATACCACTGTCAACCTGAGCGCCCGAAAATTGAAGGCTGCAACCATTGGGATGGCTCAAACGCATCGATATGGAATAAATAGAATGTATGAATATGAAACACTCTTGGGATTTTGCTGCGACCTAAAATCAAATAATCCTTACAGAATCATTGGTTACTATCTGGTTTCGATGTCACCGTGGAGAACAATCTCGGCTCGAAGGAAAATAGGTTGGGTTACGACGAACAGTAAAAGGAAAAACTTTATCAATATTTTTTGTTCTGATGAATTTCTTTTAGAAGAATTAAAAATAGTAGGTACGTCGTTGGTGAACGTAGTTAATCCACGAAGCATCGTCTCGCGGTCGATGCGGTTTCGGATTAAGGTAATGACGCGCATCTGTTTGGCACATCGAATTCAAGGTGGATCGTTGATAATGGCCCTCCACGCTTCGGGCCTTATCCGGCTGCAGGGTGAATAACGCGACACGAGCTCTCTCTCCTTTGATAGCGTCTCGAGAATTCACCGCATCCGGTCGCAACCACGTCAGATAATATATCCCAACCAAATTGGCTGTCTTACCGAAAGAGGATTAATTGATTACGTCTGTGAAACTTCGTTAGGATTGGGGGCTATACTTGGATTCTAACGATTAATCATTACACGAATTAATAACAGAGCTATGGAAAATGGTAGATCGTAGAAGACGTTGTCTCAATTTTTCACACGGATTTGGTTTCGAATATTGGATCATAAAATTTCATTGATCGGCTTTCATAAGTTTGCTTTCCTACACCACGAAGTCTTTTTTCGGACGATTGAGCCTGGTCTCGCGTCATTTGGGATAATTTTTTCCCTATTCCGACCCTTCCAGAAACGAGGCTTTTTCAAGGAGAGACCTCTCTTCGCACCGCACCCCAGCATGTCTGTATTTCCCGTGGACAGGTTCGTGCCGCTCGTTCAATGATCCTGAAACAAGAGAAACGAAAGACCCTCGTGTCTCTTTCGAGGGTGCTTGCGCGAGGATGAAAAGAGAGGTCGAAAACGAGAGAGACCTGACGGGCGACATTCTGAAGAGTTTACCGAGGTTTTCAAATTTTCAATTATCCGCACTGTCTTTCCCGACGAAACCTCCTTGATTTTTTTCCATCGTTCTCTTCTCCACCCTCGTGCTTATACCACGCACTTTTCTTCATCACGTAAATTTACTCGGAATTAAATAAAACGAGGAAATATGAAAATTAACATAAGTATTCGTTTATTTCTTATTAAAAATCTCTCCCTCGAGTACATTTCAATTGCACAATTTATAAAATAATTTTCTAACACGATCCTTCCTGAATTTCCTCTCGGAATGTATCCTCGCTGTACACAAAGGTCTTGAAGAAAACTGAAAGATGATCTACGACCAGCTCGGATTTCAGAAACAAGTCGAGTACTCGAAGCAGACTCGCCTTTCCTAAGGAACTTTTGGCGTTGGCCAATGGTCGTCGTCGCAAGAAGAATCCCCGAAGGGAAACTTTCGATAAAAGTTGGATCGCCTCTTTTTGGTAGGTAATACGGAACAGACGGAGGCTGTCGCGTTGAATCGAGATCTAAGTGGCTTTCTAACTTCTCTCACCTTTCCGACCTCTCTTTCGGAATAATCCTCCCAGTATTTTACTAATTAACCTCGAGCACTCGTCGTGACGGGGTAAATATTTCGTGAATTAAACTGAGCGAAGGGTCGATAGAAGAGACACCAAATCCCAGTATTTTCTCTCTCTACCCCGACACGATGAGATTACTTACTTTATCGTGGCAGTAAATCATCGAAAACGCTCGATAAATATTCATAGAGCCTAGTCTAGGAGAGAGTTGGATACGCTTACGAAATTTGGAGTTTCGTCCAATTCGCGGACGTGTCGATCGGGTTATTTACGAAGGAGGAAAGCCAAGAAAGAGGAGATGAAGGGTAGGAGGAAACGGTCTGAGTAAGTACACTCCTACCTCAGCTAGAATCGCGTAGACGTCCATCGGTGATAGGACCACCGATCGTACACACGTACCTACTATCCCTCTCGTACGGTTCATGGATAGATCGAAGAGAGAGATGAACGGCTCGATCGAAAGCCCTAGGGTTCGAGGTGATGGGGCTCTTTGCGGATCGAAGCCGATCGAACGCAGAGGAGCTCGGTTAATAGTTTCCCAAATTGTTGCTTGCGAACTGTTGACTTTCCCTCGTGGGAGAGCGCAAGGGTTCGCTAGCCAATGAAGGCAGGTCTCTGTCTTGCTCACAGGGATCTGCCCCGGGAGGTCGACCGGAGTTTATTTTAGGCCCCCCTGGAACACGTCGGACGTAATATCGAGTCTCCCTGGCCCTGTGATTTATACCTTCTGTCGTTCTCCATCTCTCTCACTCGTGTGGGTCCTTAAACGCGGAAAAAGTCAACCAACCAGTGATACTCTTTGACTCTTACCCAAAAAGAATTCTTCTGTTATTCCCTGTAAACGGGGAATACTTTCATTTAACTTTGATCCTTAAATTATGATAAATTACTTACTAATGAAACATAGCCCTGCCAAGTATACCTTGTAAAAAAAATTCTTAAGCCCCGATAATCGGAGGAAACTCGGGTTACGATCCAGGGATACATAACTAACGCATGGCTGATCAAAAAAAGCAACTTGGTTCGAATCCAAATCGAGATCCGGCCGAGCGAACATGGTATGATATAGACGAACGAGTAAGCGGATCGATCTGTCTCGACGCACTTTAAAAAAGCGACGTAGGTATATATACGCGTGAAAGCGTATCGGTGTGATTCTTTTTTTTTTTGAAACGCACTGGAGGTGGTTCACTGCGGACTCTAAACGAAAAATTGCAAAGGTAGCGTAGAAAGAAAGCAAGGGAAAGAGAACGGGGAGAAAGAACGAGTCGACAAATCATTGGGCCTCGGTGAAAAGTAGAAAATAGCTTGGACAGGATAGTTTGGCTTGGCACGGGGAATAGTCTCTCGCAACGCGAACGTTGTTTCGATCCGTCTCTCGTTTCTCCATTGTGCGTACACGTCCACAGTGATAGGCTTCTTCTTGTTGTCAATCCACATACAACACACATACATGTTGCGTAACCAGCTCCGGTCTATCCACGTCTCCTCTTCCAATGGACGTTTAGCGAACTTTTCGAGCGAATGGACGCACGAACACGTGGAGGAACTTACTCTCTCTCTCTCTGGTAGCATTAGAGAGCGGACAACGACGCAACAACGTAGGTGATTGGCCTCGATGGCTTTGTACACGCGCCCGTTCAACCACCCACCGCGGATACAATTTGGACACGTACCTCCATTCTCGCCACGAGTCTGTGGCAACTCGCTCCCCCCCTTTCTCTCTCTAATCGTATCCACATGTTCCTGTATATGTGTTTTCACGTGTATTGGTTTGATGTATTCGCGTGGTAGAATATCGGCACGCGATGGTGGACGCCCGCCATCGTTTTCGAGGTGTCCCCGTTCGTAAGCCTCCAATTAGGTTAGGAGCACTGCACCGTGTTGCGAGCGGTTAGGAATTACGATGGCCCTTCTATCGTTGGGAAGGGGTCACTTGGGGGAGGTAGGTACGTTTGGATTTAGGTTTGATCGTTTAACCCTGCTCTTCGAGTTTGCATTAAAAGGCGAAAAAAGGAAAATATTGGATCGATCCTTTTGGACCAATCGGAAAGAAGTTGGGAGAGTACGGATCATCTCGTATCGAATTAGAGGGTCGAAATTTTCTGTCCCTCTATTACTCCTTTTTTTTACTTTGTCGCTATAGAACCAAACGATTTTATTGTTTTCGAGTAAGTTTGTTTGATATACTTTTCGAACGTACGATTGTAGGGGTGGTTTCTATTGTGTAAAGTACCACGGTTATTCCACCTCTCCTTCTTTCTTTCTGTTTCTTTCTCTCCCCTCTTTTGGAACCGTGCTAGAGGCATATAACAGCTGGCAAACATTGGTGCGTTCCGATTGTGTCAAAGTTTAATATCGCGCCGTGGTGTATCGTACGATCGACGCGCTTAAACACTCGACCGATAAGTGTTTAAGTCCTTCTCGGGTTTCTATACTCCGTTCACGAATCTCTCTCTCTTTCTACTCAACGTGCACGTGTTCTTTCTCTCTCTCCCATAGAATCGATATTTTCGTCATGCAAGAAAAAGAGAAACGTTAATTTACGGCGAGATCAGCCAAGTCGATAACGAAATTAAATTTACTACCTGTAATTACGAGGAAGGAAACGACCTAGGGATGCCATGCTTTTCCTTGGTGAGAAAAACCTTACCAATTTTTTCTCTTCTGGTCCCCCACTCTCTCTCTTTTATCAAGGTTTTATGAGGTAGTACGAACCTTGAGGAAATAATCCAAGAGAGAAAGAGGAGTAGTACATACCTTCGGAAAGATGAAAAGAAAAGGAGGTATACGCGTAAGATTTATTTTGTTCTGGGATTAATGAATTCCCCGAAGCAATCACTAAACCGAATGCAGATTAAGCGAACGTGGGAATAACGGAAAAGAAAAAGCGAAAAAGATGGAAATTCTTCGGCTTTACGGTTCGCGAACGTGAGGGGGAGATAAGGAGAACATTTGGGGAGATCGGAAGAGGGCAATTGGACGCGCTTACAAGACTCCTTACTTAAACGTTTAATCGTTGCCGAAAATTTATTCCAAGAGGTCGGTGTTATAGTTTTATAAATGAACTTTGTCGGTTGTCATGTCGGTGTACGAACGTGGGAATGCTATAAAGAAGAGGACGATGATATAAAGTGATCGTAAGGCGTGACGATCGTCTAGCAGCCATGTTACCCAACGACCTTTCTGGTCAAAGGAAGACCCGAATAATTTGTAACATGACGTATAAGATTAATAACGACCGTAAAGTCTCGTGAACGTAAAGTCAATTGCCGTGAATAAATGAGAGGGAGAAAGAAAGAAAATCTGTAACGAGGAAACGAGCGAGGGACGAATAAGAAGACGGATGGAAAGACGAGAGGGCTCGCGCGAGACAGAGGAAAGGGTTGGAAAATAGGAGAGAAAGGGCCACAGTTGGACGAACGATATAAATTACTGCCCATCCCTGGGATTAAAGTATCCGAAGAGCAGTCGCATTTGTTCACGGGCCGAAACGACGGACGTCAGACCGGGAACAAAGTGCCTCTGTTTAAGCAAGGGATTCCCTTCGTTCTCTCCTCTTCTCTCACTCACCCCTGTCTTCCTTCAGCGTCACCACCGGTACTCATCCTCTCTTCTCTTCTCTTGTCTCGCGAAAGCAACGATACTTTGAATCTCTCGTCTCTCTCTCTCTTATTTACTCCCTCTCTCTCTTTTTCCACAGAGCACATTTTCTTGCATCTCTCGCTGGTAATTTTACCACGCTCTCCCATACTCGCACGCACGCACGCGGACATCGCGCGGAAAACGTCAGAGACAATGTCGTTTTAGTCGCGTGGGCTACATTTTCTCTCTTTTTCTGCTCGCTTTCCGTTCACATTTCTCGCATCTACGACACGTTTCTGTGAGAACCGACTGATTCCAACAAAACTTAAATTATACCTCCCATTCAGAATTCATAAATACCCTCGCTTTGATGGAAGCCACGATTACTCATCGCCGCATTCCGTTTGCATGTATGGTCTTGATCTTGACAATCAAAGTCTTTTCTTCATTCTTTATTTACTACATATTGATTTATTATTTTTGAACATTGTATTTTTGAAACAATATGTTTTTTTAATTTTACAGCTTGAATTATGACATCAATGATTTTGACAGTCTTGTCTTGAAAGTAATCGTGACACTCGATATTCTCTTTTATCGTAAACAATTGACTTCCCTTTCTTATTCTGAATCATAAATTTCCACTTAAGAAACCTGGTGCGAAAAAGTGACATTTTTTCGATCTCTTTCTCTCGAGCGTATGTATAGATAGCCACACTATAGATACGGATAGATACGTTCATACATAGACTCGGTGTGTGCCTATAACGTGTCCGGGTCTTTGTCGGCTAGCACGGATAATTAATAGCCCCGCGATTGTACCGCACGAGCCGCACGGTCGAACCGCACTCCCTACGTTCGCTTCCGTTTCACAGTGAACGTCGTCCCCTCTCTCTCGTACACGTTCACTCGTTTCGGTAGCCACCCGTATTATTAACGACTCTGAGTCGACGCCGAAAAGATGCCTTCGAATTGGTAGGCACTGACCTACGTATTCTAGATAGATTTCAATGATAAATCTTGTCGATAATAAAAATTTTCTTAAAACTCGTGCTATTCTTGGTAGATATTATACAGGGTGTCCGGTTCCAAGTGGTCAAGCGGGAAACTACATGTGCTAATCAATGATTTGAGCCGAAAAGTCTAATACTATTTTCCGAAATTTGGCCTAGTTAAATAGTTATTAATTAACAAAAATCGGCCAATCACAGCAATCACGGTGGATAGCTCCTCCGTCGTCTCTTACCAAGCTGCGAGCTCGAGTGAACCTCCTTCCTTCGCTAATCGCCGTGATTGGCCAATCTTTGTTAATCAATAACTATTTAACTGAGCCGAATTTCGGAAAACACTATTAGACTTTTCGATTCGAGTCATCGATGTGGACATGTAATTTCCCGCTTGACCACCTTGAACCGGACACCCTGTATACGAAGTTAAGAGAATGAGATCAAATATAATAACAATCTAATCACGAAGAATATTTAAACGAGTAACAGGTTAAAACGTTTCGACCGGTTTCGCATCTTGCAACGCTCCATCGTCCCACGTATTTAATTAAAAGCGGTTGAATTTAATTAGCGTAACGTTCACCGTTAAAATACCGAAACGAGGATCGGCTACAAATTGATACGTCGCGACGCATATAGGTATATATCGGTACGCGGAATAAATAGTATGTAATACTACTCGTGGTTACAGTTAACACGCTCGACTTGTTTCTCGAGTGAGCGTAACGTAAGCGTAATGTAACTCGTCGAGATTACTCGAACCTCGATTAAGCGATCCACGATAGCATAACGTACTACATATATAGTATATATATATACTATGCTACGTCGTAATCATCATTTCTTTCGCTCCGTTTTTCTCTAGTCTACCATAGAATCACAAAAGAAGAGCGTATCGCATTCGCACCTTTACCACGGATAATTAAGAGCATCATCGTGCACGGTTATACCGTGTGACTCGCTCGCCTGTTGTTCGCGCGTGGAAACGGCGCGCTCGAAAATTACCGCGTGAGAAACGCCGTTTCCGCGCGTGCATCATCGTTCTCGGTCTATCCGAAAGCACCATCATCTACTCTCTTTTTCCTTGTATATTCTCTATATTGTATTTCATATATACATACATACAAAGATATATATATATATGTATATGCGTAGATACACGCGTTTAGACTCGTGTACCGGAAATACGTTATGGAACTCGGCTGGTTTACGCATCTCGCTCTTTCACTCTTTTTTTCTCGCTCGTAGGTGTCGTCGGGTCATTACCCGACGCCTTTCGAGGTCATCGACGCGAGCACCACCCTCCGAACGCTTTTTTCCACTTCGTTTCTATCTCCCTTTATGCACCTTTTGCGACTCTCTCGAAGTAAACGAGAGAAAGAGACAAACAGAGAGAGAATGATCCTTACCCTTTTCTCCTAAACGATATTCGGGAAGTAATCAGCACCGTTCGTTTATTTGTCGGTCGGAAGGAAACGACGAAATTGCATCGCACGAAAAGCAAGTGGTATACTTCCTTCTTTCCGGGCTATCAACGTCCGTTAAACCGTATCCCTGGTACTATTACTAGAAACAGCAGCAGCTCCTACTACTATTCACCGGCATCTACTTTTCTACACGCACGAGGGAGAAATAAAAAAAAAAAGGCTGTACTGCTATGGACGAAAATTGAAGGTACTCTCGTTTGCTCGCTCGTTTATGAAGCCGACGAAATTATACGCCATACGCGTATGTATGTCTGTGTGTGTGGGAGTATGCTTTTACGTGTTTCTCTCTTCATCTTCATTTCTATCTCTTTCTCTCATTCGAATACGTAGGTATCCCTCTCTCTTTTCGTATATGCTCCGTGTACGGCGTTCCCATCCTTTCCGGTGCTTTTCACGGAACAGTCCCTGTCCTACTGACCTTTCCGTCCCTGACGACGACCTGTTTGATTTAACCGAAACTTTTATTTCCCCTTTTTTTACTTCTTAATTGGTATTTTACGGTAGAAAGGATCGCAAAGAGGACGAGCCTCCTTCTCCCTGGAGCCTCTTTTAAAAAATCGACCGAAAAGTTCGCGTTTTTTTTTTTTTCTTTCCATCTCTTTGAGAATTAGAAAATACGAATACATATATTTGTTCTTGCTCGTAAGTAAACATCAAAAAGTACGCATCGTTTTTTAAACACCGTCTCGCTTTATCGATCCTCCCACACGCGACTCGATGATTGCCGGAGTTTGTTGATTTTTCTGCCTTTCTCTGCCATTTTTCGTTTCGGGTGGCGAGAAGGGAAAATGTTGGAGGGAGCGAGCTGTGCGTGTAAATTCTGAAATTTTTTAGTATATCTCTATTTATAAAGAGAAGTAACTTTTTCCTTTGTAATACAGGATCTCCGAAACTATTTGAAAATTCTGACACTGTTCAAAGTATCTTAAACTAAATCAATTGTCAATATAATATAAATTCTATACACAATAATCATGGCCGAGAAAACTACGTGGGATCCTAGTATCTAACATACCGAAGGCCAAACGAGAGGTCGAGGTTGCAACTTTATTTCCGTGCGAATCTCCTCTGACGTAAAGAGTTAAATAATTTCCTCATTCATTCCAAATATTACACCATCCCAACTGTCGTCATTATCAACATTTCCCAACTTGCTCTACCGTAGGTTGAAAGCGTCAAAAATATTTTTGTAAAAAAAAAATCTTAATCTCCTCTACAATTTAATATATTTCACTCCCAGTAGATTATTATCACACAGAGAAGTATTATCACGTAGCCGAGGCAAGCTTTGAAGCTTTTGTCACGGAAGTGGATTTTCGGGGACCAAGCAGGCGAACGGAGCAGGTTGCAAGCAGGCGGTGGGCATGAGGTCGACGCGTACATCGTGAGAATTAACGAGCTCGTGTCGCCTAAAATGCTTCCGTCAAAAGCGACTTTCGTCGCTCGATGTTAATCAACGCCGTTAGCGTTTACGTAAGCGCTTGCTGGCGTGGAACAAAGCGCGACCGCGGATCCCGCGTGGCCGTTGTCGAGTGTAACGGAAGGAGGAGGAGAACGATGCCAGAGTAAGCTCGCAGCCTCGGTAATTATACAACGCCAAAACGATCAAAGTTGCTCTTATTGTCAGTTATCGAGTGAAACGCCCAGAGAACGTATTGTTTTCGACTTTTGTACAAGAGAGAGAGGTTAACAGTCACCTAAACCGCGATAAGGGTTTAACGTAAGCCGTAAAATCACCTATTACTCGAATTCCCTTAGCTATTTTCACGTGGAAAAACGAGGGCTCGTGAAAAATTGCGACAGTAAGGTGTTATTAGGATTAACGGGGTGCCAAGAAGAATGGCTTTACAATTTCAACGTTGCACTCCGTGCGATATAACGCGAGCTATCAATTTGATACGTGTCCGGTACGATTATTTTCATCTTATAAGAGACGATAACGAATCGCGGACGTTTTTATGATTTATTTCGTGAAATTTTCGAAGCTTCGTCACGTTCGCGCGTAATATCGCGCGGAGATTAGCGCATTTTTCGTAGACGCGAATCGAATTACCTTTAATGAGTGAAACGTGTAACGCTGGAAATGCATTTTTTTCGTGCTGGCTTAATAAAAGGTAGAAAAAGGTAGGAACGAGGGCTCGCGACGAGCTCGGTTTCGTTACATATGCATCCCCGGCCACGATGGCTAGCGCGAGATAATAATGCACCAATTTATATCCATTCTATTTTCATTTTCGTCTTCTCTCCCGCTTTTCGTTACCCTTTCTCTTACTTCTCCAATACGATATTTTATCTCACCGATAGCGATATTTCTTCTAACTTGCCGCGAGATTTTCCAATTTACGGAAGCTCCATCTCCATAAAAGTTCCCCCGATCCTTTTCACCGAAATTTTCTTCTTCCTCCTCCCTGTCACCCGTGTTTCGAAGATTCTTTTTCGAACGTTGGCACCGTCCAACCTAGGTCCGGAATATAAACGCTTTCGTTGGGAAAGTCGTTTGTGGACTTTCGCGCGTGATCGTCGGGAAAATCTCGAGAAAAATTGGCAGGATGTGAGAAAGAGAGAGGAAACGTTCGAGTAGATACGTCGTATCCTTCGAGGAAGAAGACGGTGGGGAGAGACGAGATTTCCAATTTGTCAGCTAAAACAACTGGCTGATCCTTCGCCGAATCTTCTAGCCGAAGGAAAAGAAAATCGTTCGAGAAAGACAAAGAACCTTGGTGCATTAAGAGAAGGGAAAAAAAAAAGATATATAGGTAAAAGTCCGTCGTCGTGTCTAACGTGTCTAACGCTTCCGCCGACAGCGGAGACCACTCTTCCTTCGAACAATGACGAAATGATTCGCGAGAGCCGTCGAGACATCCATTGTCTCATCGAAGAAAAGTGCGACAGCACCAAGTGCCAACTCCTTCCTCCTCTCTTGCCACTCGTCAGGATCGACAAAGACTGGAGGGCACCGAGACGACAAATTCGTTCGATCGACGACGTGTATCTTCGTGAGACGCGTTGACCCGCTTTTCGCGCGAGTATATAACAGGAATGTGAGATGGATGAAATTTGACGGGTGATGTTCCTCGCCATCGATACATTTATCCTATCAAATTTACTTTAGCAAACGGAAATGATTTCGGTCCTCCTGACAAGATTCTTCGCTTACGACGCTCGAGGACGAGCTTTCGATGTTCCAAAGACGAAAATGAAGTGCCATTAATCCTATGCTTTTCCAACCTCACCCCCCCCCCCTCCACTTTTGTCCCCCAGTGTCTATATCGCGTGCTTCTTTGAAAAGGGAGAGCAGCTTCTTTCGAAACTCGCGCGCCGCGTGCGAATCTTATCTCACCGATATTTCAAGACCACCCCCTATCTCTTTTGTATCTTCATCTTTCGAGCTTAGTCTCATCCCCTAAGTTTTTCTTAAAGTATTCTAAATGTTCGGTGACCCGACACAAAGGCGAAGCTATCCGTAACAAGGCGTTTTAAGCTACCCGGGAGGTAAGCTCAAAGAAGTTTAATAAAATACTTGCGATATCCGTGGCGAGTAACGAGACGAGTTGGAAGCTGAGACGATGAAAGAGGAGTAAGAAAAAGGGGAGGAAAGAAAATCGACTAACGATCTTACCCCCTCGCTCTCTTTTATCAGAGTTTTGATATTTGAAATATCGAGGGGTCGTTTCTATCCAACGATCGAAGTAGGGATCAAAGAAGTCAAAGAAGTAACCTACCTTTTTTTTCGTATCCGTTAGAAGCCCTTTTTCGAACAAAGTCATCTTTTCGATCGACCATTCCTCTCTTGTCTCCCTAGGCTCTCTTCTTATTCTTTCCACTCTCGGAACGTGACAGCATCTCGCGTTCCTCCGGAAAGCCACGATCTTCTTTGACAAAATCCTCCTAGTGGAGGTTCGAAGGACGACTAAAAGCGTCGCCGTAGGAAGGATTACTCGAGTTATCGTCTGGACGCGGTCTCTCGATCGAGAACACACGTGCCAAGATTTCACGTTTTCTTCCTTTTTTAGAAAGAAGAAGCCTCGTTCCCATTCGATTTTTTTTAACGAAAAATGGTGTCTAGGTATCGGCCATTAGTTCGGATCGTCCTGCGGGTTCTGTCTCGAAACTCCGTCATCTGTGAAAACTCGTTCTATCTGGGATAAGGCCAGGCTTCATTCGACGGGGCAACCTGCCAGAGTAATTTGTAGCCGGTGGGACGCGGCTCATCGTGAACGACTCGACGATTTGTCTTTAACCGATCGAACTCTTAGCGATACAACGCCACGCCCGTCTTCGACCTGTTCTCTTTTCTTCATTTTTTTTTTGTTATTCTTCTCTTAGTTCACCTGCCCTTCGATTTTCCCAACGTCGCCTTTCCCTTCTTTTACGATCGGGGAAAGGAAAAGAAGACGAGGCTTTTCCATGAGCTGACGAGGCAGCTTTCCTTTAGCCAGCGAGAAGCCAGGTCAAGCGTAAAGGCAAACATCCGATCGTGTTTCATAGAAAAGGATTCTCTTTTCATTCGATTCGTAGAAATCGCGAGAGCAAAGCAGAGCACGAAGGTTCTTCCTTCCACTATTGACGACAATAGCGTTAAATAAGAGTCCGAGTTACAACGAATTTTCAATATTACGTCTATAAAATGACATTAAAATATGTCTTAATAAAATACAACAGCTAATCCTAATAATATTCTCGAAACTTTGAAATCACATCAAAGGTTTATTTAACATAGGAGTTTCGTTCTCCCTCGTCCCCTTTCTCACGATTACACCGAGCAATTCGAGCTTTCCTTGAGCGAGTGCCACAGGAGCTTTCGTCATTCCTACGAAGCATTCGAGCCGGTATTAATTTACCAGCGGCTTCGATCTTGCCTCTCGATGCGTGACACACTACCATCGTTTGCTTCATCCCCTTCTCTCTTGGTTTCTCGGTTGCCTATCGATCTGGATAATGTTCCATTTGCAGTCTGCGGTGTCGGCTTAAGTCGGTTGTTTCGCTTCGCAGCCGAATCCGTGGTGATTACGTTTAAAGACACGAGAATGCCTCCTACTCGCGTGACTATAGGTACGCCAACATTCACCACCTATTACATATCATTAAAAGCTTGTCTCAAGATCTTGATATGACGTGAAAATTATCAACCTGGTAGTTTCATTTCGAAGGTCTAGCAAAGAGTTAAAAAAAAAAACGGTATTCAGGAAGCTTTTTTACAAAAAAAGAACCACGGGTCATCAGTTTTCCTCGTTAGCTTCTTCTTTTACGCGTGGGAGAGATCGGAAGACAAGAGAGTAATGGAGGAATTTCTTAAGGAACGATGTAGTAGGACGATTTACCTCATCGAGGGAAAGACCGTGGTCCCTTGGCTTGGTAATTATACGTTATGAACATTGTATGAATATAGCCAGCGGGGGTACGGGTAATTGAACCGCAGCAACAGGGAGAGAGACTCGAATCCGGATTGCTGCTTACGAGTGCAAAGTCGAGAAAACCACTCGTCGGTGGCATCGCTATCGCGTTAATGAAGGAAAACCGCAGACGTACGGAATTAACAGGTAGTAGGTACTTCTCGCCACCGGAAGACGTTGCTTTACATTTTAGTCTTCCCGTCGAGGTGCCTCGAGTGCTCGTTACCAGAGCGACCGGAGAGAATCGTTCCTATCCAATCTCGGAAAATGTCGCGAAAATGCCACGTTACCGTTTGGTAGACGATAAAGCGTGACAGCAGCGAGGACAACCGAAAGTTCGTTTACTTCGCGACAAATATTTGCCGGTATATGAAACTAAATTTCCTTTTCCTGATCTCACCCTATTATCGTTTCTTGCGCTAAAGTCCCGATTTCACGAGACGTTACCTCCCATTCGGAATATATATATATATACATAGGATTAAATACTTTTAATTTTTAAACTCGCTAGGTAGGGAAGCTAACCAGATTAACGCACTTACGTTCGGGCTGGGTGCACGGCAAATACGTTGGATATCTTCTTTTATTTTCTCCCTTTCTCTAAAGAGCCACTTTCGTACGCAACGTGCTTCGTATCGAGGAGCCACTGAAAGCAGAAGAGAGAAAGACAGAAAGAGGATAGCGAAAGAACAGAGAGATCCGATTATGGCTTAACCGCATTAAACGCGGAAAGTTTACTTTCGGTAATTCCACCTTCTGGAATGGCTGACTCTCGTGCACCTGCACCACCACTATCACCAGCATCACCACCTGCTACCACCCACTTCCTCCTCTCATTGTCCTCCATTTCGTGCGCTCTAAAGATTTACTCCTACTCGATGTTCCGTTTCTCTCTCTCTCGATACGCCCATTCCTCTTTCGGTATCACGCGTTCGTTATCCAATTAGTCCAAACGATTCTCCGTTTCGTAAATAAAGCCATGCTTCGAACGAGCTAGCTAGGTATAGAGTATTTACCTTTTTAACGGTTTAACGCGATAGAAGACCTACGATTTTCGAGGAGTGATTCTGATACCTTTTGTTAATGTAATTGGTTGGTACGGATTGATCGACGTAGTCATACGATCATCGTAATAAATCTTATATAACGTTTTTAAGAGGATTACAGCTCGAGAACCAAACGAAATCTACATTTCGAACAATTTCATAGAAAACTGCACGTATACCGTAACTGGGACACTCCGTTATAATCCGACAGGCCAACTGAAATTTTCTTTCGCGCTATGGCGTAAGCTCGAACGCGAGCTTAAAGTATACAGATGATGTATATATATAGAGAAAGAGAACAGATAGAGAAGAGGATTCACGGACCTTTGCGGATTAACGCGGCTCAGCGCTTTGGAGCTGGTGGTTTCGATGTTTCTCTGTCTGTCTGAGATAGGACACCAAGAGATGTCGAGAGATATACAGAGAGAGAGATAGAAGATAGTGGCAGGTGCAGAGCAATAAGGGAGTAGGTACGAGAGGACAAGGCAGCCGGCTGATTCGCGGCGCTTGCACTCTCGCGCTTTGCACACGCTTAGCTTTACGCACGTGCGTCCTCTTGTCGAGTGTGCGGACTGGAATAATGTATGGTATCCCTAACTGAGTCGTCGTTGTGCACGTGTGTCTAGGTTTTACCCTCTCTCTCTATCTATCTTGTATACACATAGACACACGGTTGTACAATACCTACACATGCCAGCGTTACTCTATTTATACCCAAGCACGCTCGATGACATTAGCCACCGCAACTAGTTACCCTGCTCCGTCCACTGTCGTTCGCGATCAACGTCGTCTACCTGCTGTTACGTTAAGGACCTACCGGTCTTCCAGGATTATAGCCTGACGGCAAAGATGACGATGTCTCGATCGTACCCACCTTGTCTATGCTTCACCGAACGAGATCTAGTATCACTGGTTATTAGTCTATTTAGTTCATGCTTGGATATATCGGGACATCGATACTTGTTTGAGAAAGATTTATCGCTAAGGGAAATTCATTTCTTATGAGAAAGCACGAGGGTGTTAATAAAGGGTATATAAAGATGTTAAACGAGAGTTAGTAGACGCTTAATCATGATCGATTTTTTCATATGCCAAATCATTTTGGTTTTTCGTGTTAAAGATTGATATAGCGCAGGGGGTTGTTGTAGTAACAAGGGTGAATCGAATTTGCAAGGTGTTTCTCGACGATGCTTCTTCATCCCGCTCATTAGCGAAGAAGCAATCGACGATTCACGAGATTGGACGCGTGCTCGAATGAAGCGAGTGGCGGAAGAGGGAAGGATACTGGAACACACAGTCATCGTCCTATAGTTCAACACAGTTTTTCCCCCTCGTCTTTTTCTTGTACTCTCTCGATCCCTATATCTCTCCTTTCCAGATGGCGAACCGAGGCACGGGCCGAATTAGAGATCTCTTCGCGGCAGCTTGCAGGCAGGTGAATCTCTCACCTGTTCTGCACCTGGCAACGCGCGTGCCTTCTTCTGTAGTTTTACACTTGGCTTTCGTTTGGGTTCGTGAATCTTTGGGGTCAATCCAATTCGTTTGATCATTTATATCAATTGTTGTGGTATTATACAGGGTGTTCGGTTGTATGTAGTCAAGCAGAGGACTACTTGTACACATCAATGATTTGAATCGAAATGTCTAATAATATTTTCTGAAATTCGGTTCAGTTACATAGTTATTAACTAACAAAGATCGATCAATCACGACGAACCACCTTCCTTTGGTAATTGACTGATCTTTGTTAATTAATAATTCGTTAACCAAATCGAATTTCGAAAAATGGTATTAGACATTTCGATTCAAGTCATCGATGTGTACACGTAATCCTTCGCTTGACTACATGGAACCGGACACCCTGTATTTAGTATATGCAAGTGACAAGTGTTTCCTTGAACGACCATGATCCACATCGTCCAGAACGTCGATCCAATACATATTTGTACGTTATATATTTAACCACTATAATTTTAAACGATTGCACTAAATATAAATCTCGAGCCTTATATTTTAATAACACCCTGGTACAATGTTGATATGGAATACAGATAACGCGTCTATAGGGAACGTTATTGCGATGGACGAAGCGATAATGTATCGAACGGGTATCACCGGTAGCCGTCAAGCAATTTCCACTGATTTTCACGCTGGTATTATTTATGGGAGTATCGAGGGCTTTTCATAATTATAACTCTCGTCGGAAATTTTATTTCGAAGGCACGACACGGGTAATGCGGTATCGTTCGTCCGGTAAGTCACGCGATCCATTATACACAAATATTTTAATAGCTGCAATCCGAATCCCCGGTATTCTCTCTCTTTCCTCGGTGCGGTATGGACGAGCAGGCGTACCTACCATTCAGAAAATAAGTGGATATTTGCGTAATCATAACATAGCGGCACGCAAATTTAAAGAAAACAATCGTATTCGTTGTTAATCGTGCTATACTCGTTTAGGAATTTGTATAACGCGTATGTGGGAAGTCGACTTAATAACACGTGTTATATACCGTAATGATTCAGTTATCTAAACTCATACCTTCAAGAAATATCTTCATAATCTACTTCAACATAGCAAACGTAGTTTAGTACGAAGCTTAGATCGGTCACGTAAAGTCTCACGTTGGATCGTTATGGCACTATCTCGGGGGTCGTAAGAACCAAGATGGAAGTAGAGAGGGAGAAAAAAAGGGTCAACGTACACGTCTCTACTCTAATTCTCGAGAATCGTGGCGCGAACACGCGAGAAATCTTGGCAAACGTTAAAAGTCCCTACGACATGGCAATCACGTACCCTCGGCACCTACAATTATAGTCATGGCGATCGTAGAACAATGGCGACCTCGAATGCTCTCCTTTCCTTATTCGCAAAAGGTACGAACTTTTCGTAGGAAGCTTCGTTCGCATTGTCCTACCGCAAAATGCCGGAAAATGCGATGCGGTTCTCACACGCGGGGATCCGGTTATTTGAAATTAAGAGTTAACTTTGTGCGTGGTTCAAAGTGGTCTTGCCGATTAACGTGCAAAAGGTTCGAGTCTGCGTGCCATGGAATAATAGTACCCAGTAGTCTTTCAGTACTTTACTACTTCCTCGAGATTAATGCTCGCGTATGTACCCCTTCCTATCGGCCTCATCAATTATCGACGTTATTTCCTCTACCTTCCTGACTTTTATTTCTAAGGGAAATCATTGACTGGCTCTCGTTTTTTTCCTTCAAGATCCGCTTACCAGTTCCGTTCTGACTTCAACGAGCGTGAGATCTCGCAAAGTGTTAGATCCGATAAACTCTTTATACCCCTTCGATGAGAATCTCTGTTTTTTTTTTCCTGATTATTTGAGAGAAGAAAAAGATTATTAACAGGTAATATGTGGCTCGATAAACGGTTGGAAGTAAGGAAGGAAGTTAAAAGAGGGAAAAAATAGGAATTGTTGCATCAAGGAACTAACGCGAGAAAGCAGATCGGCTGTGCAAAAGTCCGATGATTTCCTTCAACCGAATGGTAATAGAGAAATTTCCATTTTTCCTCCGGGCACTCGGTGATGCATTTCTGATGCGAAAGCTCGCAGCTGTACTTTTTCTCTCTCGCTCACTCTCATGGCGTGGAACCACCACCCCGTAGTAATAAAATCGAACTGTCGTTTAAACGCACTCGCCGTTCGTTTGCATTTCATAAACTTTATCCTGTACGCGCGGTGAATACGCGTTCGCCCACGCTCACGTACATATAGTTACCTGCGTGCGCGATACCATTGTAAACTGTGACATCGAAATCTGATTGCACGGTAAAAAATAAACGAGCAAATTACGGTGACACGGGGCAGGAAGGACGGGGTTATCGGTAACGCCTGTGCATTATTTAATAAATTTAATATCGGGACCTTTAACGTTTCGTAATCTATGGAACTGTGGCGATGCTTTCATCGATAGCTGCTAATATGGCATTTTTTTTTTTATTTCTATTCTTGATCGAACAACATTCATCTATACTAATATTATAAAAAGAAAAGATTTGATTATTTGTAGTTTTGTTTGTAATGGATTAACTCAAAAGCTACTTAAACAATTTTTACATAGGCTGTATTTTATTTTCAAAAAAATTAGAGGTCTCTACGAAAATTGCAATAATGTAACCCAAAGTATCGAAAATTTGCCTTCACGACAAAACTATTGAACCGATTGATGACCTGAAATAATTTTTATTTTTATAATTCTTTTTTTATTTTTATTTTGGAAAAATGCAAGGTTCTTTGGAGATATTTAAGAAAACTTTAGGTTGGGCTAGTACTTTATATACTCGAAACATAGAACGGTATACTAATTTCAATTTTTCTGTTCACAGGTAAGTCCAGTCGAGAAGGCTACAATCCACAGAAATTCTACTTTTACGTAAGTTTTATTACTTTCTTCGATGATTCCCAAAGATCACCCCGAAGACCCCTGGTATACTAATCACAGGAGAGACCGTAATACGCCTTAACATCTTGTAATCATCTCGAACCAACGAGACGTCCCTTGGCTTCGTGAGAAAATCGAGAAATCGAGGTGGAAGGTGTCTTTCGATAAGAGCTCGCGTGCGAGCTTCTCTTCCACCCTTTAATCGATGTCGACGCGTTTCCAAGCTTAATGAAAGACGACGTGGGCGCGGTTCGGACGTCGTTGCGTCGTTAAACGGCCGAGCGATCCGCTCGATAACGCTCGATAACGCTCGATAACGCGAGCTAACGCTCGATATCGCGCTCGAAGGGAACCCCGGGATTAATCGATCGTAATTACTAATAGGTATGTAGCTCCTCGATGCGGGTCGCAATTAGTTTGAAATTAATGAACGAGAGGGGATAGCACCGATGAGAGAGAGAGACGAGTCTTGATTACGACGGAAAGAAATCATTTAGGTGAAATTAGGAGATCACCTCGGCTCAGTCCAATCACTTCTGACGGTATTCCGTGAAAGGAATTATGTAGGTACATGCCGTCGTTTAGTTCATTTACGTCTATCGTACTTAATTCTTTCCGAGTCTCGAGGGAGGACATCACGCACTGTGTTGGGTCAGTTCGCGTAACGGTTCATTAGTCACATCCTTGGGGATCATATTTGATACTCATCGTCGACATTTTTACCTCTATAGTAATTAGAATGCTATGTTCTATACTTTCACAAATTTTTTATTCCTTTGTGTAGATAATGTACTTTTTATTGGAAGCTCGGAGACATCAAAGGCTAGACTTTGGACTATAAAAGAAATTAATTAATCATTCCCCCTCTCTTTCATCCCGAAACTCCAACGTTCCAACACTGTTCTTCTGACGCTCTTAATTATTTCTTTATCCTCCATTTTCTGATAAATATTTACAAAGTCTAAAAAAAGAATCCATATTTTCGATCTCAACATCAAGGGATTTATCTATTCTCGGACATAGCTAACGGAGAATAGTGCGCATCAACGTGTAGGTAGCGATGATCGATGTAGATATACGTTCTCTCGCTCTCTCGACAAGAGATCGAAAGCATCGTCGAAGCGCATCGCTGCCTGGCCTCGTTGCGTCCTGTGCATCTAGTATTACTAGCTCGACGTGTTCGCGCTCTCGTGGATTACACTTGGTTCCACCGCAGACGGCTCCGCCGGCGGTCTGCGTATTTGTAATCGCGAGCCGTTAATAAACCTGCCGAAGGGATCGATGCCTCGAAATTACGTGGGTGAAATTCAGATTTTCGAGTCGACCCTAATACCGAATGGACCCGAGCGGTTCTCCGTTTATTCAACGCCTTCCAAAGACCTTCCTGAACATTATCAATGAATATTTCAGATTAGTTTATATCTCGGGTATAATATCGAAATTATTTTTTTATTTATGGCAGGAAGTAGTGGCAATTTCAAGCATAAATTAGTTTAGTAATGTTTAAATATAAATTATGAATCATCTGTACTGTTTTTAATATAAATTTTAGTCATTTGAAGTGAAGTCTCTTTATAAGAATATGTATTGTTAAATTTCTTTGATAAGTTTTTTAACGTCTTATCCTTTGCATACTTTCACAATAACTATGACTCACATTATGTATCAAATATTTGACTGAAACGTTGGCTTATACTCGAAATTGCCACTCCTTCCTAAGTATAAAATTACAGAGCAAGTACCATTACTCCTCAGTAAAATTTGATTCGAACGATACGGTCGAAATAATCGTCGATCGTATTTCGCAAAGTTAGAGTTAATATAAAATTGATGTTTTTCTAACTTTAAATCGAAGGACTGGAAATTCCTCTAGGGTAAAATCAAATTTTGAAGCATCTCTCAACAAGGAGATAGGTCGAACTTGCAGCCCCCTAAACTTCCACGTTCATAGGCGAGAACTCGGCAGCTAGCGCGGAATTGAAAGTTTCGCGGTCTTCTATTTCTCTCTATCCCTCTCTATCTTGCTCCTCCGAGAGATATCATCTGCATGACCGTAAGGTGCACTAAGGAGGAAGATCGTCCTCATCCGGTGCTTTTCTCGCGTTGACCTTCCAACGAAAAAAAAGCAACCGAGAGCAACGTCATTTCTATGGCTATAAAATTGAAAAAGTTCTTTCTTTCATCCACCTACCACCTTCTCTGTTCAACGTCTCTCTCTCTCTCTCTCTCGGCTGGCATAAGTTATCGCGCTTTGAGTTCGCGTGCCAGCAAATTGAGGATGAAAGGGTTAGCCCGGAGACCGAAAATACACGGCGGAGTTAAATGGGGAAGCAAAGCGTTAGATATAACGCGTTTTCCAGGTTAAATTAAGCGAGCTATCTCCCTCTCTTTCTCTTTTATACGATATACCTATATAGAATAAAGCTAGAAAGTAACGAAGGCTTCGCTTTTTGCCAAAACGAAAATTAGCCTACCGATCGAATCGAAGAGTCATCTCCGGAATGTTTTAACCATTTCTCACGTATAACACGCTATACGGTAGCTATTACTTAGGAAAGATTACCTTGCGTAAGATAGATTATTTACAGACTCTCGGTCTCGTCGCATAAATTCACTTCACCCGCACATCTCGAAGAGAAGTTTAGTGGAATTTTGCGAAAGTTCCAACCGGTATCTCGCCTCTTTGAAACGCCTCCTGAATTTCATTGTCGTATCTTACAACCCCACCCTCGACTATCGGCCCTCCGGCTTTGACTTTAAAGACAATTAAAGTGACGCAGACAACGTGGAATTGAAAATTCGATGCAACGACATTTTTCTCGTTAATGATTTCTTTTTTGTTGGTAGGTAGGGGAGACCGGGGCTAAAAGTCCCAGGGGCAAGTTGTCCCGGTCATAGTTTTAGTATCTTAGGGTGGAAGGGGAAACGCGTCCGGTGCATGGTGTACAGGTCTTAGTGAGTAAAAAAAAGTGTAGTAAATTTCTCTTGAAAACGACCCATACTTCGATACTTAAAAAATTTATTTTTCAACACTCCGTAACGATATCGAAAAACGGACAACGGGACAGTATTCTGCATGCTTTCTTCTTTCTAAATCTTGATGCATACATCATGATTTTTGTCAAAAAATCGATGCATCTCGAATTTGCCCGATCAAATACTCGTTCGAAAGAGAAAAGTCTCCTCTTTACGAAAACGCAAGTCGCGTTTCGATAGGATGGCTGGTTGGAAAGATACAGCAGTTTGAAGCTTGAAAAAGACCCATACTCCGACACTTAAAATGTTAATTTCTCATCATTGCGTAACGATATCGAAAAACGGACAACGGAACATTATTCTACATGCTTTTATCTTTAAAATGAGCCATTAAACATTAAAATCGGCGGTGGTGACCATTTTGACAAAAATCATGATGCATAGGTCAGGATTTTTGTCAAAAATCGAAGTATCTCGAATTTGCCCGATCAAATACTCGTTCGAAAGGGGAAAGTCTCTTCTTTACGAATATGCAAGTCGCGTTTCGATAGGATGACTGGTTAAAAAGTTACAGCAATTTTTCTCTTGAAAACGACCCATACTCCGACACTTAAAAAATTAATTTTTCAACACTCCGTAACGATATCGAAAAACGGACAACGGAACATTATTCTGCATGCTTTCTTCTTTAAAATGAGCCATTAAACATTGAAATCGGCGGTGGTGACCATTTTGGCAAAAATCATGATGCATACATCAGGATTTTTCGTTGGAATCCTTGGAAAACTTGCCCCATGGCGTGAGACAACTTACCCTGCAGCGGGGCAAGTTGTCCCAAAAAACTCGTTTGCTTGGAATTGAGAAAAAAACGTGTTAAAAACGTCCCAATGCAAGCGGAAAAATTTGCATGTATTGCTAAGAAGTTGAACTTTATGATGGTCACCAAAAAATTCGAAAATATAAGCTATAGAAATCTGTAGAAACAAAAAACCTAAAATTGGGACAAGTAGCCCCGGTCTCCCCTATATCTGATACTACGATAGATATGAAAAACAATCTATCACGTTGGTCGTCTATAACATGTCGAGTCAACACGGTGGAAATAATCGTAGCGACGTTTAAGTCTTCGGCGAAACGATCGGACTACCTGCTAACTCGATCCTTTATTTTTACGTCTTTCGAGAGACTGCTACAACGATTTTATGTTATAAGCTTTGAATCTATACCGCGAGTCTCTTTCACGATCGTATCGCCGAGCAGTTAAATGCGAAATAAAGGAAATTAACGCTCAAAGGGGTGCCCACCGTAATGTCTCGTACCTACCTATTTCGTGGAGTGTCGCTTCCTCGTATAGCCAAGCTCGCGACGAGATCATCGAAGCTTCTCTCGAAGACGGTCGTCTGCTCGTAAAGAGAAGAGATAAGGACACTGTAGGTAGATTCCACGGATTTCCGCGTTATACACGGAACGATAACGGATAATTGTTCGATCGTTAAACGTACGATGATCACGTACATAAATATTTTAATGCTTCCATTCGCGAGAATTAGAACTTTTATTAGGATTTTTTAGAAAGTAAAAAGAGAAGAGTGATTCTTTCCTTCTCTACGTTAGATACCTGTGAAATTTTTAATTCTAGAACGTCGGTCTCTAGTTTCGAAGCGGCAAAGAAAATGGACACGCAAAGAATCGATCGTGGTACGAGGTCAAGCGTGATTTCAATTTATTCGATCCGTCGCTACTCTTATTTATCAAAGCCTGGCAACGTGAATGGAAAGAAGAGAGGTAGAAATAAAGAGAGGAAGCGCAAGGGAGGTCGATGTAAACGTAGAAAGTCCAATTACGCCTTCCGGCCGTTCTACGCGCTTCTCTCTTCTTTTGCAGTACCCAGAGACTGGGTTAAATATTGGACCGATGTAATTTTAGAGCTCGCAATGGGAACGGCCAGGTCCAAACGCTATCAGAAACGCCCTCATACGCCCCTTTCGAGTTCGTCGCGTTCGAGCTGCTTACACGCGGCAATATCTCCTAAGCGTTGCCTAGCCACTCGTCCTACGATATTACGAAATTCTTTTTTTTTTTTATGCTGCAAGTTTTACATGCTACGGAAGAAAAGATAGAGGAACGGAGGCCTCGGGAAATCTCCAACGAGTAGTCGCATCCGTAATCACGATATTTCTCATTTCTTTCTCGCCGAGTGCTCTTCCCGTCTCTTTCTACCTCCCTCTTTACCACGAAACACGAGAAATTAGAAACGATGAAACCGTTCGGTTTGGTTATCCTAATAAATTCGAGAATTAGGATTCGTGTTCGATAGGTTGCATGGATCGAATGCTATACGTTCTTGCGTATTGCAACGCTGCCAGTAGCATGTCGATTCGTTAAATATACGTTATGATGGTTAATTGATCGACTAAGCGTCGTACAATGAACGTAGGGCGCGAGGGTAGGTAATACTGCGGTTAATAACACGGGTAATCTGCCCTATTGATTCGGTGATAATCAGAAGCATCCATCGTTCATTGATTTTACCCAAAAAGCACGCTTGCTTGTTAGTAGGCGTATTTTCACCTTTGTCCATGAATTCTGACATTCTCTAGCTCGAATTAGACAAAACTAGTATTTTAATATCTATCTTTCATTAACTTTTGGAAATAATACTTGAGTTGAAATGTTTAATATTAACAAAGACCACGTATGCTTGTAGACGCTACTAGAAGACAACTGAAACACTGACAAAAGATTAAATATTACACGCGGTTAACGTAGCACACTGTACCGGACGAAGTACATTTCACACAAATAAAAGCATATTATAATGTTAATTCTAACATTAACGATCGAATATTATTTTCACGTCGTTTATTTCTCGTAAACGTCGTTAATTGAATTCGTTCGAAATTCAAATGATTTACGTAACCAATCGAGATAAGCTCGATTCAACTTCGCTCGGTCGAATTCTCGACAGTCTCCCATTTTCGATATTTAGCGAACGACGACGATAAAGCGCGTCGAAGCTCGGCGGAAGAAGTCGAACGTGCCGATCGTATCGTGATCGTTAACGCGTTTAACCGTTAGCTCGAAGGCAGTTAACCGGTTGGCGCGTTCCGCTTAGCCACGCGGACCGTGTTCAAAAAATCATCGTCCGGGCGATAACTAGCTTATTATCTAACGAGGGGGAAATCGAGCTTCGAGCTTTCGTTAGAATGCGCGATGATGCGTGCACGAGTTTCGACGATGGCTAGGTATTATATCGATTTATGTATACCAGCGTTCGAGTTGGTCATTCTGCGTTTAATCGACAACTGTTTTCAACATTTCCCCCCTACCTTTATCACGAATCGTATTAATTACGTTTTATTTAGTATCCACTATTATCAGGAAAACAGGCTCGAGGTTAACGAAGTTTACGATGTCTTGTTAATCATATGTTCGATCGGCAACTCGATTTTACCCAGGAGAGAGAGAGATAGGGAGAGTCCTAATTCAACTGATGCTATAATCTCCTCAAATGGAGTTCTCGTTGTGCAATAGTAATCACTCGGTAGCTAAAACCTCGCGAATTTCCACGTTTAGATAGAAACGATTTAAGCTTGGTAGAAGGTAAAGTGTAGATTAATCAAATTATTCCTTGAAATCTATAATAATATACCATGTGGAAGCAATGAGTCGATCGTAAAATTTCGGAAATAATATTAACGAAGCGATCTCGCGTTTATTTTATTTATGTTTATATGAAAGGATGCGTAAAAAAGATGATTGCGAATACGCGTTTGATACCGTTCGTTTAACGAGATTCGATAAAACGATTTATTGGAAAATTCCATGAATAACGCGATGAAGTATATATTTACCGTTTCGAACTGGATTCTCGAAGGATTCATTAACAAACGTAATACACGACTTTCCAGATCACTACGATCAACTACCGTTATGTATATCAAAATCGTCTTATTTCCTTCTCTTTCTTACTCGTTTTGGATTGTCACAGGAAAGCCTGTTCACCAAATAAGCGTCTTTAATCGCTCACGCCGAACGATTCGCTTTATCGAGCAATTATCGGATTGTTGGTGAGCTGTGCTGTTTCTCCCTCCTCCTCATTTTATCGAATCCATCCACAAAGCAGGGTTCAAGGATTTAGACGATCGATTTCTTCTCTCCTTCTGCTAAAATAACCGCATTTTTCCTTCCGCAACGCCGACGGTAATTTCCGCTCTTTCTCGCTCTCCTCCTGGCTCGAAAGTTGGACGTACGTCACGTCACTCTTGGCCAAAAACGACGAGTTCTCGAGAGGAAGATGGAACGAGAAAGAGGGAGAGAGAGTTTTGCGCGTAATGGGAGAGCGAGTGCAGGAGCGTGTGCTCTCGACGGAGAGGAATAAGTTCGTCGTACGATGAACCGGGCTTGTGCGGCTCGCGAACAAAAAGGCCCCGGGTACACCGGCTGCTTTCCCTCCTCTTCCATTCTGTCTTTCCCCTCTCTATCTGTGTCTTTCACACACATACACATATATTGCTTCTCACCGTGGAACAACCTGTTCCACGAGGCACTCTCTGCTATAAAATTCGCTACGGCGCATATGTATAATTCTACCTTTACTTGAAAGAAAGAACGAAAGCAAGAAAGATGACTATAGGAGAAGGATGAGAAAGTGAGCACACGTCTGTCCCTCCACACACATACACGTGAATCGATATAAACCAAGCACGATCGGCCAAGCACGATAATAAATCCTCGGCGTCGTTATTGGATCTCTCGCAAATGAAAATTACGTTTCTCGGGTGTGCTACGACGAACGACGGTGGTGGTACAGGAGAAGGAGGATGCACCGGACGATGCATTGGTGGGCACGAGCGGTGCACGCGCCACGATCGATCGACCAAAGCTCTTCGCCCGTTCGTTCTATCGAATTTTCTACTTTATCGCGTACACGCTGACCTTTGCTGCTGATTTTCCTCCTTTCTGCTCTTTCAGCTTCTGCTTTTCGATTCTTCTCGAATGGTTAAAATAAAAATTTGAATTAATATTTCTCAGAAGTTTCATCGATACCGTTGAATCTAATGACATTAACGATTTAAGGTTATCCGTTCCATTTGAATTGTTATTTCTCGTTTATTGATCGAAGAGTTAGTAAATATTTAAAACAGAGACCTTTTCTAGATATTTATCGAAAAGTTTTCAAACTTACGATGCTAAATCTTTCATTTTTCGATCATTTCGCAAAACCGTTTCACGTTGGAATAGCGAAGGAGAATATGGGAAGGTTTCCGGTAAATAATGCAAAGAACATAAGAGAATGATAAGTCGGTCGAAATATATCCCGTTCGCCATTTTCCACGAGCTTTTGTTACTTCGCGTTCGTTTTCTACCGGTTTACCCCATGCACCTTTTATAGGGTGACGTATACACCGCTCTCTTCGTTGGCATGGCTTCGCTCGAAGGTTAGCTTGCTTTTCAAGAAAACTGTTTCGCAGAGGGTGAAGTAAAAGCATAAGAGTTCCTCTCCCTTCATCGTCTAGCTCAAAATTATTTTCGTAACCCCGTGGCCTATTCAATTTTTCAAAACCTCGAATAATAGATTTTACGATATTGTTATAAACGAAACAGCCGATGAATTCGATATGACGAATTTAACGATTTCACATAGGCCAATTTATCGTTTACGGTGTACCATAAATGTCGTAGGATTAAATCCTCGCGTCAATTATCTAACCCTGGAATATCCGTTCCGCTCGTTTTAGCATCGCTTCGATTCCAAGTGTATTATTTAAACAACGCGGCATAGATAATTGGACTCTCGGCTTAGGTTTGGTTAGAATAATTGGCTCGCGATGTAACAAACCGCGACGGAACGAGGGTAAATCCTCCCTCTCCCATTTACAGGAATACGCGATCCCAAATATTCGTATATATACCTTAAGCGTGAAATTTCATCTCTCGCATATATTCGTGATGTCCAAAGCAAAATACACGTATCCCTGGATAGGTAGGTATACAGGGTGTCCGTTTCCATGTAGTCAAGCGGAGGACTATATGTGCACATCAATGACTCGAATCGAAATGTCTAATACCATTTTTCGAAATTCGACTTGGTTAACGAATTATTAACTAACAAAAATCAGCCAATTACGGCGATTACCAAAGGAAGGCGGTTCACTCGCAGCTAGGCAAGAGATGAAGCGGTAGGAGGAGCAATCCACAATGAACAACGTTACATGTCGCTGCTCGCCGTAATTGGCTGATTTTTGTTAGTTAATAACTCGTTAACTAAGTCGAATTTCGAAAAATGGTATTAGACATTTCGATTCGAGTCATTGATGTGTACATGTAGTCCTCCTCTGGACTATATGAAAACGGACACCGTGTATAGGAAAAACTAATTACATAGACCACGAAAAGAGAAAAATGGACCATGCTCATTTTCGTGTACTTCGAGGCATCGTTCGAACGACGTTACGATCGACCCTTCGTGGCAAGCTCTCGCATTAACCCTAATTAGCGTGCTCGTGAGTATACCCAAGGCAAAAACACGGAAAGTCAGTTTTCCGATATACCGTTAGCTCGCATTGCCTGATTACTCTTTGGTACTTGTTGTTGACGTACGAAAGGAGCATACCACGCGACATTATGCGATAAATTTACGTCGGTATTATAAGCGAGAGAACTTCGAAGGTCTCCATGGGTTTTACTCGTCATCGTCTTCCAAGTACTATGTAGCTGTTCTACGAGAAGGCATTAATCGTTGTCATCGTCAAGATCTTGCAACCCTAACGTACGAGCTATAAAAACGTCTCGATTTGATTTTTATCGAAAGAAGGAAAAAGAAAGTCAATTTATTTTCTCTACCAAGAGTATACGTATATATATGCTTGTTATCTTCGATAGAAACGAAACGGTACTTTGATCATTCTCCGCGAGCATCTTCCTCGTCATTGGCTCTTAATGCGAACGCATCACGCTCCGAGGCGTAAGAGTGCTCGGAGGAATAGTCGAGCTTGGCTTTGGAATGTCTCTTCGGTAAAGCAAGAGAGAGAGAGTGGAAACGGTCGAGTATCACGTCGATCGAGAGTATTCCCTTGACGTTACGTTCGAACTATGTTACGTTCGACAAACGGCAGCCTATACATATTCCTGCAACTTGAAACGATCATACTATCTCTCTCTCTTTGCTACAGTAGATTCCTTCGATCGTCTTCCTCCTTTCTCTTATCCTTCGCCCTCCTGTCTAATCGTCTTTGAAGTACCGAACGCGTTCGTTGCCGAGCCAATTACGTATAAATCGATATGTTCGTCGAAGCTGCGAGCGAAATACATTTTTTACATTTTATTAACAGGTAGGTTGTATGCTATCGTGAAATTATCAAAGGGGGGAAAGAGAGATTCTAGACTATAAATTTTCGAAACAAAGTCTCTAATATCGAGTGCCGGTCAATCGACATTTTTATGACACTCGATGCGTTAACTCTCTCGTACGAGAGACTCGTCGTACTTAATTCAAATTTGATACCATTGACAGGTGCTGGTTAAAAAGTCGAGGAAGCTGGTAATTTTAATAGATCAAAGCTGACAAGAGCCTCACTTACTTCGAAGTATCTTAAAGTATCCTCTGGAGTAGAAGAAAATGATCCACGCCCCTCCCTACTAACGTTCAACCTGTGAATCTATTTTCTTCCTGCACGGTCTCGAGGAAACTCGATCCGACTCGAGTAATCTGTACGGGATCGTTTCGCTATAGCTAGTATAAGCGAAATCGCATACTTCTCTCTCAGAACGCACCAGAGAGGTCGAACGATAGTACGAACAGTACGCGCGACCGCGTATCCGCATATTTAGAAGGTATCGTTAGAAATCGATATCTAGGTTATGTCGCGGCCGAACCGGTATCGTTACGCGTTTCCGAGGCATTCCTGGAACGACACGAATCTCGGAGAAATACGAGATCGATATATCGGATACGTGTATCTAGAGGGGGGATGCTGTGATAGAAAGAAAGAAGAAGAGATATAAAGTTCTTCTCGATGGAGTTCGCGTTTAGAGCGAATAACAAAAATGCGCTATGTTGGAGCGTACCTAGCATCGTCGAGAATGTAAAGAGGGAACGATATACCTATGTATATGAAGAGTACTTTCGATTGGATCAAAGTATGAACGAATTGAAGGGAACGCATCACGAAATTCCTTGATGGGAGAAGAGCCAGATTTTATAAGAGGGATCGTGAAAGGACATTTTTGGTATATGTATCTGTATGATCGGTAGAAGGAGAGTCAAGAATTTTCGTCCAATTTTAAGTATTTTCAGTCTTTTCTGGTATCAATTCTCTGTTTACGTGTATGATGTATAAATGTAGATCGGTGTTGACTTAATTAAAAAGCAATTTTTTTACACGGTCAAGATTGCATCCTCTTTTAGATATCCTCTTTTTAGATATCATTGACAGTTCTGGAAATATTTCCTAAAAAAAATGCTCTAATTTTTCCAAGGGGCACCCCTTTAAAACCGAATTATGGCACCAAAGAAAACTAGAGTTCTATTATGGAATACATACTCCACTTGTGTACAAAGTTTCATAATTTTAATAATTTCCAGGTTGCCTAATCTTCCTTGTTACTTTTAAAAAACATAATATAAATAAAAATTCATTTCTAAAACCAAACGTACGATCACCGTTTAATCACTTTATCAGATGAAATGATCTCATCTAAAGTATATCACAATTCGGGAGATCTAACGAGAATTTAAAGGGACCACCACTCGGTACCACGTCGTTTCTCGCATCGATTCATCCAGTTCGGGCAACACCGTAGGGAAATAGGACTCGTGGGAGGAGTCGAGCGAGTAGCACCGAGTACCAGCGAATAGCGAGCGTGTAGCGCGAAACGGAAAGGACGGAAAACGATCGGATAAGCCATAGGCACGCGTCCTCGGTCAGTCGGTTCATCGAACGTGCTCATTAGTTCGCATTGTGCGTCCGGCGGAGTGGCAACTGAATTACTTCGCTTTGACGCGCACCTGCCACCGCGCAGGCCACGGGAATTCAGACGTGCGAGAGCGGAACGATTCCGGAACAAGCGAGTCTCCTGCGCGATCGTTACGCGTACCCTACACCCCTGTCGCTAATTCCCAACGACTCTCCTTTCTAATTTACGCCAAGAGAGAAATCACGATTCCAATCGATCGTGAACCTTGTACTCGATGCGGACAGCTAACGACGCGCGTCTCTACTTTACGCGTAACTTGATCTAGATTATCGTAAGCTTTAATTGGAAATTGTTCAGAACATTGTAGAGTTCGATAGAAATTTTAGGAAAATAATATTAGGTTGATTAGTAATCGAAGTAAGAACCATTTGCATAATTTTTGCCTTTAATTGGTCGTTATTAATTAGTCGATCTTCACTCTTCAAGGCTGATGTCACTATGCTTTGATGACAGGTGCTTCAGCAGCATTATCACCAACTTTGAACTCGTGAAATAAAATAATACGAATTTCTTGTTTTAATATCTGTATAAACGATCTGAAAGCACATGCAAAATAATGATAGAGAAAAAGATAATAGCATTAATCGATAGAAGGAAAAACACTCTTTAAAATGATATATAACATGTCTCGATTTGTTAATGATTTTATTTAAATATCAATACGCAAACATAGCTATTATTTTCGTATTAACCTAATAAAATAAACTCGGGGATTGGGAAATTACGTTTAACCTATTCCAGATCGGTGACTAGGTATGTAGGTCGTATGCTCGAACAAAAGAACATTGTCGGCCCCTCGAGATACTTTTGTTTCGGTTGGATCTCGAATTTGTAAAAAACTTCACGGGTCACGAACCTCGAATTTGGTACGTTAACAAAATATAAAAATACCTTTACCATTGATATATACCATTCATGGTAAACGTTCGTACTTCCAAGAGCGTCATTACTCGAACAGCAGTAATTTTTTTCTCTCGAAACGTTTAAAGACCCTCGCAGGACTCTCCTGTCGACATCTTTCAAAGAAACCATTGAACGAGTAAGATCTCGCAAACTCGTTTACTCTTCACACATAAGAGAGAGAGAGCACGAAGTTTATCGGAGTAAACGCGGTTGATAGAAATCTTCGTCGCAGGGAAGCATTCACGGAACGTGTGGGTTCGCGTTATAGCTTGGGTGAGAATCAATGGAGCAAGAGGGAAAAGGTTTGAATGAAGGTAAAGCGTTAGTTCCACGGAGTATATTAACTCTCGTATTATAATTCAACGAGTAATAAATAAAGATTGCTCTTTGCCCTGTTACGAAAAAAAAACAATTGCAAAAAAAAGAACATTCAACCGCGTGCACGCAACTTTCGTCTGTTTCGTAGTTAAACTTTCGCTAGTATCCTCTATTGTTTCGTCTTCGTTCTAGTCGTTGTCATTGTTGTGTTGTTAGTGTCTCGTTCGAGTCTGTTAACGCTTCGTCGAAAAATGTTGAGCGACACCGATACTCCCATTCCTCTGTATCGAATGTTTCTCGCCCGGGAACAAATGCAGCCATATATATTCTTCCGTTTAATAAAACTCACCGAGAGGGTGGTGGTTATATTCGACATTTTCACCACGGTTTTCACGATATACCTACGCACAAACGTACGTAACGTGAACTTCTGAGGGGTAGACGCCTAGCTTAAATGCATTTGATATTTCTAGTCTGACTTTTTTAGGAAATGGTTGGGGGGTTGGAAGAAAAGGTGGATGACTCTTGGAGGATGCCCCGCGACGGATCGATGTACTCGAGCGATCGCGAGACAAGGCCACGCCGGAAAAGGGTTTTTCCTTTTTGTAAAGCCGAATATAAAGCGGACTGTGGAGCGGGAAAACGTTGGAAGAGAAATAAAAAAAAAGAGGAGTCGGTCCTATAGAGACGAGTGTTACATCGCGGCTTGGAAACCGAGAACGAACGAACGACGACAAACGTTGTGGAAAAGAGAGAGGATAGTAAACCTGAAAGGAAGAGAGACAAGAAGGAAGAGAGGGTGGAGGAAGAGTCGTGCAGAAAGAGCCTTAATCGGAAATATCGACCCTGACCCGTCGGCCTGTTCGACGAGAAAGAAAGACAGAGAGATAGACTATGTGTAAGAGAGAGAAAAGGAGAGAAAATCGTGGGATACGAGGGTCGTAGAGAAACGCGTAATTAAGTATTGATCAGGGCGGCGGCTACTGCGGCAGCCCGTTCCACCTGTTGCCCATTTCCCACTTGCTGGGAACAATCATAATTCGATGAAATAACCGTTATCTCTTAGCTCCGTACAGAGTCGCGGAACGAGAGTTCGCTACCTCGCATGAATCGATCCTTGAGTTCCTCTCTCTCTCTCTATCTTGTACAACGATTTCCTCTCGTTAAGACACTTTCCAATATGATTGGGAAATTGACTGAGACGTTAGACAAAATTAGACTGTTGAATGCAAAGAAATTCTTTTTTTCCGATATAATACGGTTATTTTTGTATCGAATCGTTGAGAGTACGAAAAATTGGGAAAATACAGACATTTGTTATACTTGGTATCGTTGCTATTTCAATTGTTATTTCGAAGAAAATTAGAAATCACGGAAGCGAGAATAGAACTAAGGGAATAAATTAAATCGAATTCCGTAAGTATTTCAAATCAACAACGACCTACTCTCTTCTTCGCGTCTTTGCTTGAGTCGAAAGTTTGAAGCTTCGTTTCGCTCGACTAAACGAATGCTCGCGTATTCCCGCGTCTTGGAACGCTTACCGATTGATACGAAGAATTTCAAGTGCCGTTCGTCAATTTCTACGGCTTTGCGACACGAACGAGCCAAGAGAGATACTCGATGTCGTCAATGGAATCGTTAGTATTACGTTTCAAATCTCATGTCTCTTTATTTTAGTTACAAGAAAAAAGCAAATTTTTGGACTGCTTTAATCCCTTGCCCTATGATTTTATTTGACACACAATGAAATTGTTATTAGAAATTAAGAGGAAAACTAATGTAGTTATAAGTAAAACAGTTCACAAGCTTGAAAGAATAAAAAATAGAAATTCTCCAAAATTGAATTATGTACAACTCATGCTGTACATCCACACCACGAGTCCCACACGATATTATAAGGCAAGGAGTTAACCTTTAGAGGACGGGAAATTTTCTTTTTCAAATCATTTAATTCACACATAAATTGAATCTATAATACAATACGAGACACAAACCAAGCAGATGGTCCTTAAAGGGACCCGTCCTCTAAAGATTTATCATCGATTAAAATTCATACGTAAACTAAACTCTTGTATTTCTAAAGCGTTTATAAAAATGTTGATATTTTGATAGAGAGCGAAGATGACTAGAAGCAGGAAGTCACGGTAGGGAGAGTGGGCTGCACGGAATGTTCGAAGTTTACGTCGACGTAACGACGAACAACTTCTATCGTTGGCGAGTAGTCCGTCGGTGACAAAGTTTACTTCGTTGGGTACACAGCTTTAGTTTCCGTACCTCTTTTCGGCTTGGTGCGGTAAAGAAAGAGATAGAACCAGTTCGTATATACCGAGTATCTCCAACGCGAGAACCAACCAAATAGCATTTTCTTAGATCGTAGTAAGTAGAAACGTAGAGCGTTCGGTCCGATCGAAACGTGCCTTTTACTACTGATTTCACCCAGGACATTTACATAAGCGTTAAGAGCCGAGATGAGTCTCGTCGATAGAAAGCAGAATTTTCCTACGGTCTTTTCGATCGATCGAAAAAAAGTGAGACAGAGGGGGGTAGTCTTTGTTTGGTGGAAAAAGTTGGTCCCCGGTACGTAAAACGCGAGCCGCGCCTTTGATCGTCGCTCGAGTGGAACAACGGGTATTGCCGTGGCTCTACGAAGGCTCTTATTGCTTCTTCGAGAAGATCTCGATGCAACGCGTACGATTAAAAGGCAGTTCTCTTTCGTTTATCTCTTTCTGAACGAGTACTGCTGCTTTCCTTCTGATATCGAGACTCTTATCGATCTTTTATATATACACGTTCGATGGTAAATCTTTAACCTTGAGCAGGAAATTCATCTCCCAACCGGTTCATCGAGTTCTCAGTACTTACAAAACTAATAAGTAAAAAAGAATTTGATCAAATCTTTTTAAGATTAGAAGTTTTTCTAACGGTGGATTAAATATAGAAAAGGGTCGTTGTACGTGAAAGGTTTGTTCGCAAAAAATGATGGTAAGCTAAAGATAAAAAAAAACGAGGAAGTAGAGAAGATTCATGCTCTAAAAAGCGTTAAAGGAAAAAGGACGGCACGATTCGCTCGGCTCGCATGCACCGGACAAAAGCGGACGAAGTGGCAACGAATTGAAAACTAGGTTGGCCCATTCCCTCGTACACCATCTCTCTTTTTTTTTTTTTATCCACGTAAGACAGCAAACGCATCACGATTCTCGCAATTGTATCGTAACGGAGAAGAGTTCTCCGGGTGGAGAACTCAGGTACACGAGAAAGAGATCCGCGGAAGAAGAGGAAAGAAAAATCGGCAAAATCGAGAAAAAAAAATCAAATAAAGAGAAGAAGAGTCTTGCCTCGGCTTGCGTGGACCGCTTCTGATGCCTCGGGATGCAGGTAGCCTGGGCTCAAACAGGTTTGACGGGTTCCTGAACGAAAAAAGATTGAAACGAGGTGGTGGAATGAGAGAGAAAGAAGGATAGGTGAGCGAAAGAAGGATAGAGTATACGGCGATCCAGTAAGTTAGAGAAGGATGGAGAAAAAGGGAGAAGAAGGCTTCCGCGGTCGAAGGATGCTTCGTCGGCAGCGCAACTGGACGTGGGTAGAGAGAGAAAGAAAGAAAGAGAAAGAAAGAGATAGAAAGAGCTTCGAAGGGAGCACGCCGTTCGCTGGTGAGTTTCCGGTGAATGGCGAGCGCCGGCCACGAGCCAACGTCCAATCAGGACAGGAAACGAGCGGGAGGCCACGCGTGGACCGTGCCTTTCACCTTATCCCTTCCTCACTTTTACCCCTCTCCCTCGACTTTTACGATCTCAACTTCTCTCTCTCTCGTGGTTCTCTTTCGAGGCCGTTCTTAGGTCCAAGCAAAGGTGAGGCTGCCGCTCGGGTTATTTGCCGATGGAGATAGCCAAGATGATGGCGCGATGACGGCGAGCTTTTCGAGATACCTGTGGTGCGCCACGGTTGATGGTAGCGCACCACGGGGACGTTTCTCACTCGATTTGCGAACGTTTCGAGATTCTGATTAATGGTACATCGAGAATTGATGCTGGTAATATCGACAGGAAAACCACCCGTGAGAATGAACGGTACCGTTAGGTTGCTACTTACTTATTACGGAAAGGTCTTTTCATTTGGAACACTTTGGTAAACTTACCTGTGATCATAATTACGTCAGAGAGAAAACACCATTTCATTCATAACAACCCACGTTACGAAAGAAACACACGACGGTCTCTCATTTTATGTATCACCAGAACTCGTTCCCAAGACCGTTCGTACGATATGATGGTATACGAGAATTCTGGACCACGGATGGCGAGATGAATAAGGGGACGGAAGAAGACGGGCGAAGAGTAGGCCGTCATCTGGCGGTGAACGCGGTTTTGCTTCGCTTCGATACGCGATTCTCTCGTCGAATCGCGTGCGGCTTCGAGATAGAAGAAAGAGTTGGAAAAAAGAAAGAGAGCAAGACAACACGCCGTGGGAACTCTCTCTTCAACTTTGGTATCTCGACGAGATCGAAAGTCGATTCCCCGATCGTGTTAGACTACATCCGCTGACGACACGCGACTCCTCCCAGTTCTGTCCTTGAACAATGTTATGTGCTTCGATGAGAGAATCGATTGAAGCAAAATTAATCATCCTACCGTTTTTTCTATTCACGTTCTTTTTTGAAATTAAATAACATGAATGGACGAATCGCTCGAAAGAACCTTGAGTTTGTTATATCTTTTTTTTTTTTTATCGCAATTTAAACGAGCGTTCTTTCTATTCGTACCTAACCATACCACGATTAGCTGGGTAACGTATGTATATAACGTTAGCTCGGAAATAAAATGTTATCTCCAGTCGGAATATTAATAACCCGCTCTCGCAACCATTTCCAGGATGTAGCGCCGTGTCTCGTAATCGTTTTCTCGGGCACACGTGCGCGCACATAGCGTATTGTCCCAGTGTAATTAAAGGACGGTTAGGAAAAGGTCGTGAAAGGACGTAGCCGCATAAATTCTTGCGAATATCGGAGAAATAAGGACGAGGGCTTTGGCGAAAGCACGAAGAGGAGGGTTATATAGTCCAATGAAAATATTTATTTTGCGACCGTTTCCCATCGACGTCTTCTTCTCATCGAGTTCGACGTTTTTTCTCTCGTGAGCAGGCGAAGATTATTTTGTTGACCCTATTTTATCTCTCTCTCTTTTTGTATTTCCAGTCATCCTTCTTCGTCCATCCGTTCGTTCATCGCCGCTTACAAGAGAGTTTTTCTCTTACCGAGGAAATGTCAAGCTGCTCATGACGGCAGCCGCGAAAAGATGGATATGCCGTATTCGCATCTCCGGCACGTTGAGTGTACTACCCGAAACGAGACTTTCCCAAGCCCTCGTCTATGAAGCAAATCCGTCATCGGATTAACTAGTCCACGTGGATCTTATTCCATCTTCATCTATTCTTATTTATTTTTATTCTTTCCCGAAAAAAAACATTCTATCATTTAAACAGCAGCGATCGAAGTAGTTCGAAATCATTGCCAGGAAAGCTTTCATTTGCTTTTCGATCTCGTATTTGCATCCTTTCGTAGTCTCTTTAAATATTATTCCAAGGTACGAACGATGGACCGTCGTCACCTCTCAGCATCTTCCATTCTTTGCTTCGCAATCATCGTCTTTCTCACGGATTCAATGTTTCATCCTTTTATATATCATTTTATTCCATCCCACGCAACTGTTATTCCCATTTAAATAAATATACTTACGAGTGTGGGAATATAATTTGTTGATAACCAAGCTTATAGATACGATAGAACAAAGTATCCAAACGTTACTCCATCCATTTCATTCGTACTAAATCATTTGATCGTGATTCAAGAATCGTTTGAAACAGATACAAACAACACTACCGAAAACAATCAGAATCTAAAGCACAGATTTCACGGAAAGGATAACGTATTCTCGTTAAGTCGAATTCAACGTAGTCGACTGCAAAACGCGCATCCGCTTAAAGCTTTGTTCCTCTATTTCTAATGGTTTCAACCGACGCGTATCGCCTTCTCTCTCTGTCGACGGATTCCCATTTGTTCCTCGCTTTTCAAATTCGCTCGAGAACTATATATCCCGGTCCTGATCTAAATCATGCCGAAACGGAATGCGATTCTTCTTTGAAACCGTGTGGATTTATTTCCGCGCGTGTTTTAGGTAAAAAAGGTCTTTCTTTCGTTCTTACTCTCCGAAGTAGCCTAATTATCTACGGATAATTGCTCCCTGCCGTTGTTGTTGCGTAATCGTCGTCGATATTTTCCGTTCCGCCTAATAGGGTATAATTTAGCTCTAAAGCCTATCGGTATATTTTTCTTCCACTGGCGTCCTCTCTCTCTCTCTCACACCCTTCGTACTCCATTGCGGCTCTTTGTTCAACGACTACGCCATTATTAACTCGAGAGGCAAGCAAGGCCGTTACAAACGCGGTTTTCGGAGGACACACCCCCTCGTTCTGTCGCTCCTGTCGCGGTTGAATTTACCGGCCGGTATTTATCCTTCCTCCCTTTTCCCCTCCTTCTACTACTCTTTTCTTTCTCTCTCTTTTACTCGAGCCCTTTTCCAAGTATATCCAACCTCGCTTTGCAAGAGTTACTATCGTTCCTTCCCTAGGATTCATATTTAATTTTTTAAAAACCTTATCGTGTTCCTCCACTTTCTTTCCACTCTCGTAGGATATTATTTTTTAATCCAATGTTTCTCTCCCTTCACTTTTATCGAAAAATCATCGCGCGACGATTTTCTACCACGAGATTCCCCGTGATTTGTTGGCGAGAAATGTTCGTCGTGAAAAAAAAGAGACAGGAGGGAGAAAGGTTAAACGCGAAGAAAAATGTCGTCGTTATGAAAGCGCCATTGCTTTCATTTTCCCGACGATGCGTTCCCCTTTTCTACGCGTTACCACCTATCTTTTCTGCTTTTATTTTATTACGTACCATTTGCTTTCATATACCATATATAGTTTTCTAAAATTCAACGTTTCAAAGGATGATCCTTCTATAAAAGAAAAAAAAAAAATGTCTATCACATAATTGCCAGAACACGCACCAAGTCTCGCCTTTCCTCGGGATGCAGTGGGAAACTCGGCATCTGTCGTCACCGAGAAGAAGAAACGGTAGTTCTCTCTCTCTCTCTTTATGTCTATGCGAGAAAAGGGAGAGACACGTTTAACCCTCGAACAGAGAGAAGGCCGTATCTCTGCGCAAGTGGACGAAAAACCCCTTACTTTGTCGTTCCCTGTGGGAGCTTTTTCCCTCCCCCCCTCTTTTCTCCTTCTCGCGAATGTAAATGCCATTTCGTCGTGGGAGGTTAGTTGGACGGCTCGTGGCGATGCAGAAAGCACCGCAGCCATTGCGGTGGCTCTTGTCGACGGAACTCAATATTCCTGTATATATTATAGATGATAATTCTCTTTACAATGGAAGTCCAATGAGGTTTCGATCTCTCTCCGTCACACTCGGTCCCTCTCTTGAGCTTTCTCGCACTCGATTCGTACCGTGCTTCTTGCGAAAGCTTCTCTTGTTCGGTGGTGCAAGTACATTTCATTCCATCGAATGAATATCTCTCTCTCCTACCTAACTTCCATTTGTTTGGGACGAAATGAAATTTTATTTTCGTCCAAGCAAGCGTTCCACGTAGCTCGACCGAAGAGACGATTTCGTTTCATTACGGGGAATAGAATTTAGGAGACATTGGATTAAATGCCGATGCTCTTGACTATTACACAGCGTTTGGATAGAATTTGGATTATTCGTATTATCGTTAATTTTTTAAGAAAATCAGATAAGAATTAGAAGACCATGTTAACGTTTACTGGATATGGTAAATAAATGTTAAGTATAGATACTTGAGAGCAATTATAGTTCATAGCTTGAATAGGATCGAGACAAATGAAACAAGTCGATTAGTTTCGGCGGCAGCCGACCGCTATCTCGTGGCACTCGACTCAAGTACTTAATTTTTTCTTGGAAAGAAGTCTTTAAACGATCGCAACGACGTCGATGACGATCGTCACGAGAGTAGACCGAGATGATCTTTCGGATAATTTACGGTTAAGAACTTGGAACGTTAGTCACTCGTATTTTCGAATAAATTGATTAACACTAAAACTGATATTTATTCATTAGAAATAGGATATAAAATGTTACTTTTTAAATATTTATCAAATCATTACACGTGATGAAAATAAACATAGGTTTAACGTCGGTAGTGTTAATGTTCGACAAAAGTTTGGTTGGAAAAATGTGTTTAACGGTTTCGATCCCAAGATGGTTTCTTGGAACGTTTATTAAGATAGAACCTAAACGCCTCACATTTCATGCACCGATGTCATACGTACTACATGTGCTCTTATAAAAGAAATAAAAAAAATTGTTATACGAGCACCAACCGCGTTTTACGAGGGATCGAGGCCTCCGATGTGTATTCTCGGTCTAGACCACATGCTGCGAAAGAGTCACTTTACCGACTCCACCGAGTGGAAAACTTTTCAAACGCGTGATTGGAATTACTAAAAGGATGCGAAAAATTCGAAACGGTATGGCATCGTTTGACAAAATCATCCTTTGCATTCTTCGTACCTCTCGGTCGCGAGTGTAATTAACGTAGCACCATCCCTAGCTGTTCAGCTTTGTACGTAGGTACGGAGAGCTGTCAAGGAGTATAGCTCACCGAACGTACTATCGCCTAATTGCAGCTTGCATTATGTACAACCACACGGTTTCGTATCAAAGGAATGGATCCGATGAATCTCGGACAACAATGATGTTGAATCAAAAATTAAGGGCTATTGGCTATGTTTCTAATAGATATCAACTTTAAGGGATTTAGAACGGTTAACCCTGGGATAATGGATGTTTGGGGTTCTAAAAATCTGTAGCTAGATACCACCCATATACTTGTAACTAATTATGCAAGCAAATCTTGGAAGTCGATTTTACCATGGGTACCATCGACCTGATCTGATGACGAAGTCAAAAGGTATATACCGTGTTTTAAAAATTATATTGTTAATTCGAATAAATGACATACCTAGTTATCCAAGTAAAAACATTAAAATAAATTCAACAAACTTTATAATAATTAAAATCGCACGAACAAATATTTTACTATTAAAATCCTGTAACACCAGACAACGATCTTTCGAAGCTCGTGCCCGTTATTCGGATAAAGCTATCGCGTTAGTACCACCAGTTGCGTTAATAGTAATCGACAGGAAGGAATAATATTACATTAACGATCGGTTTTATCACATAAATTTATTGTCCGATCGATACAAACTCTTGTTAATCAGCTACTACGATATTCTTTCCCTTCTTATTATCGGGTACACGCTCGTTAAATTTTCTATAAAGGTTCGTAATCGTTGAACCCTGGGTCCCAAGCTCGTGCGCGCATAAAGAGTAGGTACTAATCCGATAAACGACCGATCGTCTAATTGCTCGGTGCATAATGTATGTGATCTCGTTTGAAAAGCACGACCTCTCGTGTTATCTCTTTCTTTCTCGCGTGTGCCACGACGAGGATGACGACGAGTAAAGATGTTGGTGTACGATGGATACGTGGTTACGTCCAAAGTCAGTGACGTTTTCTTCGTATTGGTAAGTATCTTTCGTACACATACATGGATACACGCGTCTATCGTGACTCGAACTCGGCTCTCAAACTTCTCTTCGCTTCTCTGTTCCTTTCATGCGCGTCGACTGGCACGGAGTCAAACGGTGTCTGACACCGAGCAAGCGAGGTTAACTCGTTGTGTCAATTGCTACTCAGATTGCCCGTCCGCTCGCGCCAAATTTCATTCGACTACTCTCTTTTCTTTCTCTTAGAGCTACTTTACTCTTCGCGTGCCATACTCTCTTCCCTTTGTCTTCTTTTTTTTATCGTGTTACTGGAGACCGTCGATCGATTATCTTCTATGGCAAAGACGTCTCTTCCGTTAGAATAAATACGAGACGAATGAAATGGAAACTGTCATTGGTAACTGAAATTAATATGGTCTTGTGTCGAAATTTTAATCGTGATTTGATCTTTCGAAATGTTGTGTTAGAAGTTTGGGGAAATATATGGCGAATATAGTACGTTTTTAATCGTCGAGTGGCTGTTTTGTCTGGTTTTAATAAATGGAGGGTTGAAACGTAGCTTATAAATCTTCAAAACCTCCAAATGTAGGTTTTTAAGTATTCAAAACCTACATTTGTACTAAACTACAATTGTAGGTATTTGCAGAGTTAAACCGAAGTTTAGATCACTCGTTAAACTTCGATTTGAACCAACTAAACCTACCATAGCATCTCATCTCAGGGATGCATAAGCATATAAAAACAACAAAGAAAACTAGGCTTTGGAGAACCAAACCAAAATAAAAATTCCTACTCTGGTTCTTTTCCCACGCATAGGTGTATGAGAAGATTCATGGTTCAATCGATATTCGTTCAATCATACCCGACATTCGCGTTCAATATTTAACGTCGATAATTGGGTCGTATAGATAAACAATGGAGGGCTTTTATTTCCTTTACAGAGGGTTACGATGAAAATTTCGGCCAACTTTATTTATCTTTCAGCGAGTAGACGCGTGGCGAAGAACGACACGAATAATTATTAATCGCAGCTGATTTCCTACCATCTCTTTTACACTATTTCATTGTACCAAAAAAAAAAAATAAAAACCTGAGAAAAGAAGAAACTATTCCGCGTCTATGCGTAGCAGAGTGCCCGGTAAGATTATCTTGAACGAATCGATAGCCGGCTAATCACCGATATCAATGGTGCCGAGCCGGGGATGCAAGCAAGTAGCTCGTCGATGATGAAGAGCCTAGCGCGATAATCATCTACTGCGCTTCGTTCGACGCGAGCCCGTGGAACACGTGGACGAGGAACGATAATTGGATCGTGCTAATTCGGTTCCACTCGACCGATTGTCCGTAATTGACTCGTTAACGTCCGAAGTAGTCTTTGTTCGGGAACGTCGAGCGATAATTCTTTGTCGGTGATTGCGAAAAATCCTCTCTCTGTCCACCGTCCTATCTCGCGTTTCTCTCTTTTTCGAACCCTCGTTTATTTCTTCCCTTATTCTTTTTCTAATTTCTAATCGGTGAACGCCGTATATTCCACTTTATTCTTTTTCTATCTCTAGCTCGAACGTCCACTAATGAGGAAAACGCGAGAAGTTTTATAAATAAACGTTCGTCTTCAACAATTTTTCTCATCCACGTCGGACGCTGCGTTCTATCTCTCGCGAGATAATCCCAGAGACGGTGAGGCGCGTGGTCGAGTAATTAATCGAAAGTAGAGGGAAAGTAGTGGGGAAAAGTTAAGAAGTTTTCAGAGAAGTATCTTCTAGGTGGGTTTATATCGTGAGATAGTAATAAAAGGAGGATGGTCGCGTGGCTCGCTAGCGAGGAATTGCACGAGCATAAAACTTTGGCTCTCCAGGAGGCTCGCGGACACGCTTCAACGTTCTCTCTCTCTTCCTCTTGTGGCTTTTGCATCTAATTACGGTATGGTAATAAAAAGTGCTAAAAGAAATCTGTATGGCTCGTCCACGCGGCGCCTCGGTACGCGCTCGTTACGCGTAAGCAAGCTTTTATATACTCTTTCTAGCGTAGGGTAAACTTTCGAGTATCGGTTTGATACGCTGCTTTGAAATCAGAATATTTATATGGACACGTTTGGGTAAACGAAATAAATTATCGAGTTATATTTATTTTCAAGTACTTCTAACTTTGTAATAAATTTAACGTTCAAACCCTTAACACCATTCGCGGGGGAGCAGAGTCCTCCACAACACACTCTTTATTTGACGTCTTTTTTATGTTCAGAATTTAAATAAAACTGTTAAATTACAACGATTATATGCCTTTAGTTTATTTCATTAAAAAAATCCTAAATTCTTCCACAGTACTAAAATATTAAATATACGCACGGGGGGCTTCGTTACCCCCACGAGTGTAGGCTGAAAATAGTGAGTGATGTTAAGGGTTAAAAAAAATAATAAAAAGAAGGCTATAAAGTAAAAATAGTATTAATAAAACTACTAATTTCAAGAAGATATAAACTTTATTATTTTCTTTCTTCTTGAAATATGTCTTAAAATTTCTGTACCAAGATACCTACGCAAGGGCCGATACGTTCGAAAAGAAATATGATTTCACTTTAGATTTGGCAGCTCGAACGAACCATGCCACAAAGATCGCTCCTCTCTCTCTTTGGGTGAAGGACGACGTTCGTCGTTGGGATCAAAAGAGCGAAAAAGCGAAAACCTTCTACGACGACGAGTCAGGCGAGAGGAGTAAAGAGCGAGCGAGGATAAAACTGCAGTCTCGGGGATGCGCAGATGTTGCAGCTTTGCGGGAGGAAGGATCGGGCAATGGGAGATAAAGGGAGAAAGAGAGATAGATAGAGACGATGGACGAAGGAACGATGCGAACCTCCAGGGGTGCACACACGTTGCGACCACATGTTCTACTACGAAAAACGGTCAGATAACACCACGTGTGCGGTCTTTTCTTTTCTTTTTCGAAAAATTACGAGAAGAAGATGGATCGAGAGAGCGTGCGTGTTCTCGTTTGTATCTTCGTTGAATCGTATTTTACAATTTTTCAAAAGAAATTTTTCAAAAAATCGACCAACTTGATCGAAATAATATTCTTCGGTTACCGAGCGAAAGAACAACCGAGAGAAAGAGAATCGTTTATTACGCGTTAATTATCGGAGATAATAAGTTTAGGTGTCCAAACGCTCCGTTTATTAATTTCAAACTCATTACGGGCACGGCTTTCCCCCCGTTGGTTACTTTCCACCAACGAACTTCTTCCTTTAATGCAGTTAGCCGTCGAACGTTAAAACGTTTTTCATTTTCCGCAACGTCCGACGAGATATCTTTCGGAGGCTCGTGCAGTGAGAGAGATAGATAGAAAAGCTCTCTCTCGAGGCTCCCTCGAAGTCGGATCGAACTTTCGTTCGAAACGCGAGAACGTTTTCGACGTTGGAAGCGTCATTAATTTCCGTATAGCCTGGTTCCATCGAGAGTGAAAAAGAGAGAAAGAGAGTAGTCTATGCGTGGACTGCGTCACCTTCGTTTCTCACCGACTGTCAGTGCCACGTGACAGAGCACGAAACGATCGTTCGCACGAAAACGAGATTCCCGATTCGTTTTTTGCTTTAACGAGGAGACTTCCGTTCGAATTTCGACTCTATATATAGTAAATTCACTCACACATATTCTATATATATATATTCCTTATATATATGTAGGTATACGTTTGAATCGAAAAGACAACGAAAGTTCCGTCGACAAAGTTCTCGGAGGAAGATTCGAACCGAAGGTGATTAGTCCGCGGGAGCTAAATTGTCCCGTAAATCGAAGCTATGCCGATGGAATTCCAATAATATGCGCGGAATGGAGGCACACGGTGCAACGTCGTGCCAGCTGGAACGCAGCCTCGCGGCTACGAGAGAGCCGAAATAAGCGCGAAGAGAGACGCGAAAGTGCGTTTCGATCGACCATTCGACCGTACCATCGTCCTTCTTTAGACCTTTTTTTTTCATTTCTTCCGTACCCTTTCATTTCATCCTCGTTTCAACATTTTTTTTATCCTTCTCGCGTACGTGTTCTTAATTTTCGACCACGTCACGGTTCGCTTCGATGTCATTCGTATGAAATTTTATTATATTAGTGATGAATGGCAAGACAAGACTATCAATTTATTGTTTCTTTTCATTTTTGTGATTAGTAGACTTTAAAAAACATTTTTATAAACATTTTCAATAATAAATATTATAAAAATATCAAGAATCTTGCAAGAATCAAGACAAACTAATTCTCGATTATAAAAAATCAAGACAAAACAAGTATGTTAGATTCTTTTTATTTATTTATTTATTTACAGGGCAGTAAAACCCTTTAGTATACATATAAACAAAAAAGAATTACATAATAACTTCTTATCTTGAATCCATCACTATATTAACATCAAGAAGAAAAAAAGATCGAAGGTTTAAAACAATTTGTTAATTAGCTTAGAAAAAGGTTCAGTAAAATCATCTTAGCTTACGGTAAGAAACATTAGCGCCACATACAACGTGGCTAATTTTTCTCTCATTTTATCATTACAGAATGATCGATGACATTCTTCTTCTACCCTTTTCGATGATCATTCCTTTCTTGTCAAGCGTTCACGTCCGTCGTAACTTCCATAACCATTGGTGCGTTCGGTAATATCTTTTATATACCACGCAAAGACGATACTCACACGACGATAGTTTTATTTATACGATAGGAGGAGACACGTGGGAAGGGGAACGCGAGAATCCCCGCTAGACACCATTAACGTTTCTTACTAACACACGCAATATACACACGTACTCGTGTTCCCATCTATTCGACTATGTCAGGTTACGTATTTCCGTTCTTTTCGCGATGGAATTCTCGCGGAAAATAAGAATTCTCACAGAGTATTTATTGCTTCTCGATCGTATACCAGATAAACGTGTAAGAGAGAGAGAGAAATCGTGCTCTCGAGCGTATCCATCTCGACGGGTGATATTCTTCTCGCCGAAGGTTGAAATCCCTTTTATCTTCATTTAATTGCGTTCGGGTAGCTATCCTTCTCTCGAGCGAATTATACGTCTTTAAGTTTTTCTTATAACCCCCTCCTACCCTTCCTTAATGGGTGTTACTCACCGGTAAAGAGGAATTTAATTTCACACGCATGATATGACGAAACGTAAAGAAACAAAAAATTGTATCATTAACACAGCATCCGTTTCTTCCACACTTTGTTCTATGGACCGGTAATTCAAGTTTCACGAGCATTGATACCTAATTTAGAAAAAAAAGAAGAAGGAAGAAAGGGAGAGCGAAAAAATGGAGTTATTATATTAATCTATTCAAGATGAAAGTAAAAAGTAATGGGTGGAGGTATTTTTCCTTTCAAGGAAGGATTCAATCATCCGGCGACACTTGGCTCACAACTTTGTTCACGATTTCAACGTAGTTTCGAGAATTATCCCCGATAGATGGATCGGAGTGTGTAAGCCGTGCTCACAAATGCCCCAGTCGAGTTTACATCGCGACGAGCAATTTAATTAGCGATTAATGCAATCCTCACCGACACAACTTTACGATGTCTCTCTTTCTCTCTCTCTCGATCAAAGCAATTGCTCATCGTTGTCGTCCGAGGTATCGCGAGAGTCGAGTAAAAAAGGGCGCGTGCGATAGAAAACGTGGAAAAGCGTAGTCCGAGGGAAATTGAGGAAAAAAGCAAGAAAAAAGAGGAGGGAGGCAAAGGAAGAAAAGAATGCTCGGTATGAAAGTCAAGGGTCGGGGCGTATGCTTGCCCTTTTTACGACAGCGAGTCTTTGGCCGGCTTTATGAAAATCCGATAATAACACCGCCTAGACCCGACCGAATTTATTTTGTCCATTCACTTCGACCGAACCCTAGTTCGAGCGTTTATCGAGAGATCGTCAATACTTTTGACGTCTTGCCGAAGGCGACTCAAAAGTTATACAAGCCACCCCCGTGATTGCAACGCGTTAGGGCGGCCAGCTCGTACGTGCAAACAAGCGGGCAATTTCTAAGTGCCGGCACGATGATATTTCCGTCACGTTCGGTACGCGATGCAGAATTACTAACGGCTTCTTGGCTGGCTACATGGAGAAACCAAAGAGATAACGCACGCCGTAAGATCTTTTTCTTACTTTTTCTACCGTTCTCTCTCGTTTTTTCCTCTTCCTGTCGTCGACGTTTCTCGTTCCGCTGATTCGATCCCGCTGCTGTCCCGTTCAAACGACCTCTCTTTCTCTCTTTTTCTCTCTTCGTAGTCCTTCCCCCTTTTAGGACCGATGCCAAGCAGCCAAGATACAAATATCGGAAGGCTCGAATCGCGGATCTCTCTCCGCAGCTTCTCTTTTACCGGTCCAGATATCACGGATATCGCGTTAATAAATTTTACTCGAATGGGTCTAGCGAATAGTTCCGTTGAAATTGTGTTGTTTTATCGTCACTCGAACTTGTGGTACTTTCTTTAGAGACCGCAAGAAATTTTGGAAAATTCGATCGACTAATCGTCTGGTAATTATATTTCGTCGAATAATCGTTAGAACGAACGATTTGTCTCGCAACCTTCCGTGATCGTAGACTCGATCGTCGACTATCGGCAAAATTACCGAGGCAACGGCGAAAGGGAATAGAGAGAGGTAGGCAGAAGTTCGATAAACGAGACAAATACAGGCACTTGTAGTTCGAGAGAGAGTTCTGCACCCAGCTTCGCGAATCTATATACCTACATACGAACCACGAGGTATATATATATCATTTATACATACCTATAAGTATACCTATACATATATTCGCACCACCGAATCGCAAACGTTTATGTACGATGCGACAATGCCTGGAGGAATAGAAAGGAAAATATACGGATCTACCTTCGTTGGTCCCCTAGCCGTTTAATAGATCAAATTCATTTGTTTAATGCGAATTAGGAAAGTATAGAAAAACTGGATGAACTTTTCTAAATTTCCAAGCAATTAAATATAATTTCATTACCCGAAATTACAAACTAGATTCCAAAAAGCATAGTTGCGAAAATTGATTTAGTTCTATTCGGTCATATTCGTGGACCATAACTGTAAGCATTAAACAAATTGAATACCACGTAAACTAGATATATAATTTAATCTTCTTCGAAGGAGAAAAGGCAAGAGGCCAATTAAGAGACATTAGGTCTCGCGATCCTCTCTTTGATGTGGACGCGTTGCGGGCAATTCGATTGATTCGCGTTTCCGGCGTATCTCTGTGCGGTGCCGATGCTGTGCGGCTTTCCGCGGTCGGCCGACTCGGCCGCTCGGGTTACCCTGAGAAAGAGAATCTCAAACTCGTTTGCTGGCCGTGTTCTCTTTGCAAACTCGATCTCTCTGTGCACTGGACCTCTTCTACCTATATATGTACCTATCTCTATGCGTATATGTACCTACGCGTGTATGTAAGCCCGAGAGATACACGAGTCCACCGAATCGATCGTTGTGAGAATCCACTGATTTCCCATTCTCGGTTACCGAATCGAAGCCTCGGTCTCTGCTGTGATAAAAGATGAAGCGAGAAGAGGTTGATGCTGACTCTCGTCTCGAATTCCTGGGAACGGTCATTTTTCTCTATCGACTTTTCATCCAGACTCGTCCAAGAGTTCGCGGAGTCGTACGAGAAAAGGGTAACCGATCACTTGGAAAATGTTCTCTTGGATTCGTTCGAACGTAATTTCTACGTATATTGATACGTTGTTGGTCATATATGTACGGCTAGTATACAGGGTGTCCTGCGTCAACTAAGCCAGCTGGAAACTACATGGGCGTGAGTATTACTCGAGTCGAAAAGTCTAATAAACTTTTTCGAAATTCGGTTTAGTTAACGAGTTATTAATTAGCAAAGATCGACCAATCACGGAGAGTGGAAACGATCGATGAACAATGGTGGGTTACTCGAGCTCGATAATAGGCCAAAAAAGGACGTTACATGCCACTGCACCGTGATTGGTCGATCTTTGTTAATTAATAACTCGTTAATTAAACCAAATGTCGAAAAAGTTTATTACACTTTTCGACTCGAGTCTTAATTGTCCACGTGTAGTTTGCGGCTGGAGTAGTTAATGTGAGACACCCTGTATACTTGTTCGGATGCTACAGCGTTCATTATAAATGACGGATGTGTATCAGGTCCAATTTGCATGGTATTTAGCGTCGATGTAGTTTTAATAATAAAACCAACGCGATACTTCTTCGTTATTTAAAGCTTCCAATCCGATCATTTCGATCATGCATATTTTATAGTTCAGTAGCGCCGATGGTGAAAACACGAATCTCCATCGTATCGATACGAATTTCTAATCTCTAAAGGATAACGAATTATTTCGTGTCCCGAGACAATTCCTTGCACACTTTTAATAATAATAAGATATGTAACGCCAGGTTTTTCACCTTTTGATTGTTTCCATCGCGAGGGGTCCTGAAATCGTATATCATTTTTAAGTGACACCAAAGGGAGGAGGACACGAAAGCTGAAATTGTCTCGAATTCCTGCAAAGCGTCTCGTGAACTATCGCGCTGACCTATCCCCTACTTTCCCCTACGTTTTCGTCTCTTACGATGCAGCTGTTCCCACTTTTCTCTCTGTCCGCGACGTTGACCATTTTTCTTGCGCGTGAACCTGATGTCACAATTTTGCCGCGCTGTCGCCACCGATTTTCCATCACACCGGACGATTATACTTTAAGTCGCTCCTTGATGCCTCCCCCCATTTTTTTTTCCTCCTTTAACCATCTTTCCGTCTTTTTATTCCGCTATCGTATTTCACAGTTCCACGAGTACGTACCGAAAGCCATTCTTTTGTCTTCCATAGTCCTTTTGGGAAATTAATTGAATTCATTTTTGCGCCATTACGAGCGTCCAGTTTTTTTTTTTTAAAGGCAGACGTATGTACGTTCCAGCGTGAACATCGTTAGAATTATTCCACTCTCTTCTCGTTATTCTTTTTTTTTTTTGTCATCGGAATTTTGATTCCATACGATAAGCGAATTCGTCGCAATCTGTTGTCCCATCGGATTCAAACGTAATATCGGCTGTATGGATTTATTAAAAGTCGCGCATATGAAAGTTTAATGATAGAAAGCTATATCACCTGTACAGACAACTGTGGCCAACGAGAACCAAATACGTGTCTCTCTCTCTTATTCTCTTTTTTATTATTACAATTACCGTAACATCGATATTCAACAAAGGACGAGAAGAAAGTAATTCGTTTGTTGGACTAAATGGATGTTTTATCGGACGGTAAAAAGGTAGATGGATCGATCGCGATAAGATTAATGGGGTGAAGGATTGGCTTATCCATTGTAGATAGATCTCTTCTCATTACACAATCCCAAATATAATACAGAATCGTATGCATTTAACTATGTTAATCATCGTTGCACCAAACTCGCAAGAAGCTAGCACCACAAAACATACATTCCCCGCTTATCTTCTCCGACTGAACGAGGAAATAGAATTATTAGCATTGTAATTATCGTTAACTACCGATTCTCGATTAATCCCAACAAGACATCGGGATCCTTATCTACAAGCCTGCAACTCAGAGTATGATCAGTAAAAGTGAGAAATACGGGAAGGAAGCGTATCCCGGTCGCACCTGTGACACTCCGCCGGTGTTGTCCTAGGCGGCGTTACAGCCTCTAACGCTGGGAACGGTAATATTTCAGCCGTATTTCTATTAATAACGAGTAGTAGTAGTGTTGGTAAAAGTAGCAAAAAAAAAGAGGAGAGAGTGGAGATGTCCGCGTAGCGGTGGTAGTTCGCTCGTACAGGCGGTTTACTTCTCAGAACTTTGTGACGATCGGTGGAGGTAGGAAAGTACCTAACAAAGTACAAGAGAGATAGAAGCTACAGCATCTCAAGGAAACCGGTTTCCATTCGTCTCTCGCGGCAGTCGTCTAGCCGTCCTTGTTCAGCGCAGGAGGTCGTTGGTCTCGCTGTCCTTGTCCCTCGCCACGCGAACGTCGAGCGACCGGCTCCGTGCACCTGCAGCCGTGGTTGCATCGTTCATCAGTTACGACCACCTCCCTCCACACCGTTGCCCCACTCTACCAGACTCACACGCGCGCGCTCGAACCGGAGCGAGTATTCTCTCCATCCTTTTCTCTCTTGGAGCAAACCGACCCTCTCCTTCTCAAGCCCATTACACGGCAGAACTTGCCCATGGAAGCCTCCGGGCTATCACCCGCAGAAGCCAATCTCACACCGCACAAAACGGCCCTTCTTTGTCCTCCCTCACCCTTCGTCCCTCTTTACCCTCTTCTTCTACTATTTCACCGACCAAAACACCTTGCCGGACGAGCAAACCGGAGGCTCAGGCAGGAAGCACTTTGGAGTCTCGAACTCGAGGCGTGCCGATCGCCTTGCGAAGTGGACTCGGACTTAAGCCGACTCCTCCATCTCTCTCGAGCTTGCACGCTATGTCTCTCTCTCTCTCTCTACAGTTTAGTCTCTCTCCTGGGTGATGCTTTTCCAAGGATCCCGACCCTTTCCGCGATCCCTTGTGGTCTCTGACCTTAATCTTCGGTAACGCTGTTATCGCGTTACCTGTGTACGCTAGCTAGCTCCAAGATGTTGCTCGGTGTATGCTCCTCTAGTCCTTGGTTGGACAAGGAGAACTCGGACCAACCTGAGGGATCGGCCAGACCAAAATCTGCTTTATCAACTGAACCTTCGTTAAGATCTCTCGCTCTATCTTTCGAGGTCAATTCGCGGTCTAGGAAAATTACTTTCGATTAATCATTCTCATCTCTTTCATTATGGAGTCTCCTTTTTGTATCGATTATTTAAACAAAGCTATCATCATTTCCAAATTTATCCAACCGAATTGTTAGTGTATTGAACTAGGTATAGAACTAAAACTGGAAGAAGAAAAGGAAGAAAAGAAATTGTACTAGGTGGCATTACTCTATTTAAAACTATACAAATAACGAGGCTGGTGATTACTATCTCCAATTTTCTACCAAAAGAATTTTTTTTTTTTATTAAAATTTAAAAATAAAATCGATCAAAGTTATTTTCCCAGGTAGAATGTAATAAATTGGATTTATCGAGCCAACGAAAGAATGATAATTCCATTGAGAATCGGAATCGATTACAGGTCAAATTTCGTGAACAGGGTCCACGTGGTTTACAGGCTCGTAAAAGCATATACGCACAATCATAGCGGTGTTAATTCCCCCGCGCTGGACATTTGGTAAACACACTAACAAACGTAACGCGAATATACATGCATGCGTCCTCTCACCGGGTCTACGTGCTCGCGCACGAGCTTAACGTCTAATACGCGCAATTGCAGTAATGTTAATTTCCTGCATCGCTAATTCCGCGTGCACGCACGCACTAAATCACAATGTATACTCGTGAGGTTAATAAGCGCGCTATTCGCGCGTCTATATGCGGAATGCGTTGTCTATGCGATCTATTTGATGGATTGGTTCATTATTTCATCATGTACGAAGACGTCGTTCAAATATGAAATTTAGTTCCCTTGATAAACGAAGAAGCCACGATGTCTCGTAATATGACGATGGTTCTAGAGGTTTGTTCTGGGTTTGGGAAAAGATCGATAGATTCATCGAACGTTTTTACGTATCTACGATAGGGGAGGTATGGATTCGACAGGTGGTTTTTGACCGGAGGTAAATCATTAGTAGTCAAGCATAATACATGGGCTATACAGGAACGAAAGCCGTGGAACCTCTCTCATGCTCATCGTCTTGAAATAATTGATTTTCTTAAGAGCCGTTTCCGCTGTGGTAACGACGAAATTACCTCCGTCATGTTTTTTTTTTCTCTCCTACCGTCTGTCTCGTCTGAAATTACTGTACTCCCCTGGAATGTTCGTGTACCGGAGAGCTACTTTATCGTTGCGTGAAAGGCGTTGAAAAGTTTGACGCGTTCCTTCTCCCATGACATAACTAGGTAAAGAACATATACGTGTTTACTGGAGTGCTCGAAAATGTGCGAAATGCGATCGACCGTTAGAAATGATGCTTGTTTGTTCGATAACGAGCCAATTATGTCTCTAATAAGCCAATTAGTCCTACACGTAGAGTCCTATTTCACTCTGGACCTCCCCTTTTCATCTCCTCGAAATAGCAACTTCGTGGAAGCGTCCTCTTTTTTTTTTTTCTGAACGTTGCATTCAATCGCGAAACGATATATGAAATTACGATGCGGGTTGGGATATCGTAAACTGGTCAGTTCTCGTGTCTACGGGCTGCTATCGAGTGCTACCAGCAGTTTGCATACTGCGTTTTCGATCTTTCGTAATACACCGATGTGGGATGAAATTGATAATTGGTGATTAATCCGTTCGGATGATCTCTCGTGACAGGGAATCTAAATGAAAATTTATTGGCAGTTTCAAAAGGTAATAAGACATATCTAACTTGTTAGCAGGTAATTATTAAAGTAGTCTGTTTTGATTATTATTAACTCCTTGGTAATATCCTGTAAAGCACGAGTTTTGGGTTAAATTTTATTTATTAATGGGTAAACCCTTTGACGAATTACATTGCAAGCATAAGTATCATGAAGCAAATCCATTGTACGTTTTAACAGAGACAAGAAAAAAATAGAAGAGTATAAAAATATCAAAAAGTCAAAATTAGGGAAAATGATTTAGAAAGACCAATCCTCTTTTCCTTGAAAGCTGTTAAAAATCTGTAAAATTTCAACGAACTTCTTTTTCTATTTTTTAATCTCCACAATTCACTATTTGGATAAGCTCGGAAACTGTACAGCTCGTAACTACATTCAATTTCGAATATTAATTTCACCGTGCATCGAATTAAATTATAAAGCAATGGGTTAAAGTTCGCAATCTCGAATTACAGGTTATATCGTTAAGAGAAACGATGATGGTACACGCGTGATAGTACTTATGGCAGAGGATTATTCGACAGGTGGTTTTTCGAGCCGAATCGTTAGGAGAAGGCTCGAAGACGCCCTCGGGCTTCGACATCTTCGTTTCTTTTCTCTCATTCTCTTGCGTATATCCATCCGTACTTTTCATACACGCTCGATCGAGCCTAGCACGAGAAAATCGACGCTTCGCGGTCTTCTTGCTTTGACTCTGGCATGGCTCTTTCGAAATCGTCGTTTCGTCTTGTTCGCGCTTACGGGTCTTCTCGATGTTTTCTGCATCACGCGAACGAGAAGAGAGAAACGGTATCATCTTCTTCGATCATACCTTTACGAGCATGGTTCGATATAACAGCAGGAGAAAACTTTCGTTCGATCGATCGAATTTCCAAGAAGATCGTATAGAGATGACGATTGAGAGAGAATCCAACCCGGGGGTTATAAAAATCGTTGAATATGTAACTGAAGTTTGTAAGATGTATTTGTAACAGGTAGAATGCGATCATTGGTAAATACTTTGACTGCTGGTCACCAGTGAGCACCACCAATTTTTTCAGTGAGATTTTTTCACCAGTAATATAAAGGCACTAGTGATAAGAATATAGTCTTATTTAACCATATTACACATCATTTATTATTATATACTTGAAATAATGACAATTTTATTATTATTACTTGGGGTAAAATTCTTACAAAATTCGGTGGCAATCGAAATAATTCGAATTAACTCCAATTTTAAAAAAATCATTGCCCTTGATCGAACCAAATCATTAACGTGATAGAGAGGAAAAGAGAGGGGGTAGAAGAAAAATCGAAGAAACGAAATCGATGGCGCGAAGAAAAGAGTATGGCCGACGTGGAGAAAGAAGCAGAGGATGGAGCTCGTGAGTATAAACGAAAGGGAGGCGGCCAAGCGGAAAGCTTACGATCCGCACGATTCTTCTATCGTTTCCTCTTCGTTGTCGTGGTAGTAGTAAGGTCGAGGGTGGGGTTGGGTGGTAGTAAGAGGAGGAGGGCTCCTCTTCGTTAACCAGCGACAGACTCCACTCGACTTAATCGATCCTTCTCTCTGTCCGTAGACGAGAAAGAAGATATATCTATCCCCCCTTTGTTCTCAAAATGGGAGTCAGGCTGTTCCTATCTTCTTTCATCTCTTTCCTTCTCTCTTTCTTCTCGTTTAAGGAGTAAAAGAGAGAAGGAACCATGCTTGTTTGCGTTTGTACGTACCATAGCTTCCTTCTCTTCTTACTCTTTTACTTTTCTTCTTCGCGTGAACAGAATTAGAGCGAGAAAGACACAGACAAATATATATATACCTACCTGGACGAAAAGGGGTAGGGTAACGAGAACGACACGCTCGAGCGAACCACTCGTACAATCGTCCTCCGAGCTCAACGTTCGATGAAGATTCGGTGGGTGCTTGGACGACGAGAACGGTGATCCTGAGGAATTCGAGTAGCGAAATTTCTGAGAGAGATGGCATGAAATGTAGAAGGGGTAGAAAGGGGTATGCTGTAAATTGGACTTAGGCGAGATCCTATTTTGTCCGTGTAGTTCTAATTGGCAGCGATAATGGAATGGTTATGCTCTCGGTCTTGAGCGAATTATACCTCACCCCCCCCGTTCGTTCCTATCTTCTTCGAGACAACGGTAGATCGCACGGACTCGCAGCTTGCCAGAAAAGCGATCGACCACGACCGAGTTTCCTTCGATGCCTTCTACGTCGTATGTGAGAGCCAAGATTCGATGGTTAAGATGAATGAGATCGTTTCTAGAATCATGCTCGAACAATTTTCTTACTATTTTAGGAGGTTTTCTTGGACAACGAACAGATCGTTCAAAGATAAGGGATTTTCTTTCTTTTTTTTTTTTTTTTGGAGATTCGTTCAGCCATTTTCAGACTGCTTTCTTGAACGAATCAATTATCCAATTCGGCATTTCGTTAGGTACCTACGTAGTTACCGGTGCTACTACGCTATGCTACGGGTACCTACGTGACTGAAATATAAGCGCGACATCGTGTAGACACGACTAGGGTGTTATATAGGTGATGGAGAAGTTTCTTCGAGGAAGTATGCGACTAACCGAGACTCGAGAAATTAGCCACGACGCTCTATCGTGTTTCCAAGTTTCGAAACGCCGTGTCAACGACTACAAGATCTCCGAATTCCTTGGTTTTCACTACCGATACGCGTCTCAATCTTGTATAGCATGGGAGATTAATTAGATCGGGTCTTTATTGATAGTCTTTCGATATATCGTTGATTTTCTTCTTTTGATATCCAACTTCGTGATTACGTTCTACCCTGTTTGCAATTACAGTTGGTCACGAAAATATTCGGGTATAAAGTTAAATAACTTTTTTATAATTTAATTAAATGACTATTTTTGTTGTATTAGAAAAATTCCAATCTTCGAGGTTACAGAGAAAATACAAAAACTAATTTTCTTTTTTAATTTTTTATCTGAACTTGGAATGAAAATTTAAAAACTGCATGTTGTAGATATAAGTTAGATACATAGATAATGTAAATTTGATAAAGTTTATAAAGGTTTCGATATTTTTCAAACAGAAATTGTGATAGAACTTCTTTTCTTATTTGCAAAAAAAAAATAATTTTTTTTTCAAAAAAAAAAGTAACAAGAAACGTTCTCTCGTTTAAAATCACCACCCTGTATATATTACCAACCCCATCGCGTCGAGATTTTTCCATCGAAGAGAAAATCGACTCTCTTGAATTCATCGTTCGTATCGCATCATATCGAGATCCATTATCATCCGAATGTCTACATCGAAGCGCTCTCTCTACAATTTTACGATACGGTCCTTCGCGATTTTCGAGACTCGCCTTCTCGATGGTCGCGCGCGCGACGATCGCAGGAATACAAATTGATGAAACTTCGTTAAAAGGAGAAGAAGACGTGCCTTACTAGCGAAACACGCGAGAGATTGCTCTTTCCACGAGGTCGTTCGATCAGTAGGTAGGAACGTTGGAATTCATCGATGAAGGTTGAGGATGCTGGAGGATCATCGATCGACGATTCGTTATGGGATTAACGAACGATCCGATACGCTTCGAGTGGAACGAATCAGAGGACAAAATATTCCGACGTCTTCTTTTCGATTTCCTTTTCTCCTTCGGCAAATATTCGTGTTAAATCGTGAAAAAAGTGAGGTTATTTGGTTGATCTTTTTTAAATAGCATCTCCCTCGATGGCATTACGAATCAAATATTTCTATCAAAGAAATCAGCTTATTTTATTTCAATCTTCAAGAAGATATTATGATCGTATCTAGACAGAATATGACAACACTTTTTATGATCCATTTCTCGAGAAGTAACGAGATACCTTATGTTACTAGAACGTCAAATTAGCTTTTCGTATACGATCCAGATGACAGGGAGCTTCGTAATACTCGTTTATCCGACATTATTATTATTAACAGCTGATACTTCTCCTTTGAATCTCTACTTTCAAAGTAATCGAACGATACACGCACGTGTTCTCATTACCTCGACCATCTCGTTACGTTATCGAGAATTCGTGGGTACTAATCCCAAGTAACTTCCAACGTTCTCGAGATTCGTCCCGTACGCAAAACTTATCTGAACACGAGTATCTCGGCCCTATACAAACTGGAATATATTCGAGTCGATCGAGAACCTCCAAGAGTTTCGAGAATAAGGAGAGAAAGATTAGCGGGTTCGAAGGGGTGAATCTCGCGATGAAACGAATTTGAAATTTTAATCGGTCGACGGATTGTTAGCGGTCGAAGAAGGTTAGAACTTCGTGGGGGCAGAAATGGAAGGATAAAGAGATTGGATCGCTTCCCGTAGGATTAATCCTGTGTTATTAGTAGAAAGGACAGGTGGATCGATGCAAGACCATTAGAAACGTCAGCAGCCGTCTCCATCTGTCTGCGAGCTATCCAGGCGAGGTTTCGCGTCTTGGATAGACGCGTGCTTGTCTCGCTCCATCTAAACTCAGGCTCTCTCTTTGCTTTTGATAGAACACGAGGAAAGAGAAAAGGACAGTATTTCTACCCATCGTAGCTCTTCGCCAATCCCTTCCTGGGTAATTCTTCCAAGCTGAAATCCCAGAGGTAAACCATCGAGCACGCGAACTCGACGCTACCTACAATTTTCTCGCCATCTTTCTCCGTTTTTCTTGCGAATAGTTTACACAGTCTGTGACAAAGACGACTCACACGTCTCTCGATACTTTTATATCCGATCGAGAGATTCGAGTGTAGGAAGCGATTTTTATACGATTATTTAACTATACTCTTCGATGCTTTTCGGTGAGTCGTACGCGAAATGGGCCGGTAATCGAGTAAGTAGACCATAAAGAAGAGCGAGGGAGAGAGGGAAGATGAGCGTTTTCCAATTAGGCCAGACCGGATCGACGTTTATACCAAGCCGAGAAACCCGTCGTGCTGGTCCCTTTCTCTCTCTTTCGTGGCCGTCCTTGTCTTCGATCCAAAAAAAAAGAACAAAGTCGATGCTGGGGGATAGAGAGGGAAGGATCGAGCAAGACACATTCAGATCCTTTCCCACAGTGTCCGGTAGGCCAAAACGAGCCTGCCTGCTTCTCTTCTTTTTCTCCTTCTTGCTGCTACACACCTCCTTCTTCAACTTGGCCTGAAGGCAACCGTGCTCCTCCACCGTTCCTCTTTTTTTTTACGGGACCGTAAGCGTGGCTGCATCCTCTCTTGCCCTTCGTCTCTTACCGTTCGTTTGGAAAGTGGTCGATGGGCCACGTGGCCGTATCTGGAATGCTCCGGCTTGGTCCTGGTAAACTTGTTTCGTTCATCTTTCTCTTTAGGCCTTTTAACTTTTATGGACTTGTTTTTCTTCAAAATTTACCTTTTTTTTTCGGTAGCTGCTCTTTTTATATTCTCTGTCATATTCTTGCCCAGCACCCCCTGTGGATATACTAAAGAAATTAGCTACTTTTTTTTTGTAATTCATCCTGACAGCTTCTATTTTACGATAATTAGCGATAAACGCAAAGTAAAAAAAAAACAGGATGAATCCGCACGACCTGGCTCTATCTCGCGCGAAAAATCTTTTTCTTAGCGCTGCCATCCTCAAGAAAGGAAGAGGAACGCGTAAAGTAATTACGACGAGCGTTTAAGAAAGAGAGATAGCGCGGAAAAGTGGTGGTAACGCGGTGGTAGTGGGAATCGGACTCGAAGAGAATGCCGTTGCCACCACCGTCTTTTCCCTTCCACCATGTTTTCTACCGTAATTTTCTGAAAGCTCTATTCGCCGGAAGAGTTCTACTGCCCTTCCTCTCTCTCTCTCTGTTAGTCGTCGAAAGAGAGAAATAAATAAAGAGGGCAAGTATGTGTGTCAAGAGTCGTGCCCTTTTCGATGCCGCTTCTCGATGCAACCAAGAATACCAGAGAATTTTTACTAGTGGTAGGGATTTCCACGAAAAAACACTTTGAATTTCTTTTTTATCTTCTTTTCTCTTATCCTTACTTCCCTTTCTTTTTTTTTTTTCGGGATTCGCGGACCGACGAAAAGAGTTTACGTTTTCCAGCCTTTTAAGGGGAAAAGGTCAGGAAACTCTGCGGGGGGGTTGACGGTAGCAAAGAGGGGGGAAATACCTCGTTGCTTTTCGTAACTCTATCTCTCTCCTTTCTATACATCTTCCACTCGGAGCGTAAACTTTTTTGTCGCGAGCCTCAAGGCGAACGCTTTTCTCTTTCTACTTGTCTGTTTTATACGAAGCCTGACGCGGCGTGTACGACTTTGCTAAAACCGAGGCCAGCTTTACGATGAATGAACGCGGCTGGCCTGCTAAAGGAGGCCTTCGAAAAAAGATCGTAAAGTTGTTCTCCCGCTTCGATGTACGTGTAAACTTGCACCTGTATTACATACATATGTATGTAAGTAAACGAACGAGTTCGTTGCAGCCTGATCGGCCTTCGCGTGTACGAAGATCACTGAGAAACTCTAAGAGAGAGAGATAAATTTTCAACGTAACGAAAATTGTAAATTTCTACGTTCGTTGTACATTTTTAACTTGACCATCGTCCAGTTTTTTGGATTTTATTCTTTTCATCGTGATAATATTTCCAACTATATTTTCCCCGAGCTCGTTATCTCGCAATAATATCGTGAAATGAAACAAAAGGTCACTCGTTTGCTCTCGAACGCACGTCACGCCTTACGAGCTAGTCGTCGTTGAACAATTTTTCTGATTGTGTCGGCAGGTCCCATCGAAGAATCGCCACCAATACTCGTTGCAAAACGAGAAACTCTTACGTACACACGCGACCCCACCTTGCAATCAGTTTTACGTGGCGCATATTAAAGGCAATCTCGTTAAAAGCACGATAGAGAAATTTTCTATAGTTTTGTTCGTGACAGGTTCTACGAAAAGATGAATTATTTCGTAGAATGTGAAATGTAAAGAAAGATCATATCGGTGTACTTGTACAACTGGGTCTCTCTTTTAACTTTATCTCATTGTATCCCTTTACTTGAATCTCCGTTATCTTGCTGTTATTTTTCCCAGATTCTAACAAAGTATTTTTTTTTGTCTGTTTCAGGTAAATCTCTTTTTTTCCTTCGACCGACTTCGTAATCCGTAAGGTATTTTGTATTTTCCGATACCTATTCCCTTTGATCGATGGCATTTTAATTACGTTGCCTCGCGGCACTCCATGAGCGACTTCGTAAGTAAATCCAAGTATAATCACTGGTGAATAAGAGAGAGAGAGAGAATACCGTCATTAATCCTCACCATTATCCCGTGTACGATTCCACCGACAACTAGGGGAAAAAAAAAAGAGGGAGGCGATCGGTGTAGGTTCGAAAACGTTATAGCTGGTCCAGTGGTGGTACATGTGCGATACCAGTTGCGCGTACTTTCGACCGAAACGTAAAGCTCGGCTTAATCCGAGGATTACTATCAATTCGACCAGCTCTCCCAACTGCGCAATCCGTTCTTAATGAGAAACTAACGAAAAGTCGAGAGCGACTCGAAAGACGATGAAGCTGATTCCATCTTCTATTTCTATCTCTCTCTCTCTTATTCTCTCTTCCGTCTTTTATCGATTCTCTTCTCATTTCATTCTACGAGTCCTCGCTTTCATAAGAACGGGTAGTGTTCGCTGAAAGTCCTTATCGTCGTGCCTAAAAATTCTTAACGTTGATTCTGAAGAATATAAAATTTAAATTTAACTTTACAATATAGGTAGTCTCTCGTATAATACTGCTGGAAAAATTGGGTAACCTAGTAGAAGATAGTACGTGACTAGAATTTGTAATTTTTATATTGCATAAAGAATCATTTTTGGAATTTAATTCTGTTTTTATGTTGCACGAGTTCATATAATACATTTTTTTTTTTTTAGAAATTAACCTACCGTGTTATACCGTGGTTCTACCGCACTAATGTATATGTACATACCTAAACATCATTTTATTAACCCATTTCTTCTCAAGATAAATTCACTACACGCGTAATATTAAAAAAAAAAAATTACGTAACACATAGCAGGGGTATAAATCTAGCAAACAATAATATTTATATATTATACAATACAAGAAATATATAAAAAAAAATGATTTTACTATAAAGTTACAAAACAGACTCCTTAAAAACACGGTATACAAAATAGATAAAAAATCAAATCCATATTCGATAAGAAGGAACGGCAGAATCTCGCGTAAATCCGAGTAAGCAATAAACAGGAGCAACGTAGCCGTAAAATTGGAAGCGTCGTCGTATCTCGCTTGTAACTTTTAGTTCGCTATACATAGAACGATCCAAGCATTAGCGATATACTCTCTAGCACCGAATAGAATTCGTAGTAGTGGTAGAAGAGTACCGGTACTTGAACGATGACACTAGGACAGGTTGTACACCATTCGGTATTCCTGTACAGGCTTGCCGGGTAATGGCGCTAGTGAAGCGAACTCGTTGGTAGCTGGCGCAAACGTCTCACGATTTCGTGCTTTATTGAACTCGATTTTGGAGGCGTGGATTTCGAAGGATTTGATATCGATTACCGATAAATCGCGGACATAAAATTAATTCGTGAGAAGTAGGGGATGTTCATTGTGAGTATTCGATGGTTCTGTCTCTCTCCTTTTGTTTCTCTCCGGGGCTCGAAGCGTATATTTGGTAGGAGATATGTATATACAGGGTGGTCTCTCTGAACTTTTCACTTTGTTTCAAAAACGATTGTTTTGGTTCAAGGTCGTGTCAAGGTCAACAAAGCTATTATTACTGAATTCGTTTTTTTTAGAATCTATAGTACGATTGTAACAAAGTACGTCGATCTATTAAGAAAAACATTGATGGCCTTGGTATCTGGAAAAGATGAACAAATTTTGTTTTTTTTTCACTATATAACTAGCCTGCGGATCTTTATGCAAATTCATATGAATTATAATTCATGATTCATCAAATATTGCAAATAGAGCTGATAACTGAATAAAAATATGTAAAATACAAAGGATACATGTGACATATTCAATGGTTTGTCTTATATGTAAAATTTGAAAAACATACGCAATAAGAAAAATATGTATTTGCATAAAGATCCGCAGTCTACATTTAACCTTAGAAAAAAGAAATGTTGATATCTCTGATAATTTTGGATAAATTCGATTGAATTGATTAAAATGGACCACCCTGTATATATTATAGAGCAAGATGGTAGAGCACCGTCGGATCTGTTAAATCGATTTCATTGTTCCAAAACCGCAACAATGGCGGCGCTCTCTACGCGGCAGCCTTTTAACGCTCCTGCGTTAATCTAAAGATTATGCGGTGTTCCGCTGCTAGCTCGCTCGCTCTCTAGCTCCACGATTTATGATAACTAAAGGTACGAGACCGCATCTCGCGGTACGATCTCGTAACGAGATACTCGAGCAAGAGAGCGAACGAACGAGCGAGCACTTCGATTTCCTACGAATTAAACTTCGATATCGATATTTGCCGCGTTGCGTTCCACGACCTCCTGAAGGGATATTCCCTTCGCGTTGACTCTTATCGGGAGCTAATTTTCGAAAGAACGAAGAGGGAAGTGATTTCTTAGCTAGATAAGGGTAGACCATTGTACGAGCGTGCCTATATGTGCGAGTAAATTAGAGTCGAGGAAGGTTTTTGTGGCACTTCCTCGGTTTATCGACAATTTTTTCTACCCTCCGTTTTCCCACAACCCCCATAACGAGAACGGGTACATACCTATATATTTTTTTCTTCGTTTTCAAAAAATCAGATAAAAAGGAAGTTGAACATTAATTTGAACCGAACGTTGAAAGCACGGAGTTCGTATGTACCTAATTCTAATATCGGTGGTAAAAGAGGAAGCGAGGATCTCGTTAGGAAAAAAGCGCGTATTCGATTAATTAAATTCCTCGTAATCGAGGATGTTGTCGGAGAAAATGAATCAAAGGAAAGAAAAAGGGATGAGATATCTCGAAAGGTTTTTTTACACAGAGAGAGAGAGAACGATTTCGCGAAGATCGATCCTTTCGATATTCTCTTTTCGCGTCCGTCTCTATCTCTCTTCCTTTTGTATTATCGGCAGGATCACGCACACATCTCGTTGATTTCTCTTTCTTTGTGCTTTTGGAAATCTCGATTAATTTACCATTTTTTCTTTCCTTTCTTTCGAACTTTGCGTTAATCGCGTCGAACGTGTTGAGATTTTTGTGAAAATGATAACGAAGTAAACGTTCTTACCTCTCTCATCTCTCTTTCTGAGATCAAAAGACCTTGTCCTAGATTATCACTCTCGTAATTAGTCTAATTAAGCGATCTTTCTCTCTTCTACTCTTCGAAGTAGCAACGGCGATCCCCGGCAATAGCGTCGTTTAACTCGTAAACGCGTTCGTAAGGTCGCTTTCCCGCGTTTCTTACTTTCTTCGTTTAATCGGCGAGAGACCTTTGTGACTTCTCAGTATCTCGTTCTCTTTCACAGTTTTCATTTTTTTTTTTTTGGTCTTTCTTTTTGTTATTCTCACGTTGCTTTCTTTCTCTTCTTGTTATCTAATCTCTTTCGATGTCGCGCGAACGCTCGTCTCTGTATCAACCTCGCAACCGCAAGCTCGTTAAACTCATTTTGCAGGCTCGTGAAAGCTAAACGGTTTCCTCTTCCCTCGTTGTCGCTTCCTATTCCCTTTTTTTTTCTTTCCTTTTATACTGGATGAAACTTTTGAAAAAGGGCAATCCAAGTATGTCTCTCTTGAATCGCGAAAGAAAAGTTCTTACGAAAGAATTTTTTCCTTTATTGTTATACTCATTGGTTCGAAGAGCATCGTCTTTTATTGAACATTATTCTTGAACCTTTTCCAAGGATAAAAATTTCGAAACACGTTTGGAAACTTTGATATCTTCTTTTTATGTCCGATACAAAAAAGGAAAGTTGATATATTGTCTTAAACTCTTTCAATATTGTCGCGAGAATCTTTGATGGAAACGTCCTGCGAGTGGTTATCAATATCGTCTAGTCGACGGGAAAGAATAGCTGCTCGTATTTTCACTTCGCCTTTCTCTCTATTCGAGTTGCGAATGAATTGATTATTAAAAGGACGCGTCGTAATGCATTCGCTTGGAAAATCGAACGGACGTTGCTGCGAGAATCGAGATTACTTCTTACCCTGCATATAATGAAGGACTGTAGAGAAAAAAATTGCATCGATCGGCTCGTAACTTTTATTACCTTCGATCTGAAAAATACTTCTGACTTTTATTACCTGCGAAAAAGAAAGACTCGCTAAAGTATCTAACAAAAATTATACGAGGTATCTTGAACTTTCATTAAATTAATTAACTATTTCCGGTCCTATGTTGACCGGGACTCGATACTTTATAAAATATGTAAAATATGTTTCTATCTATGTTACATGAAAATTAAAAAAAAATTCTTTCGTGTAGATAGGAGAAATGTGCTACTCAATTTTTAATATGAAAATTATAATTTACGTATAACTATTTATAACGTGACATTAATTATCTAAAGTAATAAGAAATGTTAACTCTTCCAATCCAAGAAATTAGGGTGACAATCGTCGATAGGTCACGTGAGAAACTTAGTTATAGTTTATCCCGAAAAAAATCTCGCTAAATCGATCCCGCAAAGCTTTCCACACCCCTTTCACCCTTCCTTTCCAAAGAGTCGACCTGTCTAGCACGGGACCATTGCTAATGCCAAGCACGTAAATACGGTGGTAGCAGTATAGGGAAGGAAGGAGGGCGAAAGGTTAACGAAATACCGTGCGATACGGTAGACCGATACGGGTCACGCATCGAATCGAAGCTACTTTTGGCTTCCGCTTTTCGAAAGGTGCACGTCTTCTCGTCGTTCCGAATTTACGCTTGCTTGCTAAAAGAGAAAGAAAGAGAAGTAAAGGAAGAGAAGGCGTAGTCGAGAAGCTGACAGAGTACATGTGGAGAGAGAGAGAGTAAACTCGAGCAGCTTCGTTGCTGCTGGCACCTATAGTCCGTAGTAGAAGCGAAGTACCACACCTCCGAGCGGAAAGGAGGCCAGGAAGAAGAAGAAGGGACGATGGATGGGCCGGCTTGAAACCAGGCTCGTTCGTGCATGCTCACACCGACGTTAACTTCCACCCTCTCTATCTACGAGACGCGTATATATCTCGAATCTACCGTGTGTCCTCGTTCTAATCCTTTCGCTTCTAATATTTTAATAATTTTTTATATGGTACAAATTTTATATCGAGTTTAAAACAAATTTAATGAAAATTGTAAAAATTTTTAATGAATGGTTGAATAACTTGGACAAGTGGGCAGGTGGTCATTACGATGAAATAAGAAAAACATATAGACAGGCTTACTTTTTGAGAAAATCGAGTTTGAAAATCCGATGCATGTGTATGTTGTTATGGCTAACACAGCATTTACAGCAGACGTATTTTGTTTGGTGATTCGATTGTTTTTTGCTAAAATTATTTAAACAAATTAGGTTCAACTATCCAATTTCGAAAAACAAAGTATGCCAATCGATTCTCCATGAAAAAATCATGAAAGAATATAAACTTTTTTCATAAAAAAGTTGATAGTTGAATCTAATTTGTTTAAACAATTTTAGCAAAAGAAACAAAAACATATATTTTATTTTTTGCTAATGCAATCGATGGCATAGTTTGGCATTTTCTAGCCCATGTTGGACTTAATCGCTTAATGTAAATATTAAATGGAAGTAAATCCATGTCAAGAATTTTCTTTAAACTTATTACAAAGTTAGACTTTGCCCCAGTTATCGACATCACCCTGTATGCATGTTACGAAAAAGAAGCTTAGCGTTCCCCAGAAGACACGTTCGGCGTTCGAATTTGCCGCGCAATCTACCGAGCTAACCCCATCTTTTCATAGGCACCGCGCGTTCAGAGGCATTTTCATTCGCGATCGCGTCGAGATTAAACGTCGAATTGTTCGTCGAGGTTCCGTGTAAGAAAATTGGAAGCGTGGAAGGAAGGACGCGCGTTCGCATGCTCTCTTTTCCGATTCGCTCGATAAACCGAAGCGATGTTTAAACTACGCCATTTCGATGCCGCCTGGATGGGACTTCTCCTGGTCTAGACCACGTTCCGCTCGATCTAACATTTTTCTAAATCTTTCTAAATTGTCTCTTGGTAGCGTGTGCGCATAGAGACGCCCAAACGTTACAGGGATTGGCTCGTTCCGTGGTTTTCTAAGCTGAAGCTTAACTTCGATCGGGACGAATTCCCTTCGTTTGTAAAGATTTTCGAGAAGTCGTGGGATGATTCTTTTTTTTTGGGATCAATAGGAATTCAGGTTCTTAATCCTTTAATTTGTTCAAGACTTTTTTCAACATGTCCATTTATTTACTATTATTCTTTTAAATCCTATTGCATTTTTAACCAGTCTTTAACCATTTTATTTTCTTTTTATTCTATTCTTAGTGTGCATCTCTCTTTACCTGTTTTTTAATACCGTATTAGCTTTGCTTTCGCTGCTAGTTCTAATCGGTACAGACATCTGTCCAACGATTTAATAAATAATTATTCAATTTTTCATGACAAATTGAACACGTTACAAAAACAGAAATATATGATTTTTTTGAAAATCCCAATCGAAGGAAGAAGTACTCGTCAACCGGAAGCCGTTCCACCCCTAATCGTTCACCGCGTCGAAGAAAGCCGCAGGCGAAACAGAAACGCAAGCGTGCGAAACGTCGAGGATCGGTGCTTTCCTTGCATTTCCATAGCTCATTTCCGCGTTTGTTCCAGCTCTCCGACAGTGCCCATTAAACGTTTCTCCTTGCGGCGGTATTGCGAACAAGATTGCGTACACGTCTACGTACGATACGTAGGGTAGCAAAGATAGACGGGTGAACACGTTTCGCTGGCATTCAACGATCGTCAATGACGATATCGATGATGTAGCAGGTTTAAAAACGATTCCATTTCTATGATACATGGAGGTACATGTATCGTAATGATCACTGACTTCTTCGAAAGCTAAAGGATTATACAGTACATTCCAATATTATGTATGGAAAATTTAGAGACGAATTTGGACGCTGAAAATAAATCTGATTGATGTCTATTGTAGATTGATCTATTAGCTTTCAAATGAGCCATCGATCATTAAAATCAGCCAAGGATTATGGCTAGGAGATTTTTTTATCAGGAGGTCTATAGATAGATACCTAGACATGGTTGTGGGGAAAAGGATGTCTCGAGTGCAATCCTTGGCCGATTTAAACGAGCAATGATTCGTTCGAAAGCTGAAGAACCAGGCTACAAGATAGCTATAATATAATTTTCAAGAAAAATTACATTTTGTTAAAATACGAATCGTCTCTAAGGAACGTACAAACTTTGAGATAAAAGGCTCGTTTCGTTTCTTCATCGATTGAACGAGCCGCGGTTGGCGTACCTTTCTCTCTCTTTATACCTTTTTTTTCCCTCATCCTCTTCCTCGTTTTCTTTCCCCCTTCGTTCTTCTCGCGGCAACGAGCCGCCGGCTTTTCCAACTTTCCACAAACCCCTTAGGCATCGACGAAACCGCCGACGTTCGATGGACAGGAAATTTGCTATATCTCACGATTATTAAATCTGTGAACCGTCCGTGAAGTATTTTTACAAGCTAAGCTGAATCTCCCTCTCTCTCTCTTTCACTATTTTCCTGGCGCACGGAAAACGTTGATGTAAAAACTTCCTCGTATTACCATCGTCTGACCATAAAACTCCATTTCGCGAGCTGGTTATTACAAAAATCGTTCTGCCGTACTGGAGCGGTCTACCGAAAGCAAAATCATTGCATTGAAACCATATAATACGAAATCTCATTTATAATTGACTCGTCATCACGAAAAACAGTTTCTAAAACAAAAATAGAGTAAAACTTAATCACCTTCTCGATTATAATCTTTCACGAAATAAACCCACGAGATGCTTCGAGGTGTCTGCTCGCAAGAGAGAATGCGTATAACAACCTTGAAGTCTGGGCTCTCGTCTAGGCATGGTTTCGAAGGCTTCAAGGGTTAAGGGGGATGAAAGCACCCCATCCTCCACGTCGTCGCGGATACACGGCTGCATTAGCGGCAGATTGCATTTATCCGCTATCGCGCTGCGAAATTATGCACCGTTGAGCATCCCTCGTGATGTTATTTCGTAGCGCAAATAATTAGTATTCTGGAACTCGCGTCATCCGCCTTCTCTACAGAACCACCAACACTAACTCTGTCGGAGACGTATCCTCGATCTTTTTTATTTCCATCGCGTGTCATGTTTAGCACCAATTTTCAATCTCTCGCTTTATCTATCTGTCCTATCAATAAATTATTCTCTATTTTCCAAGCATTTATTCAGTTTGGCTTGTATGTACAAATCTACCGAAAACATTTTTTTTAATCTACACACCATTTCATCTCGGAACGTTGCATCCCAAACAAGTAGGGGAGACCGGGGCTAGTTGTCCCAATTTTAGGTTTTTTGTTTCTACAGATTTCTGTAGCTTATATCATCGAATTTTTTGGTGACCATCATAAAGTTCAACTTCTTAGCAATACATGGACTTGCCATGGGGCAAGTTTTCCAAGGTTTACAAGGAAAAATCCTGATGTATGCATCATGATTTTTGCCAAAATGGTCACCACCGCCGATTTCAATGTTTAATAGCTTATTTTAAAGATAAAAGCATGCAGAATAATATTTCGTTGTCCGTTTTTCGATATCGTTAAGCAATGATGAGAAATTAATCTTTTAAGTGTCGGAGTATGGGTCTTTTACAAGCTTAAAACTGCTGTATCTTTCCAACCAGCCATCCTATCGAAACGCGACTTGCATATTCGTAAAGAAGAGACATTCCTCTTTCGAACGAGTATTTGATCGGGCAAATTCGAGATGCATCGATTTTTTGACAAAAATCCTGATGTATGAATCAAGATTTAGAAAGAAGAAAGCATGCAGAATACTGTCCCGGTGTCCGTTTTTCGATATCGTTACGGAGTGTTGAAAAATAAATTTTTTAAGTGTCGGAGTATGGGTCGTTTTCAAGAGAAAAATTGCTGTAACTTTTTAACCAGTCATTCTATCGAAACGCGACTTGCATATTCGTAAAGAAGACACTTTCCCCTTTCGAACGAGTATTTGATCGGGCAAATTCGAGATACTTCGATTTTTGACAAAAATCCTGACCTATGCATCATGATTTTTGCCAAAATGGTCACCACCGCCGATTTCAATGTTTAATGGCTCATTTTAAAGATAAAATCATGCAGAACAATGTTCCGTTGTCCGTTTTTCGATATCGTTACGCAATGATGAGAAATTAACATTTTAAGTGTCGGAGTATGGGTCTTTTTCAAGCTTTAAACTGCTGTAACTTTTTAACCAGTCATCCTATCGAAACGCGACTTGCATATTCGTAAATTAGAGACTTTCCCCTTTCGAACGAGTATTTGATCGGGCAAATTCGAGATACTTCGATTTTTGACAAAAATCCTGATGTATGGATCAAGATTTAGAAAGAAGAAAGCATGCAGAATACTGTCCCGTTGTCCGTTTTTCGATATCGTTGCGGAGTGTTGAAAAAAAAATTTTTAAATCTAAGCACCATTTTATCTCATTCCAAACAAGTACTACCGCGACTTCCGATTTTATACGACACAGCATAGACGAATATTGTCGTTAGATATTTAACACTGAAGAAAGCTAATAAACAAACGTTTGTCTTCTACCTGTTCCTCTTTCTCTTCTTTGCCCCCAAGCATGTAGATTCGAGAGTATATCCACCCACACAACTACACCAGAAGACGAACTTAGCTTCGAGCGATCTCTCACACAATACACGCTTTTCGTAGACCCATCTCACTCTCACCCACGTTCTCTTCCCTCTTTTCCTCTACCCTCGTCCTTCCACAATTCGCGGCGTTGGGGAGTGTACGCGCACGAGCGCGTGAACCCTGTGACGAGAGGATACGGTTGGAGGTGAGGAGAGAGAGAGAGTAATAGAAAAGGAAAGAGGAGGTGGTTGGGAAGGGGTCGAACGGCACACGGTTTCGCACAAGCGCGCCATTGCAGGCAGCAAACTTTACAGGGCGACGACTGTTTTGTCTCGGTGATTTGCAGCATCTGCACATAGCACCTCGAACCAGCCAGCCAGCCGAGCGAGAGTTAGCAGCCAAGCCACTGGTAGAAAGAGAGAGAGAGAGAGATGAGGACTAGTATTCGGGCTTGTGTCGTTCTCTCTATTCTGACCTGACCCGCCAGTCCGGAGCCCATTCTGCGTTACGCTGCTAGGACGAAGCATCGAGTTTGGCGCGCCGAAAACGCGGATAGAAAGAGAGGTTGAAGGAGAGAGGGTGTGTTAGGTGTTATGTCGAGGGTTGGATGGAAGAGAAAAGGCCGCGAGAATTATTTGGAATTACGTGCTGCTTCCGGCAGCTTCTCTCCGTATTCTAGCGAAACGCGTATCGCACAGGGCGTGGAACACCATCATTTTCGACGACGGTCCGTGGCTTTTATCCCACCACTCGCTGGAAAGTATATGACTTGTTTTTTTTTTCCACTGGGAGTCCCTGCTAGCTAGAATGAAATTCGGTTGAAAATATTTGAACCCTGTGCTGGCTTACATACTCTTCTACGATGGGTGTCATAAACTTCCTTTTCTCGTGCTTCTTCTCATCTTTTATTTCTATTTATCGTGTAAACATCCTGGTACCTTCTGAATTTTAATCCCGACATCTCGATTTTTCTCTTCTTTAGTTATCGTTAAAAAATATTATGGATGGTTGAAAAAGAGATTAAAGAGTATCGTTAAGTTGTTTTAATTAGAAGAAACGAATTCCATGGTTGGTTATAGTACAATGGAGATTGCTCGTTGCTTTAATAAACATTCATCGAGTACCGGAGATTCTAAAGTCCGAGCCGAATCAGGAGAAATATATTCGCGGTATTTCAGTACCGTGTACACGATCTCTCCTAACGAAAATATAAACGAATTCCTACTGATGCGTGTTTATTAAAAAATATCCAACGAAAAGTACACGTATGTACCCATACGGCTGGGTGAAACTTTTTTTGCGAGTTTTCTCTTTAATTGCCGCTCGAGCGGTGGAAGGATTGAAATACAAAGAATAAAACCGATGAGAGGACGCTTCGTTAACCTATTCGTAACGTACAAACGTATGAAAAACATGTCCCCTCTTGTCGCGGGAATATTTCTTTTTCAGGCTCATTTTTTTCCTATATAGGTATATAAGTAGCGGTTATAACAGCAAGGCGAATCGAGAGTATATATGCCTGTATGGTAATGACGCGCTCGAGTCTAACGAACGTCAAAAATTATGGAACGACAAAATTTCCGAGTCTCTCTCTTGATTTCTGAAACGCACGCGCGTGCATCATCAGGATGGATTAGTCAAAACGCACTGGGAACTTTTGTACCAACGTTGGGAAGCAACGTAACGCAACTTTGAAGTAGTTAGACCGTTTAGCCTGGCTTAAGGTCTCTCGAATCAACCGACTCCGGTGCTTAACTGCGGCCAATTTTGCGAGTAAATTACGACAGATTATCTTGTATTTGCCTAAAGGGGGCAGCGAGTAGGGGGAGAGAAACGACGGAAAGGCAACCTAATATTTCGAGGAGTAGCAAAAGCTTCCCTGCGATTAGCGAGACAAGGAGAAAGAAAATGTTGTAATATCTTTTCTATCCAAAGATATCCACGATACTTTTTTTGTAACTGCTGTTGGAGAACGTAGGCATGCTTGTAAATTAGCTTCCGTGCCAGCCCTTCGCGACGATGCCTTTTTTTATATTTCTAACCGTTGAAACGACTGCTCTCTATTTCCTTTTTTTCGCGCTGACTCTCGAGATGTTGTACGAGTATATACCAGAAAATGAATTCTCGTATATACGAATCCCTTGCAGACGGCTGGAGAATACTTTAATAATAACTGGACCGTAAACAAGTCGGGAGTCCTTGTACGTCAGGTGTCACCAGCGAACGAGGTTGCTTCTTTATTCTTTATATTCTTTCGTCAAATAGGAGGAAGAAGATGAATAAGGAAAGAAGAGGATGGTAAGAAAAAGTAAGGCGTACTTTAATCGGGGATACGTTGGGAATAATATTCCATGGAGGAAATGGGTGATCGTAAAATTGCAAATATCTTGGTTGGTCGTCCTGCGGTGTCAAGTTGGAATACTAGGCAGCCATCTTAAGAATTTAGAAAGGGAGAGGAAAGAATCGTCGTTTTCGTGACGTCACGATCGAAGATTTCGAGCAGCAGGCTCCGACTTAAACGGGAAGGAGGAGGTACAGAACGTAACGGTCGCAGTAAAAAGGAACGTATCTACGGCGTGGCAAAAAGTAGGGAATTTTTCTCGGTACTTCCTAAAAGAATTTCGCGCTGGTGGATCGTTGGAGAATCGGATTTATATCGAGGAGGAGACCGGTTGCTTCGGGGGAAGATTTCTTTTGGAGGAGGAAGGGAGATCGATGGCATTGCTCCGAAAATGAGGAAGAGAAAGAGAACAAGGGAGAATGTAATAAAGCTGAAGGATCTTGTAGAACGTAAGTGAATCCCTGTGTCGAGGAACGCTCGCCGGAAGATGGAGAAAGAAGGACAAAAGAAAGAAAGAAGGAAGAAAAGTTCGTCGCGTGTATCAGCATAGACGACTTTGTCTTGTGAAATTCGAGCGTCCTGCCGAGTTTGTGGAAAAAAGAGAAGAGGTTAAGGACAACACGGCGAAAGAAGAAGAAGTTAAAAAGAAGAACAAAGAAGAGGAGCGTCAGAGAGGAAGGAAAAGATTTCGTGGAACGTAAAAGACCCGGTGGAATCTTGGTTTTTAACTAACAAGAATCCTTCGGGATTCCCTCGTAAGATTTCGCTCAGCGAGTGGCAGTCCTTCTTTTCGCGAAAAGCAGGCTTCGATTTCGTCGATGTAATTTCTAGAGAAGGAGATGAGGGAAAAAAAAAGAAGAAAAAAACGAAGTAAGAGGATAGTTGTAATGAAAGTATCGGACTCTCTGCGAAGAAGTTACTCGCGATTGGTAAAAAGGATGTACCAGGTGAGAAAGAGATGAATAGAGGAAATGGTAAGGGAAATAGAGTATCCAGTTTCGAGAGACAATTTCTTCATCCAAGATCGACTTGGCATCGCGGCGAAACGACGACTCGGGAAAGTCGCCTAGACGGGAAGCACGTAATTGAAAGCCCTTATCCGATACGTCATAACGCTCACCTTCTCTCGCGCGAGTCACGCTGCGAACGAGACCTAGCTAGCTAGCGAGCCATTAGCGACGATTAATTAGGGAGCCTTTTACGAGCTCGGCTGCGCTTTTATCGACTCCCAGCGATTGCTTTTCCACTTGACCGTTTAAACTTCCCTCCCTGCCTCTTTCTTTCTCTACTTTATTTTCATTTTCGTCTCCCTTCCCTCTCGACCGCTTTCATTCGTTCGAACGTAGAAACGCTCAACCTTCTTCGATTCTTTTCTCGTCGACTTCGCGTTCGAACTGAGCCGTTGAGCTGTTCCCTTTCTTTCTTTCATTCTTTCTCCCTCCTTCTTCTTACCTCTTCTTCGGGTGACGGGAGTGCACCCAGGGGGAATCGAGAAATACTGCGGGAATTCTGGATTAAAGTGAAACTTTAGCTGGCACCTGGGTCGAGGAGGAGAACTACCAAGTATAAGAGAGAACGACAAACGAAGGAATCAACGAATGCTGGAAAGAACGAGTGGACGAAGACGCGCGTAAGTGTCACGTGCACGCGGTATCCGTTATATAGAAGTTGAAACTGGTCCATGCTGTTCCGATATCCTTACGATCCCTTCGCGATCTTTTCTCCTTTTGGGTCCCCTAGCTGGTGGTTCTTTGATAAACGATTGAAACTATCGGTTCGATTGCTACCTCGAAACAATACCCTATCATCGAAGTGTACCTGTAGGTATGTGTTTGAGTGTACGATGGTTTAGCGAGACTATGAGAAACTGTCGACGTCTCCAACGTGTCTCGGCTACTTCGAACTCGATTTCCCGTGGCATCGAGAATCGCGTACTTAAGTTAACTTTCGAAGCGTGGCTAGCTAACGTACAACGTATACTAGGTATTCGCTGTTCGTTCGATCGATCAAAGTAAAAAGCCAATGCGTTATATACAATAAGTGCTGCCTTGCTGCTTCGGGAAGCCCGGGGAAAAAGGATTCTCTATGGTGGTGGTAGGAAACACAAATAGAAAATCTTTGTCACCGTTTGCAGTAGCACGGGGAAAATACAGAGAGAGAGAGAGACGATACGTTTCCTTTATGGAGCCACGACGAAATATCGATCTCGTTCGGAGGATGCGTCGCTTCATATGTTTTGCCTTGCTCCATTACTCCGGTATATTGAAAACTGCTGGCTCCGATGTAGTAGATCGGTGGGCAAGCGTTCCCGTGGAATCTGTCGCTCGCGTTAAGAATGCATTTTATCGTAGAAATCGTTCCTTCCTTTCTCTCTCGCTTTTTTTATTATCAATTTTAGCACATTTTCTACGAAAGCAAAATATCCATTTTATTATGGAAGAATTACCAAGATTTATCCAAGTTCTATTTTACATCAAAATATAGTAGGTCGGGGTATCTGGGTTATTATTATTTCATTTTGTTTTGCATTAAACATTAAATTTTGGAAGGTAGAGGTAAGAAAGGCAATCTCCTACGGGGTTAATGGAAGTATGGGTTCGAACAATGACCGAGTGTGGGGCTTGTGATTCCGTAGATGCATTATGAAGTATGCTGAGTGAAAATTGTAATAAAAAATATTATTGACTAGCGTATTTACTAAGAGAGTATACTTTATAAAAAGTAAGTGGTTGGATACTTATTTAGCTTTTTTCTGTTCAAAACTACTCTAACAAATTGTTGCGCCTTCTTTTGAATTTGTACCTATAATACTTCCAACGACATCTGGAATTTCCTTCGTAAGGACATTTATACATACATTGAGATTACTCTCTTTACCTGTAGCCTCTATACATTAAATAAACCAACGAATATTGTTTGGTAGTCATAGTAACACCTACAACTCTTCTCCTACATCAGGATTGTTGTCAAAAATCGATGCATCCCAAATTTACCCGATCAAAATCTCGTTTGAAAGAATAAGGTCTCTCCTTGGAGAATATGGCAGTGCCGTTTCAATAGGGTGACTACTGATACGCACTCTAACTAGTTTACTATAAAATAGGACTGTTCCACCTAATCAATCTTTCCAAACCCTAAAAAGAACACACCCCTAAAAGGATATCGTATACCCCACGCGACATTAGATCTTTTGAGACCCTTAGCTCGCTTGTAGAAAGAGTAAAGAACGAGATTCCAGTTTTTTTCTAGCATGACGCAGTTAAACTATAAAAGAAATCTCGATCGAGTTCATCGACAAACGTTGTCGTCGTCGTTGGTGGTGGTGTTCGCAACGACACGCGCCAAAGTCAAGTCATCGGGATTCGTCTCGCGTTGCGAGCTCGCTTGAAAGGGACTGCGAAAGGAGTGGGTGGTATTCGACGTCTTTCAAAGGGAGAAGCGTCGAAGGTAGTGAAGGAGAAGAAGGATGAGAAGAAAAAGGAAAGAAAGATCAGCAATGGTTGCCGGTAGCACGCGTATCGGTCTCCTTATCGGGACTCTTCCAGTTCACCGGATCTGGAAATCCCTCTTCGAGGCGAAGATCCCTAATTACGAGATCGTCCGCGACGTGGAACGATGGGCCGTAGAGAAAAATCTAGAAGTAATAAAAAAGGAGATAGATAGAAGTATAGCGTGTTTCTAACGCGCTATGCCATGATCGACTCGGAAAAAGGCTCGCTTCTTTTGGACTGTGTTCCTCCCGTTTTACTACATTCTTTTCCCTCTTTCGTGCAATTAAGGTACCTCGTTACTCCTCAGACGTTGGCTAGTACCACTACCCCATCTATAGGACACTTTTGTCGAGACGCACGCGAGATAAATATTCGATCGAGCGGCAACAAACTAGCTTCATCTTTCTTCCTCGATCGAGTTTGTCGCGTTGGCTCGTTAACGAGGAGAACTCCGGGATACCTTCTCTTTGGGATTTAATACACAGTTTTCTGTTTAGCTTTGAGACAGGTTTACGAGCGGAACGTATGTGCTGGAAGAGGATGTAAAAGACGAGAAGCGTCGTGTGTTTTCATAGGAAGGAGAGAACGTGGATTAACCTACTTGGAAGAAGGAATTAATCTTCTTACGCGTGGTATCTATTTGCCGCGTCATTTGTTCCGTCGGAAGAAAAGCCAAGGGTGCGTGAGAGCTTCGACGATTCACGTGTCGGTAGTTTCTTCTAAGACGAGTAGCCAAGGAAAAAGATGTTCTTAGGTACATTTAAACACCTGTCTTTCTACCGTACAACCTTCTTGTCTTCCCTTTTACACGGGCTTAGACCTCGTGTTAACACGGGAATGCCAATGAGCGAAACTTTATCCTACATGGTACCGATGGTAGACGAAAAAAAAGGCTTGGGAAATAAAGTAAACGAGGAAGAAGCTTCGAAGGAACGTATGTTTCGATCGAGAGAATCCCTGGGGACATCGATTATCCTACCAACAACGTATGGAATCACCAACGAGATGGCGAAGAACGCGAGAACGCCTATTCCGCAACGAGCGTGGAAAATAGATTACTCTATCTGCTTCGTATGAAAAAGAATCGCGCGTAGGTCGGACGGGATAAAGGATGGCCTTGAGATTGCCAGGACGGGCTTGCGATGTAGCGTGCGAGTGCATTGCCTCGAATGGAGCTTTTGTTGTAATAAAGGGTTACCCGGTTGGAAAAATAGAAGAGATGAAAATTAGAGAATGGAAGAAATTTCGAGGTAGTGGATTTAGACAATTTTTCTTCTTGATAGATAATATAAATAACTCTTTACTATAGCATTCAAAAGAAACTTGATCTCGGTACCTTGACGTTTACGCGAAATTAAGATCCCCCCCTACCTATTTCCGGAGAAACTTTTCAACCCCTTTTCGTGACCTTTTGGTAGGATTAAACGAGGACGAATTTATCCCTTGAGCGATCTTTTCGAAGATGACAAACTTTCGGTCTCTCGTTCATTCATCCTCGCTGTGATCTTCATTATTTCGATAGGGAGATGAATGAAGAAACGGTTATACAAGAAAATGTCCAGCTTGCTCTACTCTTTTAAAGAACTCTTTGAAATTGATACAATTAGGGAAAGAAAAAAAAACAAAATTTATTGGAAGAAGTCGGTGTCACTGAGAAGCTTCGACCAAAAAAGTACCAACGCGTGACATCCTTTGAGAACCAAAAAATAGGAGATCGAGTTACGAGCGTCGTAAGTAAATATCGTTGGGTATAAAGGATAGTGGAAATCTCCGGTTAAAAAAGATCAGCCACGAATTTACGAGAGATCATTAACTTTCATGGCTGGTGGATAGGAGCTAACCCTCCCTCCGTCGGTGGTTGAACGTCTCCTCGCGCGGCCGGATTTATATTTCATCGTTGCCGCTTTAAATCGGCATTATTTAAATCTTAACGCGGGAAATATAACGAAGAAGGGGGGAAAGGGGATTCGAGAATCCGCGAAGAGATAAGGAAAGGACTTGGAGAAGACTCGTAGGATGAAGAGAGATGGATATAGGTGTGGGAGCTAAACGAAGCTTTCGTTCGTGTTAAAAAGAGATAGAGAGAGAGTGAAGAAGAGACAGGAGAGAAGGACGAAAGGAGAGGAAAACGAGAGAGAGAGAGAGAGATAAAGCTCTGGACCGCCTGCCCGCTCTACCACCCGCCGATCAATACACTTCCAGTGCTACCAACACCGTCGTAGAGAAAGGGAAAGAGAGAGAAAAAACGAAAACACGATGGAAAGAGCGAGTGGAAAAGGACCGTGAGCTGTCTTTCTGCATGATGAGAGGAAGAAAGACGGAGAGACGGTAAAGCAAAGCTGAGTCGAAACTGCCGAGAGAAAAGCCACGGTAATCCCTGAGTCTTCCTACGTGCAGTCTGCGAGTCCTTTTCACAATTTCAACGTCTCTCTCTCTCTTTTTCACACACATATATATATATTTACACACACATACCAACCCTTTACTCCCTTTTTTTCCCTTTCTCGCGTCATTCGTCGTACCGAAGCAGAGAGCATCGGCAGCGACCCTCGAGGATATCGAGGAGCATCCGCAGCACTTATGTCCGCAACCATGCGATCTCGTCTCGCTTTCAATTTCGCATCTTGAGTACTATGGTGGTTATACCGTGTGTAGTAACGGGGTTGGGACGAGCCTAGGGTCGAAGGTGCTGTCTTGCTGGACCAGTTGAAGGAGGGAACGATGAAAGAGAAAGAGAAGACTCGAGCGGAAGATGAGCGCACTTAAAGCGATGCACCGTGGTATAGTAATTGTAAACAAAGGGGTGGCTCGCTCGCGTCTGGCTCGCGGCCACAGGTGGCCGAGAGATATTGTTTCCAACTTTTCCAATTAGTCCGGCTCGAAAAAGGAATCTCTTCTGCGATTTCGGATTAATAATTGGCTGCTTAACCACGCTTGGATAGGCGAGAAGCGTAGGATATATCTTTTTTTTTTCCTGTTTTCATCCCTTATTTTTTCCTTTCTTCACGGGCAATTCAATCGAAGATGAAATTTTTAACGCGTTCTAGGGTAGAGTAATTGGACGCAACGTTGGTTCGCTTGGTTGGATATTTTTTTTTGAAAAAGGATGATAAACGAATATACGGGAAACAAATGGGAAAGATTCGATTACGATGTAAATATAGCGAGATAAGAATTTTTTTCTCTACAGTCCGAAAATAGGTATACAGGGTGTCCGCTTCCATGTAGTCAAGCGGAGGACTACATGTACACATCAATGACTTGAATCGAAATGTCTAATACCATTTTTCGAAATTCGACTTAGTTAACGAATTATTAACTAACAAAGATCGACTAACCACCTTCCTTTGCTAATCGCCGTAATTGATTGTTCTTTGTTAGTTAATAATTCGTTAACTAAGTCGAATTTCGAAAAATATTATTAGACTTTTCGATTCAAGTCACTGATGTGTACATGTAGTCCTTCGCTTGACTACATGGAACCGGACACCCTGTATAACTAGTTTTCCAGATGTTCGCGCTCGCCTCGATTAGAGAACGTCGAGGTGGCTCCAGATATTGCTAACTGTCGATACTTTTCACGCATTGTCGATGGCGATATTTCCTGTGATAGGGGGGAGGATGATATCGAAAAACGATGCTTCACGCGCCGGGTCGTGGGACCATCTCGACCGGTGATTTCCATCGTTTTAGAAGGTATTCTAGTCTTTTTTTCTCGTTGTTTCTTTTAACCTCCAACAAACACCCAGAATTCTTATCGAAAAATTCGGTCTCACAAATTTTCTTCGTACGCGACTTAACGCTAGGAAACTCGGCAAATCGTTGCAAATTTTACATCCCCTTGCGAGTACCGTGTCTCTTCCCCTAAGTTATCCTACCCCCCTTGTACCAAAGCAGCGTTAGGTTAACGAGAGATTTAGATTCTATTAAGCGAGGCGGCGAAATAGAATCCCGCGGAAAATGGGATCACGTACGTGCTGGGTTATTACCGTGGGTACATACACGTAAAAGTATGTAAGAGAGAGAGAGAGAGTAGGTAAGTTTGACTCGTGAAAGATTTTCAACTACCCTCGAAGCTCCGAGAATGTTCATCCATATCGTTGGAATTCTTTTACAGCAGTCTCCCGACTTATGGACTTACGGAGAAGAAAAAAAAAAAAGTCTAAAGAGTAACTCGGTTCGATCGAAGTTTCAGGTATAGCTTTTAAAGCTGCCAATCAATAAGGATACAAACAAGGTCCCTTGTACTCCTCGATTTTACTGTCACCCCATGCGAGAGATCTCTTTTTCTCGGCATTTTTCCATCGCGACAAAAAGTTCCTTTTCTCTTTTACTCGAGTACCAACGAGAGAGAGAAACCGTTGCCGTTCATATACATTTTTATGGAAAAATATAACTTTTACGATGACGCGGCTTCTCGTTGTTCCTTCGTCCCTCCTTTTTCTCGGATACGGTGTCCCCGAGAAGCAAAGTCGCATATAGGATGCATCAGGCTGCCTCAAGGTTCGAATTGAGATGCGCAGGAAATGTCGGCATCGTTCAGACCCCTTCCACTCTGTCTTTTTACCACATTTTTTTTTTCTTTCCCTTCGTTCATCCCTTACCTTCGTTCGCGAATAGAGACACAGATATGGAACGAATTTATAGCTCGAAGATGTACGCGTGCGAGATACATGCAGCAGCTTTAGGACCATCTCAAGCGTATTTACAATTTCTAACCCCCCGAAGGCAGAGTTCCCGACGGGTTAAGAAAGCTCTTAGTCGGATGGTTTTCCTCTCGAACGGACGATCGTTTCCGCTACTTCTTCCGTTACTGCTTTACCATCTCTTTCCTTCTCTTTTGTCTTCTTCCATCTCGAGGCTTCCCCGGGCACTTCCGCGATACCACGGACAAATACCCGAGGAGGATTTGAAGGATTCGAGTCTCACAATATGTCTTTCCGTTCTACCACCCCCCTCCTTCCATCTTTCCTAGATACGATCCTAACTCTCGTAAGAGTAGAACCGACTAGAAGTTTCGTGATCGTTCGAAATACTAGTCTTCCTCTACCTATCGGATATATCCTTTTGAGATATATATGTGTATATATATATATCGAGTATCGATATCACCGTAAATACGGGTTAGCGTGTTCCGCATATCCGATGCGTTGTCGCATTGCTCCTTATAACCTCGAAACCATCGAATCGGAGGAATCGCGTGGAAGAATCCGATCCGTTCTTCTACTCATCCTTATTTCCGATATATATGTATTAGATTCTAAACGTTTTAGGATTCTCGATTTCGTAGATATACGAAAAAGGGATATGTCTAACCGCGAGGAATTAACGCACGGGGTTACGTAAAAAGGAGTCGGTAAGGACGTCGGGCGTAAAGCATTGGTTTTTCTCTTGAAATAGGAATTTTCTCTTCCTTCTCGTGATAAGGTTCGAACGAGTGTTTGCGGGACTCACAGAAGCAACCTACGTCTATTTTCGAGCCGTGTGTTCGGATTTGTAGAAAGAAAGAGAGTTTGTTTGCCGTCTTTCTCTCGTGGTCAAGCTTCTCCGAGGTGATCATAGTGGAAGAGAGGAAGATTTCTGGATAGAAAAGAGAGAAAGCGATCTGGTGGAACACAGTTCGGACGGTGCAGGACGGAATTCATGGGGTTCGAGGGGGTACAAAAAAGGAATGAGAGAAGGAGAGACGATAAAAGGAACCCTTCTCTTCCTCGGACTACTCCTCAATGGGGAAATTATGCGTGGAATTCGCTGGGCTAGTTGTCCGGGAAAAGATCGACCCTTCGCTACCGAGAACCACCTTTAAATCCGGAAATTCGAAAAGGAACTCACATCCCCCAGCGTTCCTATTTTCCACGAGGGTGAACCTGCTGCTGCTGCCTGGTTGATGGTAGCGAATGGTGGTTGGTGGCTTTTAACGGGTGGCATATGCTCCTCTCTGGAAACTTTTATGCAAATTTTCGTCACACTTCGTGGGATACGTACAAAAAACAAGGGACGAAATCTTTCCAAGACGATTTACGTAATATTTTAGATATTTCAAATACTGTCGGTTGTCTTTGAGGACAAAGTAATCTCTCGTGACCGACGGCAGAAATAATAAAGTATCATTAGCGATATTATATACGGGTGACGCGTGAATACAAAATTTTCAACGTGAAAAGACGGGAAAATGAAAAAGGACTACCGATCGTCGACCCCGAAAATGTCCACAGGGACATTCCCATAGGACACGTCAACGAGCTATCCCAAATCCGTCGACTTACCATAATTGGTAGTAAAACCATGGTCCGTGAGTATCAATGAAAACACACCCTTTTAATATCCTCGACGACGAGAGCTATAGCATTCTTCCGGAGGGACAGTCTCGACTTTGGTTCGTCTCTAACATAGCGGAAAACGTCCCTCGAAATATTCGGTGAAGAGGAGGAGTATCCATCTTTCTCACTGGCAGGATCTGGGTCGTCGATGTGAAAAGATCGCGTGTGCGATATCCTCCTGAGGACGGCGGCGTTCTCTCTTTTTTTTTTCCTCCTATGCTTCTCTTTTATTCCTCTCAGGCTCTCCTTGTCTTCCGTTCGTCGCACGGTGCTCGCTGAAATCCGAACTGACTCTAGAGAAGGAGAAGAAAAAGGATAGATGAAAGAGAGAGAGAGAGAATATTGCAAAATGCAAAGCCCTTGGCTGCCAGTGGCCTCGTTTCGGGCGTTCGTTGTCGTAATCGTCGCTCGCGACGGGCATCGAGTGGTGGAGGGTGGAAAAGTGGGGGAGGGTGGTGAGTAGGGGTGACTGTGCGACGGTATAGAGTGGAGGCTGGGTGGAGGAGGCTTGTAGTAGGTAGCTGTAGCAATTACGAGTAGTTGATATAATGGAGTCGCTCGAAACACAATGGCGCCGTTTATTGTACCAGCGCCAATATCACGCGAGAATGGACGATTAAATCTTTGCCCGACGATACGATAACGAGGGAAACTGCAATTTCGACTTAGCGACGACCTAGCCTCCTCCTTCTATTCCGGCTCTTCGCGAGTGTGGATCTCTCGACGGGGAGAGGTAGAAAAGCGTACACGTGCGTGCGATAGTTATTATAACCTCTTATCATCTTTAGAAAGACTATCTTGTATAGTTAACCCTCGATTAGAAAACTTCTCAATGATTTATCATGCTAAACCTTTCGTGTACTATGTGGGGTATGACACACACCCTAGTCCTCGAAAATTCATAATTATTTGAAAAATGTTTCTGTTCTTTTATTGATAAAACTAATAAAAATATTAAATTACTTCGTTTTTTTATTTAAACTTATTGATTACAATGTACAAATATTATTCCATAAACAAAACACTCTTACATTTTTGGGTATGTCACACCCCACCTAGTATAGGACAGGCTTTTTAGTCACCTGGTACACGAAAGGTTAATGAAAAAGTTAATTGAAAAATTGTAGGTTCAATTTCAAAAGATTGGACTACACTTTATTACAATTTGTTGTTTTTTTTTGGACTTGGTTCCACACTCGTAATTTGGTTTAACGAGATAACCTCTCTGTCCTGGTTTTACTCGGACCTCGTGACGAAAAAGAACGAGGTGAGTAAATTACATTTCCCCTTGTAAAACACACCTTTTGAAATCGTATTTAACAGGCGTCGTTTCGAAACGACGTCTTCCTTGTGGGATTTCACCTATCGAAATATTACGACAGCGGACGATCGATTTCGTTCCAACGTATACGGTAGATAACGATGATGGTATTCGGGAGTTGCGTTGTTGTTTATTTGCTTTAAACCGCGCCGGTAACGGCATAATACCTGTGTTTATGTTGTAAATTAAGGAGAACCTATCATATTTTCTCGAGCTATTTAGATGGAATTTCTGGAACGTCTATATACCTGGTTAAATATTTGCAGAGTAAATTCCCATTGTCATCCGTTATAGATGTCGATAGATGGATGAGAAGACTCGAAAATCAGAAACGTGGCATTTCTTTGTCGACGAAAGGAAGTATTTCTCGCGTTATTAGTATCGACGTAATCGAAATCGTCCCCCACGATGGCACGTACCACCTAACTCAGTTTTCAAATCGGAAGAAACTTTGGAAAACTTTGCGAGATATGTGTATAGCGATTGTACGGCTCGAAGAAGCGAGAGCAGCCATTTATTTTCAGTCTTCGTCCCTTTCCTCGCTCTCGAATCGTTCCGTTGTTCGTGGAAAATTAGTTTCCTCGAGTTTTTAGGGTACCGTGAGGCCGGGGAGAGAGTTGAGAGGAAAGCGGAGACACGAGGGAGGGTGAAATGTGTGCGGCGACGTACGTCATCTGCATTCGTCATAAAACGGGGTCTCCAGGTTTCGCGAGAAGGAACTCAGCCACACACTCTCTCACACAGATACATAGAACACACGTGGTCGACGTTTGTCCCAGTCATTGTCCTCGTTTTATTTCGCGACGTTCTTGCGTCCATTCTCTCTTCCTTTTTCTTTCACTTTTCATCCATCTCACTCCGACGACTTCGTCAACGGTTTCCTCCATGGTCCGGCATCCCCTCGCTTCTGGACCACCTACCACTTTTCGCTTCGTTTTCGATATTTCAAGTCGAGCAGGCACCGCCCTTTTTTTGCCCAGTCAGCTCGCCCGGCTCCTTCGATCTTCCTCCACAGCTTCCTTCTTCCCTCTTTTCCTTTCTCTCCATCTATCTCTATCTTCTTCTCTCTCTCGACGATTGCAGCTAGGAAAGTAATCAACGCGAACTTGACGGCCCCGCGAGCGAACTCGCGCTTGACGATTTCCATTTGCGAGAGGGTGGATATATATAGAGAGATAGAGAAAGCCTTAAGATCTAGGCGCGAGTACGGCTATCGCGAACGAGAGAGAGAGATACGTCAAAAATGTGTCTGGGACGTTTGCCTTTGAAGGCAAGTCAGACCGGTAGGAGGAACGAACCGAGTTCGCGTGAAAAGGGGATGATCCGAGAACGGCAGTCGAGAAAGGGAAATATATGATAACTTTTTCCCTACCGATTGCTCCAAGAAACGGATCGATCCCGTGGGATATTGGATGGCCTAGAATTAAAAGGAGGCCCTTTCGCGGGGTGATAACAATTTTTTTTTGCTTTTTACGAAACAGGGCTGCTCGATGAAGAAGGTGAGAGAGAGAGAACATTTTTATAATAATTTTAACATATACATCTAATAATAATATTTTCTCACATTATTTAATTATCGTTCACTGTAAAATAACTTCAGACGAGGTTGAAATTGCTTGATAAAAAAAAAAATAATAATATTCCCAATTTAGAATAAATATGTTTCTACTCTTTTCTGTTATTAAATGATAGTGCTTGATGTATACGAAGTTATTGTTGCTCCTGCTCGTGTACGCGTACTTACTCCGATAGTTACGAGGAGAAGGGGTAGCCTAGCGTGCGAGAGATAATTTCGAGTCGATCGAGAGCATAAATTCATGTTAATTGATTCGGTGATGAACCGACAAGCTTGGCATAATAATTAATATGAAAATTGGAGGGCGCTGAGCCGCGGTGGGTAATAAAATAAAAATTGATAATCGATGCAAATAAGATGTCGGGAGCTTTAATCGTCGGCGATATGAAAGTACGTGGGTACAACGCGAATATCCAATGGAAGATTTATTATCGAGGATACGTTCGTTTGATAACATTAAATGGGAAAATTAAATACAGTCGTAACGAACTAATGAACGAAATAAAAGGTTCGTCTAAATCTTTGCTAAAAAATGAAGCTTATATGGAATAGGGAAAAGATGTGACGAATAAACTACTTTTTCAACCTCCAAGTGAATGTTTTGTTCGGTTTAACAAATGGAGGGTCAGAACATAGCTTATAATCTTCGATTAGACCCTCCAAATCCTACAAATGTAAGCTTTTACGTGTCTAAAACCGACAATTGTAAGTTTTGGAGAATTGGTAAGGTCAAAACGAAGTTTAGAACATTTTTGTAGGGTCAAATCTGTAAGGTCCGTCAGGTATGACCTTGGTCGAAAGAATGCTAGTGGATGAAAAATACAAAAATGATTTGTACACGAAATGAAAGAAGACTAACACTTCTTGGATCGAAATTCGCGTGGGTATCCAGTTTCGTAACAACTCTCCCTCATCTTTCCATCTATCGCCTTTTTTTTACGTAATCCAGAATCATCCTATTTTTCGTGATAAGCTCGGACGATATCGTATCGAGAGGATTGTTCGGTCGTCGAGGTGGAAAAACGAAGAGATTAGGTGTTGAAGAGGTTGCAGATGACGGATCGTAGGACGTGGTGATCCCGAACGATGAAAAACAAATAGGAGGCAGTAGTCCCGTGGAAGGTTCCTTTAAAGTGACTCCACTGAGAAAAAATAAGACTAAGAAGGTTACCCTCTTTCTTTCTCCTCTTCTCTCGATCAGTCCTTCCTCTTTTTCGGTCCTCGTTCCATAAGACGTTGATTGGACGTTGACAAACGACGGCAGGGCGCCAACGTCGCCGATAAAACAGCCGTTATCGATCCGTGTCCTGTGACGTTTGCGAAAAAAGCTTCGTCGATATCTCTCTCTCTTTCTCCTTACTTCTCTCAACCCCGTTTTCGATCGAACGATCGATCCTACCGATTTGGCTAAGATCGAACGTTCGAAAGAGAGCCTTCGTCGGTACTCGCCGCTTCATCGACGCTGAGAAAAAGCTACGCTGCGTTGGAAAAGTCGGAGACGTTTGTCGATCGCTTAAACCCAGTCGAGTTTTCGAGCCAAGTTCGACCGATAACGTCGTGTTTTGCTCCCCATCTATATATGCACTTCTCATTCTACGCTTTATGTTTGCCCATATATTTATGAGTCCGTTAAAAGAAAGGGTTCGAAGATTTACGATGGGTATAGTATTCATCGAGTATGGAAAAAAAAAAATAGTACCTGCTTTTCTTCTAAATTTAGGAAGATTGTCTTTCGTAATTCGAAAGAAGTCTATCTAAAAAAATAAAAGTTTCTTTCCACGAGATAAAATGCAAAAATTGTAAATTTTCACACGAAGAAGTGGCCGTCGTTGGGTGCGGCTTGAGGAGAACGGATCTTCCTCTCACGTATCTCGTGGCTATCGATTCGTCGCGAGCTCGCCGCGAAAAGTGCCAAGCGCAAGGAAACGACGGGAACTGGCCACGAGAAGACGAGAACGCGAGAGAGAGAGAGAAACGAAGGAAGGAAGAAGAAGAAACGAGGCAGAAAGGAAACAAAGGAGGAAAGAAAGGAAAGGAAAATAGAAGTCCCGGTTTTCCGAGCTGCTCGGTAATTACTTCGGAAGAGGGGTAAAGATTCAAATTTCCTCCACCTACCGTCGTTTTCCTTCGGGACTTTCGAAATGAAAGAAACTGCACCGAGTCCCTCCTCTCTCGCTCGGTGTACGCAAACTTCTTTAATCCTTCGAAAATTCCTCGAGAACTCTTTTTCCGCGCGAAATTCCGCGCGCGAGTCTCGCCGATGAATGCAATTATCTTAAGATCAACGAGTATTGAAAAGTTAGCTATACAGGGTGTCCGGTTCTAGGTGTCCAAGCGGAGAACTACATGTACACGTCAATGACTCGAGTCGAAAAGTCTGATACCATTTTTCGAAATTCGACTTAGTTAACGAATTAATAACTAACAAAGATCAGCCAATTACGGCGATTAGCGTAAGAAGGAGCCAGATGGTAGGATTGGCTGATCTTTGTTAGTTAATAACTATTTAACTGAGCCGAATTTTGGAAAATAGTATTAAACTTTTCGACTCAAATCATCGATATGCACATGTAGTTTTCCGCTTGGACACCTGGAACCAGACACCCTGTATAACCCACACACACGGTCACGTGTTTCTCTTCGCGGATAATCAAACTATTCGGTAGGGTTACTCGAACATCGAGAACAATGAGAATCCATAGGCGTGTCGTTTCCTATGCACATTACACATATACATATCCACGTATTCGTTTGTTAACGGTAGGACAATGCTTTTGCGATACGCAATAATGAAAAGTTTAGCACCACCGCTTCCATGCTCGAGCTTTACAATTCTATCCTCGAAAGCCCTTCTTCCCCTTCTCCTATCCTCTTCTCGTTACTCCCTACTCTCGAGGTAGACAGCAACGAGATGGTAATAAAGGGTTAATCTCTTTAATGGATGTCTCCGGTGCTCGAGCGACCTCCGCAGGTACGTTGGAATATCTTTAATCGATGCCGGTACACATACGAGAGAGGAGCACCGCTCGCGTGCATGGGAACAATGAATATTTCTTCGTAAAAGCCCCAGACGTATCCGCTCTTCTCTCTCTCTCTTTTACATACGTTTTATCTTTCTCTATCTTACTCGTACTTTTACACCATGCCTCTTACGACACAGAATTTTTCACGAATGCACTTTTGCCTATGCCTCCGCTACGTATTTTTATGCGAAACCTTCTCTCCGTCTTCTACCGCTACTTTACTACAATTTTTCCGCAAAAGAACATTCTCGGAACATGCCTGCCATTTAGTCGAGCATCAACCGACCGCGGGATACGCGCTTTATCAGAGTTAGCGCGAGACAAGATGAGGGGTGATAAATCGAGCGGGGGCGGTACTAAAGGGATGGATACCACGAGGAAAACTCTCCCGATAGTGTTCCAAGGTTCCGGATTAATTACTTTATAAGACCATTTAGGTTCTGTTAATATTTTTTATTATCAATTAGAATATACAGGGTGGCATACTTAAGCTTGTACGCTCGAATGAATTTGAAAGTATTTGGGTATATGGGAAAAGGGTTATGATTTAATTGATCTATTAAAATTACTGATTGTGTAACCATTGAAACGCGGTCGAACGCTATACCATTTATTCCGTTTAAATAGTGATATTATGCGGGTAATATTGTACGATTAAATTAATTAAACCGATGATAGAAAAATATCGAGATATGTTTATTTAGCTAAGCAAATTATGGGTTTTCATTTAAAAAGATTGTGGACTAGAATTAAATTGTTTCAATTGGCACACGATCCAGTTATACCATGATACAATCATTTTCAAGACGTCAACGTACATTAGTCTAAATTGACTAACTTAATATCAAAATGGCATATATAATATACAATTCCCAAATTCTTGACGAAATAAATAATTTTCCAGAAAATTGCGTCCTTCCTAAGTAGATCTGCTCTGTTTTCGCGAGACAGGTACATTTGTAGAAGAAAAATATCTACCTGCGTTAGCCGACATTAGCGTCCGTAAAATCATACACGCGTAGTACAAATCTTTTTGCGCGTTAGAGCACGCGGCGTCAAATATTTTCTCGGGGTGGAGAGTTCGCTCGTTCACCGTGGAAAAGCGTTCGAGGATGCGAAAGAGAAATATAAAAGTAATTAGTCGTGTCCATCGTCGTGTTCCGTTTGGTTAACGACCGATGTTTTTGCCCGCGGACAGAACCGTGACGTTGCTCGCAGCAGCTTTTACGTTTTGTGACTTTAATACCATCCCATATGTATATATACATATATATATCTACATATATGAGTATGAGTGCGTACACGCATAGATACATAGAGATTGGGAGGGTTTTTCGTACATGTGACTTTTCCTGTACACCGTTCTCATCGTGTATACGTATACAAGGATGTATTCATACTCGTATACTCGTGTCGGTACGACCGTCGGTGAGTGATTCGAAAACGCGAGGTAGGTTCGATAGGCGAAACGCGTGTCGTTTCACCGAAATGACAAATATTTCGCGTCGTGAAAAGCTACGAGCACGTCGTTTCTGTAGCAGGTTGACTATAGCTACGTTGGCTAACGTTCGTAGATGGGATCAGTAACGCGGTACGGATCACGCTGCTCCACCGAAGGGATTAGTTTCAATCAAATTCTCGTCCCGTCGTTCTCCGATCGTCCTCTCTCTTCCTCTTTTACAGCCAGTAGGATGAGGAACGTGAGAGATGTACGAAAAGCAGAGAAATTACGATATACTCTGTAAAGGTGGTAGCGCGAGAGCAAATCCACAAAGAGGGTAAATATCAGAAATTGCAAAAGTTACTTCGTCTCTTTCTCTCTCTTCCCTATTTCTAGCTTTCTCTCTGCGTAAAACGCGCGAGGGAGTAAGGGAAGATTGATGGAAAAGCGCCCGCGCGCGTATACCCACCTACGTAACGCGCACGGTGCGAGGAAAGTTGATAAACAGACGGCGATAGTTCGGCCGGAACAAATTAAGAGTTATCGTTACGAAAGTCGGGGTCAGCTCGACGAACTCCCAGGTAGATTCGCACACGTGTGCGAAGTGTATCTATACAACGTGTATGAACTCTGTGTTGTTGCGGAGTAAACTCTTAACGAGAACCGTGACATCGTCGACGGCTTTTGGAGCGAGGGAAAGAATATTAACACGTTTGAATCATAAGCTTATGTAGTACGCACGACTTGGTTATTCTTAGAAATCACTGAAACGATATAACTAATTTTTTTTAATGTTTTTACTCCGTTTTAAAAATATTGGTTAAATATTTCTTAAGCCACGCTTGTTAACACGAGGAGAATATTGGATTTAAATATTGTACACATGTCCAAGAAATTTATTTTTATTTCACATATTTTCATCAATTTATTATTATTATTTTTTTATTAATAAAAGAATATTATTTACTATAGTACCGAGTACCACGATTATAAATGACGGTGAACATTTTGGTTATACGCACAAGGGTTTTCAACTAGAAATAATTGTAATAAGGTTACTGGGAATCATTGGTTTGTGACCACGTAAACCGTGATTCAAATAGGTTAATTAGTTGGAACGGATAAAGCGTTTATATTGATTTTGATATTTCAATAAAATTGAAACGATATTCGAATTGTTTTTTGATTTCCACGGGTATCTCGTATCTTAGAGAAAAGCGAAAAAGAATTGATACGTAGGTACCTAGACGCGTTCGTTCGCACCGACGATTTTTGAAGAGAACAAAAGCGCGTGCACGAGAGAGCGAAGAGAAAATAGAGAAAAGCCGATAGCCCATTCGCGCGTGCACGAACGTTAAATAACGATCAACGGAGCGACGGCAGGCCGGAATCTATTAAATTTACGAGCGAAATCGGCCACGGCGAAGGTTGTAAAGTCGTGTACGCGTGCACCGGGTTCCGCGTTTCCGTGGCCATTCCGTTAGGGCATCGAACCAAAAAGGAGCTACTTCGAAAAAATAGAAAATTCTTTTACTTCCAAATATACAGGGTGTTTCACTAAACGTAATCGGTCAAGATTATTCTATCGTTTGTGATCCGTTTTCTTTGTAATACCACATGGTTTAACGAGAGCTTCAAGATAATTTTACGATTTCGGCAAGTATCATAACTAGACTGTGGATATTTATGCAAATGTATATAAATTATAATTTATGATTCAGCAGATATTCCAAGAGAACTCATAACTTAATAAAAATATGTAAAATATAAAGGACATATGTAACATATTTAATGTTTTGTTTCATATGTAAGTATGCAAAACATATATAATATGAAAAATATGTATTTGCATAAATATCCACAGGCTAATCATAACAAATATTTTATAATTATGATATATAATTCTCCTTTACCTTACTTAAACCGATGCTCATCAGCTGCAACTTGACAAAAAATATATTATAATCATCTCAAAGCCTTCTGAACCATATTAGATGTACTAAAAAATAATTTTTTAATCGCACCATTACCAACAAAATAAAAGAACCATCCTTTATATTTCATTTCCCAAGTATAAAAATCAAGACGAAGCTCAACATTCGCTAATGAAAAACGCGCGCATACACTCGCATGGTGTAAAAGAATTCGAGAAGCCCATAGATCAGGATAACGCACGAGTTTGCCGACTCGTACGCAATGCGTCAAATTCGGACTCCGGTGGAGCGCCCGTTTAACTGGCCTTTTCGTTCGCATGGTGGAATTAGAGTACCTACCTTCGCTAGTTCGAATGTATGTGTACGCGAAGAAGCAGAGAAGTCAGAAGCGCGCAAATATTGGAACGCGAGCGTGCGTGTTAACGACGAGAGAAAAGGATCATCGTCTGCGTTTTTCGGTGTACCTACTCTCTCACACACACAAATACAGACACAACGTTTTCGTTCGGTCGTACGCGGGCGCGATTTTCTCTCCGCATCCAGCTGGGTCCGGACAGCGACGGATTAGCAACGTGTCCCGTCTAATCGGATTATTCGAGTATCCTACCCTCTCTGCAAATTTAACTTCCACCCTACTCCCTCCAAAACCTCCTCGCGAATTAGCTCGGGTTGCGAGCAATGAACAGCCATGGTTTTGGAGAGATAGGGCTAAAGAGAGACACACAAATGGTTGAAAATCGGTAGAAAGCTACTCGATCGTCCAGCTTGACTATGCTGCTGCATTCCTTCGACCTGATTTCTTATCGAACGTGTGCCTATGCTTTCGAACGGATTCTCGTAACTACGAGCTGTATCTACTTTGAAATTGCTATACTTTCGAGAGAACGTTAGCTCGCGTTCACGAGAAATTTATTCGACGTATTCTCAAGGGTTCGAACGAACGATCTTTAAATCGATCATCGATCTTCTCCAAGTATAGCGAAACGACTTTGACTTTTACGCGCTACGTTTCTTCCTCTCGCGCTGGAGTGAAGCAATTCGAAGTGGAACGACACTCGAGTTGTTCGCGACCACCGTGCTCGTTGCGATATTAAAACGCGCGCGGTCCTTAATCGCGAAAATATATATGGCCGTTTCCTTCGTGGCGAACGCGTAACTGTCGTTACGAACTTGTTTTAAGACGTGGAAGAGAGAAGAAAAGGAGGAAGAAAAAAACGAGAAAATACTTTAAAAGTAGGAGTCTAAAGGAAAAGCCTCTTATTTTGCTCTTGCCTGTAGACTCGAAGATACTTTAGAAAGAGAAAAAATCAAGTACACTCGGTATAAATTTAGAACGCTCGAGACAATAAATAATTCTTATCGGAATATATTTGGTGTATACATGAATAATCCTAACTTTTTTTTTATCAGTCGAATAGATAATTTTAAAGTTATGTGATTCTTCCACTCCTTTTTCTCTCATAGTATAGAGTTTAGATGTAGCTGTTATAAAAGACGATCGATTTAATGTGAAATAAAATGTGATCATAAAAAAACGTGGTTAAGTCGAGTCAATCATGGCAAAGGGTAAAGCTCTCGTCCGATATTCCAACGAGGAAAAAATGTTAAATGTACTTTTCTGGGCGAAGGTGTCACAATTTGTCACGAAAGCTGAAAGATTTATTGTGAGAATGATCTTTAAAATACTCCAAATTTTTATTTCGTCATCCTCTTTTTTTAGATGTATTTTTTTCCAGGAAATAATTATATTTTGAAAATTCTAAAAGGATAATCCGCACAAAAAATCTGTCAGCTTTAAAGTAAGCCCTTGCTCGTCAAACTTGGTCCAAAATTGTAATGAGTGGTGAACGGCCTTAAGAAGATCGCAGCAAACCATTTCGAATGAACTTCGAAATTCAACGAAAAATTTAGATCATTCATTCGTCCCCCTAATATATTTTAATACAAATTAGTACAAATAAAAAAAAAATGTTCCAAGCGACTCGTATTAGTGCCAACCCTCGGAAGACAAGCTTTTAGCTAGTCTTCCGGTATACGTGGGCGCGCGGGTGCGCGTACGTTCCCGGATGCCTAGGGACAGGGCAGCGGACGGCAGTTAACGCAACTTCGCTAATCTTCAAACTAATTTTGAGTTTAATCCACGGCAACGTATATCCAGCTTGTGCCGAGGTAGCGCAACGTTGAGCGTTTACGACGAAGGGTCACGATTATTTAACCACGGCCGTATTCTCTTATCTCGTGCCTCGATCTCGATGCGTACCTCAATCTACTTCGCGAGATACCCAAATTAACGAAATCTTTGAATATTATTCATGCTACAAGAAATCTTCGAATAATTTATTAACCCATTCGAGAAGGGTTACGTATCTTGAATGTAATACATTTTTTAGCCAAGAAGACACAGCACAGGGTTTTTAATGAAATTAAACAAAACTGAAACTTTGGTTCTGGAGATCGTTTTTAAAATAACTCTTCCTTGTGGTAGAATTTTCTTTTTCGTCCTTGTGAAAAAGAATGAAAGGATGTATACGTTTAAAAAATAAGGGATCTATTTCGTGATACGGTTTACCTACTCGCGTGTGGACGGATATATGTGTTGTATAATGCGTTGTATTCGTTTGAGCAAACCGAAAGCCGCGTTGGCGACTTTGCTCGACAAACCGAGCGGAGACCGGCTCTTCTCCGTGCACTGTTCAAACACAATTTTACTCTTCTCTTTCGTTCTCCTCGAGAACAGCCGCGACGACGAAAAAGCTTGGGCCAGTGAGTAAAGAATTTTTCCAACGCGAGTCTTCTCTCTCTCTTCTTGTTCCCACGTTCTCAAGCAAATCTCTTCCTTCTTTTTTTTTTTTTAAGGAACTCTAGGTGAACCTTGCTAGTCTCTTTTTATACTTTTAAGAGACTCGGATATGTATGTAGATGCGAGTAACACGTTAGTACGCGTCTTAACGTCTTCCGTACGTCTTGGTCGATCACACGCATCGAAGAAGCGCCCCCTATCTAGAGGATTTAAAATCTACCAGCACTCTTGGCCACTCAGACCTCAGGAAAAATGTATTTTGCGGTCAAAAGAGTGGGATCTCGCCTCGCGTATATCCGACGTTAGCCGTCGCTTTCAATCTCGCTGGATGTAATTCGAAACGAGTCGGTTTCGAACCGTGCGATTCTTTTTTTTTATATCAGCTTATGCATCGTGAGAAAGTGCATGATATATCTTCATAAAAGAAAAGATAATGAACGATGAATCAATTTATTAACGTGTCTGTACCGATGGATGATTATACAAATTTGAAGCTATATAAAATTTATGTGAGATCGTTAGGTAATTAAGTCCATTTCTCAGTTAACAAACCAAATGTATGGCATTTTTCATATTTTATTTTCATTCTTGAAATCATATAAAAAACAGATTATTGATAACAAAGGCTTCTCTGGTTGATGGCCAAAGGTACCAAGGCAAAAAAAAAAGAAATTATATAAATAGGGCCTAACAGAGGCTTAACACCACTTGTACGGACATTTCTTATACCACATAAAAAATTTAAAAATTCGATGGCTTTAATAAATATAAGCTTTAAATAGATATTAGTACAAGTGGTGGGAAAAAAATGTTAAAGTGTCAAACAATCCTAACTTTTTATCGTCTCTTACAATTTTCGTAATTTTTCTAATCTAATCCAATCTTTTCTAATGTTAATCCACTATTAATATTACTTAAAATTGTTGAAGTCGCGGTACGATCGATTTCTATATCCCAGTAGTTATCAAATTCTCGAAGCCTTTCCCTACGCTTCTCGAAAGCTTACGCAAAGTGCACACAAAACGATCGCGTTTCCGTAGGTTACGCCGTGCTACAAAGAACGCCGGTAGCCCAAAGGGAAACAGTAACCGATAATTATACAGGCCGGCGAATAAAGCGATTCGACGATCGTGTCACGACGTAATCTCGTGCACTCGAGCTTTTGCTCTTGGTGGTGGTGCGAGTGTTGGTGGCGGCGGTGGTGTTAGCGATGCTGGTGTTCGGCATTGGAAATTCTCGAATTCCACGGTAGTCTGGTGCTGCGTTGGTGTTCTTTGAGAAAAATATCCGTGTGTGAGAGCGAGTGTAAAGGGGAGGGGTGAGAACAAAGGAATACCGAATCGTGTACGCTCGAGACGGAAGCTAAAAGGGAAAAAGAGAGAGAGAGAGCTTGCAAGACTAATATCGAGAGGACAAACGCGGTCGACCTCACATCCTCGTAACGTTTCATGTACGCTGAACGAAGTAGAATGAAAAGAGGGTATTATACCGGTCGTACAAAATCGAGCATTTTACATTCCACCCAGCGATATTTTTGTTTAGTTAATCGATTTTAATGAAATTTTATTTTATTTTATCCATATCATTGTCAATTCGTATGGGTAGACTCGTTATTTTGCCTCGATGACGTTTCTATGATTTTCGGATCGGTAAAAAATATTATATATATATATATATATATATATCTACCGTTAAATTTATGACCACTCTCGCTCAGCAAATGTCGGCCAGAAGTACGACCGCGTAATTAATTAATGATTTCGGTAATTAAAAGCGTGCACGATCGACTTCGCGGTTTATATCGTTTGGACGCATCGTTTCGACATATCAATCCCACTGACGCGCGTTTCTCAGAACGAGTATACTCGATCTGCGGGATTATCGCAGAAAGGTGGGTTGGGGAGCATAAAATAATATAAATGATCGCTCGTGAAATTTCATCGACGCGATCGGTAGGTGGACGAACGAACTTTTCGAAATGTTCGATATTCGTTTCATCCTCTCGCTGGACGAGATGACGTTCTATAGTCGAAATGAAAATTTTCCGAGCACGCAAGACGTATCAAACATTGTCCTTTTTTTTTTTTTCTTATTAAGTATACGGGTGGTTTTTTTGTTGCCAAGGTAAAAAGTTCGTTTTCGAGAGCACTTTCTAAGCGTCTCGTTTTCTGAAAAGCCACGCGTGGAAACGCGTAGGAAAAGCAAATGACTCGCCGTTGTTTTCTCCTCGTCTTCTTCGTTTTACCTTCCACGCCGTTTAAATTCTTTTCCTTCTTTCTCTCCCACACACGTATACACTCACGTAGAATCCACACAAAACACACGTACTCTTTCTTTTCTGTCTCCTCGAGGCCGTCATTCGAACGTAACACAGGCGACACGTATCCATCCACTTTTCTTTCTATTTATCCGCGTTAACGTCGTTACACCAACGACCATCGTCCTCTTTCATTTTCACGCTGGCTTCGCCAACCCCTCGCTCTCTTCTAACCCTCCTTTTTCTGTCGCCACGTGCCATCGTTAAGTGTTCTTCCAGCCATGCCTCTTATTTTCCAGATTTCACGAATTCCCATCGTTCTCGAGATTTTAAATACTTTTCGTGCTCGTCATACGCGAATAGGAAAAAGTCTGACACGATAGCTTTTCCCCTCTTGAGGTCAAAGACCTCTGTACATTTGTTCTATAAATAAAGTGATTTTAAAATCATCTAATAACGATACCATGAATATTAAGTGGGAATAAAAACGGGGGAACTTTGAGCAGATTGAAAGCAGTCGATAATTGAACGTGTAAAAAAAGTAGAACGGGCAGAAGGGTGGAGGATAAGAGTAGGGTGAAAGAAAAATGACTGGGCTCCAGGGGAAAAAGCGTGTCACTGACATTCCCTCTTTTTTTTTAATCGCTATCCCTCTAATTCGCGTAATAGTCCTTAATTAAAAACGGTCAAAGCACGTAGACGCGTAAACGTGTAGACGATGTTGCGGTGTGGGTAGGATAAACACACTGTCACGTAAAATACACCCAGCACGGAAAACGCCTCGGTGATTGCCGGATACAGTCGAATCGGCGAATGTCCACGAAACTGACCGAGGAGAACTTGTCTGGCTTGCCTAACGACATTTCTACTTGCCTGTTCTCTCTCAGGTATTGCAGTTCTATGTGTTGTACTCGTGTACACGCGTTCTGGACACTTTTTCTCAGTACCGCTCGAGTGCTCCTCTTTTTATCTCTTATTTGTCGTGCTCGAGTGTATTATCGGTCGTATCGAAACGATTTGGAACTCTAAATTGTTCTTTAGACTTGTTCAATTTTTCTAATAACGTTCAATTTTATAAAACGAGTAAAAGGACCAAAAAAAGCACCCGTATTACATTTCTATCCACTAAATTGATTATTCCATTAAAAATAATACTTTTTTTTTTGTATTTATATACGGATTCGGGAATTCGTATAACGATTAAATGATATCTCGTACGTTTGAAATTGTTTTTAGTCATCGCGTATGGTTTCGACTGGCCGTCACGTTTTCGATATTATTTTTCTAATTTCTATGGCACTGTTAATTTCTCGCATCTGTCGGCATATTACATCGAGAGTGATGGCAAGAGGGGAGGGGGAAACGAGGGGAGGAGACCGTGGCAGCCGTCGGTTTAAATCGCCGCATATATTACATCAATCCGCGTTGTACGGGGCATTCCGGTAAACGAGAATTTAATATGTCCTGATTTTATGTATCACGTGCCCCCCTGCTATTTCCGCGTTCTTACGAGCGTCAATTTTCTGCCCCGACCGAAACGTAATATAACTGTATTTAATTTCGCATTAAATTCACAGAGAAACGTTTCGAGGTGTATCACGTACCATCGATATCACGGGAGATTAAAATTCCCAACGAAATGAATCCCAAATGATCTCTCTTTTTCTCTCGATATATAAACCCAGTCGATCGTACGAAAAACTTTGGCGAAGAAAGAAAAAAATGGTCAGTCGGTCTCGTAATATCGCATCGATTCTAAATCATCGAACGAGTGGACTCGAGAACGTATTTCCTCGAGTATACTTCCAATAACGCGAGTTGGACCGTGTATATGAGAAATGAAAAGGTTGTTTCATACTTTTTCGAGTATCGGATCTTAAGTCTATCGCGTATCGGCAAATTTTTATGAATACCAGCTCTCATCGTAAGAGACCAACAACGTGCCTTTTTTTTATGTTTTTTTTTCGAGCACGTATTGCCACTATGTTGGGTATAGGGAGGAAGAAAAAAAAGGGGAGAGAAAGTGGGCGTCCGCGTCTTTGGATTTCTTTCGACTTGCTTTACGAGTCAACTTTAGTCTCGTGCCAAGAACGTATATCTACGTATGTACGTATCGCATACACCCAACTCAGTTCGTATCGAGAATTTCGACCTTACGAGCCCCGAAAGTAACTCGCTCCAACACGAGACTTTCTTGTAAGAGAAATATTTCGTCCGCGAAGTAGTCGACGGGATAGTGGTCGTAGCTTGCTCCGGCACCCCGTGTTTCACCATTTACTTTTGCGAAAAGGGAAAAACGTACACGAAAAGTTATCGACGACGTTCGAGTAAATTCTTCTTTTCTACGATATACCCGAACTTATGACTCTCGGTGGGAGGAGTCTTGTTACAAACATCGATCGGAAACTGGACTAATTAGGGGACATTAAATACTCCGGTTAACGGAACACAAACATCGTGTTTGACCACGAACGATATGTTTTCACCGGATGACAAATAAAACTTTTACTCTCTCTCTTTTTGCCCTAGCGATTTTATTCGCAGGTGGTTGGCCCAGAAGTGCCGTAAAACTGGCGTGCCCTTAGATGAACGATATTTTTCGACGATCAACGAGAACACAGTCGTAGGAAGACTATCATTTCTCTTCGTTGCGAGAGTCATAAAAGATGAAAGTACGTGTCTACGCCAATGTGGTAACATCCGATACCCGTCGAGCCTTACGAGGAACACCGACTCGATTTTCGTACGAGATGCATCGTGTCAGGAAGTAATCTCGACTGCGCATCGTCAACGAGATCCGCTTCCTTCATCGAACAGATGCTACTTTCCGTTCTTCCTTTGCCTTTTTTTTTTTTATCTTAAAGACACTTTGTCGTCCGGGTGAAGCACCAGAAGTTTAGGAAACTCTTTCACGATTTTTAACGTCTTTGTCAATCAATTATATTAATATCAATTACAGTAAGGGTTTGGCTCAAATACGTATAAAAAAGTATATGCGAGAGCATGCACTTTATTTCGTAAGTGAACCACGACAGTTTATCAGTTTTTGCATAATTTTAACATGATTTGTAAACGTCAATTCGTCCGTAAAAAGTATTTTATCGAAAAATGAAGCTCTTTGTCATACAAAGTTTGTAATTTTTTTTTCGACCCAGATGAAAAAAAAAATGATATTCCGATATTTATCGATCTTCAGATAGAAAACAAAATTATGTTTATTTGAAAAAATATTCAAGATAACCTTTAAAAAAAAGAATTGACAAATAACACATTAAAGCTCTCTTAAAACCATGCAAAATCTGATGAAAACATTTTCGATCGAATTGCTAATAACTGTGTAATCTCTTCGTGGTTCACCCTGTATTATAAAATTATTATTAGAAATTTCTTGAACCATAATTTTTAACGTTTAATGACTGAAGTATTCGTCTGGTATAAAATGAGTAGATAGGTATACGTCTTCATAATCTTAAATTATTTGCGTTTAACTTCGATCCTTCCAACCACTCTCGCCATTATTAATTCTTTAGACCAGTTTTAATCTCCCCAAACTGATGGAACCGTGCGTCACCGGGATAGAAAGCATGATTGTTTAATTAATTTCATGCGATCCATTTCAGTTGCCGTAGTCGTTTGTACGGGAACGCGTAAATGGAAGATTCGTCGTCTTCCTTGAATGCAGTCGCGTTGCATTTACGTGCATACGTTCTACGTATATCTTGTTCGTTCGTCCTTTTAACGCCATATCCGCCTATTTCTCCTCTCCTTCGTAGTAGTCGTCGAGAAGAGAGCGTAGTCGAGAAACGATAGAATCGCTGCGGTAGAACGAAGAGAGAGGCGTCGCGACGCTTCTTTGACGTCGAAACGCGACGGCTGGCCTCGAGATTCGTCTACCATCGGGCCCGTGGTATAGTATATATATTCAGCCCGAGAATAAAATTATGCGGGAGGCATCGATCGAGCGACGTGAAAACGTATTTTTCTCGCGTAGTCTCCCGAGTTTCTCTTACGAACATTTTGTTCCATCGTTTAGAATTATATCTCGTTTTCGAGAATTTCTTTTGAAAGCTTTTTCGCCCGGTTGAAAATCTACCGAAAACGTTTTAGAAAAATTTGTGAAATAGTATTTTGGAACGTTACGGGAATTGTAAAATTTTATATGTGGATAATTTTGTTGTTTTATTATTTACATGGAAGATAGAAGGATCTTTCTTTTTATTAACTCGAGGCCGTTTCGATTTTCTTATCACGTTCAGGATAGAATACAAAATTCTTCGAAGGAAAATATTCCTTGAGATTTCAGACCGTTTCGACTTTTCCTTAATTACGTTTTCTCCTCTTCTCGCGAAAGAGAATACTCGATCGAGAGTCCTTCTTTTCCTGTAGTCTCTCCTCGCTTTTGTATCCTCGCGATCATTGTTTCGAGCGGGTCGAGTTTCGCTCTTCTCGTCCTTTCCTCGACTTCTTGAAACGAGTGAGAGAGAGATAAAAAAAAAATGAGAGGCAGCTATCACGATTTAAGAAAAAGAGAGAAAGGGTTTTCTCGCGAGAACGAACAAGCAAGCTCAGCGTGGCCGCATTGTTTTCCAATTCCTTTATTCGCCCTTTTTCTGATCGTGGCCGAAGGGCCAAAGCTTGGATAACGAAGACATCGTTTCTCTCTTCTTTTTCTTTCTTTCTTCTTCTTCACAGGATACTTTCCTTTCGTTCGATCGCGCAAAGGGATATATCCCTAAGGGATAACCCGTGAGGAGCGACGAGTTGCGAATTGGGAATTCGTGTGGGTCAAATGGAAAGTGGTGAGCTTTTAACCTGGACTCGAGCATGGAAAACGGGTCATTCGAAAAATTCGAGAGAGTCGGCGTAGTTCTTTCCTGGATTTCAAAGGAGCACCAACGGTAGCAGCTTAGGAGAGTGATGAGCTACCCTTTTTTTGCCGAGCCAACCCAAAATTGAAAACCCAATAGTCCCGATGGACTACCGCAGCCGTAACCTGAAAGAAGCTAATCTATTAATTTAAAAATTCCATTTATAAAATAGAATTTTTTATTTTCAACCAGTACTACCAACCTAGTAAATCAAGAGTCAGTAGATTATACAAAATCAGTATAAACTTTATTTACGTCAAGCATTAAACAAAAACTCATAACATAACTGCAATTTTAATTAATTCAACTCTGCTCGATGAATAGAAATTTTTTTTTTTTTTTATCTTTACGCAGGTAATCGTCGATCGCGCCATATTTTCTAATAAAATAAAAAGTTATATATGAAAAATCGTCACGCTTGACCTAGATTTCATAATCTAAAAAACATTTAATTAAATCTAGCACATCGCTTCAAAAATGTTAACTTTAAATTTTCGATTTGACAGAGTTTCTATATTATATTAACAATATTTTTTTTTTAACCTCAATATACAAAAATAGCAGTAGATGGTGCAAAAAATCGGTAAATACACTAAAAAATCCATACAGTTGACAACGTTGTTTTTAACTCACATGAAAACAAATACAAACTATAACTAGTTCCTTACTAGTTCTAACAATATTTGGACACAATCATTTAATTCTTTTTCGTTCTGGATTCATCCAATACATACGTCAGAATTTTGAAAACCCACTGACTTCATTATTCCTCATCCCCAAGCCCTCCTGTTTCACCAACCTAGAATTTCACTTACAAACGCGGCCGAACTCTTTTTCCTCGAGATTTCCCGGGAGAAGCAACACGCTCGAGATCTCGATTCGCGCTCGCACATTTTCGAATACGTTTCAACGAGGCTCTCGGCTCGTTTTCCTTTTTTATTATCCCTCGGATCCTGGACATCGTTATCACGCCACAGAACCACGCTACCATGGCACGCTTTCGTGCGTTTAAGCGCGCGTAAACGCCTGGCGCATGTTCCTCGCCGCATTATCAAATTAATATGGTAAACTATGCGTAGGCGAGAGCAGTTTCGTAGTAGGCGCTTGCTCGCTCGCGTGAAACTGGATCGTTTAGGCCATTTACGTTATCGACACAGAGTCAATATCTATATGGAAAAAAAATGTTTTCTCGGGTCAATGAAAAATATACAAATGAGATAAAACAATATTCGTTTTACCTGATGGACGATAAAATATTGTATTACGGTTCGTTAATGCTACGTGTAAAAATAAAATTAAACATAGGTATTCGTACGTCTGTTTATTTTGTAAAACATTAAAATTGTTCGCTCGGACATTCGAGAAGAATCATGCAAATTTACGGTCATTTAGATTGTAATTTTATCGATGTATTATCCACTCGTTTCTTTTTAAAAAAAATAGTAATTTCTCGAATATTTGATAATATTCATAAAATATTTATTTTCAATTCGTTTTCTCATTTGAGTGATAGAAAATATCATATGCCAAGAGAGGAAAGATCTCTTCGTTTCGTTCGTAGAAAATGAGACCCCCCTTTTCTACCGCCTTATCCGATAGTGAAGGAAAATGGCGGATGTAAAGAAGGTTAGAGAGAGAGAAGGCCGAAAAGGCATCTCCGTAGCCCGGAGCCGTTTCACCGGAAGCGTGCTCCTTGAATTCTTGCGCCCGCTTAGGAGGCTTCCAGAAGTGCAGAGAAACGCCGGCGGTCTGTGCCAGGTGTATCCTTCCTCACCGTAGTAGGAAACCGTCGAGTATATTCGTGGTGTCTCGAAGAGCCAGCCTTGGGATATATAAAGGATCTTTCTTTCTCTCTCGTCCGTCAGAGAAACGTGTCTGCCGTCGGTGAAATTTCTCGACTATTACCGTGCTTTCAACCGTTCCTTACGGTTATACGCGTTGCGTGTGACGTTTTACAGAGGAAAAAAATAGAAAAGATAAGAGAGAACGTGTCAGGCTAGCAATCTCATTCCAACACGATACACCCTCGTGATTTTCCTTTTAAACTGTTAATCTCTTCGATACTTTAATTTTCTCGTTTCATCGATACTCCGCAAATTGGGAGGGTCGATCGTACGCCTGACGTTTTATGTCCCGGGTCAACGAGCAGCCTCGAGAGACCGCTCGTTTTCAAAAGAATTTATTCCCTGCTCTGGTCGTTTATTATTTCCTCGATCGTCGTTATAAAGAGAGTCCAAGTACACTCGTACGAGGGAACGTGCGTGTAAAATCGTTACGCGTTAAGAAGAATTGCGATGCATTTAAAGTAAAAAAAAATCTGTTCGAGCGTGACACATAACGTCCTAATGGCTAGCTTTCGTTATTAGCCCATTTGAGACGGATTACGGTGTCTAATGAAATGAAAAAGAATTCAAACTTTCGCCTCCAGGTGAATCGTCTTAAAAATAATTCTTCGTCTACTAACGAGTTAAAAAAGTATCATTATTCTCATAGTCTTTCCGCGTTTATGGCTTTCTCGGAGTAAGAAAAGACTCCTCCGAGCGTATAGCTCACGGGTGTGTATAGCGTGAGGAGAAGAAACCGCTCGGGGCAAGAACAAATCGCCTATTTGTTTCAATTATTCAATTTCGTTCAATTTCTTTCAATTACGTTTGAAATCAGGCTTTGGTCTCGATCGAAGCAATAAATCTAATCTCACCATGGACGACGATTGAACCTTCTTCGAATTAGGCTCGGAGCTAAGAAGTGGACCGGTTGAAAGGTCAGCCATTTTAAAAGACCCCACGTCTAACCTCTCGTACTTCCTAGCTTAGATTCACAAAGAAGAAAGGCTCATTCTCGAGCTTCGCGATCGCCATCTGCTCTAACGAGAGCTTTTTTTTACAAGAGAGAAAGAAAAACAAAAAAAGAGACGAGAGAGAGTCTAAGAGAAGGCGATAGGAGCGGCACGGCTAACAAAAATTCAGGCTCGAGGGCCTTAGCTCGGTGGCCGCTCGTTAATATAACATAAGTAGCTTCGGCCGTCCATTGCCACGAAAAACGCTCGAGGCACGATTTTCCATCTCTTTCTACCTCGTTCGTCCACCCTACCTTTGCGTATTCGTTTCGACTCTTTACACGTGTTAGATATAGATGTGTATGAGTTTAGGGGTGCTCCCATGCGTACAGCTATGCGTTCTCCCCCTTTTTCCCACTCTTACTCGTTTCATCTCCCTCAGCGTGTTGGTCCATACGTAAGGGGCGTGACGAGATTCGTTATCGCATTGTTATTATACCTGCTCTAGCTTCGTTAAGGGATACACGTTGATGTACGTTACGAACCGTTCGCCACACACGCGACTATATGCATAAAGAGAAGGGAGGGTGCGTAGCTGTAAATTTCAGAGTAGGTGTTGGTATACGTAAAGCGGGAAAGGTCGAACGACTCAGCCAGTTACCGGGTAAACATTCTGATTCTCGTTACTTTGGATTTCAACCTTGCTTGGGTTAGTCCGTATAAGATTAGACTCCGATGCGTAAGGATTGGTCTGAGATTATTTTAGTAGGTATACTAGGTGTAACAAATTAACCATCCCAAGGGTAATCTGTATATTCGCATCGATGATTCGAGTCAAAAAGTTTAATATCATTTTTGGAAATTTGGCTTAGTTAACGAGTTATCAACTAACAAAGATCAGCCAATCACGAAGCGTCGATCTTTGTTAGTTAATAGTTCGTTAACTAAGCCAAATTTCAAAAAATGGTATTAGACATTTCGACTCGAATCATCGATGTGAACATGCTGATTACCCTTGGGCTAGTTAGTTTAGGACACCCTGTATAACGTGTTATCTTTTATTCTAGCTTGCATCTGGTTATTCGAGAATTAGTAAAATATCGAACAGATTTTGTTTTGGTTATTCCAGGACGATTTTGGGACGTGAAAAGTTCATTGAACCAGCACAAAAGTTGTATATCGCTACTCCAATTGATATCAACGGATAATGCTATCTCGCTCATCATTTTTACTTATTAACCAAAACCCAACGTTCTCCAGCATCGAGATGCTTTTTTGGATTGAAATTATTATTCTTCGCAATGACGCAATCAGATTCGTTTAGTCGTTGCTACCAATGGTAGTCACTCGGACTATATTTTTGTTCTCTCACAGAGGAAATGGCTCTAGTCGAAATGGATAGGTCACTCGAGTTCGATAATAACGACGCGTCGAGTTTACGGGACGCTTCGCGATCACCAGCCGACTCCTCCTGAATTATTCGCACGGCTTTACGCGACGCGACACGGAGGCACACGGCGACGATAGGATTCAATAATTCGTGAACGTCGTCGCGCGTTTCCGCGGCTCTATAACGATCGTCCGTTACGTAAACCTACTAAAAGAGAATTCCAATAATTTTAGATTACCCGTTTGGCTCGAAGAAATAGGACATTGGTATTATCGTAAAGGAAACGATAAGTAATTTTACAGACATTTTATTGAAAATAATTCTTAATCGTTATTTAATCAAATACAGTGAATAAATTTAAAATTAGGACACCAAATTTGTTGTAATTGAAAAAAAAAGTCGAAATTTCCGAAATTACAAAGAATGATCATTTTTTCAACTTTTTTATCCAAGCTTGTAATGATAATTTATTTTTTTTCGAATTTGTCTGAACCATATCTACTAACCTACTTTTTCTATTTTCATGCAAAAAAACAAATTGTTTACTTCAATTAAAAAAAAATTATTCCGCTTTATAGGGTATATTAAACTCACTTTGTACCCACAAATTATATAATAAGATTAAAATACATTCCTATACGTCATTGAACAAAATAGATACGTTTGCTCGAAGTCACGAGGTTATCATAGATTACGGTAAGTTTAAACTTCGACCATAAAAGGTAGCAAAACTTTGCGAACACTTCTCGGATATTCCATGAGGTCACCCAGTGGAAGAAAATTTTTTCAAATTCATTTTAACGGCCAAGTACTTTGAATTTCTCGGAACGAGTATCATAACGCGTTGAACGTGGGCGGCAGGTGTCCGCGAAGAAGACGCGTGCTCGATATACAAGTCTACGAAATTGCGTTCTGCATCTTGAATAAGCCCATCCTCGAGATGACTCTTCCGTGTTCCCGGGGAAACACCGACGATTCGGGGGGGCCTACTAAAAATATAGTTACGATATTTCGTGGACGTGACGGCATTACCTTATCGTACGAAATATTCCGTGGCATGAACGTCCAAAAGCTTTCGAGTCTAACGAACTGCTTTCGCTATCAATCTCGTCCACTCTGTCATTAGATACGTTTATATTAACGATTCTAGCGTAGCGTAATTTGGAGAAGCGCTTTGATCGTTCGATTCGTCGCTAAACCGCGAATACTCATTCCGATTCAAAGCTGATCCTGCTCTCGGTTCTGCATAAGTAATAGTTTTTGTTCTATTTTAGATGAAATTATACGACAAAACGTTTATAATACGATTTATTGATTTTTTCAAACATTTTCACACGAAATATAGATATCTATCGTATTAACCCATTTCATTTCAAGTGATATATTACCTATATTGTAAAAAAAAAAAATGTTCGAGTTGTTGATAAATGAATTGGAGTAAAATCTGTAAGTATAAAAAAAAATTGAGCGTCGAGGACCACTCAACATCGTATTATACTAAAAATCGGTCTTGTCGAGTCAGACTCGACGCGGAGTGCAAAGGGTTAAATCTTGATTTACGCAACCATACGCTTAGTTATTCGAGGGATTCGCATCGTCATTAAATTTAGGATCTACCAGAAGATATTTTTCTATTTCGTAATAAACACAAACGATCGGGGATACATTCCTGCCCTCCTCATTTCGTTTCTCCGTTTGGATTCCGAGCTATGCGTCGAAGTATTTCTTTGTCGCTCGAAGTTAGAAAGAAAGGAATAGAGGGAGATATAAAGAGGGACTCTTACTAGATGCCTTTTTCCTCGTTCGTTGCCGGATAGAGAAAGGAGGGGGAGAACGTATCCGCATTTTGATCCTCGAGCCAGGTGGTATTTCTTTTTCTTCCGTGTCATCTGCGTCCCCTCGCGGGAATCTTCTTCTTTTACCCAAAGCCCACCGTGGTAGCACGTGATATATGAAAATTGGCTGGACGTATTCTTGGATATCTATATGGGAAGTAGAAATAGTGTCGAGGAAAGAGGGATAAAGAAATAGGTTGAATCAGTTTAGCGTTTCGAAAACAAACATTTCTACCGGTCGCGTTTTGTCGCGCGAAGATCCTTTGAAAGGCCGACGTATCGAGGATAATTCTAGGAATAAAAGTGAGGAAGATGGCGGTGGTGGAACGATGAAAGGTAACGATAGAGTCTCGAAGGAAAAGGAAGCGATGGAAGGAATGGGGTACAGTCGGATAACGACAGAGAAAACGACGAGCCGTGCCGACGCAAACGAGCTTCCTGACTCGAGATCCTTTTCTCTCTCTCTATCTTTTCCTTTTGCATCCTTTCGTTTTCTTCCTATCCAACCACCCTCGATCCTCGCAAGAACCTGCCGAATATCGATTTCACGGAAGAGGAGAAAATATTGCTTGGAAAAATCTCGCGAGCTCCTCCCTGGTTTTGTCGAAGAGACGCGCGAAACGTTGACGAAGAAAAGGAAGATAGCTTCTTCCTCGTGGGTTTCCGAAAAGGTGCTAACCTTTGATTTATTAGGGTAAGTTCTCAGCTCGAAGGGATCGGAACGACGCATGACGTATTCTCGAGTCACGCCTCGAAACGCTATACCACCGTTTACGATATTCCGTCCCTTTTTCTCTCAAATGCGATTTGCCTTTTTCTCCTTCTTGATTTCACGGCTTATAAATTTTCGATCGGCTTCTTGGGGTGCCCCGATGCTCAAGATGGTGCGTACCATTTACCTATACGCACGTTCGAACGATGTCGCATGCTGAAATCTTTTAAAGAAAGAGAGTTTATTTAGCTTAGAATTTATGGAATGGAACGATGGTGCCCCTGGTGGGACCAGCAGACTTCGAGGTCCCTTTATGGCGAGGATTTCGTTCGATCGTGGAGGGTTGCGAAAGTTGGACGCTTCCTTCGAATACTGATTTACTAGGAAAAGTTCAGTAATCAATCGACACTGGCTAGAGGAGGGCTACGCGATCTCCGCTTCCGGCTAAAGTCTCTTAAAGTCGAAGACTTTTTTAAAGCCTTTCGACGATTGGAATTGCCGATATTGGAAGGTTGCTACGAGGGGACCTTCTTTTTCTAATCGAATTGCACTAAAATCAAATTCCGTATTTTCAATTCCTTCTTTAATATTCGGGATTAGGGGAGACCGGGGCTAGTTGTCCCAATTTTAGGTTTTTTGTTTCTACAGATTTCTGTAGTTTATATTTTCGAATTTTTTGGTGACCGTCATAAAGTTTAACTTCTTAGCAATACATGGAAATTTTTCCGCTTGCATTGGGACGTTTTTAACACGTTTTTTTTTCAATTCCAAGCAAACGAGTTGTCTCACGCCATGGGGAAAGTTTTCCAAGGTTTCCAAGGAAAAATCCTGATGTATGCATCATGATTTTTGCGAAAATGGACACCACCGCCGATTTCAATGTTTAATGGCCCATTTTAAAGAAGAAAGCATGTAGAATACTGTGCCGTTGTCCGTTTTTCGATATCGTTAAGCAATGATGAGAAATAAAATTTTTAAGTGTCGGAGTATGGGTCGTTTTGAAGCTTAAAACTGCTGTAACTTTTTAACCAGTCATCCTATCGAAACGCGACTTGCATATTCGTAAATTAGAGACTTTCCCCTTTTGAACGAGTATTTGATCGGGCGAATTCGAGATACTTCGATTTTTGACAAAAATCCTGACCTATGCATCATGATTTTTGCCAAAATGGTCACCACCGCCGATTTCAATGTTTAATGGCTCATTTTAAAGATAAAATCATGCAGAACAATGTTCCGTTGTCCGTTTTTCGATATCGTTAAGCAATGATGAGAAATTAATTTTTTAAGTGTTGAAGTATGGGTCATTTCCAAGCTTTAAACTGCTGTAACTTTTTAACCAGTCATCCTATCAAAACGCGACTTGCATATTCGTAAAGAGGAGACTTTTCTCTTTCGAATGAATATTTGATCGAGCAAATTCGAGATGCATCGATTTTTTGACAAAAATCCTGATGTATGGATTAAGATTTAGAAAGAAGAAAGCATGCAGAATACTATCCCGGTGTCCGTTTTTCGATATCGTTGCGGAGTGTCGAAAAATAAATTTTTTAAGTGTCGGAGTATGGGTCGTTTTCAAGAGAAAAAAAAAATTGCTGTAACTTTTTAACCAGTCATCCTATCGAAACGCGACTTGCATATTCGTAAATTAGAGATTTTCCTCTTTCGAACGAGTATTTGATCGGGCAAATTCGAGATTCATCGATTTTTGACAAAAATCCTGATGTTTGCATCATGAACAAAAACCTGAATTCTGTCGAAAACTAATGATAAAAACAAACGTTACAGCAAAAAAAGAGGATGGCGTGACAATGCTTGTTCTTCCCCAGTACCTCTTTTTATATATTCCATCTAGATTGTTAATAAAAATAGTAAATTATCTCGAAAAGTACAAAATGACGTCTGATTGAGCGGAGAGAGACAAGCGGCGGTTAATCCGTCGATAATTTGGCAGAAAGTTGGTCGTTTGTTCCTGTAGAAACTTTCGGGTAAATTTCTCGGAGGTTTGAGAAATGCTCGGGAAGCTCTCGATTACAGGAAAGCACTTACACAACCCCGGAAAGCAACTTTCTCATCTCGGTCCGATGCACGGACTTCTCGCGAACGTATCTATCTCCGGTTCGACGAAAAGATCGACGTTTTCTAAGCTTTCAATGATTCTTCGAACGTACAATGATCTTTATCGCATGATCAAGTTTGAGATAAGGTTCGATAAGAAATTAAGCGAACGGAGAAGTTGCAAAAGGTTGAACGCACAAAATTGGATTTCCACTGGACGATCGCATTGAATTGAATTTTTCGAGACAGTCGGAAAATACCGTGAGGACCGAAGAAAAATCGTACCACCGAGGAGACGGATGGTCGTTGGAAATTGAAACGAAATACGCCTTTTTAAAGTTCTACTTTCGAGAGAGAAAGAAGTAAAAGTAGAATATAAGAAAAAGCGAGGAGCACGTTCCTCGAGCACAAAAGTTGCGTTACCTCGTATTATTTTAATGCTTGCAAGAGAAGACTATTCCAAAAATAGAGTCGAGGAGGATTCGCTCGAACGGTCACGAACGAGACACGCTAACGTCGACGTGTTACAACTTGTCAAACTTTCGAGAAACTTTTGGATCGGTCCGGGTTACACGATCTACTCTCTGCTACCTCTTTCCCGAGGCCACGTAATTACCAAAATTACATAAAATAAGGAGTTTGGATGACAAGTTCCTTAAAGCCATTTACCAAAAGTCTACCGTAGACGATGATTCTACCTTTCTAATTAATTACGTTTTGCTTTTAAGCAAATTTCGCACTTCTGTTTTTCTCGACTTCCTGCCCAAACATTTGTTCATTAATTAACGAAACACTCGAAGCCAAACATTTGAATTTACGAAAGTCTTTTCGCGTCGGCGTTCGTAGACTTTAAATGATTGTTTAGTTTTGCTTTTTTTTTTTCGTCGCTCGTAAAAAATCGTTCCGCATATCCGAGAAGAATAGTCGAAGTCTCTTACGATTTGGCAGTGGGCGATCAAGCGCGAAGCGACACGAAACTGGAGACCGGTGCTTCGACTTCCGGTTTAAGGAGCCTTGAACTGCACTACCGGTTCGACCGGACGTCCTACAAAATACTGCCATTAAATCGGCCAGCTTTGAGAAAAATTCGACTTTACCACTGCCAGGAACGTACATCTACGTTGTACGTATCCACGTTACTCGCGAGGCGAGAAAGCTTTACGCGAGCCAAGAATATACACCCTGAGATTTTCCGGTGGTAGGTTGGACTTCGTAAATCGACGTCGATGAATATCCCTGCCACCGTTCTAGTATTTCTAACGAAACTCGTTCTTCCATACTTTTTATGATTTTATTCATGGATTAAGAACTGCTGCTTACATTTTCCTTTAGAAATATTTGAAAGCTATGCTCATCTAAATTTCTTACTAATTTTTTTTTAAATAAGAATCCTTTTACAACAAATTATAGAAATATTTGAAAGCTGTATTTATCAAAATTTCTTTTATCTTTTACTAAAAACTGCTATAGAGGGATTTAACACTAAACCTACCGACGTTAAAGGCATACTAATTTTCACTACATTTATCTCTTTAACAAATACTTAAACAAAAACATACTTTTTACTATCATTAAGAAATATTATTGATCATAAATTTCTATGAAAGTAACTTTATTATTTAAAAAATCGAGAAACAAGAAACGCATAAAGAGTCATTCGACCCGTTGTGGTATGTTTAGTGTTAAAAAAGAAATAAAATCGTGGTTCAGAATTGTCTAAAAACACCAGAAATATAAAATGATTAAAAAAGAGAAGGGAGAAAATAAAGATTTGCGTTTAGCAGAATTGTCTTTCTCCGTTTATCGACGTCGGTCGTTCGGATGGAAGGAAGTCGTAGGATCGAAGCGAGATAGAGAAGCAATAAGAGAGAAGGAGAGAGAAAGAACGCTGAAAGAAAAAGCAATTTAACGACGAGGCCTGAATCACAGGATGTGAACGAAGGAAGGTGGTACGAAGGCTCGAGAGCGCGAATGAGCGTGCAAAGAGCGTGGGACGGGGTTTGTTTCGTCGCGGAAATGACGATGGTCTAATAAGTCCTGCGCGCGTCTCCTCCTCGGTTACTGCGGCTATATAGACTGGAGTGAGACTCCTTTTCAACTTGTTCTCTCTCTCTCGACGTGTGTACAGAACCTACTATGTGGCCGACCAACTGGAGATCCCGCGAGTTTGCTTCGGGCGATGGATATGAACGTTTCTAATTTCTATCGTCTCTTGATCATCGTGTCATGCATCTCGGCGGTCATGTCGTTCTTAATTACTCGTGTAGATATTATTCAATTAGAAATCTTTTTAAAAAGAAAACCCTCGGTGTGACTCGACAAGACTGATTTTTAAGGATGTCGAGTGTTTCCTGATGCTCAATTTTTTTTCTACTCGCAGATTCGTCTTTGATTCACCTACCTATTTTTTTTCTCAATGTAGCTAGTGATATATCACTTGAAATGATATAATGTTGGAAATATGTCATCTCAGAGGCGACACTCGAGTGCAAAGGGTTAAGTTATCGTACTAGCGTGTAGTTGACACTTGACATACACTTTTATTAGTAATAATCTGGAATACAGCAATATTTATTCGTAACATTATCGTATAACCAAATGTTTAACATGGTACACAAATGTTCAATTTCCAAATAAAATACCAAAATACCCTTTCGTAAAGCAAGATCGAATCATGTAAAGTAAAGGCCGTAGATCAAAAGAGGAAGGAAGATTCGAGAGATCGCTCTTATTGCGAAGGAGAAGTAGAAGATGGCCGGATCTGGGTCGCGTCTTCCATGTGCTCCCTCCAACATAAACGCTCGATTACCCACCGCCAATTTGCTCCACATACGACGTTCGTCTTCTTAATCGCTCTTTCCTCTATCTATCTCTCTGTATATGAAGAAAAAAAGGACGACGAGCAGAGAATGACGCGTGTACGTTCGACTTTCACGGCCCTGAACTCGCTCGGAACTGCGACATAAAAGTCACCGCGCACAGGACTCTAATACACGGAGAAAACGATCGACAAAGAGACCTTACTCGCGTGCCGGATACTCGATCGCGTAATGGACCGGACTATCTCGGTATCTGGGTACGGTTTCGAGTTTACTTCGTTACGTGCCGGATACTGGACGAAACGTTTCGACGACGTCAATCGACGTGAAAAAGTGTTTCTCGCGTTGAACTCGCGAGAATCTAACCGCGAGTCTGTTACGGTAACGAAATGAGTCAGTGGTTAGGATATTAATGTATACTCTATCTAGTTCCTTTTGGTATCGAGGTCGTATTTGATTTTTTTTTACAATTATCTCGTTTATGTATCGATTTCCTTACATGAGCGAAACGATGACGTTCGATCGCAATGCTAATGAAGGAATACGAGTTTATCGAAAGCGGATATAAACGTTGGGTAAGAGTAATAAGAGATTTCTGATGATGGTTCATTGGTAATTTATATAGGGTGATTAAAAAAAAGGAGTCGTAACTTGATGGGTTTATGGTACTAAAAAATGTTTAATAGATATGGGTCCTAAAATCAATCCTTACGTTGTAAATTAACTTTTATTGTTAATGACTGTTCGTTCCCTGAGTCTGTAACATATGGAATATAAACAGAGGCATTTACTTAGAAGTACACTAGTTCAAGGTTGTCAATATACATTTATTATAAAAATAACTAAAAACTATTACTAAAATCAGCAAAAATTACTTTATAGACATATAGACTTTATAGACACCCTATATAATCAATTTGTTGAATCTCCGACTACTCGAGAAATAGCCAAAAAATAAGATCGAGAATAACCAGGATGAAATTCAACCGAATTTCTCTCAAAGATTTTTAATCGACGTTACGCTTTTGGCGTACTATCCCAAACTTTATGGATTCCACAATCGTATGCAGATAGAACGGTAGTGTTCGTACATACGTGCTGCTTATGCGCATGGCTACTTACGCCGGTGCCGAACGTAATGCGAATGCACGATAACAGGATCTTGGCACGGGCAATGCGGGTAATTTGTGCTAAGTCCACCGTGCCGATTGTATCGCCCTGTATGGATAGCGATACGTTGAACTAATATCTCGCGGATAAACGCGAGCAAAACCTTTCGATCGATTATTATTACCATCCCCTTTAGCGTTTTACCTTGAGAGAAATAGATTAAGGGATGGTATAGGGTTTTTTTTTCATTATGACAATGCAAGTATCAGGTAATATTTATGGAAGGAAAAGAACAAACATAAAACCCCGTAGCTGGTAGGCTCGCTAACATATCGTAAGTGGAGGAATACAAAAAGTTTAATAGAGTTCCTAGCGCTTCGAAGTTTGTCAAACTTTCTTGATGGGTAAGTCTTCCTCTCGCGACGGTGAGCTTTATGGAACGAGGAGGGCGGGACGGAATGTACGGAAAAATAAGATAACAGATCGTTCCGTATCCCTTCTTGGTATCCCACGGAAGGTGGTTCTGGTCTTACACCGCAGCCGTACAGAGCCGAGGCTTTAAACTTTCCTCTCTCAGCATTTTGCCTGAAGGCTACGCAGAAGAGAGAGAGAGAAGTACGTCAGCTACTACGTTACTACCTTCCTTTCGTGTAAGCCCTCGTCCGTGGAAACGGAGAACTCTTTAAAATTATGCTAATGCGACAAATCTTCCACGCGGCGAAACTAAGCCGCTTGAAACGCTTCTACTTCGTCTCTTCTTCCTCTTTCCATCAACGAATCTACCCTCGCTTTGTCTCTCAGCCATGGAGTCATCGAATAAAAAGAAGATTCGGTGATCTCGATGGGTAAAGAGAAGGTCTCCCCTTCTTCCACGTTCGCGACAGACAAATATTTGTGGAATCAGCGGCACGAATCTCGGGGAAAACGCGTGAGAATAGAAAATTCGACGTTATGGCGGCAGCTGATTTTCTCCACTCTCTGGGTTGAGGAGAAAGAGAGAGAGCAATATTATTGCTTCGCTAGGGACGTTATTTGAAAATCAATGAGACGAATATACGAAGGATTCGAATCTGCTGCCTGGATGCCAGCCTGGATGCTTGTCATGATGCTGCACGCGTGCACAAAGACGCATGGAAACGAATTCTTTGAAAGAATTTTATCACATGCCTACCGTGACACGTACCTAACCGTGTTATTATGTTTACTGCAATATCGTTATCCTCATTATCAGGACTAATTAAACCATCGTGGCATATTATTAAAATTTTCTCATTTATTTTTTAGTCCTCGCCAGTAGGTACAGATTTCTTCTTCTTTTTCGATTATCGTCCCTTCAGTCGATAACCGTGTCGATCGGATTTAAACGAGTTTCCGTTCAAGCACGATTCGTAAGGAAGGTCTACTTCGCACTTAAACTTCCACCTTTATTTCGATGTAGTGCAGCGTCACCGTCTTTACCGTTCGAAGAAAATTATCTTAAGGGAGGAGAGATACGAGAGGGAGGACTTTCCGATCGAACTTCCTCCACTCTCTCCGTTTGCTCTTTTCTTTTTCATCGAGCTCCTCCTTCAAGTCCGATAATTCTCCTGTTAACGACCATGGCGAGGTAAGAAAAGCGATTATCCAAACTTCCCGTGGTCTCCGTGCTCATTATAAATCTGTTATTTGCAACATATTGCGTGGTCCCCTTCGGGTAGATCCTGACGAGGATTTCAAAGGACGACCAGGACCGACGTTTTGCAAGAGAAGAACAAAGGGAACTCGCTCTACCGAGGTCTATAGGAAGCGAGATCCTTTTCGCGATTTTACACGCTTTCCTGACTCCAAGAGAAGCTGGGATAAGTTCTCTTAACTATTAAAAAGAAAGAGAAGGAACAAAAAAATTAAATTCTATTTAAAGAACGACTTGAAAGACAATTTTTATTGGAAATATCATCGTGTATCTTGTGTGAGGAAAAAGTAAAATTCAATTCAAAAAATTAACCCTTTTTCCAAAATTTTTTTTGAAAAAAATGTATTGTCATCCGAGTATCCGAATATGTGTGTGAGATTTCAAGTGGGTCAAATTAAGCTTACAAGATTTGTCCCGGACATACATACCAGCCAAACTTAATAAAAGCTTGTAATAAAAAAGTAGATGTTTCGAGAAAGAAGATTTATTTATAAAAACTATTTGTAGAATTGTTTTCTCGAGTGTATACTATATCGTACCTGTTCTTATACGCGAGCACACAGATATACACATGCGTGGGGTAGACTTTTTCGCAAAGGGGGATGAAAAGATCCTCCCACAAAAAAAAAAGAAGCAAGATAGACAGAGATAGGGGGAAAAGGGTGGAAGGAAGGAGAGAAACGAGGACAACGACGATGACGCGTCGTAAGCCGAGCATGAAATCATTTATCTCCGGGATAAGCGCCGGAGAACGACGACACTCTTTTCTTCCTTCTTACATGGATTTAAAGTTTTCTCTCCCCTTCTCTCTTCTTACACCCGTCTTCCCTTCGTCCCGATACTCGCTTCGAGAAAGAGACGGGACCACGGTGGAACACTCTCGTAACTTATCTCGGTTAGCCGTTTTGCCGGGAACTTTCCGCGTCACTCTTCGTCGTGCAATCAAGTGATGGAGAGGTAGAGACGCGACGTAATCCACGATCCATGGAGACGTCGCCCGGGAACGATGACGTAGTCACCCATACCTCGGCACCATCCCTTCATCTTCTTTCTAGAGAACTGTTGCCGAGAAACGATTGCTTTTGAAAGACGTTAAGTACTACGATGAGCAATCGTTTGATAGTATACCTTTTAAACTCGATGATACAAAATGAAATTCATTTCTTATTCGTATCTTTGTTTCTTATACCAAGTAAGTTTATATCAGATTTTAATAAGCATTAAATTTTATTACAATCTTGAACCTATTTCTTGCCTCTTCAACAACTACAACCAACTTGGGAATATTTGAGAGATAAACAAAATATGCGAAACTTCGCTGGTACTCGAAACATCAGCCCGAAGCTTCAAAGTCCTCGAAACGGTCTAGCAAATACACCTCGGCATTTCGAAACTCTTGGTAGTATAAGTAAACAACGTACGCTATCTCTTATTACCTATAGAAACACCAATGAAAATCGATTTGATTGATTCATCGTTGGATCGAAGCATATGGCGATAATACAGGGCATCGAGTTCCATTCGTATTAGGAGAACATACCTAATACGAATTTCCTGACTCGAAGGACCCTATCCTACGACGATGCGTGGTTCCTACGTTGTGTGGGCCCTTTGAACATCGTCTATCATGCAATTATCGAAGCGGAGATCGAAATTGTGCGGTCAAATGCGTCTCGATCTAGCTTTGTACGATCTACCTTGCCACGCGCACGCGCGGTCAGCGGCGGCAGCGAATGCCAGGAATTTTACAATTATACGACTCTGGTATTCAACCCCCTCTCCCGTGTATAGAGCTAGGCAGGATTAGCTAGATACGAGATATCCTACCACAAATGCGGTCTCCTTCGATGAACGCTCGCTTAGTTTGGTCCCCGGAAAGAAATAAAACTAGAAGTGGATTCTATAACGTGACTCGAACGAGCACGAGTCTTCTTCTACTACGTACGACTCTTATTTCGAAAGTTCGAGAGTCTCGAAGAAGATCATCTCGAAAGTCACAGTCGTAAGAAGATAATACGAAGAGGAGACGCATCGTAGCATCCACTTTGACTTAATGCTCTATCTTCAAACCCCCCTTTCTCTCGAATGAACTTCCGAATTTCAACGGTAACTCGTTTATGTTTTAAACTTCGATAGTAAAACGTCAGGCAGGTGCAGCAGTCTCGTTCCGCGGTAGGGAGCGACTGGCCCGACGTGAGATCGGATAAGAACGTCTCTTAAATCGTTGCCATAGAGGTAGACTACGCGCACGAGTCTATATAACACATATATACGTATATATCGGTCGAAGAATTACGTCTATCTACCTAGTACACGTCTCTCTACAATTTTCTTCTTCTACGAACGAGAACTCGCACGTTGCTCTCTTTCTCGAGTATATCGAAAATTTGTATCACGGGAAGGCCCAAGAGCGAGGACCGTGGGCGTTGGAAAATGCTCGTGATAAAAACTGTACGATCGAAGTAAGAAAAGAAGAGTGCTGGGCTTTCTCGTAAAAATGCGTTTCGTGCTATACATCGTTTCTCACTCTCTGAGAGAGAAAGGAGGAAAAAGGGGAAGGGTAGAAAAGGAATAACCACCAAACTCCGAAAGAACCTCGCATACACTTTATTATTTCTCTTTTTTTCTCTCGTCTATTTATATGCTAACGTGCTTTTATGATACCAACGCCCTTCGAAATCTAAGCTCGTTTCTTTATTTACAACCACGCTTTGGAGATTCGTATATCTTGGGTTGATAGATCCTAGGGTAGCAAACTGAATTGGACCGTGAGTAATTTGTCAGAAAAGTCTAGCTGAAAAATTGTTTTTATCTAAAAATACCTGCATTAATCAACATCGATGTCTCTCTTTTATTATAAACAATAACCAACTCTTTTTTTAGATCTTCCTACCTAAAGTTTTTCCATTTTCGATCTCTCAAATATCTCTCTGCAGGGAATAGTTGAAAACTCAATATTGTAACTTTCATTGCACGCATTCGATTAAATCACAATGGTCAATGATTTATAATAAAATCAAGTGTCTCCGAACGGTAGAAAGGGACCAAATCGAGAACGAAATTATTATCACCGATTTAATGATTCGCGAATATTTCGGTTAATTATCCACGGAGCGTTAAATCGATGTTTCAATTTACGTTCAACTAAGCCACCTCCCCATCCCAAAACCTATGATTTGGGTTGTACCTTTTGCGTTCTAGAAAATCTATTAATTTCGTACGATAGAATAAATAGTCGTTGTCCCGTTCAGGGACACTCTAATAACAATTATGTTCAACGATGAATTTTACCAGTTTTCTCTCCTTCTATCTATTTAATTATAATTCGATCTGCACGCTTCGATGGATTACGCTCGAGGCGGTCGTTATCGTTCGTCGATTCCCTTTTGCGAGTAAAACCGATCGTTTTTTAAACCATTTTGTCTCCCTCGTTCGTCATATAGCCCGTAATAAACGTAATAAACGTTTTCGTCCCTTTAAAAACACAATTTTCTATACGTATGTACGAGAGCATAACGTTGTACACGGTGTAATCGAGTTTCGAGCTCGATAAGAAGCGTTAAATTAGAGAATAAATGTTACGCGAGCAGAGCGAGCTTTTCGATCTCTCGCGCTTGCAGTCGTGACGTCGCGTGCATCTATGACGCACGATTTTGTCGTCGTCGGCACACCTGACCTGGCTTAATCGGCGCCACAACGTATCTACCTATAGATACGAGGAAATCGATAACTGATATTACAGGACGTTGCTGTATGTATTCCTTTTTTTTTCGTAACACGCTTGAAATCGTTCGTACAGAGCGGAAATTTAAACGGAACTCGTCCCGATCGTTTCTCTCAATCATCTTTTATTTGTACAGCGATCCTCGTTCTTTCTTTTTTTAATCGTCTCTTTTACGCCTCCAAACATCGTTTACCGAGATAATATACGGGGTGTTCCATATCAATTACCTCAGCCGAAAATGACATGTGCGTGAGTATGACTCGAGTCGAAAAGTTTAATAAACTTTTTGGAAATTTTGTCTAGTTTACGAGTAGAAGCAGATTCTAGAACAATAAACAATGTTACATGCCCCTGCATTAGACTTTTCGACTGAATCAGTTGATGTAGGACACCCTATATAAATTGGTTTTGATATCACGTTCATTGATCTCACTCCTTCGCGTAAAATCATATTTATATTGGTAAATATCTAGATGAAGCTTTCCCCACCCTCATGGAGGGGGATAGGATGATCTCATTTTTCGAGGAAGGCCTTTGAACATGAGAACATATTTTTTTTTGTGGCGGTCACTGGAGCATAAAAAATATGACTGTAATAAAACCAAGACGTACCCAACCCTCGAACAGTGTTTATGTGTCTAATTTCTACACGAATCACTTTTTGTAGCAGGAGTGACATGTATCTACTCAATAAATATTGATGATTTATAAATAATATAAAATATAGAATATTTTTGAGACGTGTTCCTACAGCTTAAGCCACCTTTCACAGTTAATCTTAACACCCTCCACCAAGATATGAGATTTAAAAATCACAATTTTAATACTGTCATATTTTTTGATGCTGCCTTTACCTTCTTTACTTTTATATTAATTAATATCATTTCCAAACGGCTTTATTTATTCTATACCAATCACGTACTTAAACTCTTGATTTGCGTTCGATAGTCTTTGAGAATCGAAATTGGAAGCTACACCTTCAGATGGATGGGAAAAGTATCTCCCGACGTTTGCTACCGTCGCTACTGCTTCGTTCGGAAAAAGTAGTTTTCCGGATTTCCAATTAGGTAGGTGCACCCTTCGATCTCGCTACGGAATTTCACGAGTTTGCCTCGTTTCCCTTTAAAACCCGTTCCTCCCGCGCACCGTCCTAAGGCATGCGGAACTTCGCAGACTATGAGAAAGTAAAAGATGCTTCCTCGTCGGCGTTAGATACTAGTTGGCTCTTCTGGAAGTCTTCGATCGTCTCTGGAAACAGGACTTGTACCGAATTTACGAAGATATTCCCTAAATGCGTTCGAATATTTCGATTTTTCCCCAAAATTTATATTTTTATATTGACTCTGTATACGAAGTCCCTCCTGAAAGAAGTTCCGATATTATACCATTTCATTTTAATAATTTTTTATTCATTTAAATATTTTGTAGTACCTAATAGATTTTCAAAACCTAGATTTAGACAATATCACGCTCGACACCGAATGCAACGGTTTAAAGGGCCAACAAAATTATATTATTTTTGCTCCAGACCTCATTGAATTCATATCAAATAATACCTGATAAAATAGTCTTAAAACATTCGCTTGAAAATAATATGCGAGCAAGAAAGATGTTGGAAAAGTTTCGTATTAAATTTCTAAAAGTTATTTAGCCCGAAACGAGTAAAAAAACAATGAAAAGAACGAAAAGACTTAACGGTACGATCTCTCTCAACGAAAATATCTAACGTATCGCAAAGGTTACATTCTCCGGAATAAAAGGGTTACCTACGCGTTAAACTTCTTCGGGATATTAAAACAAGAGAATCTTGAGGATTTTCATCGAATTACATGGTAGCTCGGGAAATCGCCGTTGGCGGATCTCTTCCAAAAGTTCGCGAACAAGAAGTAGAGGAAGAATAAGAGGAGGAAGAAGATGAAAGTAGAGGTCCATCGTGGGATGGGCGTCGATAGACGCTTCGTTGCACGATATTCGCGGTAATAGCTATTGCGTAGGTAATCCGCATTCGAACCGCACGTTGCGATAGCGCTAATTAGCACCGCCGTGTTTTCGCCTCGAGGGTCGAAGGAAGTGTAGAAGGGAAGAGGGCCTCTTTTCTCTCTCTCACTCTTCTTCACTACTATCCAGCTTTCCACAGCGCGCACCCACGAACGTCATGGGAATTCCGGTTTCTGAGGAAACGGCTGGAAGCATTCGTGGCTCGAAATGCATTGGTACACGGCTGCGAATACGACCTTTCAACCCCCGCGCGTCCACAGCCCCTATTCATCAGGCGCAAGCACGGTGTTTGAGGCGCCATTACGACCTCCCCCCACCTTTCGGCTGCCGCTCATCTCTCTTTCTCTAGAGAACCCTACCCTTTCCATGTACGCGTGTACGTGTATTTCTGCAACCCCCTTTTCGTTCACGGTTCTAGATCGAACGTCGTCTTTAAAGTTTATACGCGCGTATGCCTTCGAAGATCTACGTCGTGCTAAACTGTTTTGAGACGAGATTAGATGTCGAACGATCGAAACGTTCCATGCATTTTATTGTTCCACCACGTGCTTACGTTTCGTGTCGATCGTTGTCACAGGTACTCTGACGTTTAAAAATAACGTGGAAACATGGTAGTACGTTTTGTGAAAAAAATACCTTTTTTAGGTTTTTTCGAAGTGAGTTTTTGGGATAAAAAAACAGTCTTGAACTTTTTGAATCTACTCTTTGAATTATTGGACGATCATTTGTTAACGAGTTACAGATGTTCAAATTTAAAAGTACCTACGTTTTTATATAAATCGTATGATAATGAATGAAAGCGCAAATTAAAGAAAAAAGACTGTTCTACAAATGTCGTATAATGTGGTTTGGTTAGAAAAATTGATTTCACCCTGTGGAGTTGTTCAAAGTTAAATAAAATTGTAATTTTGCTTTTGTCTCTTTCTCTTTGAAAAATACTATTGTAACAAATGAAAAAGAAAATTAGAGTACAAATATGTTAAATAATTGTCTAATTTACTGAAACATAGCTTATCATTCGTAACAAATTTGTTAAATTCATTATACTATTATTAACGAATACATATAAATCCTTAATCATAAGAATATCTTGAACAATCTCCCAGAATACATAAACGCTATAGGATAAGAGCATTCCAGGTGTGTCGGGCAAGTATCATTTCCAGATGCTGTTGGCATCGAGATACTCTGGATGCGAGCGAGCGAAGTGGACTCGCGCGAGCAGCCACGCGTTTCTCGCGTGTACGTGCTCTCGCCAGCTGCGTGGGAGTACGCGCGCGTGCCGCTCGATCCTCCGCATCTTTCCACTCGCTATAGACTCGTATATATGTTTCCTCTCTATATATGCATACACACGTGAGCTTGCGTGCACGCGTTTGTATATGTTTGAATGCGAGGTGCTGTGTTCTCTCGTAGTACGTGTCTCTCCGGTACGCGGTAACGTTCCGCAATGGTTGGCTGATGCATTTAAGCTCTCACCCCTTCCAAAGAGAGAGGGTACAGCTCGCTTCGGCATTCCGGCAGTTATTTCGTTCGGCTTTCATTTATTTCGGGTGTTTCGCCTTGCGGAAAGCTCGCGAGATCTTCCGCGTACGAATCCAGTGCTGTTTGTTTTCCCAGAATTACGAATCGTAGGACGAGCTTCGAATAATTGGAAATTCTTCACTGAGAAATCTTTCTCTTCTTCCTTTTTCTCGTACACTTACGAGAACCGTGATGCATCGTTTTTAATACTTCGAGTACCGAATTGATTTTGTATGAAATCTACGAGTTTAACGTTGTTAACAATTTTTCTGTTTTTTTTAGAATAGAGACCGAATGAATGAACTAAATATCACTTTTTATGATTGATTATATTTTTATAAATGTTAATAAACGATACCTCGAAACCTTTCAAAGGCGTTAGGTATTCGATAAAATATAATAACGAAGTGAACATTTTTCTTTAGTACTTTACGACCGGATTATAAGCTCACAATTAGTGATCCGTTCGCCAGCCGATCGTTCTGAATATATTTTATTGTTCCATCGACGCGAGCTCCATTAGCGTGGCTCGCAGTTGTTCACCAGGCCATGATGCGAGCTTGTGGCTTCGCTCGAAATTCTCTTTCTCTCGCTCGCGCGAAATTAAAAATACTGGGGATTCTCGAAATTGCGATCGCGCGTATAAATTCCATAGTAAAAAAAAGATACAAAAAATACGTTAACTTGGCCGTTGTGTAATTCGTTTCCTATAGAGAACGATGGTCAGGTAAAACGAAAAGCGTATGTGCAACGGCATTCGTTTTAACGCGTTGATCGTCATGGGGGTCATCGGTGACTGGCACTCGATTTGTCACATTGGATTTTAAATGTTTAGTAATGTTTATGAGAATGTATTCGTGAATCGTCAAAAGTATTAGGCTTTATCTTCGTTAGGATAGAATGATTTTATAACACAAACGGGTAGAAGAGGTTTTAGAACTATTTCATTTGATTTATTTTGTCACGTAGTTTTTTTGGGGGATTCCTTTCATCGTGATATAATAACAGAACCCCGGAGAGTCCTTTATCTGGATGAAAGTTAATATAACAGATACGATAGTGTATTCTTCCATATGTTTATTATAAATGATATTATTAAAAAAATTATATAGATCCACGGATCAAAGAATTTACTAACAGTTCCTTTTTTTGTCTTTTTCAGGTGAGTTATCGCGACCCTATCGCCTACCAGCTGACGATTCTCAAAAAATCTTATTTTTTAAGAAGAAAGATCACGTAGGTATCGCACGACTTATTTTCCTTCCTTGTCACCGAGGTAAATCTAAACGAAAGTACCTTATTAACATTCGCGACGATTTCTCGAGCCTAGACGAGGACGATTTGGTCTTGCGCAGTTAGCTCGAGATCTCGAGGGTGGTGGCGATATCTCGAAAGAATGAAATTTCTTCTTGAGGGTTTATCTCCGTGAGTCAGGACGCGTACGACAACGGTAGGTACGATGAAAGCACGAGAGGACGAAAAGTCGACGACGTCAGCGCAACGTCTTTAGAAATACGTGCCTCTATCCGCGACTCTCATTATCCTACTCCTCTCTTTCTTCCCCTCTGTCGTGGCACCATCTTCTCTTGCCATCCTTTCGTCTTCTTTCTTGAGCCAAGAATTCCAAGAAAACCGAGCGTACGATCCTCCCGTGGTCGTATATACCCTTCTTACGAGTTCCTCCGTTTCTTTTCGCACGCGAAGTGAAAGGAGAGAAGGAAGAGAGGAGAAAAGTAGGAGGAATGGTAGACACAAGCCGTTGCTTATTATCAAACAAAGAGGCAACGGAGCAAACGCGAAGAAGCGTAATAAAAAAGTAAACGCACGTTGTACAGAGAAGGTCTTCTTTTTTTTCTTCTTTCGAGTTATCCCGTATCTCTGTACGACAAAAGGGAAGATGGAGGAACGGGGTCGGAGGTCACGTCCCCATTGTTGTACTTACTACTGGGATAACTTCACGGTTTCAAAGTTGTCGGGCACGAAGCCCTTCGTCCATCCGTTCGTGAAAACGCGAGCGGAAGAAGATGAGTAAAATGAATGAGCGAGAGGAGGGAGAAAGATGCCACGTCATTTCCTTCTAAGTTCTCTCTTACACCGAGCATACACACGTTCACAGTTTTTACGTGAGTCACCTACTATCTTCGCTCTCTACCTTTCCTTCCTTCCTTCCCTTCCGATCATTTCATATTTTATGACAGCTCGTAACGTCGCGCGAGCCATCAAATTCTTCTACGTGACTCACGGTTAGCTTCTAGTCTCTCTCATACCTCGATACCGATCGTTGCATTTCGGTATCACACTTTTCTGAAATATAAAAATTGCTCTCGTGATCGTACCAATTGTTAATATATCTTTTTTTTTTATTTTCTTTGTGTTTTTGAACAGAGATTTTTCATCTTTCTTCGTCCTCTTTTATCCAGGCAAGAGGGGACTAATTGTCTCGCACGTTTCGTCGTTTTCCCGTCATTTCGTCCGATAACTCGATTACTCTCTGCTAGTTTTTTCAAGGATTTCAGTATGTACGAAGAGATATGACAAATTTTGTAGTCCTTCCTCCGTAAAAAAGATTTCTCAAGCAACGAGTCAAAGAGAAAGATAGAGAAAAAGAGTTGGCTAGGTAGCAACGTCGAATTTCGAAATAAATTACGATTACCTCTCGGTCTCTTCCTTTTTTTGCTTTCCATCTTCGTCCAGTAGTAGTCCACCTTTAGCAGTACGACAGTGAATTTCGGAATAAATCATGGGCAAATACTCGCCATGCTCGCGAGGCCATGTACTTCGTCGATAAATTATTCCTCCGTGCGGGTTTTCCGACCCCTACTCGCACCTTTTCTCTCTCCCTCTTCTTCGTGCTATACTTCCGTTCACTATCCACACCGGTGCTACGATGCGATATTTATACCGGCGTATTTATTCATTCATTTATTCCGCCGGCTTGTTTATTCGTGTCCCGCCTCGACGCGAGTGAAACGAGAAATCATTTTTGACCAGCTGCGTTCTCTCTCTTTGCATTTTTTTCGTGGCTTTCGCGAACTCGTTCGTTCGTTCGTCATTTTCTGAACGAAACGAGGACTCTCCACGTGCACCACTGGCACACGACTTTACAGCTCGAAAATAAACGATTCTACGCTGGCTTTGAAAGTAATGGAGTAGGTCATGGTTTTGTACGCGGATACCAGAGGGTAAAGGAAGAGGGAGGGTGGAACTCTCGAACGCTTTTGGATTCGGAGGTTTCTCTGGAAATAATGGAGGTCGAGGCGTAGCAGAGGAGTCGAGTTTTCAAGCGCGAGAATGGGTATCGATAAACGTTTCTCTTTTACACCTAGCTTGCCATCGATATCTCTCGTTTCACCCTCTCAGTTCCTTCTTTCGATCTTGATCATCTCCCAACCCATACTCGCCGTATAACAAGTTCTTCTTATCGATATATGCCAACGGCATCTTTGTCGTCCGGTTGAATCACGGGAGAAAATTTTAATCGTCTTTATAGAACGGTTCGAACGATTTCGTCCTTTAAATTCTCACCGCGAGTACTTTTCGACGTTATCTCGTTGTATATATCGATTTTACGAGCACAGTTTTATCCTCTTAAAGCTTCCACATCGTATTTCGGTGGAAGAGTTGGTAACGGGGAGTTGGGAAGAAGAATCACGATTATAAAATCGCGATTTCGAAGCGTCGAGTATTACTTTAGCTTCGCAAAGTGCCATTCCGGATCGTCGTTACATCTTGAGCTCTCTAACGATCCTAGGATCTTTTTCTATCTCTCTCATTCTCTATCTTTTCTCGCGATATGTAACGTATCGATAAAAACGAGTAGAGGAGGGAGAACGTTTGTTCGGTACGTGCCACGACGGTAATGGCTATCAGAAGTGTCAGGACCTCGAATCCGTAACTGTCGTTAAAGAAAGCTAACGACACCTTTTATCGTTATCGCCGTTGTCTCGAGGGCGTACGACCACGTACAACGTGATTTTTTTCTAATGGAATGTGGGAAATGTGTCTTTGAAACGGCGAGTAAATATAGACGATTTTCTTTCTTGAACGATTTACCAAAAAGATTTCAAATTTTCTTCCAAAATTTAATACAAATAATTTAAAATTGTCTAGAGACTATTAGGAAAAGTCGTGCTCTAGTTGAGCATAGATTACCTAGAAATCATGCCTTTGCGTTCGTACATCAACGTGACTAGGATTTACTCGGCTCCTTTCGACTATTAATTTCGTTGTATTACACGTAATTACGTGGAGCGTTCAATCTACGGGAGGCGTTTCTTAGGTACGCGATTGTACGCGATTAAGATTTAATTCGGGGTACCTTCATCGATCAAATCCTAGAGTAAAGCTCCGAAGGAAGTGAAGAAAGAAAAATTAAAAAAAGAGAAAACGTTACTTTTTCTGTTTTTAAAAATAATATTTTATACAGGGTGTCCTGTTCCAAGTTACCCACAAGTAGAGTGGACAAATCTAAAGAGAAATATCGAAAATTGTTTAAACAAATTCGGTCCAGTTAACGAGTTATTAACTAACAAAGATTGGCCAATTACGAAGAGCAGAAGCTATTTGTTAGTTAATAACTCGTTAATAAGGCCAAATTTGTTTAAGCAATTTTCGATATTTCTCTTTAGATTCATCCACTCTATCTACGGTTTCTGGGTGGGTAATTCGAAATGGGACACCCTGTATACTACTAAATTTTTTTTTTCATTGACATCGATAAGATCGATCAGACGATGTTAAAGAAAAAGAATATTCGCTGATTAATTATCGATGGTGATTCATTAACTCGAGAGAAGATAAAATATAACGATTTAAAGAGAAACAAGCCTTCTTCTCGGGAAGCACACGACCCCAAACGTTCCTTCTTCTCCCTAGGGCAATATTTTTTTTCTCTCTCTCTCTCACTCTCTTTCTCTGCTAACAAGGCGAAAGTTCGCGGACTCGGCGTTACTCTCGGCCGAAAGCATAAATTTCGTTTTTCGAGAGTGCACGTTCGTAATTAGCAAACATTCCGTGGTGCTTCTATCCCGAAATGTTCTCCTCGTATTTCACGCGAGCTCGTTGCACCCAACCCAGGTTGTTGTTTTTCCTATTTTTTTTTTGTTTTTTCCATTCTTGGATTAAGACATCCGTATAATTAACGCGTATCGTTCCTTGAAATGTTATCGAAGCTAGCGTGTGCGAGAGTTCACGCGTTTTACGCGCGTCGAACGACCGACCAAGCTCGCTCGTTTCTTTTTCTCTCTTTCCTTTTTTTTTTCATTATTATCCAAGTAATGATGGCTCGGCACGTAGCACGATATCATCGCGTAATTATTATCGTTCCAGAGCAGCACCGTATGCTCGGTGGGAAAACTACGTGGAAATGAACGATAAAAAGACGCCTGATGAGCGTTCCATGTCGAACCTCTCCTGAAACCCCTCCTTTCCCCATCTCTCTCTTTTCGTTTCTCTTCAAAAATTTCGTTTACGTTCGAGCCAATTAACGAACTCGGACTTTTGCCGATAATATTTACCACGCGGTATTAGAAAGAGGTAAAAAATATAGATCACGCGCAAAATCAAGATCCCTGGACCTTTTTTTTTCTATCCATTTGCTCTCTGACCCACAAAATTCTCGTCTAGATGACTCGTAGTAAATTAATCGTACTCTTTTCAAAAAAAAACAAACGAACAACCGTGGACAAAGTATCGCCGTTTCGAAACCGCGATAAAACTAAACGAGAAAACCACGCTCGGAAATCCCGTATACGCCGATAACGCGGCTCGATATTAAACGACTTTCATTAATCTTTCGGAGGTGGATCCGATGCGTTGGTTCCACCAACCAGAGTCATTTAATAAGTCCTGGAGCTTCGAAACTGAGTAATCTAAAAAGTGGATTCCGCGTGGTCTCTCCCCGCGTTTTACCATTTCTAGGGAGATAGCAGGTGGAGGAATCGTCTTGATCGATAGTTCCGGGGTAACCCTGCTGGTGGGAGCCACCTGAAATTCCGGAAAGTTAATAACGAAGGCTCGCCTTTTCTCTTCGTTTAGAAAAGGAAAAAAAAAAGGATAGAGAATAATGGACAGAGACATAAATATTCATTTAGCTTTTCTTCGAAGGTACGAGCGGATCAATCCGATAATATCCATTGGTCGTATAAATCACCGGGTAAACTTAAATTTATGCCAACGAGTTCTCTCCCCACGTGCCTATACATTTATAGTATATACAATATTATATATCCATTCACGTGTGCGTCCGTCCGTGTGTTACCATCCAACTACATACACGTGGCGCGAATTTTCCATGAATACTCAACGTACCAGTGCCGTGTATCCAACGTGCGCGCGAGAGACTTTTGAATAATTCCGCTATGCAATGAAAATCGAGCAGGTCTATCGCGTTTTTCGCGCTTTATTCGCGCCGCGGGAACGAGGGCTCGAGTTACGCGAGACCGTGAGCTTTTGTTCATTGTTGATAAACTATCCGACCCCTTTTGCCTCGTTTTAATATCACAACAACAAGAAAAAAAGAGGAATTGGAAACGAAGCATCCTTATGAAAAAATACTTCGGATCTAGTCCTTATGCTGGAAGTATACTTCGTTTAACGTTTCGTTGAGTAATATCAAATTTATCGTCTCATTGTCTTAAAAGCCAATTCGTTATAACGTCAGAATAGTCTTATCCATTTTGGAATATTATTGAATTTACTTAGGAGTATGTCGGATGATAAAGGGAAATCGATTTTGTTGTCAGTGTCACTTCGAAAGACAGCCCCAACCCTTACTCCATTTATATTATAATATAAGAAGAGAGCAAGAAAGCAGCTTTCGTCCGGTGAAACGCAGCGAAGCACGAATTCTTAATTATATCGTCGACGTGGTCCCACCGTCTGGAATACCCCTGTCTCTCCCCTCTTCTTTCGTTGCTCGTTTCCCTCATAGATATGCCAGATGAGATAAGAGGGCAGGGGGGGAGTCTCAGGGGCACGTCGAAAGAAGTTGAAGAAGCGTGAGTAGTAAACGAAGGAAGACTAAGGAGTTGTTGGTGGTTGAGACGCAGGTGAAGGGTAAGGTACCAACGTCGTGGGATTCTCCCACACGAAGCACGCACCGGAACATACTTCCTTCTCCCTCTTAACGACGCACTCTTCTCTCTCGATCTTTTGTCGCTTTACAACGTGTCCTTTCACCTCTAAAAACCTCAAAATCGCCCGAAGCGAGGCCGTCTCGGTGAAAGGATCCACCCGATTTTTCCCTCATTCCCATCCGGCGGCCGTTTAAAACTCGGCTAATGAGGTGTCGTCGTTCGAGTATTCGCTTTCGTGAACCCGCGGCTTTCAAAACCTTCGCTCACCCATCCCTTTTTTTTCTTCACCCTTCTTCACCGGGATGGGTTTCCTCGGTCTTTCTATGTGAATTAATTCTGTGAAATCGTTTCCATGTGTTTGGCGTGTCTTTAAATTTTGTAACGTTTAAATTATAGAGAAAAGTTTGCCATTGATTGGGATACAATGTAGGTACTCTTAGGGCTTGAGTCAGAATTATCAGGTTAGTCTCTCGTGAGAATTAATTAAGCATGATCAAAGAAGTCTGTGGTAGATACGAATCACTGCTGAATCATTTACATTATTCGATAAAAAAAATTAATAAATCATTTAATACGATAAGCTTGGCCAGCAATGTCGAGGGGATACTTATTGTAATTTTATGTTAATAAACGAGGACGTTGGTCAAGGCGTGGATAAGAAAATTGGAGCTCGACCAAAGTAGAGAAAACCTGGAGTAAGAAAACCCTTGTGCAAAAGACAGAAAGAGAAAAGCATCTTCGATGGGAAAGAATAATGAAATGTCCGAAAGAAAGGTTCATTCATCTTACCGGTGGTCAGGCAGCTTAGCTTCGCCAACGGCAAAGGCGACGGTTCCTATAATTATATACCTTCGGTAAAGTACTTGCTGCACCGGTGATAACAACGGTATGGTGCTCTCTGCTCCAGGATCGAAAATGGTCGTTCAGCGAAAAGGAAGAACTGTTTTCGACGAAGCGTGAAATACGTTCGTAAAACGGTAGCTATCCTCTATACTTTCCGAGCTTATCTCTCAGAACCAATTGGCATGATCCAAATCCTTGATAAACCGACAGAATTCCTTTAATAATTGTATCATACAAATAACACGATCGTTCCTCAATCATCGCCAAACTTACAAAACAATTCGTGAAAGATTCGAAGATCAAGTCCAGGATTTCGAAGCTAAAATCAATCGAACAGGACCTAACACGTTTCACAAACCTATAAGAGTCAACATCGGTTCTATCCTAAATCACATTCCTTCCAATTCCGAGCGATCTTATCACGACGATTGGCCGTCGCTCGGGGCCAGGTAAAAATCGAAGATTCGCTATTACCAGGGAACGAACAGGAAGCTAGCACGAAGGTTGACGATGGCACGGTGCTATCGGCCCTGATACTTGCAACGAACGACGTTCGTGCTTTCGAAGCGACGGACGCGTCGAACGTGTTGGTGAGGTAAAGTTGGTAGCCCATAGTCGAAAAAGGGATGGTAGTCGGGGTATCTTCTAAACGAGAGCTTAGACACGACGATGTTACCGATGGTGGTCCAGCGACCTTTACGAGAGTCATAAGATCTTACGAGAACGGCGAGACACAGGAAGAAAGTGCAACGAGAGAGAGTAGGTATCGCGTGTATGCGGACACCCTCCCCTCCTGCCATCTTTTCAGTATTTTTCCACGTGACGCTTGTACGTTCATACTTGGAGACTAGTCTCTATGCATGTATACGTAGGGACTAGATAGCTCGCGCGCGTACGTGACTTCTCGGACAAGTACTTACGTCCCCTCTACCCTTACATCTTCTTTCTCGCGCTCTCGTTCTCTACATCTTTCTTTCCTGCTCTCGTACAACCCCAGGATGCCCTGGAAGCTCTCCAGCGGGGCTGTAAATATTTATACCGGCGGAGCGTGAGAAAATTCTGAAGTGTGTGCAGCTAGCCGGTAAGTGCGGCGCGCGAGGTGCCCTCGTATATACTATACTGCCAACGTAGAATGGAGACGTAGGAAGAAGGTGGTGTGGGAGGTGGAAAAAATGAGGAGGAAAGGGAGATATATCGCCGACGGAAGTTTAAAACTCGGCCCGCGGTCTCCACCTTCGACCCTGTCTCTTTCCTTCCTTCTTTCTATCCTTCGCTCTCTCTTACTCGTGTTTATTTCTTCTTCTTCTTTTCTTGACGTTCTCTTTCCTACCACCTTACACAAGGCCCTAGGGCTGGACCTTGGCCTCCGTAGACGAGACGATGAATGGGAAATGTCTTCCTTTTCTTTCGTGATACGAACTGTTCGAGACACTTGAAGAAGCGTCCGTCGTCTTCATCTCGCTTGATTTATCTGACTTGATAAGAAGGTGGGAGTCTTTGTTAACGAGGGAGTTCATTTTTAGGGTAGATTGGAACAGGGGAGTTTATTTTGATGATTTCTCTTATAATTGAACTTTATCAGAGTATTATATGTATTGTAATGACAGTTTATCGTATAGAGAGTGTCAGTTTCCAGGTTTCCAAGCCGAAAACTACATATGCACATCAATGATTCGAGTCGAAAAGTCTAATACTATTTTCCAAAATTCGGCTCAGTTAAATAGTTATTAACCAACAAAGATCAGCCAATCCTACTGTCTGGCTCTTTCTTTCGCTAATAACTCGTAAACTAAGTCGAATTTCGAAAAATGGTATTAGACTTTCCGACTAGAGTCGTTGATGTATACATGTAGTTCTCTGCTTGGACACCTAGAACCGGACACCCTGTATAATTAATCTCCCCTATCATTTATAATCAATACTTAATATTTATAAACTAAAAACATTCCACAGTCATCGCTCGTTTCATTACTTACTTTGACGTTTTTCGTGACTCACTAGCCATTTCTGTAAAATCATCCTACCTAATCAATATCTATTATCAGATCTAATCAACGTCTATAACCAATCTCGTTTTCTCTACTATTATATTCCAACGTTTTTCACGTAGATTTATCGATCGTAATCCCTTGCAGGCAGGAAATTTCGTAAAGTTCATCGTTAGCCAAGGTGCGGAGGAATTAGCGAGGCACTTTCCGCGCGAGTAGAATCGAAGGCACGCGAATCAGGCACTCGAGCGTTTGGAGGGGTCGCGTTCGGCGCGTCTACGATGCCTCCTGATTGGCCTCGATCTAATTAAGTCACCGGGCGTCGTCACGATCTCGTAGAGAGAGAGAGAACCCTCCGAAGCGTGGCACACGCAAGTGCTCTAAGAGCGAACGAAACGAGCTGCGAGAGAGGAGTCGTGTATCGAATCAAGACGCGCGATATTCGCGTAACGCGCATCAACCGGGGCGCCGCCAATTAGAGGGGATCGTTTACCCTCGCGACTCTTCGTTCTCTTAGACGCAAATTTCATTTTCCGTCCTTCGCTTTAAATGCGTCCTCTTCCCTACCTACTCGATTCGCGAATATCGAGTTGGAAAAACTGCTGGAGGGTGAAGGAAATTTATTTTATAGATTGATATGGTGGAAGGCGTGCTAGGTAATTCAAAGATACAAGAGTACTAATGAAATTTATATACGGTAAATTGAACATTAAATTTCATTTAATCGTGATCCTAATGAATGAATTAATTAGAAATATACCGTTCCCAAAAATAAAGGAAAATAATGAATGGACGTGAAGGTTTATCGAGACTGGTTCGTGCAGTCGTTTCGATTCGATTTAAACTGCCAGCACTTGGCTCGTAACGATGGATATAAAGAACGAAAGCTTAGTACGGTTTTTGAAATTATTATTACGTGCTTTAAGAACGTTTAAAGCTATGTACATTATTTTATGACCCAGTCGATAGGAATCGACTATAAAATAGTGTCTCGAGACGATCGATACTCCATTTCCTTCTCTCTCTCTCTTGACGGACACGAAAAGAACCATGGGAATAATGTCTCTCGCGAGTTAAGCGTCTTACCTAGCGATTATTATGCGCGTTTATGCGCATAAATTATGAAGACCGTCGCCGAAAGTTTGACTAGCTCGAGGCTTCGCGTTCCGGGCGCGTAACGAGGCGCGATTAAAACTTTACGATGGGTTCTAGGCGACCATCGCTTCGATCATCCACCGATCGCAAGTCCAAGGACGTCGTTTCTTAGTTTATGGAATCAAGGTTACGCTAATCTCGTGTCACGACCAGTCATTCTATAAGGGATGACAAGATTTTTGATATTTTATTTAAAAAATGAAGGGGATTTTCTTTCGAAATATTTATCACACAAATATCGTTACATCGTGATAATATACAAACTTTGTTCGGCTTTGAATTTATTATCAGATACGTTGGGAACTTCAAAAGTATGTTCGTTAATTTAACTTCCTATTACTTTAGCAATTTTTCAATAATATCGCTATTCTCAGCGATATCTTATTAAAACAACTATATATCTTTGAAAATTGTGTTACTAGGGTACAAGGATATAGTCGAGATTAATTGCACGATCGATCACTCCCCCGGATCCTATATTCCAAGATAATATCTATCTAATAGTCGACACGGAATCTCGCGAAGAGGCAATTTCGTGGGCTGCCAAGTTCAAGGCCGACGAGAACGCGACACGGTTTCGACTGACATTAGAAAACGTATATTTCGAATCTGGAGGATCGGTCGCAGATGTTACTTGAAATTCGGGTCTCTCCTCGAAGTCCTGATATATATCGTCACGTCGAGAGAGGGTATACTTAGAAACCCTAATCGTATGTCGAGAATTTACTAGCGATTTTTATCAGAAATTCTAAAAGAAAATTCTCGTGCTTTCCATTTTCTTATCGTTTATGGGGGGGAAAAAAAACAAGGTAAAGATGTCTCGTTCGTGGTGAATAAGATCAAGTTTTCCAGTTGAAGAAAAAAGGAGAAGGGAGGGGAAATGGAGAACGTAGAGAACGTAGTCTAATAAATAACGATTATCTTTGGGATCCCGACTTAATCCAGGGCTTACGTAATTTGATTTTATCTCAACGCGGTGTTAACAAAGTCGTCTCGTTACAGACGTAATCCAATAATTAATACTTAAGCGAGGATTTCAGTAAGGCTCGTATCTATTCGCGCACGTACACGTCTGGCTTCGTATTTTCGCAAAGTGAGAGATACCACTCGACTCTTTTATCATCCTATTTATACACGGAGATCTACCCTCGATTTTCTTCATCTCCTCATTTTTTTAAGGCTTCCCAGTTGAACGGCGGCACTTCGCTCGAACCACCACCACCACTATGGTATTATATCGTTACCACGTTCGTAGCTCGCGTTATAATAGTAATAGTATCGGTTGTAGTATATCTTTTAGTACTATTTTTTTTCCCTCTTTTACCATCGAACCTGCAGAGAAATACAGACTCGAAGATAAAAGTCGCATCAACAATTTTTACTACTTTTGTCACGGAATTACTCGCTCGAGTGCTACTACTCGCCGTTTACGTTGCTTATACGCTCGTAAAAAAGAGGCCTGTAAACTTTGAGATTGTTTCGGTAAAGAATATAACACGGAAGGGATCGCTGTGTTTTTTTTTTTTCTACAAGAACGATAAGCGGACCCACGAGAAAACTGCCATAGTAAATTTTTTTTGCAAGAACCTTCGGAGCAACGTGTGACTTATTAGCGAAAGCCACGCGACGATGATCCAGCTGATCGTCCAAGGCTCGTAAAACCATCGTTGTATTTCTTGCACGACGTTAAAATTTACTCGGATAATTTCCACCAAGTTCGATAAGCGAGCCCATTTTGTTAAACTCAGCGTCGTAGTGCCCTTAGCAAAGTAAATCCTGACAAATATGGTACTTCATTCAGAAATAATGGCGCAAACAGACGGCAGATCAAAGAGGAGGGAGATGCCCTACTTTTACCAAGAAGCCCTGGCATATAGAAGCATCGACTACCACACAACCATTACAACGAGCCGTCACATTCGTGTCCCGCGCTTGGTAATGCAAACATATGATATCCCATATTCGAATCACGTAAAGGATCCAAAGTATAGTACTTTCTGCGAATGATGGGCAACGTCCTTGGCTAGGGGGAAAGAGCCTGTGCTGCCCACCAAGGAAAATGGACGGTGGTATAACAGGGTGGGAGGGGGTTTAGAAAGAAGGAAGATATCTTAGGAACGACCACCTCCCCCACCCCTCTTCGAAAAAGGACGCCGATCGTCGAGGGAAAATGGATGGCCACAGCTTGAATAGACATCGAGGAGATCAGTTTCGGATGCTGCATATCAATAAGAACTCTTCTTTTTCATCTCTCTTTCTCCCTTTCTTTCGTTCCGTTACTGTCCCAAGCCATTATATGTCCGGTCCATGCCGCCGGGACTTTATGCGAAGCATTGTTGACAATTTTACTGCTATCCTTTCGGGTTCTCCGTTGTGTTCCATCCTTCCTGCCTTATCCCTTTTTTAGTCCTATCTTTCGTCGTTTCTTTTCTAAAAATTTCTGATTTTTATATACAGGGTGTCCGCTTCCATGTAGTCAAGCGGAGGACTACATGTAGAGGAGACCGGGGCTAGTTGTCCCAATTTTAGGTTTTTTGTTTCTACAGATTTCCGTAGCTTATATTTTCGAATTTTTTGGTGACCATCATAAAGTTCAACTTCTTAGCAATACATGGACATTTTTCCTGATGTATGCATCATGATTTTTGCAAAAATGGACACCACCGCCGATTTCAATGTTTAATGGCCCATTTTAAAGAAGAAAGTATGCAGAATACTGTCCCGTTGTCCGTTTTTCAATATCTTTAAGCAATGATGAGAAATTAATATTTTAAGTGTCGGAGTATGGGTCGTTTTCAAGCTTAAAACTGCTGTATCTTTCCAACCAGCCATCCTATCGAAACGCGACTTGCATATTCGTAAAGTAGAGACTTTCCTCTTTCGAACGAGTATTTGATCGGGCAAATTCGAGATACTTCGATTTTTGACAAAAATCCTGACCTATGCATCATGATTTTTGCCAAAATGGTCACCACCGCCGATTGCAATGTTTAATAGCTCATTTTAAAGATAAAAGCATGTAGAATAATGTTCCGTTGTCCGTTTTTCGATATCGTTAAGCAATGATAAGAAATTAATCTTTTAAGTGTCGGAGTATGGGTCTTTTTCAAGCTTCAAACTGCTGTATCTTTCCAACCAGCCATCCTATCGAAACGCGACTTGCATATTCGTAAAGAAGAGACATTCCTCTTTCGAACGAGTATTTGATCGGGCAAATTCGAGATGCATCGATTTTTTGACAAAAATCCTGATGTATGAATCAAGATTTAGAAAGAAGAAAGTATGCAGAATACTGTCCCGTTGTCCGTTTTTCGATATCGTTACGGAGTGTTGAAAAATAAATTTTTTAAGTGTCAGAGTATGGGTCGTTTTCAAGAGAAAAATTGCTGTAACTTTTTAACATGATTTTTAATACGATTATTGGCTGAAGTTTAAATTAAGAAAATAATGAGAACTCTTTCCGGTCTTACATCGAGCCGGTTACATAAAGATTAGACAAACTATCTACTATATATATAAAAACGTTGAAAGATATGCTATTCGATAAAAAATATTTCAAATCTTTGAATACCTAGTTAATAGTTCAGACCGCAAAGGGTTAAGTAAGCAATAATTCCTTATATATCGTCCAAACATGCCGTGTTTATCCAACGTGCTCGGATATGATCTCACAGAAAAGGTTTACTCCGTCCAAGCGATTGCGACGTTAGAGATAATTTATCGACCGTATCATAGATATATACCTATACACTTGGATGTAGCATTAGGAGGGCAGGATGATTAGGGTTTATAGGTGCAACGACGAGATAAGCGGTCGTACGGATAAATATTAAAAGGAAGAAAATCGAAGTTGAAATTACGGGTAGTCGATTTTCTAAGGTGATTCGCCAAGAGGACGTCTAGATGCTCACGTATACGTATCGATGTGTAGGTAAGTACGAGATGATCACGAGTATAGGACGATTACCGAGGACGACGACGACGCGTCGAAGCGGAAAGTACCACCCAGTGGAATTTCCTCAGACCGGTCTTGCATGCCCCACCATGGAATTCGAGTAATTGTAATTTTCTTCTTTGGAATTACGCTCTCGTTAAAGACGACGACGTAGACTTCTACGGATGTTTAGACGACGTTATTATTATTTTATCCTTTTTTTTTCCATTCGATTTCATTCTTTCACCTTCGTTAGCACACCTTATTTATCCCAATGGAATCGATATAATAGACGATAGGAAATTTCAATGATCGGAAGAATTCGAATTCCGTCTCTTTCCTCCTTTGACGCGTTAATCGATTCGAAACTCATCCATTCGATACAGAGGGAGGTGGGTGTAAAGTTTAATTACGTATAAAAGCGGAAAATCGTCGAAGATCGGCGTTAATGGGATGCTGTGGAAATCGGATGAGCGAAGATCAAGCCGCGTAAAGTCTCATTAAATTATGAACAACGCGATTCTCTCTCTCTCTCTCCTCGTTTGGATGGGTGGAACGCGATGAGCGTAATTAATATGATAAACATAATTCACGGTTCCGAGACTGGATCGCGCGCGCGCAGACTCTGCCTCTCGGCATATTCTAATTTTGCGAAACTTCAAAGTCCCGGAAAAAACAACGGGAGACGGGTCGTTGAATAAAATATTCGGAGTGCGTGTGCACGCGAGAATGGAGGTAACAAATGCCATGGGTCCATACCCGGGCCGACCCTTTGAATACACCGGGTGGTGCACGAAATGTGATCAGCTTAGATTATTCTGTTTCTAGTGCTACGATTGAAAATCTTTTTTAAATATGATATGGTTCAAAGAAAGCTTTAATATAATTGTAATGAATTTTTGATGATTCTAACAATTTTTATGATGACGAAAAAATATTTGTTACGATGCTTGCTGAATTCGTCTCAATATATGTTACAAGTATAAACAAATTAGAGATTTATTTATAGAAAATTGAAGGTGGCTTTGCAAACTATGAAAAAAATTGGTGAACAAAAACTAACCCTTTAGACCATGTTAAAAAAGAAAGAATGTTCAATCGGAGCATTAGTAATATACTCACGCTTCGTGGGTCACTCTGTATATCCACATGCGTGTGGTTACACATTATACGTATACGTAACGACCAAATTAACGATTTATTATGCCACGAGAGGTCTCCGGCGACTTTGTCGGTATGAACGAAAAAATAACTAAATTCCTCCGTGATTTAATTAAAACGATACCGAATTTCGCGTCGAGCCAATTTGCGTTAATCAAGTTTACGTTAGAACACAGATATACACCCTAGCGATAATAAAATATACGAACTAATAAATAACGCGAATCGAAGAATCATCCGAGGCGAGAAATAATAGTCGAAATGCCGCGACACATCGGATTAACGTTCGAACGGTGAACTCGGTCTCAATTTCCGTAGTTTCGATAAAAGCAAAAATGAATTTGTTCGAATAAAAGACGAAGGACGAACGGGATATTTATAACATGGAAACGACGATTCCATTTTATACTTACTTTTGTATAACGTATCTCGGTACATCGTTGGGGAAAAAAAAAAAACGCCTACGCTTCTTCTCGGTTGGACAAATTTTTTAAAAGCTCCCGCGTCGCTTTTCACGGTTACCTTTCATTAGAGATGGTTCTGAACATTTTCACGAGACGACAAGGAAGATGGTATTCGTTGGAGACATTTTCCGGTAGTAGTACGAGCAAGACGAACTTTTAATTTCCGCGTTAGAGGCTTGCCGAGTAAGGGGATATTCTTTATTACTCTCTGTCCGCCTCTCTCGCTCTCTTTTGGTCCCTTCATCGTTCTATCTCTCTCTCTCATTTTCACGGACAGTTTCGAAAGTCCAAACGTGCTCGTGGTTCGTCGAGGAGTTTGGGGTCGGAGGGCTAAGGCTCGCAAGGCACTCGCGGCTCGCAAAGAGGGGTTAATCACGCCTTTGGAGAAATGCTTACGCTCGATGGACCGCGTGGCATCGTCTCTCTCTCTTCATCTTTTCACCATCCTTCTTATTCCAACCAGTATCCCCCCATGGTATTACTCGAACCAACCTAAACTTTGATAACTCGCAAACTTTTTTTTTTTCTAAAACCGATCTAAGATTAAGAGCAAGAAGGAAAATGGTCTTGTTTGGGATGAAAATCGATATCTTTAAATTAGATTCACTTCCAGTTCGTGTTGTCCGTGCGTAATGGGTTTCTTATGTACGATTTGCTTTGTGATTTACGTTGGAAGGATCCGGTGCTTACCGAGGATACATACTCGTTACGAAACCGCGAAGATGGCACAAGGGATAGAAGAAACTTGATCGTTCTCGAAAGAAGGATGAACGGCAAAACTGTTTAAATTCTTTCTTTCCTGTTTTCTTCTTAAACGTAAAAGATAGCAAGAAAACGGTATCGTTCGAACGAGGTAGCAACTCGTTGACATCCGCGGTACTCGCTTGAACCCACACGCGGCCATTGTCATCTCTTTTCTCGAGCGAACACCGCGGGCAATACCTCTATGCATCTTCCGTTTTACTCGATGGACTCGCATCTCGTCATTTCCTTCTTTCCTCGTCACTTTTCCCGAGGCTTCTTCTCTCTTTTACCGTCTATCCATCTTTCTTTTTATTCTACACACTAGAGAGAGGTTTCTTCGACGCACGTACACACCAACTTCCTCCGGTTTACGATAGAGGAATATTTTCTCTCTTTCTTTCTCTCGATTCCCAAGCTCTTTCGCCCTTTTTCTCCATCTCGTTAACCTCTTCCCGTCTCTCGATCTTCTCCTAGATCGATTTTCCTCGTTCTCGCGCATTGAAACTTATTCCTACCTTCTCTCTTTTCAGCTTTTTGCAAGAACGAGATCTTGGTAGTACCTTTCTTCCCCTAAAGCGAGATAATCGTGATTCCGTTTGAAAAAAAAAAAGAGAATATTATTTTTCAGTCTTCCAGCTAATACTCGAAGGTGAAGTTAGTTCTTTTTAAATTCGCGTCCGTCGATTACTCCTTCGAGTACGTACAAATTCGTAAAAGTTTCAGCGGCCACTGTCCGAAAGTTTTCTTCATAATCCCGCCATAATTCGTAGTCGCGTGCACCGGTCCTCGCTTTACTCTTTCTATCTGTTCTACCCTCTTTTTCTCTACCCCCTTCTCGCGTTATAACTCTTCTTTCTTTTTTCTTCCTGCACTTTCTAGACCACCTGCACTTCCTCCTCTGCCTTTTTTCCTCTTCTTTCCATCAAGTTCGTACGCCATCGAAACTAACCGTTCTAGATTTCACGAGCCCGAACGGTTTCATTTACAGTCGGCCAAGTTTTCCTGGTCCTTCGATTCCGGCCGGCCAACCTGCCTTCCCTCCTTCTTCATTCACCTCATCCTCCTCAACTTTTTCAACCCGTTCTCCCCCTCCTTCTTCCATTGGCCGGACCGCTTGGTAAACTACCGAGACGGAATGTAATCTCTATTCCGGAAAGCGACTAAAAGAGGTTTCTTATAGTTCGTCGATTTTCCTGATTCTCGACGGAAGAAGCCAAACGCAGCCGGTGTCCACGCGATCGGAAATCGATCTTGCGAAAAGTAACGGAGAAGAACCGAAATACGAGCTTTCCCCCCACTGTATTATTACCTATCTCGCTATCGTCATTTTTTTAATAGGACTACTCTCCCGGAAAGTAACTCCGGAGGAGATTTAAAAGTAGTAGTAATTATCGAACTAATTCGTGAATGCGTTAGCCGAGATTCGTACGCTCGATCGAAACTCTTCCACGATTCCATGATTATTCGATCGACGTTACTTGGGTAAGACCGACCAACGGTACCACCACTGTGCTACCATTACAGAGAGAGTCTCAGTGAATTAAATTTTAAACGTCGACTAAATTAGAGACAAAAGTTCCGAAGGCTCGATCGTTGAATTTCAACGTAGCCATGCTGCGGTCGATCCGCTTGAATTTTCAAACGATCGTGGAATACGTTAGTCTTTACAGCAAAGCTTCTCATCGAATATCTTTATTCCGATTTTCGGAAAGTATCGGCTTTCAAAGTTCTCGGTAGAGTTTGTTTCAACGTTAGGGACCGAGTCCTTATTCTTTTTCTCGACGTCTTTCAAATCCCATCGGGTATTTAGATCACTGCGACCCTTCCAAACTCCCAACGTCGAGAATTATCTTGAGATATCTATATCGCGACACGTAGAAAAGGGCTTCCTTGGGAAACTTCCATAGGCAATATATCAGAAAAGGTTGCGATCTGTCAAGGCTCTATATCCACGATATTCAGGAAAGTTCAGTTCGGTTCTCGCGCAAGCTCGCAAGCTAGCTTGCCACGAGGTATATTTATGATCAATTTGTTCGCTTGGAAGGAAAGAAAGGAATGAATGACGGTTAGAGGGGGGTCTTAGGACTTTGGCCGATATATCATCCTTTTAAAGTATCGTTTAAAAGAATACTCGTTATTAGCAACAGGATATCGCTCGTTGGTATTTTCCTAGCTCAAAGTTACTAAACTTTCTGAGTTCAACGCCATGTTATACAACGTTGAAATAATGTTAACCATGTTTCATATTCTTTTGTCAGATTTGATCAAATTTTTTCATACATTTTACGCGTATCCTCTTACGAACGAATTAAGGCCGATGTTACAAAGTAAAATTTTCCGTTATTTCTCGAATGAAATACGCGTTATATATTTTTTGTTCGAAAAAAAGAGCCAAAGGGGGTTGGAACTAAATGGAAAAATCTTCTCTCCAAACGATCCAGTTATTATCGAAGGCGGATTATGGCGCGGAAGAATGGTACGACGTTCGTTCCTCTCTCCCTCCCTTTTGGCTATATCTCTCCAACGGTAGAAACAACGAAAATTACACGCTTTTGCTCGATTTAGGAAGCTTAACGAGCCTGCAGATAAAGAGAGGGAGAGAAAGGGTTGTGGACACTCGGAGCTTTCTCTCGCCGTTTTCCATCCGACCGGATCCATTTTTGTCCCGGTCGATGCGCCAGGAAATTGAGTCCTTTTTTACCCTCCCTTCCACGCACTCTTCCCCCTTTTTTTTTTTTTTTACTTTTTTATCGAGCTAGGGGGTGGTGGAAAATCAAGCGTGCTCGGGCGACCACCGAAATATGTTACGCACTCGGTCGTATTTCGGACGAAATTAATCCAGTCGATGATGCTACCGATAAAATCCTTCGACTGGGCGCGAATCGCTTTGTGCGGAGCCTCCCGTCATTTCGCCATCACCGGAGGCTTTCGAATAAAGCTTGCAGTTTTTTAACAAAAAAAAGGAACGTGCACAACGTTCGGAAATCAGACAATCTTTTTTCTCGCATCGTCGGAGCCTTGAGTTTCCCACGCAACTTTTGTTCCCGAGATCTCGAATATCGCGTACACACCTGTGGTGATACATGTACTACAGTGTTTCTCGCTTTCTCTAAACGCAAAATCGCGAGTCTCGTCTTCTCGATGGCGAGCAGGATGGTATACCAGTGTCGTCGATAAGAGTCGGTCGCGCCTCTCGAACGTATTTCGAGTCGAAAGCATCGAAAGGCTCTTTGCGGATATTGCTGCGAGGTACTTAAGATATTGCTAGAGAAAGAATGTATGTCTGTGTGTGGGAAGCTTCGACGAATGATATAACTCTCGAAGGAAATCGATGACATTTGCCGTACATCTGTGTCTTTTAACGTTAATGTAAGTGTCTTAGAGATACCTCGACGAGAGTATCGAGCTGATTGTCTTTTAAATAAAGTGCAGCGATCTTCCATTCATTTCACTTATTTCATTATACGTTTCGTCGTGATCATAGTCTTATATCAAAATAAAAAGTCACGACTTTGATCATTTGAATGATTTTCGAATCGAAATATAAAAAAAAGAGGTTCATGAATTCGTCAAAGTCATAATAATTTGAAATTCGAGTCGAAAGGAACGAGTCAATTATTAAAATCATTTTTAATAAAAGATGAACAATTTCGAAGCTAGTAATTAGCTGCTCCACAAGTTTCCTACCCTTACCTGTCATCCTATAAATCGTCTGGAGCCACGAAGCTCCGCCCACCATTGGCCAGCTGGCCATGAAAAATGTATAGAGACTTTTATACCATGGCTCGTACAAAGCTCTCTCGCGATCTTTTGAATTCGAAATTGCCAGGCACGATTTTGAAATGATAGCTCGACCTATCGATCATCGATTCGATCGTATACGGGATTCGACGGTTCGTTTATCGAGATTGGGAAGCTTTTTTGGAAATTTGTGGTAACAGAAATTGATCTTCACGGTTAGTTTATTTTAAAACAGAATGTTTTTAGAGACGATAACGTTGCCGGGTCACGGAATTCATTAAAAATTTATATGGTTTCTTTTATCTTTTACGAGTATAAATATTGCGGGGAAAAATAAAAAACGGTACTTTTCGATGATTAATTAACGAGTGAATATCGTACTTGTTAAAGTGATAATATTAAACGAAATTTTTTTTTTTTTTTTTTTTTAATTAGTTTCTTTGCTACGGTTTATTTCGTTCGTTTACAAGGATCTATCGATCGAAAAACACTCGGTCGAGAAGATCTCGCTCGAACGTAGCACCAAAGTACTTATATAGATCGTGGCTAAAACTGGCAGAGTAGGCAAATTCGATAAAGCACCTCGGATCGGGCACGTTCTCTCTCTCTTTTTCTCTTCCGTTCGTAACACGGATAGTGGTACACGAGCGCACACCAATACGTATCTACGTATGTACACGAGCACGTCACTGTTGGTTTTACGTCGCTCACATTGTTTTTCAGTACGAAGTAGCGGTTCTCAAATAAAAGTGCATCGCGGTTTCGATGACTTTTTTATTTTCGCTCCTCTCTATCGAGAGCCGCTGCCAAAATAATCGTTCGCCCGCTTTTCTACGGCCTTTTTTCAATGTTTCCCTACTTTTTTTCGTTGTTACCTTTTTATTGTCCAACTCGAGAGATCGTTCGCTGGTCTTTTCCACACTCCGAACACACAACGCTTCGACGTCGCGATTCGACACGTAACTATACGCTTTAGGGGTCTGGATAGAATACGCGAAGAACGGGTCTGTATTTTTTCGACGAAATTTCTTTTTAACGTGTACGTAAAATTTACTATTTACCATATCTCTTGACTGAGAACAATCGTACTTTACAGATTCAATTTGAAGCTTAAATTTCCCAGATTTTTTTTTCTACAACTTTTTACACCCACTCAGAAAATGATCACGAATCAATTTCGTGGAAGTCTCGAGATTAACTCAACGAGCATAATATCTAATACTTAACCACTTTACGCGTATGCCACGTATACTTTACCTCCCCTTATTCTCTCTCTCTCTCTTTTTCTCGGAAAATCAAAGAACGTGGCTCGCAGCAAGGTGGCAGCTGGTCGGCGCGAGCAGCTGATTAGCGTTCTCGAGAGTTCCTACCAGGGGGAAAATTATAGGCGCCGTTTGCGAAAAGAAGGTGCACGCGAAGTAGCTGAGAAAAAAAAGCAAGGTCGCGAGGTCTCTCCCTTTTTCTCAGCATCCTTCGGTTGGTCCAGCCTAATCGACCGCATCCGTTCGAGTCCACCTTGAATTCCTTCAACAGTTCGAAAATAAAACGGAAAGGGAGATGGTAGATATCCCGGTAGGACGTAAACGATATATCGCATTTCTTTATCGTTACTACTTTCACAAACGACAGCCACGTAACTTTCGCTTTTTATCTCGGTAAGGCACGTCCTTCGCGGTAAACCAGAACGCGTAATCCTCGACTTCTACCTTTTAGTTTTCTTTCCTTTTTATTATTCTTCTTCTTACTTCATCGGATGGGTGTTGAATGTATCGAGTGTTCTGGTTTGAAAGACGTGCGTCATACGAGAACTCTCTAATCTTCCTTCGATCGAAGTACTTCTACGCCACATTTTCGATTTTATCTTTGTTTCAGCTCGATTTTGATAATTTTTTCATCTTCCCAATGCTATTAAAATAATATCGAGACGAAGATTAAAATATGATAAAAATGTTGAACATTTTGTAATATACAGTTTTAATGTCAGAGTTTGTGTTATTACATTCTCCGTCTCTTTCCAACTGTCTCGTATTCACAGTGCACTTTACTCTATCAATCTTTCCCGTCTATTATAACTTCTGTAGTTCGCGATGCTTACTGTTAGGGTGAAAGAGGGTCGTAGTACTCCGAAACTATAATAAATCGTTTCCCTCGTACACCACGTTTCCACGTCTTCCACCACCTTCGCGTCATCCTTCTCCTTCCAAGAGAGGATCTTTCGCTAGAGTTTCGTTCCGGGGGTGTAAGTGCGAAGGATAAGCCCCGGCGACGCCTTTATTATCGTCCTTGAAAACGAATTAATCGCATCGTTTCACGGCTTTCGCCTTTCTCTCCTTCCTCCTTATTACTTCGCGCTCGTAAAGCGTTATAATTTATAATTCTTTCATCCTGCTTCTCCATCACCCAGGCTTCTTTATTCGTTAACCTTCCCTTATCCTTTTTTTCTGGAAAATTAAGTTCGAGGTTTCGACGAAAAGTTTTCTACAAAGATTGGACATCTTGGATCGTTGATTTTATTCGGGGAATTAAAAAGAAATCTTTAAACCTTGTCTCGGTCGCAACTGTTGCCCTCTGTTTTAACAATTATCCAATGTACCGATGTACAGGGTGTCAAAAAATGTTTTGTCTTAACTACCATAATTGGATTCTACATTTTCAAATAGTTGGAAATCTGCTAAAGAAACAACGTACATAATTGACCTTGACCTCGAAAATCAGGGTTAGATTTTTGTTTAACTATATAAAGTTCTACTCTACCTTGGGACCATATATCCCAAAGCAACCCTTTGGTCAGAAATTTATGTTGAAATATTGTCATTTGCAAAATGGATTTTGTGTTGTACAGCTCCATATATTGAACTTAACTAATGTAGGGTAAGGTCACTCAAGTCGTTCTGTATTTGGAGTCTTTTTTTTAATTTAGATTAATTTATATGACAACACAAAGATTTTTTCAGAGTCGTTCTAATAAATAAAAACAATATTTACACTAGAATCGAATAAATACTCATTGTTATGCAGGATTTTTCTTAGGGGGTACGACTTAAGCAATCTATATCACGTGTGACAAATTATTGTCCAATTTATGGTAACCAAGAATTTTTGGAAAGATAGTTGAAAAACAGCCAAGTTTCCATTATCGGCCGAACGTGAGTTATCTCAATTAACGTAGCCGCCATCTTGTTCGGTAAAACGGTCAAACAAATGTCGCCTTCGGTAGGTAGGTAAGAAGCTTTCCCGTCGAGCGATAGTCGTGACTAATCGCCGTGTCGTTTTCCACGGAACGAAGAAACTCCGAAGGAGGGGGTGTTCTCCCCCACCCGCTATACCATCCAGCTACGGCTTAATGCCACGATATTTCTCAGGTTTTACCGAAAGTTCGCTTAATTTGTCTCCGAACAAGTTCCGGCAAACTCTCTTTCCACCCTCTCTCTCTTTTTCAACATTCGAGCGCATCGTTTGATCGACTAATTTTCGTCTCCTCCAGGCGATCATTCCTTCCGATCATCACTACCACCCCATACCATCTTTTCTACCCATCGACCCCTTTATCTCTCTCTCTCTCGTCATCTTCCCCACGAAGTCCTCGGCTAGGTAATGTATTTTTAATCCTCACGAGCGGCACGTCGGCGAAAAACTTTGTGCTACTCCATACTCCCTTCTACCCTGGCTTCTTCGTTCTCATCCTCGCGTCTTAATTCGATCAACTTTTTAATCCGAATCGCTTACGATACCACGGAGAATCCTTCGAAGGAAGGAAGTCAACCTTTGGCCTTCTTCGTCCAGGGCAACACTCCGGAGGCACCCCTAAGGATGCTTTTCAGGATAGAGGAATCTTCTCGGGGGGTCGTTCGGAAAATTGGAAAATTCTTTGAGTCTGGGTTCCATCGGCTTTCCGAGGGTTATGACGGCTTGGCCGAGAAGAGATGGAAGGAGGGTGGTAGAGGCTCGCCAAGTGGTAGAAGGAAGATGAGTAGAAAGAGGCAGGAAAGATCAGCCGGTTCGAGTATAGTTGGCCGAGTTGCTGCAGGCGCCTCTCTTCTCGCTTAGAAGGTTCTCTCGTTATCCGAAAAGCAAACTTCTTCTTCTCGATGAGGAGGACGATGAGCGAGGCGATAAGGAAAGTTCGTCTTTGGTAGAGAGGGAAGGCGGTGGTCCTGCTTTCGAGATAAGGTGGATATCGAACGAAGCTGGCTCACAAAGCCAAAGGCTTTTCGTGTTTCTCTCTCGTTTCTTCTACCTTTCTCGTCATGGTTCTATCGTGTAGCTCGTTAATGGTAACCTGGCAAGGACAGTTCGATCGAGCGAAGAAAAGACCAGTCGAGAATGAAGGGACAGGTGTTTATCGTCGTTCGGTCTATTCGAGTCTATATCGAGTAACGCTACCAATCGCGAACGTTCACGAGAATCTAAGTAAGGATCTAAGTAAGTAAAGAAAGTTGGCGCGTGGAACGACAAGGAGAACGTTCGATCTACCTCGAGAACAAGGAAACGCTTCGTCGTCGTCCGTGAGAATTTCCTCGTCATTCTTGCCAAACTTTCTTGAGATTAAATCATTCATCGAGATCAGGAAATGGAAGATCTTCGACCGAATCAGCTGCAAATATTCTTTCTTCTTTGATTTATTATCAATTCGTTGAACAAAGTTTTACGAATAAAAATAACCCAAGCGTATATTATTTGACACGATATACCTATTTTATAAGATTTATTTAAACGGGTACTGGCACATTTCGCCTACGATAACAAGTGAGAACACGATTGCACGGTTTGATGATCGAGTCCAAGCTTCCTTCATGGCACTTAGCTGCCCACTGCCCACGACGCGTCTATCGCGTGCGGATCTTGACACCCAACGGGTCTCCCTAGCTCGTACCCGCTCTCTGTGACTAATTTAATCGCTTTCCATAATTTCAAGCGCGCTCGCCGTGAAAACGAGTCCCCCCACTCTCTCCTAAGACCGTCTTTTTACTTAGCGTGCAAATTCTCTCGCGTCCTATCCAGCAAGAAAATCGAAAATTTTGTTCCTCGAGATAATGACGATAATAATTATAATTATTCTTTCGATTTCCTTAAATTAGAAATCCCAACCCCCTTTCGCGGGGTTCGTGTCGCGTTCAATCAAAATGCTGATTTACCATTTCGTTCCATAGCGAATGAAAGTTAAACCAAAAGTTGAAATCGAGATCTCGCTCGATTATATTCATAGTTTTTAATTATTATTCTCGTTGGAGAAGGGTTCGGTTGGATTTAATTGAATTTTCTTCGAAGCTTTTCCGGTGAAAAGTTCTAAGGTGATCCAACGGAAGGTTGCTCCTCGACATTTTCCTATGAAACGTGATCTCGAAGGTCGAGCCCTTTTTGTCCTTTCTCTAGCATGACTTCTCATCTTATGCAATATGTATCGTCCGGTCGGTCGGCCCGCTGGAATTCGAGCGGTCGCGGTAAAAACTTTTACCGGGCACAATGAGAGGCTCGTTTCCCTCGTTACCGTCATACCCGACCGTCCTTTTTGTCCCCTCGACTAATTAAAGCTACTTAACTCGTTTAGCTCGGAGCAACGTTAATAAGTTATTGTTTCGTGCGATTACGAGGGAAGCCACAACGATATTCCCGCTCGGGCCGTTATGTTTCCTTTTTGTCTTCTCTCTCTCTTTTCGCACGGAATCAAGGGCGTTAGAACGAACGAGCGTAATTCGTACGAAAAAGGGTCAAGGAGTCCTTTATTGGAACAAGAAATGGTTCATCGACATGCTTGGGCTATCTCTGCGAGAAACAAAGAGAGTAGGGAGAGTCGCGTTATATAAAGTTTCAACGCACGAAACCTTTGCAAGAAGATTTTACTCGAGATATAAAGGACCAGAGTAATATGGAGAACGGAGATAATGCACGAAGAGTATTATCAAGATATTATAAACGTCTCGTGGATCGAGCTAAATTTTGCCGAGGAGTAGCTACGCTTGGATGAGGAAGATTGGAAGGAACTTTAATAACCGATACAACTATATATGCTGTTGAGTTCTCTTGCCGAAGAAGAAGTAGTAGTCCCTCTATTGAGAAACACGAGCTAAGATAGAAAGTACTCTCTCGCTACGAGACTCTTTAAGAAGGTTAAGATTATAATATCGATCGGTTCCTTGCTAGAAAGAGAGGGTGGGAGAGAATGGGTAAAGCGAGGGTGTATTCATGACAGTCACTTTGCGTTGTAACCTTCCCGCACGACTACCTAATAAAGTAGGTACGAAGTGGCCGTTACGGCTTCCTTCCGGAAAGCGATCTTCCGCCGGCGACATCGGCTCTCTCTGTCGATGAAACACCACCACCACCATTGCCACCTGGAACGACTTATCCTCCCCTTCGTTCGAACGACTTTAATACGTCTTTGCTCGACGAAACTCCTACGGATATATTAAGCTTTTGTGGTCCGAGCTCGTATTTGACGGTCCGCTGGGTTCAATGTACATTTATGTACTTGGGTATTTGGGTCTTTCGTAGTTTGGTACTGCAGAGTATATGACTGGTACTGTATTTGGTACGAGTTAAATGTTAATGAAGAAGGGTTGGTTTTTGTTAGGAATTATAATTCTTTAATCCTTGGGTCAGGTATCTTTTATATGTATAGTGGGTGAGTCAACTAAGATAATCAACTTTGACAGTTTTGGAGAAATGTTTAAAGTTCTTTAGTTTTTTATGATTTACTTTGACAGGACTATTAGGTTAGCTTGTTTTAGATGATTCTAAACATCTTAAGAAATTGTATTACCTTATGTAAAACTGTGTCATCATTAATGTTTAGGATTTCCAGCAAAATCTCTGACGAATCCAACTCAAAGTAAATGTAATTTTTTGTTTTTCATCAACATAAATTACGTTTCGTTACTTTCAAGTTTCCAGCTGGACAGGACTGGTCAGAAACGAAGTACAAGTAGCAAAGTCATTAAACGTGACTTAACTCATAATTAAACGAACGGCAAGCGGAAAATGCGAGCAGCTTGACTTTCTTACCTTGAGATGAGAGAAAAACTGCTTCGTGTCTTCCTCCTTGTAAGATGGCACGTTTCTCGCTACCACTTCCTTTCTTCCTCATCTTTATATCTTTTTCTTGCAAAATTTTACGCCTCCAGGTCGATCGGACTTTGAGAAGCCATCGGCTTTGTTGTTTAACGAGAAAAAGTCGCGCGAGCTAGCGAATTCATCGCGCTTGAACTAACGCGTATTCTCTATGCCCGTCCACGCGAGTTTTCCACCAGCGAATCTATCGTGACGCCACGGAATGGGATAACAATAACGACGTTAGGTAAAGATTTTTGCGTCGTTGACGTTTCGCATCAAGTTTCTTCTATGCTTGTAGATGTTCGAACGTTTCTTACTTATTCTTCAATCCTGATCTCGTCTATATTTTATAATCTCGAAGAATAAGTGATAGATTGAAGTTGCTTCCGAATTTAAATTGAAGATAAATTTGGATAATTTATTGGACCCAATATGTTCCAAAAAATAATATATTCGAGTTGCTGATAGATGAATGCCAAGTGCCATTCGACATAGTATTGTCAATAAAATCAGTCTTGTCGAGTTACACTCAAAATTATAAAAAAATATTGCTGAACAGAACATTCTCTACGTTGGTAAGAAATAGGTCAAATATCACCCACACGGTATCCTACAAAATAAAAATATATTAAATGATTTGCAAAAATCTAACTAGACTTTTTCAAGGTTGGAACCCACGCGAACGTAATTTTGAAATACCAGGTGATCCTAAAAAATGAAAGTACGAGTCACCCATAGGATTCTAAATACATTCTCAAGGTCAAACGTCTACAACCGTCTAAATCTTCTCGCGCAACAGTCGGAGAAAAAGAAAAATAGGGTGTCTCTCCTCCCTCCCTCGTTCTCCCCCGTTTTTCGTGCCGAGGGCGAGTTACTCGTAATGGATGGCTCGAAGGCACTAAACCGCTTTCACGATGCTCGCCAACGAGTACCGTTTTGCGGCGGTAAGTCAATTTCGCGACACGGTTTACATAGAAGGAAAAACTTCCTTGAGGTAGGCGAAGTCGTTAGTCGAGTCGCGCCTGCCCGCGGCTCGTTTCTAACTCGAGAAGAAAAAATATTACGAAGCGACGAGACGAGTAGGAAGAAGACGAAAACGAGTACTCGTCTTTACTACTCTTTGCTACTCGTATTTAACTCGTCCTTCCTCTCTTTCTACTCGACCTGCCTTCGACTCGTCGCTTATCGACGTACCTACTCGGACGTAATTTCTTTCGACACCACTGACCGGCTTTACTCCTCGAGAAGAGATCTCGCGAACGAGTATTTAATCCTTACACCTTTGGATCGGAGAAACGGGTTTAACGTTGGAACGTTTACGTGTTCTTTACACGGACAAAGAGAAAAATACATTTTGGGCCGATTAGAAACAGCTTTTGGAGTATGATATTTAACCCTTTGCCTTATAATATCGTGCGAGACTCGTGATATAAATTTCGAGATGAAGATAAAAAGCACGAGTCAAACTCATGGTTTAACACTTAACCTACCGACGATAAACACATACTTTTTTTCATCACAATTCTTTATTTCACAAATACTTCTACAAAAATATACTTTTTGCTGCTATTAATAAATAATATTGAATAAAGAAAATTAATAACAATTATTTATGAAAGTACCTTTATTATTAGGATAATCGAGAAATAAAAAACATGTAACCGGTCAAATTGACCGGCTTGGTAAGTTTAGTGTTAATTGTTACAAGTTTATTTATTTTTTTCTTGGTTTTTTAGTGTTAGTCTCTGTTAGGACAAGCTTGTGATTCATTTTTTCTACATTTGTAATATTAATTTGATTGAATGTCGAATTAAATCATAAGGCAAGGGGTTAAGAAATAAGCGATTGTATGTTTTTTGTGAGAAACTCTTTAAAAATATTTCTTATTTCTACACGTGTTCTCAACGAAAGACCACCATAGTCAATTTCTTCGTAGTTTCTATTCGTTTCTACTTTCAAAGTGAAAATGTTATTCCCCACGTTCCTTATTTGTCTCGCACGCGGATGTTGCAAATAGGTTTCGAATTGGTCGTGCGTATTCCTCGATATAGAGTAAATCTAGGCACAAAGGCCGTCGAGTGTCTGTGTGCCAAAGAGAGAGAGAAGCACACGAACTTCGAGGTCTTCCTCTTTGCGAGGCATCGTTATGGAAATATTTTCCTGCCGCTTTTTAAAACGCGTTCGTTCACGCGAGAATTCATTCTTCCACGCACGTCCCTTTCATCACGCACTCGTTCGCGCGAAGGAAGCTACTCGAAAATTACCTTTACCCATCGCCTTTTTTTTTCTTTTCTCTTTTTTTTTTTTTAAAGCACGTGATCAATTGTCTCTTTTTTTGCTCCGTACACCGCGAAACGTCATTATTTTTTGGTGTAACTTCTGCGAAAAGGGGCGTAAAGGAATCCATTTGATTTCATTTCTCTTCAATGATTTTCATACAATTCTATAATTGAAATACGAACGATAATAACGTGTCATTTTCTGCAATAAGTAATCTTTATTAATAAAATACGTAGGACATCGTGTCGTTGCTCGTATGTCATGTACGAAACGAGTGGTGGGGGTAAAGCAGCCTATACGAGCGAGGTCCTGCCGTATTACCCGATCAGTGTCGTATCAATAAACCGTATTATAATCGTTTTACATATGTTTCTATTTTATCCTCTCGCTAGCAGTAAAACGTAGTAGTAGTAGTAATTAATTATCACTTAATCTCCTGTTCCACCGCTTTTCATCGTTCGCAATTTTCGTCGGTCGCGCATTTAGTTAATGACCCATGCTAATTATTATTACTCCGGTAGATAATCGACCAGGAAAGTATATACATATATTGTACATATATGTAGATACATACATTTATATATATATATGTATTTCGATCGCGTTAATCCTAAATGGCGCGACGATATTTTCATCGGAGCCCAGACACAAATTTTCGAGCGTACGCATTTAATAAACGCCGCTTCAAACGGATTATGCGCTGTAATTTTCGTCTGTATCGAAAACGTCAGTGTGAGGGACTTGTTCAATTGCGTATAAAAAAAAAAAAAAAGCAAATGAATAAGCTCGCGCGATTTCCGTTTAAATCCGAAACGTGGCTCGTTTTTCAACCGGTCGTATATTTCAAAATTCCCACGGATTTTTTCAAAATGTCGCTTAACGATTCGTCATACGAGCATGGTTCCTTCGATCTTTATTTTTCCTTTCATCACTTTTTTAAATCTCTTGGATTCCTCCACTTAAAATTACATCCGTTGGTACGAAGGTACTAATGGGAAGGAACAGCGAGAGATACGTCATTAGTTGAAGAAAAAGAGGAAAAAAAAAAGGAAATATAACTGGTGCAACGGTACGCGAACAGGGAGGTTCGCTACGCTCGATTTGAAAATTACTATCGTTTCGCATCGTTACTTCCAATGCGGTGGTGGTACCCGCGTATAGAAAAATGTATTCGTTACTGCCGAATAAATAGACGTACGTGTGTATCCACGTATGGTCACATACATTATATATGTATATGCATAGGTTGAAACACATGGAACGTACGTGTGGCGAGTGTATACGTCCGTTTGGCCGGTTTCGCGTTTATTCGGTACACCCAAATTACACTTGGCGAGGATAAAACAAATATTTATGTGCTTCGAATAACATTGTTTCGTGAGATAGACAAAGGGAAAGAGCAAAAGAGAGAGAAAAATAGAAGAAGATAGAGACATTTGTGAGAAGGAAGATTACGCTCGTCTCCGTTTTGCGATCAAGCTTTTACCAACTCGCGAACATTTTGTCTCGTGTCTTCAACTGCAACCCAATCTCTCTCTCTCTCTCATTTTCTCTCTATGCATTCTCTTTATCTCTTCCTTTGTCTCCGCAAACTCTCCACAGGGTATTCGTGCGGCTGATAGCTCTCCGATAACGGCTGACAGCGTCGAAAAGTCTTCGAAGATGCGAAACGACTTTGTAAGCTTCGTGAAATACTCTCTTACGTATGGCAGTCGCGTGGCGAGAACAGGCCAGCAAACTTTTTACTCGACGATTGGGACATGATAAAGACGATCCGAAAACTTTTTATCGAGAAACGTGGATCGAAACAAATTTCTAATCCTAAAATTGATTACCCAATCGTTTACTTACCATTGGATTATTATTATCCTGAACCTACTAGAATGGACTATTTATAGAAAAAAAATTATTACAAAACGTAAAGATCAACTACGGAACATAGGCCGTGCGTGGGATAGTCTCGAAAGCTCGAGAGTAGAAAGAGACAAGGATAGAGAAACTCGCTTAACGACCAGGAGGGTACAATGAATATTATGACTTTAACTTGTGCGCCGGGGCTCTTCGATGCTCGGAAGAAGCTTTACCAAAACTATTCCAACTCTCTCTCTTTACAGGAGAAGGAGGAATAGCAAAAGAGCTAGAGAGTGAAACAGAGATAGAAAGAGAGAGAAGGTATAGCAGTAGAAAGGTAAGGGTCGGTAGGTGAAGCTTTCGGCGAAGCACAGCCCGCGGGCCTAATGACTCCGGCCACTCAGAGAATACACTAATTACCGTGGAAGCGTTCCGTACACGCTTCCGGGAGGCAAGCATTGTGCTCATCCGCTCTCTCTCTCACGAGCTCGCGCGCGCGAGCTTTCTATGCTTGAAGCTGGAGATATTAGGACCGAGAAGTCGTGGCATGTCCTCGTGCAACTGGCGTGTACCCTGTAAACCAGTTCTCTCTCTTTCTCTAGCAACGTTCTCGTCAACGACATCGCCGTAGATTCTAAACCGTCGAGTGGTAGCTTTCCGCTGAATTTCGCTCTCTGGTTTACCGACGAAAGACGACTTTCCTCGCGCCTAATTGTAAGCGGGGCGGCGGAGGTCGCGAGAGGAAAGGTAACGATTTCGCGCTAACTCGCGGATATTCATGCTTCGCACGACCTTACCTTCCTTTTTGCCTTGATTTTACGTTGTTGGGAAGGCGAGAAGATGATAAAATGTCTTAGCTTTAAGGGTTTAGTGAGATCAGGTTTCTGGTTGGGATCGTCGATACTCGCTAGGTCTAAGTCGGTCAGTGATACACGTACTTGTAAATGCTATGCTTATATATATTCAGGGTGTCTCATACTAAAGGATCCAACCGAAAACTACAGGTGTACAGTAATGATTCCAGTCGAAAAGGTTAATACCATTTTTCGAAATTCGGCTTCGTTAATGTGGTAGTAATTAAGCAGTAGAAGGAGGAGGAATCAATAACAATATCGAGTTCAAGGGGAACGTCTTTACCCTACGATTGCTTCTGTTCTCCGTGATTGGTCAATCTTTATTAGGTAATAACTCGTAAACTAGGCTGAATTTCGTAAAAGTTTATTAGACTTTTCGACTAAAGTAATACTCGTGCACATGTAATTTTTGGCTGTAAAAGTTCAAACCGGACACCCTATATACAAGATGTTCCACGTTAACGTAGTCACTTCAATATCTCATTTATTTGTTATTACATAACAAATAATGTTGTTTTTCTTTGAAGGTCATTTCTCCTGAAATTTTCAAGGTCACCGAGATATAAGTAACTAAAGATATTTAGGTGAACCACCCTGTATATATGGCTAGAGAGGAAATAATAGACAGAGGTATTTTTCAGGGTAATTAGGATCCTCGGTAACGCTTTAACGAGCTCCCGATACTTTTAGCCAAGTTTCTAAGTGATCGATACACACGTACGAGCCGACACCTGCCTACGATGCACGTACGAACGAATTGGTATAATACGTATAGAAACGTATACGTATCCATTCGTTGTAGGTCGCCCGCGGTGCTGTACAAATTGCGCACCGACCGCGCCTCGATCGAAGAAAATGGCGGGACAATTGCGAACCGAGCACATTCATCGTTCTCTTGGGTCGTCTCCGCGGCCAAGGACATACTCGAGTTTCTCAAACCAATGATATACGTTCGCTCTCGAACGTTCGAACGACAAGCTTTCGTTCTATCATCTCCCTGTCTTTCTCTTTACTTCTATCCACTCGAGCGATCGTGCACAAAGTCACAAGCAAAGTTCTCCAACAGGCAAGCACGTAACGATGAATGAACCTCGAACCTGTTTCGCGACTTGGAAAAGACAGAAAAAGACGGTTGCTCGCTCGCTTGGTAAACCAGAAGAACAACTTTCCGGTTAGGCTTCGATCTAATGGCTAAGAATTTCAAATACGCCTTTTGCCGGCCTTTTCTACGCTTTGGACTCTACCTACCCCAGATCCTTCTTTTTCTCTCGTTTCTCTTCTTCTTCGGTTTGCTGCTACCTACTGCGAGCATAACGCAGCATCCATAAATCGGAAACAGCGAGCTTTGAACAATAGCTTCGGGAAAAGGGTCCATTCGACGTTCTCGAATCCTTCCGCTTTACACAATCTTCCGCGTTTTCTCTTTCCTCGTTGTTTTTGTTGTTGTTGTTCTTGTCTTCTTTTTTTTTTTGTAAACGACGCAACCGAATCGCAGCGGTTCTCATCATTTCGAAGATGACATTTTGTCAGGAATTCATTGTTTCTCGAGATAAAAGCGAAATAATCGAAAAAATTCGTATCCAATATTGAAAGAGGCTTTGGCGTGTCGGGTTCGCGATATTAGTAAATGAAATTAATATAAATATTCCGAGTAAATTGCACACGCTTTTTAGCTCGCTTTTCATTAATTTTAATCAGAGCTTCGTTTATTAATTAGTTACTTCATCACGGAGGTTTTTCATGTTTGAGGCGAAAATCTACACCGTATCCCGTTCGAAATTTATGAAAAAATTTGATGGTAAACATCCGTGTTTTTTTGCTCCGTCGTTCCTTCATACTCATCTCATACAATTAGCAATTAGATTAGATTCATCGAGCCGTGATACGATCTCCATGAATTTTGTTTTTTTTTTTTTTACCTTCAACCAACTAACCAACCAATCCAAGCACCGTTCCACAAAATCGAAAGGAAGCCGTGCCACCGTGAAACGGGTTTCGAAAATCCATCGAACCGTTTCGCGTAACGATGAATTTTCGAGATTTCGCGTGACGCTCGACATCGTTCACCCGGCGTATCGCAACTTCCCTGTACCACACACGTTTTACGTTCTCTATCTCTCTTCTCTCGTTTTGTTCAAATACCTCGGGAATATTGTCAACACCAATTTCAGTATGGAATTCGATCGAAAAGTGGATTATAATTAAAACGTTGGGAAGTAATCTCGATAAATGATCGAGCATTGATGCGTGTAACGGGATAATGAAGAGGAGTAGTCGACGTAATGATTTATGAATGTTAAATAATTATTTCCCGTGACGTTCGTCAAATTTTTTATTTAATTTTTGTTGGACGATGAAAGGTAGAAATTGCATCAAGTTTATTAAAAAAAAAAAAAAACCGACTTTAGCGGAAAAGTTAACCGCCAGCGACGTTTTCATGATTCACGCGTCTAATGCCACGTGGGTCTCGGTCAAAGGGCAAACTCGTGATCGCGGTGTACCACTACCCTGGCACACAATACACGGCAGACTAGTATCGTAGTTTCGCGAGCTGTGCATCCCGTTTTTTTTCGAACTTTACTCCAATATTACGAGCAACGGCAGCAAGAGCAGAAGCTATTGGATTCGCTCAAACGATCGTTCCTGCTTCGACCCGAGGGCAAAACGACTATAAAGGCGAAACGGGTAGTTCGTTGCCGTTGGTTGCTTCCTTTTTATAAAAAAGTGGGGAAACCAGTGAAAGACGAATTTTCGAATTTTCCTCGAATTTTCACGCCTCTCCCGAAAGGAGTGACAAAGCTATGCCCCATTTTTTTGTTGTTTCCTTCTAGTTTTCATACAAAACGAAAAAAAAAGGAGAACTTTTTTTCTCCGTCTAGAAACCAACACGTTCTCGCGTTTTAAAATGCGGAATGTTCGCTCGTCGCGGAAACAAAGCTTCTAATATCGAAAATATACCCCTCATAGAGAAAAAGAAAGAGATAGGAGGAGATAAAGGTTAATGGACCCGGGGCAAAGATAAAAGGACCGGACATTGCGACTGGGGTGGATATATAACAGCGAGGCCGCGTTTGAAAGGAATCCCAAAGCCGGATGAACCATATATAGCCTTTGACATTTTTTGATCGGATACTCGAAGGGGTAAAGAAGGACGAACCAAAAAATTCACAAAAATTCTATCCAAATCCCCTCCTGTAAAAAAACCCGTACTTATCGTCTACAACTTTCGTATTTTTCACCATTCAAATTCTATGATGATTTGCCGGAGTTCTAGGAATCGGGTTGTTAAATCTAATCTTTGGAAGTCCAAGAGTAGGGGAAGAGTGGCATGAAAGAGCCACTATCATTTACACAGTAGTTTTTGAACAAATGTTGGACGAGTTAATTACTGAAAAAACTAATAAACTGTTTGCTAGTTTAACTAGCAACCAGTGTTACTACTTAAAAACTATAATTCGTCCAACATTCGTTCGAAAACTACTGTGTAAATGATAGTGACTCTTCCCCTACCTAACAATTTCTACGTAAGCAACGTATAAGGTCCGTCGTAACAAACCTTTTCCCAAAACTATCCCTGTGAGAAAAGTATCGTGCTTAGGCACAAAATTCCACTCTCCATTTCAAAACAGACATTTACATTTTTGACACTTTTCTTCAAACTAGCTAGCATAATATTCATACCATAGCCAATCAAAGCGAAATTGTTACAACCCAATCTCCCCTCTTCGCATATTCAACGTTACATCGAATTAACGGGAATAGAGAGTCTGGATATAGGGGTAGTTTGAAAGATGGGTGTGGGTGCGTTTAATCCAGATATTAAAAGACACGATGGCGACTGTGCGCTTCCGCCAGCGTGGACTACATTCGAGCGACAGTTCGTTCCGTGCCAAAAGTGAACGAGTGAGAGAGAAAGAAAATGAGAGAAGGGTGGATCGCTAAGCGCGTAGCAAAGCTAGGGCCGATGTTCAACGAGACGGGCGTAACTGCGATCCACCGCAAACGAAAGCTCGCTAACCGGAGTCGCCGCATTTCTGACCGGTGAAGCGAACTTGTTGGCTGCCGACCGGCAAGATACATTCTCTCTCTAACTCTCTCTCTCTCTCGTATCGCTTGGCATGCGACGACGCCGGCGTCGTCCTCAAACTTTCCCCATTTTGCAGTGAATCGATGCACGAAATTCGACGCATACGCCTTCCCTAACTTTGGTCTTTCTCTTTTTTCATCATCTCTCTACGGTAAGATCAAAAATCCGCGTCGGTTTACGAGTGTTTTTCTTTTTAAGATGGCAATAAGTTCCTCTTGGAACCACTCGCTCGTCTACCCCTAGTCGTTACTACTATCTTCGGTTTTATGATATTTGCTGTAGGTACCTTTGGAATAATACCACTGGTTCGAATCCTCGCGGAAAGTTCTCTGTTACCATTCGAGAGAATCATTTTTGTTTCTCTCTCTTCGTTCGAGTTTCCTCGTCGTGTCGCCGTATCGTTAAGGCCGTGGAATTAAGCGTAACCGTGCGAACGTGGCCGTTTCGCGGATACTGCGTCCGGAATTAGAACGTTTAGTCCGGCATCATGGTGTTCGAGATAGGGAAGATTAGCCGAGATATCGCGATTATGTTACTATAGTTCCCTATGTGGATATAGAAGTAGATATGTATCTGGAAACGGGAAGTCGAATGAACTTTAGAAAGTCGTTCGAGTGTATTCGAGTAATTAATTTTTGGATAATTTTAGGAGTTCGCTCGTTGAATCGTGATGAGGATCGTCGGAGGTTTGGGTTTAATTATTAAAAATTGTTAATATTATGGGGTTAAGGATTATCGATAGGTCAAACGATTCTTACATTATTACATTCTTTTTCTTCCTTGGACTACTAGCTCGTAAAAGTGGAAAAAGGGTTTTAGATGGAATTAAAATATTCTTTGCAAATACAAAGAGAGAAAAAAAGAACTTGATACCCTGATATTTTCAAGATTTTCACGGGAGAAACGTCCCTAGCTATAGGACTAAAACGGTGCATTCGCGATCTCCTCTTCTTTCTCTCTCACAAATGCACATAGACTCACGCATACAGAGAAACTATCTCGGTGGTTAAATTCGTGCCTTCGTCGAGGCACGTAACGCGTTCCGCCGACTCAGCAGTCATCGCAAACGAGCCACTTTTTCTCTCGGATCGTTTACGACGCCGAGTCAGAAATTAGACGAGTTTCATGAGCCGAATAACTTTTTTTACGGCGTGCACTGACGCACGTCGCGATGCACCGTTAGCCCGTTAGACTCGTTGCGCTTGTTCTTCGTTAATAAGTAGGTATATATTTCTTTCTCTCTTTCTATCTCTCTCTCTCTCAATGAAAACAGATTGAAAATAAGTTTCATCGAACCGATCGAGACTCTGCAAAGATTAGATGTAATTTCGTTGCATTTTATGTCACGTCCATTACGATTTTTAGGTAAGACCGAAATAAACTATTTTCTACCGTAATTACTATCGTAATTATAGTATCGTATGACCTCGTCCATCACGGAATAATACTTTCTTCCTCGAATCCTCATCGTTCGATTTCGCGTGCCGCTTGCTCGCCTAGCAGTTTTTGCAACCTTAAATCCACCTCATTATCTTCTTCCTTCGTCAAAGGAGGTACCACGAGCAATCATCGCAAAGGAACAAATACATTTTTTATCTCAACGTCGTTTCCTCGAATCACGCGTTTTCTCAAATGAACTTCATTTCCTTGGCTCGAATTGTCTATAACGAATTCTATAATTGTAATAAAAACTATGATGTTCAAATTTACTCTTTTATGTATTTCCTTCGTCACATCAATTTTTGTGAAGAAGAAAATTCTGTAAAAGTTGAGTCGACGCCCACGAATATTCAGCTTGAAGAGCTTCCCTACGAACGTTGAAAAAAAAAAAGAAATATAGAGAGAGGAAAAGAAAGGGAGATCAAAAATGGGATATGGGAAAAAAGGAGGCCATTCGATGGGGCAGTAACATTCTTCGTATTTATCGACAACGAATATGGGACTCGGCTCTTATCCCACCCATGCATAAAAACATTCATATATATACATATATATACACATATACATATATACTTGCGTACTCACGAGGCAAAAGCTAGAGCATAAAAGCGGTCTTAAACTTTCTCGTAGCCGCGCGCTTCCACTTCTCCGTAAGCGCTTACACGTAGGTAAATAGCGCATAGAACGAAAACGTCCTTATTAACGTGGACCCGTTTCTCTCTCTCTCTCTGGATACCATGAGAGTCAGGGAAACGCAACTGGCGATTGCGTCGTGTAGGATCGCGAGAGAAGGACTCTCTCTCTCTCTCTCTCATTTTATACAGGGTGTCCGGTTCCATGTAGTCAAGCGGAGGACTACATGTACACATCGATGACTTGAATCGAAATGTCTAATACCATTTTTCGAAATTCGTCTCAGTTAAATAGTTATTAATTAACAAAGATCGACCAATCACGGCGAGCAGCGACACGTCACGTTGTTTTTTGTGAATTGCTCCTTCTACCGCTTCATCTCTTGCCTAGCTGCGAGCTCGAGTGAACTGCCTTTCTTTTGATAATCGCCCTAATTGGTCGATCTTGGTTAATTAATAATTCGTTAACTAAGTCGAATTTCGAAAAATGGTATTAGACATTTCGATTCAAGTCACTGACGTGTACATGTAGTCCTCCGCTTGACTACATGGAAGTGGACACCCTGTATATATACTATATATGATAGGAATGTAGAATAGAACGAACCTAGGTCATGGTGTTGGTAGTAACGGTGATGGTAGTGGTAACGTTGGGTGCCACCACCAGTTACACGCGATTCGCATTCGAAGTTAAAATTTTCGACTGCCGGTACTGTTGGCTGCCTGGCGAAACTGCGAGACCGCCTGGAATATTACGAAACGCTTCGCGGCTACGCGATTGCTTTCTGTGTGCGGTTCCCGAGCATGTATTGTTCGCGAACCCGCGAGGAGAGGAGCGCATTTTCGTCTGAAACGTACGTTATGTTCTTGCTAGCAAGAGGGACAGAGAAAAAGCTGTTGAGAGAGAGGGAGACAGAGCTAAATTAAAGCGTCTTTATTAAGCTACGGGATAGAGAACGCGTCGAAAGGGAGGCCAGACTGTTGGCCGCTTTTGCACTTAGGCAAACGCCCACGTAGTAATTGAATTCGCGGATGTTGCATCCATTCCTTTTTTTTTATTTTTATTATCGAATGGAGGACCACGTTGGTCGTGTAAGCATCGAGATGTGTACGATACCATCAAATGATATTTTCCTACGTTCCATATTTCGATGTATTCCACTTTTTTTTTTTTTTTTTTTCTTTTAGTTATACAGTCATTCGTTGTACCACCGTATGGTCCGGTTTATATAGATCTTTTTTTTATTTTTACCGCGACGTTCATTTCGTAAGGTTTCAATTTTTTAATTAAATATCGTGACATACCGTGAAATAGATGAAAATGTTTAGTCAGGTTTGATAAATTGATACCACGATTTTTGTACTCCGTCGTGACAGAGAGATCACAGATCGACCGAGTCCCTTTAGAATTTCTATCCCCGAAGGAAGGAAACCCGAGGCCGAAAGAGCGAAAGAACGCGTTCGGAAGGAAGATAGTTTTTTTTTTTTTCGTTCCAACGATACGAACACGAGCGCTCATTATAATAGGAACGTATCTCGTTACGGAACTTTTCTTCGCCGGTAGCGACGCTTTTAATAACAACGCTTTAATAATGTGAGAGTTTTATCGCGGAATCTCAGACAATTTTTTTTTCTATACTTCTAACATTTTCTCTCTTCCTGGAGGCAAAAGAAGAGCAAAAAAAAACGATATCACGTGTTAGTCGAACGTTTTCTCAAACTGATCACTTCAAAAGTAGAGAGAGTAACGTCCACGTAATAAAACCAGCAATGAATTCCTTCTCCCACCGATCGTGAAAAGATCGATCGTACGTCGTTTCCAGTTATGTTCGGACGTAATACGAGAAGATGGTTGAAAATCGGCCTGGATCCACTACGATCTATCCAACTCGATGTTGACGGGACTTAAAACGGCCATCGATGAAAATGAATTATACCGGCGATTCCACTTTCTCCCACGGGACTACGCATCCCTGGTAAGGATATATACTCAACCTACAACGTGTGTGTGTGTACCTACTTCAAGCAACTCGAGAAATACTCTTACATTTACCCCGTCTCTCTTGCTTGCTCGCGTGCTGAGCGCACGTTCGTCTCACTGGGGAGATATTACGAGCAGATGATCTCGAGAAACGAAAGCAACTACGCTTTTCGGAAAGATGAAATTGCTCGAATTCGCTATCTCTTGCTAGCTTTCTCGATCGATGAATTTGTGGTAAGAGAATTCGAAGGAGATGGCAAAAGTGGAATGAGATTGCTCGGGTTTCTACTTTTCGATTGATATCGAATGAGCTTAGCAAGATTAAATTGAGATAAATTAAGAGAGACAGAGAACACTGCTGGTAGCCTTTAATCTCATTTTTTTCTCAGAATTGAATACAAAAATTTGTATATCTTTCGATTAATGCGTTTAAGTGCAGAGCTAATTTTGAAATAAATTCATGGGTATATGATGAATAAACATTGTTAGAATAAACATATGGATAGATTTATTATCTCGTCGTTATATTCTCGTACATATTGCTAAACAATAATAATGAACATTTCAAATGCATTATGACACCGGTGACCCCCATGGCATTAAACGTGTTAACGGACAACTTTGGTAAATAAATGTTATATCGATTGATCGACCGATTGTTACCTTAATTAATGTGATTGGCGTTACGTTTGCTCGTCTTAAATCGAAAATTTATACAATCAAAAAGAAATTTTTAATTTGAGAAGTATTAACATTTCCAAGAAAAGCTAATATACAGTGTTTTAACTTCATGACTTTAGTAATTAAACCTTTTATAAGGCACAACTTTCCACATAATTTTTTCCACTTTTTTATTACAGTCTATTCTCACTAATTAAGGTTCGGTGAACATGAATTAAACTTGTCAAAGATGAGTATAAAAGTTGTCGAAATATCGACCAGGGTCCCATAAAGTTAATCCAATTTATGATATACGAAGGAAGACTTTGTTTTATAATCTTACGATTAGCAAGTCCGAAGAAAAATCCAAGCAAAAAAAAGAGGGGAAACATGACCAAAGAAAGAGATGAAATCGTCGGATTTCACACGGGCAAGAGCGCGCCGATGCGTGCAGTGTGAGAAGAATCGAAATTAAGGGCGTTGAAACGCGTACTGTAGCAGTTCTGGGTGCTCGTACCTCACGCTGTAGAATTTTCAATGTGTGCGAGGGCAACCACCTGTACGTTGGCCGTGTATCTAACCAAGAAGGAGATCGCCAAGGCGCGAAAGGAAACGGCTTGCGGTGAGACGACGAGACTCACATCCGGTAGTTGCTTCGATGTTGAGAGAAGCTACTCGCGAGACTCGTCTTTTCTTCCTTCTACGTTAGTATTAAACACGTACGTGCACACGCCCACGTGGGATGTACGATTCACGCACGTAGAAAAACTGTGTCCACGGGCATGGATCGTTCCATTTCTATCTCCTTTTCCATTCCGTTAAGACGGTAGAGAGGAGGAGAGAGAAAAGAGCGTACGGCAAAAAGCTTAACGAGCGAGTACTCGGACTCGTCTTCGATACTTTGTAAGTTCTCTCTCCTCCACCCAAGGCGAAGAAGTCTCCTCTCGTCGATTTCATTTCCTTTTATTTCTCAATATCCTCCTCTCTCCTCCTCGTCTCAGAGATTTGCATACTCGTTCGGGATTTATCGAGGCGAGCTATAAAATTTCGCTTTAGTATCGAGCCACGCGAGTAGCTCGAGCTTATCCACCACGTAAATCGAGGTCTAGCTGTTCGAGTTAAAAGTGGATTTTAAATAAGAAATAGGAGTAATTTGTTCCAATCTTGGAATCCTTTTCGTCATCGAATCGTTCGATGATTATCGAAACGATTTCGGTTGTTGAACTAAACGTGCGAATATTCTGCAAATTATTAGAGAAACGTGTTTAAACGTGTGTTCAGAGAGTCTGGCCTGTTGCTAAAGTTGATTGTTATGTTGCTTAAATTGATTTTTATCTCAATGATAATTATAAGGTCGATACAGACATTTTTATGTAAAATATTTGGGACCCTTTCTTAATAAGGGCTTACTCAAAAGCTGACAGATTTATTGTGAGATTGTTCTTTTTCAATCTTTCAAAAAATACTTATTGCTTCGCAAAGAATGAATCTGGAAAAAATATGAGAGAAAAAACCCTTTTTCAAAATTTTAAAAAGATCAACCTCACATTCAATCTTTGTGATCAGGAGAGTTGTTCCTGTAAACGTAGGGGAGACCGGGGCTAGTTGTCCCAATTTTAGGTATTTTGTTTCTACAGATTTCTGTAGCTTATATTTTCGAATTTTTTGGTGACCATCATAAAGTTTAACTTCTTAGCAATACATGGACATTTTTCCTGATGTATGCATCATGATTTTTGCAAAAATGGACACCACCGCCGATTTCAATGTTTAATGGCCCATTTTAAAGAAGAAAGTATGCAGAATACTGTCCCGTTGTCCGTTTTTCAATATCTTTAAGCAATGATGAGAAATTAATATTTTAAGTGTCGGAATATAGGTCGTTTTCAAGCTTAAAACTGCTGTATCTTTCCAACCAGCCATTCTATCGAAACGCGACTTGCATATTCGTAAAGAGGAGACTTTCCCCTTTCGAACGAGTATTTGATCGGGCAAATTCGAGATACTTCGATTTTTGACAAAAATCCTGACCTATGCATCATGATTTTTGCCAAAATGGTCACCACCGCCGATTTCAATGTTTAATGGCTCATTTTAAAGATAAAAGCATGTAGAATAATGTTCCGTTGTCCGTTTTTCGATATCGTTAAGCAATGATGAGAAATTAATCTTTTAAGTGTCGGAGTATGGGTCTTTTTCAAGCTTTAAACTGCTGTAACTTTTTAACCAGTCATCCTATCGAAACGCGACTTGCAGATTCGTAAAGAGGAGACTTTTCTCTTTCGAACGAGTATTTGATCGGGCAAATTCGAGATGCATCGATTTTTTGACAAAAATCCTGATGTATGAATCAAGATTTAGAAAGAAGAAAGCATGCAGAATACTGTCCCGGTGTCCGTTTTTCGATATCGTTGCGGAGCGTCGAAAAATAAATTTTTTAAGTGTCGGAGTATGGGTCGTTTTCAAGAGAAAAAAAAAATTGCTGTAACTTTTTAACCAGTCATCCTATCGAAACGCGACTTGCATATTCGTAAATTAGAGATTTTCCTCTTTCGAACGAGTATTTGATCGGGCAAATTCGAGATGCATCGGTTTTTGACAAAAATCCTGATGTATGAATCAAGATTTAGAAAGAAGAAAGCATGCAGAATACTGTCCTGTTGTCCGTTTTTGATATCGTTGTTTTCGATATCGAAAATTGACAATTTGATTGTAAAAAATCATTATTTTTCATTTAATTCCATATAGGTATAATGCATAAGATATTAAATTTTTGTATCAAAATGATGTCAAAGTAACCCCACACTTTCTTTGACACTTAAAAAAAAAAATTGGTGGGAACTGACAGGGTTTGAATTCCGCATACATCTGATAGCCAAGGGATACACTGTTGTATCGGTACAACAGTTGGAATTTAGAATATTAAAAAAAGTTACCCACAAAAAACCTGTTCAAAGTAACCCAATTTTACGGTAACAAACTCGAGTTGTTTAAAGAGATATCTATTAGGAATTAGATCGGTGGTGGCTAGGAATGAGTTAAGAGTACACGCTCCGGTCGATAAAAAGACCAAGTGGAATGAAATTATAGGGAGAATAACGATTACGGTGCGGTAAGGACAAAAACGTTCTGAAAGCTTCTTCCTTATTCCCATCGTTGCGCCAGACCGTTATGATAATTCACAATTACGTTAAGGACGATCCACGAAGCTGCGTGCCGAGGGAAATGAGATGCTCTACTCGTTAGCAGTTCGACCACTTGCCTCGTTTCTTCCATACCTTCTAATACACCCTTCTTCTCTTTATTCACTTCTCATTGGTACCACTCCGTTGGAGTCTTTAATAATAAACCATCGAGGAACACCACGGCAAGGTACATGGAATATCTCGTACGATATATCTACCTTGATACCGTCTAATTCTCTTAACCAAGCTATTGTCATAGCATTCTACCAGAGGATTCATTAACGGCGTGCCAATGGAACGACTCTTGGCATCGGGTTCTCCGATATAGAACTACCCTACCTATAAGCTTCCCTCCTTATAACTGGATTCAATTTCATCCTACGAAATTATTATTTAGAGAAACGGTGTCTAGGATTTCCCCAGCATCTCAAGACTTAATTAACAAACACGCGTACCTATCGTATTACGAGAACGCACATCTGTCATTAGAATCTCATTGACCGTGTGTAACGTTAACGCGAAAAGGATGTGAAAATAACGAGTAAGATGGTAATCGAAATCTTGGATGCGTCGACGAGAAGAAGAACGAGAGTAGGGGGAGAAGAGGATTCGTACAAAGCGTTTTACTCGAATGCGACATTAATCGAACGGAACCGCGATTCGTCCTCGTCTCGTTTCCCCTGCTCCCTTTCTTAGATCTTCGTGCATCTCGTGGAGAATCTTGAAGACGAAGAAGAAAAGGAGACAGGTAGGGTGGAGGGAATCGATGACGACTTCCTCGGGAAGCCAGAGCCATTCTTTGCCTCTGAGGGGGGAGGGAGAATCGAGAGAATTCGAGGAGGGGAGTAAACGTCGTAGGGGTAGAAACTGCAACGTCGTCTGGAACGTGAGCGCCAAGCTTTCGAGATCTCGTTTCTCTCTCTACCGTCTGTCTGCCTTTACGTCGATCTCTCGCGTTTCCTCTTACGTACATATCTCGGTACGTACGTGTATAGGTACTCTCGCATCGCGTAAATAAACGTTCTCTCGCCCACGATTCGCTGCAGAATCGAAGAGAAAGAATCTCGTGGAGAATGAAAGACTCGAAATCCTCTTCTCTCTTTTCATGTTCTTTCCCTCTCCGTTACTTTCCCACGCGTCCTCTCTCTCTCTCTTTATCTTGCATTCTGTCTGTCTATCCTTCTCTCTTTTCGAGAGAGAGAGAGTTGCCGTAGACGGGCACAAAAGCCGAGAAGGTACGGCGCGGATTGAATTAGATGCCGGCGTAATGCTCGAAATTGCATTTTCGAACGAAGCGAGAGTGAGATGGAAAGGAGGACCTAGAGGGAAGGGGAGAGGGAAAGGGCGGTTGCCAAGAGAAGGCAAGAAATAGAACAGATAGAAGAAGGAGAGAGAGAATGACGAGAAATGCATTTATTATACAGTAGAACTTACCGGTACTCTAGCGAGGACAATGGAAAATACACAAAATAATGGGCCGAGAGCTCGAGTAACGATAATTGTACTGGCGTAGCCGTACCAGGCGCACGCCTCTTGGGGGGTCCGGCTTCGGGATTGGACCAAATTCCGGATCCGCATGCCGCTCACGGGAAGTTATTACTTCTCGAGGATGTGGAGGAAGAGAGAGAAGACGATAAGCTTCGGTAAAGCGTCTTTTTACGTAAACTACCGTGAAAATATCGGATATACAAAGAGGAAAATCTTGAGGGAACGAGACGAAGTAACTTCCTGCTATTTTCTCTTATGGTGAACCAAACGAGGAAAGCTTTTCTCTCTAAGAACCGAATAGAAAACTTAGTCGTATGACATTTTTTTCGATAGGTAATATCTCTTTTTTTCTAAGTCGTATCGTGCCATGAAAATGGATTTGTTGAAAATAACTTTATCTACGGTCGAAGCGCTCGTCTCGTTAAATATTTGACGGGAAACTGGCGCCAAAGCGTAAAATCTGCTATACCTCGATATGTGTGTCACTGTGAACGACATAAAGAGAGAGTGCCGTGCGCTAGGATGGCTTAGCACGATGATATATTTTATATCCGCGTTGGCCAGATTTTCCTCCCCCTTTTTTCCATTCTCCTTCCTTTACTAAAATTCCTAGTTTTATTTCGTTCCTCTTTTTTTCGAGAGAGAAAGAACCATAATCGACTCGTCGTAGCACCCCTTCACGTTGACTTTCGTCGAGAAGAGAGGGGGAAGGGGGTATTGGTTCGTATAAACTGAAATGCTTTTACGTTTATTTATAGTATATATGTCCGACACGTTTGCCACTATTATTAATGCATTTTCGTAGTATGCCGCCCGTCCGATCGAGTTCGGCCCCGTACGGCTTGACAGTTTCATAAATCGAAATGCCCGGCGCCCGTCCTCCTCCACCCCCTCCTCGCCACCTCATCCTCCCAAAAAAGGCGCAAGGATATTGAATAATCCGTCGTGGCGTGCGCGCGAGAACGTAGCGTTGCGCACCGTCGGGCCGATTCTCGCTCGTAAAATTTCCAACATCATCCGTAGATTTACAGCGAAGCGAGTAGGATTGTCCGATATATGCCTTGGGGCTTTTTTATGACGAATGGCAATCGAGGTCGACGAAATCTTGCTATTCGATTTTAATCCTTTCGTGGTAGACATTTTTGGCGATACGCGAAAGTAGATTGTTTAGCAAATCTGGGCAAGTTTTCTTTTAAATTCAAATAAGAAATAATGAATTATTTCGTTATCTTATTGATAAAGATAACTGTGTATATGCGATGTACGCTAGGCTTCGTTAGAGGGTCCTCGGTATGAAGTTAATTATATGGGAATTTCTGTAGTACTTCTGTTATTACTAGCTTCATACTGGGCATATCTGACGACGATTGGACAAAATAAGATGCAGTAAACGGTAAAGCAAAGAATGTCAATGTAAACCAGACTCAGACCTGATAATCATGACATTTAATAAAATTTCGCAAAAGTATTTCAAAATTATTTCAAATAATTATACAAAAATAATTCTAAAGTGAAATAACATGTAATTTGAAATAATGTCATTTCAGAAATGCCAAGGTCCAATCCTTATATCGTTAGAATCGAAATGCGATGATTAGTTTTGCAAGAAATTTAATGGAAGAGATGCTCGTCTCTAAGAATAAAATTTAATAAAATTAAAATGACTGAAGCGTTCGAAAAATAATGACTCGAGTGCAGCGATTCGCCAACTATGAAATTCGAAGGTTCCGAGAGGGTAAACAGCCGGTAAAGTCCCACGGTAGGAAAGGAGATTTCGATGAAGGATTAGAAGTCGATGTAATCGAGAGAGAAAGAGAGAGAGTGGAAGGAAGACGAGAGGAAAGTTCAACCCTAGGAAAACAGTGGTCCGCTTAACGGTAAAGTTACTAAAAGCTTCTCCAAAATTTATTGGCTCGCAATGAAATATGAATGGAGGCTCGTCGATCGTAGTCGATTATTGACGGAGCTATCCCGAGAGCAAGAAATATATACTATATATAGGATACCTATCGACGTCGTTCCAACATCAGAAAGAGAGCTGGATAATCGATAACGGCTATCAAATTTATTGCATTCCTTCGAAGGTTTCTTGCTTCCCGTCTTTTACCCAACCAATTAGATTTACAATGATACATCGTACGATCACGTGATATCCGCTGTAGCAAGATATCCAGAGGGAAGCGTTAATACCATAAAAATCTGACGAACGAAATCGAATCTTTTTTTGTTTTTTTAGTTTAATTAATAACCGGTTAATCGAACGATAGAACGAATTCCACGATCGATCGTACCTCGATTGAGAGCTCGAACGGTAGAACGAACGTACCGAGAAATAATAGGATTTTTCTAGAGAAGACTACGGCGTTAAATAAATACGCTAAATAAAAGAGGAACCTTCGGACGAAGGGGGTTTCGAAGGGGGTTTACTGCCGAGAAGTACGTCCGTTTGATTAACTCGGCAAGGTCGTTACGCCTTTAATACCGCCTTGTTAATTACCAAAGTCCTCATTGTCCTTCGCTTCCTTCTACCTTTTTAATTCCCTCCCTTGTTTTCTTGCCGTCTTCGTTGAACGTACCCCAGACCGTTTCTACGGGTTTCGCGTAAGTTTGCGAAAGAGGAAAGTCTCACCCTTCGTTTCTCTTTCTGTTAGTCTCTCTGTTCCTTTTTCTTTCTATTTCTCTTCTCGTCACTTCAGCCAACCGGTTCAGGAACGTTTTTACAGTAAGGAGAAAAAGACGAAAAAGGGATTTTTCGAACTACCCTTTCTAAAGAAAAAGATGTATCCCATCTAGAAATAAAAAAAAAGGGGGAGAAAAAAATGTGTGACACCCTTTTCGAACAGGCTTTCGTTCGATAAAAAAAAGAGTGGGTAAAGGGGGTTGAAAAGATTAATGAAAACGTAGGAACACTAAGGGCATTAACGTCACACCAGCAGCGTTCACTCTTTTCGCTGAGTCCGGAATGTAAACGTGGGCCGATTCTCGCGCGCTTATTAAAACGTTTCGTTCGCGAAAAGCGGGTGAAAGGGGTTAGAGGGAGGAGGTGAGAGCGAAAACAGGACGAGAGAGGGTAGTATCGGAACGTAATAAAAAGTTGCAAAGCCGATAATCGTGTAATTCATTGAATGGATTCGCGCATACCCGAAGCTCATCCGTTCGTTCGTTCGTACAGGGAATATTTATATTTCCGCGATATCGCGCGATTAAATGCGTTCCTCGCTCGATTCGTTTGTCCACGAACTCGCTCTCGAGCTGGTTCTCTTTTTTTATAGGAATTTAACGATTATAAACTTACGGAAATGAATGCCACGTTCGTAGCACAGTTATGAGATTTCGTAACAGGGTTGTAATCGTTACGAGATGAGTTACAAAGGAGTAATAAAGCCGTAGTCTCTTCTTTTCTATTTGGATTTCTGTTATTTGTCTTTTTTTTTTCTCTCTTTTTTCGTCTAGTTTCGCAGAAACTCGTGACAGTCGTTCCACGTTTCGCTCGAGTCAATTATCGTCGGCGCGGCTTTTCAATCGAGCGGGAAAATCCACTTTCATGGTCCTTTAAAACGTTCGTTCGATTTTCGAAGAGATAAACAAAGAGAAAACGAGAATACCCAACCTCTCTCTCTTCTTTTCCCGATTTAATATCGTTTCCCTGAATTAGTTAGCATCCGGGCACGATTTAAGGATTCCATTCCGAACAAGTTAATTTCCCCGAGATTTTTTAAAAGGGAGCCTCAGTTATGAAGTCGAGATGCTTGAAAATTTTACGTTCCGAGGGTTATTATTATTCGAGAAATCTCACTATTTATCTCGAACTGGAATATGGGTCAGAGAGGGGTCGTAGGAACTCGACGAACGTTTTGGTAAGTGTATCCGATACACGTTATCCCGTCTCTTTGCAGAATTGAACAAAGCTCTTGGTTTGGGGGGGACAACGTAAATATGCTCTCGAAGAGGTACATCCAAGAGCTAGTCGAGAGAAGATGGCTCGGAGGGACACGCGCGAATTCGTCCATGTTTTATTGACGTTACATTTCGATGCGGTATCTACCCGCTATACAAATTCAAGAGACAGACAGAGAGGTTCGAGTAAACCGCTAACGTAAACGGACTACAAAGGCAAACGCGTAACTCGGCCACAAGCTCGTATATATATACCCTCGTCCAGGCTCGCACAGCCTGACAAACACCACCGGATGACCGATACTTCGCACATCCCGATCGATGTGACTCCTCTTCGTCCAGGCCAAAGTAATCTTCCACTCTGATCTCCTGACTACGAGATCAAAGACCTATCACCTTGCATTCTCTCTGCCATCGATATCGTCTTAACGTGGATTATCCGTTCACGAATTCGGGATCGTTACGGTAGCTGACTTTACGGCTTCGATTCTCTCGATTTAACGCCAAATTCTCGTTTATCTCTTGGTCGTCTCTTTGGCACTTCTAGCTCGATGTCTTTTTTTTTTTTTTTAATGATCTGTCATGATTATGATGAGTTTTTGAGATGATTTATTTCTTTGAAATTGTTGGAAACAGATTATATGTACGTTTAAAATTGAACTTGGATTATTTCCAAGACTTCCACAAATATACAAATTTATTATTTATCCCTAGCTTAAAAAAACGTTCTTTTTTTTATTCATATCGATGCAAATACGGAGTTTCACGTGATATATAAAAATTTGAGGAGATTCAAAATTGAGTCTCGCGAGTCTTTCTTTTTTTCTACCAATTCAAAAGTATCTCCGAAGTTTCACCAGTGAGAAAGACTCTTTTGTACGACCACCTCGTTTTCTCTCTCTCTCTCTATCTATCTCATTCTCTTTTTTTGTTCATCCATCTCTAGCTATTTCCAAGCTTTGGTATAGAAGCGTCAAGGGAGTGGCTTGGTCGGAGTTAATAATGCATCGTCGTTTTCACGCACGCTTCGCACGAACGCACGAAAGAAGCCGAAACGCGCGTGCTCGGCCTTTCTTCGTGATCCAAGAGTAACCGAGATAGAGTAGGAAAAAGAGAGAGAGCTAACGTTATATTATGGTTGGAAGTTTAATAAATCCCTTTACTCGCTACATCGGGCTACGATATTTTTCTTCTAGATAAGAGAAAAGGTTAAAAAAAAGAAAACGTCAGGGGTAATTGTAATACGAATAGAAATGGTAAGGATTTAATTTTTAAGATAGATACCGGTATTTTGTTACGTCCTGGCTCTTTTCAACGAAATCAAAAATTAGCAGCTTTACCAGGAATAAGGTTATTACAAGTTGGAAACGGGGTGAGTTTCAAGTACGCGTGTCAGAATTCTAAACTTACCGTTCTTCTCTGCTGGTTTTATCCCTCGGGTAATTCGAATCGTGAAATTGCTGTAGGAAAAGCAAGGAAATTTGTTTTCTCTTTTCGCGAATGCAATTATTAGCATCGAAGCTCCTTTGAAAGGAGACACGGTAGCGAGTACGTCGAAGATTCCATCCTGAAAATTCCAACGAAAAATAGAAATCCGCTCGATTCGCGTACGGTTCGTCTCTTTTTCAAAAAATTTCGTATTTTCGACAGTAGAATTTCGAAACGTTTGTTTCGGATGATGAAGTTATGGAATAGTTGGGAACCTTTCAATCGTGATGGGTCGTTCATGAAACGTGGTATGTTAGAATGAATGTTTTTGGCGTACCTGTGGCTTTGATCTGACACAAAATTATTATTACTAAAAAAAGTGATGGAATAACGATTAGCTTTGAACAAAATTTGTTATCTTTTCACTGTATCTTTTGTTAAACGATTCACGAGTAGTCTACTTTTTATTAGCATCTTCAAAAACGAATTTTTCTGTTAGAAAGAAATGACAGAGATTAAGTAACTAAAATTACGTTGAAAAAGATTAAGAATATTAAAAAAAATAATAATATTCACTCCTGTGGGTTGTCATCATTATCGTAAATTAAAACTAGACGTACATGTATACGTTGGTAACCTTCGAGAGATTAAAAAGTAAGAAAAATCACGTGCTAGTAAAGAAGACAGGACTGTCAAAAGTATAAAATTTGTCGATAAACAATAAAGAAAGAAGGATTTGTTTCGCATGAAGGGGGGGTAGGGGTCAGCCATTTTCAAAGGAAAGCACCAACACGAATTTTTCATCGAATTTACCGCTCGCGGCCTTTTCTTTTGCTGTAATATCGGCCGAGGATCGAGGGAAAAATAAGTGACAAACGACGGCTTTGTTGCGGTTACAATGGGAACACGATATAATGGATATGCAAATGACGGAGACTCCATTGTTATATCTGGCTCGTAGCGTCGCGAGATGCATCATATTCTTTCACGACGATGACGACAACGACGACGAGGATTCGTTTCACAGTCGTCGTTGGACGATGGGTCCCTCCGAAAAAAAAGATACAATAAGGAATACGAGACTTCGGCGAAGGAAACGAGTAATATCAAAACTCAATAAACGTGAAATTCAAAAGCGAGAAACGCGGGGGTGGAGTGACAACGTCGAGAAGACTAGACGGGCTATGGTTGCTAATTAGAACGGTCCCGTCGCCATTGTCTCCCAACCTCCACGAATTTTTGTTACCATCGAAATCAAAGTAATCCTTAAAAAACCCGCGAAATGTCTTTTTCAACCGTGCTGGTTGTAAAAAAAAAAAAAAGGACTCTGAACGAACGAGAGAAATATGAGAACGTGGTTATCGCTATGCTTTTCGTTTCTTTCTCTCTCTTTTTTTTTATCTGTTTGTTCTTCGCTTCTGTTTACAGAAATTTATTACGAGCGATTTAGATCCTCGTACAGAACTTCTCCTCCGGTGTGTTTTCCTGAGAATTGGCGAAATCCTGCTGCTCTTTTCTTTTTTCTACTTTCTTTTTTTATCCTTCCCTTACAAGCGTAATCCGTATTTCTCTTTCGCTTATCTTGGAGGAGCTCGTGATATTTATTTATCCAAGGGTGTGAACTACCCTAGTAGCTGTAAGATAGTCTAAGGTCACGCTAAGAATTACACGAAAGTAAGCGTTCGTTTTCCTTTATGTGTTTCAGCAGGCGAGGGCGCCCAATATTTTCGGTTCAAGCCAAGGAACAGTTCCGTGCTGGAGGGTGGCGAGGTGACAATACCCTGCGAAGTCGAGAACAGGGTCGGTATCGTTCAGTGGGTCAAAGATGGCTTCGCTTACGTCATACAACCGAGTAAGTATAATAATATCGCTTCTCTTAAAAAAAAAGGAAGAAAAATATACCAACACTCGTTAACGTTACGACGTTGATTTTCTCGCACGAGATAACCCCTCCGATTTTTACGCGCCGAGGGACTTTCCGTAACATCAATTTAAAAAAAAAAAATCATCACGAGCGATCGTAGAAAATTTTTCGAGAGGTACGGAAATATTTGAAAATTTAACCGGCAAGCACGGCGAAGAGGTTACGAAATTTTTTTTAAATTAAATTTACTTTCGGATAGAAACATTTTTATTTATTCACTCTAAATTTTCTGTAAAAGAATATAAATATTCGTAATGATATACATTTGAATGTGAACAACTCTTTTTCGTACGCAAGTAAATTTTTCACGTGATTATCTAAACAAAATTCTATTATCTTTCCCAGTCGGAAACATCTTCTACAAATAATTATTTTAATTGAAACCTTCTCCAGGATCTCGTCCGTCCGTACGTTCGCTCTACGAATTTCTTTGCGCGGGAATTTGTAATTTTTAAATTCAAGAGAGCGAGCAAAGGGAAGAGAGTTAGAAGAGACGAATAACAGAGAGAGAGAGAGAGTAGAAAATGGTGGGGATGAGCGTAAATTTAATCGTCGCCGCGAGCGGATATTTCGTTCTCCTTTCATGTAAAACGTCGGCAACTCATCGTCGGATGACTTCTTTGGTGCGACGACGCGTAATCAGTTCGCTCTCTCCCTCTTTCGTAACGTTAAATTAATCTCTCGCGAAAGGAAAATCATTTTCAGTGACTACACCCAAGTACGTACCTACCGCGTACGAGCAAAATTCATTTCGAACACGGGAGGAAAAGTCGAAATAATTATACGAGATAAATTATCGTAACGTTAATATAATCTTCCATTTTTTCTTCGTCTAGACGGTGAGATCGTTGGTCATCCGAGACTGAGACTGATCGGTGATCAAAACGCAGGGATTTATAATCTGAAGATTACCGATGCCTCGTTGACGGACGATGGCGAATATCAGTGCCAAGTTGGACCGTATTTAAGGACTAAACCGATAAGAGCGAACGCTCATCTCATCGTCATCTGTAAGTACGATACTAAATCTTTAAAGAGTCTTTTTTTTATCTTCCTTTCTTTTCGCTGTCCTTCGTTTTATAAATGTTTCATCGGGAAAGACAAGGAAAGCGATCAATTTTCATGACGCTCGCGCGTATCTCTTTGCTTCTTTCGCGTGCATTTAAAAAGAAGCCGAGCACTTTGCGAAGAAGAAACGTAGGGAGGCTGGTTGGTAGCTCATTCAAAGTCCATGCACTTTTCCGAGAGTTTTCCTTCGAGCTGGAGGCACCCGTTTGTACCAGGGCACCGTTCTTTTAATATTTCACGCGAAACGACGCCGGGCTTCGGCCTCCTGGGCATCGTTCGCCATGCGAGAGGGAGAAGCCGCCGAAAGTGTCGCGAGGCCGATACCCCAGGATCGTGGCTAAACGTTCCGTTATATACTACAGAGTAGACAACAATTTTTTATTCCAAGCGAAAACCGTGAGAATTTCATGCTGCCGCGGTTTTTCTCTGTGTTTACAACAATTTTTATATTACAATGTTGACGCGATGCAACTTTGTTCTCATTTTTTACAAATTTGCTTCTATGTTCAATTGTAAAAATTATCTCAGAACCTTGCAATTTCTCTCTTTAATATCTATGTTTAACCCACGTTGAAACGCGTCGCGTGCACCTTTGAAGAAACATGACCTCGTGACATTTCCTTCGATCCCTATGCTTAGCTGACATAAAAAAATGTTGTTCGTCGAAGAAATAAAAAAAAAGGAGTCTCAAGGTACAGCTTCAATCCCTATGCTTAACTTTTTCGCCATTTTTCTGAAAATATTCCACAAGCTGTATTTACCGGTGGATTAAACAGAAACACCCCATATAATAATCCCACGATATATGCTTCCTGAAAGATTTCCCACAGTTCGCAAAATCGTATGCAAAATACCTGCGCGACCCGACGGCAACCGGTTTTCACTCTAGCGTGAGATTAAGAAAATCGGTTTAATGAATTTCAAACGGCGTGCGCGCCTTTCCGATTCTACGACAACGAAGAACGAGAGTAGAGGGGGTAAGGAAGGAATGGTTTTTGTGAAAATTTAATCCTTTCTCTCTTGCAAAGGCATGACTCACGTCTAAATTATTTAGTCGAGGTTAAACGACGTCGTATATTTTATTTAATTAAACGAATAGGAACAACGTATAGCAGCTTTCCTCATTGTTTTCAATGAAGCTCTCGTGGAAAGGTGTTGAAAGAAAATACGAAGGGAAATACGAATAAGTTGTTGGGTTCTCCGTGGTCGACTTTAACGAACTTCCTTTGAGTGGGTTTTCCGTTCCTTACGCGAAACTCCGTTAGTCGCGTTATTATTACGAGCTTCCTCTATCGTACGTGCCATGCATTATTTCTCACGTTAGATAAGAAAACACCCCTTCCTATTTTATCGAATTTCTTTACGAGGTGCATGCACGTTAAAAGGAAAGCCCGATGTATACACGGAAAACTCGTTTTTTGATATTTTCCTATCGGCTCGAAAGGTAACGAGAACGAAGTGCCTCGTTTTCACAGTTTACGCGAACGACAACGTTAATTATGATAATCCGTTAGATCGTTGCTCGATATTACGACCGGTACACCCGGTGGACAATAGAAATTAAGCGCGAATTTACGATAATGGATCAAAGTTAATCCGAGAGTAACGTTCGGCTTAGCTTTTAAGTTTTAGACGATGGTACGTTCGATGGATCTCTCGCGGTTGAATTCGATATAAATCGTATTAAAAACATGTGTATATAATAAATTGAAGAAATGTTTTACGTTTGGACTGGAAAAATTGTATTTTATAACGACCTGAAAAAATACGTTCGAGACAAAGCTCGTAACAATGCAAACTAATTAATTTTTCAATGAGACTAACAAGCTTGCGTTTCACATTCTCTCTATATATAAAAGAATAAAATCATTTAATTCGAATGTAACAAAGAGGGAAAGGATTTGACGCTCTGATTATACGTCGCAGCGTGGAGCACACTTAAATGTTATTTCTATTGTTTAATGAAACGTCGAGCAGTGATGTCACTTGAATGACGCTTTGATAGAAAGGTGCACGAGGTTAGTAACCTACGGATGCTAGGTTCAAAGTTGACGTAAGTCATGCAAAAATTATATCGAGCTGACATTTGATAAAAGTCATACGAAGATCTGATTATGGAGGTAATGTAATTGAGCATAGAGGCTTCGATAAACGTGCACCTTCCATAAAGATCATAGTGTTTCTTAAAATAATAATTTTTCTTTGTAATACGAAAACTGTTCTAATTTAAAAGTGTTAACGTTCATAAAATGTTTAATTATTCGAATTGAAAGAAGTGCCAAACAATTTTGTCGAAGAAAAGATTTCTATTCCTCATTCTAACCATTCTCCAACATATATATATTTTTTAATAAAACCACGTCAATTTGTAAGATTATATAAAAATGGAACGGCATCGTCGTCTTGCAGCTTGCCATTTCTACTTTACTTTCCGCGGACCTACACTTTTTGATTCCGCAGTCGTGCGTTTGCATCTCGTTATCATCCGACTTTACATGGAAAGCAGGCGCAGCACGCGAAGCTCTTTAGGAACGGGATTAAACTTATATAGAGACGAAATAAGGGCGCTTCTTTGCTTATTTAGCTCGGTATTGTACCTTACTGCGAGAGAGGTACCTACCTCGAGCCTCTTCTTTAAACCAAAATAAAAACCCGAGTCTTTTTTTTTTTTATATATTTTCTTCTTGGGTGGTACACCCTTGATAAACACGGAAGCGGATTATTTCTCGTAAGAAGGAGAAAATGATAGAACGATCATTTCGCGGAAGGGAGCTGTACTAATCTCAACGAAATAAACTCGTAAGTTCTTGGAGAATGCGGTGGTTCGTGGTTTTCCACAGTCTCCGGGGGATATTTTACATTTTTGGGGTGAGATTAGGTTAGATTTATAAAACGTGATATTTCAGTTTCCACAGCGTACTTCGTAGTTACCGTGCACCGATTTTTCAAAATAATTAATAATTTCTAACCCTCTATAAACCCGTGTAACTTTACATACCTACACAGGTATCAATATTTCAGTTATTTTATTTTACCAACAAAACTTAATGGATTTCCATTTGTAAACTGTGGTACATGTCTGATAAAATATTTAATTAATTAATTTTTCTAAATTTCGCCTGATTTCATTTTTCTTTAGCCACGATCTATCACTGATTTATTCTAATAAATAATACAAACTACCAAACAATATTCATAATTAACAAACTACTCGCATATTCCCTATGATTCGACACCCACAAACCGAAATTTATCAACCAAAAGAAATTTGCATCGAGAGAAGATCGGGTTAACCGTCGAAAGAGGAAAGATTAGCCGCGAAAGTATGAAAGCTTTACCCGTTCCCCTAGATCGTTTCAAAGGCGAAATCAAGAACGAATCGCGAGTAACGACGGATTTCATCCTGGCAAGGCAGCTTGTCGTCTCTCAAGACTAGGAAGTACATCAGGATTGAGGATGACAGGTTAGCGCTTGCACGCATATAGAACGAGACGGCTAGAAGGAGCGCGTAGTCGTTTTGATAGTATACGTGTGTGTCTGTACGTATGAGAGAGAGAAGACGATCGAATCTCGTGAATTATTCGTCAGTGGGAAACGCGATGGAGATCTCTCGCAGGACTTTTCGCCCGAAGGTGAAACGCGCGAGCGCACGTCTACTCCTTTTCCGCCCATCCGTCCGTTCGTTCCTTCCCTTTTCGAGCTTCCCATCCTCTACCATCTCTTTCAGGACACGTATAAACGCGAGGGTGGATATACGGGGCGGCCCACGTCGTTCGCGCGGGAGAAACGACGCGTCGAGTGTGACACGCGAGCGAGCTTTTCTTCCTCACGGTATTTATGTAGTAGATATATGTGTGACTTGCCTCGTGTATCTCTTTCTACATGTATCTCTTTCTACATGTATTCGTATACTCTTGTATTTCTATACTCGTGCGTCTTTACCACTTGTCACTTGTGTTTCTGTTTTTGCGAACACACATTCGTCTGTAAGCTCGCGTGCGTGTTTGCATGACTCTTTGTATAACTATGTTTATAGTCGTGTGAGTAATCTATGTGCTTTAGTTACATAGAAATCCCCTGCTTGTACCTATATACCATTCTTTGTATATCCAAAGCCCCCGTGTAAATGTATACCTATGTATGTTTATTTATGTGGCTTTACATGGAGGAAGATCGCGTGTCTTCCTATAAGCATTAGTATATGTGTATTTTGCTATGTGTACGATTTGGTACATGCTGGGGTAACGACGTATAACGACCCGACTCCCAACTCTTGGATTTTCGGGGATGGAAAAGTCGTTAATGACGGACCCAGGAACTTCCCCTCGCATGGCCATTATCGGAGCAAAGTTGCGGTTTGCTTAATTCTTGCGGTAGGTCGCTCGTCGTATTGTGCACGCGCGTCCATAGATACGTATATAGGGTGGTCCATTTAAATAAGGCTACTTTAATATCTTTTTGGGTTATTGCGATGCAAAAAAATTAATTTGCGAAGAATATTGTTATATTGAATATTCGAGAATCAATGGTTTTACTTATCTCAATGTTTTTTTACACGATGCAACAAAAAAATGTACCTATGTTGTACGATGACCTTCATTACTTCGACAAAAATGATTTTTGGAAAAAAAATATTTTGTGCCAGACCATGGCTTTATTTAAATGGACCACCCTGTATAGCGTGTATTCGTGGGGTCGGCTACGATAGAATAGCAAAACGACGTGTGTTATGGGAAGTTGTTTAGGGATCTGGATAATAGAGAAGTTAGGTATACGTCGAAAGGGGAAATAATTGATGAGCTTGCGTATCTTCTCGATTGACTTTCGAAGAAAAATTCTTTTGATCGAATACGTGCTACGTATATATCGAATTGCATCGCACGAGGATCGTTGCATAATATCTGTCCCATTTCGCTTGTCCATCTTCCCGGAGGATAAGACAATTTATTCACGGCTTGACTGCTCGTTAAAGCTGCTCATTAAACAAAGAGAGGTTAGTAATAATACAATATGTCCAATACATTGTTAATTAACAAAATTTCTTTTTCATATCAATTTGGATTGTCATCAAAAATCATATCAGAAATTATGTAACGTCCCGACGGTATCTATCGAATTAATGATAACGTTCGTTATTAAAATTGTCGACGTGACTACGAATAATGCTATAAATAATTTCGAGCGAACGATCGAATGACGTGTATTACGTGGAAATGACTAGTGTATAAAAATAGAATCGAGAGTACGGAGAAACATAGAAAAATAGAAAATGGTATTGTTCTATCCGAGGTTTCCTTCGTGCTATAAAAATCGCGAGTGGCAGCAAACAAGAACGCGATTAATTGTTTGCCGTTCGTGAATGGTTTTCTCAAGGGGCGAAGGATATGGGTGGGTATCGATGTCAAAACGAAACCTTCGTCTTGCTCTTCTTTCCTCGTATTTCTCGTCGTCACGGTTGATACGACGCGTTCCATTTGCTATTTACAAAAGTGTAGCCAGGGGGCGAGATCGTACGAGCTCGCTCCTATTTCATCCACCCTTTTCCACCCTTCGCTCTATTCTCTCTCTCTCTTTTCGAAGCGGCCAATGGTTTCCAAGCTCCACTTTTCCCGTGGCGGGTAAAACGGGGTACCTACACGGTTTTCCTCGCGTACATTTATTTCTCTTCGCGGGGATAGTTTCGCAAAGGAAAAGCTCCCTTTATTATCCCTTACTTCCTTCCCTCTCACAAATACACACTTTCGCGTATACGTTACTTTTCCGTCTTTGTCTTTCGCACGGAAACTCGACGTACCTTGTGGACTTAAGGGTAAAAATGAAAGCTATAAGACGAAGAGAAAGAAAGGATAATACTTTTTCGTCTCATGAACGGATAAATTTCTTTCTTTCTTTCTTTCCCTCCTCTCCTTTAGCGTGTGCACGAGATAAATATATCTCTCTGTGTATGCGTACGTAAGAGAGCAGCACGCGACGAGAGAAAAAAGGAAACAACTTGCACGCCACTCGAACAAAACCTATTCTCGCTATTGTTGAGTGTTCATTATGTTTGAATGATGGACGAGGTTGCCACTTACCGATTTAATTCTTGAAGATAATTATTAACTAATTGACCGATGTCTTTTTCGAAAGAGAGATAGATAAGAGTTTATTACGACAAGATATGGTGGTTACAAATAACATATATAAAATACAAAATATAAGAAATATGAAAAAATATAAAAAGAAAAGAAGAGAGAGATATGGCAAGAGAATTTTCTTATTTACTTGAACTCCAAGATTCTTCATCAGATTTTAAAGAGAACAAAGTAGAAGAAGATAATCGAGAGAGTTATCACCGGCAATAAAGATATTACCGAAAACTTGGCGAAGTTTACGCCACAAAATTCAGCCGATAACGATTTTCCGAGTATAAGATCACGATATTTTCCCCGAACGATCGAGACTTTATCGCGACTCAACCCTCCCGTTTCATTTTCGAGAGCCCTTTCAGCTTTAAATTCTCTTTCATTCCTTTTTTATCGGCAATTTTAACCGACGGAGAACCCATGCGAGAGATAACAAATTTAAAAGGTACGTTCGAAAGTCGTCTTTGAGTCGTCTACATAATACTATAAATAATTTTAATATCGAAGATCCATGCGATACAAGCTAGACACGCTTCCCATTTCATATGAAACCTTATCGTATCAACGTGTGGTTCGAGGCAAGAATTCTCTTCGTTCGTTGAAAGACAGATGCATTATCTCTCTCTCTCTCTCCTTCTTTCATATCAAACCAATACCGTGCTTCCACCACCGGAGGATACACTCACACATATATACATGAAACAAGAGAAAGAGAGAGGAAGACAGAATAGCACTATTTTGCTTGGATGCACCGATAATGCAACTTGCATCCCGCACGAATGCACCGGTGACTCGAATCGTTGCTGGCATCAATGATGGCACATAGAATATGCGAAAGAGAGACAGTAGGATCAGCATGCTCGTAGGTGTGACATAGAGCGGACCGCTTCGAACCCGCTTCGAACCCGCTTCGACTCGCCTCGATGATTTCCACATATTTCGCACCGGGAATGAAACGCTTCGCGCACCACCGCCCGCGTAGATAATTGAAAAGTTCAGGAAAGTGTGCGTGTATCCGACTTCGAAAAAGAGAGAAAGAGAGTAAATAGACGCGTACGGGAGAATCGTCGAGCCTCCTACGGTGTCGCGAGGGAACCGACGGGGTACGAAGAAAAAGAGATGTTGCGGATGAAAGGAAGCGGTGAATAAATGAGGGAAAAGTTTAATATGCCGAGACGTACGAGCTTGGCAAAATGGCTGACTCTCGTTTTCTTTCTAGTTTTACCTTTTTTCTTCTCTACTGGCGTCGTCCTTTTAAATTTGTTCCACGTTAATATACGTTACTTCATGTATGCGAACACGTATACCGTGTTGATTATTAAAGTTGTACAGAGTTAAAATCTTGAAGAGAATTTGAATTTACGTCATTTCGGTGGAAAATTCGTGAAAAAAAATTTATTATACTTAATAAAGTGTCGTGTACGAGAGAAAATGTTAGACCATTTCGTAATCAATGGTATATGTTTATATATAAAGCCCAGTTCGTAGGAAAGTTTCGCTTACCGAGATTTTCGAGCAAGATCATCCACGATTTCCTATTTTCCTAAGTCTCATAACGGGTGCAGACGTATAATGTAGGTCGCCCGATGAGATTCATACGGTGTATATAGTGTAAAGTTCGAAGAGAAGGATATATCCAACGTTTCTATGTAGGTCGCCCGAGGATTTCTCGGATTATCCTGTGACGGACATTCTCCGAGTGACGGAACCGCTCTTACACACACAGAGAGAGACTGGGCGTATGGTCCATCCGATATTAAATAGGATGGCGTTTAGATGTTTCCAGGGGAGACCGAGATACGAGACTCTCATCGTAATACCTTCTATTATACTCGATGTGTCTAGAAGTAGAAACGGTGAATCGTGATTTCATGGTTCATTTTCGGAAAATCTTTATTCAACGGTAAGAGATATCTCTCTGCTGGTACTCAAAAATTCACCAGAAACACAAAAATTGTTGCTACCTAAAAAAAATGTCACTTTATACCCTGTAAACTCGACAGAAATTTTCCACTTTTTCTATAAACCATACAATATAGCAGAATCGTATTTCCTATATCATATCGTTTCACCAGTTTCCACCATCACATCGGAAGTAGAAATAATAGTACGACGTTGAAAATAAAAATACAGCCACCTCGAACCACCACAAATATCCTTTAATAGTACCTGCACTTTCATTGAAAATCATTTTGTATGGTCAGAATAAAAAAATGGACGAATATCGATACGTTTATACAAAAGCACGTTGCTAAATGCACGTACACGTAACGTTAGCGATTAAGAGGGCAAGCGGTCGTATAAAAGAGAACATTATCGAGCGATTTCCGAAAGAACGTCGAATAGGCAACCAAACCACCTCCCTGATCGTTATTACGAGCGAACGCGTGGTGCGTGCTGCGAATGCAAAACGCGGCTTTACCTACGCGTAAAGCGTAGATAATATAGCGTCGAAATTCAGAAAGCGAATAATGAGGAGATATGAATACGTGGATATAGCTGCTGGGTGGTCGAGTATATAGATATATAATAGCTACGTAAGCTGTGGGGGGGATGTGAGAGGAAAAAAAATTGAATATAAAACTCGAAGGACAGAATTTTGCGAAAGGAACGTTCGCTGCAATAACCGATACCATTTACGTTTCTTCCGCTGTTTCGCTGGCGTCTTCATTCGCGAGAGAACTTCGACACTTGTATTTTATTACACTGGCGTGAAACGGAGTGAGAGAGAGAATGGAAAAGTGTATCGAATAGGAATAAAGTAGTACCAACCTCTTCTCGATCGGTAGCTACTACCACAGGTACAACGACGAGGCAATCGATGCGATCCGTGCATCGAGGTGGGAGAAGAAAGGAAGCAGTCTCGGCGCACACGGCGCGAGCGATGTAACGTGGTTGCGTGCATATTGCAATGCATATTTCACGGTGAAAATGAAGTACCAAGCCCGACGGAGATAATTGAAAAGTCTAGGAGGCGCGAGCCGTGCTTTGAAAAAAGAGAGAGAGACAGAGGGAAGGGAGCGCCTGGTGCGATGAATGGATACGTGAAAAAAACTTTAATATAGCGCTAGCGCGAAACTCTCTGCTACAAACGCCGAATCGCCAAAGCTTGCGACCGCAGAACTGCGCGCGCAAGCAGCACCATTTTTTTTCTCCCACTTTCTATCCCCCCCACCTCCCGTCTTCCATCCCTTTATTTCTCCATTTTTGCCTTCCATCTTCTTTTTTATTCTTGCAAATTTTCGAGAATCTCTACTTTTGCGCCTCTTCTCTCGCGCCTTTTATGAATGAACTTCCGACGTTCTCACCCCGCGCGAAGGAGGGATGAGACTGGTCTCTCGGCGAAAACGCACGAAGCATGCTTTATTGCACGCGGCGCGTGACTTTTTAAATTCTCTCTCTCTCTCTTTTATCTTCTTTGAAAGACTCGTACGAAGAGTTTTGCATTTTCTCGGACGCTTTCAACGGAAATTTTCTCCCCGTGATCTTTGTATCACTTTTTGAAAGGTTGAAATTTTGAAGGGATTGTTTGAAAATATATTCGATCGGAGTATGGTAAAAGAGGGCACTCGAATGACTTTTTCAACAAGGTTTTATAAAAAGATGTTTCGCACACGAGACTCCTCTCTCTCTCTCTTTATATCAGTTTCACGTTAATAACAGCTCTGAGAGGTGAGAGAAAAAGAGAGATGGACTGGCAAACGATCAACGGTGCACCGGCGAAGCGGTAAAAACGTTGAAAAGTAGATTCATTTCGAATATTGCCCTTCTAAAACGGCGCAACGAGACCAATTTGTTTGACCGGAGCACCGTTCTCCAACGTGCCACCACGGTACGATAGAGTACAGCAACCCTCACCGCGTATCCTCGCACCCCCTCTCACCCAGCTTCTCTCGTTCTCGTTTTGGATCCTCTCAAGTAGCCACGTCTCAAACTCTGGGAAAAATTAATTCGAAGTAGTTGACCCGAATCGCGAGGAGGCCACCTTTATCACCGAATTATTAATCCCGGCACGTAGAAAAAAGGAGTAAGAGGGGTGAAAGAGTAAATTAAGAAGTTCGCGGGACGTATTTTAGCGAATGCACGTGGCTCTGCGGCAAGTAACTGACCCACATTCTCCGCAAATTAACCCCGATATTTCTTCCCACTTTTTTGTTTCCCTCTGAAGCTAGTGGAAGAGAGGGTAGATGTGGTTCACGGGTGGCACCACCAGGATGGTTGTCACGGATGAAATTCGAGAATGAAAGGAGGTTGAGTGCACGTGGCACATCGCAGGTGAACCGAGCGTGCACAATGCATCGAGCCAAGGGTCGCTGCGCGCGTTGCTTCCAAGTGCCGCTAGAGAGGGTGGAGCCGTTTTGTTTGCCGATATTTTGTCGCTCGCGTGATCCCTTCTCTCTTTTCCTCCTACGTGCATATATATCTGTTATGCGCGAACGGCCACACTTTAGCCACGTTTCGTCGTCTCTTGTCGTCGAGACTTTTGCTTTACGATCCGCGTGCCGTTCTTTTTACGTTACATACTGGCTAAAAGAAAGTATGCGCACTCGTGCACTTGACAGAAAGAGCTAAAATCTCTTCTCCCTTGTTTATACATCCCTCGACCAATAACATTGTTCCTTTTTTTTACTTATTCTCGATCGAAAAGAGGTAAAAATATGATTCACGGTTTAGAAAGGTACTCGGTCTGGATTTATTTTTTATTAAAAAGTCTAGGTAGGACGAACGGAGTAGGGATTTTAAAAAACAATGAGCCGAGAGATCGATTCCTCGAGATAATCCACGAAGAAGCTACTCTTCTACTACTTCGTCTTTCATTATTTTATTATTTAGCCCGACCTAATTTTGTCACCAACGCGAGCAGCTGCTCGCCGTCAACCTCAGCGACCGCAGCCCTTTTTTTTTTTCGTACATCGTCCACGAATAATTGCGAGAGATCTTTTCTCTCTCTCTCTCTTTAGATTTTATAAAACTAGAATTAGCAGATTTTCTGGTAATTTTGGTAATTCTTTCTAATTTCGTTAACCATGAATTTTATCTTCGAATAAAAAAGATTTTACTTATCGTTCACTCGTAGCAACGACGAAAGGTCGTCCCCTTCTGTTATCGAGAGGGAATAGCAGAGCGTTGTCTACTTGGAATAGTAATTTCACTCGACATTAAGAAAGGATACTTTATGTTTAAATGGCGGCAAGCGACGTTCTCTGGTATCCTGCCAGAAACGTCTCGGGGCACTCCGGTGAAATGAATGAAAGATATATGATTCCATTTACTTAAGGTAAGGTAGATAGAACTTTGGTTAACGCCAAAAATATCCGAATAGCAAAAGAGAGAGAGAGCGTTTGCCATAGAGTAATTCGTTTTCCACGTGACGCGCTCGAACGCGCGTCCAAAGCGATTTCTCGCACCTGCGCGTCGTAAATAAGATTATCGAATTACAGGAGTTTTCGATATGCCGCCCGCTTTCGTTCACACACACCTCATCGCTTATATAATACATATATAATCACCAGCTATAATCGGGTTCAATTTTGCGCTCGGCTTCTTTAATACGATAAGCTCATGAGATTACGCCTCGCGACATAAGGATTTACGGTGGGAATTCGCGAAACGATTAACGCGCGGCTCGACGAACGCGTGGACGACGTATTAACGCCACGCGACTTTTTATTTCAATATTATCGATATGTATCTGATTTGCAGTTGTCTCGATTATGGGTTTTTATTTTTAGTTGGAAATTGATACTTTCGTACGGATTTGTAAAAGATAAATCAATGATTTCATAATCACAAACTATTGAATTTAACGGGTAGAATGTGGTCCAACATAGTTGACTTTCCTGTAAGAGTCAAGAAAAGATGTTATAGATTGGATAGTTTTTTTTTTTAATGAGATTATAAAAATGGTCCCAAGATATTCAGGGTAGATATTAAATAAGAAGTATGTTAAGATTGTCGAGCTTCGATAATAATAAAGCTATGAATATAGTATAATGAGAAATTTTGTTATAAAATATCGATAATATTATTTTGTACTTAACATGACCCCAAGATGGTATTTAAAATATTAAACAACATCGAAGACAACCGATACTAATAAAATTCCTGGAAGATTACTTAGATTCTTTTTATTAGCTTGTCGAATAGCCCGATCTAAATACATCGGTAATAGTCCTTAATAAGGCGTCACCCGTTGCATCCCCATTAAATACCACGAATAAATCCAAGAGGATCTTCTTCGTAAGATTCTTTCGATAAAACATTTCCAGCATCACGGTGCCAAAGGAGCGATTTCTCCGAGGACTATTATATCGATATTCCTTATAATAAAACTGGAGGACTCTTCACCTAAGAAAACTTCTGGATAAAAGAATACCTTTATAATGGCGTCGTCGTCTTCTCGGCGTTACACCAAATATAAGATTCACATTTTCTTCGAGATTTCTCAGAGGTCTATGGAAAGAGGAGGAAACAGAAATCGTTTCTTAGCAGCAGCTTCTTTTATAAGATTAATTACGGAAGTATGAGAGAGAGAGGGGTGGAGGAAAGAAAACGATCGGAATATTTCTATTTTAAAGGAACGATCGCGCCCTGGTACTCTCAAAGTAATTCGCAGGAATACCGTGCCCCGCGTAATTTCAACGACCGAATGAAATTTCCAATGCCATCTTCTATATATTCTTCTCTTTCTCATCCCTCGCGCGCCATTGTGCATTGTCCTCTCTTATACGTCGCGGATCGTCCTTCTCTTCTCTCATTGTTCTTTATCCCTTACATTTCCTTCCATATTCTTCCTTTCCACGAACGCGATCGATCATTATTATTATCACCGTCGCGCGAATTATCCTCGCACGTTGGCCCTACCCGTAAGGAACTTCTTCGTTAACCCATTCTCCCTTCTCATTCTTCGTTCGAGTCTTTAGAAGCTCGATCGTCTTCTCGCGTTAAACGTGCTATAAAACCCCGCGAAATGTGATTCGCTATGAAAAGGTCTTTTATCTTTCGTTATTACGTGGCTGTTAAAATTATCATTAATAAGGGACTGTCTTAAGCGAAGGGTAAGATTGGGTGAGTCGAAAATTCGATCAGTTTCGATACGGTGTGAAATTGCGTCTATCAAATATGAAGAAGATTATTTATAATAAATTATTGGTAATATCAATTAATATCAGCGTAATATTAATCATGGATTTACTCTTTCGGATCAAATATCACCGATTACTAATTGATCAACGTAAAATAATGTGATTTAATGTTATCTCTCCTACACATTAATATACTTTCATTTATACATATAAAATAATCTCCAACAATATACTGATTGATAACATTATTAAAAAAAAAAAGGTTAAAGAGATTATAATTCGTAAAACCTCAATTAGTATATCAAAAATATATTTTCTACAAAATTTCTCATCGAAGCGAACGAGGCTCGAGAAGTTGAAAAATAATGACATTATAAAAAAAAAAAGAGCTACAGTCAGATATAGAAAGAGAGATAGAAAGAATAGGCGATTTTTCTGGGTGAAACGAGTGGGCGTATCCGCTCGAGCACGCTTCGAGGCGGCTCTCCCTGGCTACGTGAGTCGAGTTTTTAAAAAATCACCAGCCGATCGCTTTGTCAGGGCTACGGACAGAACCGATGACAAACCGACGTCGGGATATCCGGTGGCCGCCGCTCGAACGTTTATTTATGATTCGTCGGCGACCGTCGCAACGCGAGGAACGCGGAAAGATGAACGAGATGAGGGGGATGCTTTTACTACTTCGAAACGACGAGTTCGATCTCTCGTGTGGAATCCGCGAGAAACGTGTATCATTGGCGAACGCGATCGAAGCTAGCCGCGTATTTAAGGGAATTCATGGGCAAATTCGTAGAACGGAATTTCGGCGACGAATTAACGAGCCCGATCTCTTTATCGCGGAGAATTCCACCGTACCACGTTTCGTGCGATATCTCAATCCAATTTATTTTCTTGTTTTATGATGGCCTTAATGGCTTGGTCATTCGTTGTACGAGCTTTTTAAATTGAATAGGAAAAATGAGTCCTTTTTAAATTTCTTTTACTGAATCTGAAATATTTTTTATATTCAAAAGTATCAATGTAGTTTATCATTTTATTTATAAATGTTTCATCTATTAGTTAGCAAGTAAACATATATTCAAATAACTGTTTATGAAGTTAACGAAATAACGAGTTTTTATTATTTTATTTAAAAATAATAAAAAATAAAAATTATTACTTAGTGTGGAATAGTTTATTAAAACAGTTGGAATAAAGTCATCTCATTGAATGAGATTTAAAATACATCATTTTAGAAAGGTTTCGTTTACGCTACGGTGGGGAGTGATGGGTTAACACCTTGAGTGCCGACCCAATTTTAAATAAAGCCACGGGTTTATATAATTTTATTAATAATCTTTTTCCAGAATAAACATATCGTAGAATTTCCTACCACATCTAATATTATATCTCATACTTTTTATGATTACATTCTCGTAAATATTAACTCCTAGTAAACATTTCAAATGCATTATGACGAATCGGGTGACGGTCAGCAGAGACCTTTATGGTATCGAACGTATTAAAATATTTATTTTTTAGAAATATTCGATGTTATGGAAAGAAATGACAAGCTCGTCAACTTTGAATTCAGAAGGGAAACAGATGGGAACTAATTAAACGTGGCCGGTCGATCGTCCGTCCGAATAAAAAAAACGAGACGTTTTCAAAAATAATCTAGCATTCTTTTATTTTTATTGGCCAGGCTTTTGGTCTTTTTCACCCGGAAAATAAACCATAGACGTCGTTGCACGATGTAACGCCGATGGGATAATTGCCAATTAAATACTATACCGCGAGGTGAATTTTAATCTGTTCAATGGCGATTCGTGACGCGAAAAAGCTGCAAAATTTCCTATGCAAATTCCACCCACTCGCCTTTTTCGCATAAACAAGGTATCGCTCTGTGCGTGACGTAATCACCCATCGGGATAATGATTTATTGCGACGTAATTGCTCGCGTGACCCTCGTTTTTTCGAGGCATACCCTCCATAAATGTAACAGAATTTGATTTATTTCCTCTCACGCAGGCCCAATAATTTTTATCGATCACTCCCAGTATAAAATAAATAAATACATAATCCTAGTAAATATGAGTGTCTTTGGACAGAAAATTTGGGATATTGGTACCCGTTTTTCTATGGCGCCAGGTTCGTTCGGTCCATAGGAGAAATAATCTAAATGCATAGCCTCGTGATACATTTAACAAAGGAGGATAGAATTTTCTCGTGCTCGGTTGCACCGAGTAGGTAGGAATTCTTTCGGGCGAAGACGCGTCGTTCGTGCGTGGAACGACGGGAAAGCGAAGGGACCGATTCCACCCGTTGGAAACTAGGGGTTGAATCGAGAGAGAGAGAGAGAAGGATAGCACGGCATCCAATTCCATGACCCGGACATTTTTATTATAACGGCGCAGTGGAAATTCCTCCGATCGGTCACGAGGAAAACGGACATGCAGGCACGCACACTAAATCCTTTTTGCATCGTATACATGTACACGAATGATGAAGAAACGAACGTGGTTTCACTTCAGCAAACTTTACTTACTGCTCACTTCCTTTCACCGATATCCCATGCATAGATACCGTTCTCCTTTCTTGGATAATACCAACCAAAAGTAGCGTACTTTACCTTACGTAAAATTACACCCTTTCACAAAAGATCCACACGTACGGCATTGCTTTTAACACGACGAAAGGTTCGAACCATAAAACTCGATGGCGTGTAAAAAAAAAAAAAAGAATAAAAATTTTAGAGGGTTGGACAAAAAAGAAAGAAAAACAAAGTACGAACGACGAATGAGCATGTCGCATACCCACGTTCGTCCATAGATCTACGAGAGAAGGGTTGGTAGAACGGTACGTTTTATTATGTACCTTGATCGATGCTCTCTCTGGCGATAGGTAACTCTCTTTTCGCGATAGAAACGGGCAAAGTGTGAAGTCGCGATTCGGTAGCTCGTTTGCCCTGGCTCGCTCGTTTGAAATTGATCGATCACCCGGTGCACCGGACGTCTCTTGTAATTTGTTATAGAAATATCGAGTTATATCGCGGATGCTTCGATCGAAGTTTATTCTCCATCGTGATAAACTAGGCCTGGTTGTCCGGTGAAAAATTATTATTATTATTAAAAAAAGCTCGTTATCATGGTATTTGACATTATCGTGATCGTACAACTCGCGTTGGGCGTAACTCCGATATAAAATGCAGAAAGTGATAGACGACTTTCGAAAGGAATACCCAAGCCTCTTAAAGGAAAAAGCATCGTGGCTGATGGCAAATCGACCACCTGAAAATCTCTTATGCGAGTCAATTACGCGTTCTCGTGATCCACCCATGTCCTTCTTCACCAAAGCAGCTTTGTCCGTGCTTTAGTCCACCGATTGTAAAATCCACCATGAGTTCCTGGACAAAGTCCGTCGATGGACGTCAATATTTGCTGTGAACCTCTCGACTCTCTCTCTCTCTCTCTCGAAAGAGAGAGGAAACGAAGGAAGGATGGTGCACTAGAGCAATGAAAAAGGATAGAAGATGGAAAAGAAAGAAAGAGAGATTGGTAACGACTATGTTCGTTCCGGAGCCCTTGTTACCAATGAACACGGAACAATGGCTTTTTATCAACGAACCCCACGTCCTTCTAACGAGTGCAATCGGCCAGGATTATTGCAGCGCTGATGGGATTTACCGGTGGAAAATATCCTGACAGGACTCTGCTATGCGGTATCCTCGTTCTATGTTGCCATAGTTCGTTGTGTTCGCGACGTGTCAACGGATCGTGACCCCGCCGCGAGGAAGATCGAACGGTTCTGCGAGGATCGATTAATCCTAGCTTGTTCATGGGAGACCAACAAATCCGAGCGAGCTGGATTTTTGTCACCCGAGCGACACGAATCTATGTATGCGGGACTTAGGTGTGTAGGTATCCGGTAGTTACGTGTACTTTTTTCACGGTATAAATTCGTAAGTGCGTTACTCTTTGGGAGATGGTTTCAATGGGTTTCCAATGAGTTCTATTTGAGTTAAGGGTGAAAAGGTAAAGATGAGATCTCACAGGTTTCAACAGGTGCTGGACATCGAGCTTAATCGAGCTTCACGTTAAAGTACAATTAACATGCAGTCTTTTTCGAGTAGCACAGTCGACTCTGGTCTTCTTTGTCGGTTCCTTTTCATCCGCTTTTCTCATAGCTTGCGGAAAGCTTCTCTCGTTGCTTCGGTAATGCATTTTCTACCTCGTGTTACGAACGTGCGAATCGACTGCAGTGAGTTTGATCCCTAAACGTTTTACACAACTAACGTGACGTTGTTTCGAACTTTGTCTCGGATTTTTTTAATACAATTTTTGTGGTAGAGTTTGTTTCGAAGATAATAGAATTTCTTTGTTTATTTTAAAGCACGTAACATAAATCTTGAGAAAATTGAACCACTCCCATCGTATAGCTAAAGTTTCGTATCGGGGAAAATAAGGGAGATTTTTTTGAAGTATTTAGACGAACGGTTCTACCCTCTCTTCTAATAGATACTCACGCTCGATTGCCACCGCAAAGCTCCAAGGCGTACGAACGCACGCTCCATATCTTTTCCTCTCGCTAGGGAGAAAAGAGAAGATTGGGGTAAAGCGACGATGTAATTTTGGAATCTTCCAATTTTCGTGAACGAAACGTACCGATCGAATCGCGTTGGCACTTCTTTCGATTGCGATCGTTTGGTACACGGGTTTACGTGGCATACTCAAAACTTTCATCCCTTTAGCTTTTCTCTGTTATTTCTTTTTCAATAACAATTTTCTTAGAAGAGAGAATTGCGTTTTGTTAAAAAATATACTATAATAGTGACTAATAGTTATAAAAGGATATCAAAATATTGTGTAAAAACTTTTATATCCTAAACAAACTTTCGCAGCTGACCTAGAAAGTTTTTTTTCAAGAAACCGATTTAAACCCCAATCTATCGGGAATCTCTCCTACAGCCAACAATACGTGCAGCTAATTTTTCTGTTTTATCACCGACTTATCGCGATTTTCAACGAAACAACATCGACGCGGAAAATTTAATGCGTCCCATAAAAGAGCTCTTATCGCGCGACGCGGGGCTCGGACCATTACCGATTTCATGGGAACGTCGTGGCAAATATAACGGTGATTAGGCTACGTAACAACGAGAATCGTACGCCTCGCCTTGAAATTGGAACGACAAAGATTAATGATCCAGCTTTTTATTTTTTGCAGTCCCCCCCATTTTTATTATCTCCGACCCTCTCGTTCGTGAGAAACGTAACTGCATTAATTCCAACTTCATTTTCGCAGTCGTATTAAAAAAAAAAATAAAATAATAAATTGAATTATTAACTCTCGGATAACACGTATTTTCAGCCCGTAATAAATTATAAAAAATAATTATAAACTGAAAAGTTTTGAGTAGGTTGGTACTTCCTGCTCGATGATTATACTGCAATGAATATCAGTAGTACACTTGGTTCCTGATTTACACAACGGGTCTATTTGTATATATGCTCGATGATTATACTGCAATGAATATCAGTAATACACTTGGCCCTTGATTTACACAACAGATCTGTTCTTAAAAAAAATGTTAAAATTTGTATAATTTACTTATTTATTTCAACATAAAATAAAAGTAAAATATCAGCTTTTTTAAATTCCATTTTTATATGAACCGTTTAAATCAGGGGATAAATGTATCCTCGGTTTACGATAGACATAACATATGGCACATGAGTTTATAATCAAGACAATGTTACGTATATCTAATTAATTATTAGTAAATCGAGATAGAGAGTTAAGGGAGCTTACGTGGACTGTCGTCATCGTGGACGACGGGTCGTCACGGGGTCGTGAGGGTTGTTAAATTCAGTCCCTCGAACCGTTGCCGAGAGTTATCCCGTGCACGAGGACGCGTAATATACATCGTATCATTTTCACGCAGCGGAGTTTATTAAGCGTGTTAGTGCAACCCTCGTGCAACGCTGGTGACCCACATAGAGGAGCGAGAGAGGCCACATAGAGGTACGAGCCACGTACACAGACACACGAGTATATACCTACTTGGTTCTTGCAGAGAGAGAGTATATATCACACAGCGTGCATCATTTAGTGCGTGCATAATAAGCCCGGTGAGCCTCCTCTCGTGTCCTGCGTGACGTTACTACCACGACACTATTACGAGTAGACTACGTCGATGAAGAAAAGAAACGCGTGTGCTCTTAAAATCGATTTTCTTCAATGTTTATAAAAATAATAGCATTTCTTTCATCGAATCATCCTACGAAGCTTTAAAGATATATTTCGGTATTTCCTGAAAATTCAAATTAACCATGTCTAATAATTTAATGACCATAAACTGGGTTTATATAAAAAAATGTAATTGACATTTCAAATAAATGTTTAAATCTACATAAATCTTATTCGTATACGAACTTGGTTATTGATTTGACATCGGATATTAAAAGTAACAGAATTTGAATGAAAAGAACGAATGAACCGGTTCCAAGATAAACTCTATCATAAACTAACGTTCATGAGTAACCACTGTAGAGGGGGGATTTGGTTCTCCTTTACCCGTTTGGACGGGACGAATATCGATGGGTCGCTTAAAAAGCTTCCGTGTACACGAATTTGTATCGAGGCAAGCGTTTAAGCTCGACGAAAGCTCGACGATTCGCGCTTCATACATCAAACCGGCCAGCCGGGCAGGCAACCAACCGGCTGGCTGGTTGGTTGACTGGTTGGCAGAATCGATCGACGCCACGATCGTGCTGCCAGTTTTAATGTACATCGAAAGTGACGCTCGCAAAATCGGCCGCTCGTGATAGATTAGCGAGCGGTTTTCACGGCATTATGACGCGTGACACTCGCTAGCGTACCCCGTTTGATACATTACCGGTCATTAGGCACGAATAAACATTTCTCTTGGTTGGTTGCCTTCCTGGTGTCACATTTCGTGTCTTGAATGTTTAGCTTGATTCGATTTAATTCGTTAAGTCTGCTTCGATTGCTGCCTGCAGAGATAGGAAAAAGTTAGAACGATGGAACTCGGTGTTATCGGACATTAATTACGATCCCTTTTGCTCGTCATGCTTCCTTGCACGTTTGGGTCATCGGTATATCTAGTCTCGATAGTCTAAGTAATAAAGCTGGATAAATAATTTAACAATTTTTAAATACTTAAGATAACTATAAAACGATATAAGAAGAAGATTATATAAAATAAAAGAAAAGTAGACGAAGTAAGTACAAAATGAACGATCCTTAAACAAGATAAAATAAGAATAAAGAAGAAGACAAGGTAGAAGGAGAGAAAAAAAAAAGGGATGATAGAGAAAAGTATTTAAGAAGCGAAGGGGTAGTCGTGTTCGCAAAGGACGATAATGTACAAAGCGTTTTCGCGAAAAGACGCGTAAAACTTTTTCTCCGCAAGGTAAAAAGGCCGTCCGTGGCAAAGAGAGAACAGGAGGGTTGGAGGTAAGCCCTTCGAAAACTCGGAACAGTTACGTAATGACATTATACCCGAGACCCTGTACGCGCGCGCGCGCGAACTTCGATAGTTTACGCTAACGCGAAAGCGCGGAACAAAGTCCAAAGCGACCGCGAAACTTAAATGCGAACCGATTTCGCGTAATAATGACTGACGTTTAATCGTACCGCGCCTTTCCTGCGGCACATCGAAGGAGAAACGTTCGAAAGTTCGCTCGAAGCGAGCAAAGCTCGGCTTCCCGCGGCGTTCTACGCCTCGAATGAATTCTAATAGCGCCATTAATAGTTTTCTAACGTCGCTTTTAGTTGTTCGCGAGTTCCGTGTGTTTTAGCGCGTTCGGATCATTCGAAATCGATTCCGTGTACATATTTAACTTTTGATGAAGATCGGTATTAATAATATTGTAATGAAATAAAAGTGAATTTATTCGAAACTCGACATAATTTTGAATGAGAGATGTCTTTTTGAAATAAAATTCTTTCATTTAAGTTTTATATAATCATGTTATCTGACAAAGACGAGTCTGTTCCTTTCTATCATTTTTCAACATTTCCTACAGCTTCTAAAAAATGTATAAACACCAAAAGTAAGTGATACTCCGGGTAATCCGAACTCTGTTCGTTAATATGTACTTTTATCTCATAACACGAGAATACTATAACACGGTTATCCCCTAAAACGTTAAAACCAGAAGCTCCACGCGTTGGATATATACCCCCCATCGACGAAACGGCAATTTCCAATAGCACCACCCCGCGGTACGACAGCCATAAAATACGTTTTACAACCCATATCACCCTACCACTTAGTCGTCCAATCACGAAACGTTTGCTTTATCTTTACGTAAACCTTCTGCGAATTAAATCCCCGTTCCAAGGCTTGCCTACCATGTTAAACGAAGTGGGGAATAGGGGTGGGAGTGGCTTGTGGATAAACGTCTACATAGACGAAGACGATACAGCACGTCGAGAATGAATTTCGATACGATATCGACCGAAAAAGAAACTGGGGAGAAAGATAGAGCAGAAGGTTCTTCCGAAACTGGGTTGTTCGTAGGAAAAAAAAATGCTATGTCGTGGAAACGAAAGGATTAAGGAGATAGAATTCTTGATCGATCTTTATGATCAATGGGTGGTTCGAAAGCTAAAGAATCTGGTTATAACGATAATACAATGTAGGGGAGGCCGGGACTAGTTGTCCCAATTTTAGGTTTTTTGTTTCTACAGATTTCTGTAGCTTATATTTCCGAATTTTTTGGTGGCCATCATAAAGTTTAACTTCTTAGCAATACATGGAAATTTTTCCGCTTGCATTTTTCCGCAACTTGCCCCGCTGCGGGGTAAGTTGTCTCACGCCATGGGGCTAGTTTTCCAAGGTTTCCAAGGAAAAATCCTAATGTATGCATCATGATTTTTGCGAAAATGGTCACCACCGCCGATTTCAATGTTTAATAGCTCATTTTAAAGATAAAAGCATGGAGAATAATGTCTCGTTGTCCGTTTTTCGATATCGTTAAGCAATGATGAGAAATTAATCTTTTAAGCGTCGGAGTATGGGTCATTTTCAAGCTTAAAACTGCTGTATCTTTCGAACCAGCCATCCTATCGAAACGCGACTTGCATTTTCGTAAAGTAGAGATTTTTCTCTTTCGAATCCTGTGCATACATCATGATTTTTGCCAAAATGGTCACCAACGCCGATTTCAATGTTTAATGGCTCATTTTAAAGATAAAAGCATGCAGAATAATGTTCCGTTGTCCGTTTTTCAATATCGCTAAGCAATGATGAGAAATTAATTTTTTAAGTGTCGGAATATAGGTCGTTTTCAAGCTTAAAACTGCTGTATCTTTCGAACCAGCCATTCTATCGAAACGCGACTTGCATATTCGTAAAGAGGAGACTTTCCCCTTTCGAACGAGTATTTGATCGGGCAAATTCGAGATACTTCGATTTTTGACAAAAATCCTGACCTATGCATCATGATTTTTGCCAAAATGGTCACCACCGCCGATTTCAATGTTTAATGGCTCATTTTAAAGATAAAATCATGCAGAATAATGTTCCGTTGTCCGTTTTTCGATATCGTTAAGCAATCATGAGAAATTAATCTTTTAAGTGTCGAAGTATGGGTCATTTTCAAGCTTTAAACTGCTGTAACTTTTTAACCAGTCATCCTATCGAAACGCGACTTGCATATTCGTAAATTAGAGACTTTTCTCTTTCGAACGAGTATTTGATCGGGCAAATTCGAGATGCATCGATTTTTTGACAAAAATCCTGATGTATGGATCAAGATTTAGAAAGAAGAAAGCATGCAGAATACTGTCCCGTTGTCCGTTTTTCGATATCGTTACGGAGTGTTGAAAAATAAATTTTTTAAGTGTCGGAGTATGGGTCGCCCCGGTCTCCCCTATAAGGAAGAATTGGTTAGTTATATTTAGACTGCTGATATTATGCATATGAATTATAATTCATGATTCATATGTAACATATTCAATGATTTGTCTTATATAGAAAATATATGCAACTTGAAAAAAATGTTAGTTATATTAAACCAATGGCTCTTAACCTTTTCAGAATCACGGAACATTTACAATTTTACAAGATTTTTACAAAATAGAACGGTATATACATTTTGTATATCCTATAACATATTAAAAATCACGGTTTATATATCAGTCAATAGCAATTACAATCAGTAAATGAAATTAACTTTTTACGTTTGAATTATTTACTGATTTTCCAATCCTAGCGGGACACCGATTAAAACCCACAGTACAAAACCAAAAAGTAATTAAAATTCTATTCCATCCATATTGTAGCTCGATCATTTACCTTTCGAACGAGTCATCGATTGTAAAAATCAGTCAAGGATCAGGAATCGTATCACGGAAAGTTCGTTTCCTTTTTCCTTTTTCCAACAGTCGTAGTTTTAAAAGCGAAGAAGACCGATAAGAATCAGCTAGATTCGTCTCTTTCGGACGGCGAGTAAATACGCGAAGGTGAGCGGAGTAACGACGCGAAGTGACGCGGTTAAAAAGCTCGATTTGCTGTTCTTTGCGTCCTCCCGAGAAGATTTAACAGTGTCGACGAGCGAAATCCTGCGAAGCCATCTGCTTTCTCTCCTTCTTTCTATCTCTACCGTCTTTTTTTTTCTTCCTCTCTTTTTCACACCCTTTCTCCACGGCGTTATCGAGGATCCTTTAACGCGAACGTCCGCCGCGCGATATTCATTATTCATAATATTCCAGCGTGCTACGAGAGCGGTTCTTTTCGCGACCACGTTTCCCGTGCCTCTGAAAATAGCCACCGTACGGTTTCAAGAGGCGAGCGAGAGACCGACCGACCACGAAGTGCAAGAGAAAACAAGAGAGAGAGAGGAGAGAAACGGGTGGGTGGAAAGTTCGCAAACTGTTTTACAAGCTCGTATATGCCGCTGGCATAAATATAGATAGCACGTTAATAAGCAGTTCGCTAATTGCTTCTGACGTTAATAACCGTGTATACTTGTGTACATAGTCGAAAAACTTTTGATAATATATAATTTCAGGTTAGAGCGAACGGCCACTATCGTGGGCTCGATCGTGGTCAACGAAATTGCTGCATCTGGGGGGAAGGGACCAAGGGGTTTTAAGAAATTAGATAAAAGCAAAAAAGAACGCTTTCGTATTCACTTCGATACTTCTGAAACGTTTCGAGCCAAAACCACGACAAAGAAGAGTGGAAAACGCGGCTGAGATAAGAAGAAACACGAAGAGCGGAAAAACGGTGGGTGGGAGGTAGGAATTTAATAATCGCGTTTCGCGTTTTATAATTTCTCTTTCCACCCAACTCGAATAGAATCGAAACGTAGGAAATTGAAATCCGAAACGTCACGCGTGCCTTCGATTTTTCACTTTTTTTACAACTAGTATCTCACTGAGAGAAAAAGATATAAAAGACACGAAGAATTTCTTTATACGTACGATTCGTGCAAAACTTTTGGTAGGGATTGACTTGGAATTTTTTTTTATAGCAGACCAGCCGCAATCACGCTACCTCCCAACTACCCTTAACTATATCACCACCATTTTCCTATAACCCGAGTCTTGGCTCGCTTCCTTTTTTACGAGCTGCGAAATGAACATCGTCGTCCTGCCAAGGAAGTTCATGCTAATAAAGGTGCCAAAGAAAAAAGGATTTTCGTTGGAACGATCGCCGGCCTATCGAACTTTTTTCCTTCTTTTTTTTATACTTCTTTTACCTTTGGAAGGACGCTCGAGAAAAATCTTTTCACGATGCCACGCGAATCGATCGCTTTTCTTCTACCTCTTTTTATTTACACACAAACGTGATACAAATACGTATACCATGTGCACACGTACGAATATGAGCTTAGCAATTGCATAGACACATACATATAAGCTTATCAGTTCTATACGCTCTAACACACGTTTGCAAGCTACGTAGAAATATACTCACACTTTCGTCAGCCGTATAGACACATACACAAGTTTGACAGCTTTGTACACGTATACATACGTTTCACTATGGCAACGTATCACGGGTAGTGGTACGAAATCGTTTTGACGCAACGTCTGCCCGAGGTAATCGAATATTACAAAACGAATTTATCGAGTTTCGTTCTCGCAAGCACCGCGGGAAAAGCGTAGCTTTATTCGGGTACCCGATCCTACCTGTTACTCGTCGGTCGTACTCTTGGCCGCACGTAATCCGCAGAAGGCGCTCGCGGTGCATAAATTTTCTTTCTCGTTTTCTCTTTCTCTCTACTTTTTACTCGCACGAATCAACCGAAGATCGCACGGTTGCCTTTATCGAGAATCTATGAGAATATTTTTCTTATTAATGCGAAAAGCGCGACAGGAATTTATAGCCTCTGATTTTTTTCATTCTTATTATCTCGAGAACGGTGCTCGTTCCAATTTACGTAATTAGAGCGATCGAGACTTTATGATAAAAAAAAATAAAAATTCACGTGGAAAAGAGGAATATAAAATAATTTCTCTACAAGCATGACCCTCGTGTAATAGATAAGCATAAAATAAAATTCCATTTCGAGCTATGAAATTTTCTATTATATAATCAATAATTTTACGATTATTAAAAATAAGAGTGGAGATAAATATAGGAAAAAGAATAAAATGTAATTTATGACATAAAATTGTGGCAACTATAAATTTCGCTCGTCGGTATAAACCGTGTCTATGCTCCTTAAAGTCAGTCGTACTCGCTTCTCGAGCACTTGGCTCGAACGTACCCCCACAAGTAGTACGAGTCAACGTATACACGTACAAACGATATAGGCCGTTGTTATCCCGTTTATAGTGGACGTCCGGTCGTTCGAACGGGATTTACACCGGCGACGAAATGGAATCAGCGACTCGCAGCGACCGGGACGAGCTCGCATCCGGTCGAACCGGTGCAATAAATTCGTATCCGGTCTCTTTCTCTCTCTCTCTTTCACTATCTGTTTCTATCCATCTTCTTCCTTCGAGATTCTCGCGTCTCGAAGACTTCCGGAACACTTCTTCGACAAACTCGAAAAAGAACTGGCTAAACGAATTCCAGTAGGCAGACCCCCCTCCTCCTAGCAGACTATTTCATCCGATTTTAAAACTTCCCTCAAAGCTTATCCGTTTCTCGTCGATCGATTAATTCGCTTTTTTGTGTTAGCTACCTTTTTGCGAGAGGACGTTTAACTCTGTCTTCGAATCGTGGAAACTGGAAAATCGAGCTTCTTCTTTTAGGTTCATTCTAGTTGGAGGAAAGAGTGATATAATGAAAGCAGGAAAGAGATGTGGATAGAGTGTGATTTTTTTGGATGCCTTGGGCAAACTCGTGCCACATATTATTGCGAAGATGTTCTTGAACGGTATATTCGCAAGGCGTCGTTATTATTCCCAGTCAAACGCTTTTCTATCTTTTTTTTTTTATATAGACACTAGTCGATACGGGTATGTCGATCGTGCCACCGGCGGTTATAACCGATTCGTGAAACGTTGTTCGAAAAGCAACGAGTGATTCGACGAAATACTCGCGTATTTATCTTCGATATCGCTTGTCTCTATTTTCTTTCGTTTGTAATTAACCAGATCACTGTGATATCATGCGAGATTGACACAATATTTTGATACTCGATCACGAGCTTCGATAAACCGCAAAGTCCGTCAAAAAGAGAAATGAAATTTATTAGCTTTCGCTTTGTTGCTCGTGCAACGAAACGCGAAATCTTCTTTTCTATTCCTAACAGAAGGTACACAGGAAGGAAACCTTGACCATGACTGTGGCATCCCGGAAGGTACGTGACTAGCAAACCGGACGCAAGCATCCACCTTTGCCATCCTGACCTTTTCCTTTTTCTTTCATATCTTTTGCTAGTCCTGCCTCGTCGACGTGTTTTCTCGGAGAAAAATCAAAAATAGGAACATGAGAATGGAATGTGATGTGGGGAAAATGGCATAAGGACGTTTCGCTACTTTTTTACTATCTTTTTAGGTATACTCGTAATGGTGGCCAGGAAAGAGTGGAAATGGATCCACACTGTCGGGATAAATTTGAACGATATTGAAATTTTTCACCAGATTTTTCTTCCATGCTCCTTTGTAATATGAAGTCTCGTGACTCGTTACGCTGACGTGGAATGATATTATGTAATATATACGATGTCCAGGAAACTTTGAAATGTAACGTTGCTGAATTTATTTAACTTAGGATTCTTAATGATTTATTTTGGGTATTAAATATAACTGCTCAGAAATGAACTTATTACTTTTTTTTTTAAATCAATAATGCATCTTATTTAAGTATCATTGTTAGCAATCATTAATCTGTCTCTCTGTCACTCTAAAAAGTATTTAGTTTTAGCAAACATGTCGAGAGTAAACAGAGATGACGAAGAAACTCTCGGAAATTTAAACGAGGGCACCTATTGACTACGCGCGTCACGATTACAAGGCGCTACTCGCTTCCTCTTTCATATACATTCGCTCTCTTAGCCTTAACGTGGTATACAACGAAAGTGCAAGTCAAAGAGAAAGAGAGATTTTATGTATTATAAATATAATTAAAAATAATTCTATAAAGAAAAATCTTTCCCTTCGCGAATGTTCATCTCTTTGTGCTCGTTATCTTTAATTTTAAATTAGCATTCCGACGTTGTTAATCTTTCTATAATTGAATCATACATTTTTTTCCAGACATCGAGTTTAATAAGGAAACAAGATTTAAGAAGGAAATTGGATAAAAAGAGAACGTATCGAGTAAAAGATCATTACGTTATCATGCAACGGTATACGTGTATTTTTTTTATGATACCGACGAGCTCTTTTGTCCTTTCTCGTACTATTTTTCTCGATATCGCTTGATAGATGGCGAAGGTACCGTATCAAAGTATTCTACAAAGCTTAAAAGGGTTCTCTTTGATCCCTTGTCTCTTTCCCACAAAAGAAATACGATATATGTATATAAATATGTTTATATAGACCATTACGATGGTATATAACAACACGTATCCAATATTCATGGCTAGAAAATATCAACAGAAACATGGTTGCGAGAGAATAGCTGGGAAAAAATAACGGGAGAGTGTGATAAGAATAAAAAAAAAAAAATCAATTCGTTAGATATCATGCAGAATCGATCTCGTTCTATTCCATTACCTCATTTTGTTCCATTATCTCAGAGACAGTTCAATTTTATCTCCTTCGCCGAAGTCACGTTGAAAATAAAAATCATTTTTTATCCATCTTTTTTTTATTCATATTTCGTACGATATATATAAATGCAATTTTTTATTTTCTCTTTCGGTCCGAGCTTTTAATTTAAAAATCTTTGAATAGTTGTGAAATGTTTGAAACAAGGAAGAAATAGAGAATGAGGGAGAGAGAGATGGAAGATGTGCCTCGCTTGGGTGCAATTTCAGAAACTTTCGAAATGAGTTTACGGAACAAGGGACGAATATTATCTATTACCCAATCCGGAATAACGGTTATCGCTTCGGTGTTCTCGTTTTAGTCGGCAAAACGATTTTTCGATTATTCAGTACTATCTCTGAATGAAGGAAGTTCCAAATTTAAATTCGATCTTATAGCTTGATTTCGAGAATGAATTTAAAATAATTTTTAATTAATTTCATTTATCATAAAAATAGTCTTACGGAATTAACACGATATATTCCCAATCCTCCATGTAAAAATGTATAATTATTTAAAAAAAAAAAGCAAATTCTACCCTCGTAATTTACCTTATCGAGACAAAAGGAGCTGGAAAGTTTCACGGGTAGGGAAGTTTTGCACGAGAAAATTTACGCTCTCGCAAGAAAACGACGACGAGTAAAAGGACGACGATTCTTATCGTTCTCATTAAGGATTTATCAGTGGGTTAAATTAACGCACGCGTACGAACCAGTACTGCTGTTCTGCTTCAAGGATAGTGGATTAACAACCGGCATACGAAGGACAATACAAAATTCAAGGATCCTTCCTTTATCTCTCTCTCTCTTGCTTCTTTTATCTCTAGCGAGATCCTATAGAAAATTCTAAAAAAAAAAAAAGAAGTACGAGAGTCACAAAAAAAAAAACACGAGAGAAGAGAGAATAACGATTGGTGTTTCGTAATTCCCAGCGAAGGGTAAAGAAAGGGAAAAAAAGGGTAAAAAAGTAGCAGACCACTCGACGAATCGACAAGTCCCGATTAAAAAGCTGTCGGATTGGACAACACACATATAGCGTGGGTGAATACAGACACCGATACCTATGTACGCGCGCGAGCACACAAAAGGATCTTTTTCGTACGGAGTCTATTGGAAGGCCGCGCTCACGATCGATTTCATTACAACCGACGATAAACAATAACGTCGAGCGTGTACGCAAATGATCTTTCTCTTCGCGTCTCGCCGGATCCTCGTTGCTTTAATGGAGAGTCATTTACGGTTCGACGGTCAAGGAGCCATGCACGGATTTCAAACCGTGTCTTCCGCTTGGCTGTGTTTCCGCGAAAGTTGAATAGAGGAATCTGAGGGAGAATACAAACGTTTGCGTGATCGATTCATTAGGGATATAGAAAAGACGAGAGCAAAAGTAAAACCAATATGAAAATATGGATATAATGCTACGTGTGTGAAAGTATTCCGTAGTTATTCGAACTTCGGCTACTCGATCTTCGAGTACTTTATTTCTCCCTTTTTTTCTCAACCTTCGGAAAAATGTTCTCTCATTTTTCTACCCCCCTTCGAACGTTTCGTTTATTTTCCTTCGAATGTACGCCGAGGTAATATGGTTATTTTTCTATCCCATCAAAGATTTGTAGTTTAATTTTAGATGCAATACGAAAGAAAGTCTATCGAAGATTTATTTATAAATTGTTCACAAAGTTATCCTTCTATCGAGAGTTTCTTACGAAATCAACCCATAACTCTTCGAACTCGAGAAACTACAACAATAGAAGCTGCAAATAAAAAGTATTCTATCGAACGTTTCAATTTCGTAGGGGGTAAAAAATATATTTTCTTCGGAACTTCATTTTTTTATCCCGCAAGAAGAACCCTCTTTCTAAGTTGAAAAAGAACTCGATTGTGATCGCAAGAGAACCGACGTAAAAAGGAAGACACGAAGAAAAATATAAAAACGAGAGAAAGATCGAGCATGCTACCGAAAGCTTTCTACGAACGATCGATGATTCATCGTCCTTTTCCGGCTTTCATCGTTCCTTTTTTTTTTTCGAGGAATCGATCGATCGGTACTGTCCATCGAGGAAGCGTATCAATTTGTTTTGGAACTCGCTCTTCGCTCGTACCACTTCCATCCATTTTGCTTCCGATTGGAGACGAATGAAGGGTAGACGAAGAATCGTGTAAAACCCACGTTGTTGCCATGAAAATAAACTCCATAATTTCTAACACGACAACTCCGAATATCCGCGTAATTAACTCCTCGCATTTTCCTCGAGATTTTCTGTTTCCGACTAGGTGCTCTGGAGAAGATGCAGCATCCTCCCCCCGTGTTGAATTATTCTTACTTCGAACTAATCCACCGCAGCCGTCTCAATTATCCAAGAGTTTTGAATCCCGGAGCGAGCACGAAAGAAAGAAAAGAAAGAGAGAAAGGAACACGTTGCGAAGGCAACATAATATACGATACTGAAAACCAAGGAAAAAAAAAAGAAAAATGAAAAGGTGGAAAAGAAAGAAGGAGACTCGCGAATAAACGAGAAGCACGGAAATACATAAAGCACGGGAGAGTATAGAAAAGGAAAAAGATTGGAGAATAAAATTAATGACTCACGGGTACCGTATTTCTTCGTTTTCTACTCACCGTAACTACGAAAGGTCGAAGTCTTGTCTAAAGTGATTAAAAGCGATTAGAGAACCCGATCGATCGCGAAATTAATAACGCAAAAGCTTACGTTTAAATGTAATGTTTTACTAAACGAGTAATCATATAATCTAATGAATTTTAAAAGTTAATCTTGACAATTTTTAATCATATTATTATAATAAAAATCCAAATTTCCAACGAAATCTTGTTTAATATTCTAATCTCGTTGCACATCGTGATAATACGTATCGCGGTAATCATTCCGAGTGCGCAAGAAAGACGTACTAATTATATCAAACCATAATTTCCGCTTAACGAACGACAGAAAGATAGAACACTCGTACATTAAAAAGTTCGTGATTAATTGCCGGGCGATATGTGTTCTCGTGACTTCTCGTAATTGTATTTCAAAGCTCTCGAGCTTTTCGGGCGCGTTCGCACGTAAGGAAAAATCTTTCCTTACTACTTTTCTGACTTTCGAAGTTCCGGCACGTTAAACAGCTCGCCGAGCAGAAAACAACAACGCTAATTTCTTTGTATCGCGATAAGCGAGCCGACTCTTTGCTTTTACGTTCGGCGATAAGCGTTGGAAAGTACGAGGGTGGCATAATATGCGAGCTCACGTATCGGTACGAGAGAGAGGAAGAGTGGAAAAGTAAAAGAGATAAATTTCATTGCAAACCGTGAGAACGATCATATTTCATAGAATAAACAATACAAGTAAATATAATGCGATACTGAGAAATTTGATCAAGTTATCCAATCAAATTAAATAATAATAATATAAATACGACCAATATGATATAAATATTAATGTAATAATGAAAAAGCACAAAAATATGTGCATTCGTATTAAATCATTAACAATATAAGCTTAATCCTCTTTCGCATCCATTTGTTTATACTTTTACTATTTTTTGTTACTCTTGTAATATTCTTTTTTTTTTATTTCTCCAAAGAATAATACACGATAATTTTTCTTGCGAGCAATTACGATATGCAAATTACCGGTTTCTTGCACCAAGGAGTAGCATTAAAGAGCCGCCTTCATAGAACAATATAAATTCAAGGATAATAAGCGGATAAATAATGCTTGCTTCGCGAAGCACGCGATCTCTCGATATCTTCACGTTGCTGGCGTGCGAGAATGCGTATAGATTGTTCAAAGTTTGCAGGATTTATAAAGATTACGATAAATGTTAAAATAAATAGATATAAATATGACTAAGTAACTAAAACAAAGTCTATGAATACGTTTAAAAGAAAAATAAAATAAAATCAATATCGGTTCTTATATTCATCACACTTATCTATTTGACAAATACTTGAACAAACACGTTTGCCATCATTAATAAATATTATTGATAATAAATTTCTATAAAAGTAATTGTGTAGAAACAATAAACGTATATCCAGCCATGGTAGGTTTAATGTTAAAAAATACAAGATAGAAAGACGAGTCGAAAAGCGAAATAATTACCAAACGAATTTGTAGTTTATCTCGATGGAAAATTATGCGGAAAGTATGGAGAGCATGCGACCGAGCGCATTCGACGCTTTCAATCTAAATTACGCGACGCGCATCGCGTGGAATGTAAATCCCGCAATACTCTCCCTCGAGGATGGCAACGCTATCGGTTTAAAGTTTTGTGGGAACGCAGACGCACGCGCATGGCTTCGACCTTCCGAACTAACGCAATGCCACTATTAATATACAATAATTTATTCCTCGCGAGCACACACAACCTTCCTATGGAAATATACGTATGTATATTTATATAATGTGTGTACGTGTGTGTGATTTCGTTGTGTTTTCGTGTGTGTGTACCAAGGTATATCACATAGAACGTTCGTAGATTTAATAGGAAATCGGGCCGAATAATATCGCTTATTGGAACACCGTTCGCTTCGAGCGGCCAAACGCGCTAGAATCGAATTACGCGCCAACGCGATACCACACCGAGCCGGATGCCGATGAATCGAGGATCGTTAGAAAACGGACTCGAGCCTGCGTGAATTACGAATATCGAGAAGCCGAGAGAGGATTCGGTGTGTCTCGTTGCGACGGATCGAAGATGGAAATTCGATAAATTCTCACGTCTGGTTTCACCTTATCGTCCTCCGTTTAGTCAAAACACATTGATTTTCTTAAACAATTAACACGTTGAATGCCAGAACGGTCAACGGTACTCGATTTGTCGTAACTTGTTTAGCAATATTTAACTATTGGTCATCAAATGTGTGAGGTTTGATAGTAAGTTCTTTCGAAAAATCATACAAAACAGGAGAATATTATTATTAAAAGTAGAAAACTACCTCTTTTGTTTACCTATTAGTAACATTCACTTAGACATTTTATCACAGATTTATTTTCACATTAGTGATTAAAGTTTGTGAAAAGGGTGCGTAACTTTTAATCTAATTTTTAAAAAGAGCGTGTTCATTAATACTCAATTTATAACTGGTATAATGCAAAAACATGAGAAAACAATGTTTATTTTCATTTAACAACCATGTAAAAGCAGAACCGCGTAAAGTACCGTGCCAATTAAGGGATGGGTGTATATTTATTCCGAAGAAAATGATTAACAAAATTATTATTCAAAATTGGCTCGATACTCAACGTGTTAATAAGTACAAATATTCGTCTGATACTCTAAAACATATATTCTTAATGTCGAAGATCGACAGCAACGTTAAATAAAAAAGAAAAGAATAACCCAATGAGTAAAACAAGAGATCACGATAACGTTGAAAGCACTCGCACGACGATCCTAATCCCAAGCACTTTCGTGCCAGGTACGCATTTAAGCTCGACAACGATAGTATTTATTTTCCGCGTTCGCATCCATCTACGCGTAGTACCGCAACCTCGTTTTTCCCCCAACCCTCTGTCTCGTTTTCCTCTCCGCAAGCGGTGCCAAGAGAATGTCTCTCTAAATAATGTAAAGTGTTCTTGAATAATGCATGCAAGTACAGTGGAACATGCGAGCGATGCGAGTAGTGCATTAACAACCTGCATTATCCGTGTACGCGGACATTATACTGTTTCTACATGGTTCTATACCCCCAGTTTTCTTCTTCTTCTTCTTCTTCTTGTTCACCATGCGCAAGACGGGCACACTTTACGCTCGACGACTCGGAACTGGGCCGCGAGAACTTCCCGGCTTTTCAGCTTCCGCGAAAACGGTCGCTACCGGCCTACCCGCTACGAAATACACGGTTTTCCTTTAATGGCCACGTGTACCCGGGACAAGCACTTTTCTGATAAATTTAGTAGGCTGCCTGTTCTCCGTTCGTGCGTTGTCTTCTTTTTTCGCTCGAAAAACTTTCCCCCGAGTTCTTCGTCCCTTTTCTCCAGACGTTCTTTGTGGGAAAGGATAGTAGTTTAAGTAGTTCGAACCTTGTTTGATCGGACGCTAGTAGTAAGATCGAGCATATATCGGACTGGGTGAAGGAACTTTCGACATTTCTCTCTCTCTTTTTCTTTTTCGAAGCTATCGCTTACGTATCGATGTAAATAATTGATGGATAAATCCGAAATATTTTTAGTCGAGAATTTTCACGAAAATAAATCGTCCTCGAAACGTTAGGCTTAAATTTTCCATTTCGTTATTCCCCATCGTTGGGCGTAGGGATTTATGTTGGCCGATGTGTCGCCACGTTTTCGTTGGAAAACCGAACGGCGTATTTCGAAAAAGGGGAACAAATGTGTCAAAATAATCGAAATATGTTTGCGAGGTGTATCGAAACGTATGAAATACGCGTGCACGCGAACGATATATAAAATAAAAGTACGATTTCGGTGTCTACGTCTTTAACGATGTCATACCTCCCGTTGTTCTTTCTCTTTACACAAAGAATACTAGAAAAGGTCGATGAGTTCTCTGTTAAATGTTATAAAAAATTATTTTACAACCAACGTGTTCGTATAAACTCACGAACGATCTTAAAGAATTAATTTGGCGCTATCAAAGTGAACCGAAATCGTCGCATCTTTTTCCTTTCGCGTTGACGATACATAAAATATAAGAGAGGAAAAAAAAGTCTGCGCGTAAGAGAGATATCGGGCATAGAAGCGCCCGGTTGTCCATGGCTGCTCGTAATTTTACTGCGAGTGACGTCGAGCCATAAATTATATCCATAATTTTCTCGCTGGTGACCCCACCCAAAGCTTCCCACCCACCCCGAGGCTATATAGAATTATGAATACCATCTCCCGACAACTAGCTCTCTCCCTTTGCTGCCACGTATTTAGATCGTTGGGTGACTTCGGTCCAGCGAAATCCTCTCGATCGATTCCCTCGAGGCTGAACATTTTCCTGCGTTCCTCCCAAAGGGGGTTAGGAGAGGGGGGAGGTACCAGGGGACGTAGAAAATGTCTATGAAATATTATATCTCGTGTCGGTGGGCCCCGACTCTCCGCAGTTCATACCCTCGGTCGCGATTTATTCCCGGGATAACTCTCCGAACGATATCCGTACTCTCTGTTACGCATGGAAGGTTTCACGACGGTACGATCGCGTCTTTGCATAAACATTTATCATCTCTCTCGTGAGATGCGTGTTTGGTTTGATATGTATACGTCTAGATATACGTGTACTCGTTGGTATTATTAGAATTCGGACTCGAGCTACGGTATACGGATATGTATGTAATTCGGTAGGAGTCCGGAGGTATTCTAATGAAAAGGTGAAATACGCTCGTGATTAGTTTTACGGCTTAATCCAAGTTAGCGGTGCATTATACGGGGGTATGGTTATACGAGAAGGTAACGAACGTTGGTGAGATATCTTAGAGGAGAAGCCGCCTTCCAAATTGGGAAGACTCTCTCTTGGAAGCGCCTCGGGACAATAAACAAGTAGAGAAAGCAACGGAGGAAGCATAAGCGAATGATAACGCGGTATATAGTCGGGTAGGTTAGTTGGCACAGGTACTACCTACTTTACTTCGAAATATGCTCTTCTTCGCTTCTTTGCTTTGTTACTTCTATTCTTCTTTCTCTCGTGTCTGATCTATTCTACCATCTTCTCCTGCCCTTCGAAGTCTCGTGAGATCGTTGAACCAGACATCTTTTGTGTCAAGGAAGTGTCTTCTTTCGGTGAAGAATATAACCATGAGATATCATTAATGTTATTATTATTGAATTAAGCATTAATTATATTAATACGTCGTTGTAACCAAGAGAAATAATTAATTCGTTGAAAAAGTTAAGTATACATTCGGTGACGATATCTTGCTTTTATTTTTAAATTAACGAGGCGTTGAAAATTTGAAATAACTCACGAAGAGTGTTGAGAAAGACTGACGAAGTAACGAAAACTTTTCGGATAATCTCCAATCTCTTTCGCTCTCTAATTCCGGAAAAGCAGGTTGAAACAATTACCGCAAGCCGGTCGCAGTGAATCTGCCAACAAAGTCGCTATCGTTGGCTCGTCGTCGCGAGCTCGCCATCGACATCAATTTTCCACGGTGCGAGCCCCGGGCACGTAGCGTACTGTATAATTCTCTTTTGCTTCGTGTACCCTCCTTCTCTCTTTTTCTCTCTCTTTCTCTCCCTCGTGTACTCCCGTCGCCTATTCTTTCAACCCGACGATACGCCCTATCGCGTGTACGCACGCGTGCATCGTTGCGGTGCATCGAGCAGGTCGCTGCACCGAAAAACCAAGCCGCCCTTCTCCGCCTCTCCCTGTGCAAACGACGTCCTCTCGGGAGCGAAAAGGATAAAAGCGAATACGGGCGAAAAGTTCGAATAAACTTTATTCGTAACAATTGAAATCGGTGGTTAGAAAAGAGATAAAATGCGAGTTGAGCGAAGCCGACCGTACTAAACTTACGAAAACTGTTCCCCTTTTTCTATCCTTTCGATTCTTTTCTGACAAAAAATATATAGGTAAGTAATCACGAGGAAATATAAGTAAATAATTTCATTGAGGGGTGAGAAAAGAGAGGGGGTAGTAAATATGAAAATAAAGATCTATTTGGTGGATATATAATGAGCTACTCGATGGTAACCAACAATGTTATAATGAAAATATTATGTAATAGTGTTTTAGCAATTTTTCTACAGAATAGCTTTTGTTCCCATTACCAAGGATAATATATGAGCTGTTTAGTTTGAAAGTGGTAGATATAATATTTTCATAAAAATTCTATGGGTTTATACCATTAGAATGAATTCATACAACATCCAGAAAGTTAATAAACTAAGATCATTCGTTCCCTTTCAACTCCTTAATTTCACAAAAAACTACAAGCCACACAATATCGGAAAAACAGTTAAATCCCAAAGACTAGAACGAATTGGAACGTTGCCTCGGATTATGGTTTTCATTCGTGCGTCTCGACGAATCTATCCCCTGGCATATTCCATCGGTACGAATGTGGAAGGGCTTTTTTTTTTTTTTTGCGAAATTCGAGTGTCCACGTTATCTCGTCGAAATTCCTTCGTCGAAATGCACAGTTCGGATATAGTCAAACGAGATACGCGCATACAGAAGGTATACACACACGTGCATCGTGTCACCGTTCTCGCGACGAGATGCATGATGGATGGGTCATTCCGTGACATTATACGCTTCGCTGATTCATTATGCAGCATGATTAAATGATTCCGATAAGCACGAGCAGCCGGCTCTGATCATAGCTAGCCTCGATTTCACGTTGTCAGGTTACCAGGGAAAAGCAACGGTTGAAAAGGGGATCGATATCGTCGATCGTTACGATTCACCAGGATCGTCGATCATCGTAGTCGTCCGAGACGACACGATCGTGCAATTAAATAGAAAATAATCATTCACGGTGTACAATATGATATACTACGTGATTACGAAAGTTTCAGTTAAATGATAAATACCAGATCGATTATTAGCCGATCTAGGTAAAACTTTGGTTGCATAAAAATCTTCTCTCGCGAAACTTTTCCTTCTCGCTTCTTTTTTTTTTTTACTTGGGTAAAAGTTAAGCGATCGCTACGAAGTTCGCGCGAAAATCGCCGCAAGGCTGAGAATACCTATATATATGAGCATGCTCCGATAAAATCCCATAGCTATACAGGGTGTCCGGGTCCAGGTTGTCAAGTGGAAAACTACATGTACACATCGATGACTTGAGTCAAAAAGTCTAATAATATTTTCCGAAATTCGGCTTAGTTAAATAGTTGTTAGCTAACAAAGATCGACCAATCACGACGAACCACCTTCCTTTACTAATCACCGTAATTGACCAATCTTTGTTAGCTAATAATTCGTTAACTAAGTCGAATTTCAAAAAATGGTATTAAACATTTCGATTCAAGTTATCGATATGTACATGTAATCCTTCGCTTGACAACCTGCAACCGGACACCCTTTACACACCAAAACGTAAATTTAATTATCACAAAAGCTAGATAGAGAAGAAATAACGTTCTTGTCACTGGTGAAATTCGTTGGTGCTGCTTCGTCCTCGTTTCGCGCTTCTAGATCGAGGTGAACGAACGAGAGCTCGAATTTAGCACCCTTTCAATCCCCTCCTACTCTCTCTCTCTCTCTTTCTCACGACGTATTCGCTCAAGCTGACTAGCTATACCTCGACGCCAACGTGACTGCAATTCGTCCATCTATTCGCCCACGGACGGCCATATTGACGGTACCTTCCGGTCCACTGTTCTGGAAAATGTAAGGTAGACGTTTCGGTGGCGTTGGACGTCGCATCGATGTACTCCCGTGATCGACGATCCCTCGAAGACGGTAGGAAAAGCACGTAGCTGTTCTTGAAAAAGAGACCGAGATCCTTCTTCTTCGTGATGGTAACGGAGGAGTAAAAGGGACTCGTAATTATCCGCTCGAGCTTCCCCGCGGGACGAGATCCTTCTTGACGTATCCACCTCCTGATCCCTTTCTCTCAGTTTCTTCTAAAGAATTATTCAGAGTCATGGAATAGAAATCACGTGATCGGTCCAAGGTCTTTCGGGAAATATCGAGAACCGCACGCACGTGTATCGTGCCGTATTCTTTACTCACCGTCCTAAAACTTCTTTCGCGGAGAACGTGGACAGGTTCTTCGAACGGTCGTCATTAGGTACTCGTAAATCTTCGTTTGGTGCGATCCTTAGCTGTAGGAGATTTCACCTTTCGAGAAAAAGGGAGAAATAAAGCGTGCCGTTGAAAAAGCATGCTTCGGTGGTGGAACAGAAGGGTGGTCGGCATATCGTCGAGGAGGGTAGTCGTTGGAAGAGGCGTTTTTGATGGGCTTCGTGACCCCGGTCCGGTACTCGACGAAGGGGTGCTGGCTATACTACTTCAGGCTTCTTCTTCTCGACGGGCAGCATCCTCGAGGAGACCCGTGACCGACCTTCTTTTCCTTCGCACCTTTTCTCGAGAGCGTGAAAACGTCATTACTCTCGCCGACCAAGTAGATCTCTGCACGATATGGCTCTGTTATCTTTTTGCCGCTCCGTTTTACGTCCTTTTCCTTCTTTTCTTTCGCCAGAACCATCAACCGCCTCTTTTTCTTCTTTTTTTTCTACGGGGGTGGGTAGTCAAAAGAGTCCGGATATCTGGAAATAAGGAGATCCGAACGGATTTGGTTTATGTTAGCAGGGATTGCGATGTTTTTGATATCTACTACTGGTTCATGATTTCTTTGAAAGGGATGAGAAGTTGATCGAGATGATTGTACAATGAAATATGTAATTTTGTTTATCGATATCTTTCGTATTAATCACAAAATTATATCGAAAAAGTATGTACCTCTTCCGACGAATATATTTCAAGAAATCATATCTTTTTCATCAACTTGAGACCAGGCGAGTACCACCATGCTTTGAGAAAGATTCACACGAGCCACGTGTAATTATCTTCACGTGTTATCGTACCGATCGCGTATATTCCTTTGACCTTTTTCCCGTCGGTGCAATTTATCGCGAAGAGAGATCAAAAGGATCCTAGGAGTTCCCGATCTCCAAGGTAATTCGTCTCACCGTGAAGTAAAGCGAGTATGTAGGTACGTAAGTAGATCCACGCGAAGAAAAATTTGTAATAAAGTCCGTGAGATAAGATGACAATTTTTTTTTTTTATCGTCAGACGTTACTTATATATTCCAAAGATATTTTTTTCCACAGAGAAACGATAAAAAAAATTGGATATCGATACGAGAGTTTGATCTCGCTTTGAATTCTCTCCCGAATAACATCGATAAGCTCTTCCACTTCAGGTGGTTGGAGAAATATAAAGGCTCTCTCGCATTAAGAAATTGTCGCATGAAAGAGTAAACCCTCCCCTCCTGTAAATACGTAAAAATGTAAACTTACCTGTTGCGCGTTTTCGACGTCGCCAGGCTTGAAATTCAAATGCCGAAGATCCGATTATGATGCTTAATGTTAAAAGAGATGACGATCTTCCCGTCATATTTCTTTTCCCTATATTTCCCAGCTGTTCGTAAATACATAGGAATATATATATATATACATATACGAATACGTAGTCAGGTTGGAATCGATTTTTCGAGACTGGGACGCTCGGCCACTCGTTTGAAATCGTACGAAATCCGTTACCGTCGGATTTGAAGCGCGTAAAGAGAGCCCGATGCCGTGCTGGCGCATGTATTTGACGTTAAAAAATTCATAACGACAACGAGCTCGACCTCTCTCCACGAGACTCGAGTGTTGAAATAACGCCACGGAGAGAGCACGAAAGGGGGGAAAAAGAAAAATTGGATAGAAGAAGAGAAAGAGATAACTGAAAATCAGGAAGAAAACGATTATTCGAAAAATAATTACTTCAAACAAAAGAAAAGACGTCTCGACATAATTCGAGTAAAACCAGAAAATAATAGAAGTCGCAAAACCGAGAGACCAAACTTGAGAAACCACGGAATTGGTTCGAAAACGGTAAGAGAGAACATTTCACGGCTGTTGATAATGAGTCAGGATAAATCTTTATTACCTCACTGTATAATTGAAGTATAAAATAGTTAAAAGTATCGCTCGAGAAGACCGAAAACAATGCGCGAAGCGATGGAATTAGGAAAGGAAGAAAAGGATCGCTTTTACGACTTCCCGTAAACCGAGTAACACTCTATTTCTCTTTAATCCTTTATTCATCTCTCTACCAACGAATGACATATCCTGGTGACAAGAAAAATATCGATTTCCTTACCAATCCGTCCCAATGATCGAACGATAAAACACTCGATCAAATTTATTCGATCGTTGCAGATATTTGCGAAAATGCTTGTTACCCGTTGGCGTTCTCGTAAAAAATAGTAGAAACCTTTTCAAATCGTGCGAAAAGTGTTACGTTACGATACGGTAAATTGATTTTAATAACGTTTTCCAGAGGGGGACAATGGAGCCATTAAAAACGAGTAATGTACGGGACCACTGGGATAACGTTTTACGAAACGACCGGTGTATTTCGATCGGTGTGACATACGACTCGCGAAAAGAGGGACACCAACGATTTTGTTGCAAATTGTTGCAACCAGCAACGTCGAATAAAAAAGAAAGTGCAGTAAATGACGGAACTAGGGGAGGGGGGATGAACGAGAACAAAAAAACAGGGTATAATAATGAGTCTATAACCACGCGTCGTTCGTTAAAGGGCTCGCGTTTTTTTTAACGTAGGAAAAGGAAGAAAAATGATCAGGGGGAGGGAAGAGACGTTAAGAGCGAAAGATGAAGAAAAAAATGGAGAAGGGTACCAGGGAAAAAAAGGGAAGGCGTACCGATAATCAGGTTAAACTCTCTGAGAGATGGAAAACGGGTTATTTACTTTACGCAAAATGTGTGTTCTACGCTCGAAAAGGTTCGGCGAAAAAAATTACAAAGGACGATGAAAGGTATGGGTAAAAAAAGATAAGGGTAGGAAAATAAATGATTTGATTATCTAATTAAAGTAGCACGTGGATACGTACGATCGCTCGTGGAGAGTAATAAAATTGATCTTAAACGCGGAACACTTTCCATATCTACTTTAAAGGGACAGCCCTTTTTGAACTTTTCATGAGGGGGACACACGAAAGTCGTTCGAAAAACATTCTCGTCTCGCCCAACGATAAAATTTCAGCGGAATGGGTAGGGAGGAAGCGAGAGGCAGCTTCGCTAATACCTGCTTATGGTAGTTGGAGGAAAAGGAGGAGTAACTAGGAGAGGTTGGAAAGGAGTTTACACGAGCTTTACCTCTACTCTCCCAACGTTCTTAAACTCCGAGAGCCACATCCGTCTCTTCTCTTCTCCTTTCCTTATCTCCTTCGCGTTCTGGGAAGGTGCGAAGAGCAAAAGATCGCTGTAATTATGCAGACAGAGAGAGAGAGAAGGAAAAGCGTATAATGTAAAAGAGAGATAGAGAGAAGATTCCTCTCACGAGAAACGCCTTACCCCCGAAATTGGAATTTATCCTCGTCCGTATGTACGACGAGGGCCCTCCGTTAACTGGATTCGTCAGGATTTATAGGCTAATGATCGTTACGAGGTAGGATTACGAGGTTCGCCTTAATCGAGCCTCCGAATTGATCGCCGGGCACCTCGAGAAAGGGCGAACCTCTTGAAATAATTTTACGCACCACGAACCCTCCCTTATACCTTTCTCTACACGTTCCTATATATCTTTATACATATACAAAGATATATACACGTACATAAATGTGACGTAGGTCGCATATACCCAGTTCCCTACACACCCGAACCATTTCGCTACGAAATTGCCTCGCTTTTGCTTCGCGGATGTTACGGACCTGTTTCCGCACATTCGAACGACTGAACGCTCTGGAGTGAGAAAGAGAAACACAAGGACTATGGGTCTCGTCTTAAAGGATATCGTATACCTCGTCATCATTTTCTTCGAAGATACTCTACATCGGATAAACCGAATGGAAATATTCCAAATATTTCGTAACGATTTTCATGAGGTGAAAATGACGAGGTTCGTATTGTAAAAGCTTTAGCGAACGTTCGATATTTGCGAATTTACTGACGCACCGCGGGGAACAATTCGTAACGCGAGTAAATCCTTCCACGTTTTTCACAGTCCACCGATTCGCGATGATATGGATATTAAACTGAAATTTTTTTTTTTTTTTCTTCTCCGGAAATACAAGTTGGATGGGGCTCGAGTAACGACAGAAGGTAGAACGCGCTTTTATTATAGCTAGAAAGAGAGAGTAAAATATATTTGTTACGCGTTATAAACGAAACGTCGAGAGCGATTTCATGGAGTAGGAAAATACGGCTTACCGGCAATCGTAAACGTTTAATCGAGATTAAGAATCGGGCGCGAGCAACGAATAACTCGTAAATTCCTCACGTACGAACTCTCTATTTCACAGTCCCCTTTAAAAATCGAATTGGTTTCGTAGAGGTTGCGAAATCGTTTGGAAGTTAATAAAAGTGGTGGATTAAAAGAAATAAAAAAAAAAAAACAGGGGAGAAGGAAAATGAGTTTTGCTCGAGATCGTCTCGAAATATTTTGCTTTCTCGTAAGAATTCTATTAAAAAAAGCACACACAAAAAGTAGTTACCTAAAGAACTGAGAAAAAACGAGGAGAGGTTATATAATAAAAAAAAGAGGGAGGAGGAACCACATCGCCGGGAGTGACAATGCGAATTTACGTAGTCGGATGTGCCGGACGTTCTCAAACGTCCGTGTAAAATTCACGTTAGAGCTTTCAACGGTGGTGGAATGTTCCAACGAGTGTAAGAGAGAGAGATAGAACTGTGTCTCGGTTACTCGCGGGACGAGCACAAAAGGCTAAGGGTAGAAGATGCCACGAGGATGGAATGGAGGAGAGGAGAGTAAAAAGGGTAGAGTCGTGAAACGAGAGAAGAGGTGGGGAAAAGAGGAACGGTCTCGTGGCAAAAAAGGAAAGGATCTTGTAAAAGTGAGAGCTTTGTACGACCGGTGAGTCTCCAACGTCTAACGGCCATTACCTACTTCGTTTGTTTTAATGCACCGCATAGCGGAGAAAGCGTGCGGTGCGCGACGACGCCGCTTCGGGCGAACGCTCTTCTTCATCCTCTTCTACTTCTTCTTCTTCTGTTGCTGCTGCTACTTGTCTTTTAGTAAAGCTCGAGGACGACGTTGACGATGACGTGCCCGAGGGAATATCGAGGGTGGTAGGTCTACCACCGGTAGTAGGAGAATTTATTTATATAGCAAACTTTTCTTCTCCTACTCTTTGCTTTTCGAAAATGGAGGTGGGGATATTTTTTTTTTGCAAACTTTACTTAGGTGACTGTTAAAAAGTCTTTCTGCTTTAAAAGATACAGAAAAGCTTTCTGGATCGTAATATACTACTGCTAAGAGAAAAAAAAGAATACGCTATGGCGATGAAACGCTCCTTTCCGAGTCCTTAAAAAAAAAAAGAATTGAGTCACTTTTTTTTCTCATTCTTTTACCTTCCAGTGTTTTTCGTACGGTATCGTTTAAAAGGTACAGAAAAGTTATAGAAGAGTCGCACGAAGGGTGAACCGGTATCTGCTATTACCCAACCGGTTACTTCGGCTTCCCGCACTGAGAGACGGCGGATAATTTGTAGTGCAAACGTTTGTCTTGCGTGGCGCATAAATTTTATTAAATCTTCGGCGTAGATAAAACCCCACCGTTCCCTCCCACGCTCTTTTTCTCTCCGTAAGCATGCCACTGCCGTAGAAAAACGAAGAGAGTGCTCCGGATGATAAGGTACGAGAGAAAATTGTTGCGAAAACAGTCGGGCTAATGTTAATTACGTGAAAGCGAAGGGCGAGAGCTAAAAACGTGGCTGGCTCTACCGGGCTGAAATCGATAATTTCACGATGAAGTGGAAGGTATGGGAGGGTGCCGAGCATAATAAAACGATCAATGCTCGTATTAATTTCATTTCCAGCGTACATTTTCGTGACTTGACATAAACCATTGCCGCCGAGTTGGTTATACTCGGAAAAAGGGAACGATAAATTGCAGAGGCGACTCGTGTATCGTTTTAAATTATATTTAAGCTGCACTCGTAATATAAAAAATAATGGAGTGGGATGAGGTGAGGGGGGTCTAAAAAAAAAAAACAATTATCTTCCGCGGTAAATTACATCTGGGCAATCAATGGATGGAGAGAAAGAAGGAAAGCAAAATAATCGAGTCGATATGAAAAATAGAATAGTAGGAAAACAAAATCTATATAAAAAAACAAAGTGAAATACGTTCGTCAGCGTTCACCAAATAATTGCTTCGTTTTCTCCCCATACGGGTGAAATATTACGAAACTCCGAGACGGTAACGGCAATATTTTTTAACCGGACGTCTCGCGTGGCGTGGATAAAAGTGGCTTTAGGAAAACGCCGAGGGAAACTCTCGTAACGACTAGCCGTACCGCTACTTCCTTGGTATCCTTATATCTTTTTTTTTTTACCCCGTTTCGTAGAATCGTATAGTCTCGAAACATTGCCCGATAAAAGTATAAAATCGCTTAGGTATTCAGCCGCGAGCTTCTCCTTCGCGATGAATGCAAAGTATACGAGAGAGACTGCCAGAGCTCGTTGTCCAGTTAATCGCATTATTTACACGATCGTGAACTATTTGTGAGTAAACTGATTCGCGTTAGCAAGATTAAGATCTACCGTTCGATAACGTTTTCCAAACTCATCAGGATTTTTTTTTTTTGTTGCATCTCGTGCACGGAAACGCATAAAAACCATAAAAGCCGTGTAAAAAGCTTTCGCGTTCACGTTTAATAAACTTCCCGCAATTACGCTTTATCCATATGCGAGCTCGTATAGACACGTTTACGTAGGTATACGGAGAGTACATCGTATTTTCCGATGTCGCATTTAAAATCGTCCCGCCGCCACTAGGAATTTACTAACGAACGCTTTTCCAACCCCCTCGAAATTTGGAAAAAAATAATGTAACGCGAGAAAAAATGAGGAGGAAACGACGTCTTTTAAGTCTTACTAAATGATTTAGTTAATGAAAGAAATCGTTGAAAGTCGTTTACTCTTTCCTCTTCTTATTTCTCTTTCTCTCGGCTAAGTGAAAATATCGACGACGACGAGAGGGAAACGTAATCTCTATTCGCGAAAGAGACTCGTTCCGGCAAACTCGCGTAAACTCACAGTCCACTGTCCATTCCCTTCGTTCTCGGTATATCACCCGGCGACTAAATTGTCTCAACTTGGAAGTAAGAAAAGAGAGAGAAGGAAAAAGACACGAGAAAAGGAAGAAATAGCGAGCAAGGCTTACGATAAATTCGTTCCCGCGGGAGAGCGTATAATCGAGCAAATTCAATTCCACGACGGCGGGACGTGCTCCGACAAAGTAACGGCATAAATATTCCATTAAACGTGCGAAACATTTCCTCGAAAGCGGACTTTGGTCCGGTAACGGTCCAACGCGTTTTCTTTAAACGTTCGTGCGTATGGAGTGTCTCTCGATTGTAAAATTTGAGACAAGTTGGTACGATGTATCATCGAGAATAGGCCGGTATCCTCTCCCTTGTTTTACTCTACTACAATAACGGAAACGGTACTATCACGTTGGTGGAAAAGAAAGGAAACTGGAATCGGAAACTCGACAAATTCACGCCACGCGACCATACCGTTTTTTCTTCTCTTTTGTTCCATTTCCTTTCTTTTTTTTTTACTTTTTTTTCAATCCTTCCTCTATCGTTCTTTCTCTTTTCTCTCTGAAACGATCTGTCATGAGTAACCGTAAGATTTTCCGTTGCCGTTGGCAAGCTACCGCTGCTACTGCGGTAGAGGAAGAACGTCGAAGACGAACGCGGCCGCGAATGCACCCGAGGGAATATCGAAGGGATGGAAAATTTATTTCCACCCGGTAATGGGCCCCGACCAGGAGCTTTCGGCCCAGTGACGAAGTATCTTCCGGGTCGCGCGAGTCCTCCGGTTGGAATCCCGAAGGATTTTCCGCCGTCTGCCGGTAGTTGAACCAAGAGAGAGAGAGGAAGGGGTTGAAATTAGAAAGAAGGAATCGGTTAACATCCCAGTGCAGATTATACCGAAGATAACCTTGTTCAATTCGATCGTTCGTAATCGCCTCGTTACTCTAGCCATTATAATGAATATACCAACATTATTCATTCAAAATTGGGTAGAAATAAATTGCTTTGTCGATACGTTTTAACGATAAATTAACGAATTAAGGCTGGTCACTATCTTTTGTTCGAATCGCGCTGGACTTCGCGACAGGGATGGAGAATGTTATGCATGTTAATCAGTAGTATATCAGTTGTTTGTATCGAATATACCAGCTGTAATTGTTAACCAATTTTGGTGATCAAGGTCTCATTTGAAAGAAGACGATTTAGTCTAGTACCCTACCTTTTCAAAATTTTGTTAGCGTGTCTCAGTCTTTCATAAAATATCTTTCAAAATCCGTTTTTTTTATATGATTTTTGTTAAAGATACTAAAACTTTTTCGAATTTCTGAAAAGATAGGATACTAGATTAAACCTTCCTCTTCCAAACGAAACTATGATCATCAAAATCGATTAACAATTACGCCTATTATCTTCGATCGCGTAAACCATTAACAAAGCCATGATATTAAAAATAATCTGTGTCACGCTTATTAGAAATTTCGCGAGATTAAAAACTAGCACGAATAAAACGGAAATATTCGCGAGGGAATAAATCCGTCTGGTCCAACGTAAAGAGGAGAGAGCGTGTGATATAACCGGAAGTTTCTTTGCCATCTCCGTGGAGCGTGTCGCCGGTGGAAAGCGGACAATGTCGAGGGTAGCTAGAGGATGGTTCGGAGTGTAGCTGGAGGGATATACCGCAAAGGGCGAAGGGTTAAGCGAATCGTCGGCCGTAAGGTTTCCTACCTCCAACCGGAGGAACTTCCACGTGTGCACTGATGCACATTCTACGTATATACGAAGAGTAACTTGTACACGTACAAAAGTATACATACCTTCATGTACACGCGTGCGACAGAGGGAACATGGACGTAAGCGTACATATGCGCACGCGAAGTTGTACTCCCGCGGACACTCACCTATACCTGTGAATATCCAAATGTGTATACAGGGTGTCTCGAACTATACGAGCCACCCGATATCCACATATTCATATCGATGATTCAAATCGAAAAGTCTAATAAAATTTGTCGAAATTCTTTCTCGTTGACGAGTTATTAACTAACAAAGATTGGCCAGTCACATACTTGGCCATACTTGGATGAAATGAACGAGCTCGAGTGATCTGCCTTTCGCTTCGTCTCACGCCAAGCCCCTACCTTAAGTATAGCTGCCATACGCCGCCTACCGCTTCCGTGTTTCGTGACAGGTCTATCTTTGTTAATTAATATCTCGTTAACGAGGCCGAATTTCGAAAAATTTTATTAGACTTTTTAACTCAAATCATCGATGTGAATATGTAGATACCAGATGGGTCGTGTAGTTTGAGACACCCTGTATGCTAGAAGAGTGACCACGAGAAGAGGAAGGTAGCATCTCGTGCTGGGCAGTGCGCTAAGCAACATCGCAGCTAAATCCGGAGATGGTTCGTAGTTCGAGGAGAGTTCTCTGCCGGTGGCACTTTCCTCTCTTCCTCCTCGGCTTCGACAATTGACTTAAACCGGGCCAGAGAGAGAGAGAGAGGAACGTGCGACCGCATATGGGTCGCGACACCGTCGTGGCCGAGCTTGCGGCAGCAAAAGCTCTTTCTCTATCTATCTATCTCTCTCTCTTGTACTATGCGCATCGGCAGCGGGGTGCAACGAGCCGCAACGACGAGAAACTTGGCTCGAAACTGGTCCTATACCTGCCTTCTTCCTTCCCCGACAGCACCCATACATATATAGGTATATAACATATGTAACTCGCGAGATAGAGAGAGAAACGCAAAGAGGGTCGAACGCGTAAATGGGGTTTTACGTCCACTCGCGACAATGGGATTTTAGCGCCTCGTTACCACGCCGAATCGGGGCGCAAACTGCGTTATACTTTACTGACCTTGCCTTTCCACCCTTACTCTCTATACACACACGCGTATACCGACCCCATCCTCGTGGATTAACCGGCTTGCACGCGTTACACCCTGGCCCATTCTCCAAATTTCTCTCATCGTTTCTCGTCCAACGCGAACATCTACCCTCTTCCGTGCAATGTTCGTGCCAAAAAGGAGTCATCTTACGTTCTTGACGTTTTCCTAACGACGTTAAGGATCCTTTGTGCTCGGAGAAAAATCGTAAATCTTCGTCATGTAATGGTTATGCAAAAGTCACTCGAGAATGCAACGCGAATAACATTTTCGACCGTCTTGGCTGTCGCGAAACGCATCGTCACTCGTCTGCAATATTCTCTGTCGACGATCGGATGGCACGTTACTTTTTTTTCCTCGCTTGGATATCGCCAAATCATATCGGTTTTTTGGTCAGCCTTACCGAAGCGGAAAATGGCGATCGTGACGTCCACGGTTATCAAAGAGCGAAAAGGAGCGATCCAAATGCGTTCCTTGCCAACGATCTTATCTTCTTCGAACGATATTTGTTTTTTGACGTTCGTCGTGAAAAAGTTTTCCATACGAATTTGATTTTTGAGGAACGATATTGTCCCGTAAAGAAAATAGGTCGACGTTCGGATAAAAAGAACGGTTGAACGGACGAAATGGCAATAAATCTTAAGTAATAAAATGAAAAACTAAAACAGTCATTTCGTTACAACGTAATTCTACACTATAACATCTACACATATTCTGCGTATGACAAGTATACTCGTCTACATTTTATTTTGATCACACAATTTAGATACACATTTTTCCCAAAGGATACCAATATTAAATAAAATATTATCGATTATTTATTTAAGATAAAGAAAGTCGTGCCAACAAATGATAAAATGACGGTCGTTTCGTTCTCGTAACTCGCCTTTGTTTCGATATATAAAATAATAATCCCTGTGTTCGACGCGCCATTAGTTGGATTAGTTTAATAAAATTGTTTCACGAAATACCCGGAAGCACTTTTTTTTTTTTTCTTTTCCTCGTTTTACCACCATCGTGCTTTTTTGGTCTCCCGTATGTATACGTTGCGGAGTAACGAGGCGGCACCGTTAGCTGGAATTGGAAAATATTAATCAGCGCTAATAAATGTGACGAGTTCGAAAAAGCATCGAGGGAAAGGGAACTGAGACACGCGGTGATACACGGTAGCGATGGGAGATACATCGATTAATTAAAATCGCATACGAATAGGAAATATGGATACGTATGAACGAAATGCTTGCACTCGGTTATCGTTGTTGTTGCCTGACATATACAGGGACATAAATCATTTACAAAAACACTATACTTTCCTTCTCTTTTACACGGATAGACATACCCATGTAAGCTTACACGAGCTTTTTCTTTTAATTGCAACATGTAATCATCGGTATTAATAACACTCGTTTATAATTACGCCAAACGATCCTATTCGCACGTATCGATGAAAATTATTCAGGCTAGTCCAAAATTCCCAGTAAATATCTACGATAATAACCGAGTTTGATGAACGAGAATAGTTAATCTGCCTTAAAACTCATCTTCCGATGTTTTACTCCGATTATTCTATAAAATCTATCTCTAATAATTATATTTAGTTCAACGTCGATGTTTTCACGAAATGAATTAAGGACTAATCGAAGATGGAAATTAGGTGAAATAACGAGAACAAAAGAGCATCGATCATCGTTATCGCTCGTTATAACCACCGAACGTTCTTCGGGTTCAAAATCGTGGCTATTATCCTACGAGAGAGCCACGTTCCAGCCGCGGTTGCGAGTGAGCGAACTCAAAGAGAATAGGCCAAGTCGAGGGTAGCTCGGTAAATGTGAGCTGTCGTTGAGGGCTCGAATCGTGCCAGTGCTTTTGGTGGCTTTCGTTGGCTTTCGCCTGGCTTTCGGGTACATCGTGCAATTTCCATCATACGGGTACTTCCTATCTCTCTCTCGTTTATTCTAAGCAGACGTTTGACGATCGAATATAAAATATATAAAACACGATGTTGGTAAAAAAAAATTGACCCTACCTTTAACATTTGATATCTTTCTTGACACGGTCTCTTATAATTTAAGGGCTCGAATTCGCTCGTTTTTTTTTTTCTTCTCTCGCTAAGCTCGGAAGAACATCGAGCAACGCTCGTAACATCGAGTAAAATATCGCGGCTATTCGCGCTATTCACGCGCAACAGGTATTATTTCTACGTAACCTCCTGTGCGCGCGCGTGCACAGATGGGTGGGCCTTTAAACCGTTCCTCTCTTGCGTGGCTCGCGAGAGAGAGTCCGAGAATTTCGGTTGGAAATAGTGAAAATGGAAACGTTTCGAAACGATCTCTCGATGATACGTAGGCACACGCGCGAGAGCGTTCGAGTTTCCACGATTTTATTTAATTCCTGAAAAGCTTTCAGTCAGCGAGCGTCTTTTTTTTTTTTTTGTTACGTTTTGCAAAATTTCACATAACAACAAGGTGGGTAAAAAGAGAGAGAGAGAGTTTAGAGACGGTGCCACGTTTTCTTTTCTATCCCCGTTCTCGCACCTCTCGCAAAAGGGTATTTTTCCATCGATGAATACGCTTTGAGGAGAACATTTTCCCTCTTCTTCTCGTAGTCACTCGTACGCTCGCTATACGTGCGGAGTGTTCGCACCGCTTTCAGATCCGCCGGGAACGCGTCGATTTGCATGGGCGTTTCCCTTTACGCCATACGCATTTTAGCGGTGGAACGCGCGTTACGCACGAGCACGTATGTACCACGGTGTACGTAGGTGTGTCTGAGCTCGCGTCGCGTGTACCCTATGAATATAAAGAGGAACATACATGTATGTACATTGATAAAGAGAGATAGAACCAGGCGAAATATCTGTGCTGTTATTTCGTGAAACAAGAACCGACGATATTCCCCCAGTAAAAGAGGTACGATATTTGGCGAAGCTTTACGAGTCGCTCTTTACGATGTAGGTCAATTACGCGTGAATGGCAACGGTAGGGTTCGTCGAACTGTCCTGTGCGATTATGTCAGTGATAAAATGAGAAGATTTTACTAGAAAAATATAGAGGATATTCTAAAAAAATAGTATCTGAGCTATTATTTTATTTATTTCATTTTATTTTACATTAACCATTAAATAAACCAACGAAGGTTGTTTGATAGTCATAGTAATACCTAAATCTCGTACAAACTTGAAAGAGTAAGAATAATGTACACGGTGTGTCAAAAAAAGAGCTAGCAATAGTTTTAACGTAAATTTATGTCGTCTCGTGTATATCCAACCGTCCTACGGTCAGCGAAAATGTTAACATAGATCACTTTATTGCTGACATTATTGTTATCAAAAATGTTTACGTGTAATACAATTTACAAAACAGTGTAATAAATGTGCAAATACGTTCGATACATTTCTAGTTAAAATCACCAACGATAATATCGATCGTATTTTCCACGTTCGACGAGTCCCTTAACAATACACTACCGTGGAACGAAATTTGTTGTGCTCAACGAATCGGTAAAATTTCCTTCGAAAGTAGACTAGTACCTACCTTTGATTTCTGAACTCTAATCCCGAGCGTTCACGAGAGATCGAGGCAAGGCGAAGGGGTTAACCGTCCGAGAAATCAGCGGAGCGTTCACCGAGCACGGCGACATTTTCACTGGAATACGCGAAGCGTATTCTCTCTCTCTTCTTCTCCTGATGGAGAACTGAGAGAGAGGGAGAGAATAACACGGAAAGCAGAGAGAGAACTCGGACGTCTAGCTCGCATTGGCGTGTCTCGTTAATTTGCTTGACGAGACTCCCTCGTAACAACAACAACAACATCGGAAACAACGACAACAACCTTAGCTTCTGATGCTGTTTGTTAGATGCTACTACCCTTCGTTTCTAAAGCATCCCCTCGATCTGCTATCGTTCTCCTTGTTTCGAAAACGGAAGGAATGTTCGAGGTAGTAAAAAACTATCAGTTTAACTGGTTAACTGGGGGAGATGAGTTAACATCATTTTTTCCACTTTTTGTGGTTTATCTTGCTAATTGTGTTCGGTGAATATACATTGAGATTGTCAGAAATAAGTATAGAAGTGGTCGAAATATCGCTTAGTGTTCTATAAAGGGTTGACTCGTCATGAACGTTTTAACTATGCTCGTTAAAAAAAGATATATCATTTGTTGTTTATTTTCACGCAGAAAGTAATACACTTGTAGATTATTTGTCGTTCGCATTATTTATTTACCTAAAGATTCTTGTCTTCAGTTAAGAGGGTTAATAAATTAATGACAATTAGTATTATTCGTCACTCAAATAAAACAGAATTAATAATGTAAAATTATGAAAATTGCTTTTAAGATTCCCGCGACAGTGACCTATAAAAATAAATCACTTATCACTGAAAAAGAACTAAAATCGATTTTACACGCTTGTTTTTCTCTTCCACCGTTTCCTTCTCCCTATCGTTTACTCGTCAAACTCCTTCACCGTTGTTGACGTCGTCGTTGATGCTACCGTGAGACGAAAATAGCATAGTCACATAAAAATAGGGGAATATCGCTCGTTTTCCTGCGAGTACGAACGAATGCAGAAGCGTATTAGCTAATAGTCTAATCGATTGATCGCTTTGATACTCGTTTTATAGATATAAATTATCGGTTGCTCTCTATGTCGTTGGTTTTCACGTATCACAAAAATTTTGAATTTTCTTAAACAACGCAAACACGAAATCTAATAAACTGATACTACTATTTTCTTGCAAAAATTCAAATTGTTTGCATCAATTATAAAAAAGTTATTCTGCTTCATAGAATGTCCGAATATTATAAAACATCGTTCCACATAATCGATCGAAATTCTTTCCTACGGGTATCATGATAATAGAAATATCGTGAAAACGAATAGACAAACGGTTGGTATTATCTCGATATCACCAGAATGATAAGAGAGAATGAAAAGGGATGCTCGTCTTTCTCATCTTTTATGACTTCGTGTCAAAGGTGAAAAATTAACGCACGAAGATCGGGTATTCTCTCTCCCTCCCACTTCGAGTGACACGCAACGGACGCCTCGTGGTTAAGCGAATGGGAGGGTAAAGAGGAAATTAGGGTCAAAGGTCGCTCTTCTCCGAGCTTGTTTGCGCTTGACATACAGACTGGACGGATTCGCGCACGTTCGCATAGACGAGCACGCGTATACGTGAGAGAGTGCATCCACTATTACCGTAGATGTCATCGGGAAGCGTGAATATTGATCGGAAAGGTCAAAGGAATTGACGCTGGAACCCTTTAGAAGTTTCGTGCCAAACGTTTATCAAATTGCGAAGCGTTCGACTCGAGCAAAAGGAACAGAGAGAGAGAGAGTAAACTCGAGCTTTCGCTTGTTAGCGTTCGAGCGAGCGAACGAAACTCTCGAAGAGCCGTTTCTCAACGTTGCGTTATCGTTTCGGTTGATGTTTGCCAATTCTCTCTCTCTCTCTTGTGATCTTATATAAATTGCATATATATATGTATATATACGATATAACATCGATAAAGAACCACGTTCTCGAACTGGAAAATCATTTTATTCCATATCGTTAATTTCACTTGAAAATAACTCCTCGTAAAATAATCCGAGCGATGGGAAATAGGTATAATTTTACATCTGTCCATAGATCTATGTTCCATATCGTGTAATACTCCGTCCTTATATCTTCGCTTGGCATTCGCCCGGATAAAGAAAAAGATCGAATTTATCGTTTCGGAAACAAAATTTCCGAGATCGATAGCCAGTCGTAAAGTATAGTCACGGGAGAGATAGCCAACGCGCGCGTTCCGTGCGCGATATTGCAATAAACTATTCAAGCTGCATATACTCGCATTGAATTAAGCCCGGTCCTCGTTTCTCAGTCAAAATCGACGCTCGGAGTTTACGCGCGAGCGGCAATATCAAATCGAATCGCGTTGCACGAGATATACCTTCCACAATAATTTAGGAAATTTTTGCTATTTCTAAATTATCTAATTCGTCATATTTTTCTTACAGCTCCCCCACAGAAAGTGGAGATCAGTAGTCCAATGTATAAGAAAAAAGTAGAAAGCGGTAGTCACACGAGTAAAAAGAAGATCGAAGTCAAAGTTGGCGAATCGACGCGATTGGAGTGCGTCGTCAGATCGGCCAAACCAGCTGCATCGATTATTTGGTACCGTGGGAACGTTCAAATCAAAGGTGGTGATACCTCTATCACGCCGATATCGATCGAGGGTGGTAAGTGGCTTCTAAACTCGGTTTTAATAAAAAACTGATCTTGAAACATACCAAATTATGAAGTTAGTCTTGAGTGTAGCAACTTACAAGTACTTAGATGTTAATTAATAATTGGTAGAGCTCGAGAAGGTTTCGATAAAAAATTGTATAATGTTTTTAACCCATTAAAGGTTATTTAAAGACGATCTTCAAGAGCGAAAGTTTCAGTTTTGTTCAGTTTCATTCATTGAATCGTACACACCGTGTCTGTAACATATCGTTTTGACTTTAAAGTGTATTACACACACGGTGTAAATGAGTTAATTATAAAATATAATCTAATTTATAAAAATGTCATTCATTTGAGGTCTTATTGGTGTTGGAAAGAATTTTCTCGAATTCTACGTCACCTCGCGATCATCCGAAAGTATCGATTATTCCGCAAGCACGCGCATACGTTCGATTAAATCGAGATAGCTAGCACGACGCGTACGACGGTAGATCGCGGCAATGCAATCACGGAACAAACATCGACGTATTTTAGAATTAACGCCGTTTAAAACATTCCGTGCTCGTTGCTGGTACGTGCCTCGGTTAACGGTAGCACGCGTATCGCTATACCCAAACGGGGAAATCAGAGATAGAAACGGTAGAGAAAGAACGATGTGTATCCTATTCCTAAATTATAAACAGTGCTTTAAGTCTTTGTTAGTGTTAATTAGGATTTGGAGAAAAATCTCTAGGGTATTATAAAAATGATTAACGTTATAAATAATATCTAAGCTTTGGTACAATGTTCAGTCTCGAGTAGAAAAATTGACATAATTGTATTAGTTTTCCTTGAACTCACCATATCTAATGATTATTTGCTCTCTTTCTCGCAAAAATAACAGCTCGATTTTCTACCCAAAGACTATCTCATTAATTCTCGTTAAAGGAGAATATTATCTACGATTCTCGGAGGATGATTTAGCGTTAATTACACAACGATCGTACCTTCCGGGGAAGTAAAATCGGTGCGAGTTTAGGTTAGTGGGAATGGGAAGAGAAAACGAGAGAGAGAGAGAAGCTTACTCAGGGAAATAATAAGAGCGATCTCTAAGCATAGCTCGTTCATCGATAATACTTAACAGACAAGGAGATGCTGAAGCCTGGCGAGACGACGAAGGAGCTTCTCAAATACGATACGCACGGATCCATCACGATCGTCCCCACCGCCGACGATGACGAGATGGATTATACCTGCGAAGCCAATCATCCGGCGATTCCCATTAATCTTCCGATGCGGGCGACCATCAAGCTCTCCGTTTTCTGTAAGTAAACGCTTATCGCGAACAGAGATGTATAGTTAACAGGGAAAGAGATAAATTAGCCGAATCGAAAAAAGGACAGATTTTTTTTGCTCACCGCGAGATGGAAGTTTTAATTGAAAGTCGAGTTTGATCTTTACGAATTTTTATATCCTTTGATTTTAATATCCACGTCGTGACCGTGTCGATTCTCGTTAGGTAGATGAAATAAGTCAAGCAAGATGACACCGGTTGATATTAAAACTGTTGTATAAAATTAATAAAAATAAAAGAAGCGATGGTAAGCATCCAGCAAATGAAAACATTAAAATATGCAAACAAGTAATCACAGTGATCCGTAACGACATCTTGAAATAATCAACGAAGCGTTAAAAAACCATGAATGTTCCAATTAATTTCTAAAACGTCAAACTTTTAGATCCACCGGGAATGCCGTACATCGAGGGTTACACCGAGGGTGAGACCGTGCAACGCGATCAACAAGTGGAGCTCACCTGTCGATCGCGCGGTGGAAATCCACCGGCTCAAATCGTCTGGTTTAGAAACGACAAGCAAGTCACGACGGAGTATCGCACGGAAAGTGGTCTCTCGGAGAGCACTCTGTCCTTCAAGGCTACGGCACAGGACGACAAGGCTCGATACAGATGCGAAGTGTCCAACATCATGAGCGTCGAACCTATGAAAGTGCATGTCGATCTTACCGTACTATGTAAGTATATCCTTTTTATAATCCCTATTAAAACTGACATTTGATAGGGCTGTAATTATACGAATGTGCATCACTGTTCTTAAAAAAAACAGTATGTCAGTAAATCGATTAAAGTTTGTCCTCGATCGAATGACGACGATCTTATACAAGGTGTCCGATTTCAGGTGGTCAAGCGGAAAACTACATGTACACATCGGTGACTTGAGTTAAAAAGTCTAATAGGGGAGACCGGGGCTAGTTGTCCCAATTTTAGGTTTTTTGTTTCTACAGATTTCTGTAGCTTATATTTTCGAATTTTTTGGGGACCATCATAAACTTCTTAGCAATACATAGAAATCTTTCCGCTTGCATTGCGAAGTTTTTAACACGTTTTTTTTTCAATTTCAAGCAAACGAGTTTTTTGGGACAACTTGCCCCGCTGCGGGGTAAGTTGTCTCACGCCATGGGGCAAGTTTTCCAAGGTTTCCAACGAAAAATCCTGATGTATGCATCATGATTTTTGCGAAAATGGACACCACCGCCGATTTCAATGTTTAATGGCTCATTTTAAAGATAAAATCATGCAGAATAATGTTCCGTTGTCCGTTTTTCGATAGCGTTAAGCAATGATGAGAAATTAATCTTTTAAGTGTCGGAGTATGGGTCATTTTCAAGCTTAAAACTGCTGTATCTTTCGAACCAGCCATCCTATCGAAACGCGACTTGCATTTTCATAAAGTAGAGATTTTTCTCTTTCGAATCCTGTGCATACATCACGATTTTTGCCAAAATGGTCACCAACGCCGATTTCAATGTTTAATGGCTCATTTTAAAGATAAAAGAATGCAGAATAATGTTCCGTTGTCCGTTTTTCAATATCGCTAAGCAATGATGAGAAATTAATTTTTTAAGTGTCGGAATATAGGTCGTTTTCAAGCTTAAAACTGCTGTATCTTTCGAACCAGCCATTCTATCGAAACGCGACTTGCATATTCGTAAAGAGGAGTCTTTCCCCTTTCGAACGAGTATTTGATCGGGCAAATTCGAGATACTTCGATTTTTGACAAAAATCCTGACCTATGCATCATGATTTTTGCCAAAATGGTCACCACCGCCGATTTCAATGTTTAATGGCTCATTTTAAAGATAAAATCACGCAGAACAATGTTCCGTTGTCCGTTTTTCGATATCGTTACGCAATGATGAGAAATTAACATTTTAAGTGTCGGAGTATGGGTCTTTTTCAAGCTTTAAACTGCTGTAACTTTTTAACCAGTCATCCTATCGAAACGCGACTTGCAGATTCGTAAATTAGAGACTTTTCTCTTTCGAACGAGTATTTGATCGGGCAAATTCGAGATGCATCGATTTTTTGACAAAAATCCTGATGTATGAATCAAGATTTAGAAAGAAGAAAGCATGCAGAATACTGTCCCGGTGTCCGTTTTTCGATATCGTTGCGGAGTGTCGAAAAATAAATTTTTTAAGTGTCGGAGTATGGGTCGTTTTCAAGAGAAAAAAAAAATTGCTGTAACTTTTTAACCAGTCATCCTATCGAAACGCGACTTGCATATTCGTAAATTAGAGACTTTCCTCTTTCGAACGAGTATTTGATCGGGCAACTTCGAGATGTATCGATTTTTGACAAAAATCCTGATGTTTGCATCATGAACAAAAACCTGAATTCTGTCAAAAACTAATGATAAAAACAAACGTTACAGCAAAAAAATAATTCGTTAACAAAGTAAAATTTCGAAAAATGGTATTAAACTTTTCTACTCGAGCCATCGATGTGTACATGTAATTCTCTGCTTGGACACCTAGAATCGGACACCCTGTAGACATCGATTACCGTGTCATACGTTGAAAGTAATTACTAAGAAAATTTCGATCAACCTTGTTGACCGTTCTCGTTACTTTAACAACATAACGAGTTTAATAAGATAATGAAGAAAGAAAAAAAAAACAGGTAGAAATACGAATGTTGGATTTTTGTAGTCGTACCAGCCGGCGTGATGATCACCGGGCCGACCGAAGCGAAGGCAGGAGATCAAGTGGTGATCACCTGCACGACGGAGAACTCGAACCCGCCAGCGGACATAAAGTGGTCGGTAGACGGTCGGAACTTTGAGAACAGCACGTCGAAAACGGAAGGGGCGCCTCAGGGCGGCTGGATCACGACTTCGAATGTGACTTTCAGTATAAATCACAAGAGTAGGAGCATCGTCGTTATCTGCCACGCGTCGAATGTGAAACTTGCCGAGAACGTGGTCGGCACTCACACCATTAACGTCATCTGTGAGTAGAACGAACATACAAGTATATGTATGTATGATACCTGAAAGGTACTACTACCTACACATACATAATCGATGTAATGAAATTCTCGTTCGACGAACTCGGTTACGATCAATTCGTCGAGGTCCCCCGAGTTATTTTTACTTGATCCGATCGTTGATCCTTTCTACTCGCGAGGAAACAAGTTCGATGACCTCAAAAATGAGAGAGAGAGGGAGAATCGAGCTACCGGGTCGTCCAATTTTCCTGAATATTTTAAACGTTTTCCAATGCGACGTTCAATTTGCAAGTCGCACACTCTCGACATTCGTCGGGTGGTGTTGTTACACGCACGGCACACGTGTATTTCGTCCAATATTGACGTGGCCCTCGACGTTGGTGTTTCCAACGTTTGCCAGTAGTTACGGTCGAACGAAGAGAAAGGTCGGACATACATGCCACCCGATGGTAGCGAGGCTAGCCGTCGTACTACCGGCTGAGGATCCCGACAACACGGTGGCGCGTTGCCTCGAAATGAGAATAATTTGCTCAAACAGCAGAATTCTGAATTAGGAACTACGATCACCCATCTCTCTTACTCTCTACCCATCCCCCCTCTATCTCTTCGTCTAGCTGGCTATTCTAACCGGGAAGATTGATTTACCCAAACGGTGGGTAGGAATTTGCATCGGAAACTACGAGGACGATAATGCACTCTGTTGCATCGCGCGTCGGTTGTACCGTATCCCGTCCTCCTAGAGACAGAATCGTTAGGATGATTTACCTAGCATATACCCATCTAGCCAACGTGGTAAAGGAACGAGAACGTATGTTTCACGTTACTTGCCCGGTTATTTGCGATCCCAATTCTTCTTTGACCCAGGTCTAATATCAAGCGACGACGTTGTCTCGTACACTCTGCTTCCCCCGGGCTATCTCTTAATCGTCTTACGTCTAGCTTGTTCCAGAGTGTAGAATATAACGGAAATAATTTCGAAGGTAAGATAAGATAGCAACGGCCGTGCTCTTTGATAGCTTTGTTACTCGTCAAATGAATAATGAGTTCTTTAATATAAAATGTTCTTCCTGCGAGAGAGATGCTGGAATTTTGTAGCGAAGGGGGGTTGGTAACCTTTGAAAATTTTCACGAGGTGCCACGTCGCTATTTCCTTTTTTTTTTTTAAAGGGACAACACCGGAGACTACGATGCAAGGTAGTCTCGACGCTTTTTAATACGAACGCAAAGAGAATGAAGATTAAAGCCGGCAACACACTTTGTTCTAGATCCACCCTCGAACCTCTTCGTCACCGGTTATGAAGAGGGCACGACTATAGACGCTGGCACGGTATTAAGACTTCAATGCACAGCCACTGCTGGCAATCCACTGGCAACACTGACGTGGTATAAGAACGATCGAAAGGTATAATAAACCTTTAGATATATTTTATACATATCCATCATCTTTTTTCCTGTTCCGAAGAATTTTAATCGTTCGATGAACTCGATAAAAGTTACGAAGATTCAACGTTTTTCAACTTTCAGATTATTGGTACGAGTAGAACGAGAGACCAAGCAGTTTCTAGCGAACTGGCGATACTAGTAAACGCCTCGGATAATAACGCTCACGTCAGATGCGAAGCTACCAACTCGGCTACCGAGATACCTCTCATGGAGACCCTGATTTTGAAAGTGAATTGTAAGAATCGATTGATTCGATGACCAACATTTATGGCCACCGAGATTCCAACCCAGTTTCTCGTCTTTTTCAGTTCCACCCGAGAAAGTGAAGATCACGCGTGAGCCACGAGATTTTCATGCCGGTCAGGAAGGTCGTATAATCTGCGAATCGAGTAGCAGCAATCCCGCAGCCGAGATGTCTTGGTGGAAGGTTGGAATCGCCGTACCAGCTACTAAAAATGGCACTAAACCTGGCCTACACGGTGGATTTCTTTCCTACGTCGAGTTAGCTTTAGATCTGACCGAAGACATGAACAGTGAAGTCTACACCTGTCAAGCGAGAAACGCTCAAATGGAAAGATCGCTGTACGACGCGATCACGCTTCACGTTTTATGTAAGTAGTTGGGTTGCCAAAGTTGCTCTGATAATAAAAATCGATTCGTAATAACGAATTTTGATGCCATAGACAAGCCAATATTCTCGACACTGGACCCTAACGAACTAACCGGCTTGGAAGGAGAACCCTTCGTAATCTCCGTCTCGGCCACTGGAAATCCTAATACTATAACGTACACGTGGACGAGGGACGGCTTGCCTTTGAGTAGCAGTGGCAAGAGAATAACAGCAAGAGGACCCACCTTGAATATCACGAGATTGGAACGTTACGACGCGGGAACGTACACGTGCGAGGCAATCAACGAAGAAGGGACCACCTTTTACCCTCTCAATTTGACCGTGCAATGTGAGGACGGATTTCTTTCGATGAATTTGATTACTTTTCTCTAGCCCTTTAACTTGACCTCCTTGTAGGATGAAATTAAAAAGCTTCTTTTTTATTTTATTCTTTACGAGGGATACATTTTGAACCTAATATTCATCATCCTAATTATTCATCTAATGTATTTCTACACGTGTGTATTTTGATCTTAGATCCAGCTAAGATTTTACGTACGTCCAAGTCGGGCGAAGTATATCCACCTGGAATCGAAGCGAAACTGTTCTGCGACGTCGATGGTAGCCCGATAGGAGACGAATACGTGACATGGCAGAAAGTAGGTTCGAATTCGGAGTTACCAGGACGATACTCGACATCCTTCGCTAACAAAACTTCCTATCTTCACATCGAACATCCTGACCAGGAAGACGTTGGGGAGTATCGATGCAAAGTTAATAATGGAATTGGCAATGCAACCTCGAAACCAATCCTATTCATAACGAACTGTACGTAAATTCCAATAAACGTGTTAAACAATCCAACGACGTTAATTAAAATATTATTTTTCTCTCTTCGAACAGTTAAACCAGAAATGATGAATACTCCGCTGACAAGAAAGGCTGCCGCGAATAAAGGGATAAACGCTCCGTTGTATTGCAAAGCCCGTGGCTCGCCATTGCCACGTTTTACGTGGTCCTTCAACGGAAGGACTTTATTACCGAACGCGACGGAACACAAGTACACCGTCACGCATAGCGACGTAAGTGTCATCGTAAATAAGAGGAATAACCTGTCCCGTGGTATTACATAGCTTGTAATCCGATCAACGACTTTGATAATAAAAAAAAAAGAAAACTTTCAGTCTCATTCGCAAAAAAGAAATTCACGATATCTCTCTCTCTCTCTTCTAATCTTCCAGTTATCCGAGCTGGTGTCCGAATCAACGCTGACGATCTTGCACGTAAAGTCCCACGATTACGGGAAATACGAGTGTCGAGCGGAAAATAAGATGGGCTCCTCAACGGACATCATAAATTTGGACGTGACGTCACCGCCGGACAAACCCACCGATTTAGAGGTTTACAACGTGACCCACGACACGGTGACGCTCGTGTGGAAAAGAGGATTCGACGGTGGCCTCTCGACCTCCCATCAAATACGATGGCGACAGGCCGTGGATTACGAGAATCGATATCGATACTTGGACGTCTCGCCTGGCGAATATAAGGCGACGATCAGTGGCCTCGCTTTGGGCACTTATTACGTCTTTAGCGTGAAAGCTATAAACGAGAAGGGTGACAGTGGTTTTTTGCCCGATCTCGTGAAGGTCCAGACACTACGTAAGTTTTTATCGCGTTGTCGTCTACCTGGCTATATTTTACTAAAAATACCTGCTTCTCATATAATCGATCGTTTTCGTTCAATTTTCTTTGCCATAATATTTGACATACGATTCGTCAGCCAAAGTAACAATGTTTCACGATTTATAACATCCCTTTCCCAGAGGGGAAATGATTAACGCTGTTCATTAACGCATCGTTAACTTCGCTGCTTTACGTGTCGAACCATAACAAGCCATTATATGCGTCAATTAGATATAGAGGCTTCATGTGTGAAATACGCTTGTCATTAAACGTAGATATTATGTGCTACTTTCCATTCGCACGTGTTCGTTCACGATTCATAGGTCATTTCGATATGTTTCATGAAGGATTACGCGCGCGCGTATTACGCTACGTGCTGCGGGTTTAACGCATATTAGCTACGATCATTAATTTCATGCATTCAAATATCGATCGATGGGTATTATCGAGTTTTATCGATGATCGTTGGACGATTCGGTTCCTGCGTTGAAAAGAAAACTATCGTAGCTCGCCGCTCGTTAAAACCGTATCGCGTTGAAACGCTCGTTTTAAATATAAAAAGAAAAAAGGAAAATAATAATAAAAGTAATAATAAAAATCGCTTTAGGGGTTATAAGCAAGAATGATTTAAAACAAAAAACAGATGATAGGTAATAAAAAAATGTTAACTAACACGTAGGCCATAGTCATATTGCATGAAGTAACCAATCGGGTGACGGGGCATTGGCTTGGGTTACAGGCGAGGCGCCACCCACCGAGTTGACATCGAGCGAGATTAATTCCTCGTACATCATCGTGATAATCATCACTGTTTCTGCATCCGCTTGTCTCCTCATTGCCGCGCCCATAGTCTTTGCTACATTAAAGTCGAAAAAGAAGGCACAGCGTTCTGGTAAATATCAATCATAAAACTGTCTTCTTTCTGATTTCTTTATCCAGGACCGAATAACGTGGAAAACCTGCCAGACGTCCTCTTGGAAAGAGGGGACTTCCCAATGAATTATATCTATACGTTCGCAGCAACTTCCATCATCTTTTTTATCGTTAATCTCTTCATCATGTTGTGGTACATTGTCCGAAAGCGAAATAAAGCTCGTAAGTTGATCAGACAAGAAAAGAACAAAGAAAGAAAGAAAAATAGGAGAAGGCGTTGAGAGAAACAAGTCTATTAGGATAAGATCGCCCTAACGCGTTTAGGCCACCTTCATAACCCTGGTTATCAGGCTTCCCTAATCGCACGTTGAACTTTCCCTCAGGTATTAACAAGTCGCAGACAGCTGATATGTACGCACCATCGACCGTCAACGGCGACACAATGACCGGCGAGTTAAGCTCCGTGTCCGACGAGAAGAGCGACGTTAACTTCGACGCTAACGATTACGTGGTCAGTGCCATCAGTCAATATGTTCTTAGTAACAAGTAATTCCGGAGGGTAGGTTTGAGTTCTGTTAACACTTTTTCTTTCCTGACTTTTAGTTACCCTTTTAGCTTCTCACACGTTAGAATCCGTGATCTCTCTTTTTTCTTTCATTTTCCGCACGAAATTTCATTTAACTTTAGTTTTCTACTTTGTATCGGACTACTAAATCGTTTCTTGCCGATGGAATTTGAAAAGAACCGAAACAATGTATTTGTTAAAAAAGAATCGCAATATTACGCGAATCACTCGATGACATTTCCAACGTGCGAATCTGCAAAGAAAGGGATGATTCAAATTACACCTGGCACATCGTAGAAACGACACGCTAGTAAAGCCCGGTCCAGGGGAAAAGATAATACATCCACTGTGTTCGTCACGCGACGGGAAACCTCAGTGCTATCATTGTCGTTTCTGATTTTCATCCGCTTTTTTTACGAGCGCACCGGCTATCAGATTCCATCCAATATTTTTGCCAAGCTTTCTCACATTTTTTCTCTCTCTCACTCTCTTTATCTCGATATAATACGTAACACCTATATTCGAGCTTCTTGTTACAACACAGCCAGCCCTTTTTAACGATAAACCCAAGCATGCATTTTTTGGTGGAGAGAATGACCTTCTTTCTCTTGGCCGGAGACGGATACACCCTGAAAAAAAAGCGAATATCGTGGTGTATCAGAATGATAACGGTTCGTGTGTGCTACGACTGAAAGTCTCTTATCGGCGTTCATGCTGATACACTGCGTAATTAAGAAATTAGGAACCAAATTCGGGTTTGGTACAAACGTATGGCATATCTTAACGGTTAATTCGTTCTTTATTTTTCATGTTCATCGAATTAATGGTATGATACTTTTCTCTTTGCCCAACGGCAGGACGAGGGACGAAAAACCGCAGCTAGTACATATTTAATCGATCAAACGATGCAAGACTTTGGGAAAGGTAGTTTAGAGATGCAGGTGCATCATCAAGGAACTCTCGGTCGACGAGGTAATCACGTGCCAGTAATGAGCATGGATTCACCACCACAAAGAACGACAGCCAGTGGGACACTCTCGGGTGCGTCACCTACAACTGCTACTCGTCTCGACACTCTGCATAGGTGCTCAAACCTCTCAAGTTTATCGCTCTTGGTGTCTTCTCGTATCTCAGATACGCTGGTCAGACTTATACGACGTTTCTTACAAAGTTCTATTACCTGGGATCCAACCTCGAAGAACGTTACCACCCTTTGTTAATTACTTATTAACGTCTTGACTTTGATTATGTCAGTGAGTCTGGCCAGGTGAACCTTCCTTATCCCGTATGTGGATTTCATGTTCGATCGATTAATTATTTAATTTCTCTGCAAGTCACTTTTTGAAATCCAATTATATCCTTCATATTCAAAGGCATATACGCGTTTCATCTCATACGTTCGCATGAAAGGACTCCGAGCAGCTTGCTTAATTAGTTTCTAATCTCATTACGTATCCAAACATACGTCGAAGAAGAAACAAAATAGAATGAAAAAAAGAGATCGGCATAGAGAGGAGGCACGCGAGTCGACATACGCTTGCGAGGTTTTTGTTCTTCTGCATGCGTTTCGTACATGCTATTTTTGACAGGCGTACGATAGGCAGAATGAGGAACGCACATGGCACGCACCTGGCAGAGCGTCAGTTAGATATCTAGTATACTAAGTTCGCTTGGCCGAGCTTGACAAAAAGTATCTTTACCCATCGTCACCAATTGAACCCCCCCCCATCAGCTTTTGCGATCATCCACCTATACCAATAAATCAAAAAAAGCACCCACTCATAAACAGGATCGAAATTCTATCAAGTATCACCTTAAACTTCAAAATTTTCTAATATTCCAGTTTCGAAGTCGAGTTACATCGGGAATCCAAGTCCTGCACCGCCCAACGACGTAAGCTTCTACAGCGTGGAGATGGACAACGGTCGTTATATGGGATATGAGCCGAACTCGAGCCCGGCACCAACGATGGTCGATCCGGGCTCGGTTACGTATTACCCGTCCATGCCAAGCACGGGTCACACGGGGCCTCATGTGAACGCTGGTGGAACGGGTACGTTGACGCGTACCAGGACCCTACCGCGTCCTGTACCGCCACCGGATGTTACCGTGATGACAGCGGGTACGAAATCTCTGATACCACCCTCCGTACCACCGCCACCGGCTACATTTGCACGTGCGACCACCAACGGTGCACACAATCATGGTCACCCACTCTCGACGTTCACACCGACGCCGGCTTATTCCGACATTGACGGCCATCTTGTCTGAGGCTCGCCGATCTTCGGCCCCAGCTCGGTACGCGGTAAATACCGTGCCGTACCTAGGGACGAGACAAGTTTGCCCGAGAGAAGCACGAGACTTTAGGCTCAACAATGTTCATCATGAATATACAATCGTTGTGCCGTGTCAAAAAACTTCCTTATGTGACAACATTCTCACAAGGTTCCTTCCATTCTCTCGATCGAGTGCCTGGCTCGTTTTGCGCGCAGTGGGACGCAGCTAACGACTCGTGGTTTCATTTGTACTTCTCGTCTGTGCAAAACAGTTGGAAAAAAAAACATCTTTTTCTCTCTATCTCCGTGTGCGTGACTTACGTGTGTAAATACGACGAACGTGTTGAAGTTTTGAGAAAGAGAGAGAGAAACCAATTGGGGAGGTTAATAAAGTTCGTGTTCGATTTGTATGGCGTGGTGAACTCGCATCGACCAACGGAGAGACGCTCCTGAATATATACTTCTTGACGATTAGAGTAGTTGCATTTGCATATCATGAAAATCGTTCGTGCTTTAATCGTCGATATCATCGAACTTGGACGAGTCGTGACCGAGAAACCGGTATCCTGGACACGCGGTGTGTGTGTGAATGTTATGAGTGTGTATGAGTGTAAAAATGTATGAACGTGTGCATCTCCGAGTGTAATGATAGAAGATTGACTCCGTTCGATCTCGATTCCAACATTCGAGAGCTGGTATATTTACGTTAGAAAATGGCAGCGTGATCGAAGAAACATTATTAGCTGTCGAAAAAGATATGAAGAAACGACTGCTCCGGGGTGCGAACTAACTTTTTAGTCGATTTTCTATGTAAACAAGGTCAGAATAACAATTTTCTCTTCGGTTTTCACGGAGGACGGCCTATTTTTTCATACGAATGGGTATCTTGAGACTCGTCATCTACGGTCCCCTCTTTCTCTAAGTTCTTTAATTTCTGGGATTCTCTAGCAACGAATGAGAGTATCCTTTTAATTGTAACGATGGTGCGTCAAAATGTCGATATACTCGATCTTTTACGATCTCTCCGTTTAAATCCAAAAGAATCAAAAAATCAATCGGCATATTGATCTAAACGATGGATCGTAATGGATCGTAACGATATATAAACTTATTTGCGGGATGTGTTCCGTAACTTGCTTAAAATGATTAATTTGTATATACGTAGAATTAACGACTAGGGCAATGCAAGCTCGAAAGTACGCGAATGATCGAGTTCCCAAAGATATTCTCTTAATTCCCTTCCCTTTCTTCATCCCATTTTTCCCACTTATTTATACTCCTCGAATGATCTCGTGATTTAGAGAAAACGACGATCTTCACTGCCGATCCTAAAGTCAATATAATAATATATACACTTCTAATTCTAATTTCACTTTTGTCACGATGTCTTGTAAATACTTTGCCTTCTCACCGATTGTAAATTGAACCAAAAAAAAAAAAATAAAATCGTAAAAGTTTCAATTTTAAAAACGTTTATATATCACGTAGCCACTCTTCGATCTCTCGATATTTCATTTATCGCTTAAAAGAGGAGATGCGCTCGAGCGTGAACCGATTAAAGGAAGCTGCGAAGCAGCTCGTATTCGAGGGTAATGGCGTCCCGGAAGCGCTAGACGATAATAAAGAAACGGAGTAAGATGGAAGTGCGTCCGCGACGGTTTAAAAGGTTAGAAAAGGTATGGGAGAAGGCGAAGGATTTTATGGGACACGAAACGTTCCATAAATTTCGCGAGTGTAAGAGGTTTACGCGAGCTTTCGAATCATAATCGCCGTTCCTCTGACTGCCCGTAACAGATAAAAGGCTGAATCTTCTTCCCCCACCTCTTCACTTCCCCTACCACTCATCTTTCGATCCATACCTCTCGAGAATATTTTGTAGAACGTACGTTCGCAAGGAGACAAAAAAAAAAAAAAAGAGGGCGTTTTAATAAAAGTGATCGTCTTCGTCGACGTAGTGATATCTCTGAAAAGACAATAGCGTAATGAAACGTTTAGTTCTTATAAAAACGCGTACCTCGAGTTAAGTTTAAGAATTTGAAAACAAAAAGACCGTCAAAATACGGCAACGATCGACGTACGTTAAAAATTTCTCACCCTAGTAACGACCGGAGAATCTTTCGTGATTTTTAACACGCGCGATTATATTATAATTATTAATTCTAGCTCGACTAAATGTTTATATATGTATACACACACACATATATATTTTTGCATTATTATTTCGATTGAATTTATTATCCGTGTAAATAAATAGCGTGATATCTCCTTATACACACACACACACACACATACACGGTAATCGAAGTTATTCATTAAAAAAAAAATGGATCATATGAGGGTCTCATTATACCTAGACTGTAACAAAGGTACGATATACGTAGGTCATATTGCTAGGTTTACGCGTATTATGCGAAGAAAGGAGGATAATAAAAAAGAAATGAATTATTCGGGTTATTCGATAACAAAAAATGAAGACAACGTTTTTCCGTTCGTCGGAAGCCTAAGTAGTCGATATATATTTTTGAAAAAAAAAAAAAAAAATCAGATGAAACGGACGAATGAACTCGATAAGTTTTGGCCTATCGTAAGAATGCTATGAATTCATGAAACGCACAATGTTCAAAGGTTTTTTTTTAATATCTTTTTCTTTTTTTTCTTTGATAAAATCGCGCGATCGCTTACATCGATTTTGTTACAAATATACATTTGCGCGATGCTAATAGAGAATCTTTTCACTTGGAAGGCCCTTAAAAGACTTACACTAGATACCTAAGAACGATTCGCAAATTTTTGCAAACACTTATCTTCCAATTAAACGAAAAGATTTCAAATACATAAAGAAAAGAAACACATTGTGCGTTTCATGTTTCTAAGAAAGGAGAAGAATCGTTTGAAAGTTTTACGAACTAACGCGTTTCCGTAGCGTGTGATCGCATTGTTATTTACACACACCGCGGTTCATTTGTTAAATATAACGTTTTAGATTTACTACGAAGCTTATGAGGAAAAAAAAGTCACGTGTGTGTTGTTGACCGCTGTGTTGCGTATGGAGCCGCCGTTCGGCTTAGACTGATGATATTAAAGAGAGAGAGAGAGAGAGAAGAAAGAAGATTCAAAAATTCTCACGTATTGCTCAATTAGAGAGAAAGAGAGAGAGAGAGAACATGTTTCGCGCATAATTAAAAGGTTCTATTTACATATACATGTTTTATATTTGTAATTAAACGACGGTAACGATTTGAACGACGGGAGAGAGAGAGAGAGAGAGGGAGAGAAAGAAGAGAAAAAATCATCTATATATATATAAATATACACATACTTAAAATACTACCTGAAGATAAACAACAACAACAAAAAAAGAAGTTATTAGGACTATGTAATCTCCAAAGTATTTGCTCATCAAAGTGCTAGGCATGTTAGACGGACCGATATTCGTCCAAAATGGTACCTTGGAGATGGACATACCATCTAACACACACCGTACACGTACGATATTTGATATTTTACATATAATAATAATATTAATGATAAAACTAATAATAATAATGATAACTATAAAGATTCGTAAGGAAATTTTGTTGATTATAATCTAAGAGATAGTCAATCCTAATTATACAATCATCGAGATAAAAAAAAAAACGCGGAGGATATAAATTGACCGTTTTAACGTCTGTATATATTTGTACATAGTGCGCTTAGATAGATATCAAAATAAAATAATGACATAACGAATTAAATATCAAAGTAAAACGAAAGAGGGAGCAGGGTCTGTCGGGAAAGTCGCGCGAACGTCGATAGGGAATCTAAAGAAATGGTACGAGCGTCGTGTTTCTACGCCTCCGTACTAATTTATAAAAGACGTTCGCTCGACTTTCGAAATGGGAAAGAAATGATCGAGAGCTTTTGTAATAGATAAATGTTCGTATCACTTTTTTATGATTATATCATCTTTTCATTATTACTCGTGATCTCTCTCGCTATTACCTTCTTTGAATAAAAGCGAGAGAGGATATTTCGCTGTTTTTGTCGAATTTAACTCGTAAAAAAATGATGAGCCGGTAAGAGTTAAACAAATAAAAGGAGTGAAAGAGAGATCGAAAGAAAAGTAACGAATGATTTTATCGTCGTTCGGGAGAAAACTATCCGTTCCAAATTAACATTGCCAGTTATAAATCTTTGAACAGCATCAAAGCTTATTATTATTATTATTATTATTATTATCGTAAACGAAGTTCGTGGGCCGTTTTTACACAAAAAAATAAAAAATTGATATATAATTATACGATAAAAAAGACATTTCTACGTTCCAAAGTAAAGAAAAAAAAAAAAACGTCGTAGAAAACGACTGCAACTTATAGAGAGAAAAAAGCCTACGAAAAAAAATCTTTTTGTACTCTCTTTAAACGGAAAATAATATTCGCGTACCTCGTGACGACGTTACATGCATACACGACACATACACACACAAGTACACGCGCGCACAGGCATCATCATACATACTATATGTTTGCTTCCGTTCATGTGCCAACTAATTGATGTTTTTGATGTTGAATATACCAGATGTAAACGAGCCTCTTCAATTCGAACACCATTCACGGTGTCTATCGTTATAATATGCCGTCGAACGGGCACCTCGCGTGCGATATTAATGCGATTAAACGGGAAAGGAAGCGAAAGAAATGTAAAGGGATTACCTACATATGTATAAAAAAAAAAAAAAGAAATACTTAGGAACAATCATTACCGTTTTTAAGTGCTTACGGCACGTCTCGAAAGAAAAGCTCTCCGATTGAAGATGCAAGCAAGGAAGCGTAAAAAAGACGACGAAGAAGAAAAAGAAGAAACGAAGAAGATGATGAAACGATGTAAAATAATTAAATATATTCACGATTGGTATATTAATTATTGTACATATACATAGTATTTTTACATTCTAATTCTAAATTACATTTCCAATTCTAAATGGTATACATTATTCTATGAGCTCCGCTTGTCCTATATGTATATTATAAACGTTAAACATTAGCTATTCGTTCGACGATCGTTACGTTACCTTCTCACGAGACTATTTTACAAAAAAAACGGGATAACGCATTTGTATGTAATTGATACGAAAGAAATGGATACTTATAGCGATCTTTATGCCCAACCCCACCAACCCGAATTTTTCCCGATCCAATCGAACCTTCCCACCCATTTCCCCCCTTGTGCCGTATCTACCGCACTCGCACAAGATTCAATAAACACACGCCTTGTGCCTTCATCGCACCATATTGCTAGATCTTCTTAAATAAATATATTAAGGAAGTCCGTGTATGCTCTTTGCAATTACGGCTCACTCGATGTCTTTGTGAAATACTAGCGAAGTGATTTTATTATTGATCAGAAGTGTTTTCAGCTTATCGGGGACGATCATTTTCTCTTGCGATCTCTGAAGAATTAATAATGATGACTCGTTTATTTTTTTAAGAATAATCTTTCGAGATCGGAACGCATCGTCTACTATTGATTTTTTTCTTTTTGCATTTTTTTAGCGCTGGAACGCGCGACGAACGTAAGTCTGAAGTAAACTACCGCCAGAAATAGATTATTTCGTTGACATAACTGCCAAACGTTGTATACAACGAGAGAAAAGAGAGAGAGAACGGCCACGATTTTAATCGAAACGAAATTCGTAGAAGATCCGTGCGCGTACATAGGGACAGAGCGAAGCTCAAAACACTAGTCCTTAATTTAAAACCAAAGTAAAAAAAATGAACATTGTGTAGCGTTTAAGAACTCTCCATTACTTACATACACACCTGTGTGTCTATACAGACATTAATTATAATTAAATAAACTCAATCATTGTAATTAGATAAATGCGACTAACCGATAAGCGACATAGGTAAACGAAGAGAGGAAAGAAAGGGGGATAAAGACACTCCTTAAGTGTAATATTATTTTACGTACTTTAGTTCATTTTTCACTATCCGATTAAGAGATTTTACCTAGGAACTTTCGTCATGTTAGATACGATAATTCTGCGTCTGTACATTGTTTTTCTATTGCAACAATTAAAAGTGATTGTCAACTTATACATCGAGTGTCTATTAATCCTATTATGTATATCTATCTAGAGTGAGCGTAGAAAATATTTGTATGCTTTTTCAAACTGTGTAACATTTTTTTTTTAAAGTGGTTCAAGTGCAATGATATATTAAATACTCATGGGAAATTTAATTTATTAACTAATATTTGAAAAAATTGTAAAATTATTTTATTTTATACAAACCAGGAATATTTTGAACGCTCACTCTACCTATACATATATACATAACTCTCCCATTTCATATTCCATTTCGATAGATCGATAAACGGAAACAAAACAATCACCATACCCGTATCGATCTCCCGATTCAACTCACGCCATCGAGGCACATTTCATCGCGTGGGTTCGATTCACCTTCTCTTTCGACGAATTTCAATGAATATTCAAAAGCTCCCACGCGTTCGATCGAGCTCGATCAAGCCTACAACCTTTCACGATGGATCGAGAAAATAAACATTTTACGGGAAACGATCGTGATTGTGACCGGTACTCTTCGAAGCGATAAAAAAATGATATGACGTGGGACGTTGCCGTGATACTTCTGGCAGAAAAGAATAGAGATCAAAGAAAATTGCAAAATAGTTTGTTCGAATTTTTAACCTTGCCTTATCTCCTACGTATCGGCCGAGTTGCATGGAATGCGCAAACGAGTGAATAATTATGCCAGCCACGCTCGAACTTGTGGATTTGCGCAAACATTCTTTACCGATCGTCGCCTTGCAACGCGATACCGTTCGGGATGCTTCTTCAAGGTCGACGTACCGTTACGCGCCTGTCTCATGAATGTTTGGGATTCATTTTATACGATTAATTAAAAAAAAAAAAAAAGTTTCAGTAAATTTTAAAAAGAAAGTTTCCTATTTTTGTAACTAGCTTGGTTAGTCTTATTTCATTACATTTATCTATTTGACAAATACTGCAACAAGAATAATAAAATTGGTAATAAATTTCTATAAGAGTAACTTTGTAATTAGAAAATTATAGAAACATATAACCGTCCATTCGACCCACCGGTAGTAGGTTTTTAATGTTAAAATTGAGATAAGAAGTCATCCTTGATATTCTCCAACAATTTCCGCATTGCTCTAATATTTTTTCCTTTTTTTTTATTTGACCACTAAAGTTTTATATTTTTTACAATCGTCGTCGCGGTGACACGCACGCAGGAAGTCCACAACTCGACCGCGTATATCCTCGAGGTACGAATAATCACCGGAAAACACAAACGTGCTCGTTATCGTGTATGTCGCATCTTGATCGAGCGATCGGAACATTCTCGTCGCGTCATCTTTTCTTTACTACTAGTCGTACTATGTTCATTTAAAAAAAACACGGAAATAAAAACAAGTTGAGAGACGAATTAAAAGAAATATTAGGAAATGACGAAGTAGAAAACTGGTTGTCGTTTATGCGCGTTGTTGCATCATTGCTCGCTACGGAACCACCTATCTCTTTATGAAAGCCGCCATGACCAAATTTGGCGCGGTCTCGATCGCGCGCGAATCGCTTAAAACCAGCATCTCTCGGCATCACTCTTTTTTCATCTCTCGCTGGAACATCTTTTTCTTCTCGCGAACATCCGTATTCACTTTCCTAGAAAAGTTAGAGTAGGTATTTTCTTTCGAAAAAGAGGATCACATTTTTTCCAATTACATACGAGTAATGTTTATCGCTATCGATGATTTACGATACGTTTATTCTTCTTTGCGGGGCTCCATAGGAAAACTGTTTGTTTGAATTAGCTATTTGTACGCACGCAGTGACGTAGGATGAGTGGGTGATACCCGTATCGATTCGGTTGCCTTACCATTCATAAATCATTGGTAGGTTTGACAATGTTATTAGTAAGAAGAAACTTGGTAGATAGTAAATACTAAGTTTGAGCACGAAGACACGTATGATAGTTTGCTAACGAGTTCGAGGTAATAATATTCTACGATGATCTAATTTTTTCTGAGAATGCAAATGAATCACGAGATGACGTACCGGTATAAAAATTGTTAATCACAATTTAATTACCACATCATTAATATCTCATGATACGAACAGAGACTTGAATATTTTAGTCGTTTTTTATACTATTAAACAACTAGGAAAAATTGAGAAGAAGATTAAAAACATTTTATTAGAGTAATCACGTGGGGTACCGAAAAATACCCGCAAAAATGGTACACTAGCGCCGTCCCTGACACCAGAAGGCCAGGAACGATCGAAACCGGAACGGCGGAGTCGCGAGAGTGTTGTCGTCGGACGTGTTTGCCGTACACGAGAGTTGGCGAGTCAAATTGTGCTGGAAGAAAAAAGAGTAGAGGATCTTTCGCGTTCGTGGATCTCGTTAAAAGTGAGTAACCGTTTCTTCGATCGTTCGTTCGATCTCCCAAGCCTGTGCGAATCTCTTATCGTTTGGATTTACCTCGCGTCGTCTTCGCTGGAAACTTCAACTTATTAAATGGGCGTACTACCTTTTCGCAGTTCTCGTTCTTCGCGTTCCGCGTGACCAGAACGATTTAGCAGTATCGTGACATATAAAAACCGACAAATGTCGAAGTCAATTTCGTAACTACGAATAAATTTTGGTGTTGTTTCTCGATGATCTTATACCAGGCCAAGTTGAGCTAACCTCAAAATTTGATGAATACTTCGTACGAGAGCGGAGGGACATCCAACGGGTGTTTCCCGAAATAGACATGATTCACAACAGAAACCGTGGAAATTGACAGCTCTCCTCGAGGCTGGTTACGTTTCGCTGGATCGAGCCATCCTATTATAACGTTTATTTTTGTTCTACACTTTTTTCTCGTTTCAACGAATGGTAGTGCACTGGTTTGTGGGGGATCGACGGTGTGCGTTTTTTTTATTGTTGTGCTTGTGTAACCTGTTCCTTTCTTCTTTGGGTTTTATCTTGTGAGTTGTCGGATAACGAATAAGGTAGGAGATAAGATATTTTTATAAGTAAAGTAAATCTTGGGGTTAGCATCAAGATCTTGAATGATATATATATTAAATTATGACTACGTCGTTGGAACTAATTCTGCAATCTTTATGCACTCTTTTACTACGGACAGAGATGCGTAGACCAAAGTACTATATGATAACGAGTTTGCGTTTGATAAGACATATTATGTCATACGTGATAAGGAAGTATAGTAAAACATTAAACGATAAGTTAAAACTGCTTTTAATATTGATCTAATACCGGCGAGTACATTGATAAAGATCTAAATGTGTACGGATTTAAGAATTTCTTATACCAACAAGTATTTCATCGCACGTACAAAGCGTAGATCAAAATCTAAGCGTGCACGGAATCCAAAATATTTAGACGTGTCTTGCACCATGACAGATACACGTGTTCCAGTTTCATTTACATGCATACAATACTCGTTCTCATGAAATCCTTTTACATGCGTCAATCATTCCAACCCTCTCTCTTTGTCTGACCACATTTTTCAAACTTCCTGAAATGACGCTAGAGATAAAAAGAGAGGACAACACTATTGCGTAAATTTGTGGGGTTCCGTGCAGACGGAAAGTTAAGTTCCGGTGTAAGCCGTATAAATAGAATCGTGAATATAATCGTGTGTACGCCATATGTATATATATGTGCACGTTTCGAAGGGAAAATGTTAATAAGTGCTTCGCACGTGAGAGCGTCCTACGTTCTAACGCACGTATTATACACACGCATACCGTACGTACGAATATATTTTGCGAACGTGTGCGTAGGTTTTCCACGAATGTCATAATACGAAGTCGAAGAAGAGTTCAGCCAGTCTCGTAAGCTTTTTAGCTCACTGCCAACGATGATGCATAATCGCACGACCTGATATCATCGCCCTCGAGAGATTTACTCTCGAGGCACGCTCCGTTTGCGTTCCGAGGACGCGCGAAGAGTAAACGCCGGCGTTGCGAACTCGTTAGAGCAAAGTTTTTATTCGTTTGTACGTTTATCGTGTCACTTGTCTTGTTTGAAAATAAAAAGGAAACAAATTTGATTGAGAAACAAGAGATGTATATTGTTATTTTTAAAAAAAAAATAGATTTGTTTTCAATCATTTGCACTCGGTGTCGAGTGTGATCAGAGATTCAAAATAAAAGTTATATCTAAATTTCGTAGAAAAAATCTATTACTCAAAAATATTTAATGATGACTTTAAGTTATTTACAATTTTTAGTACCTAATAGATTTTTTTCTATGAAATTTATGTATAACTCTTATTTTGGGTGTCTAGTGTGACTCGACAAGACCAATTTCGAAGATAATACAATGTCGAGTGTTCTTCGACACTCAATTTCTTTTATACTCGCAGATTTTTTTCTTAAGTGCAAAAGGTTAAACAATTGCAATGGTACCTACCTATTTAGCTGTCCTGAATCTGTTAAACTGTGATCTAAAACTTCATTAATCACAATGAAAACGTATTTCAACTTCCAATTCTACCCTTATTAGGTCTAAACCAAAGTCAAGTGATCCGGCTAGTAGTAGACCAAAGAAACCCACGCAATGACCATCTCATTATTCAGTCTAGAGACACGTTACTCTCGAGTGAAATTTATTACCCTCTTTCACCCGGCAAATCTAGAGACTAGCATTGCAACACATTAGTTCTGGTCACCGTTGGCAACTGGTGCAACGGTCGCTGGTAATTATGCGGGAAAGAACGTATCCATTTTCAACCCCTCTTTTCGAAGCTAAATCGATCAGACTCTCTATTTATAAAGCTCTTTATTTATTACGTGGTCATCGGTAAACGTCGATCTCTGGCCTCGTATGTCGATAAAGAAAATTATACATATCGAATGAGATAAGTTTATCGTTTCGCGAAGAACGTTTCGATTCATAACGTTTACGGATTTAATGCTAGAACTAGCAAAGCAGTAAAAATTACTGGTTGCGTGTTTTTTATTTCATCATTTTTAAATGACTACTAACAAGGAGGAGATTAAATCAATGAAAGAGGGAACTCAATAGCTAGCCATACACACACGGATTTACCCGCGGGCGCATCTCAGATCCGATTCGTAACCTCGCCTTTAGTTAACAACACACGCACGGATTTGCGCGCAGCTCAGATCTGTGCGTTCTCGCTAGCTTCACACGGTCACGAGCGAAGTTCACGTCGCGAGCATCAGTTGCAATCGAGAATTCAAAAAAAGGTAAGCGCGTAACTGGTGCGATCTGCCGGGCACAACTGTTTTTACGCACACACGCACGGATGGATCTCGGATTTGCCTGACCCGTGCCCGATCCGGTCGTTTGGAGCACGGGCAGCGGGCAAGTTTGCGGCGGGTAAATCTGTGTCTTTTCTCGCCATACATTAGCAGTTTTGCCCGAAAGACACGTCCGTCGGGCATATCTGCCGGGTAAATCCGTGTGTGTATGGCTAGCTAATTCGAAAATTTCTTTGCATATAGTATTGTTACAACATGGAAAAATATAGAAGCAATTTCAGTTAAACAATATGTATTTGTTTCATCTATGTCATACCTACATTTCTGATTATTAGTGTATTGTTAATTAATTTTGTGTCGACTCCTAAAAACACATACCTCCATATTATTCAACTAAAATTGACTGCACTTCTCAGTTGCATTAATAATAAATTGAAAATCATTTTATTCTTTTTAACGCTTTTGTCAACTTACTTAACATTGTCACTATATTCGAAATCAGTTCCTATTTTTTTTGCTAAAAACTTTTTTATCCTAATAACAAAACGTCTGTTGTATAAATTTATTATCTATTTTATTTATTCGATATTATTCATAAATCATGAGACATAAAACCTTCCTTTATTTATTACTTATCAAATAGTGAAAATAAATATAGTTTCACCGTCCATAGTTCTAGTTGTAAAAATTCTAAGAAACGAAAGAACGAATGTAAAAGTGATCTGGAAATGTCTCGTCGATGTTAATTACCCATGAGACGTGACGTACGCGAGAATGAATGTTCGGAAATGTTCGTATATATCCTGAAGGTAGTACCACCGGCAAGTCGGTAGTCCATGCGTGATGCGGATACATCCATCATACTCACTCGGCGAAAGCCTGCTGTGTTCCACGAACACGCTCGTCGCGTCCACTTAAGGGGTTAAACTACGCTTTAAAGAGCACGCTTGCTGCTCTCTAGTAAATGTCGAGTGCAGATACGTAGATATACCATTCGTCTTTCTTCAAAGTCCTTTTGCTCCTCTCGTGTTTGTATACGAATCCAAAGACACGTTTATCTCTTAAAAGGACTAGTACCTTGCCATAAATAGAAACGATTTTTTTTTTTTTACATTTAATCTAGCATATTAAAAAAATCATGAGAATTATGGAAATGATGAGAAGTCGAGCGTATGTGACGTTTAGTATCTAGGCCATCGTCAATGAAGCGTCGAAAAAGGCGCCAAGTCGTCGCGACGCCGTTATCGGCGCCCGTACGACGTCGATAACTTCGGAACGTTCTCGTTAAACTTCTTCCCATTTGTCTTACTTATACGTGAGAACAAAGGTTTCGTAGAAAAACAAAACATATTAGTCACATTTCTGTAAATTTGTAGAGCTGTCCATAAAAGTCTACAAAGTAGACAATTTTCTTTCCGATCGATAGATTCCTGAACTGATTCACGTTACGAACGAAATAAACAAGATTTTTCTTAAAGAAACGAGACTAATTACGTCAGAAACGAAGAAGGAGTGAGTTTTCTTATTGTAAATATCGTACGCCATTTTTAGAACTCGCTATCTCGTTTAAATAACGCCTAAAATATGATGCACGTCCGCTCCCTTTCCTGCTATTCCCGCTCGTTTACTCGCGTGCGAGCCAGACGAAGCGTGAAAGTGTTTATTACCCACACGGCGTCGCGACTCTCTTTCATATGCGTGCCTGTGCCCCTGCCATTTTAATTGTAAAACGTGTTGCGTGTCTTACGTGACGTAGAGAAACGATCCCAGTTCTAATATTTCGACTGACTGGTTCGTTGAATTAATGAGACTCGACGTAATTGTAGATTTGATTGGTAGCTGGGAATTAGGTGAACCTGGGTAGTCTAATGCAAATGACACGATGCTTTTAATATTTACAGCGTTATAAAGACAATGAAAATGTACCTTTACTAAAGTTTATTATCACTATATGTCCAATAATAGTAAACTGACTCTGGAGAATATCAAACACGCAAAGGATTACCCTCGCCAGTCAAGATGGCTACTCTATCATTACGTATCTCCATACCGGAGAAGAACGCAACGAAGATGATGCAATTTGATCCAAGTACGTCAGTTTATGATGCCTGTCGTATTATCAGAGAGAAATTAGCCGAGGCCAGTAACATGGGACAACGTGAGTACCGGTTCTTTTAACAGGATAGCTATGATTTATGTCTACAAATCGTTTGATTTATTACATCGGTTACTTCCTTTGTATTCCAGCCAAAGATTATGGTCTTTTCTTCGCCGACGAGGACGCAAAGAAAGGTGTCTGGCTTGAACCCGCAAGAAATCTTGATTATTATATCCTAAGGAACGGTGATCTTCTTGAATATCGTCGAAAACTTCGTACACTTCGAGTACGCATGTTGGATGGATCGTTGAAAACTTTGTTAGTTGATGACAGTCAACCAGTGGCAAATTTGATGGTAGTTATCTGCACGAAGATAGGTATCACGAATCATGATGAGTATTCTTTAGTACGGGAATTGGTTGACGAAGAAACGGAAAATCAGAAACCTGGGAACTTTGGTACACTCACGTTGAAGAGGAGAAAGGAAGATAAGGGTGAACGAGATGCCAAAATGGATCAGTTGAGGAAGAAACTTAAAACAGACGACGAAGGTGAGTTACGATAATAGGGGAAGAGTGGCATGAAAGAGCCACTTCTTGAAAGAGCCACTATCATTTACACAGTAGTTTTTGAACAAATGTTGGACGAATTAGTTTTTGAAAAACTAGTAAAGTTTTTGCTAGTTTAACTAGCAACCAGTTTTGCTACTTAAAAACTATAATTCGTCCAACATTCGTTCGAAAACTACTGTATAAAATGATAGTGGCTCTTTCATAAAGTGGCTCTTTCATGCCACTCTTCCCCTACATTCTTCAGCAAGTAGAGTATTTAATTACTCATTATATTCTCTATGTTTTATAGTTAATTGGATAGACCCAAGCAAGACACTTCGCGAGCAAGGTATAGACGAATGCGAGACGGTCTTATTGAGAAGAAAATTCTTTTTCTCGGATCAGAATATCGACAGTCGTGATCCAGTACAATTGTCACTTTTATACGTACAAGCCAGAGACGCGATATTGGATGGTACTCATCCCGTTACTCAAGAGAAAGCCTGCACTTTTGCGGGGATACAATGTCAGATACAATTTGGTGATCACAAGGAGGATAAACACAAACCAGGCTTTTTAGAGTATGTCTTTTACATTTGTGCGTTCTTAAAAACGTTATATCCGCTACATTGTCACGATCGTTTTATTTATTCACAGTCTTAAAGAATTCTTGCCGCAATCCTACGTGAAAGTAAAAGGTATCGAAAAGAAGGTATTTGCTGAACACAAGAAGCACGTTGGATTATCCGAACTGGACGCCAAAGTTTTATACACGAAAACTGCCAGATCACTGAGTACTTACGGCGTCACGTTCTTCTTGGTAAAAGAAAAGATGAAGGGTAAAAATAAATTGGTGCCACGGTTGCTCGGTGTCACGAAAGATTCAGTTTTACGGCTCGATGAAAAAACCAAAGAAATTTTAAAGACCTGGCCATTGACAACCGTCCGACGTTGGGGTGCCTCACCTAACACGTTCACTCTCGATTTCGGTGACTATTCCGATCAATATTACAGTGTACAAACCACCGAAGCCGAACAAATCCTACAGCTGATCGCTGGTTACATCGATATTATCTTGAAGAAGCAAAAGGGTAAAGATCACTTTGGTATCGAAGGAGATGAAGGATCAACTATGGTCGAAGACAGCGTATCGCCTTTAAAGTAAGTCTCGTTCACAGTCTACGTGATAATTCGTGAACCAGCATCCTTGTTATTTAAAAGAATCATAATTGATATTAAGAAAGGATTAGCAAGACTTACGTCACAAGTGGTTAGGTAGTAGCTCATGCTTCAGAGTAATCCTACAAGAGTGGGCGATATGGAGCAATTTCTGAAAGAAAAGCAGTATAAATACGAGCAATGGCTTTTTAATGCTATCAGAAAGTGGGATACTTACAGATTCGATATTCTCTTTAATTTACAAGGATTTTTATATCTATCTTTTTTTTTTTAGAGCAACAATTATGCAACACGAGACTAGTAACGTTGGGAAAGGAAACGTGGAAGCTGTTTCGGTCGCGATACCTGCAGTTATGAGAACCGGGGGTGATGGTAAGTTTCTTTCAACGTTATTATGCCTTACAAAATTGGTCAACAGTCGATGTCCCATAGTTAGAGAGATTAGCGTCATTTAAATTTGATCTCTTAGCAAAATATTACCTATTATTATTTATCAAAAAAGAAATGTTAAATCGAGAACGATGAGTTCTTGCACGATTGGGCTCACGATTCTTTGCATATTCTTGTTATAATTTTGTACATACACGTAAGCTTTTATTGTGTATATATATACTTGGCTATATATTTTAGCCATTAAAGCTTCTGTAAATGGCTTCATAAGTAAAGTTTCTTGTAGTAGTCAAAATAAAAATGTTTTATCAAGGTTTGCTGTACTATGGTGCAGCAAAAGACTGCGGACAAATTCTTCTTTGTACATGAGAAGCAAAAGATCCTAGGTTAGACTGCATGATAAAATTTATAGGAGCTCGACCGTACGGGACGGGTCACATGGGTGGTGCTCAATACACGACCGTCAGCGGACAAGTTAACATCGCGCATGCTCCACCAATGGTAAGAATTTATGAGAACTAAAAAAAGCTCACTCAACTTTGTCAGTAAATTTTTCTAAACCAGAACGCTATCGGTGCGACTTAACCCGATATTGATGGTCCGCGTTAGCAGCAACTACTCTGTGTTATTAACATAGGTGAAGCATATATTCATGGACTACAGGAAGTACCAATGATAATATTGAAATTAAACGTTCAGTAGCGAAGACATTGTGTACAGAAAAAGAAAAATTCCAATTTCACATAACTAACTGAAAATTTGTTAATTTATTTTCATGCTAGACGGCTTCTATTGCGGACACAGAGTAGGTACACGACGATGCTCCCTTTAGTTAAGCACTGTTCCGTTAATTTGTTACGAAATTTTACCGTTTTTGAGTTCGCTTAAATTATGTTTGAAAAATTCACTTTATATTACGAAATTTATATCGTGCATGCATCGGTTTTCGTTATGCACATTTCAATTTTTGCCAGAAATTTCTTACCGATAATAACAGTAAACTTTTCTAATTATTTTATGATTATCGCACGTTAGCATTCACGAAGGGAATTAATAAACACAAATATGTATGATGAAGCTGCAGATATTATTTAAAAAAATTACGATTATTTAAAAAAAAATAGGTGCAGCAAACAAAAGTTACATCCGTCTTATCAGAACCACAACGTGCCTTACTTTCAACGATTACCGCTGGCCACGAGGTGATCAACATCGCAGAATCAGAACTCTCGTGCAAAGCACAACTACCGGAACTCGGTACCGATCCAGCATCCCTAAAATGGATCGAACAAACGATAGACACGCACAAGCAAAACGTGGGCTCGCAAATCGCTGCGATGAGCGCTGCCACGGTACAAGTGATCACGTTGACATCTGGTCCAGCGGATGACGTTGATCACACAGCCGTAGGTGCAGCGATAACTACGATAGCAACGAATCTACCTGAAATGACTAAAGGTGTACGAATGATTGCGGCTTTGATGGAAGACGAATCATCTGGAGAAAGATTATTGGATGCTGCGAGAAAACTCTGCTCGGCATTCTCCGATTTACTTAAGGCAACTGAGCCTGAAACTAAAGAGGTAATTTTATTGTTTGTAATAAAATAGAAATATTCATTAGAAATATTTGTAATATTAATCACGACGAGATGTTAATCTTTGTCCTTTGATCCATACAAAACATGAATTATTCTGTTACCTGCAGCCTTTCTACATAACGTCTACTCTTTATGGACAATACGTAAGCACTAAATTCGCGTTTAATAACTTTTAGTTCCATTTCTTCATTTAAACACAGAAGATGTATACTTTTTAATATGGCTAGATCGATTTATAGTTTTTGACGAATATTTTTACCAATTTTCAGCCAAGGCAGAACTTATTGAACGCTGCTATACGTGCTGGTGAAGCTTCTCATCAAGTATTAACCACAATCGGCGAGGAGAACGATTCGAATCGCGAATTGCAGGACATGCTACTCGCTCTAGCAAAGGCTGTGGCTACCACGACAGCTGCATTGGTATTGAAAGCAAAGAACATCGCGGCAACTTGCGAGGATCCTGCTACTCAAAACAGAGTGATCTCGGCTGCCACTCAATGTGCCTTAGCCACGTCACAATTGGTTGCTTGCGTCAAAGTTGTGGCACCAACGTTGCACTCACCCGCTTGTCAAACACAATTGATGAATGCTGTCCGCGAAGTAACGAAAGCCGTTGAGAGCTTGGTCGACGTTTGTAACGAGACTTGCAATGACGAGAATCTGATGAAGGAATTGAGCGCAGCAGCGAGCGAAGTCAGCAGAACCTTGAACGATCTTTTGAATCATATCCAGACAGCAACTAGAGGAGAACAGGCTAAAGAAACTGTTCAGGAGGGAGCCGTTGAAACGATTCTCGTAGCAACTGATAAACTTTTTGCGAGCACGGGAGATGCCGGTGAGATGGTGAGACAAGCTAGAGTCGTTGGTCAAGCTACGGCACAGTTGATACAAAGTATCAAAGGAGAAGCCGAGAAACAGTCAGATCCTGAACAGCAAAGACGTCTTTTGGCAGCTGCCAAGATTTTAGCTGATGCCACCGCGAAAATGGTAGAAGCTGCACGACAATGTACGAGCAGTCCACACGATGCAAAGATGCAGGATCAATTGAGACAAGCTGCCGAGGAATTAAGAACAGCGACAACAGCGGCCGCAACTCCGGCATTGCGTCGAAAATTAATTGTTCGTTTGGAAGCTTGCGCGAAACAAGCTGCGTCAACGGCAACTCAATGCATCGCTTCTGCTTCCGGTGCGGTACACCACAATACAAATCACGCAAGTCAAGAAGAACTAAATGCGGAGTGTCGAGCAATGGCTCAACATATACCAGAGCTGGTTGCTGGAGTAAAAGGCACCCAAGCTCAACCGGACAATCCTACCACACAGCTGAACCTTATTAATGCCGCTGAACAGTTCCTACAACCAGGCACTGCTGTAATTAAAGCTGCCAGAGCCGTTTTGCCAACCGTTACCGATCAGGCATCAGCGATGCAATTGAATAACGCGTCCCAACAACTTGGTTCTTCGTTAGCTGATCTCAGATCAGCTGTTACCCGAGCCAGAGAAGCTTGCGGTGGTTTAGAATTAGATGCTGCGGAAGAATTGATTGATAGTTTGAAGGATGAATTGAAAGAGTTCTATCGTGCTGTAGAAGCTGCATCTTTGAGACCCTTACCAGAGGAGACCACGGAATCTACAGCTTTACGACTCGGTGCGACCTCCAAGAACGTTGGATACGCTATGGCTCAGCTCCTGTCAGCTGCGAAACAAGGAAACGAAAATTACACGGGTAGCGCTGCCCGAGAAACAGCTACGGCATTGAAAGATCTTACTTACGCTGTTCGTGGTGTTGCCGCGACGTCCAATCAACCGGAAACACAAAAGAAGGTTTTGATGACTGCCGAGGATGTAATTCTTCGATCTCTGTATCTCGTTAAAGAGGCCAGGCAAGCTCTAAAGAATCCAGATAATCCAGCAAACGAGGCCAACTTAGCTGCCGTTGCAAAGGATGTTTCCAACTCGTTGAACAAGTGTGTCTCGTGTCTACCTGGACAGAGAGACGTTGATGATGCTATTCGTACCATAGATGATATGAGTCATGTTCTTAATATGAATGAGTTCCCCCACACTGATAAGAATTATGGGTAAGTCTTTATCGGAACTTACTACTTTCAGTTCTTATCAATAGAGTTCAATATTTTCCTTACCTTGTTCTACTTATTGCATAACTATCTTTAAAGAATACTTTACTTCAACTACACGGTGTACACGACAGAATTCATTCTAATCTTTGTCTAATTATTTTTTTTTTTCACAGACAATTACAAAGCGATCTCAACAATGCGGCTGCAAACTTAAACGATGCCTCATCGAATGTCGTTTCTTCCGTGCGTTCTCCCGTGCAATTGGCAAGTTCCTCGAAACAATTTTCGAATGCTTTCGGAGACCTATTAGGCGTTGGTATGGAAATGGCTAGTCAGACGACTGTTGAAACTCGAAGTCAAATGGTAGTTTCTTTGAAGAACGTCAGCATGACGTCTAGTAAACTTTTAACAACGGCAAAATCTGTAGCTGCCGATCCTAGCGCACCGAATGCCAAGAATCAACTGTCAGCCGCAGCTCGAGCAGTCACCGATTCCATCAATTATCTAGTCGACGTGTGTACATCGGCAGCACCAGGGCAAAATGAATGCGACAGCGCTATCAGAAACATTCAATCCATGGCATCTCTCTTGGATAATCCTAGCGAACCAATCTCCGATGCTTCGTACTTCGAATGTTTGGATATTGTCATGGAAAAGAGCAAGAGTCTCGGAGATGGTATGACAGGCATCGCCAATCATGCTAAAAAGTCAGAACACGAACAATTTTCCGTTGCTGTAAGAGGAGTTTCATCGTCTATCTGTGGACTGATCGAAGCTGCCGCTCAAGCAGCTTATCTGGTTGGAGTCAGTGACCAAACATCCGTAGCTGGTAAACCTGGTCTCGTGGATCAATCGCAATTCCTTAGAGCTGCTCAAGCCATTCACACCGGTTGTCAAAGTCTCGGCAACCCTACAAGCACTCAACAGCAGGTTCTATCGGCTGCTACCATGATTGCAAAACACACTAGCGCTTTGTGTAACGCTTGTCGTCTCGCTTCTAGCAAGACCAGTAATCCAGTTGCCAAACGTCACTTCGTACAATCGGCAAAGGATGTTGCAAATTCTACAGCTTCTCTAGTTAAAGAAATAAAGGCTCTCGATAATAATTACTCCGAGGCCAACCGTGAGAAATGTGCTGAGGCAACGAAACCCCTTTTGGAAGCTGTCGATAATCTCTGCACGTTCGCAAGTTCACCAGAATTCGCGAGTCAACCTGCCAAGATCTCGATCGCTGCTAGAGCAGCGCAAGAGCCAATCACGAGTGCAGGAAAAGCTATTATCGAAGGTTCCTGCGCTATGGTTCAAGTTGCCAAAAGTTTAGCTATATCACCGAAGGATCCACCGACTTGGCAACTGTTAGCTAACAACAGTAAGAACGTAAGCGACTCTATCAAGTCATTAGTAGCCTCCATTCGAGATAAAGCGCCGGGTCAAAAGGAATGTGACGCTGCGATCGAGAAACTTTCAGCAAGGATTCGCGAACTCGATGCAGCTTCGCTCAATGCTGTGTCGCAAGTACTTGTACCACGACGAGAAAATACAGTACAAGGTTTCACGGATCAAATGGAAAGTAGTGCGAGCGAGTTACGCGAAAAATTGGAACCATTGCGTAACGCAGCTAAGTACGAAGCTGAAAACGTTGGACACGCTGTCAATCAAGTTGCCCTTTACTGCGAACCCTTGGTATCCTGTGCCATTGGAGCTGCTTCGAACATGGTGCACTCGAAACAACAAATGGTGCTACTTGATCAGACCAAAACTGTCGCCGAATCAGCCTTGCAGTTGATTTTCGCTGCCAGAGACTCAGGGGGTAATCCAAACGCTGCACCCTTGCACGCCGAAGTAGACGAGACCGTGGAGTCTATGAAAGACACTTTGGGCGAGTTGCAGAACACATTAGAAACTATTTCAACGTCAAATGGTATTGTCACAGGCCTGATCGACACAATATCACGAGCCATGGTCAGATTGGAAGATCACAGGATGTCTACTATCGATACGGTGGATTCCTATGTTGATTATCAAACAAGAATGGTCGAGGCTGCCAAAGAAATTGCTCGGCTGGCACAAGAAATGGTAAGAACATATGATTGGTACATACGTATAAAAGATATTAAACTATTCTAACTTCATTTTCTCTTTCTTCCAGACCACCAAATCGAGCACGGACGTAGCCAGACTCGGGCCTCTCGCCGTAGATATTTCTCACAAATACACCAAACTTGCACGCGACACTTCTGGAGCTTCAGCTGCTGCCTCGAACGCCGATGTCTCTATGAGACTTCGAACTGGTGTCCAAGAACTAGGAAGAGCCTGTATCGATATCGTCCGTGCCGCGGGAACTTGTCAAATGTCTTTCAGAGACGTACACAGTCAACGCGAAGTAGCCGAAAACAGTAAAATCGTCACGGAGAAGGTTTCGCAAGTACTGGCTGCACTTCAGGCAGGTTCACGCGGTACTCAGGCTTGCATAAACGCGGCTAGTACCGTGTCTGGTATTATCGGTGATCTTGACACCACCATCATGTTCGCTACGGCTGGAACGCTGCACGCTGAGAACGAAGGCGACACTTTTGCCGATCATCGTGAAAACATATTAAAAACTGCAAAGGCTTTGGTAGAAGACACCAAGACTTTGGTGACAGGTGCAGCATCTTCGCAAGAACAATTAGCCGTAGCAGCACAAAACGCGGTCTCCACGATCGTCCAGTTAGCCGAAGTTGTCAAATATGGGGCTGCTAGTCTTGGTAGTCAAAATCCTGAAGCTCAAGTGATGCTAATTAATGCAGTGAAAGATGTAGCCTCTGCATTGGGTGATCTCATACACGCTACTAAAGCTGCCAGTGGCAAACCTATCAACGATCCCAGCATGGCACACTTGAAGGATTCGGCTAAGGTAAGAGAACGTTTCAAACGTTATTCTTTCTTCCACTTGCCTTATGTTTGTGACGATAGTGATTGGTGTAATGGATAAGTACGAAGTTCTTAAAAGATTTCTGAACTTCGTTTCGTTCACGCTTTCTCGCGTTAACTCGCTGGAGCTGCAGCTTTCTCAAGGACCTACTTGCGTCCTGTGATTTAACAGAATGCATTGGCGATGTTAAGAAGAATTAAGGAGAGAGAGAGAGAGCTGGAAACGCAAAAAAAGTGACTAAAACAATGACGAAACTTCTAATACAGCACGTTCTTGATCTAACGACGAATGTTAGGGTAAAACTCATAATTCATCAACGTTGAGTTTCGTTTTAACAGAATTAACACATCCATTAATATATTCCCGATCTAACTGACCAAAGTTGCTTCTATTACCACGATCCTCACATTTTTTGGGTGGACTTTAATTGACATCTTTTCACGCAACGTTATCTCTCATCATCGCATCTCATGTCTAACCAATTTTTTTCGTCGATTTTACCACTAAAATCCATACGACTCTCTCGAGAAACTATTTCGGCAAAATAAAAAGTATGAAGAATGTGTACGTGCCAGTTTCGAGACCAAAATTTGTAGAAACGTAATTAAAGTCCACCTTGAATCGCATTCTTTTTATTATCTGTCGTATCTTCGATGTGTGTGACATATCTACGAGTAGTGTTTGGCTAGCACTTATTGTTTCTCTTTTCTTTGACGAAAGTCATAAGACTTTTCGATCGATGTTCCTATCTTCGAGCAAGATATACAAACCTAATCGCTTCTTCTTCTTTCTATTCTTTTCTCTTCTATCGTTTAACGAGATGATCTAGATCGTCCATTAGCCGTGTAGATAACAATGTACCTTTTATGTCACAATATACGAATTACTGGTGGACTTTGATAACGACGTTTCACTGACGACTTTTGGTCTGGGCGATCTGGCTAGGTCTTAGAACAACAACTGCAGCAACAATTCGTGCCTCTGAGCGACCTTGGCAGCTCGGAATCCGATTGGTTCGTGTCCGACCAAGAAGAGGAGCTGATTCGTCTGCTCTCCGTCTCCGAGAGCAATCAACCGACACAACGAACCTCCGATTTAGTGTTACTCATGTAGCGACACACAATCCCTTCTTATCACATAGGATGGTAGTCCTCGCTAGCGAATATAACGGGAGTATCGAACGAACGCGACGCGAATAATGTTAATCGTCATAAAAAAATCTGCTTTAAAGTAGAAGATGACTAGAGAAAGCTAGAAATTGAAAGATAAGACTGTCAGCTTTTCATACGTTTAAATGAAACTAAACGAACTGTGAAAGCTAATCACCATTAGTCATATCCAATGAAATATGTTTATTACAAACATCAACCGTCCAAAATCCCTCGCTTTTATATTAAGAATCTGTATACTTTATCGCGTACTGCCGTTATTGACAGTAGAAAACTTGTATTTCTTTTACAATACATCTTATCTTTCTGAAACATCCAACCGAAACTATCATTACTTTACATATCGACCGAGTTAGATACAACACGTATATCTTTCCTTGACTCAACACTGGGTACGTACATCGTAATCATAAGCAGTGTGTGCGCTTCAGGCAGTCACCGAGGAATCTTTAATCGGATCACTCGCGAACTGTTGCCAACGATTAAAAGCTAAAAAAAAAGACACGAATTAATAAAAGCCCTAAGTTACTCGACTCGTACTTCGAGCAACGACTAACCAACGATCAAACAAGTGGCTATATCATTGCTTTAACAAAAATCCAATCGCATCGCTAGCTTCATTGATCTCCACGCAGCAAATTGCCAAGGAACTTTATTAACTAGATTTCGATTCTAACGTTTCGTCCCGAGGTTTTCCCGTCTCTAACGAACCCGATCGAATATATTCGAAAATCTCTCACATGGGACGTGTCTCGATCTTTAGGTGATGGTGACGAACGTGACATCTTTGCTGAAAACTGTCAAGACCGTGGAGGACGAACACACGCGTGGTACACACGCATTGGAATCGACCATCGAAGCCATAGCTCAAGAAATTCGTGCATTGAGCACGCAGGAGGGTCAGAGAGCCAACGTGACACCGGAGGAACTGGTACGATGCACCAAGAGCATCACCATCTCAACCGCAAAAGCTGTGGCCGCTGGTAACAGCTGTAGACAAGACGACATCATAGCTGCCGCGAATATGGGCAGGAAGTCGATAAGCGACATGCTGATGATTTGTAAGGGGGCCGCCTACAACTGTGCGGAAACGGCCGAGTTACGAGACAGAACGCTTCAAGCCGGTCATGCCGTTGCTATGAACTACCGAGAGCTCCTTCAGGCGATCCTACAGATAGCATCGAGATCAGGCGACGCGAAGCACACTCTACCACCGATCTCACGGAAGATCGCTCAGAGCGTCACGGAATTGGTAGCTGTCGCTGAATTATTGAAAGGAAACGACTGGGTCGATCCTGACGATCCTACCGTCATTGCTGAGAACGAACTATTGGGTGCTGCGGCCAGTATCGACGCTGCTGCGAAGAAGCTTGCGAGTTTGAGACCAAGGAGAAGTATTCAGGTATGTTTTTGCGAGAATCCTTTGATAATTGTCTCTTGACTAAATGCTAAGTAAATTCTAAAAGGTTATCTTAAATGACACGTTGCTTTAATAAGACATTGGTTTTTTACAGGAAGCCAACGAAGACCTGAATTTCGACGATATGATCCTAGAAGCAGCAAAATCGATCGCTGCCGCGACATCAGCCTTGATCAAAGCGGCCAGTGCCGCTCAGAGAGAACTGATCGCGACTGGAAAAGTATCCCGAACGCCTCTAACCAGTTCGGACGATGGACAATGGTCCGAAGGATTGATATCAGCTGCTAGAATGGTAGCAGCAGCCACTCACAGCCTCGTGGAATCTGCCAATGCTCTTGTCCAAGGTGTCAGCTCCGAAGAAAAGCTTATCTCCAGCGCGAAACAGGTCGCCAGTAGTACGGCACAACTTTTAGTAGCCTGCAAAGTCAAGGCTGATCCCGACAGCGAAAGTACGAAGCGTTTACAGGCTGCTGGTAATGCCGTGAAACGTGCCACGGATAACCTCGTCCGTGCAGCTCAACAGGCTATCCAACAGGAAGAGGAAAGATCGTTGGTCCTGAATCGCAAGATGGTTGGTGGTATCGCACAAGAGATCAATGCCAGATCGGAAGTTTTGCGTATCGAACGTGAACTCGAAGAAGCCAGGGGTAGACTCACTGCCATTAGACAAGCCAAATACAAAGGTTCTGTCACGTATATTCAAGAACAGGAAATCTCTTATGAAAAGTGTAGTCATACCTACGATAAGGATTACGTTGTACAAATGTAACGTGCTGTTAATCGTTGCGCTTTTCCAATTTGCAAGATAAAACCTTGTCGCTCGTAAAAATCGTGGATTCTGTTCCCGATGAATCAGATTTTGTTGCCGTTGAGCCGAGGTTACGGTTAATGCTCATGATTAACACCCAACGTGTATTAATACGATATGATAGCAAATCCTTGTCATCGACGCATACTTGAAGAACTTAAACACGGAGACTTCGTCTTTTTAATCTTCATTTTCTTCGCGCCAATGTTCATGGAACGTTTCTGTCTCACAATGAAACCTGTAACGTCTATTTAAAATGTTTAGTCGCGTTAAGATATATCGTTGCTCTTTAAGTATTTTAATAGTTTATTATGCGTGTTTCGTTAGTTCCATTTCTCGGAACAATGAACCGTGGAGAGCGGATATATAAACGAGAATATCAGAAAAATATCGTCACCGTTTGTTTTCTTTCTCGCGGAGTCATTGTTCCGACACCAGAGCGTACCCTTATTGCGTAGGCGAGTTTAACGAATATGTGCGAAGGCGGAGGATAAGAATCGTATGTGTATTTCCTGACACTGTCATTTTTCTTCCTCTTTGCGAGAGAAAAAAAACTTTGCTACTACAACTATTGTGCTTATCCGATAGGAATATCGAATTTTTATTCAACCAGAAACGAAAGTGCCCGCTTGATCCTCCGTCATTAGCTTTTTGCATATTAGCTTTAGATACGTCCATTCGATTTCTAAACGATAACAAAGTGTCCTTAAATCATGTTAACGCGTGCTTTCTATAATTAGCCTTGTAAATGTAATTACGAAATAACGTTGCCTAAAATTAAGTAAGCTCCATCTCCGATAAGATTAGAGAGAAAAGAAGCCGCATCTAGTTCGTTTGATAGCTTTAGTTAATTAGTAATTTTAGCTTTAAGATTTTTTATAATGGCGAGAATTTTATTTAATAACAAGAAGCGTAACATATCAGTTATTTCATTAATTTTCTGACGACGCGCGGATACATCCACGCTCGCCGTTCACACGATTTAACACTCTTCCGTTCTTCTCTTTAACACGAACCTTTAAAAAAGAATTCTTCTCACGATGACGTCAAAGACTTTTTTTTCTTTATAATTTGCTTATCACCGTCACGACTCGGCATGTAGATAGATTAACGTTAATGTCCTGTAAGTTAAGATTAGAAGAAAAACTGGATCGCTTTAATGATCGATTAATGCAATTATTAGTCTTTCGTAAAATAATAACGTATGTAAATAAGTTACAGGTCTTCTGAAGAGCAACGTTCGCGTTAACGTTGGCCGAACGAAAGTGAGACTGCTTAAATTTATTGTAGCTACTTATTTATACACATAATATATATTTTTCTTCAACTATTTACCAAAAAGAAACACCGAGGGTTTTATAAGGTTCGATGATTACGATAAAAATCCTTTTTTTTTTATAAATGACGAGTATCTCTGTGGGAAAATAGATAAAAACGCGAGACTCTTCCAAGGCAACGTATGCGTCATCGACGACGATGGGTATCGAGATGATGACGCTCTTGTAATTTTTTATGCGTACACGGAAGAGTGCCATGATGTAGAAATTATAACAAAGACTAATGAATTATTATATATATGGACATATTATATATACAAACAGACACATATACACACGTTTATATATTATACATTGTTAACATATACAAGAGAACGATGGTTTGTATAACTGTGACAATGCATTATTTTGACAATCTAGATTATTATATACAATTTTTAATTAGCATTTTTAATAGACGAATAAGTGTTGCGAAGAGGAAAACAGATATTGTATTTTATATCGGTATTATTCCACTTGTGACGTCTCGCTATTCTCCAGTTTTGTTATTTTATAATCATTGTGTAATAACGATACATACTGATCAATAATTGAGACCAAATTATGTGAATCATTATTCGAAGGTGGACCACTTTGCGTCACTTCGATTCTATCGATCGTATTACAGAAATCAAATTTATAATATTGTTTCTTTTTGTGACTTACGTTTCGATAATAAAGAAGACTTTTAACATTCGTCGGTGTCGTCTCATTTCAACAATAATTATCATTCTTTTCAATCATTATCGTGAGAAAATTAATAATAACATCGGTAAGATTAAAATGGGCAGGATTAAATTCGAACATTTAGTTGAGTTTTCATGTCCTAAAAGATTTGAGAGCCTTGTCCACGAACCTCGGCAATACGAATGCTGCACTGTGTACCTGGGAACTGTAATACCTCAAATTCATTTTGTCCAATTCCTCTTCGCTGAATATCCTCCTTGGTACCTTGAAATTAGTTTCCTGAAATAAAACGATCATCGTTATACTCCACGATCGATCTGACATTTTGTTGAGTGTAAGTGTAGGTATGTGCAAACGTACGGTACTGAGTCCACCTAACACGAAGCCAATTTGTCCTGTAGGATAAGATGGCACGGAAGTGATACCATAATCAGCCACAGAGAAGGAAGATTTACAATGCTGCAAAGTTTGAACAACATGTTCCAAGTTCATCCAAGCTGTTCCAGCTTGGCTACAAACGATTCCACCAGGTTTCAAAGCTGTTTTCATTAAACTGAAGTAAGATTCTTGGAAGAGACACTCTGCTGGACCTGTAGAAATGTTTGCAAATATTCTGAGTACTTATTTATTAAAGAAGTTACAATTTATATTTAATTTTTTTTGTTCCTACCGATTGGATCGCTGCTATCCGTGATAATCACATCGAACTCCTTCGTATGTTGTTTCATAAACTCGAAACCATCTCCCACGTTTAATGTGACCTTAGGATGTTCAAGTCCGACTCCCATAAATGGCAAATATTTCTTTGACACTTCCAGTACCGAGGAATCGATCTCAACTTGGACAATTTTTTCTACATCAGGATGTTTGGCTACTTCGCGAGCTACTCCACCGTCACCACCACCGACTATCAAAACCTGTAACATGTTTATATCGAAATTGAAGAACCAAATAAAATGATAAGAATATTGAAACTTACATTTTTTGGATTTGGGTGACTACAGAGAGGCAAGAACGCTATCATCTCCTGATAGGCGAATTCGTCTTTTTCGGTGCATTGTATAATTCCATCGAGAACAAGAGCCTTTCCATACGTTTTCCTATGTTGTATGAAACATTTTTATTAATCAGCTGATTGGATATTAACAAATTGAATGAAGCAAATTTTTGCAATTATAATATTGCCGCAATTTTTACAATTTTGTCAATTACTAATGATTGTATTTCTGTTACATTATATTACTTTCGATTCTAATAAAATATCGGAAATTGTAAAAAAGTTTTTAGCTGTTCCAAATGGATGTTGTCACTAACGTTTGAAGCACCAAGACGTCCTGATACTGCGATCTTTCACGATGAAGGATACTATCGACTTCGAGGGACAAGGAGACACCTGGCCAAAAATCGTTCATTTCGCTGAACCATCCTGTTTTCATCGCGTCCATACTTCTGAGCGCGTATCGAACTCGATCGTCACCAGAATTCAATTGAAACCGGCACCACCAAGCGAGTAAAATAAGAGAGTCACAATTATTATGCGGTCAAACATGTTTTCGTGAGAGCACCAATTCGCAACCGGCTCTCACATATATATAATATATGGATATATATATCTATATCCGTATGCAAGATAATACAAAAGTTATTTTTAGCAAGAAAAAAAATTGAACACAACTATTATCTTCATCGAATTATGAACTTGGATTAATTCAAAGAAGCAATTAACCTTCATCAGAATAAAATGATTGAGTAGCACAAATGGATAAAAGAGCTTCACGGGCTCCGTACAGAATGGATAAAATTAACACTTTGAGAGACTGTGTGATCACCATCGATAATCATGGATAACTGCCAGTGATAAGAATATATTCTTATTCAAGCATATTAAACATAATTTATTATTATACATATACTTGAAATAATGACAATTTTATTATGATTACTCAGGGTAAAATTCTTACAAAACTCGGTGGCAGTCAGTGTTAATAATTTCAAAATATTTTATTTAGTTTAATTCCCGATATCGATCGAATTACCCGATATCGATCGACTACCAATAATACCCTAATGTGCACGTGTCATTCAGAATTAATCTGAACTCGACACGCACGCACGTTTTTATCAGTAAAACATAATCTGAATGAAATCGTAGACTCGTAAATCGGACACGTGTCTAACAAAAACATAGATTTCGAAATGATTTGGTAAGAATCGATTCGAATTTAAGAGAGCGTAAAAATAAAATGAGACCAATTTATAAAAAACAACTTGTAATCTTGATCGAACACGCGTGCTCGTATAGTTTTCTAACATAGGAAACGGCTAGACGAAACACACCACGATAATATCACCTGTTGCATGCGATTTTACGTATCGAGATATTCCACTTTTGTTAACTCATGCAGCGATTGCAGAAATTGACTGCAGTTTCACGTGCAAAAACGTGACTTCCGCCTTGCGAATTACACGTTGCGAAATAATTTAGAAAATTTTAACGGATAGTCCAATCGTTTTTTATTTCTTAATGTTTAATACAGGTACTTGTTATTTAATTGGCACGTTAGGGTCGCGTTATTACATTTTATGTTAATACGTACTGGATGATCGAACGATGACACGCCGGGTGGATGCTCCGAAGAAGACTGACGGACGTTGAAATAACGGCACTTTAAGTGGCAGCACTTTCTCGGCATTGATGATTAATTGAGCTCTTATCGGCTCAGCATGCTCACTGATAATGCTGGTTCAAGCACAAACGAGATAACAAACGGACGGTAACGTAAAGGTCGCTCATAGTCGTGCACTTGAACTTTGGACGAGTTTAAACCATAGGTTCCTACATCATCGGTCAATGAATGACTTACGAGGGTATCTACTTTTCGATGATAGCCAAGTATTGTTTTTCTTTGAGGGGATCTAAATTTAATACCTAATACGATTAATTTATTTTCTTAGACGTAATTATCCATCGTTTTACCTTCGATTAATTCGTTCTTTAAATAATATAAATTAAACGTTTGAGGGACTTTTATTTTTAAAGTATAGATATTTTTTTTTGGAACAAGACATCGTTTTCTCTTAAAGCTTCATGATGTTGCAATATGCTTAATAGGATCGGAACTTATCGTAATAAATTTATGTTACTTTTTTTAAAGAAATAGCGTGTACGATTTTTATGGCTTTCACAATAGAAGCGATCGTTGTCCAAAGCTGTTTTTATTTTATTCAATGATCACAATACGTGTTACAATATTTTTCGGTTAAGTTTCGAGATAATTTCATTTATCATTTATAAACGTGTAAAAACAGCGAATTATCAAACTTTAATACGCATTTATCTCGTTCTAATAATATTACTTTTTAACAACAGCACCAATAATATAATTCAATCGTCGTTGGATGGTAAATAAGTCGTCATTGGAATGCAACGAGGTTTGTAAAGTAAAAAAGTATAATTGTTTAGCACCATTGTTCTTAAGACTTCGTGTATCACTATAACGCTTGACGTTACGTACCATTGTACGGTTTAAAAAATAATCACAATGGTAAGTAACAGTGTTAGGAAAGAAAGAACCCACGATTTCTAAACTATCAGCAGAGACTATCCTAATTACACTATCTTACATGTAATAAGGCTAAAATCGAAAGCACGCGTTATTCTATCTAAGGACACTTTGCAGATGTATAATATAAAATGAATACGCGCATTCGCTTAACGTATAAAAAACCTCTCGAACATGCACCTTTAGAATATATTTATCCTATCTGCTCTATCCATCGATGTAAGATAATAACGACACTTTCCTTAACAACCAATTGACAAAGTTTCATATCGTGTGTGTTAATGTCAGTGCAATTGACGATAATGTGCGTGTTTTGTAAATTTCGATGCGCAAAAATGAACCACCGTTCTTCTGACGTCTTACAATTTCTATTAATCCGAAAATATCACAAAAGAAAAGTATCACAATTCCTTGAAATTTTCTAAACCGAACGGAAGTGGTGTCCATCGATTTCACAAGCGAGATCGCGTGGCTGGAGTTGTTGCGACATATTAGTCATCTTGAATATTAATGAGAAACCATTGATACCATCGCCCGTCGTCGTTCGACTCAAATCGAAAACGATTTGAGACATGCCCAATATTGAGTCCTCCGTTCCCTTGCTCCGTATCTGTCAAATGCAGACAAATTTAGCATAATGTATCCAATCGGAACAAATCATATATTAAAGTAACGTTTAAATGGGAATCTTATTTATAGAACCTTACCTTCTGGATGGAAAGACGTGATTTGTGCCAACCGCTGTAATAATATGTTTGATTCCTGGTCGATTATTCATAAAACAACCAAGAATATCAAACATATCTTACAGAAATTGGTATACATTTGTTTCCTTCAAACAAGGTAACTAACCAACCCTACGATATCGTACATAATACCATTCCTAAATCGAGTCTGCATTAAATCGGGTACTCACTCGAATGGGAACTACTGTGTTTCGCGTGATCGATGACCCATTCTCGTGTTCGTAGCTGCCTGAACTTTTTTTTCTCAAAGACAACGACGATGCGAGGTCTCGAATGTTAGTGGTTTCGAGTTAAAAAAAGACTTTCATCTCCGCAAAGTGAATCATCTCGTGACCGGCTGGTGATGGTCGAAAGTAAGGCACGTTGCGGTTCGGACAGGACGGATGTCACTATTCATTGGTACGCCTAATTTTGACAAAAAAAAAAACGTCTTAGTATATTATAGTATAAAAAAAAAATTATTATTTTTACCTTCATAATCGGATCGGAACTTCAACCAGGCTTTTCGCTATCCCATTTGTTCCTTTCATTAGCTCGAAGGAACGATAGCACGCGTTTCACCATTCTGCTTGCCTGTTTTAGACAAACATATCCATAAAAATAATTATTTCTTATTGCTTAAAAAATATTGCACGATTACTCACATTGATACGTGCTACTCGTCCACACGAGTTTGCCTTCGTAGCGTTCGCGAACATGTGTAGCACTAGCGTGTGATTATCGAGGATAGTCCGATGACGCTTCAAACGCGTGTAAATCTCCGTGTTTGCGTGACTGTGAATAAAAAAGTACAAATTTTTAATGACTAGTTCCATGGACGTGTTTTTATAAATTACAAAAATATTTCACGTGAGTAGGTACAGCAGAGGTTTTTGCTAAATTAGCTTGACAGACGACGTACTAATCACCAAATGTATTTTTAAACTCTATCTTTAGAGAAAACTTGGCTTGAATAGGAAAAAAAGTGTCTGGATCGGAAACGTATTCGTTCTAAAGAAACTTCTGTTACTGATAAACGCAGCTACTTGCTTTACGCTCGCTCTGCATTCTTTTCGCTCGTAACGCAATCGCAAATGGGGGAAGAGTAGAACGACGGTGAAGTTAAACGTATACTTATTTTTATCACGGTTATCTATTTGACAAATACTTGCTATTTGCTATTATTAATAAATAAAATTGATAATAAATTTCTATAAAAGTAACTGTTATTAAAAAAATTTAGAAACAAGATTGCTACATAAATAATGTTTCGATTCGATTGATACCCTTATAAGAAGGAAAAGGAAAGAATAATATACCGAAAGATCGCAACGATGCAGTTTCCCCATAAAAACGAAGTTAAAAAGATAGAACCTTTGGCACGATTGACCGGAATTTGCCCCACGAGGATCAAAGCAGCGAACGTTTTAAAGGGGTACAAACCTTTTCCGGGTCGAAAGTTGGGAAATCGATAGAGAAGGGGGGGAAGAGATGAATTGTCTCCTATGGAGAACAATGTAGACGATATCGAGTTTGTGGGAAAGACTATGCGAAAACGGATTAAAAATGAACTCAGTCCTGCCTACTACTATTCTCTGTGTATATATATATCGATCTTCCTCACATGGTACACGTCACATTTTCCATAGAATTTAGCACGGGGACGGCGACCGATCGAGAATCATTCCACAGGCGTAGTCAAACTGTTCTCTCAGAACCCTAGCAAAAAAGAAGAAGTTGTATAGGTTGATCGATACTAAGTTCATTGTAAAGAGGAGAGTTTAAAAAGAAAGTATCGATGGATGCTGGAGGTCAATAATACTCGTTATCTCGGTAAAAAAATTGCGTGGAGGTTGGTTCCCACCTTCATTAAATATCCTCTCTTTCGTGTTCTATTTTCTAATCGACAACGTGCAAACGGGACGTTGACTTCCACCCTGGGATGGATCATCGATCCGAGAACGGTGTCGATGATGACGCCTGCCCTTAACGAAGCTTGCAAAATCGATTGGTGTCGACTGCTTTACTTTTTTTTTATTGGACAACGAGAGAGAAGCATCGATAACATCTTAGCGGTCGACTTTCGACTACAAAAGGCTTCTTCGTGCCGTCGTTGGAAAATAACCACTCGGCATTCTACTTATCCATCGGAATACACAGTTTCCAATTTTTCTGCACGTGCACAAGGAACCTTCTCCTCTATCCTTTGAATTGAAAAAAAGCTGCAGTCCGCGAGATACAAATTCCATCGCCGATAAAAATTTTATTTCAACGATCCTTTAACTCGATTTTTTCGACTAGAGTATATTTGGAAAAAAAAAGATTTCGAATCGAATTCCACGATTTTTTAGACGTACCTCGATGTTGTGAAAAGAAATAGATATAATCGAAGTTCCGGTGGACCGCAAAGAGGTCGTTCAATTACAATCTCCGTTTTCTACAATTGTATTTCCCCTTTTGTATATTATATATCAAGGTGCGAGAAGAGGAAGAAAGAAGGTTAGAAAATATAAACCGGTACAAGTCCTACGAGCTACGCCTATGTGCACTTCTACCCTTAAACGTTGCCAGGCAACGGCGATCCCTGACTGTGTCAAACTCGAGCACAAGCAACCCCTACCACTTCGTAACCATCCCTTCTCACGGAACCCTCTTTCCCTCTACTCTCTCTCTCTCTCTTGACAGACCGCGCGCTGGCGCTATTCTCAGGCAATCGCAATAACGCAAGATCGCGATTTCACGCGTGAGTTGGAAAACTGTTGCGTATACTTCGATTTATTGGAAGAAGAAAGTAAATATTATTTCTGTTGTAATTTCAATTGATTTGATAAAAAAAATAACATATTAACATCGAATTAATCATTGAACAAATAAATCCAGAACTCGTTTATAACCATCTCTCTATTACCAAATTTCATCGAGAAATTATTCACGAGATATACAGGGTGTCCGCTTCCATGTAGTCAAGCGGAGGACTACATGTACACATCAATGACTTGAATCGAAATGTCTAATACCATTTTTCGAAATTCGTCTCAGTTAAATAGTTATTAACTAACAAAGATCGGCCAATCAGAGTGAGCAACGATATGTAACGTTGTTAATTGTGGATTGCTCTTCCTACTGCTTCGTCTTTTGCCTAGCTGCGAGCTCGAGTGGAACCGTTTTCCTTTGCTAATCGCTGTAATTGACCGATCTTTGTTAGTTAATAATTAATTAACTAAGTCGAATTTCGAAAAACGGTATTAGACATTTCGATTCAATTCATTGATGTGTACATGTAGTCCTCCGCTGGACAACATGGAAGCAGACACCCTGTAGAATCTTGTGATTAGAGATCTTGATTTTGATATTTAATAAGTAAAATGTTAATGAATCGTTTCGAAAGACCAAACATAGTTGACTTTCTCAAGTTCACCAACCGAAAGACAGTAACGCGTCGTCTCGCGTGTCTCACTTAAATCACGTGCCTCGTCAACGGTGGCGTCTGTTAATTAGCCGTCACACTTAACTCGGGATCGGGTCGACAGTGGAGAAATGTCAAGCGATAATGAGAGAGCGGTTGGATTCGGTCGATCGCAACTGCAATGATCCGGCTAATGCTTCGACGTTTCTCTAGCTATCTCTCTTGCTCGTGGGTTCTCTCATTCTCGTCGAATTGCGGACATTTCTGTACGCGATCGATCAGCTTCGTGGGACGCTCCGTTCGTATACCTGATCGATTAGATATGGAAACAAGAAAGTCTCACGTGCCCGCCAATTTTTCCTGAGGCGTCATCTAAACGTGAGAAATGTGGGGTTCCATGTATAGGGGGAGAATTCAAAATTTCATTCCAGGGTTAGAAAGAAGTGAATGGAAGCGAGTGTCGTGTGAAGAATCAATTAGTATCATCAAAGCTGCGCAGCTTGTATGAGTGTGTGACCTACTTTAATAATTCATCACCCCAAATGAATAAATATTATCCAGAAACTGATAAAATGTATTAACAAATTTAACAAAATTCTATAATCATCTAGAAAATTTATTTCGCATCGTTCCATCAAAAGTCTATAAATTAAAGATCAAAGACTCGAACGAACGACGAGTCTTCCCCGCAAAGTCATCGACGTGAAAAATCAAAGAGAAAATGACGAAAGAAAAAAGTGTGTTCAGAAGCGCAAACTATCGAACACAGGGAACGTGCGCGTTTACCTACCTCGTGTCCGAGGCACACACAGCACTTACCGTGCTCTATTCTTTCGCTTAAAGCTCGCGAAGGAACGCAGTCAGCTATTTTAACTCCATCGTCGACGACTTACGACGAGGTTCGTGCAAAAAATGAGAGTCATCTCTCCCACCCCCCTGGTCCTCTCCAGCTTCGACTCGCAAAACGGCCTCGTTTTTCTCTGCTACTCTGGTAAACTCCCCCCTCTATTTTCTTTTCTCTTTTTCCATCTTCTTACCTTAACACCCACCACTTTGACAACAACCCCATAGGACCGTAAAGAATAACGTAGAAGATACCTCGCTATAAACACGAGCTATACCTTGTTACACGCTACCGAATGACTTATTAACTTTTTCCCTTGGGACGTATCGACGTCCAGCTCGACGCCCTCGAGTTTATCGCACCCTCGAAAAGCTTTTCCCGATGAGCTCGATCGAATCATTTCTGCGACACTTCTCTACCGTGAGAAAAACTGAATCCAATCGTGTATATATCTCACACATGTACAATTCGAATATGTGTACTATTATATGGTATAGGGACATATGTCTATATGATGTTTATGTTATATGCATATGTCGAGAGCAAAGTTCACCGAAAGAAGGCGGCCTTGGTTGAAAGGGAGCACGGGATAAATCGTGTAAAAGTTTGTTTTATCAAGGCGACTTTCAGGAAGATATCAAACGGGCTCTACGCGAGGTAAACGAGATTATCCCGGGCAAGTAGGAGAGCGTGGAACGACCAACCTTATGATTCACTTTGCACAACTTTTCTTGGGAGCGATGAAATATCATAGAAAAAGAGTTTCCCGAAGCTTTCTACTTCGAGATTAGTTCACCTACCTATAATGGAATGGTTACCCGGGTGTCACGTGTTCCGAAGAATATCAATAAAGAAATTCAATAACAAAAAGAATCGTCAAGGATATTAAATGATACGTTTTAATCGTTACATCATCCTACTACCGCGTTCCTCCAACCCACCCTGTACACTATAGAGAGAAAGAGACAACTTTCATCGATAACCAATGAAATGTACTTACAGTTATTCAATAAAGTTCCTGGTAAAGGCTGGCGTACGATTCAGCGAAGTAATACGACTGACGATCCTCGTTTTCCACGCACAGAGGTAGCAGCTTCCTTTGGATGGTTAGTGGAAGGTTCGCGGGATGGATGCTCATTACGTAAGCCCCACTTCGTCTAGATTAAAACCCGAAGAAGCCTCTAATTAATACAGTGTCCTTATCATCGTGTGTGTACGAATCGACGAAGCCCAATTGCAACAGTAGCACCACACGTAATACTAGCTGGTGTTCTCACAGCTTGAATACACATTGATCGTTAATAATTCTCATGAACTAGAGAGAATGTTAAAGTATCAAAGGATTATCAAAGTCTGTATAGAAGTATCGCGTGGGTGATAATAGCACGAAGCACGACACGAGACTGGAGTTGTAGTTCCGACTAATCAAAACGATGGTCTGGGAATGACGAGAAAATGGGAACGTGGAAGAAGACTGGCTTGGATGACGAGAAAAAGGGATAGCTGGAGAGGGAGAGTGTGAGCTAAAAAGGAAATGGGCACGACCACTGTAGAGAGCGAAGAACACAACGTGTCGCTCCGAAGGACGATCAGGAACTGAATAGGTCGTGATCCGTAGCTCGACTCGAAATGTAACCGAGAGGATTCTTGGGGAACCACCCCTTATTTCAGAGGGGTTGGAGAGGGTTGGTGGGGAGCGGCAGCACGAGGAGTCGGGTATATTCGGGGCTTCTGCGCACTAGTGCCCCAGTAACACACCCCCGTACGACGATCTAGCGAAAGGTTCGCGAGTGACTCGCGTCCGAACCAGTCGGCGATGGCTTCGAAACTGTTCAGGGATGAACAAAACTCGTGTGACTCGCTCTCTGGTGCGATCGTGGCGCCACCATTCATCCCCACCACTTTTTTTGTTTAATCTTAGTTTGTTTTTACAGCACACGGTGATCCTTCCGACCTTTAACACCCACCCCCAATTCAATCAATCCATGTATTCTATAGTTCCAGTCTCGTTTTCTCCCTACGTATAATTTCACACGGATCGTCCAGTAGGACGACCAAAATTTTCTGTACTCTTGCTTGCTACTCGTTATTATCCCCTACTAATTTACAACCGTGGCAGATTACAGGGCTTACATTTTCGGTGAGATACTTTGAACGGGAGCTGGTTTATACTGTCAAATTGTGTAATTAGATAAAATTGTGGGTTTCACGCGCAACGATCGGATTTTGGTCAGAAACCCTTAGGTTGTTTCTTTTTTATCTCTCCCTCGTCCCTAGACAGAGGGTTGAGCCTTGTATTATACTATCCGATTTCAAGCAACCTTAAAGAGACTCTACGGTTGAACCCTTGATAATTAACTTCCCTATCTCGATCGTACAATCGCGACAATCAATTTTTCCGCGGGAATCTCTTCTGCTCGTTTGTCCGTTAAACTCGTTTCCGCAAAAAGGGAGGAACGAGAGAGTAAGAAGTTCGTTTCTCTTCGAGACGGTAAATAACTCGGATTCCAGATACTCCGATCGATCGAAAGAAAAATTGTGAGCAGCGGGAAGATTAAAGAAACGTTTGGGATAGTAACCTTGGAAAGAAAGAGAGGGTAGTTTTTCCTAGCGTATTTTCACGGGACGTATATAGGAGAGGAGCGTGCGTATCGAAAACGTCGTTCTAGTCGAGCAACAGGTGACTACGAAATAGTTAGGTGGAATTAAGGAAGCCGGCCCGTGGAAGATGTGACGAACACGTTTTTTAACGAGATCGAATGAAAGGGAACTACGTAATTATTTACACACACACACACACGCATGCACAAACGTACAAACCAATTCGATTACGTTCGACAAAAGCAACCTACGATTCTACGATGCAAGAAGCGTTGAGAAAGAGAGAGAAGGAACGAAGAAAAGGTCATTTTTTACTCACCCAAGCGAAGCTCGTTTCATCTTAGAATTCACTTCCCTGTCCATCCTTGCGTACCCGCGAAAGATCGTCGTTAAAACTTTGATTTCGAGGAGAACCAAACACGACTCTCGACATTTCTCGAGTGGAGAAAACGGTATTCCCGGGGCAACTTTTTTTACAAGCTTTTATTTTTTTACAGTTTCTTTCGTTTTCTCTTCTTCTTTTTTTTAGAAACGGGAATTCTTTTTTACAGTTTTCTTAGAGGAAGAAGGATTTAAGTTTTTTTTGGTGGGAGGCGCGCAAGGAGGGTACTTTCTATCAGGCACGAAAAAAGTATAAGGTGAGAGTGGAAAAGGCACACGAGGGCTGGTATAGGACGGACGAAATCTTTTTTTCTCTTACTCCTTTTCTAAATCTCAAAAAAGAGAAGGAGATGTTGACTTACTTTTAGAGAGTATCGAACAAAGATCTCGAATACGACCAGGGGCCGTTAAGGCAAACGCGTGGTAACGAAAAACAAAATTAATGCAGGACAATCACGTGTAAAAAAAACAAATCTACCAAAGAATGGTGAGCTTTGGATAAGGAGAAAAAGAAAATTTAGGGATGAAATCATGTTAGACTAAACGAAAAATGTCCGCGCGTTTTACGAACTTTGGTAAAGGAGAGATCACAGAAAGACGGTGAGACAAAGCGTTGCTTATTGTCAACGGGTTCGTAAATTGGACGGCAATTTAAGGCACGAGAGAGAGAGAAAAACGTTTCGCGACGAACGACCGAGACGTTCGAAGCATCCGCTAATTGAAACCGCGAACGCGTATTCCGCGGGGTGGTAAACGAAAGATCGCAGAAGGGAGACTCGGCTTTTCCGGCGGGAAACAACTGTCGAAAGTAATTTCTTCGGGATGGAATGAAAGAAAAAAAGAAAGCAAACTCGATTAGCCAAGAAGTGAGATGCGATAAAAAAAAGAACTTTCGAAAGGAGATTAAAAGAACTCAAAGGATCAAAACTAGAGAAAACCTTGAGAAACTCAGCAAGAACTCCGATAGGACTTCATCGTGCTTCTTCGGGTCGGCCGATCGGTGGACGAGACGAGCGCGAACGACTCGTGGAGAACGCACTGGACGCGTTCTCCAAATCTTCCGTCACGAACTGGCCGAGGAAACACGACGAATTCATCGTTGTGTACGAAGAAACGTGATAATCAAATGAAAAGGACTCGAAATTTGTAGATAAAATGGCAAGAGGATGGATAGACAAAATAGTATAAGCGAAGGAACGATGAGAAGGAAAAAGGAACCAAGGAGGATGATACGTTCAGAGGAATAAGGAACCAAAGTTGGAAAGAGACTTTAGCGGATGTTCGAAGGATACGGTACACGAGGAGTAGAACTAGAGGACGAGGATGTTACCCCGACCGCTGTCGCCAAAGAAGTGATAGGTCTGCGGCCTCGTGCGTGGCACCCAAACCATCGTCGAGGATGAAGCAGCGCTCTCTCGCATCTCAACGTTCATGGAGATCGCGCAGGCGTCGAGAGAAACGACGATGTACGATTGGTCGCGAGCACGATGACCGAAGTAACCCCCGATTCTCGCCAATCCGCTTCTACCCTTCGTCTCTTTCCACCCCTTGAAAATCATTCCACCACTCTTGCATGAAACCCCCCCCTTTCACTCTGTCCGTCTCGAGCCCTCGTCTAAGCGACGCGCCGTCCTGTCGTCGTGTTTGCGGTTAATGTGTATGCCAGAGTACACTTATACATCGTTGGAAATCTTCTAAGGCCACGGTTACGTTGCAAATACCCTACTTGGGTATTAACAATCCTTGCAACGATCGCTGGACGTTATGTATGCATGATGTGCAACGGTATAATCCATTATTGTAAAGTGTTCCGAGTTTTATCGTAGTTCTTATATTACCTTGACCCTTGAAAAGTTAGTTAGGTATAACCCAAATGTAGGGTTGTAGGGTTGATTATTGTTGATATCAATATTAGGTAGACTTCTTTATAGGAGGTTGCTAAAGTCTAGAAAGTATTTTTTTTTTTTGTGGGAGATAAAGGTTGAATATTCTTGTCGCGTGATATTTTCGACAAAGTTTGACTTTGACAAGACTTCTAATTTTTAAACAAGAAAATAATAGTATATACCGTCCCAAACGAAATCACAACTATGGGAGTCTGCAGGGGAGGGCCAAGGGGGGCACTTGCAAATTTGCCTTAGATAATTGTAATTTATTTTTAATATATATAACTTTAAAAAAAAGATAAAAAATATTTCTTAATTCACATCTATTTTGTTGCGGTAAGAAAGCTTTAATACTAAAAGACGTATATCAAAGCATACATTACAGTCAATTTCAGTAACATTTTGTGTCAGACCCCCCTGACAAAATTCTTGCCCTTGATCACAGCTGATTCTCTAGCATAAGACTCCTAGCTTAATTACTATCCATAAGACTGAGATCTGCGTGCGAATTAATACCAAAAGAACATCACGTACGAACGTTCAAGAAAAGATGCTGATCGTTCGAGAGAGATCACCCTAAGTTGAAAGCGTACCTACGTGCAAGGGGGATGATAATGCGGGCTCGCAGGGGGGAGGTCTTCTTCGACGCACGAGCGCCAGGGAAATGTCACTCAGGAGCACGACGTGTAAGAGAATGGTCACCGTCCCAGGGGGTGAATTGAGATGTACAGGCAATTTATGCAGCGGCACTTTCGCCCGGAACTCGCTCTGCTGACCGTGAACGCTCGCGAGACGATGACGCCGGGGGTGGTCGCCCGATACTATCCTTCCAAACCCAGGCAAAGGATAAAAAAAAAAAGGAAGAAAAAAGAGGAGGTAAAACGGGGTTGGAATAGCCTGTGATTTACCTAGGAAACTACTTTGGGAGGGACATTGCATTTCAGTGGCTGCTTAATGATTTCGGGATATAAGATCGATCATGGGGGTCAGAATCATTTATAATCCAAATTTTTATCGAAACAAAAATTGATATTGTTTAAGAAAATGTTTGTAACGTATATAAAATTGTATAACAACCGATTCATCTTGTTTAACTAGTGATGCATCATGTATTCCAATCGCGTTCCGAAGATTTTTACTAAAAATTCTATAAATGGATGTACTCGTATGAAGAAAATGATTTAACTACTCGAATTTTTGCGGTGAAAGTTATATACCTCCAAATAAAAATCAAATTAATTGCGAAAGAACTTTATTATTATAGACTAAAAAATCGTTTAAATTATTAAATACTTTTACAAAAAAGCACTATTTACACCCGATGAAATTTTAATGACCTCTTGCAAGCAGTTAAGGGTTAAACAAAAATATAAGAATAAATTGATTCTTTATTCAGAAATAAAAGGTGGCGTGGTAAGACCAACGATAAACTTTCGATTTTTAAATACCACAAACCGGAATTCCTAGCAAATTGTTTCACAATCAAGGCGATACGGTATTCGATTCCCTTTGACCATTAGTCAGGCATGCACGGGAGGCCAAGCAAGGGGGTGTTTCTAGCAACGTTTGTCGACCTAGCGCGTTCATACCGCGTGCATCGAAATCAAAATGAAAACTCCGCAATCGAGGCTGTCCGCGCGGCGCGAATCCGAGAGTAACTCGAATCGACAGGCGCATTGTCAGAGCGATTAATCGAGCGATAAGTTCGACCGTACCACGGTCGAGAATGATTGACGTTACCACGATAAGGGTTGATGGCACCGAGAAGGATCGTCCGAACGAGTGAGAAAGAGAGAAGGAGTGGGACGGTGTGACGGATGAGAGCGAGAGGGGTGGTGAACGCGTTGCGGGGTGAAAAAGACCAGAATTTCTGGAAAGAGAGTTGATTACGTTTTTTTCCAAGAAAATATCCTGATACTCTTACATTTTTATTACCTATCCATACGGTATCTTATAACAAGGATAGGCATATACAGGATTTTAATTAACTCTTAAATTGCCTGCGTTTAAAAAAAATAATAATAATTTTGATGTCAATGATAATCAGTTATAATGTCCCTCTTCATATTAAATAACTAAATAAATTAATGTTCAAATCAGAGAGTCGTGCCATATGGAGTCATCCCAACAGTCTAATCACGAAATGGTTTCAGAAACTCGTCGATCTGTTCTCTGTAAATGGCAAGGTACCTTGCAACGACTCCGAAAAGCTGTAAAAACGGTCTTAAACGAAACAATGCCGACTATCCGATCGGTCAGAGAACAGATGCACGTACGATGCATCAAAGATGTATCTAATAGATCTTTCCAAGCGATAAAGGGAAACCGATCTAAGGGAGATCTCTACTTTTCGCGATAGGCGTTCAGCCGTGATGCTCTTCTTGATTTATTATAATTCCCAGGACCCTGCAAAATCTTTTTCCTCGGAAAGAAGACCAAATGTTCGAAGTCTAGATATTTTCTAATCACATTCGCGTGATCTCCCGCGAAAAAGAGCCACGCATGCGCGTAGCAAGGAGGGAAGAGAAAGCGAGATGCCTATTCAAATTTGACGAGGTCGTATACGTCGCAATTAAGTGGTAAATTTTGGAGCTTATGGCCGAAAGGTATTCCATATTGAGCACGTCGAGAGGATTTCACCTCCGGTGTGCCCAGGAATAAAGATAAATCGAGAAGGGTGGAGACGAGTTTGCAGGACCGTAGAAGCGAGTTTATGGGACCGCGAGGAGGGTAGCGCGAGAACGCGCGTGGACACTTTCACGATTCGTCTGACTCACGCTGAAAGAAAGAGGGAGAGAGATAGGTTGGAACGTTTGAAGAAAATGAAGAAGAGAGATAGACACTCCGATGAGTTCTACCGCTTTACGAGGGATCTCAACGAGATAGCGAGCCTTAGATATGATTCGGATAGTGGAAACGAAGTATTCGATGTTTATGCTCTCCGCTTTCGAAGTTGTCCCTCTTACAGAGCCTGTTACTCGTCTCGCGAAACTTACTTTCACGACCCTCCTGCTAATCCTGATCAACCATCTCGACTCAATTACCGAATTAACGCGTATCGGGCTTGGTGATACTAAAAACTTGTATAAGAGATCAATAAATTCATAAAATCTCTCACTACAACGTAATAACATCTATTTCAAGTATGAAAAGAATAAAAATTAGTGATGGATGGCAAGACAAGACTTTCAAGATCTTGACATGATCTTGATTGTTCTCATTCTACTATTCAATACCTTCACTACATTGATATCATAACTGTAGAAGCTGTAGAAACATATTGTTTCTATAATTTGTATATAAATTTAAAAAAAATAATAAATCGATATGCAGTAGATAAAAAATCAAGACACACAATGGACTAATTGTGTACACTGTACTAATTCTTGATTCTAAGAATTCAATACAGAACAAATATTTCTGATTCTTGTCTTGAATCCATCACTAATAAAAATATAAAACTGCATTCCTCCAAAATGCGAAGAAATGAAATTACGAGGTCGGCCAGACCGGAAAGAAGAAGAGAATTCGTTCCAAAAATCGCAACGTCTCGCTAGGAAGATCGTGAAAAATGCTATTTTGTAGGTCGGAAAAGGGGGTTGGTTTATCCTTTTTTTGGAAGAAAAGGTGGAACGGGAGGGTTAGTGGAAACGGCGCCTCGGAGATTTTCGCAAATTTCGGGACGCGACGACAGTGGCGACGACGAGAAGAGGGTGAGAGAGAGAAAGGGTAGAGGGTGCAATAGAGGGAGGAGGGTAAGAGAGAGAGAGAGAGGGAAGGAAAGGAGTGTGGGTGCTGGCGGCGTTATGGCGGGCGCCGGGGGTGGCGCCGCGACGCTTTGGCGCCTTCGACGCCGAGACGCTTCACTGACGCTGCTGTGGCTCCATATACTCTCCTTCTCTCTCTTTCTTTCTCTCTCACACACATATAAACGAGTGTACAAGCATCCAAGTGTACTTCTTCGTCTCCGTACACGTAATGACGATTTCTGTTTCTACCACTAGCCACGTACACGCATGTTTCTCTCCTCTATCTCCTTCTCTCTTTACACGCGAATTCTATGCAGAATACAAATTCTAGACCGCGGAACACCTACCTCGAATCCATCCCGCGTTTCCTCTTTTTCTTCTTTAGTTTTCTACCACGCGAAGTAGACGAGAGGCTACTTCGAGAATTGGCCGAGGTTTTACGAGTATCTCGTAAAGCCTCCCGCCATTTTGGAGAACGATCGTACAAAGTTTCATTTTCTTCCATCTTTTCTTTCCCTTTTAGACAAGGTGAAATCGACACTCGCGAGATCATCCTTCGAAACCTGAACCACATACACGCTAACCTCTCGTAATGGAAGGATAGTGTCGGAGCATTGTTTAACTTCTATAATAACAAACGAGTTCTGATCAATAGAACGACAGCACGTTATATCGTGTAAGAGTGTGGAGATGAGACGATCGACGGATTAATTTTCGAGCCTAACGAAATGATTTCAAAGAGATAATAATTTATTCATGAGAACGTCGGCTACGTTCGGTGATGGTCATTCGGTATTTTAAAAATGTTAATGACGTGCGAAACGATCTATAGAAGAAGGTGATATGCGATGTCTTTTTGTGTGTGCGAACGTCGTAAAAGTGCACGCGCGTGATGTCTAATAAAGGCGAGAGAGGACCATAATGCGTAATCTTGTAATGGCTTTGTTGCACACGTATCTCCGTTATATGAGATTCATAACCGTCGTAAATTCGAGTCAATCGACGCATCCACCCTTCTTCTTCTTCTCGAAGAGCTTTCGAAAGGCGTGTATGGAAGGGTCGAAATCGTTTCGTTCGAGAGCATAAATCTTGTGATCGCGAAAAAAATGTTTGGTCCAGCTGGATGCTGCGACTGATTTGCTTAGAATTTGTTGATTCTTTTTTTAATAAAGTATTTTAGAATACTCTTAGGACGATTAATCATGTATTTGTTGTTACTGTAATCCTTCGTCGTGCGAACTCACGTTTATGCGAGAAATTTATTGACCGGAATTTCCTACGGAATATAATGAAATTCCAAGTGCGATGTGCGCACGAGACACCGCAGTATAAGGCATAGGCTCGGACGAATTTTAACTAGTTAAATGCCGTAGAGGTCACCGGTGACCGGTAGGCAATTTTTCATATTGTATTTTATATATGTTTATAAGTGTTATTTATCAGTATTTACGAGGTATAAAGTTTAATGTGAAAGATGTGCTTTTGTGACAGAAAAAGAATAGTAAATGTCATGGGTTTATGCAAAAATCAGTTAGACGTTCGATGTTGACTGTCACAGCGATTTTGCACAAACTCGGATGTCTATTTAATTTTGTTTGTAATTCTTCTTAGAATGATGATATAGAAGAGAATTTAACATCACATTTTGAATATTAAACCTTGATTATATTCGTGTAAATATTAATAAACGACACTTACAAACATTTCAAGTGCAACCTGATAAATCGAGTGCCAATCAGCGGTGCAGCAGTCAACATGTCAATAAATTATGGCATGATCGAGATAAATGACTATACAAACTCTGAACACCGAGTTAAAACATTTGATAACGTTGAATCAAATTTACAGGGTGTAACAATCCTCAAAGAAATTTCCAAAGGCATAGGTGATAGCCATTCGTAAAGGATATTTATGTAACAAAATCACGGATGAAAATCTGACAAAGCAAGGGAGAACATCTCCTCTGCACGGATTTCCCCGATATTGGCCGTGACACGTTTTCTCCCTGGCGTTGGTACTCTCGATTAGCGCGAGAGAAAGAGAGACGACGTTTGTGCGCGCGGTAAAATCTTTTAATAAGTCGAGCAAATACGGAGTCATTGTTATTTTTACGCGTGTGGGTCCATCGAGGTCTCCGCATCAGGAGAGAAACGTGGACTGTACTCTCGCTCTGAGTGAATAGCCATAAGGATAATCCATTAGACGCGTTGTAACCCAAAACTGCGCAAACAAGGGCGCTCTCGGATTAAATGTAACGGACGCACATTTATCCAAAAGGGAGGAGGGTTTTACGAACAATGAGCAACGGAGGAATCGGATAAGATGCGTAGAATTGACAGGTGTGTCTCGTTGATCGCAAAGTTGGTGAAAGATTTTTTCCATAAAATCAAATTTTTATTTTACAGGGAAAACTCTCAAAAGCAAACACGATATCGGACTTCTCTTTGATTCTGCACCATTTCCCGTCAAGTACGGACATCGAAAGTAAATAAAAGAAGAAGAGAGACCAATCACGGTAGCTTTTAAGAGTAAAGGATAAAACCTCACGACTGTTTCCACTTATCTCGAGGCTAGGCTTTGCGAACTCTCGAAGATCGAGCTTTTCGATGAATACCAAAGGGGAGGAGGAGTATCGGATTTCCTTGGTGAATGCACGTGCGTGCCTAGTCGATGATATATCGAGCCAAAGAGAAAATTCTATCGTTACGAAACGATAAAGCGAGTGTCTTCGACAATTACGAGGAAAATAGGTCTAATGGCATTAACATGCCCGATAGCTATCTCGCCACCGTAATTGTCACCCCATCTTCTTAGCGTCGCATGGAAAACATTATAACGATTCGGTAACGAGGCCGTTTGTTTCCTTTAAGAGGGTCGAAACCCGTCATGAGAACGAGACACGCTCCCCGCACCAAGGGCTGCCACAGAATTGGATAATTATTCGAAATTACTTTGATTATCCGAAGGAGAAAGCGAGAAGAGAAAAAAAAGTCTAAAGAGAAAAGTTGAACTAGACATGTCGATGCGACGATCTATCGGCTACTCCTAGTAATAAGAACAAAAATATAGTTTAAAATTATTTTCTTGATTGAAATTGCATGTGTTTGTTAATATTATTTAAATAATATCTAGTTGAAGGCATTCGTTCGCGCTAGGTCAGAAAATCAAGGCCGCAAGGAATGCTACCCGTCCTCTATCGCTCTGAACTCTGATCTTTGCGACCCTCCCAACAAATCCACGTGATATAACAAAATTCGACGGTTTCTTTTAGGAAAGAGAGAGGGGTATACATCGGCCGATGAAAGGAGGAATTTTCAGAAATCTCCATGAGGAGGTAAAGGAATCACAAGGTACGCGTTTAAGGGACAAAATTCGAAGAATCGCGAGGTGGAGACGTCATTGAACAATCTCGTAAGTAAGATCGATGGAACGAGAACCCTTCAAGAAATAAAGTAAAATAATGAGTCGAAAAATATCATAAACAAGGAATGACATTTGTATGATATTTGATACAAAGGTGACTCGAAATTGGAATATTATCAGAGACTCGAGCAACGTCTCTGTTGTCACGAAGTAGCTTCCACCTGTGGTAGATCGCTGCGGTAATATCGTTGAGTCACTTGACAAGGTCTAGATATCTTTGTCCATTCGCGTTAATATTATTGAATCGTTGTGGATTTGGTAGGAGATGTCCAATACTCCTTTGAAATTGAGTTGATAAGGTTATGGTAGACGGACCAACAAATAAATAATTCCTTGCTTGTTTCGATCGTTTAAAGAAATTCTGGAACTCATGTCCAGCCTCCAGTATGAAACAGTAACGAGTTGTAAAAAAAAACGGGATTCCGAAGTGTTAGGACGATTTAAAATACAAAAAGCTATTCCTAACGGAACCTTCAAGGGTACGCATTTGCGCAGCAACACTTTCTCACCCTCATTCTCTCTCTCTCGCACTCTGCCGCTATTTAACCTCTCACAGAGAGCCGTCTATTGATTTTCCCGGCTCCTATTGTTTTTGGCACGGCCGCTCGCGAAGGTTTGACCGAGCGAGCTTCCTCTACGGGAGATAAAGATGATGCCCGAAGATGAAGAAACGAGAAAGCCTGTGTCCTTCGTAAAGGAACTTCGATCTCGACCAATCAATTGGCGCGCTTCTTCACGGCGCGTGAATCACGTCTATTTTGGGAGACACCCGTTGTATGATATCTCCCTCGCTCTCTCAAACAATTCCCCCCACCCCTCCAGCTCAAACATCACCGTCTCTCTCGCGCACATAACCCAACACCGGATTCTAACCTTTTGAGGTTAGGGAAAACCTTGAGAGAACGCTCTCTCGCGTTTAAATCCAGTAAACTTTTTCTCGAATTTTCTTCGATTTAACTTCTATCAACGACGAGAATGTTATTCTTTTTTTATTTTAATTAAGGAAAGAAAAAAAAGAGAGAGAGGGAGAATGGTAGAGACGAAGGAACGTGCGGAAAGAAACGTCGCGAGCCGCAGCACGCCCAGTCCGTTCGAAATCGCGAGGAGATCAATAAAGATCGGGACGACGGGATACGTACTCTAGAATCTCGGGGAACACGCCGAAAAGAAATTCTCTTCTCCCTTTCCCTCTCTCTTTCTCGAGCTTTTGTTTCTACCACTCTCTTTCTTTTCTTATTTATTTCATTGTCTATATCTCTCTTCTATCCTCTCGTATGTGTTTTACTGTACTCACTCGTCTAATCCTCGTCCACTCGTAAACGCGCGAACAATCTCGTACTCTCAGCTTTCGTTGAAAATTAATTTGTCACTTGTCCGTGGCAGTACGACACGTCCGGCACGCTCTTACGACTCCGTTGCGATCCGCTTTCCATGCGTTCCGCTCGTCCAGGGACGCCCAGGGACGAAGATAGGCATATTATACTTTGGGTTCTCGTGGTACCCTTTTATTTTCTTGTTTATTTAATTTCTTCTTTCATTATTTTATTAACAATTACTCTATTGTTATAATTCTTTTAACGAATTTAAGAAAATTCATGTCTTTAACTGAGAACGTGAACACAGTTTTGATTAATAAATCGCCAAACTTGTCCCAAAATAGTCTCGAATTTGCATTTTCTTTAAAATCCCGACACGATTATTAATATTTTATTAATTTTTTGTAATATTATACAGATAGAGAGACTTTTCCTTATTTTCTTTTATTTTTCAAGCGCGCGAATCATAAATCACAGAGACATCGAGCCTCCATCGTTATCCCGCATGGCGCTGCTCTCGTCGCGCACTCTCCTGCTTCTATGCAAATAGCTAATCCAAACAAATAATGCTAAAAATAAAAAATCGTTTGTCCGCTCGTCATCACGACTGACACTCATATGCTTCGTTTCTCGGCAACAATTATTTTATACACGGTCTCGATTCTGGAGAATACTTAAGTCATTACGATACGTTCATTTCGTGAACGTTAATTAATTTACGATATTTATCATTTATTTAATACCCAAATTAAGTCGATAATATTTAAATCATTTCGAAAAGGTCCATTCTCTTTACGTCATTAAAAAAAAAATGTATAGACCAGTAACGCATGCGTCAATATTACCGCGAATTCGTTCGAAAGATTTTATCCTGAAAGTGATTGCATTAAAATTCATTGATGAATAATGAAAGGTACTCTGGGTGCCTCTTACTCGACACCGCGCACCTTAAAAGAGTCGTATAACGTGATACGATACTTCTCCGAAGTAATCTTTCAAGAAATGATCGGTAAAATGAAATTTGTATCGAATGATGTCTTTAAACAATTACTTTGTAGAAATTATGCTTATTTACAATAAAAAATAAATTAAATGAATGTTTGTACGAACGTTCTTTGCTGAAAATTTCAAAATAAATCTAGATTCACTATATACGAGTCAACGTATCTAAAATAAAAATATGATATTTCTGATTGTTAATTGAATTGACAATTTTATCAATTTGTTATTGATTAAAAAAGTTATTAAGATCGCAGAAACGATCTTACCGAAATGGGACGCGAGTAAACGAGCACGGATAAACACTGTTCCAGAAAGTAGGCGTGCGATAAATCGTACGCACTCTCTTCGCGAGATTCTCGGTGCCAGGACGACGGGCGGAGGTGGAATTAAGGTTGGACCAATGCCAGAATAGTCTTCCCAATTCAATTTCCAGTCATTTCGTGTGTTTTACCGTGCAATGAAAAACTTTGCACCGGAATCGCGCTCTACTTTACCGACGAAAGCTTTTCCACGAGGACCTTGAGATGGGGCAACCATCGGGGAAACCGGAACACAATTTTTTTGGAAAATGTTTTAATAATGCTGAGGATATATATTAAATAGGTTTCATCTGCATGATTATTAAATTTTCTCGGAAAAAATACAATTTTTTATAAAGGTCTTAGGTAATTTTTATTATTATAAATATATAATCACACATTATGTGTAGTATGATTAGATAGTACTATAGTGGAGACCGGGGCTAAAAGTCTCAGGGGCAAGTTGTTCCAGTCGTAGTTTTGGTATCTTAGGATGGAAGGAGAAACGCGTCCGGTGCATGGTGTACAGGTCTTAGCGAGTAAAAAAAAGTGTAGTGGTGGTCGTTGTGTTTAGTCTTCCTTGGTTACTTCGAGAGACGAATTTATATTTTGATAAGTTCAATTCTACTTTGGGTACATTACTTAAGCATCTCTAGGCACTAATAAAAATCGATTGCACACGAGTTCGCACATGTAATAGAAAGAGAATTTGGTCAGCTTCATTTCCTTGCCAGAATTTTTAAAAAACGCCTTGATCTGACTGAACTATTACCCGAGAAACAAACCTATGAAAATGGGGCAAGTTGTCTCACACGTCGAGGTAAGTTGTCCCGACAATGAGATCTGAGACAACTAGCCCCATCCTCTTTTTTGGCTGTAACGTTTGTTTTTATCATTAGTTTTCGACAGAATTCAGGTTTTTGTTCATGATGCAAACATCAGGATTTTTGTCAAAAATCGATGCATCTCGAATTTGCCCGATCAAATACTCGTTCGAAAGAGGAAAGTCTCTCATTTACGAATATGCAAGTCGCGTTTCGATAGGATGACTGGTTAAAAAGTTACAGCAATTTTTTTTTTCTCTTGAAAACGACCCATACTCCGACACTTAAAAAATTTATTTTTCGACACTCCGCAACGATATCGAAAAACGGACACCGGGACAGTATTCTGCATGCTTTCTTCTTTCTAAATCTTGATTCATACATCAGGATTTTTTGTCAAAAATCGATGCATCTCGAATTTGCCCGATCAAATATTCATTCGAAAGAGAAAAGTCTCCTCTTTACGAAAATGCAAGTCGCGTTTCGATAGGATGGCTGGTTGGAAAGATACAGCAGTTTTAAGCTTCAAAAAAACCCATACTCCGACACTTAAAATGTTAATTTCTCATCATTGCGTAACGATATCGAAAAACGGACAACGGAATATTATTCTGCATGCTTTTATCTTTAAAATGAGCCATTAAACATTGAAATCGGCGGTGGTGACCATTTTGGCAAAAATCATGATGCATAGGTCAGGATTTTTGTCAAAAATCGAAGTATCTCGAATTTGACCGATCAAGTACTCGTTCGAAAGGGGAAAGTCTCCTCTTTACGAATATGCAAGTCGCGTTTCGATAGAATGGCTGGTTCGAAAGCTACAGCAGTTTTAAGCTTGAAAACGACCTATATTCCGACACTTAAAAAATTAATTTCTCATCATTGCTTAGCGATATTGAAAAACGGTCAACGGAACATTAGTCTGCATGCTTTTATCTTCGAAATGAGCCATTAAACATTGAAATCGGCGTTGGTGACCATTTTGGCAAAAATCATGATGTATGCACAGGATTCGAAAGAGAAAAATCTCTACTTTACGAAAATGTAAGTCGCGTTTCGATAGGATGGCTGGTTCGAAAGATACAGCAGTTTTAAGCTTGAAAATGACCCATACTCCGACACTTAAAAGATTAATTTCTCATCATTGCTTAACGATATCGAAAAACGAACAACGACACAGTATTCTACATGCTTTCTTCTTTAAAATGGGACATTAAACATTGAAATCGGCGGTGGTGTCCATTTTCGCAAAAATCATGATGCATACATCAGGATTTTTCGTTGGAAACCTTGGAAAACTTGCCCCATGGCGTGAGACAACTTACCCCGCAGCGGGGCAAGTTGTCCCAAAAAACTCGTTTGCTTGAAATTGAAAAAAAAACGTGTTAAAAACTTCTCAATGCAAGCGGAAAGATTTCTATGTATTGCTAAGAAGTTGAAGTTTATGATGGTCCCCAAAAAATTCTAAAATATAAGCTACAGAAATCTGTAGAAACAAAAAACCTAAAATTGGGACAACTAGCCCCGGTCTCCCCTTTTATTATTAATAACGCATATATATCACACGTGGTCATTCATGACCATCATCAGCAACCTTCACGATCTCACTGAGAAAATAGCTGGTGGTCCCGATGGATAACTAGTGTGGCAGTCAATGTGTTAAGTGAAAGAAACATTTTAAAAAATTGTAATTTCTTTATTGTATTAATAAATAATGGAAAAGATACAAAGTAGTTCTCTATCTCCTTCCTCTTTCCCCATTTATTTTCTACCAACGATCATGACAAATCGAGGCAAAACTCGCGAGAATCAGATCAGCAGAGTACGTCACGTAGAAAATATACGAAATTAGTTCTCCTAGACGATTTTGGATGCGACGCTCGATTAGAGGAACGTTCTATTATCAGGACAATCGCGTATACCGATTCCTAGAAGTTCCCTTCTACAAAGGCACCAGCCAGCTACTGCGATATCAATCTAACTTGTCTGGTGATAAAATTTCGCAGAGAAATAATGGGAAAAGTTTCCTAGGGAGTAGAATTTCGTATGAACGTAGATATACGTGTGTGTAGGTATACCATGACGATAGTTGCGTCCACGATCGGAACAAAAGAGAGGGCAGACTTTTGTGAAAATGGATCGAAGTTATACACTTTGAGAGATAGAGAAAAGAATAGTCTGGAACTGGTTACGTATTTATTGCTATGGTGGAGCACGGTCTTCCCATTTCGTCCCAAAACGTGTAGATTTTTATCTGTCTGGTAGACTCTGAAGTGATTCATACATTTATTTGCATGAAAATGGAAGAAGATGAAGAGATTTGCTAGGAAGGAAGAGAAATAACAAGTCAAAGATAAGATACTTCATCGGGAAAGTACCAACTCGATTGGCTCCTGACATTTTTACGTTCAATCAATAGAAAGAGTCCTTGCTTATTATCCGTTGATTAATAAATTAATAAAATTTAACGACGAGTCTTAGAAGGAGTAGCAATTTGTTCGAAGATCGTTGAAGGACCAGGTTGAAAGTTTTCCACGAGAAAAAGAATTGATATCTCAAGATGAGAAGGAAGAAAAAGAAGGAAGATAGCAGCGGATAGGAGTAGATTTTATGGGGAAAGCTTCTGGGTGCTGAAACCAGTGGCTGCGTCGGCGGTGAGCATAAAAAAGGCAGCCGCCTCCCTCCAGTTACGACGTGTTTTGCCAAAAGCTGGGAATAAGCGTCGCGACGGCGCCAGGGGGTCTGGAGCCAACGTCCCAGGCTTTCGAGGCTCGTGTCAATTCCGTGCAGCTTCCATTCCCGGGATTCGTAGCTCAGCCACCACCCTCTTTTCTCTCTCTTCCTTATATACACCCCGTTTGCTGTTTCGACTTCTAGGCCTCCATTTTGATTCTAACAACGAGTAACCTTTTTGACGAACTTTCTAAGATTACAATTTTTTTTTCTAGTTTCTATATCTCCTAAACCTTTTTTTTTTTAATTGAATCCATTTTCTGCGATGAACAATTTTTTCCTCTTGTAAATATCAAAACTCTAAAATTATAAAATTAATTTGCATATATGATGGATATTGGAAAAGAGTAGTAAACGAATAAACCCTATCGAGAGATCGTAAGATTTTAGTACATCGAATAATCAAGGGAAAACCTATCGAGTAATAAATAAGAGATGGTGAAATACCTTCGAATCTTCTTCGTAAAATCCTTCGAAGATACATATTTCTCCTACCCCTATCTTCGCATAGATGATTTATGAGCGAGCTGACGTCATCTCGCGGACATAAATCCTCGAATACATTTCATTTCTTGAAGAGGTTTCGACCGTTCGTGAGTACGGGCCATCGCTCGAAGGAGACGTGTTTGCTCTTTCGGAAGTTGAGAGATGGAAATCTTGTTAGAGATATTAGAAATTATACGGAAGGATGTTACTGGTGGATGATCCATAACTTTCTGATAAATTGATCAATTACTTAAGTATATTACTTAATCATGAGTAGGTACCAAAGTATTAAAAAAAAAAAAATCATTTGTGAAAACGAAATTAAGAAGTATAGGCAGAAGTTATTACAGGTTTTAAAATATTCATGGAACAACTCGTGCAAAGAAAAGTGTTCTAAATTCTAAAAATAATTTTCTCCTTGTCCAATATTAAAAAAAAATTCTAGTCACGTGCCATCACGTAGGTACGAGATTTGCCCAATTTCCAAAGCATACTATACAGACTTGACTTTGCTTACGAATCTCGAAAAGGGACTAAAGATTATTCGTATTCAGATATTTCTACCTCATATAGTTTACGATTCTCTTCCCGGCGGAAGAAAGGGAAATAGATACATCGCGTGGCCCCAAGGCGAGGACAATGGGTCCAGCCCTTGCGAACGCAGTCGAGGATGATTTGACAAATTCTCGATCGTATGCACGAAGGGAGATGTGCTTTGCCACCGAGACTCCGAGAAACGGCGGAACGTAGCAGAAAAAATTGCCCGTGTCTAACGGCCGATGTCGATGGATCGTAAATTCGAAAGAAATTAACGAGCTACGGTGATCTTCTTGGTGATGGCATCGTTTTATCTTCGGTACGAAGGGATAAAGATTTCCTGAAAAATTCTTTACAAATACAGGGACTATCGAGCTATAATCTTGTATCGTTTTTTAAGGATTAATGTGTCAACTGCGTTTGACGAGTAAACGTGTCATATAAAAAAGGAAATTTAGTAGAATCGTCGTGTGAAAAAGAAATTATCATATGATAATATAAAATTTTAGTAACAAGTAAAAATGTCTTGGTTAACAGATTAACCCTCGCAGTAACACTCGAGGTCTGAAAGGTCTGAGAGCTGTGATAATAAATAATTTTTATTGCGTTCTAATAACTTAATTTTTCCTAAAAAATTATTGTAACTACCAATATTGTTGCGTTTCTCAAACTTTTTGAAGTCAGAGCGTATTTAAAATCCTACAAATAATTGTAGGCACACTAAATACAAATTTCTAAGAAATATGTTACAATAATTAAATCAAATATAGAAAAACTAACTTAAAAAAAAAAGAAATATAATAAAAAAATGAGTATGTCAAAGTATATTAAAACCCAGTACCCAATTTGACACAATCTTAACCATTTACCCCTTTATACAAAAATAACTCTATGATTTTATCTTCCACGATAAAAACACATAAATTGCACCCACTAATTGCAAAAGGAAGAGAATAATTAAATAAAGGAACAATCATGTATCCCCTACAGCATAGTGACTTGAAAAAAAGCAAGAGATTTCTAGAAGACACGCGCCGAAAGCATAATCCCGTCACTTGCGAGTCTCGCGAAGGACGAACTTCCGCCGGGAGAGAATCCGCGCGTGCCGCGTTGACAAATGGCAGTGCGATTCCCGATTTGTTCGAGCGGATATGACGACGCGGAATGGTATCGTTCGACGTTACAACCTTCCCCATCCCTCAGCAACCCTCTTTTTTCTCAACGCTCGGCGGTGACTGCACAATAACCGGCTTTCTCTCCCCTTTTGTGTCGTGCCCGTCGTCGTTCACGGTCCACCAACTTTTCAGGATTCCGTAGAATCATCCATATAGATACTTTCTATCTTTCTCTCTCTCTCTCTTGCATCTCGTCTTCCATAAAAAGAGGAAGACTACCGGAACCGGATACCGGATGCAAGAACGAGGGTGCAACCGGGGATAAAGTCGAGGAACCACCGTCGCAACGGGAGGCCGATTTTATCCTTACGGCGAACATTTATTTTCGCTGGTGAAGACAAAGTGCCGATTGATTTTTCTTACCCTACACGAGAGTAAAACAGGATATGAAAAAAAAAAGGAATTAGAGATTACGTCAAAGATTGTAACGAAGGTGAAGAAACGTAAGATGATATAGATTTATATAAAAAACCGGGAGAGGGGTTGATGTTTCTTGTAGAAAAAAAAAAAATTTCATATATCCACCGTATAATTTTATGTAACACCCGATGATTCTCTCGGGACTAATTAAATCAGTTCGAATAGCCTCACGGTTGTGTCTCATAGTCGTTAAAATTACAGTCTCGATTGAGCGCACGTGTCGTCCATAATTTGCCTCGTGAAATTAATCCCCTTGGATATCGCATGTGATAACGACACGAGGACTAGGTTCAAAGTGCCATAATCGTCAACTATAATGCATTAGGATTGTAATACATCCTCTCTAATTGTTACCACGAAACTGAAAACTACATTTTTATAGAAATAAACTGACAATTATTATCAAATGAATTATACACAATTTTATAACAAAAATTAGCTAAGTATCAATTATATATTTTATTAACACGTTCACACCGTGACAACCATTTAGTTTCTCATTGAAACTGTAATGGTCACGAATTAATACGAATATATATACAATAATTTATGATTACATATATAAAAATTTTATTATGATCACCCAAGATAAATAAACCCATGAAAAAAGGGACATAACCTACGTATAATTAAACAGGACCCATTATAAGAAAGGAATTACACTTTCGTTCCAAAAAATTTGGATGATTTTTACGACACATTCGTGACAGCAATAAAACGTTAGTTAACAAGCCCCAGGCTCGATGAAAATGCTTGGGTGATGCTCGTGAGCAATCCTGAGGGGTGTTAACTACGGTATACGGGGTAGTTAACTACCTCCGGCATTTAAATCGAGTCGAGAACATTTGGCCACGGCGTGCATTAGCTCTCGGCAGAGCGATCATGGATATGTGCGAAGGGATACAAACCTACCGGGTGTGGACTTAAGTAATGAATACGTCTCGAGGGGGTAGGAATATTAAATTACGCGTGTCCACGAGCATTTGCCCGTGACTACTATTCTACCACCTCCCGCGTGTCATCATCATCGTCAGGAGATGTAAAAATGTCCGTTCGTTTCGATGCAAAGGCTTTTCAAAAGAATTTTTCTGGGTGGCACGATATGGTTATTTATGGGGAACTTGGGTGATTGGGATAATTTTGGTAGAGATCATTTATGAAATATTTTGTTGGATTAAATATAATATTGATGAATGAGGTTTAGATGTTCCAAGAGCCCAGTTTATAAATGGTAGAGTGTTGTATAGATTTTGTTTCTATTGAATACATTATGTAAAATAATCTAATTATTTTATTTAGTAATTTCAAGTGCCTATTTTGATTTTCACCCCATCTAGATATACCAAATTTTCAATGTAAAATTGCTCAAGAGAATGTTCTACAATTCTTCATTGATTTTATTTTAACAAATTTAAGTTATACTAGAAAATTATCGAAGTGATAACTTTTAAGGTATAAAGAACAGAAAACTACATCGATAAAATAATTCACTAAGATTCTCCACTTTTCTGCGAACTCGAGTTTTCCTCCTATTCGCGAGTAATAAAATTTCAAAACTGTGCACTTAATCGAGAGAAAAGAAATTCGATGACACGATATATCGCATTTTTGGGAAGGCCGAAGTCCAATTTGTAAGATATATGATCTGGCCTAATAGCATAAGTTCCCCGAGCCGAGCACCCCATAAATACACGAAAACCACATAAACTGACCATCCTGAGTGTCCGACGGCGATTCATTCTCGAGGAAGATACTCTTTCGACCGCCCCCCACGTATGTACGAAGCTGGAAAGGCGTCTTCGCAAGGACAAAAGTTACTTACCCCTCGGATCTAGCAGACTACGCCCCGTGCGAGAGGGACTCGTTCAAGGGTTGACAGTTTCCAAAGGCCGGCCACCCCCGATGCGCGTAAATAAAGACCATCCTAGACGATAGATTATCGTTTAAGTGTTTGGAGGCTTCACCGTTAAGTGCTCGCGCTTGATTCCTCTTCCTTTTCTGTTCTTTTTCCACGTTCGATGATACTTTTGTTAATCTGTCAATAGATTGTTAGTATCATAAGTCAAGTAGATCGATCCTTCCAACGAGTACGGTTCAACGCTGAGCTGTTTAATACCTTACAATCCAATGTTGAGTCTGACCAGAGATCCAAATTTCGTAGAAAAAAATCTATTACTCAAAATTGAAAATAACTTATTGCATGAAAGTCAATTAACGTTATTGGTCAAAATTAAATTACTGGAGTATGTACCAAACTTCGGTCCAAACAAATTATTAGCAAAGAATGAAATTCTTAACATTCAAATTGAATATTTTTTTGTGAATAATTAATGATAAAGAATTAAAAAGGAAGATTGAAGAGACAAAAGAAACAACAGAGACTTCCATTAGGGTCGATGACGAGAGAACAATTAATAATAATTAAATTCGAATTCAACATCCCTTAGGACGACCCCTCTCACTGGAGCAAAAACATCGTTGATCTATGCTCGCTAAGAAAGATTACAAATGTCATCATCCCAGTAACATTTTTTTTTACGCGATATACATATTACTCGCTGGAGCTTTTGTTCTTTGCTCGGCGGACCTTGAAGTCGACGGTATGTCATGGTTTCCGTTTTGTTCTTTCAACAGTTTGTCTCTTTTTTTTATAAAGAAATTGTGGTGTCATCGTCATCAGAAAGGAATGACAATTATATCGAAACTTCATGAAGTTTATAAGAAACCTGCAACTGCACCCTGGAAGTTGCTATTAGAATATAAAAAATTATTTTATACCTTTGAAACCAATCGCAGCACTAGATACAAAAACATACAATTGCCTAAATTAACCAGAGTGATTAGTGATAATGTGTTATTAATCTCACATTCTATTTGCCCCGTAAGTTATTTCAGTTTATAAGTAGTTGCGTTTTGTTTTTTTTTTGCGTTTTATAAAATACTACTTAATATAATTGATCTGGTTGCACAAAGCAAAGACGAATACCAAATTATTAAAATTCATAAATTCAATGTTTTGCATAAAATAAACGATCTATAATCATAATCTACCAAAGAAATCAAATAAAGAGCAGGTCGAATAACTCGAATATCGAAGAAATTGAACGAGGGGTGTGTACCTATAATATGAATCACGCGAAGCCCCTAATAAATAAAATATATATACGTATCTAGACATTATATCATCTACAAGGGCGATAACACGAATCCGTACGGCCGCTAAAAGCCGGTGGACCCTTCCGAATATGACTTTCAATCGGTTGTTCGGTAAAGTGCGGGGCTTTTAATCAATCGAACTGGATGCACCCGACTTGGTAGAATTCGATCAACCAAATCGCTCGTAGAATTGCGTCCCCCGTGATCCTAAATCATCTCCTCCTTCTTCATGCGAATCCATCGCGACACACGACGAACGATTCGCGCATCCATTACAAAATAACCGCTCGTCCCCGTTCGAACGTAGCCGATAGACGTGGATGCAGTCAGGATAAACTATATATTTTGATTTGTCACAGTAATAGACGATACGCGTTTACGTATAACGAAAGGACACACGCCGTTTCGGGTATAGGACGATACCCTCCTATTGTGTCACCCTTATACACTCTATGAATCACTAGATACTATCCAGAATACTTTCGTCTAACTATTGGTAAGAGAATGAGGGAAGTAGTATATATTCGATCAAAATCTTATTAGGAGTTTAATGTGAAGATAACGAAGTCTAGATTTGGGATACCTACATTTTAGAGAGGTATTGTTAGTATTACAGGTAAAGTTTGTAATGTAGGTGGTGATATAATGGCTAGGTATTCTGTATAGTGGGAAGTATAAAATAAAATGTTAATAATTTCCACGGAATGTCAGTGAATGAAAGTGTTAATATAAGATATGAAACGAGTGGTTCTAATTCTATAATACTGAATCACTTATTTCTACAATCAGAACTTTTCTTTAAATTAAACCTCAGAGACGTTTTGTATAACAAACTTTGTTTTAACCAAGAGACAATTGTCAGGAAAACGTTCCAACCTACGTGAGTTAATGATAATGTGGAATTTTTACCTACTAACACCTACACTATGCACAAGAGTTGTAAAGAAGCTATTAGTTATGTTATATCTATTATTCTCATTGTTATCGACTGCGATCTATTGAGCAATTATTAACAGCGATCGAATAATTATCGACGGTGATCCAGAAGGTGTTAATACGCACTTTTTTTTTTCGTTTTGCGATTACTAGATCTTCATCCGGGTTCTTCATCATTTTGCATCTTATATATTAAACTACGTGAGTTAAAATAATATGAATCATTTCATTCCTTTTTTTTTTGGTGTGAAATAAGTATCTAGATTTTTTCACGACACATCTGACTAAACATTTTTATGCCCATATTGTTATTTACTCACGATTTTTCGAGATAAAAATACTTCCTACCTCTTTTTTTTTGTCACGTTGCACCTGTATCTACGTTTTTAGTTCCCACGCGTGGGAATTTTTTTCGGACGATTCGCGCCGATCTCTCGTGTTACGGGGTAGCTTGTTTGCACAGCAAAGTGCAGGTAATTTTTCCTTAAATCGTTATTACTTTAGCTTGAAAAGAACCCCTTTTATTTCCCGTCCATCGAGACTGCGTTTCCACTTCGTTGAGATAACAATCGCGATTTAGGTAAACATAAGACGTTTACGATGATGCGTGTCGTTCCGAGGAAAGTTAAAAAGGTATTTAAGATGGTGGATGAGGGATATAAAACTTGACGATTCTACGATTTTTATGTTTCCGTTTTGCCTAGACGAAATATAGGAGATAGGTTTTCATAATGTTTGATTTGAATAATTGTTATAAATGTATTGACAAATCTAAATGTGATAAATTATTGAAATGTACTCATTTTCTAAATAATATGCAGGTAAACCTAGTATAACACGAGAATTTGTAACTTTTAAGAAAATAAAACTATTAAAATGCAATTTTGCCTTTTGGAAAAAAAAGTCAAATAATATCGCATCTCGTACGAGCCACCGTGCTATACAGAAGTGAACTGTTTGTATAATACAATATACCGATTGTTAATTTTTTTTATATACTTTTCCTGCACGAAATTTATATTTATATCCCAGTTAATACCCATACTAATTTAGATTCAAGACATATAATTATATATCAACGGAGAAATCGTTGTTATGACCAGTGATGACGTTGGCGTCGTTTAAAACTGAAAAGACATTTCAGACGGCCATTTCGCCGAATTCTATCTATTAATTCGCGGAAGCATAGACGCGGTCCCGACAATTTTAATAACTCATACCTCCCGTATAACGTGCTCAGGAGTTGTATGACGCTCGTAAAACACTTTACAACTTTGCTTATAAAGAAAAAAACTTTCAACTACTAACTCACTGCGGAGATCAATAGCAGGTTCATTTTGATTGGCTCGAGTCCAGCCAATCGTCGTTGCACGACGAAGAAAGGGTGAGTTCCACGGATTCTGCGTCGTTCAGATACGTTCCAGATTGGTCGAGCTTTCACCAAAGGGGCTGTTACATTTTATTAAAGAAAGGCTCCATAAAAATGGACGATCCGCATCGGCTAAAAGCAACAATGCTTTTTCGCTTTTGCTTTTACCAACGAGCATATTTTCCATGTCGGAGAAAAAACATTTTTTTTATGACTATTATGAAATGCATTCTTCGTTTTAATCGAAGTACAATAAAAAATTGGTGTATGTATCGATAGTGAACGTTATTATCAGAGATTTGGTGAAATAGATGGTCTGAAAACGAAAGTTATTACATGAGAATAATTTCTGTAAGGAAAAGAACATTTTGTAAAAATTCTAACAAGGCTATGCTATTGCTTGATCCTTTAGCTTTCGAACTAGCCATCGTTTATTAAAATTAAGCAAGAATTACGATCGCGACATTATTTTGTTGCAAAAGTGAACAGTCAAAAATGTCCTCTAAAGATAGGCACCTACAAAAGTGAAATGATTTGGTTGAAAGAATGTCTTAACCGCGATCCTTGTCCGATTTTAATAATTAATAACTTGTTCAAAAGCTAAGAGATCAGGCTACAAGGTACTAATAATAGAATTTTCAAACAGTATTTAATTCATTACTCGAATTGCATTTGAAGTGTTTAAACGAGTTTTTCGAAATTAAAACATAAAAATATCAAATTTCTATTTTATCCATATTCTAAATTAATTATTAAGCTTTCGAATGAGCTATCAATGTTTCGAATGTTCTAAGGATTACGATCAGAAGATTAATTTGCGCGAAGATATACCGCGTATCCCTAAGATACGCACCTGTAAGAAGTACAATGTTTCGGTCTAACGCATGTCCCGATGGTAATCCTTGTTCGATTTGAATAAAGAATGGCTTGTTAGAAAGCCAAAAAATAAGACTACAAAAAGGCATGTTGATGAATGTTAAATTCAATGATCAAATAGAATATAAATGTATAACGATGCATTCAACATTGTTTTTTTTTTACTGCTTGCGTTTTTTTTGGTAAGCTTGGTAGTAATGGCATACATATTCTGCAGAGACTTTATTACCGACCGTGGGTGTCTTGTCCGTAGGACGCGGAGGCGTTGTTCGAAGTTACCTATCGTTGTGACCATCAGCACAGACGAGGTATAGAAACAGACTTAGCATCTTATGGGACTTCGTGGCCCATGTATTGAAATACCGATTGTGCGAAAATTGTCTTCTTACGCCCTCTACCATATGGAGCGGTGAATTTAGTAATCATATTCGACCCAATAATCGAAGTTGGTAACATTAATAGATCTGTTGCGATAAAGGATGAGAATCTCATCCCCCCTTGAAAATAATCCATATTTCGACACTTAAAATATTAATTTCTCATCATTGCGTAACGATATCGAAAAACGGACAACGGGACAGTATTCTGCATGCTTTCTTCTTTCTAAATCTTGATTCATACATCAGGATTTTTGTCAAAAATCGATGCATCTCGAACTTGCCCGATCAAATACTCGTTCGAAAGAGAAAAGTCTCTAATTTACGAATATGCAAGTCGCGTTTCGATAGGATGACTGGTTAAAAAGTTACAGCAGTTTAAAGCTTGAAAATGACCCATACTTCGACACTTAAAAGATTAATTTCTCATCATTGCTTAACGATATCGAAAAACGGACAACGGAACATTGTTCTGCATGATTTTATCTTTAAAATGAGCCATTAAACATTGAAATCGGCGGTGGTGACCATTTTGGCAAAAATCATGATGCATAGGTCAGGATTTTTGTCAAAAATCGAAGTATCTCGAATTTGCCCGATCAAATACTCGTTCGAAAGAGGAAAGTCTCTTCTTTACGAATATGCAAGTCGCGGTTCGATAGAATGGCTGGTTCGAAAGATACAGCAGTTTTAAGCTTGAAAACGACCCATACTCCGACACTTAAAAAATTAATATCTCATCATTGCGTAACGATATCAAAAAACGGACAACGGGACAGTATTCTGTATGCTTTCTTCTTTCTAAATCATTGATGCATACACCAGGATTTTTGTAAAAAATCGATGCATCTCGAATTTGCCCGATCAAATACTCGTTCGAAAGAGGAAAGTCTCTTCTTTACGATTATGCAAGTCGCGTTTCGATAGGATGGCTGGTTGGAAAGATACAGCAGTTTTAAGCTTGAAAACGACCCATACTCCGACACTTAAAAGATTAATTTCTCATCATTGCTTAACGATATCGAAAAACGGACAACGGAACATTATTCTACATGCTTTCTTCTTGAAAATGGGCTATTAAAACATTGAAATCGGCGGTGGTGTCCATTTTGGCCCGAAAAAAAACCAACGGCTTTTTGTTAAAAATCGATCACTATCTGCAATGAAGCTAATGCGGACATTCAATGGGACTTCGTGTCCTATGTTCTGAAATACCGATCGTGCGAAAAAGAAACAGACGTTTTCTTACGTTCTCTACGATATGGAGCGGCGTGTTCAGGAACCATATTCAACCGAATAGTCGAAGTCGGTATTATCAATATGTAGATAGAAAAAGATCTGTTGAGAACGTACCCCTACTATGTATCTATATATGTGTGATTGACTTTCTAAGGAAGAAATTTTGCTTAAAGAAGTTTCACTTTTCTTTTTTTCTATTTTATACCTCTTCTGTGGTATAGGCACATACCTGGCATCTTATGGAACTGCGTTCCCATACTGAGCAGGTGATAAAAAAAATATGAGCTGTTGAAAAAATACACATAATACATAATTAATTAAAAAATTTGCGTTGTAATTATCATGTAGCACCTGTAATAAATGAATCTGCTGAAATTCCTGAAAATATTAAAAGTTTAAGATAAATTATATCTTATAAATAGTCATGCCTTAAGTGTAATCATGCCTTATAATTAAACATGCCTTAAAGCTAAACATGCCTTAAAATTAAACGTGCTTTCAAACTAAACATGCCTTAAAATTAAACATGCAAGATAACCGATTATGGATTCGGTCTAACTACCAAAAATATGAATATATAAGTGCAAGACAGCCATTCGCTAGATATTATTTGCGATGGGATGTATATTATGTCAGACATGATATATATCACATCGAAAATAATATCCATTGCCCGGGTCCACCACGGGGAGGTTGCTGTTAGGGACCCACGAGCTACGGGGACTCTACTTTTATATGAAATACTAATTTTATATAATCATTTGAGATGCAATGAAATTAAATCTTTTATAAGATTTAGACAGAAATGTAAAAAAAAAAATAATCGCGTTTAATGCATTTTTTAACAACTTGATCAGAGTTGTAAAAGAGTGCAAGAAAAGCGACTGTAAACTCTAACCGCGTTATCTACCTACCCGCGGGGAGAACAAAATCTTTCTACGTTTCATGCAATTGAAGCGTAGAAAGGTTTCTGTCCTCCTGTATAAAACTGGAACACTTGTGAGCTGCAACAAGCAAATATTTATTATATTAACATAAATACGACAGATAGAAAATATAACATATAAGCACAAGCAATATAATAATTATAACACGATAATCGAAGAACATATCTGAAAATTATGTCATGTTAAAAGTAGTACCATGGAGTACCTGTAACAAATTAATCTGTTAAAATTCCTGAAAATATTAAAATTTTTGAATCAATTACATCTTATAAATAGCCATGTCTTAGGTCTAATCATCTCTTATAATTAAACATGCCTTATAATTAAAACATGCCTTAGAAGTAATCATGCCTTATAATTAAGACATGTAGCACCTGTAATAAATAAATATGTTAAAATTCCTGAAAATATAAAAATTTTAAGATAAATTACATCTTATAAGTGTCATGCCTTAGGTGTAACCATGCTTTATAATTAAAACATGCCTTAGAGGTAATCATGCCTTATAATTAAAACATGCCTTAGAGGTAATCATGCCTTATAATAAAACATGCCTTATAATTAAACATACGTTATAATTAAAACATGTAACACCTGTAATAAATAAATATGTTAAAATTCCTGAAAATATAAAAATTTTAAGATAAATTACATCTTATAAGTGTCATGCCTTAGGTGTAATCATGCCTTATAATTAAAACATGCCTTAGAGGTAATCATGCCTTATAATTAAAACATGCCTTATTGGTAATCATGCCTTATAATTAAAACATGCCTAATAGGTAATCATGCCTTATAATTAAACATGCATTATGATTAAAGATACCTTTCAATTATACATACACGATAACTGTTCGTGGATTCGGTCGTACTTCGAGAAATACGATCACTATAAAATTCTTTTTGAAAAGACATCTGAAAGATACCTGAAACAAATGATAACTTGAGAAGATGTTTGCAATTAAACATGTAAGATACCTGATCGTGGGTTTGGTTCTACTTTCAGAAATATGAACACTATAAAATTATTCTCGTAAAGACATCTGAAAGATACCTGAAACAAATGATAACTTTAGAAGATGCTTCGTAATTAAATATGTAAGATACCTGATTGTGGATTCGGTCATACTTCCAAAAATACAACCACTAAAAATTTGTTCTTAAAAAGATACCTGAAACAAATAATTAATGATATAATATTTAAATGATTAAATTGAGCATCATTGGAAGTAATTAGCCTCTGATGTGAAATATTTACATGAAAATATTCTGTATACAATTTTCTTAATAAATTTACCGTGTCCAACGTCATATTACCCGATGCACAAACAATTTCACATATTAATGTGACCATAACTCTATCGAGAAAAGATCTATACTTTATAAAATACATCATTCTCAAAGACCAAAAATGCAGAAATTTTAATTGGAGGTACGCAATTAAATGTAGCAATTATCTTTGCCACGATGTAAAAATATGATGTATAAAATTCTAATTGTACGTATTCGTATTTTCAAAGCATGCTGTTTTTAAAGTGCATATAAAATCATAAATTGGCACTTTGCATTGAAATAAAATTGTATAATTTTATTCTGCAAGTTTATTTATTAATTTCATTTATCTTAATGAACGCTTGATTAATGAATAGAAAAAAAAAATAGCAGCCAACAAAGGGCGCTTGTGTAAAACGCGAGCTGCCACCAAAGGGCGCTAAATGGTGCATTTATCCGTAATGCTCTGTGTCATATTCTCCATGTGCAATTATTTTATACGTTTCGAGACTCTAATTAATGACTTTACTTTTTATTTTTATTTAAAATGATGCAATTCTTCTATTATATTGAAATGAATTTAATTTAAATTGAAAATAAGAAATAATAAACTCTTTTGACTTTACTTAAATAAAAACTATTTTCATATTCGAAATAGAAATTAATGAAACTTTGACTTATATTGATCAGTTAAATATTATTTCGCGACCACGTTGCAAAATGGAGAATATGACGTGGAAAAAAGACTACCAATACTACAACAATTGAGTGACTGCGTGGTAAAAAAAGATGACAATTCATATTCAAAGTTCTGCATGCTCAGAAGTTTGAAATATGAATTATCATCGGTAGTTGCCCTCTTGAGCCACATTCTGTGGGGGCCTCTTCGGCATTTTGCCTCTTCTTTGCTTCGTGCCCTACTGCATGGGGCATTCCCTATTCCCGACGCAGGAAGATATACTTATTAAAAAATATCCATCGTTCTAAACGTGTGTTAACAGAGTTTAGCATATTAGAATGTTCACTGACTTAGAATCAGAGTCGTCCCTACAACAGCAATTAGAAAAACCCTACAACAACCCTAAAAACCTGAAACGAAAAAAAAACTCTTTACGTAGAAAATGCAACAGCTTTTTGATCGAGAGAACCTCTTCGTCGAAAAGCTGATTTTTCTACGCAAAGTTTCGAATCCGAATCACCGCCACGACCATTATAATATGCTAAACTCTGTATCACACATCATTTAGAACGACTTAAGGATATTTCCCAACATGCATTCTTACTGCGTTAAATCACTGCTTGCATTCCGTGATTTATTTAATTTTGCTTTTATAATAATCATGAATTGTAAATATTACTTGAAAAATAACTTGAAAAATAAATTGAAAGATAAAAGTAAAAAGTAACATGAATGTAACTTTAAAATGATTTTAAAGAACGGAAGCTATCCTAGCCCGTGGACGACCAGCGGAGTCATAGAGTCCGCCAATCGTGCACATTTACACGAGCACATTTAATCGAATGCCCCAGCAGTTTGATTATTCTAATCGATGAACCTGCTTACAAACTAAAATTAATACTTCGCACTTTGACGTTGAAATTATCGGATAAAAGAAATGAAATAAGTGTGATACTTTTAGTTTATAACACTTAAATTTGAAATTAATTTGATACATTTAAAAAATCGCGAATGTGCAAAGTATTAATACATCTTAAGAAACTAAGTATCGAACGATTCAAAAGTTTTGCCACTTAAATACGTCTCTACTTCGCAAGAAGTAGAGATACTCTTTCTTTCTCTAATAATTGCAAAATACTTATGAATGTTCGATACATTATAAAATGATACAGAATCGTCGCAAAATAAATTTACTATAGACATGATTGAAAAATATGATTTGCGACGATTCTGCTAATACCCGGAGGCGGGACTTTCCACTCCTGAGTGGAAATCACACCCTGCGCCTTTCCCGGCCCTACCTACTTAAAAACTAAATCACACACATACCAGAAACTCTACGTTACTTATATTATAGCCTACCTAGAACCTATATTTAAAATGATTAGTAAAAAAAGCAAAACTCATTCACACCAACACACTCACTCCACGATTCTCACACATTCCGCCAGGGTGCAAAAACCTACTCTAGGGAGGATACCCCGGGGCACCTCCGCCACCCTAGCTCAAACATTCTTTCTCATTCACAACACTAATGCGTACCTTTTTGCTGAAATCGACTGTCAAGTCTAGTGACCATTGCGTAATATATCAATTTAATTATTATCAAATACGACGCGAACAAAAAATATTTCAATCAAATATTAAGTATTTTTCAGAAAATACTCGTATGTATTAGTAGATGATCCTACTAATAGTATACGAGTATATTCTAATTATACATTTTCATATGTGTGACTCTATAATGACTCGACTTATACGCATTTAAGGATGCAGAACTGCACTTCGGTGTGCAGTTTTATTTTTCGCGTAACACCGACGCACAATCCACCACTACCACACACACAAGGTGGAATGTACGTCGTGCACGATACACTAGCCATTGACAGTCGCCACAAAAATACAAGAAAACCGTGCTAACCGATCTTTACCCATGCATGTAACACCTGGGCACATGCATAAGTAAAGATACAAGAGATAGCACGGGGGGGAAAGAAATAATATTAGTTTGATTAGAGCTGAAAATCCTGATCTAAAAAAATATTAGCTTATAACTAGGGCCTACGGACTGTGACTCTACAAGTCTCTTTCTCATTTTTCAAAAAAAGACTCTACTCGACTTAATTTTTCTGCAAAGCAAGGACTCGACTGAGACTTTTCCTTTTAATGCAATGACTCGACTTTTATATAGAAAGATTTTAAATTTTAATGTATATATTATTCAGCAAAACCCTCGGACGATCCCATCTTACAAGTGACTCCTTTAATCACGTAATTAAATCATGATATTGTGTCACTTGTAATCCGGTTTCTATCCGTCGCGAATTGTCTTCTTGTTCTTTATTAGTGCAAGTATATATTCTCGATAAAACTACGATAGTACAGCTTTATATTTATGAACACGACGCAAAGCATGTTCGACATATTACATGCTGTTTTGGCGAATTCGGATAATTAATATCCGAATTCTACGCTAATTTCGAACGGGATAAAGTGAATTAAAGCGTGAATAAAGTGAATCAAGTGAATTGCATACAAGCCTTGTAGATTTTTAGTCAAAATAATCAAGATTTCTGTATATTACAAATTTTCTAAATGAATTTAAAATGAATTTACAATATAAAAGATAGGATGGATCATGGATGGAAGATAGAGGGAAAAGCTACCACATAAGGGCCATTTGGTTAAAAAACCGACCCGTGGTAAATGCTGTGTTGAAACGTAAGCTATCGTATGAATTATACGTATATAAGGAACGACCCGTAGCAGTCTTGTGTTTGTTAGTAAAATACCACATAAGAGCCATTTTATATGCTCGTGGTAATGCTGTGTTTGTTAGTAAGTTACCACATAAAGGCCTAAAAAAAAACCGGCCGTGGTAATTCTGTGTTTTTTAATAAGCTACCACATGTGAATCGTACGTTTACAGACAACGACCCGGTGGCAATGCTCCGACTGTTACATTTTACCACATAAGAGCCGTTAAGCTCGTGGTACGTGCTGTGTTTCTAAGACTAGCTTAGTATCTACTACCACATAAGAGCCGTTAGGCCGTGGTAAGGCTGTGTTTGTTAGTTAAAAGCGACCACATAAGAGCCGTTTAAGAGCTCGTGGTCATGCTGTGTTGAGAGTCCACCGGGTCATTTTCGGCATTTTTGTGTCTGTAAACGATGACTCGTGGTAGCCTTGGGTAATGTGTTAGTTAGTTACCACATAAGAGCCGTGGTGAGCTCGTGGTAATGCTGTGTTACGACTACATACGGACCGTTCGATTTATAAACGATAATTCTGATAGCTACGTTATAGATTAGGTTAGTGTAGTGTGTTAGGTATAGGTATATTGGTATATAGGTATATAGGTATATAGGTATATAGGTATGTAGGTATAATGGTATATAGGTATATAGGTATATAGGTATAATGGTATATAGGCAGATAGGTATATAGAAGTGGATAAAAACCCCAATCTCAAGATATTAAACAATTTATATTCACTTTATAAATTTACTGAATTCTTGATTAATTTTAAATAAAAATCTACAAGCTTGATGCACGCGAATAAAACAAGAAGACCCTATCCTAACATAATAAAATCATATTCATAGAAAAAGAAAATGTACCACTCGCGAATAATTCCTCGAAAGGATTTATTCACGGTCACTCAATTGTAAAAAAAATCTACGTAAAAATACAACCGCTCACCCGTGCCGATTCGGACTTTTCGTCCTCGACATGGTTGGGTGCCGGAGGAACTTTAAAAATTTTACTCACCATCTGTAACAAAAAATGGAACAAGCACATAAATTATCTGTTTATAATATTGAAAAATGGTTAAAATAATTCACTTGAATCTTTTAATTTAATAAATGGAAAGACACGACTACTTACATTAAACGATGTAAATCCGTGCGGCGGGGTAGTAGGTCGAACATCTGCTTGATAAGGTGGGTCCTTCATTGATTATCCATCTGTAACAAAAAATGGAACAAGCACATAAGTTATCTGTTCATAATGTTAGAAAATGGTTAAAATATTTCATTTAAATCTTTTAATTTAATAAATGGAAAGACACGACTACTTACATTATACATTTTAAATCCAAGGCATCGTGGGTAGTAGGTCGCTTGGATTACGACGGAGCTTCCAGCCTCCTGGGTGTGCCTCGCGTGTAATTTTAATAATGACTCTACTTACGCGGCGAACAAAATTATTTTTGACAAGAAATCGATTTTCTTGTGTAGTGAAGCTAACGCGACCGAAATAATTTAATACGGCGAACAACACTGACTCTAATTTTCGCACGAACCGAATGCACGCGACGAGCCGAACGCGCGCGACCGATGCGGCTCGAACGAATTACGGACTCGAGGACCGAATTACAAGTGGTCGAATCGGACGCGCGCGACCGAACCGATCCGACCGAATTGCGAAAAGGTAGGAAGGGTAAGGAAAATAAAACACGTACACATTTTTTTTAATTATCTTTTTGTTTTAACCAAGCGTTCATTAAGATAAGTTAGTTAAGTTATATGAATTTAATAAAAATGATATGAAATTATGAGCAGGATGCTTTGAAATTAGGAATATGTACCACGATTGCCATATAAATTTATTGTGAATGAAATGAATTAAAGGATTCAACTGCGTACCTCGAAACTCTATCTCTAAATAATATTTTTATTAAAATGCAAATTGTTTTTAAAATTGAAAACTATTGAATTGAAGTATAGATTTAATCGCGATAGAGGAATGGTCACGTTAATATGCTATTGTTTAAATACCTATATACGAAATATAGGCACAGCATACTTGTAAGATGAGGGAAGAAACGGTGAAATGAATAAAGGAATAAATTAATGAAAGGAATGAATTTTAAAAAGAAGATCAAAGGCTAATTACTTCCGATAACGCGTTAGTGCAAGGCAGCCAATTCGCTAGATATTATTTGCAATGGAATGCATATTATGTTAGACATGATATGCATTACATAGAAAATAATATCCATTGCCCGGGTCCACCACGTGGAGGTTGCTGCTAGGGACCCATCTCAGATAATTTTAGAAGTTAAATTATATTAGAATTATGTACTATTGTAAAATAATATATTATACATTGTGTAATAATAATATACAATAATAAATTTAATGTATTATACTGTAAAATTTATAGCGTTATTTAGAAGCAATGATTTAGACGATAAATTAGAATTTATAATAACGGAGATGTGAACGTTATGAAAGACTACGACGGAATGAGCTTCTGCCCTCACGCAAGGTTGAACGCGCTCGATCTTTATTTACTCGCGCTTATTTCTCTTAACGTCTTTGTAATATTCTTTCAATAATTAAACGTTTAAGAATTCACGTTGAAGAATTTATCGACTTAGTAATATTAATTAAATGTATTATATAATAATAAAATTTATAATGTTATTTAGAAGCAATGATTTAGACGAAGAATTAGAGTTTATAATAATGGAGATGTGAACGGTATGAAAGACTACGACGGAATGAGCTTCTGCCGCTTGTTGACCCTTGCGCAAGGTTGAACGCGTTCGATCTTTATTTACTCGCGCTTATTTCATTTAACGTCTCTGTAATATTCTTTCAATAAGTAAAACGTTTAAGAATTCACGTTGAAGAATTTATCGATTTAGTAATATTAATTAAATGTATTATATAATAATAAAATTTATAATGTTATTTAGAAGCAATGATTTAGACGATGTATTCGAATTTATAATAACGGAGATGTGAACGGTATGAAAGACTACGACGGAATGAGCTTCTGCCGCTTGTTGACCCTTGCGCAAGGTTGAACGCGCTCGATCTTTATTTACTCGCGCTTATTTCATTTTACGTCTTTGTAATATTCTTTCAATAATTAAACGTTTAAGAATTCACGTTGATGAATTTATCGACTTAATAATATTAATTAAATGTATTATATAAGAATAAAATTTATAGTGTTATTTAGAAGTAATGATTTAGACGATGTATTCGGATTTATAATAATGGAGATGTGTACGCTATGAAAGACTACGACGGAATGAGCGTCTACCGCTCTATGACCCCCGCGCAAGGTTGAACGCGCTCGATCTTTGTTTACTCGTGCTTATTTCGTTCAACAGCTTTGTAATATTCTTTCAATAAGTAAAATATTTAAGAATTCACGTTAAACAATATATCGATTCAGTAATATTAATAAAATGTATTATATAATAATAAAATTTATAACGTTATTTAGAAGCAATGATTTAGACGATCAGATACTAATTTACTGTAGTAAATGTAGTATTCTGCATGCTTTCTTCTTTAAAATGAGGCACCAAACATTACCCTGAACCGATAGAGTCGCATGCGACACTAAAATGGTAATGGGGCTACGTAGCCCTCGGACCGTGGGATAGAAATTTACATTGCATAGATTTTAGAATTAATAGCTTTTAACAAGACGACAAATATTTAAACTTATTTTTGCAAAATCTCTATGAGAATCCACGATTGTTCTGAATTATCAATTATTAAAACTTTTAGTTACAAATTAAATTTATAATTTTAATACGAAGAGTAACGACGAATGATTTAGGAGGATTGTAATGGAATTGTTAACATTCGAGGGATTAATATAAAATGACATGTCGTATTCGTTTGCAATGATGTCATTCTTATTTTGAATTTATCTTCTAAAAAGTGTATGTACATACAACTCATACAATCAGCTGTTTTTACAATTGCAATTGTTTCCTCTGATCAGCATTCATACTTACTTTAACTTATACTTTATGAACGTTTAATCTTACTAAAATGACTAAACTTTAATGAATTTCATTATTTATAATTTGTTAGCTAAATTTCAGCTTATCGATTAAAAATTGAACTAAACGATCAAAAACATAGGATTTAAAACCTAATGTAGCTCGGTAATGAATCTTTCGCCGCCATCGAACGATTCGTTAATACATTCCAGATTATCGTTACACCCCGTTAATATGGCTTAATTTACTAGGAAGAAAAATACTCGTGTTAAAAGATTTAAAATTTCTCATAGCGTTTAGCGGTTTCACGTATTAAAAATCGACGTCCCATCCGGAGACATCATCTGGGGGTGCTGGATCGGAATCTGGTGGGTACTCGTCAAAGTTGGACGTATCATTGGGAGATCGTACACGCGGTTTTATAGGTGGCTCTAGTGTCCGTAGTCGCAGGCCTTCCCAATTAAAGCCATCGAACCATCTAAAATTAAAATAATGAGCATAATTAGAATCGAGTTAATTAAAGTATATTGAAATACTTTATACGGTTGTTAACAATGCTTACTTGTGCTTTTGTATTTCGCTAATGCCTCCTTTTTGATAACCAAGTCGTTCTGCCGGATTATCCCTGAGAGAAATGCAAAGATTCATATCCTCACGATTCATGTAACAACATTTTATATAAAATATCATTTTGCACTCGAAGTACTCCGCACAGACAGTTCCAAAGTTTGTCGTTGTACACAAAGTGTGTCTCTCAGGAGCACCAATCATTTAATGTATTGAATATCAATCTATTTGAATTTTAAATCAAACTTTATTTGCATGAGATTTCATGTTTCATTGATTTCAATATTTGGTCGTTGATTTGACCGATAAAATCAATAAAATTTACTATTCACCATAGCAAAAAGTGTTATGGCAAAAGCATTGTTTCGAGATAGCAGTGACGATAAATTTACTATAAACGAATATTAAAGTGATTTAAAAAATGATTGTTTTATTTACATTTACAAAATGTTCATATAATAATTAAAAATATATTGCTTTTTAAATTTTACATACACATTTTGTCTTCAAATAAATCACATATTACATAGCTAGACATAGCCAAAAATGACCGAGTTGTTTAAAGCTTTAGCCGATAAAAAGTTCGAGTGCAAAAGGATATAATATTCGTACGACGATTACCTGCACAGTTTTTTAATAAGAACTGCGGCATTTCGTGCTATGCTCTTCGGAAAGTCGATAGTGTCAATGCCTTTAAGAATGATGTTATACGTCTTCATTGGATCAGCGCCGGTGAAGGGCGGCGCTCCTGTGAGAAGTTCAAACATAAGGACGCCTAAGGACCAATAGTCAGCACTTATGTCATGACCTTTATTTAGGATCACTTCCGGTGCCACGTATTCCGGTGTACCACAGAAGGTCCATGTTTTCTTCCCATGATCCAATCTCTTGGCAAATCCAAAATCAACGACTTTCACGTATCTAGAAGAATTATAACGATCACAATCAGAGTCTATATTTCTAAAGAACCCTATAACGGTATAGAATACGAGAGTTTGGTGAAAGTAACTACTTTGACAGCGATTAACTATCACCGACACGAATCGGTAGATGCTGTTTCATTTTATAGCCTGTCTTTAAAGTCGACACCTTCACCGTGTCAACTAGACTTTCTCTCTAGCAAAGGAGAAAAGATTCCTGAGTTTGGCTTACCCGTAATTATCAAGAAGAAGATTCTCCGGCTTGAGATCACGATAAATAATATTCCGCGAGTGCAAGTAATCGAAGGCCTCGACAACGCAGGCTGTGTAAAATCTTGTCGTGGGATCATCGAAGTGTCCCTTATCTCTGAGAACGGTCCAGAGCTCTCCTCCCAAGCAGACTTCCATTAACATGTATAAGTATTTGTCGTCTTTGAAGGTCTTGTAAAGCTTGACGATAAAATTGCAATCGGTCTCGCTCATTATTCGTTTTTCCGACATGATGTGCTGTTGCTGTCGGGTCTCGACGATCTGAGCCTTTTTCATTTGTTTCAAAGCAAAAGCTCGGGTATCGTCGTCACCAATTTGGACTAATTCGACTCGGCCAAAACCACCAACACCGAGTGTGGCGATTCGTCGCAGATTTTGGAGCTGAACGTTTCGGAATTCATCGTCCAACCTAAAGTAAGAACATTGATTTTATTATTTTTTACGTGACTCATGTTTACTATTATAATTCATTAAATGTTTAACATATTAACCAGGTATACAGATCTGGACTATCAGACACTTACTATTCGCCACGCAAGATTTACTTTCCTAAGTGTAAGCGTGGAACAATAATGATTTCGATCGTTATAAAGTTATAAAAATTGTAAGAAAATATATTTAAGAAATATAAAAAGCCAGAGGCACGTGAGCTGACCTTCGTCGTTCAACGAATTCATCTTCGTATCGCGTCCGTATCTCGTCCAAAGGAGAGATCAATTGGTTGAATGTTTCACGGTCTATGACTAAACACGTGACACCGTCAAGATCGTTGGCTATGATGTTCGCAGTTCGTAGATCGTCTCTGTAAATTGAAAGAAGCGTTAAAGAATAATTGCATATTATTAAGATATACGATGAATAATAAATGTCGAACGGTATTTACCCCTGCAGGGCTTTTTCACCGAAGAAATCGCCTCTTCGTAACGTTCTGATGTATTTCTCCTCGGTGGTATCGGGTTGCTTTATGGTTACGCGTACTTGTCCTTTGCTAATAATAAAGAAAGTGTCACCTCTGGCACCTTGTCTGACGATATAATCCCCGTTGTTGTAGGTAGTCTAGAAAAATCATTTTAATTAGAACAGGTAAAAAGAATAAAAATGTGAATTGCAATTTAAAAATACACTTACTTCTTCTAAAACATCAGTTATCTTCGTTAAAGCTTCATCTGGTAAGTCTTTAAAAATAGGTACGCTGAAAAAGAAGAAAGAGGAATGATAGAGATATTTTTAACGACGATGAAAAATTACCGACATACCTTTTTAAGAATTCCGTGTATTCCGCTTGCTTCGTCAGCCCCGTCCTCATCATAATCGTCTGGAAACTCTGACGATCGATCGCCCATAGTTTACAATCTACCGCTGCAGTTATCGTTGCAGTTCTTTTGCAATTATACAGAATCGCCAATTCGCCCAGGACTTTGCCTGGCGTCAGGTTGCTAAGATATTTTCCATCTCTCGACACTTCGACTTTACCCTCTGCGAACAGATAATAAAATAGTTTTAATAATGTCATTAATGATTGATCAATAAAATATTGATTTTTTTCCTTTTTATATACATATATTTTTTTATATCGTATGCTATTTATTCAATTCACGTTATTTATATTGCATTTACACGCGAAGGATAAACGTTACGAAATTTTTCTTTGATTCGCCTACTTGTAACTCGAACATATTTCTTTCACAACTTAATGAGCAATAATGAAAAAAAATGGCACAACGTTAGAATTATGTCGTTTTGGATGCCACAGTCTAATACAAAGGATTATAAACTGCAGAAACTTTCAAAATATCTTATTAAAAAATAGGGAAAGCAACAATAAAATATCGTTAGAAACGAATATATTTATTTCTTCTCGATTTGCATGCAAGTCGAGCGACTTAACCAAAGTAAAAGTCGAAAGTCCAGTGGCATTTCGAGTGGAATATATTATGATCGGTCGTTCGTCCGTCAACTGGTAGGTATATACCTATTCGGATAAGCTCGATAAAAATTTGCGGAGAGCAAGTAGCAAAAGGTTAATTACAAAACGTTCGCGACTACGATCGACGGTCTTAATTAACGTAGGAGAAGATGCGGAACTCTTTTTTCCTTTTTAGTGCAACAGAACGGACAGTGTACGAAGCGTATCTTCGAGTACCAATCTTTGGCACTAACAATGGGCCCATTCAGGAACGCATCCGGTACCTGTACGAGTTTCTGCTCACGTTAGAGAGGCTCGTCGCATTGTATGCGATGAAATGCTGGCTATTAAGAGGACGATTAACTAATTTGTACCATTATTAGTTAGCTATATCGGATCTATAAAATGAGATAGGATAAATGAGCATGTTAATGTCTCTAAAGAACTTTCATTTTTAATTAAAAGAAATTAACCTACTTCATCGCAATTCATTCGCTAAATCGATTAACTCTATTTATTATTCAACCGTCATACAAATTGTGCTCATTTAATAGTGCCTAATTATTAAGAAAATATAATTTAAATATGAAAAATTAAATATCGATCGATAGCTTTGGCAAAAATAATATTTAAAGTGGAGTTAACAGTTTTGACCTATAAACGGCTCGATTATTGATTACTACACAGTGTCATATAAAAATATTAATACGATCTATGGTATTTCCCGGATGACATTCTAAATACAGTGACCAGACCAGTCTCTTAGATATTTTCTAATAACACGAAACCATGATACATATAGCCTTGCCGCTCTCGTAATCTGACGTCAGGTAAAAGAAGTCGAAGCCTGTAAATGACTCATCGAAAATACGCTACCTAGTGTACGGGTTTTACTTTCACTCGATTGAAAATTCTATGTGGACGTGGTTATGTCGACCTTCTGGCGCGCTTCTCGAACTCCGAAAAACGTTCTCCTTCGTTCGCACGAGTTCAAAGACAAAGGTAATTTACGAGCATGTTAAAATCAAAAAGCGAGATCTCGATGCACTTCGTTTCGATAACAACGAGACGTAATTGCGCGCGTGCTCGTGGCTTTCTTTGCCTTCCTGATTTTTAAGAATCGTGAACATTAATGTCTAAACTGGAGTCAATTTTATAAATAATTTTTTTCAGAATAAACATGTAAGAATTTACTATATCTCTAAATTGCACACTTCTTATGACCTATGGTTATATTCTCGTGAATATTGATAAACAATATTAGTAAACATTTCAAACGCAATACGACAAATCGAGTGCCGATCACCGGTGACCTTCACGGCATTCGACGTGTTACCAAACATAATCTCTTAAGAGAATAAATGATGTAATCGTTGTAATCTTTCCAAATTATAAATAATTCGTAATTGATTTATCATTACTGAGTTAATAGGTCGTTGTTAATGATTTGAGGAATAATGGGACTCGTGATTTCGTGTTTTACCAACGTCGCAATCTCCTCTTTCCGAAGGTCTCAAAATATTGAAGCATTTTTCCCGAAAATAGGAAGAACGAGAGATCGAGGAAGTCGTCGGTGTTGTACCGTGCGAAAGACTGCGAGTTTAAACGTTTTTGCTGGTAGATAACAAGCTTTACCGTTTTACTCGTTTCACGGATGTTGTACGGCGCTGGCCGTAACGTTTGTTCTTTGGAAGATGCGAAGCGATCGCAGACGAGTCGTCTCGAGTAATTACGAGACTCCTCGTTGAACAAAGTTAAATAAATTAATTGAAAATTAGAATTTTGTACAAATTTTACTGTTCTGATTATATTAAAATGTTTATTATTATAAGTAAATAATCAGTATGTCTAGATAAAACTAGACGAGTGATCGTCAACGTGTTAATAAACTTTTTTATAGACTATTACAAAATAGTCATCGTAACTATGATATAATAAGCAGAAAAAAAAAAGTAAAGCAAGAGAAAGGGAAGGAAGTAGGCTCGAATGATCACGTTCGAAATCCCATTTTTCATCGACCGACAGGATTCGCGCGTTAGCGGGACAACGCGTTCGGTAAAAAGACGGAAAGAGATGGAAAAGATCGAGAAATAAAGAGAGAGAAGGGTATAGTCCACGGCCGCATTGTCCCGCAAGCGTTGCTTTCACTTCCTCGCATATAATGTATCCTACCAAAGTCACGCAAAGTCCTCGAACCGGTTTCCAATCGATCCGAACGTTCGGATGTGTCGTATTTCTCTATCTCTTGTCTTTATACCTCGAGTCTCTCGCAGTTAAATTTGAGGAACGTCAAATGTCTTCTGTGTGATGATAAGACACGGTCGTCTTGCGTCATGAGATTGATGATGGGAAAGGAAAAGTAGTAACTCTATTATTTAATCGTTCAATTATGTTTTCTTGTCATAGATGTCGTTAAAAGAAGATAAATGAGATTAAGTGAACTGAAATGAAATTTTAATAACACGATATTTTTTGGTCAATCTTGGAAAATATTCGAGAAATGTAGACGACGATGACAAGATTTTTCTATAGGAAAAAGATGCTGCTCGCTGTAGCAGTTTTACGTAATCGAGTAGGAGTACGATATCGTGAGAGTAAACAAAATTTCGAGATATCTCTATCTTTCGAGCCTATCGCTCGCAGTAGTTCACTGCTTCGAGCAACGCACCCCTGATGCGTAAAGTGATTCTTCTACTTGAATTTGTGTCATTTAAAATGAAAATAAATCAAATGAATTTTTATGTCAGTATTTAATCAATTGCATGAATAAGAATAAATTATGATCCTAGTCTTTCTAATTCAAAGATTAGAATTCTATTATTCAATTTCCACGATCGTGACATAATTAAATCCAATAAATCAACATTGCGATAATGCTAATTGATTTCATTGGTCGGCGAGAACAAAAAGGTGGTATAATTAGAATCAGAGGAAGAAGAGAAAGGAAGAGACTCGGAAACAAACGAGTTTAGAAGGGGGATGTACTTAGCAGCCATTCGTTTGCCTACTTATCCTCTACTATCTCGTTTCGTAACTTTCTGACACGATTATACGCGGCCGCCACCGTGATCTCGGTTTGCGCACTTGTCCCAGTTTTAATACCGCTTCTCGTCGTCTCTTGCGAAACAGGGATTCTCATTTCGTCCAGGAAACGAGCCAAGCAGACCCTCTCTCGTAGATCATCTTTGAAGATGGCTTTCGAATCTTATAATGAAAAAAATATCTACTTTCTATTGGACTCGTTCCTTCGGTATGCGGGACGATAAACGTGGGAGGACTTCTTGACATTTTTTATTAAGCTGTTATTCACTGTGACTTGTAAACGACCATGGCTTGGAAATTTATTAAATATTTATTATTAACTTTGTACTGGTCATCAATTCTAAAAGAGAAGATATTTTATCCAAGTACCTACCTACTCAAATAACGGTCATCGATACACATTATCAATTAATAAGAACTACTCTATAAAATAACTCGTTTCATTCGGTAACTACCGGTTGTATTAAGAAACGTTTCAAACGAATACAAAATTTAAAAAAAAATCAAATTGCTTCCGTTTGGAGTCTTTTAAATGCAACATAATTCCTTTAACTATATAGTATACATATTAATTTCTTATATCAAACCACAAAATACTCTTAGTACCTTTTGGAATTAGAAAAGCAACCAGGACGATGTTAATGGATCGACTATATACAAGTACATACATATGTACATGTAGCAATGTATCTACCCGCGCAGCGTGAATCACGAAAGAGGAGAGAAATCACGAAACGATAAAACTCAACTTGTAGCCGGCGAGACCGGATCGTGCGAAAGCTTTTAACTCGCGACCCGTTCGAAAGCGCGCTGCTCGGCTTGCCAGCTTACATGACATTTCTTTAAGTGCCACGCGACTTACGTTAGTCCACTGTTCGACTACGATAGTTCTAGTGAATCAATTACGAAACGTTAAGCGTAACCTTTTTCTGACTTACGAAATTCGTTCGAGTAACAAAGGAAACTTATTCGAACTTTTTTTTATTTTTAAAGCAAAAATCATTAAGTACAGGTTTATGTCTTTTAATCCTTTATGTATATGTATCCGTATATGTTTTTTTTTTCTCGATTTTTTTAATAATAAAGATAATTTTATAGAAATTTACTATCAATTTTGTTTATTCAATATTAGTTATTAAATAATAAAAAATAGCATGCTTTTGTTTAAGTATTTGTCGAATAAATAAACGTGATGAGAATAAGTAGGTACGCATTTAACGTCATTATAAATAAAATTGCAATTTATGATAACAAATTAATGTGTGTCTCTTGAAATGAAATGTTCCAAGTAATGCAAACCTCACCGAGCTCTAAATGTTAGGAATACATTTGTGTAATACAGTTTCTATTCATAGAAATTGCATGTAATATTGAAAATTATTGGCTTTCGAGAAATAAGAGAAAAAAAGATCGATTACGAAAGAAAAACGCGATGCGAAACTTTCGTTTCTCTCGAATATTACGAAATATCAACGCGATCGTCGTTTAAAAGGTAGGTCGATTATTTCGCGACGGGGTAGAAGTTTCTTCATCTTCATCTTATTTTCTAAAACTAAAGTCGAGAGTCAAACTACTCGTCAATTCGTATCGGTCTCGATCAGCTTTTCACTCGAAGAGAAGCGTGCGCGCGTTGCGAGGCAAAATAATTGCGGGTACCCGTATAAGTATAATTTTGCGAGTCGAGTTTGTGCATAGGAGGAATAAGGAAAGTTTTCCGCGAAAGTATTCACGATTGACGAGAAAAGTTTTCCTGTTTCCTTGTAATTGAATTTCTCTATCATTTCGTTCTATTTTAAGACAATCGTATAAATACGACCCTTTCTCTTACCAAATCGATTAGCTCCTCAAAACAAAAGAGAATTGATAAAATTCTAAACATAATCATTAGAAAAATTTATGTTCAATATAAAAAATTAAGCATCGATTAAGTGCCTGGCACTAAAAGTTTAAAAAATCCTATAAGTGAAGTAAGACTAATATATTCCCCGGAATGATTAAAAAATTTGTGAAAAGTTAAATCGGTAAAAGTCTAACTTAAAACTCGACAAATTTAGGTATCCAGGAATTCCAAAAATGATTCTCGATCTCGTTCGTAACCATTTACAGAAGTAGCCTAAACCTCACCTCATTTTTTATCTCTCAAGACTTTCTTAGCGTGTCGTAAAAAGGTAGTAGTTAGGAAAATGACGTTGTATATCTCTTTCCCCAGTTCTTCGGAAAGGAGTTCATTAACGATGTAACGTCCTAGACCTAGAGTATCGAACGAAAGAAAAAGTTATCATCTCGAGGTACTCGTTACGTGCCTGCTCATTAATTCCCAATAAACCTCTCATAAATTGAAAGTGAATTTGGTAATAAAAATGCAATTCTCTTTTGTAATCGATTATTACATATTACCCAAGTTATTCACCTGTATTACTCATCTCTTTTTTTTCTCTCAACCTGCCTAGTCATTCTTGCAACGAACACCTATTTCATCTATCTCTCTTAGAATCATAACCTTGACGATCTGTGGGTCGCGAGGTAACAGGAATTTTTACGACCTGCTGGCGATCCAAAAGATCTGACAGATGTACGGAAAAAGAGCAAGAAAGAAGATGGAAGAACGCCGGCCGGCGTGCTATACCTGACCCGACCTCGCCAAGCGAGTATATAGCGAGGGACGAAGCCAACGAACGAACGAGATAAAGAGAGAAAGAGAGAGATTCTTTCGAGGTCCATCCGGTTCGAGTACGTAGAGTCGCTGCACTGTGAGACTGGTTGGCTGTTTTATTCGTACGAGAAGTCGGAGTAAATTGAATACACACATATAAATTCTATGTAACATGCATGTACTAGCACATGCTTATGAGGTCTAGCATGACGACATAACAGGACAAAGAGTTTACGCCTCGCATACGATAGTTCTCTCTCTTTCTACTGCAACTATACATTCTCTGTTTCTTTCTCTCTCTTTTGCAGTCTGGTTCTCCACCTCCCACTTAGGATGGTCTTATTCGAGACAGTCACGTTTAAACTGAACTCCCGCTTAGTCGCTCTAGCGGTCCTCTTATCGCTCTAAAGACCGGGCCAGTGATCTCGTTTCTATTCGCTGACGGATACGACAAACGGACGAGAGTATTTTATAATAGTAGGATGGGAACGGAGAAGTCATGGTAACGCCACTTTCGAGACGACGACGACGATTGTAAGAGACTCTGGTAAAAAGAGACCTTTGCGTCATCGGCCGTGAGCTTTGATTAGCTGAAACGAAAGGAAACGAGAATTTTCGCGATTTCAACCTGGTACCGCCCGGTACCGCACGCCTTTCCGTTTATCTACGCAATTTGTACGAATTTTTTATCTAAACTTTTCTGCTGTAGAAATTTGTGTGTATGTTTTGATTAAAAAAATTTGGTGATGAAAATGTCTAATTATTGCTAGTTCGAGAATATATTTTTTCGATATAAAAAAAAATGGTATTTAGAAGAAATGAAAGTTAAGATTGTTTGAGAACCACTGATATCTTATACCGGAACTGATTTATTCCAACTTTTCGTACCCATTCCAGAGTTTCCCTTGGTGTTTCCAGTGACAAGGTCGGTTCGGAGTCTCAAGAAAGTCATCGCAGGAAATAACGAGCTTAGCTCGTTGAATAATCGATGCGTGTACAGTCAGGAGGATGTCACGAAGACTATCTTCGGCGAATGAATCGATACGCTCTCGAATCACCGGACAATCTACCCGGTTATTAAACAATTTACCTTCTCGGACTCTCCATTCATAACAGATCAAGATAGAAACATGGATGAGCGTGAATTTCATATGATATACACCGACGTATAGAAGAAATAAATCACGATCGATAATCGTAAATTATCGCTAATGTTTAATAACGAGACTCTCCTAAACCCTGATTCTTCGTTTAATAACAATCTTATACACATCCTGCTTCTAATCTATCTAAAGAGGAAATCAATCCGATCTACCGATTCGATTCCTTTGAAGTATCTCGATAATTTCTCACTCGAGTAACAGAGGTCGATCGAGTTACGAAGTCGACAAGACAAAAATACTCGTGAAAGTAATTAATTATGCTCATCACCGTGGAAGAGGACACGCGTTTGTTCGACGTCGAATAGCGTGACCAAATTTGCTTCGAAGCGTGACTCGAATTACAAGGAATTCCGCACGACAGCTGCCACGATTGCGAGGGTACCTTCCCAGCCCATATCCTGAGCCCTTTAGGACTCAGGTCTTTCGTCCGCCACATGCTACCTTCATTGTTCCCCGAAAATGCGTGAAACTTGGAGAGAAAACTGTGCTCGAATTTTTATATCATCTTTCGGTCTTGCTTGAAAGCTGTCAGGATCGATTGATGTATCGGAATTTGATATATCGAAATTGTTCTCATGATAAATGATAAAAGAAAAAGAGATTAGACGTTATTTATCACTGAAAATGACGAATTAATTTTATTTCTTGACGAACTCGGACAAAGAGAATTCGTAAAAGTAGTCGATCCCTTTAAAAATGAAAATACCGGTGATATTAGTAGGATCGCGGTCATTTCGAAATATTATATCCCGATATCGATGCGACAATAGCTAGATCGGTTTCCATTATCCTTGGTGCACGTTCGTTCGTCTATGACTTTCTCTATGGCGCCGCGAGGTTAGAAAAAGACTTGGTACTACCTATGTAAGATCGATGCTCGCGATCGATAAGAAGGATTCGATCGTGAGTGAGATCCAGGATGAACTCGTTCTCGCGTTTATTCTCTGTGAACATTTTCTTGGAAAATAATCGTAAAATTTCAAGTTGATTTTATTGATTCCTCGAGATCGTTATTATTATTGGAAGAAATTAGAAGCAATTTTGTTTAGTACTTTATCGTGATAATTTTTATAACAGTACGATCATTTGTCTGAGTTCGTTTAGTTCTGAAGATTACTATAATAGACGAAACGGGAAGTGCATGCTTTCGTTCGACAAATCAGCACTCCTTTATCGCATATCCTACGGTACACCGTATAAATTGCACGTAATTGAACCTAATTAGAAAAGATCCGACGATAAAAGGCAAAATCAGGTCTTACGCTCTGAAAACTATATATACGAATTAATATCATTGCGTTCTCACGCGATCCAACGCCTATCCGCCATCTCGTAAATCAACGAATTATTCCCCATGTCGTTTTCTCCTTTCCAGGATACTCTGATCGTAAGAAAGAGAAAAAAAGAGGAAGGTATAAACTTGTTCCGATAAATACCCTGATCCTTTCACCAACGATGAAAGAACAGTTCGAGCAGAATCGAACAATGACACCATCCTTCGATGTCCTCGAAGAAAATAACTAATATATTCTTGAAAAAAAACTGAAAAGTCCTGTTTGCTATCCAGTCAGATACCTTGTTGTCGTATTTGGCGTCTCCTGACGGGTGGAGGAGCACCAGTTCGTCGTCTCCTAGCGTAGGTGTGAACCGGTACGATGAGTCTCGGCCTCGGGATGAGAAATCCGCTTTGGCCATTGCCACCAACAGGCTGATTCGTTTCAGAGGAATCCGTACTGCTAGCAGTGGTACCGGTACTGCTTGATCTCCTAGATCTACCACCCTCTCTTGGACTGGAGGAACCTCTGGAACCACCGTCGCAACCAGGTGGACCAGCGGCACTACCCTCTAGTACACCTTCCAATTGCGAGATCACTTCGGCATAAGGTTCTCTGCATTCCAGTTCGTCACGTTCACGAGACACCACTTTGTTATTTCTACTATCGTTCGTCCAGTTGATCCCACATTCTCGCCAGCTGGCCTCGTAGAGTAACTCCATGGCACGACCTCGAGTCGCGTCCGGGTCCAACAGGAGTTCAGGATCCTCGAGGACAGCACGACCAGGGTAACTTCGGACCTTCATTTTTTTTGTTATAACTTACAACAACTGTTAGTCTTGCCTTTTGTCCTGATTCTTTAGTGAATTAAACGCAAGAGAGCAATAAGATTCGATGTTGTTGGTATCATCTTTCCAAGTCCTCGATGAACCATTCTCCTTCTGGATCTTCTCTTTAGCTTTCTCTCGCGGGATTTACTATTCACGAAAGACAGAACGATCGATCCAGCTCGCGGCTAGCACGAGATAGGTAAGTACAAACCTTACGTAAGTCACACAGGCAGTCGTCTCGTTCGATCGAGATTTATGAGCACGATTCGAGAGTAACGGACTTGAAAAAAGAGAGACACGCTTCGTGGCCAGCCGAAAAAAGAATCGATGAATCGATAAGGAGGTTTTCATCCACTCGGTACGATCCTTGCGTTCTCCAGCGATGAGGAATTCGTGAGAAACGGGCTCTTGGTTATTCTACGAGCTGACGATCGACGTTTTGTATAAGAAACTTCCATTTTTTTTTCCTTTGCTGCTTGACGAAAGAGCTTCGATCCTGAGATCGCGAAGCATGGAAGATGACGATATAGTCCGAGTGACGTCAAACACGCTCGAGGTTTTATGATCCAACTTTTAAAATTACTTCAGAGAGATTCAACGAGATAACAAAGCCAAGACGAAACAGATACGAATCTTCCTTTTTAATATAAAAAACATCAAATTTAGATCCTACTTTTTTTTCAGCACGAGACTCACAATAAAAACACTTTTCCGTCCACACTTTTCTCTCTCTCTCTATCCCTCGATCGATAAATTCTCGCGTGAACGTACGAGGATCCCATGTCTATTGGAAGATCGACCAGATTCTTCTTTTTTTTTCTAGAAATCCGCTCGCGTGTTCTCGACAAGGATCCTTGAGATCGAAGAAGGCCGTTCTCTGAGAAACTCGCGTTGTTACGATCGACGATACTGCATTTTTTTCATCATACACAACTTGAAACTCGAATCTAGTCGAGCGTTCGTCAACATCTTGTGATCCCACAAAACGAAAAACGATCCTTTTGGTCAATAATTTCCGGTCCACTCGCACGGTAGAAGAAGAAAAACTCTTTCTTTTTCGGCACAACCAGGTATACAAAACGCACAGGTGGTAGACACAAGGGGGGGTCTCTCAAAGAATACACGATTTCTGAAGGATCTTATCCTGGGAAGGCAAGGAGAATACCGCAAGGACCACTCCTTCGAGACTGACGCTCACTGACAGCGCTAGCGACTGGTGAAAAGCACGCTCGCGGACGCCGTGCACACGAGAGGTCCCACTCCCACCCCTCTCCTTCCTACTCCTCTCTCTCTCTCGCTCACGACTGACAACTATCCCTACCATTCGGCCCTCTTCGAGAGTGAGAGAAAGGACAGTGGTTCTCATTCCGCTTTGTTGTCGTTTCTTTAAGTAAAATACACCCACGCCGTAGAAATGTGCTCAAATTCGTTTAAAAGTACTTGCATTTTTATTTTATACTTATATAATCATTCTTTTATATCTTACGGAACGATAACTTTCCATTTATTCATTTTAGGACGATATTTTGTCTATCCATGAATGTTATTTTCAATTTTAGACTGATACTTCGCGGTAACACAGTGAAGAATATTTGAAATATTTGATAAAACACATCGTACTTACATAAACAGACGTTATCCGTTATATTTACTACGAGACGATATTTGTTTTTTTCGCAAGTGCCGGCCGTGTTACGCGCAAAGCACGCGCCAATGTTACCTAATATTGACTCGTGTCATCGAAAAAAAAAAACGTAACGATTGATATCCGACGATTTAAAGGAATTTCCGTGGATAATCGCACGAGTCGCGTCATAATAATTGCTTCGCAGATTTCATCTTATCTTGTTGTACGTGCGTCGTTCGCTCAATGTACTTTGTATCTTTGACTGTATTTATTTTGGCGCTGGCGACTAGTCGTGAGATCGTACATATTTCGATCTAATGTAATTTAATTTGACCATGAGAATATCGATTTTTATGAGGTACAAAAAACACGTGCGATTTCTTTAAAGAAAGTGTGTATATAAATAGGTATAAACAATGACCAGCGAATTTTGATCGACCGTCAACATCACGGTGTTTTAACTGAATCTAATCGGAGATAGGATTAGAATATGGACTATGCTCTTGATTAAATTTATCTTTTTGATTTAATCAAATATTTTTCGCTATTTTATTATTTATAGGTTTTATTTTTTTTTCTTTATATAGAAAGAAGTGCTCGTAAAGTTATAAGATAAAAAAAATACAAATTACTCACCTTCGAGAACGAATACCGTCGAGCCAACATCTCCTTCGCTAACGATGATGGAACCCCTTGCATAGGTGATGGGGTACATGCAATCGACTATTTCTTCGATTTGTGCGAGACTGAGATGCTTCATGAAATCATTCGCTAGGATGGCATCTTTGATAAGATCTCTGGATCTAAAGAAAAAGAAAAACATTAAGGTTAGATAATCGTTAGGATTCCTCAACCACGACCGATACAATTAACATTTACATGTATAAACAATTCTAATCGCTCGTAGAGGCTAAAGGCTAGGTTCTACAAAAAATACCATAACTAGCGTGCTGAGAACACAAAGTTGCAACGGGAACTATGAAACACGTTCGTGGGATAACGGGTTAAAAAGAAACGAGCTCGAAGAGCGTTCCACCCATCGTGACCGGTAGTCTTATTGGATAAGATCTATAAAAACGCATGGATGATCTTCTCTCTACTTAAATACGAACACTTAAACATCTATATGAACCTTATGAGCTTATAAAAATAGCTCATAATAGCTGATTCACAATATCAATTTTTTTTTTTCCTCCATGTTTCTAACTAACGTTCCAACACCTTACAAATTGTTTTAAATATACCCAATCTATGCACCAGCTATTACCAAACACACACACAGAGATACACTGTGAAAAAAAGGAAGACAAATGTTTCGCATTATTGTCTACCTTTGTTCCTTCGGATATTTCGGAATGATTTCAGGCTCGATAATGGGTTCAGCCGAAACGCCGATTCTCTTGACCCTTCTTCTAGTCGCAGTGGCATAGCTCAAATCCAAAATCTGTTTGTATCTATCCAATTCAACCTCGAGCGTACGAATGACGGTGTCACGTTCATCTAACATAGCTTGGAACATTTGAATGGTGTCGCTGGCCTGCCTGAGGGCTATGTACGTGTCGTCGATGACCCTTTGAACTCGACATATCGCATCCATTTTATAACGAAGTTCGCTGGAAATATGAGAGTGGGTCTTCCTCTTCCACCCCACTCTTCTATCCTCCTCGAACAGCCTGGAATCCACTTTTGCGGCGTTTATTTGTATTCCCTTCGAATTTCGTCTGAACGCCGTTGTTTGTCAGAACTTGCGGTTCTTCTTCCGATTTACTGTCAGAATTCATGTTTTATTTGTTTTATTTTTTTTTACCAAATAACGAAGTTAATCAAATTCGGACAATTGATCAAATTAATAACGAATTCTTTTCTCATTTTAACTAACGATTACGTAAGCAAAATCTTGATTTACTTAGTAATACTTTTCGAAGAGAAAGAACCCGGTAAATCTTTACGAAGCATGGCACGTTCATTTCGTCCTTTCGAAACGAGCCACGCGACGTGCCCGCGTAAAAACGTCGAAAGCTCGCGACGAGTGAATTATGTAAGGAAACCAGCGCGTTATATTTAAGCATCGAGACACTCCTCTCTTTTTGCCAGTCGGTATATCATCTGTTCGAAATCTATGGGACGATACGACTACGTGGAAACGAGAACGTAAATCAAGATTTTGTTTTGTATTAAGAAAAGTGTTTTTAAAAATAATTTTCGTACGAATAAATAAATTTTCTTCATTATTTAATGTCTTTCCTTCGAAACTTGTAAGATCGTGTTAAATTCGAGAATAAAAAAATATTATTTTAAATTAATTGAACGACGAACACGAGATTTAATTGCCGAATAATTGTAATTTTCTGAATTGTATTAATTGTTGATATAATTAAGGAAAAACTAGATGATCTTCTACCTTATTCTAATTGGAACGTGTCAGATGTGGCCGCGTGCGCACCCGTCAGGTCGAAGAGTACCCACCAGACTGACGAATTCGCAAAGGATCGTCCAAAGGGACGATTCGTAAAATGCTAAGGGGTGGGGAGTTGTACAGGAGCACTCGAGAGGGGAGATAAGGACGACTTCGAACAAAAGAACTCGTTTTGACGTATCGAGATTATTCCAATTACTTTCGAACACTATTATAAAAATGTTAAATGATACAAAGAGAATAATTAATTAACGATAACCTTATTTAGCTTCAAAATAAATACTCGAGGAAGAAAATGGTGCGAATTGATAAACGTGACCGTTAGTTCGACGAAGTAGCATCGAACAAACGTTCTAATGTGGGGGAGGGGGGAATTCCATGAAGTTAAACAAAGAGATACTAATTTAGAAATTCTGTTATTTTAATTTATGTAAAAAGTTTTTATCGAAATTTAGAATTAATCTTCTTTCACCTATTGGGTTATGTTTACAACATTCTGGAATAATGAAAATTTATAAGAAACGTATAAAACTGTGTTCTATTAAAAAGAAAATATTAAAATATATGAAGATAGTGATGAGTCGACCCGAAACGTGTACATTTCTGAGATCATACAAACTATTGTTATATATTTTTTATTATTGTTGAAGCAATAATTTATAAAATTTCTTTCCCTTTCATAGATCGAAGAGAAATCGAAAAGAATGCGTTTGCCGATCACGCAACCGTTACCTATTTAACGTGGTCATCGAACTAATCAACTGCATGTAAGATACACGCTGACACGATCAAGAGAATCAACGGCCATTGTATTCATGAAATGATTACGATCGTCCTGCCTTCCGTTTCTATCCCTTCGCATTTTTCTTTCTTTAAATTTTTACGATAAATCGTCGATACTTAGTTTTCATAATCGTAGTTTTCTATTTGGATTCGTAAATTCCAGTTTAGGATCGAGAGTAAGATCGAGAGTAGAATAATTATAATAATATAAATACCGTTGACTAGGTCAGGTTTGGAAACGTTCCATCCTTGACATTCTAAGCATGTTTTCATCGACGACGCGAATCGTCGAAATATTTGTTTACACACGCGTCTTAATATTTGACATTATAATGTATTACTCTACAAGCAAAAAGTTTAGAAATTCGCCGACTCGTGCGTTTAGTCACGTACGATATTTAACATGAGCCTTCGCTCGGCTCGTTTTTTCACACAGAACGTCTTGAATTTAAAGGAGAAGTAAATACAGTTCAACGCAAATGCTATAAGCCTAGGTCAAGAGCGAAAACTGGTTGGCATCCTCGTAAAAACGTTTTCAACGAGTGCTCCGCCCTTGAATAAACTGGAGAGTACACGCGAAATCTCTTTCCCCCTTCCCTCTCTCTTTCGCTAAATTACAATATGTCTCGCTCAATTACGTACCACGACGAATATAATTTACAACGATTTTAAATTAAAACGAAACTTCGCGAGCGTCGACTATAAATTATCGTCACTTTGCACGTCGTTAAATCTGTCGAGTTAGAAGTACGGAAATTTCGTATTAGCTCACGCGTCATCGTCCTTGTAACAAATATATATAATAAAATCATAATTTCTAATGATATAGTTATAATTGTAAATGTCGTGTGGGTGAAATATTTGGAGGAGGGGAGGAAATCGGAAATTTTCGAATGGACGAGAGCAACGTTCGTCGATGTTCCAAACGAGTAGGCGTGGTCCATCAATATAAATTGTTAAGGATGTCGCACGCGCGAGACGCATCCGCCACGGAGAAAGCAATGGCGTACTCAAACAATATAAAATAATAATATTAACAAATTTTTTTTCAAATCGTTTGAATAAAAAGAATCGTCGATAATTTCCAATCGTCAAGCACGATAGAATTTTATTATTCTCATTAAATTCGATTCAAGACGAATAGATTCAAACGAAAGAAACGAAATATTGTAATTAAAGAAACGCATTTAGTTAATTAAAGGCAGGGGAATCAGAACGGTAAAAAATCGAAAGACGGACGATCGTCACGGGACAGGTCACGAGCGCGCGTCTAAAACCAATTGCTGCTCGTTGCTGTCGCTCGCGAAGAGACGAGCTAACTCGCGTTTTATTACGAGCAGTTAACGAGCAGCAGTTGGTTTCGGTCGCTTCGCGCCTGGCGACCCTTTCGACGTTGTATCTCGAATAGGCAACATCGTTAAATATATGAAAAATTGCATATACAACCTGGCTACCTTAATTTTCCTTTAAACTAATCAAAATCAAACCTAATTCACCCAAAAAAACTTTCAAATTGCATCAAAAACATTCAAAGAATTTCTCAAACAACTTAAAAAAATGAATAACAAATCGATTATAACTTTAAAATTAATAAAAACATTAGCAGTTAAAGAATATATCAAATAACTTAAAAAATGTATAACAAATCGATTATAACTTTAAAATAAATAAAAACATTAGCAGTCAAAGAATTTCTCAAACAACTTAAAAAATTCATAACAAATCGATTATAACTTTAAAATGAATAAAAATATTCCCGCTAATTTCCTCATCGTAAAGCCGAAAGTGACAACGTCCTCGCAAACGTCCTCTCGACGTCGAAAGAACAAGGTTGTAAGCAGTCTCTCGCGTCGGTGTGGTACCGACCGAGCGCAGCGCCGCCGCTTGCCTTTAAACGGTGAAGGATGGAAAGAAAGAGAGATAAAGGAATAAGGTAGAACGTGCGTAAGAGAGAAGGAGAATGTCGAGGAAACAGGTGAAGAACCGTGAGGTCAAGTGAGCGGCTTGCCTTCGAGGAGGCGCCACCGGTCATACGAGTTATCCCCCGATAGGCGCTAACCCACACCTCCCCTCTTAACCCGGCGTCGACCCTCCCTCGGCACCCCGTACGCCCACAGACGGCTTTAACTTTTTCAAATGTCGCCGGTGGCCGTGACGGCCTCTATTTTTAGCCAAGATAAGCGTGAAAGGGAGGGGTAAAGAGCGCGTTGCCTCGTATTATTAAAGTGTGCGCCGCGTACGTGACTGTATCCGATCAGGTTTGCCGGTGTGGGCAGGTTCTATCGCGCGCGCGTGTACTCGTTCCGTGCGAGGGAGGGAGAAAGAGAGAGGGAGAAATTTACCAGCGGTGGAGGGGAGAACTTGTGGGACAGGGCCGTATCAATGCCAACCGGGAGCCCTAGGGGCAATTTTTTTATTTTGTACATCCTTTTAATTAACACGTTGACTGTCACAGTCATTTTTATATATTTCTGCATGTTTATCTTGTTTTTTTTTTTGGATGAAAGAATTAGATTGTACACTTTGTATAAATGGTTATGTGTTAGTAAATGGTAATAAGGGAAAGTTAGGAACGTTCGAAATTTAATCTGGAATATTGAGTACCGGTGACTGGTAGAATATTTTTATGTATATAGATCGTTTTAAGAAACGGATGTTTTTTTTTGCGAGTTAGCGTCTTTCGTACTACGTAAAAAGATAAATTGAAGTTAGTGACGATGTGGTAATACGATGTTTTTCTTGCATCAATTACCTAGAAATTAATAACGAGATATCATGCGAATATTTTGGACTATATAAACCAGTTATCGAAAAATATTGGTTATTTCAAAAGCGAGACAACAAGTTTGACGCCAGAAATCCAGTGATCTCTCGAAAGCAGCCAAGCGTGAGATCGAATTAGCCTGTTGTATGGGATCTTTCGTTGGCGGGAGTCTGCCAAGAAGTGTGTCGATCTATTGTGCGGTCGAGCATTTAGAACGTTCGTCGGCTTTGCGAATTTCAAGAGGATGACAGAGGAAATACTCTGTCTTCCTGTGTTACAAAGAGATAAACCACTGGTTACCCACATACACACTAACAAGAAACGCCCGAAGCATCGTAAATTCTATTCTTCGCGTTCTCCGGACTCGAGACTTTGACTTTTCCTTAATCGTCCGACTCTCGCCACAGGCTTTTATCGCGAGTAAAAGGAATGAAAGAGAAAAGGACAGACTGTTAAGGAAAACGAGAGGTTATGCGCTCGTGCTACGTGCGTTTTAAAATCCGCGCTTTTACGAGCACACTCGGGTTGGAAATGAGGAAAGGAGAGAAGAAAAAAAAAGTGAAGAGGGGTGAAAAAAAGGAAGTCCGCGCGAAGCACGTGTCGTAGCAAATATGAATATGCAGTTAGCTTCTGTCTTCCCTCTCTCTCTTCCTCGATACACGAGTGTACAGTGGAAAACGACAATGGCGTCTGGTGGGGATACTCCTAAGCGAACCTAACCATACTTTTTAACATTTTTACTTTACTTTATTCTACAAAAACTTCGTGATTATACTCTCAAAGCAAAGGAATTATATATTTCTTGAATAGAATATTATTAAAAATAATGGAAGAAAAACCTTCTAAACGCCATTATAGTTTACTATCGTACACCTTATACTCGCATACACTTATAATTCTCGTTCGTTTAAGAATAACACCGTAATCGTCGTTGCATAAAAAGGAGAGAAGGTAAACCGAGCAAACGCGACGCTCGTAATACCTTCCAAACGGTCTTGCGGCCTTTTAATTGTCGCTACGGTGCCGATAAAAGATAAGTGAACGAGTGCCGCGACAACGAAAAGTTTCTCTCTCTCTTTCAGTCGGGCTACGATATAGGCCACGTGCCGTAATAATTATATTACATCGACGAATCTTATCCGTGTACTTTCTCTCACTTTCACGTTAAATATAGGCCAAAATTGTAGTTAAACCAATGCATGTATTGTGTTTTCTTGCGATCAACGACATCCGGAAGGACCTCCTACGGTAAACGGAAGATTTACGAGAATTGTATCGGTCGATAAATGATTGATAATCGTTATCGATAATTTCGATTGTTATCGATAATTATCGACGTCACAAAAATTCTAACATATACCGGGTGGTCCAAATGCTAGACTTGTGGTCCGATCCAAAATATTTTTTATTAGCATAACGAGCCATCGATAATGCCGATGGACATCATTTTGAACATCTTTTTAATTAAGGTAAAGAATATTTTTGTATAGGGGAGACCAGGGCTAGTTGTCCCAATTTTAGGTTTTTTGTTTCTACAGATTTCTGTAGCTTATATTTTCGAATTTTTTGGGGACCATCATAAAGTTTAACTTAGCAATACATGGAAATTTTTCCGTTTGCATTGGGACGTTTTTAACACGTTTTTTTTTTCAAATTCAAGCAAACGAGTTTTTTGGGACAACTTGCCCTGCTGGGGGTAAGTTGTCTCACGCCATGGGGCAAGTTTTCCAAGGTTTCCAAGGAAAAATCTTGATGTATACATCATGATTTTTGCGAAAATGGACATCACCGCCGATTTCAATGTTTAATGGCTCATTTTAAAGATAAAAGCATGCAGAATAATGTTCCGTTGTCCGTTTTTCAATATCGCTAAGCAATGATGAGAAATTAATTTTTTAAGTGTCGGAGTATGGGTCGTTTTCAAGCTTAAAACTGCTGTAACTTTTTAACCAGTCATCCTATCGAAACGCGACTTGTATATTCATAAAGAAGAGACTTTACTCTTTCGAACGAGTATTTGATCGGGCAAATCCGAGATACTTCGATTTTTGACAAAAATCCTGACCTATGCATCATGATTTTTGCCAAAATGGTCACCATCGCCGATTTCAATGTTTAATGGCTCATTTTAAAGATAAAATCACGCAGAATAATGTTCCGTTGTCCGTTTTTCGATATCGCTAAGCAATGATGAGAAATTAATATTTTAAGTGTCGGAGTATGGGTTTTTTTCAAGCTTCAAACTGCTGTATCTTTTCAACCAGCCATCCTATCGAAACGCGACTTGCAGATTCGTAAAGAGGAGACTTTTCTCTTTCGAATGAATATTTGATCGGGCAAATTCGAGATGCATCGATTTTTGACAAAAAATCCTGATGTATGAATTAAGATTTAGAAAGAAGAAAGCACGCAGAATACTGTCCCGGTGTCCGTTTTTCGATATCGTTGCGGAGTGTCGAAAAATAAATTTTTTAAGTGTCGGAGTATGGGTCGTTTTCAAGAGAAAAAAAAAATTGCTGTAACTTTTTAACCAGTCATCCTATCGAAACGCGACTTGCATATTCGTAAATTAGAGACTTTCCTCTGTCGAACGAGTATTTGATCGGGCAAATCCGAGATACTTCGATTTTTGACAAAAATCCTGACCTATGCATCATGAACGAAAACCTGAATTCTGTCGAAAACTAATGATAAAAACAAACGTTACAGCAAAAAAATGAGGATGGGGCAAGTTGTCCCAGATCTCATTGTCGGGACAACTTACCCCGACGTGTGAGACAACTTGCCCCATTTTCGTAAATCGAAAAATGTATTAAAAAAAAGGTCCAAGACTTGGATAGGATCACAAACTGGTACTTTATATAAATCCAGAAAGAGTATTTAATCACTATATCAAAAATTGTCTCTAAAAGAATAACAATTATCTAAACGTATATCACGATGGTTAATATACTACTATGACGAGATTAGAAAGAGGACGATCAAGCGCGCGCGCGACACACGCCTTCGTCATCGAGTGTGGTACATACATGCACGATGGTAAAGATGGAGAATCAAAGAACTAATTATACGTGACGTCACTCGACTGGTTTCAACACTCGTCCCGAATGCAGCGAGTCGAGTCGAGTGAGTCCGGTCGAGATGAGGAGGCGAGAGGAGACGAGACGAAACGAGACGAGACGCGACGGGACGAAACTAGACGAAGCGAGGTGCAGGGGAGGGTTGGAGGAGCAAAGCATCACAGCATCGCGCTAGCAGCAACCGTGTAGCCAGAAGCGCATCTCGTCGGTGCACGGGAAAGATATGCGTGGTGGTTGCGTTCAAAAAAAATTGTTCATCTTTTTTTTTTTGGAGTATTAAATCAATTAGTTCAATCCTAGTACTTTTTTTAGTAGAAGTAAAATATATTATTGGCGTTTATTCAGGTCGTTTCAAGTGTATATAAAAAACTTTTGATATATCTAATGAACGCCAATTATATATTTTACTTCATTAAATAATTTTCGGTCGAAATACTAAATTAATATCTTTTTTTGGTAGAGCTCTTTAACTTTGTTTATCGTAAAATAAATTTTTTTAATTATATGAACAATACATACAAATTGTGCTGTTTCATAAGTGCTGTGATAGCTTCTATAGAAGAATCTATTAGCAAAATTTGGTTGGTAATTTATCTCTTGGTGTTCGTATATTCTTATGTTGTTTTATCTGTCATCGTTAAAGAGTATCAATCTATCGATACGAATTATTTGTCTTATATTGTTTTGATCATAGGAATGCAGCTAGTCTATTTATTCGTTTATTTTCTATTTTTTCATCGGAAAGAAAGTGGGAGGTGACGGAAATAACGCCAAGTTCCAAACTTTATGACCGATAAATCAGCCGATGTAAGCTCTTTACACGGGCGATGCCACTCTTAATCTTCTACCGAGGAGGAGAAAGAGGAGATGAAGGAAGGAGGAGACGGACGGGAGGCGCATTAGCCGCAATAACGACGACGATGGATAGGAAATTGAATGAAACCTTCGTAATTATTAATTAGGATAAAGCTTGCGTGCGTTTCTTGGTACCTACATATATAGCATATACCTACGTGTGCGAGAGATAGTATTACTATGGTTGGATATACATAAGAGTTATGTATACAAGTAGCCGTCGACGAATCGATGCGTTTCTCGATTCTAACGACGTCACCGAGACGATAAAAGTTCGTCGCTCCGATCGACTCGCTTCTTGAACTTTGGGAATCGAGAAACGAACGATGTCCCCAACGATGTTTGCCATTTGTCACGAGCTTTGGAAAGAGAAATATAAAAAAAGGTACGAACGATGAGGTTAAAAATGGCTTAAGAGAATTTTAACTGCTTTTCCTGGAAGCTTATTCGTTTCATCGCGTGACAAAATTTATTATACACGTTCTGCTTAATGTACGACGATTGAGAACCTTTGATCTACTTTTTGAAATAACATTTCTTTCGAACTTTTATTTTTTCATGAAAATGATTAAAATAGAAAATGAAGAAAATCGATCGACTTGTAACAACTCGACTTCGATCGACTTCTAACAGCTTATTCATTTTATCGCGTGACAAAATTTATTATACACTTTCTGCTTAATGTACGAAGATTGAGAACCTTTGATCTACTTTTATTTTTGCATGAAACTGAACCAAAACAAAATTAGAACTATCGATCGAGTTGTAAAAAAATAAAAGCAATAAAAATAATCTACATAAAAGAAAACACGCTTGAACTATTTTCTTTCTCTTTCTTTTCCTCTTCGAGAGTTTGGTATTCCATACGAGAACTTTGCCTATCGTATGACACCGACGTTGGGTATGACTTACCGCTGAGCCACGCAGCAGCTTCCCTACTCGTTCCCCGTCTCCTTCGTCTCTTTCTAACCTTCTTCTCTTCTTCTTTTTCATCTCGCGCGCTCGAGTATCTTCCGTCGCACGAAATCCGAGCACGGCACCGGTTCGAGTTTACGGGCAACGACGCCTCGCCACGCGGCGATTAGTACGTCAACGTGCATGCCATTTCGCGTCGATGTAAAATGCTAATTCGCGCCCGTTAATCGTCTCATGAATCATCCTTGATTATCGTCCAAATAAGAATTACGTCGAGCGAGCCTGGACCAAATCGTAGTCAAAGTTAAAAGATGAGAAGAGGAAGAAGATCAAATTCTTTTTTTTATATTTCAATTGCTGAGTAGATCGATCAATTACAAATCGTTTCTCATAAATAAATATTAATTCTTTGGGATGCTCGGTCCAGGTCAAGCAAAGACGGAATTCTTCTTAGTAAACGTACTAAACATCGTCGATCGATCACTGCTCATTTATTCATCCAACTACGTATGGAAAAAGACGAACCCACGTAGAAGAACATAAATCTAGTATTTTCCATGAACTTTTGACCCAAGCACCTATCGACTGTAAAGGCCGTGGATAATTTCAAAAATTAGTCACAACTATCCATGGATTCCCACGGAAATCTTTATTTCGTACGCGTCTTTCTCTCAAGTCAGATCGATGCCATCCACGGCAGAGGAGCAAAATCGTTTAGCGAAACGTTTACGCAACAATAGCTACGCTCGATGGCGACGACGAGGACGATAGGTTACATCGACGTTGGACGTGAGATGCATTATGCCCGTGCTAAATTTTATTCCGGTCCTTGAAACGACGGAATCTCATTATACCGATATCTCGCAGAAGGGATCCAACCAGTATTTGCTGTATATTTCTTGCCTCGGTAAACGCCAGTGTGGCTATTGTATCGAAAGTCGAAAAGATCGATCCTTTTTTTACGCACGCGTCTACGAGCTGTCTCAAATTTGTAAATACGTACAAAAGAATTGAATAAAAATAGAAGATAATAAATATTTCTTACATAGAAATTGGAAATAAATAAACAGACAAAAGTGTTTCTCACGAGTGTTGTAACAGGTTAATAACATACTTATCATCGATCAGAAAATCGTTACCTATGACTGTAATTGTCTTTTCCAGAGAATAATGCTAAAAATTCTAAAAATAATACCAAAAAAGTACAAAGATTCTCAAAATTATCCTAATAAACCATATGTCATAATACAGAATGTAACATCAAAATAATTTTTTGTAAGCATAATAATTATTCCAATCCACCGTGAAACTTTTGTTCGGATCATTTGTAACAAAGAATTTCCAAGAAACGAATACGACACGATTAGATGAATCATCGTGTATAATAAAATCAATGACTAAAGTTTCGGTGACAAAAGCTAGGACACCCGGTATACCACATTCGACATGCTCGTAAGCGATCATCCTCGCACGTGCGTCTCTCTCTCGCTCGCACAGTCTTAAATTCTTTCGAACGTACGCAGAAGTTTCGAAACGTTTCACGAAGGCAAGTCGGATAGAAAAGGCATTTGGCTTCGTCCTATTGGGTTCATTTGCTCTCCCGGCAGAGAGTTGCGAAAGAAGAATCGTAGTGTGTTGGATATCCACGATAAGTGGAAACACGACAGTATGCGAGAGAGCGTGCAATTTATATTGTTTCAGCGTGATTCCCTCGACACGGGCGATCCATACCAAAGCCGACAGACAGAAGCCGAGCATTCGTGGAATATATAGCGCTCCATTATCGAGAGATCGATTGCGAGATTCTCGATCGTTAAAACGGGCCTCGATACGTGGAAATAGATCTTATAAGTATGCATATCGGTGCTTTGATACTTTTCCCAGACCACTTAAAGTGAAATTTCTTACAATTTTATAAAGATATAATATTGAAGATAATCTTTGGGTAAACCTGCTTTCTTTATGTAATTATTCCATTTTTTTTTTAGGAAGAGATCAAAGTAATAACACGGTGAGATAAGGCTACATAATCTCTTGTTTACACGGCAGACACCGCGAGAGGAAACAAATGAGTCAAGTGCATTACCGTAGCCGATAATTGCTTCGTGCTTTGATCAGATTAATTTTATTTATTTATATCACCCAATTCGTTCTCTCTCTCTCTTTTTATTCAAACTAAGGAAAGAAGGTGAGTGCTCGTATTTTATGTCTCGAAAGTATCGACCTTTTAGTAAATTACGCGGTCGCTTGCTCGAAGGCTTCGCCACGGCAATTACGAGTCGAAAAAAGTTGCGAGGAAAGAGAGAGCGAAGGAGAGAGAACGAGGCAGAAATGGGCGGATACGAGCAATGGGCCCACTCGACGTCGCGATGTCGTCACGGCGACGTGACGAGGAGCTATTTTCAGGCCCGTTGAAATTGCTAGTGGTGGGGGGGAATCGTTCTTGGCGACCGAAGAGATTCGTTTTCTATTCGATATGCTAATTCGTGATTAATATGGAGCAACCAACGCGATCGTTGACAACATCGACGACGATATTTAAATAAAAAAAAAATGAATCATCGTTTATCCGAAATCTTGATTGGATCAAGGCTGAGAAACATGGGATAAAAAAATAAAGAAAAATCTTTGGAATTTGCAAGGATTTTCTAGGTCACGGTGGTGTAATTCGATTAGTACGGTAAGATAACAATTCCTCGATCTTTATCGTTGATAAACTACATATCGGCGCGTATTAGCACGAGTTCTACGTCGAATGAGATTCCACGAGATAACGGGGAGCACGGGTTCTATGTGAAATCTGGTATAATACTCATTTTTATATACCCTTATCAAAAGTTATTATCAAACGGCGCGCGTGTCCTCCGTTTATCGCGATCAGAAAATCGTTACCTATGACTGTAATTGTCTTTCCCAGGGAATAATGCCAATAATAGTATCACGAATTCTAAAAATAATTCCAAAGATTCTCTAAATTATCCTAATAAACGATACGTCAATTTTCTAATACATCTCCCATTTAGTAATAAAAAAACTGAAACTTTATACACCCGAGACGTCTCACGTTTACAGGAAAACTCAAGATCCATATCGATTTATCTCGTTTCGTTCCGATGAACGCGTTCAAATTATATGCAACGACGCTTCTCGTAGCTTCGTTTTACGATCGTCTCATTTAAAATTCCGATTCACCAGCATCGTTTTTCCGATAATCCCAAAATGATTATCGATGAAACATCGAGAAAAATTGTGATTAAATGTAGAAAAAAAAAAAAAATAGTGAAGCTTTACGAAAATAAAAAAGGGTGGGGCAGAAGCGTGCTCGTGATCAAGCAGAGTCGCATTATCGAAGCTAATACCACAACGGTTACAACGCGTACATACATTCGCGGCCGTCTCCGAGACTGGAATGTAAATCTTCGAACGTGCGAGTTAGCGCCGGCAACGCGTGCATACTTGCATACTTCGACATATATATATGTATATACGTAGGTGCATCGATGCACACGTGCGTGCACAGTACTAACACCGACGTGCAAATGCGCTCGTCGTCGCCTTTAACACCTTCGGTCTACTCCTCGTTCTCTCGAGCACAAGCTTGAGAAGTATAACCGATTCCTTTCCTATGTGATGTTTAACGAATCTTTAAAGTTGTCTCGCTTCTTATCTTTTTTGCAGCTTTTTTTTATATTTAGAAATTTAGATTTATCGATTCACGAGTTGTGATTACGTTTAAAAACACGATGATAAATAATGTATAAGTATGTAAAATAGGGTGATTCACTCGTTTTGGGTCGTTTTTTATTTAGACATTTTTAAATATGTAAATAATGTGTTGAAAATAGATCAGACAATTCGTTTTTGCAAAATAAGAAACGATTGTTTGGAACATTTTACTGCAACAATTTTTTAAATGGTGAAATTAAATGCTTTCACGCAAAATAAATACAATCCGAACGAGTTAATCACATGAGTACATAACTTGCTTATTCTACACGCGGTTGTTGTTATCGTGCAGCGATTTCGCGTTTATCAGTTATTTCCTTAACTACGCTAGATCCCCGTGGTGCAACCTGTTCTGTATGTATACAGTACTGGACAAAAGTATAGAAATAACTTTTTAAAATAGAATAACTTTCGTATAATTATACTAAATGACACAAATTTTACTTTATAAAGTTATAAAGATTGTCGAATAAGATCGAAAATCGATGAAATTGACCGAAATCACTAATTTTCGACCATTCTTGCAATCTTTAAACGTTTATAGCTCGGATCAATATTAAAAATGCAAAAGGAAATTTTTTATTTTATATTAATCAATTCTTCTATGTTCTTGCCAAAATTCGAGTCGTTTAGTTCAATTATAAAAAAGGTTATTCTATTTTAAAACGTGTTTCTATACTTTTGTCCAGTGCTGTATATATAAATATATATATGCATACCGTAGTAGGTTAAAAATATGCACGCGACACGATGGCCTCTAGAACAATGCGCGATAAGTCTCTTCCGTGAATGCGATTCGCTCACCTAACGTTCGCAACAACCGAGACGACCTCCGTTTTCCGTTTCTTTTTCCTCTATCTCTTTCTCTTTCTCTACGGAAACTACACGTAATCAGAAAATCTCTGAGTTAATCTATGGCTTTGCGTGTAAGGTTACCGAAATGAAAAAAAAAAAAAAAAAAGAAAAAAAATATCTAATCCGTTTTGCTTGCATATTAAGCATCTTCTACGAGTCAATATGAGTCATTTTACTCATGTTATTAAAAATTATATATATAAATTCTGAACCAGTCTCAATTATTTTAACCTTAGACTACTAAACTTAAATCAGACTCAAAGATTACCCTCTTTTTGTATTACAAAGTATCGCAACTTAAAAGACGCATTATTACGAAAATAAATTTGAAGAATGATTTAAAATAAATAATCTTATTTCATTGAATCGAAATTGATAAATCATAAAACGTATTTAAAGTTAACTTAAAAGAAAATTAGGTACACGGTTGCACAGCCATCGTCGAGCACAGTCTTATTTGCATTCCACAAATTCGCGATCCATCGTGCCCGGTGACTCTGCTTTGCGAAACGGACTTGCGCAAAGTGGAATTCTACGAAGATCTATTTGCGCACGGTATTATTCGAAGAGGAGGTGTTGTTGCGTCTGGGTTACGTCGTCGAAAGTTAAGTTCGCGACTGACTCGTAGATTCAGAAGAGAGCCGAAAGAACTCTCGATCGTTCGGAGTAGTTACTTTCTCGCTCGTAAATCTCCTATCGGCCGGGGAACGATGCTGATAATGAGAAGTATATATGACATCCGTGCCGCGCGTATTACTTTACGACGATTTATCGCCCGACGACGAGAGCGTTACATACGCGCTCACGAGAAAGAAAGTTCGAAGATGCGCGCGCAAGCTCGTCCTCTCGATCCTCATAGACACGATCATAAATCTCTCGATCCTCGTAAATCTTTCGAGAGAGAAAGAGATCCAACCGATCGTGTCATCTATACGAATATTGGGTGTGTGTGTGGATATACGGTGAATGAGGTATACATATATGTATAAGCAACTTTTTTTAATTATTTTAATATTCAACTATTTGGGGATTTAATTCTTATTAGGTGATGATGTAAAAGCAAATTAGAAAATATGAACCCATAATTATGAAATGAATCCAACTAGTTGGAGGAGGAGCAGAAGTTAATTTCGGTGGCATTTTTAGATTCATAGAAGGACTTTAAATTAAGCTTAAATAGAATCAAAATCTTTTAAACTAGGCTAAAAATTTGGACTCAGGCAAATGACGTAAAAATATGTCAGTGTCCGTCAATTTGCCAGAATAAAGATAAGATTTATGGTAATAAATTCGTCTCTTACGAAATATAACCTAATTAAAATTAATCTCATTCAGTTTTTGATCGACGCGAAAAATAATACGGTAGCATACAAATAAAAAAAACGGTCCAATTTCATTCAACAGGTGCATTATGCAAGATCGGGCTTTCGAGTACTTTCCTTTATCGATGCTAACGAAAAAGTTAGAAGCCCCGTCCCAGTTACCAGAATCACCTTGTACATATATCGACCTTCGAATCGAGGATCGTTCCACCCGAATATAATCCACCGACCTTCGGCCCTCCCTTCGAGGCATAAAGTTTTCGATTTGCGCAATCGCGCCCACCGCTCCTTCGAATTGAACGCACGTGACAGTTTGAAAGGTGCCTTTGCGATTAATCGTCGTGGTGAACATGGACATACATTTTTTTTAAATATAATTAGACGTTCCTTTCTTCGAGTAAGAATGAAACTTTCCATAATTAATATTCGGTAAATAGCAGCAGACGTTAAACGTATACCAACTTATTTTTATCTATTTGACAAATATCTGATTGAACAGACATGTTATTTGTTATCATTAATAAATATTTATTAATTATTTAAAAAAATTGAGAAACAAGATTAACGTAACACGATAAAATAATAAAGTAATATATTCTTAGGTCAAATGAAAAATATTCCATCATCCATCAAGCAATTTCAAAATTCCATACTTTTAGAACGACATTAACCCGCGAAATACGAAATTCCGTTATTTTCCATTACTTTATCACTCATTTCCTTCGAAAGTGCACTTTGAATCATAATTTTTAAATGCCACTTTCCTTCGTACTCCATACTCTTATCATCGGCACGCAATAAATAATTATTCGATTTGTTTTCGGACTCTGCTACCAGTTTTGCTAACGCGTTACCTATGATCTTTATATAAGGCCACGTGGTACTGAATTATATCTAATAAAACGTTGATCGCAAGCGATTCTAATCAGCGCACTCAACGCGTTGCCACTTATAAAATGGCAAAAGAGAAACTAGAAAGGAGAGAAGAAGAAGGAAAAAAAAAGAAAAAAGATATTTTTAACCCGTGCAGTAGGAACGATCCACGATGAATATTGAGCTCGTGTCACGGACGAACACGTTACGATGGTATCGTAATAGATACATAGAGAGAAACACACACGGATAGGTTTCTCCTACGATCGAAGAACTCGATTGCTAAGCTTCGAGTTGGTCGTAGAAAGAGCTAGCTAGCGAATGCGTTAAGAAGAGTGGGAGAAGCACAAGCGAGGACGATAAACGCGATGCATCTCGTTGCTCTCTCTCTGTCGTTTCACGATCTACGGAAAAGCACTGGAAAGAAAGCGTCACGTGGTAGACATACCGATTGACATAGAAAAACGTGAGAGTAACGTTTGGGATATCCAAAGAACGGAAAGTCAAAGATCGACTTGGAGGAATGCGTGGCCCCGTGTGACAGGTGGAGTAAGAGAGAGAGAAACGAAAAGAGTCGCGTGGCACCAACCTGTCGCTCTTCTCGATGATGTTGAGCGGTGCTAGTTCCTGTAGAGGTGGTTCTGCTGATATACCCTGCGCCCTTTGCTTCCTTGGCTTTGGTTTCGTTGGTGTTGCAGGAGTAATAGGTGATTTGAACGGTAGAACACTGAGGAACATATCGAGATGGCTTCTGAGTTCTTGTATCTCGGCATCTCGTCGTGTCAAGAGTGCCTCCAATTCGGCTATCCTGTCGTCCTTGACTCGTAAGAGATCCTGAAGTTCCCGTAACTTATTCATCGTTGTGGTTACCGGTATATCGACTGGAAATCTTGCAGGTTGTTGTTGCTGCTGTTGCAACGATTGATTTTGTGTCGAATGAGGTGATTGTTGTTGCAATTGGTGTTGGGGGTCTTGATATTGTTGATATTGTAATTGAGGATGATCCTGGTGACGTATCGTGCCGGTATTAGCGGCGACGCCGGCTGCGCCTTGCGAGGAGGCGTCCTCCTCGTCGGCGAGCCGCTGCTGCGTCGACGAGAAGCACAGCGAGTCGAAACACACGCGCATAGACACGCAGGCGTCGCCGATCGGCCCCTTGCACTCGTTATTCTCGTTCATTCAAAATTCTTCCTTGATTTCTCGCCGTGAAGATCGTACGGGCGTTTATCCCGTACAAGCGACAAAGCGCTTTTTTCGATAATTTACAAAAACAAGAACCAAACTGTGATTCACGGGAAGATGAGTTTATATATTATTACGACGAGACACTCGGTGATATCGTTGAAACGATTACGACAGTTTGAAAGAGTTTAATCGTCTTGTTTTTTTTTTTTTGATTGCCCGATCGAAACGATCGGAAAAGAAAATTTTGCGCGGATTTCGCGCCCTCGTATGATCGAACAGTCGATCGTTCGACCGTCCTTCGCGAGGGCAACTCCACCGTCGCGCGAGACACCGACGACTGCCGTCGCGAGTTCACTTTGACCGACCACGACGATGTTAACGTGCGCGTGCAACGACGAGCGCGCGCACACAACGTTCAGAGGACGCACGAGCGTGCACGAGAGCGAGAGTTCGGTTATTCTCGGTCCACTTCGTCCAACTTCGTCGATGGCCCGTCCACCTCTTCTTTAACCCTCCTCTCGATCAATCCTATCGCTGTGGATTCTCTCTCTTTTTACGTGATACTCGCAAGAGCCACCATTGAGAGACTTTAATGCGATAACGACGAGCCAACGCGATTGGTTCGCGATTGGCGCCACTTACGAACGCTTCTTAGAGTCCATTACCCTTTTGATATTTATAAGGAGGCTGTTGGGATCACAGATTTTATGTAAGGGATATGTTAGTGTAAGATTTAACTTTGGGATCGTGCTTACCAGGATACTTTCAACGTGATTGTCCTAGTTTCAGACGAATTCGGTTAGTTTGTGGTGGATGATCTTGCCGAGGGAAGGTCATTCTGGATGTTTTGCGTTGATAATCGTTTACTATTGGATGGAAGGAGAAAAAAGGTTATTTGAATTATGAACTAGTTCGATGACAAGTGTTTGGTTGAAAGATGGCGTGCTGTAAACGCCCCCGTTTGGTTTTTGTGATACTAATTTTGGCTTTTAGGTTGGTAATGATGGTATCCTGTTTTATCGATGTTTGGTATTACGGAAGTATATTCTTGGAACTGTGTTTATAAGAGTAACACAGTAAATTGTGAATGAAATGTTATTTATAATTTGATATAATATTGAATTTTATTTTTAAATTTTTCGGAAGAATGTGTATAAATGTGTAATACGGCACAGCGAGTACTTTCGAGTGCACATTAACTTATGAATATATTATTGCTATAGTAATACAATGTAAATTCTGAAAGTTGCTGTACCATACGTTGGTCGTTAATTTGTACTGTTTTATAAACCTGTATTATTATTTGTATTGATTCATTGCGCGTATCGTATTACATAATGTTTATTAAAACTTTGATATGCGCTATCCAATAAGTTAATAAATGCAAAATATTACCATCTACCAAAAAAATAAAATAAAAATTCTACATTTGTATATTTAATCTTATAAAAGCCTTTTTTTATCAGGAACATTGGCTATGAACTTCGAATTAACGTTGATTCGGTCCCTGAGTATAATTCTAAGTATAATATAAGTATGAAAAAATTATAAATCACAATGTAATTAGCTACTTAATAATTATAGAATACTATTAGAAATAATTTTTGCAGTCTTGTTCGAAGTAACGAGATCTAACGAGCAAAAGTCTTAACTTTTTAAAGCTTAAATGCATAATAATAAAGTTCACGTTGGACGGTTGCTTGCACCTTTGCTTTTGCATTTACGTAGAATAAAATATCTAATAATATATGGATTTCTTTTTCTTCTTCTTCGTAACTACTTATTTTTGGGGAAGATTTCTATATGCTCACTTACGTGTCCATTATCACAATATGCTTCTAAAGATGCCAGTGTAATTCTTATGTTAAATGTAAACTTTAGAAGTCACCTTGAGGTCTATGCTTGGTAAATCGCCCATAAGGGGAACAAAGCGGAAAGAGACTGTGATACATGTCCAATTTCCTTCGTAGCTCTTGAATCTCTGCGTCTCGCTGTGCCAACAGCGCTTTAAGTTTAGCAACCTTTTCGTCTTTGACACGGAGAGTCTCTTGAAGTTCTCTAAGAGTATTGATATGTTCTAAAGTTATTCCTCCACCGACAACAAAAGTGGCGTTACCATCCTGCGTGGTTGCCGGTGCTGTTCTCTCCGTATTTACATTATCGTTGGTATCGCGATTCGACGTCGAAGAATTATCGTCGACACTAAGATATTGTCGGTTGAACGTGGAACGCAGTAATTCTAAGGAAGCACGCGCTGTCTCGTAAACATCCTTGGAAGAAGTTTTAGCATTCTCCTTCTTCGTCTCCATTGTATATTTGAAATTGTTTCTTTAGTTCAATTTGTTAAATGATACTGAAAAAGAAAAAGAATGTTTCGGTAAATGGTACCAAATACGAAAATGCTGATCTTTTGGATCTCTTACCGTTCACAAAGGAGAAAACGACAAAGGGGAGCTCAACCAGAAAATTGGCAAACACAAAGCGACCGTTGCCGAGATCACTCCGCTAATCGCCTTCGGTTAAATTCGGCTACTTTCGGCCGTTTGGTTACACGTGATTGGCTCGTAACGATTACCGACGGTATTCAAACGATACTTCATGTTTGGACATGTAACGCTATGTGAATATTATATGTGAATATTCATTGTATCTTCAGGTATTAAGATTTTATCATAAACCAATCGTAACCTAATCTTTTAGCTTTCCAATGAACGCTCGATAATTAAAATCTGTCGAGAACTTTTTAAAGGAACCCGTGTAACATGTGCGAAACTGTTGCTTCACAGTACCATCTAGCGGTGGAAATCTTACGAGGTAATTCACGCCAAGATAAATTCATGTCAAACACGTCAGATTCCTGAATTACCTCGTTAAAATTTTCCCGCTAGATGGTACTGGCAAGCAGCATTTTCGCTGATATGGCAAGCTTTCGTTCGAAAGATCCTAGCGACCAGAATCCTTAACCGATTTTAATGATCAATGGCTTATTAGAAAGCTAAAAGATCAAGCTAGAATACGGATAAAATAAAATTTAAATAAGCTAATGCTTTAATTACGAAAATCACGATTAAACTGTTCAAATACAATTTTATTATTAAAAAAAATGTGTTGGAAAATTCGTATTACTTGCATCTTGTAGCCCAATCTTTTAGCTTTAAAACAAGCCATGGATCGCTAAAATCGGCCAAGAATTACGATCAGGACATCCAATTCTAGCGCTTGTTCTAGATTTTTACCTCTACGACCTTGTCGAAAATCCTGTAGGTAGATATAACACATCCTTGTGCGCGAATTAACATCCCGATCGCAATCCTTGACCGATATTAATCACCGATGGGTCATTAGAAAGCTAAAAGACCACGCTATCAGATAAACTTTACGAAATTTTCTAAAACTGTCATTTCTACCCCTCTATCTATCACAACTATCTTGACCCTTTGGCATCAAAACCAGGCAGCGTTCCACCGATACCTGACAATAAGAAGGAGAGAGAAACCAGGGAAAAGACAGAGATAGAAGCGAGTGGGGTCGATCCCAAGCTCGATTCAGTCGGAGGTGGTAGAGATAGGAGCGCAATGGAGGTGGTACCGTAGTGCTCGCGAGCCAATTTGCATCGCATTGTGTACTCGTTACGCCTCCATCTGCCGGCGGCCTGCACACATTCGCATCGTCGTCGGGACGCGTCGCGACGTCGAAACTAGCAGGAGCGGGCCAGCCACTGGGCGTCCCGGCAATCAGCGTCCTGGGAGAGGAGCCGTGGAAACCGCGGAAACCCGCAACTCGATTATCGTTTCTGGCATCGTTATCGTTATTAGTCGCTCCATCGCCTGGCTAACGTGTTACCTTCCCCAAAGTGTGAGAGAGAGATAGGAAGCTAACCCTTTCATCCCTCTCTTTCTCTAGATATTTTCTGTCTCTCTCTTCGGCTGGTTGATACCTTCGACCCCTCCATCCTCTTTAACATCCCTTTCTCACTCGTTCCATACCTCTCTCTTTCTCCGTCTCACTCGGTAGAGCCTCAATCTGATTATACGCTTTGTCAAAGCTTTAGCACCGGGCAGAGAACCGATACCTTTCCATCGGTGCCGATGTACGTTCCCTCGAGTCCGTTCCGCTAGCTGCTTAATCATTAACGTCGTTCCACCGTTAGCGAGCACTTCGCTCGCTCCGTGCCCACGATTATCCTACCTTCTCGGAACGTTCTCCGAGATTGGCACGTACGGTGGACACGATCGACGCCAATGGCAGCGTTCATCGATAGATGATTCACTGAGTTCTTCGATAGGTGGAATATTAGCTTCGAAGAAAGGGTTCCGGTTGGAACATATGTTCTAGACCATCGTTTGATCTCCGTTAGCTTCTGCTAGGTTCTCTACCTACTTGGCAATTTTTCTTTTTTTCTCTCTGTCTGGGTGATTCTGCCTCCAGTTAATCAAACTCAGCCCCGTCTAACGGCCCAAACTAAATCGATTTAAACCTCGCGGCAGCACGCGGATCGGCCAACATATTCTGCGGGCACGTTAAGTATATTTACCTCGGTCGATTTTTCGAGCACATCCCCCCGACGGCTAGATAGAGTTGCCTCTTCGTATCCCAGGAGACCTGGTACGTTCGTTGCGGTCTCTCTCTCTCTCTCTATCTCTTTCGCTCGTGTCCATGAGAGAAAGCTCGCCGTGAGTCGATTCATTATCGCGTTCTGAACCGAGCATCCACTGGAATTCCGCCGGAATTCCTCCGTGAGAAAATTCCAACCTCGTCAGTCCAAGTTTTTCCTATTTTTGATGGTAACCTTGTACGGCACGAATCTCCGGGGCCGCGGTCTGGAATTCAAGTTTTTAAGTTCTTAAGCGGATAACCAACCACTTTTTACGTATTTCGATGATTCCTTTTCCTAGACTAAAGACAATTAAGAATAATTAGTTAATTTTTTAAGACACGTGAAGAATTCACACTAGAAAATTATATTTCACCTACAGATAACAAAGTATTTAACTGTAGGGACGAAGGTGTACAGAAAGAGAACGAATAAGAACCTATCTTTCGTTAATTTATTATATCCGATAACATTAGTAAACAAAAAATATCTCCGACGGAAGAAAACCTACATAACCAAATAGAACTAAGTATTTTCACTTTAATAACCTTAATTTAATAGAAGTAATTTAAATTGCTAAATACGTTAAGTAGTAAATGTACAGTCTTATAAGAAGGTTTCCGTACCGATACCGTGCTGTAGAAGAGTTACCTGAATTTAGTTTCTGACAAAAAACAGGCAAAGTAATTGGTAATAATTATTGTAAAAATTGTTTAAATAAGATTAGAAACTTTTGTCGTGGATGACACGTCGCACAGTATCGAAGAATTCGAACCCATAGAAACGTCTTCGTTTTCATCCCTACGGACGCGCGAGACTTCGCTTTGATCTCGCGCCTACCTTCCCATCCCTTCTCTCACCCCCTTTTCTATATCTCTCTCGCACTCTTACCTTTACCGTTTCATAGTTCGTCCGTTGGTGGTGGGCCACCCTCGAAAATATCAACTAAACGATAACCATATTTATTATTCATTCGTCCGCTTCGTTCCACGCTTTCCTCCCCTATATCCCTTCGACCCTCCAATTTTATAAAGTAGTTTTTCAAAGAATTTCGCGAAACGCGTCAGGGGTGAGAAAGTCTGACGCTTCGAGAGAAAAGAAAAATAAAAAATAAAAAAGAAGAAGTCGAATAAAAAGGGAGTCTGGCGATCGAGTGGAGGAATTTCTACGCTTTTTTCCCCTTTCGTTACCGTGCGTTCATAGTTTTCAGGAATATATGTATATAGGTATATATATATATATATATATATATATATTCCCATTTAAGTGGATTTCGGTAACGGGCCGGGGCGTTATGGCCCTCGGCGAGCGATGGTATCCTTTCCGTGGGAAACGTCGAAAAGTAATGACATAAAATACGATTAATTATACGAATTCGCGCTTTCGCTACTCTACGGGCCCCGCGCTATTCATAATTTCTATGGCCGATGCGGGAGCTTCGTCGAAAGAACACCGCGGCGGAGTTTAATTTCCAACGAGTTAACTGCAAATCGAATGAGCGCGCGCTTTGGTTCGAAATGAATTTTTACCGAGGTCCTTTTTTTTATTTTCTTTTATCAAAAGTTTTCGTACTGTCTCTATATCTCTCTCTCGTATCCCTTTTCCCCTATTCTACATCCGAATCGGTATTAAAATAAAAAAAAATACTTTATATTTGATCCGAGCTACACGTTCGTGCGTTGAAACTTGATAAAAACGTTTGTTTTTCTTTTTTTTTATCTCCCTTTTTTGTTTTCGAATAAAAAGCGTCACGTTTTCACCGTCGAGATGACAGTATGATGAATCGATATCTTTATTGCAAAGGCAAAGCTGAATGACGGCGCGAGTTTCGAGGAAAAATCGAGTACTCGGGGAAAATCCCGGCAGAAAACGGGTAGAAAATAAAGGCATCCGACATATCGGGTTATCGAGATTAACGCGAACGAACCTAAGCCCGACGGCTTTCGTACCGTCGAGAATCGAAGGGATGCCGGTGTTACGAGCGAGAGCACGTCGAATTCGAGATATCAATTACCGCTCGTTTCGGATTTTAAAAGCGGATCAAAAGATGATATTGCGATGCTATATATTTTTATATAGATATCTGTATTTTATTTTTATTCGAAATGATTTTTCATTTAAATTGTTTCTTTATTTGTATTATAGAAGGAGGATTTGCGCGAACTTAGTTTAAAATTGTTAGGAGGATGTAGAGTACGCGGTCTATTGACGCCTCGAGAATAATTCAATCGACGTTGGAAGACGCACTCTCCGCGGTCTCATTTCCCAAATGAAGCGACTACCGACTGGCATATTACGTTTAATCTGGCTCATTTCGTCTCGCGAGTCGAGTCCTCGAAATGTCTCTCGAAACCCCTACGGGATGATGGCTAAGATTAGCGAGAAGCAGCAGATGTGCCAATTTATACCTCGTTTCTAGATTATAAGACAGTCTTTCTTCCCCACCTACACGTTTCTTTGAATTTTTATATTGATTTATTAAATTCAAGATTTACTTGTAGAAAACTATTGAAAAAATATTGACAACTAATGACACGTTAAACAATCATTTACGTTTATAAAGATGACAAGATCCTCTCCTACCACCATTTTCTTTCTTAGCGATCCAAGTCCCAAGATGAAGGGATCCGAAGAAAAAGAGATATGGATTGACGCGAGAATTCCATCGGTGAACTATTTCTCTTAGCCGGGCAGTCATTTTTTCTCACCCTTATTGACCCGTCACATCGGTAACCGAGTCTTCATCCACGAGAATCCTCCTCAGAATTCAGTTCGCGGCTTTAACAAACTGGATTCATCAAATTCGACACCTATCGTTCGTTCACGCTCGCTCGGCTCCAGCTTTTACACGTCGCGGCATCCCTGGTTAAGATTTCTCACCTTCTATCCCTTTTTCACTAGCTGTTTAAAGGTCTACAATTTTTAAGAGAAATTGGGGACAACGGGAGATCTTATTGGTGCTTGTAATCCTTTGAAAATATCCATTTCAATGTTTGGATAAAAAGAGAAGATATTAATTCTAATCAATGCTCAAGCGTTGACGCGATCAACTAATAGAGACCAAATATTTCTACGAATGACAAGAAACCTAATTTTTTTTTAATAAAGGTATACATATCGACGTATCCCCTACCGATTGGTATCGAGATGGCATCAAGCCCGTTAGGATACATCCGGTATATTGACACGAGAAATCCCGTGCTAAATCATCCGTCACCCTGGAGTTCAGGAGGCCGGTGGCACGAACTTAAGTCCCCGTCTGTCTGTCTCTCCGTCACTCAAGGACACGCTACGATCACGCCCCGGTGCTTTTGCCATCAGCCAGGCAGCTCTTACCAAGGAAAATGGAGTATTTGCGGTTAATCGTATTTCGAGGGTCGAATTTATTAAAAAGAACATGCCAGCCGTCTACGTTGACGTCTCGTCTTTAACGACAGAGTTCGATACCCTTGTCAACCATCTTTTTCTTCGAGGTCATCGTACTTTTGGTAGTTGCTGACAAATTGATCCAAGACATCGATCAGACAATTACACCGTTAAATAAATAAATCAAAATATTCTAGGTATATTGACAGATCAGACAGTGTTTTCTCTAAATTGGGGGATGATTAAATGGGTTGACCTAATAATAAAGACATTGCGAGTAAAGAGATCCATCGATGAGAATGGTGGAAGAAGCCGAAGGTGGCTGGCTCGATGCGGCGCGCGTTGCGACGAGCCACGCGAAATTCTTTTGCTATCCTCCCTCCAGTTCGTTCGTTCGACGAAGCTGGAGAAGGTTCCACCACCGCGAGCATCTACCACCCCGCTTCAGGATCGCCGCTTTCCGCCCTTCTTCGCTCTCTTTCGTCACCGCCGGCAGAGCAGCATCCCCTCTCATTCCCTCTCTTTCTCCTCATTCCATCGTGGATTCCATCCTGGAACGCGGCCTCTCCGGCGCGTTTCGCAGGAGGAACATGGCTCCCAGGCAGGATCCATCCGTATAGCAAGCCACCCCTCTTCTTCTTCCTTCGCTGGGAGACCTGTCCCAGCATCTCCCCGCTACCGCTTGGCCCCTCGTTGCATTTTAAATCAAAGCCCCGGAGGTAACGCAATCACCAGGCATCACGACGCTTCCACAATTTTCTACTTTAAGCTACTTTATGTATTAGTACCTCTCCGACCGTTCCCCTTCTCTCTCATCTCTTTTCTCCTCTTCTCCTCTTTACTTCTATTTTCTACCCCTCTCTAGCACACCGTTCAGCCGAACAGCCCTTACTGCACCATCGCTACCATTACTACCACAGTTGCATTAGACTACCTTACCCCACCACAACTTCTTCTATCTTCTTCTTTCTCCATCCAGAGTCGATCTTCCACGCTTCACCGGGTCCTCCCGCACTCGGGAGGAAGTCCTCTCATCCAACAGCTACCTAACAAGGTTATTTTATTAAACAACCTCCGCTGCTCGCTCGGCAACGTAGCATCTTCCTCGATTCTACACTGGGAAATGTGGACCGGTTGAAATTCAACGATTCCACGGTGAGAATTTTTTTTATCCTAATCATCATAAACAATTAGGTATTACTTTGAAGAAAATTTTAACTTCATTTCTATTTCTTCAAAAGAAATTCGATCTTTCATGGACGGTAGACATTAATATTAAAAGTAATTTCCTTTGACGAGTTTAGTCTACATGACAAGTCGCCATTGTGACGCACTGAATGTGTTATTAATCGAGCGAACGCTGTCAACGTGTATGGACGCGTCGAGGAAGCAAGGTGGGATGGATAATTGAACATTTTCGGGACACCCCGTGGCAAATTGGATGGCTAGAGAGAGAGAGAGAAGGAGAGGTTCTGGGATAGTTAGGTACATACGATGTAGGTGTAGGGTAGCATGCGGCATGTAGTTCGCAAGCGTGGCGCGGTGTAATCCAGTCACCACGTAACGCGATTATCCTCCTAACTCGGTCTCTTGCTTTCTCTCTCACTCGGTCTCTATCACATGAAAGAGAAAGAGAGAGATAGAGAGAGAACGCGCGCACCCTCGGCACACCATCCTATCCTTCACCTCCTTCCCTTTCCGTCTCGTTGGAAACCCGAGTATCCCTCGAGGGCAGAGAGGATCAACGAGAGAAGAGCGAAAAGCTGCGCGCGGATAAGTGCGTATTCGATATCGTTGCTATCCAACCGGAAACCATTGTCGGACGAGCTTTCGCGTCACCTCGATTTCACCTCCATCGCTTGAAGATCGAAAAGTAAGTAGTACATAGCTTGGAACCCAGACACTGGATACCCTGGGTACTTTTAGGTATCTTTGGATTTCGTAGACTCGTCATTTTGTCGCTCGACTACCTCGGTAGCTTGTTGAATCGTTTTTGATATAGGTAGGACAATACGGAAGGTGTCTATCGATTTCAAAGATAAGTGACAATCTCGCGAGTTATCGAATTCCCTCGAAGTTCCTGATATCTATTCGATACCGAGGGGTCTTGGGAATGAGATTTTCCAGATCCAGGATGTTTCTATCGAGAAGAAATAGTTGGAATCAACATGATTAATCGGAAGAATAGTTAGATAGAATACGATGGGAAGGGAAAGAAATGGAAGGAATAAAAGAAGATGTTATAACAGGTTTAATAGAGACAAACTATTTCTACAAGGGATGAAAAGATCAAGGGAAGACGAGTCAACAAAAAGGGTAACCTAACACGGTATCAAGAGGCACGTTCTAAGAAACGCTAAAACCTGGGTATACTAGAAGATACGACGATCCAAATCCTTGAAGCGAAGGAAACCAAGCGACGTGGATATACCTGATATATAGGAGAATCGTTCTGGACGAGGGGTAAACACGATTTACACTATGACGACTATCGCCTTGGCTATACCTTTTTCTCTCTCACCCCATTTCCCACCCCCTTCTTCAAAGAACTCACGGCAGAAAGTAGTAGTGGAAGAAAGAGATACGACGCGGAAAGACAGGAGAGACTCCTAGAGAAGTAGGGATGTTTGTCGTACGCGTTATTTGCCCAATAAAACCACGTGGTGGGCTACGGCAGGCTCACCAGGGTAGACGATCAACGTGCTGCAAGAGGAGATGGGAGGACGGGGTAAAGAAAGAGACAGAAAGATGGAACGATAAGGGTGAGACTGAGAGAGATAGATAGATACGTGGACAGATAGAGAGAAGGGATAGAGATAAAGGCGTGTGAGGGGTTAGAGCGAGACAGAAAAAAGAGAGTACAGTGAGTGTACGAGAGAGTGAGAGAAGGAGATGAAGAGAAATCAGAGACCACGCCTTGCGAGCCGGTCGGCGCCTGCGTGGTTCCGCCTATCGAGCACGCTTTCCTCCGTCAGCTATCGTCCGCGGGGACGATGATATCGTCCGTGACACCGTACGCGACGCACTACCGAGTTGGATCACTCTCGCACGGATCCCGACACGATCTTTCACGAGTTTTTCCGCATTCCGATATATATATATGTATACTTGTTACGCGTCGAATGGTTTCGAAATTAAATCACGGTTCTGATGAGGATTCGAACAGAAGAATTCTATTGGAAGAATTTAATTGTTTCCTCAGTGTAACTTTCTCCACAAGATTTTGGGGTACGATGACAATTTCAAGAAGATCAAGTTGTTGTTAATTGATAAAAAACATTTAACTGTTAATCGTGCTTTTAACATGGAAAATGCTACGGTATACACGTGAGCGTTGTCACAGGATACGAAGACTCTTCAACTGGTATAATACTCAAGATTATACATAGATCTATGATCTACAGATTGAATTTTTAAAAGAGAAGGAATGCTAGTCGTTACGAGTTTAAAGGACGTTCTAGTGTTTCTCGAAGAATTTTCTTCAGTGTCCAGACTTTGCTCAAGATTTTGGAGAATATTAAGAAGAGATCGAGCGAATCGATAAAAGGAGCCAATTCAACGAGTGAAAAATATTGGAATAGGATCGAGAAAGACGCGGGCAAATTCGCGCGGTTTCGAGCGCCACTGGACTCGCGCGGAAATCGTCGAGGTTCCGCGAACCTGCGGAGGAGATCGGAAAAGTGTTGTTCAGCCACGAGTCCAGGATTCTCACCCCCGGAGGCGGCACCATCTCGCCCGGGGGCGCGGGGCCACCCGCGAGCCCTTCTTCGGGACACTACCATCAACCAACGCACAGTCCACCCTTGGTCAAGGTAATTACACATTTACATATGTCACTTTAGTCAATAATAGTCCAAATTATCAATAAATCGTTCTCCAATCAAATTCATTGACAACTTCTTTTAATAAGAAGTTGATTATTAGCACCAGAAGTATTGGTACACTGATTCCCAATGGAGATTTATAAAACATGATCAAACTTTTAAATACAATCGTTTGTGCATCACAATTGTTACCGGCTAATTCTTTTAATAATAAGTAGAGGTTTCAATGAGATACAAGTAGAACGATGCACCGATTCACGTGTCCGTCGGATCCCGCATAGATCAGTACTACAAGGAAGACTGCTGTAACGCGCGATCCGTCGCATCCACAAGATTCTTACTATTTTCTCGTGCCATTGGCGTCTTTTGTCTCGCGCTCGTTCATTCGCGAAGAAATTGAATAATGGTCCGGAAGAGACGGTTGGTTTCGGTCTAAATATAGTGTCTGGATTCGAGTAATCGCGACGCGTGCAGCGAAACCGTTCACTTTCTACATGTTTTTCAGTTATACCGATTGAAATCACAAAAAGTATCGAAATTTCTACCAAACAAAAGTCTTTGCTGCCTTTTTATTTTCTCCAATCAAAGATACCTACCTACTGTGTAAAATTAATGAAGACAGGTGTGATACGATATGACACCATAAAAAATGGTTGTCTTCATGGTCACGTAATCGTTACACCACAGGATTTTTATGAAGAAGCTAGCTGGAGACTAAGTGAGATGTGAAAATGTGAAAAAGAGAGAAACAAGTAGCCGGAGAAGCGGATGAGAGAGAAGAGTACAAGGGATAAAGGAAGAAAGAATGAGCGAGACAGAAAGGTCGACGATGATGGGGTATAAGGGCGGTTGTCGTGGCTCGTTTTCGTCAGGCAGCAGAGGGAATCCCCCGGGGTGCCGGCCACGCGGCAGCTGTCTACGGCAAAAGCTCTCCTCCGAAGAGAGAAAGAAAGAGACAGAGAAAGCATCTCGAAAGTTAACGCGGAACGATTCTTACGCTCTTAGGATTCTCCTACTTTCCCTTCATCCTCAAGGATGTAACGTCGAGCGGTACTCGACAAGCACGTACGAAAGACCCTACGTGTTCCAAAGTCTGCTGTATCTCGTGTTTTCATTAAAAAAAATATCACTTTTCCTAAAATACTTTTTATTGACTTGATTATAGAAAAGGGTTTTAAGGGCCCGTGAATGCGGCCCTGTCGCACGCGCGCTCGTCCGATACTTTTGTTCTGATTAAGCTCAATTTGTATTCTCTTTCTTTCTCTTACCATTTCTATCTTTATCTCTCTGTCCTTTACCGAAGAAGCAAACTCGGAGAGAAGAACGTCGCGCTAGAACTACCACAGTATCAGAGGAACAACGTTGTGTCCGTGGTTGCCGGCTGTCTGCCATCCAATCCTGCCAACTTAACCTCATTAATAAATTAATTAGATATTATTGCGTTGGCAGGCAGGGCGGCAGCTGCGGGTCTCCTTCTTCGTCTTTACACTTTCCTCGTTATCATCTCTTTCTATCTTTCTGTATCCAGCCCGCAGATGATGCTTAGAAACGTACGCGAGGTCGAGACCCGTGACGTCACTTTTTTTCTCGGGACGACAATGCGTAGTCTTCCTACCCGCACAGTTTTTTTCTTAAACGTAGGACCCATCTGGGTATCTTCAGTTTAGGTGAATCCCTTAACGTTACTCTTCGTCCCGATAACAAGCATTATAACACGTATAAAGCTTGGAAAATGATTGAAACGATCGGAATGATCGAATTAAGATCGGGTTACGTTGAATAAGGAAAGGTCGAGTCCGACGAAGGTCGTAGCTCTTGTATCCTGGTCAAGGAGCCACGTTGCTACTCATTACCGAGTAGCATGGCGACTGGTAATGACAAAAAGCACATGCAGCATTATCATTGCGGAGTGTATGGCATTAAACTGTAGGGGGCCAGGATTAGGATGTCGGCCATTACCGCGCGTCACTGACCGTTTATTCTACGCCGTGCACGGTGTGGTGACTTCCTCTAGACGCGTATGTATGCCTACATAACCGGAGGATGAGGACATTCGCGAGGCCGTCAGCGAGATTCACGATTTCACCTTTCGATACTTTAACGCTTTTATTAAAACGAAATTACTCTCGAATGGGATTGTATCATTGAAGAAGAACATTTTTCAAAGTTGTAAGAAACTTGTGCGGATGTTTAACTTTCTGGGAACGTGCATGACTAGGAAAAGAGAAAATTATGGATCGAGCTAGGGAGATCTATATTCAAAGATCATGCTTGTAAGTTCTGCGAATACAAAATGATATATATATATATTCATATAGGTGGCGCACTATAAGAGGTCTTTTACATGCTAAAGGCAAGCGTAGGCGTAAAAGGGAAGAAAATTAACTGTAATAAGCAAATTATTTAATATAAGAGGCGACGCGGCTCGTGCATGTGCAGCCATTATATAGCTGGATACAATTTACAATGTAATTCGTGGGTGTAACGAAATCACCGTAGCCTCCGTGCGTACGCGGCGCACGCGTATTTGCATATCGAACGAAATTTACGATATATTTTACGAGTCCTCGCGCGCAAAATATCGTTTCTCGTGACGAGCAATGAAAACGTGAAAGCGAGTAGAGGTAGGAAGGGTGAGGAGTAGAAGGAAGAGAGGGAGGGAGGAGGACGAAGTCGGAAAGATATTTTATCTCGTCGCGCCGTAGCGCGAGCCGGGGTTCCTGTCGGAAGATGGCGAGCATTTTAAACGACGTAGGCTAATTTCACGATTGGAAGTGATTATCACGATGATTGATCGCCCCTAAGCTCTCTGATTGCCCTTAAATTGACGTAACCGTGTATAGAGAGATACATAGAGACGAAGAGATGGATAGATACTGGGTGGAAAGAGAGCACGAGTCGTGTTTGCATCTGCAATTGGGCATTTCATCCCCGATCCGAATGTATGTGTGTGTTTGCAAAAACTTTCCGTAGCTGGTAACGTCGGGAACACCGAAATTGGCCCTTAATCGCGGTGGCGCCACGCGGCCATGAATAATTGGCCGCGTCAGGAACGAATTCGACGACGGATAATGCAGCAATCCACGAATCGGCGCCTATCATTTATTCAGCGGCTCGTAGCCGGTCGCGGCCGAAGCCGTGGATTTGCAAATCGCATTAACTTGCGCCCGCGCGGCACCCGCGAGCGAGCTAGTGCGAGGAAAAAAAAAAAAAAAAAATGGGAAGGAAAAATATTCGCGGTCGAGGATCAAAGCGCGGCCGCAATTTTGCAGTCGTCGTCACCGGCCTCGTTCTAAATAGCTTTTTTCCCTTCTTCTTGCCTTTCTCTCTGCTTTTTTTCTTTCCTTTCTTTTACCATTTTCTATCTCATTAACGTAATCCCGGTGGTCGCGAAGCCGTAAATAAATTTCCTCTTACCCCCTTTGCTCGTTTTCCCTATAAGAATGTAAGAACGGTCGACGTTTGGTCTTCTTGCGAGATAAATGCGTTGAGATCGTTGAAATCGTTCGATCGGTCCAATCGAAATTCGATAGATCGTAACGAAGGATATTCGATACTTTCACCCAGGTTCCCTATATCGCTTTAACAAACTTCGTTCGGATTTTCCCCGGTGCGGCGACGACGTATCTACCGAAGAAAAAAGAAAAAGGCGATTTATATGCTCTCCAATTTTCCTGCGTTCATCCTGCATCCCGAAATAAGCGGGTTAACGTCGCACGAAATAGAATTTCAATTTGGACGATTGCTCGGTTCTCTGGCTTGGAGAGAAATAAAAAAAAAAAAGAAGCGATTCACGTCAGGATTGTCAAATCGACGCGGTCGAGTATAAAAGCAATCGAAAACGGGAGTTCAATAAATTACGGGGATACCGTAAGACTCCTCCTTCTTATCCACTCTCCTTCGGGAAAAGGAGGAGGAGGGCAAAGTTCGTTCGCACGAGCGAGCGCTGCCCCGCGAATTCACGCGGATGAGAGGGCACGCGCGATACGCTGTACCGGACACGCCTGCTTTCCTCCTCGGGCTGCTGCATCTCGAGTGTGAAAGAAGAAATAGATTCCAGGATAACGTTCGAAAAAGAAAATACGAAATGGTAAAGAAAGATGGGAAGAGAGATAGAAAATAAAAGGTGAGAAGGTAGAATCATTTTCCCTCTCTCTCTCTCTTGCACACCCTCGAAAGACCTCCTGTTTTATGCTTTTCGACTTTTTCAAGATTTATCCCCGGCGCTTCCTCGCTAAATCGCTTTCCGGGCTAAATTTACGGTCGGGCAATAATACACCAGAGCTCGACTAGGTGTATGTATGTGTGCTCGCGAGCTGTGCTTTCACACAGGGGTGGAAGGACCCCGTAAGGAAAGGTACGAGCTACGAAAAGAGGAAAGTAGCTCCAGCGGTCCGAGTAACACGGAGGCCACATTCATTCTCGGCACGTTCCCGGCTTCTTCTCTACCTGACTGACTGCTTCCATCTCTTCTTCCTTCTTCTGCTCGTATCTTCTTCTTCCGTGGCCATCCTTTAGCCTTTGCGAGCCTCCCACATCGTTGCGTCTCTTTCTTTCTCTCGCTTTGCGGGCTTCGTTCGAGTATCTTCGTTTATTTTTCTTGTAAAAGATGAAAAAGAATAATGGCAAGGTTTGTTTTTAAAAATCTTACTAATATCTAACAAGTTTCATTACCCCAGGAGATAGACTTCAAAGTCCAGATTCTTCGGTAAATCATTACCATCCCCAAAGTGTCCTCGATATCATCGGCCAGGCACGTGACCAATACTGAGATTCCTCTATAAAAATTCCGTTTCCTGCTGGACCTCCTCAGAGACCGACACGTACAGTCGAGAAAGAGCGAGAAAAAAAAAGGGACAGAGTGACACGCTCGAATTCAATCGTCTAGGGTACGCGACGTATTGAACGAAATTGGCGCATATCAAGCGCGGGGTGGGGGAGAAGACAATTGGAATATAACAGATCCAGATCTCGTCTGGTTCCTTCGGAAATGGTGCCCCAGGGGCAAAAACGGGAATCCAAAGCCCACGTTGGGTTCGTGTCTATCCTTCTCGTTCCTAGTTTCTCATCGATGTCAGAATCATCCCTTACTCTCTTTCTCGAGCACCATGCGTGGTTTCCAAACTTGAGATTAACTTCCCGTAACTCCTGAAATTTGGAGAACAAGGTAGGTATCTATGTACTTGCTTCGATATAGACAATTTCATTCTAATCTTCGTCTTGAATCGATGCGATCTTTTTCCTCTTCCCTTTATACACCCACGTAGATATACATGTTTTAGAAGAAAGTCTATCCTTGTTCGATACTCATATACACGTATATAGAAATGGGTTTGTAGTTGAGTCTACCCAGCGACTATGTAACCATAGAATCAATACGATCCTCCTCGTTCGGTGCACCAATTGAGCTCGTTGAATCTGTGCCCCGAGCCACGCGGTTACGTATGACTCGCGCGACGTACGTACACGCGCTCACACACGCGCGAACGATCCATTTGCGATCGATGAACGCACTGGAGATGCACAGAGAGCGAATGAGTGAATGAGCAAGAGAGAGACGTGCGCGCAACGTAGCCACCAAACAAACTCATCCGTATAATTGGCAAATTGACAGATTAATTGAATCAGTGCCGATGCTTCTTCGGCCGAAGCCTCTCGTTCGACGTATCTCCTCGATTAAGCTCCACGGCTGATCGTCGCCCTCGTCACGATTATCGGCGTTCTAGTATCTAAGCGCCTGTCTACTAAACATTCACGTTGAATACGTCAGGATTTATATCTATAACGTTCTTTGAAGGATATGAAAGATTGATAAAAGAGAATATTTCATCTCATCTTTCGGTATTGTTCAGTTTAATGCAAGGTATTACAAATTTTAGTATTAATGAGACGAACGGGTATATTACTAAGAAAGAATATAATTAAATAACAATTTTTTTTAACCTTTCGTATACCAGGTGACTAAAAAGCCTGTCCTATACTAGGGTATGACATACCCAAAAATGTAAGATGTAATAAAACTAGTTTGTTTCAATTATTTCAGTGTTTTGTTTATGGAATAATATTTGTACATTGTAATCAATAGGTTTAAATAAAAAAAAACGAAGTAATTTAATATTTTTATTAGTTTTATCAATAAAAGAACAGCAACATTTTGCAAATAATTATGAATTTTCTGAGGACTGGGGTGTGTCATACCCCACATAGTACACGAAAGGTTAAATAAATAAAGGATTCAAGTATAATTTCAAAATTCTTTTCTTGAAATTATTGAGAATAATTTGCAATGCATCGAAGTTGAACAAAAGACTACGATGCCTTTATTAACGTTTGACTTTTCACATCCACTCGATTCCACCTCATTGCACACACTCGTCTGAATGCGCACGCACTCGAGCGAGCTTTCACGATACTCTCTCTCTCTTTCTTTCCGTAAAGTTCTCTCGTTCATTCTAACGCGTACTCGACAGCTCCGGTAGTCTTTCTCTGTTCTCTTAGTTCACCGAGTGGCTGGTAGCTTTCAGTTTATTTCCCGCTCATCCATTTACGTTTGATTTATTCGGTTTAGCGCGTACGATCACGAAAGGCAACGCCTCGATAATCCATCCGCGGCAGACCGCCGTGATTCCCGTTGAAAGAAACGCGTGCCCGAACGATCTCGTTTTATTCCATTAATGAAAATTGTTTAAACAAACTATATAGAATCAATCTGTTAAATCGTTGTAATTCTTGGCCGGTGTCCTAAGTACATAAATCATTCAACCGATCAATCGTATTCCACACTATTATATTTCTAATCAATTTCTAATCAATCTCAATTACTCCGCTTCCACTCGTCTGCGAAGAGATAATATCTATTTTTGAATTTGGCATGATAGAATGAAATGATTAGAAAGTGAGTAACATTCGACAATTGCTATTTAATTGTACATTTACGCTCGTGTAAACGTCGTCAATAAAGCACGTCCCATAGAACGATGATCGTCCCGCGTCATTGTTTTTTCAAAAGAGAGGAGAAGAACAAAGGGTGGGAGCGTGCTCGTAGAATTCTCATGCCTCTAAGGTTCACGACGTGTCCGGAAGGGAAGCAGGATATCGCGATGTTTCCCCTTGGAATCGTCGAGAGCGCGAACGCACCCGCCCACCCTTTTAGCGAGAGAGAAAGAATCCTAAAGGGCAGATATTCCATCGGGCTATGACATCGGACAAAGTGATTCTTCTTTTTCACCATACCTCTATCTTCTCTTGCCCATCTTCTCGACAACTATTTATCATGTACCCTCCTTTCACCCTCTCAATTAAGAGTGTATATATACACCGGGTAGCACGTAAAGTAACGACCCACCCGATTTCGTCGCGCTCGATGGCCCGAAAGGTCCAGTTCCGTTTCCGGACGTGCCTCTCCACCATTCAACATACTGCATTTATGGCCCTTAAATATCCTACGTTAGTCCCCCCTTTAGACAGAAACCATACTCCAGTGTTTCTCTTCTTTTTCTCGCTTAACCTAATCGTCGAGGAATCGACACAGCTTGGAAGATCGTAGAGAGGAACGACACGTGCCTGTTATATTTTTTTGTCGTTCCCTAGATCTGACCTTTTTCAAAGTACTAAAATATAATATTACGTATGATACACGCGTTGACCGTAAAAAAGAATATCGCGTGTCACGATCTCCTTCGCATAATTTTCAGGACTTTGCCTTTAAACCGATAGCGGCAGGAGGGGGTGAGGAGTTGTCGAGGGGTTGCACACTCGAACGTGTGCGAGTAAAGAGGTTAGGGCACGGGAGAGCAATACCGCATGCAAAGTTAACCTCCATTAAATGCGTTAACTCAGCGACGAGCATGCTCCGATGCGCTTAACCAAAATACATTACACCGCACTCGACGTGCTAGAGGAGACGATCTATACACGGCGTGTCCTCGAATTCACGCCATTTGCAAGAAATCAAACTATCCAGTTCTAAAACGTCGTTAAATAAAATAGAAACCTTCTTTTTTTATTCTTTAAAACAATTCCACCGTTTCAGCGAACTTTGCCATTGTAGATTCGATCGAATGGACCAAGTGGAAAGATGCTGCGTCACTTGAAAGAGGCGAAAAGCATATTGCAAAAGTTAACCCCCATTGTACCCGTTGACTCGTCGGTCGGGCGCGTTTCGATGTGGGCAACCAAAATACATTAGACACCATCGTCATCATCGTCATCGTTGTTGTCGCAAAGGCAGAGAAGCGATGTAGTAACCGGGGGACGATCCATAATACTCCTTTCTAACTAATTGCTCGTCGCGATCGTCGAGACGAGATGACCGTACCGCATATATTTACCCACAGTTCGTTTCGTCCTCGATTTCTCTTCAACGAGACGACATGGCGTGCTCTTAACCTCTTAACCGTTCATGCCGTAATATCATTTAAGAAGCCAATGTACAATTGCGTTATATACGGCGCGACGCGCGTGCTTTTCTCCGTGTGTGTTTCTTGATAGAGTATATGTGTTGGATGCTACATAGGAAGGCGAGTCTCTCGCACTTTTCATCCGCGAGACCATCAAATTGTTGTCGTTACGAATATGGCGCTAGTTGAGTCCATCAAACTCTTAGACCAGATTTCGTTCGCCACAGGGAAAATTGTTGGTTGGAAAAACGATGGAATTGATTTATTACGGTTAGACGTTTAAACCACGGTGTTATTTTTTTCGTGGTACCCCGTTGATCCCGCATCGAACCTCTTACGAGAGCGAAGGGCTCTCTTAATTTACGAGAGAAGATGCTTATTAAATTGTGTCATCCTCGAATAAGGGCTAACGCGCTGCATCCAATTTGTGCTGCTTAATTAATTCCCTCCAATACATCACGGGGACCGACCAATAAAGAAACCAGGACCCGACGGGCAACGAGCGACGATGCCACCACAATATTGTCCCTAATGAAATCTTCGTTAATCGCGTCTTCTTCGAGTTTCCTAACGCACACGATGACTATGACCAATTGAATTCACTAGCATTTTTTTTTATCGTGGAATATCCACGCAAAAGAATTCGATCGAAGAAGATATATATTTTTTTAGAATTTTCAACGACCCAAACCTTATCGATTTTTCGTCGTCGAATATACCGTTCGACGTTCTTTATTGAATTGCTCTCGAGACAATACGGTAAACAGGGCGAGTTACGCTAACAGGATTTATTCAAGAATTGATGGAGATGTATTGAGTTAGGCGTACCCGGCTTAACAGCTCTAATCGTACATTATATAGTCATCGTAGCCGCAACGTGCTTATATGCATTATTATCCAACTATATACATAGCACTCGAGGTTATATAATACAACGTCGATAATGAATCGGTTTTTTTTTTTTACGAGCGCGTGATCCATTTTTTCTTTCCCACCGTAGCATCGAGCTGGGACCGGTCGCGCATCTTTATGTAACTCTTACTTCAATTACGCACGCGCTATGTGCATCGACTTTCTTTGGTATGTGGCCACGCGGTCGCCCTCGTAATTCCGTTACTCGCCGGCAAGGAAAGAATATGCCCGCAATTGGTGCAAATTGAGATAATTTAATGGAAAAATACATTTTTAAATTGAGCAATTACGTCGATTATCCGAGCGCCAATCACAGTGCATTGCGACGCGACGACGAAAGGCTTCGTTGAATTACGTTTGCAGTCGTTCGTGATCGACTTTCTTAGAATATCATCGAGCTTTGGTCTATTGGTTTTCCCCCAAAAAAAAAATTATCACAAAGTTGTCACGTGATATTCCGGGGAAAATTTCGTCGAAGTAACTTTTTGTTTCCCCGATGGCACCGAATAGAGACGATAGGGTTAGTCGAAGCTAATTACGAAATTATCGTCTTTAATTGCGATTCGTGCTATTTGCGCAATGGCGTGGCGTATACAGCGCACGATTGTCGTCGCGTGCCGAATTATTGGATGCTGACGTCATCGGACTGCCACTGTGAAGCCCCGACAGCGGCATCGCTTTGCTCGCAATTGCCGACACCAATTATGCAATTAGCAGTGCGCTCTAATGAGCACGGTGTGACACAAGAGGAATCTAGACTCGCTTGTCTCCTTGCCGATGATGCTTTTCGTTAGATACGTCTATCTCACTTTTGCTATTTTCGTTTAATCCTTCCAAAGTTTAGACAAATTTTTATCTTAACAAAATCCATTAGGATAGTTGGAAAATTCGTTAAAAGAAGTCTTCGTGATGGTCATTGAACTAATAAAAAATAATAAAGAATCTTTTGTTTAGAAACGAAGCAAATCCTCGTGTAACGAGCGTGTAACAAATCCACCTCGTGCTTTGACGTGTAAATAGCCCGAGAAAGGCCACCGCAATCCCTTCAGCCCTTATGCTTTCCCGTACTAGAAGAGTATTCGGAAGCAATCGGATGATCGCACAATAAAACACTGGCATAATGTTTCGTCCGGGTGGTTGAACACCGCAAATACATCTTTCGACCGCATGCTGGTCTATTTTGGAATAGGGGGATCGCGCCACGTTCCCCTAGACTTTCGAGCTTAGGATAGAAAGAGAAGAAAGGGGATGATGGTGGATGATGTCGAGCGGTGGTGTTGGTAGAACCCCGTCAAGATTCGCTCGAGGGCCACCCGTGGGCGCCCTTCGCGGATTAGCCTCGCTACATTTCGTCCCTTCTGTCGATGCGTATGTTCCACAACCCTGTGTACACATATATCGAACATTATCGATGGTGTAAGATCGTAATGACAATTTTTTCGAATAATTTGTTGAATTCGAGATTGAGCTAGCAAAGTGTTAATTAACATGGAAAATTTATACCTAAGTTTCTTCTAAAATAGAAAGTATATGATAGAGTCGACAACGTTTGAAAATTTGTCGTCGCACGTGAACGTCGGACGGACGAAACGAAAATTGCTTGAATTTCATTAAGTTTGGCAGCAATTACTTTTGATGACCGACACGCGAACGTAATTACGTTGGTGCAAGGGCCTGGAGGGAGAGAAGGGTAATAATTCGCTAATATCAATTTCAAATTTCAATTAGTATCATCTCGACGTCCGCCTCTATCTCTGTTCCTGGACCCCACAGGAGCACGCCATGATCTAAAATTCAATTTGTCCCTTCGTACCCGAAGCCGCAAAGAGAGAGAGAGAGAGAGACGAGTAGAGGGAGAACGAGAGAGAGAGAGAGAGAGTTAGAGACTTATACATATAGGTATATATTGAAATAGCGAGAGGGGGATTGTTATAAAGAGGGGGGCACGAGATATGGATATGTATATGGTGCCTCGAACGACCCTCTACATTTTAAAACTTATGTCATACTGGTACTTTACCATCGCATTTTTCTCGCATCTCCTTACTTTCCTCACTCAGCAATCTTTTAACGCGCAACCCCTAACGAGTCCCGCAACGCGGGTACCACCAAGAAAAAAGAAGACTACTTTGATCATCAAGCTGACTTTTTAAAAAGTTCGAGAAATATGTCGAAGATTCATCGAAAATAATAAGCAACTTTGTAGACACCCCATAACACTTCTAAACGCTACTAGCGTGAGTCTGTATGTATGAGCTTGTAAAGTTGGTATGTTCCACAAGTACTCGCGTGCAAGAACACGGCGTTATAAGCGAGACAAGATACGGCCCTGTAGGCACGCGCATGCGCGACATGCCGAGCCATTATAAATTGATAACTCCGCCGTTTATTAAGTTCCACGACCGATGCCCGCTTAGGCAAAGAGCCCTCTATGCTCCTGCTGCTTCTCTCCTACCTCTCTCCCTCCCGAAGTACCACCACGAACCCAACCCCCACTCTTCTACCGCTAGAGAGATACATACATTATTTATTTACGGGAGTTTACAATCCCTCTAATGGGGATCGGCGTAATCGGCCATCCAGCCATCCTCTTCTCGATTCTCCACTCACCCCCTCTTTCCATTTTCTCAAACGTGGTCTCTCTCTCTCTCGCTCTTAATCATATTTCTACCCCTCCTGGTTTCGTAAAATCCGCCATCCTGTTTGTCCCGCAAAAATCGCTGGCCCGTATAAGCCTGCCTTCAAGATTTTCACTTTTTTCGATCTCAAAGGAGAAGACATAAATTAGCAGATTAATTCCTGCATTTTTGGTATACTTTATCTCGACTCTACGTTGCGTCTTTAACTAGCATAAGACTTAATTTTTCTGAGAATCCTTTGATACGGATAAAGAAGTCAATTAGAGAACCCGCATTGTTGCAGATTGGATCGGTTCACGCGCATCAGACGAACAACCACCAGCATCAGCATCTCCAGCAGCAAGCGCAGCAGCAGGCACAGCAGCAACAACAACAGCAACAGCAGCAGTCGTTGCAACAAACGCAACAGCAGCAAACGTCGAGCCAACCGCAGGTGCCAGGGGGAGGAGGGGGCGGAGGGCCGGGGGGTGGGACGGTGGCTAGGGCCGGAGGAATGTTCTGCTACCACTGCCCCCCTGGCCTTCCGGCACCCAGGCTTCCACCGTCCCTGGAGTACCCCTTCGCACCGACGCACCCCTGTAAGTTGAAATCCGATTTTTTTTTCTCTTTTTCTAGAAAAAGAATAAAAACATACGAATTTTTAAAAGAACCCCAGCTTTCTCTACGCGTAATGTAATTCGATAGAGTGATCGTACGATTCGCGATAAAATTTATATCGCACGGGGGTTGACTTTGGAGTTTGTATCGGGAAGGGTTTTACATTTTTCAAGCGTTCCACCCCTATCTTAATTCTCCCAAGAGTCGAGCTCGAGTATTCTGTAAAAAGTGTTTCGCGGTATTGATAAAAAAAAAGACGCGGCTTGGAAATGAGAGAATGAGAGGATTGAAAATAGTGATACATAGCGGAAAACGAACGTGTGAGAAAGAGATGGTTAGAGTGAGGTGGATAGTGTTACCGGATTGATTGTGCGGCACTTGCTCTGGCGGAACACATCGATGAAGTTACATTACCGACTAGACCGAGTTACGCAAAGTGGACGCTACAAACTGGACGGCCGCTAAACTTAATTTGCACTTCGGGCCAACTTCCGGTTAAACCGCGTCCCGACGGTGAAGCCGCCTGACGAAACTTCGGCGGTAGTTTGCTTATTCACTGATCGTTTTCCAAGTCGAATTCCAAGTCTTCCTGCGAATGGCCGACCGGATAAACTCGAAAACTCCTGTCGGTCCTTCCTTCTTCAAAGAATTTTACCGAGGGAAACTGTGTGACGGGTCTGATCGAATTAAAACTCTGCTACTTTCTCACGTTAATTTTGCATCAGGATTTGACTAATTGGACGGTGATTTTTAAATCAAGATAATTATCGAATTTAATCGTTTCATCGAGAATATCATTATAACGAAATACGTGAGAAAAATACACGTGATTGATTAGGGAATTAGATCGACAAGATTTTTATCGGGAGGTTTTATTGTCCGCAGTGTTCTAGCTTTAAAATAGAGAGACCTTTGAAGGTTCTCGATCTTGCGACAGTGCCGTATGCGGTGGATGATTGAACAAATGACCTCGACTAGGAGATGGTAAAGGGGAAAGGAGGGTGGTAGGTGTCCTCAGGGACGTCCGGGCACCCTTCCAACTCCCAGATCCCCCCTTTGCCACCGCTCCTGGCCCCCTTTGCCCCCCGTTGGGATAAACAGATTAGGTAACTACGTGATAAGTCGGTAAGTGGGTTCACTCCGGCCCACGGTCCAGACCTACCGACGTTCGCTCTAACATCTAACTACCTCGTTAGTGTCATTAGTAACGGTCGGGGTGTCATTAGATTTCGTTCTACGTGTAGTTTTTCTACGAAGCATTCTCTCTCTATCTGTCTCGAAGAGAAAAAAAAAAAGTGACGTTCACTCCTGATACTTTTATCAGCACGCAAGAGTCTCGATTTACTCGATTTTTGCGCACCAGAAATCACGTGATCGAAGATCACCAGAATTGCACGGTTTAAAGATCATTGATTAGAAAAATTTCTTTAGTTGGTGTAGAACCCGGTGGAAGAAGGAAAAATTTAATAGAGTAAAAGAAGAAAGGCATGAAAGTGGATGAGGCTGATAAATAAATGTACTGCTATCCCAAACTGAAATCCACTCAAGATCTTAGATTAGAGTCGGGGCCCGAGGTAAAGCTGGGATCCAGACAACTCATACAACTCATCGAGAGTCGGCTTAATCCAATTTATTAGTATACCCGGAGCCCCGAACAGAGCCGGGTTTTGCCAACGACTTTTGCACTTGCGCGTACGCTCGCGAGTCTTCTTACGTAGACGACGAGGATCCTCTTTCAACGAATTATATGTTAGATAACGATTCGCTTGACGCCTTAAGTAGTTGGGAAAAAAAATAGTTTTCGCTACTACTCGACTGGTACAACTTTGAAAATTTAGTTCGTTGAGTCTAGTTTGCTCTCGGTGCTATCAGATTTTATTTGTCTCGTTAAGACAAAGACGAAAGGGAGGCTAATTTTACAGGAACGATAAAGAAGAAAGGGAGCTAGTCATCGTTGCACGTGACCAGTCATTCTCATCATACTCTACGAAACACAACGAACTTCACATGTGACTCCCATTTGATCTGTCATCGAAATCTACCTAATGATTCTCGATAATTGAAAAGTATTCCTCACTATATTAAAAAAAGAAGAAGATGATACCTTAGTATGTGCGAAGACAAAAAAACCAAAGAATTTCCACGATCGTATCAAGTAAATTTCACGAGTTTGCACATCGCAAACATGAATCCGAGTCGATGCAAAACGCATCGTATTGCAGGTGAAAACACGAAGGGGTGGCAAAACGAGAAGTTCTCCATCCCTCTCGTCGATGGTTACCACGAGAGCGAGGAGGGAAAGAGGAGGATTGGGGGGAGGAGAGGGGGTAGAGAGAACGAATAGCATGAATTTTTATGAGTTTAGGAAATTAATTTGTGTTTTTCGTTAAGCCTCGGCTTAGCGCCGCGGTAATTAATTGCGCTGATTGCTTTGCATCATTGATGAGCGGTTCCGGGTTTCGTAATATCCACTCTCTCTCTCTTTCTCTCTCTGTCCTTCTCACCCTCTCTTTCTCTCTCCTGCCTACATTCGCTAATGTTTCTACCTCTCATTCTCTCTCTCCTCTTTCGATGTCTGTATATATCTGTGTACGCGAATACGAAGCTTTCGACAAATCGCGTATTTTGGATTTCCGCGCTACGTACCGGCCCTTCGTGTGTAATCGTCTGTAAAATCTAAAATTGAAATTGATCTCAACAACGTCTGCTCGTTCGTTTCGTTCTTTTTAATTTTTTGCCGTAATAACGATCGAATCGAATTTCTAACAAACGATGATGAAAACGGTCCCGTTTCCTCTTTTTGATTTTAGACACCAGCTACTCGGCTTATCACCCAGCCCTGCACGGTGTCGGCGAGGATTCATTCGTAAGAAGGAAACAACGAAGGAACAGAACTACCTTCACTCTACAACAACTGGAGGAACTCGAATCGGCATTCGCTCAGACTCATTACCCTGACGTTTTCACCAGGGAAGATCTGGCAGTGAAGATCAACCTAACCGAGGCCAGAGTTCAGGTGAGACACTTTCCCATAAAAGAAAGATTTTAGAATCAAGATCATTGATCAAGATTCATGGATCTGTTAGTATACACCCGTCCATCACAATTTTATTCCCATAACCGTGTCGGCACGAGCGAGAGCCGAGTCGATTTCAACTCTCGCAACGGCATGAAGCGCGAGAGCGAAACGTAGGAAGAAGCGAGCGAGACTCGCACCCCCTTGGCCCCAGGAGGCATACTGACACCCTCGACCTGACGTAATCTCCTGACAGAGTAAGCCGGTAATCTCCGGGATTACTTTGTATTCGCGGCAGCGTCCTCCTCTGGCCATATTTACTCGTGCCGCGGTAATTCGCTCGGTGAATCCATGGAATAGCACCGATTCCCGTTTCGAAAATCCTTTTGCCTATCTAACGATAGCCTAATGTTTCATTCTTTTAGTAAACTATTTTACACATCATTTGTCTGTTAACCTGATAAAATAGTTAAAGAATCGGTGTCACTTTCGGGAAAAAGAGATTTCCTTTAGCGTCGATCTAGTACATAAAGCTTGTATTCTAACGGGGGAGGCTAAAAGCCGAGAGGTAGCTCCGATAGAAGTGTATACAATGAACGGGACAAAGAGTGAGAGAGAGAGGAAGAGAGAGGTAGAGGCATGACGCAATTACGGCGCAGACTCATTGTTTCATTAGCGAAGACAAAGGGAATCTGGAATAATGGACAAATAGGCGCGTTTATGTAGTGCCTGTCCTCCTCTTCTACTCCAATTAGTACCTCCTGGGGGGGCGGAGGGGGCCTTCTGCATCGTCGAGGCACGTTCTAAAGCGCTCGAATCGCTCACTACGAATAACCACTGCACACTCTCGCGCCCGGTATTTATTCAACCTTGCTAACGTCGCTCGCTAACGCTTAGCCTTACCCCCCGTATTCTAGCTCGTTGTTGTCGTCTTCTCATTTTATACGGACGTGTCAACAAACGGAATAATGAGAAAGAATCTCTGCTTTTCTGAAATAATTCCTATTGATCGTTGACGTGTACCTGAATTATTTACAATTATTACATCTGTAATTTGTCTATCAAATTACAAACTTGATAAGTAATACCAACGAGATTAGATTTTGTAATAAAGTCATTTCGATATTATTTAACATATATTCCGGAAAATGTACAAGACCTGTCGAGATTAATCAGACAGATTTCGTCATGGAAAAGAAAAGTTAAAGAAAAGTCGAAGAATTTTGGTAAAAGTTTCAAATGAAGTCCAAAGATTTGCACGGCAAGTGCCGAAAGATTAAATACCTCTGGGTTTGCTGCGGTAAGAGTCAAGCCGTGGCCATTACCGACATATTTCGGATTAAATTCATATCGAAAGGGATGAAGAACGCGCATAGGAAGCGGAGAGAGAAAAGAAGTCGAAGTCGAGTGAAAGAGAGAGAACAAGAGTGAGATGGAACGAACGGTTCTACGCTGCGAGGTAGTCCCGGGGGAACCACGGCTTTGTTCCCAGCTATTACTCGCCCCCGCAACCCTTAGGATATTATTATATCTCCCCGTCTGCCACCATAGCTACTCGCTCTCCTCCACCACCTCCATTCCTTCTCTTTTCGAGGCCGTGCCGTCGAAACCACCGGGCTGTAGAACCGAGCTCATCGTATTTATTTTATTAAACCATTTTCCAAGCCTCTTTCCCTCTCTATCTAGGTACCTAACCCCCACCCCGGCCGGTAAAACTTTTGCCGTCCGTACGAAGGATAGTAATTTTCGAAGACTCCTTCCTTCCTTCCTTCGTCCTCCAGGCATGGAATTTTTATACCCTGCTCAAGGATCGATTCGATATTCCCGTTTACCCCCTATTTCACACTTTACCATTCGACTCTTTCCGTGGTACCATTCCCGATATTTATCGATCGTTTAAAAAGCCATGAGACTGGATTTACGACTGGTTATAAATTTGTATTTTTTTTTTTTTTCGTAAACCATACGCACATATGTATACGGTATATTTGTACGAATGTCATTACGTTATTCGGGAGAATAGAGGGAAAGAAAGAAGAAAAGAAAGTAATAAAGAAAAAAGTGGGGGAGATGCAACGACGTCGGAGAGAGGATAGCTAGGTATAATAAAGTCTATTTCAGTTGGTATTATGTCAAGTTAGCCTCGTTAGCGGAACTCGAGCTTTTTAAAAAACACTCGAGGGCAGTGCTTGCTGTCGGCTCGTTGAACATGCACGACGGAAAAGAGTACCCCGAGCATCTCCTCCATGCACGTTCCTGCCTCAGAATGCCACCCGGTACATGCAATTATCCTTGCACATTCGCGGACAAGAGGAGGCGCACTCGGTTCCGACTTTTTCTATCTCTCTCTCTTTTCTTCTCATCTTTCTAGTCTGCACTCTTGCCACCCCTTTCTTCAATTCATCCACTACAAAAGTCGACGAAACTCGAGCGTCGTTATTGAATTTTCAATTAAACCTCGCACGATTCGGACACTCGTTATAAATAAAACGTAAATAAATCGATACACAAATAAATAAATATAAACTTTCGACTCACTCGTCGTCGATGCTAATCGAAGTCGAGCGCATATAGATATTTCTTGGTAAAGGGACGCTCGCAATATTTGTATAAATATATTTGTTTTATCTCATTAACGAGAAAAATTAATCGAAGGTTTACGAATGATCGAGAAAAAAAGTTTGCGGGCGTTAAAATGTGGAAAACACGCGCGTACGTGTGTTTACAGGTGTGGTTTCAAAACCGTCGAGCAAAATGGCGGAAAAGCGAACGGCTGAAAGAGGAGCAACGGAAACGAGAAGGCGCCGGTGGAGGAACAGGGGTTGGAGCGGGTGGTGCTGGAGGTGATGGTAGTGGAAGCGGTGGAGGCTTGGAAACTTCAGGATTGGCACCACCGGCTTCTTCGTCCGCTGGTCCGAGTCCTACTGGTCACGATCCCGAAGGTACATCATAATAAATAAATATGTCAAATTTGTTCTTTCATTCGTCATCGAGTAAAAGAAATTTTGGTCACTGTAAAGACACCTGTTTTATTCTTAAATATGTGTATGGTATGTTAAAAGGGTAAAAAAAATAAGCGATTACTTGTGATTCAGGTACACCAAGCAGTAGCGCAGCCGATGCAGAGGACGTTGGTGCAGAGGGTGCAGGTGGCTCGAGAAGCCCAAGTACGACGTCAGCCTCGGTCAGTCCCCGACCCCAGCCGAGTCAGCCGTCCCTGGGTGGTGTCTCGACGCCACCACCGACCCCCATAAGGGCGCCACCACCACCACCGAGCACCGTAGGGGGCCTTGGAACACCCGCCGAGAGGTAAGCTTTTAGCTTCGTTTGTATTTACGTCTTTAGGAAATATCTTCCTCTCTTTTCCACCCCCACCTCGTCCAAGTTTTCCTCCCCTGGACTACCCCGAGTTCTTCTATCTTTTTCCTTTTCTTCTTCTTACATCTTTCTTACCCTCTTCACCCAGTCTTCTTTTCCTTCTCACTTATTTCTCTCGTTCCTCGCGATCCCCCGCGATTTCACCGTACAAGCACCGCTGAACACGTCACCCGGATGCTGGATACGCGCCATTAAACCACCCCTCGAAGCCACCAACACCCTCTCCTTTCATACCAGTTTTCTCTACACGTAGACTAAGCGTAGCCACTTCCTCTTCTTCGTCGGTCCTCCGTGGTCGTAGTAGTAGTCATATAATCGCGATAATCGTCGGCTCGTTAAATCTCTCCAAGGTTTACGCGCACGCGAACTTTGCTAGTAGCCTCTTGGTACGCGCTTTTCTTGTCTCCTTTCGCGCGAAAGATTTCATGACGATTTCAGGTACCAAGATTTGTCGTAACGAATTCTTATTCTTTTGTGTTCTACGATAAGCAAGGGGGATGAAAAACTGTCGCTTTAAAATCCGTCGAAAGGAGTCGAGACATTTATTCCCTGTTTATTTCATTCCCCCATCGTCAGAAGGGAGTTGGAAAGCATTTTAATGCGCCCTGTAATTAAATTGTTTCGTTGCTCTCACCGTGAGCGCAAAATTACCGTGCACTGATGGAAAATGTGTGGGTGAAGGAGGGGGGGATAAAAACGGGAAAAAGAAGAAAGATAAAAGGTGGGGGAAGTAAATCCGGCGGTCGCTCTTCGTAATCCCAAAGACGAGTAGCGAGGTCTCCGCCATCGCATTGAGCTGTGCACGAGACAAGAACAATGTCGAAAATGTAGACACGTAGAGTACATTCGTACGCGTTCGTTGGAACACAAGATGGAAGGAAAAGGATAGGAGAGTGCCGTGTGTATGCGCGTGCAAGAAGTGTACGGCACGAGGTACCGCTGTAGAGGAAGGAGGGTGGTGGAGAAACGGAGGAGGTTGGAAAGGTAGGAAGATACTCCTTCGCCGTCTCCGCAGTTGTAATTTATTTAAAACCGCTCGCCGTAAATATATCCTCATCATTTATTCAGATGCTCGGGAGCTTCTCGACTACAGGGGTGTAAGCTTTGCGTTCCTCCTTACCTAATACATATACATATATACGTATATCTCTACAAAGATACAACCACCGTGTACACGAAGTCGCTTCTGCATCTCTTTTCTCTTTGTCCGCTTTCTCAAGGAGGGGGGGCTTCCATTCTCCTGTCGTCGATTTAAATCGAACGCATGTTTCGAGAATAGGATGCTCCTGACATTTCGACGTTTCCTCGTAGGAGCGAAAATCAAACTGGAAAAATCGGGAACTCTATCGAATCGATAGATATATACCTACCTACGTTTCGTTTATACATAGCAATCCTAGATCGAATTCGTATTTGCATATCGATTTAGCATATCGTTTCTAAACCCCCTAAACATTCATACACAGGTTGCTATCGAGGAACATCTCTCGGCATGTTACACACACGCGCGCGCGAACGAAATTAGTTTCGCGTACGCTCGAAAGGCAAGCGAGCGCACGTAAGCAAGGCGCACGCTAGGCTACGCGGCTAATTGCCGCTAATTATCGCGCTTACAGCCGGTCCCCCCCTCTTGGACTTAGTACCGACTCCGCTATGAACCACCACCACCAACGGCAGTAGTAGCGGTAGTACCACCCTCGCTGAATCCCCACCCTTTTCGTCCTCGCGGTTTCCCTCTCCTTTCGTCCTTACCACCACCAGCAACATCGCGTCGGCCTACCTAAAATCCGCTCTCGGCTAAAGGATTCTCCAAGAGCAAGACCACCTTTCCCACTTCCTTCGAAATTCCACCTCCAGTCCGACCACCTGGATACCGTTAGCTACAAAATCTCATCTCTCTCACTCTCTCTCTGTGTATTTCTACCATTTCCGAGAACTCTGGAAACTAGTACTTCCTCGCACGGTTCTCTGTGCAGAGAGAAAGAGAGAGAAAGAGAGAGAGAGAGAGAGCTCGTTACATTAATTAAACAATATTTGCGATTAATATTTGAGATAATCATCAGCGCCTCAAAGGAGTCTTCTCTCGAAGGATGCGGAACATCGCGCGTGGTAATCTCGTTAGCGCTACCCCAACTCACTAAACCCTCTCTCTGTTTCTCGATTTCTATTTCTAAATCAGCTATCGTATAACGTCATGTGTTTAAAGCCAGATCCAATTAAAAAATCCCACGTCCTGTTAACAAAATAATGACTCGTTAAGGAACGTTATTATCAGCTACGCGCGATCGTTTCTTTCTCTTTTCCAGCACTCCGGGATTAGGAGCAGGCTTTAGGCCAGTGGAACCACCAACGTCACTGTTCTTCTCACCACACTTGGCTGCCCAATTCTCGCCACCTCTCTTCGGCAGCAAGGTTGTCAGCAGCACCCCAACATCGTTGACTTCAACGACACCTTCTCTGTGGAGCACGAGCGATCATCGGCCTGGTAGTCTTCAGGAAATGTTGTCCTGGTCATCGGCAGCTTGGCCAGGTTCTTTGTGCGGCTGTTGCAAACCAGGGACAGGTGATCTTCATCGTAGCAGCAGTCTCGCCGAGTTGAGAAGAAAAGCCCAGGAACACTCGACCGCGTCTGCGTTGTTGGGTGGACTCGCTGCTTTTCCTGGTGGTTTGCCTCTACCTTTACCCCTTCCCCTACTGCCACCGCTCTTAGGTTTACCCAGAAGGCCGGAGAATCATCATCATCATCATCATCTACCAAGCGTCGTTCATCAGATTGGACAACCGACGACGAAGGAGGATCCCTAGGATCCCTAGGGCCGTCCGATCTTCGTAGCTCTTTTTTCGAACGCCTATTATGAACCCAAACTACGTTTTCTTCTTAGCTCCGATCCATTTAGCCGATTCGACGTCGGAGATTTTTATCAATCGGAATACTAATCCGAGTATTCTTCTGGTTTTTATCTTTTCCGTTATCGTTTCAGCTCGGGATGTATATGTACATAGCATCGATTTGCACTTATTAATAATATAATCCTTCTCGTTAGTGTGATTAATTTCGTTCGTTCTGTCGAATCGTCATCGCAGACGCGTAGAGATTGTTTAGGGTTAATTCAATTCGTAGATTAAGTGCGGAAAGCGTGACGATGATCTGGGTAGCTCAATGAAACACACACGCACACACAGTGAATTTTTCTGTTCATTAGAGCTTTCTACTTCTTTCGTGCTTCCTGAGGAATTATATTGAATTGAATTCGAAACATTGTACTTTCAATATTTTCTGACGATAGCGGATTAACGGTGACGTTACACAGAGTGATCGGTAACGTTGGCATTTGCGTGCTTGTATTTTCGAATAATTCGAGTACTCGAGTCTATCGACGAAAAATTTCGAAAAATTAAGTAGAAAAGGTCGGCCATACGTCGGACGACGGTCAATCTTTTAGAAATTTTTATTAATTAACGTGGCAATCGAACGACAAACTCGAGCATTCGAAGGATTCGTAGTGGAAATATTTGACTACCCGTGTCATGCCTTAAGGAAGAGATCATTTTTCAAATAAATGAAGCCGTTACTCTGAATTTTTTCGTCGCACAGCGCGTAGAGGCCCAAAAAGTGAAAAACGTATCTAACCCATAGAGACCTGTATATTACCTCCTGATTAAGTGTCAGTGCTAATTAAAGATAGTCTAAAGAAACAAAAAAAAACTATGTTACGAGCCTAGCGATTATTATGTAGTACGAACCTGTGAGTAGTGAGAATATTCGAATAAACTTGTTCTCTCGTGATAAACCGAAAGTTTCTGTGCCTTCTCTATCTCACACTGTCATTTCTAGTCATGTTTACCGAATCTCATATATAGCAATAGTGCCCCGACCGCAGTGTGTTATTACTTCGAAACATCCATAACGGTGCTCGTTATGCAATTTCGAAAGACAATTTACCGTTCGCTGCGGTACAAATGGATATATACTATACATACCTACCCCCACTCCTGCTTTCCATATTCCTCTTCGGATTCCCAATTTATTATTTTTCTTTGAAACGAGATCACCCAAATTTCATATCGTGAAAACGACGAACGAGCCGTAACGGGCTTAACTTTCACGCGGCATTCGTTATCTCGTATAAGTTTCCAAGGAGCTATTCGTGTCTATGTATACGTGTACATATGTATACACAGACATATTATATGTACACAGACGGTCGGCCGACGTCGAGTTTAAGTGCTCCTCGATTTCTCGAGTCAGTAGTAACGGCCGACTTTTGTCGGACGCTCGCCATCGGGAAACACTCGTACGTTCGTATAAACGTAAAATCTTTTTCGCATCGTTGAACAACATGAAAACGCGGAGGAGTTACTCCGGTGATGCTTGGTAAAGAAGTGGGAGAAAGGAAACGACGAAGAGGAGGAGGGAAAGTAGTGGGAGAAGTGGAGAAAAAGAGAGAAAGATGGAAAGAACAGCAGAAGGGGTTGTTGGCAATCAATGCTCCTCATAAGAAAAGCTCGCCCTCTCTTATGGGATCAACCCTCCTGGATGGGTAGACGGAGGGGTTGCTGCAGAGACCGAGAAAGGTGGGAGGGAAAGCGAGAAAGGGAGAAAGAGATAAAGATAACGAGAGATGGAACGAGAGGGGGAGAGATAGAGAGAGAGAGAAGAGGAGGGAGAGGGAACAGACGAGGGGTTGTCCTCGGCTCGACCAACCAGAGACAAGACGCCATTGATCGGCACGTGGCTCCGGGTTGGTTCAACGAATTCCACTAGGGTGGTGGAGAGGGTAGGTAGCTGCTTTCTGCTCTCGGAGGTGCGCCATCGTGATAGTAGTGGAAGTGGTGGATAGAAGGAAGAGGTGGTGGTGGTACTCTCTCTCTCGTTCTCTGGTGGGGGAGGGCATAGACGCGTTCTGCACACTCCGTTACACTTACTGGTAAACCGTATTAATCAACGACATCATGGTTTATCCCCCATTCTTCCCCACCACGGCAGTACCACTACCGTCACAACTACCACTACGATCTCTCTACCACGGGCTTTATATCACGCGCGCGCGCGCACATACGCGTCTTCCACCTCCACAAACTCCATCAGCGGCAAGACGCGTAGAGCTACGTAACCTCGTAGCACTCTGCAACACCGTGTACTATAGCGGTGGGAGGGTTGGAGGACGGCTTAGAAAATGGGAAGAAAGGCGACGAGAAAAAGTAAAGGAAGAAGGAGAGCGAAGGTGGAAGCAAGGCGCCAGGTTACTTTGGGTGAAGCGATCGACGCTTAACGATGTCTCTCGATACTCCTTACGTGGCTACCCGGGATTCAACGAGCCATTACCACCCCTTCTACTTCTTTTTTTTTTCCACTTCTTCTTACGTTAGCTACCAAGAAAGAAAAATCCCGCTGCCGGTCTATGTCCGCTTTTCTCTACTTTGGAACCCTTACGAGCGACTCTTAACCGTTCTACGTCGTTCGATGGAATTTTTATAGCTTACCAAGGGTATCCTGTTCTACACTGCTTTCGTCTTTGTAACGGTATACGGTATAATGTAATCTTTTAACGATTCGTCAAATGAAATGTAAGGAAATAAAGATTTATCATTCGTTCAATCTCGATTCAAAGTGCGCGTATGCGATTACGCGATCGTGAATCAGAAACGATGGTAGAGAGTACGAAAGCTTTCACGATATCGCGAGATTCCGGGTAGCAAGGAAGGTGGAAACCTTCTTGATGCCGGTAGACAGTGATTAATACAGCAACGTCGTCTGGCGTCTTCCGCTTCTCTTCTCCGCCCACTCCTACTACCGCATGCGTCGGGACGCTCTTCGAGTGAGCTAGAGAGAGAGAGAGGGTGAGTCTTCAGCTTGGCTCTCGTTCACTCCCTGAAGCGCCCTTCGCGGTAAAAGGTTTTACGAAATTCATTGTCAGGCAATTTGCATGTCAAAGCCACTCTGGGAACACGCCCCGCGACTTACGACCTACACGAGTCCGTCTCTGGTACCTTCTTCGTTCAACCCCTCCTCTAGACCACCCTCTTTCTCTTTCTATCCGCTTCCGGCATGATGGAATTACAGCAAAAATGAGGCCACTTTGCGGTCCACGGGAAAAAAGGCTATCGAGTGAAGGATGTTTCCGAGAGGACGATTCCGAGGGATGAACGAGAAATTAAATGAGTCTCCGTTTTTTTGATTAGTCGTTAAGTAACTTTTCGAAGCTTTTGCGAAAAATGGGATTCTTTGGGGTATCGATAAAAATGTTGACTCGTTAAAGGATAAAAAAGAAAAGATAAAGCATGAGATATCAAGGGTAACGTCTTATAAAGGATAAACCTAGCCCGCGGAGGAGAACGAAGGTGAGAATTTATCGAGGCTGTCTTTGCGAAACTAAGGGGATCAGGAGCCGCAATGATTTTCAATTTTCGAATCTACTTCGTACCTCTTGTTGTCCAAAGTGATATCGGTAGCCATACTTTCCTCCTAATGCCTGATCCGTCTACATATACGAGGTGTTCTTTACCAAACGCGAACGATTTTTGTGCATATCCTCGTGCTTATTATTTTTCAAGCATACAAGCTTAAAACATGAGCGTGCATGGGTTATTTCGAGAAAGCAGAAGCGGAACTGAATGAAGCCGGTCTCGCCGGCTCGAAGGTAACGAGGTTTTCCTCGGTTGGTTAATTCACCGCGGATTGAATCGCGCGAAAACACGCGCACTAACGTAGTTTTCGACCGGTCTACCTCCCCTCCTCCTCTCGCACCCACGCTCTATCTCTCACTCTCTCTCTCGTTTTATCAATCCGTCCACCGGAAGTATCCGACTCTGCCAGCCGCTGTCAGCAACACTCACTGCACTTTGATCGCGGCTACGGATTAATCATGAAAAAAACGCAGCCTCTATTAACGCGATCACTCAACGCGGCGTATATCAAACGACGTTTTTACGCAAAACTCCTCCACTTCGTCCATGAAAAAGCACCGAGTATCAGCGTTTTTCGTTTGGTCGATCTTCGTTTTTCCGACGAAAATTGACCTTTTTTCTCCTACCTTTCTTCATTTTTCTTACTGATTTTGTAAATTTTATACACAGAATATTGGGTATAGGGTTTTTTTATTATTTTCGAAGTTTCAAAAAGATTTATAAGAGGAGTTTTAGGAGTTTTAGTTTAGGAGCAAGCAAGGTACAAGAAGCAATGAAAAATGGCACATTTTTTTACTATTACTTGCAAACGATATTTATATATAGAAACGACAATTTGTACTAAAAAAAAATGAAGAAACTTAAATACATTGACTCGAGATTTAACTTTAGCATACGATTATAGCACGACAACTACCTTAAAATCAATCCTGACCACTCGACGATAAAAAAACACAACATTTATCAATGTCGATATTGTTTTTTTTTCGTGACCCAAATCGTTGAATATCACATTAGAAGGTTGAAAATTCACAATGTAAAAGCTATAATAAGTGGATTCACGAAGTGCGAAAAGCACGAACGAGCGAGTAAAAACGTGGGTGAGGGAGCGAGCGCGCTGAAAGCGAACGGATTAAGCGAACGGACTTACGTTTATGCGTTAAGTGTAGAAGGAAATTTCTAATGGAATTTCATCATCGGGAATACTCTTTCCCCCGGATAGTCGCTTTATAAATAACATATTTTATATCGCGCGGGCGGGCATTACTAACATTTTATATACGCATTCAGTGCACTTTGATCGTTGCGGGCCATCTGATGGAAAAATGTAGCCCGTGTAACTCCGTTATATATCCACCGGTACGCGAACGTTTTTACGCAAGCTCGATGGGAAGAGAGGGAGAAACGTGAGTACGGTATAGATAACGCATAACCGATACTACACACAGTTTTATATCGAAGCGAGCGGGGACTACCGACATTTTCAATTACGTAATCGAGCAAACAGGTTTGAAACAGGTATACGCGATTTTCGCGATTACAATATAATCCTTAATGCTCCTTACGGTTCAATGAATATAGAAACGTTCAACGCAAGCGCGTTACTCGTTATTGTTGTATAAATAGTTAACCAAAGTATTAGATAATTAAAGCACGGGTCGTAATTGCGTTCCACTCGATAATTTATCGCCCGTACCAACGTGAAACTGGTTAAACTATACGTTTTTAACGCGAGAGATTCGACTCTATCCGAATCGATTTAGTAGTACTATCGTCCATCGACGAACTTTGGGGAAATATCTTCTTCCTTTTTTTGTTTTTTTTTATTCGTTTCCTAGCCCCGGAGATGCCCGCGAGTGTTTGGCTCGACGGACGGCGAAACCGAAAAAAAGATATCGATGAAAATAAAGTAATAAACTATCCCCGAAGCGACGGTCCAGAGACATCACTGGGAAGCAGCAGGCTGGCCTTTTAGAGTTTGCCACCACTTCCGCAAAATTTATTAAGTGATTTATTTGATGTTTGCCCTCGCAGCCGTACATACCGGGTGGTGTGCGCAATAACGCTTTAATCAAAGTATTTCTCGCGGCACTCGCGTGATATTCTTTGAACGAAAGTTAGCTCGGTGTTGAAGGTACACTGGAAGGAAACGAGATGAAAGAAAATCTCTCTTGAAAATCATCCTTCTTGAACTAACATAGATTTCTAATTACATTTGTTGCCACGTGTCTCAACACAGGTAATAAATTTTTTTTTCAAATTTTCTTCGAAGTAATCATAAATGAATAAAATAACTCTTTTACCGTTCGAATTTTGGAATGATTGCTTATTAGAGGATAAGCCGGTTGATTCGAAGAAATATCGATAGGTTTAACCATACGGAACGGTTATCAACACCGGACTCACCCGGTAGGTGGGTATCATGGTGGGTGAGTTATCGAGCGAGCTCGAACACCATCCCCGTCCCCGGCATCCCTTTGGCCTCCCTTTCTCGCGTATACCCTGTGTGCTCGGCTGCATCATCGGCAGGCGCAGCCGAGCGTCCGGCAATTATTCAGCAAATGTTATAATTGGCGCATTCCATTACGCGTAATGGATCGCACTTAGCGGCTACCGGTGTGATTGGACAGAGAGAGAGCGAGAGGAGGCACGGAAACGGAGATGGAGGGATAGATGGATGGATAGATGGACGGTGGGAGGAGAGTCAATGTATATATGTCTATAAGAGAGAGAGAGAGAGAGGGAGGAATAGGAGGGCTTTGGAGGGACGCAGAAGAGAAGGCGGTGAGGCCAATCTCGATAATACGGCTATAGCGAAGGATACGATCTGTCGTCCGTATGGTACTACTGGATGTTATGCGCGCATTGATTGCCACCGTCGCAGATTGTTGTCGAAGGTAATGGCATACGCCAGGGATAACCGCGATTGCCCTCTTTCAAAGTTTACGCGCAAACTATCTCTTTCCCTGTCATTTCCAATCATTCGATTATTCGAATAATCCAATGTGAAATATTATCATACGAGAGATCTGTTAAAACTTTTTATCGAAACGGACGAAAGTACTTTCATAAATAAAAAAAAAAGTTTTAATACACTCGGGAGATTTTATAAATCCATCCCCCCCGGATGCACTGAATTTATACATTTTTTATCAAAATTGATTTCTCTGCTCGAAAAACAGGTGATAACGACATTTGTTGTTTTCGGGAATAATATCGAGAATTGCAGGTAGCTAATCGGTTGGTTGTTATCGGTGTATCATGAGAATACTAGAAAGGGGAATAGATCATAGAAACGAAGGATCGTTTATCAAGTAGTCACGAGAATGAGCGAGAGAGAGAGAAGGGGATGTCCGAAATACGGATGGCCGCATGCGGACAATTATTAGGATGGCGAGCGTTTGGGTACTGATGCAAATGAACTAGCTACTCCATGTACTTTGAATACGATGAGGTTTAGGAGAAGATGAGAGGGGGAAGAGAAATCTATCGGTGTGTTTCGTGGAAGGCAGACTCAGGTGCGTTCGTCGGCTAGTATTGAATTTATAATTCCATTAAACGAAGGGACGAAGGAAAGGGATCGACCCCCCGCGGCGTGATAATATTCACGCGGTTTTCGTTCACGTTATCTCGCGATTTCTGGCAACGGGTGTATGATCACGTATGGAACTTTTAACCCTTTATAAGGCACAACTTTTCACACAATTTTTTTTTTTTACACATTTTATGGTTTGTTCTTGCTAATTAGAGTTCGGTGAAGATGAATTGAGCTTGTCAAAAATAAGTACAGAAGTTATCGAAATATCGACCAGTGTTTTATAAAAGGTTAAAAATTACGAGCAAAGAAAAAAGATATTAACTAAATGTTTTTTCGTCGTCATAAAATACAAAAGATCAAATCGTGTAAACATTTCGGAAGTGATACACGGGGGAACGTTCGGTTCGACACGAGTTATCGTCGGTTAACGATGTTCCAAAATACGTATATTTTCCTCCTCTTTTTACCACTCGCCATCGACTCGTAACGCATCAGTGTACTAATTATTGCAAATGGAATGTAACTGATTTATTTTGCATCGACGAAAGTGAGGGAGGTAAAAAAAAAACAGAGCGAAAAACCGACGCGTGTCCTATGTTTGCGATCATCGAGGAAACAAATGGACAACGAGCGAACGTTTGATGTTTATCAATCAGCTACGAAATGTGCTAATTGTTCGGCATCCCTATGGTTTTATCAGTCAACTATCTATCTATCTCATTCACGTAGGTAATATACGAATACCGATGAATGCTGCCACGGTGCTGGCTGATGAGGCGGAAGGCACGTAAAAAGATAAAGCGGTGAGACTCCGTAAAGCGAAGAAGGGAAAGAGGGGTTAAGCAAAAGCCTGGAGAAAGCGAGAGAGAAGCTGAAATGAAAGAGAGGGAGAGAATAGCCGAGTGAAAAAGCCGGAGAGCAAAGCGAAGAGGAGCGAGAGGGAAGAGAAATCAACTTTTATTTGCCCGGAACGTCGTTAGGGGTAAGTGGAGGACCGAAGGGTGGCCGGACGTAATGGCGCCCTCAACCCAGCCTTGGTTCTTGCCTTCCGGTATCTATAGTGCCTCCTCTATCGTGCCTTTTCATCCTCTTCTTCTTCTTCCGTTCCCTTACCCTTCTTCCTCACAGTTTTCCTCCAACCTTTCGATCTTCCTCGCGTCTACGTACACACCTGTCTCTTTGTTGTCTTCCATGTCGTATATCAAGCCATCCACGCGCATTACTTTTCGATAACAAAGTACCAAAACTATTAAGTGGATCTATTAATGTTTTTAACGTTCAATAAATTTCTTTAAATCAAATTTGAAGAGCTAACACCCTCTTTTCTCGATTTGTATTTCTGTTTTTTAAGTTGTGGTTACTATGAAGATTATTTAGCTTATCCTTTTTATTGTTTTTCTTAGTTAGGAACGTTGTTAATTTGTGTTTTTCATTTTAAAAAATGGATTGGCCGGTCAACCTTGGAAACCTTGAAAAACTTACCCCGCAGCGGGGCAAGTTGTCCCAAAAAACTCGATGCTTGCAATTGAAAAAAAAACGTGTTAAAAACTTCTCAATAGAAGCGGAAAAATTTCCATGTATTGCTAAGAAGTTGAACTTTATGATGGTCCCCAAAAAATTCGAAAATATAAGCTATAGAAATCTGTAGAAACAAAAAACCTAAAATTGGGACAACTAGCCCCGGTCTCCCCTATATTTTTTCGATCGATTTACACGGTTTACAGTTTGGTTAACCATATCCCTCGAAAGATGAGTGTACCAAGATCTACTACGATATTAAAGTTTTATTTTTCAAATCACTGGACCAAAGCAAGTTTCTATCTAACGGATTTGTTCGAAAGAATGACCGAGCGTAAGCGAAGACGCGAAGATAAATCGCGATGATGGATAAGCGCCGCTTACGATCGCTCGTAATTCATCTGGGCGAATACGATTTATTTAAGAGAGAAAAAGAGAGAGAGACGCTTCTTTCTTCAAGAGAGACGCAACCATGCCCAAGAACATTACCATCACAATGGTGGATAAGGAAGGAGGTAAGGAAAAGAGAACAAGGGGGTCAGGGTGGGGACGACCAGATTGCGACGTCCGGCGTCTCGACGCTACGAAATACCGCCATATACTTCCAACTGTGACGCCCCTCGGATTACATGCTACGAGTCCCGCTAAAGATCGTTGCTTATCCAACAGGAGAGAAACGGAATGCGTTTGGCGTTCTCGTCATATGTCGAGATGACCTTTTTACGAAAAAGGATAAAGGAAATGAGCTATAACGTGTAGGATGTAAATTAGTCCCTTCAGAATTTGTATTCTAATATTGTTGAATACTTTTTCATCGCAATAAAGTATCATGTAATCTGTTGACCCTTAATTACTCGCGTTAATAAAGTTACACTCTTGTCCCAATTTTAGGTTTTTTGTTTCTACAGATTTCTGTAGCTTATATTTTCGAATTTTTTGGTGACCATCATAAAGTTCAACTTCTTAGCAATACATGGACATTTTTCCGCTTGCATTGGGAAGTTTTTAACACGTTTTTTTTTCAATTTCAAGCAACCGAGTTTTTTAGGACAACTTGCCCTGCTGCGGGGTAAGTTGTCTCACGCCATGGGGCAAGTTTTCCAAGGTTTTCAAGGAAAAATCCTGATGTATACATCATGATTTTTGCCAAAATGGTCACCACCGCCGATTTCAATGTTTAATAACTCATTTTAAAGATAAAAGCATGCAGAATAATGTTCCGTTGTCCGTTTTTCGATATCGCAAAGCAATGATGAGAAATTAATATTTTAAGTGTCGATGGGCCGTATGGGTCATTTTCAAGCTTTAAACTGCTGTAACTTTTTAACCAGTCATCCTATCGAAACGCGACTTGCAGATTCGTAAAGAGGAGACTTTCCCCTTTCGAACGAGTATTTGATCGGGCAAATTCGAGATGCATCGATTTTTTGACAAAAATCCTGATTTATGAATCAAGATTTAGAAAGAAGAAAGCATGCAGAATACTGTCCCGGTGTCCGTTTTTCGATATCGTTGCGGAGTGTTGAAAAATAAATTTTTTAAGTGTCGGAGTATGGGTCTTTTTCAAGCTTAAAACTGCTGTATCTTTCCAACCAGCCATCCTATCGAAACGCGACTTGCATATTCGAAAAGAGGAGACTTTTCTCTTTTGAACGAGTATTTGATCGGGCAAATTCGAGATACTTCGATTTTTGACAAAAATCCTGACCTATGCATCATGATTTTTGTCAAAATGGTCACCACCGCCGATTTCAATGTTTAATGGCTCATTTTAAAGATAAAATTATGCAGAATAATGTTCCGTTGTCCGTTTTTCGATATCGTTAAGCAATGATGCGAAATTAATATTTTAAGTGTCGGAGTATGGGTCTTTTTCAAGCTTAAAACTGCTGTATCTTTCCAACCAGCCATCCTATCGAAACGCGACTTGCATATTCGTAAAGAGGAGACTTTTCTCTTTCGAATGAATATTTGATCGGGCAAATTCGAGATGCATCGATTTTTTGACAAAAATCCTGATGTATGAATCAAGACTTAGAAAGAAGAAAGCATGCAGAATACTGTCCCGGTGTCCGTTTTTCGATATCGTTGCGGAGTGTCGAAAAATAAATTTTTTAAGTGTCGGAGTATGGGTCGTTTCCAAGAGAAAAAAAAAATTGCTGTAACTTTTTAAGCAGTCATCCTATCGAAACGCGACTTGCATATTCGTAAATTAGAGACTTTCCTCTTTCGAACGAGTATTTGATCGGGTAAATTCAAGATGCATCGATTTTTGACAAAAATCCTGATGTATGCATCATGAACGAAAACCTGAATTCTGTCGAAAACTAATGATAAAAACAAACGTTGAAAAAAAGTATTCGCGATTTGGATAAGTATAATACTCATTAAATAGATGGCAAGTGCATGAAATTGACTTCGGTAAAATTATACGTAATTTTCGATTTCCGTAACAAGAGTGACTCGCTCGCTCTCGTTCCTACAACACATGGATCAAAGATTAGCAGGGATTATCTTACCATCCTCTCACTTTGATATCTCCGAAAGGTGTTCAAAACATCCTTCCATTCCCATTCACGTTTCATATCACCGTGTATCACAGAATTGCATACTTTTTTTTTCTCAAATCCCTGGCTTTGGAAATACAGAGAAAATCAGTAATAACTCTGACGAGATTACTACTTTTTATCCACATTAACTAAAAATTGTTTTACCAAATTCTCAGCTCCGCTTCTCGATACACCGCGATACGAGTCAAACATTTGTTTACATAATTTAACAAATATTATTTATAAATTAAAAATACCGAATACTTTCACATTTTTCCAAACAGTTACCTATAAAGATTACACGGATGTCAATAAAAAGAAAAGAAAGAAGAATAATCTAGATATCAAAGTACAGACATTTCACGTATGTATATATCTGTAAATGAGACTGTAGATTTCGAAGGAAGGACGAAGAACGGATAGAAGGAAGAAGAATCGGTGGGTAATGTAACCTCGTCGGAAGATATAGTGTCGTGAGTTGGGACGGGGGCGAGCAACCCTCCCGCACTGATAGGCAATAATACGTAAGGGGCCTCCCAACGAGCCGGTTATGTAGGTGTAATCGCGTGTGCCGGTTACGCGCAGACAACACACGAGAAGACATGGATGTTGAGCGCGCATGTGCTCGCCTTCGTCTGGAGTGAAAGAGAGAGAGAGAGAGAGAGGGATGGAGAAGAGGGGAGAGGGAGGGAGAAAGCAGGAGCCCGGAGGTCGGGCTATCATAATATAGATTAGCTCATATGGCTCCCCCCTTGTGTTAGCTCGGATCTGGCTCATAGCCTCGAGTGCTCCGGGATTCACTATTCATACACGCGACAATTAGATAGGCATTACTTGGTATATATAGCTTCTACACCACCAGTAACACCCACCACCATAAGCCAGCATAGAAGACTGAAGTGGAGCGGAGAGTGGGCGAATGCGCGCGCGCGCTTCTCTGCAAGGGCTACGTACGTCGCACGTCTGTGGAAGTGCTACGAAACGGAGTTGGTTGAAGGCAGGTACTAGTAGGGGCGGCTTCAGTCAACCCCTAAGCCAGTGTAAACACGTTTTAATAGAGATTCGCTCGAGCGGCTATAATAGCTTTCCGGATGTAGCGGCCCATTCGACTTGCTCCCTCTCTTTGGTTTGGCTCTCACTCGCTCTTCCTACCATCCATTACTCGATCTCTTTTCCTTCGACCCCCAGCCATCTTTCTCGCGCTGGTTATACACGTAGATATATGCATTCCCTCTCCAGGGTACGCACTTCATCTTTCCTCGGTCGCTGGCTGCTTTTCTTCTTCGAACTACTACAACCACCAAATCGACGTGATTTCCAGTAGAAAATTATTTTAGGTTCATTATTCGGCTCGATATAATCCTGTTTCTTAATGATATGTAATATATCACTTGGATTTGGTTATATTGTAAAAATTTGTGAAGATTTTCTTCGCTTTTCGAATCAACGTGATTACCATCAGAAATTATTTTCAAATTCCTACTTTTAAGCACATAGGTACTTAAGTTAATATCTTTCCTGAATTTTTTTTGTTAAAAAATTAGCGAAGGCCTTCGGCAAATTTACAATCCCACACGAGATTCAAATTTTAATTGGTCCTTCGTGCTAGAGGAGAAAGGATTTGGTAAAATCAGGGCTCCTTTAAAAATCCAATGAAAACGAGAACTCGAGTGGCAGCTCGTTTGTACGAATCGACGGCAATAATCGAAACCGTTAATGACGGTACAGGTTCGTCGACGGTTTATTAATTATCGATGAACGCTATTAAATCTAAGAGCGTTTTAATAATGTAACAGTCGCGTCATGATCGCGGCGGCACGCTCTCGAGCGTAATTTCACGACGTGAGAGAGCCCAACGCGAACGACGACAAAAATCTTGAGGAACGAGAGACCGGAGTGGTTACCGGAAAACTTTATCTACTTACGGGCAAAGTTTTCAACGTAAAATTGCAACGTAAAAGTAGCGCGTAACGTCAGCTCCCAGGGAAAACTTTAATAAAGTCCGTCGTCGACACACCCGTGAAAGAGAACGAACGAGAGAGATGGAAAGAGGGACTTTTCTCTATTTCTCTCTTGTTCTTCAAAGAAAAAGGGCTACAATCTCACGATATCACAGTGCAATTATCTCCGTGGAAATGAGCTTTGCATAGACGCCTAAAACCGCTCGCGCAATACCACGGTATACCTCTATACTATATATGAAAGAGCAGGTCGTGGACGGGAAAAGCTCGTATTTATACGTTCAGACGAGATAAAACGATGTCTTAGGGGCACCTGAAGCTATTACGGCGTACCAACCGCTATACTTTTTTTCAAAAAGAGATAGTAAGAGAAAAAAGATATAGTCGGACGGGCAGCTCGACATTTTAAAATTCACGAGAAACTCGTTCACCAGCGAAATCGCGGTAAATACATTATGAAAAAATCTCTTCGTTTCTTTAGCGAGGAGCTTCCACGTATTCGCGTTACCCTTTTCTCCACTAAAGATTACACTCTTTTTTACCTCGTTGACGTAAGCTCTTCAACCTGGAAGAAAAACGAGGAAGGCACGCGAATCTCTCGACCGTGAGACGATAACTCCACGGAATAATAACCATAAATTATCGAGCGCAATATCATCGTAATGAGATCCCTATAACTCGTCGTCTAACTTCGTCCGTGCTTGGCCCAATTTTCTCGAAACTCTCTCGCTCGCTAGCTTTGAAATTAAGGGGTCAGCCGGATGTTACGAGCGACAACGACGACATGGAAAGACGAGAAGAAGAAGAGGAAGGAAAAACGTTGGTTTTTATGTGTACCAGTATATATCCGTGTGTGTACCTATTTCGAGAAGTCCGCTTTTTACATCCCTCCCCTTTTTTTTTTTACAAATTCCGTAAAGCGAGCGGCCGAGGATGAGGAGAAAGAGGAACGAATACGCAAGGTAACGGGATACGAACGGACTTCTCTTAAGGAGCGAGCGAATAAGAGAGAGAAAGAGAGAGAGAGTTGAGGAGGTAGGGATGGAAGGTGCAAGCGGTGGGGTTCGCTAAGCTGAATAATTCAAGCTCTCATTAGGGCGACAAAAGCACCCTGATGGATAGCTGCTTGGCTCCGTTGGCCCTCGTCTGTATGAGCTCACACGTACGCGTCACGTTTCCTAACGTCGCCTGGCGTCGCTTCTGTGTACGGGACCACCTATTGCATTCGCTTGAAATACTATATAGCCAAGTTGCAAACATCCCGCAAATGCCTATCAAAACGAGTCGAGGTTCAGTCAATACATATATATAACTACACAACCACTTTGAACTCTCAACTTTCGTATTACCCGAATTTTATTACCGAGTTTCACTTATTATTGAGTCGTACTACTGATTTAAAAAATTTTTCAAAATAGTCAAAAGCTCATCGATCACTCGAAGCTACCTATTTAATCGACATTTGTCAATAAATAAACTGATACTGTACCGATTTACCGATCACCCCCTTTCGCTGTTTTATTTAAGAGATCGTCGAGAGACGACCGCTCGCCAGACTGCATCGAAATCGAGCACGTCGAAATGATGAATTTTTCAACTAACGCGATACCTTGGAAAAGGAGAGTAAAAGAGAGAGAGGGGGGAACAGAGTCGCGTCGCGATATCATCCCGCACTCACTATTACGCTCTTTTATTTGCACAATTCCAGAGACTCGGACTCGCAGACGGCGGAGTCCTTAAGCACGATAAATATCGTCTTCTTTCCTCCCCCCCCACTATCCCCACTACCCCCAACAGCATCTCCTCTCTTTTTCTTCCTCTTCTTTCTCTTTCCAACCCCGCTCGAGAGCGGCAGTCCCCCTTTTTGTTTTATTTCGGATGTTCTTTCATTTCTTAAAAGGTTCCCGGTGATAATTAGCACAATGCGCGGCCGCATTAATTATTAGCCGTGCTAATTACCCGAGGATAAATCGCTCTCGGCAAGGGGTAGGAGGGGGAAAGGGGTGTGGGAAGGACACCGAGAAGAGAGGGGGTGGTAACGGTGGACGGAGAGGGCCATTACCGTTATTGCTGCAACAAACCGTCCAACAACAGCGATAAATACGAGCGAGAGGCTGGCGTTACAAATGTCTCTCTGAGTTATGATTATTTAGCGGCGCTCGAGCCGGCTCGTTTCGTTGCGGCTTGCAAACCACTGTTCTCCTCCTAGCTTTTCCGAGTTTCTGCATTTATATATATATATATCTATACGCGTACAAGTACTTACGAGACGTTCTTTTATAACGTTCCATGTCAACGAGTAGTTTCGTCTACTTATTTTAATATACCGTTCTACTTAAAAGCTATTCTATTGAAATTAATCTTAAATATGGGACGATCTTCGATAGCCGCCATTTTGATATCGGTGATCGGGTCACGTGACCTCCACATTTCGAGATTCTTTCAGGAAAAACCTACCTACGCTTTGCATTAACATTCCGCAAAGGTTTGACTACGTATTCCAGGGAGCGCTTATTTTTATGCGCAAGGCTATGGCACGAGGATAGTATCTACAATTCAAATTTACGTCCGACATTACAACGGTACGTTACGCGACGTCTGTTTCGCGTTTCCTTAATACAAAACGATGCGCGAAATCCTAATGATCTTCTTAATAAAGTCATTTAAATTGTGAGATCGTAAATCTTCGTGTTTTTCTTGTTTTTTTCAAAGGGAATAAATTAAACTCGACGTACTGGAACGTTTATATCTTTTACGGTGCGAGTAAATTTCTGAGAAGTTTCAATAATTGTCGAGGTAAACATCTTTATAACCGAGGCGCCTTCGTCGAGTTTACACGCGGTGTTTATTCGCTAATTTATCGGCACGTTGCGTCTTTAATTAATCTGACCATTAAAGTTCCTTCGGTAAGTGCCGGAGTAAAAGTGCGCCATCTGTAGAAAATGTAGTATATCGATATACTTCTTTATAATCTATAATAAGGTTATGTTTAAACTGAAGTTTATTTTCTGCACATTAACATTCCAGGTAATGTATGCGTTAATCACCATTTCCATGAATGCAAGACCTTTTGCATAGTCTAAAGTGAGAAAACAGACGCGTGCGTCAAGTATATTATTTACTAGAGTGCATTAGTAATTAGGTCATTAATTTTCCTTTGAACTTATATCGATAACGAGGCAAAGATTCGAGATCTCGTCTCACAGAGGGCGAGGCGTCACCGTTCTTTCGTTAGTCGATAATGCAGTTTACGGTGTTATCGAAATTGTTGGTAAATTATCCATTGGAAGCAAATTTGTCGTAGGGTAATGAGAAAAATACATAGTGACAGATTAAGTACGCATTTAAAAGGATAAGATTTAAAAGTTACATATTTTTCTTTTGAAAAATACATTTCAATAACGACAAGATTATCAAAGCGGCCTTGAACGTAGTGTTTGCACTGGGAAATGAAGAAACAAGCGATAATGTAGTTAACGTACAACATGCTATTACATTATCGCAAAAACTAACGAATCACGTACGTTAAATGTAATATTGCCGGAAGTTTGCCGATTAGTTTGAGCTCTCCGATATCCGATAAACTATTTATCTTAAAACGAACGTGGCGAGTAACGTTCTTAGAATTATTACGGGAAAAGATTCAGCCCGATGCACGAGTTGGAAGATAAGAAAGGTCGTTCCAAGTTCAAAGGCCACAGGAAAACGATAAGCACAAGTGGAAGAAATTTTTGTATTGTTTAGTTTCGCGTCGAAGCGCGAACGGAACAAATCTGTTCGTAGAAGACGTTGGGAAAACTTTCGATTTTACTTTTCCCGATCGAGTCATCTATAATTCCTGTTCGCGAACGACATACTACGTGAGAGTTAATTTTAAACGAATCGCGTAAATAGCTCGTTCAATTCTATCTCACATTGGCACTTCGAATGAACGAGGCGTAACATCAACAGGTATCGTAAATCATGTCTCACATCTCATGGTTATATCTAAGATCATAAACGATTAAATTATCACATCGAAAACGGTACGTTTGCCAAGAATACTTGTCCCTGCGATTTCCACCTAATATCCAAAGAAATTACTATAACCTATTTCTCAACGATAACTACAATATCACACTTTTCGTTAAAAAATATCTAACCAAAAAAAAAACAATTAATCCTAGGACCATAAAGAATCAATTCTATCATTGACAGAATTTTTCAACCTGAAACGTCATTTGGCGCCTTAATTTGGCGGGTTTTTCAAAAAACTGCGTCAAAAATATCGATCGAAGATGTCCGATCTCTTTAAACGATCCGGTTATACCCACGCGTTTGCTCTCTTTCTCGCACCAACGGGAACTAGAAAGGTACTAGAAGAGTTCAGTGGCGGCACGCGGATGTTGGTCGAACGAGAAACGAATGACCGAACGGAGAAGTTAGAAAAAGAAGGGGTGAAGATGCAAGGAGAAGGAGAACAAGAGGCGTGTCGGGGGGAGGGGACGGGTGCCGGTCCCGTCAACGATAACGCAGCTTTACCCTGTCTCTAATTATTCCTGTTTTATTATTCGCGGAAGAAGGTTAGAAGTGCCACGGAACGCTGCGAAACGCGGAGCCCGGGATAGTAGGAACGAGGAAGGTCCTTTGACGAGGAACAAGGACAAAAGATGGCCCGAGTTAGGAGGCCACCGGTCACGGCACTGACCGTTTACCTCGTCTACCTTCTGGCACTCTTCGGTGAGTAAACGAGAGACTGCGTTTTGTTGGCCTCCCTGCTTTTCGTCGTTTCCTACTTTACCGCGCGATTCTTTCCTTTTTTCTTTCGTCGCACGCGCGCCCTCTCTATTCTTTTTTTCTTTATCTCTCTTCATTTTATTTATTTCTCTTCTCTCTCTTTCGCGGTTTAATTTAATCAAAAAATAATGAAAAATGTAAGTTTAGTCTTTTATGTTTTTTTTCTTGTAATTTTTATTCGTCTTTTGACCGATTTCTTTTCGAGTTCGTAATAAATTGTTGACAAAGCGAATGCAGTAATTGAAAAAAGTGGAAGAAAAAGAGAATATACGGTGCCGTTGTTCTGGCCATACGAAAGTAACGGAATATGTGAAATGAGTAGGAAGAAGGCGGAGTAAAACGTAGAGCAAAAAAGAGTGTGCGAAGGATTTCAGTGCCGAGAGCCGTCGAATTATCGAATGAAAAAGCGAACGTCGACGAGGACGGCCAATAACAGAGCGGTAATTAGTCGGAAACGTTCGAAAGGTGTCTCATCATTGGTCCAACACTTTTTGCGCGCGTAGACGAATTAAACGAGTGTCGAATTCGCTATTACGAAATATTGCCTTACCTTTTTCATTCTTCGTTCTTCTTGATCATAATTCTTCATATTTCATCTATCTTCCTACCTGATGACTTCGATATATTTAATTATTAAAATTCGTACTCAATATCTCATTAAATATAAATGTTTTACAAAGTTTCTTTTTTTACAGGTTCCTACTGTCAGATGGCGCCAGGTAATTGAAAACTCCGCACTTACATATACGTTAAAATGAAACAATAAGATTTGAAACGATACGTGTTCCACGAAAATTGAATAATATCGAAACTGCTGGCAATACACGCACCATAATATTATCACTGAATATATCAGAAATGCAAAAGCAATACCGCGGGAAAATGCAAATCCTGTTTGACGAGGTAACTCGCGGTTAGGCGATCGGCAAGTGATGAAACCTGCTCGAAATACTTTATTAAATACCTCGAAACAATCGATAACGTGGAATCAGCACATTTACTTACTATATATACACGCGAAAATATATATATTAACCTCTTTAAGAACAAATTTTTCTTAAAGTTGAAAACAAACTATTCATTTTCTAGATAGATAACTAAAAATATGTCAAAACGAATTAAAAGTATTAAAAAAATAATATTCACTTGCCATGTACATAAAAACGGGTTAATCCTTTCGAAAGTCTATCAAACGCGGGAAAGAAAGCGTAAGCGTTCGAATTCCCGGAATGCGTGCATCGCAGCGAAGCAAAGCGAGGTAAGGTAAGGTTATTTTTCCCCTACGCACACGACCATTCAATACATCGTCTCCCTTCTGTCGCGAGACGGCAGTTAGCGATCGCCGGTAGAATTTCGTGCGACTTAACGGTGCCCCGTGATTCGAGCGTGTGTACTCTTACCCACACACGAAAGCGTGCTTACCACGTGACCAAATGTGACACGCGCGAGTGGCTTATTCCCCGCCATTGACTACATCGTAGAAGCGGTTCTTCGACGATACGAGTTCGGCAGACGTCGCGTGAACCTGCGATCGGTCGGCACGTAACACGACAATCATTCTTTATCGGGGTTTAGTAACCGAATAGTAACAAACTTATAACTCTATCGTGACTTAGCTTCTAACCAGCGATTTAAATTGGGATCACGTGATCCTCTATATTTTTTTCCTCCATTGGAAAATCGTAGTAGGAGAATTTCTTTCTAAGGAATTTTATCTACCAGGATGTACTGGAAGCTGTACCTGATATTTGCAGCCGTAGCCGGTGCCACTAGAGGCTGGGACGTTGGAAGTGGACTCAAATATGAGCTAACAACGACGGTATTGTTCAGAGAAGCCGGACCCTCCAAGTCGCCCGGTGACGTTGGTTTTCAATTAACCGCGGAGCTCGACGTATCCGTTGTTTGGAGGGATCCTAATGATCCTGAATCTCTTTTACTAAATATCGAGGTAAGGATAGATTTTGTTTAAAGGATATTATTGACGAAAGTTTCAATGATTTCAATTACGGTCAGTAGGATGTCGTAATTGATTTAAATGAAGGGTAACCCGTTAACGATCCGTGATACGTCTCCGGTATGTGATGTCTCGTTGAAGTACCGTTACTTTTTTACCATTGTCTTTTATTATATTTTAATCTATGTACGTGAATTTATTCTTAGTAACGAAATCGCTGTACGAAGGAACCGGGACTGAATATCGCAGAGTTTCGTGTTGATATTATATGCTAAAATCGATAACCTTTTGTACGGGAAGATTAAATGTTCGGTTTGCTTCGAGAGAGAGATAGAGAACAAACATCGTTTATTTTCGATGGCACCTTATTATCGTACGTGAATGCACTAAAGGCTTAATAATTATGCGTTTATCTAATAAGTGTGTATATGTATGTATGTATCCTGATCTTGATTAAATAACAGAAACGTTTTTATTCAACTTTTTTAGCTACTATCGCCACAACTTTGGATAAAATCACGAAAAGCACCAAAGCCTGAAGGTTTCGTCGAACATTCCTCCAAAGTGTCAGAGGTTGCTCAAAAATCAGCAGTCGCGTTATGGAAGAATGGAGAAATTCAAAAGCTTTATCTGGACACGTCGGAAACCGTTTCTTCGAAAAATTTCAAACGCGGTCTCGCTAGTCTCTTTCAATACAGAATAGTGGACGAAGAGGTTCGAGAAAGAGACGCTTCCGGTCTTTGCACGGTCTCTTACGTTTCCATGGGGCCAAAAACTATAGAGAAACGCAAGACCAATTGTAAACTGAGTACTTTACCGCCAAAGAAAGTACACCCGAATCCTATATTCGGTGTTAACCTTGCTAGTTCGCGTAACGTTACTTACGAGTTATCGCACTTTATGTTACCAAAAGTTATTAACGAGGTAGAGCAGCACGAGTTGACTTTAATGACCAGGCCTGAAGTAGGCACGACGGTTACTTCAAAGAGATCGTTGATGCATATTCCAAAAGACTTTAACGTACCACAGTTGGAAGCAACGTCCGTGAAACACGCTGTGGCTCTCCTTCGACCTGGTTATAGAGAAACGAACATCGAGCTGGAGCTTGAGCCATTCGTGTGTCCAGAATCAGGATGTCCAATGGTATATATTATAACACTTAATTCTTAAAATGATCAAGACTTCAAGAATTTACATAATTACTCATTTTCAGTTGGAACAAACAATCGAAGATCAGCGCGAGTCTCTCGATAACGCGGCTTTGGGAACAGCAAAATCAGCATCTGCATTCCTGAAAATGTTACCTCTAGTCAAACGATCGTCCAGCGAGCAATTGGCCAAGTTATTGAAGAGTCCGCGTTACCGTCAACTGAAGTCTCAACTTTTAGACGTTTTTGGTTCAACTTCGACGCCAGCGACTCACCAGGCTGCCATGAAGATTCTCAAACAAGACGAGATGGGTGACGACACAGAGAGATACCTGTGGGCCTTGTCGATGTCCCCGACTCCGGATGCTGATATCGCCAAGGACATTCTACAACGTTCCGAAGAGACCATGCAAAGCGATAAAGTATCAGAAACGTTCGCGTTAACTGCTGCAGCTATCGCACGACATTACGGAACCGCGGCTGTGATAGAAAAAGCACGAGTTAGTTTAGAATTAGGTTTAGATAGTTGTACGGGGGAGGAATGCAAGATAAAGTTTCTGCGAGCTCTTAGAAATCTGAGAAGCAAGGAGGCCATTCCAACGCTTTTGAAATTTACCGAGGATAAGAGTCGAGCTATCAGTGTCGTAGCTTGGCGCGCGTTGGCGGTACTCCCGCGTGAACATATAACACCCGAGGTCAAAAATGCCGCTAGGAAAACGTTTTATCACGTCGGCGCGTCCAAGAGAGACAGCAGTGCGCGAACACTTGCTCTGGACATCATTCTTGAGAGTGGACCGTCGAGGAACGAGCTTCGAGAGCTCGTCGAATTTTTAGGGGGTGCCGATCCTGCATACGAGATACGAAAGTACTTGAGTCAACGTTTCGAGCAATTGGCTGAGAAGAACGAAACGTTTGCTCGAAATTTAAAGCAGAGCTTCAAGGATGCTCACTGGAGGATCGACGATTATCAAGCGTTGGCACAGAAAGGACTGAGCACTGCGTTCTCCAGGAATTTCTTGAAATCAACGGGTAGCAATGGATCTCTCGTCACTATTCAAGAGATTAACGCTGGTTTGCTGAAACGTGGTATAGTGAACGTGGTATTGGAAGCTGGTGAACTTGAAGAAACAATGTTCTCTCTTGGCCTATTCGCTCGTGGGCTTGGTAATTTTATCTCATCGAGCGAAACCGAAGAAGCCGAACCCGAAGAGGAATCGGCTACGGCTGGAATGGAGATCGATGTATTAGGTGTTGGCATCAGACCCTTTGTCTTCTTTTCGGGACAGGGCGAGTTGATGGGACACGTTTGGTCTGGCACGGCATCCGAAAGAACACCAGCTTTCCAAGCTATCACGGCTCTACACAATCACAACGAATTCGTACCGTTAGCGTCTGGGTTCGTTGCTGAGCTGGACGTTCAAGGTGCCATGAGTTTCGATCTAGCAGGACAAATTCAATTGAGTTTGTGGTCTAGGAATGCTCACTCTATGGTGGATATGGGTGCAGGTATTGCGATACAAGGTGGTAGCAAGGTACGCTCGAATTTCGTACAAAGTATGGCAGAATTCTCGTTAACGATGGAACCAAAATTGGAGCTGGCGACCGACGTCGATTTTTCTAGCCAAGTATCGCTCTGCATGAGACTCAGTCAGCCGGAAACGATAATCAAACAACAGGTCTACAAGATCGAGAGGATACCCGGCAGCAGACACAAACTACGTAAAACACGAAGAACGAGACTGTATTCGCCTGGTAAATCGTACCTGCTTAACAAAAAGAACAATGAAATGTGTTCGAAAGTGTACAGCTAAGTGACTATTTTTTTTGTTTAAATGGTGATACAAAGAGCATTTGTTGCCAATTGTTAACAATGCATTTAAAATACGAACAATGAACGAACGAAAAAAAAAAACAATAGTGCAAGTGTGCCGGCATAAGTTCATTCTATTTTTTGTACTGCTCACCTGAAACGGTTGTTTACATACGCGTCATGTTTGTAGATAAAGTTTTATTAATAAAAAATCGTTAAAGTCAACGTTACAAACATTTCACACGCTCATACTTTTTGACCATAAAGTAATTCAGATCTTTCCCACGATCAACGACAACCACACTCGTCCACAACCATATCTTCGTATCCATACTGATAAGTTAAAGTTCCGCTAGCATCGACATATAGCAAGCTAGTAGGAGCTAATTTCGTTGGAACGCAGCAAGCTCTCCCAACAGGTTTGTTACCGTTTACATTTTCCGTTCCTTGAAGCGCACCATGGACGAGAGTCTGTACTATCGCGTGTTTCGTTGGACTGAGATGATCACCGAACGGGTAATAACACTTGCCAGAGCACTGATACGCTTCGTAGCCTGGTGGCGCGACTACCCACTCGTCGTACGCGATCAAAGCGAAATCAACGTATAGTGGACGTCTTCTGCAGGAATTCCTGCGTCTGCGACGAGTTCCGTCATCCTCCCAGCGTGTATTTTCCTCACGATCGTCCTGTTCCAAAGTCGAACGACGGTACCTCTTTCTCTTCTTCGGTTTCCTATAACTCAGCAACAAAATTGGCCCATCGGCACGCGGCTTGTAGGCTACACTGCCGTGCACGCGAAGTCTAACAAGATTCCCATTCCTCGTTGCGACAGCCGCGGTGACGTTGAAGGCTCTCCAAGCGTCATCCCTTCTCGACCTTGGTATCCTTTCCCTAGCCTGTCTCATCGATTCGCTCTCGTCCATGCTCCGCACTCTGAAAATAGTACCCGCGGTGCCAAGCAACTCGGCGGTTTCCAGCGTTTCCTGAGAATCCACGGTTGGTATCGAAAATACAAGAATCCTTCCACCATCACTGACTGGTGCCGAAACGTGGCTAGGTTGGAGTGCTCTGATAACGTCGTGCTCGGGACGCAGGTGATAAAGCCGTAGCATGTATCTCGACACGGTGCCGCGAAACTTTTTGCGATTCTTATCGTTTGTTCTTCCAGAAGAGGTTGTATTGTACGAGGAACGCACAATCGGTAGAGTCGAAGAGGGCAACGATAGGTCTAATCTTATCGACGCTGTCGCTCTAACAGTGGACTGTGGCCAGGTCAGGAATCCAGTTTTCCAAGCGCAGCAGATAGTAAAGAATGCCAGTATCAATAGAGCCCAGGACCGAGGAGAACACATGGTAAGTGTTCCTACCAAATGTTGTATCACTTCTGATCGGTCTGACCGCGAGCACGGTATATTCTCTAACGCGTGAAGCATACCGTGTGTCCTTCGTTCGAGGTCTGTTAAATTGAAGGACCGTTCTCCAAAATAGCTACCAATAGCGAGGCTGCCGGTGGTAATTTCTTATCAACCGCAGACCACCACTCGACCGAGCATCGATCTTTCGAATCTACCCTGCCAACCGTCGCGAGCAGCCGCGAGAGACGAGCAAGAAAACGTGGGGGGGAGGCCGCTCGATGAACGCTTCCAGCCGGCTGCCATTGTCGTTATCGTTTGGGGTGCAGGAGGGTCGCTAGTAACACTGCTCATCGATTCGCCGCAGAGAGTGACGTCACAGCGGCGCGGGTATATACGCCAGAGAAAATCCGCAACGCGCGAGCCATCGTCGTTGTCGTCGTTGTCTTCCTCGAGCTGTCGTGACTGCGAGTAATCGAGATCGACTGTGGAGCAAGAAACGTCCGTCGTGCTCGAGGCCATGCCGTGGCCCTGACCTAAGTACCATCGTAATCCTGGCCACCGTGGTCCCGTCTTCCAACGTGAATCCAACGAATCTTTTCCTTTCAACGTGTTCCTAGCATTTTCTACGGTTGGCACGATAGCCACCACGCATCTTCCAACAGTGAGTACCATTTGCATCCATAACCCCGTGCGTCATAAGTGATAACTGAAACATTCTCACGCCTACGAAAGAGTTAATACGCGTAAAGTGGTCATAATGCTCGTTAAGATAACTTTTACTTTGTTACCGGGCATCGTTCGCGTGTCGTTGGTCCATCAGTTGCATAGCTGTCGTGACACCGTGCAGTCACCCTTTCCATCTTCGTCTCGTGATTGACAAAAGAAGCTTAGTCATTAATGTGCACGTCATTTTCGAATTGGCTTGCTCCGGCATTCCCTTGTCGCTCGACTATGACCAACTTTCACTGACGTATTCTATCTTTTGCACGGAAGTAACAATAAATAAGAGACATTTCTTCTGAAGAGTGAACGTGTGCTTTTCAAATTTCAAGATTTGTCGTGATATCACGTTTAGCGCTTGCGCGACTTTGAACAAGTAAATATCATATCTTTGTCAATCGGATCTAAGTTCGATCTGATAAAATAGATACTATCAGCGACCTTCGTTTTTTCTCACACAAATAATTAATATCAATGATTGAACAAAGTGTTACAGTCCAACTTCGAGGATTACGTCCCCTATTTGAGCGGGGCTGTTGGTGCAGCCGTCATCACTGGCGTTGCTGCGTATTATGCCACCAGACCGAGACCAGAAAAACCCTTGTGGCCTCTAGACGCTCAGAGTACTTTACTTCCGGTGAGAAACGTACACAAATTATTGAAACGAAAAGCCTTGAGTAGAACTTTTAAGCTTGGAGATAAGGAAAGAGCGAACAGCTATCGAGAAACCATATCTGCACTTACATACAAGTGCATGATGCGGCAATTATATAATACCAAAAAAAAAAAATGGTAGATTTCGGATAAGCATCGTTGAACTTGCTCAAAATTGATATAATTATCATAATATGTTCTTCCATACCCCCAAGTCTAAGAAGGTATAACTCGAGCGTCACTTTTGTCAAGTCATCCTGCATATTCGATTAGCGTATAATATATGCAAAGAGTGTCGATGGTAAACCGAATGAATAAATTGCATATCGTCTCCGTGCTTCATCTTACGCGTTAACAGTAAGATGACAGATAATAGAGCACGAGTGCGTTGCGTTATTGCTCTAGCAACGCATAAACGTATCAACGTTGGATAACTAGGTGAGTGTTCCGATTTTAATCCGTTCTTACGGCACACAATCGGTCCGTCTTCGCAATCTTTCTAATTTGTTTTATCAGCTTTCTCATATTCCAGTAAATCTGACCCCGCGAGAAAGAGAGAGAGAACTTCTCGAAACAAGGTCCAATTGGTCGTGATTGAAGATGTATCTCGTGATGAATCTCGAATAAGAACGTAAAAAACGGCTCAAAGGATGAAGACGTAAGTCCGTCATCGGGATAGATCAAAAGACGAAAGCTTCCATGTATCGGTTAAGTCAACTGGGCGATTACCCAACGAGTTCGGTGCTCGTCGAGGACGACGCTCTCTCTGACCAACGAGACACCATATTTAAATATAGTCACGAGTAGTTTGCGCGCGTCTTACGTATTAGACTCCAACCGATGAAGACTAGCGCGCAGCGTTCTCCCCGAGCTAGCCACCACCACCACCAGTAGAAGCGGCATCACCTCGTGACAAGCGTGGTTAATGCCAAAATTTGGTGTTTCGAAAACGCGAGAGGGACTCAGTCATCGCGGGTGTATCGGCCCGTTCTGATCTCTGGTTGCATACAAAGATCTTTAACTCGTTCGCGTGCGTTGAGTGCGTGTGTTTCGGCTTCCCCATCGAAGTTTTCATTCTCTTATTCTGGTGTCCGTCCAAAAGCGTAGTTAGGATCGTCGTCGGGGCGTGTAAAACGTGCGTACGTGCACGCATAGCCCAATTAACATCCGATCGTGTACGGCACGAAAAATTATGCCATCGTCGGGCTGTTTTTTCCACGAGCCGCTTCGCGTGCCGATCGACCTCAACGACCAGTCAGATACCTTCAAGGTGTGCTGTCTCTCTCTCTCTCTTTCATTTTCACACAAAGTTTTAACACTTTTCATATATCGAAAGAGTGCATCATTCTACTTTTGAAGCGGGAAAGCGTGCCGCGAGATTAATCGAAGGTTCGATCTCCTGCTACGTTAATCCATCCGGATCCTCAAAATTTGGTATTTGCTCCTACGCGGCATCTTTGCGGGGCCACGCATGCTGGCTAAATTTAGTGTTGCACTTGCCATTTCGTTATATAACAAATACCGGAACACCCGGGGGTTTGAGAAGGTGTCAAGCATACTCTTGCCCGTTTTACAGGGTACCGATCTGATAAGGGTCTCTCGGTTCTACAAGGACAGCAAGGAAGGAAGATTCGTGAGTTTCATTAACGAGGACACCAGGACGCTGTACGATGGTTTTCGCAGAGGCGCTAAAGAGTCCAGTAAGTTTGTAGCAAGCTGTCAGCTAGTAGATCAAAAAAGATCAATTCGTTGGTTGCTTAATGCGAGACATCGTCTTGGTTGTCATGGCCATGGCAGTCGCTTTTGACGAGACGACGATGCCTACCTTTGAGAGTGCAATTAAAATAATCCTCTCGGTCACGTCGCACGCGGTCGCGTACGCGTCGCTTGGCAAACTCCCGACGGTCGTATTAAATCTTGTAAACAAGCACGAAACGAGGGAGAGACTTTAGCTACTCTAATGAGCCTGACTCTACCCTCTTATCGTTGACCTTAGCTATCTATCATTTTCTTCGCGAAGATTTGACGACCTTTGCGAGAAGGTTGTCATCTATTTTTAAACTGCCGTCCAGTGTCTTTTATTTTTACATCGTACGATATTAGGGGAAAGATAGAGAGTGAGAGCTAAAATAATAAAGAGAGGGAGAGAGACAGACGAAAACTACGCCTACTACGAAACGTCATTCTGACCACCTGTCGTTTCGAAAACAACATAATTTATACACCCTTTAAGACCGCGAACATTTCAGTGTCATCGAATCACGGCCGAGCGCTGGGGGCGATCTCACCGTCTTGGAGACAAAACCTTACCGTCGACTTCTTAGCCACCGGGGAGTTGGTCACGATAGTTCGCGCGCGCTTTAATGAAACCGAACACTCGAATTCTTGCCAGGACAGATGTTTGTCAGGCAACGTGCCGCGTGACGAGTTAAATTCCTTCGTTCCCACGAAGTCTAGCCTCGAACGTTCGTCATGAAAATGGTCTTGGATATATGTCTCCTTCTCTCTCTCTTTCATTTGTTTTATTTTTATATTTTATACTTTTTTATTTTATTCTTTATGGCTAATTGTGCAATTTTTATTTTTATTATACCAATGCTATTTTGTTTAAAAGCATTATTTGAACACAATGATAAATCTATTCGTCTACCTCTCTCTCCCCCCCGTATGACTCCGCGAGTAAGTTCACTCTTGGCAACTCTTCCTGATGCGCAGACAACGGACGGTGTCTTGGCTGGCGAGATGGACCGAACAAACCTTACCAATGGCTTCACTACAACGAGGCTCTCCTCAGGGCAAAGAACTTGGGTTCCGGTCTCGTGTCCTTGGGATTGGTCCCCGGTCAGCACACGCTCGTGGGCCTGTACAGTCTGAATTGTCCCGAATGGATCCTCACCGAGCAAGCCTGTTACACGTACTCGTTGGTAGTTGTACCACTTTACGATACACTTGGACCAGACGCGTGCGCGTATATCATCAACCAGGCTGATATCAGTCTAGTGGTTTGCGAGGATGACAAGAAGTGCAATTTACTTCTCGATAAAGCTCCCAGGTATTTACGACTCTTTAATTTTGTCTTGCCCATTTATAAAAAAATGTAATCCCTAACAATCATTCGAACAGATGTCTAAGAAAATTGATCGTCATAAAAGAAACGAGACCAGCAACGAATCAGAGAGCAAAGAACCGAGGAGTGGAGTTACTCAGATTCGAGGACATCGAACGATTGGGTGCCCAAAAGAACCACCCCGAGATACCACCAAAAGTGACTGACCTATGCACGATCTGTTACACTTCCGGCACGACGGGTAATCCAAAAGGCGTAATGCTGACGCATCAAAACGTCATGGCTGGTGTGTGCGCGGTCTTACTACAACTGGGTGATCACAAACCCACCTGCAGAGACACGATGATCAGCTTCCTACCACTCGCACACATGTTGGAACGTTGCTGCGAGAACGGTCTGTATATGGTTGGTGGATCGGTTGGTTTCTATACCGGTGACATCAAGAGGCTATCGGACGATATGAAAGCGTTAAGACCTACCGTAATGCCAGCTGTGCCTAGACTATTGAATCGCATGTACGATAAAGTGAGTACTTCAAACTACCTTTTCATATCTCACTCTCTGTCACTCTTTCTCTGGGTTAGCAGCCTTACTAACGTTGGCACTTATAGCATCGCGCGTTTCAACGACGTAACGATTCGCAGCCTTGCTCCGGAAACTTCCTACAAGAATATCTCGCTGACAATATTAAAAATGATCATTACCTACCCTAGAACACGGGATACTTACGCGTGACGATACCGCTTCCGTCATTTTTCAGTGGACGATAGCTGCGCAATATCTTACGACGTGCCAATGACAGATGCAGGGCGTGTAAAAGACGACAGGTGGCCAAGCGAAATTACATATCGCTTAACCCTGAGACACCGGGTGCTCCGGTGAATGGAATTTGCGTACGATAAAGCACGAGTTTTCATTTACTCTCTCGGGAACAAGATTTTTCCTCGTTACCGTATACTACCTCCTACACAAAATCGCAAAAACGACCAGGATTATTTGCGGTGTAGTCGCGAAGGTCGACATATCGTGGATTTAGAATAGAGCTCTCGTACCATTCGGATATTTCTTGATCCGACTCTAGCGAGTTAATATTTAGATTCGAAATCTACGTGGGTAGCCGAAAAGAGAGTTTACAAATTCCTGGCATAACGAGACGGAACACAACGATCGTCTACCGCTATCCATACGCGCTTTTCCCTTTTGTAATCCAATTAAAAAAAAAACAAATGTTACCCTCGATAGAACGCTTGTCTAGAAGAAAGTGACCTTCGATCGAAAGTAACGTGTCTCGCACGAGGAAATTGAACTTGGCTTCGCTCGAGACGTGTCCTATAAAACAACCTGAGCGTACGTAATCTCGTTATTAAAATGCTCGCTGGCCAGATTAAACACCCCACCTTGATGTATAAAACGCAAACAAATCTATTCGCGTCTGACCATACGGGGTAGGTTGAAAATAACGACATCCGCTTCGTACTCGATAATCGACGGGAGAAGTTTTGGTGTTGGGGTTCTCGACGATGACAGCTTCACGAGCGTAAACCGTTTAGTCGAATCGATCGAGAGCCGCCCGAGGAAAAATGGAGGGTTGACGTACCGGCTTCGCCGTTTGCCAAAGAACATAAAACTTTTGCCAGTGGTATAAGTTTGGTGCTTACCTAAATATAGACTTAACCGATGAGAAGCATTTGACGTTACAGCCATCTTTCCCGTTTGAACCTTAACCCTTTCCAGGTACAAGCAGAGCTACAAAGTTCATTTTTCAAGAGAATGATCTTCAACATGGGTATGCGCTCGAAGGAACGCGAGATCAAGAAGAGTATAGTCAGGAACAACAGCATGTGGGATAGACTGGTCTTTAAGAAGATTCAAGAGTCGATGGGTGGCAGATTGAGACTGATGCTGGTCGGTTCGGCACCGTTGGCTGGCAACGTCCTCACGTTCGCGAGATGTGCTCTTGGGTGTCTCGTTGTTGAGGGATATGGTCAAACTGAGTGTGCTGCTCCGATCACCTTAACTATACAGGTTCGAATTCATAATTTCAGACCCTCGGATCTTCTCGGAAGCTAACGGCAGCCTGTGAAACTTGCCTTACGTAATTACGAGACTCGTGTTCTCTTTTCTTAATAATAAAAGCGCGCAGTTCCGCTGTTATTTTCAGCTTTTACTGGATCTCGCTGTCCGACGTGACAACTCATTAAAAATCTTCTAAAACTATCTTTCAAAGTTATGGCTCCGTTGCGAAGACGGGAGAAACGAATTGCTAAGTTTATTTTTTATATATTGACGTTGCTCGCATCCCGTGATGCTCTTTTACCAGCAGCAGTCAATTTACTGCTTGATATATGTTTTGCTTATCGAGAATAGAGATATTCCGCTAAAGCAATTTCAACGGGGCGCGTTTCAATTTGAAGTAGGTGCTCATGACTCAAACGAGACGGTCAATAAACGCGCCGCAAATAAACCTCTCGGGCACACGTCAACTCTAATGCTTGCCACGCGCTCTTTAATCGTATTAGAAAAATAAAAGCACGCGGAAATTCGTCTCATTGATAGTGCAATTTTTTTAATTATTATTTACTATCTTCTTAACCTGGTATATAAGGAAAAAGTTCGTGACTTTATTTTTCTCGGACCTAGTTGCCTTGTTAAATAATTAAAAAGGGAAAAAATGTCTATCAATCGTCGATACCTGCCGTCTCAACATAACTAGACTATTCGAATAGAGAGCTGACAAATAATCAAGTGACATACACGCGAGCACTATTTTTGGCAAACCTTTGAGGATCGATATAGTGGTCGGACAGCTGTATTAGCGGTAGTACAACGCTGTAAAGTACTTGTGCGGATTCATCGGACGAAAATGTAATCACAAGTGTAGCTACCGTAAATATTTTAACGACGATTCGACGTTTCGTTTATCAAGCGGACTTACTCGTAAATCTTGATTGTTCCTTGAAGAATCGAGGTTTAAATATATATGGTGGACTGATCGTTACGTTTAAACAATTTTCTTATATTTTCTAACGCGTAATAACTGTTGAAAAATATGTTTATGAACGAAGGGTGATCATGTACCAGAACACGTGGGACCACCGGTAGCTTGTTGCTGCGTTAAGCTAGTCGACGTACCGGAAATGGAATACTTTGCCATCAATAATCAAGGAGAAGTGTGCGTTAAGGGTACTAACGTATTTGTAGGGTATTTCAAGGATCCGGAAAAAACGGCAGAAGTTATCGATGAAATAGGATGGCATCACACGGGAGACGTTGGAATGTGGTTACCAGTAAGAACGAAGCTTGTGGTTCTAGAACGATTATAACATCTTTAAGTTATTTTATCCATGTTGTTATCTTCTTTTTCAGAACGGTACGTTAAAGATAATCGATCGTAAGAAACATATTTTTAAATTGTCACAAGGCGAGTACATCGTGCCAGAAAAGATCGAAAATATCTACATGCGTAGTCAATACGTCCATCAAGTATTCGTCCATGGGGAATCCCTTAAATCATGCGTCGTAGGAATAGTTGTACCAGATGTAGACGTTGTTAAATGCTGGGCCGTAGAAAATAGAATACCAGGAACGTTGAGCGTACTTTGCGCGAATCCGGAAGTTAAGAGGTTGATCTTGGATGATATGCTATCGTGGGGAAAGGAGGCAGGTTTAAAGTCCTTTGAACAGGTGAGTTACCAAGATAATAAATTTCAAAATGTTTGCATGCAACTTTGGAAGGTCTATGTAGCTATGTCAATATCCTTACGATAAAATCTCTTTCGTTGAGTTCATAAAAAGTAGAAAAAAGATAGACAAGTTGATACATTTTGATTATTTTTGGTAATAGGTAAAAGATATTTACCTACATCCAGACCCATTTTCCATACAAAATGGGCTCCTCACGCCGACGCTAAAAACGAAACGGCCTCAATTAAAAGCGTACTTCAAACCCCAGATAGAAGATCTCTATCAACATCTGGACTGACCAGATTGAAAAACAAGATTACTTGCGGTATCCTCGTCGTACGAACGATTCGAACGATTCTCCAATGAAATTACATTTATCGTCGAATATTCGTTAAATTCTTGATACTTTTATTATGAATCATTTTCACAGTATATATCTATATATACACATATATAGATATATATATATATATAGCATTGCAGAAGAAGCACCGTTTAAGTTATTGAAGTAAAATTGATATAACATTATATCTAATAAAATGAGTTATTATTAGGCGCGCCTTCTACTTCTCTAGCGGTTTCTTCCTTTGTTTGCTAATGAGTGCTGACAATGTTACGCGTCATTGCTTTGTTATATCTCTCTATCGTTTCTCATTATCCGACGACATTTTTCGTAACAAAAATTCTTTTTATAAAGCCAGAGTTTCATAGATCGTAGTGCGTAATGCTTTGGTACGAAACTCAGAAGAGTCAAATGTATTGTAGATATTGGTATAGAAAGCGATACTTTCCGATTTCTAACTAACGCAATAAGTAACGGAGTGCGGACGAATCAATTTAAGAGCGATCGATTATGTCAACAACGCTATTAGAAACTTTAATGAGTTAGCTGCAATTAAATTTATAATGATGCAATAGTTAAACTGTATATGACATAAATTTCCCATTTTATTTCACAATACTGTGCCTAAAGTGCCTGTCTCGAAACTTTTTTAACTTTCAAAATGCTCCACCACGTATAATCGTGAACTTTGTTATCGTTTATATTCATAATATAAGAAATTCTGATACTATATTATACTATAAATGCAGTATCAATCACAATCACGTGCAAATTATTATAAGCAAGTTGAAACTGAAATTACGTTAAGACGACATTCCGTATAATTTATAATTTAATAATTACCTAACAACTGTTGCATTTGGTAAAAATAATATTGAAAATTGACTAATTATAAATATGGCTTATGATCAATCCGTTGAACACAAATTTCTATTTGCACTTTTTAACTTTTAGATTTAAAGCTATAATACAACACAAAACATGTGACTATTATTAATACTAAGGCCACTACTGCTAAAATTAATCTTTGTTGAAGACTTCGAATAATCATCCCTGATAATAAGCGAGACCCACGTCCCAGTTCTCCATCCGTATCTCGTAACTAGAAATAAAACATACAGTTGACAATAAAAATCGTAAATCCATACTTGCTTTTATAAGGAATATCAATTATCGATAATATAAACAGATACGTTTTTAGAAATTGATATGCAATGTCACCACTAACCCTTCCTCTATTTCTTTGTATCGTTTCTCTTTGATCATGTAGATCCTTTAGAACTTGCGAACCAATTTCCTCGGTTTCTAATACCATGCGATAACCGTTCTGCAACGTTCTTCCGCTTCTATCTATCCTGTCAGAAACATCTAGCAATCTTTTCTTTTGATCTTCCGTTACGTTGCTCTCCCATGACTCTTCCGTAGCTATATCGATAACATCTTCTTTCGGCCTTTTTGCTGACTGAAATTCTTGCGTTAATCGTTTCAATTCTGCTCTATGACTTTCGACACGACCACGTAAACGGTCGCGAGCATTTCCAGTCATCCCACGAACTTCCAGTTCCATTTGCTCGAGCTGAGTATGGTAGACGAAATAAAACACGTTAGGTCTATATTTTATATACGGTAACATAGTATGAAAATACGGTAGTAACGACGCATCCACGTTTGTGATATAAATGATATTCTAAACAACATATACATATAAATACGATAATAGAAAATATTTTTAAATCAATATTATAATGTAATAAAAGATCGGTTAGCGTGTCAAGAGAGTTATGAATATCTTTTGTTACAATGTAAGGCATATGTACCATGTGCATTGCTGCGGAACATAAATTGGTTTACATAAAAAAGATAAGTAAATGTATTAGATAAGATATGATAAAGACGAATGAATATGAAAGATAAAAATTTATATTCTTCTTTTTCACTCGATCATTTTGATAACGAAATATCGTTTTCTTTAAATTGTGTTTTCGCTGTTACGATTGGTTAGGATACTAAATCTAACATTTTTCAATTAACTTCAACGCGTTATGTTTATATGTAATAAAATTTGAAAATGCATTGATTTCTTTCTTACCAATTCTTGGGCTTCTTCGATTTCCCGATCAACATCTTGAATAAATGCTCTTTTCTCACCTGTGAATTACGTCACATATATCGATTATTGTTATTTAATAATGTCGACGGATAAAAAGGAGTTTAACGCGTAGATAGGATAGAAAATGTAAGTACAATTTGTAGCTGTACATTTAACAAATACTTACTACCAGTCTGAATTCTTATTCTACCGATTTTCGCAGTGATGTCAGCTGTCAAAACGGCGTATTGTTGTTCGTAGTTATCAATGAGCGACGCCATATTCGAGTCTGTTTGCGCATAGACTTACAATGGATTAAGGGGAAAACGATATCTCGGGTCGAACTCCGGGAAAATTGAAGTGCAACCTAGTAGTCAATTACTGAAGTTGCTACCACGGACGAGATATAAGAATAGATCCGTCATCTTATGGTACTTTGTGTCCCATGTACTGAAATACCGATCGTACGAAAAAACAGAAGTTTTCTTACGCCCTCTACAATATGGAACGGTGAATTCAGGAATCATATTCAACCACAGACGAGGTATAGGATAGACGTATCATGCAATGTAAATTTTTGTCCCACGGTTTTGGGGCTACGTAGCCCCATTACCATTTTAGTGTCGCATGCGACAATATCGGTTTAGAATGGAAAAAAGGCAACAGCGCTACCGAACCGGTAGGAATTAAAAAGAAAATCGTTTTTCGCGGTAGCTTCATTGCAGATAGTGATCGATTTTTAACAAAAATCCTGATGTATGCATCATGATTTTTGCCAAAATGGTCACCACCGCCGATTTCAATGTTTAATAGCTCATTTTAAAGATAAAAGCATGGAGAATAATGTTCCGTTGTCCGTTTTTCGATATCGCTAAGCAATGATGAGAAATTAATATTTTAAGTGTCGATGGGCCGTATGGGTCATTTTCAAGCTTTAAACTGCTGTAACTTTTTAACCAGTCATCCTATCGAAACGCGACTTGCAGATTCGTAAAGAGGAGACTTTCCTCTTTCGAACGAGTATTTAATCGGGCAAATTCGAGATACTTCGATTTTTTGACAAAAATCCTGATTTATGAATCAAGATTTAGAAAGAAGAAAGCATGCAGAATACTGTCCCGGTGTCCGTTTTTCGATATCGTTGCGGAGTGTTGAAAAATAAATTTTTTAAGTGTCGGAGTATGGGTCGTTTTCAAGAGAAAAATTGCTGTAACTTTTTAACCAGTCATCCTATCGAAACGCGACTTGCAGATTCGTAAAGAGGAGACTTTCCTCTTTCGAACGAGTATTTGATCGGGCAAATTCGAGATACTTCGATTTTTGACAAAAATCCTGACCTATGCATCATGATTTTTGTCAAAATGGTCACCACCGCCGATTTCAATGTTTAATGGCTCATTTTAAAGATAAAAGCATGCAGAATAATGTTTCGTTGTCCGTTTTTCGATATCGCTAAGCAATGATGAGAAATTAATATTTTAAGTGTCGGAGTATGGGTCTTTTTCAAGCTTTAAACTGCTGTATCTTTCGAACCAGTCATCCTATCGAACCGCGACTTGCATTTTCGTAAAGATGAGACTTTTCTCTTTCGAACGAGTATTTGATCGGGCAAATTCGAGATGCATCGATTTTTGACAAAAATCCTGATGTGTGGATCAAGATTTAGAAAGAAGAAAGCATGCAGAATACTGTCCCGTTGTCCGTTTTTCGATATCATTACGCAATGATGAGAAATTAATATTTTAAATGTCGAAGTATGGATTATTTTCCAGGGGGGATGAGATTCTCGTCCTTTATTGCAACAGATCTATTGATGTTACCAACTTCGATTGTTGGGTCGAATATGATTCCTAAATTCACCGCTCCATATGGTAGAGGGCGTAAATAAACGTCTGTTGTTTTGCACGATCGGTATTTCAGTACATGGGACACGAAGTCCCATAAGATGATAGGTCTATCCTTATACCTCGTCTGTGATTCAACCGAATAATCGAGGTCGGTAATATCAATATGATAGAAAAAGATCTGTCATCTGTATTATTCAGATACAAGTTATAACAAATTTGATTAAATATTCGGTACATTCTCAAAAGTATCTCTAATCATGCTTATCAAGAAGCTAATATAGCTACTAATAAAATAGGCTATCTCCCCTCCCCACACTCGTAACATTATGTTGAGATTGAAAAAACCTGACTTGAATAATACAATATTACAGCGGATATTACATAATCTCTAAGGATCAGATTTGATTGGCTCCAAAAGTCTGCATTACTTTAAAAGACGGTGAATGAAAATCCCAATTTCATGAGTACTGCTTTCAATCTAATATGCTACCATTTCCCGGGTGACACGTCCTCAAATTTTATAACAATATATAATTTATAATACATTTGATTCTTCAATATTTCAACAGGACAACGAATGAATAATTCAATATGAGTCGATCGATTGATAATTTTAAGAAAACAAAGCTTTCGGAACAGAAATATTCCAATAATTACAACGTCAAAGTAGGAATGACGTTTGAACCATTCTGATGTACGTAGCCACGCAATTGACACGTCACTCGTTGCGAACCAATAGTATTAATTCCATGAACCAGAATTTATATGTTTCTCCAATCAGTTCTTTAATTCATAACTTTGGTCGATCTACCCGGACATTACTAAACAGTCAAAATGAAGATGGCCGCCGAGGTGAGGTGGCTGCTAGTATTTCTCGTATTCGCAGTATTTTCTGCTGCATTTGGCGATGCTGTACACCGTAAATTCGAGTATAAATACTCCTTTAAACCACCATACCTCGCGCAAAAAGATGCATCCGTACCTTTCTGGGAATACGGTGGATGTGAGTATAATGATAACCTAACCAAGTTGTCTCATCGCTGATACCGTATGTTATTTACATCACATCGGCTTTTCCCTTATTTAAATAAATTATGTCATTTTTTAACCATTTGCTATCCGGTCGAACATTTTTAGGAGTTTTTACTTTCGAAATATTCTCTATTAAGTCATATTTAAGTAAAACTTTAACAATTATATAGTTTCAAATTTACTATCCTCAAAAGTGTTTTGATGCAATGGACATAAGGTATAGTAAATTAAAACATAACATATGTGAAATGTAATTTATATGATAATATATCGTAATAAGTATATAAATGATACAGCATCTAATAAATTGGTGGTAATATTACAGATACCATTGCTAATGAAGAAAATGTTAGAGTGGTCCCATCATTGAGAAGTCAAAAGGGTAAATATATTCTTCTACATCATTTACAAATTTAATTTCTGTATAGTTAGTTAATTTATTATAAAATATATATTATATTTAGGTGCAATATGGGTTAAACAGCCAATTAATTTCGAATGGTGGGAGGTAGAAATAAAGTTCAGAATTACCGGTCGTGGTAGGATAGGAGCAGATGGTTTAGCTTTTTGGTATACTAGTGACAAAGGTACCTATAATGGTACTGTTTTTGGTAGTTCCGACCAATGGAACGGCCTTGGAATTTTCTTTGATTCCTTTGACAATGACAATAAACACAACAATCCATACATTATGGCTGTGCTGAATGATGGCACGCAAAGTTTTGATCATGCTAAGTAAATCAGACTATTTTATCAATTTTCTTTTATAAATAAGTAAAATTGAATGCACATGTAATTACTCTATTTTTCTCAACACAGCGATGGTACTACACAATTACTGGCAGGTTGTTTGAGAGATTTCCGTAATAAACCTTTTGCAACCCGTGCTAAAATAGAATATTATCAAAATAGACTTTCGGTTAGTAATGGTTTAATAATATTGATTTAATATTTATATAGCATGACAAATTTTCTAATAATTGTTACCTTCTCTTCATTTTCCTTTTTATATAGTTAATGTTTCATAGTGGCATGACAGATAACGAGCAAGATTATGAGGCCTGTTTCCACGTCGAAAATGTATTTTTACCAAAGAATGGATATTTTGGTGTATCAGCTGCTACAGGTGTGTATTACTGTTATCATTCAACTGATTATATTATTTGTGCATTACAATGACGTGTTTTTTGCAAGGTGGTTTGGCCGATGATCACGATGTTCTACACTTCTTAACTACATCCTTGCATGGACAATTATCAATGGATGGTCATAAGGTCTCTTTAGAAGATCAAGTTAAACTAAGTCAAGAGTATCAGGATTATCAAAAGAAGCTAGATCAGCAAAAGGAGGAATATCATAGGTACAGTTCTAAATTTATGTTCTAAAATATTTTTAAATATTGAAATTTATAAAAATTACTTTACAGAGAGCATCCAGATGAACGTAAAGATAAGAATGAATTTGAAGAATATTTTGAAACGGACAATCAGAGAGAACTAAGACAGATATTTGCTGGTCAAAGTCAAATGTTCAATGCATTAAGAGAACTTAACAGAAAGTTGGATGAAATTGTTGGGAGACAAGAAAGATCGTTGAGTTTAATTTCACAACTTCAAATTGGTGGTAAGAGTTCATTCATTGAATATTATAACATTCCATGTTCTATAATAAAGTATAATGGGTAATGATTATGCAGGTACTCATGCAGGAGTTGCGGGTCAAGGAGAAGGAATACGTCAAATTGATACGATTCAACGACAAGAACTTGATGCTCTTCTAAAGAATCAAAATATTATAATTAGCACTGCTCAGGAAATTAGATCTTTTGTGGGTGAAGTTAATTCTAAAGCAGACACTGTTCTTAACAATCAAGCTCGTGCTCCGACAGCTCAAGTAATTATCTACATTTATATAGATTTTGTTTTATGTTTGGTAAAATTAATAACGATACATGTTAAAATCTCTTATAGGTACAACCAATGGGTTACGATTACCAGGCGCTTGTATCTGAAATGAGAGATGGACTTAATGTGTTGAAAAGAGATATGGCACAAGCTAATGCGAAAGTAGCAGTTTCGGACTGTCCATCCGCAAATTGTCTCACAACAATGACATTCCTTTTGTTTGTGGCTATACAAATGATAATACTACTAGCGTACAGTATATATCGGTATGTGGAAATAGAATGATTCGTTTTCTCGTTATAATCGTGTTCTAATATTTCAAAAATATAATATTTTCTTACAGGGATAACAAAGAAGCACAGGCTAAGAAATTTTATTAGTGGCAAAATTTAGTAAAGGACATCTAATAGTGAATGTGTGGCGATGAATTCGTAAGAGTGTAATTGGGTTGATGTTCGCATTGCTCACTGTTGGTACTCGGCGACTATGGTTTTACTTGACATTTGTATAATAAATGCATCTTCATTGATCAGATTGATCAAAAAATCATGTGACATCGAGTGGACAAATACAAAATTATTGTCCTATAGATATTTGCCGCCTGATTTCCTTTAAATTTTAGAACTATAACATCAAGGGCAAAGTACATTTTCATTTTGAGATTATTTTTTGCCGTTAATAATAGAAAACTATTCGTTACGTCCAAGTATACTTAACAGAGAAACTTAGTATAGATTAGTTGTTCAATGATTTTCAATCATTAGAATCTGTTTACAATAATTGTTTACAATGTGTACTTTTTTTACTGGGTATCGTTGAAAGCGTTATGCGCTATGCGCACATATTTTTAAATAGTTTTGTTTCGATTGTTTTTTTTTTTTTCTAGATTTATTTCTTAATAATGCAGTTTACTGCGGAAAGTCTTTGTACGACATTTTGTACTACTTTTACATAACGTAGCTTGAGTACAAAAAACAACATGGAAATTGTCGGTCGGTTAACTCGAAGGTATATCGCAACCTCCATCTCTTTGAGTCACGATTGCATTCACTAGTTTGGTAATTCATTCCATATAAAGAAAGACTTGTACAGCAAAAAAGTGCAATTTTACAAACTATAAAATCTCCTGTAATGAATCTACTCGATACATATATTCACATTTTGTTAGCACGCATAGAATCATTGACAGGTATTTGCTGTTTTCGAATCTACTATACGAATTGTATACAAATTATATTGGTACGGGATAAGGAAAGACTACAACTAGCGATTATTGTAGAGGTGATATTGGAAAATAAAAAAATTCGATATATCCGTGATTCTCATTGCATTTGTAAAAGTTTATGGAAGATAATAAATGTATAAGGAATTATATCTGATAATAAAACTTAAGAAATAAAAGCCGAATTTTCTTTAGTAGATATATCATATCATTGTGTACAAATCTTTCTCTTTTATTCCGTACCTCCGAGAATACGAGTCAATTATAAAGAGGGTTCGTAATTTTCGAGATAAGATCTATCGTATGTAACTAATTGGAATTAAAAAAAAAAAAAAGATACTAAATCAAAATGCTTTACTATTATAACATTCTAGACGGTGTTACTCGTGACACCTACTATTAAAATCGCTGATATGTGTCGATATTGGTTTCAAAACTTATAAAACTAAAATACAAGTAAAATGAAACGTAATATAAATAAACGGTTAAAGAACGCCATCAGTAAAATAATACAAAGTCGAATTTGGTATTGGGACTTTTGGTTTCTCGGGCAGAAACGACGCGTGGAATATTTTACAGTACGAAAGCAAAAAAAAATTTGTGTTATTCGTTAACATATATACACACCTCACAGAGGAAGAAATCTAAACGTGACTTACGAACGATATCAAACAAAAATCGAAAGTCAAATTAAAGGAATCTGCCATTCGATAAATAATCGATTTAAAAAGTTATTAATAAAAGAAAAGCACGCGCACACAAAGCGGCTAGAAGTAAATCCAAAAATGTCTCAATTCGATCGTTATTATACATTTTTCTCAGAAAATTCCGATGATCACTGCGATGAGTCTATGAACACCAGTGATCATCCTTTCTTTCTATTCGGTAGGTATCTTTGGATAGCTAGCCATCATGTTGCGGATAGGCAATGCCCAACCTTTCTTCGTAAAGCCGATAAAAATGATTAAACGCGCACACCTTATACAGCACGCCTTCTTCCCTTTCACTCGAGAGTGATTACGATAATCACATATTATAGTGATTCATAAATAGACAAACTTTTTTAACGAGGCACTGGATCGGTCCCTTTTAAGTTACATATTAAAGATATGCTATAATGAATAAAGTAACGGTGTATGTACAACACGATATGTGCAATACGTTAATTTCTTAGACTTAATGTTAACATCTATACACGCACTCGTAAGTACATATTATTTACGACTTTTTTAATTATATGTGATTCATCTAAGTGTACACACCTAAAATCTCTTTGTTCTATGAATAAATGGTTCAAGCGAAAAGTGCATGATTAACGTGATAATTAATTCTTTTGCTATTTTGCTTGGTACCATATTACTTTGAGATATGAGTTTTATATAATTTACAAGTAATTGAAGTGCCACACTTAGCTAAATCATAATGGACTGTACTTAATAGACTTCTTTAGTATCAATTGTAGTAACTTGTCCCACTAATATTATTTTTTCTTTGATAAAATAATATATATACTTCTTTCACGTGTCTACTCTGCAAGCCATCAAAATACATATTATACTATGTTACAGAAAACGAAATATTGTCCGAGTGTCTACAGTCGTGACCCTGTATCGTCCGTTGCATATAGAATGCAATATTATCAATGAAAATAGTTTATACGAAATACTACTTAATCAAATCTACAAATTTTTGATTAATTACATATTAAATAAAGTATTTAAATGGAAACACCAAAATATTACATATCTACAATAACACCAGTACACTAATAGTAATATTGTTTCTCCATTTATAAACAATAAAATATATTCAAACGTTTTCATTTAAATACCACATCTCTAGAACTCTCACGGTAACCTTGGAAAGAATTTCGATATTCGTAAATTCTCAAATATTCACGCTTCAGAATCCATACAAAGATCAGCCTCGATCTCTTCGGGACTTCTCAAATCAATGGCAAACCTTTTCTTGGCATTACCACCGACGGTATTACCAGATCCTGTTTTGTCTTGAAATTTGACATTTCTCGAGTAAATTTCGAAAGCAGTGTGCAAAGCATAAGTCAGTTGTCTGGCATGTTGCTTGGATTCGCAAACGAAGCCGTGACACTCGAAGGGAGAGACTCTTCGAAAATTGTCCGTATCACGAACAACGATCATCGAGAACACCCTCGTATAAATGAGATCCTGCACACCGTAGGATATCGTCTCGATCGAATACATCCTAGCTGAACTGGGGTCCTGCTTCCTTTTATCAAGTGGTAGAAGAGCTACACCTTCTTCAGAGACAATCAACTTGATCAATGGTAGCATCGTATTTGTTGGTAAAGCTTTAGCTGATGCCACCATGTTATCAACTGGTTGTCGCGTATGTTTTATACCCCAAAGACCTCTCGCATCGTGCGAACCCAGGTATTTAACCTGTAAACGTGAATTTAACATCAATTTTCGATCTACAAAAGACAATTGCTGTTAAATTAATTAATAATATGATTGGAAAATATTGTAGACCCTCGTGCAACATAGTCATGCTGTTTATATATGTTTATACTACGAAATATTGCAAATAATTTTTATTTTTTAAGGCAAACGCGTGGACCAATTCGATGGTTTTGAAAGAGAGAATACAGGTTCCCAGGAAATTGTACCTGTTCCCTAGCAGCAGGTACTTTCAAACGATCTAGAGAATTTGCACCGTACCTGAAACACCTGCGGCAGATTGGTCGAACCCTCAAATACGTTGTTGTCGATCGATAAACGAGATAATTTTGTTATCAAGTCCTTCTTCTTCTCCATTGGCGATGTTAAATCTTTCTTCATTTCTTCTCTGCGATCGTTTCTCTGTGAAAAAATTAACGATTGGTATCAATTTTATAAAAAATCTATTAATTATTTTGATCTTAAAGGAAATATTTTATTATTTCTATAAAAATCAATACTGTTCTTTAGGAAGAATTTTTTTCCTAGATAGATACGGAAGTGAACGTCACCTAGTAAAACTGGCGTGTAAGAAATCAACTCCGATATCTCGTAACGAATTCCTTCAGGTGTTAGCTAATACACCTTGCCAACTATGTTTCCCTATCTCTACATGTGTATCTCTTTCTTTGTAAAACAACACGTTGTTAACAAAAAACGAAAAAAAAGAAACACTACCAACGAATTATTGTATGTATAATGGTATGTTAGTATCAATGCAGCTACGTGCTTGATTATGCGTAGGTGGAAGGTTCATGAATGAAAAAAGGAAAAGGAATTACCGTAAACACCAAGCGACACAATAGGCAATAAACGTAATAACGGTAATCAAAGTACATTGCCGTCTGACCCCGAGAATGAAAAATATCTCGTAAAAAAATGAAATTAATCTTGGTATGAGAGCTATAAACAAATCGTATGCATTTACCTGCATCAAGTAGGTTGGTATCACTGACCGAGTCGCGTTTTCACTGACAAGAATGTAAATACGAAAGGAAAACAAAGCTGACACGACGTTCACGTAATACTTGAACAGTTCAATATTTTCGTATGCTTAAATTATGATATTAACTTTAAATGTTATTAATTTTTTAAATTAAACAGAAATCATATATTTATCACAATGTTCTAATTCGTCAAAATTATTTTCCAATACGATTAGAAAATTGATAAAAGGATAAATTAGGAATGAATTAATTAGAAAATGGAGTTTTTTGTTATAAATTTACTTACGGAATGATCTTCGAGTCTGTAGACCTTAGGCGAGGATTTCACTTTGAGATGATACTCGACGACGTTCGGTATGTTCGGCGCGTTGCTTGGAACTGACGAGGGGGCGTTCGTCGAACGGTCACGATCGTTGCCACCACCGCTGGCTGAACCGCTCGAGGACGGCCCTTTCTCCTGTCCACCTCCCTCTCTACCACCGGTTAGGGCCTTCACCAAGGCCCTATCGTCCCTTTTCGTAAATCCAAAATCCTCGTCCTCCATCCCGAGCCCTTTCTTTGTCCACTTCTAATCGCATCGACCTTTTACCTAAGAATTTTATTTGTTGTTGAATTTTGAAATTTATTAGAGAGATAAATTTGAAATAAGAGATCAAGGAACGTTAATCTTTTGCCACAAATGTGTATGGTAGTCGATACACCTGCATCGATAAACCTCGAGGAAATTTATGACACAATTTGTGCTGGTACAAATAGAGACATTGTCCATCATATTTACGTTCTAATTAACTAGCTGTGTTCACGGCGTATAAAGTTATCGCTTAAAAATAAAGCTGTATAAGTGATCTTCCGGTATCCAAGAACGATGATACGCTTGGGTCTCTTTTTTCGAGATTTTTTTTGCACTTGTACAAAGATACCCACGCGTATATAGCTTGTGTTACTTACGAAGATTTAAGCAATCCATCGGTAAAAGATTTCTTCGAATTGGTTTAACATTTTGTGAGATTATCCTACACTCTTTTTATATAAATTATAATAAATATTAATATTAAATAATTGACACTCCATAATTCGTCTTTTTGTTTTAGCAAATAAACCATTCGCATTCCTACATCCACTCTTAATAGCCAAACTTAAAAGTTTCCTCGAGCAATTACAAATTCAAAGAGTTAATGAGAGAAACGCAACATTACGAACAACTTCCAAATTGACGGCTTTGTAATCTCATAAAAGAAAAAAAAAAAAAGGAGTAAAAAGGTATTACAAGATTCTTCCCACATCGTCGATCATTACCACAATCATCATCTTTCAGTGTATCCAAGCATGAAATTAAAAGAAAAGACTTAACGTACCGAGCTACACCGGAAAACAGCTGTCGAGCGGGGCACGTGTTGCACCTTGCACATTCGTCGTCCGTTGCATTTCCTTAAACGTTTCGTGAACGATATCAAACCGATTTAAATATAAATCGATCACGATCTTTATTTTGAATAAAAAGAGAAGAAAAAATTATTGTCAATCGGTTCAATGAAGAATTACAAACCGTTGGCCAGTTTTTTGAAACGTGCTCCCCTTATTTCGAGCTAACAGGAAACGAGTCAGGTGTCCGAACCGAGTCAGGTGAAGAGGAATTCATTAACGTATACGTTGGGATGTCGTTCGTGTGCGTTAACCGACCGCATTCGTGGGATATGTGCATCGTAGTCGGTCTGCGGTACATCGAAACGCGCCTTCCGTAGCAAATTTAGCTCATAGACGGAAAAAGCAGAAATGTAATACCTGAGACACCGGAATACCGGATCGACCGACACGACGGAGAACTTATGTAATCGAATTCTACGAATTTATCAGCTCTGATATATAAATACTTTCATTTTTATTTAAAGGAGAATAATAAATTCTGTTTTTTGGAGCAAACTGCAGGCTGTAGGTCGCAAGAATGCACCTGTCGGCCAGTTACACCCGCGTACAATAGTAGCGAATGTTCGTTACGACATACCGGGTGTCTCGTTAGAATTTACTCTAATCGAATTTTTATCTATAAAATCTTTTAATATTGCTAAGGATATTTTGCGTTTTCTACTTCATGCATGTCGAATTTTATTTAAAATTATGTATGTATGTATGTATTTTTTTAAAATTATTTATTAACATTTTTCGAAGGTATTGATATGCAGTTTGAACCTAAGATTTAATAAGATATGAAATCGTTGACCAAGCAGATTGAACCTAGTCAAATAAAATCCAGTTACATTGGATATAGGACCATAAAGAATTAAATAATTTATTTATTCGTCATTCTTAAGAGAGAACGAACCGTTACGGTGATGCTAAGAATAAAATAGAACATTAGACAGTGACTACTCGTTATTATGACTTTCCGTTAAGATTTCCGTTACATCTCAACGAAGATATCTCACCGTAAGAAAATAGCAAGATAACGAGATGCGTCCTACCGAATCAGTGCAGGAATATTTACGTGAACTGCACGTACCACAGAGAAATCTGTTCACAAACTATGCGGGTAAATCACGCTTTAAGTAGGTAGCAGGTGTCCTGATAATTTGTACATACATACATACATACTATCCTTAGAACTGGTGTTGTATTTATGTGGGCGATCGTTTAATCCCTTCAGAGTATAATATACTGCAGGTATGTAGTTTGGACAGGTTATTTTGTCATTTGAATTTACATAAGGTTGATAAGAAAGAAAGGGTTTTTTTTCTAATTAATAATAAAACAAGATTCATATAGAATATTTAAATCCCTTTTTGTATTTTTTCTAAAAAAATCGTGGGCTACCAGTTTGAGACCCCGTGATTTAGCTAAATAGAATTATATAAATAATTGCTGAATTTTTATAAACATTAAAATCTGGGAATGATCTCTAAGAGAATTGAAAATTGACTCAAAATGGCAGATTCCAATGATACAATCACATATGCTTCGCAACGAGACAAATTCATGTAAAAAAAAAGCCAGTGAAGCTCGATACGTCATGGTGTAAAATCGTTGATATAAACGAGATGAATAGGAAAAGAGGATTCACGAAGCGTGCAACGTTCTTCCTATCGCCCCATTGTCAGCCCTGATTTATACCAGACATCACGAAGGCAAATGATTTCCCTTTTCATTTCGAGCCCACGGAAGGGTAGCAACGAGACCGGAAATGCTCGTGGATGTCAGACCGGAAGTCGTTGGATCGCGTCACGGTCGATCTCCGCGCGATGCGTGCGTCGCATCCGTTAGCAAAAAAAAATTCCTATGTAAATAATACTTCAACGAATATTTCGCCGGTGGATAGAAGGAAATATTACACGCCTGTTTAGTTTCTTATTTATGCAATTTATCATTTTTTTAAATTACTGGTTGCTTCTCTCAGGAAAATTTGAACGAACCAAATTCAGTATGCAATGTTTACACGGTAACTCACTCTCTATATGGCCTTTGTATCGTAAGACCGATATCAAAGTTATCTCGAGCAAACAGGTGAAGATAAGTAAGTATGAGTAATAAAAGCGATGATGCGTTTATAAAGTTTGTGGATAAACGATAGATGAATCGTTTAATGAATCAAACGTTATTGTAAAAATGTTAACTACAAACACACACTCGAGATTACTTTATACACACGCGTTGAGATAACAATTTAGAAGATGATCAAAGTTCTCGGAAAACGATCACGATAGAATTGGAATACCGATTTTAAAGAGACACGATTATCAAGAAAAAAGTACTTTTACGTACACGTTCTCTCTCTGGAGAGGAAAGCAAAGATCTAGGATTATTCCATGACTAGCCAGCGTCGCGATGTCCGCAAGGACGTCACGCTTCGCGAAATGCGACGCCGCGACGAAGAGATCTTTTTCGAAGAAACGACTACTCGAAAGTTCAAGGTCTTCGTTTCTAACCTGTCGCGGCTGTTCTTATAATACTTCGCTTTCTAAGCAACAAGTATGATACATCTTTCACCGTTAGATCGTCGAAGCAATTTTCTTCACATTATTGGCAATTTTGTTTTCTTCACACTCAATGATAAAAAAATTAAATAATCACACCCACCAAATCGAGAAGATGCGTCTAGAACTTCAAGGTATCCTGTTCATACTTCATTTATCGAGGATCACCGAAGAAACCGAGAGATCTAGGATCAAAAAGCGAATCTAGGATCTGCGAACGATCGGTTCGCACCTGCGGTATGCGCTGTCGTGTGCGAGCGACTGAAAATGTGGGGCACGTTGAACGGACACACCGTTCGACTCGCTCGGACTGATAAAACCGAACGAACTCTCCGTTACCTATTTCGTTGCCGCCTCCCCGTATCGATATACGTACTTGATTCTCGTCTTTCTGCGTGTACGCGCTTGCGCCCGAAGCGTATCCGTGACATACGCACTCGAAATATTCGAGTACGCGGGGCTACTGATAAGATTTTCTCGAGATTTATTTGCTGGTGTACTAACTCGACATTGTGTCGTTTTAATCGATTAGAGATACCTAGAGTTTTAGTTGTAATCTCAAGGTTTTCACGTGGAATGGATTTAAAAGTCCCTTAAATTACATTAACTCTTTAAGGCACAGTGTCCCATCATTTTAATGTGTGAATATGCACTGTGGGATATTTTTTAACACCCATCTCGAAATTTTGCAATTGCCACGTGCATATATGTTTATTTTTAGTCTCACTTACATAAAGAATTTATTCAATTTAAAAACAAATAAAATTTCTATGCAACATGGACCTTTTTATTTTTTTAAATTCCGTGCCTCAAAGGGTTAATTATCACAAAAATTACATTGTTCATTAATTTTTAATCGATTATAAAAAATATTGTATTTTTTGCAATTGATTAGAGTCCAGACTAAATTTTATTTAGATTAATTAATACATAAATTTGTATCGTAATAATGTTGATATTAGAAAAGACTCGTATTTATGCAATATAATAATCAGAAGTTCCCATTTAGATATATTATCGAGTATTATAACATACCAAATTTTATCATCATTTGTGATATGGGACTCAACATCCTTAATATCGCCATACAAAAAATCTGAATTTTTTAAATAATTTATCGATCAAAAGTCTGTTTCAATCGAACAGGAAATAAAACTCTGATTCTCATAAACTTCCACGTTTTACATACTCCTCGCGTTACACATCTTCTTACAGAGAAAGAAAGTCCTCTCAGACATCGCCTCTTGTCATTTCTTCACAGTCGTTCCGCCGCGGAAAAAGAATACAATTATTATCGAAAGGGAAATACTTTTTTATGTAAGCCTTATTAATACAGAGCTATTATTATAAGGAACAGCTGCGTTTCCTGAGATTCGTTCTAATTGTTACCGTAGGATATCGCTTGCGTAATACGTAAAGGATTCAAACGTTGTGTTACCGTATTGCTGTTGTTGCTGCTGCACGTACCTACACACGGTTTACGTTTTATTACGTAAGATCGGACGACGCGTGCATCTCGGTGACGCGAACGCCTAAAACGTACAAAAGTCGACGAATCGAGTGCTTATGCGAGAATAATTGCGAATTAGATCGCCAGGGGGGTAAATTAGAACTTTAAACTCGCGAGAACGCGTTTCTTCTTGTCGCGCGCGACACCTTGCAATTTAATATTATATCACTGCCACGATGCTCGTAACTTTTACTTCGTCTCTCGCGTTTCTTTCGCCATCGCGACACGCACGCCGCCAAAGTCGAAGATGAGTTTCGTTTCGATGGTTCTCTAAATACATCGAATTCAATGGAGATATTGATCTTTAAAAAAAAAAAAGATCGATCGTTTTATCACACCTGTTAGCTTTTTTTTCCATGCTTAGACGGTTATTAATTAATATCTAAAACGTGGTCGCTCGTGTGCTCGTAAATACGTGAGAAAAACTTTCATATATCTCTTGTCGGTGATGGCAAGCTAGAGAGGACGCTTGGAAGTAGACTCGTTATGAAATTGCGGAGTTTATAACGGGTGAACGTTTGTTCACGAACGAGAAATGTCACGCAATATTTTTTTTTTTTCATAGGATGATAGGTAAATTGATTAAGAAAAAGGCTAGCTTAACTTGTGCACTTTGATTTATTTCATTTTGTTATACTTATGTAATTTATTATCGAATGTTTTTCACGGGATTACCTTATCTAATTTTCTCATTACTTTATCTATCGCAGGTAGCTATGTATCATCGATCATTCATTTTTCCTTCACGATCTTATCTGAGATAAATGTAGGTGAACGGTTGCGCAAAAAAAAAAAGGGATCTGCATTAAATCCCCGGAAAACGCAAGTACTTTCGAACGAAAGCGAAGAACACGGTGACGACGGTGATAATTATCTTTCTAAAGAAGGAGACACGGATTTACCCTCCGACATTTTCTTGCCTCCGGGATTCTTCTCTTCAATCGCACAAATAATAAAGCAGACCTTCTCACGACGCAAACGTTAAATTTTGCAAGAGCCTCGATATCTAATTAGACAGCATCACCGAGATAACTTCATTAAAAGACGGTTCGTACTTCGTTGCTTTCGAGTTTCATCGAAATCCAAACGATAATAACGTTGAAAAGTTAGTCCGACAGACGCTTGTATGCCATTTTTACGTCAATCCTGCTAAGCTTGAAACGTGCAATTAAACGTCGCTAATTGATACCGATCGCGCCTCCAAAATGGCGGCTTCTTCGTTACGCGTCAAACAAACAGAGGCCGGACGGACTGCATGCAAATTCGCGATGACGCGAGCTGCTCGTTCCTAGCTTTTCGTAATACCCACGAATAATAGGAAAACAGGATGAAGATTATTCTCATAGATTATGCCACATATTTAAAAATAGAAGAAGAGAAAAAAAAATTACTTTTCTTTAAATAATCCTCGAGACGTCCTCCGAGGACGTTTCACTTGAAAGATCTGAGACAGGATATTAAGCCACTAGCCGAATGTATTAACGATGTGTAATTATGATATTAATATCATATATCTCGAAATGATTTCTCACGTTCGTTATACCGCTAGGCTTTATTGGAGTAATCGCGTTACGAGAGAGATATCTCTTTCGTGAGAGCGTTATGACGGTCATCCTCTCAAAAGTTGTATACGAAGCCGAACTCGTCTGAACATCTTTCGCAATAAGAAAGGAACAATTCACTTTTTTTCTCGAAAGTATGATTATATCCGTGCAAAAGAATCTATTTCAATAGTTTTCTTCTGAGATAAATAATTAGAGAAAAAAGGGATCGGCTGTCACGCCTGGATGCTCATACGATTTTACCGTTTGCTCTGAAAATAGATACGATCGAGTATTCTTAGTATGGTAATGATAAATATAAAACCTATAACAAAATTTAATTGTGCAGTAAATAAAATTTAATAATGTGTTATTGAGTTATATAGATGTAAGTTTGTTTGTAAAGATTTTTTGCATCAATATTTTCTTTAGCCATTGTATACTACCTATTGAAACAGAAGTTGTCCTTGAATCTCGAAAGATAGCCGTTTCAGGGAACGGCTAGTCCCTCCCCCGACGAGGATTTTCCGTTTCGTCGACGAATCCGAAGGAAAAAGGAGACTCTCGTATCTGATGGAAGGAAATGACGGTATCGCGTGCTTCTTGGAAGATTAAAAAAGGAAGGGAGAAGCATAAGCGTTGATTAACCCTTACAGCAGCTTACGTTACTTTTGATATAATTTTCCCTCTATATCACAAGAAATTGAAACCGAATGTCGAGTCTGACTCGACGTGGTACCAAAAAATAGCTTAAATCCCAAATTGACGGTGTTTTCACGCTTTGAAGACCCCGTGTGCGTGGGATTGCGTAAAGAAGTGTTTAATATTCCGAGAAAGAGATGAAAAAATAAGAGACCGAGGGCAGTAGATCAAAAGCGTTATGAATGTTTCCTGAGAATCCGAGAGTCCGAGCGCGAAAACGGTCGGTTGCAATAAATCATCGCTTTCCGTTTTCTTCCGTATCCCTCGTTGGTACTATACAACCTCCTGTGAAGATCATACTTAGCACATCTCGCAGGAATCCTTACGAAATAAATTAAAAAAGAAAGAAAGACTGAAATAAAGAACAAGATCCATAACGATGCTGGCCAAACGCAAGGGTTTCCAAGGTAACGATTTCACTCGCGTTAAATCTTACCTATAATGCCCATGGCCCCTCGGTCGTTTGTCCCCCTTTTTTACCATAACGTACCGTACTCTTACTCAATTACGCGGTCTCTCGTCCATTAAGAAGTAAATCAGAAGCGAGTAGAGAGACGGGAGAGATGAAAAAAGAATGGTTAGATGTAATTTCCGTATCGAGGAAACGCGAGGAATCTGAGTGGTCAGAGGTGGCGGAGGTTGGAAAAGGCTGGAAGAGGTTGGATGAGATTTGAGGTTGAAGGAGACTCGAGGTAGAAACATTTTCACGGGTGTAAGAACACGAGGGAATTGCGTAATGGAAGAATCTCTGAGTTAGGTAGGTACGCGGGAGGGATCCTTGTATATCCCTCTCTCCAACCTCCCTCCAACCTCCCTCCTTCTAGATCCCTTCTAGATCCCTCCTAGATCCCTCCTGGGATCTTCTCTTTCTCCGCGTGTATGTCCGGTGTGGGAGCCCCAAGAAAGAGGGGCTCTCAAGAACTCCCCCCTTTTTCTCTACTCGATCTCTAAAGCCATATATATACCACCACCTCGTGTCTTCCTTCGTCGAGGAAGAAACTTTGGAGTTTTAGCGTCGAAGTTGGTCTCGTGGTCCAGCGGATTAGAATCACGCGAGATTAGATAAAATCGTGGAAGCTGCGCGCCAAAATAAATGCGCGCCACGTGGTGGGACACTGTGGATTAAGGCGAGATAGGATTTTTTTTTTTCTGAAATGGTTCGTCGGACATTCATTTATATTGTTAATTTTTCTTAAAAAAAAATAAACAAACGACCCGTGAATTTTCGACATTTTTATCGTGACAGTGTTGTTCAGGGTGGAATTATAAAATAGTCAAAGTAAATAAAATATATAAAGTTTCTTATCTTTTTTCTTAATTATTAACAAACGTTTCTTGAATTATTAATTCAGAATTTCTTTGATATATTTTAGATGATTTCGAGATACCAACTTCTCGGTGCGATCGCCCTCCTCTCGACGATCTACGTTTATCGGACGATGGCGGTAAGTAAATTCGTAAAAAAAACATAAACAAGAAAAATTCACGTCAAAATCATGAACAACTTCCGCGCGTACGATCGCCGATTGCATAATTTTGACAGGGCTGGTGAGCGGAATCCTCGTTTGCGAAAGCAACCTATTATATTTAACGTAGTAAATTATTATTTTCATCGCATCTTCTCACGGCTCATCGTGCAACAATGACAGTCCTATCTCGCACGCATCGTCTTCCTTTCGGGATGGTAACATTAAGTAATTCGATAATTAACTCCTCTTACGCGAACACGTCGGCTTTCTAAGAACGCGGAGACTCGTGTCTCGTTAGGCAAACTCGGTCGAGGGAACTAGAAGTCATTAATGCTCCTAATTTCGAGCATGTATCGTACTAATTTTCAAATATGTCACGTGATTTATCTAAAAATTTTCAAGGTAAAATTATCGTGAAGATTTTATTAAAATAGTAATTTTTTTTTTTCGAACGGCTTATTATAAAATCGAACGTCGTTACACGGTCTGCGAATCGTTGCAAAACTAACCGGAAAAGAGTCCATTGTAAACACGAACAACTAAATCCATCAAGTGTGAAGGCTGGTGGAACGTCGCGCGAATCTCTCGGCGTTCACGCATCGAATTTCACCGGATACGAGGGGGTCGACAGTTTTAAGAGAAGCACGCAATTTTTATGACTTTCATTAACACGTTGAATGCTATGGGGGGTTACAAGTGACCGACACTCGATTTGTTATTATGCATTTTAAATGTTTATTGGGATTGTTTAGATGAATGACTGTGACTGTGTTATGTTGAAATAATTTTTTGATTAAAAAATATAGGAGAAAATAGACAATGTAGAAAAAAATAAATTTAAAAGACAGGGCAGTAAAATAAAAAATTGTCTTCTTAAATAAAGGTCGTATGGTCACCGTAAATATATGAAATTTACATTTGATAAAGACTTTATTAATAAAATTACACAGACTCATAGATTTATTCAAAATTGACTCTCCACTCAACGTATTAAAACGCGCAGACGATGGCGAGATGAGTTCATTTTCATATCCTTTCCTTCATCAGATTGTAAGAGTGTTTCATAAACGTGATCGTAAAAGTAAATTAACGATAGGAAAAGGAGATAATTGAAAGATGTTAAGGGAAGATCTCTTCTTAGGATATCTGAAACATCCAGTTAAAAAAAAGAGAAGCAACCTTGACCTGTCATGGCTGTCACGGCGAGAGACTTTACGATATATCTTCTCTCGATTCGAATTGAGAAAGAAAAAAAAAAAAGGGTGGATCGCGCTCGCGCACGCTCGTACCCGGTAAACAGTAAACAAGAACTCGAATACAAAGGCACGGGAGATGCGCATCCGCTCGCTCGAGGAACAATGTAATCCGACTTCCGGTCAAGTCGTTGGCACGTGTATGCGTTGAACTGGCTCGATCCGCCGTGACGTGTCGCAACGATCTTTTTATTCTCTTCTTATTCTCCACTCGATTGCGAAAATTTCGTTAACGCGTAAAGTGTCATGGAGGTCACCGGTGACCGAAACTACATTTATGATATTGCTTTTTAAAAAAAATGTTGGATTAGATCAAATATATGAAAAATATTTTGACAACTGCCAAGTGAAATGTCATGGGAGTCACTGGTGACCGTCATTTTATTGCTTTTAAAATAACTGTCAGTTTAGATTCAATATATCGAAAGTATTGTGACAAATGTCCAAGAGAATTTACAAATTTATGGAGAATAATTAATTAATTAGCTTACAACTTTGCTTTCGTGGCCCAGTTTTCTCCTTGTTTTATGTCCTTCCGAGTATCGTTAAACCGTTGAACAGAGGAAACGCGATAGATCCTTGGGTCTCTTTCAGATCCAGGTTCCTCCATCAATGAGGATGACGGATACGTGTCGAAAGTAAAAACGTCGGACGTTATTTCGAAAGATTGACAACGACGGCGCAACCACCGTGGGCCTGTCTGCCCTTTTTACCACGGTTTCTTCGCTTAATTATTAGGAACTTGTTAACGAAACTGCAAAGAAACAAAGGCTATGAGTTTTTATGATCTACGTGTACCAGATCCATTTATTATTTTGAATTCTGGTATTATGAGATAATTAGGTTTTGAGCAATTGGATCATTCGGTTGTGTTTTTGTATATGAAATGATTCGTGATAATGAGGTGAGATGATTTTAATTGGATTAAAATTCTAGCAAGTGGATGGTTACACGCCTGGAGTAGACTACCCTATTTACAACTCTGTACCGTTCGGACTTACCTTTACCTGCGGAGGAAAGTTACCTGGGTATTATGCGGATCCCGAAGCTAGATGTCAGGTCTGTACACAAATTTGTTGTTTAAAAAATAATACATTAATTTTTTTATCGATTGTTAAAAATATTATAAATAATCCAATTGTGATAAATAATTTTTTTTTTTTAGGTATGGCACTGGTGTTTACCGAATGGTCGACAATTCAGTTTTCTTTGCCCTAACGGCACAGTATTTAGTCAAACGACTCGCGTCTGTGATTGGTGGTTCAAGGTAAGCTTCTAAATATAAGTCAAAGATAAAAAAAAAGGAATGCAATTTTAATTGTTTATCTTTTTTATCGTAGGTCGATTGCAACGATTCTCCAAGACTTTACGGTATCAACGATGATCTTTACAGAGACGTCAACGGAAACAGGATTTAATATTGTCAAAACTCCCGTAGCGATAAGTGTATATTAATAAAGATTCTTTTTTCTATAAATTTATTTACGAACTATAATATAATTCTAGGAGAGAGTATGGTTTTACATGAATTATAATTACCTAACTTACCGACGAACAATATGGCAGTTCTTTTTCCTACCCATTAAATTTTGCAAAGCTGTAAATAATTTAAAAAAAAAAAATCTATTTCAATTACGATTACAATCGATTAACATTATTCCTAACAATCCCAAATTTAAATTTGATTGTTCCTTCTTATAATCTGTTTAGTCTTGAAAGTATAAGACACAATCATTTAGATTTTCTCACCAATTTTTTCGTTTCAAAAATTTATGATCATTTATTTAAACGTAACAACAGATTAAAAGCAAAGAATTTCGAAGGTGGAGTCGCCAGCTGGCAGAACCAAACCTCGACGATTTCTTGGCACTATTGGATAATAGAAAGTGAACGGTCTCGAGGAACGAACAGCTGATTTGTCTCTCACCGCAATCGAAACTCCAAATCGAGTGTTCGACTTTTTCAATCGAATTTCGCGACAAATCGTATTGTAGATATTAACATTTTCCTTTTAACATTAGAACAATGTAATAGCTGCTTGAATTTTTATCGTTAACATCATCACATTCTCGAAGATCGATGAAAAACTATACTTCCGTTTACCTCATGTCCGTCTTTAGTGCTCCAAGGACGACGACATCGTCTCAACGTCATTCGTTATAGTCAGGATAAAATAGGATGGAAATTGATTGCCTTTTTCCATAAACTTTGCAACAATAGGCCTAAGGCGACAGGAATAACTGACAAATGATAGGAAAATAAACTAAAAAGGGGATGAAGCTCGTTATAGCATTTGCATAATCATCACATCCGTGTACTACATTGATTTTCCAAAGACCGGCAGAAATAAAAGAAAGAAAGTTATCATGCCGATCGGATAAGGAATCATCAGGATAATTTTATACACCTGATTCCATGGAATTGCATCGGCAATCGAAGCCTGCTTCTGAATATGCAACCGCGACTAAACGGCCGTGGGCGTTCTAAATCGAACGGACGTCGAGAAAACGTCGTGAAAGATCACGCACGGACCTTCTCTCGCCGACAGAAATAAATTATATAAATAAATTAACCAAGGATTAATAAATTTCGCAGGATTCGTTCAGGAATATCGATTTTGAAATGAAACCGAGCCGGAATCGCGACCCACTCGTGTCCCAGTCTCCATCTTTATCGGCGTTCAAATCTCTAATGATACCGAAGAAAAGATCAGCAAGTCGTTTAAACATAGAAAGTCATCGTTTGATATTTCGTGGCTGATGGAACGTCGAATTTTGAAAAATTTTTCCCAAGGCCATTTCAACGAGGGATCATCGAGTCACCTTTCGTTCTACCTTCGTCGCGTATTTTTCAACGAGAAAGTATAAGGTTTTGCGAGTAGATCGAATCGTGTAGAAAAACAATGCGTGTTCCAAGAGGGCACTCCTTCTCTCTCTCTCTCTTTTTTCTTTTTCGTTCCCCATCTTGTCCGTCGCATTTGCAAATATCACAGGCGTGTGTAATACGCGTTCGGAATTCTCGACGATCCCATTTTTCGAAAGATCAAGCGGGCGTGACGTTAAACTTGGTGACGTTAAAACGAAAAAATAATAAAAATAGAGAGAGGGGAAAAAAAGGCAAGAGAGAATATCATTTCACTTGGCGACAAGGCAACGGGCTTCAGTTTCATAAATTAAAATTCCGTTCACCGTGAGAGGCTTCGAGGACACCTTTAAAGAAAAAGGACCGGTTGTCCTTAAGGGAACGCGTAGGAAACACTGAACCCGGAGAAAGCAACTTTTCGATCAGCCAGTCAAATCTTTCTTAAAACGAACAGATACATTATGGAGAGTAGACAACAAAGAGAAACCTGATTAAACAGTTAGAATTAATCAATATCCCGCTAGGTCTCTAAAGATCATCAAGGCTGGTCGAGCAAAGAGAAAAAATATCCTCCAATTGGCACGTGTACCACGAGACTCCTGCGCGTCCTTTTGTCGAGAGCACGCGTTCCACTTTCACTTTGTTTCGATAGATATTCGCCGATAGCGAGGAACGAAGACGTAAAATTACATTTGTCATCTATCCAGAGGGGGTTTCAACTTCTGACCATCCCTACTTGTGGTTTAACTCGAGCTTCTTTTGCCTGTTAAACTCCTCATTCCTGATTGGAAGTCTATTTAGCCATATAACAAGATAGAACGTGGTCAAAGAATTGTAAGAATCCTTTTATATCGCGTATAAGCATTGACCTTAATTACTCTTACAGTATTTTTCCTTCCTTCGCAGCATTAAACCCGGTTAAGAACACGTAGTCTAGAAAAGACCGAATTCGCATTTGACTTTCGTCAGGTGTCGTATCGCAGGTGTACCCAAGCACGAGACGAGCATAGGAAGAAAGGAGCTTGCCTTTCTCATAGAATATCATCGAGAGAGGTGTTCACGAACGTGTGTGACGATTCTACGCCAATGCGAGTGAACGCCAATGCGAGCTCCCCTCCTCGATGTTATCCTCGCTGGTAGAAAGCTCGACCAGACTGATGGTGGGCCAAGCGCAACGCTCCTGCTGCTGGCTTTTCCACTTCCAGGCCTTAGTCTTCTGACTGGACCGGACGCGCGGTCTTCTTACCTACCTCTAAAACGTGCGATCAAATTTCTTGACGGCTTCGCTCGTGACCCGCGTCTCTTTGATTCATTTAATAATTCTTTCGATTCTTTTTTTTTAATTTTGCTGGGAATATACGAGTGTTGAAGTATATAAAGAAAAAGTAGAGAGAATTATTAATCTCTCGAAAGTGTGCTTTGCATTAGAGGACGGTGCTTTCATGAGGGATTAAACGAAGAAACAGCAGAGCCGTGAGACAGGTCGGTGTCTTTCTGAGATTTTCACTTCTCATTTAGTTTCTATTCTCCTACCTGGACATAAGCGAGTAATAGGACTAGCTTCAATGGTGAGAGGAACGAGAGGAAGAGTACTGGCATAGTCTTTTGTAAGGACTACAGATGACTTCTTTTCACAAAGGGTGACGTTAAGAATTAACCTCGCGGTTTGCGTTCTTCTCGTTGGTTAACCGAACGGTTATGGTTCTTACGGTATCGAAAGACGGTGTCACCGAAAGACCACGATACTCTAATGAAATTGTATTTTGGATTAGCCCATCCGCAGGACGTCTAATCACTGTGTTTAGCGTATTGCCGGCGCGCGAAACGTCTCTCCGGTTGCTCTACCTTTGGCAATAATCGCGTTCTCCACGTGAACGAGACGGTGAAACCGCGAGGAGAAGTTAGTTTAGGTGGAGAAGGAAATCTGGGGAGGGTGAGAGTGTGCGTGTTTCATTAAAGAAAAAAAAAAAAAATCGTTAGTACGATCGAGAAATCCGGGAAATGAACGATTTTATCTCTCAAGCGGAAGATGCGTGACCGTGATCGCGATAAATCTTACATGGAAGTTTTCACGAAGCTAAATCATTTATAGCATAGGTTATGTTTATTCGTTTTTGAAATCATTTAATTTTGGATTATTTCAAACAAAGTCTAAATTTAGCCAACTTTAATTATCTTTATAAATATCATCCTAGTCGATTGGATTTAGATTCGACTTTTTTTCGCGAACGAAAGATGGGAATCGAGGGAAAGAAAAATGGCCGCCATTGTAACCAGGTACCATTTTTAGCTTCCCTTTTTTTTCATTTCCGGAGAATAGAATCGAACGAATTTCGTCATCGACTTTCCATTCGGGAAGATCGCGAATTCGCTTTCCTGTGATCGTACCTATATCACGTCTTCCTCGTCGTCGTTCGAGCAAAACCATCAATTTCTATTCCGCTCGTTCGGAAGAAAGGGATAAGAGAGTGTTTTCGTTTAGGAAGCATGCGATATCTATTTTCTATCCTTTCATCTTTCTATCTCTCTTTCTCTCGAGCACGTAACCTGGCATTCGTGAACGCGCCCGAACACATCGAACGTTCCTTGAATATCTTTATAGCTCGAAGGTGATTCAAGAACTTTCGTTAATGTTTCACGAGCGAGCTCTCGACACCTTTTACGTCATCGAATTTTAATACCTTCGAAAATCTCATGGAACGAAATTTGTAAAAACTTCCTCGAATTTTGTTCGTACAAGGTATATTCGTTAGAACGCTTGAACGCGCTCGCGTTCTAACGCGTCTACGTTCACTTTCGATCGGTGGATTCCGTACGCACGTTCGAAAGTGAATTTAATTTGCGAGGAGCCCGTTAGAGGCGACACGCCTTACCTATACTCGTATCCGTGGAAAAGGACTCTGTGCGTGTTACATAGATAATTTGCTTCTTAAGCTTCTTTGATACGATACATGACATCTACGAAGATTTTAAAAAAGTATCACAAAAATGATTTTAAAAAGGACAAAATTCCAACGAATTGTAAAGAAATAAAATTATGATGAAAAATCAAGAAATTTATAGCAAGATTCTAAAATTAAACAGACATTCTTAACAGATTCTTGATTTTTTTATAAATCTCAGAAAAAATTCGTTTCTTAAGAAAACTATGTCTCGCAATAGTGCAAATTAACATGGCATCTACGAAGACTTTAAAAAAGTATCACGAAAATAAAGTATTGTAAAGAAATAAAATGGTGATGAAAAATCAAGAAATTTATAGCAAGATTCTAGAATTAAACAGATTTCTGGATATTTTTCTAAATCTTAGAAAAAATCTTGATTTCTTAAGAAAACTATGTCTCGCAATAGCGCAAATCACATCCTTATGGTTACACCTATCTACCTACATGCGTGTATACCTATATATCACGGTCGAAGGCCGAACGCTCGACATTTTTTCGCCGGCTCTCCTTTTCATAAACAATATTGCACGGCACGTTGTTACGACACAGAACGGGCCGGCAGCACTCGTCGGCTTTCTCCAAGATACGCTGACGGAAAAATAAACGAGCGAGTTTGCCATAATCAAACGCGCCGATAGTTTTACGGTAACTTTGATCCCCTTACATTCGTAAGAAGCCTTATCACCGATCAGCTGATTTTTTTCAATCGTTTCAACCAGACTCGCTCTACTTCTTTCGATTTATCAATGAAAATATTACGAAAAATGTAAGAAATTTTGAATACTACTTTACAAATTTATCCACCATGTCGTAATAACGGATAGTTCGTAAATAAAAAAAAAAAAAAAATTATCGATCGATCTAAGAATAGAGATAAATCACCGTGCTCGTAAATTCCTTTGCAAAGCAAGTACAATGACTCGTTTTATATCTATAGATCGCTTAGCGGCATACCACTACGGTAAAACGCGTGTACGCGATATATACCTACTACATTACGTAAATGATCCTATGCGTTCTAGCCAGTGTAAACATAAAACATGATTTTTCATATTGTCTAGTACCTATCGATATAACTTTGGTTCGTTTTATATAATACTAATCTACCATCTACTCTCTCGTATTCGTCGAACGTACGAATTCTTTTGACACGCGCTATACACCCGCACGAACCCATACAGCCAGAGAGACAAGTGGAAAGTTAGGTCGAACGAGCGAAGGGCTCGAGAATGCTTAAGAAAATCGCGTTCAAGGCGGGTAAAGGAATTTGCATTCGTATTTACTTAAGAGGGGGGTAAACGTTCAGGATACACCGTTCGTAGAAACGTTTGTAATGTATTATACATATATCAAGTTGGTGGTCAACGAGAAATTAGTTTTGCAACGATACCAGTCGAGCGACGTTCCTACTCGGTTCAAGGATCGATCGTACTCGGTTTGTCTCAAGGACGCGTACCTTCGGGAACGACCAAGAGGACGATCCTACCGAGAGACTCGAAGAGTTTGTGGTTAACGCGAGGTCAAAGAACCGCGACGACGACGGGAACTCTCTCGAAAGAATCAACCGTGGGACGTCTAATGATCCGCTACTAATCGTATGGTACAGTTAGTAACGTCGTTGCCAGTGAAAAGTCACTACGATGTATGATATTTATACGTCGATGTCGCGACGATACGATTAGCTTTAACAAGCGTATCTCGTTGTCGCTTTGTATATCCGGAATTAAAAATTGCTATGTTTGGAATCGTGATGCGGGTTCTTAAAATTCATACTTGTAAACCCGTTACTCTTTAACCGTCCAGTTTGGCAAGGTTCGTTCTTCTTTCGAAAATTAAAAAAAAAATTGAAGGATTCAGGAATTATCCAATGTTTTAAAAGTATGTCAACACTTTTGTGAAATATCCATTTTGTAATTAATATTAATGCTTTCCTGTCTTCCAACGTAATCTGCATAGAAACGATAAAACTCGTTCTAAGAAAGTCATCGATCGAAAGTTCGGTGATCACGGGAATAAAAAATATTGAGAAGACTCTGAAAGATCGATGAACGATGTTTCGAAATGACAAGCAATAAAAAGCATTTGCTACCGTGGAATAAAACGAGACAAGATCGTCGCGGAAACGATCGAGTATATTTTCTTTATACCTACCAGAAAACCGAAAACACGGGGCTCCCACTCTTACACAATGAACCGATAAAACGACCTGAAACGGCACTTTACGCTTGAACAAATTTTATTCGCGACCGAGAGTGAAATCATTTATTCCTCGAGCCGGTTTTCTCGGTACATGCCGCTACAAAAGCGACCAAAACGTTTTCCTCCCGGCGTGTCGATGCACAGCTCGTAGAAAATTTCAAGCTAAACGTCCTGCATATATACCTACGCTAAGTACGCGAGAAACACTGTTTTGATTCCTGGTTGAACGAACTCGAGCAAACAGGCTCATATAACGCGGCATCTCGTAAATTAAGAAAAATTGACATTGTCGAGAGAGTTATGACCAGAGTTACATAATCGTTTCATATTATTATATTACTCGTTATTATCGATAAGCTTTACGTAACAAAGATCGTCCTCGAAATGTATATACGAGCAAATACAACCTTTTTTTTCGTCACGAGGTACTCACAATACTCGAGTTCGCCATAAAATAACATGAAATCCGATAATGGAGTAAAAGGTTAAGTAGCTAGCATCGAATTTAAAGTCTTAACGTAATCCCAGAAGACGTCTTTTCGAAACATCGTACACGCTGATTGGCTTACGGACGGATAATCTTCACGAGAACGTTTCGTGGCATTAAGCAGCGAATCTTGAGCAAGCCATCCCGCTCGACATTTCGTGCGATACTCTCGAAGAGAAATGATGGATAAATAAATACGAGTTACGTGTGATAGGTAATAATAAGTACGAATAGATTACTCGCTCTATCGAAAGTATCTCGCTCGAAAATTTGGAAACTATGATCCGAGAACTCGGTTAACGATCTCTCGTGATCTTATCGAGTGTAGTAAACGAGAAAACGGATAATTTAGTATACCTCGGGCACACGTGCAAGACACTCGTTCGAGATTACAAATCTTGATGCATTCATGCGGAAACTCGATTTATGTACATATATTTGCGATTGTCGAGGCTTGTATGGAAATGAAAGAGAAAGAAGGAGAGAAACAATGTCTTTTTCCAAGGGCATCTTATTTCATTTTATTCACAAACACTGATTAATATTAATCATTGATGAAATATTGGATTAGCTTTATCTATACATTACTGTTCTAAGGTTTCAGTAATTTATTATCCATTAGACAATATTTTACTATTCTTTAACATCGAATTGAGTGATCTATCCTAGTAATTTATATAATTAGCTTCTAAAAACAAATTTTTATATATTCATATCACCAATTCCATTCCATAGAACTACGAAACTAGTTCTCTCTTTAGCTAGAAGTAACATAAGCATACCGTACGAATAAAAACCGGATTCGTATCGTGCGAAACCGTCTTACGTATTCTCGCCCGAGTGAATATCGTGACCGATCTACGAGCAATCGTGACAAAACAGTAGATACATATACACGCAGGACTGATCCTACTAGAGATTTATTTTCACCTAGTTTCGACCTCTCGAGGAACGTGTTCCACCTGAACGAGCCTTCTCTACTTTGAAAACATTTCGAAAACTTTTAACTCGTTAACCTTTCAATTATATTCACCAATCGAGTAATATCACAATCATCAACGTGTCATTTCGATACCTTGCACCTGTTAGTATGCATGTATATAATTAATATATCACGCATGGTATCTGGAAACGTCACGTCTCGTCCGACCCTAACGGGCCAATTTCTACTGAAAGTCACCAAACGTTTCATCCTCTAACGGTGTTTGCACGGTTTATTTCCATCGTTGGTCCATCGATCCGGATTTTTCTCGATCATTAATACCGTCGACTGGCTTTTAAATCAATCTAAAGGAAACAAGGATCTCCTTTACACGATTACCGTGTCGTGTACTACCATCGTACTCGATAGGATGAATCGCCGGCAAATTCATCTTCCGTGAAAGGTAATGACACGATGATAGATAAGAGGTTTTATGTTCTAAACGATCACGACTAAGCCTTCGATGATTAGAAAAATAAGGATTTGGAAAAAGTCTTTTTATTGTTTATAAATATAATAGTTCATATTCGTGATCTGATTTAAATCTAATTATATATACATTCGCTTCATTATTCTTCCTCTTAATCATCTTCCATCTTCGCTTCTTCATCTTCCATTAACCCGAGCGAGCAATAACTCACCCGCGAGTTTTTCTTCTCCACGGCAATTTACTCGATAATACGCTAGTATCGGCAAGCACGAGGAAATGAAAGCCTGCCACGGCTTCGTGCTCTGCTTTTGAAGGCTATCGAGTTTTGTAACCACGCCTTGGCGCATACCCGATCGAAGAAGAAGAAAGGAAAAATAACGAATTTTTTTCGTCCTCGTGATCACATTCGACGAATCAATTAAAAAAAAATCAATTTTGATACCCTGATCGATGTTAAGCTTCGTGTTTTAAAAAAAGAACGAAAAAAAGTGAATCGAGCGTGACAACTAGTAATAGAGAGTACTAGTACCAGGCATCGTTTCCGGTGACCTTTAGCGGTCGCGGATGACCGTTACTCGTATGTCGTAACGTAACGTAATTTACCGTAAGGTAACGTTACGAGTATCGCGTTCCGTGTGTAACTCGATAAAGAAGAAGAACCCACCACGGAAAGCTTTTCTCGAAACGGAGATACCACCGTCTCTTTTTTTTTCTTCAAAGAAATCTTCGATGGGTAAAAGAACTAGCGAGCCATCGATTTATAACATTTACGTTCGCTATCCATGGAAAAACAAATGACCATAAATTTTGTACCACGGAGAGTTGTAGTATTAAAAAGGTTAAACGATCGTTGCCTTTTAAATGGTCGATCTAAATGTTAAAACCGGTCGAATAATATTATTTACTTATTTGAAATGCTTTATTTACTTTTCTTCGAATTTTATTAAGGAATTATTTAAAGTTTAGCATTTTGTATGATTTATAATTCAAAGTCTTTCTGCTAACGAGGCTGTTTTTAAGCATCATATTTACTACTAACTTTATGTTAAAAAATTTTAAAATTATTTGTTTTTCTTGTCGAAATGTTATAAGAAGGTGTATTTTTTTTTATAAGTTAAATATCCTACTCTTTGATCCATAATGAAAAGAATAACCTATTGGAATTAGTTTCTAATAAAAATTTCTAGGAAGTATACGCGACAACGATTTCATCGTGTTTTCTATAATACTCTCGTCTCGGTTTCCGCTCAAAAATGTAGAACGCGCCATAAATCGAAGCTCGACCGGCTGGCATATTTCGCATCAATTAAATGCGCTATCGCCGTGCTCCAGTTCGTGCTCAAGAGAGATCGTTATCGTTCGTACGTGTAAAAGTAAAAGAGATAGAGAAAAGCAGAGATCATCAACGGTTTTGCCGAGTTAGAAAACGAAGGACCGTGTCATTCCGTTACACAAGTTTTCGTAATCGCTTGTCTCGTGTCACAACGTGCTCGAGTTCTCAAGCTGCCTGGGAAATCCTCCTATGAGCTACGGAAGTTACGTGAAAGGAACTTTGCGCGATCTCAAGGAAGATTCCGGATCTTCAAACGATTCTTCTCCTTCCGTATCCGAAACCCACTCGACTTGAACAATGAAAAGATTAACGACCATGGAGTCATTAATTTCCATAATATACCATTAAAAAGTAAATAAATAATAACCAATATTCGACAAAACATAACAGTAGTACTAAATCATGGTAATTGCATCCGTAGTCACGAAATTATCGAAAGTTTCTTCATAAGTCTCTTTTTTTTTTTTTGTTCCTCTGTTAATAACGGAAGTAAGTACTACATCAAAACTTTTTCCCAATTGCCCAATTCATTTTACTATCGTTCTCGTACAAGGAACCGGCACACTTCCATTACGCGTGCAGGTACACGCCTTGGTGCTAGTCGATTTCGTTTAAAGGTAGCACCGAATCGGTAACCAGGACTGAACCAGTACGAAACGAGCATGTTGCAAGGTTACTTTCACCAGATATACCCGGCGATAAAAGGACCCAAGTCCGAAATACCAAAGACTACTGGGGGGATTAGAAACTTCAAGGTCGGTCGGTCGCATCTTTCGAAAATTTTTCTTTCGAACACGATATAAATATTAATAAAGAAACCTTGTGCTTTCGTTTTTTATGTAACTACGTCAAACGTTATTGCAAACGTTGAGAGGAAAAAGAATATTGTCTATTGTCGGAAGACGATTATAATATCGTGAACCCGTGACCTTTCTACGCGCTTTTAAATAAACACTAACGTCTTGTCCTTCTGTACCATTCGAAAGGAAGACTCTGGTGCGTTAATTAGCGTACAAATGTCAAGTCGCATACGTAGCGTACATAATAAGCGATGTTTGTTGATTCTGATCAAGCATGGGTGTCATTGTAGAGATTTTAATCATTTTGAAAATATTTTTAATCCAACTGCACTATATCGACTGCTACAAACTTGTTCATGAAACGAGGGTACTTGATCTTGAAACGATCGTTCGAGATTCGATTTTGATAAGAACCAAATGAAGAGTGTGCATCAAATGACATTACCAACGACAAAGTCACACCCGGTATTACGTGATCAGGCATTTATATAACACCTACATTATTCTTGCATTATATGGCTAGCAGTGGTGACAGCACAGAGAAAGTTCCAATCCGTTGCCACTATGGTACGCGTTCGATGTCGAGAGCGCGCCTCCATCGTTGCTACCATGCCGATACCTATACTAATTCATAATTCGCACGTATAACATCCGAAAGACTTATCTTTGTTGGTGGGCGTACGAAGTGTACATACGTTTAAGTGTCTAACCGCATTTCCGGTTGTTACGATACCTCGTCCCACGAAAAGAATTTTTTTTAACTTATGTCTGGTATCTTGTATGATGGTAAATTGATTGCTTTTCCTTTTTTTTGTTACAGCAGTGTCAACATGCGAGAGAAAAGATGGGTTCTGCTCGCTTTGCTTGGTAAGTAAAAAGATCTCTACGAAATTTTCCTCATCCGAACTCGACCTTTACGGATTAATTTATTCGAGGTTTCAAAGAAACGATTGACAAACCGTGGGTTTTTTTGAGGATGAATTTATGTCAATATGAAATTAATTGAGGATATAAAATCGTAATTTAATAAAGTGTAAAGATTTAAATTGATATCTATTAATTTGAAGTTAAGGTAAAAAGTAAACGGAAAAACCTTTTTGGCTCCTGCATATCGTCTGGCAATAAAACTCTGGTCTCGAATGGGTTAACCTGTTTTTTAAACTCGTGTTTATGTATTCTTAATTTCAAGAGTCCTTTCTCCCTGTCTCTTCCAGTATTTTTGGATTTGCCGTATTTGGAGAGGAATGCGAAGATAGTGGACGACCTTCTAACATTTTTCTCTCTTTGTACGATATCTCTTTGTGTTCTTTTTTATATATAATATATAAATGCATAGTAAAAAAGAAAGGAAGACATAAAAATATGAACTTTCGAACGAACGGTTCTTTCAAAATCCGCAGAAATCGAACGGTACTCTCTCGGCATACAAAATAATGCGGTATCGTGCGCATTTCCGAGACGATGCACGTTGTTGAAAAAGGGGATGCTCGCGCGAAGGAAGGTAAACCTGTTGCGAATATCAACGTGTTTGCTTCCTTTGTTCCACCGTTTGCTCGAGACAGGCACGCTCGAGGCTACGAGCGTCGTCTCCAAAGTTGTGCCAAGCTTCCGAGAATATTCCGCTCGTTTGCATAAATCGATATGATCGATCGATGAAAGTAGGAAGCTACAGCTTGGAATTTTAAATTTCCTGGAATGTCGAAGCTCGATCAAACAAAAAATTTGCGAAGGTATTTGGATTTTTTACGATGTGACGCGTAGGAGCAAACGAGTTTCTGTTTTTAAATTTATTAAATTAAAAGGTCAATATTTTACATTTTGTTACAAAAATTCGTAAATAATGCATCTACTTATACATTCATTACTTATTTCTTATCTGTTGCTCTGTTTAATTAAAAGATTTTAAAAGGAAATCCCGAATTTGAAAAAGTGGAATTTTTTATAACAATTTAAGTAGTACATACCATCTTTATTAACGCATAGTTAAATTCTCAGATTTCTGTTATAAAATGTGATTTCTGAAACGATCAACGTGACAAATGCTAAATTCCTGAATTAAATAGTAGCCGTTTGATCGGTTCGTTTGTCTCTCGCTCGTAATATTCACTGGACCGATCAAAATCGACCACATGACGCGAACTTAGCATTTAGAATACTTTCTGACATTTTCACCGATCGTTCGTAACACTCGTTTCACGAGTCGTATTTACACCGATCACACACTCGTGATTATTAAAATCCCGTATCGAAAGTAGCACACATTAACCCTACGTTTTTCAATTTCACGCTGATCTCGCAACATACTCGTACTTCGCGGTAATCTAAACTATCGCGATTAGTTTGGTCATAGATCGGTGGAAAATCTTCCTTCGTTACACCAACACGTGTACATACACTCTTTTGCAGTTGAAGATCATTACACGGCCAGTACTTTGTACCGGAAATAATGAGTGGTATTAACGATAAACATAAGAATTTTCTTCCATTTGTCCGTGCTTCGTATTTGTCTATACTCCTCACGCGTTTAGAATCACGGTTGCTTGATGTTCAGTTAAATAGGTCATCGTTTAACACGAGACTCGTATAGAAATAGTGATTATAGTTAAAAGAAACACATTAGCCTTTTTTTAAAAACTTTTATCAAGCTTGCTTCGTTTGCTTTCCAATCCGAGTGAACGCATCAAGGTGCACAACAATCGTTACTTCCCGAGGATTCCGTCCCCCGTTAACGAGCAAGGCAGGCAGTTCACCGTGAACACGCCCACGCTATGAAAATGTCAGGTCATTCCCATTCGATGACAGAAATCGAGCGGTAACCTGTCGTAAGACAATCGGATGAGGCAATTTGTTTACGCGCGCCTTACCGATAGACCGTTTCGTCACGAAAAAGATTTTATGTTCTAGCTTGCAGTAGTAATGTTCGTAAATATGTACTTAACGTATACATTTGCACTTACATACGTATGTGTACACGTTCGGTAAGGTTCACACCCACGTTAACATTTCCCACAATCGGAATGCGAGCACGTTCCCATAATTTATTTTTACGGATCGTGCCGTAGTAGGTACGCGTTGCTGCTCGTTATCGATCCCTAGTCGGAAAAGTATGATCCCGTTATAAGGTATAGCAAGCCTTTGCTTCGTTTCTTTTCAACATCGAGGACAACCTCTTTCTCTCTGATTTATAATCGATATGGTTCAGACTTTCGCTAATTTGACAACAAAGTTCTTAAAAACTTGAACCCTATGCTGTCTAGTTTGACATATTGTGTGGGATTCAATGTCGAGTATATCTGCACCAAATCCAATGTCGACTGTGACGAAATTTTAATACTTATAATTCTTATTTTGGGTCTCTGCTGTGACTCGACATGTTTTATTAAATCCAATGTCGAGTAGATATTACCCAATGTGTGACTAGACATTATTTTTTATATTTTTTGTCTACTTTATGACCCTAAATATATAAAAAGTCCATTTAAAGTTACTAAGTTACGAATAAGTTTCATAATTCATGAGAAATGAAAAAAGAAATTTGGTTTTTAAAGCAGGAAAGTATCGAACCCCTGAGTTATCTCGCAATCGACCATTCGATGTCCATCCTTCGTACCAGTATAATAACTTACGGTAATCGAAAGAATTTCTTGTCACTTTCTTTCTGGAACTCGTCTCGTCTCTTTTTGCAGCTTCTTCGCGAACGATCCTTCTCCGAAACCGGTTCAAGGTCGGACGAGTTAACGAGGCGATCGGAAAATAAGAGGTACTTCGTTATCGCAGGGAAAAAACAATCGGATAGTTTCGTGACTTTCTACTATAATGTTGATAGGTACCTCCAGGGTAAATCATTCCCAAGAGAGAGACTTTAAATCAATAATGGATACTTAGGATCGGCGAAGTGGGATGGAAAAACGAGTAGGTTGTAAATAGCATCTTAATAATACACTTTACTCCTCCAAATTCGTTCTAAACGATCCCTAGACTCGTTTCGAACAGTGAACTAGTTCAATTAACATATTTATAGTTTTATTCGAATCATTTATTTATTATCAATGTAAGAAAAAAAAATACTCATTAGGATTCTATCCTAAAATGTATGGAGAAACGTTCTTATCCTTCGAAATAATTTATTTCAAAGTACTCGACCCACATGAGGTCCCCTTCTCAACCGTTCACATGAGAAGGTACCAGTAATGATATTTCTTCTTCTCGAGTGGGAAACGAATGTAATTTCATGATGATAAACTAGCAGAAAATACGGGAGGAAGGATAATCGATGTAGACCAAAAGGAAACGATCGATAGATATCCTTGATCCGTTTGAAAACAATTACCCAACCGAATGCGCTCGGCTTCGTTCTCTTACACGCTTTAGCTGAAAATTGCGACACTTGGAGTTCTCACTGATCTCTTCTCTCTTTCTCCATCCCTCAGTCAGTCTTTCTATCACTCTTGCTCGACGTCGTCCGCATTTTGCAACGCCGACGCTTCTTCTTCTCTTCCAAGATTTTCGCAATCGGAGGATGCGTACTGGCCTTTGAAGTGCTACTTTTTTTTTTATGCTCGCTCGTCTCCGTGCCGAAGAGGACGGTGGATCGAGGCCATTACGTGTGATCTAACGCGAAGTACTTTTTCCACGCTATGGAACGAACGTTATATATATATATACAATAGGTATATGATAACTCGTTCTTAGAGCGAAGGAACGAGAGAGAAATAGATGGATCGAGGGAATAAGGGAGAGACAGAGACGCATCATCATTCACTCCCACGATAACCTTAATGCGCGAACGATACAGAACGACGAAGATCCTCGCGAATGTCATCATGATCCATGAAAAATAAAGAATCTCGTTAAAATTCCAGGAATCCTATCGATCAACGCGGTCACGGATGCATTGAAGGCTACGAGACCGAAATTTAAAATTGCAACGACTTCGACGACCACCACGACCGAGGAATCGAGGCTAGAGGGAGACGAGGACGACGATGGTGTGGTAAGTGAAAATTAAACGTACAAAAAATAATTATCATCAAGAACCACCAATGATATAAAGCAGTATAGATAAAAAAATCCCGTTTAGAGGTGAAATTTGTACAAAGTTCACACAAACATATTTATAAAGGATGTTCCACCCAACTTTTTATTAACTAAAATATTATCTTTGTTACACAAATTTTAATGATACTAAATAAAACTATTTTCACTGTGTACAAATCTTCGATGCAACAATCCCAAAATTTGTTTTACAATAAAAATATTTAAGTTGATAATATTAGGTGGTACACCCTATATAAAAATGGATGAAAAAAAATAGAAGTTCGACCTTGCACAATCGTTTTTTACCATCCGAAAGGAATGACACGAGGAAAGGCACGTAACACCGAGACGACCGGTATACCTATACTAGATAGTATATGGAATGAAAGGCGAGCATAGGGACGAACAAGTATGCCAGTAGCATTATATCATGTTCCTATCGTACAACGTGCCAAGTTATGGCGGTAAGACAATCGTTTATCTTCGATATATATATTCACTTGCGACACTATCGACTCGAAGCGTAGTCATGAATCTAAGCTCTGATCCCAGGATGTAATCTTCGTTTAGCATACTTTCTGTCATGTACGAGCATACGCACGATTACTATCGATATATGGTAATCGTTGATTCTAAACACTTCCTAGATCTAACTATCCTGTTAATCTCGTTAATTAGTTTAGTCGATCGATCGATTTATTGCAAAGAGCGATGAAAGAAATTCTTCTAGCATAGTCGTACGACAAGTTTACCTTCGCACGTAAACCGAGAATGTGACATCATCGTGACTCCGAGTACTCATCATCCTTATCCAAGACGTTTTTTACCGTAAACGTACGTTTGGGGCAGTAGAGAAGATTCGAGAGTTCGATTCGTTCGGAAGAGGACACGTCGTTCTAAAGCCATGGGGCAAGTTTTCCAAGGTTTCCAAGGAAAAATCCTGATGTATACATCATGATTTTTGCCAAAATGGTCATCACCGCCGATTTCAATGTTTAATGGCTCATTTTAAAGAAGAAAGCATGCAGAATACTATCCCGTTGTCCGTTTTTCGATATCGTTACGGAGTGTTGAAAAATAAATTTTTTAAGTGTCGGAGTTGGGTCGTTTTCAAGAGAAAAATCGCTGTATCTTTCCAACCAGCCATTCTATCGAAACGCGATTTGCATATTCGTAAAGAAGAGACTTTCCTCTTTCGAACGAGTATTTGATCGGGCAAATTCGAGATACTTCGATTTTTGACAAAAATCCTGACCTATGCATCATGATTTTTGCCAAAATGGTCACCACCGCCGATTTCAATGTTTAATGGCTCATTTTAAAGATAAAAGCATGCAGAATAATGTTCCGTTGTCCGTTTTTCGATATCGTTAAGCAATGATGAGAAATTAATCTTTTAAGTGTCGGAGTATGGGTCTTTTTCAAGCTTAAAACTGCTGTATCTTTCCAACCAGCCATCCTATCGAAACGCGACTTGCACTTTCGTAAAGAGGAGACTTTTCTCTTTCGAATGAATATTTGATCGGGCAAATTCGAGATGCATCGATTTTTTTACAAAAATCATGATATATGAATCAAGATTTAGAAAGAAGAAAGCATGCAGAATACTGTCCCGGTGTCCGTTTTTCGATATCGTTGCGGAGTGTCGAAAAATAAATTTTTTAAGTGTCGGAGTATGGGTCGTTTTCAAGAGAAAAAAAAAATTGCTGTAACTTTTTAAGCAGTCATCCTATCGAAACGCGACTTGCATATTCGTAAATTAGAGACTTTCCTCTTTCGAACGAGTATTTGATCGGGCAAATTCGAGATGCATCGATTTTTGACAAAAATCCTGATGTATGCATCATGAACGAAAACTTGAATTGCTCTGCGACTTTTAGCCCCGGTCTCCCCTAATCAAATTAAAATAAATAGTTACAGACTGTTAATAAAATTGACGCTATTTTTTTCAAATTTTCAGTCAGCCACAACACCAGCCACAAATTCGTCCGAAGGTAATGGGACCACCGGTCACACGTTAACGGGAATCCCACAAATCGATTACATCTGGGATCCAAATTTACCACGCGAATTGAACGGTTATAACCTCAGCGATTATCCATTCTACAACAGCATTCCAGAGGACATTGACTTCAAGTGCGACGGCCTGCACGACGGATTTTATGCCAGTGTACCTCACAAGTGTCAGGTAAGAATAATAATCGAACGAGGCGCTTAGAAGCGAGCAACTTTGAAAGGCAAAGTTCATAAGCATCGTCTCCATAGCGAAGTCGCAATAAACGTTTGACGTTTCCTAGGATAGTTCTTTGAATCACCGGTTAATCCGATAAACCTTGCGTGTCATTTATTCCAGTGATTATAAATTAAATTTATTATCTACTTACTTATTGGATTGGCCTCAAAATTAAAATATATATTTTTTTTTAACGAAGAACGTATGACTTAATCGAACGAAAGTAAATCCACCAAGTGACAAAGTATATAAAGAAAAAGGAATCCTGTCGATCCAGCACACTTTTACCGGTTACGGTTAAAATCGATCGTTTCGACCACAAGAACAAGAGAAATGTAAAAATCTTTTCTCGATGATGATAACAACGATCCAACGAGATCGCGATTACGCAATTAATCTCCGATCTCTTGTCCGAAGGAACTCCGGCTGGTTTCGTTCGACGAATAAGAGAATACGCACACAACGAGAAACGTAAATGAGAAAGTCGAGATTTTCGTGCTCGGCTAGGTCCCTTATCCCTGACCGTTTCGTACTAAGCGAATCCACCGAGATTGTGAAAGGTATATTGCAGAGGTGCTTCCTTCCTTTTTCGACTTTATCGATCGACTTGCCCGTATAAACCATTGTTATGCAAATATCTTGGTAAAATTCGTTGCGTTCGTCGAATCGAGGCGAGTCGGTTAGCGTGAAGAAGGAAAGAAGGAATGAGAGAAAAAATGAAAAAAATCAATTCTACTCGCTTTCCCTTGAAATATTCCCTTTAAAGAGAGTCTGTCAGTAGTTCGATGTAAATTTGACCTAGTCGAATCGGTAGGTAAACGCGTGGAAAGCGCGATCATCGATCATGCGTAAAGCGAGAAGATTTCGTAGATCTAGTTAAAGTTCATTGATATCTATCATTTCACCGTTTTCTAATTAAACAGCGAAGAACGATACATTATTTTTCAAAATTACAAAATGATCTTTTTCTTTGTTGCTCAGTCACATCAAGACAGTCTTTTTCACACATTTCTAAACGAGCACCATTCATCTTGACTTTCATTACCGGACATACTTCTCATTATACTTACCACTGTAATCAAGTATCTCCATTAATTATTTCGAATCGTTTCAACAGTACCTTGAGTTAGAATCAAATGAAATGCATTAAGATTGTTATACCTAGATCAATTTTTTAAATTTCGAAAAAAAGCTTTACTTCGAAATCACGATTCAGAGAAATAGAGAAAGAAATGAAAGAGAGACGGAGATAGTGAAAGGACGTGCTCTGAATGATACCAAATGATTCCGTCAGATAATTCGCGTCTGGCTTGATCCTCCTCATAAGCACGGAGACACGAGTTCCATCTGCGTGCAATAGCGTGCAGACACAAACGCAATGCCACGGTGTGAAAGCAACGTTGGCTCGCCGGCGTACGTTGAAAAGTGTGTTAAAACTGTCATGCCCGGCGACGTAACCGATTGAAAGAAAAAGAAAAGACCGAAGGGAAACGAGAGAGCAAAACGCGTTTGAATTTCGTACGTGTCTATACGAATCGTATTTGTATGTGTATATATATATCGCTTTCCAAATCGATGGAGAAACGTGCTCAAAAATTCTCGAAAGTTTTTAACAGCTTTGCGGGGCGAGCCTCGACGTTTCCTCCGTCACTTTCACCAATCGATGGATATATTATTTCGCAATTAGCGATAAACCAATTAACTTCGAAATGGTACTCTATTACAAATAATAGCTGTGGTGATAATTTAGAAAAAAAAAAGAAACCGGGAATAAAGATTTGAAAGCGTCGTCAGCTTGCAGGATGAGAATATCTCGTTCTTTTCCGACCCTTTACCATATCGTACTAAAGTTACGTCGTGTTATAATATCGTAAGTCTGGTTGCATTTGAGCATCGGTGTTGATTAAAAATATGTTACAACAAAAAGAAACCGGAGAAATAAAAGAAACGGTCACACTCGAGCAATGGTTTCGGTTTACAGTAGCCAAGAGATTCCCAGCAGCACGCGAATCTCATGGAAGTAGAGCGAAAGAAAGCGTAAAGAGTCGTTCGTTTCACAAAAGGTGTTTCCTCGAACGTTTCGATCTCGTTTTGCAAATATCTCTCAGAATAATAAAAAAACAGGACCAACAAATTCTTCTCTTTTCCCAGGTTTACCATCATTGCCTCTACGGCACGCGTTACGACTTCCTCTGCGCGAACTTCACAGCCTTCGATCAGAAAACCTTCATTTGCCATTTCGTTTCCGAAGTAGATTGTGTCAATTCGAAGAAATATTGGCACAGGAACGACGCACTTTACAAAGCAGCGACGAGCTCGACCACTTCGACAACGACGACAACGACAACGATAGCACCGGTGACAGTGGCCTCGGCTTCTAATGGTCGAACATCGTCTCGAGAACGAGATCTACCGAGACGAAGAAGACCCTATAGAAGAAGACCAGCTTACGATTACTATGATGAGGATTATTACGATGACGAGTACTCTCGACCACGTGGCTACGATAGACGAGACGATTACGAGTACGAGGATAGGAAATATAGAAGAGGAGATAGAGACAGAGATGTTAGAGATCGTGATCGTGATTTCCGGGACAGGGATGCTGCTAGATCGAGAGATACAACGATTAGAGACGAAAGAGATCGAGATGTACCACCTAGGGAAAGATTTCCAAGTAGAAATAACAGAAGAGATCCGGCAGCAAGGCCTAGAGATCCTTTGGAAGAGGACACCAGGTTGAATAGTAGAGAACAGGATCAATCTAGATCGAGAGAGGTCGAGGATCCGGAGGTTGATGATCGAAGAATCGAGTCTAGGGGTAGGGATGTCGAAGAAAGGAGAGCATATTCTGATAAAAGGTAATAATATATTTTAATGCTGTCGTTTAATTCGATTAATGGTTTATTTGATTAATTGATCTTCTTACAGAATCAAAGACGATTACGATGACGAGGACACGGCTGGTCTACCCACTCAAGGATCGCTCGGTGGCACCGAAGGTCTCGTCAAGCCAGCCGCACCAGTTTCTTCGGTCTACTCGAGACCAAGGGCTCCTCCAAAAATTCGAAGACCGGTACCATTATCCGAACAAGATCGCTACGCTTATAAGGCTACATCCGCGCAATCCACCGGTAAGCCGGTTCCACTCTATTGCTTTACATTTGTTTCCACGCCAGCTTAACAGGAAGGTTTACCTTTCTCCGTGATTTTTTAATTTTTATCACAGGTTTTCGTTTCGTTTGTATAGTTTTTTTGGAATATATTTTATACACGATAATTATATTATTTTTCTAATTAAACGTTGACTCTTTTTTCAGAGGAACCTCGAAGAAGACCAACGGATATGATCGACGATGATTATTACGAAGACGATTTGGAGGAGGTAAGACCAATGAGAAGACCACTCAGAAGAAGGATAACTTATAGAGATAGAGAAAGGGATCGAGATCTCTACGACGTCAGAGACAGGGAACGAGATCGACCCTTCAGGTAAGGTAACGTACACAACACAGATACAGTTATACTCATCGACATTAACTCGTTAATCCACATTCTCGTCGTCTGAACTAATGACGCTTTTACATCAACATAATTCAACGCTACATGAGTTAATTACGATCCTGTTCAACTGTGGCAGACCCCCAGGAACGAATCTAAGAATAAATCTTAGATGATGTCGATTTTTAGATTTGATCAACAAATGTCCCTTGCGAAAAAAAAAATGGTGTAATAAAAGAACGATATAATTTGGAATTACAGAAATCGATACCGCGACGAGGAAGACGTTCTACGACCCAGGAAGCATCCAGATCGCTCGAGAGACCGTTACTACGAGAGAGACCGAGATCGCAGTTTGGATCGAGAACGTTCGAGAGATCGATCGCTCGATCGTGGAAAAGACCTAACACCGTCCCGAGGCTTGGATCGTGGGAGATATCAGGACGAGGATAGATCCGAGAGACCGTATTCTTCTCCAAATCGAGCTCTCGAACGAGACAATAGACCAACGGGCGAGAGATCTCGATCGTCTTTGAGATCGAAAGACTTGTCGGATGTCACAGAGACATCGAGAAGACCGATCTCGACGACGAGCACGACGTGCACGCCGGAAATGTTGCCAGTGCACGAAGGAAATGATCAGGAAACCAAGCAAACGCCTGCCGATCGTTTCGAGAGACCGGGTCGACCTTTACAAACGCACACGAACAGCAACGGTAACAACAATGCTTCTTGGGGATCGATCGAGGAAGACGAGGATGACTCCCCGCGAGATCTACGTGAGAAATCTAACAACAAGCCACCTCATTATGCTAGCTACCAGGATGAAGAGGAGGAACCAGATTATCGGCATCAACCTCAACAGCATCACTCACCAGCTTACTCGGAAGAGTATTCGTCGGAATATTACGACGAGCCGGAAGATCCACCAGCAACGCTTCCACCAAGGACCCCAGTTCGTATCGTCAAGAGACCTTTCTTACCATCCCGCGGTGGTGTTCCTAATCCTCGAGGACTCTCGCCCGTTGGCTCTAAGGCACCCAGGAAGGAAGAAGACAGGACCACCGAAAGAACGAGTATACAACAGCATCGTCAACACGACGAAGATCATGACAGTTATTACATTCACCACGAGGAACAAGAAAACAAACGAACCGATCAGGAGAACAATCGTGATGACGAGAAGCCAACGTACGATGCTTATAAAGTAATTCAGAGCGATCTTCAGCACAAGCAGAGGCAAGAAGATTACGACACGGCTATAGCCAGGCCAATTTTACGTAGACCTCTTGAGAGACAACGCGAGAGCGAAGAAACGAAATCCACCGATCAAAATCCACCTCTTAAACCCTCTTCTAATGAACAACTTCATCAAGATACACGAAAGACACTCGAGACTCCCGAACTACCAACGAATAACGACAAGTGGTCCGCTGAACAATTCGCCAACAGCAAGGAACACAACGATGGTACGGTACCAACGTCATCGGGATCTCCGGTTCGTAACAAAGGCAGACATCCCGTCACCGAAACTTCTAATCCCTATAGCTCGACTTACAAAGTCGAAGAGATTCACGAGCCTCCGTCCGGGCCTGGTAGCTTCCGTGTTAAGCAGAGAATAAACGAAGTAACGCACAAACTTCAGGATATCCCCGACAGCGAGTACGACGTCACGTTGAACGATGCCTTGACGCCAACCTTGAATCAAGAGGCCAACTTGCCGAGTGGCTTCGTCCTACCGCTTCACAGACAGCTTGGTAGAGACTCCCTCTTGCAACCAACCGAGAGTAATTATAAAATCACGAGACCAGCCAATCAGCAGAAACCATTTGTACCGAGTCCACAGTTCGTTCAAGCACCGGCTAACGAAAGACAACGAACTGTTTATTACAGGGCACCCGAGCCAGTTCCATATGCTGCACCACAGTACAGAGGACAGAGAGTATATCAAGATTATACCGGTTACTGATAGGGGTTGTCATCATTGTGGGGGTTGGGGGAAGACGAAGGAATGGATGAAAAGTTATCGAAGAGTTACTGGCAATATAAATCATGCAGAAAATTAACAGGCAATGTTATGACCCTTTGATACCTTTCATTCCGTGCGATGTTTCTCAGATTTTTATTTTCATCTGCAAAATATCAGTGATATTCTATTTCATTCCTTTTTCTTTCTTTTTTTTTATTTATACCGGGCCGCTGAAAACCTTATCGTAGATGATAATTGTCTGATAGAAGATTGCCACCGCTCTTACGAGATGAAACGGTTAAGATCCGTTTGCAAACTACGATAACTTTTGAGATTTCTTTCACGTGGCCCTGATTAGCACTTCTTCTTTCTTCTTTTTTTTTAGAGACGTAAAGGGTAACTTAGAAAATATAGTCGTATCGTCGACTAAAACTTGTAAATACACGTGCGATTTATCGATATTCTCTCGAATTTAAATTATTCTTCTTTTTTTTTTTATATAAGAGCGATTAATTATATTTAAAAAACAAAGTGTTTCTCCATCGAATTCACTCGCGTACCAATTCGTGTGTCGTATATAATACCAATTAATATTAGGACGTTAGAGCGAAGAGAACTTCCTCAGTGTATATCATCCATCAGGATAATGTAAATTATCTTTCGGTACTTGCGTACGATATAAAAAAATATAAAAATTATCTTCAATGATTCTGTCACTCTTATCCTCACCTAACGTTCCTTGATTTTGGGGGCAACATACCTGAAAAATGGTCCAATCAAAACGTCATTTTGTGGAGAGGGAATTTTCGGTCCTAATACAGGTTAAAAAATTATTGCTATGTTCTTTTTCTGTCCATTCATTTTTAACATACTTTCATGAAATTTTATAGCTAATTAAAGGAACTCTTCCTGCACTTTATAGAAGAAGAAGAGCTTGATTATATTAATTAGGACCGGAGTTATGTTAATTTAAGTTCAGTAAAACCGGGTTGGATCTCGAAACTGGGCATGTCTTCCCTTAAAAGGATGTCAAATCGATCGACTTGAGATAAAATAAAACTAGGACGTGGATCGTCTCGGTAATAAGTGCTTAAAATCTTGTTTTCTTTCCTTTTTTTTATAATTATTATGTTACAAATAAAATAAATTACGTAAAACGAAACGTTCGGCGCTCATCCGCGAATGCCAATGAGAAGAACGAGCTGCGAGCTCCGAAAATATGCCTTACAGTCTAACGGCGAGCGCGCAGATACCTTTGGAACGAAATAGTCATCTTTTTTACATAATACATAGAGAAAGAGAGAGAAAGAGAGGGACTTACGTGTAATAATAGTTTCTCAAATGCGCGAGAAGTATACATATATATATATATATATATTTGTTTGTTTTCAAAATATCTTACGACGCCACGCGTTATCTGCGAAAATCATCGTTTTCTTGCGAACGTATAGAGTATACATATATATATGGTTATTATATTAGCTTGTGCCAAAAAAATAGTGTCTCAGTCAACAACAAACGTTCGCGATAAAAGATAACATAATGTACATCACAGAGTCAAAATGTACAAACTTATCTCCCATATAGCCACGGATACACAAATTATCATGAGAATAAAATCGATTGTTATGAGAAGTGCAAGCAACAATTTGCGATAATAAATAACAAAGAGAAAGAAATAATGTTCGACCGATCGGGGGCTAATACTGTAGCATGAGCGTAACTCGTTTACATTTGCATATGCGTGACTATTGCTAAAAAAAAAAAGTTACAGCTACATTATTCAGTCGAATCCCTGCGATGCGACTTTCGACAACCTGGGTGCGTGCACGATGCCACGAATAAGCAAAAAATCGATTATCGCTTGGCGTTGATCTTCTCGTATAAAATAAAAATCGTCACGACGGATGACTTAAGGATTATAATAATTAATAATTATTCGCGAGTGCCACTCACAATCTTTAAAAGTCTTGACTTGCGAACTAGAAAAATATTCGATCTTTACGTAACGTAGACGAACGAACGTCGCTTTTACTCTGCGCATGAAAGTCAGAATCCATACCTATCTCGCTTACGGTGCGTAGTTTTGTACAAAAATGATAGAGTACAAGAATAGGTTACACGCGTATACACGTATGTATATGTAATATGTATAGAGTGGGTGTCAAAGGTATTCGTACGTTCTTTTGCCCTTTCCGATTTTACGACGAGCCGGACTCGATACTTTACTTTCAGTATGGGATAGATAATACTTTGTTGCATGAAAATAAACAAAGTTTAGGACATTTTTTTACTCAGATAAAGAATTGATAATTAATTAATGTATTTCTAACAGTTTGTTCTCAATAAGCTACGCGAATAAAAATTGATGGCATCGTCCACATTTGGTGAACCTTAAAAAGCTTAACAATTAACCGAGCTTGAGATGTAAAAAATAATTTAAATTGATTTTACTTCGAAAGAATCTACGAATACCTTTTGCACTTGCTGTGCCTAGCGCGAGATACGAGTATACATACATAATATACATATCGTGGGTATAAGTATTGCAAAATGCTTCACGATTATCATTCCACGAGCCTACGAGATGCTCGTGCTTGTATCAAGAAAATACAGAATGATCGTCTCCTCGATGGATTACTATTATACGACGAGAATCATTGGCAAGAATATACGGCCGCGATTTGAAGGAAAAATATTTACAAATTTCTCTTATATTACAGACAAGACACATCGAGCACGATTATAAATTCAATATCGTTTTGGTATAAATGCAGAGGCGTGTGTCGTTCGAAACGCGTCTCGTCGTTTCAAAGTTATCTCCAATAAAAAATTATTTAAAAAAAATATTATTTTACCCAAGAGAAAGAGAGACTAAGTATCTAATGTCGATTATTTACGGATTCTTTGGTAAACGATGATAAGAGATGTCGAAGGTTATCCCAGTTTAGAGTTATCCTCAAAAAAACAAGACCACGCGAGCGAGAACCAAGGAATCAATCGAACGTAACGCGATTCTATCGAGAGAAGAATGGCTCGTTGCTCGTTCCATCGACGCATCGTACAAAAATAAATATTACACGAAATTTTTAACACCAACAGAAGGAGAAACTACTCCAAATCTATGAAAATATATAAAAGTGTCATTTAAACGAGTTTCTAGCGACCGAACGTTCACTGAAGTTTATACGAGTAGCTGTCATCAACGGGTACGATCAATCGCGTTACGTGCTCCTCATATGAATCATTTGACAAGAACAAAAGGATCGACAATGAAAGATAACGGTGTTCGCTACGATTCTACTAGTATCATCGTTTCACGGTGGAAGCGATCGTGTTAACTTTTCGATTAATCGCCTCGAATTTATACAGAATATATATCTATATTTTTTTTAATGTTTATATATATATATTTATATGTCATTGTTACGTAAAATTTAATGACGAGCCTACTAATATCAATATAAAAATGATGCACTCAGCGATAGACCTTAAGGTAGTTCTAACACAGATGAAAAGTAATGAGAATTTGATGAATTTTGGTGAAAAACTAAAAAAAGTATTGAAGAATACTTATGTGAAATTTGAGACTGTTTCACCATACCGTTTTCGAGATATCGTTTATCAAAAATTCCAAATTTTGCATTACAAGCAATGACGTATACGCTACGAAATGAACACTTTTGGATATGCAGTCACCAAAATGTACGAAGGAGTAATGTGAAATTCTTGAAATTTGGCACAAACGTAGTTTAGCATATGAGGAATAACATATATTTTAGTTAGAATTATCAACCATACAGTTAAAAAGTTATAGACCATTAAAAAATTATTGTTTTATGGATAGACGACGCGTCAATGAACGTGGCAACGTCGCACTGTAACAACTGACGCGACATGTGGAGGGGAAAGATTATAATACAAATCGACAAAACTCTGCAATACAAATTTTTCAAAAGGAAAATACTTTGAGATTTAATCTATAGGAACATGATAACGGTTTTCAGTTTAGATACGAATAGAAATAAAAAGATAAGCAATAAATAATACATTTATCATAAAAATTGTATTTATTCAAATTATTATTTTTAATCATCTAAAATGTTTAACAATATTATTTATAACAGTTTTATCTTTAGTAACTTTTTGGACTAAAAATTTAATCAATGAATCTTCGCCACTTTCGTATAATTTGTTCAATTGCTCGTACGTTATTTCCAGCCTTGCAATTTTTTGTATCATATATTTTGACAGAACATCTTTCAAAGCTGCTAGGTCATTTGCTCTGGATCCAACTCTTAATCTATGAATAAAATTTGTCAACGATTCAACAAATATTATCGTATGTTCAAATATGTCATCAGCAGTCAAATATTGTTGTATTAAGTCTTGCAGAATGACAACATCATACGTAGCTTCATGGAAGTTTCCTGCGTATGAATTTCCATTCAGCAAATCTTCAGCTAATCTGGACAAAGTTAACATTCCTTTGCCTCGACGTTCCGGAAATTTTCGTTTTATTAATTTAAGTGAATCGGCAAAACCATAAATAATTTTGCCAAATTCATTTTCTAAAGAATGATGAATTATCTCTCTTAGTAGGAAAGAGGTGTCGAATGCCGCGTTATGTGCTACTAAGATGCATGTTTCCCCTACTAGGGTTAAAAATGAATATAACGATTGTAGAGCCTCACTCATAGTCATCGTTAACATTTTTTTCTCGTGAAAATAGAGCTCTCCATCGATATTCTGCAAACCATTTACTTTGTATGCGGCCTCATCAATAGCTTGGCTTGGTTGAATGTATGTAGAAAATATTTTATTGTTAGCTGTAGCAGCTATCTGCAAGATATCGGAATATCTTCCCCGACCAGAGGTTTCCAAATCAAAAACTACAACCGTAATTTTACTTTTTTCAACTTTTTGACTACATATATTTGAATAATTTTTTTCAAAGCCTATATTAGACTGGTAAGTAAGTCCTTCATTTTTTTCAACATTCTTACGTAAATTCTCTCTTTTCAGTGCCAAATCTATTCTTCTCTTTTTTTTTTCAATAGTTAGTGCTTTGGTTGATTTATTTATTCTTTTTTGGTCAATCTCTTTGCAAGACTTTATTAAATTATTACAAATATCCAAATTAAGATTTTGTTTGACTTCGACTAAATAGCTGTTGCCTTCATTTTTTGTCAGGACTGCACAAGCAACCCGAATATCGCCCGATGAACTCGTGCTATAACTTTTATTCTTAGGAAATTTTCTGCTAACGGTATGATGAAACGCTTCATTCGCCTGACTAGATGCAGAAATACAAAACTTGAAGGCGTTATCAGCGTACGAATCAAAAATATTTTTCAAATCAGGATAAAGATTTTCATCTTTGAGAATAAATTTTTGTTTGTACAATCCTGATGTGGTATTTGAAACTTTCTTGCACCATCTTCCACAATTATCATGTCTGTCAAAGAAATGATGAGGGATACAGCGAACGTTCTCCGCTAATCCTCGGCTGTCTCCTTTATTTTGGGCAATAGCGTAACTAAAACATTTTTTTATATGAGAAATCAAACCTTTTTTGCATAAGCTTCTGTGCTTTGATTGCAGACTGTACAATTTTTTGGATAAATTTTTTTTAACGTGGTTCATGTCTGCTAATTTGTAGATTTTACTTCCATGGTTTGATTTCTTTATAGCAGACATTAGGGAGCTGTCTTCATCACCGACTACTATCTTCACGTTTAGATTTGACTCTTTCAAAATCGTGCTTTTGGTCAGCAATTCTGCACCAGCGTCAGCCTCCATGGCTTTCGCGCTGCCTGTGAAATTTTTCCTGCAGTCATGTTTATGCAGTGGTCGATCTAGATCGCACGAGCGACATTTTCTGTTGCGTGTTCGGTAATCTAAAATTTTTTTAGAGAGGAAACCTATAATAGCCCCATAGCCGTTGAGACTATCGTAGCTCCTTCCATTACCCCTTTTTGACCAACCCATGTCGTATGAAACAATAATATTGACTATTGCACCCAAGGTTTCGTCGAAATTGTTATGGCTATTTACATCTGCATTACGAAGTGCGCCTACGAATTCGTCTCTTACTTCGACAGGCCTAAAAATGAAGTATGGGAAGGGTCATAAATGGAAAAAATATAATAAAATTTATAGCTTTATTTATTTCATTCGAAGACATTTTTTTAAATATGTAGAATCATTCTGTCATACAGTTATATTTCGATTCCTAGAAAATAGCAACAAAATTATCGAAATATAAAAAGTTAAACTAACATGATCATGTACTAAATTCGAAAAAATCGAATTAGAAAATGGGTTCTAAAAGTAACAAAAAAAGTGAAAAAAAATTCTCATAAACATCATCCAAAATGCGATTAATTATGATTATGGAAGTAGACCTCACGGCAGTTGATTATAAATTAGCTTGTATAAAATCAAATAACAAATATAAATTTAGATGTTCATATGAATAGGGAAAGGATGTAGATGGTATTTACAATTCTTTATACAGTTCGTCTAATTTATTCAGCACGAATTTCCTTTCTTCGGCAGAAGCTTTTCTACAGCTGCGTCTAGCTGCTGCTTCGATAGCAGGACCGACTTCTTTTTCGTATCTTTTGAACATATTGTAATTCAGTTCAGGAATATCGAGACACATAAAGATTTTATTTAATTCGGTGCATCCTATCCCAGCATTGATTGTACCTAGAAAAGACAAATCGTCTCAATCATTAATCATTCAACTTAGAAAAATTGTTATGTTTAACACGTTGAGTGCCACGTCAGCCATCGGCGGCTGACACTAGATTTTCCGTTCAGACTGCGTCGACCACCGCTGGCTGACAGCGGGTAACACGATATAGAGCTATAAAATGTACATTGTTTTATAGAATTACAGAATATTTATTTAAAACTTACTTAATTTTGATGCATTACGACTAATGGAAAACGCTTCGAAGCGGTGCGCGTGGCCTGAACGGGATTACCTTAGAAATACGCGTGGCACTCAACGTTTTAAAGATATATACTTACCAAGAACTGCATTGGTCGTGATATCATTGTGAATTTTCTCTGCTAGATGAGCTTGAGCTTGCTTGTTCACTGTATGGTGATCTCCTGAATGAACCTGATTAAGTATCTCGCACTTTGGGCACTTGATTGAAAATATTGAATGTAATCCTTCCCTTGTCTCTTTAACCACATTCTTGAATGATAGTGTGTCTTTGCAAATTTTGCACTGAAGATTGTTTGCTAGAGCTGATAAATTGAAGATGCGATTTCCTTCGCATACATCAGAAATATCGCGTTTTTCATCGGTTGATCTGTTGCGCCTTTCTTTCCAACGCTCGCTCATGACAGCACTTACGTTCTTCCTTCTAAGCAGCTCTTTCCTTCGGATAAATTTCCCTTTTAACCTTTTTGCTTCAGACATCTTCTCGATATTCTCTTTATTTGGAGTCACAAGATTCACTTTGACAGCTAACCCCACTTTCGACACGCATACACGTAAAGAAATGAATCACACGGATATACGAGTAGAGCAACGTTGCCACGTTTAAATTTTTAACTGAGACTACGTGAAACAAATTTTTATTAAATTTATTTATTTTAATTGCTTTTACATATACAATTTTCATATGGTCTGAAAGATTCATGTAAGCTCATTACATTATTTATACTTGGTCATATAACTTTTATTTCGGAGAAGTTTTGCTTTCATTTTTTATTGACTTATGCAGTTGTGTTAGAACTACCTTAAAACGAGTATATTATCAAATACGCAATCAGCCGCATCGCGTTCCATTCGAATGTTTTTAATATATATATATGTATATATATATATATTTATATATAAATATAGATATAGAGCAATACTTGAGCGAGAAACGAGTAAACTCGTCGAACGATAGACCGCACGATGGTGAAAGAAGCGGAGTAGTAGCCCGTAGAATGAAAAAAGGCACGTACCGCCAACGTTAATAATAATAACAATAAAAAAAGCGAAATATCGAACTCGAGATATATATCGTGACTCGCTCAAGTACTCCTTCTTCTTTACATTTGGCCACCTGCCGCCGCGTCGATCATCGTATCCTGCTCGATCGCGATTATACGATCTTCCTTATAAACGTAGAAAGGAGAACGATAACTTCGATAACGAGCAGAAACGAGTGATATATCGGCTTTCGATCAACGATCTTTCCAATTCCGTGAAAATTTGTTACATTCATCGATCATTTAAATGCGATCAGGTGTATCGTTTCTTTTTTTGTTTTTTTTACACACATCCATCATACTCTTTCTTTTCTTCTTCTAAATGTCTTCCTCCTCTTGGTTTACGCTATCGGTGGATCGTCATCGTCATCGTCGTCTCTCGTGACTAGGACGTTGCCGTAACGATTTTGCCGGTACTGTCGAAATCGTTGCACCCATCTGTACCGTCTCGCGCCAAAGTAAAGCACGACACCGATTATTATGAGGAAGGTTGGTATCAAAAGACCCGCGGCTACCGAGCCACCTGAAGAAATAATAAAGAATTTCTTAATACGATATTATGTAATAGGAAGAAGAATTAATGAAAAAAAAAGTCAGTTTCAATAATTCCATTTATATAAAACAGAAGGAAAAACATTCCTACCTCCTGATTCTTCGATATGATCTGGTCTGGTGGTAGTCACGTGGATTGGTTTCATCGAAGCACTCGGTACACAATCCTCCCGGACCATTTCGAAACCTTGTAAACACACGCATTGTGCTACCATTCGCTCGTTGATCTTTTTCTGTAGACATCTTTGATTCGGACTGCATTCTCGGACCGCGTTCGAGACGTCACACGGCCTTGATAGATTGTATTCGCCACCTTCCGCTGCCACTGCTAAAAAGAGTCCGTCGTTAGTGGTGCCTTTAAACGGAGAGACAAGTCAACGAGACGGGCTACCATTTTCTTTCGAACTGGGGCCGCGCCCGCGCTGATTTTCTCTCTCTCTCTCTCTTTTATCGCATCAAGTTTGCTGTTTAGGGTAAAATACGCCAAATACTTCTCGCTGTCTTTTTTAGAAATCGTGATCCGGATCTTGTATGGTATAGGAACGAATCATTGGTGTGATTTCTGGACATTCTTGGATTCAGGAGATCAGGAGAGGTTATAGGGCATTGGCAATTAGCAATCTAAAGTAACTGACCGCTCATTAGAGTCGTATCAATTTTTTCATGTGCTTTTAATCTATGTAAATAAAATTCTTATGTTTGTATACTTTTTATGTGTGTGTGTGTAGATTAGTCAATCTAAAGTCAAGAGTAAGTTCTGTATTTATAAAATGGAATAACTGTTTTATAATTGAAGAAAACAATTTTAATTTCTGCAAGACAAAAGAAGAATTAGACATTTCTTGTTAGCAACAAAAACACGAGATCTAATAAACTAATCCTACGTTCTTACAAAAATTCAAATTGTTTGGTTCAATTACAAAAAAGTTACTCTGCTTTATAAAGTGTCCGAATATTTCCAAGTCACAGTATTAAACCTAGTAGATCATAAAAGGGACATGGTATTTATATTAAAACGATTGAAATAAAAAAAAAAAAAGACGTAATACCCCAGCATCAATCTCTTTCTCTCCTACTTTCCCCTTCATAGAGAAATTCCCTTCCCTCTTCGCGACACAACGAAGCGTATCAAGTCGATTGACCTCCGTTCCTCTCGGCTGAATTAACTAGTGTTTAACACATGCTTAGACTTTCATGCTCGATCACTGTCTGGATGGACGAACGACTCTTTCTCCTTCTACCATCGTTGTTATTATTATTGTCATTATTTGTACTATCTTCGAGTCGCGTTATCTCCTTATAATGCCGTCGCGTGTCGACATTTATGGAAATACAACGAGTAACGTCTCTGTATTCTAACTCAACCTCGTGTTATTCCAACTAACAATTTCTTTTTTCTTCCCTTGTATGTTACCCGAGGAAAGAACGAGAAGAGAATAAACGTATGTTCCAAGTATAAAATTATTTTCGCACTTTGTACGAACATAATTACGATATATCAACGATGACACGTGCAGTTTGCGTCACTAACCGCTTGTCTATTACTTAACAACGGGGGAGTACGTGAATCTACGTGTAGTTTGACACCGTTTATAATAGAGTATCTTCCATTGTCTAACGTAAAATGGCACGTTAACTCTTATACAATTGATGAATTTAAGTAGTTTCTTTTATTTTTCCAGTAACGTTGCAACGAACGGAAACGTATGAAGACCGAACAGTCTGTCCGTTAACAGAAAGAGTAACTAAAACTCGTACGGTCGTGATGTGATATTCAAAGAGCGATATTCAAATACCGCGCCGGAAACGCGAGTGCGATTAAGCGTGTGGACTTTAATCCTATCGTCTCGTCGATGGAGCTCTGGTCTCAAAAAAACAGAGAATAATAGAGAAAACCTTTTTTAACATAAAAACATTAATTCTCCTTTATTATAAATGTAGAATATATGTAAAAATAATTTAATATAGCTCTGGAATCGGTCTCCAAAAAACAGAATAATAGGAATTAATAGTTTTATTTGTTAAAAAATGTTTTCTCTGTTTATTATAAATGTAGAATATATTTAAAAATAATTTAATATGATAGCTTACGAACGAAAATCTCTTAAAAGAAATATGTTTTATTTTATAGAGAAGTTCTCATCATTTTATGTTAGCAAAAGTCACGAAGGAGTTCTTCTCAAGGACGAATACATAAAGGTACGGTGCACATTAAACGAGGGTTAAAATAAAGAAACGGAAGCATCGTTGGTCACGGCACGCGATCGAGAGGCGATTAGAATGTGGATTTCCCACTAAAGCGTAAGACTTTCGTGAGAATTCGTGCCTGGTGGTACTTGAGTACCTACTCTCGCTCTCTATTTCTCCGAACCGTCTTTTTTTTGGCATTTCATTGTCCGTGATTTATTATAGATCACTTTGATCGATCGGTATATCGCTGATTTGATTAGAAACACAATTTTCGTTTGTATGACGGTTGTTTAGTTAATTTATAATATATTCATTCACAAAAATTTTACACAAGCTCTCGGGATTTAAATTAAAAGGAATTCAAGATAATTTTGTTCCATTTTTCGTACAATCTCACTAGAATTTTTGAAACGTGGCACTGACGAGAACCTCCAACGATATTTTCGTTAGACTCCATCGAAACGAGCCATGGCAAAGGCGAGATTGGCTGAATCAGTTAATTGAGACGAATTCGTTTTATCAAGTGGAATACAGGGTGAGGTTGGTAAGTGTGTGTGTGTGTCTTAGGTAGGGAAGGGGTTAACTATCACCGTGGCTGAGTCAAGCAAATTAAGGGAATTACTTTTGATTTAAATGGACGGTGTCGTATTAATTCGATCAACAACGATCGGTACAACCTATCGTAATATCGATCGTTCAACTCGTTTTCTTAGAATACGATCTCCAAACAAAGGATCTTGTACCATGATCACGAGTTTGTTCTTTCTCCTGATCCCAGAAAATCAACCGCAATAATTGTCGTTTCATTGTAAAAATGAGTAAAAGCTTCGTTATGCGACACAGTCATCAAAGTAAAACAAATAATATCTGTGCTGGAATGATAACATAAAACTGATATTAAAACTGACTTTTATTTAATTAAAATTATTAAGAAAGGAATTTCACAGAAATTTAGATATTCTTCTTTAACAAAGTAACCTCAAAAAAAAGAACGTTGAGATCGTTCCAGTTTCGTGACTCACCCCGAACATTTAAAAACTTATATCTCTTATCTCAATGAGAAATCGTCACGCTCGAGGAAAACGTTTAGTTTGAAAAAGAATAATTTAAACTTTAGAAAAGGGGAAAACCCGACAGCAAAGAAGAACTGGAACGTCGAATTAATTTACAAGCGATCGTCGAGCCAGTAGGTTGGTAGGTAGGTATATAGGTATTTACTTTGACAAGTATGAAGGTTCTTTTACACGAGCGCGCACAGATCATCGCGTGAAACGATGACCTTCGAGAAAGAGAAACGCTTCGAGGCTTAAATCGCGAATATCTCGTAATCCGTTTCTGTTTTTATCTACGTATACGTACGCGTTAATGATTATGAAAGTGACTTGATAAAAAATTACAAACAAAAAAAATTGAAATTTGACATATTTTTCATGTAAGAAAAAAAATTAACCTTTTTTTAATTCTACCATTAAGATATTGGTAAAAATAGTAAATATTGCTATTTGTCAGACATTAAATCTTTTCTTATATCTTCGAAAAAAAAAATTGTGACCTGGGCAACTTTCGTGATCATAAGCCTACATACTATATTACATACAGATCTACAAGAACGTTACTGAAAGAACAGAAGGAAAGCAAGTAGAAATCTTCCATGATAACGTGACGAAAGCCACATAAGTTCTTAAGGAACAAAGCTCCTTTTCACGAGACTTCCAAGAAGCTAATCGAATTCCTCTCGTTTCGAACGCAACGAAAAGAAATTCTTTTCTTATACATATTTATTTGTCTATTGTTAAACACGAGAGACCAAAGCCTTGAAATACCTGCCGTGTAATCAAAATCGATCGACGCACGTAAAGATTATGGGTAATGACGATTTTTCCAAGTCAATAGCCGATTAAATTGCATTCGAGCGCATTTGCATATTCTAACACGTGTGCATTATACGATCAACGTCATTTCGCAATAGAAACTTGAAAAACTACTTATAGTAAGTACTTTTTTTAAATAAAATCTCATTTTTTTTATCATTGTTAATGAGTTTGCTATTTAAAGAGTTATCGATATATGATACTTTTCTTTCTTGATACGTTAAGTAAAAGAAGAAGAAAATAATTTTAAACTCCAAACTATACCTACATATCGTGGTATATATTCTGCATTAAAATATTAGTCAAGATAAAAAAAACATTGCCAGATACCGCTATATGATAACTGCAAATTATCGTCTGCGTATCCGTTAATTGCAATAAATGAACGGGTCGTGTGAGACTTGGAAAAAAAAACGTGTGCCAAGTGTGTGTCAAAATAAACAACGAGATCGTTAATTTATCATTATTATCAAATATAGACATTAAGTAGCTATAAAATGATCAATATCTTATCGTATTAAAAGCTAATTAGAATGCAACGACGAGATAAGCCTCCGATCGATCATTGATCTTTTTCCTCGAATTAATTCCAGACAGACAATTTGCAAATTATTATCGTTCCCAGAAAATGGCTTACCGTTTTAATGACGTACTACGTGACAAACAATAGAAAAATGAAAGAAAAAAACGTTGGAAGAAGGTTCGATTTATTAAAAATGCGGAAGTAAATCGCGTAACGCGGAAAAAGATGGACTATGGTTAGACCACCATAGTCGTGCGTGCAAGAGGTATTATCGTATCGGAGTCATTTATCATCGTCGGGTGCTTGACGTCGTCCTTGCGAAAGACGAGCGCTGTTGTCTCTATCAACTCGTTATTATCACCATATATATAGATATGTATATATGAATTATACAATGTGTATGCTCTTTTTTAGGGACTATAAAAAATTCCTAGTCGTCTATTCATCGTGAATGGACAAAGTAAGATCTCAAAGGGATAAAAAAAAAATGTCAGAAGACTGGGAACTATATAAATATTAGCACTTACCCCATTCATGATTGTTCAGATAATATTTATTAAAGTTTAAGTAGTTTTTAGAATTAGAAAAACTTGAGTAAAAAACGTGACTCGATTATCCAAAGTCCATGGTATATGTCGACAAAAATAACTCGGTTTTTTGTCGAAGAAACGCGTTTTGGCTTTTGCGTAACTCAAGAAAAAAAAAAAAAAGGTAGAGACTACGGTCCACGCGAATAACGCAGTCGTCGATTCGTTAAAGGTGCATCGGCGAAAGTTACCGGAATTTATCTTCCTTCTCTCCCACTTTTAGCGACTACTTTCGTTCAAGACGTTCTCCAATTCAACGAGGGTCCTTTTAAAAAGGGCACAACAAAAATGGCGGCGCGTGGCGCCACGCGTGACACATTTCGACGGGCCGACGACGTTAACGAGGAAAAGCTTCGAGATTAAAAATTGGATATATAAATAAATTTGTGAGGAAAAAAAAGTAATGATTTTCATTGATAATATATATTTTTTTAATAATTTTAACTCTGAATCCGTGTCGAGTGTGACTCGACAAGGCTGATTTTAATAGCAATACATCATTTCAATTTATATTTTTCTTCAATTAATCAATAAACAAAACGAATATAATAACGAACATATAATTTAAAATAAAATGATAAAATGATGGAAATTTATCGCATTTAAGGCAACAGTCCAGTGCAAAGGGTTAAAAAAAAAAATCTGTTAGAAATCGAAAAAAAAAAATTGAACTTATTGCTCAGGAAGCAGTAGAGTTTCCTGTTCCATGATAAATCTCTCCGAGACGTGAAACGAGAGTGTCGTGTACCTACACGAGTAGAGCGTAAATTCTCTGCCGAAAATAATCCACGTTTCCGAGTCGCATCTCTAACGAGAATATAACGAGAGGGTGGAAAGCTTTAAAACCTTGTTACGAGATTGCTTTCGACGTGACTTTCGTGCTGGCCCTCTAGTTTCTATCGCACGCGATAAGATCTTATATGCGGTTCGATCGAACTCCAACTACGGTACGTGACGTTTCGATGCACCTTGACCTCGCCAAAAATGATTCCCTTCGGAGAAGCATAACAGCTATTATATTTCATGGAAGTAGCTTCGTCAAAATTGATTGGTCTAATTTGTAGAAGGTCTTTCCAAACTTATAATTGTTTACTTTTGGCTCATATTAATGAATTTTTACCTCATCCATTACTATACTTAAAAATTTACCTCATAATTCGACTATAATTTATTAGGTCAGAGGAAGTCTAAAAGAAAACTTAACTCCATGAGAGGAAGAGAAAGATTTATTTGACTTTGTAAAACTTGGTCGTTTTGGTGATAGGAGGTTTACTGATTAAAATGATGGCATATACTATATATGAACCGTTTATTTTGAATTTTTATGAAAAAATAAGATAATTAAATCAGATTACAAGCATAAATATCATTAAACCTTTTTTTTTTAATTTAGCTCATACTATGCAGTGTCTCAAAAGTGAACAGCCAGGTATGCGGTCAGCCTATTGTGAAGTGTTTAATAGTAATTTCAACATTATTTTTTCTTAAAAATCGTACAAAACTCAAATATTTATTTAAAAGAAATATAAGATATTCAGAGTTTCACAAATTTTGTAAAAACTTTTAAACGATCAAAAATTGATCGTCCACTCTTAGAACACCCTTTACATAACACACCACAAATTGAAATTTGGACTAATCTCCACAAATTCTAGATAAACATCCACAAAACATAGGAAACTCGCGGTTTACTGACCGCGCGTAAAGCCGTCTGGCCACGTGCAAAGTTCGCCAAAACAAAGAGAAGCAGAACCCATTCGTCCCTCCTTTCTAGAAACTAGATAATAAATAAATCCTAAAGAGAAGATATACGATGTTCGTCGATGTATCGATGCTGGGAGTATTTTTACATTCATTATCTGACGCAAAAAAAAAAAGAAGAACAAGGAAGAAGAAAGAAAGAGAGAGAAAACAAGATGCCAGTTTCTCTTCTCGTTTCATGAATGTATGCGTTCGTTGGAACACACGAACGGAGAAAGATCTCGGTGCGACGTAGAAAAAGCAAGTAGGGAGAGAGAGAGAAGACGAGAGTCGGCCGATTGTTGGAGATTGATCGAGCAAATGGAGCGAGTAAACGTCATCGTATGCGGGAGTAATATGAGTGACGATGATAAGACCAGAAAGACGATGGAAGAACGAAGGAAAGTTCATACTCTTATTGCGATACAACCGTGTGCTGCGAAACGAGCACGAAAATAGCTTTCGAACGGTTTAAACGACTTTCGTCGTGTGAAATGCGACGAATGGGGAACACGGCCAGCCGGCGGAGTTCCGAAATTTTGTTGAAAGAGCGACTGCGAACGTTGGGAGGAGGCTGGATGGAGATAGAAAAAAAAAAAAGGAGGCAAGGATGGAAGGAAGGAGGCAGTAACGAAGGAAAGAGAAGCAGATGCGATGAGAGAGATAACTAGAACGGAGGCAGCGAAGTATAGAAAGAGAGAAAGGATCGTTCGACGCATGGTACGAGAGTGAGTGAGACTCTACAAGTTTACATGAGTGTGTATGTGTGTGTAAGAGAGAGAGAGAGAGGGCGGAAGAAGACCATTGCGAGTCCACATTGGGGTGACTCTAGCTACGGTGTTCGGCCGGACGAAGTTAATTCGTGGCCCCGTCTAAGCGGGCAGTACTAGTAACAGTAGTAACTATAGTTCGATTCTATCTCATAAAATTGTTCCTTACTATAAATTCTTTGATTTTTTTTTTTAATCAAGGTAGGATTATTTTGTTCAATTCTTTTTTGACATTACCTGGTAAAACGTAGGCCGCTACCGAAAGAGAGAGCATAGCCACGTAGAGGAGGCGGCGTAACGCGACGCTTCGTCCCCTTCGCATTTTTTGACTTCCAGACGCACCACCGCCACCACCACCGGCACCGGCACTACCACTCCCACCACCACCACCGTCCTCTTCTTTGTTCTTCCTTTTCCAAACCAACTCTCCCTCTATTTCTTTCTCCTTTTTCTTTATTGCTTTACTTTGTTTCTTCTTAAAACTCGTCTAGTTTCTTTCACCACCACCGGACTATTTCTCTCGATCACATAATAAACGCGATACACCGGTTGTATTCACAGTCGACGGTAAACTATGGTACAAGAGGGCCTTTCTCGTGTTGCTTCGTTGTTTATCGACACGAGACCAAAAGAAAGAGAAGGACAGAGAGACGCGAGACGATGCCTCGAGTACGCGCGGCTAACTAAACTCGAGCACGCGTGCGGGACGAGCCGACGACGAGTCGACGTGCTATGAGAAAGGAGAGGGAGAGAGATAGAGATAAACGGACATATACCGAGAGAGGGAGAATGGATATTTGAAGATGAGAATATATCGCGTATATTACACTTATACACATGAAGAGGAGGCACTTTCGAAAGAAGCACGCGTCGACCGGCTCGTCACCGAACACGGCCGGTCGTTTATACTTTTGACAGATTAATACCGCCTCACGCCACGCAACGCCTTCGATCATCTGTTATTAAGCGACCATTTGCAATTATCGAATGCAATTGCATCCTTTCGAGAAATCGCCTCGTGAGATCGCATGGCCATCTCGAAAGAACGAACGTTATGCATCGATTCGACTCGATGTATGGTCGACATGGAGGATGCGCGCGCATTCGTTCCAATATGCCCGCTAGTTTTGAATTGGATGTTCGATGTTTTTGTGAATTACGAGTTTATGGAAATTGTTTTATTTAATTTTGCCCTTGATTTTTTTGTTTTGTTTTATGGTTAAGTATGTTAATGGGGGGGAACGAATTTCGAAATTATGGAACGAATCATAAAATTTTCCGTGAGATGCAAGAACCGGTCTCGAGACAACTTTGGTGGTCGACTCGGAGCTCATAAAGACCGAGAATAACTCTCTTTATTTTTGGAACGTAATATTCGCAAAGGCTACGGCGATCGATGATGATGGATAGAAGTCTCTGCGGATTCCTGAAATTCTTCTCGAAAGTTGAAGGTATTTTTATCGACATTAAGATAAACACACTCGACATTTTATTGAATTTATCGTATATTCGAAATTCTATCGTTTAGGCTGCATATCGGATGAAAATGTTGTTATTAAAAAAATTGTTGTTAAAATAGTTCGAACGTAACTTTTGGAGTGTGAAAACAAAGTTGCAAAGTATCCTTCCCCGGGCAGAGCTGCAGCCCTTCGTAGTTAACTCTTTGCACGGCAGATGACGCTACCGTCAAAGTTGGCGGAAATCGATTACATCGTATGGTATTTTTAAAATGTTATTTCCCCTCTCTCTCTCCCCTTTTTCACCCTCGTCGTATCGTACTATAATGTTGAAAGAGATCATCGCGTACGAGATACGTCGAAGGAGACTGTTTTTTTTTGTCGAAATCGTTTTAAGACGGTCGAACGTCGAACGTTCGTACGAAATTGCCGCGCTTTTAAAGGCAACGTTTTTGAAATTCCGCATACTCCTATCCGCGGGGAACATAGTTGCGAGCGATGACAGCGGCACGTGTCATGGCGAGTAGCACAGTGCATTGACATAAAAGTAGAGAAGTCGAGCGTCGTTAAACTATCTTCGTGTTAACTGAGAAAATCAAAGAAAGTATCGAAAATGAAGGAAGAAACGATGCTCAATTTAAAGTGGCACAGTTTTCCCTCTCACTTGGCGGTTTCTCTCGATACGTGTTACGAGAAGCAACAGTTTGTGGACCTTTCTTTGGTGTGCAAAGACGGAACGATACTCAAGTGTCATAAGATGGTATTAGCAAATTCTAGCCCATTCTTTCGGCGTCTACTCGTTGCCAACGAGCATCCTCATCCAATGATCATACTTCATGATATCGAGGCGGACGATCTCAAGACGATCGTTAATTTTATGTATTGCGGAGAGATACAAGTTGTTCAGAGTGAGGTTAGGAGGTTACTCAAGTTAGCAGAAATTTTAGAGGTTACTGGCTTGAGGCATATTCAGACGTCGGTTTTGACCACGGAACAGAATAACACGTCCCACGAAGCTCCTAGAAAAACAACCACCGTGGCTCCCTTGAAGATAGAGGAAAATAGGAGCTGCTCCAGCAAGAACGTATCGGATTATGACTTAAGGTCCAAAGCTGTAAATAAGAATTTACCTATGCCAACCAGATTTGTTTTGCCCCCTCAACCGCATAGAAATATGCTTAAGACTTCCCAAGATGCTGCCAAAAAAACTGAAGAAAGTAGTATTACCACGTTGAATCAACGACTCGAAACTGGAAGGTCTGGAATTAGTATTGTAGATATTAACGATATGCCAAGTACGAGTAAAGGTTTACAAACGCCGCTGCCAGCTAAAAGGAAGACGGCGGACGATTCTGCTATTAGCTGGCACAAAATTTTGTCAGCCATATCGAAAGATAAACAATTGCCATTAAAAAAATTATGTATTATGGATGAGGTAGAAATTACGGCGGGTAAGCCTCCTTCTGTCAAACCAGACTCCAAGTGGGACGAACCATTGGACAGGAGGAAATCGATGGATAATGTTGAGGGCGGCACTTCTATGAAATGTGCAGTTTTTATAAAGGATGAAGTAGATATTTCGCCTGAAGTAGAAGAAAGCATGGATACGGATCCACTAGAAATTGAAGAAGTCGAAAGTGGAACCACGGAAAGCGCCGGAGTGCCGCAAAAGGCGTTTCCGTTTTGGAGCGTCGAACGGACGTATAGCAGACGTAGAACGCTAGACTTTCCACCAAAGAAAGGTTCTAATAGTTAATATGTGAATCATCGAATTTTGTTAATTACGCGCCGTGTGGAGAATGGTACTTCTTTGGAGAATAGGATCTTTCAAGCGTAATATCCTGTGGGACAAATAACCTTGTTCGAAGCTCGTCGTCGTTGTGCATCTAAACATGAACTAACGTCTCCATTTCATTGCTTCTGTGTTACATAATCTTACGCTCTTCCTAATAAATCTATACATATTGTAGTTCGTTTGTTTCATTGTTTCAAAAAGGTGGTAAAATACTGTGTTATGAATTCATTTGTATTGTATTAATTCATGTATTTAAATTATTTCTCAATTTGACTTTAATAATAAGAACTATTCTGATTATAAACTTTATGAATTCAAATACGCATAGAAAATTGTGATAGAGGAATGAAAAAGCTACTTGCTAGTCAATATACATATACTTACATGCGCTGTATCCTACATGAAAGTTATGTTACCATGGAAACTGTTTCTCAGACTGAATCATATAGCGTGTCGTATTAATTGCATTGAAACATTTATGATAATATACATTTTAAAATATGGATTTGAGAGCATACAAAGATAATGAAGATACGATTGAATCTGAACAAGTAATAGATAATTTAACTTCCGCTAATAAACATACAGAAGAGGAGTTTCAGAACTTCATGCGACGTGTTACAGAGATCAGTATGTTAAAATATGTTATAAATTAATGTCCATGTAAAAATAATTTTTATTTAATCAGTAAACTTGTTAACTGCAGAGAAAATCGTATCAAAATTAGCATCTGATGATCCCACGGAGCAAGAACTTGGTCAAACATTGGCGGATGAAATTTTAGATAGAAAAACTGAGAAAAAATTGTCTGACATGGAAGAATTAAAAATTAAGACCAACCGTACGGTTATCAATAAGTATCCTGTAAATGAAGATACGTCTGACCCAAATAAAATGGGACAAGGTAGGAATCTATATAAGATAAAAAGTATAAAAATGTGTGTAAATCAATATTTGTCTCAAATAATCAGAAGCGTTCATGAAGAGTATCGAGAAAGATGCTGCGGAACGTGCAGCGGATAGAAAAATCAGAAACGAGCGTTCAGAAACATTAAAAAAGATTGGAAACGGTGCATTTAAAGAAGGAGATTATGAAAAGGCTGTGACATATTTTACTAAAGCAATAGAACAACGCAAAGACTCGTCCGTTTTGTGGAACAACAGAGCTTTGTCATATATGAATCTCCAATTGTTTGAAAAAGCTTTGCACGATTGCGAATGGGCTTTAAAAGTAAGCGATTCGAATCTGAAAGCTCTATTAAATAGTGCTAAGTGTTATAAGAAACTTCATAACGAAGCAAAATGCAACGAATTTATTCAATTAGCGAAAGAAAGAAATCCACACTTCAAAAAATTCATAGATGGTATTATCTACTTCCTATTTTATTTAAAGAATTTACACATTTTGCAGGGTATAAATGCCATTTATTTTTACAGATTTTGAAAAGGATTTAGATACGATACGCAACGTATATGCTAATTGTTCGATCGACGATGTTTAAAATAATAGTACATATACAAATCCATTTTCTGTAAAAAAAAAATATAACAATAGCAAATAATCATTGTCTAGTTCCAACATTTTATCATATAATTAATTAACGGAATAATAAGTACTCTGATAAACAATGAACAACTGAACACATTTAATACATCTGTGCTTTCTTCATATAAATAAATATATAAACAATATCAAAGTTTATCCAACTCTTCGGCCTGGCGTTCTTTGATTTCAGAGAGAGACCTTGGTTCATGCAGGAAAACTGTACATTCGATTCCCTGTAAAGAAAAATGTGTAAAGTATCAGAAACATCTTGAGCATACGCGTAACAATATATAAAATTTATACCTGCATTCGTGCAGCTCTGACAAATCCTTCATTCGCAGAAACTGTAATACTTTTCATACTTTCACCTGTTGCAAAAACTAATCGCGATCTATTCTTAATTTTTCCTCCTAAACTTAAACGTTCCATAATTCTGCCTGTTTGTACATCGTCTACAATTTTTACCCGTTTTAATAATTCCTGGGCTCTCACTGTCTCTTTTGGACCACCAATTACATCTACGATATTCATGAAATTTTCATACGCCGTGCGACAAACGATAAAGGTTTTTCCTTTAAATAATGTATCTAGGATCGGTTTAACGGGCCTTTTCCTCTCCATTTCTGCTTGTTGAGTTAATAATGGTTCTCTGTACACAAAATGATCATATCCATTTGTCATATTGGAAACATATGCCAGTAACGTAGAAACATCTAAATTCAAAATTTGGATCTCCTCTCCGATCGTTGCCGTACTCAAATTTACCAGATCAGTAACGGGCCTCTTTTCGCTTTTTTCGTTATCTGACTCTTCTCCAAGAAGATGCAGCTCCGATAATCTATCATTGGTTTCTATCCCTAAAATAGAATAACATTTAGAAACTTAGTTCAAAGAGAAAGTACTTTTTGTAACAAAAAGATTTACCAATAAATTCACCATTTTTATTTTCACAGCTATTAATCCTATCCCCTTCCACCGTGATACCCATGGATTCTAAGCGTCTTGCCAACACCGTTTCTATTCCATAAGCAAAATAAAAAACAACTTCTGGTGATTTATATAAATGAGGATGATGTTTGGCGCACAGCAAATAGGACTCTGCTTGATCAAGGACGGATTTTTGACCGTACTCTCCATTGCCAAGAGAAATCAAAGTAAGAGCTCTAGCGTTCCTGGCTATAACTTTGACCCAAGATCCTCCATTCATACATACGATATCTACCTCCAATCTTGATCCTTGATACTTAAAAGGTTTCATAACGCTGACAGGTTCTTTGGAATCAAAGAAACGCATCACCATAGCTTCCAAATGTATCAAGTTCGTGCTTTGTAAATGTTCCTTCTTCACATTTCCTACAGATTGTACCTTTGTAAGAATACGAAAAAAACAGTGACACATATAACATAGGAGAAAATCGATAACAAAATTATAATTCCCAAGAATACCTTTTTCAAAAACCTGATCTCTTGCTGTATCTTCCGTATAAGCTTATCAACACCGTTAACCTTCTCCATGATCTTCAATCGGTCTATCATGTCCTCTCCGGCACGAATTTTTTCCTCGAGACATTTCAAGAGTTCGATCGTCTCTTCCATCGGCATCTATCGTTCTTGCGTAGCTCGATGGCACATCGAATTTCCAATTTATGTTCAGAATTCTTCGAAAAGAAGATAGCTCACGGTCGACGAGCGTAGTGTCGGCGGCCATCTTGGACCGCAGGTCAATATCGCGTAATGTCGTCAGGTTGCTTGTCAAAATCATCCTTTAACCTCACAAATTTTTCATATTCCCATAGACGACCGTGGTCAGCGTCGCGAGCAACGGTACCGGTCGCGATACAAAGTTTATCAAAGAAAGTGCGGTACGTGTCAAATGGAAGGGACTTTTAAAAAGTGAATCTTCTGGGCCCCGAACGGGGAAATTATAAAAAACAAGTCTTATCGACACGGTATATAATATAAACGCAGTAGCGCTGTCAAGCTTCTTCCGACAAAAATAGAAACCGCATCGATATCGGGACTCGCAAAATGTCTAGCGCGAAGATAATAGAGAATCCAGAAGTACCGGGTGAGTTTTTATTCACAATCTTAACGAATTCTCATCGAACTTGACGTTTTACTTACTCATGCGGCTTACATCTCCCTTAATGTCAACAATCATTCGAGGTTAAGGATGCACGCATTATGAGAGAAAGAGACAGAAGCAATATATTTTTCGTAGGGGTCGTTCGATTATGATATATATGAACGAATAGCAATTAAAATAGGTTCATTTATCGAGTGACGATGTCGTGATAAAAGTGTATCGTTTTTGATCGAAAAGAGAGCACACGCAAGAGAGATGTGTGATTGTATATACATATATATATATATACTTGACGTACACACACCCTGTACGCTACATTTACGAGTCTACCATCTCTTCGAATTTTCGTCTCACCCATCGTCATTATTACAAACGCTAAACTATAGAAAAAGCGAGCTTTATAAATAGTACACGTTTCAACGTCTAGCAAGTTCCTAAGCTCGTCCGGCTTCCATAATTCTACGAATCACTTACGGACGTAATACACGCTAAGCCGAAGTCATAAATTCATTTCTAATCGCTTAACAACCTTTACTTACGTAAGACTGCGTTTGAGTAGCAGGAATAGTATTTTTTTGTGGAATGTGAAAATCGTAGATTTGATCGATGTATTTTCTTTGATGCAATTTGAAATAGGATGTTATTCGTGTAATTAATATCGATCTATCTGTATCGAATGAAATTCGATTTGAAAATTGGATGATTTTTCGCGCGGTTTACTTTATGGAATATTTGTATTTTTCATTGAAATTATAAGAACGAGTGGAAATTACTAATTTTATAAATGATATAAATATTTATAACTTAGAAAAACTATCTGTTGTATAATATTCTTATTTGAAATGAAGAAAAGACTGATCGTATTAGAATTTGAAAAAAAAAAAAAAAAACGGTTGGCTCATGGACTACAAAACGTGTGCTTGACAAAAGTGCTTTGACGACGTAGGTACAAAGAGTGCATGTAGAATTCGGGAGCATTAGAGAATAGAACTAATGGCGAGTGTTCTTTGCCAGACACACGCGAGACACACCGAGCGTGCATTTGTCCACGCTTTGTTCGAAACTACGCGCTCTCGAGGCAGCCAGCCAGTGTTTTTTGGTACCTAACTACAAAACGACGATTGTTTCTAAACACGAATTTCATTTATCACACCTACCCTATCGTAATAGCCTGATTTCTGAGAGAACAAACCTTCGAAGAACGTTTTCTCGTATCGATCGTTCTATCCATGTTAAGAATAGAAAAATTTGGCGCTATCGCGACGTGCGTGACTCAATGACGAAACGTTTTAACGAAAGAGCATTTTATCTTATTGGAAATGAAGTAAAGAATTTTCTCCAAGACAGATTTTATATCTTGGAAATATTTCAAATATTTTTTTACGTTTGACTGCGTTAGATTAGGGTATTAGAAATTTCATACGCTAGCATTCGAACCATCGTGCGATCGAATCGATGAAAAATTGATTAAACGAAGAATAACATTAACCTTTCACGTTGCGAGTACATATTCGTGCATTCATCTATCGTGTAACGTAATATCATACACGGAACGCTATCAGCATCGTTGATCATATTTCAGTGTTACTTGTTTCCATCCCAGTGCTGTTACGTACTTTGGAAATTCGAAGTGTACTTGCGATGTTTTAAGTCCTTCGAAACTTCCGATCAACACTGATCCGATTCTCTCGAAACTTGTAGGTATCGAATCAGCAGAGTAAAGGAGATGGAAGTTGATGATTTAATGTAATTATAATTTTAGATAATTAAACATTTCTACCGTTCCGAAGTATGAAAAAAATTGTTTGGAATTAAAACCAATTTTTCTGTTAACCCATTCAAGACGAAGAATTATTTTGAACCGTGTGTGCAATGTGTCTTTTTGGCTAGGCAATGCATTACACGCCCACGTAATCCGTCTCGAATGAGTTAACGAGGATTAGAATCCTTCCTATCACTCTCCGCAATATCCCATAACTTTAACCCATTAGTCCCCAACGTTGTGTAAAGGAAACATTTTTTTTTAATTATTATTTTTCAAATATTTGATTGAACTATTTTACACTAGGTTTTAATTTTTGTTTTGCGAAAATCCCAATGTTGGGATAAAAAAAAAACAATAATAACTTGGAATAAACAGTTTTTTAAAAGCAGTAAAAATATAAAATTGTTGACCTTGGGAACTAATGAGTTAACGTTGAACAATTGAATATAATTAATTAGAAATAATTTAACATCGATACCGTTCCAAAATAAAAAATCATCTCGAACTATTTTTTTCTTATTAGGATTAGAATGCTTCCTACCACCCCCACCTCCACCACCACCACCACCTCCACCCATAATATCATCGTCAAACGCCGTGTCGACGACAACGGGCACGCAAAATCAACAAGATCAACAACAACACCAGTCAGCTGAGACAGCAACGACAACGACAACTACAACAACGGTGGTAACAGGGGAAACGATAACGAGCTCGACGAACGCGAACCCTGGTACGATTCAAACGGCGCTTCCAAATTTAGCGGTGCCCACGCCGTATATTCTGCATCCCGCGATGCAACCACAAACACCGGCACAAACACCAGCCGCACCATGGTGGATTCCTACGGAGGCGGACACCTCAGCAGACATGTACGCGCAATGGTACGATACGTCGTACAAAGCTGCCGCAGCTGCGAGCACGGTCGTGCAAGTGTCCGCGGTCCAACCATCGACCAAGCCGAAGAACAAGTACTATAAGCGTAAGAACGAGTTCATCGATCCTGCACAGGATGCAGGTGATTGTAGATCTTTTTGTTAATCCAAAGTTTCTATGTTGTTTGGTTGTAATTGCGGTGACCGATAAATTTCCGTAACATTTATAACTTCTGTTTATCATAAAGTTAGAATTGGAATCATCAGGTTTCCATGATTTATTTTCTTATTTCTTTTATTGCTTTCAGAGAAAGTTGCCAGTGCTCAAAGGGAGTTGTCGGCGTTAATGAAGCCGCTGAAGTGCGATCTGTGCAACGCGGTGGTAAGATTTCTTCTTTATCTGCTAAACTTCCGTGAAACTCGATGCCCGGCATGTCGTCGACGATGGGGGAGTCGGAATAAAAACGATAGCGCGCGCTTTTTTCAGATGAACTCGACCCTACAAGCGAAATTGCATTACGACGGTAAGCCGCATCAAAAGAAGGTCTCCATGTTCTTGAATCAGAGCGTGAAGAAACAGAAAACGGAGGATGGTCAAGTTAGTAGTACGACCGATTGGCAAAACCGATGCGAAGTAAGTTTTCTATCTTTACTAGGTTGGACTACGTCTGGGTTTAATGATTAAGAATCAATGCTATAAATGTAACGGGTCGTTTAATAAGTTTGTGCCTATTTTTAAATCTACGTCACTCTATTTTTTAAAGTAGTTGTGATAATTTCAAAATTCCATCTTCCCAAAACTTTGTTGATTTATCATGAATAAATGTGTCTGAAATTAACCCAATTTTTAGATCTGCAAGACATGGTTTTCCTCGCAAATCGAAGCTTCGCAACATTACGCAGGCAAGAAACACATAAGAGCAGCCCACGGTGGCCCTCGTTCGAGGTATCGAAATGTCCTGATTCGTTTCGATCGATTTCTCTTCGAAACGTTCAATAGTAGAGTTGGATTATGACGACGTTGAACGTTCCAGGCCGAAGAAGTCGCAGAATCAAAATAAGGAACTCTCTGCGGGCGTGCCTAATCAGTATAACCACATAGACTCTACCGGTCGATTCGGCATTGGCATGGCTTTCCAACCGGATGCACAACTGCCAGGAACACCAACCGTGGTACCCGATGGTGGTAACGTCATGATGTCTCCGCAAGGAGCACCGGCTCCGCTTTACACTCCACCACCGTATCCAACTCCGTTGCGTTGCGATCTCTGCGGTGTCTCTGCTAATCGTCAGGATCAATTGGAGACGCATAAACGTGGTGCCAGGCATTTGAGGATGCTCAGACTCAATGGTTTACCTATCCCTGAACCACGTATGACTGATTTCTTTCTTAATCTTGTTTCTAATCTCTTTCATATCATTTTTATCATTGTTTCTTTCAGTTTCCGAAAATGACAACGCTACCAGCTCCTTGGGACCCATAGATTATTCCATTTACAGAACACCCTCGGGTTAGTATCCTAGTTTTTGTAAATTAAATCAAAAGAAATGTTGGAATAACGATACCATTTCTATTTTTTTTCCAGGACAATATTATTGCGCACCGTGCAATCTGTCGCTGAATTCGGAGAGCACGTTCGCCCAGCACGTCGAGAGTAAGAAACACAAAAACCAATCGAACCCAAAATCACCGTCGAACGCCGTGGTGATATCGAAGAAGGCGAGATTCAAGAAGAAATAAAAAGATCGAGGGTGACAACGTGCCCCGTTCTTTCCTCGTTCTAGGCTATCGTACTTCTTATTCTTCCGTTGATCGCGTTGATCTTTATACGACGCGTTATCGAATGTCGTATCGAAAAGATCGAATCAAACGTTTTAACTTACGAAAAAATAAACTTATCAATAATTCGATATTCGTACGAGCGTAAGAAACACCGTAAGTTTCCTAAACGCTTTTAATCCGTTTTGGTGATAAGGAATTAAATTAAAGATAGAAATTAAACTAAAAACCAATCGTTTAAAGATCGTCGTCGTCTTCACCGATGATGAGAAACGTTAAATACGTTACCTTAGAGGTGGTGGCGGCCATCTTTGAAATTAAATACCGATTAAATCTAAATTAAATTCGCGCCAAGTCGAGCGCTTACTTAGTCGGTACAGCTCGTTACAAGACTCGTTCGGAAGTCTCTCTCGCGAAGGATCGTTCATATTTATTCAATTACAAAACTATTAACGCAAGGAGTCTCGACGGGTTTCGCGAAATCGTCGAGGAACTCCGCGAGCGAGCTCTCTCGCGCGTTTACTCGCGCGAGGCCTACGTGTCACGAGCTACGCGAAATTTATGCGTCGTGCTCGTTCCTCGACCTTCCGATTAAATTTATGACCATGAACGGAGGAGCCTAACACCGAGGAGAGAGTCTCTCTCTCTCTTCCTCTCCTGGCTCTATTAATTACCTCGTAAGGTACACGTATGACGGATCAACCGTTTACCAGAATCCTTTTTACAGTCGTTTCCCTTTACCCGTATACGACGAATATATCATCGAAATCGACTGCTGGTAGAAGGGAATAAAAGAACGTTAAATCGGTGCCGAATTTACGAGCCGCCATATTTATGGTGGATAAAAGCTCGAGATTCCTCGATAGTTTTAATGCTTTACCTGACGAAACCGATTTTGCATAAATTCGTAATATCTTTTTTCCCGCTATGCTTTTATGTCTTGCTTATAATTAAACGTATAATGTTTTTAATATTCAACATATTTTATTATCCTATTTATCTGGAATAAAGATGAATTCACGCAAAATCGAGCTACCGTCATGCGTTATACTTGAATGTAAGATTTCTCAATGTCTAATCACGACCACATTTTTTTGAGATACTTTATCGAAACGAGAAGACGCATTTAGCAATTTCGAAAAGGAAGGCTTATTTTCGTTTTGCTTTTCCATGTTCGGTTCGCTGTTAGAAGAGAGAGAGAGAGAGAGATTAGGATCGTTCTCGCACGAACTTGTAGATCGTTGCTTTATACCTGCGCTTCGGATTTTTATGACCTCCCTGGTTCCACGTTTAGCGTGTTCTCCTCTTTTTATTCCAATCTTCGTCCTCCCACTCCTCCTATTTCTATCTCTCTCTCTCGTTCGCTTTACGTCTCTCCACGACATCCACCGAAATCCCTTTTCCATCTTCTCGTCTACCGCTGCCACTCTTCCTCCACGTTTTGTTTTCTACCTCGATGCTTTACGAAGCCGAGTGCAAGAGACCGTCGCGTTACATTGTAGGCTCGAGATTTAAGAGAACTCGCGGAGAAGTGGTGGAAGGAAGCAAAAAAAAACCGATCGTCTCGAGTGTAAAAGAGAGAAAGTTATCGTTTTCTGTTAAAATACCAACGCCCATGCTTGATTCCACCGTCACCGAGCGTAAATTATCATGGAATACATAAAAATACATGGCGGATATATATTTAAAAGGACAGGCGATGTCGAGAGACCGATCGACACGCGGTTGGGGGACGGAAAACACGAATAACGCGAATAAATGTAAAACGTTTTACGAGGCATTCCCTTTTTCCTCTATTTAATGCCTTCTCCCCCGCGAAATATACATGGAATACCGAGAAAATGTGTTTGAGTATGCGTGGATATTAATTAAAAGCAGACGTCGAATTCGTTAAGCTGCATTTTTACTGGAACAGATACGATATAGGGGAGACCGGGGCTAGTTGTCCCAATTTTAGGTTTTTTGTTTCTACAGATTTCTGTAGCTTATATTTTCGAATTTTTGGGGGACCATCATAAACTTCAACTTCTGTATCTGTATCTAATCTTCAATCCTGATGTATGCATCATGATTTTTGCGAAAATGGACACCACCGCCGATTTCAATGTTTAATGTCCCATTTTAAAGAAGAAAGCATGCAGAATACTATCCCGTTGTCCGTTTTTCGATATCGTTACGGAGTGTTGAAAAATAAATTTTTTAAGTGTCGGAGTTGGGTCGTTTTCAAGAGAAAAATCGCTGTATCTTTCCAACCAGCCATTCTATCGAAACGCGATTTGCATATTCGTAAATTAGAGACTTTCACCTTTCGAACGAGTATTTGATCGGGCAAATTCGAGATACTTCGATTTTTGACAAAAATCCTGACCTATGCATCATGATTTTTGCCAAAATGGTCACCACCGCCGATTTCAATGTTTAATGGCTCATTTTAAAGATAAAATCATGCAGAACAATGTTCCATTGTCCGTTTTTCGATATCGTTAAGCAATGATGAGAAATTAATTTTTTAAGTGTCGAAGTATGGGTCATTTTCAAGCTTTGAACTGCTGTAACTTTTTAACCAGTCATCCTATCGAAACGCGACTTGCATATTCGTAAAGAAGAGACTTTCCTCTTTCGAACGAGTATTTGATCGGGCAAATTCGAGATGCATCGATTTTTTGACAAAAATCCTGATTTATGAATCAAGATTTAGAAAGAAGAAAGCATGCAGAATACTGTCCCGGTGTCCGTTTTTCGATATCGTTTCGGAGTGTCGAAAAATAAATTTTTTAAGTGTCGGAGTATGGGTCGTTTTCAAGAGAAAAAAAAAATTGCTGTAACTTTTTAACCAGTCATCCTATCGAAACGCGACTTGCATATTCGTAAATTAGAGACTTTCCTCTTTCGAACGAGTATTTGATCGGGCAAATTCGAGATGCATCGATTTTTGACAAAAGATACCAAAACTACGACTGGGACAACTTGCCCCTGGGACTTTTAGCCCTGGTCTCCCCTACTTTTTCTTGTCAATTCTTTTTTTTACTACAAAATTTCTCCAACGATCACAGCTTGTATTTATTGTTTCATCATGAAGTAATATTGTTATTACAGTGAGAAGAAGCTTTAACGTCTTGCTTTCCCTTTTCTCTGCAATGATCGCGCGATCGATGTTAATCCCGATGATGAACGTCGGGAGACACCTTTAGAAAAAAAAGCTCGCTCTCAATCTGTCACGCGGCAGCGGATAGTAATGCGCGTAAAAAGTCATTAATCGGTGCCTGGGCTGGGTCGGGACCGTGCGCTCCGAATTTCGCTGGAATTCGTCGTCGATGACTCGAGAGAATTCTTAAGAAGGAACCCTGAAGGAGCTACTAGTAGGAAACTCGCTTCCACCTGCGAGTGGAAGACCGACGCCGTGACGAAAAAATCAATCGATCGATCCCAACCTTCTTTCTTGAGTTCGTTCTTTCCTTCCTTCTTTCTTTTAAGACGATAATTCCAACTGGTGTCGAAGGTTTCACTCGGGAAGATCAAAAATATTATCTACATGTTTCGAAGTAGTATAAACGAGCAACGTTTTGTAACAACGTTTTACAATCTAATCGTGGTAAGTATAAAGTAATATGTTTATTACTTAATCTTGTATACTTCGTATTTAGATAATAAGACATTAATTATATACCGTTATCATTTGAGGTTGAGGAATGATCAGCTGATCATAGCAGTTTTGGTTTTATATACACATTTCTTTTTCACTCACCGTACCGCTGATTACATAATAATATTACTTAAATATAATGTACAACATTCTTGTAAAATTCTTTTCACTATCTACGATATTTAATATTTATCCCAGGAATAAACTTAACCACGCGAAGATCCTCTTCCTTAACACCGGCATCGATCGTACGGATCTATATTAACAAAATACCTATTACGATCGATCGATCCGTTCGGAGAGGCTATGCCCGCGGCGTTACTCGCGATCGCCTTCGATTTACGGACTAATGACGATTATCGATTGAACGTTTAAGCCGATAATCTTCCTTCCTCTTCCGCTTTCTATCGAGCGTGCATGGAGGATGGTACTCGATTAAAGGATTTTTCGAGGACCGAAGATTCTACTTTTCCTGCGATCTAATCCTTAATCCGATTCAGACCACTTTTTTATTATTTCCTCCGAATCTTTTCTATCTTTTTAACACGATTCTTCTCTAGTTTAAATACATTTTTGTATTATATAAATGTTCTTACATATAGGTAATATATAAATGTTCCATATAATAGGATAACTAGTAACGTTATTAACCGATCTTTTTAATTTCCAAATCGTCAGAGAAATCGAAACGAGCGCAAAAGTCACTAAAATGGGTACTCGACTGCCTCAAACGAATCATTACGGTTTTTCGTTTATGGTAGGGTACATACCTACGCGTTCTCTCGCTCGCTTCTAATTTCGCTAACAAACGACTAACCGAGTTAGCGCGGGAACGGTATAAACGCGCATAAAACGGGGGAACGAACATAGCAGCAGCGGCCTCTTTTGTCTCGTGAATTCCATTGTCCCGAGGAAGGAAAAAGAAAGAGAGAGTAGGAAAGACAAAGTTCGTTCGAAATAGCCATACAGCCGATTTCTTTTTTCTATTCGTCGTTTGTACGAACGAGCCGGACGACGAGTTTCTCGGACAAATTCGTACAATTATTTCTCGATTAGGGTGAATCGCGCCGTTCCGAAGACGAGATTAGCTCGGCCGGCTGTATCAACGACCGACCGTGTGTGCGAGAACATGCGCGTAAGCCCTCGTGTTCCGCGAGCCGGCTAATTGCGGAAGTTTCCTCGACAATTTCGGTATTAATAAAGTTTTTTACGCCTCGCCGAAGGGAACGAGGTGAGAGCAACCAGGACAGATAGATCATGATGGAATGAGGTAGAAAAGGAGAGAAGAACCTGCCTCGATATTGTCGCCGTTTTTGCCGAGTCTTCGGAAAGGCCACGAATTGTTTGGCCAACGGAAATGTTGTCTCGAAACAGGTGACCCTTATATAACACGTTGGTTGGCTCCAAGAAATGATATATAAAAACTGGGCTATTTACCAAAAATTAATAAAATTACAACGATCTCGCGTTCCACAAATTTACACGGTATTACAGTGTTGTGTAAATGCATATAAATGCATGTATATCTCTAAATTTATAAAATTAAGAAAATAGGCAACGATATTTTTTTTGTTTTTCATAACGCTCTTCGTATTTAATAGTCTTGTCACCTGTCGTGTCGTACGAGAGTCTTCTTGAATCCCTCTAACCCTGTTAGAGCAAAAGCATGTTCCGGAGTGACCACAGCCCTTCCTTCACCGAACGGAAGGACGTCTAATCATTTTTTTCCTACGACCCTCTCGACCCCTCTTCTTTTTATCCGGCCGAACTAACATCGAGATCGTTCGATTATTTTGGTGGACTATCTTACCTCGATCTAATCGTGACGAGTAATAAGCCTCCCCCCACCACCACTTTTACAAAGGTATATAACCTACGAGGAAAGTATACGTTCTGCACGTTCGGTTCATCGTGGTGGGCCCGAAAACGTGTTGTAGGAGCATAGGTACGCGTAACTCATCGTAATCGATGAAACTCTCGTAATTATAGTATATACACGGAGAGTAGGTACACGTATATACCTTCTGTATATATGTAAAGAGTAGAAGAGAGAGCAGGTGCGACTTCAGGCTGGAGTCAAACTTGTAATACTTAGCGGAATCTTGATAGACCACGAAAATATCTATGAAATACGTACGTGCACGGGGTGCGGCTATTAAGAATATTGAGTACACTAAACGGTTAGACTATTAAATATATATTAGAACTATCAAAGCTGTTAACCCCTTAATTGAGGAATTTTATTTTGGAAATGTCTATTCGCATTCCTTATTAAAATCAATGCTGTTAAAGAGTTATACATTTACTTAGTTTATCGATTATTTATTTAGTTATTTGAAGTTCTATTGTTTCGATATCGATCGAGTTTTAGATGGATATAATTAAATCGATATTTCCAATAGATAGATAGAAGTTGCAACAATTGAGAAATTAGAAATTAAGAAATTGAAAAGTTTTCTTTTTTTTCCATTTAACTAAACAGCCACAGTAACACGTAGCCAGGTACACCAACTGTATAATATTAATAATTTTTCTGTTAATCATTCAATCGTAAATTATAACATTGTTACGATTATACATCACTACTGTAGGTAAACGTTCATCGATGATCTTCTTTCGAGATACCGCAGGAAGGAAGGAAGTTTTTTTTTTTTTTTTTTATCAATGGCACTGGTTCCACTTGACTCGGCTACGGAAGAGAAGAACAAGAAGAAGGAAGGAAGATCGTCGGGAATAAAAAGCGATCATCAAAAACAGTCGCCATCTCGGATAGAGTAGCAGAGGGGTGGGGAGCGATGGTAGGGGGACGGCTGACCTTGCAGCTCTCCTCCACCTCGGGGCCACCAATGTAGACCGAGACGAGAAAATAGAAAATCGTGGTGTGCTCCTAAATGCGGGCGGTGTGATGTCATGCGGAAATAGCCGGTGCCGACGCGACGGTGCCGTGTCGGCGTGCGAAGGAAAAGAAGAAGGGAAGTAGGGGAGGGAGGAGAACCGGAGGATCTCGATCGTTCAGCCGATTATCTTCTATGCGAAAGCTGAGACTGAACGGACGAGTTGGAGAGTAGGAGAGAGAGAAAAAGAGATCTTCTATGTTCATGAAGGTATCGAACAAAAATAATAACAATCTAATTATTGCAATGTTATGACTGTATTGAACAAAATATAACAATTAAATATAAAAAGAATAAGAAAGTATCTACTTTGTGATTAATGTATTCGTTTATTGGATATTATAAATTCATTCCAATATTATAAATATGTATACAGAAAGTAAAAGTTGGAATATTTAGAAAAACGTAGCACGAAATTTTCCAAAGATAATTCGTCAAGGTTCATCAACGTGTCCCATTCCTCTATTGATGCAACCCCACGATAGCGAACGATCAGTCGCGTTATCCACGATTTTTCCGACCTATCCGTTCCAATTACTTACTAATTTATTATTTCCGGTGGCGGCTGCCCGAGGTATCGACAATTGACGGTGAGAGATCGTTTGAATCGTGCGACTACGATCACCGTACGCTCGATCATACATAAATTCTCTTTTTTCGTCTCGTAAAATAAATTGTTAAAGACCGACGTACCTTATACTCTTGTATTCTTTTTAAGACGAACGTTAATATTTGCTTAAAGGTGAAAATCCCATTCGAATGAAAGATCTTTTCTTTTTCCCAGCATTTGCAAAGTTTGCGAGAACTCGTGGAAACAAAATGCCGTTTATCGCGTACGCGCGAGTATCGCGAATACAAAACGCGAAGCGTGTCTCTTAATGTGTTCGAAAGAGAAAGTAACGACGCGTGTGTTCCACAGGATCCATCCTCGTCGTCCGTGAACACATTCCAAGGCTTATAAAGATCATTCCCCGTAAATGTGAATGCGCGCGCGCGTGCGTTCAGACGGAGATGCGATCTTTGCAGGACTGTGCGAGAAAACGAAATTAAACGGGGAAACCGGACGTCGTGAGAGAGCGAACGTCTTTCGTCTGGTAGGTTGATGTATTTACCGTGTGTAAGTCATTTTAAATGATACCCAACGATGAGATCAAAATATTCATGATTTAAGGGATTTTACCAGAAATTCGGATGAAAAAGTACCACATTTTTAATGACTTATAATTAAAGTCGTAATTATTTAGATCTTTTTAATTATTCGAAAATAGGAAAATATTTTACTTATAATTTTCTTTCAATTTGTATAATAATAAATATGACAATTATCGGAACCTCGCTTCTAGAATTAATTGTATCCTATTTCAAAACACCGAATTTACTACAATTTTGTGTACATATAAAAAATTAAGATAATATTACAAAAAAAAAGGTAAAAAAAATCTGAATAAAAAGAATAACCCCTTGCCGTACTATTTAGCTAAGCAAAATCCGGGCTGAAACATATCACTAAACGAGTTAGAATGAAAAAAAGTGACACGTACTAAATAATAGAATACAAATAAAAGCGTTAAAACTATAGTTCGTAGATAAACAATACCAAAATAAAAATGACATCCTTCTTACTACATTACATCCCATCCACTTTACTTTTGCCCCTAAATCGTTATCACGAGTCAGACTCGTAAAAATACAGCAAGGAGTTAAGAGCTTTGTTACGTATCGCTTTAATTGCCCCGGAAAAAATGTAATCATTCCAAAGAAGATGCCGTGTTATACGAGGGTTAAACCTCTTGCCGTTTCCATCGAGACCGAATCGATCGGAAAAGCTAGAGACGGTACCATCGGTGTGTGTATCTCTTTTGCAGCATCCGCTCTCGAGTCGTCACTTAAGGATCCTAATCCGATTTCACGGTATCGGCCGAGGAAGGTTCCCGCGCGAGTACGTCGCGCGCGACAGGAATAACAAATTGTTTCGTCGAAAGTTTACAGACTTTGCGAGCCTTCGTAGAGTAGATATTTCAAACGATTCGATAAAACGATTTCAAAGTTTTCGTAACGGGGTTCGAGAGTAGGACTACTCGTCCTGTTGGAGTATCTATCGCTTCCTGCGATGTTTATGAAAACGGTAAACTAACTTATTTAATACGTATCATCGCTTTAACGCCGTAGACGTTAATAGATATTTACGAGTCGAGACGTAAGCAACGTTCTGCAAGTTTTACATCGATCGTAAAATGTTCATGTTAAATTTAACAAGCAAGAAAAAAAGAGCGAGAAAAATTTCGTGAGAAACGTGCAACGACGCTCGCCAGAGAAATAACTTTATTACGGCGGTTTTCAATTAGCACGATTAACGAGCGAAAAAACGACTCCTAGCGACGACGGCACGACGTCCATCAAGTTTATCGACTATCGTTTCGTTAGCGTGCTAGAACAAATGAAAAGAGAGAGAGGGGGATTCGCGATTCTCCTCTCTACGATCTACAGCGATCAAATGCAAATTTCGGTACGTATTCGTTACGGGCGTTAATCCGTGCATTTGTCTCGTAATTAATCGCGCGAGATCGTAAACAATGCTCGGTCATTAATCTCTCACGATTCTTATATGAAAATTGTAAACGAGAGAATCTTTATACGTTAATGCCAAAAATTCATTTTGATTCTCTGGAAAGATTGAAAAATTAATCGTGTTACGTTTAAACGCAATTACCGTAATTATATAAAAAATATACCAAAACGACGAGTTACATCGAAACGCTATTACCACGATTATAAAATATGTAACTCTTCGATCATCGCGTATTTATAAAAATCGATAGTAGATATAAACAATAAAAAAAGAAAGAGAGACGTCGTTCCTCGGACGAGCGGTGCGCCGCGGGCGAAAGTCACCAGGAATTCAAGTCCGATAGGTTCGAGTCGATGGGAAGGAGAGAGGGAGATAGTAGATGGAACGAGAAAGATAAACGAAAGAGAGGGAACGATGTCACGGCGGTGCGCGACGGCGCGCATGCGCGCGACTTACACTTGACAGGCTCAAAAAATCAATGAACTCGCGGCGGTGGTATCACGAGCGTTGACGACGTTTTTTTTTTAAAAAAAAAACAAGTAAAAATTATGAGTAAAAAACGAACATAAAAAGGAATCCCTAAGGAACCAATCGTCGATAGAACCAGTAGAAAAAAAAACCGATCACAAAATCTCGTACGATCCAAAGGTGTCTCCCGTTGGGTTGTGCATCGAGATCGCGAGTCGAAGAAGAGAAATGATGGTGGGGGTAGAGAGACGAGACTCAAGGTAGTGGGGATAAAGCATAGGAAAATGGAGGACGACTGGAAAGAGAGGGTGCAGCCCGGGTGGTGGCGCTAGCGTAAGATGGCCGAATAGCGGTACGACGGAAAGCAGCCGGGCGACCTCTTCGTTCGGCGCTTCGGCCTGTGGCTTCGACTAGTGGTGGTGGTGGTGGTAGTGGTGTTGATGCTGGTGGTGGCGGGTCCGGCTGGCCTCGGCTACTCTCGTCGATTCAGTTCGTGTCCTCTCGCTGCGCACGGCGGACGTGTCTCTCGGTGAACGCGCAGCACGCATATTTTATATATACCTCTCTATACATATATATTATAGACTCTGTGCGACACCCTCGGACTCCCACCACCGAGTTTCGTTTTGATAAAAGAGACACGAGTACAGGGTTGTTGTTTCATTCGAGAAGATTTTCGAAAACAAAGACGTACGATAAGTGAGATTGCGAAGCCGGTACGTAATAACGGAAAAAAAAAAAAAAAAAACGTGCCTAGATAAGAATATTTAAGGTGAGGAAAGAAAGGTCGCCCTTTTCGGTGAGATATCGTCTTAAGAGAGAGAGACCAACGGCACTAGGTTATATCCCGTTTTCTTCGTAGGTGAAACCGTGAACGAAAAGCGGCACTGTGTGAAAGTGAACGAAGAAGGTGAAGATCGAAGTGTTTGCGCGATTCTCGGAAGGGTGCTCGATCTCTCGCGCGTGTCCACCTATCTCTCTCTATCTCTTTCTTCAGGTTTTCTCGCGTTAGCCGCGAGTGCCGCGAGTTAAAATGGCGCTCGTCCGCGAGACCGCTTTTCCGTACGGCAACATCGTATTCGAGCAATCGCGTGCTTCGTTTCGACCTTGTGAAACGTACTGAAAGTTTTAAGATTCATTTCCCACCTTTTTTTTTTAATAAGTGCAACGAAGAGAAACAACAGAGAAGAGGATAAAGAAGAAGAAACTTTTCTCTCTTAGGCTCGTCCTTTCGTTCTCCTTGCGCGCCACCGCGTCCTGTTCCTTCTATATACTCTCTTCTCTTTCCTTTTACTCTCTCCTTTCCTCTCCTCTCGAGGGGCCAGCGCGCCCCGTCGGAGCCAGCCGGCTCGAGCGGCATTCCGCGAATCGCGAACCCGACCGCCTGTCCTCAAGACGGCAGCCCGAGAAAACGACTTTGCTTCGTTCCTTCGATACCACCTTCGAACAAACACCTTTTCCTACTTTTTCACCAATCATCCAACGATCTGAGTAATTGTAAACCCAAACATCGTTTCACCACGTTGCAGAGGATTCGCTAGGATACAGGTGAGTTCATATTCGTTATTTCTATTTCATTATCATTTGAAAACAAGCTGATAGGTATTCATCTTTTTATTTACTTGCTACCTTTTTTTTTTTTTAAGGATTTTAGTAACACAATTATTGTTTTGGGTTACGTAGTGTATCAATGTTCTAGAATACGAAAAGTGAATAGGTTCAAGTTCGTTCGAGACCATATCTCGAATACATTTATCCACTTCTCCATTACATTCTCGCGATTCTTGCACTCGTGTGCCCAGGAATCGTTTCTTACCGACCGAACGCGAAATTAATCCCCCTCTTATGAATCCGCTCTAGGGAAAAACCGGTTTAGTTCCATCGCTTTAGTTCTCTTGGTTTAAAAGAGACTAGTCGAATTCGTAACATCGTTCGTGGTTATGTTTAATTAAAAACTTGCAATTTTTTATATAAAGATCATTTTTTTTAGAGGGAATTTCGAATGTCAAACAAACGTCACGCATCGTAGTTTACCTAAAGTATTTATTCCGATTTGTACATAACCTTATCGGAACAAAGTATCTTGACTTAGGTTAACGCGTTTCGTAATTTTTCTAATATCTTCGTTCAACTTCACTTACGAAATCTCATTTTCGTCACGATTTATACCACGCCGTAAGATTTACGATATACCTACGACCGTCCCGTATTGCGAGTTTGATAGATCCTCACGGACAGTCCAGATTACGTTACGCGTGATATAGGGGAAATATAAAAGGGAAATAATAGCACTTCGATATATCGAGAAACGATCGCGAGGTGATCGTATCATCGAATGACTTTATGATACTTGGGGGGATCGTAAGAATCGATAGGTTTATTCCATCAATTTAATCTTATTAACGGGAACATATACTTGTTAATTTCATACATATTTCTAAAACCATTTTATTTAGGCTGGGAAAAAATTTGTTCAAAAGCTTGAGAAAAAAACTAATGAGCGTCGAGTGTGGCTCGACGTATGAATCGTTCTTGTCGAGTCACACTCGACACCGTGTGGTAAACCTACAGACGTCAAGTGTATTATATTTATTATCGTTAATAGAGAAATTAGTAATAATAATAATAGAGAATTCTAACCTTAATATGAACTAGACTTTTTTTTTTATAAAAAACTGTTACCATTTCGTAACCTCAAAAATATTTGATAACAATTCTAAAAATGTGAAAGCAATGTGTTACATAGAACTATTCGTGCAAAGAGTACCGTTTCGGAACGTTCTATGACCAAGGGAATCGCGATGAAAGTCTGGTTTTGTTCGCACAGGTCGATCGATGGACACGCGTTTCTCATCGTTTCGACGACCGATTCTCCATAGTGCGGTATCGTAATTAGCGCGGATTCAGCACGAATCTCTCGTTGTTTCTCGCCATAACGTATAGCCGCACGTTTATTCCTGCTGGTGTATTCGCGGTAGTTTCGAACTGAACGTGAAAATATCGAATATTTTTTCATTTTCTCTTGGTACCTGTCGTGCGCGGTACGATACCTCGCGATACGGTCGTTAAGAGATAAAGAGAGCGAAAGAGAATTTTTGAACGAAGCTCGATTCTCTTTAATATTTCCAATGTTTTTTTTGTTCCTCTTTTATAAATCATTTGATAAAAGTAAAATTGTTGTCATGATATCCAAATGGAATTCGACAGAATTGCAAAAAAAAAAAACGGGAGCAGAATGTTAGCATTCCTTTTTATTATTTCAATGTTCTCGTTGCCTGTTTAAAAAAAGTTCGATTCTCTTTAATATTTCCAATGTTTTTTTTCCTCTTTTATAAATCATTTGATAAAAGTAAAATTGTTGTCATGATATCCAAATGGAACTCGACAGAATTGCAAAAAAAAAAAACGGGAGCAGAATGTTAGCATTCCTTTTTATTATTTCGGTGTTCTCGTTACCTGTTTAAAAAAATTTGCAAAGGTCTCCCGCATTTCCGCGAGGGTATTCTTCTCGGAATTCCTCATTCGAAAGTTGGACTAGCGAAAAAAAAGGCGAAACAGGCTCGCGTCAGCGGTACTTTTTCTCTCTTTTGGCAAATACGAGGGGATTCAAAGCGTAGAGTGCGCTCTTCCGTTAAAACGCGGTCCATATTTCGGATTCCCTGCCGTCGACAAAAATCAGTTTTGTCTTGCTAGCGCGGGAAATTTATTTTCCTGGGAATTACGAGCGTCGATTCGATGGTACAAATAAATTTTACCCGTTCGGACGTCGTTCGCGTGTCCGAGAGGTGGAAGGAGGACTCACGAAATACGAGTATACGTGTTAGCGTATTACGGTTACCTGTGTACGCTGTTACACGCAAAAATATTGAGACACGACCATCGCGAATTTGTTGTACTATAAAACTCATAAGTTTCCTTTCCCTTACGTAAATCAGGATTTATCGAGCAGCAGGTAGCAAAATAAGTAAAGAAAAGAATGAACGGACGGAAGGAAGAAATAATTCAAGATAGAAAAGAACTAGCGAAACGTTTAGACCCAAACGTAAGCGTGAATTTTGTTGTAGGTCTTAAGACGAGTTTAGTCCGGAAATCGCATTTATTTCAAAATTCTAGACAGGTGTTGCTTCTAATCCCGGTAATATCGAGTAAAAATAAGAAAAGGGACGATATTTTATTAGCGAGCAAAAAAAGAAGGATCGAAAGCTTGGCAGGAATCATGTAGAAAACGTTTCTAGGATCTTGTTCTATGATCGGTATGCTCGCACGAGTTCAACACTCGGAACAGCCTGTAGGTGAGTCGTCGGTGTTGGCTCTTTGTGCAAATATTTTGCGCGGGCAAACACTCGCAATGACGGATCATATCCCCCTCGTCATCGTCGTCCGTTGGAGACACCAAGGCGGCCATGTTACACCGGCAACGGGATTTTCTTCCTTCGTGAACTTTGCGCGTAATCCTCGGAAGACCTTCGAACGTTTCGAAAGACGCGTCAAAGATCAACTTGGTCCGAGAGCTTTCCGCGTTGTTAGGATTTTCTGTCAAGTACTACGTTAGTCAAAGTCGTAGATATTACAACTATTGTAACAGATTTTGTCAAAAAATATGATATCATTAGCAAAGGAGAAATGTTTGTCAACGTTTTTTGATTGGAAATTCTTGGATGAATTCCCTCAATTTTTACGGTCCAGCGATTAATAATGACTCACTCGATCCATCCGAGGTTAAAAAATTCCTTCTCCGGTTAGTCACTTTCCACGTACTCATCTTTAAAAGAGATATTAACACCTGATCGTATTAAGGGACTCTCTTCTTGAGAACAGCTTATCGTTTTATGAACGATAGGTATTTTTAGGGACCTTCCATTAGAGTGCAGCCGAAGAATTTTGCTCGAAAGCAACGTGATTCTCGACGCAACGTTTCTTAAGATCTAATTTTAGGCGAGTATACTTTCAGAAAATGAATTTTTCTTACAACAGTCACGCTTGGAACCAACCACGTTAAGGGTTTACACCGAACAACATCGTAGGGCAAACCGATCGCTATCGCCTTCGTCAATGACGGTTCCCCGAGCTAGCCTCAGGTAGAGTGCTAACTTTATGACGGGTGGTCGGCTTAAAAAAAAAGAAAAGGAAGAAAAGGGGCAGCAACCCCTCCGTTTTTCTACCTGTTGGCATACAGGTAGCGTGTGCTCCTGTGTCGCACGGACAGTTTACTTAAGTTCGGTTTGCGTAGCTCGTCACGTTCCGTACCGGACGTGAAGGAATCGTCGAAACGCTACTTTTCCTCTGCCCTGCTAGAGCCACGGAATCTCATTAATTTTTTATTCACCGACCCTTTCGCTTTTTTTCACCACCGAGTACCACCGCAATATGGACGATGAGAGTGGAGATATCGTCGCCCATAATTTCTCTTGTTTATCGCAATTCTTTCGAGACTCGTAATCGATGATGAGTATGGTCGTATAACGTGAATTTTAACATGGTGACTACATAAGAAAACCGAACTTTATGCATACAAATATTAGCCGAAAATAATAGGATGTTAGTTTTCAATATGTACCAAAATGGCATCGGTACTTGTCCCATTTTCTAACATTTTTTATGTCATGTATAGATTCGAAAATATTAACTTGCTAACTTAACTCGTTCTTTTGATGCTAAATTCACGTCAGTACAAAAGAGAATGTAGCGACCCTGGTGGTGAAAAAAGTAAACCTTAATCGTGCATTTTTCGAGCCAAATTCTCTCATTTGAGTTCGGACTCTTTATTTTTATTTATTTGCTTTAATTCTTCGTCGATTCTCTAGATTTTGTTATTAAAATTTTATTCCTCTTCTCGATTCTCTCTTTTTTTTTTTTAGTCCATGTTGGAAAACGTCACAAAGGAACGGGAGACGATAACGTTTGCGAATGGACGCGATGAAAAAGCGTATCGGCTCGCGTGAAAGAGTACCCACCACCGTCGCTTCGACGCGTTGATCTTTCATCGAGTCCTCTGTGTGTGATTCGATTACGCGCGGCCTTTCTATGTGGATTCTCTCTATCGTGCTAGCGCAAAGATCGAAAGTGTCCCTTTTACACAAAGGAACGGCTTCGATTATGACGTAACAGAGCATTACGATCGAGAAGAATTTGCGGTTACTCGCTTTAGAAAAAAAAGGTTGGCTTTTATATCTAGTATTTGACTTACGCGTACACCCATCTCTCAATAAGTTCCTCGAAAAATTGTGCAAGCTTAAAACGAGATGGAATTCATTAAAAGTGAATGGTAGGATATCATAATTAAAAATACAGAACTACCTTTTTGTTTGACTATTATTAACATTTACTTAGACGTTTTACCGCACATTTAGGTACTTTCATTTGCGATTGAAGTTTGTGAAAAGCGTACTTTTAATTGAGCTTTTACGAAGAGTGCGTTTATTAATATCTATATTCTCTTAATTTATAACTGATATAATGCAAAACAAATGAAATAAAAAAATAATTTGCTTTAATTTAAAAATCGAGAGATGAGTCTAGCGTAGCTTTTATATAATTATTTTGATACTGTTTGGGAACTGAAACTCAATGGATTCTTTATCACTTTATTAGCCCAGATTCTGACATTTAGCCAAAGCTTCTACTTTTTGATGTTAAAGATTTTTGACCTTTTTCTCGACCTAAATGTTCTATTATTACAGATATTTTAACGTATATCTATACCAGAACATAATTTTCTTTTCCAAAAAAAAGTTAAAATCTCTAAACTTCCATGCATCAAATCCTTCGTTTCAAAGTCTCTTCTTCGTAGTCTGTTGAAACCTCTAGACGTGAGAACGCGGATCCTAGACGTTTGTCTCCGCTATCCTCTCCTAGGATCTGCTTGATAATCGTCGAACCGTTAGACCAAAATGATCGTGGCTAAGCAAAGATGGTTGCCCGTGTCTCTCTCTTACACACACAACACATTTTCTTTCGTTCCATCTAGCAAAGGTACGCGTTACCGAGAAGCAATCTCGCGATCGGTGTGCCGAGTATTCGAGCAATTAATTATGATTACTGGTATTATCCTAGAGGACGAAGTCACCTAGCCAGCTGTAATTGCATCGTGAAAGTGTTACAAAACGATTCGCGTCGTCCCGTTTCTCCGTTCATTTGTACTCTCCACTTTCCGTCATTCGTTGGGTTAGAAACGATCGAGAAGAGATGCCACCAACCGTTGTAGAAATAGTGAAAGTAGTGCAGAAGAAACGAGTGAGGAGTCTAGCATCGTCTAAACACTTCTAAACACTTGAAAACACTCTGGAGATCGCGACCACCTGGTCCGTACTTTTACTCGAAAAACTCGTGACGGTAAAGAGCGCATGGATTCGCGAGGGAAAAGGTATATAAGGGAGGAGGGTGGTTATGGGAGGGAGGGAGAGAAGTAAAAGAAAAAAAGAAAAAGGGTATTGGATTCTGGCTTTCAGTGGAAGAGGCGCCGCTCTGGCCTCGTTTTTTTCCGGAAAGAGAAAAAACCTTTAACCCCGGCTTCGCGTGTCTCTCTCTCTTATTCTGCTCTCTTCTCGCGAACGTACAAAGCGCACCTGTGTGTCAAAGGCTTCGGCGACTTCGATGCTCGCCACCGAAAAGAGAGATGAGCGAAGTAGATGCGCGTTTCCAGACCATCCCGATATATACGTAGGTATACGTGTATACGTTTCTTCCTATACTATGAACGCGCGTGTCTCTATCTATAGGTATACGATGAGAGAGAGAGAGTATATATGATGCTCTCTTCGTCCATCGTCGTTGTCCTCCTCGCCATCGTGGTCGTCGTCGTCGTCGTTCGAAACGAGTTTTTAGTCGAACGGATCGCTGCCGAACGCGGTGGACCGTGCTGCGCGGGGAGAATCGCGCTTCGAATATTTCCACTCTGTACCTTTGGGATAGGTATATAGTGGGATGGATAAAATCGAGAGAGCTTTTCAAAAAAAATTTCTTTCGAACGATTACAGAGTTTTCTCGAACTTGAATGATTCTGCGGAATTATGAACAACTTTTCGTTATTTCGATATTAATTATGAAAATTTTAGACAACTTTTATAGAATAAAACCAATTTCGACGATTGATGGGGAAAAAAGGACGCTCTGCCAACTGCATAAATATAAGTAAAAAGTTATTGAGATATTTATGCTGTCTGTCCGTCTGTCGGTTTGTTCCACAAAGACTTTGAAGTTACTAAACAGATTTAAATACATTTTTTTTTTATATTGTCAAGCATTTCTTAGCATAGGTTTTAAAACCATAGAGTTATGTATCTTTATATTAGGAGCATTCGATCTAACCTTCAACTGCAGCTTATTAGTACTAATGAGAGATGTATAATAATAATATTATAATTAGTAATAATGATATTATATAATACAATGCATCCAAACTTTCACCAGGTCGAACCCTCACCTCAACTATACACTAGTTTTTTTAATAAAAAACAAACTAGTGCATTCCCATAATACGGTAAAGCTGATCGATACGAGAACGCATTTTATCGCGTTTCCGTTAAAAGATCGTAGCCAAGAAAAAAAAAAAAAAAGATGAGAAGAAACTGGAATTCTTCCGGGAGCCTCAAAATTCGGGGCGCATCGGTCAGCTTTATCGACCGTTCCAAATCTCGAGAACTCTTTCTCTCTCTCAGTCTTCTCCCTTGAGAAGAAGGAAGACAAGCTCCTCCGCTTTCTGCTTCCGCGCTAATCTCGACGGTCCATCTAGCATCTAGGGTTACCTGCTTTCCGCACCTACACGCATTTACGCTAACGTCCCACTCGTCCTCGCGTTCTTGCCATATTATTATATTACCGGCAAGGTCACGTCTTGACCCCCCTTCATGCCAAGAGATACCAGAAGAGATAACGTTCCATGGATGACGATAAGATCGTCACTCTCGACGCGAAATTCGATTTTCGGATACTACTGCTCTTCTCTCTCTCTCATTCTTTTATCTCTTCTTTTATCTACGACCAAGCGAGATTCTTTTCGACGTTCACTGATTTATCGTTGGTCTTTTAACGAGACACGATCCTACGATTTCGGCAATTTTATGGCTCACCATCTTTCTCTCACACTTTTTTTTCTCTTAAGAATCACGTTACGCAAGTTCACGGATTGGACGGATAATTATACGAGCTTTGAAAAATGATTATTATGATCGTTAATGATTATTCTTAAGCTTCTCGTCCATTAGCCGTAGTCCCTTCCGTAATACTCGCGTTTAAAAACTACAACTTGGACAAAATTTATGAATAATCAAATGAAAAACCAAGTTGCAAAAGTCCCTAAGTCCCACTTAAGGACTTTTTTATCTCATACCTTTTCTATCTGAAGTATGACATGTTCTACGCGTTGATGATATCAGATAAAACAGTAAAAAAGTAGACTTAAGGACTTTTGCACAAAATTCATTATTAATAATCTTAATTCTCAAGATCGGATTCCCATAAGTCGAACCAAAGACGAAGTATACAAAAATGTGCTGTTCATTTTTATTTCGTATATAACGTACCGCGTGTGATTCTTTGATGCAAACGAGAAAGGAGGGAAATGCATGGATCACGGAGGAAGGAAGAACTCGTTTTCTAGCTTCGTACTCGCCGGAAGGAGGAATTTCAATTTGCGCGTCGCGTCTCGTCGCGTCGCGTGAGTAAGAGAAGGACAACGATATAGCCGAGAGTCGTTTACGCACGCATAGAAATTCCTCGAATCGTTTTCGGTCTGGACGTAGACGAAGGCCGATCGATAACCGCCGTGACTGCATCGAGAGACGATCATCTCGAGACGAGACACCTGTTCGATCTTATTAACCCCCTTCAGGGACACCGACAAACGTATGGGAAAAGTTCTAAATATTTCTACAATATTTCTTTCTTTGATAATGTTTTTAATATTTTTTAGAATTTATAATTTATTCTTGAGAGATTATCAAATAATCAATTTTGTTTCTATTTTTATCGTCGATAGAACGATAAGTAGGCATAGGGATAAACATTTTTTGTTTCTTCTCGGAATCATCAATTTGATATCTAATCGTCGATTCGTTGGAAAGAAACGTTTAATTTATTAGAAAATGGTATGGTAGATCGTAGAAGACATCGATTGGAAGGACAACGGGATTATTAGTCTCGAGACTCGTACGTACGCGTCGCGAGGATTTTCTTCGATTTAGCGACAGTACGGGGTGAAAGGTCTCGCGACCCACTTATCTATCGAGCGTTCTTGCACTCTCGAGAAGAAAAACTTATCGTACGGCACTCGACTCGTCTTCTATATTTAGTCGCGGATATCGAAGGAGATAGTAGGTACATAGACGTAACACTGTAACGTCGATTTCACTCGAAATATCTCTCTATGATCGCTCGCGATTAGGATTACTATCGAAGCTATCCTTCCGTGTTTTCTAATCTCTTTGATTCCATCTAATCGGTCATCGTTCGATTCTATCGTTAATCCTTACACCGATGCTATTTTCTAATCTTTTATCCGAATCAGGGAGTACCTGCGATACCTTTGGAGAATTAGAAAAAAAAAATATGATTAGAAACCATGTTAGACAATTTTATTAATAAGACATTTCGAAATAACTTTGACCATTCGCTTTTTATACTAAAGTTTCGATCGACGATTCCTCTAATCGCATCTCCAAAGCTAACTTTTTTTCCACGCACGAGAATCATAGGGGAGACGACGATTATCTCGGAACCGAGGTGCCGATGAGACTTAAAATATATTTATTCGACGGAGGGGGGGATTAGAGTCTAGAAAAAAGGGAGATCGTAATCGACGATGCGTAAACGTCGTTCGTCGTACGGTATTTAGCTTAAGTATCGACTATGAACGGACGATGCTCGACGTCTACCATCCTCCTTCCGCTCATGAATTTTTCCGATGTGTTAAACTACCAGGAACCATTGTGATCGGTCACGTGCCAAAGAATTCGGACTTAACGATTGGCACGCGTGTGCTTCGACCCTCTTCTTCCTAACGACGATCGAGACATCCAAGTCGATTTGGCGGATCGACCTATCTCTCTCGTCGTTTCTCTTTCATCGTGCGATAAAAGAGACTAGGCCTCGTTAAATCCCCGTCTTTTGAACAGTCGGTTTGATCTGTTACGCGTTATCGCGACAATGGGTAGATAAAGAGAGTTAGAAAAATGATCGAGGGATTTAAGTATCGGAGATGAGTTAAGTCCTTCGTCGTTATCGGGACGTGCGAGTGATCGTTTCTTGTTTTTAACTTGACGCGTGGAAATCACGTGGATTTAAATGTTAAATAAGGCAAGTTTCGTGTAACGTGATCTGGGTATAGCGTGGGACTAGTTCTTTGCGATACATTTTCAAATCTATATTATTTTATTAACAATTTTTATATATATTGCCATGGGAGTCACTCGATTTGTCATAGCGTACTTAACCTTTAAACCACAACGCGTGGGTGGACCCTCGAGGGAAAATGTTGTAGTTTATTACCTCCACTTTTTTATTTTATTTATCGTTACCAAAGTGAATCATTATATTCTTTGATGTTTCTTAAATGTAGGTATAAAAAAAAAGTTCTTAAACTTAGTATTATTATTAAGGAAATTCACATTACAGTTGTGAGGTTAGTTTATTAGTAGGTATTTATCAGTATTTACGAAAAAAAAGTGTGATTTTTAATATAAAAAATACAGTTTAGTCTCTAAATAATATCTTATATATAAAATATATAAAAGAAAGACCAAGGTAATTATACGTAAATATATCGAGAGTATCAGCGAGCTATCTTATAATTCGTTGGGGTAGGAATTGAAATAACGAAGGTGGCTCGACGAATTACCAAGGACAATGGCGATAATTGGTAGGATTTGATTCGCACGCAATTTTGTGAAGGCTCGCGTTCATATACCTACATGCATATATCTATATAATACCCATAGAGAGAGCGTGGGTTGGCTCGGGACCGACAGAAGAGAGAGAGAACGACGTGGACGGATTTCGGCTTTATTTTTCTCCTTGACACGGGGGCCTGGTGAATAGAGGATTCGCCTTATTCGCTGCTCGAGTTTCATGGGAATCTGGCCAATGGCGGTGGAACACCGCCGTCGTCGTGCACCTTTCGCGGCGGCGATCGGTGTCCCGGTTCGCGATGTGCGCCCGCGCGCGGTACGATAGAGAAAGAGAGAGCACGCACATCGACCTTTTTCCCTTTTCATCGGAGGGTCCATTTTTTTGGGAAGTGGGCGTACCTCTTTCCGGTTTTCGCTCCATTGTGTTCCGCCCTGTGTCTGCTTCTTCTTCTTCTTCTCCTCTTCTTCCTCCTCCGCGTCTCTCCTTTCTCTTGTTGCACTCCCGAAGAATGCAGCGGGTTGTGCGCGCGACCGCACGCACGCATACCTGTCGCCATACGTTCCCTAACCTTACTTTTTTATTATTATAATTATTATTAACGTTAAACTTAACCAGTTAAGCTGTTTGACGTGTATACGCGTCAAAATCTCTATTACGGTGCGTTCGACGTGTATACTCGTTGTGACGAATATACAATTGCCATTAAGTATGAAAACTCGAAATAAGTATTATTTTTTTATTTTTCAGAAATAAATTGTTAAGTTTTTATTAATTAACAATATAGTTCTTCCTCGTTTTTCCTAAAATTTATAATAAAACCATTTTGCCTTGCGTTCGACGTGTATGCACGTCATTGCCTGATTTTAATTCTGCACACTTTGGGGGGTTATTAAAACTAAATTCTAAGCTTAACTGGTTAAGGTATATTTATCTATTTGACAAATACTTTAACTAAAACATACTATTTTTTATAATTGATAAATATTATTAACACATTACATGCCACGGTATTCATATATGTATGACACGTAAAATGTTACTACAAGTTATTTATTATTAATCATAATAATATCTGTGTATTATACTGGCCCCTAAAGGTATTTATATAAAAAAATCAGCTTGGCACGCAATGTGTAACTTTATTATTAAAAAAATCGAGCAAAAGAGAAACTTATAACCATCGTGGGAGGTTTAGCCTCGATCGAACGTGTTGTATATTCGCTTCAATGATTACGATCGAGTTTATCGCATCAACTAAGATCTCGTTTAAGGTTCTCGACAAAAGTCAGACCAGTTGGAAAATCACACGAATTTTTCATCCCTCGCGATATGTAGGTTAGGACGTACATAAATCGCGCGGAACGCGAAAACGTTACTACTTTCGCGGAAACTTTGATCGAGACTCGAGTTTCCGTAGAGTTTCTAAGCCGTGCAACGCATACATTCATACATATTGTAGGACAGTATATAGGTAGATCTCTGTGTGTGTGGATGGAAAAGCTCGCGGGAATGCCGGTCAGAGTAATTTTTGCCGCGCGTAGTTTCGGAACACACAGCCGAATTGGCTCGCCCCGAGGAAATATTAAAGTTCTCGATGAGAAACAGGAGTGGGAACCATAGCGAGGATGCGGTCCCACTACACGTAGACGTATTTTTTAATCTTCTCTTTCTTCCTTTGTCATTAGTTTTATCGACCATTTATACAAGTATTATTAAAAAAAAATGGTTGAATCGTAACGAAAATTGATTTAATTAAATCAGTTCTGCCACTTTGCAACATATAAAACAATTATTTACTAATATAAATATACAGATTATTATATTTTAGAATAAAAGAATAATTTGAGCTGGTAAGGGTTAAAATACTCACGACAGGAAAGATATTGTCCGAAGAAATTTTCACATCCCGGTACTCGTTTTGTGTCTTTCGTGCTTGTGGAACCATCATCCGCGTTTTAGAGACGCGAATTCGCCGTCATCAAGAAGAAGAAGACGACGAGAGAGAGTCTCGAAACGTGCCTCGTCGTCGGCCAATTTCATTCGAAAAAGCCGTAAAGTACAGGTTGGGCTGGCCCACTCGAAAGGAAGGCTCGCTCTCACATTGTGGCTCGAGACAAAGGGACATTTTTTGTGCGCGATCAAAGGAACGGAGGAGGAGAGAGAAAGAGGGAATGGACTTGGAAGAGAGAGAGAGAGAGAAACGCTTTTAGCGTCGCCTCTATCGAGCGAGAGAATTTTCGACTTGCTTTCGACACGCTCGAATCAATGATTTCCTTCTCGGCGCCCCTAATGATTTCTCGATCCTTCTTTTCATATATTTCTCAGTCATTATTTTCATCTTCTTCTATTTGACTTAAATTTGTATAAACATTAGTATTTATTTATTTCTCTCCATTTCTTCGTTATCTCTGTTAATCGATTGCTCGATCCTTCTTTTCATATATTTCTCAGTCATTATTTTCATCTTCTTCTATTTGACTTAAATTTGTATAAACATTAGTATATATTTATTTCTCTCTATTTCTTCGTTATCTTCGTGAATCAACGATGCAGTTACGAGTTATAAAAAAGAAAAACTGCATCGACATTAATTACTTTCATAACCGGCTCGCAGTTAATAACTGGAAATTAAACTAGGAAGACGTAGGAAAGGCTGCGTGCTCCAGTGGGATGCTGCGTCGCGGGCGGCCGCCTCCTCGAGCGTAACAGGTTCGATAACCGCGAGAGATTTGCTCGGGAAACGTCGTTGTCGATTAACACGAACTTTATTAATCGGTGAATTAACCGTTCGAATTAGAAATAGATATGGTCGGTGATTGGGAAGAAGCTACTGTGACGTCTTTTTCGCGAGATAAACGAATAGAAGAAAGAGAGAAACGATTGGAAGGGAAGGGGAATAAACCGTTAGAACTGGTGCTTCCTTCGACTCTCTTTCCGAGGCTCTCGCGAACGGTTATCTCGTCGAGAGGATCAAAAGATTCGGGTCGAGGTTAATCTCTACCTTGCCGTTCGAGACACCTGCGATTAATTTCGTTACTTTTCTTTTCTTTTATCATTTTGCTTCTTCCTTCGTTTTACGAACTTACGTCGCCTACGCGCCTTTTGCTTCGCTTCCTTCCTTCGGTAAACTTTCGTTGCAAAATTAGACACGTTATTGGTAGCAAAAGTTTTGTTCGAATTCTTTTTCTCGTGAAGATAATCATTATGTGGTGGGAATATGGAATATTAATTTTTATTTTATTTATAAACAGGGTATAGAGTTCATGCGATATTGTAATAATTAGAAATTTTGTTTTAAATAGTAATTTTATGGTTCGTGTTTCGTATTTTTTTGAAAATCAGTCTTCTTTGAGTCTCTCTCTCTTCCTTGAGATTAGAAAACCGCATCGTTGTAGAGAAAGATCATAGCTCTAAGGTTAATCCAACGTAACGTTTTCGTTCGATCGAGCCCTCTTTCGTCGTTTCTCTTACCCGTGCGCGCTTTTCTTTGTACCGAGAGGCAAAGTTCCTACCGAAGATCGACGCAATCCTTCGAGCAAACACGGACGATCGGCGCTTTTCTCTCGTCGATCGGATCGGTCTTTTCTCAAAGCGGCTGCTTCCGGAGATTCCGCGTGCTCGAACGGCCGCAAGAAGCTGGCTTTTTCGTTGCAAGACCGACCAAGGCCAGCTTCTTTTATTTTTCTCCTCTTTTTACTCTTACGTTCTCTCCTTTGGTATTTCTTCTTCTCCTCTTTCTCACGATTTTCTCGGAAATTCCGCAAAAAAGAAATTTCAATCTTTTTTTACGATTAAACTCGCGTCTGCCTCTTATTAAATTGTTGGCAGAATTTTTCATGAAATCGGTTCGGTTGTATTTAATTGCAATTTTAAAGGAAGCAAAATTATTGTTTTTTTTGCCATGAACTATACAAAGACAAATTTATAACATAGGACTATTATGCTACCGTATTGTTGATCGATAAATCTCAACCATTTCCTAGCCTTTATTCCTCTACTTTTCAATCGTTCCGTACAATCCTTCGAATAAACATTTGACGTGGCAACAGCTGCTATGAAATTTCCAAGCGTGTATCGAAAAGACGAGGACGAAAACGATGAAGGAAGGAATAAACGAACGTACGAGCGAGGATCTTTCCTCGCGACCCGTTTCAAGACCAGCGCCAGGTGTTTCCGAGAGGAACAACCTCTTCGTATGTGTAACGAGATTAAATCTTCGCTTTGGGATACTTCGTCGCTCGGGAGATACGATAGAATTTAAATTCTTTCCTTTTTCGATAGCGTGTCCGTGACTTTGGAATTTATTTTTTAGTGTCGGGGATACCATTTTCCCGGTCACCTTTCCCATGCTTCGGAATATTAAAGATCGATGAGGATTTTCTAAGAAAAATTCCAAGTTGTCTCACACGTCAAGTTAAGTTGTCCCGACAATGAGATCTGAGACAACTAGACCCATCCTCTTTTTTTGCTGTAACGTTTGTTTTTATCATTAGTTTTCGACAGAATTCAGGTTTTTGTTCATGATGCAAACATCAGGATTTTTGTCAAAAATCGATGCATCTCGAATTTGCCCGATCAAATACTCGTTCGAAAGAGGAAAGTCTCTAATTTACGAATATGCAAGTCGCGTTTCGATAGGATGACTGGTTAAAAAGTTACAGCAATTTTTTTTTTCTCTTGAAAACGACCCATACTCCGACACTTAAAAAATTTATTTTTCGACACTCCGTAACGATATCGAAAAACGGACAACGGGACAGTATTCTGCATGCTTTCTTCTTTCTAAATCTTAATTCATACATCAGGATTTTTGTCAAAAAATCGATGCATCTCGAAATTGCCCGATCAAATACTCGTTCGAAAGAGGAGTGTCTCTTCTTTACGAATATGCAAGTCGCGTTTCGATAGGATGGCTGGTTCGAAAGATACAGCAGTTTTAAGCTTCAAAAAAACCCGTACTCCGACACTTAAAATGTTAATTTCTCATCATTGCTTAACGATATCGAAAAACGGACAACGGAACATTGTTCTGCATGATTTTATCTTTAAAATGAGCCATTAAACATTGAAATCGGCGGTGGTGACCATTTTGGCAAAAATCATGATGCATAGGTCAGGATTTTTGTCAAAAATCGAAGTATCTCGAATTTGCCCGATCAAATACTCGTTCGAAAGGGGAAAGTCTCCTCTTTACGAATATGCAAGTCTCGTTTCGATAGGATGGCTGGTTGGAAAGATACAGCAGTTTTAAGCTTGAAAACGACCCATACTCCGACACTTAAAAGATTAATTTCTCGTCATTGCTTAAAGATATCGAAAAACGGACAACGGGACATTATTCTGCATGCTTTTATTTTTCAAATGAGCCATTAAACATTGAAATCGGCGGTGGTGACCATTTTGGCAAAAATCGTGATGCATACATCAGGATTTTTCCTTGGAAACCTTGGAAAACTTGCCCAATGCAAGCGGAAAAATTTCTATGTATTGCTAAGAAGTTGAAGTTTATGATGGTCCCCAAAAAATTCGAAAATATAAGCTACAGAAATCTGTAGAAACAAAAAATCTAAAATTGGGACAACTAGCCCCGGTCTCCCCTACGTAGGTATACCTACTCGATAAATTGAAAATCAAAAATTCCAGGCACGCCCAGCCATTATCACGGGCAGCTTTTAAAAACGTTCAACGTAAAAGCTGGCACGATTTTCGTTGAAATCCTCGAGTCCAGGTGCCAGCAACGATTCGTGGTCTTCCTCGTGACGTCGCATTCGGCCGAGACCTTCTCGGACAAAAGGTTGTTCGAAGTAGTGGTCGTATAAAGAGTGTGTAGCGTCCGCTCAAAGCTTACGTTTGTATCGTTTGCGAGATCGGCTGGCGAGAGCCAGCGAGTCGTGCAGCGGGGGAAGAAACGCAAACAGCGTTTGACAAAAGGCGTGCGGACGCGTCTCGGTGTTTGCACGAACCTCGTTTTTCGCACCTACCTTCCGCACGTGTATACGTGTATAGGTGAAAGGAGCAGAGTAATTCGTTAAATACCGTGAAATTCCAGAGGGACAAGTCTCGACCCTACGCCGGTGATCGATACTTTCCTGAAAGTAAATCGCACGGACGATTTACTCTTTCTTCCGGGGTATTCTCACGCTCTTTATTCGATTTTCTACAAATTTTAACCTCTAATCTTGTGATAGATTTATGTGATTGCGTAACGTCGTTAAATTATCAAGAATTCACACGATTTAGGTTCTTTAACTCTGGGTCTAAGAATTTTATTATTTCTTTACAATTTTCTTCATTTGGAACATACATTTTCTGATGTTTGATGGTTTATTTGTAAAGAGCTGTTGCTCGGTCTAGGTAAATAGAATAGAAAGACAATAGAAAATTTTTCATCTTCTTAATTTCTCAAATCCCCCCCTCTCCCTCCCTCCCACTGAGAAAGGAAAAAGAAAGTTATAGGAAAAACAAATAGCGTTATTGATCTTTTAAAATATCGATTTATTTATTTCATTCTTAGAACTCGATCGATATCGAAATTTAAATTGTAAATTTCATCGTAAAATATTTATTTCTGCAACGTTGTGTCAAAGATCATTGGTTAGAAACAAACTAACAGTTTCATTTTGACTTATATAGATAAATAAAAGTGTAACATAGTAACAATGATTTTGGTTTAACGATGTAGGATCAAGTTCTTGCTTTATTTTTTAGGCCCGCTTTTTGTCCACCGCGTTACTACGTGCCATAAAAAGGTCACAAGTCTAATAACAATCTTTCTGCTTTCTCGCTATTCGAATTTCGAAAGAAATTCGTCGAAATTGCGAGTCCGTAGATATCGCATTTCTCGAGATCGTTATCACGGAGCACGGTTCGCGCTATCGCTGACTCAGTTCCTTTATACATCTACCGCGCTCGCCGTGATACCGACCAGGGTGAGTGTTATTAATACCGAGAAAGGGACCGTCTCGAGACAATGGATCTCCTTATCTCGAGATTTCAGCGACACGCGCGCGAAAAAGAGAGATAGGACTCCATTTGCGAGATCCCATAGCATTTATTTTATTTTTTAAATCGAATCCTCTTCCTCAACCTTCTTCTTTTCATCTTGCCAGTTTTCCATCGTTCTATTCTAAAAGGAACATCTTAAAAAAAATAAATGGAACCATCTTTTTCTCTTTGAAACCATCCGACCAACTTATCTGCCAGTTGCCCGTTCGCGAGACGATAAGCTCGAGCGAGTCTCGAACGATTACGATAGCGAGATCCGTTCTTGGAGTAACATCGCTCGAAAGGTTAATGATTTCAAGCTTAGTCGATCGTCGATAGATGGAAAAGATGAAAGAAGACTGGAGACTTCGTAACTTTTTAATGTAATTATTTATATATATATATATGAAGGCGAACGGGGCTTATCTCTTCTAACGGTACAGGAGCGGCTTGCCTATTTGTTTATAATTATCCGTAGACGAGGAGGAGCAGCAGCAGTTTTGCATCGTAGAAAACGTAGCCGCTGCTGCTGACGCTTCGTTAAACGTGATTTATGACTCTTTTTACGCTATCGTTCATTTACCGAGGAATTCCGATGCCGGGCCACCGGGAGTAACGTAAAAGAAAAAGAGAGAGAAAATCTCTGTCTCTTTCTGTGTATTTATATGCGTGTTGGTTTATATCCATGCGAGAGTCGGTCGAGCGAGAAACGCGCCAAACGCTTTTAAAATCCGTAATTACCCGATTCCTACGTCGATTCTGTTTTTATCGAACGAACGACGAACACGCGACTCACGAAAATCACCGTGAATCAGAATTTTTTAATATTTTGATAATGAAATATAAAGAATATTTCGATTGAATAAAAGAATAATTTTTTCATCAATCCGAAGTTTAAATCTAGATTTCAAAAAGCCAAGTTCACGCATCAGGTTAATCATTGGCTATTTTATGGAACGAAATCTTTGCCAAGGCGATACTCAGACACAATTACATTCATAAAATAGCAAATGATTTGCTAAAAATCCCAATTGACCTCAATGTAAAATCTTGACCGAGTAATTCGCACATTGGAAGTAGCAATCTTGGGTAATGATTGGTACGCGAGCCTGGCCTAAAACATGGAAATAATCTTGAAGACATCGACCGTGAGAAAGAAGATCGTTAATATCGGTCTAGCTTTCGTCTCTGCTTTGCCAAATTGATTCGCACGGACGATATCCCGAAGAAATAATTAGGATCAACGAGGAACTCCTCGTTAAGGAAGAGGAAATACAAACGGTGTGGTTCCCGGTAGTGTGCTCGGGATGGAATTTCGTGAGTGTCGCGAGATAAAACTTGGGACATGTTGAGCGTTTCGAAAAGCGGCGTGCGTTATCGAGACGGAACGTTCGAAAAGGAAGAAGAAGAAGAAAGGAAAGAAGCGGATGAAGAAGACGGGTAGCCCAGGGTAGCGAGGATCGGAAGAAGGGGAACGAAACGGTTTAATCGGGCGAACGGCAGCCGGCCGAACGTCTTTTCGTTTGAACGTTCAGATTGAGAAGTCAGGAACCTTCTTCTTTTCATGCGGCGTCCATACATACATCCCTCCCGTATATGCTACTCCTCGCGTGGACAGTGTATATACGGCAGGCGTACGAAGGAGGACTCTTTCTCTACCTTCTTCTTTTTCTTCTTACTATCGGTCGGCTACATTAGCCTTTGTAGATAGCGCTAAGTGCCCCTGGATATTTCCAGGGCCTGCCAATGCGGATCGGATGTTCCTATCGTTCGAGTGCTGCTACTTCCACGTATCCGTTTCTATGTATATATTACATACGTACATCGGTTATGTGGAACTCGTGTGGAGGTACACGCGCCAGCCGAAACGAGAGCATACCTCTGACAGCAATGACAAATTCTAGGCCGATTCTTTTCGAAAGTGATAGACGTTTGGGAAGATTGGTAGATTTTGGATTTAGAAGACCGTTCGTGATAACTTTCGAATTTGTTTGTTACACGTTTAAACTCAACTTTACCGTTATGCTAGAAGACTAATTATTAATTATTAGTTCGTCGAGGTACAATTCAATCCGGAGACATTAACTCGGCCAAGAAGCGTTAATAAAGGTACGTGAGTCGTGAGATTTACCAAGCTCGGTGCAACGAACGCTCCACGCGCGTGGTCTTTCACGCCAGCACGAATTGATCTTATTAATCTCAATTTCGTTCGAAGAATAAGAAGATCGAGATATACTCGCTCTCTTTGCTTCTTCTAGTCGCAGGAAAATCTCGCGAGGCTAACGTCTTCTCTAGCTTTTCAATCCTAACGCCTATCGCACGTTTTTTGCCTAATTATTTTCAAATTAAGGATCTCTATTCGGTGTAGTTCAAAGACTCATTAATTCGATGGGCTTCGATCAATTAAAGAGTCATCAAGACACGGTAATTAAATTGTCGTTAATTTCAAATCCTATCTTATCGAGCTCATCATTAACACTAATTCTAACACTTCTGTGAATATATATTGATTATTTATTTGGAAAGACCGTCATCGATGTATCGTCTCCGATCTTTGCTATCTCGTTGTTCTCACGATTTCTCTTTTGGCAATTTAAAAATCGATTCTTTCGAAATTTTTATCTTTTTATTTTATACCAAACTAGCATGTATATGAAATTGGTTTAATTTTATAAAAGTTATAGACAAAAAACTGTAATTTTCCATTTTGAATTTTATATACAGGATTTCAGGTGACCAAGCGGAGAACTACATGTACGCATGAATGACTTGAATCGAAAAGTCTAATACCATTTTTCGAAATTCGGTTCAGTTAAATAGTTATTAACTAACAAAGATCGGCCAATCACGGTGAGCAGCGACATGTAATTGGCTGATCTGTGTTAGCTAATAACTCGTTAACTAAGTCGAATTTCGAAAAATGGTATTAGACTTTTCAACTCAAGTCATCGATACTTACATGTAGTTCTCCGCTTGGACACTTAGAATCGGACACCCTGTATAAGCTATACGATCGTGATCATTTCGTATCGATTCCAAGACGAATCGGTTTTGCTCGTTCTCCACCAGTAGAAACTCGATTCTCGTCGTTGGAGTTAATCGAGCATCGCCCTTGATTACGAGACTATTCTTTACGCGTAAAGACACATCGAACATATAGATATGGACGCGAGTAGTCGACTCATATTAATATCTTCATAAAGGCAACCCTTATCGCAGCTAATCGTAATTTCTCGATTCTTAGCACCGACCAATCGATATTTATATTTACTTGACGAGGAACAAATCGCTTCCTCCTAGCCATTTCTTTCTTTCTCCTTCGTAAGTATTAATTTTCGAGCGCGGCAAGCCGTTCGGTAACGAGCGGAACGAGAATAAACGTAATGACAATGTCGTGCATAGAGAAAGATGCGTGTCGCTCGTAGGACTGTAATTTCGTATGCAAAGTAGTAGTCATTGTAAAGGTCCTCGGTGTCCCTCGGAGTTACGAGAGCAAAAGAGAAGTAGATATATAATATGTATACACACCTCTATATGAATGTACACGGTAAACGTAGAAAATATTCATACAATTTTTAAAGACACTATTGTTAGTCACTCTGAATATCTGAGATCATTTTTTTTGACAATATTGACCAAATTTATATCTTAACGAGTCATGATTGGCTATTTATTACAAATATTTGATAATCATGAAATTATAATATTCTATCTCAAATTTTGCATAGCACCTTGTTTATTCGACCACTTGCTTATATCTTTCATCTAATGTAAAAAAAGTCCAATTTTTATCCGAAATAGTTATCACTAAACTGCGGATATTTATGCAAATGCATATTTTTTTCAAATTTTACATATAAGACAAATCATTGAATATGTTACATATATCCTTTATATTTGACATATTTTTATTCAATTATCAGTTTTCTTTGCAATATTTGATGAATTATAATTCATATGCATTTGCATAAATATCCGCAGTCTAGTTATCACGTATCAAAAATGTTATTCCAACCGTCCTAGTCAAAGGAATAAAAAACAATATAATTTTAAAGACCGTGCGAATATTTTCTACACCCACTGTACCTACTACGTATCCCTCATACCTTCATTCTACGCCGTACCTCTCGGCCTTCCATTCTCGCGAAGGTGATAATACGATGGCGACTGTCTCGAGATCGACCACAGGATTTTCCTCTTGGAGATTCGAGAGACGAGCCCTTGGGCCAAGAGTGTTCTCCATAGCGACTATAGTCGTCATCGATGTCGTTGTTCCTTACGTTGGCTGTGTGTCCTTGCGGAATACGCGCGTTCCTCCTGTCAATAAGATCCAACGATAAGAATTAAGATCTACGCGCGCGAATAGGAGTTTATCGCCGCATAAATTTCACGCTGCAACGACGCTCGAGCCAAGCCGCGGGGGGTTTCTCGATGGGACAAATTAATTTTCCTCGGGTGAGTTCCGTTTAGAACAGAGAGAAAAAGAAACGTAGTTGCACCGATCGATCGGTTGCTTTCTCGAGACTTGCCTGTGGGATAAAGAAGAACTCGAATAATATAGAAATTATACGATGTACGGGACAACGATATGACACAATACGAGTCATTTAGATGGACGATTTAAGTATCCAACGAGTCAATCGAAGTGTTCTAAAAAAGAATAGGTAGGAGACACCAGAGTCGAACAATCCCATTTGAAATACAGAGTTAAAAGAAAGTGGATGGAAAGTACTTGGACATAACCACGCGACTGGGGATTATCGACTCGGAAAGACGTTTTACTCGAGAGCCAAACGAGACGTTACTTAATGGACAGTACGTATAATACGTGCTTTACGCGGTAATGGCAGGAGCAATTACTATGCACAGTCTACAACCAATACCAACACGGCACTAACACACCGATACCTTTACACTGTTCTCGTCGCCGGTGGTCGTAAGTAGCAACGCTTCGCAAGCTCGCTTCGTTACCGTATATACGCTAAATTGATAACGTTAGACGTTTAGAAGATATTATAATAAGAGCGAGTAATTCAGGGAAAGCCGGTGCATTATGCAACGAGTTTTAGCCGTTCCAACTAAATGTAAGGGAGACGACTACATTGCTGGCAGCAACGTTTTCATTTTGAAAGCCTGGACCGTTTCTCATAAATACCCAACGAATTACTCGGTTTATTTACTTTGCATATGTAGCGTTCCAGTATTATGGAAATTGTAGATTTCTTTAATTATTATCGATTCGATGAATAAAATCGTTGTCTAGGTAGATTACACCGCAAATGGTTATTCGTGTGATAACGAGTAAACGTTGATCTTGTTAATAGAAATTAATATCTGAAAGCAACGAAACTCAAATTACGTGACCCTTTCTATCTTTACGAACGAACGAAACGAGATTCGGTAAAAAAATCTACGAGCACATTTCGGCATCAACTTTTAAAAACTCTATCAAACTTCTAGTCACGTAGAAAAACCGTAGCTGGTCTTCAAAATCGTTTCAATTTCGAGCTCTTTCAAACCCGGAACCGAAAGAAGCCCGCGAAACGTTTCGTTGTTTTATTAATTTCCAATCTTCCGGATCTCTTCCTCCCTCTCTCTCTCGAAAGCAATTTTTCTATTGGAAGGTTCCCAATGGGCTACCTATGTACGTAAAAAAATATTTAAAAAAAATCAATCGAATTAAAATCTCTCGTTTGAATAAACGATGAAAATCTCTCGTTCCTACTTTTTTTTCTATTATCTTTCTCACGCTCGTATATCTCTTGATATCAAGTGGGTACGATATTTTTCCTGGACGAAACTGGTCCACGGGGTTTGTATAGTCGATATTTATGTAAGTGGTGTCTACCGAGGTGGCAACCCATTGCCCCGATGTCGTGGATAAGCAAACAAACACGCAAATATTATTTTATGCCTGCCCCAACCATATATTTATACATATACACTCACGGGAACGTGTGTGTAGAATCGTACAGGAAATTCTCCAAACATTTCGCTTCGGTGAAGCCCATTGTGAAAAGAGGGTGCAAAAGGGGTGAAAATGGGTGGTGTTGGGGGGGTTGCCTGGGTTTGTCGTATAAATAAACATGCAAACAAGCGCCCAATGTAAACGCCATTCGCATTAGCGAGTGCCTTCCCTCTCTCTCACTCGTTGTCGCTGTCACGAGCGCGAAAAATATAGTTTGCGAGCAGGACGGCCCGCAAATAGAATTTTCCTAGGCAAATGCGTCCGGTGACTTTCGACGGTCGCGCTTGTTCGCGATTAAAAAAAGGCCGAAGTAGAAGAACTTTATTATCTCGAAAGTTGCTTCGTTTCCTTCGATCTTTTCTTCTTCCAACTTCTACAAAATTCGTAGATCTACGTGGATTATACCAGGGATTATCTTCGATAGCGTTGTCTCGAGTGTTAAAGGCAATCTAAAAACGGGAACGAGCCTTGTAAAAAGAACGTCAGGCTGAACTTTACGATGGCGCTTTTGATAAATCTCGAGGAAGCAAGAGAGGGAAGATTTGAAAAGGAAGACAATTTAGAGGGTGGGGATCGCGTTTTATGTCGCTCGACGGTAATAATTTTGACATCTATTATTAGAAGAAAGAACCGAAAGCGATGAACGAGCTTCGGGGGCTGCAGAGATAAACGCCGATAAATGGACGAATAAATAAATAAATAAAACACCCACGCATACCTTTATATATAGATAGATGGCGGCACGTTGGGAGATCGGATGGAGAGACGATGAAATTTTGGGGTAGGACGAATGAAAACAAACGGAAAGTCGATGGAAAAAAAAAAGGAGTCATGACTGACTCGTAAAAGTCTTCGTAAAAGTCGTAAAAGGTGCGTTTCGAGAACGAGGTTTAAACGCGTCTCGCGAATACAAATTGCGACTTCGGGCGAGAAAGATCGCGTCGTTTGGTCCGAGTCTTGACGTTTTTAATAAATCAGTCTATTACCTAGCTTACTTTTAAATTAAGTATCCTATACATTAATTAAAGAGTTTAGTGGATGAATATGTTGTGACATTTAAAAAAAAAACAAAATTTCCGGTGGAATTACTTCTAATCGTCAGCTTTAAATATGGAACATTCATTCACTAAATAGTTACTTAAGATATTCAACCACTAAACTCTTCAATTATCATTAGGATTGGACGAAACCTGGTCCAATTGGTTAAAAAAATAATAAAAACCTGTTGAAATTTTCAAATACCGATTTTAGACACCCAAGTAAACTTTGTAAATCACGTAGAAAAGTACAAGCACTTGATATCGAAAGTTATATACTATCCTTCCTCTCTCTTTTTCTCTAACGAATGACACCTATGCGAATTCTCATTGACTCTCGAACGGAAGAAAGATTTTTCTAACCTCGCAGCAATCGGTTCTCGGAAGCACGTTAAAAGTATCCTTTACCGCACTCCCGAGACAAACGCTTATATATAAACTTATATATAAGAATATATCTTGTACGTGCGAGTGCCGTGTCTATCCCTGTTCGAGAGAGTACAGGGGCAAGTAGGTACACGTATAGCTTCGTGGTAGGTACGTGTGCACGGAGATCCGTGTGGCCAGAGGCAATTCAGAGCACGTTCGCGCGATCACTCCCCGGCGACTCGGTCTATTTTCGAAATTCCATCCCCTCGGCCAACCCCAAAGTGCACTCTCGTGTAGAGTGCAACGCGTTACGATTACTTTTATCCATCGACTCCCCCCACCGTTCGCGTAACCCCTCTCTTACCACGACCAACCAGCTTTTGCAGTCTCCTTTCGATGGGTTAGACCTCGAAATTCAGGAAAACCACGATCTCGAATAAGGGACAGCTTTTCGAAATGCATCAAATATATCAGTTTCATCGAATATCGAGTTATAGGAGTATCGTGTCTCGCTATGGAACGTTCGAAATCATCTAATTTGGGTTTCCAAAGTCGGTCCAGCGGCTTGTAAAGGTTAGACCCTTAGTGCTAGAAAGAGGGAGAGGTGGGACAAAAAGGGACGATCTCGATGAGAGACCAACGTTTGGCTCGTCCCTCTGTTCGGAATTTTAAAAGGTCCGATTTGTCATAGTTTCCTGCCTCGAGCCTACAACGTCTTTTCTCGTTTAGGGAGCTCCCTTAATTGGGGATGCTAGACCGCGCGGAAGAAGGGGGGAGGAACGAAGGGGATCGACCGACTGGAAGGACTCCGTCTGCTTTATTTTTCCAGTAATTAAAAATTCGAACACCTTCGTCTTACTCTCTCTCTTACTTTTTCTTGTAAGAAAGAAGAAAGCAAGCGAGAGGACGCACGCTCGCTATTACCGGTGCCGCGATTAATTATCGCCCGGAGTGCCTTTCATTGTCAAGATCATTCATTCGTAGAGCCCATTACGCGGCAAAACCGAAGGAAAAAAGGAAAAATGGGGGTTTGGTGAAGGGAAGGAAATAAGGCGGGACGAGTCCTTCCAACCCCTTTTGCACAAAAAAAGGATGTACTTTTAATTTTCACCAAAGTTCGGTCATCCCTTCTCTGTGCAAATGAATAAAATTATGATGAAGATCGATAAATAAATTTATTTTATTCTTATTTATTAGATTTTTTTGTTCCACGTCTTCTTTCACTTTTATTCGATAAGAAATCGCCGATGCGAGTCTAGCGGCCTTCGATTCTTCTCGCTTCTTCCTTTTCCGATACCGTCGAATCGATCGTTCCCCCTTTCCTTTCTCTCTTCTTTCACGGATCGCTCTTACCAAGAGAGCTCCTCTTTCACGAACGAACGCGCTCGGCCTCGCTCGGTTCACCGATCGCACGCTTTACTGGATTCGAAAATAGAAAATTTATGTGGGAGTTCGATTCCGCCGACCGTGTCATTTCGAATTATCTCACGAGCGTTTTAATTTACCGAATTAATGGATATCGTGATTATTAATTTTCTTGTGCTTTTTTTTTTAAAAATACTTTTGCAATCGTTTTATCGGTCGATAGCTCGAGCAATTTTTTAAAAGTCTGTGGCTGAATATCGCGGGATCAAAATAAATCGTAATAATGATAATATGTGGCATGAAAATATGTCAGCAAATTCTTTTATGATTGAACTAAATTATTTCTATTTTTGCAAGAGAATCAAAATGATGGTTTCTATTTTCTTTGTAATTTCAACGAAAATACTATATCCAGACAATTAATTCTTCTACCCTTTGACAAAAACTCCACTCATTTGGTTCACTTATAAAAAAGTTATTCCGTTTGTGGTTTTATTAGCTTTGATTATACGTATCTGCAAAAGTCACACCTATTTCCTTTACCAGCACCTAACTGCAGATTCTATAATCACTTAGAACAACTCTAGAAATATTTAATTACAGATTCTACAATAATGTATAACTACATTAGCAGTCGCCACTGTGCGAATATATCGTTCCCTCGAGACACGTCACTTATGAATATTTCACCTACTAGTTAACAGTACCTTTAAGATATACGACATACCCAAAGGATTAAACTTGCGAACAAAGGGTGCAAAAAACGGGAATATATCCAAAGATCTAGAACGCATAACCGACTTATAATAAGATCGAAATCGAGACTGATCCGAGCGTATCGCGAACACGATACCAGTGAGAAATTGGTGGCCGTTGGAGAAACGTGGGCAGGGAAACACGATAAGGTAAAGTACGGATTAGCTTTGTCAGGAGGACGCTAATCGCCGATAGCTTCTTTTTTCTACTTTTTATTTCAAAAGGAACGCGTGCCCTCTTCTTCCACCATCGCGTTTTCTACTGGTCGATCGTTCGACCGTATATAAATTATGTAAAGCATTTTCCAAGAAGCTCGAGTAGGTAGTACGTATATATATATATCCACATACCGCTCGGCACGCTAACTCGCGCTATATCTCGCTATTCTACTTCGCTTTGGTGAGTAGCAAGAACGTGAGAAAGAGAGAGGTAGAGTTAAGTATGAACGAAGAGGTCGGGAAGAAAAGGAAAGCTCGACGTGTCCGGCCACTCGCTCGCTCACCAACTCGCTAACTCACTCATGAACGTACGTACGTAGATGCATTCGTGTGCGTGAAAAAGCCCAAGCATATTGTGTCCGCCGCGTGCATTAGCGGGACTCCGGCACGGCGAAGTATATCATTAAATATGAGAGCCGCTGAGTCGGGAGCACCTCGATCGTTTTTTTTTTTTTTCTTGTCCTCCATTCCCCACCCTGGTCCTCCTTTCTTCTACCTTCCTTCTCTCTTTCTTTGCTCCCGCGTTCCAGCATCTCTGGACCGCGTATCCCTACCAAGCGACTTTAGAGCTCTACCTGAATCGCGTCGAAGGAGCTCTCCGCAGTTGCCTTTTCTTTCTTCATCTCTTTCCCTCTCTCTCGTCGGCGTCTCTCGTAATTGGCGTGACACGCTCTCTCGATCCTTCGTTCTGCGCTTCGAACGAGAAATGGAGCGTGCAGTCGATGGACTTCCGTTCTCTCTAGTTCTACCTTTCTTCTATTTCTCGATTATCTTTTCTATGCTCTCTCTCTCTTTCATGGCTTGAGGATGCTAGCATAGTAACTGTGTAGAGAGGTCAAATTGGTAAGAGGAAATGGAAATTGAGAGAAAAGAATAAATGTGTTAAAATCTTTTTGAAGATGCTGCAAGTATGGAATTTATTAAGTGTTGTTTTTTTTTTGTAATCAATAGTATAATTATTATTACTAGGGAAAGTGCGTATAAAATTAAAGATCTTGGATTTTCCTTTTCTAAGACAAAGGTCTCGCGTTATTCAACAAATGCCTACGAAAAGTTTGCATTCATTGTAAAAATTTACACTTTAACACATTGCATGCCACGTTATTCATATATGTATGACACGTAAAATTTTACTAGAAGTTATTTATTATCAATCATACTGACCAGCCACAAGGTTTAAAGCATTAAATAAATAATAATAATAATGAAGCAATTATATGATAATTTAAGCCATTTTTAGGCCACAAATCAATAACTGATAAAATATTTCCTGTTGACCCCTAGGCGTATTTATATAAAAATCAGCTTGACACGCAATGTGTTAAATTATTTATAATCGAAAATGTAGATGGTAGCAAAAATCAGACTTTGAATTAGCAGTCATTGTTCCTTATTTTTTCTTTTTCCATAGTTCATTTCTCGAACCATAGAAAATCGTTTCTATAATTCACCTTCTCAGGTAGAGTGCGAGATCTTCGTATTCCAGTTTCCTTCGGAGGTGATAGCGTGGGTGTCGCTTGAATTTTGAAACAAACACACACCATCCGAAGAGTCACTCCCTGGCGTGGGTCGAACGTACCGTGCACGGGATCTTCTTTACGATCGGGAATCGATTTTATCTCGATAGGAAGCGAGAAACGCGTGGTTAAAGATTTTGAACGATTTATTACTGATAGAAAGATCGCTTCTATCATTTTATTTCGTCGTTCCATCCAACCAATCCAAAAGTTCTTTCCAAGATAATTAAAACGTATGATCGAACTAGTAGAACGGGTATAGCCCACCGTTGCGGCTAGCAGGACGTACTAATTCTATAGAAAGTAGCGAGCGTATTCGATTAAATGAGAGCAGGTGCGTTTCTCGCGAGACTTAATCAAGAGGACGGCAACTTCATTGTTTCCCTCTCTCTGCTTCACCGAAAGGATTTGGAAAGTCTCTTTTATGACGGCTCAATCGATTTCCAAATATTTCTATACACTTATTCGAAAGAAAAAATCGTTTCTATCTACCAAGGAAATATTTAACCATTTGCACTCCGTTGTCCCCTCTGAGGCACCATATTTCCAACATCATATCATTTCATTTCAAGTGATATATTACCTATATAAAAAAATTGTTCGAGTTGTTGATAGGTGAATTGGAGTAAAATCTGTAAGTATAAAAAAAAATTGGGCGTCGAGGACCACTCGACATCGTATTATACTCAAAAGACTCGACGCGTAGTGCAAAGGGTTAATTAAAAGACAAGTCTCTTCGACCTTGCTTCGACAGCAAAATGTACGATTTACTCGATCTAAAAGTCCAAACGATCCTCGAATCCCCGAAAAAATATTCATTCCCAACAAAAGAGAGTCATCCTCTCTCGCTCCTCTTATCGCTTCATCGTTCGTACGCGTTCGAATCGATCAGAAGTTGCGTTTCCGTAATTCTCCCGAGTCTCCGGCTTTTTCCCTCATCTTCTACCTCCGGCAGCACCCTTTCAACGAGAGAAGGACTAGGGAATATGAAACGAAATCGCAAAGCCGCTCGGATCATCCATAATTTATTCCGCGGTCTCGACGAAAGTGCGCCAGCCACCGATTCGAAGTTCCGCGTCTCGTCGCAAACCCAACGTCGAGCGATCGGGGAATTCTCGATAATTGCGTGATCGATCTCCCACCCTTCTTTCCCTCTATCCTTCTCTCTCTCGGCACTCGAGCCAAGCTCTTTTTTTTTTCGGCTTCTCGGCGAGGAAATATCGGGCCCGATAGCTCATCCAACGTGAATTACGCCTCGTCGCTCGACTCGACATTAGTTAAGCGGGCCGAAGCTACGGGGGTGATATAACCGCGAGTTTCCCTCTTTTTCTTTTTTCACTATTTCTTTTCGCTCGCTATTTCCTTCTCTTTCTCATTTTCTCGCTTTCTCTCCCGTTCCTCGTCGAGCGGGACGTCTCGTATATGTACGATAGGACGCATAAACGATGCCAATCGAGAGGGAAAAAAAGAGAAATCTACCCCTGCTAGACGATGAAACATGTTCGCTTCTCTTACCCGTCTGTGTCAGAAGTGTACGAGGATGGTAAATGAATATGAACCGCTAAAAAAAAAGTTTACCATGGAAATACGTAGAATTAAACTGTACAAAAAGTCATTTTAGAAACTCTAGTTCCTTCTTTTGTTCATCAATTTTATCACTGATTTAACCTTTCGTGTACCAGGTGACTAAAAAGCCTGTCCTATAGGGGAGACCGGGGCTAGTTGTCCCAATTTTAGGTTTTTTGTTTCTACAGATTTCTGTAGCTTATATTTTCGAATTTTTTGATGACCATCATAAAGTTCAACTTCTTAGCAATACATGGAAATCTTCCCGCTTGCATTGGGACGTTTTTAACAAGTTTTTTTTGACAAAAATCCTGATGTATGCATCATGATTTTTGCGAAAATGGACACCACCGCCGATTTCAATGTTTAAAGGCCCATTTTAAAGAAAAACGCATGCAGAATACTGTCCCGTTGTCCGTTTTTCGATACCGTTGCGGAGTGTCGAAAAATAAATTTTTTAAGTGTCGGAGTATGGGTCGTTTCAAGAGAAAAATTGCTGTAACTTTTTAACCAGTCATCCTATCGAAGCCGCACTGCCATATTCGTAAATTAGAGACTTTCCTCTTTCGAACGAGTATTTGATCGGGCAAATTCGAGATACTTCGATTTTTGACAAAAATCCTGACCTATGCATCATGATTTTTGTCAAAATGGTCACCACCGCCGATTTCAATGTTTAATGGCTCATTTTAAAGATAAAATCATGCAGAACAATGTTCCGTTGTCTGTTTTTCGATATCGTTAAGCAATGATGAGAAATTAATCTTTTAAGTGTCGAAGTATGGGTCATTTTCAAGCTTTAAACTGCTGTAACTTTTTAACCAGTCATCCTATCGAAACGCGCCTTGCATATTCGTAAATTAGAGACTTTCCTCTTTCGAACGAGTATTTGATCGGGCAAATTCGAGATGCATCGATTTTTTGACAAAAATCCTGATGTATGAATTAAGATTTAGAAAGAAGAAAGTATGCAGAATACTGTCCCGTTGTCCGTTTTTCGATATCGTTACGGAGTGTCGAAAAATAAATTTTTTAAGTGTCGGAGTATGGGTCGTTTTCAAGAGAAAAAAAAAAATTGCTGTAACTTTTTAACCAGTCATCCTATCGAAACGCGACTTGCATATTCGTAAATTAGAGACTTTCCTCTTTCGAACGAGTATTTGATCGGGCAAATTCGAGATGCATCGATTTTTGACAAAAATCCTGATGTTTGATCATGAAAAAAAACCTGAATTCTGTCGAAAACTAATGATAAAAACAAACGTTACAGCAAAAAAAGAGGATGGGGCTAGTTGTCTCAGATCTCATTGTCGGGACAACTTACCTCGAATTTTCGAGGACTGGGGTGTGTCATACCAAACATAGTAAAGGTTAAGCAAAAATAGTTTATATTTATTTTCGTATAATAAAAGGAAGATTCGATAAAAATCTGTATCAGTTTCTATAAGATCTCACAGATTTATTTCTTCTCGGAAACTCGACAAAGAGAGAGAGTGTGTTGAAGATACGATCTCGCCACACGGTTCTTCTCGAATGAAAATGGATACGTTCCTACGGATCGCGTGGGAACCCTGTCGATCTTCATTACGATCCCAACCGGGACCCGTTGATGTCTAAAGAAGCATGGATGATGGTTTAAGGGTTGAAACGAAGCGAGTCGAAGCACTTCCCGATTTAGTCCTTCTATCTTTGGGTCGACCATTTTAGCTACATACAACTCCTTGCTCACTTTTTATCAAATTTCTTGGACAAAGTGGTTAAATCGTTATCCTTAACAAATTATTACAAATTTATTGTACGTATATGTAAATTTGGCATCTCGTTGGCTCGAAGGAAGCCAAAGAAGAAGGCATCAGCTGTTGCTTTCCACCAGCAACGTCTGTTCCACGTCCTCTTTTTTTTTCCTCTTCGACCAACGCCGGTATCACCATCTCCGGTAACTCTCCTTTCCGCGATACGAGGGTGACGAGGTACCTTCGGGTCATTAAGAATCCATTAAGAGTTTTCGAAAGTCAGAAAAAAACTAAATATAAACTACCCGATGGCGAGCTACGAGAGCGTCAGGTGGTGTCCTCCTCGTCTTTCTTCCAACCATTTTTTTTCACCTCTCCCAAAGAGTCTGCATAGTTTTACAGAATTTTAATTGATATACATGCAGAAAACGTGTAAGAACAATTGAAACGATAAATCACCTTGCTTACCATCTCCAACAAATAATAAGAAAAGAGATGCAGTATCATAAGTACACCGAGATATCCCTAGATCGACTTTGAAACTAACTCTAGAACGATTAAAGCTAATTTAAAGTTTCGAGAGCCTTGGTATAACTCCATAGAGTCACGTTAAGGTAGTTCTAACACAGATGAAAAGTAATGAGAATTTGATGAATTTTGGTGAAAAACTAAAAAAAGTATTGAAGAATACTTATGTGAAATTTGAGACTGTTTCACCATACCGTTTTCGAGATATCGTTTATCAAAAATTCCAAATTTTGCATTACAAGCAATGACGTATACGCTACGAAATGAACACTTTTGGATATGCAGTCACCAAAATGTACGAAGGAGTAATGTGAAATTCTTGAAATTTGGCACAAACGTAGTTTAGCATATGAGGAATAACATATATTTTAGTTAGAATTATCAACCATACAGTTAAAAAGTTATAGACCATTAAAAAATTATTGTTTTATGGATAGACGACGCGTCAATGAACGTGGCAACGTCGCACTGTAACAACTGACGCGACATGTGGAGGGGAAAGATTATAATACAAATCGACAAAACTCTGCAATACAAATTTTTCAAAAGGAAAATACTTTGAGATTTAATCTATAGGAACATGATAACGGTTTTCAGTTTAGATACGAATAGAAATAAAAAGATAAGCAATAAATAATACATTTATCATAAAAATTGTATTTATTCAAATTATTATTTTTAATCATCTAAAATGTTTAACAATATTATTTATAACAGTTTTATCTTTAGTAACTTTTTGGACTAAAAATTTAATCAATGAATCTTCGCCACTTTCGTATAATTTGTTCAATTGCTCGTACGTTATTTCCAGCCTTGCAATTTTTTGTATCATATATTTTGACAGAACATCTTTCAAAGCTGCTAGGTCATTTGCTCTGGATCCAACTCTTAATCTATGAATAAAATTTGTCAACGATTCAACAAATATTATCGTATGTTCAAATATGTCATCAGCAGTCAAATATTGTTGTATTAAGTCTTGCAGAATGACAACATCATACGTAGCTTCATGGAAGTTTCCTGCGTATGAATTTCCATTCAGCAAATCTTCAGCTAATCTGGACAAAGTTAACATTCCTTTGCCTCGACGTTCCGGAAATTTTCGTTTTATTAATTTAAGTGAATCGGCAAAACCATAAATAATTTTGCCAAATTCATTTTCTAAAGAATGATGAATTATCTCTCTTAGTAGGAAAGAGGTGTCGAATGCCGCGTTATGTGCTACTAAGATGCATGTTTCCCCTACTAGGGTTAAAAATGAATATAACGATTGTAGAGCCTCACTCATAGTCATCGTTAACATTTTTTTCTCGTGAAAATAGAGCTCTCCATCGATATTCTGCAAACCATTTACTTTGTATGCGGCCTCATCAATAGCTTGGCTTGGTTGAATGTATGTAGAAAATATTTTATTGTTAGCTGTAGCAGCTATCTGCAAGATATCGGAATATCTTCCCCGACCAGAGGTTTCCAAATCAAAAACTACAACCGTAATTTTACTTTTTTCAACTTTTTGACTACATATATTTGAATAATTTTTTTCAAAGCCTATATTAGACTGGTAAGTAAGTCCTTCATTTTTTTCAACATTCTTACGTAAATTCTCTCTTTTCAGTGCCAAATCTATTCTTCTCTTTTTTTTTTCAATAGTTAGTGCTTTGGTTGATTTATTTATTCTTTTTTGGTCAATCTCTTTGCAAGACTTTATTAAATTATTACAAATATCCAAATTAAGATTTTGTTTGACTTCGACTAAATAGCTGTTGCCTTCATTTTTTGTCAGGACTGCACAAGCAACCCGAATATCGCCCGATGAACTCGTGCTATAACTTTTATTCTTAGGAAATTTTCTGCTAACGGTATGATGAAACGCTTCATTCGCCTGACTAGATGCAGAAATACAAAACTTGAAGGCGTTATCAGCGTACGAATCAAAAATATTTTTCAAATCAGGATAAAGATTTTCATCTTTGAGAATAAATTTTTGTTTGTACAATCCTGATGTGGTATTTGAAACTTTCTTGCACCATCTTCCACAATTATCATGTCTGTCAAAGAAATGATGAGGGATACAGCGAACGTTCTCCGCTAATCCTCGGCTGTCTCCTTTATTTTGGGCAATAGCGTAACTAAAACATTTTTTTATATGAGAAATCAAACCTTTTTTGCATAAGCTTCTGTGCTTTGATTGCAGACTGTACAATTTTTTGGATAAATTTTTTTTAACGTGGTTCATGTCTGCTAATTTGTAGATTTTACTTCCATGGTTTGATTTCTTTATAGCAGACATTAGGGAGCTGTCTTCATCACCGACTACTATCTTCACGTTTAGATTTGACTCTTTCAAAATCGTGCTTTTGGTCAGCAATTCTGCACCAGCGTCAGCCTCCATGGCTTTCGCGCTGCCTGTGAAATTTTTCCTGCAGTCATGTTTATGCAGTGGTCGATCTAGATCGCACGAGCGACATTTTCTGTTGCGTGTTCGGTAATCTAAAATTTTTTTAGAGAGGAAACCTATAATAGCCCCATAGCCGTTGAGACTATCGTAGCTCCTTCCATTACCCCTTTTTGACCAACCCATGTCGTATGAAACAATAATATTGACTATTGCACCCAAGGTTTCGTCGAAATTGTTATGGCTATTTACATCTGCATTACGAAGTGCGCCTACGAATTCGTCTCTTACTTCGACAGGCCTAAAAATGAAGTATGGGAAGGGTCATAAATGGAAAAAATATAATAAAATTTATAGCTTTATTTATTTCATTCGAAGACATTTTTTTAAATATGTAGAATCATTCTGTCATACAGTTATATTTCGATTCCTAGAAAATAGCAACAAAATTATCGAAATATAAAAAGTTAAACTAACATGATCATGTACTAAATTCGAAAAAATCGAATTAGAAAATGGGTTCTAAAAGTAACAAAAAAAGTGAAAAAAAATTCTCATAAACATCATCCAAAATGCGATTAATTATGATTATGGAAGTAGACCTCACGGCAGTTGATTATAAATTAGCTTGTATAAAATCAAATAACAAATATAAATTTAGATGTTCATATGAATAGGGAAAGGATGTAGATGGTATTTACAATTCTTTATACAGTTCGTCTAATTTATTCAGCACGAATTTCCTTTCTTCGGCAGAAGCTTTTCTACAGCTGCGTCTAGCTGCTGCTTCGATAGCAGGACCGACTTCTTTTTCGTATCTTTTGAACATATTGTAATTCAGTTCAGGAATATCGAGACACATAAAGATTTTATTTAATTCGGTGCATCCTATCCCAGCATTGATTGTACCTAGAAAAGACAAATCGTCTCAATCATTAATCATTCAACTTAGAAAAATTGTTATGTTTAACACGTTGAGTGCCACGTCAGCCATCGGCGGCTGACACTAGATTTTCCGTTCAGACTGCGTCGACCACCGCTGGCTGACAGCGGGTAACACGATATAGAGCTATAAAATGTACATTGTTTTATAGAATTACAGAATATTTATTTAAAACTTACTTAATTTTGATGCATTACGACTAATGGAAAACGCTTCGAAGCGGTGCGCGTGGCCTGAACGGGATTACCTTAGAAATACGCGTGGCACTCAACGTTTTAAAGATATATACTTACCAAGAACTGCATTGGTCGTGATATCATTGTGAATTTTCTCTGCTAGATGAGCTTGAGCTTGCTTGTTCACTGTATGGTGATCTCCTGAATGAACCTGATTAAGTATCTCGCACTTTGGGCACTTGATTGAAAATATTGAATGTAATCCTTCCCTTGTCTCTTTAACCACATTCTTGAATGATAGTGTGTCTTTGCAAATTTTGCACTGAAGATTGTTTGCTAGAGCTGATAAATTGAAGATGCGATTTCCTTCGCATACATCAGAAATATCGCGTTTTTCATCGGTTGATCTGTTGCGCCTTTCTTTCCAACGCTCGCTCATGACAGCACTTACGTTCTTCCTTCTAAGCAGCTCTTTCCTTCGGATAAATTTCCCTTTTAACCTTTTTGCTTCAGACATCTTCTCGATATTCTCTTTATTTGGAGTCACAAGATTCACTTTGACAGCTAACCCCACTTTCGACACGCATACACGTAAAGAAATGAATCACACGGATATACGAGTAGAGCAACGTTGCCACGTTTAAATTTTTAACTGAGACTACGTGAAACAAATTTTTATTAAATTTATTTATTTTAATTGCTTTTACATATACAATTTTCATATGGTCTGAAAGATTCATGTAAGCTCATTACATTATTTATACTTGGTCATATAACTTTTATTTCGGAGAAGTTTTGCTTTCATTTTTTATTGACTTATGCAGTTGTGTTAGAACTACCTTAATGCGTTTACGAGTTCGAAAGGTCCGTGCTGGCTTGCTAACGAAGATCAAGAGAAAAAAAAAGAACGGTCGATGTAGTCAGGATCTCTCGGAAGCGAACGGATCCATCGATCGAACGGGTGTGTACGCAGCGACGTGTTTCAAGAAGATCATCCCAAGAAAGTTTCCATTGGTACGCGGTGAAAGTCTCGACTCTCCCTCTCTCGCTTTAATTGAAAACCATCCGAAAGCACGTCGGAAGCGTTTCTTTGCTGGCGACCCATCGAACTCTGCCTCTTATAAAAGAAAGAGAGAGGCATATATACGTGTAAAAGAGAGAAAAAGAGATAGCAAGTAGTATGGTACGCATTCGTTTCTCTCGCTCCTCAAGGATTAATCATCCGCACGAGTAACACAGCAGAGGCAAGAGTGGCGGCTCTTTTGTCCCTAGGCGCGTTCTCACACAACCATGAAGAGAAAAAGAGAAAGAAAGAGAGAGAGAGGCAAGAGATCAACGAAAAGCGTTCAGCTCCCACAGTAATTTCAAATTTTCCGCGGCTGATTCGGGTCATGTCTCCTCTTGTCGTTGATTACCAAGGGGTAGGTGATGGTGTTTCGTGTATATCCTCGAAGTGGTGCACTGAAAAGTGCCGGAAGTCGCTCGAAATAGCGTCTAGCGAGTGTATATAAGTACGAGACGGAGGTCGCGGTTAACGAGAATAACGAGAGAGCGAGAGAAGTTGGGTGAGCAGGTGTTGCGTGCCTGGCGACAAGTATCGCGATTCGACCTCGTGAACGACCATTATAATCATACGTGTATATACATACATATGCACAGGAATACTCGAGCATGTTAATATGATACGTAGTGCGTCTAATGAACGGTCGCTGGTTAATGGGCCGATTCCCCCATTGAGAGGATCGGCTGGTCGGGCGCACGCGCGCGCGAGCTGCCTCCTCTGTACTTATATATATACATATATATATATATGTATATATATATGGACGTTCACGAGGGGTTGCGGCAGGAAACCCCATGCTGCCTTTCCTTCCTCTGGGACGCGTTTCGCCGCAGAGTCGCGCGTGGGACTCAGCCTGCAGAATCCCCGACGATCGATTAACGAGCGGACGAACGAACGTTACCCGCGTTCCTATACTCGTTTGTGATGGAAAGGAAAGAAAAAAGTTGCCTGAAATTTTATTGCTACGCGTGTATCTTTTGTTGACAGCATTGGGTGGGTTTTGCGAGGTTGTTTGATCTAGGAATGATATTGGATGTATCTGAAATGTTTCTAGGTTATACTTTGTTATGTATTAGGTTTATTTGTGTGGGTTAAGGCAATTCCAAAGTAAATCAGGATATATATTTCTATAATTAATACAGGTGTGTTCGTGTTGTACAGCAGAACTGCGTAAATCGTTACTTATTATTGTTCTAACGCCATTGTAGGGCTTCTACTGGCTTATGGAGGGACAATCTTATATGGGACTTCAGTTGTTAAAGTATCCACGAAAAGCCATACAATTATAGTTCCATGAGTGGGGCTGATGAGCAATCGGGGTTAGATCTGAACTTAGCAAATGTAAATAGCAAAATGTAAAAGTAGTTGTACCGAATAGAGTAGTTGATACTAGCAACTTTAAACACTTTTTTGAAACTTGGGACTTTTGATGTAATAGCACACATCTACCCTTCATAGACGATACTAAATTAAAATTATTCTTGCAAATGGATTCACTATTTTTATACCAGTTTGTTAAGAATACTGTAAGAAAAATGTTAATTTACATATTTCTTTTCCCAAAAGATTAAAACTCTGTCCACATTTACGACCATTACCCATAAATATTACCAAGGACAGGACTAACAGTTACAGAAGGTACAGAAATAATTTCTTTACCACCCATGCGATAAAATTCTTCGTTCCTTTACTCTCCCTCCTATCTCTCCCTTTCGTCGTCGCTGAGAAAAAAGTACAAGCCGACACAAAGGAGGACCGCGAATTCGTTCTTGCGACGAGCTTTTCCTAGTCGACGTTTCCGGTTCGTGAGTCCCGGGCTTTTCTTATTTTCACGAATTTCTGCGAGAGATATCCTCTCTCTTCCCTTCTGTCTTTGCGTTTAGGATGTCGACCAGAAGCAGCAGCCGTGTTTCATCCCGTGACATATGGCGATGCTCCCAGGACAGCATGTTTTTCCGCGATCCCTTAGGGCCCCGAAGGGATTCGTTGCTTTGCGACCGATCGAGTTCACCTCCCCTCTTTTTTCGGGTTCACTCTCGTTCTATCTCTCTTTTGCTCGAAACTTATTCCAACCCTGGTGCACCTTTTTTCATACTATTTTTTTTTTCCACCCCTCGGATCCATCGTAACGAGATCGTAGTACCGTCGTGGTGGTTGATAGTACCAAGCAAGGATAGAACGCAAGAAAAGCCCTCTTTTTCCTCAAGGATTTTTATCGCGCTCCGATAATCCTTTTCTTCGTAGCTCGCCTTCAAACGGACGTTAGGTACCTTTAAAAAAGGCGTCGAGAGTTAGCGTTTTCCCTCTCTCTCGTGACTCTTTCTTTACTACCTTTTGCAGGAGCCACTTCGGAGAAGCCGATAAAAATTGATGCCTCTCCTCACCGAGATAAGACTCGCGAAAGATGCGATATTTTTTTTTTTTATTCTCGTTCGTTGCCTTTATCGAGTTTATTCAGACCAACGATCAGTTTTATTCCGTAGAACGACGAAAAATCATTTTCTATCTTTCTAAATTCTTGGATAATAAAAATATAGACACATCTGTTCAAATAAATGAGTCGTCGTTAAACGAGTTCAATTAATAACTGGCAGCATTAGTGTCCCTCGTTACTAATATCACAGCTAGTAAAATTTATATCAACGGAGAGAATCACAAAGGAAGCCGGTCCCTTCATTTCTCTCTCTTTTTCTCGATAACGAAAGGCATATTATCTTGATATCGCGAGTGAGTTACCTCCGGCTACTTCAACTTGCTGCTCGCTCGGATACTAATTACGTTGAACGTAAGTATAAAGAGAAAGACAGAGATAAAGAGAGATAGAAAGAGGAGGGGATCACAGAAGAGTACGGAAAGTATTTGCACCGTCTTTCCAAGTCGAGTTAATTCGTAGGACACCGTTTTTCTCGAGTATCTTCTCTCTCTCTCGAAGACATTAGCCCGTCTCGCTAAATAGTTAACAAAGTGGATGACGGGCACGATATCGTTCGTAGGAGCGAACTCCTCTCGCAATTAGAGATATTAATGTTTCGAGTTTAAATTACATTGGTGGACCGAACGCTGGATGTCTCTCCCTCTGTTTCATTTCTTCTTTTTTTTTCCCCTCTTTCTTTCTTTCCCTCCTCCTTATCCGTCATATTCCAGGCACGAGAACGCGTGTCCACTTTATTCGATAAATACAGAGAGTAAGGAAAATCTCGTTGAAAATTTCGTAGCCCCCGGTAAAATACTTTTGTCATTCGTTTTTTTTTTTTACAAACTATTTTAAGAAACTAAATTATTCCGTGAAATTAGTCCGAGTTTTTCCTGTCCCGCGGCAGTATCATCGAGCGCACAACTCTTTTTAACACGATGATTGTTACGTTTCCTTTCGTGACTCGTTAAATACGCGAGAAAAGTATGTAAATTATAGGTACACGTGAGTATAATTTCTATAGACGTTGATACGTATTGTACGTGCCGGTGATTACAAGAGCGGTAAAAAGATGGGGGAAAAATATCGAATTTATCGGGCGTTTCGTGTCACGTTGTAACGTGGTATTATTTTTGAAAAATAGATGTACATCGAATGGGAAAATTTGCCTTTATTCTCTCATCTTGGTATTCGATTTCTTTCTTTACATTGACGCAATCCAAACGTTTCTCTTATCTCACGAGAATTCTGCTTCCTCGTGTGGAATTTGAGAGCTCCAAATATAGAGCAAAAGTAGGATCCGCGCATAGCTAAGAGAAAGAAAGAGAGATAAGTTGAGTTAGAGAGAGGAAACGAAAGCCATATGGCCCTTCCTTCCTTCCTGCGAGGAGTAAAAGAAAAAGTAAGAGAAGTTTCGGCCAACCCTCCGTAAAATATAGGGCTACCGAGCCTCGCGTAAAGAATTACGAGGCACGCGAGAGAACCGACGAAACGTTATTGCTACGAAAAGACACGAGGGTGGAGTCCATACTCCTAAAATTCTTTTCGCACCACGAAAAGCTCGATCGTAATTTTCGAGATGAAATCGGACCGTCATATACCTACAACAATGTTTATTGGTAATTAAGGCTATCGATCTTCTTTTTTATAACCAAATAAATGTACCGTGCTTTCGATTGATTGAATTTATTATGATTAAAATTGTATTTTCTATCTTAATGATCGTCGAAGACACGGAATAGAAATACGTTATCACGTAGGGGAAGAGTGGCATGAAAGAGCCACTTTTTGAAAGAGCCACTATCATTTTTTACAGTAGTTTTCGAACGAATGTTGGACGAATTATAGTTTTTAAGTAAGCAAAATTGCTTGCTAGTTGAACTAGCAAAAACTTTACTAGTTTTTTAAAAACTAATTTGTCCAACATTTGTTCAAAAACTACTGTGTAAATGATAGTGGCTCTTTCAAAAAGTGGCTCTTTCATGCCACTGTTGTCCTACTAGGCTTAATCTCAGCAGTTTCCTTGTGGTTTTTAAAACACCTAACGTTCGTGCACAACAGGAACTCGACATGTTCGAGATTAGGAAAGGACGTATAAATTACGATAGTTAATGGCCGTGGACTCTTTAAGCTCCACCCCCGCGAGATTTCTTCTTTTTTTGAAATCTACCCTCAGTGAGAGAAAAAGGAGGGCCCCGACTAATGGCGGAACTATTTTGACGCATGCGAGCCAAGTACGGAACGTTTGTCACGAGTGTGCTCGGATAAGAAGAGGAACGTGGATTACCATTAGCCTATCACCTGGCAGCCAGACTTTCTTCTTCCTTTTCCATCTTGGATACGTCTTCTTCTTCTTATTCTTCTCTTCCTGTTTCTTCTTCTTAGTTGCCCCACCAGACTAGTCTCGAGCGTGGTCACCTGGCGTGGCGAAAAGCCGATAAAGCTTCGTTTCTGAACTCCTCGAGTCTTCCTGCGAGAAAGAGCAAGGAAGTGTACGAAAGAGAGAAAGAGGATACACTCGGGATCGCGTGACTGATCGCTGATGGACTCGACGGGGGCGGAGAAGGGCACCATTAGCTTTATCATCGGCCACCGGCGGGCTTCTCTTCGCATGTTGGACGAAAGCCGATAAAAGGAACGCCTGGAATTTCTTCCTTCTTCGAAAGACTTTCTTTTTCTAGATCGCGAAACTTTTTCTTCAATCTTCGAAGTACTCGATAGGAAGTTTTACTTGTTGGTAATTAAAATGTCACATCGTTTTTCAAAATTTGAATTTGAGAACAAATTGATTATTGCTTGTAAAGTATAGCGTCAATTTTACGATTGTTAGTTATTAATCATTTGTACAGGGTGTTGCAGATAAAGGAGGCCACCAAAAAATTTCCTTGTTTTTACTGATGCGACAAACTTTTATTGCATACTTGGAATGGTTTAGAAAGACAAACAAAATTTTTTTTCATAACATACCTCTTTTTGAACTATTCAAAGTATGCCATAAAAATTTGTAGCATCATTAGAAACAAAGAAAATATTTGTTGATACGTTTTCTAGTTTTTAATTTGTATACTTTTTATTTGAATTAATTTTCAAATAAAAAATATACTTCGAAGCTTCCTTTGTATATAGTCAAAGTCAAGATTTAAAAATATAAATAAGAGAAGATTTATGTGAAAAAGGCAAAATGTATCAACTTGCCTAAGTCTCCCCTACTCGTTACAAATTCCGTACCTTCTATATTTCCTCCATTCTTTACTAAGAAACGATTGGTATTAGGTCACGGCTCTTGAGAAAATAGCCAACCATTTTTGGAAAACGAGATCTTGGTCGTGGCGTCTCGACAAAAGTAGCCTCGACTATTTCTGCACGTGTTGTACCCTTCCATTTTCCATCCACAGAAAGCAACATCGATTATCTAGAAATACGATCCTAAACCGATCGACCGAATCCTCCAGGAAGAAATCACGAGTCCTGACTAAGAAATCTCAACTTTTGCAATTTACCATAATAAATAACGCTCTTTGTACACGATGTATCGTAATATTTAATCGGCGCGTTAAAGCGTTCGTTATATTTTTATGACATTAATCAGGCTTTTAACCGGACGAGTCTTTGTTCCGTGTACTCACACACACACACGTGTAACCAGGAAGCATTTTTTTACGACGACAACACCGACGTGTCACACTTCCCTTCCTTGCTCGTTAATAAAACGATAAGCTTAGTAAATCCGTGAGCTTTGGAGACGAAACGATGCAGTTTTTTTTTTTACAAAAAGAAAAGATTTATAAAATAAAAGAGAAAGGTTTAACAACAAAAAGTGATCCACAGAAATGACAATTGACATTATAAATTAAAAAATAGTATATACCCATCCCTCGATTTGCACGGTTTTTAAATTAAAATAACTTTTTTTTTTATTGTTTTGCATTATGGTAGTTATAAATTAGGAGAGTATACATATTAATGAACGTATTCTTTTTAAAAACATCTACCCTGTAAATCGATTGATGATTGTATTATATCATAACAAAAATCCATAAAAAAGAAAGAGGTAGGGAACCGAAATAAAGATTAAACTACGCGTATCAAATTTGTCCATAATCCAAAGTAATCAATGGAGCTTTGACCATTCCGAGAGCGTTTCGATTAAAATACTAAAATCGATTCGGCCTCGACGTTGTCCTCGAGCAGTCGTGTGTGCTACTCCACGTCCTCGCGAATTGTGCACCGTCTTGTATCTTACGTAGTTTTCTCGGGAGTCTTACTTTCACTCGATGAAACGGCTGGTGTCTCTACATATACACGTAGATGAATATATGTCTGTACGTATACATATATATATGAGCATACATAGCAGTCTTGCGAAATCCACGTTACTCTCTCTCTCTCTCTGGTTCTCGAACGAACGATAATACGATCCTATTTCTGCCGTGGCAATGGCGGTGGCGGCGACGACGGCGAGGCAATTACGAAGGGGGAAAATAAAAAAAAAAAAAGAAGGGTACGAGCCACGCGGCCGGCACTTGAATTGTTCGCGATTCGAGAGAGATAAATCCGATCGCGTTGTCATACTATCGGATTAATTTAGAGTAATTGGCTCGGTAGGCGAGTGCCGGCCGAGATACGCGAGATCGATAAGGAAGAATCGCCGTGCTCGTGTTTTCTAGCTCGGTCGCTAGCTATGCGAGGACTCGTCGAGATTATATTTCATCCGAATTTTCGAGGGCCCGACTCTTCATCCAGTTGAAATGGTTTAATTAATAATGCTCCAGCGGAGATTGGCAAGTCGATCATCGAAATGGCGTGTGACGTGTGCACGTTCGTGAACTTTCAACGGGAAGACAAAGGGAACGTATAGTTCAAATCCTTTCAATTCGTTTTCTATCATCGTTAATGGGTTATTAATTTTTTTATCGAAAGATTTTTAAATTCAGATTTTTAACCCTTAACGCCATTCGAGGGGGAGCAGAGTCCCCCACAACACACATTTTCGGAAATATTTTAAGTATATCAAGTGTCAAACCTTTATTTGACGTCTTTTTTATATCCAAAATTTAAATAAAACTGTTAAATTACAACGATTATATGCTTTTTTACACATTTTAGTACTAAAATATTAAATATACGCACAGGGGACTTCGTTCCCTCCACGAGTGTAGATGTGTAGGCTGAAAATAGCGAGTGGTGTTAAGGATTAAGCAATAGTAACACATAATTGTTTTTATACATAGCAAATTTAGTTGGGAACAAAATTATTGCAAGAAAGTTTATTAAATTCCTTTGTTCGTTCGTATGACACGTATTTCTGAATAGCTCTCACTTTATTTAAAACTTTGCGGTCGATCTAAAAAAAAATAATATCGAGAATGGAATTTACAATAAACGTTGTATCGACACGAGAAAGAATCTATATCGTCCGGTGTGTATTTGATGTATCGCGTGGAAGCGACATACCCCTTTATTAAATCTATTATAAACAATTTTGTTACCACACCGGTTTTTTTTTTTTAATAAAAGCCATTCAATATCAGGAAGGATACGTAATCAATATACGATATTAATTTTATATAAAGACGTAATCTATGCCCGAGTAGCAGAATATTTTTTATAATTGATATAATCAATTTCAAATTAAATATAAAAAGAATAATGAAATAAGTAATTGAGTAATTCAAACGATTCAGGACAATCGAACTAGCCGCAGACAGAATCAATATCCACCAAAATGGTGGATTGAATTTCTCATCGGTCTTAATTCTTATTCTTGGTCTTAAAATTAGTTCAAATTACACAATCGAATAAATAGACAACTCAAAGAGGTAGCAAGGTGGTCTGAAAATCTTTAATCGAGAATTATCGAAAAAAAAAAAAACACATAATTCTTCGATCGAATCTCTAGGGGAAAAAAAACACATCCTCTTTAACCTCCAATTCTCCTGCTTATTATTAGCAACGGATATCAACTCGTTAGTGGCAGCACTTCGATCGTGAACGAACGAGACTCTCCTCGTCGTCATCTCGTCGTGCGCGTCGTGGAGCTTTTATTCGAGAAGAGTAGAAACGCGAGCGAACGTTCGCTCGAGTGGAGACTACGCCCGGCACTTTGTATTTACGAGGTTCTTCGCCTCCTTCTTCGTCGTCCTACGAACGAGAGAAAGAGAGAACGACCGTTTCCCGCTATGAATGCGCGCGCGAATCGTAACAGGCTTACCGTTTCGCTCCTTCTAGTTCGTTGAAAACTTTTTTTTTCCATATATCTTTCTTTCTCTCTTTTGTTGGATGAACAAGGATAACGTATCGTATATATACACATACATAGTTACGTATTCACGTTTCGCATCGACGCGCGTCGATTTTCCAAAGAATGTATAAAAAAAAAAAAAGGGAGAAAGAGAGTAATTCGCTCGGAGGCTGCTGTGTTGCCAACAGCATTATTATTTTTAATTACGTTCCACCGAGAGAGACAAGAAAAAATAAAGTAAGTCGAGAGTAGCACGAATTACAACTAGCACCGAGACGCCGAAAAAATTCTATTATTCTCTCTCTCTCTCTCTTTTACTTCATCTTCTAGTTTCTTTATTTCTCTTTCCCTCGTTCGCTTCTCGCTCTCTGAGGCTACCGAGCGAAAGTACCAGAGAGAATCGGAACAAAGAGAGAGAGAGAGGAGACTCGAGAAGAAGAAGAAGAAGAAGGATAGAGAAGCAGGTGGATGGCAGCCATTCTAAATTCAAAGGGCTGCTTTTAAATTCGTACCACGACGGAAGCACACCGCTTTTGCAGCAAGCAACACCACCAAACGAGTCTTTCGTAGTTGAACACATAGGGCAAGCTTCTAAACAGGCGTCGCTAGAAATTAATTCGCCTCGACTACGGAGGGAAAACACGAAATTTTCAAAATTTTCCGTCATATCTACGCACTTGTGACGAACTTTCCTCTCGAAAAGTTCAACTATATATCTACCACATATATGTGGTTCGTTCGGTAAACGACGAGAATGCGTTAAAACGACGGAAGAGATTATTTATTCATTTATTTATTCGACGCTCGTTATACGAGCGTTATCGCGAGTCGCAGTCGAGTCGCGATTATACCAGCACGCGGCTACGATGAATATTTTAGCGATATTCGCTTCTAACCACGAAATACACGCTAATAAGCTCGTGTATGTATTCGACCATGCGTAATACACCCACGATTGAGAGAGAGTCGGACTGTAGTTCGCGTACCACGATCAGGTACCGTTAACTCTCGTGCGCCAAAGCACTCGTACGAGCCCTACTACGAAAACTGAATAGTTTTGTGATAAAGGACATGCTCTATAAGAATTTATTTTAATCGTTGCTTTTAAACCAATTTTCGGGCTGGGTAATGAAAATTCCTTCTTGTTAATCACGTACGTATTTAAAATATACGATTGTGTACGAGTGGACTACCGCCATTAGAAATTTAAACGTAATTCCAACATTCTCTCTCATATCGCGGTTTGGGATTTAGAGATAAATTATGTCTGTGATTTAGAAATTTGTTACTCGTTTCTCGTACACGTGTACACCTAGGGTATGATACTATAGCCCAGGTGGTTAATGTGGACTACCGTGGTACTAATTGGCTACGGGTATGAGTTTCTTGCCTATCACCGTTCAAACACCTTCATATTAGAAATGGTTCGGTTGACTATCGTGATTGTAACGTATGCCGTCATCGGTGTTTGATTTGTGGAATTCTATCGTTTTGTGGGATTTTTGAAGGTTGCTATGGAGTATTACGTATCAAATGTTGACACATGGGATTATTCTTCTTAAAATGTATAAGTACTATTCGTTACCTTGGAATTACTCGGGACAACAGTTGAAGAGACCATGGTCCATGTTACCTCACAGTTTTTCCTGATTCTTTACAAGTATTTCTTGTCTTTTTTTAACAACAATGTAAGAAAATAAAATATGTTCTAGACATATCTAGGTACCTACTAGTCTACAGCAACGTAACGCGTGTCGCTCTAAGCGTAACGACGGAATGGTACGCGCGTTGAATCATTTATCAAACCACCCTCGGATCGATTTCCGGCGTCGGTGTATATATATAGGGGTTGGTCGCGCGTTTCAGATAAAGCGACGGTGGCATCGCGATGCAGGAACGCGTCGTAGTCATCGTCATCATCGTCGTCGTTCCTCCAGGGGTTTGACGAGATCAAAGATCGATTTAATGGGGAGACAAAAGAGAAAGAGGAACGGATAGACAGTTTATTGGTATGGACAATAATAAATGATATGGAATAGAAACAGATGGTATGAAAAAATGAAACAATAATTCTTTCTCACTCACTTTTACAAAATACGATTTTTTCATGAGAAGTATTTAAGGTATTACTGCGGATTGCGGTTGAAGTATTTAAAAAAAAAAAAATTGAAAAAATTGAAAAAATGAAAAAAAAAAAAAAAAGACATACGCATTTTATTGGCTAGGTATAGGGACTACAAGTTACTAGTACTGATTTTAACCGTGTTTTTTTTCTCAAATGTATGAAACAATCGTGTTAAAAATTGTTGTTGATATCGTAAATGCATTTATATTGTAAGTATTGTAATTGATATTGTAAAAATGATGCCCATCTCTTTTATTTAACGATATCTGACCACATTTTGCATATAATTGAATTTTGCATTTAACTCAGCCTCGCTCGGTTCTATGAAGTATTTATATATCAAAAATAAGTAAATACGAATTCTCTTCCGGACGTGGAAAATCCATGGAGTATTTCACACTTGTGTAGGTACACGTACAGGCACATCTTTTTGGTGCTTGGCATTCGTCCGGTATTTCGTATCTCTCTTTCTCTCGTTCCGGAGAAGACGTCGCCCGCTCGGATTCATCGGAAATAGAATTTGTCTCGCGTTCGTCTTTCGCGCGAGAAAAATAGCCTCGCGCGAGCCAACATGGCGCCAACGCGCGACCGCGCTTAGAAGTCCTACGAATGAGAAGGAAGCGATACCCAAGGGGACGTAAACGAGACACAAAAAGTATAGAGAAAAGTTCGTCGGCTAATTTTTATGTAAAAATAAGTCTTAATAGTATTTTTCACAATATTTATACTCCCGTTGCTTCGAATTAATGACTTTTCTTTCAAACTTTGAACGGTCCCATACGTTAAGTTCTCTTTAAATAGTCACACAAATTTGTCATCGCTAAGTATTCACACGATTAACTTCGTAAAGTTTGGCCCAGAAAAATAATACCATCATTTGTAACAAATTTAAATACGAAATTTGTAAAAAAAAAATACAAATCCTTCGATGTTAATCAAGGAAAACACTATTTCTAACGTCTAACTTCGTCCATCTATTCGACAGCTAGAATTTCAGGATCGAAAAATCTTCTCTTCTCCCTTCGGGATCGGGTCGAGATCGTCGAAGATATAATAATTTCGTGGAAGCTCGTTCGCTTCCCTTTTCCTCTTCTTCGCCTCTCGTCCGTCTCTTTTCGGTCCTCCATATTTTTTTCCCTCTCTTTGCGCGTCTCCGGGGTGTGCGCGCCTCTTCTCCTTTGTTACGTTTACGAGCCTCCTCGGATCCGAAGTAAAACCTCTTCCTTCCCCTCCTACTCGCTTCTTCTTCCTCTTTTTCCTCTTTCGAACTCCTCCCGCAAACCGCGTGTCTGCTTCTGCTATCCGCTTCTTTTTCTTCGGGTACACCCCCCTTGATATAAATCCATATATATATATATATGTATATATGTATATATATATATATTCTAGAGGGTCTTAAATTCAAGTGGAAATAGAATTTGTCCCGGAGGCGGTCACGGCCGCCAATGTTTCGTTTCGGAAAACCAGGAAGAGGTGGAAATATAGAAAGGGTAGAAACGCGTATCGTAAAATAATTCACTCCGTCAATCAAATCAATCTTTTTTTCTGGGTGAAATGACATAGTAATTGGATTTTTTTGCAGCTGTAAAAATTACATTTAACGCACTTCTCAAAATTTTTTTGCGGACAGGAAAAACGATATCGTTCGTCGGCGTCCGTATTGATTACAATCAATGTTTTAATGATTTCATATTTCACTCTCTCCATTTTATCCTAGAATCTAGAATGATTAATATCGATAAATTTGCAATCAAGCCACAGCTTATATGTCTCGAATTTTCGTTCGAGAACTATCGTGATCATTTAAATATACAGTGTGTCAGAAAAATCTCCGTACATCTTTAAAAGACTTGAATTTCAGCAAGTAATCGATTATTGAACTTTATTGCAGTCTTTAAACATTTACTGCTCGTAACAAAATTAACCAATTTGGATAAAATTTACAGTATGCATGTATCTTACTTAAATCTACAATAGGCAGTTTTAAAATTTTTATTATTAGCTCAAATACAAAAAATGACTTTTTATTTGATTTGTACTTTTGAAAATTCTGATTTTTTTTAAACAAAAAAGCTACAATATATAGTAAACTAATCCTTCTATGTGCTTGCCAAAATTCAAGTCGGTTAGTTAAATTATAAAAAAGTTGGTGTACGGAGACTTTTCTGACACACCGTATATTTTCTTTCGATAAGACCGAATAATAATTCCAATCGATGCCGAACGGTTTTATTGGATGACCCTTGGCCGATAACCTATATACATATATATATCTATCTATAGACGAACAGACTAATCGACGTTGTAGGATTTATCGAGGAAACTCGTAATTAGTCGAGCATATACGTTCGATTAATTAAGGAGAACGCGAATCGTTAAACCAAAACGCTCGTGAATCTCAAAGGCGGCTTATGAAACGGAAGCGGATCTCGTATAGAGGGTGGATCGTATCTTCGAGTAAAAAGAGGGTCGGGGGTGGTGGGAATCTTTCTATATAGGGCTTGGAAATTTAATTTTCTTCGAGGCAAAGGAAAACAGTGCTCTTTCCCGTAGCTTTTACGATACCGGATTGGAACGTTAAAATATTCGCGCTGTATTTTAGACCATGCGCGAGCGCTCACCCCGAAGTTACTCGGCGAAAATTTTATAGCCTGGAAAACAACGAAGCGTCAGGGTACGCGAGATAACCAATGGTGGGTGGGGTGGTGATAGTAAAAATAGGAAGAGAGAGATAGAATAGGGGTCAAAATTTTATTTTTCTAATAAAATATTATAAGCCTTCGTCGCGTCGTATGGACGAAAGCTTCGTCTTTCACTTATTTAAGATATCCCTCGATCATATTTCTTTCGCATTGCGTAGTCATCTCAAATAAAGATAAAATAAAATTTAAAAAAAATGGAGTCATTTTTAAAAAAATTTTTTTAATTTTTAATTTTTTTTTTATTTAATTTTTAATTTTTTTTTTAATTTTTAATAAATTGGGGCCAAAATTGTCTAAAAAAATTGAGTCAACATTTTCTTAGACCATATTTAAAAAAATTTCTTCTTGATTTTCCAACCAAGGAATAATCGTCTCCGTCGTCGTTATCGTTTAGGATTAGAATTAAAGCAAAGGATCGACTACCGCCCAAGTCCCGTGCTCCTAATTCCATATAACTTGGAAGGCGCCGAACGAGACGCGCGTTCCTCGCGCGCGCGGCTTTTCCCATTACGACTGCAATTTCCATTCCCGAACGACGATCGATAACACTTATCCCTCGTTCCACGAGGTACGTATTTACCAGTTTCCATCCCTCCCCCCGAAACCTCCACCCCTTTGCCTTCGTAGGATATTATTCGGAATCGAAGGAAACTCGGACGTTTCGTGTTCATTATCGGTCAACGAATCGCGAGCAAAGTTTCTTAACTTCTTATCGGATTATCTTTAAGTTTTTCGTCCCTATATGTACTGGAAACTGATGTATCGTGCTTTTAAATCAGGGAGTCGAGCGATTAGGAAGACTTAGGTAAGAATAGAAGAAATTTTACGAAGACCTTCTGGTATTAAAAATTATTATTATTGTTAGGTATACTTTATATCCGTGAGTATTTCAAGAGTGATTTTAGATCTGTGAAGTTAAAAAGTTTCTTGCCAAGAGAGAAAAGTTTATATAGACCCTTCGTGGGTAAGAATAAAAAATTATTGTTATCTTTACCAACTGGCAGCCCAAGGATCATCGCGAACTTCGACAGTTTTTTCAAGATTATTCTACTTTTCCTCGTTATTCTTATCTCCTGATCTAATTCGGTAGTACTTTCGATCAACCAGTAGAAAAAGAACAGAATAAATCTGTCAGGCCACGACATTTATATATGTTAGATAGGAATACGACAAGTTGACGAAAAAAGATGGAGACTCGTGTACCAACACACGTGAGTCCAGTCGTGGCAGCTTTGAAGCGAGGACGGAGTAAGCGTGCTCGAAGAATTTCGAGGAAAGCGAACGAGAAGAGTGCCTCTTCTCGTCGTCATCCTCCATGCTTTTCCTCGGTGTCTCTTTCTCTTTTTCGCACTCTCGATTCGAAGCGATAGACAAGGAGGACGACAAGAGGTCGACGACAGGCTGGCATCGACGACACGGCAACAGAAATGGAGGATAGTAGAAGTGGAGGTGGAGTTAGAGGTGTATCAGAGGCGGCTTAAAAATTTCACGAGGCACTCGAGCTTTCGTTCTCTCTCCCGAAATCTTGCAATTTGGCGGGATCCATCGTACCTGTGGGGGGTGGTGGTACTCGAAAAGAGGTCTGTACCGGAAGGAGGTGATGGGTGGTTGGGGGAGGGCTTTGCACGTTGAAGAAGGTGGCCAACCACCTTCCGAGTGGGCGACCCTCCGGCAGACGATCCTCTTCGTGTTTACGTCTACCTTCTCGAAGGAAAGAGAGAAAAGCTTGAAGGACCGAGCGAGATGGATAGATAAAGAAAGAAAGATAAGGAGAGAGAGAGTAAAAAATAAAAAAAAAAAAGATGGAAAATCGTGGCTTATCAAAGGAACGCTTGGATGCTTGGCATCCTATCTCTCGACCAGCCCTTCAATCCCACCCCCAGCTCTCTCGTTCACTCATTCTCTTTTCCTCTTTATTTCTCTCTCGAAGGAAAGAGACGTCGAGCTGTTTTCGGCAATTGCTACCGGGTTTCTTGTCAAAAAGTTGAAAGAGAACGGGGCCTCGGTGAAAAGAGGTACTACGGATTTCTAGCTCGTCTGAGAAGTGGGGGGAGAAAGGGTAGAGGAGAAGGAGTAGATGGGAGAGGTGGAGGAGGACATCTTAAATTTTTGACGAAGGCACTCGCTTGCGAACCGAGACGCGCGCGCACGCGTTTCACTCGAGTCTGCAATTTCGCGGATGCATCTTGGCTGGGCTAAAGCAGCTGCGAGAGCCACGGGGGTGAGGTCTTTGCCCGCTTTAGAAGAACTCCTAAAGTGTGCCTTCCGCCTCGGTCCACCTTGCCACTCCACTATATTTTGGCACTCTAGAATTTCGTGCCTCTTCTTATCTCTCTCTCTCTCTCTTTTTCTATAACTATCTATCTATCCATCTCTATCTTTCTTACTCTATTCGTCCCTTCGTTCGTCAGGCAGCTCTCTCACCCTTCTTCTTCGCTTTCGGCGAAGAATGGCGAGACGCCGAGCAGACCCTGGGGCCCTCTCTTAGCGAGTGAGAGAGCGCACGCGTCCAAGGGAGAAAGTACTCTCTCTCTCACTCTGTCGCGAGAGAGACGGATAAACGCGAGGTATTGATCCTGGAACCCCTTGCTTCCCGTAACGCGCCACCCCGGTAAGCGTGGAACGTTCCTTCCAGCACCGCAGCGAATCCCAAACTTTCTTCTTCGCTTTCCCTAGACGTCTACTCTCTCTCTCTCTCTCGATGCACCAGCAAATCGCAGAACACGCGGCTGGCTTCTCAACTTGACCTTGCCCTCGAATTCTCACGCGTGCACGCACGCTGCAAATATCAGCAACGAGATGTTTCCTCGAAGATACGGTAAAGAGATGTTTTTTGTTTTTATAAGAGATAAGTATTCCAAATTTAAGTCATCGAACTAAATTGTTGAAATTAAGTATAGAGACTGTTGGATCGAACCTCCTTAGATATTTAACGTAGTTTTCTTTATATTCAAATCCTCTAAGGGTCCTCTAATCTTTGTTTATATTATGCTTTGGGTTTGGACACTGCTTGCAGTCCTTTATACTTTTATTCATTCCTCCAGCGATCGTACCAGCCTAAAGACGTTTCTGTTTCGAGCTGTTATAAAGAAAGAGTAATATTAAAAAGACTTGTTTTATATAAAGACTAGTACATTTCATTACCCATATCCTAACAGAGACTGTATAGATAAATCTGGTAGATCAATGATCAATGGATCAAGTTTTTCTTTTATTTTATGCGATGGAATGTTTGAGAAAAGTGGCAAAATAAATGTATAATTTTAATAGGGATCAACGTTCGATGTATCAAACGTTTACGAACGAGTTAACTCGTCTTATCGAGCTAACGGGTTAAAGGTTTCCTTCCTCGATTTCTTTCCTTTTTAATTTCTTTCCTTCTCGTTCGCACGAAAGGGGAGAAAAAAGTGCGAGGTGCGTCCATCTGCCTCCTACCGCGCCGTTTGGCACGCTTCGAAAGATACCCGAAGAAACAATGATCTCTGCAGAGTCATCGCTTCTAACAGAGCGCAGGTGCCGCCGCCAGGTCCGTTGATCGATCGATCCTTTAACGATCGCCGGTCCCGAGTCGTTAGCGTTTCTTCTTACGTGTTCCGATACTTTTTTTCAGAGGAAATACGGAGACTCGAGTTATTTGGAATTCGAGTGATCGATTTTATGAACAAAGTAACGAGAATTATTAAATCATGGTAAAACAAGACTCAAGATCTTGTCTTCGTCTTGATTTTTCTCACTCTACTACTCTCGCTACATTAATGTCATAATTCAAGTTGTAATATTTAAAAAACATATTGTTTTAATAATTTGTATAAAAATTTTCATAAATACCTAGTAAATAAAGAATCAAGTATCAAGAATCTTGTAAGAATCAAGAAAAGACATCGATTGCAAGACAAGGCATTGATTGTCGAGATCGATACAAGACATTGATTGTAGATATCAAGACATACAGTGGACTAACTATGTGGACTACAGTGGACTGTACTAATTCTCAATTTTAAGAAATCAATACAAGACGTTACAAATTTTCCTCCGATTTCATTGCACGATTCGATGACGTGGCGCTAAACTGGGTATTAAAAAGTTACGTAATGCTTATAAACGTGGAATAACTTTATGTAACTTAGAATTGGAAGGAAGAAGTACATATAAGAAACGAAACGATCTTATCTCTAATATTCGTATTTCACGACGTGCTCCCTCTTAAAAGTTTTATCGCGAAGGTTAAGGACGACGACGAGGGAGCGATCGAGTAGCAAGCCAGTCGCAAACTAGCAAGCAAGCGAACCTAGCAAGCGAGTCAGCCAACAGCGATCGAGTTAGCTGCGACGACGAGGAACTTCGGAGACGCTTTTACGCGTCTCCGTTGAGTAGTTTGCTTTCATCGAGAAAGCAAAGGAAGAGTCAAAGAAGGCGGAAACGAAAAAGTAGAGAAAGTACTTGCTTCCTTATCTTTCTTTTATAATAAAATAATTTGTATGAAATTGAAATTTGTCAAGTGATTGTGAACACTTTGTAAAATTGTTGGAAAAGTTTTTCGATCGGCAATCGTTGACCAATGTAAATAAATTCGTATTTAACTATCGATAATTCATTTTTATGATATGGTATAAACAAGGAAGGTTTTAAATTTTCGTGATTGCCCCCGGTTAAAAGCGGAGCTCCAGTTTCCTAATCTTCGAATTCTTTACCACGAACGTGCGTTTTACCTAGACTTGAATATGCTTTGGGCGATGATAACAATAGAAAGCGCTGACTTTCGTGAAAAGCGAGAATAGTCATTTCCTATCGCCTTTAAGCCAAGTAGAACGCTGGTGCTCTTCTATCTCTCTCTTATTCGTTGGTATAACGAGGAGAAAAGGAAAACGCACCCTCCCGCGTCAAGAGAGACATATTTCACCATTCTCTCGGGCAATTCCCGGACACTTCGCGTTTCACTCTGCCGGAAAACCCGAAAGGTCTGAACTTTGAGAAGGTAGAGGGGAGGGGGAGAAAGGTTCGTACTTTCCAGGTAGAGATCGTCCTCGAAGATATCTTCCAAGCACTCGTGTCACGATATTTCCGACGACGGTCGAGGAATTATTTTACCATGGAAAATGTGACTTTTTAGGAGTCGATGCTATTACGTCGAGACATTTCGTAGATCATTCAAGAAAAACTAACAAATCTATTGCAGGAAAAGGTTAAATACTTCATCATTAAATAAAAAATCCGATATAGCTTACTTTAACCCGACGTCATTGAGGTTGGGTCAAAATGACCCAGTGTGTTTAAAATTTCCAATATTTTTGATATTATGCATGAGACATTCCTGTTGAATTAGTATAATTAACTTTTTCTTTTATTTACGAAACAACAGTATAATAAAGCTACATAACAGTGATTAATAATTAAAAAATATTGAAATATAAGTTAAATACACGGATCATATCGACCCATCTCAACGTCGGGTTAAAATTGAAATTTAGACATCACCGTATCTTTGGAAACTTCAAAGCCAGTTTTATCTTATACTTTCGGACACATTTCCGATAGGAATCAACAGAGTAGTCGCGATAATGGTACAGAAAGCTCTCTCTATCCTTCGGTGAAAAACACGAGGACGCAATCGAGTCTCGCGCGCGCGCGTAAATTCGCCCGGCGCCGAGAATAAATCGGAGCCGAGTGAAAGGGCTCGCTCCCGTCGTGGGGCGTTCGCGCGCGAAATCATTAGGAGAAAGAGACCATGCTAAGAGGAGAGAGATGAGAAGGATGATAGAAAGACCAAGCTTTCCCAACAGGCAGTAAAGTCACACCGCTAAAACTCTCATTCGCTATCTCACTCGCTTACATTGGAACCTATCCAGGAAGGGTAAATTTTATCCAGATTTTAATTAATGCTGGTATCACCTTTGTCTGTTTCAGGAAAGAGAGAACGCGTCTGGCCGTCGAAAAGTTGGAGCGAGGTTTTTGGCACGTCGAGTACTACCAAAAGGGGAGAAGAGTCGTCTCGTCGACGTATCCTCCATGTCTCGTTGAGACCGTGAAAAGGACAAGAGGAAGGACAATAAACTCGGTGATTAAAGAAAATAAGAGAAAGGTATCGGGAGATACGATAGATGCACCGAAGAGTAAAGAAAAGTGAAAGAAACGTAGTAGTGGTGGTGTTGTCAGTGGTGGGGTTGATGGTGAACCAAAGGCAAGATCGTTTTCATTGTTGTCGTTGTTGTCGTCGAAGCAGTGCCGAGTTATAGGAAGAAGGACGTCGTCTTTGAAGGAACGACCTGGAGCGCCGGGTGGTGAAGGTGGAGGAGGTGGAGGATTCGTCCCTCCCTCCCGGAGCAGCAGCAGCAGGAGGAGGCATGAGGAGGAGAGAGAGGAGGCTCTGAGGCTCGCCGCTGAAGACAAGGATGGCTCCGTTCTTCTTCGCCGCGAGCGTTCTCGCGGCCGATCTCCGCCCTCTGCTCGCGCTTCTGCTCAAGCTTCTGCTCGCGCTTCTGCTCGCATGCCCGCGAGCCGCACACGCGGAACAAGGTAAGTCTTTTCTTAGTTTACTTGCATCTTGAATACTTTTACGCAAAATCGAGGAACGAGGTTTTGTTGCAACAAAACTTTGACCGGACTAAAAGAGTTCAGCTGTTTCGAGTTAAACTGGAACTTTTCTAAAATTTTATAATTGTGAAATTAATTGTCTTGTTTTGCTAATGGTATTCTTAATAAGTTGAATCGATGAGTCTATTGATGACCTGATGGGCTGTTAACACGTTCAATACGCAGTTCTTCCTAGAAGAGACTGAACAGCTTTTTATCAGTAGCGTCATCCCTCCAGGAGAGACTAGTCCGTTTCTTTACTGATCAATATTGGGGTATATTTAACAGGTCTGTCTTCAATTCACCTACCAGAACCAATGTAGCTAGTGATATATCACTTGGAATGAAATGATATAATGTTGGAAACGCCTCAGAGGCGACACACGAGTGCAAAGGGTTAATATATTTGTAACATATTTAAATATCGACCAATAAAGAAACAGACTAGTTCCTTCAAATTTGTTAGCATATTATAAGTTTCGATGAACCCCGAAACATAGCAGCCATCATGGGATTCTCGGCTATACTCGAGCGAATCAAAAGTTTGAGGGTAAAAGGGAGAGAGAGAAAGATATATACTTCGTTCCTCGTTGTTACTTTTCCCGATGTAATTTCGTGGCGCCCGCCGGCATGATTTATTGCACGGGGACGCTGAATAAAGAAGAAGTCCTGAAAGAAAGAGAGAGGGAGAAAGATAGAGAGTGGCCAAATTGCCAGGACGCTAATTGCGAACGCGCCGTTACGCTTACACACTCTCATAGGATATATCATCTCCTACGGTGGATATCGCGTTCAACACGCTGGACCCCTCGGCAATGGCCATTCCGTTATTTCGCGGCACGCATCCACCTAATCTACCGGCGCATTAAAGTCTCCGGGTTCTTACTCCTCGAACTCTCGTGTGCTTGTACATATATATACCTACCTTACGTGTGAAGAAGAGAGAGAGAGAAAAAATTCGACGATGTAATCCAATTTCGTGGCGCGTTCGCGACGAATCAACGCGTTGGGACGTCTCTGCGGAATCCTAATCGCGATCGAAATAAAGAAAGAGATTGTAAAAGAGAGAAACGAAGATGCGGATAGCGGTTGATGCTTTTCTTTCGGACGGTAAACTCGATGCTACCTCCTTTAATAGCCCAGCTCGGGTTGACTCGCCACGGTTCTAGTTCCCATTACGGGCTTCCGAGGCTCATCGAGGAGTGGGACGAGGAGGACGAAAAAGATGGAGGATGAGAAAGAAAGAGGGGACGATGCCTTCTCGGAGCACAACGTTTTCCATATTTTAAGCGAAAAAAGGTGGCGCCCGAGGCTACCCCCGTTCCTCCACCCCTTTCTCTTCCTTCTTAGCACGGTTATAACGATAATTTCGTAATACGGGCTCATCTTCCGAATTGGCTTCGGCGATCATCGTTCGAAGGTGCCGGTAAGTTGGTGCCGTTGGATTAAAAGAGACGAGCTCCGTTTGCAGAGAGATGAAAGAGAGGTTGAAGGAGGTTCAGGAGTGGTAGACGCCATGACGAAATTGGCCAGCAAACTCAGCAGGTTTGCCTGTTTACTCTACGTGACGCGATTCGAGACGATTTTCGTCGGGAGTTCTCTTTGGGATTTCGTCGGATCCTTCCTCCTGTTCTTCGTCCTCGAGGGTGTCGCCGTAAACGAAAGAGGAAGAACGACGTTTTAGATAATCTTATCGTCTACCTTTGGCAGGGTTCGCGCGAGCTCGCTCGAGAATGGTTAAAAAGGGTCCTCGAATCGTGCCATCTCGTCTAACTTTGCCTTGAATTTCTCGATTGGGGATACCTGCTACGTGCCACGCGAATAATACTATGCTTCTCGAACTATCTTTAGTAGGAACCTCGTTATAGCTATATTACGTCTTTGTTCCGTGACTAAGTTTCAACAAAAGTCCGATGCTATCTTAATTGCAATAAAAATGATGAGTCTCGATAGAGTTACCGATCGTAGTCTATCGATGAAAAAAAAAAAGGCACGTCTCTAAGGAATCATCTGACTCTCTTTGGTAACAGGAGTAACCCGAGCATCTCTCAAAGTCAACGAAATTCCCGTCTACTTCGTCTCTACTCGTCGACGTAGGTCAATTACAAGCCGAAAATGAAATTCCTGGGGAGCGTTAATTGGGGAGGTAGCGTGGCCTTCCAAGGCTCTTTGAAATGTAGATACTACTTTCATTAGGTATTCGAGAACGGTCTCTCGCGAAGGGGTTAATGCGAGCTTCTCTCGGTACCCTTGGCGATGACGATGACGATGACGAAGGAATGCATGATGAGGAGAGAGGGACTCGCCCAAAAGTCAACTTGGTAGATGGCGCCTTCTCGGTAAAGCGTACCTCACGAATGATGCCATTCGCAGACGCGTCCTTCTCGCGGTAACTTCCTTCTTCGGTGTTGCTGTCACCGTTGCTGGCGATGTTACCGGAGTTGGCATTGGGTAGCGGTGTTGGTGTTCCTTCGGGAGTTAGCTCGGACGTAACGCGTTTAATGGAACTTGCCGAAGATCCGTTCCCGGTGGAGCGTGTCTCGTTAGTTACATCTAGAAGAGGATAGAGATGGAGAAATAGAGAAAAAGGGGTTGGGGGATGATATTAGCTTCTCTCTCTTTCTTTCTCATTGTATCCATCAACTTTATCCTCTCTTCGACTCCCCTTTACGTATACTCGATTTCTTCGCTAATGCTCTTCTTCTCTTCTTTTCCTATCTCGAACTCTTATCTGCCACCAACTTCTTCGTCTTTCTCCAGTTTCTTTTTTTTTTTTCTCTCTTCTCTACCCTTGTAACTTTTACTCTCTCTTTTTTTTTCTTCGCTCGCTCTTACTTCTTCGTTGTCTCTCGAACGTTGCAGATGTGTCCGGACGATAGTCCCGGTGTGTTCTTCTGGCTTTTAATGAGTTTTAACGATCGACGAGTGCACGAAGAAATATGTCCCGTCGTTTATTAAAAATTAACCTCGTATGCTTCGTTACGCGTCAGCGAGGCGGGTTATTATCGGGGTGCTTCGATGTTATCGATCATTTAAGATTTATCTCATCCTTGGTAATACTACTCGCGACGAACGCATGGAAATTATCGTTCCTAGAGATAGTGCTAGTTAACCGTCCGATGATTGGATGACAGCTGATACCGTTCAAAGATTACAAACATTTTGACTAATCGCATAGGGGATACGCGAGAACTTTATAGGATACATTGAAAATTGTCTTCTATGTTCTATACAGGGTGTCCGGTTCCAAGTGTCCAAGAGGAGAACTACATGTACACATCAATAACTCTAGTAGGAAAGTCTAATACAATTTTTCGAAATTTGACTTCGTTAACGAGTTATTGGCTAACAAATATCAGCCAATTACAGTGACTAGCGAAAGAAGACGGCTCGCTCGAGCTCGTAGCTAGCCAAGAAACGAAGCAGTGGGAGGAACAATCCACGATAAACAACGTTACATGTCGCTGTTCGCTGTAATTGGCCTATCTTTGTTAGTTAATAATTATTTAATTGAGCTGAATTTCGGAATTTCGTATTAGAATTTTCGACTCAAATCATTAATATGCACATGTAGTTCTCCGCTGGGACACTTGGAACCGGACACCCTGTATACCTAAAACACTCTGGTACATGGTTAGACCGGTACGCGTCTTTCCTCGAGAGACGATCGGAAAGCCCCTTAATGCTGCACCCTGAATTCGATTACCAGGGTAAGAAACCCTCGTGAAGGCGTCACGGTTCGTTCGCTACGAGACCGGTGGCCACGGTACGCGTTCTCCCTTTTCGTGGTTCCGCGAGTAGAGAAAGATCAGAGTTTGTGTGCGAACGTCGATGCGTAATGCACCACGGCGCGGTGGGAAGGCTTAACTCGATTTTCACGTACGTGCTTCTGCTCCTCATCGAGAAGAATGGAACCACCGAAAGGCAAACTCGATCGTGTACTCTTGTTCTACATGGTGGTTAACTTTCTATCGGGCGAGTACCCTTGTCTTTGGTTATGTACACTCGCGTACGAGTCGATGTATTGAATTAAAAACACTAATTTATGAAGTCGTAGCAAGATTCTCGATAGCGGACATAGATGTCTCGAGAGTTTCTTTTGGAAGAGAGATATAAGCTGAGGTTAACCTTTTGCACTTGGTGTCGAGTGTCCCTCGACGCACAATTTTTTTTCTACGAGTAAATTTGTCTTCAATTCACCTACTAGCAACTCAAACATATAATTTTTTTATAACTAACGTATAAAGCATATTCTTTTTTTATAGATTTGAATTATTATTAAGTAAAACAATCTAGTAGCAATTGGCCATAGAATTTAATTACTGACAGTCAGTAAACTATTAATTGGCCACATTACACAAATATCATTTTGACACTAAGAGATCAAAGTACATCACAAAAATTCATAGCAACTTAATTCAAGTAGATGAAATACCTAGTGGCTAGTTTTTAAACATAGCCAGTTACACCTCATTTTACCCTATATCATTCAAAATAAAATGATATAATGTGAGAAATATGTCGTATCAGAGACGACAGGCCAGTGCAATAGGGTTAAGGTGGGTAGGTCGAAGACTCGCTAGGTGGCACGCGTCAAGGAAGAAACGAGGAATCAACTAGGACGTGCATATATACCCAAGAACGTGTATCTTTGCGATCGGTTGGATAGATCTTTTCGCTAGATCCTTTGCAGGATCGCGAAGAGGAGCGCGCGTGGTCCGGAGGTTGTACGCAGGGAGGCAAGTTGCTGGGCTCGGGCAAGCAAGCAAGCAGTCCTCTCGAGCAAACTCGATTGCCTCCACGAAAAGGCAGAAAGACTCGTTCGAGCTCGTGTGCCTTCGAGCCTCCGCGCTGCTTTTACTCCCTTCTTTCTCTCTTTTCTCTCTCCTTCTCCTCTCTCTACCAAAGGAGTAAGAGACGCGGCAACGCCGCAGGAATGCCCGGCCAGCCCACCGCGTGCATACCTGTACAACCTACTACTCCGGTCCAGCTTCCCTCTTCTACCTCCGTTCTCTTCATCCTCCTCATCATCATCATCATCCTACTCCTTCCCTTCTCTCTCCGAGAACGTTGGCTGGCTCCTCGGCAGCAGGAGCACCTCGATGCACGGCAGCATCCTATCGAATCGACGACGATGGAGAACTCCCGGGAGGACGAGGATCTTCTTCCTCTCTCTTCCTTCCTTCTTTCTTTCTTTTCATCCAAGTAGCCGTCGCGAACCAACGGAACGCTGCCAATGCGACAAAATCGGGAATGTACTTGAAGTATAGCTATGGAATAGCGATCACGGTTGGTTACGGTAATTGTAAATTATTAGGATTTACTAAAAATGATATACTGGGTTCCGTTGTAGACGTAATTTCGATATCTTTCCAGTTATAAGAAATTAGCAAAAATAATACAATAAACCATGAGTTTTCATGGTAGAATCTTAAACATTTTATTTCATAAACTTACCTTTTATTAAATTTTATAAACATCAAAAAGGTACTTATCACTTTGAACACCAAACTCAAAACGCAGACAAAGCAGATGAAAATTCCATATTAAGGAAATTCAAGGAATTCTCACAAATGGAAATCCCATTACATTCCTCGTCTCTAATGTCGCAGTTATAAAAATAAAGTTAAATTTTCTGCTTAGAATTTGGGTCAATCGTGTTAAATCAAAATAAATCGTTTAATCGTGTAAAAACAGAATTAGGTACATTTAAGTAACAAGAATACCCAAAACTTGGAAACAAAATTTAACGGAATGGTACACGCGTTCTTTACCTATATAAATTTCCATCTCTAGCTTTCGTACTGGTCTCACGAGTTAAGGTACACCCTGTATGTATAGGCAAGGTTAGGTATGCCGGTGGTAAAACACCTTGGAATAGCGGGTACGCGCTCGCTCGCTCGCGCGGCCTAAAGAAGACCGTGCGAGAGCGTCGAGTACCGTTTTACGTCTTTCTCGCCTTTATCGGCACGTTCGATTGGAGTCCTACCGAGATATCGAAAACGATTTCGGTTCAGCGAACGGTACCAGACATAGTTACGGGTACACGTTCGAGATGTAATAGAACGTAGGCAGCATCTTATACAATTTTCAGATTTTTCAATATTATATCGTATATTTCCTAATGATACTTTATATCACGCTTTACAGTTAAATCCCGCCTATTCGAATTTTTTCCCCATGTTAAAAAATTATACCACCTTGTTATATGATTCTGAAACAAGATAAATCGAATTCTTCCTTTCTCAAGACCCTTAAACCAAGATTGCAAAATAGAGCAATTAAATTAGACCGCAAGATCTTTGCATTCTACATCACACCGTGACGTTTTAACGAGGCTTTGTTACTCGAAACTCTACATCAAATTATTGCAATTTTTATCTTCTTTCTACTGTTTTTTTAAATTTCTTTTTTTTACCTCTTTCACAATGAATCGCCTATACGGAATTCGTTATCGAAAGTTCGATCGGAAAAGCAATCGATTCGTTCTTTCCTACCACCGATCCTTCGGTGAAAGTATCGCTACGGAACGAAGTTGCTCGTTTCACGCGAGAAACGTACCTTTGGTTCTGGTGCGAATATACATATATATGTGGATAGAAATACACGTAGCAATATTACTTATATGCATGGATACATAGATAGAGATACAGATGCTTATGTATATTTATATGCAAGTATGGGACTCGCGTCACAAGCGTTTTATACTTTACGATTTCAAGGCTTTTCTCTTTTACGACGTGTCCTTTGTGCAGGGGCCTTTTTCCATCGAGGATTCGCGCGGACGAACGATTACTTTCCCTTTGAACGGTACGCCAGGGAACGGTACGCGCTTCGAACCCGCTAAGAATGGGTGCGCCGTCAGCAGGGAAATCGAGGAAACGGAATTACGAGCCGTTTCACGCCTCTTCGATGTCCAATTTATTATTTATTTCGATAGAAAATAATCACACTCTTCTTCGATTATGATTTTTGTTTTCCTTCTTTTTTTTTATCGTTCGATGATTTGAAACTTTTTAACGTTGAATGCCACGGGGTGGGGTTATCGGCACTCGATTCGTTATAACTCGTTTGAAACGTTAGTATCGTTTATCCAAATTTGCGAGAATATAACCATCGGTCGTAAAAAGTGAGAGGCATAATAATTACGGTGACCGTACGTCTTCTATTTAAGTGGACGATCCTTCGTTTCGCTAGCCTGTTATTTAAATTTTTTTTTCTTTTTTTCTATGAATGGCTATTTTAGCTTTATTTTCTGCGAATTGTTATTTATAGGCCTATATTTTTTAATCCAAATGATAAATCGGATATTAATCATCCTCATTTTTTTGCTGTAACGTTTGTTTTTATCATTAGTTTTCGACAGAATTCAGGTTGTCGTTCATGATGCATACATCAGGATTTTTGTCAAAAATCGATGCATCTCAAATTTGCCCGATCAAATACTCGTTCGAAAGAGGAAAGTCTCTAATTTACGAATATGGCAGTGTGGCTTCGATAGAATGACTGGTTAAAAAGTTACAGCGATTTTTCTCTTGAAAACGACCCATACTCCGACACTTAAAAAATTTATTTTTCAACACTCCGTAACGATATCGAAAAACGGACACCGGGACAGTATTCTGCATGCTTTCTTCTTTCTAAATCTTGATTCATACATCAGGATTTTGGTCAAAAATCGAAGCATCTCGAATTTGCCCGATCAAATACTCGTTCGAACGAGGAAAGTCTCTAATTTACGAATATGCAAGTCGCGTTTCGATAGGATGGCTGGTTCGAAAGATACAGCAGTTTTAAGCTTCAAAAAACCCATACTCCGACACTTAAAATGTTAATTTCTCATCATTGCTTAGCGATATCGAAAAACGGACAACGGAACATTGTTCTGCATGATTTTATCTTTAAAATGAGCCATTAAACATTGAAATCGGCGGTGGTGACCATTTTGGCAAAAATCATGATGCATAGGTCAGGATTTTTGTCAAAAATCGAAGTATCTCGAATTTGCCCGATCAAATACTCGTTCGAAAGAGGAAAGTCTCTACTTTACGAATATGGCAGTGTGGCTTCGATAGGATGACTGGTTAAAAAGTTACAGCAATTTTTCTCTTGAAAACGACCCATACCCCGACACTTAAAAAATTAATTTCTAATCATTGCTTAACGATATCGAAAAACGGACAACGGAACATTATTCTGCATGCTTTCTTCTTTAAAATGAGCCATTAAACATTGAAATCGGCGTTGATGACCATTTTGGCAAAAATTGTGATATATTTTTTATAAATTCTAGTACAAAATTTATATTTGGTCATACAATCTTACGAGTTTGCTTTTATACATTACTATAACGTGAAAACGCACGATAGAAGGTATCTCTCCCTCTCCTTTTTCTGCATTTGACAAGTTTATTTTTACGTTCGATGGAAAACGCGCGACAAAGAGAGCTCACCTTTCTTTTCGAGGAAACGAAATTGTGCGGCTTGTCGTCCGCGAAGCCCACGGCACCGTTCGACGCGTGATTCGAGTAAGATTGACGCTTTTGCGGGAAAGAGAGAGAGAGAGACAGAGAAGAGTGATGGGTAGGAGTCAGTCCAGATTTTAATTCCAACGTCGGTACGCGTTGTTGTTTCGTTGCTCGCATCGCTTTGCGGTCCGTTCCTCGGTGATGTCAAACGATCGTTCAAAACCGATCTTTTTTTTTTTCTCTCTCTCGATTCTGACGCCTTTGTCTACGGTCATTCATTATTTTCATCTTGTTTGTACCTTTTTTTTTGCTTTCTGCGATGTTACTCTTTCGCGAGACGGTTTTGACGTTTCAACGATTGGGGAAGGGGTCGATACGAATGAATATAAATAATTTTATAAAGTTCAAAGAATGTTTCTGAAATAAATATTAAGGAATTGGAATGTTTTTTAATCAACAAAAATAGCAAACAATGTTGGCACGACATAGCTTCCAGACACGAAAGGGGGAGATGGTTTAAGGTATATTTCTCGCGAAAATCAAAGTCTCGTTCTTTCGAGCGCGTGGGCATCATTAAAATGTCGTTGGATGCGATAAAGGCACGTGGCGAAAGAGGGGTTTTACAGTGCTCGTTCGATAAAGCTTCGCGCGGGAACCCAAGATCGAAGAGGAATAATGCAAGAGAGAGAGAGAGAGTAACGCACGAGCGAGTTAAAAAAAAGGAAGAGAACGGGTAGGGAAGGCATATCGGTGTAACATTTTATACGAATTCACCCCTTCTTTTCGGGTCTCGCCCCTTAACACTCATATAAACCGTACATTACAACACACATGTTGAAAAAATTCGTATATAAAACTCCATACATACGCAAAAAGACTGTATATACTTAATACAGTTCACCCTCTTTCGCGGACGCTTTTCTTCGATTCCTCTTTTCCTCCATCTCTCTCAGCACCACCTCCACCACCTTTTTCTCCTTCCCTCCTCCAACCGAGCGTAAAGTCTCTCGAGGCGTCGCGACGAGGGCGCGAGCGTCGGCTGGTTACATTTCCTAGCAGACCATTATTTCTCTCTTACGGCCACGCGCAGACACACTGAGTGAGAAAGAGAGAGAGGTGTATGCGTCTACACCATTTTCTCCCTCTTTACCCGTACGACACTACATTACCTTTTCCACGAGAGAGAGAGAGAAAGGGTGTCTTGCGTCTGCATATTAATGAAAAAATTTGTGACTACCCTTAGCAAATGCGGGTGGTAGCAAAAATCCTTCTTTCTCTCAACCTCGTGATCTTTCCTGCAGTGTAGAAAACGGGAAGATCACGTCTCGACTACTTTTTATTAATCCCACAGTTCCCTTGGTCGAGAAAAAACAAGGAAGACTAGCTAGGTTCCGTTTTCTAATCGAACTACACGTGTTAGAGGGATAACGATGAGGAAAAATTCCTGTCTCTTCTCTCTCGCTCATTTATTCTCTCGTTTACCGTCCCCCCTCTGCTTTCTCGCTCAATCACTCGTCTACATTTTTTTTTTCTTCGACCGTGTCTTTATCTACTCGGAGTTCTATACCAGCTTAGGAGTAGTTTAGGAAAAAGAGGAAAGGATGGACGCGTGGTGGAAGATAAGAGCCGGTAGTTCGAGAATTAGAAGCCACTGTTTTCTAAAACACTGTGCCGGTACACGTTCGGAGCCAATAGAATTTTACGAGAAGGCGATAAACCTTGGTAGCTGCTTCTTGCTCCCGTTGTAACTCCTGGTAGGTGCCATTAATAATACAGGTAGTTTCGTGCCCGGTGATAATATGATAGAGGGTGGCTGGGATAAAAGGGAACCCTAAATTTTCCCCTTTTTCCACAAGATAAAGTCGTAACCTTTTCTTTCTCCCTTTTTTTTCTTTTCTTGATTCATCGTGGACGCCATTGCTATCGATCATTTTTTTTTATATCGATTGCAAAATTAGTTTCTCGTTTTTTATTCATTCTTTTATAATTATTATATTATTTTGTATTCGAGAAAGAGCGAATTTTGCAACGGCAAACTCGAAGGTCTTAAAACGAGTTTGATATCTCGCGTCGTTTCACGTGCAGTCAGGTGCGCTTAAATGCGTTTCTAACTCGACATGCTTAGAACCGCGTGCCTGTCGATCGACTTTTCCTTTCGAAGGCGTTACGCTAATACGAAAAAATATTTAATAGCGCGTACTCGTTCTCCGAAAGAAGGAGAAAAATTGATATGGACATGTTTCATTGAATTCTCTGAAATTATATTATGTAATTAACGATTAACTGCTTTGCACTCCGCTGCTACCGTTACGTCATATAACATTTCTTTATATCAAACTTAAAGTAAAGCACAAAATTATTAGTTGAATTTTTTTTTCAAAATATAAAATAAGTATTAATTTAACCCTTTTAGTACCAAGCGAATTTGTCGAATTTATTAAGAGCGTTTTTTTTCTTTATTTTTTACCAAACTAAGAATGATATTTAAAAAATTCACAATGAATAATGAAATCAAGTTATAACATTTTATAAATTTATTTTAATAGAGCTTTCTCACAATGCAAAGAATAAGGCGCCGTCGCATACACAACGATATATCGTCGTCCAGTACTAAAAGGGTTAATACTGGAAAGAAAAAATGGTTTTCCAACAACAAAATAAATATAAATAATTTATATTTAACTTGGACTCGTCAAGAAATGAATTTTTCGTTCTACAGAAAAAATCAATAAAAATATATCCGATCGAAATCAAGAGCAAGAGAGAGAGTCGAGGTAGTATGGATTACGTTACGGTTAGCGGAAGAAAAGCGAGCTCGAAAGCAGATGGGATCTCGCGGATTATATCTTTCAATTATGTTAATACGTCGACTCGTTCGGTCTCGACTCGCGAAAAGGTGGCCACACTCTCTCCCTCTCTTTCTCGATCCGCTGTCACGACGCGGATCGTAAATTGCGAATCTTCATAATCCGTGTCACGGGTGTATCGACCCTGTCGGGTCACAGGATCTTTAGAATGAGAAAGAAAGAGATAAACTTACGTTGGTGACTCAGGTTTCTCGTTATTTCGAATCGACTCGTAAAATCTCCTTCTTAACAACGCTCTCTCTTTCTCTTGGAATTAAAAGATTCCCGCGATGCGTCGAGGTCGACGAGGATAGAAAAAGTGTGTATGTGTATACGAAAGCAGAGAGATGGAAACCGCAAATATTTCCTTCTAGAGAGAGAGAGAAAGCGAATGCTTTGCTAATGAACGCACTCATCGCCCTCATCGTACTGATTAACGACTTCTCGAACCAGCCTGCCTCTTCATCTCTCTCTTTTACCTACCCACAAATCGATATCTCACTTTTCGGGAATATCTACACGAGAGAGTCATCCTGCACTCGTGGCTTTCGCCGAATTCCACGTCAGTAAGATCGTTTTCGTTCGATATTATTATAAAGTGGGGAAAAAATGATACCTCGACGATTCGATGACGTTCCATGGTTTTTTTTTTTTTAAGAACGATTAATTAAAAGTTATCGAAAATATTGCTTGAGATCGGTATCATAATCGCAAACATATATTCCTGTATTATAATAATGAATATTAATTCGTAAAAGATGAAAACAATAAAGTCACAACCATATATAAAACTTATCTACGATCGCTAGACTGCACGAAAACATTCCAACAAACTCCGTTTCATCGTTCCTGCCTAAATTATTATAATTCACCTCGAGCCTATTCCTAACTTCCCTGCTCCAACGAACAAAAGATCCGAAAAACTGTCCTCTCACAAGCGGTGCATATATAAAGAGAGCGATTCCAATTTATATTCCACTCGTTGACTCTCTTCGTATCTTAGGAAAAGTAGTCGAGATCTTGGGGACCATGCTCGAGTAAAAGCGTGTTGTGATCTTAATAAAGTTGAAAATCACGAGAAACGAGGGATACTAAACGTATACATCTGTATGTATGCACGAGGAAATTGGAAAGCTCGTGAGATATACCAAGGTGTTGGCCGATCAAAATGCAAGCGGCTTATGGCAAATAAGCGTTGCTCTTTATGGCGAGAGCCACCCACGAGACTCGCTTTCGGAATACGATCGCTGATCCAGATTAAAGGAGTCACGTATCGCCGTGGTCTGATCCTAGAGAAGAAAGAAGATGAAGAAAAAAGGGAAGATGCTAATTTTATTAAGTTCCGACGATTTAAAACATAATTTCATCATTAATTGTAGGGTAAGGTTGCTCGAGTCGTACCTGTTCTGTATTTGGAGTCTTTTTTTCAATTTAGATTAATTTATATGACAACACAAAGATTTTTTCAGAGTTCTAATAAATAAAAACAATATTTACACTAGAATCGAATAGCAAATATAGTTTTTAGGATTTTTCTTAGGGGGTACGACTTGAGCAACCTTACCCTATACCACAAAATGTAGGATATACTTAAATAGATAGAGAAAATTTATGGAAAAAAATGAGACTCGGAAATATGAATAATATCTTGATAAAATAAGGGATGTAATAGGGTAAGATAATCGTAATCGATGCGTCCCTTAAAAAAAAAGGAGAGAATAATGAGCTATCCACTAATAAAATAATTATAATATTGGGAGGCCGATAATAGATTCTTGGAACGCATTAACCGGTCGAGATAAATCGCGCTCGCACCGAAAGAGAGAGAGGGGGAGAGAAAGCCTTGGCTATGCTCGCTCGGTGTGGTTCTCTCGTGCGGTGCTCGACCAAGGAACGTGTCGATGTCTAATATCCTCGGTATGTGAAATTACGGAGCCGCATAAATTGCTGATCGGACAGGTGGTCGACAAATGGAGTCGAAGGAAAGGGATATAGGATATACGTATAGTACTACGGAGGGTTGTATTTTCACATACATACGTATATGCACGTCACGATAACCGGTCGGGATTCTACCAGAAATTTTCTTTTTTTCATATATAAAAAAAAGAAAATAATATTCAATATTTTACGTACTCTTTAGAAATCGTTTTTGTCGTTTAAATCGTAGTCGCGTCGATTTTTCGACAAAATTTATCCATCTTTTTCCATGAATCTCGAGGGACCTTAATTGATTCGTTAAAAATCTACGACGGCTACCAGAAACTTTACTACTTCTATCAAGGATAGACACCACATTTATGACTGTATCGGTACGTGGAATTAGAGAGAGCCGCATAAATTTTCAATAAAGGGTACACATCGAACGAGCATCGCGATACGGTACTGTGCCGTAGGACTAGAACACTATGACGAAAGTTGACTAGACAAGCGTGGCGACGATCGTGGCCAACGGTCCAGCAGATTCGGCCGTAGCAATTTTCCAGTGATTTTCGCTGATCCCTTCGGCGAATCGATGGACTTCAAATTTTTTTTTTTTTTTGTTATCGGGACGAGAGTAAAAAAAAAAAAGGGACGAGGAATATAATAGAGCCGAAAGGGTCGCGGCCACAGGCTCGTCTCTAACGAGAAATTTATTTTTTTCTCCCATGTCGCTCGGAAATCGTGCGTGGATTAAAACCTTCCGAAAAAAATGAAAAAGCAAGAAAAACAACAAAAAAAAACGGAAAAACTGCCGCTGTTACTCTTTTAATCCTTTTTCCCATACGTCCATTATTTTTGTTCGAATCGATTCGATTATCGATACACACCGGATACGAAATATATTTCGGTACACAAATATTATTACAATGGATTATTATTAATATTAATAAAAATTAGTCAACCGATGAAAAAAAGAAATTATCTCTATTAATTAATTAAACTAGTTGTTTCAATATTCAATACATTGTCAAGAGACTCATAAACGATGTCAAACGCTCACAAATAATAACAGATATTTTCCATCAAAAGGATTGATTTTAACACCCATATTAATTAAACATTTCTTACTCATCTTGATAACTAAATACCATAAGCCCTTGACGTATAAGATCCTTTTTTTGTCCACCTTGTATATAGAACGTATGTATATAATTCCATAGACTATGAACTCGACGGAGCGAAATAACACGGATAAAGAAAAGAAAAATACGAGGGAATCATCGAGACGGCATAGTAAACTCGATTATCGCCGTCCCGTCGAGACGAAGCGATTCTTTAAAACCACGCCGAGTGATTTAGATGCTAATGCGGAGCGCGCGTGGTGACGCGCATCGTGGAGAACGATTAGAAAGAAAAGAAAAAAAAAAAAAGTAGAAGAGAGACACAGATGGGGGAGAGAAGAAAATAGTTTTTAAAGGAACGATCTCGTCTCGAAATTTCATTGCGAAGACAAACGGTAGAACTATCGTACATCTTTCTCTCTCTTCTTATTATCTTTGTAAATTTGATACAGCGTGTCTCATTTAACTTGAGCATTTTAAAGACTCAAATATTACTTTACAACTATATTACTACTATTTACTATTACTTTTCTGCTCTTAATATTATACTATTTAAAAATAATGTTTTTTTGAAAAGAAATTTATCCATACTGTAAAAAATATAAAAAATGTACAAGTAGGACACTCCGTATACTACCACTTGCACCCTAACTCATTTTCTATTTGTCTATAAAATCGAATTATCCCAAGTATCTCGATTTTATAACTCCATCTCTATTCTATCATCTTTCGCAATTTCTAGACCGTTATCACGCGGCATCGCTGTCGTTGCATCTTTTCCTTTCTCTCCGCGAGACTACGGTATAGAAGAGAGAGATAGAAAATGAGAGAGAGAACGTTATTGGCGGGCGCTACAGCAGCCGGGAAAACAAAAGAGAGAGAGAGAGAAGGGAACGAGGGCCAGGCTTGAAAAGCACAATTGAAATTCAAGATCCATATGCAAAGAGCCTCACGAGAGAGATAGACGATGGACGAATAGGGTGAACGAAATGGAAGTTGGAAAGAAAAAGTAGAAAAAAAAAAAGTGAGAGAGAGAGTGGGGAGGACGTCCTCCCACCGAGTACGGTATACCCACACGCGTACCGTTCCGTATATTGTTTAAATAATTGATTTAACACGTGTACATACATTATGCGGAAAGAAAATAACGCTATGTAAATGGTAATTCCAGGCGTGCCTGGCGTGGGCCGAGCAGTCGGCTCGGACCTCCTTCGACCTTGCGAGCACGCATATACGTTTCTCTCTTTTACTTCTCGAGATATCTCGTCCATGGGACCCCGCGGAGAAGGGTTGGCTCGAGTTTCCGAGCACCTCGTATTTTTACCGACTAACCAGGCCCATCGAACTTATCCATTCAACTTTTTCTCTCCTCGATTCGATCTATCGCTCGATCTTTTCTTTCTTTTGAAAGGATCCTTAGAAATCAGTGTTTTACGAGAGGTGTAACCTATGGTGTTCCGTTGACTCGGCCAGTCTTGGTGTGACTCGGCAAGACCGATTCCGATGGTAACGCGATTGTAGAGTTCGATCAGAGATTTGAAATAAGAGTTATATTTAAATTTCTATTACTCCAAATTTAAAATAACTTAAAGTTATTATTCAATATTTTTGAAAATCTATTACTCAAAAATATTTAATTATGACTTTAAGTTATTTTAAGTAATCTATTCTTATAAAATCTATTAAGTAATAGATTCTATGAAATTTAAATATAACTCTGATTTCTTGTATTTCAAGATTTTTATTCGATTCGGTTTACAGTGAAGCATAAGAGTACTTCGTACGTAGAATCAGACTCGAAGCTTTATTTCGAGCATACGATAGAACAGTTTTATTATTTTATTTTTATTATCTAGCATATATTTAAAAAAAGTAAAACAGTTTGCTGTTTAATCTAAGATTCTGACAACAAACTAATACTATAGCAGTCCGTAAAAAGTTAAATCGATCGTTTAAACAATACATATCAGCAAGAGAGGGTGGAAATGATGGAATTTTTTTTCTGTTTCGTTTCACGAAATTTGAGGTAGAACGAATGCAGGAAGGTTGTACGTAAGAGCGATCACAATAGCGTGCACGAGCCTCTCGAGGCCGATAATTAAAGCTCCGCTCTGGCGTTCGACGCGAGAGAATTCGCGGAGAATTCGGGAAGAGGATCGGTGCTCAGTTTCTCGAGTGCACCGTATGCGAGAGAAAGAGAGTGAGGTAAGAGAGATGGGTCAACGACACCCCGTACTCCTCGAAGCTTCGAGACTTTGCCGATAGGCTTCGTACCTCGATGAAACACGAGAGAAAGAGAGGATAAAGAAAAAGAGAGACAGGAACGGAAGATCCTGACAAATTGGAAGGCCGTTAAACCAAAGGCACACGAAGCTTTCTCTCCTTTTTCTTTTAAAAAGAACAGAAGAAGAAGGTTCGAAGCATCGAGACGCGCGACGATCGCGTCAGGACACCGTAGGCCCTCGTAGCGGCATTTTTAGAGCCGAAATAAAGTCGAGAAACGTATATCGTTGAATATATCCCTTCGACTCTCGTAGGTGGTCTTCTCTTCTCTACCCTGTATCTCTCCAAACCTTTGAAATATTCCATTCTCACACCCCCTTGTTCTATAACAAATATCAATCATTTTTAAAGTACCTCAAGATCCTTCTAATAATTTCCACATCGATCTAACAAATATTCCTTTCTAATTTCATATACCCGTTCGCACAGCTCGTACTTGTCTTCTCAAGATCGATAACACGAATACCCCCTTGCCTAGCAGGAAAGAAATACAAATCGGTCGATCTGAAAAAAAACATAATTTCCTTTACATTAGAATTAAATCACCTACTATTAATCATTAAGCTATCTATAAAAGCGAAAGTATCCACCCACCTATCCCTCACCGATCATTGAGAATCAAGATCATTGAGAAAGAAGAGATAAAGGAAAGACTAGAAATGCATGGAATTAAAAGGGTGCGCGAGTACGTTAACCTCTTCCACGAAAGCAAGAATGAAACCCATTGAAGTCGATGGGCTCAGCCCCACAGATCTATCAATAGAAATAGAAATCTTTCGTGCGAATCGATTGTTTCGCTTTTTCATGTCTGGCCCGTGTGTCCCCCGTGTCTGAGGCCCGAAATAGACAAACATCAACGAGAAAGACAGAGACCTTGATCCGGATCGCACGATCAAAAAAGGCGCGAAACCCTCGCTGGCTTTTCTCAGTCTACTCGTTCTCTTCTTTATCTTCTTTTTTTTTTTTTAAACGTTAATTAGAGCAACGTTAGGAAGGGTGCTATCTTCGTTCAGCGATTTCAGTCGAGTCTCGCGTGAATGACGGAAGATCGGAGTAAATACATCGTCGAGTACGCCTATGTGCTTCCATTCGAGTCTCTTCTTAATTAGTAAAGTCATTACGCGCGTTCTCTTTTTCCCTAGCGATCATTCAATCAGACTCTCCTTTTTTTTTTTTTACCCCTCGTACAGAATTTTCCTTCTCAAGGATTTTTTTTTTTCCATATTTTCCCGAGGAACGATAGGATAGTAAACGTAGATTTACAATTGTACGATTAATTACGAAAGGTTTCTCGAAGGGAGGGAAGCTCTTTTGAACGGACATCAAACGGAAGAGTTGTAATAAAAAATGGAAAAATTATGCGTTAGAAAATCGATGGAGAAGCGCGTGCGCCCAGCACGAGTCGTACACTTCGTTAATTTGTCATACGTCTTGGGTTAAGAAAAAGAGAGAGATGAAATAAAAAAAAAAGAAGCTGGAACGAACTCGGTCCAGAACGACCGAGCAGAAGGCAAAATCGTAATCTTAATCGCCTTCGAGTAGCCGCTCGCTCGAGCCAGGCAACAGGTTCCCTTGCGCGCGATTGAATCGTGTCTTTCGATACGTAAAGAGAGAGATAGCGTGCGAGAGAGAGGGAAAGAGATGCCGACCTCTTACCAAGCGTACGGTAAGAACAGGCTCGTTACGTCACACATCCATCTCCTTCTGTGACCTCGGCTATTGATTTATCGTTCAGCCTGAGCATTCTCTTCTCTTCCTCGACCACATACTTACGTATGCTTGGCTCTGTTCGTGCGTGCACGTTCTACGATATTCGAAACGTCGCGTCGCGTAGTTTCATCAAAAAAAGAAGAAGAAGAATCTTCGGCCTATCTTCTCATCGGGATGATTATTTTTCATTTACGAGACCGTGATTCGTGTGATACTTTCTCTTTGTTCTTGAGTATTCAGAAGAGTAGAAAGGGGGGATGGAAATGGGGTTGTTTTAATAAATAGTTTCTTTCGATTTTGAAAATGTAGGAATAGAACTTGGGTAACTAATGAGAATTTCTTTTTAATTCATAGTCAAATTTTATTGGATTTTTATGTCTATTTAAATTTGGTACTTGTATACAGGGTGGTCCATCTAAATATCTTTTGTCACTTATATCTAGATAACATTAAAAATTTTGGAAAAAATGACTCATGATATCATTTACATTGCAGTACAAATATTTGTTATGTGATAAAATAAATAAAGAAGATATCAAAGTTACTACGTTAACGTGGAACGCTTTGTATATGTATGCATTCATCTTGCACGAGATTATACAGCTTCAAATAATATGAAGGATATCTCTCTGTTCACTACGGGTCAAGAAATAGAAGAACGCGAGGGTTGACTCCGAGGAAAGGGCTACGAGACGGAGAAGAACGGCATGCATACCGTCACACCCTGCGACACGCTCCAAATTTGAAATTTAAATTCGGTGCGTCTCGCGAGACTCTCTCTCTTTCGTTTTCTACACCGGTTACATATACACGTATACACGTATAGGGTAATAATTTAGAAGAAAGCGAACGCAGCAAAAAAAAGGAAGAAAAGTAAGGAAAAGTGAAGGAAGATACAAGGAACGTCGCTATGAGAAGGACGAATAAGCTGAAGAACCCCGTTAACGTCCTTTCCACTCCTTGGTAAACACGCTCGAGAATAGTAATTCGAGACTGGGCCCTTGTCTTTCTTCTTTTTTTCTTCTTCGTTCTCCAACTTGCCGCATCAACCACTACGCCCTCTTAGTAAAGTTGTATCGGCAAAGGGCCCTATCTCTGTCGGTCGGTCGATACCGACACGAGTCACAATTTTAACGAAATCGAATTGATGTCATGTTCAAAGCACGGGACCGGGCGTGCATCGTCCTCCCTGTCAGCCTTTTTCGGTTTAAAATGTCACGCCACGTTTGAAAGCGGGCTTTCGTTCGAACGACTCGTACCTTAGAGTGAGAAGAAATAAAATGGCACCTTGGTGGGGGTATACCATTTTTTTTTCTCCATACGTTTTGAAGATAAATTTATAATATTTAGCTTAATATTAACCTTCATCGGGATGGAATGATTTTAAATGGATGGAAGAGTCTTACAGGCTCTGTACAGAGTGGATAAAATTATAAATTTAAAAATATTTTATTCAGTTTAATTCATTTTATTTATTCAGTAAAATAGTTTGTTTTAAATATATTATATTTTTTTGTCACGAAATAATAAAAGAACCTCGTTGACTCTGTAATCCGGACAAAGGTTAAAATAACGGATGACGAACTTGATAAAAGCTGGGCGTTAAAAATGATTTCACGAAAAATTAGATCACTCGAGAAAAGTTGTCTTTGAAGAAATTAAATAGAAAGATCGAAGGTGATCTTAATTAAAACCATTGGAACTCGACTTAATTAAAGAAAATTTAGCTTCCTCAACTTTGAAAACGTCATCGCTAACGGATCAATTAACTAATTGCATCACCGAACGGTCCGTACTACTTATTATTACGCGGAACGGTCGAGAAAGAGAAAAATTTGTATTGAAATGTCTAGCGTATACGCGTACACGCGTATGGGACGATGCATATAGGTTTATGAAATTTTGTGAAGCGTGCGCTCGCGAGCGCACAAATTAGAGCAAGTGCCATTCCCACGGAATGTAGGTCGTTCGAAAAGAACCGCGCTCTCCGTCCAAACATTAATCTTCTTCGACCATTATATTCTTCCACACCGTGAAAGATAATTTATCGGGGGGATAAAACGCGCGCAAATAAGGTCATCGACCTTTCACCTCTCTGTCTCTCTTCGTATTCTTCGCTAGAACGTTGTTTTTTTTTTCTATGATTCCTTTTCTTTCTTTCTCCTTTTTTGAAAATTTATATCCTTCGACGATGATCCGCCCGGAGGTGCCACGAAGAAAATTGAAAGATTTCGAGAGGTTCTTGGCACGCGATCCAGCCACGATTAGACGATAACGCTCGCCAACCGTGCGATCTATTATTTACAACCCAAGATATATTACTATATCGATGAAACTGTACTTTATTCACGAGCGAACGAGCGAGAGGCTCGCGCGGGGATTTAAAAATGGCGGCTCGGCCGCTGCCGGCGTAGCCGTCGAAGATCTTTAAGTATTCAAGGGAAGAGCCGTGTACGAAGCTAAAAAGTACGAAGGAAATCTAGGAACTGGATTCTGTCTCGATTTATCGCTCGACCTTTCGATGTTGGTTCGTTCGAAGGAAAGAAATTACGATTGGATATAAATCGTAGAATAGATGATTATTATCAAAATTCATGGGCGGTTAGTAAAAAGAAATTAATGTATTTGCGAGCTGCGTTAGTTGCTTCTTATGAAGTTTATTTTGAAAGTGGAAGTCCATTTTTTATAATTCGAATTGTTATGAAAAACATAAAATGAACAGATCAGATTAAAACCATACAAATTAGGACTTATACATCTTTGAAAATAAACGAACAAGAATTGCAAAAGCAATAAAATTTCAATCTGGTGTTAAAAAAGTGAGAAAATGTCATGATCTTCACCATATTGGGACATTAACGCGTCATAAAATAACGATCACGACCAGAAGGACAATCGGCGGGTCCTTCCACCTCGGTAGAATTCCGCGTTCCCTCGTTTGCGAGTGACATAATTGCGCGCATTTCCTCGCTCTCGTTGTTGTTGTTGTGCTCGTCCGAGCACTACCGACTCGTAAATCCGATAGGAAGTACGCGGGTCTACTCTCTCGAGGAATTCCACGATGGTGATGCGACTATGCGAGTGACTCGTGTCACGTGACACGTGTCCGTTGCACCGACCGCGTCGCCGACGACGACGCATAATGCACGTGTCGCTTCGGGCCCGGTGCGTGCGCGCGCGAGAGAGCACGCTTTCTCTTTTCTTCCTCGTCTTCTTCTTTTCCACCCCCACTCCACGTATCTCTTCCCTTCTCGATCCTACGCCGCTGAGGATCGATCCCGAGGCCGTTTGGAATTTCAAAGCGTGCTTTGACCGTCTTCCTGAAAAATTCAGAGGACACCCCCGGTGCCCTCTACTTCTCTCTCTCTTTTTCTCACGGAGAAAGAATTTTTACCGACTTTTCCAGTGGCTTCTTTGGCTATGCCGCGCCTCGTTCGACCGAGACACTATTTTTCATCGACTCTAGACTTATTTGTAATTAGTAATAACTTGGTTGGGTAAACCTCCCAGTAAGTAGCCACTTTGGTACTCTAGCGTCATAGTTTTTTGGTTGCAATGATAATCTTAATTTCTTTTTTTTCTACTAGTAAAGCCTTCGATTCTTCAAATGACTGGTTAATAAGTTACAGCAATTTTTCTCTTGAAAACGACCCATACTCCGACACTTAAAAAATTTATTTTTCAACACTCCGTAACGATATCGAAAAACGGACAACGGGACAGTATTCTGCATGCTTTCTTCTTTCTAAATCTTGATTCATACATCAGGATTTTGGTCAAAAATCGAAGCATCTCGAATTTGCCCGATCAAATATTCACTCGAAAGAGAAAAGTCTCCTCTTTACGAAAATGCAAGTCGCGTTTCGATAGGATGACTGGTTAAAAAGTTACAGCAGTTTAAAGCTTGAAAATTATCCATACTTCGACACTTAAAATATTAATTTCTCATCATTGCTTAACGATATCGAAAAACGGACAACGGAACATTGTTATGCATGATTTTATCTTTAAAATGAGCCATTAAACATTGAAATCGGCGGTGGTGACCATTTTGGCAAAAATCATGATGCATAGGTCAGGATTTTTGTCAAAAATCGAAGTATCTCGAATTTGCCCGATCAAATACTCGTTCGAAAGGGGAAAGTCTCCTCTTTACGAATATGCAAGTCGCGTTCCGATAGAATGGCTGGTTCGAAAGATACAGCAGTTTGAAGCCTGAAAACGACCCATACTCCGACACTAAAAAAATGTATTTTTCAACACTCCGCAACGATATCGAAAAACGGACACCGGGACAGTATTCTGCATGCTTTCTTCTTTCTAAATCTTGATTCATACATCAGGATTTTTGTCAAAAAATCGATGCATCTCGAATTTGCCCGATCAAATATTCATTCGAAAGAGAAATGTCTCTAATTTACGAATATGCAAGTCGCGTTTCGATAGGATGGCTGGTTGGAAAGATACAGAAGTTTTAAGCTTGAAAACGACCTATATTCCGACACTTAAAAAATTAATTTCTCATCATTGCTTAGCGATATTGAAAAACGGACAACGGAACATTATTCTGCATGCTTTTATCTTTAAAATGAGCCATTAAACATTGAAATCGGCGGTGATGACCATTTTGGCAAAAATCATGATGCATAGGTCAGGATTTTTGTCAAAAAAAAACGTGTTAAAAACGTCCCAATGCAAGCGGAAAGATTTCCATGTATTGCTAAGAAGTTGAAGTTTATGATGGTCCCCAAAAAATTCGAAAATATAAGCTACAGAAATCTGTAGAAACAAAAAACCTAAAATTGGGACAACTAGCCCCGGTCTCCCCTACATATTGGGTACATGGAATCACAACAATTCATAGGAACTTAATTCAGGTGCATAAAGTAGCTCATGGCTAGTTTCTGAACTAGTTACACCTCCTTTTTTCTCTACATAATAAATTTCTTACGATGAATTCATTGCACTTAAAAATATCATGTATAGTACCTACAAATCGTTTCCGAACCAATCCCATTCACCATCGACCGTTAAAAAAAATAAACTATCTCGTAGATAGCGATAACTCGGTCAATGAGACCGATCGGAACGTGATCGCTCGCGCGAAAGAAAGCCGATGGACCACCCGTGTACCAGCGATACTCGAATAATGGGTCAATCTTGGAGGTTCACCGCCTCGAGGTGTATTAAGGACTATAAGCAAGGAGCCGGTAACAGCGAGCGAGAGAGAGATAGATAGATAAGAGGGAGGAATCTCGCTCCTCGAAATCGGTTCGTCGTCGTCGGCTCAGCCGCGTTCCTATATATCCAAAGTACTTCTCGAGGGCACTCGAGAATCAAGTTCGCCGGACTGCAAAGCCTATTAGATGCAATGAAATGGTTAGATTATACTTGCTCGTTTCCTTGGACACCTTGCGTCGATGATAATAAATGATTTAGCAATTTGATTTTTCAGGTTAGAATTCAGGGGTTGTGTAATTATTGTATAAAAATTTTTACTTTGTCGAGTCTTGGTATAATTGGTTGCATTGGGTACCTTAGCTAGTTTGGATCTTCAAAGTGCTAATATACAAATATAAAAACAGCATAGTTTTATTAAATTCTGGGATTCGATCCTGTTCATTAGTCTCCTATAACAATAGTTCACTCGATACAACATTTGTAACCATTTAGCCCATTGTCATGTTTGACAAGCTCGATTTACATTCACCTAACTCTAATTAACGAGAATAAACCATGAAAAGTGAAAAGTTGTGCCTTATAAAAAAGTTAAGGAACCCAGCAGTCCAGTGAAACATTGTCATAGAAATACCATATTACGAATAGATCACCCCAATTTCCTCTAACCGTATCACGATGAAACTGTACTGTCGGGACGTCGTACACGGCTTACCCATACTTCCATCTCTTTTTTGATCTTACGAAAGGAACATACGTCCAAAGATCATCGGATGCGGTCTCGGATCGATAAACGAAATCGGTGTCGATCCCGGCTTAACCTTCGGAGGTAGACGGATTCGAAAGCTGATACCTTTTGGCCGATCTTATCTGTGGCTCGCACGGCCGAAACGCGTCTGGCCTGCCGTGTGAGAGCCCCTGGGATTTTGCGTGCCTCGCGTGTGCGAGGGTGGCAAAAGAGAGAGAGAGAGACATACGGAAGGGTGGCTGCGACGACGAAGAGAGGAAAGGGGTGGCCGACGGCTGAAGGGCGCTGGATGGATTTTGCAGCTCGCAGTTTTCACCTTTGAGATTCCATCCGGTGTCGTGCGTATGTATGCGTGCCGAGACTTGGAGAGAGACGAGGAAAGGGGAAATGTGGGGTTGCGTCGGCCGAGGTACTTTGCTCTAGGAATTCAAGGACCCGAGGGGTAGGGTGCCAACGACGCTCGTCGTCGTTGTCGTTGGGGTGGCGCGTCGAATGCGAGGAGGGGTGGTGTGCCGGTCGATACGCTTTCTCGCACTCGCGCTACCCTCTCTCTCTCTCGGTACGTCTCACTTTTTCTGTCCCTCTTTCTCTCTTTCTATACCAACCCACCCTGGGCGGAAGCCGCCGAGCTGCAAGGTGTTTTAGCGCGCTCTCGAGAAGCCGCCATTTTGAGAGAAGGGGGAGAGACCCATCCTCCTTCGTCGTAGCTTTTCGAGCTTTCTTCGTGCTTCGCTTTTGCGCGATGAACATCTCCTCCGCGCCTCGAAAAACAACGAGCGAACGTTCTACCAGCCAACGTTCTCTCACTCTTTTTTTCTTTACCTTCTTCCTATCCTCCCCGAGCGACTCGCTTTTCCATCGCCCACGAACTCGCAAGTCTACCAACACTAACACCATCGCTAACATCGCCATCACCATCGCTGCTATTGCTACCATCGTCGTCGCAGCCGCTGCGTCTAATTAAAATTCACGAGATGCGCGGCCGCGCGAACGTTAAATCGACGCGCACACCGCACTCTCGACTACGTTCCCGCTAAAATGGATTTATCTCTCTCTCTCTGCCCTTGCAGCCCTTCTTCCGATTATTATTTCCGTCTATCGTTCGTATTTACGTATATTCCCGACGTGTCTCTTTTTTGTTTTTTCTCGATAACGCGTGTAATTAAGCGTGTTCGCTATTCAATTACTTCCTATCGACGTTCTCGGGAGTTATCGGTAATGATAGAAATATGGTTCGAAGCTGCTCTTTTTATTGAGAAACGATGTGTTGTCATTGGTGATCGCCATCTTGGGTTTATTATTTATATCGTGTTCGTTAATACGTTAATGCCGTGGGGATCACCGATGACAGGTACTCGATTTATTGTAATAGGTTTGAAATATTTATTAATATCGTTTCTCGATATTTACGAGAGTGTAACCATCGGTCATCAAATGTATGACTTCTATATGTTTAGTCCGAAATGAATTTTCGATAAAATTATATAGATCCATTGGTTTATTTAAATTTAGCTTGACATTTAACATATGTAAGCACGAATTGATTCGAATTCTCACAAAAATGTCTTCTTTTCTGTATTACAGTCGTTCTCTTGGATACGACGACGGAGCCGAAGCTCGAGTGGACGAGGTATCCCTATGGACCCCAAGCAAGTACTCCCGGTGTAAGTACATCAACAAAGTATATGTTTTAATTCTGAAAATGTGAAGATAACAACAACAAAAAATGATAGAGAAAATAGAAGACGTTCTTAGGTAATACTTAGAAACGCGTACGGAAAAATATCAGGCACGGTCGTACACGAATACTCAGTGAATATAAGATGAAAAGAGAGACAGAAAACAAGAAAAAGAGAACGGTTATCGTATATATCGGCATGTTTGGATTTCGTTCGTTTTTCAACGAGGGAGAATACCTACGGTGCAGCTTGTTCCATTAAATCCGCGTCGCAATCCACGTTCGAATCTGCCGTCAAATTTTTTCTCTTTACTCTCTCTCTCTCTTCCTGTCTCTCTATCCGCCATCTAAACTTTTAAAAGGATTGCCCGGGCCGAAGCTTCGATGGCCGCCATGATGGATAGCAGCAAGTATGGCAAAACGTTATATCGCGGAAACCATTTATCGCCGGTACCGTATGCTCTCCTCGCGATAACGGATCGATACCCCGTAATAAATCGATTGAATTTAAAACTGGTAAAAACAACTCGCGTGCCACGCGTGCTTCCACCTAACTCGCTTAGCTTTAAACAAACGTATCAGCCATTATTAAATAAGTCCAACTTCGAGTACGAAAATATTGTCACGTTCTTACCAAAGAACTATGCACCAAACCCGAATATCTACCAATTCCACAAAAAAATGAAAGAAACACGAATGTTTTCTTTATTAAGACGTCGAATGCCACGAGGGCGATTTGTCATATCAATATTTCGGAAAATATAACCATTAGTCATCAAAATGTGTGAGGTTTAATATAAAATGATATACAGGGTGTCCGGTTCCAGGTGTCCGAGCGGAAAACTACAAGTGCATGAGTGTGACTTGAGTCGGAAAGTCTAATAAACTTTTTCGAAATTCGGTTTAGTTAACGAGTTATTAACTAAGAAAGATCGGCCAATCACGAAGAGCAGAAGCGATCGACGAACAAAGACGACCCACTCGAACATTACATGCTGCTGCTCATCCTTGTTTTTCATTCTCCTTCTAACGCTTCGTCCTGCACCTAGAATCTGCTTCCGCTATCCGTGATTGGCCGATATTTATTACCAAATAACTCGTAAACAAAACCGAATTTCGCAAAAGTTTATTCGACTTTTCGACTCAAATCACACTCCTGCACTTATACTTTCCCGCTCGAACACCTGAAACCAGACACCCCGTAGACACCCAACGTTATTCAAAATTGGCTCGGCACTCGTTGCGTTAAAGCTCTCGAAACGGTCCCGATTACCTGGGTTCATAGTCCGAGAAATCGCGGAAGCGGCTTCCGAGGGATTTGTAATCATGGAAGGAGGCACACGGCGCTCGGGTACGGTCGGTAGTAATGTTGGCCGGGGGGGGGTGGGGAAAGAAAAGGATTCCGGAGCTTCCCGACACCTTCTCTCGGTGGACGGAAAGTACGTTCGCGGTCCTAAAGCGACGTCCCGCGGGGTAAAACAACGGCAAGAAGAAGCAGCCGGGTTCCACCGGGGGTACCAGAAGCACTTTATGGTCTCGGTGCGCGGCCGCGCGCGCGGCATACGTGGGCTCCCGCTGGCCGATGCGAGTTCTCTCTCTCTTTGGGCGCCATGTTTGTTTTTCAGTTGTTAAGCGCGCAGCGGGCCGCCAGACAGGTTTAAATCAGCCTCCTCTTCTCCCTCTCTTTCTACGTGTCTATCCCTCTCTCTCTCTTTCACGCTGCTCGCGTATATTCTCCATCCTTCTCCATCCACCGACCGCTTCTCACCATCCTTCTCTCGCTCCCTCTCTTTCTACGGTAAGCGCACCACCGGCCCAAGAGTCAGTCCGCTTGGGTAACAAATTGCTTTTTGTTTGAACGGACAAATTAGAGAGACGGCCGCCAACTCGAGAGAGAGAGAACGACCGAGGGAGAGAGGATGCGTTTATTTAAACGCCATGTGACGTACCCGCCATTTTCTCTTTTATAGAGGTATATACGCGTTATTTATGCAAGCATTTACGAACGACCACCGCTCGTTGGGTTTCTATGGAAAAAGGTATTAGAAATTAGGTAGTTTGATGGTTACCTGAGTTTGAATGTAATTGATTGGAATGGGTACGAGATCACTCGTCCTGGAAAGTTTGATTTCTTGTAGAGAATTGACGAACTTGTACCATGTTATCTTGACAAGCGTGTTCTACGAAAGTGATTTGTTAAATTTTATTAATTAACATCGACGACACGATTTTGAAGATCTTCTCGTAAAGTTATATTCTGGAATGAAGTCTCTCGAAAAGTATACCTCATAAATGAAACTGTCGGTGGGCTCATCAAAAGAGACAAACCCGTGCTTATCGCGAGTCACCACCGTTCTCGAATAACAACGAAATGCAAATCTAATATCTCTTAATAAGAAAACTCGAGAGCCATCGGCGCCAACTTTAACAACCAGCTCCAGATAAGAATCTTTTGATGTTCCATCTACGTCTTTTCTAAATAAATTTAGCGAAGATCATTCGACTCTTTTTTTGTAAAATGGAATTCGTAATTTCTTGAGCGGGCGAGAAGATTTAATCCTTTCGAAAAGTGATCCCCCTCCTTTCTCATTCTAGCGTCTTCTCTTACGGGCGCCACCGAACAAATTTATCTCCATGAATCCATAATTTATGACCGCGTTTTATGTTGTATTTATGCATAGTTATCTTGCCCTCGGTCTCGGACCGAAAGGAACATCCTCGTAGTACCAACGTGCACCTATCTACCTACCTGTTTGTCTGTTTCTCTATATACATAAGTGCGTAAGTGTGTGGGTGTCCGAGTGACCGCCTACCTGTTCGTTTCCTATACGTGTGTCCAAGTGGTCACCGAACGCGTTCGTTTATTTATTAATCACTGTCGTTCCGAATCAATGGGCACAACCGATAGGATAGCAAAAGCTTCCTTCCATTTGATCTTCTTTCGCTCTTTCTCTCTCTCTATCGTGACGTTATTCTCCTGTCGAAGATATCCCCTTAGTAAGTAAGTACATATATATTCTAGGTTCCGATCGGTCCGTGCGATATATATCCCTACTTTTCATTTCTAAACGATAGATTCTTCGCACATACGTGTGTTGTAAATTAGAAAGACCCGAACAAATAACCTAATCATTGGGTAAAAATTTCTAAATTCTCGCTCTGACCCATTTTCTAACTATAATTTACGTTAGAAAATAATCGAGAACAGAGTAAACAGAGCGATCGTTTAAAGGGAAGCTGATAATTTGAAGAAATCGTCGTAGAGTCGAACCCGCGGAAATGGAACGAATTTGTGGACTTTCTCGAAAGAGAGGGAGGAAAAAAACACGGGAAATGTGAAATCGAATGCAGGTTGAACGCGTATACACATTCGGTCTCTTTTTTTTCTCCCAGAGCTTTTCGATCGTTAGTGCCCCGACGCTAATCGAACAGCGTAACGCTCTGTTTGAAAAGGCTCTTTGAGGCTGCTGTTGATTTTCCTGGGTGCTAAACGGTCAGCCCGCTGGCAGCAACAGCAGCAACGGAGTGTCTGCAACGTGTGCCGCCCGGAAGCTCCACATTTTTTTTTTTTTTTACTATAAACTCAGCTACCAAAAAAACCGTTTCGGCCCCACTTTGCACCTAACGCGACGTTGCTTTAAGTGGACCACGGTCTCCTTCGTTAGAGAAGCCTTCGAAAAAATGTATCCTCCTTTTATTTCCACCGTCCTGTCAATATCCAAAATCATCGAGACAAATTTGCTACTAGTAGGAGAAATGGTTTTGATAAAAAATCGTCGAGCACCCGTGGCGATGCTCGAGGATGCTCGCGAACGATTGAAACGTGCCAGTATCAACTTTCCGATATCTATTTTATCGCGAACGATACGTATGACGATTTTTTATACGTCAGAGATATTTTTTTTTTTTTCATGTGACGCTTCCCAGCGTGCTGGACGTGTTCGAAAGATGAGAAAGTTGATTTAAATAAAAAAAAAAACGAAATCTAGGTCTTGTTAATCACGAATGGATTTATCGTAGAGGTACGTGATTTATTCGATTTTATCGGTTTCCATTGGTATTGATAATCAGAGCGGCAAAAATTTCTTCGAAAAATTCCACATAGTCTTACATCAACCAGTAACGTCATACCAACGTGATTTCCATACAACGTGAGTTATCTTTCGCCGTGAACCGTGAAGTTTAGTAATTATCGAAAGGAGTGTGAATAATCGTGAGATTGGTAGTGGCTTTCAAAGGAAGTTCATACCTGCACGTATTTGATATTAAATTTTAGATAAATTCTAAATCAACGCTACGTACGTTAATAAAAATCTTTAACCCTTTACCTGTATAAAAAGCATGAGTCACACTCGTGCTTCAATTCTTACAAGTTTATTTTTTTATATATTTGTTTTTTATTCCTCATGAGTCTTTGTTTGGACATACTTGTGATTGATTTTTTCTCAATTTCTAGTATTAATTTGATAGAGTGCTCAATTAAATCATAAGTCAAAGGAAACCCTAGGTTCACTCAGACACACGTTTTCATCTAACACATAACGTAAACATATAAAATAGATACCCGTTACATTTTGGACAATAGATACCCGAAAACATAAAAAAAAAAAAAATTTTACCAACATTCTATTTCATTTTCTCCATCAAAGGATACCATTTTTCCTAATGACTAACACACGTATCACGCAAAATAGACTCTCAGTTCTTTCTTTATTCCACATTCCTATGACTAAAGTCAAATTTCATGCTCTCCGAGACGTATTCACGCTCGAAAGCCAGGTATCACGATCTCAGCTGCCGCGGCTAACGACATTAAGCTCGCATTCCTATCATCGTTAGATTAGTCCTTATTCAAAGCCCTTCTCTCTCTCTCTCTTGCATTTGCTTCTAAGGAGCGCCGGCTCTTGCTATTCCCTCGAACTACGATCGTTCTCGATTATCGCGCGCATCCGTCGCAGCTAGCGAACGGCCGAGCGCTACGAGATTAGCTACGTGGAAACGTGCCGCACCAGCAAATTCCATTGCGAGAGAATCTTAGATTAGCTCTACTCGAGATCTATCCGGACATCGATCTAGACGTCTATATGCGTCGATCATCCTCTTTTTTTACAAGCTTTTATTAATTTTTTTCTTATTTTGCGTTTGTAAATGATCGAATCGGTTTCAAATTCAGATTAAAAGATAGGAAATATCAAGTAGGTAGGTAGGATAGTTAGAACCACCTGTTTTAAAATACGTCATTCAAAGTCAAAATGATTTTACAAATTTATTAAAAAGTTTGAAAAATACTTTGTTTAAACATTTATAAGGCAACAATTTTGTTCCACTTTTTGCTAACTAGGGTTCAGGAGTGTTGCCAACCTTGTAAATCGGAAGTCGGTAGAAAAATTGGTGGATATAAAAAAAAATTGTTAGATTATAAAAAATTAATATTATTACACAACAAACTTTATTTACGAAAAGCATTAAACTAAAACTTATAATGTAATTAAAATTTTAATTAATACCACTTACTCGAAGCATAAAACTTTTGTTTTTTTATATTTGCGCAAGTAATCGCCGAACGCGCCATATTTTGTAATAAATTTAAAAATTAGTGGGAAAAATTGTCGTAATTGACCTAGATTTGACAGAATTTGTTTATTTTATTAACAAATTTCATATTCGAAAATATCGGTAGATGGTGCAAACAATCGGTATATTTTGGTTTTGGTAGGTAGATCTTAAACATTTCTTACAATTCGCAAAACCTCTATTTCACTATAATTATCTATAAAGACATTTTCTTTTCGACAAAGCACTTGGAAGTAGTCGCCACGAGTCACAAGAAAAGAAAAATGGAAAAAAGAGGGAAGAAGAGTCTCTCGAATCCTCTTAGGCGAGTCCTCACGGTCCTCTTGATCCTCTCCTAAGTGATGCTTTTCCATCCTAAAACGTACATGGAATCCGAGATAGGAAGGAAGAAAGAGCGTCTCGTGCCACCTCTCGCGTCCCTCTAATCACTTTCCACGTGGCCGAGAGGATTAGCTAGCTCCCTCATAGAAGACCGATGGATAAGCTCGATCCGTGATAACATAGTAGAATCATCTTTCTTTTTTCCTAATGCCACCATCTTTTTTCGATGATAATGGACTCCTGACAGTTTGTCAGTCCTGTCACGTCGTCTTAATTCTTACGTTTGATAGAATGATCGATACGATGCAAAAACAATTACGGGTAATCTATAACATAATCAGAAATTTGCTGTAATTAGTGATTATTAATAGTAATATTTTACTTCTTTTAGGTACATATATTTATATTTTTAATAAAAATGAAGTTTCTTGTACATATTAAAAAAAATTTGATATAACATGGGTTTAGCATTTTCTGAGAACCTATCTACCATGTTAGAAGAGAGCTACTCGTAAGTAAAGTATGCTTTAATTTGAAATAAATTTTGAAAGAATATTTTCAAGGGAAAATTTCCACGATAGAAGAATGAAGTATTCGCTATACTCGAACCGAAGCTTCGCTACTCGACTCGCACCACAAGACTTAACACTTTGCTCGAGCTAATCACTTTTCTAGAGCACGGATTAGCATTCTAACGTAATAAGTACTTGGCCCTTAGCGAGTAGGAGCAATAAGGAGCTTCGGTATTAATATCCCGTGAGCTTAAGGGCGAGGCAAGAAAGAGAGAACGGGCCAAACAGAATTAGCTCGGAGTATTTGAAGAAACCAAGAGCAAAAGGGGAAGAGAACGCGTTAAACTTCGGGGGTGGTGAATGGTAATGGCGATGCTTAGCGAACAGGGGGGGGAAGAGGGACCGAGTTGGACTTAAAAAAAAATGAAAGGGGGAAATCATCCCGCTGGAATTAATCAAGAACGCACTTTCCAGTGTATTTTTAATCGTGTGTCAACTATGATTCGTAAAATAATTGCATAAATTATTTCATACTTTCTTTCATCTTGTTTCCTCCTTTTTATCAGGACGCAAAGATATGGAAAAAATGTAATTATTTAGCTGTTTCAAAAATTCACTTTTGCGAGTCAAAGTTTTAAAAAATTCATTTATATTTCTTTTACCAAATTAATTGCTACCTTAATATCTAGTTATTAAAAGAAATATTGTTAAGAGTTTTCAATTTTGGTGTTCTGCAAAAAAAAAAAAATTGGAAATAACTCACGAGAGACAGTTCTTACGTAAGTTCGAGGAAAAAAAGGCGGCACTTTGGAACTAAACGGCGTCTAGCAGGAATCGATAGGAAAGGGGGGAAGTCTTCTAATCTCTCCTAGAAAATAAACTTCCTTAATTAGTTAATCGAGCACCGGACCGAACAATTTCGGACAGGGCGATTAGACGCGCACCGTCAAAGGCAAACATTTTTCTCGTACCGGCTGGAACGAGGTAAATAAGAAAAGAAAGACCCTTCGAACGTAAACGATCATTTCCACGAACGTCCATCGATGGCTGGTGAGAGAGACAAGGGAGACAGGAAAGTGTTTTTTTTTTTTCCGAGAAAAATTTATCGTCGCCCTACCGTCGCGAGACCGGCCATCCTATACGTCTCGATGACCGTTTTCTAACGCCAATGATCCCCCAGAAGAGAAAGAAAAGGGTAAACGTCGAAGGTAGGCGCGAAGAACGTTTAGAAAGTCCAATAAACAATGACGGGACAATTTTCGTGCCGGAATCGCTCGGTTGTACCCTTCTTGTACTTTATGCCGAATGTCTCGTTAAAAGTAAATTATTGAATGGCTGGTGGACGTCTACGAGCGGTCGAAGCTAGACGAGTATACCTAATCTCGTGAGATCTTTGGCTATGTAACATCATGGAAAGTAGAGGGGAAAAAAGTCGGACGATAATAGATCCAAATAGGTATGGCGGACACCGGGATAGTTTTCTTGCTTTGGAGAATGCACGAAAGTTGGAAGATCGAATAGCTGATTTGAGAGAGAGAGAGTGTTTCGTAACGAAGGCGTATATTCCGAAATTTTCTTCAGATATTCGATCCGAGAGGATCGAAGGATTACCGTTTAAGGTTTGTGCCTTTGAACATTTTTCTCGAAGAGTACGCGACTCGGTCTTCGTGTCTTTGCTCTCTGGACTACTCTTGGATTGAAAAAGAAAGACAGAGAGAACGTACCGTTACGACTAGATCTTATCAACGAGATTCACGCAAAGACACAGTAACGTGACCGAGATTAGACGCTTGGGTTATGTATCCGCTTGTAATAGCGAGAAAACGCAATTTTTTACATTTTCAAGGATACCATTAGCGTTATGATCGATCGTGTTCTTTTGGATCTACTGTCCTTGATCATTTTTCATGTCTATCGATACTAAGTTGTTCCCATATTCTTGATTACCTCCAATCCTTGATACAATATTATAATCTCATTTTGTTCAGGATATTTAGATAGTGACATGGACACTGTAGGTGACCCACCCAACATTAAACGTGGTTAAAATTTGTACAATCTTGCATTAACCTGTTTATGCCCCGTGTTGCAAAAAGGCACACATTATTTGTCAAAGTTGTAAGTTTTATCCGCTTCAAACATCTAATTTTACTCTCTAATGACTTTTTTTGGACACTTCCCCAGCCCAAGTGAAGCAATAAGGGTAGTTTCCTAAAATATTGTTCGCTAATTCCCCCGAAAATATGGGTTAAGAAACATTTCTATCAACAACGCTACCAATTGCAACAAATCTACTACAAGTATTCCCAATCATCCCTCATTTAACAAAATAAATCATTTCACGAGCATCACGTAAGATCAACGTTCCGGAAACCCGTCCTACAGTATCAGGGTGGTATCGTATTCGCGGAAAGTTGGAATAAGGAAGGTTTGGAGGGACTACTACTACTCGTTATCTCTTGGTTCCCCACATGGATACAATTAACGGCATCCTCGCGCTTGGGATCCGGTTAGGAGAAATCTGGCTTCCGAAAAAGTCTTCTCACTCGTACGGAGACACGGTTCGTCTTTGGTGGCGAAGAAGAAGGCGTGCAGAGAGATATTCGTCCGATGAAACGTTGCGATCGCCGTTTGTCTGAAGTTCCGGCGAAAAGGTTTCACTCGCACGTGGCGCACGGTTTCTATCTGATCGTTTCATCTGCCGTTTGCTTCGTCTCTTCATTCTCGATCTTTTCTCTCTCTCACCCATACACACGAGTATATAGATATACAGGGTATAGTTTGCGTTATGCCAGGTCCTTCTCACGCACACACACACGTATATCTATAGGTGTATAGGTATATTTGTAGGAGTAGCTCATGCATAGTGGCTGGTCTTTTTAAGCGGTCTCTCGTCCGCGGGCGTATCTGCATCTAAATGCGGTGTCTCGGATGCGAAATTCTGAGGACGTCACACGCGGTGATATGTGACTGGAGTAACCGCGTCTTCGGAGGCTCTAGCTCGTCAGGAATCGCCTTCCCGGAATGTGGGACCCTGCACGAGAAAATGTATACCCTGCTTTCTTACAGGAGAACAGAGAATTGTTCTTCCTGTTCTAAATAGGGTTACTACATTCTTGGTATATTAGGGGCTGCCCCATTTCTGTTAAAATTTGTTATGGGAAAAATTTCATACAGGGTGAACCGTAGGATAGGTGAACAATTATTATGGTAATACCTAGAGTTACGCGATTTACAACAGTGCGGGATATTGTTTTTGTTTAATATGAAACAACATTTATATGCATTTAAATGCAAAGTTGTATTCTGACTTAAGCGATTTCGGGGTATTACTGTATAGTAAAAATCTGTTTATTTCGAGTTTTTCGTTATGGGAGAGTCGCTAGGTTCCTCCACTAGCGACAATCTTGGAATGCGGTAACAGAGAGAGATTGAAAGAAACAGCTGATTATCAAAACGAGGTTAAGTTTGTATTTTTATTATAAACGCTGTCTTTGTAAAGATATTACTAGAAACGATTAACAATTTAACTTTTCTGAGGTTATGTTTGTCTTATAGGTTAAGAGCTCAGAATTATTATCCTATCGATCACGTAATACGAGCACACGAGTTATTTGATTATTTAAGATAATTTGATTATAACACCACGGCTTACCTATCAGATTTTCTTTAGAATCTTCGGCTTATCGGTCGAAAGGCGAGTCGATTAATCCGTCGTAAGCAAACAGGATGCATGAATACGCGTTAGCGCGATCCGTTAGTCCGTGCACGCTCCTGCGATCTTAACCTTTCGGTCGAAGGATGCATGCGCATGCGTTACGCTCGCCTACGTTCCTCTCTTTCTTCTTCTACGTTTCTTCTCTCGTAAATCGAACACGTGGAAGATCGCACCATACGATTTCCCGTATCACGAATGATGAAAAAAGTGAGAGAAAGATTTTTCTTCGTCATTTACATAATTTCTTTTCTATAATAGCCTTTTTGTAATATCGCACGTAAATTACTTTCATAAATCTCCTCTTTATTAAACGAGTATCATTAGCGAAAAGTATATTCCGTTTATTTTCGAGAGCGAACGACGTTTCGCGAAATGCTTACAAGGAAATAATCGCTTTATGGTATTGTAAAAGCCACTGCGAGACGAGATTCCTTCTGTAGTCACATTGTATAAAGAGAGAGAGAGAGAAGGAAAGTATGTTCATTCGTCTCTAGCAATTTGTTGGAACACGTTGCAGTCACAATAGTACATTACGCAGTGTCACTCACGTACCGGGATTGAATTTCGCGTAGGTACATTACCGTGCTGCCGGTAGCGATTCTATACTCACTTTCTGCGATTCCAACATTTTATTCCCTCCTATTCGACGATCCGTTTACCGTAAATCGCTGGTGTGCGTGACTTTTTCCACGTTCAAAGCCATCTCGATCGAAAGTCACACCCGTTTTACTTTGTATGAAAATTCGAAACGTTCCATGAAATTCGAGAGCACGGCCGATTCGTTTACGTCGATCTAAAATTATCACAATGGAAAATTATCGCGAATAATGATCACGGTGAAAGGATTATTCCGATACGTTTGTAATCCATTCGAATTGTAACCCAGAAAAGGATTTTCATTCGTTTAAAAACGATTGAAATAAATTTTCTGTTAAGCGATGTAATCAATTATTCAAAGGAATTACCAAAAGTTAATTGTTCTTTCGTTATTAATTTATCTGAGCGAAATAGCTTTCTATCTTAGTTATTTGAGTTTTTTTTATAGAATGTTCGAGTCCGTCTGGACGAAGGGTAAAAAAAGGGGTTAAAGATCTTTCGTTACCCAATTCTATATCAAGTTAAAAACCTTCGTAATTAGTTCATTATCGATAACTTCTCTAGCACGCGAAGTTAACGATACAGATAAACCAAACGTGGGATCGTACGAGTTTGGAAAAAAAGAGCTTAGAAAAAAGTCGAACGCGAGAAATAGAAGACAAGCTTCGTAATTTATGAAAAATCATAAAATCACAGTTGGGTTTATGTTCTCTTTCTTCGTTGAAAAACCACAGGAGTGATCGTAATAGGAACTTTTTATATATATATACACTCATATGTATTTATACATCTACACATATATATATGTAGAAGCTCGTTCGCGTGAAAAATGGTGCAGACGAATAAAATATACGAGGGAGTTGAGAAGACACGTGGCTCACGTATCTCTCCTTCTCTCTTTCTCTCACCCATAAGCCACGAAACGCATAGCGTAATAATCGTACAGCTGTGAAACTTTTCCTGGGGTCCGGAACGAGACACGGCGAATAATAAATATCGGACTGCCTTCGGGGGTGTGTCTAGGATAACTAACCGACTATTAACTAAATATTTATTAGCCCGATAAGTGTTTGATTTACGCGTCGTACGCGACAACGACCGAAAAAAAAAACGAGAGAGAAACAACCACTGGCGCTAGGATCAATTTGAGTGAAACCAAAAGGAGAAAAAAAAACGAAAAGAGATAAAAAAAAATTGAGAGGGAAAGGCTTGTAAATGGAAGACTAGAAAAGCCCGGAAAGCTACGAAGGATCGATCGTTTAAAGCAGCTTATCGGGATAAGCGCGGATCGCGGTTTCTAGGTTCCTAGACCGGATCGCGTTATCTCTATCTCGTACTCTTTCGATCCTGGTATATTTAGGGCGCGATTAAGAAAATAATCGATCGAACGACGACGGAAATTGGACTCTCTCTTCGCGAGACTGAAATTCGAGACAGGTTTCTCGCATGTGGAACTTTATCGATCGCGCTAACCCTGTTTATCTTTGCCGAGTCTTATCTCTTTACGGCGCCTTCTTTCTTTAGCGTACCAACACATATAACACCCCCTTCCTTTTTTGCCAATAAAGTCTACCCGCTAGACTTCTCGGTACATCGTAATCGAGTTTCCGGTTCTCTTCCGACTAAAGCGTGACTCAACCTTTCCTTTTCGATTTAAACCTCTTTTCGAAAGTTCTTCTCGGTAGCACTGAAATCCGGTCCGGATGCTGCGTTGCGGTCCGGACGGTATCCGTTGTAGTACATCAAAATTGTATCATACTTATTAACGTACCGTTGTAAAGTTAATTATTATTATACAGGGTGTCCGTTTCAATATAGTCCAGCGGAGGACTACATGTACAGACCAATGACTCGAATCGAAATGTCTAATACCATTTTTCGAAATTCGACTTAGTTAACGAGTTATTAATTAACAAATATCGGCCAATTACGGTGATTAGCGAAGGAAGGCGGTTCACTCGCAGCTAGGCAAGAGACGAAGCGGTAGGAGGAGCAATCCACGATAAACAACACGGTAATTGACCGATCTTTGTTAGTTAATAATTTGTTAACTAATTTGAATTTCGAAAAATGGTATTAGACATTTCGATTCGAGTCATTGATGTGTACATGTAGACCTCCGCTCGACTACATGGAAGCGGACACCCTGTATTCTAACGAAGCATCGACGTAGTTATTTTGATATTTAAATAATAGATTGAATAGATTTATTCAAGATTTCTATTTTCTTATCTTTTCATGGAGAAATCACGTTCCCACGTTGCAGTTGCTTTGGAAAAAATTGGTGAATAAGGAAACGAATAGATAGAGAGAGTCGTTTTGCATAGAACGTCGCGAGCGGGGCCACGCACGTCGAACGGAAAGTATCGATTACAGATTTCTCATCGAGGCAGAACGGAACAGAAACAAATCGCGCGAGAGCTTCGATCGATAAGAAGAAAAGGAGAGAGAGAGAAAGAAGCCTAGTACTTTCTCTCTCTCTCTCTCTTTTACTTATTCTCTTCTAAACCTCTTCGAATTACACGGCTCTCGTCCATAGCCGGGTGTTTTAACTCACGACGAGTCGTATCGTAAGTCGTTTTAGGGTGAGAGACTCGATTCTCGAAAATCATTTGATACCGTTCGTTTACCTTTTCTGCGTTCGTGAAATATTCTTTTTTTTTTCTTCCTATAACGTTGGTATTAAAATGTGAAAGAAAGTCGAGATTTCTGCGGTTTCTTTGAAAAAGAGGGTATTGTGTTAAACTTAAGAAAGGAAAATCTTTCTTCCCTCTCTCTCTCTAGTTCAATGTTTGGCAGTTTGTACTCTCCCGAACTTTTCAGTTAACCTAATTAAAAGTCGAGTGCACGCCCGCTTTGTCGAGTCGCTCGCCGTTCGTCCAGTTCCGCGTTGGAGTTTTCTTTCACGATAAAAGATGAATAAGGAAAAGGAGAGAGATTAGTTTGGTATTTTTGATCGTTAACCTATTCATACTCTTCGAGAAAATAAGAATCGATAAGTTTGAAGATTGTCGATCAGCTGATGATATGATGAAAAATTCGTTATATGGGATAAACGAGCCTGGCGTTGAAAAGAAATGGATTTTTCTTCGCTCATCATTAAAGATACGATTCATTTTATATAAAATTAACGATTTATGTCACGGGAGATAATAATATAAACTTCTTTCTACCTTTTTTTTTTCCCTATTCCTTCTTCTTTGCTCGGCCTCCTTTTTCCTTTCAAATGAAAGCACAACGGAAATAAATTATTCCAAAGCGAAATTATCGTCCGTAATATCTTCCATTCTTCTTTAATTGAAATCTCGAGAAGTCCTCGAAGCGACTCGTCCGACATTCGCGAATTTGTGTCAAACGAAGAGAATTATATCGTGCGTTCCAGCGAAAGAAATTGAGAGACTTCTTTCATAAGTATTGTACATTCGGTGATAACTAGAAATAATCCCATGCGTCGTAAATGAACATTTATATAAGGTAAAAGTACCAGTTGGTGACTCTGTCCTAGGCTCGGACCTTTTTTAATACATTTTTCACTTTCATTATTTTCTAAAAGAAAATTGATATATAGAATAATACTTATTAATAATAAGAACATAATATAAAACATACCATAAACGATCGATCTCTGGATTAAACCAGTCTAAATTCTTATTTACAAACTCCATTGTACTTTATAATACCATTAGATTATAAATAAATACATTATTTTGCAAATAAGTTTGAAATCAACTGAAATATTCTATCCATAACTGGTACATTAAAAAAAGAGGCAGATAGAACGAGCGGAATGCGAGTATGAGAAAAATGCATCGATAAGAAGGGAATGAAAGAAAGAAGAAATAGAGTGGGACTGGTCGAGTGACCTCGGCTGGAATGAAATTAATGTTAATCCCTACGGAATTAATCCTCCGAGTCGAATGAGAGAATAGAGCTGGATTATTCGGTGGACACGCCATCGGTCACACGACCGTCGGACCGTTTCCACGGGATTAATCTCCCCGTGCGAGCTTGCTAGCTATCCAGCTAGACCTAACGTGCGCGGGCGACGAGCGTGCATACGTACGAAGGAACTGAGCATCAACTTCTTTTTCATGTTCCTTCTTCCTCCTCCTTTAAAACCAAAGGGAACCTACCGAGCTTTTCTAAATTTCATGACGTCGCAGTAGGTTAGCATGCTACCGCATACTAGGTTTAATGTTAGCTAATAATTCAAAACTCTCTTCTTATTTTTACCCAGGGTTCATTTTTTACGAACATCATAAAGACCCTCATGATAAATTTGTATCAATTAAAGAAAATTGACGTTGCACCGTTATCCATTCTCATCTTATTCCTCTTCTTTTTAACGAGAGTGGCGTTTTATGGAACGACGAGTCGGACACGGAGTTTGCGAAAATCGTGGCAATTAGTTTCCGATAAATGTGCTGGATGAGAAGAAGAAGAATGAGAAAGAAGAGACGATAAGGAAAAAATATATAGGTAGTTTGTTCGAGGGCAGCGTGCCGCACGGCTCGTTGATATCGGAGCTCTTTTAAAAGTAGTCGATCGACTACTCGCGCGTTCCATTCATTTGCATAGTCCATTATTCATCGCGCGGCCATTATTCTATACGCGAATGCTAACCGGGTCCCTCCTCGTCATCCTCGTACCCTCTTCTTCCTCATTTCTTCTTGCGAAGGCGTTGCTCTCAAAGTAGTTTCGATATCTCGTATACAAAAGCGCGAACGTCCACGAGAGTTACGTTATCGTTCGTTGAAAACTACATCGACCGAAAACTGCTTTCTCCTGATTTCTTTCGACGTACTTTAAATTTGTTATTGTTGTTAGAGAAGAAAAATTGACGAAATAAAAGTGATCACGATCCGACCGAAGAAACTCGAGAGAAGAACGATCGTTTATTAGAACTGATAGCGTTTTAACTGGCTGAGATATTTCTGTTGAATAAGAACGAGAGAGAGAGAGAACGAATAAGGTTTGGTCGTTGTCTTCGAAGAGCGTGTGGGCCGAATTCCATCCGATTAAGATTTAATTTTTAAATCACGGCCACTCATGGCGAACTCGATACTTTGCTCCCTCCAGTTCTCTTATCGTTGTCTCCTACGATAATCCGTCTTTACAGATAAATAACTAATCAAAATTATACAAAAAATTGTGAATAATACTTAATATTTCGAGAGTGGACGGAATTGACCCTAAAATAGATTCTCTCTTCTCTTCCTAATCACCAAATGACTCTTATCCCACAGACCGTATAAATATCCAATCCATTCTTACTAGTCTCGTGGTTTTTCCTGAATAACTACAATCTCATCTCTTACCCACGGGAGTGATAAAGACGGTTGGATAGAGGGTGAGTCGGATTTTTAGGCAGATGGTCGAACATTCTGGTGACGATTAGTTCACCCCATCATCGTCGTGATCATCGTCACTGCGTTCGATCGAAGGTTGATGCTCCATTTTCATCTCGTCCCACCCTAACCATTCCATACGAGAGGGCAAATATTTATAACGGGGATAAAATGATGTAACGCGCCTCGCGATCTCGTTGAAAGGAACAAAGCAACGGTATTAAACGATTTGCCGCTTTCGTTGTGTAACTTTTATACCGAGCCAATTGAAAGTTAATTAACGCGATAGCTATTATCCCGGCAAGCTTTAAAAGCCATCTCTAGAGCGAATTGCTGGGTATGTTTCAAAGTATGGACGTTGTTGAGGATTTTATGTGCAACATTGATGAACGATTGATCAGCCAGTTTTAAGGCTGTTCACCATTCGATACGTTTTCTAGACAACTCTTCTGGGCACAATTTGGACGAACAAAGGTTTATTCAAAAGTTGAAAGATTTTTTGAAAATCTAAAAACAATCTTTTGGGGTTCGAATAAGCTCTTGTTCGTTAAAATTGTGACCAGGAGAGTCATTGGCGTCAATCCCATTTGTGGACGAATTGGGTGGTCAACAGTCTTAATAAAATTTTTGTTAGATCGAAGTAGGTATAACTTGAACCCATTTTAACGGAATCTTTGGGTTCTCATCGATGATGAATACAAGTAGAAGGAAGAAGAACCGTACAGTCGGTCATTTTTCCACCGTTTTTCCCTTTATCGCAAAGACGCGATTCTCGCGGTCACGTTCCATATCCTTTGTTCCTGATCCTTTCTCTCGTAGTCGTGAGGACTTGGACCGTTCTTGCAGAACATCTCGGTGTTCGCCGGCATCTTTCAAAAGGTTCACTTCGCTTTCCAGATTTATCGAGTACAAAGCCCTTTCCTCTCGTTTTCTTTTACTACTCACCTTTGTACTCGTTTCTACTACCTAGCTCGTTACCTTCGACATCTTTTGCCAACGAAATACACTGTCGCATTGTGGGCTCGATTAACGCGTGTTATATACTTCCATTGTCGCGATAAGCCATTTTACGTTGGAGGAGTTAATAAAAGCGATGCGATCGAGGGTTAATAAGATTTTAAATATAGGCTGATGCCAGGTAAATGCCGGAGAGAAAAAAATAAGACTGAATATTCTGTCGAGGGAAAAAAATCAAAGGAAATCGAGGTACATTGTTAGCTTCTACCGTATTGCGAGTCCACTTAACGCCAGCGATGGTACATTGTCGGGCCAGACCATTTCCCATAAACGAAACTGATTGTCAATTAACAAACATTAAGTAGATTATAAAAAACAAAAAATTGTACTAAAACGTTCCTCGTTTCCTTTGATCGAACATGTAAAAACACCTGGTGTGGTTAGGCTCGCGAGACTCTTCATCAAAGTAACGTAAAAAACAGGAAGAAGAACGAGACGAATAGAGAGAGAAAGACAAATGCTTTGACGCAGCATTATTTTGGTTGTAACAATTAACGAAAAAGGCCGGGCTGGAAGCTCGCATCAATCGTCTGGCCGAAAGCTTTGCGCGTGGAAGATACGAAAAGGGTTCTCCGTGAAAGAGCTTCGAAGTACGCGCCACCCGGTTAAAACACATCCCTGGTATGTACGTGCACGTATGTCCTGTATATATGCATGTAGATGTGTGTGTGCGTGTCACGGAGAACGAGACAAGGGATTACGGTCCACGGCGCGTCCTCTGATCCTCTTCCCGCAGCATCCCGACCCCTCTCTCGTCGCAGCCTCTCGCGAGCCTCGCATTAATTCTTGATCATGCGACGGTTCGGGTTAAACAAGGAAAATCGATTCCACCACGCCCCGTCTGATCGGGACTCCAACTTTGCCTTGCAATTGCGACACGTTTGCGTTTTATCTCATGGGATTTACGTGCACTTTCCGTTCTGCGTAGGTGGTATCAACCAAACGAATTTGATTCTCTTTTTTTTTTTTTAAATTACGTGAATTATTAATATTGGTAGTATAAAAAAATAACACGAGGACTTCCCGAGCTATGCAGAAGACTGAGGGAGATTAATTCTCGTAAGGACACTAAACATCCGTCGACGAGCGCAACATTTTCAAAAACTCGGCTTACCGGTCGATGTTTGTAATTTAATTACATATTTAGCATCCCTGCGTGAAACCTGTTCCTTTTAACAGACTTTTTGCTGATTTCATGTTCCACCCACCCGAAAGGGAAAATTTGTGTAAAAGAAAATGTAGAGTCTCTCTTCGCGCTACTCGCTTACTTACACGGACATATATATCTCTGTTACGAGATAATTATCGTACCGAAAAGAGGCACATGCGAAAATAGAAAGACAGAGAGAGAGATATATAGAGAAGATGTCATCCCTTTTACTGAAAGAGCAGCACCGAGGCTCGTGCTTCTCGAGAGTAGTTTCTAGGAATTAAAATCATAAAGTCGGGAGCATCGTTGAATACGAAATCTCTGCCATCTAGTCTCCTTTTTCCGTGGGCCAAGGAATACGAGGACGTGGAATCACGTACATATTTTTATTATATGTACGGGGTGATTCAAAAGATAACGGTTTGACCCGTGTAATAATCGTTTATAAACATATCGAAAAATGGAACTTTACTTACAGGGGAATCAAAAAACGATTTAAAATTGTAATAACTCTTAAACTAAAAGAGGTAAAATCATAATTTAACTTATAATTTGTAATCATTAAAATCTTGCTAAAGTTCGTCTAATATCTAATGATACACTGGGTGGTCCATCAAGCGTGATCAGCTGGTTTTCAACATTTTTATTTGATGTTACATTATTTAAAGCCAGTTTAAGAATAATTATAAAAAAAATTCGATTGGACCACTAGCAACAGAATAATCTAAGCTGATCATGCTTCGTGAACAAATTATTTCGGATATTAACGGTTAAAAAAATATATACATCCAAAAAAGATGTGATCCTCCAATAAGACGACTCGAATCGTCCCTATACGAATATTTGCCGTACTCGCTGTAACTTCGTCACGAGTCATCTTATATCTCATATACGTATGTATAAAAGAGAGGACAGATAGATCCATTTGCCGTATCACGGACGACATAAATTCAACGTTTACGAGATCCACGTTTGAGCGGTCCCTTTCTTTGGATCTCTGGATTCACGACGAATTAATAGAATCGCGAGCGGAATATAAGTGCCTGGACTCTGGGAAGAAGAGACCAAGAGAGAGAGAGAGGGAGAAAAGAGACTTCTTTCGAATGCGTTCGACGATGTCGAGAGACGGACGATCTCGCGGCTTCAACCTTTTATGACGTCGACCTTGCCCCCTTTGCGTTCGTGCCACGAATCTTTTTCCAAGTTTCGTTTACTTTTTTTTATCGATATCGTGACACGTGTGCTTTAGTACCTTCACAAAAGTATCCCAAGCTAACAACGATATATTAATAATTTCTTCATTTAATTAACCCCTTGCCTTATGATTCAATTCGAAACTCAGTCAAGTTAATACTAGAAATTTAGACAAAAATGAATTACAATAAATGAATTAAATAAATAAACTTGTAATAATTGAACCATAAGTTTGACTCATGCTTTATATCGTCGGAATTTATATCACGAATCTCACACGATATTATAAGGCAAAGGGTTAAATGGAGAAAAAACTTTCATAAACGGGCAATCTTACGAGACTCGATACCAACGTGGGATAAACACATAAGGGTGAAGGACAAACAAAGGGTGAAGCTGGTGACGAAAAAGAAAGAAATAGAAATATAGTATAGACAACGACACTAACATCCTGTCGGCGTGACGAGTGTATTCTCTAAAACGAGCTAAGCCTCTCCTAATGCATCTGTACGTTTCCCATTAGGATTCGGTGCGCGTGGCTTAAGCTAACGAGAGCGAGCGAGCGAACGAGACAGTGGTATTAGACGTTTCGCACGGAGAAGGGTAGTTTTCGTTCCGATTTTCGACGAGTTTCTATGGCGACTGGGACGTGACCACGTTCTTCCATGGGGAAGAAGAGAGAGAAAGAAATAGAAAGAAAGAGATAGAGTGTCTTAACCAGCGAGCGTAATATCACTGCTGCCGCATCCTCTCTTTCCCTCTCACGATAGAACGACCCTCAGAAAAAGAGTGAGGCATGGGATAAATGGATATACAGGAGCCAAGGCAAGAGAGTGGTTAAACCAACCGTGAGGTCACGTGGGAGCGGTCCCTTCGAAAAAGTTTCCGCTATCCTGCACCAGCAAAGGACCTAAGAGAAAGAGAGAAATATAACAGAGAATCTATGCGAACGGGATTGAATTCTGAGGTCGAAGGTGAAAGCATGGGTCACTTTTACTCGAAACTGATGATGGCCTGAATACCAATGTAGTTAGAGATGGATGAGATTAGGTTGATATCAAATTCTGTGATGGAATGAACACAAAGAGTTATAATTTAGTAATATTCGTAAACCAAGTTATTGTTTCGTAACTATATTCAATCACGACACAAAGAATTATGATTTAATTATTTATAGAGCACAATTTTCTATTTGTTAAATAATAAGGTTCAATGAACCTGAATCGAGTATGTCAAAAATAAGTATAAAAGTGGTTGAAATATTTACTAATGTCCTATAAAGGGTTAATAATTTTTAAGCTGTAATTAACAACATTACAAAACAAAATTGTCGATAAAATGGACTTAAAGACTATTCGGCAAAGCTTTTGCAAATCGGCCGATGGAACGTACGGTATGCGCGACTCGTCTTGTCGAAGGGGGGTAAAAAGGCAGGATGGAACACCTCGAGTTCCTTATTTCGGCGCAACAATGCTTTGGGATGAATCATCGATCTCGCGCGAACGCACGCATGGTTGGACGGCGTGCCGACATTGGATAGCTTTGGGGGCTCTCGTGCCACTGGCACGAGGTCCTTTGAGGGGGTTGAAAACGCCGGCGTTGCTGCTCCTGCCGGCTTCGACCCTTCGACAAATTGGCAATCTTCTCTCTCTCTCTCCTTCACGTGTGTACGCACACGTTTGCTCTCACTCACGAGAGAACACAAGTGCTCGAGTACGCTCGATCGTCGTCGCCTCGATAGTTTCCTTTGCATACTCGGCGTTTCTACCCTAACCTCCTCCTCCCCCTTTTATTTTTCACTAAACCCAAAACCAACGATCTTCGATTTCGTGGAGGATGAGAGACATCTTCATGGACCAAAATTGTGTATACGGTAATACTTTGATGTAACGCGATAGGTGGGTTCAATGAACCTGTCAGGATACAACTATAGATATAAATACATATAAATTTTGTTTCATTGAGAGCAAGGATTAACAAAAACAATGGTTTAGGAGCCAATTGCCAATGGTATTGGCATTACGAAGACGCATTGGACAAGTCACGATTACGATTCTACGACAATCGATCTTTTATTTTTTTTTATATTTTGTATTAATACTATAAAGAACTGCTATTTTGTTAATCCTTTCTCGCAATGAAACTAAATTTATATGTTTACAAGCTTTTATTATATCTAAAGTTGGTAAGTCGGGATATTACTGTATTACCTTCTCATCTTTTCCTGTTCCCTTTACCAATGGACTATGAGCTACAAAAGGGCTACCTTGATAAAGACTCACTGGATAACTTGGATAACGTCAATTTGTAATTAATCAATTTACTTAGCTATTATTTTACATCAGTCGGTAAAACCACATTTATTTCTATCACTCGATCGGTGCCAATAGTCGCTTTACAAAAAATTAGTTTCTCTTGCTTTTCAAGCGTCATTGTTGGTCCAATTTATAAAAAAAAGATTCCCTTTTACCAATGATCGATTAATTTATAACATTTACCAAAAAAAAAGCAGATAAATCACTATCAAACAGTCTTAAAAATAAGTCCCAACGATCAAAAAGAAAATCGACTGCTGTAAAAAAGACCCTCGAGACTAAAAATCAACTCCCCTATATCAAAGGTACCCGCACAGAACAAAGTCAAATAGATCGGCCTCGGTCGATCGACCACGAACAAAAAAAAAAAAAGAATAAGAAGAAAGCATTCGAAAAGCAACCCCATAGCTTTCTCACATAAAAATGCGTCGCTCGTTAAAATTATCTTCTTTCGAGTTCTCTCGCGCGCCAGGTGGACGCACGACGGGGGGTACCTCGAAGTCAACGTAGAAATGGGGTGAAAAATAAAAAGGGAGGAAAAAAGATAGAAAGAGTAGGGGTATAAGCTCACGCGCGCGCGTACTGGGAGGAGAAGGCGCGACAGGACAACCGAATTAACTCCTCCTAGGTATTTCGAGCTTTGCTCGTTTTGTCATTGTCCCGGGTGGAGGAGGATAAGGATCTCGTTTTCTCTCTATACATATATCTATCTCTCTCACTTACACCATTACGAGTAGGAACACGTTAGAAGGGAAACTGTGTAAGTGCTCCTCCGTGTTCTTGGTATACGTGAAAGTCTATATACGTATATATATATTTTGACTCGTTGCGAGTCGCACAAGGACTCTCCCCTCGGCTAACACGCACGAACCGCGTGCTCGGAGTGCCTCTATAAAATATGAGGGACATTAATATTCCGGCCCTCCCGAGAAGGTGGTAGGTTGGAAGCGAATAAGCCAGAGAGAAAGGAGAGAGAGAAGAGTAGAGAAAAGGAACGTCTGGCTGGTACACGCGTCGACGTTCCTTCCATCGCTAAGAACGCGCGAGCGCGCACCTTTTATACACTCACATTTTAGAACACCTTCAGCCACACCTCCACCATTGCTATCGTCTTCTCGCCTTTAACATAATCGCTTTTCTCGTACTTCCATTCACTCGGCTTTTTCTCCCCCTTTTATCCGCGAGCCGATGAAAATTTCAGAAGACCAAAAAGTACCAACCCTTTGGAACGAATCATACATTTTGTATCACTTGCGATGCTTCTTTTTAGAAGCTAATCTTATCACAACTTGAAATATGTAACACGATTTTCAAGAAACATCACATTTTTACCGACTTATCCCCCTTTTTTTAAACCTGTCGATCGAAATCGTAACGTTACGATCGATAGGTACGAAAATAATCAGGAATATATATCTCCCGTGGATGATAGAGATGGGGAAACTGGTTTGAATCGAAAGGAAGGAAGGAAGAAGCTTCTCGTATCGCGCGGTTGGTCTCGCTACGGTTGGTCCACGATCGCGATTGGACTCGAGGAGTCTCGGTACCCTCTCTCTCTCTGAAGTAAGAGATCGGATCTGTGAGTATCGATCATGCTTCGGTTGGACTTACACCGTGCCTTCGTGAGTACTAATGGAAAGAGTACTACTCTTGGTACTACTCGTGCGAACGGCCTTCGGGGTATCTGCCCCAGCCTTTGTCCTCTCTCTCTCTCACTCTGTTTATCTCAATCCATCTCTCTCTCTCTCTCCCTTGTATGCACATCTTCCTACAATTCTCCATCTTGTTTCCACCGGTGCGACGTCCGTCATCCAAACCACGTCGTTGGAACAGACTCTGTTTATTGACACGCGTGTGCCTACCTACGCTTCCCTCGTTTGCTCGAACGCATACACGCATATGCGGGGCTTAATGCGAAATCTCGTCGGCGTCTCTTGCCACGCGCGTCTTTCCACGAGAATTTCGAGAGATAATGGACTGCTGTGCTGCTCTGCTACTACGCTCTCGTGTCTGGGGTTTGCTGTCTCTCGACAGATACGTCCAAACGGATTTCTTTCTTTATTATTCTTATTAATCCTTTAACCCTTTCGCTGGTCCTCTCAGTTATTCTTTAGAAGCCTGCAAGTTTACGATGAAAAGTAGAGATTTGTAAACGTATACACCGATTTGGATGAAATTTTTAGGAGGTAGGGGTGTAGTTCTCATAAAATGTTTTGCACGTTGAAGGGGTGAAAACAGCCCTCTAATTTACGAATATGCAAGTCGCGTTTCGATAGGACGACTGGTTAAAAAGTTACAGCAATTTTTCTCTTGAAAACGACCCATACTTCGACACTTAAAAAATTTATTTTTCGACACTCCGTAACGATATCGAAAAACGGACACCGGGACAGTATTCTGCATGCTTTCTTCTTTCTAAATCTTAATTCATACATCAGGATTTTTGTCAAAAAATCGATGCATCTCGAATTTGCCCGATCAAATACTCGTTCGAAAGAGGAATGTCTCTTCTTTACGAATATGTAAGTCGCGTTTCGATAGGATGACAGGTTAAAAAGTTACAGCAGTTTAAAGCTTGAAAATGACCCATACTTCGACACTTAAAATATTAATTTCTCATCATTGCTTAACGATATCGAAAAACGGACAACGGAACATTGTTCTGCATGATTTTATCTTTAAAATGAGCCATTAAACATTGAAATCGGCGGTGGTGACCATTTTGGCAAAAATCATGATGCATAGGTCAGGATTTTTGTCAAAAATCGAAGTATCTCGAATTTGCCCGACCAAATACTCGTTCGAAAGGGGAAAGACTCTTCTTTACGAATATGCAAGTCGCGTTTCGATAGGATGACTGGTTGGAAAGATACAGCAGTTTTAAGCTTGAAAAGACCCATATTCCGACACTTAAAAAATTAATTTTTCGACACTCCGCAACGATATCGAAAAACGGACACCGGGACAGTATTCTGCATGCTTTCTTCTTTCTAAATCTTGATTCATAAATCAGGATTTTTGTCAAAAAATCGATGCATCTCGAATTTGCCCGATCAAATACTCGTTCGAAAGAGAAAAGTCTCCTCTTTACGAATCTGCAAGTCGCGTTTCGATAGGATGACTGGTTAAAAAGTTACAGCAGTTTAAAGCTTGAAAATGACCCATACGGCCCATCGACACTTAAAATATTAATTTCTCATCATTGCTTTGCGATATCGAAAAACGGACAACGGAACATTATTCTGCATGCTTTTATCTTTAAAATGAGCTATTAAACATCGAAATCGGCGGTGGTGACCATTTTGGCAAAAATCATGATGTATACATCAGGATTTTTCCTTGGAAACCTTGGAAAACTTGCCCCATGGCGTGAGACAACTTACCCCGCAGCGGGGCAAGTTGTCCCAAAGAACTCGTTTGCTTGAAATTGAAAAAAAAACGTGTTTAAAACTTCTATAAATAAATAAATAAAAATATTCTTTTCCAACTGTAAAATAAACTTTTATAAATCTTTATTCAATATTTTTATGCTATTATATAAAAAAAAAATACGTGCCAAATATAATTTTGAGAACTATACCTTATATGTTTCACGTAAATCGATGTGTAGGTACATACGAATTGAACATGTCTCCCTCTGTAAGATCGTTAAAACACTTTGTACTCGATCAATCGCGCGACAACTCGTTTAAATTCCTCGAAAAGAACGTAGTCGAATCGTTTTCAATTATTTATCGCCAATGTGGAATTCATGAACGACTCTCCTCCTACTTTTTCTTTCACGTTCTAACAACCAAGTACGATCGACGTAATTAAACGTTCGCCGGTTAGCAAAAGAGAGAGACTGACATTTTTCTCCTCGACACTTGTTGCACGCTCTCTAGTCGGTGATTTTAATTATCCTCGATCGATATTGCGAGCTCTACGACTTTAGTGACATAATCGAATTGCGTAATGGCACTCGATGAAACTTCGTGTCGTTTTCTTACAGACTTGTACCACCTCTCTCTTGCTTGAAATAACTCGAAACTTATTGAATAACAAAAAGGACGAAACCTCCCATTCGAAGTTAAAAGATTAACAAAGGCGAGCCATCGAAAGAGCGGAATATTCATGACACGCGAATTGATATTCGTGAATATCGTAGGAAGGTACGCAAAGGCGGCCTTTGTTTCGCGCCTTATCGAATCGACGATCGACTAGCCCCGAGGGGTGGATATTTCTCTCTTTTTTTTTCTTCTCTCTCTACCGTCTTTGTCTTTTTTTCCCTCCTCGAAGAACAACGAGAGTTACCTACCCTTCGTCTATTCTAAAGGAAAAGACGGAAAGGAAGCGACGATACCGCCACGAAATTCGTAATTAAGATTCCCGTTTAGTTGCCTCGAGGAAAATGAGAGGAAAAGTCGATTGTCCGAAAGAACGAATTTCTTTCTTTCTTAGCTCACGTTCATGGATTTACATGTACATATATTTAGGTATATCTATGTAAGCGAACGGGAATGTCTCTGTATCGTATACGTATCTATCTATACATTTTTTATGTCTTCCTCGTGTACGCATATATATACCTATACAATGCTTAGCTTATACACCAATACGTAGATATACTTGTGTGTACGCGGCTGGAGGTCGAAGGCGATCGCCAACGCCGTGCATTGTGGAGTCCTGTTCACCGTCTCTAGCCCACGACCCGCCTCGTTATCGACATTGTTCCATTGTTGGATTATCATAAACACTGTTTCATTACCACGATAAAGTCCGCGGCAGTACGAGAGTAGCGTCCCTTCGGCTGCCTCGAACGAGCCACGAAAACCCCCTCGGGGGAAAACGAACTCGGAAACTCAATTTCTCCGGCCGAGAAAAGGGATGGCACTCTCCGCGAGTTTGTCGGCTTCTCTCCTCTTCATCCTCGCACCCACGACTTCCCTTTTCCCACCCTTATCTCACGCCTCCCTCCTTTTCTTTATTTTCCTTTCTCTTTCACGGCATGCCGCCTTTTTTACGACCTACATCCTGCGTTCTTCTCGGCATACGAATTCTTTGTATTTACGAGCTCGAAAGTGGATTGTTTCATTTTGAAATAAGGTTTATGAACGTAATATCTACGCACGAAAGATTGTACATACTTTTTATGTGTAGTTGGGTGAGAATTTATGAAAGTTTTTGTAAAATTATTTCCATTGAAATTATCTTTCGCAATTTTCACTATTTAACTCGAAAATTCTGAAACTTTTCACTTTGTTCGTGCTGAAAAACGTTCCTAGAGGTAAAAACACACCCCAAAAGAAATCTAGACTTACCGTATTACCATTAATATTTAAGAAACTAGGTATTCAAAATATAGAAAAAAGTTAAATTAAAAATTGCAACTCCTATTTCTCATATCCAACACATATAAAACTATACTAAAAATCTTCTTTATAAAGGTGTCAAACGTATTTAATTACAGCTAGAACTAACCAATTAACGTTATCATTATAATAACAATAACATTTGCATAGCACCCAAACAAACCACCATTAATATAAATTAACCCAAATCAATTATTACTACCATACAAAATTGTCGCAAAATACAAGGATCACGTGATCCATAACAATTTTGTGATTCCGTTATCGATAATTTGGTAATCCGCGTCGCGGCTGATTATTGGAACGATCAGGTTGGAACAAAACGCGCAACCCTAATCCCAGGTTTCACCCCCTTTGAATGGCGCGCGCGTGCGCTTTGCGAGAAGGTGCATCGCACACACGTATATACAGAGGCTGCTGCGCATCGTGTTGGGCGATGGCTCGACCGTGTGCGTTCCCTATCACGAGGAGTAATTGACTATATAATGGATTCCTGCGACTGCGATACGTCAAACTGACAGGTCCAGGGGCGTGCGTCGAGGGCTCCAACGGGTGAGTCCTCTTCGATATTAAAACCAACCCCACTCGTGCACTTTACCCTAAGGCTAATTCTTGACGATTCTATAAACTCGATCGTTTCTCTTCGATGGAAGTCGTCCAAGATGCTTTTTATATCACTATGTGGATTTTATTATTATGGTACTTTTTTCTTTCAATTTTTATTAAATGTAGTCGAACCTTGTTAAGAGTAGATAAGCCTAGTATTTGAATTTTTATTAATTCCTTAGAGAAAACTTCTTAGGAGAAAAATAAGAGATTCGTTTATTAGTTCATCAATATTATGAATTGACCTCTATATCTCAAAGTTTGATTAATAAACCTTCTATAGCTCGAAGTAAAAAGATTCTGTGATATCTTTTTATTCGTTTCTTCCTTTTTTTTTTTAACCGTCTACCCTCTATAACTCGAAATCGACTGTATAATTATTATTAGTCATCTTCGACAATACAGGTGGTCCCTTCGTATTAATTTTTTTTTAAACTAGAGCAATGTACCTGCAAAAATTTGATAAGTACATATTTTACAATTATTTCTTAACCATAATCCAATGTTTTTTTATAAAATTGAACTTATTACACGCTACAAATATTTTTCTAATCCCCCAACCACAATCGTTATTAAGAAAAACCACGTGCCTCGCGTTCACCGCGAATCACAATCGAACCAGGCATGAAAAGGACATAACGGGGGATATCCCCTTATTAGCATAAGTTCAATTCCGAACGGTCGTCCCTTTTCATCCCCAATTCCTTGATTCCAAGGGTGCATCTGGAATGGAAGAAGGTAGAGAAAAAACGTGGCGTGAAAATAAAATGCCGATCGGTGACACCTATATATCCTTACACCTCCGAGGCGTCTTTTATTCGATCGAGACGAATTCGTGCGACCGATTGGAAATAAAAGGGAGGAATTATAGGGTAGTTCGGTTAACGTTACGCCCCTGACACGCGACCAATCGCCTTCTCGCGCCCTCGTTTGCTTCTAATATTGCGACAGACGCGGCCGACTCGCATCGCTGCGACTCGAATTGCCTGCGCTTCGCGTAATTAAGTCACGCTAATTATACGCCGTTCCGAGCACCGCGTCGATAACGTCCACACGACCATACAGAGGTACTTTTTATTCCGACGGGTTCTCTCTCGTGACGGTAGGAAAAAAATTGACGATGTCGTGTGCGTATCGTGCTGCCTCTTTCTCTCTCTCTATATATCTGAAAACTCTTGAATAATACGGATTTGGTGTTACGCACGAGTGAAAGGTAGCTCGAGCTAAATGGGAGTGACCTGCCTGCCGCAGTTCCCAGTGATGTTACCGATACCAGTGATGCTGCAGTTACCACATATATGGTCGAGAAAATGGAGAATAACCAGAATTCGAGCTCGATTAGAATCATTTTCGAAATAATTAATTATTACTAACGCGTTGAATGTCGCGATGGTCTATAGATGACTATGGTAATTAATTTGTGAGATTGCGTTTAAAATATTTATCAATGATTATACGATCTGTTATAAAAAGTATAAGATACTTTTGATTATTTTACTGAAATTATTAAGATTTTAAAGAAAAGGAAATATTTATCAACGATTATAAGATCCATTAGGTACTTTTGATTATTTTACTGAAACTATTAAGATTTTGAAGATAATGAACTATGGAACTTTATCTTCGGTATCAGGGTATACCGGATATCAGCATCGTTTCCGTTTCCTACGAAGAAAACTATTATACCATGTTCCTCCTCATCATGCTTAAAATAAATCTCACCCTAATTCAGTTAAAAGGCGGTGCTTTCATCGCGATCGTTACGACGGCAACTCCAAAGGCAAAATCTAAATCGTCGGGAGACTACTCGTATGCAACAACGAACCCCACGCGTTGCGTTCGTTACGCTCTGACGGGCCTGTCTCGTTTCTGTGACGGCCTGTGTGACGGTCATTGCCGGAGTTCGGCCCTCCTCTGACACGCGACAACGCGATATACAGAGACAACGACGACGACAACGACCAATCACGAAGTTACGAACCCTTTTACTGGAAATATTACGACGGTGGTTGCATTCCGCGTTAGGTTAACGTACAGGTCGTGATTTTGGTATTGTGGGCTTACCCAAAAAATTGACAAAATAAAGAAGAATCGTTTTTTCATAAATTATGTTTTTGCTTTTACTTGCGACTTGATCATATTAGTAAAAATTACCTAACATTTTATGAATTTTTACTTGGTCACTTTTGACAGTAAGCCAACATATATCTCTAACAAAAACTGGTACCATATTATAATACCGTATTACAAAACGGTAGCAGTTTTTGATACTAGAATTAAAGCACTCGTTTAACATAATTTTTGGATAATAAAATAATAGAAATTATTTAAAAATGTTTATACAATGTCTTTCGAGCACCCAACTTATAGAATTTTGTAAAATAACCTGTATATATTCGACGCACACGTAAAAGCACAAACACTATAAAAAAGTGTCATTTCCTAGGGAGGGAGTGAATTGGAGACCTAAGTAACGCCATTTAAGGGAAACATTTTCACGGTTGGTCCATAGCGTTAACCGAGATTTCTTCTCGCACGAGTAAACGCGTGGAGGGTTTAGGAAAGAGAGAGAGAGAAGTCGTTGCGAAGTTTGGAAGGTGAGAAAGAGATAGAATGTGAAAAGAGGGGATGATAAGAGAAACACGACGAGCCGTGCAACCCCAAGTCCAAGGGATGTTGCCTATGGTGGTGCGTCTATAAGGTCGACGCGTTCGCCCGAGAATTTATTTCTGGATTATTCGTGAGAGGAAAAGAGATCGAAGGAAGGCACTCCCCTAGCTTTTCTCATTTTCCTCCTTCTTTCACCCTTCGAGCCAACGGAAGGACAAATCGTTCGGTTCTAAGGGCCGAACAGAACGGCCGAGAAAGAGAAAGCAATTTCCAGCGAGCCAGCCAGATTTATGATCATAAGATCGACTCCGTTCTGAGAGATCAACGAAAATTCGAATCTGACGCCTTCCCGAAGACGTTTCTATTCGTTGGCACGTCAAACTCTCGTGCACGCGATACAATGTCTCGATAGCGATTCCTAGAGGGAATAACGTAAGCTCGGTCGATGTACGCCCACGCGATCGATCTTTGTTTCCTTCGATATACGCCATGCTAGCTTGTCCCGTTGGATGTCTCGAAAAGTGATCGTTCGTGAAAGAATCCGAGAGGCGTCTCAAATTTATCGGCCTCTCCAAGTTTTTCTCTCTGCTATACTATACTACTATACTACTGTATTATATATACTATGTATACTCTATAGTATATATACTATATACTATACTATACTATACTATACTATACTATACTATACTACTATACTATAGTAGATATAATCGCAGCTGGTGTGAAACGTATTGACATAGCTAGGAAAATTTCTTTTTATTACGCCCATTCCCTTTATTATAATTATTCTCGGTTTTAATTAATCTCTTTCAATCTTCGTGTAAAACTCCTACAAAAAATAGCATCCCTGCTACCATAGTTTCGCTTCATTTTCACGAATTTTGTAAAATATTAAAAAATACCGCTATCCGATTCCAAATAATTCCTGAAACGAAACGTTATATAGAAAAAAAGTGTTAGCGTGGAAAAAAGGAAAGTACTGGAAAAAAAGGAAATCTGGTGAAGGATAAATCGCGAAAACGTACATATACCAGCAGTGCCGTTCTTCCGCGCGAAGTGCCTCGATGAAAACGAACCTCGGCCGTTTTGTTCTCAACATCGGAGCCCGGTGCTCATTGTTCGTGTTCATTCGATATATATCGCTTTATAAAGTCGAAAAGATACGACACGCTCCGAAGAGCTCTTCTTCTTCTTCCTCGTGCTATTCGTAAATACGAGCACGCGCGCGAGCAAATTATTAAGCGACAAACAAAGCATTATTTCGCTCGTGTCACGAGATCGTTTACTCGCATGATTCACTGCTTCCAAGAGATAGAGAGAACTTTGTCTTGGTTTTCACAAACACCGTACACGATTTTTCATGACGATGATCTTCCATTTCGCGAGTTACTCGTGTACTCGAGCTTGATTACAACGCTCCATGACGCTTTCGAGGATCTTCTATTGTTAAACGTTCTTTTCTACTTTTTTTATACATGATCCATTTTGTTCAAAAATCAAGGATGATACTTGATGACAGAAGTTTCATTGAATAACTCTCTTTCGATTCTCAACACCTTCATCGTGACTCGTAATTTTTTTTTTTTTAATTTAGTCTACTTTGAACTCATTTTTAGGTAAAAAGGAAATAAATTCATACCTCCTATATTTTTTCTTCAATTCAGTCCACTTTAAACTCTATCCTTCTTTAAAAAAAAATAAATTAATACATATATGTGTTATATAAAAAAACACAACCAGGATAGTATACATATACTCACCCTTTATATATGTATACACATACGTGTCGGAGAACATACGAAGGGTGCCGAATAAACGGCTACATAAAGTTTTCGATCGACGTCACAGCGACGATGCGTCCCTTCCTGCGTCCAAGGGCCAAAAGAGTGAGAAAGAAAGAGAGAGGGGTGAATAGGGTAGAGGGAGGGAAGGAGGGATAGCCACCCCTCGCATATGTGCACTTGCTCGTGCGTGATGCGCACCCTTGAAGCGCGTGTCTGACGCGCGCGACTACCAGCCGCTTCAAAACAACCGTTCCATTCTCATTCTCTCTTTTTCCTGTTTTCTATTCTCTTCGAATTACTCCGATCTCGTGACAAAAAGAGAGAAAGAGACAGAGAATACCTAGTCTCTCCGGGCGATAAACCGACACCCCCCTTTTTTTGTTTCGCGATGCGTCTCGCCTTTGAAACGAGCGAGGTGCCTACGTTATGAAAATGTTGGAAGGATTTTTGTTTTATGTGAACGAGATGAACGATGATGAAAAAAAATATAGATGGAAATATGTTTGATACGTTTAACCCCACTGTCTGTGTAAATAAGTAATATAACAAAAAGTATAGACAAGGGTTGTTAACTGTTGTATATACACTGGTCCACCTAAATTTAGCAATCTGATGTAGCCCAATTTCCTTACAAAAAAACATTTACATTGCATTAAAACAGTCATTACGTCATCACAAATAAACGATCACCCTGTATATAATATCGTACTTGGAAAAATCAAATATAAATGCCACTCTGAGCAGAAAATAATAATCTTCGTTTATAAGAAAAAATAATAGAAACCACGGGAGCATCTCACGATTTCTCGTTGACTCTTATATTACTTTCTTACCTAACCTTGCTATCGTTATTACATAACACGCTCGAGACTCCCAGGGCAATAACTGGGCCCCGAAATAAGTTGTGCGTCCAAGAACAAAAAAAAAAGAAAGAAAGAGGCAGGCAAGAAAAGTCGAAGGTGCGAGAGAAGAGGAAAGCATGGCGGAAGCCGGTGCTTCATGGTGGTGAATTAAGAGCCGGTATTAATCTTCCATGCTTCCACTTCCAGTCAGCACCTGTCCGACGGGTTCGTTATGGAACGACCTGTAGCGGGGATGCACGTAGCACCCACCACCTCGAGGAGAATCTACGTGCCTGCCGGTGCAGTTTGAGGGTAGGGAAGGAGAGTGGTTGGGGGGAGGAGGGATTTGGGGGGGGGGGTGGCACGACCAACACCATCACCGCTATTACTATCGCTAACGCTACTACTACCACCAAGGCAACCCCCAAGGACGCGAGGGGTGGAAAGCACGAGAGCTCAATATATATTAAGATCCACGAACCCCTCCGGTAGACTAAAAGTTCGTCCACCCTAGACGCAGCCTCCGCAGCCCCGTAGTCTTCCCACCCTCTCTTTCTCCACCGACCGAGGGGGGTTGGCTACACCATCGGAATTGCGATTATGGTGGCAATATTACGATGAGAGAGGGGGTGGTTGGGAGAAGAGAATTCTTTTCCTTCCCTCCTTTCACCCTCTCTCTTCCTTTCTCCTTTAAGCTGGAACTTTCTGTTCTAAGCGCGTACTTAGACGTAGCTCGCGTGATTCGAGGGTTAAAAAAAAGAAGAAGGAATTTTCTTCATGCAGGTAGTGTACGGCTCTGAAATCGGTATTTCTTATCTCGTCTTGTGTTTTCTTCGCGTTCTGTTTTACGTGGTTAGGAACGTTATTTTGGTGAGCTCCGACGAAGGTAATTTTAGCTTTCGAGCTTTCCTTCTTTTTTTTCTTTTCCTAGAAGGGATATTAGAGATTGGGGAGATAATAAAATAGGATCACTTGGCATCCCGTGGGTTCTGCTTTCTTCCCTTTTGCTACTGTCACGTTTAATTCGAACGCAGCATTGACAAATTTATGATACTTTCTAAATTGTGTGGATGTCGGTTATATCGGTCTCTTTACGAAGTAATCGGATCTGCTATGAAGTTTAGTAAATATAAATGATTTTTTTATAATTATTTAATTTTTAATCGCAAGATTTAGAAGCTGATTAAATTTCTTAATACCACCAACGACCTATCGACCGGCTCGAAGCGAGCTTCGATATCCTGCGTATCCTTGATCCTCTCACGAGTAAGAATGAGAAAGAAAGAGAGAAGGCAGGTCGTCGACTTGCGACAAACAGACCGCAAGGAATTACCGGCGCGCGTTACCATTAGTTTTATTGCCTCCCTTGGCTCGTCCCGAGAGAGACCGCAAAAAGTTTCCGGCCGAGCAAGAAGGATCCGTCCTCTTCTCCTCCTCCTCGTCATTGTCGTTGTCGTCTCCTTCGATACATCAGCCTATGAGAAAGAGAAAGAAACAAAGTTAGATAGAAAATATAGCGAATGAATCGAGCTAGTGGGTAGCTCTACCAAAGATTTCCTCTAGCGAATGTCTTTCCGGTAGGGTGGTCGTAATAAATATCTTCTATGGCTCCATGCTTACGCAAAGAACTTATTGCAGGGTCAAAAAAACAAGCTGGAAGGATAGATAAAACAGTGATTTCTTTATCACGATTTAAAAGAATTTCCATTGCCATATAACTGGTCCAATGTATAGTGCCATGTACGAGGGTCATTCACCAATTCTCCTGCCAGAACTCTCTCTCTTTGCGTTACTTTACAAGCCCACGATACGATAGCGGAACGTTTCTCGCCATCTTCGAGGGTCAGCAGCTGCCACCTTCAAGCTTCAGCGAGTTTAAGAAAATTCTCTTTTACGGGGGGCTCGCACGCTTCAACGAATTATGGTACAGATCTTTGTACGGTAACATCACATTTTCTCGCGTCGACGAATGACTACTCATCCAGCATCGTCTCAGCGGCAAAGAATTGGTGTCGAGGTTACTTCCATAATCGTCGGTCTTTGATCAACGTTTAACACCTTCTCCCTGGGTGATCTCACGACTGCTTTATCATTCTCTCTTTTTACGTTAATCGTTCGAGGTGAATAAGTGCAAAATACTCGTTTTGGAAGCAAGTCATAAGGTATGGAAGTATCAATTGTCCTAACTGTTAGTGTGCCCTCGAATGAAGGCTAGGGGAAGGGATAAATATTTTAATTATATAATATTCAGGTGCTACTCTATACACAAAAGTCTAGGCCCCACAATTCGGAGGGACCCTGGATTGAACATTGTGCATATATACTTTTGTTTTTAATTTATATTAGATTAATTACTTTGATAACAAACACTCTTCTTGTTGACGGCACAAGTTGCAAAACAAAATGATATAAATTGGGCCCCAATTTTGTTTAGGGCCCGCTGGAGACTTAATCCGCTACTGGATGTTACCCATTTAAACAACTCACTCTGTATATTCGTAATCCTCTCTATGTTGAACGATGTTCAGCCTATACTTGCGTTATACTCGGCAAAGGTTGATCCTCAAATCCAAATCACGATCCGAAAGCCGGTAGTCTCCCTCCCCAGATCCGAAGGACTTTCCCCGTTCCTTCTTTCAAAGATGAGACGAAGGAAGACCGTTTGCTGACTACGAGGACTCGTAGTCTCTTCCGCAAAGCGACCGTAAAACCCGTTTTGCGCGGGATACGCCTTTGGGACTCCGGGGATTCGAGAAAAGCTGATTTCATTCGATGCTGACTCGCGACTCTCGGCTTTGCTTATCGAAGGACAAACCTTACTTACGTTTCTGCGATAACCGCGGTTTTCTAAATACACTTTTGAATCTTCGATGAAACAAGTAGGAGATCCCCTTTTATGGATCGAGGGTTATATTTTATAAATTTTCTTATATTTTTTATACTTATCTTTGATACAATGAGATAACAATTTATTTGCTTCCTAATAAATACTAATGGCTGTTACTTTGTTAATTAAATATATTCACATTTATCAAACCATGTTAACAAGTGTCTAATAAGAGATAAGGATGCTAAAAGAATCCGAGCAACCGTAGGTGGAAACTAAATTTCGTTAATGTATTTAATACGGTCTGATTCGTATTACGATTTCGTGATCCAAAAATAGTGAACGTGTTCCTTCCGTCGTGTGTCCTTAACCCGCCGGGAGTAGCTCGGTGAACGTGGTACTCCACGCAATTAGATAGAAGTTGTTTACATCGTCGAATGACGGAGAGAGAGTCCGATAATTAAGGGCACTTTCGTTCGTTACTTTGCAGTGGGTGGAAGAGTCGTTCACAAACTTCGAGAAGGGCATCAATTGGCGGAGTTACGTCGTCTGCGACGTCGCTTACAACAACGTGAACAATTGGTTGTGGACGCCGTTCATCGAGAGGGGTCCGGCGAACCGCATGTACATAGAAATCAAATTCACCACACGAGACTGTTCGTTGTTCCCTGGAAATGCTCTCAGTTGCAAAGAGACCTTCAGTCTTCTTTACTATGAGTTCGATGCTGCTACGAAGGAGCCACCACCATGGGAACCGGATAGTTACAAACTTATAGGTGAGTCTATCAAAGATTCTACTAAAATACTTTTAGATTATCTATACATTGTGGTTTTAAAAAATGATTTCGATATTTTAAGGATTCAAAGTACACACCAAAATAGGAAAAAATGTCAAAATTACAAAAATTATCCCATCCGATGTAAATTAATCTTTATTATGTATGAGGGTTCTATAGGGTTCTATGAGGGTAATATATACCTTGTATATGAACCATTTTCTTGTGGGGATTGCACAAATCCAATTTTAAACAAAAATGAATCAAAGCAACTTTCTTTAAATCCATCAAGATCACGTACAAATAATAAAAAATTCATAATTAAATATATTTCAGGCCGTATAGCAGCTGGGGAAGGTAGATTCAACACGAACACAGAAGTGGTGATCAACACGGAAGTAAAGTCCGTCCCTGTAACGAAGAAGGGCGTATACTTTGCTTTTCGCGATCAAGGTGCCTGTATCTCGCTTCTAGCGATCAAGGTCTATTATATCAGCTGTCCAGAGATCTCGGTGAACTTTGCACACTTTCCGGCGACACCGACCGGTCGCGAGGTCGCCGTGGTCGAGCAAACGATCGGCACCTGTGTCGCGAATGCCGTCAAGATCGAAACTCCGACGTTCCTTTGCAAGGGTGATGGCAAGTGGTATCTTCACAGTGGTGGCTGCCACTGCAAGCCTGGCTACCAAGCGGACACCGAGAAGCAACAGTGTATCGCGTGCACGATCGGTAAATTCAAGCACGAGGCAGGACCACACAGTTGCGAAGTGTGTCCCGCGCATAGCAAGTCCAGCGACATCGCTGTCACCGAATGCCGATGTGATTCCGGTTATTACAGAGCTGCTGATGACCCCAAAAAGATGCCCTGCACGCGTAAGTTGTGTCTTGATTAAAAAAATTTTTCCTTTTTTAAGAAAATTGTACGACAATCTCACGAAATCAGTCAAGGTTCTTTTATATAATTATATAAAAATAGAAATAAATAAATTTTTATAAAACTTTGTTTTTTTTAGAACCACCTTCGGCACCGCAGAACCTGACCGTCAATTTCGTTGATCAATCGACGGTGATTCTCTCGTGGAACGCGCCACATAAACTGGGTGATAGGACTGATACAACTTACAGAGTCGTTTGCGATGCTTGCAGTATGGGTGTCAAGTATATACCTAATACGGTAGGTCGATAATACATATATGTTTAAACGTTTTTTTTTCTCTTGCATATAATATACATGGTCTCATATTATAACTTGTAACAGGAGATCTTCAATGATACGAAGATCACGATCACGGGCCTAAACGCTGTCACGACCTACCGTTTTCAAGTCTTCGCCGAAAATGGGGTGTCCGCGCAAGCTGGAAAATCCGAGTACGTGGACATCACTGTCACAACGGAAGCTAGCGTTCCTAGCTTGGTTAGCAACGTTAGAATCACGAGCGTTAAGAGCTCCGAGTTGAGCATCAGCTGGGACGCGCCTGTCACGGAAGTTGGTGGGGATAGCGATCACGTCGAGAGATACGAAGGTAATTATAGAGTTATCTGCTTGGATCATAATATGACTTATGTTAATTCGACTGGAAAACTATTTGAATAAGTAGAACGTAAGAATATGTCCTGATAACTTGTGATTCTTGCAGTGAGGTGTTACCCACGCTTCGATGATGCCATTAACGCCACGGTGATTCAAACGTCAGATCTTTCTGCAACGTTCAAAGGCCTAAAACCAGCAACGGATTACGCGATACAAGTTCGGGCTAAGACTACACGTGGCTGGGGTGAATATACTCCTGTCATCTACAAAAAGACACCTCATGCGATGGGTCTAGGTAAGGACAAATTGATCAACAAATATCACATTTCCATCGAATTGTTTCATCAATCGCATTATCGTTCTAGACTACGTCGGTGAGGATGACAACATGCAGGTCAGGATAATCGCCGGTGCAGTCGTAGCAGTTGTCGTCCTTTTAGTCATCATCATCGTTATGACGGTCCTCTTCTTAAGAAGGTAAACGCTTCGTTTAAAATATACAAATATATATATTTCCAAAAACAGCATCGAGTGTATACAAAAACCAAACGATGAATTAAAGCCCCGTGTTACATTTCTACCCGTACAATTAACTCGACTCGACTCATATAATGCAATTTCGATGCAGCAGGGCCTCGGACGAGTGCAACAAGAAACAGCCGAGCGATTGCGACACCTTGGAATACAGGAACGGCGAAGGTACGTTTATCGGGCGCCAGAAGGCTCGAACCTTTACACTCTATTCTATTCATCAAATTTATTATTATAATTATACCATGACTGACCACCATCACATACCCCGCCATCACCCCCTGTCACTATATACTTATCATAGTTGTCTCACTACGCCCTCGTGTCTTGTGACTAATAAATATATTTATATATATATATATACATTTTGAAACCACTGATCATGAACCCACTTAGTTATCAGCAAGTGTTAAAACACCCCTTCATATATCTTACGAGAACCCTCTATCACCCCCCCCCCCTTGTAAAGAAACCCCTGTAAAATAATGTCTTGTTCACCGAACACCCAGTACGATCTAGTATGATCTTTCTTTGCGAGAGAATGAAGGAGAGTGAGAGAGCGGGAGAGAATGGGAGAATTAAAAAAAAAACAAAGGAAAAAGAAAAAAAGAGAGAGAGAGCAGTCATCGTCGTTCTTTCTTACTTTCTTTCGTTGTTTCTTTCTTTCTCTCTTTCTTTCTTTCTTTCTTCCTTTCTTTATCATAAAGAATGTGTACAGTAAGAGAGAGAGAAACGATTGTTTTCCGATGCACATAAAAAAAAAAATTCACACTCGATCCGGCCCGTAGACGATGTACCGATTGTTCTAACGAAATTCTTTCGATTCTTTCTTTTCATGTGCGATTCCCCTAATCTATCGAACCTGCCTCCATGAAAAAATCCATGAAAAAAATCCAATGAAACAATGTACACAATCGCCTGCTACTACAGGACTAGTTGTGACCTACAGTAAGTCTTCTCCAACACCTCAAGTTTTCTTTTTTTTTTCTTCTTCTTTCTTTCTTTCTTTCTTTCTTCTTAGGATATTCTCGGTTTTGTAAATAGATTTTTTTTTTTTCTTATTTTCTTGCACCCCCCGTGTATGTTACATGCATCTTTCGACACGTAATTTTGTGTTCGTTTGCGTAGAGACTGCGACTGTGTGCGAACCTTCGCAAGCTTACTTCCACGCTTAGACGATCTTTTCGTCGTCGATCAGCACGTCAAAGTGTCGAATCGGCGATCAGTCATTCTTAACTGTCGAAAGTTGAATGGAAGTATGCGTGCACGTGTTCCACCTCGTTGCTTGCGTATGTCGTGTGTGTTGTTGCATCGTTTAGTAAGTTGTTTGCATGTGTTTGTTTAGTCGTCGCTGGTTGCCTTCTCGCCATCGCGAAATCCGCGAGCTTCCTTTCGCTGAACGGCGCCCGCGTCGATTTGCGTTCAATTTTTCGGGCTAATGACAGTTTGTAGTTAAAGCCCTATCAGTTGAAAGAATAACATTTGGTTCTTTCATATTTTTTCATTCATTCCAACTCGATTGTCTCGATCATTTGCGAATTAGACACTTCCGCAGCTTCCGCCTTTTTTTGCTGTTTGTCAATCAGTGTGTTGGTTGTTGTGTTGTTCACAGTGCACTGCAAAATGGACAGTTCACCGATTGTGACAACCCATACCAACAGCAAGAGCAAGTCGTCGCGTAAGTGCTTTGCCACCTCCCACACTCTTCTTCTTAAAAAGAAAAGATCTATGATGAATCTCGATCGAATTCTCTGATGAATCTCGTTCTCGTTCGTCCCGTTCTCTTCTTCTTCTTCTCTACTTCTTCTTCCTCTTCGCGAAAACACAGATCATAGCAAAACGATATAAATGTTAGATAACAGAGAAAACACACTCATAAACACACATATGTACGTGGAAAACAACGATCGCGTAAACTTTTTTAATCAAATTTTATTCTCACAAGAATTTCGCTTTTTACCGCTCAGCCAAAAGTAGGCTGTACCTACATAGTTATTATAGACATCAGCACGATAGTAAAAAGCATGCTAATCTCTGGTTTTTCGAAAACGTTTTGAAGCATCGTGTTCTGGTTACACCTTCTTTGTGTTTTTTTTTCTACTCTTCTCCGACGACCGTCTTAACTCCTTTCTGTGACGTACGCGAATGTTACTCGAGTCTATTCGTAGCAAAGATAAATATAAATGAAGAACAAATTTGGAAATAATAACGTTATAGACCTGGTGACATTCGCTGATGAAAAAAAAAAATGACAAGGACTGATATACTTAACATATTTTCAACGAGTCGAATGCATCGTACGTTTTGCAACGATTCGATGTTCAGGCATGCGACGAGATTATCATATAGCGCTGGCATGAAAATTGGCTACGCGCGTTTTAGGCTCTGATAAAGTCTTCCTAATGTGGAATTCATGACAACAGATTCAAAGAAAGAAAGATCAAAATGTTGTGGGGTAAATTATACGGTTTTTGGTCAATACACGATGATGAATCGCTATGTTCTTTTCAATTTTAAATAACGAAACACATATATGAATTTTTTTTAAACTTATTTGATTTTACTACTTGATGAATTTCCATTTGTAAAGCGTGGTAAATATATTCACCACTGATTATTGCAAACTTTTAGGATAAAAATTAGAAAATTTGATATCAAATATCAATCTTGTAAAAATGTGTTATTTAAATTAGAAATTTGTTCAACCAGGAATAAAATTCGAAAAGACTTCAATTCGCGTCAGCCATAAAAATAATAAATGCATTTTTTAAAAATTCAATTCAATTATCAAAAAGACTATAGCCAACCAATGAAATGTTCTGACCAACGACTACACAATTTACCCTAGAACGTAAAAAAAAAATCTCTTCAACGTTTGGCTTTCTTGATTGTGTTCCGTTTGAACTTTGTGAGATTTCGTTTTAAAGAACAACAAGAAATAACAAACAAAAATATCTATAAAATTAAAGACAAAAAGGTGTGCGAGTGTTTGCGGGATGATAAGTAAGCGGCGCGTTAGTGTGCGCGCGCTTAGTCCGCATAAAAGAGTTCCGTAAAAAATTTCACACACCGACCCCCATCTTAATATAATGAACTCTGTTTTCGTGACGTTGCAGTGACGACGCCGCTGTTCACGCCTGCAGTGGGAGTAACCGGCGCAGGTGCTGGAGGCACGGGTGGTACTGGTGCCAGGAGTTACGTCGATCCTCACACCTACGAGGATCCAAATCAGGCTGTTCGAGAATTCGCACGGGAGATCGACGCTGGATATATCACGATAGAAGCTATCATAGGTAAATAGGGATATCACAATTCTTAAAACCTTCTTATAATCACTGATTCTTATATAGTCTTGTTAATTATTTGATTTTTACTATAATCTTTGATTCTTATTACAAAATAAGATAGACTGATTCTAAAAGATTGATTAATTCGGTAGGATACGTTCATTTCCTAAACCAATTACTTTGATATGTAATTTGTGTAATCTGGCATAACCCAAGGCTATGTACGATTACCCATTTCTATTTATATTGTACCAAAAGTCTCGTAGACCTAAACTAATAACCTTTCTTTCATCAGGTGGCGGTGAATTTGGTGACGTCTGTCGTGGCAAGTTAAAACTACCACCCGACGGTCGAACGGAGATCGACGTTGCCATAAAAACGCTGAAACCTGGCTCAGCGGATAAAGCACGAAACGATTTCCTAACGGAAGCCTCGATAATGGGTCAATTCGAACACCCCAATGTGATATTCCTTCAGGGTGTCGTGACAAAGAGTAATCCGGTGATGATCATCACCGAGTTCATGGAAAATGGTAGTCTGGACACTTTCCTACGCGCGAACGACGGTAAATTCCAAGTGCTTCAGCTCGTTGGCATGCTACGTGGCATCGCCAGTGGTATGCAATATCTAGCCGAGATGAATTATGTGCATCGCGATCTCGCGGCAAGGAACGTACTGGTGAACGCTGCTCTGGTTTGTAAGATAGCTGATTTTGGACTGAGCCGGGAGATCGAGAGTGCGACGGAAGGAGCATATACGACTAGGGTATGTTTACAAATGTAAACGAATCATTTTTATTGTATTCAGTGGTCCATGTAATCGATAATATCGTGTAAGAGACTTTGTAAACGAACGATCTACACCTCGAATGAATTAGAATAAGAAAAATAAGCAATTCTCTGATTATAATCAGAAAACTTGTCATTTTTAGACCAATTTAAGACGGTATCACACCTATATCTAATTTTCTATTGATTAGGGTGGCAAGATCCCGGTACGATGGACAGCACCAGAAGCAATAGCATTCCGAAAATTCACGAGCGCCTCAGACGTATGGAGCATGGGCATAGTTTGTTGGGAAGTTATGTCCTACGGTGAACGACCCTATTGGAATTGGTCGAATCAAGACGTGATAAAATCGATCGAAAAGGGATACAGACTTCCAGCACCGATGGACTGTCCCGAAGCGATCTATCAGCTGATGCTCGACTGCTGGCAAAAGGAACGAACTCATCGGCCTACGTTCGCCAATCTTACTCAAACTTTGGACAAGCTTATACGAAGTCCAGACACTTTGAGGAAAATCGCGCAGAACAGGTAAAGAGTCAATTGACATGTTCTAATACATATATATATAGCAATAATAATATCGATATAAAATAAAGCGTTGGACTCGCGAGCCAAATATTATCGTCGAACGTTAATCTACTCGTCGGCTAATAGCGATTAGCTAAGTATATTTTATCTGCTAAAGGGACTCGATATACGTATATGTATATGATCGATATATAGTATAAATATATTTATAATAAATAGGACGGAGTGACATAATATATAATATGTTATTTATAACGTGGTATATACGAACGGTGCAAGGAAATATATTATGTCGCCTTCATTGTACGAACGATTGGCCGGATGAGCTTTACCAATAAAATTTGACTAAATCGAAATTATAAATCATTCTTTTTTTTTTATCCGCATACCTTCCGTCCAATCGTTCGTCCGTCATCGTTCAAGCATAAATCATGTCGCATGCCACGCGAGTCACACTTCGTGTCCATAAATTAATTTCTCTCTCTTTTTCTGTATCTATCTATTTCGCTCTCTCTCTCTCTTTTTGTCTTTCACATCAGCAAAAAAAAAGAATTTTTTTTTTTCGTTATATTTTTTTTCTTGATAAATATTTAAGAAGCTCTCATTAATCACACACACACACCGCTCTCTATCCATCTGTGCTCTCCACGTGCGCTGTTTACAATAGAATGGGCTTTGATATGGCGCTCATTTTTTACAAGCACACGATGTCTTGTTTTTTTTTTCAAAGCTGATGTTACTGCCGATGATGACGATGACGATGATAATGATAAAAATAAGCACACGGTCGTACTACACACGGAGTTAGAACGACGATATGCGTGTGCGCGTGTCTGCGTGTGTGTGTAGAATTCGCGTGAGAGAGCGCGCGCGCACCCAAAGTGAGGGAAACGAGAAAAAATAGTTTTTTTACTCGCAAAACAGAGAAACTAACGTCAACCTCGTGCGCATACGTATATCTGTCTCTTTCTCTCTTGTCTGTCTATGCGTACTCGAGGTGTCACCGCGAATACCTCGAAAAAACCTGATTGGCATTACTGGAAGCGGGTCGCATGTACGTACTGGACTGTTTTCCACACCTTTTATTTCGCACCTTCTCTCTCTACATATATATATATATTTTTTTTTTATATTTTTTGTATTTCTCTGTGATCTTTTTTCGTTCAATTTCACTTTGATCACTGCTTCTCTAACGGGAGACGGCGTTGCAAGTTTTTTCACGACTTTTTCACGAAGGACCGATCACAAAATTTATCAAAATTCATTTTTTTCAAATGGGCGCGCGCGCGTTCTTTTTTTTCGGTACTCGTAAGGGATTTTTTTTCTTTTTTTTCCCATCGTCAATCTCGACACGCACACAATCTTAGTAGGTACGCGATAACTTTTGTTCGTCGCGCTTCTTTCGATTCTAGCGCCTTCGGACTCTTTTCTCTCAGCTCACTTTCCCGTCCACGACCGATGATATCTCACGCGCGCAAAAAAAAAAAGAGAATAGAAAAAAAAAAAAAAGAAGAGAAAAAGAAAACGAGTTTCCCCGGAGCGTTTTTCTCGCCGGCCGGGAGGGAAATTAATTTATGGACGAAAGTCTACGTCGTTATTTCCGCGCTATATATATATAGATATTTTTTTTTTTTCCTTTCGCGACTCAAGGTAAAACTACGGCAACGAAGAGAAAAGAAAAGAATAAACTAGAGCGCGTTGTACTTGCGGTGGCTTTCAGAAAAGCTTTTGTCGCTTTTGGCGCTTATCGTTTCCGTAGATTTCCACCACCACTCCCTAATCTTCTAAACCCCATTACATTTCTATCCGACCAGGCTTGCTATTATCAACTTCCGCCGGACGCGTGAACGGGGATAGAGGAAAATAAAAGAAGAAGAATTCATTCTCTCGCGAATCCATGCTATCCTAGCCACGATCATTGCAAAGCAACCTCGTCAATATAATTTAACAGTCTGAGATTGTAACGTAACCGGTTTCCCCCGGAACACGTGTCTACTACCATGTCGTATCGCACGTACCGTGGATCAAGCTACCACAAAAATTAACGATAATCCTTAAAAATGATAAAAAGCATAAGTAATACCTTTATCTCCGTTTACGGGATCGAGTCGAAGCGAATAAAGAGCGTAGAATCGCCGTGGTACGCGATCGCAGGTCAAGGGGTAATTTTTCGGTTTTTTTTTTCCTTGTCTCTACTATCTTTCTTTCTCTCTCTCTCTCTCTCTAACTTCCAAAAGAACCTACCCAAGCCAACATCCTAAAGATCCTATCCCAAGAGTCATTTTTCTAAAACTATCCCAAGATTACCTATCCATCATCACCCGGCAGGCCAGCACCCTTTTTTTCTGGGCTAATTCTTTGTGGTTTTGGTTTTGTGGTGTCTTTGGTACCCGACTACGAACTGCTACTACTACGACAACTACTACTACTACTACCATCCACCACTCTACGTTCGGTGTGACGTGACAACAACAACAACAGCGTGAGGCCGCCCGCACACAATCCGTACTATGTCACAAGCCATACGGCTGCCGCACAGGCCGCGGCAGCAGCTGCGGCTGCCACGGCGGCGGCTGCCACGGCTGCCACAGCGGCTGCTCCGGTACCAGGCGCATCCACAACGGGACCGTTCCCCGTAGACGTGGTCGGTCATCAGGCCCATCAGGCCCAGTCAACGATTGCCGTTCCAGTAATGCCACCAGGAGCCGCCCGTAGCCTACACTATCATACACACGCAGCCACACACGCACTCCCACATCAGCCACCGCTCACTTACCCCAATTGGGTCCCGTTCACTCATTTCGGTTAACTGACCACCTTTTTCACCCATCAACTTTTTCCCTAATCCTATCGTCAAGTAAGGGACTCCGACTGATATACATAATAATAATTAGGTATTGTCTACCTGTATATAACATATATATCTACATGGTTCATATCTATTAGAGATTCGTCGTCGTCGTTTTCGATTCATAGTTGTCGATTTTATTCAAGAGTATATATAGAAATAGATATATATCGAGAGGTAGATGACGGTTTTATCATTATTATTATATATTATATATCGTATTGTTCGTTCGAGCTTTAGGCCGTTTAGCTTCTTCCGATAACGTAGGACGAGTAATAGGATGTTACGTAATGTTGATCACTCGGATCGATTATTAATTAGATGATTTTTAAAAATAAATCCCATTTTTCGATACCGCATCACGCGCGTTTCGTCCGCCACGAGCCGTTCTATACGGGTTTCAGCCATTTGTTCCTTTCGCGATTTGACGAATCTTACGATTTTACATGAAATAGCTAAGCTATCTTTTTTCTCTATACGTATATAGGACAATGCCGTAGTCGTACCGATACAATTTAGAGCGGACAGCGTGACACAGTGCTTAAGTGACAGTTTTGGCTCGTCGCGCGAAGAAACCCACGTGATTGCGATGATTCGATCGTATCTTTACTGTGTTAACGGTAGTAGAGAGTATTAGGAAAGTTTAAGGAGACGAGAAAGAAGCTTTTTATATTAGAAAGGACGAGTCGAACCAACGAATAATAGCTAAAAAAAACTTATATACGTATAAAGTAGAGAAACTTAAACGTCGTCGAGCTTAGTGGATAACAAAAAAAAATTTATTGAGGATAATCCGTGTCGCGATAAGGAATAGTCTTTCACGATAACTTTTTCTAATCTTACGCATTATATACGTAAATGTTATTACAATTGCGAGTATGAATATACACATATATATAATATATACTATATATATTATATATACATATATGCACACATCGTCAATCGATTTTAACGTAAAAAAAAAAAAAAAGAACCGCAAAGACTTATTAGCTATATTATATACTCACGCGAGCGACCGTTCAACCATTCTAGAATAGTATTTTTATACTTGAGATATTAAACGAAAAGAGAGGAAAAAAAAAACACGGCCACCATCTTAGGAAAAATAACGAGAAGATTAAAAAAAAAATTAAAGAAAGTTGTCGAGAGCGAATGAATTCTCGCCGTAAATCTTTTGTACCTCCTACCAATATTCTTCTTTTTTTTTTTTTTTCTACCCCTTACAACCGTGTCTTGTCATCCCTCTCCCAACCCCCATCTTCGATCCACTCCCCGACGCGTTTTCGGACGAGCGTTCACCTCGAAAGTTCAACGTAATATGTGATAATATCGAATCGTAGATTAGAATCGATTTAAAAAAGCGGACAATCAATTTTCTAGATATCGGTTCGACGAATTAAAATGAAAGAAAGGTGTAATGATAATAATAATAACGCGCGTTTCGTCGATCGTTGCGTTCGATAAATTGATCCCTCGTCCACGTTTCATCATCGAACACGCTACAATACACACACACACACACGCACACGCGTAAAAAAAAACATGGTGACACACCAACATTATTATATAAAAAACATGTATAGGAGACGAGAAAAAGGTGAAGGATCGAATGAAAGTGCGACTTGCGTGTTTGAGAGCTATCACGAAAGTAGAAATTATAGGGAAGACACAAAACATACACACACATACATACGCACATACACACACACACGAGTGTGACCTCCATTGCACTAACAAATGCTAACAATTGTCAGAATCAGGGAACGGGGTGCTCCGCCCCCACCCCCACCCGCCACGTCGGCATCTTCGAACGTGCATTTGAGAAAAAGGTAAAAATATCTCAAAAACGGCCCTATTGCCGTTTATAAGAACAACAAATATAATAATAATATTATTTAAAAAAAAAGGGAATGAAACGAAGCTGGAAGGAAAGAAGTTATCTCGTAACGTTCTCGAACGAAGGGTCCTCAACTTAATTATTTTTATGATTATTAATTTAAAAAAAAGGTGGAAAATATAAGCACGAGAAGCTTCCTTGCTTTCAATGCTTCATTGAGATCGTAAAAAAAGATTTCTCTACCACGTAGACGAGACAGCATTTGCCATGCTTGTAACCCTTTTAGTTCGTATCGCACTGCTTGCTTCATACGCACCATTATCCATTAACACGTACCACATCCATTCACAAAGCTCGAGTATTTAAATCGAATCAGTTTTACCATACCATATTACATATACTATATATAATATTTCGTAATCACCATTACGATTGGTACCAGTAAGATTGTTACCGCTATTGAGTATTGTCGTTATGATTACCACCACTATTACTGTCCACTACTACTACTACCACTACTACTTACTTACTGCTACTATTACCATACTGTTACTATTATTACTATTACCACCACCACTATTATTACTGTTATTATTATTGTTGTTATGTCGTGCATCGTACGATAGACGACAAAAAGGCTCGGATTTTTTCTTTTTGGCAAACTACATTTATAATAGACACTTCACAATATGTAAATAGTAAAATTTTATATAATTCACCGAACTTTTTTGTCGTAACTTGTACATATGGAAAGACATACGAATCTCCTATCTATAGATTAAGATTATATTCCCCCATTTTATATACATATATATCTATACGCCCTGTGTCACGTGTTCCCGTAAAGAAAAATGATTGGAAAAAAGAAAGCCTGATATTAATAAATAAATCGTGAACGATATTTATCTTAGAAATTGTAGCAAGAGAGATACCCACCCCTTCATGAACCTATCCGTTAATGTTAAACTATAAAGAACAACTTTTCGAATAGTTTTTCGAAAATACGTTTCTTTGTAATAATTCGTGTTAATATACCCGTGTATGTGTGCCTTCCATTGGTCGAATACTTTGTACATATACGTGCGTAATTTCTCCTTGTACATAAATCAGATATTTTATACAAATTCTATTCCTACCCCTATCTCTCTTTCAGCCAGATCCCAGGTGTAATTTAATAATTTGTCAAAGTATCCTTAGAAATGTGAAGATGATCCTGGGATATCTCAAATTAAAAAAAAAAAAAGAAGTAAATTAAAAATACTTGATCTTTCCCATCTGTACAGCCCCAACCCTCGATATCCGAGTGTTACCTTTTACCCTTTCCACACGTACGCCTAACTCGTTGAAACAACAACAAATATCAAGAAATCTAACCTGTTAAACTTAACTCTCTATCAACGAGCTACGCGTACTTGTGTCAAAAAAACAGAATTGGTAGGAAAAGTGTAAGTAATTGAAAAAAAAATCAAAAATATCTGACTCAATCTTCTCGACAGGGGCACCAATCCACTGGCGCCGGACGCGGTGGACCTAACGCAGCTGACTTCGGTCAGCGAATGGTTGGCCTCGATCAAGATGTCTCGATACGCCGAAAGCTTCGAGAGGGCTGGCGTCACGACGTTGGAAGCCGCGGCACGTGTCACCGTTCAAGAACTCACTGCACTCGGTATCACGTTGGTGGGTCATCAGAAGAAGATTATGAACAGCGTGACAGCGTTGCGAGCGCAAATATCTGCCACCTCGCAGAGCTTTCTCGTTTAAATAAAGCCACTAACAGAAGCAAGAAGAAAAAGAGAAAAGGAAAGATAAGAAATCGCAAACGAGAGAGTCTCGATCGTCCTGTTGCTCGTGATATAAAATTGGATGATCCTGTCGTTACCGAAGATCTCTCTTGAAGATTTCAGGAGAACAAGGAAACGTAATCCGGGATTTATCCTTGAGGAGGATCGTGACTCTTTGTTTCGCGTGCGTGAAGTCGAGTACTCTGTCTTGAATGGAGAAAACACGCAGCTGGAAAGAAACAGCGATTTTTCTTATCCTCGAGTTAGAATTAGGAAGACATTCCAATAAGCGAGTAGTCACTCGTCAAGCGAAAGCCGTATACATACTGATCGGAAGCCATTGAAAGATCGATTCTGGTGAAAGATCGAATCTTCACGTTTAAGAACATGTACCTACGTGAGTACGGGATGTACAGAAATTTGTGGCACTGGCTTCGAGAGTGGACTGGGGACGAGGAAGTTATGGAAATGGGTTTTGTAAATAGGTGTTCTATTTGATATGGAAGTTTATTTTTTTATAAATTACGTTTTATTATGGCTTATATAGTACTTATGTTTTGAAAAAATTACAACTTTTAGTTACCCATGATGGTTTTTTTTTAAAACAAGATCTTTTGCTAAACAAAAGCGGTATACGTGTCAAGTAGTACATATATTTGCAAGGACTTGCTTTTCAGTACTTCCATGTTCCCAGTCCATCCACATTAAGGTACACACTGTACATTAACAGTCATGTAGGTTTCGGATAAGATTCGTTCTCGGTGATACGAGGAACGAAGTACAAAAAGTCGGACACGATTCTTCTGCTCGTGAGGCGAGAGAAGATCCTCGAATTCGTATAAAAACTGGACTAGAGCCGTTTCGCTTTTTTCCTCGGATTTTTCCCTCCCCCCCATGACGATTCGTCACGAGATCATCAGACTGATAAACGCGAAATGAACATATTAGCCGCAAGCGTGCATGCGATCACTGCCTTAAAGAGCTGCCTCGCGTCGTCGACTCCATCTTCGCGTAAAAAGAAGAAGCAAAAACCAGTCACCATATTGTGAAAGATCCATTAAAAATTCTACGAAGGATCCGTTCGTTATTCGAAATATCTTTTAATTTGTTCTTCTTTTGAAAATTTGTCATTCCGGATCTTTCGCGGTTCTCGCGGCCATTTTGATTCGCGTTGAGACGGCCTAACACGAAATGGACAAGATGGAGGGAGCGACTTTAACGAGAAAGGGAAAACGAAGAAGTAAAAAAGACATAGAGATGGAATAATGGTCGACAGTCGTAAAAAAAACCACTGCCTTTCTTTTCTTACTTTTGTACATATATAAGTATTTGTATTTTGGGTACGTTTACAACTCGTAGAAGCGGTCTAACTCGTTAACTAGCTAGGAAATTTACATTACCGGCGTAAAATTATTTTCGCGTTCGTTTCACCACTGATTTCGCAGCTTCTTCCTTCTCCTTCGTTCTACTTATTTGTTTTACAATTTTTTTACACGATAACGCAACGACGAACCATGTTCGGATAAACTTGTTTTGCTTTAAAAAAAGAAACGTAGAAACGATAATGTCGTAGTATAAAATGAGAGACGATGATGGACATGGCTGGAAATATCAGGATAATGGCTAGGAAATCAGAACGATAGCTAAACGTGTCGTAAGATAAAATAAACGAGAAACGGCTTATATAATACCGATTAACGAGAGGTTATGCTTGGCTCGCCTAAAATTAATATGGCGGCTGCGTGCTTACAAAGTGACCGTTATTTGCGTGCGTGTGCGTATGTGTGCCTGTATTTGCCAAACGTGTGAACGGAACGATCGATGATAATGATACAAGTTTTTGCCTTTGCGTTACCTATATGAGTATATTGTATATGCCTAATTATTCGGTCTGCGAAAAGTAAGAGGGTACCTGTCGAGTATCGAAAATAATGAATAGAGAACGAAAAGAGAGGTTAGAATATGTGCCAAGATGGCGAACGCGCGCATGAACTACCGATATCGTGCGAGTCTGTGCGTTGGCGTATACGATGAAAGAAAATAGAAGGATTAAAGAAAGAAAAGCCGAGCGAGGACCGTGGGGGATGACGGACGCGGTATTACAAACTATGAAAAAATTATAAGGAATCGTCGTCACGGAAACTTGGTCGAAGTAAAATCTGTTTTTTTATTTCGTGTAAAAAAGAGATTTACGCAATAGAAACACGGGATAAAGGGGAATATATGAGAGAAGGAAGATTCAATCCCCTACGGTGTAACGTGAACATATCAACGAATATCTAAAAAAAAATAAAATAAAAAAGGATTTGAAAAATCCGCAATATCGTCCATAACAATATCGTCGCAGGACGATACCTGCCAACGAAAGACAAAATACGATCGAATCGGATAATCTTCCGGGTGAAACACGTTCGACGAGTCCACCATTTTGTTGTCAGCCCTCTAAGTGTAGGGTCGCGAACTAAACGGAGAGATGCTAAGGAAAAAAAGCGCGAAAGCCTAATATCGTTCTCGTACCTTTCCTTTCTATCGTTATTCTATTTTCTTTTCCTTATATTTGTCTATTATTTCTCTTTTGTTAATACGTTTCTTCTTCGCGATTAGAAGCGCGCAAGGTAAACGCATCCAGCCTAACTTTCGTCGCGAAGCAACGATCATTCCAAGTCCACGTACATACATATACATCATACATCTTTATGCCATACGAGAGAAGAGAAACCGTTAAAAAGAGAAAAGATAAAACTTGGTAGAGAAAAGGGAGATAAAGAAAAGGCTCGTTCTCATCGCGAAGGATGCTCTGTATATCTTGTTACATCCGCATTCGCTCGAATCTAAAGACTGCTCCCCTCTCCCCCTAAAAAAAAGCCCAAGCGCGCGAAAATTGCGATATCCGGCGAATTGCATTTATCGAAAAAGAATGAGAGTGAGTGAAAGAGAAAACGAATGAGAGAGAGTGCGTGAAAGATAGCGAGAATGATTAATAAAAGACCAGTCGTCGATAGAAAAAAAAAAGAGGACAAGAAAGATAAAATAAAGTGGCAAAATCCGCGCGCGTCGCACGACTTCCACGAAAAGGGCAAAGTCCAAAGCCGTGCTATGGGACATTCGTTTTTTACTCTTTTATTTAAAAAAAAATTCTAATTTATAAGGTACAATGTTTGTCGGCGTCCGAAGCAACGTTGGGTTATGCCTGTAAAATCGATGTATGTATATAAAAAGAAGAGAGAAAGATAGGAGAGAGTCTAAAATAGCGGCGAGCGTCGCAACACGAAATGGCGGCCGAGCGTTGGTAACGCCAGATGGCGTCCTTGTTGCGCACACGGTCGTCCTCTTCGGTCTTCTCGCATCAGCCTTTTTATTTCTTTTTGTTTTGAGATAGCCCAGCGATGCTTCCGTTTAACGGGATAAGAGATTTTACTCGAGATCGTTCGCTTCGCGTTAGGAAAAAATGGAGGAACGACGGAAGCGAGTATATATAAATAAATATATATATATATACATATATCGCGATGGTTGCACTCCCGTGGTTGAGTGTCCTCTCCGCTTTTCGTCCCATGACGAATCTCTCGTTTCGTGCTTAAAATCTTTTCGAAGAAGATGATCTTGTCAATCTTTGCGATAAAGAACAAAAATTGAGCCTGCGCGTGTGTCGAGATACGTCATAGGACGAACGCGCGCGCGCGACATCCCCCACCATTTTCGGGAGGGAATAAAGGAGCTACTCAAAATGGCGACGATTACGAAGCAATAAGCGAATAAACACGCAAATGCAGATTTTTATATAGAGAATGTTAAAAAATTTCAGAAGATATTAATTATCAATAGCGCTATCTTCCTAAATGTTCGTATTAAAGGTTAGCGAAAGGTAAGGTAAAAAGTAAGAACAAAAAAAAGGAGCGGTTAAAAATGGAGGAAGAACCGCGAACTTGTCATAGGGGGTGGGCGCTGCGTCTCGATCGTTCGAGGGCGAAGATACAAACGAACGATTTTCTCGGCCTCGAATTTTTTTTCGAGATAGGATATATTATATATATATATGTCTTCGCCCTCGGCCGTTTTCGAGAACAAGCCCCGGCCTTTGAGCGAGTTTTAAACAATTTTCAGCTGTAACTATTTGTGTCTAGCGGCGAATGAACGCGAGTGCGACCTGAAGTTTTGAGAATGTCGATAGTTTCAGCGAATTATTAGATTTCATAGATCTCTATCAATATTATACGAATTCGTAGATGCGAGACGAGAGATGAAGATATTAGTTAGAACAGGAAAATCTCCTACATATAAACTTCATCCGATTTTCCTTTACATCACCAACCTTTCCCCCAACCCTTTCCTTTCCCATCCCCCCGATGACTTCGATGAGAACCGATTTTATCGTCGAAGAAAATCGGTATATTCCTTACGACAGATCCGATTCGTTTCTTTTTAACTTACATCCCCTCGAAGATCGTGGGCTACACTTTCAAAGCTTTTGGATCGTACTTCATATGTCACATATTTTGGTTATTCTCGTATATGTGTAAAGCTTTCTAAAAAAAGAGCGAATCTGGAGTAAATAGGAACGATAAAGGAGGGAAATGAGCGATAAGGAAATAAGAAACAAAAAAAAAAAAAGAGAGGAAAATGTTGCCTAATCAAAATCTATCGCGTCTCTTGTAAATTATCCGGCCTCCGTGATGTTTCTTTTTTTCCTGTTCTTTCCTTTTTACTTTTTGTTGTTTTATTTTTTTCCGTACCGAAGGAACGGACAAAGTTAACAGGCGATGGAATCGTTGAACTCTTCCCTCACCCACCACCATACACACCTTTTTTTATTACTTAATTCTTTATCGATTAACGCATCTGTACTACTATTTATTAAAAGAAAAAAAAACTTATTTATTGTTTAGAGATCTGACTAAATTAAAGAAGTTCTAATTATCATAGGTATTATCTATTATTATTGCTAGCATGAAAGTACGAAGGAAAAGAGTAGAATTATTTCATTATGTTTGGAGTTTTCGTAAAACTCTGCCGTGTAAAGTAACGAATTACAAGTATGGCGATCGACGATCGTCGAGTCTTATAAGCAGCTATATCGATTAATTAATTAAGCGTTATTTAGGCGACTTACGTGCGCGTTGTTTAATTTTTTACTTTTTACGACTCTCTTTTTACAGCGAACTTTGTCAAAGTACCTGCTTCGAAAACGAAAAGAACAAAAAAAAGAAAAAGAATGAAGTAATAAAATCCGTGAGAAATAAAGCACACAGGTACCGTCCCATAATATTATACATAGCTTATGTACACATACACAGACGCAATAATTTATGTATACTCGACAAGCTGAGTTTTTTTTATAACAAATTGGTTAAGCAAATCGCCTGCGTGTGTCTTCGATTCATTGTATAAAACAAAGCGAGTAAACGCAAAGAAAGAAGCAAGCAGAGAGAGAGAGTTTACTGCCAACAAATTTTGGGATGTGTCAAAAAACATTTTTCCTATGGTGTTGTCAAGACGATGTTGAATGTACATAAGATATAATAAATAATATACCTTATACAATGTAAACTGAATACAACTTTCTTATATATCCTCTTCAAGACCCTTCAAAATATTCCTTCAAGCTCGTAAGAAATAATACGTATAATTAGAAAATCGATAAGATACTTGAAACGTTTAAAAATTCAAGTCCGTACTTTATTCGAGTCAATAATATTAAATATAAGAATTTAAGGTTATGGACACTTATTCTTGGCGCCTATTATTTCGAGCATCAACGTGTCACGTGACTCGAGCCTATTGGTGGACTACCACGTTCCAACGTCCAATCGCATTGGTCTTTCTATACGACCTCTACTGGTAGGTTATCTAACTTGTTTCGCTTCCTTTTCCGTTTGGCTCTGCAAAAAGGTTCGTGTCAATTTTACGTGACTTCGAGAAATCCGAATCTTATGTCTCCATCGCAAGATTTTTACATGCATTTTGGATTTCTCGATATTATTTGTGTTCTTGTCATGCTTTTCAGCTTATTATAGATAAATTTTTTTCTAAATAAGCTTTTATGTTACAGAACCAAAATGGTACAACGACTAACCTATCGGCGGCGTTTGTCGTACAATACAAAAAGTAACAGGAGACGTGTGTAAGTACTGAATTTCTTGTTATTTAACTAACAATAAGGGTTATCAGACTTTGCTTGCATTGTATTTTTTTCCTGACAAGTTATTACATATCTTTGCTTACGATTCGTATCGACCACTGTATGATTGAGGTTATGTTTTGGTAGTACACTTCCAATATTTTTCCACGTGTATTCTAATTGTGGCGATAAATGAATGTTATAATATTAATTTGAAGGTACTAACAAGTTGTTGAGTGTTTTTACTGTGATAATATACCGTTATTTTGATTCTCTTTAAACTTTTTCTAACAAGAAACTATATCAATGGTTATCCTTTACTATGAATTCTATCGATTGTTAATTACTCCATTCATTTGAAAAGGGTCACACAAAGAATTGGTATTGGATATATTTCTATAGATTGTAGTTATCTTTTTACTAATTTTCTAAATCCTACTACTTAAACACGTTATTAACCACCATATAATTTACAGCGTCCGTACCCCTGGAGGCAAATTAGTATATCAGTATTTGAAAAAGCCTAAGAAGACTCCCAGATGTGGTCACTGCAAAGATAAGCTAAGGGGTATCCAGCCGGCAAGGCCAATGGAACGTTCACGTATGTGCAAAAGAAAGAAGACGGTCAAACGTGTATACGGTGGTGTTCTGTGTCACAAATGTGTTAAAGAAAGGTACGAGACAAATCGAAATGATTATATTTTCATCCATATATATCTAAGATGCGTAAACATGTTTCTGGACTAAACAAAATATTAATTATTAATCACAATTTTCTAAAAAAAACAAAAACCATATCAATTTTAAATCACAAGATATTTGTAACTAATAATATTATTAAAACTTTAGGATCGTTCGCGCTTTTCTTATCGAAGAACAGAAGATCGTAGTTAAAGTTATGAAAGCACAGCAAGCCACCGAGAAGACAAAGAAAGCAGACAAATAATAATGATTTTTATTAATTAAATAAAATAAATATAAAATTACAAAAAAAAAAAAATATCCACGAGCCATCATTACTACATTACTTCGCTGTACCTAACAATTCTGTTTATTATAACTTTTATAAATAATAAGTAAAATAATACCAACAATGTTAAACAAAAAGTACCATAGTATTAAAAGTATAAACAGTAGGATTTGCGCGTAAATTGTGAAAATACACGAGTTCGATGTGATTCTCGTGCAGTTTACCGGTACGGTAACCCGTCAAAGAAGGATAAGGGACAGGTATTGTATTCCGATTATGGTCAACGCGCGTGCAAAACCCGTCCCAGAGGAGTATGGCTACTCGCTAGCCTCGGTGCTTTTAACAAGAGCCTTATTTGTTGAGCGAAACTTCGTATGTACATATATGTACCAGTCCTCGCATGGTATAGTTTCCACGATGAAGCAGAAATGCCAACGGCGTGAGAGAGCACAAGAGGTAAAAGCTTGTCACCTGAGAATGCAGACGGCGAACTGGTATCGAATACTATAAACTTAACGAGAGGTATACGAACTTTATACCTGTATGTATATATGCATGATAGAAATGTTGAGTTATTTAGAAAGTTTCTAACGATTTTTTTATGAAAAATTAACATACCATCGCGTATACGTAACATGGTAATTAACATTTTTTTTCTTATTTCTACCTCACGTGAAAAATATTTAATATCATAAGTGAATTGTTATTGTACTTATATTTTTCATCACAAGATATTATCACTTTTGTTTCGTATCCTAAGCTAAATAATAATACTATACATTGGTATAGCTTCGTTGGAAAATGATCGTTGATCCTTTTGCGAGATGTCGTATCAATGATTAACGCATATCGGTCATTCGCGCTAAATGGCGCCAGCGTTTCTCTCGTGTATACTATACGTGCACACACGAACACATTTATCTTACTCTCGTGTAAACGTTCGTCTTATTTCTTTCCTCTCGATTCCTCTCATCACCAAACGAAAATGGATCGTAGTACGATACCATGCCCTACGGCTTATCGTTCTCGCTGTTATTCATAAACGATTGCTTTTGCAAACTTATCTTCGAGCGATAAAGTCTAACGTCTACGATTCGATTGATTATGCTTATGCAATCACTTTCAAACTTGCTCGAATTTCATCTCGTATTTATCAATTAAACAAAATGTAGTAAAAAGATTTTGCTTGTATATATGACCCGTTCATTTTGAAAATGGTATAAATCCATTTTTCATGATTCTATATTTTATAAAAAAATAAGATGATCAGATTACGACCATAAATATCATTAAAACTTTTTTTTACCAAATTTGGATTTATATCATTTTTAAAATTCACGGCTCGTATGTGTTGTCATTAATTATTACATAATTTTGTGAAGAGATGATGGATTTAATTGTAGAAAAAAATGTTTCATTGATTTTTAACACAAAGAACAGAAACATGCAGTACGTTAATGACTTTTTTTTATATCATGCGCACGAAAAGCCTGTTTCGTTAATTTTCAGAAGAGCAGCGAGCTCACGCTAAACCACTTTTTGCTTCCGGGCTTGTAAATTTCACGGAATGGCCCCCAGGGGTATATCGTTTAATCTTTTAGCGATATGATTGACTTCTCCGGATGACTCGATGAGAATAAATTAGCCATCGTACTTGGCCCTATTTGTCGATCGACCCTCGAGTTCAGGGCCTGAATTTCTTACAATCGGTATGTCTCTCGCAGCGCATTTTTTCTCGCGCTTATCATCCCGTAGGTTTTTATTTATTTAAATTAAAATTGCTAACCAACCAATTTTAATATTAAAATTACTCGGTAGTTTCGTAATAGCAAGAAATACTAGACAGGCACTGAAATTCAAATTTCAAAAAAGTACTCAATACTTTTCTATCCCTGAAACATTTTTTTCTATCAACATAAACTACGTACTAACGATCAACGTAACAATTTTAATATTAAAATTACTCTACCGTTTCGTAATAGCAAAAAAAAAAAAGACTACACAGATCACCGTTCATTACGTTACATTTTCTTATTAAAATTGCTCGAACTCTCTCATAGTAGCCCATCGAGTGAATCGATATCGATCAAGAACGTTATCGAATCATTTATTTCAAACTATAATAAAGCCATAATATCTATCGACCATCCACTTATTTTCATGATGCAAGTAAAAAGAAGAAAGAGATTCTCGGATGTCCTTGCTTTCAAAACACGTTCTTTCCGCTTTTGGATAAAACACTTTACAACGACGACGGCTACCATATTGGTAACAAGCACATGACCGTTCGCGATTGTAACTTGATCGACGTGTGCGAGCCGTTCATTTTGAGAGCTCCTGTCGTCGTTGTAGAATTACGTCCTCCTTCGATATTTATGATGCCGCTGAGGATACCCATTAAGGCTTCCAGAGAGATAGAAGCGTTCTCCGTTACGCAATTTGTCCCGGGGTTTTGCTAATATTTATACTGACTTTTACAAGAAGGAAGATACCGAAACATTTTGACTTCAAGGACATCCTTTGATCAATATCTCTTGTCCGTAATATTTCATTTTTTATAATATCTGTACGTTTTATAATTGATTTATATAATTACTAGTACTAATGAATTTTTTAAAATTTTTTCCTCGTTATGTCTTCGGTGAATATAAACTAATCGAAAAGAAGTCCGGTCACTTTGGGATCGGTTCGACTAGGTAGCAAAAAGTCTTCGTGTTTCTCAGGAAGCCTCGCTCTCGAATCTTGGATTTCACTTTAAAGGAGTTCGCCGTCGAGCGAGAAGAAACGATAGGAGTGTAAGAATGCGGTGGTCGATTGGGTAAAAAGCAGCGCGACGAAAACTTGGCTCAGGGGAGGATATTAAAGGATACCGAAGGTTGTTTCACGAGAGATGAATCGATTAAATAAGAAGGGAAGAAAGAGAGAGAAGAAAAAAAATATTAAAGACACGCTACTCGAATTATATGGGTGCAATCAACTTTTCGAAAAGCAAGTTGCAATCAACTTGATATTTTTTTTAAGGATAAAAAGGAAATAAGGTTTGTCAGAAAGACAAATGAAGATAGATTTATTCAATTTACTCGAGAGAACGAGTAAACGAAGACAAGAGAATGGTGTGAATAAAAATCTTGCAAAAAAAAAAAGTAGCGTAACTAAAAGAAACGAAGAGGACTCGCGTTCGGCCTATCGGAAATAATAATCGGTGCGGTTAGCTACGGCAGCTGTGCACGAAGCTATCCCAGAGAGCTCTCCCGGTCTTGTGCGCGGGCGAGCACACTCGTCGGCGTTTCGTCTCGGTTCAATTGCCTCGAAATTATTGCAACCACCGGCGAGCCATCGGAATTCGCAATTCCGTCGATCGCAGTGCCGAGTTCGTCCAATCGGGAACCCCCGTGAATAGAACCGTGTTAAAAGTTGAAGAAAAGTAATATGCAAATATGGCGTCGCTGTAGGGCAAAAAAAGATGGCTGAAACTCGTAGTAGCTCGAAGCGTCGACTCGCGTGTTCGCGAGGCTCGATCGGTAGCTATGATTTTCCGGTGTCACGTTTAATTGGCAGGTATGAAAGTTGAAGCGTGAACGAGAAAGAAAAAGTATGATAGAGAGAATATAATCGCGTTGCTTGGTTACGCGGGGGAATATTAGGCGTATAGGATAGCCTCGATGTGCCGCATGATTCCTATAATTTTCAGGGCTCGTGTTTGACAAAATAACAAGTGGGTGGGTGTCGGTTTTCACACCCGCGGCCCGGCGGGGCCTCTTCGGGGAATGTAAAAAAGGGCAGAACACGAAACCGGTCCTGATGGATCTTTGTTGTGCCGGACTCCAAGTTATCCCTCTCTCTCTCTTTCTCTTTTTTTTTCTTCTCGCACGCTACGGAATACGAGCCGACGCACAGTGCGAAATTTTCATAATCTAGCTGGACAAAAGTCAATTTTGGTACATGTCTTAGCCGGTACATTTACAGCATATATTCGAAGCAGACAAGTTATACTACAATATAATTCATTTCCGGGAATCTACATGGAACAATAGCACGTATAAAAAGGTCGGAACGGCCGAAAACCTGAGTTTTCCCGATCGACCGCTCTCGCCTACCGTGTCGTTCGTCTGAGTTTGCTCGATAAATACGCTGTGTTTCTGTGTGCCAGCGGTGATGTTGTTCTGTGATTATTTTAGCGGAACTCTCAAGATAAATTTTCATATATTTTTTTGTTAAGATGTTTTTTTAGTTTAATCATAAACATTAAATTTATGGAGCGAGGTTTTCATGTAATTAAATAAAGTACCTTTTTAGTTTTATCTTGAGTTTCAGTTTATTTCCCCGCATTTCCCTTTTCATTGGGTATATTTTTCTGGAAGATCTATTTGTATACTACAAGAAAAATGTTTGTTTTTTTGCGGAAGTTTGCGATAGGATAAGTCAGGGTAATATGCCATCTCGGGTAATATGTCATTTTTTAATAATTTCCAAAATAATTAATAGATAGCGTTAGTTGAACGTTTGTTTCTCTAGGTTAAGTGTAAACGTTACCATAGCAACACTTATTTGTTTTTTCGTCCATAATTTACTCCGTACACCAAGTAAGTACAAAAAATACTGTCTTAATCTCATTACGTACTGTTACTTAAAGTTAAATTATCCATTTGTAATTACTCAAACGTAATTATGCAAATCACTACATAATACTATAATTATTTAGTTTTTCACTATTTTTCATACTTTTGCAACGTTTGAATTGTTTATTTCTCATAACAGACTTTTTATAAATCTTTTAATTTTTGAAATACCCGTCATTTTTACACCAGAAGTCGGATCTAATCGAAATTGTTCGTGGATCCTCTTTGTGTGGAACCTGAGTTCTTGTGTGTGTTTGTGTGTACTCAGTGTAGCGTCCTACAGCGGATCGAATCGACACACATACACACACATACACATTTAAATCTTGTTATGAAACGTAAAGATTTACAAGGTTTTTTTGATCTTTAAGAGTTAGTATTTTTTAAGATTATGTTTCTTGTTAATTTACAATAAGTATTATTTTTTTTAATTAAAATATTAAGTGGCATATTGCCTACGTGGTATACAGAATTAACCATATTTTTAGTTGGCTATTCGTTTTTTTCTGTAATGACATAAACTTAGGAGATATCGTGTGTCAAAGTTAACTGTGGTATATTCCCCCGACTTATCCTAACCATACCATTTTTCGTTATTTTCAGAATGACTTCACAAATTTCACGTCGTAAGTTTTTTAATGTTTGGTTTGCTAACGCCAAAAAAATAAGACAGGATGCTCTGTTACACTATATTTTACGAGAACTTGATGCTCAGTCCGTTTCGGATGATATTTTGAATAATTTAAAAGCAATAATTAGTAGAATTAGTCATAAAATCGACGAAAGATGGTCAAAATCAGGAAGACATCGAGAACGTTTCCTAAAAGCGAATTCTTCGTGGCTAGAAGCAAATATTTCATTTTCGGATATTGTCAATGAAGGTATCGTCGATGTTCCACCACCTGAAACGCGTAACCGGGCCGGAAGACCAACGAAAGACTTTGACAGTTCCAGTGAGAAGACAAAAAGACGGCGAATTCAGCGTCTTCTCGAAACTACATCTACGGAAGAGTTAACGATGGCAACCGTAGTACAGCTTCGCCAGTCAGGAAAAAGGGATTCAGCAGCTATTGTTAAAGAGCTTTGCCGCTTTTCACCCAGAAGAGGTACTGGTATAAAAGATGCACGAAAGCGTTTAATCAGTCCAAAAAAAGGTGGGCTTTCGAATGACCAAGCTCTGGCATTAATGATTGATACGAATTTGTCGACACACCAATACCGTATAATACGGGAGCAAGCAAAAAAAATTGACAAAAAAATCTATCCACCTTACTATAAAGTCAGAGCAGCAAAACAGTTATGTTACCCAAGTGAACTCAATGTCACAGAAACACACGCTGAAGTTAAACTACAATCTTTAATGGATCACACAATTGTAAGACTATGCAAAGCACAAGAAGAGGTCCTAAAAACGATAAATGACTTGAAAAGCCTGCATATTATTGTTAAATGGGGTTGTGATGGAGCGGAACAGAACCGATACAAACAAAAATTTTCTGAATCACACTCTAGTGATGAAAGTTTGTTCAGTATTTCAATGGTGCCTATACAAATGTATTCAATGAATGGTCAAAGGAGCAAACAAATTGTATGGCAAAACCCTTTGACATCCTCTACTCGATATTGTCGACCCATAAAGTTTGTGTTTGCCAAAGAAACTGCAAATCTTATTATAATTGAAGTTAATAAAGTTAAAGAACAGGTTATATCACTGGTGCCTACTAAAATTATTGTAAATAACATGGAAATATTAGTAAAGCCAACATTGATATTCTGCATGATAGACGGCAAAATTTGTAATGCAGTATCTTCATGTGCATCCACACAAACGTGCTACCTATGTGGTGCCAAACCCAGTGAAATGAATAATGAAGGGCTCATTTTAGAAAAGTCTGTAAGAAGGGATTATCTTTCGTTAGGCCTGTCACCTCTGCATTCTTGGATTCGATTGTTTGAGTGCATCTTGCACATTTCCTATCGTCTAGACATAAAAACATGGCAGGCTAGGGGAATTGAAAATAAAACGAAAGTGGCTGAAAAAAAGAAATACGTACAAGACAAGTTTAGGAGCGAATTGGGTCTTTTAGTAGATATGCCTAAACAGCAAACCGGAAATACTAATGACGGAAACACAGCCCGAAAGTTTTTCCGAAATGCTGAAAAGTCAGCCGAAATAACCGGTGTCAATATTGAGCTTATTAAGCGTTTCCATGTCATATTAGAGACCATAAATAGTGGGTATTTCATAAATGTCGACAAATTTCATGAATACGCTAAGGCAACAAGAAAATTGTATATCAAGGAGTATTCATGGTACGCAATGCCAGTAAGCGTGCATAAAATTTTATTTCATGGGAAAGACATAATTTCTTCGTGTGTTTTACCAATCGGTCAAATGTCGGAAGAAGCCCAAGAAGCACGCAATAAACACAATAGAAAATTCAGAGAGCTGTTCACGAGAAAAACTTCTAGAATTGACACAAACAGAGATTTACTCAATAGACTATTGATTTCATCAGATCCGTTTATTACTACTTTGCGTGCTGCTCCAAATACAAAACGGGGTAAAATTCTACCTGAAGTATTGGGACTTTTAGAAATAAGAGCCCCAATTCTTGAACGTGGGATAACAGTAGACGATATGCATAGAGATTCTGAAGAATCTGATTTAGATTCTGAAGACTCTGATGATGACACTGAGGAATTGGATGATGATAGTGATTAATCCTAATAGCGCTGAATTTTCTATTGCTCTTTTGTATTATTTGTTTTTTAATTTAATTTTAATGATTATTATGTGTTATAAAAATGTTTTATTGTTAAAATATATGCCTAAAATTATCAAAATATTTTTTTTATTATTTCATTTATATTAGACCACCTAATAATACACAAAATTTAGACAAAATAATTTTGTCCAGCTAGATTGTGAAAATATCACACTGTGCGACGCCAGGACCGTCTACTCGATACGCGTTCGGCCCTCTCGGAGAACGTCGACTTCGATCTTTGTCACTTTACAGAGATTCTGCCTGCGAGGATTGAGGCTAAATAAATATTTAGCAATTATAAAATGCAATAATAATTTCTTTTAAAGATAACCGTATAAAATTCAAGTGGGAATAATTCGATCAATTTTAGATGAAACATTTTAATTCAATTTAAGAACCCTGATTTCTTTTTTTATCAAACCCTCGAACCGCGTCGTCCATATGTCGCAAGGATGTCATTTCTTATCCACTAACACGATACACGCGAGAACGATGGGCTACCTTTTGGACCACACTATCGAAAGGACGCTCGTAAGCGATTTGGGCTAAATGATAGGTCTTTTAAACATAGAAATTACAAAGTACGAAGAAGCGGTAAATTCAGACTCCACTCTCCTCGTTCATTAAATACGAGATTGAATCAGGATTGCATCACAGTTTGGCTAGGCAATTATGATCGAATGCAAATTAGACGTGTCTTCTTATTGGTTGTTCTGGGTTTTTCGGAATGATCGCGAGAAACGTTCTCTCTCTCTCTTTCTCTCAGACGGCATGGCTTCGTGCGAACATAAATACGTGGGTTAAATTTAATCGCTATGAATGGCAGCGTGGTTTTCGTGAAAGGGAAGGAGATATCTTGCGGTCGGAACGAGTTAAACTTCGATATATTCTAATTTGTCGGTAGGCGGGCACGATTAGGCGACTACTCTCGTCTCTTCGTCATCCTCTGTTTCCATCCTCCTCATCGAAATCATTCGACCAAAGTACATATACAGCGAGCCTAGAGAGTAGTCATATAATTTTTATAATTTGCAATATTTTGTAAATCTCGGTTGGAAAAATAAAAAAAAAAATCCCCAACATTATCTATGTATAAAAAAAACAAGACTACGTACTGCTCTCTACGTTCATAATATGCGCACATGCATGCAAACGATGGTCTTCTTGATGCATCAACTATGCTATCTCGCAACCTCCTCACTCAATAATTTTCCAGTCGAGAACGCCCAATAAAGATTTCGAGGAATCGTTTAGACGAACATATTCTTTATATCTTTATAAGCGTTATCGATCGTTTACTTAGCCAACACTTGTTTTTAATCGTCACACCCAGCGTGAAGAAAAAATAATGAAAAAGGTCGAATAAAGCAAATCGAACATTTCCGATCCTTCTCCGCCTCTTTCGTTTATCGTTCTCTCTTCCTAGTCCTTCGAGTGTCCTTTTTCTTTCTCTTGGTTCTATCGTGTCGGCACGGCGGGCTTTGATCGAGCACCGGTGGCCCCAATTCACACCTGACTTTTAGCGATAAAAGCCACCTCTAAAGATATCCTCGTACACACAGCACACAGCTGGTCTCGTACGCGTATACAGTCAGGAAAGGAAGAAACTTTTATCTCGCGACCAGGTAGTCGACGACCCTCTTTTTACTTCAACTTAATCGAGCGAATTCATTTACCGTCTCCTTTTTTTTCTTCCTCTTTATTATCTTGTCCTTTTTTCGACACGATAACGGCTTTCATCGAGAGAGATCATTTTGCAAACATACAAATATGAATTAGGGGTAGGGGAGAAAGAAGTAATATAATATAGATTTAATGAGATCACTTTTACTTATCTAACGCAGTGATTCAGATTTTCAGATGATTCTTACACAGATCTATTCTTACTTTCGTGCTTGATTTCTTTCTCCGGGCGATTCCCAGTCGGGCGGTTAACCGCTTCCTGCCTTTAATATAAGAATTATAAGAGAGTCTCCGAGAGGAGAGCGGCGACCAACCCTGGCTGCTCTATATATAATACTAAATAGACACAATTACGATCGATTATCCAATATAACATCCTATCGTCTAATCTCGACCGAGAATGATTCTTGTTAAGAACGATGTACCACTTTATGCTCTACTCCGATGTACTATATCTTTTATATTATTTTTCCATTACAACAATAATTATTCATTTTGTAAATAATATCATTTCAAAAGTACAAAAGATTGATAAAGTAAAGAAAAAATTGAGTCAATTTATTTTACTCAATTATCCTATAAACAAATAAATGTTTAAAAAAAAAATTCCATAATTGATAATCGTGGACGTAATACGATACAGGTGATGAAGTACGCCCCTGAAACTCGACTCGAGGTGGAAGAGAGTGCCGAGAGTGATGCGGTTACTCGAGGAAGGCCCAAAGCTGACCCAAAGGCCGGGAGGCTATGCCGCGTTAAGGCCCAGACATGGATTTCGCTCTTTTGTGGCTCCGTTCGACCGACCATTCCTCTTCCCTCTCTCGCTCACACCGAATGAAATATATATTTCCACCTTCGTCGGTCCACCTAACGGGCGCCGAGAACAGATCGAGATTTTGGGCCTGGGGTTCTTTCCCCCTCCTTCTCCCTCGCTTTTGCTTGGCCGGTCCTCCTGTCGCGTTTCTAACTTCGCAGAGGCGCCAGTCGAGAGTATTAAACGGACCATTCGTGGAACTCATTCTAATCCGCAAAGGATCTCTCCCCGAGACCTCGCGGTTTTTCGATCATTCATTTCGCACCTTTTTTAATGAGCCCATCCTTGGAGATTGGATTTTGTGAAAACTCGTTTTAAAGAAACATCATTTCACTATGTACTAATATTAACGGTTTTAATCTTGTCTACATACCATATTGATATTTTTCAAAAGAGAATATCCTTCAAGAAATTTCTAATAACAAAACCTGTTTTATGATAAGAACGTAAAAGGCACGATTACTTACTATCTCCACAAAGTTCCATGCTAATTACGATTTCTAATCCAAGGATCTACGCCAACCTCGCAAATTTCCAACCTACCATCTCTCACTTTGTACCGAGTATAAATATCCTTGCAGCATCCTTGTAAAAACCTGTTTTACGATAAGGTACCTAAAGAGAATCATTTATCCGTACGATTAAATCGAACTTCCATACTAATTACGATTCCTTATCCACGCGTCATTGATCCCTATTAGCGAGCTAACGGATGCTCAATCTTATCATTTTTCTCTCTCTCTAAATACCTGTTTATCAATTTACAGTCTGCTTAGTGATATTATTTTCTTTTACTTTTTATATACCATTTCTTCTTGGCTCATGTTGTTTATAAAACAACGTTCGTTCTTATCTGATATTTTTATTACCGGATATAAAATGTTGGGTGAGTTAATAAAAGCTACAATCTAACCCGTTATCTATTGGTTGTATGAAGAAATATTTATTATAAGACACGATGTTATTTTTCATATTCATTTAAAAAGTTTCTTAATACAAACTATTATAGATAATAGTTCTGACTACCCTGTATATATAACACGTACATATAAAATAAGTATATCTTGAAAAACATTCTGTTTTATACTACCTATACACCCAAAAACTATTCATCTCTTCCCCTCTCTCTCTCTTTTCGCCTTCACAAAAGAAAATACGTTTCCATGACATCCGAGACGAATGGATCGTGATTCGGGGCCCGAATAAGGGGCCCCAACCGATCGGGGCTCGATCCTTCCTCCCTTTGTTGGACCATTGTCGCGTTTCCCCGTAGCCGTTGGAGAGTGACGAGCCAAGGCGAGATCTCCGTCGCCCTCGACTACATAAAAACGAACGAAGGGCTTCGCAGAAGAAGAAGGCGGTCGATTGTAATCCCGAAATCCGGTTTGAACGAATGGATTGTCGTCCTCGGTGCTCCTCCTTTTTCGTTAACACGGAATTCAAAAGCCTCTCACTCTCTCTCTTTTATTCCTACCGCCTCAACGACATTCTGCTAGCCCAAGCACGAATAAGTAACACGCATAGCTTTAGAAGGGAACTCGTATTGGTATCCTCGCATCTCGAGCCGCAACGACGAAGTTTCATTTGATTATTTTTCAACTTCGTTGGCGGCCAGGAGTGTCTCGATCGTTTGTTACAGTCCTATTGATGATAGGATGATGGATAATATAGGGTATATGTTGTTGATTAGGTACCTGGTAAATATTTCTTCAAATACGTGCAATCATTGATACTAATTTCTTTCGAATCTCAGTTATTACCGACCCGTGCTAATTCAATTTGATACGAGTCCTTTACGAGTGTGGTTAACACGTTGTGTGCTAAGCCAAGTTTGAATAACCTCGTGTGTTTATACAATTTTTTTTAGAATAAATTACTCTTACATTTTTTATAATTAATGGTTATATTCCAAGGGAGGGACAAAAATCGATTCCTTTAAAAAATAAAACCAAGGAGACAAGCTCGCAGGCTCCTCGACAGAGGCCAATTGTTCAATTTTATAAAAGACCCCACTGATTATTTTAGGTCAATTAGATCGGGCAATAAACGCGACGTGCCTTTTTACGAATTAATGAACGATCGTTAATGAACAATGATTTCGAGTTGAATGGCCGCGAAGTATATTCGACAAAACAATTTGAATGGCTGCTATCTTCGGGGTCTACGGTATATCCAACGATATTAGAAAACTATGACGAGTAAATAAAACAACTAATTATAAATCTGAGTCAGTAAGTCAGTCAGTCAGCCGGTGGTTCCTCGGTGATCTCGTAACTCGGCTCTCCAGTAACGCGAGCACATCGATATACGCGAGTACTATAATTATGAGTGTCCTTATCTTATCCCTATAGTTCTCGTTGAGTAAGCGCATTTATACTGCCTCGATCGTCTCCTCTATTTTTCTTTTACTCACGTTTTTCTCTTTTTCTTTATTCGCGATAGAAGCGCGTGTAATTGCATGCGTATGCACACGCGATAAGAATAATAAGAGAGAAAAGTTTTATCACTTTCATGACACAACATTTTTTTCTCTCAAAGTATTAGATTTCATGTCAAAGAAATTTAATACCATAAAGTGTAGGAGAAGTTTGTGTAGAGGTAAGAGAGGGGATAGTTTAATGATAAACTCGAGCTTCGTAGTAGTGAAACGATGTAAATATAAGAAAGATACGCGTAGCTACGCAGCCTCATCGGATACCTTAGATATGGACATCGAAAGTTGACATCAATTTAAGCACGTGTTATCAAAAACACCGTGTCATACGAGTATTACATGTAAAAAAAAGAGTGTAGGAACACGATACAACGGAATCGTGTTCAATAATGTAACGATGGATTATTAGGGACCGGTAATCGATCTCTTTTATGAAACTCAAGCGCGTGTGCGTCGTTAAAGCGCGTTTATCGCTCATAAAAATGCAAATTATTATGCCGCACCGAAAATTATAGACGCTTACTCGTTACTCCTCTGGCACAATTTGTCTCCGGATCGTGAATCACTTAATTTCAGAGTACAAAGGACACTGTGTTTATGTTCTCGCGAGCGAGCGAGCGTAAGCCACCCGCTTGGTCGAACACTTATTTAACGTTCCGCGTTAGCTGCGTGCTAGCTGCTTCTACCGGAACTAATTGAACCGTTCGTTGCGTTTAAATGCCTGTAAACGTTCGAATCGTTTCCGTAAGGAAATTGTCGCGCGTGCCGTAATGTGGAAAAAATTAAACAAAGTTGGAAACGAGGACAAAGTTATCCTAGGAGAGCGAGAGAATGCTTCAGAGAAACGAATTGAGGTAGGGGAGACCGGGACTAGTTGTCCCAATTTTAGGTTTTTTGTTTCTACAGATTTCTGTAGCTTATATTTTCGAATTTTTTGGTGACCATCATAAAGTTCAACTTCTTAGCAATACATGGAAATCTTTCCGCTTGCATTGGGACGTTTTTAACACGTTTTTTTTTGACAAAAATCCTGATGTATGCATCATGATTTTTGCGAAAATGGACACCACCGCCGATTTCAATGTTTAATGGCTCATTTTAAAGAAGATAGCACGCAGAATACTGCCCCGTTGTCCGTTTTTCGATATCGTTAAGCAATGATGAGAAATTAATATTTTAAGTGTCGAAGTATGGGTCATTTTCAAGCTTTAAACTGCTGTAACTTTTTAACCAGTCATCCTATCGAAACGCGACTTGCATATTCGTAAATTAGAGACTTTTCTCTTTCGAATGAATATTTGATCGGGCAAATTCGAGATGCATCGATTTTTTGACAAAAATCCTGATGTATGAATCAAGATTTAGAAAGAAGAAAGCATGCAGAATACTGTCCCGGTGTCCGTTTTTCGATATCGTTGCGGAGTGTTGAAAAATACATTTTTTTAGTGTCGGAGTATGGGTCGTTTTCAGGCTTCAAACTGCTGTATCTTTCCAACCAGCCATCCTATCGAAACGCGACTTGCATATTCGTAAATTAGAGACTTTCACCTTTCGAACGAGTATTTGATCGGGCAAATTCGAGATACTTCGATTTTTGACAAAAATCCTGACCTATGCATCATGATTTTTGCCAAAATGGTCACCACCGCCGATTTCAATGTTTAATAGCTCATTTTAAAGATAAAAGCATGTAGAATAATGTTCCGTTGTCCGTTTTTCGATATCGTTAAGCAATGATGAGAAATTAATCTTTTAAGTGTCGGAGTATGGGTCTTTTACGAGCTTAAAACTGCTGTAACTTTCCAACCAGCCATCCTATCGAAACGCGACTTGCATATTTGTAAAGAAGAGACTTTTCTCTTTCGAATGAATATTTGATCGGGCAATTTCGAGATGCATCGATTTTTTGACAAAAATCCTGATGTATGAATTAAGATTTAGAAAGAAGAAAGCATGCAGAATACTGTCCCGTTGTCCGTTTTTCGATATCGTTGCGGAGTGTTGAGAAATAAATTTTTTAAGTGTCGGAGTATGGGTCGTTTTCAAGAGAAAAATCGCGAAAACCTGAATTCTGTCGAAAACTAATGATAAAAACAAACGTTACAGCAAAATTAATTAAGATAGTAAGATATTAAAAGATTAAAGGAAACACAAGAGCTAGCGGGCCTCAGACCTCGGGTGTTACTGCGAGAGTTAAATCGATAAAGTGAATTATATTTCCTAGTTTATGGCTGCTCAAACTTTTATGAGCCGAAATGTACTTTCTATAACCATAAACAATAATAATAATACCAGTAATTTTGAGCTCTGCACAAAATTGACACATGATCCATTAGTGGTTCACAAGCGATACTTTGTGAATTTCCAGTTCATTACTCAAAAATATCAGAAATCTACTGTAAATTTCTCAATGCCCTCTCTGATAAATAAAATAAAACAGAAACAAGTGTTATAGAATGACAGCAGCCCATGGCCCTTTTAAAAGAAAATCACGAATACTGGCGTCAATAATAGATAATAGACTAGAAACCAGAGTAAGCATCCAACTGTGAAAAAAGCAAACGAACCTTCGAGTGATAAAGTACCGGAGCCTGCGGAACGCGCGCGCAGATCGTTGCATTCGAACGTGTCAGACGTCGCGTTTCCATAAAAGCGTCCAACATCATCTCTAAAAATACGTGTACGTAATAACGGACGGTGGTTTAAACGGCGGAACGGACCAGCAGCGTCGCGTTTCAATCTGTATCGCGATATCGTTCAACGCGCGCTCTCGTGAACGAACAACAGGTTAGGCGAGAAACCTAACACCGTCCTCGATGACGACGAATCGGCCTCCACGGTCTCTGCTTCTATCGATCATCTCGTTCGATCGATTGAGAATCGATATCGTTCTCGAGGTTCACCGTGATCGTTTAAACCACTTGTCGTTGGTATAATAGGTTAGGTTTCCTGTCAAGGTTCTTATATATTCAAATTTGTTTATCATTTAATTAAATAAGTTGTTTAACAAATAATCCTGTTGGATAATCTAGCTTTTTTAATGTTGTTTATTAAATTTAGATGGAAAGAAAAATGGCGGACTATTTCTAATATTGGTTCTCGGGTGGGATTTTTCTAAATTACTTATTCTAACGTTGTATTAGATAAATATAGTTGAAAATTAATCAAATTGATTGAGGATTTTGCAAGATAAATTTTTCCAACAAACTCGAATAGATTTCTCACGACTTGCTCGCGTTCGATTTCTCACGCACTTCGTGCAATTAATAAACGGCTACCGGTTATAGCTGAAACTTTTACGGTACCACGGAGAACCCACCGATTGGATTAACTTAGGTAGCTAAACGTCGGGCCTACTTGGAGAAATTCCAGAAGAAAATACGCAGGGAGAATCGTAGTTCGAGACATTCGAAGTGTTCGGAGTTGTTCGAGCGAGACGACGACGCTCCTTCGACGTCTCAACGTCGATCGGGTCTTGGCTAATTAAAGAGTAATGGCGATAATTACAATTCAACGAGTCGGGCGCCCGCGCAATAAGTGATCTACGATCCGAGAGATCTATAAGTACTATGTAATGTTTAACAAATATTATTATCTAGGTATATGGTTTAATTATAAAGAACTTCATTAATAGAATAAATACAGGATGTCTCAGAGTTTATTGGCCAAACTTTGTCAGTATATTCTATGGGTCTTAATAAGCAAAAACTGTCATATAACATAGGTCTTTTAAAGCTTCATTAAAAAATATACCAAGAAAATTTAGCCATTAAAACCTGAAACACCTTGTATATAAATTGAACAGATATCGTAGATTAACTCATAATTGATAGTCAAATTATTTATTACCTAAGAATCGTTCAAATAGATCTCTGAATCCATGTCAGTTTTGTTATCTTTGTAACCAGGTTCCGTAAGATCCGATCCGATCGATCGATCTTCAACATCCACGAAAGAATACTAATCGTCGTTCGATGCGTGTACAGGACCGTTCGAGCGTGACAACGTTCGATACGTGATCCTGCGATCTCTCATTTGTAAAGTAAGCGAGTCCACTTTCCGAAGAGATTGCAACGTAATCGACGAGTTTAAAGAAGTAAACGAATCGGTGAAATCGTCGTTGATCGTACGAGTAAATCGATTCTTACTTTCCACTTTACGATTCCTTCGAAGGCGGCCACGAATTCTCACGCATTTCTTCCCGCCAATTAACCGGTCGAAGAGCAACGTTCTCTACGATAGTCTTTTTTTTTCGTTTTGTCAGGAAGTAGCGCGAAGCAGCTGATATCACGCAGAGACGCGGATAACTACCGGTCCTCGATCGAACTCCTTTCGCGATCCTATCGCAAAGTTTAGGTTCTTTTTGGTATTACTGAGAGAGGAAGTCGCTTTCCTTTGCCACCGTGCGAATCGTTACCAGTTCGGTCAGACTTTAATTGACCTGAAGTTAGATACCGTTATTTACACGACTCGGGCATTTTAATGATTAAATCGACTAAAAAGGATATCTGCTTTACATTTTTGTAAAAAGTAAATGCAACAAACGTTGGAATTGTCCTTTTAAAGGATACAGCAGTCTCAACCTTTTAACCTCTTTAAGGATAATGACACACAAGTGTACGCTTAGTTTTAATTTACAATGACAACGACTGGCCACAGAAGTTAATATTTTTCTTAATATATATCTTCTTAATCTCTTTCTACGTATTTTTTAGTTATTTAAAAATTTTATAAAGAAAATTGTCCCTGAAGAGGTTAAGTGGGGATTTGTTAACTCGGCATGAACCTTTAGAATTAATTTGTTACCCATTGTTATTTACTCAAAAATTCTTACCTTTCTATCGTACCATTCAGTGTTATTTCAAATTAATTACACGTATTTGCGTTTGGAGCTCGGTTGAACGGTTAAATCTTTGATATTTTAAAAAAAGCAACATGGCTGACCCCAGCAAACCTGTCGCGGGAGATTTAAAAAACCTCAACAAAATACGTGATAGAAACAAAACCTAAAAAGAATTAGGTACATAGAACATAGAAAAAGATTTTAGATTCTAGTTGGGTTCTAGGTTCCCCGTTGACGGTGACGCGAGGCGCATAGACATTCTCTCTTGGCTCCAGCTCCGGTCTCTCTCTTTCTCTCTCTTTGGAGCACTGGAGCCAGCCGTGCGTCGTGTCGTTCTCGTCTCGTGTTCCCTTGCTGCTGTAGCTGCTGCGTCTCCGAACGCGGGAAAAGGAGAAAGAGAAGAAAGATCTCTCGTCGTCGCGGCACGGTGGCGCCCGCAGGGCGCCGTCGCGCGCTCTTACCCCCACTCTGCTACGATGCACCACATCAGGGACGTATCTACGATTCTTCCTCGTTCAAATACTCATCGATATTTTGTTTATATAAAAAGCAAATCTCTCTTTCTTATTGAAAAATAATTTGTTTCATTCTAAAAATTAATAAATTTAAAATATGGAAACTTTTGTTGTAACCCTCGTATAACACGTTCCAAATATCGCATGTTATAAAAGATTGCATGCATCAAAAGTGTAAAAAATCTGTTACAAGTTAATCTTTCAATCGAAAAGACACGTTATACGGTACGTGTTATACGTATATGGTCATAGAATATATATATAGTACCACGATAGAACGAGGTCTAAATACAGTAAGTTTTTGTTATAGGAAGATCCATAGAAGGTGAAAAGCTAAGTCCCGCGGCTTTGGTTTCGTGGAATTCGCGAGCCGGCTCGAATGGCAGCGCGGGCGCGAATCCGCGAGCGCTTCGCGTCTCGTTTGCGCGAAGAAACGCGAGTACGCACGCTTTGTACCACTCGTTCCATTCGTTCGTCTCTTTCTCTCTCACAGTAGTTCCGTCTTTCTTACTTATTCGCTCGGTAAATCGTCTTCTCGCTCAAACTACCGAGAAGAAACGAAGTCTCGCGAAGCGTTACCCCCACTCCCGTACCTACAAACCCACTCAACGCGATCTCTGGTACGAAGTTGACCGAACATATCCGAATTCTACCGAAGCATTCGTAGCCTGCGCCTTGCGAGTCGACGCCGAGCGCTCTACGTCACAGCAGTGATGCCAGAACCGAGGACCGAGGACCGAGCCGCCGAACCCCCACTATGACCTACCGGCGTCTCCCACTTTACCTCCACGGCGCTCACACACACAGCATCCTACTCTTGTCCGTGTGCACCGCTTGCGAACGGGCACTGCACACGGACAAGAGTAGGATGTTGTGTGTGAGCGCCGTGGAGGTAAAGTGGGAGACGACGGTAGGTCATAGTGGGGGGTCGCCGCTTCGGTCTTCGGTCCTCGGTTCTGGCATCACTGCGTCACAGTGAAGTATGTGCTCTCGAGTGTAGAAAATGGCTGAGCTCTCCGCTACCCCGGGTCGGCGCGGATGTAAATACGGCCTGTGGCTCGGCCTGGGAGTGTTTGTCGCGAGGTTTCTCGGTGGTGAGTAATAAAAGAGAAAGAAAGAGGGAGAAGATACGGAAGAGAAAGATGTTTCGAAGAAAAAGAGTGTCGATTGCGTCGATCGATCGATCGAAGAACAGGCGATTTCGCGAATCGATCGATGTGTTCCATAACACGAGGGATAACGTCGATGGAGAAATAGTGCGAGTTTTCGTTGTGAATGTTACGCGCGCTAGAGAGAGAAGAAAGAGAGAGAATCGATCGGAGGATACGCGGTGTGGGACTGTGCGCGAGAACGATCGGTGTGTCTACTTGCCTTCTGCCACACATATGTGCGGGACACACTCTCTCTATCTATCTTTCTTTCTCTCTTACACGCACGTATACATTGATTATTCTTTTGGTGTACGTGGTGCTCGAAAGGAGAGACGTCGCATCCCTCGTTTACCTCCCTCTTTGTCGTATCTCATTCTAGACGTTTTACTCTCTAGTGTTTCTTGTATTTTTTTTTTGTAAAGAAACGATCCTCTTCCAGCTTTACGAGAGATCGTCGTCCGGCGCGCCCTCGATCCTTCTTCTACCTAGCTTTTTGCTCCGATTTCGAAGACTACGACAGAGACGACTACGGCGCCCCTTCTCTACTTTTACATCGAGTGAGAGATCTCCCTTCGCGACGTGCCTTTTCCCATCTCTCTCTCTCTCTTCTCTTTCTTTCCCAGACACACGCTGAAAATAGTGTGACGTCCAGTTCGCGTGCGTGCCGATCTCTCCTCCTCGTCTCCTTATCCACAGCGATAATACGTTCCTCGCTTTCTCTCGTACGCACGTTTTTAACCCTCCCCCGTTGGGAGAGGTTAGATGCAGAGGTTAGGGACTGAAATACCAACGGTGCCAGAGATTCCCAACGACGCCACGAAAACTCAGCAGTGTTTCTACGCGAGAATTATCCAAGAAAATCTGATCTTGATTTATTATCTTTTTTTTGGGGGGGTTTGGAAGTGTGATTGTCACTTTTAAAAAGAACTGTATCTTCTCTCACATTTTCACTCTTGACGTCCTTCTACGTGATTCTTTTCAATTTATCTTGTCTACTCGATGTATGATTTCTTTTGAAACGACCTGTATCTTTTAGTCAGCTCACATTTATCGTCTTGCAATCTTAACGGCCTTCTTCACGATTCTTTTTTTGCTTATCTCGTAAACTGCTCGTGTATGATTTCTTTTGAAAAGACCCGTATCTTCTTACCGGCTCAAATTTTTATTTATCACATCGCAATCTTAGAGTTATCCTCTATGAATTCTTTTTTTTTACTTATCTCGTAAAATACATGTATATGGTGTCCTTTGAAACGAGCTGTATCTTCTCACCGGTATGTTTTTTTTTTTTTTTCATTCATTATCTCACAAGCTTCAATGAAAGGATTCTATGTCATGTGATAAGGAAACTATCGATATCGCGATGTTTCTTCCTTTCTCTTCGTCGTCGTACCGTCTATCTTCTCTGTTGCAATATCCTGTTTCGATGATCCTGCGAATGATCCTGTAACCTTGGTGACGTTCGAAATGTATCTTCGATTCGTTCACCATTCTAGTTTTGCAATACGCTTCGCGCGAACGTCAATTATGAACCTTTTTGTCTGATCTACATTAACACCTTGACTACCGGGTGTCGATTCTGCATAAATCCGTATGTTTAATTTTGTTGACAATTTTTTTATTCCCGGTATAATGATATGGAAGAATTTGTTATCTTATGCTTCTGATGACTAATTGTTACATTCTTATAAATATTAATAAAAGTTGGAAAATCAAATACCTTTGCCAGAAATTAGTCTGAAATAGAATAGATCAATTTGAATCTACGTCATCGACAAAATCGTCATCACAATACGTAGATATCATCGAGAACACGGTTTTTTCCCGTCATAAATACCAACGAATTCATCGTACACATATATTGACCTATTTCGTCAAGATCATTCGAGATCCAATAATCTCCCACGATCATTTCGCAAACTTTTCCTCGGTAAAAATTCCGACGAACGATTTCTCGATGGAACACGGAAGACGTTCGTCTTTCTACGAAAAATCTCACTCATTCGAGATTGTAAATCCCCTTGGCTCGTTCCTCTAGATCGCATGGATCATCTAGGATAGAGAGAAGATCCTGTTGAAGATAATAAACAACGTAAAAATTAATAAAACCTCGTATCGTTCTTCCTTACCGACGCGTATCGCGTTATCGTCGGCCTTGACTTAGTTTTTTAAAGAACCGCGAGAAAAATCGTTATCGAAAAAGATCGATTCGCGATATATCGAGAAAAATTACGTATAAATTCACGATCGATTAAATTTAAATGTCAGAAGGAAGTAAAGATTAATTCCTAGTTTCTTCAGTAAAATTACTAAAATAAAAATCTTAATTAATAAAAAATATATGAAATGTAGTAATAAACATCAACAAATCTACATATATATATACACTTATGTAGTAAACACGCATTTACGAGACTTTTTCTTCGTTCTGCATCACGTACATACATACGTCAGTCAGTACGCGTTATCGCACCGCATTGAAGCTGCTTTTTCTACGTAAAACGCTCGACGGATGGGACCGAGATCCGCGGAAACGTCATCCGCGTTCTAACGGCGAGCAAATATTTGTAGATAACGATAAGAGGGCGCCGTGCGAGACTAGATTTTTTTATAGATGCTTTGGGGTCTGATTTCAAATTAAAAAAAACAAAAATTCATCTCTCTGCTATGATTTCGAAGGAACTCAAACTTTTTTTGTTGTATTTCACAGATTATATTTATATTTTTGATCGATATCATGAAATATTTATATTCTTATAAACGTTATTTCATCATATCAAATTAATCATATTAAATCCCATGCATTTAAAAAAAATAATACTAACTTCTCGTTTTCTTTTTACGAAAAATTACCTCACTCTTTTCACGTAAGTGTAAACTTTTGAATGACTATGCATCGTCCGGAGAAAGTGATTTTTGGAATCACGTTTCTTCCCTGATTCCTTCGAAGCGTAAAGTCGGAAGCTCGTGGGGTGTAACAAACGCTTCGTCACGAGCCCTTCGTTAATCGCTCGCTCGTGTTTCCCCGTAAGGTGCACCGATCGCACGTGCCCACAGGCTCGTGTTTTTTTTTTTACTTTTACTCCAGGAGATAAGAACAGGTGTTACGCCTCTTACCAGACTGCATGCCGGCTCTCGAATTACAAATTTTCAAATACATCGTCACCGTCTTGTTAAAATAAGAATTTCTTGCAAATTTACGAAATTATTCTTGAAATATTTATTTGTACGTGCGTGGTCGTCATCGATGACGGTGAACGGTGTAAATGTTATTTAAAACGTTTATTAAATTAGTTGGTAACTTTTCGCAAAGAACTGTGGAATTCTTTTATCTTTTTGTTCTTCAGGTTTTTTTTTAAAGACGATAAACAATTTTTTTAATATATCCCTGCCTTTTTATCATGTTTCTATCGCAATTATTAGCACGAGAACCTTTTCGAAATCGCGATCGCACGGGCGTAGCGAGCTATCATCGCCGATATCGCTGTTTGCCGTTCAAAGCTTGCCACGATTACGAGTCTGGCGATCGTGTATGGCGAAAGACGAAATATACACTGACAGAATAAGTATGAAGATAAAGTCATCGTGAATCATTAAACAATTCATTTAAAAGAAAAATACCAGTGACACGTTAATTATATCGAGCAATTTTTAAAAATAAAATTTACAGATATAATTAAATACAAATGTAATATACTAAAATAGGATTAGAAAAGCTAATCTTTGTGAATATTTCTTCATGAAAAGGAAAAACGTCGAAGTAAAGTTACCTTTGCGAAAATGAAACGTATCGAACGATCGTTCGCTCGAGTCTGCCAATCGCATAAGAACTGCGCTCGACAATTAAACTCATTGACTGGATGTTGTTGATGGAAAAGTACTCGTGTCTCGCCTCACCTCTCCCCTCTATTTTCGTTTCATTTCGAGATACGCAAGGATAAGAAGACGTTCTCTCGCATATACTGTCTTTCTCTCTTTCTTTGTCATCACGCCCGAAGGTTCGAAAGATGCACTCACCTTCGACCGATCTTGCTTGACACCGATCAAATACGTCGATATTCACTGTAAAAAATAATTTATTTCGGTTATTTATGAGGAGATATTTTTATACTCGAGAAAAATTCAACAAGGATCGTGTCGATCGAATAATAATATATCTTTACCTTACTTTCACGTGTCGTACACTTTTCACAGACCAATTTCTATTTACTATAGTTGCAAACTGAAATAAAATAGTAATTAACTTTTATCGGCTCGAATTCGATTTAATAACGAAACGAAAATATCTAAAAAATCGAGAGACTTTGCGATACTCTACTCGGAAGCAGGGATCCTAAAAAACAAAATATTAATAAACAAATACATAAACATGATATGACATTAGTAAATAATTATCAGGAAATCCCGGTGACACAGAGATAAAATACGGAATTGACGCACTTTCGACTCTCTTTCTCTCTCTCGAGATCCAATTACGTGCCCGATCGATGATAGCCGGACGCGGTGAAACAGCCTGCGCCAATAAGGAGTAAGCGGATAAAAATTCTGCTTACGTTAAAATACGGAATAGAAATTCGCCGCTCGGGTGGCTCGTAAAAAGAACGATTCTCCCCCCCTGAACGGTTTTATGTCACGCGATAGCGCGCGTTAACAAAGAAACGGAAGAAAAAGAACGAAGTAAGAGTGGAGGAGGGGGTATGGTGAGTGGGAATAATGGCGGCCGATGATGGCGGGAAGGGGGCACACCATTCAATTTTTTAGTCAAGAAATTGTCTTGCTAAGAGAGCTCGAAAAAATGCCAAGTCTATGGAGGGTAAGGAGGATCATCTCTTATGGGACTTCAGTCGTTAAAGTGTCCGCGAAAAACCGTAAAATAGTAGTTCCATAAGCTGATGAGCAATCGGGGTTAGATCTGAACTTGGCGATTATTGATGAAGTGAAGTATGCCATAGGGAAATAGCAAAATGTAAAAGTAGTTGTACCGAATATATATCCGAATGAATATTCAATTAATACAATTGATACTAACAACATATTCAATATAAATTGATAATAACAACTTCAGGCGCTTTTTTTAAACTTGGGACTTTTGATGCAGCAGCGCCATCTTAATTTTACGGGATTTTTCGGACACTTTTAATATACAGAGATGATATCTTTTACCTCTACCCTCCATAGCCAAGTCGAAGCTAAGAAATTGTCTCGAGATATACAAGGAAGAAGAATGTTAAAAAAAAAAAGAAATATAGCCTCCCTAATTTTCTTCCATATCGTTGCCCATTCTAAATTCCATATTTTTACGCAGGAAATGTTACAGCCATCGGCAAAATAAAATAATGTGTCGCGTAGTATCGTACGCCAAGAGATTACGACTCTTCTCGTGAAAAGGGGTGGAGTGGAGGGTGTGGGTTGGGAGGAGGGTACGGTGGAGTTTCTGCTAGCGCTTGCGTTACACGACGGAACGGACGCAGAACGCATGGAGGATCGATCCGTCATCCAGATATTCGGGGAGATATAAATAGAGCGGTCACCAGAAAATAGACGCGCGAGGGAGTAATTCCGCGGCGTGTAAAATAAGCGGGGACTGGTCCGCGATCTAGTTATGTGCTGAGCCATCTCACGACTCGCGGCTACTATTATCCACCTCTCTCTCTCAGCTTCTCCTTCTCGTCAGACAAGCATGGACTGTAAGAGAAAAAGAGAGAGCGAGAGAGAAATAGAATTCCCTAATTCCGAAGATAAAACTGCGTCGTCTGTAGCTCTTACTACTATTTCTTCTTCCCTCGTCTAGCATTGTTTGCCTCTCTGTTTTATCAACATGGTCTAAACGCGTACCAGCGAAATTTAGTGCGTTCTTTTTTTGTGTTCCAAATTCTTTGATATGATCATAATTATTTACCGATATTGAAGTTGCCGATCTCGTATTGTAGAATTTCCTCAAATCAATAAAATACTTACATCGATGAAGAAGATACATAAGGCACGCGTTAAAAATCCTTCAATGTGTTGTATACTTAATCGTTTATGAACTTTCCACTCTTGATTCACTGCGACGCACTACTCATTCATTTTTACAAGCTCCAGATAACCTTAAACTTTGTAAGCGATCCGATTCTCGCGTTAGTATTTCGATCAAGTTTGCGTATCGACCGAAATCCACGAGATTTCTTCGATTCCTATCCTTAGAAACATCTGTGGATATAAAAATGATGAGTGATGTATACCGTTGCCGCCATAAAATACTACGATAGTCAAGTTTAATACAAACGATAATAATTGATTAAAAAATGAAATCTCTGTAATTTATTCAGCAGGAAAAAATATTTACTTGAAAGAAGACTAAAATACTAATGAAAAATGAAATTCAACTTTATATCTTCGACCCCGATCGCCTTCGCGCTTTAGCTTATGATCGTGACGTATGAGTTCCTGCCCGCCTTTTACCAGCTAATCTTTTCGTTACCGATACCGTAATGACTCATTCTTTTTACCACGTCAATCGATAGACTCATCGACCTAGGATTTAAGTTTCGCATAAAAATATTGTTACCGTTAGCCGCCATATTTGTCTATTACTTCGCAACACGTGATACCTTGCACGCGACTGTAAAAGCAACTAATATATCGTTTAAACGTTTTTTAACAAGCAGTTAGTATAATAGTGATTATTAAAAAGCTATTTCAGTAAAAGATTCTTTTACTCTTACAGCAATCGTCATGACTCGAGCGTTGAAGAACGCAGAGTATAATCGGCTCATAGTTAATAGAACATGGACGTTCTTTTTTTAGATGTATGTATACTCTGAGATTATAAAAAGAATTTCTCTTTGACCTGCCAATCAATGAAATCCGATTGAGATCGATCGCTTCTACAAGTTCGTTGACTCTGCTCGTGAAAGTTACAGGAGCACCCACGCAAGTTTACCATACAGATTTCAAGATCAGGGTGTTCCAATGCTGCGAATATAATTATTTTATGAAAAAAATGGGAAATTATGAATGAAATATTCTTAAATATGTACGTTAAGTACGGTTACGTTTTATGAACGAACCGAAAACGGAGAACCTTCTTATTCCTCTCGAGTGAGCGTTCGCTCGTCTTGCCGTGGGCAGCGATGCTCGTCCGCCTACGCGACACATCGATGCTTGGCAAATCTCTTTTGAATTCATTCGATACGAGCTGCTTGTCTCTCATACCTACAACGTTTCTCGGTTCTTTATATAGTCATTAAAATCCTACAACCAGTATGCTTTATCTCTTTCTTTTTGTCTTGTCGGCCATGTTTTATTTACAGGGTTTGTTTACGTTTTCATAACCTCAAAGTTAGAATTATTGATCGATATCGTATGATTATACGGTATCATTTCCAATTAATTATTTTATCTTATATAAAATGTAAATTTTTTATTTCTTTTCAGTACTGGGAATTACTTGCTATTGCGAAGGGCACTGTCCGGACGACAGACAAAACGGTACTTGCGAAGGAAGACCCGGTGGACATTGCTTTAGCGCCGTAGAAGAAGTGTGGGATGCAGAACTGGAAGAATATGTTCCAGAATGGTCCTTCGGATGTTTGCCACCGGACGAACAGGGTTTTATGCAATGCAAAGGCTACCTTGTACCGCACCTAATAGGGAAAAATATTATTTGTTGCAACAAGACGTCTCTCTGTAACAAGGAGCTATTTCCAGAGTACAAACCTCGGCCCACCGTAGCACCGGATCCTATAGCTATCGCTTCTGGGGCTCAGCTCATCATACTAGCTGCCTCGTTGTCTGTGTGTTTAACGGTTATTTTGATAGCTATGGTGATTATATATCATAGATACACAAGAAAAATAAGGGATCCGTGCTTGGTACCTTGTCAAGGGACGCTCAGAGATTTTATCGATCAGAGCAGTGGCTCTGGTTCAGGCCTACCCCTTTTAGTACAAAGGACTATAGCCAAACAGTTGGCTCTATCGCAGTGCGTGGGTAAAGGTAGATACGGCGAAGTATGGCTAGCACGGTGGAGAGGAGAAAAAGTGGCAGTGAAGGTCTTCTTTACTTTGGAAGAAGCATCTTGGTTTCGGGAGACTGAGATCTATCAGACTGTTTTAATGAGGCATGATAATATCTTAGGCTTTATAGCCGCTGATATTAAAGGAACAGGATCGTGGACTCAGATGTTACTTATCACTGACTATCATGAAAGAGGTTCTTTACATGATTATTTACAAACCACCGTACTTGATCATCCTGGCCTATTGGCTATCTGTCTTTCCATTGCATCCGGTATTGCTCATTTGCATACAGAAATTTTTGGAACCCGTGGGAAACCAGCCATAGCTCATCGAGATATTAAAAGCAGAAATATTTTAGTCAAAAGGAATGGAGAATGCGCGATTGCTGACTTTGGTTTAGCTGTACGGTTTATAAGGTATGTAATTTTTCTAATAATATGCTTACCAGCTTTAATTTACCAAGATGTTAAGTTTCTAATGATATATTGGTCATTGATTTTATACAGTGAAAGCGGAGAGATCGATATTGCGCCTAATACACGAGTAGGGACTAGGAGGTATATGGCACCTGAAGTGTTGGATGAAAGTTTAAATGCATCCTCCTTTGATGCCTTTAAAATGGCAGATATGTACTCTGTTGGATTAGTTCTGTGGGAAGCATGTAGACGTTGTGTAACAGGTGGTAAGAATTCTATGGTGGAACCATACGCATTGCCTTATCATGACGTTGTTCCAAATGATCCAGACTTTGAAGATATGAGACTAGCCGTATGTGTAAAACGGTTACGTCCTATTATTCCAGCCAGATGGGATAATGATCCGGTAAGTATCAACCTTGATAGATTTAAAAAGCACTCGATGTTAAGCAGCAATTATACATTTTTTAATTTTTCTTCTTTCAGATCCTATTTGCATTGAGTAAGCTAATGGTAGAGTGTTGGCACGCGAATCCTGCAGTGCGTTTAACGGCACTTCGTGTCAAAAAAACAATGTCTAAGTTACACATTGACAATGCCATTAAGATTGTGTAGTGTTTTGAAACTTTACTCAAAACTGTTATCCTCATCTCTCCTAGATAAAAAAAAATATGTTTCGCCCCTTGTAAATATACCCTTTGTGTACATAGAACTATTGACAGACTGCAGCCTGAAGACTGAGTACTAAAATTTATAAATACATGAAGATGGACAAGAATGTGCGTGCATTGCGTCTGCACCTCCGTGCGTATGTGCGTGTGTGATCAATGAATGAAAATTTTGAATTTTCAAGGGTAATCGCGAATGTGACCGTGTTATGTACATATATATATATTTTTTTTGTTTTTACGTGAATCGCGTCAGTGCTATGTTTTTATCAAAGTTCTGACGCGTTTCACTGTATTAAAGTTTGTTGAGTATCTAATCAATGAAGGCTACTACTTAGATACAAAAATATAATTGTTTCCATATAAATGTTCATTTTAAATATGGAGGTAACAATTTGAATATTTGAAAATAGATCCAGCATATTGTCGCAACGAGCACAGCTAATATGGAAAGTCATTTAGACATAGTACATAAATAGAATAGATGAAATAACAATTTTATATTTTGCTCTATACAAACGCCTACTCTTTTATATCTATGTTAATTACTGTAGGAGATTAAATAAACCTAAGAGATTATGTAAGATTTGAGTATTCTCAAAAGGCAGCCGAACAGATAATGATATTACAAAGAAATGTATTGTAAAAATATCTCACTGTATGCTGGGTCTATTTCCAAATATCTTTAGAGACAATTGCTTTTATGGAGATTAGTTATGGTTATTAATTATGGATATTAATGCAAATTCCGAAAAAGATAAAAATAATGAAAATCAATACTAAAATATTGTTCCATTAAAATATGGAAATACAGGTTTAATTATTGTATTTCTTATGGTACGAATTAACCATCCCTGATCTGTATAAGAGTGTTATGATTTTTCTGTAATTTGATACAAAAATGCTATGTGATTTCTTATCAACTTGCATTGGTACTTTATTGTAACTGTAATTAACGAATGTTGACCATTGCAGGATAGTATAAATTATTATTCATTTTAAATATGACAGATGTTTAGCAACTTTTAACTAATTAAATATGAAATTCTGCATATTGTAAAATGTAAACAGTGAAAGTACTTTGAAAGTGAATAGGTTCTTTTACGAATCTACCAATTCTTTAAATTCTTCAAAGATTTCATTGGAAAAATACATCTCGTGTATTACCATTGGTAATTATACTCTGACATAAAAAAAAGTGAAAAACTTGAAAAACTAAACAATATACTAGTTAAAAGTTAGTATAATATATCGAAATTGCTTCTTGTCATTTTGTTCAATAAGTCTCGAATGCCATAAACTAATCTGTATTATCTGTACAGTATATAATTTAGGTTTCTAATTTGTACAAAGCATATTAATTAAACTAATAGCAATTAAAATATTGCTACAATGTCAAAGAATGATTTTAAGCCTATGGTTGTTACACCAAACTGAAGTGTAAGAAATCATACTTGCTAAAGTAAACTAATGCATCTTGCGCTTAAACTATACGGCGAACAATCTTTTTCTACTGAATATTCTTATTTTACTCTCCGAAGTAACGAGTGGCGTGGAACAATTTAAAATCAGGTCTCAAATTACAAACTATCTTTATAGTGCAATAATCATGGTTTTATGTAAAAAATATTATTTGACAAAGTGATATGGTTTTTGCATATCTTTATAATATCTATCGCGCTCGATTATAAAGATTTTACCATGGAATACTAAAAAGTTGTTACTATAACTTTATAAACTATGAAAGCCAGACTTTTGGTCGTTGACTCAACATTGTTATGTTATTAAATATGATTCCCATATGCTATATAATGGGAATAACTGTTGCATATTACCTTATATCTTCTGTAGGAAGATCATTGTAATTATATTAAAAATTGTAGTTATTAGCTAGTTGATTGAAAGTAATGAAATTTATATTTTTAACAAGTATTAAACAATATCATCTTTTTCCAGATATGCTCACTTTATTTATCGCAAGTACTGTTCATTCCTTATGACGCTCTTTGTAACAGCATGAAATAATTATATTATACGGACAACATTCTTAATTTTCCCAAATCAATATATATTATCTCTTTAGGATCACTAATAGTGTTTAATTTAAAAGATTAAATTAAAAAAACTAATACCTAGTATTTCATAAAAGAACAACTACTAGACTACTTCAATACTTTCTAAAACTATTCTCTCAGTATTTCTAAATATAACTGGAAAGATAATCGTCTTCGATATTGTATACTAACAAAGTCACAACCGACTCTCCAACGAAATAATGAAAAAAAAAATAATAATATGCAATTGCGATTCGAATTTCTTATACACGCATTATTCGGAATGTTAGTTTGCCGCTTTCCTAGATGTCTCTGGCATCGATAGAAAAAAACGAAATACCGGGCGCAAAGGATTATGGTTCGGTAAAGGGAGTGTCGATCACTATTGCCAAATACAGTACGACTTTTCGATGATCCTGTCATTCTGCATATCATACAGCAAAAAGTGAATATGACAAACGAGGTTGAACGTGAACGATTGTGAAAATTAAAGCTCAAATAATCACAAAATAAGGTAGACGAATCACCGCGTAGTAAGTTCACATCGAGAAAGTTGGCAATCCTGATCGATTAATATCGTTGGAATCGCTTCGTCGCGCCGCTTTCCTCTTCCCGGTCTGTTTCGGGGCGGCCATTTTTTATTTCGGAAGCGTGTTGGTTCGCGCCGTGTTGTATCGCGTTGTTTTACGGAAATACTGACTTGGTGAGTACTCAAAAACATTAAAAACTTTTGTTTACCGATATATCGTCGTTTTATCGCGAAAAGCGCGCGGGATAACGTTCGTACGACTTTAATCGAGAAAAAACGACGATGTCGTCGTTGAAGCACGCCATTTCGTCTTATATTCTGGCGTCTCCGCTTTTCGTTATCTCGCCTTGCACTTTTCGCGAGAAAACGAGACCTCGAACGTTCGTACGAAATCAATTTCGAGAACGAGTTTCGACGCTGGGTTAAAAATTGGAAAGAATTTTTAGAGAAAGACAATTTTTGGCAAGTGTGAATGACGCATCACGGCGTAAGCGTCTATATAGTCATCATTTTGCCTGTCTCCTCCTTCGGGTTTCATCGTGTCTACCGAATGCAATTTGTTCGTACGACGATACTCTCTACCGCTTTGTCTTTCGAGACGTTCGGAAACACCGAATTGCGTACTTGGTAAAAATGTATTCATTTTTACCGAATTAATGTTTCGATCGTGTTCATTAATATAATTATACATATATATATCCTTGGATACTGTATAATTCCTTTATCCGTGTCGTATACTCCGACTTTATTAAAAGTACTCTATTCTACGAAATCTCGTTAGCGTGATCTTCAAACGACTTAGTTTCCCCGTAAACTTTGGCATGTGGTTTTGTTTAGAAACTGAACAAGCCATTTGGAACGATTTAACGAATTTCTTGGTGTAATTCGATGCTCGACGTGTGGTATTTTTTTTGTTCGTACATATATAGCTCTACACATGATATTTATTCTTTGCCCTCAAATTTTCTATATCTTTCGAGAACACATCTCTTAAAATCAGTTACAGATAATTGCAATTTTTTAAATAAATATACGAGTGAATAACGATCTCTCGATGATACATACGCATTTGTATGTATAGAATAACAATTAAACAAAGTATCGTGATAAATAAACAAACTAAACGAGCATAAAAAAATAAGAGTTAACATATATCGATTAGTTAACCTTTCCAAATATCGAGAGAGAGAAAAAAGTATATTTAACGCGTAAGCCATAATCAGTCAAGTCACGAAGTGTCAAAAAGCAGTTTAAAACTATCTATCCTCGACTTATTAGAAACCGCGTCGTTTGTGATTGAGAATAATTAAACATGGCGGCGTATCACGCGAGTGTCGAAGCCGGTAGAAGGAAGACGAAGGAACAAGAAACGCCGTGTACGTAGACAATCGTGAAACGCCGGAAAGAGACGCATTCTTGATAGGTTTAGGAACGTATCGTGCGGTTGCAGTGACGCGTCCACCAATGGGAGGGCAGCACTGGCAGTTTTCTTACGCGACGCGGCAAGCGACACGCCGCCATTACGTTGATCTCGTGTCTCTCGTGCGGACGTACCGACGTTGTGGTGTCGTTTTGTGGTGTTTGGATTAACATCGTTCTCGTTATTTAACGCTGATCGCGACAAAATCGAAGACATCCAACGAAAACTACAATTGGTTGTTCTTTTAACGAAGAAATTGTTGAACTCTCGCAAGGGGCATAGCCGCGCGCCATTTCACGAAGGTCAGTGAGCGTTGAACTGCGTGGTTTCACGGCATTCCGGACGATTCTCTCTTACACAGTACGCATCCGCAAGTTAGCGTGGATAAAAATAGACTGTATATATATTTTTTCGTAACGTTCCAAGTTCTCTTACACTGGTAAGACATACGGGAGATCGTAAACGACGTCGCGCGTGCCGAAATATTTGGCATTTGGACGATCATAAATGTAGAAGGTCGTCAAGCAAATGGTGGATGAAAGCGTCAGGGCTCATCGTGTAATCAAACTTTTAGCGTCTTTGCGGTATTTCGCGGCTAGCTTACATCGAACAAGTGTACGTTGCGAGAAAAGCTTTCAAGATTATTATTATTATTATTATTATTATTATTCAGTTCGTATTCTTTTAATGATTTATTATTTCTTCGAACGGAGAAATATTTTATACGAAACGTTACGTTATGTGGCGTAATAATAACAATTCTTTTTTTTTCATCTGATCATCGAGTGCGCCAACTGCATTCTTTAGATAAGACTGTTGTTTCGTTGTAATAAGAACCGAGACGAATCGTATGCAAAACGTATTTGTAAATTGCTATTTTTATAGTAGCGTTTTATAAGAATTAAACTAAAAAAAAAGAGTTTTCTGTGTATGAGAATATAAATGGCTATTTGGTAGCATAAAGATAACTTTATCAGGAGTTTTGCATTTGTGTTGACGCGAAATGTATTACCATTAATGCTTTTCTATTATACTTTGTGTTAAATTTGTAATGGATTAGGAATACTTATGGTAATTGTTTTATTGATAGGTTCTAAAACGAGCCGAAAATGCCGGGTTTTAGCAGTGTTGGCACATTCAAAATTTTCATCGGTAACTTAGCCGATAAAACTTCAAATGCAGATATCAAGCCGCTGTTTGAGAAATATGGAAAGGTCGTGGAGTGCGACGTCGTAAAAAATTATGGATTTGTGGTAAGTTATTGACTGCTGGCGAAGTTGACTCCCATTCAGCATACAAGGATCTAACTCATGTTTACTTTGTTCATTAGCATATGGAAAATGAAGAAGCGGGAAGAAATGCGATACAAAATTTAAATGGACATATAGTTCATGGTCAGCCTATAAAGTGCGAAGCTGCAAAGAGTCGCAAGGGACCTAACACCCCTACGACTAAGATCTTTGTCGGCAATCTCACAGACAACACTAAAGCACCACAAGTGCGCGAATTGTTTGCCAAATATGGCACTGTCGTGGAATGCGACATAGTGAGGAATTACGGATTCGTCCATCTGGAAGCCACGGGTGACGTGAACGACGCCATCAAGGAACTTAACGGGCAAATTGTGGACGGTCAACCTATGAAGGTTCAAATTTCCACCAGCAGAGTACGACAGAGGCCAGGAATGGGAGATCCGGAACAATGCTACCGATGCGGACGCGGAGGCCATTGGTCCAAGGAGTGTCCAAAGGGAGGAATGGGAGGAGGACCGGACAGGAACGGATTCAGGGACCGAATGTTTGGACGTGACCCGTATCCTCCACCGCCGCCACCACCTTTCCTTCGGGACCGGCTAATGGGTGGTGGCCGCTTTGGAGTAAGTATATTTTTGTGTAAAACATCGATTTCCTTCCTACAAACGATTCTATGGTTAGCCAGTATGGTCTGTAGCCGTAAACGTTCGTGGGCTTTAAAGTTTAACCTTTCTTTTAATTTCTTTTCCGCCAACAGGACTACGAAAGCTACTACGACAGGAGGGGCTTCGAGGACACCAGGGACCTCTACGAGAGGCGGTTTACGGGTATGACAGGGCCCTGTGACATGGGAACTTCCATGTGCGGGCTAGACTTTCCACCAATGACAATGCCACCTCTACCTCCAAGACGAGACCCAATGCCTCCTATGCCTCCTCTAGGTATGGGATCCATGCGCGACACTGGCTTCTCCCGTGGTAACGAGTATGGCATGTTCAGCCGACGATCACCCCCTCCGAGTGGCAACAACGGCCGGTTCAGGTGAGTAGAGCCGGAGTACCGACAGCCCATTCGTCCGACTTAACATTGTGAACGTTCCAGGCTGGATTAACAGCTCATGCGAATTGGGGTTCGGTGATTCGTCGACATATTTTATTATTCTATCACAATTTTTTCATTCTGGTATATCTTTGAACCCTTCATTTTGTTTTCTTTTTTTTTTTTTTCCTTTTGCCTCATTGTATTATGTTAGAAAAGAACCCAAAAAGAAAGAAAAACAAATTTCCAAAATTTTTCACTTTCGGTGGGCTTCGCGTTCGCGCGTATCACCAAAGGGGGTTAACGAGAAAATCTTACTACTTTAACGTAAGCCTGTTTCTCTCTCTCGCTCATTCACCATCTCTTCTCTATCTTCATCTCAGAGATTGATTTTACTAACATTTGATACATATCCTCCCGTTCTTTCCCTTTGTCTTTACCCTTTTACACTTAACTTTACTCATAATCCTTGCTAAAATATCGAATCGCGAGAGTGTTGACGCACGATCACGTTTACCTTATGGTTGATTGCAGTACTATATACTATACCTATTCTCTTTTTTCTCTCTCTTTCTCACTTTATCTATCTATCTCTTTCTCTCGTTTTTGTTTCTCTATCTCTTTGCTTAGTTACGCTAGCAGAAAAAAAAGTAGATAAATTAATTATTATAAGAAACGACTGTCGAGCCGATGCCCACATGAGTGCAGAGTCTCCGTAGTAAAATGTTTCATTATATGACGCTTGGACGTTTCTGTACATTCTAAATTTCAGTGCACCTCAGGCTGCGTACCATCTTTGTCCATGAATGCGGGCAACCCTAGAGAGACAGTCCCGGGCCAACGTTCAAGTCATGCAAGAGTAAGTCTTTGACCATTTTGTTAGCGAGTAGTCATACCTCGTTCTTGTCGCTAGCGCGCTGTATAAGAAAGACTATATATACATATATATATATATACCGCAGAGTGTATATGTTTCTCGTATATATATATCTTAATATTAATAATATTATTATTATTATTTTCTCACACCCCAAATGACGAAAAATAATTCGATCTCGCGCTCGGGGTCTCGACTGATTATGCCTTGAACATGTCGACTGCTCTTCTAGGGATGTCCCATTTCATTTAAGCCTCTCTCTTGATCCATGGCGTTAACTGCGAGATTGGCCTTGTATATATCTCTCTCTTTCTCATAAATCCTTTGTGTTTCAAGCACCCCCTATTACGTACATCACTCGACCGGGAGTGGCGCGGAGGCCTGGGATGAAGAAACGTTCCTAAGGAATGCGAACTAGATTTCTCTTGATCGCACTATCTACCGCGAGCCAGGATATCTATATAAATATATATCTATATATATCTATATATATACACATAAACGTATAATATGCGATCAGCAATTTTGGACAAAGAAAACTCGATCATTCTCTTGAAATTTCTCTATATATCTTTCTCTTTCTGCCTAGATCTTTCTATCTATCTGTTTCTCGTACACTCTAGATAGAAAAAAAAAACTCTACAAAAAAAGAGCTGGCGCGATTTTCAGGAACGACGCCGGTCGATTGTCTTTGAAACGTTTCGTAAGTAGAATTCAGCTCTAACGATTGATCGGAGACTAAGCTCTCTCTCGAAGTCGACGTTAATCGATCTTCGAGACCACTTTCATTGAAATATGTTATTTTTTTTATTGCCTGTTTTCATTAAATTTATGTTTATTGAAACATCATCTCGAATTTAAAAAGTGATGTGCTATGTTCGATTTTGATTAGATCTTTAGAAATTAATTTAATAAAAGATAAGAATTCAATTTGTTTTTTTTCCAATCTTAAGATATCATTTGTTTCTTTTCGTTTTCTTCTTACGAATGCTTTTTTTTTCATTCGGCACATCAACGTCGAATACTTTCAATGATTATCGATAAGAGATCGTGAAACGGGCCGATTAGATATCTGTCCTAGTACCTGATGCGTTAAAATTCACTATCGTTATATACATTGCATATATATATATATATATATAGAATATTTACGTATACTTCAAATATAAATTCCATAATTCTCCTAGAGTCTGAATTCTACTCGCGAGACTTCGAAGCTTCTCTCTATCTCTGTCTCTATCTTTCTCTTCCTCATTCTTTCTCATATTATGTAATTCCATTCGCAAAAAGATTTCAAATAGAGTAAAAGATGAACTGATTGAACTTCTCAATCTTTCGACGTATCTTGAGTTTGTTGTCTTGCACGTTTACCTTATTATCCTACATATTATATCCCAGCCTGGGCTGCGCAAAATGGCTCCTTTCAAACAACAACAAAGAAAACTATATATAAAAGGAAAGAGAACAAACTTGCAAGTCGCATGGGTTTAAAAGGAGAAAAAACAGACAATCCAGTCTAGCGTTGCCTGCCTCATATGACTGGTTGAAATCTCATGTTGCTATCTAATCGCTATAGTTTCTCTTAATGCATTCGTGCCTCGATTAATCCATTGTATATTCTCTTGATGATAATGATACTTAATAAAAAATGGAATAGAAATTCGCTTGCCTTCGATTTCTATAGGCTTGTCTAGTTGTTAAGAAAACGTGTTTAGAACTTGTGAAGGATTTTCCGAAAACTTATACAATTTCTTTCTCTTTCTTTCTCTCTGTCTCTATCTTTCTCGATGAACCTGGACATTTAGCTAAGATTTTAGTTTGGTCGTCTTCTCGTCCTCCATTAACTCCCACCCCCCTCACATTACACACACGTGTAATGTACTTGATCCACTGCAGCACACTCTGAGGTATTCGATATTTTTCTAATTCTTCTTCGTGAGTATACAGCTTTGTTTGATCGTTTATTGCGCTGATGTTTTGCTTTTCGATTGTTTTTTACGGGTTCGTTGTGGTCGTGGCATTTCCCTCCAATCCATCCAAAAGCTTATCCGATCGAAAAACTTGGGCTTTTTTCTTTCACTTTTGTTCTCTCTTTCCACTCCTACCAAAAAAAAGATAAAAATTAAACAAAACAGTCATATTAGGCGGCTAGCGTTCCAATCTCTTTCTTGCACGTCAGTAAATATACAGGGGACTAATTCACAAAGTTAAGCCTTGGACAAGGGAGCGAGTGTGGTATATGTTGTTTGATGATAATGATGATTATAATGATTATGATGATAATAATGATGATGATGATGATGATGATGAATCTTGATTCAATTGGTAGATTCGATTATTTATTCTAAACGCTGTTATAGTAGAGGCATGTACGAGGACTTCAGCCGAGATTCGTTCGAAGAGCGTAGGTAAGTAGACGTGTCACCGAGTAACAAAAAAAAAAAAATTAAAAAAATTAAGATTAAATTATCAGCCCAAAAAAAAAAATTTTTCCAAGATACATAGATCTATTTCTCGTATATTCTATGGTTAATCGATGATACGTTAATACTAATCCGAACACTCTGCCCTCTTCTTTATGTCACGATCACCGTTTCCGTAAATTTGTTAGCGTTGCTTCTTGTATAATTATATCGGTGCGTTTATTTAGATTCTCTCTCTCTTTCTATCTTTCTCACATTCCGTCTGTTTATCTCTTTTTAGAAGTCATTTGCTTTTCACTGGCGAACAGAAGTTTAGCAATTCTTTGATGAAAGCGAATCATCGATGCCCCGTTCCAGGATTCCTCCTGTCGCATTTCTTTTCTGCTTTTATTAATAAAAGAAACCGCAATAATTTTCTTCACGGTCACCAGCTTCCAAAGAGCCTTTCGCCATTTTGTTATTACTTCTCTTTATGTACTTATTCGACTATCTCCTGTCTTTCTCTTTATTTTTCACCGTACAATACTTACACGGAGAGAAACTAAGAGCAAACAGGAGATTCTTCGAAAAGTGTACGATCATTGTTCAAATGATTCCGTAATCATGTATCTATATACATGTCAGCGACATGTGTTTATATTTGGTTATTACGTAAGTAAGTTCAGTTTGAGTCATGAAACTTATGTAATAACCCGATATTGCACATTCGTCTCCCCTTTTGTGTATTTCCAATAAAATGAATAGGGTCTCGCAAAAATAGGGCGATAACGAAAGGGTTATACCTTCTTCATCGATTTTCTTAGACGTCGGCCATCTTGGTATTGAACGAACTCTTTCATATTACATCTATTCGATTAATATAATCAATTATTCGACTAGTGCCACTCACGAAAAATCTGCTGTCAAATTTCTATCTCGTTAGCCCCAAAGTAGTTTGAGAAAAAAAATTCACGTTAGAAACAATCTTGTATATAGAAAGATCTTTCGTAAAGAAGAGCGGTCGATGGTTTTGAGATATAACAATATTTTTGCAAAGAAAGTTCAAATGAATTTCCACACGCCTTTGTGCGCTGTGATGGATATATAAAGTATATAGAAATATAACGTACATGCGAGAAAAACGAGGAAGAACATACTCTTCGAGCTGCTATAACCAATTTCCATCTTTATTATTATTCTTATTATTCTTATTCTTATTATTATAATTATTATCATTATCATTATCATAATTTTTTTTTTTTTTCTTCACATTTCCTTCTCTCTTTCTCTCTCACACACACTCTTTCACCGTCATAATCAACCATATCCTAACCCTTCGCTCTACTGTGATCTATCTCTCTATACCGTCCTGTCTATCTGCTAAAAAAAGAAATAATAATTATAGCCCCTGCCCCTAAGCCCCCCCCCTCTTACTACTACTTACTACTACCACCACTACTTACTACTACTGTTATTACCCCGTGCTTTAACCGTGCCAAATGTCGTTTGACTCGTGTGACTGACGTGAGGTTATAATTTTGGTTTTACCAGACCGGGATTACGAGGGCCATCGCCGTCGCGCCGGTTCGCACCATACTAAATCGTCGCGTCGGGCTCGGATCGGTGTCGTCCGTCGGTCTGTCTGTCCGTCTCACTCTCTCACTCACTCTCTCTGTCTCTCTCGCTGTGTGTGTGCGTCGGGTCCGATCCGCTCTAGCAGGAAGCCTCTCGGGACCGAGAAAAAGCTACACTTCTCTATCTCTGAATCTGAATTGTGTGTGCGGCCCGTCTCTTCTCTCTGAGTGTCCGATCTGCACGCGCGAAGATGAATTACTCTGGCCGGCCCGCTTCTATGACGAGAACACGCAAGCAATTCTTCGCAGAGCACCCGCCGAGTGTGCGCCGTTATTAAATATTATTTTAGATTTATTGAAAGCAAAAGAATGAAAGAAAGTTAAACGAACGAGTTTATAAGGATACATATTAAACTATATACTATATATTTTAGAAACGAAAAGCTAAACGGCGAATGATATAAACACCGAGAGACGAATAAGAGAACGTCTTCTGCGAATGCGTTATATTAGAGTGAACGTGCTGTAGAAAAAAAAAAAAAGAACGAGTGTGGCAGGGAATGAAGATTTTTCTTTTTTTTTTTTTGTTTTTTCGACAATCTTACGGCCCCCCTCCCCCCTCGGACCTCTCGAAGTTTTATCCTTGTTTCCCCCGTTTAAATGTCCGGTACCATCCAAGATCCTCCTCGTTCGAAATATATATATATAAATATGTGTATATACACACGTTGGGTATATATATGTTGAATATTATACTAACGTATATGTCACGTACGTGTGTATATATACGAACACGTATATCTCTAATCTGTCACTCTTATCAGAGCACACGCGTGTAGTAATTAACTTTATCGGATTACTCTCAAACGTAGGAACGATAACGAACGATTTAGACAGAGAGAAAGAAAAGTACAATAAGAGAAAGATGTTAAAAACTATCCTCGACGAGAGCTATATATTGCGAGCGTGTAAATGAATTATCGTTCTCTCTCTTTCTAAACTATCCGTTTCTCTCTTTCTCTCTCACGCACTCTTCCACCAGGTCAGGAAAAAAAAGTCTAACCGCTCTTTCCGCTCTAGCGTTTATTATTATTATTATGTCGTTTTTTGATCATAATAACTTTGGTCGTCGTGCACGTTTAGCAAGATCGCCAAACGCGTTCGATTATCCCTATCATTAAAAGTTTACCATCGTTTGAATATTTTTTTTTTTTGTTTTGTTTTTTAAAACAAGAACAGAGTACAAATTTGTCGTTAGAGAATATTAGTAACGGAGCTGGGAAAAGTGAGCTTGGACCGATTTTTTGGTGGGACCGTGCTTGCGTTTTTTTCATCGCGCCGTGCCGTCGTCTTGTAACGTCGATGGATAGAACCAAAAAAAAATAAACGAATATTTTTTACCGTCGTTTCCCTCGGGTATCGCTTCGAAAAAAAAATAATTAATGATTAAATAAATGATTTCTATCGTTCGCTCGACTTTCTAAATTTTATTTACGAGTGCATATATATATATATATATTTATTATAAATTTAAGATTCTGCATTTCGCAGCGATGTAATCCCGAGTGTACGTCGATTATCGTCCGAACAATAGCAAAATCGTGTGTTTTGTACAGTATGCGCAAAAAAGGCAAACTATCGTTCGTTACCAATTTTTCGAGTAATCCAATTACAACCGCGGGGCCGTTTTTTTTTTTTGAAAAAAAAACCTTCTTGCGAGGAGATGTCTCTCTTTTTTCGTCCGATCGTTCTCTCTAAGTTTGCCAGGAGAGGGACCGTTTTTATATAAAAAAGAAAAGAAGAAATAAACAAAGATGCGATAAAAATGACGATTGATCTCGCGCGGCGCCGTGTTTCACACAGAATTTTACAGCAAGTCTCTTATATTATCGTCATCAACGATTCGATTTTCGAAATTTTTTAAACAACGTTTTTGCATATCGCTCGGGCCCCCGTAACGTTCGGTTCGAAGGAAAAAAAAAGAAGACAATTTATATATATATATATATACATTATAATTAACGACCTTTTTGGCATATCGAATCGAGAAAAAAATAGAATTCGAAGTAAAAGCGCAAAATTTTGTGTACGACGCATAGACGAGACTAGGCTAGCAGTTTGTTGTGTGTATTTAAGAAACAAAAAGAAAGATAAAACACTGACGATCCGAAGTGAAAAAAAGGAAACGGTTTTCGACGCTTCGCTTTCCTTTCACCGTAAAAAAACAACAATGTGGCGATCCGACGCGAAAAAGTTAACTAGAGATTATTATCATAATTAGATGACGTAGTTTGCGCGCGCGTGCGCATCGAAATATGTATTCCATGATTAAAAAAAACGATATTAATCACATCATACATCGTCACATCGTTCGGGGACTAGAACGCGCGAGAATTCGTGACGCACGAGTTTTCTTTCGACGGCTCGCGTTTATAAAAAAAAAGGACAAGAAAGAAGAAAGTTGTAACAAAGTTAAATTAGAAAGGAGCGAAGAACACGTGCTTTCTAGCCTTCGAAACGAGCTGCCGTATTTCTTTTTTTCTGGATAAGTCGCGGCCGAGTGTGGTGGGGGGAGGGAAAGCGTGCGGGTGTTTCGACGTTGGCCGATTTCGCTGGACGTTTTAATTAATTAATTAATAAATTAATTCATTATTCATTAATTCGACAAAATCGGACTCGGAGATATTCACGATTGGACCTACTCAATTTCCGTAGGGATGCGTCGATTGTGTATGGGATACCTTAATTGGATCGTGCGAACATTTAGCGTGTAGTAACGTAATCATTTTATTATAAATAGGATTAACCAACGTAAAGATAAAGATATGAAAAATAAGGAAAAAAGAACAAAAAAAGAAACAAACGAAAAGTAAAAAAAGAGTCCTATCGAAGAATGACGATCATCCATTGCGTTTAATAACCACACACGCATATTTGCGCTCGTTACATATACTATATATCATATATATATACACATATATATGATATATTATATATATATATAAAAAGGAAAAAGGATAAGGAAAAAAAAGAAAGAATGAAAAAAAAAAAACAGAATAAGCGAGCAAGCAAGCATTTTCTTCGTTCGAGCGTACATACGTTGGTGTCTTTTTTCTTCTCTCCTTTGATCTATTTTTTTTTTGGTAAGAAACCGTGTTTTCAGTAATAATTATAATAATGATAACCATGATAATGATAATGGATAAAAAATAATGTAATAACAATGTACTTGTGAAGTTCACAAAAACGACGTTACGTGTTCTTTAATTCTCTCTCTCTCTCTTTCTCACTCTCTCTATATCTTTTCTATCTATCTATCTATCTATCTCTTTCTCTATTTCTATCTCACTCACTGTCACCAATTTTCGTCGTTAACCTCCGAAACCCTTTTACCTATTTCTTTTCGATACTTCCACCACAAACCCCCTTCCCTTACAATATCAATATCTGAGCCCCAAACCACCCTATTCCGAAAGAAGTTGGCCGTAGCGAAAACTTTCGATTCGATTTCGACGTAACGAGATTGTTATTAGAAATGTCTAACCGTAACGAATTTCCGCTCCTATCTTTTTTTCGATCGAACGCGCGCTTTGCTGGCTTCCTGCGTTTCGCGCGTGTTGGCTTTCTCGCGCCCGCTCGAAAATAGGCCGAAGGCGCGCGTACTTCGTCTAACCCCGTCCGGACCCCCCACCCTTAGACCCTCTTTTTATTATAAAACAGTATAGTATATCTTCGCTTTCTTTCTGTTGCACCCTCCTATATTTTCCCAGTCTCTATACACGCACACTCACACATATATAGTATATATTGACACACATACACGCACACATATATCTATTATAAATTTATCGTGATAAGTCTCTCGTTGATTCGATCCTTTTCTGCGTTCTCCCAACCCCCTTTTCTTAACCTCGATCGTGCGATACGCAAAAGTAAAAAATATATGAGTAAGGGAAATAAAAGTTATTAAAAAGTTACTACCGAGTGACGTGCGTATATATCTCTAACGTTTCTCGCAAGCGAAATCCTCTCTTTTCTTTTCGAATCGTTCTGCTCTCATGGCGGGAGAAAATGGCGGACAAGCGGGCGAACAACGAAAAAGAAGTTTTAAAAGAACTTTCTCTCGCTTTCTCACTCTCTTTTTCTCTCTTTTTTTCTCTCTTGTACTATCTCTCGACTATTCTCACGTCGATATTGGATTCTTTTAAATAAACAGGAATGAAGGGAAAAAAATCCAAAACAATATGGAGGATAATACGTATACGGCGTAGTCACGTGTTACATAATATTGAACAAGCGTGTGTGCCGTACTTGCTCTTTAAACTCGTCGCTTTACTTATTATTTCACACGTTGGATATAAATAAAATGGCGCCTTTTTTAAAAGAGATCGCGAACAATCGACGAGTTTTTCGTATATATAAATTCATTCGAAGAGTGGACGGATATTTACTGCGAGATGAAATTTTAAATCGAGCTCCTTCTTTGGACTCTATATCTTTCTCTATTTGTCTACATCTATATCGTCACAGCGAAACGCCACCCCAATCGTATTCGAACGAAACACGTATATCGCGCCTGATGTTTATTATAGATGAGACGCGCACGTAAGCAACGCGTTTCTTCGTGCAAGGAAAATAACTTCTCGATACACTCACACATGCATATATATATAGACATCACACAGACACATACACAGATACGCGAAAAGTATTTTAGTATTTCGTGTCTTTTTGTTCCGATTCTTTGAACACGCGTACACACGTAAATTAGTATCGTATTAAAAAATGAGAAAACATGCACACAAAGTTAAAGGCCAATCATACTACATTCGTGTATTATGTAAAACCGTTCGCTGTATGACCGACCTGATGTTTTCAGAACAATTGGCACCGCAGATGAGGTGGTTGCGCACGAGGTAGCGTACAGCGCGAATAAATCGCTTCACGCATATACGGACGTGGGATACTAATTCTTTATAATATTATGCATCACGTATTAAAAAGAAAAGCGAGCTCTAAAATAATGACCTATTACTTCCTCGTGAGATATATGATTAAAACGATTCTTTGTATATCTGAACGTCATGCCACTTGTGTTTTGCAAGTTCTTATTTTAATAAATGTCAAAGACGTGCGAACGAACGTTTTTTTTTGTTGTTGTTGTTGTTGTTGTTAGAATGTAAATGCGAAGACACAACCACCCCACCTTCTTGGTGGCCTCGTCGAGTGCGAGCCACATCGAGAGTAGTTTCAAGCTGGGAAGGAAACGAGAAGGAACGTTAGATATATTTTTTTTTATCGTTTAGCTTCATTATTTATTACAGCTATCGTTACAACGTCCTTTGTAAAACTTTGCTTCGAGATCCTCGCTTTCTCTCTTCCAAACTCTTTCTCGAACTCGTCGGTAAACCTATCGGAGTTCGATAAAAAATCAATATGGCTACCGCGCGAGGTGTCTGCGACCTTCACCTCGACTCGCTTTCTCTCGACGAATTTGTTCCTTTTACAAATTGCTTCCCGCAAATGTCTTTCGCGTTTTAACGAGAATGGCACGCGTACGGTCATGCCAAAAAATGTTGCCAAATGTATCACGGTTGGTGCGGTACACTCCGTAGAGTGTGAAAAGAAAATGACATCGACCGAAGAGAAAAAGAAGCTCGTTTATATAGAATTTCGCAGGAAAGAAGAAGAGAGAGGAGGATAGAAGAGAGAACGCGTGCGAAAGCTCTCTTCGTATGTGGCGCGTATAATCGACGCGTAGGATGCCCGAAGAGAAAAATCACGCGTTAGACTTGCAGACACGGAGGTCGAACCGCGCAGATCAGCCTCGGAGGAAGATCTATCTCTACGCGGTCGCGAAAACTGGCGAGGCCACGTTCGGTGACCGAGCCGCAACCGAGGACCCAGAGTTTTCTAATAGACCGTAATCCTCGCAGTACCATCAGGCCGTGGTCGGTGATTCCGTGGCAGGAACGCAAATCGAGGCACTCGATCGCCGTGGCACCGCGTTCGATCATGGCCAGAAGACTTTTGTCCGTGATGGCGGTCTTCTCCAGACTGAGGTCGGTCAGGCTGCGGTGGGCGCGCGGAAAAGAAAAGAAAGGAGACTGCTTGACTTTTGGCTCTCTGCATGAACTACTACCACTACATTCATACATAATACGAATAGAAAACCCGGAGAGAACGTTCGATCGTCGTCGAACCTTTTTTTTTCGTCCTTCGGGAATGCTCACTTCTACTTTTTCTAGGTTTTACAACGTATACGATATAATACGATGGTACAAAAAAAAAAAAAAATATATAAAAGCTTTCGTCGAGAGCCCTTTCGTCTCGCGGCACGTTTTCGCGTAGGCGTTGTGTAGTATACAATGGTAAAATACATATCTGTGTTGAACGGCCACGAGACGTTTAGAGATGACGACGAATGACGACCAACGCAACAACACAATGACGACGGGATTGTTACTGACACGTTCGATGTATATATCTTTTGGATTACGATCGTTGTATTAAAACGGATAAAAGAAACAACGGAACAATCGGAGACGATTCCATCCCGTGTGAGACTGTATCGTTGTTGCGCTTCTGTTCCTCTAAAAAAAAAAAAATACGTACGCCGTGAGAAACTCGAACATGGACTCCACAGCCTCGTCGGATATTCGATAACAATCGGCTAATACAAGTCGTCGAAGATTACGGTTGTAGCGGACTAACGACGATAGGAAATCTGCGGTGAGCCAGTCGCAGCCTCGTAGCCTTACGGACGTGAGATTACGGCATTTGGTTATCTCGATAAAGTCGCACCGCATCTGCGGCCCGTTGCAACCGGTCAAGTCCAAATGCGTGAGCCCGGGATGTACGCCGAGAAGGTCGACGAGATGAGAACTTCCGAGCCAGTAGCTATCGCTAAGATCGACACGTCGCAAGCTCTTGCAGCCCTTTACGAGTCCCTTCATACACAGAATAATATATACATATATAACCAAGTAGAGATATATCCAAAAACAAAAAAAAACGATGCATATATGTAGCGCGTGCAATAGAGACACGGAGCGTGAACGGACGGAATTAGAAAAAAAAATAAATAAAACAGTAAATATATTCTTGATTATGTATTATATAGATGCGTGTATATCTATATATGTACATGTATGTACGCACGATCGCCGGAGGATTTCGGATATATATATAAATAAATAAACCGGAAAGGAAGCGAATCGCTTAGAGATCGAGATGCGTAGCATATAATCGGGACGAAACCATACGGAAAAAAAGTCCATCGATGTCTCTCTCTCTCTCTATATATATATATACATATATATATATATAAAAAATAAAAAAAGCATCCGCAGGATCGGGACGTGTTACCAGCACTACTACTACCACCTACTTCTACCAACCACTTCGAAAACCACCCCCTGACGCGCGTGACGAGAAAAAAAAAACGTGTCTCTTGCCGCCTTCTCCGCCGCCGTCGCCGTGTGTGTGTCGTCGTCGGTTACCAATTACGAAACGAAGCGAAATGAACGGAATAAAAATAAGAGTTAAGACAAAAAAAAATCGAAACGAAAGAATAGCGAACGACGCGCCACAGGGAAAACTGTTACGAACTATTATGCATATTGTATGATATGATGTGTGATGTAGGACTCGATAGCCCTGCGCTACTACCGAGCCTCCAATCTCTCTCTCTATGGACTATACTTCGAAGGAGCTGGGCTCGAAGTCCCTGTACGAAGAGACGTCCAACGTGTCCATTGTGGCGATGTAATTGTCGACGAGGACTCGGTACTCCGTTGAGAGACGTCGCAGGTGACAGAGGTCCCGCAGATCCAGTCGAGTAAAGATGTGCCGGTAGATCACGTCGTACCAAGGCAAGTCCACCAGCCTCAGTATCATTTCTTCTTTTCTTTATTATCTTTCTATTCTTTTTCTCTCTCTCACTCTATTTCTTGCTTTTTGCCTACTTTATACGTTCTTGCGGCACCTACAAAACATACGAAAAGAAAAATATACATGTAACAACGGATATACAAAGAGAAAAACGAAGAGAAAGATGTTTTTTTTTTTTTTTTTTGTTTGTTACGTGCTCAAATCTTGTCCATTCGATTTAAAGTAGATCTTTATTTTATCCCGCATTCGAAACCGTTGAGAGAGACATTTTTTTCTTTCTCAGGAGAAGCGGTAGAGAGAAAACGCTCACGCACGCACGAAACGCAACTTGAATCTTCTTCCCCCAACCCCCATCCACCCACCACGATGCGAGGAAGAAAAAAACCCTCTTCTCGTACATTTATATATATATGCGAATTGTGTGTAAGCTCCTTGAAACGGCGTTGTTGTTGTATTGTTAAAAGATTGGCAATAACGAGACAAAATGGTGACCCGGTGGGCTCCCACTTTTTTTTATACCGATTATATCTCATGTTTTTTTATCCATCTCTATTCCCTTATCGATAGAACGTGAAACATTCGATTGAAATAACTTTGTATATTTTTTCCAACGCAATTTGTCTAACTTAAAAACTCTGGGAATCCATCGTTTAAAAAAGCGCGCGAGTTTTCCCGCCTTTACTAGAATCAATATGGCGCATGATTTTTCGCGCGTGATTCCATATTTGTTTCCTCTTTCTCTCACACACGCACACAAACACACACGAACACATAACACATTTACTTCCCACTTTAATTTCTTTCCTATATTTCGTTCCATCCTCCCTCGATGAAAACGGATCACGCAATACCGCGTCGATCAGTATTACGCGTGCCCAAGTACATAGAACTATACGTAAGTTGTATTTCGACGGAATACTAGGAGGCATTTTTTTTTATACTTTTTTTACTGGCACGAACCGTGACGATAAGAAACTCGTTAATTAAAGACCGGTACTTTCGTGGTAAGTAGAAGTAGACAGGTAAGAAAATATCGTTTTGCTAACTCGGAATTTATGTATCGTATTTATGATAACGTGGCTGATACGAGATACTAATATTGTCTACGAGAAACAAGTGACTTTGTATTAGCTTTTTCGACTTACGATCAATATGATGTTTATTCAACCGTTCCGTTTTTTTATTTTTGTTTAATAATATATAAAATACCATTACCTAAAGAAATCGATCAGCAAATGGAAAAAAAAATTATCAAAATGGAGGAATACGCACGATGGTGAATGATCGTATCGCGCATCGTAAGTGTATTATGGCGTAATCGTAAAACATTCAAATGTGACGCAATAAATCGAAAAGTACAGTCACATACATAACTCGCATATAATAGGCTCATTCCAAGGACTGATATACGATGCATAAGCGCGTAAGCTATTCTCGCTTACATTTTTACCGCTCCGCGCTAATCGTCTATTAAACTGCGCAAGGTAGAACAGTGTGACTAGAACAAGTAGATTGATAATACACGTTCGAGCGCACGGGATAAAGTTCCGTAAGTTATGCTTATGTAATTTCGAATATCCACTTCTAGACCGAAGTTACTAGCTATTTTAAGAATTCAAAGACTACTCCCACCCCCTCACCATCGCCACCACTTTATCATCATCCGGAAATCGATCGAGAATCGCGCTGCAACCACGTTTGGTTGCACAAAAAAAACGAGGTCAAAGAGAAAAAAAAAAAGCCGATCCGCTCCTCGATAATGGAAAACTTCCTCTCGGAAGTTATCAGTCTAATTTCGGATGGTATACACGCCGATGAACCATAAAGATAAGGCGCGACCCCCCGAGAGATCATACAAAGTAGCGTCTTTTTTAAAAGGAAATTACTTGCGTTCCACATTTAGCTCGCAACAGTTGCACGTTCCATTGGACCACGCGCTCTGACGTAAGGACACGACGTTCGACGAATCATCATTGGTGACGCGCAGTCGCCAGTCACGCACAGTGTCTCCTTTGGAAAACTTTTTTTTTATTATCTCTGTAAGAAATAGCATCCTTCGCCAATGGCAGAGAAGTTACGGTACGAATTACTTTTTTTTTTTTTTTCACTAGCCGTTTACTTTCTCGGTCATTCGTAACTTCGTACAGTGTTTCCCGGTTATCTTTTTGAAGGTTAGGTTACGCTCAACCTTCGACGCGGTAGAGGTTATGTTCGTTCGCGCGTGGCGATCCGTGAATGCCGCGCCTTTCGAACGAAGCGAACTAAGTTGCACGCGGGTTCTCGCATAAATTATCTTACGATTAATTTTGCGGCCGAATTTTTCGTACTTACGTAGAAAAAATGCATTCGTTGACCGGCCGGTTCATTGCTGATTTGACTATGTTTGTTACGATTCCGCGAAAGAAGAGTATTTTTAGGTTATGTAATCCACGAGGCGGCAGTTACTCGAGCGTATCGGCCAATATTTTTTATGAGGCTTATCGTTATCGATTTCTTAAATTTGTCAAGTGTTTTGTATGGATATAATTTGTTCATGGCACGTAGAAAGTTTTTTAAGTCATCCCGTCACGTTTGTAGGTATATTATCTATGATACGGGAAAAAACGGTTGTTGGTTAGAAATAATGCGAATGACCGGGATAATGAAACACGATTGATAGAGAACAATGTGTGCAAACGTACCAAATATGATTTTATTAAATGCTTTAGAGAAGGTCTTCTTCTTGGTATGGGAAATCCCCTGCTTGATATATCTGCCACGGTAGATCAAGAGTTTCTGAAGAAATATGACTTAAAAGCCAATAATGCTATTCTTGCGGAGGAAAGACATAAATCTCTCTACGAAGAGTTGATCGAATTGTACAGTGCAAATTTTATTGCTGGTGGTTCCGTACAGAACACAATGCGAGTAGCACAAGTAAATTTAGTTTAATATATTTTTATATTCTTTAGAAAAGAAATACCAGAGCGATCATACTTGATATTTCTATGCTACTACAGATACGATCTATATTTTTTAGTGGTTCTTGGAGAAACCAAAAATTGCCACTTACATGGGTTGCGTAGGTAAAGACAAATATTCCAAAATATTGGAGGAAAGAGCTGTCGCAGATGGTTTAAATGTTAGATATCAATACACGGATAAAGAACCAACAGGGACTTGCGCGGTTCTTATCACAGGGAAGGAAAGATCTTTATGCGCCAATTTAGCAGCTGCAAATTGTTTTACTACATCTCATATAGAGGTACCAGAGAACAAGGAGCTCATCCAGGCAGCCGAATATATTTACATTTCTGTAAGTACAGTCACAATTATTTCATTAACATTACTTTCTTTACATTTGATCATGATTAAAAAAATTACAATTGTTGTCTTTGGTGTTGCAGGGATTTTTCTTAACCGTGAATCCAGAGGTAATACAAATAGTGGCCAAGCACGCGTGTGAAAGTAATAAAATGTTTATGATGAATCTCAGCGCGCCATTTATATGCGAATATTTTAAAAAACCATTAGCGGATGCCCTTCCTTACGTAGACATTTTGTTTGGTAACGAAACAGAGGCAGATACGTTCGCGAAAGCTAATGATTTTAAAACGACAGACAGAAAGGAAATAGCATTAAAGATTTCAAAGTTGGACAAGATAAATAAAAACAGAAAAAGAATCGTCGTGATTACCCAAGGCTCCGAACCTATTCTCGTAGCTAGGGACGACAAAATAACAGAATTTCCTGTTACTAGAATCCCAGAAGAGAACGTGATCGATACGAATGGTGCTGGAGATGCTTTTGTTGGAGGTAAATTACAGACATTTAACTGTATCTACAAGTTAAGACATTACTCTTATATAATTTTAACTAATTCAATATTTGTAGGTTTCTTGGCACAACTGATTCAAGGAAAAGATATAGAAACCTGTTTAAAATGCGGTATTTGGGCCGCTACACAAATTGTACAAACTTCTGGATGTACTTACAAAGGCAAACCTGACTTTAAACCTTGATAGAACGTAGACACTTTAGCAATTGTTGATTCAGTACTTAAATAAACATCTTAATAATTTTCTACTCGACGTTTTCCCTCCTGTATTATTGTTATTACATAAAAATTAACAATGCATAATAATGCAAAGAAAGGTAATTCAATATATTTATCAATTACACTTCATAAAACCTAAACATCATTTTTACAATTCAATTCCACATCGCGGTCTATTTTCCGTCGATGAAACGTCACACGTTTATTTTCTCATAACGATCGTATCGAGACACGACGTGGTCTATAAATTGAAAACTAAATCGAAGACTATAATTAGGCCATAATCGAAAAAAACACGAACACATTTCAACACGTCGTCAATTACTCCGCACGAAATGCGCAGTGACATCGCAACGTCTAGCCGGTTTAGCCCGAGGCTACGCGATCGATCGTTAAAATATATATATATCAACCGCGGGTAGGGATAATGGAGCACGAGTATATATAATTTACGTCATCCGTGTCGTCAACGATGATGGTTTCGCGCTACCAAGCGAACGTACCCGCGTTCACCGCGAAACAATCGATAGACTAATTAATTTTCTACCTTTTGGAGCAAGTGATTCGCCGTTATGGAAACGAGCGTCGGTAAACTGGCCAATCAGCGTAATCGACTCACATTCCCGAGAGTCCCGCATAGTTTCGTAAGTTCTTACAGGGAGCGAACGGTGTTACGCGGTAATTGGCTCGTTTCTAGAATGAAAAGTAATCCGCGATTGACCACCGTTGTCGCTCGATGTATTTAGCATTACCAACTTGCCGCGGATACCAACATAACCCTTTCATCATAAAAAAAAAAAGTAGCAGTGACGGAAGCAGAGAGTATCGCGTAATGTACAAGGTACAAGTCCGAAAATTGATTTAGTTAAATACCGGCAAGCATACGTACGAAACGACGAAGAAACGGTTGTCAATCGATCGCTACAAACGAATCCGTTCGATCCAATTAATCGCAACCGACGAACCAAAACGGTGTTCTCCCATAAAAAATCTCCCATTCACGTATCCTCGTCTAACATAACATTATTCCTGTTGGAATAGAAAAATAGTTCGTTGATCCGGAAAAAGACAGGTGAGTGAATTGGATGGATTCGTTAAAAAGTCCCTAGTTAAGTGTACGAACGATCGAAAGAATAAAGTTGGCTGGCCTGACGTTTCGTCGTTTGGCTTCTGCACCGGTCGCGCAAGCCGTTTCGCGGGCCACGTTCCTGTGCTATACGTAATTGCTCCCTCTCTCTTTCTTTCGAACAACTCGAAAGGAGTGGGAAGAGAAAGAGAGAAAAGAGCGAGAAAGGAGAGAGGGAAGGTTTTCCCGGTAGTAGCACGCAATAGTCGGAGAGAACGCACGTGCGACGGGCGGGAGAAGAGCTAAAATGGCTCGTTGTTGACGGGTACGCGCGAGGTGGTTCTTAGGCAGGAATTTCTCAACGGTGATTGGTCGAGAGAATAGCGAACGAGAGCGTTCCTCTATCATTCGGTACGGTTCGTTCGTGTTCGGCTTTTTCTCTCGTAACGGAGGAAAGAAACAACGACGAAGAAACTACACGACGGTCGTTCGCCGTTTCGCCGCGCCGTAGGAGCGCGCAGTGTGTGCGCAGTGCGCTCCCCACCGCGTGCGCGCAAGTGTGTCTAACCCCCGCCGTCGACGACTGCCATCTTTGTCAAGTGGGTAACCTTTGTTGATTTGTGTGAAATGTGACGCCGTTGTCGCGAGATAATTGGTGATCGGTGATTAAGCGCGATGCGCGTGTCGGTGTATGGTGCGAGTTAAGTGCTATCGACGAATAGTGTTTCCCATTGGAGTATAATATACCCACGGCTAGCAGCAGCCATCCTTGTTATCTTGGGATATACATCGAATACACGGGACTGTTCTGACCAGGTAAAGAAATGGCAACAGTAACAGCAGCGATAGTAGTAGCGGTTGTATCAGCAAGAGAGAAACGGGTGGAGGAGGACGACAACGAAACATCGATGCGGAAGGTTGGAGGAAGAGGAGGTGGTGGAAGAGGAAGGAGTATAGAGAAATATACCCAAAGAAGTCTCTTAAAAAGCACATTTCTCTCTTTCACTTCCTAAACGAGTAAGAGAGAGAGAGAGAAAGGCTATGTACGTCGGTTGGCCGTCGGTACCGTCATCACCCTCCACCTCTTCCTTCTATCCAATTCTCATAATCGACGACAAGCGCGTGAACGATGACGACGACGACGACGCTCGTGTGTGTCGTTACATAGTTGCCAAGCTCTCGAGAGAGACACGCACGGAAAGTTATCGAAACTTAAGCATCGTCGTTCGTCCGTATTACTGACGATAGAAGAAGTTCGCGCGAAAATTCGTAAGAAGATAAAGAGATAAATAAATAGTAATAAAAAAGAAGAATGAAAGAGAGTCGTGTTCGTTTCTACTCAAGATGGCTGCCCGTCGGGCTTCGAGAACGTTGCTCGACCGTCGCGTAACGCTATGCCTTCTTTCGGGCCGGCGGCGGCGAGTGGCGGCCGAACAACAACGAAGTACCGACGTTCGGAACACTTCGGAACGTTCGCTTTTTAACTCGTGAGCGATTGAACGACGATTCTCTTTGAAAATTTGTCAAGAAATTTCGGTACGTTCCGTCGGGTGAAATGTTCACTTTTGTAATATGGACACGAGCCGTCGGCCGACGGTCGATCGTATATTCTATCTCTTTCTCATTCATTCATTTCGCGTATATCCGTCTCTTTCTTTCGGTTCATCGATTTTTCCACGCTCTCTCCGACCTCTTCTGGCTCGCGAAAGCTAGCCGGTGATAGCTTAGGATAATAAAGTTTGTGCCACCGTTCCGTCGTGTCGTCGTCGACGCGACGGGCGGCGGCAGCTGCTATCTCCCTCTCTCGCTCTTTCTGTTTCTCTCTCTCTCGTACTCGTTGCTTGTAGCGCGCGCGATCTCGCTCGATCCGCCCGGTAAGGCCCGCACGCACAGCCGGCCTCGTCGTTGTTGCTCTTCGTCTTCTTCTTCTTCTTCTTCTCTCATCGTTCTCTTATAACCGAACGAGCGACGGACGCGCGATCGCTTCTACCACCACGCTACTACGTATTCTTATATACTCTTTCTTTCTGGTTAATAAGAGACCTCTCTTTTTCCCTTTCCCTCTATCTATTTCACTCGCTCCAATACGAGACGCGTAAAAGATCGTACCGATCTCTCTCTCGAGGGACCCTACGTGTATGTATATACATGTATGTGCATACGGATGTCTTTCAAAGTCTCTCGGCCCGTTTCTTTCTTCGGACCCCTTCGATTTTGCGCTCACCTAACTGGTCCGACCGGACTCGTATGTGCAGTTAAATTCACGTGGAAAACATACCAAATTTATATAAAAACTGTCTCTCTGGATGAGAATTTTGTGCCTTGTGCGATGATTCCCGCGCAAATCGAGTACGCGGATTCAAATTTCGCGGGCAAAGATGCGCGGGTTGTCAAGTGTAACGTACGTGTGCACGTACAATTTCCGGCTTTTTTTTTTTTTATCGTCGTGTTTCTTCCTTTGCTTTCCCACGCTCGAAAAAACACGTGTCTTTCTTCGGGAGCAAACTAACCTAAGTTTTTTTTTTTTTTCCACGATGGCAGTCGTTTTAATGAAATGTGTTCGGTCTTGTCGTACAAGAATCGTTGAAATCGTACCGGTAATTGGTCGATTAACGAATTCGAGCCAAGGTCGTTGTTATTCATTTTTATCGAGTCCGGTGTCTGGAAGGAGATCTTGTAATATGAAATTTTATACCGTGCTACGTCGAGATTGCGTTAAATGAGGGTTTGATATAAAGGGTGGCACCTTTTTTTTATACAAGGGACATGTAGAAAGTCTTACATTGAAGTTACGTTCGATTGAAAAGTTCGACTAACTTCAGACTGCGATTAAAATTGGTTTAATAAAAGTTTAATATTCGTAAAATAGATCAAGAATAGAATGCTTTAGTCTACTTTGTTGCTTTCACATAGTTGAAAGTACCTTTGCCCGACATAAGCAACAATTTTATTTTAACCTCTTCAGGGACGAATTCTTTTTAAAGTTTGAAATTATATTTGATTCATGTTCAATCGATACCGATTAAATAACTAAAAGTACGTTGAAAAGGATTAAGAATATTAAACAAAATAATATTCACATCTGCAGCTAAACGTACACACGCGTGTTAATATCCTTTAAGAGGTTAAAATACGGTACGGTGTCACGTGATTATTTCATCAAAAATTTAGTATTCTATAAAAGTACCCTATTAGACGAGGATTAGCCTCATTAGTGGTGAAATGGTCTAAGCAGCTCTTACAGAAAGTAAACCGTCTAATCTCTAATCAATCGCTTTATCTGTGCCTCGAAGCTCGTCCAGCTGTCTGTAACATAATTCACAAGGTCCCGATTATCTTTAGAGTACAACGTTGATTCAGTCGCTCGTGTTTAACGGATGAATGGAATGAAAGGCAAAAACTTTTCTGTGTTAGAGATCTGGAGTTTCAAAATTGATTGAAAATTAATCATACGTGTTTAATTATAAACATTGTCTTAAAACTCTGATGTAATCCGATATAAAAATGATAAATTAAATTGGCACGATACGTGACGAATCTCTCATCGATTTCGTCGATCATCGTACTTGAAAAATTTAACGATCTATATAGATATATACAGTGTTGTCAGTATAAAGTATTACAAGCTGTTTTCTCAGAAATCGATTTCATTTTATAAGACAGAAGGTTCCCTAATGTTTTTTTTTTAACTCCAAGTAAAAAAAGATTTACTTGAAGCATTTTTTAAATGTGCTCATAATTATGAAAGTGGTCTATATTTTGTTGAAAAAAAAAATTACTTCATATTATTGTAATGTAAATGGATACGATGCAAAAAACAAGCGATTAATTAATTAAATGCAGAAATATTTTCCTTTGTTTATATATAATTAATTTGAAACGTTGAACTGGTAAAAGAGACGTGTCTTCTTTCGATGATCTACGCAGCTCGTAAACGACAAGCTGTACGCTTTAGTAAAGTCGTTTTCTATTGCGAACTGAAAGCGTTTCTATCTCGCATGCGCAAACAGGAACGCGGGTCAAGTGTATTGCGCCGTGCTGAGAGTTGTCATTCGATAAAGTTCTGACAAAACTGCGTCATTCGAAAGGATCATCGTATATACATACGTATATTATTCGTTATAGAATTCATCGGCAGAGTTCATTGACTCCTACGGTAAATACGCGAGTACTCGCGTATACCGCGGTAATCCATCACTGAAATCACGATATCGTGATCGTTTCTTCGATTGATCCGAGAACTCTGTATAGATTTTATCGATTGAGATAACAATTTATGTTACTATTTTTATTCGATGACTCAGTAAGTCAATTCATTTTTTTCAAATTGTTATCGTTTTAATTCAAAATAGAAGAATAAAATTCTGGCACAAAAATATGAGTGAAAATAACAAAAAAATATTAAAAGTGTAATAGAAGTTGAATAAGTAATGACGTAAATTTACGTCAATTAGAAATAGTTTAGAAAATGAAACAAAAATTCAATTAATATAAATTTAAAGGAATAGAATAAAAATACTGCGTATAAAAAAAATTCTACAAAACGTATTCGTTTTAATACGAGGAAAGGTTTGGACGAAGTATCCACGTGGCAAGGTGGTGCGTAGTTACTTGGCTTGAGAATGGGAGAGTGAAAGAGAAAGATAGATAGATTGACAGAGCGAGGGGCAAAAGAGGAAGGCCGGTTTAAAGTCGTCGTTTTACTGTCTTTTTCCCCTCGTCTCTCTCTTTCATTCGAAGGCAAAACTCTCTCTCTCTCTTTCTCGGAATATTTATTATCGTGCACCCGCGCGCTGGAGTAAAAGAGAGATACTCGACAGCACTGGCCTAGGTCAACTCGTATCGCAACTGTATCTTGTATCCCTACGACTTTGCCGTGTGCGTTTAAGGGTCTTTTTTCAATCGAGGGCAGCTTTTTCCGAAATTATACTTTTTTTTCCTCTCTTTCTCTACTTTTTCATACATATTTTTTTTGGGACAATTGTACGTGAAATTATTTTTCCAGCATCCATTTTTTGAGATAGTCAATACGGTCACGTGCCAATAACAATATTTGTGGTTCAGGGGTAAAAGTGGAATTTTTTTTTGACACTAAACTCTGTTATATATTAAATACTTTCAACGTATCGTAAATACTAGCTTTCATTTCCGAGATCGTTGGTACGATCACCTTTGCAATGATTAGAAAGTATTAGAGCATCCGATCGTAGATAATGTATGTATCGTGTAGATAGAAGATAAGTAAATTATATCATTTTGAAAATGTGTACTCTTTTCGATAAAAACACGAGTAATGATTATTACTAATTAATTTCCTTTAGAAAAAAAATTATCACATTTTTTTTTAAACAAATCTAAAATATAGTATATTAGAAAAAGAGAGAGAACATCTTTCGAACGTGAACGTTTGATACTCCTGCTTAGGTCAATATTACGAAAGTGATCTTTAAATGGACGATAGTAGACTGTAGAGGAAGAAGAAGAAAGATCGTGAACCGTGGTGAGATCTTCGAGTTAGTGGGTGGTCCATTGGTATATCGCAGCTACGGACAACGATACATCACGTTTGACGATCGAGTTATCTCGTGACTCTTGGTATTACAGATCAGCGTGTATTCCTCCGCCTATCGAAACAATTTGGTCAGCACACGTATTGCTTTCTCACGATGTCATCTTCGTTTAACCCTTAAATTCATTAAGAAATTCAATTTACTAAATTGTATATTAAATCAATTAATGAGACGATAATGATTCATTAAGAGTAGTGAAAGAGGTTAGAATTCATTGAAAAAGAAAAATGGCCGACAGTTTTCGTTCTCGTAGTAAGACAACGTTCCTTTTTTTATACTTTCTTTCGATATAAATGCGTATACCTGTCTAAAACCGAAACTAATCGACAAATCAGCTATGAGTTTTGAAGTTCTGTGTGCGTGTATCCGTGAAAAAGAGAAAGAAAGAGTCCGAAGTCGATACTCGAGTTCGGTGCGTACACGTTCACCCATAGGTCGTACCACGTTGCGCAATTTGCTTATTCCCCTTCGTGATATATACGATTTTAAATATTTCTTCCCTTTCCCTACGACTTCTAATACCACGTATTACTCCTCTTACTCCTTTTCTAACTTAAAAGTGGGTGGGGGGAGATCTGGATAGGAGAAAGTCGGAGAAAACTGAGAGCTCGTTTGAAACTTGCTTCTCGTGGCTCTTTGGTTCGCGCCAGCCTTTGAAATTCGTTTCCTTCGACCTCGCTCCGATACTTTGACCTTTTGAAGGTTACTTATTCGATGATTCCTCTTCTTCGTGCTCAAGGATCACGAATATTTCCCTGATCGATCGTCGTACTAGGTAGAGATGTATGTATGTATGTTCATACATACATGGGCCCAGTCGAGTGAAAGTGAACACGTCAAAGGACGTGGGAAAGTGAGCGATGATCAGAGTTCGATACAATGTTGCAATTCGTTTCTTTTGACAAAACTTCGTCAATAACAATAAACTTCGTTAAAAATAATTTTAAAAGAATGTCAAAACAATTTTTCTCGAAAATTTTAAAAAATGTAGGTACCCTAGAAGTGATACAATATTGCTATATGTTCCTTTTGACAAAACTTCGTCAATAATGATCTTTACGTATATGGTATCGAGCAAATATATTTATTGAGAAGAGCTGATCCTAAAAATAATTTAAAAGAATGTCTAAAAATTTAAAAAAATGTAGTCATCTTGGAAACAAACACAATATATATACATAAACCAATCTAAGTTCCCAACAAGAACATACATACACCTATAACCAATGAAGTCAAGCGAGAACGTGTTCCACGTGTCAACCGTACGAATCTAATCCCCAATCGGATATTTCACCAATCGTTTTTTTGTGACTCGACACAAATCGAGATCTCATCTAGATAAAAGTTCGATAGGCAAAGAGAGAGAACACGCCAACCGATCGAAGTTGGTACCTGCCGATTTGCGGGACTTTCTCGTTGAATACTTTTCGTATCCGCAACATGGCCGCTTCTTGTATCTTTAGAGAATTTAACGCGTATGCTGTTATCGTCTATTCATTAATCAAACGTAGCCACGTGTCACGCTTCATGCGTCATACCAGTCGTATTAAATGCGCATTTTGGCGTAGGTGCATTCACATATGATGATGCATCCGAAGAGTTTCATTTCTTTGTTGTCTAATTGTCAAGATGTTTTACATCGATTAATCATGAATTATTGTCACTCAAACTGGATTCTTTATAAAATATAATAATTTGTTCATATATTTTATATAGAGTGATGGCCAACAACGTAAGAATAATTGTTTTATAATTGAACCAAATGGTTTGAGTTTTTACAATAGATAAGAAAGATATTTTTGTTGTTTTCAAAAAAATTGGAATCTTCGAAAAAACTAAGAATATTCTATATATAGTAAACTAATCCTTCTATTCTCTTGCAAAAACTCAAATAATTTGATTCAATTGTAAAATAATTATTCCGTTTAAAAGGTGGCCTTAACCACTGTGCGTATCTTTTACTTAAACTTATTTAGTAATATATTATCTGTACATTTTAATGCTAGCCTCATATATATGTATTCGTGAACGTTAAATAAAAGATGGCCATCATCGTTGCAGGATCACACAAGGAGGAAACGGTCCCTCGAAGAGACAGAAAGAGGGAAAAGAATAAAGGAAGACGAAATAAAGAAATAGTGGTGGAGGAAGAAGAAGAAGAAGAGGAGGAAGAGGAGATAGGAAAGTGGAAGGAGAAGGAGGAGGTGTGGACCAAGCCGTCCGCAGGATGTGAACGACGTCGCGAGCTCGCGAGCAAGCATCGCCGAGCCTCGATATACAATATATCGGGCTCGGAGGTAGCCCTCCTCGACGTCTCCTCCTGTAGGAGGCCTGCCGGGGCCTGGTGGCTGCTCCTCCGAGATGGACGAGAGCGAGTCCGCCGACACGTGGTCGGTTTGGTTCCTCGACGCTATCAGAAAGATTCGTAGCCAGAAGCAGAGGCCGAGCGTCGAGAGGATATGTCACGCGATAAGGCAGCATCACAATTTCCACGAGGAGGAGATCGCGGAGCATTTGGAGGTCGCTGTAAAGCGTGGCGACGTTTTAAAGATCTTCAACAAGGGCCAATCCTCGTACAAGGATCCCGGTGGTTTACAATCGAAGCCGCTGAAGGTTGGAAGGGGTACGGACCTCAGCAAAGTTTTGGGCAAGGCTGTGAGGGAACTAGGCGAAAGGGATGGCTCCAGTTTGAAGAACATCGAAAAATACATAAGGCAGAGTCACACGGTCGAGGAGGAAGCCGAAGGCGACCTCAGGACGGCACTGAGGTTATCCGCGAAAAGGGCCGTGGAACGTGGACTCGTTCTTCAGGACGGTAGACTATTCAGGCAACCCGATAGGCCACCGTACTTGAAGAAAGTCGGTGGGACCGACTCCGTTGCCCAGCAAAACGTCTCTCAGGAAAACCCCACGCCCAAGGTGAGTAATTTTATGCAACCTTCGACTCGAGAACCTGTTGGCTATGGGAGAAATCGTTTTTCCTGCATCGAGCGCGTACCGGGCAGGAAGGTAGCTTCTATTCATGATATTTCATTTTTATGGATGCTACGAGTTCACGCTGGGTCGTGACTACTGGTAAAGGCCTGTTGAAAACAGGTCGAACGATCCATTAATCTCGCACGGTCCATCGACGAGAGACCCAACACGGGTCCACGTCTAACCTTCAATGGCAATCGCCATATTGTTGATCACGTGGTTAGCCCGCCAAAGGTGTTTCCTTCGAAAATGCTGTTAGGTGAAGTGCGCCGATCGTATAGATCATTGGGACTCTGACCTTTATTCATTGAGTAATGCGATTCATTCTACCGCGCATATTTTATTTGTTCAACGTCGTCGATGTCTATTTAGACGCTCGTTTGGAATTCCAACGTGATATATAAATTACTCGACGTTGACCGATGGTAGCGATATATTCAAACTCGATTATTTTTAATACACGATAAGATCAGGAATTTCCTTGTCTTTGATTATCACGGTCTAATAACTTCATCAAAAATTCAATCGAATCGAATGTCGGTTGACTTGGACGACTTACAAAAGAATCACTGGCAACTTCGGTTCCCCCCTTATAACATATACGCACCGATACACTGCGGAACCACTTGGAAAAAAGATGGGGTAGCTTTTCTACGCGTCGTCATTCGTTCGAATGGAAATCAATTGTAATAAAATGGAGTTTACCGGTTTAATGGACTCGAAACGGTAGCACAGAAATGCAAAGGAATCGCGTCGCGGAAAGGTAACGGCTCCGATAGATTTTTTCGCGGTTACCGTACCAATATCTCTCTTTCTCTCTTGTTGCCAGTGGTCGTAAATTCTGTAACAGTCTCTCGGCATTTGCGTCATTTGTGGTTGGTTTCCTGTCTCTCTCCGAGGCGCGCATTGTGTGCCATGCTTATAGAACACCTCGATAATCATATCAATTAAGGTAGAGATTAAATGCCATGATCGTAATGGAACGCGGGAGAATAGGAAAAGTGGTGGTGTCGCGATGGTACAGGACAAATGTATATTTTTGCATGTTCGTATAAGGGAGAATGAACTCGATGATGAAGGAAATAATAAATAAAAGTGGGTCAAATTCTATGAAAATATAGTATAACTGAGGTTAGAAACGAATCGTTCCTGGAACTGTCATGGCGGCTATCAAAAATCTCGTAGCAGAAAAGGTTAAAACGAATAGCAAACGTATATAATAATACTTCGCTGACGTGTACAAAGTTGCGATTATGAATCATACCGCTGGGTAAACTCTCTATCGCAACAAATATGACATAGTGACTTGAGTTGTTATATCACACCTTTCGAAAAGAATGATGAAAGACTTATAAGGATATCGTATCGTTTCATTAAACTAATTTACTTAATCAATCGATACTTTAGACAACGACTAATGGTATACATCATAATTTGCTCATACATTTTCAAGATTATAAAAAAGCAAATGCAACAAAAAATCGAATGACATTAACCCGTCGACGAGAAAAACGCATGATACGCGAGGAGGGAGACGTAGCTCTAAAAGCAGCAAAGATGGCCGGACACGGTGGGCGCGCGCGCGGGGGATCACGCGCGTCTTTCCGTGCGAATCAAGCAGGAAAATATTGCGCGCTTGTTACACCAGTCCTTTCTTCGCGCGGCTGACCAAGTCACGCCGTATACCCACGCCTCGAGAAGTCTCTTGCTTTTGAGAGGGAGAGACGAGCGTGGAATGAGTTAGCTCTGTATGTGTATATACGTGAGCATGTGTTGTATACATGTATATGAATGATGTGAATGCGTATATGGATGTGAATGCTATGAGGTACGTTGAAGGGAGTAACAGGAGAGGGGTATAGCCGCATAGGCCGTAAAAACCTTTCTCTTTCTATCTTGAACGAACCTGTGTTCGAAGCATGTATGTGAGAGAGAGAAAAAGGAGGGGAGGGATGATGCGCTATCTCGACCGACTTCCGGCGAGTCGTTTGTATATCGCTTCTCTTATTGATCCTCGGCGCGCATGGAATCGCTCGACGTTCTCTCGTCGTTCTCTCCGTGTTTGCTTCTCTCTCTCTTTTACCCCTTCTCTTTCCTGTCCTTCTCACCTGCTCGCGTGGCCCACCGCGGCGCTCGCGTTACGTGCGTGCGTGTCCCGGCGTGTAGACCGCGGAGTAATCTCATGAAACGACCAGAGACTGCCAATCGCGCGCGCGCGCCCCTCTGATCCACTTAGTTCTTACTTCCGCCGTTACGCGTCGCTATGGCACAAAGCGTATACCCTTTCCCGCGCTTTTTTCGAGAGATATGCTCACATACGCACGAACGTGCGCGTTTACGTACCGTTTCATCGAACGTCGTAATTTTGACGATGACTCGTTGAAATATTGATTTCTTTTTCAATCATTCGTATCTACTTTCTTAATGGTTCTCTTTTTTTTTTACCAATTTTTCAACCAATTCTGATTGAAATTTCTTTCGATGGGATATTATTATATGAGATTAGAAAGCAAGAAGAGATTGACCTTCGTTAATCGATCGATCAAAAGTAACAAAGTTAAAACTTATTACTATCGTACTATTATTAGATATACATACGTTATCCAGAACATATGCCATGCTAGAGGCGTAACTCGATCGATCGAACGTAACGACGGTTATTCGATTCACCGCGAGAGTATGTATCTATAGAGCAACAGGTCGTTGGACCGAAAGACGGGAACGCGTCACGTGTGTGCATTCTCTCCCCGAGAAATGTTACGCATCGACTTGTTCCATTGAAATGCAAAGTTCTAGCGGAACTTGGAAGCCGTAGGATTCACTTTGAACATAGAACGTGATTATTATGTCTTATCGTGTTCTGGGAATATCGTCTTACAGGATGGTTTTCTTAATTCTCTAGCAAAGATTCCTCCCCAACCTTGTTATACGTGGGGTGTTTCAAATTTACTTGAATCGTATTTCAAATTGAAACCGTGTTATATGAGGGTCTCCTCAATTCTCTAGAAATATGTTCCCAACCGTCTTATACGAGGAATATTTCAAATTTACTTGAATCATGTCTAAAATTAAAACCGTGTTATATGAGGGTCTCCTCAATTCTGTAGAAATATGTTCCCAACCGTGTTATACGAGAAGTATTTCAAATTTACTCGAATCATATTTAAAATTGAAACCGTGTTATAGGGGGGTCGTCTTATGTTGAGATAGAATATTTACAGTAACATCGCTAGCTTTTCATATTCTCGGGATCGTTGTCCTGAAATGTCCCGAGTTCACGACTATTTCCCTCCCACGTGATATTTTCGCGCGTCTCTTCGTAAAGATCGCGATTACCTCGCGATCAATTCCTCGCCAGGATCCGTTTCGATCGTAGTTACGTTGCGTAATATAACGATAAGATTGCGCGCGTAATAAGTGCGTGCGTGTATTTGTTCATCGACCTTTCGAGTCGTTGCATTGTTGTGTTAGGAGCGAAGACGCGTTTGCCAGCTGTTCGCGTAGTGAGACTACTACTATGTACCGCGTGTGCTCGCACGGTGCACGCCGGTGCATCCAATCGCACGGTCGATATCTTTTCGAGTTTTGATATCGATAGTGTATCGCGTTTAACTGCTAACTGTATACACCGTTATTTCTAATGCTATTTGTATTTATGGAATGGATCGTGTATTAAGAAGGTATTTCGGTATTGATGTTTTATTTTATTACAAATATTAATGCTCGGTGTAGTTTTCTTTTTTAAATAGTTAATTATTTCTAAACGATGTTAATAATATTGTTTTTTATTAAAATGTTATTAATTAAATTCTTAATTTCATTACGTGAAAAATAAAGGAACGCTGTCTCAAGTTCCTACGCGTTTACTCTTTAGCGATAGGTTGCACGCTCGGCGTGTGTAAACACCGTACTAAAGGAACGGTGGTGCAGAGCCAAGCGTGAAATGCAACGTGCGTGACACGTATCGCGCCATATGGCCTTTCGGTTTTTACCAAAGTAGAATAATCTAACCGCTGTTTGACCATGTAACCGCTATTCCTCCATCGATATCTTCGTAAGAGGGTCTAAACCGGAGGACGCTATCATTTTCACTTTAACGATTGTCGTTACGTTAAGCGAAGTCGAACGAAACGGACGCTTATTATTTTTCGTTACGCCAGTTGTTAAAGAGACCTTAGTCTCCGAGTGAAATTATGATCGGGATCGAGTGCGAGGGAATTTAATGATCCAGGAAAAGGCTCGTTAGTCGTGCCACATTTATTTCCAGAACTATTCCAATATTATTGTGCAAATGGTAGGGACACGAAGATACGGTGTACGTAAAGGTACAAGATGCAATGAAAAAATAGTATTCATTTCAATTGTAAGAGAATGGATGTATTCCACCATCACGAGTCATTTTTCCATCTAGAATCATACCCCATCCCCCTCCTTTTATATACCATTATCTTCATATCTTCATACACACCGTACTTCCACACTTTGCATTGTTTTCTACCCGCAAATTACTCTGTCTCGCAGCGCGCTCTAAATTAGTTCGACTCGCAGGTACTATACCAAGAGTCACGGGGGTTTATGCTTTTAATAAGATGCACCCTTCTCTCCAACGTGACCGGGGATACAACATACGGTTCGTTCGAATTCGCGTATGGCGCCGATGGCAGTCGCATTGCTTTCCGGCGAACGAATAATTATAAGGGTAACCCTATTGTAATACCGTACCTTTGAAGAACTTTGCATAACGCGAAATTTATAGTGAAATGAATTAATCAATTTAATTTGGGATCATAATTCTTCTATCTTTTCTTGACAAAAATAACATCTGTCAAATCACGTTTGAAAACTACGATAAGCCGAACGATATATAAACAAATTCACGCGAAATCTACCGCGTGGTCTACCACTGTGTTTCGCGATAAAGAACGACCGATCATGACCCATAATGATAGCTTTCCGTGACATTGTAGTTGGCCGTGCAACTATCTCGATTATAATCGCACGTTCTGTTGCACAAAACGATCCTCGAGATTACACCGGGTCGCTATTTATACTCCGTGCGGCTTATCGTCAATGTTTTATAATTTATCGCTCGTTGCGTGCTATCGTATGGAGATCGAAAATTATATAGCAAGTGGTATATAATTGCATGATCATAATAAATTACTTTGATCACTTGACACTTTTTGGATTTAAACCAGTTCTGTTTGAAATGAATGGAGAAACGACGATAAAGAAATTGACAACTTTGTAGAATCGTGCCACACATATAATCGTATTAAAACAAAGGTGTTTATTTGTGTTGACAGTTACCAGCCCCGCTGCCAATATGCAGAGAGTGCCTCGGCGCGACGATAGCGAGTAACAACAACAACACGAAGCGTAACAGTAACGCCGGTGGGAATAACGCGTCGGAAAAGTTGAGCAGGTGTAGCGTCTGTGGCGCGGCTTTGCACAATTCTTGCGCGCCAGCAGAACTCTCGGTGCTAGTTGACAGGGGTATAACGTGGTCGTGCGACGATTGTTCGCCGACGTGCGCGGGTTGCCAATTGGAACGAGAGTCACAGAATTATTTGGTAAAGTGTGCCGGTTGCGTGAAATGCTATCACCCGACCTGCCTGGATCCGGCTTTGGATAAGAAGAATAAGGCACCCTGGAGGTGTCGGCACTGTCAAACGGCGCACACGCCGGTTTCCAAGGACGATGGGAAGAAAGGCAAGGCGCAGGACTCGAATTCGCTCGAAGACACACCGACGAGCGCGAGGAAGAGATTCAGCAAGTTACGCGAAAACAGAAAGTAAGCGATCCATGAGATTACAGGTTAATCGATTTTAATTGGATTTAGAGTTATCCGGGGAGGATCAGAAGTTTGTGGTAAACATGTAGTATTTTGTTATAAACCTAAAATCTTAACCCATTCGCTACCAGAGCCCTGATGTTTATTATTTTAAATATGATACTAATCGTCATTAATTTTTGTGGGATAGATTTATACTTGGAATAAGTGAAATTAGCATAAATATCCTTACCTAGTGTTCATTATTATAAACCGATAATTAACACCACCCGTGTCACATATTTGTGATACCGGACTCAGGTAAGGAAATCGTAGCGAAAGGGTTAAGCGTTTCCAAACAAGACGTCCATTTGTGATCCTTCCTCGGTTAACCCGAGTCTATCGTGAATCACGATAGCCAGTTATAATTTACTAACGAATGTCCCCTTTTTCGATGACCGCAGGTCTACTGTATCCAGAAAGAGTCTGACGGTAGCAACCCCAGGCAAGAAAGGAAACTCAGGAGTGGCTCAGGTGGACAGCAGCTCGGACGGTAATGCGGGTGTTGTCTCCCCTCGTCAACTACCTTTGATTCCTTCTCCTTTACCACAACCCCCCACCCCACTCGCAGGCCAGGGTAGGCTGCTCGAAGAAAAGAACGACCGGATTTCGAAGGAAAAACAAAAGTTCTTTAGGCTGAGCATGTTCAACGCGGATCACAACAAATTAAAGCGGGTGGGGGGCGGTGATAAATGTAGACCCTCGCAAAACGTTAGTCCTAGGTCGACGCGGGGTAACGCGAATTTGAAGAAAGTCGTGCCTAGTAAAAGTGTACCACTGTCTAGTAGTAGCAGCAGCAGTAGCAGCGAGGCTAGTGAGAGCGACAGTTCCGACGGGAGTGATAGTACGGACGATGAGGAGGATGAGGGGGAGGGTGAGGAGGAGGAAGAGGAAGAGGGTAATAGTTCGAGCGAATCCAGCGGCTCGTCTTCCTCGGAAGAGAGCCGGGAGGAGCAGAACGAGACACCGAAACCAAAGGGCCCCTTCTCTTGTGATCTTAGCGAGGATAAGCCTTGGGGCTTCGCAGCGGCCGCTGCAAAGTTGAACACGGAATCTCCTTTCTTTAGCAATATCAACAACACCTTCGGCGCGCCTTTACCGAAACTCGACGTAAGCAATACACCGACCTTCGGTATTCATATACAGCCTGCCGCTAATCTGGACGGCAAAAAGAAGCAGAAAAACGCGAACGCTTTCGCGAGCATGGATAATAGTAAAATAAAGCCTGGAGCGGGTCAGCTGAAAAGCCTCTACGACGGTCTAAGTCATTTCTTTTCAGCTCCCAGTAACAGTAGAGCGAGGACCGGTGCACCGGCACCGAATTACGCGCCCGACAGAAGGAAAAGGTCCAGCACTGCCACAGACGACGGGAATAAAGCGAACAAACTTCCGAAAACTAGTGGTAGCGTTAGCACCGGTCAAAGAGGCAAACGAGAAGAGTCGCCTCCCGCGAATAACAAGTCGAAAGAACGGAGAAAACTCGATGAGGACAATGAGGAGATCGTTGCGAGAACTCCGAGACCCGGTATTTTTATACCTTCCGACGAAAGCCTCTTCGGGAACGTGAACAACAACGAGAAACCACAGAAAATGACACCCTCGAATCTGGTAAAGACCGCGGTGAACAGTAAAAGGCACGAGCACGAAAGAAGGAAATTAATGAAGGACGATACGTCTTTAGTAAAGTGCGCTGCCACCGCGGACCCGTCCTCACCGTCTTCGCCGTCGCCGCCATCTTCGAAGCAAGAGCAACAACAACACTCGCGAAAAAGAGAAAAGAACGCGGAGGCGGCAGCTCAGTCACGCCACCCTGCGCCCGCTACTCCGAAATCCGGCCTGTGCTCCGAATCCGTCAAATCTAATCCCAACCTTAAACCTAATCCACGAGCCTGTACTAGCGCCATCACCACCAACACCACCACGACACCCCGCGCGACACCCTGCTCCACCAGGAAGGGTAAGAGTCTACCCCGTCCGTTCACAACTCCTAACCTCGATGATGCACCCAAGTCGCAATGAAGACTTCCCTCTAATCTAATCCTCGCTCACCACCACGTGGATGTGTTGGCGGTGTGGTGTGGTATGATGTGTGTGTACACGTGCGTCCGATGAGCGTAGCTTCTTTCAACGTAACACACGAACACTCGGGGCTCTATAGCTTTTCTTTTTTATTTCTTCGCATATATATATACATATATATATTTATATATAGATATATGTATAATATATACATGTACATACGTACCCGCATCGTAGACTCACACCGATTTCGTGTTTATCGTTTCACCGTTCTATGGAGGTCCATTCTCCATAGTTCTTTTTTAACAGTGCGTTTCCCTAACATTTGGTGTAAAATTAATGGAAGCTTGTTATATGTATAATAACATTGTTCTTTGGAAAAGAAAGGACACTTAAGTAGCGTGCTCAAATTTTATATTCGTCTCCATTTCTTTTACACTATATTTGTAATCACTGTGTTGCATGTTTTTAATATTATTATTCGGGACTGACACATAACGATGACTCGTCTCCGAGAAGATGCACTACGCGATTAGCTGCATGCATAAGTGTACGCGGTAACACGTGCAACTTCCGCGGAATTATATGATACTTCATTGTTTGATAATACATTTTAAAAGATTTTGAACAAAGTTATATATAAATTTCTTATATAATGTTTTATTACAAATAGTATGGTATCATATAAGACGTGCTGTTATCCTTTGTATAAATTGATGCTTCATCGAACCATATCAGAGCTCCACCTTCGATCCTTTATCCCTATATCCTGGCAAATATGGAAGTAACAATACTGAACAGATTTCAGGGCGAAGAAATACTGTATTTGGTGGCATATCTCACTCAGCCGCCTTCTTAAATCGCTCAAACTGAAGCCTACCTGCTGCTGCTGACTTTAAGCAGGCACTGTTGCTGTAACTCACCGATCCAAGTTGTAAAATTATCCTTGCAATATAAAAGCCAAATCTAATACTCTGCCAACACATCCCATAAAAACCTACCTAAAAGCTTTGTCGTTAAAAGAAACAAAAAACTACTGACAATATTAACCGTGATTAAATATCATTGTCGCCGCTTTCATTACCGCCTGAGATTCCTAATACCACTGGTCGAACCTCTGCTTGTCGATTGAATCTATTTGACCGATTTATCATTTTTTTTTTTACTAATAAATTTCTCTTCCATTTATTTTCGCAATAGGAAAATATTACATTGTATTTAATATTTGTAAAGATTGCTTTATAGAAAATAATTACTATTTTATTTGTCGTAAAGTATAAAGACGGAAAAAATCGACATAATTGGATACATAATATATACTTCCAACTTTTAGATACATCATTGATCATAACATTACATCGTTGTTTTACATGCTTTTCGTTTTATCTTAGTTATCAAGCCAAGTTCAATAGATCTTTCGTTACAATAATTCCTGTACTGTCCTTGTCTTATGCAAGACATGTTATTTTATGTTCTTTAAAAAGGAATTTTTGATTTGTTTACAGATGAACCGGTTTTGCCCCAAACCTTACCACCCGGTGTGACACAGAAAGATGTAGAACTGTTCAAAGAAGCTCGCGATAGAGCAGCATGCTTGACGGTAACCAATGGTGAAAACGAAGAATCTCTATCTGCTCATCTTACAAGTAGCACAAGCAGCAACAACTCGCGCAATCCAGCAGCCATCGTTTTTGGTCGTTACGAAGTGGAAACGTGGTATTCCAGTCCGTTCCCTCAAGAATACGCAAGATTGCCTAAGTTATTCTTCTGTGAATTTTGCCTGAAATATACAAAAAGTCGTGCCGTGCTAGACAGGCATATGGATAAGTGTCAATGGAGGCATCCACCCGCTACAGAGATTTATAGGTGCAATGGATTGTCCGTTTTCGAGGTATGTACTCTAAATCCAAAATTCCTAAATTCAATCCAATAAATAGAATAATCGTATAATTTGTTGTTACAGATCGATGGTAACGTGAACAAGATCTATTGTCAAAACCTCTGTTTGCTGGCAAAACTATTTTTGGATCACAAGACCCTTTATTACGACGTAGAACCATTTTTGTTTTACGCCGTAACAAAGAATGACAAGTACGGCTGTCATTTGGTCGGATACTTTAGCAAAGAGAAACATTGTCCTGCCCAAAGGTATAACGTCTCTTGCATCATGACGTTGCCGCAATACCAGAGGCAAGGCTTCGGCAGGTTTCTCATTGAATTCAGTTACCTATTATCCAAAGTCGAAGGTATACCTGGTACTCCAGAAAAACCTCTATCTGATCTTGGGCGTGTATCCTATCATTCTTTTTGGAAGAGCGTTGTACTCGAGTACTTGGATGCGCATAGGAACGCGACTGAGATAAGATTAGCGGATATAACAAAGGAAACCGGTGTATCGGCTCACGATATTGCTATGGCGATGCAGTTACTAGGATTCATCAAAACCGTTAACTTGCCTGGAGAGGGGAACTCCAAAGTAGCTGTTGTAGTCGATTGGAGTAAGGTCGACGTACATATGGCGAAAGTACGAAAAAGCTCACGAATCAAACTCGATCCAGATTGTTTGCGATGGATTCCGTTACTCACACAAATACCTAATCCTTATCAAAGCCCAGAGGAAAGTGGCGATACTAGTTCGGAAACTTCACCAACGATAGAACCTAAACCTGTACCAACGATCGTTGAAAAAATACAAAGGGTAAAAATAAAGAAGAAACCACGTGGTAGACGAATAGGACAGAGAAGATCGTCGCCTATAAAGCCAAAGACACCGGTAAGACTTACGCAACAGAAGGACACTTCGAAGGACGGAAAGGAGGGGAAAGAATCTAAAGCAGCGAAGGAATCAAAGTCGATAAGCGATGGCAAGGAAGGGAACGACAGCAAGGGACAAGATCAAGATAACCAAAGTAATCGTATGGACGTGAGAAATGAAAAGAATTCAACGGAAACGGAGAGTAAAGCCATCGTCTCCACACCGCGAAACGCTCGAAGTGGTAACAACTCAAAAAACGTGAATGTTTCACCTGTTTCGAAAGTCACGCCACCCTCAACGATATCGAGGAGAAGAATTCGAGTACCGAAGACACCTGCGGTGGAAACACCAGTAACGACGCCACTCCGAAAACGAAAACATTCCGAAAAGGTCGAAGTCGAAGAGAAGGAGGAGAAATTGGAGGTGAGTTCTAGGAAAAGGACGAGAGAATCGTTGAGGGAAAAAGAGAAGGAGAAAGAACGGGAAAAGGAACGAGATAAGGAGGGCAAAGATAAAGAAAAGTCAAAAGAGAAAGACAAGTCGAAAGATAAGGACACTCCAAAAGACACGCATACGGAAACGAGAAAGACACCGCCGAAAGTAGTAACACCGACACCATCTATCAATCAAAAGCCAGCGAAGAAGCAATGCAAAGTCGACGATATTTTGTTAAAGGTAACCAGTAGGCAAACGAAATGTTTGCAAGCTAAGCAAACGAAAGAGAAAAAGGCGCTGGAGGAGAGTCAGTGTAACGGAAAGGAAGATGCGAGAGAAGTCAAAACATCACCTATATCGAGGCGTGGAAGAGCAAAAGCAGCGGTTGTTGAAACCTTAAAAATGCCACAATTAAAGCCAGAACCACCTGCGAAAGATAGGGCTGAAAGTCCTGTCATACCACCACCATCTTTGTCTCCTCCGCTCGAAGATATTAAAAATGCGTCTTCTCCTAATAATCAATTACTTATTCCGGAATTATTACCTGCGAAAGTGAGTGACACGGAGGACAGTAAACCTGAAGCGTCCGAAGATAACGTTGTTCCGGTTACGACTGAAACGGAAGTTCCATCGGCGAGTCCTGGAGAGTATGAAGGTGGAGACGAGGATGAAGGAGAGGAGGAGGAGGTTCCAGCACCAAGGTCACAATCCGTCGCACAATTTTCGAGCGAACTGGAGAATACGTTGAAGGAGCAGAGCGAGGATTCGGACCAAATTGGTACGAGTGACGATAATCAAGATAAAGAGAAAGTTTGCGAAGTTGAACCGACAAATGTGGAATCCGAAATGCTACCGGCTGTCGAGGAACAAGACGATACTCCGAAAGTACAGGAAAATGATTTGAACGATGTAGAAAAGACTGCTAGTTGTGTGGAGACATCTAAATTGGTACCTGAAGTCTCTTTATTAAATGAAGACGAAGTTAAGAAGTCAGAAGTTTCCACACAAGAAAGAGATACTCCTAAAGAGGAAATGATCTACGAGCCACCACCCAGCGAATTGAAAGACGAGATGACGCAGAGACCAAAGACAGAGACGTCACCTTCCACGCCTACGGAAAAGAAAGAAGCTTTTTCCACTCCGAACGTGGCATCTCCGGAAGTGCAACCACATACGCCACAGGAAAAGGTCGTCTCGATTGCGGAACAACAAGAGACGCTACAGTTACAAAACCAAGTGGAAGAGTTGAAGCAGCATTCACCCGAGAGCGGTAAGACGACGCCTCATTTAGAGAATCCTGGTTCGGTGAAGAGAACGCCGCCCTCGCAACCGGATTTACCTTCCATGGGTGTATACACACCCGATTCCACAACGAACTCGGTACACTCTTTGCATTACGGCCAGTGCGATTTGGACGTCAGTCAGCTTGGTTTAGAATCTCCAACTTCGATAGCTAGCGATTTAGCATCGCAAAACAGCGTGGAGAGGCCACCGAGCGCGTTACCATCGATGCCAGCTGGAACAGTGTCTGTCCCGATATCGGTATCGATGCAAATCACGGCACCGGCTACCTCGGTATCCGTGAACATCCCACCGCAAGTTCAATACGCCGATTGTTCGATGCCACAACATACTCCACCGGCTCACGTCAGCATACACCCGATGCACCAACCTCATACACCGCAATCTCTTCAACAACCACGAACTCCGCAATCCCACACGCCTCAAAGTATACCAACGCAAAGTCCCCAACCATTGCCCCAAAGTCACACGCCACAGCCGCTTCCGCAATCTCACACGCCTCAACCTCTCCCACAATCTCACACGCCTCAGAGTATACCAACTCAGAGTCCCCAACCTATGCCACAAAGTCGTACACCTCAACCTTTGCCGCAATCCCATACCCCACAGCCGATGCAGTTATCGATGGCACAGCAAACGCAGAGTCAGAATATGGCGCATACGCAGTCTCAGACGACGCAGCAACAGCCACCGCAGCAACCATCGGGTCATCAGCAGCAACAGCAGCAGCCTCAACAACAAACGCAATCCCATAGTAACAAGAGGGCCAGTGGTTCTCAAACGACTCACAGGTCTAGATCGGCCCAGCAGAGTAGGTCTCATCGAACGACACCGCCGACGCCGCACACACAGACGTCGCAACACACGACATCGTCGCATACCAGTCACACTACAGTCGCACATTCGACTCATATACCACAGTATCAACAGTCAACGACGATGAGTGTCCCTCCGGTACCGCATCCACATTCTCACACGCATGCCGCACACTCACACAACATGGCTGTGATCTCGCAAGGAAATTACATGGCCGTAGCGTCGCAAGGCTTTCCAACACAAAATACCTACGTGATCCAGCATCGAAGCAGTAGGTCAGGCGCTCCAACCCCGTGCACCACGGCCACGAACTTCTACATACAAACCAGCGCGATGCCACCGCATTCGCATACCCCGGCACCGTCTCTCTCTGGCTCGAGTAATCATCAAACAACGAATTCCTGTAGCTTGGCGAAACTTCAACAACTGACGAACGGCTTAGAGATGATACCACCTACACCACCTCCAGCCATGAACTTGACGCCCCCGCCACCTATACCTCACACCATGACTCCACCGCAAACTTCGAGACAATTACCTACACCGCCGCAGGTACCTCTAGGCTACGCAAAAAACTACTACAACGTGAACACCGTACCACCAGGTACACCAGGACCACCGAGCAGATCGGCATCGAGATCCTCGTCAAACTCGAACATGCCGTCTCTTACTCAACCTTATCCCAGCGAGAGCCTCTATCGACAAACTCTCGATCCTGGCAGCACCTGTCCCCAAATGCAGAGTGCTGCTAGCAGGGTGAGCCCGAACGTTGCATTAAACACGAATCTCATGGCTGCAACGCCATACGGATACCGAGTAGCCCAACCGGCTACCGGCTACATGAATCAAGCGGCACAGCTGGGTGGCTTTATGAACCAAGCGAGCCAATTACCCGTTGGTGTCGTGAACGTACCTGCGCCATACTCTCAGGATCCTCATCAGCAGAATCCAGCTACGGTGTACACGACCTATCACGGTTACATAAACGGGAGTCTCGCGATGCAGCCGTTGAACGGTACCATGAGGCCACGCTAGTCTCGTTGATTCCTTATCTTTTTTAACGATAAACTCCTCTTGCTCCTCATTGTCCTTTCTCGATTTGTTGTCATCGTGCATCACCTCATCATCGTCGCCCGGACGCCAATGGAAAAGTAGTAGTGACTCGTCGTGGCCGATGAATGAACTTATCGGACAAGTGAACGCTCTCTAAGAATAGCAGCCAGGATCTTCCGTATCAATCGGTATCACAATATAACAACCGCGGAGTCCATAATCGAGCGAGCGTACCCCGGATGATCGTACTTCCTCGAATTTGCTTCCAGATTCGTCGTCCCTTGGGCATCCTTCGGCTGGCAGAATACCTTCTCCCACTTCGGATTTTTTGTACAGAATCGCGCCTCTCGGTTATCCGGCGATGTTTTTTATTGCTGCGCTACCTAAGCCTGCGTTTTTTATCTCTACGCTAGAAGTATCTTGGTGGAACACGATTTTAAGTGTGACTGTGCGCGCGCGTGTTGAACAGTAAAGAGTACAAAGTTAGGGTATGGTTGCTCTCGCAAAGGTCGAAGACGAAAAGCAACGTTACTTCGAGTTTTTACGTTGCTGCATCGATTTTCCCATTATTATTATTCTTTTTTTACGACGATCGGCTTGTCATCGTAGAGAAGAAATATAAAGAGCACTCGGTAATAATAGTAATCGTAACGGATACGTGTAGCAGCATCGATAGGATACTTTACTCCCAAAGTGGATTAGTATTTATAAGGTCGTGAAAGTTTGGTGAGGGGGGAAGGAGGGTGGATTCTTCGACTTCACAGACGAATTTTAGTGCAGTATTTTAACGCGTGCGCGTTTGTGATACGACACTTTCGTTCGCTCGTTTGCGAGAGAGCGAGAGAGAATAATCAAGAACGAATCATTCAGTTTCTTCTGAATATTATTGATTAATGGATAAGCGAGGGGTTACCTCCTCCACGATTGACCCCCTTGTCGATAACTGCGATTTAATCGATTAATTATTATTGTCATCTCGGGATAATCGGTTAAAGAGAAAGAAACGCAAAAATAGGGAAAAGATGTGAGGTCCCTCGATTCCTTTTCGAATAATGAAAAGAAAGAAAGAAATTGAAGCGAATAAATATTTTTTAGCAAGGGTATCATCACCCTCCCGAAATCGCAACAGTGTTATGTTTCGTGTATCATAGTATGTATATATATATAAACGAAACGATATATATACATATATATAAATACTTACAAAATAATATTCTGTTTGATATTATCGATTGTTGAACATTGTTGTTTACGTTTTCTTCGGGGCACGCTGTACTTTACATGTATTATATAAAACTACTTATCGCTATGATAATTCTATTATCAGAAAAAATTATTCTATCATTATCGTCATCGTCATCGTTATCATCGTCATTTATAAAGATCATCCTCATCTTCGACATTGTCAATCATTATCATCGTCATCGTCATTATTCTCATAATCGTTATCGTCATCGTCATCACAGTTTTTACTATTATCGTTGTCGCGTCATCGCTATCATGTTTACTATTATTATTATTATTAATTATTATTATTATTATTATTATTTTTATTAATATAATATTATCGCTACTATTACTACACAAGCCGAATATACATAATTATATTTTACTCATCCCGCACATTCACGCGTTTGTTCGCTTATCTATCGTTCGGCATCGTGCGTAACATTTTTATTATTATTATTATTATTATTACTATTATTATTATTATTATTATTATTATTATTATTATTATTATTCAGTACCGCGAGAGGGGCATACTAGTTTCGGAGAAAAGAAAAAAAAGTGAGAGAGAGAGAGAGAAAGAAAGTGAGAAGCAGAAAAAATGGTTTATGACTGCACGATTGGTTCTTCCACGAAGCGTTGCGAGATTAGCGAAAATTATTTTTTGTATTGAAAAACGCGCGAGGTGACCATCGTCGACGATCTCCGGTTACCATGCGAGAAAATGGCATATATGGTGCTCGTTCGTGTAACTTTAAATTGAAATTACCCTCCTCCCCCCTTCCTCGTGTACAACGCTTCGCGGAACGGCCGCAGACAAAATAATAATATATATATTTATGGTACGCGTTCGAATTTAATTTTTTCAGACGAGAAGAATTAAGAAATAAAAAAAAAGAAGAGACCGCGCGAGGTACGAGTCGCGCCTAGTTTTTAGAGCATAACTCGTAAGCGATAAGGAAGGTCATTAATAGTGTAAAAATACATCAATATTTATTGTACATAGATCTAAAAAATACTAACAAATAAAAAAGAAATCAAAAAATATAAAAACAGTGGAGTCACTGCGTGTATCGAACGATACATATATATTTCTGTATTTGGTGTGCGCGAGTGCGTGCTGCACGGTTTACATTTCATTTTATTCTTTATCTTCACTAAACGTTTCTTCTAAATTTTCGACGGAATGCATCCATACGATTTTATTACTTCAATCTAAACAAAAAATAGATCTTTTTTTTAAATAATATATCATGACTAACCGGGATTGTTTAAAGAATTTTATTGATTCAAGTACAAAGGAACATACACGAGAAAGACAGTAAATAAATGTTTTCATTTAAGCGCACTTCGCGGTTGGATATTTGCGTTTTCGTCTTCTTTCTTCCCGTCGTTTCTTTTCGGCGTTTGCCAAATCGATATATTTCTTTCTTTGCTCCGTTGACATGCGCGTCCATAATTTTCCCGCTGCTCGTGCTATCACGGTCACGTGCTCGTCCGGCTTTTTACTGCGCAGACGCAGAAAAAATATGATAAAGGGATTGGTGGAACGGTGCCCAGCTAAATCCTTCGTCAAAGGCCGCGAATTTTGAGCGATTTCCTTCGCGTTTCCCGAACGTTTTGTCTTTCCATTGCGAGAACCTGTGCTACGCAAAGTAAAAACTGAGAAGTATGCTTCTGCATGTTATGTCGTTCTTCGTTTATTTCGTACGGAAGATGATTTCGTTTATTTTTAAAGACATTTTTTTTCAAACTGGGGCACGTGAAAAATAAATATATTCAATTATAACAAAGATTTGTTGAACATTTTATTATTATCTTTCGAGTGATCGTTGTAACGAGTAGTGTTGGTAACTACAGTAATCAACGTCAACGGAACTAACCTAAATCGTTATGAAGATCAGAAACGATATAGAAATTATCTTACCTGTTGTCGTTAACTTTCTGATCGTTCCGCGGTTTACATGGCTGCGTGGAGTTTCTGTTTCCCATTCTCCACGTTATTTTCCTTTACTTTATGCGATCGTATCGTATCAAATCATTGCATTACTTGAAAATTTATATTCCTCCGAAAATTATGGAGTTTCATGTAAGAACGTTAGCAAATTAACCAATTTTTTTTTTACTATCAAATTTTCACTTGTTTCATATAGAGAAAGTCATCGAGTTAGAAATTATAGAACTACCTCCATGTCGACAAATAAGGACGTATGTATACGTACTGAATGTAACGGTTTTATTTCAAATACAAAAAAATATTTTTTATACCTTCGAAAATTAAATTATGTACAATAATGATACATATGATAAACTAAAACAAAAATTAAATGAAGCAATTAAATTACAATTCTCCGCCTGCCTGAGCAGCCCTTTTAGGTTTCTTTTTTTGACTCCATTTATCTCCACAATAGCAAGCTTCTTTTTGAGCATCTATGTAACTTTTGCACCCTAATGCCGTAGTACCCGTGTATAACATTTTTGCAGCCGCTTTGCAGGTATTCACGATCGTCACACCAGAATTTTGATAACTTTCACAATATTTATATAAACATCTTTTAAATTCTAAATCGCATTTCTCTTTATCGGAATTGCAGGTATCGTAACATATGTCGTGCTGATCGCAACATTTCGTCATTTCGGCTAATGGTAAATACTCTTGATTTATCTGTAACACACAAATACGTGTTAAATCATATGAAAGAATAAATCATCAAATAGTTATACTAACTTCTATTCCTAAAGAGCCACATCCATTGCTCTGGGGTTTGTGATTCCAATTCGGTTTCGGTGTAATGTCTGTAAATACAAATAATCGCGCCATTTTATGTACTGTACGTATACCTTTACGACGACCAATCAGCGTGGCCGAGTATATAAACTCGAACCAATCAAATTTCATTGATCATGCGTATCACATTTACGATGTATTTCGATTACTTTTCTGTAACCTAATGCACTGTGTATATATATATGCAGTATTCATAATTTTATTTTATTCTCATTAAGTAGTTTATTATATTTTAATAAATAATCGATGAACGAATACGATTTGCAAAGTGATAAAAAATGATGCAACCGTTATATTTTTTAACGTTGCAATCAATCTGTCATTCGACCAATGATACGACAGCGATAAATTCAATATAAAAGAGCTTAAGTAGGCGAAAACGCGACATTATAGAGGAATAATATTCAAGGGAATGAATTCTTACCTTCGGGACAACGGTAAACGCAATTTTCTTCAACCGCGGCATCGAACACTTCGTGTATGTCCTTGATCTTTCTAGCTACGGTTATGGCGTTCTCAAAAAAATCTTGAAATACCGATTCAGCTGTTAATACGGCGTCTCGTAGATTTCCCAGCAGGCCTGCACCATAACCAGACCACGCGTAGGCGAGAAACGTCAAAACGTATATGAGTATCTTTCGATATTGCGAAAAATCCATCTTACTTCGTTTTGTCGTGAAAATACACGTCGAATACGCGATTTCCGTTGATACACGTATTTGTGGATATTTTTAGGTGAATTGGCTCATCCAAGTAAAATCTACGCTGGTAGATACACGTGGTGGTTGGAGACGCGTAGACCGCTGAACATTGCACTTCTTGGCATATGTCGTATAGGTGGAATAGGTTCATATGCATGTAAGCGATATGTATAATCAACTCGATCTTAATTTCGAGCCATTAGTTTACTTCGCCGTTCCATTCACTTTAGTAGAAAAAAAGGGATCTACTCTTATCTTTTTGTTTGTTGATAGAAGTGATTGATTGGTATTGTCTTTGAATATTATAATTTTGCTTAAGACTTATAGGAAGTTTTAAATTATGTTATGTTATTAAATATATGTTGTGGAAAGCTTTATGGTAAAAAAAGTAATCGTGTCGTTTATAAAGAACAAGTACCTGTCTAATTTGTTAAATAAAAACATTTAATAAAATTGTTATTACATGTAGAATTGAATTTTTATTCTTATGCAACCAAGTCTAGAATAGAAGATATAAGCATGATAAACATAGGTGCGCCATATACAGATATCAGTTAGATGTATCAGAGCTGTGAATTATAATTTCTTTTGCAATTCACCGCTATCGTAAAGCTTCTTTATGTCGGTACCTCCACCAAGGCAATCTCCTTTAACAAATACCCTAGGAACTGTCCTAGCTCCTGTCATTTGACCTAGTACAGTTTGAATGTCTTCGCCGTCATCCCTTTCATCCAATTCAATTGCAGTATATTTTTGTTTCAATGAGTCGAATACCTATTAAAGGTATACATATATTAATGTATTGTAGAAATTAGAGGAGCACAAAGTGTACCTGTTTTGCCATTTTGCAATATGGGCAACGACTCTTGGAGAATATAACGACTTGATCTGAAGAGATCAATTGGGTGACTAAATCTTCTGTGGCATCCATTATAGCCTTCTTTGAACTGGAAACTGAACCCATTGAATTGAGCTAGAGATTAGTTATCCAAATATATTTATCAAAATGCCAGTTTTGATAAATTAATGGGATTAGTTTAAAGTAAATTTCATCCTGCAGTTATTATTTCAATACTTGACTTACAATCATCTTTGTAGGCAATAAAATTTGGATTTTGTTCGCTAGGTAAATCTCCTATGGTACCGATTAAAGCTACAGACAGTTTATAAAAGCTAGTGCGCAGTGTATTTTTAAAAAAAGAATGCATGATTGCTGTTAGGTTATCACGAAACACAATTACAGATTTTTCTGTTGCATGTATAATTCTAAATAATTAATAAACAGTAAATCTATCTAAAAAAAAAACTTTACATGGCAAAGACCACACCTAAAATCCATAGGACTTTTAAAAAGATAAGACTTTGTTTTTCTTTTATAATTTAAGATTGTATGATTCAGTTTTTATTTTTTAAACATTTTTCAATAACAAAAGTATATCTACAATGTAACATATGGATAATAAATTCATAATTTTCCTGATTAGCATTGAACAAAATATGCAAGAAGTTCTAGGTGCAGTGATATGTGTACCCGTTTCGCTTTTGTTATTTCATATATCATGCATTCCATCCTAATGTAGAGCATAAAGCGTCTATCATTATTCAGTCTGATATATATGTAAATAAACAAATTAATTTTATTAAACCATAAAATACAAATTTACCGTTTATTCGTTAATATTTCTGCCAAATATCGTAGGACGTCACCAAATTTTCTCGAATACGATCGATTAAATGATTTCTATCATTTACTGCAGTCCAGCAAATGGAAATAATCAGAATGAGTAGGAACAAATTTGTTCGATTACGATACACAATCTTGTCTTGTCTTGTGAATCATACATTTCCTGTAACTTGTTCTGTACCAACCAATGAAATTAAAATATATATCGGCGATAAGTGAATGCCGCAGAACCACAGACGAGGTATAAGGATAGACTTATCATCTTATGGGACTTCGTGTCCCATGTACTGAAATACCGATCGTGCAAAACAACAGACGTTTATTTACGCCCTCTACCATATGGAGCGGTGAATTTCGGAATCATATTCGACCCAATAATCGAAGTTGGTAACATCAATAGATCTGTTGCGATAAAGGACGAGAATCTCATCCCCCCTGGAAAATAATCCATACTTCGACACTTAAAATATTAATTTCTCATCATTGCGTAACGATATCGAAAAACGGACAACGGGACAGTATTCTGCATGCTTTCTTCTTTCTAAATCTTGGTTCATACATCAGGAGTTTTGTCAAAAAATCGATGCATCTCGAATTTGCCCGATCAAATACTCGTTCGAAAGAGTAAAGTCTCCTCTTTACGAATATGCAAGTCGCGTTTCGATAGGATGGCTGGTTCAAAAGATACAGCAGTTTAAAGCTTGAAAATGACCCATACTCCGACACTTAAAAGATTAATTTCTCATCATTGCTTAACGATATCGAAAAACGGACAACGGAACATTATTCTGCATGCTTTTATCTTTAAAATGAGCCATTAAACATTGAAATCGGCGGTGGTGACCATTTTGACAAAAATCATGATGCATAGGTCAGGATTTTTGTCAAAAATCGAAGTATCTCGAATTTGCCCGATCAAATACTCGTTCGAAAGAGGAAAGTCTCTTCTTTACGAATATGCAAGTCGCGTTTCGATAGGATGACTGGTTAAAAAGTTACAGCGATTTTAAGCTCGAAAACGACCCATACTCCGACACTTAAAATATTAATTTCTCATCACTGCTTAACGATATCGAAAAACGGACAACGGGACAGTATTCTGCATGCTTTCTTCTTTAAAATGAGCCATTAAACATTGAAATCTGCGGTGGTGACCATTTTGGCAAAAATCATGATGCATACATCAGGATTTTTGTTAAAAATCAATCACTATCTGCAATGAAGCTACCGCGAAAAACGATTTTCTTTTTAATTCCTACCGATTCGGTAGCGCTGTTGCCTTTTTTCCATTCTAAATCGATATTGTCGCATGCGACACTAAAATGGTAATGGGGCTACGTAGCCCCAAAACCGTGGGACAAAAATTTACATTGCATGATACGTCTATCCTATACCTCGTCTGTGGCAGAACCACCACACGTCATACGTTCAAAGCTCGGTACCCATCCCTCGGTGTGAGGTCGCACTCGCATTTATTCGTATCGATCGACTGACTTCAAATCACGTATTTTATTTTATCATATTTAATTATGGAATAAGATTTTATTATATTACTGAAATTATACGACCTTCCAAATCTTTCTAATCAAAACTGTTGAAGATATAACGTTTTTGTAAGACGTTAAAAAAACTGACAGGAATTTGTTTTTTGATAGTTCAATAGTAGAACGATCGGTAAGACAGAGATCGTGCACGATGACGAAGAAAATGTTCCATCTTCTAGTACTCTCAGATCGATGGCTATCGTGTTGGAAGTGTTCTGCGCTCCTGACACTTGACGTTACGAATTATTGAGTTACTTGTAAGGATTCTTAAATACAAACATGGTGTAAAGGAAAGAAACGACGAAGAAGATGGGCTGGCTCACGAAACCGTTCTGCCCGAGAGGCGGCCTTTATGTTGTCGAAAGCGAGGTCTGCCTCCTGGTGACAGCAATGCGACGAGGTACCCGCTGGTCCTCGCATTCTCATCAGGTTAGAACCTTCCTCGTCAGCTATTTATTTTCAGAAGCAATGAGTATAATTAAAGAATGCTTAATTGAGAAAATAAATCGATCTGCAATGTTGTTTATTTTTATTAATTACGTTATGTGTATACACGTCAGTAATTTTCTAATCAAACAGGTTGTGATATCAGTATGGCAGGTGGTTCCAAATCAGCAGGTTTAAATTCATTGTAGTAAAGAAATAGGTGTTGATAGTTTATTGTTTCAAGTTGCATTTTGATATAATTAATGTTGTACATTGGATGTATCTTACCTGGTATTGCGATACTTTTTTTATTATTAAGGACGATGACCAGGATGCTCTTGTGAAAGGCTTGTCAACATTAAAAGAAGCATTAAACGAAGTGGAACATTTGTCTCAACTAGAACCTAATGTATTTTGGCCTCCATTTCTTGAAATTATACGTTCTGAAGAAACTACAGGACCTGTCACCAGTCTTGCTTTGTCTGCCGTTAATAAATTTATATCCTATGGCTTTATTGGTAGATATCATTTTGATTTCTTTTTATGATTGTTCTTGTCATGTTGGGGAAATTTCATAAATTTTATTTAATTTATCAGATACTTCTCATCCGGCAGTAGCAACGTGCGTAGAAGCTATAGCAGATGCTGTTACTCATGCTAGATTTCTAGGTACGGATGCATCGGGAGATGGAGTTGTTCTTATGAAGATACTACAAGTCTTAAAAGCTCTTATGTTATCACCAGCTGGGTATAATTTATCAAATGAAAGTATTTGTGAAATAATGCTCAGCTGTTTTAGATTATGTTTTGAGACACGTTTGAGCGGTATGTACTCATTCAAATTATAAGTACATGCATACCTTATAAAATATGTAACATCTTTAAATGAATACATGTTGCATTCTTAGAACTTTTAAGAAGAACCGCGGAGCACTGTTTAAGAGACATGGTACAGCATCTTTTTATGAGGTTACCACATTTTGTTGATGACACAAGAGTTTTATTGAGCATGAAGGTATGTTATACAGTTTGCTTAAGATTTCCAGGTATATGATTGTGTTTTATTTTTTTATTTTTTGTAGAAAATGAGAACAAACAGTATGGAAAATACACGTCCTAAAAATAGAAAAAATAAAGTACATTCAAAGCCCAAAGTCATACCAAATGCAGATGATGTGGAAGATAATGAAACAAGTAGTCTCTTAAATTCAAGTGATAAAGCAAGACCGGAGCATTTGGCAATATCACCTGTTACTTCAGGAGGAAAAATTGTAGACATGCAAGGCTCTTTGGATCATGGAACATCACCTGATAAGATAAAAGATGAGAAGAATGATAATAAAGAAAATGATAGTAAAACTGACAGTAATAAAGAAGAAAGTACTACAGAAGAAGTTTCTGATGAAAAGAAACAAGAAAATTCTTTGAATGATCTAACGCAAAAAGAAGTTAATGGTGAGGTAGAAAAAACTGATAGTTGTAATGAATTGCCAAAGGATCAGAACTCCCATGTAGAATTAAAAATTATGGAAAAGGAAGATGTAGTATGTGAGACAGGTGTACCAGAAGTGTCTGATCATTCTCTTAAACAAAGTGTGGCAGATAGTCAAGGTAATAGAAACAGGCTTGATCTAAATGATCTTGTAAATGCAAGTCATATCGATATCATATTTTTATTTTCTTATAGACACACGATCGGTAGACGAAGAAAGAAGTATCGATTCTATGCAGTCGCCAGTTGGTAGTGTAGAAGACTTATCCACGGATGACAGTATCAAGAATACATCTAAAACATCTAAACTGAAAGAACCTGAACAAATGGAGGAATATATCAATACTCAAGGAGTTCGTTTTATGCCGCTTCAGCAGTTAGCACCGTATGGTGCTTTGTGCATACGAGAGTTATTCAGATTTTTGGTCTCTTTATGTAGTCCCCTTGATAAGCAAAATAGCGAAGTTATGATTCATTTGAGTCTCAATTTACTGCAAGTAGCATTGGAAATTGCAGCAAATGCTCTTTCTAATTTTCCATCTTTATTATCATTGGTCAAGGATGATCTATGTCGGAATCTTATTTTGGTAAAAATAAAAAGAAATGCAATCAAATTTATATTTTGGAGATGGTAATGCAACAATTCTTTGTTTTTAACAGCTTCTTGGAACTGAGAGATTATCAATTCTTGCAGCAGACTTACAAGTAGCTTTTTTGTTATTTGAATCACAAAGAGAGCATCTAAAATTTCAAATGGAGCACTACTTAATCAAGTTGATGGAATTAGTGAGTTCAGACTCTAATAAGATATCGTACGAACAACGTGAATTAGCACTTGGTAAATATTTATTGAATTTTCTATTAGATTTCTTTTCTTTATACGCTTCAATGGCTTTTTTTCATTGATTGTAGAAGCTATTGTAAGATTATGGAGGATACCAGGGTTACCAGCAGAATTATATTTGAATTACGACTGTGGGTTATATTCAACAAATCTGTATGAAGAACTAATGAAATTGCTTTCCAAGGTACATTAATATTAATAATGTACAAAAATTTTGAAATTTTGAAATCATTGATTAAACTTTGCATTCTATTTTCAACATTTATGTAGAACGCCTCTGCTCTTATGGGTAACATGCATAGTATGCAATTTATTTCTTTGGATGCAATATTTATGCTTATTTCTGGTATGGAAATGAGATGTAAAGACTCCAAAGAACCATGCAAATATCATAAGAATAAAACCTTACAAAATCTTCCAACTCGAGAAGAATTACATTCTATAAAAACAAATAAACGGGTGTGTACTTCAGTTTTTGTTGCATAAAATTAACAAATAAGTAATAAATAAATAATGTATTTATATTTTTAGTGGATGATAATAGGGACGGAAAAGTTCAATGAGAATCCTAGAGAAGGAATTGCTAAGCTCACAGAGCATGGACTTTTGGGTGGTAGTCCAGGACATCCGGATCCAGAAAAAGTTGCAAAGCTTTTAAGAGAAAATCCTGGGCTTGATAAAAAAGCTATTGGCGAATATATAAGCAAAAAAGAGAATAAGAATGTTCTCAATTGCTTTGTTCATAATTTTGATCTAAGGAACACACGGATCGATCAAGCTCTAAGACTTTATTTGGAGTCTTTCAGATTACCTGGCGAAGCTCCGCTTATATCTCTTTTGCTTGAGAAGTTTGCCGAACACTGGCATGTACGTATATAATACGATAAAATTAATTATTTCAAGTTGCATGTCATGACATATGATTATTACAAATAATCAAAGATTGAATTATTTGCATTTGTTGTTATAGGATAGTAACGGCAGGCCATTTGTGTCGGCAGATGCGGCTTTTACTTTAGCATATGCAGTAATTATGTTAAATGTTGACCAACACAACTATAATGTCAAAAGACAAAATAATCCCATGACTCCGGAAGGATTCAAGAGAAACTTAAAACAAGTCAATGGTGGTGGCGACTTTGATCAAGATATGTTAGATGAAATATATACTTCTATAAAGTAAGCATTTTTATACGCTTTCATGCGTGTTTTAACAATACGTTGACTATTTTAATTGATAAATGATTCGTTAGGGGTGAAGAAATTGTGATGCCAGCAGAACAAACCGGTTTAGTTAAAGATAATTATTTATGGAAAGTATTACTGCGTAGAGGCGCAGGACCTGAAAGTGTATATCTAAAAGTTGAGAAGGCTAGTGAAATCGTCGATCAAGAATTAGCAGAGCATGCGTGGGCTCCGATTATAAGTGCTCTATGTAGAGCGTACGACAAAGCACCGGATAGAGCTCTGCAACGTAAAGTAGCTCAAACATTTCTTAGGTAAGTTCAACATTTATCTCTTATCTTCTATCTTTATATGAACAACAAAAGGAGGAGACATTGACTTCTGTTAATTCTAGCTGTGCTACGATAAGCGCTCATTACAGCATGAGTAGTGATTTAGACACGCTCGTGGTCAGTCTCTGCAAATTTACGGGACTGGCAATAGGTGCCGAACCTGAACAAGTCGTTCTCCACATAGGAGGTAGTGGGAAATGTCAATTAGCTGCACGTACGTTCTTCAAAATCACGCATCTGCACGGAAATGCATTGAGAGCGTCGTGGAAAAATGTTGTCGATTGCTTACAAGCATTGTACAAGGCAAGATTATTACCAAAGAATCTTACGGAAGGAGAAGACTTCATAGATCCGTCTGGTAAAGTGTCTCTGATTCGAGAATCAACGACACCTAAACAACCACCGGTCGATCAAGGGATATTATCCAGCTTGTATTCGTACATCGCGTTAGACACTTCTCGAATGTCTCATCCAGCGGAAGCGACTGCGCGTAAAAAAGCTACCGAATTCATAGCTAATTGCAATTTGAAACAAATTTTAGAAGAAAGTAAATTCTTACAGGTAAGTAATAAAAAAAAAAATTTAGAAAGAATTTCATCATGGTTATCACAATCTTTCAATTTTTAGGTAGAGTCTCTCCGTTCTCTTATCGGTGCACTCGTATCAGTAAATTCAACCGAGGAGGATATTTCTGTTTTTCTATTAGAATTACTACTAGAAGTAACCATTCAAAATCGGGATAGAGTCATGTCCATCTGGCCGATAGTGCAAGCTCACTTGGACGGTCTATTGACCACGAGCGCTAGAGAAAATCATCCGTATCTTTTAGAAAGAGTAACGGTGGGTATGCTGAGATTGGCAATCAGATTGTTACGCGGAGAAGAATTTGCGTACGCGGTTTTACCGCCTTTGCTACCTCTGACGCATCTACCTTCCGCCACGTGCCCGCCTTTAGCAAGACAGATCGCTTATGGATTATTTGAGTTAGTAAAAACTGGTGCAGCTAATATTCACAATACGGAAGATTGGAGAGTCGTTTTTAGCTTGCTGGAATGCGCTGGGGCTGGTGCTTTGTCACCAAAGCAGACAAACACCGTAATAGACGAAGCAGCGAACAACAGAGGATCCGTCCTCGATCCTAGACCTATCAGTCCTATACCAGAGTGGGTACTTGTCTCGCCAACGGGAACAGAAGCACCACTTCCGGTCGCTGCTGACACGATAGTTCTAGATCGAGATCTACAACCTCACGATCCTGCTGCTCTGATCAAGTGTTGCGGAAGTTTGACATTCCTAGTTCGAGACGTGGCACATGTAACCCCATTCAACTTCGAGATGTGCGTTCGTTGTATAAGAACCTTCGCAGAGGCTGTCCTTCAATGTGCTGGGAAACGTACCAGAGTACACAGCTGTTCCGAGGAACCACCTGGTTATCAACAATGTCCCATACAGCTTTTAGATTTGATGCACACGTTACACACGAGGACTGCTCAAGTCTTTCGATGGTGGGCCGAAGAAGGTGCTACCACGGAAGGAGTTTCTCTTTGGCCTCAAGCTTGGAGGCCTCTCTTGCAAGGAATCGCACGCTTATGTTGCGACGCTCGCAGACCAGTCCGTACCGCGGCTATTACGTATCTTCAAAGTACATTACTCGCTCATGATTTAGCTCAACTGACGGCCGTCGAGTGGTCCCAATGTTTCGAACAGGTTCTGTTCCCTTTGTTAGCTCAGTTACTCGGACCCATAGCGACCAACGATCCTATCGGTGTGGAAGAGGCAAGAGTTAGAGCAGCTATGCTCTTATCGAAGGTGTTCCTTCATCATCTGACACCATTGTTAACTCTCCCAGGATTTCTTCCTCTTTGGTTGACGGTACTTGATTTATTACGTGCTTACATGCACGCGGATAATAGCGAGCTCCTCTTCGAAGCGATACCCGAATCCTTGAAAAACATGCTCTTGGTGATGTCCTCCGCTAACGTCTTGGCACCAACCTCCAATTTGTGGGCTCCTACATGGAGAACGATCGATGGATTTTTACCAACGTTAAAGGCAGAATTGTTCCCTGAGCCACCTCCTCCACCGCCACCACCGCAGACACAACAACAGATTCCACAAGTTATTAGCCTAGTCGGTCAAGAACAGCAACAACCTTCCTTCCCCAAAGCCGTTGCTCCTAAACCAGAGAGTCCGCCACCTTCGCAGGGAGAAAATCCTTCTCAAATATCAGAAGTCAAATCTACTACCGTGTCCGAACTCGAGAGTGGAATTTCACGAACCGGTGGAATCCCAATTCCAATTTCTTTACCTCCTCTTGCATTCGAAAGCAAAGAAACGCAACAAGTGATCACGTTGGTTAACCAACCGCCGCCAAGCGTATCCAGTCCGGTCGCGGTGCAACCAGCCGCTCAACGTGTTTTTGACATCTGTCAAATAGTCTCGCAAAAAGGGGAAACTGTCGAACAACAGCAAAAGACGCAAACTGGCGTAACGCCTTGGCAGGAAGGCGATGTCGTTCACACGACCAAATGGATAGAACAGGAACTTTACGATGAATGCACCAAAAAACGATTTACACCAAAGTACGAGAAGTGGATGCAGGGAGACGAATGTTCGATAGAAGATCCTTGCACCCAGCCGTTTATTTACAAACAGAATCAGGAGTATCAACATATGGCAACAGTGAATCCGTCGCATTGTGCCGAGACATCCGAGGTGAATCAATGTCTTGTGTCGTAGCAATAAGAGTGACAAATTACGGAGTGTCGATTGATTCTGTCAAATATGGCTTGGCTTTTATCGCGACTCGAGACCAGACGCGTTTATTAACCTTTCGCACTCGAACTTTTTCTCGGCTTTCAGCAGCTCAGACTTTTTTGGTCTAAATAATTGAAACCACAGGCAGCTAAAGTTTAACTGTAAATTCAAACAATTTGATATTCGGTGCAAAAGGTTAATGTACTTTTTTTTATAAGTGCCTAAGTATGGTTCGTCACGTCGATAAGCGATTAATACGTGTGCTATCTTTATACCGGTAAGAGTATCAAGATAGCACAAGATACTTAGTTTTTCTACGTAAATCTTTACCGCTATATTTTTATTATTATATAAGCTTTGAGAATCAATAAGACATCCGATTACGTTAGATGTTTTTTAGAGAATGGAAAGATACGTAAGTAGAGAGTGTAATCGAATATTTTATTTCCAGACGACGACAGTTAATACTACAGCGGCGACGATGTTTAATTCTGCAGCGTATTTTAGCGAGGATCCCGCGGCGGACCGTCTGTTCGTCGTAACAAATCCTTGACGACTGTGCATTCGTTATGTATATTGTATTATATAAATATTTCTATAAAGGTAGAGACGATGTTTTACAGAATCAGAAATTTTTAAGTACGACGGATCAGTAGAGAGAGAAACAAAACCGGGTAAAAGTGTAATCGTGTATCTTTGGCTTGTATATTTGGCACAGCGATTATATATATGTATATGTATACATATATATACACGTATATATAATATATTAATATAATAGTGTATCGATACGTATATTATTCTACTCGATTCTCTGTACAATATGTTATTGCCATGCATATTTTATTAGATTTTTCTTTTGAAATATGCGGGTTTCCGTTGATTGTAAATTTTCGATAACCACTCCTAAGTATTATACTAATATAAAATGGTGCAGAACGTAGACATTACATTTCCCGAACATAGATCATCGAACTTCGTGAACATCTTCTTCTCATAGGCGACTCGTACTCGACCGGTTAAGGATTGTTCGTTAATGCCCCCTTCTAACTAAGCAGTACTCGGAAATTATATATTAAAAACCAAAGAAATAAATTCACGCACTTTTAGTCGAGGTATAAAAATATTTTTGTATTGAATCACTTAGACTAGAGGTACTTGGCCATGTTTCATATTGGTTTCTTTTCTTTAACAAACTTTTTCTCGTGCCTGATTTTTCTGAATGCTCAGTGCTCTTTCATTTATTTCGAGTGTTAGACTTAAAAAAATACATCGATGTTATATGCTTATCAATAATAAGTTCTTTTCTTACTTATCTTTAACGTATAACAAGATTATCTTCATTTCAAGCGTATTCGTACGTTCGCATAAATTTCTCACAAAATTCGTCCCTGAGAGTACGAAATTTCTGACTTATTCCATAGCTGATCGGAAAGAATATAGTTCCTTCCTAAAGAATGATAACATCGGCTTGTCGACAAGAATAAAATACATCCATGCATTCCTTTCGCCATTCGAATATTTACATAGAAAATGTTATCAGTAATGCACGGTGGCGCAGAATTTGAAAAAAAATGTTCTTGAAACACACGTACGTAAATATATATATATATCTGTATTCCCAATCGCTGTTACTAACTGCGCCTGCAGTAATAACCCAAAATTTTACATTTTTCGCAGAGATGTTGAGGATGTTCCTTACTTTGATCCGATACGTCTAATCCATCAGGCTGTTCCAATGGTCTCTGAAAGTAACATGGAAATGTAACAAATATGTGTATTAGAAAGAATAATTAGTTAAATAGAAGAATTTAATTTTCGATTAAACGAAAGGTGTAATTTATAAAATTCACGATATTATAATTCATGACTATAATTTATAAAATCACAGTCCCAATTCATTTATAAAAATCTTTAACGTATCTATCGAGGTTTTTCGTTACGAAGAACAGAAAATTTCTTTTGAAAAGAAAAGCGAAAGTCTGTCGTAACATAATCGTTCGCATGAATCCGCTCAAGTATTTCGGTACGGTAGTCGACGAGCCGGAGCACGAGTATGTAACTATAATTAGATTTTGCCCGTTTTCGCGACATATCGTGTCTGCGAGCATAATACTCTGGGAAAAATAACGTGAGAGTATCGTTGCTTGTAAACAATCCTCTATCGCGTTATAGCGTCTAACATCGAAGGGAGACATCGATATTACGAACGGTAATCGTAACAAAGCGAATCGATTATCATTAATAATGACAAAAATTATTTTCAACAATTATAAACAATAAATACATGTTTTAACAATCGCAATAAGAACGATACAACAGAACAATCTCGAAGGGTAAAAATCATCTCATAATAGTATAGTTTTAGTACCTGTTTGTGAGGGTAAACATTAATGTGACACTTCATACATTCTTGACCCATATTAGCCCAACTATTGCCTGACATCCATTTGCGTTTGCACTTTGGACATTTATACTCGCCGAAGCATCTCTTTTTACCTTGGTAGGGCGTAAGACCCTCGCCCTTTGGACGAGCCTAAAGTTTAAAGGAAACAATTATTACATTTGTTGTTCTAAACACCAATGTGTAATACAAAAGACGCTAGTAAAATGTAGTTTTAGCATGTAGTTTTATCATATAAACGATTGATTGATATCTTGAAATATCATGAAAGATAATAACAAAAGTATTACGCCTCGAATTCATCGAATGCCTTTTGAACCGGCACTCGTGACATCATCCACGCCAGAGGACCCGTTTGTTGTCTCAATTAGCGTTCAATTGAACGCCATCTCACGCTGTTACATCAAGGCACGCATGTCGGTTACGAGCTGCCATAAATTTACGTAGACCACACGTACCATTTCTAGCTTTTTCTTAGTTATAATAACAATTCAAATCGTTAGAACGTCTTTTTAATACCTGTGGGCAATCCTTGATATAATGACCCTTTTTGAAGCACAAGTGGCATAAGTACGTGGACGGTGGCCTCTTGCTGGGTTTCCTGTCTAATAGATCGAGTTCCGTAAAATGTTCCGCGAGATCACCGATACTATCAGCAAGACTGGCACCTATCGCTCCAGTAGCATTTAATGTGTTTTGGTGTAGATAGTTTTGCGAGGTTGCCGTTGGATAATTGCTCCAGATCGTGGGCAGAAGCTTTTTCTTAAACACAAATTAATCGTGATCTTTTTAAACTTGTCCCCTAATTCAAGATAGTTTTGTTCAATTAGTCAATTTTTACCTGATCAGATAGCTGTGCCGAGTTCTGATCCGTGATAGCAAGATAAACCCAATTCAACAGGTGTGGCTGATAATGGGCTTGCTGTAACATCTTCTGTCCTTGACTACTAACGCTATTGATGCTCCCCAGGTTAACTTGGGCTGGTTCCTGCAGCTGCAGGTGTTGTACCAGTGGTCTAGGATGGCAGGTAGCCATTATTGGTGTTCCCTTTTTGCAACCTTGAAGAATCTCACCGTTTTGGACTATAACACCGGCTGATCATCGTATTATATATCACTTTTATATAAATTGTCCTAATTTTTTTTCATGGATTCATCTCCACGAATTTGAATGGATCGTTAACACACCGACTCAAAATTTTCCAACGCGTATAGCGTACCATTTAGATCGTCTCTGCGAAATTTTCTTGAATCACGCCCGATCATGCTACTCCCATCGTAACATCAGCAAGCTTATACCGTATTTTTAGAATGTTAGCTCAGTCGTGGTTAGAGAATCGTGAATCTTCATCGAGTTGACGAGAACGAGCCACGATCGACCCTTTGCACTTTGTTCTCTCTTATTTTCTTTCATTGGAGAAAGAATCACATAATACTGTAGAGCCGTCACACGTCGCACCAGTTATCGTTTATTAACTCACAAAACTTTTAACATCAGTCTCCCGTTTTTCTTTTATCCATCACAGTTTCTAGCGAATCCTCAAAGAGGAATCTTCGAGATCGCAATTTGTTTGTCCGGGATTTTGGCTACCTTTTCGTACCGACGACGTCACTGAACGTTATAGATCGAAATGTAGACGCACGAATTATGATTCTCACGAGACTCTTTTGACACTCGACCGGTCGAACGTGACGCTTCGTCTTTGAAAGGCTCCCATTCACAGAGTTTCACTCCCCCAGTCCGTTTTGATACGTTTCAAAGTATTTTATTCGTTCTTTTTCCTCTAGATTCTTCCCCTTCCCGTGAAATTGATGTTCAACTGGTTTAATCGACGAGAGAAAAATGTTCGGCTTGGCACTCTTCTTCCTCTTTGAGAATATGCCACTGTCTTTCTCCGAGCACGCGAACCAGCCGAAAGACGTACTAACGCTCGCACACATCGTCGAGGACCCCCGCCATGTGGTGCATCTATTTCAGTGCTCGTTCTCGACCGCTCACAGACTCACCACAGAGATCCGCCAACGAACGAATTCTCAAAGCGGTGATTCCTTCCTCCTTCTCTTTTTTTCTGTTTCTCGATAAGCTCAAGGTTGTGCGAGTGATATGTATAACAGAGTTAAAAACCTTTTTAAGGCTGTGTTAGTGGAAATTGTCTTTAATTGCAAATCTAAATTGTTTACAAATTTTGTTAAATCCTTTTTTTAAAGAAAATTCTTTCTATTTTCAAAAAGAATAAGACTATCGTAATTTGTATTCATGACGGTATCGACCATGAACGTGGCACGGATCCAACCAATTTTTAATATTTTTAACATTCGTAAGTTGCGGTGTTGATATCTCAGGCACGATTACGTGTCATTGTTGTAGAGTGGGTGAAAGACGAGAGGAAGGAAGGAAGAAAAAAATAAGGAGGAGAAGAAGGAAGAGGAAGGAGAAAAAGAAACATCGAGTTGAAAGCGAGTACTGAAATAGATGCATCACATGTGTACGAGCGAGAGTACGTCTTTGGGTCGCGTGCTAGAAGAAAGTTGTTAACAGACTCTCGAAGGAGCGTGCCAAATTGAAGAAGATCGCGCGATATGCTCGATATCCGCAATTAAAAATTTTTTTTTTACTTTTCAAATGTAATTTTATTAGTGAAATAATTTTTTTTTTTAATTGTATTTGATACAGTCGCCTTATAACTGGACTTTTTAGCTTCTCAACGAGTCATTGATCATTAAAATCGGACTAGGATTACGATCAGGACATCTTTTGGACTATAACCCTTTAACTTTTTCCAGGGGCGTATCCTTAGGACCTCCTTAAATCACGTTCCGTGTTGTAATCCTTGGTCGATTTTAATCATCTATGACTCGTTCGAAAGCTGAAGAATCACGCTATTGGATTATAATTTAATTGTGAAATGTTGCTTATTATTTTAAGGGCAAAATGAATTTTTAGAGAAATCACACGATATACATTTATACTTTTGAGATGACGTTTAATATACCTTAACAAAATACTTTTCTAAGCACAGTAATTCAATTTAAAATATTCAATAACATCTATTTGCACATTGCATAAAAATTCTTAGGAATGAATCAAATATTTTTTGAACGCCCTTTAACGTTCATATAATTTAGGACAATAATTTAATACATTTTTTTTTCTTTTACACAAATTACCGTTAAAGCTAGAGAAAGAAAATATAGTAATATCTATACACACGTGATCACTTACATAATAATATACGTATCGAAGGCAAGCGTAGTTAGCGAACAGTAGTTGTATTACGTCAGGAATGCATTTTTCGCGCGATCGACGCAACGAGAAACGTCGTTAATGACTGCGGAATGATCTTTCTCGATTCAAGACTCTCGACGTCCTCGTGAACGGTTTTATGGATATTGGTTCAACTTCAGCGTTCGGTGGTACATCTTTGTTCGGATCTTGATCGATGTTCTCTTCCTCTTTACCGATTTCTTCGTTCAATCTGTAATATTGTTCCGATTCCTCACAGGGTATCGATTCTTCCGTTCGTGTACATACGAAGGTAGCCTTAAGGAAAAGAATCATTATAATTTTCGTATTAATTTAGTGTAGGGGAGACCAGGGCTAAAAGTCCCAGGGGCAAGTTGTCCCAGTCATAGTTTTGGTATCTTACGATGGAAGGGGAAACGCGTGCATGGTGTAAAAAGTTACAGCAATTTTTTTCTTGAAAACGACCCATACTCCGACACTTAAAAAATTTATTTTTCGACACTCCGCAACGATATCGAAAAACGGACACCGGGACAGTATTCTGCATGCTTTCTTCTTTCTAAATCTTGATTCATACATCAGGATTTTTGTCAAAAAATCGATGCATCTCGAATTTGCCCGATCAAATACTCGTTCGAAAGAGTAAAGTCTCTTCTTTACGAATATGCAAGTCGCGTTTCGATAGGATGACTGGTTAAAAAGTTACAGCAGTTTGAAGCCTGAAAACGACCCATACTCCGACACTTAAAAGATTAATTTCTCATTACTGCTTAACGATATCGAAAAACGGACAACGGCACAGTATTCTACATGCTTTCTTCTTTAAAATGGGACAATAAACATTGAAATAGGCGGTGGTGTCCATTTTCGCAAAAATCATGATGCATACATCAGGATTTTTCCTTGGAAACCTTGGAAAACTTGCCCAATGCAAGCGGAAAGATTTCTATGTATTGCTAAGAAGTTGAAGTTTATGATGGTCCCCAAAAAATTCGAAAATATAAGCTACAGAAATCTGTAGAAACAAAAAACCTAAAATTGGGACAACTAGCCCCGGTCTCCCCTACCTAATAGCAAACTAGTTAAAAAATAAAATCGTGGTACCTGATTGAAAACAGTTTCACCCGGGCAAATGAAACTCCATCTTATAACGTTCCTACTCTGTGGTAAACACACGTGAAATATTTGACAGTCATTTTCAATATCTGCGTAGTACCCATAAATTCTCTCCTTGCAGGAAAACGTGTCTACGATATTCTCTCTAATCAGTGTCGCATTGTCCGGTAACAGCAGGCCGCCTATTTGATTTTGCTATCGGTGATAAAAAGAATCGATGAGTTTACCGAACGTTTTTTTTAATATTTAATAAATCTCGTCTACTACAAACCTTAAACACAGGTGTCGGTCTCTTAGATTTTTGTTGTTGAGGAAGCCCGTATACGGACAAACCGCAGATAATCGCGAGAAACACGTATCGATTCATTTTTTCTTGACTTTTACGAGTATCCCTTTGCACCGATAAAAATGTTAACGCAGTTTTTTATGTTCTTTCTAATATCACAGTGATTTATGGGTTTTCTTTTTATAAAGTTCCTTCTGCGGCTTTTGGGAACTTAACCGGCTTCTTTCTTCGGAGGTCCTGAAGTGACTGAAGATACGATTCGTAGAAGGGTGTTATATAGCAAGACGCGGATAAAGATCTTGAATATTGTATGAATGGCCAATTCTCGGTACGCTTTGGAATCAGTAATTTCTTCACGTTTGGTCTGCCAATGACCAATGACCATCCAGACGTTCACATCATCCTCGAAGGCCCGATGCAAATGGTCCTCCTCTACCTCCTCCCTCGAGTATTCGATGATGTGTCGTTCGACGACGGTAAATAATTCGTCTACATAGAATTAATATTTATTGTTGGTCGTGAGACAACGATGGAACAGTGGGACGCAACTTCTAGCTGCCGAATACGTCGCCCTGAAGTTCCTTTACGGACGACGGGGTGCCTTCTAAGCTCGCTGCTAAACCAACCGTGGATGCCTTGCATAATCTATCAGACCATTTCATTTTTATTCTTCGTTGATACGACCTTGCCAGGAGCGTCGAGCATTTAAGGATTTCGGTCGATCCTTTGATACGATTTTTTCAAAGCACGAAATCTCAGTTCTTGACGAAATTCGGCGATTACGAAATCAGTTACGATATGATCATGATAGAAAATTTAAAAAAATTAAATTATAGGAATATTATTTTGTTTTAAAATTGATTTTTTTATATAGTGTTTATCTCGGTTGAAATATGCTTACCTGCATTAATTAAAAACAAAATAAATTACATATACCCTATTTTCCTTAGTAACAGGAAATTGTGTAAAAAAAGTCATGCATATACTTATAAAAGCAGAAATACCTATATAAAATTTGTTTTAAAGGGCACAAATTATGCAAAAAATAATTTTAAAACATTCACCATAGCATTTTATTTAATTATTGCAGAATATAATAAAAAATTAATAAACTAGTACAAAAAGAAAAAATCGTGTAATTGTGACTAAATCATTTTAAAACGATTCTGAATAAATCGTGTTAATGGAAACCGCGTAATTTTATAATCGTGTAAAAAGAGGGTTAAGTGTATTAAAACTGCAGTGTTCATTACTATAAATGAATATTCATTAACAGATTAAAACGAATTCCGCGCACGTGTAACATTAATCACAAATATTACAATATTGTATAATTTTTCCAAGTTTTTTGGCCACACGGTGACACGGTGATCCCATTCCACGATTTGGCTCCTTTCCAATAGAAACCCTGAGTTAAGAAGATGAAGAGGACGCCAAACGAATTCGGCCGTTGAAATTCGAGGGCAAATCGGCCAAGCCTCATCTTCGTAAAGGCCGCATCACGGTCAGCATTTCTTCGGGATTTGAATACTTAACAGTTCTGGTGGGTCCTCGCAATTGCGAAAGCAAATCCACCTGTCTCTCTCATTCGTGGTCATTGACCATGAGAACGACGAAAAATATTCGACGAAACTCTAACGCGTCGTTGGCTCGATGGACGCCGATCGGTTTCCTCTTTCGCGGTATTCGCAAAGGAAACGAAAAAAAAGAGTCTTTGCTCGTGTATTAGAAGAGTCAATAAATTTTTTCAATTACGTCTTGGGAGTGTACTTAGCTCGTTAAAAAATTAGCATGCTTTCTTCCATTTTTAGAGGTATTTAACGCGTGTTTGCTTAAAGGTTAGTTTCCGTGGTTCTAACATCCCGAGAACACAGGTTCTCTCGTCAAACATGATTCTTTATTTGATATTACATCCGTATTTGTCCGAATATTCGTAACTGGACATGGCTGTAATTTTTTTTTAAAAGCTTCAAAGGGGTGCGCGAAGCGATGCAAATGGCGACGAACGCGCAAATCATCGACTTCGATCGCGAGAAGGTGAACAGCCTGAACGTATACTCGACTGCTTAACGATTCATCATGCAATTCTCTTTCGCGACGAGAAATACAAAGAGGATTCGAAAGGATGTGTCACGATAAAATCATTTTCTTCCTTATCTCCGTCGATAAACCAGTACGCGTGCCGTTGAAGGGGAAAAAGGAACGTAGACTCGTAAACAATCATAAATTATTTATTATATAAATATCGTTTTAGTACTCACACGTTGTCGAAATGAAATGTAAAGTTTTTTTGGTAAGGGTCGTTAAATACATGCGTTTTTAATATATATAATGATGAAAGTTATAACATAGTCGATGATACATTTGTAGTGGACGATCCTGGTTAATTAGAAATGTATAAACAAAGATATGGAATCCGAATTTGGTATGTTTGAATATATAATCGCGTCGGAGCAGGTACGCAGGAGTAACTTTGGTATGACTGAAGACGAAAAAAAAAAAATTAAAGAAGAAGAATAGAAAGAGATACGACGATTCGTGATGGTGTGATCATAGCTTAAATAAATAAATAATTTAACGTAAGTACGCGAGTATACAACATTTGAGCTAAATTACATTAAAACTCGTCAGGGTGTCCTTAGGACGTACGAATTCGATTTCGAAAAAAATCGAAAGATGATTCCGGCGATCTTTTATAATTATTAGCTCTATCTATCGAAAAGGAAGGATGCGTTCGCCGTTGAAAATTCTTTGAATTCCTTCCAAATCGCTATTTTCAACTTTGTCATCATTCCTGAGGAACGTACGAGTTGTAGGCGATTTCGTGAGGCGAGTCATTGGACGATCTACCCCAGTAACCACCGTGATGGTCGTCCTCATGATCGTAATGATGCTGATGCTGAGCATGCTCGTAGTAGATCACCTTCTGTGGCTGATGATTCTTCTTGAGATCGATCCAGAACTTAGCAGCGTTCAGGAGCAAGCTCGTCACAGCAATAAAGAAGAGCTTAACTTGCAAATGAGTCGAGATCAGTTGAAGGAGGAGCGTGATCTTGGCCTTGAACATCATGGCGAGAGCCATCAGTTTCTGCAGGTGCTTCTTCTTCTTCTTTCCGTATTTCTTCCTACGTGCTTCTTCTGAAAATGAAAAACGATCGTTTATTAACGTTGTCAATTAAATTCCTTTGACTAGGTTTTCATGAATTTTTTAGAAAGCGACACGGTGCGTCACTTGCTGGGCAACGCGTGGCCATAAGATGATTTAAAGGTCGTTTCCAACGCAAAACCGTTAAGTTGATCCCTCAAAAGACGCCTCCTTTTTCTCTGTCGATCATTCTTTCAGTTTCTTTCCTTCTCTCTTCAGGTAATCACCAATCTGTTCACCGGACCACCTTCCGTGATCATCGCGAAACTCGAGAGATTTATATTCTTTAAAGTGATCGTAAAGTGTATGCTCATCGAGACACCGTTATGTTAGATTTAATTAAATCGATGTAAAAGTCTATGAAATAGCCGAGAATGAAATAATATTAAAGAGTATAACGTAGAATAAGACGAGAGTTATAAAAAAATAAGTGTTTGCTTAACGTGACACGTTGAAAATCGATTGTGATTCGATTAGAGAAGAAAGAATGGAGAAAGGTGGTGAATGAGATGAACGAGGAAGATCTAGCGTGTGCGTTGTCCTCGACCGCGATTCGAATGAAAACTATACGTCCCAACTGCCTGGGAAAAGGGCTTGGGTAAACTGACCTAAAAACCTTCACCTGGACCACGCTCAATCCGCTTCACGAGTCACGTACATTTTTGACTAGCTTGTCCACAGCTCGAGACGATCTTTCGGGGTACTATCTGATACTTTTTTTTTTCCAAACCAGCTTGAAACTATTCGTGACCTCCCTATTCCGGTATTTACAATTTCTCCGATGAGATTCCACTTTTCTCTCATTTACTTCGAAAGCTTTTACGACTCGTATAACATCATCTCGCAAAAAAAAAGTTTTTTTGTGAGAGAAAAATGATTAACGACGTAATTATTTTACACAAATTTAGATTTATAATCTTCACCTAACCGGTAATATAATCTTTAGACATCTCTATCTCGAAAAGATAGACAAGCATTGGCAGAAATCGTGAACGAGTTAAGAATTTTTCAAGATCTTTTCATGCAAAAAAAAAATCGATCGATCGGTACCGTTACTATCGAGTCATCGGTATATTAATGATAAACAAAGAACTAGAGCTACATAAAATAAGCATTTAGGCATTGTACGGTAACCGATCGTGATCGCGTGATCGAGTTGGATGATGATTCGAGTCCACGCGTTCGATATCGCATGTTAATTCGCAATTAGCGTCTTTGCCGATCATTCTCTTCTTCGAGGAGTTCCACTTTCGACGTTTACACGCGACAGTCGCGATTCGTGCGTTTTGCGACGCATACGAACAGTCTTTGTGCAAACGATCGCAGGGTTCGTTCACCTTTAACATTGACCGAGTCTACGTGCTGTATTGTCAAACTCTCTCTCTGTTTTTTTATTTCTTTGTTGTTATTGTTTATGAGTTACAGTACGTTCCTATTCAGAGTGATCTTTTAATAAAACCATTCTTGATTCAGAGGACAATCGGAAGGATGTTCCGGGGCAACGGTCCAAAGGTTACCGTCAGCTGGGTTCCCTCATTGAATCATAAATAACGTGCAGATTTAATTGCAGTTAACACTTAGGTTTACCACGAGTTGACATTTTTACCAAAGGGATCAAAATGATATCGTCGGTATTTAATCAAAGAGAAATATCACTTAGAGTATTATGTAGTTAAAGTAGCAAAAAAATTAAGTTCAACTAACGTATAATTGATTAAAATTTTGTTATAAAATGAAAAAGTAATATGAAGTGAACTCAGAGTGGCCAATATGAACCCCATTAGTAAACCTAGTGTTAATGAGCACCGATCATCTTAGATACGAGTTGACCATCTCTCCCAGTGGCTAATTGCGTACCATCCACCAAGTCATCGTGTCTTTTCTCACGAAATATCCGTGTCAACGAATTCCACGTGCCCCAGACCGAATAAGAACAGGTAGACTAATCTTTTATTTCAACTAGGCGCGAAAAGGGCCTCGGGGGGATAATGATGGCAAGAAAAAAAAAAAATCGCTCAGGGTAATGCAACGATGGCAATAACGGAAGCAACGAAACAAGGTGGAACTCATGACGCATTCCGGCTAACACTTATTTCTCAGCTTCGTTAGCTTCGCCAATAAGGTGGCCAACTTTAAGGTCAAGGTAAAAGTTAGCCGACTTTTTTTTGCCAGGACACCGCGGGTCTCTTTGGTAAGGAGCAAGAAAGAAAGTTTACGTTTCGGGTGCGTGTCGAAGAATCGATTAGAACGAGCAACGAATTGCTAATCAATCCAGCTTTACTACTCTTGATTTATTCAAATTGTCTCACGTGCTAGGTGCTCTACGCTACGGGAATTTTGTAATGATGTTTACTAGTCCGAAAAGATTCCATGGAATCGAAGTTTTGGGCTCACCTAATGCACGACCATCGTCACTGGCGTCCCGTTCGGCAACCTCATCAACCTCTTCGGTGATTTCCTCTTGTACGTCACTGACAAACTCGCCGAGGAAGTTACCAGCCTGCTCGATGACCGCGCTCATAGGTGGATCGCTTTTTTTTCCTGATACCTCGACTTCTACCCTGTCGATATCCCTTGCCAATCTCTTTCTTAAGCAGTTGGCAACGTTGTCGTCGAATATACATTCAAGGGTGGTTCCTTCATCCTCGGTCTCTTTCGTAACCTTCTCCTCGGCCGAGACGTTGCTGCAAAGGGCAAATAACAGCCCTAAGAGCGATAAAGACAGCAACGACGTCCTCATGATGTTTGGTTTCCTGATTCTTCTTGATCGATACACACCACGAGAAAAGTGCACCTTGACGGACCTTCGAACCTGCCGTTCCGACCTTCACCCTCCTACCTCCTTTTTTCCAAGTTCACTCCAGCTCGCTAGCTTTTTATATCCTTGAGCCGCGTGTCACGGACTCGAAGTGCTTGTTGAAGGTGCGTGGACGAGCATATATGAGAGTGGAGCCCCTTCCCCTTGAACTTGATCCAATCGTCGTGTGGACACCATACTCGCCTTCTTTCTGGTAGGTATCCTCCTCGTTCCTCCCTTTCCCCTTGTCTTACTATATTTTTCTCTCTTCTTTCTCTTTCTTTCTTTCACCTTCTTTACGTGATTCTCTCTTGGATCGTAACCATCGAGAAATTTTCAACCGTGGCCCGGCTATCAAGAGCTTCTAGTTTTTTTCGCGAAAAAACGGTAGCTTCGCGTTCCATTTTGATATTCATCCAACTATTCTGGAGTTTGTGAATAATGGTAGGTATATGCTAGATAAGATTTGCAGTCATAGGGGGAGCATGTGTTTGTATAATTTTATTTTTGGTAGACCATGAAGTTCTTTAGGTTATAACGCATATTTCAATATTGATGAAACTTCGAATGATCGGAATTTATTTTTATCGCCAACAAGGAATGACTTCGTTGCTTGAAATTTCTGTAAATCGTTCTAGATCAAAGTTTTAACTATCCGTAAGTTTTTCGTGCCACCTAATCCGCTTTGGAGGCACGCCGGATTTAGAATATGCAACCTGGTACACGTGTTTGGTGAGTACGTGGTCCGACCACAGAAATTCCACTTGAACTACAACAGGATGCTAATACAACCCAATTTCTTCCATCTTCCGTCTTTATCGCCATTTTAAAACGAAGAGTCGCCAAATCGCAGAGAAATCGTTACTTTCGAAACGTCGGTACCGTAACTCGATTATCTTACAGCTCACCCTCGAATAATTAAAACACTTTTCCAACTATTTTCATCAACTTCGTGTTACATTTTTGGTCTATGTATTTACATGATACACATGAAAGAGACAAGTTCGTCCGATTTGCGTAACACTGGGAACATCACGCCTGTCAAACTTAACGAGAACTCGTACGAGTCTATAATGGCGGAACCGTCACGATTCGTTACAAGCCTTTAGCGAGACTCTAATGAATTGTGAGTAAAATTTACTTAAGGACACGGTTTTCAATCAATTGCCACGATTACTTACTTTTTCATTCTTTATTGCATCAAACTCGATAATATTTGCCATATTTCGTAGATTAAAATGTAATAACGTTACGAGAGACAGTAATTATTAATTTTCTTTTCCAGATTAATTTCAATTTTATAAACTTATCCAACGACTAGATATCAAATTAACGATCTTTTCTTATATGTATCATTAATGAAAGTGTTATAAAAAGGAGTAGCACAAAAGCTGTCTCGAACAATCGAAAATTACTTTCGATAGGGTTTCGTCGTTCTCCTTTATGTATTATTAAACTTTCTCTTAATAACGTTTGATTCCGTTACTCTCTGGTGCTTAGAAAAAAAATTCGCGTATCTTTCGTCACGTTTGTCGAACCAATTAACCATTTTTTTTTTTAATTTCGATGATTTAAGAAAAGTACCAGAGGAAGGAGAATCCTTTCAACGATTGTTCCTCCTCCTTCGTTTCGTTCGATCGCGAATGAAAAGTGATGTTCGGTTGATGACCAAATTCGTTCGACACGTATCTCACACGCGTATCGACCCCGTCCTCGCTTCGAGCTCGATAACTACCATCTTTATTTCCTCCACGATAACCACTCTCGTGATGTCCGTGAGAAGTTATCGTGTAATTGAAACGATAGTAAAGATCATTCGCCATTTTCTCGAGTGTAATCTCGTCAGGAATGATCTCGTTCGTATTATTAGAGAAGATTTTTTTCGCCGAGGTTATCATTTCCTTCAGGACACGTTCCTTTCGTTCGTTTTCTTTGTTTGGTATAAGATTGATATTTTGTGGTGACTTAGTTTTAGGCACGTTCGGTATTGGGACTGTCGTGTTTTTTGTGGCAGGTGTTGTTGACGTGTGATCTAAAAATTAAAATGATTTATTTTATATATGGTTTTAGAGAAAATTGATTTTTAGTGGAGATTATTGTATTCACCTGTTTTTGCATTTTCGGTTAGTACTTTAACCATTTCTTTTATTATCGGCTCGACTTTTGTCTCGATCGATGACTCTGGTTTTTTTGCAGGAAGTTTTCCTGCGTTTTTATCACGACTGTCTTTGATTGGAATCTTACATCCACTACAGGATCTTGCTACAGCATCGAGCAGCTTCTTCGCTGCTTCGGGTCTATCCTTGAAAACCTCTTGGGCGTCCTTCACTTATTAAGAGAATTGAAATCTTATTATTTTTCTTTTATAATAATTGTAAATATATTTGATCAAACATCGTGATATATTTTTTAGAGAGAGGAAATTTGAAGAGACTCACGACTGGTGATCTTTCGATTTTTCATTCTAGTTATAATAAAATCCCCATTTTTATCCGTAGCATAGCCAGTCTCGTGATAAACCCCATCAGCTGTTATGAATCCGAACTCTCCCGTGACGATCCCATCAACATCTTGATTAAAAAAAAATTTAACATATCCGATTTATAACACAAAATTGTAAAATATCAACTTTTCAGTTTCCTACCTTTCTTTTCGTATCTGTGTTGAAAATCGACGATGTTGAAGGAAAATTCATACGGCCTATTTTCATCGTAATCTCCTGGATCCTCCACTCTAGCACAGATCAGTGTGAAAAGACACAAAAACAAGAAGATACAACTTTTATTCTGTAATGAGAAAATGGAAATCTTTGTTTTGGGCGATTCGATGAAAGAAAAAGAAAATATTACAGATTCTTACGAAGAAAAACGACATCTTCGTGGGATGGAAAGAGGTCGTGCTATCGTAGAACTCGCGAGACTAACGCCAAGTGGTCGCCGTTCATAAATTCCGCGATGTATCGTCTTCGACGTGATGTAATCGAACGAGGGAAAGAAAAAGAAACGTTTTCTTCCTTCGATTTTTCGCGCGACAGGACGAAGAAGGGGAAGAGGAAAAGCTCGATGAGAGATAAACGCTCCATCCTGCAAGGTTTTCCTACGCGATTGCTTTCACGGAGACGTTTAGTAGCGTCATTCGGAGAGATAATTACACAATGACAGATCTTGATCGTAAATCTCGCCGATCAAAGTTACCCATTCGCGTTTCGAAAGCTTACTACGGTTGTTAAATATTACATTACGTTCCTGGTTATCCACAAATTATTTGTTATTATTTAAAACAATCATATCTAAATAATTTTTTTATTGTGATTTCTTTTATACGAGTTTATCCCATTCTTATTTGACATTTTTGTCTGAATATGTTTTTTAATGACACAGTAATCATATGTTTCATAAATTAAAAATAAGAAAAGTAGCTGACATTATTAAATGAACGAGCATGAAGGGTCACATCGAACAAGAAAATAAAAGGAAATAAATCCATCGTGACTCGCCATTTAAATGCAATCGTGAAATCTTCTTTGTATTCAACGAATAAATCAAAGTATCGTGAGAAAAGGATCTTAGTGAGTCAGATCGATGATTATCCAGGGATTGACCTTTAGGCTCGTTATTCCCTTCGGTATGATACCCAGTTCCGCGTGTCTCAGCAAATCCGTCCGATCAATTGTTGAATAATAACGTCGATTAAGATTCTTGCATAGAATACATAGGAAGTTTTATTGACGATACGAATCCTAATTCTTTCTTTAAAAAAAAAAAATGCATTGCGAACTTGACGAAGGGAATTACGAGATTAATGAATCATGAATGAGATTGTAGCGATGTGAGAAGGAGTAGGTACGATATCGAAAGGCTCTCGTGATTTTCGTTCGTATGAATATTAATTATTATGCATAGACGAGGAGAAAGTCGTTCCTACGCGACGAACGTTCATTATTATTGCGTGCGATAGGTGAGACCTCAAAAAAGGAAAACGACTAGATTTTTTGACGCGTGCCATTCTACGTTCCAAACATTTTTGCACGATCTCATGGAATTCGACAAAGAAATGACTCGTTTTTTATTTCAAATTTTAATCATTAATTCAATTTCTATAATTTTTAAATAACATCTCAAACCATCCTACACTCATTCCATAACTATACTCGACCAAACAGAAAAAAAAGCGTAGGCAGCTTCGGTCATTGACAGAATTTCGGTACTCGGCTTCTATCAACGAAGATTAGAAATCGTTAGAGTACTCAAAGAGGCACCGTTAGATTCTTTCTTTAAACGCTTTCTTCGAACGTATTACGATGTGCAGAACGTAGACTGGTTTTAATACGGTGCTAGGTAGGTATAATATAATTGTGATTCTTATCGAGTCTCGTTTGCATAGCAAACGACTTCAAACCTCACGTCTTACTTGTACGAACTTACGCGATTTTTTTTTACAAACGCGAACATTCCATTTTCGAACGTATGTACGACACGTTGACGATGTAATTAATTATTTATATATCCGTTCTTTTAGTTTAATCAACACAGTCTTCGAAAGCGGACGCTTTCAAAAGCGTCGAACGTGATCAAAGGGTGGGTGACGATTGGAAAGTGGATAGAAAAATCTGCGTCGCTTCAAGAATATACCCAAGGAATTGAAATTCGTGCAAAATCGAACGGAGAATAGCAGTAGAGGCTACTGATTCCAGTATACGTTGTATGTACAACATGTGCGTCACGCGTGCAGTTGGGTAGTTTAGAAAACGGTATGTCGATGCAATTTGTATGGCCAACCGTCGATACAGTACCGATGATAGCGGCATACTAAGAAGAGCTTCGGTGGAAGGTGGGTTTCTGGCACATTTGTCGACGTCTTACGAATATCGAGACGAAATCTTGATATTTGCCAAACATAAAACCAAAAAAAAGCAACAAACATTTAAAAAAAAAATAGTTTCCATTTTTTTTTTATTTTAAAACATTGGCAATTCGTGACAAATACCGAGCTGACATACTTTTTTATTTTATTTTTAGTATCATAAGACCCATAGGTGCGATTCTATAACGATAGTGGTGGGGAGAAGTCTAGAATTCCGATTTCGATTTCGATGTCGAACTGAACGAGAGAGAAATGGGAATACTAAACTTACGCTCCCTTCTCATCCATTCAGAATCTGGACCAAAATGCCGTTAGCTGTGGCCTTAAGTGGGTTAACCGGCATCTCACTATCGAATATACGGATGGTTACTCAACCAGGCCCAGGAATCGACTCGGGCTTGAGAGCAAACTTTGGGAAATACCGGATAAGGAAATTCTGCGTAAGAGCGTTTATGTATTATTTTCCTTTTGTTTCTCTTTGTTCTTTTTTTTTAGTTTTACATTTATATATTTTGTACAATATAATATATCTACTGCTACAGCAGGCCTTACGGCTCTTGTCACGTATAAGGCGTCTAATTAATAAATAATTGAACAATTTTTAAATATTCGAACGTAGAGACTCTGACAGTGTCTAAAGTGAACTACGATCATGTCATTTTCTTAATTATAGATATAAAAATGATACAGTCTTTGATTTTGTACTATTAATCGCAATATTTATTGCGATATGTTCTATCTGCCGAACCAGACTTCGTTGTCATCCTCGGCTTCTTGATATCCACTGTAATAATGCTCGTGATGCTCTGGCTGTTGGTACACAACTACCTCAGTAGGTTGTATATTCTTGATCAAGTTGTATACCATCAAAATTATCGCCAATTTAGCAACAACGATGCTTCTTAGTAAAGAAAACTTGATTGACGCGATAGTACCTGGCAAGGAGATTAACTGAAAGAGTAAAATTTAATTTTTCTTAACTCGTAGCTTTTTGTTTTTAAATAAACGAGATATAATTTATACCTGCATAGCAAATGGTGCCATCATCACCATGAAACCTAATTTCTTTATCGGATGTGGTTCTTTTGTCTGCTCATCGTCAGTCGTGCTCTGCCTCCCTTTCACTGCATTTTCTAAAAATAAATTTTTTATATAAATAATATATAACACCGATATTAATCATTTATAACAGGTCTCGAAGATCTTGTACTACTTTTACTGGTCAAGTAAAAAAACAGTACCTCCGAATAGGTCTAGTATCCTTACGTTGATCCACATTTGTCTCCCATTTGCATAGAGCTTGACACCCGAATAAAGATCCAAGCATTGTGTCTCGTTTAATAAAGTTTTGTTACTCTTTGGCCTTAATTCAGACTGTGGCAAGGCATTCGTTACGGTCATCAGGTAGATCGTACTAAAAAGAAAGCTTTTCACTTCTCTCATGTCTTCGATAAAACACGTACTCGCCTATACTGTAAGTAGAAATGATTATCACCGTTAATTCGACTTTTTACGAATAACAATTATAATTTGTTTCAATCACACTAAATTGATATTACTTATCGTGTAATTACATTGTAAACACTTGACGTTCGTATAATTAATTTGTCATAAAAATTGTCTAAACATCAGAAACGTCTTACCTTGATTATCAGCAGGAAAATAGTTCAGTGGGAGAAGAAATGAAAGATTTTGAAAAAAAAGATCACCTTTGCTTTCTCATATTGTAGGAGTATCGTAACGTTAGAAATAACGAACGCGTCTTTCACTCGTTTAGTCACCGACCGGACTGTTGCATGGTCCGCGAAGCGAAGACTTAATATTTTTCTTATTTCCTCCCCACGTACCACACGGAAGCCGCGGAAACTAGGTCTAGCTTGCTAGAAGGACGCAATCGTTTCACGGAGAACGCGCAAGGCGGCTCTGCTATTTTCTTAAAAAGGAAATAAATAAATTTGCTTGACCTTGAAATCGATAAAACTTACAAATAGCGAACTTTCACGTATTTAAAATACAAATTTTATGATGCTGAGAATAAATAAGATTATTATTATACAAAATATAATACAAAGCGAGAATAAATTAATCGTTAAACGATAACGTGAGGTACCTGTTTATTAATATAAATATATCTAACCTAGAGTTTTGGTTCGGACGTTTGGTTAAGTTTTACGATGCTAACTAACACGTGGAACATGAAGTTAAATATAATCAAACTATCAGCACTTTCTCATGAATTACAATAAATAATCGAAGTATAGGAACAGTGTACCTATCTTATCGTTCCTTACATCTCGTTAACATTTTCTTATAATCGTATTCGTTAATAGCCTCCTTTGGTATCTATCGGCGACGGACTACTCGCTAAAGATAAATTCGAAGAAACAATTATTTCATAAAAAAATCATTTCTTCGAGCTACGAAATCGCTAAAGACAATTGTTTAACATATATGGCGACGGGTCAAGCATTCGCATTTACGGAAAGTAAGAAACTAGGTGATGCGCACGCAATCGATCACAAAGTTGGTATACGAAAGGCACTATAGTGATCACAGACCATAGATACTGTTCTACTTATTGTCATCATCTTTTTGAAGACGATGATACGAACAAATAATAATAAAAAAGTTGCATTCGGTTCGTAATTTTCCGTTTTATCCCTTGTAATAATATTGTCCGTCGTCAGGAGGCCCGCTCGCGGCTTCCCAGCCATGATAAGCTTGTTCGTGACCGTAAGGTAGACTGTTGTGAACGTGAACGTGGATCGGTTGGGGCGACCAGGAATGCGGTGCTTGATGTTGATTCCAACCGGCGTAAAACTTGGCGAAGAATGTACTCAACTTCAACACCAGTAGTATAATACCTGTTATAGAATTATCAATTATTCGTGAGTTATATATCTCCTTATAATTAATTCATTTTTATACAAGTGAACTACGTATGAAACGAGAAATTCATGTGGTATGTCAAAAATGTTGTTAAAGGAGGCACTCACTTTTTACAATTGAAGAGCTTTGTGGTTGAACATTTGAAGTAATAATTTTGTGAATTAGAGAATACGTTCCATATTTAAAGCAGACTATAACATGTACTTCCACACAGAAATCTCCATTTTTTGTCACTTAAAATGTTCATTCACTAAGCTCTTCAATTCATATCCCCCATTATTTATTATTATTTTTAATGTAATTATCACTAAAAAAGAAAAATATGCGATCAATTTCAAGGAAGACGCGGTAGAAGTGATTCCGAGTGACGTCACGTCGCACCACGTGACATCGATCACGTTGATCGATGTCTCCTTATTACGTATGCACGTTGCGAAGTAGTCGAAAGGCGCGATACCACCGTTACTCTTTCATTCCATGGCATTTTCTTTTACCTAGCAGGCATAGGGCTTACCGATTAGAAGACCTTTAACAGATATGACGGTCAGCACGGTCAGGAGAGTCATCATCACTCCCATTTTGTATATCATTGGCATCAGCATAAATTGTAACCTCTTAACTCCAAAAGTACGGCCAACTTCGACCCCTTTTTCCCCTGTGAAATTCATGTACCGTTTTAATGAAAGGCCTTTTCTTCGAAAGGATGTCAAGAGGAGAGGATGTGTGTGGATTTTGATAGATCATGCTCGAGCAAGAAATCGTGAATAAGTTTTTCGTCGATCGGGATCTAGGTATCTGTATGTTATGTGTTAGTGTAGGTGACTACAATTGTATAGAAAAGAGTTCGTGCATGGTTGGAAAGAGCTTGTTATATTTATTACTACCTTTTTTAGATTTAAACTGAGAAAAAATAAATATACTGCCAAAATTCATGATTTCTATAAATTCTATTTAAAAAATAGCAACAATTGTATCGTTAAAAATATTACTTAAAGTTTGATTTACCTTTAGTCTCGTTGCCAACAAAAATTTCTTCAAAGAACTGTCTCAGATCCAAAACATCACGATCCACAGTCGAAACCGGCGTTAACCTCGTGATTTTTGATACACCATGTTTAGCGATCGCATTGGATTTGCGTTTTCCAAGAGTAGGGTCATCGTCGGATAGTACATTTTTCGAAAACAACGCCAAGAGAAGGCACGGTAGCGTCCAACCAATCAGCTTCATGCTTAGATCACTTACAGTCACGTGATTATACGTCCTCTAATCATAAACTCGCTCGGGATAGACGATCGATCGATCTCGATCGTCGTTTTAACAAAACGGAGAAGTTAAGGAAGTTCACACGAGGAACGTGCTAATCGGTCTCGCACGAGGAGCCTTATGATTCGGTCGAACGAAGGCGAAGCCGTTCGAACTGAAAATGGAAGCGGCTGAGGTGCGCACGAGTACTCTGCGCATCGTTGCTGGTCCCCATCCGCGCGACACTTTCGTCGTTTCAAACTTTTAATTCATATGAAAAGTGTTTTATTAAATATTGTCACACTTTCTCACAACTTTGAGTAACATTAAATTATTGTTTATTAAAATACAAATAAATAGCTACATTAAAATATCAAATTTAGGTCTTAATCCTACGAGAGGAAATTTTTTTAAGCTTAAAAAAAAATCGTTTCATTGTTTTTGTATATTTACATTTCATTCATTGTAAATAATTCGAAATAATTTGATTTTTAATCACTTCCGTTTTTGTAACGAGGCCTATGATAAAAAAACGGGATGACAAAAAAATCAATAGGAGTAAAATCGATAAATGAGGAAGAGGATGACCGTTGGAAAAATTGTTGGGAGGTAACAAGCCATTAAACTCGCTCTGTTTTTTTATACACGATCGTATAGCACCTGCACGCGATGTCGTATCCTCAACGACTAGGAGATCGATGTCGGTGCCACTCGAATGGCGTTTCGAACGATCGTTACTCTAGGTGTTATGATCTTTTAACGGTGAACGACGGTAACATCAATGAGTGGTTAAGAAATGTGTTTTAATTTACAGCTGTTAACTCCTTCTCTTCTATTATTTCTTTTTATATCATAAATTCACGTACTATATTAAAACTAATAATAATAATAATAAACGATTCTTTTTTTAGGATAATTATTACTAAAACTATATACAATTATTCCAACATTTTCGTACCTAGATAAGTAGACCGAATGGCTATGAATTTTTCATGAACTAAGTGTAACGTTCAAACGAGCCACATTTTTGGTCACGGTTATTGGCGAAAAAGTAGGCTCTATTTTGGAGCTCTTTCGTATGATGTATGATACGGGGGAACTTTGTCCCACTTTCTACGTCACTGTCACGGTCACTGTCCGGTGACCATTCGCGTACGACCGTCACCTTGAAGGCGATTGTTTAACCATGAAGACAAGTCTCTGGATTCTATGGGTATCGGAGTTCAAAGTGAACCGGCTTTCGAGCTACGTAAAGACGACCATCGTATACGTAATTCAATATACTTGAATATTTGATTAATTACTTAAAATAATTACACAGAATTTAAATATTAATATGACTCGTTTTTTGGAATAAATGTATCATCGAAATATTGCACTAAAAGCAAGCAATGGTTTACTAACCTGAATTATTCTAAATACATGAGCTGTTATGGATGTGGTTAATGCGAGAAAAGTTACCACATCCAGCTGCTGAGATTAATAAATAATAAAAGTCAAGAGTTAGAAAGGATGTCAACACGTTACAGGTAGCAATGCAAATCACATATACGAATCCAATTAGAGTAGGGAATTAACTATTTCATGAGCTTAAAAGCACAAATTGAATGACGTGTAACAAAAGTTCTTATAAGTGTGCTCGTATAAAAGATATAGACGAGTGACTTTAATACTATATATTTATTATTTTCCATCGCTATGATGCATATGAAATATAATTTCACAAAATTCAGCTTCTCAATAAATATTTCGGAATAATTTTATTCGAAGTATAGTCGAAAACGTTGTGAACGTAGCTTAAAATGTGCGAACAGTCCGTAGATAAAGAAAGAAAGGCAATACAGGTTTACTGTAGCATCTTTACGTTGAGAATCCAGTGCGGAAAGAGTGGAAGGGGCCAGAAGTAAGGGGGTAGAGCAGCAGCCATCTTAGAAAATAAGTATCGTTGGAAAAATGCATTGCGTTCTCCCCTCCCAGCGTCGTACCATCCGCAGTAAAGTTGTCGGAGTCTCTCGATTCCTTCAAGGACTAAAAATTCAACCCCTTGCAACGAGAAGCTGTTTTAAACATGAACCTGAAACCCGGCTTGGACTTTATTCGAAGATAACCAAGGCGGTCGGCATCGTTCCTTGGCAGCAACTTTTTCCTTTTTTTTTGTTCTTTCTCTGTCTTACTCATTTAAGACTCGAATTCGCTAACTATCGACCGGTTTGCTTTTTTTAATCATCATCCTCTCGGCGACTCGACATTTAGTGTGTAAACGGAACGAGAGTGGAAGAAAAAGTATCGAGAGTGGTAAACGCGAGAATATTCTAGGACGAAGGGAAGATCGTTTCGAAGTTACTTTCATGGAAAATCATGAAATGTACTCTTACTAATTCCACTGGTTTCTGTAAAATTGCAGTCGATCGTGATACTCTTCTTGTCTCTTATTTGCTTTCTAAACAAATTAAATAATAAAAAAAAAAAATAAAGTTCAACATTAAACCCAGGCAAAAATGTCCTAAAAAATCGCAACTGAATAGAAAATAATACAAATCATAATAAACAAAAAGTAGATGTTTAAAAGAAAAGATCTTTTTCGCAAGACCTAAAGTTTTCATGGTCACTAACATCGATAGTACACATGCCTACGTATACGTTCGATCCGAGGCCATTAAACCGTGAACTTGGTTCTCCTCTTCTGTCTCTAAGGATACGCGTAGAGAAGGTTCGCAAAAATGGAAATGCCAGGTTGCTGTTGGTCGACGGAGGCTAGATACGTGCGTACACGCTCGGCTGTATCTTCGTGTTCCGTAACGGAGGACGATGGTATGTGTATCACCATACGTGTGGCATGGCTGACCATAGAAGCCGGCTCCGAGAAGTGGCCGAGACATTCGCCTCTCGACCGCGACCATGAGAGCACTCAACTCTCAACGCCTACGGCCAGGAACGAGCATCTTCCGTAGCGCGGCTACTCGAAGCTACTCGTATCTTCTATTCTTGCTGTTGACCTTCCACCTTCTGCTACATGGTGCCAACTCGCGAAGTGTACTGCCCCAGGATGATACGGAAAGAGATAGGACGGTGCCAGGATCATCGTTGCTGGAGAAGATCGATAAGGTAAGATCGAATGAAACGAGATCGAAGGATTCGGGATCTATCGATCGAATAGATGAGAAATTGGTCGAAGACGAGGATGTTAAGACTGAGACGAACGTGGACAAGGACGATGGTGATGTTGTGGTACGAGAGAACGATGAGACGACCGTCGTCGCGAAGAAGAGACGACGAAACGATGTTAGCTTGCCTGTTAAGAATATAGTTCGGGAAACGGATGAAAGTTCGATCGGTCCGAAGGAAGATGACGTATCGAAGATCGAAGGTATCAGGAGATTCGATGCCGAGGTGGAATCGGTGGATGATATCGAGCCAGCGAGCGATCAGAAGGTCAATGTCGAGGGGTCTAACAGTCTGGTTAAAGGTGAACGCTCGCAGAAGAAGGCTACCAAGGTCGACGACGTGAAAAGTAACGAGAGTATCGCTCGAGAGGTTATTGAAAAAGTCGAGCCGGCTAACCGGGGTGGGGAACAAGTTGCGAAGGTTGAACTGGACAATACTCCGGCCGTTAAGGAAGACGTGCGTAACGATCTTCGGAGTTTGGTCAGCAACGAGAAGAATGTCGCGGAGATTGATCGAACGAAAACTGAGACGAATGATTCGAGAAGAAAGGAGAGGTATTTGGAGGAAACTCGAGGTAAGTTCAAGCACAAAAGCTCGACCGTATACTTGAGCGCTGACGATGGCGAAGAGACACCCGATGGCGAAGAGAAATCGATCGTTGATACCCAGATCAAAAAGTTGATATCGATTCGCGACGACGCGCTAGGCCTAGCGAGCGATAACTTGGGTGATAAGAAAAAACCTGACGAGGTCAAAGATCTTAATCCGGTTAAATTACTTGGAATCGATGACGTAGTCGTGTCGGAGGAAGAAGAAGGTGACGTTCGAAGTCAACGAAGTAATATACCGAAGGCGGAATCAGAGAGTAATAATCGTTTACAAAAATGGAAGGACCAAGCTATGTCTCTTCAGGAACAAATTAAAAATCGTACATTTCTTCAGTATTTGAGAGAACACGCGATCGACGTGCTTCCAGAGATACCGAAATTTACTGAAAATCAGCTTTTGGAAACCTTGAGGAATCTCGTGTCTTCTAAAAGATTGGGTGATATAAAGGTGGATTCTTATACCAATCAACTTAACGCGACAAACTTGACGGAAAATCAGCTAAACATAATCAAGTGTGCCGAACAGCTAGTCCAAGTTCAGCAACGGCAAACTTTTGTCAACAACATGTACGAGTGTATCACAGGACTTAGCGTTTTGAATTGCATGAGAATCTTTGTTTGGCCGATTATAGCTGATAACATTCCGCAACCGATCAGTCAAGCTTTTGCTAATAATATACCGATAGAAATAAACCTAATCGATCTCTTCCAAGGTAATCGAGACCAGGTTAGCAGATCCACTTCCAACGTCCATCAGAAAAGATTGCTAACACCCGAATCGGTTGTATTATCCATGTTGAAACAGGCTTTAGAATCACGCGTCGATATCGACAAGTCTCCTTACTTTATCGATCCGAAGAACGATACCTTCCAGAAACTATTGACACCGGGGCAACTAGAGATCCTTCAACTGGGTGAAAAGCTCCTACCTTTCGATTTACGTCGAGAATATTCCGATAGAATGTTCTCCTGCGTGCGTAGGTTCGAATATCTCAGTTGTTTAAGATACTTCGCTTGGCCCATGATGAGACAATACTTCCCGGCTCTACCAGTATTCCCAGATTATCAAACTTGGTATCCCAGCATCACTATAATCCCAGAATACCCGATCGTCCCATTTCCCACATTCTCAGAGGAAGGCGGTGAACTTCCAGAGGTCGTTGATTCTGACGCAACCAGAATGAGAAAGCCCACGCCTGAAACACTCATCATACACGTTCTACGTAACACTTTGAAGGAGTATCCGAGAACAGAAACACCCCCACCTGTTTTTCAAGAACCCACGAACTTTTATACTACAGTTATTCCACCGGATCAATTGATGACCATACAAATGGCCGAACAATTCCTCCCAGTCGCCTATCGGCCGGAATTTGTTCAGAAAACTGTCAGATGTATACAGGAGTATAATTACTTAACGTGTATGAAATACTCGACGTGGCCCACCGTCAAACAATTCGGTCCTACTCTTCCAGATTTTTCCTCGTTTATCACAAACCTCCAAATTCCCAACTTTTCTGATGTGTTCTCATCTATACCAGGTTTATCTCCAACTTTCTCTGGTCTCTCTGGTCTCTTTGGATTCATACCAGGGTGGCCAGGAAATTTACCCGAGCCAACGATACCCCCTATTATACCAGGGTGGCCAGGAAATTTACCCGAGCCAACAATACCCCCTACTATACCTCCTGTAACAATACCCACGCAAGTGCCTACTTCTAGTGAGTCCTATAGAAAATCTGAAGATCCCTTGGATTTGGAGTCGCATATCATCGACACGCTGACACACGTTCGAAATTCTTTAAGAAAAAAGTACGATATTTCTTCGCAGACCGTTTCCGGAAATGTAGTTATTCTAACAACACTAACGGAAAAGCAATTTGATATTTTGAGATTAGCCGAAAGTTTTCATCCACCATCAGCCCGTGCTACGTTTTTAGCTAAAATGCTTACCTGTCTTCAAGACAGAAACGATTTTGTCAATTGTACGCAAGACGTTATTTGGCCATCGGTCGCGTTTTATGCACATAATCTGCCGGACTTCTCGCGACTAGGCACGCCAGAGCTGATAGCCGCGTCAGCCGAGCCTTTAAAAGAGTATATAATTCCCTGTGGGAAATCACAAAAATCTAGAGAAAGGATCATGTCAAGAACGTCTGCCCAAAACGAGCCAACTTCAAAAACTACTCCTCAACAAAGTACTGCACCAGTGATCAGCGTAACAGGCACGAGATTCGTGCCAATATATACCGAGCATCCTGAGTCTGTCATAATCAACATTTTACAGAAGATCCAACAATCGTCACCTAACGTAATTAACACGACAGTCAACGAGACACTTAAAACGCAACCCTTCTTTGATTTGTTCAACACCCAGCAACAACTTATCGTTAGAATTACCGAAGGTTTGATCCCGGACTCGCTCAGACCACAGTTCGTAAATCGTATGATCGACTGCGTTAGCGAAAACAATTTCCTTCTTTGCTCGAGAGACATTCTCTGGCCTACATTGGCTGAATTCTTCCCCGGTGTCCCGACTTTCCCAAATTTTAGTATATTTCCAAATATATACGGTAGTGGACAGTCTACCTCTTCCGTACCACCTCACGATCCAACAGAAAGTGGTTCGAGTGTAGAGGCATCTCATCTTTCAGAGACCAACGTTAAAACTGGACAACATGGTGACGCTACGGTGACGATTACGGACACAAGATTTTTCCCGATCTTCACCGAAACTCCAGAAGCAATAATTTTAAATATCTTGGAAGCTGTAAGAATTTCGACGCCTAATTTGCCACGTATCGATCCCACCAAGACAAGCGAAGATCTATTGCGTTATTTCACCCAGAGACAACGTCAGATTATCGAGATTGCTGAAAGTTTATTGCCTGAAACCGAACGAATTACGTTTATTGACAGAATGACGAATTGTATACTAAAAAATACGTACCTTGAGTGTACCAGGGACGTCACTTGGCCAACCGTTCATCAGTTCTTCCCTAGACTTCCAAGCTTCCCGGACTTTGGAATCCTGCAGGATATACCAAAAACGATTCTACCATCATCGATAAATTCGAATGTTGCCGATACAAAAATTGAGGCAGATAAGCGACAAAATGTTTATGAACCCACGCCGTTAGAACAATACCAGAAAAAGTTAGAAACGATCTTGGAAGAGACGTTAGTGAAATATTCGAGACCAAGACTGGAACACTCGTACTTGGACATCAATAATCCTACAATACAAACCGTATTCACAAAGCAACAATCGAATATCGTCAGACTCGCGGAGAGTGGCCTACCAGATCCAGTACGACCTACATACGTCATGAGAATGTTAGAATGTATGCGTACTAACAATTTCATAACTTGCAGTCAAGACATCAGCTGGCCCACTTTGAAAGCCTACATTCCAACTTTACCAAGTTTCCCTCAATACAGTGATTACTTACCCCAACTGCCTGGTATCGGCCAAATACCAGGTATCCCTTCGATACCCAATTTCCCAGGTGTACCCGAAATACCCAATTTCCCAGGAGTACCTGAAATACCCAATTTCCCAGGTGTACCCGAAATACCTAATTTCCCAAATGTACCCGAAATACCAAATTTTCCTCAGCTTCCACCCAATATCCCCAATCTCCCAGGTGGTATTCAGATTCCAGGACAGATTCCTCAATACTCAGACGTCATCGGCCAATTCCCTAATCTTTCACAATTGGGGAACACACCGATTGCTGCCAGGACAGTGGAACAGCCCAAAGACCAGCCAGTCGTCGAACAAAAGCCACCAGCTCTAACACTAGACTTAAGAGATCCGGTCGAGCTCGAGCAGCAGTTAAGTGGATCTCCATTGGTGCCATCGTCGTCCACACCGTCAGTAGGTGAATCCATTTAACCCATTAGATCAAGGTCATTCTCTCATTTCTATTCAAACTATAGATCTTTGACTTCCTTTGATTTTCAGGTGATCAAGGCATAATCCCTGGCTATCCCGGTCAACCGTCTGGAACTCTCATAGATATATCAACGGAGAAAGTGAACTTGCCTGAAAACAAACAAGAGGAATCCAGTTCAAAGGTTAGAAGACGAAGGAACGTAGTGGATCTTTTCAACTCTCATCCAGAAACTGCAGAAACGGAAAAGAAATCGGAACCACCTTTCCCAAATATCGACGAGTCCGAATTTTTACAATTATTGATTCACGTTTCGAAAACTAAAGACACGTCGACTGATAACAATTCTGGTAACGAGAAAAAATACTTCGTAGACACGTTGAATTCTACGATAAGGGATTCCCTGACCGCCGATCAATATGAAATTCTAAAGAAAGTGGAAGATCTGAGCGTGGTCACGTCGAATCGAAGTTTCTTCACACGAGTCCTTCAATGTATTCGCAGCTTGAGTTTCATTAGGTGTATGGGTATATTCGTTTGGCCACTGATATCCAGTAATTTGCCTTCCTTCCCGAGTTTGAATCCTTTCGGAAGAGCCACGGAAACGGAAGTGGAACAGTTCTTTGGAATGTCAACGCTGGAGTTCGAAAAGGAACTATTAGCCAGAAAGGAATCTATTGAAAATTTCTTGCTAGAATCTTACAAAAAATTATCCGAGGAAAAGTTCGAGACCAATTGGGGTTTCCTGAAGCTCAAAGGCTATGGGAACGGCGAGATCGGTATCAGCTTCGCTGGTTCCCGAGAGGGTCGAGGTACCAAAATAAAGGACAATAAAAATTTACCCAGCATCCTAACGATCATCAGCGATATCATGGAAGAAGTTCTAGATCAGAGACCAGACTCCGATAAGAATAAAAAAGACAAGGATAAAAGGGAACGGAGTCTGGATAATTTCCAGGACACGGATAACCAATTTTTCAAGTACAACGACAACGATCAGGACGACGAAGTAACAAAAAACCGTTCGATAAACGACGAAGAGATTATTACGATGTTCCTCGATAAAATCAAATCAAACGTTTCGGACAACATCGACGGCGGTGTTAAGAACTATCTCAACCTAGAGGATGCCTATGGTGCTTTCGAAGTACTCTTCGGTACTCGATTAAATCGTAAATTAATGAACAGATTGAAATCCTTCAACGTGGACAGCCTGAGATCGTTGAGAGACAAACCCAACAACGAAATAGATAAAACCGTGAACATCGTATCACTGGAGTCTCAAACCAGTAACAATCCGGACGATTTGAAGGTAATTCCATTAGACGCTCGATTGAACTATGATCTGGAAAAGGAATCGGACGATCAAACCGTCCGGAACAGGCAAGATCGCACGAGGAATACTTTGAAATCGTTTGTTAATAAATTCTCGGATTCCTACTTGCGTGAGACAAGAATCGAGAGACCAGACGGTAATCGTTTAAACGAATCGGACATCGAAAATAATAGCATAAAGGATGATAAGGTTTTCGAGAAGGATTCTCGTACGAAACTGACGATTCAGTTGCCGCATCTTACCGAGGACATCATCTCGAGAAAGGTTACCAGCTCGATAACGGAGTTGGGCCGTAGCATGAAATTGAAGATGATGCAGATGATGCCTGGTGTCGGTTTCGTCATATCCTTCCTCATACATATGGCGCTAGCTCACGCACGTGCAGCCGCCTCGATGGCCGGGATGCTCAGCAATATGGCTCTGGGCTCGGCCATGTTTGGAATGATTCGTCAAGCATTACTTGGGCCGAGTACTAATCCGAAAATCAAATACGTCTATGACAACGATAAGGTGGGTTCGGGCGTCGTTTGGCCACCCAAAGGATATTACGCGCCTTATTATGGCTAGGTTATTAGTGATAATAATAATTATATGTAATAATATTAATAATTGGCTCGAAATATCGTTGTTTTAGACGTAGGTAATCGAACTGGCCACCGTGCCGTTCCCGTTCTCGTTGGGGCTAGCTTTAATAACGTTTAATGTATCGCATATCTCTTCATCAGGTTCGCTAGCGTATATTTCCGATGCTCATCGTCATTTTGTTGAAAAAAATTCTTGGTTAGGGTCAACGTAGATTTTTAGGTTAGGGAAAAATTCGGCACTAAAGGGTTCATCGTACATCTTGGTTTATCGTAAAAACGGACCGACGCTATCGCGTACGAAATATTTATTTTCGTGGGACTTCTTCATGGTGGAGGGTGACACATTAGCATTTTATAATTTTTTAGCATCAGAATATAATCGAAGGTATTACTTTTCGTGTATACCGTTAGTACTTTTATTATAGGATACTTGTAGTGTAAGATAAGTTTTGCTAATAACTCGAGAATTGTTATTCTCGTAGAGATTAAGACTGTCAATGATATTCTTTTGATAATTGTGAGTTATTTCGATGAATAAAAGGTACATATTAATCTCCTATGTATTCTTCCCTCGGTGTCTTTTTTTTATAATTAAAATTGTATACTTTTTAGAATTAATAAGAATAACTTTTATCTTAGGATATTCGATTTTTAAACTGCGCCAAGTGGTACAACGGTGGGTACATCGTCCTCGATCGATCCTATCTTGTTATCATCCGTCAATTCATCGGAATAAGGTAATTCGTTGATGTAGTACCTGTAAATAAACGAATTTAGACAAATTTTATTAAAACATTGCAAATCGTGTCAATTTCAACTACGTACCAATCTTGAGCGTGTTCACAATCGTTTTCATCGTCACTGCAGATTCGTTGTTTCTGATCAAAAATCGTATTATTGGGACAGATCATCGGGAAACCTTTTCCATACTCGTCACAAGCGTGAAAGATTCGACAATCGTAATCGACATCGGCATAGAGACCGATCGGTCTGTTCTCGCAGGAGAAACGAAAAGTTAAGTTGTTGAAAAAGTCTAGTTCGGTCGATTGATCCGATAGATCCTCGTATGTTTCTAAACGGTTACGTTCCTAACGATTAGAAATAAATTAAAATTAAATATAACTAAATGGATAATTTGTTAATTTATAACAACAAAATGCTTACGACATGTCCTAAAGTTGGTAAAGCGATCGTGGTACCCAGGCAAACTGGTCAAAAATAATAATTTTTTAAATGACTGTGTAAGATAAGCGTTTGTTTTTAATTTACTCACGATATATGATGTTTAATACGAAAGCAACAACGTTGGCCATAGTTTATTCGAATAAAATCGTCCAAGTTATCACTCACGACAGATTTCTTCGTTCGATCACAACCGGTGAGAGCGGACACTCGATCGAAACACTGACTCGCTTCTCGGTTGGCAATGTAGCTGACTTCTAACGAGGATGGCCGCAGCTCGGTCGTTCGTACTTAAGACATTTAACGAATTCATTGATCTTAATGGCCGTGTAATCTCTTAAGAGGCTCATACATTCCGTATTACATCGTACCAACGACGTTAATCGTCTGTTAACATCCTGTCATTTTCGCGTCACCGTATAAAACTACAAACTTAAAAATTGAGCCAGTTAAATTTACTCAACGTAACTTGAAATATTTTTATTAAATACTTAAACATTTTTAAGAATAATTTTAATTATTTATCTTCTACATAAAATACTTTACGATGTTTTAACAGATGTCGCTTGTTGCAACAAGATCCACAAAGTCGAGTACGATGCTCGAGCATAGTCATCGCGAGTAACTTTCACTCGAATCGACCAATCGGCAGCTCGTCGATCGACTTTCTTTTTCTTCTAAGACGCTATACAATTTATATATTCCTTTTTTTCATAAATTTACACATAGCTATATCTCGTAAAAAATATATTTAAAAATGATGATTTAAATATCCTGTCTGTCTCGATAAATGTAACATTTTTAAATACCAAAAACAAATTAAATATACCTCAACGAGATAACCTCGTTAAATATCGACGATTCAAAAGTCACGAGATATAAAATAAATTGTGCGTACGAAACAGTAGCGAGAGTAAAAAAGTTAACGGCTTCTCAGACAAGTAAAGGCGTATGTCCACGAAAGGACAGCGAGTATCAAGAGACCCGATGAGGGACGCCTCACTTCTCTAAGCCTGCCTTTCTCTTTAGCAAGCGAGCCGCGGCTCAGTTTTCACGGCAGCTTCATCCAGGAACCATACACAGAATGTCTTGAAGATACTTAACGTAAAACGAAACGTGTGTATCGTGATTCAACCATCAATTTCTTTTTTTAAACTTCTGTCTCTACGTTACCTTCGTCGAGCGTGCGAGCAACCAGGATAAAAAGGATAACATGTGACTCGTGACACAAGAAAAGGGCACCCTTGTGAAAGATACGTCCCTACTGTGCCGCTTAAATGCCAACGCAAGGTAGTTTCACTGATCCCAAAGTCAACAACATTGAACGTCAATGATCGATAAGACGACGTTTTATTTAATCGATAATTAGAATAATGAGTCTTGGGATTTCACGGTGACTTTATTTCAATTGTATCTTTTGGAACACTCGAGTTGTATCTTGACAGCTCGACGACGACACGCACGTGCTCTCTCGCGATAAGCGATCGTTCCACGTGTCTTTTGCGCGCCATCGTTCGTTCGAATCTCCGGTGATTTCAATGCCTGTATAGTATGTATGTCAGAGAATTTTCTTGTGTCCTACTTTTAGTCGCTTTTGAGATGATTTACTCTGTTTTGTGCAAAAATACGTTTGAAACTAGAATAATGTTATTGTGGGGGACCTTGAAACTGATAGTCCGAAGAAAGGTATTTTTATTGTCAGAGCGCAAGGACGAACGGTGAAATATCCTTGCATTCCTTTACCTCAAACAGTATCCTTTCTCCGAATATTCTCTCGACTTCTTTCATGGAAGTAGAACGTTATTGTTTATGTAATAAAATTAATATCGGTGATTATAGGATAGACAAAAGAAAGTGGAGCGTGGTTCTATGCTTTTTTCTTCCTAGAAAATAGTCTTTCCTAGTGCATCGAAAGTCGGAAGCCAGAAAGATTCCCACGATCCATCGAGCGAGCTTCGAATAGTTATTTTCTCAATTTCATTAGACGTATTTTCTCACGTACTACTGTTCCTTTACCAGAGATCAATTGAAAGTGTCTTCTCTTCTCAGCTGTGTCGAATATCGGTGTTACCTCGTTTAAGGTGATCTTGCCAAACACGTTTCGCGTGAAAACGCGAGAGTCGTGTTTATTACGTCAATAACACCAGTTTGTTCCTACATTTTTTTCTAATAAACGTATCTACCACCTCACGAAGTTATCACGGAACGGGTACGATTCGGTCCATTGCATGTTTTGAGCGAGGCCGGGCACGACAAGTGAAAGGAACTGTGTTATTCCATGTGACGTTATTCGATATGATTTTCGTAAACTTGATTGGTGTCAGTTGTAAGAAAATTCGAGCTACCTCGAGAACTCGATTCGTTAACCCAAATTCTTGCCTTTATCTCATATTACTACTTATGTTATCATAAACATTTCTAAACAAGTTTATTGATACACGTGAATGAATTTTGATCAAATTTGGGATTATTCTAAAACCTTTGTAACGAATAGATCATCATTAGCACCTACTAGCTATTTCGCACAGATTACAGTCGCTCCCGTTGCACGTACCAACCGTAAAACTAGATCACCGTGCCTTTCTTTTCGCCTTCTTTCACGGCGATTTACTTGGATAGAAGCACGTTAAAGTATGTTTATGACTTTACCAGGTCAGTGAATCCTCCGATTACTTTAATTACACGGTATTGTTATTCATCGAAGCGATACCGTTCCGTCACAAGGCGTGACGTTGTCGCAAAAGAGTTCCTTCGACCATTTCACGTCTTTCAATGTCAACTATTTCAACTGGTTTACCAATTTCTTTTTCCTAAACACCGTTAGCTAATGAACTCGTATACCTTAACAACCTACTCAATACGTAGTAATAAATAATTAACATATTAATAAACGTTTCATGGACGATTTTGATGATGGCGAAAGATTTAGAACGAGTGTTCTTCGCACGTCTAATCCAAACGAGAAATTAATTCGTGATAATAATCAACGCGAAGCCCACGCACTTTTCTCGTGGAATCTCTCCTTATCGCGATCGCCAACGTCGTCCTATGCACGCGTACATACGTATGTTACTTCGTGCTACTTTGCTAACGGTTCATTTTCCATGGAAATTTACGCGCGGTTACGCAGAGCCAGTCTCATCTCGCATTTGTATTTACAGTTACGTACAAAAGGGAATAAAGAAAAATGACGATGAGATAGTTTGATTTGACGAAAGACTCACGTGGTAGCAAGTTTGAACCTTGACCGAAAGGCTACGATTTGATCTACTAGCTTAGAATCCAATATTTCATTTTCTCAGTGTGAGAAAGTTATTCTCCTAACTCGTCCTTATCGCGATCGGTCTTTTATTTGTTTTTCATCAAGCACGTTAAGACGATTGCGATCGGTCTCACGCGAATCTTCCAATTTCGAATTTCTAATAGCGTGGTCACGACTCTGTAACGACGAGAGTTCGAAAGATAAGCTAATTAGAAATAATCGCCAACTCGCGTTCGCTATGCAAAGTGGTCGTTGATCCTTCGATCGTTCTCCCTCGTTTATTCTTCCCTTTTTTTTTTTCTTTGCCTTCTAAATGTCAGATGGTAGGAATAATAAATAATTAATTAACTACCACGTGTTTTTAACAAATCCGACGTCTCGCTTATTTCACCCACGATCTTCTCATCATTTTCGAGGGAGTTAGATATGCAGTGAATCATTCGTTTGTGTGGGACGTCATCGAGAAAGGTGGAAAAGATATAAGAGAATCGTCAAGGACATTTTTTGGCTATCGGTAGATCGTCGGTTAGTCACCTTTAGATTTTAATCTCTGATTTTCAAAGACACGTTCGATGCGTGGGATATTATTAAGGAGAATCAAAATCGTTGCTTTACCGATCACTGACGTAATAATTTATTTTAAGCGACCTCAACTTGAGTCCAACCAAATGGAAAGCTTTATTCTTAGCCGTTCGTGTTTTAGTTGCTTTTGTAATAATATTTTACACGTTTCGTTAGGCGTATCGGTCTATCGATTCAACTTGCGTGCGAGTTTCTGCGAGGAGAAAACTCGGCACTGCTCGATGAAATCGTGTAATGATTGTTAGCGATATGTATTTATTTAAGGAGTACAAATGTTGAAACAGCTATAAGAAATATTGTTGAATCTAACACAACAACTCGATATATTATCTAGTTTATGTATTCAATGATTATTTTTTATAAAATTAGTAGTAAAATGATAATTTTTTATAGAAATGTTGCTCGTCCCATTGGTACTGGGCCTAGCCCTGCCCACAATGGGGGGCTATATACCACCTGGGCCAAGATTTCCATGTCCCAAGGAACCTGCTTATATTTATCCCTGTACTTGCGTTCGTGGAAGCGACCGTGGACTTTACATTCATTGTGAGAACACGAATTTAGCGAGTTTGAGTCTTGCCTTTGTTAATTTGGGTAACGAGCATATGCCCATCGAGGAATTGGTCTTGTACAAGTGTAACATCGGTGAGATTAATCGTTAAATTATCGTTAAGTTGTTTTAAAGTCTTTTGGATTATTTAATTTTTGATCTTTTAGGACGCTTTTATGGACCAGCACTATATCCATTGGACGTCCGAGTCCTAAGGTTTATTGATACACCTCTAAGATCGATCGAGGAACACAGTTTTCTTGGTGTGAACAGGACACTTCAAGAACTACACGTGACGAACAGTCAATTAGAAAAGTTTCCCCGTGAAGCACTCCAAATTTTGGGTAATCTCAGTATTCTGAGTATCACTGGGCATCGTATCGTCACTTTACCAGGGAACAGTTTTGTCGAAAGTGCAGCTGCCGCGAAATTGGAGAAATTAGAAATTAGCGATGGTGAGGAATCATGTACCGTGACCTTTGTTTTATGATCATGGATTTCTTCTATGTATTTTTCTGATCGTGTTATAGGAACTATATCTTCTTTACCCGTCGAGGCATTGCAGCCTTTAAAGAAAATGAAAACTTTGGACTTCCACGGCAATAAAATTAAGGAATTAAAAAGAAATCAATTTAAGGGACTCAGAGATACCGAGTTCCTCGATTTGTCTCATAATTTGATCGATAAGTTGGATGCCTCCCATCTTGCCGATCTTACGAAGTTGGGGTGGTGTAATTTTTCACACAATGCTATCTCCGATCTGAAAAGGTATGTTCATGAAAAAAAAACAAAATAAAATGTACATTGCTTATAAATGAAATAATTTGTTAGAGGTACCTTCGCAAGAAATTCAGTTCTCAAAGTCCTCAATCTAAGTCACAACAAAATTCGCAAACTGGACTCTAATACCTTCCGTGGCATGCGTTTCTTGAGACGTCTATTGTTAAGCGACAATCAGATCAACGAAGTAGGCCGTGGTACTTTCAGCTCGATTACAAGAATCGGTACTATCGATTTAGCACGAAATTTCATCAAGAAAATTGATTATCAGATGTTCCATCAATTGCAGTTCGCCGAGGTAAGTTCTTTGACACGTGGTTTCAATCAGACACCGGTTACGTACGGTTTAGTGGTTACAAACCTGCATGCGATAACGGCATGGTGAAGGAACGATTATGCAATGTAGCTTTTGCTATCAAAACTCGTTGTAATGGCATACGTTTCTCTCGTTCTTTCACGTATGTCGAATCAGTATATTGTCTCCACCTTACGTCTTCGAGCACTTTCACTTTCCGATGTGTAGTAAAGAGAGATTACTATCGGTGCTCTTTAATTATCATCATTGCACAAAAAAACGCATATGAATATGAGTCATGCTGCAAGGTGTATCGTAATAGAGGAAATGCGTGTAAACGCAAGGAAAAAAATAAAATCATGGTGAATGAAATAATTTGTTTTTTTTTATACTTTTCACAGCTTATAGACGTATCCGAAAATTTTGTAACAACCGTGGACAAGCTAGCCTTTAAGGATCTCTTCCTGGCCAAAGTGAATCTATCGCACAATGAAATTTCAACGATAGAACCCGGTGCATTCGAGAACTGTGCCAATATCACTTCTCTGGACCTCAGTCATAATAAATTAGAGAATATATCGAAATATTCTTTCGACAGTTCAACGTACGCTACCGAGCTTCTACTCAGCTATAACTTGTTTACATCGTTGGGACAGGTAAATTCAAATCTTTCGAATTGTTTCTACAGCCTAATCCGGATAAAACGTATGCAACGTGAGAATCCTTTCGTACGTATCCGTAATCACGGGCATTCTTTTATACATAGTTCATATCTTTCGAAATTAGGCTACTTATGAGAATACGCGTGTCGAGTGGATTCCCAGATAAAAAAGTCGTCATGACAGGTGGACGCAAGAAAACTAACGTTATAAACGCGATTATTTGACATATGGTGTTTCACCCGTGAGATAGAGAGTACAGTCACCTTGCATACGTACGATTCGTTAGAACTATTACCGGGAAAAGAAAATGAACGGTAATAGGCGGCACGCGAAATGATTGCAGGTACCATTGCACAACATGACTGGACTGAAAGTTCTAAACGCGTCTCACAATTTGATACATTCGGTCCCACGTCAGACGTTTCCGAAGCTCTATGAACTGCACACCGTTGATCTTTCGTATAACAATCTCTCGGACATCCACAACGGCGTCTTTCAGACGCTTTTCAGTCTGCGACTTTTAAATTTTTCGCATAATTCCTTGGAAAAAATCAAGCCATCGACGTTCGGCCCGCTACCAACGTTACTCGAATTGGATATGAGTTACAATCAACTGACCGAGGTGGCACGCGGTAGTCTAACCAGATTGGCCAGTTGCAGGTATCAATTTTTTTCATGCTCGAACATTTCGTGTTTTCAAGCATATTTGGCAAGGTGATTGGATTTTTGTAGGGTCATAACCGTGAAAAATAATCGATTGACCAAGATATTCCAATTGCCAAACTCGTTGGGTCACTTGGACTTTTCTGAAAATATGCTGGAAGAAATACCAACGATGGATGTGTGGCCCTCGATGAACGCTCTCCTTTCGTTGGATCTTTCGAGGAATCGACTAGGCGATAATCTTCGGCATGGGTGTTTCGAAAACCTGTTAACCTTGAGGACCTTGAACCTGCAGGCGAATAATATGACCGTACCACCGTGGGAAGCCTTGAGTACTTTGAGCAGTCTGCAATATCTTTACTTACAGGTTAGAAGATATTTAAATTTTAAAAAGAGATAGCAGATTGTGGAATATATTCCAAACACGTTTTTATATTTCTTCTTTGACATTTGAAATCACGTTTTACAGGATAATCGGCTGAGTTATCTTGGAAAAGCAGCCTTTGGTCGGCTACCGATCGTATTCGAACTGAATCTTGCCAATAATCAAATACACAACATTACTGCTCGTGCCTTCGAGGGTCTCCTACAGCTGCTGACATTAAATCTAACGAACAACAATATCACTCACATACCGAACGGAGCGTTTCAAGGTTTGGTCTCTCTGAGAACCCTCGATCTATCTCACAACAGGTTGGAAAGGTTGGACAACAAAACCAATGGATTACTGGACGATTGTTTATCATTGGAACGCCTCAATCTCAGTCACAACAAAATTTCTTTTATCACGAGAAAGATGTTACCAAACGATCCATGGATCCCATATAAATTGAAGGAAGTGGATCTCTCGTATAACACGATGCCAGTGGTAACGTTCGAATTGACCGTCGGTGGGAAGAAACTTCAGTATTTAAATCTTAGTCATAACAATATCAACGAGATTCGACGCTGTGAGTATATCATCTTTGTTTAATCTTAATCGAGGTGCAACCACATCTGACTTTACATTTTATTTCATTCTAGACGTTATCGGCAATCTCACGTTTCTTCAGACATTAGACTTATCTTACAACGACATCAGTGATATTTCTGAACCCTATGTCTTCGAACCACCGAGTAACTTGAGTTACTTAGACTTGAGTCATAATCGTTTAACTCATGTACCGATACAGAAGATCGTACCTATGCAAAATTTGATGATGTTGGACTTGGAGGCGAATAATATTGGGGTTTTTGATAAGAGTTTCATGGATATTATTAAAAATGGAACGAGATTTCGATATTTAGGTAAATTGAATATACTATAACTTGACTAAACTTCTTAGCAATACATGGAAATTTTTCCGCTTCTATTAAGAAGTTTTTAACACGTTTTTTTTCAATTGCAAGCATCGAATTTTTTCGGACAACTTGCCCCGCTGCGGGGTAAGTTGTCTCACGCCATGGGGCAAGTTTTCCAAGGTTTCCAAGGAAAAATCCTGATGTATACATCATGATTTTTGCCAAAATGGTCATCACCGCCAATTTCAATGTTTAATGGCTCATTTTAAAGTAGAAAGCATGTAGAATACTGTGCCGTTGTCCGTTTTTCGATATCGTTACAGAGTGTCGAAAAATAAATTTTTTAAGTGTCGGAGTATGGGTCGTTTCAAGAGAAAAATTGCTGTAACTTTTTAACCAGTCATCCTATCGAAACGCGACTTGCATATTCGTAAAGAAGAGACTCTCCTCTTTCGAACGAGTATTTGATCGGGCAAATTCGAGATACTTCGATTTTTGACAAAAATCCTGACCTATGCATCATGATTTTTGCCAAAATGGTCACCACCGCCGATTTCAATGTTTGATGGCTCATTTTAAAGATAAAATCATGCAGAACAATGTTCCGTTGTCCGTTTTTCGATATCGTTAAGCAATGATGAGAAATTAATCTTTTAAGTGTCGAAGTATGGGTCATTTTCAAGCTTTAAACTGCTGTAACTTTTTAACCAGCCATCCTATCGAAACGCGACTTGCATATTCGTAAATTAGAGACTTTTCTCTTTCGAACGAGCATTTGATCGGGCAAATTCGAGATGCATCGATTTTTTGACAAAAATCCTGATGTATGAATCAATATTTAGAAAGAAGAAAGCATGCAGAATACTGTCCCGGTGTCCGTTTTTCGATATCGTTACGGAGTGTTGAAAAATAAATTTTTTAAGTGTCGGAGTGTGGGTCGTTCTCAAGAGAAAAATTGCTGTAACTTTTTAACCAGCTATCCTATCGAAACGCGACTTGCATATTCGTAAATTAGTGACTTTCCTCTTTCGAACGAGTATTTGATCGGGCAAATTCGAGATGCATCGATTTTTGACAAAAATCCTGATGTTTGCATCATGAACAAAAACCTGAATTCTGTCGAAAACTAATGATAAAAACGGATTATTTCAGGTAATCCAATGCACTGTGATTGTCACGTTAGACCTTTGAAAAGATGGTTGAAAACGTTCAGTGAGGTTCCTAAGGAATGGTCGAACGTGACCTGCAAGAGTCCAAATTTCCTATCAAAGAAACTTCTTTCAGAAATTTCAGAAGATCTGATGGCATGTGATACCAGAGAGATATACGAGAACGAACAATTGGACATAACACCCGACGTAAAATATCGAGATATCGAGTAGTAAGTGATCTTCAAAAACAATTCATCGATTTCTTATAAGACTACTTGATCACCAATCTTCTCTTCCAGTGATAAAGACGACAAAACTTGGAAAGCCACGTGGTACGTAACATCCCGAGAAGACATAGGCGACTTTTACGTAGTCGTCCGTGAACCAGGAAGTAGCAAGTCAAAGATCGAGAAGGATCTCGTTTACAATATGAGATCCTTTAAGATCGATGACCTACCAGACACTAATATCAAGTACGAACTTTGCGTGTTGGCACGAGATTCCGAAGGAAACGTGAAACATTTTCGTGAATCTCAATGTCGGATTCTGAACGAGCAAGCTTATGGGAGTTCAACGCTATCAAGAATCAACGTTTATCTGATAACGATCGTTCTATCTTGTCGTATACTCCTGTGAACCTTGACTCTCAAGCGTCACTTATGTTGCACACACATGACAAGCATCGAACTTATAATTACAGATGTTCTTTCGTACCCTATCGCTCGCGCTTGTATCATAAATTAGCAGGAAGGCAGTAATTAGGTAGACTTAGGAAAGTACCTACGTCTCTTTTATCTAGTATACATGTGAATAGTATCTCAAGGAATTGTACATAGATATCGAAGTATCGTTGTACCGATCGAAGGACGTCGGCTATTTATTTTTGTAAAATACACGATTACCATTAAATCCCGATTATCTCATCTCGCGCGCTCGTTATTGCTATCGCTTCGAACCCTCGGACCGAGTAAAACGAGAGAATGGAATAAGAAAGGCACAAAGGCAACGTACGAACGACTCAATCCTACCGATTAGATCCTAAACTCGATTATTAGCTACCGACAAAAAGAAAATGCCAAGGGGGAGCAGGTATTAAAGCGTGAATGTACTCGGGAGATTGATGTCAATAATTTATAATCGTTAGGCCGAGGATAGAGCCTCGGCAATTAGCCCGTGATCTGTCTTAATAACCGTGAGGATGATAGAAAGGGGGGGAAGGTTTATCCCACGGAGCCTAATTCGTGAAGTGTTACAACAACTACGGCGCGAAACGCTACGGTTATAATAATAACGAACTTGAAGAGACGAGTTGAAAAAATTCTCAAGGAAGTAAAGACGCTTTTGTACGCGCGCGCGTTCAGCTTGCTAGCTCGACTAGTACAACCCAACAACGATCATTTTATTCTTCTCTGTGCTTATAATTAGTATCCTGCTGTGTTGCTCGCGTGGAAGTAGGGAAAACCCTTTAATGAGAGCACACTCGTGGTTTCCGTGAAAGCTAGTGGAGAGATTAGAATCGATAGAGAAGCGCACACACGCGTATACGCGTATTATACTTTTTTTTATCTATATACACGTTGTATATTCTCGTTCGACGTTACCATTGTCATCGTTCTATTGTTTTTCTCGATCACGCGTGCCTCGTTAGCGCACGAGCGTGAAAAAATAGCCAAGCCTTGGCATTTCTTCGAGGCACGCGCGACGTTCCTCGCAGTTTCGGACCGAAACAATGGCCTCCGGTTGTTCTCGTTGGATTAACGGGAATGTAAATTATGCGTCGCGACTTGTACGAGATCGAGGACTTCTTCGATTGACGGTAAAGTTTAGTCAGGACGATAACCTCGTCATCTATTTTTTTTGTAGACTTGTGAACGTTCGTTATGATTTGTTGTCGAGTAGACATTGGGTTAGATTTGTGATGAAATCTCGTACGTGTATATTTTTTAGATATATATCAAATCTCACTATGTTAATTTATAATGTATTTTATATAAACATTTACTTTATTTCTAGATATATTTTATTTAATATCACAATTGTACAGAATACAACTCTTCGTTGTTTTTTTTTTATTTAATCACAATCAAACAGGATAACCATCGTAATTACAAAAAAAAAACAAACCAAACTTCCTCCGTAATACCTTTTTGTCTTCAAATCGCAAACTCAGCAATATTTTGCGAAAGTGTCTAGGATCTCACGGTGACGCGGTCGTTACTCGTTTCCTCTCGACACAGAGAGCAGACGTTCTACGCTACAATCGCGAGAAGTAGGAAAAAGATTCGATCGTGCGATCGCAAGACCGAGCTTGGGACTCGTTACGAAACGCTCGGACACTTTCACCGTGTAGGTCCCATAATGGAGCGTATCGCGTACTGTCAGAAGCGCGAGTTTCCAAGCCGAGAGCGAACGAAGTGGCACGAAGTCCCACGACCGAACGATATGCCGAAGGAGAAGAAGACGGGGACGGACATCCGTTTGTGTCTGGCCTTTCGTCGGGGCCTGAGTGAGTGAGTCCCCAAGGCTGCTTAGCGCGAGTAAATTTACATTTCCCTTCACGTTCCCTCGACGTACATAGACGTACGTTTCCATTTTTCTTAACGGAAATCGATGATAAAAAGGGATGAATATCTCTTGTCTCCCATAGAAACAGAACTTTGTAAAATATCTCGAAACAAGGATTAGCAAGATTGAAGAATAGGAAAAAATAAAATTGTAGCGAGAGAAAAAAAAATTATTGCAGAAGCTAGCAATCATCGCGTGCGACCTCCTAATTATCGCACGGTGACGTACCAATTATCCTAAGACAAGAATAAACTCATGCACTTCCTTCTCATATAAGGCTTCATTTTCCTTGTCATATACTTTTGTTCTTAAGTAAACGTACGTATGCACGTACGTGTGTAAATATGCGTCGCATAGAGACCTCGCGAACTCCGCGAACGTGCCTTTCTTCCTTTTTTTTTTTTAACTCCATCTTGCGTGGGTAAGCCAACAAGATCGTTTTGCGTACTCTTCTTTGGGCAGTGACTCACGCCTCGCGTCCATGTAAGGCCCAGCAGTGCGACAACCGTAGGCCAGACGCCCACGTGAGAACTTTCTGCGCGCGCATCTCGATCGGAGAAGAGAAAAGAATCAGAGAGATAAAGAAACGAGAGGACCTTCTTTGGAACGTGATGTCAGCTAGTAACTTTGTAGCTTTGTTTACTCACGAGGTTATGAGTACTTTGATCTTTTAACAGTTAGGTAGGAATTGTCAGAGCCTAGTTGGCTGACATTTTTTCTTCTCTTATTTATTTAATCTTTTAACAAGTAGATAAGAAGCTTAAGAATTGTCGTAGACGATGTAGGTCCTTTTTTCTCTATTTCTCTCTTTCTCTTTTTCCAGTCATCAATTCATAAATCAATTAGAGACCAATTACACCTCCTCCACGACGATTCATAGCCATTCGCATTCGCCTACCGTTTAATTAATAGATATCCAACATACTACCGTGACGCGTGGTCGTATACCAGGCACCGATCGACCGGTCCACTAGTTCCCTGCTGCCAAGCTTCTTCTCATCTTTTGTTCGCCGACAAGGGAGAGAGAGAACACCTTGCAAACCTTTATTTGAGATTTATTGTAGGTAGTTGTTAGATCGTTTATCAAATCGTTCATTCAAAAGAAAATTTGGAATAATTTCTTCTCATTCAAAATTCAAATTTTCCTTTTTAAAAAGAACTAGGTCCAAAGACAATTTATTTAAGTATTAACGTAAAAACATTTTTACTGCAGAAAAAAAATTCAAGGAATTTGTATAGGACTGCAGGTGAAAAAATAAATTCATTGGTGGCTACGCCACTGTAAGACGGAATCGGGCCTCGGTTCGAACTCTCCCGCCATTGCTCGGGCCCGTCAGTGTCTCTCGCGGCCTCGCACAGAGAGGATCTCCTCGCAGGAAGAAACGAGGTTCTATCGTTTCTTCTGTTCTTTACGTTCCATCAATCCCCACCATCGCTTTTGTGCGTGTGTGTTTATAACCTCGCCTCTCTTTTCTCTTTCTCTCTCTCTCCTTTCCTTTTTCGCGTGCGTGCTCGTGCTGCTTTCTCAGCGAGGACGCTCAGGAACGGGTGAGAAAAGTCGTCTCGTCCTTGAAGAGACCGTACGATCGACGACTAGATGCTCGAACGTCCCTAGCTAGACGAAAATTTCCTCCTCCTTCCCTTTCCTCCTCTTCCTTATCCTTTCCCCCTTCTCCTTCACTGTACCACTCGTCCTGTCTTCTTCTGAAATTTTAATATACATAAACCACTCGGGACTGGACTGTGAAACGTCACGAAAAGAATGGACATGGCCGACCGTCTTTGGTGTTTCCTTCTTGGCTGGATATTTATCGTTGCGATCGCTCGGGCCAACGGTGAGCAAGATTTATGCATTAACAATTTTATGGCTAGTTGGTCGGTACTTATTTTGTGTAAGAGTTAACGACGTTTAAAGTAATTTTTCAATGAAATTTAAATGAGTTTTCGAACAGGGTGGTACCGAACGGTACCACGATAATTTGTTATGTTTTATGTATAACTACTTTGGCAGAAAATCACGCACTATTAATCCAAGTAATCGTTTCGAAAAGATGGATTAAATTGTCTGACGTAACGACCTTTAAAAATATTTTCTTACATCTCGCTCTAAAAATGAGAGGAAACTGAAGGAGGTAATAGGAGAAAACAATTTACAACGGCGTAACTCTTACTCTCATCGGCTCGCGTCCGTTCGTCACGTTTCTTTGGCACAACGTCCGGTTTCATGGAAAAAGTTCCACGTCGCGTTCGATTTTAACGCGAGAAGCCAGCATCGAGAGCTTTGCTACTGCACCCTTTCGAAGAAGGAACTCACGAATGTAACAGGTGTCCTAGATCGTGTATGCTTCAATGTGTGTTACATATGTATATACTAACTACATATGTACGGCGGTCAACAGCCATTAGAAATGGCAGTCAAGGTTGATCTATTCTATACAGGACTGTAATCGATTCATGCGTGTTGCATCTTTGATACTAACATAGTCGTAGGTCGTAAATTTACGTTTGTTTCTTATTCTATTTCGACTGAAATAAATTTTGTCTTCTACTCCTGGTTGTCGTTGACGTAATTTTGACGTCTCTCTTATTCCATTTCGTCATTTTTTTTTTCTTTTTTCGTTGCCACTGATTTAATTGTATATCAACTTATCGTTAACATAAATTTACTCTTAATTGACACTGAATTATCACGAATAACTGTATCGAAAGATATTTTTCATTCGTACTTTAATCGTCATCGGTCTAAGAATCGCTACGGAACAGAATGGTTCGTCGATCACGGCACACCGGGTGTATACGGTGTAATTTATGTTTACGTCGAGCACACGCCGGTCACCCTTTTCCTTTGGCAAGTTGCACGCAGTTGCACGAAGATATCGCAGTGCACACGGAACAATGGATGCGACTTCTACGCTCTCTGACCGTTCGCCATTGCGTTTCCCTATTAAAATGTATGTGTATTATAGTGGATCGTTCTTTCGTAAGACAGCAACCTGCTCAAAATCATATTTACGGCGTGTCAAGTTTTCGTGTTCTGATTCTCCTCGGTTGCGTTAATCGATTTTTACGAGAGCGTTACGTCGCAACACGCACGTCAAATAACCAGACTGCGACCAGTAGATACGATTGTAATGTTAAATCAAATAGAGTCGAACCTGAGTTACGTGGAAATTGTTTAACGGGACCTTTTTTCAAAAATTTGTTTTGGTTGAAAGTAATTCTAGGATAATGAATTATTTAGTAAATGTCTAAATTAGTGAAAGGAGGGGAATAAATGAATGATAGTGGAATAAATGATTATTACACGAGTTAAAACGTGTCCCTCAATTAATTCGGATAATCGTCAGCTCTATTATATAGCACAGAACGATATACTCGGAATTGCATAAGAAGCGTGAAAAATGGAGGCAACCGTACGAAAGGATGTACCTACGTATATACGTATATTCATACATGTGTACTTAAATTCGTACACGTTTATACCAATGAAATTATATGTCGATGAATCACGCGATGACGTAGTCCTCGCACGGCCGTCGACGCTTTCGAGCGTGCTCGAAGGATTATTTGCACAAACGTTATTTCTTCTTCTCGAAGACCTCTGAGGTGCATACGGACTAGCATGAAGAAATCTGTAAGAGAGAAAAAAATTGAGAGGAAGAGAGAAGGAAAGGGCAGATATGTACGTCTAGCGCTATCTCGAATGCAAAGAGATATTACTTCCCCTTTTGATGCCATATCGTTAATGGAATACGGTCGGAGGATCGATCGTAATCGATTTCTCTCGCACTCGAACTAATCTCATCTTTGTATACACAAGAGATTTGCTTCCACTTTGACTTGATCCTTGAAATATAATTATATATCTATATATCTTCAGAACGGAAATAATACTTGAAAGAAGAAAAGAAAATTTCTATGCACTTTTGCAACTCTGAGCTGTTTTTTATCCAAAAACCATTCTACATTTCGATCAGGAGTTTCTAGAATAGCTTTAGAGTTGCCACAAACGACTGAGAGAGAAACGAAGGTGGGATGTTTATGTTCAAGGACATTGGCCCGATACGGACGAGTAATTACGATGCGATCGTAATGGGAGAATTCATCGAAAGGTTCGACTTTCGAAAGGGAATAATAAAGGGAAGAGCTTGAGAAGGAACGAAACGGAACGACAAAGCAGTGGGAAAGAAAGGGAAGGTGAACAGGAAAGTAATCTTCCACGGTTGAAGTTCCACGACTCGTCCAGTCGTTTCACCCTCGGCTCTCCTCTTCTTCCATCGGAGGTATTCTCGACTCTCGAAGGATTTTAAGTGGCAACTGGCAACGATTATTTCTTAACTCGAATCCGATCCATCTTCTCATTAATTACCTATGCGTACACGTGGCGGAGGTAATGGTGGTTGGGTGCAGCATCGGAAAGTGGCCGTGATGAAATTCGAGTCGATCGATTCACTTTCAGAAGAGAGTTCTATTTCACTCTCATTTTATAGAAAATTTCAACCTTAGGAGTATTAGATTTCATCCTGACACGGTTACACATATTTTATATCTATTAGATATATGCATGTATGTGCTTGAAGTAATTGTTTTAGAAATTATAGGGAAAAGTTTCCTCGATTGGACCATTTTTTACATTTTTCTAATTACCTATTAACTATTACACAAAAATCGGTGTACATAAGTATTCTACAATATGTTATTAACGAAATCTTGAAAGTCGAAACTTAATATCTATTATACAACATAATTTATAACTTATTTTCCAAATGGTAATGTTTAAAATCAATTGACCGTTTCAAACGTGAGATAATTGTTATAAAAAATTGGAATATTTTAGAATTGGTGTTAAAGTAGAAATAGAACTGCATTCCTTGATATACCAACGACCATCGTACGTATCGCTTCATCTACCACGTATCTGCACCATGTCATCTATGAATCAAACGCATCCCGGCTGAGTTCTATCGATCTAAAGTCACGTAGACACTTATCTATCGTTTTCTCCAAATAGCAGATCATCGCACCTCGACGTCTCACCGCAACTTCATTCAATCGCATCGCATCATTGAATCCTATACCTTTAGTAACGCGCTACTTGCTTTTCTACCCTATTCCTTCCATCGAAGAATGCGATTATATGATCGTGCTATACTTAAAAAAAATAATGATTTATGACAAACGACGATACATATTAATTTCCGAAGGAATGATAGGATCGTCAAGATCAGGAAGGGTATTGAAAACGTGGATAATATTTGATCACTGATGGCTCGATGCCGCAACCACTCGTGCTTAAAGGATAACATGCGTCCGTCGTGGCTTTCGATTTGTGGTTTTTGAAGCACTTTATGCACATTTCTTTTTTTTCCCCTTTGTACTCATTCTTATAAGTACAGTTTACTAAATTATTAACAGAAATATGAATCGTCTAAGAATTTTATTAAGAAATGAATCTACAAATTATTGAATTGTATACTTTCAATTAGAAATAGAAGTTCAAATATCACTAAAAAACTAAACCATGTTAAAAATACCCACATAAGTTAGATCCTCTTTGAAAAGTGAATCGAGGATGGGCAGACGCGTGGGCGCTTGAGCGCAGGGACGCGAGCAAGAGAGATCGTGCAACCAAGATCGGCAAGATCGAAAGTGCCTGTGCCGGAGAACGAAAGGCCACCGTGGGAGATAACGACCACGATCGAGTCCAACCATACGTGCATTCAACCAATACACCTACACAGCACATGCATACGAGAACCTAGTTGTGCGCACGTGCGGGATCGACACGCGAAATATGACTCAACTCGAAGCTTTTATTTCGCCCTTTTTTTTCACGCATCTGCAATGTTGCCGAATAACCGACGTGGCTACAACGATGATGATGATGATGATGATGATGACGATGTTTTTGTCGGATAGCAATTTTGATGGGTAACGGTTAGTATCGTTATGAACGACCGTTTTTCTTATTCGAACGATGTCAAACGGTGCTATGAAATATTATACTAGGAATTATATTGAATGAGAAGAGGGATCGAGTAGTATTTATAGTATCTAACTATAGGATTTATTATTAAAACGTAAGAATGGTACGAAAATTTGATCTTGTTATCTACTTTGCCTTAAACCTGTTAAATGCCATGGGAGTCAACGGTGACCGGCACTTGCCATATTGTATTTGAAATATATTTATTAGTAATGTTTATTTATATTCACGATGATATAACCATTAGTCATAAAAAATGTGAAACCTAATATAAGAGATATTGTAGTAAAGTCTTCCATATGTATATTCTGAAAAAAATTATATAGGTATACGAGCTTATTTAAAATTAGTACTTCGATAACATGGTTTAAAAATTACAAAAGATCCTGCCATAACCCGAAACTTGGAATCATATTAATAAGGGTGCGATCTTTGGTTAATACGGTCTCGATGTAACACCTACAAAATGATCGTACTATATAAAGATCTCGGCTACAATTGTGAGGGACGTTTCATTCGCACGCAATCATAGGAGAATGGACATATCGGTAGCGAATGAAAAAAAAGAAAGGTAAAGAAGACGTCGGGGCGTTACTGTTAAAACCCAATAAAGAGAACGAGTGGGGAAACGGAGAAGCTCGAGGAGTCTTTGAAATGGGAATCAGAAGTGGGAGTGAGGAATCGGTTGGGAGAGGCTATAGGAAAACCGGTTGCCAATCTGCACGGACATTGAACAGTGCGTGGCTCGAGCCCGTGCTCGCGCGCGTGAACTGAAGGAAGAGAGACTGGATATATAAAGGCCAAACAAACGGGAAGTCCGATTTTATGATGAAATGATTCCGAAGCCAGCCCTATTTTATCCTGACAAATTTTATTCAATATTTTTGGAAAGAAATGAATCGTTGAAAAACGTTTTTTTCACAGAATAAATTTATCTTTCAATCGAGTTGACTTTTTCTAAGGTGGCACAAAATATTACTACACAACCATTTTTACGAACGAAGGACTGAGTGCCTAATGCAGAAATGTCCATCAATGGTGTATTGGTAACTAATTTTGTGTGGCCTCCGAAAAAGTTGCAACATTTTGAGTATAACATAGATGAAACATACACATATTCTTTACTAAAATGACTGCATTACTCAGTCGTTACTAAATTTTTCCATATTACAATTATAAATTAAAAATTAATTACATTGCACCTATACATTGAAAATTATTTCATTCTTCTTAGTATTTTATCCCAGTTACTTTAATCTAATATTTCCCTTTTCACTTTCACTATTTCCGAAGTCGATTATTATTTTGTTGATAAAAATTGGTATATCTTCGTAATAAGCTCGATGATCGAATGATCGATGCTAACAAAGACTATCTTCATGAAGGGAACGATCGAACGACGTACAGTTACACGGACGTAGTACGTGGAACGAAAAGCGTGAAGAAAAATATGAATGGATCGTGAACCCTGACACGTCTCTTCTGCGTTAAGATCCCATGAATGACGGCCCAGCCCATATGTCGTGTACGATAGACAGTTCCTCGTTGCTTCTTTAACGAGTCTCTTATAGCGTTACGTGATCCAGCAACTATTAGACTTTTACACGCTCGTTTCGAGAATACTAGGTTCTTCGAAAGCATTACTTGTAAAATATTAAACGTCGTAAAAAATATTGATTAACAATTTCTGTAGTCATTGTCCTCAAGAATTTAAGGAACAGTTTCGATATACCTTTTACGAGTACGAATCGTTGGAGGTTCAGTCTCCCTCGTGAACGTCGAACGTTTCCTATGTGCTCGCAAGGTCCATCCAAATATGGCGGATACCGGTCGAACCACTCGCGTGCACGCGTGTCACCGAGCACACGCGTGATCGGCGATGCGTGCAAGAGCGAGAAGCACTTTGAAGGAGCCTCATCGGCAAATTCTTTTACTTTAAGGCCGGTTCGAACGATTTCTTTTCTAATCTTTTCCAATATCATTAAAACGACTAGAAACCTTCCAAGCTTAGCTTCGTTACATCAAAGTTAGAAATAAAAAAAATGATACAGATTTTCCCATATATACACGTTAGCTTCCGTTATTTTGAAGGATTTCATCCGGCAATACTTTATACGATAAAATATGTACCCTCATAATTAACTAACCCTCATCACCGTGGGATTCTCAGTTCCACGAAGAAATTAGCAACGGTTAGGTCCGATAATACCAACGTATACGTATATATACGTTCTAGAACACCGATCGTTACCGATTCATTAGGAACTAGCTCGTAAGGAGCGTGAGAAAAGGCGTGATCGTTCCCTTCCTCGAAAAATAATTGTCCTTGGACGATCCGACTCGCAACCGCGATATTTTACGACGCTTACTCTTTCGGAGTTCGTCGATTTGCCACCGCGGTAGCAATTCCACGCGACGATAAATTACGAGCTACAATTATTGGCCATAAAAGAGTGGAGAGATGATGAGGAAGGGGGTGTAGATAGTTTCGAAGAATCATTTTGACGAATGGGTTTTCGTAGAAATGATCAGGAGCAGATTTATCCTAGTGTGCGTAGGTGTAGCACATGACATATGTTGTAAAAACGAGTTTTTTTTTGCTGTAACGTTTGTTTTTATCATTAGTTTTCGACAGAATTCAGGTTTTCGTTCATGATGCATACATCAGGATTTTTGTCAAAAATCGATGCATCTCGAATTTGCCCGATCAAATACTCGTTCGAAAGAGGAAAGTCTCTCATTCACGAATATGCAAGTCGCGTTTCGATAGGATGACTGGTTAAAAAGTTACAGCAATTTTTTTTTTCTCTTGAAAACGACCCATACTCCGACACTTAAAAAATTTATTTTTCGACACTCCGCAACGATATCGAAAAACGGACACCGGGACAGTATTCTGCATGCTTTCTTCTTTCTAAATCTTGATTCATACATCAGGATTTTTGTCAAAAAATCGATGCATCTCGAATTTGCCCGATCAAATATTCATTCGAAAGAGAAAAGTCTCTAATTTACGAATCTGCAAGTCGCGTTTCGATAGGATGACTGGTTAAAAAGTTACAGCAATTTTTTTTTTCTCTTGAAAACGACCCATACTCCGACACTTAAAAAATTTATTTTTCGACACTCCGCAACGATATCGAAAAACGGACACCGGGACAGTATTCTGCATGCTTTCTTCTTTCTAAATCTTGATTCATACATCAGGATTTTTGTCAAAAAATCGATGCATCTCGAATTTGCCCGATCAAATATTCATTCGAAAGAGAAAAGTCTCTAATTTACGAATCTGCAAGTCGCGTTTCGATAGGATGACTGGTTAAAAAGTTACAGCAGTTTAAAGCTTGAAAAAGACCCATACTCCGACACTTAAAATGTTAATTTCTCTTCATTGCGTAACGATATCGAAAAACGGACAACGGAACATTGTTCTGTATGATTTTATCTTTAAAATGAGCTATTAAACATTGAAATCGGCGGTGGTGACCATTTTGACAAAAATCATGATGCATAGGTCAGGATTTTTGTCAAAAATCGAAGTATCTCGAATTTGCCCGATCAAATACTCGTTCGAAAGAGGAGAGTCTCTTCTTTACGAATATGCAAGTCGCGTTTCGATAGGATGACTGGTTAAAAAGTTACAGCAATTTTTCTCTTGAAACGACCCATACTCCGACACTTAAAAAATTTATTTTTCAACACTCCGTAACGATATCGAAAAACGGACAACGGCACAGTATTCTACATGCTTTCTTCTTTAAAATGAGCCATTAAACATTGAAATCGGCGGTGATGACCATTTTGGCAAAAATCATGATGTATACATCAGGATTTTTCCTTGGAAACCTTGGAAAACTTACCCCATGGCGTCAGACAACTTACCCCGCAGCGGGGCAAGTTGTCTCAAAAAACTCGATGCTTGCAATTGAAAAAAAAACGTGTTAAAAACTTCTCAATAGAAGCGGAAAAATTTGCATGTATTGCTAAGTTGAAGTTTATGATGGTCCCCAAAAAATTCGAAAATATAAGCTACAGAAATCTGTAGAAACAAAAAACCTAAAATTGGGACAACTAGCCCCGGTCTCCCCTATAATATATAATATCAACTGAAATTATATGATATTACAAATTTCGAGTGCAAAGGGTTAATCTATAACAAATATCTAGATCATCTCCTATTAAAAGAAATCTACTTGAACCAGTAAAAAATGTCTTACAACTTGAACAACCATACTCTTTAATCTTACACACCTCAAGAATCACACACTTACATCGCTCCAAGCGCTAATACACATCCCAAGAACAGAACCCTTTATCCAACACCCCGCACACGTCGATGAAAAATAAAGGAGCAAATTGACACGAAATTATTGGTAACGTCCAGGGAGGTTTTACACGATCGTGTCTAAAGGAAGTTGTAAAGTCCAACGAACTGACACAAAAGAGGCACGAAGGTAGCTACTTTGAACCCCCTCACCTCGAAAACCACGAGAGAAGTCTCTCTTCGGAAACGGATTAACGAGAAATTATAGCACGCTTCTTTCTACCGGCGATAACGATCTTGATTTATACCGTGCACACTCTGTATGTACTATGTTGGATAGAAGGAAGTGAGTACGGAGGCAAGCTTGTCAGTCTACATAATGTAACTTACGTGCTAACCTACGCAGAAGAGATAGGAAAAAGGGGAGGGAGGGAATCAGATGGTTGCGTGTAAACCTACGACGATCTGACAAAATCATAATCACGAGTCCACTCTAGCTACAGTTATCACGATATGCTAGTTAGTCCCTCTTTTTTTTTGAACATTTAACTTTATTACCGGTAATTACTTCCATCGTCGATCGTTCGCACTCGTTTTTACGAGAGCACTACCGTGGCGCTTCGTCGTGGTACCGGAAAGCTTAGACGACGTTTAGAACTCGAGCCGTGCGACCAGAGCGAGCGTGATCCTCCCTAGTTTTATCTCCTGACTATCATTAGCACGTTCTAAATTACTTTCTGAATTAGATTAATGTTGGCTTCGTTAACTAGACGTTTGGCAGTCTGCTTGGATTAAGATCTTGGTTATTACGTTTATCTTAAATAATTGATAATTATTAGCGTGGGGTTTACGATCGTTGTCTCTTTCTTGGTTGCATGTCCTGTTTGTTGTATATGAAGTAAGATAGACTAAATCTTATCGGTTGAGTAAAAATTTGTTATATTTCTATATTATTTTATTACAAAGATTAATATTTTTTAACGATGGAACGCATTCCATTTAAAATCCTATAAAATATTAGAGATAATTAGTATCCTAAACGACGTATGTTTTTCGAGAGAAGTTCGCGTGCACGAGATCGAGATAAAACGAGCTTGGGAAGTTAGTTCGATCGATGCTGGTACAAATTCGTTCGGTAGGTATAACGGCAGCTAAACGAATCCGGTCCGATTAGAGGGATCGCCTACGAGACAGGACGATACCGGACGGTTTAATGACCAAGAAGAAGCGTTTTAAATTCTTAACACGGCTCGACGCTCTACCCGAGTCGATTCAGGAATCTCGAAAGGAAAGGACGCACTCGAGGAAACAATTAAATCCTTAGATCAGATAAGAACGCGAGTATCCTCTGGAAAATGTATTCCTTAAGCCCGAGAGTAACGAGTCCGAGTGAAACAAAGAGGTATGCCGGAAGTCCTTGGTAAGAGATAAGCTCGGTTCGATTCGATATCTCGTGAAGGGACTTTCGGAAGACATTCCTCTTTTCGTTTATCGACCATCACGGTTTCTTTCCTGCATGCGATCGATTGTCTTACAAATTCTTCTTGAATTTAGTTGTCGTACTAAGGATGCGGCTATTGGATTGTCCGCACAGTCATACCTGTGTATGTGTGGACATGAAACAGGCACATTCGAAGATCAAATGCCAGCTTTTAGATAACGTAAGATTTATGGATCAAGACAGAATCAGTTATATGTTATAAATGACGATTGTCTAGGGCAGGGGTAGTCAACCTGATCCTGGTAGTAGTTTTGTCAGATACTGAAGCTATTTTATGTTATTATCACACATTTAATGTAAAATTTTGATAAAACATTTTAAAAAATTTTACTACCAACATAAATACAAAAGTAGACGGTAAATATAAAAAGGTTAACAATCCCTGGTCTAGAGCCAGTAATTTCTTGAAAATTTGGTAAAAAATGATACTTAATTCCTTATAAAGAATATTGTAAAAAAACAGGGATACTTCATGCAACACGCGTTGCCCTACATTATCCAACTACAAAAAAAAGTTCGTAATTCTGTTTGAAACAGCTGCAAATAAAAAAGAAATGGATAAGCACGGTTAAATTATGCGAGGCTTGTCACGATCGGCGAACGCTATTCGTGGAATGCACGAAGAAAAAATGTGCAATGGAAGAGAGAAAGAGACGGGTAACGACGCGTGCGAATACTTTATGGGCCAAGTGAGCCAAGGCGTAAAATTGTTTAAATAATAAAGGAATGCCGGAATGCTTAATCGTTCTCGAGATTACCGAAAAAGCGTATATAACGGTAAGCTCGGCTCTCTCGAAGGAACGAGCCCGCGCGCGCGCGTAATTCGTACGAAGACCTACTCCTCGTGAATTATTCATAGCCCCTTTTGGATAGGCGCGAGAGACTCGTTTCAAACAACTTTCCTTTACAATCGAACGACGACGAACCTTTTCGAATGTCTCTCGTTTAGATGAACGACTATCGTCGATTCGACTAATCGATCGAACGAATCGATCTTGCAACGCTTCATTCTTAGATCGTTCGATACGATTTTTTACACTCTCGCTATCGCTCTTAGAAATTCCTTTCGATTTTACTCATTAATACCAAAGTTTGATGCGATTTCCATTTTTAACCCTTTATGAGCTAAATTTTTTTTCCGTGGCTAGAAAAAAATTAAGAAAAATTAAATGTTTGATTTAAACTAATAAATAATTTTTTTTTATATTTTATTATAAGAAAAACGGTTCAGTTACAATAGTGTATATATTTACACATACAGTCGCTATCAGGAATATTCATAACTTTTCTATAATTGAACAAAAATTCAATTTTTGCAATCTATTTTAAAAAGTATCCGAATATTTCTAAGAATTACTGTACATGTACCACACTTTACAAACCTATTACGTTTTAGTAGTAAAATGAAATAAAATTTAGAAAATACAAATATGCTGGTAGGTATGTGACTTCAAATTGACACGTAATTCGTATATTTTACTGCACGTTACATGTAACATACCCAACAAACTTATAATAAATAATAAAATATTTAAATGAACGTAAAACTATGTCGATCGTAAATGTGTTAATATATGTACAAGTGGTTGTACTTACATAATAACAATAAAAATGTTTCTGATAACATTAATGCGCGTAGGCCGTGTCCGTTCAACGTCATTTAACGACTAAGACGACGCAACGTTGTAAGGATAAACGTAATCGATCGAGACGCTCGCATCAGATATCATGCTGATTCCGTTAAGATCAACTAAGTATAATTTACGTGAATACCGGTGACGGTCTTACGGTATCGGAGAGTCTAAAAAGATTTTCTTTAATATCGCAATTGGCAAAGTATTATCTTGGTGTCGTTTCCTGAATGTTTCTTAAGATTTCTTGAACATTGCGTATGCACGTGCATACGATCTCTGTATGCATACAGAGGCGTGTTGGCATGCGACGCACGATCGATTGCTTCCGTGCTATCGATTACGCGCGACAGAGAGCAACACGGTAGCGGCCGAATTCCAAGGGACCTCGTGCCGCCCTTTTAAAGGGAAACCTTCGACGACGATTTGTAGTCATTGCGACGAGTCAACCGATCGAGATTACATCGCACCGTAAGTCTTTCCTTCGATACGACTGATCGATAGGATCGTTTTCTTACGATCGTTGCGAGTCACACGATTCTACTTGGAATATTTAGGTATTGGAAAGAAAATTGGTACGTGTGTGAGATACTCTTTTTTTTGGCTAGGAATTAGTAAAGATAAATAAATCATTGATAAATATTTATCATGATTGAGTAGAAATGGAAAAAACACAGGTTTTTTTTAAAGTGGTATAGGTCCATCTTTCATGACTCTAATTTTGATTAAAAAGCAAGATGATCAGATTAAAACTTTTTTTTCATAATTTGGACTTATACCTACCACTTTTAAAATAAACGGCTCATCATTATATTTAAATATTTGCATGATAGAGTATACCTACTTATCGTATAATCCCTAGATCAATCTCAATACAGTCGATCAATTATCTATCAACTTATCGAGTCTGGTTTTCTTCACATTCGATCGACAGCACGTCGATAATCGGACGATCGACTTTCATATCGCAAATATTTTCGTACTCGCTTCCGTTTGCATTATCGGAGTTCCCGTTGCATAAAGATCGTGGTCTAATACCAGGAAGTTGGTTGAGATGGTGCGCAGGAAGGTAGCAGGAAGGTACCAGAAAGATATCCATCGCGTACGTGCCTCATCGTCCTGCGTCTACCGATCCTACGCGATCACCCAACGACCATAAGAGGCTATAGCATCGGGAATGAGAGAAAAAGAGAGGTAGATAGATGGATAGAAAAAGAGAAAGAGTGAGAAGAATTTTCTCTTTCCCCCCTAAGATGTGTTTCCGTGCTCGCGCGATCGACAGAATCGTCGATGCCGTTCTCTTGGATCTTCGATGATCAGTGATTTATCGCTAGCAGCCCTTGTAATCGGCGCGTACTGCGCTCACTCGTGTTAAGCCGCAACCGGAATGGAATGAAACCGTTACGAAAGCTCTCGACACCATACCCTAGCTTCTCTTTTATCATCATTTTTATCGGCAAATCCTGCTCCCTGTTTTTATCTACTAGAATAAAACCGATGTGGTATAAAAACTGTCAGAGTTTATCTATTAGCACAGCCAACCGTACTGATTCAACAGTCAGATCATTAGAATCATCTAATTCGTTATCCAGGATATAACTGGACATTTATTTAGCATTTATTATAGGAAAGTCCTGATAAAAAGAGTGCAATCTATAAATGTCTCTCTTTTTCGATACTTTCGCTCGCAATTTTCTTATTGCAGTTTTAGCACTTGCAAACCTAGAAATACCTAATAACTCTATAAATATAGCTAAGCACTCTAATCGTTAACACTGAACACTTCGTTTGATCCCGTGCCGTTTCACGAGTCTCTACTATCATCGGAAAGACTCTCGAGTATCGAACGCGAATTAAACGAGTCGACTTAACTTCCGTTAACGCCCATGCTTCTGGTCGCCTAACGTATGAAATCATCGTATGGTAGCGGTCGTCCATATGGAAGATCATCGACAATAAGATTTTCTTCCTTGATCGAACGGTGCTAAAACTACTCGCTCTTGTCCTGCATGGTTCGATGCATAAAATACAAGAAAGGATACCGATATATCGTTTGTAACGGTACTCGTACCTTGAACCTACACGAATACCACGTGTCTTGATTCTTCGTTCACGAACTTCGTTCTATTACTTTGAGAGAGAATTTAGTCGATGCAATTTGATTTACCGCGAAGTCAGAAACGAGGGAGGTCTCGTACATCGAAATCCGACCAGCCGTTTACTTTTGATAGAAATTTAAGTGACGTTCGTTGTAATTAAGATCCGACCGAACTATAATTTATATGACGTAGGACCTGTTCCATCTTTCGAAGACATTAATATAATAGTTATTAATATAATTTTGTGAAATCGGTTCAGGACTAGGATCGTGCAACAAGCTTCTCGTTTAAAGTAAAGGGTTTAGGGTGATGAGTGAATTTTATATCGATTGCAACGCGATGCACGAGTGTTTCAATGTATCGCAAATTTCGTACTTCCGATCGTAGATTAACTGTCTACCTGCATGAAACGTGGTGTGCATGAATCGTTTTAGTACAGTTATCGAGCGTACGTTGAATATCACGTGTCGCATGTTAACACACCGACGACCGCTGACGTAGTTTTACGTCATTTGCGTGTCCATGGCTAGACAGTGCTGATGTGGTTTTACGTCATTTTAAACTTTACAGCTGGCTACTTCTGACGTAATTTTACGTCAATATGTGTTTATTAGAGAGTCCGTAGTAATAACTATTTTACGCTATTTTATCTTTCGTAAGAATAGAAAAGAGAATGCAAAAAGAAATGAGAAACCTGATTAAAGTAAGAAAGAGAATTAAGAGGGGGAGGAAGAAAAAGAGGAGAAACGAAAGGATGAAGAAAAGTAGGGTCAGAGGCCTTCCACGAAGATCGAGGGAAGTTCAAATGCCGCCGTTTCTTATGTTAGTCGCCTCTGCCTTCTCTCGGCTACCTTCGAGAGCGATTATTATTTTTCTTGCTTGGGTACAATTTCAACTTCTTCTTCTTCTTGCTGCTAATTCAGTGGCCGCTATAAGAGAGATCGGTCGAGAACATTTTTATTCTCTTTTAAGTGCCAGCTCGTTTTTTTGCAATACACATATGTGTATATGTACCTACTGGTAGTACAGAGAAATAGGAATATTTCTGAATGAAATGAATTATTAGATTAAAATCCTCGTCGTTTTTGCAAACAAGGAACGAGGATGCTTTTTAATCTGCTTATGTTATATTTAGATAAATATAAGTTCTATATATCCAATGAGAAACCAATATAGAAAATTCTTATTAGTAAATAGTGTTTCAAAGAAATATTAATAAACTGTAAAAATAATGCTAATAAAAAAGTACAGTTTATGCTGTAAGATAAAAACATAAATAAAATTCATAGAGGATTCGAAGTCACGTATAAAAAGCAACGAAGGAAGGAGTATAGAAATCTCGCGGGCAGACTCAGAAGAGACCTCTTAAAGCTCGCTAATGGAAAAGAGCGGGATACCGGCTAGAGGATCTTTAAAAGCGACATGCTGTGCGGTCACGTAATTTACGCGTTAACCGAGCACGGACACCGAGTGACGACGATCCGGTTGGTATGGTTTGCGTCCATAAAACACGTGTGGAGGATGCGCGGGCGAGAGAACAAAAAGTCAGCATAGCTTCCAATTTGTTTTTCTAGCGAATTGCCATGTCATTCGAAAGTTTTCATTTCTTGGGACTTTTTCACGGTTGATAAAATTGGTGGGAGGATAGAATTAAAGGTTGTAGGTATAAACATAGGTGAAAGACGAGAATGTACAGCAATACAAAGAAACGATATTCGAGATGACCTGAGAGGGAGAGAGTTCCAAAGGAATTGTAAACCGATCCGGTGATTTCAATGCGTGGAAGGGAAGGTGAATTTATTGGCATATCAAATATGGGTACACGCGAAGGAGTTTATTATTTGATTAAACAATATTTGGTCTATTTGAATCATTTTTTTAAATAATACAAGTCCTATTGCTTAAATGAAAATGTTGGGATGCATCTTTCATAAAACAAAATAGTTCACTTGCAAAACGTGAGATCACCTCTTCTTGCTCCTCAACACCTAAGCCTTTTATCCTCGTACAAGCCCTGGTATCTTATCCCTCGACTTTATTTAGAATCTTACACGGTACTTGACGCCATTGTCAGTTAGAATCCTAACGATGGTCCATCATTGGCGTGGCAAAGAAAGGTGGAGGGATTTTATTGCTAGTCTCGTTAAGAGATCGTGACATCGCAGAATCGAACGATCGTATAAGAACTGACATATGCATCCATGTGTATACCTGTATATACAATATAGATATGTATATGCACGCAGAAGAGAAAGGGGGAGAGTGAGTGAATAGCCAAGAGCGATACGGTCGATGCTAACCCGCCAATGAAAAAGGATTTTCTATGCTAATATTACCTTTGACAACGAACCCGTCGATTGATCGTCGAAACGTAATGGTTCGATCGCTACGAGATATATCCTACAAAAAAAGAACATCTGTTCTTCCTTGCGAACCATCACGTACCTTTTTATGTCTAATTTTTCACAATCACGAGGTGGCAGACTAATTGCACGAACGGATAGGAGAATTTCATGACAATACGAGTCCTTCGAGGAATCTTCAGCAAAGGCTCCCGGAAGACTATGAATCTCAAGCTTTATATACCTTCAACACGTAAGTACAACCATACCTGCCATGAGATGATGAGAGGACCTTGTGGTGTGTGCCTTTACCAGCTTGTAACGCGAGGACTATCATTAAGGTACCTCGATATCTTTCAAGATGAGGGCTCCTTCGTCTACGCGTTAAAATCAATCGGAATCAATTGGAAGACCCCTTTCCCGAGATCACGGACTTGGAATCGTTCCGAAGTCTCGAAATTTATTGATAACTCAAAGTACTAATGAAGATAATATATAGCTATCTTGTTAAGGACAAATCTATGTTTGCCAAGACAGCTGAGGATATCAACAAATATTAAAACAATTACCTTTCGAATAAATATCAGTAAAATGAATGATATACATGCGAATAAATGACTGAAACCTCGTCAATATCTTGAGTACTCATCAAAAATACTAACTCATAAAAACTGACATGATTCACACCTTACACGATGCAAACGTTACGATAAGACCCTGTACACGCACTTGCAACTTCGGAGACCTTCCACACCGCGGGACCTCAACGCGAACAACGTTCCCTGGCTTCTTAACACCGTGTTCCACGCGTGACGATGATACCTGAACGTGAATTATGGTCTGGCCGAGTGCTCGGCGAAGATGCGATGTCCGTCTGAAGAAAATATCGCGACTTCGCGCCGTTTCCTTGGTGATTAATGCCGAATCGTGTCCACGGGGAGATCGTTGAAATTGTTTTCTCGTGCGTGTCCATCCTCACGAAGACTAAACCTCATCGTTGAAACATCGGGTCTTCCGGAATCCTTTTGTAATTAAATTTAATCGCTTTACTGGTTTGATGAGATCGTTTGGTACCACGAAGATATTTTGTCAGGGTTGTCCAAAATAAATCTAGATACGATCATTAGCGATCATCGAACCCATAAACCCCTATTTATGGACTCAAAAAATCCCAAACTGATTAGTCGCTACCAGTATCAAAGCTTTCGGCAACATTCTTTCCAGTCTTTCCTTCTCTTCAGCTCCATATTTGAACCCGTTTCTATCTCCATCGAACGGTAGAACGGTCCGATAGATAGGAGGAAGCTCAGGCTCGCATGTATCGCGCGATCGAAATGAAATTAGCCCAAGGCGTGCAATCATCGAGCTATTCGCGTTCACCACAATGTATACTCGCCATTGGAATGTCGCTAATTCGCGTTACTTTATAGCGCTGAACTGGTTTAACATCGACTTTTTGTCAGACGCATTACTCTTTAGAAGGTAATACTATGAGAATAGAATTAGCCGATGATGGTACCAATCATGAAATCGATTCCTACGTACGGGTTATGTACACTGGTATGGACGTTTCCTGCTAACTGGATTTGTGAAATAATGTTCACGTATGTGTTTTTATTAAGAATTTTTTGTCAGATGTATGGAAATAAATAAAAATGCTGCAATGTTGTTCAACATTGTCCAAAGCTCGAAACTATTAATTATCGAGTTTCGCGAATAAACGACGGAGCAGCCTCGTTTGATATATACGTCACGCGAGAAATACGCCTCCTCTGCTTTTCAAGGTCGAGACGTTCACGACTTTATGGGGCAATTATCGTAGTATACACTGGTGGATCGGCCCCGACCGACGAGTACAGCGAGACTCTTCTTCCGTGGTTGGATAAGATCATGAGACCGATCGTTTAGGCTTGTCTTTCGATTTCTATCGAACTACATACCCTGGTATACCTTGAACGTCCAATTAAATGTTGCTTGAAAGAGATATCATTTTTGTATGAAAATAAATCGAACTCTGCTTTTGTATATAATTTTTTTCCAAGTAGATACAGTAGCCTCTCTATAATCTGGTACTTCGCCAATCCGGCTCCTCCAGAAAGAAAACCTCAAAGGAATAATACAAATACAATGCAGAAATGTGGTTCTTTATTATTTTTCTTTCAAATGCAATATCTTCTGTCGTAATTTTTTATAACACCAATTTTCATTTTATTATATTTTGTGCAATAAACATGGGTTTTAGTATTTTTTTTTTTAATGAACCTCTGGCAGTCCTTTCGTTTGATATTTGCCAGATTACTGAAAAACTAATGCATTATCGAGTACGTCGTGTTCTCAAAGATCGCAATATTTATATAACTTGTATTTAAAATAATCATAAATTTTGAAAATAACATTTCAACGAATCAGTTCGTACCATAAATTAAAAATTAAATTTCTATTTCAGTTCAAAGCAAAGTGAGATGTTCGGAGCAATCGATGGAGGTTGACATCGTGAGGAGTAGTCCGCAGGCGAGGATATATCTCCAGCAGTTGAAGGACTATCCAGGTAGTATATCGATAATCGGTACACTTGGCTTCATTAACGATGGCACGACGATTAATTTCAAGTAACGAGCAGAGCCCTAGATACCCTATAGGTGTACATACATAGTACATTAGGATAATCTCGAACGTTTATTTTTCTTCTTTTCGGCCCTCAGACATAACCTGTAAGCCGCAACTCAGCGATGGAGTCGCCACGTTCAGATTATCGTTATTAGAACAAGACATGCTACGGTGCGGCATCACGAGGGTCGTTAATAAAGTTACGGTAAGTAGGAGAAGCGAGCTTGGTAATTTTCTTCTTCGTGTACGTCGTCCTAGCTTTTTAGTTGTAGTTTACTTTCGTTACTTTTCGACCGTATCAACCAAGACAACGAGAGTACTTACTTCTTTTCAGGCTGGTTAAGGTAGAATTTAGAAAAATATGCAATGTCGAGCGAGACTCGACGTTTAACTGCAGAAGATTGATATTAATTATTTGATGAATAATATATTCAAAATTGATATATATTTGAAATCAAAAAGAGCCATAGGCGAATCACGAAATGATCTCCCGAAGAAATTCAACTTCCGCTTATGATCTTCACGATCGAAAGTGGAAGTACGTAACGCCTAAGGGTTAATATATGTAAATGGCTGTTATATCACGGGCTGAGCGTATTTATTAGCGGCTGAGGCGAATAACGAGTCTCGATGGCTCCTCTCATTGTTTCCACGGGCGGTCCGATCTTAGCATAACATAGTACGGTATACCATAGCGTAGCATAGCTTAGCATGTTTCCCTTCACGGTCTCGTAGGTCTCTACGTAGGTCTAGAGTAGGTTCGAACGAAATTACACCTGGATAATGATATACAGGGTCAGAAGGTGTACTATCATCGGATAATAGTGGAGGAGCCAGCGGATTCCAGCAAGCACACCTTCACGGTAAAGTGTGTTATCACCGAGGTAGTCGTGCAACCTGGAGACGCTATCTCGACCAATCATACGACGGTACGCAGGAGCGTTCTTCCGGAAGGATTTCAAGAACAAGAGTAAGTTCCTTCTTTCTTTCTATTTTTATCTTCCTTTTCAAATATTTTCAATTCCGACAAAATTATTTTTGAAATTCTAAAAAATTAAAAAATTCTCAATGAGATATCTCGTGCACTTAAAAACGCTTATTTCGATTCCCTAATGTCAAATTTTACTCTTAAAAACGTTAAGCGTTGTACAGGGTTTTATCTAATTCTCGAACCGTGTTAAAACGAAACCGTGTTATACGAGGATCAACTGTAAAATCCATTTGAGAAGTTGAATCATCTTTTCTCATCCATGATCCATAAAAGGTTTCGAAGAAATAAGACGACCCATTGTCTCCCTTCCTTTTCCCAAACATAAGATTCGCAATCATGATCGCAACTTGTATCGAAAACGAGCTCGAATCACTTCCCACAGTCCTCCCACGTTACGTACAAACGTAACTTCCTGGGTTCGCGACTAACGAGAGCGTCGACCTCTATTCTCGATCTCTCGCTTTCTCCGTGTCCTGGAAAAGAGGAAAGTACCGTGTCGATCACGCGTGATCCTTACCTAGATCCTCTCGAGATAATAAAGAAAACATAGAAGATCTCGCCTTCGTACACACGTACAAGTAGGTTGATACTGCCCAGTCATTTTGTGATACGTAAAAAAGGAAGAGAACGCTTTTCGCTGTGGCCTCCAGCTATGGATGCGGGCGCCAGCTTTCCGAGGGATCTCGATAATTTATTTAAGGGAACTCTGCAACTTCAGTGAACAGGACGATGGATGGGACACGATCATTTTCGTTCTGCACGATGATCATCGGGTTCGGCGAACCTTTCTCGAGTATTCGGAGTAATTCAAGGACAAAAGAATAACCTGTTTATCTCGGCACTCAACGATCTATAATCTATTGAAATTTTTTATTATACATCTACGTGATTTAATATATCATCGGTAGGGGAGACCGGGGCTAGTTGTCCCAATTTTAGATTTTTTGTTTCTACAGATTTCTGTAGCTTATATTTTCGAATTTTTTGGGGACCATCATAAACTTCAACTTCTTCGCAATACATAGAAATCTTTCCGCTTGCATTGAGAAGTTTTTAACACGTTTTTTTTTCAATTGCAAGCAAACGAGTTTTTTGGGACAACTTGCCCCGCTGCGGGGTAAGTTGTCTCACGCCATGGGGCAAGTTTTCCAAGGAAAAATCCTGATGTATGCATCATGATTTTTGCCAAAATGGTCACAACCGCCGATTTCAATGTTTAATGGCTCATTTTAAAGATAAAATCATGCGGAATAATGTTCCGTTGTCCGTTTTTCGATATCGTTAAGCAATGATGAGAAATTAATCTTTTAAGTGTCGAAGTATGGGTCATTTTCAAGCTTTAAACTGCTGTAACTTTTTAACCAGTCATCCTATCGAAACGCGACTTGCATATTCGTAAATTAGAGACATTTCTCTTTCGAACGAGTATTTGATCGGGCAAATTTGAGATACTTCAATTTTTGACAAAAATCCTGATGTATGAATCAATATTTAGAAAGAAGAAAGCATGCAGAATACTGTCCCGGTGTCCGTTTTTCGATATCGTTGCGGAGTGTCGAAAAATACATTTTTTTAGTGTCGGAGTATGGGTCGTTTCCTGGCTTCAAACTGCTGCATCTTTCCAACCAGCCATCCTATCGAAACGCGACTTGCATATTCGTAAAGAAGAGACTTTCCTCTTTCGAACGAGTATTTGATCGGGCAAATTCGAGATACTTCGATTTTTGACAAAAATCCTGACCTATGCATCATGATTTTTGCCAAAATGGTCACCACCGCCGATTTCGATGTTTGATGGCTCATTTTAAAGATAAAATCATGCAGAACAATGTTCCGTTGTCCGTTTTTCGATATCGTTAAGCAATGATGAGAAATTAATCTTTTAAGCGTCAGAGTATGGGTCTTTTACAAGCTTAAAACTGCTGTATCTTTCCAACCAGCCATCCTATCGAAACGCGACTTGCATATTCGTAAAGAAGAGACATTCCTCTTTCGAACGAGTATTTGATCGGGCAAATTCGAGATGCATCGATTTTTTGACAAAAATCCTGATGTATGCATCAAGATTTAGAAAGAAGAAAGCATGCAGAATAATATCCCGTTGTCCGTTTTTCGATATCGTTGCCGAGTGATGAGAAATACATTTTTGAAGTGTCGGAGTATGGGTCGTTTTCAAGAGAAAAATTACTACACTTTTTTTTACTCACTAAGACCTGTACACCATGCACCGGACGCGTTTCCCCTTCCGCCCTAAGATACCAAAACTATGACTGGGACAACTTGCCCTTGTGACTTTTAGCCCCGGTCTCCCCTACATATTTTTGACTAATGAAGTACATTGACAGTTTTAGTAAAGATGGTAGGCAGCGAGTTCCTAAAGAAAAATATAGTTTCAATAATATCCTTTGATCTTGATCATTCTCAAGTAAATCAATCATCGTCAAATCATATTAAAAAAATATATATTTCACTTAAAAATCATTTAGTATATAGATATACCGTGTTCATTATCCTTTTGTTCGACGAACGATTACGATCGTTATAAATTACGACTTCGTCGTGTTTTTATTGTTTTTCCTGAAAATAATTGCGACTCTCAGCGGGACACCGTTTCGCGAGAATCGACGAGATCTAACCTTCGAGATTACCCACGACTCGCGTAACCCGGGAAGCCGTAAAAACTTTATTGTCAAATAATCACCACGTGTCGTAAACACCGACGGTAGGCACATAGCGATAAAAGTAACGCGCTTTTCTCTTCGATCTCGATAAGAACGGAGTTCTTCGGGGAAGTCGTTGAAATAGGTATTTAATTACCTCGAAGAAAGCACTTCGATTTTTTGGCTATCTCGCGATGCGATAACGAATTTATATCTTCTTTAACAGTATTAGTTGTATATCTAAATAAATAATAGTCAAAATGATAATGAAATTTCATTATTATCCAGGCTTAATTTTATTTATGAATCCAAATGAAAATAGAAAAAAATGTAGTCCTCAATAATTAAAAAAATAATGGTAATTATTATAAGGGTAACGGACCCTCGGCTTTGTAAATAATTACCGACATAAGATAATAAGATGATTCTGAAATAACACTTGATTTACTTATTTTACTTTTTGTTGCTAACACATGGCAAAAATAGGTCAACTCGATCTAATGCTACCTAACTGTCCATTTTGATCGAACATCGAACTCGTTATTCTATAAGCCATTGAATCATCGTTGCAAGAAAGAAGTCCAGAATAGAAACTAGATCGCGGTTAGCTTATTCGTTCCGTTCTCGATTCATGCAACGGTCCTGTCGAACAGATGCTCGTCCTTTCTTTCGTGCAAGAAAATCTTTCGATATGGTGACAACTATGAGTCGTCCCGCTAGTTGACACGATGAACGGTAGTTCTTGAAAAAGATCGATAGCAAGTGTTGCTATCTGTAAATTATTTTAATAGAAAAATAAGAATAAAATTTTAAAAAATAATTAGGGGATAGAAATTAATAGATTTCTCATGTTATGTTTCAGTACCATCGAAATTCGTGAAGAGATTTCTGTCTCGGCACCAGTCCCTATTCTAGGGGTCGGTGTCAAACAGGGTGGAACTTTAGTTACTGGTGAACTGAACGTCAGTCCTGGTACCCCATTGCAGATGGAGATCTTTTTGGACAACGAATCGGCACCGATCTATGGGTTATTGGTGACTTATATGCAAGTTACCGATACGAAGACTCAAGAAGAGACAATAATAATTAATGGGTACGTGTAATCTCCTACATAAAACCATTATATTGATCAACGTTCATAATTTCTTTAATATCATTTCGTTATCAGATGCTCCGTGGATCCATATCTCTTTGAGAATTTCAACACAGTCAACGGAGACTTCCTCACCGCAAAATTCCGTGCATTCAAGTTCCCAGAAAGTACCTACGTTCAGTTCCGTGGTACTGTTAACGTCTGTCTGAACAAGTGTCTAGGTGTAAGTGTTTTAACATTCCTGCTAATTAAAATAAGACAGTCTTGATGATGCAGTAAAATGGATGCCAAACTTCTTTTTTTAATCTTGCTCGATAATTGAACGAAGAAGATCTATATAAAACTAATCAAACAATTCTCTTTATTTTTCTCTAGATCGAATGCAGTAACGGCCAAATAGGCTTCGGAAGGAAAAAAAGATCGATAGCATCGTCGAACACGGATAAGAACAAATTGTTCGAGGTGACCATGTCTACCTTCATCAAGGTCGACTTCGAGGAAGGTGTAATGATAGATCAAGGTAAACCAGTCTTTAACCCCCACCCTCTTACCCCAGCTCCTATAAGAGTATAATTAATCATCGGGAGTCAGCCAGCTAAATCTAATTCCTTCCGACGATATATCCAGCTCTATCGGAGTTCATACTGAAGGGTAAGAACAGAACAGAGGAGAGAGCCGTGATCGCTGAACAAGTGAGACAACAATTGGCTCCAACGACTATCAGAACGGAAGAGAGACCAGTCATAGTCGAAGAGGTCAGAGAACAGTTCAAATACAAGCTCACCGAGATCGAGAACAATGATGCCTCTTCGTCCACCAGCCAGACGACCTTTCGATTCTTCTTCGTCTTTATCGTCTGGGCTTACGTTCTTCTTTAGAACGAAATGAGAGAGTATATAACATTGAAACAGAGGTTTGTAAATAGGATCAAAAGGGTTAGCCACGTATATGTTTCGAGTGTCTCGTGAAGAATGTAATCTTGAGATGAAATGTTTGTTTTTTTAAAAAAGAGAGAGAGAGAGAGATAATGTGGAACGGGATTTAATTAATTAAGCCTCGTGGTGAGGACACGTGCTATGTGTGTGTGTGTTAACGTGTTTAATCTTCTTTCTATCTCTAGGTGTCCTTTTTCCTCTTTTTTTTTATCTTTAAAACAAACACGAGTTACATTATGGAGTATCATCGTATGAGAGTGCGTCTGTTCGCGAACTGCATGCAACCGCGTGTAACTGCGTGATCTTGTGTGATAATGATGAAAATGTATTAACGGTTTTAACACTAAACCTACCGACGTTAAACGAATTTATCTATTTGATAATTACTTATTAAAAAACATTGGTATTTGCTCTCATTAATAAAAATTATTGAATAAATAAAATTTATAATAAATTTATATGAAAGTAATTTTATTATTTAAAAAATCGAGTCAATTTGGCCAGCTATCGTAGGTTTAGTGTTAATGACAGTGATGGGGAAAAGTAACAATCGCGCTATGGGAAGAATTTTCAATATACGTATATGTAATAACTCGTAATGCGTTATCGCGAGATTTCTCCGTTCTGCGACTGCCGAATTTTCTATAATTTCGTGGTTACATTTTTACGGCACACGTGTTTTTTTTGTTTTATCTATGATCGCAACGATCGTATCGATCGTCTCAATAAAAGAAAATTGGCCTTTGCGAGCGGAGAAAGCCGAAAACCTAGTCGTGCGACGGGGTATAATATTGCAATGCGACTTAATTATTATTATTATATGATATTAATTAATTATGGCTACCTATTATCGGTATAACTATAGCTTAATTGTAACATAAATGAAAATAAAAAGAAGGCTGATGCGTCGGTTCTAAATATCACACCCGATACGTACGCTCTTTTTTTATTATTATAAAGATTCAAGAATGTACATTCGTTTATGGAATGTCTTATATATTGTCATATCAAAAATAACAGCAATTTTCTTTGGTATAAATCAATAACTTTCAAACTTATTAGTTAGAAAAAAAATAACATTTACTTTTTTTATCTTAAGTAACCTTTTTATGAAAAAATATAAAATTTACGATCTGTAAGTTCAAAGCGATTGATCAAAATTTCCTTAGATTTTGTATAAAAGATCACAATTAGAGACTTTTATGTTCGTAATCACATAGATAAATATATGAAATAAGAAATTACATTCGGAAAATACCAAACTTGGACTCTGGTATTGGGGCATTCAAACAGGCAGCTAAACTAAGTCCAACCACTACTCGGGTATCGACTGGATCGATCACTCCATCATCCCATAATCTATAAAAAGGTAATTTATAATTTTTTCTGTTTTATCTTGTTTAACGTCCAAAATATTACGCATTTACCTTGCACTCGAGTAGTATGGACTACCTTCTTCCTCAAATTTTTTAATAATTGGTTCCTTTAGCTTAGCTTCTTCCTCCTCTGTCCACTGTAAGAAAAAGTATAAGCATAATCAGCATCTTGAATTAAAGAAAGCGTGAAGCTTTAATATTACCTCTTTGCCGTCTCGATGGCGTTGCTCTTTTGTAATTTGTGCCATCACACCAGCCGCTTGTTCTCCTCCCATCACGGATATCCTAGCGTTCGGCCAGATATATAAAAAGCGTGGAGAATAAGAACGACCACACATGCCTGTAATAAAAATATATTAAAGATTTTTTTCTACTCGTATGTATTTATATTTGCGTTCATTAAAAGCATCAAACTATTCACCATAATTTCCAGCCCCATGGGAACCACCGATAATCACTGTAATTTTAGGAACTTTTGCGCATGCTACCGCTGTTACCATTTTTGCACCATTCTTGGCAATACCACCTGCTTCTGCATCTTTACCCACCATAAACCCTAAATTATGAACATATGAAAACATTTATTAATAACAACAGGAAAAAAATTGCATAAAAATAATAATGTTATCTTTAATAATTATTAACCTGAGATATTTTGTAAAAACAAAAGAGGTATTTTTCGTTGCGCGCACAACTGTACAAAGTGTGCTCCTTTCAATGCACTTTCAGAGAATAAGACACCATTATTTGCAACAATTCCTATCGGATAGCCAAAAATTTTAGCAAATCCAGTAACCAACGTCTCTCCGTAGAGTGCTTTAAACTCGTGAAATCTTGATCCATCTACGATTCTTGCAATGACTTCTCTTACGTCTAAAGGTCGTTTTAAATTTGTACCCACTATACCATACAGTTCATCGACAGCGTGTGCAGGTAATTCAACATTCATGTCAATTTCTACATCCATTGGGGTTTTACGATTTAAATTTTTTACAACTTGTCGCGCCAGATGCAAAGCGTGTGTATCGTCGATAGCATAGTAGTCCGACACTCCGGACGTCCTGAAATTTTACGATTCCAAAAAATGAAATTATAACTTCATCGGTATACGAAGTAATGTTTTAATTACCGACAGTGAAGGGCTGCACCTCCTAAATCTTCCGGCGTAACATCTTCTCCGGTAGATGCTTTTACCAAAGGTGGACCTGCTAAAAATATAGTACCCTGATTTCCAACGATAATGTTCTCATCTGCCATTGCAGGAACATATGCACCACCTGTAATTTCATTACATTAAATATCAAGAAAATAAGGAAATATGTATAGAAAAAAAGTAAACAAACCTGCAGTGCAACTGCCCATAACTACTGCAATTTGTGCAATTCCCATAGCACTCATATTTGCTTGATTATAAAAGTTCCTACCAAAATGCATTTTGTCAGGGAACACTTCCGCTTGATGAGGCAAGTTTGCTCCACCGCTGTCAACTAAGTATATACAAGGCAATCTATTTTCTTCAGCAATTTCTTGAGCACGCAATTGCTTTTTTACCGTAATTGGATAATAAGAACCACCTTTTACTGTTGCATCATTTGCAACTATTAAACAATCGTTCCTGCAAAAATAAATATTAAAATAATAGCCAACAAAATGATTGCATTCAATTACAATAGTATCACAAAATAATTACCCCTGTACTCTGCCAATTCCAGTTATTATTCCACCAGCTGGTACCTCATCCTTTCCATACATCTGGTATCCAGCTAACTGTGAGAATTCTAGAAAAGGAGAACCCTTATCTAGAAGTACATTGATACGGTCCCTAGGTAAAAGTTTTCCCTTGCTTATATGTTTCTCTTTTGCTTTAGCTCCCCCACCTTCAACTATTTTTCCTACAGTGGATCTTAGTTCATCTACGAGAACTTTCATTTGCATATAATTTTCCTAAAATTTAGTAAACATCTTTTGTATTTACTTTAGTATCATTATGTATGACTTATGTGAATACTTTAAACTATTCCCAAATATTAGAATTATAAAATCACTTTGAGAATTTATTACAGAACGAAAAGAATGAAAAGACAAAAGAAAAAAGAAGAATGTAAGACAACCAATTGTCCCATTGTCAACATTGTATTCATCATTGTATACAACATTTCTAGTAGAATGCTTAATTAAAAATGCCAAAATAAATAATACTTCATGTTATGCTTACTTGAAAAGTCGATGACCTTGTGTCTGGTTGTGTACCAATAACAGGTGCATCATCGTGATAGCTTCTCGTAACAAACCTAACATGTCGTACGAAGGAAGTACCTCTTCGTAACATGGTAAAAAAAAGATATTTTAATTCAACAATGCAATGTCGAGTACTCGACGGTCTGCAAACAATCAACTCGTTTTAGTAACGTGGCGGGCTATTGACAAATCAAACCGTGGCGTCATCATTACGATACGGTTCAATGAAAAGATTCGAATAATGAAACAACGCACTTACACACACGCATGAGTAAAAATACATGTGCCTCGTGTAATTAAATACAGTAGACTCCGTATAACACGGTTATTACGTTCCAAAAAAATGCTCTGTAAAACGAATCCGTGTTATACGAGAAAAAGAACTTATGCAAAAAGGAGGTTAAATTTTTAAAAAATTAGAGAAACATTATTAATTAGAGAAATATATTTATTAAACCAATTTTCATAAAAGTATAACGTATTATGAATATATACATGACAAATCCTTTTGGATCTTTACGTCTCATAATTAGATCTAAATGTATGTGTGTGCTGAAATAAATACCAAAAAAAGCCGGTTTCATCCAACAAGGATACACCGACAATTTCTGATGATAATTTCTATTTTTGAAATGTGTTCGTGAAATTTCAAGGAACAGTCAAATTGATCTAGCACATTAGCATATCTTGGCATATTCTTTATTACTGAGAACGATGTATTTTGGAACTTTACAAAAATTCATTTTGTTTAATGTTTTTTATTTATTCAAATAAACCTTTAGCATTAGAATTTCATTATTCTCATTTATATATGTGCGATTTCCACACAAGTGTGCCATCTAGGTGTTTTCGAACGAATTGATATATGCTTGATATACATTGGTGCTGTTTTCGAACGCACTCCTGGCGGATACCTTTCCAAGTCGGTAATAAAGAATTACATTATCGACAACACATTAACAAATCTCCAAGAAATATAGTCCCAGTGACGCACATTTATGCTACAATCATCACCTATTAATAAATAAAATTGTGCAATTAGAAAGATCAATAATCTTTAAAGTAATCACATTACATTCATAAAAGCTCCGTATCAATGACATTTGCCGCCACATAGAGAGCGCTAGTGGTCACAAAGATGTCATTAATCGCGATGTGGGCAAATATTTTCATCGGAAATAAATACGATTACATGAAAATAGAGACAGAAATGGTCGTAATATGATTTAAAATTTAGGTAGAACGAAGAAGATGATGCAACGTTATTAAGGTTGAAGATGCTTGACCTTTGCCTGTCGATATTCTCAACGTTCTTGATTTTATAGCAAAGAAATTTATTAAAAGTAAATGTGGGTGACTATTTCTGGTTATCGATAGGAAGGAGGCCCCGGAGACCGATGATTGTCCGTGTATCAAAATTTCGGTTTTATTTCTTAAATGAATGGAATATATGATCGTCTTTTTTCGTTCTTATTTTATTTCGAAGAATAAAAAAGAAATCGGGACTCGTGTATGCGTTTATCATATCCTCTCTGGTTGCTGATCGTCCGTAGTACAGTTTCTATAGATATATGCGTGTTATGTGTACGCGCAAGTGTACTCTGTAATACATATTTCTTCGATTCGTAAAAGGGGAGTTTTGTACGAGGAACTGCGCAGTGGGGGTGTTGCAGCGAGGTGTAAAAAGGGGAGGGGTAAATCTCTCGCCTCCGTTTTGCGCGAGGTAGACGCCGGTAATGAATGTTTATATTGCAACGGCGATAACGACATCGAGCACGGCAACCGCGACAATATCATCGGCGACGGGAACAACGAGCATAACAGACTCAACCACGGAGACGGCAACAGGAACGACGACAACGACGACAACAACGACGGCGACGACGGTGACAACGACGACGTCGACGACAACGACAACGACGACGACGACGACGGCATCGGCGTCGGCGGTTGCCGCGACGCCCGATTCCGCGGCCGGTTGGATCGAGTTCTGTGAGCGACACGCCCGCGCCTCGGCCTCAGATTTTGCCAAGGCCTTTTGCACTTATGTCAGCCTAAATCTACCTGAAAGTGCCAGATCCAATTTGTCTCACCGTGACTTTCTCAGAAAGTTTGTTGAAAGTTTCTGTGAGCACTTTGAGAGCGAGTACTTGCGCCGGACTGTTAGGTCTGTGGTCCTATTATAATGATAAATGTAAAGTTTATGAAAGCTTATTGTACGGTTACTTGCCTCAAATATATTTCTTTTCAGTTGCTTCTTAAGCTTTTATTTTTGTGTTAAGAAACTTTAGTTAATTGTAATACCGAACATTTGTACTTGCCATTTTTTAATGTTTTATCATTTTATCAAATGTTTGATATTTAAGGCTTTTGCATGATTAACTGCAAGTATTTCTTTTCCATGGACTGATTTTGTAAAAGTATATTGTCTTCTACAAAGAGCTGGAAGTGTATCTGATACATCATTAAAAAATGTATTCTGATCACATTATTGCATGAATGTGCTTCTTATGATTGCCCTTGTACAGAAACATTAAAAGAAACAAAAGCATAAAATATAATGAAATACATGTATTACAAATTTATGTATTCTGGAGTTTATTTTCTTTTTCAGATCACCATCGACGCACGATGCTCGGCATACATTATTTACTGAAAGAGATACAAATACTGTATCTCAAAATAACAATACACCAGTTCGTGCTTCCTCGCACGAAGAATTTAGTGATTACTCTGAACATGATGGCGAAGCAGTATCGCCGAAGCCCGTTCATAAACCTTTCTTTCGTAGACTGTCATTTAAAGGACTTAAGAAAGGAAAGGGTTTCTTTCACAAACAACAGAGCGACGAAGTAGAATTATCACATAGCGAACATCGTAGAGATAAACATTCAAAGACTAAACTTTCCAAAATTGTTGTGGAATGTAGGAAAGAGGGTATTGTTAATTCTTTAATGGGAGAAAATATAGATGGAACTCAAAAATGGGAAAAGTCTAGACTGGCATTGATTAAAGCAATCGGAGGTTATATGTTAGAATTTTATTCTCCTCCAAAGGCCGTAAAACCACGTAGCGGGGTTTTCTGTTCTGCAATCACAGAGGCTAGAGAAACTACGGCTCTTGAGATGCCAGATCATGAAAACACATTTGTATTAAAGACACAAAATATGGAATTTGTAATAGAAGCTCATGATTCGAATGACATGAGATCTTGGCTTGCTACTATTAAGTACTGTATGCGTACTGTACAGCAAAATTCTACCACACCTCTTTCTGGTACACGAGATTCGATTGCAGATTCTTTGGGACATGCTCAGCTTGGAATTAGTAGCGAAAGCGATAGATTGAGAGCCAACTCTGCGAGTAAAGGTTCACGATTAGCAGCTCATGATCATACGGAGGAAGCACTGTCCAATCCACCAGAATTGCCTCCAAGACTACGTATGAGAAGTAGCAGTAACTTAGAATTGTGCTCGTCGCAACAAGAAATTGAGCAATGTAAATAAGAAATACGTAAGAAGAAAATATAAATTATATTTCAATAGTCTAAAATTAACTCTGCTTTCAGTAGCTATGAATGATGGTGAGCTGGACTTATCGAGTAGCTTAAGAGAATATCCTTGGTTTCATGGTACGCTTCCACGTTCAGATGCAGCACAACTTGTTTTACATAGTGCTGCTAATGGTCATGGTGTTTTTCTTGTTCGACAAAGTGAAACACGGAAAGGAGAATTTGTTTTAACATTTAATTTCCAAGGAAGAGCAAAGGTAATTTATTTGAATTAGAATTATCTAAGACAAAAAAAGATGAAGGAGAATTGATTTTTCATTTACATAATTCTTTTATACTTATTCCAGCATTTACGGATGACACTGAATGACCAAGGCCACTGTCGCGTCCAACATCTTTGCTTTCCTGCTATATATGATATGTTAGAACATTTTCGACAAAATGCCATACCTCTTGAATCTGGTGGGACTGCTGATGTTACTCTAACAGAATTTGTGGTAGCTAACCCTGCTTCTCGAATGGCACATCACAATGTGACAGGAGCAAACGCGCAACAATCGCAAGAAAGGAGACCTCCGGTAGCTCCAGAGCCCAGAGAAGTAAGAGTCAGCAGTGGAAGTCTAACTCCTCTTGAATGAGCGCGAGTGGCCAACACCCACAGTCTGAAGTCTGATTTACAGACAGTGAGTAGATAACTAGATAAAGTGATGCGCTCTCTTTCCATTCACCTCATAATTATAATAGCTCTACCAAAATTAAATTAAATTGTATATAATATACAGTAACATTGATTCTTTGATATTTAATTCGGCTTAAGTCTCATGCGCGCTAATTTTTATATGTAAGAAAAAAAGTACATTGGAATGTAATTATTCTAATAAGAAGTTTGTTGGCTCAAAAAAAATACGACAGTGGGGCAAAAAGCTCGCTTTTACACATGATGTATTCTTAAAGATTCTGGTATTATGATTGACTCATTTTCGTTATATATTTTCAAGAAAATTAATTAATTTACTTTTCTTACTTATGTTTGTTACAATAACAACCAGAAAATTTAAGAATTTTTCCCAGAGTGTTCCAAATAATATATAAAATAATTATTTATAAATAAATTAGGTACACACATATGGAGGTCCCATAAGAACACGTATTGACTCCTTGGAAAGACTGGAACAACAAAATAATATTGCAGAGCAACAAGGTTCTACATCAACCACTGGCAGAGCGGTCCAAAATACCTATAGTTTTCTCTGACGATGGATTCGTTATAATTTTTATCCTTAGGACAATATTCGTTTTGTTCTTGAGATTAAGTTGCATCAATAGCATAGACTAAAGAAAGCTCGTTAGTAATTTCTGAAACGTATATTCTGTATTAAAATATTTTTAAAAAGAACACCCTCCGGCAGACCGGCCTTTTTGGGAGCTGTCCCACATTACTTAACAAAATATTAACTGTAAAGCAAACTTACATTCTGCAGTATGTTAGCAGCTTAAACTTAAGATAGCATTTGAAGCTACTTTTGGAAACTTAATACAATATTACAAGCATTTGTTTTAGATTACAAGAGATCTTGAAGTGAGATGAGATTTTAAATATATTGAGTTGAATTATTTTAATTATGATGCACATCAATTTTAAAAGTACTTTTAACTATTTTAATATTATTTTTTTTTTTTTAATTTTATTCAATCCATCAAGCAATATTCTGATAAAAATGAATAAAATTATGACCTTTGCTTTGCTTTATTTAAGACATTCATAAAAAGAAGACTTATCAATGTGCTTCATTTGTTCAATACCTGTTGGTAAAATTACAAGAAATTTTGTGTAACTATTTTTACTTTCTTAACATCTTAACTTTAAATTATGAATAGTTGACTACATGGAGTAATATTAATATTTAATACATTTTTTATCTCTTATAAACAAGTGGAACTTCCTTTACTCTCCGCTTTAATATGTCTAAGGAAACTTGTAAAAATTAAGACTTACAACGTATGTACTTACATAATGCCACACATGTATGTACATGTACCTATTTTGGATTGCTAATTACCAACTGCCACATATTACAACCTACATCATTCCGTTTTTCTGCATATTATCTAAAAAAATTAAAACTGCACTAAATTGTATTATATATGATTTTAGTTGTTTATTTGATTACAGTTGCCTTTTTACTTTGTAAATTATTCCCTAATTAATATTCATTTCATGTAGTACAATAATTTGAAATTACTATTAATAATAATATATTTATTGTTCAGACAATGTTCCTCTTGTATGCAAAATCATGATCTTGAAGAATCATGAAAAAACAGACTTTTAATACATGAATTACCATCTTTCATAACAATTTGTTATTCACCAGGTTGATAATATACTCTATTCGTTGTGCTATGTAATTCCATGTAAGTTCAGAAGGCCTTCTTGGTTCATGCATTGGAACATCATGTTCTTTGTGTAAACTTTATTATAAATAGAGTCCAAGAACAGTTACAGTGAGTGTAAAAAACATATACCTATTAATTTTTTCACATGCACAAATAAAAACTACATACTTTTAATACATTATATTTTGTAATCAAGTCACCTTACAGATTTAATACATTGTTTATGAAATTTTAAACATCATAAAAGGTAAAGTACAAAAAAAAATTTCTTTTCTTTAATAATATGATACCATAGCTATATGATTACTTACAATATTTCAATAATGCGTAGACAAGAAGGAAAGTAATAATTGAACTGTGTGTAGTTATTTGTAATTCATGTACATATTTATTGTTTTACACCTACAAATCGACATTCTTTCCCAGTCTTCTTGATAGTTTGCAATATGTCATCAGACGATAATGCTGATGTCACACAAACCGCTTTATTATCTAGATTCACTTTTATATCGTTAACACCTGTTGAGTTAAATGTTAAATGTTTTATTACACAATCATATCTTACAAAATGTAACCTTCTGCTACTATAGAAATGTTTACAAACCTTCCTTCTTGTTTAGGACATTTTTAACGGACTTAACACATCCTTCGCACGTCATGTCAACCCAAAATTCGTAAACCTTAAAATAAAAAGTATTACAAAATTGTTAGCTAGTAAATAATACACTTTTCTTACCTGTGACGCCATATCACCGAGTAAGTATATAAACGATTCGACGTGGCATACACCAAGTTACTTTTCTTAAGGCGAAATGATACTTCTACTTGAATTAACAATTTTTTATCAAAAGATAAGCTCTTACAGAGATAAATTTGAGAGTACAGTTTCACACATTCAAAGTAAAGAGATTCCAGCAGTTAATTAAATACAATTGTAAGCAACGAATCGTTGATCCGATTTTGTATAGTTTGCAAGAGGCTCCCCCTTCTGTTTACTGTCTGTTTTCGACAGCTTTTTGTATCAGTTTTTCTTAGGTTTTTTTTCTTCGTTTCTACATTTTCAATCGTTACCAATCAAATAGAGCTACAACATATTATGAAATTTCCAAATTTAATAGTATCAACAAAATTTGATTAACGATCAATTAAAATTGTTAAAAGCTTATAATCATATAACCTTCAAATCAATGAGTAACATCTGAAAAAACAATCGGTCGGTGTTTACAGTCCACAATATAATACAGAATTCCTAGACACAATGCAAGATGTAATTAAGCATAACGCAAATGTAATTAGGACAAAGTAATCTTTATTAATTCTAATCATAATTATTTAGTCATATGATTTTCAGTCCTTTCTCCACTGCACTTAATCGTTGCTCTAATGTATGAACAGTATCTCGTAGTGATTCTACTTGTTCACTTAGCATTTTTATTATGTTACTGGTTTGACTAGAACATGAATCAGGTACTTTATATTGTCCGGTACATGAAGACGTGTGTTCTCTCTCTTTATGCTCTTTCTGTTTCTTTAAATTGATCACTTCAACTTGGATATTTTCATTTGGTAATTTGCCAATAGGTCCTTTACAGCTTTTTACATCTGATTCAAACTTCATAGATTGTAGCGAGGGTGATAAAAACTAAACAAAATTTTACTGAATTTCTATTATGTCATTAATAACCTGCTGGACTTAAATTATTACCTCTTGTCCTTGTTCTTGGTATTCTTCAGATTCTTTACATATATCTGCTTCATCCGACCATTCATCTTTATATTTTATATCTTTAATGGATGGTATTAGCATTCTAGGGTTTTTTTTATCATTATCATGTCTATTAAAATTAGTTTTCCATATTAGAAGTTGAAAATCAGCACCACCTGATGCAAAGTAATCTCCATTAAGAGAAAATGCTATTGATGTAACAGGTCCATTATGTGCTTTGAGTGTGTAAATTGGACGACCTTCCATTACATCTAAAACCTAGAAAAGTTTCTTATTATACCTTATTTATGATAATATTATATAAACAAAATTTAATTACTTTCATTGTAGTATCTTTTGAAGCAGTTAACATAAAATTCCCTTTTGGATGGAATTTAGCAACATTTACAGGACCTTTGTGAACAGCATAATGTTGGTACAATGAACCTGTTCTTAAATCATATAATTTTACACAACCACCTGTATTAGCTGATCCAATAACACCACCACTCGGATGAAACTCCACATACATAGCAGCAGCTGTTAATTAGAGTTTTGTTTACAAATGTTAATAATAAAATTCTACAAATAAGATTTACCTTTAATTTCATTAATAGTTCTGACACATTGCCCAGTCCCGACATCCCACAATCTTATAGTTTTGTCATCGCTACATGATATTATAAGTCTACCATCAGGGGAAAATTTAGCACATCTGACCCAATTCGTATGTCCATTAAATGATGAAAGAAACCTTCTGTGACATATCATCCACATTTTTAAACTTTTATCATCCGATGCAGTAACTAACTGAAATATGAATAATTTACAAGGATGAACATAATCCAGAACACTATGATAAGTGTTAAATAAGAAGAAAAATACCTGTTCACCATTTGGACTGAAATGTAATGATCTTACGGCTCCTGCATGTGCTTTGAAATCTACAGATTGTCCTGTTATTTTAGGCAACCATATTCTTACAGAACGATCTCTAGATGCGCTTGCAATGATTTCTCCAGAAGGTGCATAACTAACATCAAACACAGCATCCTTGTGTGCTACAAATTTATATGCTCTGATTGAATCCTTAAAATTCCATAACATCAAAGTTTTATCCATGCTACTGGATACAAGTTGATTATTATTAGGATGAAAATGCACACCAGTGATTGCATCTTTGTGGCCTTTAAAATGTCTTTCAATTGTAGGATCGCATGCTGTCTCCATTACTATGACGTATTTACAAATACTAATGCTATAAATAAATGATAAATAATATAAGAGATCATTGTAAACATTTTTTCTTTAACAAGCAAGTTTACGCACATATTAGTAATATTACAATCGTCGTAAATACGTTGAATTTGCGGGAAGAGAAAAGATCATCATTTATAAACAATGAATCAAACATAAAACAATTGATAAAAATATAATAATTTTTAAATATGCATAGCAAGTGATAAAATAATTTTTCGTGATAAGCGGTAAATTCTCCGTACAAATAATCTAGGCGGTTAGAGATTCGATTCAAAACGAATACTTGATTCTGTGGACAACTCTGGTCAAATGCCAATTTAGAAACAGGTAATACATGTGTTCCTTTTTACGAAGCGCCATCTAGCGTGCAACGGAAGTGTACAATTAATATTCAAATGCGACTAATCGAATTTTACAACTTGAATATCGTTTATTTCTTATAATATAAAAAAATCAAAAAAAAAAAAAAGAAAAAAGAAGAAAGAAAAGAAGAAAAGAACGGGCTACGAAATGGCTATTATAGAATTTTTTTAATACCTCACTTTCAGTCTCTAAATCGCACTTAAACTTTTCAAATGTAATTTCTATGATGATGCTAACGTTAATAATAAAATTTGTTATAGCTGTCTTATAGCTTGTTCTTTTAGCTTTCCGACGAGCTATTGATCATAAAAATCCATCAAGAATTGTGATCAGAATTAATTTTTAAAGTAAATCTCTCGAAAGTCGTTAAAACAGGGTCTCAATTGCACGCTGGCGCCATCTAGCGGTGGAGACAAGAGGCAAGAGTGTCCACATCCTGGTTTACGGTAATAAGTCATACATATACTATATATATATTACACACAAAATTACTAGTATAAAAGTTGAATCAGTCATACTACGTAAAGTTTGATTCTATTGGTATTTATTTAAAAAATATATAGTAACGTTAGGATTAACATTAAAAAATGCTGAAATTACGAGAACGGCAGTATAATATACAATACAGGACTACCGTATTTGTTCAGCTGCACATGCGAAATCGAAAGAACAATCGTATACACAAAGCTATTACTATAGGAAATATAAGGCTGATACGATATACGCTATTAATTAAACACTTTATTACTTTTTTTTTTCTTTGAGAACAGATGTAATAATGAAATGCCTCCGTTAAGCTATGTGATAGATAGGCTAATTAGCAGGGTTGAATTAGATCTTTATTTGGAAGATACACAGGTATTGATAGGATAATTGAACGTAACTGTAGATGGGGATGATTAAACACAAATGTACAAACGAAATACATTATTTTTCATCGCATACATAGCGGTGTAAACGCGTTTTGTCCGTGGCGTACTACATAAGCACACCTTCTAATTTAATTGTACACTTGGCGCAACGGGCATGTTAAAGCTCGGCACTACAGCTTCTTTTTTTCTTTAAAAAATAATTATTTATTTTTTTCTCAATAAGAAATCAGGTAATGCTGTATCATGTCATTGCACAGCATCTCTTTCGCAAATTTTCGTGTAGGAAGATAAAAAAAATTTAGAAATCACAAAAAGGGGAATGGTATAAATTTCCAAAAGAGGAATCACGTAACTCATTTATGATAGAACGTTTTCATAAATTTGCGTATCCTCATTCATTTAACGACTATAAATCTCGGTAACATTAATCTAAATGCTTCAAATTCGTAGACCGGAACTGGAATATAGTCTAGAAGTTATATCACTAGAAGGCATTGCTCTCTGTATCCTCTTTTTTTCTGGTATCTTAAAAAATCCCCTAGAACGATGCGCCGCAAGACAAAGAGATAGTCGTGCAGTTCGCCTATTCTTACAATCATCTTAAAATTACATTTTTTAAATACGTTCTTGTGTTTTCGTGAAATGCTTGTATGAGTTCTCATATTTTTGTATTTTTTTTATAATAAAATTATTATTATTTATTTTTTTTTTTTGAACAGCTGTTGTTGCCCTGTGAAATCTGCCTTCTGTCACAACACAATAATACTTGCATGGTGGGTTCACACTTCATGAATTTGGTTGATCTTTTTCTCTTTTTTTTATATCACAATATTACATTTGCATTATCTTTACATTAATGTTAATAGGATCTTTTCTCTGATAATCATAGATACCAAATTCAAATGCAGTTATGTTATTCATCGTCTTATTTAAGAAACATCCTAAGCCACAGGCATAAGTACCAGCATGTGTTATAATAACTTATTGTGAAATAATAAGACACTAGGAGTGGCTGAAGTTATGCAACGATAACTTTGTTTTCATTACATCTATCTTACTATATTACTATGAATAAAACTCATACTGCGCGCTTCTTCTTTGTACATAATAAACGTAGAATAATGTAACATTAAATATCAAAGATTCTGTACTTTATACGATCGCGCTCCTGCACGTATTATATTTACGCGGATCTATATACATATATATATGTATGCGTGTGTATATATACATATATATATGTATATATATATCAATGTTCCGAGCATGCTGCGAACGTGTTGTGCCGACTTAGGTTTTTTCATAAATAGACAATTGAATAGTGATCGTAGAGCATTAATATAACATTTCACTGTGCATTATGCTATCATGTAGTCGTTACTGTTGTGCCTGAGGCTTACCGCGTGGTGTATAACCGCCGCGATTTCCTCCCCTTTGACCACGGTATTGTCCACGACCACCCCTATCCATACCACGCTCACCCCGAGGACCACCTCTTCCGCTACCTCCTCCCCTTTTGTAACCAGCGTTGTATCCACCGTTCCCTTCGTTATTACTCCACGAACGTTGCTGATAACCATTTTGATAGTTGTTTTCGTTTCGATAATATGTTCCTAATTACAGAAAAAAACAATTTCACATTTTGGTCGATATACATTTTTTGTGTAAAAAAAAAAAATAAACACAATAATTCGATGTGGTAAGTCATATCTCCGCTTACCTTGTCCACCGCGACCGTTTTGCTGATAACTTCCCCTGCCTCTTCCATTGTATCCATTAGAATTACCTCTTCTACCACCTCTTCCTCTATATCCACCTCTCATATGGTCGCCCCAAGCTTGCTGAATTGTTTGTTGTAGTTGCTGTTGCCGTTGTTGCGAATCCTGAGTGGATTGTTGAGGTGTTTCAGATTGATTCCAATCTCCAGATTCTGTTAATTGGGACCAATCAACAGATTCACTTGGTTGCTCTATATCTGCCTCTGCTGGCGCCGATTCTTCTTGGTTTTCTTCTGTCTTCTCCTGTACCACGCGTATACGTAATTTTGATTTAAGTTTCGTACTCCAAAGGCATCGCGATATTTAAATTATATTTTATTTTACCTCTGTTAGTTTTTCTTGGCTATCTTGCTGCGGTGTCTGTTCAAAGTTTTGTCCTTGCGGTGGAATTTGTTGTTGCGAGGCTGGTTGTTGTTGGAAACCAGCAGGATGCTGAGGACTGTATTGAATATTTGGTTGTTGATGAGACGGAGGCATTGGTATTGGTGGAGGTGGATTGGGATTAGCGAAACCAGGAATGTGTGACATATCTTGAGGTGGTTGATGTGGATATATCACCTGTTGAGGTACAACAGTTGCGTTCGTAAAGTTCTGATTCGTAAATGTCTGAGAAGGAATAGGCGCATTGACTGCGGGAGGAATGTGCGATACAATAGGTGTTTGAGACGTGACATCTGGAGAATCAAGTTCAGATTCTTGCAGAAAGAAGAAATTTGGAGTTCCAATAACATCGTTGATTCTAGGTGCTTGCGGAGGTTGTTGTTGTGGCTGTTGAGCTTGTTGCTGTTGCTGTTGTGGCACAAACCCTGTTGCATTTGTGTAATACGATGGTTCAACTGGTGCAGTTGGATGTGGTGGAATAGGTTGCGGAACGACAGGAATTGGACCAGAAACTGGAGCTGTGCCCGATACAACAGGTAGAGGAGCAACCTGGACTGGAAAGCTCGGAATTGGAATTATGGATTCGGGTGGAATGTGCCTATCGCTACTATTAAATTCTTCATTAACTTGCTCTGGCACAGAAGTATCAGCAATTTGTGTTTCAACTATTGTTTCGGTAACCTATAATAAAGAAGATACATATACATCGAATCAATTCAAATGAGGAACATTAATTCATTTAATTTTATACTATATTAACAACTTACTTCTTCGACTGCAGGTTCAACTGTATGCGTTTGATCAAGATATCCAGACTGATTTATAGTAGTTAAGATTTCCTTTAATTTATTATACGTCGTACCAACAATTTCTCTTTGCTTGCCATCAATAATTGCCACATAATGTTCTGCCACTTTCTGTACTTGTTGAATGAAAGTTGGTTCTCCCTCTTCGTGCTGATGTTTCGTCGTAAGTTCAATGTACAGATCATCTATATATTTCAGTTCCTCTTCTGTCAATTTTGCAGCACCATTTGTACCAGTCAGAAAGTCCTCTCGTGTAGAAGTATTACCCAAGTTTTGTAATATATCTTGTATGATCAGTACCTCTCTAACCTGCATTAAAAAGAAGATTATAAAACTTTCCAACAAAGATTCTACCCTACTAAAATAAAAAATATATTAACAAAAAATCAAATTCATATTTACCTTTGCAATATCCTGTTGCGTTCTTTCGACAGCTTCCTTACGCGCCAGTTTCTTTTGTTGTTTGACAGCATCATTAGCGATTGCAACGATTTGTTTATACAATTCCCGGGTAATATCCAGTGTGAGTAACACCCCGTCATATTTAGCTACAGCCTTGGTCTGGTCTGCATTTAGTTCTCTTCCATTTTTTTGTAGATCTCTGTATGACTCTAGTTTGCCCTAACAATGAAAACCTTTTTGTATAAATATAATCCTTCCTATGAAATGTCAGTCTTTACAATAAAATAACATCTCTGGCAATAGGAATAACTTTATTTTTTTTTAATTATAATTAAAAAAACATGAATGATACAGACGGAAGCGATCTACCAATAGGGATATAAAGTCGATCGAAAATTTCGTCCGTTCCAAATTCTCATCTTCGGACTATTTTCCGAAAAAAAGACAAACAAAAGAAATAAAAAAGGTCATATTATTCGATTAAACGGGAACATCAGAAGATATGCGAAAGTAAAAAAGAAACCGGTGCGAAGGCTAAAAGGCTAGGAAAAGGTTCATAGCATAAATCTTTAATCGTGCAATGTAAGTCCTACCGCAAAGGATATCTTTCTTCTATGTATCAAAAAAGCACGACCACCTATAGCATAAAAAAACAACGCAAAGCGTGGTCGAAAGGAAAATTACGAGAGGAAGTTTTGGTAGATAGCATAAAGGATACCGCCATGACACGAGGTTCGAATGACGAATTAACGTTTTCGAAGATAGGAAATATAAAAATTCGGCATAAAAATAATCGACATTGTATCGTTCGTCGATCGTTCATCAAAAAGATCAACGACGTTCGGTCGTGTAATAGTCATCTAATATCGCCGAATTCTTGAGCGTGAAGCACATGGCGCATCGAAACATGGCGGATCGCACGATAGAAGCCGCCGATTGACAGGTAGCTCTTACAACTTTTATCGAGAAAATACTTATTTGGACACTGACCTTACGCTTTTCGAGATTCCGTATCTTATGCTCGATAACGATGATCGCTTGGCGTATGGGTTCCACGGTCTCCGTAGAGGCCTGTTTCTCTAGTTTAGGGTTGGCAGAAGGCATCCTTCACGGGCAACAAACGCGAACTGGAAATTGGAATGGAAACGAAATCACAAGCGGGGTGGAGGGAGGGTAAGGAGAAGGGATCACTCGTTTGTGTGCGTGCGCGCGCGCGCGTGTATATTAGGGAGAGGTTAACAGTGGAGATGGACCTGCGCGTTTCGAACTTCACGCTAAACTTCGTAACTATTTACCGAAATGTACTTATTTTCTTTGTTTTTTACTCGAAAATTTTTTTCCCGCTATCGTTGCTAACTTTAATGCACTTTACCGTACGCTCCTCGACGATATATCGATGAATTAACTTTCGATTGTTTCTTCGTTGAATCGTAGATGTTTAAATATACTTGAAAAATGTGTTACGCACACGTGTTTTACCGGTATCACGATTCGATATCTCGCACGTCTTTTCTCGAAGCGCGATATATTTGAAATTCTAGCAATTTATGTATATGTATATGTTACGTTGAGTAGAGAAATATGTACAACTATGTAAGGTTTGCTTTTTTTTTTTTTATTTAAAAATGATTAATAAAAACATAAATTATGCGAGTAATATTCCATTATAATATAATATTTATATTTTGATCATACTTCTTTCTCGATCAAGATAACAGAAAATACTGCAACTTCTCTGTTCAAAACTTCTCTCATAATTAAACTGTATTATGGAAAAACTATAGAAAAAATGTACAGTCGAATGAACAGATCCATACCCATCGCTTTTTAAAAGAAATATAATGTAACAATAATATTAATAGTTATACTGTATGCAATGTTCAAAGTATATAATCATCGGGCAGGTACTATATACGACATTACAATGTTTACAATTACGACTTTGCGGCGTAATTCCTCAAACGTATACGCGTCATAATTTCTTATCTTCGTTAAAAAAATTGACCGACCCATTCGTCTGTTATATACAGCACCTGCTTTTTGCGATATGAATTATTGCATGGCACATTTGTTAGAAAGAAAATCTTTCATGTTGCATACCTCTTTTTATTGTTTGTGTTTTGTGTCCAAATGCCCGCATTTTAGATTTCAATATAATAAATCCTCCAATAATTTACAATACATTTCAATGTCCCGTGACTATCATTAGTACAATAATTCTGTCTTGGTATAACATATGAAAGGTGTCTAAAGCCTGGCAGGCATTGTTTAGCCATTTTACTTCGCTAATATATTTTTACAATTTACAAATATATTTGATACATTTTCGAAAAATACATTCGCGCCACGCACGCATATCACCATTCTTTTCTTTAGAGAATATTTTTTTTTTCTAATAAATCTGGAAACAGGTCAAAAACTTAAACGATGTAAGCCTTAAACAATGACGATGGCGATGAAGGTAATGATAATAATGATAATGACGACGATAATAATCATAATTGTAATAATAATAATAATAACATATCATGTAAATCTAATAATGGTATTTAATGTACAGTAAATTGTTATTGAATATCACTCTATCACTAGGTATCTACTACCTATTGGAAAGTATTTGTAATGTTAATCATATGCAAAGTGTTGTTTCACATAAATCACTGTAAATTGAACAAAATTCTGTTAAATCCCATTACAAAATGCTTCTTCTGAATAAAAGGATTAAGAAGATTAAGTGATAAAAAGAATCTTCCTTGTTACTTTAAAAATTCAATATTTACAATGTTTTACAATAATTGGAACTTTATAAAATTTATAATATTTATATTGAGGCCAGAAATTTAAAATGTAAAATTCCGTTATTTAAAAAATTTTTTAAAATATAGAGCAACATGTCACTTTATTTCTTCTTTTTGTAATTGCTCTATATTTTGTCAATTATAAAAACAATTATAGACAGAAAAAAGTAGCGGTACATTACTGTTCACAAATTTTGTCCATAGAAATCCATAACTTATTATGTTTGCCAACTACTGGATATATTAAATAAACTCTAGATATTTTAAATATAAATAATAATCCACGTACGTATGCATAGTAATTTTTTATTATCAATAATGATTCATTATTTATAATACTTTCTTTCGTATTTTTGCATATACACTATATAACTCTTCTTTTTTTATTTCTATTACAAATTATGAAATATAATGTAGAAAAGGAACTCGCTTAAAAATTGTAACAGGACAAAATTTAGTAACAGTATTGTACAATACATTAACTATGCAATGAAAATAAAATGTTACCATTTATATGTTTTGACATACAAAAAGGCCTCTGGAACCTGAATATTGCTATTATTATGAACACTATACGCAAATATTCATATAGCACTAATATATATATATATATATATATATATATAAAATGATATTTGCAAATTGAAATTAGTTGAACCAAATAATATAAACAATTTTGTAATTCTCGGCAAAACAAGTGCTTATATATATAACGTGGAAGAATTGTAAATGTAAATGTTGCACTGGAAGTAATAGTAATAGTAACTTCAATTAAAATTAGACTTAGATATGTAATGCAAAAATACGTGTTTATAGCAAAAACACAAGTTTACTAAAAAGATTTAGAGGTTTTTAAATTATTCAAGTTAAAATTTGTCATTGTCTTTAAAAGTATTTGTTACATTATGTGAAATCATCTTAAAAACATACCTCTAAATAATTGGTTTTGGAACACTTTAGGATACCTTTAACGTATTTTATACGCAAGAAATCTTGTTGCATATACGATTGCGTATTACTAAATATATGTACAACATAAATATTACATAAATATTATTTGACTTGCCAATTTTACAAATAGCAACTATTTTGCAAAAGTAAAAAAGAAAATACATATTAATTTTCAGAGTTATACATACAGGAACAAATATCTTAACGGCTTCTGCTTATTATAAACAACAGACTTCGAATCACTGTTATGTGATGTATGCAAATATGTTACAGAAAATTTTTAACACTTCTCACGTCATGTCACTATAGTTCCGTTTTCTTATGTTTTCCAATTTTATCACGTTGCATTTTCACCTTACATCAGATTATCATGATATAAACAGCTACGTGTTACTATATTCACACATTTGTCAATATTTCACTATCATTATATCACTATAATGGCAAAGTTTGGGCTTTGATTGCTATACCAAAAATGTATATGATACATATTCAAAGTGTTTGAATCTTCACTTACCTGGCTGCTTTCAATAGCACATTTCTATAATTACAATCTCTTATTATATTTGTTAATTTTATAGTTTATCATGATATAGTTATTCACTGTTCTCCAAGTGTGTTATATAATTCTTCAATGTGAGATAAGTAAGCATATGTTCAACAATTATGTATGCCACTATACTCACATAAATATTATGGTGTTAAATAACAAACAGAACCATACTGTGTAGCACCACTAAGACGATACACTGTTTATTTGCATATTGCAAGACACTTTTTGCAAACTGCTTTCAGTGTTCTGCATAGGCACCTGTGAATCTGAAGTATTGGTCGATCCCTCAGTTGCACGCACAGATGAGTTGCGAGTTTTTATTTCTTCTGCATTATTTACTGAAGATGATGAAGATGATGACGATGTTACCGATGGAATCGATTTTCCTTTAGTTTGCTGTTCCATACTATCAATTTCTGCCCAAATGCTCCTAACTTCTTTAAACAACTGAGAACGTAGAAAGTAGTTTAATATATCATTATTGAAAAAAAATGTCTAGCATATAAATTATTTACCTGATTTAACCATGCTTCATCTGCCAATAACTCATTTAAAATTATCGTTGTATCTTTATGAGGATCAGCTAATCTTTTATCTGCTACTCTTCTTGCACATTCCAAAAACATAAGATATTTTTGATGGGCTACTTTATTATACAAAGCTACCTTAGTTTGGCAAATTCGGCATAGCAAAAAATCCTGCAAAATTGTAAGATTCAAAATAAATAAAATCGAAATTAATAATTATTTGGTAAATTAAACATATGTATGAAAGTACTGAACCTTTTCTTGTGGTACTTTTGGATCTGGAGGTGAACCTTCCAACGTGGTACTATTGTATGGTTGACCATAGAGTAAAACTCTTGCATAAATTTTGGTTTGTTGACAACCAGCACATAATTTGCCTTTGTATTCAGAAGATGACAAATCTTTTAGTACATTAAGACACGGCCACGTAGATATTGCAGTTATAAAATTTGATCGCCATTTTGTAGTAGAAAGAAGACGCTGTCTCCTCTCATCTGTTACTTCATCTACAGTCTTAACATTGGACAAGAAATAATCATCTAAAAAGAAAAGATAACATTTTGATGAAATAAAGTTTCATAGATTATGTGGCATTCTTTAGGTATTGCTCTACCTTGCTCTTGAAATATCTCTGTTAAGAAGTTGGAATCTAAAGCTTGTGAGATCAATGTTTGTATATACACTTCAAAATTATCTTGATATTTTTCAGTATCCTTCATGAATTTGTTCATACATTCACTGAAAGTATAAACAAGATATTACCAAACTATTCCCCATTTCCATTGATTTTTTAAAAGTATCATAAAAAAAATTTACTTGGCATCAATGATCATCTCATCTCTTAAAAATTCTACAATAGTTTCTAATTTGCCTTGCTGCCAAAATTTCACTGGCACTTGTTGATATATATGACGATTTTGTGGAGCCCAACCAGAATACTAAAAAAAATGATTTAGCAATTATAAACTTCTATCAGCTTGTTATAAAATTGTGTGATATTTATTTCTTACCGTGGATATGTTTCTATATAATGTTTTTCCATTCGATTTGAATGGTTCATATTTTTGCAGTAACGTTTTCCCGTCTATTCTCCATAAAGCTGGATATTTCTCATTTAGGTCTGCTTTGATTACAACAAATTCACCAGACTGAAAATACAAATGTAAATTTGTACCAATGAACTTTCCTCAATGATGAATATGGAAAATGAAATAGAAAATGTGGTGATTAATATAAAAAATGTATGAAAATATAAACAAAATACCTTAAATGGAGAGATATCAATGTCTTCATCACTGGCAGAAGTAATTAATTTTTCATCAAGCTTTGCAGAAATCTTTGCGGAATTATTCGAATTTTTTGAATGTGCTTCATGTCTTTTTCTGACTGCTTTTTTTGAAACAATAATTTCACCAGATGAATAACCATCTTCTTCCAAGGTCTTTTTGTTTTTCTTTGTAATAAGAGGCCGCCCACGTTTTTTTCTTTTTTCTTCTTCATCTCCAACTAACTTTAGTGCAGGAGTCCAAGCAGGATCAGAGTCAGAATCTACTTGTTCTTCATCATTATCAAAATAATCTATACCCTGTTGTCTATCTAAAAATTGTTTCACCGATGTTTTCTCCTTAGCCTTTCTCCTGGATGTTTCTCTTCTTGGGGGTAAAAGCAAAGGATCCACTAAAGGAAAATGTAAAGATTGATTATTAGAATTTGCAAAAAAAATATGTATTTTATATTACCTTCTTCGAGCTTCTTTGATGCTTTTCCACTTGATGCATGCATAGCTGCTTCTGCTGCAGCGGCAGCTGCAGCTTTACGCTTTCTATCCGTTGGTCCTCCTGGTTTAATTGGTCTTCCTTTTCTAGATTTACCTTCCTGTTTTGTAGTTGCAGAATCTGTTGTAGTTGTAGTATTGGTAGATGTTTTCTTTTCTGTTTTTTTAGGTGGAAATAGAAAATCGTCATCACTTGTGAATCCATCATCGCTCGAATCAAAGTTTGGTTTTTTTCTTTCCTTAGGCAATGGGAAATATCTAGGATCATTGGCATAATCAATTTGAGGTGTTTCTTTTGGAGGGTTTGGTTTTTCAGCTTGAATTTTTACTGTTTCTCCATTGGTGGAAGTGTCTGATGGCTTATTTGGTTCTACAGGTATATATGGTTTTGACCTGCTCCATGTTGCTTTTCTACCACCTCGTATTGCAGGTGGTGGAGAAGGATCTCTTTCACCTTGTAAAAACTTTAAATAACTTGTCATAAATCCTGAATTTGGATCTCTACCAGGTCGCTTAAGATCTTTATTCATTTGATTCATATTTTGCAATGGCTGTTGATTTTGCTGAAGAAAGCCTAATTCTTCTTCTATATTAGGAACAATCACTTTAGGTTGATCATCTCGTACTTCTTGATTGTAAGTAGAATTTTGATTTACTGCATTCTCCCCAAAACTAATCGGTGTGATTTCAACAGAAGACTGAAATTCATGAGCATGGTGGGGATGGTGTCCTGGAGGTATATGAAAAGCTGGAAAATAAGGAATAGGAGGTGCTGCATGATGGTGGGGTACCATGATAGATTGATGTTGATGCGCTGGGTTTCCAACAAAATTACTTGAATGATGCAGCGTCGATTGAGAACCGAACGCGGCAGGTGCACTTGGAAACATTTTTGAAGGAGGTGGAGGCAAGTTCCACCTTTCAAAATCAAAATAACCATTTTGTTGTTGTTGATTTGTATTGTGATGCGCGGGTGGTGGTATTCTACTTAAATATTCTGTCATGGTTGCTGCTCCTGTAAGTTCATTTAATGATGACCCATGACCTCCCTTTTCTGAATTTTTTCTCTTTTTGTTAACAGTGTCTACTTTTCGTCTCTCTTCTATTTGTTTCTGCTGATCATTTAGAGCTGTAGGAGTTGTATGCTGTTGCTGTACTTGACAGGAACCTTGTTGCAGTGTTTGTAAATTCTTTACAATACTCATTGGATCTCCTCTACAACTGCTTAAATCTTGTAGAGTAACTTGATTAGAATCAAAATAGGGCTGCTGTCTTTCAGTGACATTCAATACTCTTTGCACCTGTTGTTGAACAGGTAGCGTTTGGGTATTTATTTCTGTATTACCAGCAGTATACACTGCCACAGAAAATTTCCTATTAGCGTTTGCTTGCCGATTATCATTTTCCCAACATATTTGCTGCTTTTGTGTTTGAGAAAAGTCCTGTTGTTGTCGATCATAAGTTTTAGCTTCTGTGTTATAAGTTGGTTTATTATTTTCTGTAGTACCTAAAGCTCTAGTTATCACCGAAGAATATGCAACTTGGCCTTGCGACGCAGGTCGAGGAACAGTGACATCGAGCGGGGAAGGTGGCGTAACCTGTTGTTGCACCGTTGCCGTTTTATATTGTTGCCCGCTGGTACATTGATTTCCATTATTTTCGGTATGTTGTTGCAACGGCGAAGGAGAAGATATCGTTGCCATTGGACTATTATACATTGGATATGCAGGACTTGGTACATGCCCTAGTGGACTAGCTTGCGAATGTGCTTGTAATGGACTTGGTCTTCGTGGTACAACAACACCACAATCTGGTCCATTTTGAGTTGAATTGTTAGACGAATATGCAGAATCTGTTGATGCAGTTGATTTTGATCTATTGGGATGATGATATTCCGTGTCATTCGCCGAATTTGTTATATAGTGTCTATAAGATGCTGCCGATTGCTGCTGCTGTGGCTGTTGATTTAAAACATGAAACTGTTGTTGCTGTTGCTGCGGATGCGACTGTAAATTATTATTTGGCGGCGTCCTTTGGTTGCTTGCAAGCTTGCCACTATTATTATTACAGTTAGCTGTATTATTAGCTCCATAATTTATACCACGAGAATCCATGATAGAAAAACTAATAGGCGATGACTGATTGCTATCATGTCCTCCTTGTTCGTTCCTTCTATGTTCACCATGATTACTTAATTCAGGATATATTTTTGTTTGTGCTTTCGTTTGTATACTCTGCTGAGCGGTGGATGTCGTTTTGTTAGGCGGCGAAGGAAAACTATTTTGCGTGGGCTGTTTATCTTGAGCTTGCGACGATGCCGATCTAACGGACGTGTTCAAGAAGATGGTCGTTGACGCAACAGGTCTCGCGGATGGTTGCGGAATTCTGTATTCCTTGCTAGGAGTATTACTTGGCGTGGATACGATACATGATTGTTGATGTTGTAAAGATGCCTGTACCTTGCCATTCGAAGTTTGGGTCCCATTACCAGCTGTGTAATTACTTGTCAGTGTTTCCGAACTGAATGTAGTTGGAACTTGTTGGAAAAATGTCTGACTATTACCTCCTTGTGCTGTAGAGACTACTAACTTCACATTGACATTTGGAGATTGGGGTCTAACATTTACAGACTTTTTAGCATCCGGATAACTAGAAGATTTGAAGTCGGCCGTTGAAACAGAAGGAGTAGATAACTGAGAATTTATATTATTTATTGTTTGAGTAGTAGGAAAGTGAGCATTGAACGTATTTTCATAGGCAGTACTATTGTTTTTCGTAGAAGGTGGTCCAGGAGAAGATGCTACGACACTTTCATGCGGCAATATGCCAAAAGGACTCGGAAGTTGGGCATTGTTCTGTTGTGTCCAAGCAAGAGACGACGCAGTAGGCGAAGATGAAGAACCTTGATGCTCAAAAAAAGTTCCTTGGTGGGTCGAACTATAGTTCTCCCTCAGCGGAGATATTTCAGGTTCGGTCGTAGCAATTTGCTTAGTCACTGCTACGGCTTGTGCTTGGGCAAGTACTTGTCGGTGTTGCGTAACATAAGGTGATTGTTTTGAATTGGGATGGTGAAACAAAGGAGAGAAAACATCATAACCCACAGGGGGTGGAGACAAGAACCCCCCTGGGTTGAAGGGAGATGGTTGTCCCGCCAGAGTTGCTGTTGTATGAGCGGCTTGTAAAAGTAATGGAGATGTTGTTGATGGTACCGCTTGAGTGGTAGCTGTTGACAAATGATGCGATACAAAATCACTGTTGGTGCTCGAATTGGTTCCTTGAAATGTAGTAGCGGTACTTCCTGAAGCAAGGCGATTATACGATGCGTACCATGGACCAACAGGATCCATTACCCAAGTTTGGCACGAGGGTGCCTAGCCTGCCAGGTCCACGTACGGCAGGCTTTCTTGCGTGTAGAAATGTTGGTGGTATGTTTTAAATCAATCATAACATAACTTTCGGTCAAAACCTTTATACACTCCTGTTTATAATTGCACATAGGAGACCATTCTATAAATTTCTTCATGTACATATACTTGATCATAAGAATTTTGTTGGAATATTAAGAATTCTAAGGTAAAGTGAAAGGATCTCCATTCTATCCTGTGAAAGAAAAAATTTGTTTATCCATACAAATACATTGATAATATAAAATATAATAAAAAATTTCACGAAATATTACTGTATGACAAAATACCTATCCACAAACTAAACTCTTTCAAAGACAAAAATACAGCTGAGTTTTACTTCGGAGTAATAATACTTCGCGATAATTATAAAAATGAAACGATTCGATGTTGATATGCGCTAAAACAAATGAATAAATAAATGCAGGTGCTGCGTGTTCCAAAGACAATGACCTTTCTCATAACAATCATATGAAAATGATATAAATGCTCGTAAAATACAAAAAGTTCTCGAAAGAATCAACATCGTACGAATACGGGCAATCGAAATCTATTTCGTTCGAAACATAACCATCGTTCGTTCTTTTAGGAAAGGATTGAAGAGCGTTAAAAGAGCGGTCGGTCGATCGATCGAGATAAGAACAAGAGGTAAACGAGGTAAAAGAGATTCGATCGAATGTTGAGATCATGCTTACTTCTTCGTAATCCTGAACGTTCCATTGGAATGCCGTAGACGGTAGCACGGAGATAGTCGCCGAATCCGAATGGTAAGCCAGCATGTATCTTTCTGCACACAATAGGATTCGTGTTGGCTACGATCAGTGCTAGTAGCAGCTACTTGTCCGCAAAACAAAAACAAGCACGCGCGCTCTCCTCAGGATCGGCGAGCACCCATCGAAACAGCGTCTTTTCGTGCGGTCCTATCCAAACAACACTATCCTTGAATACGGTAGTGGAGTACCACCACCTAACTGCTAGTGGTTGGTACTGGACGTGAAGGAGTGGAACGTCACGTTCCTCGCGTATCCCAAGAACGTCCTGGGAAGAAGGATTCTTCTTTTCGACGTAATACGACCGTATGTAGAAGATGTATACGATCAAGTTCGCCGGTTCACTAGGAGATACGATGTCTTTGAGAATAACACAGTAAATATGGCCACAGAAACTCGGCCAACGCACGACACACGATCGGGTGGCACCGTTGCTCCGCTCACATGATTCGAGCGTCCGCGAAAATCTAAACATGCCGGGTACACCTTTAACCACCCGGCGCTCGCGCACATACACCGCGGCGAGATGAATTTGCACAGGTTCATTTATCGCGGGGAATTTAACGGTATTGCCCCCGTGCGCTCATTATAGCTCGCCATTTTAATCCAAGTCAACAATAAAGCACGCCATCTATCGATTCAACGTCTAGAAGGAGCGCCGATGGATCGTCCGTGTGTGCCCTGTGTAAATGTATAATAAATGCATGGGGGAGGGATTGACTGGCGCTTTTTTTTTGAAATTGCAAACCAAAGAACCTTGTACCGTAAACACCTTTTTTTTACGATTAAGAACATGTTGTCTAACGCTTTTTTTTTTTAAATATAGATGAACGAATGTCAACGTTGTATAACACAATCATTTTCTTATCCTATGCTAGAGAAACATCTTGTTCAAAATAAAGTTGGAGAAAGTGTTCCTACCGTCAGAGGTTTTTTGAACAATTATTATCCACAGACCAAATTTGCAATAATAACATTTATTAGATTGATAATGTAAGAATATATTTATAATCGTTATGATAATAATAATATTAATAATTATAGTAATAGTAAACTACTTTGCAATTTAGATCGATTTCTTATCAATCGTGATAATCGTTATCTTTTATAAGTCATGCCAAATTATTGCTATATGGTAGAGAAAGAAGACAATTTTTTTTTTATGTTTTATATAAAAAACCATCTTATCTAATAATATAAAGAAAAAGTAGGATTCAACAATAAGACACTTAGTTGATGATATTGCAGATATCACATAACACATAGCCACTGCAATGATGTACAAAAACGAATAGACAACTCATAAATCTCATGAATGCTAGCAATAATATATTTTTGTAGTATTTTATAAATATTTATGTAAATTACCTAGTGTGTATATATATATATATATTTTTTTTTTTACAAAGACAATCAACAATGTCAACGTTTTTATTGTAACAAATTAAAAATATCGTTCGAGCGAAGTGATAATAAAATAGATATATTTTATTCTAAATTGTGCAGTGGCAGTTTTACCCTATTTTGATATCTTGCAATATTTAGATATTTTTTATTACTCGTACTTGGCAAAATGTTTGCATTTTACAAATCCTAAAACCTTCACATATATCTTCCCACTATCATATATTTTTGCAAGTTGAAACGTCGATAAATTTTATTTAAAATAAATAAAAATCAACACAATTTTTATGAAAAAAATAACTTAAGTTTTTCTCATTAATATATTGATGTTGATATGATTTTAAACATACTAATATCCTTTTAGCGGATACAATATATGCAAATTATTTAAACAATCTACAAAAACTAAATAAATAATCTATAAGCTACATATTATGGAAATAAACGTGTGTTGATGGTAGTTATATCATGACCTGAATTTCCAATGACGAATTCGTAAAAACGATTTTATGATATAGAACATATTTAAGCATTAATAAATAAACAAACAATGCGTGGCAGCATAGGATGCGTAACTCAACTTGGCTTTGGTTTTTGTGAAATACATCCATATCAATACCTAATTACGGTAACGTTATAAAATGCAATATATATAGGATGATTGGTATTGCTCTGATTTATTTGTGTTGTATTTTATTTTAGGACATATTCATGAATGGCTACCTCATTTGCATTTTACGTTGTTGCCACATTGCAAACTTTCTATATGCTGTATTTAATAATTGATTTAAATGACTGGTTAGATGTTGGCTGACTGCAGAAAATTCTCTTTGAATACGGTCCTGAAATGTAAGATACAGAGAAAAGTAGACGCATTATGATTAAAAATATAAGAGTAATACGTATAATACGTACTTCGAATGGCTTGAGTTTGACAGAATGAAATCTATGTAAAGCTTCATGCATCCTGATTGCTTTTTCTTCGAGTTGCGGCGTTGTAGGCGGGAAACTTCTCCAAAAGTGCCTTAATAGTTGACATATACAAACATATATATTACGTAATTCTGTTTCCAAATCCTTTGGTATTAATTCTGTAATAGAAAATTAGAGCAATTAAATGACTAATCCAACCATCTTAGAAATTTGATTATAAAGTAGTAAACATTTACGTCCAAGACTTTCTTCTCTAAAGCTTTTCATTAGAGAACCACCGGGCGTCAATTCTCCTAAAGCCGAAACCGCTGCAGCTGGACTAACTAACGAAGTAGGAGCTTGTCGTGGCAAATTATTTCCAGAAATCCAAGAAGCGGTTTCTCTTTGTAATTGATTTACTGCCATTATAAGTTCCTCGGAGGGTGCTTCCGTCACTCCATATCCCGGTACAGGCCCATGTAAATATCTATCTACGTGTGTTAAACGTAATGGCGCACCATTGTTTCTATTTACGTCGCAACTAGTGTCAAGATCATCATAAATTAATTTTTCTTGTATCCTAAGCTGTAATCAAATAAAGCGCATGTAAGTTCAATGCAATTGCTATAGAGTATATACATATGAAAACTTTTTTACCTTTTTATTCTTTGGCTGCATATCTGATTGATCATTGGTGGAAGCTTTGCTTACAGATGGCGTTGAACCATTTAACTGTAGCTGAGAATTTTGTGTAGATTGTTTGGCAGTGCTAGCTTTCAAAACCATAATACTATGCTGGTTAAATCTTTTGATCATACTTTGATGAACGATATTCCCCGAAGTTTTGTCCGATTTACTTAAGCCACTTCCATAATTTTCATCTAGCGTTTGATCCTCAAAGGAAGTTATGTCAACTAGAGGATCGTTTATTCCAGATTGGATATCTTTCTTAAGTTCCTGATCATCTATTTTGGCACATTCGGTAAATAGATCCTTGGTCCCTGCATTGATACGATCACGATGAAAATAATGAGATTGAAAGAATTTTGTCCAGAAATCTGCTTCCGACATTTTATGAGGCACATTTTCTTGATGTTTTCTTTTGACCGCTGGGTAAGTTTTAAATATACATTCTATAACATCTATAGTTAGATTATATTTCAGTCCATTGCAACCATCGGTCTGTGGTTTAATATCAGCCTACAAATTGAATTCTTAATTGTATTAAAAAGTGTTTTATTTGTTTAGAAAGAAAAAATAAATAAATAATAAACATCTTACTAGAAAAGCACCATTGACACCTATCTCTTGACGTTGGACTTTTTTAGCTTTTGTAAACTCTGCAGCATGTTGAGTCCAAAATTCTTCAGATGTAATAACTTGTGGTATTACTAAATCACGATATAATTGTAACAAGACTGGATTCTCTTGTAACATTCTGAATAATAAAATGACTACGTGAAAAGTTAGTAAACAAACATTCAAAGAAAAGCAGAAATAAAATAATTACCTATTCTTTTCTTCTAATTCTTTGTTCACTTTTCTTTTGAATCTTGGTAACAACTGTTGTAGTAGTTCTTTAACATCATCTCGATCCTTAATTTGTGCCTCTTGTCCATTTCGATTTACAAAATGAAACGTAGATGAGGATCCATCGTGTAGAACCACTTGTAGTTGTATTTTTGATTTTCCTTCAGGTGATATTTTTTGTACTAAAAACAAATTATTATTGTATACTTTTCAAATTAATATTTCATCAAATATTAGAAATATCTATTTCTTTTAATTAATTCATATCTTTAATGAATGTTATCGAACGTGATATTAGAGTTTTGAATAGATAAGAATCATTTGCTAAGTATTGAAAATATTTAACAACAAATTTTCATACACATTTCTGAGAATTGATTTCAACACATAATTCATAATTTGATTATTTTTGATTATTATTGTAATAATAATAAGTTCATTGGACATACAGCACCTTCATTTTTAACATTCATTTATTAAACATTAGTTTATTAGTTACAAAAATGTTTAAGTTCTTACATTTAATGTCAGCATATTTGTGACTGACAGATACAGTATCCCTATTATCGAGCATCCAGGCTATTCGTTCATTCATAACATATAAAGTACCATCTCCCTTTTTATAACGTACTTGTCCCACTTGCATCAAAACATCTTCTGATGATGTGGTCATGGTGGATCTGATATATCGTATGATTCTTCTAAGAGCAACAAATAATATTCTGTAAAAAGTAAACAAACTATAGTGATTATTTACTACTGCCAGTGAAAAGAAATGTCAGTTTGGAATGCATAAAATATCTTTTTACTTTTCACAAAAATAGATATTGAAAAAGAAAAACAAACAAGTAACATAAAGTCAAAGTAAAGTCATGATTATCAAGAACCATTAAAACGAACAGCCATAGGAACGTTTAAAGAATAGCTAAACAATTTCTCCTATACAACAAAGGAAATATGTCTTATGCGTGCGTAGTACGGAATACGTTGCTCTATATAGTGATACCGATTTGTTTGTCACCATGTCCTTGAGTACGACATTGGAAGGAGAGAAAATTGAAGAAATATTTATTTTTAAAAAATGATCAGAAACATCGAACACGGACTCACAAATCGTAACAAGCTTCGATATGTACAGATACGTATGAGAAAACGCTGACTATGTGTCCCGTAGGCCAATACCAAAAGGATGCGGCCGTGGTACGCACTTTGAACTTGCAATTTGCTTCTATCGATAGAAAACTTCTCTTTTGAACGATTCAAATCATAAAATGCGCTTTTCTAATTCACATGAACTGAAAATACGGTGTCAAAATAGACATTTACCGGTAGTAAAGTGCGAAAGAGCGCGGAACGATATACAGTCCTGACGGGCGGCACGGCCATGTGCAGAAACACACATCGGTGGACGCATCACGAAGCGAAGACGGCTACGGACGGACCGTCGGTACGAATAACACCATCGACCAGCTGAAGCCGGTATACTACGTCGATCAACACTCAAACCGAGCTATTGTTCCCTTTTCTATACCTTTATATTCTTCCTAGTTACATTTTTTATCAATAATTTCTTGTTGAAGATACTTTTTATCTTTAATCACTCGCATTTTACGCTAAATTTTCTTCGGGTTTTTATAAACGATACAAATTTCTATACTTACAGTTGTGATCTTGATTAAAACAGCGTTGATGTCACGCAAGTAATCATTTCTGCACATGCGTACCTTAATTACAAGCGTCCTGCGCGCCAAGTTTGTAATAGTAAATTTAGATGTGTTTTTCATTCGCTTTATAACGGATCTACCAAATTGATATCATTATTAAATTACACCTTTTTATAATTTTGTTTCTAATATTTGTAATATACATGAATTTCTAATGGATCAGTTTGAAATTGGAATTAAATTTCACGTGTTAATGTAATAATATATTTTCATAACCTAATTGTACATTTTATCACGTACCATATAACTAAAAGAAACAAATAATCTTAATCTTGCAAAATGGAAGGTATGCTCGTAAGAACTCATATATTTTATTAGCTACATGCCTTCGTAAATATTTGAATTAATTATTAATGTTATTATTCTTTAAAGATTTTCAATATGTAATAAAAAAGCAAGAACAGCAAAGAATATGTTTTGGTTCAGGACGTTCACGTGATATGTCCAAAAAAGGGATGAGTCCTTTTATGAGATATTACACAAAAGATGATTATGCAAACATAGCACCTAATACATATAATGTTATAAATTCATTTTTGGCTATTAAAAATAAAGTATGTTTCTTATTGATATGTTTTAATACATTATTAAATTATCAAATTTCTTAGTCTACTTTATATGAAAATGCTATTAATATTTTTATTTTATTGTAGCCCTGCTTACATAGCATTAGTAAAAAAGGATATGGTGGTATCATTAGAACGGGACATGCAATTGAACATACCGAAGATTATCCATCTCCAGCAAATTATAATATTGTTGGTATTTTCAAGCCTATGAAAAAATCACGATATCCTTTTTCTTCTTCTACTAAAAGGACTACTTTTATTAGTGACACAAATCCAGGGTAACCTAATATTTGGAGAACATGTGTAAGCATAGTTTACATATATTACATTTAAAGTTATCATAGGCCAGGAACGTACACATCAATGGAAAAAAAGGAAATTACATTTGAACACAATTTTGGTGGTAAACTTAAAATGCGGCTTGGAGTACAATTCAAATGTTGTAGTAATAATACAGACACGTGTAAAGCATGTGGTCAAAAACCTGTGGGAGATTACTGGCATTGGAACAATAAAATTTTCTTGTGTAGATCATGTATGACCAATGTATCCCAGAAACAATCTAAGTATAAAAGAAAAGAACTCAATAATTTTTCTGTAAGTATTAGTTGGAAATCAATATTGTAATATAAATTATCTTTTTGTAATAAGAATTTAAATTTTAGAAAGTACGAGATTGTTCAGATATCCATTGTCATGAAAGTACTGATGCTAACATCTGGTTAATGCATCCCAAGTTTCTAAAACAAAGACTAGTAAAAGAAACATACCTTGCTTCTTATTTAAAAGACTAAATAGGATATATTAAGATTGGAATACAAATTTGTATGTTTTTCTCAATAGACACAGGTTATTATAAGTAGACTTATTTTATTTCACTTTCAAATAAACTTTATATAATGTAATCTATAATCTATGATTTATAATCTAGTATATAATCTATAATGTATAGTAAATTTCATTTAATATAATCATAAATCTATACATTATGTGATTTTATTTACACAAAGATGATATAAAAATATTGATATATAATTATAGTACTTATAATACTTCAAATAATATAATAGCTGTATTTTTAATGATAGAATATGGATAGTATTTAACATTTGTCTGATATTATCATTACGTATACACGGTAATCAGTCAATAGAGAAAGGACGTTTTTGACAACTTTTAAATGTCATCTTACACTTATTATTATGTGTTTATGTTTGGCAAGTATTCGAGATTAGTAATAGAATATACTTGTATTACTATAATCGCACGAATTCACTTGTATTTTTTTTTTTTGTTACAAACAAAGTGTTACGAAGTCATAAGTCGGAAATGCAATATTTTGAGAGTTAAAATTCACAATCAATACTAATGAATCCTTGCATGTCCTAAATGTAATTAATTTTAAAGTACGAATAAAACTTATTGTTGTAATCGTCATAAAATTCTAACTGCTTGATGACAGATCAGATGCATCAGTTGTTTGCTTTTTCGGCAATACTTTGGAATCTTCTATAGGATTTCCACCATCCGGTGCTTGCCTTGATGCAGCAGAAACAGATATGTCAGATGAATTACAACTGCTCTCATCTATTTCAATTTCAAGTTGTCTTAGTGATGATTTGCTAAGAGAGATAGTAGTCGTTGATTCTGTACTATTACTTGCCATTAAATCATTATTAATAGGCTTATGAATAACAGTTATGTCAATGTTACCATCAACATTTTCTGAAATACCAGAGGGTGTTAGTCTAAAAATATCTGTGTTTCCAGCAGATTCTGATACTGATCCTTTATCTTTGTCATTGATATTTTCTTCTGCAAATAATACCATTGCCTGTGTCTTATTTTGTGTATCAGTAAATCCACTATTTATGGCAGTACCGAAACTTTTAGAATATCGAGTATCCAATTGTTCTACTGCCTCTGTTTCTGGTGATACACTGTTTGATACTTGAAGATCTGGTACTAAATGTTGGTATAAAAGTGGGTTGAAAATATTATTTAAATCCATATGACGAACGTTAGAAGTAATAAGCAGATTTGTCAACTCATCATTCTTTGATGTGTCATTATTTTCTTCTGCAATTAATTCTTCTCTTATCACTGCTGATATTTTATTGTGGGATGCAGGTAAAGCTCTGTTAAGAGTTGCAGTTGCATCTGTTGCAGTAATAGCATTATTAGTTATCCAATTTGATAGAGTTTCTGTACCTTGATCTTCTTTCTCAATTTCCATAGATGTAGAATTCTTAGCAATTTCTGGCTTTCCTGTGTTACTAATGTTATTATTTTGTGTATTATCTCTTTGAACAGTTGTTAACAGATCAATTACATTTCTTCTTATCGACGACCCTGCTGCTATGTATGGTTTTACTGGGTGCTCTAAAGAAAGTTTATCAAGTAAATGGTTTATATGTACTTTTGTTCCCCTCAATGGGTAATCCCCACTATTGTATGATGCATTATCATTTTGCATATAATACTCTTGTTGATGTGCTCTCTGGTAATGATTACCTAATAAATTAACATTGGTTTGGACAGTAGAATTCAAAGTACTTTTAGAATTGGACACATTTACATTTGTTGCCAAATTATGATCATTAATATGTTCAGGAAATTGTTTGTATTCATTATTAATAGACATTGAATTGCGTGTATTTGATGGATTATGATTGCCGGGTGTATTTTGCCATGGTTCAATCGTGCTTGGTATATGAGGATCTGGCATAGAATCTGTATTTCTATTATCAGCATTTTCATTATCACTGTGTATTTCATTTAAATCTAGATCATTTTCAAAATAATCTTCAAAAGCAGCATTTGTTACATCATGTAGACGCGATTGGAGACGTTTTGTAATTTCATCTAACTCTGTTAATTTTTGCCTGCAAAAAGTAACCAATTCGAATATTATTAATATTTCGAAATATTTATATCATTTATTATATATATTAATAAATTTGACATTATTTTGTATTGTATCGTTGTTTTTAACTTACTTCAAAGATGAAGAAAGGAAAGACATGGACATATCTTCAAAACTTTGGGTAATATCTATTGTTGGATGGCCTGTTTGACTATCACACTCGGTAAAGCTACCCATTGTAGTATATGGGGCTGTTGGTGGTAGTTGGATATTATTTGACTCTGTATTATTTAAAAAGACATTATGACTGCACAGTGAAGATTCATTTGATCTCAATGAATCACATATTGGTATTTGGGTAATACTTGTTGTTGTGGATGACTTTGTAAAAGCTGATAGATTATCCAAGGGAGTGATTGCTACCTAAGATTGATTATAAAGTAAGAAAAGCATAAACTTTTGATGTCTGTATATATAAAATTATAAAATATGTACCTTAATTTGACCATTGCATTTTCCTGTAAAATCCATGATATGAAACCATCCTGATATTGATGGAAAACCAGTAATTAATACTGATATATCAATAGCAGAAAATCCAATTACAATATCTCTTTCCATATCGATTTGAGTACTTATGTCTGGATTGAATAAACGCCAAACTTTCAAAATCAATCTTTTTTCATCCTGAAAAAGATCATAGTATAAGTTTGAATGCACACTTCAATATTCAAGTTTGAGAATAGCATACATACACGTGTGAGTAGTTCTGTCGGTAGTTTTGTGTCACATTTCCATTCCCATCTTGGATTACAACTATGTGGAAAAATATTTGTCATCATATATGAGTGTGATTGATTCATAGGATCAGCCTGGATTCTTTGAAAAGTCACATAAGTACTTGGTTCTATAGTCTCATTTAGTTTTTCTACTTTTGGTAAATGTAATGCACATTCAATCTCTATAAGTGCTCTGAAAAAGCTCTCATCACTGTTTGAAATACTTGTTTTGCTTTCTAAATTTTGCATATGATTTGATGGATAATAATAGGTATTATTGTAAGTGCCACTTGGTCCTTGTTTTATAGGTTCATCATATTCAGCTCCAACACCAACACTTCTGTACATTTCTGTAGGTAAATAAAGATTGTTCCCAGGACTGTCGCTATTACTATCGTCAGATATGCTGTTGCAATGTAAAGAGTTTAAACATGACTGCTCTTCAATATCTGTTTGTCTTTTTTCATTGGCTTCTTTCTCAGTTTGTGCTGCTTGATTCATAGTTTTTGTAGCACTTAATGCATGTGCTAGACGATCTACTAGCGTATGTAAAACTAGTTGTTCTGAATTTAAAACATTATCCTGAGGTAAGTTACTAGATGTATGTTTTGATTCCTTAAGAGTGGAAATATCTGTTTGACTCTCTTGAGTTTTTAAATTAGTTGAGTTAGAATTATTTTCCACGTCAGCAGGATGACACATATACATATCTTTAGGTTGAGATACTTCACTGTTATGTGGCATATCAGGATTGGTAGTTTTTCTTGCTTCATCAGCGTTCTCCATTTGTTTTCTATGATTGTTATAACTATATGAATAGTCACACAATGTCTGTGGTATAGCGGTTTGACATCTAAGACCTCGTGACATTTCTAGAAGTGCTATTTGTTCAGCTGTTCCAAGAGCAACTAGTGCAAGCAATTGTCCACATGATTGACTAGTAACTGGATTATTGATTGTTATCCAATCATCCACACTTATTATAGGATACTGGAAAGAGGACTATATAGTTTCTAATTTTTGTCTAAAGATTAATTTTAAACATGGTATGTAATAATACATACCTTAGATGATAATAAATGTGGTAGAACAATTGGATCCCTATAAGCAATGTATAATTGATGTACAGGTAATTTTGCAATTCCCAAAAGATTATTTACACCAACAGAATTTTTATAATATACTTCTACAATGATATAATTATCCTTGATACGTTCTAATAATGCATTGCCATACATTAAAGGTACTAACTGCAAAGAGATATAAGTGATAGAATGAAAAGTATTTTTTAATACACGGAGAATAAGATTAAATACATTTAAATACATACTTGACAAAAATGGTAATATGGATTTTGTGTATTACTGCATAATTGACTTGTACCTTTGTCTTGTAGCCAAAATGCTCTACATATCAAGAACGTATTTAATTCAGGCAGATTTCTACCCTCTGCTATATATATTAAACCATGAAGTAAAATCTGAAAATAATAATAAAAAAACAATACACAACTAGAATAATTTTAAAGTGCAACATTTATGAAAGTTCTTTACATTATTGTGACTTTTATTATCTGGCTCTGTTATATCTATTTTTCTATCATCGATGTTTTGGTCTTTGTGTTCCGGTGCATCTTTTCTAGTAAAACTATTAGTATTATTCGTCTGTAAACACTCTAATTTTTTTGTTGAAGAAGATGAAACACTATTATTTGTTTTGGAGTGTGTTCCTGTTGCAGTTTTACATTTATCAGTATCTGTATTTAATAAAGATTTCATGCTTAATATAGGAATATTTTCCTTCCCAGACATGATAGCTTCTGTGAAAATATTTCTTTCATTAAAATTTGAAAATTCATAGAAAATATTGCAATTACTTTTTTTTTATATTTACCAATATACTGTTTTCCAAAGTGAACTGAATCACAGCCTAATTCTGTAGTAACATGTAACTCTCCTATTTTAATACCTTTGTTGATTATAGTTAGTCTTTGTGACAAACTCAAATCCTCTGTTTTCACAATGTCACTGATATACATCATACCTGAACCCAGTTCAGTGGGTGATTTTTGATTTAGATGTCTTGTAAGAACTTTAAAACAAAGTGGGAAGTTCTTATGTATATTAAATTTTGGAATTCCATATATACCTTCATGATCAAAGTGAATTGCTGTAAGGGACAGTACCAATAGATCAGCTTATATGTACGGCATATGTCATTCATAAATGAATATTATATGAGTATTATTACCTTCTCCTGTTTTATGCTTCGAAGATATTCTTATTGACTTCTCATCTTTTACTTGTTTATGATTTGCTTGCATAGCAGCTTTAAATGTAGTATTATATTGTACAAAATATGTTACAGAGGATAATGTATCATCATTGCCTATAAAATATATAATGTATTTTCTGAATCTAAAATATAATTTCAAAGATATTTCATAAAGACACGGTACTACATTAACTTACGTGAAATACAGGATGATTTAACACGTCTGTAACCAGCAGGACTTAATACAAATGAGTCTATAAAAATTCGTATACTATCTACATGGTACAATGGTGATGCTTCTACAACATAGTAACAACATAATAATTTTTATAGTAACAAACAACAAACATTAGTCATACTCAACACAATAATAAATTTAATATATACCATTTTGCTTATCATGAGATAAACACTTATTTAATGATTCTGTTGTTACTGAGTTAGATGTATTCAGAGATATTTTATTATCAATGACTGGTACATTATTGGGCTGGGAACAAGTAATAGCTTCCGATGCCAAGTCAATTAAACTAGGCGTCGGTGACGTCGATCTTAAAGTATTCAGGGCTTTACGTTCATCTGATGCGCTCATTTCTTTGCCTAGAAAATATTCATATAATTTTGCTTCTTTGTCAGCAGAAATATCATAATGAACATTATCACTTAGAACAGTGTCACTTAATGCCAGATCTTCATCATAAGTTTCTTTCAATATAGCTCCTCTAAGTTTCTGTGCTCTTGCAACAACTTGAGCAACAAGTTTATCAGTTACCGCCGCATTACAATTAAGTGAGGGTTCTTGGAACTTGGTTCTCTTAGTTTTTAAAATAGATTTATAAATGTCTTGAGAGTCTTGATCTATAGGCACAGTCAACCTATCTTCAAACCTTTCATGTAATAAAGTATCACGGGTTCTTGATTCTTTGCAATATAAATCTGCATTAAATGGAGAAAGTGTAATCTTATTATTAGCTTGTTTCCTTTGAAGTTTTTGTGCTTTCAAACGCATATTTGAAGTTTTTGTTGCATTCAAATTAAGTTTTACAGTAACATGTACTTCTCCAATTGGACTTCTATTTTTATTTAATATTGGAAAATACTTGAAAAAAGGTTTCTGTTCAAAAATATTTAATAACTCATTGACTTCGGATATTCCTATAGTCTGATTTAACTGTTCATCGACTATAATTAATTCTATAGTTTCACAATTCTTAATATACTCTTTAAAAAGATCACTATTCGTTCTGATGCTGTATATTTGAGCTGTATCTTGACTAGACCTTATTGTATTTGTTGTGATGTCAATGGGTCTAAAAAACAAACATTTAGTAACGTCATAACGTAAAAAGTTTAAAGTTGCATTTAAATAATTTGTTATAATAAATGAAGAACAAAGAGAACAATTTTATATGTTACAATTGTAATAGTTTACCTAAATTTAGCATTATCTTGTTCCCCCCACCAGGAAGCCAATACCGTGATATCTCCAGGGTTGTTATTATACCAAATAACTTCGTCTATGATCAGCCATAGATATCCGTGAATTTTGCCTTCAACCATAGGTGGTAATGACCTACACGGTTTCACCTTCGAATCCATTTGATGTTTACTATGTAATGCATAACTCACTCACTTGAGATCGAAGTCTAGGTTAATTTCAACGCTTGTAACGAAACTGTCAGAGGACAGTGTCACAAATAAAGTAGTAATTAATCCAGCAAAGTGTCAATTTTATTTTTCAATGAACGTTATTACACATTTACTCGTTATGAAATTTCATAGAATAGAATTGTTGTAGTACTTGTTCTATTCAAATCTGACACAAGCGGACACAAGACATATCAATAGGAACATAAACGAATATTGGTATTACTGTTGCTTATAGATATGGCATGAACTCAAGAAGAAAAGAGAGCATGACTGAAAAGAGCAATGGCGATATTTAGGCGCTTATACCCGAGTTTCACCCATTTCCACATTATTTTTCGCGAATTACTTTAACGAATTCTTTCGAATCAATCGGTATAATAGAATTATACTTTGCATGCATCGTTACGTCAGCGACCTGTTTTACCGACAAAGATGCAGCGTCTCTTCATTATCGATGCTTATTTGAAACTTTTCCCACTACTGTCGGTGTTAACAATCGTTATTTTTAGTTATAATTCCTACAGTTTCGGTATCGCTGTTGCTTTATTCTATTCCGAACTGGTAATGTATGCAACAATAAAATGGTAAAGGGGCTTCAAAGCCTCTGGACCGTGGGAGAAAAATTTACATTGCATGTCTGATTTATCTTATAATGCAATATAAACAATATGCAAGTGAACAGTTAAAATTTTATATAAATAGGTAATATAATACAAATAATTAATAACGTATAATGAATATATGCATACCTATATCTAACTAAAAATATACATTTGGAGATCATCGACGAATTTGTAGTTTCACGCGGATCGTTTATACTTCCATATAATCGTAGAATTGGTAATTAATCATTTTCTATATGATTGAATAATAATTGCACATTTTCGACGAAAAGCACTCGTGTGCTCGTTTTATCTACGCGAGGTATACGATTACATTATTATCTACAGCGATCTTTTTTTTCTAAAGTAGATTATAACGTTAGCTCTCTCTCTCTCTCTCATGAGTTATTAACCGTAGTAATTGCAGAGAAGCAAAAGTCAAAAGCCCAAAAGGTCGTTATACTTTGTAGGATTATTATATAGAATCAACTCGGAGTATATAAATTAATAGCAAATTTATATATTCGAAGCAACGTACGTAGTACATGTATAATTAGCTTGCTTGTTTATGCAGCATCATTTTATTTATCTACACGTTTAATTCGAGTATGTTGTTTAACTCTATTTGACATTGCAGATCGTTAGCTCCAACAAATTCCAACATATCGGAGAAAGTTTAACGTTGTACAAGTACTGTTTCGATTTATGCAAAAAGAGCAAACGAGTAATTTTAATACATCGTTTTGAATATTATAAATCGTAATTAATACACACGATTGATTATTACTAACTGCATATCTCACTTTGTTATCATTTAACGACGAGTTATTTGACACAAAGCCTAAACGCTTATAAAAAGTTAGTCCGGCACTCGCAGCTGTCGTTCGCACACTCCATTTAATCGTCACTTCATTCATTAATACATTTTTATGAACATCTCACGCTTTTAAATTTCACAGTGCGAGTTAATACTTTTCAATAGCCATCGTCGTTAAATTTTGGAGAGGCAATCGTGCGTGAAGTGCCATGGAGAAACAAGTTTGTATTCCTTAAATTGATCGAACGATACATACATAGAAACAAAAATGTCACATACTCTCGTTAATAATTTAGAGCAAGCTATAGCCTATAAAGTAATTAACTTATCCTCCGTAGACTCTAATTAAAAGTAATTTAAATCCGATCTAATAGCAAAAGCTGTCGAAGCTTTGGGAAAAATTCACCGTGTTCCAGTTTGATTTTTTTTTCTGCTTTCCCTCTATCTAGAACTGTATCCATGTCGATCGCACTTGTTTATTGACGCACATACGTAGTTCTGTTGTGCATACGCGATATATGCGAGCTATGTATGATTTGCCGGAATCGGCTTTGCGAACGAACAGTGAAATATATCGTTGTAGCTTTTGTAGCTTTGATTCCGGTCACTGATGAGAATGGGGGTCAGTGGTGCACGCTTGGTGTATTTTCAGGACGTTGCGGCGTAAAAACGAAGTCCGTTGCTGCGTTTGTATTCATCCCTCTCTCTCTCATTCCATGGCATTTCTCTGTCATCGGAACTATCGAACGCGTTAGCGTTCGTTAACAAATTTATTGGATCGATTATTTGTCTTTTGGTATTTCTCTCTTTAGAATCAACAATGAACAAATAATTTAAGAGAGAGAGAAACATAAAAAAATGTAACGAGTAAATTATAATTAATTATAGTAGTTATCGATCGATTTGATTAAATTCTTAGAACACTAATGCACTCGTAATTATCGATCGAATTTATTTAACTGCCGGTAATGACTTTAGACGTCTATTCAACGTTGGTAATTCGTTGAAAGGTGGGAACAAATATCTCACTCATTTAACCTTGCACCCGAGGCTATTCAACGTTTACGTGTAAGCGTGCCCCTTACGAACAGTTCGCGAGTAGTAGTTATAACTCGTTATAACTTGTCCGTCATTGAAAATGTATACTTCGAAAGCGTGTAACGTGGTTCGAGGAAAATTTAATGTGAGCGACGTGTCCGTTGAAAAGTTACCTCGCATGATCTCCTTTAACTTCATAATCTGTAACGCTTCGCGCAATACGTACCGTGACATTGACGTTGGACAGTGGCGAAATAATTTGTACTAGATTCTTTTTTATTTCCAAACACTCTTTTGATAATGCTTTTCATCTCACATCGAATAACACGAAACAGAAAGGAAGAGCAAGAGCGCGTTTCGACACGCACGCACAAATGTATATATATATTAATATGTAATATATGTATATATAGACCTGTCAAGCGACACAAACTTGTGTTGTCTTTTACGCGTCGACGTCAACCATTATTCTGGGTAATTGGAACGAAAGCATCAGTTTTCAGTTCAGGAGGCATTTACCACGTTTCGCTCGCCGATCGAGTATCTTTGTAGGTGATTAATATTTCCGCGATCCCTCTGAACTATTGGTTGAATTTAAACTCGGCTGTTCGTTTATATAATTCAATGAAATAAGTTATGTAACGACATTCGTTGACATTTGCAACAAACTTATGAAAATATCGCGTTTCAACGTAACTCGGCAACGTTCGAATCTCATTTCATTATACCCCAGAGAGAGAGATCCTTTTTTTTTTTTTTATTTCCATGGAACGTAAGGATGGCAAAGCCGTGTTTATCGGTGCATAAGGTAACGTAGTAAGCTCGTGCGTAAGCGAGGACTGCCGCAGCGTCCTGAAATTCTCCCGATTTCACCGTTTCCGCGTGCTCGTCCATGCCGCGCGTGCTTCCGGCTCGGATGTAAAATCGTGTAAATATAAATAATTCCACCGCAGTACGGATACCGAATAGCTGCTCGTCGCACGCCGTTGACATTCATCGTTTCACCGGACGGACGGGTCCGTTGAAAATATTTTCCTCGTTGCGCGGTCACTCGAATCCCTACTTCGCTCCTCCATCTGTGTATTTCCGATGACTGGTCACGTCGGCTTCCTAGCCGTAAATTTTTTATAAACATTCGATTTTAACCCGTCATCGTCGAGCTAATGAGTTAATTAATACGAGCGCGTTAATTGCTTTCCGAATGGTCCCCGATTCGCGCGAGAACTTACTCTCTAGCTAATTTGAAACTAAACCGACGTCGAAATTGCCTGAACAACTTTTTCTCCCATATGACTTGTAACTTTTACGAAAAAAAAGGGAATCTAAAGTTTTTCGCGTCTGCGTAATACTCTTTACAAGCGGGAAATACGAAAGTACGGTAGTAAACTGGCACGGTAATCGGTAAATATGTGACGGAGTGTATTACTGTTTAGTTCTCCGTTTGGAGACGTTAGGTTTTTTTTAATAGCCAAGCCGTGGTTGGTACCTACCTACTTGTTCTTTTTCTCTTTGTACCAAGAGTAAGAGGATTTTCAACTTTAACTATATAAGTACGTTTGAAAGATAGTTTGGATGATTTCTCTCTCTATTTTTCGATACTCGACACACCGGTTCGGTCAGCTCGAAAAAGCTAGGAATGAAATAGAAGAACGTTATCGTTGTACTCCAGACTGCGTTTAAAACCGCCAAGTTTTTTGCATGAGTATATGAATCAACCTGGCAAGTCCGAGGTAGAACTGGTAGAAGAAAATCGCTAAGAGTTCAAGGATCGACCAAGAAGAACGGAAGGAGGAAGATGAAGAAAGATGAAGGAAGAGTTAACAGATTGCAAGATGCAAAATGTCCTTGTGTCATGTTTACTTCGTACCTGAGCAAATTTCTCACTGTTTTCGCCATTTCTCGAACACCGCTGTCCGAGTTGCATAATTTAAACGGAGGAGAAAACTCATATCGAATATTTTCATTATTACGATGTCGTAATAACATTAGCACGAATACTTGCCCTTTCCCTCGATGTATTATTTAGATATCTCAACGGAAACGTTGACTTTATAACGAGCATCGTTATTAAAATAGTCTAAGTAAATGTGTTCTGTGATTGGAAGTGATCGAATTTGTCTTACGAAGTAGTAATTCGGTTATTTGTGCAGACACAAAGCAAAAGAACATTATATAACCGAGAAAATAAGAAAAATTAAGGCAAAAAAATAGAGAGAGAGGTATAGATAAAAAGAAAACGATCGTTACTCACCACGTGAGCGGCTTACTTGATGATAAGCCCCCTCTTTTTAAACGCAGGCGGTACTTAATAATTCTGCGCTTGTTAACGGATACGCGTACCCACCTACCCATACCAGAGTATGCCACTTTGTAATCTTAAATTCTTGCGGGTATTTTATTAACGCGAGCTGTTGCTGCGACAGGGAGCAAAATGGCAAGCGCACGTGACTTTGGACAAACTCTTTTTCTCTCACTCTCTCTCTCTCTCTTCGTGCGTTCCTCGTTGCCGCGTTGCTATTCAAGTCGTTGTCGCGTCATCCAAACTCGCTACGAAATTTGTCGAATGCATGGACTCCTCCTCTTTCTTTTTTCCAGAAAGTAACGTAATTCTTGTTGTAAAAATGGAAATTTCGAGTGGCTAAGAATAATCTAACAATTTTTAATTGTAATTGCATTTAATAAATATCTTTCTATCGAAGGACCAAGGTAGATTTTTAATTCTAATTGCATTTAATAAATATCTTTCTATCAAAGGATTAAGGTAGATTTTTAATTGTAATTGCATTTAATAAATATCTTTCTATCGAAGGACAAAGGTAGCATCTGGCAAATATGACTGTCAACGAACGAAGGACGAGTAACAAATAACTCGAAAGAGACCCAGACGTAAATATACGTACGCGTTAGTTGCAGAGGTCGCGAAGCGTTGTTTGTTAGATATGTTGCTCGACGAGAGAGAACCATGGTCGTCCATCGTGTCATCGTCGTTTCATCGACAAGAGGAAATTTGTGTATCGCCGGTATGGCCCATATATTTCTCGGACGTATCACCGGTTTCTACCACGTGACAGGGCGCATGTGTTATTCAATGATCACCTAAGCAATTAAGCCGAAGTAGGAAGCGGCTTTCAAGGGATGAGAAGTACGATTCGCTGAACCAGCTTACCTAACATTAGTTGCATTCCGAAAGAACTTGCCGATGCGAAACTCCAATCGTATCGTTTTGGTACACTTCTAATACACTTCTAACTAGACTAAGCCCTACGAGGCATACGTGTTGTTGGGTCAGTAGTCGAATTGGGACGATTTACTAGCCTGTAAATTGGAGCGAACACTGGCCGATTCTTGTCCCGTGTTAACGCATCCGCTTGCAAGAGAGCGTAAGAGAAGGGTAAAGTTGCGAGGAACGGTGGGGATTGTGGGGTTGATGGGGATGGGGGTTAGGTGCATGAAAGATAGATAGTCATATACATTACGGCTAATGGCCTCTGAACCGCGTCTTTGAAGTGGACCTCGGGCTCTCCCTTTCGTCGTGTGTACCGAAATCAAAAGCCACCGGCCACGCGAGCCAACTCATAACCACTTAGGGCTCGGCGCTCTTTCGCAAAAGGGCACCGCCTGATCTCCCCTCTCTTTCTCCCTCTCTCTCTCTTTCCTACGTGTATTTTGTACTATATAGCCGCCGTGCTCTCAACTTTCGTGGAACACGTGCGGTCGAGGTATGCAAACCCGCTTTTCGAGTCTCTCTTTTGCTCATCGTCGTCAGCAGCAAACTCGAAACGAAACTCCGACGCGCTTGCATTAACTAGTCTCCTCGCACGCTAATGTCTCGCACAAATTTGAATTTTCGCGCGTGTATCCCCCCCCTCGAATCGTTTAAAAATTTTATACTCCCCACTTTTGGGTATAAGTTTGCTTCGAAACGTTTTTTTCCGAGGCGATCCTAATCGAGTTTAATCGCATTGCTAGGTGGATGATTTACTTGGCAATAGTTGCCTCGTTCTACTAACGTTCGAGGTAGGCCTCTCTCTCACTCGCTCTGACTGTATGCGAGGTCGAATAACGCCGAGGGGAAGGTGATTTGTGGGCGGACAAAGTGGCGCGCGGCCGACGAACGGCTTCAAACGAAATTAGAGCGAGCCTGTGCTTTTATTAGAGAGCCCAAATAAAAATGAGGTACGTGCGGGAAGATCGAAAGGGTGGGGAAAAGGGAGTTTGTTTTGCTTTTGTTATTCAACCAACCGACTTAATTTCTTGCGTTCGATTCCTATTGAGAACAAGCGAGATGTTCTTTGTGCCGGATTGCGTTTCGTTTTAATAAATGAAGAAGGAATATTAAATTTATTCTTTCAACGGGTAGGATTTCTTCGATTCTAGCACAGAGAATTTTTCTCTTTCAATAAGCGGACTCGATCCTCGACGGAAGGCAACCCGTCGAGCTGCTTTTCTTACGGAAGGCGCGCTCGCGAGATTTTTCCAGGTAAGCGGTGAACTCGTCACGATTCCATGGAGAAGAAGAAATGTGCGGACGGGGTTAACGGGGCTCTACCCTTGGACCGGTAATGGTACCGGAAACTACACTTACTCGGGTGTGTTCCGGCGCTTTGAGCTTTTCTACGTCTCTGCTACGTTCTCCAAGAGAACTTCTTATACTTTGGTAACGGCCACTTGCCCTCCGCAATATCCGAAATCCATGAATCCACGAGTACAAGCCGTGCAATCGTGTCTCGTAATTCTCTCGGCCTTTAAAGTACGCGGAAATTAGAAGAGCGAATCGTTCGGAAGCTCCTATTTTTTTTTATCTACTTTCCCTCGTTCTTTATTTCGACGATAATCGATGCGAGTCGTCTTTACCCTCTTTATTTTCCTTTTTTTTTTGTTATTCGTGCGAGAGTATCGCGATTACTTGAGAATTTATCGGTCGTCGAGGCACACACAGCCCAGTCGAGATATTTAATTTCGCGAGTTTACGGCTCTCGCTTCTCTTTGACGGGCCACCACCGGTGCATCCAATAAAGTTCGAGTTTCCCGTTGCTTTATCTTTTTGCGAGATTTCAATTTCGGCAGAAATAAAAACGCGGCTTTCTTTCCAGGGGCGACCCACTCGTCCATCCCTATGGGGATAACCGGAAAAGGGAACCGTGCACAGACGCGCGACAGCCCGACCAAAAGCGAAAGCCTAATGAATTTTCATTATAATTCCAAAAATACAGGCATTAATTCGTATTTAATCATCGTGCTCTAGCCATCGCCTCCTCCTGGCTTACGAGCCCTGCCCCGGAGGCGGTTTCAATTTAATTTACCGACGGAATGACATCCAATTTTATTTGACGTAAAGTAATTACCGTGTACAACGGTAACTCATTTTGTTCGATGTAAATATAGGAATATAGTGTACTTTGTCGAAGGCATGCATATGCAATTGCAGAAAGCTTCCGCCGATCGTTTCCGTTTTATCGATGCGCAACGATTACTGGAAACTCGAGAGCTTTCCAACGATACCTCGCCGATTTTGTTTTATCCTCGTCTTCGGTCGCTTGGGAAATATAAGATGCATCGTTGAATCAGCACTCGCGGCGTTGGTTCGTGCTAACGTCGGCGCTAAATCCGTATTACATATATATATCTACTTACGTGCATGTATATATTATATACACACACACATACATCTATATTAGTCGTCTACGATGTATCCCACGTCGATATATCGGTCTGAGAAAGGCAGAAGAACAATGCGACGAAGGGGACACGTGCCGATATCGAGAATATTGATTTAGGGAAGCTAAACGTCCCGAATAACACGTGTCACACATTTTTCGTACCTAGATGTAGTCCTAGCTTAAATGTTTCACGAAACGATTTATGCAAGGTCGTGGTTTCTCGTTAAATTGAATTAACGTCAGTCACAATAAGTGGACTACTCGCCGTAGGTAACGCGAAAACGCTGTTACCTGTCGTATACCTCGTTTCTTCATCTTCCACCACCTATCCTTCCCGACCTTCTTGCTCATATTTTTTTTTCATCCTCCTTCGATCTTCATTTTTCTTTGGCCACCCTATCTCGAAGCTATATCACGCCTGACTTTCTATCGGGTTAACGGCTTCTTAATTCTCGTCGCGAGCAAATTGGATGATTCCTGGCATCGGATTTACAAAAGTTGAGCACGCGAGCGTTTCGCTCCTCGTGATATCGATTCGACTGGGTCGCTTTAAACGAGCGAGGCGTTAATGCACTTTGACCCGATATTGGGTGCGCTATTGTGCGGTGTCGGGCGTGTAAATAATTTCCAACCATCTACCTCCGTGTTCGTGATACGTATATATATACACACAAACATATATATAAATGTACATAGATGCGTACGTACCCATGTACGTATATGTATGTATGTCGGGTTTAACGGTTTTAAGATCGCTCGTAAATCGCATGGTAGACTTTTCGTCAAACGAACGACGAGCTACCCGGACGAACAATGAAGCCTCGATCGCCGCGTAAAATATAGAGCCCCCAAGAAAGAGAATTCGCAGGTCGTCGTTGGTGGATTCGAACGAATTTGTTCGTTGATCTTCTGCTGAATCAAAAAGCGTATGTAAATTCTACTTTGGGTACATTACTTAAGCATCTCTAGGCACTAATGAAAATCGATTGCACACGAGTTCACACATGTAATAGAAAGAGAATTTTGTCAGCTTCATTTCCTTGCCAGAATTTTTAAAAAACTCCTTGATTTGACTGAACTATGACCCGAGAAACAAACCTCTGACAATGGGGCAAGTTGTCTCACACATCGGGGTAAGTTGTCCCGACAATGAGATCTGGGACAACTTGCCCCATCCTCCTTTTTTTGCTGTAACGTTTGTTTTTATCATTAGTTTTCGACAGAATTCAGGTTTTCGTTCATGATGCATACATCAGGATTTTTGTCAAAAATCGAAGTATCTCGAATTTGCCCGATCAAATACTCGTTCGAAAGAGGAAAGTCTCTAATTTACGAATATGCAAGTCGCGTTTCGATAGGATGACTGGTTGGAAAGATACAGCAGTTTTAAGCTTGTAAAAGACCCATACTCCGACACTTAAAAAATTTATTTTTCAACACTCCGCAACGATATCGAAAAACGGACAACGGGACAATATTTTGCATGCTTTCTTCTTTCTAAATCTTGATCCATACATCAGGATTTTTGTCAAAAAATCGATGCATCTCGAATTTGCCTGATCAAATACTCGTTCGAAAGAGGAATGTCTCTTCTTTACGAATATGCAAGTCGCGTTTCGATAGGATGGCTGGTTGGAAAGATACAGCAGTTTTAAGCTTGAAAATGACCCATACTTCGACACTTAAAAGATTAATTTCTCATCATTGCTTAACCATATCGAAAAACGGACAACGGAACATTATTCTGCATGCTTTTATCTTTAAAATGAGCTATTAAACATTGAAATCGGCGGTGGTGACCATTTTGGCAAAAATCATGATGCATAGGTCAGGATTTTTGTCAAAAATCGAAGTATCTCGAATTTGCCCGATCAAATACTCGTTCGAAAGAGGAAAGTCTCTAATTTACGAATATGCAAGTCGCGTTTCGATAGGATGACTGGTTAAAAAGTTACAGCAATTTTTCTCTTGAAACGACCCATACTCCGACACTTAAAAAATTTATTTTTCAACACTCCGCAACGATATCGAAAAACGGACAACGGGACAGTATTCTGCATGCGTTTTTCTTTAAAATGGGCCTTTAAACATTGAAATCGGCGGTGGTGTCCATTTTCGCAAAAATCATGATGCATATATCAGGATTTTTGTCAAAAAAAACGTGTTAAAAACGTCCCAATGCAAGCGGAAAGATTTCCATGTATTGCTAAGAAGTTGAACTTTATGATGGTCACCAAAAAATTCGAAAATATAAGCTACAGAAATCTGTAGAAACAAAAAACCTAAAATTGGGACAACTAGCCCCGATCTCCTCTATACGACGTCGCGACGTCGGTGTTAGCCCTTCTGGCTTTTCGTCGCGAGAATATGCAAATGTTCAATTGTAGATTCTTGTACATCACGTTCTCGACGGGGCACATAGGAATGTGCATTAGCAGGAAAGTCGGCAGTTTGCATTGCGAAATTCGCAATTTTGTAGATGGGGTGGAGGGGACGCGAAATTTACGCTGTCGCTCGCATGAAGTTCTTACTGCAAATTTATGGGCGGGCCCCTCAAAACGAGATCTACGGAAGAAGCACGATTCGCATCCGTTTCTGCTTGGTACGATGGTAAAATTAATTAAGTAGTCGGGGAGAGCTCTCAATTTTCGGAGGTCCGCAAATTCACGAGACCTTCCTTCACGGTCGATTATTTATTTCCAAAAATTTCTTTTTTTTTTTTTCTCTCGAAGCATCCAGAGAGACACGCGAGAAATCGATGTCCTCTGGCGTAGCAAACACAGGATCGTTCCTCTCTACTTATTCGGAGGCTGCTTAAGATGACCTTAAGCCGCTTACGCAAGACGGTGGTAGCTTGGTGGAGAGAGCCTAGTTCCAAGCGTTCTCCTTCTCTTCTCTCTCCTTCTCTTCTTCTCACGGTGTCCGTCTATGCTTCGTTGGTTCGCTTGCTTTGCTGGAACCTCTTCCCTTCTCTCCCCATCTACCTCCTTTTTGTTCCTTCCCTCCCTCCAGCATCCATCTCCTTTCCTCTCACTTTGGCTCAGGGTTATCCAGAGTCTGGCTGCTGCTGCTTGGCTGACTGGCCAACTGCAAATCCTCCGCCCTCTTCTTCTCTTTCTCTCTTCCTGCTTCTCTTCTACCACCTCCTCCTACGGCGTGTTCGTGCCTGTAGCTCGCGTACCGGATATAATACGATTCGAAATTAAACTTCCGAGGCACGCCCGGCATCCGAATAACGCGAGCGGCTGCCTAAAACAGTAAAGATATTACGTATTATTACAGCGTGCCACCACGGCCTTTGCTGGTAGTCGTGCAAGGCTATGCTGGTGGTGTGTAGGTGGTGCTGCTGCTACTGATGCTGATGTTGCCAGTGGAGGTGGCACGTGGGAAGGCACGTTGGCGTTTGCGGGGCGAACGCATGCCGGCGTTTTGGATCCACCGTAAGAAAATCGGCACACTCCGATTCCACCTGTTCTTAAACCTCGAATTCCGCATCTTATCTTGACCATCGTGACGTTTCTTCATGCCGCACGAACTTCCTGTTGTTTTAACGGCTCGTAGAAAATATCGATGATCTTAATTTGATAGAAAAAGCAGAAACGTAAACCGTGTTGGTCAGGAGAAAGGATCTGATAGTACCGAGAGCAATCACGAAAACGCTCGGTTAAACAGCGGCAAAAGGTGTGTCCAGGTCGCATTTCATTGCGGGCATAACGTGCCTCTCTTTCTCCCGTATCGTCGTTCACCGAGTGAAAGACTGGAACTCCGATAATATCAGTGGTCACGGTCTCGCTATGGTCAGACGCTAACGCCAGACGGTGCACGCTTGGTCTACGTTCGAATTGCCGTACCTACGGTCTCGATAGAAACGTGCCTCTTACTTATAGATCTTCCTTTACGATCTTTCGCGTTATCGTTCTTACTTAAAAATCCTTTCGGTTAATTATCCTTATGGAGGGTACTTCGTTTTAATCGATATTTGTGAGCGCCATCAATTTTTATGCTTTAGCAAAGACGTTTTTCAAACGGTGATGGTAAAGATTTCATTTAAATTTCGAAACAAGGCAATTTACAAAATTCTGATGACGTTGGCACGTCAGCAGAATTCAAGAAATAGAAGCGAAGGAAGAAATGGAAGAAAGGAACGAAGCGGATGTTCGCTTGACTAATGCCTTCGTTTCCTCGACGACGTGTAACGAGTACACAGGGGGTCACTAATCAGTCGCGCGGCGCTTAATCTTAGACACGCTCGTGTCTGTAGGTTAAACGATGCCCGGGAACGTCGGTTTTGCTGACTTAGGGGCATACGCTCTGTGTAACAAGTGAAATTTACCAAGTATTGTTCCGGCTTCCTCCTACCTCTCGGTCTTACCGTTTCTAGACCCTTTGCAGATCGCGCTGAGTCTCACTTCCTACGGTAATTTCCAAGATAATCGCTGATTTTTGCCTTTCGACGTGATCTTTGTATTCCATCGTAAAAAACTGCGTACTTGCTAAACCTTACAATCATTTTCGTAGCTTTGGTAGCGAGTGGCGAACGTATCGCAAAATTGATAAAAAATTCCTTTATCTTCATGTATGTATCGAGCAACCCGATCGCCTTGACCCCTTTATTTTCCGTAACAGTGACCCAGAAAACTGTGTGCGTCCTTTGCGGGCACTTATCCGTTAACGGTCGGTGGATGCTAGCGACAGTATCGCCGTAGCTGCCACTTATGGCTTTCCACGTACAAAGCCGGCTGTCCAGAGTTGTCGGCGTTGGTCCACCAACGACGACGACGACAGCCTTTGTACGAGTGTTACTAATGGTTGCTCGCATAGGTGGAAAGGTGAGCAAAGTGACGCCGTCCTTCAACTAGGTCCACTCGCGAGCAAGTGAGCGAAATAAACGTTGCCATTGCTTTCTATAATTACGTTGTAACGAGCACGTTGCTTGGAACCGGCCTCATCGACGGGATTTAAAGTCCTGTTAAATCTCGACTCACTGAGAGCGTTGTTTTTTTTTTGGAATTTCTAGAATTCTACGAGCACGTTCACACGGTTAAAATGGCAAGTTTAAAGCAGCAACACCCTACCCTCTCTTTCCCTCTGTTTTATCTCCTCCCCCTTCTCTACCGTCATCAACGATGCTACATCCTCGGGCCGACATTATTCTGTTTTAACGGAATTACTCCAAATTGTGCAAATATATCATGGTTATGCTATTGCGGCTGGTTATATTGCGTGCTAAGCGACCTCCGACGGTTCCACCCCCCTACCACTATCAACCCTCGGGACTTAGGGTGCGCGGAAAGGGATAGCAATTTGTTGGAGGGCAACCAAAGCTCTCTCGCTGTATGTACGTATAGATCATGCCGCTTGAAGACGTTCCTTCTCTTGATAGTTTTTCGTCCTACGTCGAATTTCGCAATACTAAACAACGTACCATCAACGGAATGTACTTTAGAATAGAAATGGATTATCGGAGGTAAAGATAACGAATTAAAATAAGAGAGTAAGGCTGCTTTTATAACTTTCCTTTTTTTTTCATTCTGTGAGCCGGTAATTGTTTTAATCCACAGGCAACCACCTTCAGCAGACTCTCTCTCACTTTCCCAGCTTAGCGGCCGTCTCTGGTGTTCGATAACGGTGAAGGGTGGAAGGAAAGGCGGAACGTAGATATAACGCGTTATTTAAAAAAGGATTAAGAGGGTTGAATTACAGTAGGACCGAGTTAATTATATCCGTGCAGGCGGGAAAGGCCGAGATTACTCGCGTTGGAGTTGTACACCGTGGATTCGACATGGATTATGATCGGAGGTTTGTTAATTTGCAGTAAGAAAATTAAACGATTCAACATTTTGTTTCGCTTCTTTTTTCATTAACGGTCGTTCAAATCATACGAACAATGCGGATGAGTTTCTTGGAGTACCTAAATCCATTCGAACGTAGAAAGATAATTTCGTACGTGTATTGAATATCGATAGGCAATTTACGAAAGCTCGAAAGAATCCGATGGTAGTAAGAAAAAGGAAGAAAAAAAGGCGTAAATCGAGAGAGGAGTGGGGACAGCGAAGTTGCCGAGTAACGGGGGAGGGGTGGATTTCTCACGTTTCATGCGATAGAGTGAGAGAGAGAAAGAGGACGAAACGTTAGAGCGGAAGACGTAAATCAGAAGCTCGGCTACGGAATCGCCGGAAATCCAACAAGTGATTTTATTACAGAGAGATGGGTCTCTTCCTCCTTACTTCGTATCGTCGACCCTTTTCGTGATATCGACTGCACTCATGGAATGCGAAAGTAGCGTCAAATCGGAAAATTCTAGCGACGAGCTGGAGATTCCACCGCCGTGTTACCGTAACGTTTAAAGATTCCGAGAGAGCGCATGCACTTTCTCGGCGAATAAACTTTAATATCTCACCCACCCACGACTACCTCCCTCCATTGTTCTACGCGTTAATCGTAAACTCGAAGTAAAGGTAGCTATATTTTTGCTTAGAACGAAGTTTTCATTTAAAGAAATCAAAAATTTAAGTGAGAGTAATTTGTGAGGAACAGGTTTAGGGTAGGCTGGTTTATGGTTCAGTTCTGTTAAAAAATTGCACTTGAAAACAGCACTGAATTTAGCCGCGTATCGCAAACAATTTAATAATTTTTGGGATTGTGTACTCATAGACCAGCCTAACCTGTTTCAAAATCTGACCACAAAAAAGGAGTATAACATCTGATCAACAGCAACAAAAAGATAGATCTAGTAAACGACGAATACAGATACGATGTGAGGGGGTTGAGATAGGGAAAGAAGAGTCCGAAAAGAAAGAGGCAATAAGGCTGCCGTCAGGGACAACCGTGGTCTCGCGGCGATTCGTTAATGTAACCCAGAACGAGAAGTAGAAAAGGACAGGACGAGAGAAATAAAGAAAGAATGAGAAAGAGAGAGTGAGACTAGGAGAGAGAGACGAAAAGGGGAAGTTAATATATAAATACCGTGCAAGCTGGCGCGGTCGGAGCGAGGCGTTTAGCAAATTAAAAGTTAATGTAGTATATAAGCGATTCCATCCTGAAATTAATTCATGAGAGAAGTTGCGCCTTGTGCCACGGTCAATTCATCCGCTTTCTGCTTCTCTTTGCCTTCTCTCCCTTTCTCTCTCTCTCTCTTTCTTTCTCCTCTCTCTCCTCCACCGGCTGCGTGCCGTGCTTGTTACAAACTTAAATTGCTTCACATCGAGAATTAACTCGCTCATTCTTCCGGTATGGCGGCGGAGGTGCCTCTACGAGTCGCGACGTGCCGTCTCGCAAAAGGACGTTTGGGATTTTCGGTTGAAACATTTCAAACTCCATTCTTTTTTCTTCTAATCATCAAAGATATCGGATCGTGCTATGCATGCCTACCGCGTGATTTAAAAAGATAAAGAAAGGAGATGGGAAAACTAGGAGGGATAGCGCGAATTTGATTTCTTTGTCGATCGTCAGAAATCCAAAGTACATTTCGAGCTTAAAGCGTTCGGACATTAGCGCCCGAGTCATTCGCGTATCTTCCTGAGCTGCGGTTTTACGTTAGTACGTTTCGTGGAACAGCATTAACCCCCTTCTGAACTGTAGCCCGGAGTAACAGGAAGCAAAGTTCCGTTAAGCCAGAAACTCGTCCTTAAAGGTCCTTTCTGAATATTGCATAACGTATGAGTCTCCAAATGAGGTTCCGTCGTATATTAGGGGTTGCTTTGGCCACGTCCATATCGTGTATTAGAAATTTTCTTTGGACCGAGGAAGATCCTTCTGGCTAAGGCGCTGCTTAGTATACACATTATTAAAAGATAAAGAAGGGTACTCTCAAATTCATCAAGCTGAACATCCTTTTTTTTTTATTTCAAATATATTTTATAGAAATTTATTTATGTCATGGAAATGAAACACGAGGTTTAGTGAACGATTACGAACGAACAGTAGCTACGAGCTTTATTTACCGGACGAATGATCGGATTTTCTAGATAACGCGGTAATATCTGTCGCTGACAAGTTTAAACCATGGACACCGTTGTGTACTACGTATGTGTCTCTCTGTATGAGAGTACGTATTTGGATGTATGTGGATGTACTTGTATAGCGTGTCTCGCAAGCAGCGACCGGTAGCACGTAACGGCGTTCTTGGCCGAAGATTAAGTCATAAAGGGGTGGTACTGCGGAAACGGCGCTTATAACCTTTATTACCAAAGTCCATAAAAAGCGAAGCGCACAGACGACGACGAGAACGACGGGAATCGCACGGAGTTATCTTCTCGTCATCTCGCGGCCGACAGCACGGCAATTTGCCCGATCCGTATAATTGTGCGAGTCATTTTCTCCTACGAACAATAACACCCTTCATTTTCGGTACGATTTATTCTCCCCAACCTAGATGCATAATTAAATGCTTTAATGACTATACCATCGTGACCGACGAACGTTAATTGACAGATTCATGGATAACGGATTATTTAGTGTAACAAATGAGTAAACGATTGATCGTAGACGCGTGCCAAACTTTGTCGTTTACATGCTCAAATATTTGCACTTACATCGCGGTAGATTAACGATTGATAGCTCGTTAGAAAGCTAAAGCTATTGACTATAAAATGAAATAGATAGAATTTCTCCATCGGAAAGTTCCATTCAAACATTCAGCTGAGGATCCAAGTTAAAATTGAGGAGATATCGACAGAATATATTTTTTTAAACAAGAAGCCAAATTTTTACTAGACATCTCGACGTAACGTTCGATTAACAAGGGGAAATCTCGAATCCGAATTTGACAAGGGAGAACCGCGAACTCACGTATTTGTATGAAATTAACTGAGTTTTTAGAATGATTCTAGAAAGGATAACGGTAACAAATTTTTTTTTTTTAAAAGGAAAAAATTCACGAAGTTTCATTTAAATTCGTGAGTTAGATGTTTCCCTGTAGTACTTATAGGATTTTTACCTACTTCAACCTTCCGTGTTGGTCGTCCAGCATCCGGATTCTTCCGTTCCCGAAAGAATCACTGATCCTTGGATTTCAAAGACAAATTCTTGACCAATATAACATCTTTCCATTATTAAAAAAAAAATCGTCGAGCAAAGATGCAATCGTGACGTTACTAATTTCTCCGAGTAAACTTGTAGCTCGTTACGTTTGGTGACCGAGCTCGCCTCATCACTGAGAGTTTCGAAAGCGCACACATATACCTACATGCATCGACAGAACCACACACTTATATGCGTAAATACGCAGGCTGGTGTGGATCGTTCATCCGGGCGAATAGTATGCGAGCAATATCAACGAATACGTTTGTACGTATGTGTAATCCGACACATCGTAATATCGTGATAGCTGTGTTGGCACAGAAGAGGGTACTCCGTTGATAATTGCTCTTTGCTCTTGACGTCCGACGACCGGTTAGGTCCTCTCGCAATACACGATCGGCAAACCGCGGTTTGTCAAATCGATTCCGCTTCGAATTCGGAGCAACGAATGTGCTAATTATAGTAGGCGCAGCCGGCTTCTCGCGTTCTCGTTCATTCGTTACCTTTGTTCGTTGGTTCGTTCATTCGTTCGATCGTTCGCTGATTCCCCTCCTCCAATGTAGAGAGAGAGATAAAGAGAAAGAGTGAGAGAGCCTGTTCTAAGCCCTGCAGGTGCATGCGATTAGTTGGGAAATTTTCGTACGTTAATCTCGACTCCTATGTGCTAATTGCCCTACCCTGCACGTCGTCGTCCAGGATCGACAGGTAACGGTCAGCTTACGCATTGTACGAGTCATAACGTTCGTGTACGATCGAAGAGGAATCATAAAAGCAAGCCGAGCTATAAATGTTCCATGGTGAATGGCCGCGTACGGATTTGTTGTAACGAAGGGATCGTGTGCCGAGATAGCGAGTGAGCTTTATTGTACCAAGGATCATCATTTAAAAAGTTCGATCCGTCTCGTGATTTATGAAAAAATAACTCCATGTTTCTGTACCTGCTACTAATTAATTTTTAGAACGAGTATTTTAAAGATGAAAGACGAACGTAAGGGATGAGAATAAGAATTTTTTGTTGTGTTGAGTTTCTTTACGTTCACAATCGCATCCTTTGCGAAACTGTAGAGACAATTCTGTCGGGCTTTTCTTTTCGCTCGTTCGTTTATTAATAAGCAAGAAGAAGGGGAAGAGGATTCGCTGGTGCGTGACAAGGAATCCATTGGATATGTACGTCGATCGTTCGCCGCTTTAGCAATTCGCGGCGCGTTCGCGTTAACAGCGTTACGACAACAAGCCGGAGTTGTAGAAACTTATAACGAGAAAATAATGAACCCGGTTCAGTGGGTCTGCTTGGAATGCGAGTCGGAGTACCTTCCGGACCGACCAGGCACAGTCCTCCTTCTCTTTCCTCTCCTTGCCACTTCACCCTCTTCCTGTTTTACCTCCTTCGACCACCTTCCCGGTCCTCGCGTCTTCGAGAACCTCTTACCGATGCAGCTCTTTGCGCCGTTAGTCTTCCTCCTTTGCTCATTCTTATTTCTCTCATCGTGTTATATTTTTGCAACGGTTAAATAAAATATTTGCGAGATGAAGAAAAGTCGAGAAACTGGCTAGAAGCATAATTTATTTAACGTTCGTACTTGGACAAGATTCAAACATTTAGAATAGACTGCAAATATTCCCGATTTTTGAGATACAGACTTTGAGGAATATTTTGTAGTCGATTTAATCAGGAAAGGACATTAGAATGATATCTGTACCTAACCCATACCTACCTTCTTCCCACTTTCTCTCTTTCTCATGGTAAGGATATTTGAATTTCGAAGATTCCACGTTAGTGACGCGCCCCGAAGGAAAAGCGTCGCGTCTCTCGTACGCGGATAGTATTTGTATTGGGCGCGAGGACGAATCGAGCGAGGAATTTCTTCGGGGAATCTGCAGTCCTCTCTCGACGGAGCGAAGACAGAGGAGACTGATGTCCCGTTCTGTCTCGTCTTCGCTCTCGTCGTCCTACGTCGACTACGTAGATGGGATGCCGAAAGAGAGAGAAAGAAAGAGAAGAGGAAGGACGACGTGGGCTAGAAAAGAGAGAAGCTAGCATCGAGCCAGCTAGCTTCCTTCTGAGAAGAGGGAGGAACGAAGGGGTAGGAGAAGGTGGAAGCGGTAGGTATCCGGAATGGATTACGGAATCAGATGGGATAGCAGAGCGGAAAGCCCTCCTTCTCTATTCCGGTGCGACACCTCATCATTCCACCACGTTCACCAAGAGTATCCTTCGACACACGCCACCCGTCGATCCCTCTCCCTTTTTACCCCTTACCCTCTTTCTTACTCAGGAAAACCCTGAACAACCGTGATTTAAGTCGTTGTTTACGTTCTTTCTTTTCTTCGTCTTACACACACATATACCTGGCTAGACTTATCGGAAAATCCCGAGTTCTCTCGTTCGTTGTCACTCACCTTCTAACATGTATTCGAAATCTATATGCATCGTGTACTCGATGAAACACACTCCAGCTTCCAAAGTTTTTCTGCTTAATCAGAGAATCAGCAGGTATAAATAGACGAGAAAAAAAGAAGAATAAGAAGAGTCACGAAGAGTCAAAGAGTGGATTTTTACGGTAGCGCCTAAATAATAAAATTAGCTGGCCGTTAATAGCGGCAGTGGCGGCGCACGCCCGCGGTTAAAGCTAATTTAATGATTTTCGTTATTGGCTCCGACACCGTAAAGCTATCCACGCACATCTGTTGCCTGCATCGATTTTAATATCGTCCCGTTTTGCCCTCTCGCCTACCCAGCAAGCAAGCCCAATCGTTGCGGACTCGCTTTTACTCTTTTCTGGCACGCGACCCGCCCTTTCGTTGCCCTTCGATCCTCGATAACGACTTTTCAAAGGCTCACGCTTTGCCCATCGACCGAATCGTAAATTGGGATAAGCGACGATCCAAATTGCATATCTCTGCTTGGCTTTTCCGAGCAAAGTCTCGACTCCCTTTACTACCATTTCCAATCGGGATATTCTACGAAAAGACGTCCAATGACAAAGACGAATCGTGCGTATGTCCTGAGACGCTTTTATATCCGGCGGAAGTGCTCGCTTTCGCGTCTAACTGCGCGTTCAATTTCGTCGTTCGCACATTCTTCAAAAAGTTCGGCCCATAAAAAGGAGCCCTCTACGAGAAGGGTACTCGAATCCCCCGAAGGATGATGTTTCACTCACGGCAGCGTTCCTTCTTTCCGACTTCTTTCTATCGACGCATTCTAACGATCGCCGTTTCGACGATCTCCTCGACTTTGACGTAATATCTGCGATTCTCTACGTGTGCGTAATCGGCTTCGACGACGAAAGATTTCGAAGGAACCGAGCGAGAGAGTGAACTGGAAGAAGGCGAGAAGGATGAAGAGAAAGAGGGTAAAGGAGAGCCCGAGGGTTGGCCCGGGAAAAGGTCGACACGATTCGCGAATATCAAATTGAAAAGTCGAATTTGAGGGGCGCGAGACGTCGAGGAGTTGGGAGGGAAAGTCTTCTCTCTTTCTCGTGCGCACCCCACCTACTCTTTCGCTCTCTTTCAAGGGTGGCTCGAACTTCGGCAATCTCAGTAACTCAAGCGGGTGCTCCGTTTCTTGAAACTCGCCGAAGGTAGTAACAACCGGGCTCCTCCTGGAGGCACGAAGTAGCTCGAGAGTGGGGGGAGGTATCGAGGATTCGTTTCTGGAACGGTTGACCTACCTACTATCTGTCTGTCTACTCTCTCTCTACTTTCTACTTATTTTCTCTCTTTCTTTATCCTATCTTCTCTATCGACTCCTTCGAGAACAGTTAGGATCATTACCGAACGTAAATGCCGTCGAGAGAAATGTTTCCCTGATTTTTTTCCTTCACCAGCACTGATTTACGGCGACAGGGACGAATCGACGAGGGAGTTTCGCGAAGGAAAGAAATTCTTCGAATTTGATATTATAGATAAGGGATGATGAAACGTGCCTTGCTCCGATCGAGTTTCATTTCGCTCGCTAGCTAGAGATAAAATATAAATATCGAACAAGTACCGTGGTACGGACAAGTGGCATAATCGCAAAGATAAACCATCAGCGTTGCTGCGAGTATCGCGTATTTCCACGTTGAAATTTATTCGATCGAATGGGGAGTTTCTTCGCGCGCGAGGGTAAACTTAATTGGATCGGCCAATGTTATTTAAGTGACGTCCAAACATTTACCTTTCCCGATCGTCATAATTCTTCGCGTAGTCGGAGAGTTAAAAGGGTTACAACGCTGTTCGTTTCGACGTCTATGGTAGTATCAAGTTCTTTAAGTACACAGTTTCGTTATATCCGATAACATCGAGTCCCGACTTTTCTTTTTTGTTCTTTCGTCGTGGCATCGATCGAGTGGAAACGAACGTGGGTATGTATACGTAGATGGAGAAAAGGGAAGAGGTGAAAGATGTAACCGTCGTATTATTTGAGATCACGTGGCTAGGAAACCTAAGAATATTCTTACTGGATGTTGGATGGATATTCGTGGGAAGTCAAATATCCATACGAGTATCGTTCTCTCTTTGCTAGATATCCGATGAATATCCGATATCTCTCTCTCTCTCATCCATCGTGTTTCCAGTCCATGATATAAGTGCCTCTTAAGAAAATCATAAGAATGTCGATCAAGATATTGCCAAGTAATAATTCATTACAATTCTATACACGTTCTCCCTCGATCACTTAGCACGATTTTAACCTACGATCTTTTCGCGAACCTCCTTTTGCTTCCATTATTTGTAAGCTGCCGAGCTTTCTGTAATTCGATAGCATAAACTGAAAGAAGGCAGATAAACGATACTGCACCCAGGACGATCGAAAGGACTCCTCGGAGAGGTAAGACTTCATCATGGTGTTCACGATGAAACTTTTCGAACTCGTGCTAGAGAGTCTCGATATCAAGGTCGATTTACGACGTATAATTTGGACCTCCATGAAAAGTGTCGATATATATTTCTCCTAGGCGTAATCGTACTTTATTAGTAGCAGTGCGTCGTCGACACGTACGCACGATCGATCACTATATTGGCCTGACTATACAGGGTGCCTGGTTTTAGGTGTCCAAGCGGAAAATTATATGTGCACATTAATGATTTGAGTCGAAAAGTCTAATACTATTTTCCGAAATTCGACACAATTAAGTAGTTATTAACAAACAAAGATAGGCCAATCAGACTTTTCGACTCAAGTCATTGATGCGTACATGTAGTTCTCCGCTTGGACACCTGGAACCGGACACCCTGTATTGTAAAAGAGGAAGGTTGCTTTGCGATTGCTATAAAGGAGAAGAAAAAAAAAAGATAAGAGAAAGAGACAGAATGAAAAAGAACACGGGCGACACGTTTGCGTGGTTCGACTCATTTCATTCGGTAAACGGCAGAAAAGCATTTTTCTCGGAATCGTGGCACCGACACGGTGGAGCCCATTATCGGACAACGTGAGCCGTGGAAACAGCCTGGACGCTTTCTTGCGGTGAACTTTTCGGTGAAAAGGCAAGAGAGAGAGAGAGGGGAATGTGAGAGAGAAAAAGGAAAAGAGAGATGACTCCTCTCGCAGAGTTTTCGAGCTCAAGTTGAACGCATAGCGTGTGCCGCATCCCTCACTTGGCAGCCAATATTGGTTCACTCACATACACGCATCTACACATACACAGTCTCCCTTCGGGAACGTGTCGGCCTTTCTGTGATGCCGCGACTCTCTCGCACACTCTCGACTCGAGTAGAATGCCACTAACGCGCGGACACGCATGTACGTACGTTGGTACATACGTACATACCTTTAAGCGTCTACGTTTTCTATTATTTCTCGAGCGAGCTATTCCTCCTTTCTCCTATTTCACGAAAGAAAGGAATTTGTTTTCTTCGGTACGAGCTCGTCTTGATCGTTCCAGAGGATCGACTCTAGTAGTCGTAAGGTAATGTTCACGGTTACAATCGAAATGTATAAAACTTGTAGAACTTTTTCCCTAGGTTCCGTACTTCGTTTCGTTCGTCATTGAAATACCAGGAAAATCCCTAGAATGCGTGTGTACGAATTGCTACGGGTATTATGCATGAGAGTCCTTTTTCGATGTCACGTATTCATACTGTATAAACTACCCCCATCACCTATCTATGTCGCATTACAAATTATTCATGCAAGATTCAATAAAGTTCGATACTTGTTGCACCGTGTGTGTATATCCGGTAGATTAGCTTGTAAATCGTGCCCTCGAGTAGCATTTGCATGGGACGCATTTAACGGGGGACGCACGCGATCATGGCGCATTGATTGTCGGTGATAGAGTTGAAAGAGAAACGCAAGAGAGAAACACAGGGATAGAGATATGCAGCAACGTGCCGAAGTGAAAGAAGTCAGCCTCGGCATATGCATACGTTCATCGATATTTCACCGTTCCGGGTATGTATATGCATCGGGTCTCTGTCATCACGAATGCATATCGATGGGCATCTATCCATCGTTCGGAAGCGGCTCGAAAATGGACCGTTGAATTCTTCGTTAAACGTTAGCGCTTTATAAACGCTTTTTACTGTATCGCCGATATCATCCACCGTCCGTCGAAGGCTCTTCGAACTTTCGAAACTTCTACGGAAAGCTTCGATATCACGCCGATCCCTTCGTAATTAATATCGATTCTTCGTAAATAATTCGTAAAAGTCCAGTTACCGATACAGGGACGTTCAAAAGTGAAATTCGTTCTCCAATTTGTTCTCCTGTTCTTTAAGGAGCCAAGAAAATATTCATCTTTCGTTCATCCTGTTCGTACAATCGCATTAAAGCGAGGAAGGAAGAAACGACAGGAAAATAAAAAGAGTAAAAAAAAAAAAGGTGAGCGAGATCGGACGGCGTTAGCACCGAAAAGTACCTAATCGAGCTAGCGAATTGCAGCGGACACATTTGCGCGAGAAGGACTTTCGTCGGTTCTTTCCCCGGGTATACCTACTATACCGTGTTATTCTCGCTCCTATTCGGCCGAATATTCCTCCGTAATCGAAATGCATATATACATGAGCTTGAGTGGTGTTGATGCGGCCGGTATGCGTGTACGTGCTGATGAAAAAATTTGGAATGTTTCCCCCGGAATGTTCCGGTAGCGAGAGGGAGAGAGAAAACGAAAGATGTGTGAGTATTCATATATGTGTCTGTCTCTATCTCTTCCATTCACTCTGTGTAGGTATATGTGTGCATGGAACGAGAAAAGAGGGAGAGGAGGAGATAGGTGATATGTCATACGGCTCGACGTATGTTCGGCATGGGGAACAAATTTCCATTAGCCGGCTTAACTTTTCACGGTGACCCGGGAGAACGCGTCGGTCAGTGCCAATCAGCAAAAGCTCTATTTTCAAAACCCGCGCCACGGAGAAAAACAAAAGGGGAAGAGGCTTCGAGGGTAGCAGCAGCAGCGAGTTGGATGCACAGCACGGTTGGATCTACGACCTTTTCGGTTGTCGGCCCATCGATCGGCGAAACGCGACGGGCCAGCCAAGGTTTTTCGAAAAATTTTTCCCTCCGTCGAGCTTCAATCGTTCGTTTTCTCGTCCACCAGATTCTGTTAGAAAAAATGTCTGGCTGGACGAAGTTGCTATAATAATAATAAGAAAAAAAAACCTACGATTCTGTACACACGTAGACGTCGAAATACTTCTTACGTGAATGTCGTGGGGTTGTTACGAGCCTAAGAGGAATTTCATTCGATCTCCGTTTTGACAAAACGGATAAAAGCAACCGCGTCACGGCTGGTGTAGACAAACACGCGGAAATAAAGTTAGGGAGATAAATAAAAAGGAACCGCGCGGTGGGACGAGCGCTGCGCGAGTTTGCGGCATGCTTCGGGTAATGCCTTTGTATAAAGTTTTTATTCATTTCTACGTTTGTCCTACAGTGTTTGAGTGTCTGTAGGTGTATATATTCGTCGTTGGGGATCCGTCTAGCGTAACCTTTAATCCTTTTGCCGTACACATACTCGTGGAAACATGTGTAACGCGTTATCCTATTACGTATAGATAAACTGTCTCCTTTGGAGAAACGACCGGACGTTGGAGACGCTAAAGGGATAGCCTGTAGATTTTTTATTTATCGTGGGACAAGCTCACGTCCTTTTCGTACCAGTAGAGATATTATTATTTAAGGACGGAAAAGCGATCAAATTGCTGTGGCGGTTCGTCTCGTTTTACCCATCTCTCTCCTAAAACATGCATATCACATGCGTATGCAGAAACGATTTATCTGCATGGCGTTAGTCGTTATTTCGGTGCTCCGGCACCCTGTGGTAGAAGCACAAAATTACATTAACATAAACACGGGGGCACGAGCGTATGCATCAAAAAGTGTATATCAAGTTGGTGAGTGGAAGGGCGTGGATGGCCTTTATCACCGAGTGATCGGTCCTTTATTCACCGCGTACCACGTTTTCTTTCTGTTTCGTCTACATAAAACATAATCCATGATCATGACGTCGTAGATTTTTTATTCGAAAGCCCCGTAGAAAAGCTCGAGAAAATAGTTCTTTCGTATGAATTGTATTCTCTGTTGTTTCGGGATAACATAGACTATCTTTACCAATGAAACTTTAGGGGTTATTTTTTTATTTAAAACTCTAGGAGAAAGCTTCGGTGTATAGTTTCCTAGGTATGAATTGTATTTTGTGTTTTTCAGAGACGATGGCCCGTTGGCCGATAGCAACGTGGAAGAAGAAGAAGGGAAGAAAAAGAGAATGTTTTCCGACGAAACTTTGGACGCGGCGTCCGCTTTTTCACGAAAAAGGTAAAAGTCGTGAGTACCACCGACACGGAGGTGGTGTCGAGTGTTTTTATTCCATTACCTAGCAGCAGCGCCATCCTCTTAACCACTTACTTAACCTACGACCTTCATCCTCGTCGTCCGATCGTCCTCCCTTCCCGTTTTCTAACTTGATGGCCTTCGACAACTCAAATATTATCCGTCGTTCAATCCCTCCCCTTCCCTTCTCGGTTATCAGAGGATCGACATTCCGTTGAGTCTCCGCTTTCTAAAGTCTTCCCACCCAGGCCAAAAACACTTTAAAATCTAATTCCCGTTGACAGCGACGGCACCGATAATGTTCCCACCGAGAACTCTGATTCTCATCCGATTATTTCAAGGTCGGCAGGGGGATGGCCGATGTACACGTAGCTGTGAATGTACAGGGTGGTCCAAAAATCTGTTATTTTGCAAAATTGTAAAGCTTTAAAATTCGGAACTCGAGAGATCCGTTCAAATTAAGGTTTTTGAAGAACAAAGATGGTACCCGTATTCCAGATCGACGTCATCATCCCTATGATCATTTTGAATGAAAGTAAAATAGTTTATTTCATTGCAATGTTACGAAATAATCTTTCTACCCTCCAAGAAACACCCCGTATATAAGTAATTTCGTGAAGCTCGCTTTTAGTGGGACGACAGCTTACGTAAGAGTCGCGTGCTCGCTTCCTCGCGATCGTCTCGCTCTCCTTACATCGCTCCTTATTAAAGATTTTAGATAAGGTTAAAGGCTTCATAGAGGCGTCATGGAAGAAGGCCGCAAGTTTTTCCGACGTTTAACGTACCCCGACAGGAGGCAGCTCGCGTAAAAGCCGGTGGAGTGCGCGAACGAAATCACCGGAACGGGGAAACGTCGGCCGTTCCACTTCGTTAATTAAACCGATATAAACCGTGGAATAAGATGCAAATGATCTGGGTGCGGTCCGGAGATACCCATTTCCTATTCACTTTATTTATTCTTACTATCGAACAAACATCGTCTATTTTGCAAACTATCCAATAACGAACATCACCAGGAAGCTTTAATATTTTCGAGAATTAACGAGGCTCTACTGTTTTAGGCTGATTCGAATTTTTATTCCAAGGGACACTTTCGACCGGAATAAAAATTAATTAAACTCCTGGTTTGTTACGAGTAGCCAGGCAACTTTATCTTCGCAAACTTTTCCCTAACTTTGTTCGCGGTATATTTTACAATTTCTGATCCTCAGTTATGATACAGAGCATCCTAGATTCATCGTAGTACGTATTTTCTGATGATTTTTGTTGTTGTAATGCCATCAAAGATCAGTAGTATCAAGTTGACAGGATCGCGAGCGATTGTTTTTAAGGTGATTTGCCGGTGACTCGAAAGACAGAGAGAGAAAAGACGAGACGTCGATGTCGGGGACGTTCTGTCCAAGTGTCTAGGGGTGGGGGACCGGAGGTGGCTCGCACGTGGAGGCGGAGCGACGTCGCGCGTCGTGATGCCAGAACGACGCCGGCTTGCGTCCTGCCCCCAAAGCTTTTGGTGGGGAGACCTGGAGAACGCAGTTCTCGACGGATCGCCGAACCGTTATCACGCGAGCGCCGGCACGCGTCCGTTCTTCTCCTTCTCGAGTCGTCGAAACTTGGCCACGTGACATTCTTCCTTCCTCATTTTCGATCGTCCACGAAAAAAACACAGCGAGAATCGTTAAGAGGATCGTCCAGTATCGTCTCTCTGTCTGCGATGATTCGCGTTAAAATTCGACGATTTCTCGTGTTCGTCGATCAATAAATCGATAGATCGTGATCGATCCGAACGGAGCGTGAATTCGAAAAAAAGTATAATCTTTCTTTCGTTTAACAAGAGTAAAGATATAACACAAGGATATCGAATAAGTAAAAGAACTGATTTTTCATTCCCTTTTATCCTACCTCTTAACAGAGTTTGGTTCTTCTCCCTTTCGGTGTGTTCTCCAAACGTGAAGTCCTCGATCGATCCTCTCCGCGTGTGTTTTGTGCGGTGCTGTTACAAGGTTGACCCCTGGGGTGATGTTGAAGCGTGTCGAATGTATCATCGGCAGGACCTAAGGTCTTTCGCAGGATCCTCCTGGTACTTTGGTTGTGTCGGATGTAAAGATTTCGCTGGATATAGTAAACGTCTGAACGAGGTAAGTACCATCTCGTTCATGTTACGCGAATAGAATAATTTTAATTAGGATAAAGAATATATATATATATATATATATATATATTCTTTGTTCATGGCTACAGTGATAACCCCGCGACGAGAACCGATTTCCTGGACAAAAGCTTCTATTCTCCGTGCCGGCTTCCAGGTACCTACTTCCAGTCGCGCCGAAATTTAATTTCCGTCTGGCCGGGCACGACAAACGGAATTTCGTCCTTTCATTCATTTACGGCCGTTATAATTAAGTTTTCACGGGGAGCTCATAAAATCAGCTTACGGATCATCTTTTCGCGTCTCTGCATCGATCCAGCGTGAAACGTAAAGCAAGAAAGAACGAGGGAGAGAAAAAGGGGGGTAGAGAGAAGGGTTGAGAATAAAAAAAAGTGAGAGATAGAAGATGAGAGAGGAACGAAATACGATTATACCCGGGATGTACACACATGTATATGCATGGAAGACCGCAGGACTTACGTTTTCGCTCTGCTTTGGACCCTCATTAGCGTTCTCGTGTGGAAACTTTATTACTTGCAAAAACGTCTAATGGCATTTTGAAACTACGCTAACGCCTCCAGTCGCCGGATACCTTTAGCACGACAAATACTCTCTCTCTCCCTCGTGGGTCGGCGTGACATCACGTTAGCAACGTGTCAAAGAACAGTTCCAAGCTCGTCTCTAATCATGAAACGTTCTTCTACCTCTCGTGGTAACCTACTCGATGCTATTATCGCGATCGAATACTTCCGAATAACGAGGACGAATGAAAGACTCCCGTTCCATATGCTTTTTATTTAACGAATGCGTTCCTATTTGCTTTCACGTCCGCTTTCCTATTTCTCTCTCCTCCATGGCCGCGAAAAAATAGCTCAGTCTTGGTATTATTCAGGTATGCGTCACGTCCCAGCGCCTGCATAACTTTCCGTGCATGTGAAATACGTAACTACCGAATTCAGAGAGTATTTACGAGCGTATGCTCATATATGAAGTAGAAAGAAGTCGTCTACCTACTCTCGTTCGTGTTACTTGCTATATGCTATAGAAAGAAGAAGAAGAAGAAGAAGAAAGAGGAGGAAGCGTTCGTGAAAGTAGGGTGGGGTTGCCGTTAGTGGTTGTAGTTTTACCGAGGAGGAAAGCGAGCAGAATGCGACTATTGCACGGACAAAAGAAAGTGTAGGAAAGAGAAAGGGGAAGGGAGTTGAGAGGGAATCGCTTTAAACTACCATCCACTTCACATTCCTGATTTCAGTTAGTCCCTTGTTTATTTCCTTTTTCGGTTTCCCAAGCATCGTCGACGGAATACGTTGCATCATGGAATGCGAAGGTAGTGGAGGGTTGAAGTAGAGAAAAGAACCTGTCCAAGGGTAGACTAAAGGTGATAAGAGCTCCTTGCTCTCTCTCTCTCTCTCTTTATTTGTTCTCTTCTTCTCCATTAGAAGAAGTCTCTACAATAAATTCGACGTCCTTTCGACTAACCTACCCCCTCCGTGCCTCTTTTTTCCTCTTATTACGATTTACGCGATTTTCTCGGCTATTGTACCACGTCGACGTCCTTGAATCGGCCCGCCGGGAAAGGTGCAATTTTCTAAGGTCACGATTTTACCGGCACTTTAACTCGGAGCGTGCTGAAATTAGAAGGGAGTTCGTTTGGTAGCCTTCGAGCTTGAGTAGCCACGGTAGTGGTACATAGCTGAAAGAAAAAAAAAAAAAAAATGCGATAAAATGGGTAGGAAGTACGATGGTGTTATTCTTTATTCTCGTGTTTTCTTTACTATCCTGGACTCATTTTAGCTGGTGTTAGATTTCGAGAGTGCCTATGAAAGAGATAGAGAGAGACATCTCGTCGCATCGAAAATTCACTTACCACGTTACAAGCAACGTCGACGATCGTCCGACGTGACAGACCTTCAACGTCTGTTACCCAGCGTGGACAGATATAGAAGTTGGATTACAATTTCTCGTGCCAACCTCGCTGGTCTCTCCAACAACAACAAAATTTGAGAAAACACGTGAATACGTTCGAGATTTATTTGTTAATTGATTTCTCCCTGTGACCCGTTGCACCGTATTTCCATTATGTTTTTACTACGGGTACCGTGCGATCGAAGTCACTGACACGTTCTCCTTTCTCCACGTTGATTATTTACATCTTGCTACACAAACATTGCACGCTGTCGCGTTCTCTATTTTTACTACGTTTTATCATACCAGAACGGTCTCGATGCGTTATCGGAAATTGATTTTCTTTTAGCAATTAAACACGACGACGGGGCGCGTGGAATCGTGCGCGAAGATCGACTCGACGATTTCTAACAAAATTTTCAAGCCCGACTACTCTTTTCCTTCCGATCACGTATGTATTTAACTTGAAAATCGTATTAATATCGTTGCGAACGAGCCAGCGAGTTGGACAGAGGCGATAGAAAAAATTGATATCGCTTAATAAAACGATAACCGATCGGAGTTACACGGATTTACGTTCATAAATATCGATGAAAGATAAACGAACACTTAGATCTGAATTTAAATTGATTTCCGATGCGAGGGGTGAAAGAAAGGGAGCAAAGAGAAGTGCTCGCTCTCTTTCTCTCGCACTTTCAAATCGATAAATCGTCGTGCAATATTCGTAGCACAAAGGACGCCAAAGTAAGAAAACCCGAGGCACTTTTCGCGAGTATCGAGCTATAAACCGCGAGGTGGGACGTGTGTGTATATCGCGATAAAGAGGAAAGAGAAAAAAAGAAGCGGGAATACGCATTTCTGTTTTATTTAAAAATCGAGCGTATTGCTTGGCCATTGACGGGCGGGAAGGAGTATTAAAGTGATTTACGTCGGGCTCTCGATCGACGTTTCTTCCATTCTTCTTCTTCTATTGTAAATGATATAAAACGGGGAAAACGTAAATACCGCGAATAGAAGACGATAACCTATAATATACGCGAAAATAGGTAGGGAGTGAGAGAATTCGATAAGAAAGACACATAGTTTGATGTAGATGGATCGCTGCTTGGAGCCGAGGAGTCTAATGTAGATTGATATTGCACGTAGCATAGATGTATCCATGTATACCTATACGCTCTAACGTCTTTATATCAGCTACTACTTAGGTACGACATACCATACGAGACTGACACGGATGGTGATTAGTTTGGCACTCTTTTATCGACTTTTCGATCGTACGAGGCGGTATATATTTAATTTCGAATTTACCTCTTACACATCGTACTTGAACCAAAACGTTGATCTAGCAGAAACCCACGATATCTCCCGGTAATCAAAGTGGCTGTTATTTCAACTCGAAGACGAGTGGCTCGTTCGAAGCGTCCGTTAAATGACGAATTAATTCGCTTCTGGATTTCTCGAGGGAAGTACCGGCACGCTTTTCGCGAAGATCGATTTCCATTTCTCACGATGTACGCGTGTTCTTCGAAGGTGGAATTGCGCGCGAGCGCTATTCAAGAAGAGAAGGCGCATAATATGTAATGGCGCCGATTTGCGGCTATTTCATCGTCTCGTGAGGGGAAAAGGGGATGAGGAGGGTGTTGAGAAGGAGTGCAAGCTCTAGGCACGCGATCCTCCCGTAATTCCGTACGTCACGACTCCGGCATGCTTCTTCTTCGCTATCTGACACGTTACACGTGTTACCTTGCCGCATGTGTGTGTGTGCGAGAGTGAGAGAGGTCGTTAGATGCACTTCCTTTACTCGCGTAGTCATCGTCGCACGCGAAGCCTAATTGATCAGCGGATCGTTAACACACGTTGCACGTCGTCGTCGTCTCTCGGTACTCTCCTCTTCGACGAATTGATTATCGCGCGAGCTTCACCGAGCTTTCGATTTTATCGTAAACGCTTGGCACTTTTTCTCCGCAATGTTTTTTATATTCCTTCCTGGAACAGGAAGAATGACAAACTTCACGCACGATAGCTCTGAAATTCTAGTTGCTATTTTATGAGAGGAATAAAAAAAAATCGCGTTTATATATGTATATAGGGTGACCGATTCCAAGTGTCCAAGCGGAAAACTATATGAGCACGTCAATGATTCGAGTCGAAAAGTTTAATACTATTTTCCGAAATTCGGCTCAGTTAAATAGTTATTAACTAATAAAGATAGGCCAATCACGGCGAGCAGCGATGTGTAACGTTGTGGATTGCTCCTCCTACCGCTTCGACTCTAGCGTAGCTGCGAGCTCGAGTGAACCGATTTTATCGCTAATCGCCGTAATTGGCTGGTCTTTGTTAATTAATAGCTCGTTAAGTAAATCAAATTTCGAAAAATGGTATTAGACTTTTCTACTCGAGTCATTAATGTGTACATTTAGGTCTTCGCTTGGATACCTGGAATCGGACACCCTGTATATAGATGTATATACATATGTATAAAAACAGTCCTCCTTTCTTCTCGCGCGTCAATTTTTCCCTCAATTCTGTTTCGTGCAATTTTCCGCGAGTGCTTTTTCGCTCGCACCGAGAAAAGATACACGCGGTCGCGCGGCTGCCTGTGTGCGGCATATTGCTGGCGTTACGTTCGCCAAGAGAGAAAAAGAGAAGGAAAGAAAAAGATAGAGAAAGAGAGAAAACGTACGTAGTCGAAATAACGAGGTGAAGTGGCCGTTTCGTTGTACGAAAAGAAAAGACATCGTCCGATCGCTGGTGGTGGTACAACTGATACTATCTACCGAGCTGCTGAACGGCGGCCCCGTTCGCTAAAACGTTCGCTCTGCGGAAGGAACGTCTCTATAATTGCAAAAAGTCCACGTGCTCGAGGCAATACTTTGCTTATGAGTACCAGCTGTTCCCCTTCGTAACTTTCCTACGGGTCATCCTCGGGGTCATCTCCTCAGGGTCACCAGCTACGATCGAAGACAACTGTTCGACCCCTCCTGCACCCTTCTTCTCGAGTGTTCTTGCGCGCATATTCGTGCACATATAAGCGTTATACTTCCGGTGTCATGCAGCTAGAGTTCGCTAGATCGACCAGCGAGCTAAAATTTTCCAGGTGATCGGTGTCCGTGTACGCTGCGTTGTCCATGTGCGCGTGAGATATACCGCAAAGGCTGTTCCAAAGGATGTTGCAGCATCCAGCCGTTTTCGGGGCCACCGAGCCGCACTTTTCTGCATCGAAATCCGCGTAGCCACGTCGAGTATGTTCGCAAAACGTCATGCCAGGGAAGCTTGTTTTACGAGAATTCTCCGGTTCTCGCTGTTTCTCCTCCTTCCAACTACCTCCCTCTCTCTTCCTCTAACTCTTCTCACGGCAGTACCACTTTCTCCCCCTTTTGTCTATCTCGTCGAATTGGTCCCGTGGCTCCCACAGCTCCTGGACACCGGCCGCAATATCGTCCGTTTGATCGCACCCCTCGTGTCCCGATCCTTTCAACGTTCGATCTCTCTTTTCTCTCTGTTTCATATGCGCTCAACTCGTTTCTTCGCGATCGATTGACCATGTCGTGTTATCTCGTGGCATTTTGCACGCTCAGCTTAGTTAGCGTCTTACCACGATAAATTTGATCGGATAAAATAATGGATAAAATAACGCGTACGGCACGAGTAGGGTGAGAAGAAAATGAGATTTTTCGATTTTCCCAAGGATCGCACGATAGGACGAGCTTGCTCCGGTTCACCTCTCGTCGCGTCCGTGCAAGGAAACATCGATTCCACGGGCCGTTCGTCTGAACATCGAGCGACACGCTTGAATCCGTATAGAAAGAAAACTTCCGAGGAAGAAAGTAGAGATGGAACAAGTCTAATTAAAACAACCCGCGAAAGTTCTCGCGATGGGGGAAAAAAAGGAGAAAAAGTTACGATGGGCGAAGAACAAAGTGCCAAGCAATTGTTGTTCTTCTGGCCGCGAATTTAATTGAAACGGGCTATGAGAGAAAACGAAACGAAGAGAGAGAGAGAGAAAAAGATAGAGAGCAACGGTAACGAGAAGGCGTATCCATCTTGATTCCCTCTCGCTTTTCTCCACTCAATCTCTTCTTTTTCCACTCTTCTCGTAATACTGCTTTGGAGGTTACGACGAAGCTAGCAGTAGATACTCTAATTTCGTTCTTCCTTATTCGCATGAACGATAGAAGCTAGTCTTTACTATCACGATTATTCGATGATGTCGACCGACGTGGGACGTAGGTAGGTAAGTGGCCTGGCAGAGATCTGTGCCGGCGATCTGTGGCAGCAGGCTAGCTAGCCCGGAGGCTGCGAGCGTTAATGTATATTTATGTATTAAACAGGCATTATTTATACGTCCGATGAATATGCATTGTTTCGGTGGCAGTAGCGAGGTGTCGAGTGCAGACCCGTCGCTATCACTGCCTCATCAATCACACACAGTCCCACTGGCAGCCGCCAGCATCCACCCACCCCTCATCCACCCCCTTTACCATTCCACACCACCCCTCCTGCAAGAGAGATCCCACGAGCGTCCCTCGACTCTCCAACGAAGCCCGCGTTCCCGCAGTCCGCCCATGTCATCCCTCACCATCAACCCTCCTCCACAACCACCAACCCCTTTCCACCTCTTCGAACGGGCCAACCCTCGGCACTGGCCTCTCCTCGCCGCAATTGACACTAATTTACGTAATTTTTTCGGCAGGGCCACATGTCACCGCATTACGCCGCCGGCAGCCTGCTACCGCGTGCAGCGTTGTTCGCGAACGGTGTACCCTTTAGACGCGTCTCTCCCTAATGACTCTCCTTTCTCTCTCTTTCTATACCTTTCTCTCTTTCCTTTTCTCACTCTTTACAAAACTTCTTTCAAAAGCTGGCTACGCGATATCGAGCCCATTCCGGTTACGGTTCTTCGACTTTAACGGTCGGAACTTTAGTGTACTTCCGAAACGAAAAAGGTTGAATTTCATCGACGAGCGTGTAAAAGTTCTTGCGATAACCCTCCAGGTCCGATAACTTCACCGGCCGAAGGTAAGGGATGCAAGAAACGTGGTTGGAGTTTCGTAAGTGCGTGCTGCAAATGTTTCATCGAATGTTAGCGGTAATGACCGATTCAATTTCACGGATGAGCTTAAAATAACGAATGTCTCTTTGTCATGTAAACCTTTTTTTTTTTTTACTTTCCCTAGATCCTACGACCTCGTTTTCCACGAAGGGTGGCCCGTTACGGATAGTCGGCTTCTCGTATCGAAGGTGTGTGCACGACGGGCCACGATTCGCGCGCGCGTCCTTCGTGTTGTACCTTTTTTTGAGCACGCCCCTTTCGTAAAAACAATCGCGTTGAAAATTATGGGCGATAGGACTCGCGTGAAAACGGGCGAACCCTATATCGATCGTTTTCCCTCGGCCTTCCCTGTCGTTGTTCGCAGCCGCAATTCGGGGAAAACGATCGTGCTCTGGCGCGCACCTCGCGCACGATTTACATTGATAATTTTCGGGACAACGCGCCCGTTTTCGGCAAGATCCGATAGCGATTTTCCTTTCCGTAGTCGTTTATTTAAAGGATTTTCCTCGGTGAAACAATGAATTCTCCTTACGCTTCTCGCATCTCAACGAAATTCACGCATTCTGCAATTGCACGATATTACAGCACGACTTCGTTGCAATTCCCTTTATTTGCGGTTTCGTGATTATTTTCTGCTTCACTTCGCGAATGTCTCTCGTCGTTAAATTGTCTTTGGTGTTGGTACAAAAACGAGAACACGCTTGGGTCCTGGTAATTCGTAGAGGGTTTTCTTAGAGAAGACGAGAGAGAACAAGAACTTTGAGTTCACATCGTTACATAGAGGTTGTTGACTGATTTTGGTAAAACGAATACGAGTTTTCGTCGAGGTAGGATCAAATTTTACCAATGGATTTTCAGTCAGGTTGGATATCGTAGTTCGATCGAAAGTTGAATGGCAACTAGACGAGATGGGCTTCGTGCGTGAGAGCTGCGTCGTAAAACATACCTAACTTGGGTGCAGCGTTCTAAACAATTCTTTGTAAAAAAAAAAGGGAAGAACACGATCGTCTCAATTTTCTCGAATCGTTGGAACAAATGATTAAAATAAACGTGATAGAATTGCCGTTTCGGTAAATAAAGTTCCCGGTTGAACGATAGCACGGCACCAGACAGCTTCGTTTAGTACCAAGCGCGAAGTGCGAGAATGTAAGCGCGTAAACGCGTCGAGTAGGTGGAGAAGGATCGCTCGTTGCCAATCGTTCACTGTCCGCTACAACTCAAGCAGACCCAAACGTATCGGTTATCGTCGGCCGAACCGACGTTTCTCTTCGGCCATTGATTTGTAAATTCCAATTTGTTGCCTCGGAACCCCCCACTCTTTGCCCGCAATTCGCCTGTCAGAGAAGCCTTCTAGTTTAACTCGAAAAAACGGCTGAGTTAGAAAATGGTCAGTGGTATTCGTACTGGGTTTAATATCAAAGAATTTTCTGCACTTGTATTCGATTTTTCTTCCCAGCTAACGCAGCTTACGAACGTTCGATCCTTCTGGCGTACTCTTTATTTATCGGACTTCACCGACGATGACGCAAAAAAGCGAGATAATTAATCGACGGTAATCGTTGTGTCGATCTAAGCACCGATCGGGTAACGCGCGAGTGGAATGGAATGGAAAGTTGAACGCTTAATTAAAGGAAAACCCCGTTACGCGTTAAGAGCGGAGCATCTTCGTGGTTTTCCGACGATTTAAAAATGGCGGAGAATTCATTTCATTAAAAAGCCCGGTGCTCGGGTAAACCGCCTCGCGTTGTATACGCTTCTCTCTCTTTCTCTGTGTAACCGTCTATCCGTGCACGTGTATGTACGTATGTGTGTGGAAAATGAATGGACAAGGGTTTCATTGGACCCATTGCTGGTGCTCTGTGTACAGTAAACGAAGAGGTGGGCGGATCGCCCTTCGTCCATCGCTCACTGTCCACTGCAATTCAAGCGGGCAACGCATATCAGTTATCATTAAACGTTCGATGTTTCTTTGTCCGTCGATGTAAATTTTCTCGGTGCTAGCCCCGTAATTTCGAGCTCTCCCTTCCCAGGGCGAGTAGCAGCAATTTCGAGGCTATCCCTGTTACTCTACGAAAGAACGGAACTCTTGAAGTATCGAACGGACACCAGCACGTATGTAGTTGGGCGTTAGGAAGGGCTAGCCAAACACGATTTTCCTGCGATTATCTCGCGCGTGGAGTGGAACACGGCCTGTTGGACGAAAAGATGGATGGGGTGGTAGCCCTTGGTGCCTCGAAGGATCGACAATATGAGCGAAGGTTAAACATTTGCTCGGCGTCAAGCTCGAAGCCGTCGCGGTGCGTTGAGACGCGGTTGGCACGGCAAAGAGATAGATGGATAGAGGGGTAGCAAGAGAAAGGGAGATAGAACGAGAGGGTGATTCGAGCGGATACTTCAGGATACTCCAGGACACCCTCTCCAACTCGGCAGTTTCAGTTATTGCTGAACTCGTCGGGGAACGAACGGACAGCCCGTACGAAGGTGGGAGAGGTCGAGAGTAAGTAAGCGAGTTTCCGTAGAGAACGGAAGTGGCACGGCTTTGCGTTGGTCCTCGTCAACGACGGAAACGCGTACATTCAATTATCTGACCTCGTCGAGTGGCCCTCCGCTACGTCCAAGTACGAAGATTAAACGTACCGACAACAAGCTGCACCCTTTCCGTCTACCACCCCCATACCTCACCCTCGTCGCACCCTTCTCCTCCTCTCTAGAGCAACCCTACCGATCCACCACCCGATCCGCGACGGCCGCTTTTATTGTTCAAGATAACAATGGGCCATGCAGATGGCCCGGCTCTCGTAAAGCCCTCTTCCGCTGCCCTCTGTCCGCCTCTCATCCACCACCACCATCGTCACCAACATTGCCAGCATCGCTAGTAACAGCCAGCTGTACCCTCTTTATTCGAAACGCGCTAGCCCGCGCTTCGAGGTGTTCGAATTTTCCTCTTTACCGCTTCGTTCTCGGGGGCCTCCTTTTTATTTGCATCGGAGAATGTTTGCTAGAAATCGCTCGATTCACTACGGGAATCCGAAAGATGTGGCACACTGTGCAAGATGCGGCATCTTTGTCCTACTCTTCTGTTCTTCTTCGTAGTTATAGTCACTGCTTTGTGGAAGAACGACAAAGATTTTTTGCTATACATTTTTATTGTCTTCTTCGACTTGCGTACGTTGGCATGTATGTATATATATATACACACGTTTTAATAACCGAAGATCGATCATAAAAGTTGCCCGGTAACATATGTTTGCGGGGCTTTGAACAATTTATTCCTTACGAGCTGGAAACACTTGGAAACTCATAAAGGCAGTTTCTTTCGCGTGCCCCGAGAAACATGAACGCGTATGCGAAACTTTCAAAGCACCAACGTTTCCTTTCACGATTTTTCGATACGCGTCCGTTCTTCCTTCCGTCATCGATGTCTTTTGAGAGAAAATAAGAGGAGATATCGTTCCCTTAGCGCGGTACATCGGAGATATTAAAAATTCGACTTGGTCCCTCGGAAAGTAAGACTACGAAACTTTTTCGTTTGTCGTTTTAGAAAGAGATAGATGATAAAAGAGAAAAAAGTAAAGAGAGAGAGAGAGAAGATGGATGTATCGAACATTGGAAAACGGATCGTAGAAAGAGCATCAAGAGTAAGATTGGCATCAAAGTTTACTGGACTCGGGAGATCACCGTGCGCACTTTCTCCACGCGCAGCAACAAAATCCTATGACCTTTCCAACTTCGTTGCACCTCCTCTATTTTCTTTTCTCATTTTCCTTCCTCCTTTTCTACGGTCGAAGACTCATTAGGCACACCGAGATTCATTTCGTGTCTTCCCTCACTCTTTCTCCCTCGCATTATCCATCGTTGTATTAGGGGAGACCGGGGCTGGTTGTCCCAATTTTAGGTTTTTTGTTTCTACAGATTTCTGTAGCTTATATTTTCGAAATTTTTGGTGACCATCATAAAGTTTAACTTCTTAGCAATACATGGAAATTTTTCCGCTTGCATTGGGACGTTTTTAACACGTTTTTTTTTGACAAAAATCCTGATGTATGCATCATGATTTTTGCGAAAATGGTCACCAGCGCCGATTTCGATGTTTAATGGCTCATTTTAAAGATAAAATCATGCAGAATACTGTCCCGTTGTCCGTTTTTCGATATCGTTGCGGAGTGTCGAAAAATAAATTTTTTAAGTGTCGGAGTATGGGTCGTTTCAAGAGAAAAATTGCTGTAACTTTTTAACCAGTCATCCTATCGAAACGCGACTTGCATATTCGTAAATTAGAGACTTTCCTCTTTCGAACGAGTATTCGATCGGGCAAATTCGAGATACTTCGATTTTTGACAAAAATCCTGACCTATGCATCATGATTTTTGCCAAAATGGTCACCACCGCCGATTTCAATGTTTAATGGCTCATTTTAAAGATAAAAGCATGCAGAATAATGTTCCGTTGTCCGTTTTTCGATATCGTTAAGCAATGATGAGAAATTAATCTTTTAAGTGTCGAAGTATGGGTCATTTTCAAGCTTAAAACTGCTGTATCTTTCCAACCAGCCATCCTATCGAAACGCGACTTGCATATTCGTAAAGAAGAGACATTCCTCTTTCGAACGAGTATTTGATCAGGCAAATTCGAGATGCATCGATTTTTTGACAAAAATCCTGATGTATGGATCAAGATTTAGAAAGAAGAAAGCATGCAAAATATTGTCCCGTTGTCCGTTTTTCGATATCATTTCGGAGTGTTGAAAAATAAATTTTTTAAGTGTCGGAGTATGGGTCGTTTTCAAGAGAAAAATTGCTGTAACTTTTTAACCAGTCATCCTATCGAAGCCACACTGCCATATTCGTAAATTAGAGACTTTCCTTATTCGAACGAGTATTTGATCGGGCAAATTCGAGATGCATCGATTTTTGACAAAAATCCTGATGTTTGCATCATGACCGAAAACCTGAATTCTGTCAAAAACTAATGAATTGATTAACGCGTTTTCTGGTAACTGCCGCAAAATGTTTACTGGAATATTCCTAATACGTCCCTTGTACCAGCTAGAGCTTTAAATAGGAACGCTTGAATATCGTTGATTAGTTTTGACCTGGATAACTTGTTTCCGGAAACTGTTCTCATACACTCATGTTAAAACGTTTCGCCTTAGAAAGTAGTTTTTCAGTTAACACCTTTCTCGTAGCATTCGTGAAAAAGGGGAATAGCCATAAGGAAATAATCCGCAGACGGAAAAATGTTCGGCAGTTAACGCGACGTTAACGTTCTTCGAGTAAGTGCTTATAGGTAGGTACTCGAGCGAATTGGCGAAGAAGGAATTGGGCAGGGTAGGTAGATAGGTAGGTACATAGAAAATGGAGGTACCTAAAGACGATATCCTCGGCATCTACGCCGATGACTAGGTATGAGAGAGGTAGAGAAACGAGGGGAATGAAATTTTCATACACGATTCTCTCGCGGTGTCTCGATTCGCGGCTCGGCCGTTGAAGCCGTTGGCTGGAGCGGAGGAAGGTCTGCGTGATATACCGAGGGAGTTTTCGCGACGTAAACGTCTCCGGTGAAAATCAAAAGTGGGCGGCCTGGGAGTTCCCGAGGGAGCGAGCAGGGTGAACTGGCTATACCGTGTGCCACCATAAACCTGACACTCCGTTTTTCCCCTTCTCACACTCCATCTCTTTCTCTCATACTCTTCGTCTCTCTTCTCTACCAGAGAGATTCCACTCTACGGCAGCACGATCGTTGCCGCCTCATCTCTTTCCTCTCCTCTATCCTTCGACCTCGTCCTACCGAGTGCCTCCGTATTACTCGAGCTATGTAAATGAATTTCGTTTAATTATCTGGGAGGTCGCGGCCATACCGGAGGAGAGAGACGGTCTGAAGGGGTTTCAGGGTGGTTCGAGGAAGCTGGCTGCTTTCTCAAGGGAACAAGCGGAAGAGCGAAACGTCGCTTTCGCTATGGTTAAAGACTGCCCTCCTGAATTCACTGCGACGGCACTTTGCCAGTTTCACAGTTTCCCTTTCCTTTCGATCTCTCCTCTTTTTTTTTTTTCTTTCTCTTCCAAGTCTTATCTTTTTATCACCATCGTCCTTACATCGTCCTTTCTCACATTTTCGTTAAATCAACATCGTGTAAAAATTTCGCAGGATCAAAAAGATCGAGCGAAGAACTGGCCTTGTCGCATGATGCTGCTACGAGATTCTACCATGGCTATATTAATTAGTGCATCCTACCATCTCCCGCGACGATATTAAATTCGCGCGTGAGTCGTTCGCGTTCCCACCAATGGCTTCGTCCTTTACGTCGTGTCCCGCAATGTTCTATGAAAATTTTCGATGAATATTGATACTCGCTGGTAGAATATATACAGGCTGGTCCACCTAAATATCTCTTTTGTTTTTCATGACAACATATATTTTTAACACAATGTAAATGGTATCGCAAGGTGAGTCTATTGCAAATGTTATTTTTTTCTCAAGGTCATAATTTTTATTTAAAAACATCACAAATAAATGAGATATTCAAGCAGCTGCATTTCGGTGGACCACCCTGTATGTACCTATCAGCTGCGTCGGGAAACCACGGAAATATGCAAAACAGAATAAATATTTAAATAAATAATATTTAACAGGGTGAATAACGGGGTGTGCTTGGATCGTTACACGGTTAACGGCTCGGTACGATATCGATTATAAAATGTTCATCAGGAATTTATTCACGAGCCAGGAGTAACTTCTCAACTATGCGGATATTAGATTTGGACTTCGAAAAGTCCAACCCTTTTTACGTCACTGCCTTCTCTCGAAGCTCTTACTACCCCAGCCTCCTCCCCCTCTTACCGCATTCCGCTTCTACCCTCGGTCTAATCGTTTCAACGGCGGTTGCTTGTACCAACCTATCTACCTACCTACCTAGCTATCTACCTCATCGATGTTAGTTAAGATTAACTTAAAGTTGGATAAACTTCCGGCTTCGAACTCGAAACTATGCATAAGCGTTTATATTAGTGGCAGATTTCGCGCCGGATCTTGCTTCCGGCCGCAACGTGGATAAATGTAAGAAGAAAGTCTCTCAATCTCTCTTTTGGTAAACGTGGCTATATTTAACCAAAAGGAGAGTAGAACGACGAAACCATGTTCGATATTAACATCGTAACGTTTCTCGGACGAATTATAAGCCAAACACAGTGGGAGGTGGTAACGGTGGTGGTGGTTGGGATTATTGACGCAAACCCCAGACGCAAACCCAGACGAGAAAATATAATCTCGGAGGATGAAACGTCGGGAAAGTTTATTTCATAACGATGGGAGAGAATGATAATAATTCGTGTCGAAAACAGGTATCGCGTTAGGTTATGAATGACAATGAAAGGTTCTTACCATATTCAGATGTTTTCTTACGATCGCTCGAAAGTTCTCACCTTCTTCCGATTATTCGAAAAACAGGTTGAGTTATCAAGCTAGAAGTGCTTGGCTATCTGCTTTTTTACGTGACTCGTATTTATCCAAAAGTAATAATTTTAAAAGGAACTCGTTGCTTTTCTCTCTTTTCTATGCCGTCTTGCAAAAAAAGGTGGCCGACGAGAAAGGCTCGCGTTTCGCGGAGAACGCTCGAGGGTGAAAAACGAAAGGGAGGGTAAGAAGGAAAATATAGAGAGACGGTGCGAGTGTAAGAAATGAAAAATAGTATCTAAAAAAGAAATATAGTAATAAGGAAGGAGCTCTCCGTTCATTTGAATACAGTCTCGTCATCTCTCTTTCTTTCAAGTCTTCGAGCATTGGATTACGTCGAGTAGCTAGCTAGCTGCTGATGACGCTTGTGGTTTGCTCGTATCCACTCTTGAAAGACAAGAAAACGCGTTACTGGGTTGTCCGAGGGAAGTTTTTCCGCGAGCCAGTCGAAAAGCCGCTAAAGTTGGCCTGTTTCGTTGGAAAAACTCTCGGTGCTGTCTGCCTCTTTGTTTTTATTTCGTTGCTGGAAGTTATCATCGCGTCCCTCTTGCGTGCAACACCGTAATCTCGTTTAGAACACATCGACGAGGAAGGACGAGGAGACGACGCGGCGGAGTTACGTTGTACGGATTATAAAGATTTAAAAAGCGAGACAAAAGGTGCCCGCTTTGATTCTCTCTTTCTCTTACACATACATACACACACAGGGGTATAAGTTTGTGCGGGCGCGTCAGTGCTGTCGCGAATTTTCGCCTGCGTTTTTATTAAAAAATATTTGCGAGGATTAGCAAAGCCGCGCTTTCATTAGTCGTTGCGGCCAGTGTGAGAGCGCTCAAAGCATGGCGAGAGGAGATGGAGAAAGGAGGGGGGATGGAGAATGCTCGCTCAAAAAGCGAGCAGCATTCGTGTTTCGCGGATCGAGAGAATATTTGCGTTGGGGATGAACGCGCGCAAGCGCCAAAACGAACTCGTCGTCCTCGTGGGCCTTCTCGGAGTCGATTTTCTCTACTCCTTCCGATTACTAATTACTTGGTCTGGTAAGCTCGAAGGGAGCACTCTCCTAGAGTTATACGTCTCCAGGCACGTCTTCTCTTTTTCATGTTTATTCATCTACCTACGAAAGACCGATTCAAAAGGGCGAACGCGTTGGAACAGAATAACTCGTCGTTATTCTAATTACGTGTATCCATCCTCCTCTCTCTCGTAACGTTTACACAGTTTTTTTCTTTTTCGCACGAGCCTCTTTGTAACGAGTTACATGTTATTATATAATATATGTACCTATGTATCTTCATCTTTGTCTTTTTCCATTTCGAAGGTATCCTCGTGATAGAAAAGTAACTGGAGTTCTTCTCGATCGCGAGAAAAAGTGTGACAACTTCGTTGGCTTCGAGTAGGTCGATAAAAAGGGGTCGCGAAGACCCTCAGCGTACCGATGGGAAAGAGAACGCACGAGTACTTGTGTTACAATACATACTTCTCTCTTTCTTTCTCTATCACTCTTTGACCCTTTCCCTCTTTCACACCCACGCGTTATAAAATGCTCGTTATAGACGGTCGCGGTGCGAGGAGTGAGGAATTTAATTTAGAACTTGATTTATATTTTAGCGGGCCATAAAATGGGGAAATAATTTGTCCCCTGAACGAGTATGAGATTGCCCTCTCTCTCTCTCTCTCTTTTACATTCTCACTCTATCTTTCTCCCACTTTCTCTCTTTCACCCGTCCGATTTCGCCTTCCGAAATTTTCGGAGACAATCTTTCCCTCGTAGACGCTCGTACGTCACGCAAAAGTGTCGAGCTCGCGTTGGGAGGACACGTTGGAGAACGAGAGGACACTTTAAGAGCAAATGGGGCATAACGCGCTCCGTGGACGGCTGAACGGGTTATGAGATAGCTCGCGGTACGAAGACCGTGTGTGCATAATAGACCAGACTGTGGAAAGAAAAATAAAGGGTGGATGGGAGTTGAAGAAAATAGATCGTGTTTTTTAATCAGACTACGAAGAGACGTTATAGTTTGAAATAAAAAGATAACTTCTCTCTCGTCCCTCTTTATTTCTCGAAAAAATATTTATCATCGGACGAAGGAAAGAAGTAGAAAAAAGAATTTACGATATCGGGACGCCCGTTCAAAAGTCTTGAACCTAACAACGATTGATAAGGAAAAGAAAAGTTTCGCGAAAGAAAAGCGTACCTTTTTAATAAACGAATCGTACCTTTTTCCACGGCTTGCTAGGTAGTTAGGTTGGTAGGTAGGTAAGAATGTAAGACTACGTTTCGAAACTATGCCGCCAAAGTTTTAATGACCACTCTGAGAGTTAATTAGGTTGAAATCCGCGGAATTGCGAACGTATCGAAAACGAGTAAAGTTCTATTCTCGGATAGAAGGAAAATGAAATTAAGTACGGGGTACCGTACTGAGAATATACAGAATAGAAGGAGAGAGATAGAGAGAGAACATGGGGAATACGATTCGTTTAATTGCTGGCTGCTGCTTAACGATACATGTCATTACAATCGACAGATCCATATCGAAGTCGACGACGAGACAGGATACTTAATCGAGTCGATCGAAATGCAAACTTCTCTCTCTCTCTCTGTGAAAATAAGCGGCTGATTATTACGAGTCTTGTTAGAAATCTCCACTCGAGTCTTCGATCGGTCTGAAAAGCGGCTTGAATTAAAACACGAGGGATGATCTCTCTCTATCTCGAGTGAATATCCGTGAGGAACATCGATCGTGTGAAAAAGAGGAGTGTCGATCGTAAGTGTAAAATTTTCCATTTCTCAAACAAAGGATCTCGAACAATGGAATCGTTGGGAAAGAGCTATCGAGAGTAAAAGAGAGAGAGAGAGAGAAGGAATGAGAGACGAAGGTAGTCGGCACAATATCTCTCTGACGACATAATTAAGGGGGAGAAGGGTGATTCGTGCGAAGAACGGGCGACGCTTGCCCGTGAAACTGGCGAATCTACGTTGAAGGGCGCAAGGGAGGTCGGTGGAACGGGCAAGTAGTGCGAGCTCGAATGTTCGAGCCGGCCTGGGAGAGATATTTACGACTCGAAAAGAGGGAGAGGGACGTGCCGTTAGGCGAAGACGGGGTAAAGGAGCAGCGATCTCTTCGGGCCCACCCCCACCCATCTCCTGATTCTCCTCATCTTCTACCTCCATCTACCTTGCTCCCCAGTCAGCTCTGAGACTGAGGGATTCATTAAGGTTGGATGGAGGTGTTAATATAGTGAACATTGCCGTCGGGACTCCCGTGCAGCACTTTGCTTCTCGTAAGACAGGGATACGAAGTTCCAGCTCGAGAGGACACGCCAGTGGTAGGGGGTTTGCCTTCTACGAGGAAGGGATGTAGTCTAGGTGCTCTGTGACGATTCTGGTGGGGGAAGAAGGGCTTCACGGAGGAGAGAGGTCAGAAGGAGGTAGCTACGTAGATGAGGCTATGAAGCTAAATTACGCGAGCCGAGGCTCCGACAAGACGAAACTATTAGCCAAGATTTAGGTACACCTACCACTTGCTAATGTCGACTCTTCTCCTTCTCTTCACCTCTTTCTCTTGAATCCCTTCTTCTTCGTCTTGCAGAGCACCGGACTAGTCTGGAAATTATTCTTTCCACGAGCCCTTCTAACTTTTATTTCACAAAACATCAAAATTTTCCCAGCAACTTGTACCGACGCCAGTTAAGGGATTTATGTACAGGAGGAAGACGAATTGGTGCAATAAAATTAATTAGTATCTCACCGAAAGACGACGGAGATTCTCGAAGGAGAAAAGAAACCCATAGAAATTCAATATTCTCTGCCTCTCCATTGTGCTCGACTCGCCTTCGCTGTGTAACCGAGTTTCGATCGGTGTCTCGTGAAGGTGACAAGAAAGAGAGAGAGAGGGAGACAGAGGAGGGTGCACTGATTTGCATTGGCTTGAATTTCCCAATGCATTCAGGAGGTACAGCTAAGGGAGGAAATCTTGCAAGAGCTACGAGAATATAGTCGGTCTTAACGGCCGGACTCTTAATCCTCTCGCTATATAATCCATACCTTAATCTTTTCAGCGAGATTAATACCAGCAAACACGATTCTACCTCGGCTTCCCCTCTAAGAACGGGAATAGAATTCATTTTTCTGAACGTTTTACCTCAACGTTATTTCTAAAGAAATTTAATCGATCGTTTCTAATCTATATTCTAAATGTTAGACAATTAGCGATCTTTCTACCTCGAGAACATATACGTGTATATAACGTACTATATTTCTCTCTATCGCACTCCCACTGCTAGAAGACTGCATTTCCGTAGAGGAAATATCGAACAATTTCGGTAATGGCGCGATCAAAGAACATCGAACATCGATTCGGTCTATCGAAAAGGGAAGCAGAGAGAGAGGTAGAGAGAAATAGAGAGAGAGTAAAACGGGGTGGAGCGTAGAAATTTTACGTTGGTTAGACGTAAACGAGCCGTTTCTCTCTTCCTCCAATCCAATCTCGCGCTTTTGTTCGTTCACGAAAGCCGAACGTTCGAGGTGCTAGAGGACGAGGTGGCGGAACGAGGACTGGAGCTATACACGGGCGTACGCCCGAAAGATTTTTGATCCGCTTCATTAACGCCATTTTCCCTTTATGCTTTAATCCTTCTTCCAATCTGTCTAACGAGTAACTTTGATTGCTTTATCTCGAACGATATTCGCGTGATTTTTTCTACCGAGTTCCTCTCGATCTGGGATGTAATACGCTACTCTATGATGGATCGTTTACCATCGTTCGCTGTTTCTTTCTCGGGAAGTACCTTACCCACTTACTTTCGATCGAGGGAGAAAAATTATTGCCAATTTTTTATCGGCAATTTATCAACCGCTTGAGCGATGTTACGTACGTGGTGTAGGAACTATTCGATAAAAGTCCGTAAATACGTTTATTGTTATAGATGGGATTTTCTGATCATTGCGACCCTTCCAAATCTTGAGATACCGATAATCCTTCGTTACTTCATCCGAACCCTTTCGATGAGAAAGCTTCGATTGTGTATCGAAGATTTTGTATTTTCTCGAGAACACGGCTCCCGCAAAATTTCGAATGTTTCTGCCGTTATTGATTGTGTACACACGGGAAAGTTAAACAGTAAGTTGGACGTTAGAGCAGGAAGGTTCCTCGGTGTCGTCGTAATCAAGGCGAATTTCTCTCGACGGTTCGTACGCTTGTTTGCTCACGTACGGTAAAGTCCTAACTTCTGGGGTACCTGGAACGAAATATAACTGGACGTTAGACTCTGGTTATGAATAAATATTTGATTATCGAGATAAAAAATCCTAGGTCTTCCCTCAACCAACCATGTCACTCGTTCACTGTATTTTTTTCGAAAATGAGAGACGTAGTAGTTCGTGTGACAAATCGCCATTCGCGAAAAGTCAGTGGAAACGGATTAGGTGGCGCTAACACGAGGCGAGCCTTTAGACACGAGCTTTCGCGTAAAGGCGTTGTGTGTCACCGGCGTGTGCAACAAGTTGCTTTACCCCGATGTTTCCCCTCGCTTCTCGAGCTGGCACCTACTCTGCAGAAGGCGAGCTAGCCCGCATTAAATCATTTTTAAACGTCCTAGCGATCGGCCTTCCGACTTTTATATTCGAACGATACGATCCTAGATGTCTACCAACGAATTCCTTCCGTTTCTCTCATCTTCCATACTGGATGGACTTTATTCTTGTTTTTTTCAACAGAATTCTCTAGTTTCCAACACAAAGAGAAATTTCTATAGGCTAGCCTATCCTTAACTCGATCAGCACCGATAGATGGGCGATGTATTGTAAATTACTTTGTATCCTTCATCAATTACATTAGCCTTTGGCGTTTGACCGGAGGTCCGGTTTCGAGCGATCGGTAACGTACTCGAAACTATACCGAGAATTTCCGAGGGTTGGCCGGGTCGTCCGTAGGGTCGTTAGAGTTTGCCACCATACGTGCCCTACCACGTGTACGTTGGCTCTGCCTTTAATAACAGACAAAGGCCTGTCTCTCGGCTTATCGTTGGAATCGTCTGTATATCCGGCTTGTAGAACGACCGATTGATCGATATCTCTATCCCTTCTCTCTCATACCTGTTCATCCATCGATTCCTCGTCAATAGAACAGACGGACGATCGATCGGTGCACGCTTAAGCAACCAACCCTTCACTGGATATATCACACTCTATCTCTCCCTCTACGAATATTACATCCCCGTGTCCATTTGTATTTCGCAGTGGTACGATTTCTGTTTGCGACGCCGGTCGCCTCGATGCTTCTAGACGTCGAAGATGGAAGGCTTCGATCTACGAGCGATCCAATCCGATTAAGGATAAATATACAGGGTGTCCTATTGTAGATGTTAGAGTGGATAACTATATATGCACGTCAGTAATTTGAGTCGAAAAGTTTAGTGAACTTTTTCGAAATTCGATCTAGTTAACGAGTTATTAATTAACAAAGATGGGCCAATTGAAATCGATAATATAAAATAGGAGCAATCTATAATAAACAACGGTCGTCTTTGTGTTTCATGGAATTCTCTTCTTAATGCTTCGTCTTACGTCTAGTATCTGCTTCTGTTCTCCGTGATTGGTCGATGTTTGTATGTTAATAAGTCGTTAACTAGACCGAATTTTGATAAAGCTTATTAGATTTTTCGACTCGAGTCATAGTTATACACATGTAGTTGTGCGCTGTGACACTTGAAACCGGACACCCTGTATAACGGGAAAAAGTATCGCCCGTCGATACACTCTGCTTCTTTATTTTGACATTATGTCGTTACGATAATTTCCCTTTATCCAATAATACGATTAACGTGTCTACAACTTGGACGATCCAATAAAGCAACCACCTTATTCGATGCTTTAGCAATTTCCCTCAATATCGTGCGCATACTTTTGAAAATCCTTCTCTCCCTTTGTCTCGTCTAGTAAACAGGAAGTTTCGTTGAAATGAACGAAGAAGGAGGGAGAAAGACCGTTGTAGGAGAACGCACGAAGGAAAGTGGGTTACGCTATTACCGAAGTAAAAGGAGGCCGGCATACGTTCACGTACAATAAATTACTCGCACGACCATGAAATTGACTGCGCCTACAATCCTGCGTGTAAACACGGCCAGCGGTTCATAACGTCACGAAATCTAGGGAAGCGATCAAACCTTGGCTTGTGTACAAGGGGATATGGCCGCAGGGTTAGTCCTCCGTGATATTAACCCTGCATTGTAAGACGTTGCACGAAATATCCTGCCGGCGTCGCGTCTGACGGCTGTTTGAGAGAAACGAAGGACCTCTCTCTCTCTCACTTCCATACTAATAACTACCCGTATTCCCAACGTGTTTATGTAAATAAATAAATTGTATTCTCGTCTATTCGACAACATCGAACAATGAAAAATTTATAGAAAATTTTCAAAATTACTTTTACCCTAGATCTTCGACGGGAATACCTCATCGTACGTTAACACGATTTATTTAATCAATTTTCCATAATTAGTCTTTTGTTCTACAAGTATCAGCTCGTTGTTGAAAGACGGCTACATGGTGGTTCAAAGGTAAGTAACGTTACGAAGACCCCTTAAAAGCGAACCACGGTTAAAAGGAATCACTTTCGAAATCTCTTCCTTCCTTTTTCTCCGTCTAGTCAACCTCTCGTTTTACCCACACAATTTTCCTCAAAGAGGAACTGAAAGAAAGAGAGAGAGTCCTCGAATTTTCATCTTACAAAAGATTTACATCGATTATTGTCAAGTATACAAGCTCGCAACGCGTATATGAAGAATGTCGATATTATTGTTGCCGGTGCTGTTAGACCAACTAGAAAGAAGGAAAAGTTGGGATCGATAGGTAACGCATTCCGGGACGGATAAAACACAATTTGCCGGTCGTGACCGAGGAACGATCCCGTTCCACGTTTTACTCCGTGCGCCGAGAAAAGATTCCAACGATAAAAATATTTTCCCTCGTACTTTGACGTTACCTTCGACAACACGACATATTTAGAACATGTGTTTTATGCTCTTTAAATAACTGGACAGGTTCGTCCGTAGTCATTATCATACGAAATGAAATTACATTATTTAAGCTAAATAATACTTATTTATATTATTTAATATATTATATAATATATAAAAAAAGTAAATAAGCTAAAAATTAGTATTAATCGACATTTGAGCATCGACCTGTTTTTTTCTGACAATAAAAGAGATCGTAAATACCTAGGTGATTCGAGAACGTCGAAAGAGTACAATGAAAGAGCGATTATCGCGTTGTTCACTCCTACGAGTATTTGATCGATCGATCGATTGACGAATAAAAGTGAGCAAGCGCGATAGGCTCGTTTTGTGTACACGAGAGTCACGTGACTCCCGTGGGCGCGATATTCAAACAACGCGGTTTGTTTCTCGCGTGAAACGAGCGTCGTTTATACGCGCACGGATACCGATGTCTTTTCCAAGCGTGACTCGTCCAAAAAAAAGCTCTGTGTATATGAGAGAGAGAGAGAGGGAAAAGAAAAAAGGTAAAAAAAGCAATTGCGGCGTTGGAAAAGCGCGAAAGTGTGAAAATTGCGTGCGGTCCCAAGCTCGATCCGCTTTATGGGCTATGTTTGCCGCCTCGACACGCGTCGTGCGAATGTGCATGTAATGTTTGAACTGTGAGAGAGCGAGAGCATATAACCGTGGGCGCTACGCCGACGCGTACAAAACTGTGGAGCGTGACGAGGATACGAAGGAGTCTCGACTGTTACAATGAAGCTACGGAGAATGCTGCTACAGTTTCAAATATGTGTGTGTGTGTATGTGACAGTAAGAGAGAAAATTGTAGATACAACGTACGCGTCTAACGTGTTCTCTCCCATCCTTTGAATATCGATGCCATTTCTCGATTCCTTTTATCGTTTCTATCTTTTTTTTCTTTTTATTATCTACACTTTTTCATCTCTTTCATAGAAGTACTGAAAATACGTATCGCGAATTCGTGCAGCCATACTGCGAAGTTCCTAAACAATTCAGGATTAACAGTGACTAAATTTACAAACAACCTACGCCGGAACGTTTGGCATGTTTAAACGATGAACGCGCGCGGGTGCGCCTTTCGAGTTTACGCGCGCTTCCACGGCGGCCACGCGCAACCTACACATTTTACATTGTTAACGCGAAAAAAGCTTTAAAACCTTTTTCACTGGGCAAACATTATTGCGATTTATATCGGCCTCGTATTTCCACTCGGCGCTCGGAATTACGCGCAAAATTCGCGGAATGTTTGACGTGTATAGGCGTCGAAAAAAAGACACATTTTTCGTCTCCCACCCCGCCCTGTCCATTCGCACTACTACCGGTAGCACCAGCAGTTTTTATCGTACTCTCAACCTCCTTCGATGCGTTTTTTATGGTCCGCGGTGGACGACAATTTGCGTATTTTTCGTCGTTTCTACGGGAGATTCCAAATATCGTCGCTCGCGTAATACACGATTTCTCTGCGTGCTGTTATACGTAGAGAACAAAAGAGAGTAGAGGAGATAGGAGAGGCTTGCCGAGTTTCTCGTTGATCCTGCAGAATCTACTTGAGCAGAGAGAGAGAGAGAACTCGACTCTCGTTGAGAAGAGACGAGTTTACCACGGCATATAATTCGTGAGTCGGTCATTCGGTGGACCATATAGTCCAGTTCTCTTAAGAGAGAGTGGGAGAGAAAATGCGAAGGAACGAATTCCTAGGTTTCCATCAGCGGTCGCAGGAACGACGGTGTCCTGTTTTCCTGGGCGTTTAACCCGGAGCAAGTGCTTGGGTGTCCTAGCTAATAGGATTATCCGGATTCGCCAAGTTTTGCCCTGGCGAAATGACCGTGCAGGACGTTAACGCACACCGAAATTTCATGCGCTGGATTTCTCCGGCCTTAACCGCTTACTCCTCGAGAAACTCGATATTCGGATTTACCTCTCGTTAAGCGATTTCATACCTCCTGCCCTCGAACGGAGGGAAACAGGAAGCTTTCTCCACGGGCCGACAGCTTCTCTTTGCTCCGTTCGCCTTTTCTCTCTGTTCTCTCCTATTCTCTATTTTCTATATAGTACGTACGCGTAGATATCTACCATCCTACGCGTCTAGGCATCCACATATGTCTACTTAGATGTATATACGATATATATACATACTATATATAAGTATACGAGCATGGCATGCGAGTTAAGAAGCTTTCTATTCACGCTAATCGTCGACGAATTAATGCGGCACGCTCTTCGTACGTTCCTAAATGCCTTCATTGTTCGCGAATGGGCCTTTGCGAGGTATTACGTGGACCGTACGTTGGACGAGTATCCAGCTATCATCCGCTTTCCCATATGACAGATAATCCTTCTAGGGATTTTAGGAAATACGTTTTTTCCCGAACCAGTAATATAAGCTTGGTTCATCTCTGCTGCATCTTCGATGATACGTCCGAAGTAAATTTATTAGGTAAAATTATTCTACCATCTAGTTAATTATTATTACGGATTAGCTTTGTATCCAATGGTAGTTAGAAAAAAAATCTTTTATCTCTTTCAGACTCTTAAAGAACTTAATGGACGTAGGTGATTACGGGAACGTTAGAGAGTAAAAAGTACCTAAACTGAGGCTAATGTTTAATTATCGGTGTCACCTGAGGTGCACCGTCGGGAGTATGAAAAGGTCAGCCATTGGGAAGTCGAAAGGACGTTCGGTTCTTAAGGAGTAAGGTGGAAGTGGAGAAGTATCCCTGAAAGAGAAGCCAGATCCAGACAGTTTGGAAGGAAGGTGCGCGTGAACGTGTATCCGCCTACGAAGGTACACCTCGTCTTAGTACGAAACCGACGGTTTCAAATCGCTCGAGTGCCCGTTATATGGGCTCCTAACCATTCTGATTCTGCTGACCACTGCGCTAGCCACCACCCCCCACCTTTTCGTACCGCCACTGGATGGTACGTGGTTCGCCTTCGAAACCAAACCCACCCTATCTCGACGTCCCACGATTCCCTTTTTCCATCTCTTTCTTCAATCTTTCTCTCTTTTTCTATCTTTTCGTTTTATCATCTGGTTGTTTCCTTTCCAGTGAGAAAAAGAAGAATGTTTTCACGAGATGTATAATAATTTGCCTTGTCTTTTTTATAATTCGTTCGGTGAAAAGGGATTCGGTTTCAACTAGACATTCCGATTTTTCACGTGTCACCGGCCGTCGTCAGGTAATGCTATCGTGAGTTTAACGTTCGGTTAAAGGTATTTCTCCTTGGTGTCCACGGTCGAACGAGCTCGAAGGCTCACGGACGGAATTTGAAATGAGAATCTCGTTGCTTCTTCGACCCTCTCCTAGGTAGCGAGGGAGGATGCAGATCCCGCAGCCGTGCTCTCTCGAAGCTTTAACATTTTTACTCCCGGCAGTCTCGTGGAAAAGAAAGTAGCCGAGTAGGAGGTGGCTCGAGGAGACGCGTGGGAGGAAGAGAAGGAACGCTCGAAGAAGCTGCGAGACGAGAAAAGAGGGTGGTGGCTCCGAGGCCGGAGAAAAGTCGGTGGAAAGTCGGCGGAAAGTCGGTGGAAAGTCGTAGAACGTTTCGAACGAGACACGCTTGGAGAGATGTGTGTATAGGTGATGGGTATAGAGGGAGCCAACAGAGAGAGAGAGGGAAGTAGTTTGCTCCTGTTTCCAATATCGCCTAACGTCTTTGATGCATTGGCCTCGGCAAGTAGGTACCACTTGTTCCTCTCGATCTCGGCGAAACGGAAAATAGAATGAATTCCAGCCGTGTCGAAAGTCAAAGCGTGCCCTTGCCTCGAAAAACGCTTGACCTTTCCCTTTCCCCTATCCATGAATCCCTTTGACCTCCACTCGAAAAATCCTAACTCAGCCGAGTTCTTCTCCTTTTACTTCTTCTTCTTCTCCTATATACTCCCCTTTTTTCCTCGTCTTCTTATTGCCACGAACGAACGGGTCTCGAGCAACGTTGTTTATTCTTCGTTTTACGATATCTTTGGAACTGCTGGAAGGTGTTAGCCGTTAAGAAAACTATCTCTATCTCCTTTTTCCCTCTTGGGCGTTGTGCGATAGAACACACGAGGCTTTTTTCTCTCCCACTTTTCCAGCCACGATGTCTCCTCTCCCTTCGTACACCTGACGTTCCTCTATCCCTTCTCGCTGTTTCGAGCTATACTTTTTTTTCTAGAGAAGCGTAGCGACCGAGCGAATAAGAGATTTCGTGAGGATAAAATCGCGAAGGGGTGGCGAGAAGGGGGAGGAGAGGGAAGGTGTTACGAAACTCGAAAAGTTTCCGAGCGAAAACCGATGCCGATTCGATTTTCCTCGCCTCGATTTTGGGGGATTTCCCGATTCCGAACTTGTTTCGAGAAGGTCCTAGACGAGGTCAAAAGAAAAAAAAAAAAGGAATACCAAGAGAAATAGATAGATATTTTATCACTTTTAACGTCGTAAAGACGATAAGATCGAGTTTGAAGCGATTCCTTGTAATTTATGCTTCATCCGTTCGATCGATCTAGTCGGAACAGCTATACGCGACAATGGCATAATCGCTGGATATCGTCATAGGGTAAATTCATTTACGTATGTGAGAAGAGACGTCGACTCCGTAGCCAGTCTCCTACTCGGAAGTATTATGCAGTGCACGCACGTAACGCGTTCATAGAGCGTGTATCCTATCGGGATCTCTCTCTCTCTCAGTTCTCTTACCACTCACCCTTCTACATTTGGTCCTATATCCAGAGAAGAGAGTTCCCACTGGATGTGAGAAGGCATATAGGTATTCGAGAAACTCTTGCGAAATTCCAAGCACCTTCGACGAAAAGAGGGGAAAGAAAATTTATTACGGCGAGTTCGAGCCTGACGAGTATAAAGAATAGTGAAAAATGAGTAAAGGTGGGGGCTATACTTGATTAAAAATGTACGGATATATACTCCAGCGTAATTAATAACAAAAAACGTTGTAATACACTGTCTGAAGAAAAATTAGAAATAGATAGGAGGAAATGTTCCAAGGGTCACGCCCAGACACAGTTCCCTTTCATGGTACTTCAGGTAACGTTGGATCGTCGCGGAAAAACGTCAATTTTCGATCTTGACAGTTTTCCGATTTCACTTTGGACCGCGACGGCGGCGAGTCTAGCGGCACCTCTTCGAGTATACACATACATATACGCTTACTTCAACGAACGGCAGCTTTCGTCGTCGAAGAGGAAGGGTAAACAGCTTCCTGGTAGACGGAAATCGAGTCGTTGCGCGATTCGAATCGCTGGCGAAGAGACGTCGTCGTCGTGTCCTCTTCCGAGACGCGCTCGTCCCATGGGAATACGTCGAAGGACTCCCTACGATCGGAAGGATCCCCGGGATTCGTGATCCGCGTGCCGATGTTCTCGAGATATGCCGATCGTTGACCCTTCGATGTATTTTCGTAGTGGTATAGCCCATCTTATATAGACGATCCTTTCGTTATTTATTATAGATTCGAGCTACTCTACTCGATTTCTATCGTTACACCTACTCTCTATCTCTCTCTGTTTCTGTCTGCTACCTATAGAATTCCCTGCCGAAATCAAGTTTGTACCATCGCTATTGAGTTTTAAGATAAGGTTATACTATACATATCTATTAGAATCCTTCTGATTTATTTTTTTTATTTCTTATCTATTATTTGCTTTTTGTTATTTTTTTTTTTGTAAATATTTTAGAGTTATTCTAAACAAATTGTAACTTTCGTCTTTACGGGCAGTAGCCCATAGATATAATAATAAAGTTTATTCATTCATTCTAATCTCATATTCCAGGATGTCTAGGAATTTCTCACCTCGATATCCGCGAATTACGAATTACTCGTTCGCGAGAAATCGATAGGGTAGTCGCACGCGCGTATTTTCGATTTAAGTTTGCCTCGTGAAAAATTTCTCTATAATTTACATCCTCGACGAAAATACCATCGAGGATGAGGTTGCGAGAGGGTCGAAGACGAGGGGAGGGGGGAGGTCATAGTAAGATTTAAAGAGAGGCAGAGAAGGAAAACACGACGATTTCCTTCCACGGCGGCGTCTTCGACCGCGGAGTCACTTTTTCACATTTATTGCCTTATCGAAGTTCGAACGTCTTCTCGGGCGGAGGAATGCAAATCACGCTGGCTTAACTTAGATGAGGCCCGCTATGAGAAGGAAGAAGTGCCAGGAAAGTCAGAAGTTTCGAATTACCAAGCGCAATGCCTCCACGACGTAATCCAAATGCACGCGATGAGCTCGCTCGTGAGTTACAATGGACGATGGGAAAGGAAAAGGGCTGCTGGGTTCCGGACGCGTAGTACGTTCTACGTATTCGCATAGCTTCCAAAATTTCCCTTCAATTTTCGGACGGTCGAGCAAGAATTTAGATTCCCCGGCTCTAGGCTCGCAAAATTTGCCGAGACGCTTTACGAGATATTATATGTAGGTCAGTGTGCCAATGTCGGAAAGCAATCTCGAAATAAAATTGCACCTTCGTGCGATGGCGTGAAATTATTTAACGATTTTTTTATTAAAAGTTTATAAAACTCGTTCGATACTGTTGCAAATTTAATTCAAGTACGTACACAATTTTCGTTCTACCGTTTTAGTCGATCCATATAAAAAAATCTACCTGATCGTTATGTCATAGATAGCTCTATAAGGATGGACTTTTCGATGTAACGAGAAAGGATCCTCGGTTGAAGGTAATATTCAAGAAAAAGCTATAGAGAAAGAAAGAGAGAGGTATCTTAACGTCGCTATCTTTGTACGGTTTTCCATCGTGAAGAGCGAAGGTTGCCCGACTCAAAGGAGTTCGAAGGTTTCAGGGTTTTCTCTCGTCCGACAGGCTACGTCCTGCATCACAATACTTCTCCAATTTCCTGAGCAGAAGTTACGGGACACGTTCCATCATGACGTCACGGGAACAAAGCTTCCCCATCCTCTCGTTCCACGCTTTTCGTCCTCCGACCCTCGGACCTCGGGCCACGGTTAGGAAACTCTCTTTCTCTCTTCGGCTTTTCCTTTCTCGAAGGAACTGGTAGCGAGGTAAATAAGCACTCTCTGGTAAACTTTGTTTGAGAGGCACCGACTGACTTCGATGACTTTCCTTCGGCCGATCATTAGCCACTTCGCAGATTCATCTTGTTCTTTCCTTCTCTTTCTCTCACTCGATACGAACTTTCGACGTTCCGATCGATCGCATCCACGTTCTCGTTAAAAATCCTTTTGGAGTTTTCATTATGGAATTGTCGCGATTTTCTATCGTCGAGCTTCGACGAAAGACTCCTGAGAGTTTTTCTTCGCTTTTGTCTCGACAAGATAAAGAGAGAGAAAGAGAAAATTATTTCTACCCCGAGAAGATACTCGGCAAAGGTCTTAAGTATGTAATTCCATGGTACTGATGTTACCGTGCCAGTTATCGCTAAGTCTCTCGTTAATTATGAGAGACAATGATTAAGTTCAAGCTGCGACAATTAATGCAATTATCGAACTCTCTCTTAGTCTGTTTCACTCATGATTTCAACGGGCCAAGGTCGAGAACGATATCGATATTTAGCTAACGGTGTCTGGAAGCTTGAGGGGAAATAATTCGTCTAAAAATTTTCTGGATGAAGAAGTAATCTCGATGTATCGTAGGATTTGTCTCTCTTATTTCAAGACATAAAACGTAGACAGCCTCATAAAATTGGCTACATCATTTCAGAGACATCTCGTGTAACACGGAGAACGCTAGGTACATCCTTAATGGTCTTCCAGCATCCTCATCCTGTCTTCCATCTCCTCTTAGCCTCGTCGTAGGAAAAGTGCAATCAAGCCGATCGCTAATGCCCTTCCGGAAGAAGAGGCAGGAGGCTGAAGCATCCCGTAGGACGTTACGGTATCGCGCGATGCCATCGTAGGACGATTCTCTTCGTGGAAATGGAATTTCCAATTATCCATCTACCGTTGCGAGAGGAGACCGCGTTCGCTTGATGGTCTCATGGAACGGTCAGGCCTGTTTGTAGGATCTATGGATCGATACGAAACTATTCTTTGCATATACAGGGTGTCCAAGCGGCAAACTACATGAGCACATCAATGATTCGAGTCGAAAAGTCTAATACTATTTTCTGAAATTCGGCTCAGTTAAATAGTTATTAACTAACAAAGATCGGCCAATCACAGCGAACAGTGACATATAACGTTGTGTATTATGGATTATTCCTCCTAGCGCTCCGTCTTTTGCGTAGCTGCGAGCTCGATTGAACCGCCTTTCTATCGTTGATTGCCGTAATTGGCCGACCTTTGTTAATTAATAACTCGTTAACTAAGTCAAATTTCGAAAAATGGTATTAGACTTTTCGACTCCAGTCATTGATGTATACATGTACTTCTCCGCTTGGACATCTGGAACCGGACACCCTGTATAAAAAGACAAAAATCTTTTCTAGAAAGAAAAGAAAAATTAGTACGAAACGTCAAGCAAAGCAGAAGCGACGAGAGTTTCGAGGCAAACTCGCTAACTGTCACGCGAGGTGAGCGTGTTGCCTGCGCAAAATTGATTAATATTAAAATACTAGAAGGGGGCCGAGCGCAATGTTGGCCCGCGTTTCGTTAATAAGGATGCTGCTACCGAGTGAAGGGAGAGGGGGGAGGTGCTGAGGGCAAACTGCCATGCCGTGGCATGGACTGCGCGCCCGCCACGTGCAATTAGCAATGTTCCGGGCTTGTCGGGACTCGACTTTAATGGAGCGCATCGCATTAACCTCGGCATTTACACGTCAGACACGAAGATCGAGTGGCATCGGAGGAGAGCACGCTCGCGCGCGCGTGAGCGAGCTCGTCGAAAGAGGCGACAGAGCAGTTTAAATGGATCAAAGGTGAACCCCGTCACTCGGTCGTCGATCTAACCTCTTTTTTATTTTTTCTTCCTTCTTTTTTTTCACCTGAGGGTAAGAAGTGTTTCTTTTTTTTTTTATAGACGACCCTTCGATTTCGTTCGATCTATCCAGAAAGCTGAGCCCGTCCGCCGGCGCGACGTTCGTTGCATAAGTAAACCCACCCGATGGTAGTGGTGGGACTTATATTCGCTAAATAATTCAAGGTCCCTTCGATTTTCTTACCAGGTACTCTTCCATCTATTCCTTTCCCAATATTATAACAAGTTCTAGACATTTTCTTTCTTTTTTTTATTGCTCCGAAGACTTTAAGATAAGAACATAAGTTGGTGAAATAAAAATCTATTATTCGTTACTATCGATATCGAATAAATTTTTAAGAAAGCAATAAAATATAAGGAGAGTGATAGCGAAAGAAGAAAGTATTCCAACGTTTAAAATATCGATATTCGTTTTTACTTGTCGTAGTAAGAGAAAAAAAAAAGATAAAAACAGTAAAGCATTTAACTTGTTTTGAACGTCGAAGCCAAGCCGATAATCTTAGCCGTCAGACGTATTGATTGGAAGTTAATGAAAGATTTTCTTGATATTTTCACGCAAGACACGCGCTTCGATCGACGCGATCTCGGCAACATCTCCCACCGGTTCTAATGACACCTCCTCCTTGGCTTAGAATCGGACGTGTCAAAGCTTGTGGAGAGGGTGAGAAACGAGCGCCGTCAACGAGTCGTTCCTCCTCGAGGAGCGTGGAATGTTCTATGTACGTATGTACTTTTTCAAAGGCCTCCCTTCTTTTTTTCCCTTAAGAAAACAAACCACGCACCCTTCGAAGGTGTCTTCCGTGTACCCTCTTTCCATCTAGCAACATCGCGAGCGTGGTGAGTTCGCGCTCGAAGAACACGAAAAGGCATAAACGTGGCCTCCTTTGCCGTGTTACTCTCGTTACGAACGTTGCTTGTATATTCCTTTTGAAAGGGCGTGTTTCTCCGTGTGGGTCGGTATTTGTTGGAATGAGTTTGTGGGAGTCTAAAATCTAAATGGTGGAGGAGCCTGGGAGAGAGAGAGAGATAGAAAGATAAATAGATATAGATATATACAATATATATACAGAAACGAGAGAAAGCGAGGGAAAGAGAGGAGAGAAGGTTTCACGCATGAGCAATAGCACAGGAGAGATAATAACTTTGTGGTATCCAGCGTGTAAGACGGCGGAAGGAAATCGCAGCGTGCATGTTGAACAGTTTCGCCTTTGTCAAGGAGACCGCCGTGTAATCGGTGCAACGGTGCGACTCGAATGCAATGGCGACCGATTTTGAATCACGAAAGAGAGAAAGAGAAACGAAGATAGAAAGACAATGAATGAGACGAGAAACGCGACTTTACGTATTCCGTAACGACCAAACTCTATTACCTGGCTATGTAACGCGTTCGATTCGTGCACCTGTCTCCTACGCTCTTTCTGCTCGATATTCATTCGACCGAACGTTCTCTTCACGGAGAACAGTTCGTTTTCTTCAAAGTAGTAAACTCACTTTTATTATTGACAGTCCGGCAGTTTCAGAGAAAGGAGAGAGAGAGGTCCACGTCTTACGCCGCGAGAAACTGTCCTTTTGTGCTAGGAGAAACTCGCCTTAACGACGAGAGCAGCCTCCTTTTTTCGTTTCTTTTCGAGACCGAGTAAAAGGAGGAGAAGAACGATCGAGTAACGCGAATAACGAGGAGCCTCAGCGTTCTCGACTCGCCTCTTGCTTCCTTCCGTCGAAGAAACTTGCAAATTTTGCTTATTTATAAATCTCCTTCTCGGACCTTCGAAGCAACTCTTCTCTCGTTCCTTTCTCTCTCTCTTTGCATCTTTATGGACCATTATCAGAGGTAAGCCAAGTCGATAAAAGAGAAGGTACCATACGCGATATTATTTGTTATTATATTAACGTTGAAACGATGCCATCTCTCTTTTCTCGTTCATTGTTTTGCGTTATCGTTATTCCAAACGAGCCGTACTCCTTCTTATGACATCCTTTACGTGCACATTACCCTCGCATTTCAGTTAATGTACTTCGTATCGTATATATTGGAATACGTTACGCTAGATATATCTTGCCAGGGGGAGAGCAAATTACGCTGCGGCTAGGTAACAGTGCGCATTAGTATTCAAAGGATGTTCCCCGCCGAGTGTGTAATTTAATGTTGCCGGCTCTGCAGTATTTTTACAGTTTGCCCTCTGCGAAATCTTTTTCTCTCTCTCTCTCTCTTCCCTCGGAAAATGCCACCCGTTACTACACGAGGAAACTAATAAGAACACCGATCGGTGTGCTTCATACGTATCTACCGATCGTGGTTATTATAACTTGACTATATAAATCGTGTCTTCCATATAATCGACGAGCAAATTTCCTTCGAGTTATTCCCCTCACTTTACATAATATATTTAGATAGGTCGGGATCGATATCGTATCGAGGAAATAAAATAGTCCTTCGTAAGGGAGAGACACCAAGATATCGAAACGTGTTAACGTTGGAAAAGGTCGGGATGATAAGTTCGAATCCTAAAATCTCGCTTCGATCTCTTCCAAGAAGTTTCTCTCGCAAAGGAAAGGAGACAATACTCTCTCTCTCTTACTCGTTCTCTTTTTCAGGAACCGTGGCTTTCGTCGACGTCGCATTTACGCGAAATCGAGTCTACGAATTCAAAGGCGAAACTTTTCGTTCGCGACGTACCGAACGTGGTTGCGGCTCCACGACTTTTCCAAGGCTTCCTCTCTCTCTCTCTTTTACTCTCTTTCTCTTCCTTCTCTTCTTAATACTTAACGAGGAGTCCTCGTTATTAAGCTCGGGAAGACCGACGAGCGCATAATACGAGCTGGTCGATTTCCCTCTCTGACGTTTATCGAGACCCCGATAATAATAATATTAATAATAATAATCATGGTGTTAGTATAATAAAACATGACAATCAAAGTGGTACGTATTATTATTAGTCGGAAATAAACGTGAACTATTTGGTGAGTGAGATCCATACTCGTCCGTTTGAAATAGCTTAGAACGTAGACTATTAAATATCTACCATTGGATATTTGTTTCTATTCTACACGAGTACAAACTACGTTTACCTCTAAATGGGTGTAGTTTCAATCTCTCTCTCTCTCTTGGTCTATCTACAACGTATGAGAAGCAAAAGTTTCCTTCTCCGTCGATGCAGTATATTAACCGTGCTCGGTATTCAAAAGCTATACGAGCACGACCGAAGCCAGAACCAATCTCTCTGTACGATCGGAGAATTCCGCGTGCATTACTACCCTACCTCCGCGAAGGATTTGTCAACGCAATTAAGCTCGGCGCGGATATAAGCTGTGTTTGCTTAAACGCTCGCGATAAGCTCGCGCACCCTTCTCTCTCTCTTGCACGTGTAAACGTTCGTGTGTGTGCACGTTCGAGTGAAAACTTGTAAATATCTCGTAAATTATTCTCCTTCCAAGGTTATCTTTTCCTGTGATATTTTTTTTCTGTAATCGAGAAACGTAGAAATTGTTTTTGTTTAATAACCTGGACGCATAAATTTTTTCGTAGGATTAAAATGGGACGTTCAATATTATTTTAATACATTTTTAATAACAAAGCTTCCACGTTGCAACGGTTCTTTTTTTTTTGTTATACGTATTCCCGCGTGATATACTTTCAAATTTCGCGTTGTTTAATATTCATACTTCGTTAGCCGTGACACTTGGAAAATTTGTCAAATTTCACTAGACTATTTCACATATTACAAACGTATTTCTTTCCTCAGTGAACTATAACAGTCTACCTCATGCTAGTTTCGAATATATCATGTTATCACTTTGCAAGTGAAATCGGCTCTCGAAAAGAGGCGTGGTTTGCGAGCTCATCCATCATTACAGCCGATCCAGGAGTATATTAATTAATCCTCATTACGGCAACCGATCGCTGTGACAATCTGATAAACGATCGTTTACTCAACTTGTCATGAACAGTGTAGCCGTCGAATAATCGTGAAGAAACCTCCCACTCTTTTAGTATTTCCAGTACGTGTTAGGTAGCGAATATAGAGTGGGAGATTGGTAACGTCTCCTGTTAAGTCTCGAGAGAGAAAGAAAGCGAAGATGGCTATCCGAGCCATGGTGGCACGAAAGCGCGCGAAGCTCGGCAGATATTTTAATGGAAGTTCGAACTTAAGATATTTCGTGAAGCGCAGCCGACGACGAAGGCGGTACTGGAGTGTTCATAATGAGATGTTAATGGAGTGGCTGGGAAAAAAGGGTGGGCGTCACGTCACGGTATCGACAGGTTCTCTAAACCCACTGGCAGAACCACCCTTTCGTTCCCTCTCACTCGCACTCTCGTTCTTTCGTCTTATCTACCTTCCACTTTCTTCCTTTTTTTTTTTTTATCCCTCTCTTTCTTTCTCTCCCTCCTTCGAAGACACCGTAGAACGCGTAGCTCGTTCTCCTCGTGTGCCTTTCTTAACCGCGACGAAAAGGGCCATTCGTCGGATCGAAGGTGCTTCAACGCGATAGGACACCGTACAATCTATTTTGCCGAGTATCGTGGTCCTAAGATCGTCTTCTCACGGCAACCGAACGCCAAGCTAAATGAACTTGCTTTAAGAATCTCTCGGAGGTTAGATAGATTTATCTTGTAGCTCGGCTTGCTATTATCTAGCCGATGTACGACAATCGAGTGGGTGATCGAATTCATAAAAATCGATAAATACGGTAGCCTATCTGTAATCCGGTCCCTCTAGTAGTCCGGCGTTTTTAGAAAGAAAATCTCAAAGAAATAATACAAATATAGTGCAGAAATGTGAATTTTTTTTTTTATAACGTGAACTTCCACTAATCCGGCGTTTTCGTTAATCCGGCAGTGCTTTTGTCCGATATCTGTCGGATTACCGAGAGGCTACTGTAATTCATATTTTAATATTCGAAAAGCCTTTGATGCGAATAGATGCATCTTTGATTACCAACATCGATATCGAAGTCACTGTAATTGCGAAGCAAGCAGTCCCGTTACACCTGCGTTTAGAGATACGCACTTTACCAAGCGAGGTACGGGACTATTTTCGTCGAATATTTGAGCGCCCTCCGGGCTATACCCGTTCGTTGCGAACGATCATCAAATATCGCTGACGTCGAAGCGTAACAAAGTGCCGAAGGATTCCACTTTGGTCCGAACACCGATCCGACATAGAACTAACCGATCTATAAAGCGAAAACGTCACTTTCGGACGTTCGCGATGTAACGATTCGTAAACAATGACAACGAGCTGTTACGTGATAGTTCTTTGTTGATATAAGGCTAATTAAGGATCGGTGGAAATACAAGAGATTTGAAATCTTCTATGAGAGAGTAGGTTTATTCTTTTTGAAACTTGGGTTAAGACTTGCCCCGCTGCGGGGTAAGTTGTCTCACGCCATGGGGCAAGTTTTCCAAGGTTTCCAAGGAAAAATCCTGATGTATACATCATGATTTTTGCCAAAATGGTCACCATCGCCGATTTCAATGTTTAATGGCTCATTTTAAAGATAAAAGCACGTAGAATAATGTTCCGTTGTCCGTTTTTCGATATCGTTGCGGAGTGTCGAAAAATAAATTTTTTAAGTGTCGGAGTATGGGTCTTTTTCAAGCTTAAAACTGCTGTATCTTTCGAACCAGCCATCCTATCGAAACGCGACTCGCATATTCGTAAAGAAGAGACATTCCTCTTTCGAACGAGTATTTGATCAGGCAAATTCGAGATGCATCGATTTTTTGACAAAAATCCTGATGTATGGATCAAGATTTAGAAAGAAGAAAGCATGCAGAATACTGTCCCGTTGTCCGTTTTTCGATATCATTGCGGAGTGTCGAAAAATAAATTTTTTAAGTGTCGGAGTATGGGTCGTTTTCAAAAGAAAAATTGCTGTAACTTTTTAACCAGTCATCCTATCGAAACGCGACTTGCATATTCGTAAATTAGAGACTTTCCTCTTTCGAACGAGTATTTGATCGGGCAAATTCGAGATACTTCGATTTTTGACAAAAATCCTGACCTATGCATCATGATTTTTGCCAAAATGGTCACCACCGCCGATTTCAATGTTTAATGGCTCATTTGAAAGATAAAAGCATGCAGAATAATGTTCCGTTGTCCGTTTTTCGATATCGTTAAGCAATGATGAGAAATTAATCTTTTAAGTGTCGGAGTATGGGTCTTTTTCAAGCTTAAAACTGCTGTATCTTTCCAACCAGCCATCCTATCGAAACGCGACTTGCATATTCGTAAAGAAGAGACTTTCCTTTTTCGAACGAGTATTTGATCGGGCAAATTCGAGATGCATCGATTTTTGACAAAAATCCTGATGTATGAATTAAGATTTAGAAAGAAGAAAGCATGCAGAATATTGTCCCGTTGGCCGTTTTTCGATATCATTGCGGAGTGTTGAAAAATAAATTTTTTAAGTGTCGGAGTATGGATCGTTTTCAAGAGAAAAACAAGGGCAGTTGGGAGCATCTGGGATTTAAGTAAAGTGTTTAGGATATGCAAGATTTGTCCGTGGGAAGAAGGTAAATAAATGATGGAAGGCATATGACGGTGTAATTGCGATACAATTTTGACGTAATCCGATATTCTAATAACTTTTACTTTCTCCTACCCAATTCCCTCTCTTTCAAGTACATCGTCGAAACGTGAGAAAAGGGTCGAGAACAGATCCCAATCCGACGAGGAAGCCGTTTCATCCGGCGACAAACTCGTAAAAGCGAGAACGAACCGTAAACCTACCTGGGTAAAATCGTCGAAGGCTGAATATTCACGATTTCGCTCGAAAGCGCTTTATGCGATGGCTCGCATGCTAGAGCACATATCTTACATATCTTATATTCCCGAGTTCCCTACTAGCTTGGTAGATACGTAGGTACCTTTATTCACGATCTTTCGCGAGCCGGGATTCCGATTCTGGAGAAACGCGAGGAAAGAGTTCGGTACGTTGAACCGCAATGGCGCGCACAAATTCAATCCCGGTTCTAATAATAATTTCCTTTAAGGTTTCACGCAGCGATCGTCACGAATCGTGGATGATTCGTTGCCATTAATTTGACGCGGAAACCCAATTGCCTGCTAGGTTTACCTTCGTTTTAATATTTTCCCTCTGTTATAATTAATAACGCAGGCCACTATCGATAACGATGAATATATCGAGTTACCCTCATCCATTCACTCCCGACTTTGGACCTCTCTCTCTTCCCCTCCTCTACCTTCTCGGATGCCTCGAGTATCGCTATTATTTTATTAATTGCGTTATCTCTTCGTTACGTTATCGCAATTATTCGTGCGCCGTGTATTCGTTAATGGAGATAAAGTTGGTGATGCCAGAGAATATCGTAGGGGAGTTTGAGCCGAGAAGTAAGGTAACTTTCGAGACGCGAGATCGTCGTGTTTAACAAAGAACGGTGATCCAATATATGTCGCACGTACCGTACGCAAATGTCAGCGACAGGTTAAATAAACTGGTTTCATAAGCTTCGCTAGTGCAAGCTCGTAGCGCACTCTCTCTCTCTTCGTTGTGTTGGAGGTCATGACGACGGTGCGCTTTAGATTTATTTCCGTGCTCATAAATTTGACTTTACCCTCCTCACCTAAAATACTCGCGTATCTACCTGCGATCATCGTTGATGAATCGGCCACGCCGTTTAGGACGAACGCACAGGAATTACTTACGGCTGATATTATTGCGCGAATACTTCGAATATTTCATGGCTTTGACGAACGTCCCGTTTTCGGATTCTTTGCTTCGTCGATAGAGTGTTGTAACAGATTTTGTCAATTTTGCATGGAACGTTCAAAGGTTTTCCATAAATATATGTATGAATTTTTTCTTGCCGAAGTTCAACTAAAAAAAAGAGAAAATCGCCAAGGTCTAATACATACGTTTATTATTAACCGTCTAACGGTAAGGTTGGATACGACCCGAGCTTCGTATAGCCAAGTGTTGGGTTCCTAATTAAAAATGTTTCTAATTAATATTAAAGATATACGATGGTACCGAATTTGTCTCGTGACACCGTACCGTTGGAGGGTTAAACGGACAAAAAGATGTCTATAACGCTAAGCCTAATTATGAAGCAAAATTTGAAATATAACAAAGTTTCGTATCAATAGCGTGGTCTGACGGTTATAATAATAAAAAAAGTTTTAAAAGTACGGTTAATCGTTTTACCTCAGTACTGTTCGCATACCTATATCCCTCGCAAGTTTTATCGGCAGTTCGACGTGTTTGCCTTACAAAATAGATCAGCCGTAGAACAAAGTCTATCTTCCCTGAGGGCTAACCTTTCTCGATACAGATACTTAAACTTCGGTCAATATTTGTCCGTTGGTTCTAGCATTGTCGAGTCAATATTCGACTCTTACGGTGCAATGCCACTTCAAGGCGTACAGACACACGGACAGGCGCACACCTACTTATCGAGAAAGTAGTTTACGTTAGCAACGTTTCGAACACGCCACTTGACCGTGCATCCACCCGAATCCATTTCTATACGATCTATTTCCACTCGTACCTATCCGATGCTAATCGCAATTCGTTTCTAAACGAACGCTCGCATCCACTCGAGCGAACTTAGAAGGTCTATCAAGTTCGAGCGTCAAAGTTATAAATGGAGAGAGAATGCATAATTGCTTGGGATATTAACGAAGCACACGAGCCGTGTACCTCTTTTCGTATGGAGTACACAGGTCCATTATGCTGTCGCGTTCCGAATTCGACTAAAAGCATTATTACACATTCGAGGAAAGATCAAAATGTCTTCGAGCGAGTTTAGCGTGTGAAGCTTGAAACGAAATTAACGAGTTAATTTCACTCTGGGTCGCGAGACGCAACGACGATCAAATTGATTGGATTATTATAATTTTATTCTTTCATTTAAAGGCCATGTAAATATATCCACGTCACGACAAATTTTCGTGTCTTTCAGACGAAAATCTTTAACGAACGTTTTAACGTGAATCGATACGTCGATCGATCGACGGAGATATATTCGAGAGTTTTCAAACGCTATTTCGCCTGGTAATTTTATAAGGGTATAAGTATCATCGATATCGTATGAAATATATACACTCTCGTCTCGAGTTATTAGTATCACGAAAATTCGGTATTCATCTTACAAAGCGATACCTTTGACAGGCATTAATAGCCGATCGTGAGGAGATTGAAAGCGTTGTTAAATTATGATCAACGTTCTTTCCCCTCGAACGAGCACCCTTTCTTCTCGATTGTCGATTAAAGTGGTGTGGGAAGGAACTCTTCGAGAGTTGGGTAATTTTTTTTGAAGTCACGTGCTTTAAAATAATCAGACATATTCCATTTTAAACCATATCGGACCATTGTCGGGATATACTTGGTAAAGCACTTTTCATTTGTCGGATCTTATTATACAACCTTGCCGTATGATTTAATTTGACAGCTAATCAAATTTAAGAAGAAATATAAATGTAGTTACAGAAAATATAATTCATAAGCTTACGAAGGATAAATTCGTTAAAATTACATGATGTACGATTCATATGAGTACGAGTTCCACTTGATATTATAAAGTAAAAGATTAACACGTTAATTGCTACGTCGGTACTTCGTAGTAACTTTATTTCTGTATGTTCTAATACGTCTGTACAAATTAAAAGTCAACTTATTTAAATAGCAAAAAAATCTTTTTACCCAACTCTCTCTCAGCACGCATTCGTCAACGATCTCCGAGACCGTGTTGACGGAATATTATCGTCTTATCGTGTATCGCACAAACGAGTTTCGCGGACGGTTTTCGTAGATAGCGGTAGGGTGAAAGGAAGAAGGGGGTCTCTCCGTGGTAAAGATAACGTGGCTACGTTCGTTAATGCAAATTAGGGTTACCGTCTTTGCATCTTTTCTCTCTGTTTCTCTCTTTTATGTCACACGGTGAGTTCGATCGTCGGAAGTCGGAGGCGGGGGGGGGGCTTATCGCGATCGAGGACGGTTAATACGTCGTCGAACGTGGCGAGAGTCGAACTCGATGGTGGAACGTCATGAAAGCGAACGAGTACGCTCGACTAGAGAGAATAGAGAGACAGTGGCGCAGACAGTGTGGCCGAAGAGTGTGAGAGAGAGGGGGTGGTAAAGGGGGAGGAATGGGGTCCCGATGTATAGTCAGTTTCGAGGTACAAGGGTACACATCGGCAAGCCGAAAGTTCGCTCGGTGGAAACGGACGATAAAGCCGTCAATGACGAGCCATTCGACGGAAGTCTACCCGCTGAAAACGACGTTTCCGGTCGTGCCGTTTGTCTGATGCGAATTCCATCTTTCTCTCTGTCGCTTTCTCTCTTGCTTTTTTTTTTTATGAAAACATCGAGATACTAACGAACCGACTATTATTCGCGAAGAATATAATATTGGGGTTTTAATAGAATGATGTATAGAGTGGTCCACGAGAAGCGTGATCAGTTTAGATTATTTTGTTGTTAGTAGGTCCGATTGAAATTTTTTTTAATATAACATGGTTCAAAGGAAACTTTAAGATGATTACAGTACATTTTTTTTCTGCCCACAAAAATTAAAGATTTATCTATAAATAATTGGAGGTGACCATGAAAACTCTGAATTGGTGAACGAAAAATTCTGACAGCTCTTTTTGAACTATGTTATACTACACAATAATTTTTAGTCGCACTACAAGCAACAGAATAATTTAAGCAGATCACGGCTCGTGGAAAATATGATTTCTTTTATTTGAGTGTAATATTTGCAGGTAGAAACCCTAAATTGAGTAATAAATCGAAGCCCATGGTGATTTTAAGAATACCACGCGATTTAGACATTTTTTTAAAAGAATGACAGGCACCTAGCAATGACTCGTCGGCTTTTATTGTTTCAGGCATGCTATGCGTCAAAAAACCAGCGACGGTGGCTCGCGCGGAAGATGACGGGGTTAAGTAGATAAGGAAAAAAGAGAAAAAGGAAAAAAAGGGGAAGAAACGGGGAAGATTCGCTACGGGAAAAGGGAGAAGAAGAAAGGCTCGTCTTCCATAGAAGACATCAGGGACGAGAGAATCATCAGCGACCGATTCCGGAGCTGTGCACGATGCTCTGCTATCGCGGCCTTGTCTTTCTTTTTGCTGTCAACGTGCCAATCGGTGAGTAAAAATCATTATCGTCAACCGCGACACGTCACCTTAATCGTTCGTCTAACCGAAAGTTTCGATTCAAGACGCGACATACAGAAATCGTAATGACAAATTGACGTTTGACTATGATCACATTATCCCAGGTCACTGGTAATTTTAATTCTTTTACTCTCACCAAGTTACATGCAAGAGAAATTCTGACAGGAATATCGATGTCCGATGCATGTAAACTTACGTCACTGCTGTCTCGCTTCGATATAGGTATAAACTACCGTGATAATTTAATCTGCTTTCATATTTTCCTATTACTCGTTCGTACTTCTCATTTTGATTGCTGATCCTTCGAAATTTGTCTCGAGTAAAAAAGAGATAATTTGATATCTCGTTCAATTATTCATTTAATCGTTCGCGACATATCGTCGGTACATATATAAAAAAAATATTTCTCACTCTATTCCTCGTCCAAAACTTCTCTCTATTATTCTGACAAATACGAAAAATACGATTGAGCGAGAACGTCGAGAGAAACTGGACATTTTCAACGGAACGTGTTATACGTCGAATAGCGAGTTTAAATGTAGTGAATTTAGGAAAACGCGAGAGGTCAGGGAGCGGCCTTTGGCCGAGTCTCGAAGGGGTGATGGTGGGTGGATAGGAAAATCAGTCGCTTCTGCCAACGACGACGTCCGGAACAGACGGGATGCGCGGTGTTGGCGGAGATGCGCGATGCCAAAGCCGCGTTATACGATCCTGAGGAAATGGATTCGGTGTGTGTGTGTGTGTTTGTACCTATACCTACATAGTAAGAGAGAGAGGTACGATCCCTGGTCAACTTCTGCTCCTGATGTTTATTCGACGAAGTGGAGTCGGCGCGTCGCGAGTAGCGCTGCGCTTGTCGTTCGAATTAAATTGCCGCTCGCGGCCTCGAATGCATCCGCGCGACGATTTCCCACCGCCGAGAGTAGAACGACATCGTCTGCTTCTGATTCCAGCAAACGTCCTCTTCCACCGATCCATTTTCTGCTATTCCTTCTTAGAATTTCATTACGTTTACCAAGGAGACGCTCGATCTCTCGCCGTCTACCCTTGTTCCTATAATTGATCCTATTTCGTTTCTGATAACAATCCGATGATGTCGATTCAATAATAGTTTGATGAAATTATTCCTTTCATCGTTGAAACGGTATTGATGTATATTAACCACGATTTAATTAACACTTCGTTGCATATTTACTTTAAGTAGGAAATCGATACGTCATTTGTAATCTTCTTTAAAGCACCGTGCTGCTTTTGTTGGATTTTCCGTTTAGACCATCCATATCACCGACCCAACTATAGCCGGTCTCAAAGGACGGTGCTTAACGTATTAAATTCTTCAAGGGCGAATTATTTTTAATTTTGGAAGAAATTTATCGACTTCTCGCGTATTATTTTATTCATTTTCAATCGATAGTGAATAAAAAACTAAAAATATGTTGAAAGGGATGTAGACAATTTTTAAAAGTAATATTTACTTACGTATCTAGTCGTTGTTATTATAAATAAAAAAAATAAACAAACATATGTGCGTCGGTATCCTTAACCCTTTGCCTTACAATATCGTGTGAGACTCGTAGTACAAATTCCAAGACGTGTATAAAAAACACAACTCAAACCTATAGTTCAATTCTTCCAAGTTTATTTTTTTAACAGTTTTGACAAGCTTATGACTCATTTTTCTTGAAAATTCTAGCACTAATTTAATAGAGTGTCGAAATAAATCATAAGGCAAGGGGTTAAAGAGATTAACCGAACGTGAATCTTCGATAATCGTTTCTCTTCTTCGTCGCGCGTGGAAAGAAATGAAAGAGAAACGTTTCTGTAGCTGGACCAAGAAGGAAGAAGAAAAAGGGAACGAAGGAATTCGATCTCTTTGCCACGAGAGATAAGATTGTTTGTCCATAACGCGGTCGATCCGATTGTTCGACGCAAAGAACCCTTTCCCTTTTTCTTTCTCGACCAAACCACCTCCTCCTCTTTCTTTCTCCTTCTCCCTTATCTCAAAACAACGAGCCTTCCGGCTAAATTGCTTGGCTCGCGAGGTAAAACGTGATTAATCGTTCCTTTTCTTTTTCCTGTAACCCAACCATCGGGTTCCTATCTTCGTAATCTCTGTCGATAATCGGATAAATCTTTTTCATTCTTTCCATAGAGTACATTTAAAATGGCAGTCGTCGTTTCTCAGGGGCGTGATGAAGAGAAGGAGAGAGAGAAACGTCCTACTGTGAAAAAGAAAAAATTTTGATGTGTTGGTACGTTCGTCGTGGATACGCGTTCGTATATATTCTATCGATGAATGTGTGCTTCGACGTTCGTGTGTTAGGTATAGAAGGATCGCAGGCTCGTGACAGGAGGGCTCGAGTTCGATTTGATCGCATTGCATTGCGAGCCGAGAATGCGCGCGGCAGTGGCTGCCGGTGTGCCTTGTATCGGTCGTGGTGAGATTCGAAAGTAGATTGGGAAGAGCCGGGGCAAGCGTGCGGCAGACAGCCGAGGTAATACATACAATCTCCCTTGTTGTCTGGCATCGAGTTGCCCAAGAGAGAGAAAGAGAGATAGAGGGTGAGCTCTGAAAAGCGTGCCAGCCACCGGAAGTCTTATAAACAATCCCAAGAGCGACGGGGACCAGACTCCCTCTCTTTTCTCTTTTTCTTTCTTTCTCTCTTTTCCTCCCCTAAAGAGGATCAATGGAAAAACGAAATGCGTATAAACACAGGCGAGTACGTGTGCCGACGTGGTTACATCTAAACGCTTGAATTTTCAACGCGAGCCGATGAAATTCACGGATAAGCTAGAGTGAGGAAACGTTTTCTATCTTCCTCTTCTTCTTCTTCTCTCTTTGTAACGCGTTTTAGAACTTACGTGGTATACTCGTGATAGGGGTTTGTCGCGAGGTACGATCGAAGAAAAGCTCCTTTGCCGAGCGTGACTACAATGGTCAAGCAAAGTAGGTACCTAAGTCCTTTTCTGTAGGATCCGCGACAAAGCGGCTAGGATTTATTTCCGCGAATTTCGAGTTTCACGAGAGAGAGGCCGGAAGATTTTCGATAAGAATTTCTCAATCGATTTATTTACACGATTTTCATTTTCCGGACAATAATTTCTTCGAGGATTTTTTTTTTAAGATTGTAATTCGGAAAGATGAAATTCTTTTCCAGGAGTCGCCCTACCTCTTTCCCCATTGCTATGTATGGTGGCGCGGACAGGTTGCTTGCATTATGCATCGAGTTATAATGCGACTCTCTCGGAGAGAAGATTTGTGCATTTCTTTCGTTCTCCCTTTTTTCCTTCCCAACACCACAATCTCGACGTTCTTTCCTTTTTTTCTACAATTCGTAATAATCATTTCTTTACACTCTCGACCGAGTGACGATCGAGTTCTCTCTCTCTCTTTCATCTCGAGGATACTCTTTTTACAAGTTACATTAAAGCACGGCCTGCTCGAGTTCCTACCAAGCAACCCACCCACCTACCTACCAAGTCGTTTTATTCCTTTTCTTTTAGCAGAGTTTGCGGAAAAGATCCGTGCCGGAGCTTAAACGGTTTTCTCACGCTGTATTTACAGAGATGAGCGATCTTTCATCGGACAAGGGCTCGAGGATGGGGTCGAGTTCCCCTGGTGTGGTGCAAGGAAATGAGGTTCTAACGGTTAGGAGAGAGAAAAAGAGAGAGAGGATAAGGCACGGAATAATAAGTGTATAGAGACGTTATTGCTTTCCCTTTAACGACGAATCACGATCGTATTTCAGCCTCCCTACGTCTCCCTGCTTCGTCGATTTTATTTTTTTTAATCCTCGATTTATCCATTCAGTTTGTTCTTTTCTGAAACCAGACAACGAGTTCGATTAAATTCCAGTATCCGTAAATCGTAAGAAATATTAACTTGAACGAGAATATTTAATAGACGGAATTTCTCGAAGAAAAGAAAGACTAACCTTTCTCTCGAAAGAATTTTAAAAGATCCTCCCTCCCTCCTATTAAAAAGTATTAACGACGAGTTACTTGTTTAAACCGTCCAGCGGAATCTAGCATTCATGAAAGTCGACTCGCAAATGCGACCACGCTAAAATTTAACATTTATATACGGCACGACGAAAATATACGGAACCTTGTACGCGAGATACGTGTGTATATTTAAACGGTCTCGTATATCTCTAGGAATAATGCTTTGCTTGTGAAATAATTGAAAGTAATACCCATCTGTTCGGGTTTTTTCAAAGAGCGTAGATATATCAAAGTGCGTGAGTCGATTTAAAAAGAAATATGCTCGAACGTGTTTATATCATAAATCGATAGCTTATCTTCACCAAAATCTCTTGAAAAATCTTTGTGAATAGTTGAAAGAAGGGAGAGAGAGAGATGCTGCGTGCCGCGCGTAAAAATGCGATTCGCGGAAGGAAGGACACGAGCGTGCTCGCGCTTGACGAGAGGAGTATAAAGTAACGCGAAACAGTGCTGCATTATTCACGGCATGAATTATTGATGAGAGCCGCGTAAAATATGAACGCCGCGGAGTCGTTATCAACGCCGGCGCAGCTTCCGTGAAGAGCACGTTGGCTACAACAAGAATGACGACGATGACGACATGGACGACGACTCGATTCGGCTTGGTTACAACCACGTGGTCTCCTTTTCACGAACTATCCCTATTTTGTGAGAGAGTTCGAGCGAGTAACGCGTTGGAATAAGGACAGGTGACAGGTCGCGTATCGTGTCACTCGTTTGTAAATAAATCGAAGTTTTCTTACGTTTCTTGAACGATACTAAGGATCATGGCTTGTGGAAAATATCTTCTATGGGTACGCGTAACTTTGAAGTCAGATATGTGTGGTGACTCAAATTAATATTCGGACACTCTATAAAGCAAGATGACTTTTTTTATAATTGAATCAAATAATTTGGTATTGGTATGGTGGATATCCTTTTTTTATTGTAAGAAAGAAATGAATCGAAATTTTTTAAATTACAGAGAAAATAAAATAGACATGCTACTAACTTTTTTAAGTTAGGTTAATTTAAGTGAGGCTCTCAATAAATTTGCTACAGCTATACAAGGGAATACGTACTATGTATTATAATAAATTTATATAAAAAATATATACAGAAAAAGAAAACCTTTTTTTTTTTGTTATTAAAAAACCAAGAAGAGGCGCCAAAAAAATAGTTTGGCTTTGTATCGTATGTACTGTTACACCGGCCCTGCTAAAACCTTCCAAACTCGACAAGGTTCTATCGTTCTTTGAACGAACAAACAAAGGAAGAAATACTTGAAATCTAGATACAAAATCAAAGAGGAAGCACGCAAAGACACGCGAGGGGTAACGTCTGGGAGATATGTACATACGACGGTCGAGGTTCGATTCGATAAAAGTACCGATGAATAATGCATAGACGATTTGTTCGGCTGTTACGTAATGCGCCCAAGACGTATGTTTAGCCGAGCGATCGTCCTTTCTCCACTCGCCCACATCGAGAATCTCGAACTGTCTCCCGAACGAAGAAATTCTCTGGGAATTCCGGCTTCCGCCGTTGGATAGAGAGAAAGCGAGGGTGGATGGGACCAACCTACCACCTTCTTGCTTGCTTTCTACCCTCTCCTCCCCTTCCGTTCTTCCACCGATACAACGAGTCAACGTTCCGTGTCAAATTAGAGAAAAAAGCAGCGGCGTATGGTCCTCGAGGGAGGCGTGTGCACCGAGCTGGCTTCTACGCGAAGCACGCTGCAATTCTGTAAGAGACTTAAGACATCCTGCTAGTATGGACACAGCCAGAGAGAACTAGAGGGAGATAGAGACGGTAATTCAAGTTCATACGGAACGATTGCTTGTCAGGGATCGATATCGGGATTCCCACGAGACTGGAACCTGCCGATCGGACGAGTACCGTAGCGTCGATTACTCTACTATTATAGTGCTATTCCTCGTTAATATTATCTTCTTCTCGGTATCACTTCCTACCGTGACACTTCACGTCCAACGTAGTACAGTAATTTCTAGGATTTCTGAGGTTCACATTTTTAAGGGAAAGGGTTTAAGCGTAATGCAATCTCGTTTTACGAAAGTCTGTTTTTAGGGTGTGAGGTTGGTTTCGGGGGGTCGTAGAGATAACTGGACTGGTAGACCGTCTGACGTGACACGGGAAATGATGGCTGGACAGGCGGGTAGAATCATCGGATTCGACATAGGAAGTTCTCTCTATCTTTCTCTCTCTTTCTCTCTTGTTTGCTCGCACCCAATCAACTTGAACCTTTCGCTCTCTTTCCGCTCGAGCACCGGCGTACGTTGCAATCGCGTTGCCCTGCCTACGTGGTCGAGTGTGGATTCCTCCTTTTTGGCTTCTAGCGAGAACGAATCCCATCGGCATTCTACCGGGTCCATTTTATTTTCTTCTTATTTCAATCGAGTTCTCTTTTTCCTCGTGAACGAATCAGTGAAGAGAATAGAAAACATCAACATCAATTATAATATACAAAGAACGAGTACTTCCTTTTATTGTTCTAAATAAAAAAATTCAAGAAACGGGAGAAAGGACGTTTGTTTTTTCGTTAAATTCTCTTTCTCATTTTCTTTACGCGATTCCCCGGCGAGTCGCGTTTGTCTCGAAAAAGGACACGGACGCGTTCGAGCAATTTCAATGACCATTCGTCGCAGTCAAGCGCTAATTTGAAACTCACCTACATTTCCACCATTCTCTAGAGAGAGAATACCTTTCTTGTACTCTCGCTTCAAAAAGGAAGCTTGCTTAAGATCTTTCCTTCTACGATCCACGATATTTTATCAAAATTTCAATAATTTTCGATCGAAAAAGTCTACTTGACACGATGAGAGCCAACTAGAGACTTCGGGCATCTTGGAATAGCCGTCGAAAAAAGAGGTTGAGCCGAGCAACTACCCCCCTTTTAAAGAGCACATCATGTAAATGAATATAATGGAATGCAAATTGGAATTCGTTTACTGGAAAGGAATATCCGCGTTGCCCGGAGCAATGCGGTACGTGGTTAACTGGCGAAAAATTTATAGATTTTATTCGTTTTACTCCATTTTTTTCTTATTAGTATTATTATTATCATTGCTACTCGCTTCTAAAAATTCTGTTACGATATCCAACGATCTTTTCTCTCTCTCTCTAATTCTTCACGTAAATCTAATCACCGAGAAGACACTTCAGTTTTCGATATCCAATAAGAAAGAGGATTTCCCGAAAGAGAAACACGAAAACGATTGCTCGAGTTCATAATCGCGGGGAATTAATGTTCTCGCTCGGTGGAGAGAGAAAAAGAGAGAAAGAGAGAGTAGGGCGACGCGCAATGCGGATCGCGGTCGAATCCACGCCGAGAGAAATATTAGCGATAAAACATCGCCGGCCATTAATCTGTAACGAAATACCATCGAACGGACAATGCAATCGCGAGGTGGTAGAGGGTTGGAGAGGTGGAAAATGGGTGGCAGCAATTAACTTCTCCGCGTTGATAGAGAGTCCCGGTATCTCCGTGGTTATTTCAGAAAATATTCCCGCGCGGTTTCTTTCGTTAAAGTGTATAAAAAAAAAAATGGATGAGGGAGTGAAAGAAAATCAACGGGACGTTAACCTCTTTAACGAACTTTTTTCCACTTGCCGTTAATTTATATTTTTCACGTGTTCATATATTTATAGAGCCATTACCTTTTACTCGTTAATTTGGAATGCAAACTTTGGCAAACGCGTTTAGTATTATATACAGTGGCAACCAGTAACATAAAACCACCCTTTGAAATGGAATAATTTTGTGAATAAGTGATTTGTAGTTTTTGTAAAGAGAATAAAAAGATTAGTTTACTATATATGGTATTTTTGTTGTATTGAAAAAATCAAAATCTTCGAAATTGCAGCAAAAATATAAAAAGTTATTTTTTCGACTTTTTTATCTGAGCTTATAATAAAAATGTGAAAAATACTTCTTATATATATCTATATAAATTGTGCTTCCTAATGCAAGAAAGAGAAATGAAAAAAAAGTATCGTACCTCAGCGCGTAACGCGTTCGTAACTTTAATCGTAGGGCATTAACGTGGGCTTGTTCAACGAGCAAGCGAGTAGCTTGCAATCGTCTTAACTACCTCCTCGTGGCAATTACAATGACTGAGAAAAAGTAGCCGAGTGATGAAGACGATTTTTTTTTTTAAACAACGCGATCTCGTACTTCTTTGTATCTCGGTTCGCTCTTTCACCGGAGTCACTTGTTTTCATGCGATAAAACCTCGCGACATTTGACGAGGTAGGTAAATAAATGGAAAATATACTTTAAGCGTTTCGATCGTCATTGTATTCGCTCGAAGTCGACTCGGTTATTGAGTTGTATCACTTACTTCGACTTCAGCCTTTCATTTTACAAGACTCGTAAGACTCCGTAAGCATTGGAATTGAAATAAACTTGACTCTGCCTTAATACGGATAACTTTCGTTTTGACAATTACTCCGTACACTTTCCGTAGTTTCGGAACAAAAGGTTAACTAAGGTTAACTAAGACATCGAGGGGGCGCAAACGTTGAGTAACTCCCGTGGATTGGCGGGTATTTCGAAGGAGTACTCGACTACGGCACTCCATCGTAATAATTGTCGCTTGGAGCGTGAAGGGCAGGAGGAGGTAAAAGGAAAGACGTTTACGAGCTTCGGTTGACCGTCGTGTAAGTGAGTCAAGCGTAGAAGGGTCGCGCGTGGGTCAAGAGAGGGCTGGCTCGTGTTCCGACTAAGGCTGCCCGAATAACGCGTCATCCTCTACCGTTTCCCACGAGGATACTCTCCCTAGAAGGAAGAAGAGTAGCATGCGCTACTCGTTGATCGCTTTCGATCGTCCTCCTTCGCATCTTCCGCTTTTCTTGCATCTTCTCTCTGTCTCGAGTACCGAATGTCAAAGGACGGTGGTATTCGATTTTCTCGATATTTTCCAAAGGTTTTCTTTTTTCCCTTCTTTTCTTTATAGAGACGCGTGTAAGAGAGACGTGAGAAAACGTCGTAAGATTTTATCGTACGATACCCTTCCTTCTATTTTTTCTTCTTCTTTTTTCAGAAATATTTCTCTCTCCTGGTAATAATGAATACCAGGCGGCATCTGCACCGATCAGCTTTAACTCCCCTTCAAACGTTTCCCTCTCTCTCGAATACTTCCCTCTTGGGAGTACTTCTTCGCTGCCATCGAGAAAACAAACTCTATTCTCTCTCTTTCTCTCGCTCGTGCGCTCGTGAATGACACGTACGAAATGAGGAAGGGGTGGAGCTAAGAGGAGGGAACATTCGCATTATTTTCTATGTCCTCTTACTCGCTCTCTCGTGCATAGAGGAGGAGAACGTTGGATGAAGAGTGTCAGGGTAAATCAAACTTGATTTTCTTTCCTTCTCTTCTTATTTCTTTTCCCTTGTATTATGTACTTTACGAAATTGCCGATAGAATCGAAGAAAATAACGTTCCTACGGTGACGAATCGTTGTCCAGATCGAACGAATATTACGTTGTTCTTTACAATCGTGATATTTGTTATTGAGAAGATGAGAGGGAAGTATAGTGTTGTATTTTTTTCTTTTCGTGTTTTATGTTCAATTTTATGGAATGAAAAAATCTCTTTTTCTCTCATCCTATTATTCTGCCTCCTCTTCCCCCTTCTATGTGCTTACGTCCCTCTATTCTATGTATTATAATTTTATTTTCAATTTTTTTTTGCTAGTTATAGCCCATAGATGTAATAAAAATCCATTCATTCATTCATTCTACGAGAGCAGGTATATATTAAATTATATTTAGAGCAAAGGGTACATTCCTGCCTAATAGGAATGTACGAAAGGATGTACGAAAGGAATGTACGAATGTACGAATGTACGAAAGGAACATCACGTTGTCCTTTATCATCGAGATGTTTTTTAATGAAAAGGCTAGAGAAAAGCATCGTGTTAATTTTTTTCTTTCCATGTTTTATGTTTAATTTGATATACTGAAAAATTTGGTAAGCACAGATTTCCTATTCGCAATCTCTCTTCTACCAGAGCAAGAGTATATTCCTGCTTAACAGGATCGTCATCTTGAAGGATCAACTCCGGCACTGTTTCCAAGAAGAATTTCCCGGTGTTCTCTCCAGTTGTAACCCAACTACTTTTCTCTCTAGGGTACGTTTCCGCTCCCTCTTAGAAACAAACTCTTCTTTCAGGAGCGGCACGTACGTTAAGGGTGGTAGAAAAGGGTGAGAAGAACCGAGAGAAAGAGAGAGAAAGGTTATCTCGCAGTGTTCGTACTCGCCTCGTGAAACTTCCCAGTCACTCGCAGTACTTCGGCATATGCTCAAACAAATTTGATAGATTCCAACAGAAAAATCTGTCGTGACAAATCACGAAACCTTTTTCCGTTAGGAAATTTTTTCGAAATTTCCTCTACAGGGAATAAAGATCGAACGGGAACTTTCAATTTTTCCGATCGACGGATCCGATTCGTCGAAAGAATTCGAGCGAACGATCCGCCCTCCACCGTTTTGTTCGATCTTTTCCGAAGCCGGCCTCGAACGAACAAGTATGCGGGCTTAGGCCGCTCGTGCTTGGAAATAGTGAGCGAGGTATTTCGAAATCAAATCGCAACGGTACGTGAGCTTGCTGCGGAACAAAAGGGTCAGGAACAGTTGATTGGTCGTTTCGTCTTTCTTGTCATTCGAGATACCGCGTGACAGATCTGGCCAACCAATCTGTTTCACAATACGACATTCCGCATCGCGTTGTAAAAGCGCACGGTCCGATAGAAAATTCTGCTGTTTCTCTCTCTCTGTTTTTCCTTTATTTTTTCCTTCTCTCTCACTCCCTCTTCCACGCTTCTCCACGGACTTCACGTTGTTCTACGATTAATCAGCTTGACAGCCACGAACCCCACACTCCAGTCAACGTAATGATACAAAGGCGAGCGTTTAGATTCGCGATAAGACCACGGATGAATCTACGACGTATTATCATTTTAGGGGAGGTCGTACGCGTGCCGTTCTACGTGCTCACACACACACACCTGACCTCCATTCTCACCAATAGATTTTAATGCTTTCGCTCGGTCGCTAAAACGTCAACATCAAATTGCGGTTACGTTTCGATTTTTATATTAAAAATAGAATTAATATCCGAGCGTATACGCGTGTTTGCCAATTGGCAATTTTCAATGCATTTACGACGTAGTCAAGCGTCATGAATCGTCCGGATAACGAGTCAACGACACGTGACATTTTTTTTTTGTTTTTATGTCTGCTGTTTTTTTATCACAATGCTCGGGCAAATGCATTCGTTCTCGATTGATACGCTTTCATTTACCTATCCCTATTAAATAAATCTGTTTATGAAACGGAAATATCGAAACGAACGGTTTTACAACGACACTCGAGAATTAACTCTCTTTTTTTTTTGGAGTTTTGTAAGCTGTATAACGAGGATATCTAGTCCAAATTTGTCGAGTCTCGACCGATATATCATTTATCAATTCGGACAAACGGGTACACGAAGACGAGATGATGTCAAATGAGAGATGTATCTAATATAAAGCGAAAGGTTTCGCGCGACTTGAATTAGAATTTAACGACGTCCTGGGATAATAAAGGGAATAAATGTTTCGATCGATCGATCGATCGTGTAAGAGAGAGGGAGGTACTATCGGCTGTTGGATAACGAAGAATGGATGCAGGAGCGAAATAAATATAAATTTGTCCCGAGAGAGTATTCGCGGCAAATCCATTTATCAACATTCTCTCTCTCTCCCTTTGTTTTTTTCTTTTTTTTCCTTTCTCTCTCCCATCTATGCGCCGATAGACGGGAACAGGATAGCTAGCGACTTAAATATAATAGCACGACCAGCAGGAGAAGACAAACCGCGTCTCGAAGCAATAACGTAAAGGCGCATTTTAAGGTACACGATGGAGAACACTCGTAGAATGGAGCTCACGACCCAGTTACTTTATCTTCTTCCCTTTTCCGGAAGCCGAGAAAATGAAGTTCGGTCGTTGGGTGGTGAGGGGGTCGCACGCGAGCGTTTAAACGGTGCAACAATGGCACGGCCGAACATATTCACCCGTCGCCCGTATAAATAACGCGTTCTATTGCGTACGTTCGATGGAACTATACGACTTTTGCGAGTGAACGATCGATCCTCTCGATTAATACGACTTTTTATTTTAGAATAAATGAACGGATGAACAAAAAAAGGAAGAAGGGTTAGATTTCTTCGATTTTTTTTTTTATAAAAACGCTCGATGAAAAAGAACGACAGAGAGTAAAAATCGACTTTTACGAGCGAACAATCAATCCTCTCGATTAATACGACTTTTTATTTTAGAATAAATGAATGAATGAAAGAGAGGAGGGGGTAGGATTTCTTCGATTTTTTTATAAAAACACTCGGTGAAAAAGAGAGGAAGAAAGATAAAGAGAGAGAGAGAGTAAAAATAGGTTGATTTATGAACTCAAACGAGAATTGCCAACCGAAATTGAGGAGGGTATAAAAAAAGAGATATCGCTAGCTCCTGAAATAAGTATCCTATAAATATGTAATAACGCAGTTCATTAACAAGGGAATATTTAATAAAGGATAGCATTAAAAAGGAACTGTAAGATTAAATCGACTTCGCGACGGAGAAACGTCTCGAAGGAACTTTTGACAGTTATAATCGAATTCGTCGACGTTTCATCTTTCGTGTTATTTTTTGAACGAATCGTTGCTATGGAATTGTATAAAAAAAAAAGCTTCATCACGCTTGTATATCTCACAGGATATTTTTCTTCTTCGTAACGGCTATACGTACTTACGAAAATAGTCGACCGTGAGGCAGTTAATTACAAGATTGCACCTCCTTAAATCTGGATCGCGCGAAGGTGTACAAAACTAGTCTGCTTTGCAACGAGCACGAAAGCGCATTCTTAGTAGCGAGTATACCGAGCTGAATGGCAGCCGGGAACGTGCACGTTACACAGTCAGTCCTTTTGGTTGCGAGGAATTTAAATTGGGGAAATCGAGTCCTACTTAACGTGCCACGAATATAACAACAGATTTTTATACAATGCTTGTAATTATAATCGCATGTCCTTGCACTTGTTTTTTTTTTAGCACAATTTTTACCTTCGTTCAACGAGCGACAGAAAAATTGAGTGTAGTACCTTGATACCATTAATTTAAAGCTCTCCCACGATATATTTCGTTCGATCGAGAATAAAAATATGGCTCGAGTAGAAAGAAGTAGGTGGGTAGGTAAGTACGTACGTACGACTTGGCTCGATATAAACGCAATAGTATATATGTCTCTAACGAGAGATTTAGTAAGGCAAGTTCACGATGTAATGGTCGAAACGCTTAAAAGCCCGATATCCGTAGGTGGGTAGGCAAAACTATGCGGCAATAAACGCGAAAGCGCATTCTTGGTTAAGGTCTTGACGTTGAACGGTCGTAGTTTGGTAAAGCGGCTCGGCTCCTTTATCTTCTTCTTGTAGGTTGACACGTTAAGGATGAACTCTCCCTCGTCTTCCATTTGCACTCTTCCTTTCCCTCCTATTGCTCACCATATTTCCCACAAAATTGCGAAGAAAATCAAACATTATTCTCACCTTCGTATCTCCATTTTGTTCTCTCTATTTCGAGAACGGTACATTTAGTAGTAGGAAGCTAATAGCGTTAGCAATTAGACGTTTCCCCGTGCGACGAATTATCCAAATTGATCGCAACGGTAATTATCAAGATGGGAGAAGAGAGAAAGATAGATAGAAGATAAAGAGAGAAAGAGAAATCGAGTGAAAGTTATCTGTAAAATAAAAAAAAAAAAAAGGGTCGAGAAGAGTACACTGTCGTCGGGAATGTAAAGAAGCAGCCCCGGTAGATGCACCCGTAAGATATTCCATGCGAGGTACGGGCTCGAGCAACTTCCTTATCCGGGGCACCGCGTTGGACGAGAAAGAAATCTTTAAAGCGCACTTTGATTCATAGGTGTCCTCCCTGCCGTTGAGGGACAGAACGTGACCTCGCATTAAGTGTTCTATAAAATATTGCGTCCATGTAAATACCCTCGTAAAATTCCAACGACAATGTTGCTCGCAACCTATCCCTCCTCTCTATCTCTCATGCCTATCGCACCATCTCCTGAAACATGTTTTCGTAGGCGTGCTTTTGGACGAGGTATCGGAAAAATCGTCGAAAATTGCTAGAGAAGATTTTTTTTAATCTCTTTTTTTTAAAGAGTCCACGCGACAATATTCGGGAACACGGCAGCGTGCCGGCGAGGCGCGACAATTTATATCCGACGTCTGCCTTTATATTCAAATTTAAGCGGTACCGGCTTTATGGCTCGACGTTAGCCGGGAAACGTAATCTTTTTCTACGTGTACATGGTATATAAGTATATATGTATAATACTCGGTCACGTAAGCTCGAGCGAATTAAAATTCTTCAACTAATTTTGCCCGGTTCTCTCTTTCTTTCGGAATTTTACCGTACATCGAGTATTGACGTGATACTCGCATGAAATTGTAAATGAGAGACCGAAAAAAGTGTAATGATTTCCATAGAAGAAACGATGATAATATTTTAACGATCCATTTTTATTTTTGTGTTCCAGTGACAGGGCTAGAGCCAGAATTCCTTTACCCCCTGGAGAACGTAACGATTCCGCAGGGTCGAGACGCTACCTTCACTTGCGTGGTGAACAACCTCGGTGGATACCGGGTGAGTCCTTCCTCCTCCACGAGCGGAGATCACTCTGGCGGCGCCAAGGGCCGGGTAACTATTTTACCATTAACCTGTGTCCGCCTGTAATGGACCTACTACCTTATATATCTCTCTCTCTACTATATCTCCTACTACTACTATTTACCACTCTGCTGTCATCATCACCACTACCACCACTACTACCCTACTATCGCCGTCACCACCAGCACTATCACTATTATTACTTAACCGCTGCACCACCGTACTACCACGCGCGCGTGCCTGCACCTCTCACAGCACTGCATTTAACTGCACTACCGCCCAGCTATGAAAAAGAAAACCACAGCAGCAGCCGCCAGCAGCATCACCGGCAGCCACCTCTGTGTACGACGTCCCTCCTCTTACCCTCCTTCGATCCTCCTCCCTCTTTGCTTCTCAACCCCTTTTCCGGAGACCACGCCGAGGAGAGGGTGCCACTCCCGATCCACGCGACCAAACTCTCGCGCGCTCGCAAATTAAACTTTCCGACTCGTTACGCGCTCTGTTTCTTTTCCCTCTTCTTTCCTTCGTATACACCGAAGAAGAAATAATGGTACTCTTTCACTTCTTTCCAATTACCCTTTCCATGTATGCTTTGTGTTAGTCCATTGTATTCTCGACGAAATTCTTCTTCTTCTTCTTTCATCGTTTTTACGAATCAATTACGAGTACTCGCGTTCGCGTTAATTTGTCTCGCTCTTCTTTTCATAAAAGATTCGATCGTGATTCCTTCTTCTCGCATTCTCATCCCCCTTGTCTTCTCTCTTGAAAGCACTTAACATTCTTAAAAGGGTATAAGCGAACGTCCGAACTGTCGAGTCCCGTTCATTGTATTCTTTCTTTAATACCACTCTGTCCTGATAGTAACGAGTATTGAATATACGGAAAAATCGTCTTAACCCTTTGCACTTGGATTATATTATTTTAGTTCAAATTATATATTAATCGTTCCGAGTATGAAACAAACGTGTTGCTAAATTATTAATTCTTATACCGTAATTAAAAAAATATTGGTTATACCTCTTAGGATGTCTGATGTCTAATAGATTGCTTTCTACGAAACTTAAATATAACTCTTATTTTGGATCTCTGGTCATACTCGACATCAAGTAGGGGAGACCAGGGCTAAAAGTCCCACGAAAAGTCGCCTTTCGATAGGATGGCTGGTTGGAAAGATACAGCAGTTTTAAGCTCGAAAACGACCCATACTCCGACACTTCAAAAATTTATTTCTCATCACTCCGCAACGATATCGAAAAACGGACAACGGGACATTATTCTGCATGCTTTCTTCTTTCTAAATCTTGATGCATACATCAGGATTTTTGTCAAAAAATCGATGCATCTCGAATGTGCCCGATCAAATACTCGTTCGAAAGAGGAAAGTCTCTAATTTACGAATATGCAAGTCGCGTTTCGATAGGATGGCTGGTTGGAAAGATACAGCAGTTTTAAGCTTGAAAACGACCCATACTCCGACACTTCAAAAATTTATTTCTCATCACTCCGCAACGATATCGAAAAACGGACAACGGGACATTATTCTGCATGCTTTTATCTTTCAAATGAGCCATTAAACATTGAAATCGGCGGTGGTGACCATTTTGGCAAAAATCATGATGTATACATCAGGAAAAATTTCCATGTATTGCTAAGAAGTTGAACTTTATGATGGTCACCAAAAAATTCGAAAATATAAGCTATAGAAATCTGTAGAAACAAAAAATCTAAAATTGGGACAACTAGCCCCGGTCTCCCCTACGAAGGGTTAAATCATCGTCCATCCGATTCACCTGTCCATTCTTTCTCTCGAGCCTCCCACGATCCCTTCCCACGTCTGTGAATATATTTAATGGAAGTACAAGTCTAGCATATTGATGAGTTTAGATTGTAAAGTAGGAAGTAACGTGGCGGATACACCTCGCCGACGAAACAGCCCGAAAGCGACAACGACGACGTTGAAACGATGAATTACATTTCACGAACTTACGTAATTTCGCGAACCATCGTGGTGGAGAAGCTAAACGAAATCGAAATTCGAGTCGACACTCGCACTTGATACGGTACGTGTGGGGATATATACGTATAATCGATGCTCGTTCGCGCGGGAAATACAAAAGTAGACGTTTTCGGACGATTAAATCGCAACGTTGCCGAGTATACTCGTGTAAAATTGGATACAAAGAAATTTCAAATTTTCCTTCCTTTATTTTTCTATATTTCTATAACGTATCTCCCACGGGACATTTCAAACGAGCGGCTTAGTAACGCGAGGAGAGCGTTTGATTTTAATCAAGCTCTCACAATGTTGGTAGTTTATAACTCGTAGGAAAAGCGATTACTTCCGGTAATACTCCCAAGCTCGAACTTTCTCCATGCCAGAGAGAGAACCAAGGGCGTATATACACTCGAATTCGATTCTTCTTCTACCAGTTCGAAGTCGCACTCGTTAGCGAGGCTCGCCGATAATGAGACTGAATTGATTACAACGATCCTTAGCTCTCTCTCTCTCTCTTTCTCTATTTCGCCTACCGAATTCGAGCCGATTGGAAACTCGCTTCGATTAACGTCCGTCTAGCCTCCCGCGTTACACTTCTTTCGCCTGGTTCGACGTCGTCGTTTACATCGATTCCGATTAAATCGAAACGAACTAGAGAGAGAGAGAGAGAATGACTCTATCCCGTTCACGTCTCTCCCCGTCCAATAAACGACGAAGGATTCCGCGAATTTGACCTACGTAAGAATTAGGCTAATTTTCTTTCATCGATTTTCCAATCTCCATGTTAACGGCCCACTCGATTAATTATTATTATTCTTTGGTGATGTTTCAATCGTCATATCGTTACGAAGCCGCTCGTATGTCACTGGTGAAACACGTGGGAAATAAAAAGAAAGAAACTAATTAAAGGCTCGCTCCCACGCGCCCTTATAAAAAAAAGAAAAGCTTGTTAGCGTTAAAAATGTTCTGCCGTTAATAAGCATAATTGCTTCGCCGGACGACGATCGCGAGGGAGTAGGTTGGTCGGTCGGTCGAATAGGTAGGTACTTTGCCGCTCGCCACGGTAGTCCCAATGATTTTAGTTATTTTTTAACGAGTTCGATGTTGAAATAAAAGAAGTATATAAATTATCGATGAGACGATGTTGCCTTTTGTTTTTAGAATATCTATATTTTATGACTTTATACCGTTTGATCGAGTCTCCCTCCCAAAATATAAATTCGAGAAAGGTACGTCGAATAGTTTTTTTATTCCACGTTTCTATGGGCACGTAGGAAAATTTCGAAAAGAGTCTCGAACCTTGAATAACCCCTTCTGATTCCCTCATGATAAAAAAAAACGGAAAGACTAATTTCCTTCTTGCATTCATACCGAATAACGAAAGACAAACACACGCGTGTTCGTTCCGTTCGGCAGCAACGATCGTCGCACCCCCGGTTTTCAAACTTTCGAATTCTATCAATTCACGAGGCCGATCTGGAAACTCGCCTGCGTCCTAGTTTAAGCAAGCACGATCGAGAGGAATTTTCTGTCCGCGTTTTCCGCGCTCGTACGGAAATTAATTAAAATAAATTACTTGTAATAATGCGTATATCATATAGCTTTCTGGCTTTTTCCAGCTTTCACGCTTACGTATAGTAACCGGTGGATGATGGAGGTGATCCTGCCTGTAGTCGTAGCCATCGTAATATATATTATCTATATAGGGTGGTCCACGAAGCGTGATCAGCTTAGATTATTCTGTTGCTAGTGGTTCGATTGAAAATTGTTTTGTAGTATAATATGGTTGAAAGAGAGCTTTCAGATTATTATAGTAAGTTTTTTCAGTTTTCATGGTCACCTACAATTTTTTATAACTACATATCCAATTTTGTTTATATTTATCTTGTAGCAGATATTGAGACGAATTAGGCAAGTATCGTAACAAATTTTTTTAATAAAAAAAGTCGAAAAGAATCATAAACAAATTTACTATAATCATCTTTAAGATCCTTTTGAATCATGTTATACTAACAAAAAAAATGTTCAATCGAATCACTAGCATCAGAATAATCTAAGCTGATCATGCTTCCTGAACCACCCGGTACATATACATCCCTAAATTTATAATGCGATCGAAATATCTCGTAAACAAATATTTATAGCACCCGTAGTTGTGGTAGTAAATTATCGATCGGGCATATTGTTTTACTACTAGCGTAAAACCTACCGTAACGAATGCAACCGATAATTTATTTCTTTTTCAAATATATCCGGCCGAGCTTAATAATTATAATAAATAAACGTCGCGTAGAACGGAATCTTGACTTTAAAACGATCTTTGTTTCGTAACTCTACGACTCTTGGTTTCGAAGATATACCCTTCGAAAGATAGGATTACCGTATATGGTATTTAAATCAACAAAATGATGTAGGTCAATGGATCGCCGTTTTGTAAACACAATCGATTCCAAGAATTTATATCGGTCAGTGTACGTATTACGAAATAACCAGTAGATAGGCTTGGGTAAACACTCTCACGCACAAAAACCCTTGGCCATCGAAGCGAGTGAGTTTTTTAACCCGTACCTCTACGAGCCAAGCCAATTCCAAGAATTTATGTAGGTGAGCAACGCGCCATATAAGGAAGAATTTTTTCCTCTATCTTTATACCCTGTGTTTATTCATCGAAAACAGGTGTTCCTTTAGGATTTATATAGGTCAATAGGTTAGCGTATCCTTTATACAAGGTGATCGTTTCGAAAATGATTTTTTTCTAAAATTTTGAAGCTTTAACACCGAATCGTTCCTTTCAAACGTTCTCTCCCGAGTATAAGCGCTATTAACCTCGTACACGTATTTATCGTAATAATTTCTCAATATTTTATTGTCACGGAAACAAATCCGAGGAATATTATGAAATTTGATCGTACTTCGTGTTATAAAGCGTGCAAAACAATTATCCTGTTATCGTTTTATCATATACCGGGTGTTCTTTTCGAAAAGAATATTTTTCAGGAGCCACGACGATTAAGGCATGTCGCGATATGCATGAGTACGGGGTATAAGATCGGAGAAACGAAGTTGCATGAGCATGTTTTCTTTTCAATTAAGCATTCACCTAGATAGATAAGAGAATCAGGCTGAAACTTTACGAGATATTAATTAGAATCCTTAGCGAAGATTAGACGTAATATTATCGAAATCGTCCGAAGATTTCTCTTCAATTCCGCTAAATTTCAACGACGGTGTTTCGATCTTTCGAAGTTAAAAATGACAAAGACACACGTTCGCCGTTTAATCGAGCGATTTCGCGGGCGTTAGAGGCAAAAGAGAGTGCGTTTCGATGTACCGCCGAGTGGTCGACTATAAATCCTAACATTTAAAGTCGGCATTCGGGGAAAAGGATCGGGGCTGGACCGAAAAAGGAAGAATAAAAGTGGGAAGAAGATATTCGAAAAGGAGGAGAAAAGGTTGTGTATAGGTTGGAGAAGGTACTTCCGGTCGAGGCATGAACCGTGAAGGTGGACAAAGCGAAAAGTTTGGTGAATATATATATATATATATGCGTATGTAGATAAAAGAGGGATGGAAAAAAGATAGAGAGAGAGTTGAAAAATAGAAAAAAGAAGAGATTTTAGAATACATTCCCTATATACAAGGTGTCCCATTTAATCGAGTCCCATAAAATTAATGAAAAGATCATTATTGAAGATAATATAAAACACTATAGCTTCTTACATTATATTTATCTTTCGTTTGATCAAAAGATCGCATATCTGACGATCGAACTGGGCCACCTTGTATAAGGTGGAAGCACCGGAAAAGAAAGTTTTAATTAGCGAGTTTATCCATTTATCTGCATCCCGTTGAAAGGAACAGCCCCGGTGGATGGGCTCTCGCCAAAAAAGGAGTAAGAGAGAGAGAGAGAGGAAAATAAAAAGGGAAACGGTGATACAGCGCCGCGATGGGATACGTAAGTTTGCTGAGATGGTTGAAGTGGTGGGGTAGAGGTGTTGGTGAAGAAGGTAAAGGAGAAGAAGGAAGAGGTGGCGGGAAATAAACGAGGTGTGGTAGACTGGACCGAGCCTCCTGATCCCTACAATGCCCGACAATAGAGCCCCGACTATGGTTTTGCATATGAAAGAGGAAGCGAGAATGGAGCCCGCCAGAGATAGATGCACGCTTCGCGATATTATATCTGACTCTTCTTCTTTCCCATCCTCCTCCCTCTCTCAACCTTCCGTTTATCCGTTGCCTCCTTCGTCCGCGACGAAGGGCCTGCGGAACGATCGTAAGTCGAAAATATCCGGGAGGCTGGATTCTCTCCGAGCAAGAGGGTATAACCTTCTCGAGATTCTTTATCTTCTCTAACGAGCCTCTTCCTCTCAAACATAACTTCCTTTTTCCTCTTTTCGCCTTACGAGTTCCGTGTAATTTTACAAGCCATCGGTATTCTCAACTTTTCTACTTCTTTATTTTTCGTTTCTCTCTCTTCTTCATTTCTCTGTTTATACATGATATTCCTAGTGTTACATCTCTGTTACATTCTCTTGGTATAGCTATCGTACACAAGATATCACGAAGTCTCGTTCGCCTCAACATAATCCGATCGAGGTATCGATGCACGGAACGCGTTCGTTCGAAGGAACTTCGTATAATCGGGGGAAACCCTAGTGGGTTCGAAGGAAAATGAGAGGAGAGGTAGAAGAGATGGTGAAGGAAGAGGAGAAGATGGTAGGATACGAGTAGGAAGTATAGCTTTTAGCAAAGGGGCAAAGTTGAAGTGCTTTCTCTCTTTCTCATACTTGTCACAAGTTCCAGTGAAATTACAACGGCATACGAGTAAATGTAAGTTAAAGTGGCTGGATAGACCGGGCGGTGCAAAGAAACCTAATCTTTAGAATTGTCTCGAGAATCCATAACTCCCATCCTCCCCGTCCCTTCGCCACTCATCTTTTACCTTTCGTAAAGAGGAAATGATTTTTCGTGGGATCACAGGCCGAGGGAGCAAAACGTCTTGCAAATGGTCGGCATCCTGTCTCGTAGTTTTTGTAATGCAAGAACGAAGGGTGAAAAAAGGAAGGTAGGATTTCGCAGGGGGAAAAGAGAGAGAGAGAGGTCGCGGGCTTAGCATACTCCGCATAATGTATTATAAGTGGAGGCACTCACAGGGCCATCACTACCAAACACTCGAGGCCCTTCACCCCCAACTCCCCCTCCACTTCTCCCTTTCACTCTCCTACCACCCACCACTCTTCAGATCCTCCAGTAAGGCGTCTCTACCTCCTTCTCTCTCTCTTTCTTTCTCTCTCTCTCTCTCTCTCTCTCTCTCTTGCTCTCTCTCTCCCTCTCTCTCTCTCTATACACTCCACTTTCGAGTTATCGATAAGAACCGCAGACCTCTTTTGTCGGTTGATAGATAGCCTTTCAGAACGACGCGAGGTCAGATACTCGACATCGCTGGGGGTTCAATTTCATGCCAATAATATCTATGCGACGCGCGAAAGAGCCCACCCAGTCGTGGGTACTGCCTGGTGGGGATTGATTTTTGAGAAGCCCTTTTTTTGTGAGGAAAAAAGGAAGGGTTTTGTCGGCACGGATCTTTTAAAAAACACGAACGTCTTCCGCGTTTTTATAACCAAGTTCGAGGAGTCATCGACTAGGAGGAAGACTAATAGTTTCTTCTTAAAAATGCGCGTTCGAGATTGAGAAAAAATGTTATTCAGTCGGTGGAATGAAGAGAGATCTCTTCGAGGATTGTTTTCTCTTATTTTGTGTTGCGATAGAACCTAGGAAATGTCGGTTATAGAGATAACGATAATATTATAACGATTGAATCGAGTAAGTTTTCATCGATAAGAGGTACCGACTAAGAAATGGGTTTGTGAGGCCAGGTAGCGTGGATCAAGGCCGACACCAAGGCGATCCTGGCGATTCACGAGCACGTCATCACGAATAACGCTCGTCTTTCGGTAACTCATACCGATCAGAACACTTGGACGTTGAACATACGAGGCGCGAGGAGAGAAGACCGAGGGCGGTACATGTGCCAAGTTAACACGAATCCTATGAAGAGTCAGGTGAGTCACCAAGGAATTATTATTTTTTAATTAGTCTAGTCATTTATTCATCGTGTCGTGGCCTACGGTAACGGATAATGACGATGAAAATTACAGAGCGCCTTCCTCGAAGTGGTAATACCACCGGACATCATTTCCGAGGAAACGTCCAATGATCTAATGGTCCCGGAAGGTGGCTCGGCTAAGCTAGTTTGCAAGGCTAGGGGATATCCGCAACCAGACATCCTTTGGAAACGCGAGGATGGCTTGGATATCATCTCGCGGGATAGCGCGTCCGGCGGGAAGACGAAAAGTAAGAGAATGATCGAATTGCGTTCTAATAGTAATTGAGTCGTTTACGAATCAAAGTGATTAAATTTGCTTTTAGAACCATTTCTTTTTTAAATTCTAATGCTAAAGTGTTTCATCGATGCTTCATTTATTATACCTTATGTATGGAATGTAATTTCTTTTATTTTGTTCAAACCTTATGATTTTTTGTTATTTCAAATATTGATTAAATTTATAATGTACTGCTTCTTTTAAAACAAGTGGGCCAAGTTAATTACGTTTCGTAGATCACCCTATATTTGAAATAAATTTTCTTAATGCAAATATTCAGATTGATATAACTTCATCAATTTCTCGACTGTTTCTTGAAGTTATTCGATTTGGCAAATGAGCTATTCAATAATCAAAAACTCTACATTCTTTAATATAACAATTTCCAATATTTCTACTGAATAACATTTTATATCTTATTCGCTTTTGCTCGATAAAAATGTCACGTTATCATGTTTCAACAATTTATAATCCTCTTTTGTTCTCAGCACCAACGGCAAAAGGAGAGACGTTAGTTTTATCAAAAGTCACTAGAAGCGAGATGGGAGCTTACCTTTGCATCGCTAGCAACAGTGTACCGCCATCGGTCAGCAAACGAATGATGCTGCAAGTTAATTGTGAGTCTCATTAGAAGCCTCTGTTCTTTGTTTCCCATTTTTTTATTTCTTAGATCCTCGAAAAGTTTAAACGATCCTTTAACGTTCTCTCTCTCTCTCTATCTCTCTCCGTTTCCATCGCAGACGTACTTCGTTAATTCCATCGAAATGGGTTAATTGTCTGCAAATACAGTCGGTACCGAGAATTTGATCTATCGGTGCATAATCCGCAATTCGCTTCGAGATATTCCGTACAACCTCGTTGTTTCCTAATACCGGCAACACTATTAATCATCCATTCAAGACACTACGACGCTTATCCGGACTCGAGTCGACGTCCTCTGTGTTTTATCGTTCTCCATAATCCCATATCCGTTGATTCTCGAACGTAGAATAGAAATTCCCCGTTCTCGTCTTCTCTGTAGAATCGAAACGGCGTACTGGGTACGGATGAAAGTAAGGAAAAGTTTTTTGGTGGTAATCGTTAAGGGTTAACTCCCATTCTCGATAGTGGAACTCGTCTACTTTGTTGGCCGCTAGTCGGAGAAAAGACAAAAGTAAAAGTACCGGTGATAGAAGAATAAAAAGTAGCGGCAACAGCAACGGTAACGGTGGTGCTATCGTCCCGATATGGCCGTCGTCTTCTTCTTTGCATAATTTCTCTCTGTGGGAAGAAAGAAAGAAAGAGAAGGAAGGAAGGAAAGATTCGCAAAGGATAAAAGAGACGAAGGTAGAGAAAGAAAGATTCAAGCTAAAATACAACTTAAACGAGTGAGAGAAAGACCGTTTCGTCGCTTACCATCTTTTCAAAAAAAGGAATAAGAAGGCGGCAATTGCCGTTGGAATAAGAGAGAGGTAAGACCCGGAGGCGTTGAAAGAAGAAAGATAATAAAATTACACTCGGGACGATATACCTAGCCACTGTTCTCGGTTTAGCAAAAGACAGAGAGAGAGTTTGAGGGTCGAGAAGGGCTGGTGGGGTAGGGTGAGTTGCTCCTCCGAGTCGAGAGTTGGAAGGACGATAGTGAGTTAAGCCGCGGTTACGACCTCCGCCGGCCGTGTCTTAGATCCAGCCGAGAGGTAATTCTTCCCCGGAAATTGGATGTACGTACGCTCTCACGCCAGTACGATCTTGCACCTGCCCTCCGGCGATAAGATCGTGCAGGATAATCGAATTTCATTGAATACGCTCCGCAAGCCCAAGAACGCCACCCCACCATGCCAGGAACGTATAGACGATTGCGTCCGCGATGTTATTGCCTCGAAAATTGGAGCAGTCGAGTTTACGCGCGCGCAACCTAAACGCACCATGGAAATTGTTCCTTCTCTTGGTATATTTGTGTATGTGTTAGAGAAAAAGATAGATGTTTCGCACCTTCGAGCTATTAAAACATTTCATGATCGAGTCTTGAAAACTAGTATTTTGTTTTTAATGATCGTGACATTCGTGATTTTTCTTTTTCTTTTTGTTTGTGATTCATATAAAAACAAATGGAATATTATCTTTATTACGATTACTTCTATTCGTTTATATCGTTCGAGGGGAAGAAGACTAAGTTTTTGATGAAAAGTCGTAACAACGGACTCCTTGAAGTAAATGATATCGTATAGAGAAGGATCGAAGTCTTATCGGTACAGAGGAGAACGGAGTAGCTGTCCCTTGGTTCAAGAGAATCCTACTTTTGGGGTTGTATTTGTACGTAGGTTGAGTAAACGGATGAGATCGTCGAGTCCATCTCTTCTTGGTTCATCGGTCTATCAAGGAGTAACATTCCCTAACGTTTCTTTGAGAATTTATCCTTCTCTCCCTCTCTTCTTTTTTTTTCTTTCTATTTTCTTGCAACATTCGCGAGGAGGGCAAATCGAACCGCACATAAATTCATCTTTGCGCGAGTGGCTCTATCCGGTACCGAAACGAAAAGAGGATCGCGCGTTATCGTATCACTGCAGAAGAACCTCCCAGTAAAATCCTTTACTCGAATTGCTGTAGAGAAAGAGAGAGAGGGTGTTACGGTAGTGGGGAAAATCCTCCTGCTTTCGACAAAACCACCGACTACGTGGTGACCAGTCAAACCCATTACCGAGTTGCAATGTTTCGGCTAGCAGGCTTATTTCATAGCCGCAATCGCATCGGACAACGTACCCCCGAAGAGCCTTCGTTTGGGAGGTCACAGACGACTATTAGCCCGGGGATTTCTCTTTCCTCCAATTTAAATGATTTATTTCGCGGCCGGTAAAGCCAAGAACGCGACCACCGAGGTCGTCGTTCTTCTAATGGTGAAAGAAAAAAAAAAAGGAAATTTCAGAATGTGAAAATGCATCCGAGATTTTGGTGTACACCATAGTTCATATAATTAATTAATCAAATTAGAAAAAGATCGATGTATCCTCTGAACAAAATCTTTGTTGTTCGAAGCATCGACCTATGCTACTCGCTAAAGTTCCAGCATCACGATTACAAACTTTTAATTGCACTCTTTAGTAAAGGCGTTTGCTTTTTTAGCAGGGATATGCTTCCATTCTACTATGACTTACGTTTGCTCGTTAAAATCAAAAAACGTTTTCGATGAAATCGACCTATTTCTTGGAATTTTCTCTTTTTCCCTCCATTCTCTATAACCGAGAACGTTGACTCTGAGAGAAATATAGAGAACATAGAGAAGGAAAGAGAAATGTTGGAACGGTTTACGCTCTTTAATTTCAGAAAATCCTTACGGAATTTCGCGTCCTCTCGCAGTAGTAAAGAGCCCGGCGGATGAGAACTCGAGCAGCACTCCCTCTCTCTCTTTCTCTTATAAACCACGTCTTTTCCTTCTTATCTTCCGGTATCATCTTAATTTTCTATTACCCACCACCTATGTAATATCCGGCTCACATTTCGCCGATATCACCAGCACGATCTTTATTGCCTTGGGCCATTACACCGTGTAACCCATCTTTGAAGTGTTATCTTTTAATAACGACGACGCAAAGACCCGGACCGTGGAAGTGTCACGAACGAAATCCGGCACTTCCTGCCGAGTAACTCTCGCTTCCTAAACGAATTTCCGGGACTTTCGAAGAAATCCGGGTAGAGAACATTGAAAAAAAAAAAAAAAAGCGTGTAAAGCCCAATCGCTTTGTTACACGATTTATATCCAACATTTGCGACCTTCTCGTGTAAGTATCTATACCTGCCATCGGGTAATCGCACGAATTCACGATAAATTGATCGTTTTCCGATGAACGAGGAGAGAGAGAGACAGTCAAGCTCCAGTTTAATAAATAGAAACGTTTTCGAGAGGCGCAGTTTTCATTGGACCGAAAGTGCTAGGTACTAAATGTTACGTCGGTGAGTAATATACGAGAACGAATTGTTCGGTACTTTAAAAAGTTGTCCGACACGCACCGTGCGTTCACCGTTAGGAACGAAATTAATAAACATTTTCTAGCGTGAGGGTTTTGTCGACGGAGGTGGGGATTCGAAGTGCGACGCTGTGAGGTTAAAGCGAGCTCTACGAAGCGCACGAAAAGAGCATTACAATGCTGCCGTTGCTACTCTAACGTTGGTAGACGCGAGTTTCGGTCAAAAGGAACGTCCAACGAAAGGATGTTAAAACCTAAGCAGCTTTTCGTGAGCCGCTTACGATATTCGTAACGAAGAACACGAGTATATGTACCACGCTCCCTCGTTCTAAATGGTAGTCTGTCAAGCTCGTCGGCATTTCATTAACGTGAACGTTCCTCGCCCGATGGTTAATGAGTAACAAAAACTCGAGGAAATGGGAGTCCCGTACTCGAAATGGAACGATTCGAACGCGTATACCTGGAACATAGTACCTACGATCCATATCCCGTGCATATCAGTCTCTTTGTAACAAGTCTCTTTGTTTTTACCGCTTCCAGAAACTTTTTTATTCGAACGTTCATTAAAAACTCGAGAGCGTTCGTATCGAACGATCTCGAGTACCTCAGTCGTGAGAGCGCATTAGGCGAGATCACGAATGGCCGATCTGTGAATTAGGAAAGGGTTGTGAGGGGAAAAAGAGAGAGAGGAGTGCTTCGAGATACCCGGAAAGAGATTAGAGAAAAGCCGTTTTTCATTGTCCCCCACCATTTTGAAGTGTACACACGAGGAGGCACGAGGTATATGTGACACCGTGATAAATTGCAGTTCATCCGATGATTCAAGTACCGAACCAACTTGTTGGAGCTCCGACTGGAACTAACGTCACGCTGGTCTGCCACGTAGAAGCGTCACCCCAAGCCATTAATTATTGGACTCGCGAATCGGGTAAGGGCCCACTGGTTATCCGTATCCTTGTCTTCGTTTGCCAGCGAGTGGCAAACTGTTGCCTCGGTATAACAAATTAGTGCTGGCTAGATGGAACTTTTTTCAAAAATCAAATGAACAACGAAATAGTCGTTCTGTTGTAATTTTTTTTTTTCTGCGAACAACGCGTTCCCTTTTTATCTGTTCGTCCAGGCGAGATGATCATCACCAACAACAAATATGCTATGTCCGAAACGAAGACTTCGTCCTATAGCGTCCACATGAAGCTGGTGATCATGAATCTACAAAAGCAGGATCTTGGTGGGTACAAGTGCATCTCGAAGAACTCGATCGGAGATGCCGAGGGTAACATCCGACTTTACGGTGAGTTCTTCCACGTAGGTAATACCTTGATAACGGTAAAAACACATCGTAAAGTTCGCGCCGAGAGTTCAAGAGTTTCCCCGGGACGATGGACGTAAAACAGCGTATCCTCGTACCACCCTCCTTGCCTGGCACCCTTCATCCTCGTGGTATCCACTTCTTCCATGCATCGCTTAGCGAGCAAGCTTCGTAACGCGACACTGCCTTTATGGGAATCTTTAAAAAAGCTTTTAATCGAGTACACGTCCTCGAGTAGCAGAACTGGATTAATCGATAGATGAATAAATCAAATGTCTAGGGCTTGGATTTAATCGAGTCCCACATTCGTGAAAATTTATCAATTTTAACAAATTTATATTATACTAGTTGTCATTCGTTGTCGATGAGGTGGTCATTAATGACAAGCTTTAACGGTTAATTTCGGGAAATGGCGAAACACGGGTTTTTTTATTTTCAAAGGAGAATCTAAATGCCAATTTTCACATCTGTAACATCTTCGGTTTCTGAGATATAGGTATCCTTGTAGACAATGAGTTCAACTGTACCTTCAAAATTTCAGGTTGCTAGATTAAATGATTTAAACTGGGCGTATATGAGTCGGTCAGTCTGATCTGACTGATCATCTGATTACTTGATAACAGTCTTCTGATTGATGGCCTAAGTTACCAAGACCAAAACAAAAAACTTGTATACGTACATGGGACTCGATTTATATTTTATCTGGGGGCCGCTGGATGCTTAATCCGGTCCTGTCACGTAGTTATTCTCCCAGCCAACTAATTTTGCTTTTAACCCAAGATTAGAATCTATCTTCGTTCGTTCGATCGAATCGGCAAAATTTAAAGTCTATCGCGATGGCGCCGCCCGACTGGAATATAAAAAATTCGTAACAAGATCCGAATCCACGAGAGACAGGGGAGAGACAAGGGATAAAAAAAAGAGGAGGAAGGAGGGTGAACTTTCGTTCGATCAATTTCACGCGAAATCAATACTCGTTCTACCTTAAAAATATACATCGCTCCCGGTCGTGTATATTTCGGATGATATAATCCGAACGTACAAGGGTAGAACGCGCGCGTAGAAATTGAACGGTCCGTTGCAACAGGTTTATCGGGGGGTTACAATCGAAACGATTCGCGCGTTCCCCCGTTGCGTGCTCGCGTCGAAGATTATTTTACATTGGAAAACAGAATGGAAAAGAAGGAAGAAGAAGAAGAAGAAGAAACTGGGTTGGAAAAAAAAAAACAATGACCGGTTTCCCGGGAGTGAAAAGAGGGTGGAGCGAAGTCACGCGATGAGCTAAGCTGTGTGGGATTAACCGTTAGAGGAAGCAGATACGTATATACAGGGTGTCTTAACCGACCGGAAGAATTTCGATTAACTTTTTTCTCGTCGATAAAAAGATATTTCCAAAAATTCGACAAAAAGTCCTAATTTTACTATTATGCTATAATCAACAGTTTTCTCATGTACTGAGAGAATATCATTTTAAAATTGCTTTTAATTTTCACAGAAAACTGTTCTAAATACACCTGACCCTCTTTTTACACGGTGAAAGCGTACAGAGTAAGAGAAAATTGTGTAAAAAAAAGTTATGCAAATACCGATTAGCAGGAATATATAAAACTCGTTTTAAAAAACACAAACTATACAAAGTCATTTAAAGCATAGAAATATAATGGTATATGTCACTATCGAATGAACATAATAAATAGAATAAATGCAATTAAATAATGATAAAAAGATTAATAAACTAGTACAAAATGAGAAAAAAAAGCAATAATATCTCAACAATCGACACTTTCTACCACCGCGTAAAATCGTGTAAAAAGAAGATTAGGTAAATAATTGACAATTTTGATAACACTCGAATATTAAGTCGATCAAAAAAGGACACCCTGTAGATCTAGCAGGGATCGAAAGTCGAGGCTTCTCTCGGATAGGGCGCGTCATGTCTCGGTCTAAAAGTCCGCGAAACAATATCCTCGGAACATTTCGCGACTCCTCTTACCTCTCACTCTCCTTGGAATCCTCGGACAGGCTTCTTCGTATTAGTTATCGTTTATCAGGCTACCCGTAGAAAAGCAAGGGCTCGTGCGGCGCGCCGCTACGAGGGGAATTGGCTGAGCCATCTGTTGCCAGACATGATCGATAAAAGTCCGCCAAGTGTTATCAGTGCTAAACTGCTATTTCGACGAGCTGCCGCGCACGTTTTCTCTTAGCACCTCTTCCCACTCTACCCTCTCGGATGTTCTCGGTTATCCTCTCGACGTATTCTACCTACGTTTTATCCTCTCTCTCTCTTGCACTCTTTCATACATATACACGTAGAGACGATTTACGAAAAGATACTAGAAGAGTACAGATAGTGAAAGAGAGAGAGAGGGGGGGGGGGTATACACGAGCACATACGTAAAGCTACGCGATAAATTGAATCGGGATTCCTTGTCAAAGAGGAATTCCTCTCGCGTTCGTACGTGCGCGGTGACGCGGAGCGTGAAACGCGAGCGAGCACGAGCCACCGGAAAAAATAATATTCGACGATGCACGAACGACTGTCTACTACCCTTCAACCCCTCCCCCCTTCCTCCGTCTCGTTTCACTGAAATAACGTTTTCACACAACAACGACAACATCGACCGTGACCATACGGTCACTTGTCCGTTCGACGTTATTCTTATTTCTTTTTTTTTTCTTTCTTTTATATTCTTCTTCTTGAAAAATTCACAGATATGGAATTACCAAAACACTCGAAGAAGATCGGAGATCGTCATCGCGAGGACGAGCCTAACGTGTTAACGAACGAACGAGATCACAGGCTGAATCATATTTATCAGGGCTCTCTGAGGGAAGCTGGATCCACTCTTGACCCATCCGGAATCAGCGAAGATTCCGCGTCGTCGACGTCAACGCCGGCAAAATGCTCGGTCATCGTCGTCTGGGTCTTCTTTCATCTCGCGACGAATCGGCTACTCGGCTGCACGTAAATCATATCGAAAGTAAATCCTTTCGAGAGGAAAAGTTGTCGGAAAACGTCATCGTCCGGAAGATTCGTTTGGTCCACCTGTGGATGAACACGGAGATCGTGACGTTCGATCGTAATGTCCATGAGATATAACGATTCGTTTTTTTTTTTTTGGTCATTTATTAACTACGTTTATCGCGGTTAACGAACGAACGAACGATTGGCGGGTCTGGATGATAACGTGATGATCGGTCGTGCGATTGAATCGTCGTTAATGGTATAATGATCATAATATCTCGTCGCATTCGTACCGATAAATTACTGACGTTAAAGAAATACCGGTGGGAACGTTTTACGAGTATTACATTCGTTAATTAATTACGAACGAAAAATAGCGTTAATCGGGGACACGCAGAGATGGAATTTCCCGTATCACGCGCGACCCTTTTGCTTTACACGTTTCCAGTACCGATGTATTAGTTATATTATTGTTTTACACATCGTTGATCCCATTAGAGAAAGCCACTCATTGATATTACTTTATTGAAAGGATAACGATAGTGATTTGATTGTTATCGTTTAATGATTTATCGGAAAGATTATTGGAGATTTATAACGATCGATTTAAAATACCAAGAGATTTTTTATCTTATTCTATTTCTTACTTTTTCAAGAAAAGCATAAAGAATATGTAAAATTTCTCGTTGTTCCCATTAGAGGAAGCCACTCATTGATATTACTTTATTGAAAGGACGACGACAGTGATTTGATGGTTATTTTTTTATGAATATAGTTTAATGATTTATCGGCATGATTGGAGATTAATAACGATCGATTTAAAGTACCAATGGATAAAAGAATAGTCGAGATTTTTTACCTTATTCTATTTCTTACTTTTTCAAGAAAAGCATAAAAAATATGTAAAATTTCTCGTTGTTCCCATTAGAGGAATCATTGATATTACTTTATTGAAAGGACTACGACAGTGATTTGATGGTTATTGTTTTATGAATATAGTTTAATGATTTATTGGCAAAAACGATCGATTTAAAGTACTCAAGGATAAAAGAATAGTCGAGATTTTTTCCCTTATTCTATTTCTCTTTCTTACTTTTTTCAAGGATAGCATAAAAAGTAAGTAAAATTTCTCGAGTAAGTAACGCTCCCGTCCCGATGGAAAAATAACGCTCCGAGTGGTAACGCTAGCTGCGGATAGCAGTTTTATTTTCACATAAAAGTGGAAAAATTCCTCGCGAGAGGAAACGAAGCGTGCGGCATAGCTCGGACCCGGATTGATTGTTTTACTACGTGCGCCCCTCGAAATGAACCGCGGGACCGAGTCCGCCGGCAGGACGTGCCTCTCTGTTCTTGAAGTCGAGCACAATTTCGTGGTACTTTAAGATAAATTCTTGCTTAGTATAGCCGAAGCGAGCGATAAGCTTCCAACCGGTGAGTTGTAGATCCCCTCCCAGCAGTTTTTTACGATAACACATTTCTTTTCCTATCAAAAGTATAGTTTCGAAGGATTGCCTCGTTTTTGGAACGGGTTACGCTTTTTCTATCGATCGTGCGTGGAATTAATAATCCGCAGACGGGTGAGTCACTTTGTAACTCTTTGAAGTATGGAATTTTCGACAATAAAAATAACCATATAGCACAGAGATTTTATTCTCATCAAATTTAACAATGTAGATTTCGGTATAGGATTCAACGTAAATCGTTGTACTAATTTTCATTTTCATTGAATCGTACAAAAAATATCCCATCATATAAATTTACTAATAAGACAGGATACTTTTCATCCCGTCGATCGTCAAAGAGTTTAAAATATTATCGAGACAAGAAAGAAATGAATACTAATGCTCTATATGACCGATGCTGTCTTTTGAGAGAAGATCACGTGATAATTCTCGTCGAAAATGACAGCGGCCTCGGGCGAAGAGACCGTTGAAAGAGAAAAACCGATTTCAACCGTTTCGCGCGTGTATCTCAACGCGTCAGTCTTCTCTCTCACCGAAGATACATTTTCATTAGAACGTTTCTAATACTTCGACATCGTTTACAGTCCTTTTTCTTTCACTGAACTTGCGCGTACTTACGTTCGGCTTGTAGTTTCCTTCGACGAAACGAATTCCTAGTGGGAACTCGAGTGCGCGGATTTAATCGTGTTTAACGAAATCTTTTTCGTTCATGAAGAAGATAGAGAGAAAGAGAGAAAACGACTCTCCGGAAACACGAATTTCCTCACTGGAAGATTTACGCTCTCTCTTTCCGGTTACTCGAGTAAACGAGTAATAATCGCCCCGTGGATACTCGAGAACTATCCCCCCTCCTACCACTCCTGCATCTACCTATCTCTTTCTAATCTTCAAAGAGAACGAGAGACTGCATCTTTCGCGAAATATCCCCGGGAGAGATTTTACGATCCCACGACGGCCGCCCGAGAAATCGAGATGCCTTTAACTTTCTTTTGAACTTTCTCGCTAACTCGTGCAAGGGCTCCCTTTTTGGATTAACAAATAAGTGTCCCACCTCCAGTTTCGTCGAGAGATTTTGCATTTAACGTTCGTCTTTTTTTTTTCATTGCCCAAGTAACTGTCATAACATTTTACTTGTTCCTTTAAACGCGAGAAATCGAACGATCGTTATTTCTCGTGGACGTAGGAACGATCCAACGTGTGGCAACGTGCTGATAGTACAATACTTAAACAATTAGTCGTATCCGTTGCTTACGCTTGACTGTTGTAAATAATGTCCAAAAACTAATGTCGGCTTTTTTCACGAGACACCCTCGGAGAAATAATAATGATAATAATAATAATAATAATAATAAAAGAACCATCGTCCGGTAAGTTCATCATCGGATTCTTTTCCCTTTTATTTTCTTCCATTTTCACGTCTCGCGGACCTTCCAGTCGTTCTTGTCTCGTGTGTAAATTTACCCGACGAAGGGAACAAGAAAGGAGGAGAGAAGGAAGGAAAGCGAAGGGAAGGAAATCTCAGCCCATTAACACACACGTTAACGTGCCAAATCTATGCAAAGGCTCGCCGATGTACGCTTTGCAATTTCTTATGTCAAGAGAAAAGAAAGGGGAACGATCAAACGCCTTTACGTTTTCACGTGGTAGTCGTCTCGTTAAAAAAGCGAAGCTCGTTCCATCGATTCCTCCTTCCTTTTTTTTTTTTTTTATTATTTTTTCTTTCTCGATTTTTATCGAGGTGAACGTGTAGATAACGATATGTAAGAAAGAAAAAAAAAAAAGCTACAGAAAATCTAAAAAGCAATTCATCGTTCCTCGACTCTTTATCGTCGAGTTTCGATCTATAGCCAATAATTGGCCACGCTAATGAACATTTAATGCAGCCAGTCCGAATTTAATATTTCCGATGCAGTAGTAGCCTCTCAAACGATGATGAATGCATCAAATTGTAAAAGACGTTTACCCGGGGTTTCCGAGCGAATCGTGACGCCGCACGTAACGCTTATACTATAGAGTTCATTACGTTTCGAAGCGATGCTAGTCGTTTTGTTAATTATAGACGGTAGAGCTACACGAGCTATTACAACCTCGTATCATTCGTACGTAGATACGAACGAGCATCGAGTACATCGATCGATGAACCCGAGTTTAAGTGTCCGTTCGATGAAACTACTTTTACGAAATCGTTATTATAACGAGCGAACAATGGAACGGGTTTCGGTTGGCTATAGAGTATTTTGTTATGAATTATGGTTTATCGACCCTCCGTTTTAGTCTCATATGTACGTACCAAGATCGAGTACGATAAAGTGAGGGTCGAGAGACGAAACGTTCGTTTATAGATTGTATAAAGATTTATCATTATCGAAGTTAACGAATTGTTGATCATAGGTGTCGTTGCCGAGAATTGTATTATTGATATAAAGCTGACAATGAATGTAAGATTCGAAATATGATATATACATATATGTATATGTCATATTTTTTTTCACGGATATGGCGTACCGCATGTTACAGTGTGTGGTATAAAAAAGCTAATGCGGTGCTTAGATCGTAAGTGACGGATTATAAGTAACAAAGTCTTAACCCAGATCGGCCTTTTCGCATTATCACGAGAAAACTCGTGGTAGTGGGACGATTTTCAGTCATTCGCGAACGTCTTCGCGTGGCTTCGATTTTTTTCTTTTTCTGGCTCGAGTATGTTAAGTACGGAGGAATAAAAAAAAAAGGTGAAACGATCGTATAAATATTGTGTATATACGTATAATATACATGCATATATGCAAGGATGCTCCCATACATCGCCCGTAACAAAAACGTATTACGCGAGGGATCGCGTCCGCTTCGTTTCGTGATAAGACCAATGTATGACTGTTTAATACTTAAGAAAATTTAACGAAAATTCGTAAATATATACATAAATGATGAATAAAAGAATTCAAATGGAAAAAATGCTTCGAAGCTGTCGAGGAGTTCGTACGAACCTGTAGTAAATAAAATATGATATATATGTATATCAGAGAACATAGACGTGTACATAATTAATTATATTATAAATAGACGAAAAGATGGGAAGGCGAACCCGCGGGACACGCGATTGAAACTTTGGGAAAGGCGTTTTATTGTTTCGGAATCTCGAGAAGGGCGTTAGTCACCCTTTTCATATCATTTTCTGGGGGAAAAAGAAGTTTATAATTCCTCTTTCGAGAATCGTGCAAAATAAATCATTCGAACGTACCACATATATCGTTAAAGATCGAAAAAAAATGATCGATACATATCGACGAAAGAAAAGGCCGAGTCGCCGCGATGGACAGACACATATCAAGAAAATTACCGATTATCTCTATCACCGACGATCGTGTGAAAAAGAGAGAGAGAGAGAGAGACTATCCACGAAAGAAAGTAACAAATAATTACATTTTTCCACGTAAATACCAGGAGCGATTGCCGCGCGGAGAATCGATACTTGCTCTCCCTTTTATTGGACAAACTTGATTTAAACATTGTATACTTATTACATCCGTCGAACGTATTAAAAAAAAAAAACAAAAAAACGAAGAAGGTGACGAGGATCTCGTGAAAGCAAAAAAATAGAATCGTCACCTCCTTTGAACACAAAACGTTCGAGAACTAACGGCGCATTGCACACTGTATAATAATCACGCGCGTACATACATACATATGTTACATACGATATACATACGATTAATCATACGAATGCTTATGCGTCGGTGTAATTAATTACTGTCCCCCCCTTCTCCCCACTCCCACCGGCCTCACTCATCTCAACCGCGAACGAGCCACGCTCTCTTGTAATATCATTTACGGAAAGGAAACTTGTACCAAGCGAACTCTCGATTTTGCCGAGCCGTGAGCATGAAAGCAGAGGTATATATACATGTATGTACATATATATAAACGTACACACAGAGATACATAAAGCTAGAAACAAACACACATACACATACACGATTATTAAACGTACGAGTATGCGCATACGCTTATATATACCTATATGTATATACATTACGCGTAGTCGAATAAAGAGACAATTACTGTAAATCCTCTCGACGTTCTCTTCTTTTTTTTCAGGCGATCCTCCCCTTACTCCTATTTCATTAATTATTTTCATATTCCAAAGATATAAAGATAGAGAGATGAAAGGATAGATATCGATATATCGAGTTTACGCAATTACCCTTTATGGCGATAAAGTAAATCGCAGCTTTCGCCATTCTCCGATGTCGTACGGGTAACATCGGCGATTATTTAATTTAACGAGCCGTTGTAAATCATAAATTTCACATCGGCCCGAAGTAGTAGGCGGGGACCGAAGCAAATCATTATAACGCGCCGGACGCGTTCGATTTTCATTATTTACCGGAGTCGTTTGTATTTCGCTGGTTGTTCGGAAAGTTCGTTACGATTTCCAATAGATTTCGGTATTAATGTTCCAATACGGGACGAGTGAGGATAGTATCGGTCGTATATTGTACAGGGTGTCAAAAAAATCTTTTGTCTTGACTACCATAGTTGGATTCTATACTTTCGGTGAAGATCTACTAATAAAATGTGAAAGTGTTGCTTTGGAACATATGGTTCTTTTGACGATTTTGGCTTAAGGAAGAGTAGAACGTCACATAGTTAACAAAAAATTGGACTTTGATTTTGGAGATCAACGTCAATTTTGCGGGGAGGTTTTTTGGTAGATCTTCACCGATATGAAACTGTAGAATCCAACTATGGTAGTCAAGATAAAACATTTTTTTACACCCTGTACAATATACGACCGATACTATCCTCGTATTGGAAGGAGGGAGTAAAATTTTCTAACGAATAATATACCATCGTAATTAGTATATAAAAGAAGACAGATACCCTACCGTACATTATGTAATATTGTAATTCCTGTTTGGTGGCAATAGCTTGGCACCGGCCAAGTAAATTGCAAGTGCCCGCTACCTGTGGCCTCGGATGTGACCTCGATGATTATTCAATTTAATGAGCCATTGTAGACGGCCTCTGAAACGTGACGTTTACACCGCAACCCGTTTGCAGACTTCGATCGGTCGTTCGTGCTTAACGAGTTCGCGAAACTCTCGCTCGTGCGCACGCGCACACACATACACCTTTGGAATTTTGATCCGATGACTAGCACGCAACGCGACTCGACGGATAATTAGTAGACACTTGGAATCGAATTAATCCGTGATACGAATTATCCGCGGGACTATTAATTAAGAAGCTAGCACGTGTGAGTAAGTAAATGAGAGAGAGAAAGGGAAAAGATCGAGTGGACAGATCACGAAAGATAGGGTAATTCTTTGATTTCTACGAATTGATCGAAAAAGAGAAACACGAGAGAGAGCATCAGCCTCTTTTTGAAGGAAGGAAGGGAACGATCCTAACCGATAAGTATAGATCGAACGAACGAGTCATTTCGAGGCTGGTCACGAACGGGCCGGATGGCCCAGCCTCGGCCTTTTCTCTCTCTCTCTCTCACTTTCAAACACACATACACACTTTGCTACTCCTCGCTTCTTTCAACGACAGCCTCTGGCGAGTGCTCCGTTCGAAAGAGGAAGGGAAAAGCTGGAAAAAGGGTTGGCTCGTTAATCCAGATCGGCGAGAGAACGGTGGATGAGGGAGAACGTGAGTGCGAGAGAGAGAGAGAAAGAAAGAGGCTTTCGGACGTCGATGACGGTGAACGGCTGTCGATGTGCGAGAGAGAAGTAAAAGAGGAGGATGAGAAGGCTGAGGAAGAGAGTTTGTATGTGTGTGTGTGGGTTCGGCCTTTGAAAGGAGGGCCGATATTGTAAGTGGCTGCGAATCCTTTATAACTGAGAGAGAACTCGTGGGCGGAAGGGCGAGCTTGGAATTTTTGATGTAGTAGCAGGCAGATATGAATATCGGAAAGTTCCCAAAGGAATTCCGTAAGGAGGGAATCTGGAAGTGAGAGAGAGAGAGAAGGTATCTGGCTAAGGCAACTTTGAGAAATCGCCGAGGAACCGATAAACTTCGCGCCAAACAAACAACGCGATCCAATGAGCTGATACACCTTTGACTATCGATAAGGTGAGTGCCAGAGACAGACGAAAAATAATTCGAGCGAACTCGACATAAAATTTCTTTTAACATTCTTTTTCTATAACGAGCAATTTTTTCGCGTGGTTTAATGAGTAATTCTTTTCCTCTTTTTTTTTTATGCATATTCTAATGCAAACCTTCGGAGAATTCCACCGGGAAAATATTTACGCTCGCTCGCGTCTGGCGAATAAGAAAATGAAGGAGAACGATAGTGAAAAAGAAAATCGTCGTTGGCTCCTCGAAAAATGATTAATTAACTCGCATAATCGTGAACGACGTATATATACGTGAACTACCTACGGACGTACATAGATACCCTCGCTTCTATTTGCAATGTCAATAAAATTTTTCCCTCGGTGCTTGGAGTTATTTTTCTGTATATCAACGCTCACCGATATTTCGATGCAAACGAAAGGCGAAATTACGCACGGTTTGGCAATACAAATCCGTGTTTTTATATTCACCGACAACGAACGCTTAGGCACACATACCCACGTACAGAAACTCAACGATATTTCGGATATCGCGTTTGTTAAATCGTAGCACGCGTATCATCGCTTTTTTTACCATTTTCTGTAACATTATTAATAGCACGGATTTTTTTTTTCCACATAAAATTCTCGGTTAATTTCACATTCGTTTCTTTTTTTAGTTCGTTCTCATTTTACACCCCTTTTTTTAGGCACGACCGTAGGGAGTTCCTTATACTCTCGTCCTTATATCTTTTTGTTTTAATACAGTCATATTTTTTTGCGACGGTCACTATAGCGTAACAAACAGTGATTCGTATAGAAATAAGACATATAAACATTGTATGTGGCAAGAGTGCGTCGTATTTTTGCACATATAAATGCTTTTTACACTTTTACACAGTGATTTTCACTTTTAAGTCACCTCGAGAATTCTGAGAATTTATTTCGAATTACCCGCTCTCGTCGGGCTTTAGATATTCGACGAGCGTTTCTGCATTTATCGGTGAGCTACGTTTACAAGTGTGTATACGTACCTGAAAGAGGATCCTTGCAAGAAAGAGAAGACTTCGGAGGTGAAAGAAGAAGGAGGGTACACGTAGGAGGGTAGGTAAAGAGGAACCGGAGCGAGTTTCGCGCCCTATCGCGAATCTTACCGCACGTGTAAACTCATAAACTGTCAGCCTCTGTAACCCGAGACGAGGATCGTGATACGCGTTAAGACCTTTACGATCCTTCGGAAAGGAAAATAACGACGAGCCTCGGTGGAATACGGCTGGTTCGTTCGTCGTTTTTCAAAAAAGTCTACGATCGAATGTAAGAGAACGGTTGGAGCAATCGCGATTAAATAAAAATATCGCTGGATTCAAAAATGTTCAGGATGGACAGTGTTTGACGAAAGTAGAGTCAAGAGATGTGTTACGGAGAATCGATAGAGTATCTTCGCGAGATGTCATTTGTTTTTAATCGACTCTTTTTTTTTTGTATATGTCTGGGCAAGTGGATGGATCAAAATTGAGCTTTTTCTATCCTTTTAGTTTTGTTTTTTCATTGGTCCCGTTTGAAAAATATCAAAGTTATTGCATAATTAATGCAAACTGTTATATAATCTTTAAACGATTCACAGTACCTATCTTTAAAAAAATAGGTCAATTTATCAAAAGCAAACTTTCTCGATCTTATCGTGAATATTCTCCAGATAGTAACAATCTGCCACAATTTTTTAATTGTTGCTATATTTATATTATTCTTGCATAATTATTTATTTATACAGCTATTTTATAATACCTACATCGTTTCTATTATCGTTACCAAACCGGTCGAATTTGATTCGAAGGTAAAGTTCAGCTACCGCGCTGCGAAGGGACGCGATATATTTGAATAGGTTCAATAACGTCTAGCGCGACTGCGTTATCGGATTTTCAGATACGCTCGTAAAGTTTTAATCGTCGACTTGCCCGACTGATATTTACTTGACTATGCCAACGGAGTCAAATTGATCGGAAGGCAATCGGATAACCGATTGTTCGCGACGTGGATCGAAGCCAGGAAGGTGTCGGATGTTTAACAGAAATTTCGAGCATGATATTAACGAAATCCACGGACCTGTCTACGATATGTAAGGGAACGTTGCAACGATTAGACCAGCTCCTCGATTGGACCACCATTCGTGACTTTGTAATATCGAGAATTTTTTATACCTAGAACGTGTTGCAATATCTGTATTCGTATTTGTAAGTGTTTCTACCGAGATTAAATCGTGCGCTTTTTTCCCATAATTGTGATTTGTGTGTTTCTAATGTGATTTTTTCATTCCATTTCTAAGGAAATTGCAAAAGTACAAATAATTGCAAGAATACAAATCGAGAGACTAGTTTCCTCGGTTGGATAACTTGGAAACATTTGGGAAAGTTATAAATTATGTTACATAATAGATATTAAGCTCCAACTTGCAAAATTTCGTTAATAACATATTATAGAATACATATGTAATAGTTAACAGGTAATCAGAAAAATACAAAAAATATAAAAAGTGTTCCAATAAAGTCAACCTTCTCCCACACGATCAATTTTTTCAGCACAACTAAAGAAAGGTGATCAAAAAGAGAATAATTCCCGGTAGTCGTACAACGAGCGTCACACGCATCGATTCCAAGCTTCCGCGTGTCTCTTTAAAGTTCGACGCTTGATTCGAAGTTCTCGGTGACACGAGCGGAACGAAACCGTCCAACTTTCGAAAGGCAAATATCCGCTTTAATCGAAACGAACTTGGAGCAGGCTCTTCCACGAGAAAGTCTTTTTAATGAAAGGATCACAGAAACGGGGCTAGAAGAAATTCTTTATTTAGACGAACGACTCCATTTCTCGTTGGTTAACAATCGTAGAATTTTGGATTGGTTATTGGGTTTCCAATTTTGGGTAGGAAAAAGGAGGTTGCTCATCACTGGTTTACACGATCATCGTTGTTTAGCGGATAGAACGTGGGAGGATCATTTCAGAGACGAATTAGCCTACTTTAGGGGTACGCCTCGCGATCTGTGCGCGATCGTAAAGTGCGGTTCGCCGTAGCTAGCGTCGCGTTAATCAATTTCATTGAGTATCCGATTTCGGGCAGGCCAGGTGCGGTGTCGGTCTGCGTAAACCTGATCAAACGATGCCACCGTGAGCCGCGCTCCGCGTTCATGTTATTAATTGGGCTCCGCATAACACAGCAATAACATTAGCGAAATAATATAATAACACTATCGGCACTCGACCACCGGGCCGACCGCCAATGAAAGCCAACGGAATTTAGCGTCGATACCAGGAAGGAACATTTGCATAATGCCGCCTGCATTTACCCGATGCGCTTTATTCAAACTTCGAAAGCCCCCTTGTTTGTAGTTCTTATCTTCTGCGGGATCGTTTGTAAAAAAAAAAAAGAGAAGAGAAAAACGAGACAGGTCACGAACAGTAGCTTTGTTAAAAACATCAGGGAATTTATTGCTGATATAATTTTGGAGATGATCTATGTGGGCTTTCATTTAAAAAAAAAAAAGGATGAATGAATTGTGGTTATAAGAATTTATGAATATGTTTTTTTATAGAACCCGTCCTGTAAAACTGTTTTAGAACTTTGATTCATGAAATAAGCCAGATGAGAGGATGAAAAAATAGAAATCACGCTTTTGGAAGATCGATTATCAAGAAAGTTCAATGGAATAAGTGCCAAATGAATTAGAAGCGTTAAAAATTGCCTGAATTCCAAAAAAAGTGTTGTGATTCTTTTTTCGGGAATTCGTGGAAAATTGGAGACGAGATTAGCGCGAACGGCCAAAGCTCTCTGCTCTTCGTCGATAATCCGACGGAGTAGACGTCGCGAGCGAAGACGCGAACGAAGAAGCGACAGGTAGGTAGATGGCCGTTTCCGATGTTGGTGCTGGAAATCTCTCTTGTTCTCGCACGAATACACGAAGACACACACACAGAGCGGGCACTCGGACGTGTACGCTTTCGCGCGAGAGCGAGTATGGGTTTTAATTATTTCCACGAGATGAGATTTCGCCACGGCGGCTAGTATTGAGCGTTAGTCCGGTGTAAATTCCGGGATCCCGGGCTAATCGGCATAATTCCACGGAATCCGTAATGGACTTTGGAATGGGTGGGACGTTAGTGAACGCCAGGCCAGCAACACCCACACCTCTCGGGTACGGTGGGAGGTGAAAGAGAAAGGAGGAGAGTGGGGTTGGTCGGGTGCCTTCCGCTTTTCCACCACCGATTCCCCGGTACCCTCTCATTGTCCTCCGTCTCTCCGCCATCCATTCACCTTCTCTCGCTCTCACTGCTCTCTTCTTCGTCTCTCCGCAAAACTCTCCCTCCCCCAGCCCTTCTCTCTTTACCTGCAGCAAATTAGATCTTCCCAGCGTTGACCAAGTTTAAAGGGCTTAACGCGATAGATTTACCAATCGGTGGGAAAATCTGACCGCGAAAGATCGGTGTGTTGCTTTGGAAAGCCCGTAACACCTCTTACCGAGAAGACACGGCATTTCCCTCTTGGTAGGATCTACTAGGGATCTGGAATGTAACTCGGTTGATTTGGATACCTACTCCAAAAAGTTTTGGTATCTTCGGGAATTTCGTTAAAAAGGTGGAACGAAGATTGGAGTGGGAATAGAAAAAGAAAGACGTTCGGGAATCAGTTTTGCGAAGTTTGTCCGGTCGCTCGTTAGCCAGCTCGAAATCCTCCACAAGGCTTGGCTGTTGTCGAAGAGACAACAAACGTGGAGAGGGACGTTCGAAGTCGGGCACGTACCGATCCTGGACTACCCATCCCCTTCTTCTTCTTCTTCTTCGACGAGTCCCTCACCCGTTTCCTACACATTGTTCGAGGAACGAATAGGACCAGCCTCGTACACCGCAAGAAGGGAACCATAGGAGGACTCGTCGAACGAGCCGTAGACTTGGACAAGTAGTAGACTTGGACAGTTCGACCGGCAGCGTTCGATGCTAATGAAATTCCAACGCTTCTCGGTCGCTTTCGCGGATCGCGTAATCGCTTCGACTGACTACCGACTGATTCTCTTTCTCCCTCTCTCTGTTCGTCTCTGTCCGACTTTCGGTCGACTCGTTGGCCTCCAACGGTAGTCCCGCTTGACCCCGTCGACTTGACCCCGCAGCAAGCACGATCAACGCTGTTTGTTCGAACTGCCGAATCAAGAAAGAGAGAAAAAGAGATAGAGAGAAAGAATGGAAAAGCTCGCTTCCCAGTCGGAAGCGGCACACGTAAAGCGTAGATGGAATTTTAGAACCGTATTTTCTCGCCCATCTATTCCTCTCGTTTCATCTCTCTCTCTCTCTTGGTTACACAGTTTTCTATTTTCCCCTCTCGCACTCGATCTTTTCAGAGTTGAAAATCAAGTATCCCCCGTACCATCTTCCGGTCAGAATTTTTTCCATTTCGCTATGATTTATATAAATCTGTTCGAATGTAATGGATACCTATCGTACGTATCGTATGTTTGTGTAATATTCATAGCTCGTGTTACTTGGTAATAATAAAAAGATTTTTTCGCGAACACATCCCAGGTTTCTTCATTCATTCGTAAGGAATTCTGGAATAATTTATTTGTTCCAGTTTCAGTTCGATAATGCAGGAAAACTCGGAAACAGAGTGTAGTAAGCCGAGAAGAGGGTAGAAGAAGTAGAAGAAAACGGGATAGAAGGCGCATAATCCTCCGGTGCTTTCGGTAATTGATCGGCGAAAGGATTCGTTGGCTTTGCCCGGCGCTATCTTCGGAGACTTCATTGCGTACGCACCGAACTATGAACAGTTTGCAAAAGTTAAAGGCACTTATCGACGACGGCATATCTCCGGCGAGTTTAATCTACCTTGGAATCTAGGTTTCCTTCGAGGAAGTCTTTCGCGAGACACTCATTTCCTCCACCGTCTGTAGCCGATTACCGCTCGGGAATGTTTATTAAATCCGAGCGCTGTGACTCCTTCTTTCCTCTTCTTCCTTTCTTCCCGAGCGAGAAGACTCCGATTCGTGTCGATTAAAAAGTTGACTCGATCGATTACGCGACCCTTTTGATACCACCTTGAATTAGCTCTCAGTCAATAATTCGACTATTCTTCACTTCTTTGAGAAAATAATCTCTCTCCTTCGATCATTTATTTCGCTTCAAATCGATATACGTACCGATTATCGCGTTATTAAAGCACGTACCCGTCCATAACTATCTCTCTCTCTCTCTCTCTCATTCGTATCGACTCGTACAATACGTGTGCTTAAATGAACAAATATATATGTATACATATAGATTTGTATATATACGGTACGATGGACCGGAAATTCGAATTTCCCGCTAGTTAGCGAAGCACGTCAAACGCGGGATATTCGAAACGGGAGAGAAAGCAAAATGATTAGCGCTATTTAGCGAGACATCGTTGAGGGAATCGAGTTGCGAAAAATGCATTATTTTTTCGCGAACGAGCGTAAACATTTTTTGTTCGACGAGAGATGGAAATTTTTGGAAACGAGATAAAGAGCGTTTGTTTTATTTTCTTTTGCCTTAGGGGTAATAAGAGATAGAAAGAGAGGGGAGAAAAAGGCTCGTAGGAGAAGTTAGCGTCACCGGTGCGTATTAAATCGGGTGCGTTCCGCTTGGTTTAGCTCGGCGGACCGCGCAACGACGCAAACTTGACACTGGTCCTTTCCGTTTACATTCGCTTTGCGCCTGGCGATGCTTCGCAATGTGCGCGACCGAGACGAGTTGAACTCGAGCTGGTTCGAGCCAATTGCGGCCTCGCAAAGCCAACCGGTCATATATCCACGCGACGCGTTATTTAAACCTTAGTAATAACGCGAAACTCGGAAATAATTTTCAATCGTAAAATTGTAAGGTCGGTCCAACGCTTCTTCCACATCTAACATATCGATTATCTCTTAACCCTGATTCCAGGAATCGATAAACGCGTTAGTAAAACGAGAACGTTTCAAAAAGTTAAGAGAGAGAGACGTTAAGAACGTTTTATAATTTCACGATAATCTCAAATGTCCCGAAGTCTTAAATAATTAGAATAAATTCTCGTTTTATGAGACAAAAAAAAATTGTTTTTAATGAATACCTATTATCCAGCTTATTTATTCTGAATCTTAACTCCTTGCATTCGGTGTCGAGTGGGACGAGACTGATTCTGATGGGAAGACGATGTCGAGTAGTACTCGACATTCAATATTATAAGGTACGTATAAAATTTGAAATAAAATGTTAAAATATTGCAATGTCAAGGGGTTAAGTCGAGCAAACTTCCTATTCTCGCGCTAGAAGCCGCGCCGTTGACCTTTAGACGAATTTACTCAGACCCGGCAAGAAGATTTAATGTTTCGACGCTCGTAATTATTCATTAGGACAGAGTTTGCCATGCAACAGAGGTATAGAGAAAGAAGAGCTAGAACAATAGAAACTCGTACATCGTTTGTTACTCTTCCCTATCTTCTTCCACTCGTGCGAGACGACAACAATTTCTTGATAACGAAACGAATCTGCGATCGGTTTTAACGTTCATCGGACTAGCATGAAAATTGATATCGTTCGAGTATCGATTTTAATTACGATATTCGATGCCTCTCTTTGTCTCTATGCCTCTCTTTGTCTCTCTGGCTCTTGAACGAGCGTGTGCTCGCTCGTTTTCCAGAAAATTACTCCGTTGACCTTTTAATAAAATTTTCTCTCGTCTGAACGTTCGAAGAGTTCGATCACGTACCGATGATAAGAATGCTATCGTTTGCCATAAAGTTTCCCTATAGGTATAGTCGCTAAGGGTATCGCTCAACGATGAGTTTATATGTATACTATAAGTAAATATGTATCTATGCATGTATACTATATATAAGAAAGCAAGATGGTGTCTCGTGAACATTTGTATGCCGTTAGTGAAAGCAAGGAAGCAAGGTAGGTAGGAAGGAAGGAAGGTTTCACTCGGAGAAGGGCTCGCTATCGAAGGTACGTCGGTCCATTAGCATGAGCGAGAGAACCATTAACACTTGTATTTCGCGCGGATTCGACGGTCTTGAGGCTGTCCGCGTGGCTCACGTCGACAAAGGCCCTTTGTTCCGCGAGATCGTATCCTGTGACCGACAAACTACGACGTTGCTTGCTCGTGTGTACTCTCCTATAGAGCGAACGAGAGCAGGAGGGCGTGAGAGAGAGTGGGGGAAGCGTAAGCTTCCCGTATAGGCTTGTATACACATACAATTAGACATTTACACGGTCACACGAAGCTGACTGACGCCCGGCGCTGGCACACGGCTGGCTGTCTTTGACGTACTACCCGTTACAATGCCACGTTCTACGCCTTTGAGGTCTCCTACGTGGCCGCGCGGGATTCTGCACTCGGCATGAAAACGATAATGGAACCTAACGTACAGATGCCTCGGGAACAACGCTCCCGAGAAACCGTAGATCGATCCCATCATCTTTACCTGCCCGTTCCCGACGATCGCAGTTACGATAAAAAAAAAAAAGTAGTTACGCCAAAGCATTGGTTCGGACAAATTTTAAGTAGTCGTACCGTGGCACCGGCCAGGCAATATTTAAGTAATTATACCGTATCATTCGTCGGACCGGATTTCGGTAGTCAAGCCAACAAATTGGCCAGACAATTGTTAGGTAGTATTTTCTCAACATCGGTCGGACAAATCATTGAGTGCTTCAACTGTCAAATTAGTCAAATATATTTTCTTTAGTTATCTTTCGAATACTGGTCGAAACAATTCTAGAATAATCATCCTACAGCACCGATCGAACGATATTTAAGTAGTAACAAACTTTATTGATCGGACACGACCATTCGCGGCATGATTACAAACTTTTTACATGGATATGACTGATGGCTAAGGGTTAGTTCACAATTTTTGTTATTAATTTTGTGACATAAAAAAGTATAACGTTGATTCAGTAGTATAGAATTTGTTTAAAACATATTTTGTCGTTGGAATGTCTCGTCGGTTCGATTAATTCGTTTATGTGATGCAACAAAAGAAAAGCCCTCTTCGATGTCATAAGAAAGGTTGTAACGATATATCGATATATAATATAATTGAAAATGAAATGAATAGAAAAATATATCGAAAACTAATTTGATAACTAACAAAATAAAACAGGTCTGGATCATGATTTTTGCCAAAATGGACACCACCGCCGATTTCAATGTTTAATGGCTCATTTTAAAGATAAAAGCATGTAGAATAACGTTCCGTTGTCCGTTTTTCGATATCGTTAAGCAATGATGAGAAATTAATTTTTTAAGTGTCGGAGTATGGGTCGTTTTCGAGCTTAAAACTGCTGTATCTTTCGAACCAACCATCCTATCGAAACGAGACTTGCATATTCGTAAAGAAGAAACTTTCCCCTTTCGAACGAGTATTTGATCGGGCAAATTCGAGATGCTTCGATTTTTGACAAAAATCCTGACCTATGCATCATGATTTTTGCCAAAATGGTCACCACCGCCGATTTCAATGTTTAATGGCTCATTTTAAAGATAAAAGCATGTAGAATAATGTTCCGTTGTCCGTTTTTCGATATCGTTAAGCAATGATGAGAAATTAATTTTTTAAGTGTCGGAGTATGGGTCGTTTTCGAGCTTAAAACTGCTGTATCTTTCGAACCAACCATCCTATCGAAACGAGACTTGCATATTCGTAAAGAAGAAACTTTCCCCTTTCGAACGAGTATTTGATCGGGCAAATTCGAGATGCTTCGATTTTTGACAAAAATCCTGACCTATGCATCATGATTTTTGCCAAAATGGTCACCACCGCCGATTTCAATGTTTAATGGCTCATTTTAAAGATAAAAGCATGTAGAATAATGTTCCGTTGTCCGTTTTTCGATATCGTTAAGCAATGATGAGAAATTAATTTTTTAAGTGTCAGAGTATGGGTCTTTTTCAAGCTTAAAACTGCTGTATCTTTCCAACCAGGCATCCTATCGAACCGCGACTTGCATATTCGTAAAGAAGAGACTATCCTCTTTCGAATGAATATTTGATCGGGCAAATTCGAGATGCATCGATTTTTTGACAAAAATCCTGATGTATGAATCAAGATTTAGAAAGAAGAAAGCATGCAGAATACTGTCCCGGTGTCCGTTTTTCGATATCGTTGCGGAGTGTTGAAAAATAAACTTTTTAAGTGTCGGAGTAGGTATGGGTCGTTTTCGAGCTTAAAACTGCTGTATCTTTCGAACCAACCATCCTATCGAAACGAGACTTGCATATTCGTAAAGAAGAAACTTTCCCCTTTCGAACGAGTATTTGATCGGGCAAATCCGAGATGCATCAATTTTTGACAAAAATCCTGACCTATGCATCATGATTTTTGCCAAAATGGACACCACCGCCTTCAAAAATTGTTACAATATTAAAGAAAAAAGCAACAAACAAGTTAGTAATACAAAAAACACGCGTGTGTGCTTATTATAATATATCACAATAAAAATGATTAAAATGAACGAGTCAATTTTATATCGTTATACCTAGTCATTAATTAAAATTGCGAAAGACCTTATCTTTAGTCATTACATCTACCTTTTGCCTTTTTCATTTTCATATCGATGTATCGATAATATCGGCTTCTGACGACCGATATATCGATTATCGATATTTTTCTTTGACTTGCATCCCTAGCCATAAGACATCCATGATCCAATGTTTTTCTCAGTAAAGGACAAAATTAGTCTTCTACGGTGGACGTTGAGAAACGAAAAAAATGTAAGTATACGCTTTCAGCTAGATTAAGTGTTTTTTATTATTATAATATATAACAGCGAATAACGATTTCGCGAAGGTAGTCGAAAAGTTCCTTTAAATTCATCGAGAGCATCGATCCGTCAATATATTTCGACGCGACCGAATGAACGAGCTTCGGTGCGCGCGCGACATCGCGGCGTTGATTGCGCTTTTCCGACAAATCCAATTTAAATATTATCCCCGATCGGAAAGCGACACGGTGTGTTGTACGCGTCGCCGCGGAAAATAGAAAAAAGCTCGAGTGAGAGACAGGAAAAAGAGGGGAGTTGAGCGGACTAGAGTGCAAGGGAAAAATAGAGAGAGAGAGAGAGAAATTAAGAACAAACAAAGTGGGACAAACGGTTTAGCGATATTTCTCCCGCACTTCGGAGCTCCAAGCCTCGACTCGCTAATGACGCGAACGAGTAATCGAGTTTTGAGACTACGGTTAACGAGATCTACCGTTCGACACCGTCGTTCTTTCTCCAAACAGGTTGCTGGAAAGCGTTGGAATAAATTCTGAAAGACACCCAAGACGTCGTTCCGGCTAGTATAATACACGTGATCCGTTCGCTCCTCGCATCTTTCGCTTTAACCCTTTTTAGTATCGAGACGAAAAACAGGCACCTATGCTTAGATAACATGACGAATTGGACGAATTTATTAAGGTTATGGCTTTTAGGATTTAGGAAGGATTTTTTTGTACGAAAATAAGAATATTTAAAAAATTCAAAATGCAGCGTATTACGGAAGACAGAGAATAACGTAATCCGGTTATAAAATTTTATAAATTTATTTAGCTAGAGCTTTCTCGCAATGTTAAATAAAAATCTATAGAATGGAATATATCATTTGTACCTTATTTATCAACGGATGGAAAATTTCGACGACTATACGGCTTCTCCGATATAATTTAGCTTCGGTCACGACTACGGGACTGCCTATCCATATCCCATTTGTATTCGGTATATTACGAAGGAGGGAGGGATCGCACGGGAAATCGCCTTCCCATTTCCGGCAATATCATATCCGTCAGACAGGAACGGGAATGTTGCGCGTATCGCTCGGACTGTGTCCGAGTCTTCCGTGTTGCAAACCTGATTTTGATTGGTATAATAAAGAAACTGTACGAGTTTATCTCGGTTATCTTTTCCGGCTTTTAATTCGACTTTTGCATATCAAAGTGTCGATGAATAATCCGGAAGAATAATTAAAAAAAAAGAAGAAGTACGACAAACGATATCGTTAGAACGATGATAACGGAAAACATGCGATCCGGTCGAAGGGCTAATTAGCTCGGCGATGCGCGGAAATTGTACGTCGATTAGGATCGTGTAGAGATTGTAATTAACGGCGATACCATTAAATATCTAGTCGTAACGCGATATCGAAGTCGTTTCAATAGTTTTCGCGAACTGGCGAAACTGAACGATCGTCATTAATTAACGCGTATTTAAATGTACGCGGGTGTGCTAGAGAGAGAGGAAAAAAATGAAAGAAAAAAAAAAAAGAAGGTGGTAACTGTCCCTCGCAGTCTCACCCCACGTTCATACCCTTATTTTCTGGGTCAACGAAAATTGCTGTAGGTTATCGATCCCCGAATTTTCGATGCCATACATACAAAATACGTGCCGGCGAAGCGGAAAAGCGAGTTCGGAAGTAAGAACTTGACCTTCTTCGAGGTCGATTCGAACTATAGTTCGTGCATATAATATTCTTAGGGCGTGCACGCGATATCTACATGAGAAAGTGAGAGAGAGATTCTTGTGTTAGAAGAAGAAAATCGTAGAACGAACGTGTTAGAGAGAAAACGAGAGAACGTTCTCAGGAATGGGGTGGATATAGGCACCTATGGGGTTTACGCGCGTATCGTCCGCCCTCGTCCAATCTCCTTTATGTCCTCCGAGTTTCTGCAACTGCCTCGCCTTGTCAATCGATATCCATACTCGCCTTGCTACCGAAAACGGTGGGGATAGCCCTCTTTCCTTCCTTCCTGAAATCGTGCAGAGTCAGACACTCGCGTGTCTTGGTTCAAACAAATGTTATCCTTGGGCAGTGATCGCAAATAAGACCTCTCTATGGGTACTACGTGGATTTGTAGATATTCATTTCAAACATTTCATTTTAGCTTGACAACTTAACCTGTGTTTGACGAGTATGAAGAAATCGTAAGATTTTGTGTTATGAAGAATATACTCGTCGTGCGTAGAAAGTAGTTATAATTTGGTGTGTAAATTGCAAATTTGTAGATTTTTAAATGTTTTGAATAATTGGATGGAAACATAAAAAAATATATTGTAAATAATTATTACGAAAAAGCTATAGGGTGAACTAAGTAGTGGTTCTTTCCTTTGTCATTATATCGTTATCTTCTAGTAATCATCACTGAAGCCAAATTAAACAAACTAATAATTTGTCTAAGTAATTGATTGTCTCAAATTATTTTCTTTCATATGTAAAGTATATACGTTTAAATTACGGAAATAAATAAATGCTATTAATAAAATTACAAGTTAATTCTATAACAGCCCTACATAACCTGTGTTTGCCTACTCGAAATCACTTAATTTCTACGACACAATTAAATTACACACTTCTCAAAGCAATCACCACAGCAGACTGATTAAAGATCGCACTCCTATGTAAATATCTTTTGTAAAAGAAAATGACTCGACTAGCCTTTAGCCGAAGCGTAGTTCGAAAGGAGAAGCATAACGGTGGGATCCAACGGAAATGAATTTTGCAAGGGGTCGCGAGTAGGTGTCGCTCAACGTGAATTATCGAAGATCTTTCGCATTACTAAATTAAAATCCTTTTGTAAGTCAGTGTAAGTTGACCGTACACCTTCAAACACAAACGTACAGGTGTGCGTGTCTTATCGCGTAAATGCGCGCGAGCACACGAGGGAGCTTTCAGGGTGATCGTAAGGAAAGGCTCGTAACGTTCGGCAAGTGTAAGTCGAAGAAACCGCTCGTCTTTCGAAGCGTGACCTCGGTCCAACGTTCCTGGACTCGTCGAAGATCGCTCGTCGAGCTCGATCCAAGTAAAAGTGCTACGTCGTGTACGTGTACCTTCTTTCTCTCTCTCACATTGGCATAGTCCAGAAGGAAGGACGGGATGGTGTATGAGCCAGATGCGCTCGTAAAACCATCGTCCCATAAAACCGGCTAGTTCGCCGGTTACCGAGACGCCCATCAACCATTCCTTACATGGTCTAATTTCAGGATACCAGGACTACCTCATGCCACTACTACTATCGCTATCTCCTGCATCTTCTACCACTTTCCAGTCGACACACACACATTCGCAAAGTATTACTCGTGTCTGGACGATTTTCTTTACGCAAAAGGAAGGCTATCTCGTGCTTTCGAATAGATTGTAAATTTGAAATCGGTTTTGTATCGAATTCAGTGCTATGTTATTTTTTTTTAAAGAACGTTTCGTACTCTCGGTCTTTAAATTAGTTTCTTTGTCCAACGACTCGCCGTAGTTTCAAACCTTTCTCGGGCTAATCGCCAGGCGTGATAGAGTCGCTGACATTAAGGTTCATCCCCGCAAGAATATTCTCTCCTCGTGAAAAAAAGTGTGATCGTGGAAGATCGTTCCATTCTTTCTTTCTCTCTTTAGTCTTCCCGAAGCGAAATTTAGCGACGTCTCATCGGCAAACGCATTCGCATGAAATGTGGACTCCGTCCTTTGGTACCCTCCGGAGAAGAAAAAGGCAACGCTTATCCTATCTTTCATTCTCCTTTCTTTCCCATCAGTCGTCCCTTTCCCTTGCTCCCCTCTACCTTAGCAACCTTCTCGCGAAAGGAACAAGGGTGAACGCCAAGCGCTAACGTCTCTGCGGGACGATTCAATCTTAGTCCGCCTTTCTTTCCTTCTTTTTTTTTTCTTCTTCTTCTTCTTCTTCTCCTTGCGGTATCAATGTCTCTTGGCTCCTCGCGATAGCCCAAGACGAAATCACTTCCACTTTCCTCCCGATCCACCACCGAACTCTTATCGAACTACTACTTTCGTATTTCGGGAAACGGGACCCACAGATACGCGAGTGCTGGACCGATCTGTTTCTCGTTATTAAGAGAAAGATGTGTTCTTGGTGTAGGTTGGAAAAGAAACTGAATTTCTTTCGACGATTTATTCCACCGGACGATGAATTTTCATGAAATCTCGGAACTAGAAATAAAAAAAGAATTCTTAGCTTTAAGCAAATATGGATAATCCTCATGTAACATGGTAAAGAAGTTACTAGATAATGCTGTGTTATATTAATCGAGTAAATGAGTATAAAATAAGTATGATTAATGAGTAATGGATGAATTAATTATTAGTAGTAGTAGTAGTTAATCATATGAAAATTTACTTGAGTAATGCCCAACACTGGGTATAAGTAAGTATTTAACGGAATATAATTATTTTCATTTTAATAACCTTAATTTAATGGGCATAATTTAAATTGCTAAGTACATACATACGTTGAATAGTAAAAGTACAATGTTATACGAAGATTTTTGCTAATTTCTGATCATGTTAAAACGAAACCGTGTTGTAAGAGGGTTACCTATACTTTCGCGAAGCCTTTCCATAGGGTGGGTGTGCGCGGGGGGGCCTTTTGAAGGTTTCCCCTCACGTAAATTAAAAAAAAAAAAAAAAAGGGTTACCTATACTTTATTTTTCAAATTTCAACATAATTCATCGTTTCTTCAACGTCAGCGTTTAACTGGCAAACGATCGAGAATCGTTTCACGAATCCTTCGAAATGAAAGAGAGACCGAAGCTGTGTCTGTGTGTGCATCGAAAAAGTGAGAGAGAGAGAGATAGTCATAGGAAAGGGTAGGGCAGACGAATAAATCGGATGATAAGATTTGCATATTAGTAGCGTAACTGTCTCTTCTCCAGAGTTTACCGCCCCTTTCGTGTTGTGCCCTACCCAAGCTATTCGTTCACCCAACGAATTCTCCACTCCCGATTCTGACCACGAGTTTTCCAACCCTTTCCCAAGCACAAGAAGAATCAAATCGACGAGACTGCAATTCCGTGAAGAAAAAATTACGTTTGTATAATTAAAAATGATCGATTTTCCTTTTAATCGAATGAAAATTTAATTAATATATTCTTTAGCATTTTCCCTTTCAAATACGAATCGATATGGTTGTTGGGATATCGAGTAAATCGATAAGCGTGGTAAAAATATAATATTTCCAGCCCTTCGTAGGCTACTTTTTCTCCCATTCTTTCTTTACTACCCCCTTTTCGAGTTTAAGCCTTTTCAAAGCCGTACCAGCAGCAACAGCAGCGCCGAGCGAAGGCTTCGCACCAAACCCAAGCGTTACTTATGTAAATTCTCGAAGAAAACGTCGTCCATTCTTGGCGTGGCTTCTTTTATCCCTTCGACGGCCGGAGAGGATGAAGAAGGGAAAGAAAGAAAGGAAGAATAAGGCTCGTACTTTCATTGGGCCGAGCTAAAAACTCGTTTTCGAGTCGAATAGTAAACCCAAAGAGTAAGGACGTTTATCGATATCACGAAGCATGAGAGAAACGTTATTGTTCGATCCTCAAAAAAAAAAAACAGCTTCTTCTATTCTTTGGAAAAAAAAAAAACGTAGGACATGCTTTTTTCTGACTGATCCTCGAAATCTTGACGAGTGCATATAATCCGAATATCGTTCTTAGCGAAGAGAATTTCTTTCTGCTCCAATAACATTTTACTTGAATGAGAGAGAAGGAAACAGAAACTCGAAGCAACGTCACGGAAATGTCGCGTGGAAACAGGATGACGAACGATCGCGAGTAACGTTGATTCCGTCGCGTGGGTACAGTTCTATCCATTAAAACAACGATGCCTCGAATCCATGAATTCTTTGGGTCCTCTCGGAGAGGCTGGGCAACGAGGATAACAATGTAACGGAGGGAACGGGTCATTAATCAACTCCTATCTCACCGAGAACTGTCCCTCGCCTCGATTTGCACCCGATCGTCGAAGAAAATTAATAAACAGAGAAAGAGAGAGAAGCACTTTTAACGGCTGATTTAACAGATTGTTCTTCGTGCTAGCTACTCCACTTGATATCTTGTTCGATCGTATCGTGACACAAGGACGACACTCGACTGGAGAGATCAGGGAATGGGATTAACAATGAGTGGAGGAAGATTATTACGGAGTGGTTATCCACTCCTGGTATAGAAAAACTTCTTCGTCTTGGTGTACATGTAGGTATACAACAGAAAAGGACAGAGAGACAAGCGGCTCTCGTATGTCGTTCTTCCCTTCCTTCTCTCTTTTTTTTTTTCTATCTCGTCGAGACAGTAGCAGGCATCTAGCCATCTACCACTCGCTAATGGATATTGCTCTTACTCTTGCCCCAGCCACCAGCTGACTTTCGCAGGACGTCTACTCGCATTCCAGATAAATTAGAAGACCTCGGTTCGTGTCTCTCCCGAACCCTCTCCTTTCAACTTTCTCTTCTCCTCTTCTTCTTCTTCCCTTCTCTTTCTTTCGAATCACCATTCCGCTCCCGCGCTAGGCGCAAAGCGCATTTGCATGACAAACGGTCGGCACAATGCATATTTGCGGCTTCCAATTTGCACCGAGCTTCTTTCCACGCTTATATATCTATCTATCTGTCTGTCTCTCTTTCTCTATAGGTATATAAAGTGGAGCTCAGTTGGTAAAATAATTTCAAAGTACTTTAAATTTGCCTCGTCGATCGTTATTATCCAGCATGGACTTGTCTCATTTTACGATAAAGTCATTCGATTCGAGAAAACGGTCAAGTTCGACGAGTCTACTCGGTGCAAGACACGAAAATGAAATTTTCTCGGTATCGGTCTATACCCCAACCCTATCTCTCCTCTCTCTCCGTACTCCGACGAAACCGTCAATATTAATCTACCGACGAACGCTCGTGGAATTTCAAGAGAGGCTTCGCCATCGAGGCGGCACCGCACAAACGCTCGAATTTTCGCGAGGAATATTAATTGATAAACGAGCGAAGGCTTCCCTTCTAGTGCAGTAAAAGGGGATAGCATTTCCGGTAACGAAGCAAAGTCTCACCAAGTAGGTAGGTTTTCGTCTTTCTTTCCTTTATTTTTGTCTCTGTTGTCTTCTTCGTAAATTATTTCCTTCTTAAAATTTCAATTTGTGTCTCGTACGATCGCGTACGTTATCCTCTCTTTGACATCGTTCTCTCTGGCTCCAGTTATTTGCACGAAAATCAAAGGCAATTATCCACTTAGACCTAGTAGAATATTTATACCTACCGTTTATTTTGAAAGTGGTATAATTCCATCTTTATGAAAATATAAGGATAAATGTCATTAAAACTTTTTTATGCAAATTTGGACTTACATTACTTTCAAATTAAACGGCTCATTTAAAGAAACGCAAGTAAATGTTTTCGTTTGAAAATCACGGACTTTTCGAAAGCCATAACCGTTTCTTTGAGAAGTATTCTCTCACGAGTAAACGTCACGTCTGTATAACCCTCCCCCCTCCTTTTTTTGAAGTTTGCTAAACCAGGAAGTTTTAAGATTCCTTCCGTAGAGGCCCCGAACAGTTTCCGCAATCTGGACGCAATAAACGGAAGTTTTCCTTCTGGCCGATCGAAGTTTAATATAAATAATAGAGACTTATTGGCATTCTCGAGTGTGTATGCCTAGGTAGAAGCCCTTATTTACAGATCACCGGTATCAACATCAGCCAGTATCAGTGGCCAGCGAGGAAGAAGTTCGTCGAGCTATATTCCGATAAGGAAATCGAGAGAAGTATATCGAGTCCAATCGAAAGCAACTCGTTACCAAAGATTCGAAGGACTCGAGAACGTCGAGGAGACTCTTCGTCATTGCTCGAGTCTTCCTATATTACGAATCGAATGTGACCGAATCGTGCTACTCTGAGACAGTAGGAAAGAGAAAGAGAGAGAAAGAAATTCATATAATTTTCTTCTCGAAATTACGAGCGTCCCTTTCGAAACTTGTCTCATAACTACGGTGATCATAGATCCTTTATTTAAGAGGACAATCATTTATTTCACTAGCCTGTCCATTAAATTAATTTTTTTTTTCTATAATGGCTATTGTATCCTTTTTGTGAATTGTCTTTTACTATCCTATATTTTTTAATCAAAATAATACATCGAATATTAACGCGTATGGAATTTGATACATTTTTAACACAGAAGCCAGATTTAATAAAAAAGTGCATTCATGTAAATATATCGATATTAAAATTTGTCATAATAACATGATTACTAAATATTTATATTTTTAAAATAAATGTATTCGTCACCGTACTCATTAGCAAAGATTATTTTCCACGAGAGTCGTGCATTATATTCGCGTATCTCGAATAACTTTAAATAACATCGAAGTTAAACTATGCCAGCGTCTCCCCCTCTTTTTGCTCCTCAATTTCGTGTTATCGAAGAAAAAGATTTTTCGTAAATTAAAGGGACGTCTTTCGTAAATGAGATCCCACGAAAGGAACACCGTATTACCTTAACGACTCTTAATAGCTCTTCTTTCTTCTTTGTCCTCGCTTTTGCTCTTTCAACCCTCTCTCTCTTTTTTCGAAAGTAGTTTCATTAAAAGAAGACCGTCCGTCGCTCGAAACCTTGTTCGGTAACTCCCTATACTTACTGTCCACGGTAGCAACAGGTACTGGACCCGGCCGAAGTGGCTCGCTTTCCTTCATCGCTCGGAATATAAAGGCCTGTTTCGGTGAGCTAAATGAACGCGCGAGCGAGCACGGATTCGACCGAGAACGCTCCAAGGAACCACAAAAGATTCACCTTTTCCCTTTCTTAGTTGAGACGTTTATTTTGAAAATGGTGTAAGTCCATTTTTTATGATTCTAATTTTTATAAAAAAATAAGATTTTCAGATTACACATGTTAAATATCATTAATATTTTGTTTCTAAATTTGAACTTATACTTAACAATATTCTGTAATGAGAAAGATAATAATAAAATAGACGAATATAAGATAATGTTAATCGTATGGATTCATTACAATTTCGAAGCCTTTATACTCGAATTAGTTCACTTCTCGCGTGAATCACTCGATAACGAAATCAACGGAGAATCAATGACGTCCCTTAATCCAACCTAAATGCACCCAAACCTTTGATTATTCTAATAACGTGGAAAATCCAGAACATAATGACACGCTCCCGAAGCAACGGCAGCTTGAAACTTTATAGCACGATCGTGTATCAAATGTAATTAGCGCGAGACGTGGCGTTTGGACGTTGCCCGGTCTATGACTAGACCATCTCTAGAATTTAATCTCCGTAATGAGGATGCAACGCTTGCAAGAATACAAGTCCTAGAAAAGTTACAACGAAGATTTCGAGAGAATCAAACGTTGCTTCTTTGAAAATTCAAGGTAAAGTATCATTTTCTTTCACTTTTCTAGTAGAATCTTAAGTAAAGATATGTTATTAACACGTCGAATCGATTCTCCCTATAATATCTAATATTATTCTAAACAATTTATTATCGAATTTTTTATATTAAACTTTACTCTTTTTACAATCGTTGGTTGCACGTCAAAAAATGATACATATGGTGACCGGGACGACATTTAACGTGTTAACGCGTGAATTATGGCAGAAATTGTGGAACGATCTAACACAATGCGAGCTCACAATAAAACGGAACGTTTGAAAGCGTTTCTTTCTTGAAGAGTAGGAGGAGCCTGGAGGGTGAATATGGAGGTGGAAAACGTGGACGCACGGCGGTTTTGCGTTCTATAGGCTTTACTAATATCCCTAAGTGCATCGTCAGCCGCTTCGTGCGGTCTTGCGCGAGCTTCGCTACGATGCACCCTGTGGCTCCTCTTTCTCTCTTTTACCATTCCTCTCTTTTTCTCTCTATCCCTCTATCTCTGTCGTCTATCGTATCACTAAAACGCGAAGCTTCATCCACCGAAATATAATACTCTTGCACTAATTCTCGACTCATGCTATCGACCACTTCTACTACTTCGATCCTCCGTCATTCTTCTCTTTCCTATAGCAACGAAGAAAAAGATTCCTCACTCTTTCTGATTACTTCCCATTTTCTGTATATATAATAAAACACAAGAGGGGTCAAAAGTGTAGATGGAAGTTATTTTGAAAAAAAAACAATTATTTTGCTGGACTATTTAATTTTCGAAATTTTTGTGTCTGTATATCTGTGCATGGATCACGTCAAAACTACTGAATGGATTTTTATGAAACTTGACACAAATATAGCTTAGGTTCCCCTGTAACATATAAGCCACAATATTGTAGTCACAAATCTACAAACTTTACAAATATTCCAAATTCGTTACAACGCGGACGAAATAAGGAGCACCAGCTAGTATACCCTAAAAAAGAGAATTTTCTGCAAAAGGATATCAGTAGTATAATACGAAAAATACAAAAGTCGTTCCAAACATAAAAATTTTAATGCAACATCACGCGTTCTCCCCTATCATCGAAGTTAGAGTCCAAAACAAGGAACGATTCGAGAATAGCGAGAAATCGGCCCATTGGAGGGTCGGAGGGGAGTAAGAGAGGAAGATTCGGTCGTGTTATTCAAGATATTCAAACTGTACCAGGCCACATCGGGCTCTCGGAGGTGGCATTTAAGGATTAAGGGAGTTTAGCATAATATTAGCAAGCGGTAGGGACAACACACGAGTAGGTGGAGAGAATGGGTGGTGGGAATGGGGTGTAAGGCCCAGAAGGGAAGAGAAAGGTGAGTGAATGAGAGAGAGAGGAGTGAGGAAGGTGGGTAGAAAGGTACAGGTATTATTCATGGATTACCTCACTTGTCTCGGCCACAATCCTCCCAAAGCCTCCATTAGAATAATTGCTTCTTCATCTTCGCGCTTACGCGGTTGCTGCGCTCACTTCCGCGACGCAGAAGCGATCCATCCAACCCTCTACTACCACCACCCCCTTTTGCTCACCACCTTCTCATCTTCTCAATCCTCGGCGCATCGTCGTTGTTTCATTCAACCGCGTCTCGTGCTGCATCCCGTCTGTCTCCCTCTTTCTTATTCTTCGCATCACTCTCTCTCTTTCTGTCTATTTTGAACACACATGTATACAGAGATACTCTATACATTCTCGTTTTCTTTTTTACTCTCGCCTTACTTTCGTCATGAAGGACGTTCCTATGAATAACAAGAATCGTCTAACATGTGGGAGGATGTTTTAAACGTGAGTTCACGGACAAGATCACGATATCATGGGTATTTGTAATTTGATAAAGATCATTTGTTTTCGTTTTATTCTACTTTGTAATTTTAACTTTAATTTTTTCAATTCTTATATTCACTGCTTTCCTATTTTTATTTGAGTATTTTGTTTATGGAATAATATTTGTACATTGTAATTAATAGATTTAAATAAAAAAACGAAGTAATTTAATATTTTTATTAGTTTTATCAATAAAAGAACAGAAACATTGTTCAAATAATTATGAATTTTCGAGGACTGTTAACTAATTAATTACTGCTTATGTATAACATTACAAGCACTATGGCTCATGATGTAATAAATTATTCTTTCTCTCGTTCGTATTCAAAGATCGATTTCTATGATCCACTCGAATTTTCTTCCGGTAGAGAGCATTAAGACTCGATTACGGTCTTTCGGTTTTCTAATAAATTACATCAATGCTTGTCGTGAGAAAAGTAGTAGAAGGGAGAAAGACAAAAAAAAAAAGTGCCATTCCCCCACGATCTCATTCGCATTCAAAGATCAACTGGCGCGATCGCGGAGGGTCGGAGATCCGCCGTCGAGGCAAATGTCGCGTGAAGTGCGAAGATTTTCAAGGCGCGTAGGACCTCTCGAAGATTCGATGATTCTCGTTAGGGTCTTGTAGGGAGAGCTGGTGACAGAGAGAGAGAGTCCCTTCACGCAGTATCCCGCTAGCTTTCTCTCGCGAACTCACGCGAATATTTAGTTACCGTGGACCGTACTCGTTACCGTTTCATCTCCTTCCGCCATGTACGTGCGACGATTCCTTGAGTCCACCTTCTCACCCTTCTCCTACGTTCTCTCCTCATACCAGTCGTCGTATATTCCTTTCTCACTGATCGACATCTCGAGCACGTCTCACCTGTAAAATGCAAAACGCGAGACGTCTCCTTTCTCTCTCTCTCTTTTTTTTTTCCTTCCACTCTGTCTCTCTCTCTCTCTCTTTCTCTCCTTGGTCCTTCGATATCTACGAGACGCGCTCGTTAACTCGAGCAGAAATAATATTACTTTATCTTCGAAAGTTCGTCCCGAGCAGCGTCGAGTCACTCGCCGGAAGAAAGTTGCGAGCTTCGGAGACTGAGGGATGGTACCACTCACCCTCCTTTTCTCACACTTTCTCTCTTGCCCGTTCTCAATGGCTGATGGCGTCAAAACGGTCGTTTCACTCGCGGCCGGTCTTTCTGGATCCCTAGAAATTATCAGACGGCGTGCTCGGCCGAGCAATGTTCTCGCTGGATCTCGCAAAAAAATCTCTTTTTAGAAACGGCGAGACCGACTCACCGTCGTCGTCGACAAGTTCGTCGTCTATATCTCGAGCGTTAGCGGCACTTCTCGTATTATTTGTTGTTAAGTGCATAAAAGCTTTTTTTCGAGGACTTAATACAAGCTCTCCGGTAATAGCAGGGCGTTATTGTGTTCGCCGGTTGGCGAGTAGTAGAGGTGAGTGTGAGAGAGAGAGAGAACGTACAGTCGCCTTACCCAAAGTGTCTCCTACTTTTCGGTACTACAGGAAAAACGCCTACCCCGACTACCTTTTATGGATTCTTTGTGCCGACACGATTACGTACACCACCCCTAAGATCACTGTTCTCTCTTTCTCTCTCTCTCTTAACTTTCTACCGACTTCTCTTTCTCACTCACGTATATGCATATATACCACCATATACTTTTCGCACCTCTATTCGAGACTGTTATTTACGACGATACGCGCTCGAATATGCGCTACGTTTGTTCCGGCCATCTCTCTCTTTCTCTTTTTTCTTCTATTTCCATTCTTTCTCTCTCTTTCTACTCTTATTGCCCACTCGTTAACCCCCTCGGACGAATGGGATCTGGCTTTTCTCGCTTAGGGGCGAACGTATGTATGTACGGCCGCCGGGAAAAACGGGTTGCTAGATTGCACGATGTCTGTGCTGCTCGTCGATCTCCTAAAAGAAGAAACGGTAATGATAGAGAAGAGAAAAAAGGAAATATCGTTCGAGAGAATTGGAAATAAAAAAAGAGAAAAAGAAAGGTTGGTTGAGAATTTTTTAATACGTAAAGTTTATTTTTTTTTTTGTATTAACATTGATGAACTTACGTGTAGATCAAGCTAACTTTGAGAGTCTTCGAGTTTTGGATATACCACAGACGAGATATAAGAATAGATTTGACATACAATAGGATTTCGTGTCCTATGTACTGAAATACCGATCGAGCGAAAAACAGACGTTTTCTTACGCCCTCTACGATATGGAGCGGCGAGTTTAGGAACCATTTTCAACCGAATAATCGAGGTCGGTAATATCAATAGATCGGTTGCGATAAAAGACGAGAATCTCATCCCCCCTTGAAAATAATCCATATTTCGACACTTAAAATATTAATTTCTCATCATTGCGTAACGATATCGAAAAACGGACAACGGAAAATTATTCTGCATGCTTTCTTCTTTCTAAATCTTGATGCATACATCAGGATTTTTGTAAAAAATCGATGCATCTCGAATTTGCCCGATCAAATACTTGTTCGAAAGAGAAATGTCTCTAATTTACGAATATGCAAGTCGCGTTTCGATAGGATGACTGGTTAAAAAGTTACAGCAGTTTAAAGCTTGAAAATGACCCATACTTCGATACTTAAAAGATTAATTTCTCATCATTGCTTAACGATATCGAAAAACGGACAACGGAACATTATTCTGCATGCTTTTATCTTTCAAATGAGCCATTAAACATTGAAATCGGCGGTGGTGACCATTTTGGCAAAAATCATGATGCATAGGTCAGGATTTTTGTCAAAAATCGAAGTATCTCGAATTTGCCCGATCAAATACTCGTTCGAAAGGTGAAAGCCTCTTCTTTACGAATATGCAAGTCGCGGTTCGATAGGATGGCTGGTTCGAAAGATACAGCAGTTTTAAGCTCGAAAACGACCCATACTACGACACTTAAAAGATTAATTTCTCATAGTTGCTTAACGATATCGAAAAACGGACAACGGAGCATTATTCTGCATGCTTTCTTCTTTAAAATGAGCCATTAAACATTGAAATCGGCGGTGGTGACCATTTTGGCAAAAATCATGATGCATACATCAGGATTTTTGTTAAAAATCGATCGCTAAAGAGACACAGATCTGCTGGAGTTAAGGTAGTTCATCACCAACAGAGTATACATGTGTAACTGATTTTCTGATGTATTCAGATACAAGTTATATTAAATTTGAATAAATATTCGGTACATTCTCAAAAGTATGTCTAATCTTGTTTATCAAGAAGCTAAAATAGCCTATGCCTTTAAAATGCAAATAACAAATTTAAAAATACATAAAGCAGCCAATGTAGGCGCTATTAAAAAACACGAAAATGAGACGAGTTGTCGACGACTCTCGGTGGAGATCGAGCCTTTAACAACCGTTTAATTTGCTATAGAAAAATGTACATTCGAAAAAATATGCCAAATACCAGAGGGACCTAAATTTTGTCGCTTACTACTTAAGAAGTTCTGCGGTGGCTCCAAAACACTCGTCCGCGCTGTAGGTAGAAATTGAGGGAGGTTGATCCGTAGGAGGTTGATCCGTAGGAGGTTGAAAATGATGTAGCTCAACATCGAAGTAGGTTGATAACCGATGAGTCTAGTTGCAATGATGATCTGAAATAAAACAAAAATCGAGTTCATTATATACGTATGTATATGTGTATACGTGTGTGTGCATGCATATGCCATGTATACGAAGTCGGAATATAATATACACGCGATATATTATCTACAAAAATACATTAATTATTAATTTTATAACACCGAAATATGAAAAAACTATCGATATTGCGAAAATAAGAATCGAAAATGGGGGGAGGCTATGACGCAGCACCTCGCGGAAGGGACGTGAAAATGCCGATTTTATTTTCGTTAATATTTCTTAAACGAGGCGATATTTCATCTCGCCTACACTCTCCCATGGAGATCGAGTCTTTAGCAATCGTTTGATCTACTATAGAAAGGTGTACGTTAGAAAAATATGCTAATTACCTGTAATAACGAGGAGACCGCGAAATCTGTTACAAATTGATGGCACCCGCCGAACCAACATGGCGTCAAATCGTATTCGCGAAAACCGTTGACGAAGTGCCGCGCATGCGCAGTACACTACTTATTGCACGGCGGACCTAAAAATTCAAAATTTCGTTATAAGTGGCGTCTGGGTTAGAGTGTAGGTTTCGTCATATAATTATTCATTTTCTACACAACTTGTCCTTAATTTATAGAAGGAAATATGCATTGAATGTTTCTTTAAATTTGAGATAAGATTATACATTTATCGGGAAATCTGCACATTATCGCAATTTCGGAATTTTACCGTAACATATATAATAAAAAAGTTATTAATTTATAAATATTGTATGGTAAATATGGTACGGCTACTGTGATTTTTTTCATTAAATTTCGATTCTATCGATTGATTCGAATTGTAATTCCAGTCAAAAATAATTAACAATCGCAATGTTTAGTTATAATTTCTACCGTTTCGGTAGCGCTGATGCCTTGCTCTATTCTGAACCGACAGTGCCGCATGCGACACTAAAATGGTAAGGGGGCTTTGAAGCCCCCGGATTGTGCAGGGCCGGCACTAGGGTCTTCAATGCCCGCCTGCAAATACCAATGTAACGCCCCTTCCCTTCCAAAAATAAGAATTAATTTATCAAAAAAGTACTATAGTATTATATCACTCACATTTAACTGACAACATACATCATTTTCAATAGCAATAAGCGATAAATTTGTTAATCTCTCTTGTGAAATAGAAGATATCAAATAATTTATTATTTTCAATCGCGAAAATGAACGTTTCCCACTAACTACACTAATGGGAATCGTCAATAATATTCTGAGGGAAATAACAAAATTGGGGAAAGGAGGTTTTTTAACATGGAAAAAGCTAAGTTAGGGGATTAAGTATGTTGAGGGGATTATTCAATATGCAGAGTTAATTTTTTAATAAATTCTTTAAAGCACAAAGTTCATCAAATATTTTGACGTCCATTAATGTCTTCGTGATTACCTCCTGTAAGATAGATTTCTAAATAATCACAATTGTTCGAAAAAATTTTAACCAGCTTTAAAGATTAAAATTATTTATTTTTTTTTTAAATTAATTTGTATACGAAAAGTGAATGTATTTTTGGCGTCCCTTGAGGTCAGCACCCGCCTGCGCAGCAGGCCTTGCGGGCTGCTTGGAGCAGACCCTGGGACCGTGGGACAAAAATTTACATTAAATGTTGGGTTTATCTTATACCTTCCATCCGTAGATCACAAAGAAATTGCATTGATACATTTTTCCATAGGCAGGGGGTGCGTTCATTGATGAAACTTTTCGTAGACTCGTGTAGATTGACCGATCGTTGACGTAGGTGTATGGAGAAATCACTGATGAATTTATACGTAGACACTGTCGCGTGCTCGTCGACAAACTCATTTATAAATATTTTGATTTTTATGTTAATCGTACAATTCCAGAAGCGTATTAGAAATATATAAAATTTTGTTTTGGATGTTACGTGAAGATCACGTGCTTTAAAATATTGGATAGTATAGAGTTGTAATTATTTGTATTTTTTTTTTCCGACCTGTGGAATATCCATGGTCTTAATTTTAATTGGCGAATACTTACCCTCCATCCGTGAGACTTTTTTGTTTGACACGAAACGACTTGAAGAGAACTCAAAATTTACAAATCGTAATTACAAGTTGTATTTAACATTATATAACTGCTACACACGTAGATCACCTATTAATTAAGCAACGTCGTATTTTTTGTTTCTTGTCTAGCGAAGGTTCCTACAAATGATACATTAATAACGTGCGTGGGACTCGCAGCCTACACATTATACTGTAACCAAAGGTATTTTATGTATAGTATAAATCGTAAATCGATTAACGTTGCGCATATTACAACATTTATTTAACTAAACCCATTTTTTTCGCCTCCACTTCGTAAATCAATAACCTCCACATTTTAACTACAAACACTTCGGCCTCTTCGTCTAATACCTGCAACGAACAAGTAATGTTTAGACGATTGATTTGTTATTTAAAATACAAAGAAACTTAAAGAAGTATGAATACGTACCATTTGTACATCATCGAGTATACCTTGCGGAGAACTACCTGCCATGACTTTGCTGCATATAAAATCAACCAAAGTTGGCTCCGGTTCTCCGATATATTCAATGATCTTTTTATTGATCCACGGTCTTATTCTCTTCTCCATTAATGTCTAAAAACAGATCAAAAGTATAACGAAAAAAGTCCGAGATACGATCGAATAAAAATCATACGTTGCGATACCAACATTGTCTATAACAGCCCAGTCAAGCTGATACCCGAACAGAGCATTCTTATCGGTAGGAATTTTGTCGATGAGAGACTTTATGTGTTTCCGTTTTTCTTCTTGACTCTTTGTACTTTCTTCCTTGCCAGTTTTGGAAGTTTCTTCGCTGGCCTTTTTCTTTTTCTCATCGCCATAGTCTACATAAAAAAAAAAAGAAAAGAGGTAAATCAGAGATCGTACTAAAGAGGAGAACATCGATTAACCCTTCGTACTAGACTGTCGCCTCAGAGGCGGCAAATTGCCGACATTATATCATTTCATTTTAAATAACACTCGACACCAAGCATAAAGGGTTAAAGTAACCATTAATTTACCTAGAGGAACTAATTTCCGTTTCTTGGCATTGTTAGTACCGTCGTCGTCGTCGTCATTATTAAAAACATCCTTGACATCGATGCGACCTTTTTTTCTCGTTTGATTCGTCTGTTGAGTGGTTGAATTTACGGCCGTGCCAGGACTAGCAGGAGTTTTGTTACCAACGTTGTGTTCTCCCCGAGCGCCACCGCTTCCCATCGCGAATGGAACAAAATTACCTATTCAAAGAAAAATGAATCGCATTAACAAAAACTTCTCTTTTTAAAACTTGGATTAAGGGAAACCTAAAGAAACATTCTTCCTATCGATATTGAGATCTCACAAATTGAAAACCTACTGCCGCTTGTTTTTTCCGGCTCACTGACAAGGGACATACGCGAATCCTCGTCCAACGATGGCGGAATCGATTGAGCAGGTGTCCCAACGGATTGATGCATAGGCGAGGACCTGATGTCCTTTTGGCTCTCGTGATCAGCTTCGACGATCAGTTCTTCGTTCTCCTCACCGTCACGATGATGGTTCTGATGATGGCGATGATGCCGACGATGATGATGATGATGGCGAGGGGGTGTTCTCGAGGGTGCTTCCGGCTGAGAAGCGTCATCGAATTGGACACCATCGTCGCTGTCGCTTTCGATTGGCTCGGTTTCGATGGGCGGCATTACTTCCTTCTCCTTTTTCACGACTTTCTCATCTTCCTCGTCGATTATCGTAATCACCGGCTTAGGCTTGTATTGTTCCTCCCTTTCTGCCTTTAGCTGTAAAAAAGAAAAAGAAAAGAAGTAAACTTTCGCGTCCAGATTGATCAAGGATAACAAAACTCACTCTCTCAAACTCGGCAGCAGGATCAGGATGCGAGGCATCGGCGTAAAGCTTGTCTCGAAGTCGTTGTAGCTCCTGTCGTTCCGCGCAACGATCTCTCGAGTCAGCTTCAGCCTCTAAAGCGCGTTCTTCCAAACGTCGTGAGAGTTCCTTGCCCTTATAGTACTTGGCATCGTCACGATCATCGTCGTAGTCCTCGAGGAACTCTTTCAGCCGTTTTGCTTCGCGCTCTCTCGCCTCGCGCTTTACCCTACGCTTCTCGGCTTCCTTTTCGTACTCCTTTTGCTTCCGACGTTCTCGAGTTTCCCATGCCCGCAAACGTTCCTGATAAGCTGCCTCCTTCTCTCTCGCTCTCCTTTCGTTTTTCTTTCTTTCTTTAGCTTCCTCTTCCTCTTCTCTTTCCCTCATGATTTCTCTTTCTGTTTTTCGAGCCTCCTCTCTCTCTCGCTCTCTTTCTCTTTCTCTGTCTCGTTCCCTCTCCCTATCTCTCTCCCGTTCTCTTTCTCGTTCTCTCTCACGATCACGATCCCTCTCTCGATCTCTCTCGCGATCTCTCTCACGATCTCTCTCCCTGTCGCGATCCCTCTCGCTTCTTTGTCGATCTCTTTCGCGTTCTTTTGATCTGTAAGAGAGAAACGTGAGAAAAAATCATTTAACATTCATTTTCTAACAATTTTTTTAAGTCTTACCTGGATTTTGATCGACGTTTGTCTCTTCTACTGCTACCCGTACTACTACTTCGTCCTTTGTGAGACGTAGGACTACCAGGCTCGCCCTCCTGGTCCTCTTTGCTCGCACCATCCTCCTCGCGCCTATCTCTACGTTCCTTTTCACGTTTCTCGCGTTCCTCTTTCTCGACCGCTTCTTTTTTCCGTTTTACTTGGGCCTTCTCCTCTTCCTGCTTCTATAAAACACAAGAATACCAAAGAGATGAGACCGAATCGAGCCGAAACAAGTTTATCGGACTGATGTAAGAATTTAATTAAGAAACTAGCAATCGTATTTCGACGTATAAAAAGAAAAGAAAAAGGTGGGTAGATGAGTTGTTCTATTGGCCACAATTGAGGTGTAGAGCAAAGGTATATATATATATCAAGTTAACTAATTTGTACGAGTGTTAAAAAGTATTTTTTTTTTTTTCCAAGTTACGGTTCTCTTAACATTTTTTTCACTGTCCAGCAAAACGCGATGCGATTACGTATCCGCTTTGACTAGAAATTTTGAAAATTGCTCGTACAATCTTCGCGACAACGAACGATTACTAGTTGGACAATGATTTATTGTTGGACATTATTTTATAAGACTTTTCGTGTCAATGATGTATACTCACTCCACTGGAGCATGCTCGTTCAGCACCATCTTACACGTAATCTCGTTTACATATCAATTACCTAAGTGCAGGTACAAATTTTTTGGAACAAGCATATAATTTTTCTTACTTTCTACTTAAACCTAAATACCTTAAAACTAACAGACGCATCGTAGAGGCCACCCAATGTACTTACAACATTGCAAATGTGCCTGTAAACAGATTCTCTAATACTATATAGGAATAATATAGTTGAAAGGGGTGAATAATAAGAATTCTTGTCCAAATTCAATAATTATTAGAAAATATTATACCAATCAGAAGCGAAGTCATCATGGAGAAGGGTATCCATCAAAACATCATTTGCATTTGCCAAGAAATTGTCACACGTCTGTCAACATTGTTTTCCTCTGGTTATGGTTATACGCGGCAGCTGATGCAGCAAACTGTTGGATATCAAATGCACAATAGTTTGCTCACCCTTATCTTTCCGTGTTACCCACAAATCGACTTAGAAATAGATTAGTATGCTTCACCCTTATTTGATACACTAGTACTGATAACACTAATAGATTACTGTTCGGAGAGTCATTATCGTTACCGCTTATATCGTTATTGCTACTGGAAAGAAAGTATCGAATTTTCAAAATCATACTACTTAATATATAAATCCAGAAAATATTGCACAAACTTATTTGCGGAATAAATTCACAAAATTTATAATTACAAAAGTTTAGTCTTATGAAAAAAAAAAAAAGTTATATTAAATAGACAAACTGTTTGTATTCCTTTTTAAAGGATAACTTAAAGTAATTAATTTACCTGTGAACTAGTATAATCTCCATACAGTAATCCATAGTTTTAAGCTATTAATTATAATGGAACTGAGTGCATAAAAGTAAATGCACATGTGAGGAGAAAATAGATTCTTGTAATACGGAATATCAATGACCAAAGGGATTCAGACGGGCAGTTGACTAGCAAAACTACAAGAACCGAATGGCTGTGTTTGCTCATGGTTGTGGAGTTTACTCACGGTGTGAAGTTGACTTGGTCAGTCAGTGTTGTGGTACCGGAGAATGGAGGAGCGCGCACCTAGGTACTACGTACATGTCTGATCGAGACGCTGACAGAAGCTGTTTACACAAAATAAAGACAACAACTGAACAGTCGCCATTGTGATGATAAAATCATTTCATTGTGTAAAACGTTCGCAAACTCTCGTTCCTATTAATGTTCTATCTAAAGAGACATTAAATTGTCAGCGTCTAACTATTGCTTGTCCTATACAGTGACCGATAGTAGCCTGTACTGCCATTAATGGAATACCAATGTACTACACGTTAGTATAGACACACGAAATAACTTCTGATATTAGCAACCGTTGATCGCATTTAAATTCAAGAAATGATCTCAACTAGTACTTTTCCTTGAAATGAAGAATCTATGCTCGACACGAAGCTAACTAACTTCCTACAAAAATTTCCCTGGATATTAGACATGCCCGCTTTATTTATGAATAATGCTATTAGTATCGCAGCCTGATATATCTATATATAAAAATTGATAAAATGATATTTTTGCCAAATGGAGTGCAGGTTTCCATACGTTCTAAATGTAAAAACTACAAAATAGTACAAAACTATCTGTAATGAATCAATATGATTTCCAATGGAAACAAAACGCATGTTAATTATGTGATGTCAGCGTGTTGGGGAGAGTTAAGATTCCCCTGCCTGAATTTTGCTCATTTCTTGTTTTCATGTTTTGTTGGTTGGATATACTCTGACTTACCGACGAGGCTGCAGCTGCCTGCGAAAATACGAGGGATGTGCTGTGATTGACTCCCTTCAGAGCCAATGAGTGAGTGAAAGGGTGGTCCCCACACACAGCATTCCTAGGCGTGTGCGTTTGCTGTGTGCGACGCACGCTGCCTGTTATTATAATTATAGCAACGAGTCACGGCTCCAATTATTTAGAGCTAAGATAGCACACACGCGCTTTACCACAAAGTACTTAAAAACTATACTTTATTTCTAAATACTTATTGTCCATCTTGTATATCCAAATGCATTATATATAAAAGTTTATGCATATGCTGTGAGCTTAATTTCATCAACTAATATGAAATATAAACGTAATCGGGCATACAGAATCTCTTTACAGCATTAGGATTTCCTACCATAAATTTTTTCAATTTGTCACAATGATAAAAATATTTAAATGCATTCTTGGCATTAATTAAAATGTCATTTAAGAATTGTTTTCAAAATCCTTAGAAGATCTTAATTATAAGAATGTATTTTGCTCTCATGCGCGAGCAAGATACATTGCATTACATTAGTAAAACAAACTTGTGAAACATGTTTAAATTTACATTGAAATTAATATGTTATATGTATGAAAAGAAATGATGTTTGATATAGCTATCCTTCTTTGTAAATTATATACAAATGTTTCTATTAAATTGTAAATGCATTTAAAATATTGTTTCAAATTTTTCATCAATGTATCGCTCCTCGATCATGAAAAAAATAATGGAGAGATTTTCTTCAATATTGTTCTAATACAATAAAAAAATATCAACTTTTAGATTAAACTAAATAAGAAATGTAATCTGACATCAAAAAGATAAATCCCTATCAGTAAAAGAAACATAGTTATGATACTAGAACTTTCAAGCTTCACAGATAAGAATTATGCATAAAAAGTAACAAATTGTGTGCTTTGAAATTCTTTCAGTTATTCTGTACCCCAATCAACATGCCGTATTTCATAGCGCCTTCAGATTTGATATATTCAAAAAGAGGAGCAAAGAAATAGGAATTAAATCAAAGTAAATGTCATATTACATATATCCAAATAATTACCTTCATCACTTCCCGGAATTTGCCAATTTCTCTGGTTATTAAGTCTCTTTTACTCTCCTCAATTTCGGCATCGTCCAAATTTAGAGACTTGGCGACCATTTTAGTTTGATGTTCTTCTATTAATTTTAAATCATAAATCATTATTATATATACCATTGCATTTAATTCAAATCATAGATAAAATAGGAAGTTGGTAATTACCTGGTGCAACTTGTGCCATTTCTAAATCTGCTGCATGTTCTGCTATAATTTGATTAATACGTGCTAATGCATCTGAATCTACCACTCTCATTCCTTCATCCATGTAGTCTTCACCTTCCTCTCCTTCTGTGCCTTCCGTAGGTGTTTCATCTTGTAAAGGTGATTGACCTCCTCTAAGCTTCTTCCTTCTCTCAGCTACAAATGAATGTTAACATAACATAAAAATATTTATATTCAGTTATTATATTATTCATCAATGATGGAGTGCAAAAATATTACACTATGTTTATATACCTTTAAATTGATCCAGTACTACTTTAGCTTTAGCATCCACTTTAACAACAAGTTTCTTTGTCCCTATTTCCATGTCATGTAATAATCTTACTGCTCTTAATCCTGCATCTGGGCCAGCAAATTCACAGAATCCAAAGGCTTGTACTCTTTTCCATGAGAGAACATGACCACATGCACCCAAGATATGTCGTATCATTACATCAGGTGCTCTGTCCATTATATTGCCAATAAAGACTGTAACTGGTGGTCCAGATTCTCTCTCACGACGGCGATTATTGTCGTGCCGATTTTGATTGCGTGCATAACGTACGGCTGGTGCTGAGGTCTGCATCGCAGATACGGGTGTTGGAATCATCTATGTTTTATAAATGGTAGCTTTCTTAATAATGCACATTTCTACTCATGCACTGCATAGTGTACCCTCCCATTAATTGTGCATTAGTTTGCGTTCTATCTCTTGCTGTACACTTGAACATCGGGTACTAAAAATTGTTCCTACATTGTTTTGCTCATGCAAATGAAAATTAATTGGAGAGACATTCTCATGCTATATATTTAACTTGTATAATATATCTATAGTCATCTTAAAAGTTTATTCATTTATTAAACAATTACCAACAGATTCTTCATAAAAGCTACTTTATGTTTGATAGACAATAAATGATTGTACTATTACAACATATAGAAAGATCCGTAAGCAAATTCATTAGTCATCATAAATGAACCTAAGCTTTATCTACATAAAGCAAAGAAACTATTATATTCAACTGAATTATATACATGCATAGGTAAATATACCTTTGTTATTTGCATTTAATCCAAGATTATATTCACTGTAGAAAATGTATGACTTTTCATATAGAAAAAATTTCCTTTGTATGTTTATATGCATATACACGCCAAGTAAGAAATTTAAAATTAAAGAATTTTGTTTTAGTGTACAACAGTCTGATTACGAAGAAAATGAAAACAAAGTCATTTTATACTATTCCCATAATAAAGTTATAAGGTTGTAACAATGAAATATTTATAATCATGAAAAATATAGTATAAATGTCATAGAATATAACAGAACGATATAGAAAGCAATGAAAACTACTACAATATAAAAAGCAATGAGAACTACTACATTATAGACATTGCAACATCAAAAGGTAAGGTGTCAAAGAAAGTAACACAGAAGTGTGCGACTAACACTGATAAAACGAATCATGCAAAAATGTAATAAAATAAAGTTAGTTGAATACTTACATGAGCCATGGGCATCACACCGCCAATAATTGGTGGTGGTGCACCAACCATATATGGCATGGGAGGCATGCCTGGTATACCCATGGGAGGTTGTCCAGGATAAGACATTATGTTCAACTAAAATTATGGCAGTGTACGTGCTGCAAAAGAATTAATATATAATACCACATGCTATATACTCATTGTGAATAAAGTATAAAACACTGTATAACTATTTTATGTTGACAACATACTTTTATATAGAAATAAAAAAGATGCATAGTACAATTATTTTACATTGTCAAAAATAAATCGATATAGGCAAACACTAAATAAACTTTTGAATGTTTTTTCATTTGCAAAATGCCTTTTAAAACAGCATTCAGTTAAAATCAGAATTTAATTACTATGAAATGTATACTGAAACACATTACGCTTGTCTCGATGAATAGTTAACAAATGATTGTAAAAATTCAATAATAAACCGACTAGCTCATTAATGCGAAAAAGAAAAAGGAAAATTCACAAAGTTGCATTTTTGCTACCGATCGCGTTTTGATGCCAGATCAAAGAATAATGGATGCCTTCGGATCCTAACCATTAAAGCAACGAAGCGCGGAAACACAGTTCTTTTTCGTACTTACACAAGAAATTCGAATACGTAAAAATACTGTAAATCATTGTTTCACAAAAGTCCGCATCATCTTAAGAAAAAGATGCGAGTAACGAGCGAAATATTGTTGCGCAAATTAAATTTCAACGACCACAGAGCAATCACGTCGTACTTCCTCCATTAAAGCTTCATATACCACCATTGTGAAAGACAGTTCACAATCAGGGTAGCCAACATAATGGCAGGGAATTTTTTCTTTTTTTTAGTGACAATCTCTCGATCGTATCATGGTGGTATCATGAATACAAATGAATTAAAATAATAATAATAATATTTAACAAAGTTGCACGCGCCTAATTTTGACAGTTTACAGTCACTGTTAATTTGAAAAGATTTAGAATAACCTAATTCGATTGAGATACTCCCATTGAAAGAACCTACGTAGTAAAATAGAGTATTATTTTATAAAGTTGTTTAAATTAAGTGTCGAAAGTCAAGAAACTTCCTTTCCAAGACATTATTTTATTATCGATAAAGTTTTGATTTTATCTCGATTAAATATTTTTTTAAATAATATTTACAAGATGGCGCTTCGAATCTCGAATGCTTCCTTTCGTCCTCCGCTCTATTCGATACTTTCTAGTTTGGTTCATGAAATGGCAGTGCAATGTATCATAAAGTTGAATTAAACCGTTGAAGTTCAAGGAAAACAAAGTGAATAATCGCACATTGCTCAGTGATTAAAGTTCTGATTAAACAATCTCATTTACGATTTTTATACATAATACCTGACGCAATATCATTCGCAAAAGAAACAGAATTATTTATTTGTTATCCATCTCCAAACATTCATAGAATCTCTCCAACTTTCCATTTCAATATTAAGTTTACTTACATTTGACAATTAACATTAAATGTTATAATATCCAATAATATAATATTATTAGCCGCGTATGCTATTAAGTTATGATCTGTGTCTGTACCTGTTAAACGCTTAAACTTAAACCTAATGGCATTTATTTATGCCTTTAATAAAACGTATCAAACTTAATAAAGAAATAGGCAACGTAAGTATTTTTGAACTTATACGATAGTTCATTGAACTTATACGATAGTTCAATTGTGGTTGATAGTTCAAAGATTACATACTATTTTGAAAGCTAATTTTTTAGTACAATGACTACAAAACTAATATTTCATGAATGTTGATTATCTGTATTAATAATACTTTGTACTTTTGTATTAAGTAAATATTTATATATATATTTCTTTAAGCTATACATCATCCAATATGAATATTCTACATTTCGACTTGTACAAACTTTAAGAAGGATTGTAAATGATGATTATAAAGGAGTTACAAATAAATACCCAAGTATTTTGTGATAAAAACATATACTATTTTGTTTTATATATTTTTCTTATCTACTATGTTATGGATATAAGTTGGAGATAACATTATGATTATATTTATGTTAGTCTTTTTAAAGTTACAGTTACTTTTACATAAAACTATGTTTTTAAATATTAAGCTTTCGAATGTATTTAATGATAAAATATATTTTGGTATTGCAACTAAACAGTAAGGATGGCACCAGGGCGAGCCGAGGAATCACCTGCCAAAAGAATAGCAGCTCCTGGCTGCAAGTTGCCAGTAAAGTTACCAGCAGATGAGATTCTTACAGACATCACTCAGAATAAATGGAGACTTGGAAATACCATTGGCTATGGTGGATTTGGTGATATATATTTAGGTAAAATATTAAGAAGAAAAAATGATAATTAAAATAAACTCAAGATCTCAATGAATTAATAAAACAAACTTGTCTGTTTAGCTTCTAAAGACATTACATCTCCAGTTGGCGACGATGCGCAATATGTTATTAAAATTGAGCCACACAGCAATGGACCTTTATTCGTAGAAATGAACTTTTACATTAGAGTTGCCAGAAAACACATGAGTAAGTTAATGATATTACTATCATAGTTTTTCAAATAATTACTTTTATTTCAAAAGAAAAGCCAATGTTATACTTTTATATATTGCAGTCGAAAGTTGGTGTAAAACTCAGAGAAAAAGAAGAATAGGTGTTCCAACATATGAAGGATCCGGTTCTCACGTTTATCAAGGACAACGTTATAGGTTTTTAGTGATACCAAGATATGGCATCGATATTGGTAAACTTTTTCTGTCAAACAACAGGAAATTATCGACCAAACTTGTTAATAATTTAGCAGTTCAAATGGTAAGATAATATACATATTCAAATTCTTAAGAGAAGGAAGAAACTGAATATTTACTTGTAATTTTACTTTATAGTTAGATGCATTAGAATACATTCACAGTCACGGATACGCTCATGCAGATATCAAGGGCCCAAACATTTTATTAGCTCCTTACGATGAAAGCGTAGTAAGAGAAAAATCTCAAGCATATTTAGTAGATTATGGATTGGCCTATCGATTTAGGACAACGGCGGGTAATCATAAACCATTTGTTCATGACGAACGAAGAGCACACGAAGGAACTTTGGAATTTACTTCGCGCGATGCGCATCATGGAAGTAAGAATATTGCTTTTATTACAAATAATAACAAATTATGATATTTCATTATTTATAGCCTACAATTAATTGCATATATTTTTAGCACATTCAAGAAGAGGTGACCTCGAAACATTAGGCTATAATTTATTACAATGGACGTGCGGTAGATTACCGTGGGAAAAGGACGATGGTGGTATGCCTCCTGCAGCAAATCCAGAAGAGGTTCAAGCAGAGAAAGAGGCTTTACTGGCAGATATACCCATGTTAATGCATAAATGTTTTCCAAATAGAAAAAATCAACCGTGTAAGTGTAAATATAGAACAATAACGTGATCTACTTACAATTCTTTCATATATATTTTGTATATATACGTATATATTTTCATAGCTGCTCTTATGGAATATATGAAATATATCACAGAATTAGACTTTGAGAGCAAACCGAATTATTCCTATCTAAGAAGTCTGTTTCAACCTGGCACTAGCCAAGAAAGCAAAGTTCCTACATGCCTTTTCAATATCCATGAATCTAATGAGAATACTTGTGCCAATTCTATTAGGCGACCTTACTTACGAGAACGAAAGCCGTGCAGACCCGTAAATGGAGAGGTAATTAAACTATAAATAAACTTATAAAATCATACTATTAATTCACTAATATCTATATTTCTCATTAGCCATTTTTTGCAACTGTTGGTGTTAAACTTATATAGGTATTATATCACGTAAAATATATATTATAATATATGTATTCATTTTATTATTATGTATCGTAGATTCGAATAACAAGGAACACGCAGTGTAAAAATAAACCAAAAAAATTCTGTTGGGAGGAAGTGTTAGCATTTCATCCAGACAGACTAGCAAAACTTAATATACAGTCACTGCCGACTCCTTTGACACCACCACCATCGCCACCGCCACCACCGATTCCATCGTTACCTACGTATGCAATGCTGGATGTTCTTCGAAAAATGAAGGAAAGACAATCAGGGGCATATAGAAATAAAACACGGTCGCTAGAGTGAGTATCGTTTACCGTTTGTACTCAAAGATCAAGTCTAGAGTATCGCATTAATAACGCTTTTTGTTATTAGCACTGATTTGAAAGCAAAGTCGATGACCCCAGCGATGGAAGAAATTGTACGTTTGAGAAAACACGATACACAGTCTTTACCTCTTCCCAATAATTCTAATAATACTGATATGACGCGCATAACTCGTTCTCGAGTGGCAAAATTAAAACGTAAGGATTGATAGCCATTTCTGCATGCTTTTTTTAAGTTCATATATACTACTTTGTAAAGATAGAAATGACATAAATTAATCAAAATACATGTGACTATCCTACTCTTGATTTTATGTATAGTTTATATATAGCTTAAGAGATATCGACAAGCAGTTTTATCAATACATAAAATGCTTTAAACTCTAGGACTAGGGAATCACGGAAAGACTAATCAATCGCTAAGTATCTCAAATAGCTCAAATAGCAGAAGCGCACACAGAAAAAAATAAAGCATCGTGCGATCAAGGCGAATTTTATTGATGCAATCTCAAGGTTCGCTGTTATCGAACAATATATTTGCGATCTTTTAAACGTAAAAAAAAAACAAATATATACAAATACATATTAAGAAGAAAAAAAGAAAAAAAAACAGTTATTCCTCCGAGCGATGCTTGTTAGACTCTGCGACAAAAATTTTGTAGCATTAACATAGTCATTGTCTTTTAAATAAACATACGTTCACGATAATATATGTGCATGTATAATTTCTTCGATGTATCGAGAAAGCCCATTATGCTTGTTATGATGTATCGCCTATCGCGTTGTCGCATTTATCGTGCCAATTTCTCCGGTCCGGGAAGAAACGACATCGCCTATCGCCCCGAAGGCGATAAACAATGAATAGTCGGATAAACAAGCGGTTTTGACGTTATGTAAAAGACGGAAAATACAGAAAACAACAACGTAAAAACAACGGCATCGATAGAAACGAATTCACGGAACGGCATCCGTCGGTTTATTTTTTCTAAACGATTTTCCAAGCAATCGTGAGTTCAGCGTACTCGTTAAGCGTTACTCTTAAATTTCTTACTAGTGGGACATAGCTCTCGTGCCTTCTCCATCGTTTGTCACCGGTAGTCGTCTTCCTAGAATCACGCTTTTGGCGAGCGGCCGAGTTTCGTCTCTCTCTAATTTCCTTTTTGCCGCGTACTCCTCGAATTTAGCGAGCGGCCGGCTCCTACGGCGTGAATCAGAGAGTTCGGAGCGTGCACCCTGTCCCTCTTGCCAAATAGCCGGCCGGTAGATTCATCGGTATTTATTGACCGTCAGCTGTTGTGTCCCCGTGGAAAGCTTCCTCCGAGACCGCGTTGTTTTTCAACGATTATTATTGTTTTCTAACATCACTGCCACGTAAGATCGATCGATATAAGTAAAAAAGAATTTATTAGGGAATTCTTAGAGATCGTTCGAAATATCTTTATAATTCTTCTTTTATTAAAAAAAAAAAAGAGATAAGGTATGACATAAAAATCCGTAGATAAAGTCATAAAGAAAATTCCCTTTTCGTCATACGTGTTTACCCTTAAACCGGTAAAAGAAACAAGGAGTATTAGACAAGGAGAAAAAAAATATAGTTGTTATTTTCGCACGTTCGAAATGAGACGCGTCAGTGCACTGCGCGCGAATCTTTCATCCAAACATCGTCAGAGCGCGACACGGCAATGTCCGGAGTTATGCGCATGCGTGCCTCGCTCGGACGTACCGTATAAATATCGGTGCTGAAAATTTTCGCGGGTAGTTGATCGCGCGCAGTCAAACGGAGAAGGTGAATTTCGTTGAACTCTAACGAAAAAAAAAAAAAAAAGGAAAAATAAGTAGGCGAGCGAGCAAAACGTCGAACCGGGTTTCCTCCGACAAGTTCATATCAGCCATTCATATGGTACTGGTCGATCATCGCGGTTTCGCGCTCGAATCGATTCGCGAAGAGGAGGAGGATTTTGTGGAAGATAAGGAAAACAGAAAGAGATTCCTTGTAGAGGAAACAAAAATGCCGGCCGACGTAGCGATGCATACAAACTTCCTGCAATTCAACCAATCGAGTCTCAAGGACTCGAACGTTGACTCCTGTTGGAACACCGAGAATATGAGTGGTTATATGACCTTGGTAGGTCCGAACGGTCATCGACAGGGCGTACAGGTGAAGGTCTATCGTACGAGCGTCGAACATTTCGCTGTGGTTTACCCGCAGAAAAAGGTTTGCCGGCCATTGGGTGTACTTAATCTGAGGAACACGACGATCGAGCGATACGGCGACGAGGGTTTCTTGGTACGTCAAAAAGGCTTCGATTCGCCGATCGCGTTGACCTTTTTAATGGAGAACAAAAAGGAGCTGGATTATTGGATAATGGCGTTCACAGCACGAACCAGCCCTTTGGTACATCAGAGTAGTCTACCGATCGTCGAGGAAGAGGAGATCTAAATTCGTAGATCATTCGAGTATCAGATAAAAGGAGTCCTCGAGGACGACGAAGCGTGCCTGAGGTAAAATACAGGGCCGTGTCGTCGAGGACGTCGCATGGCCGAAAGGCGATCGACCACCACCGCAACCACTGCTGCCGCTACTACCACCATCGTTTTGCAGTCCATATCTCTTTGCTTGATGAAAACAGGAGCAAAAAAGAGAGGGACGATAAAGGTGCGCCATTCCCGCTTGTTCAAGCACGAGAACTCCTCTTCCGGGTTCCAGAAGCATCGAAGGAAACGGGAGAACGCGAGTCTCTCGCTCGTCAAGGACGTCAAGAAATCAAAAAAAAAAAAAAAAAAAGGAAGGGAATTAAGGAGAGCAGCAAAAGGAAAGAAAGAAGAGAAGGGATCGTCGAAAGATCGAAGGATGAACCAAGATGGATCGATCGACGTTCGCTTTTCTCTCGTGCTTGTTTGAGGTGCGAGCGAACGCGTGCGTGCCGTTTTCGCCTCTCTCGCTGAGGTAACGCCGAGGCCATGTTGGCACTCTTTGCTACGGACCCACCAGCAGCAGCAGCAGCAGCATCATCGATCCCAACCTGCCGTGGCCAATCGCAGCTTACCTTCCATTCGAAAGAGGAAAAAGAAGCAAGGAAGATGGCAAGATTTTCTCTTCTTTCATAAGAGATTTCGAACTTTTCGTTTCTCTTATGTATACTCTTCTCTCTCTCTTTCTCTCTATCCACTTCTATCTTTCTTTCTGGAGAGAAAAAAAAAAAAAAATGGAAGAACCGTTAACTTCGACCTGGCAACGGGCTATCTCGAGCGTGAAAGGGGAGCATCTTCTCTTCGTGTCCTTTCACGCGATAGGATCGAAGGCGAAAGGAGAGAGAAGTGTGGTACATACGATCGTGGAAGGGATTTCAAGGCAGCAGACGTTAATCTCGAAGAAATTACCTTCGAAATTGCGAGATACTCGATCGTTGTGCAAAAATCAACACGAGAGAGAATACCGTTGGAATCGGACGGCAATAATCGTCGTAGCGCATACACGCGAACGTGCATTCGACTAAAACGATATTCTCGTAACGTTTCGGATACACATGTGTGTGTGTGTGCTTTATTTTGCATTCGTTGCACGAACTTTGTTTGTAGCGTTTCGTGCAGTTAGGACAACACCATTTAAAGCCACGGCCTTCTCGAACTGTCTTTGTCGTTCACCCGAAAGCGTGCATCGAATAATTTCAAAAGATAATTGTCATGTATCGAATCGTATGTACAACGTGGGTGTATGTGTGTGTGTGAAAGAGAGAGAGAGAGAAAGAGAGGTAATATACCTAGATATGAATGAAAAAGTCGAGAGAATTGTAAAAGAAAACAAGCGATAGATATAGATTATTTATCGTCGCATTATAATACCCATCGTTTTGTGGTAAAACTTATTTTAAGATTTGTCTGTGATATTACGTAGATGAGCGCAGAGCCGTCGTTGCTATAGGCATCGAGAGATATCCCCGTAATTATTAATTATTATTATTATTATTATTATTATTAGGATCATACATCGAGTAAGTTATAATACACGGATCATTCTCGAAATCCGTGGACTAACTTTAGCAAAGTGTTCTATCGATCGTAAAAATAAAGTATACGATGTTACTTCAACGTTAGATTTTCTTTCGATAGATCGATACATTCTTTTCTTAACGAACACCTTGTTAAAGTTCGAGGTCCACGTTTTCGAAACTAACAAGCACCGTCGTACACGCGCACGTCGAGATCGTAACGATTTCGAAGAATCGACGCATTCGAGCCCGATCGCGCGCTCCGATATCTATTTTTCGATTTACGAGAGTTGGATCTTTGCCCGTTGGAAAGACCGACCGGATCATTCTCTTCTTCGTCGTCCTTGCCTCGAGAAATGTCATCGAAGACGCGCATATCGAGCTCGAACCTTTTCCAACATCTTTGTATATTAGAGAGAGAGGGGACGAACCTTCCTCGAAAAGGGGGCTCGTCCACGCATTTCTACGCTTTTTGGCGATCCAGAGCGATTATCCATCACGAATTCTCGATCTCTGGACCGTTAGAAGCTTCTCGAAGTTTTCATAAAAAGAACAGAAAATAATTACGATCATTTCCAACTATCTTTTCTGATAAGAAAAATGAAGAAAATTATTCAATACTAATCGTAAACATCGTAGTTTCTCGATCGTGTTAGCGTTCGTGTGATCGACACACGCATATCGATGATAATATCTTTGTATATACATGCATATATATCACCAAAATAAACGTCGTTCGTGTCATGATAACAGTATATCTAACGTTGTGTCTTTCTATCTCCTCCTCCCACGTAGATTAGAAAGAAAAATAGTCCCAACGTCTTTTTCCTGATTTATATAGAAGCCAATGGGAACGGGAGATCTCGAGTTTGTCGTTTTAAAACGCTCGATGGTCGTTCGCTACTTGGCCCATATACGTTCGAAAAGAGAAGTTGCATAACGAGTGAAACGGGCTGGTCTCTCTTGTGCTGCTCTCCTCTGTGGCTTTTCGAAACAGCCATGCAAATAACGCGCGACTTAACGCGAGTTAATCGCTTTCCTGGTGGTTTTCTTCTTCGATATCGAATTTGTTCGATGTTCTAATCGCGTGCGAGACACGATACGTTGGAACGTTGGTTGGTTTACTACGTGCTTATGGATATGCACAAGAGAGAAAGACAGAGATAAAAATAAGAGTCTCAGCAACTACGTTCTTTTTTTTTTTTTTTTATCTTTCTAACGTCACGCTCGAGCTATTCTTCGTAAGTAATAGAACGGTGGCAATGGTAAATCCGATACACCTTTAACATTTTCCGTTTTATCCTTCGCGTCACCGTACGTTATATTGTCTCTCTTTCAAGTAGAATTAAAAGGAACTTTGACATTATGAAATCGTAAGAGTTTCTCTCGTTATGTCGGCCAAGCACATCGCCCAGGAAGCGCTTTTACACTCCGGCCGTTGACTTTGCCGTTTCCGTTTTACCCGCGATCGTCGAGCCAAGAAGGAGGAATAATAAAAAGGAATCGTCTGGCTGAGACTTCGAGAGGGATTTCTTCGTTTTAAATCGAAATGTTGACATTTTATATACAGATATGTAAGTAGAAAAGTGTTTGTGCAGGTTTGGAAGAAGGGTAGTTTCAACGAGATCTTAACGGTTTCTGCACATCTGCAGAGACGTTGGATCGGAGTACAAAAGAAAAATCGCTTTTGTTAAGGTCCAACGGAATGTATATCACGGTTACACCCTTGGAAGGATTCCCTCTTGTATAGATTACAAAAGGAGTTTGAACCCGATCCAGAGAACCTGATCGACGAAACATCCTGCGATTAGTATCCGGTCTAGTAATACATTCTTTTCAATTTACGTTGATCTCAGGTTTTTTTTTTTTTTCATTATTGGAGTAAGTGGACGATCACGTTGTACAACGATCCAGTTCGGATAAACGTACCATCTCGAAACGTGCCAACGGAAAAATATATCGAACGTTCCACGACACACATTCGGTAATGCCTTTTTCGCATCACGTAGGTTACGGGATGAATAGAAGAAGAAGGAAAATATCGTGCTTGGAATCGTGAGATTACATAAATCCAAGCTTGATTACAGGCTCACGGCGATCCATAATTTCAGAGAACGAGAAAAGACGTTATCACGATGGCGCTCGTGCAAATGTTAGTATTTTTCGCGTGAAAATGTCTATGCGCGAAGACGTCTTCTCGGAGTTATCGAAGATTCCTCATTGCCATTTAATATTCTATTTTTTTATTTATTAAATTTTTTTTATAGCATTTTTTAAACTGGTGGTCCATATTACTCCACTTTCCTCTACTAATATCCATTCATATTCAAAGTAAAGAATATTAATTGCGTAATTGTCTATTTATAGAATTTATTTTGATAAATTACCAAACTGAAAGATAGCACAAAAAAATGTCGACAAATGTGACTCCACGATTCAATCCAATCTTCTATTTAAAGCTACGTTTAGAATTGCGATAACATTTAAACCTTTCATGGCTTACACGTGAACGAAATCACGTCGTATGCATATCACTTAGCTCGATATAACGATAGTTGATAGCTTCAATGCTTTTTCCTCGTTAAACTCGATATTTATAAATTACGATAGAAACGTTTCACCTTTAAACTTTAACAGCCCTTTTAACGTCGGATATGCTCACGTACAAACTTATGGAATCCATCGTTCTTTGGCTAGGTGGTTGGTTAGCTAAGCCAGTCGTCTCTCCTTCGGTAACTTGCTTCTGCACCGGAGTTAATTCTTTTGTCTCGTCGAGCCAGGCAGCGGCGGTCGAAGGCGCGGCTAATGCTTTTTCACGCTCTCAACGTTAAAGGCCGATGTACGGGCAACCTTCGAGGCGAAGCTTGCGCATTATGTTCGTCCGATAATTTCGTAAAAGGCACTCTTAAAAGAGTACTTCCTTTTTCCGCCCTCGAATTACGTGGGCTCTAATGTGCGAACGCTTCGAAGAAAGAGGAAAGATATTCTCTTCCTTGTTACGTCAATATTTCAATCTCTTTATCTTACTTTCAGTTATTCAATTTATGGTACTGGGTTAGTCCAAATTTCGTCCAATTTTGTTATTTTTTTTATAGAAATTCCTACAATTTTTATATAACATCTTTTTTTCCTTGTACCGACATCATCATTATCCCATTAGTATTCTTATCTCTTTTCAAAGAGTGGTTGACTAATAAACTTTTAAAATTCAATGTAACAAAAGCAGCATGTTTATAATAAAATTTCGAGTCCGACTCGTCATAGGACTTTAAATGAGATAAAACATTGGATTTAGCTAGTTTGTCTATTCGGCCTTTCAATTTTTATTTTTAATTCTTTTGTTCCTAAGAATAATACATTTCTATTTTCCATTTACGAACGAGGAAAAACAATCATGAAAATGGTGAGTAGTACGATAGCTCTAGATTTATGTCTCGAACTCGTCTGTACTTTTTTTTCTTGACCGAACGAACACTCACGTACATACGTCAATGATTTTATCCCCCTCGCTCCTTGACGTCAGACCTGCTCTCCCTCTCGCTCTTTCTCTCTTGTTCAATCCATTGAAACGGTGGAATAATATCGCAAAAAGGTGTACCCGACAGACGCTTACATCGTTCACAACGAAAAGCTACGCGAAACCGCGCGTCGGAGGTCAGAGGCCGTAACTCGGGCAGCATCGTAAAAAAGAGAGCTAGAAACGGCAAACAACGTACGCGAATCAAACAGAAAACAAGCGAGAACGGTGAAAGATCGATCGATCTTTCGACCTGGCATCGCGAGGCAAACAGCAAGTGATATTTACACGCACTCTCCCTCTTTCTTTCTCACTCGAACGCTCATTCTAGAAATAACGTAAGAACGAAGCATTTCGGTTACGAGAGGCAATTTCTTTTCGATCTCGCGCTTGAAAAGATCTCGGTGTTGTGATGAAGAGGTAGAGATCGAAAACAAGATTTGTTCTATCAAAGTCTAAGAATAAATTAGATGTAGGGTTAGTCGTGTAATCGTATAACATATAACATGGGGCAAGTTGTCTCACATGTCGAGGTAAGTTGTCCCGACAATGAGATCTGAGACAACTAGCCCCATCCTTTTTTTTTGCTATAACGTTTGTTTTTATCATTAGTTTTCGACAGAATTCAGGTTTTTGTTCATGATGCAAACATCAGGATTTTTGTCAAAAATCGATGCATCTCGAATTTGCCCGATCAAATACTCGTTCGAAAGAGGAAAGTCTCTAATTTACGAATATGCAAGTCGCGTTTCGATAGGATGACTGGTTAAAAAGTTACAGCAATTTTTTTTTTCTCTTGAAAACGACCCATACTCCGACACTTAAAAAATTTATTTTTCGACACTCCGCAGCGATATCGAAAAACGGACACCGGGACAGTATTCTGCATGCTTTCTTCTTTCTAAATCTTGATTCATACATCAGGATTTTTGTCAAAAATTTGATGCATCTCGAATTTGCCCGATCAAATACTCGTTCGAAAGAGTAAAGTCTCCTCTTTGCGAATATGCAAGTCGCGTTTCGATAGGATGACTGGTTCAAAAGATACAGCAGTTTAAAGCTTGAAAATGACCCATACTCCGACACTTAAAAGATTAATTTCTCATCATTGCTTAACGATATCGAAAAACGGACAACGGAACATTATTCTGCATGCTTTTATCTTTAAAATGAGCCATTAAACATTGAAATCGGCGGTGGTGACCATTTTGGCAAAAATCATGATGCATAGGTCAGGATTTTTGTCAAAAATCGAAGTATCTCGAATTTGCCCGATCAAATACTCGTTCGAAAGAGGAAAGTCTCTAATTTACGAATATGCAAGTCGCGTTTCGATAGGATGACTGGTTAAAAAGTTACAGCAATTTTTCTCTTGAAAACGACCCATACTTCGACACTTAAAAAATTTATTTTTCGACACTCCGCAACGATATCGAAAAACGGACACCGGGACAGTATTCTGCATGCTTTCTTCTTTCTAAATCTTGATTCATACATCAGGATTTTTGTCAAAAATTTGATGCATCTCGAATTTGCCCGATCAAATACTCGTTCGAAAGAAAAATGTCTCTAATTTACGAATATGCAAGTCGCGTTTCGATAGGATGACTGGTTAAAAAGTTACAGCAGTTTAAAGCTTGAAAATGACCCATACTTCGACACTTAAAAGATTAATTTCTCATCATTGCTTAGCGATATCGAAAAACGGACAACGGAACATTGTTCTGGATGATTTTATCTTTAAAATGAGCCATTAAACATTGAAATCGGCGGTGGTGACCATTTTGGCAAAAATCATGATGCATACATCAGGATTTTTCCTTGGAAACCTTGGAAAACTTACCCCGCAGCGGGGCAAGTTGTCCCAAAAAACTCGTTTGCTTGAAATTGAAAAAAAAACGTGTTAAAAATTTCTCAATGCAAGCGGAAAGATTCCTATGTATTGCTAAGAAGTTGAAGTTTATGATGGTCCCCAAAAAATTCGAAAATATAAGCTACAGAAATCTGTGCAACTTTTACGAAAAACATTGTTATCAAAATTAGGAGATAATACTTTTCATAAATTTCGTCTACTACGAAAAATCAGTGTAGCCCATCGATCGTTGTGCAACGTGAAAGAAAAAATTGGCGAAAAAATGACGGAACAAAAGAGTTACGTAGCCAGCATCGTCTCACGTCGCATAATACTCGACGTCGTCGTAGGAACGGCTCTAAGCGAGCATACGAATTTAATCGTTCCGTACCAGTTATCTCCGGGCTGCCGCCACCGTGTTATACCGAAGCTTTTTATGTAATCTCGTGTTATGAACTTACGTCACGATCATTTTCATGCCCTTTCGTCGGATCGCATCGTTGTCGTTCTCTTCGTCTACTTTTCGTGGAAACACGATGCTGATGTTTCTCACTCGAAACGCGATACGAAGGAACGAGCAATTAGGTATTAGACGCTCGATACTATACTTATGTACCTACGTGTACAAGCTCGTCATGCTTAGGTGATTACAATTTCGGTCTCGGTATTTAACTCGACCGATTTTTACCGTAAACATTATACAACGATGTTCACCGTAAACAAACGTTTAATAAAATGACGTCATCGAAGTGTTTGCGACAAAATGGGAAAGTCCTTTTACGAATAAACGTTTTTTTTATATCTTTTCGTTGATCTTTTGATCCAACGCGGTTCAATATCGAATCTGACCCAAAATTTAACATAAAACATTACCCCAAAATGATTTTTATTATATCTTTTTATATATTTTCATTAAATTCATTGAAAATCGCATAGTCGTTAGTCACTCGTTCCCCGATAGAATTTTCCCCCAGGAATATCGCACCGAACTGCATAAATTTAACTCGCAAAATAGGACGCAGGACGTTTCAAAGAACGTATACTCAAGCCGGGCGTCGCTCGAATTAGAAGGGTTCGCGTGCTCGCATAAGGGAAACCACCTTCGGCCCTTCCCTCTCTGTTTCTCTCTCTTGAGTTGGAAAGGATGAATCATCGGGGAATATCCTACTTTTCTCGTCTCTCTTTATGCGTTCGAGGAAAACGAGTTCTTAATTGGAACTTTCGAAATTCGTGACTTTGATCGTTGGAACGGCGAAGAATTTTTGCCTTCCTTCCTTCATTATTCTATTTATCTATCTCTTTCTCTCTCTGATGTTGGCGACAGTGGCAAAGTCGTACGCAACGCGTAACTCGAAAAGATATTTACGGACGGAGATGGGATGATTCGACGGGAGTTCCGTTGACTCGGATTCACATCTCGTAGTTCCGACAAAGTTTTATTCCGATCGACCGGCACGACAGCGTCCCGATTTTTCTCTCTAGAAACCCGAAAGCTGTTCCACGATACGGAACGAAGAAGATAAAAGAACAAACCGTTGGGCAACGGTTCTTGCCAAATAGGATGACACGAGGAGCATGATAGAAAGAAAGAGAGGAAGAGATTTTTCTTTGTACCGATTTCCACAAGCTTACGTCAGTGCTCTCTTTCTATTTCCAGGTCGATGAAAAGAACAGGAGAAAGAGAGTTTTGAAGCTAACAAGAAGAAAACAGTTTCCACGGCCCTACGATAGACTACGTTACGCTTCCTGAATCTTATTGTGTTGAAAAATGAAATGTGAACGCGTTTCAGGAAGGAAGGAAGGGAAGAGGAAACGCCAGGTGTAACGATGCATCGGGGAGATCTCGTTTTATCTTCGTGCGAAAGTGTACGAAGCATCGACCGTTTTTCCTCCATTTTTCTTCAAGCTTTTATCTGCTTCGATAATACACGGATCGTTCTTCTATCCGTGCCGATACTAAGGTCGAAGAAAAATAAAAGAAAAATGTTAAACTAATCTAGAACGAAGTCGAAGCGATTAATATCGCCAGTAGACGTTTTTATTAAATTTTAATTAAAACTTATAAGACAGTCCTACAACTTTGTTTCATCAATTACAAAATAGTTCATGCGAAGGAATTAAAAAACATGTATAATCCATTGACAAAAAAAAATATCTTCCCAAGCAAAAGAAGAACAAAAAATAGAGCGAGTGGATCTGGAGGCGATCGGAGTCCCTTCGAAGGGTGTACTTCTCCCGAAAGCTCCTCTCTCGCGAGCACGAGAGAATGGAGACCCTTCGGGTCGTCATGACGACGAACTAGCAACCAGCAGCATCCCCGCGGATATTCGGCTCGCATCGTAGCACCCAAGCCGAGCGATTAATCTCTCGACGATCTTCGATGACGCCATACGCTCATGCATCGGCGAGAAGCCAGATCGATCGGCTCACCTAATCTCCGTTCGAGGATAAATATCCGACTTGGAAATAACCACGCAGCTGATAATCATACGTCGATGGTATCGATCGAAAACTTTTTCATTTCTTTCCAAAAATTGCAGTTTGCGTTATATTATCGAATTTTTTCGGGAAAGTTCGTAGAAGACTTTACAAATATTGATCCGAATTGATGTACACGTAGATTCAAAAGTCTACTTCCCTTGCTTGTACCTTGGACTTGTTTTCGAGTACCGGTGAACGAGCTCGCGACGAACGACTCGGCCCGAATGACACCGATAACGTCTCTTTTTCTCTCTCTTTCCTAGAAAACCGTAATCCCCTAGATTCTACCAGAGAAAAGCGTAATAGATGAGGTCGGCAGTTTTTGAGCTCGATCGTACAGTATTTTTAATCCGAACGAGTGAGTGCCACGACCGAAAATATCCCAGACGAATAGTCTCGGTCGAACTCTGCTCGATTTACTTTCCGATTGATTTTGTTGTCTTCGATCTTTCCCGATTTGGAATATATATTATTCCTTCGTCATTTTATCGCACTCTCGTTATCGATGACGTTTGTATTCTCTTATCACGCGGTTAGAAACACGATCGATCATTATCTCCTCTATCTTGTCTCTACCGAAACATATTTGTGTTTCGTCTAACGTGCTAGCTTATCAAAATTTCGACAAACGAACGAATTCATTGAAGAAAATTCATTCTTCTCTTAACTCGTCTCACAGTGGTTCCGAGGTGGAAAAAAACTCAAAAAAACAAAATAATATTTCTATCGTTTGAATATAATGTTCTAAAAGCTAATTAGATGCATAATAGTGTACCATGTATAAATTTCATCTTCAGTTCTAATTCTAATTTTTTAAACATAAACTTTTTTGTTCAGGATAACATTTTTTATAAGAATCTACTAACTGAATCGTTTCTAAAAAAAAGGTATTTGTGCTCCACTGTGAGGCGTCACACTGTCTGGAACGTTCCGTGCAGCTTCCAAAGCTACATAAAAAAAAAGCGAGCGGGAATCTAACGAAGAGAGCGAGAACGTCACGCGCTCGCGTGTTGGAATTTTACCCAGCTAGAGTTTGCCACTTCTTCCGCGTCCTCGTAAAAGCCTGACTCGTGCAGCAAATTAAACGGAAACATTATCGTTGACAAGAAATATCGTAAATTCTATCGCGTGCTTGGATACGTCCATCGGTTAATGTGACTTGCATTATAACGCTATTAGCCCGATAGAAGAACGACAACGTTCTTTCATCTTAATTTCGATCATTCGATTCCTCGTATTCTCGTAACGATGTTCGATTATTACACAAGAGTCGATTTGTCTTGTTGTTTAGAGATTGGAATTTTGACGTCAAGTCAGCTGGCTTTCCGACCTTCGAGAATAATGAAATCCTTCTTCGTGGCAGTGATATAAGCCGATCCCCAGCGTCTCGCGATCTTATTTTTCGTTTAATAAAATTGACCCAGTGGCTTGTGATCCGAGGTCATCTTCTACTTCTTCGCGATCTTACGAACGTGCACTATCGAAAGTAACGAACGAGTGTCTAGATAAGTTCAGGAGAGGGGAAGTTTTAAATACAATTGTGTGCCCTTCTAGAGACACGAGAAGAAGATATTAACTTTCTTCGACTTTGCTCGGGAATGATATTTACGCACTTTGAAACGCGATAAACCGAACGAGTACTCTTACTTTTGCAAGATAGGAAAGAGAGAGAAGTAGTAAGTTTCTTTAGCACGTGTCGATTATCTCGAGCTTCGTGTCGAAATTGACGGGGGAGAACAATAGAGAACGAAAAAAATAAGAAGGATGGCATCAAAATATTTGGAAGAAACATCCAAAAGCACGGATATCTTCATGAGAAAACCCTCTAATCTAATCTAATCGTCTGAACGGTATCGGAGCATCGCGAAATCAAATTGTTTAGCGCCTCATCCAGAATAATATGCTTTTATTCTAAACAGACTCTTCCAGAAAATACCATAAGCATGGAAGTATTTGTCTTCTTTCCCCTTCGTTACGATACGTGACACTCGGGGGCAATCGCGTGATACGCGCGTGCGTATCGATGAACCTCGTAGGGGGTCTTCATTCGCTTATACGAGCTTAATTGGAGCAATGATTTAAATGCCCTCTAAATGGAAGGCGTATTGTAATATCGGTCTGCCGGCTCGTCTGACGACTAAGCGTCTCGACGAAACGATAGCCGAGTAAACACGCGTAGCTAACACACGCGTGACACGTGTATCTATACCTCATCTAACCGAGTATAGTTTACGTAACAACGTTGGCTGGCTCGATCGTTTGCTAGGAACACCTGTCCTTTTGAACTTTGATTGATTCAACTACGTTAATTAGAAAGCTTCCAACTGTCGTCAACCATCTCATACGTTCCGATTGATAACGATGATTAATCTTACGTACTAGTATCGGTGCATGCAATATTTTTTTTCACGAACAACGACTGACAAGTTAGAAAACGAGCTGTCACAGTGCTTTCGTAAGGCACACGTTAGACTCGTGCTCGTTTTTAACACGTGATCTCCGGTGTTGCGTTACCTCGGTTCTCCGCTCATTGTCGTGGCTTATTGTGCTAACGATATACGATGACCGTTAGCAGAAGTTCGCTCGCTCGAAGAGTCAACCGATCGAGTAACGAAAAAGGACAAGGAAATTTATCGCTGTACCTACCGGTAAACTTCTATCGATCACCGATAGAACGTATCTATAGCTCGCAGTATTTATTCCGCGTTCCGTAATAGGTTAACCATCACGAATAACGGTGACAGGGGAGAGGCAAGGCTGGCAAGCAGGAAAGAGTCGTTTGAATTTCGATGACGAACAGTACCGATTACGAGACAGCCCATCCGTTATTGGTCATTCGCGTACACGCGTTGGCGCGAGCGTGACGTTCATTAGAGCACTTAGACGGAGTCAACAAAATGATTAGTACGGGCTCTTTACTAGAAACCATTCCGACATAGAAATTATACGGGGATTTCGAAAAATGCGAGAGCTTTTTTCTTGTTACGGTAAAACCTCGATTTTATTCGAATTAATTGTGTTCAGGACAATCGGATAATCGAACGACTCATGTTATAACTATGTTTTATGGATTATCCGTTTAAGGCTGTTCAGCACTGGTCACAATTTTTGACCGATTTTGACGAACAAGGGCTTATTCGAAAGCTGAAAGATTTCTAAGGAGGATGATTTTTTTCCTGGCAAAAAACTCATCTAAAAAAAACTTTTTTTCAAATTTTAAAAAGATCATTCTCACAATAAATCTTCCAGCTTTCGAATAAGCCCTTGTTCGTCAAAATCGATCAAAAATTGTGACCAAGAGAGCTGTCGTGAAAACGAATTAGGTGGTGAACAGCCTTAATACATTTGTTTTGATCATCTTTATTCTTTCAATCCCTCTGTCCTGTTAAATTGCATTTTTTTTTAATGTTAATAATTCTGCTTTCTTGTCGTACTTCGTACCTTCCACTGATTATTTCTGATGCTGCGATTAGTTAAACGACGTTCGAATAATCGAGGTTCTACTGTATTTCTTTTCAGCTGATCGATTTCATAAGTTTTTCTTTCTTATTTATTTATCTTGGATTGGTTCATAATACATTCGCGAATACAACGGAACATTTAAGCGACGAGTTTCTGCTCCGTTTCGTACCTCGCTCGACACTTTCACCGCGGGCAGAGAACCGTAAAGCGATGACGTGGATCCTTTTGCAAAATTCCAAAGAGTTTCGCATTGATCGTTCGCGTTACACCTGTATCAAACATTTCGAAGATATTCTACGTAGTTGAAAATTTTGGACGAGTCATAATACAAAACCAGTTTACGAGTTTACCGTTTCTGGCTAGCCTCGATACGGCAAAAATCTGTCTTCTCACTTTCGTTTCGTCTTATAAAAGTATCGATCGAGAGTCCTATTAAAGTAAGTAAGAGTGAAAGAAAGAGTGAAGAAGGAGGAACTTTCAAACGTATACTCGAACGTTGAACAGCTGACTGGTACCATTAAAAAAGTGCATCTATAAATATACTGGCAACATATATTTTTTTAAAGAGCTATCTACTTCAAGGCATGACTTTTATTTTCGGAGCAGGTTTTTAAAAGGTACGTTATATGTATGTGTATACGTAACAATCGTGGCTTTATAGTCATATGAGAGCACGTTAATGACGACTCTGATGACGTCAACGATGATACGCTCCTACAACGATCGATTATCGAATTAAGTAGATTAGTGACTAACAAAGCAACGATGTTTTTCTATGAACGCCTTTTTTCGCCGAACGATTCACAAATGCTTTTCTTCGTGAGAAATTTGCTGGGAATGGGACGATTATGGTACTACATACCGTATTAATTTCAAATACGTTCTCTTTCTTGGAAGCTCTCACGTGGCATGATAATAATTTTCACTTATTTACGCATGCATTATTAACGAGCCGATAAGTAGTACTTTTAACTTGTGTTTTCCCTTGCTCGATCAGCATAATCATACTCTCGCCGATACGACGCCGGAGTTGCAAGTTACAACGACGTTTCTCCGAAATGTTATCGATTTCGTCTGCGAACCGTTCGTCAGTCTCTTTTTTTTTTCTTCTTACGATAAGATGCATACGAAAAGAAATAAACGGGACAAGCGTTTACTAATGTATTATGTACAAGAAATATAAATTCATACATTGGACAGAAGAAAAGACAGTACGATCGTATGGAAGAAAAAAAAAAGAGTTTGTAACCGACTTATCCAATACTCGTGCCATCGAAAGGCGAAGAATACTGGCTTTGGATTTCGGCTCGACTGTAAATCGTTCATATGAGTCACCCTTGACGACCATGCGTTATTAACATATCGCGCACAGACAACACTTCGGTGACTCGATGCTATTCAGAAATTCAAGCATAATAATGAGAAGGAGTATGTATGTATGGAAAAGGGAAAGAAGGACTGGGAACAAAGGGGAATTGAAATAAAAATCCTCTTGGAAGAGAAGATGGGAAAGAAAGAAAGGAAAAGACGAAGGGGGATTTGATCCGACGAACTTGGGGTCACTGATCAGACACGCTACGCGCTACGCTACAACCAGTAGGACGAAGACTCGTCGTAAGATATATATATAGTATTTTGTTTGTGGTACCCACGTGGCATCGCGAAATGATAAAAATAAACACTTTTTTCCCGCTTTTTTTAAACAGATAAGTGCACGTATAAGTACTCGAAATCCGAACATCATTAAAAACATCCGCGATTAGTGAAAACAATGATGTCATAAGGTATGTGTATCGATCGATTACGTGTCGCGCGGTCACTCGAAAGATTACACCGGATAACGAAAGAAAAACTCAATGGGAGATAATTTCAAACAGGACGTATCATCGCTAAAGATATATGTACTGACATATATATAAATATTGAACGATAAAAAAGTTGATCGGTTGCTTTCGAGATAAAAAAGAAAAAAAAAATATGTGAAAAAGAGAGACACGAGGCAACGATGATATCGATGCTTATTAAAAGCAAATTCGAGTGTCTCTAAATGAAATTCATTAGCGAGATAGCGATTTTCAGGAAGGTGGGTAGAAGATAAGAAATTTATTCGAAACGTATTCGTGACTACGAATCGTACCATTTGCAAAACCATTTCACACATTTCTTTACAACGTTTTGCAAGAAAAGGAGAGATCGTAGAAGTGTAAACTATCGTGATAATGTCGTCGCTAATACCAACGAAATCAATGAGAAATAGAGTTTACGCGAATAGTTTGCTCTTTTAATGTCGGCACGTTCGAGAGGATAATTCACGTGGCTAGAATGGAAAAGGCCAAGCGAAAGGAAAGTTCTCCGCAAGGAGAGCAGACAATGAGCCTCGGCAGAGATCCTTTTACATGGTTCTAGCTTGCTTTCAAAATGATCTCTGTCCTCGTGCATCAAGTATGATTTGTATGAGAGAAAAAAAAATGAGGTGAGTAAAAAATTATCAGTAAACGAGAAATCAGCTCAGGTAGAACAGCTGGTTGTATATAATATGTATCACTACCGGGTGTATCTCAACCGGGCTTTTTCTTCTACGGAAATTTCTGATCGCTTTGAAAACGTTACGTAAAGTGTGCTCGAGCAAAGACCTTGTGTCCACATAGGTGCATCCTTTAAACGCGTGATCCGAAACCGTAGCTTAAACAACGAAGCAACGTGAGCTACGTCTTTTAAACGAGAAGAATTTTTAACAGGTAATTACATCGAAATTCTAACATACCACATTAATCTGATATAATTTCTTAAACCGATTACATAATACAGCCATCATCGATTTGAAGAAAGCGATTGGAGCAACGAATCGTCGGGATTCCATCTCGGATAATAAAATAATTAATCAAGGGGATGCCGCGTGCGTGACTCAGGCAGATACACGGTCGGGTCATCGTTTAAACACATAAACGGTAGAAGAATAAGAAGATGAAAAGGATGAGGCGGATCGATTCGATTTTATCCCGTCTCATCTGGAAGTGACTCGTTTCGTCATACCGATAGATCGAAAGCGGCTGACTCTAAACCGGTTATAAGTCTCTTTATCAGCACAGCCTACGCGAACAATGTTCTTTGCAACAACGTATCCACGGTGCACATAACGCGTATATAGGTATAAAAATACGTTATTACGTTTTCAACGTATCAAATCGGATCCGAAACTGGTAGAGACCGCTTTATAATCGACGCAATTAGCGAAGGTTTAGCTACTTCGATGATATACACATGGATCGATTAAAATAGGACACCCTATATATGTATACATAAAGAAGGACACTCGAAAGGATGATCGTGACTCCCTATTAAGGATAACCGTTTAATTAACCGCTCGCACCTACACTTTCTTGCGTGGGTGAAAGAAACAGAGAGAGAGAGAAAATCACGCACCTTGAACGGTACAGGGCCGAAAGTATACGAGTAACGTTCATTGATTATTAATGACGACTTTTCGATCGGTCTGTCGAACACGCTTGGAATGAATTAGAGCGTCTCTAAATCGATCTCAGCGACAGAGAAAGAAGACTATTCGCATTTTCTTTCAGCGAAAGTTTCCATTGGAACGGTGGAAATGTCTGATTCGAAGAGATAAGAGTCTCTCACCGTAGACTCGCACCAAACAAGAACGCGAGTCGTTTCCGCGTGCTGAGAGTATGTTAGCTCGGTGATGTTTCGAGTGGGTGGCGAACCGGTGGTGGATCGAATCGTGTTTAAAGTTACGTAGGAAGGAGTGAGAAGGAAAGAAAGATAGAGAGCACATAGGTCTATATACAACGTGGCACGCGTTATCATTATGCAAATGACCCAGGGCAGATACGTTCGCAAAGGCACGTAGCTTCTCCTACTCTCTTTCTTTACGTCGCAAAGTCATCGAATCGAGAATGAGCGAACGAGTTGCTATAAATAAACTATTTTGCAGGTGTACGAGCCATCCACGACGGCCATTTTTAATCACGTGCCTCGTGCTAAATTGCATTTTTGCTTTCATCGATGAAAGGATCAACGTCGTCTCGACTTTGTCTTTCTTTCTCTCTTTTCATTGATATGAAAAAAATTACAACGATAAGCACAGACAGCTCCTTCGACGTTCTATTACGAACCGGATTCAAAGCCGATGCCATTGACCCGCGAGATACGAGGGACTATCGATTTACATATAATTATAGCCAGAAGGAAAAAGGCAAATCGCAGGAAAGTACCGTCTTTGAGGTCCAGTTCGATAACCCACTCCCCCTTCTTTATGTTTTTGCCGCCCTCCTGCTATATGCGTGCGCCAACGTAATCTATACCTTACGTCGCGTTTATCGCGTAACTCTGTGTTCTGGCAAGGCCGAAAGTTATCCCAAGTAAACAGCGACCGGACTCTAATTAAAGTAAAGAATAATAAGGATTTTTTGGTTAATTAAAATAAAAGAAAGATTAAAAAGTAAGAAAGAAGAAGAAAGAAATATTCGTTTGGAAGAGAGAAAGAGAGATAGAAATCAACTTATCGAAATGAAACATTTCTATAACCGTCCGACCAGTAGAAATAGCGTGTTATCGGAGATAGTGAGACATCGTAAACAATTTCACGATAACTAGCCATTTTTTTAAATACGATATGTTTACCAGATCCGACGGCGCAGTAAAAAGAAATGCGTCGACACATACACGCGCGCATAAGGTACGTTCAACCGTCGTTGGACGTAAATCGACGCAATCATAAGCGGTATTTTCTTTGGATAAACATATTTTTCATACTGGGGCTTCTTAAGGTCACGAGATCGAGAAAACTTTTTCACGCGAGAGAATAGCGAGTTAAACACGTGGTTAACGCGTAAGACCGCTCGCGTCTCATCCGCGAGAACGCCTTTTTTGGCAAGCATGCGATATCTATTTGAAACGAGTAGTTATCTATGTCGGACCTATCGGGTGGTGAAAAATGCTTGACAACCAAAAAAAAAAAAAACATCGTGCAAGAGAGTTCGTAGCGTTCGCATAAATTTCATGTTCGTTAGTTTACTTTCGAGATGCCGTTAATTAAGTTGGACGACACTTCGAGTGGCTCGTTGATGCTCCAGATTAAATTTTTATGCCACTCGCGAAACTCATGGCACGTTGCAAAGCTTAAACCTACCTGACCTGCCACAAGCAACATTTACTTTCGTTCGTCTCTTCTTTGGTATACCCTATGTATTTTTAGAAATAATTATTGGCTTCTCTCCTAGTGAATTTGTATAATGAATTGTAAAGGAAGAATACCTCGAGGACAGCAGTGTCGAAACAATAACTTAGAATCCGTATTCGTGGAAAGATTCGTTTTCTAACAACTACAATTTCCTCCTGAGGTTTCCATAATGTAACACGCATAAAATGATATCTGGCTGTGGTCCATATGAAAGAGGACGGGAGACGCAGAAACGGTTAAATTGCGTTCCGCTTGTAGAAAATTTTCCGTCTCCATGTGTAAACAAGATGAGAGGGGAACCTTCGATCGATCGGTCGACAATGAAGTCGAGAGTACCAGATACGGTAACTCGATCAACGCCTGTTTATTCTAGACCGTTGTTAGAAAGGAAGAAAGAGAGAGAGAGATACAGGTTGCCTTTTAAAATCGTCCGTAATTCGTTTAAAATACAGCTGCTTCCGCTCGTTAATCTTAGATCGGTCTCCATCATCCCGTTCAGACTCGTGCCAATGTCGACGCGACGTTTATATCACGAAGGTCGATGAAAAAATTCTCATTCATTACCATTCCATCTTTATTTATCACCGTTACCTGTAAATCTGTAATCGTCATTCGCGCGATAACTCGAATAGACAATACGTTTTAACGGGAAACAGAGAAAAAAATAGATCGATCGATCTCCAAGGCTAATCTGATTAGGATTCACGATAAAACCTGCGTTAATTCGATCGTGTTTCATTTAAAGTTATCATAAGAGAGCGAAGAGATTGAAAAAACGAAGTATTATTTACAACATCGTTCTATGATTACGAAGTGAAAACGCACGGGAGGCGTCTAACTGTCTGGGCAAGCAAATCCCACTGGCTGACGTCCAAAGAGCAAAGAGAGACTCGATCGGCCTCGTAATTTTGTTGAATGACTAGAAAAAAATTATCACGATGTTCGATGACGATAACGAAGTGACCAAAATTTGAGTAATACAATTTATTATCATCGATTTATTTTTTGTTTAAATATTCTATCGTCGATTCATACGAGGCTGTAGTATAAATAGAACGATTAAAATATTAGAAAAGATCCAGCACGATGCGCCTCGTTTCTTTCCACAGCCCCCTTTCATGTATTATTCTCGTTTCGAAAGCAGAGCAAAACCAAAACGATTTCGAAAGGGGAGAGAAAGAGACTCTCGTAGAATTCCGAGTAAGAAGCGAAGAAAGAGACGTTTCTCTAAATACACCGCGCTTGGTGAAATCTTCATGGCCAAAAGAAGACGCGTCCCTAACAATCAGCGAACTGCGTAAAACGAGGCGATAAAACGGACGATACGTAAACCATTTTCTAATACAAAGTTGGACGGGTCGAGTTCGTAAATTATGCTGCGATAAAACGAGGACTTCGAGAAACAAATTTCGTAAGACACGGCTTAGATTTGGGTCAGTATGTCTGGTGAACCTCGGTATTTTTTTGTAAGAAAAGTAAATTGAACTTTTAAAATAAACTTTAAACAGACGATGCTCACAGATGTGTCCTGATCTCCTTTATAAATAATTTTTTCGTTATAAAAAAAAGTTAGCGGATAGAATCCGCTTTTTGTCATCCCTGGTGGGGATCGAACCCACGACCTTTGGATTAGAAGTCCAACGCGCTATCCTCTGCGCCACAGGGACTTGGTGATGTCAGGAGCGTACAGACTATCTTACAAACTATGGATTATTCTTTCCCTTTAACTATCAGATGTCGCTAGTCTTCCTATGCGATATAACGCAGTATCGTATCCTTTACCGCGAACGGTAACGACGGAAACTAATTTTCTTCATTTTCAAATCTAATGAATATAACAGCAACCTATTATTTGTATCATTTCACGACATGACAATAATCAAAGATTTCATCGTATACAATTATATGTAAATAATTTACTGTATATCATTGTTTATAACAAAAATTGTATAATAATTGGTTGATTTGTTTAAAATAAAAGTTTTTAAACTTCTCCTACAAAAAAATATCTTCTCAACTAAGTTAAGCTACATTCGAACAGCAACAATGTGTTGAAACCCATGAAGGGTGCATTCGACGTGCGCCATTAATCGTCCGGCCCTGGGTTGCAAGTTGCAATCCGTAGGAACGATCAACACATAGGTAACTTAACTGAAGTAGACTCGACGTGTGCAGGGTATCGCGTTTCTCTCTCTCTCTCTCTCCTTCTGTCTGTCAACCTTTCCAAACGATTGATCTAGCTACTGCTCCGTGGCGCTCGTCGAAGCATAAACAAAGTGCAACGAGAGAGCGAGGAGGAGCAACGAGAGCGTCGCTGTCATTTCGTCCCTGGTGTGGAGGCAGGATCGTGCAAGGGGGTTGACGGCGGAGGACGGAAGAAGAAAAGAGAAGTAGGAAGAAGAGAAAAAATGGGAAGGAAAACGACGAAGACGAAAATGAAGTATCTCGAGGGAAATAGAGAGAGGGTGAGAGAGTGAGGGGGGAAGATCGAGTGAAAGAAAAAAAAGGAACAAGAGAGAGAGAGAGGGAGAAAGAGAGAGAAGAAGAAACGCGTGTGTTGTGCTTTCCGTGCGCGCGTGAGAAAGAGAGAGAGAGAGAGAGAGAAGAAACAGAAAACGAGTGAGCGAGAGAGATAGAGAGGGGAAAGAACAAGATGGCCGGTCCGAAACATATGACAAAGAACGGCGGGCTACCGCCGTGGTCGAGGGCGATGTTCGCTCGGCTCCTCGTCTCTCGGTACCGCTGATCCTAATTCGTCTCTTCGGGAGAGGTGTTTTTTGGCACCGGCAACGGTGCCCTTTCGAAGGGTTCGATAGGAAGGAGGGAGGGAGGGAGAGAGAGAGATAGTGAGCTAAAAGGGGTGGAAGAAGGAGATAGACAGAGAGAACGAGTGGTAGATTGTGTGCATGAGTGAGAGAGGGAGAGAGAGAGTGAGAGAAAGAGGAAAGCGAAAAGAAAGGGGGGATCGTGACTGCCAAGAGAGTCGGTGATCCTGTGACCGAAGGAGCCATGACTACGCGTGGAGAATGGGCTCGATCGCATCGGTGTTGCAATGGCATTGCTCGGAGTGCGCTCTGATAAATCCAACGGAGAGCGCGCGATGCGCCAGGTGCGGCCTGGCACGGATCAAAAGCGATGACAAGAGGGCGACGAGACTCGGCCGAGAGTTGAGCGCGAAGCGCGAGGAACCTCCACCTCGCCGGAGGAGACCGTTGCGTCCTAGGAAGGAGGGGAAGGACCTCGAGGACCGACAGGGGGAGGGGGGAGAATTGGACGAAGAGGAAAGTCTGTCGTTGTCCTCGTCGTCGTCATCGGGATCGTTACCACCGACGCCACCACCGAGACTCAACTTCGACAGACTCGGTACCACTACCGAGGATCGTCCATCGGCTTACGTCGAGGATACGATTCACCGTGAGCCCACTGAACCTCTCGCACTACGCTTTTTTCAATGGTAAGATGACCTATGTCATCCTCTAGTTTTATATTCTTCGTGTCTCCTCTTGTTTCATTTTCTTGTCGCACAGGATATCCTTCCAATGGACCTTGTACGCGGTACCCTCTTTCTGTTTCACAGTGGAGAACAAGAACGTGCTAGTTTTCTATATGATTCTAGCAGAAAGTCCCAAGTATTACTGTCGATTTATTTTGAGGATGACGTATCGTAAACATATTTTCAATACAAAACAACTCTGTTGTATTGTCATAGGCATAACGACCTTCATTGTACCTATGACAATGATCTTACCTTTCCTTGTTTACTTTTCCACGTGATATGTATTCTCTTGCCATTTGAACGGCATGTTACATTGTTTGTTTTCTTTGGGCATTGTTATGACATGAAAGTAACAGGTTTGTCCTTTTTATTTGTCTTATAGCATCGATAACAATTTGTCTACGTCCGATGCTCTTAAGAAGAGACCACATTATGGTTCGTGGAGTGGGAGTATCTCCGACAAAGAGCCGCTTAAACGATCCGCTTCTCTACCTTCCTTAGTGACACGGTGGACCTGCATTCGGTGTTTGTTGGATAATAGTTGTAGCTCCACGTTGGTGTGTGCAGCCTGCGACGCTAGTTTTTCTATAGCCCAGCTCGATGAAAGACAGATCGGAGCAAGGAAAGGCAAAAAACTTAATCACTGTAAGATCAAGCAAGAACCTAAAGTAGAGTTATTGAAAAATGCTGTATTTGGACGGTTGACCAAGAATGTGAATGCTGGCTATAGTATAACCTATACTCCCGCTAATGCCAAGAGAGTCTATAATAAAGGTAATTCGTATTAAAGAATACGTATACTTCTTGAACTCTGTTAAATTATAACGTTATTATCGTAATTTTTTACTCGATAGGTATGGCACAACTGACAAGCATAAGTCGCAGCGAACGAGGAAGAAACGGACGCGAGGAGTGGACATTACCTACGCTCGAAACGATGGATCCTACGTCGCTTCCTTACTCAGATAATGCGGAAACTTCGCAGCGTTCTCCAAAACGTCACAGCCCTTCTATGTACGAAAGAGTTAAATCCAAAGTGAGTCGCTCTTTGTCTAATGGCTCCGTTGTACAAAAGCTCTCTGAACACGTTATTCAAAGACCCACCAGCTTAGTAGTGTCCGAAGCACATCAGGACGATGCCTTGTGGAGTTGCGATAATTGTACGCTCGATAATGCACCTGGATTGGAGCAATGCGAAGCGTGCGAAGCACCTAGAAGCCCAGCACCGTGCAGTGGTGTCGTTATTAGTGTTCCTGCTTGGGAAACGCGTGCGTTATCCTCGGCAGGACCACTTTCTTATAGAAGATCTTTCTCCGATGTCAATTCTATTACAAATGTGACTCAGAGGAAGACCATAAATCGTAGGAGTTTAAATGACGAAGAACCACCGGCGGTACCTCCACATTCCATTGGTTTCACTTCAAAACCAAAGTATTCGTATATAGGTATCAGCGAGCCCGATGTTCCACCACCATTGCCAAAGAAGCAAAGCAGCAAACTAGGTTTATTAGCCACCAAGGCACATAGCGAAGCTACCAGCCCTGTTAGTGATGTAGCCAGTGTGAGTCCCTTAAAACGTATGTGGACGTGTCGAAAGTGTTCTTATGCCTATAATCCCCTGTGGTCTGTGGCTTGCGATATTTGTGGTTCCCCTAGATCGCCACCTTCTCTCACGCAACCTAGTTTAATAACCGTGACGAAGGATGGAGCTAATTGTCCTATGCGAGTGCAGTCTCCTATTATAGTGTCTCGAGATAGTGTCAGGTATATCCCACCAAAATCAGCTACCTTGGCCACGGCAGAGTCTGATTTGGACGATCAATTGGATCCCCCTTCTCCGGTTTGGACTTGTAAGAAGTGTACATTACTTAATGCCTCTTCGCGAAGTACGTGCGAAGCATGCGGTGGTTCCAAATTAAGAAGCATAATGCACTTGGAAGACGCTACGTTACGGAAAGGAGAGAGCTGGGTATGCCCGTCGTGTACATTAAGGAACCCGCTGTCAGCACAAACATGTAACGCTTGTAAGACGTTAGCAGACTTTTTAGAAGTGCCCAAGGACAATAGGATTCAAGGACAGAGAAGTCCAAGTCCGAGACTAAGTCAGCCTGCAAATTCCAAAGTTGTCACTCCAAGGTATAGGAATTCCGTACGAAGAAATGGCTCGTCGATAGCGGACAAGAGGCACTCGAGATCCAAAGATCCAAGTCATGCTCAAGTAAGCACTTTCTTATATATTTTCCTTTTCATTCTCGGGCAAATGATTTCACGCAGTTTCTTTTTTCCTCTTTACAGTGGCAATGTAAGTTATGTACCTATGAAAATAAGAGTACAAACAGAACTTGCGAAATGTGCCAAAGCTCGAAGATCTTATCCGACGCATCAGGGGATAGACCTAGACTCGTCGAGCCTGGCACCAGCACTCTCACGATGCAACGCCAGGAGAGCGTGGTAATGGAAAATTTAAGACAGTTGGAGGAAAGAGAAGCGCTAGAAAAATGGGAGCGTATAGTACGTTACTGTAAAGAGGTAACGTAATATATTGAATTTGAAGCAATAACGCAAAATACAAAGTCTCTCCCTTATAATAATCCAACGTGTATTATTTCTAGACAAACGAGCCATTCGTCGATGATTCATTTCCACCAGCTCCTAAATCCCTATACTATAATCCTGCGGATACGAAAGATAACCACGTAGTTCAATGGAGACGACCCCATCAAATAAATGTTGACTCGAGCGTCGATTCTAAACTGCCATGGGCCGTTTTTAGAACACCGTTACCCTCGGATATCTCGCAGGGAGTTTTAGGAAATTGTTGGTTACTTTCGGCTCTGGCTGTATTGGCGGAAAGTGACGAGCTCGTGAGAAGAGTTCTCGTTATGAGGGAAACGTGTCCGGAGGGTGCTTATCAAGTTAGGTTGTGTAAAGATGGAAAATGGACAACCGTACTGGTCGATGATTTGTTGCCCTGCGATAAGAGAGGTCACCTAGTATATTCGCAGGCAAAAAGGAAACAGCTTTGGGTACCACTGATCGAAAAGGCTGTTGCTAAAATTCATGGCTGTTACGAAGCTCTGGTATCGGGAAGAGCTATAGAAGGTTTAGCTACGTTAACCGGTGCACCATGCGAAAGCGTACCTTTGCAACCTTCGGCCTTACCAAGCGAAGATGAACTTGATAAGGATCTGATTTGGGCACAACTTTTATCATCTAGGCAAGCTATGTTTTTGATGGGTGCTAGTTGTGGAGGTGGTAATATGAAGGTTGACGAGGAAGAATATCAACGCAAAGGCTTGAGACCAAGGTGGGCTTCGAATCTTTCGTTTAACTCTCCTAGCCCGGGCGATGTTTCTATAAACATCTAAAATCTTGAACATTTTTTTAGACACGCGTATTCCGTTCTTGATGTACGTGATGTCCAGGTGAGTTACAATGCACACACATTGCGATAGTTACTTGATACGATACAGCTACAATTTGAGTATTTCGTAGGGAATACGTTTGCTAAGACTACGAAATCCTTGGGGTCACTACAGCTGGAAAGGGGACTGGTCAGATGATAGCCCAATCTGGACTCCACAATTGCGAGAAATGCTAATGCCGCACGGTGCTTCGGACGGTGTATTCTGGATTTCCTTTGACGATGTTCTAAAATACTTCGACTGCATCGATATTTGCAAGACAAGAGTAGGTTGGAGCGAGGTCAGATTACGTGGTACGCTCCCGCCCTTATCATCCCTCAGGCATTTATCGTGCGTATTGTTGACGGTATTAGAACCAACTGAGACTGAATTCACGTTATTCCAAGAAGGTCAAAGGTATGCATTATTCTACTACCTCGACGGTCGAGTACAAGTAAGACCTTAAGAGTTTGTTTGTTTCAAAACATACGTAGGAATTCTGAAAAGTCACAACGTTCTCAGTTAGATCTATGTGTGGTTGTATTTCGCACGCGGTCACCAGCAGCACCAGAAGTGGGGCGATTGGTAGAGCACAGCAAGCGGCAGGTACGAGGATTCGTTGGATGTCACAAAATGTTAGAAAGAGACTTGTATATCGTCGTTTGCTTGGCTTTTAATCATTGGCACACCGGAATGGAAGATACATCTAGCTATCCGGAATACGTTCTCGCGATACATAGCTCTAAGAGACTTTTGGTGGAACAAATTTCTCCTCCCGCGTTCGTTTTGGCCGATGCGATAATAAGTTTAACTTTGGCAAAAGGACAGCGGCACGAGGTAAAAGAGACTCCTCGGATTTCGGAATAGATTTCGAAAATCGTCATTGACTTGAAAAGAGAAATATTATTTCCAGGGCAGAGAAGGTATGACGGCATACTACTTAACCAAAGGATGGGCTGGCTTAGTAGTGATGGTAGAAAATCGTCACGTGAATAAATGGATACACGTCAAATGTGACTGCCATGAAAGCTATAACGTTGTGTCCACGAGAGGACAGCTCAGAACTGCCGATAGTGTTCCCCCACTTCACAGGTACACAAACCGTTTACTATTTCTTATCTTTACCAGGAACGCGACCCTTACGCGATATTCTTTCTTACAGACAAGTTATCATAGTCCTAACGCAATTGGAAGGTAGTGGAGGTTTTTCAATAGCACATCGACTCACTCACCGATTAGCGAACAGTGGAAATTTGCACGATTGGGGACCACCCGATACCCAACATCATCCTCAAATAGATACTCAGGTCGAAGGTTTACACAGTCCTCGTTTAATCACGTGAAATTTACGTGTTACGACTGACTTTCGTTGAAACAGGGCGACGTTTAAAGCAAAAGTGCCCGTTTGCTCCAAAAACTTTTATTATAATAGTAACGTTGAAAGAGTTCGACTGAAAAAAAAAAGAAAACAGAAACCAAAAGAACGTAGGAAGAATTGCAATGCGTAGTATGTACGTCATCCCAAAGTAATTAAACGATACTTTTTGTGCTTTCTAATCGACGGTATTTCGCGAAAATTCTTAGAGTTGCGATGCGCTCAGCAAATGGGATAGAATACGATTAATAAAAAAAAAAGAGATTAATATACAATGGTTCTGAGGTTAAAAGATTTGTAATACTTTCTTCTTTGCATTATTGTGTGATTCTCTCGATTCGCGTTCTAACGGGGAAACACATACCTTTTAAAATCGCGTGCTAATTATTAGATATTTCTGCTGGAACCATTGATCCGTAAAGAAGACTTAAGGGAATTTAAATATTTATGAAGAGACAAGTTAATATAGAGGTTGTTGCGTTGAAATCGATGCACGCTATCTTTCCGATTACTGCCAGAGGTACAAAGGAATAATAATGGACGCATTTAAACGACTTCGAGGAGCACGTTTTTGTAAACGCGATAGATCAAGCCACGATTTGAATTTTATTCGATATTATTTAAAGAACTTGTCGTCGAAAAGCAACAGAACTTTCTCACGGTTATCGATTATAGTTTCGTCCGAAGTTAAGAAAATGGTGTGCATTTGTATCAACGAAACGGCTTGTGTAACGACACTTTGCTTGTTATATAAAACGAACAAAAAAAATTATTTTCTCAACTTAACATTTAAGCATCATAAGAAATGACAAAACTTAAAGAATATAAAATAATATAATGTAAATTGATATCTTTAGAGATCATTAAGGATTTGTGAGCACGATACGATACAACATTGTTTTTTGGAATTGCTTAAATTGCTTAGAGGACATAAATACGATTTACGAAGATCGTTACGGTTTCTCATTTTTCACTTTTCTGCCTCGCGTGGCCTATATCACTGAGGCACGCACACATACAGAGACACTATAGGCGACGTGATCGAGGCACAGTCGACATGTACAAATGTAAACGAGGATGGACCTTTATAAAGGCGAGGGCTCTTCAATAATATCGATCATTCTAGCGTGTCATTTTCTTGCCCGGATTCTTTTGCTTCCATCTCGCAAGTGGATGCGGTGCTTGTTTTGCAAAATGGATGTAGCACATTGCTACAGAACCAAAGAACCCAGATTTCAGAAGTTTTAAGATATACATTGACGCGTTCACTGCCATTCTATGCAATTTATATAGATATGCGTTTCCTTTTTGATTTATTACCAATTTAGTTACCCTCCCCCCTCCCATCATATATCAAATTCTTATTGTCATCGAAATCGACGATTGTTTTACTCGTATAGTCTTCGGTTCGACTGCGTTATATGTATGTGTATAGAAATTTAACAACTACACACACACAGGGACACAAACACATACATATACATCTATACATATAGATCATATGCGCAGGTATGGCAGTCAGCGTGTTAGAAACAGAGTTTAGGTAATTTGCGCGCGAGTGTGCTCTCTAATGTGTTTTAGAAGAATCAACAGTGCCGCCGACGTAATAGATAAATACTGCACAGCTCTTGCTTTTTTATTATCTATACATGTTTCACGTCTAGCGTGCGTAACGTTTGCAAGAAACGTTTCTGCGATTTTTCGGTCAGTCTTTTTTAATAATAAGAAATTCGAGCGTGTTTTTTTGGCTTCGACGTCAAACTGCCATCATCATCATCATCATCATATATTCTTTGTCTTCGAACACGAGCGATCGTATGATTGGCACGCGAACCTTCTTTTTCTAGAAAAGAATACTCCAAAAGCTCTCTGCACGCCATGAATGTCGTGATGTGACAATATAGAATCGCTGTGATCAGACGACGAATGTGTTTTAACCCCTTGCCGTATTTTGACGAGTCAGAATCGTGGCAACAATTTTGGGGAAAAAAATAAATATGATTATATGATATAGTAATTTTTATGACTGTAAATATTGTTTATGTACGAAGTATAGTTTTAACGCTTTTATTTATATTCTATTATTTAGTACATGTAACTTTGTTCTATTCTAACTTTTATGAGCGTACATCATTTTGGCCAGGATTTTGCTTAGCTAAATAGTACGGCAAGGGGTTAACGAAGAGGTGTCTAAGCGTAAAGGTTTCTTCAATATAAATAGTACAAAAACCTAAGAACTTGCTACAGAGAACCGTTTACTTTCTTTCGCCAGTGAGGATAAGATAAATAAAAAATATGACGAACGTTGAAGTCCGATTTCGAAATGTAGAAATATATCGAACGTTTCAATTGCCTCTCCCAAGTAGTCAAAATCTTTAGAATGCACGTAGCATCGAAGAAACGATCGCGGCTTCTATCGATCTAGATTATAATAAATAATGTCTTTGTTGTATACTTCGCACGAAGGAAGAGTTAGCATTTTGTGAGCCTGGCCTAACGATCGATCATTACTTTTTTAATGTTGATGTTAAGACACACACACACACATACATTCGCACACGATATCAAGTTCTTGCAAATTTCAAACTTAGACTCGTTTTACTCGAAGTGTACAGCTCCTAATAAATCGTACTTGTCATCATCATCATCGCATGTGTACGTACACGTAAACATAAAAACCATACAGAAACAGGAATATAAATCTTTCGTCTTGCAATAGAACACGATTCTTCGATAAACTAGTGGAACTACGATAGACGTGATTCTTCGTTTCGATAATGTAAACGCTGACCCTTAGTGCCATAAACCAAATCGTAATTGCAGAAGAAGAAGATCCATAAAAAAAGGAGTAGCGATTAAACAGAATATAACAGCGATTTTGACAAATTCTAATCGCACCCACCGATGTGTCATGGTAATATTTTGTAACGACAATTTCTTTTTCTAACAATGGAAGAAAAGATGAAAGATATAAACTATATTTTACATATTGCATACTCAGCGACGATATTCTACGTAGATTTGTCGATAATTAAAAACAAATACGAACAAGTTGACCGAGAGCACTACGGTCGTTTTCCTCGGAGGAATAATAATTAAACAAAGATTTAAAAAAAAAAAGAAGGAATCTCGAGGCCACCGTTTTTTGGCAGCCGTCGTTTGTTTAGGCGCGTAAATAAAATATTCGGAACGAAAGAGAGAGTGCGTGCATGCTTGTGTGTGAGATATGAGAGTATAAGTGAGGGGAAAAAAAAAGAGAAAAGATAGAAAAGACGAGAAAGTGGGCGTGAAATGTGTGCTTGGATATTTCCAGAAATTATTTACGCGGATTTGAACGTTTTAGAGAAAACGAGAGAGAGAGAAAAATTCTGTATGTACATAAAGATATAAAGTATTTATTCTATTCGCGAAGCGAAGACGAGAGGAAAACCGATAAAGTCGCAAAAAAAAAAAATATTTATACCGCTTGCGTTACCTACCTACCCAAAACCGAAATTTATTTGCATGTGCTTTAAATTATTCTTTTCGGTTCTAGGGACGTTCAACGGCGACGTAAAACACAAAAGCACAATGATCTATATATATATATATTATAGATGTCGGTATATATATGCTATATACATGAATTAAATACTATATGTGTATATATATATCGTCGTCGAGAGATACACGATGGTGACGTGCGAGAGAAAATGATTTCTTCCTCCCCGTGTTTTTGAAAATTATTTCTCCGTTCGAGATATACGTTTATCTCGAACGAGAACGACGCGCGGTATTTCAAAATAAACCGCGCCATTATTCGTTGATCGAATGGTAAAAAAAAAAAAGAGAATGAAACGGAAATACAAGAAAAGAGATAATTTGTTGGAAAAAAAAGCGTAAAGTTAAAACTTAACGTAAAATATAAACGCCTACCGTTGGTATAATAATATTAGCACGGCATTGTTGATATCTTTACATCCAATTGAATATATAGAATAATCGCACGGCATCGCAAAAGTACCTAGGGATAATATATTCTTTAATATTGTGAGAAGTGGAAAAATGAAAGCCATAAAAAAAGAACATACACGTGACACATACACAAAAACATACAAACACACACACACACGTTGTCTCATTGTATTTGTATGATAGAGAGCATAATATTGTCGTGTCATATTTCATGATCACCACCGGAGAACGACTCATACTCTGTAAATGTTTTACAGCGTACCGGGTGTCTTCTAAAACTGCGTACAAGCGTTAAATTGCCTTCCCTGCTTTTCATTTCCGGAAGGATTGATCGCGCTTTAGTACGATAGAAAATGAAGAAGAAAGCAAAAAAGAAGCTGAAAAAGAAAGAGAGAGAGAGAAGGAAACAGGTACATACATACGTGTGAAACGTGTTGAAAGTGACTTATAATGGTTTGTACCGTAGATGTAATATAAACGCGTTGGAAACGATTTTATTAGTGGTCAGAGAGCCCGGAATGTTACAATAATGTGTAAGTCTAAAATCTATCGGATTTAATCTGGCGATTTTTTTTCGAAAAAAAGGAAGAAAAAAGAAGCGAAAGAGGGTTGGAGAAAGAGAAAAAAAGCTCTTTTAGTCTTGTTCAACGCACGACTGTGATCATTTTAGAAACGCCCACGTACGAACTCAACGCCACGTACGAACTCGAACCAGCAATCAACTTTGTGATAGTCTACTATGTACCGATCTGGTAAAACTTCGTTGAAATAACCCCATTTCCTAATAGATAAGCTGTATAATTATTAGAACTTTGTCACGTAACACGCAAGAAAACGTATTTAATACATTACAAGATGATAATGAAATTGTGTTGTCCTCTGATTTGTATCACGTAGGCACGTTTAATAATAAATCGAAATATTATCTATATTCTTCTATATTATCGTAAGCGTCTCCCCTATAGCGACGATTAGAAAGTTCTAATATTTGTTGCTAACCTGTCTTGTTATAATCCATATCGCGAAGAGAAAATAGAAGTATTGTATTATTACCTTTACGACGAAGTATTTTAAGTTGCTATCGGTAATTCGTTGATCTTAACTGCGTAATAATGACATGCAGGGCAAACCGCCAAAAAAATTGATTACACTTGCCCACGCATCCGTAATTATCACTTTCACTTTCGATATTCTTCTGAAATTCAAATACGAATATATTAGAAGGAATTGTTTAGTCGAACAGTTTATTTATGATTTTTGGAAGAACGTTAAAAGAAGAAAAAATAATTCACTTACTTTCCCCGCGAATATGCATCAACCATCCTCGAATTGAAAGTAGTTCCTTCGCCAGGTGATATTCATACGCGATGGTAAAGATGCTGATTGGTTTTTTTTACAATATGTGTAAATAGAAGTAAAAATATATAATAACTATCATGTTATTTTTTAAATCGTACAGCAATTTTTTCTATCTATAAAAATAATTTATCTTAGTTAATTTATTACTTGGAATTATAAAAAATTATGTACATACATAGGTATATTCTACCCAAAAATTTGAACTACTTAATCGAATTGTCAGCAGGTGGCGGTACCGCAAGTAATCGAAGCTCCATATGATCTCGAAGTTTTTAAAAGAAAATTCAAACTACTAAAAGTCTTCTATGTTGTAAATTTGATATAAATATTTAAAGTTTTTAACTAAAGTATAGGTTTTGTGTTTAAAAATGTCTACGTTTACGTTTGGAACGCCAACGATAACCTCGAGCAGTTCAGGTTTCGGATTTGGAACGCAAAGGTAAGTGTTTTGTAATGACGTTTTAACCTTACACACAATTTTTATATTATGCGAGATAAAATAGTAGCATTAAAATTAATCAATCATAATGCTTTAAATAGCACATCTTTTACTTCAACAACTCCAGCAACTGGATTAACATTCGGAGGACCAACTCCAGCTACTACAGCTACCGGTTTAAGTTTTGGATTCGGAGCTGCGCCACCAACTTCTGTAACCAATCAACCTAATACTTCTCTTATTGGGACTGGCACAGCTACAACTTCGGCAGCACCTGGTCTTTTTTCAACCCCTGCTACTTCTGCCCCTTTATTTACAGGACGTAATTTTGGAACTCCTGCACCAAATACAGGCTTAAAGGCGCCATTAAATACTGCACCTGCATCGGGAGGTTTAACATTTGGAACTGCCACCAGTACACGTAATATTACACAATAAATTAGAATATCTTAATTAAACAAGAATCGGTATACTTTATGGGCATTTGATACTTTCAGCGTCTTTATTCGGATCTATTAGCAGTAGTGGCTTAGCAGGCACAAAATTAACAACTGCCGCAACTACAACTACGACTGCTAGTAAAGGATTAGGTGGCTTAGATGTTTCTGTCAATAATAAAGGTCTTTCTCAAGGAAGCAATAGTCCGACTGCTGCCAAGGAAAATTTGTTACCAAATGAATTGATGCAAACTATAGATAAATTCAAGTAATTAGGAACAAATGGTATAATCAATTATGTTTCTATAAGTCAGTTCATAATCTTTTATTTTTTATTTAAAACAGGGAATTTGTAAAAACACAAAAAGTTTTATCTTCGGACATAGCAAAAGGCTCTGCAAGACCACTAAACCGTTGTGCAGAGGATACCGCATCGCTGATGGAAATGTTAACTACGCTAGCTGGTTCTGTTCAAAGAGATCGTGCTTTTGCTGATAAATTGAAGCAAGATACCGCAAAAGCACTACAAAATGCAGAAATAGCGCAAAGAACGCATGATACGCCACCTGGTCTACAATATGAAAACAATGCGCCGCTCCTATTTTTCATGGAATTAGCTGAGCAATTTGAACATGACTTAATGTTATTTAGGTCCCAAATTGAAGCAACAGAAAAACATATACAAACCATGATGACACCAAAGACTTTAACTCCGCAAGGTACAATCGTGTTTATTAATAATTAGAAAATAATGATGATCATAATGCTTCATAAAAACCATTATAATCTACTTATAGAATTAACAATGGCTATGGGTAAACTCCATCAGTCTCTAGTCGCTGTTGCTGGCAAATTGCAAGGTGTACATTCCAAAGTACAACAACAAAAGGAACAATATCTAAATTTCAGAAAATATGTGTTAAAAGATAACACAAACGTTTTTGATGATACAAAGACAAATGATAAATCATTGCGGAACACTATAGGTAGAATTACTAGTGGCCCGACACCTTTCGGTCCAGGTAAGATATCGTTCTTATGATAACATAATATCTCATCACAAATTTTAATGATTTGTTTCAATAGGCAACAGAAGCTTCCTATCTTCGACGGCGCTGAATGCTTCTCAAGCAACCAGCTACGACACGCGAAATCCTTTAGGTAATTAACTAAGTGACGATTAGCGGTATATTGCGATACTAATTTAATCTCACGCTAAAGACAAACTCCCAAAACAACGTGTGTTCGTTGTTACAACTTTCCCATAAACATGTCCTACCTTCAGGTCTTGCGTGGATCTAGTGTAAGGTAGAAATTACTAACATTTAACGTCCTTATTAAACACAGTAGTAGTATTCTATACAAGACATGTATCTGCTGATTTTTGTTCTTTATATATACATGTACATTTTGTTTATATATATATATATATATATATATATATATTATTTTTATGATTTGATTTTAATTTTGCGTTTGCAGGGGAAAAGTAGAGGCTGTATTTAGTTATTGAGGTATTGATTTTTACTTTCTTTTTTGTGTTATCAAATATGGGAAAAATTATGAAGCTTTTCCATCTCATATGTTGGGAGCAAAATTATGCTTGTGGGATAAAGTTGATTATTATATTATAGTTGGCTTTCAAAATGGTATATAAACTTATTAAAAAAAAATGAAGTTTTGTCTATTGCTTCTTAAGGAATGGCTGTGTATTTTACGTCCGCTTTAAGTGCTCCCGCTTTGTCAACAAAGATACTATGCTAGCAGAATCTTAGTGTAAGTTCAATCATGGGTAAGGTATAGTCGATGTCATTCAGAATCATTCAAACCTAGGACAAAATTGTAGTAGTTATATTAGCAATTTGTGCTGATTATTTCTATTACACATCAATTGCGGATAAAAGCTGCAGATAATGCGTATCACTGATTAATGATTCTTTGAATTCATGGAAAACATCCAAGAGCTTCAGCTAATGTACGTGCATTTAAGTTTACCATCATCTTTTGATGAATTACTTTTGATTAGTAACTATATTGTTGCAGCTTGGGCAAGTACAACACCAGTCCCTTCTGCTATAAATACCACCATAGATTCATCTCTCAAGCCACCTACAGCAAGCTTGAACTTCAACGCACCTGCAAATCTTACTGGACCTTTGTCGTCAAATGAATCAAACTCGAGTTTCCAATTGCAGAAACCTCCAATTGGAAATAAAAGAGGAAAACATTAACTTTCAACATTTCTTTTATTTTTATAATTCGTAAAAACTTTAAATATAGAATAACTTTTCAGATATCGTTTGATTATTGCAATGCGAGTCACATACGTGAATATTTTTTTTAATAATGAATATAAAGTGCATAAGAAGATCCAAAAAATAATGTATTTATAAACCTTCACCTTAATGCTGACATATAAAATAACAAAATTCATATTTTTTATAATTACTCATTATCATATTTACATTTAAATATTAATCTGTCATCCTCACATATACAAAACTGCATTGATTTATTTAAAGAAATCATTACCACAAGTTATGCATCCTGAAAATAAAAATATTGTAATCTTTAAAAAATTGTGCTTACTATCATAACCATTACATTAATTTATCAATTTTATGGATATTTCAGAGCGCAACATTTACCATTTAAAGAGCCCCAACTTGTAAAATTGGAATTAATAATCTAAAAGCATCTTGAACGTACGAGCTTGCATTTGCAGCCTGAAAAAATGAAGGATGATATCAGTAATATTAATTTATAATGGGAATGTATATATGTACAGTTATATACTTACTTCTTGAAAGATTGTTGCCATATTACCACTGATACTATCTGCATTGTTAGAAGCTTCAATAAAATCATTTAATGTAGTAGAAAAACTTGTTGCTAGTAAATTAATTTCATTGGTCAAAATACGTGTTAGTTGAACGAGCGCATCAGCTTCGCTCACAGTGTTGCGCCTTTCTTTAATTAAGAGTAATTCTGCAGTTTTATGAAACCTTTCTACGCAAAGCGCCGTAAACTTTGCTATAGTAGAAATAGCACATTGAAAAACTTCTAGATCTGTATGAGTGACAGGTGGTGTGATATAAGACTTAGCTTCGCTCCAAGCCTAAAAAATAAAATATGTTTATTAAATAACGAAAGTTATTAGTCAATTATTATACCATTAAAATATTGCCCTACATCATTAAGTTTTTCATAGGTGATAGTAATTCCCAAATCCTGACAAATATCAGACAATCTACTTTTCAGATCTTTTTTATTTTCTTGCTCTTCATTTTCTTCATCTTCATCACCTAAGTCACATAACTCTTTAACTTCTTCTAACGTCTCTTGCAAAGACATCAATTCATCTGTGCTAAGATTGATCAAGTGTCCTTGAATTTTTATATTACATTGTTTTGACAACATTTCTAGTGCTTCTAGATGAACAAGACCTTGGAAATCGTCGAACAGTGATTCAAAATGTATTTTCCTTGCTAACTGTTTTTCTTCAATTGTTTTTTCCTCAGATTCTGCTTTTTCTTTTGCTTCTCTAAGTATTTGGGATAAATTTGGTTTATCTCCTTCATTAAGAAAGAATGCTCTTTTTTTCTTTAAACCAGGATCACCTTCTTGCAAGACCTCCATGGTTTTTTTACCTATTGCTTCTAAAGTGTCTAAACCACCTGACATAACTTTGCTACTAGTTGTTTCAACCAGCTTAGTTATGGAGGATACTCCAGATAAAAAACTACCAAAACCAAAAGCTCCTTGAGATTGATTGGGTATGGCTTCTTTGGCTTCTTTCAATTCTTTATCTGCAAATATAGATACACATTACATACTAATAAACTATAAGCTTATAATATCGCAATACATACCAGGAGTCTCAACTTCTTTTTCTTTTTCATTTGGAGTATCCTCTATTTCCAAGGTGTTTGGTACATTCATTGACTCTTCCAGAAGGGATAATCCTTGACTAACATGATTTGTCAAGGTAGATACACCGGCAGAAGCAGTATTAATTAAGGAACTTACACCCCAATTACTCCAACCGCCCCATATAAAATTTTCAGACTCTTTATTTTCTAAGGATAATTTATCTAATACTGGTTGAATTTTCCGTTCTGTCAAATCATCGCCTAAATCTATGTCATTACCCATTTTCTCCCATCCTTGAGGTTTAAATATTTCTTTAAACTTTTTATCAGATTTCAGTTCTTCTGGCATGTTAGCCTCTGTGAGATCTGCATTGGCAGGTTTATTAGAAATAATGGCAACTTCTGTTGTAGATCCCTCAGAAACTGTTCTCCTCAACAGTTTATCTTCTTTTACATTGTCAGTAACGTCGACAGGACTCGTGAGTCCTTTTTCAACTTTAGTTCCTAACTTTCTAGCACCAAGTGTCCGAGGACCATCCGTGGATCTTCGAGGTTTTTGTTGTCTTTCCTCCTTAGGACCGATCATTGCTTTCTTAAGATTAACTTCTGTAGAAGCTGAGATATTCTCCTGACTAATAACAGAAGTTTCTGACGTACTGCTTTCGGCTTCTGTCTCTGTATTACTAGGAGAAACTGGTTCTTCCTTTTTTTCACTGTCTACCGCACCGTCATCTTTCTTTACTTCAGCTTCTGTAACAGATGTATTCTTTAAAGTAACAATTTTGTTGTCACTAGTGGCCATGTCTCTTTCAAAAGAACGAAATCTGGGCTTCTCGCAAATATTTTTGTTATTTCTAGGTACTTGTGGGATGCATTCGGTGTCATCGTCAGACTCTGAATCCACTACCGACGATATACCGGGCCACCTCGATTCGTCGGATTTCGAAGCTACGTTCTGAGTTAACTCCTCGTCGGCACTTTCGAAGTCATCGCTCTCTGACGTTGCCATATTCACTTTTCATAGAGATACTTATCACACGTTTTTTTTTTTCCTTTAATATTTTTAACGTCCCCTCCTGCTTTCTGTCATATGTTCGCACATGCCGCGACGAACACACACATGGAAAGTGCGTGTGCTGTCGAAAGACCAAACCCAGACGGTTAAACGATCACGTGGACTAATGGAATAACAGTAGGTATCTACAAGCATATCATGAAACTCGAATAACGTCTTCGTGGCAATAGCAAGTTAATTAAATCAAACTGCGCATGCGAGAGGAAATATTAAAGGGGACACAGGACCACGGGCTGCGATGATCACAGCGCCATCTAGTAGTAATTTTAAAGAGTATCAGCTGTATAACATGCAGGAACGTCACAAAATACTGTCACAGACGAGATATAAGATAGAACAGACATGCAATGTACGTACACAGACGAGGTATAGGATAGACGTATCATGCAATAGTAAATTTTTGTCCTACGGTTTTAGGGCTACGTAGCCCCATTACCATTTTAGTGTCGCATGCGACAATATCGGTTTAGAATGGAAAAAGGCAACAGCGCTACCGAATCGGTAGGAATTAAAAAGAAAATCGTTTTTCGCGGTAGCTTCATTGCAGATAGTGATCGATTTTTAACAAAAATCCTGATGTATGCATCATGATTTTTGCCAAAATGGTCACCACCGCAGATTTCAATGTTTAATGGCTCATTTTAAAGAAGAAAGCATGCAGAATACTGTCCCGTTGTCCGTTTTTCGATATCGTTAAGCAGTGATGAGAAATTAATATTTTAAGTGTCGGAGTATGGGTCGTTTTCGAGCTTAAAACTGCTGTATCTTTCGAACCAGCCATTCTATCGAAACGCGACTTGCATATTCGTAAAGAAGAGACTTTCCTCTTTCGAACGAGTATTTGATCGGGCAAATTCGAGATACTTCGATTTTTGACAAAAATCCTGACCTATGCATCATGATTTTTGTCAAAATGGTCACCACCGCCGATTTCAATGTTTAATGGCTCATTTTAAAGATAAAAGCATGCAGAATAATGTTCCGTTGTCCGTTTTTCGATATCGTTAAGCAATGATGAGAAATTAATCTTTTAAGTGTCGGAGTATGGGTCTTTTACAAGCTTAAAACTGCTGTATCTTTCCAGCCAGCCATCCTATCGAAACGCGACTTGCATTTTCGTAAAGAGGAGACTTTTCTCTTTCGAACGAGTATTTGATCGGGCAAATTCGAGATGCATCGATTTTTGACAAAAATCTTGATTTATGCATCAAGATTTAGAAAGAAGAAAGCATGCAGAATACTGTCCCGTTGTCCGTTTTTCGATATCGTTGCGGAGTGTTGAGAAATAAATTTTTTAAGTGTCGGAGTATGGATTATTTTCAAGGGGGGATGAGATTCTCGTCCTTTATCGCAACAGATCTATTGATGTTACCGACTTCAATTATTCGGTCGAATATGGTTCCTAAACTCACCGTTCCATATCGATAGTAAAACACACGGTCGGTATTTCAGTACATGGGACACGAGATCCCATTCTTATGGGAGGACAGGTCTTTATATTTCGTCTGTGATAGTTTTGAATTTTTATTGAGAGAAATCCTTGTGTTTTGAAATTAAGATGCATTCTGATTGGTTAAACTTCACGCGGTGGTTTTAAATATTATATTTAACAAAAAAAGAAAATAACAGTTAATCATAAACGACTAGAGGGAGATATATTCTTAGATATACAGTAAAATGGTTATAACTTATTTATTTGTAATATTTAAAAAACATCGTTGTACGAGAAGAATCCTAACTAAATTATTTTATAGTTTGTACTCCATATTTATTATTATTGCCATCGATTTGATACCATTTCCTTCACTCACTTAATAAATTACAAAGGAACATATAAAGCAAAGGCTCGCTTGTACATAATTAACATTAATAGTAGACACTCGTTCATACGCAATAGATCTGATTTCCACGACCAAGTATTTATAATTGACAACAGACTGAAAAAATACGTTTTATGTCAATGTACACAAGATTGCATAACTTCTAAAATCGTTAATAGAATTTGTATTCTTATCAAAAGGAAAATTAGCTCGGCCTTGGACTACTTCGTTGAAGGGCGCTTCGTACTTAGCCCATTTTCCTTGAACCGCTTTTTAACTTGACGTGCACAAAGGCTTTAAGACACAATTCTCCCATTTTTACAATGACTGTTACATTTCACTTCTCATTTTTACATTCTGCTTATTTCACTTTTATGCGTCAACCACGATAGCAAACATATTACAATATTAAATTTACCTTAGTCCGTATTTTTTTTTTAATAATATAACCATATTTTACACACTTTGTATGAAAAATAACATTATAGTTAATATTATTCATCGACCTTTTTGCAATTAGAAATTAAACATTCCTATCATAGGTTAAAAGGCGTCTTATAAAAATTCTAGTCGATCAATCTAACTATCCTGCTACTTTTTGTATTAAACGATTTTTTAAAGAAAAAAAATGCCACTTTGCAAATTATTATCCAATCGCTATGATCATTAAAACAGCTACACGGATAGTCACACACACACCAAAGTAATAATATTCAGCTCGAAAAACAACCGTTCGCGTGAAAAACATACTAATTCACTTTTTGGGCTACCTATATTTAATAGTATAAATTTTTATGTTATTATATGTTTCTTCAGATTATTCGACATGTAACATCGAATTCCTCGATTTTTCTACTATTTCTGCTCGCTTAGTCTTATCTATGTTGAGAGCTTTGTCCACGATCTTGTTCAACATCTTATTACACCAATTTCGTATAATTGCAAATTTTAGGCCCCACTGGAAAAAGTATCTGAAACAAATGAGGAGAAAGTAAATAATTTGCCGTAAAGTCGTCGAGTTTATTCAAACGGAACGATTACGATTCTGATGAATTATATCTACCTTTTGCAATCACAGCTAGATTGCTACAAGATATTCGTTTGTTGTCATTAATTACAGTAATCGTCTTCTTTAAAACGATACTTTTTTTTTTTTTGCTGGAGATGATTGACCTCGACGAGACGTTATGAATGGTGAGATGGTTTTTTTTTTTTTACAAAGGCATCCATAATCGAACGTAGCTATGAACTTTTATTTCTCTTTTCTAATCACACCATCGCACGATCTCTATTTTCTCAGTCAACGTTTCCAGAAGTACACATACACGAGAGATTGGTGGGAGTTTCGTTTGCCCGTGCTGATGAAAATGCGTGTGTTTACGAATTATGAAGGGAATGAGAAAAAAAAAAGACTAAAAAACTTAATATTCGAGGATGGTAGAAAAAAATAGAAAAAGAAGAATTTCACTTACTTGCCAAATTTGTATTTAATCCAATCCCCGTAAGTTAGCGAGGCGTATAGACCGGGCATTTCGATATTGAGTAAATCGGCGATGCGCAATACCGACACCTCGAAACTGAACGAGGGAAAGCAATAGCCGAATCCTTCGAAAATGCATCTCGACATATGTTCCCATTGTGGACTGATACGTTGAAAAGCTGGCTTTACTAAGACATCGAGGTATTCTTGACAACGTTGTTTTATATCCTCCAAGGATCCACGACAAATATTGACGCTGTTTAAACAAAATAGTAAATAATAATTATTCGTTGTTTAAGGATAACTTTATGCATGCTATCCAAATACATAAGTTATGCGTTCGGCTTATTTACAAGACACTAATGTCAGTATAATTCATTATAATTTATATTGATTGATACAATGCAATTAGAATGCATTTCATTGAAAATTATAATATTACATTCTATTGATTGTAAGGATGGCAAAAAAAAACCCGGTGCAAAAAGCACGTTATCCACGATTTATATTAATGTAAATTCGTATTTGAATCTTATATAAATACTTAAATTATTTATGACCTTTATCTTCATTTTTTTAAATTTTAATAAAGAATACAAAAAAAGTCAGGATACATAATACATATGGTTGTTATGTAGATACGTGCATACGTATGCATATTTACATACATAATCGTTTATTTTGTGTCTTTTCATGGTAAAAAGAAAGACTGCCGTTGGATAGAAACTAAATAGAATCTTTTATTTAATTCGTTATTTTTATTACTTATCCGAATAAATTGGTGCCGATCTTATCAAAGAAACCATTGAAGATATCTACCTAGTCTATGATTTACCCTAGCTTGATTAACAAGTTTCAAAACCTGGAAGCGGAAGCGGTCTCCCAACCTCCATAGCCTGTTATTATCTCGAAACTCAAGTCATTTGTATGATCGAGTTGGTTCTGTCTAGGGGGTCTTATTCTCGAGATAAATTCAGAATTAGAAAGGCATCGCGAATGTTATGTCATTTCGTCTATGTGCTAGGCTTCGGTCGCAGTGCAAACGTGTTTACGCGAAATGGACTTCGCGCCGATCACCAAACTGTTAAATGCTCCTTTCACACGAGACTGGTGACCGAGACAAAATAAAAAGTTAGGCCAGTAATGATTTCGTGCGAATGTGATTACCGAGATGGAAGTGTCGTCAGTTCATCGATTTATTTTTTGAGACATTAAACTTCTTCTATCGATCTTTTTCTACTTTTCCTGCCATCAGCTTTGAATATGTTAATATGTTAAATATGTTAATCAATCGAGATTAAGAAGTTAGTGAAGTTGTTTATATCGAAAATTGTCTGTCAAGATTCGACTGAAATATTCTATTAAATTCCAAGGCTCAAGCATTTTCTAATTTCTATTAAAAATCTCAATGAACCGCAAATTCATTTGAAATTCAGAATAATAGTTCATTACATCTCTATGTAACATGCGATATTACTTAACCCAAACCAACTTTATATTACTACAATGCTGTTACATTCTCGCAGTAATAAGGATTAAAGTAAAAAAAAAAGTAATTAAAAGAGCGTTTAACTTACTCGTCGTCGATCCCCAACAGATAACCAATAGATCTCCAAACGTGACAAAAATTTTCAAGATCCTCGTCGCTCTTCGGATAGACACCAAACTCGTGAGGGAAAAGCACGACCATCCCCATAAAACCGAAGAGAGTAAAGCTCATTTCGATCTGATTGATACTCTTCGGCCTGTACGGACACAACGCATTTTGCGTGTACACGAAATTTTCTATCGTGTCAGGACAAATCGACGTACAAAAGTCTTTCTGTATTACTGGAAAGGCTGGACAGTAAGGATTCTTGATTGTACCGATCGCCTCGATTTCATCGTAATCGAGTTCGCATAGTTTTCTCCTTACGGTACGATGCATTCTTCTAACCGCTTGAATGTCCATGTTAGCCTTGGTACCGTCGCTCCAAGGATCTTCCGTATACCAATTACGTATACGTTCCGTAGTTGACAAATACCTTTAAAAATGATCATTATTTCCATCGATCATCCTTGATTTTTGTTTGTTTTTCTACTCAAACTTCCGTCCGACAGTTCAATAATACACAATGTCGTACCTGTTGAAAGCTAAGTACGGCGTATGAGATTTCTTCGTCATAGTCAACGTCCTCAACCCATCCTCGTGACAGATCAAACAAAGCAAACCATAGAGTTGCCCTACAAATAATCCCGCGAGATTGTCGCGAGCGAAAGTTTGACCCTTAATAAACTTTTCCATGTCGAGCCAATCCGGTTTCGTTGTAATAAGTCTTTCAGTATCGCCGGGAAAATTCACGAATATCATTGTTTCTTGCAGCATAATCGGTAAATCTTCGAAATGTTTGCCAAAGGTTGCCTCGAACTGCTTTCGCACTTCGTCGGGACTTAACTTCGACAGATCATCGAAATAATGGGGGCACTGAAATATCCTTTTGAAGATCGATCGGGCATTTTCTTCTTCATTTATCCTATCACTGTCATAGATTTCTTTATTTCCTTTGCACGATTCGACATTGTTTATTTCTATCCGTTCCCCGATCAACGGATAATTTATCACATCCTTATCCATGTCATCATTATATTCGACCATCTTTTTCTATATCATCTTCAATGGTACGATGATTCGAAACGTAGTATCTGCTGTAGGAGGAATGAAATCGTTTGTATCGTGCACCAGTGGTTTCCAGTGAATGAACTAAACCGTCGAGCCGACCGAACGTGCTTTATTACCGAGACATCAGATTCCGAACCCCTACTTCTTTCGCGAACGCACGAGACCTTTTCTATCGCTGAACGTGTTCTACTGTGATATTACGTTTTAATGACTGTACGATTATAAACAAAGTAGCAACCAGGCTGTAGTGCGTAGCTGAGTGTGGCCATGATGCGTCCTACCTTTTTCTGTTAGATCTGAGCAATTATAAAAAATGATTGCCGTGAGTATCAGAACATATTTATGCACATTGAATTGACTTTTTACTATTACTATAATTATAATGAAATGTTTGCATAATACAGTCCTCCGTTAGGGAGTGTCATTCGAGTTTCTTATATTCGTAACGTATCGTCAGATAAAATTTTATTTTTTTCAAAACACACATTAAGGTTCGTTTATATCTACAGACATTGAGCGTGTAAGACACGTGCCGTTACAGACATCGTCTAAAGATAGCAAACGTGCAAGACGCGTGGCAGATCAATGGCCATTATTTCCATTTTAATTGGAAATAACTTCCTCTATTTCTAAGACACCTTGTAGATACGTAACGCGTGTAACTTATTTGATCTATATTCAAATTTTGGAAAAACTTTTTAGCGATCTACTTCATAGGGGAAATTGTCAACTTTCTCTGCAAATATGAGTTTACATAATTCATAAAACACACTTTCCAAATAATTCCACGTCGTGATCAAATTCTAAGGCCAAACTCAATTATCATCATCTCTCGACGTAGTTCCAAGCAACCGCAAACTTAAATGATGACAGTTATCGCGTTACGTAATTTCTTAGAGGAAGGATTGCAAGAATCGTGTTTGTAGTGATAGCGACAAAGCTAAAGATCTCCAGCGAACGTCTTCTTATCGACTAACCGCATCTTTCTTGTGCCGATGCGTAATAGACGACGATTTTCCGGAAACAAGTGCTACTTGTGTGTAAGGCTTCGTATATAATAACATAACGAATGCAAGAATGGGAAATACATTATGCTTGCGTTCGCTACCAAGAGCGTTTCTTTACGCTAACACGTTGAGGGCCATGTGTACCGTCGGTGTCCCACCCACGATTATAAAACTTGATTTCGAAACGTTTGTAAACGTCGTTGGTTCATCTTTGACAGGTAAAGTCCAATATAAAAGACGTTCTTCGATTCTTTCTTATCTTCATATTGAAAAAAAAATTTTAAAAGAAGTATATACAGGCTTATGCAAATTCGTTTCGGCGCTCAACGTGTCGAGCAAAGTCTTCGAGAATCGATGTTTTACGTTTTTTCGGCGTTTAGTCGGTTTTATTCTTGCCACGGTGGAAACTTTTATTCCGTTTAATTCTCTATAAAAGCACCGAGAAAAAAATTGACGTCAGTTTGATGCCGACGATAGTGAGGTTATCGTTTGTGAGAATGCAAAAGCACGTTTTTGTAGCGGCAACGCGAGTCAAACACTGCGGTCGTGTTGCTCGATTGCAAGTAGGACGCAGAAGTGTGTATAGTCGTTATATTTTGGCATCGATCCGCGCACTTGCAATGGGTTCGCCAAGCATGCGCCTTAGAATGGTAGCTTATTATAGTTTTCGTCACGAGCAACCCTCGTGCGTGCCGAACACGTGACAAATTATCAAGGTTACTGAAATATTTTATTTGAATTTTTTAATTATTAAAATACCGAGTGCATTCTGTTTAATTGTATGTATAGAATATCTACCTATTTATATATCTATTATACGTACAAAGCAGTCTAGGTAACTGAACCCACGTGTTATTTACTGTAGTAAATGGTGGTGTGTTTTGTCCAATGATTCCGTGTAACACGTATCCGCCTAAGTCGAAGACTCATTTTATATGTTAATGTTAAGTGAAAGAATAAATATTAGTAATAAAATTATTCATTTTATAAAATAAAACTTCCTCTGTATTTGAAGAGTAGGTATACTCCTCATCGTTTGATTTTCGCGACACATATAGGTGCGTTAGTTAACTGGTTAAATACTAAGAAAATAAAATCTTTAAAATAACATTTCTACTTGGCTTATTGACTGCCCTTTGTTGTATCGATACGGAACCCTAATTGTGCATTTTTTTATAAAAAAGAAAGTATGGTAGAGGTAGGTATATAAAAAAGTTGTTAAACACAGTACCTAACCTTCTTTGCATGCGTAATCGGGTAAAAACTGCCTGTAAATGGAGTGTTAATAGCCAAATAAATTCAATTTTTATATACTATATTCATTAGCAAACATAAACCTGTTTAAAGCCGTACGATCACATACAAAGCGTAGTTGGTACGACGAGATGAATAGAACGAATGTTACCAACAATTTACACGTGACGTAATACAAACGGAATCAAACTAATTGGCATCCTTTAATTTCCGTTGCATGGAATAATTACAGAGCATTGAATAAATGTTTGTTTGAACGCCATGTTCCAATTTATAATGACAATCTTTGTTGATGTGACGTATAGAAACTTGAGCAAGTTATCTCGGTAATGTAGATTACTGCTGCTGGTAAGTCTTACGACTATCAGTAAGGTAGAACCCTGAAAGGAAATGGATTTTTGGATACCTAAAAAATATTTATTTTTAAAAATTTGTGAAACAAATTAAGAGGATAGAAAAAGTTTCATCTTGTTTGGTTCATCCACTACTGAGTTATGTGGGCACTTAGATACAAAAAAGGAGACATCACCCACTATTGAATTGAGTAACCTCATTTGTCGAAGAGAACTAAAAATAAAATAAAACTTTGTCTATCTTTTTATATTTATTCAGCATCTTTGTAGAAATAAAAGGTCGACGACGAAATTGTCTGTCTAGTATCTTTGTGAGATAAAAATCGATTAATCAGTTTTCGATTATCTTAGTTTATATTATATCGAATTAATATTATCATTAACAGTTTACATAATATTAAACGTGATTACGATAATGAAATCAAAATATTCCACCATTATCGAAATAGCTTAACTGGGACAGCGTTACCCTGATATATTTAAATATCTTCTCCAGTTTATTCCTGGGTTTCGACAAAGGGTCTATCATTTTAATTTTTCTATTCTCTAATATTCAATAATCACATTACTTTTATACATTATAGTAACACATATTTTAATAAATATTTTCATTTACATATTCAAAAAAAATAATAATTTCGTCGAAAAAAGTACTAAATTACTACCAATAATTATCGAAGATAAGGACTTATCACGATGGATATGCATACAATGGCAAAACGGAAATTCTGCTGCGAATACGAATGCCGTATATTTCGGCTTTTCAACCACGGACAATGGAAGCTGGAATTTACGACGTGCAAATAACGCAACGCAAGAACCGAAAAAGAATGGTCACATATTTTAAATTCCTATCGATTCGAAGGAAAGATACGTTTCTGAAAAAACATTCTAATAATTGCAAGCACACCGTAGAAAAAAATCGTCAAAAATAACAACAAGAAATAAAGAAATCTAATAATAAAAACTGTTCTCTCCTTGACAAAGAGTGACGGAATTTTACTCGCAGAAATTTCCTCCAAGCACTTCTCGTTTCAATAAAAGTATAAAACAAAGGAGAACTTTAAATTCCTCTTCTTTATCGCTCCACAAATTAAGCACACATCAATAGGTTCAATTAAATCGGATAGGAGGAATCAATTCTCATGAAAGATCGTGTGGCACGATATATCGTGGCAGGACTTTTCAAACGGGGTGGTTTTAATCCGCGCTTCTCTGATTGGTCGATGGACGCGCATGTGTATCGCTCGATTTTCTACAGCAACGTTCGTCGTACAGTTTCGGTTACTCGGTCCACTTTAGTCGACTCGGAGTCACTGTAGGGGTGGGGTTGTGTTTCACGTTCCTCCCGACGAGAAACAACGCAAGGATGCGAGAATTCGGTCCCATCATGAGAGTTTAATCAAATAATCTTTAACATCATTGACTGGGTTCGGTTTAAAAGTGCGAGATACAGCGATCTAGAGGGAAAAAATCGCCGGTTGACAACCCGTGTGTTCAAATAGAACGTAGTCGTATATTTGCCGTTGAACTGTCCTTTTTACCTTGTTTATGTCCTGAATAAAAAAAGAGACAAGAACGGCAGCGTTAAAACGTTTCGATGTGAGAGACCAACATCTCGTTTTGCAAATTCAGTGTCAAACGCGTCGTAGTTTTTCGATCGAGAAGATATATTAAGGAAAAAGAAAGGAGACCGTGAAAGATGACAACGTCGCACGTTATCGTCCTCGTCCTTTATCTGCTATGCCAAGCCGAACGCTCCTATGCTGGTACGTAGTCACTTGATGACAGCTTTTAACCACATTTTTCTTCTACCCTCTTGAAAAACTAATTTAAGTCGTGGCACCTCGACGCGTTAGAAAAGAGAGTGCCCTTGGCACAGACGTGGCCGTCTGTGTTTTCCGTTGTACACACGATTCCGTGTGTGAAGTGATTACGTTATGAAAAGACGACTGCTTTCGTTTTTCCCACTGAATGGATCTCTTTATTGTTATACCGACATATAGATAAAGGGTTAACTTTACTTGAGATCTAAAAAGATCATCTCTGAGACAAGCAAAACGGTTATTAAAGTATAATATACGTGAAAATTTAGCGAAATTTGTTTGGGGGTGTTTTTTTCCACCTAAACGTTTTATACGTCATACGGTGTTTTATTCAAAAAGTAGGAAACAAACGTGTAACGTATACGTCGTGGAACTGATACGAAAGCACGATGTATGCTACATACAATATGCATACATCGTGTGTATACAGCAGCACTCTCGTATATAATACACGTCCATCGACACGGAAATCTTTGTAATTTCGTTGTACGGGGCAAATAAAATTCTTGCATCTCTCGCTCCACGGAATGCGTTCTCGTTAGCGTCGTTAAATAGAGCGTGCAAAATGGTCGGACTGTGCCGTATGAAACTGCATTTTACGGACACCGAGTACGCGACGCGATATTAAGCGGCGGAAGGAAGTATTCGAGCGCGAAGGAGGAAAGGAAAGAGAGGGAAAAAAAAAAAAGGCTTGCGAATGAGAATTCTTCGTCCTCATATTTCCCAGGAACGCGCGCGTATACCCTCTTTCCAACGCTCTTTACACTCTCCCTCTCTCTCCCTCTTTCCATATAATTCAATACCGTTTTTTTTTTTTTTTTTTATTTACGAAATACATAAAACACTTCTTTCACTCTTGGCATCGCACACACATTTATCACGATCCGTTGCTTTCGCTGGGTACCAGTTTTCTCGTTGGCGCCTTGTTTGAACAAAACAAAGCGACGTACCCGTTAAGTATATGTAATCTTTCGACGTTCTACCATTTTAATTTAGGTTTTTTTCTTTTTTTACTGTTTTGTTCAAATCCGATTAGCACAATGCGCTTGGAAGTACGTGGATACGTATAACCGTGTGTACGTAGCGGGTTGACAAACTTTCGAGGTGATGGAACTACGTCGATGGTATCTACGATTATGGCGGATCTAGCAGCCCGCGAAATTTGAATATAAATTTGATGGTTCGAACGTTAAGCGTGTAAATATATTTTCTTAGGTTATCTCGTAGTATGGTTTCCATAAGAAAGTCCCATGTTACTTATGGAATGGCCTAATAGAATTCTAATTTTATTTTTCTATCGAGACAACATCTATTCGGAATCGATTACTTTACTAGATCTCAAAATGATTCACATTCTCGATAACAACGTGCGGTAGCAACCGCTAAAACAAGCAGCGTGGCAAATTGAAATGGAATTCAAAATCTAGCAATGAGTTTTAACGGGGCGGAAGTTCGTCGTTGACGCGAGTGCCTTTTCGCTCGATCACACCGTCTGCGCTTCGGATCGTTTCCACCGTCCTCCGCTTCTTCGTTCCTCTCTAAGGATCGAAAGGAACGTTTGACGTGCCGGCTAGAGGGTGAGAAGCAGCTACGTAGTGGGGGGACAGGGTGGGGTGGTCGGGGGATGTGCTTAATGCTCGCTTTAATTACGAAATTGGGTCGTGCTGCTCCACACCGGCACAGGCCGCTAATTCTCGCGGACAGATTCAATTAAAGTACCCATTGAAAGACCGATGTTTCGTGTGGAATCAACTATCGAGAAGGACGAGTTCGTCCCCCTTCTCTTTTTTTCCTTGTATCCTGTAAGGATATTTTTTCGTACACGGAATTTCATGCTTTAGGTTGTGGAAGAAATAGGGATAGGAATTAAAATTCATTGGATCTGGGTACTAAATGCTTAATGTATACATACATACATGCATGTATGTAACTTTGCACCTCGATGATTCTTCGAGTATTCTCGTTGAACGAGCAGACACGGCGACATCGTTCGACAAAGCTTCAGGATACTTCGATGGCAGACGCGATAATTAAGCGCCTCGTTCTTTCTCCATTTTTTTTTTATCTATCAGTCTGTCTGCCTCATTTTTCTTTCTTTTGCTTCCTCCCTTCGTACTTTCTCTATGACGATCCCCGTGCTTCTCGCCAACATCGCCAATCGTGGTTGGCGACGCCATTCGCATATGAATCGAGACTAACGACTCCGTTTCTATGAAAGGACTTAACTGAAATTGCTGCCGTACACACAGGTTGCTGCTTTAGCGAAAGGGAAAGTGCACAGGCTGTTATGCAGAAATCGAGGCAAATTTTTGAAACTATTCGGTAACTTTTCGTTAAACTTTTCTCATCGCGAGTAATCGTTCTGATTGGTTACCTTCTCCGATATTATACATCTTTTATTGCTTATGATTAAAATTTAGAAGTATTTATTCGGTAAAATTTATGAAATGAAATAGAAAAAAGTTGCTTCGCGTTTTTCGTCCAATTTTTGTAAGGGGTTATATTGGAAACATTCTGATTGGTTAGTTCCGTTCCACGTTAATACCGATTTATTCTGGCAGCCAATCGGAAAATGAATACGTCTAAAGCTATTGCGTTCTGGAAATTTTCTTAAATGCTATATAAGCCACGGTGACAGCCGAGACGGTAGAAATCTAGGAGAGCCTCTTGCACGTAGAGAAGGGCGCTTACAAAAGGGGATTTACGGATTAGTATCGTCGTATACCTCGCCGAAGGAGATTTTCCACCATTTTGCGTGTTCTCTCACCACTACGGAAGAAAAATTACGTACCCGTTCGGAATAGAAAATTGAAAAGGCACCCTTTTCGCCTCGAAGTCACTCGATTACCTTCTTTTTTTACGACCGAGTCGTGCGCGTTCTTATCTGATTTTACATTTTACATATTTTATATTACCTTCGGGATTATCGAACTCGTCGATAAGGCGAATAAAACGAAACACGTAATTGTCGAGAAATATGACTTTTATAGCAATAAGTATCTAAGTGTCACTTTATCTTACGTTTACAAAATTCTAAACCCCGTAATTTCCACGATATCAGCCACCAATCATTTTAAACTGCAGAATAAGTAAATGCAATTTTTCAGCTACGAACGTCGTTATAAATTCGTACGGTCATTCGTCCTACTCTACTAATTGCTCTTTGATATCATTAATCATTTCATATTCTTAATACATCCTTCTCGCATCAACCATCTTATTAAAACACTTTTGCAAGTCATAATACATCATATAACCGACGTTATTAAAATTTCGAATGGAAACTAGAAAATCCATCACGGACGCCATTTTAAGGAAGCGAGGAAGCAAGCGATTTAATTCGGTGTTCTTCGTCGACGTAGAAATATGTACGAAAATTAATTACTTTCAACGGTGAAAAGGACAGATTGACAAACGTACGTCTCGGGCATGGAGAAGGACCACGAGGAATAATGGGATTTGTTCGTCGTCGACCAATGGCGAGAAGTATACATGTGTATACATAGGTTAGATATATACGTTGTTACGCGTAGAAAATTGGATAGCGCGTCGTACCGCAAAACAAATGAAGGCCGCGGTCGAGCCACGTGATTGGCTATCAAGGCGCACACGATGCGGGATATTTACCAATCGGGAATGTAGTTTCAACCGTTCGAGGGATGGTGCGAAAGGGCCTTTTGCACCTGTATTACGATTATTCGTCTTGTACAGAGGCAATAAATAATGTCAGGAGTTCTTCCAAGTATCGAAATTATCGGAGATAAGCCTTCGCCAAGTGAAACGGGCCTTTGCTCAACGAACGAGCCTTTACGTTGCTTTATAACACGGAAAGACGAGAGAAAGGAAAAAGGGGAGAGAAAGGAAATGGGGGAGACAAGGTTAAGATGGCGGGTTCTCTCCAGAGAGTCGTAAACCTCAGAAAATTTCTCCAAGCAAAGCCTAGGCCTAATGCGGTCGTAAATGTATGTGTGTATATACTCGTTTAAGGACACTGCTTAATTCGAACGAAATTGCAATTAAGAGCAGGGAGAATATGAGATGCATTAAGAACAGAAAGCAAATGCGAAGTATAGGGATTATAACGTCAGCAAGCAGTTTCGCTAGACTTTTTCTATTATTTTCTCCAAGTAGAAGGTATTAAAATTGAAATGGTACAATCTCACGTGTCTTTCATCTTGCATTTTATGCGGCAAGCGGTTGTACGATAATCTGGATTATCCAGTTGCCACCAACACTGTACGGAAACTCACTCGTCATTGTTAATTAAATCTCCAACGATAAATGGGCTAGTCTTGGTACCCTATATTCATGATTTCCGGGAACAATAGAAGCCAACGTCACGCTTGATGGATTCAATTCACCCTTGGCAAGTGTTCGAAAACGGTAAATCGAAAGTGTCATTCTCGAAATGTATCTTGCAGATAAAATTAAGAGAATAGTAAAAGAAAAATTTGGAACAAATAAGCAAAGCTGTGAAAGCAAGAAGCGTTTAAATTTGTTAACCATCGTCCATTCCTCTTTTACCAAAAGTCCTTCAAGCACGTTCCTTAAAATGGTACTTTGCGACGCATCGTTGCGAATTTGGAATGTTACATACAATTCATAAGTTGCCTTTGTCTTCGTCGGCTCGTGACGGAAGCATTTTTAATTAGGCTTCTGGTTTGCCCCAGGTGTTACCATCTAGACACGTATATACAATACATACAAGTAGACGACTGAGATGAACGACAAGTAGTGGTACACCGTTTTGCGCATACCTACGTCTCTGAAGAAAATATTTATCAAGGTGGCGATTAATTATTTACTCGAAGGATCTTCGCTGGCTTGCACTCAACGTTTAAACGAGCACTTCTTTTCCTCTTTTACGTTCCCCACGTACCGTACATACGAAGGCGATAAAGAAGGGAAAAGAAGAAGAAAAAAAAGAAAGTACACGGTGAGCCAAGTCGCTCGATGTTTGTCATTCCAAAGCGAGAGAAAAATAGAGAAAAAGAGAAGGAAAGATATCGAAAGCCCTCATGGAAAAGTCAAACAGGCACTCGATTGATCCTCAAAGCATGGCATTAATCGGTCGATCACAGCTGCTAATACGCTTATCGTCAATATGCCGTGGCGAGGTGCAAGGAACAGTGAACAAGGTAGAAAGGCAATGAAATCATAGGATGATAGACGTTTACCGGTGTTGCTCGTTGACGATAGATATCAGAAATCAGGTGTCCTGATTGAAGCGTCGCACGTAGAAGAGCAGCAACATCGTGGGGCTGATATGGTTGGCCATGAGCTTGACAGATCCGCTAGGTGATCGATATTTACCAGCAGCAACGCCGGCCGTTGTTGCGAACGACACGATTCGCTCGTTCACTCGGTATCCTCGCTGTCTTTCTTTTTCTACCTAATGCCACCTTTCATTGTCATCCAGCATTGTTCCCTTTCATTGTCGGATCTTGACGTCGATTCCTCCGTATTATTCAAAATTGTTTCCATCCCGTGCATTCATCGAGCGGACCGATATTTCCGATGCTCGTGCATCAATTCGTCTTTCTCTTTTTTTCTATCTCTGTTCACTCGAACGTACCTTTTTTTTTTGCTTACCAGGATATCGCTAATATCGCGATAATGATAGGAAAATCGTGTCGCTTCTCGTCTCCTTTAGCGAATCCCGCCGGACCTGGAAGTTATTAAAGTCGCGTTCGGTGGTTATGAAAAATTGATAACGAGAGTTAATGAATTTTCTTTCAAAGGTAAATTTATGAAGGATGAAAGTCTTCCAAGAAAACTGCTAACCGGGGAAGGGGATGTAACGGTTAAAATTCGAAGAAGTTTATCAGAAGTTAGCGATATTGTTTGACTCGTACACCGAGCAATTTTCCCTTCAACGATCGGAAAATGATAATGGAATCGATGAAAATTAAGGTATAGGGAAATATTACTTTTACAGTGAAAATATACCGTTTTGTTAATAAAATAGGTCAACTGGTTCACAGTCAACAGGTTAAAGCCTAAATTAAATATCTCGAATTAAATACCTATAGAAATCTAAATTACCTTATAAAATTTCTATTATATTCTATATTATATCAAATGTTTAATATTAATTATACCAAAGATACATCGAATCAATGAATTCCAGAAACACCCTATTTCTCGCGTATATCTCAATTATAATACATCTATCAATAAATTCATCACGGCTGACCGAAACCTTATCAATAAAAAAAAAACCAACATCTCTCCTACAAACATTGTGGTTCCAATAAAAAGTTTAGTCGTCCACAGATGACAGGAACGCCTATACTTCATTCTCAAGCATAAAAAAGCCCTTCTTAGGAGAGTGTGTTTACAAATAAAAATGTAAAACGAATGGGGGTAAGGTTCAAGAAAGTGGGGTTAGTAACGACTGTAAAACAAATCTAAGCCAGTAACATCCACAATGTACATAAAAACGTGAGTCGTACTCGCAACGTTTGCACATGGCTGCCTCCTTGCTTTCTCTCCCGTTCTCTCTCTCTCTATCTCTCCTTATCTCTCCTTCTCGGAGCTAGACGATAGGGATAGAGTTGGCTGCACAGATCGATGCGATCCTTCGTCTGTTCTCACTCCGGTGTAAGCGTGAACAGAAGACGAAGGAACGCGCGCACATATCCTGCGTCTCCTCTTCTCTCCTACCTACGAGTGCGTGCGACAAGGTGCATACCGTGTTCCGTGCGCGCGCGCGCACATCTCTACGAGCATGGCGGACAGACAAAAATAATTTTCGGTGAACTTGTCGTCTATAGCTCTACAGTTACTTTTTTTTCTTTTCTTGTCCCTTTTTTACTTGGCCTTTTCTTTTGTTCTTTTTTACCTATCGTCGTCGCCCACGTATCGATCGTAAGTTTTTCGGATGCCCCGAGGACAAAGTTTTTATCTTTATCTCTTATTACAGTATCCGGCAGAACAGGCGCCCAGGTTCTCCTTGGTGAGGTCGACATCGCGGTTAGAGACGACGGTACTAGCGGGATCACCACCGAGGAGCCTTTTCTAAAGAAGTGTATCGTCGACGGGAACGCGTATTCGCATAGTCAAACGGTATGGAAATTATTAATGTTTTAGAAATTTTTTAATATTTTTATATTTAATACGGTTTAGGTGAGATATACATGTATTATTGGATCACGATTAACAGATTTTATATGTATATGACAAAATAGTCGTAGTTACATGAATGTATTATTGTAATATTTGTTATACGAAAACAAGTTACATTTATTACAATTTTTTACTTGAAGTAGTCCCGAATGTATAATATGTAGGAAGAATTTATTCGTCGGCATAATTTCGATTCGAGAGAACAAACGCAAGCCGGCGCGCCTTTGCGAGCTCGCCGTCTTGCGGCACGCGTTTCATCGATACTGCGAGCCTATCTCTCTTCACGGAAGCGATAGTCTTTTACGTTCCGAACGAATGTTTTCTTTTGTTGGAGACGAGACGAAAATTCAGTTGACGACGAGCTACGATCGAGATCAGATCTGTATACGCTATCCTGCAATATACTTTTTCTTTCCAGTACACTTTTACTTATTTTCGCCTCTACAAATAATACATTCTACAATATTAAAGGCATATATATTTGGTGTGAAGTATTTCGTTTTGAAATAAAGATAATATGTACAATAAAAGATAGTTGGCAGTAACGTAAACAAAATGATCATATGAAGAACAATAGTGCAATCTTTACCAAGATGTCAGGATGGCCGAGCGGTCTAAGGCGCCAGACTCAAGGTTAATACCTTACCCGCTGAAGCGGGTTCGAGGCTTCTGGTCCTCTCTGAGGGCGTGGGTTCGAATCCCACTTCTGACAAATATTTTTTTTTTCGTATTTTTATTTAAAATCATTCAACGACGTAATATATTTGTTTTTTCATTGGATATAATTTTTTTATAATTTTCTTTTTTCAATTAAGATCAAGCTTTTATAAATGATAACGTGGTACGGTGAAGAGTCTCGAGAAAGAGAACGACACTGAGCTTATCTTGCCAGTACTCGAATTTACGATCCGTTCGTTAATCTCTTGTGTCGATAACCTTATTGAAAATCGATATTGTTATATCCTACCTTTGGAAATATTATATGGGATACCGGGGTACATTGTATGACCCGTTTATACAATGCACTTTTAGAGCTAGTAAAGCTTAATAGAATCAGCTATGGATATGTATGATCTTGATATTGTCATTGTCTGACCTAAAAGTAGAAGATAATAAATGTTATCAATATGATATCGTTAAATCCACCTACATAAACGTATTCAAATCTTTGACATATGGTAAATATTCTACGATAAATATGTAAAACAGACACACGCAATTAATCATCACATTTGAGCACTATCTTTGATGTTCAATTTAAATAGAACGACATATCAATATTCAATAACTTATTTGAATTTATAAAAATATCTAAAAAAATTCGATAATTCCTTTCAATGTCCACTAAACATACTTAGAAACATTAACAACTGACTAATTTTCTACAATATTAATAACTCAAGATTATGCAAAGATCCTTAAAAATGTATTAAAGTTACCAATTTCTTTATTTCTCTCTCCATATATAAACGCTGTCGATATTTCATTGAAAAAAAAAAAACTAAATTTCAATCTCACATCAATGTCGCGGAGTGATCTCTATCTACGTGTAATAAAATCTGCGAATGGGAAAATTCGAGATTACCGATATCGAGTCCTGACGAGTAATAAATAGAAATTCCGGTCTCTCTTGACTATCTCGTGCTTTTATGGCGATCGAGACGCATGCACCTCGAGGGTAATATTGCAGGACTTTTGCGGAAAGCCGTGTGTGGTTAGAGGTCGTACGCTCGTACGTGCATACATAGAAGCGTCTATGTACCCATATACGCGAGACGTATTTACCCATATGGGACGGTACCGTACGCGTATGTAAACAGCTGGGTTAGAAGTAATCCCTGTAGTCGGTACTAATTGAAATAGGATGTATCTTTACTCGGGAAATACCGATGCTCGATCATTATGATAAACGTAATAAAATAATAAACTAAACCTGACGTGGCTAGGCGCGTTTCAAAGACATCAATCGAAATTTTCGCGATAATTCGATAAACTCTCGCGGGGCTAATACGCCGCTCGTTTTCGATACGATCGTTTGATTGACATTAATTAAATTTATCGTTCCACCGTGCGTGAAAACGCACGCGCGCTTAGAACTATCGATATATAGGGTGTCCGCTTCCATGTAGTCAAGCGGAGGACTACATGTACACATCAATGACTTGAATCGAAATGTCTTATACCATTTTTCGAAATTCGACTTAGTTAACGAATTATTAACTAACAAAGATCGGTCAATTACAGCGATTAGCAAAGGAAGGCGGTTCACTCGAGCTTGCAACTAGGCAAGAGATGAAGCGGTAGGAGGAGCAATCTACAATAAACAACGTTACATGTCCCGATCTTTGTTAGTTAATAATTATTTAACTGAGACGAATTTCGAAAAATGGTATTACACATTTCGATTCAAGTCATTGATGTGTACATGTAATCCTCCGCTTGACTACATGGAAGCGGACACCCTGTATGTATAGATATATGCAGTGTTCAGAAATGACAACGTATGAATGCATTAACATTTATTTGTAAATATCTACTACTCTGCTATCTCTCTTTCTTTCTTTTACTCTCTCTCGTAATCTGTTTCGGCAAACAATGCCGTTTTAATGCAAACACGGAACACGATGCGCGACGAAATGAGGTCACGCTAGAATGTAATATCTCGGTTTTACGTATGTTGTATGTACATACGCCAGGAAAAAACAATAATCTTTCGGTTAATACCGTAACGCCGACTCTTCAGTGTTACGCTTTTACCTTATGTTTCATTCATGAGATTCTATTTATTCGTAGGATTTATGTGCATGCTCTTTTTTTCTTCTTCTTTGTTTAAGTCAAAATGGTAATATAGAATGGAATAATGAAAGAGAGAAGACGAAGTAACGATACGAGAACCATAACCGATATTTCTGTTACTCGTGGGAAAAGCGAAAATGGTTGATGATCTCTCGTTCCTCGAAAGAGTAGGAAAAAGAAGAAACAACGATTTTCCAAAGAATGACGAAGTAATAAGCTCGAAAAGTTCGGACATAACCGTAACGTGTTCAAAGTCGTGTCCTAAACTCGAAAGGAGAGAGAGACTCAAGGCTTTAACGGAGTTTGTTGCAGCTTTCTTCGTAGATCGGAATTCTTTTGACTCGTACATCCGCTTTCTTCGCTATCGCCCAGTGGACAAAACATGATCGTTTTACTTGGAACGAAAAAATGCTGAATACTTGCGGAAAGTACGGGAAACATCTTCCACTTCCGCTTTCTGCTCTTATTATTTCCGACACTCTCCTTTCTCTTCGTCTTCTCACGGCCTACTTTTCTTTTCTTCTTTTCTTTCCGAGAGAAGAAAGACATATTGGCAGCCATGTTGTATTTTAGTGTACGCGTTCGTTACATAAAGTATCTCATCCTACGAGTCTTGAAACAGTTTCTTTATCATTTTCAATTCCCTCGTCAATCATGCTGGCATCATCGATCGCTTAATATATTAGTTTGTATACCGCAACATACGTGCCTCGCTTGATTAAAGCTTTAAGTGGTATTCCCATTTTGTGTCTACCATATGCGGCCATGTTAGGTCACGTGATACATAAACCGTTGCGATAGGGTGAACGATGATGTTCTCGTCGTAATAAAGTTTATCTCGTTGCTATAAATTATTTAACTTATTAAAAAAAAGTTGTATCGATCGTTGCATTTATTCATAATTAGAGAATTCGTGGTTAGAAAAGTACGAAATAGTTTTTTTTTTTTTTTTCCAACCTTCGAACGTTCGAAATATTATAATGACTCGTAAAGGATATTTTATAAACCATATCGGTAGGTATTAAAACGATATTTGGGAGTTGGAATCGTGAAACATCGCGATTAAATTATCTCGTAAAATTGATGCATATTACATGCATCTGTGTAACGAATATATGACGGACCCACCGGGCGATGTCGTGCTCCCGTGTCCAATTAGTAACGCAGCAAGTTGCGCGGAGCGCGAGAGCTGCGAAAAGAGGTCGAAAGCCGACCAGAAATGGCGCTCGTATATCCTGCCACGAGATACTGTCGAGTCATTCGTTTTCTTCGGCTTCCAACTCACCTACACACATACTACCCTCCTTCGCCACTATATCTTCTTCACGTTTTCTTTCTTCTTGCACCGCAGGGTCTTTAAGAATCACTGAAACGCTCTTTCCTCCCCCCCAATATATTATTTCAATGGGTCACGCCACCATTCAACGCATTTCATCCATAATCTTTTTTTCCATTACTTTTTCCATTTGGGGGTTAGGGATCTCTTTTATATTCTAGCATAGAATGAAAAAAACTTTTAGCGGTGACCCAACAAAGTCCATTCAGAAAATCGCAATATTTTTCCTAGATTTGTTTATCGATATATTTTTATAATATTGAACAGGAGTTCTAATTATTATGGGGGAATATGCAAGAAGAGAGTACAATTTTATTATACGAAAGATATCAATGTTGGAGACGTGATTATCTAAATAGGGCATGCCAATGTTTCGAAGGATGTTTTGTATCTCTTAATAACATATTCAATTTCAATACTGTAATAGGAGGGAATATTTACCGCAATATATGTTATTTATTATAAATAAATGAAATATCGTTCGGCGAAGCTTTAGAGTAGACTGTACGATTGGTGTAACGATTGCCTTTATAAAATATTCTTTTGTGTAATTGCTATCTGTAATTTTTATGAGAATATTTCGCTTTAGCTGCATTCGTAAACGACGTTAAGCGTATTGTGAATTTATTCGTGCAAATATTATTTAGGTGCCGCAAAGCTAAAATTTTGGTTTCCAAATGGTTCACGGTCATAGGTGAAGATATTATGCACTATTGCGGTTTGATCTGTCAGCAGCGGATTCGTGGCAAACCATTTCGAATCTAGGCTGCTCCCATAAAGTAAAAATGACGTAGATTGGGCTTGTTACGTTCCAATAATAAAATATTTATAAAATCGATTTTTTAAAGGAAGAACAACACGTGGTAAAAAATTTCCTTATTATCAAAAGAATATTCAATAGCCGGACCAATAAAAATCATCAACTTTTATAACTATCGCAAATTCAAGGCTCAATCTTTTTTCTAGTAACGTTTTACAAATTAGAAATTAATAATTAACAACTTACTTGAAAACGTAATCGCTTCGATACGAAATGGCCTCGTTTCGCTGTTACGTCAACGACAAATCGGTTTTCTTCCTCGTCGATCGCAAATATAGAGTTTCCCGCGCGTTTTCCAATCTCGCTTAATTATCGTTACGCGCTGGGGATAATTAAAAAGTGAAAGATTTTTATGCGTCACCGGGGGAAAGAAAGGAAGGAAGGAGATTCGTCAAAGGTCATTCCAATTTCGATATTTCGTTCTGTCGCTGCATCGTTATGAGACGCAAAAAAAAAAAAGAGAAGGTAACGATACAAAGAAAACGAACAAAAAAATAGCCAAACTATTTTTATTATTAACCTTTAATACTCTATATTTCAGTTCTCTCTGTTAATATTGACAAAAGTTTATATTTTTTCGCAGATACCATCGTACGACGTCAACTCTCATTGCCTTTGCGTCGCAGGTGAGGTTTATTGTTGGTGGCAAAATTATAATCCAAGTACCGACCCTTCATCGATGGGTTCAGCCTCGTCGTTATCGACAACGATAGGAAGCAATTATACTCCAATACTGGAAGCAAGTACAGGCACTATCGATAGTTTCGAGACATCCGGTGATCATCTGGCCGATGAACAACTTGTCGAGCAACAACAAGGATACGTCGAGATCAACACCACGTACTCGACCACGCCGTCAGCCCCAACGACGTGCCTCGTCATGGGTACTTTACTATATACACTTTTTCCTACTTTACTTCGTTCATACGAGTGCCTCGGGGAAACGTTGGAAAGTTCTTTCCAAGTTAACAGGACTGGGTTCAGGGGAAACGACTTTTCGTGATCTGGAAAAAGATTTTACTCGATTAGATCTTTTAGGTAGTGCCGATGTATCTTTCATATCTTTTCGAAGCGTTAATATTGTTTTTGTGAAAATTTGTATATCTGCATCGGTAATAATGTTTTTTTTTTTTTAATTTAACAATTAACTATAAACTTGCACAAGGGTCCATAGGCAAGTTAAATCGTTTTTACCAATTTATTGATTTATCGATTACCCAGAATTACCAAAAGGGATCCTACTTACCGATAATCTTTTCTGCCATCGAATATCAATCAATTATTCAGTAGTATAAATTTGGAATAAGCCAAGAGCTTTTAAAGATTTCCAAGCTATCACTCACACCTTATAGCCAAGAAAAGATTTGATGTTTATATGTATATATCCATGATTTATCCACACTGGTCGATAAGTCAAAATAGTACATTCGTTTGTGGATGAATCGATCGATAAGGATTATCAACGTCCAATCGTCGATAATTTATCACAAAATTCCAGTCTCCAACTTGCTAGCAACGGTACTGCCGTAACGAACTTTCGCGCTCTCCTCTTGAATCCTCCGAAGGTGCTGCTAGAAAATGCATTAGCGCGCTAAAAGTTTGAAGGTTTTTTAAGAGAAAGCTCGTTAAGTTTCCTCGCCAGGGGTGTCTCGGTCGAAAGAGGAAAGAGTCAGGAGTTATAAGAGGTGGTAGATGTCGGAGATAGGAATAGTAGTGGTAAAAGTAAGAGTCGTGCGAGGTGTGGCATATAATGTTAGAATGGAAGATGTTAAGAGAGGAAAACTTGTACACATGTATACTTTATAGAGAAAAGTTGCTTAATGTGGGGAAGTTTTTGTCTAGCAGTTTATAGATTCAATCTAAATATAGGAATACTTTGAAATTTTTACATATAGATGGTATTATGATCTAGTTCTTACAGTTTATTATTTATCTCAATATAAGGCAATATTATATAATTTATATGTTATCTTCTTTCAATTAAAAATTTGTTAACACATTATTATTATAAAAATGATCATAATATTGAACATGAATACCTATAAAAGAACAGTGGGATAACTGAAATGTGTCTGGGTCACTTTGCAGTCTTCCAACCATTGGTTACATTTTAAGTTTCACAAATATTAAGTAACCTTTCTCTCCCAAAGGCATCTTTCTCTCACTTTCTCTGATTGCAGGCAGAGAATATCGAGAGGGCGAGGTACTACCGCATTCGACTGGGAACTGCGTCGAATGCAGCTGCGGCTCTGAGGGTCGAGTCGAATGTTCGCCTCGAGATTGCGTCGCGCTGAGACCGGAAATGCCAGTAGCACCAGATATACCAGAAGCACCCGATGGTGACTTTGAGGTCTTCGATTTGGCGCGAGACCGAGGGATCGACGAGGGATTTTAAAGAATAGTACCTACCTTCTTCACCTATACAACAAGAGGGCTTTCGTCGAAGGCGAAGGTCGCAACGCGCACTGCGGATACGGCTGTGCTCGTTCTCTCTCTCTCTCTATCTATCTATCTATCTCTCTCTATCTCATTCTCTTACCAATGTCGTCGCTCTTTCCGGCCTTTAAAAGAGATCAATCGATCGCTTTACACGCGTCTATTCCGTCATACTTGAAGCAGCAGTTCAAAGATGAGTTTCAGAAACCGATACAACGATACAACTCTATTGTTCGTTTTTCAATCTTGCATTTAACGAATGTTCGATCCTATCGATCGTTTATTTCGAATCGAGCTTTTTTTGATACGAAACGACGCAATTTCTTTGGACTTTTTTTTGTCTAACTTACGTAGAGATTATTTCTATAGTATATGTAGTGTTGTATACACGTGTACACACCTATACACAGAGATTATCGCGGCGTGCAAAGCGATAGAAATGGTCCGAAAGCGGTTTAGATGATTTGATCCCTTTGTAAAAGATTCGAGAAAGCGGCGCCTTCTCTCAATCGAGAACGTGCCTTTGTTCCACTCTTTGTTTTACCTCGACTTTTGTGTAGTAAAACGCCTAGCGTAGACTTTTCTAAAACTCCTTCACGATCGGTAATCGGCGAAGTGTGCCGGCTGAAGTTTAGCCTCGAGTTTTTCTATGTCGATGTTCCTTCCGATCCATGAGTTTCGACTACTTCTTCATGTTTTTTTGTTTCTTAATCGTCTAATATTACATGTCCTAGGCGATTGAAATTTAGTTCCTTGAGAAGTAGTTAATGGGATATTTTATTGTAGGTTTTTTGAGGGAACATCAAAATCTGTACGAAGTCTTTTAGAGAAAAATGAACTTTCACATTATTTTGGAATCTTTCTCGATAAGAGACTTCAAATATATTTAATGATTTTTTGAGGGATATTTCCTGACTAAATAGGAAAATTTCTTCTGTAGGGAACGGCCTATGAATGTAATAAGAAAATATAAAAAAAAAAGAAGAAAAATCTTGGGAAATCGGCCTACGTATCGAGCGAGAATAAATTTCATGATGTAGCAAGATAGAGATACACTAATTGCAAACGAAGTAGGCGTTGCTCCCATCTCTATGGATTATCCATTCGTCTTCGTCTACTAATCATACCTTAGACATTTTCTAGTCTAGACATATCGTAATTATATCTTAGTTATACTTCAAGCCATCATATCCTAGTCACATCCTAGTCGTAGTTTTAGGTCTCATTGTAATCACTTTAATTACATCGTATTTCCCTTGCCCGGGATAAGTGTAAAAATATTATCGAATAATTGAATTAAGGTACAGGCTATATTGTATACATGTTAAGTCCAACGAAACAGCTTTCTCTATTTTTATATATTTTAGTTCTATTCGCTCAGTGTTATATTATACAGCAATAGTTTTCTATCTAGTTTATTTGTAAATACTCCGTGTTTCTAGTCAGAACTTATCAGATATTTTCAGAATCGTCTTATCGTGATGGAAAGGAGCACAACTTGATTTTGTTATTGACTCTACTACTTTTATGAAAGATATCATTTATGTTGAAAATCTTAACAGATATATTCTATCAACAAACACAAAAAACAGTATTAATACTTTGACTTTGTAAATGCATTAAATAATTATAATTTATTCCTATTATATGAAATTATATTCAGTATTGAAATACAATTGGATAATGTATCGTATGTACGATAATTTTGGTACTAATAATTTCATATCTGTATGGTGGAACTGTTCAAATTATACCTACTGATCTTTGCTATTTAACATTTACCACCAGAATACGACAATCTTTGTTTAAATATAGCTATGTTTTGTAAATTCGATTAAGTACTAATATTCTTTCTATGTATCACTAACAAATGAATACTACTCCAAGTATTTGCCATCTATTTTAGGAATACCCTGTGTGCGTGTATGTATATGTGTGTGTGTGAGTATGATCGTGCACACGCGCGCGTGTGTGTATATATATCCATGGCAATATGCTACAAGGAGTCATGTCATTTATACCAACTTAATAGGAAAGCACTTGCAAAATTTGTTTAAGTACTATAAATTAGTTTTCTTAAATATTTTATTCAAAAAAAGATTATTATAAATAATTCATTTTAAAAAGTTTGTAGGGAATTAATTGATATAAACTATTTCGGTAAAAGAGTGACATATCTACTTGTGGCATGTTGACAGACATAATAGAAACATACCCATTATACAAGGAACCAAGTATTAAGATAACGACCTATACATATATATATATATATATATATAATTACAAACAAATAGTTATAGATAACTTTAGTTTAATAGTATATTTGGATGTTGTGTACTTTTTACGAATGCGCTTTTAGAGATTTAATTTTACTATCCCTCTGCAATTCTCAATGAATCATATAAATTATCATTAAACAGTCCCTATTCTGTGAGAATTATTTAAAGCCAAGGAATCGTTTACATACAAAGTTTTAACTATTGCGAGATACAAATAATTATTATCCCTACGTGTGTGTGCGCGTGTACGTGTATACGCACATGCTTACATGCACGCATATAGTTGATCCTATGAAAATTTAGCAGCCTACGTGCTAGAACAGCTAATTACGAAAGAAAGTGACAGAAGAGGGGCTATAATTATACAAATTTAGAAACGACGGGAGAACATTACCTATAGATAGACGTATAGTTAGGTAGACTCCAATGTGATATATACACGCAAAAGATAACTTTGTCTAAGAGTTTATAATACTTTGAAAGGCTTGACCTTTCATCAGGGTCGTTAGAGAACTTAAAAACATGGCGTATACTATACGGATGACGAAAGAAATTCAAGAATACTAAACGAAGCTTGTAAGAATTCTGTACCCTCCGAGCGGAACTTTGGAACGTCATATTTTCTACTTAAATGATGAAATACACCATCGATCGCATCTAAACGAGAATAACCGAAGGTTTTCCTTCTGTGTGAAAATTTCAAATATTCGTGCCAATATTCACGCTTGAATCGTACAGAATGAACGTAATTTATTCGAACTCGCAATAAGTAAGTTTTTTTCGTCGTAATACAATTGTCGTTGCTATTTTTATTGAACTATTTTTTAGATAACTTTAGGACACGACGCTCCACGTTATTAATTATATCCTTTTTGCGTCTCGAACCATTGTGTAACATTTTCAACAAGATCAACGATTTTCTTTCATCGTGATCTACGAGAGAATTCGATCGTAAACGCCTACTACGAATTTTAGACAATCCATACCTCTTGCTCCATAGAGTCTCGGATAAAGAAGAATAAGGAAACAGTGTAGATTTAAAAATAATTTAGTTGCGAAGCGGTGGCATGTCACGGGACCATCACGAAGGAACGAAGGATATCGCACATTGATTTTTTGTTAGTTTTTTATATTTAAGTAACGATCTCGTACGTCTTCCAACCTTCCCACACACAGTTGTGTCTATCTTAACATTCATGGGATCTCCTGTCTTCTCAAAAACGATTGTTATTCGAATAAAGGAGGACCTTACGATTTAAGGATTTATCTTTTTTTATTAAAAATGCACACATCCTTTCTATGCTCCTCGCTAAAGTTTTAGTCTCGAAGCTTTTTTGTCTCGATAGGTGTTATCGTTTAATAATAAATTCAAGATGGAGATTAGTGCGGGATTTTCAAATTAAAAAAATGATGTATTTCTGTTTCTCTTAAATCATTGGCACCTCTATAGTGTAAGATTTCTGTCCTTTTTATTACATCTAAACAATTTCTAATTCGATATATATAAAAAAAACATTTATAACACTATAGTTACCATATGCCGATAAAAAGTATTTAGATGCACTATTGAAAAATAGTCTCGTAAAAAAAATTTAATCGCGATACGAAGATAGTGCAGTGAACGAGTATTTCTATAAACTATGTCTCTTAGTCATAATATTCTTATCGATATAACAAGGATATGCGTAGTTCTGTTACACTGAAGGTCTTTAAAAAACTCGATAACCAACCGTTATCATTGCGGTTTCCTTGCACGTGCGTCGAAACAGATGTACCGCAGCACGTGACAATAACATAACCTTTTTGTCTTGTCATCGTCATTTTAGAGTACATACAATAGAACTTCGTTTATTCGAACACGTCAGGGAACAAGACTGTTCGGCTATTAAGAGTCTCACTAACTGCCCCTACTTTCGTCAGGTTTCGTTAGGAATTTATATATAAGAGGTTCTAACATTTTTGGTTTCTATAAATGAGGTTCCACTGTATGTTTTTACAGTTTCATTATTTGTCTGACTTAATTGTGCTGTGATATCGTTCTAAGGTCGTAGCTGTTAGATAATGAGTTGATAGTGTTCTTTGTATGATATCTAGGTTCCGCTTGCACATTCCTTGCGGTTTGTCAAGTACATCGGAGAGATTATATTGCAGTCAGTGCCACACTTGTAATATAATTCGTTTGCTTTAGAAGACTGCAGGCAGCAGAGATGGATGGTAACGCGGTGGAGTCCTCTCCATTTAAGAGTCTTGAGGAACTGTATAATGGTTTAGAAAATTTGGTATCGTGGCCACCGGTTATACCTTTGAGAGAGTCAACGGAATATGTCTACGAGGGACTTGAGATACATTCCAAAAAATTGAAATTAAGAAAAGTTAACAGGGACAATGTACCAAAAACCTTGGTTTGTCATGACATGAAAGGTGGTTACCTAGAAGACAGGTAATAAATTACAAATAGTTTTATATATATATTCAGTTATTATAAATATTATATGATAGTTCTATGTTTCATAAGGTTTATAGAAGGCTCTGATTCCAATGAAGCATACCTATTTTACCACTGGAGTATTATCGATACGTTTGTCTACTTCAGCCACTATTTTATAACCATTCCACCGTACGGATGGATCAATGCGGCTCATAGCCATGGCGTGAAGGTATTGGGTACAGTAATTACAGAGCATACAGACGGGGAAAATATTTGGGAAATGATTTTAACATCAAAGGAAGCCATTGAACGTTTTGCTAACGCGCTTATTCAAATTGCAAAATTTTATAAATTTGAAGGTTGGCTCTTGAATGTTGAAAATAAAGTGAAACTAGAGGATATCGGCCATCTTGTGTACTTTGTGAAATATTTAAGCGATAACATTCATCGGGAAATTGCTAACTCCGAAATTATATGGTACGATAGCGTAATTAATACCGGAGAATTAAAGTGGCAAAATCAACTTAACGAGAAAAACAAGTAATGCTATTTTCTTCGTAACATTATATGTAACTAGGATTAGGACAAGTATTTCATTAAATGATTTTTTACAGGGACTTTTTCCAGAATTGTGATGGAATCTTTTTAAATTATAACTGGACCGAATCGTTCTTAGAAAGTAGTTATACACTTGCAAACAATGTTGGTCGCGATGTGAAAGATATTTACGTGGGTTTGGATGTTTGGGGTAGAGGCTGTCCTGGTGGTGGTGGATTTAATTCGGCACATGTAAATAATCCTATATGACATTGTCTTGAAAATCAAAAAAAGCACGACACTAATTAAATTGTATTAATTTGTAGGCACTTGAAATAATACGGAAACACAATCTATCCGTTGCGATTTTTGCTCCAGGTTGGACCCACGAGTATTTCGGACCCAAAACGTTTTGTCAATTGGAAGACATGTTCTGGGCTCAACTTTTCCCTTTCTTACACGTTCATGTCCCGATTTATGATAACGAATTATTTAAAACTTCTTTTTGCCGTGGCAGTGGATCGATGTATTATCGTCGTGGTATAGTAAGTTCAAACAAATACATCGTTTAATTTAAAGAACAAACTACTCGACAAAACTTACGCTATTTCATATTTCAGGCAGAGCTCGAATTAGATGAAAAACCATTCTACAACTTATCCATGCAAAAGCTGCAACTTTCCGTACCAGTACCTCTTCTGAAAATTCTCAATTACACAAAAGAAGTCGAGCCCGTTAACGATGATAAAAACTCTTCGGAGAAAGAGACTTACTACATATATGAAACCGAGAAGGCATACGTCCGAGTTCACGGCAACGTTGTTAACTTTGAGCTAAAGCCCGTGATGTCGAACGAAAATTGCTTTGAATTTTGCAACGACTATTCCTACGAGGGTGGAGGCTGTTTAAAATTGATAACAAAAACACCCCCACACTATCATAGGTAAAAAAAACTTAATAAACTGCAACATTAGAAGAGCAAATTAAATCTTAACACAATTAAACATTTACAGATTATTCTTAGTCCACATCGAGTTTGATCGAGACATTCAAGGAACCATCGTTTACAGACCCACCGAAACAAATTCGGACTCATCGAATCATATGATCGACGAACCTGTTCTAATATTAGGTAATGATTCAGGCTTGAAATCCATCGTGCCGTACGAGACCTTCCAGTTGAATGCAAGTTGGAGAAAGTGGTGAGTTCTTCGTGCGCGAAAAAAATATCGTGCCATTAATCATGCCTTGTACGATCACGCGAATCTTTCACTACCTTCAGCATCTACCTGACCGACCTAAGGACCGTGAACGAGATCGGAGTCGAGTTTTCCAAGGAGAGCAGTTGTTACTTGGGTGAGATCGTCCTGGAAGCAAAGCATCGTCGATACGGTGAGTCTTCTGATAATGTTGTGATACTTTCCTGGCAAGCGAATTTACCTGACTTGTTTTCCCTCTTAATGATTCAGCAATTAGTCAAAAGCTTCTTAAGATAATTCAAAGCAATTTTTTCTAAAAGTCTTACAATTCATTTCAGGATGAGACTTTGCATTCATTTCTCATTTCATTCATATTTTTAAAGGACACTCTTAAAGTATACTACTAACCTGCGAAGTCTCATTGAGAACTAAATTTCCAAGACTGGGGGACCACCTAACCGTAAGGTCCCCTTTGTTAGGTGGGGTATCAAAACGCTCGTGCGTTCATAACCGTTGTACGCATTCCCCTTGAAGAATTTGTTACCTCGAAAGAGCAAAAAGTTGTTAATGGCAACAAGACATTCCTTCGGTACTCAACAAACGTTTATTATTACATTCACCTTTACAGCTCGGTCCTACGTACTAACTAACGAGTTATTCTCTTCGATCGTTATTTTTACGATCGCACGTAATCACTGATTTATACGCGTTCTCGCGTTCATTCAACTCTACCTTGCCCGCATTACAATGCCGATTCGTTTACACTTGTTTACGGGAATCATAGGTGTGGCGCCTACGCAAAACGAACGGTACTCGCCCGTACGCGAGAAGAAGACAACGAGCCTGTTTGTGTATATGTATGTCTTTAAGGATACCCACGCATTCATAGTAGCGCCTTTGGTGACACCTTGACCTCGCATTTTGACAGAATGTCTCGTTCCTCGATAAAGTAGGTCCTTGGAAAATAGTGATCGTAAATTTGGAATCGTTTTATGTATAAAAATTGGGAAAATTGTTATGTGAATTTAATTATTGCACGTGTGTTTTATACTTTTATTTTTATTTATACATATTTCACATGACAGATTCGCGAAGATATATTGTTATTTAAATATTAGCATGGATCAATAATAATGGAACATCCTGTATGACTAATTTATAGTATCAAATTATTTCTGACATTTAAATCCAATCATTTTTATAAAGAAGAGTGGAATACAATTTTAAAGTAAGATTTAAGATTTAAATCAAATTATCTCATGACATTAATTTGACGATATTGATCGAATAGATTATCAGTTTAATAATAAAAAGACCTCGAATAATAAGAAAAGAATGGATCAACTCTCTCGGAAGCTCTTCTAGAGTAGGTAGAACTTCGCGAAGGATGCACCTTCGCGCGAATATCCACATTATTACGCAGGGTAAACGCAATTAAGCGTTGCGACACGGAACATTTGCGAAACTTGTAAAGCGACGAGACGTGCTAGCTAAATGCATAAATTATTCACGATTTTTAACTTCTCTCTCTCTCTCCATTACGTTGTAAATTGCATTGTTCGTTTTTCCCAACGTTTTTAAGTACCTTCGAGAGGGAAAAAAAATCCACCTCTTCAATTTGACACCGTTGCAACTTCGAAGTGTCGATTAAAAACGAGTACGTTAACAATTAATTGGGATTCTAGACGCGGGTTCGACCCGAATTACGTTAGTCCCCGTGTCGCAAGAGAGACCACGCGTAATTCGAGAGTTCTCGTGGCGACTGATTGATATTCCTGCGGTTATTCGCTCGAGTTTTTTTTCGCGCCGTTTCTCGTGTAGGTATCGATTGTCGCCCGGCGCGCGAACTTCGTTCATATTCGATTCGTACCGTCGACTCTTCTGGAATGTTGTGCTGTAGACACTGTTTTTCTTCTCTTTTGAGAAGTGGTTTCGAATTATTCGAAGCGTTTTATTTGTATAACAAATTTTTTAGGAGATTCATGCAATATTTTACATGTATGTGTGACATATCGCATGTAAATCATATAGTTGTCTCACCCGATATGCATACAGGTTTTTTACTTTATTTCTGGAAATAGAAAAAGTTACACATGGCAGCATGGCTGTTTTTTTTCGTAGAATTTGAATAGAGAATTTTTTTAATATGATATATCCTTGACATAAGTAACTTTTATATTTCAAATTACATCCTCTAATTTGTGTAATTTAAAAAAATTTGAAATATGAGTTGTGGTTTATGAAAATTAATGAAGACATTTCAATTTTCTATATCGCTAAACATATTCGGGATTTTAACTAGTCACTGGTTTGTTTTGATCAGTAAAATAGCAAAATCTGATGATCATTTTCAATTTTCTTAAGGATTTTTCAAATTAATTGGGTTAAGATACATATAGAATCATTTATGTGAATACCCGTAGCGTGTAACGATAAAAGATATCGAAATGAGAGAAAGATGCTGGTAATTCGTGTTTATGGGATGAGATCAGTGTTTTCCTGTTTGGCCAAGGCGAGCCGGTCGTTCGTTTTACAATATCAGACAAGGACGAAGATGACGAGGAAGAGAGAAAATAGAGAAAGAGCTCCTAGACCAGAAGACATTTATTCGATCGGTCCACCGTAACAAGTAATCACATTCCTGAATATCTAAACTTGATCTTGCATTTCTAGATCATAGAATATCTTTATGATTCCAGTTTTCGTTAGAAGTTATTCGAGTCGTATTATCGCGATCACTGTGTCGCTATATCTCGAGATAGGAGGTCACTCTAACTTTAGTGTAACAATATTCATCGATATTTCATTCTTCTGTGGATAAATAATATCTAGAAGCAGATTTTGGGGAAATTTAATCCATTAATAGAAACTACAAAATAAAATAAATTTTTTCTTGAACTCATTAAAACATTTTTCGAAAATATTTGTATCATTTCTTTTTTTTTTTTACGTAACATTCAATCGTTCTCCTATTTTAGCTTCGAGTTCGATTTTGGAAACGGTTTTTGCGTAACGTTCGAAATCATCCTTCCTATTGCTACGTACTTTCTTCGTGTCGAAGATGGTGGAGGAGGCTTTCACGTCGAGCCGTCACGAAGCGTCTCGCCGCCGAATCGGGCTACGAGCGTAATGACAGCTCCTGCCAGTACCAGTCACGTTTTACTTTCGCGACACGATGACGAGATACGGCAGTCTGTAGTAGGAACGTCGCGGTGGAATGCAAACGCACGCTCCATTGCGGGGAACCAGGTTCGTTGGTCTTGCACCGGTCAGTTCGTTGGCCTACTCTCTTAACCGTTCCGATCATGGATCGTTACGACTTCCTTCATTGATACCTGTTACCTCTTCGTCTCTATCAATGATATATAGGGTCACTTGCAAAGTAACTACATCTTGTCTGCTTTATTATCTTCCGTGTAACTTAATCCTCTACGTCCGCACTGACTATACGTAACCACGCCCTAAGTTTTTTCTCTAAGGACTTGCCCCGCTGCGGGGTAAGTTGTCTCACGCCATGGGGCAAGTTTTCCAAGGTTTCCAAGGAAAAATCCTGATGTATGCATCATGATTTTTGCCAAAATGGTCATCACCGCCGATTTCAATGTTTAATGGCTCATTTTAAAGAAGAAAGCATGTAGAATACTGTCCCGGTGTCCGTTTTTCGATATCGTTGCGGAGTGTCGAAAAATAAATTTTTTAAGTGTCGGAGTATGGGTCGTTTTGAAGCTTAAAACTGCTGTATCTTTCGAACCAGCCATCCTATCGAAACGCGACTTGCATTTTCGTAAAGTAGAGATTTTTCTGTTTCGAATCCTGTGCATACATCATGATTTTTGCCAAAATGGTCACCAACGCCGATTTCAATGTTTAATGGCTCATTTCGAAGATAAAAGCATGCAGAATAATGTTCCGTTGTCCGTTTTTCAATATCGCTAAGCAATGATGAGAAATTAATTTTTTAAGTGTCGGAATATAGGTCGTTTTCAAGCTTAAAACTGCTGTATCTTTCGAACCAGCCATTCTATTGAAACGCGACTTGCATATTCGTAAAGAGGAGACTTTCCCCTTTCGAACGAGTATTTGATCGGGCAAATTCGAGATACTTCGATTTTTGACAAAAATCCTGACCTATGCATCATGATTTTTGTCAAAATGGTCACCACCGCCGATTTCAATGTTTAATGGCTCATTTTAAAGATAAAAGCATGCAGAATAATGTTCCGTTGTCCGTTTTTCGATATCGTTAAGCAATGATGAGAAATTAATCTTTTAAGTGTCGGAGTATGGGTTATTTTCAAGCTTTAAACTGCTGTATCTTTCCAACCAGCCATCCTATCGAAACGCGACTTGCATTTTCGTAAAGTGGAGACTTTTCTCTTTCGAATGAATATTTGATCGGGCAAATTTGAGATGCATCGATTTTTGACAAAAATCCTGATGTATGGATCAAGATTTAGAAAGAAGAAAGCATGCAGAATACTGTCCCGTTGTCCGTTTTTCGATATCGTTACGGAGTGTTGAAAAATAAATTTTTTAAGTGTCGGAGTATGGGTCGTTTTCAAGAGAAAAATTGCTGTAACTTTTTAACCAGTCATCCTATCGAAGCCACACTGCCATATTCGTAAATTAGAGACTTTCCTCTTTCGAACGAGTATTTGATCACGCAAATTTGAGATTCTTCGATTTTTGACAAAAATCCTGATGTATGCATCATGAACGAAAACCTGAATTCTGTCGAAAACTAATGATAAAAACAAACGTTACAGCAAAAAAATGAGGATGGGGCAAGTTTTCCGAGATCTCATTGTCGGGACAACTTACCCCGACGTGTGAGACAACTTGAAAAATAAAAGAGAGAGAACAATGCGAAAGGAAAAGATTCTTCGAAAGTTTAACGAGTTTCGTGGAATGGCTGACGCATTCGCGGATACTTGTAACATGTAACTTTCTTCGTACCGCTTCTTCGTACTCATATCTCGAGTTCGTGAGCTAGCAAGAGTATAGACGAGTCGTAAGTGGCACGAAATGAGACGGCACATCTTCGGCCAACACTTTCGTTATCTCTCGATTCGTTCTTCTCTCGTGGCTAAGAATACTTATTTTCTTTTTTCCTCTCAATGGTTGAGAATTTTGACATGGATATGTCCTAGGGCTGGGGGTCAAGCCTGAGGAAAGAAAAGGTACTGTCTAAACGTACATAAATACCACGTGAGTCTTGAATGAATACCGAGTGAGTACCGAGTTGGACACACTTGAATTAAATAAATATATAGTATTCATTAAATTTATTCATTTAACATAATTTACAAGTATAACTTAAGTCTAGGCTATTAATTTACACCTGTCGATTTTATATACTCCAAATCTATTTCAGATAGTAGAATCATTTAATAAAAGTTATACAAAAAAAATTAACTGGGTAAAGAAAGTGCACTTTACAAATCTCATATTTTATCTTTCAACTTATGACAGTAAAATTCATTTTCATTTCTTATTCGACCCATTACTTGCCCCAATGTTGATTAAACTAAGCTCACGATAAGAAAAATAATTACATTTGTCACTACATCCATTAATTATCTCAACACTGATGCGCAATATCGCGAGAAAGTGCTTATACGTGTCGTGTGTTTAGATACATGACGCTACCGTGCAACAAATTGCAGGCATTGAAGTCACTAACGACGGTACGTGCGGGCGCGTAACCTCGATGAAATATGACTTTTGTATGAGTAGAGAGGGCTGTGTGTTTAGATCGAACGTCTCTTTTTTTAATGACTGTCATTCGTCCGTGTTTATATGTGTTTGTGAGCGTGTGCACGCGACGAATCGATATCGAAAGTAAAACCGACGGTGAAATTCCGTCGGTGGTTAACGTAACTCCTCGACTTTCCGTGTTGTCGCCCTTCTCCATCATTTACGACACTCACGCGCGTACACTCGAGATTAGAAACATCGATTGGTTGTCGTTCCTTGCAAATAACTGCTCGTCTTTTTGTGGTCGGTGGTTTCCTGTAGAAAAATAAAAATTGATGGCACCTTTCAGGTACGATTATACCAATAGAAAGTTTACGGTAGTTCTTATAAAAAAAGATGCTAACTTTCGTTTGAAATATTTTTTAAACGTATCTTAACCTACGATTGATCGTTTAGAACTTGAATAGTTAGTTTTCTTTATAAAGACATCAATTACATTTATTATAACTAATAATATTTAATTTCAATCGATTAATTCAAGAAAAGAATGGAATTAATATAACTTGCAGATGATGAGCGACGATCGTGAGAACGAAGTGACGAGGAAAGAGACAAATTGACTTCCATACCTTTTTACCATACTACCTATGATTTTTTCCTAATTGTTATAATAGAAACTTTCTCCCTGTGCGATCGAAAGCGAAACACGGTAAAAATAAATGTCTACCTCCCGAGACATTTCATATTGCAAACGTAATAAATCCAACCGTGAGTCGTTTATAGAATGCAATTGCGAAAGATTCGCACACGCGTGTTATAGAAAAGAATCAGATTTCCGTCGTAAAATGTGAAACATCACGCGTAAAGTGTTTATCTTTCGATGACCTTGCAATCTTTTATACGTAATTAACGTAAAAGAGATCTCATAGTTACGAGATCATAGAATAGCTATGAGAATAATAGAAACATTAGAAAATGAATCTTCGTTGAATCGCACGATAAATCTTTCTCTTTGCACAGGAAAAAAAGGCAATAAACTCGTTCCAGTTGTCAGACTCTCGTCTTGAATAGGAAAAAAAAAGAAAAATTATTGACAAAAGAAGAATGAAAAGTGACTTTCCGTTTTTCGTCGCGCGCCAACGAACGAATCGCACTCTGTGTCACTCTGATACAGTTTTCTGCTCCAATAAAGTCACCAACCCTCCGTTGTCGGTACTTTATGTACGGAAAAAGGCGCGAAAGAGCGCAGAAACTCGATTTTCCAGTCAGCTATGAGTTACCTCGCGTGTTCGACGGTCTAACTGTAAGTCCGAGAGATAGCGATACGACTTTATGGCACGCGGATTTCAATAAATACCTACAAAACTTGTCGACGCTCTCGTGCCATTGCTTCACGATGAAATAATTGAGATTCTGGAACGATCCGAGTGGTATGAATTCCTAATTCCATACCAGCGTACCTTCTGAACGGAATACTTTTACGACCTTCGATTTATCGATCTTTTTGGCTGGAATTTATTTGAATAAAAACTTGCAATATATTTTATCCCTTTGTACTCGGTGTCGAGTATGATCAGAGATCCGAAATAAGAGTAATATTTAAATTTTGTAGAAAAATCTCTATTATTAAAAATTGAGAATAACTTAAAGTCATTATTAAATATTTTTGAGTAATAGATTTTTTTACGAAATCGAAATTTCAATATAACTCTTATTTCGAGTCTCAGGTATGACTCAATAAGACCGATATTTTTGGTAACACGATGTCGAGTAACAATTTTATTTCACCTATTATATTTTTTGCACAATGTGTAATTTAAAAGAAAATCATATAATATTAATACAATTATATATATATATATTTTTTATGGGAATATACCGGAAGACCAAGTAAATTGTCGTTAGTCGATGAAAAGGCGTTAAGCGAAGTTTACCAAGAAGAACGAAAGTAAAAGCGAAACGAGACCAATTTACCTTTTAACGCGCATCGACGCCGGTCGATTACGTTGCCAGGGAAGTAATATCGAGCTTGCCCGTAATCGAGCATCGATTTCATTCCGATCGATCCGAGTTTCTTCTAAGAGTCGCCACGGTTCTCCACCAGGCTCCATCGTGTCGATAACCTGCCAAGTTTCCCTTCTCCGATTCTACTTCCCTCCCGTCACCTCGATATTTCCTGTCCACGCTTTAAATATGCATTTATACCATTTCCATCGTTCGTTCTGTTTTTGTTTTTACTTCTAACTTTTTTCTTCGTGATCTAGATAGATTAGACATTTTCTAAGAAATAACTGGTTATAACATATTGTGGTTATATGTGTGGCATTAGGTATGTTAATTTTGTTCCCATTTCCGATCGGTGATTCTATTGGGAGGAGAATGTATGTAAAGTTATGTAAGAAGTATTTCGCGAATTTAAATTTAAAAATTAATTGCTATTATCAATTTTAATTTTCATCTGTTGCACTTTACTTCCGAGATAACATTGAAACTTTAGGACAAGACTGGGTAACCACCGAATAAAATACCAACCTCCCAGCAATAAAGATTAAATTATTACTTTCTTTGAATCCGATAAAGAAAAATTGTAATAAAATTTATAAAAATACTATGTACATAACTTTCAGATTCTTACTTAGCACATCATCGTTAAAATCATTACCTACCTTTATTAAATTAAATATAATTTATATTAAAAAGTTATCATAAAAAATTCATGATCCACGTTCGAAAAGTTTTCCAGGATGACGGTCCCGGAAAGAATTACTAGAGCCGATCCGCAAAGTTCCGTAAAGATGCGAGAGAAAAAAATGACGGCACGTTGTGATTATTTCTCATGCTCCTACGTGAAGTCATAGGGGCCAAACAATGCATATTAAATTCTTACACCGAGTCTAATTACTAACTCGCAAATTCGCAACGCTTCGCAGGTTCGTCGTTCCACGCGATTCACCGAAATCGCGAGCAGCTCGCGCGAGAAATCTCGAGTTCCGTTCAAACGATTTTACCGAGCGATCGTTTTTTCCAAGCTTGCCTTCATCTCTTTACGACTCATAGACATTTCCATAATTTGGCGGGAACACGACCTAAGAGAATCGTTCAAGCATTTCCGCCACGATGGTACACGGTGCTCTTCGTAAATATAATAGGAAATAGAAAGGAACGATCGCGAATGTGAACTTGGATCGTCCGGTGTATCGAAAAATGGCCGCTGCTGGGTGGTTATTGCGCGCGAAGAAAAGGTCAGATTATTTCATCTCGATGGAATGTTCTCCAACCGCAAAGAACAATTCTCCTTCGAGCAATGTTAAACCAGAGAGAGATACTTACTCCCATCGTGCGTTGGATATCGAAGGGAGCTCTCATGGTTCGACTCCTAACGCTCGTAAGATCATTTCCCACGTCCGTCGTTTTCTAACCGTCGGTACTTTCCTTACCAACGGCGTGCGGGCATGCTCGATCAGCAAAAAATCACGAATCATGAAGTAACTTTCGCTCGTATGGAGATCTACGGGGCATTGGACGCGCGTGATTTGGTTTTCTAGAGGAGGGAGAGACGAAGAGTAGAATAGACTAATAATAAGACGGATTCTCTTCGATTGTGTCAAATAAAATTATTCGAAGTAATCATCATCGTTTGCAAAGGATTTCGTTCTATGAAACTCGAACGGGATCCAAGAAATCGATTAGATCACGGACCGTTCTTATTCTTGGAGAAAAATTATCAGAGAAAGGTGAGATATCGTTATGTCGTTAACCCACGAAGCGAACCGAGTTTGCTCCCTTTCGCGAAATTATGAAAACAGAAGTGAAGAATTCAAGTATCGGTGTCCAGGAAACGTTTTTGAAAAATGACGTCGTTTGAATTCCTAAGGTGGATTTAAAGTGTTCGAGAAACCTGGGACGAAGGATTCACGAGCGTCAGGATATTTGACCTCTCTCTCTCTCTCTTTCTTTCTCACTGTTGCAGCAGCGCATTTCTCTCTGTGGAAGTCGGTTTAGAAAGGCGGAGAAACCTCTGGAAGCTCGGAGTTCGCGCGCGAAGACTTCATCTCCGAGCGTCTACCCGCTTATACCCGCACGATAATGACGCTTTTGCCCTCTTTGATAGTCCGATCGCCATTTTCTTTTTTTATTCAAGAAGCAGTAACTCGGTATACTCGCGTGCACGTGCAGAGAAGTGAATAACGATCTAAGAAATTTCCGGTTAATGAGCGGTTCTTGTTAAAATCTATTCGATTTTAATCACTGCAATGCATTTTTTTCTCAGATTCATCGTTCCAAGGTACTGTTAAGTAATAGTATTTGAGATAGGTATCAGGTACGGTTTAATTGAGGGTTTGAAAAAGAAACTTGGTATTTGAAAAAGTGATTTCAAAGTTTCTATTGTCTGAGATAAAAAAAAAAAGTAATCCTGCAAATATAATATTTATATAAATAAAACGTAATAAAAATAATTCTATGTTACGAGAAAAGGGAAACGTAATGACGGTAAATTATAAACAGTTCTTTATAAAAAGTTATATTTAATCGGAATTTATTAAATATTTATTCTACCATTTAGAATACACTTAAATCACACTCAATATATTACCTTTTAATTTTCACAGAAGATACTTCAATCGTGTACATACATTAACATTAAATATCATAATTTATTAGAAGATAAATCGTCGTAATAATCGATAAGAATATTACATCTCGTTAAGAAAAGATTCGAATGGAGGTTCCGCTCGAAGAAGGCGGTCGCTCGTGGCCGGTTCAAAGGAATTCATAGATCCTATATCCACCTGTGCTTATTGTCAGCTATGCGTGCACATATATACACCTATACTTATACTTACATACGTACATAAAACTAGAAGAAGAAGAAGTTAGGATTCACAAGCGCACACGCCGGCTGCGGTTCGAAAGAGTTGGCAAACGGGAGATATGCTCTCCGGCTATGCTCGCGGGCAAAACGTGCCGAGGCGACGCGAACGTTATGGCTTTTATCGCGAGAAGAAAACTTATTAGACGCGCGCGAGCTAATTGTAAAGAGGAAAGCTTCGCTCGAGCGCACGCGTGCGAGCAAGCCGACCAGCCTCTGTAACCTGTTACGCGCGAGAACTCGTCTAACGTTTTCCATGAGATGAGCGAATATGCTCGACATAGTCAAAACGAATACCTATCGGATATTAGATGAATGGTAGAGTCATTTGAACTTTAATCTTTTTTTTTATGGAGAAGAATAAAATTGGGAGGTTAAAGAAGCTGCTGAAATCATTTATAAGTTTATATACTGAAAACGTGATTGTTTGGCGTATGTTTAGGTCGTACATAAAGTTAGTTACTAATTCAATGTTCCATAACTAACTTTGATCACTTTTTTATCATTTTTATGTACGACCTAAACATATTCCAAACAATCGTGTTTTCAGTATAAAGGTCGAACAATTTAATAATTTTATGAAGCATTTATAAGTTCGTCAGTGTTGTGATCTATAAATCAGTTTGAAATATTTTATATCTTTTAAATAGACTGCGAATATTTATGCAAACGCATATGAATTATAATTTGTGATTCATCAAATATTGGGAAGAGAATTGATAACTGAATAACAATATGTAAAATATTAAAGATATATGTAATATGAAAAATATGTATTTGCGTAAAGATCCGCAGTCTAGTTATAACATAATTTCAAAATAATACCGTGAACCAATATGCTACCTTTAACTTACATATATCACACGTTTAACATACCCAATCATATTCCAAGACACTCGTTATAAATTTTCCAAAAAGTTTAATCACACCGTCGACATTCAATAAAAAAGGTAAAATGCATTCCAGAGCATGTGCAAAGACACTTGACTCGAGAATTCACGTTACAATGGCAAGTGGGCAAGGATAACCGCGTGCTGCTAACGAATATAAAATCTGAGCCGAGGCAGGTTGAAGAAAAGGAGAGGGAAAGGTGAACGAAGGCGGCGTCGTACCTACGTACGACGGTAATACGTACAAACATACGTACGGTGGTACGATGAGCGGGAAAGCGGGAAGGTAAAGAGGAAGGGAAAGAGACGGGAGGTACAACATTCGCGATTCTCCTCTCCGTTGGCTGCCTCCAAACGTTCCAGTCACAGTACGGACGTGCGATCGACCGGTTGCTTCTTCTACTTTCGATCGTTCCAGCTTATCTAAACGTTTTTCTTCAAATTTCCCTCCATTTTTCGATCGTGCGTGAATCGATTCCTCGCACGAGTGTTCATCGTTGCAAGTGTCAGTTACTTCCACGTGCATGTTTCGTATATACTTGTTCGTTCACTTGTGCGCGCGCGCACAGTTGAAAAAGGTGATAGACGGTTCTCGATAGTGAAGTTTTTCCATCGATCCTGATCTTTAGCGCGCGAAGAAAACAGCGGGATCATTCTCCCTGTGGTATGTTAATCACTTTTTCCCATTGATGTTCTTTTAACAGTACTTCCAGTCATCATCTTTACAATTACGTGCCTAACAACTTCACATCTTCCCATGTAATTCTTTGACGTGCTTGATCTTCTCTCTTCCTTTCTTCTTTTTTAACAGCCGGTCATTACGTTGGATTCTTTACTCGTTATCATTTATGTCAGAGCTTCTCCCTTTGGTTAAATAAAGTGGTGTTTGTTAAATAATCAAACAGTGAAGGTTATTCTAGCCGTGCTTGAAGATTATTCTTTTCTCTGTGTAACGCTGCTAGGTAATTGTCACGGTACAACGCGCCTTTATGAATCCGGAAGCCGAGTAACTTCGGTGCATCTTGCGTGAAATCGAATGAACGGTCTGAATACCTTCCTCGGTGTCCTTCCTGTTCCGAAGGTCATTAATAAACCATCTTCACAATTATCTAATCTTTTTGTATGATTATTACATGCTCGAACAATGTGAATAACAAAAGATAGAATTTAAAGTATGATCTCATAGCTTTGACACAAGCTGGTTAACCTTTTCTCGAAGGTTACGATCACCAGTATTCCAAACTCCACTTGGGATGAATAAAATCATACGCACGGTTCGTAAACGACGATCGACACACTTCTTTCTTGCTTAATTTACAGATCGTTGCGAGTCAGCGGACTGTGCCAACCGGATCAGCGACTACACCGTCTATTGACCTTTCCCGTGCAACCCAACAAACACAACAGAGTATATAGCGTAAGATTAAAAAAAAAAAAAAATTGTGGGTACGAGCAGCTGATCGAGAATCGATTTTTGGTGAAATTTTCTGATAGACACTTCTGGTAATACAAGATTATGTAAACGAGAAAGAGACAGAGTAAATAGGAGAAAACAGTTAAAGAATGAAGGGGAAGGTTGATAATGCGACAATGGCCTTGGACTCGACTGTCAGGAGCCAGGACTCTAACGATTCGAACGAGTCCAAGGATTCTAGCAATGCTGACTCGAAGCCTGAAAGCTGTCTTGAATCTAAACACTCGAAAGAGATACTGATATCCGAGAAACAACAGCAGCATCAGCCTCAAACGAGGCAACGACACGACGAGGATGGACAGAAATTAAGAATTGCCGAGGTTAAGGACGACTCCAATCTTCTTATGTTCACCTCCTGTGGACAATTACTTCTAGGTAAATTTCATCAAAGAAATTTCATTCCTGTTACTTTAAAACGTGCTTGCTAATACCTGACCTAATATCTGGTTCCATTCTCTTAATATCGTTCGAGAAAGATCTCGACTCGTTCAACGATACCCTGATTACCGCGATGATGATAGAAAATAAAATGTTCCTTCTCGTAACACGCACGTGCCTTCGAAAACTGATACTAAATAGAGTAGAAAAAGAAATATTCATTAGAAAGAACTGATATATACATATACAGAGTTACTTGTGTATAGAAAACGGCATAAAAGTGAAAACATTTCACTTAGAAAGTTATAAACGTACGCGTTAGTAAGGCCATTCCGTAAGATTCGCAAACCGTGAAAAATTGGAATGTGCCGTGCCGGTGGCAATTTGCCAGGATCAAAATTAACGTTTCTTACCACGAACCTGACGACGTTGCTTGTATTTAACATCGAACAGAAAAAGAAAATATTATCTTTAAATTTCTGGACAAATTTTAAAGACTTCGTGTTCTTGTTCAGGTATAGTCCTAGTCGTTTTCGGTGTCCTCGTCTTGGTCCATGGGGCTTCCTTGGGTGGATCAGGTGCAGGATTATGGGCAGGCGCAGGTGCATTGGTTGCCGGTGCGCTCGGTGTGGTAGCAGCTTTAGCGAGTTCATCCGGAAGAACACATTCTGGATTTTCGACGGCTCATTTAGCCTCGAGCTTGGTAGCTCTAGCGCTTTCCAACATGGCCGCCATTACGGCCTTGACAGCGGTCGTGAGGGATTCTCACAGAACCCCGGAAGTAACCCTACTTACGCTTCCGGTAAGAATTCTTTGTTTTTAATACCAATCGCCTTAGCCTCCTTGCAGAACGTTTTAATGTATCTTTTCCAATCGAGTCGAGCATCGATTAAAGCATCGAGCCCTTATCAGTGACCCCGTTTCCCCCTTCTCGCGTCCCGATTCGCGAGCAACTTGTACGTTCCTTCCGAAGAGTCGGCTTACTCGCAAAGGAGACGATCGTTGGAGAAAGTTATCAATGCCAAGGCTAAAACGCGGTCATGAAGCACCATTATGGAATTCCAGAGATCGCTGCCGTGGAACTTAAAATGGCTGTCTTTAATAAAATGGCGGAGATGCTCGATCGAGTCTCATCTTAATTATTCAAAGACTTTTATTCGTGCTTGAGCGAACTTATCGCGTTAATACGCTCGAATACTCGATTTTTTAAAACTGAACCTTTTACTAGCTCGTTTATGTTATTTATATAATTTTCATTTATATTATAAGGGCGAGGAGAACAATATGTTGGAAATCGAAGGAGGTTGGGCCGGTCTCTTAGCGAGCATCGGTCTTCTTATCAGCAGCGTAGCCGAGCTAGTCATCTCTGGTTACACCTGTCTGACTTTGACACCGAAACTATGCAGCTGCCTGAGATCAAATCAACCGGATGACGCTGGTTGCGTGGACGGTCGATTGAAGACTCGTAACATGGTCCAACAATGGGTCGTCGCACAGAATCACGTCCCGAAGAATCAACCGATCTATGTTGTTCAGCCGGTGATGTCGGTTCATCCAATGATGCGAGTAAGTTGTCTCGAGTCAACACGGTAACACTGCACGCTGGCTTGTCGAGAAGACGGAAAGGGTTTGGGTGTAGGTCAGTGACACGAGAGACACAACTAGAAAGTTCGATCGCCGTACGAGGGAAATTCTGGTCCCGGCGAAGAGCCTCCGGCTATTTCGGCACCTACATTTCGTTTTTCGTCTTCTCCGACGGCTCTTTCACTTCATTATTGCGTTCCAATCCCTGTACTTGCTAAGGGGTTTTTGAAGAATGTTGAAAGTGGGATAAGAAAATGGCTCACGCGTATCCGATATGTCTCAATGTGGAAAGTGGGATTAAAAAAAATGTTCACATGTAATGTGATCGCACATTATACTTCTCTTATCGTTACAGTCACCGTACGGAGTGCCTACCGCGCCAGGAAAATATCCTGGAGGATTTATTCCTGCAGCTTCCATCACTATACCACCGTCACCTTATGGTCCTGTATCCGTAATTTCACACGTGCCTTACGCCCAACGGCCGCCATCACAAATGGTACGATTGCTACTAACTTTTAAATAAGTTTTTAATTTTGATATACCTAATTGATTTATAGGAATGAACATTATTCAATGAATTATAACTAAATGCGTACGTCTGTTGTACAGATCCGGCTTAAACACAAGCGTCAGGGTCAACCGGACCACGACGACACCGTCGAAAGGAAGAGACAATCGGAGGGGAAGAATGAATTCAAAAGGATTAATACCTCGATCGGTGAGGATCAAGTAGATCTTGCCCAGACTTATACCGGGCTGGATAAAAAAATCTCGGAAGAATTTATCTCCATTGCTATGGATCCAGACAGGAAATCCAAAACCTCGAGTCATCATGGCAGTGAAGTCGGCACCGCGAAGAAAACGTGAAACTCGGGCTGATTATTATTCTGTCGTTGGACTATTTCTCTTTTTTTCTCCCTATCTTACTTTTTCTCTCGAGATGATGATCGATTCGTTGTATAGTAAGTTCTCGTTCGTTGGGTAAACAATTTTATTGCTTTCGCGGGTCCGCGTTAGGCGAACCAGCTATAAGCAGGAGAAATTCCATCGACGAGACATACTTCTCTGACTCGATCCAAACGAGACTTTTTTTTTAATCGCGCCCAGAGTCATTAGGACCGGGCGCAGAATCAACCAAAAATCAATCTTTGTTTGTCGATAGTACCAGCATTTGTATTTATATATTTCGAAAGTAGAAGGATTGCCTTAGAGACTGCGATTTTGTATTAATTTTTTTTTATAGAATATATCGTATTAACTTTTGTTAACATGACTCGATTGTTTTTTTTTATAATGTTTTGTTTACTTGATCAAGATAAAATCGATGAAGTTTTGACCAAAAAGATTTACGATTATTGGCGAATGTTTATAGTTTCACTTTGAAAGACGTTACCAGAAGTGATTATCATAATTTTATTTTCCACTTGTTTTTAAGATTTTGCTAATGAGAAAGTCGTACCATATACATGTATTATTAATATCTTGATCCGATTCCATCGGTTGCTCGTACGAATAAAGTTTTATGAGATTATTAGCTTTTGCATAGAGTCCAAAATCGATTATTTGTACAGTGAATTTTTTCAAAGATGCTTTTTAAAGATAGGTATGCGGTTTTACGCGGACTCTATCGTGTATATACGTTATAAATAATAATATAATAATAACGACAATAAGAAAAAGAGCTATAATATAATATAATAATATAATAACGTTAAAGATAGTTACAATCACGATGATGATGATACATATTTATACACGTACAGACATACAAGAACGCGCAGTAACGTACACCATTTTCTTATATCTATATATCAACATCATCAATGTAGAAAATTTTTATACGTTAATAAATTTAATAAAATATATAAAAAGTTTAAGATATCATTGATAATATTCTTGTTGAGGATCTGTATAATTATTGTCAGCATTAACGTATGATTGATAATCGATATAAATACCATCAATGATCTCCAAGTTTTGTTTATAAATCTTACGCTGCTCGTTCAATACTTTTTCCAAATTTTTCTTCTCTTGTCGCAGCATTCGTGGTACATGCAATTCCTGAACTTTTCTTTCTTCTGCCAGAGATCTAAATTTATCCAAATAGATCTTCAGATTTGCGTTTTCTTCCTGTAAACGCGACAATTCCTTCTTCAACCATTGTCCACGCATCAACATTTGGTGAACGAGTTTCTCCGTTTCATCCGGAGGTTCTTTTGTCTCAGGACGTTTCTAAAATTATAAAAACAATATTTTACATTGTATAATAGTAGAATGATCGACGAGATCCATGATAAATTACTTTAACAATTAGCTTTAATAACTTCTCTTTATCTTTGCCATCGATTAACCAATCGAAGTCTGGTGAAATCTCAAAAAGACGTCCTTTGATTTTTTTTATTCTACGCTCCATCCCTTCTATCAGTGTCCGTAATTTTTGTTTTACGTCATTTTGCGTTTGCATCATTACGTCACACTCGTCCTGTATCTGTCCAGTTATTCATTGTTATAATCAAACGAATCTTTTTTACTGACTTAACATTAGTTACACATGGATGTTAAAATAATTTGTCTAATCTAATTGTTAACTCCGTTTCAAAAAGTTAACAAACTTTTGTAAAAAGATTATAATGCTCTATCGGCCATGATGGATACTCGATCATCTTTGATTAACTACAGAGAAGACTTCAAATACTGTTTACCCTCGCATACCCGTCGATCAATAGTATCTTCTACGATCTCACGAAAAAGTTGTAAGTTTTTCTCGAAAATTTCTTGAAGAACCACGCCACGGTCCTTCACATAATGCATTATATTGAAAATGAATTCCGCCGTAGTCTTGATCTCGTTGTTACGTACTCTGTCGATAACGTCTCGTATACCGATCATATCCGTCTATACAAAGTAATTTATCTTCTTTTTTTTATTATACCTTTAATGCGTATATTTTAATTTATTTACCGTTGGTTCCAATTGTTCCAACAGACTTTTTCCCGAAGATGGCGCTTTCTAAATAAAATAAGAGACCAGAGCAATTAAACATTATTATAAAATGAACGATGAATTAATTTGTAACGTACGGAAGTCGATGGATCAATTGAACGACATTTTCGACAACAATTTTCATATTCCGATGTGCTCAATTTTTGCGATGGTTTTTCTCCAGACTCGATCATATAAAGCAAGTAACGGCCACGATCGTTCCTTCTTCGTTTATCTTCGTCGTTCCAGACGTCCTTACTTGCTTCTTCGAGCATATCAAGTACGGCCCTTTGATCTACGATTACTTTACAGTGTTATTCCCTTACCTCTCTCTCTCTCTCCATCTCTCTTATCAAACGTAAAAAGCATATTTTAAACCAATGAAACGTATCGCGAGTTTTGAACTATAATTAGATCAATGTCAGAGTATATATCCATTAGTATACTTTTCATCAAAAATTCTTTTACTGAGGCCATACCTAACCTTCTTTGGCGTATGGCTTCAATTTCACTTCAATGTCATGAACGATTTCTCCGAACGTATGGTCTAGGTGTTCTGCCATTTTCATTACTGTTTTTTAAACTTCGTCCATTGATGTTAATAAAATTCGTTTTATTACTTAGATCACAGCGAGATTTAACAATAATTTTTCTGACATATTCGCGAACAAAGGACGGGCGCATATTTTATAAAGATAGACCGACTTTATCCAACCTTAGATGATTTATGACAAATATAAATTAGCACTTTCTTACACAATTCTAAATAAAAAGATAAAAATTGTGATACAAATTTAACATTTTCGGCAAACCGTGCTCTTTCTCGGTCAAAGACTCTCATAAATTAGCACCTTAATGACGTCGGTTAACGTCTTACTTAATTACCCTTGGACTTCCAAATTAATCCAGGGCTCGAGTACAGTCACGAAACGATTTTCAAAAATTTCATTAAATCCTTCACGCAAAGCAGTTTAATTTCTATTTTTTGACATCTTAAAAATGTACTTTCTTATAAAAAGTGTTCAAAAGCTCAATATAAATTGTAGGATGATGCCGTGTTTATTTGATTAAAAAAAACTACTAATTTTTGTTAAATTACTGCCATTATCATGCTTTCAGTATATAACGGTCCATACACGGCTAATGGCAATCTAATAACTTATCTTAATTTGCTGATTATTTTGCCAATATTACCTACTTCTTGCATTCTGTGATATTCTAATCTAAGGAAATACGATCGTAACGAAATACGCGATGAATCACGGCTGTTCTTTGACGTATAACAGTAACGACGCCGTCGAGGCACGACGTAACGATAAAATATATCCCTATACATATAATAGGTGCTTGATATAATGGGATATAATGGGGCCATATAACGTGGTGGATGTAGGCGAGGCGTTATTTATGTATGGGAAACGTTTGGTCTACAGATCGTGGAATCATGAGCCAAGTTGACCCTTTCGCAATAATCGACTTGCTCCCTTGATAACGCGATCGCTATTAACTATCTTTTACCGTCCAAGGTCTCACAACGCTAACGTATTAGGTAAGGTTAGACTATTGCACTTTTTGGGGGGTAATAATAATGATTCTTACGTGAAATACGAATAAATTTAATTTTTTGCACTCAAAGTACTCCTCATAGGCACTGCCAAAGTTTACAAAAATATATCTACTGCATCGAGGGTATTTCTTACACTCAAATTATAGTTGAATGTTTTATTTATTTCAGTATTTAGTCGTCCATTGCCAAAGCTAGTCCTAGCTGTTGAAAGCTTTAGAAAAATGTCGAGTACGAAAAGTTAATATTATGAAAAAAAAATTATTGTTTATCTATAAAATATTTTCGTACCAAAAGAAAATGAGAGCACGTATAAGTAAACTTTACAAGTAACAGATACTCAAGGTAGAAACTTTCATTTTCGTTTTCGAAGGAATCGCCATACCGAGTCGCGAGCCCGTAGCCAATCGAACGTCGTCAGCGGCCGGTGGTCGCGTGGCCGCTCGGCAAACACCTGTCTCGAAAGAGATATCCCACAATAAGTACTCATCCAGAGAGAAGCGGTTGGCAGAAGGTTGTCAGCTGCCGTTGCAGCCGCAGCTGACAACGAGTTGCCATATTTTTAAATTCCGAGAGCAAGATTAATAGAGCATCAGCCTTGTTCTTTCTCATCATCTTTTTTCTTTCTTTCTCGATCGAATTTCAATCTGTAGAGTCAAGCTATCTTGGAGATGATGAACATAATCCGCAATTTGATCATTTTTGCGAAAGCTAATCAGGTATTAAGGTGGGGTAATGATGGGGTAATCTCGGCGATATTTTCGAAATTAGGGAATAAGGAACGGGGGAAGGATAATGTTACGAAATAATATTGTCTTTTTCTTTTCTTACATTTGATATTTTTATTATATTTACAATATATCAACTTTTCTTTCTCAATTTGATATTTTTATTATCTTTACAATCTATAAACTTTTCGCCGGTTGTGTATTACGATGACCATACTGTTACAACATGGCATCCAAGTTTTCTATAAAACAGTAAGTCTCTGAAAATTAATATAATGTTACTGTTGGGTAAAAGAGTCAAATATAATTATATTTTTCTTTTCACCAATCATCGTTTAATTGATTACATACACTTACACAGTGTAAATAGGAAAGACTAAACGTGTTAGTTTGTATCCAGATGGAAACAGAAAAGGGGAATGGTGGGAGGACACGTGACCGAACGCGTGTTACAGCTGCACGCTCGCAGTTTGTACCGGTCTCACAGCAGCGGTCGTATCCTACCAGCTTCAGTCCACGTTGAACCGTCGTTGACGTGACACCGCGCGTGGTTTCATCCCTCGTCCTGATTCAAAATAGACCGAAGCTTATCGTTATACCAGAGTAACCACAAAATAATCGATGCACTTTACCATATTTAATACGATAACAAAGCTCATCAACGACATAATTTAATAATAATAATTGAGAAACTCTATCAGTTTAGTGCTGTGTTTACCTACTTTAATTTTAAACACAGAAAGAACAAACTCTTCGATTTTTCCGCGATGATCGTCTGAGAATCGAAGACTGATCGATATCTATTACTAAAAATTAAATAAAAATATCAGGAAAGAGCAAAGATGTTTACAACCAGGGAGTCAACAATCATCCTGATCGCAGTCACCGCATTGATTCTATCAATCGAAGTAAGTTTCTACATTTCATATATATTTTCAAACATTATTTCAATATATAAACACATTTACAATGTCAATATTAACGATAACAATGTCAAGGTTAAAGCAATTTACCTACATAAAACTTTTAATGTCAATGTTGGAAAAGGAACAAAACGCGTTGGTTTGCATACGCTCGGCTCTCCAGGCAGGATGAGTTGCGTAAGGCGGAAACAATGATTCTTGACAATTACCACGCGATTAATTGATCGTCAAGTTCGATCCAGCTCGTCGATAATAGGACTTTCGATTCAATATGTCATTTTTCGATTCTCTTTAACTCGTGGGATAGACGAGTGCGATCGACTCGTTAGGGAAAGAAATTTCTAACGCGGCAATTAGCAAAGGGTCGCGAACGTTCGAAATTAAAATTGAAAAAGAGAAGAAGAAGAGGGATAAAATTGGAGGGTTCGTGAAAAAATTCGTACGATCTCGTAGGGATACTTCCTTTCGAGTGGCGAAAAGGAGAGATCGTATGTAGGATAAGGAGAGCTGGTTCACATGAAACGCGCATCCCCGTGACGACAATAGGGCCCGGAGGTAAAGAAAGATAGAGAGAAAAAATGAAAAAGAGAGAAAAGGGTTGCGTCTTGAGGTCGAGCAAGAAAGATCGGGGCTGGTCAAAAGTCTGCTACGCGATTTATACTAACGAAGCGTGTGACTCGTGGGAGCCGATTCTAAAAGTGGTGCTGGTAGTAGATGTTGTACCTACGTTCGAGCTATCTATACAATAATCCTCCTCCGTTCTCTCGTGTGTCTCCTTTACATGCGCTTTTCCATTCACACACGAACGGGGAGCTCACCGGTCGGTGAGATAACTGCCCACGGATTCGTTAAACTTTGACTTTCTGCCTGACTCGGAATCTAGTCTCGTTAACAATTCCCTCGTTGCTATAGACCGTGATATCAAAATGGAAAGGGAGAACGTGGTAATAACGTCCAAATTACGACCAAGTTATTTTTTTCTGTAGACAATTTTTACGAAAATATCATAATTTAGTTCGTTCCAAATATAAAGAGGTTTTGTATGTAATTCTTTTCGAGATTTATAATTGCTTTCCCCTATATATTTATTAAACATAATTTTATGAACAACTTTGATCATTCATCTTTCAACTTTCATAGTACCTACGAATATTCTATTATTTTTTTATATAATCAAAATGTCGATAACGATTTGCCAGTACCTACTATTTATACTAGGTTAAAGCTCGTCCTAGTTTTGCTATATAAATATGGATCGTTGAAAAATTCATTAAAATTAAGTACATTAAATACCACACGCATTTTTTTTATTATAAAAATTAGAGCAAACTCTACAAAAATTCATTTCTCTCTTCCAAGAAACACGCCATCGTTCAAATTCCTCTTTTATGTCTAGTTACAGTCCTCCTCTGTGAAACTAAAACAGGAGTGCAAATATTCGAGTCCACTCCATTATTATTATTATTATATCTCTTAAATCTTGCTTTCATATGTCAGAGAGTTTATCAGTTTAGCCTATTCAACATAAAAGACCACAAATTCTTTATCTCTTTCCCTTTCTGTCTCTCTTTCTCTGTGTAGATCGCACAGCCGAAAATCGTTCTTCCTCCATCCTCTCAAAGAAGTATACCTACCTGCCGGTCCCGTCTTTCGTCCCAACACACCCAGTTACGCTTTTCGCAATTACTTTTCTCCAAAACACGCGGCTCTTACAAAATCAAAGCTAGAATGCAAATGCTGTCGGGTTCTCGCTACAAATGCTTGAAAAGCTTCTGCTCGCGTCTGACCTATATTACGGGAGCGAAAGCTACAAAATTTTTTCTCTTTTCTCTCAGCTTTTTTTTCTCTCTCGACAAGTTATAAATCACGGAGTCAAGGGGAAGGGCTCTTCACCGGACACTCGAATACTTGTACTTTTTTCTTTTAATAGTTCCACATTTTCTTTCTTATCTTTAAACAGTGATAATAGCAGACCTGATATTTTTTTTTTCTCTGGTTGTACCGATCTATGTACGTATATCTACCTGCATCTAGTTTATTTGTGTTGATGGGAATTCATTCAGTTTGCCAGGGGAACTCGAAACTTATTAACATACCATGAGAACCATCTGGGATAGAATTGCAAACGATTTTCTTGATTTCCATCGGCTTTAGCTTAAATTTTTCCCCTTTCTCGACATTCAGCAGCCCCGTTAACGAGAATCCGAGCGCCTTTTCCCGTGGTATCTACCGAGTCGTTTCTTTTCTTACTGTCTAAAAGAATTCGGCGAGCTCTTTGTCCCGAGTGGTCGAGAGTTCGAAGAAAATTCTTAAGGATCATTCGAGATTTTTAATCGCCCGAGTTTCTTTGATCGAAGAACCGTTCTTGATTCAATCGACTATCTTCGTTTGGATTAAGAAATGTTCTATATTATAATTAAACGTATAAGCATGTGATAATAACGGAGATAGAAAAATGCTTTGTACTCTGTGAAATTCATTTTTAATTACTACCTTCGAGTACATATCTACGCTCATTTATATGTAATTTATATTTCATTAATTTACATAAATTAAAATTCAAATAGAGGCTTGATTAAACGTATGTAAGGATGCACTTTAAATCTGTACACCGGTAGGGCGTACTTGAAACTGCAATTAAAATCTCGCGCGACTGTACCCGTAAAAAAAGTGTGTATCCCTGCAATTACACTCGAGATTACAGAAAAATTTAGATTCCAAACACGTATCAACACTTATCTGATGACTCTACGCGTATTTAGAATACATGGTCACGATTATTTTTACAAAAAACAACATTTTTTGACATAATCTCGCATACTTGTACTTACTATTAGATAATTGTGTCTTTAAGAACACAAGTTTAATAAACTCCTCCCAAGATCTGCATAAATTTGATTCACGTGGTATATACTTAGGAATGCGTACTTAAAATCTCATCAGCCCGCGGCATTCGAGATACAAACTTTCCCGCCATTGTTATCCTCTTTATTCCTCGCTCGATATACTAAGCGGGAGATACAAAAAAGTTGCGTACCGAACATTTCTCTCTTGAAGGTTCGACTTATCGTTAGCCTAGAGGACGAAGGACGGACGATTGCCCTAAGGTGAATCGATTTGCCGTGATTTATGATTTTTTATAACCACTCGTCGAAGGTCCAAGAAATATCCGCCCACTTCCATCGTCCCTGAGGCGTTTTTCGAATCTTCCCGCTAAAACTGAGTACGAGTATCATCATGGTGGACTTTGAAAGAAAGAAGGAACAATGGGGTTGAGAGCTACGTAGATAATTATCGAAGCAGCTGCCATGGTATTCGTTTAACCCTCCAGCCAACAAACGAACCGTTTCAACCAACGTAGTTGTATACACATGAAACGTTTTTATGCCACAAATGAGCGAGGTTAATCGTAAAAGTACAAAAAAAATGGCAGTGAAAGCATTTTTTTATAATATTTGTGCGATCGATCGATCGATTTCGAAGAAAGGTAAAGAAGATCGATAATATGGAGATGGTCGTGTGGTTGAAAACTGGTTTTCTTTTTTACCACTTAATCGGTCGTTTCTTCGAACTTTCATCTTGATCGCGTCTCTCACTTCCGCGTCTCGCACGGTCGACGTCGGAAATGAAGGACCGTCGAAAGGGATGCACCCCTTGTACAACGCATCCCTTCCGGTGGAGAATACGAGGCAGGACCTTTGTTGCACGCTTTGGTGCATAAAAGAGATAGGGGAAAAAGTACTTGGAAATGAACTTTGACTTTTTCTATGGTTAAACACGCGATTCCACTCGGTTTATACTTCCGTTTATTTTCTCTTTCATTTGTTTAATCATGAATAAAAACGTGCTTCGCGTTTATCTTGATACGGAGAGCAGAGAGAGATCATAAAGAATGATTTTTCTAGAAATAACATTTATTCCTGTTCACTGTAATATTTAATGTCGTGTGAACTCGTGCTCTTAGCAAAAGAGAGAACGAATTTGATACTTCTTTTATAATTAATCGTATCCAGTTAATCATTTTTCGTTCGAAATGCTTAATTAATATAGGATTTGAAAAAAAAAAAAAAAAATGTTCTGGTTTAATAACAGAAACTAATCCCGAGTAATGAATAATTTCATTAACTTTTGAATTACATTAACAGATAATTAGTGAATGTCTTCCTTGAATAATCTACTGAAAATAAAATGATGCCAAAAAATATTTAGGGCGTTGCAACGATCGTTAGTAAACAACGTTCACCTAGTGACAAATTTGTCGAGTGACCAGATATCGATAACGATACCAGCTATCCATCTGAAAATAAAGAGAAAGAAAAAACAAGGAAAAGAGAAAGGGTTTAAAAAAAAAATCACCGAGAGGAAGAGTATAGGACGACAGTCGCGACAATTACAGCTTCCGCTTTGTCCGTCCTGCCGGAAGTTCCTATTCATACTCGTCACTGTGAGCGCCGTTACTTCCGTTATCGTCGATACGGATTTACAATCGCTCGTCCCGCGTGCCCCACCCTCTTTCTTTTGTTCTTTTCACCGTTCCTCGTATTTGTTTTTTTTTGTATTTTATTCATCACTCTCCAGTTGCAAATTCCGGACGCATTTCGCACCACAAATGTAGCTACCAAATCAAAAACGACGAGAGTAACAACAAAATTCATTATTTATTCGTCGAGAGGACATTATCGAGGACGAGATATTCGAGAGTGTAACGCAAATAATCGAGAAATCGATAACATCCAGTTAATGAATAACCTCCACGTTTATACATACGTACGGGGTATTTCAAAAGTCAGTATTGATGCACGCTAGATAGAAATAATATAATACGTAATCAATATTATATAATGTATTAATTATAATTTAAAACATGGATATCAATTTAAGTGGTTCATTTAATAATAAAGTAACGAAGCTTTTATATTATTTCTCTAGACTTTTGGGCCACCCTGTATGTATATGTGTACATCTGGCGATGAAAAGTTTAATAATGAACGTGTAACGCGAGATAAAATTGGAAACGGGAAAGGAGATCGACCGAAATCGGAGTAGTTTAAAGTTTACTATGTTAACTTTACTTTTAAATCGATTTGAGAGCCTTTTCATTTTTTTATATTCAATTGGATATAATTGGAATTGCTCTTCGAGATTTATGTGTCAGAGCGAAGTGCTTTTCTTAAAATAATTATCGTTGGGTATCGTTCGGTTATATTTATGATTGGTCGAAGTGTGTCATACATTTTCTGTGACACGAGCTCATGCACGTTGTACGAGAAGAGGGTACGTACATTTTTAAGTACGCCTCCCGTGTCAATTTCGTCCCGCGAATTGACAGGGTGCATCCTTACGCGCGAACAACGTATCGTGTTACTTTCTTGCGAGGCGAACGATAAAGCAACGTGACGCGTATCGTTCTACTTCCTTTTTTTTCTTTCTTAGGAGAGCACGTCGGCGTTGCTCCGTTAAATTTCTTGGGATCAATTTTCTGCAGAAAAAAAAAAATATATATTGCATCGATACACAAAATTTTTTATCTTTTTCTCACAATTACTTTCATGATATATTTATGTTTGAAAAGCTAATTTCTTTGAAAAATTCATTATAATAAGTAATCTTGGGTTGGGAGCTTAACAAGAAAAAAGATCTTAAAATTTGTACTTTCCGGACAGCGTGGAGAGAATTAGCGTAAAAAATTAGCATAAGACAGGTATATCCTGCACCGAGATAATTTCGTATAATCGCGATAGATGTGTTTGTGATGATAAAGAGAACGAACGAGAGGGTGAAGGACGGGTTTAAGGTAGGTGTAGAAAAAGAACGAGGAGAAAAAGAAATTTCGAATTAAGACCCGGTGAAACGATTCACCTGACGCGATGGTGACCGTTGGCGCGTGCCAGAAACCAGCTGCGAGCAGCTGCTACCTTATAACCACGTATGCATATGGGACTATGGTGTGTACATAAAATTGTAAGAAAAAGGAAAGGAAAATTGTTATGCTGGTGATCCATCACGACGACCCGCTGACTCTTTTTTGCATAAGTTTTCACTTTGACCTTTTTTTATATTTTACACGGAGAATTTAAAAATTAAAAATTTTCATGAATATGCGCATTTGATAAATTTTAATTAATGTAACATATAATGCATGCCGTGAGCTTGGCGTATATTGGTTACAATTTTTAATTTTTAAAAATATAACAATTTAATGGTTTCATTTTCAATAATTCATATTTTTAACTTATAAATTAAATATCTATTGCTAGATGTGATAAAATGTAAACTTAGTGACCATCTTAGCAATTTTTTTGTTTTCCTTCATTGTATTAAAAAAAAGAAATTCAAAATATCCGAAGGTTACGAGAAATGTGGTAGCAGGTGTGTTTAAATACCGGAAAATAAGACGGCTTCGATGACCTCGTTTACATGTAAAATATAATATCGGCGAAGAAAGTAAATGGAGGAACGAACGATGCAAGAAAGTAGATCGAAAAAAAAAAATTAACTAACAAATGGAAGAAGCACGTTGTCGTTAGATTTGTACAGTAGTTAGGGGTAAAAAGTGGGAGAACCTTTACGGAAGAAAGGCGCAAGGTGTTCACCACGAATCAGGTGTTTCTTATACCTGGACACCTGTTCTCCAACGGTCGAATTTGAACATTAAATTTAGTAGAGAGGGTGGCTCGAACAAGATCGTATCTCATTTTAACATCCGCAATGGGTAGCGATTAGTATTCTTGAGATTATCTTCTTATTTATCAAGTTAATATTTTTTTTCCATCAATAATCCAATTAATAAATATTTTCAACGTTTGCAGAAATAATTGATTACAATTGCGTATAATGTTTATTGATAGGTATAAAACAGCCATACGTACATTTACGTATGCATAAAAAAGTAAAATTACAAGAACCGAAAATTCGGTCATTAAGGTCACCCTTTGATGGCACTCGTTAGAGCTTTTTTCGTAGCTGCGAGCTTACATTCGTCAGTCTCTTTCCCTCGACAACACATTGAATATTGCTCGCACATCATTATTCCATAGAGCTCGACTCTCGGTTTCCTTGAGTGAGACGTTAATTAACCACCGACAAAACGTCACTTTTGTTACGTCGCAAGTGGTCGCAGGAGCTACGTATAATGCGAATATTGTCTTTCTTTCAAAAGCACAAGTTGTACCGGAGCTTTCGCATTCAACTCATTTATAGTGAGTTGATTTCGACGATTCACACGTATTTGATTTAAAAAAAGAATATTCTACTCGAAGAATAGTGTAATAAATAAAAGAATGTTCATTTGTATATAGATATTGTTTTTTTTTTTCTCTAAAAGTTTTATTAAAGAAAAATTTCTGATTTATTACATCTAGTAAAAATAAAACTAAAATTTCAATTAACATCTGACAGTTAAAATTTCAAGCAAGCTTATAAAACGTAAAACAAGTCATCCAACAAATTAAAATTACAACGAAAAGCAATATCTTTGATGGCAAGTAGATTAACGATGCACAAATCCTATAATAAAAAAATTGTTACTTCTAGAAGGCTATATTCACGCACTAACCATCTGTCCACGTTTCCAGGTGACCGATGGAAGACCTCACATAAGACATCACAAAGGGGGTACGCATTGCAGCAGATGTGGTCCAGGTTGGGGTGTAATAAGTCGATGCGTTCGTGGTCGTGACACTGAGTGCGGTAAATGCCTACCGGGAACGTACAGTCCGCATCACAGCACGCAACCATGTTGGATTTGTTCGAGATGTGGTCCTGGACTCTACGAGGCTCATCCCTGCACGTCGAAGACCGATACCATCTGCGATTCCTGTCATCGGGTGGCTACCGACAACCCGGATTACCAAAGGAAGTGCAAAACTCGAGGCAACTTTTTCCTTGCACCCGAAGATGCCGAGGAGACTGCCGAAGAAAGTGTCCTGGTCAACGAACCAGACGAGATTTTTCATGTGAAGGATAGAGAAGAGATTCTTGAAAAGGATGTCGAAGCTGCTGAGTTGGATGAACCTACCGATGACGATGATTCCGATGAGGAATCTATCAAGAACATGCAAAGGCTTTGAATCCTTGGAAATTCTTGAGATAGTACTTAAAGAAACGCGAAGGATCAACACGTTTGATTTATTCCCGTATACTAGTCAACTGGTTGGCCAGAAGTGTATGAATGTGTGAGTGTGAGGTTGTTATTAGAATTTGTGCTGATAAAAAAAGAAACTGTTATCGATCGGTTGTGTTGTAAGTTGTTTTCGTTGAGAGGGATGTATTCAGGATTAGCAACAGCTTCTTAGAGATGAATCTTGATTTTCAAACATGCGTTATTTGTTCCTTTTAATGTTGGCTGTTGCTAGACAAAGTTGGTACCGTCGCGTTGCGATGTCAATTTTTGTTGTTACTCTTCGCTAAACATTTAAGATCATTGGACTGTAGTTTATGTTCTTACTATGCACGTTAACAATTAATCAATCATGATACAAAAAAAAAATACTAATAGAGATCATCTTAGAATTAAACCCAATAGAAGTACGAATGTTGATGAACCTACGAAAGTTCTTTGCACGAAGGCCATTAAACAGGCATGCCTTGTACAGAGCTCTTTTATTTTATTAATTCTATTTAATTAATTACAACTTGCGGTCAGGTCGTATAAGAAAATTATACTACCACATTGGGATGCGTTCAGTCTGATGCTGGAGCAATCAGCATACTTTCGTGTTATTATTCAACTCGATGGAACGAGGCTCGTGATACATACATCTATATGTATGTGTATGTTTGTGTGTGTGTGTATATATACATATATATAAATATTACGTCTTTTTTCCTTCCTCTCTTTAATCAGGACTCGTCTAGGTGTATATATACGTATCCATATACATATATATACACGCACACATAGAATGCGTACGTATGACACGTTGTACATATCTATGTATATATATATTTCTAAATTTAATGTCTATATATATTTTCATTCACGCGGTATATGAATTTTTTTTTTTGTTAACTTTACACTAAAACTTTGGAGTCGAACGAACGAGAAGAGAGGGAAAAATTGAGAGACTTTGCCGAACGACAAAGTAATCTACATCCATTATCGAATTTGTTTTTTTTTTAATTTTTTTTTCGAAATCCTTCGTGACGTTATAATTAGACTCGTACTTATAAAAAAAAAGCATAGGTCTATAATTATCCAAAGAGCTTTTTCGCTTAATGTTAGAATGTAAGATCAATCGTGTGTCGCTCGTAATCGCACGATTTTCCTAAAGAACGAATTAGGGACGCCATTTCGAAGTAAGGGAAGGGGGTAGTCGCGCGTATCGGTGATTTCAACGAGTGCAGAGGAACGACTTTTTTTCTAATCGTATTATAATTATCACGTAATAGCGATAAAATTATACTATATGTCGAGGTTCACGATAATAAGAATTATTATTGTAATTTAATAACCTCAAAATACGACGAACGTTCGCAGTGAAATGGTCCATCGTTGTTTCCAAAATTTTACGACGATTGCCTTTGTTTATATGTATATGTATATATTAATAATATGTATCGTATTATTATTAGTATTATCAATATTACAATTTGGAATATAATATACCGAAAATACATGAGTGTCATAGAGAAAGATAGACGATCGAAGCGAAACGTTTCTTCTTCTTATTATTATTGTTTCTCCAAATTGCGCCTAAGTTCCATTGTCGCATATGTAAAGTATTTATTATTATCATTATTATAATAACCGAAGGTAAAGAGCGGATCATCATCATCGTCATCACTAGATTCTAATTTCTATTCCTACTTCCTTATTCTGTTTTTTTTTTTTTTTTGTTCATTTCTTTTTTCCTTCAATTATGCATACAATATATTTTTATTATCGCAAAACAGTGTTTGTTGCTGTCGTGTATGCGTGTAGGGTGTCGCTGGGACATACTTTCGAGTGAGTGTTTCTGTTTCTCTTATTTTGCTCGTACGTTTTATGTAATGTATGTATATAGCTTACTTTCTTCCAATAGATTACGTGAAGTTATAACCACTAAAGGTATACTTCACATCGAATATATGTATATATACGTCTATGTATAATTAATTTTCCTTTTTTTTTGTTATGTTTTGCTTTAAAACATATTTCAATTCTAATCGGTCGTACTACGTGGACTTATAAATAGATAATACCTTCTTCTTTGATCCGAGATATACATATATATATTTATAATAATTATTAAGCAAACGTTTCAACAATTATGACACGCTATAGGTACAACAACGTACGACGAACGAGAAATTGGAAAAAAAAAAATAGGGAACGTTACCACCATCTTTTATCTAAATTGTCTGCTATTCGAATTTTAATCTTGGATTTAAAAATGATTATGCGAATCCGACCTGATAAAGCTACGTAGAAAAATTCGTTGTTCCTATTTACAAAGACTCTGCCCCTACCGAGTTCGATTGCGCGATACTAATTTGTTGAATAAAAATAAAAAAAAGGATCGACGATAAATAATACGTGTTAAAATTCGACGTATAGTCGAAAAAAATGATTGGTGCTTTGCAAGGAGAATATGAATGGGTATTACTACTTGTAGCTTTTACTTCATATATGTATGTAAGTATATATATAAAGCTGTAAGAGTAAATGTAAACGCACGGTAATAACAATAATAATAATTCGACGTGAATACTCGAATCGAATTCTAGCTTCTTCATCTTTCCTTTTCTCTATCTCTCTGCTTAAATTATTCGTTCTTTTCTTCCATCGTGGTTCTCTTAATCTTGAGTCTTCGTAAATACATATCGGTATTCTTGTTTTTCTTTTTCTTTTTATTAATGAAATATATCCTCGTTAATACTTCTCTTACTTCCTTCTTTTGTAACTCTTTGTTATCCTATCTAGTCTAGTACGCGCGTACCACGTTGGTCTTCTTCAGACATGTCAGGATTTTACGTCTTCCTTACGACATGTACAGGATGAGTCGATAAGAATGATTAAAATAATTCCTTACCTATTTTGATTGTATCAAGAAATTACATTGCAATTTTACTTGTTTTTCTAGATCTCTTATACTATTTCTTGATGCAATCAATAGATAACAAGTTATTTCAGGTACTATTTCTCATTGACACAATCTGTATACCGTTTCCTCGTACGCCATATTGTGTGGACCCAATTTCGAAGCTGTCAAGAGGCTATCATTTGGCACGGCACATTGATAACGTTCTTATCGATCGATCGATTGATTAACGATCCGATAAAGAGTTGAATATGCTTCTTTTTTTTTTTTAATCTCCTTTCGCTCGCACATGTAAACGCGTTTACATAAAAGTTGGATCGAAGTGCAACGCAAAAAGAAGAAGACGACGATTGAGAGAAAGTTCGAAATAAACGTGTCTACTTTTTAGGTTTTTTTTTTTTCTTTTTTAATACGAGATATTATTATTATTATTATTATTATTATTATTATTATTATTATTATTATCGATATCATTATCATTATTACCATTATTATTATATATCGTTCGGTAATATAAATCAATAATGTTTTACAAACGTACATGTACATATAAAGCTAAACAATATAAAATAATCGTAATTATTACAATTATAAACGGCTCCGCGCACAGCATTTCTTGTTCTTTGCGAGAGACCCTTTCGCTACGACATTACTTGGAAGAGGGAAAGAAGATCAGGGAGCTATTCGTCGAACTATAAATGATTTTAACCCCTAAGTAATCATGTTTCCTTTTTCTTTTTTCCTTCGTTCGTTTACACACAAAAAAAAAAGAAAAAAAAATACTGACTCCGTCGATTTTTTTACGTGTGCTCCAATCGCATCTCGGGAAAAGAAAGAGGTGTCGCGATGGATAGAGCACGCGAAAAAATAATTTTATATACAGGGTGATTCATCTAAACGTACCACCTAAATTACTTGTCAAATTTTTGGCGTATATGTTGTATCGAGAGGAGCACGTAAAGTGCTAAGCAATTTTTGTTTAAATTTTTTTTTTTCTGTACAACAGAGAGCTTGCAAGAAATTTTTGTGGCAAACTTGGTTGAATCACCCCGTACATACATATGTGCCACCGTGTATATGCACGTTTAGACACATACATATACGATACACGCAAATAAATACGCTGAGTATTTAAGGAAGGGAGCGGGGGGACATATCTTGAGATCGACTAAAAACTATATTTATATATATATGATATACGAAGTTTTCCGTACTATTTTTTTACTGCACATATAAAACAAGCTTTTTTTTCTAATGATCAATCGACAGTACTAGTCTTTCAGTACTTTAATTCGGCGTCTGAATTTTTCTGCGCTAAATTTGTACATGATTTGATGTCACGAAAAAGAGAGAGAGAAAGAGAGAGAGGGTGAGAATGATATATATAGAGAGAGAAAAATGAATGTAAAGTAGGATATCTTTTTTTTCTTGTCTTTCTTGGGATAAACTCTACTATATAATGGTCTAACAATATCCGTGTGACATCACACGTCCTTCTTAATTCATAAATAATTTTATATATATATTTATGCCCGCAACCGCACGGACGTAGTTAGTCCCGATTATTATCGGTTTATAATCCTTGTTGATTTACGATACGGAGTCTATAATTTGCGAAAGTGAACAATTAATTAACGTGTTTCCCCCTTACGACTTTTCCATAATGAATTTATATAGACTCGTTTTTTTCTTTAATTATTCTTGTCTTCGTGTTGTATATTTTTTTTTAATTTTTCCCCCGGAAAAAAAATATTCAAATTTTCTTATAACCCGACGTAATATATTTTTTCTTTTTATCGTGATCATTCAAACGTTACAAATCTATGACTGACGGTGATCATTACTCCTTTTCTCTACTCTTTGTCTTTCTCTATACTTTTTTTTTTCTTTTCTTTTTTCTTTCTCGTTCTCGCTCAAGGAACTCTACGAGGAATCTATCGTGCCGAGGTGAAGAAAAAAAAAAGAAAAAGCGATGATAATCATAAAAAGGAATTAGTAGAAACGCTCTAAAAAAAAAAAAAATAGTAATGAGATTCTGCAGGATATATTTTATACACATATAGTAACACATCGAGTCCGACTAATGGAAGGATACGACGCGCGCGTATCCCGAATCGCAAAACGCAAAATGACATTATTTCCGTTTTGTTTTTTTTTTTTTTATTATATGCAACGGTCTCCTGTCCTTCATTCCTTATTTTTTTATTGTTTGTTTATCGGTCGCAGTTAAGCTATCCGCAAAATCGCCTGTAATACTTATTGTCCACGATTATCCGTCTTTTTTTCTTTCTTTCGTGTCGTTTGGATCGGCTCTATCATTTTTTTTTTTTTTTTGGTCTCTCTCTCTCGCGAGGCGAATATCAATTATAATACGTAATGTAAAAAGTGTAGGCATCATTCGATTCTGCAAAATAGTACGTAGACCCGATAAAACACGTTCAACGTAATAACTTCATTATATTATAAGTTAACATTCACATCCAACTGATATTATATATGTATACATATATAGATATATATACTATATATATACATATATACCATTGTACATACATACAATTATGCGGACGTATGACAATAATATAAAAAAAAGAAACAAAAAAATATATATATCTTATGCAGCCATATTGTTTCCATCGATCAAAAGAAGAAACAAGTGCGCGGGCTGCCCCGATGAAGAAAACAAGAGTGAGGGAAAGGGGTTGGAGGAATTCATAAAAGGAGCAAAAATGCGAGTAAATACTAAAAAGAAAAGAATAGAATAGGTTTAAAGGTTCTCTCGATGCTACAAGTACTGCGATTACTATATCGTCTGACGAAAAAAAAGGATAACCGCGTTTAATCAGGTTATCCTCTCTAATTATATAATGGAAACACTTATTTACAATTGAATAGAGCTTTACAATCTTCTTGAATATTATAATCTTTCGTCGATTATCATTTGTAAACTATATAATCATGTCTCAACGCCGCTTAAAGCTGCACATTTTCTCGTTTCTTTCTTTCCTTCACATTTTTATTCTTCCTCTTCTTCAACTACTTTTCTCTCTTCTCTCGCTAATATCTTAAACACATATGGGTTGTTAATCGCATTATAGTGCATTGTAAATATCACCTGTACAGGTACACACGCACGCGCGCGCGCGTGTGCAACATACGTTATACTGAAATATACATCTCACATAAAAACCCGTTAAAATTAATCAAAGATCAATCTATAGTCATGCGCTTACACGTGCTACCCTAATTTAATTAACGCTCGATTATTCGTAAAACGAAACCACGGTAGCTCTGACAAACATCATCATCATCATCATCAACGTCAACGTTATCATCATCATCATCATCATCGTCGTCGTTCTCATCCACTTCAATTATTACTTATGAACCAGGGAGTTTACCAGCCATGGATTTATCCCGTGACATAAGAGTTAGAAAAGATATTAGAAAGAAATGGAGATAGACGAAGACAGATAGAGAAAGAAAGAGAGAAGACCCTGGGATATAAAGCATAGAAAAAGAACTAATTACAAGAATCGTGTATTTTGAGCTCCATTTGAAATACAACGAGGAAATCTACGATCAAATTGGCTAATATCATACATAGCTATTGTCATTGTGCCCAATCTACTCTCCTTCCAACGATTCGGCCGCACACGGTGAAGGGAGAAAAAGCGGAAAAAAAAGCTACTGTAAAAAAGGGGTAAGGAAGAAGAAGCAGCTCGGGTAAAAAAGGGAGACGAAACAAGAGAATATGAAGCTCGGGACAATCGTAAGGACAACACACACACACACATATACACGCATTAACACATGGACGTTCACGAGTATGCGTAGAGAATGGCACTTGTGACAATGAGTGCGTGTGCTATGCGAACTGATATGTTAAATCGTGTATATACCTCTGTCCCTTCTATAAACGAACAATGATCTATTATTTCCAAAAAAAACAAATACTAAATACTATGATATAGAGTTAGCCAAATTCGAGATTACACTCGGGCTGATCTTAGGGATGATCGCTATATAAAAAACTTATACCGCGTACTCGCTCGCTTCCCTTTCACTTTTGTTCTATACGGCACGAGTGTCATTCGCGCGCAAACACACACAATCTTACATTCGTACACACAAAATAATGGAAATAGTCGCTTTCCAAAGGAAGAAAAGAAAAATATCGAAAAACAAGAAACATCTTGCGAAATTGTTTCCCTCTCTGATTATTATTCAACGATCTCGAGCGTGACAACGTCTACGAACCGACACGCGGGATTAGAAACTAAGGTACGTCTGTGTCGGAATGCTGAGTCTAAGAAGATGGAATTGTCGCGTATGAGAGACAAAATATAACGATATATCAGCGATATATATATATATAATATATGTGTATACATACACACAAACACACACGCGCGCGCACACACACACACAAACGCGTACACACCATTTTAACATTCATATAACATTGCCTAGTCGACTGACTCCTAAACTGACTCGTTCTCCTTCCATTTTCCTTCTAATTTACGTCCCATAACGCTAGGCTGTTTAGGAAACCCTTTACTTTTACCTGCTGTCCATTCGTTAACCCAAAATCTTGAGCGTATTTTCGCGTTGATGCTTGCCGGTACGATATAGCAACCAAAAGTCTATCCGCTGCAACGGCTCTTACTTTCTTTCTTTCTTTCTTACTGTTTTTTTTCTCTTTCTCTCATCACGGCGCTGCGTGAGTGTAAGCTTGGGTACAACGCACGTTTTTCTTAACGATTAATTATCAGTAGTATTCTTCCTGTCACGGCGCGAGACGACATTCGGTGCTCTACGAAGCGTATTTATGTCTTCCCGCGACGTAACTATTTAAACTAGCTCGTTCATCTCGTCGCTCGCGATATACGCCTGCTAGGCCTTTTAGAATTGGTCCACTAGCAGGTCACAGATCTCAACTGACATTGATTCTTTACTCGAACGTACCGTTAATCGGAACATCTGGAATAGTTAAAGATTTATTATTATTTTTTAGTTATTTCTTCTATTTAACATCACGTTGAATGCCCGAGCCTATTTTAAATAAACCCATGAGTCTATATAATTTTATGAATTCTATCATATGTCTAACATTTGACGCGTTAAAGTTAGTTTAAGTTTATGTTAAGTTACCTGTGCCTGTTTATTTGGTTCAAGACGTAATAAACATCCTACTTGTTGAGCTTTCATGTGAACTATGCCCGCGCAAACGAAATTGTCAGGATTCGGATCGATTCCATCGAGCAATTGCATTCCAAATCCTTGCAACTTCGTACGTACTTGCGCCAAGTCCATCGTTTGCTGCGCTTTGAATATCTTTTGCGAACGTTGCTGATTCGCTCTGAAAATAAAATTAAATATTGTTCAGGTATTTTCATGTATTAGAATATATCTAAATAATTTCTAATCAAACACACCCTCCGAGATTCTTCCATCGCGCGAAGAAAGACTCTCCATTCATCTCCGTTGGCTCGAAGAACTTATTTATCGTTAATGGTAACTTCATCGTGATTTTTTGCGGTACGTTATTGTAAATAAAGGATATAAGCATACTAGGTGTGTCTGAAAGATACTTGAAATATTAATTACAATGGTCAAGATTTTGATATTGGTTAAGTATAGAATATTTATGTACCATTATAGTCATCGATACATTCGGCATTGATCATCTGTTGAATCTGAGCACCAGCTTCCAACACAGGGTCAACGGGTTTAACTTGCACAGCCAGTTTAACTTGATTCTCTTCTGACCATGATAGCTGAGGTTGAAAACTGTGTAATGCATACTGGGTTTTGTTTCCGTAAAAGAGACCAACGCGGCCCAGATTTTGCCGAAATTCTGATTTTACACCGATTTGAATCAAGTCGTTCTCGAAGAGCACACCATTGTTTTTACAAACGAATCTGCAAGTCGTTCATTAACATAGCAAAGCATACAAAATATATATATAATATAAATTCATATTGTTTTAGACTAAAACTTACTTTTTAGGATTGTACATATTTTGGGTACCATTTGTAGCCCCAACTTTATTTGGCATATTGTATATATCACCCAGCACGTCCAAAAGAACGCCAGTATTGCTGGTTGGCTGGGACGAGGGTGGCGTTGATAAGCCTAGTAGATCAGCGGAAGTATTATTCACCGCAGAAATTGCGGTTATGGATGGTGCTTCTGGGTGATGATTGGCATTTGGTGCTGGACTCTTACTTTCCCTTATTTCGTTTTCCGGTACACGACCAGGCTTCTTCTTCTTTAAAACTGCGAGAATCGAAGACTCCCGTTCTGGGAATGCAGGCATTTCTTCTAGTACGGTTGCCTGTTAAAATCAATAATATTGTTTAGCAAAATATACGTAATAATTATATATATATCATTCTGTTTTACATACCAACACATCAGTAGAAGCTATTATGCTTAATTGTAAATATTCCGATGCTCTCTGTTGAAGTTCGGCATCTGCGCTACGTAAGTTGCTATGTTGTCTGAACACGTCCTGGATTTGGCTTCGTATTTCAGGGAAGAGATTGACGAACTTGATGTAGGTCGACAATAATAATGCTCGTGTCATTGGGGAACACAAGTGATACTAAAAATAAAATTATATTACTATCGATGTATTTTGGGAATATATGAGTCGTGAGGTTGTACGTGACATACTTTGGAATGTAATAGTTGAAATTGTACTGACGGAGACGAACGTTGATCGCCGGCAATAAGGTTACCGAATTCTCCTAAAATATATCCACCAACTTTGACCATATTTTCGTGACACGCCGGTGCTTGTAGAGCCTGAAATTTATATTTAATAATTATAATTATATTAAAGAAAAGAAGGAAAAGGGGAACTCGTTCGATTTACCTCAAAAACTGTTTTTGCAGCATATCCTTGTACATCGTCTCTATTAATGACGATTTGAATAACTCTGTACCAAACTTCTTCCGATACATAGTCACCGGCTATCCTGATTAGATTTAAAATAACGTCAACGTACCACGTGTAATCTGTAGCATACTTCTCTGCTAAAATTGCTACTTTAAGAACCATTTCCTCTCTGATCGAATAATCAGCAGTCTCAAGGTAATTTAACATTTCTTGTACTATTTCTTCCGCGTTGCTCTTATCACACATGGCGTACAAAAGATCTACAGCTTGCTGCCTAACGGATACGTCTTTTTCCATCTTCATGGATAGTATAACTACCTCTTGGTGTTTCTTCACTGCTTCGTGAGAAAATTCTGATGTAGCTAAATGACACATAGATTCGAGCGCCAAGTAGCGCAGATTGGTTTCGCGATTTGATAAAAATTGGCCCAACTGATTGCAGGCACGTACTAATAGATTTGGTTCACTGTCATTATGTATAATTAGACTAATAGCCTCGAAGAGGACAGCATTTTTTGCATTAGAATGTTGTACTTTCTTTGATTTTGGTGGTTCTTGAGCTTTATTTAGTATCGTTTCCAAGCACTCGTTTAATCTTCCTCTGACTCCCGGATCTTCGGCTACGCACAAATATATTCTTATTATTGTAACTTTACCTTTGCACCCTTATGAAAAATTATGACAAAAAATTATTATTTATACCTGGTGGTGTGTAATTTTGTAATAATCTTAACAGCTTCACGGACAGCCATGGTGCTGGTACAAAGTAATAAGTATAATCTTGTAGATCCGTATAACTGGACGTAACAATCTAAAATCATAAATGATAAGTTAATCTTATAATTACTTAAACAGAAGACTTTCAAATTGTAAGTACATACTCTGCTTAATCTGGAAACTGCAAGACTAACACAGCCTTTGTATTCATCAGGATTTCTTTTTACAAGTGCATCTATGAGCGACGCAGCCGCGGTCACGACTCCAAGATGTTGATCATTCAAAAGATGGACTATGCGCGATGTCCATTCTCCGCCAGGAACAACATCCGGAGCAGTACGTAACAGTCGTAACAAACATAATGCAGCGCTTTGCTTAACGACATCCATTGTATCTCTAAAATATTAATATAAAAGAGATTGCTATAACTCAAAGAATACATTATAGACATGCTAGAATAGGAACATACCCTGAGACAAGTAACTTTGGGATTTCATTCCCAAATGCTTCTGCCATCTCTTTGCTACCAATGTTAGCGATGCATTGTAACGCAAGGTTGACATGGATTGGATTACGAGATGCAAGATCATTTTTTATACTTTGGATTATTAATTTAATGAGATCACTGTTGGTATTTACTAAAACTGATATAAAAAGATAACCCTGCAAATAATATGTAAATATAGATAGAAGACATTTATCTAGCTTGTTTTAATATAGAATCATATAAAAAATATATCCAATTATTTGATACTTACGATTTGTTTTTCTGAATATTTATTCGAGGAAAGCAAATTAACTGCTTCCATGTGCCCAAAATCGATATCATGACCAAGCAAGAAAATAAATAGAAGCTTGCACACATACTTTTTCTTCTGATAGCCATCTAGCGTCTTATCACCTTTAAACTTACTACGTATATTTGCCAATTCTTTATTTATTCTCTTTATTTCTGCTTCTTTACTTTTACCTAATAAATAATAATATTTTTAATAATTTATGAAACTGCAATAAAGATTAAGTTAATTCATTAGATTACCATTAAATATAATTAAGTTAATAGAGGAATAAAAAACTTCAATATAATTGAAATAAGAATGAGAGGTTACATTTAGTTAATTATGTCATGATACAATGACTACACAGGCCGTGTATTACTGTATTGTACACTTTCTCAAAAGCTATAATGGCATTATGCCATTTGGCTGTACATCAAAAAAGACAATTATTGATTTATTTATTTCAACTTAAGGAACAAATTGAGAAAGTTAGTTACATTAATCAAAATTAATGAGAATAATTGATTACTAGTTCAAGTAGATAACAGTCCAATACATTCTTTAAAGCTCTTATTCAGTTTTAGGGCATGTCATATCTTTTTTAAATGATATCAAAGTCCTCCCATGCTTCTGCGTTTAAAACTGAAGCTATCAGTAAGATACTCTTATATCAGGACTCCGCCCCCTGGCTCTTCATATATTTTATACGTAACATAAATTTCAATGGCATCACGTATCTCAATGAATGCAATAGTAGGGATAATCTTTGGAAAGATCATTCCTTGCTCCAATTTAATTTTTAATAACATTCAAATAAAGCAATCAATAATATAACGCTATCTGGTTAATACTATTCTTTAAAACAATCTAGACCACGGTAGCACGAAAGAAAATATTTATCACACCACTCACAATTCCTAATGTCTGAGATAAACACGGCTAAACCTCGCATGCCATCGCCTCTAACAGCCGGCATCTTGCCTCCTTTTGCTTGAACCACCTGTGAAGTAAGATATAACACTGATATATCCTTCAAGCTCAAATATTAGATATGCCGTGCCAAATTATCGTAGGTTTCACGGCTTATGTCCACTTGTACATGCACGCAACAAAATTAAAAGCAAAGATAGTACACCGAATTGCTGCAGATCTTTCACACACTGTGACTCACCGATTAGAAGTAAAATAATCAATTCAAGAGAAAACCTACGACGCTCGAATTAAAGAGGAATGGAAAAGAGTGCAAAAGGAAAGAAACAGGAAAAAGCAATAAGAGGAAATACAATAAGAAAATCGAAGATGAGTATACGTGCACGGTCGACGGTATATCCCGTATATCATATGAAAGAAAAAAGAAACCGGTCGAAATTTGAAGGGCAAAACAATTTTGACAGCGGTACCGTTCACGATTCGAGCGCACGTACTCGATAGAAACGATCGGCGAGCGAAAGAAGATTCGTAAATCGTCGCGATATCGCGAACAGAAGGAGGAAGAAGAGGCGGAGGAGGCGGAGGTAGTGTAGAATTGTGTGCCGTGAATGAAAGACGGCGGGGAAAACGACGCGGATTAGAAGGAGAGGAAACGGGGATAGAATCGTCCGACGTATCGATCGAGGGCGGTGAAGTGATATTTCGAAGGGAAAGACAGGCCTTATGACCTGTCTTTTACTCAGCGCGGGGTCTGACCTGCCGTACGGATGAACGGTGGCTCGTCTAAGAACAATAGCCGATACGACTCGAAGGAGCATTCCATCGGGACCGAATTATCGGCTCTTTTGAAGAATACGTACCGATCTGGGTTAGGGATAGCGTTCAAGCGCGGCTCGGTCGCGAAGTGCACGGTGAGCGTGAAACTATTCGCGAGTCGGTGCCAAAGATTTCGTGGCTGTCGCCATTTGCAATCGTTCACTAGTTGACGGCTCGACGTTAAAGAGCAACGCGCATGCGCGCTGGGACAGGCGCGAGAAGTTTCATCTTCAAACGGGAGGAGAACGAGAGAGATATCGCGCGCTACTTTTCTATCTCCTCCTTGCCAATCCAATGCACTTCAAACCTACGTTTTCCTCATCGATTGGCTGATGTGACATTAGCTATGCTCGATCGATTTTGTCGAAGGCAGAGGATACGATTTTTAATTCTTGTCCGTTATTATTGCTTAAGGACTGTTTTAAATAGTTTAAAGAATAATAAAATTAGGCTGTGATGGAAAGGCTGAATGAAACATAGTGTTATAAAAATTTAATTTATTTCCTTATTTAGGCATAGTGTTACAAGTAACAACATATAAAACTCTCTATACAGAAGTCAATTGTAAGTAAGAATTGTTATGCATCACTTTGGAGCATTTGTAGGGGAATTTGACATATTCATATATGTAATTTAATTAGCTATATCTCGTTGTATTTTTTCCAGCAACATTTCCATTCTATCCTTCATTACGGGTTGGCCTTTCTTCGTCTTCTTCGATAATTTCTTATAAGTCTCCATTTTCTTCTGCTTGTATATTCGTAAAGCCTCTTCCTTCTCTGCTTTTACTCTAAGGATTTCTGCTTTTTTTCTCTCCTTTTCCTCCTTTTTACGGTTAAATTCCTTCCTAGTTATGTCAAAGAAGCTTGGCTTTTTCCTCACCTTGCTAATATAATTGAAATCCATTAAAATATGATAACACTTTACATTGTTACATTGATTGAAAGGTTTTAATGAATTCCTGCCCATATGTTCCTACCTCGTGTCATCATCTGCCTTTGCATCGTCCTTTGATTCGGATAATTTTCTTTGACCACGTTGATCCTTTTTAAGTTCTTTATAATAATCGCGTAAAACTGCACGCTTTCTACGTTCTTGCCATTGATCGACTATCAGAAATATAAAATACTGAAAGCATCAGAACCTAACCTACAAATAATTAACATATCTGCCAGTCGTGCTAACGTAATTTCACGTTCTTACCCTTGTACTTGTTACTGTACGTTTTTAATCTATATTTCTTCTTGTCAAATACTTTCTTATCGTCCTGTCGATTCGTCGAATCATTTTTAAGCGTACGTTTTTCTCCAAAATCCTTACGCTGCTTCATGATCACGACACGCTAGAGATACATGTTTTCGCTCTGCTTTATCCCTTCCTTCATCGTTTTAGGTACCACAAATTAACGGTAGGGGGACTCGAATAGCGATCAGCAGCGTGTCAAGTGGCGACAATTCAAATAGCATTCTTTTACCACTGATTCGCTATAAGCGCACTGCCTATTACCGTGGTATTTTCTTCATGAAGCTCCGGATTAAGCTTTCATTCGATGTAATCGCTCAATCGTATGCTTGTGTCTTTATTTTATTTACACTCGACGCTTTACGCTCGAGAGTCACCATAGCACACTTACTTTTGTTAATTCATTTATGTTCACACTTTTCAAGCCATAATTAATTACTATGCAATACCAAAGTATCGAATCATTAATATTAAGGGAGACGAAGGTACGTGCTTTTTGGCAGCTACCCACATTTTGCATTAGCGCGTGCTTTCGTATGAAGACATTATACTCACGCATATACACGAATAATAAAACAATGACAAATTTCACAATCACATTGGCTGCAACATTGATGTCTCATTCGATCATCGATTCGATCGTACGCTATACAGAGTTTACTCATAGCATTGACATTGATTTACAGTTTCTATTGGACTGATTTACGTAGATGGAAAGGTTCAAAGAAGAATGATTCAAATAAGGTTGCAACTACACGATTACGATCGTAATTACCGAACAGTATGACATAATGTTTCCTTTTGTAAAGCTTTCTTTCCTTAAGGTAAGAATTCTTTAGCGATACAATGTGTAACGTTTCTTAAAATAATTTCACATTTCAGATGAATATATACGCTGTCACGTGAAACTATTAACGAAGAGAATAGATCGCATACAAAGTCGAAGAAATCGGTGCTTTTCGATGCCAGCGAAAGAGATTTCATTAGAACTTTATGCGCAACTCCGGTATGCCGAAGAAAACAACGAAACCAACGTCGTGGAAGAGATAGTATCTCCTCGGTACGCGTCGAGAGTTATTATTAGCTGACAAAATCCGACACAGCCGTAGTATCCGAGGCCAGAGACGTCCGAAGGAATTCTTTCGGCGTCCGAGGGACCACTCTCTCTCTCTCTCGCTCTCCTTTCGCCATTCTTTAACGATTCAATGTCGAGGATACGAGGAGGAAAATAGGACGGTTTCTTTAACCCTCGAACCTTGTTCTTTTATCTTCCTCGAACGAAGATCTCGGTCGCAGCATCCGTTGGTACAGATGCTCGTTCGAGCAAGGGTATATATTCGAATCACTCACAACTGATTGACTCGACTTTTTACAAATTTTAACACCAAAGTACACGATCGATGCTTCACTTTGTCTATTAAAATATTTTCTCTACTTTTGAATCGACAAATGGCTCGCGTAACAGAAGATCTCGAATGATCGAATTTCGTAAATTAATCATCGTTTCCAACTCTACCCTCGCAAACAGACGTTCCAACGAATATGTCTCATTCTTGTTTTGTTTCTTCTACATAACTAGATACGGTAATTTGGATTATGTATAACGAATTCATGCTCTGTCCTTATTAGGGACGTAGTGACTCGTTCTATCGATCAGCGAAACCCCCACATAGATGACGTCATTCGAGTCAAGTTCCCCCACGCAGAGAAAAGACAAACGTTTGAAGATTTCGCCGGTGTTAAAGGAGTGGGAAGGAAGACCGGTAAACCGGCTTGCAGGTCTCTCGGACACATCGTCCGATTGCAAGCCTCGAAGATTCTGACATTGACACACTTTATCATCATCGGCCTTAGCGATCTCTCTCACTCTTCATCGATTCTTTCATTATTTTACCCTACATACTACTATAGACGTTACATGTTTTACATAGTTCGTTCTTTAGATCTAAGGAATCGTAATTATAGCATAGATGTACGTTAACCCGTTAAAAGCGATCCGTTAACGAACATGGCGGTAGATCGCTCGAGTTGATATTTATAAGTAATGACGCTGGTTAGATAGCTACACTATAATTTTGTATCATGAAGCATCGTTATCGTAATTTTACAGACGAATTTATTTCACCAAAGCGTAACATACACACCGTTGTAAATAGATTTTCACGTTAATTAACGACCCCCGTAGAAATTTATACCCCGGTCGTTAAATACCGGCGAAATCCTTTAATACGGCGTGTATAGTCTAATTAGCTAATTATCAGCGTGAAAAATCGAATAAGTCGCGATTAAGTCTCGTTAACTCATTCACGTCTGACGGGCGCGATGCCAAGGAATTCGTACGTAGAAAATCTCTTTTGAAAAGGAACGAGGAGAAAAGAAATATTTGGCAAAATTCAACGGATGAAATATTTTAGTAACGTATGAATCGATAGCGTGAATAAGCTTCTTCGGATATCTCAACCTACGGTACAACCACCCCGACTTCAAACATTTTCTTCGCGCGTTGCACGTTCCAGAACGTTATTTATAAGTGCATCCACATTCTTATTTCTTCGAAAGGGTCTTCAATAAGGAAGCGATTGTGAGTTGTATTAGTCATCGTTTATACCCCGGAATTCAATGAGTGTTTTGTCTAATTGTGAGATCGTGCTTCAACTACGCCTACGAAAACTCTGTATATCGACCGTATATGCAATTATAACCATTCACGTGAGATTAGGATCTTGTTTAATTGAAATCAAATCTAGATCGTAAATAAATCATAATATTTGATGTTATTATGTTCCTTTTTTTTTAAATTTTAATAAACACTTTTTTAAATATCCTTATTCCTATTCTTTACTGGCTTTAAACAAATCTAGACTCACTTCCAATAATTATTATTATTAATAATATAGATTATTTCTTTAAGATAAATATGAAAAAAAAAACTGTTGAGCATATTTCGAATTGAAAATTCGAAGTCGAAGCGCGCTGAACTTCGTGAGATATCGTAGCTCCGCGGGACCGCGTGCGAGCTGTCGATGATAACCGAGTGTGGGCGAAAGCACCCGAACGGAGCCGATCTTCCGCGAACATCCGAGCGGTCTTCGCGTAACTATTTAAGGAGGCTGGAGCGAGCCGCGCTCATTCCTAGACGAAGCGTCGAAGAGTACGGTTCGTATATATATAAAGTTTTACGTATAAATTCATTTTTTCTTCTTTTTTTTAACGAAGAATCTTTACTTTTGTTTTTTTTTTTTAATTATCATCATACGTGAATCGAAATAAAAGTTTTTACACGTGTGTTCTTTTGCGAAGCAGAATCATTTGAGTGGATCAGTGAAAGCGAGAGCAAAGGAGAAAAGAAGATATAGAAGAAAGGAAGCGAGACAGCCAACGTAAGGAGAAAGGAAGAGATAGAAAGAAAGAAACACCCAGTAGTGCACGCAGAGCGGAAAAAACATGGCCGACAGTGGTATTAAGCGCAACATTCCCATCAAGCTCGGTGACTTTAGCGTCATCGACACCGAATTTTCGAACATCAGGGAACGTTTCGACGCCGAGATGAGGAAGATGGAGGACGAGATGTCGCGATTCCGCAGCGAGCTCATGAATCGCGAGAGCAATTTCTTTAAAAGTACCACCAGGTAAGTTTACCGGTTTTCCATTATTTCGTTACGTATGGTCGTGGGAAAATTTTTATTAGATAGGTTCAATCTTTTCTAAAAGAGAATGAAGGACTGAGTTGCGATATATTTCTTGCTAAATTACCATCGGATGCTAGGATAGGAACGTCGGAGAAACACCCAACCGGCATCGTTAGCATACCGTAGACAAGACCTTAATTAACTTTAATTTATGCTCTCTCGCTAGTCCGTTGCTACGAGTTTCCTATGCAACACGTAATCTGTATCAATAGATCAACGATGCTGACAATGAGTAAAAGTCTGTTGGAATTAATTACGCGGTACTAAAGCTTTAGGAATTTTTGAAAGAGACGGACGAGGTGACCCGGCTTTGCCAAGATTCTTACAAATTTTTTAAGAGATAGTATACAACAGTTTTTATTACGGACGCGTAAAAAAACAACCTTCGAAAGAGATATACATATTTGTCGTCGTTTACGTGGGTTGGTTATACTCCGTATATACCACGTGATACCTACTAAACATTTACCTTATTCGGAAGCGTATCGTCGGCACTTGTACAATCGCAATCGTGTATGAAGTTGGCGATATTTAAGTTGTATAGGAAAATTTCTATATTATTTCTGTTATTACTAACAATATATGACTGCGATTTTACACCATACCGGCGTTGTTATGAAAGCTCGATCGTGATTGGTTGGAAGAATTGTCCAAGTCGTTTACGTATTTTTCAAATTTCCGTTAATATTTCTATAAGAACGTTTTCCACCAACGAAATCGTACTGCCCTCCGCAGAGGCATACATACATAAGGTTCCAGCTATTTTTAGAGCTTCCGTCACTGCACTCGAAGAGATCACCGAGCGCAGCCCCACGGTTTTTCGTCTTTCGAATCCTCTTGCGTATATACGAACGTGCGAACGTTAGGGAGACAGAGAGAGAAAACGAAAGAAACGGCAGGGAGGGAGAAAGAAAGACGAAAGGAGGATATACGAGACGCGTAACAGATGCCCTCTCTCTACTTTAAGGTGGATCGATATGTATGCTCGACAAGGTAGCACTCACTCACGTGATATAATGCATATATCGTAAAAAACAGATAGTAATCGATTGTTTCGTAAGATTGAAAGAATACAAAAGAACTAAACCGACGAGTTTGCATCCAATCAGAGAACGAGTTATTACCTACAAATCGAGGCTTTTAAAACTGTTCTCCCTTCTGATTGGGTGTGACCAAAGTACCTTCGAACGTAACCACCAATCCCTTCGTATAACCTTAATTAGCAAATCGTCGTGTGATATATGCAGTAGGATATTTGCATTCTTTTTCACGTGTAACCTCAAAAAAGAAATGAGTTCTACCGTAGAATGGCGTAGGAAGAGAAGAAGGGATATTAAAACACGAGAACGGGATTATTTATACGCGAGACGGGTGTAGAGATAAGAAATTTTTGCCGGTCTTTTCACCTTTCGCGCGTCCCATGCGTGCTTGAAGAGCACTTCCGTCGTCGAATGCATCGTCCTCGCGAGACGGCTCCGATACACTAAAAGCCACGTTTCTCGCTTCCCCGGAGTGCTTCCTCGCGTGTCCTTGACACTGGCTCACGTTGCTGCACGCTCATTAAAAATCTCCCCACTATTGCATCGAATAATCAACCATGGAGTTGACGTAGATTACGACGCGACTGCTGCTAGGTGAGAATCTCGCGCGCAGTAGTTTTACCGCGGCGTTCGAATTACGCGGGCACGTTAGTCGTCTCGTCTTCTTGGCCAAATCGATCGACAATTTTCTTTTCTCGTGGAAAAAGAGAACCTAAAAGAGTTGGAAGCCATGATCTTCACGCAACGTGACGAGGATCTTTATCCACCCAGGCATAAAACCGTCCTGAAATATCGGTACGTTGTATATTAAAAAAAAATCGAAGAATGACATCATATTTAAAATTCGCGCTAGAACTATACTCGATACATAGATCATAAAGAGATATCGAATCGATGCGAAATACTGTCGTGCAATCTCATGACGCAATGGCCATCTTTAGGGTTGGTATGTCCGCAAATAGACGAGGGATAGATTGGTCATAGCTTTGGAATCGATATCGAGAGCTTGAGAAAGATTGCTTTTTTTTTTTTTTCTAATCGTATCCCTGACCTTCTCATTTCATCGTCCTTAACATTAATAATTGTAATTTAATCTCGAAAAATTGATTTCCTTCGTTTCCCTGTAAGGAAATTGAGCGTCTTAAGTTATTACCGTCGGTCAAAGTTGGTTAAAGTTCGCCAAGGTTCGATCACCGTTAACAGGGAAGCTTTACACTTGAACTTTCATTGACGAGCAGCCGTCAGGAGTTACCGGCTTTTAACAATTACGGGACTCGAGCAACCATGCACGATGCGTGCTTAAGAAAGATTAGCTCGCACGAGCGAGTACGCCGTTCCTACTCTTCTCCTTCCTCGTTCTCTCACGTTGATCTATATACGAGTATACAGGGTGTCCGGTTCCAAGTGTCCAAGCGGAAAACTACATGTGCGTATCAATGATTTCAGTCGAAAAGTCTAATACTATTTTCCGAAATTCGGCTCAATTAAATAATTGGCCGATTTATGTTAGTTAATAATTCGTTAACAGAGTCGAATTTCGAAAAATGGTACTAGACTTTTCGATTCAAGTCATTGATGTGTACATGTAGTTTCTCGCTTGACCACCTGAAACCGGACACCCTGTATAACCCTCTCCCTGTGTTTCTTCGTTCTGTCAATGGGATAGTAATACTCTTTACCGGCCTTTCTACTTTACGGTGTCACGTTATAGCCTCGCAATTTTCTCGAGTTAAACCGATTACTTTTGATACCTTAGTACTTTCCGGTCGACGACTTTTCTAACTATAATGTCATTCGATATCGCGTGATCTTGTTACAGCTTACGATGATGAAATTATTGAATATTGATAAAGAATTATGTTATTAATAAAAAGTAGGAAGAAGACATGTGATTGTTACATAATATAATACCGTAAGGTCGTCGCCCTTCCTTCTAGAAAGAGGTGTCATTTCCGGTTATAAACTTGACGTACGTATACGTCGAGTTCATATACGAGTAGCTATTTCTTCCTACTTGTTAACTTGGCATAAGAAGCATGGCGGATCGTGTCACCTCCTACGCTCGTTCGAAAGTTTGCACAACTATAAGTTTATTTTAAGAAAATAGTCGACTACATTTACGCTCTTTCGAGTATCTAGAAAACTTATCGGACAAGTGCTCTTATTTTTAAACTTTCGATTACCACCGGTTTTAAACGAATTCAAATATTTATTTCGACTTACGTAAACCGAGTTACTACGTTGGTCAATGGAAAGGTACGGCTTCGATGGCACCCACGCCATTTTATCCTACCGTTCGAGCGTCACATTAATTACGAATCATCGATCAATATCAAAATACGTCTTTCACATCGACGATTCTCCTATCGTATTTCGTAAAAAAGATTAAGGTTAGATATCGTTCAATAATGATATTATCTGCCATTGTCTATTATCTATCGAACGATTCACATCTAAGATATTTCAGTAAATCCAAAACGAATATTTTTGTTTTCCAACGATACTGGTAAATGTGTAGATATAAAAAGGAACCTTGTTGTCTAAATATTTGTCAGTATCATTAAAAAAAAAAAATGTTATTTGAATACCCTGTGTATATATGTATATACATATATCGATAAAGATGATCGCGAGATTGCAGAAGAAAGAGCGATAACCCGCAAATAATATGGCTACTGACAGTGAAAAACTCGAATAAAACAAAGAAACAAAACTAACGCAGCAAAAGTTAACAAAAAGCAAACGAAACAAAACTGCTATTAATTAATATCTCTCTTTCCTCCCTTGATCCCTCTTACCACCACCTGATATTCCCTATGGCACTTTTCCTTTTTTTCCTACCTCTCTCTCTTTCTCTTCTTTTTTTCTCTTTCTTTCTCCGAACTCTCCGCATTGGCACGTTGGTGACTAACAACACGAAGTCGGCATCACACGAGCAGCAGCGAGCACCGAACGTCGACGACCTCGAAGACTGATGGTTGGGACAAGGTCGATCCTGCGGCAACGTCGGCAAAATCGGCATTCGATAGTTTCAAAAGGTGACGCTGCTTGAACACAACAAAGTCGAGAAAAGTCGACAAAAAAAAAAAGAAAAACAGCACCAAGATTACCATCCATCGTGCATAGAAAATATTACGTGTATTTACCTACAAAACGAATGGGAAAACGTGTAGAGAGAGCACCAGCCATTTTGTGTCACGTATATATGCATCTACACACATACACAGAAACATAACAACTTGCACCATACTCTCCTTGTATTCCTTTACCCTGTGTTTATCCAAAGCTTGCTGTACCAAGTAGCGTAGTAATAGTAACCCTTTTTTTTTTTTTAATTTTAGTTTTCATCGATAGTGGACGAATTATTGATTAGTTAATACGTTAATTAGTATCCCTTGGTAATAGCATGTTCATAATGCTCGTTCGTTTATCTTCGTGACATTATTCGTTCTGCGTTTCACATTCAATTAGTGATCCATAGATCGTTCATTCGCACTTTGGTCACGCGCGTAAGGGAAAAATGATTTTCCTTTTAGTGGTGTATACGTGTCGTACACGTTAATAGCTTACATCCCATTCCATTTATGCGTTTACAGCACGTCGTCGTTTGATCGTATATAGTTCGTTAGCTAGTAATTAATTATCAGGCACGTTGTCCTTCTTCGTCATGCGTTTTCAATGTGTCTCTACGTTGTTGCATCACGATCGTCATCATCGTAGGTTACGACTTCATTCGTTTTCTATGCTCGTGTAGGTTACGATCGTTTGTTTATTTCGCGAAAGAAAAACATATTCTCTTTTTTATTGTTTAGCTTTAAGCACTGTCCAACTTCTTTTTTTTTTTCTGTGCTAGTCCAACGGTCAAATTTTAGTTTACGTCTCGTCTCGAAATAACGATCAATTTTGTAAGTTCTTTTTTTATATGCGTAAACAACGAATAGATATTTGTTTTTTTTATTTTTTTTACACGTAGACCAGTTGGGCAGTACTAATTCTTAGCTCGAATCGTATTCGCTCGATTACATCGAAACATGTTCAGTCTTTTCTTCTTTTTCGTTCTAGTACTGTATTATTATTAAAAAAAAAGTGATTAGCCTAATCATTGCTTCGTTTTATCATATTTCAGCTCGACCACGCAACAACAGACCAGTCAGAACAGCTCCTTGAGTCCTCAACATGACTCGACTTGGTTGGATGGTCTTAACAGTCCTCTCATTCAGGACGAAGGTGACAATAAAATGTTGAAGTTACGTTTCGATGTCTCCCAGTACACACCGGAGGAGATCGTTGTCAAGACCGTGGACAATAAGCTTTTGGTAAGTTGCACGTTATCAACAAAATAGAAAATTATATCAAAAGCGAAAGAATCGAGGGAAAAAGTGATTTTCGTTATCACAATTTCGTGCTATAATGTGAAACAAGTCGTGTTTTTTTTCAAAATTTTTAAAGACGTGACGAGTCACTGATGAAATGAAATTATTATGGTTGACTCATTCGCGCATATTTCGCCCGGCGGTACCGGCGCGATATGTTGCGTTTGCGTAACTTGGCAAGATGCAAATCTGGTTCATCATTTTACGCAATCGGCGCCGCGTGCGCAGACAGGGTAGCCTATCAAAAAGTTGCCACGCTTCGGAGAATAACTGTGCTCTGCCTGGATCGCATGCTAACGAGGCGATATCAGCCAATTAAAACTTCAAAATTTCGTTTTGCTTCGTCTCATATTCGTGGTTTACAATTTTCGATTGAAGCAGAAATAAATAAAATCATCGGTATTTAAACAATTTGTTTATATAAACAAACACATGAAGAACCTAAATAATTTGTTTTTTCACTTTACTGAAATATAGTAATATACCTCGAAATGCATATAAATTTTGTTTCATAAATTTGATTTCATATTGAACAAAAACAATAAAAAATATCACATGTATTACAATTTTCGCTTATTTGGTTCCAGTTTATTTTTTAGTAAAAAAATAACAAATATACCGTAAATCTCGTAATGAACCGCCAGGAAACGGTTGATATTTTGGAAGCATTTTCAAGGTCGTCTTCATGAACGGTCTGGAACGATCTAATTGCTAGCACTGACGTCATTTCCCGTCCGGAAGCTAGGCGGTTCTTGCACTAGCTATCGATTATTTTCCTTCGCTCTTTTTTTTTTGAAAAAAAAACAAAGATCGTTCACCCTTTGCCTCATCTCTTTTACCAGAACCATATATCATCGTATCTAAAATATCGAGAAGTATGTAGGTATGTATGTCGATACAAATTTAGTCGATTGGCGTAGATCTTTCTTGCGTGTCCGATATGAATCGAGCTTCTCGTCATATTCGTCTCTCTCTCCTCTCTCTCTCGAAACGTGTAAGACGCCCTCGGGTTTCTTCTTTGGCCGAGGTTCGCGGTGGCTTCGACAAAAATAACTGGCACCAAAAATATATTTTACGGCAGCCGTCACGGCGAAGAACCGGGATAATATTCGGCCATTATGAATGTTACGCTCGAAAATCGGGAACAATGGGTTTCTCTCCTTCTTCTTTCGATTTTTTTTCGACTAGGACATTGACGCTTTCCTTAACTTTCTTTCGCACGTGGATCTAGCGTAGCTTGTTTCATTAATAAGGAATTATTCGAGTAAAGTAACGAATATATCGAATTTTTTTTATATTTTACTACGATTTAAAAAGATTAAACGTCATTGGACTGATGAGACAGACTGCAGTGTACCTTTTTCTGTTTTTTAGAAAAGATGAGAGAAAAATATGCCGTGGTTCCGTTATGCAAAGCCACGAGACAAGGTCGTTGCACCACGTCGACGGCTCCCTCTCCCTTTTTCGTCTTCTGTATTCTCTCTGTCTTGCTCGCTCAATGGAGAGCCACGTTAAAACGTTCAAAGATCCTCTCTCGTCTTTCACAAAGAATTTTAATCGAAACGTTAATCTCGCCTCTCTGTCGTCTTTGAACGACAAATAGAATTTGTCATTCGTGTTGCGAAATTAAATGGAAGACCAGACCACGTTCTATCAAAATTACTGACTTTTACAGTTTGATTGAATTTCACGTGGCAAGTGTTTCTGTATTATAAATTAATTAGAAAATAATTTTGCAAAATTCAATTCAATACGAACCAATTTCTCGTTTTCACAATATTCATACAACCTTCGCTGTTTTTTTGGGGAGTAATTAATTATCGCGAAGCAACTTTTTTTTGACAACCAAATCGGTAATCGAAGGAGAACGATGTGTCTCGTTCGTCGTCAACGAATTTTAAGAAGCGAATCACTCGAAAGCAGGTTGCCATTAATCGCGGTCAAGGACCAATTTATTCAGGCCGAGTGCGTACGACGGACGATCCTTAAAGGGCCGGTGCAAGGACGATTTTGCGATCTGCGTAACCCAAGCCAGCAGACGATCTAGTTCGACAGTATTTAACTCGATCGACCTCGTTTATCTTTAATCCTTCATAACCCATTGTCGTTTCGATTCGATCTTGTTTAAACCTTACGTTTGTATTTTTAATCTTTTCATATTGTTATTTTACTATCGTCAAATTTATGATTTTTAATCTTCAATTTACATCGACATTTTTAATGCTCGATTTTTATACTCTATGTTCAACTTTAATTAATATATTTCTAATTTTGTAATCTTTACCCATTATATAAATCTACGTAACGTTTTAAGCTAATTTTAACTCTTCCTGATAATTCAACGGCAGCGAGGCATCGCCTACTATTCGAATCTATTACAACAACCATACTCGATCTTGTTATAAGAGAAAAGAAACGTGGATGTTGAAGTTTTAACGCTGTTTGCACAAGAATAACGTATAAACACTCGAATAGAATTATCCAAGCACCGATAGAGACGGAAACAGTGTAAACAGAGACTACCGATGACTCATCGATGATCCATATTTAGTTACTTATGTAATTCCTCGTTGTCGGCACTGGCAATTTATGTCATCGATGTTCGTAGCTCGTTTCTCGTAAAGTAGAAAAAATCTAAAAAGAACGGAGACTTCGATGCGTCTAGCGGTCACCATTTTTCTTCTTCCTCGATCGAACGGTACAATATCCAAGCTTATGAGTCTTGTTTCTCGATGGACTTTCGAAAGTCGAGGAACTCCTTGTCGAGATCGCGAAGGGAAGAAGAGAAAGAAGAATTAAACTTTCGATTTTATTTTTAAATTCTGACTCAGACCCATCCGCCGAATTCCTACTCGTGAATTAAATTTTCCCTGCTAGAGTCGTACCGAAAAATATTTTCAAACGGATAAATTTAATTAAATGGATATTCTTTATCTTTTTTAACGTAAGCTCCATTTTCCAGGTGATTGATCGCGTTCGTATAGAAAGCCGTAATTTTGTAAACTCCTCGTAATTATGGTAATCCCTTTGAATGTAGATTGATTAGTTTTTCAAGGCCAAAGTCATAGATCGATCAAATCATTTCCGCTAATTTATTCTACCTCGAGTAAGCTGAATCAAATATTCTTTCACGAACAGCAAACGGGAGAACGCCTTAAAATTAAATTTACGATTAGTTTTCTTAATATTCAAAAACCTGACCTATCCAAATATTTTTGAAAACTAGTTTTAGATTAGAAACGTCGATGCGCAGATGATCGAACGGTAGAATCTTTTGCGTAATACTTAGTCTCGCACTTGGTAAGACGATATCCAAGTGGAAAGCTTAGAAGTTAGAAGAGTTAGGTTACCGGTCACCTCGTCGTGTCGCTTCGGAGTTCCTCCACTTTTCTCTCTCTCTTTCTCTCACTCTCTCTCTCTTTCTAGTTCGTGACATCTAGGATTACCTGCACCGTAGTCGATCCTCTTCGCCTTCCTCCACCTTCCTCCGATTTTTAGCCTTTTACCGCTGGCACGATCGATGTCGCATGATCACGAAGGGGAAAAGCACGTTTCTTCGAAAGACAATCACGATCGCCCTTATTTTCACGAACGACATGAGCGACACGAAACACGTTTGCACCCCTTTTTATCGTATATCTTCTCGTCCGACGATCCCTACGTACGATATCGTTTTTTTTTTTCGTCGGTTGAGAATGTTCAGAACGATATGGTTTTTTCTTGGACATTTTTATCCCTTGTATAAATAAATGATAAAATCTACACAGAGTTCAGTCGTGCTAGACATTTTTCGAAGAATATTCTTTGTATCGTAAATAATAATTCAGTTGATGATAATAATTAATGTTTAATGAGATTTAATATCATGTTTAAGATATAACCTTACAACGAATAACCTTGATAACAATTATTCAATGTCTAAATTCATACTAAACAAATTGAAAAATTCGGATTATAAGTTCCTAATTGCTAAAACGAGACATGATTCGTCTTTCAATTTTTCGAATCGAGCATCGAGTTCTTCACGGCCGCCATATTGTTTCGAAATGACGCCATAAAAACGAACGCGAAGTCTCCACTTAATTTTTTCGTTAAACGATCTTCATTATTTCCCCGAACGAAGCCAGCAAAAATAGATCGAGTTACGAGTAGTCGACGAAAGCACAAAGGAAAGAGAGAATAAAATTTAAAAGTAGAACGTGTTCGTAGACAAGGTGAAGGCTGCGTTCTTTGGCACCAGGCTTCAAATGCTACTCGGTCGACTCATTAGCGCCTTTTACATAACGCGATTAGTACGTAGAGAAACATTGCACGAGGTAACCTTTGACGCATATTTGCTGCTCGACTGAACGCCGCCGTTGCTCTCGAGCGTATGTCCTGCACCTGCATTTTTTTTTTCTATCAACCTAACCTATACCTTTCTTTCATTCTCACCTTATCTCTCTCTCTCTCTGTATGACGTGATATAAATTTTATCGCACGACACACCTCTAGGAAGTCATTGTCTCTCGATCATTGTCATCGAAGCGAATAATGATACTGCTAATCGAATTCCTTGGATCGACGCGGAGGTAATGATTTCCTCCTTCTCACTTTTAAAACTCTCGAGAACGCCGGTACACGCTGACCGTGGTGTTTTCTAAATACGTCGATGATGGCGCTCTCGATGACGACGATAAACCGCAACCGATGACATAACGAAATATTTGCAAGACGTATTCCAACGTGACGCGATTCTCGCGTAGATAGACATTATTCGGATGAGTTTTCATGCGGTGTTGGTGTAAATGAATAAATTGTCTTCTTGTTGTTTCGTGCAGAATCCTTATTTCGAGACAATGACAAACTTTTTGTTTTTTTCTTCTCTTTACTTTTGTTTTTTCTTATATCGTTTTAAATTAATTCACACGATCGTGTCCGTGTTCTTTGTTATTAAAATTAATAAAATTCAAATAAATTTATAGAACCTTAATTTCGTCATTCGTATAAATGTTATTCAAACGACTATTTTCGAAAATATCTCTTCAAATAAATCCAGTCCCGTAAAACGTGTTTGTATTTCGTATTCAAGAGGCGCATAAAGAGAAGAACTACGACGTTTTGTCACGCGTATACAAAAGAACCACTTCGATCGGGATTTCGAAAGATTTCATCTCTCTGATGTCATGTATATTCGACTGGCAGCAGTCGATGCCTTTTTCAAGTGAGATTATCATGACACGTGTTGTGGGTATTATGCCACGAGTAGAAATAAACTGTTACTAACTTATAACCAGCGTACATAAATACATATTTAGTTTGGTTAACATTATCATCGAAGTAAACAAAAAAATAAGATGGCGTAATCATAGTTTGAAAGATATCGATGAGGCATTGGAAAGAAAATTATTGATAAACTGTATAAGAGGCTGTCGTTAATTTCGAAGGAAACGTTTCTAGTATAGATAACAGAAGAAGACGAAAAAAGGGAAGTTTATAGAAGCAAGCAGCAGCTTTTTCAGATATCGATTCGAGTTTGTCGGCTTGGGTCGCGTTTATTCGGCCTCCGTCGTGTCTCTTCCTATCGCCATTTTCTTTCTCCCTCTTACCTACTGTTCTTTTCTTCCTATATACTACCTAAACTAATACATACAATCCTGACTTTATTACTATCCCAAACGATCTCGATCTTCTCAACGCTCGTAAAACGCGAATGTCTCATCCCCTTAATGGCGGACGACATAACCCAGTTTCTTGATATTTCCGTGTCCCCTCATTCGTTTCCTACTTCCACGTTCCTATGCTGTCATTATAACAACGTCCCTCTGAAGTAGGTCTCCGAAATGTTACTCGTTTTCTTTATCCTTTGAGACCTGTCACGATTCGTATATGTTAATTATGTTTGAAATTCTTCAAGTCGAAATAAAATGAAAAATATCTATGTTGGTATGCTTATTTTGTATATATCGTGGGTAAAGTAGTAGGTAGATGGAAATTTAATGTTCGTGCCAGGAAGGATCATTCACTTCCATAGTTCGAGTATATATACATACTTTCTATACTTACGTATATTTATTCACGTTGAGATTGTATACCTTACGTCCTATTGTTGATCTCTCCTATCATCAAAATGACCTGTATGTCGAGTAATTATTCGTTTCGGAGAAACTTGCTCCTTATATACTGACCTACACTCCTTTCAAGTAAGTAGATTCTACGCGTAGCTAGTCGGCCAGGCTAGAATGATTCATTGTCTCGACGTGCGAGCGATAAATAGGTCGACCATTCTTGCGAACCGTCTAGCCTTTTCCTAGAAACTATTTATATCCTCCTTAACAGCGACATTTTCTTTACGCGGGAATTAAACTACGAAAATTGGTTAAATAACGAGAAGAATATTTTGTGAGAATTCAACAGGGGTAGGGAGATAATAAAAAAAAATGAGGTCGGAAACGATCGTTCAAGATCTATGGATTCCGGGGGTATATATAAAAAAAAGGAATGTAGGTCGGACGTAGGCTTGTCGCTTTGCTTGGACGGACTAATAAAGTAAACGCTATATGTACACGAACCTTTATTGCCCGTGTCACGCGAACCGAATGCAAGAGCATTTTGCTTCGATTCTCGTTGATCGATGCTTCGCAAAGTCGAGGAAAGAAGTACTCGTGATTATAGTCCAAAAATTTGTCGACTATAATATGACGTTTTAATTTCTTCGATTGATTCTTTCATAATAAATGCATATAATTGATAATTGTAGTATATAACTAAATATTTCATGTAAATGTATTGACGAATCATCATCTTTGATTTTAGGTTCACGCCAAGCACGAGGAGAAGACCGAAAGTAAATCCGTCTATAGGGAGTACAACCGAGAATTCTTGTTGCCGAAAGGAACCAACCCAGAAAGCATCAAGTCCTCCTTGAGCAAAGATGGTGTCCTTACCGTTGAGGCTCCCTTACCAGCCATTGGTTCAGGAGAGAAGCTCATCCCCATCGCGCACCAATAAAATCTTTCTCGACCATCCCTCTCGCGAGGTTCAAAAATCGATCATTATCCTTCAAAAACTTTTTCAAAAAGTCCTTCCATAGTAAAGAAAAAAAAAAAGCAAAGAGAAAAATATCATCGGACAGTACCTACCGTAGATCGTTATCGATCGCTAAATATTTTGCTTAAAGAAAATCATGAAATTTTTCTAACGACACACAACCGTCTTTTCGTAACACAACCTTCCTTTCGCAAAGATTTTTAGATTCGAGGAGATCAATGACTGCTATTTCTTCCATCGACGTCGTTGTTGCCGTCGGCGGAATTTTTTCGAGAAATTTATAAAAAAAACAAGTCATCGAGCGATCGATGTTTTTGAGAACAACACTTCCGCGCTTTTCTTAAAAGAATAACGAAACGTCTAAGAGATATCAAAAAAATATAGAAAATTATATAAATATATATATCTATATATATACATACACACGCGCGCGCGCAAGCACATACGCACACACGTATATATTTTGATGTTTCTATAAGAAAAGAAAATTTTTCCTTTTTACGCAAATATATATGTATATATATATAATATTCTTCCTTTGATACGACGACGTACACTTGTAATATTATACGAATTCGTGTTATAACTTCTGCGAAACATGCATTGCCTTTGATAATTTATTTTCCTTTTTTTCTATCTTCTCATCGCGTACGTAACGCCATTTCGAAAGTATTGGATATACGTATTTGTTTCTTTTAGTTTTGCACCATGAGCTTATAACTCGCGGTTTATATGTGTAAATGGAAGGCGATTCTCTTTGTAACTTATATACGTGTTAGTTTAGGTGTACGTTAAAAAGACCATAACAACGATGCTTTACATAATTTAAGCATTATGACCATTATTAATATTATTTATGAGTATGTTAATATTCGATGAAATCCTCATGATGTTTGAACTTAAAGGTAATGCAAGAATACGAAGGTTTCAATAAAAATAAAATTACAAAAAGAAAGAAAAATAACGAATAAGCAATGCATACATTGCTAAGATAGACGAACTTTTTTTTCTTTAACATTTTATTTAACAAAATATTTTGCCATTTTATATAATATATATACATATTCGTAGTAAAATCGTACCGTTATATAAAATCGTTATACCGCGTAGTGTTAATTTTCTAAAATAACGTGACCTTAAGAAATACTTTGTAACAAACATTAGAAATTGTTAATAATTAATATTCCATAGAAACGTACCTTTTTGAAAAATTAGTACTTTTTTATGATACGACAGAGGGTTCGTCGGTAAAATTGAAAAAAAAATCCTACTTGGTCGACCACTTTGCAAACAACTTACGGTTACAACATATCGTTTTGTTAAGTAGATTATAAGCGAGAATACGCGGACGACGTGTGTGATTATTTTATTTATTTCGTTCCGGTAATCTCTAGCATTTTGTTCTTATTAACGATTTTCATATACAATTCAATATCCCCGTTTTATTCTCCTTATCTCCTATTTTTGATTACAATATACAATTCTATTTTAATAATACGGATCTCTTCTGAAGAGAACTCGCTACTACTTTTGGCATACGTTATACTGATAAGATACTTTTAACGTCGGGACGTAATAAAAGATTCGTGATTTGTTCATTATCTAATCCTCGATCGCCGATCATCATAAAGATGAACTTTCTCCGATCCAGACGATACGTCGTACGAGTAAAGAAACATGATTAAATTAAAAACGATGAATAATATTATTAATGATCGAAGAAAGGGATCAGCGATCGATGGATCATTGTGATGTAGCACACTGTGTAGCACATTGTGATGTAGTCTACTGTTTTCAGTTATAGTTTTGCAAAGGAGTCTTTCTTTTTATACACCCGGTATTTCTGCTGAAAAAAGAGGCGCATCGGATGCCGTAAACGTTGGCGATTTACCCTCTCTAGCGATGCGTAACGCTTGATGCACCGATACGGTGTCGAGTTCTTTCTGATTAGGCTTCTCGTTGTCGAGACATATATCAACGGCTCTCTTACCAAACGGTTCTAACACTTTAACGCGATAATCGACTATAGTCGAGACGGGATTACCGGTTAGCCTCAAGTGTTCCAAACAGGGTAAGTGACCGATATTCTTCACCTCCTCGATCTTCTCGATACGATTGCAACTAACGTCCAGACCTTCCAAGGAGTATAGCTTCGAGAAGCTCGCGAGAGACGTTAATTGGTTTTGAGACAAATCTATGTAAACGATGTAGCCGAGTCTCGTGTAAAGGTCGTCTGGCAATGCTGTGAACTTATTCGATGCCAGATAAAGTTGAGACAGTCTTGGTAATAGCGTAACGTTCGATATCTCGGACAAAAGGTTATTGTTCAGAACGAGAACCTCTATGTGTGGCATCAGTTTGATAGCTTCGTCTATCACTTCTATTTGATTGTCGCTGAGATCCAAGTGCGTGACCTTCATCCATACGTGCGAATCGTTAGCATTGTCTATATGCTTGTGAACCTCCTCGCACATCGCTAATTCAACGATGTTACGTAGCTTCGTGTTGGTCACTTTGAGAACTTTTACCGTATCACGTATATTTCCCATATTGTAGATCTTATCAACGGGATATTGGTCGATCGTTAGTTCCTCGATGTTTTTGAACGTAGACAACTCGATGGATAGCGAGGACGAGTATATGTTACTATTTTTGTATGGCTCGTTACTACCTATGATTGCGAGATTGGTCAGATGGGAATTGAAATCCAGAACGTGACTGAAGTCGTATTTTTTATCGACGACCTCTAACATCGGACACGGTTGTTTTAATCTTTCGCTTATCGCATACAACTGGAACAGCGTGTATAATAAATTAATGATTTTTCCTTCAAAATTCTATTTCCAAAGATTCGATTAGGATGTTGACTTTGGTTACCTGTACTGGATTGAATTTGTAACTTCTAGAATTCTGTAACAAGCTTTCACCTTCCGTGAACAATTCCACTGCCATACTTTGTAATAGGAAAAATATGTCGTACACGTGAAGGTCCAAGAACATTGCTAGCTCTCTGGGCATGGCCTTCTTCAAATAATTATAGACCGCCGTTAGATATACTTCCAGACTGGCTCTGCGCTTCTCAACGAAAGCTTCGCATTTGTTACCGATCAACTTCTTAGGCGGTAAGATATCTTTTTCCACGCAGTGCTCCGACACAAGCTTCTCGTGAAGTTCGACAAAGTCGTTGTACCTTTTAAGAGTAAGTAGTGTTTAAGTACCATAAAAAAAACAAGAAATCTACACGTTTTAAGATATTGAGACTAATTAACCAAATACAGAGCAATTAAATGAAATGAAAATCAAAGAAACCGCATCAAGAAGAAAAGTACTTTACCTGTGCTTCACAGTCCATTTGATGGAAGCTACTCTAACCTCAATGCAATAGTAAGTAATACCGTCCAAAGTGTCGACCGACGGTATTTTAATATGAACATTTTCCTGATTTAAAAGAAGGCACGCCATTGTATTTAATCCTCAGTCAGATTTTCTCACAACGTAGCCGTTACAATTTACGCCTCTGTTTCGATTGGATCGAGAGGTTATCTTGGTCGCGTTAAAGCGAGCTGCTCGGTATCGGTGATGCCGAGTTTCTTGTTTTGCATCAAAACACGATGCGCTCCACGTATTCGCGGGCCATTGTACTTGGTTCTTCTTTATCTGGCACTCGCCTTTACACGATAATTCTCCTTGCTGGTCGCGCTATGCTCTTGCGATGCATACATCTTTGACAGCTGTTGAACACACGACTCATACTTTCGGTAGCGTCATCAAGGCGGCGCCGTTCGAAATGTCAGCGAATATCGAGTTTTTTCAAACGTCGATATTAATTTTTTTTTTTGGTTCGTAGACATCTAAAAAAAAAAGAATATCATTTTGTAATTGGGGGCAGATATATTCATATGCGTTCCATAATATTATAAAAGTCGGATTTATTGTCTTAAAGTATTTATTGAATAGATCAGATATTTTGAAAATTCGATGCATTTTCGATTAACTCTGCTCAAAGTGGAAGGAAGATCTATTAAACTCAATTAATTAGTATGTTCGTTAACTTGTGGGTCTCTGCATGCGGCAACTTCCACGTGCCGAGACCCGAGGAATCGCTATTACTTACGATATGTCGATCGATACGGTGTAAGTACCGGCAAATTAATTGGTTGCTTAACTCGAGCTATATTTCAACGCATTGCGTCGTCCAATTAAAATTCATTTTATATCCTTGCATTGTATTTTTAAAATAACTGTCGTTAAAGTTTAAATATAAAAATAATAAGTGTTAAACGTAAGAATTGTTTAAGTAATAAATAAATCGTTAAGTCAATTTTAAGAGATTTATTTACAATTTAGAAAGATTTATTTCGAAATTAAAATAACGATTATCATAAATTCCAATTCGCCCGAAAATTCTCCCTCTTACGACGAGGCAAAAGGTGCTGCCACCTTGCGTCGATGAAAATTATTCGATCGTCGGTAGCGAAAGAATTCTAATTGCTTTTAAAAAAAGTTGTCGTGCCCGGATTTGGTTTGAACGTGTTATACTCGTATCGAAGGAATCTTTAATAAGCAATTCGGCGTGCAAGATTATCCAAAATAGGTAATGAAAAGAAAAATCTCTTCTATAAACGATATAATTCCGATAGACACTAAAAGTTTCTTAAGAATACATAGTAATTACTAGATTAATCAAATGGACGACCATCGAACCCACTGCAAAACTTAATAATCCATTATTCCCAACAATTACTAATAATTTTGAATATCATTTTACAACAAAAACAATATATTTTATACACGTATCCACTATACATACATAAACTCTTATTGTTCTTAAATCCGTAGAAAGAACTTGTGCGCGTGCAAACAGAGTCGAGGTTACAAAACTTTTCATGCTCTCCGCTCTAACAACGAGGCGCATTCATTCTCGAATTCAAAGAATCGCCCTCGTTCTTTGTAGTGGCAGGTCGTGCTCCCGTCAAATGAGCGAACGCGCCCATTCACGGCGGTTCTCATTGGCGACAACCTGTTGTAGCATTGGCGTAGTCAAACGGATTATAAGAACGCGTAAAGAAACAAACTTTTAAATTCTCTTTTTCCTCATTCGCACGTCGATCACCACCTTCCAATTTATTCTCACCACTATTCTACATAACACCTCACGACTGTTCGAATAATTAACAATTTTCGTATTACTAAATCACGTGACCGCTAAATCATAACCGATCGCTTCCTGAAACATCCAATACAAGCTGGTAATATCGACGTAGTCAATAGGGAGTTAAACGTTTCGAAGAACTTTCTCTCGCTTCTTAATATCCCTCTCTCTCTCCAGAAGATACATTCAACTGGAAGATGTTACCAACGAGATAAAAGCTGATAAAAATGTCTCCAACTTTGTCACGATGAAACGAACGGAGAAATGGACTAGTGAGAGACCACGAGAAAATAATAAAAAAGGTAGAAAAAGTAGAGAAGATATAAATATAAAAAGAAAGGAGAGAGAGAGAGAGACGTAGAGTAACTCGTATCGTCGACGCCATTGGTATCGGCGTTGGATGCTGCGCGAAGGAGCAATGGCGGCGTTCGCTTACCTGGCTGACCAACCGCATCCTTCCCCCTCCCACCTGAAACCCCGCTCGGCGACCCCTTCCATAGCCTCATCCTCACAGCTTTCCTCTTTAGCCTTTCTCCTCTCTCTCTCTCTCTCTGTTTCTTATATCTATCTCTGTTTCTTTCTTTCCCTCTCTTTCTCGCTCACTCTTTCGTGGTACGAGCTATCGTCACGTTCCTCGGGGCTATCCGACGAACCTGTTGCCCGTTCTCTCTCCCTGTTCGCCGGCAGTGTCGTGTCGGCCTTAACGGCCAAGCTACGCCGGGTCCATCGCAGGTGCTAGAAGAGAAGAAGAAATATTTTTTCTCTTCCTACGTGTCCTCGAGACAGAAAAGATTACGCCAGTGTTAGTTTGTGCCTTTATTTTTCTGTTTGTTTGTTTATTTTTTTTCCTTCATAATCTTCTCTTTCGTTGGAACGTTGTTCATTTCTACGGGTTTATGTGCGCGTTTTGGAAGAGTCTAGTGAAATTCTAGTTATTTTTTGTATTGTTATTTCTTCTTGGACGTGCGAATGTTGGATACGTAATATGCGAAATGCAATGTAAAGTGTGAGAAAAGTTTTGGTGGTGTCGAGAACGTGTCGAGACTGGTATTCTTCCTTCTCTCTTTTTCTTTGGATGGTTCTTCCTTTCGGTCGTGCGAGCACGAAAGAAACAAGGTGAGTCACCGAAATACGTGTGAATTCTTGCGTGTTCCCCTTTTCTGGATGTTTCTTGATTTGACTTTTTTTTTCTTTCTATTTTATTCATTCCTTCTTATTCTAAGCCGACAGAATTTTAATGAAGACGAACGGTCCTATTCTTTGCACCTGGTGCCTCGTTCGTTTTAAGCTCGTTGAACATTCGTAGTTTTAAGAGTGAAAGCTTCGTCTTTCTTTTAACCTCATCGTTTCGATCTTTCATAAAAGAAATATATATACATGAAGATTTGATCAGTTGAATTCTATTGTCACTCTTCATTAATATTTTTTAACCTAGGCGTGAGGTAGACCGTTAAAAATCACATAATTCAGTTCAAGGTCTCGTTCTCCGAGCGATGGACATTGTAGACTTTCTCGGGAGCCATTTTTTAAGAATTCGAATTACGTAACGGTCTCCAGCGGGAATACTTTGTAAGGAAAGCGTGAAAAGCGGGTTTTATAAAGATTTCCTTTTTTTATTTTACACCACAAAGCTTTTTCTTGGATAATGAGGACTCTTGATACGAAAGGCAAAGACTCTTTTGCTTTAAGAGTCTTGCGAGTAGCGGGTCTCAAGCTAATTTCGCTGATTCGTTTTTGCAAGGTAGAGGTTCCGATTACGCACGCAAAGCGAGAAAAGGGTGAAGGAGAGAGGAAAATCAAGAGAGAGAGAGAGAAGGTTAAGAAGACTGTGGTGAAGAAGAAAAAGGAGAGAGAGAGAAGGAGAATGGAAGATGCCGCGTCCCGTGATGCTGCCGCTGCTGCTCCAGCACGGAGAAGCTGAGACCGTAGCAAAGGTGAGTGCCCGCTCTCTCCTCCATGGAATGTTGCGTTGCCTCTCGTCTTCGGAAAAGAATGGCACTGATTACCACTTTAAACGATTCCCAAAGCTATCCGTGAATATCATTTTTCTGTTTCTTCTACTTGTATTCTTCTTTTTACGAGGTATTCTTATAGATAGAGTTGAAACTTGGTTAGGAAACTCAAATGTGATCCTTGGGTATGGTTAATTCTTGTGTCTTACTGATCACGATATGATACCCAAACATCCTAGATTAGACTATAGAGTCATTACTAATTGATACATAGTATTGGATTGGATTTTCATCTTTGTATTGGGTCGTCAAGGATGAAATTTGTAAGTTATCAACCAATTTTGCCTTCTTTTTTTACAAATTTCATCCTTGAGGTCCCTATACTTTCACGAAGATGCAACAGTGAAGTCGCAACGTAGGTCTAGAACTCGATCGTTTCGGTAGTTAAAAGCTGATATACCGACATAAAGTTATAACTTGGTATAAGTTAATAATTTCATATAACTTGTCCCTGGGGTTTGACTTTCGTCTTTGTATCTTTACGAAGGTGCAATGACGAGGTCACAACTTGTGCGTGTACCACTATGTGGATGAAACCCAATATTCACTTGGGATTCAATTATATGAGATAGAAAACTTGGAAACTAAGCTCATCAAGATCAATATTCGATAGAAATTTATTATTAATCATCAGGCTTATCAATTTGTTCATTAATAACGCTAAACTTAATAAGAATCACCGATTATCGTAAACTCATCGACGGTATCGCAATTTATTGATCGGATTATGTCCCATAAAAAAAATATAGCAATTATTTGGCGAGATACTTAACCTCTGGGGCAATAATTGCTCGCAAACGAGGCAGAGAATTATCTTGGAAAAAAAAACTAAACAAAGTTTAGCCGTAATCAAATTCCTATAATCAAATCGACGTTACGAGCAGCTCTCGTATTTCCTGGATTGTTAATCTGTTCTCGAAGCGGAGTCTCATCTTCTGGAAAATGATCGTAAGGATGAAGAACATAGCTTGGGTAGGCAGACTCGATGTCCCCCAGTGGTTCTCAATATACTTACTTGGAATCTGTTCATATGTCTGGTATACAGCTGCAAAGTCAGACAAGTCACCGTCTCCGTTTCACTTTGATGTTGTGACCACGCTGCATTCCTCTCTCTACCACCATTCCCGTTTGCTCGTTCCTTCGCGACAAGGAGAAGCTGGTGGTAGAAGAGAAGGGGATGAGTGGTATATGCACTTGCATACGTCGAAATACCATAATACCGTGAGATAACATCCCCGTGAAGATCCATTTCGATTTAACCTCTTAACCGAGTCATCTCTCGATCAAAAACGTATCTCGCAACATGGAATTATTAAAAAACTTGGATCGTGGGAATAGAAAATTTTTGTGCTATACAAGGTGTCCCAAATAAACTATCCCAGCCGAAAACTACAGGTGCACGATATGGACTTGAGCCAAAAAGTCTAATAAACTTTTACGAAATTCGGCTTAGTTAATGAGTTATTAATTAACAAAGATCGGCCAATCACTAATCTGCTAATCTTTGTTCATTAATAACTCGTTAACTGAACCGAATTTCGTAAAAGTTTATTATACTTTTCTGCTCAAGTCCATATCGTGCACCTGTAGTTTTCGACTGGAATAGTTTATGTGGGCCACCCTGTATAATCAGTTTATGACGTTTCATAATTTCTGTAAAAAAGTTAGTCATTAACTTTGATCAGGCTTCTAGAGTTGGACTTTGTTACGACTGGTCACGTTTGTTTCAGAGATTTTCAGATAATAAAATAACAGTTTGGTGAAGTTTATCGAATTATTAGCTACCACGTTGAATCTTAGTTACGTCAAGTACTCTCTCGAGAAGTTCATTTTTCCGATTCAGTTGACAAATCCTACTCCATATCGATTGGTCTTTCTTTCTCTTCGCTTCACTTTTCTCATTCGATCCGAAGAAAAGGTCGGAGTCTTCGAAAAAGATTCGAGAGAGATCATTCTTGACAACGAGCACCGAATACGTTTCGAGTCGTTCCGATAGCAGATCGATGTCTCACTTCGACACAAACATCAAATACTCGAGGTCGAATTTCTCACGATCTTATTTTTTTTGTCAACATTCGTGGTTTTATTACACCATTCATGATAAAAGTAGCATAATTCGTATTGTAAAATTACCATTTTCAAAATGAAAGAAAAATCTGAATTCAATATTTTCAAAAATGTCTCCGATCGTTATTAAAGAGTAAATCGACTCGAGATGAAATAAGCGATAAATTTCATTTCCCTCGATCTTGAACTCAGTAGCCTCTTTTATAATCACCTGCACATTTCACGGGTAAAATTGTTTCAGATAACGACGAAAAGTCTGTAAAGGTGAAAGAGAGGTGAGATCCTCTTGTCTTTTCATTAACTCCTGAAATTATAGGAAGGAGATTATTGTCGCTACGCGAACTCATCGTTGTACGTACCACTACTATCTTGGCGTATAACGAAGGAATCTAGGAGGAGGGCAACAAACAATTATTTCGTCTCGTCTTTCCTTCCTTCCTTCCTTTCGCCAAGCTCCTCCTTACGTTATTGTTCCTCCTACAGATATTAGGAAACGTTACGTAGAGCTCGTTTCTTCGTTCCAAGCGGATAAAACGAGAGCTAAATCTAAGAGGTAAGGTAAAGGCAGTAGCGCTTTTACTAGAGCTAGTAGTAGCACGGACGTTAAAGAGAACGGGAGAGAGAAGGATAGAAGTGGGTTTGCTCAACGTAACATTTTTCTGCTACCTTTTCCCGTTCCTTTCGGTAAGTCGACTTTTGTGGAATGAGAAGCTAGCATATACGTATAATCGTCTTGAGTGCTCGACGAAATTTCCAGATTTTCGATGCAAGAGAAAAGACAAGGATTTCCTAGATATCGAAGGTTATTGTTCATCGACGTATTCTTCCTTGTAAAAGGAAATCATATCTGCTAGAAAATCCTGATGTATCATGATTTTTGCGAAAATGGTCACCACCGCCGATTTCAATGTTTAATGGCTCATTTTAAAGATAAAATCATGCAGAATAATGTTCCGTTGTCCGTTTTTCGATATCGCTAAGCAATGATGAGAAATTAATCTTTTAAGTGTCGAAGTATGGGTCATTTTCAAGCTTTAAACTGCTGTAACTTTTTAACCAGTCATCCTATCGAAACGCGACTTGCATATTCGTAAATTAGAGACATTTCTCTTTCGGACGAGTATTTGATCGGGCAAATTCGAGATGCATCGATTTTTTGACAAAAATCCTGATATATGCATCAAGATTTAGAAAGAAGAAAGCATGCAGAATATTGTCCCGTTGTCCGTTTTTCGATATCGTTACGCAATGATGAGAAATTAATCTTTTAAGTGTCGGAGTATGGGTCGTTTTGAAGCTTAAAACTGCTGTATCTTTCCAACCATCCATCCTATCGAAACGCGACTTGCATATTCGTAAAGAAGAGACTCTCCCCTTTCGAACGAGTATTTGATCGGGCAAATTCGAGATACTTCGATTTTTGACAAAAATCCTGACCTATGCATCATGATTTTTGCCAAAATGGTCACCACCGCCGATTTCAATGTTTAATGGCTCATTTTAAAGATAAAAGCATGCAGAATAATGTTCCGTTGTCCGTTTTTCGATATCGTTAAGCAATGATGAGAAATTAATCTTTTAAGTGTCGGAGTATGGGTCTTTTTCAAGCTTTAAACTGCTGTAACTTTTTAACCATCCATCCTATCGAAACGCGACTTGCATATTCGTAAAGAAGAGACTTTCCTCTTTCGAACGAGTATTTGATCGGGCAAATTCGAGATGCATCGATTTTTTGACAAAAATCATGATGTATGAATCAAGATTTAGAAAGAAGAAAGCATGCAGAATACTGTCCCGGTGTCCGTTTTTCGATATCGTTGCGGAGTGTCGAAAAATAAATTTTTTAAGTGTCGGAGTATGGGTCGTTTTCAAGAGAAAAATTGCTCTGGTTGTAGGTTTAGTGTTAACGTTGGAGCTGATTTTGCATTTTGACTTATATCCAATAAATAATATCGAAATATAGATAGGTTCAAAATTTCTAATAAATCAGAAATAAAATAGGGTCGTTCAATTAGCTTTTACACAGATCGAGTAAATAATGTTGAAATATCATTAGCCAGGTTCAAGATCAATAAAGCACCAAGAATAAAGTATATGCTTCATCGAATTTAATCGTAATTACTGATCCATTAAACGTCCTTGTCATTCATCGTTAGTTCCATTCTCGAACACGTACAGAAATTCATTCGAGAAATATTAACGCGTACATATTGTCCGTCTTTGCCGATATTACGTCGGCCGGATGGCAGGTTGAACACGTTGCATAGCACAGGAGTGATGCATCGGTAGCAATATTCGGCTGTTCAGGTGAAATACGTAAGTTTGTTGGTCGTGTCGAGCCTCACTCGCCTACACGTTGAACGTTCAATATCCCAAACCTAACTGATTTACGATACTGGCATGTTGCGCTCACGTGATCATTCGAACGCACCAAGGCTTACGTATTTTGTCTTTCGTAATTAACCATTTTTTGATGGATTCTGTTTTTTAAATACACTGCTTTTGAAAAGTATTACAGACGATTACCTTTGAAACTATTCGAGATAACCAACGATTCTTATGGACTTTTATGTTTCATATACCTAAATAGTTTAAAAAACACATTATCCACCCGATGGTACCAAATTATTGTATTGTCATCCTGATTATATATACTTGCAAAGTTCCAAATCGATACGATAATTAGAAGTAGGTTAAAATAGTTGGTTACAAGTGAAGTTAATATAAGCATGTTAAAAACTTTATTCATTTTATCGTTTAAATGGTTGAATAGATCGAGATGAAATTTATAAAAGGAAAATGATTCGTTCCTCCTTCTCTTTTTAAGAGCGACGAGTATTTCCAAAATTACAAAATTCATAAAAAATTCTTTACGCGAGCAAACAACCGAAACTTTTTAGGGGAAACGTAAAACAACGAAGCTTTTTCACCGAGGTCTAGGGGGAGGAGCCTCTGGACGGCTCGGAGGGCTCGTTATTTTTTGGCATACTTTGTTATTTTTTACAACTATTTTGTAAGAGATTCGGAACGAGAGGGCAAATATAAAATTTCATGTATGTATGAAAATGTATGCCTGTGTCGATGTATTCAATTTGTAAGATGCTATCTGCCAAAGTAAGAGATAAAGAACAAGTGGTTCCCCAAACGTTTTATATAATCATACCACGCGACTCTGTTGAACATCTATTGCATATTCGGCTCAAGATATTACGTACGTCTCATATTCGACTCTATCTAGTTTAACCAACTCGGAGAAACTGGTGAACTGATCCAGGCATCGAAATCCTTTTTAGGTTAGTCCGATGTTGCAATAAATTCTTCCATTTAAAGGAAAAACGACCATTAATGGATAAAATACTCTTTCGACCGCAAGAATGTAACTGAATCATGATTATAAAAAGAATTTTCGAACCGCTAATACCGATCGAACTAATCAATATTAATCCACATCATTTTCATAAAAATTTTTAATTAAACGCCATTTCTTACCAGTCAAATCTAAGTTAAGTATTAAAACTTCCACCGAACCGTAGGCGTTATAAATTAATTACACAAAAAAAACCTTAAGAAAATGCTAAATTTGCTCTAATACGCGAGCACCTTTTATCGATATTAATCAATTATCACGGATCTGCCTCTATTTTTATCACTCCTATCAAGAGTAAACAATACTGAAAAATGGAACTTCATCGATATCGCTATCGCATTATATCATTTTGTCGTCGTGATAAAGAGAACATACATATAGATAATAATCGATTAAATATCGGTATTAAACGTTAAAAGAAAATAGTGATCGCGTTAATATCACGAAATCTAATAAAGTCTCTCTTTCTTCGATAGAAATTCATTAAATTTCCTCGACGAATCGAGTGAGACATGTAGGTCGCATAAGGGCGAGGCGCTTTACTAGCGAAACGGTGGCGTAGGGTGGGGGGAACGTTGTACTCGGCGCTCGACGTGTCACGTGACCGTGTTCTTCGGAGAGGGGAGGACAGTCGCGCGTTTTTGCGCCATTGTGCGGAAGTACGAGCGTTCGCAATCAGTTCCGCAGGAACTGTCGCGCCGTTCGGATGTCTTTCTCTTCGACTGTAATCTTCTATCTCTCTCAGTCATTCTCACATCATTTTTTTTTTTTTTTATTCGAATTATATGTCCAGTTTGCGTCGATCTTACCTCCTAAACTTTTACCCTTATCGCGAACGTTCCCCTTATCTTTCCCAGTGAGCTTCTATTTTAACGATCAAACTTTTACAACTCCGTAAAAAAGTATAAAGAAATTTGTTTTAAAGTTTAAACAAAAATCTAGATTATTTTATTAATCGTAAAAAAAAAAAGTCGAAGCGTGAAAAGCCGATAAAGATTAGAGAAACTAAGTTATTCGCAAAAAAATATTCGATCACGATTGAAAATTCGTTTTTCGGTCTGAAGGAAAGACGAAGGAGGAAACGATGTAACTCGGGCATATACCTACTACGTTCGTGAACTATTACGATAGCACTCTCGAGCGTCTGAAGTTGAGCTCGATTTTGCGAGCTCATGAATATTTAAGTAACTTCCGGTAGTTTGAGAGAGAAGGAAAAAAGAGAGAGAGAGAGAGAGAGATAGATAGGTCTCCTATCTTGTTTATTTATGCTCCTAAACGTCCTCGTAAAGGACTGTATATTCTTTTTTTTTTTTTATATAACCGTGTCCCAGAGGCTAACGAATGTTATTATTGAAAAGTTTCGTGGGTTAATCCTCGTACGTTTCTTCGTTCGCTACGTTCGTTTACTTCGTACGTTCGTCGATCGGTGAAAGTGAAAAATTTATCCACGCTTCGTGCGTACACGTGCGCGCTCTCGTGAGCAGCAGCGTGCCTCTCGTGTGTTCGCGGTAGCTTACGTGCTCCCTTTTACGTTTATGTGCGTGGATGCATGTCCTGTGTACGTATGCACGTAGGATAACACACGGTTGACTGGAAATTTATTACGTACCATCGATAAATCTATTACTTTGGTTGCGTTCGTCGATGTGCGGCCGGTAGATACGTCGTACGCATACGTGTGCTTTCGAAGCCGTGCCTGAATCCCGAGGTCGATCGACCGATCGACTCTTATCCTCTGGCACGCTGGATACCATCGAAGTTAGGTGAGTTTTTCGTCGAAATTTTACGATGCCACTGCGGTGATACGTAACACGTTTAAGTATCGGTGGCATACTGCCTGGCCTTACTCGAAACTATGAATAATAGTACGAGCTTTCGAGTTGGGAAATAAATATAAAGGAGATCTCTGTTTTATATATCGGATGGCGACGATGCGTACGACATCAGGATTTTTCGTGCGAGAATTATTCGTTTTTTTTTTTTAACAGGAATAGTACAATCTCGTTGTTTAACAATCACGATTATCTTTTGCGTCATTGGAGCGATAGAAATTTTTATTTTTCTTGTCTGATTCGGTTGGAAACATTTATTCGATGACGTGCTCGATAGATTGTTATTTTTAGAAAATATGATTTTATTGTGTAATGTAAAGAGTTAATAAGACATTGCTCATAGCATATAAGAAATTTTCATATTGGAAGGCTTTAATGGATTTAAGACGTTAAAGGGAAGAAAAACAAATCTTAGTGTTAAACAATTAACTTTCAATAAAATGTAACTTTTCTCTCAAGATTATACCGAGATTAAAATAACAGACAAATTGATATCGCTCCGATAACGCGGGAATAATCAGGAAGGCCAAGTGAATCTCAACTTACCCAAGTACAACATAAATTACGAGGATAGTGAATCACAAGGACTCGCAAACGAGTAAAACGAGCTCACGTTCGACCTAAGTACTCGTTTTAATACACCGGCATCAGCTTAAATACCAGTTTTATATGCAACCACGGTCACGGACCAGTTACTATATTATGGAGTAGCACAGAATCATCAACGAAGTTATCCATTCTCGCGTCTCTCATTCTTTTAAAGTATAATAAAAAAGAAAGAAACGATTCCCCGTAAGTTTCCCGTCATAAATAAACATCGATTTAGTCGTTCTCGGGTAGAGGTGGGGGAGGAGAATAGCCCCTGGCACTTTTCTTTCGAAATTAAAGCACTCTTTCGAGCATTTATGCACGGAAACGTAGATACGCCAGGGAAAAAGAGAGAAAGAGCTACTCGGCTTTTATCTACGAAAATCTCGCGTCGAGTGGTACTCGCGAGAAAATTAGATGCTTCGTGCTGGCACATAGTGGATGGTGATGTAGCGGCGAGCGCGTTCGTCGTTTCCTGAATGAAATCAATTCTCTCTATCCTTGTCCCATCCTCTTTCACTCTCGTTTCCTCTCTTTTTTATCTCGTGCGAAGGACACAAGTCTTTTTGAAATTCGTCCGGACGAGAGTTGACCTCCTTTTCTTAGCGTGACTTTTTTTTTTTTAACCGGTAGAAGGAAGCTGGGATTTTCGTTAGGATGTAAAGCGCTCGGAAAAATAAGATGGCGTTACGAGGAACAGGGAAAGAAGTGGGGGGAATGAATGGCCAGCTTGAAAAGGAGACTCAGGGTCGCGGTTATTTTAAAGCAAGGAAGCAAGTGCGCGGCTATCTCTCCCCCTCTTTTTTTTTTTTTTCCTTTTATTTCCATTCTTTTGCATTTCTTTTACTCGTCTTCCGCATTTTCTGGCTTCAGTGACGAGACTGCGACCCTTTTTTTATCCTTCTTGGCCGAGACGTCGGCTTTTAATCTTTTCCTCCTCCTTCCGTTTGTTGTCCTTCTTTTTTTTTTTTACTATCTGACTCCCTTTGTTCGTTGATTTTTTGCTCTCTCTCGTTCTATCCGTTTTTTTTTTTTATTCTACAGCCGTAATCAGAGATTGCACCGAACCCTTCTCCGAGGTTCCTCGCAATCTACGAATATCGTCGAATTAATTGCACGCGATTCGATTTTAATTCGAGCGTGCGGGAAGGTCAAATTGCTGCATCGTTTCGTTGAAATAAATGAATCTGGACGGAGAGAGTATCCCGCGAAAAGAAGAATAAGACTCGAGCTATCTTTTTCACGTTCGAACGGACGAACACTTGCTCTTTTTTCCGCGGGATCAAACGGCGAGATCTCTTTCCAATTTTATTATTTCTTTTTACTTACTGTCAGTGATTCTCATTTCTAACTTTTGTAATTTTCATTATAATTTTTTTTTTTCCTCCGAGTCGCAATCAGGAACTCCATCGGACGTCGAGGAAATTCTCAGAGTACGGGAACATCGTTCGATTAATTGCGAACGGATCCGATTTTAATTCGACCGATTCGCGAAGGTCGATTCACCGAGTAGGTACTATCTACCGTACGCGAAGCGAATTAAACAAATCTCGACGCATCGAACCGTTTATTGGCGGTACGATTAATTGCAGACGCGGTGCCATAATTAAACCAGGACGATGGGATTTCGAGATGGTAAGCAGAACGTTCTCGTATTTCGGTAAATGCGAAACAGGGTTTTATTTTGAAATATGTATGTATGTACGGGAGGAGAGTCCATATTGTACCGACGAACTAAATTTTACCATCTACGTTTTACACTTTTAAATGGTACTTTCGTTTCTTTAAATATTTCTTAGTGGTTTTATTTTAACCGTCAAATACACTTTTTTTTGTCTTTTTCTGTGATTCGATGTACATTTTGAAAGATAAGTCAAAATTCATGTCGATATTAAAGAATTATTTCAAATGTAAAATCCTCGTCAAGGTAATTCCATATATCGTTTTTTTCAGAAACGTTTAAGGCCATAGATAAATGTTGTAAAAGAAAAAAGATAGAATATTCCGTAATTTAAGATATAAGGACGTGTTTAAAGATTTATTTTCTGTAACTCTGTGATGAGTTTCGAAGAGATTCGTTAAAATATATAAATTCTTGTAGATCCAGATATATTATAATCCTTCTCTTGAATTATCAAGATGAAAAATAACATAGCACAGTTGCATGCTCATAATAAAAAGTTGTACGCTTTCTTCCTTCAGCGAATACTTTTGAAAGATTTTTATGTTCGACCGAAGGAAATAAAAAGTTTCGAAGTATATCCGATGCTCCATTTCGATATTAAAGGTTTTAAATTCACTTGGATTTTGTTATCTCGCGAAAACGAACTGTGGCATCATCGTTCATCGATCTCCCTTTTGCTCGACCGTGTACATACACATGTACATACATATATACATGTATACATAGGAAGATAGGTTGCGTATTACGTACGTCACGATTCGTAATGCTTTCGACTTGGCCGGTGCATAGGAATTCCTCTTCTCTCGAACGCGCTCTCGAAGCGCGCTTAATTTAATCGCGGATGAGAATTTCGAGAGCATCGAGCAATGCTCGATACTACACCCCATCTACTTGGCTGCTTCTTGCCATGCGTGATCTCGCGATTACTTGCAATTTCAAGTCCTTTCACGAACGTTTCGAAGAAGTACCTATCGAAATTAACAAAAATAATTATTCAAGCGATAGAATTTTTGTTACTTAGAAAATTTAGTTAATTGAGAAGTTCATTCAACGAACGAATCAGTCATCCATCCTAACGATCGCCGGATCCAATGACGACGAGAGTTTGACGCGCTCAATTCGAAATAATCAAGTGTTACCGAGCAGGTGGTAATAGTAGCTTCAGAATTAAGAGAATTACTGCTACGATGAAGTTGGTTAGGAATTAGTTTCGACAGAACGTGGGTATAGAATTTACCGATTTCAAACTTGGCTTGATTCTGCTTGAACTTTACTTGTTCTACCAGTTCGAGTGTTCTTCGGAAAGGGTGTACCGTTGGTCGTCTCGTGTTACATGTGCTACTGACAGAGAAGTAGAACTTAAAGAGTTATTACCAGGGTGATTAATTGTTGTAGTAAATTATCGTCTTTTTTAGACGGTCCTTTCATATTGGAAAACTTTTATATCGGTTTTACATTCATTTTATACGGTAAGTGGGACAATGCGAAAGTTGATTTTATTGTGGTTTAAAATGTATTAAAATTTAATCGCTCAATTTTTAATCGCGCTTTTACGCGAACGATCGTAAATATGTTTGTAATTCATTTATTTTTTTTATTTAATCAACGATAACAACAACTGCTCGAATAAGATTTAAATAACAGAAAAAATATTGTTTATTTTATTAATTTCCTTCGAAGAAGTGGATAAAAAATTTTTAATTTGAGTCGATAATCGATTCACGGATGATTTAGTAACGTCTAACTATTTTCACGCACTCACGAGCACATAGAAAATACGCGTAATCCTCGGTCTATAATATTTTCAGAATGACTCACCGTCGCTATTATTATTACGTCTCGCGTTCTATCGGGTGAAAGTCTTTTTCACGATCCCCCGTCTCGGTCGAAGCATTTAATCTTACGCTTTACTTGCCCGTATTTGCTCGTATACTGCTATAAAATCACGTCTTTCGTTTCCTTTTTCGCGATTGGACACCCGTTACATTCTAGTGGTACCTACAATACCGCGATGGTCGAAAGGAAAAGAGTTTTAATAGAATTACTAGCCGAGAAAAACGTGACCATTTGTAACGCGATTAACTTTTTAACGAGCTCTTGAAATATTTACAATTTACTTGTACCGTCAGCAAATCGTTAAATAGTTCAGTGAATTCTTTTTTTTTAATCTCCCTCAACATTTTTCACAATTTCATTATTTCCCCAAGCTGTAAGTGGATAAAAAAGAGGCAGACCGAGCGGATAGACGATCCGATTATCTCGTGTAGAAACACAACGACTGTTTCTCTAGTTATTTTTACGGGTAATTCAAAGTTTGGTTAGATTACACCCGCTTTTTGCGAATCGAAGAATTTCTAAGTTTAAATAAAAACTTTGGCATAAACTTTAACGTCTTTTTCAGAATCTTTATCATTCGATTAATCGATAATGATTCTTTGAATTCTAATCATTCGTTAATTCTTCTTTTTCTACGATAATATTAAAAAAGTAATATTTATAGGGGTATTTTTGCACATAGGTTGAATAATGACAATTTAAACGTTATTTTTTTTAACATATTCTAAATATAATTATTTTTATGTAAAAATTATTGTATGAAAAACAAAGTAGGTTCGTTCATGGGTGAAAAATACATTGCATCGTTCAGAGAGCTAAACCAAGGACCAACTGCGAAACATCTTGTTGTTAAAGAAAAAGACACCGATAGTTCACCTCGCGTGTTTCTCGAGCCGGAGGAAGAGTCCTGATAATGGATCGTCCCATTACTCTTGCGTTTTACGAGATCTTCGGACACGTTTCTGGAAAATCTTCGTTATCAGCGCATTCTGATTTTAAATATGCTACCTCTCGATCTCCATTCTTATTCCATGGAAAAAGAGGGGGAAAATAGGTACCTACTAGATGGTTGTCTCGCGTGCCCGTGAAAAATCACGCATAAATTTCAGTTAAAGTACGACACGTCCTGAAAGTATCTACGTAGGTCCACGTTCCATCTCTCTCTCGTGTTACATGTATGTAGTAAAGTGTAAATAAATAAAAGTGAGTCCCTAGAGAAGGTAAGAGAAAGAAAGACAAAGCTGATTCTCTTGGTACATTGTCAATGCGCACGGTCGATACACGTTTCAGACTTTCCTTCTCTCCTTCGTCCAGCTTTTCCGTGCTTTACGTAGGAGACAGAAGGAAATAGAGATAGACACAACGTGGACTGTTATTTCTAGGTTTACGAGCGCTTGCCAGGACACCACTCGTAGCGGTTTTCTCGCGATACGTGACTGAATCCAGGATTCGTCTCCTTTTCGTTCCTCGTAGTCATTTTCTTTCTTTTTCCATCTCTTTCTCACGGAGAACTTCATGGCCGGAAATAACCGACGAAAGAGAAGCAAGAATGGATGAAAGGACGGAAGGAAGATACGTTTATTGCGTCTCCGTGCGTGCGCGAGAGCGCAAACAAGCGCATTTATCCGAACTGGTTGAGACGTTCTTGAGCGGAAAATCCACGTCCTTCTTTTTTCTTTCCGGTCATTCAAGTTTCGATAGGGAGATCGAATTGTTGCTGGTATTCTTGGTATTTTAGATAAACGTTGCTATAATCTTGAGTCGATTAAAATTTAGATTTTTTTTTTAATAAGTTCATTAGAGAAAGAACTAATGGTCCATTTTTTAAATAATTACTTTTTTATTAATATTTTTTGTCAGAATTAACAAATAGATAAGATTATTAAATCTAGTCATTTTTTGAAAGAACAAGTCACCATATTTTCTTTTCTACTTCGTTTTCTTCTCTACACATTTATTAAGAAAATACATAGGTATTATATTTAAATAAATAACGAAAATCCTTGGCTATAATCTTATCTAACATCAAAAAAGTTAGGTTACCGAAAAATACATTTACGGTGACGGCCATATTGCTTTACGAGGTAGCCATGTCTTCTTTTTTTTCACGAAGACTATCGTTCCACCAGCACGAGCATTAAACAATACCCTGCTGACGTTCATAAAAAATGATAGTAGCTCGATATCGGGCCGTTCCTAGATTCCTTCGAAGCGCTCGATCGATTATTTTTCTTTTTGTACGAGTTAACGGTACGCGGAGTGAAACGAGGTGCAGGAGAAGCGAGCAAGCCGAGCACGTCGGTTGGCAGGGATCGAGCTCATTGTCAGAGAAACTTTCGCGCTTTCTGTGCCTACGCATACTTCGCATACTTACGTTTGTTCGTGTTACGTTGGGATACATTTTCCTTTGTTATTGATGGTTTCTAGATATAAGACGTTGTTTATTTTCTTTCTAACAAAAAATTCCAACCGATATAGGTAATATGCTCGTAATTATGAAATTGGTCTGAGTCAACAATCTAAAAGAAACGAATTAGCAAGAAACGAATAGAACAAGAAATATGACTTGGGTTACTTTCATAGTCATTGGCACGATTGAAGAGTCCAGGAGTAAAACCACTTTTCTTCATAATGATTGATATTGAGAAAAACTAAATTAGGACTAATTAGTATAGTAAAACTATTTATGCTGATAGTATTTTTTGAAAGCCACAAGATGATACCTTTATCTCATTTTCGAAAAAAAGTAGACTAAAGTGGTTTTACCCCAGGACCCTTCAATTATGTGTTCCAAAGATTTGTAAATAATTCTTGTATCACGTGGATAATTATTTTTCCTTTGTCTTTCCTTTTTTCCTAATATTAGTGAACATTAGGTAATATTTTCAATGGCAAAAAATCGATGCAACTTTATAGAACAAAAACTTATTTGACATTCTCAATTTATTTTTTACAAACAACTTTTTTTTATCGTGTTTACTACTTATTACAGCATATTCTGCCTAATCTCTCACGTTTCTATTTCCAAGGAATCACGCATGCATAATATGCGGAAGTACTATTTTTTTTTCGTATCGACCAGCAGCAATAATAAAGTTTCTCCGTTGAAACGTAGTTTCGTAGTTTGGCCGTGTGTAACAATCGATACCGTCCTTTATTGCTCACGAACATGGATAAGAAGGGTTTACAAATACCGGTCGCGTTCGCGATTCGTCTCTATTCGTGCGAAATATTTATTTCGAGCAAACGTTTACAAAAGTATCGAGGTGTACGGAATGCGATTTCATATTTTGTGGGTAACATTGATAATGCTCGGATCGATCTTATCCTCTCGAGAGACAGGAAACGCTATGGCCATGCCACTTGCCGAGGCTCGTCGAGTGTTCTACATTATTTTGCATCCCCGTAAGAAAATGAAGAGAATTCGCTTTTTCAAACCAAGGAGAGCTATCGTTCGTCACATTTACTGGTTTTCTTAACAATGGAAGAATCACTTCGCGAACGATGTAACAGTTATGGACGAACAAATCATACATGGACCATTATCACCGGTATATTTCTTCTTATTAGCGATACTCCACGAAAATGGGTATTTAAAAGTGTGATAAATAATTTAAAATGAAAAAAAAGTAAAACTAAATAAAATACAAGTCATAAGTTCATAAGTTCGTTTTAATAATAAATGGTGCCGACGCCAAGAAATTTGGTACTTGAATTTCTAAATAAAAACTATAAAGAAACTATATCGCTAGTTATTCAGAATAACTTAACCGAATAATTGACACACCAATTACATATCTACAGTTACTACTATTTTCTACATCGAGTAATTATATTTATAATAAACAGGATGTAACATTACGTCGCTGTTATCCACAGACCCGAATAAAATATTACACAAGCGTAGCCGTAATGATGATGCAATTACCGTGTCGCACGAATTTTACGACTAAAGTACTTACCTTCATACGCGAAGAGTCTGACTTTGTAGAACTCCGAAGTGGGGAATTTTTCGTGGAAAACTGGAAAAGGGAGAGAGAGAAACGCGTCTTAGGTTTTTTACCGGGATTATCCTAGATTATTACTCGGTATATGAATGTGCACGAGTCCGTGTAGGTACGGGAGGAAGGCAACGTCTTACCTTGACCCAGCACTTCCGGCTTTCGCCTCACACAACTGGCTTTGCGTAAGCGGCTTGCAGCGATGCGTTTTCTGTTTCTCTCTCTCTCTTGCTCGTCAGGTGCACGTACACAAATAAAGACGTACGTATATTCGCCTATCCACGTATGTCTTCCACGTACAGTAGACTTTTATAGTCGACCGGTAGAATTATATCGTTAGAGCGTTCTCGCTCGTCGAGACGGATCAGTCAGTGATTTCTCGTGAATGAAAGTGAGAAAGCGAGACTTCTAGCGTAACACCTTCTTAACCATTGTTAAATTCACGTTCTAATGTGGAGCACGATAAATAATAACGAGAACGTAACTTTCGTCGCAAGCTTTTCCTACAAATTCCGATCCCAAAGGAGTAAAACATTGTTTGTTTCGTGTGCATACTTTTTTTTTAATAATTAAATATTAAGCAAATAAAAAGTTAGTTAATCCTATCTGCGAAAGTTTAGTTAGTTTAATTTTAAGCGTAAAGTTACTTTTGATAAATTGTTCTATTAATAAAATTTATGTGATCAGCTGATTATTATCCACACTTTTATTGACGAAATCAAAAGTTATTTAAACTTATCTATGGAATTTTAGTAATTTAATTTGAAGGCACATTTTTAATTAATTTGACAAATAGTAATTAGATGAATCGAAGGTTGTGATAGTATCTATTAATAAAATTGGTGAGCTAATGATGGAACATCATTTTGAATTGTTTCACGAAAATTTGATAAGCAATTATGTTTAACTAAAATTTGCACGACCAATCGCTACGTTCGATATCCCGTTATCGATAGAATAATTGTTACATTGATTTCCTCATCGAAGTAGACGTAACTTCGTTATACCGGTCAATACGCATCGCGTTTATGTTTTGTAGGCCGTAAAAACCTTATTACGAAGTTGCAAATTTCATCGTTTCATACAAGCAATAACTTCGTAACGTTACAGATTCGTCGTCGAGCGATGTATCCCGTGCTTCAATCTGGTTTGATACATGAAACAGCTGTGAATTTCCGGTCGGATATTTATTAATTTCCGGCTTCCACATACCAACCCCTCGTTCGTTTCGCCGTGATAATTAAATCTGGCAAATGTGCCCGCGTCTCGCGATTTCTAATTTTACCGATAGGGTTCGTACAAAAATAACGCTGTTTCGTTTATTTCCATTATTGCGAATAAATTGGTTGACAAATTATATAGGTGATCCGATTACGAAAAAATGGAAACTTCGGAGGTTGTTACGCGACGAAGTTTGTTAAGCTTTACGATATTTTTTTTTTTCTGTCATTTGTTGGCATTAAAAAGGATTTGTCAAATTTTGAAATTCTTTTATCGAGGGTATGATGTAATATTTTTAATGTGACACTTTTAACAGTGTAACAGTATTTCTGTAGTATCATATGATGATACTTGTATCGTGCACCAAGTGAGAACCTTTTACTTACAATTATTAAAATTTATTATAAAGAATACTATATAAAATATATTACATAAACGTTGTTATATTAAAATTACCAAAGTATCTAGACGTTGAAAAAGTTTGTAAAAGAATCATTTTCATTTCGTTCACCCCGTATTATCGGCTTACATCGCGATAAGGCTCATACGCGAATCAGACGCTTTCCCTTTTTCCAATCTCCGTCATAGAGCAGCAACGATGGCCACGAAAAGAATCGAGCAATTTGTCTGCAGGATTTGTTCGACGAACCATAAATCGCGTGTCATTTTACCGACGATCGTACGATTTCCAAGTGCAACCGTAAGGTTTCACGAGAGACGTCATACGCGTGGAAACCTTGCGTTGGCGTGGTTGAAAAAATGTGAATCGACGAGTCGCAAGATGGTACGATCGAAAACTCTCTTCGTGATCTGGCAGATTTCAAAATTGTGCTGTCACCGGAGAAAGGAAGAAAACGATGCGAAAGAGTGAAAAGGATTCCGTTTTCTACGGAAAAAGATATAACAACGAGAGACGTTAAAAGTAAAAGAAATATTCGCGCAGAAGTCTCTCGTAAATTTTCGTACGCGAGACTGGGATAAATAAATAGCACGATGGGACAATAAACTACGATTAGCGAAAGGAGTTACCTAACGTTCTTTACCTTTTATATAAAACTAGGACGCTTCGTGTCCCTTTGAATTTGATTTTCCCGCCATTTCTCTCTCTCACCCTCGACACGTTTTTCCACGCGTTTCGCTTGTTTTTCGCCGACAGTGATTTATTTTCTCTGTCTCTTGAACGGACGATATTAGCGATCCGCCGACATTGCTCGATGATAAATAATGTTATTTAAAATGTTGTAAAGACAGTTGTGACTTGTAAAAAAGATATTTCTTCCATCTAAGTAATTTTACACCTCTTTATAAAGTAAATACATATTAGCAAGTCTTTTAAACTCACTTCAGAATTTATATTAACCATTAAAATATAATTTAATTATTTAAACATGAGGATGGCTGGTTCGAAAGATTCAGCAGTTTTAAGCTTGAAAATGGCCCATACTCCGACACTTAAAATATTAATTTCTCATCAATGCGTAACGATATCGAAAAACGGACAACGGGACAATATTCTGCATGCTTTCTTCTTTCTAAATCTTAATTCATACATCATGATTTTTGTCAAAAAATCGATGCATCTCGAATTTGCCCGATCAAATACTCGTTCGAAAGAGGAATGTCTCTTCTTTACGAATATGCAAGTCTCGTTTCGATAGGATGGCTGGTTGGAAAGATACAGCAGTTTGAAGCTTGAAAAAGACCCATACTCCGACACTTAAAAGATTAATTTCTCATCACTCCGCAACGATATCGAAAAACGGACAACGGAACATTATTCTCCATGCTTTTATCTTTAAAATGAGCTATTAAACATTGAAATCGGCGGTGGTGACCATTTTCGCAAAAATCATGATGCATAGGTCAGGATTTTTGTCAAAAATCGAAGTATCTCGAATTTGCCCGATCAAATACTCGTTCGAAAGAGGAGAGTCTCTTCTTTACGAATATGCAAGTCGCGTTTCGATAGGATGGATGGTTGGAAAGATACAGCAGTTTTAAGCTTCAAAACGACCCATACTCCGACACTTAAAATATTAATTTCTCATCATTGCGTAACGATATCGAAAAACGGACAACGGGACAATATTCTGCATGCTTTCTTCTTTCTAAATCTTGATGCATATATCAGGATTTTTGTCAAAAAATCGATGCATCTTGAATTTGCCCGATCAAATAATCGTTCGAAAGAGGAAAGTCTCTAATTTACGAATATGCAAGTCGCGTTTCGATAGGATGACTGGTTAAAAAGTTACAGCAGTTTAAAGCTTGAAAATGACCCATACTTCGACACTTAAAAGATTAATTTCTCATCACTCCGCAACGATATCGAAAAACGGACAACGGAACATTATTCTCCATGCTTTCCTCTTTAAAATGAGCCATTAAACATTGAAATCGGCGGGTACCCCGCAGCGGAGCACGTTGTCCCAAAAAACTAGTTTGCTTGAAATTGAAAAAAAAAACGTGTTAAATCTTCTCAATGCAAGCGGAAATATTTCTATGTATTGCTAAGAAGTTGAACTTTATGATGGTCACCAAAAAATTCGAAAATATGAGCTACAGAAACCTGTAGAAACAAAAAACCTAAAATTGGGACTAGCCCCGGTCTCCCCTATACACCATCATAAGCTATTAGAAGATATAAAATACCATAGGTTATCGCGCATCACGCGAGTGGAAAGTTGAAGTGTCGCATTGAAGAAGATAACCGTGTGAAACCGATGGAAATAACAAATCTCAGGGTGGTCTCGCGAGAAATGTTGGCCATAGCAATAGTGGGTGGGTATAGGTCGTAGCACCGTTGTTTGATCCCCGAAGGTAAAGCACGCGATATCGCGAAAAATTGAAGACGTATCTCGCATAGCAATAGGTTTCTTTGCGAGCTATGTTCCGTTCTTCTCTCTCTTTTTCTTTTCTACTCTCGGTGTATCCGAGAGAGCTTTCGCGTTTCCGTGTCAGCGACCGAGAGACGCGATCTCTCGAAGGGTTTTCAAGGCACGTTGATCTCGATCCCCGATAGCTATCTACTCTGGCGAAACGCGAGGATCGAATCCCCATCAGTGTTTCCCATTCGAATGGAAAAATCGGCGGGAAATTCGAATGAACGGGTAGAAGAATGCCGCGAAATTCGAATGAACTTTTCGATATTCTACAAAGTATCGCAAATTCCGTCAAAAATACTCTTTTCATATTTCATAGGAACTTCTGGAAGATAAATAAAGGGAATGCTTAAAGAATATGAAAGATTGTTGGGAAATTTGTGAGAACTCGACGGGAAGAAGAATGCTACGAAATCTCCGATATTTTTTGAATTACCTTTTTAATACTTGTTATCGACACGAAGTAGAAGGGAGGAAGAAGAGAATGAAAAAAAGGGAAACGCTTGGGAAATGCGTGTGAAAAATCGAATCTATTTTATATTACGATATATAAGCTTCTGCTTTTCGATGGATTTGATGAATGACCGAGGACCGAGTCTTTTTTTTTAACTCTTAAGAGAAGGAAGGAAAGCAGAGGAAAACCGAGAAAGAGAGAGAGAGGATTGTGAAAAATACGATTCTCCCTGGAGTGAATCGAGTGGGTAGAAAAATTCCCGCGTCTGCCACGGAGACCCGGTACGAAATAAATTGTCGTCTGGAGACAATTTCACGTGCCGGAGCGCGGAACTTTCTGCCACAATGGTGAGTACTTTCGACCCCGAACAAGTTTACGACGACAAGTTTCTTCGGTACGGGGAACCAGATGCGGCTGCTTGAAACTGCCTGTAGAAACGCCAAGCGCTATATAACGAGCGCCATACGAGAGCTCCTTATGCAAACACCGTTTCATTCACTTGCCCCGATGAATTTCGTTTCTCTTGTTTTTTTTTTCCTTTTGGTAAAAGAGGACGAAAAGTCTTGAGACTTATCGTTGAATATTCTTTCACGTGTTTGTATTGAACGAACAGATGAACTTTATTGGAGTTACGGAAAGTAGGTACAGTACTCGAGGATCATTTTATTCGTTTTTTTCTAAGACTTGAGTTTTTTATCCGTTCACTTTTATAGAAGTTGGTAAGGTTCAATTAAGAATGTCTGATTCAGTTCACTGTAAAATAAAGTACAGGGGTGCCGTGTCAAGATTTTATAATGATGTTTCGTAAGTAAAGATAAAGTAGTACCTATGAAGTAAAGTGATCCATTTATTATTTTTGTTTGTAATATTATTCGAAAGAACTAATCGATAATATTTTGAAACGTTCCACAAAATTAATTTAGAAAATAATCTTTAAGTTGGATTTAAATAATTTTTGTTCAATTTACTAGTCGGTTATTAAATAGAAACAACCCATTGAGTAAAACTGTTAAATTATTGTCAGTGGTATAAATTCTTTTTAAAAAGTACGATAAGAATTACGTAACGATTTATTACATAAGCCACGCGTATATTACAAATGTAGATTACCATGTGATACAAATTGAGATTAGTCACGGGAGGGAACAGGACGTGAAAGGAATAAAAAACGAAGAAAGGGAAGAAAAGAAGTCCGATAAGGACTCGTTAACGCGAGTTCTGTGTTACTTTCTTAGCGATCTCGGTAGTCCCCTCCCCCGTCCTACTCTTTCTCCCGATTGATTCCCTAAAGAAGGACCGGGACATTCTCCAGACAATAGGGTCGCCTCCAGCGACACTTGGAAACTTGCTTGCCAACTGTGTTCTCCAAGTGAGCTTGCTCACGATATTCTGTGCATTCTCACGGTCCAGTCGGCCGACACGTGGCGCGAATATTTTCTAGGAGGCTTTACCATTCCTCCACGAGAATCTTAAACACGTTTTCTGTCAGACATGTGCGTGACACACTTGGCTCGCTTGCTCGCATTGACTCTCGACGTTTTGCAACGATCGCTCGTTCGATCTTCTTTTCCAATCCCTCTTGCGAACGCATACTTTTTACGACCTTGTTTTTCTCAATGATTCTTGCGAGTGTTTAACGAGGAGATACGTTGAGAGTGATTGGAACGATTAATGAAACATTTTACGCTAAGGCTAGGGAGATATACCTAATCCATTCACGGGCTAAGCTGATAAATTTTATTTGGAATTTTTTTTTAAATTTTTCTCTACTTTACCTATACTTCATCGATTTGGCAAATGATCGGTTCATATACAGGGTGTCAGGTTCCAGGTGTCAGAGTGGAAAACTACATGTGCACATCAATAATTTGAGTCGAGAAGTCTAATGAACTTTTTCGAAATTCGATCTAGTTAACGAGTTATTAACTAACAAAGAGTGCTCCCGACGGCTAATGGTAGGAGGAGCAATCTTAGAGCACTCCTAGTTCCGCTCTCCGTGATTGATCGATCTTTGTTAGTTAATAATTCGTTAACTAGACCGAATTTTGATAAAGTTTATTAGACTTTTCGACTCGAGTCATACTTGTGCACATGTAGTTCTTCGCTTGGACACCCTGTATAAATCAAATTTATGACATAGGGATGCTTTGAGGTATTATATTTGTATGTATAAAAATATGTACCATTGTAGCAGTTTTAGAGAAGATATTTTCTTCTGCTACGAAATATTTTCAATTCTGTCCCGAAATTGAGTTCTAGTATATTTCTACTACGTTCTACATATATCGTCTAGCTCATATGAAACTTGTATCATGAACTTACTTATTAAACGCAGGATGTTATCGATACTCGAGTTTCGTCATCGTCTTACCGCCATAATTCAAAGCGATACACTTGTCTCTCCAAACAATTTCAAGTATCTCACTTTACATGCAATCTATCCTGTCAGACTCCAAACGGTAAGGGATTGCGGACAATCAGGCAAATATTTCCACGTGATCGAAGTATCCCAATTTAACTAGGAAACCCAGTTTATTCCATCGGGAAAGGAGGATCCGAAAGTATTCGATTCTACATGATTTCACATTCGAACAAAACGTAATGTTACATAATGGGAACACGTAATGGTGGCACAATGTGGCTCGCATACCAGGATAGACAGAAATGTTTCAAACTAGTTTGCGGTCGTGTCAACCGCATTGCGTCCGCAGTTTGATTTGGATGAAACGAAATGACGTCGAGTTTCTCGTTAACGAGCAAAAGGATTGCGGTGGAACAAAGAGCGGCTTAATGAGGCATCTCCACCTCCTGGTCTATCTCTCTATCTCTTTCTCACTTTTACACGCACACGTTACTCTCTCGTTCCTATCGCCGATACAACTGGGTGAACGGATTAAAGCTTATCTAAATCCTTAATACAAATTGTGGATGTTCTCTGTCGAAGGGAGAATTATTATTAGAAGCTCCGTGTAGTCCAGCTAGGAAGGATTCTCGGGAATTGTCGGGAAATTTATGTGAAAATGGATATATTCCTTTCTGGATTAAATTAGTAAGTGCCATGATTTGTTTTAGGGAATGGGGAAATTTATTGGGAAACGTGTATAGAGTTCATCGCATATTTTCTGCGATTAACGTTAGAACTATCGGGTCTGTCAAGATGACGGATTATGTGTTTCAAGAGTTTTCGAATAATGAAATAACTCTTATAGAAATTTTGCGAATCATTTATTTTAAGTATCCTCCATTAAACTAGGAATTTATTTCATACAATGTCTGTATGATTTGAATGCACGTATGTAGAAAAAAAGAGTATTGTATCTTGTATAAATCATTGGGTAGAGTTCTCTCTAATTCCTTGATTCTTTCTCATTGAAAATAGTATAAATTTCAAATTTTCTCGAATAAGTATGCAATTTGTCACGCTATGAAGATGTTCTACCGTCGAAGCGTTCGTCGGTTCTTTCATAGTCTCAGGTATAATAGACGGAAGGGTCGCTTACCTGAGTTATTCACCTGTAGTCTCTTCAACCGTTTCGTTAGGTGCAAAGGCGGTTTGCGAGAAAGATCGTACGTATCGTTGCTTTATTTTATGTAGGTATTTCTCATATAAATATTTACATATTTCTGTTATCGAAACAGTGTGACCAACGAACATTTTATATGACAGATATCACGAAACGTTATTACCAATCGTTGATCACCTTTCATTTATTTAACCTCCAAAATATCACAGCGATATAATACTTTAATTAATCATTCCATCGTGACAAATTGCTGTGCGTAATTAATTTCACAATTTCGATCGATTATTTTATTACGAAACATTCTATTTACTCGTTCCATTTATTCGGTCGAACGAAAAAAGCAAAATTACGGAAACCGATGGTCGAGAACTATTTCGAAGAGAAAATGCAAAATTGCTATTTGCAAGAGTAAAAAGCCCGTAGCCTCTGTACGGGCCCGTAATTTTATGGCTCTACGGAATTCTTCCTGGGAAGGGATGAACGTGACAGGAAAGTTGAGTGGCCCGGAACCCAAGATTTTCGTATGTAACGGATGTACCAACGAAGTTCAAGATTCGAGAATGTCGCGAGGGAGCTTCCGTCTCTGACTTTAATAACATCACTAGCACGCTATTAACCACGCGAAACGATTCGCAAATAATTTGCATGAATTATGTATAATTACATTAATTAAGAATAAACAATAATAATTATATCAATTTAATTGCGTTAACTCTCTCTAATGGAATGTTGTGTCAAAATTAATGGATTTCTGTTACACGTAAATATGTGAGAATAATCTACTCGATTGTAACTTTAAAATTACAAACCCATTTTGTCTTATAGTGAAATATTCATAAAATTCTAAATTAATTGTCTTATTCATATTAAAGGGTTAACGTTTATTAATATCCATACATATAATAGAACTGTAAAAAAGTAAATTCGGCACATTGAAGTTATTTTGTAGGACTAGGGGTAGTAAAAAAGGGAGTTAGAAACTTATAAGTCAGAAACCGAAGATGTATCTATAGGTTTTCAAAACAAAGATAGATTTATTCTGTACATATACAATATATTTTCTTCGAAAGAAAACTATAAAAAACACATGCAGTACCTACCTTATAAAATTAGCTACACACAGCCAGTATCCTCATAAAATTTTTTTACAGACACAAAGAAAGAAATTGTATTATACACATAAAGGATTAATTAGATAAAAGTAAAGTACATTTATATAAAGTGTAAACAATAAACAATACGGTACAATAAAGGATATAAGAACAATGGCTTCTATAAAACGTATTCAACAAATTGGATTCTCATTCACGCGGCAGTACCGGTCTCGGCGCACGGCTTTTTTCGCGGAAGTCCTTTGTGCGACGAGGACCGATGGGAACGAAAGTTTGACGCGTCGGTGCGCAGAAAAATAAGGATTTTATATCGACGCCCGACGTGCTCCGTTCTTTCCGTATCGAATCCGCTTTGTAGAATTTTACCGAGACGATGATCGATTGCGCGAAGAAGGGAAAAGGAGGAGGAGGGGGAAGGCAAGGCGGCTTTCAACCCGACGTTTTAACAATCTACCACCCCACCTCCCCTTTCGAGCTCCCAGAGTCCGATTCTCCACCTTCTTGTATACCAGTGTGCCGCCATTTTGGCACTGGTGCCAAGGATTCACTGGAAAAAAACTGCAATATGCAGATGTGCTCGTTTTTGTTGTATGTCGTTTACGGTTCTGCGTAGGGAAGATATCTGTGTGGCCTAGTGTAGTGTTAAATACTTCAATTTAGTAAGTCTTTTCTTACTTGACATCGGTATGAATTTTTAACACGTTCAGTTTAGAACCAATTTTGAGTAAACCTGTGGGTTTATATAATTAAAGGATCGTAGAATCACCTCAACCGAAAAAAACCGAGATGCACCCGTACGAAAAATAATAATAAGAGCGTAATTATTCAGTTTTAAAAAGCATATTTTTAAAATACTTTTACCATGCACTATGTATCAGGTATTTTAAACGAACGAGAGTGATGCAGAGAGACTGGTAAAGACGCGTGCGCGCGCACACACAGTCTCGTGCGTAGGTATGCATCGCGGTAGGCGAAGCAACTAATCGCGGTCGAGGAAACGCGATGCTTTCGCTTCCCGTCGAAAGGCTCTCTTCGTCGGGCTTCATATTTACGGTCGAAGAGTTTCTTCCAAGGGGGATGGGGCGGTGGTGCGGGGTGGAGAGAAACTCTGAGCGTCTTTTCTACGAATTTAAAAATCCGTTAGAAATTCCGCTCGAGAAAAATCAGAACTTCCGCTTGTGTCAGGTCGGTTGTTATGTAAGATCCTTCAAAAGGCGTTTCGTAAACCATCGCGTTTCGAAAAACGAACGTTCCTTCTTTGAGAGCTTTGATAGTTAATTCATTTTCAAGAAACGGTTCGCCAAAGCTATTTTGTGTCAGTCAAGTTACGCTTAATATTAATAATTGTTACAGAGGCCAAAGAGAATCATTACGGAGATCGTACTGGAATTATATAATTCCAAGTGTCTCTTGTTTATTAAGAAGCTTTTAGAACAGACGTCCTTGCATCGAAAGATATTAGCAGCTGAATAAAGTTCAATTAGAAATAAAAACAATATCATTAGGAAAAAATACCCTACAAAAACTAATTATTTATGTGAGAACCTGCTGATCCATCGAGACTACCGTAATTGTATTATTAATAATATAACAACAATTGTTAATTTATAGAACGCGATGTTTAAGATATTCCGAATCGTCTATCAACATTACACGAATCTATTCAAAAACAATAATAATTAAGCATCAATATAAAAAAATTGGGCAAGAAAAAGAGATTTTACGTGACCATCGACAACCCGTGACACGGTTAAGGCGCGTAAGGGTCTGTCGTCATCGTAAAGATGCACCGAGACGAAGGGATGACAAGAAAAGAAGAGAACCGGCCGACCCATTCGTCGCGTCTCACGATACCAACCATCTTGGTTAGGATTGGTAGTAGTAGTAGTGGTACCAAGGATGTTGGTAGTGGGGGGTGAGATTGGTCGATGGTGGGGGTGGATTAGACGCGAAGCGTGGCCGTCTCGTCAGTCGGCCCGGAAACGCGGAGAGTTCCGCTTCGATGTTCGCGCTGTCGCGTGAACCTTCGACACACGTGACTGCACAATCTTTTTTTTTTATTTATTTATCAAGTAATACTAGATTTCCTATCGTTTACTCGACATGTTTTGAAAGTTAGCAAAGTGAGTGGGTGTCTAGCTAACGGGTGTGACACTGACGAGTTGCGGTGAGTTTAAAACGAGTGAAACGCGCGAGTTATAATTATAGAGTGCGTATCTTTGTGTATATGTGTCTGTCCGTCGAAAGGGTTACTGCACTACGCGTTAACGTGCGTATGTGTGCGTGCGAAAACCGGCCGTGGAATATACCGTGGGTCTTACGAGAATGGTCAGCTTCAAGACCAACAACGTGACCAGGTATTTGCTATACGTATCCTTGATAACGGTTAGATAGGTCGAGGTGTACGTGATCAGGCTCGATTTGACCAAATTTTCAAGATTCACGGGTGTGGCAGCGAAGATACTCAAATGGTTGACGTTATTATTATAGCCTTCGAACTTTTACGAGACATCGTCGTACGTCTTCCAGACTTCCTCCTCGTATACGCGTCACTGGACTTGACTCTAGCAATTTGCCTCGACTCTTCCTGCTATTATGTTCAGCTCGTCGATTTTTAACAGACCTTTTTTTTTTCTTTTTTTTTCCTTCCATCCGTGACACTTTTGTATCATAGCTTTCATTTTCCTTCTCACTTTGTTTTATGTAAACTAAGGGAACAGTAGCCGTGATAGCTGATTCTTGTTTTCTGGGTTATAGCCACCGTAGTTGTTAAACTTTTTAAGTGTGCGTTGGCATCTTGGGAGACGTTCAACGCTTGGGAGCATTCTAAAGGTATAAAAAGAAGCTACTGTAGTGTTTCGTACACCAGGGAGACCACCGCAACGCGGTTACGCATCTTGGATGGACATACATCGTTGCAAGGTCAAGTCTAGAGATTCTCATTGAAGCTATGGACGCGTCGTCATCAACGTGATTGGTCTTTTATGTTGTAATTTAGCTAGTGGGTCTTCCGAAAATAAGAAAATTACAATTTGGTCAGCAAAGGATTTTATAATTCTTCTTTGGACCAATCTTGGTACTTGAACCGACCTTCAAGATCCATTAGTCCATAATATTTCATCCAACTTGAGTTCGAAGAATTACAATTTGGTCAATACAAAATTGTACAATTCTTCTTGTTCATCGTACCAATCATGGAACTTTTCTCCAACAAACCTTCAAGATCGTTAATCCATAATATCCCATCGAACTGGAGTTTGGAATTAAAGAGAATTCCAACTGGGTTAGCAACAAAATTGTACAATCCTTGTTTATCGTACCAATCATGAAACGCATCTTCAAGATCATCGGTCCATATCTCATCTAACGTAGTGTTAAATCATAGTAGAGGAACATGCCAGGCCTGAATATCTTCGCGTTGCATCGCTGAACCTTGACTTCCTCTTGAACACGAGGCTTCGTCAGCATCGTCATTCCGCGGCTGTGCTTGTAGCTACGCTTCAGCCGCGTTTCAGTCGCGTTCCAGCGTTTCCCGAACGGCGTGCTTGTTCATGGAACGCCGTTTCGTACGCCATCGTATGCAGGTGTACGTGTATAGGGTGATTCATCGTATGGCTGATCATCGTGCACGACGACCATCCTGTCCTGTTCATCGTGCATTCCTCTTCCTACGTGAATAATCGTTGCTTCGTTCTTTACATGGTATTTTATGTTTGTGTGATCATACAGCGTGTGGATTTTCTTGAAAATAACGAAAAGGTTATTCCAAGTTAAAGATTCTACATTAAGTTTCCTAGAATCGTTATGATTAGATGAAAAAAAAAAGTACGTTGCACTCTCCCTCGTTCGGCTGCATTTTTTTCCCGTATGCTTTCCTATTTTATTATCTCCACTCGATAAACGATAAGAGTTGGAGAAGGCAAGGATGGTGGCTCGTAGTCGAACCGTAGAGATTAGTTTCATAGTAGATAAGAGGAGCAACCGTCGGAAAGGAGCCCCCCCTTTTGACACTTCCGGTCTCACAGTCGGTTCCAGCTTATGCCTTTGCCGCGACGCTTTCGTATTTCCCATGATTATTTTGTATGGTAATTTTTTGGTGAAATATGTAAACGTATTCGATGTTCCAATTCGAATATTTTCTTTGTTTTTGTTAATAATATGTTTCAATAATGTTGTTGTATGGAAGCCAATCATTCGTTAGACTGTTTTCATGTTGGGAGAAGACGCAGGTGCGATAATCGCGTCATCGCTCGACATAACATTTCTTTTTCCACGTTATAATTGCGAACAGGTGTGAAGCTTCGTTGTACCGTTAAAAAAAAGAACCGAACCCTTTGTAGTTCCATGTTTCTCACGTATGTTACTCCCTGGATCCGTGTGAATCTTTATCGCTCGCCGTGATGTTCCTTTTTCTCGGAACAAGTGAATGGAACTCATCGATATTTGCGATTTCTACTTTATCTTTCGCCAATGACGGAGTATAGATAACACAGATATCTACTTTTTTAACGGTCGATAAATATATTCGACTATACCAGACACCTTATATTTGTATAAGTCACAATAACATATATAATAAATTTTCTTAGTTTATCTTAAAATAAAAATTGCGAATCTTAGCCATAGTATCCATCGATAAACCAGAGATCTTTGTTATCAACGTTACCGACGGTTGATTATGCAGAAAAACAACTTGTCAATTTTAAACCTTTTATTTTAAAATCTAAGATACTATAATCACAATCCTTCCCTAGCTAGAATAGGCATAAAATTTATTAAGTTTATGGTATACTTCCAAAAAGAAATCTAACGTATCTTTCGTTATTATTTCAGCGAGCAGCCGACGTCACATTGTCAGGTGCCTGGAGCTCTGCGGGCTTCCTTGAATCACTTTCACAATTATCAGGCTAATCATTCGCACAGACATGAAGCACTATCGGTCGCGTATCGTGCTCCACCACCGCTGCGACCACCGTTGTCACCTCCACTACCACCACCACCACCACCGCCACCATCATCATCATCATCGTCGAGTGATCCCACATTGCAGCGCGGTTGCGCCCTGCATCCGAGGTAAGTGCCGGTTTACCGCTTGATCACAATACTACACGTGTATTCCAACAACACCAGACAACCTTGCTCTTGGAGTTCGAACATTCACCTTTGTCCTTCGCTTGGACAATCAGTGCAGTAGAATGAGACAATTGTTAGGTTAATTAAATGCAACACAACTTTGGCAAGGACTCTACACAGAATTCATTGATATGGAGTTTAACACTTTGAAGGCCACACCAGTTTTATATGTTTTGCCTTGGGGGCTACATTTTGAATGAACCTGTGCGACTATATAAGAATTTATTGTCACATCTGCTATATTAGGCCTTAGACTTTTTATGACTGATGGTTGTATTCGTGTGAATACAGTACATACTGTAGATACAACACTGATATACAGTAGATACTAACGTACATTTTAAATGTTTTATGACAAATCGATATTGGAATCCAAAATTGCAATAAACATCAAGTATATAGTACAGGTAATGGAAAAAGTAGACATAATACAGGGCCGAAACAAAGAACACAATAGAATCGAATTTATGTGGATTCTATCGTACTGGGGAATTTTCAGAAATCAATAAGCCGATGAACTGGCTAAACAAGTTACATTGACAGCTCGCGAAGAACTCTACAAAGTTCCATTCACGCATTTGAAAACTAAACGCAAAACTGCCATGTTTAAGCAAAAGGGATAACGCTATAATAGCTCAAAGATCAGAATTACCCTCTTTATTTACAAAAAGTGTAGTATTATAGTGAGAAACCTTTGGTTCTATCGTAGGGGTTCGTCAGGACAGATCATTCGCGTTTGGCCTTTGTCCCTCGCATGAACAGCTTGCAGCTATACTCGTTCAAAGTTTTATCGCGTCGATAGTAACGAAACGACTCTGTAAAGAGAAAACGAAACACAACGGAAACTTCTCTTAACGAGCACTCGGGAATAGTTAAAGGGATTACTCGTTTTCATAATGCCTTTTAGCAAACTGTTTTTAGACCAAGCTAGTTATACCATTCGAAGTTTCGAATTAAATGCGATAAGCGGTAGGAATTACAAAGTTAGCAAGTAAAAAAAAAAACAACAACAATAGAAAATAATTCACGAAGAAACGGATCACGATGCATTTGTATTATGTGCTCGCGCATAGGCTTCGCGGCGCGTGCATCAGCATCCGTCTTCTCGTAATGGCCCGTCACCAGGATGCATCGCTCTCTGCGGTTACCTTAAGCCGGTACTATGCGTTCCCCTGGCACACTAGAGTGATCTTCCTACACGCTACCATCTACCAACATCCATCCATCCCCTGGTCTAGTTGAATAACAAGCAAAGTACACTCGTTACCACATTTACGTGCACGATCATTCCACTTTGATACCTAAATCCTGAGATTGGTTTCTATACTCAGAGATTTCTATCGAGACTATTTCTGAGATTAACGAATGACATTTCTTTGAACCGATTGTCATGTCATACGGATCCGTGTGACACGTGTATTGGTATGAATTAGTTAATTTTGAGTGAGCATTTGGAAAGGGTATTTGAAGCGGACTGGAATAGAGCTAATCAAATTTTTATTTCAAACGTATTATCCTGGTAATGATAAATGTCATATACGAGAATAGTAACTCCGGTTTGGCTCTTGAGAACCTGATACAATTTTACTCGAAAAGATCATGTGTTAGCTTTGGAAGGTTTGATTTGAAGTTTGATGAATGATTTAAACTTAGATTTGACCTTACACAAGACTGCAATCTTCATTTTATTTCGACGATTTAAAACATTCGAGACACTCCATTTACCGATGACCAGCATGACAGACAACCTGTTAAAATTTCAACTCGGGGACAACTGCATATAGGAATGCTAAAAAACTGCCAGCCGATCGAGTCCTTAACGAGCACATAATTGGTAAGGTTCGACGAAAATTGACATGCGTGAGAGCCTTCAGGAAGTTTTCATTGTCGCCTTCCGTTTCGTTGATCAGATGGACCAGATCGTTGTGTAGGGCAGCCACGCGAAGGACAGAAGGGTCGTAGCCTGCGTTTAACGCAGGGCGATGCGTCTTTCTGGGCGCACACGCGCTCGTTCATTCATTGTCGACGATTCAGGTCCCTCGTTGCCCCCCCTTTTGCTTGTATCCCCTGATATGCCCAGGAACGATCTCACCCTTCCTCCCTCCCCCATTTCTCATCCCTCTACTTCTCTCCACCCTTCTATCGTTACGCTCGATCGAGTGTGAAGCGCGCGACCAACTCCGCGATGGGCACGGGGATCGTTGCGTTGGCGATAGTAGTGTACGAGAGAAGGAAGTACACCCTTGGAAGGTCCTCTTTAAGGGGCAACCACCTCTCTTCCTCTTCACGAGATACAATACCGAAGTAGAAACCGAAACCATTAACCGTGTCTGTATGTGTGCGTCACGCGATATGTCCCGGTATTTTTACGACAACGGGGCTACAAATTTCATTAGCGTTAGTCTTTTCGTTATTTATCATCGGAGAGTCCACTTTTGTTATTAATCTTGTAGTCCATTGAAGTTTATGAATTGTGTACCGTCTAGGTCAATTTCTATTGGACTCTAGAGTCGTGTATACGAATTAAATAATTATTTCTTTATTACTATTTTTGTATACTTTGTGCAATCTTAGTAATAAGGTTTGGTTAATTAAGCTTAACAAAGTTGTAGCCTCGCTGAAATACCGACGTACTGTTCTTTTATATAAATACAGCTGGGTGTCTCATCATTTTCTTTTATATTCCATTTCTATAAAATTCTCTTGGTATTTTATTACTTTTCTTTCGCTAATCAATCGCTAATAATATTAAAGCCCTATCGGAACATCCCACGAATCTTCTGTTTCGCTGATAAAACGAGGCAACATCGAACGAATCCAACCAACTGATGCATCGCCCTCATAAAGGAAGCCACAGAGCTATCTCTTAACATATTTTACACGCTAGTTGGAATCCCCGTTGTAATTAGCACCGTAATAACAAGGAGTCTGTGAAGTTTCTCGTAGCGCCCGCACGTACTTACCAGGTACATCGTGCGCTAACACGAAGCACGATATTTTCACCAGCCTGTGTGTCCATATCTTTTACAGTGGATGTCGAGTCTGACTCGACAGGACCAATTTTTATGACTATACGATATCAAGCTACGTTATACCTTCACTTCCTCTTTTGTCATGGCAGCTTTTGCTACAATTCACCTAACAATACCTCAAATCTATTTTTTTTTTTGTATAATTTCAAATGAAATGGTATAATGTCCCATCGGGGAACGCAACATGACGAGTCTCCTAGTTGGTATCTCAAAAAAAAAAAAAAAATTGCAAAGTACCATGACATATATCTAAGACTAGTAGCAAAACAGCAGACCTTAAAATCGATCATCGTGTCCCTTGGCGTCGTCTCTCCGGTATGTTTCGAGGCGAGCACAAGGCAACAACTTCGATCTGTACAGCGGGCGCGACGCTAGCGAACGGATACGAAGCAGAGATAATTTAATGCTCGTTTAATTCCCTTATCTCGATTCCCCGGGTGAGCCGCGCGCTGTACTAGTCGTTCCCTTGTCACAAAGGGCATCCGGCTGGCAGCAGGAGGAGAGAAGGACAGTGCCGTAAGCAAAGCACCCGGGTGGTAAAGGACAATGCGCCGTCGGCAATTTCCAAGGGGGCGCCACGAGGGTTGAATCGTGTGGGTTTTACAGTGTATATATGTGTGTGTGGGTAGAAAGAGGGGGTGGTTTGATGGTAGGGGGTTGAAACTCGGTACGGAAGGAGAAAAGGGAGTGAGAGGAGGGTGAAAGGCGCATGCCAGTTGTGCCCCCGACGCGTTACGAGCCGGCCAACCCCGGCATTTTCTCGTGTCTCGAACGCCCAAAGTCTTTTACGAAGATCAAAATTGTCGTTTATACTCGTTTTTCAATAATTTTTTTTCTCTTTTCCTTTCGGTTATCTATCGTTACAACAAAGTGCTTTAGTTTGTCTTTTTCTTTGGACATAACGAAGGATCAGTGCGGATCATACTCGGTGTGATATCGTTGGACGGGTTAGCTGTCCGGTTGGATCAGGAGATCAATGAGAAAAATTGTGTCTGGAAGCTTTCGTAAGGCCGTCGACCCTTCGACGATACCTTAGGATGGAGAAGCTGCCCGAAAATTTGCAGTCGTTCGGTTGGATGTCCCTGTCGGTATTAATTTGTCGTGATTAGGGTCTGACCGGAACGTGTTCCCTTTGCTCGTGCGTTTCACGACCATGTATTTGCAATCTTTTGCTTGTGTTCTTGGTTGATTCACCTTGTTTAGTCTTCCTTCTTTTTTATAGTCGTCGTATCATCACGTTTTTCATGGAGACTCTCCTAGGAGACGAAACTTTATCAAAGTTCTTTAGCACGAGGACGTGATAGTCATATTTTGTGGTGACTCAGGGTTCAAAAGACCGATGTGCCTTTAGGTATGTTAACTAGCGTAGTTTCGCGTTATTGGAAGTTACGTTACGTCTGGAATTTCTTATAAGTCTCATGTTTTATAAACTTCTCAAAGTTTCATAGTCTCTTCTTGGCAATTTTGTTTTTTTTTTTTTTTACCAAAGTAAAATGTGAACGAATTTTAGTAAGCAAAAGAAAAGTATAAGAAAACTTACAAGATGGAATTGCTTTTAAACGATAAATTTTTTAAAACCGAACGTTGCATCAAACCAATGGACCATTTTTTCCTTTTTTGTGGGAAAAGTTGTTTTCGCGGAGTAAAAAGAAATGCTATAGCAGGAAAGGTGACGAGGGGGAGTTAGCGTTGGTCGCTCGCGAATCGAGACGCGGAAAGTTTGCGAATCGATGAACTTGACGTGTCACGGCAAGTGGCGAGTGCGAGAGTAGCAGAAAGAAAGAGAGGGAGAGAGCAACGAACGAACGTACGAAGGGAATCCTCCTTTCGTTCGAAAGTTGCGTCCAGAGGATCGAGTTTGATCTTTTATGGATTCTTCCTCTCCTTCCTTCGGTTACGCTCGAACCGAAAAAGAAAGTTTTTCAATCGCCTTTCTTTCGAGGAGCCACCCCTCGAACCTTTTTTCCATCCCTCGCCACGAGTTTTCTCAACCTATTTCCCGTTTATATTCTTCCATAGCTTCGTTTCATACCCCTCGATTTCATCCCTTTCATCTTCTTTTCTTTCTTTCTCTCTTTTCCTCTTCTCAGTCTCGCGTTCCTCGTTTCGTTTTACCAATGCGAGATTACGCTCGTTAAATTCTCGGAAAATAGAACGCGAGTTTTTGGCATCGGGTTCCCCTCGATCCTTTAGAGAATTCTCGCGAACGCAACTTGTTTTTAAAGAATAGAAAAGGAAAAATGGAGAGGGAACGTTTTACTACGCCTTCGCGTTTATCGTTTCGAACAATTTTCCGATGCGACGCGACGTTTTCCTGAGGTGGATGTTCGACCAACGCTGGAAAAGTTTTGTCCCTTAGTTTTTTTCATCTACGAATATGTTTCGTAGTAACATAGAATAAAAAAAAGGAATTGTCATGTACGATCGAAGATTCTAATTTTTGTTGTAAACAATGACGAACAAATTACTACGTTTTTCTTAAGTGGTATGATATAGCTGTTTATCGATCCACGTGATACGAATTATCGTTAGTCGTGTTAATATTTAAAAGGCAATCTCTCTCACATAATATCTTATCGAGTATTCGTAAAAATTCTGTTTCATACTTCATCAAAATTGTACATTCCTCGTATGAGTTTAAAAACGACGAATGTATTTACATTTTCTAAATAATTTTTTTATTCGAAGAGATTTATAAATACTAGATTAAAAAACTTGTAACTATCTCGATCGATACGAGTTTCCAATTGTTACCAGCATCTCTTTCAAATGGCAACTTTTAATTGACCTCGCGAATTTTTCAAAGACCTCAACCGATCGTCGATAGACTATGGAGAAATCATACTGGGAAATTATTCGTAGAATTATTTTCAGATTATACCGACGTTCGTTCAGCAGATGGAACTTTTTCCGAACTTTATTAACTTTTAATTGAAATTAATTTATTAGATATTCTTTTAAAGGAAAGGGGATACGATTTTTATGTCTCTCCTTTTCACGAGGGCCAAACTTTTAATTAAATTCTCCGATTCTATTATAATTATCTCAATATTATATAGATACACACATATATATTCACGTAATCTTAAAACCTAAATTTTTTGCTATACCGCGACTCTCCTCGTCCATGGACAATAATTTCTCTGCTGCGACGTATCGACTTTTTCGTACCAACGACTACGTCCAAAATTTTAAAAAGAATTTCAAATAATAAACGACAGACTAAAGTTTGAATAAAAAGAAAAAAAAAAAAAGTCTTCTACGGTTATCTCGCGAAACAGAACGAAGCCAAAAACTCAACGCGAATGTTCACGACGTAGCTACGTAACATAAACTCGAGAAAGCAGGGTACTACGTAAGTTTAGGCTATGTAAACGCGAGAAGGGTAAAAGATAAAATAAACGAAGAAGGGGAATGTGTTATGCAAGGGGATGCAGGGGCTACATCGTTGACCTTGTCGATTCTCTCTCTCTCTCTCTTCCACTCTTAGTTTGTCGTGTAGTCTAGCGCACTCGGAACACACGATTTGCGCTCTCACGATCCTACACTCTCCCTCCTCTTCTTTTCCGAAGCACTCTTTACACGCGTCTACGAGTCTTGATTACGTCCATGTTCTTCATTGAGTCGTGCGTGAATGAAAAAACACGCGATGCTTTAAGACGTATTTCTATTAAAGCTGCTCTCGCTCTCTCATTTCTACATATACACACTATCCACACTTTTTTCCTTCTTTAAAGGGGATAACCCGTTAGCTTTTGCTTTTTTTTTTAGTTTCTGATTACAAAAAAATAAAAAATTGTAGTTTTTTGGGGGATTGAAAATAGCGAATGGTGTTAAGGGTTAAAAAAAATTCGGTAAATAAGAAGAATTTTTAGGATTTTTCCATTATTTTTGTAAGTTTGGTACCATATTTATTTCGTATCCCTTTCGAGAAAAGAAAAACAATTTTTTATTCTCTTATGTCGAAAGTCATTGACTTCTATGAATAAAAACGAATTTCTTTCACAATTTTTTGAATTCCTTCTGTCTCTCGGAAAAAAAGAAAGAAAAATTTATTTCGTATCAACGACAGACGTCCCGAGATAGAATATTCAGGCCTTTTTTCGTGCGTTTCTATATACATCATCAGGACGTCCAATGCTGGGAGAACGTTTTTACCGGTATAATCCGAGAATGGATTTCAATTCTGTACGGTACCGTTCGCACGGAGAATAGGATAGACGACGTGTAGATCGACAGTGCTCTATTCGTTCACGTTTATGCGAAGCCACCGGTAGAAGCCGCGACGCGTTTTGGGAATTACGTTACGTGGGTATAATTTTGTGGCCGTTAATAATTCCATATTACACGTTGTGTCGATGTTAAGAGATATATAGTACACGTACCAAGGTATGAGAGAGACGTAGAGAAATCTATGAATTTTGAATGAGGTTGTTTTCACGTCCGAAATTATTATTATCCATCGCAATTTTTGTTCCATGGTTGGTAAAAAAAAGGATCCAGAAGTTTTCGGGAAAAATATGGGAAGAGCTTCGGTGATTCTCGCGTGCGTTTATTTTCCTTTTTCTACACCCCTCCGACGAGAGACATCCTTGAGCGATAAAAATAATTCACAGATATTTATATCGGGACACAATTTTTGTCCTTGCTCCTGTTCGACCGTAAAGGACGCTATGAATGAGCTTTTTCGTGAAATATCTGCGAGAAGGAACCCATCGATCTGAAACATTTAACTTTTACCCTTTGCAGTTTTATTTTAGATAATAATTAATAAATGTTGACAGTAGGATTTATGAGGACAGAAATTAATCGATTCTACATATATTGTTACTCTTAGCTGAGCTTTTACCTGCTTTATAATATTTTAGAGAGTTAAGTTACTTAGTACATATTTGGAATGCAAAGGGTTAAACGATAAATATTTCTGTATATTTGTGTTATTATAAAAATTTGATCTTTCGTTACGTAGCTATGATATAATTTCAGCTAATTGTTTTATGCATTTTTTAAAGCTCCCCGTAAAAGATACGTTTTAAACTTTATTATCGTGACTGGAGGGATTTTGGCTAATAAGTTTAAAGTATTACGAGCTTTGATAAAAATTCGATTTGTAATTTAAAAAAATGTCCACGGAAGTCTATCCGTCCGACGAGAGTTTTCACGTTACTCGTGGGAATGTGCTTGTGTCCGCGAAAAAAACACGCGAGAAGCCAGAAGATGCGTCTTAAGCGACTCTGAAAATGTAACAACGACGACGACGAGGACGGCCGTCAAAGAATTTGCTGTCTGGATCGCGTCTAGTGTTACACGAGAAGAGCAAAAAAAAAGTCAAAGCCCGCAAAGGGGGGAAAGAAGGAGGAGAAGAAAAAAAAAAGTGGAGTACCACGAAGCTTTCGTTCCATGTGTCAAAAGCGCGATCGACAACATGTTCACGTGCCTCTGGAATTTCCTCGAATGGTAAGGAATTGTTTTTAAATACCCTTTTCTGTCATTCGAAAATCGTAAAGAAGGACAGCTTTAAAACTTTTTCAGGCTATTGATAATTATTTTGGATATAACCTAAAATTTGTTTTTTAAATCTTTTTCGAATTGAAATTAGTCATTCTATTATTTTCCGAGTGATCCTCTCGATAAGTCTCCTCACGGATACTAAACGAGAATTTAATCTATTAAAAAGCTCTGCTTTATTTTATCGGCGAAGTGGATCGAACGAAAATTTCCTTTTGTCGGAAATTGCAGTGGTTTGGAGGAAAAAAAAGAAAGAGTGCTTTCGATAATCGAAACAAAACAACGCTCGTCTTCGTTTCTCTCGTTTCCTCCGGTAATCGTGGAGAGGCAAAAAAAAAGAGTTACTCGAGATTTTCTTTGCTCATAATCGTCCCGTTACGTTAATTATATAAGTAAAGTTTAGTAAAATTAAAGCTTTTAAGCTGGGAAGCACGCACACGCGAGTTATACGAGGTTAAATAGTTTCGTTATACGACAAGTTGCCGTATAAAGGGAATAATACGGGTGCCAACATTATCCCGAGAATGTCGATACATTGGCGTAATCGTGAGTGTTGGAGTCCACGACGAGCTTCCGATGCGAGTTTGAGCTATTATCACGGAGTTTTCCCTTCGTTTAACGGGAAACCGCGAGACACGTCTACCGGATATATAATAATCTACAGGAATTATAATATAGAAATTCTCTACGAGTTTGCTTTCACTTTTTTTTTTACACGAACAGGCGCCAAAAGCTCCATGGAACTCGAGTTTTACAACCATTTATTTAAAACTCTGAGTATTTATTTACTTCCGCTACTTTTTTCAAACATTTTTTCGAAAAATCGTGATTCGAGCTTTCGAAGGGTCATCAAAGTTACAAAACGAGCTTTTTTATAGAATGAATTATATATATTCAATTACGTTTAAATATTTACCATCGAGTTCTTCATGGTAACGATTGCTATTAAAATTTGAGAATTATTCGAAATTCTCTCTCTTTCTCACGTCTTGTTTCGATTCGCTCTTTTGAAAGCTCTCCTGAATACGAGCTCCAGCGTCACATTCAGTTAACTCGACCATAAGGTATTTACCATGTAACAATAAAGCACGTATAACCGCTTTCGACATTTTTGAATCTTTCGTGGCTCGAAACTTTTGTCACCGAAAGCTTCTGAAAGCTTCCCACGAATACAAAGGTTTAAGCGTCACAAGCGTTTAATTCGACCTCAAAGTATTTATCGTATATGCCAACTAACTGCACTCGAAATTTTGCAATCTTTTGCATTTCCCAAAAACTTTCCTCTGGAGCTTTCATAAGCTTTTAATTTTTACCTCTATACTTCAATGTATTTAATTCTACCCCCAAGGTATTTATTTTTCAATGGAGCAAGGCTTTCGAAATTTTTGGATCATCGTATCCCTTCTTTTCGTAGCTTCGAACTTTGAATCGAGCTTTCGAAAGCTCACCCTGAAAGAAGAACAATGGCGGTCGATAATCGAAGCACCGTTAGAGAGATATGCGAGTTGGCGAGTTCCCCGGAGCTACGTCTTTACACATACACGTAATACTAAAATACGGTAGACTCACATAAACAACACACACACAAATATATATATACACACCTACACACGTTTATACGTTGTACAGCAAAGTTCATCGGAGAAAGCAGCAACGGAGATTTGCTCGATTTGTGCGGAATGCACTCGGCTGCCAGCAATGCGGACTTAACTTTATCTTTGGCCGCGTATTTCATCCTGAAAGTTTTTCTCGTTGTCAATACATCCTATCTTTCTTTTACGGAAGGGGAACCTCGAAATATGGAGTCTCCAGGGCAAACCAGAGACCGGTTCGGATCTTTCTCTCTCTTTCTCTCTTCGGTGCAAAGTAGAAAACGATGTCGCACGCCAGCAGTCATTAACCCTTTCTTTCATGAAAGAAAAGGATAGACAGAGTGAAAAAGGAAAAGAGAGAGAATGGCAAATCGGCTGAATCATTCGACCGCATTCTCGGTGGTTTTTTTTTTTTATCCTTGATCGACGAACTTGATAGATGACGAACGAGAGAATAATGCCAGGATGGATGACTGCAAAGTGTCTTGTGATCATCTTCGATCCGGTCGAGGAATCATTTTTTTTTTGGGTAAGAAAGTGACATTTGAGAGTACCAAGTGGTAATTGGAAACAGTGGATTTGGCAAGTTTTCCAAGGTTTCCAAGGAAAAATCCTGATGTATGTATCATGATTTTTGCGAAAATGGACACCACCGCCGATTTCAATGTTTAATGTCCCATTTTAAAGAAGAAAGCATATAGAATACTGTGCCGTTGTCCGTTTTTCGATATAGTTAAGCAATGATGAGAAATAAAATTTTTAAGTGTCGGAGTATGGGTCGTTTTGAAGCTTAAAACTGCTGTATCTTTCCAACCATCCATTCTATCGAACCGCGACTTGCATATTCGTAAAGAAGAGGCTTTCCTCTTTCGAACGAGTATTTGATCGGGCAAATTCGAGATACTTCGATTTTTGACAAAAATCCTGACCTATGCATCATGATTTTTGCCAAAATGGTCACCACCGCCGATTTCAATGTTTAATGGCTCATTTTAAAGATAAAAGCATGCAGAATAATGTTCCGTTGTCCGTTTTTCGATATCGTTGCGGAGTGATGAGAAATTAATCTTTTAAGTGTCGAAGTATGGGTCATTTTCAAGCTTTAAACTGCTGTATCTTTTTAACCAGTCATCCTATCGAAACGCGACTTGCATATTCGTAAAGAAGACACTTTCCCCTTTCGAACGAGTATTTGATCGGGCAAATTCGAGATGCATCGATTTTTTGACAAAAATCCTGATGTATGAATTAAGATTTAGAAAGAAGAAAGCATGCAGAATACTGTCCCGGTGTCCGTTTTTCGATATCGTTGCGGAGTGTCGAAAAATAAATTTTTTAAGTGTCGGAGTATGGGTCGTTTTCAAGAGAAAAATTGCTGTAACTTTTTAACCAGTCATCCTATCGAAACGCGACTTGCATATTCGTAAATTAGAGACTTTCCTCTTTCGAACGAGTATTTGATCGGGCAAATTCGAGATGCATCGATTTTTGACAAAAATCCTGATGTTTGCATCATGAACAAAAACCTGGATTCTGTCGAAAACTAATGATAAAAACAAACGTTACAGCAAAAAAAGAGAATGAAAAAAGAAAACCGTGAATGGATCTAAGGGTGGCACTTTGCTGGAATAAAAGATAGTAGCGTACGTGTTCTAACGATCCACCATTGAAGCAAGCCGCACGATACGAAAAGAAACCGGTAGAAACTCGATTCCGAAGAAGAGTTAAAGTCGATTCCGTGTGGGAGATAGCTTCCCTCGCGCACGATCGACGCCTCTCTAACGTCAAACGTTAATAATAACGTTCATTTCGTTTCCCTCAATATTGACTTTCGATAGGAAAAGAAAAAGAGAGAAAGATTCCTCTTTCATTCGAGCTTGACGTTAAACCGTAAAGCTGTTTTCGGGATTTCAGCTTTAAATATCGTTCAAAGAACGAAAAGAACGATTTATTTGTTAGTAGCGATAGGTATACACGCGTGGATCGAACTTTCATCGTTACTTACAAATTAATTTCTATTATAAAAGCATCGTGTTATAAAATTATATTACACATGTGTCATATATGGTAAAAAGTAATGTAATTTAATTTAAAACAAAAATTCGGTCGAGTGCTTAACGTTGTTAAAATTTCACGTTCGTTTGTAGTTCATAAAAAAAATAAAATGGAGTTACCGTACTTGATACAAATTTTACCAACACGGATTTCTCATATACTACTTTGAATAATTTATAAAAAGCTAAAAAAAAAGTGTGAATTGATTGCTCAACTTGCTGCATATGTATTATATAGGTATGCATATAGGCAACATCGTTACTCGACCTTATACGTCCAATCTGATCCTTCTCGTCGCAACTTCGTTCCTATTTTTTGGTTGTCTGCAGTGCTGGCATCGATTAACGATATTAGGAGAACGGGCCTTCGAGCAAGGTCAGTTACAAGGGCGAGATGACTAAAGCGGTTGACCCTTACCTTACTTTCGAATAACGAGGCTTATTTTCGGAGGAAGCTAGTATCGATTTATATCAGTTTACCGTTATTAGCACGGTTAGTCGTATTTTATTCAGAATATTCGATGTTACGTACGCTAGTGTACAGGTGTGATCCTAATGTAATTCAGTATTTTGAGAACACGATGTGATATACCCAGAAGACTTTTTATAACACGTCACTTTAAAAATATTGTCTAAGTAGAATCCTCATATACCTAATAGAATTTTGGGTTAAAATAATAAAATATTTGTCTTCTAGATACTTCAAAATTTTAACAGCTGAATTTCTTGTCTTTTGGTACATGTCGTGTAACAAAAGTTAAATAAGATTATTATTTAGACCAGGATCACTAGTTTCGCATAATAGTTGTAAGACATTAATATACAGATGAAAATCTTTATTTTACCTTTTTTTTCTCTCTAAAACATTGTCGGTAATTTTAAAGAACACTCTAGTTGTGCGTGTTATCAGAGAGTTTTACACGAAGAAGAGAGAATGATAGAGAAAAACGGGGAGCACGAAGAGAGCCTTTGGTACCTACGAAGAGGAGATATCGCTTTGGACTCGTGAGATTTTTCGTGAGAAAAAGGGATAAAGAGAGAGATAGAAGGAACAAAAACGTATTGTATTTCTCTCTCTCTATCTCTCTCTTTACCGTACGTCCATCTAATCTTGAATAAAAAGCGTTTCGTACCCGAGGAAACAGCGCGTCGCGAACACAAATCGCAAATCGAAACGCCGAGGCACGAATAATGAATAGGTTGTACGGTAATAGTACGGGCGGACGTTTCCGAAGATTTATGTGCAGGATCGTTCGATTAAATGTATATATTACTCTCGATGCTTCCTAACGATTTATTTCCGTTGATTGATAATACTAATCTGCCTTGTTGTTTGTTAACAACAAAGCAGGTTGTTGTCACACGAACTTGTATGTCGTGGTGGAGGACTCTGTTCCCCCAGGAGTGATGTTGAGGTATATTAGTATTAATTAAAAACTGTAAAAAAAGGGTTAAATCTAGGGTCGACACAAAAGTATTTTCCTTGTTTAAAATATAAGCAAACTGTCACGCAGCGCTCGCCACACGAACTAATTTGTTAATTAACCAATTTCATTATAAATTTCTGTCATTTTCCTAAAATTTGGTTTCACCATAGTACGAATATTGTCACGGTATGAACGATATAACTGTTTACAAGAAATTCGCGTCTCTCTCTCCGCTAATCGCTTGTCCCACCTATCCACCGTAGGAGTTTCAGGATCGCATCTACATATGCTATTGATTTTAGCATCAAGGACCTGTCCTTCTCAGCACAAAGGACTATTTCAAGTGTGTTGCATACATACGTGTGAAACGGCTACTCAGGGACACTATATGTGTAGACGGAGCTTCGCAGTACGCGGCTAATGTTTACCCATGTAAATCATCGAAACTCGTTAGCACTTTGGAGTAGGTTAGTACGGGCTTGTGGAAGACACATTTAACACGATTCCAATGAAAAGAGATTTTTAATCGTTATTTCAGTAAATTAATTTAACTTCATACAAGGAATCGATTCTTTTTCTATACTTTAACAAAAATTGTTTCTGAAAAGAACAAAAAGAACTATCAAGGTATAAACCAAACGAAGAAAACTCCATGGCATTCGAATAAAACGTCATAGAACTTCGAACTATAATCCAATTAAAAAGGAAACAACCTGGTGAAGCAAACGATTTCTATCAAACTCATGATTTTCCTTTTTTTTGTAAAACACGAATTTCCCTTATCACGAGATTACAAATCCGGAGACCGTCGCAATCAACAGATTTTAATCATCGTGAAGGTACCAGCCGATAAAAATCATCCCAGGTCTCTCGTAACGCGTCTGGCTCTGATGAAAGCAGGAAAAGGAAGTGGACGATGAACGAGAGGTTCATGAAAGAAAGAAGAAAAAAGAAGAAAAGGGGTTGGAAACTGAGAAAGACAAGGAAGAAGAAGAAGAAGGCATTATTGACTGCGCCTGCTAACGTATATATCGGTGTCTGTAAATAAGGCTTTGCTCTCGGTTGCTCGGCTTCGTTCGACTCGCTAGAACTTCTTGCAGTGTACTTGTCGCGAATTAAGAGAACTGGGAGGTTGAAAGAAGAGACGGTGCAGTAGAATATAAGGGTAGAGTTTTAGCTAGAAAAGGAAGCATTCCAACTATGATCGATCGAACTCGTCCTCCGTTCTTTCCTAAAATGGTAACGAACACACACGAATACTTCTCGAAAAGCATTGGCAACGATGAATGAATGCAAAAATATTGGCAAAGGAAATGAATTTTTAGCAACACCTGTCTTTTCATCGATTTTCTCCCTACCTTTCTTACATTTCTATTTGCAAGTTTTTACTCAAAAAAAAGAAGAATATATTTAACGACACCTTTTTTCACTAGCTTTTTTGTTTCTAGTTTCCGTACTTTGCTTCACCGATCGATCGTATATTTCTATCCCTGTCTCTCCCTTTCTTTTTCTCTTTTCACGTTTTTCCGTATATCTTCCTAGTGTCTCGGTTGAGTTATGGATCCACCGTGAATGCTGAAGAAAAAAAAACGTCAACGTCATAAAGAGACGGTTGTACAGCGGCGGATCACGCGACTTTGAAAAATGCTTTATTGTTTGTCTTTCGTCGACGACGTGCTTCAAGAACGATGCCTCTTCTATTCCTTTTTGTTTTTAGTTATTCTTGCTTCTAAGTGTTGCTAGAAAAAAGGTAGAGTGCAACAATTGTATGACACTTGGTATTGTTGCTGCGTTTCTTTTTCTTCGGTGCACTGAACGTAATGTTCTTTCAGTGCTAATTCGTAATACCAGATGGGTTCTGATACTTTCGACCGATCGTTGGTACTTTTAGCTTGATAAGAAAATATCGAGACTGACGTAATTGAATTTCCTGACGCGATTAAACGACGTGGAACGAGAGAGTCTGGGATGGGGTTGGGAATCAGTGATGGCTGACGTTGCTGAGAGATTCATTTTTGTCGCCACAGAGATCGTTCATTATTTTTTGGGCGTAGGAGAAGAGCCAGATGTAGCGTTAAATCTTTCAGTACGATGTATACCACGTTTCTCGTTTACTTCGCTCGGCCATCGATCGTTGCTTGCTTCGTGCTTATACGTACGTATGCTCGAGAGTGCTCACGAAAGGATCGATTTTTATTCTTTAGGAAAATAGAAAATCCCGTGTGCCAGCAACAGTTTGGTTGTCGGTGGTAACGCTTTGTCGCTTGGAAATTGAATTCGGTTACTTTTCTAACACGCGATGTAATCATTTGCTGTTAAAAGATACGTTAGAATAGATTAGGAATCTGTGTTGCATGGTAAAGACCATAAAGATCTTGGAAATTACGTTTGTTTCGATAAGACTATCTTATTAACAGAATCGTAAAATTACAATCCTATTAAACCAGTTCTTATAAATTGTATCCAACAATGTTATAGTACCACCTGCGAACTGTATAGTCTAGACGAAATGAAATCTTCCCCAAGAATACAGATACTTTACTATCTAATCACGTACAGCTGAAAAGATTTCCCTTTGGTCCTCCAAGTTTAAGTACGATCAAAAAATCCAAATTCTTTTCACGATAAAACGTACCACCTACGAACATATACGCGTTGTAAGACAATGAACCGCGTTAACTAAAAATGTGGAAACAAGAAGACTCGTTAAAACAAACTTTCCCTTAACTTACAGTTTTTATGAGCTTTCGTTAATTCTAAAAGCAAATCTTCGTTGGTGATGTGCCTGTCTGTGAAATCCAATTTACGTAAGATTTTTATTAGCGTGAGCGTGCATACGTGCATGTCATCGTGCTCTTGCCCTGGCGAGCAAGCGCGATGTCGCAGTAGTTTGCACTTGCAAGTTTAAATACTCGTATATGTCAAACCACACTAAAGGGCTAAATCGTGGTGCACCGTGGCGCGTCGTAGCGACCTAATTTCTACTACTCTCCGGAGTTAACGCGTTCTCGCTACCGAGAACGATACCCTGTATGTGTGTGGGTCAAAGATGTCCCGTATTTTCATTTCCCTACGTCTAATAATATACAACGTCCCTGTCCAAATAAAACCTTATCAGGATAATTATATTCTGGTATGACGTAATCTGAATTTTCAAATTGTTTACATAACTTCAAAAGATGGATGATTACCTTCTGAGTATGATATTTCAATTAACAAAACGACTTGTCGACGAGCTTCTGAACACTTGGTCTCATGAGTTACATTGATAATGATATATGCGTATACCAATATCTTTGGTAATACGCTTGAACAGAGCCACGTCTTTTAACGAAGGTTAATTATGCATTTCTTTCATCGAGCTATCGTTTGATTCGACGGGTCACGTAAATTGATGAAGATGAATAGAGGTAACGACAGCCGAGATATCGGAGTCTGCATCTCTTCGTTAACGACCATAACTCGTTGCATAATTAATGACTTTAGGAGTAATGGCAGTGGGGGATATCAGTATTTGATATTCTTTTCAATCGGGTGTTTGACCATTCGAGATGTTTTTACGTTATGAAATATTACAATTAATGAATGTACTACTTTATTGTATTTTTAAACGATCGAAGTACTTCTTTTTAAAAACCTGTTAACGAATTTTAATGCGAAAGACCGTACTGTAATGAAATAACCAAGTCGTTCCTCTTTCTTGCTTGTTTCATAGAAAAAAAATCTAAAAACAAGCATTTGTCACATTTACACGTAAAAAAGAAGAAAACCAGGAAGAAGCAGTCCTTGTAAAATAAGCAAACGAGAAACGTATCAACGTAAAGTGGATTTCGTGTTACCCCAAGGGCACTTCTATTTTTCTCAATTCCCGCTGGAATGGAATTTCTGTAGGACGAATTTTACATCGAGCCGGATTATATTAAAGACAGTAATGCCAGCAGAAAAGGATTATTTAAGGAAGTTAATTAAATATAGTCTTTGTAACGTTTAATAATAAATTATTATTATTACCATGCCCTGCTACCAAATATGATAGGATTCTAAATTTAATCAGAAATGCTATTTATTCTCGCTAAACACGAATTCGAACTAAATTTTACTGAATTTTTCTTCTCTTTTTTTTCGTTTCTATGTTCAGTCACGATTGAATTTGAATTGAATTTTACTGATTTTTCTCTCTTCTCTCGTTGCTATTTTCGCTCGCGTATTAAAGTTCATTTCTTGCTCCACCAAATGAATTTCTTACTTCGTTACGTACTCGAATAGCTCAAAGGCAGTCGCATTGGCGTAATATCTTTGAAGAAGTATAACGAGAAAATGGTTTTCGTACGGGAGTAGGAAGGCACTCGTTGGGGAAACGATAGATGCTTTGTCGTTGAATGACCCCGCACAGCCGAAGCTAGTCTGCCAGAGCTTTTTTTTTTTTTCTACGACATCAGCGTAAAAAAACGAAGTCACGTTCAGCGCTTCTATTGTTGGCCTAGAATAAGGCCAGAGCTGATGTGCACTTTAAGTTAAAAAAAAAGGAAGTGCCCTGTCCTCGGTTAGCGCGTGAAAAATCTACTCTTCGGCGAACGCGACCAGCGAACTCGCTAAATTTCAAGCGTTCGGCCGTTTCGTTTCTCTCTCTTTCTTTCTTTCTTTCTCTACTCGCTTATCACGTACCACCTCTATTCTTTTTCCTTCTCAACAATTTCTCATTCCAAATAGACGACTGTAGTTTCGGCCGCGTTACGGAACACGCTACGTAGCTTCGCGATGATTTCTTGAAAATGAGTGGAAGCACGTGAACGCTCGTTGGAAATTAATTCACGAGCATGCTTTTGAAAATTATATTGCACTTTTATTTTATTTCTATTCTCGAATGAGTATTGCGAGCTCGTGTGCTATTATGTAAACAATAGCGTACAAATGTCAGACCACGCAACTATTTTTAGTCATTTTATCGTAATATAGTATAAAAGAGCAAAATTTCCATAAAAAGGCAGAGCGTGTTTGGTTTTTACATGTATTTCCATAAATAGAAAACTGTTTTTACACACGTATACACTCGTAGGTTAGAAAAATTCTTCATTCCTTTCTAGTCACGGAAGAACGTATCTTTATCGATCCTATTTTTTTTCTTTCTTATTTCAGGCTCGACCAGCCGGTGACCACATCGACCCCCGGGATGGACAGCAAAAAGGTAGAAAAATAATGTCTGCTTTCGCGACGATTTTATAGAAAAAGGTGTTAAAAAAATAAGTTTGTTAAAACCGAGTATACAAACACGTTATGTTAACTCTGGAAACAAAAACAAATTTTGCGGCATGGTCGACCATTATAATTTAAATAATCTAATAAATAATGTAAAAATAATGCAACAGTTAATGGTTTTCGACAAAACACACTCCAGCAAGAAAAGTAAAAATATCTGTGAAACGTGTCGTTGTTTTTACGGCCGTGTTAAAAGTTTGAATGCACGAAACGAATTTCGAAAAAAAAAATAATGACAACAATTTTTCGAAGAACATATTTCACCAACTCAGAAAAAAGTAGGAGTATTCAATCTTTGAATCCACCCTCTTAATAATACCCAACAATAGTCAGAAATCGGTAGAACAAATAAATTCGAACGAATCTGCGTGAGAATGGTGGCCCGTATATGAAGAGAACAATGTCGTAATCGTAAAAGCACGTTGGATTAGGGTGAATCCATATGTTGCATGGAGTGCACGCGTCCATTGCACTCCCGCCGGTACTAGCAGCGTGTGCCATTGATCACGTATTTGCGTATACGTTAAGTACACGGATAATAGGCCTGCTATGTAAAGTAAAGAAGCCATAGCAGCATAGGCTGGTTGTAGGACCATTTGATTACGCCATGCCACGCTACCGCCACATATGGTTGCTTTCAAGCAGTATTGAAAGCTTGCAGGATGGCTTCGTGCGTGTATCCAGAGTATAGGGTTTGTTCCGTGTAACCGCGTAATGGGGGCTCGACGAATGCAGTTCGATCAATTGCGTTCAATCTAGAGAAGAGATTCCCTACGGGTACCGTAAGCCTCATACGATTCTCCATTTTCACACTTAGTTCCATCGCTTTTATCATTCATGAAGTTTATCACCAAGTTGTGCGTTACTCAAAAGCTTTATCAGAATTTAAGACCTTATAACATCATGATTAGGAACTCGCTATTGCGGTAAGACTAGTATGACTTGTGCATGCACTTTAGTTGGCAAAGTAGTTTATATTACATGTATCGACCTGATAAGGAGAGACTGAGGCTTACAATGAAGATTTTTAAAAGATAGATTCATGTTAGAGGACCTTAGTAACAATGATTACTTATTTATTTGTCACTAATTAGGTCCCCTTGTCGTTAGTCTAGTTAACTATAAGTGTCCAGTACCCAAGATAAGATGTCTTTGTAACGAGACCCGTAAAAATAACGCTGAATAGTTTCATAAGTTCATTAGAAGGATTACCAACGCTTATTTGTAGATTGTCCAAGCTACAACGGCAGTCGTAGCGGTGGGCCAGGTGCGCAACAAGAACAACGATGCCTCGGGAGTGGCGGCTTCCGTTTCCGGGATCCGTCGACGAAGCGGACCCCAAGGATTGCGATCACCCGCTGCGAAGAGACCCCTCTCGGCACCGGTCGCCCTACAAGGCTGGTTGCACAAGCAGGGTTCCGAGGGACTCATGCTTTGGAAGAAGCGCTGGTTCGTCTTGTCCGAGTATTGTCTCTTTTATTATAAAGGTTAGCACTACCAGGTACTACCATTATTTTCTTTTTTTTTAAAACACGCGATTATTTCGAACTAGGTCGAGTTTGGGATCTAAAAAAGTTCTTGTAACGTTGACTCTACGGATTGTAGATGCGAGCCGAGATAAAAGTAATATTTCAATGTTTATTTTATACTTTCGGCTTCCACTACGAATTTTCTTTGTCCCGTTACTTTCCACCATATTCATTAAACATGCCGTATGAAAATATACAGACAGAAGTATCCAAATTTAATGAACTTGGGTTTACGTGAAAGTAAGATATTTGTGATCTGACAAACGTGCATCTCATCAACATTTCATATACGTTTCAAGTATATATTTAGTATTGCCGAAGTAATTCCATTCATCGTATTGTATTTATGTTTAGCCGGCTTTGATCATCCTGTAGTTTGTCAAATCAATTTTCACATCCTCTTGATACTCCTAAATTACTAATGTCCTAGATTTCACATCTCTCTCTCTCTTCCTCATTTCTATGGCTCTTCTAAGTGATTATAGAAAGAGTTCACAAAAAGATGATCCTTTTGGAAACGAGTTCACGTTTAATAAAGGTTTAGGGGACGGATAATGATCGATGTAGTTTACACTTGTTAACTTTAGTTAAATTAGATTCGATGGATACTGCTCTTAATTAGTAGCGTTCGCGGAGCTCTTCAAACGCCGTTGAAGCGAGATAGAAGGACCTAACTGTATACTCGAATTAATCTCTGACGTAACTTCGCTTGCTTGTTCTGTCGTTTTTCGTGAGAAAGTAAGTCTTACATTCCTAATAAGTTGTCCCGCATTGAATTCAACGAAAACCACCAGAATTATCTTGGAATCCTTTACCGATAATTAACCCATCTAGTAATTTGATTAAAAGTACGACGATAAGTAGCATCAACGTTCGGACGACGACCAACAACGTTCTCCCTCATCTTGGATTTGATACACAGTTTGAAAACCCTTTTTTTTTTTACGCTAAACCGCCCCAAGGTAGGATAAAATATTTGCCGGGGTAGACTCGTATGCCACGAGAGATGGTCAGGTTGAAAACCCTCCTTGGATCCTTTGATGCTTGGTCTAAGCTCTACGGATTTTAATTTCGACTTTTTCCTCCCGAAGAAAAACTCTTCTTCTTTCCTCATAGTATCTACTCGCTGCTGAGTCTTTTGCACTCTTTCTATCTCTCTGACATTCGCATAGATGCGTACATATGTAGTTTCCCGTTAGCGACCCTCTGTGTTTGCATATCTCGAAACACGTAATCCTCCCATATTACGTGGTGGATCTCGCGACGGGAGGGTGGGATACACAAAAAAGTATGCTTCGGATCAGTTCACTCTCGGAATGATAAGATTTTTGTGAAGCTTTTGCAATTTCACACGTTGCGACTGATGCGTGGTCGGATGAAGCGAAGAGAGCGTGTCGTTTCATAATGTACGTTCTAAAAAGAGAGCTTCCATTTCTACCCCCTTATATTTTCCACATCTCCCCCTCTCACGCAACTCTCTATGTCAGTTCCATGTCCACTCGCTAACCTACCTCGAGCTCACTATTCTTCGAGCGTGGCTTTCATGTCGCGATCGATATTTTTATACGAGCTACGTTTCCGTAGGTCCAGAAGAAGAGAAACTCCTGGGGTCGATACTCCTACCCTCGTATAGGGTCACCGTCTGCAGGCCCGAAGACAAGGTTAACAGGAAGTTCGCCTTCAAGGCTGAGCACGCGAACATGAGGACCTACCACTTTGCAGCGGAGAGTCGTGAAAGCATGAATCAATGGGTAAATGCGCTCACTCTAGCGACCCTTCTGCAGGATCCCAGCCCGTAAGTCTACCTCTAGGCTGTTACCTGAATTATTTATAGCCTAAAAGAAAAAAATGATGAAAAAACAACCCTTTCTCCTCTATCAGCGAACGAACGACTTGCATTTTTTATAACTGCTTTCTCAAAGAAATGCGATATCGTTAACGTAGTCTTTATTTTGTCGTCGCTGCTCATTTTTATTTTACTGTGTACCCGAGCTGAAGAAAAAAAAAAATGCTGAAAAAATTCGAAATTGTGATATTCACTTTATTCAGGTCTACCCAGATTATCTCACTGTGATTTTATTTAATTAACTATAATTTGATTACTTCACTCTAAATTAGAGCGATAGTCCGTCATCGTTTATTTCGACGAAAAGTATTCAAATCGTTTTGGATCTAGGCGCCTCGTTCGCACGTAATCGCAACGTAACTGTCTGACTCGTTAGTTAGTTTCACGAAGTTCTCTTCGCAAAATCCGACTCGGTTAGAGAGGGGGCGGATGTGCTCGCCTAGCTGCTCGTAGTTTGCCTACCGGCTGCAATAGAAGAGCAAAACTAGAAAGGGGCTTTTCGCCTCGTAGCAAGGTCAGTTTTATTCCGCGAACTTGCCGCTTAAAACTCTATTTCGGTGAAACAAAGCTAACGTAACTTTCGTTAAAGCACATGGGGGAGGGGGTGAGGGAATAACGTTGCAAAGCTAATTGTAATTTGACTGGGAACTTTTGCGAATGGAGATTGTTCGACGGTATTATAGCACTTTGTTACCGAGAGAGCGAGGAAGAACATGTCACAAAATCATTCGTAATTCGTATTTTAGGACTATATCGCCATAGTTAAGTAATCGTACGTTTATATTTTAGTGGAAGAGGCGAAGCAGCTGTAGTGATAGAGATAGCAGGCCAGCCCGATGGTGAACGAAGCGCCAGACCCAGCGTGTCTTCGATCTCTTCCATATTGAATCAAAGTGCCGACGACAGCGACTCCGGCTTCCACGGTTTTCAATCCCGAGACGATCCCAGTCACGCGTCCAACAACAATTCCAGTCCCAATAGCGTAAACACTGCCTCCTTTCCGAATTTAAGCGGAAGCAACGGTAACGGTAATGCCGCTTCTAACGCAAACAATAACAACAACCTGAAGGAAGTTCAGCCAGTGGCTAATGGTTGGGTACAACAATCACCGCAATATGGTCAAGCAGGTTCGTCGCAACATCAACATTCGCAATACGGTCAGCTGCATCCTGCTTCTCAGCAACTACAACAAGGTCATTCTCATCAGCACCAAGCGATGTTGCATCAACATCAAGCTCTTCAGAATGTACCTCAGGTTTATCACCACAAACACGCTGTTTCGCAACAAAAATCACAGCAGCAACCGCAAGTGCATACTGGTTTGAGCAACGTCCAAACGGTTCAACCTATGCCACGAAAATTTGGTCAGCCGATATACGCGAACGCACCACCAAAACCAAGGAGACTGACCGATGGATCCAACGAATATTCTACACCCTCCCCCGAACCGGATTACCGAAAATCTCCAGTCTCGCCAGACGTCACGCTAACAAGTAAAAGCCCTATATCGGATTATGATAGGAGCAGTGTGATTTATGGTACGAGAATGAGTCAACCGTCGCAACAGAGTTTAAGAACGGATAAATCTGGACTAAATTATGGCTATTGTCAAGCGCAAGCCACTGAAAGACGTACGCCCGATACTTACGGTCGCAGTGCAAAGCCTAGACTAAATAGAGGTAACGGTGACTATGAGGAGGTTTATGGAATACCTCAACTTTATCAAAGACCAGCCGGCCCTGTCGTTGGATACACTAAGGGATCGGCGCCAGCTCCTATACCTATTCCCACGTACGCACAACATCAGCAGATGCATCAACAACAACTTCACTCGCCGATCACGCCACCGAGTGGTATGTATTTTATGCTATCTAAAACAGCTACATCAATTTTAGCAAATGGAAATATAATACATGATTTGCCATTGGATTTGATAGCTTTAGCATGCTATACGACTCTTTATCCTTCGCTTTATAGCGCATGTAGAAACATATGCTTTGTATCGTCACCTATTTTCATCGTAGTACCAATAATAAGGCAACCGGTAGCTCATCAACCACCACCTCGGCCACATAGCGCTGATTTTCTTGAGTATGAGGCAGCGAGACGACCTCAGCAACAGACTCCCGTGCAAAACGAAGGATCCTTGAGTCAGCAAAAACGACCCCAAAGACCTAAGTCTAGTTTGGATATAATGAATCCGTCTGATGCAACTAACGATGGCTATTATTATTCCGAAGAAAGGTTAGTAGTCTTTAAATTTTCTACTTTTCTCTTAACGACAGGTATATTGCAAATGTTGCATGCTTTTTCGTATCAGATACGCAGCACAAATGCGTCAGTCGGCAGTGTATCTTCACCAAACACCTCAGCATCATCAGCAGCAAAGAAACCAGTCGCTATCACGAGCCACCATGCCGTCCAAGACCTCGACGGTTCATGATAAAAGCGATGATATTAGAATGCCAATCTTGCCAGACTCCTCTTGTTCTACCCTAAGGCGTATGCAGCGTGAGCATCAACAACGCGAGCATGTTCATCAACAACATCCAGTACCTTCCCAATCGTTGCCGAGACATAACGAGTGAGTAAAACGTATAATAAAATCGAACAAATTTGTATAACGTAGTGTTACATGTTTTAATTTATAAAAAATAAATATAATAACTCTTGATATTCGTTACACTCAGTTTTATCCTTGCATTTGTATGTCCAGATTGTCCAATAACGATGCAAAGTTAAGAAGATCCTTACGTGAGAAGGTTTACGAAACGAATGCCCGCAATACCCTGACCCGTGAATATGAATCATCGATGAATTGGAGCAGACCTTCCCAATATTCTAATCACGGAGTCCATGCAACACCAACATGCCAAACTTCTTCTCATGGAGGAACCAAACGGTGGAGCGAGCATCAACAGTTTTGTAGATCAGCTTCGGCACGTTTGCCAAGGTCTCGACATCCTGCGGCTTTGGACCAGGACGAGGATGATTATGGTGAACGGTCTTCCGAACAAGATTCGCGAGATGGTGAACGGAAGATTCAACAGGTAAAATCTGAATGCGATAATTATCTGACTCGTTCCATCATTTTGTTATATTTAATCGTTGAACCTCTTAATGTTATAGCGGGAAGAATCAATGAAACGTTTATTGGAGTGGAAACAACGCATGTTGCAGTCTCCCCTAACACGTAAACCATCCGGATCAACGAATCGAGGCAGGGCACAGAACGAATTATCGAATTACTATAAGCAGCAAGCTCTTCTGGACTTGGCAGCTCACGAAGCCTCGGTAACGGAAGCTCGCCATGCTCGGAGAAGAGAGGATAGTCACAGACCTCACGTGAGAAGTAAAAGCTCCGATGGTCGCAGAACTGTTACTTCTGTGTCACGATACAACAGTTATTCGAGCGACGATGAAGGTAGGGACTCCTCGCCAGAACTTATTATCTGATTTTTTTATCATGGCCTCGTCATTGGACGTATCGAGGGATTTGAAGTTATCTTCTTTTTAAGTACTTATGTTCTTTTATAAAATAAATCTCCGTTTTTGTATGATAAATGTTAGTTTAAATATGGAAAGTACAAATCCCTCGAGTACATTGCCAATACGACCTTTTGATACTTGGTAGACTAGACTGTATGGCTCTAAGATTATCTGCAGACTCTAACACCAAATGTAATTGCTTTAACACCAAATTTAATCGTTTCGTGAAACGAGCCACTTACAACAAGTGATTCTTGAATACTACTAAATTAGAAACCCACCGCATTTTGTATCGCGTGTTTTGCGTCTTTCCGCACACAAATCATGAGCTTTGTTTGAGAAAACCTTCGTGTTGACTAATACGTTATTACCTATTTCGTGAACTAACGCGGATATTAAAGTAAGCTGTTTTGAGTGTGCGTGCTATCAAGAAATATTTCCTCGAAGTGATAATCCAAATTATTGCGAGTTCATATATCCTCTCCAATCCTTCTTCTCACTTTCTATCTCTACAACCACCGTAATACATCTCTACAAAGCACGAAACAAGTTTAATTGTTATACAACCCTACGAGGGTTCGAAGAAGAACACATGAAGCAAACGTTCTTTCCGCGGGGCTCCTTCTCTTTGCTGGGTCAAGGCTGATTGGTGAATGGTGAATGGGACGATTAACAAATTAATCCTCTATAAGCATTACAGTAGAAGTTCGTTGATGAGCTACTTGATCTCTCGAGATCTCCTAACACTGATTGAATCTGGATTGATTTAGAGTATAATGGGATCAGCATGGCATGCGAGAGAAGTTGAACTAACATTAACGCGTTCGCAGATTCGTGGCTCTCGCATCAAAAGTGTCCGCTACGTTAAACCAGCCATTTGTTACATCGATTGTCGAAATCATTGTACGATTTTTTGAAAAACATTAACATTACGTCTTATCGTAATTAAAAACTGTTCAATTATTATTATCATCCGTGCAATGATCTCAAGACAATTGCTTATACGGGAATTTGCTTCGTTTAACCCTGCTTTCATTTCGTTGGGTAGTTAAAAGGTTTAACCGGGTCTTGATTTAATTGTATCATAATTTCATTCGTTAGTAACGGACATATCCGTGTGTTTTATTTGTAACGGACAATTCAGAGATGGGAGATGTTCGAAGAAAACGAACGCGAAGGCCCTCGCATGCAGGAAGGAGCCCCCGGCATGCCGGTGACGATCGTATGTCCATGGCAACTACCCAAGACAACGGCAAGCTAATACAAGGAAGCGTACGTACGAACGTTTCATCGAGTCAATCGGCTCAAATGAGCTCTCGATCGAGCAGCAATTCTAAGATATCATCCAACACCATGTCAACACTACCACTTTTGTCGAGTATACCACCTGACGCGGGGTACGAAGAAATTAGCTTTCCGCCAACGTCAAGAGAGACCTACTCAGATTCGTTCTATGTCTCGTCCGAAAAGAAACCTGGCAAGAAAGCGGAACACATCGAAATCACATTTTACAACGAAGCCCAACACAAACACCAAACGACGTTACCGAAGAAGCCGACGGGAATACTAAAGTCACCAACCGTGTATGAAGTCGAGGAACAGTCAACGACACACGACGACAATCCTGAGACGAGTACATCGAACGATTATATTCCTGCGGATACGTGGCACGGGCAGAAGAACGTTCAATGGAACTCCAACGAGGATAAGGAAGAATGGGATTCTAATATCGACGAAAGCAAGTTTATCAAGGAATTTTCGTATCAGTACATCAAACCCAAGGAAGCCGAGCAAGCTGATGAATTGGAAGATCATCCCAGTAAAGCTGAAACTATGAACCTCGTTCAATCGAGGATAAGATCGTTCGAGTCGACTGTAGAAAGCTGTAGTCCTGTTAAGGAAATGCTTACTATGCAAGAAGCGTTAAAGGCATCACCCGTTGAAACAGCAGAAGCACATGTTTCAAAGTTGGACTCTTCGAGAAAGACCTCTTCGATTATCCGTAGCTTTGCTTTAGGTGAAAACGGGGTTCAAGAGAACACTGCTACGGTCAAAAACGAGGGACACGTCAAACAAGCTTCCACGGATAGCAACAAATCGGTAAAGGATCTTCTAGCGGACTTTGAACGAAAATCTCAGCAGGTTCGATTGGAGGAACGCGATAGACAATCCGAAGTAACGCATCGAGGAGTTTTCAGCGACACGGAAACCCTTCTTTATGATACCGGAAGTGACTTGGATCAACGAGATAAGAGCGGGGAACGCGAGGAGGAGCAACGAGAGGAATCAGATCAGAATCAGATGATTGCTGATTCCTCAAAAAATGTCGAGACTTATTTAGGTACGTTAAAAAAGAAGAAAGTTTCTCCGTTGAGGCAGAAACGAAGTAAATCTCCTGACAATATCGAGCAACAGATACCGACGATCGAAGATTTAAGTATCGATTCAACCTCAAATTGTAAGCGATCAAGCGTCACGGAATCTCTTCTGACGCACGGCGATCAATTTTCCGTTAATAGCGACATGGCAAATGCTTTGTTGAAACAAGAAGATATAACTCCCGAGGAACACTATCTTCCTATGTCTCCTAGAAAAGCTATTTTAGATCCCAACGACGACGATGGACCAAACCCAAAAATGATGGAAAGTCTCTTCGCGAATTTGGAACACGAGGAGAGCTCCTACGTCGAGATGGCACAAAATAACATGAGTCATTCCCTTTTGGCTCCAAGTTCGGAAAGGGACGTCCGAGATTCCGGAGATTATTCGACTTTAGACGCATCGCACTATGAGTTTGTCTGTGTTTCCGACAGTAAGATGGAACCCGTTTATATGGAAGTCAGTCAATTGTCGGAGAAGGATGATAAGGAAGATGATAATATCTGTTCGAAGAAGCAAAGTATCAATGACGATTCTGGACACATAAGATCGGATCTTCCAGATATTCTGACGGCTCTGAAATCTGACAGTTCTGACGCCGATGACGAGTCTTCCAAAGATTTGGATTCCATAGATGCTCCGAGGCATCCACGATTTAGTTTATCAGACACTTTCCGACCAGCTTCCTATTACTTAGGTGCCAGTCGGACGATGATCGCAGAATTACACGATTCCTCCGACAGCGAACTAGTTTCTCCACCTCCTATACCAACTTCCCCGCCACCGTTGGAGGAGTTGGATTGTTTAGAGATGCAAGATTCTTTAGAAGTGAAAAAGGTTTCACCTCAGGTAGCCGTTATGAAGGAAAATGTCTCGAATGCGGATTCACCCAAATCATGGAACAGATCGGGTCAAGGAGAAAGTCAGAGATCCCCATCGAGGTTCTCAGAAGCAACGATTAGTTCCACTTTCCGAGACAGTAGAATATCGTTAGAGAGCGCATCGGGAAGCGACTCGGTCGAGCTTAGAAACCCGGAAGAGGAAGCAAGGCACAGGCAAATGAAAAGGAGACCCGTCAGCGACGAAGTTTGCGAAGTTTTAGACAGTCTTGATGAATTGGAGTCTCTTGGAAGTCGTTTCGATGGCACCAGCATCGACCTTGATCAATATCTCGCAGAATTACAAGCACGAGATGCTTTCAACGTGGACCTTTACGCGAAGGATCTAAGTTATAATAGTATTTACGGGTTCAACGAGAACATGATGGTTGTGGACAAGTTACAAAAGACTACTTGCCCGGATCTCTCGAGGAAAATGAACGCGTTGAATTTCGGTCAACCTTTACGTTATGATACCAGAAACAAAATTGGTTCCGCCAGTAGTCTACCGTCTATGAGAGTTTGCGACGTACCGCCTTCTCATCAGCACTCGCAATCCTTCACGGGAGATGCTCATTACGAGAATATCTCCAGTTTCTCGCCTCTAAGGAATTCACCCGCCATCCGATCGGAGGGAGAGCAATTTCGGGACGAGAATCGTAGACTCCAAAGAAGCTTGCACGATACTTCAGCGGAATCTCACCATAGCAGAGACTCGAGTTACTCTATGGGTGGACCAAGACCACTCAGCGGGCAATCTTCGACGCACTCACCGATGGGATCCATTTCATCGGGTCACCATGGCAACAATCTCGCGTCTAACTTATTACAAACCAGTCCCTATGGCGAACAGAAAACCCTGAATCATTCGACCAACGGATCTGTTAGCCAAGAACCAACACGTTATCCTCTTTTACCCAAACACAGATCTCCCTCCGATCACATTCAACGTCCATCTTCAGCCACATCGACAAAAACCAATTCCCACTCTCAATCCTTCCTATCCAATACTTCCGAGCAACGAATTCCAAGCGATCAAACTGGAGCTCCGTATTATTACTCGGATCTTCGAGCCAGCATACAAAATAGCGATAACGACAAGCCGATCGGTGGTCACGTGTCAAGACTACCACAATTGAATAACCAAAGAGATGATGCCTCGGCTATGAATAAGAGAAACGATATCGGTCGTATCATTAATCCGATCGCGAGACAAATGCCGAGGCAGATTCAAGTGGAAGGCATAGACGAGGCCAGACGTATCGCTGCGGAATTGAGGAAAACAACTTGCCAATTATTAGGTGACACTAAAGTAGATTTGGTAGACAAAAGGAATTTCTACGAAGCTGACACACTTCGAAGAGTCAAATCTACCGATCCTCTTCCAGACACATCTTTACTGGAAGTGAGTACACGAAACCTTTACCCTCACGGTCTCCGCGATAAAAATAACAGTCAGCTAAACGAAAACATAACCGACACATCCTTAGCTGCGCAAGCTTCCCATCGAAGATCCAGATCTTTGGAAGGTCTTTTAGACGATGTTGGCTTACAGAATCTCGTTGAGCAAAGAAACCGAGCAAATCGTCTCTTAGTCTTATCAACCGCGCAAGCGGACGATCGAGCACGAAACTTGTCAAGTTCCGATCATTGTCCACCAAGTACAACGAACGATTTCAACGTGGAAGATCCTTGGGAACAAGATTCTCTTTGGCGAGAGAATCTCCGAAGAGCAAGTTTACGTAATGCCAGATCTTTAGATAATTTAGACAACCCTGCAAGATCGGCAGGTTCCTCTAGCTGTTCCGACAACAAAACTCGTGGTAGAATCACACGAGGGGCAACTTACGTGAACGATAGCGTAGCCATCCGAAGGGATAATGATTCGTTCAGTTCGGAAAGACCACCTCGCGTGAAACGAAGATTCAACAAGGAAGATCCAATACTCGATGATTTGTCGTATCTAACAGAAAATCGTCAAGTTGGTAATCCACCTGACGTAGCAGCTTATACTTGGGATTCTCGGAACGAAGTTTACCGAAAGGAGAGTCCAGATGAGAGGAATCATTTTTTAGCAGAAGGCAACCTTCCCTCGACGAACCCGGAAGATCCGTCGACCTGCGTCGGGAGTCGCGGCGCGTGTTCAGGCACGACGTCAGCCTCGTTCGAACTCGATCGAGAGAAACTAAGACAATGGGACCTACTGTCGAGCGCCTGCTTGCTCCAGGAACAGCAACAAAGCTCGACAGCGGACTCGGGGCGAGGGTTGCCAACTGTTACCAGTCGAATACTCGGAGATGTCACGAAGTGCGTGCCAGCCGTCCCCTTGAACGGTACGATCAACGTTGGTACGACGACAATGACGAACTCGACGATGACAACAACGATGACAACGAACTCGTTAACGACGAGCAGTACTACCGTGACGGAAGCGTTGAAAATGGCGGGAATGATCGATAGCAAGAACGATGCAACCCCTTTCGTGAAGCATCACTCGTCATCGTCGTTGGAGACTACGAAAAGGCGAGAAGCGATTGAGACGAAAGACTCGTGTAACCGGGCTACAGGTGAGTGGCTCATCAAGACCGGTGCTGCCTTCAGAAAGTGACGGGGGTCGTGTTCCAAATTCGACGAAGACATTTAGAAATGTTTGATTATTCTTACGTACTATTGAAATACGAACCAGAACCATGTGTATGTATCGCAAATTGGTCTTTCGTCTCGATTCGATTCTTGTACTTTCTTTTTTTTTTTCTATTCTCCACTTTGTCATTGTTATTACCAAATGTACCTGCGTTCTCCAAGTGGTCGTTCTCTATTATCTAGCCGGACCACCGTATTTTTGTTCTCTCTTTTTTCTTTTCTGTTCATTTTATTACACGACCGCGTTCCAACTTGCATATCGTCGTCGCGTTAAGCCTATTCTCGTCTCTCGCTTTGGCATTTCTCTAAATCGATGATTTCACGTCGAACAGTCGTAAACACCGATTTTACGATCAGTGCGAGTTGGAACACGGCCTGAAGTACGGACAACGTCACGTAGACCGGAATTTACGTTAATTCAATTATCGTTTTTTCTTCTTTTTATTATCTTTGATATTTCATTTACCACGTTGTTAAAAAAAAGAGAAATTAATCAATGACTGCTCTCATATATAAAAAGAAGAAGAAATCATTTATTTTCAGGCCCGTAATTTTAAGACGTTCATCGCGCGTGCATAAATTATTCATACCGGTTTTAGGTATTCCTTGTATAAAGCGTGACAATGAGTTTTAAGATTTTGTTTTATTTTTTTTTCTTAACGGTAATAATCTTGGTAATTTAATGGTGGAACGAAGTTGTCGTCGGCTCACTGGTTGTTACAGAACGATTTAATTAAGCACGTTCGTCGAAGGGACGAACGTGTGTCGTCGACAATACCGATGAACTTGTGCCACCAGGATTCCAAGACATGTACATAATATCGCTCTTCTTTTAACGTATTTCGCGATTAATGACGAATTGATTTATATATATATAGATTTGTAGGTTTATACATAGATTATAATGAAGCGGTGGTTTAACTTAAAACGTGATTGAGAAAGAAAAAAAATTGACACGATTGTACATAGATTTATATTAATAATATGCGTATGTATACATTTAACACGAATCTGTACAAATTTAACTCAATAATTGGTATACTTATGTAATACAGAAGAAATCATAGTTCATCACGGGTAATATTCATTTTAACCGTTTCACGATTCAGCCGGAAGCAATGTTTTCACGTGTCATCGTAAAATAATGCACAGAGGTAGAAAGAATGAGAATCAGGTGGTTTAAACTTTGAGCGTCCGTTACATCTTTTGTGCATTAACGTAGCAGGTAAGTTCTTTTTCTCATAATTCAACGCCTACGCACGGACGTTCCAACGTATACATACGTACCTACGTAAGAAAGTTAATTAAGATAAATATCCGTAGGATTCGTTCGTCAAAATTTCTCAGGTATTGCGAAAAAAAGTTATGAAAGGGGAAGTTTACGTAACCTTCCGTGTGAATTCGAAAGAGGAACTAGAATAATATATTATTTCAATTAACTTAAATGTCTTCTTCTACCAAATTTGTGTTATATATCATAACGTGGTATAAAAATTGTCTACAAAAATTGTGGTAAAAAAATTAACAAGAGATTTTATTAATGGATAAAACAATTTTTTTCATACATTAACATTTACACGTTGAGATTTTATATTGTACAGATTACAAAATTAGTAGTAGTACGATAAACAGGAACGAACTCATATTAGGTCGAATTCTCGCGGACTGTTTAAAGGGAAGTTTGGCTTCGTTCTAAAGCAAAGCAAGGCTTTCTCTCTCTTTCTTTCCGTATATTCCGAACCTAATAAGTCCATTCACCTTGCAAAGGAGGAGTGTGTTGGGAAGCCTCGTGCCGCCCAAAAATAAGGAGATTAAATTCGTTGCTGGGTCTACCTTCGGCCTTCTCACACATTCTTTTGCGTGAGTCGAAGAAAGAAGGAGCGAGTTCTCTGGCCGCTATCCAAACGGGTTCGAGGATGCTCGAAGGCCGAGAAAGGGGTTATGTCCTCTCGATTATGGGTGGGGGAAACAACAAAATTTCGAAGCATTCAATGGACTATATATCTTGGTAATTATTTCCAAAGCAGACGACTTCATCGATTTCAATGATATTGAAATATGTTGCAAAGATCGATATTCTGAACAATTTTTCTTTATATATGTTATCACTGTTAGACATTTGTTTGCGAGATATTTGCAAAAATAGTTCGGAAACTGATATTTCACTGTTCGTGGCGTGTACGTAGTTTTCACTTTGTTTACGTTTGTGTCAAATATCGCAAAGTCGGGGTATCCTCATATTTTTACTTCTCTAGTTTTTAAACCATCTTTTTGTTTGGAAAAAAGACACACACCCCAACCCGAACCACTTTACTTCCAACCCCTATCTCCTATCTAGGAAATAAAATGGTGTGGGTGGGTGACCCGATCTTAAAATCATAGTAAGAAATTTTCAAACTATTTTTGCAAATATTGAGAAAAAATTGTTCAGAATATCTACCTTTACAACATATTTTAATATCATTGAAATCAGTGAAGTCGTCTGCTTTCTAAATAATTACCTATATCTCGTAAAATAGAAGCAGAGATTATCAGCGATACTATCGGGGTATATTATCCTCGAATTGATCTCGAAAAATATTTCCTGTTTCATTACGAATACGTATTTTTATTTTGCTATCGATTAATAACATTAACATTAAAATAAATTTGTGAATTCTTTTTTTTACTAATAAAATGATTTCATAGTTTACTGTTCCAAGTAAAATGTAAAAGATCAATCGAACATTAATCGAGATGATTTCTTAACAATATTATATTAACGTTGAAATTCATAAAATATATTTAAAAAGTATATAAGAGTAAGTATTGACAGAACGATTCGATTCGAGACTGGTGTGCACCTTCGATAATAATGCTATTAAATCGAAGTACCCGTGAATATTTAGATTATCGATGGAACGTCTGTAAGAAACTCATGCGACTGGGACGATCATGCAATTCACGAGCGCATTTTCCACGTCACGCGTCGTTTTCACGATAAGATTTCACGCATCTCGCCGTTGCACGTACGTCGATGGCACAACATACATACTCTGCACGGAGAAGCATTCAATGGCTCACGTATTATTTATTTATTTATTTAAGAGAATGCATAAGCACGGTTACCGTTACGTCAACGATAATTTTATCGCCACTCGATCGTACAATGCGACAGCGGAATGACGTTTATACGCTGAATAATAGTTATCGCATTATTGTTCAAAATCAGTTCGTTTGCTACAGTAGGATTATGATGGGATTTCAAATGGAATTTTGAATTCCTTCATTGCTCATACATGTATAAGAAGAGGAGATACGTTGCACTTTGCTTATATTTTCATACAAAATATATACACTAGTCTCTGTGACGTACTTAAAGCCTTTCAGAGAATATCGTGAAAGATCACTAAAAATCGTGTACTGTGAAAGGAATATGTAATGAGCGTTCATACGTTTTTTATTGGTTATTTCTATTTTATGTGAATATTTGCTTTTTGATGCATAGAGTATAATATGGTTATTTTATGTACTACTTTTCTAGTACGTTTAGCCAGGATTACCATTGTACGTGGATAGTTTGAAATTGTTAAGAACTTTAGAAAACAATTATGATGTAGTCCTTTTAGAATTTCAATTCGATGAGAAACTATTTGAACATGTTATCAACAAATTATCAATATTATAATTAGAAACAAACGTTGTTAACAAAATAATTCCGAATAGTCCAACTTCACAAATCCTGCAAAAATTCAGATGAAACTCGATAACAAATTTGCTAAAATGGTAACAAAAGTATCATATATTTTGATAGAAATATTTCTGGGACGCTTCACAAACAATTCGATATAAGTTTCTAAATCAAGTTTACTGTTACCAGGTTTTCAAAATTAGCGTTATTTGCGATAGTACGAACAAACCATGTCTCCAATATCGCCCAGTCTCGTCTCAAATAAACTTTGCAAATTCTCAATAGCCGCATTCTGTGATACACGTGTAAATTTCATTAAAATAAATTTGACCGTTTCCTAGAAATTTTTCTATAAAAAAAATACAGAAAAAGAGAAAAAAAGGGAAAAGTCGATTTATAAATCGTTAACGAGGGTGGGAAAAGTGCACGGGCCGTTTAGACCGTAGACACATCGTTAGAGCGAGAAAAGAGAGAAAGAGAGGCTGCCCAAGTGGTCCTTGAATCTCTCTCTCTTGGCGCAGCGACGCGCCATTCGTAGACGCATACATAGAAAGTCATATACGTTCTCACGTGTGTAGACACACATTTACGTGGAATATACAAAGGAACGTGCTCGGCCGGTCGCGTCGTGGCTGCACGTTCTTTGCCACTCACTACTTACGTCAGTCAGAGTCAGTCAGCCGGTGGCGCTCCGCGTGCTCGGACGCGTGCCTCGATCCGTGGATCATCGTTCGATCTTTTTACCCTTGATATATATATTATCATCCGACTAAAAGATAGAAACGAAAGGTATAATAATAAAAAAAGAAAAAATTGGACATATTCGCTGATCCCACGCTACGTTCGGGATAAAATACTGGAAAAGAAACGAGAGAGACTTCGTTTGATTTTAACGAGACATGTACCACGATTCGTGAAAAGTAGTATCGATCCATGCTCGTTTTAAACTCCTCCACGAATTGGCGAAGCTATTATCGTCCTCGGTGAGTGTGTCGATGCCGAAGTTCGCCGATCGTTAAGAGTGGAACGAAGAAGTGGTGGAAAAAGAAGGAGGAGGAGGACCGCAGAAACTCGGAGAACTCGTCCTCTCGTAAGCAAATGATTCTCTCGTACGAGAACCAACAAGAAGTGCGGTGTGTTGTTGTTACTGCTGCTGTTGTTCTTCCTTCATCGTTATCCCGCGTTTTTCGAAGAAGATTCGCGACGAAGAGAAGAAGGAGGAGGAGAGAGTATCCTTGTACACGCGACACGCGTGTATCTTGACGAAATATTAGATTGGGATAAGAAGAAAAATATAAACAAGGGGGCAAGGGAGAGACTGGGAAGATGGGAGGGAAGGTTGGGTTGATATGTGGGAGCTGCTGGTCCGGCAAATACAGTACGTATATTCGTCTTTCTTTTTTTCCTTCGAAACATCTCTTATTTTCTTTTTTATAGCGTGCATTCAATCGATGTAAAACTGAATAACTTTGTTGTACAACAAACATCCTGCATGGAAGTTATAAATGAATGGGGAAAAAAGAATGTACTGTACGATATAGGAAGAGGTGGTTGGGGGAAATCTAAATAAAAAAGTAGCTGCTGCTCGTTGCAATATTAAAAAAACATCACTGTTGTCAAGTACTTTATTCAGCAAAAAATCGCGTGAAAATTGCATTCAGCACGGGTGCTATCGATTATATCTTTTTTTAAACAACTTTATTCACATTTTCGAAAAAATCGATTCCAACCAACTTTATATGTAAAATACAGAATAGTAACTAAAAATATATATACACGGTCTGCACCGTTCCACAGAAAATGTTCAATTTCGATCGGTTCCAGCCTGAAAAACACGAAAGATCGATGAAGCCTCTCGCTCGTTGTTTCCAATCGTCGCCGTCCGAGTAAACAGTGATTAGATTTGCTCTGAAAACAACGAACGTGGAGAAAGTAGCGCGAACACGGTTACCGAAAATTCGTCGTGTCGTTTCTCGTTTTAACGGATCCTCGAGGGTATTTTTTAACGACACAGCGAAGAGAACGGAAAAACGGTGTTGAATGATTATACGAGGCGCTCGGAGAAAAATTGTTTGCTCGTATGGTTTTTTTCGTCGAAGAAAAGTATTTTCCGGTTAAAGCCTATCTGGAATGTCGCCAGAATGACTGTTGCTCAAAGCTACTCTCTTATATGTACGAGAGAGAGAGAGATATCGATCGAGAACAACGCATATAACAGTTTGAAATGAGACTCTCTCGCGTGGAACACATTTCGAGGATTTGCCTCGGGTTATGGCACGATGCTGCTGCTTGCTGGTTTATCGGCCTTCGAAGCTCTTCGAGCCCTCGCGAACGCATAAGCGCCTCTTCTTCTTCTTCTCTCCTTCGAACGCGATACCGTTACTCACATTCATCGGACGCACACTTTCGATACCTTCGTTCCTGACTCTCTATCGTCATTGAGACCAGCTCCTTCAATCGATCTCTCTCTTTCTCGAGTACTCCAGCTGTGTTACAAGTTTAGTGTTTTTTTTAATAGGTAAATTATGTATCGAAAAATGAGAAGTCTAGTTTTCTCATTAAAACGTGTCGGAGACATTGACCTTTCGGTGACTTAATCCACTGTCATCTTGTATAACTTGTTTTTTCGTTGCTGGAGACCTATCATCGTCGTCATTATGATAATTATGATTTAGAAGACACGGCTTGTGGTTTTATAGGAAGTTTGTGATCCGTTAAATGTGACAACGGTTGGAAGTCCGGGTGACATTGACCGTGATTTTATTCTATCATCGAATTGTACCAATTTATAATAGTAGATAGGTATTTTTCTTATTTGTGATGTCTGCATATTGCAATTCACGATGATTGGCATAACCAATGGCAATGAGGGCGAATTAGTATCTTTTATCGTCCTTCAATCGTGATGATCGTCATTCAAGAGTGGATCAAATTTATGACCTTGCGTTATTTTCATGGGAATTCATGGAAGCGAACGTTTCGCATCGACGTCAACCGTGAAGGTAATTTAGGACAACGTGACATTGGCCTTCAATAACTTCGTCCTAATTATCATTGACTCGTAACACTTTGCGCTCTTATATAATATGTTCCTTTTTTTTTTTTCGTCATGGGAGAGCTACAAATCGCGTAATTCGTGACAATTGTCATAACCTATGACAATGAGGGGAATTAGAGCGCGACGACGTGTACTCATTGTCGGTCATATCGCACGTGTCTCTTATCGTCACTCCGATAATTTCATGCTAGTTATCGTGGAACCTGGTTCATCGTTATGGGAGTTCATCGTTATGCAGATACGAGAGATCCGTTGAACCTGATTGCTAGAGTGATTTACAGTAGTTTCACTCGTATCTACTTGTCTTAAAATCAAGTAGGAAAAGAGACCAAATTGTATATATAAAGATTATATGAAAATAGTAATTAGTTGTAGCAGAAAAGAAATGTAATTTATTAAGTTTGTTCTCTATTAATCTCTAAAAATTTATTAGGTATTTCTTTTATAGACAATTTTCAATAAATCTCTTAAATTATATTAATAAATAAATTCAATAAATTAAATTAGACCTGGTAATATTCTCGTAAACAATACTAATAAACATTTCATAGCACTCGACGTATTAACGAAAACGATAAATATAAATCAAATAGTAACAAAAAAATGTTCTTAAAAGAAAACGAAGCGAATACTTTCTACAGTCATTGTAGTTTAGTTCAATGTCACCCCTCATCGATGATCTCATGGCAGTTTATCGTCACGCTCCTGCATATTATCCTTACGTGAGACTCACGAGTGCGTGCGAACGCGGTTCGTCTAATTCGATGAGGAGAGTGAATCGTGCTCGATAAACAAGCGTTATCCGTTCTCCGTGACGTTGTATGTGTATATAGTATATATATACGAGTCGTTGCCCCCTTTGGAATAATTCGATCAACGCGGCAGCAAACGTTCACCGCTCGTTCTCTAATTACCTTTTGCATTCTCTCGGTCTTTTATCGCGTGGCTTGAAAGAGAGATAGGAAAAGAGAGTGAGAGAGAGAGAAATTAAAAAAAAAAACAGAAAGGAAGAAAGATAGAGAGAATGTCGTGCATTTATAGATACCTGACGTTCGAGCCACTCGAGCGAACGAGTACCGTTACCCACACAGCATTCACGATCGTTCGATTCTCGACGCGCCTTCCTTTGCGTAACGTTTCGTTATCCACGAGATCTTCCTCGTTCGTACGCAGATAGTCAAGATTTTGTAGTTAGTATTCGTAGAATGGTGTATACAGAAGTAGTACCTATGCTTTAAATCGTCAGAGAAATCGTGCGGCGAAGAAGGAGTCTGCAAGAAGTGGATGGACTCGTTTGCGGGTCAAGTTGCTGCACCTGCGATTGGATCGGTGAGTTTGTCCGTGGAAACAGTGTTGTTCCAAATGTTCGACATACTTGCTGCTTTCTTTGCGGTGGAAATGAACGGTGCGTTGAATAAAGAAATTAGTTATTCGATCAAACGAGACGAACGGTTAATAAAATGACACTTGACTTTTCTTCGTTAATTAACTCGATACGTGTATCAATTTATTTATCAGTAGATATTATTACGAATATTTCATATAATTGATAATATTTAATATAATCACGAGTATTTGACGTTTGTTCAAGTCGTTTATAAACTTTTTGATTTAATTGGTAATAGTAAATTCTGTTTATTGTTATCATCGTTATATACCAGTTCCCAAATGTAGGTATTATCGTAATCCATAAATCAGTGATACGTAAAATCCTATGAATAAGCTTGAGTATTATCGTAATAAAATAGGTTTAGACAATTCAATCAGATTTTATCTAATTCTATGCAACCAAAAAAGATATCAAATATTATTAACCCATTTAACCATATATTACACAGATTAACAAATTCGATAAGTAGATAATGTTAAACATATTTGCCCGTTCCAAACATTAAGAACAGCACATTCTCTTTACCATCGAATTCACAAAGAAAGCACTGTATGTTTTGCTAAACTCGATGAAAGAAAGGAAACTTTGAAAAAACTTTTTAACAGTCACCATCGATGTTTAATGTTTCCGTTGATTCTCGTCCCTCTCTCCTACGTTATATTTACTATACACGAAGCACATAAAATGCGTTAGGAGAGTATGCGAACGGAAACTACCGGACAATAGACCGATGCAAAAGGGAGCATTGAAAACGCGTCGATCAATTAATCCACTAGCGAGCACATTCTAGCGCGCATCCGTCCTACGTAACGACCGGTGTAACACGCATTTTATCGTTTCTGGTGCGCGGTCTTCGAATTTTACTGTCCGAACGAATATCGATGGAATTTTGTCCGTGCGTGCAATATCCGATATTCGTTTATTTCTAATTTCCACTTTGATGAATAAGCAAGAGAACCTACGAGTCATATGACTGTGATAACGACGAGTTTTTTGTGGATGTTAAGTTTTCAAGTAATCGTTGGATATCGTCGATCGAACCTGATATAATGGATATTGGCAAGTTGTTGGAATTTAATGGACGATTCAGGTATTTCCGATAGATTGATTTCTTTTTGTTTAAATTGTTAGTATCGAGAGAGTTGGAATGGTTAACATTCTTTTTTTCCTTGTGAAGAATTTGTAAGAATCCATGAATTCCTTTTTTATGGAATATTTTCTAGGAAATTGTTTTCAAAACATAGGTAAAGGTATAAAGATATATTGAATTTTATATTTCAGTAGCTAATGCAGTCCTTATGATATAGTATAGTTTCATAGACACTGTTTTACGAATTTCTATAAAGTTTGCCCTCGTCGTATAATTTATTAAACACCTGATCGATAAATTATTAGAGGATCTTCCTTAAATGCAACCTGATTTTTTATATAACACACATTTTCGATTTCTTTCATATTATGCTCGAAGATAATTATCAGTTTCGTGCTCTCAAGCAATTCTCTACGGTGCGATAATAAAATAATACGATTAAATGTTCAAACTCAAAGAATAATTAACGTCTCATTTTCTATATCTGCACGAACAATGACATACACGAGTTAACAGGAATACCGTGAAGCGAGGAAGCCATTTTTCTCTTTTTTTAACGGAATCGAGTGAGAAAGACTGTCGTCCAGTGTTTCCTCTTTTCAAAGGATCTTTTGAAGAATCGTTCGCGTACATACACAATAAAAGAAAGCGAATGTGTTCTCCTCGTGCGAAGAAAGTCCAAGCTCGTTTAATTACCGTCTACGAGAGAAGCATATGTGGCCTTCCTATTCAATGCCATCGCGGACACTCGACGGTCGAATGATGCTGCGCATTCCCCGAGTACAAATTCTTTTTTCTTTCTTTCTCTCATTCTTTTCCCTTTTTTTCTCGTCATCTTCGTATGTAGAAAATCGACGTACGCGACAGAATCGAATCGATAATGAGATTTGAAAAGTCTTCTTCGGAATAGCGTATGCACGGACACGAGTCCGCGAGCATGAAATCGATTCAAAATGGATTTAGTTCGGGATAAAATGGAAATTGGTCTCTCTCTAGCACGTACACACGTGTAGACATTCGCCGAAAATATGCGAATGCGTCATCGCTGACGCGACAAAAATTCTTTCTTTTTATATCATTTCCTCTTTCCTACATTTTTTCCGTCGTATCTCGAGCACGAGAACTCGTATACATATACCTTACTACCGGTCGTCAAAATTCCGATCCGCGCCACTAGCTCATCCTAAGGCCATAGTCTTTTTATTTCACGTATAAACGAGTGATATTGAGTCATTACGGAAGTTTACAATGCTTCATTAACCGAGGGAACGAGCAAACGTTGTACGACGACGGTGTGCCGCTATGAAATTGGAGTCAGGCCGGTGTATCAGATTTCTGTGAAAACGTTTTTCGCTCTTATTTTTCTCTTCTCTCTCTCTTTTTTTATCGTTGGACGAACTTTTGTTCGAAAGTTGCGACGAGTTTAGGTCGGAGATGGTAGATAGGTACTCGACGAGTTTCTCATGGTACAGGAGGACGCTTCAATTTTGCGAGTACGTAAATTCTGCGGTTTTCTTCCTTCTTCTTGTTTCGCCGCATCAGCTTTTGTTCGATAGAGTAGATGGGTATACGATTTTAATGAAACGATAATCGTACTCCTCGAAATTAAAGTTTTCCGCTCGCTTTTTAGTAATACGCTGTTTTTTGTAAAACATTTGGACGATACTTTTGAAAAAGTTCGCGAGGATTGTTATCACGAAATTTCGAATGTTAATGAAACTTCCTGGAAATGTGGAATACGATGAGAATGTTCCTTTCATATCGAGGGAAAAATGTGCTTCGAAATGGAGAAAGAATACTAGCGTATGAGACATTTAATTTTAGTAATTTGAAAAAAATGATTTCTCGTTTTCTATAGAAAATAACTTTTTATCGTAGCTCGATGTTTCTTAAACGGGTCTATAAAATTGCATTAGAAACGGAATTGGATCATAAAAATCTAAATTTAACATCGAGCCTCGCGGGATACGCAAAGTCTCGAGTATCGTCACAGTCGATTAACGACACATTTAATATTCTCTACCGTAAATTTCGTGTCTCACGTGTAAACACCATATAATATATCTACAGAAAGAGTAATACATATTTACCGATAGAAAGTATGTTAAAACGAGCGAAGCAGACAAAAAAGATGACATCGAAGGAGTCTACACGAGTCAGCCGACCTACTTGATCACTACAGATACCGTTACTTGGCATCCAGTCGACACTCTTCTCCTACCTCTCCTAAGCTTGGTTATTACCACGCTACCGTAATCACTGCACCGAGATTACAGAAAACAGTCGTGCAAGTAGTTCTGACTTGCTAAAGGGAGACAAAGAGAAAGATAGAAGTTTAGAAATGTCGGTAATGACGATGCAGCGTGAAAAGTTCGTGCCAATGTGAAATGAAGTGGTACCATCCATCTCTCTCTTTCTCTTCGTTGCAATAGCGACCGCTTAAGTATTCATATAACGGGTGACACGTAAAAATTTTGTGAAATTCGAGACTTTCTCGTTCTTCTTATATTACTGTTTTCGTTGTAAACGATTCGAATCCTTAGGTTGTTCTCGTTCTACTAGGAAAAAGTTCCTTCAGGAATAACGTAACTCGATCGCACGAAAACTATTGCAAGTATAAAGTGGATTCGAACTTTTCTCCCGTTATTTTCCATCGACTGGTCCGTCGAAGGCTGGCAGCCAAGCAGGCTAGCATACCACAGACACGCAGAATTTCTACTTTTCCTCGTACGTACGTGTACATCCAAGTTATGATCCTTGCCTATCGCGATGGCGCACCTGTTACTTGCATTCTCCGGTGATCTTTCGACTACGTGTGTACGTTTCTGGCTGGTTTCGCTTCCTCGCGCGAGAAAAGTTACAGGATGAAAAAGTTTTTTTATCAAATTCGTACGAGCTTCTTCGTATTAGGTAGTTTACGTATTTTTAAAAATTCGAGACGATTTGATAGGAAAGGGTTAAGATAATTTTTAAAGCAATAATCAGTGTTTTAACTGCAATTTTATAAAAAATGTCTTAATTATAATATATTTAAGTGATTACGTCATATATATTTTATATTATATCGTGGGTCACTATATGACAATTTTTTCAAAATTATTTTCCATGTAAAAAAATGCTTGCAAATTTTTTATAACTAGCACGTAATGTTGCAAGATCAAAAAGAGTCTTAAAAAAATAATTGCTAAGCTTAATAAAATGTTTTATTTTAAGACAAATGTCACCTAAATTTCGTGTACAAACACATTAAACACTTTTCCTCTCCCCTCGCTCATTCATTTCAATGGTAGTCACCCCACGGTATGAAGATAGAAGCGGAGTGACGAAAGATAGACGAGAGAGACTGCCAGTGGAAAGAACAAAAAGAGAAAATCAACATTCTCTCTGGCCACCATCGTACACAGCAACAGGTCGTGGACGATACAAATGGCCATGAATGTGCGTTTCTACTACCGTTCCGCCTCCGGGTAGCCCGATCAATTTTCGTTCGTTTCTCTACCAAAACTCCCTCCGTCGGATCATTTATCTCTCTTCCTTCGACGTTTTTCGTACCTTTCTTCCTTTTTCCAAGCGAACCGAAGAAATTGGAGCGACCATCGATGATCGATGGAAGTTACGCTCGATGATGAGAAATTAATGACGATGATCGTTAAACGGAACGATTTTTGACGCCTTGGATATTAATTTCTTCAAAACTGATGTAATATCGCGATTGACCTCGTTATTTTCACTTATTATTACTTTCTACAAAGTTGGGTTAGGTTATGGAACCCCCTACAATGACATTTATTAAAAGTTAGAACGATAATGGAGCATGATATAAAAGAAGGATAAATAATAGCAACAATCTTTATAAATAAAACGATAATAACGATAAATATTGATTTTTTTTTTAATAAATCACCGATAGTCTCTATCTCTCGAACGCCATTTTCCTAGCCAGTCGCCATTACGAATAGCTTTGTCGCAGGACAGCAGGGTGAACAACCCCACTGTCCTTAATCCTCGTCTGACGGTTTTGCGCAATGCTATTTACTAAATTATATATCACGTCTGTTCTATAAATGACACCAAAAATAAAGCGAAATATTGGGAGACAATCGATAATAAAAATGGCGAAACGTGTTAAATAAAGAAACGATCGAGTTTACTTTTTCCTCTCATCACCGAATACCTATATCGTTCGGATCAATGGAATTTAATCCGTAGAACGTTACCGTATCGTATAAATCTCTACCTGCGAGCATACATAATATACCTACATATTATTATTATTTATAATTGCCGGTGTCGCTCTTCATTATCATAGAATCAGAGGGAATGAAATTTTAAGACTAATGAACTCGATAATGGTGGATAATTAAGAGGAACTTAATCATTTCAATAATGGTTATATCATATTTTATAATAAATATATTTACTCAAAGATAAATTGTTCAAAAGTAAACCTCTAAAAATATTGCTCATCGAGTTGATCAAAATTGTAACGAGACGTCATTTACTGTCTCAACAGGAAACATCAGTCACTTATCTCGAGTAACTCGAATTATACCGTAAAGGGTTAATGGCCCTTTAAAAATGTCTGCCCTCAGCGATTGTTCGACAATGATCGGACGAGACGTCACGATCGAAGCGGCACGCGTGTATATACACGTGTTTTTTTTCTTTCAACGGCGCGACGTAGCCTGAATATAAATTCGCAAAGACACCCTATATACGCACACATAACGGTCTCTGTCAGATACCTTGATCTTTTCTGCAACGGTGCCAAGTGGAACGCCTATATTTACCGACACACGTCCACGCGAACGAGTATATAAATTCGATTATGAATACGAAATACCATCGGCCGATTAAATAAAAGTTTCGAATAATCTAGACACCCGCACGATCCATCCATCCTATTATTATCTACAAGATAGGTGTGTTCGGACAGACGGTTGTAGGTATCTATAGTAAACATAGACTTCGAACGATAGCTATTTCGAAATCGACAAATGACTGGCCAGACTAAACTAACGAAAGAGACACGCGTAAACTAGAAAAAGAATTCCTCGACAAATATTTTTTTTCGTGCTAAAAGTAAAATAAAAAAAATATTTTAAAAAAGGACGAAGAAATTTTAATGGGTTTCGTTTATTCTAAAAAAAAAGATAATAGTCAAAATTATAAAGAAGTTATTCAAAAAAAAGAATATTCTTCATAGACATAAATCGACGTCATCTTGATTCCCTTTTACCAAGAACAATACCTATCTCAGAAATCGCGTCTCGTATCCGTGAGTTCCACAAAACGAAAGGCTAGCCTGGAATTCGTGGCGTGAGGCAAGCAGAAGAAAAAGGAAGCCGGGGAGACATCGATAACGATGAAAATCGTGGAACTCGAATGGAACGCGATTCCAAAGTAAAAGGACTTCGAACCCGTTAGCTTCTCGTCGTCGTGTTCTACGTATTATCGAGAGCCGCATTGCGTCGTTGATGCGTGCACAGGTGGTGCGTGCCCTCGTTAAAGAACAAAAAAGCAGCCTAAGTGAAGAACTAAAGGGGGAGTCACGATCGTGACACTCTTTGTACGTGTGTACATGTACGAATACGTAGTATATGATATATATATAGATAGTACATCACATACCGTACGAACGTGACTACGATCAAGAGACCCTTTACGTAAGCGTACAACACGATGACCCGCTTTCGGGAGCGTATAGAGTTAATTGCACACGATAAATTGTCCTTTCCCGAGTCGCTCGAACGAGCCCGTTCTTCGTAGATTACCTTCCATTTCGTTCTGACCACGCTTTTCCGTATAGCTACCCCTAGTCTCGCGTTCACAAAACATCCGGCATATACCTACTCGACAGGGAAGTGTCGTAGATTAGTTAGCAGACTGCTAACGGACCTTTCCTCGCTTTTTCGACTGAACTGACTCGGCCACTGACTCTCGAATCTCTTGATTTCTCGTGGGACATAGGGAGGAAGAGAGAGTTTGAATTTATATACGTTAATTTATTTAATAATAAAAAGCGCTTTGAACGTGACGAGTTTCGAGGAAAGGTGCATGGTTGAATTATAAGGGAGGTTGTTGAGTTTTAGGTTGTTTTTGATCAAATGTTTAATTGTCTTTTATGTTATTTCTTTTATCATATTATTTGATGTGATCATTTCTTTGAAATTCACTTTTCATTCATTTTTGTAGTTTAACGGGTTCATGCATATTGGAAAAGGTATTATTACGTTACTCTACGCGACCTACGTGTAAAACAAAAAATGATTGCCCAGTTAATCGGCACTTCCGTTGTTAGCGGTCTATAATTAACAGTCGTAATGAAACTGCTATTCATTATTTGGTTTTAATTCCACGTGTGCCAGGTGAAAATATCTACCATTTACATTTCCACCTTGCACGAGTTATTTATCATTCCAGAGTTTAAGTTTGAACTTTTTCGGAATAAAACGAAAATGGTATTAATATGATATTTTAATCGATTGATGTTAAATACGAATTTCGCTCGTATTAGATACTTAACTTTTTCCACGCAGAGTATGCTAAAGTACCGTAACGTGAAACTTCGTTAAGAATAATATAAATGTTAATAATATGCATTATGCGAATAATATGCATTTATAAATAATAAAGGAAAGTTTTTATTTCCTATCTCACACCAACATTATTTCTCTTCTCTATTTTCCACGAATGTTACAATCTGTGTTCACTAAGAAAAATAGTAACAAATTAAAATTGTTTTTCTCATATTATTACCCCAATTGTCATTTAAAAATTTATATTAATATAATTCTTTGTTCGAAAAAAGTTACTACAAATTTTTCAAAATTGCACTTCATTTTTTTGTAACGTTGCGATTATTCACAGCATCCGGATCTGGATCGGTGATAGGGAGAGATCCTCTGCCACCAAGAGCAGTTAGCACGTCTCATTTAGCCGAGAGGACCCTCACGCAACCACCGGCGGTAGAAACGACGCTGTCGTCGACTTTACCATTGCCAAGAACCAGTGGTGGTCATCGACAACAGCAGCAACATTTACCGATCCATCGATCGAGCCCGCAACAACAGCTGGAATCGCAAATTTTACGGGCTTCGAGTAACGGGGATATCGGAACGAACGTTGCACAGTGGGTATTTTTATTTTCATCGAAAACAATCATAATTCGAAGAAAAACTGAATGCAAATATGAACAATTATTAATTGGAATAGAAAAAATTAACTGCTCGATCATTGGTTGAATCATCATGGTAGTCTTCGAAAAATGAATGTTCGTAATTATAGAAAGTTGAATGAATTAAAAAATTCATTGATACCCTTGAAGTATGCAATTCGTTTAAATTTTCTATCGGTACTAGTCGACGATTCGAGGTAGGATCATTCGGTTACAATGAAATAGAATTATCTCACATTTAATACCTTTCCCCCTGTCCAAAGATTTCCCGACCGATCGCATTCTCGCGTAAAACGAAGGAATTGAAATTGGCTGTGATCGTTTAACCGGTATCGGAGCTTGAAATTCTCCAACCGGTAGGTAATTGCTCCGATAATCGACCCTATGAATCATGAACGATCACGTTATCAGTACAGAAATACGGATGTAGATTGGAGAAGTACCGATCGATCTATCGAGCAGAAATTGCGGTACTCTCACCAAATTCCCGTATATCGTAGCGAAGCTGCTCTATTAGAACTACATTGATCCGTACGTACGTACAATCATGTTTCGTTGATGTAACTCAAATTAATTTGTATTTACGAAAAACAAGCCTAAAACACTGTAATCGATCAAGTGACGATGATTGGTATATGATAATGTAATAGAGTAATTTCATTGGACAAGCGTAACGTAGGATACGTGATTAATTATTCATTAAGGTAGAGTGTACGTTAAAATATGTCATTGTTAGTTTCAAGGACATCCTAATTTCCAAACTAATCGTTTCTTTTTCAGAACAAATAACAACGAAATGAAGGATTTGAAAGTATCATCGCCGAATGGTCACCAAAACCAACGACTGCATGCATCCACTGGACATTTGAGAGTAATGGGCCTAAATGATCATCGAATGTCGAGTCCCAGTGATAACGAAATTCAAGTACACAGTCCAAGTAAGCTGAACACACGTTTGTTTCCTTATCCTATTAATTTTTATTAGTATATTATTAATATTTTATTGAGACGATATCAACATCTTCAGGAATAATAAGTCGAATGTTAAATTACGAATTCGTGGGTGTATTAAATCGATCGATTCGTTCGCTGACGTATTTCGTTTATCAAGAAATGTAAAAAAGACATAAATTTAGGTCAAGAAGTCAGTCGCGTGTCAGAGTTAATTAAGCGACTCCCGCACTGTCGCATTAGAATGAGAATAGAGAATAGAATAATGGAAGCATTGAACGCATTCGTGCCTGGCTATCTGCATAACGTCATTTCGCTGTGACATTAACTCATAATGCCCTATAAATTCTAACGTTGCGTGACGAACTACCGAAGCTCATTAAAAAAATTAATTTTGCAGTTCCGAAAAAAATGAGGAAATTACAATTTGAATGTTACTATCGATTTTTAAAAATGTCTATAATATAATTCTAACAAATAAGATTGTTTGGTGTCGTATGATAAAGAATGGCAACGAATTAGAAAGAATATAGACCGTGGGAAATAAAATGATGGCTCTTTTATTGGTAACTTTCTATGATCAACGTGTTTTCTTCGTTTCTTTTCTTTTTTTTTTTTTTTAACTAGACAGCATCCGTTGACGAGTACCAATCCTTTCTTCTCTATAAGAAGAGACACAGATTGGGTTTAATTAAAGAGAAAGCCGTTTCCATCTTTCATTACTCAGATTTTCCTTCTAACTGTACAAACGAGCGTGTATACCGTCCAACGGTTAGGTACTACTATCAAAACCACTGCTGATTTTCTCTTTATTACAGCGTTTCTAAATCGCTAAGCAATTTCGCTGACGACGACGACGACCACGTCGTCGTGTTCCGTTTATTTTCTTGTTTAACGACTCGACCATGTAATAGAGAATGCCGGAAACAAGGGAAAAGAGTTTTTTGCGAGCGAATAATTAAACTTCGGACTTGGAAAATCCGACGTCTTTATTCGAGCGATCTCGTTGATTTGTCGTTAGGATAAAAGGGAGAAAAAAGCGACAACGTTACTAGACTTTCAATAAAATCGGGAAAAAAGGACTATAGAAAATTTTCTCATTTTTAAACTCAGGGAAACTCCAAACATAAAAAAATGTACAAAAGGTACAATAATTTCTAAATTATTCGAACTACTCATTATATAGAAAACTTTATATGATTTCTTGTGAATTATTTCTTTGATTTCGATCAGGAAGGAAATCGATACCTAATTTTAACTTTCACTGAATGTGGATTAGAAAGGAATAAAAAATTGCAAATATCGAAGTCAGCGACTGTTCCAAAATGAGAACGGTTGGAGCTATTTTACTCTCCCTTGGAACGTTTCCACGTACTCATTTGCTGTAAAAATAACATATTAAGTACTCGACCTGACAATTTATTAAAATAATATTCTTTTTCAGTCCCATGTTAAAGGCATAAATAGTTTATATAGCAAATTGCATCGTTCGCTATTAATAGTGACTGTCATGTGTCTGAAATGAATAAAATAGCAAGGAAAAATTCACGTTTGAATTAAAATTAATAAGATATATATATATTTAAAAATTGAAAACCAAATAATCTACTCGGATCGTTATAACCGTAACCGCAAAAAGCCATAATTTATTCACATAGAAAATGAAATAATGAATAGATTTTTTATCAACAAAATCGAGACCCATTTTCAATGTAGATCTTGTAAATTAATAATTGTAAAAAAAAATTCTTTAGCTGACTGAAGTAGGTCGCACGAATGACTTCGCTTAACCGCAAGTAAATAATTGCCTCGTCAGTCGCATTGGTTGCTCATTACTACCGTAAAGTATTTTAGATTCAAATTAACCAGCTAGGCATCGAAATAAATTGGCCGCGATATCACAAACATTGCAACAAAATATCTTCGTTAATTCCATTAGCCAATTTTTTTTTCTCCAAACATTTACTTTCCCAATTAAACTAAAAAGTAATTCACAAGTTTTTTTTAATACTCTATTATAAAAGCAACGGTTTGTAATGTTTAAGTTACATTGGACTGGAATATTTAGGGGAGACCGGGGCTAGTTGTCCCAATTTTAGGTTTTTTGTTTCTACAGATTTCTGTAGCTTATATTTTCGAATTTTTTGGTGACCATCATAAAGTTCAACTTCTTAGCAATACAAGGAAATCTTTTCGCTTGCATTGGGATGTTTTTAACAAGTTTTTTTTGACAAAAATCCTGTTGTATGCATCATGATTTTTGCGAAAATGGACACCACCGGCGATTTCAATGTTTAATGGCTCATTTTTAAGAAGGAAGCATGCAAAATACCGTCCCGTTGTCCGTTTTTCGATATCGTTGCGCAGTGATGAGAAATAAATTTTTTAAGTGTCGGAGTATGGGTCGTTTTCAAGCTTAAAACTGCTGTATCTTTTCAACCAGCCATCCTATCGAAACGCGACTTGCATATTCGTAAAGAAGAGGCTTTCCTCTTTCGAACGAGTATTTGATCGGGCAAATTCGAGATACTTCGATTTTTGACAAAAATCCTGACCTATGCATCATGATTTTTGCCAAAATGGTCACCACCGCCGATTTCAATGTTTAATGGCTCATTTTAAAGATAAAATCATGCAGAACAATGTTCCGTTGTCCGTTTTTCGATATCGTTAAGCAATGATGAGAAATTAATCTTTTAAGGGTCGGAGTATGGGTCTTTTTCAAGCTTCAAACTGCTGTATCTTTCGAACCAGCCATCCTATCGAAACGCGACTTGCATATTCGTAAAGAAGAAACTTTCCCCTTTTGAACGAGTATTTGATCGGGCAAATTCGAGATACTTCGATTTTTTGACAAAAATCCTGATGTATAAATCAAGATTTAGAAAGAAGAAAGCATGCAGAATACTGTCCCGGTGTCCGTTTTTCGATATCGTTGCGGAGTGTCGAAAAATAAATTTTTTAAGTGTCGGAGTATGGGTCGCTTTCAAAAGAAAAATTGCTGTAACTTTTTAACCAGTCATCCGATCGAAACGCGACTTGCATATTCGTAAAGAAGAGACTTTACTCTTTCGAACGAGTATTTGTTCGGGCAAATTCGAGATGCATCGATTTTTGACAAAAATCCTGATGTATGCATCATGAACGAAAACCTGAATTCTGTCGAAAACTAATGATAAAAGCAAACGTTACAGCAAAAAAAGAGGATGGGGCAAGTTGTCCCAGATCTCATTGTCGGGACAACTTACCTCGACGTGTGAGACAACTTGCCCCATTTTCATAGGTTTGTTTCTCGGGTAATAGTTCAGTCAGATCAAGGAGTTTTTTAAAAATTCACGCAACAAGTCATTTTGACCCTGTTGATAACTCTAATGTTAACTCTTAACTATAAAACATACCTCCAATTAAAGATTACTTAAACAATTTATTATAAAATAATAATGAAAACAATTGTCTTTATTTCTAAATGTTCAAAGTCGAGAGGAAAGTCATCAGCCCGATCGGTATACTAGATTCGCATCGTGGTGCCGGTAGTGGGAACATCAGAGGAAACCAACGTATACGCGACAGCGCGGATCTCCAGCACATAAAGGTGAGTAAACCCGAGGCAAAAGTTTTTTTTTCAAGCTAGAGGAGACGTTCAATTTTGATTGGCATGGCAGAGCATGGAAAGATTCCAGAGTAAACGTGAAAACCACCTACACATCCACTCGCGCACATACTTACTACTATTCACCGTAACTCGCGCACACACGAGTTCAATTCCTTCCTACCAACCCGCTCGCTCATTCGTTTTCATCGATCGAGCAATAGCCTCCTGCATTATCGTCCGAGCATGTAAATTCCATTAGTTCGATTAATTAAAATCTCGTCTCGTGCGCACGTACGTATGGTATAATATACATTCGTGTGTGTACACACGCGTATAGTACCGAGTCAGGCACATACGCACGTACGTGCACGGTGTTTGGTGTGATTCTAAATTAATAGCATATATCCGTGGGTCTTCACCCGAATTGAAAATTTATCGCACGTTAATGTCCCCGAGGAAAATGTTACCGCACCGAAATGCCGCGTTAAATAATAATAACTATCTTTAAACTTGATCTACGAAGAGAAAAAAAGAAAGGAGACAGGGTATTCTTCGTATTACTTTTGTAATAAAAAGATACAAAAAAATAATGTTTTCTTAGTGGATGATTGAATTTTATAATTCATGTCTGATTAACTCTTAAAGGCTACATTTATTTTTATAGTTTGTTAAGGCTACACTTGATAGGACCCGAATATTTAAAGGCCATTATTTAAAAAAAAATATATTTTTTTCTTAATGTTTGACCTTTTTATTTTAAATTTACCATATCTTAGAGATATAAGAAAAATTTGGGATATATCTTAAAAAATGTGGTTTCATTTGGGTTCTTACGGTTCTGTAGCCTTTAAAGGTTGACATTTAAAAAGAAAAAAAAAGTCCAAGTCCTTTGAGCTTACCGTTCTGACATAACAATGACGCTCGAGTTATAAAATATTAATATGTATATAGTACGTACGTATGCATTGAATCGCAAAGACTTAGAGATCTCAGAAACAGTTTCTATATATTCAAATGCATTCGCTTTCGAGTCATCATTATCATCGCCCATTATCATTGTTCTCCATTGGACCGAGTCATCTGGCAAAAAATCATCGCTGGCATGCATTCGGTATATTAAACGTTTTGCACGCACAAAAGGAAAAGACAAAAAGCGAGTGAATGGAAACGCACGTGCACTTACATAGTGTTCACTTCGAAATCCATAAAAAAAAGAAGTATTTTCCTTCAGTCGTTGCTAAGCTTCCGATAGAAAAAGAAATAGAGAAAGGAAAATAAAAGGAAAGTTGGAAAATAGAATTCACGAGAAGAGGAGTTACTCGTTTCGATTGCCGTTAGGAGAGGGGAAACGCAAAAAGGATCAAAATGATGAACGAAAGAAAAAAGGTAGAGCAAGAAGAATTTTCTCTCTTTCTCTTTCACCGTGAACAGGATGAGAGAGAGAGAGAGAGAAAAGAGGGGGGATTAAGAAAACCGAGCTCCAACCTCTCTCGATCCTGCATACGGTCAGGATTGGTCAGCAAGGGCACCGTGCCAGGGAACTGCAGACGGACCTTAAGCCGCGTTCACAAGGATCCAAACAATTTAGTGAATTGTAGGAAGAAATAAGAAAATAAAAGGAAAAGAAAAAAGAATGAGAACACGACGTGAAGAGGTACTAGCCAGCTACGAGTTTTTTTAACAGAGAGGTTCCAACAATTTTTTCTAACGAATGGTTATTCTATCGTAGAATATACTGATAAGAATAATCACTGCAATTTTTCGTAATGAGAAAAGTAGCCTAGTGGAAGATCTAACGGTTTGTCTTCTTAAGTGTAGAGATGGCTTAAAAGCAAGGGAAAAAAAAGAACGAGGTAAATGATATGAAATTATATACAGCGATGAAGGTTCCTGAATAAAATTCCCAGGTTGGGGTGATACTCACGTTGTCTTTCTTACTCTCTTTCACGGAGGATCCTCCGATCTTTCGACGTCGAAAGTGCGGCGGCCATGACAAGCGCGAGGTCGAAGTGGCCTGCAAAAAGTAGAAAAGGACGTTGGCCACGGGCTTGGAACGCAGATCGTACAATGCCGCACTGGAACGTGCTCCTGCCATGTCCTATCCCCTTCAACGTACAAATTTTATCCTGGGGAAACGAGTCCTGTGAGTTTCTCGTTAGCCTGTACGTCCAACGAAGATAGTCCACCGGTGGCCAATGGAGGGTATAGCGTGGGATATTCAAAATTTAGGACAATTTCGAAGCCAAGATCAAGATTAGTACTGGGGACGATTAAAGAGGGATGATAATGTTGCCTTGATCGAAAAGACCACCATTCTGTGAGAATAATACAGTGCATTTTTTAAAAATCTCATATAGACCCAACAACGTAGACCTTTCTATACCTTTGACTCTTCTAAAGCATACTTACCAAGAGACATGTCAATGGACGTTGAAATTGAGATAACCCAAAACCCAATAGAGATCCAATTCACCATACAACGACTCAACACTCTTACTTTCATATTACCTCGGAACACTGATCATTATCGATAAAATAAATCAAGGCTGTACGATGAGAATACGACAAGTAAAAAAAACAATTCAACGAAATCCTGTTTAACGACCAGCCAAACCCTTAGCCTACAAATTTTCCTAGGCTGTGAGTTACCGTAAGAGAGAAAGAGAAGGAAAGAAAGAGAGGGAGAGAAAGAGAAGAAAAGAGAAAGAGAGACGTCGTGGTGGGGATAGTAGACGAGTCTGCGGAGGGATAAGGATTCCGTTTACGAAGAGCATTGTACCGTGGTGAAGTCGGTGAAGAGAGTCGAGCTGAGTAGCCGATCAGAACGGGCACGACGCCAGTCTTCCTTCCAAAGGCTTCCAAACCACCGTCCACCTCGGTCAACACACGATATCCGCGAGGCCTCGCGCCAGTATTCACGAGACTGATTTTGCGAGACCAACGGTGATTAGGCTCCTTTCTATCTCACTAACTTGATCATTCGATCGTGAGTAGTCCTCGTGTGTGTTTTCACTTTAACAGGATTAGGTAGATAGATAAGAGCTTTTGGAAGATTTCGAGTGTGCATTTGATAGAATTGTGCTTGTGGCTAATCGTTTGGATATGTTCGATGTTGTTACTAACTAAAACCTTGGATATGCATAAATAATCATCGATAGAGAAATTCATTGTTTTACTTGCTTGAGAGAAGTGGATTGAGATAGTGCGAAATAAAAGGGTTATGTCTGACACTTTCGTGGGATCTTAGCCAAGTTGGGAGATTGGTGATATGTTAAACTGATGATTTATCCTTTGGAGTGCTTCGGTAAGAGTTTCTCGATCGGTTGAGAGACACTGCAACAAGGCGACGCTCGGACTCGAACAACCACGATCGAAAGGAAGCTGGAGGACCAGTTTGGCGATACCTTTCGATTTCTTCCTTCCATGAATGCGTACTTTCGAATCTTGAAAATACCGAACTCTTAAAGTTCATTAGTAAGGTGTACGTTATTTATCTTTATATTAATTGTTCAACCAAAAATTTGGCCTTATGCCAGGATCAATTATTAATTACAATTCTACTGATAGATTGATTTTTGTCAGCTGTTACGTTCGAAAGTTCTTAAAATACATTTTACAAATAATTGATACCACAGAAAAATGTTTACATTATCGGTCGTTTTTAAACCAGAAAAAGAAATTCATCATTGATGAATGAAAGATCTCAACAAATGAACCCCAATCACGAATAACAAATCGAATATTCCCTTTTAAAAAAAGATTGCAAACATGCTCCGGCGAAATCCTCGAACTTGTTACACAAAAAACAAAAAACCTTTGGTAATCTTGACCAGCCATGCCAATAAAAATGACGTATCAGGAATTAGGGATCTAAAATTGAAGGGTTGTTAACGTAAAAACGATTGCATGCACTCCTCGAACAGAGTAACGCCAATTTGGGCCAGCGAAGAGGGATAGCGAGTGGTTCACCTACAGCAGCGGCAGCAACAGCAACATCGACGCCAACAACCACACCAGCACCGACCCCAACGATAACACCAACTCTAACACCCACACAGGGTGGTACAAATGATCTCGTTCGAGTATCTGCTGGTGAACTTCTTGGTAGAACGCACGAGGAATTGGTCCTATTGCTCATTCAACTACGTAGACAGAACGCGACCCTTCTCAAGGCCATGGACAATTGTCACATGGAGATCGAGGCTCAGGTCCGATGAATTCTATGATCGATGATTCGTGATCACGTAACAGTGATTGAATTTACGAGTTCATTCGCTGAGGTCTTTCATGGAATCGCTTTCCCGATTGGTGCATGAAAATCTTTAATTACGTTGCAATTGGCACCAGTCGTATGTAATTTCACTTTGTGTTTGCATGAAACGCACGAGAAGTTTGGATGATTTATTCAATTATGTTAGCACGAATAATAGTTTTGTCGGTGTTTCTTCGCATGTTTTGCTTTTTCAACCACTCATCTTCGTACGACGAATCAAGTATATACCTACATGCATACTCGTTCTTTGGTATATCGTATTTCAATGTCGGCTTTGGAAACGCCAGAACGGCAGTATACTCTCGACCGTCGCGGAGACTCGTAGCAGTTTAAAACACAGAGGATCTCGGATCTTTTTTAAATACCAAATGTATTACGTTTTATTTTTTTTAATACGAATTTGTTCGTCGGTTTTCGTAAATCATTCTTTCGGATTTTTAGACGATTCTTGTCTCTTTATCGGTTATCTTATTTATCATAGGCGAGATTAGCGGAATTTGACATACCAAGACGCTTGGAGAATCTTCAAAGGCTCGAGGAACTAAAGAATCATCTGATGGATCTGGAAAAGCAGGTGAAATAACACGTTTATTCTCAAAAATGTCAGCCAAGTGATAAAGATGGGAATAAGAATTTAATAAATAATGAAATCTTTACTTTGAATAAACAGTACGAGAAGGGGAAGCCTCTTGTAAATCTCGTAGACAACATGGTGAAGCTAGGCTCTTTGTATAACCGTAACGCTGCCAACGGAAGCAGCAGCGTGACTACTTCGCGTCACGATCTGTTCCAAGAAAACGCGAAGAATCACCGTGATCGTTTGGAATTTAATCAGAAAGTACAAGAGCAACGTTTGCTGGCTGAAGAACGTAGAGACTGGGACAGACTTAGTCCCGATCACGGACAATTGCAGGTAATCAACGGAGATTCGCCTGATCAATGAAGCGTACGATTGACAATTTCTAACTTGCTTTAAGAACAAAAATAGAATAAAATTCATCCTAAACGAACGAAATTAATTGACAACCAACTTGTTGATCAAAATAATATCGATATATTTTCTAATATTTTTATTCGATAAAAAAAAAACGGGATATTAAAAAAGAGCAAATAGAATCAAATAGTTCGAGTAGAGAGGTTGTATCTATATTCTTTTGGGATATGTGTATTGCCGTTGAAACGTGATATTTAACCTCAACGAGCGGCCAGGCTTGAAGGCTCACTCGATATTACCTTCATGTCGTAGGCCAAGGTACAACAGCTATATAAACTGGACCGGTTACTTCAGGAAGAATCAGGTACCCTTCATAGTCTTCAGCAGGACAAGGTTCGTAACACGATCATTTACCCGGACATTACTTAAGTCGTTACATAATTTTAAGGATCGATGATTCTCGTACCTGTGTACTCGAATATACATATACAGTGTAGTATTAACTGTTACATAGTAATCAATCACGTTACTTTCTATTTTATATAAAATATGATATTTTGGGTGTAGCGGATATTGATAAATAATTGTCATTTACTAATAATAATTACCTAGCAGTAATTATTTACTAATAATAATTACTGCTCAATCTCTATTTGATATTTATATAATTTAATCCGGTATAATTATCATTTGGTATTACAATACGCTTGTAATCAGTGATTATCTAATGATCAATAACCGTACCCTTTATTCAACGTATACCTTTTCCAACAACACACTGATATTTCCTATAGGAGATTCTTGAAAAAGCCCTGGGCGGTTTGCGACACAAATTGCAAGGTAGCCGAAGCAATCTGGTGGAGGCCGAACGTTACAGAAAACAGCAACTTTTATTGGAACGCGAGCTGAGCAGAGTGAGAGTCCTGCTAGCGCACAATTCAAAGGTAAAAAGCATGAAAAACATTCGCAATTGGGAAAATGTCATTGATTGATTGGACGAGATTTGATCGTCAAACTCCAACTTTCCGATCCGGCGCGATCGTGATCGAATTATCATCCGAGCTTAATCCGTTCGTTCAAATCGCATCGCGTGTATGTAGAACAGGCACGAGTTTGTTGAAACGATTAAACGTTGGATTCGTTGTTTCCAGGTAAAGCCGGTACTCAGTCAGGTAAATGAAACATTTACAAAGCACAAATACGTTTTCAGTTTCATTCAGTTCCGTAGTTTTCATTTGAAACATCGTCGTCGTCGTCGTCTTTTTTTCTTCTCTAGATGCACTTTTTTATCACTTTTCGTATTCATTAAGCGAGAACACATGCGTGTATCGTGCTTTCAGAAACTTGAGGAAACTGTAGCAGAGAATGCTAGGTTGGAGCAAGACTTGGTTGTCCTGAGGCAAAAGTTGCAAGCTTCTAGAAGATATGCCGGTAACATGACGAGGGATACGACAGGTACGACGGCTCCCTTGGAGACGGAACTGAGGAGAGTTCAACAACTGGTCGGTGATCTTCAGAGGCAGAGGAAAGAGCTCAGTGTACAGGTTCAACAGCTTACGGAAAAGTCTCACAGTTTGGTGCAGCAAATTCGACCACAACCATCTCCTGGTACGATCGTAATATCATGTAAAATTATAGTACAATCGTACTGAATGTTAACCATCGTGTTGTATGTGTTTACAGCTCCACCGGTTCATCAGTCGAAGAAACGCACTCAGAATTCTTGGTTAGAAACTGATTTAGATTCTGGGGTCACTCTTGACCACGGCCTTGACTCGCCAGTGAGTCCATCTGTATTATTCTCGCCACGTGGGAAACAAAACGAGAGTCCTTATCATCGATACACGTCACCAACGCAACACAAGAAGTCACCTTCGCCCAGTCGCCAACAACACGTTGAACAAACTTTTGTACAAAGTCCGCAGAATCACATCTCGGCTTTGTCCCCGCAATTACGGGAACAAATTCAACAGCATCAGCTGAAGCAACAGTTACTGAAAGATCAAATGCAGGGCAAGGGTAGCTTGATGCAAATGAACGTTGCTCCATTGTACGTCAACACTGAGTCCAGAATGCAAGGTAAAAGAAGAGAAAAAAGATTATGAAATATCATCGAATGAGATTTTAATGTTTCCCTTTTTCCATTTAATCTGTGTAGATACGAGCAAGAGCAACGAAAGTGGTATAAATCAAATAAATGGTGGACCAAATGCCGCTCCGGAGTATATCCCGCCGCCACCTCCTCCCCCTCTTAATGAAGAAACTTTGCTAACGAACGACAACTACAGGCAAAACGAAGATAATAAATTTGCAGGTATGCTGATTACAGTTGAAACGTGGTACAATTTAAAAGTTATCGAACTCTTCTGATGACATTTCTATTTGGACGATCGTCAGGCTTGTTACACAATCGAGAGAAACAAGAGATTAAGACTGTCAGGATCGTTAAGCGTGAATCCGAGAGACGTCAAAGAGATCGGGGTGATAGAACTGGAAATATTGGTATTCCGTTAACGAATGGACTTCAGGCGCCTGGTGGAGCAAAACGATTGTCGGACGATGATATTGCTGGTTCTCAGAAATTTGAGGTAAAAGAACCCGAAGGTTTCTATTTGACTATTCGGTTGCCTGGTCGATCATTGCTACAAACGTACTCATTATTTCAGAAGGCCCAATTGGGCAGAGTCGTCGAGGAAGCACCAATCGCTCACGCTCAGAGTACAGTACACTTGACCGAGCTCGATGACGTACAATTCCAAAGAAGCATGTCGCTTCCACGAGGATTCGGTGGACAACGACATCATCCGAGCGTTCACCATGCTCCCGTTGCTCCCCCACCTCGTAGCGATAGCATGCACGCTCTTAGAAGCATCATGATGAGACGACACAAGGTCAAGGTAAACACAGATTACTCACTCGTCTGTGTTCACTCTATTTTAATTAAAGTTCAATGAACGTTCGACCCACATTTACCTAATCAGCGTTTAGTGACCCCCCCAAACATATTTTATTTTCCTTTACGCTTATAGTCCAAAATCCCCGACATTTTTTTTCCCTATCTCGTCCGATTCACTTTTGTTCTTTTACCTTACGTTCGTATTCTGTTTGATGTGATCACTGCAGTTTGAAAATCACGATGGAAGCTCCGATAGCACATTGTCACCGTACATCGATAGCCCTACGTCGAGTTCGCAGATGCCAATGAGTTCACCGAACTACTCAACGAGTCCACCTTATAGTCCAAACCAGCACAATTATCATCATCCTGGCCAATCAACGAGGGTTTTCAATCAGCAAGCTCAACAACAACAACGGTACTACTCGCCGCATCCCCAATACGGACAATACGAGAGTGCCACAACGTTCGTTAAGAACTCGGTAGCATTGAGTCCCGAACCAGTGTCTCCCAACAATCTTGGTATACCACCAGACAGATCGTTTGGATCGATCGCTAATGTGAACAACGCTTCGGATTCTCCACAATTATCACCGGTGTTCAAAAGCGAAGCTGCTAAACAGATCATCAAAGAAGTGACTGAGAAAAAAGTCGACGGCCCTAGGAGGAGACAGGTTCCCAAGGAAAAGAGAAGACACTACACCGTTTCTAGTAGCAAACCTATTCTAGATCTCGAGGACAGCTTCTCCAGGATGGTACCTTGCGTTTCATTTTCTTTCTTATTTCGTTGTTTCGTATATCCTGACTTTTAGGCTTCATCGCTCCGTCCAATTCCGCTAGCCTTCTGATAACGCTTCTCTTCGCTCTATTCTTCTTTTGTCTTTTGTGTACTTATCATAGTTATTATCATCACGATGCCGATTAACTTTATTTGAACTTTTCAGGGTATGGGTAGAGCAAGAGACGACTTGGACATGGAACGAGCTCTAAGACCTAGGATAAATGCTCCTGATGTCGTCAGATCGACGTTGAGTCATAAGGAGCTTAAGTATAACGAGAGTACGATCGATCAGCTTTTGGGTACACCAAATAAGATCGTCATTCCTGAGCGTTATATTCCTGAACAAGTACGATACTTGATATAAAATTTATCTTGATTTAAAAAAAACTATTATTACTATTATTAATTCTATATTTATATGTTCTTCAGACACCAGAATTAACGGCAGAAGAACAAGAGCACCGTTCGAAGAAAGCAGAGGCCATAAGGAAGATGCTTTCTGAAACAACCGTCACGGCACCTGATGGCGATGGTAAGAGTCAAGCTACTCTTTATCTATCAATTACCCCAATTGTTCGTTCCATTCATTTCTATATTATCCTTTCAGACGATGACGTCAACCTCGATAAGTCGGACAAGCTGAAAAGAAAAGTGCACGAAGAAAAACGACAAAGAAATCACATCCTTCAACTCAATCAAATCCTCGCGAAGCAAGTGATGGAGAAAAGTAAAATGGTGGCCGGTACGTCGATGATCCCTCCAATGGGAAAAGGATCGAAATAATTTTAGAAAGACGTCTTGCATGATCTTAAAATCATCATTCAATATTTATTTCTAGACCAGCAGTGTGATCAGCATGACTAATTTTTCGCTTTTTTCTGTTATGTTATCAAATTATTTTCGAATACGCCGATCACATCCGATCAGCACACCCTATTTTTATACTCATTTCTCACGAAGGTTAAAACATCGTCTTTAGAACCCCAACGCGCATGGCCTGTCTTTTAATGTTAGTTCGAAGTTCACGATAAAATCGATCGTTTCTTTTCCCTCTTTTTTTTATTATTATTAATTTATTATTACTATTAAACCTACGAGGATCATATTTTTTTTTTATACGTAGCGAGTGTTGTTTGGATTGTTTGTGCTGTGTGTAGGTAACCAGGCGCACTGACAGACATGCTTTCTCGATCCTTCCACGTAGGACACGCACTCCTTCACGTTTATCGTTTTTCAGGTTTGTTCATATTTTTTTGGTCTATCTCACTCTCCATTTTTCTTCTTTTTTTTGTTTCTCTTCCCACCAGCAGGGCTTGATAATTGTTATGATATCAATTTCGTTTCTTAAATAACCGAAATTTCGGACTATATAAATATAAGTTACGGTTTTCATATTAGCTTCTATATAAGTTCTAAAACAGCTATGGAAACGATTCTCGTTAAAATATTAGATATAGAACAGTTCTTGAACATATATAAATGTTAATATAGAAACCGTAACTCAAAATTATGTAGTCTAAAACTTAGAATCTTTATAAGTTATTCAGAATAAAAGTTCCTCGTAACTATTTAAATCAGAACCTTTAAATAACAGTTGGTTTGGTAATTTTTTCAAGCTCTGCTCCCCAGTCATCTCGTTTCAGTGGCTTCTACATACATACATACGGTGTAATATTAAAAAAAAATTATCGATCGATCGCACAGATCTCATTTACCATCTTTTTATTGTCATCGACAGTCAAAGCACTGGCTACGCTTCCACTGAAGACTGAATCGAGTATAGAAGACGACGACCTCTCACCTGTCACGCCGCTACCGCTCTATCAACAAAGAGAAAATTATTACTCTTAAGCAGTTAATTTTGCGATAGACATTTGAAACAAAAATGGAGGATCTCTCTTTTCTCGTCGTAATACGAAGAAATTACGCGGAGGACTACAGATGCACAATCAAGATACTACTGCCAATGAAATACGAAACAGGGAGAAAATGGCGTTTCCACAAGCATGATCGTCATGCACACCGCGAAAAATAGATAATTAAATGAATAAAAATAAGTAAGGAAAGAGTTGTCTTAGCGGGATCGTGCAACGATCGCACGAAACGTGCTTTTTCTTTTCTTTTCTGTTTTTCTTTGATTACATTCATATTGTATAGAAGGTAGTCGTCGATAAATACGAAACACGTCAGCGGAATAAGTTTAGGGCATCGGTACGGGAATGACGAAACGATAGGTAAATAAATAAATAAATAAGTAAATAAATAAAGGAAAAAGTAATCGTCGCGTACGTCGAACGATCTTTTCGACGAGCTTAGATATTTAGCAATAATCGTAGATATTAAGATAAAATAATCGCACAACGTTCTTCTCTCTCTCTATCTATCTTTTCTTTTCTTCGTGAACACCACGTGTTTCGTCAAGAAGATATATAAAAAATCAATAAGTTGCCATAAATGTTGGATCTCCCGCGAGATTCTTCCCTAACAGAGGAAGTATTTTCTTTCGGAACATCATAGCTGCGTTCTTTTGTTCGCACAGGAACTAACAATTCTTTTTTTCTTTTCGTTGCAACGATGTTCAGCGTGAATAAATAAAGAAAAATACTTTTTAAAAAAAGGACATAAAACGGAGTGCCAAAAATCAGTGCGATTCGAGAGCGCGGGTGCTACGAGACTATTGTCAATTACACGCAAATCGTAATTGCGTTCGCGCAGAGACGAAAAAAAAAAAGACTCATCTACGATCCAAGAGACATTTTCGTAACAGAGAACGATGGAAAAAAAGAAATTGAGAATGAAAATGTCGAGCCTCCCTCTGCCAAGGTTTTTTTATAAACGCGTTATTGTAATTATATCTCCTGTACACACACACACATAGACACACGTGACTGTAAATAAAAAAAGTTGTGTTAGATACGCGAAGTATGTATGAAAAAATGAGGTCTGAGCGTATTATAGAAGGATAAGGAGATAATAAAAAAAAGATGGGGTCCCTTGAAAAGTACGACCCCCGCTCTTTCGGGAAAACGAAGAGATTATGTTCCTTCGTCGACGAGCTGGCCTTCCGTCGACGCCGACGGAAAATCATGAATTGTATCGTCTGATTATATAGGTAGGCACTTTAACGAACGCGTTAAAGCGTCCATACGTCTTCTTATATTATGTATTTACGGTAGCCGAGATCTTTATTGGAGGGCTCATTAAATAGTCACATGCGTCAAACGGTATACGAGCAAGCGAAAATGTATCTATTTACCGTGTGACAGCAAAAGAAAGAAAACCACTGTTATTGTTATATCGAAGAAATAAAATTAATACGACGAAAACCTGCCTCTTTTTTTACTACCCATTTTGCTATTTTATTTCAAATTATATATTATTTGGTAATTTGCAAAAAAAAAATATTTTCGAGTAGTTTTTAAGGTGAATTGAAGAAAAATCGAGTCTTCCATGAAAAATTGGTAGTTTAAATTCGAGTTCGTCGCTTGCGATTCGTATTATCGCGCGTCGTTCGCAACAAATATGGCGGCAGGCGATAAATTTGATTAATCGATTACATTCCAGAAATGGAGTACGCGATTTGGGATTACGCATATATTAAATATGATCGATAGATCGACGATAATTAATTATCTTAACAAACATTGTTTCTTTTAAAGCAGAGAAGTGAAGTTTTTTTTTTGTTCTTTGACGAAAGGATGAACACGATGGAATGCACTTGGGACAAACGTTACACCTTCTGGATAAAAAATGTAAAAGAAGAAACGAGGTTAGAATTCTGAAATAATTCCGAAAAGATATGCGACAAGACGAAAGATACGTACTTCCTTCGGTCGTTGTATTTACATACCTAATTAGAAGTCCTTAAAGACGAGACAACGTTTGCGTTTAACTAAAAAATAATTCAAAAGTGATCGTTCTTTCTGGAATTTTGAACATTCCATCGTGCCATTTCAGATAATTTTTATGCGAATAGGTTTCGCCCTCTTGAAGAAGCCACTCCTAACCTTGAAAGCACTTTCCCTCCCACGAAATAGCATCGGCCTACGGCGAATGCTTCAGGGCAAAGAAACCACTAACCGGATGATGCACCTACGATGGTACATCGTAGTTATCGAACGCGATAAGCTTCGCGCGATGATCTTTAAAAAAAGAAATTCTTCAGAGAAATTTTTTCTCATTGAGGAAATAACAATGCGTGATTTTCTACGAAGTGAATGGAATTAGATCTATGATGTCACGTGTAACGAGGGAAGTACGCCATGTTGAATCGTCAAAAGATATTTTCTCGAAGCATTGCAAAACAATATAAACGAAGAGCTTATCGTTCGTTAGATACGTCATGACATCTCTCATCCCGATATTCCCAATGAATCTATTGAAATCCACCAGAATTTGGATAGCAACGTTTACAATCAACATATTAACAACGTAAATGCGTCAAACGTCACGTCGTGACAACTGAACAAACTCGAGAGCCATGTACGAAGAGAGTCACCCTAATTATTTGCAGAACAATACACGAATCGCGATTGCTCGATGATCCGTGATCGATACACGTCGGTTTAAATGCAAATGACGTTATCGAATGCAAATTATATAAAACAAATAATCAGTTCTGCGTTTGGTCTTATTTGCTTTTCGAGCACACGCCGACAAGAAACGAAAGTTCGAGTAGGTAATTATCGTCCTGGAAAAAAATCTGCATACCTATTGGAATCTGAATTTCGATTTTTAAAACCCGCATATCGATCTGCAAGTTTAGATCATTGATCCTGACAAAATTAATATGGTTGAGTTATATTTTTAAAGACCGCAAGGATAATTATTAGCGTACGTTCAAGTCATGTAAAGCTTTACTGCAATTATGCTGTGTAGAGTTTTACACGACTTGGAACAGTGAAGATGAGCAGTACACAGAAGAATAAAATAAAAATTTATTTAGTTCTTCAATTAAAAATTATTGTTTACACATTACTTATCAAACAATAAAATCACTAATGTAAAGTCTTTAAATCTCAATGTTCCTCGTGAAAAGGGCAAGAAAGATTTACAGAAACGTCAGGTTTGAAATTCTAAAGTTAAAACACTAACATTAGCCTTATCCTTTTTACTGTTCAAATTTTCGGTTTTAAGACCTAGCATTCTAATTACACTCTATCAATCATCTACACACGTATAGACCGCAAGGATATCGTTTGAACTTCGTACACACGCGTATGCAAAACGGAAGAGGAAGAGAAAAAGTTTCGAAGGAAAGATATACCGTCAAAGGCACGAAGGACGACGATGAGGGATCTCGTACATGTCTCTTGGTCGCATCGTCTCCTCGTCGTTGATGGGAGGGTCGACGAACCAGCCAATCGTGCTCGGGCCCGTGCACCTGAATTCTAATGAGGCCCACCTGGGTATATATGAGCTTAACCTCGGTCCCGAGCACGATTTTTCTTCGGCTATCCGGTCACCGCGAAGGTGAGTCTTTTCTTCACTTTATTTCTTTACACGATCGGAACTCTCCTTCCATTTCGTTCCTTTCTCGTCCTGCTCTTCGATACTCCTCCGTTTTACGATCGATTGGAAAAACATCCTCTCTACAAAAAACATTCCTCGTGTGCTTGCCTAGTAAACTCGAATCGGTATTCGAAGAGCGCTACGCGATATTGTATGCAAATTGATAGAAGCAAACCTAGTCTTGCAACGAACTCTCTTACCAATCTTATTTCTATCACCGTTAGAAATCAACTTTTGAATATTTTACAAAAAGAAATATAACAAAAAAATTAAGAGCCAACGTTCCTTTTAAACATCTTCTCGCGAATCTCTTGGAATCTCGGCTCGCTGACAATAAGTCGCTTGGCAAGATGGCGCGAGTAGGGGTGACACTGGTAAGAGGAGTGGAGCGAAGGGGGAGACGGTTTCTGCCGGTATGATGCTCCACTCCCATATTTTCCTTCATCCTTTTCTTCTTTTTTTGGTGTATCTTCTTTTCTGTTCTCCGAACGAAGGTCAAGTGACTCGTGCGAGGGCGTATCTTAATGAAACATTTTTTTGCTATATATATTTAGCTTCGTTAAACGGAGCAGGATCGTTTCATTCGAGTTTATCGAGTAGTAAGATCAACATCCCCGTTCCTTTACTCTTTTTGTATTCTACGTGCAACGGGCGGAATAGAAGGAGCCGATGCATCGCGCATTTTAATTCGCATGAAATGCAGAGAGGGAAATGGAGGATCGACTCTTATGGCCTTTGAAAGAGAGAGATGAGACATTTTATTGAAATCATCGTGTCGTTCTATTGTTCTTTGATCGACAACCCAAGGACGGTATTTGATCCTCCTACTGGATGAAAGCGATCTCTTTGTTCGATTCTTCTAATACGATTGAAAATCTTCGAGTCTTCTTTTCGAGTTCTGTGCAAATATGTTCTAAAAAGAAAAAAAGACTGTTGAATTTTGGGAAGTCGTTAACGTCGTCGATTTTAGAAATTTATTATGGAAAGAATAACAACATTTCGATAGAGTCCTGACGTTCATCACGTGGCACAACAACACGGTATTTTCTTGGGAACATTTCGAATTTTAAATATATCTCGTGGATTCTCTCGTAATATTAATAATTTCTAGAGGAATATGTACTGCAGAGATTTGTACATTCATAAGATTATTTAAATTCTAATAATTATTCAAATGAAGATATAACTTCGAAAAGGATGGTCCCAAAGTCGAGGACCCTTCTCCTCGAGATTCGAGTTTGACTCGTCTTATCAAAGAGACATATAAAAAAGTGAATGTACAAGCCAACAAGACGATGACTCACGAAGAACGTGTCGAATACGTTGATCCTTCGTTCTTTTATAAAAAGAATAACAACTCGTTCGTTTTCTACGAAGAGTTGGCCTACGTGCATCAACCTTGCCTACCAAGTTCAATTTCTCCGTTCGTTAGCTTCCCTTCCGCGTAAACGAGATTACGCGTTACGGTAAATGTTAAGCTTCTTTCGCTTGAAAGACTCCACCCAGGCTGGTGTCACCGATCTGCACGTTATACTCAAAACCGGTCGTTGTAGATCGTTCCCCCTTGGAGCTGGGGGATAAAACGAAAGATAACTCGTCCTTGCCGGATCTTCTTCCGACTGAAACCGGCTGGTAGCGTTCACGGAGGAGGATCCATCGAGTTGCGAAGTCCAGAAGTGCGTCGATCATCGCACGAGACGGACGTTTAGACTCGCGTTTGACTTTCTCCGCTCGATTTGCGTTATCGATAGTTATCGTCGAGTGTCATCGACAGCTTAAGTCTCGACATTCCTGGCTGATTTTTAAGACTTTCTTGAGTCCAGGTAGTGCTTTTAATGAAATGTACAAAAATATTTTTTTGAGATAGTTAAAAAGAGTAAAGTACTCATGGGGTTTCAAATTTTCATACATTTTATTTATTACTACCGTAAAATAAATATGCAAAGTATTTAAGTAAATCTATTTCTTTTCAGCTTCGAAAATGACGTTTACCGCGGGAAAACTATTGTTTTCCCTTCCCCTCCTCCTGGCTTGTTTGGCCTACGCATCGGCTGGTATGTATTTCCAATTACATATTACAAATAATATAGGAAAATTTGAGAAGTACGTTGTGTTAATTACACCATCGATTGACTGTTCAATATTGCCCAATCGTAAAATTTCGTAGGACGTTACTCATGCTCCACACGCATACACAACTCCCAGAATAAGATAAAGTTTTTAGATAATCTTATAGAAATCGGTTCCAGCGATCGATAGATTATTCGTAATTTTTTTTTTCTTATATCAGATACGAACGGCCGAGTGGTCTGTTACTTCAGCAACTGGGCAATTTATCGACCAGGCGTTGGAAGTTATGGCATCGATGATATCCCAGCGGAATTATGCACCCACGTGATTTACTCCTTCATCGGTGTGAGCAATGTCACCTGGGAGGTGCTCATTTTGGACGAGGAACTCGACGTTCAAAAGGGTGGCTTCAAGAACTTCACCGAACTCAAACATAAGTATCCTCATCTGAAAACGGAAGTTGCTGTGGGTGGTTGGGGCGAAGGTGGTAAAAAGTACAGCAACATGGTTACGGTGAAACAACGCAGAGACTCGTTCATCAAGAGCGTTGTTGGTAAATATCTTCCTTTTTTGTATTTATAATTACCTGGTCCACGTTGTCATTGAGAATGTTTGTTGGAATTGCAATCAATTTTCGTATCATTTGCCTGTTAATTTGTGGTTTGAATCACAAACTTGTAAACGAGCTAGTTGATTAACGTACTCGATCATCGATAGATTGATGATGATTGATAAATTATTCGTTACTTTTACAGAATTTATGCACAAGTATGGTTTCGATGGTTTCGATCTCGATTGGGAGTACCCTGGAGCTACTGACAGAAGTGGCAAATTCTCTGACAAGAACAACTTCTTCTATTTCGTCGAAGAACTCAGACGTGCTTTCGATAAAGAAGGAAAAGGCTGGGAAATCACGATGGCGGTTCCTATGGCTAAGTTCCGTCTCGATGAAGGTTACCATGTCCCAGAACTTTGCCAGTAAGTGGCACTTTTATATACAGTCGATTTTTTGTTAAATTTTTTATCAACGAGGTATCCTCTCGTTTCAGAAACGTCGACTTTATACACGTGATGTCTTACGATCTTCGTGGAAACTGGGCCGGATTTGCTGATGTCCATAGTCCCCTTTACAAGAGACCCCACGACAGTTACGCTTATGAGAAACTTAATGTCGTAAGTAAACATTGATCGATTCGTGTGACCACACCGTTAGTGATTCATTTAATTATTTCACATTTATTTTTTTATTTAGCACGATGGTCTTCTATTGTGGGAAGACAAGGGCTGCCCAGCCAACAAATTAGTCGTTGGTGTTCCTCTCTATGGTCGTACTTTCACTCTTGCGCGTGGAAACCACAATTACGAACCTGGAACTTACATAAATAAGGAAGCAGGTGGTGGTGACCCTGGTCCATATACTCAGGCTAAAGGATTCTTGGCATACTATGAAGTAACTTAACTTATTTAAGAACTTTAAGAAGGAATAGTCTTAAGAGGGATGTTGTAACATGTTTTTTTTTTTTTTTAGATCTGTACGGAAGTCAACAATCCTAAATCTGGATGGACCAAGAAATACGATGCCATTGGCAAAGTACCCTACACCTACAAAGGTGCGTCACATTTACAAAATACGATATAAAATCATGACAAATGTAATAAACGATTTACATATTATTTACTGAAACATAGACACACAGTGGGTTGGTTACGAGGATGCTGACAGTGTCAAGATAAAGATGGACTTTATCAAGGAAAAGGGTTATGCCGGTGCTATGGTTTGGGCTGTAGACATGGACGATTTCACGGGTCTCTGCGGAGAAAAGAACCCCCTTATGAAAGTTATTCACGCAGGCATGAAGGGATACAAGGTTCCAAAGAGCGAACATCAAACTACACCCACGGTAAATGAATAGGAATTGGAAATATTATGTAAATGCGATTGAAGGTTCGTAACTTTACTTTATTATGTTCAGCCTGAATGGGCAAGACCACCAAGCACGACACCATCCGCGAGTGGAGACAACTCTGACACGAGGGATACCGAAGAAACAACTCGACCAACTGTACCAGTTAAGCCAGGCAGCCCTAAACCACCTGTAGATGATAATGAAAATGTCGTTTGCGAAGGAGAAGAATACATTGCTTCGAAAAATTGTGCCGTGGTACGTATAAATAATAAATGCATAGTCTACTCTCGATAACTTTTCACTCCCTGGACTGCAGGTTCAGAAAATTCTTAGGGTTGGAAAGTTATCGAGAGTATACTATATAAAAAACAAATCTTGCGCAGATGGCAAATATATTGACGATGTTTTGTCAATATGATGCCAATTTTTCATCTTTTCATTGCATATTATACATTTTTTTGTGTTTATCACATCGATAATTATTATTATTTTTTTTTTCAGTACTATCGTTGCGTCTTTGGAATTCCTACAAGGTTCCAGTGTCAAGCTAATTTGGTCTTCAATACCGCGATGCACATTTGCGTTTGGCCAGAAGCCGCCGACCGCGAAGAATGCAAGCCTCATTAAATAAATCAATAATATTTTAGTATGGATATAAAAAAAAAATATAAACTCTTTTATATAAAAAAAAAAAGAATACTTTATTAATTATTTTGTATTTTTCATACACCTTTTCCCATCACCTAGACGAAATCACGTTTGAACATCTTCTATTGCTCATTGAGGCAGAACTTGTCTTAACGCGCTTAATCACGACATTGAATGTAAAATAAAAAATTTATCACTGACGTAACATTCATGCTTAAATCTGTTCGTACTGAGTGAAAATCACGTGGATATCTACACGGCAAATTAAATTCAACGATTAGAACTAAATCTTTCGATTAAACATTCCAAACTTTCGATTAAAATTCCATAATGTACATGACCTTGAGGAGGACAAGATATATTAGGTCAAACGTATCGTGTCATTTACAGGACAAACTCTGATCGTGCTTACTTCGGGTAGTATAAAAGATGGCGCACACGATGAGGTCGAGGATCGGATTTTTTGCGTTAAAATATAGTACTCTCGTGAAACCACGAATTACCTTACCTTTAAAATATCAACGATTATGTTTTCATACAAGCTGGGTACTCGATGGTATGCAATTTATACAGAAATATCACATTCTTCTTATATTTAAGGATTACTTTTAGGTTAAGTTTGCCATGTTAACTTTCAATTAATTAGCTTTTATTAATCGAGAAATCATATGTGACTGTAAATTCGAAATTGCTAAACGTGCACGTTTCGCTTAGACGATTAATTTAAATGTATCTTTCGTGCATGACATCGTGAATGACATTATGTTGTTACGATTATGCAACCAAATGTTGGTCTGCTCAAACCTGTCAGAAATATACAATCTGACTTTTTTTTATACATTTATAAATATAATATCTATGCTTGCAGTAAAAGGCAAAGAATTATGTATGCCTTCTTTATCGCCAACCATGGAAAATGGCACAATCGTAAAGTGGTTAAAGAAGGAAGGTGATAAAATTAGTCCTGGAGATGCAATAGCAGATATTCAAACCGATAAAGCGGTTATCGCTATGGAGGTGGAGGATGATTTAGTCCTCGCCAAAATTATTGTAAGGGCATTTGATTTTGGTTTGTCCTTTAATCTACCTTCATAATATTTATGTATATATCTTTGGTAATCAGGTACCCGAAGGAACGAAAAATATTAAAGTAGGAACATTGATCGCGCTTACTGTCGATGAGGGTGAAGATTGGAAATCTGTAGAAATGCCTGATGGTGCTGGAGCTCCTGCACAAGCTGCTGCTCCACCACCTCCTCCTTCTGCTCCTTCTGCTCCTTCTTCGAGTGCTCCAGCTGCACCACCACCACCAGGCCAGTATGTGAAATAAAATATATTAATAATCTTATTATGAATAAGCAAGACTTATGAAAAATTAAGAATTTTTTTAAATATGCAGAAAATGTATGAAATATATCCTTTTCAGGCAAAACGTTTCTATGCCTGCACTCTCTCCAACAATGTCATCAGGTACCATCGTAAAATGGCTTAAAAAAGAAGGTGATGAAATAGAACCAGGAGATGCCATAGCAGAAATACAAACGGATAAAGCAGTTATGGCATTTGAAATGGAAGAAGAGGCTATACTTGCAAAAATTCTGGTAAGTAATACTGATTCTATATGCAGCATAATATTTTTCTTTTGATCTATATGTTTCTTCATTCTATGTTCTTTAACAGGCACCTGAAGGTAGTCAGGTAGATGTAGGTCAATTAATTGCTGTTGTCGTGGAAAAAGGAATGGATTGGAAACAAGCTGTTGCTCCACAAGTTCTTAAACCTGGACCAGGTGCTGCTCCATCAGCAGCTCCGTCCGCTGCTCCTGCAGCCGCAAAACCTGCTGAGAAGGGACAGTATGTATTATTGTGCCTCAATATTATTTCTTTTTTATATGCATATACATATATTTTTTGTCCAGGGTATATGGATTAGCAGTCAAGCGACTGTTAGAAGAATATGGTCTAGATCCAAACTCTATTAAAGGTACTGGTCGTCCAAATAGAATTTTGAAAGGTGACGTGCTAGCGTATATACAAGCAAATAATGTACAGAAGGTTCAACTATCAGCTGGTACATATTTTCAAAATTCTTGCAATCCTCTTTTTAAGGAAGCAATCAATTGCCTAGATGACTTTTAATTTTGATATGCGTTTTGTAGCAGGTCCACCAAAAGTTGACAAAGCAGGAAAAGCCGCCTCTCCTAGTCCTATGGTACCAGGACAGCCATCTGCTTATGAAGATATACCTGTGTCAAACATTCGAAGCGTTATTGCTAAACGTCTTGGAGAATCCAAAGTATGTTATATAAAGCAATGCACGCTTCATTTTCTTATTCATTTATGATTTATTTACTTAAACAAATATTTCTTTACAGGCTAATATACCTCATTCCTACTCAGCCATTGATATCAAGATTAATAAACTGATCGAAATTCGAAAGCAATTAAAGGAGGATGGTGTCAACGTATCCGTTAACGATTTTATCACGAAAGCTGCAGCTCACGCCCTAATTGAATGTCCTGCAGTTAACACCTTGTACACGAACAATCAAGTGAATATACTGTTGATAATTGAACACAAACAAAAAATCAATGGGACAAACATTATATTCATGTTTTAGATCGTGCATGCTCCAAAAGTAGATATTTCTATAGCAGTTGCTTCTCCTACGGGTCTTATTACACCAATCGTATTTGATGCTGCATCTAAAAGTTTGGTAGAAGTATCTACGACTATTAAAGAATTAGCTGAAAAAGCAAGAGCTGGATCACTAAAGCCAAATGAATTCCAAGGGGGATCATTTACGTAAGTATAACAGGAAACATAAATCTAATATCTCGGATGAGTAAATACAAAATTATCGTTGAAATTTAATTTTTCTAGTATATCTAATTTGGGCATGTTTGGTATCAAAGAATTTTCTGCCATCATAAATCCACCTCAAACTGCAATTCTTGCTGTCGGAACAGGACGCGAAGAACTGAGTAAGCTCGTAAACAAGCTCTTCATTTTATGATGTTTCATAATAATGACAATATTTATGTTTAATCCTGTAGGTGAGTCTTTGGAAACATTTACGAAAATGAAAGTAACATTGTCGTACGATAGACGTGCTATCGCTGAAGATGATGCAGCCGACTTCTTGGCGGTATTAAAAGCTATGTTAGAAGATCCAACTTTCCTTGTTGTTGGCAAAATCCAAGCATTAAGGCACATGAATGATTAAATATGGTAATAGTTGTGATTATTAATTAATATTATTGTAGGAATAATTTGTTTATTTATTAAATGTATCATTGACTATGATACATAGTCATACATGAGATACATGACTTATTATGTTTTGATTTAAAATTTTATTTTTCTTAGCAATGTACAGTGAAGGAGATGAGAGGAGTGATAGAATCACGGCTACATTGTATAAATCTTTAGTAGCTTTTTTATAAATTAAGTAAATTAATTAAAAATTTATATAAACCGATGCCATCTCATAGCGTAACGTTCAACAGTGATTGAGGAAATAAAATAGTGATTTGGCTTATTATTACAATGTAATAATCTAGTCGCCAATGGAATTATGTTGGAACATAATCATCAAGGGATAAACGTAATAATAGTTATAATTACTGCCAAGTGAAGTACAATGATAAATTATATCGAAGTTTTTAGTTGCAACAATTATAGACAATTTTAATGTAAAAGAGTAAAAGATGCGAGGTACCAAGATATTATTTAACAAAAGTGTAAAAAGGTTCAAGAGTTACCTGATATTAATTTTTATAAATTGTAAAATTATATAATATGCAAATTATTGGATACTCGGCATTTATAGTTTGATTAATTTTTCACCAAATCTATGTAAAATCGGAGAACATTAACAAGAAAAATACGACATTCAATGTATGTTGTGTATTTAAAAAACGCAGCTTTGTACATATTAATTGCGTGTGTCATCTAATAAATTGCTTCCTTGTTATATACATATTAAATTCTAAAACTCATATTGACAAGACACATGTAGTATTGTTGCAAATCGAAAAAACTATAAAGTACGATAATTACTATTGATGTATAGTAAGAATACCATGTAGATATGTTTTAACGGTATTCCAAGTATTTTATAATATTCTCTGTGTAAAATACAGGGAGATGTGTAAAATTGATGTACATTACAAATTATAAATTATATTTAACATGATTGGCATAAAATTAATATGAAATCATTAATTCATCTTGTAAATAAAATATTTATTGTGTAATATTTTGTCTAACTACTAGTTATCCTTCTATTAATAATATACTCCTACACATATCACTTAAAATAAGTACTTTATATTTCGAATATTTTTTTAACTATTTGCATTGGAAGGAAGAACAGGACAGGATAAAATGCAATGTAATTAATGAAATATGCAATAGTAACCGCAATTAAGTGGACAATCTTATAGTATTTATTTGATTATAAGGCATACATTCTTGGTACACTTTCATGACACATCAATTCATTCATTAAGGCACAAACCTAGGAGCTTGCAATTGCCTTGCTAAAAGTAGTCCTAAAATATAAAATAGACAACCAAAGTATAGTTGTAAATAAACCATTTAGTCCTTTATATCGCATTATATTTATAATTGTATTATATGTTAAAACAAATCATAATATAATGAATAATTGCATGGAAATAGATTCTCAATAGTTTACTTATCACAGTCGTGATTTTATTGGAGTTTACTGCTTAAATTTCTATCTTAAATTTATTATTTGTGTAATTTTATTATAAAATTAGTACACCATTATAAATATGCATATTTATGTACATGACTACATTGTAAAACTTATGAGAATAGGATATTTGGTTGAGTGATATACTCACATTAGATACAAATATTTCTCCAAAAGACAAGTGCGTTATCAAATTTGATAGAGTTATATAAAACTAGGCTTATTTATAAAAATGTTTAAAAAATACACTTATATTATTTCCAGTGTATTGTACTATTCGATACTCAGTTAATAATACATTAATACAATTGCATATTAAACTGAGCTTTTAGATTATTAACAAAGTGATGCATTTCGTGTAGGAAGAAGTTTACGACTCCTGTGCGTTTCAAATATTTCACGCGAGTAGATACATAAAAATAATAACACTTTACTTCTTGTAAAATCAGTGAATATTGTAGGAAGTACTGTCATCGAAATAGACACTCGCGTTTGTTTCTTTCGCTGCTGGAACTATTCTTAAAATAAGTACAATAATCCCTTTTCAGTATAAAGTAATGTATGTTACCTTTGTCTTGAATATATTCCAAAAATAGTAGCTCACGTATAAAATATAGATTTTTATATATAAAAAAATGTGAATTTATATGATAATTCTCAATATAATAAATCTGTGTTGCGCGACTATATTAATATATGTATAGGCATTCAAAGCACAATTCTTTTCTAAATGGCAGGCTGAATCTGTAATATCTAAATTAAAAAATACATTAATTGATAAAATACTGTGTCATAATAATATATATGCATATGTGTGTATTGCACATAAAAAACCATTATACTCTTTTTTTAAATAAAATTTTGAAAGAAAAAGACAATTACATGCTATAACCGTTCAAGCATAAAACACTCATTTAGATTCATGCATTCATATTTACATCCCACATTCTATGACTCCTAAATGCTGGATATTATTGGTATCCTTAATACTGCTGATCATATTTCTGTCTTTCTTGAAATTCAAAATTTAAGTTGATAATTTTATTAGAATACCTTTCCAAATTTGTGGTATGTAAAGAAATTGTCAACAGCAATGATAAATGATAAACTAAATTTGATGTATAATGTCCATGATTTTATAATTCTATCATCTTTTAAAAATCCTATATTTCTATGCTTATAAAAAAGCAGACACTTGTATATCGCGTAGACATACTTATATACCATATTGCTTCATTTGTTAGAACACTTAAGAGCACCATAGTGCTAAATTCAAAGTTACAAATTGCTAATTGTACACTTTATGAAGGATTCTTTGCGCAGCCCGTATCAAAGGTGTTAATGTAGTTAACTCGGCACAATTTTCTAAGAATGGATGATTGAGTAACTCATCGGCGGTTGCTCTTTCATCTACTTCCACAGCAAGGCACCTTTCTAAAAAGTTTTGGAACATTGGACTAAGCGACGTCCATCTTGGAATGGAAGGTTTGCCAATAGCAGCAATTAAGTATAATGCTCTTAGTACCGTTTCTTTCATGTAAGGTGGTTCACCTTCTATCATTTCTATGGCCATTATACCAAGAGACCAGATGTCCACTTTTTTTCCATACTGTTTCCTTGTCACCACTTCTGGTGCCATCCAATAAGGAGTACCTACCATAGTTTGTCTTTTCTCATCACCATTAATATTCGCGCAGAAACCAAAATCAGTTACTTTCACAGTTCCGTTCATACCCAGAAGCACGTTATCTGATTTTATATCTCGATGAATAATACCTCTCTTATGTAGAAAACTTATGGCTTTTAGTACCTCTCTACAAACAGCAGCAATTTGAGCCTCCTTCATAACGGTCTCTGTAACTACATCCGTGAGAGGCCCTCCCTCTAATAATTCCATTACTACCCATAAATGATCATCTAAAAGATACGCCTCCAAGAAATTAACTAAATTTGGATGGTGAAATTCCTTTAGAATTTTAATTTCAGTCAATATAAGTTCCTTCTTTGGTTGTTTAGATAAATCGATATCCTTTATGGCTACTTTTTGATTATTTTCAAGATCCATAGCAATAAATACAGTGCCAGAAGCACCAGCACCAACTTCTTTACTTCTTTCAAACTTCAGAGTAGGGTTACCTGGTTGACAGATAGACCTAAGTTCCTCAAATACCTCTTCGTCGCTGAGTTTCAAACTACTATTATCCGTTTTTCTACGTAAAATAGGACTCTCCTCTGTTTTGATCTTCAACTCCTTTTCTTCCTCTTTCTCTGTTTCCTCTTGAAGTAAACTATCATCCTCGATATCATAAGTATTAAGATCCTCGAGGATTTCTGTTAACGTCTTTTCAGCCCTTTCTACGATATTTCTTGGTGTTGGATATGGCGCTTTATTAACTTTAGGTGGAAGTTCTGGTAAAGGTCGTACTTGGCTGTCGGTAGAACTAGCAGAATTAGAGCTATCCGAGTCTCCGGATTGATATTTCTTATTCAAGATCTTATCAATTTCCAGTGATTCTTCCTCTATGAGATCTTCAGTGACAAAAGGCTTGAATACCTTCTCCTCTGGTTTGCGCTTAATCGAGTAATTATAAAACTTAATCGCTTGCAATGCTGCCGCAGGATGTTCGTCCTGTTCCGACTTGGAAATTTGCGTGTTGAGGAAACGTATCCAGGGAGCAGGTAGTCCCTCAAGCTGACCCGTTTCCGCATTTTTACTAACATGGAATTGATGAGAAACGTTCGTAGGCAAACCTATCTCCGCCACGGTCTCGACATTGCAACTTTTCTTCTTAGAAAAGAACTTGGTTAAGTTTAGGCTCATTTTCGCGCGCTACTCCGCGCTCTTGGAATATTACTTTTTTTTTCGGAGTGGCGTTACGCTTCACGAGACGTGGAAAGAGATACTAAAGCGCAGAAATTCTTCGAATCAAGATTATCATCGTACCTTTCACACGTAACGTCGCTCCTCCACGCGATATCTTGACGTCTCTCCCATCCTTTTCTATTCGATTCACTTTTCCGCTCCGCCCGAATATTTCTGGCATCAGTGCTACCATCGACCGAACGCGTTGTCACCCCAGGCTAGTGACACTCGATGCGATTACGATCAGAAATGACGGATCTGAATCATCACCGATACTTTTTTTTACCACGAATGAACATTATACTTATGTAATTTCTTTTTTCAAAGAGTATATTACTTTGTAACGTGAAAAAAATTAATTAGAGCATTAACGTATTAACTAAAATTACAAGAAGTTAATTATTTATAGATACGTTACCGACGTTTTACTATAGATATAAACACAGACGAGGTTTATATCCCAATCTATCATCTTCAAGACATATACCTCGTCTGTATTATGTATTAAATAAAAGCAAAAAAGAAGATACAGTAATTATAATCTAAACTTATTATTAAAATTCTAGTGAAGAAAAGTTTCGAGAGAATATTCTCGAAATTTTTCAAACTTTTCAAGTGACAGAAAGTTTAAGAATGTCTTCATCAAGTTCATCGACATTCCGTTTTCAAATGATTATCATTTGCTTTGTGTTTCATACTTCATTGCAATAGATAAGAAGTAGTAATTATCAACGAACATAGTATTACGGAGAAACAGGACGTCGGGCCAAACTCCGCAATGATCAAAGCGCTATCTAGTAGGAATTCTGGACGTTAAAGCTGATCACACACGCTTTTGCATAGCATAGGTGATTTTTACCAATCACGTAGCTCTATTCGTGATCGCTTTTCGTTAGTAGATATTTGTCCACTCATTTAGTATCATACGATACTGCACCATTTACTCACGTTACCGACAAGGTTTACTGTAATTCAGTTTTTGTTTTTTACTTTACCGCAATATATTCTAGAGAGCGCTAGAAAACAGTGAATTTTTCTGGCTTATTATTATACCACATAATAATCGAAGTTGGTAACATCAATAGATCGGTTGCGATAAAAGACGAGAATCTCATCCCCCCTTGATAATAATCCATACTTCGACACTTAAAATATTAATTTCTCATCATTGCGTAAAGATATCGAAAAACGGACAACGGAACATTATTCTGCATGCTTTCTTCTTTCTAAATCTTGATGCATACATCAGGATTTTTGTGAAAAATCGATGCATCTTGAATTTGCCCGATCAAATACTCGTTCGAAAGAGAAAAGTCTCCTCTTTACGAAAATGCAAGTCGCGTTTCGATAGGATGGCTGGTTCGAAAGATACAGCAGTTTGAAGCTTGAAAAAGACCCATACTCTGACCCTTAAAAGATTAATTTCTCATCATTGCGTAACGATATCGAAAAACGGACAACGGAACATTATTCTGCATGCTTTTATCTTTAAAATGAGCCATTAAACATTGAAATCGGCGGTGGTGACCATTTTGGCAAAAATCATGATGCATAGGTCAGGATTTTTGTCAAAAATCGAAGTATCTCGAATTTGCCCGATCAAATATTCGTTCGAAAGGTGAAAGCCTCTTCTTTACGAATATGCAAGTCGCGGTTCGATAGAATGGCTGGTTCGAAAGATACAGCAGTTTTAAGCACGAAAACGACCCATACTCCGACACTTAAAAGATTAATTTCTCACCATTGCGTAACGATATCGAAAAACGGACAACGGAACATTATTCTGCATGCTTTCTTCTCTAAAATGAGCCATTAAACATTGAAATCGGCGGTGGTGACCATTTTGGCAAAAGTCATGATGCATACATCAGGATTTTTGTTGAAAATCGATCACTATCTGCAATGAAGCTACCGCGAAAAACAATTTTCTTTTTAATTCTTACCGATTCGGTAGCGCTGTTGCCTTTTTCCATTCTAAACCGATATCATTCTAAACCGTTTTTCATTCTAATCCGTCAAACGTTTTTTGAATTATCGGAAGCTATAACAACGATGATGCTGAGATGATACGGAAAAAGCCGCCATACCGAGGTGTTCTCTGGACTTTCCCCTTTCGAACGAGCCATCGATCATGCCATTCGGCCGAAGATTGGGGGGTCTGGACTTTAATTTTCAAAGGGTCGATCCCAAAAAGTCGATTTTCTGACATCCGGATTTCGACTTCGTCCGCGCGAACTCTTCTACCGAGTGCAATTTTCGACCGATCTGCACGTTCTATGGCTCGTTCGAAAGCTAAGACTTAAAGCTACAAGCACATGCAACTATCATTCGGCTATGGAAATTACTTGAGGAGCTATAAGCGTCTAAAGTTGAAAAAAGGAAAGTGAAAAATGGGCATTTTTGGTGCTCACCTAATCTCGTCTAACTCCCTGAATTTTCGGCCGATTCTAATGATTAATAGTGCGTTAGATAGCTAGAAGTTCAACCTACAAGATGATACCTGCATGATATGGCTATGACAATTAGAACGAGTATGGTAAGCTTGCAAATTTTCGGAAGCTTTAACGACGTTGATGCTGAGATGATACGGAAAAATCCCCTATCCTATGGTGTACCCTGGATCATCCCCTTTCGAACGAGCCATCGATCATACCATTCAGCCGAAGATTGGAGGGTCTAGACTAAAATTTCCAAAGGGTCGATCCCAAAAATGTGTGTCGGTAAAAAATGTCATTGTCGGTAAAAGAAGGAAATGTCGGTAAAAAATGTCATTGTCGGTAAAAGAAGGAAATGTCGGTAATTTTTCAAAACATTTTTTACCGACATTTCCTTCTTTTACCGACAATGGCATTTTTTACCGACATTTCCTTCTTTTACCGACAATGACATTTTTTACCGACATTTCCTTCTTTTACCGGCAATGACATTTTTTACCGACATTTCCTTCTTTTACCGACAATGACATTTTTTACCGACACACATTTTTGGGATCGACCCTTTGGAAATTTTAGTCTAGACCCTCTAATTTTCGGCCGAATGGCATGATCGATGGCTCGTTCGAAAGGGGAAAGTCCAGAGAACACCTCGGTATGGCGGCTTTTTCCGTATCATCTCAGCATCATCGTTGTTATAGCTTCCGATAATTCAAAAAACGTTAATAAAACGCAAATAAAAAGGTGGGGCAGTGATGAGCAAATTGATCGCAATTTGTTGAGCCCAGAAAAGATCCCGTTCGTACACGGATAACTTAGAAATCGTCAAAATAGTGTTTGTTACGAAATTGTTTAATAACTTTTTTTTAATAATTGCTACCGCTAGAGCAATTTTATACTCATGATGAGCAAATTGCGAGCTATTTTTTGAGATATAATTCATTAAGATTGGTTCAAGTCCGAGGCTAACTTTACTCACCTCTACGTAGCCCCAAAACCGTGGGACAAAAATTTACATTGCATGACACGTCTATCCTATACCTCATCTGTGATTATACCAATAATGCGTTCAAAATCAGTGTAGATAAAGTATGAATATGATTTTTATGTGATGATAAGAATAAATATGATAAAAGGTTAATGTTGTTCCAAGCTACAAATGTTTAAAGATTGCAAAATATTTATGCCTTTTGAATTTTCATAACTTGAATGAAAATAATTTTCAAAACCATGCTTTTATCTAGTTTAAAGAATTGTCAAAAATAATAACATCTCGCAAGACTGCCGTTACATTTCACCTTTATTTCTCAGAGTTAGCTGCAATTAAAACAACCTTTATTGATAATATTGCTCGCTACAGGAGTACAATTGATAATCAAAAAAGAAGTACATATCTAGAAAATATTATTACAAATTAAAATACTATCGAATTAATTACACATTTAATTGCTTTATGATACAATTCATCAAGGAAATATAAAAGGCACCTGACAAAAAGAAAAAGCAGACCAATATTCGTCAATAATAATTGAGAGATCGAACGCTCTCGATAGTTCTGGTCACTGATTTTTCTACGAAGACACATTATCTTAGGCACAACATTATACGTTCATGCTGTCTGTCATACACAACGGGCTTTTATTCCCTTTTAACTTTATAATTCCATCGACGACGTTCGCGATGGAATTTTCATACTTTTCTGCTTTATATATTTATTATTTTATTATTATTACCTCTTTATGAAAGACCGCACTTTATTAACGCATTTGTCCATAAAATTTCTTTTTCTCTTTGGCTCTGCCCCTGCCGGCAAAGACAGCAGTGAACCCTGCTCCTTGATTTCGTCTTTATATTCATTCGACGATACACTTTCGTTGGAATCTAATCCCGCGCCACAGCTTTTTGCTTTGAGCAACGTCGATTTATTATCGCTTACTGTCGTCATTAGTCTTTCCTGTATTGGTTCTACACTATTATCACAAAACTCAATGGTTTGCTGCCTGTTCTCAGAATCGGTCACCTCGGTTACTGCAGATGACTCGGATTCCTCATCAACGCTCGTACATTTTATCAGCTGTTTAGGCAACGTCGTTGAATCGTCTTCTTTGTTGTCTTCAATGGATGAAGGCTTGTCATTCTTGTCCTCCACTTGTAAATTAGAGACCTTTGTTTTCAAACGCGGTACGGGCAATGGATTTTTCTCATCTTTCGCCTCTTCGAGTTTAGCTGCTTCTTCCAATATCTCAATTTTACATGGTGTATTTGAGAAATTTTCGATAGCCTCATTGTCCGGTGGATTTATAGTAACGATAGGAATATTGTCTGCCTCTTTCCGTGGATCCTGATTAGCGTTATCGATACTACACGCGTTCGGATTAACTTCATCGTTTTTCTTTTCTTCATCCTTCACCGATTCTTCAGTCTTTAAACGTGGAACGACGTCATCCTCGTCCAATAAGCCATCCAAACTTTTGGATCTTGGCCTGGGCACAGGCTCGGGTTTCGCGACTGGCAAGACGGACTTTTTTTCTTCTTGATCCAATAGTTCCAAGGATCGAGATCGCGTTGACGGAGATGGTGGGTGTCTCGGTGGCCTGCGAGGTACCGGACTTCCACCAGGATGCGTATGGACGAACTTCAATCGTGGTGACGTTGGTGGCAACCCCATTAACCAACGGGACGGACTCGACGATTTTCTAAATCTGTGATAAGACATATGTCCTTTAGTTATGCTAGTTTTACGGATCAATAGAATGAGATACATTGAAGCAACATTCGCTTTTCACAAGGAAACGATTATTAAACAGCATATATATGGATAATAACTAACACCTGTACAGAAAGATCAACAACAGCCACCAAATAACATAAGACTACCTTACGATCGTTTGCATATTGTACAATACATGAGTGCAAGGGGACTACGAGAGGCCTAACGATAAGTGTGCACTTCGAATTTTATTTCGAACAATCTACTATGGGTGATCATCTAGTTAACATAGAACATGCACACAGGACGAGAACCTACAAGCTGTGATAATATAGACAAGAAACAATGTGATTGCATAACATATGGATGGAAAGTGGTTTTGGGGTTCCGTTCACAATGATGCGGTAGCTTAAACATCGATTAAAAAAAAAAGATTTTTAATATGAACTAACCTAATCGTGATTGTCTTAACGCGGTTCAAACCGGCTGCAGAAAATAGAAATTGGTTTTGTGTTAGTAGTTAATTCATGAAGTATATGTGATCTATATATAAAAGATAAATATATTTACCTGTTGGGAATGGCTGTGGGCGGGCCGTCTAGTCAGTCTCGCCCACCGGTTGAATCCTTGTCGCTAGCCCTGCTCTCGTTGCTATGCATTCGTTGATAATTTGGTGTTTGTTGTATATTCGCGTTACCCGGCGTGCCTGGAGCTGTCACGTCCTTGGGTGCCATACTTCGCGGTATACCGGACGGTTCGGTTCTCATAGGAATTTCACCTCGCATAAACCTGTTATTGGTGGGTTTAAAAACATGTTAAATACTTCATTCTCGTGAATCGAATACATTGGATGTTTAAGAGAGAACTTACCTTTCTAATTTGTCTACGCAGGCATCTTGGTAATCGTGAATCCAACGCACGCCATTAAAATGACAAACGGTTCGCATGTCTTCGGGAAGATCTTCTGGTTCAGGCCATTGGAAGTTATCTATTATGGGAATTATATTACACTGCGATTGTAACGCAGCTACGATTTCCTGTAGATAAAAAAATAGATAATGTTAAGTCGTGTCCATAATATTGATTGATTTTATAAATAATTTTAAGAAAAATTAGATTCTTACCCTATGAACCCAGTCTTTGCACTCGGTATCCTGTATACACCTTTCTAAAGCCTTGGGCGTGAGCACAAGGAGGAAGTGTTTGGCCTGTCTAATACTCTGCAGCAGATCGTTATCGAATTTACCGGCCTCTAGCCTCTCGATGTCGATAAAGACCGAAAATCCACGCAGCTGCAAGTGAACCTTTAACAAGCTAGCCAATTGCGATCCATTGGATCTCCTATAACTAACGAACACATCTAGAGATTTGTCAGGTGATTCGTTCTCGTTCGAACTGAACTGATTATGTTGGACGTTCTTGATAGCATCCAATATCCTCAGCCGATGTATACTATTCGTGATACCACACTCGGATAATAATTGATCTTCCGATAGATTTCTGATAGATTCTTTGTCAACGCCAGCGTTGAGCATACTGTATGTGTAGATCGAAAACTCTTGACCGATCGATTGCAAAAAGCTGTTCAAATTTCCAGTATCCCTGCTGCTATAATCCGCCATTTTTTTAAGATTCTGAAGTTCCCGCGTGAAACGTCTCCTTCTAATACCATTCGTAAGGCCTATGTCCTCTTTGAGATTCTCCTCCGTTAGTTGGAGTAAAAGATCACCGTCCACTCTGCTCTCAACGAAATTCATCGCACATTCGGCAAAACCAATTTGTTTGACCCATTCTCTAACATCTTCCGAGGACCATAACGGGACCTGTTGACTTAGTTTGTGTGGTATCTCTTCGCCGATCAAACGCAATGCTTGTGCAGCGTATTTGGAAGCGATCGCGTTAGGACAGCTGGCGACTTTCTTTAAAGGTTCGATGGCTCCAATAGCACGGAATATCTCGGTATTACCCTGTTGTTTCTTGATCCCAGCTTCCATACAGAAATGAAAAGCTGCAAGATTTCTTGCCTCCTCTCGTTTTGAACTCAATACAGGTACCAATCTTTCGAGCCAGTTCTTGCTCTGTCCATGGGCATGAGCTAAATTCGATTTAGCGAATTCATAGGGATTGTGGGAAGTGACGAAGGGCTCGACCAGGTCGAGGGTCCCAGACTTTAGAACAGCTGCCTCTATTTCTTTGTTAGCCACCAAGACTGCGATAGTCAAGCAAGCGTAATACTTGATATTATCGTCATTGTGGAACGCCAATGGGAATAACCACATCGGTACCTTCCTTTTGATCATAGCTTCTTGGTTCTCAGCACCACCATATAGAGATAAGTTAGCCAATGCTCCAGCACAATGTCTCAACGTCTCGACATCGTTCTTTCTGCACTCGAACAGTACCGCATCCAAACCCCCAAGTCTGATTACGTCGCTACAAGTACCTTCGCTATGCTTGAACAAGTGTTCCAAGATTCCTGTACCCACTCTGGAATGGTCCACGGAGTTTGCGTTTTTCGTACAGACGCAAGCAATGTTGACGACCTTCTCTAGACCGTGTTCGACCACGTGAGCACGGTTTTCGGTAGTCAAGCATTGTTCCAATAATCTTGCTGAAGAAAATTGTAGTTCGTGGTCACTTGCAACGCAATTGGACATCAGTAAATCTAAACCACCTCTCGTTCTAAGAGTATTGCACAGACTGTAACCTAATTCGTGGCCGTGAGTTGGTACAGCCCAAGCTTTTCTGATGATCTCGTTCACTCTACTCAATAACAACGGTGCTTTGCCATTTTTCCCATCGTTTGCTTTTAAGCGTTCGACGAAACTATCCAAGAAGCCACAGTATTTAGCAATGGCACGATCGACGTCCTGGGGATTGGATTTCGCACACAGCAAGTCCAAATCGTCCAAAGGCAAGGAGAGCAGTTCATCTTCGGCTGGCCTCATTCCATTCATCAGCTGATTTACTGCATTAGCAGCGTTGATCATCGACGACTTCGAAGTCACTCCTTTCGAAGCAATCGTGATACTCGACTGTGAACTCGATGCCATGTGCTTCTCGTGGTTGTAAATCCCCGAAGAAGTCACCGTTTGACGTTGCTGCTGAGCAGCCATCGCTTTCTGTAACAGAGAACAAGAGAAACTTAAACCTCGAACTTGACGTTCTCGAGAAATTATCGATTCCGCTTGTCATATCCTGTCCGCATTACTGATTTATTTCTGGCCTGTGCAAAGCGATAATAGTCATGTTTTAATGCGATCTAACGAACTAACAAACAAAGTCACGAAATTCTAATATGTTTTTTACACACTACTCGTAATTGTTTTTATCTTATCAAGCATATTCTACTTGACATACCATTCTCGAATCGAGGCTCCACTTTCGTAGCATGTTTTCACAATAAACAGGCACTATTCTACGTGGTTGGTTTCTTTTTCCTTCTAGTCTTTTAGGTAAACTTAACTATTTCACTAAAGTCACGAAATATTCTACTCCATTGTTTACGTTCATCGTAGAAAAGAATCGAGTTCAGTTGTTCGGAATTAGCATCGAAGCGTGTGTGTGCTTCAGGAAATCGGGAACGACTGAAGGCTGACGGCAAGCTCGTCACCGTTTAAATCGGTGAATCCCTCTTTGAAACGCTTGTGATCGTGTTAAACGTATACGTGCGCTCACCATCGCCACACGCACGAACACACGTAAAACCAAAGCCACGTTTTTCAATACGTACGACACGCGCCTGTGCCAAAGCGTAGTTATTTCGTTTAGAACGCTGTTAAGGATAACGATTTATAGCTATCACGAAAAACGCATTCTTTGGTGACCAGCCAAAATGTTGACCGGAAAACGTAAGACGTTATCCAGATTTCCAGAAAATGGCGGTGGGGTTTATTCGCGTCATCGCGAGAAAAATGTTCTTTTCGATGATCCAGAACTTTCGAAATGTCAAAGATCAAAAGATTTTTTTCTAATTCATTCCCGAATAAAGTTTTTTTTTCACCAATGAGTTTATTTAGACGTGATATCATAAGGATAATTGAAAATAATTATTTTTACAAATTTCACGAATGTTATGGAAAAAGGAAGCAAAATTTGAGTGAGACTTTTTCGAAGCGCCAGACAGGGATCACGCGCGAGGTATTTCTATTTATAACATTTATAACGTATAAAATTATTTATATCCATTTATAAAAGGGAACCCACCTTTTCCGAACTGAATGAGTCACTTTGTAACTTCATAGTCGACGCTGCCATGTTGTTGCACTCTTGATGCGATAAATCGCCAGCCTTCAAGCTTCGCTGTTCCTGTAATAACGAAAGAAATATTAGATGATATCGTTCTCTCATGTGGTTGCATCCGCATTTTGTTGTAAAGCATCTTTCAACTCGATCTTTATGAAGGGAAATCAGAAATAAAAACGAACGAGGCAATGGTACGACGAGACACGAGAAATTAACGCTCCGATCGAAGGTTACGTTCAACCAAAGACGCTAATTTGACGGACAACGAACGATAACCGATACATATACACTGTGTTTGCAAATTGGAAAATAAACTTTGCCTCTCTTCGTTCCTGTAAATTAAGGAACTCAAATTTGGTGTGACAAAGTTTTGGAAACCATGTCTCTATCGTGAGAATTTCAATTTTACCAAGAATCAGCAGAAAACTTTTACACGTCAAATACGATATCTTTCTTTTCTTTTTGTCCAATTTTCTCCACGTACAAAATTGTTATCATCGAAGATATCCGTAAAATGTGATGCACTTCGTGGCTGGATCGACGAGATCCGTGAAATTCCAGTATCCAGAACGCGAGAATTTCGAGAGAAGCACCACGGCCGACTCGGCTCCATGACAATCTGACCGGACAGTCGCCCATCTCGACCTCTTCGATGCCTTCTGACGTATTTCTCTAAATATAATCCAAGCGCGTTTCATCACAAATCGCCTTTTCTCTCCGGTCGCATCGTCGCCGGACACAATCTTTCGCTGGCCATACAGTTCATTTTCATTCTTCTACATACGTTAATAATTAGCATATGCCTTAACGTTTTAATTATCTTGATATCACAAGAAAAACAACGTATCTAATCGTTCACCAATAAATCAACGTCAACAACGAATACCTTCTTGTTTTTTATCTCTCTTGTATTTTCGAAAACACGTACGCCAGTCTACGTTATTTTAAAATCACTAACCCAAACGTTTCTAGATCTTTCCATGCCTAAATCACTTCTAAATCTATTCTAAATTACCTAAAGAAATAATTCTAAACAAAATATCAAATATTCTTACCGATCGAAGACCACCCAAAACTTTTCGTTGCAATACACCCCGATGTACCGGCCACGGTGCGCTCATTTTCGCGACTGTTCATACCACGCTTTAAATTACACTTTCTAAGTTGAAAATAACACAAACTGAAAGCACGATCGATCGTTTAACCACGCGAGAAGTAAGGAGAGTACTAATCTTAGCGAGTCTCGTTGAAGGCTCGCGTTTTGATCTACTGCCGTGTTGCGCGCGAAAAGCGTCCGATCACGTGATCCGACTCCCGGGAACGTTCAAAAGTTTCAACGTTACCACGCTCTTTCCTTCTCCCGTTTTGAATGAACGAATGCTCGAACGTCACTAAGCTCTACTTTGTTTTTCTCTTTTCGTTCGTGTCGCACGCTTTCGACACAATTTCGCCTCTCCTACCCCTGCTTCGTCTCTCGCTGCCAATCGCAACAATGACGAGAGTCTGCTTGCAACCAAAGTCATTAATACCCGTCAGAAGAATGACAAGGGATGAGAGAGTGGTTCGTTCGTCACGGGCCAACGTCAAAAATAATGTTGAGTGTGAAATTATAAGTGAAATAGTTCCGTCGATTGAAATAGTCGCGAGAAACGTAGTGGGATATTTTTTGTAAATATTGCATCAGGGAGTTCTTGCATTATTAAAAAAAGGAGTTGAAAGCTGTGACAACGTAAGAAGCGAGTCATGGGCTTTTTTTTCACGAGTTACGAAGCTAACTCGATCGATCGAGCCACGTTATAGCAATTTTCTTGGTATAGAAATATAAATCTAGATTAAATGTTAATCGATAGAGAAGTTTCGAGATATGATCTTTTCTAATACTAATTCAAGTTGACTAATCCATGAGGAAATCGTTAAAATAAACATTCTATGCTTCCCTGAACTTGAATCTCATCGCTTTCGATGCAATCGACAGGTGCAACCCGGTAGTGTCATCCAGGCACGAGGAAGTCATCTGTGTAATCAAATTTCTGGCAATCTACTGGACTCTCACACGCTCGCACGACGGGCCTTGAACGTGGATCACGCGTGGATCTTGAAAGTGGTTCGAGCAGAGGGTAAGAAGTTGGCAAAGTCTTTCGCGGCCGTGTTCTATTTCGAGTTACGGGGAGATATCGGTGACAGTTACGGCTAGTTGGCACAATTTCCTCGGAATCTTATTGAAATTTAAACGGTGACGTCACGAAGCTGCACCATCTCACTGAATGGACCACCAAGGAGAGATGACATGGCAGAAAGAGAATGAAGAGATCAAAGCTTTCTAAAAACTTGTTTTATATAACTGCATGACATCCTCGTGCATTGATTTAAACGATTCGACGAAAATCCAACGTTATGGTATACTGTAATTTTTCATTTAACTCTTTGAGGCACTTTTTTTTACCCACTTCGAAAATTTGCAATTGCTAGGTGGCAAGACCATCAACAAATATTACAGATCTGTTAGCAAGTTTCACTTTATTTCCGTGTCTCAAAAGGGTTAACACGATCACTACCATAATTATCGGTACATTCCAGTCAACCACGATCGAAACATTGCGATGTAATTACTTAGATATCCTCGGTTAATCGACATCTAGCACGTAACTCGTGTGACATATTTAACGACACGTGATACACGTTATCAAAACAATGTAGATTCCATTTTACTTTCACTCAAAGAAGCCTACCCTATCGATAGAATTTGTTAGCTGATCATCCTTCGCTAAAATTCGACGAGTCACCGTAATGTTTCTCGTCCGTAAAGTTGGGAAAAAGCCCCGTGCGAGCCTCGAAAGACGTTGCCCCATCGACATACGCGAATGGTGGACTCCAGAAACAAACTACTCCGTTCTACGAAAGCGTCTCTTATCGACTACCCGCTCGATACGCGACCCTCAACCCTCTACCGGAATCATACCGTGGTGGTGGCTGTTGTTGGAGACACGCCCCGTAGAAACAGAATCGTGCTACTACTTGGAGGATTCAAGGTCACTGCGGGAAAAGCCTGCTGGTCAACAGCTAACACGAATTTTGACGGTCTTACCTCTTCGTCATGAATCAATACATGCTAAGTTTTCCTCGATTATAATTTTAAGATATTGTAGAATGTTAACCAAATTTTACTCGATTTCAAATATTATCTTAAATCAAGTGAAAATAAATTTAAATGTTAATTAAACTATTAAATTCTAGTGTCATCTTGTGGGCAAGTTCACTCGTGCATTCCTTTCGATCGTGGGGACAATAATGATTCATCTACTCGTTGATGTATATACAGTATCAAGAACCTCCTTTTAACATAACGTCATTTTTAGATAATCAATAGGTCTAACAATGTTGAAATACAATTATTGACGAATTCTATTGAACTTTTTAGTATAAATAACAACACAAAAATCTGATATAATCTAGAGTTAAAAATTTAAAGATCTGTAGAAACGTCGATGCGTTTGTACTAAGGCTATTAATGATAACGTTGCTCCTATGAACATATGTATGTATATATCTATCGAGAAGTCATTGGCTGCGTTTCAAAAAGCTTCGATGCTGACTCAAGAGCCACGTCGCCGACGTCTTTCGACTAAAATGATCTAAATATAGGGAAGCGATGAAACGTAAATACCTGGGAAAGCTCTGACGTATGAAAGAACGCTTACGCAACGACTGAAAGGAGTCGTGTAATCGTTTCTCAGCAGGTTCGACGACTGCTGAATTAAATGGAAACAAAGTACACCGAATCTCGAAATAGGATCGTCTAGAAAGTGATTTTTTTCTACGAAGGATCGAATAACGTAGTTAATATAGACTTATTAAAAGTGGGAGTTTTGGATATATCATTATTTGAATCATTGAAGGAAGTTCCCATTCAAAATTACTTCATTCATATATAATCTGACAATTAATAACCCACTGACAATTAATGATAGTAATTATAAAAATATATATTAATTATTTGTTGTATTGTAAATTAAATGATTAGGATATTATTTAAAAAATTCAATGGGTTATCACGTTTTATCAAGACTTAGAAATAAGATTAGGAGGATACTAACCCTAGCTGCAGCGACGCTTTTTTCAGCCGAGACACCATCCATCTCGACGCGTGCTCTAGCCGCAGTAGCTGCACTTTGTTCCTTGTAGGAAACATCACCAGTTTGAAGTGCTCTCATTTTTGCACTGTTAGCTGTCGCCTTCTCGGCACTAAATCCATCGGTAACGACCTGCATAAACAATATCTATTAGCTTATTGCTCTTTTTTAGATAAGATTTACGATCCTCGTTATGAAATTTCTAAAAACTGTAACGCATCTTTAAAATTTAATTAACAATAATGATTGTTAACAAACATCGTTACGATCTTCTATCGATAACGGATGATCGTTACACGAGTAGGAAGAAAAACAAGACGATCACTGTGACAACTCGTGAGTTAGAAAGAAAAAGAAAGATAGATGGTAGATAAAGAAAGAGAGTCGAAATCCTTGACCTAGACTACGTAGAGGAAGCCGCACCTCGGCCAAACATTGCGTAGTCTCCGCCTTGTTGTTCAACGTTCTTAAAGAGTCGCTCGGTCGATTATTCCACGTGCGATCTACGAACCGATGATCGCTCGATCGAGATCTCATCTGTTTCTAATGTTAGACCTCGATTATCCTCTCTCTCTTTCTTCATCTTTCTCTCATTAAATCTTTCCCGTCAGAGAGAGATAGATCTTGGCACGCATAGAATAATTTAATTGCTCCGAGACGTAATTTAATTGCATCGATCGTGTAACGCAAATGTTGAGAAATTCAAATTACAAAATTATAAAAATTGAAGGTCGTAATAATAATTTTTCTCTTGTTATTATTTATCGAACGAGGATCGTTCATTATCGCTGTCATTTTCTTTGTCATTGCACAACACGCTCACTGACCTTCGTCTTGGACGCGCTCGTCATTTTCTTCTGTTCGAATTTCATCGTTTCCTGGCCGGCAGGTAGATTCGCCATATTCGTAATATTCGATATGCCCATCGGTGGGCTCATATTGTGGAGACTGTTTAAAGAATTTAAAGAACTCAATTGCGACGGTGAACCCGACAAGTTGACGGTTCCAGTAGTAGGTGGTGGGGTGTCCGGATCCGGGAATGTGACCAGTGGTTCCGTCAAGTCGGTTTCTTCGGCAACGCTGCCGTCTCTGTAAAAGAAAAATAAACAAAATTGTTTATCGTTATATCTTTTCACTTCCGATATCTTTTTTTTATTCAACTTTTTCTCGTTTTAGATAACGTTCATTCGTCATAGTTTTTCCTTTAATCGTTAGGTAATTAGTATCTTTTTTGCTTCGTTTTTGTTTTTCAAGACAAAGTTCGATTTTGTAACCTTTCAACTAACGAAGAAAACTTTTTTCTTAAATAATAAATAGTATAAGTAATAGTAGTAATAGTAAATAGTATAGGTAAAATTAAAATGAGTATATTAATATATAAAATGAATATATTAAAATGAATATAAAATAAAAATAGTAGTAAGTAAAATTAGTAATAGTATTTTCTTTCCCTCCAATCGAAATACATTTAAAGGGACTCACCTGTCAACGAGATTCTCCATGCTGCTGCGTAATCTTTGTGAAAAGTTCGTTGAGATATTTTTCATCTCCGAGATACCACGTTTAAGTTCGGTGAGATCGCTCTTCATAGAGCTCGCCTTCATTTCACTCGATGAGGACGAGGTGAGGATCCTCTGAGAGGATTTAGCCACCCTGCTCGTGCTGCTGGTGCTGCTACTGGTGCTACTGCTGCTCTGGCTCTGATTCGGTGTCAGCATCTGCAGAGTCAAAAGTCGTTTACGTTCTATTTAAAATCCACGTGAGGTGAGTCACACGCGCCTCTTCTCTACTCATCTCTATCTATCTTTCTCACTCTCTAAATTTTACTTCTGTCTCTCTGGCTCGGTCTCTCTTCACCACCTTTCCAAAAATCTCTAATCATCCTAATCGGAATAACTCATGATGTCAAGGTTTCTAACGCATCGTGCTTCGACGAAGTAACGATTTCTTCCAAAAATTTCATACAAATGAACCAACTCGACGGACATCGCTATTATTATCCTAGTCTGTTATTTTTGGGATTTAAATAATCTTGCATAACGATGACAGCAAAATTGCAGTAGGTTCGTGACATTTACTCGACTTTTTTGTTACTTAGTTGTTTCCATTTTCTTTTCTCTTTTTTCTTTCTGCCAATGATTGTCTATTTATACTGTTTATATACTAAAGGGATTTCTTCTCGTTGAAAAATACATAAATCAATTTAAATTGCGATTCTTTTAAGGAATGTGAATTTTTGAAATTTCATAAAATTTTTGAATCAACGACAATTACGATCTCGTAGTAAAAAAATATGACTGGCCTACCGCAAGGATTGAAAAATATTGCCACGAACGATAGAGCTTGTGTCCAGGAAGAAGAAAATATTTCGAGAGAGTGCGTTTGGAACGAGTCGTGAAACGGGTTACGAGTAATTATAACTCTCTAACCGTATTTTAAGGATTCGAAAGTAATATCCCGTGTACGAGTCCTTCTCGACTAACTTGAAAATAAAGAAACGAAGACTTGTTATAAATAGAGAAGAGTCTACCGAAAGGTTTGCCAGGACGGATAATTTGTCTACGATGACACATTAACTAATTTGTAAGACAATGTAAACTCGAGTCGAAATATTGTTGAATATTTTGACACTGCAATTCTTTGAGACTATTTCTTAATATTTGAAGTGTTAGATGATCAAGAGAGAAGATTTAAAGAAACGAGGAAGTATCGAAGCTCTCATAAAGGTATGAGGAAGTATACAAACGAAGACAAAGAACCTTGAAACTATGTAGCATTTCGAGCACGAAGTAGGAATAACGCGTTAAAAAAAAAATCCACGTGGGCGATATTATGTAGGCACTCGATTACGTACACAGTGATTTCCAACTTCGAAATGACTTGACCGTAAAGCGTCGATGTTGGATCTCGGCGTTACGAATCGAGAGAAAATAAAATGATGAGCGTGGAAGTAATCCTAGAGTGGAGGGAAGCAATTGGCGGAATAATTGCTAAAGTTATGATCGATGTCGCCTTCCAATGAATCAATTTCAAGTAACGAGTATAATGCAATAAAAGAATCTAATAACGATAATACTAGGTGGGCGTAACAGAATCACGAGAACTGTGGGATATTACATAATTTATAATCGAGAATAATAATCTGAGTTACGAATAAAAAAAAATTCTTTTTTTCCTTATTCCAGGTATAATTTAAACAAATTGGTAACGTAGGGTAACGTAAGGTAAAAAAAAATCAATTTGAAGTAATCGAAAGGTCGTATCGATTCTACGGGAAATCCTGTGGTCCAACGTGGGCGAGAAAACGTCGCGACGTTTCTTACGGTGGCCAGTGGTGAAGGTCGGCTTTGACCGGCGCGATCTTAAAATAGAAAGTTCGATGGCAAGAAGCAGAGAGACTTTCGGCTTTACGAGAAGAATATTTTCTCGCGTGCGTTTAGGCGCCGCTCGTGGAAAATCCACGTCACTTTGACTCGTTCGTACCTACTTGGAAACGTATTTTCGCGAGAGAAGTTTCTGGGAAAGAAGAAAATGAGGGAAAAGACAACGAGGGCTGTTTGTGCAGGTGTTGCACTCAAATTCCAAGTACTTCGAGCCTCTCTAACTAATCTCAGGAATTGCAGTATCGTTTTGAAATGATTTTAATCAAATTTGTGTCACTTTAACCCTTTGCCTTATAATGAACCAAACTCATGGTTCAATTCTTCAAAGTTTATTTTTTTTTATTTATTTGCTTTTTAGTGTTCATTAGTCTCTGTTTGGACAAGCTTATGATTCATTTTTTCTAAATTTTTAGTATTAATTTGATTGATTGTCGAATTAAATCATAAGGCAAGGGGTTAACTAACATTTAATTATTTCTTTGAATTATCCATTGTCTTTTAAAAGAAATTTATGGATTTCCATAAAAATTAATTTGTAATAATGAGATTGTAACCTGTGGATGATGCGAAACGTGAGTCCTGCCTGTGACCAGGTTGTTCTTTTTCTGAAAGTTTTCCATGACCGCTTGCATGTCTTCGTTTTCACCCCCCTCCACTGGGAACTCCGACATCTGCAACAATAAACATGGAAAGGATTGAAGAAAACGTCGAAGAAGCAATAACACAGAAGAAATGGCGTCAAATGAGTACGAATACGATCGATTTGATCGCCTCGACTACGATCTCGTAAAATATCAACGAGTAAGTACTTTCGTGTATTTATTAACCCATGATAACGATAAGAAGAACAAAATCTCGAAAGTAACTTCGATCAATGGTGTACTCGTAAAATAATACACACCCAGTAGTATTTACTGTAAGCTATGTAGACATTCGACCGATGTAATTAAAATTCTACTTAGTAATTATTACCATTAAAGCAAGATTTAAAAACCTTATACACAAATTTAATAAATTTTGAGTTTGTTTCTTAAGCTAAATGAATATTTTTACCTAATAAATTTCTACACATTTAACGTTTATTTAACCCCAATAACTACTAACTACAATCAGTGATATTTATTTGAACGCAAGGTTCGGTCGTGCTCGCTCGAGCTAAATTATCAGACCGCAAAACGTGATACTCCATTAAACGCGAGAAACATGCAAATCCGTACACCCACGTGCTCGTTAATAAAAGTCGAACCTAGGCCGGTCATCCGAACCCGGATCTCTCCCGTGGTTACTTCGAGAAATAATAATATACTATATCGAATGATTCTCGAAAAAATGAATTTTTTATCAAACGATTGACGTCGAACGGTCGATAAAGTCGTGAACACGCGGATTCGATCGATGCCACGCTCCGTATTTTTGTTATCGGACCCGTTGACACTGTCAAACGAAGAAGCACAATGATTACGTCTTCCATTCGTTCGTGATCAACCATAATCGATTACTTATAAATCAAAAAACCAATCACTTTTAAAAAATTGTATAATAAAATATGTATAAAATTATTCACCCAACACGATTCACTCCGCGGACAAGAATTTTTATTCGTCTCGAACATATGGTATCCAACTTTTGACTCATAGAAACGATTGAAATTCATGCAAAAAAACTAAATGAACAACCGACGAGCTACGTAGCTACGTGAGAATTAAAATAACGAAAGGCTTGCTAGGTTGTGCGTGTGTATATCGGCAATGCGCGTCGCCCACCACCGTTCGATCTCTGACCTCAAATTCTCGAATGAGATACGAGTAACTTCTTTCTGTCTTCCGAGAGAGAGGAGAGAGAGAAAAAAACGCGGAAGGACATTTCGAGAGCGAGTCATTCGGTTTGGCAATCTATCAAGACCCAGTACTATCTCGTTACGTATTAAAAAAGAAGAACAACATTGTTAAGAAGAATTAACGAGGTTAAGAATTTTTCTATACTCACTTTCATGCGCATCTAGAAAACACCGAAGCTTCGTTAGCTCCACGTTGAAAACAGTAATAAAGAGGTAATCCGTTCGAATCAGCCGTCAATGTAGACAATCGACCAATGAAATTCGTCGAATCTTTCTCGAGAAACTTCCTCGGAAAATTCCCTCCTTTCGGTTGCCACAAAATTCTAACTAACGTCGACATTCGAACGACATTCGTATCGATATCCAACTATCGTACGAAAAACTGCTGTCAAGTGAAACTACTTGGCAGATTGGACAGAGATAAAGATAGATCGATGTTACGCGCACGGTTAGTAGAAACGAAGTGTTAAACTCTGCCACGGCACAAAGAACGCGTTTTACGTGTATGTATATATGTATATATAAGTGTATACGTGTATAAACGTATACTAAGGAAACAGAGAAAGAGACAAATTGCCGTTGACCTCGAGACGCGTCAACGAAGACGGTCGGAGGAGCACTGAAAGCTCGTTGCGTGTTGGCTACGCGACGCGCGCGACCCCAGCGCCGTCTGTCGTCGTCCCTCGGTACTAGTAACGTCACGTGACCAAGCACGCACTCACCGCGCGCCTCTTTCAAGACTTTGCGAGCCACGTGGCTCTTTACTAATTAAAAAGGTATACCTTTTCACGTTATCTCGCGGTTTAAAAAGAATCTACCGCGAGTTTGCGGCTTCTTCTTTTACTTTTTTGTTTGTTTTTTAAGCCTCCTGATTCCAGTGAATACGAGACCACGGCGGCGAGTTATGAATGAAAGATGCGGGTTCGGTTGCGTAACTTTGTCGAGAGGGAGAACGAAAAAAGTGCGGTCCTTCCAAGAAGTGGCGGTTTATCGGCGACCCACTTTTAAGATCTTAAAAGGAACATTATAAACGGCTACTTCGGGGTTTGTAGGACTGGAAAAAATCGATTGGGTGGTCTCCTTTCTTTTGAACCTTTCTACGAGTTCGGTATACCGTTAAGAGAAAGCGGAAGGGTTTATTCTTTTTTTTTTTTACGATCGAACGTGGGATAACATCTTGAATTCTGATTCATTATTTTTTTTATGCATACTCGTTATCGTTAATTTATACCACGTTATGCAGAACTCGACGATTGTTTTTTTCGTTGAAACGCGGGTTTTTTAAAATGCACGCAGGATGGTCGCTCACGGTAAATCATCTTTTCGTCGCGAAAGGAACGACCAGCTGATCGAGCAAAGGGAAACAGGGACAAAGGATGGAATGTGGTCTAACAAGGTGTCTAAGAAAACGACGACTCGGTCGAATGTTGTGGAATTTCGGCGAAAGCATACCGGGTGTCCTCGAAAACGCGTACACGTGTCTTTTTGTAGAAAGGAGGGAGAAAGATTGAGAGAGAGAGAGAAAGGAGTCGAAAAGTGGGAGCGTGAGAGGAATGAGTCGGGATTTCCAGACAAGAGATACCAAAGAGGAAGAGGGAGAAAAAGAGAAGAGCTAAGAAATACGAATGTGTTGAGAAAAAGGAACGGATAGCGGTTGGAACACCCTTAATGGGTCAGCGACTTCAAATAACATCGAACTGTTTTAAGTAACGTTATTTAACCCTTTGCACTCCATATTTCCACCATCATATCATTTCATTTCAAGTGATATATCATTACTTATATTGTAAAAAATAAAATTCTTCGAGTTGTTAGTAGATGAATTGGAGTAAAATCTGTGAGTATACAAAAAATGAAGCGTCGAGGACCACTCGACATCGTATTATCTTCAAAATCGGTCTTGTCGAGTCAAACTCGACGCAGAGTGCAAAGGGTTAAACAAGTGTATACATTTTCACAGGCCCGTAAAAAAATAAAAAATTAGTCAAGAGAATCAATAATTATATTAAACATATATGGAATAATACTTTGGAATTTTTAAATACGAATATTTTCATTCAACAAAATATTAAATCTCTTTGACAAAATGGCCGATCAATCGGTAATCGAGAAAGTAAACAGGACGAGTCCTTAATCCGAGTCTTGGATGTATCAAGGGTCTCTGTCGGCGAGAGCATTGGCAGACAGCTGTAGGCGTCTTGGCTCTTGCCAGACACAAAGAGGCGATTCGGAGACGTCTCTTCGTGACACTATCGGTATGTGCTCGTACGTACGATCATGTTTTCAAATCTTCTCTCTCGACGCCCCACAAAATTCAATCTGTGTTATCTCTCAGCTGGATTTCGATTACACCCGGATGACGAACCCTTCCCCTTTTTTTTCCTTTTCCAAATTTAAATACTCTCATTGAACGTTTATAGTTAAGAAGCCCAGTTCATTAATAAAAATGTGTGATAATCATGATAATTAATTGAGAAATAATTTATTTCACTCCTGGTCGCCTGCTTAAGCTCCGAATATTATTGCGATGTGTAATGCACGCCATACTGCGCGTACGCGTACGTGAATATACATAGTGTGGCCGCTCGAACAAAGGGATCTTCTGTGGAGTACCGAAGAGAACGTGCTCGTACGCGTTCTACGGGTTATGCATGCACAAAAGAGACCAACTGGAACGACAGGGAATTCCACGGCATTTCGTCGTCGAGGCAGAGCTCGATAAGCTTCGAAAAACCCTCTCTCTCTCGAGCGATACGTGTTATTACTCCGTTGCTCCTCCCATGTTAACCACGTGATCGTTCAAAGATTATTAAATATCTTTTCAAACTTTGACACAAAAATGACGTTAGAAACTAGAGACAAAGATTCGAAAAGAGGATACCGATGCCTTCCAATAACGAATGATTCAGCTGTCGTATTAACGTTATCGGTGCGATAATACTCGACTGGTGCAACGAAGTAAACAAAGTGCATTTAATATCTTCGACGTTGCATAAGACTCCGATCGAACGTATTAGTACGTGAACATGTCTCACGTTCTAACGATCATGTCAGTTTTAACTAGACGTGTATTACAATATAACATGTATAACACGTACATAAACATGTCACATGTTGATACACGTGCGTCTGTATTCTTCTGCGATATTAAACGTGCAAATAGCCTTAATAATTACGAGCAAATATTTATAATTGAATCGAACTCGATGGATTCGATCGTTCGTATCGGTTATAAAGTGCTTGAAGGAATCGGTTACGTAACGATCGCGAGGATAAACCGGCTTATTAAGGAAGCAAGCACACGTAAGAATTCATCCACGGAGTTTCGATCACGGAACGAACCGCGAGTGTTTCCCAGAAGGCCGGGGACAGAAGCCAAAGTATCGAGCACCGTACCAAGAAGCGCTTGTTAACCTGTTTGCAACACTTCAAAAAGCATTTGCGTCACGTTGTACGAATAGAATCACGAAGATGCCTTTTTTTTTTTACCTATGCGACGAACTCGTTTCTAAATTTACAAAAGGGAAGTGTATTTACACGAAGAACTCGTTTGATAACTGCGCCAATTTCCGCCATGAAAGATTAATATTTTGTTTCCGTTTGAAGATTTCCGACCTTATCGATACTTCAATATTGACAGAGACGTATTAACATGATAAATAATGATCTATTGCGAGATCGATATTAAAATTCATGGCAGTAATAAAAAAGAGAGAGACTGATCGAAGAATCCAAAACAAGTTTCTATCATAATTCAAGGCAAATTGGATTAGACCAAGGAAGCAAACAGCACCCGATTCTAATCCTGAATTACCATAATCCATCTACCAGCATGAAAATTTCAGCTTCGAACGGAGTACGTTCCAAAACGCTTGGCTTCTTCTTAGCACCGAGTCGAGGAAGCTGAAAGACAAAATGGGAACCGGTTTGGGATACAGAAAGAAACTCGAGATCGTCGTCGTTTCTACTCCGTTGCGATGTTCTCCAGGCGAGAAAATCCCGATCGTTTGGTTGCGATCGAGTGGACGAGTACTCGCGCTTCGTAAGTCATCACAACAATCAACAATGATTACTCATCGTTGTCGGTTAGAAGAAGAAGAGGTGAAGAAAGAAAACCTGACCTACTCTGTTCACATACGTACACACACGTGTGTGGAAGCGTGTCTCCGAAGAGAAACGCGATGACCAGGATTTGATCTCTCCAGACAGCAAAAGAGACGAGAGGTCAACACGTCGTCGGCATCGGCGTCGTTTTAACCCGATGATGTCACGTCGTTGTAACGGATCGTGACGTGCTGCCTTGATTGCTCGTCAGATATTACAAGTGCGAATCTCGTTTGCCAGCCGAACGATGACGCATAGTCCGCGAGTGACGTTACGATTAGATCGTAAGAGAACGGACCTCAGTGGTTCTCATGCTAAAAGAATCGATCTCTTTGAAGAATGCCGCATCCTGAAATTGATTTCTTTTTATTATCGTTACTTTTGATGGGTAGTGATAATGCGATAGGGTATGTCCAATTGTGATTACATAATGTAAACATCGTTTGAAACGATTTATAAATATGTAAGAAATCAATTCTATCGATGCTCAGTGATTTTTTCTGACAAATGTCAGACGTCAGAAAAATTGTGCAAACGCATACGGAACTTATCTACGTGGTTTGTTTTGTTCCCTCGACCGAGCCCACTTATTCATGAATCCTGTCTCACGACGAGATTACAAAGAAGCGTGTCCAATACTTTCCTAAGTTCGATTCGTCGCGGGCACCTTCGATGATCCATGGCATACCGACGAGAGCAATGAATATTTAACGTTCTACGTAAGGGAACGTAAAAATTGGGAAGATTTATGTAAGAAAGCGATTCTTCGTTCTTAGCCCCTTTCCCCTCCTGGGATTGTACTTTAACGAACGGTCGTTAGAGTGGATTCCGTTGTTATCACGACGGTATCGGTTTTCTTCTTTTAACATCTACCTACTCGAATAATTACAGGATGATGTCACGACGAATATTGTCTTAGAGTTGTAACGCGAGAAGTATGCGCGTTATTTTGTAAAATGTGTTAATTGCTACGGTAAAAATGTGATTCTTTTACGAGGTTCGAATGTCTAATTTGATTCCTGTCGAATTTTAAAGATGTAAAAAATTAATTTTTAATGATTCTTTAACTTACAGATTTCAAGAAGGCACCCCTGCCCTTGTAGACGGAGCTATGGGACAACCTGCTTCCATGCTTGTGCAGCATGTTTAAGCCTCGATCGACGCTCATTCATAAAAACCAAACGGTCCAAAAGACCGTCGACCAATTTCCTCGTGCGTTTCCAAAAGCACCGATTCACTTCCTGCCAGAATTTGCACAGGTGTACACAACAATTTACACCTGTTCGCTGTCTATGTTCTGCCGATCGAATAAAATACGTTATCAACAAATTTCCCATGACGATTGCCAACGTATCGATCGATGTTTCGCCGTTGCCGTGTTAACAAAAAATTCTTTTTCGAGATTTTTCGAGAACTGTCAAAGATTTACCATCGTTAATGATTTACGAAGCATCTTCGTCTTATCGTTGTCAATACCGGAGTTTAAAAACCGTGAGGTGATTATCGATAAGGCTTTCCCTTATCGATATCCTGTCCCGGTGTTACGAGCGAACCCAAAGTCACGATACGGATTTGTTTCGTTGTCGGGCGAAAGAACTCGAGAGAGTGCGTGTTGACTAACAACAGATCGAGCAAGGTCGATGATATCGTCTCGGCTTGCCTCGATCGTGTACAACAATACCGAGACGTAACAGCTGTTCAAATATTCGCGCCAATTCCAGGAGACGGGCGCGCGTATTTCGAACGTGCGTGGAATACTTTCTCTTGCCGTATGATAAAATAAATCGTGATGGCTTGGAAAACTCGTGATCATCGAATAATATAAACAATTATTATACCAATAATAATAAAAAGAATCGAGCACTTGTCAGACACCGAGTACACACCGCGAGTAGGTATAATCGAGTTCCGCGAATCGGTAGACACCTTTACTGATTTATCAAGCCCGTCTTTTTTATTACCAATATCTGCTTTGATAAACTTCACGGAAAAGATTTCGGTATCGGGCATGTACGTATTTACAAATGTCGATAGCAGAGGAAGAGGGCACGCCGAAAAATTTCTTTTTCCTCGGACCACCTAAGTAACCCGTGAAAGGTTCGAATGTATTCGATCGGAGAAAACGAAAGGTAAAAGAAAACGTCCGTTTCCGGAAGGAAATCACGTATCCAGTCGTACCGTAAACGGACTCGTGCATGCTTCTCGCACGTGCATCGAGTTACGCGCAACGCTCAGACGATTATCATTTACACGCTTATTTGACGTATACACAGGCACGCGCGCATGCTCCTCGTATGGTTCTCGTTGAGCTTTGAGATTTATTCGTGCTCGCAGAAACGGCGAAAGATCGAACGGCGTTAAATTGGCGTTCGCGTTTGAAAGGTCACGCTAATTTAGTGTGCAATTTAGCGTGCACACTAAATTAGCGTAAAAATCGATTATTTTGTGAATCGTTTCTTCACCTTTCAACACCGATCACTCTTCTTTCAATAAAAAGGATCGTCGAATCGTCGAGATAATAACGTGGCTCACACTTGTACGCGCACCTTTTATCGTTCGCGTTTATCTCTCGTAGAAGTCCTCGGGGAAGACATCGAAAAATGATAAAGCAGGCTCTATAGAGATCGATCTCTCGATGTGCCGTCAACGAAGGGAACGCGTTCACTGACTACCGGATCGACGTGACAGGCCGTCTTTTAGTCACGCGCCGGTGGCGCTGCCGAAGCGGAGAGAATCAGCTGCGGCCTGCTTAGAGGACCAACAAAGTGGTGGTGGTTGTCGCGGTGTGGTAGTGGTGGTAGTACGATTACGATTCGAGTAACAGGTGGGTGCCGACTTTCTTACGTACCAACGCTGGTGGGGAAACAAATATCACTGGTAAAGAGGGGGAAGGGCCAATTCTAATCGCTCGAGAGAGGTAACAGGCATCTTCTTCCGAGAATCGAATGATTCATCGTGAAAAGGTGAGACAAGTTTTTGCGCACGACGGATATATACATATGTGAGTTTACCTGTTTATAGAAATTGGAAGGTGTGGGTGGTTCGACGTGCTGAGAACTCGTGCGGTCAGATTAAGAGCTTCCTTAATTGTACCGGTGTTCTGTAATTCTGATAATAGTCGAAGCTATTCCTCGTAACAAAATTGCAGTCGGCTGTTTCTTATCTTTTGCCATTATTTATTACATTGGAGTAAATAATTGACTCCTTGCACTAATCAGAGTCATGTTTTAATTTTCACGAGTTTATTTCATTATTTATTTACTTTTTAGCGTTCATTAGTCTCTGTTTGGACAGGCTTGTGATTAATTTTTTGTCTCAATTTCCAGTATTATATTATAAGGCGAAGGGTTGGATCTAGTTTTAATTGAAAAGATAATCATAAAACATTTTTTAACCGATCTAAAGACATTTAAAATTCATAAAAATATAAATTCCTGATCACAATTATAATTATCTAACAAAAAATCGTGGACACGACGTTATCGTTCGTCCATTCCACGCGTCCATTCAATCGTTGAGATCCATTCTCGCCTCTCATTGGACAGAAACGAGTAGTCACTGGTCCATTCACTCGAGGCGATGACGTAAGCCCGAGCGTACTACGAACTCGTGTAAGTCGCTTGCGGGCCCGTCATCGCCAGTTCTCTCACACTGAATTGACTGAACTATGCTGTATGTACATGCGTGTGAGTATAATGCACGAAAGACACGTGCAATTTGCGATCACCAATTTAACGTCTCCCTCCAGTTTAACTAACGCCTAGCTCGAACTCCAAACAATGTCAAAGGCTGACGTTAAGGTTTATTTATGGTCGCGCAAGGTGTCTTATCGCGACGATGACGATATCGATGACGAGATAAAAAGAGACATGCTTTTCAGTGAGATATCATTAATTTCGTTTGTCATCTTTCGCGTATCTATTTTTAAAATATCACTTAAGTGTTTAACTTTGTAGTAGAGACGCGTTGAAATATATTCTTCCACGTTAGAAAAAGGATCGAAAGAAATAGTTTTCACAAAACTACGGAAAGAGACGTTCATTGACACGTGGGTGAGAGAAAAAAAAAGAAACCCTTCCAAGAAACCGCAAAGAAAACCCTGAACTTGGACTCTCGGTAAGGACGATTAGGTGCATGTTACTCGGCTGGCGTAACTCGGCCGGCCGAGTGAGTCACTTCCGAGTCAAGGATGTCACGATTTCTCACGAATGCTTGGAACTCGTAACTCGCTTCAGCGAATCTACGAGCCTTTTCGATATCATAAGCTCTACGTAGAAATTAACCGAGTGAAACGAACCTCGATTAGAAAAATATCAACGGTAAACATTGCTGGAGTTACTTCGTAAAATTCTAACGTAATTCCTCGGTCTAATTATACGTGCGATAGGGAGTAGTATACGTTATCGTGAAATTTCACTGAGTATTTTTATATGAACAAACGCACAGACATACCTACGTGAGTAGTTAAGATTACAGAACCGAATATTTCGCATAGCGTTTGGTTCATCGAACTTTGTAAGACTCTCCTAAGATCACGAGGTTCCTCTATTAGGATGCCGGGCATAGCTCTTTTGAACTTTCTATAAACGAATACTCAACTTCCTTTCTACGAACGTTCGAACGATTTTCATTAAAAAAGAAGGAGTAATAATTTCTCTAAACGAGTTATCGCGAGCAAAGTCGAAAGGGTCGATCGAAATTGGCTGCGAACGAATATCTACGCTTTCGAAGGCTCTCAAGAGTTTAAATTAACCATTGCGCGTCATTGCACGGTTTAAAGCACCTCGACTACTAACTGCACGCTGCTTCGTGAGTTTCTAAATCGAGACGCACTTCAGCTTATACGCTTGTAATACTAGAACGAATTTGCTTATCCTCGTTTCTATGCAAATAAAAGAATTACAAAAGATTCATGCATGTACAAAGACATCAACATATTTTACCGTAGACATCCGTGTTAAACTTTCACCGACTCGTGATAAATAATTTCCAATCGACAGTTACTCGATACACATATCGACTGCCAGCGGCATTGGTATTTATTAACATGCTTTATACTCAGTTTTATTATCCCGTAAACTGCGTGTCTATGCTAAATAGTCACCCGTTTCATTCCGAACGAAAGAACGATAAAATTGGACTCGCATGCATAATGGCGAGGATGCGCGCGTGAAAGGACTGTTGAAACCATCGAAGAAAATACGATCGATGGTTCAATGATCGAATGACTTCGAGTATGCACGTACCTACGTAAATCAAAGCCCGTTCTTAAAAGATTGCCTGCTCGCGATTATCACGGTCTACACGACAAATCAATTAATCGGCTAACGAACACGCGAGTATTAAAGTATCAAAGCTGGTTTTTAACAATCTCGATTTTCAAATAAAATAACATCAACTTTATTTATACGTAACGAGTTGTTATCTTATCGGATAATACACGATGACGGCGATTACATGATCGATGACGGGAAAGAGTACTAGCATCGATTCTACGAGAAATTTTATCACGTTTTTCAAAGCCAGCCGCGATCTATTTCCTTTTCGGGAAAAACGTCTCGTAGACTTACGTGGTTAAGCAAACACGAGAGGCGCGTGCTCTTTCGTTCCGAGAGAGGTTTGAAATATGATTCACGCCTTTCTTATCGTGACACACGAACGCGTGCCTCTCTAGGAGACGTGATATGAGATGAATGAGTTTAGTAAACGAAAAATTGTTTATACCAATTTTTCTTTCTTTTTTTTACTATTAATCAGGCATTTTACTGAAAACCAAGTAAATGGCTCTCTATGATTTTTGTGGTATCGGATTGTATATGTCTCAATTGTTTATCTGTTTATCTGTTTATCTAATTATTTGTACTCTTTTCTTATATTCTGTATACTAAAGAGTCTTAACCCGTTATGAATCTTAATCTGAAAAAATTGAAAGAAATTGTAGACAAGATCACGATTTTTTTCAAAGCTGAGACAACGGATATTTTTATTAAAGCTATTTGCATAGGTGATCGGTGCTAATGATTTAATGTATTTCTCGAGTGACAGATAAGGGAAAAGATGGCTGCTGTGGATGAATCATGTTTCTCTTCTCCGAAGATATGTAATTTTCTTCTTCTTCGTTGCCGCGTCGTGCGTTGCACGCTCGTGCATTCCTCCGGAACACGAGGTATGAATCATCGTACCGATAACGCACGCGATTGGCCGTGAGCAAGATCGTGAACGATCTATATGTGCATACGGGTATTTTGTGTTCGTAGCGATGACGACGATGTCACGAATGGAATTTAAACAAATATGCAAAATGAGCAAACGATATTTCACGTTCTATCAATAATAATATTGGTATTAACAAAAAAAGTATGACTCGTTTGACAAATTCGAGAAGAATATTTTTAATATCGATAAATTATTTCGCATAGCGAGGAGAAATAGTAATTTTTTATTAAAATATTCTTGATCCTTTCATTTTTTGGAACGTAAATTTTGCTGGCACGAGACGAACCGGCATAAGGAAGAAATGAATGAGCGAAGGAATGAATGAACACGTAGTGAATCATTTGCGGAGGAAGTTCAAGGTCACGCTATATACTCGGACACACTCACGTGCTTCTCTATCGTATTATGCGTTATCAAGAAGGCGGCACGAGTAAAATGACTTTTCTACATCCTTGTCATTTTTTTTCTTCCAGTTTTATGCTTATTACACATTGGTTAATCGAAGCAATCGGGATTGAATGACAAAATTTTATTTTAGGAATGATAAGGTTCGTATTGATAAAGCTTAAACCGAATCAGATAAATTGAATTATACCAGGAAATATATAAAAATTGATACGATTAAATGATTAAAATGACGGTGAATGACCTAACCAAGAAAAATAAAAAAAGACAAGCATGGGAATACCCGAAATTAGTTTAATAAATTCATAGAGCGTGCGTGTGCGAGACGATGGAGCGAGAAAAAGGAAAGTCGGACTCCTTCGTGACTGGAATTCCTTCGTGATTCCTTTGTGACTCATCGCGTTCGCCGAGGGGCCAAACCCTGCTAACACGTATTACGAGAATCGTTCTTTACCCCTCCTCTCATTCTCGAACCTCTTTGTGACCCTTCGAAATTCCTTACGGGAATACCGCTTTGTTATTAGTAAGTACGAAAGAAGGAAAAAAAAAAACCCTTAGGATGATATGGTTAAAACTTGTAGAGCCTCGTCGATGATCTCTTTTTTTTTAAGATCACAATGAGATGAGTCACGAGTAGAGATGCAGCATGCATAAGGCATGTGTATTTTTCCCTGATTATAACAAATTTATTGTTTAAAGATCACATTTTTTGTCATATGAATTCACCTTTCACATATGAAAGGTATCTATCACCAAAAAAATATTTTTGCGGTAGCAGGGACTAAGAAATCCTCGGAAAGCTTGGAAAAGGACCTAATGCGAGATATTTTACCGTGAAAGAATCTTTCTACCTGCATCCCCGCCTCTTTATCTCACCCGTAGGTCAGAGCACACAATTCAAATGGAAATTCGAAGTCTACGAACGAACGTAAGCTCGTCCTGAAAATACAGAAAAGAGAAGTAGGAACTCGTTTAGAAGTGATTTGCGATCGTTCGCGTCTCGCCGTATTAGAATATGAAAGGACAACGCGAGACACGCTTGGTGGCACCCCGATGGAATAAAAGAGACGCTCTTTTAATTAGAATCGGTATCCTTACACCCACTTCGGTGTCTCCTTTGTTGAGGTGTCACGCGAAAATCGAGTGGTATCACAAAAACGGTCCACGAAAATAGATTACTATCCTGGCCGACTTTCCGTCTGCCTTTTTTGGAATTTAGATTGTTAACTCGAGTGATTTATGATCCGAGATTGAAAGCAAGCAATTTTTTACTGACAAAAAAATTCAACAATCGAATTAGATACCCTGTGACTACAATTTTAGAATTTTATGTAGCATAAAATATTAATTTATTATTACTCTTTTAAGTCAACTCTTCTATCACGTAACATGGATTTTAATTAGTCACTGGAACGAAGATGAAGAAAGTATCACGGACAAGAGACAAAAACAAAATAGAAACGGTAGGAGAAACATCAAATCCGTGGGTGTTGCTAATCAGGAATGGCGCCACTCGAGCAAGCTATCAACCTGCGTTTCTCGAAGAACCGCCGATAAAGCTTTTGCGGAAGAAACGCATGAACTGCAAAGCTTGACTGGAAGAAACGAGATCTGTAAACTACGATGTAAATGACCGCCGTCACGGTAGATTACGTCACTTATGTTGATACGTATATGTTCGTCTGTGAGTGCACTTTCGTAAGGAGACGAACGCGTAACGCGATACTCGAAGGAAAATCGCCAACGTAATTGCTCGTCGGTCGTGTCAAGAAATTCCTCTTGATTGGAAACCTGATTTCAGTTTGCAAGAAAATTTATTGCTGGATAGGTATATCATTCATTTAAGTTTTCTATAAGTTATGGGTTAAAAATTATCCGAATGTGTAAATAATACTAGATAAACAAAAAGATACAATATTTTTTCTTAGTTTACTATTCAATGGAAATTTCTATCAAAATAAATTTATAAAATGTTCTAACCTGATTAAATTATTCTCCTTTCCTTCCGTAATATACTGCATTTAAAATTTTTTAAATATCATTCTTATTTTGGCAAAAAAAAACCCTCCTAAAAGCCAAAACCTTAATAAATTTGTCAAATTCGTTCAAATTATCTTCGCATAGGCGCCCATTTTTCGTCTCGGTATTAAAGGGTTAATGGTGTACATACCCAATCGTTTTAATGCCACTCACAATCAGGCACGCGAAAGCTCAATGGCGCCGGAAGTGACCGATTCAATGGTTCGCCTCTCAACGCACCTCGTTTTGAATTAACTTCTATATGCTCGATAAACACGTTACCGTCGATGCTACAATCGTTTCTTCATAATTTTGACATTCTTTTCTCTTTTTTTAACACGTTCGATAAATAACGCGTTTTAAAAATCACTCTCGTACTTACGCGTATTTTTTTGTCTCTTTTCTTTCTCTAACAATAAGCGCGAACGTCGAAGCTACTATGTACGGCAAAGTGGCAGCTTCTTCTCGTTAGAGCAAATACCGAATGGCGACTGGCCGACCGTTTCGAGCACCCACTACGCTTTTACGAGTATTTGTCTTGTGTTTTCGAGCCGGCGAGAACGCTTTGAGCCTTGAGACTTTTTTTCCTACCATCACGGCCTCCGGTCTTTCAAGAGATAGAAACGTAAAGTCTCCGACACCGTGTAAAAATAATTAGAAAATTTGCTTAGAGCAAACGATGAGATTAAAGGCTCGAGTATCCTCTCTCTCCCTTTCTATCCGTTGAAAGTCTTTGAACTCTTCGATGTAAGCACGAAGTTATACTGCTTCTATCGCTCGAACGTGTTAATGTTCCCTGAAGCTATTAAAAAATGTTCAAAAATTTCAAAAATTCTGTCTTATTTTACTTTCGTAGTAATTTTCAAGACATTTTATTAATCGCATTCTGGACGATAAAACCGCGTAACAATAACTGAGTAGGGGAGACCGGGGCTAGTTGTCCCAATTTTAGGTTTTTTGTTTCTACAGATTTCTGTAGCTTATATTTTCGAATTTTTTGGGGACCATCATAAACTTCAACTTCTTAACAATACATAGAAATCTTTCCGCTTGCATTGAGAAGTTTTTAACACGTTTTTTTTTCAATTTCAAGCAAACGAGTTCTTTGGGACAACTTGCCCCGTTGCGGGGTAAGTTTTCCAAGGTTTCCAAGGAAAAATCCTGATGTATGCATCATGATTTTTGCGAAAATGGACACCACCGCCGATCTCAATGTTTAATGGCCCATTTTAAAGAAAAAGGCATGCAGAATACTGTCCCGTTGTCCGTTTTTCGATATCGTTGCGGAGTGTTGAAAAATAAATTTTTTAGTGTCGGAGTATGGGTCGTTTTCAAGAGAAAAATTGCTGTAACTTTTTAACCAGCCATTCTATCGAACCGCGACTTGCATATTCGTAAAGAAGAGGCTTTCACCTTTCGAACGAGTATTTGATCGGGCAAATTCGAGATACTTCGATTTTTGACAAAAATCCTGACCTATGCATCATGATTTTTGCCAAAATGGTCACCACCGCCGATTTCAATGTTTAATGGCTCATTTTAAAGATAAAAGCATGCAGAATAATGTTCCGTTGTCCGTTTTTCGATATCGTTAAGCAATGATGAGAAATTAATCTTTTAAGTGTCGGAGTATGGGTTTTTTACAAGCTTAAAACTGCTGTATCTTTCCAACCAGCCATCCTATCGAAACGCGACTTGCATTTTCGTAAAGAGGAGACTTTTCTCTTTCGAACGAGTATTTGATCGGGCAAATTCGAGATGCATCGATTTTTTGACAAAAATCCTGATGTATGAATCAAGATTTAGAAAGAAGAAAGCATGCAGAATACTGTCCCGTTGTCCGTTTTTCGATATCGTTACGGAGTGTTGAAAAATAAATTTTTTAAGTGTCGGAGTGTGGGTCGTTCTCAAGAGAAAAATTGCTGTAACTTTTTAACCAGCCATCCTATCGAAACGCGACTCGCATATTCGTAAATTAGTGACTTTCCTCTTTCGAACGAGTATTTGATCGGGCAAATTCGAGATGCATCGATTTTTGACAAAAATCCTGATGTTTGCATCATGAACAAAAACCTGAATTCTGTCGAAAACTAATGATAAAAACAAACGTTACAGCAAAAAAAGAGGATGGGGCTAGTTGTCTCAGATCTCATTGTCGGGACAACTTACCTCGACGTGTGAGACAACTTGCCCCTTGGACTTTTAGCCCCGGTCTCCCCTACGTGTCCGTCAAGAAAACATGATTGTTAGACCGAGAAAAGAAAAAAATAGACAAAAGAGTGCTGCTTCTCTCAGCATACGACATTTAATGGTCGCATACATTAACCAAAGAAGACAGGTTGCAAGGTCGAAGTCCATCATAAAACGTCGAACGTTTCGAGCAAGGAAACCAACAACGGAATCTAATGAGCGTTAAATGAAATAAATGATTTGTTGATCTCGTGTTACAATTTAAATGAAAAAATCATACGACTCAACATCGATTAGAGAAACACGTATATTACAAAAGATTAGGATCGCGAAGAACCTAAACGAAAATCGAGGTCACGGGCACTGAAACAAAAGGCTCGAGTAATTGGTGAGGAGCAAGGACAAAAAAATGACGTTAATTATCTTTTTATCCTAGAATATCGCATCGACGACGTGTCTCTCTCTTCTTCCTTCGCTCTGTCGGCTTCTTTCCAGGCCGCTTAAAACGTTCCGCCGGGTGATGAGAATTTATAGAGGAAATCGCTAATTGAACTGCCCGTAAATCATTACGAAATGTGACATATTCGTCCATCCGGTCGTACATACCACTTTATACGACTCGTACGAAAGAATGGGAGAACGAAGAAGAGAAGGAAAAAAACGAACAAAAAAAAGAACATTTTATTACGCAAGAATCCTCGGTGGTTCCTAGCGAGCGTTAGTTTACTCTAATTAACTGATATTCGAGCGATACGGTGATCGTACTCGATGATAACGAGAGTTTGCTATTTTGAAGGAAGGAGAAAAAAAAATCTCGTTTCCAGTGGCAATCGTGTTATTAGAAACGATTCTTTTATCGCTTACTGCAATTAATGGCACGTCGAGGGATCAGATATATCGGATATATATGTATACTCATCCATTATTAAGTTATATGAGAACGAGTGGAAAAGATATCCAGAAAAGGTTAAAGATCGTCAATGGTGAAGAGTAGAATATACTAGTCACGTGTCTTAAATCTCATGTAAAACGAGAGAGAGAGAGAATGGACACACGATATTAATTACCAAGATAACGAGCACCGCTACGAAGCGAATCGTTACTAAGTAAAGTCTATTAAACTATGATCGATTTTCTTCCACGGCAAGGTCACTCGCGAGCTTCTTCGTTAACTCTCCACTGTTAATTACAATTGCGTTTCAAAGAAGTGAAACAGGATACGTTATTAATATTTATACAGAAATCGATGCAATTATCGGCTCATCACAAAAATCTATGACGGAGATAGTTCTTTGTACAGTTTTTAGCACGCTGCCAAGTATTAGACGTAGCAATAAATTCGATTTAAATACCGTTTTCACCGGGTGTCCACGCGCGAGTTAATCTATTGCTAGCCCAAAAATATATGTCATAGTTAGAGACATAGGAACGGTCGGAAGACAAAATTCTCTTTGAAACGAATTCAAAGTGCACTGAATCAGTGCATTCCAGCCTAGGTCGTTACCTAGATAAGCTTCTAACCTATAAAATGTATCGAGGCGAGTGCCAACTTTCTACTGGCTTCCTCGAATTTAACAAGGGTATCGGGAGCTTTGAAATTCGATTGGAATACCTACTCGATCAAATACCCTAACTAAAAACATTCTTTACAAATATTTATCTAATTATTTCTAATCACCAACAGTTTCATTCCGACGTAATAACGATTAGAACAATTTTCTAAGTAAAAATTAGATACAGTTAACAATTATCACTTTTAGAGACCAATGTTTAGATTCTAAGCAAATGCTCTTATCAGGATTCTAGGTATATACTTTATTTCTGCTCGCTCCACAGCTTCGAATGTTCTTTTAATAACACGTCTAGTAGAAAGGAAGAAGAGGATCGTGCGTGTCGCTTCGATGTCAACGGAAATCTGATTCGATGGAACATAATATCGAAATTGGATGCCAGAACGTAACGTCGAAGATCTCTCGTCCGATGATATCGGATTAACGCGTACATTTGTAGATATATATAAGTGTAGGTACATGAGAATAGTGCAACGACTGGACGGCTCGATATAAAATCACTAATTTAGCGATAGGCTGATTTTGAAACTAAGCCAAACGAACGTAAACGTCAGACTTGTCACAACAACGTGATCTAATGGCTTGCGATGTGAAGCTTTCGAGATGCTCGACGATTTCGTGAACTATGATATAGTCGAATATTATTGAAGGATTAGTAGCTACTAGTTTTATTAACACTAGAACTACCGAAGCAGTCAAAATGACTGGTTACGTGCTTTTAATCTCACCATTTTTCGAATAAGAAAACAATTTTCGTACAAATTTATTGTCTATTCTATTTATCTGATATTTATTCATTAGAAATGGGATATAAAATGTTACTTTTTTAATATTTATCAAATCCTTACACGTGATGAAAATAAATATAGGTTTAACGTCGGTAGTTCTAGTGTTTATGATCGATAATCGTAAATTATACTTACGGTAACGTTTGTGTGACTTTACTTGAACTTTAAGACGTAAGTCGATGTAGAATAATTAAAGGGATCACGCATGACGCACAAAAGGGGAGAGAGAGAGAGTACTCGCTACTTTCGCTCGTTCGCTAGTTCGTAAGCAGGCTGGTCCTCGTTGGCCCGGTAATTACTACCATAACTATGTCTCTCGGCCGTCTCAGCCGTGGAGAGCATTATAACCACAGATTAAATGCATCCGGTCTACCGTATTAACGCGCAGCTTTCGTGAAAGTCACGAGCTACTGGTATTTGTGACGTAAAAAGTAACCCGCATCTTAAAAAAAAAGCTAATTTTTTATCTAATTTTCATGGATCATTCACGTATCGATCCAATCAAACGTTAGTCAAAATTTTATTATATTATAAAAATGATTATTAAAAATTGTGTTATAAATCAGTTCTTTTCTTTGAAAAATGGAAAGAAATGAAATAGACAAAAGAGGTAATAGAAACTACAAAAGAGAAGGAGAGAGCGAAAGAGAGAAATAAAGAGAGAGTAAACGGAGAGTAGAAACGGCGAGAAGTGAGACGCCCACGGAGAGCGGATGCTGGGTCGACAGGGTCACCTCTCCAGCAAAATGAATCTTTTATGCCTCGCGCAGACTCGGCTTTACGACGCTCTTCTGCGTCCTCGAGAATGTTCCGATCCATTCTTTCGAAGGCTCTTTCGAGAAGGTAGCCCCCGTTGTCCTGCGTCTTCGAGGATTAACCCGAGAATCTTCGGAGTCTCGATGACTCTCGTTGAGATGCTCGATTTCATCGATGACCTTTGAGAAAAAAGTCTTGCCACTTCGCTTTTAACTTTGCCGCCGGGCACATCGCGATATTTAATACCGCGTGTTTGAGAATTATTCTTACAGGATTGTAATTTTTATTCATAGCCTATTTTTAAAATACAATTTTGTAAAAATAATTTAATTAATTTAGTAAGATTTAATAAAAAGAAAAGTACTAATTTAACTCACTCCCTCAAAATAATACGTAATAAAAGAAATGATATTTTTGGACATTCCAAGTATTCTAAAATAACATTTTTTATCTTCTAGAAGTTTAGAATGTATATTACCGACACTCCTTTCTTTCTGCTCAAATAGATCTTACTCGAAGGTCTTTGGAGGAACCAACGCATCCTCTTGTACAAAGAGAGCACATTGATATTAATGCCACTCTAACCGGCACCGAGCGTCCATTTAATGATAGCGATCGTGGCACGAGCCACCCTATCATTCATTTCATTATCCAATTCAATGCCAGAGGGAGCCCTTCCACATTGCTCTTTTTCTATCGAATCGAATTGCTTATCCCGAAAATCGGCTTATCCGTAAATGAAATAATTTTATTTCAAAATTTACAATCTAATATATGTGAGTTAAAAAAAAAACCGATTATACGAAACGGATCGGGTTCGAGATGTTAAAGAAGTTAGCGAGCGTTGAATAATCATGGCAATCTGCCAAAGGGGGAGAAAAGCTAACGCACGATATATGTATTATTTTTCTACTTTTTTACCCCGAACACGAACACAACGGTCACGTTCACGGTCACTTATTCGAACGAGACTTCAAAGAAGACACGTTGCATAATTCGACTATTTTTACAATTAGCTAACACACAAAAATTACATATTTCAAGATCTAGACCGAACATACGTCTAGAAAATAATTTTTTAAAACCTCACGCAATTCTCCACGTGGTACGTACATGCATATCGACTATACACTTTGATGTGTATTTCGTCTCTCTCTCTTTCTCTCTATAAGTAACATATAAAGTAAATATAGGAATAGGCCTGGCGCTAATCCAATCCCTTAATACCACCGAAATGTTTCGTTAAATTGTTGCGTAAACAGAAACGATTTACTTCGACGCAAAAATTGCACTTTCGTTCCATTTTCATTAAAATAAAATAATAAGTTTACGAGCACGATAGAATCACGAGAGTCGTCGTGCACGAGCTTTGTAAAACGAGATAATAAAGATCTCTAAGCGTCCCGTTGATGTTTACAAATTTGGTAGGAAACGTCATCGGACTTTTAACTCTACGATTCGATGTACAAACGTGTATTTCATGAACAGGACGCGATATCGGATATTGTATTTTCCTTCGAGCGGCTTTCACGCGGTCGCTTATGGGTAACGAATCGAAATTGGAGAGGCTCGTATAACTGTACATTTAGGTGCACACAACGGCACGTAGATCACAATAAAACTGGTACAGTTAAACGCACCGAAAGCGTTTCCACGAAAATAAAAGAAATATTTATTTTCCATCCCACGTAAGCTCGTGATAAACGATACGTAAACAAAAAAAAATACGAGTCTCGTGGTTTCTTTTCTCCCTCAAAAAAAAAAAAACATAACCTAGAAAACTCGTACAACAAAATTACTTCGTTGTCGTAATAAGGAAAATGGCGGTAGGTCGAACCGTTAGAACGATTCTCAGGGATATTTCTTAGCGGTAAGGCACACGTACATACACATAACGAGAGAGAGTTATGCGGCTTATCGCTAAATCGGGAATGCGCCATAAACGTTGTCGTCCGTGGACGACGATGTCCATGTGCGGATAATCTAACCCCCCGTTTCGTACCCGATACTTTTCCACAACGATTTATCTTCTAGCGGTACAGTCGTAAAAGAGGAAGACGATGATCTTTGAGAGTGAAGCTTTCGTGCAACCTAACGAGTGTGCTTCTTTTATTAGGTCGCACTAATAATACGCGCCTTCGTTCGTTCTCGTCCTTCCTCGGTTTGAATTGAACAGGTCGGTTGAACGAATAGATTTAACCGGGTACGATTTTATGATGATATTTAACAGGTCAATTTAAGCAGGTAGAATCTATAGAAACAGGGTACTTTGTCGTAGGATGAGTTTCACGTATCATATAAAATATAATAAAAATAACTGAACCAATACTCCGTATGCTTATTTTGGTCTGCCTAGTATTATTATTATTATTCTTAATCTTTAATCTTTAGTTTTAGTTGTAATTTTACTTTTAATTTTAATTCATGTTATAAATTGCATTGTAACATATTCATCTAACGGGCTTTGCCCATGATGTAATAAACAGTACTATCTACTATCTATTTCTTACCTTCGTGTGAAAACCCGAGAAGAAGGTACGTCGTGGCGCAGAATACGACGACATGTTGATCTTGTTGACGACCATGGTCATGGCAGATCACAATGAATCTCCCACTCTCCTCTCCGTGATTCTTTTCGATATATAAAAAAAAAATCGTCCAAACACCTCAATCGATCCACCTACCCTCCGAGGGGTCTAAAGATCGATGATTTTAACAGAGTCCTCCCCCGTTTTTCTCTCGGTTTCGACGACTAGCGATCACGCACGTTATTTCTTCGCGTTAGAATAAGGTTATGTCGCGTTAACACAAAATTCGTACTCATACTTTGATATTACGTAAATAATAACATAAATGATCGAATGTACCCTTCTTCTACTACGTCACACGATGTTATTTCTCGTTGTAGGAAAAAGTAAACGCGAGTAGAGAAAATTGATGTGTAAACAACGGATCCGAACATGCCAAAGGACGCGCTCCAACTGAGGTACCACGTACCGTGCTCCGCCATTTATAGGTCCCCACCAGTTACTTGGAGAACCAATAGTAACATCGTTGGCTCGTCACGGCGCGCGGTACGAAACATCGAGGGAGTTTGACTCGAAGTATCGTGCTCGGCTACTCAGCGTGACCTTCGAACTCGATGGGACGTGTTCACTCAGGCTTGCACGTTAGATCGGAATGAGAGTAGGGGTAGAACGACGATCATTGGGAGATTCTCGAGCGTCGCGACGCGTAAACTCGTTGTGGTAGGGCGAGAAGAGGCTGGAATAGGCGCCGTTGATGGTACGGAATCGACGAATCGTGGAACTTTCGCGGAACGATGCTCTTGTTGGTGTTTCAACGATGTTTTGATTGTTATTTTGAAGCAGTTTTTTTAACACTAAACCTACCGACATTAACCCCTTGCCTTATGATTTAATTCTACACTCAATCAAATTTTAAAGAAAAATGAATCACGAGCTTGTCTAAACGGTGACTAATGAACACTAAAAATTAAATAAATAAAAAAATTAACTTGAAAGAATTGAAGTATGGGTTTGAGTGGTGCTTTTTATACTCATTTTGGAATTTGTAACATGAGTCTCACATGATATTATAAGGCAAAGGGTTAAAGGCATAATTATTTTCATTACATTTATCTATTTAACAAATACTTTTTGCTATCATTAAGAAATATTATTGAACAAATATTATTGGTAATAAATTGTTATGAAAGTAACTTTATTATTTAAAAAATCGAGAAACTAGAAACATATATAGGTTCATTTGACCCATTGTGGCAGGTTTAGTGTTACCTGATCAGTGTACGTTTTTCGAATAGCGATGATTTTTTGGAGTACTTTTTTTGCTAAAGTTTAGCTAACGTAATCAATTTATTCCTTTTTTTTGGAACGGTAATTTAAAAATATATTATCATAGATTTAACTGTGAGAAACTTCACAGGGCATACCTCGTATCCTTCTTATCCTCTCATTATTTAACCTGCCTATAAATCTTAGCCTACGTAAACGTCCCTCCAGTATTTTCCATTAAAGTTAATGAGAGTGTATTAAGGCTGATAGGTGATCATTGAATTTCTTATCGCGTTAACACGTCTCGTAAGAGTCGATTACGTTGTCATCGGTTGTTGTTGACTATCATAGATCCGATATTCATTTATCATGTGGTACTATTTGAAAAACAGGTTACAATCAATTTTTTAAAAAGTCTAACTCACTCGTTCTCCACAATGAATTATTCTCAATTGATAATTTAATTTAGGCTGGGATTTCCAACAAAATCTGTGTGGTACGATAAAAAAAACGTGTGTGTTCTTCTAATTTTTGACGTCACAAAGAAGAGTATAGTTTCACGGGGAAATCCCGAATACCGAGTAAAACAACGAGAAACGTTAAGGATTGCTAGAGGGTTTGCTTGAACAGCTGTGTCGATAATGTACAAGAAAAAGAGAGAAAGACATAAGGATAGAAAGGAGGATACGTTCTTTAAGAGGGTCAAAGATATGCTTACGTAGAATCCTGCCTCGATGCTTCGATTCTTGCGAAGTGACGGCAAAATTGGAGCGGAAGAAAATTTTGCCGAGGCTGGCAACACGTGCGTACGTGCGAACGCACATGACGAAATAAAGAAGCCGGGAAGAAACGCGCGTTCGTTGAGCCCAAAAGAAAGAGTAATACGAAAAACGTTGAAACGACTTCGAACGAAGGGGTCATCGTTCGTTTTTAAAACGATTCTTAACGATTTCTTTGTAGTTCTCTATAAAACAAAAATAGGAAAGAATGATTCTCCTTTTTTTCCACGTACTTCGACTTTTCCATGCTAAATAGAGGGGTTATGATTTGAATATTTTTTTCTTGGTACGAAAGACGAATGCGAGGAAACGATTGCTATACAGTTTCACAAGAAAAAAAAAGGATGTATACGAAAATGTAGATTTCAACGATCCCTCTTTTTTTTATACGTCGATTCAACGCGACCCATGAACTTTGCTATCGTAAATCAGAAAGGAAAACGGGAGTGGCGAACGAATCGGCGTCCGCGCGCGTCGCGACGCAATTAATTTCGACGAAGCACGATGATGGAACTTTCTCGGGTACTATTTGTGACTTCTCGAGAAGAAAACGATGCCTTAGAAGTGACAGAATCGCCACGGAGCGAAGGGAAAGGAGAAAAAAAAAAAAGGAAAAGGATGGCCCTCGAACGGTCTTTGGCGACGCGGAGTCGCGTGTATATTTATCCAAAGCGCGCAAACCCGTGCGAGCTTTGCGACAACTACGGACCTGTGACCACTCGCTTCTCTTCTTACCCTTTGCAACTGTTACGAGTAAACGAAGCTTATCGGAAATGCAAACAGAAATCCTGTCAAGTTTCTACGGGTCCTTTAACAAATTTTATCTTAAAGTTTTCAAAAACATTTCGAGATATGGACAATGACCGTGGGTCGATCGTTCATCCCTTTTTTTATCAGATAAAGATTAGAATACCGGAAGAGGGTACAAAATGGGATAGTTAGCTCGAAAATATTTGAACTCTACCGAGTGGTGGAAATAGGATCGAAGGACGAGTAGATGAAGTTAGACGATTTGCACGCTTTCGAGAATGTCACTAGAGATTTCTTACATATGTCGGGCAAGATGCGTCCTCTCGTAACGAATTTAGAAACGTATTATAGATCGTACCTAATAGACACTTAAATTTAGATCTAGAGAGAAACAGTTTAGATCAAGGACTCGTGGCTTTTTGATTGGACGGTTGAGGACAATCGAGACGACGATGACAGTGAGCGACGATGTACGATTCAAATTTTGGCCTATCAATTTTAAACAATGATTATTCATTCTTTCCTCCAAAAAAAAAATTCACTCGAAATATGCCTATCAACGAAAAGAACAATAAATTTTAACATAGAAGGGGATACTCGATGAAACTCGTAAGAAGAAGAAAAGAAAACATCGGTAGCGAACGTCGCGATTAAATTGCTCGACGAAGGCGAAAAAGAGAGAGGTCTTCGCGAGTGGATGGAAGATCGTTAATGGCACATAATTCACGCGATGAATGCGAATTACTCCCCGTGGCTGTAATTTGCTACCTTCTTTTTACTCCTTTCCTACATCTCGACCCATCTGTTTACTTATGTAATGCTTGTGCAATAATTACTGATGTTTAAGCAATTTTATGCCTCCGGCGCTACCGAACGATCCTACCACAGAGAAACAAAAAGGATTGAACCTATTGCGATCGACTTCTCTTACCATTGTTCCAGTAATAGTAAATCATTATCTTCGATCATGAACTATCGAAACGAGAGACATGTATATATTTACGATCTGATACAAGATCTATCATTAATTTTAAAGATAATAAAACCAGAAATACGTTACCTAATATAGAATAAAATTTTATTCAAACCGGTGGCAATTCTCAATAATTCCTAATAAAATTCACTGAAAACCTGAATCTCGATGGATCCTATAAGATCGTCTCTCGATCGTTCCCTTCCGTGTTCCGGCGAGGCGTGTCAGGCCCGAGGCCAAAAATATAAATCAAAATGGTCGATTAGCAGGAAGATTTAGTGAGCACGCTCGGAGCGAGCCCGGAACGGTTAATGGTTCAATTGTTTGGGTCAGACGGTAAAAGATTAGTCACTCGAGAGCTTGTGAATGAAAAGGACTACTCTAAGGAGCTCACGTTCTATACTCCCTCTCACACACATACGAATATATTATATGCCCCACGCGAATTCGCGCGATCGCGCCTCGTTAATTCGATTAATGAGTCAATAGGCTCGCCTTGGAATAATCTTGAGTTCTCTCGTAGCTCCAAGCAATTTTATAAAGTTTCGAACGTGCCACCCACGCGCCAACATCGCTCCTGGAACTCGTAAATTTCATACACGCCATTATTGTTTCTAGATCGGCGTATCATCGTCGATGATGATCGAACAGATCGATGAGGAACACGTCACGTTCTCTCAACGTTTCTTTTTCATCATCCATGAAAACTGACGCATATCGAGCTTGCTAATAATAAACATCCGCCTCGTAGTATTGCTCGGCTTCTTCCTCGTAATGAACATCGACCAGAGACTTGGACTCAACACGGTCCATTTCCTCTGGGAAATAATCAGTGATGATTTTTTGAGCTTCGTTTTCATCTTCGGTGGCAAAATATGGATCGATTCCAGCGAATGCTAAGAAAGCTTCGTCGTTGATCTTCCTGATAACGATGACGAAAATCTCCGTTGTTGCTTTCCTGACCTTTTGTTTAATAAGTTTTATTTTATGATGCAGTAATGTGTTGTTGTTCTTGTACATACCTTTCTATCGAATTCTTCAAGACTGCTAGCTATTTTTCTTACAAGGCTGGGTTCATCGATTGGGTAAGCTCCGAAATATTCGATAGCATCCGAGTGATGATCAAAAGCGTTCCGTATGTCTTCTAATTTTGTTGCTTTGTATTTAAAGGCACAAAGTGGTGGAGGTGGTTTTGGTACCACGTAGGGATGATTTTCGGCCATGTATTGTGGGAAGAGGGTCAGGAAAACGTGAACCTTGCTTCTAGCCTAATATCGAACGAGAGTAGACACGAAGTGCCATATTTATGACATCGATCTACGGTTCGTTTGATACCTGGTAAGGTGCCCAAATAGGTGGATCGATTCTGAATATATCGCCCTCGATTTCAGGATCAGGTTCGTGAATGTACTCGAATCTCTGTAAGTACGTTCCCACGACCGATTGCCTTGGCATCTCCAGAAGATTTCCAACGATGGTCTTCCTGTGCGATTGAGTTTGCAGAAGACTGTGAAAATAATTCTCGACGTCGTCTATCGCACGCACGGGACACTTTTGGTCAGTCTCTGGACAAGTGTGGGGGTAAGGAACTGGCCAATCCAGTGGCGGTGGTCTACTTTTCAATCTTATTGCCATACACTTGCCATCCGTTAATCCTACAACGATCGAAGGACTTGGTGAAATTTGATGATTCTCAATTATTTAAAAAAAAATTCTCAAGGCGAAAAATTGTTCACCTATTACTAGTTCCTGTGTAATTTCCACGTCGCTCTCGACCAACATTTTTTTGATCATCTCCTCGTCCAGTTGAATCCTTATCTCTTCCTGAACGTCAAAGATCTGCCTAAGAAGATCGCGAACCAGCTCGGTATAAGGAAGACACTGCATCTTGATCTTCGGATTTCCCTGTTCGTCTTTAAAGACCCAGGGATACATTACGACCGCCATCATCTCGCAAAGTTCCAACATCATTTGTGCCATAAAAGCCTCGTACTCTTCCTTCTTCTTCGCGTCCTCCTCCGCCTTCTTCTTATCCTCGATCGCTTTCCTTTCGACACAACACTTTGCTAGGTACTCCATTGGTCATAAAATATAACAAACTATCTAATACAGCTAATATTTTACACTTCAACATTGTGTAGAATGATCTAGATCCTACCTAACGGCTTCCTCCTTTTGCCATCTAACTTCTTCCTCGGGACCACGCTGATCAACGGTCAATTCCCAAGCTGGTGCTGTCCCTTCCTGAACTCTTTTTATCTCAGCTATCAAAAACTTCCGCAATTGCGGTGCATCAGCACCAAACAAAAGGTTCACCATTTTACCATCCTGCAAGAACATCCATACGGGCTCGCTCGAGCCACGAAATCTCGCGAGATCATCGATCTCGTCGTTTCTTGCGATCGCGTAGTTTATCGTATCGCCTCCTATCTCCATCTTGATCCTTCGTAGGACACTCACCATCGCGACGCAAGGTCCGCTCCATTCGCAATAAACGTCGACGAGTATCAGACCCGGTCGACTCAGGAGCTCCTGCCATTCCTCCTCTGTCTTGACCTCGGTCTGGAGCGCGACCACTCCTTTCTTGGGTTTCGCCATACGCCCTTTCAAACGTTAACCTCTCACTGTCTTTATTTTTTTATCTTCAATTTTACTTGGGCTTGTCTATGGTTACCGTGAACTTTCAATATCGACACGAAAAGTATAGTATATTGGACCACCTTCATATCACAAAAAATAGTTTTTCAATGTCAATTTTGGCAACACCAAACGATGGATCTAACTTCATTGCACATTGGTCATATTATTTTCGTCTTGATATTGAAGTTTTGTGATTTATTTTGAGATACGAGGGTGGTCCAAGGGTCAACTCACCAGTGAATGAACGGTTAAGCCGATTCTACACTTCACGGACAATTATACAATCGAATAAGTCACTAATATTTAATTTAAATGTATAAATGTTATGGAAAATACTTCAAAAAATTGAAAAGTAATGGGTACTTTAATGGGTACATTTTTGTAAATTTATAGAAATAAAGAATAGAAACTACTGGAAAGCCCCAAAGCACCAGTGAATGAACCTATCTCCGATAATATATTTGAACACAATCGATTTGAAATTCCTCTATCCCTCGCTTTTTTTTTTCTCATCTTCGGTGCAAACATTCACACGCAACAGATGCAAATAACGTCGCGTCGTTTAATGACGCGAGATAAGGAGTCGCCTTCGTCTGGAGACGAGTTCAGACGGCTTATGTTTCTCGCATCCTGCCGGTAAAGAGAGAAACGGCTTTAAGGAGAGATCGAGGGCAGCGATAAGCAACTCGTCGTCGGCTCTTCCTCCTCGCGTAGTCTCATCCCTCTTTCGACCGTTAGTTAATTCGTCTCGGACTCTCGTGTGGTAATTAGTCAAGCTGCGAGAGAGGACGATGTCGGTCTTCGTGTTTGATATAGACGAGATAATAGACGAAGAAAAGTGAGATGAAACGAGTTGGCCGTGCGTTTTGTTTTCGCACGGCTCGCTTACCGGTGAGAAAGAGAGAAAGATAGAAATAATAATTAATCACCACTCGTTACACAAGTAGCTTATGAATGATTTATAAAGCGACCTTTAAGTTCGTCACCGGTCTACACCCACTCGTTGATCGTAGGAAACCCTTGTTGCACTTGTTAATTCAACGATCTATTCACATCGATCTTTTCGCGATCGAAATCTTTCGGAAATGTACAGAGAGAGAATTTTCGTTCGATCATGCATATACATCTTTGTTTCTCGACGATCATTGTTAAACGTCACGTGAAAATGTCGTGAGAGCGTAGTCGAGTCACGTGCGCATTTACCGGTACGCAATTAACGCGCGGAAATAGACGCAAGGCCGTGGCTAATTTAGTTATTTCAATCACTTTCGATATTTTTCTTGATCGATGATCTTCTTCCTCGTATCGTTTATCGTTCGCATACCGATGGACTACATTATGAAATTTTGCATTATAAATAACATGCATGAGTTTATAAAGTAGTAGGGAAATAATTAATCCGCCTGTCATATGAAAAAAAATCGTTCAAATTGGACAAAACATTTTAGTGGGATGCACGTGTCGAAGAATGTCGTAACACCGAAATCCTACACAAATTTTGCATCGATCATTCATAAAAGTGATGACGAACGAGATCCTCGACGAAAGCAGGAATAATATTTTGTTGTGACGGCAATTTTTTACGTAGATCACTTCCTCGATAACAAACGTCATTAGACCTTGCAAATTTCTTCTTCCGCGTTCAAGAAACTTGCTTTAATCAATCGTACGACGTAGAAAGCGAATGGGAAATACAACCTACCTTCTAAGTTCTTCCAAATGGATCATTTTCGTAGAATCTACCGATTTTCTTGGCCCACTTAGAACATTCTTTTCATCTCCCTCCATTTTCTTCGAATATACCTACCCGCAATTTAATTTCCTCTCATCTACGAAGTACCGTCAATCAACGATTAGATTGACGCTGGAGCCAGCGTTCTCCGGTAATGGACTTTACGATCTTCATTGACGCCGTCAAGATTGCACCGTTTCTTTGTTAGTCTAGACGAGACACGCGTAACCTTTCCCTTTTTCTCGACCTGGATACGAGCAAAGTAAAAAAAATAAAAGACAGTATCCTCGACACTTTGGATTTACGCGAAACGAGTAGTAGAGGCGAATGATGGAGCTATAAAAACAAATAACGCCGTTGAAAGAGCCCAACGAGGCCTAATGACTCGTATTTGCATCGGTCATTAAGAGGAAACGCAAGAGTTTAGGTGGCGAAGGTCGTAACCCATGCACGATAATCAATATTTTATTAAAATTAAAGCATTAAACATCGGTAAAGCCTAGAAAAAATTTTTCCCGCACTATTCGTTTCTTCGAATTGATAGAAATAATATCACTTTATCAGATTCCCATAAGAAAAATACTTTTCTCGCTCATCGATGTCTAAACGGCAACATTATGTATCAGTCTTCGAGATTGCATTATCGCTGAATGATTTATCGTCTCTCCATGTATAATTTACTCCTAAGAATATAATTTTCTCGGTACACGAGATAGCTCTCGATACACTGGTAATAAGGCTCGACGATGTCTCACTCGAGCGAGTACTAAAACTATGAATTACATTCTCCGACAAAGCGTCGTTAAATCGATCGTTCGATATCATCTTATAGCCGACCTTCGAGTAACGCCCCCGCTCGATCGAGTACACGCGATCGTAAAACAATATGATTCATTAGAAGAAGCCTACTTTAGTGGTAATCGAATCATCCACGTTTGTTCTCGATGACGGGAAGTCAAAGGAGTTATCATCAAAGAGAACTCGAATAGTTCACCCAGTTCTGTCGTTTTCCTTGCCTTCTAGTCCTCTAGTGTTTTTAGGCAGCATGTATAGAATAGTCTTATTATTACCAAAGAGTGTAACACGCGAGCAATGTTTGCTAGCAGCTACGTTGGCAAGGGAAACGACTGTTAAGTGGAACGAGCTCGATTCTGAGAAGACCGAAAGTAGTACTGCCAAAACACCTGTAAGGGCTCTCCCAACGTCGATATCACGAATCTCTACTGAATATAAAAATTTATTAACCTTTCGTGTACCAGGTGACTAAAAAGCCTGTACTATACACTAGGTGGGGTGTGACATACCCAAAAATGTAATAAAACTAGTTTGTTTCAATTATTTGAGTGTTTTGTTTATGGAATAATATTTGTACATTGTAATCAATAGGTTTAAAAACTAAGTAATTTAATATTTTTATTAGTTTTATCAATAAAAGAACAGAAACATTTTTCAAATAATTATGAATGTTCGAGGACTGGGGTGTCATACCCCACATAGTACACGAAAGATTAAAAATCAATTTCCTAGTCAGGGTATCGTCCAGAAGTTCTGCGATTTTATGCTCGACAGGAAGTCGAAGGCTTCGTAGCAAACGTGAAAAAAAAAAGGTTGAATCAGGCTAAATCCACGAAAGGCGTTCCAGTTCGCTTTCTTTCTCGTCCGAATCATCATGGCAATACTTTCTGACTAACGATCGTGGGACTTTCCACGTTTCTCCGCACGCGTCCGCGCGACTGAGCGCATGAGTACGACAAATCGTGTCAGGCGTGCATCGCACGATAATCAAGAATATGAGTCACGCGCGCGCTTTCGAGCGTGTCTCGCGAAAAGAGGCTGAAAGGCGCGCCTGCCATGCGAAAAAGGGTCTCGTGAAAATATTTCCTTTGAGTTCCTTCAAATTTTTTCAGAATTACTCCGTGCAAAAATTTATTTATAAGGACGAAAAAGTGTGAAAGAAATGATGGAACTTCATTTTTTTTTAAATAAAAACAAGGTTAGTTAAAACGGAAATCGTTTACCATATTTTTTCTTTCTCTCACCCAGCATCCGTTTTCTCTCAGACACGATAATAATTAACCTGAATCGCCTCGACTTCTCGAGACCCACGCGTCAACAGTTACCAACGACAACAAGACAACGACTACGACGATGCTTGGCTTCTTGCTCATTACAAAGGAGGAAGATAAGCGCGAAATATGCAGATCGTGCTTTTAATCGAGCCCCACGACGACTGCCCGCGTCGGGTTGGTAATTATTAATAAGCCGAGCGCGCCTCGGTTCTCGCGCTGAGTTTTCTAGGCCGAGAGAGTCAAAGCCACGCCGACGGATTTCGAAGAATTTCAAGCGAATGGGTTACAGGCGTTTAGACGCACTACGTTGACCCACTTACGCAAAGATTTTACAACATTTTCCTGAAAATTCTCTTCCTCAAAAAGTTTCCAAATTGGAGCTATCGAAAGACGGTAAAACTTCGATTATCCGAAGCAATCGTAGTATTAGAAATAATCATCAGAAGGTATGAAGCAAAACAACAAATTATTAACATTAAGAAAATATACAATTTAGCAGACAAATTTGGAGAATAAAGATGATTAAATGGGTAATATGTAAAACATCATAATTTTTCATGTGAAATTTAGTTAGAACGTGAGTCGTTAACGACCACGTTTTTAAATCAGGTAAAAGCATGATGGAATTTTTGGAAAAAATGATAATTTTTAAAACTTCATCGAGCTTTTTAACCAACGTAATAGTCCTTCACACTGTCTCCTTTTACCGCGTTGGTCCTGAGACGCACGCGGCACGTAATTAACTGCAGCAATTTATCTGGCCACGTTGGAAGAATAATGAGCGTGGGGCTGAGGAACGAAACGTCGGTTCTTTGGTTGATTAATTCGTAAGTTAAATCATCGTGGGGGGCTCGAACGCCTCTAGACAAAAGGATGATGTATACGGATCAGGTGTTCGAAGGAGACATACTTAAACTAAAAGGTGCTTTGATAAACTGCCCTTTGAGCCCTTACAAAGGTGAAATGAATGGACAATGATGCCTTTGAATATAACATTATGCATTATTTGTTAATAAATATATATTTAACACGAACATCGAGTATCTTCACGAAATAATTGACTTCTCTCTATTCTAATCAATTCGTTTCCATATTTTTCACTATACTTTTTCAAGTATAATAGATATCCATGATCGATGGAACGTGTCACTAGTCAATAACGAAACGTATTACGATACTTATGCAAATGCGATCGTTTATAAAATAGCTTGCGACAAGAAAGAAAGAGTGAGGATAAAAAGAGAAAGAAGGAGATACTATCGGTACGTGCCAGAGGACTCTTATTTCCTCTTTGACCTCGTAACCGATTCACCGGTCAAGGATCAAAGACTGGCCATAATCGCGAATAATCGACGACTATGCCTTCGATGAAGATGCGAATACCATTGGACAATTAGTTTCACTCATGGTGAGCTTGTACAACGCTTGATATTAATTACTTCCTGGGCTGTGTTAATACCTACTCGTGAACAAGCAGACGTGACAACCTGCAGTTTAGTTAGCTCGTAACTCAATAAAATCTCAAATCGTTAAGGCGATAAAATCGAAGAAGGAGATCAACCAAGATCGTTGCACGATACCAGCACACGTATAATTCTTATTCACGTGACTTTTGACTCGATTTCCGTCCACCTCGAGGGGTGTTTAAATGTAATCGTCGGAAACATCAATTCTCGTTGTAGCGTAGGAGACGCATACCAACACCCACCGTGGCAAATCGCATAGGTCCGTTTCTAACGTCGAACGAACCTCCTCTTAGCTACGAATTGCTCGACGGATCGTTCGAGAGGAACGTTACGATCATTAGGCGTTAAATGTGCAAGGTGTGCAAGGGCACCGATCATTCGTTATACACCCTTGGCATCCCAGATGCAACGTGGTGTTACACGATATTATTGGGTTGTTCGAAAAGTAATTTCGTTTTTTTCCTAACAGAGGACTTCATTGTATTTTTTCAAAGCCAACTTAAGCCGCATGGTCATTATAAATTTTGACAGCTGATATAGTAAGGCTAGTTTGTTGCAAAATTTTAGATCTCTTTTAATTCTGATGTAGAAATCCAACAAATGTTATTGGGTTCGTTTATTTTTAAAACATTAAGCAGCCCGTATGGGAACGTCAAGGCGTTTCACGAGCTCCTCGTGAGACGATACAGCCGAGGTGTGGCGTCCGAGAAGCGTGCTGGCAAATTTATTAGCATTTCAGTGGAAATATGCCTAAGCCGTGGTGGCTATTCGCATAACGCGGTCTACGGCACGCACGTATACCTACCAACTGTAATAAATAATCTACTGGATGTTTTAGTGGTAATACTCTTGCATAATCGAAGCACGGAATTAATAGACGTCGGTGGTACGGGATTACTAGATTTTAACATTTTTCTTAATTACGTCTTAACTCTTCTTAGATGCACCCTATTATGCACCATATAATATATACTCGTAATAATCATTTTATATGACACTTAAGTTATAGACACTGACAAATATTGTTTAACAAAATTCACCTACGATTTATGACCCGTTCTTCCTTCCTTTTTTAACGATTTTTTTTATCACCCTTCAACCTCGTATATAAAATCTTTCAGGGATAATTCCTTGTACCACCCGGTGGATCAGTGCATCAAGGTGTCACAAACACGGTGAATAGGTTTTTATGGAAAATCGTATTTCACTCGCGAGTATGGTCGATGGTTCCGCGTGGTGTTTCATCTTTTCTTTTTTTATTTCCACGATGCCACTCCTGACACGTAACTTTCCACGAAGGGGGTTGTAACGGTCGTTACGATGCTCTTTCTCAATGACGCTCGACATCGTCGAGATACAACGGTACATCCTTTATATCCCGCATAACGCAGGATGATCGTAAATGTCGGTGTTTCGATTGTCGGAAGCGTATGGATATTCACGAATATCTATAGCTCGAATTATTTGGTTTTTTTATGAATTTTCAATAGTAGTTGGATCGGTAATCGTGATTTGGTTTAGGGGAAACTCGTAGAAAAATTGATATAAGAGATAGCTATAGTTTTTTAAGGTTAATTAAAACTGAAAATATTGAACATATAATTAAATATCAAATACAAAGGGTAAAACAAAATTTCATGCAGAAATTTTAAATTCATTCAAAAATAATTTCCCATGGGAAATGGCAGAGTGTTAGATGAGAATTTTGATCGAGTAACCAACGCGACAACACGGAAGCACTTTCGCTTTGGATTTTAAAAGAAAGAGCGTGTGGCTAATCCGAAACGTGCCAAAACAATTTACGATGACGTTTACGACGTCTCGGAAATCGACGTCCGAACACGCAGCGGGATATGGAAAGGTTCGAATCGATCGAAGAATTTAAAGCGACACTCGGGATTCGCGCCACCGTATACTCGACTCCCTCTCGAGGATCGATATTTATCGTTTGTGTTCGATACGCTGAATGGTAATCTTCGATTTCTCGACGGCTTCATTAAATCGTCTACGTGTATACCAAGTGTTTAGTTTTAATCGATTTATGCAAATAATTTTTTTTTACTGAAAGCAGTCACTCTATATACGTTGGATTTTAATAACATTATAGCACTTCAACGCTACATTCTAGCTAAGATCACATCTCAGCAATCGTTTCCAACGAAGGTATAATAAATTATAAGAGGATTGCTCGCAATTTGTGCAAGTTTACTTTACATTCGGTTGAATCGAGGGCAGACATTAATTCAATGTTCCCGGAACGCGTTCCAATTGTAAGACAAACATGCTCTACCCTCGGTTATTACTTCAATTATGACGATTTAAGACAAGATGCCTATCGCTGAATCATATTTACTTGCATCTTGATCTGCTACCAGTATCTGTGTCTTGCCTTTCGCGAAGAACCCTTCACCTGATTTTATAATCATCGATCGAAGCACAACGTCGTACCGTACCGGAATAGAGGCAAAAACACTCAAGGGCTAACGACAATGTTTCCAGGCGCCAGTACTCCTTTCTCGGTTGCAAGCAGGAAAGAACGAAAGCGAATTGTGAAAGGTGATTTATAACCTTGCCCCTCGTGTAAGTCCACGCTCGTAGGTGGCTGATCGTCTCCAGTGGTGGCACGAGGTATAAACGTTAAAAAGGTGCGTCTCTTCTTCGTTGTCTCATTGTTGCTCGGTGAACAATGACCAAGATCGTGAAAGACGCTTACCAGGAGTACAGTTTCAGTTGATCGTCCTTGCACGGGCTTCTATTTAATAATATTACTTAAAAAAATGTCTTACCCAGAAGGATTCTGATTTCTTCCCATTCATAACAGAATATGTTAGAGGCAATGAAGTAAGTAGGTCACTCGAAAATGCAAGGCGTGTTAAAACAACGTTGAAAGGCACCACCACTCGGGAAATTTATTATTACGTATACAGGAAGTTTTAACCTTAATCACGAACTTCGAGCCACCCACGGCGTCAAGCTGATTACGACGCGACGGAGTGACTGACACGAGGAGCATCTCGGGTTTCATTTTCTCCTTTCGATTCTAGGACGAGGCACCCAAAGTAAACTCGAGTTAAAGCGACGCTTAGGATGTTTACATTATCGATCGATTACGAACAAAGTCTGTCGAAGCACGACATTTATATCATTTATTTACAATCATAATAATAATCCTACCTCTTGCATCAGAAATCGTAACCAGCCATTTTACAGCTACGTTGATACTTTAATAGCCATTAAAACCTAAAAATAAAACACCGACTCTATCCGAATTCAATGAAACTCCTGCCAACTTCTCGAATCATGTTTTATGTATCGCACGAGTTGCATAATCCTGTAGCCTCTGTTCAAGGCCGCAAAAGATTTGTTCGACCACCGTACGCTTCCTTCCGCGTTACGCTTTGAATTTCGCTCGTTAATGGACAAAGCCGATACCGAAAGCCGGATGATGAACATACTATGTATCTCTTGATTGTGTCGTCGATCTTTTGTCTTCTTTGGTAGATACGTAATTACGTTGCTATCACAATCGTGGCCGTTGTTGTACCGTATTACGACGTAAGAATAACATATCGTCTTGGTGTTACAATCGTGTTGGGAATATTGCACGATTTGACTCATCGTCATGAATCTATGTGATCGTGAAGAAAAAGAACAAATTCATCACAAAACTTTGCCATTGTATGTCGTTGATGTAGGAACGCGAAGCAGCGTTCCATAGACAGCAATCGATTGGTACGATAAAGATATAATTGGCGAAGATCAAAGTAATATGTTTTGTCCGAAGCTATGGTTTAAGCTCTCCATCTCTCTCTCCTCCCTATGTTGACTCTATTAATCTACTTGATTCGAAGTCGATCGAGTTAACGCCAGTTCGCGTCAGCTGCCTTTGTTCTTCCGAGCATTCCACTCGTATCCGCACGTGCGATTCTTCCAACACGACAAAAGTGCCTCTGGAATGTGGGTCAGTACTATCGTTCCCTTTTTTCTCTTATTTTGCGAACCCCCCACAACGATGGAATTACAAACTACGCGACAAGAATCTTTAACGTGATTTGCCACATTGTTTTAACTTCAATTCTGTAACAACCTCGTCGTGCAGAAGGTAAAATCGAGTCACCCGGCAATGAGATGCGCATTCAAAGACCTTTAAGTAACTGAATGACACTTCGTATTAGCCCACTTTGATCCACCTTTAACATCGTAAACGTCTTCTAGATATTACGCACGTAATATGGTATCTGTACGTGGGCTGGAAATGTGATACGTGATCCTATTCTTCGTCTCTTTCTCGCATAGATCGAATCGTTGCTTTTGTTCCTGTTTTAGTTATTTTTTAGCAAGGAGAAACCAAATTTTACATTTTGAAAATAAATTACTTCTCTTTCAACCTTTTACCAATTTTTTACATTTTTTTTTTATAAAACTCTGATGGGAAACGTGCATTGGCTCACCTAACGTTCCTAAACTTCGTTGAAAAAGGGTTACCGTAATTGCAATTTCCCGCGTGGCTGGAAAACAAGTAGGACAAATCGTCTGTAAGACAACAAGTAGCGATGATAGCGGCTAGACGATGACATTAGCGAGCGTTACGCAACGCCGACGGCGAAAGGAATGAAATAAGAAGAGGAAAAAGGAGACGAGGCTAGCGCGAACGCATTTCAGAACGATCGCCGGCGACTGTCTATCTTCGTTGTCGCGAATTAACGCCTCTTTCTGGCGTTCCCGGAAGTCCTTGAGTATTTTATCGAAAGAATCGAGTCCGCGCAAAGAGTCGATTATTCTCCTTAAACGATATTTTATAAAAGAAAGCGATATTGTATTTCTTTAATTTTAGTATTCCAAAATGTTCTTTTAGAAGTTTGTAGAGTAAAAGTGAAGCTTATGGAACAAGAACAATATATTTATATATGTATATTGTGAATAAACTTCGGTTTCAGTCTCCAAATGACAATTATGTCTGCTTTTAACCATTGGAGGGTCAAACCGAAATTAAAATTTCGAATTTTTTTTTTATCGACTTTAGAAAAAACTTTTGTAACACCGTAAGCAGGAAAACTTGTAAGAAAAATTGCGATTCGCTTGGAATACAATTTTTACAACATTCCTTGTCACGTGACGAGGAAACGAGCGTTGGTTTCACGTCCGATAAAGCTAAGGTCGAATTAAAATATTCTCTCGCCCACATTACAACCACGAGAACATAAATTTGGCCGTGAACCAAGCTGACAGAAGTTACACACATTATTGTGCCTCGTTATGTAATTGCATTAAGTGAGTGGGTGTGACGAGAGCGTGTTCGGACTTTCATCGAATCTTCGATGAGCAACTCTCGATGAAATCCTTTCGATAATTCGGACCAGAACTTCTTGCGAGGGGTAGGTAAATAAATTCGAGACAAAAAGAGAGAGAAAGAGGAGGACGATACAGCAAGAAAAGGATAATGACAAAAATGCGAACGTTGCAAGGTCGGTGCGCTTTCAAATTAGACTTGCAAAGCACCGGCATGTCCGGATCCAGTTTCTACATATCACCACGAACTTCGATTCCGTGAGTGTTGGTATACGCAGTGGTCCCGACTGGAGTGCTAAATTAGCAAGTCAGATTTTTCAACTGGGACACCTTCGCGTTGATCTACCACGAGTGATCGTTCGATTCCAACGAAGATCGCAATTGTGGCTCGATGAGAGAAGAAAGACTGCTGGATAAAATTGTGAAACCCAAACAGGATTTTTGATAAGAAAGAAAAATAAAGAGATTGTACTCACAGTCATGTGGAAAGTGTTTCCCTTTCTAGCGTTACCGGTTGCTTTGCTAGCGCACGTGCCGTGTTTAAATGCCACTGGCTGGTCCAGTATACCTTTTTCTCTCCAACAAACTTTTTTAACCATTCGTCCCTTATCGACGCACGCGTAATTCTCAGATTTGTAATTTCCCTCGAAAATATATATTCTCTATGTTTCGCTAACGATACGGATACCGTATAAAGGCAGACGCCATTAGTTTCTTCGTTTGGTACTCGTTGCGATTCACGAGTCACGAGAAAAGTCACTGCAAATGGCTTTCCGTTTCGCGCGCTTCCGTTTCTGGAAATGGCTCGTTAGGAAGAACACGTTTTTCTTTCTTCTTTCTTTTTACAGCACGACCTTCGGTCTTTTTCCTTAACCTTGAATCACGTTAATCTTTTCGATATAAGGAAGAAACGGGTCTAAATGTAAATCAAAGTTAATTAAGATATAGAAGTAGATTTTCTAAGGTGGCCTTCGATAACATTTGCCGATGCACGCGGTCAAAACGTAAGTGTTGTATGTACCGTACCTCCTTCTTGATTATTTGAATTCTCGATCGATGTTTCCCTTTCGTTAAAACGCACGCGATAAACAGCGACTGGTTCGCGGAGATACCGGAAGTCGGTAGCTCGTAATATCGTGGTTTAACGCTTCTGTTAGCGGCCTACGTGAGAAGAGCGCATTAACGAGGGAATGGCCAGTGGCTGTGAAACGTGTCTAGCCTGGCTACACGAGTACTCCACGAATCAGAAATGTTTAGGAATCTGATATTTATCGCTTTTAACACGTCGGTAGGCTCGGTTTTAAAACGAAAATTATATGGTGAACGGATGTTGACCGTGTAAGTAGGTTCCATGCGTTTGTACCGTGTTTTGCAATTCGATACAGCGAATAACAAATATTTTTCATATATAATTTATTAATGAAAAATAAATTTAACCATTTGTATAACAATTGTTATGATCTTTTCATATAAAAAATATATTATTGCTAGTAACAGAAATATTTTCTTACTTCCTGTTTCAAACGCAATGTTTAATCTTTGTTCTATTCGCAAAATTAAAACGCTACACGAAATTGTATCGTTAAACCAAACGAGATTAGAAACCATTTATGAAAAGCCCCTTAATCTTTCGCAATTGCGAACACGTTCGAGCATACGTGTACATACATAGAACGTGAACGAACGCACGTACGTAGAAAACAGAAGGAGAGAAGCCGGTCGCCGCGGCCCTTTAAATAGACGCACCGCCTTTTCCTCGCCGTAGGACGTCGTCTATTTCAAGAGTGCTTTGCCTCTCGAAATAAAACCCGTGACTCATTCCCCTTTATTTGGTGTAGGTGGCCAGGAACAACACGATTCTCTCGTGTCACGGACCGGTCACGTCCTAACGGTGCGTTTTCCGGGGAACCCTTTTGTACTTAAAGCATGTATTGAATTTTTATTCATAATTTCTGATAAAATAAATCAAGGAATCTAGCAAGAAAACCTTATACATGCTTTTTCATCAAATGAAACTTCCGGTAAAACTCGATTCCAATCTAGAGCTTTCAAGATGATAAAATAAAAACAGGATCACGTACTAGATTTATATAGGGTGTTCCGATTAATTTAATTTATTTTCAAGTAACTAATCGAATCTAACGAATCCAAACTATATGCTCGAAAATATATATCACAATCAGGCCAGTTCCTGGTGCAATTTTCAAAGTACGACGATCTTAAAGTCCAAGTATGAAAAAGAAAAAATCCAGGTTTCTTGAATCTATGGACACTTTGAAACGATCTAAGAGACACGAAAGAACGATATCGTGCGACAAAGATATTCGAGACGATAAACTCGAACGTTGCCTCACCCCGTATACGTCGTGCTCCCTTATGTAGGTATATATCCAGTCTAAACGCTAGGAAAGTAAAAGAAAAGTCGTTCCAGCAAGTTTACGGGCACCTGCGAGCCGCGCGAGCCGATTTGAATAATTGTTATCTCAAGGAACTTGGCGCCACGTGGGCGCATCGACGATTTATTCCGGCACTCAGACGATCGCGTATCAAACCGCAAATGCGACACTTGATCGACGGTACCCTCGGCTTTCGAACCTTTTTGTTGTTTAGCACACAAGCCGATAATATTCCATTGGTTGGCAAAGTTTAGATTTAAAACCTCGTTTATTTAAAATTCGATTATAAATTTTTTGATTTTTTCTACGACAAAATTTACAGTCAAGTTATGTTTATTTCATTTCAAGAAGGAAAAGAACAATTTTTAACCTAATTCTAATGAATCTCGTGCACGATCATAAATCCAACCGTCGCCCGTAACAAATCATACAGTAATTATAAACGTTACGGTAGAATAAGTAAGCGCGCTGACAGAGTTACCCATGTTGATTTCGAGAAACCAGTCGAATGGTGGATAAAAGTTTCCCCTTTCGAATGCCACGACACGAACACGATTATGCTCGCAGAATGGAGACAGAAAATCCGTCTCTGCGACTGATCTGCATTTCAACGCAAGGAGAAACACGAAGGTATACTTTGCGAAAGGGTTGACTGGGTGTTCGCGAGCTTGTTAGAACGATAATTATAATTTATGGCTTTGGGGTACACAATTATGTAAAAAGATTCTCTCGTTGGTGCTGAGTCGAAAGAAATTTATAATAATTGAGTTAATGGGGTATCGAGCTTTACGATCTTGTTAATTTCTTTTAACCTATATCGATAAAAAACTTCACAAACTTCCATAGTGCGATTATAAATTCATTATTTCATACAATGAGTCACAAAATGAAACAGTCGGGATAGTTAATTTAATTTTGATTGGATCGAAAGAAAAATCGAAGATTCACGGATCGATTCGAGTCGATTAAAGCACAAGAGAAAGGCGGACCGGTATTATCGATGGCTTTAAGCCGGAGTACCGATCACTGAATGAAATTTAAGTGGGTCGTGCATGAATGAAATCGTACAATGCTCTCCGATCGTATATGCATGTAGATACTTACATATGTATGCGAGAATGCATGTACGATCGCTGTCACGCTCGCTCAAGAGTAGACGGTCCGCGAACGGCCCTTTGCGCTCTCAGCCGTATAAAATCGCGTGGGCGAACTCGCGACCGGAAGCGATTTAAGCGATCGTGGCTAACCGGTTGCAAATCTGTCCCCGCGATCTTTCGAATTTCCCGCCTATCGTATCAAAGACCGCACCTTTTTTGCGCCTTTTACTAGCCTTACGTTACGTACTCTCAAGGTATCTATTGAAAATTTATAATAGAGATTAATTGTATTTCTGTCTAATTTACGAATATGCAAGTCGCGTTTCGATAGGATGGCTGGTTCGAAAGTTACAGCAATTTTTCTTTTGAAAGCGACCCATACTCCGACACTTAAAAAATTTATTTTTCGACACTCCGCAACGATATCGAAAAACGGACACCGGGACAGTATTCTGCATGCTTTCTTCTTTCTAAATCTTGATTCACACATCAGGATTTTTGTCAAAAAATCGATGCATCTCGAATTTGCCCGATCAAATAATCGTTCGAAAGAGGAAAGTCTCTTCTTTACGAATATGCAAGTCTCGTTTTGATAGGATGGCTGGTTGGAAAGATACAGCAGTTTGAAGCTTGAAAAAGACCCATACTCCGACACTTAAAAGATTAATTTCTCATCACTTCGCAACGATATCGAAAAACAGACAACGGAACATTATTCTGCATGCTTTTATCTTTAAAATGAGCCATTAAACATTGAAATCGGCGATGGTGACCATTTTGGCAAAAATCATGATGCATAGGTCAGGATTTTTGTCAAAAATCGAAGTATCTCGGATTTGCCCGATCAAATACTCGTTCGAAAGGTGCAAGCCTCTTCTTTACGAATATGCAAGTCGCGGTTCGATAGAATGGCTGGTTAAAAAGTTACAGCAATTTTTCTCTTGAAAACGACCCATACTCCGACACTAAAAAATTTATTTTTCAACACTCCGCAACGATATCGAAAAACGGACAACGGGACAGTATTCTGCATGCTTTTATCTTTAAAATGAGCCATTAAACATTAAAATCGGCGGTGGTGTCCATTTTCGCAAAAATCATGATGTATACATCAAGATTTTTCCTTGGAAACCTTGGAAAACTTGCCCCATGGCGTGAGACAACTTACCCCGCAGCGCGGCAAGTTGTCCCAAAAAACTCGTTTGCTTGAAATTGACCAAAAAATTCGAAAATATAAGCTACAGAAATCTGTAGAAACAAAAAACCTAAAATTGGGACAACTAGCCCCGGTCTCCCCTACTTTTCTTTATTTAAAGTAGTCAGAAATTATATCTCATAATTTTAAATTGCCTGGACCACCAAAAAGGTTAAAGAAAACATCGAAGAAATAAATTTTCCCGATCTTTGCAATCCTCGTAATATTTTATAAAACTTTATGAACACTATGGAATGTCATGAAACGTATAGAAGTATTTCAATGCATTCTCATCGTTCTTATTATTTTATCCACGTTAATCTCGCTTTATCGACTAGCTGCAACGATAGATCTCATGCACTCTGCAAAAGTCATCACCGACTCGTACCTAAGTCTCGACTTACGGTAGCCGACGGGAGCGATAAGCACGAGGAGAAACGGCTTACTTGTTAATATGCTCGGACGTGCCACGAGTCTTCTTACTAAACAACCGAGTGCTGACGGTGCGGTAACGATATTCGAGAATGCGAATCGATTCCTTGTCGGACAAAAGATTCCAAAGTAAAATATACGTCAAGCTTTTAATTTACGTTTAATGAAGATTTTTTAAAGTGTGAGATTTTTTCTAAAGATAAGCTTCTTTTGTAATTCGTTTGGTTACAGTGCATTCCAACTTTCTACGTCAGTCTCTGTACGATAGATACGATCGAAGCACGGAACGTTTGGTATTTCCTGATTGTGAAACGAGTCGGAGGATTCACAAACGCGTATCTCCGTTGTGTGTTCAGAGATATTAGTTAACGATAAGGATGGTATTTGTTCGTTTAATTAAATATCACTTGAACATTACATTTGTTCTTCTCAACAAAAAAGTAAACAATACAAACATCTAATGCATCACGGTATAATAAATAATAAACACGAATACCAACGTAATTAAAAGTGAGATACCGTCAAGATTCATTACAAAACGTGAGGATTAAAAATACAAAGAAAAAAACCGGTTCGATAGCAGAAAAAGAAAACAAATCATAGAACAAAGTATATATTCTTATTCGAGGTTTATAACGTGCCACCGGCAAAGACGGCTCTCGTACCGCGTGAGAAATGATCTCTCTCTCTTTCTTAGCTGAGTCAATGTTACAAGTTACACCATAACGTCGTATCCTTATAGCCACTTCCATGAATATATCCTCAGTCTCTCCTTAATTGGAAAAACACTAGAGAACCCGAGGCGAACCCTTACCTCGACAAATCCACGTTTAACGCTGCTCGTTCTTGTGAAATTATAAAACATTTCCAAGTGGAAGACGCGCGCGAATTGTTCCCGGTAATGAGAGCGTTATTATATGTCATTATGTTAACTACTCGCGCGAGCTATTGATCCGCGTGACATTAACGCAAGTTACGTCGTAAACAACGTAAAGTTGACGGAGATGGCGTTAAAAAAAGAAAATGACTTTTATTTAACGTTTTCCCTTTCATCATTTTCTCACGTACCTGTGAATTATAGAAAATTATTTATACGATAAATTATTATTTATTAATGATGAACGGGAAAAACCCCATTAATATACATAAAATTTAAGATAATGCACAGAAGTAACTGAAATATCGAGGATTGTAGAAATTTAGTTTACAGAAAATAGTTACTTAAAATATAATTACAAAATATAAAAAAGAAAGAGAAAGCAAATATTATTTCTGCTTACAAATAGCTAAATGGAAAGCTGGTAAGAACAGTGGTGTTAGAGTAATGGTTCGTATTACAATTTGTTAGTCAAGTAAACTCGTATTTATTACATCTTATCGAGAAGAAACGGTAGCAAGAAGATTCCTTCGCAAAGTAAAAGCTCGATCGAAACGCGTACTGAATAAACGAGTCCTACCTAATCATTAGAAAATTCCAATTCCCGTAACGCACCGTGTGTGTCGTCTTGCTCGTAAGACCGTGCGAGAGTGATTGAATTAAGGAAAAATGTGGAAAGCGATTACGTCGATATGATTTGCAACGATGCACCTTCGTTTGCAAGGAAGGAAAAATTATCTTGAACGTCAGCTATTATTAGCTTTTAAACGCGGATACGTTCGGACGGTCTTTGGGTCGATTTCTACGCGTGACTTCGTGCGTGCGATTCCACGTTCGCGAGAAAATTCTTCGATTCTGAATCGAAAGTGGTATAATAAAATGGAAAACGGGATTGGTTCTGGTATTTTAAGAGTTTGGCTATGAAGTAACGTAACAAATACGTTATTAACTTTCCCATGAAACGATTTCACGATTTTTTCTGTCAATTTTTTCCAAATAATACGAGATCTCGATGTATCGTACTCCGAATTATCTCGAAGCTCGAGAAGAAAGCTGTAGCTTCCGAGAAGAATAAAGAAAGCCAGCTTGAAGAAGAAAAAAGAATTTCAACGTTAGTCGGCCAAGGCTGGCAACGCGAGTTACGCTCTTACGCGATCTTCGTACACGTTGCGTAGGTGGCAACAGGTCGAGTTGGCCGATCGCTTTTAACTCGAGAATCGCCCTCGGCTTCTTCTCGAAACGCGTACGTCGTTGTTATCGAGCATAATTTACTCCTTTTCAATGTCGCCGAGTAGCAAACGCTATTAACCACTAAAGGAATCACCATGCATTTGTCCAATCTTAGCCACGAGCTATCCACTTTGAACTCGTTCACGCGAATCCCTACAATGAGACTGAACGATATTACCAGCCTGTGTAATCGTAATATGATCGTGAAATCGAGATCACGATGGTTCGAAGAAAATCATGTGTGCGATTATGGAAATAAAAATCGTGACCAAGCCTGTCGATTATCGCTTAAGTACCTACTTGATGCAATTTGCAAATACGCTTTTCAGTTGATTACATGGAAAAAAACAATTCTGTTCAATTATCTAAACGGAAGTCATCACTTTTTTTGCATATTTTCTGCATTAACGACAATCGTAATTTCGACTTGAATAAATGCAACATTGAAAGAGGGATGATTATCTCTTAAATTGAACAAAATGCGAAGTGTCTTTGAGTCGACAAGAACGATTTTTTACCGTTTGATTAATCGGTATACTACTATTAACGATCGTGGTTAAAAGAAGCCGCGTGATTTAGCCAAGTAATGCCAAAGAACACAAACACGCAACGAGACCTGCAAAGAGGGTGCGTCGTTTTGTCCGAAGCGAAAAAGAAGCGAATGCGAAGGATAAAAATAGCTGACGGGGCGCAACGACCTCGTAACCGAAGCGGAGACAACGTCAAAATCCTTTTAAATCATCCGGGAAACGTGGCTTCACGAAACGAGACGTGTTACGTTTAGAAACGTTTAGAAAATTTGCATCCCTCCGAGTTAAAATCATGTAGACGTATATATTTAGGCACGCACGTCGATATGCATCAACGAGAGAATTGACTACGTCAAACATTAGCATTAGATTATTTAGATTGACTTATTAAAAGGCGTATTTAAATCGACGTTAATTAGTTCCTTTTATCGACGTCTGTAACGTTTAATGTATTAATAACAGCAAACATTTACATTTGTCTCGTCTGTGGTACCTTTGATCAACATTTTCTCGATGTTCGCAAAAAGGGAGATGAAAATCGTAAAAGCGCGCGTATTAATGACATTTGCTTAGAAATACGTATATTATGCAAGATGTTTGGCTCGTATCGACTGATCTTTCCAGCATAGTAACTGTAATAATCTTTGAAATAATTACATTCTTGCAATATTATTGCATACGGAACGCTTCGAAGCTTTATAAACAACATTTCCTCGAAACAAATACTTCCACATCGATTTAGTTAAAATTATGAATCACTATATTATACGGTCACGATTCTAGCACAAGATAACTGTCCATATTTATTGTGATATCGTGACAGCACGATTCAGTTTATACGAATGGACGATATCTCTTATACCTGATCGAAACCTAATCACAGATACGTACTCTGATAAAAGCAGTGAACTTAATCTCTCAACGAGATCACAAAGTCACGAGATACTTGAGATAGATGCAAATTCCAAACGGGTCTTGGAACTCTATAACTTTTTCGTCTCGTGTAATCCGTGTGGGTGCCTACGATCGCTCGTATTCGAGGAGATAAATACTACGCAAAAGCGACTAGAACCGACGTCAAATAATGTATGCGTACTTTCGCTGCCGCGGCGAAGAACAATGAGAGTGTATTATAGGCGCCTTGACCTAAACCGCCTCTCCGATGGCCTGCCACTCGGTTTTAAACAAAAATATACGATTTACAACGTACGATCAAATGTGAGCAGATTATTTTTATATCATGAAATTCGATTTGATATTTTACTGAAAGAAAGTAGGACTAAAATTATTTATTTAATCTTAAACATGGTATGTTTATTGTACCTGGAGACACACCTTATGACCTATGGTCAATATAATTGTATTAATCGCATTAGAATTAACGTCAATGAATTTTGTGAATCTCCGAATTTCTCCTGCTCTCAATTGGCCTTAAGCTATACACCGCATTGTCACCTATAAATGTCCATTCATTATACTTTATATATAAAGTACGTAATTAAAAACCGAATCTCTGATCTCTAATACCCCACACGCGATACATGAAAAGTTATTGTTACAATCACAATCCATTCGCAAGATATAAAACACATAATAGCCAGGATGTATTCTAATTGCTCGTTAAAGACATTGAATTGCCTTATATGTTCACGTGTATATCTACCATGTATATCTATTACTTCGAAGATCCGTCCATGTGGTAAAGACATTGTATTGAATTTCGAGGGAATGAAACTTATCGTGATCCACGAACGTCCTCGAAACGAGTCGTGGACGATCTCATTAATCACCGTGCGAGGTGTCTCTCTCGCTTGGTTTCGTTTTGTTTCGTGAGATCCGTAGATCGTCTAGCCGGTCGACTGTAAAAATCAAGTCTGCCGATCTACAGAGTCCTATCGATGTCTCTCACGCCTAAAGCCACCTTGTAAATCACGAGATAATCTCGATCGAGATCGGTCGTGCGAGAAGCGATCGCTACTCGCTCGAAGTAACACGCTCGAAAGCTTCTTCGCACGGATCGAAGTAGACGTTAAATAAATTTTCGCTATTCCTCCTTTTTCCTCCTTCCTTCGACTTTAATTTCTTTTTTTTCTATAGAATTTTTGAATATATTTGTGAGTCTAGAAAAGTTTGTTAATACTTTTTTTTAGAATTAACATATTGAAGAATTTACTATGAAACTTTTTATATGAGTTCCAACTTTTTATAACTGTTGGTTATATTCTCGTAAATATTAATAAACATTTCAAATATACTATTACAAATACAATGCCGCTCACCCGTGACCCCCATGGCTGGTATTCAACGTATTAACGAATAACGTGCCTCGCAGCTACGAATATAAAGGTGCGAAGCTGCTAATTTGTCAAATGTTAATCGATGACCTTTTCATCAATTTTGTTGACTTCCTTTCTTTACAATTTTTAATCTTCGAAGAAAATAAATCATAATTAATAACGTTAAATCAATTCGGGACACCGTCGGATTCTATCGTCGATTGCTTCATTGGCGTAGACTTTAATTAATCGTGTCTTGCACTCCTCTACTCGCTTATTACCAGCCCGTATAATTGCTTTTTATATACACGCCGTAATTTATGACATCGTCGGTGTAAGTCGCACCACTTTATTGCGGCTCACTTTTGATAACGTACATACACGTAACCTCAAAGGCTATTAACGTGGTTGCGTAATAAGATCGTTATTAATATTCACGAAGATTATCAATATTCATAGTATTTTGTTTGCCATGCTGGTATATTTTAAATACAGATTATTTTATAATCTTTTTCACCTCGAGAAGAAAAAAAAAGTAGAATATTCACAAAAATAATGTTAATTAAATGCGATAAACCAAAAGAGAAAACTAATATCGCAAAAGTGTTTTCTAACGGAGACGCGTATTAGCATATTGATCGAAGTTAAACATCCCAAATAAAGATAACCGAGTAGATAAATTACACGATTGCTACTCACTTTGATTACGTGATCATTTTTTTATCAACAAAGTGATACCCAGGATCGATACGAAATGGACACGTTGGTTACATTGCCGGTTAATGAATAATTTCCAAGCATGGAGAAACGGAAGCATTAAATTCTCTCGCGAACCTGCTAATCTTTCTCGAGACTTTTTTGTGCTTTTTTTCCCTGTCTGTGAATGAGGTAGAGATCGTTTGACGGTAAAGTTCTCAAGAGGCGCAAAACGTTCGAGAGAAGCCAATAACGAGTTAAAGTGCCGCGCGAATATACGGCGCCACTAATGTATCTTTCCTCTTCGCCAAAGCATTTTTTTATCTTTCTTTCACTATGAAACGAGGGGAAGAAAAAGAGAGAGAGAGAAAAGAGCCCGTAAAAGCAGAGTGTTTTCTCGAGTGTAAAAGTCCTTTAGTGAGTAAACGGGTTAACGGTGCTCGCCATTGCCACATACCTACCACTTGGGTTTAAGATTAAAAAATTAGAAAAGTTTTCCCTCGAGATGTTTATGCAAAGTCACGTGAACGTCAGAGCAATATTCTTTTTGTTAATACTATAACTACCGACGGTGAAGCGTAGCATGTATTTATTTAATAAATAATAAGAAAAAAAGAAACATTTTATATTCTATCATGAATGAATAATATCGAATAAATAAAATAGTTATTAGAAAAAGAGTGAAATAAGAAACACACAAGCAATCATTTCGACTGCTTTCGTAGTTCTAGTGTTAAAAGAATATTCGTAACATATACGAGTATAAAAAATTGCACAAGTGATCACAATATGATCACAAATTGCTTAATAAAAAAAAAAATTAAAAAAACGGAAAGTAGTTTCTACGTTTACGAAAGATCTCTTACTTCATAAACGCGTTCTTCAATTTTTGATATCCATCTCGTTCGAACGAACGCAAGTTACACAATATCCCACGAACGATGACAATGTAACGCATTAATAGCGCAACGAGGGAACGTGCACTGGTGCGCAAAAAGACTTACTTGGTAAATAATCCCTCACCAAGGACGACGAAAGGATTTTACGAGACGCTCGAGTCCCGTTTAAAAGTCGAGAACACATCCTTTATCGTGGTGGTATTCGTTCAAGGAAAGACCTATTAATGTTAACAAATCAAATTTACGATGATCGTTAAAATCCAGCTTCTCTAGATTCTCAAGTACGCGCATATACCGCCATTGAACAATTTTGTAGGATGAAATAGGGAAAAAAATTCGATCTAATGTATTCCAAACGCACGCCCACCTTGGAAAATAAATTATATTAACGGTATCGTTTTTTTTTTCTTTTTCTTCGATCTTATGATCCTTCTAATCCCTCTAAGCCGCACGTGTGCCGTTTGTAAAACGATCCGGCGCCTTTTAAACGTCTCGTCGGAGGATCGTAAAAGTTGTCCTTTGCCGCGATCATCGAGAACGTTAATACGATTATTAGCTCGTCGTTAACACTCGAGAAACTCGAGAGATGTAATTACGAGCCACGATATGTCTTTTTATTTATTTATCTTTTTATTTCCTTTTTACGAGACCCACGGCAGAAGTCTCCTCCAATTTTACGACGACGTGCGAGCACTTTATTAATGTCGATGACTCGGCGAATTCGTTAGGATGGCATAATGTCAAGGATGAAGTTCAAATTATCAAGTTCGAGCGTGGCGTAGGTCGAGGAGGTTGGTTCAACCCCTTTTTCCTTATGTGAAAAAGTCACACGTAACATGTAAGTACGATTAATAAAAATGTGTCGTAAGAAATTTTTTTAAGGTTAAACGAGGTGTAACTGGCCACGTTCAGAGGGTTGAAAAATTGATTCCACTGACTTTTCTTAACCATATATAGTAAAACGATCGATCAAAGAAAATAAGTTATAGAAGCTATTCTTGACTCGAAGGTCGCGTGCCAGTGTCCGATATTTGTAAGAAAGAAAAAAGGAGCCCAGTCTCTACTCATTATCTCTTCTTCTCATGGATATCTGCTTTCTAAGCTCACCCAGCTCCCAACGTCGCGGATAGAAGAAGCCTTTTTCGCAACGATACCGTCCAGTACATAGATCGTTAGATCTAACGACGCCGGTCGCGTTGCACAAGCGATCGATAACAGGTTCTCACGTGCGGATTCCACCGTGTCTGCTCGATCGTCGTGCTCTCGCGGTACGTTAAAGAGTGGAGAAGAAAAAAAGTAAATAAAAAAAAAAAAAGGAAAGGAGGGTGAATAAATCCTCGAGAGAGGAACGCGATTAGTCGCTTGTCGAGATCGATTACGTTCGAGATCGAGTGAATTAACGATGTTGACTGGTGTTTTATTGATCAACGTTACCGATCGATTCTTGGAGGTCAGGGATATCGATCGTTTCAGATTACGTTGGAATGAGACGAACGAAGAACGTAATTTTTATTAGTAATATTGTTTTGAATAATCCAGGATTAAATAAAATTAATTAAAATTGTTTTTGGTAGTATCTTTGATCGTGATCCATGGATCATTGTGAGATGAATGATTTTGTAGAAGTAACGTTGTGCTGCCATCTCCCGGAATTTCTTTGAACTACTATTTTGTGGGTCTACAACGGATCTGCATTATCAGTATTTACCGACATGAACCTTGCGAGATTCATTCAATCACTCACTAAATTTATATTACTAAAATTTTTTTAATATTTATTATTTAAATAGTGATGGTATTATGAACACTTTTAACGAACTATCCTCATTAATAATCTTACCTTCTTTCGATGCGGACAACAAGATGTAGCATTGCCCATGATTTATGACAATCCACACTAATTAAATCCCTTGAACTTTTAATCTTTCTCAATATCCTGTCGAGTAGTCCATGGCCCGCATAAAATTTCGCATGCATCAATCAACCAGCATGACTTTTCTCTCGAAGACTCTTTTCGCCAACATCCTGTCAAAAACCTGTCACTAGGAGAAAGATGATATTCAATCTTCCATATCATGTTCACCAGTAAGCACACATCCTTTCCGTTACTACGAAACACCTTTTGGTCGTCGAACTTGATTGTACCGTCGTTTGACAGTTTGATGCACCCTGTTACCAACTCGGAAAAATAAAACATCAATCGCACTTTCGAGTTGCAGCACGCGCACTTCGGCCGTCTATCTTAAGATATTATCGTTGAAATGTCAACTATGGTGAGCTACGTTTGGAAAACGTGGAACGAAGACGATAAATGATGTGAGCTGTTTTGTTTGTCGTAGCAATAACGAGGTTTGTTGACTAAGTTGACCGTTCGGTGATCTTCTTGTATACACATTGACTCAACTCGTATATTTGCATTTATTTTTTGAAGATATAGAAAAGAGACAAATGGCAAAAATAGAACGCGAACTAAGGGCTCAAACGATCGGTAGAAATCCAAAGAAACCTTAATAGCGCAATTTCGAAGACAAACGAGTTGACAGTAATGCCTCGCTAAACCGGATTACGGTCAAGTTTCTAGCACGGCTAACGCTGAGTTTAGAAGATTCGAGTGCAACATGTTCGATCGATTATCGCAGACTTATTTTAAAGTATGATCCTCATCGATCGTTGTAACGTGAATTAACAAGAAAATATTTTTTAATCTGATAAAATCTAATGTTATTTTCTTGAGAATTTTTGAATGATCAATATAGAGAATGAAATTATTCGATATTAATACATTAAGTGCCAAACTAATTTTTAATTTTACTATCACATCTCTTATATTAGACTTCACTTTTTATAACTGATGACTATTCTTGTAAATATTTGCTAAACAATACTAATTAGCATTCCAAATGTGTTATGACAAATCGAATAACCCCTATGGCATTCAACGTGTTAAAAATATTTTTGTTTAAATTACTAAAGTCAAGTATGAAATTGCAATATTTTTCAATACCACAACGCTGCCTAAGTGAAAAGTGCGCGAAGAGGTGAAATCTTAGCTCTCACGTGTGTTTACAAGCACACGGTACCAATATTCGTGCGAGTCACCGCTTTATTTTCCACGGTTACATCACTATCGTCATCGACGTAGTCGTCCTCCTCGTCGTCTTGGTCGTCGTCGTCCTCCTCGACGACATCGTCGACGGCAACCTGAGGCATCGCTGCGATTAGCTTGTCGCAATTCGCGTCGATGAACGCATCGATGCCTTTAAAATGCCAACTCGCGTGTTTCCATCATTACTTTCGATGCTTCGTGAACGATAAGAATTATCGCCTCGTACTTTTACTTTACAAACATTCCATTGAAAAAATGTTTATTCCTCGTTTGCGATCAACGAATAAAACTTTTCATTAATCTGATACTCGAAATTTCTAATTGCTCTGATGCTTCATGCTGATTTTATTTATACATGTATTGAAATATTAAATAAATTAAATAATAATCAGGTATAGAAGATTCCTGATATGGAATAAATTGTAAAGAAATTACGAGAAGAATTGAGTGAAAATATGTTTTCGGAGTTTTGTAAATATAAAATCTTGATATTTGTCAGATGAGGCACGAGGAATACGTTAAATTAAATCACTGTCTTCGATATTGCTTGAAGCAATAAATAATCGATTTCTCCTCCATCGTTGTATAAGTTAAAAGAAGAGAACGCGTACGCGAAGGTGTCACGAAGCGGTCGCGATTGCTACTATTCGCGTCGAATCGCGCGCTACACGTGCTACTCGCTACCAGCGCTACTCACGAGCTACTCACGAGCTACTCTCATGATATTTCTCTTCTTACGTCACTGTAATATTTCTGAAAATTTTTTACCACCTTATCCTCGTGTTTTTAACTAAAAAAATCCGACACATTTGGTCTGAAAACGTGACTTATAATTAATTAGGTTGGAATGTATTTGAAAGTTAATAGAAAAAAGAAATATATCAAAGTTCGTTCATCGTTCATCCCATCACGCTATCTTACTCCATTTCGAGCGTAGCTAATTCGGTTGCTCGTTTCTCGTCATTAACGAGTAGCAATTAGCTCCATTAAGTGTACCATCATCATCCTTCGGCTCTTGGTTCCAAACTATGCGTCTTAACAACCTAATTTATGACGTTCGATTAGGAATAGAATTGCAGCTGCCTCCTCAAATGGATTTCCCAGCAAACCAATTCCAAATTATCCAAAAATAGTGCTGGAAAGGATAAGAGAAGTAAAAAGTGACGGGTTGATTGAAGAGACACCTAAAAATTTTATCAAAACATGTATAACGATTTATTGAGGAGCTATTCAAGCATATTTAAATTTCATGAAATGCAGGTACCTACCTATCTACTTGCTAAATGTTACATTAAACGCGCACTTTACCCTTAAAACTGTTTTCGGTGTCTATGTAAGTTTTCCTGTTTTACATTACGTTTTCATTTTTTCATCGTTATTATCATCGCCGTTATCGTTATTATTATTATTAGTATCATTATTATTATTATTATTATTATATTATTTTGAAGGAGAGCCGTACAGAGTTGCGTTTCTTAATCGATCGAATCCTCACTGGTACGTTCGCTTCGAGATGAAAAATTGCAGCATTTTTTTGATCTTCCTCATCTTCCTTCGCTCTCTCACATCGTTAAAATCGTAAAAGTGGAGAACGACTTTACTGTACATTTGTCTACAAAATTATTATCTCCGTGAGGAAAGGGAAGAGAAAATATTGAGAATGTAGAGTCATGAGGGAAACAATGTTTTCTTCTTTTTGTTTTCGGCTTTTTTTTAGTCTATATACACACGATCGTTCTTGGTATTCTTGTCGAACGATTTTAGGTTTCTTTTTTTTATTCTCTCGGATTAGAGCGTTCGTACCAGCAGGGACCGAGGAAATCGCATTTAGATACATTATAATAAATCTGTGATTTAATCTGTCTAAGGTAGTTTTGATTGCCAGTCTTCAAATGTGCTCCTTGGTGGTTCTCGATAACTTTTCGATCTTGCCGTTGTTTCTTTTTTAACCACCCCCTTCGATCACGTATTTTGATTCGGAATTCACTGGAAGATTTGATTATCGGTAAATGAAGTTTTTATCTCGACACGTACTCGGACGTATTCGACGACGAAAAGAAAACAAAGGCTGGTGGAAATCGAATCTACTATATCCCGGGCGAAATGGTTCACGCATTTTCAAAGAATTTGATTCGTTAAGTGTTATTATTCATTTCACGAGGATTTACAGCTAGTTGTCGTACGTTCGAGATCAATTCTGATGAAATATTCTTTCGACTTACATTCACGTTTAATTATTCGTATGAACGAGAAAATCTATAAAAAAAAAAACACACACACTTATATCGTCGAACGTATGAATATCGTTAACTTTGAATAATATTCTATTAAGATCACGAACGATTAGATTACTAATTATGAAATAATTATGCTTAATTTATCAAAATTGATCACGAACGTCGATCGTATAGACACACCTACGACATGTGCACGAGAGAAATCTTAATTAAATCGAAGTTTTTGCCATCGACTATTCGAGTTCGCGTATCGATCGAATGTCAGCTCGGAAAGAGAGAAGGCGTTCGTATGGAAAAATAATCGAATTATTTTTCTATACGGACACTTTTCTTTTTTAGACGTACGTTCGAAGGAACATCCGAAGAGCCGCGATATCGAATGACGCGAATCGATGCACAAGGTCTACTTAATTGTGAAAGACACGATTGAATTCTACGTTTCGAGAGGTCGATCGCGACATACCGGAGCGATCTCGTTAAAATACAAATGCTTTTTTTTTTATATCTTCTTTTAGATCAACGTAATATTAATCGTCATAAAAATCACTAATTTTGTTATCATCGTAAAAAATGATTCATTTGTAAGTTCATAGTCGATCGTAAAATTATTTATTCGCTTAAGATTTGATGAAATTATCGAAAGACATCCCGAATGTCTCGAAATCGAACCTCTCCCACATCCTAAAACGTCATACTCGGAGAAAAAGTGTTTTAATACAAAATCTAACGTGTTCGATTTGAGAATCGACGAATACAGATAGAATAAACTGCGGTTTTTAGGTTTTCTCGTTATTATTAATTAATTAATAGTGTACGTGTTCGTGTATCGGTATGTGTGTATACGTGTTTAGCAAGACAGACGTTTTCATTCACGTTCGACGTAGTAGTAATAGTAGAATGATAGTAAGATTAAATTGATAGGCATCGACGTACGTTATTTTTACAGTTTTTTTCTCTATTTACACTGAGTACACTGTCATCGTTATACCCTCGACGGATAAACGAGTTAGGGAAAAAAAAAAAAGACAGAAGGAATTACGATGGCCTTAAATATTAAATCACGAGTTTTCTACGACATATCGAGAAAAATGGGACTTTCGGAATTTCCTTGGCTCCGTTACTCGGCGAGGACGAAGAAGGAAAAACGAGCGAACGAGTGCGCACGATTACGGTATATGTTTCTCTCGAGAATACAAAAATTACGACATTCTACCTTCTCCTTTTTTATATTTATATATATATATTTTTTTATGTATAATATCTATGTCTTAACGATCTACGAAAAAGTTTTGTCCCGTCGAACGTACGCCAAGGACGTTCCTAGCAGTCTTCGAAGAGGAAGAAGAACGCCATTTTAACATCAAAGTGTTTTATTCTCTGCAGGATATCTCTATTAATCGACTGTATAATTTAGAAACATTATAATCAACTTTGTTATTTTCGATTTAGAATACTTTGGTCGATTATTTGCGATATCCTGTCTGTGAACTTCGTGCGTCTTTTTCTCCCTCTCTATTTTTATGTGTATGTGTTGAACGTGTACCTGTATATGTTGAGACGAATAAAAGTGCGAAAAGGACAGACGAGCTTCACCTAAACATTACTTTGGCCGTGATTTCAATGTGGTTCGGCCACTGGGAAAAAACGCCATTTTATTCCCTTTCTCTCGAAATTCTCGTTTTTAGTATGTTGCAAAAATTGTTGCTCTCCTTCAACGCGTTTTTCCCGGTTCTAGCCTTAAGATTTGCCGCTTATATATACACACACACAGACATATCGACTAAAACGAGACAAAACTCTACGGCGCATTTTGGAATTAGCGATTGACACGATAGAAGATAGTGGATATGGGTTTTTTTTTTTTAAAGATATATTTCTTTACTTTGCTCCGAAAGAAATCGTCGTCGTCGTTCGTATCTTTTCATTTTTTTTTTTTTTCTATTTACAACCAAATTAATGCCAATGAGTGAGTTCGTCGAACGAAGAAAACGAATTCGCGGAAAACCATTAGAGGATTTTTCGAAATTCCAAATCAGACGTGTTCCTTATTTTTATTTTCGAAATATTACCTCGTGATTGGAAAGAGCGAAGTTTATTTACAATACGCACGAGACACCGAGGACAAGAGACACGGAGAACATTAAAAAATCGACGATCGAACTTTTTGTACCGTTTGTTTAGAAGAATTTCTCGTATATTTTGTTCCTCCCGTATTCCGTCTATTCTCTATCTCGAACTGATAGATATTAGAAATGCTTCGTCGATTTCTCGACTTTCGATCAGTTGAGATTGCGCGAAACGTTCGATCGCCGAGACTACCTTCTAAACGAAACTTTATCGTTCACGATGAACAATAATTAACAATTACGATCGATCGAAAATTGTTGTATCCTCTTATCTTTTTTTTTTTTCTTCTTTAATCGTCTACAGCACGATCTGAGAATTGGAAGCAGCGAAATGTGAAGAAAAAAACTAGGATTCTTAAATTTAGAACGTCGCTTCGTTAACTCGGAAGTTAACAAGAGTCGTATTTTCTCTTCTTCGACGATTAATTCACGACTATGCTAATTACGATAATCCAGCTTCGATCCTCCTGGTATAATTCTTCGTAATTACGTACGTATATCTCGTAAGTTGAACCTTAAAACGTTCTAATCTAATTTATTTACATAAACGTCGAGGTCTCTCGTCTTTTTCGAATACGTTCCTTCTCTCTCTGTTCTCTTTTATTTAATCAGAGACATCGAAAAAATGTTTAACGCTAAAACGTGAAAAGGCTTCGGGCTACTTTCAAGGTACACGAATTTCTCAAAGTCGTAATCGCTAGTATTATGTACAAGCTCGGTGCTTTACAAAATGTCTCTCAACTTTTATTTGGGAGATACTTCTTTTGCTGTTCTCGACAAAACGTTTTTTTCAGACATCGTCGCGTTTTTTCTTTAATAGATTTATATCTCTTTCTCTCACTTTTGGAAATTTGAGTTTTGAACGACGAAAGCCTTTCGAAAATGAACTGAGATTAGGATAATATTTTTTTCTCGAATTCATGAACCAATTCATTCTTATCCAAGTCAAATTATTTTTCTTTCTATCTTTTTGAGTAAATTTTTTGGAGAATTTCCACTTGTTTTCGAACGTTCGTCGAATGAGTCACGTGGAAAAGGCGAGAAGATATATCATAAGTTTGCGACGCGTCACTTACAACGGCGAGAAACTGGCAGTGCTGATGTGAAAAATCGGTTGATCGTGGGAAGAATAATTAAGCGATATATTCGATTACGATTCTCGAATGATAGTTGTTACATCGGAAAAAGTGTCCAACGTTTCTTATTCCTATTCCTGACTGTCGATCCCTACGAAAGAACGGGGAAAAAGATTTTTCTTTACCCGAGAAAATGTGACTGTACAGAAAGTTTGCCTCGCTCGTTCGATTCGTTCCAGGTCATTTTTCTTTTAAACAATTTAATTATTATTATCTGTGAAGAATATCAAATTTTTCTTGTCGAAGCGTCACTAACATTTCTAAATATTTTGTATGTATTTATAGAAGGTATGCATTTTTGACGATCATATTTTGTGAATAAAAAAATAATCGAAACGATCGAGCGAGGAGGCGATCAATGTGTATTTTTCAATGTGTACGTGTCTGTTTCTCTTCGTAATATTAAACTTGTGTATTAGTACTATTACACTTGTACGTCTGAGTTATAATATTGTATATGCTATTTTTTAAGATCGTAGCGATGTATATTATAAACGCGATTAATTAAGGCCTCTTAGTTGCTAAAAACAGGTCATCATGTTTCCTTAACGACTTGACCACTTTCTCTTCATCACTATAATATCGATCGAATACTACCAACGCCAAAGAGATAAAATCCTTACTTGTTTTTTTTTTTTTTTTATTATACTTGTTTGAAATGTACGTCGTGTCGTATTTTTTAACATTCTTCGAAATAATTTTCGAAGTTTGAAAAGTGCTTGGCCTTTTTTTCTTTCACGTAGAATCGGACGAAATTCTACTCTTCTCGTTCGCGTGCAATTTTTTTTTTTTTCTTTTAAGATCCCTAATAACAAAATGTTTCCTTCTCAACAGGATCATACGTAGGATGACGAATCGTCTGACGAAAGAACATAAAATATGGGAAACAAATAATATCGAAGAAGCGATCGATCCTTTTGCACCCGTTAAGTTACACTTTATTTGTATGAAATATATATATATGTATATATATAAAACGATCTATCGTTTCGAAGTACACCAAAAAACCACAATACGCGATTATGTACAAGATTTCACTTCGAGGGTACCGTGAAGATTATTTCATACAAATATTTCGTGATTCGGTAACGTTTCTTCTTATTTTTGTTTTTTTTCCATTTTTATTTTTTTGTAAAAGTGTGTGACAAGATTTGTACGTACACCGAGAAGTCGTGAGAACTATCGAGAAGAAAATATGATTTGACGAAAAAACTGTGAAACTATGGCTACGGTGAAAGTGAAAACGTAAAGATAAAATAGTTTACAACGAGAAAAAGAAATCAGCGGCGAAAAACGAGTGACGACGAATTGAAATATCCGTCGAAATTTTCCCGCACATTTTATCACATTATATTTTCCTATTCCTTTTCATAAAATCGATTCGTGCCAGCCACTTTCCATAACGAAGTCGTGATAATTATTCTTTTTCTTCGCCATTAAATATTTATAATCGTAGGTACCATACGAAACCTTTACAATTATCGTCGCCTAGCCTCCATATTAATGTTATACACATACAACGACAATTCATTGATTATTTTGTTATTTTTTAAATTCGACACAAGAAAAAAAGTCTAAACGACGACTAACACGAACGTGCGCGTTTTTCTGTCATCATTTCGCGTGCTTGGTCTTTAAATGCATACACATAGTCTGGCATGTGTTTTACATGAGAGAAAAAATGCGTTCTCTCCACTTCGTATCTTCTCTCCTTTTTTTAATAATGTCACAGCGTCCGTTAAATGCCCGACCTATCAGCTACGAACTGATCTACGTATTTTTTTTTTAATCAACGTCGTCGTTAAGTATACTCATCGTCTACTTGTTTAATAGGAAACATTAATTACGCGCGTCCATTCACTCTATCTCTCTCTTACTCGTCACATACACACACACGAACATACCAATTACTTTACACGTCTCTCGCTCTCTCTTTTTTTCTTTCTTTATGGTATACTTCCTTTCTCCAGCGAACGCATATCGAAACATCCACGAAACTTCGACAAATCGTACGCTCGTCCGTGCAATTCTTATTTCAACCAGAAATCGATTTTATTTTCTTTCTCTTATCGATTTACAGCACAAGCATCTCCTCCTCTCGTTAACAATTAAGGAAAAAGCGTATACGCCGTTGAATTTCGAAGAAATGGGGACAAAGATGATTTCTTTTACTCGATCCTAAAATACTTTATTTATCGAACTGCGAATGCGACGATCGAGATAAGACGTGGAAGTGCCGAGTCGACGACGAGGTCGATTAAAACGTGACAGGAATTTGAAAAAACGATTTCTTCGTCGAAGATCTCTGCTCGTGGTTTTGCGAATAAAAGACGCGTATAAAAAAGTACGAATGGAATGTCGACGATAAAAAGAAGAATCATGCAATGACCATTTCCAATACGAGAGAGATCGTTCGTGCTATCGCTCGAGCTACTTCCGATCGCGTCTTATCGATCGTCTAAATTGTAGTTTATTTCCATCGAAGGTAATTACCAAGTGAGTCCTTTTATTTTTTTTAAACTAGCGCGTTTTAATCGAACGTTCCTATTGGACGAAGTTTCTTGGCTACGATAGAAAAAAAATATATGTATATATAAGTATGTATATATCGATCGATCATTGGATCATCATCGTTTCTAATTGAGCAGCTCAGTTAGCGTTCAATGAAACGATCGAAATAAATTGTGCTACGAGTATAATATCGACGCAAAATCAATTATTATTAATGACAAATAATGTGGTGAATTAGAAACGATGCTGATCCATGGTATCGAGACAGCAGCAGTATGTCTGTGTTTTGTCGATTACGATGAATCTATGGGATTAGGTAAATCTATTTACACGATGATTACGATGAATTTATATACAAATGATGTGAAAACCGCAACGCTATACGAATTGAACGGGCGGTCCATCGTTTACTTTTTTTTTTTTTTTCTGTTCTAATTACGAGGAAAGAATTCATCGACAAAATACGCAAAATTTTACATCGATTACAATACTCGAGTAAACGCTCGGCAAATTGTTTCTTTCTTTCTTCAAAGCCAGATTGTTTCGAATTTTTTTTTTTTTTCGGATACATAATGATTCTTTTTTTCTCAAACTTTCCATCTCCTTTTTTTTTTGTTTATTTCTTAACACTCGTTAACGTAATTTAACGAAATAAAAGTGATCGCGCGCGTTCCATCTTTACCGTTTCATTTTCTCTTCCTTCTTAATCAACTATCCCAACCAAGCTTTCTCTCTTTCTCTTGTGAATATGGGAACTTCGCTTTAAAAATACTTAAAAGATAGATAAATTACTTAATTACGACTCCCTTTCTCTCTCATTACTAATTCGTACCTATAACTCAACTTTGAGTTTGTACTCGGATAAAAAAGAGAACACATGCGAGTCTTGTCCCGGTGGACAAAGAAGAGGAAAAAATTCAAAAGAGAAAACGAGGAAACAAAAACGGAAAAATAGTCAAACGAGCGACAATACAGCACTACTACGAATAGTCCCCAATACAATATACGTGTCTACCTAGTCTGTCCATTTTTTTATTTTCCTTAAGGTATTCCCTGTGAAACTACGAATTCCTTCATCTAGACTCCTTAAAATCTAAAATCACACTCAGAACGTAATTAGAGTTATTATCATTATTATCAGTAATTAATTAATTCATTAACCATTAGACTAATCGTTCTTATAATGCATTACCATGCGTCTGGCTCGTTTCTCATACATCTCTCTCTCCATCTTCCATGGCAGATCGAAGATCGAGAGTTCGATCACGTATTCCAAAAAAAAAAAAAAAACTACATGAAAGTAGCTTTTTTTTTATTCTCTAACTTTGCTTCGCCTACGATTCATCGGCAGTGTATTAATGGAATATATGCAAATCGTGACCAGCTGATCATTATCATTCGTCGTCGTTAAATAATTGCACCATCTAGTAAAAAGAAGAGAAAAATTTGAGACGATCTAATTTTTAATTTCTTTTTTAAACCAGATGATTTGACTTTGGTGTTCGTGATAAAAATTATTGCTTTGAAGATCTCTACATAATGGTCATAAGATCATGAAAGAATAACTCGTTGAACGATTTAATAAATGACGGAATAACGACGACGACGAAAGGTCAGAGGTCACGTGCTCTCGACACGATCTAACATCGGTCACGAAATTTCTCCTACGAGCAGGTAAAACAACGTGAAAATAAAAATAGGAAACGAAATGGAAGTTCTTTCTTTCTTTTTGTCGGAGCAACAAGTCGCACGGATTATTATAAACGTCGCAAATTGGTAATTACAGGGATCGTTCGTCGCTTTTTGGAATATTATTTTTTTTTGTTGCTTTTTTTTATCATTTCGTCTAACCGATCGACCGCTCGTGATTAAAATTACAATACTTATAAACTAATTATACCTTCGTCGTCCTTAGCGATTCATCGTTTTTTTTCGCTAAATTTTCTATCGCAAAGAAAATCGTTAATACGATCGCGATTAGCGATTAAGATTCGTCGCATCATGCTTCTTTATTTTTCCCGTTGAAAAATCTCTCTCTCTCTATTTTTCTAATTGAAAGACACGACGAGAAGTTTAAAAGAGGCTCTCGTTTAAGTGCATAGAAATTGAATTTCGCGTGGGCCGACGCTAGTGTCAATGAAAAAAATTCGAACGGTCGGCATTTTAAAAATCGATCCTTCCTCGTGAAATTCTACAAGAAAAAAATCATTTCGTCCTCTCCTATCTCTCTCTCTCGATCGCATACACACACATACATTTAAACGCTCGACTCCAATCTCTTTTCTCTCTACTCCGTGTCAAAAAGTCGAACGTTTCGACCATATTTTGTCCTTTCAACGACGCTGCAGTCGCGCAATCACGTTAATCGTTGTCGTACGTTCATCGATCACGAACAATACACGTTCAATCTTTATTACAATCATCTTCGAAATCTGATCACCCAAAAAACGGGACCAGGAAAAAATCGATCGATTTCACGACCGATTTAACTACATATGCGTATTTAGTACGCACGCGTGTGTACGTGTATGCGTGTATGTACATGGACCATCGAAAAAAATACGTGTGATCACGCGAAAGAGAAAAATGATCGATCGATACGCTCGCGTTACAACTCTGCGATCGATTTTTCCCGCGAAAATTTCTACGCGATAAGACGCGTAGATTCGCGCGCTCACACGTCTGTCTACGCTCGCTAGAAGTTAATCGTAGAAGAGTAAAAGACAAAAAGAGACCGGATCGTCGTACATAATCATCATTCTCATAATTATTATTCTTTTTTCTTTCTCTCCTTCGACACACGAGTCTATAAACAGCTCGGATTAATTGGAGCCTCAATCTTCATTCTAGGCTCACTTTCTTGTCGCGTTTTATTCGCGACTCCCATCCCCTAACTAAAGACTTTCTCTCTCGCGTGTGTACAATAATTATTATAATATATATAATATATCTATATTTATACGTACATATGTTTTTTTTTACTCGTGTGTGTGTATGTGTGTGTGTAGGTGTGTATATATATACTATATATATATATACTTGTGTGTATATCGGCTAGTCGAAAATTGAAGCTACAGTGCTCGGCAGTCTATTGTCTCTCTTGGCTCTTCTTTCTTTCTTCTTTTGCTATTTCTTTCTTCTTCTCTCTCTCTCTCTTTCATTCTTTATATTTTTCTTTCTTCTTCCCATCTTTTTTGCTCTCCCCCCACCCGTTACAAAATTTTATTTACGTCATCTTCTCCATATTCTCTTCTTTCTTCGTTCCTCCCTCTTGTCTTCTTAGGAAAGTACAGCTCGTTTCTTGTTATCTTGAAAAGATTGGCGAAACGAGACGTAAAAAACGAGAGCTCGGTCCGTTTTTTATCCAACTCTCTCTCTTTCCTCATTTCTTTCTTTCTCTTTGTCTGTGTTCTTGTTGTTACTGTAAGTGTGTCTTTTCTCTTTCCTTTTCGTTAATCCACGGAGAAGATTTTTATTCCCATTGATGAGGAGAGGGTGGCAGTTCCGAAGGGTGGGCCACCGTCGAGCTGGAAGTTGTACGAAGACATTTTGAAATCATGATCTCTGGGAGTTTGAAATTTAAATAAATGAGGGATGGGGGTGTTAAACGTGGGCTTTAAAATGTTACTATGGAAGATAGCGGGGTAACGATGAAATCATTCGACGAGCACGAACTTTATGCATTATCGTTCAGATTGATTTTGTTAATATATTGCCGAATAATTTCATCCTGTCTAGCTAGTGATTTATCTACCGTCAACCGACGAGATCTATGTGGATATCTTGAACATGTTTTTGGTTCATAGATCTTGTCAGTTTTTTATTATTTAATTTGCCAACGAATACTCGCAGTACGCTTCAACAACTATAAATTTTGAATTATTTATAAACAAATTACGATAGCAAGCTAATTGGTGCTAAAGATTCTACTAAATATACTAAACGATGAATATTCGCCCATCTAGCTTACGTTCATTTTCATCATATAAAAAAATTGGATGCCGACTGCGTGCTCGTAGCAAAATGACGATTCGAGAAGTCAAGCGACGAGCTTAAAGCATTAAGCAGCAACGAAAAAAAAAAAGAAACAAAATAATTCGCTATTTCTACACGCTTTTCTCGCTCGTCATCTTTATTCCTCGAATTGTACAAAAATCACTGTGATACTAAGGACAGCGGGACTCGGTATATATATCACTTAAAATTACTCCAAGTAAACGTGCGTTTTGGGAGGCTTATCGTTAAGAAAAACAACAGAAACAATGCTCATCTGATTTCCATGCAGCTGTCAGCATGGCGTGACAGCCGGGCTTTATGCCAATTTTTTTAGTTATTTTTGTCCCTTGAAAAAAAAAACCATATCGCAGAAAAAAAATCGATTCTCACTTTTTCACAGTTTCGTTTTCTTTTTTTTTTTTTATTTTCATGTAAATATATATTTTTTAATTGTTCTTGCTGCTACTCGTCGCTTATTTTCCGTCTACCTCTTACGTTTTTTTAATTTTTATTCTTTTCACCATTTTTCTCCATCACCGCTCCTTCTTCTCATCGTTTTCTTTGCCCTTCGCTCGGAATCTTTTCCTTCGGGATTTTTTTTTCGTTTCTTTTAGAATTTTTATTTATTTTTTCTACTTTTCTCTACCTTTCTTTCCCTCTCGGCATTTATTTTCCGCGCGAGAGACGGGCCACAAGCGCGGTGGCGCTCTTTTGGACTTTGCTTTGCCAAGTTCTCCTTCGCGGAGAAAGGGGGAACAGAGAAACAGGAGAAAGGGAGGAAAAGGGAGAGGGTAGAAAAGCGAGGCATGAAACAAGCGAGTAAACAAAGGATAGCTCGAAAATGGACTGATATTTTTTTTTGTATATATTTTTTTTCTTCCTTTTTCTCTTTTTCATATCTTGCATCCCACCCCACCACCGGAGTTTCACTTCACTTCTATCCTTCCTTTAACTTTTCTTTCGTTATTTTTTTCTCCTCTTATATTTTTTCTTCGCCTCATCATATCTCTGCTTTTCTTCGTGTTTACCCCTTCAAAAGAACTAAAAACAGGAAACTTTCTTACCACGCACGTGATTGCGATCATCTTTGCAAACAATTTCGAGGAGTTATATTATTATATATATATGAACGGAGGACGTGAGTGTAAGTTAAAGGTTTTGGCAAAGCAAACTCCACAAATCGCACGATTTTTATGCACCACAGAAGATCGTACTTGAATTTAGAAAAAAAATTCTTTGAACATCCGATTGAAAATATCTTGTATTATCGAATGATCTCGGGAGTGAAAAATCGTGTTTGTACACGAAAAACAAGAAACAAAATTGGATTCAGCTATTGGTTCATCAGTGCAGGGAATGATGCAGGTTTGGTTCTTAGGATTGCAAGGATTGAAATTTGCTCCTTTTGGAATTTTTGCAATGACAATTGTTGTGATGGGTTAAACTATGTCGATGATAACAATATAACAATGTTGGATAACATGGAATGGAAGTGAGTGATCAAGGGAAATGGATGGTGCTTTTCATCTACACAAAATACCACTGCGATAAAGGGAGTCAAAATTTAGGATGCCTTCTTATCCCATTTTATAGACCACGATTTCGTACGTCTTTTTCTATTTCTTTTTTTTGTAACTGAAGGCTGCATGGTGGATCAGGCCTTCTTGCACTCACAGCTATTCTCAATCAACAAAACTCTCTGATTCAGGCACACATCCGATATTTACAAGAGAGTCTGCGACGAATTCTGACGAGCCCAGGGTGACAGTGTCCTACAATATTTCACATCAATATTTTTTCCATCAACTCCTAACAAAATTATGCTTATCATTAATAAACATTTTGCCAATTAGACAGTAATGTTGAAATTCTTGTATTAAAACTATCTCTCATGTTAAAAATCACAATATTTAATACATATTTTTCATCGTTCTTTCCAAGGTATTGCACCGAGGGGATTTTTTTGAATAGGAAAAAAAAGAAACATTGCAGTACGTATTATCACGATAACATGAACGGTAGAGCACGCTCTCTCGCCGTTTAAGATTTTACTAATTACGTGCATCGCGAAACTAACGCTAATTAGCGCTCGTGGTTATCTCTCTTTCTCGCGTGGTCGCGAGAAGCAATGGCAAACTACGAAGACGAGGAGGAGGACTCGTTGAATTCCAGAGGACGACGCGGATCCGCGGCTTCTTTATCTTCGCGTCGTTCCTCCTCCTCGCAGACTTTGAAGAAAGGAAGAGTGCCGTCGTATATCACGACGCATTAAGCTGCTTTCACGCTACCTCACGAAGAATGTGAAAAGGAACGCGACGGTCTTTAACTATGAAAGAAGAAGAAAAATTAACTTCACCAAAAAATTTTCACCTTGACATCGTAAACTAAAATTCATGAAAAATTGGATAAAAAAAGCACGGTAACGTCGGACAAAAAATTTCTAAAGTTTATCTATAATAAATTTTGGTCGAAAGACAAAATATCACTTTCTCTTTCGTCGCCCATAGTCTTAAAGATTCAATCCCCCCGATAGCGTCACCCTGCGACTCGCCTATCGATTCGCCAAGCAGCGAACTCTCACGAGAGACTGAAAGGAGCAAGGTATTTCAATAATCCGACAACAGTCATACAAGAGCGTCTAACAGAATGTAAGAAGTAGAAGTAGAAGAAGAAGAAGATGAAGAAGAAGAAGAAGCTAGTATGGTATAATTACGATACGAGGCAAGTAATTATCAAAAGAAAACCAAAAAAAAAAAATTATATAAAACAGAAAGAGATAGAAAAATCAAACAAAATGAATAGAAAAGGAAACGAAATTTTGGTAAGGTAACAAAACAGGGTAGTTTTCCCTTTTCCCTTATACAAAGAGATAGATAGACAGACAGACAGACAAATAGAGACAGAGATAGCAAGATAGAAAAAAAAATCAAAACGTATAACAAAAAAAAAAGGATAGAGATTTGTTTGTATAGTACCTCTGCGAGCGAGGTCGCGACGACTTATAGCTGACTCTCTGTTCTTTCGGTTCGTTCAGGAGGAGACGTAACACGATTGGTGATGGTAGTAGTAGTAGTAGTAGTAGTAGTAGTAGTAGTAGTAGTAGTAGTAGTAGTAGTAGTAGTAGTAGTAGTAGTAGTAATGGTGGTGGTGGTGGTTGTGGTAGTAGTAGTAGTAGTAGTAATAGTAGTAGTACTAGTAGTAGTAGCAGTAGTAGTAGTAGTGGTAGACGATAGTAGCGGTAGTAGACGATAGTAGCTGACAGTGGTAGATAGTTGATTCGGTAATAGTAGTAGTAGTAGTAGTAGCAGTAGCAGTAGTAGTAATAGTAGTAGTCGTAGTAGTAGATGTAGTAGAGTAGTAGTAGTTATGTGTACGTATACGCGGCGCAGGACGCTGCTTCGGCGGTCGGCTTGCTCTAACTTGACGGCAGTAAGCAAGACGAGAAATATTATATATTTCATCAACATTCTCTTTTGTTTGATTTTCTTAACTGTGTATGTTTTTTTTTTTTTATCTAAATTATTTTCATTAAGAAAGAAGACTTGGTTTCATTAAGAGGTCATATAAGGTAGGATCGGGGTTTTAAGCAATATACGTGTGTTTTTGTGTACGTGTGTATGTGTGAGCTCATTTTTTTGAGAGGTGTGTCTTTTTGTTTCTTTTGTTTTTTTTTTGTTCACTACCTTCTACTTTTTCTATCTTTAAAGATTTATATTATATATATATATATGCATGTTAGATGTGTCTTTTCGAGAGATCGCACACAGCGACGGGTCGACGGGGCTCTACTTTTCTAACGCTTACTTTCTTTCTTTTATCTTTCTTGGGCAAAAGATGTGACAGACGACGCGTTACACTCTCGTGCTTACTCTTTTTTTTTTTTACTATTCAATGGGTTGTCGATGGTTCTACGAAATTTTAGCGAGGAGCGTTCTTTGCTCTTTTCTCTCTGTTTTCTTTTTTTTTGGATAAGTGGTTTGCTTGGGTTTCTAATGTCACGAAAAAGTAGGTAAACTGATAAGGAACACTAGTGTGAAAATGAAAGAAACAAATAGACATAGAGAGAGAGAAAGAAAGAGAGAGAGAAAGAGAGTGAGAGAAAAAAAGTAAGAGGAATAAAGAGTGAGACAGAGAGGGTGTTAGGGCGGGTCGTCAAGACAAAAGATCTCTTTCTTGGCTCGTTTCGAGTCCTTTGCTACGATCCTTCTGTCTCGACCCTCCCATCGTCCTTCGTACACTCTCACAGCTTTTGCTTTTAAACGTCATTACATCAACTGGCTTTTTTGTCTATCTCTAATATCCGTTCTTTATGTCCGCAACTTCACTTTAACGTATAATCATCATTGTTATCTATAATTATAGGATTTGGCTTGGTCCGCTCGTGGCCTGAGCTTTCGAAAACACTGTGTGCCCCTCTACGTATCGTTAGAGTCTAACTCTAATTGTTTTTTTTTTTTTTTCGATGAAATTTATTAGGAAAGGAAAAGGATTCAAAAAGGAAGGAAGAGCTACCGGGAAACAATATATAAAGGATATAGGTATGAGTTAAAAAGAGAGATAGAAAGATCATCACTGACTCGATCAGGAAAAGGTTGATGTTTCCAATGCTTCTGCTGATGATGATGATGATAGTAGTGGTGGGGTGGGTTGGGTATGGAAATTGCAGGACTTTGATGCTGTCTTTTCTGTTACTCGTGGAACGGTTTTGTTGGTTTTCGTTTGATCTGGTTGCTGGGTTGATTGGTTATTTGTTGTTTTCTTTTTTTTTTTTAAATATATATATATGATATATCATAAGCGATCGTGGGAAGATCATCGATCTGTGGGTCTGTGCCTGGGCGACGTTGGAGATCCGCCACCTACGGCTTACCTTGCGAAGCTCTTGAATGCCGCGGACTGCGGATTTATGCAGAGCGGCACGCGCGACGTGTTCAGCTGCTCCGCTATAAATTTGTGCATTTCCTCTGAAACAGAGAAGGGCAAATCGTGCACGTTAATAGAACCGTGAGGCTTTGTTTGTAGTAGGAACTTTCGTAGACACATTGGACCGATTTCAGGGGACAATGACAATGAATTTTGGCAAGGTATAGGATTCTAGTGTCTGACTTTGACGAAGATTGATAAGGACAAGATTTCTAAAGGGAATTGCAAGCTCGTCTTACCTTTCACCTGCTGCACGCTCGTCAATTTCCGCTCCCAGAGATCGTCGAAAGGATGAGTGGTCGCGGGCTCGAAGTCCCCCGTGTACTGTCTCATCCCGGCACTCGTTGTGTAGCAGCACGTGCACATGCACGAGTGATATCTAAGTCTTCCCTCGTCCAGATAAGGATGCGCCAGGGCATCCACCACGGTGATCCTCTTGTCCTGTGGGAACGTCCAGAAAAATATTAAAAAATAATCCGATAGAATCGAGCACCCTACCATAATTATTATTCTCGACTAAAACTTCGGTTGTATTTTTTTTCTCCTCATCGGGAACTTTGCGTGAAAAGAAATGTGCTGTCTGAGGCAGACTATTTGGAGCGAGACAATTGACGAGAAAATGAAAAAAACATTTCACAAATGGGAATGTACTTCGAACGATATGCTTTAAAACTGCACGATTTCATGAAGAAACCCCCATTTATCCGGCCCCCTCGCTACCACATGCCGTCTCGCATATGGCACGAATACGAGTCTTTCTTCTTCTCCCGTCGCTCTTCCATTATAGCATTTACTACTATAGCTTAACTCCCGCTCCCTATATCGCCCTAGACCCGTCTACTCGCTTTAAGAAAAATAATACATTCGATAAGCCCGTAGTTACATCGATCTTCGGAATTAAAAGCGTAACAATTCTTTGCTTGTGAAAAGAATCACTTAATGAAGAACATTTATCAGGAGAGGGGTTCTATAAAATGATCAAGAAAATTGATCGACGTTCTAGAATCGGAAGGATGGGTGGCGGAACCAAAGCCAGGGCGTAATACGGCACCGTTCATCAGGGGAGGATCACCCCTGAACGTCCCCGTTGTAGCAGCGAAGAGGGAGAAGACTTACAGGATCGAAGACTAGCATCTGGCAGAGCAAATGGACGGCCTCGTGCGTCGCCTGGCTGCTGAGGGTGTACAGGGCCGTCAACGAGGATGGTTTCGGTGCACGCCTCAGCATGTGAGTCCTCGCACCCTCGCACGCGTACCTCATCTCTTCGAGGGTCGGGGTGCCTAGCAGTTCCGTGATCAATTCCAGCTGTGAGAAAAACATACGATAACTTTGAGACACGAGTCGCCATTTATGAGAACGACGATGTCATTGATATTGGTACTTTTGCATCGTGTTCTATTGATTTCCAATGATTCCGAGTTACAATCGCGACAGGTTTTCGAAGAAAGTTCTGCATGATATCTAGGAACGATAGGACCGATCGTTACCTGTTGCACAGGACTCTGAGCTTGAAAGAGAATCCGTCGGCGAAGTAGCTCGCCGAAAATACAACCGACGCTCCAGACATCGACTGCTGCGGTGTAGTGTCTCGCGCCCATCAGAATCTCCGGTGCACGATAATACTGCGTCACCACTTCCTGAGTCATGTGCTTGTTCTGGTCGGGCTCTTCGACGCGGGCCAATCCAAAATCACAGATCTGTGTGTACGTGAGTCGAGATAACGAGTTAGCATGGATTTCTTACCTCTTTGTTACACACGGTTATCTACTATATTTTTCCTTAAACAGGACATCGAATATCAACGAAGTACTTACTTTTAAGACGCAATTGCTGTTTACTAAAAGATTCCCTGGCTTGATATCCCTATGCAGAATTCTGGCCGAGTGAAGGTACTTCAGACCTAAGAAATAGAAAAAGTTGATTAATCATAAACGCAGTAGAAGCGAAGAGAACGCGAACTAATCGTTGAGTCTTCGGTTTTCAGACGATCTACGAGGCAATCTCAAATTCCTCGACCTCGATTTCACGCAGAGAAATATCATGGCGCGCTCGTTAAGACCACTTCGCGCTAGCATTCAGAAGAGATTATCCGGCGTTTAGCTTCCGCGAGAACGTCGTCTACGTTTCTATGTCGTTCTATCTCTCTCTCTCGTGCTCTTCGTTTCTAGTATCTATGCGTCCCCTACGTCTACAACTATATCTGTATTTACGAGCATGCCCATGTCGCGTCGTTAGGTCTCAACTCGTCTATCCCCCTTTCACACAAGCGAGCAGTAGCCGAGTGTAAAGGGTGGACCGATAATCCGTTCCCTATTCAGTTCGCACCCCAAACGTATCCTACCCCCGTTTTTCATGGCCCTTCTTCATCTCCCCCGTCGTCTCTTTCACTTCTGCGTGCTATTTCTCTGTTGAAGGGGTGACGTAAAGAAAAAAAAAAGTCGACTAAGTTCCAGCTCGAGTTTGGTAGAAGCCGAGCTAAACAACGCAGAAACGTATTAACCCATTTTCATCATAGTCCAGAAGCTAGAGAGAAAGGTCCGAATTTCATATCACGTTTCAAAATGACGATACTTCGTGGAATGTTAAAACCGACAGTTTCCGTGGTCAACAATATTCTCGTACACGATGTATGATAACAACCCAACTCGGTTTACACGTCGATACTATGTAACAGGATGCGAAACGCTAGAATGCAAGCTTATATCGATGTACCGTTTACCGTTCCAATCATCGATACACTACCTATTGTAATCTCGCCTATAACACCGCGTGTAGTACGATACGCGACTGAATTTGACAAAACTTTGATAGAATTCTGTCATATCGAGCGATTCATTGCCGTATCGAATACTGACCGGACCAATCATATTTTTTTTTTTTTCATATAGAAATATGCTAGACGAAAGATAGTATATTTTCCATTCGCTTGACAGATACGTTACTGATGAACAGATACAGGAAAGCCTGTGGGTGGGAGAAGTAGAAAGATGAAAAAAAAGTGAAAGGGGTGCAAAAGGGGAGCTGGAGGTGAGGCTGCAATAAGAGCAGAAACATCACTGCCAGATGAATGTGCTGCCGTGAGTCATGGCTGCATTCAGCCAGCTCGACTTTTCTCTCCCCGCAATAAAACTCGCTAATATTACCGGGGTAATCTGCCCCGTGGGTGCGTCCGGTTAGGAATCTACCCTTCGGTAATTAAAGTCTCTCTCCAGCCAACGGGTATCTCGCGACGAATTTCTACTTCTTTTCTCAAAACCTCTTCTTCAAACGACTGAAGAAGAAAGAGAGAACGTTTTTCTTTATCCGGATGGATACCGAGTTTATTTTCTTAAACTGCGAGCAACATACAATGTGAGAGATACATATTTCTAATTATATATAAAAATATGTGCTGTCTAATCGCGTCATTACTTTGTCATCCTAGTTTTTCGATGCACAAAGAGATCGCTTTTCCAATTCAAGAGCCATAACTACATTTTGCGCTAGGAGGTAGTATTAGTAGTCTCGAAATCGATAAGATACACATCGACGATATCATATCTCCAGTGAACTAATATATATTCAATCGTGTTATGTTACGGTGAATCGCTTTCAATTAGCTCTCTAATTAGTCTCGTTTAAGCCGAAGCTTACGCTCTGCGATTACAGGAGAAGCGATATTCGAATTTGCATATTATTTCAGAGCGATAGAGAAACGAAATGAGTGCGAGAACTCACGTGAACTATTCTAATCCTTTCTATTTTTCTCTTTTATTAAAATCCTAAAAGGGATGATAAGCTTACGAATCAAATTCGGACCATCAAAAATCAGTGGCAAAGTAGAGCGTAAAAAAAGCTTTGATATAAAGCTCTTTGTTTATGGAACGAGTAAAACGCGGTGACGATTGCTTGTGCTAGCTTCAAAATTATCCACAAGGTCAACGAATCGTTCGTTCAACGGTTTCTTCTTCTCTTCCTACGCTTCTTAAAATACACACCTGACTTTGCCCACATACCCCGCGCATCAGCCTTTTTTCCCAAGTGACGCGATCGATCAGCTGATTCACAAAAGAATCTTTTACGTATCTAAATTCGATTCCTTTGTCCCTCCATAGGGTCTCCCATGGTGAGAAAGGGACGAAAAGACTTAAGAAAATGCAAGAGCAAAACTGTTGGACGAAAGTCAAGGTCGAAAGGACTGGCTGCTTCGCGTATTAACGAGCAAGGTCGTCGCAACGTGCAATCGTTTCTCTCTCTCCATCAGCAGTTTACCAGTAGTACATTGTCCTTGATCGGGCACCTGTCGTTAACCCCGTTGTCGGCTGATTTCGAGCAATCGAATGCATTCATTTGCATACGAAATAGTATGCGGTAGAACTCGTTTCTTCCTCCAGCTTTCAGCACATTTTCATGAAATAAGCTTATAGAAGAAATTTGTGATATACTTCATGGATGAACCGTGAGGTCTATAGAATCAAGAAAGATTCATCGTTTCAACGAGAAGCACGTTCCTCGTAGTCTGGCTGACTATGTCCTGGTCTTGACTACTTGCTAGTAGAACGTACCCTATAAAGGCAACACCATACGGACAGAGCCTACCGTTCACGAGTACTTCTAACCAATATTATACGACAATAGGATGTGTTTATTGTTTAAAATAGATACCAGTCTTGGGTTTAATAATTGAAGAATCAAATTTACCAATTTAGGAGAAACTTGCAAGGCTATGGATTTCTAGATCCCCATAAAAGGAAAGATAATGTATCGTGTATCTTTCCTACAATTCGCAACATACATATATATATAGATAGTAATGCAGTTATACTTGAATGTATATACACGTATGCACGATGGTAGAATCGATGCCACGTTTCCGAGGACGGAAAACTCGTTAAGAGTGCGTCTGCACGAGATAGATAGATAGATAGAGAAAGAGAGAGGTCGTTTAAATAAAACAAGCACGCTTCGCGAATACGAAACTTTCAGAGCTCTCTCGTTGATTCTCGCAACGCACAACTCTCCTGACGATTACATCACAATCGGACAACTTCCACTCGAGTTCGAACTCGCGATTTCGAGTTTTCAGATACTGAAATGAACCGGATGGCCCAAGAAGAAGCAAGAGAAGAAAAAATAGAGGGAACTACTTTCAGAGACAAAGACGAACAGCGAGAAAGATTCTGCTTCGGCAACTCTTTGATCCAACTCTTTTGATCGAAAACGAAGAATAAGAAGTAGCGAGCCGGAATAGATGACTTTTGATACCGACCGTGTTTTCTTTGCGAAGGTGAACTCGTTAATTAAAAGATCACGAGGCAAAAGGTAGAGTAGGAGAGGAAGTGAGAAAGAGCAAGATTCAGGAAGAGAAGGAAAGAAAGATAGAAAGAGAGAAGGAACGATCGTGGTGAGCAACCGACCGGATGACGGGGTCTGGGGTCACGGATGGGCGGCGGTAGGACTGGTTTCGGACCAGTCAAGAAGAGGAGCTCTCTGCTCTATCTGTCCGGGCTTTACGTGCCACCTTATACCGGGTGGGAAAGTTCGAACGACCGAAACGCAGCCCGTGAGAAGATCAACTTTGAGATCATCGGCCTCGATATCTCTTGCGTTCTCCAATACTCGATACGTTTTAAAAATTCTTGCTCGTTATAATATGTCATTTGAATGATTTTTTTTTTCTGTAAGAATGTGTAGCTTCGAAATAGGATGAAAAGCACGAGTCAAACTCAAATATTACAAGTTTATCTTTTTATTTATTTGCTTTTTAATGTTTATTAGTCTCTCTTTAGACAATCTTGTGATTCATTTTTTCTAAATTTCTAGTATTAATTTGATTGAGTGTCGAATTAAATCATAAGGCAAGGGATTATCAGTGTATTGGAAAATAACAAAATATATTCTTTGAATAAAGATCTTTCGTGAATGAAACGAGAAAAATACAATTTAATCGATTAAAATCTATCATGTTATAGTAAAGAAAAATCAGTTCGATGAACCTATCTCGTAGGATACTTTCCTTTACCTCTCTCTTTCTCGTCCTCCATGTTTTGCGTTCTCTTTTCGGCACGTCATTCGGCACTCGTCGAGTCGTTCCCGACCAATCATACAGATTCGAATCATATCTCGCATTTCGCGATCGCTGTCGCCGCTCGTATAAATCACTCTCGCGTGCTTGCACTCGCTCGTTGGCAGGACCGATCCACGAGTGTAAAATACGGCTTTGAACGGATCGACGGATTTTCACGGACGATAAAAAGCAAATCCGAAAAATAATTTCGATCATTGACTTTCCCACCGAGTGTTGGGATATCGGGCGACCAGAGGAAAACGTTGTGCGTGCGAAAAGGAGAAAACGAGCGTGTAAATTGACTTCTGGACAAAAAAAAATGAAGATCGAAACCATAATTCGAAAACGAGTGAAAAAAGGAGGAAAATTTCCAATGAATCGGACCATAAAGCTTGAATAAATAAACCACAAATATACGGGATCACGAGAGGAGAATTAATTTGTGCCGAGGAAGAGACATTATACGAATGAAAAATTAATAGAAATTCTTCATGATGAAACTTATCCGGTGTCTCTCGTCGCGCGTTAATTAAGGCTAAACTTGTTACGAGAATCGGTAGGAAGATGCAAAGGTAAAAAAGGGAGGATTTGCGATACCCGCGCAGCCGCATGGCATACGCAATGATCTTTTTTTGCAGTCTCCTTCCCTCTTTTTCTCTTTGAAATGAAATTCCAAGAGAAGGAAGAAAGAGAGGGAAGGGGAGAAAGTTAAAGCGTACGTGAGAAATTGCAACGGCAGCACTCCTCGTTCGGTCCTTCAGAGGAAGCCCCCTTTCATCCGGTGGAAATCAAAGTCGCTGCGGTAAGATCAAAACCAGGAAGGACCCCCTCGCTCTCTTTTCAAGGATCTTTTGCATCCTGATATACGGAGTACCGAAGCTCTGTGATCCTTAATATCAACTTTTACCTTTGTATTTACGAGTAGCAACGAGAACTATAGTACAGTCCTTGAGAAAATGTTAACAAGTATTGTAACAAATGTATTACAAATTTTTATCCGTACTAATTATGTGTACATTTCGATAAGCTGAAAAAAATTCTTTTCAGATTTGCTTCTAGTCTGTCATTAACATCCAATCCCCGATAGTTGGACGTTACGACGAGCGATAAGAGGGATCGCGACACGAGATAATGAAATCTCGAAGAGCAGAAAATTCGTGTCGCGAAGATGATCTCGATTCTGGTCAGACGGAACACGAGAGAAGATAATTCGACGGAGGTAGACAATGCAAAGAGGTTAGATGGGCAGAGAGTCCCAGGATGATCCCGAGGGATGAATAGAAACGATCCTATTTACCCGGCCGAGGACGGCCGTCTCTCGAGTCGGCCCTCGTCATTTCCAACGATGCAATATGCTATCGTGGATTTTTATAAGCGCGCTCCTTTCTTTCTTTTACTCTTTCGCATCTCCTTCATCTTCCACTCCTTTTTCCACGGATTTCGTAAAATTTCAACTAGCTGCATTCCCCAGGGCCTTCCCTAGAAAGACCGGACGCGCTTGAATACCTTTACGTGGCCACCTAGACCAAAGTTTCAACTTTACTTCCTTCCTTCTTCTTCTCTCCGTTATTTAAAGTGGATCCTGATTATTCCAAATTACTCTCCGGAGCTGCTTCGCTTTTTTTTACTCAAAGAGTTTCATGATACTAAGATTTCAGTACCACCAATGATTTATTTTTAAAAAAATGAATAAGATTTCTTCGCGTATTGGGTAGACACGAGTATTCTCGCGAAGGGACGTGTCATCCTCAAGGTAGACCATTCGTTACACATTTTTCCAGCGATCGTTGCCGCGAGATCCATTCTCCTCTCGTTTCCGATCCCTCGTCGATACTAAACCTCGGCCTCATTTGAAAGTCTAACAACCGTACCGTCTGAGGGCACGAGAACCTTTCTTCTCGCTTCGAAATCGACGAAAACGGTTACGATCCATCTCTCACACATTTTTACACGATACTATTATTCCTTTAAATAGATACACTTGTTATTTAACATCACTTTTAAAAAAGAAAAACAGTACATAGACTCGAAGATCATTAATCGTCCTGAAAGGTACCGCAAAAATTATACACCTGTCCGAACTTCATAAAGATACATTTTTACTAACGCGTTACGTTCTTTGAAAATTCCTGGTAGAGGTACACGTGCATTATTTAACACTAGAGAGGCGTTCGTTCGAAAATGACACGTGTCCGTTTAGAGAGACATGGAAATTGCTCGTACGTTTTGGCGGTTGCCGGCGTGTGCTTCTCGAGAGCAGGAAATTGAGTCGAGTGTAACGAACCGAGAACAGCTCGTAATGCTCTGTCAAAATGACCTTCTCTAGAAGAGGTGTACGCCCGAGAGAGAAGGTAGGCCGAACGAACAGGCAGGAAGGCGTAAATGTTACGACATCGATGGTGCGAGAAGACATCTTTCGCGCCAAAAATGGACACGATATAAATTTACATTCGTTTTGAATGAAAAATTAATTAAATCAAACTTACCTCGTAGGATCTGATAAAGGAAGACCTTGATGTGATCTGGGCTGAGGTGCTGCGGGCTGACGATGATCTTATGAAGATCGCTTTGGAGTAGCTCCGTGATCACATATCTATGTCGGCACTGATTAAGGAATTTATTGATTATGCTCGAACGCAGTCACGTTTATACATACACTATTACTACCGTCGTTCAACTCCGTCACGACGACGACGACGTAATTGGATTGCGTCGCTTTCCATAGACTGGAACGATTAATTGCTTCGTTTTCGAGCCTAATAAACGCCAAGGAATTGTCCCTTTTAACGACGAGTACTTTATTATGGTATCCTTAAAAACTTTGTGCGAATAACATCTTTTTTTCTTAAAAAGAAAAATACCGATTATAATCCTAAATTAATATTTTGCACTCGGTGCCGAGTGTCGCCAGAGAAACAAAATAAGAGCTATATTTCAATTTCGTAGAAAAAAAATGTATTACTTTTATACCTATAAATTTTTCTTTCATTCATCTCCCAACAATTCAAACATAGTTTTATTCCCAACGTAGCGAGTGATATATTATTTAAAACGGAATGACATAGATAATGTTAGAAAAATGTCGCCTTGGAAACGACCAAAGGGTTAAGTTTGATCAAATTGACGATATTCTAGAGTTAAGAAATAGTTCAACTTTTATAGCGTATCTCGCTGCAAGAATTCAATGCATTCCTAAAAGAGAAGGAGAGACACATAGCTAGTTCGAGTAGAAAAATAAAGAGCCGAAGTATATCGCGCCGTAACGCAAGTGGGCAGTCGCAATAAAGGGGAGGCTAGTAATTTACGGATCTAAGCGTTCCACCTCCTAAGAAGAAGAGAGCCGCAACTTCTCGAATGAGAGAGGAAGAGAGAAACGAGGCCGCAGTGGGAACGCTAGTGGAAAAGAGAAGGAAGGCAGAGTCGCTTGCCTCGAAGGGGTAGCGTGTGTTAGGTATAGATAGCGGAAAGTTAGCTTGGTGCTATCGAGCTTACGGTAATTCTCCTTGGTAATTCGAATCTCCCTTCCTCTCTCTCTTCGTTGGATGGACGAGATCGAACGAGGAAAGGGCAAGTTTTACGATAAAAAGTACTCGGAAAAGTTCCTGCACGTCCAACGAACATCTACCAGAGAGAATGTGTCAGTGAATAACGATCTTGACGATGTTGGAGATTTGAGACAAATGAAAAAATTATTACGTGTAAAAAAAAATAATTATTTCGAATAAATGTATCAATTAAAATCAATCTTTTCGCAAAATGAATCCCCAAATTCGTTTAAAGCAAACGTCGGCGGTTAGCTCGTTACCTTGATCAGCCTCATGCGCGTAAATTACGATTTCATTGCAAACTAAATGGGGAAGGGGGATTGCAAATGAGCACGATTATTAAACGTTATCGAAGGGTCTTCTTTCAAAACGTTAAAACCCTGTTAGCTCTCTGCTCGTTGTAACGCAAGACCAAATCGGCTATAATATTAACACGTTAATTATCAACGTTTCGCGCTTTGTTCGACGCAGGTGCTCCCGTATCGCGGCATTATTAGCCTGTGTTTTAACCAAGAACTATTACCAGCCACACAGAGATGACCGGAGCAACGAACGCACACCGTTACATTTTCGTTACAAATAACGTTCATGCGCAAATATTTAATTAGCCAAATTTTCATCGATCTCGAAAGTGCAATGAATAATTTAATCCATAATGACCGACGATCTCTGTCGGAACATCGATGATCCGAATGCTCGACGTTTAATTGAGAAATTTTAGTATAATTCCAAATTCATATTACATATCGAAAGATAATGCCTAAAGTGTTAAAAGTTTGTTGAATCGTTTGGGCGGGACGAGTAAGGTAGAAAGAAAGTGAAAAGTATTTCTCTGTCTTTTTGCTTTCACCGTCAACATCATCGTCATTATCGTCGTGCAACGTCTGGCTCGCAGAAGAATAGAAGAAAAGAGCGAACGTTCGAGGAAAATGAAATAGTATAATGGCGGAATGAGGTCGACTGGTAGGTTGGAATGCAGGTAGAGGCTGCCTGCGAACCTGGCGTGGTATGCAAGTCGACTGGTCCGGCTGGCTTCGACCTGAAACGCCTAAACGCCAAGCCGATATCGTCGTACCTCTTTTACCCTCTCCTCATCCCTAACTTCTTCACTTCGCAAATACTCTGATTATTATTATTATAATACCTAGATGCATATATTAAATTATATATACGTAACCAAAACTGCTGAAAATCCCGATAATACGGTCTGATCAACTTTTAACGACGTCTGTCCACAGATTCGTTACGCAGGAACATATTAAATCGTGCAACGAAAGTTGTGTGCCAAACAGAAACGTATTCCGATAAGAACCTGTCCCATCAATTTCTAGTTTCAATAGTAATTAGATCGTATCTGGGATAAATTTGAAGTTGTAATGAAAGTTGGGGTGGTCAGGGAACCACGGTGAGATAGAGTTCAAAATTTAAATTCAACGATCATTGGGAAGCTCGGACGGTTACTAAGTAGAAGGGTTGAGTTTGTTCTGATTGTGAGGATACGCTCTCCATTGGCGTGGATTTAAAGTTCAAACAGAGAGAGAGAGATCCTTTTGATGGATCGAGCTTCCCAATGGTATTTTGAAAAACTTATGAGAAATGCTTAGAAATGGTATTATGGCTTATTAGATCGCTTGATAAAGCTTTTAATAAATATTTGACGACATGAAAAACAGCACGCGTATCGAACAGACTACTTAGCATGCAGCTATGTCCTAATTTTTAAGTGAACCAGTTACGAGCTAACGACAACATTCTTCATAATTAGATAAGAACTTTGGAAGACATATAGCCCCCGTGTTCGAAGAACGACTAGTCGAGCCAGAAACCCAACGAAAAGAGACTAGAGTTAAGTGGAAGAAGTCACATTCACAGAAATTTATTATTTGGCGTCTGGGTGGTAGCCCAAGCGCCGAGGCCAACGCGATCGGAGGATCGATGCGTGCCTGCCTCCTGGTAGGCACGTCGACCGGTTCCTGGACAAAGCGACTTGCCCCCAGCAGAAGTAGAAGCCGCAGCCGTACCGCCGGAAGCCGCACTGCTAGCCGCAGCGTCTTCGCGAGCTCCGAGAGCCTGGAAATCGAGTATCCTGCCTTTGCTCCCCTCATTTCCCCTCCTCTCCCCACTTCTTATACCGGTCCAAAGAGGAAGAAGAACCTGGAAGACTCTTAGCTTCCCATTGTCCGGCCTTGGGAGACTCAGAAAATCCAGTATTTTGCTTCTTTCTTTATACGGATTATCAACATTGAAATTTAATGCAAATAAATACTTGAAACGTTAGAGTGCACTCTAACGATGAAAAGGGTTCGTACGTGTTCTATATGATCTTGTTGCACAGTCATCCTACCACGATACGTGTCATAGGTTAACATAGCACTCGATTGAGACACGCAACTTTTTTCATCGCTATTGTATCTTGGGATCATTTTTATAGAAACGAACAAATTAGGACACACCCCGTATATAAACTTGCAAGTTGAAACAGTAATACACGATCGTAATCGTGTAGGGTGAACATCGCTAGGGCTTTGGTTGATTCCTTTGTTAAGCGAAGGCGTACAACAAAGAAAACGATGACGATGATGAGGGCTGAAAGTCCGAGGTGTTCGAGCAAGGCCAATCCGGCCCGTCCGACCGGTCAACCGAGTTCGAACACGGCCGGCAAACGACTTGGAGAACTCGACGAGTCTTTGGATTCTACGCTCTGCTCCCTCTCTTCTTCTTTTATACTTCTTTCACCGCTCCCTCTTCTCTCTACTGTATAAAAATACCAATTTATACGAGCTAAGATGAATTTTTGTCAGCTATATGGATAGAATCACTGGCTTTTATAACACAATCGCAATGATGCTAAAAGTCTGTGATACTTGAAAGCTTATTCACAAAATTTGGGTAATCACTATCAGTGTAGATATTTGTGATCGAAAGACTTTATTCATTTTTATAAAAGAACCTATAGATTTCGATGAAACTTATCGAGATTACGAATGTTAGATTTCTCCAAAGCTGTACGATTTATATCCCTACTTATCTTTAAGAGACGATTAATCCTCTTACATCCTCTTACGTCACTTTACAGTTCTACAAAGTTTCATTGGAATCAATGATCAGCTCGGCTGGGGAATCGCTTAAACGAATTTAAAAGATTTTCACGATCCAAATGTGCGGGTTTCGATAACCCGGTTTCGAGGATGGTGAGAGAGAGGTAGAGATAGTGACGAAAAGAGATAGAGAAGGTAGCGAGAGGGCAACGAGATTAGCGTTAAAGCAATTTCCAGGTATATAGATGTACGTGAGGCTACGTACGCATGACTACCCACTCGCGGACGACGAACCAATCGGAATTTCAAAGGCATCGACGCGCACCAACACCATCGTCACTACCACCACGTGACGTAGCCAAAGCGTCGTTACGTTCAACACCGCCGACAGCGCGCGCATTATGCGAGCCGAGCAATTAAGATAGGTTTAATGCGCTGGCAATTAAATGCCACGCTTACCACCGGCTATCGGTGTGCTTCGACCTACCCGTCTTCCTTCGCAAAGTGCTTCTTACTCGAATTTCGTGATTTGAGAGATGAATCGTCGAGGAAACTTGGAATTTGTTTCTGGTCTTGAAACAGTATCAACGAAATTCGTGTAGTTTGATGTTGGGATGATTATTTGATATGTTATCAGGGGTTTGTTAGAGACCTTTTGCTTTGAAAATATTTGGAGATATGGGATACGAAGTTTTTTAAATGTTATTGATTCATCTTTCTGTCTCGTTAAGAAATATTTGCAAATTCATTACCGAACCCTTCGATTTTTCACCAGAGATTAAAGTTTCCCTCACTCGACCCAATTTTTTTCGACACTTCCACGAAAAACTGGGTCACAACCGTCGAAAAGTTTTGCCTCCTATTTCGACGTTACCTCGACGTTGAAGTTTGACGTGAAAAATTCCACCCCTTTCCTTTAACATACACAAAAAGAGAATTTTATTCGGAAAAATTCGGAACACCGACAAGACCCTTCTTGTTTTTCCCATTGCCTCGGTGTCTTTCGCGTGCTGTCAAAAGTACGTACGTATGTACGTACCTAGAGGCTTTTAGGGAAGGCCGGACGTCAAAGCGAGTTAATAAAGGGAAAAGAGAGAAGGAAAGCAAAACGTGAGGCAACCGTGTGCCGGAGAACAAAGAACTCTCATTCCTTCGCTTCCAAAACTCTGGAGGGCGATCGATGTACCAGCTCGCGCGATACTCGATACGTTCAAGGGAGAGAAAAAAAAATATGAGCAATTTCCGATCGATGGTTTCGGTTTCTGTACGCGTCAAAAATAGAGATTTCATTTTTCGCGTTACGTATTAACCACTTTTCAAAATTTCACGATGGAGATCTCTGTAATATGATCGTTACCTATTTCATTGTTCGAGAAAAAGAATTCAATTTATTAAAGACCCAATTATCGCATGGCCAGCTATCAATAATTTTACAAAAGTATATATTTTTAGTCGTGAAAATACTCCAATCACCCTACTTCACAAATTAAACAACTTAGATCTAAGAATATAACAAATTTAATTTAACACATTAAATTTCACCCAAATTTTACTTTCCCCACATTTACTAAAAGCAATTCGCTCGAGCACGTTCAAAGTCCATCATCATAATACGAAATTCCGATTAGTTACGATCGCCATCGATCCACTTGCTCCTTGTAACGTGCATCGCTACTCTATTACGTGGATTGTATGCAACACGGTTAGACGCTTATGCTTACGTAAAAGAAGGTAACATAATACCTACGCTTATACAACAATGTTACATAATATACATATGCAAACTCAAGGTACACGTGGACATCTTGCTGCTCGTCACCATTGCGAGTTAGTCAAGCAGTTAGTGACGCTAAAAAGTTCACATTTTAAATGAAGCGAATCAACGATGAATGATATAATCATGGACGACCTTCGATAAAAGAATCAAATAAATCCTGCAGTTCAACCTGCACGTCCTAAAATTCATGTGCTGGTAGGCAAACGAAATAAAAAATCATGAAAAAGACAGGTTGATAGAAAGGATCCTTTTAAATTTTCAGAATATTGAGGAGTGAAAATGTTTTCTAAAGAAGACCCGCGCAAACCTCGAGTAGTAACCATACAGACACGTTGTAACTCATTGGCGTGCTACTTAAAGCCTACGTTACTAACAAGCGTTCAGCAAAAACGGAAAAGAAAGGTGGAAGTTTGAAAAAGCGCACGTTAAGTCGTAACGAGCATCGGCACGGGTACGAGCGCTTTTCTATCTAATGGTTTACATCGTCGGCTAACGCGGTAAAACAAAGAGAGAGGGGACAAGAGAGAGAGAGATGGGTAGATAGATGGAAAGAGAGACGACCTTTAATTTACACGCGTCCTTTTTATCGTTTCACTCCACGCACAGTTTGCCTCTCGCAAAGTGCCGTGTGCCTGCGATCCGGTCGACTCGAAATAAAAGCAACGACGAGCGAGGACGCGTGAAACGATTTTTACGATAAAAAAAAGAAGAAAAGGAAGAGAGAGAAAGAAAATAGGTTTATTGTATCGAGGCCAGTAACCCTGTGACGGAAAACAAGACGATAACGAACCGATACGTAAGCAGGATGGAAATATAAGTTAAAGTGTAAATAATATGCACGATGTACGTGCCGTTGGGATGTAAAATATAAAAGAGAAATACGAATAAATAAATCAGTGAGTGTAATTAGCATAGTTTGGCAAATTCTTTAAAATAAAGGTAAAAGCTTGGTGCTTTAATCGAATCGTTGAAGCGTCGAAGAGGGCGAGGCCTTCTCTGGCCGATTAAACCACTCCTCTTCCTTCTCTTCTCAAATAAATATCCCTCATAAAGTCGACAGGGAGCAACGAGCGAATTTTATATCGCCGATGGCGAGGCATCGCGTGCCTACCACCATTCGAACTCCTCTTTTTCGACTACTGAATATTCGTAGCAGTTGGTTATGTTAATCGCTCTATCTGTTTCTCTCAATCGGATCGACGATCAATAAATTGAAATAGTTATGCTAAGTGGATAAAACAAGAATCGTTCGTAAAAAAATTAAGTAAATGGAGTCACCCTGTATCGTTTAACAAACAACTTACAACTTTATCGGAACGCGGGGAGACGATAGGACGATGAAGACAGAAATTGCTATGAGAATACGTCCTTTCACCGTCCATCTCTGACTGATACAAAAGACTAAACAAACAATAGCCTTCCATCGTGCTTGGTATTTGATGTCAAAATGTTTGTTTACGTTATGACTCCGGTGTTATGACCAACGCTTCCCAACATAGTTTCAGTGTGGACACGCGTACGAACGAGTTCTTTTAATCTATAAATGGATGTATTTTTGGAAAATAGGTACATCCGATCAAAAGAGATGAAACATTATCATGAGTCATTCGGTACACGTGTATTTTATGAATCTATATTTGACACGCGTATCGGCTAAACAAGTATACCACTCGATATCGATTAACATTTAAATCACGTTGCCTTAACGTCACATATTTGATCTAAAAATGGATTGAAAATTACTGTGAAAGGACGAGAGGTAAAAAAAGTCGATAAGAAACAGCAAACATGGGATTCTCGGCACATCGAGTGAACTCATCGTTCAACGGGTTTGCAAATCGCGAGGCTCGTTCGTCTCGTAACAGATAATCGCATAATAAGCCGAGGAGTAGCACCGAGACGCAGCAGCCGACACGGCAGCAGCAGCAGCTTAATGAGTCTTCTAATGAACATATATCGTCGATGTTGGCGATCAATTAATAGAGTGGTAACGGTTATCGCGAATTTACCGACGGATCCGGATATTAGCAGCGTCTCCTGTATTAGTTCCGACCGCTACCCTATCAACCCCCCTAGTCAACCACTCCTATAGCTACTCCTCCTCTTAGCAGTGTGAGTTTCTCCACGACTAGGTCTATGCACCTGTGCACTCGTACCATGCCTTTGTTTACTGTCATTGACCCTAGGGAATACCACAGTTTCTTTTGTTTTTAGATAGGGGAGACCAAACTTGATATACTCATGTATCTTGTATCGCTGGTGATGAATCCATGGTCGAAATTTTTTAATTCAAAATGGCGGATCCAATATGGCTGACCAAAATGAAAAAAGTCACTCTATAAAAATAAAACTCGATACTCCGGGGGTTCTTAAGGTCGCTGGTTACGAATCTGAACTCGAAATTGAGAAAATCAAAATTCCAAAGTTAAAAAGTTAAAGTGCAAAGGTCCACCATGGAAGGGACTTGTCTTTACCAAAGGCTTCAATATGCTCTCTTAAGCAATGATGAGAAATTAATCTTTTAAGTGTCGGAGTATGGGTCTTTTTCAAGCTTAAAATTGCTGTAACTTTTTAACCAGTCATCCTATCGAAGCGCGACTTGCATTTTCGTAAAGAGGAGACTTTTCTCTTTCGAATGAATATTTGATCGGGCAAATTCGAGGTGCTTCGATTTTTGACAAAAATCCTGATGTATGAATCAAAATTTAGAAAGAAGAAAGCATGCAGAATACTGTCCCGGTGTCCGTTTTTCGATATCGTTGCGGAGTGTTGAAAAATAAATTTTTTAAGTGTCAGAGTATGGGTCGTTTTCAAGCGAAAAATTGCTGTAACTTTTTAACCAGTCATCCTATCGAAGCGCGACTTGCATATTCGTAAAGAAGAGGCTTTCACCTTTCGAACGAGTATTTGATCGGGCAAATTCGAGATACTTCGATTTTTGACAAAAATCCTGACCTATGCATCATGATTTTTGCCAAAATGGTCACCACCGCCGATTTCAATGTTTAATGGCTCATTTTAAAGATAAAAGCATGCAGAATAATGTTCCGTTGTCCGTTTTTCGATATCGTTAAGCAATGATGAGAAATTTATCTTTTAAGTGTGAAAGTATGGGTCATTTTCAAGCTTTAAACTGCTGTAACTTTTTAACCAGTCATCCTATCGAAACGCGACTTGCATTTTCGTAAAGAGGAGACTTTTCTCTTTCGAACGAGTATTTGATCGGGCAAATTCGAGATGCATCGATTTTTTGACAAAAATCCTGATGTATGAATCAAGATTTAGAAAGAAGAAAGCATGCAGAATACTGTCCCGGTGTCCGTTTTTCGATATCGTTGCGGAGTGTTGAAAAATAAATTTTTTAAGTGTCAGAGTATGGGTCTTTTTCAAGCTTAAAACTGCTGTATCTTTCCAACCAGCCATCCTATCGAAACGCGACTTCGACTCCTCGAACAACGTCCTCCACTATACTTTTTTTTACTCACTAAGACCTGTACACCATGCACCGGACGCGTTCCCCCTTCCACCCTAAGATACCAAAACTACAACTGGGACAACTTGGCCCTGGAACTTTTAGCCCCGGTCTCCTTTACTATGAGAGATAGTCAATCGGAGTAGAGATGATTCTTGCGTTTGATAATATTGTATAAAATTTAGAGATCAATGAATTATCCGGGAAATCAGGTTAATAAAAACTAGTGAGATTGTTTTGAGATACGTAATTAGAATACCAAGGTCTTGTAAAGTAAGACGATAAATATGAAAGCGACGAAGCATAGAGGTGTTATTAGAAATGTGAGTTGCAACACTCGGCAAGGATAAAAAAAGAGAAGTGGTAACGCGATGCAGGAATACACAAGCGGACGTAAAACAAGCATCGGACCCTTTCTATCTCATTTGCCTTTCGGAAACACCATAAAGCTTCTCCCCGCATCCGGTCGAGCTCGTTCGAGCCGGACGCTGCTGCTTCGAGGAGGAGGCCAAGCTGCGGGCCGTCTACCTCCTTCTTCTTCTCCTGTTTGTGGGCGTGCGATACCGAGCTAATGCGCGAGTCACGCGCGATTTCCGTGTTCCAATTATAATATCTCCCTCTCTCTTCGTTTCCGGCGTAGCTTTCACGCTGACCAGCTTTAACCTCCAAGTTACGAGTAAACTCGATACACCCTCTTCTTCCCTCTCTCTACTGTCATCATCGATCCTAGATTTATTTATAGAACCTCTTCGGCGCCCATATCGCCGTGCACTTCGCGATTTCTGTGTTTCCTCGTTCGTACGATCTCGTGGTTTGCATCTTAACTCGAGTGGAGAGATCGTGAGGTAGTGGAACGTACGATGATGATGCACTCGAGAAGTTGGAAAAGGAATTTACGTTTGCACGATTCTCTCCGATCGATGTATTCCTAAGAATATAAATTATAAAGTGGAGAGAAACGCGTGGTATATAAAACGTTTTCAACTTTTCTATACCCCTTCGGCTTTTAGTGAGGAAAAATATACCCATACGAATCGCATCGAGCATCGTTAATCAACCAACCCCGTTATAAACCCCCACACGTTATGACGAGGCAGAAAATTCTGTTGGATGGAGTCGTCGAATTGAAAATACGCCTGTCATTTTCATTCTCACGATATGGATACCCCGTTTTTTCCACAGGCGCGTACGGTATACCTATCACGGTCTGACGCGTTTACAATAGCGAGACGAAAAGACGAAAGAGCAAGAGGCACATCCAGGACTCCTTTAGAATCGATATCAATTTTCTCGATGATGCGGGCAGATGCGACGGAACCATCCTATATGCGGGTCTATTAGCGAACAAGTATCGCGTGTCCTAACGAGCGAATGCAAATTAGTGCTAACGCGTCTCGCTGCTAGCCCTTTTTTTTTACCTGGAGTTGGTCGAACATCAATCGGCTTGGCAAGGACTAATGATCTTGTAAATTATCGGACAGGATACGATGCTTGGATAAGTGCAGTTTTCATAAACTAGTATCTTTATACATCATTTTTAAGACTCCGAGTAATAAACTCATCTCGTTTCTTACTAAACGACCTGGTACTGCAATAGCAAGCAATCGAATCCATGTACAATAAAATACAGGAAGACAACCTTGGCATCTAATATTCAACATGATCAAAGCATCCGATGAATGGCAAGCCGATCATCGAACCGATCGCAATTAACGCGATTACAGTGCAAAGAAACGCACCGTAGTCTGCAAATCAGCGAGTAAAAGGACTCGGATCAAAGTTTCAACGCATCGATCGTTCAACGTAGATATCATCGATCGGTCGACGTAACGGGGATCCTATCGATGAATCATCCTTAGGATCACAACTGTACGATGAGGACGATTCGTCGAAGTTGCGATCGTAAACACAGAGCGACCGTTCGGACAAACGGAGTTCGAGACAAAGCGGGAAATCGGTAACGCGAGTTTGTAGTAGACGAGTTATCGAGATGCAACGTGTCGTGGGCTCAAGTCCGACAAGGCTGCATTAATAATCCCTGATTATGATCGACCTAACGCCAGTAGCCAGAGATTCAATGCTTCAAGCGCACACGGAACGTTCATGCTGTATTCATCGCGATAGGAGGGAAGCGCGTCCTTCGTAACCAGCGTTAGAATTCACCGAGGCTTCCGCTCGCTCTGCGGTTTCCGTTGGCTGTGGCGACGACGAGTAGATACGCGACTCTCAGCTGCAACCCTGATCCTGAGTGGTTCCTTAATTAGAAATCAGCTGCTCGCGATTCGATCAAGTTCCGAGTTACTACTACTACTTCTGCATACATTGTATCTTAATTTCTACCGTTTCAATATATCCAGACGAATCCGCTAACCACTACTCACGATGATAATTCTCGATCCCACGGTTTAACTGAAAGCCAAGAACAGAAAAAGATTCAAGTAACTAAGAACCTAGGCGAAACGGATAGGATGATTTGAATAAAGAGAGAATGGGCAAGCAGGTTGCCCCTCGTGGTATTGGCTCACTCGTATGAACTGTATAATCCACGATGAGAGACGGGACTGAGATAAGGGGATGAAGGAAAAGAAGAAAAAGAAATGTGAAGAAGCGTGGAAGGAAAAAGACGAATAAGTAGAAGAAGCCGCAAAGCATAATAGCCGGCATTACTAATGATGATTTACGTAGTTACAAGGAGGTCCCAGAGAGTGCGAGCAAGAGAGGGAAAAGAAAGAGGAATTGTGCGTTGTACGAGAGAGAAAGGGGGAAATAGGGGGGCTCGGTGAACTGATTTATCGGACTAGCACGACCGAGATTAACTCTCGCGACTGCTTTGAACGATCCCGTTCTCTTCAAGGGGATCCGTTTCTCCTTGATCGATGGGTCGATCGCACCGATCGAAGATTTGACCGTTAGCCATACATTTTAGAAGCTGCAGAGAACCATGACGATGCTGATAGTGGACCCCGATTGGGAAAGCTTCCACGATGAAAACTTAATAGCCGATGCTCGGCACAACCAAGAGGTGACGTTAATTCGACGTCGCAGTCAACACACTAATACTCCCCAGGATATAACCGAATAAGTCGTTGATCAGCTTAAGCCAGGATTCTGCAGACTTCCCCCTAGTCCTCCACCTTCTCATCCTTCACGTGTCTTCAGCGTGACGAGAATGATTAAGTAGAAAGTTCAGATTCGTTTAAATCAGAAATAGCGTGACTATCCGTATCAATGTTTAATTTGGTACAGGGTTAGGCAATGACAGCCTTTTTTTCTTATTTTGTATACCGTTTGACAGGATCCTCGATAAATACTCTACTAGATCATGTCTTTTTTTCATGCAGAATAAAATTAGGGGTATCGCTAAAATTATTATATTTATATTCTCTATGTAGATCGATCGTTTGGTACTCTACCCGATTGATGGAATCCCTCATCAAAAATAATCCACGTAACGGTGATATTTCATTCGCGCGTACCGACGTTCCTCGAATTTTCGCCATGCTTTCGTTCGATAGGTTGCTTCGGGCAACGAAAAAGATTAAGTGTTACCTATTTTTCGAAGTTTTCACCAGTCAACTTTTTATGTTAGCTAGAAAAGGATACATTTCTTGGAAGAAGTCGAGATGCGGCGGTTGCAAGATGTCCAGGGCCGAGAGAACCTGGAAAAGAGAAAAAGAACAAAGATTTTCCTTTGATCTTCCTTCGAGTTAAACCGAATAAAAAAAGGGTAAAAAAACGATCAGCGAAGAGAAGTAAAAAAATGAATGATAAATGTGAAGAAAGAAGTTGGTAATTAATTATTTAGTGGTACAATTGAAGTAAACCTTCTATGTTATATCGGAAGGTGGACGATTGGCTCGCATTAAAGGAAAAGAAGATTAAAGATAAGGCGAAATTGGAGATAAGCGTTGGGAAATCGGAAAATCGTGAAATATACCATAGGTAAACTTTCGATATAGGCAACAATACGAGAAGAAGCATGAGAAAGATGGAGAGAAGCTCGTGGAGTGCCGACAGCGGATAGTCCAAGAAAAAGGATCGAGTCGAGTACATACACAAACATAGCGTTTACGAGAGCAGCCACTCGAAGAGTTAAGGGTTTTGATGCCTTTGAAGAAAGTTTCTTCGAAACGAAGCCCGAATAGGTATTTGTAATATACCTACAGCTGCTCTCGCATGCTCTCGCGATACTTTAAATCCGAACTCTTTGGAAAATAAATGTACTTATCGTGCCATACCACTCGACTCGCTAACTCACCAAGAGATTATGATCGAGGAAACGTGCGAGAGAGGCAACGATCGCAACCTCCTCTTTAGGATCAGCACGAAAGCTGATGCGTCTTTTTTGCACTTGTCTTTCATACCGAATGCGTTTCGAAAGTTTTACCAACTTTTCTTACAATGTTGTTTTTTCCAAAAGGTCAACTAGTTCGCGTGAAAGCGAGTGTTTTTCTGGAGTGGAAAGAAGTTACCTTTGGAAATGTCACGATCTTCGAATCTTTTCAATTAAATATTCAATTAAATATTCAATTATCGTTCAAGATACTCACGTTTTCGTGTTTGAAGAAGCAAAGCATCTTCAACTCCCTGAAAACCCGCTTGCTGCTGACGAGACTTTGAAAGACATTCGGCAGTTTCTTTAAGGCCACTCTCCTACCATCCCTGGGATCCGTGACTGCCCTGAAACACAAATAAACGATTGGTCAGAATATTTTCTAAGCATATCGAATTAGTTATTATTATGGGAAAACTGTGGAAATTTTCGTTGACCACGGATAGATAAGAGGTAGCACGAATAAATTAGTTTCTTCGGTGATCAATCCTACCAAAATGATTCAATCTAAGCTCGAAAATGAAGAGACACCGCAATAGTTCTATCGGTGATAATCAACGAAAGCGAATGCAATCGGAGACAGGCGAAACATCGACGAAATCAATGGGTTCATTGATTTTAGTGGCTAAATAATTATTACTCGAGCAAATTAGCCCGTTTATGGCGGTTCGATTTCATTGCTAGAGAGGATCTCTCTCTCTCTCCATACCGCAAACTGATGATGGTCATCCGGTTCTCAATCTACCTTCGCTTTCGTTCGGCCAATTCCATTTTCGACATCCTCGGGATATACGAATCACGTTGTCCGGATCGTACGGAGAGACAGCTTGGTAAAATAATTTTGAATTTGAAGGGGGAAAGAGAAATTGCTTTTCAATATACTCGTAAATCTCTAGACATGTTATACGTACGCGAGATATATCGATGGTAGTAAATGGCTTCTCGCTCGTATCGAGTCGAATAGTTAAGAGCTATCGAATGAACCTTTCGATCAGGAATATGACTAACAATATCGACTAATTGTTGAAATCCATGGATCGTATAACACGTTTTATCCGCATATTCTACAGGATTTGGTATATGTAGATGCGATGTAGGTACGTCGAGTAGCTTGATTCGTTTTTCGAAGAAGAAAGTATCGTGCTAGACGGTCGAGTGCACGCGAAAGCCATGAGTTAGTACCCAACGCTGATGAAATATGGAACGAGTGGGATCAATAGGGTCTCTGCTGTAGGGAAATCTTTTTCAACTTTCGCGAGATCGAAAAACTCGAATATTATACATTTAACGGATCTCTCGAGCCACTTTGTTTTTTAATTAAAAATTATGACAATCGATGATCCAAGCTTTAGATATAAAAAGTTTTGCGTGATCTCTGCCCAAAAATGACAAGTAACGAATTTTGAAATGACAATCGAGGAGGTCGACGCAGAGATTAAAATTCGTCGCGTGACACGAAAACGATCGAACGTGCCGAGTAGCTGGAATTAGAGCGTGCAGCCTTCGATGCACAACCCATATGCGATTCAGGGTCGTTCCACTCGAAATTCGTGGCTTCGCTTCCGTTATGCTCGGCACAGAGAAAGAGAGAGAAGGAAGAAGAAAGAGAGCGAGTGCGTTGAACCTTTTAGACGGTCGTCGTACCTTCCTTTCTTTGTTGCCCTTTTGGACCAAACGATCTTTTCACTTTTTTCCCCTCGAAAGAGCTCCTTACGTCGTGCTACGACGAAACAGCGATATTTTTAAATAGTAAAACGCGATAAAGACGGCGATAAAAGCTCGAGCTTTGAACCGACACTCCTTACTTTTATCAGAAGCCTTTCTTTCGGTATAATTTAATTGTTAATACATTTCTCACTTTTTTATATCCAATTTCACTAAATTATCGTAATTAATCGTGGAAAATGTGGAAATTGTTAATATTTCTCTTTATTATCGTTCTCTACGTTACTCGATCATCTCAAATTTTTATTCATACTTGGAAGGCTTGAAATGGGTTAGGCTCGGTCCAATTTCACGTCTCGAGTGGCCGAGCATAACGTAACGGTGCGAACAGATCAATTTAGTGAACGATAACGAAGCTAATGACTTCGGCCTGATTAGCCAATGCCCTTATCCCCACTTCTCTAATATTTTCCACACGACTGTCAATCTTCACGCAACGTGTCTTGACACGAGGAACAATGAAATTGCATTCTCGAAGGGAACCAGTCGGCTAACTATCGATATAGTAATGTAAAAAATGTAAAACACGCCCATTCGATATTTAAATACGCAGACGATATTTAAATTTCAATAAAATTCGGATTTATAAAATGTATATCGATGATAAACGAGTAAAATAATACGTATTCGTATGTTACATAGGAACGGAGATACCTATAACCGACATGCCGTGCTCGTCGGTTGCAATCAAAAGAATACAAATCGATGGTTCACGACCATGTGGACGCGTACACGTAACGAGTTTTCATCGCGTTTAAAATAACAGACAAAATTGTATAACATCACCCCGAACCTCCGAAGCGAATGAAACTCCATCATGTCGTATTATTAGAAGCAGAAAACGAAAGATGTTCAAATAATTTCAACGTAAACCCAAATAACAGACTGTATCTCGGCAGAAAAGAGAAGGCTACCTCCTTTTTTTTTAGACCTTTAATATTTTTCTTCACGCAAACAGCAGCTGGAAGGATCACCTGCGCGAGCACCTGCTTCTGAATAAAAACCACCTTGTCCGACCATTTTGTCCTTATTTCTCGATAAAAGAGTTGATTTCGATCAGTTTCACGATCTTGACACAAACGTCATCTTGAATTTAATGAAAGACGAAAGAAAAAATTATTTCGCGTGAAGAATTTGGCAAAGGTCATGGATTACTGCGAGTGAAGGCAAGTACGGTGACCTTGAAAGGCGTGTGTGACCTTGGGAGTAGAGCAGTACGGCTTCCGCATTGCCGGAGTGGGGGAAGGCAGCATCGCGAGAGGCTTTCCCTCGGATCAATTCGAGACGAGGTAACATTCGTGTTTTCGAATCACCTTTCTGTTCTCGTTTGTATCTTGAAATGAGGTGATCCCAACGGGAAACCTATTTCGTTCTCATAAACATAAGTTTATAGGTCATATACTACGAATACTCTAGAGATCGTGCATGGACGTATCGTTTTATGCAATTGCACGATGTCTGGACATATGAAAATAAGCAACTATTTTATGATCCAAATAAACTATTGTCATATAATCATCGTTTCTGACACTCGTGTCAATTGTTTCAAGTCGTAAGTCCAGATATCCACCATTTTCTTAACACGTCGTACATCGTCTAGGTGTCCATAATAATGTATACGAAACAGGAAAATGAAGAGGGCGTAGGTACGAGAGCGTTCGCTCGAAAGCGCAGACAGGGAGACTCCCTCTCGATAGCGATAAATCAAACTAATGAGCCGTAATCGATCGCGGAACGTGCGCGGCTCCACTTTCGCGCGACTTCGAAGAGACCGAAGAGAAGGAACACCGTGAGAGAACACGCGCTCGCGCGCATGGATGCATGCACGCACGCGACGAGCCACTTACGCGTCAATTATAAATTATCGTCTACCACGCATAATCGGTGATATTAATTAGAGGGCAACGGACAAGCAAGGAGTATAGAGAGACAATATTTTATCCTTTGGAACGATGTTTCGTCACCGATTGGTTATCGTTTTGAAACGGGACGATTAATTAACGCAACTTTAGCCCAACTGTCAAGACGAGTAATGAATGATTTTTGAATAAAGTATCTTTGTCAAGATAGTAAGGACGTTTGAAGTTTCGATAATTGTTAATGGCATCTTAAATAATTTTCTGACTAGGATTCTCGGCAATCTCGCAGAGGGATTAATTCTTCCGGCCGCGTCATGGCGGCACGGCGTCAGCCTACGGCAGGATAATTACGTAAATGTTCTCGGTCTTGCTTGCATCGAGAAGAGCACAGCCGCGTCTGGCAGTTCTACTCAGACCGCAGTTTCTCCTAGTTAAGTTTAAACTAGTTGGAAGGAAGTTAAGCTTGGGCTTACTCGTGTAAATACGACTGGCACTTATACCGATGCTAATTCGAGAATCGACGTCGCCACATTGTCAAATTGGACGTGGTACCGTCTTGGGAAATGTTTAAAAAGGTTTCGGTTTTTCAAAATTCATTTGAGGATTTGTAGGAACGTGATCTACTTTGTGTCATTCCATGACCATATCGTCACAAAAGAACTTGTCTAAGGAAATATATAAAATCCTGTAAGTAAAGACGTAGGTAGGTACGTGTGGGATCATAAATGGGTTTGGTGAAAGCTACGAAGGCGCCTGTGAATGAAGGGACCCGATGGAAGAATGGCAGCGTAAGCACCGTAAGCGTGTGCCCAAGAGCAAGGGAGCGATGATGCGGGTGGTAGAGGACCAAACCGGATGGAACGCGCTCGGCTATCTAGATGATTCGAGCGCGCTTTGCCTGGCGCCCTTGCGAAACCGGATAAAGACCCCTTACCTCCCACCATCACCATGACCATCCCTTTTCCCCTTCGGATAAACCATCTACATGGTATGCTCCCTAAACCACGCCTGGTTGCTCCCAGAGTCCAAAGCTAGTTCTTTTTTTCTTTCTCTCTTCGTCGACTTCTTATTCTGTTTCTCCTTCTTCTTCACGGTACCCAGACGATAATGCTATCTTCTCGGCTTTTGCGGCTATCGTTTCGCTATCTCACCCTAACAAAAGCGATTTGGCGGCGATGCCAAACACGTTACGCTCGATCGGGGGACAACGAACGACCTAGCCAAACTTGCGTGACTTTTATCCGATCCCTCTCGTCTTCTTTCGATCGTTCTTCGTTAATACAGGTTTATGCAGATCAGTTGTTATTGATTAATTAACAAATGGCGTGAGCCCAGTGTTGTAAAATCTTGAGAAACTTTTTCATAAGAACCTAAGACCAATGGGTTGAGACAACGCCAGGTTCAATTTGCCAGGCACCCTCCTAAAATCTAGCTCTCGACTTACGATCTGCTAGTACACGCACGGAGGAGAAAGGTAGGAGAATCTTAAATAAACTCCCCGGTGCAACGACTGCAACGAGAAGCAACGAGTACTAAACAAGTTGGCTCCCCTGTAGGGAAACGTTGAAGGGAACGAGGAGAGGAAGTCATTAGCTACATTTTAGCCTCGTTCCGTTTTAATTTGGAAGGAGCCGCTCGTACCGGAAACACGAGTACTAACCACCGGTGCGATTCACGGTCGTTTACAAGTGCAAAAGGCTCCAATCGTAAAAATAACTCGTTGGAAGATACTTTGCTAGCTTCGCGATAAGATTGAGGAACTTTGCTGGGGTTTCGAGATCGAAGAAGCGTAAAGTAGTTGCTACAAAGAGGAACGCTGTCTTTCACGCGATAATAACTTCTCCGAAGGACCCCTTCGAAGTCTCTGATTAATAGTCGCACGAAAATAAGTTATTCGAACGATTTAAAAATATACACGGTCGAGACGCGCGCCAACTCGAAGGAAAAGACGCGAGAGTGCCACGACTCGTGACTTTTGGCCCGTGATACGAACGCGACACGAGTTTCGAGGCGAACCAATCGATACGATTTGAGGTCGGCCTGATAACCTTTCCTAACGGAACCTCTTTGAGGGCATTACGGAGAGATGTCACCTGTGTATGAACTCGCGTGTTATGCATCAACAATTTAACGTGTCCTCGTTAATATATTCCTCAGTTACTATCAACAAAATCGTGATAACCGACTACCCCTTGGATCTGACCTCAAATGCCGCAGGATATCGCAGTTACACTTTTCCAGGCACGAATCGTTCACCTTTTCCAGGCCACTTCTTTATTGAACATTGGCACTGGTACAGAAAAACGTGCTAATGTTAGATTTCCAAGCAGAATAAAATTCTATCGAAAAAAGGCTAGCCTGCCTTTTTTTTTCCACCCTCGATGCTTTTCCTTCTCGCTGCCCCTTCGCACAATATCCTATATCACCGGACGCTTATCGTTCTTCCAGCTCGCGTGTCGGTCATATCGAGTACAAGATATATGTATAAATATGAGCACGTCCGGCGCAGATCGTCCTACCACAGGCTTGGGAGGTGAATTTATCACGCAACGATGCTCACGCACATTCCGCGCGACGTACAAAATACAGTTTTTACCAGAGTCACTGGTCTCGTCTACTGTGCGAGCCTTTATTTTCGCGGTAAACGATAATTACAAGTTTATGGAACGACGATCACGTAATTTAATCTTGAACAACGTTCCGAAAAGTATCCAGGCAAGCGACGACCACCATGTAAATTGGATCATTAAACGTCCATTACATCGCGACGAACTCGCTTACAACGGGTTGACAGTTCGAAGGTATTGTTGTTACGGGGCACACAGTTTGAGAGCATCACGAAGAACCGTATCGCGTCGAACTCGAAAACTAGTTTGCGAAACGATCGACCGGTTCGTGATCTTGCGAAAAGGTTGATTGCCCGATCGATGACCCGATTGCTCGAGTCCTTCCACGAGTCTTTTACGTTCGAATTTGAAGAACCAAAAATATTATTTCGATCGTTCCACGTGCATACCCTAGATATTATGTTATTTATTATATATATTATATATTTATTGAAATCTCCAGCCTCAAGGCCAAGGAGTGGACTTGGCTTACAAAGTACATAAATTACGAAAAGTTACAAAAAGTTCTTACACGTATAATCGATTTTATAACCGACAAATCGGATTTCAATAATCCGGGTGAATGAGACCCGATCGATACAATAAATTGATCATAAAGATGCCTAAACGTAATCGGATCGAAGTTAAGATTATTTTTCATATATAATAAAAGTGAAGGATCGTGGTGGGGTCTCTCGTCGATCTCACTCCTCTCATTCGCAGCTGTTGGTGCGCAGATGGCGAGGATCTTTGTGTCTCTCCGGGTATCCGCCTATATGCGTGTGCATGTGCAACTGCAGCTTGCATGCATATATATATATGTATGTATGTATGTATATCGGGGCCAGGCTGCATTAAGCGATCTTTCACGACGAACACGATGCGCCGAGTCGTAGAGGGTGCTTCTTGATGCATATTCGTTTCACCGCGAACACCAAATGATACTTCAACCATCTTTGTAATTATCGAACAAGACTTTCCTTCGTCGTACGTCCTTTATATTACTTTCAATTTAACGCTAGCACAAAAATAAAATTCTGTATGTATCATGACTTTATAATTCATGCATTTGGAATGATCGAATAACGGGTTTATGCGAACCATCCATCGATAAACTGCATCGAAAAAGAAGGAGGGGCAAGGGCGAGTCTGGGATCGTAAAAGCAAAGTACTAAAAAGCTAAAGCACCATCGCAGAAATCTCACTTACGCCCGTAAAGCAAGTTTAACGTCCCTTCTCGATGAACCCCTTATACATGCTCTAAACGATCCGGTACAGTCGAAAAGGGGGAGACCGATGGGAACTCTCAACGGCTAATGAGACTTAGAATTCACCGAGCGAAACACGTTTCGTAACTATCCGCCATATCGTCCAAGTACGAAATATTTGACGTTCTCTTTCGTACCACATTTGATCTCATTCCATTGATGAAAAATGTTACAGGGTGAGTCAAATCCACCGTTTGTATAAAAGTACGATAATAAAAAGAAAAAAAATCACAACACTGCGGAGAAGCCAGTTTGTTCAATCTAATCCCTGCAAGCTCATGGAATATATCGGCCGCTTCCGTGAGCGATTTTTCACCAGTGCCGACGGCCGGAAGACGCTCGATCTTCGGCCGACATCCGAGGCGAATCGTCCAAAAGAGGCCATTACGCTGGTAGTACGTTTCCGTGGTACGTCCGAGGGCGCGAAAAATTCACGCAACAGGTCGTTCCGTTTGCACCACTGATAATTCTGACACCTTGCCGAAGAACGTTATTTGCACGCGTGTCGGGCAAACAATGAGCATCACGGATTAATCTCACCAAGTAGCTTTCTTTCCAAAGTGTCTGGTGATCCAAACAAATTGTTGAACCTTTGATAGTGAAAGTTGGGTTTATTTGTGAATATCAAACGCGTTAATAGCGAGTCCAGGTTGCACTGCCAATTAATCATAAAAGATTGTAGCCCAACAAGAGACAGTGTTGATCGTAATGCAACATAGTACCCCCAAAAAGCCTTTACTACGTTACGCTGCAATTTTGTACAACGCGTTATGCTCAAAGTTGAAAGATCAACATTTAGCCAGGCGCTGATAAATGTCCGCTTATGGAGAGAGAGAGAGAGAAATCCTCTCCAATGCACGCTCGATTTCGCGGGAATCATTCGAACGCGGGGGTGAAGTTTAGCCGTGCTCGCATCTAAACTTCCATCATAAATCATCGACCATGCTTGTCCGAGGCCGACAGGTTTGTACAAGCCTTATACTCGCTGCCTTGTTGATCGTCTATGTATGCCCAGTGCAAACTCTGGCTTTTCGATATGTTCGTGTGCACGCGCGCAATTCCTCCCCTCTCTCTATGGTAGTACTTCATAGCCCTTCCACCTCTTGAACCGGTGAATTCGATCGACCTTTGGGCTCGAGGAGACGATTTTGGGTGTATTCGAAAGAGGAACTGGTGGGGAGAACGAAGCCTCCAATTGCCATTGTTTGATCCCCATACGTTCGTAGATACGTCGTACACAAACCGATGGTTATGGTTTTGTCTTTGTAATTGCATCGTGCGTTTTGGTAATAGCGGGGTATATGATGAATCAACCGGTCATCAGGTAGAGACAGACCTTACGTGAGTTTTATGAGAAATGGGTTAAATTGTTGGTAGGTTCATTGTGTTTTCGTGAAGTTTCGACCATTGTTCAAAGAAAGCCTGTTGCAATAAAATGCTATGTAAGGTTGATCTTTTTCCAGACTCATTTCAAATTTAATCAGACCCGTACCGATCCATCGCGCTTCAGACTTAATCAGAACGTTTTATGGCGTTGAAATAATTCGAGCTTAACGAATGATGCGGGAGAAATTTGTCATTTTCAAATACGCATGAGCCAATAGCGGCGTGCAAGCGATGAATGCGAAAAGGGCGTGTTTATCGGGGCATCAAAATGACGCATCGCTACCGTCGATCTCTTCCGTATCATCCAGAAGCCGCAGTAATTTCGTACGGTGACCTCCTTTTCTCGTCGAGCTCTCGATTCTTCGACTTTCGATAACTTTCCATTTAAAATTGTAAAAAAAGTGGAAAAAAGCGGAAACCAGCTTGTCCACGTGTCAACGAATATTTTCGCGTGACACATTTTTCCAAACTCGTTTTTATAAAGTTTTGATCTCATTCAACGAATTGCACAAATTTTCTATTAGACTGCAAAGCGATTAGGTTAAATCGGACGAAAATCAGAAAGCATCGATCGCGTCCTCGCTGCTCGGTTGAACGTTCAACCCATCAAAGGACTCCGAAACCGTTTGCTACTCGGCACAGCATTCGCTCAGCTTCGAGAGCGATCGAGAAACAATCGTGGCCCACATTACTTGCAGCGTTTGATCTTCGACTCATCCTCGACCTAATTAACATGTACAATAAGCGGTCTTAAGTGTCTGTGTCAAGTGACGCGAAGACGTCGTACAGATCTTGTAAGGTTTTTTTTTTTTGCTCATATTAAGTGGTTAATAAATATCGTATCGATACAGACAAGGACAATTTCCTAATGATTTAAATATGTAATCTGTGAAACAATTTACACATGTCCCTGGTATTTCATTGCTTCGTCATCAAAGGGATAGGCTTTCGCAAGATGGCCGAACCGGACGTGTTATATGCGTTTGATCACTGGAATCTAGTTACAAAGGATATACCGCTGATTGAATCCCAAGCCGATAACAGTCATCGAGAATCGTGCTTGCCGAGATATCGTATTCGATCTTACCTGCTGTTTCCTCTGGATAAACAAGATCGAAATTTACATCCTTTTCATAAAATATGAAACGATTAATTCGTGTTATCCTTTGAGTTAGTATAATCTAACTTTGGGTAATAAGAATAGGAATCAACAAGATTCTAAATCATAAATAGCTCTTTGTCCATGGAAAGGTTTAACAACCCTAGCCCTAATCGTGGCACACGAACTTCTCGTCCTTTTGGCCCTGGGATTGCCTTGACCACATAAACACCCTCGGTGTCCGAAACTGTCTCGAAGAGGTTTACGAGACCCTTACGTACTTTCCGGCTCGCGGCTATCCCTGGAGCCCTTCTAAGATTCTCGGTAAAGCTACAACATGGTCTAGGACTGTGGAGAACGATCTTAGCTTCCCTAGGTAATCAAATACACGTGGCCTCCTTCAAAGTTTACCCAAAACCGAACCTTCCTATCGTCGTATAACTCCCTCGAACGAGACAGTCCATAGGTCTATCTCTTGAAAAATGTCCCGATAGCACATATACGAATAGGTACTAAAAATGGTAAAAAAATTGAAAATGAAGACAAACGGTATGCGAAACGGCTCGTAACAACGGTAAACTACGTAGCCGTTGTATCGTGTTGGTAAAACGAGTAAAGCTCGGATAATTCGTTTCGCGCCGGTATTATTTCGAATCTCGATTGGCCGAGCTGATTTATAGGACGGTGGACGATCATTTTGTCGCACACAGTGATGCGAGATCGTACCGGCGTGCTTTCGAAGCAGAACGAACATCCCAAACGCGTGCATCTCTACCCTCCCGCGAATGCCTGTCCCGCGGGCTTTCTGCTTTTGATTCGTTTAAAGCCGCCATTATGGCGGACACGTCGATTTACGGGGGAAAATCAGTTCATGCTCGTTCGAATTGCCGCGAAACGATTTCTCGAAAAACTCCAACACGAATTTCAATACGCATCGATGAAATTTGCGACCGAGGTTCGGCAATCAAAAAAAAAAAAAAAAAGGAACGGTAGAGACCTAAATAGAATTTTGTGTGCCCTTTATGTATAACCATAAAAAAAAATATATCGCTAACTGGTTTTATAACGAATTACTCAAAGATTAATAAAAAAAAATGTTAAAAATATTTCTGCATAACCAATAATTTACAGGACGTTTCAATTGCCATAAAAATGTACAGATCATCGAAGATACGAGTGTTGTTCCAACACGCAGCGGTGTATCATCGTACATTAATCTTGGCAGAAATTGCATGGTATTACCAGCAACCGAGACAATTCGATGAAAAAGTATGCCACTTAGGTGGCTCCGATCGCTTACGGTGATTTTATTATTATTGTTATTAACGTTACACCAGGGCTGCCGTTGATAACATTAATACAAGGCTAACGTCGATATTAAACATACTAACGATCGTGAGATTAGATACAAGAACGGTTGATCAAGATAATTCTGATATCGTCGTTCACATTATGCGTGATTCTTTGCAAGCAAGCGTACCGCTGCAGGCTTATCATCAGCTTTTTGTAGTCAATTATTACGAATTTATTCTCGCATGATCTCTCAGGAAAAAACGTTGGGACAGCCAACCTGGCTTTTTATTTCTGTTAGTCAGTCCGTATTCATGCTCTCAACGTAATAATGCAACCTGGATTATTACATTCGATTCGAAATGGAAGACTGAGCGAAAATGAAGAAGAACGAAACGTCTGAAGCCAAGGTAGCTTTGGGGATACATACATGTACTTTGAAATAGATTCGTATGGAAGGCGCAAGGCAACCGATACCAATAAAGTTTCGATCGATCGAAGCTGACATATACCGATATAGACCCTCGGATGATGCTATGCTAAAACGGATTAACCCACATACCAGAAAAGTCGCAGTCGTAGCGGGTTCGTTTCATCCCAACTACATACCTACATCTTGCTGTTATATATGTAAACAAAAAATGAGAACGTTTTAAAAGCTCTTTTTTATACCTATCGATCGTTCCTGATTGTAAACGTTTAACCTTGAAAACATAGCATGACTAATAAAGAAATAAACGATTTTCTTGTTCAGCTTCCCAAACAAAAAAGAATGGTCCATTCAAGTATAAAATAACTTCTATTACCTAAGACTGTGTTACACCGGTTAACAAATAACCCGATTCAATTGCTACTAGCAGGATTACACGAACTTTCGAAACTTTGTAGGAAGAGCTTAAAGAAGAAGACGAGTAACGCTCCGAAATGCGTATTTCCACGATGTGGAAAGTCCAAGACGGTTTCCCTTCGTTCCACTTTTATCGTGCGCACTAGGCTCTTCGCGACCATTGTTATACCTACGATACGATTTCAAAACTCGGGGAAAATGTTTCCTTTACGATATTCCACGTTGTAATTTCCCATCTCTTTTCTCTCTCACTCGCGGCGAATAAATCGTCCATACTCGATAAAATCGACGTTTAGCAGCCTCGTAATGTTCAATTCACGTTTCCCGCATTTGTTCAATCGCTTTCAACTTGTCATTTAAAATCCACTTGAAAAAATATTATCGCCAGTAGGTATACGATTTATGGAAATAATTATTGTAATGGTTTCTACTCTGGCTATCACGAAAATTAACAAAAAAGAAAAATGATCGCGTGTAACCATTTTCCATCGAGAATACGTTAATCCCCAACTTCGACTCTCACGTTCCACGTTATTGTATACGTTTCGCATTTATCATAATGCATACAGAAAACTGTTTACTTCGGCAAAGCGCATCGGCAAGAACGGTGGATGGAATCGGGAGCGTTATACGCTCTACTTCGTTGCGCTCGTACGTTTCGAGCTGCATTGCATGCATGTGTACATATGTACACGACTAGCATTCGTCATAGTGTACGATCGTGTTACGCGGGTAGGCCGCTTCAAAGATGAAAGAAGGAAGCGTAAAAAGGGGTAAAGGAAAGCGGGCATTTTTTTTTTAAATAGAAAACGAGGTTCCCGATTTGCTTTTTTAATTAAAATAATGCTTTCCTGTATGTAAAGGATCGATACGAAATTGGGGATGTATAAAATCAGCTGTTGGGTTAACCCTTATAGAAACATCCGAGGCTTGAGAGGGCTGTGAGCTTTAATAATAAATAATTTTTATCGCTTTCTAATAATTTAATTGTTCTATTATTGTTGATTTGGTGTTGTGAAAATAATAGATTAGCATGAAATATTACTTTATAATAAAGAGGTAACTGAGCCATCTAATAAAAGGCAAAAAAAAAAAGAAAAGGGATTATCTCTGACAATACACCCCAAAGAAGATTCTTATTCAAGCAGTTGTAAGTATTGACTGCGAAACGGGAACGTCTTTGGTCGTCACGCTAAACGTACTTTAAGGTCAGGTTGTTGCTGTTTCGACGTAACCGGAGCATCCTCTGATGACGCAAACACAAATCCGAAGCCACCCGACGGAAAGGTGGTAAGAGATCAGCGCGGGGAGTTAGACTCCCGGTTTTAACTTGATTCCGTTAGTGCCCGTGATCACGTTACTTTACAAACGAAAGTCTACACCTAAGTTTTTTTTTATCGTTATTAAAGTCTGAGTATTGGAATTGCATGATTTTTCATTGTAATTCTGTTGTCGAGAAGATAAACATTTTTTATTTATCAAGAACTGATAAGCTACCTATTGAAAGACAAAGTATATATCATGATCAATGTGTTATTAATTATATAATTTTTTTATGATGCAACGGCCAGACAAAACCGAATGTCAAAGAAAAGTACAATCAAACCTTGATAAGGATCGTTAACAAGAGGATTCAATAAGATTCACCGAAGTGACATGGGATCGAATTATCAAAGTACCACAACTTCAAAACGATTCCCCCTTTAGCTAACCTCGTCATCGTAGTTCCCCTCGCAATCTAGCATCGATATATCGCCGATCATATATCCATTTTGTCTGCACGCGTAGAGACTAGGGAGGAGGGTAGATGGGATAGCAAATGAGAGGAAGAGAGAGACATAGTTCGTCCATAGGCGTGCATCAGCCGGCGTGCAATTAGCATATCCTGCGCGCTGCACCGTGCGGGAAACCGTAGTGCACACGTGCGTACGTCCCATGCCTGTGTGCACTACTCGCTCGCTCTGCGTGAGATGCATAATGCATCGCCCCGCTACTGCTGTTCAAGAGGGAGAGTGTACGGTGAGGGAGAGATGGACAGAAACAGAAACAAAGATAGCTTGAAACAAAGACAGACAGATATCTAAAGAGAAAAAATTGTAGAGAGAAATGGTTAGATCGATACGTAAAGATGGATAACGGGAAGGGTGAAAGACGAAAGGTGCGTGTAACGTTGCTGTACCAGATGCTGAACGACTTGAAGAATCTTGGAGAGCAAAAGTTGGATAACTCGATAAACAAAACCAAGTGATGATTATTATAGTGTATGTACAACTTTTTGTGGAATAATTCTATCCAAAAGTGCATAATAATTTAATCACAACGTTTTTGTTTTTTTTATCTCGATACCAAAACGTGGCAGGAATCATTGGGGATCATAAAAATAAAAATGGCTAGCAAACGATCGAACACAACGATTCCATTCTCCCTATTAAGCCGCGTATCATCGACGATTTAAATCCAATCTCGGCTGACAAATTTTATAACCAGATCACCGTTCGCTTTTATCGAAATCGATTTATCAACCAAAGAACTTCCAACACATTTTATGTATTATGCCATGAAAAAAATACAAGAAAAAATTGACCTCGAGGGTAAAAAATATAAGATTTTGAAAGACTTTAAAGGGTAATGTCATTATTGACAGTGTTGGAGAAGTCAAAGGTGACAGAAGAGGCCAGTTAAACGTCCAGAAGTCGGCATTGCCTTGAATTTAGAAGAAGGAGAGAAGGAAGAAGAAAAATAAGAAGAATAAGAAGAGCGGGGGAAGGAGCACCGTCGATTCCGCTTTGTAAAGTGGGTCGACTAATTACGAGGTGAAGATCGAAGAGCCTTTGTCGGTTCTCGTCGAGGACAGGAATAGAGAAAGAAAGAAAGAGACATAGAGAGAGAGAGAGAAGGCGCGGAAGTTTAAATGGGTAGAAGACGAAAAAGAAGAAATAATGGAAGAAGAAAAGGCTAGGAGGAGGCGAATCGTAGAACGAAGCCGTTGCCGTGAAGTCTTCGAACGCGATTTTTCTTTTTCTCTTTTTGAAAACTCCTGCTTTCCCTGTGGTTTGTCTCCCTGGTACCTTTTAATACGATTCCAGCAGAGATCGTAATTACGGACTTACAAATTAAATCGTTTAGCGACTCGAGAGAAAAGTCTCCGAGATCTACTCGATTTCTGATCTATCGCTCGAGGATTTACCGACTAAATTATTCTCTGTGTACTAACGGGAATCTATTTTCTATAATCTGGCTCAAAAAAAGGTTCAACGAAAACCTGATCCAAATTCATATCCCTGTCTCATCATTAAAAATAGCAAAGGATTGTTAAAGAACTAAAAAATGAATAACAGAAAGAAGGAAACAAAAAAAAAGAAGTTCAATAAAAAATGATGAAAGATGAGGAAAAACATTGGGTCAGTCCCAAGAGCTTCGAATTTCTAATTTTCGGACAAAATGACAAATGATGATAGTATCCTCGTGGATACGTCCAATCTTTCCTTATCTTCTTCTTTTCTCTTGACGCGTACGTTTCCGTTAGTTCTCGCTCTCTCTCTATCTCTCTTGCACGCTCTATGTACGAGTTTCCATGACGACAAGGACACCCCGTTTAGGTAGAGGCGACATGCGCGCCCTGAAAGAACCTTCGCTTCGATCGGACCATCCCCTCGATATTTCGATTTTTTCCCGCCTCGTTTCTAACCACGTTTCCTTGAGATTAGAAAACCTTGATTAGAGAGAGAGTCGAAATAATAGAAGGTTTACCACATCGTATTCAAGTTCACACAAATTTACATTTTAAAAAAATATATAAAACAACCCCATTCAAATAAAATTCACTAAAATTCAACTCGCGTGTAAACGAGCACACGATCGCGCCACAGTTAATATTAAAATTTAACGCGAGAACGTATTACGTGTTATTTGATACTTTTAGATGATAATGAAAACGAAATATCATAATAGCGACATCAAATGCCACACCAACGTATGTACCTACGTTACGAAAATTGTGCCCGTATAATTATCTACCAGTATACATATGCCAATTACCCTTTTACTCGTTCGTGCATGTAAACAAATGATCCACACAACCACCACCACTGAGTCAGAATTTATCTAATTACGGTCTGGCGATCGCACGCAAAAGTATTTGTTTTGTTCTCTCGACAAAGTCGAATGAATGAATTTGGTAGGAAAATTTGTATTCTGTAGGCGTGGTTGTAAAGTGACGACGATTGTTACGTCTCGCTAATTTTTGTGTCTTTCACCAGTCCGGTGTCGTCGATACAAAGACGAGTGAACAAAAGTGGAAAGGTTTAGGTGAAGAGGGTTAGAAAATGGAAGAAAATTCGTGACAAAAAATATTCGCAACGAATCGAAAGTTAAAATTGCGCGCGACGTGCCTCCGTAATGTTAATCCTTGAAACACAACGAGAACCGGTTTTCTATGAGAAATGTGCTGAGAGTAGTCTACGGGTGCGCTACAACTACCACCACCTTTACCGCCGCACTTTCCTCGTGGTTTCATTGTACCCCGCTTTCGACCACTTGTTTCACTCGGCTCGTCAATTTCAGGAAATCCAATATTAAGTTTCCATGAAACAATTGCACTGTGAAAATACGGTTGCAATTAAAGTTACTGAAAAGTTGCGCGCACGCTTTAACGCATTAAGCCGATATTCCAAAATATTCTTCTGGGTCCCACGTAAAGGTAATCTAATAATTTTTTAGAAAATTTCTATTAAATACATTTTTCAACGTTAAACCTATCGAAGGTCGAAGGTCGTATTTTTAAAAAAATATAGAAACTACGCAAAAGAGAGATTGCTTGCTTACTTCGAACAAAGAAAAGAGAAATCGTTCAGCACGGATTGCTCGAATCCCACTGATGTAATTCCACTTAATTAATCAATGTAATAGGCTCTCAAGACACTGTTCTCTCCATCGTTCATAAAATTTTAACAATTTTGTGAACCTCGTTATCCCAGCCTGATGGGTTTCAGGAGTGAGACGGGGGATACGAAAGCAGAAAAAGAAGGACAAGAAGGGTATAGACGGTTGGAGGAAACACTTGGAAGGGCAGACAGATCGATAAGACGCGTAACGAAACCGAAAACTCGAGGAGAGTATCTCGTTTATTTTCTCTCTGGCAAAAGGGCTTCGTTTTCTCCCTTGGTAAAAAACACATGAACTCGAGATCTCGAACGATTCGATATATATTATCATCGAGCGAAGAGAACTCGTATAAACGCGTAACGTTTTCTTTGTCGTCTTCGTTGTCAAGACAGAGAGAGAGATAGACTGTGAGTGAGAGAGACAAGAAACACGAGGCACGTTCGGGCAGGGCCGAAAGTACAGAAATAGCCGCCAATGAGAGCTCTCCGAGCGTCACTTTGGCTCATTCAGGGCTATGGCCCAGGTCACCGCGGTTCGCCTCACGACTTTAACGTTCATCCCTTTTCTTGCTTGGCAAACGAAAAGGGTCGATTTTTCAACGATTTCGGGACTATTTCTTCGATGTGCGATGATGCCTGATCAATCGACGAACGGTACTTTGATCGACTGACCTACATCACGTTCGCGATTATAAACCATGACGTTACTCTATTCTTATAGACGAGTATATTAATAAATTTCCTTAAAATGTCAAAGTATATATCCTGGATGTTATCATTGTAATTAATTTTTGATGAATGACGTTACACATTACAAAAATTTGGATGTATCTACGCTACTGAATTTAACGGTCTAAGAAATTCCAAAGACTTCCTTACCCACGACTTTGATCCGATATCAGATTGTCCAGTAATTGACCTTGAACCTTGCATCCTTAGCAACGCTAGTTACACGTGCACCTGTACTCTGACTCCTCTAATTAAAACCGACACCGCGTGTTCCGATCCATCGTTCGTTAGACCATCTACAAGATCCATTAATTCTACCTCTATCCAAGGATTTCAATTTTCCTTTATGTTAAATAAACGAAACAAATAAATATAATCTTAAATCTGTAAAGGAACTGATCGTACTAAAGAAGAAAAAGAAATTTATACCATTCCATATTTCGATATCTTAACTTGCATTTGATCGTTATATTTCGGTACAGAGACGAATGGATTGCTCGAAGGAAAGAAGAATCGATCAAGGTACGTATGCGGCTTATGTGAAATACGGTGGAAAAGTATCACGGGTATTTCCTACGTAGTCGATTTTACGATAATCCGACTTTTACGAGGACGCGCCAGGATAGTTCGCTTTTCGCTTTAAGACGTCCCTTTCCTCTTGGAACTCCTCGTCACGCAAGCCCACCTCTCTCATTCTTCCCCTTCGTCTTCTTTCGTGTTTCTTTATTTCTTCCTTTTCACTCTGTCTCACTCTCTCTATCGACGTTTCGACACCTTGGAAAAACTATTAGGACTGTCGATCGTTCATGAAACACATGGCGAGAAGTTCAAATCGTTGGAGTTAGTATCCTTGATGGCACTTCAGAATTATGTGTTTGAGAAAATAAACAGATCTTATGATACTTAGACAGAGGATTGAAAGAAAATTTGAATTCCAATAAATTCGACAAATTTATATCACATTAGATTCGAATTACTCTTGTAAAATTAATAACTGGGTTGCGAGTAATTCTCAAGATTAATTTTCTGTGATAAATTGTTCCAAAGTTCATCTCCAGAACCGTGACTCACTCCGTACACATCGAAATCTTTAGTTAAAATCTGCTTCCGTAGAAAAATGCTGATCAGGGTACAAAAGTCGAAAACCCTAAACGATAAGGCGAGCCCACGCATGGAGGCCATTATCTCGAAAGAAAAATAAACGCCTCGTTTCCCGAAAAGGGCGGTTCGAGGATTCCAAGCGAAATATCCGACTCGGAAAAAGGAGGATCCTTTCGTTGAAAACCATACGAAGAGGAGCAAGAAGCGAGGAAGAGAGGGGGAGGAATACGAGAACCAGCTGGTTCGGCCCCTGCGCTCTCTCCCGAAGGCTTCCGTTTTCACCACCAGCTGCTCATCTTTCGCGAAGTGGCACAAAGGACTCGATCGGCTCGAAAGGAAGAAGTTTTCGTGCTGGCATCGAACGTGGGAGGGCGAGCCACAAAGAAGGAGAGGAGAAGAAGAAGGCCACGTTTCATGACTAGCTTCCTCGGTTACCTGTGCATCACCACCACTGGCACCACGATTGCCAGGTGCTGTTGGCTCTCTCCCTCGCTTCTCTTTTCTTTTCGGGCATAAACCTGAAGCAATATCTTTTGGAAGAGAGAGCAGGTATGTCCTTGCAACCCACCCAACTTTCTCAGAAGCTTTCCTTGGGCTTCGATTTAGAAACGTGATCGGCTTGACGGTATTCCTTTTTCTTCCATCGTAGGAAATTAATAGAAATTCATTTGTATAGGAAGGTATATCTCATTGTAAGTTTATCAAAGGCGTGTACGTCTTTTTGAGTAAACGGTGAAAGACCAGCCAAAGGTATCAAGTGGAGAGCCCACGAATTCGTGCGAAAATACAGTTACGCTCGCGCGAACTTTCGAAAGATAACGGGCGACCTTATCTCGAAAGGAAGACGGCCGTGGAGAACGTACGTTCGTTCGTACGAGGAGAGAACTCGGCTGGCCATCTCGGACTCGATTTTCCGAGATCCCGGGAGTAGGATAACGACGAGAAAGGTGCCACCTCTGAGTTACAGCTAATTCAAGCGACTACGAAGCAACCTCGCGATACCAGTTCACGTTAGCTACGAAAGTTAGCCGGTACCTGTCAAGGTTTGACAATTAACGGTTTTGCTGGTAAGGCTAGCGTGAGAGCGTCGAGGGTTATAAATATACTTTTTTTTTTATCATGAAAACTTAGGTCAATTGATCGTATAAAAAATGAAGTATTTCAGAGAAGAGTACGTCACAGGGACACTTATTTAATGAACCAGTTGCTACGAGAAGCTAGCATGTAGCGCGCCAAATCCATATCTCTTATCGAGCTAATTTAGCTCCGGGAAAATACGTATGTATATGTATGCGCCGACAGGAGCACGTTATCGTACCACGGAACATTTTCTGGAGCAACGTTTATTTAAAGCGGGATCGATTTTTCTAGCCTACCGGCAGCTACCGAGCGAATCCATTCTTCGACGGTTTCTTTGCTCACCGTGTTACTTTCGTTGCTAGAAGACTATTTTGGAGTTCTATTTTTTTTTTTTTTTATATATAAAATCAGGAAAAACTTTATCCATGTATGGTTAGTCATTTGGAATGAACTGAACGATTAAATCGTTAACTGGGAAAGCAAGAGAAGAAAGTCGAAGAAAGGAAAAGTTGAGGAGCTCGATCTCCGGTAATTAGAAAAACAATCAAGAATTTTATAATCGCCATTATTATTTATCAGCATTTGCACTTTCCAAATCGGCTTCTTCCGGACTCGCCCCACTTCTCCTCTCTCTCCCAAGAGACTTCATTAAATACTACAACATCCAGTCGGTACGAAGTATTCTCGCTTATTAGGAAGGTTCTTGTTAGATGTCTACCCGACTACTCTCCTCGGCTACCAGAGGCAAAAGATGGAAAAAAGTTGAGTGAAAGAAGACGAAAGGGAAAGGTTGTGGACTCGCGACGGTCGAACCCCCCACTCTTTTTCATAGCATCCCCGACCTTTTAACTTTCTTTCTCATTCGATTCTTATTCACGTTATCAAAGGATATTGCTATCGACCGAAGGACATTGTCTTGTCTTTAAACCAAATGTAAAAAAATAGATTAACAATAAAAAAAAAATTCCTATTTACATATTTTCTTAACGAGGTAAAAACAATTGTTATCTTAAAAGACACAAAGAAATTATTCCACATGAAAAGTGATTCCCCTTAAAAAGAGAAAAGATCGAAGTTTGAAAAGAACAAAAAAAAGCTGAAGTCGAACACGATTATCAGTGGAAAGAAGTGAAAGTTGTTTATCGTCGCTAATGTACGCTTTCCTACGTTTGCCGCGTTTATTTGACTGGTATTCGCTCAATGAAAAGCTTTTCGCACGATGCACGTAGGTGCTGCTGCTGGCTGTGAGCGAATCGATTGCGTTTCGAATTTTTTTTTTTCCCTTCTCCTCTCCTCGCCCACAAGTTTCGAGCGTCGATCGTGAGAAAATCATGATTGTACGTCGCCACCATAGTCGTTGTTGTTGTTGCGCGACGTCCTACGCGTTTAATGTACCAACACAGAGAACCGTCTGGCGTCCCTTCCCTTTTCCCTTCTGGGCTTAGCTCGAACGTTTACAACGTGGGAATGCGTCCACCGGCTGCACGCTTTCGTGAAAGCACTATTGTCGTCGAAGACTATTGTCAACCGTGATTATTATATAACGAATCGCTGCCGATCGTGGCCGAGCTGTCCATTCATTCCGATCGTGAGTAAAAGTTAGCTTCTTTTCATACGCACGCGTATACGAGTGAAAAGTTTTGCCTAGTCAAGAATTTGATATTGTGCGTCTGATACAACGCGTCATCCTTAAGTCTGAGAAAGATAAAAATCTATCGCGTTATGTCGAAGTCACTTATGAAGTGACGTTAGTCGAAGTTTGTTACTCCCAATCGTTAGTCGTATTTGCTATACAGGGTGTCCGGTGTCAGGTTGTCAAGCAGAGGACTACATGTACACATCGATGACTTGAACCGAAATGTTTAATACCATTTTTCGAAATTCGACTTAGTTAACGAATTATTAGCTAACTTGATTAGCTATTGTTTTCCGCTTGACCACCTAGAGCCGGACACCCTGTATCTATTGTCCCCGTTCGTTCTCTTTATAACTAAACGTACCAAGCAAGGATTACGTTTATAACGGGCGCACTACTTTCTTAATCTCTTTCCAATAAGATTCTTCACGTTCCGCCAAAGCCCCGAGTCCGGTAAAATTTTTTTTTATTTCATAGCTGCAGGGATAAAGAGGATCACCCGACGTTCATCGTAAAGAGAATCGAACGCGTTCCGGTGCTAAGAGGAGTATCGATTTTTATTAGGTCGTTGACTGTTACGTGAATTTCCATCCATGCAAGAAGGTACACGTAACGCGATTATGAAACGTACTACAAAGGGTACGAACGATGGTATCTTAGAAAAGAAAATGAATGACGATTTAGAAGATCGAGGCAAAAATCGTGCTAAGAACCAAGTCGCGCTTTAAAGGATCTCCCATCAAATGCAAAAGGCGGTAACTCGTTATCGCTAAGTACCTTCTCCACGTCTATATTTACAATTTCATAGAGTCTACCCAGGACGTAGCTTTGCATATATTTGTACGTCTCAGGAGTCCGCGAAGTTACACTGAATATTTTCATATTTATGAGAACTAAACGTGGAAGGTACGAGGGGTTGCAAAAACGCTCGATTACCCTTTACTTATTAACCTACCCCCTCTCTATGACGCTTGAACGCGACGAACCAAACCAATCCAACCTAAAAGAAATAAAAGAAGAATAAAGAAAACGGCAACAACAATGATCTACTCGAGCGCACGATGATCTCGACTATGATTTTTCTCCAACGGGTTTGCTATAGAGTTTATCGAGAAGAATATAAGCGGCACTCGAAGAAATGAACGCGAACGGAAAGCCGATAAAACAGCTTCCGGCTTTACGAAGGCAACTGTCGCGAATGGCTAATGCTTCTACTACGAAGCTACAATTCGAATGGAGAGAATTAACCATGTTACGATCGAGTATTTGCTCCATAATAAGAGAGAGAGAGAGGGTCTAGTAGCGGGGGAAGGAACACGCAGTCGGTGATCATTAAGGGACTTCTAATTGAACGTACGTTTCAATTAAGGTTTAACACTGCGGTCGAAGCGGAGTCGAGCCTTGGCCAACGCGAACCATAGTCCATGGCTTCCTCTCTTCGGCGACCATAAACACGCTCCGGTTACACCATTCTCCTCCTCCGCCTACTCAGCTAGTACGATGCATTTTGGTTGGTTCGCGTGAAACAACGTTCTAATATCGCTTTGATTTATACATATACCGTATTACCATCCAGATTGAAATCCTACGTCATAGCCCCGAATCATTGTTCGAGCTCTTGAGGACCACCTATTTCTTTCTCAATTTAAAAGTAAAAAAAAATACCGATAAAAGACTCAAGTTCACAGCTAAACTATACGCCCAATCAATATTAAGAAGCTTTTACCCAGGAAACCAAGGTAAAGGAAATGTAAAAATATTCTTTATTCGGTATTCACCAGCACGTTTTGGATGAAATAGTCTGAAGTGTTGACAGGTAAATGAGGTCCAAAGGGAACCGCCTTTGACTTTGTATATCTCAACGAGGAGAGCCGTACTTTCCTTTCTTCGATTCTCTTGTTTGGATAAATATCCCGCGATTGAAATATGCTCGAAGGGATCGCCCATTTATTCGCGTGCACGTACATGCAAATGAACGTTTATTCCGCACCTACGAAAGCAACGGTTAATGACCGATTTGTCCTCTTGTTCTATATGCCTAAATTATTTTTAATAACCTTACGTATTAATTTTGAACAAATATTTAAAGATTCGATAGTCAATTTACAAGAGAACCGACAGAATACTAGTCTCCAGTCAGAATAATTACCGTGATACATAACGTGATGCCTAATATGCTATTTAATCCAATGCGTAACGCGATGATCACAGAAAATGACTATACGCTACACCGTGGCTCTAATCCGTCAGTAGGTAACAAGTTCCTGTTTTCTTGACGTATAATCCAGGAAGAAACAAATCTCGCTAACGAATACTAAGGTACTAGAAGTTAGACGGTGGGCAACTAATCACTCTCGATCGAACTTCATTGCCAGCAATTTGTCCCCCACCCACTTTCAAAGGTGCACGCAGGAAGTTTGTACCGAGAGAGGTAGCATGTAACCAACAACGCTCGGCTAGAACGGCTCGTGTCTCGTGATCTTCCTGGAAACACGTACGGAGGCAGGAGAGATTCTATAGGACACACGTTCGCGACGGAACCTTTGATTACCAATTAGGCGCATTATGCACCTGCGATTATCGGGCTACCGGATCTCAGACTGTGGCCAGGAGTAGCAGCAGCGCCACATGGAAACTGTCTCGTGTTCCGATACGGAGCACTACAGACGCCAATATTAGCACGGCGATCCGGCCATAGACGAACGATTACACTGACCACGAAACAAACAGAATTTCACCGTTTCCCTACCATCGAGTTAGATAAAGATATACGTAAGGTCCCAAGGGATCAAACCACTTTAGTCTACTTTTTTTTCGAAAATGATATAGAGATATCATCTAATGGCTTTCAGAGAGTAGGGGAGACCGGGGCTAGTTGTCCCAATTTTAGGTTTTTTGTTTCTACAGATTTCTGTAGCTTATATTTTCGAATTTTTTGGGGACCATCATAAACTTCAACTTCTTAGCAATACATAGAAATCTTTCCGCTTGCATTGAGAAGTTTTTAACACGTTTTTTTTTCAATTTCAAGCAAACGAGTTTTTTGGGACAACTTGCCCCGCTGTGGGGTAAGTTGTCTCACGCCATGGGGCAAGTTTTCCAAGGTTTCCAAGGAAAAATCCTGATGTATGCATCATGATTTTTGCGAAAATGGACACCACCGCCGATTTCAATGTTTAATGGCTCATTTTAAAGATAAAATCATGCAGAATAATGTTCCGTTGTCCGTTTTTCGATATCGTTAAGCAATGATGAGAAATTAATCTTTTAAGTGTCGAAGTATGGGTCATTTTCAAGCTTAAAACTGCTGTATCTTTCCAACCAGTCATCCTATCGAAACGCGACTTGCATTTTTATAAAGTAGAGATTTTTCTCTTTCGAATCCTGTGCATACATCATGATTTTTGCCAAAATGGTCACCAACACCGATTTCAATGTTTAATGGCTCATTTTAAAGATAAAAGCATGCAGAATAATGTTCCGTTGTCCGTTTTTCGATATCGCTAAGCAATGATGAGAAATTAATTTTTTAAGTGTCGGAATATGGGTCGTTTTCAAGCTTAAAACTGCTGTATCTTTCCAACCAGCCATTCTATCGAACCGCGACTTGCATATTCGCAAAGAAGAGACTTTCCTCTTTCGAACGAGTATTTGATCGGGCAAATTCGAGATACTTCGATTTTTGACAAAAATCCTGACCTATGCATCATGATTTTTGCCAAAATGGTCACCACCGCCGATTTCAATGTTTAATGGCTCATTTCAAAGATAAAATCATGCAGAATAATGTTCCGTTGTCCGTTTTTTGATATCGTTAAGCAATGATGAGAAATTAATCTTTTAAGTGTCGAAGTATGGGTCATTTTCAAGCTTTAAACTGCTGTAACTTTTTAACCAGTCATCCTATCGAAACGCGACTTGCATATTCGTAAATTAGAGACTTTTCTCTTTCGAACGAGTATTTGATCGGGCAAATTCGAGATGCATCGATTTTTTGACAAAAATCCTGATGTATGAATCAAGATTTAGAAAGAAGAAAGCATGCAGAATACTGCCCCGGTGTCCGTTTTTCGATATCGTTGCGGAGTGTCGAAAAATAAATTTTTTAAGTGTCGGAGTATGGGTCGTTTTCAAGAGAAAAATTGCTGTAACTTTTTAACCAGTCATCATAGTCATCACCAGTCATCATTTTTAACATAGACCCTATCAACAAATGCAATTGCAACAGAAGTAACGAGAAGCATAGCTGGAGTTTACTACTTGTAAAAATGGACCAGCTTTATTGTACTACGCAAGAGGAGACGTAAGAAAAAAATCTTGTTGCTGATTGGTGGAACGGGAATCAAATATCGTGTCGGCGTCGTCGTCGTCGGCGTCGGCTCGTTACGCCGTCGGCGTCGCGACGCTCATCGATTCGAGGGACCCCGCCCCTTCCTACGGAGCTAACCCCCAGTGACGTCACTGGTGCCCTAGCACCCCTTATCGCTGGCGCTCCTACGAATCGCCGTAGTGCCGGCGTCCAGGTCCGTACCGAGACGTTCTCGCACCCGTTCCATCGAAATTATTTATTTTCATAGATTTTTTTTTAAATAACATACATTCGAGTTACCTCAATGTTTATATCTCTTTATAAAAATTGCTAAGATGAATATTGTCGTACCATTTAAAGAAAATCGAAGAGAGTATATTCTAATACTCTAGGTCGATACTTTGTTCTATCTTCTTTAAATACGAGGCTGTGCACCCTGTGACACGTAGGACGATTAAAAACTTTGAACTGCATTTCGCTCGATGGGTACGATGAGTCAGCGGAGTCAGCTTACATTTCAAGTGTCCACTCGGTTTTTTTTTTCACTAGGACAATGCTGCATGATATAAAAGAGAGGCTACTTGAATAGTTATTATGTGTAATATGATCATGCTGGTCTGCTTTTACAAATTTGGATTCGTTTTTTTTTTGGGTGGGAGAATGTGATTTATTACAGAATATCATGACCACTTCAAAGTATGTAATACTAACGATAATAATTTGAATATTAAATGACGGACTGTTTAAAATGATATAAAGACTACGAATTTATGCAAGGAGAATCTGAATGAATTCGCACGAGTGAACTTCATCGAACCGGCATTCGAATTAACGTACGATTTACTGGTAAATTTGTATTTACGAGGGCGCTCGGCCACGGAGAGAGAGGAGAGCGATCGATAGAACGTAGGCAGAATCGTCGAAATGCAGTTAATCGCGGGTATACGGAACCTCGCAAATGAAGAATCTCGATCATACGTCACGCGACGAATGACAGCTCCGGTATCGTCATAACTTTTCGTCGAACGATCTGTCGATGGTTTTGCGCCTCGTCGATATCCGACCATCTTGTTTTTCTATTTTTTATATAATCGCTTTTTTCACTTTCCACTGATAAAACACAAAACCGATTCGTTCTGGAAACGAGAGAAAAAAAAAACATCGTTAAACGATACAGGCGATATTTGAGTTTCCAACGAGTACTAAAGTGACCACAACGCAAATTTGCTTTCGCGTTGGATACATGTTTCCTGAACACAGACCGTTATCGGAAGCTAAGGAACGTTTGAAATGGGATCGCGTGAAAAAAAATATCTATGGCACGCAAACCCGGTAGATATGATTTAGGGAGAGTTTCTCAATGATTTCGGAACAATGCAGGTAGGATATGTGCGTGGCCATAATGTAAGCTGCACGTGTGATTCATGGTCCACGGGCTCGGATAGGGCCGGCTAATGGACAATGCTTATGGTTAATAATCTGTCGGTGGGCAAAGGAGATTCTACGAGAATGGATATATGAGATGGACACACGTGGGGTAAGGGTGAAGAGGGTTACGTTGCACCGAGCGAGGATGTAGCCGTAGGTCCGTCCATAAGCGCGCGCGCACACACAAATAGAGCAGACGGTAGATAGGTAGCCACGTATGCATACTATTACCGATAGACGTGTCACCTAACACTTGTCCAGGACTGATGCACGCCCGATCGAGAATTTACACAAGTCCAGTTCTCTACCCAGTCACCGTAGCATCGGTAGCCTCGAAATAGAAACGATCGGTGGATAAACTTTGAGATAACGCTGTCCCGTGTAAAACCCGAACCTTACACCCTATCGATTATTGTATCCTGTTTATCATGCGTACAGGTTTATTCTCTTGTGCTATTGAAAATGGAAAAAAATAGGAAATGTGAAGCAAAAGCTCATAGCTGCTGGCAGCTCGCGCAGCACTGGTTTGCGATGAATGAATTGCAAATTGGGCTGTCCTATGTAACAGTATCGCGTTACGCTCTTGCCCATATAATGCATATACTCGAGAAACACAGGATTAGCGTAACAATCGGTGCATCCACTGGCATTTCGCTTGATTTAACTCGTTTTTGCAAATATCTAACCCGTCCAGGGAGAGGAACTTAGGGCGCAACGACCCTCGATTGCCTCTCTCCGGAGAGGTCACCCTCATCCTCCCTTCTCTCTCTCTCTCTCTCTCTCTACCCTACCACTTTCCCTCCAGGGCGATTTCTGTGAGGAAATAAAATATTGACGAGCAGCGAGCGAGCGAGCACGCGGTGTACCCAACCGCGGTCGAGACCCCCGAACCAATAAATTATTGCGGATAATCGTTGTACCTATAAATGCCATTGTTATAAGCGAACTCGCAATAATTTATCGGCTCGTTAACAACCGCTTTTCGTTTGCTAATAATCGATCGTACGGTGACACTCGTTACGAACGATCGATTTCTGATTTTTCCAATTTTCCAATTGTAAAAGTTATCAAGCTGTAATATCGGTCAAACACTCACGTTACAATAACATTTCTATTATCGAAAAGTTATCGGGATATGATTATGAAAGAATGATTCAGAATAATTGATAATCCTCGCAAATCATTTTGAAAAGAAAAATTCGATAGTTTAGGCACGATAGAAAGCAGCCATTCGACTCGGTCGCTTGACGAGGAGACAGTAACGGGGTAATAGTAATTTGCAATATCCGCACCGGTTTTAGCCGCTTCCGCGATAAACGAATTAATGCATATGGAGGTGAGCGCGCGCGCGCACACGTTACGCGACGGTGATAAAGGAATTAAATTGTCACCGGCTGGAATATGCAGGCTCGCTCGAGCGTAACCAAATGCTATTCGCCGTGCAAGAAGCTCGTATCTCCATCTCCCTCTCGTTGAATTAATAATTCAACGAAAAGATAAGAAATTGCGGTAAGTATCGCACCGAATGTATTTATCGTACGAATTAATCTTCAATTTGCATAGGCGATATTGTTTTCCGTCACTCGATACCGACGCCTTCGTAAATTTGCGATACAATTTTATGGATATGTCGGTCAGCTCGGTAGCCGTTCGAAATTGTCGAGCTGTTATCGATACCACCGAGCTATTATTTGATTCCTTTCATCGATATAAAGTCCTGATTTTTTTTTTTCAAGGGATTTCATTTGCATAACGTTGCACGCCTGTCGATTATGACGGACCCTCGCGTATTCCCGTTTGGACGTTGTTTTATTATTACTATTGGCTTTGTGTCACGTACCTTGGCTATTAATGACAAACAGATCCTTTAATTAAAAATTTCGAATAACGTTATAGGTACTGTTATTTCTAGCCTGGTCTATTATTTTCTGGGAAATCGGAATTATTCTATCGAAATACGGCATCGCCTCTCCTATGGTTTAAGATCGTTTAACCAAATCTTTGATCTTTGAACTTCTTTGTCCCACGACTATATTTCCATTTCTCAAACCCTGGAATTTATTCATACGTCGGACCAAGTCGAGGTGATGCAAGGAAACGATACTTTTGCCCATAATTTACATCATCAACCATGCAACTCAGCTTCGTGGCAGGTATCGGTTCTTCTCTCGCGTCAGCGAGTCTGCTATCCCTCCAGGAAAGAAATCCCATCGTAACGTTGACTCGTCGACAAATCGGCACCGATGCACCACCTCCAACTCGAAAGCGTTAACACATCGGAACGGGCTTCGTGCGAAGTTAGGAAACTCGCCGACCTTGTCTCGAGACACCTCCACAACTTTCTTCCACTATCTCCCAGGTCATAAATCCGAACTATCCTGGTATGTGTTGCACTTCTCTGCGAAGTTATCAAAGTAGCCTCCCTTCTAGCGTGGTGGATATCAACGAACCGGAAGAAATCTTCCGGGATATAAAAAATGCTCTGTGGGATACGCTAGCAAGCCCCGAGGTGTTCTTATCGACGAGTATAAAAAGGAAAGACGAGGATGGGAAATATATAAAGAGAGAGAGAGAGAGATGGTATCCTTCTGCGGTATCCGAAACTACCTTGAGGACTCGCGAGTCTTCGTAACAGTGGGCTGTACCCAACGTAAGTAGCTGTACAAGCACTTCGTAATCAGGGCCATTGACTTTTCGAAAGTACACGAGCTGCACGGGTCCTCTCTCTCTTTCTATCTATCTCCCTCGTTCTCCAGTACCCACGATAGCTACTCTCGTGTAGACCGAGCGGAGACTACTTTATTTTTTTCCTTCCTTACCGCGTCTCTCTTTATTCCTCCGTCCTTTCAATCCTCTCTTTTCTCAGAACCGGCTCTGATCTTTGCCGCTTAACACGATGGACCACGAAAATTTGTGTACCTTTGAAAGAACTAAAGACACTAGGGGCCTACATCTAATCTAACTTTGCAATCTCAGCTTAACATCTGGTTCCATGTCTTTAAAGAACTAAAACAAAATGATCACGAGTGGAACCCAACGAAATCAAGAAGATCGGAGCTTTAAACTCGAAATGCAACGAAGCGATGCCTCGCGTATTTCGCGAGAGTGCTCGATGCCTGTAATAAAGAGAGCGGTGGAACGATTGATCCGTAAAAGGTTAAAACGTTTAGAAGAGGCGCAACGGAGGTACGAAGGAAAGAGAAGAGAAAAAGACGCGACTCGGTGGAGAAGAATAAAGAAAGAAGCAGCGAAGAAGGGCAGTGGCCGTCACGGTATTGCTCTCAACGTAGCTCCTTTTTCCCTCGCTACATAAACCCTCTATATATACACATATCTAGAACATATATATGTATATTACAACACTACTACGAAAGTACGTCCGTATTCCACCAACAACGCTTCTACCTTGATTTTCTTGGTTTACTCGTTCCATTACCAGCGAGACCACTTCCCTCTCCTTCGAACAACATCTCGGTATCAATTTGAATACGGAACCGATGTTCGGTACTTTGTTTGCCATATCTGGGTAAGACTCTAACGTTGAGAGGTCAAGATGTTGAGTCTGCTAGGAGGAGCTTGAACTATTTTCCAATAGAAGATACAAATTACAATTGGAAATAGTCTGAACGAAGTTTACTCTGTTAATCCAAAAGGTATCCTTGCTAAAGCGATAAAGAAAGGAACACCATTTTCACGGTGTATCGCTGCATCGTAAAAAAAGTGACTGAAAGGCACGTGTAGGTATATATACGTTGGGTGAATATTGTGGTGGTTGGTACACCATGATGCTGGTCTCCCGCGACTGCAGTTTCTCCTCCTACATCTCTCTCTCTCTCTCTCTAGCTGTTGTGCTCTCGCGCTGTCCGCAAATAACCTTCGCAATCGCCGAGAGGCGAGACTAGAAGCTGTTCGGCTTTATTAGACCTCCAGAGCGCAAGGCGAGCGCGTAACGAAAGCTCGCCGAAAGTCGATGATGCGGCTCGAACAAAGGCTTCGCCTACGATCGTAGTTTTCGTTGTCCCTCTTTCCCAAGCACACAAAGAGCTAGGACACCACGAGCTAGAGCGAACTTTTCTTTCGAGCTATATGTATATCTATATTCCATGCTTCTGGTCCATACAATTTTGATCGAAAAATGGATAAAATGCATACGCTAGGTACATTTGTTTATTCGAAGGTATGCACGGATTAAATGAATCATCAAGAGTTCTTGGTGTTTCAATTGGAACTCGTGGCATACTCATCGATTCGTGGTATCGCGGGTATGAGATTTTCTTCGCGGCTATTTTCACGATCGCATGAGTAATCGCACCACGTAAGCGCCACGCGATACCCACGAAGTTGGACGACGTTGCAATAGTCGTATACCCTTAACAACCAAGACGGTTAGATTTTGACGTAGAGATAATTCTAAACAAAGTTGAAAGCAAACACCGAGAAGGAAGGCTTCTGTAGAAGTTGCTACTCCGAATCGAGCTATAATCTCGTTTCTTAGCCGTAAGAAAATAGGAGGGGCAAAGTAGAACTCCCGATGCAACCGGCGGCATTAACGTTTAAATTCTCATTCCACTTCCTATCTAGTAATTAGAAAACACAGGTGCACGCGTAACACCGAACTACCTCGACTTAAGTATTCTTGCAACAAAGTATACATATATTATCCCATGACAGGATTTTTCTAAACGCGATATATCATGATAAGACGAAGAAGCTTGAGAAAGAGGATCAAACGTGAAGCGCATCTTAGGAGGCCAAGCGCGATGTTTCGTGTTTTAGAAAGTTCTTGGCAAGAACTATTATCTCCTTTACCGCCCATGGCCAAGACGAGAGTTTCACTCGTTCGCGCGTTTTCCAAGCGAGTTTGGCATCCACGAAACTCTCTTCGACGATCGATACGTCGTTTTAGCAACGGATTCCCTTGGTTTCCGTGAGACTACCACTCTCCGTTTCTATCTCCATTACTCTCTAACAACTTTTCGCAGCTGCAAGAAGTCATCGATGCGGGATGTACGCGCACCTGCCAGAAGAGGACTCGCGTTGTCCCTCGAGGGCAGTGCGTATGTGTGTAAGTGCACAACCGAGCGCGGACTTGACACCGTTGCTTTCTTCCTTTTATGGCATGATTATAGAGTCCATTATCGCAGAAACTGGTTGGCAAAGCGCACCGCGTCGTCTTACGGGTTATCCATTGAAATGCGTCAAGGTTGTCGCGCGCAGCAGGTAGGTCGTATAATCCTAATATACTTCATCTGACTTTGCGCTAGCCTGATAAGATCGAAAAGATAAAAAGTGATAGTGTTTCGAGGAAAACGTCGATTTCTGACTAATCCTTGGTAGAATATCAATTATGATAAAACCCCCATACACGTTATGCTATACTGTAAGTTTATTATGTGTGACGTCATGTCTGAACGATTAACCGAAGAAATTGTGCACAGGACCGAACTCCGGGGCCTTGGTGCGCCTTCTGATTAATTGACAGATCGTTCGGGTAATCGTTCAGTCCCATCGTTTGCATGGAAAATTTCGCGATAAAATGGAGAAATTGATTGAAAAACTGAGCTGTGGCTAGCTCGATTCAGTTAATTGTACAGCTTATTCTTGCGATCAAGGTTCAGATAAACTGTGCGTGTATGAGGGGCTATGTTTAAGGAACGGATATTGAAATAAGTAGAAGAATAGTTACGGATTGGCCAACGCGAGGGTAAGTTATCAGAGAAAGCCAGACCAAGGACGATTCCAGAACAAAAAGTCTCAGCTTGGTATATCGAGCACCATGGAAATTTATTCGAACGGAAGAGAAGCCTTCTGTGTCTACTTCTCGGCGTGTTTCATCCCGATGGGGATGAAATTGTGTACAGGCGGATGCAGTCGGTAACCCGTGCAAACATCCATAGCCACCCCCAAAGCCGATTTTAGAGCCCCTTCTACCCGAAAGCGACCGACTACCTTCGGCGTACCACGCCTTTCCGTCAATGCCGTCCCTTTTTTTCAGGAAAAACCCCGTCGTACCTGCTTCGTTTATGGATGACCCCAAATTTTAGGACCTTTGTACCGTTCTATTTGCATTTTTCCTTTATTTGAAATCTTTATCCACCATCCCTTTATTCTATTACCCGCAATCGTGAAAGTTTCAGAGATTAAAGGTATATCTACTAAATCTTCGAAGCTTATCAAAAGTAACAGCACTAATCCGTAATACCATCGATGAAGTTCCGAAGAAATCTAAGATTAGCTTGCTCACTATCGAGGTATACTATAAATGATAAAAGTGATACAAGGGTAGCTATATCGTCGTTCGTTCCATTTTTGCCGAAAGTAATTATTTATCGCGGTCCGATCGCGCGGGATGTTACAACATTTTTCTTGAAGCAGCTGCTGCGAGTCAAAAGTCAGAAGGGTGGCGGTAGGTGCAACGGGGTAACGCGGGAGAGGAAGGCGGGGCTGGAGAGGACGAAGGGAGGATGTCGTACCGGAAATACTGGCAACACATGCTTCGCCAACTTCCTGTCATGTAGGTGGTTTAACTCGAACCGAGGTATGACGATAAAACACGATTTTCATTCCCTCGACCAATTTCACGCGTCTTTGCTCGTTCAGGAAAATTTCAACGAATAAAAAATGTCATTCAATAAAACTAGCCCCTTTTAATCGGATTAATCTCAAACATTGACGAAAGTTTGATTACCTCGGCTACTTAACGCGAAACAACTTTGTTACTTTCTAAAAATAAGATTGGTAGGTAGGTATTTGATATTCGAGAAGCGCGCGACAGCTACCGTGCCATCGATTAGCACGACAAAGCTCGCGTCAACTCGCGACTCTCGCGGCAATTTTTTTTTTTTTTTTTTCATGCCAAAGACGCCAAGAGACAGACGGATGGACAGGTTTTCCAAGCGAGTTTCCAGTTTCGATGTACACGCACGTATGTACAAGCCCACGTCACGATATTGCTTTCAACCAGCTGTAGTGCTATCCAGTTTAGTAGGATGAAGGCGAGCGCGTGTATGTGGAGCGTGACAAGTTTTCAGGTTGCGTATGCAAAAGATACCAGTTTTCTACGCATTTATCGCGGTCTTAACGGCAGTCAAATGGTCCAAGAGCTATTAGATGAGACTAGTCGAAGAATCGCTTTTACTGGGAGCATCGTATGCAAGACACCGGACAATAACTTTGGTCGAGTATTATAATGATGGATAACGTTTCTTTACATTTTTTCCCTTGTGCTATTCTATTGTATATTTCAACTGACTTTGAAAAACGAATAGGTTACTTTTTTCTAGAAGACGATTTCTAAGGCCACCCAACACATGGGATAAATCTATCTCGCGGTATAAATGAATACTCGCATGGAGTATTAAATTTAAGGCGAAAAATCGATTACGATTTCATCCAAACCGTGCAATCTCGTTCCCCTCGTGGTATAACGGAGCATCCCTCGTCGCGATATATCGTACTGTACCGTCAGCGTGCGATTAGGAAAAATGCGAAGGGATCGAACGACACGAGCGTACACTTGAAGAAAAAAAAAAAAAATCTACGTTCTGCGGGGTCGTTCGGCAGCTCCCTCGAGTATCATCGAAACCTCCCTTTCGAATTTCGCAGAGCTCTTTTTCTCTGTCTGTCTCTTTCGAGCGTTGCTTTCGACGATAATTCTCTCCATTGGTCCACGAAGAGAAAGGGAGTCGAGACGATGTGTATATATACGTGCGAGAGAGACAGACTGCTACCAACTACGTTCTCGAAAGCAGCTGCGGCATCACCTGCCAGGCAGCTGGTTTGACCGCCGGTTCGGTACCAACCAGCTCGGCTCCTCGAATTCGGACTTTGATCTAGGCCGTACAAGTATATACCGGTATATTGGAGGAACCACCGACCGCAAAGGGTGGCGATTACTTATTCGCGATACAACTGGTATACGCCAGCAAAGAGTGATTTAAATCCACAGGCCGTCTGGTATAATTTAATCCACGATGAAAGAGGTAATGGTTGGCAGTTTTTGAGCTGTTTCGAACTGCTAACGTCTGTTCGAAAGAAATAGGGTTTTTGATGACTCTTGTACAAAGTGGACGATACTTTGACTGGTTTCAAAGAGAAAGGTTGTAGGTATACAATGATGCAAGACTGATGAAAAATGTAGAGACGAGTATTTAAACGGTTACAGAATTTATCCTGTATCTTTCATCATTAATCCGTTCTACCTTAGATTCGAATCAAAAGCCGGAAACACGAGGGAATAGGCAAAGAGAGAAATACACTCTTAGCTGCTTGTGCAATTTACACCGACGGCTTGTTTGGAGTCAATGCTAGGACCTTGCACTCGGACAGTGCATGGTTTATATATATATATATGTATATCTGTATGTATATGCGACAAGCCACACGCATACGAGTAGCGAAGACGCACGTGCGCCGTGCGAACGAGAGAGATGGTAAAATATACACACCGAGAAGGATAGACAGAGAAAAGGTAGCCTTATCATCGGCAAACGTATCGTCACGATAAAACTTGAAACGTCCATCGCGTGAACGTCAATAGTAATATTTCTTCGTCGATAACAGATCCCTTTTTTTCTATCCTTCAACCATTTTCAAAGCCACTGGATAAGTTTAATGATAATGCAAACGTTACATGTTCCATTGAAACTCGTAATATTAAGTTGTCATGCGACTCATGTATTACAAGACCGACATCACGTATGATATACAACGTGTCATAAATTTTGTCTTTGGAATTAATCGTTTTAATCTTTTTTTTCTTAAATAAATTTTGTAATAAACGAGAATGGGTGTCCACGATCTGAATTGTGCATTGCAACAGTTTGTAACGTTTTTTAAGCATCGTCGGAAGACGATCCTTTTTCTTGAACATAACTTATTCCCTTTATATCAACGGCATCCGCCCACACACACAGATGCCCCCACAAAGGGCTGACTCGCGCGTGCACGGCTCGCCGCACGCGCACGCGTGCACGTGTGCCGCGCGAATGCGACGAGATAAAAGCCGACGGCGATGGAGCGCCGACTCTTTGTTCGGTACCGTATCGACGCGCTACTTCGGTGAAAATCGGCTCGATACGTTCTTGTTCGTGTAAGCGCGCGAAATTTGTTTTAGGGATCTACTAAATATTTCGAATAATTGATGAGCTGATGTGGGGGCAGTTTTGAACATTTTTTTAAACTTTATGCCATAGTTGAGACGTTTTCATATTTTGACTGTTTCTACCACGTTTATATGAGCACGATAACGAAGCTTCCGTTTTGCTATTGTCTACAAAATAAATGACAGAAGAGGTAGAAGAGGTTTGTAATATGATTTTAAAATGCGTTTATTCTCTAAGAATGGGTGAAATTCCTCGACTTTCACATTTTTCTCGTTCGGTCTCTCCAAAGAGCTCCACGAACTACCGTATCATCATCGCGATATATTACCTTTTACGTTCGCATTGTCGGGTCGTAGTAAACTTCAGGTGGTAGACGAGGTAACAAAGTGAGAACTGCGTCGTTCTTTGAACGCTTTTAAACAACGATGCTTCATAAACACCATCGTGACGCATTCGTCGTGAAAAACATATAAATATTATCGTACATATAATACTTGAATGAGACAAAGAAATGGAAACGGTGTAGCCTAGCTGAATTATCTTCGAATTTAGCTGAATAATTATTCCGAAACGCGAGACGTTTGTTATCTAGATATATTCAAAAAGATAACAAGTAAAAGCCACGGTACGATTTGTTAAACATTTATCGAGAGAGAGAGAGAGAGAGCAAGCATAGTCGGTGAGAAGGCGCGCAATCTAGTCACGTTTTCTCCTTATCTCGCGAGGCCGCGGTTGCCATGGCGATGAGGCCTGCACTAGTCGCCACCCGTCGTCTTCTCTTCCTCCCCCAAAGACTCTTACTCCACCCTGACTCTCTCTACGTCACAACCAACCCTCCGAAAGCTTTCCGATACGATCGAATCAGTTTACTCTCCTCCTTCTCTTAGTTAATCTTCCGAAACTTTTTCCACCCCCCCCCCTCCTTATCGAATCTCCGTTAGAAACGATCTCGAGAGTAGTAGTACCGATCGAATCAACAATTCATAATAGATTTCCCGAACTTTACGATCGCGAAGGTTTAAAAACTATGCGATCAAAGGACAATTTCGAATGATCTATTCGTCGAAGTTAAACTCGGGGAAGCCCAGGGGACAAACGAGGAGGCCAAACACAAAAGGATAACCCGAGAAGCTCCGCAAGGTGCTGGAGGTAAGACCAATAACGGTAATTATATGGACGACAAGTTGTGCCCGTGGTAGCATGGTGGGGATAAGTTATCGGTCCGTGACAAAAATACCGTAATTTTCGGCCCGCCATATAAATCCTGACTACCACCAGGATGTATGCATGATTATTCGAACCGACTTAAATGAGAGAGAGGGACGAAGTACTTCCCTCCTACTATGGTTTCTTCATTCTTGCATCAGTTTAAAAGGCCTAAAGTGTACCTACTTCTCAAACGTTATAATCTCAAGGAGTAAATCATATATTTAGCAGCATGACAATATCGTTTCATCCAACGAGGTCTATGGTCGTGCCGCTCGAAGGACAACGCATTTACGATCGCTTGGCGATCGAGGAAAAAGACCGAACCCAAGTATTAGGAGGGTTAAGGCCGATAGGAGGTAAAGAAAAACAAAAAGTTAAATAAAAAAGACAAGTTGATACTCACCAGACAACACCGAAGGCGCCGTAGCCGATGGGTCTGTCGGGTTGTACGGGATCCTGTGCGGGTGGCGGGGGTGGGGGTGGCGCTGGTGCGGCGGGGTGATAGTAAGCCGGGGTTGGTTGAGTCGCCGCCGCGGCGGCGGCAGCGGCAGCGGCCGCGAGGACCGCCTGGCCCGGGTGGGCCCCGGGCCCCGTCGTCCCGCCCCCACCTGTCGTCCCCGCCCCGCCCCCCTGCATCAACGACATAGAGACGCTCATGGACACCCGCGAGTGCCGGCTGGGCCCAACTACTGCCATCAAAGCTCCCCACCTTCACCTCCACCTCCTCCTCTAACAACTCCAACTTCACCACCTCCACCACCTCCTCCTCTACCTTCTTCCTCCCTGCCCCTCCGTCTCCTCCTTCCACTACAACCACGACCACCCCCACCTCCTCTTCCTCCTCTACCACCCCCACCACCACCACCTCCTCCTCCTCCTCCTCCTCTTCTCAACCGACGGGCCACCGTGCCGCTATTCGCTCTACCGAGAAGACCTCTACGCGACGTCGCCGACGCGTTCTTCCACCTCTTCCTCCTCTCCTCCTCCTCCACTCGAACGAAGCACGTGGTGCGAGCCTCACCTCGCAAGGACGTTCTCTCTCACAAAGGAGCCTTCTCCCGCATCTTTCGCGTCTTCTTTTTCTCTCTCTCTATCGCTCTCTCTCTCTCTCTCTTTCTCTATTTTCTTCCTTCCGTCTCTTTCTCTCGCTTCCACGCTTTTGTCTATTATTCTCCAACGGAAGCACGCTCGTTCACGCGCGACCACGTTCCACTCCTATCGATGACATTCGTCTAGAATTGCACTCTGCCTTGTTTCACGAATTCCATTGAAAGTTTGATTTAAACTTTGATCTATTTATCTTGCCGTTTATCTCAACTCGTCTAGGTTATGTTCGTTGTAGTAGCACACGCGCGCCAATCGGTGGGAAACGATCGTCGTTGATCTTCCGAACTTGTCTCGTTCGGCTCGAAACAACGGGAGAGCGACGGAAAGCGAACGATATATACACACACGTATGCACATAAAGACGAGGAGAGAGACACAATAGGATAGAATGGATATACACGCGCAGAACGACGCGTCCGAATCGTTATCTCGACTCTCTCGAACGACGCCTCCGGAAATTCTCACAATGTTCGTCTACTCCGACGATTGTTGGTGCTGTTGCTGATACGAGCACGCGAGTACCGACTCACCGTCGAGCACACTGACAGTCGTCTTGCGTTGTACTCTGTGTTGCACGCGCGCACTGACCACACACACATGTACATAGACACACGCGCGCGCCCGCGCGAGCAAGGGAGCGAGACGGAACACAGGACGAGCGCGCGCGCTCGCTTTCGAGAAAAAGGGCGACGACGGAAGGAAGAAGAAGAGGAAATTAAGAGATAGAAAAGGAGAGAGAGTGAAATTGTGTAAGAGAACGAACAAAATTTGTAAGAATGTCTGTGTGTGTATGGAAGGAATGGATTCGGAGAGAGAGAGGGAGGGAGAGTGCGTGTCGGGGAGAGCAACAAAAAATAAAAAGAGGAGAGTCTCTCGTGCTAGCCGCGGTGGTCAAGAGAGATATCGTCGCGGGACGAACGAGACGTACGTCTTTTCGCAACCGATGCTCGCTAGCCACTGAACGAAGTGGGGGGCGAAGCGCAACGCCGACAGCGCCAGTCGACCGTAACACCACCGGTCACGTGATCATGCGCCGTAACGTACCGCGCATCCAGCCGACCGAGAACCGCGACACCTCCTACGTATCCTCCAAATGGTACTTTGTTTTTTAGCTTTTAAAACGTACGGGGATGATTTTTTTTTTTAATCGATCGTTTCTCTTATTTGTCTTTCTATTTTTTAATTGTTGTTGTCTCTTTGTATATTATTCTTTTATTTCTTTGCTAAATGTTGTTTTATACTTTTATAATATTGATATTTAGATTTTAAACTTTGATTTTTATTTTCTGGCAACGTATGAGAATAATTTAAATAACATCGTATTTTGTAGGTTGAGAAGGAGGAATACTTTGAGAGGGAGATATGGTGAACGGGTGAAATGAAAAGATAAAGACCTGCAATTTTTTGTAAATATTTACATGATTACCGGTAATAATTTCCAGGTGTATTTTTTCAGATCGACGAATCGCTGTCGGTTCTTGTTTTTTTCGTTTTGCTTCCGCCGCGGCACGACGACATACATTTATAAAACGTTATTATTCGTCGTTTTGTCCTTGAATAATAAAGGGGCGATTTACAAAGCTTCCTCTTCGCCTCTATGTACCTCTAGGGATCGTAAGAAAAAATTCAAGACTCGTGCTCGATTTGCATTCTTTCATATTATTCGCCAATCGCGTGCAGCAATAATTTAGAATCGATTGAGCAATTTAAGTACAACTCATCGAGGACATCGTATCGGATTTGTACGTTTATACTTCGCAATCTTTTCTTACAATCTCGGAACAAAAATATCTTATTAAACATCGATTATGTTGTATCCCCTCGTTAATATACGATTACGTAGGAAAATATGCAAGCGCGGCTCGTTATTTCTAGGCGCTAAATAGACTTTTATTTATCTTTGGTCTTACTGAACTTCCTACGCGAGTCTCAAGATCTTTTATCAAAAAATCGAAGTAAATGCGACGACCGGAGTATATGTACGTGTGTGGTTCTATCGAAAATTCGCATCTCTTTTCGTTATTATAAATTGGACTCTTATAGGAAATTCAGCGTGCAAACATTGCCGATTTTACCCTCCCACGACGACGACTGTGGAATTCTACGCGCTTTGTACAAGTCATAATATTTTCTTCTTCTTTTTTCTGTGTCAAAAATTTGTACAAAAATGTCGAGAAAATAGCTCTCTTCAAAATAGAGCATCCGTCGTTTCTTTTTCTTCTTTTTTTTGTTCTTTTCTCTTTTTTTTTTGTCTTTCATTAAATCCGTATTTTCAGAAATTTATTTTCCCAGTTCGCATCCGCTTTTCTTCGCTCGGCATCGATGAGCATTCAATGCTTGACATTTAAATGTACATGAATTTGCAAACCACTACTTCTATCGACTAAAAAGCGAACGATTAATAATTGTGTAAGCTCGTAAGGTACATAAATCACGCAGCGATCGTCCTATATTCCACATGACTTTGAACTAATTACAGTCGAAGGAACGGTAAGTTGATATAAAAACGTAGTAACCATTCGTAATCGCTTAAATAAAATATCGCACGATAATAAAAATAATATCTATATAAGGAACAAGAAAATATGCACCATATTTGTGTTGACTACGCAATCTATCTCTTTCTCTCTCTAGACTGTCTACTAATATGGAAAGATGTTTGGATCGGCGAAACAAAGAAAAGTAAAATGACAATTCGAAATCTCATGCTCCACATCTTATTCTAATATCGTACGAAGATTTGTGCAAATTATTACCTTAGGAGTACTTATTAGGCTTAACAATATTTTTCACTGTACATTCTCATCCATCTCTCACTCGATCATTTCAATATTGTACACACGTTATCTCGTAATATCTTTCTTACAGGTTACGCTACACTGAAATCTGAGGGATAGGTCAGTTAATAGGCACCGCACGATCACTTTCGATTTTCACTCTACAATTCGAGTTAGTTCCCTGATTGTTCTTTCATCGAACGTAGATTAAGAAAGTTCGAAGCCCGTGTTACTTGTCACGGCGTAACGTAACTTTTCCCTTAGCGTACTTTTTTTCTGGTAATTTGGTAACTTCAGTAAATTGAAGCACGTCGAGGAGGTAGGCAACCGAATTTGAGGATCCTTCTTACGTATCGTGAAGAATCCACGTATCACGCTACCTGATTGTGCAAAGTTTAAAAAATTATTATTAAAAACAAATTTGGGAGGAGTTAACAAAGAAATATAGAAAAGTCGACGTACCAATCGTGTCACCCGTATCCTCATCATCGCCAACTTCGACGCAACGTATGGAAAATCGTGGTTCCAGATGAGCGAAGCCCAGTAAAGGTGACTTTGAACAGCTCGTAACGAACTATCGTTTAAAAGAACACAAGATTATGTACTTTTACTTATCCATATTTTGTTGATTATATTAAAAAAAAAGACGTACTTTTAAGAACAAGCCTCTCTCTTCCTCGGTAAAATCTTTCTCCAAAATATCCCACAACCAGCACACGACTCTATGGCTGTCGTGAAAACCACCATAATATTGCGTGTGTTTTCGCAAATCACGTAGGTCGAGAGGAACGTTGTCGCCCGAAATTAATCTTTGTAACTATAAGCATAAACGCATTAACGGCGATTCGAGTATTCCCATTTAAAAATAATTTCGTTGCAGCCCTTACTTCTGGCGTGGAAAACAACGACAACCAATCGGGATTGATTATCGAACAAAATCCCTTGATAAAAGCTGCCGTTTGTTCTTTTATTTGCGTGTGCATTCTAAAGTGGGCCATCCGATGTATATAACGAATTTTATTTTGATTAGTGACCGCCTCGGCTCGTCCTCCGGGGATCAATTCGTGCGTCACTAATTTTCCCATGACGTCCTCGTCGAGCGAAAAGGTCAATTCTAACTGCCTGACATCGCCTTTGTAATGTTTCACGAGCGTAAGACTACGATAGAGATCTCGATCCAGCGAAGCAAGTTCGTCCAAACAATTGTACAACGTTCCCCCTGCTTGTCCAGAAAATTGAGAAACAAAAAATGACGCAAACGGAACATCTACAACGATTCCCTAAAAAGTTCGGTAGTATATTATATTCAGTGGAAACAAATACTTTGTGCGTTTAAATATGTACCTCGTAAACAGCTTTGCCGAGCATTCGTCCGACAAATTCAAATAACTGCAGATGATTGTCCTGCATTGAGGACGTCGGAGACGGATAAAGACGATTTTCGCTGGTAGCTCTAAAAAGGTTCAAAGACGGATCGAACACTCTTTTTATCGTTTCTTCTAAAAATTCTTTAAATACACCGTCTTGATCGATACCGGCCTCCGCCAGGCCCTGTTCGTTTACGAAACGTACTCTGATTACACCTTTCAAAGCTTGAGGAGGTAACATCGCTAATTGCCGGTAGCCATCCTCTACTATGCGAGTTCTGTAAGATATAGCATTAATTAACTCTTTATATAACATATAACGTGTAGAGATCACAATACCTGTGAACGACTATTAACGTGGTTGGTGGACTGTTACAGGCACTTTCTGTTAACCCCATAACAGCCTTTTCATTGGCAACATGTTTTCTAAATAATACAACTCGTTCCGAGTGTGGTATAACGTGCGGCATTTTTGAAAGTAAAAGTGCTGCACCTCCTCTTCTTTTTTCCAGATCTGCCAGGAAACCAGACACTCGTACCTCCTATTTCGTGATAAAAATAATGGAAATTTATATAAAGAGTTAAATTATTGCTTTTGCAGCTCACTCCTGTGCATTTTATACTTAACTTCGCCAACCAGTGCCCCTCTGGACAGAAAGGTCTTCTACAATCCCGACGATAAATTGCCATCAGGAGTGTATGTAGAGATGTAAATAACGGATTGTTAGACACTGTTTTCACATCTGTAACATCTAAAACTTTAGCACGTAGCAACGCGACTTGTCTTTCTTTATGAAAGGGAATAGGCAATGCGAGGCATTGTATTGTAATTTTGCTTACTTACCAAATAAATTATTAAGAACAGCTTTGTACAAAAATTGATTTAAAAAAAACGACATTGTTATAAAATCCGATAGTTTAAAAGGTTCTTGTTGCTCGTACATCTCCATGTCATCTAGTATACTAATAAGGTAACATCATTATTAATTAGTCAATCTATTAAGCGAAATAGATATTTTATAAATTATAGAATATACTCACGTAACGTAATGAGTCATACAATCACAAAATAATATCAGCATTTGAAATTCTGGTGCTGTACATTTAGTATTTGCTGCCAAGTGATCTAAAAACGCTTTCAAGCCACAGTGTGGCCCTAATGTTCCCAAAAATAACCACATATGGTATAAAATTTTGTCTTGATAACAAAGCCCTGCAACAATAATTAATAAAATTATTATGATACATCTGTGTATTTTTCCATAGAGAAATGTACCTGTTAATATATCCTGCTTCATCTGTGTGAGCGTATGAAGAGCAGTTTGATACATAGAACAGATCAGGGCAATTTTGGTGCATTCTGGACTCCCTAATTTTCTATAATTTTTATTGCTATTATTTCGATTTGTGCGTGCTTCCAAAAATGCTCGACGGAAAATATTAGTACTTATAGATGTGCTTTGTTGTTCCATTTGTGGAGGTGATTCCTTCCCAACAAGCTCTGTCAATGGTAACCCTAAAAACAAAAGAGTAAATAATGTTAATAAGTTCAGCTATAAGCGCATACATATTTTTGGAAAATAGTTTACCAATTAATTGTAGAACAATCCTGCCGGTCCATAGGGAAGCTAATTGAGATGTCACGTATGGTATAGCTTCTTGTAAAGGACTATCCACTGTTTGTGCGAACCAACCAAGAATAGGATGCCAATGAGTTATATTACTTTGTTTGGCTACTACATACTGTTGACATGCTTCCAACATTTTGGTAACAACAAACTGTAAATAGTTATAATAGTAATACATAGAAAAATTTGAAATAGCACAAATAATGTAGCATTTATGATTGTTTTACCGTAAAGGAGGGGAAGTATGAATCCTTTAGAACATCTTCTCTTTCAATATTGGCTAACTGTATTAAATTGGCTAATAAACAAAGTGCATAGCTACCCTCCAATGCATTAAAAACTATCCTCAAATTTTGTTCAGAATTTAATAGTTCCAGGCTTCTTGAGAATAAATTGTGTGTAATAAAAGTTGAAATGCACTGAAACATTACATCAGTATACCATTAGTGTTATAATCTTCTCAGAGATATGCATAATCTAAGAAATGATTATACCTCTGGGCATAACATGTTTAGATGGTAGACCAAAGCAGGAACACTAAAAATATTAATTAAAAATAGTGATACTAATTTATCTGACATTTGAGAAGATATCAATGGTCTCAAAGTTAATGTGACTGCTGCAGAAAGTGCAACAGATATTGATGAAACTTCTGCTCTACCTAATCCTTTAACTAGTAGCGTCTATAACATGAAAAATAATTTATTTAGACCACAAAATAGTTAAAATTATTGTCACAGACAACTGCATATAAAAAATAACTACCTGCATGATAGCATAAAACCCATTATTGACAAGATGTCCCATTACATTTGCACACAACTGGCTCATCCCTGTTCTGAGTTTTTCCATACCTTCTACTTTTAATATTGCCCATGATGCAGAAGATGTAAAACTAACTAATGTATATAATCTCAATAGGATGGACGTATGGTCAGAACTTATTTCAGGTTTAAGGCTGTCCAAGCCAATGAGACAATGATTTAAAATTGTTTTCATTTGCGATATCCATGATATGTAGTGATCCTTGTGCAGAGCAACACCTACATATGAGAATTTTGGAGACTCCGATTGGAGAGTTTGCACAAGGTATCTAGAATTAAATTTGATTCAATAACATTTTACCTTAGTTTCTAACAAAATTAAACTGAAGTGATCCCATATGCAATCCATTGCCGTATACATACCTACATAATTTTTCTATTCGTTCTTGATCCCTTTCTCTCTTATAAATAATCAAAAATCTAGAAGTAACCCTGTATATATGCAACGCAGGCTGCAATTCTATCTTTGCATCGAGCTTTGTACAATCGTCAGGAAAATTGATATCGAATTCCTCTCTAAAAATAAAATATATTTCATGAGTATTTATTTTTCATCTACAATATTTACAGTTAACATCACGTATTGATGTGATAGGAACTCACAAAATCTTTTTGGTAAACCTGATACGAGCTAACCATCCTCTAACATAAGCTTGAATAACAGTGACAGCAGCTTCTCTGTCTTTTTCATGAGCCCTTTCTTCTCTCGCGGCTTTCGTTTGCTGAAGGAAGCTGCCTCGTGACGACTCTTCGGCTCTGAACATTTTCGAATAACCGCGAGTGTCAAACGATCGCTGAATTATGCTAATTGAAAAACATTGTCAGCTGGTCATTGATGATCACCAAGCGATACGACGAATCTTGCGTTTATTACAATATCATCTTCTGACACCGATTCTATCAACTCGATTTTTTTAGAAATAACTTAATGCGGGGAATTGATAAAAACTTTGAATCGGCAAGAAACTGTCATTCGACACATAACCCACGATAGTTTCCCACTGACAGCCAACTACAACGGCCATTGTTGTTAATTCGATTCGAGCTTCGCTATCGAGGACAAAGGAACATTAGGTTAGTTTATCGGTAGATGGACTAACAGCGCCACCAAAAGTCAACGATACCAAACTCTATAAAAAATAGCTGTTGTAGAAAAATTTTATTGTTACGATCGTTTTGATTTTTACATCGACAAAACAATATATTTTTTTAGATATCGCATTAAATTATTCACATGAATCATATTGTCCTTTAATTATCTAAAAGGAAGTAGTCATATAATCATATTTGGTTGTAAATCATTCAAATTCTTTTCATACATAAGAAATGCAAAGTAAACACTAAATTAATCGATGATGTTTCTTCAAGAAGAAGATTGTATTGGGCGGCCTCAATAAATTCAGGCAGAAATAATGTCAAAGTCTAAGTCATTCTTAAAATAATTAATTGCCATTTCTATTGATTTGACTTAAGGGAGACCATAAAGTTTTAATGTTCTATCCATACTGGTTGATGCTATGTACTGTGCATGTTTCCCGAAACGAACACCGGTCGCTGTTGCCGTGTGATCATTCAATACTTTCAATTCTTGCCATTGTTTACATAGATATACCCTGTAAAAAAAAAGTATACACATCAAAGTAAATATAGTAGATACGATTACTATGTTACTGAAAATAAGATTTACCTAACGTCGGTTCCAGCTACAGCCAAGTAGGTACCACTTTGGTCGAAACATATATCTTTTACTTCATAAGCTTCCTCTAACTGAAGTGTTTTGAAATTTTTCAATTTTCGTAAATCCCAGAGTTTGACGCAGGAATCTTCGGCAGCCGTAGCTAAATAATAACCATTCTCTGAGAAACTAATAGCTGTGATTGGACCTGAATGTCCAGGGAAGTTTGCCACATTTGATTGTTCTTTCAAATCCCAAATCTTTACTTGAGAATCAGCTGTACCAGTACCAAAGATCAATCCATCAGGGTGGAATTGTGCCGTTGTTAATGGTTGACTAGCTTGACCAGCCACCTATAGAAGAATAATTATAATTTGGCTCATTTGTTTTTTTAAATACTCCAATGATAATAAGGTTCATACCTTAGTCAATAATCTACCAGTACGAATATCTGAAAATGCCCAGTGTTGATCTAATGATGAACTTAATAAATAATCGCCAGTTGGATGCAATGAAAGTCCGGTTACAGGGGCATCGTGAGCCTTCAGTAATAAAGTTGTTTGACTCGTAGCAACGTTCCATACTCTAATCGTAGTATCAGGCGATGCGGTCATTACTATGTCTTCCTCGGGATGGTAAATAACTCGAGTTACCTAGAATTGTTATTTATTAATTAATATTTCTTATATGAATATTTGTAAAAATAATATGGTTATGCAATAATGCACCTTCTTGGTATGGCCTTTCAAGATAGCAACAACTTGTTCTGTATCTTTGTTAAACACAGTTGCATTTTTATCAGCACCACCTGTTAAAATTTTACTTGTATCTGCACCATGTATATCAAGTGCCAGAATTCCAGGTACACTAGCAGAATGGAGACCCTGAAATAAGTAAAAATATTAATAATTGATTATACATTAATATATACTTTGAAAAAAAAAATCATACAGGATGAGAGGCAAGTGTTTGAAATGCTCTAATGCTATCTTGTGGAAGAAGATCTTCAGGAACCGAACGTCCACGTCGTTTTCTTTCTTGTGTAAGAACTGTTGCTCTCTCTTGCAGTTTTTGAATCACATCTTCAGTGATACCAGCTTGTTCCATTGGCTGAGCAGCTGTTCCACCTGCTTCTACCGCTACAGCCTGCAATTAAATGAAGCGTTATTTAAATCAATCCTGCTTTTAGAAATAGTAATGATTACGTACCGGTTGGGGAATAACAGTTGCCTGAACAATTCCAGCTTGCGGTTTAAGAGTAGCCAGAGCCTCTCTAGCAGCTGTAACTTCTTTTGTTAATCTAGCAATTACTCGACAAGCCGCATCATGTTGGTACAGAGCATGAGACAATTCTTGTCGAGCTGTTTGTAATTGTTGTCTAAGAGTAAATGAATGCAACATGACTGCGTCCCATTCGTCTTGTAATATTTTTAGAATAGCAGGAATAGATGTGGCACTCGGAGGTTTAGGTTTAACGATTGGAGTAGCTACAAATGAACAGTGTACGTATTAGCTATGTAGAAAATTATTTAAAAAATTATATTAAATAATACGTACTTTTGATATCAATTAATTGCTCTATGGTCAACTCTTTGCCAGTGATAGGATCCACTCCATTTTCCGCAACATACTTTTCGATGAGACGTTTTTCAAATATAGAACCCGATACAGGAGATACAACGGGGTGTTCCGGCACTTCGTTGGAAACTGTAAATGCATGTTTATCGCATCATTACAATGTGGTAAACGCGGGCTTTTTAGGTTATGTTGGTATTTCCCATCGGTAAAAAACAATTTATTTTTACTAGAAATTATTTTTTAATACCATATATCGTTGCATATGGAAACAATTATTTAAATATCGGAGTGTATTGTACATAGTTAACATATAAACTCATAAAAATATAAGAACAACTTACTCGCACAAGAGAGCGCCATTTTTTCGACATAAGAGTTCGATCAACTGCGCATGACATTTGCGTCGGTAAACCGCATTTGTCAATTGCTGTATAAATTCAAAAATATAATCGTATATTTGACATGATTAATTTTAAATGTTATATTTGTAGATTGAACATTTATTACTACTTTTATTTAGATAAACATGTTATTTTTTTTACCTTATTATCAAATATATAACATTTTTCCCTTTTGTTTTTTTTTTTACGAAGATAGTAATGAAAAAATATTAATACTTCAGAAAATTAATTAAACGTATAAAAATAATCACTGCAAATAGTGCGTTATTGATTTAAAACTTTTTATTCTTATTTTGCTTATCTGTTGTTATCTTACTACTTGACTAAATAAATCGACATAACGTTATCGTGTTTATAAATGATATTTAATGTTTTTCAAACGTTAAATTAAACTTCTATCCCACAATTTCTAAAATCTGAAATTTTGCTGACCTAAGACCTTTCATGCACCTAAAGGAAACGGGTTTTGAAAACACAGATTGCGCAAAAAAATCAGGAGTGTCTTACTTCCGTTTTCCTCGCATTCTCAAAATAAACATGGCACCTAATACGATTGTCATTTGTATCTCTTTAACACTGTTAGCTGTGGTTGTCACAGTCTCAGCCAAAAGTAAATATGCTTTTGCGAAAGTGGAGGTATAAATATTCTAATTATAAATCACCTAATTATTTTTAACATTTGACCAGTCATACTAATTATCACATATTTTTTATCTTCTCACAGAGTTGCAGCGGGTGTTCCTTGAAGCGGTATCCGGATGTCAAAGCATTTATATTTCAGGATGTACCACAATAGTATCCTTTAATATTTCATTAAATAATTTTATTTATTACTTATTTTTTATATTTCATAAATCTTACTACTGTAAAAGATTGATCCAAAGGAAGCGATTAGGAACATATCATTACATTTCCATCATTATGTAAGTTTTGTTACATAAATTTTTATTACACGGTGCTTTGTGATTCTTTGATAATATATTGAGTTTATCTTTTCATACAAAACAATATAAATTGTTTGACAGCACCACTGTAATTAAAATCATTACGACATTAAGCAATATGAAGATTTTTAATTATAGATGTCCTTAATCTCATAAACAGTAACAATGTCGAATTCAACCATATTCCAGGTGCAATGCCTGAACTTGTACTCTTTGACGAGAACGATGAGGTATGTTGAATGTATATCAGTAATCTAAATTGGCAATGGATGTTTCTGACATTTTTTAAACGTTACAGGAAGTGGAAAGACTGCTTTTGACAAAGTATACACGCCAAGAATGTAATGATTTACTTGTGTCTAAGGGTTTCACAAAATCTACTTCCCCAAAAGATGAAATATAAGACATAAAATATTATATTCGTACGTATACAATTCATAAGTGATAATCATGTATTATTGTGAAAAATATGTTGAATTACCTTTTACTACATTTATTCTGACAAGATTACTATCGTTTTTTTGTTATCTTTTAAACTTTTCAATATTTTGCTAATATTATTTTATATTTTTTTATATTTATAATATCAAAGAAATATAATTTCAAGTGACATTTACAATTTAATGCAAGTAGAAAACCCATACATTAGTCCAAACAAAAGAGTTTAGAAAACAATCTGAAATTTGTCTTCAATTTATACTGAAATACAGATGATTGCTTTATAAGTATACTATTATAAAAATAGTAGTTTAATAATAATGTTAACTTGGCACAAAATAATTACATACAGTTCTTTTAATGCACAAATTACTATTTTTCATTAACACATTAACGCGTAGGTAGGGGGAATATGTACTTTCCTTTGTGGAGCTACAACCTGTGATACGATTACTAGAACTATAACATGACAGAATTGTTCATTATGGCATAACCGGGCTCTCTTGTTTAAGAATTTGTTTTTCTACCTTGTTATTCATGAAAAAATACCCTATTTCCTATATTTAATTCGTATTTCAATTTTTAAACTTAGGCATATGCTGAAAAAATCTTTGATAGGGTATCCCTATGTTCATTTATTATACTCTAGGTAAAGATATATTAATATACAATAGTTTATTTACACAAACATTAGCAGTACAATAGAATAATTATAACACACAAATTTTAATCTGGAAGTCAGTTTAATGTAACAAGATATATAGTAAATTTGTTATCCTTAGAAATAGTGAAAGTAATAATTTTAATTAGGACCTTCTCTTTATAGAAATATTAAAAGATACTTTGTATTACATTTTGCTACACTTGTTGCCTTTTCTGTACTACCTATCAATCAATAAATAAATTTGAAGTAGAATAAAAGATGTAATACTTTTACAATTTCAGTTTAGGTAAATAAAATGTCATAACGTTGAAATAAAAAATAGATATATATTGTATTAAATCAAATAATATACATTACTTTATCTGCGCTTGAATTTTTGTTTATATTGATATTATATTACATTATATATTGTGTAACTGTGTACTAGCCTTAATATTCTTATATATTGATAACTCTGAACTAATCTAATGTAATTTATTTTTATAATAGATTATATACAACATCCAATCCGATATAATAGGACTGGTCATATTTAAAAAGTTATCATATTTTTTCAGATTCTTATTCTATGAAAGGATAAAAGGCTTGTATTTGGAATGTACTAATGGCTACAACAGAGATATGCATTTTATATGATCAGTGTCAAAAGCACATTCCAAATACTTTTATACTTTTAACATGTAAAATAATATTCTATAAATCAAGTAGCCATATACACACATATATATGAACATTTTAAATACGGAAAATTTCAAAGCATAAATGATGAATAAAAAATTGCTTGGTCAGTTTTAGAAAATTCCGAGTCACGTATCTCCAAGTATATCAAAAAAAGGGATGGAAAGTTAACGGTGGGGCTATTTATATATTTATTTATCCAAGCAGGTATAGTTTTTATACCATTAACAGTGATTATACAAACAGGGAAAATTATGTACGAGCACACATATAATGGACTGACCGAATAATATTACAAATTACTGAACGCTCAGCATAGCTTAGAAAAGTGTTACGCCATTAGTAGCCAGAAGATGAATATCATGGATAACCATAGAAATACCTTGGATAAGAAATGTTCTTCTTGATACTGCGGAGTACCTCTTGGAGCTGTACAAATATGACATGGATTATAAATCTACTATAAAGCCATATATCATATATCTATAAAAAAAATGCTAATTATACCAGGACTCGGCCGTGTCTCTCCAAAATTGAATGTAGATGCAAAAAATGCAAATGGAAATGTTCCAATACCAAAAGACATGTATGAACCGTCACCAAATCCAAAACCAGAGAACCCTAGATTAGTTTCAGGCTCTGATCTCTGTCCAGCAGGGCGAGGTGGAACATTGTTTCTGGAAAGACAATCAGTTATTTTTCTTGTTACGGTGATATAGTAACATTTTCAAACAAATAAAGAACCAACCTTGGATCTTCATGCTTTGTCGCGCCGCGTCCATACAATGGAATGACTTTCTCTTTACTGATAGCAGCTTTACAAACCGGGCACACTTGTCGCGTTGGACGAGTTTCTAGCCACTGATGTAAACAAGGCCAGCTACAAGTTATACATAAATAAATAATATGTATAGTAGCAAATTGCTACTACCTCAGAGTTTTCTAACAAATAACCTACCAAAACAAGTGTCCACACATGCTAACAACTGCATCCTTAGCAGCATCAAGACAAATGTTACACTCAAACATTCTATCATCTTTTTCTTTTTCTTCCGTAGAAGAGCCAGAAGGTCTGGAGGGCCCTGCCTGTTCCTTCATCGTGCTCATCTTGATCTATTATCTAAGAATAAATCCATTCCCAGGTAAAGACATATATATATATATTTATATCTCACAGTGATAAATTCTAATCTCGAATTTTGATAAAATGCAAAGATAATAAATTGTGCTATGTTTAAAAGTTTACGATGTAAGATCGAATCGGCGTTCAAAGAAACGTTCAAACCGCGATCACGAGTCCGAGAAAGTTCCAGAAGTCTGTACAAAAAACATATACGTCTGTCAATAAGACCCAAAGAAATAGCCAATAAGCCACGAGCGTACATTCACAAACTACATTTTGTATAACATCGGCTAAAACAACGCGATATACATATCGTAAAAGTATAATAGTGTAGAAACCATGAAGAACTCGTCCGTACTCTTTATTTAAATAAATCATTATTCTGGCTCGTCCTCGATAAGGATCAAAGGTTAAGTCTCCCCAGGTTTCTACACCTTCTACCTTCCTACGTAGATACGTGCGTATAACATACGTGGGTCTTGATAACACGACGATTTTCCGTCTATCTAATCATAAGTCATTCACGACGACGATCTGACGTATCAATCTGCCACGGGATGGATCGGAAGTCATGTGTTCTCGTAACGAAAACGAGAAGTACGCGATATGCCATACCAATTATAACGAATTAGACGACGATTGAATCTCAACTAATTTTCCAAAGAAAAAAAACGAAGTAGAAAAATAACGAGTCAAAACATATAAGTTAATTTTCTCTGCTATATCGAAAAAAAAAAATCAACTCGAGATAGAAACGTTTCGTCGATGTTCGCGAAGAATCAAGAGAAATTGCACGGTGACAGCTGTCAGAGACGGATAAAAAGTGAAGCTCGAAGGAAACTACAACGACATTTGCACGGTGCGCACCGTGACTGCCATTGTTGGCGCAATTCCTGTCCACTTACTTCTTCGGTGCAACGACTACGAGGCGGTTCCTCCGGCCATTTATTTCCTGCTACTGCTGTTTCTTCCGAGGGAAAAAAAAGAAAACAAAAGAACGTAGCCACTCTATTTTTCTATTTCTCTCTCTCTCCGTCGTTCCTCTCGACGAATCACACGTTTAAGTATGGCGTGTCGATTGCGCAAGCACTATAACCAGTGAATGGTTTTTCCAATACAAGCGCGAAACGGATGTTCACGGGTCAACACGTAAGGGGTTTGACCAGCAAGTGCGAGAGGAGCGAGGGCAAGCGTTTCGATCGAGCGCGTTTCGACGCAATGTCCTTGAAGTAAACGACGATTCGACTTGACTATATATGCCTTCTTTATTCTTTCTCTTATCGTTGCGTGGGTAACGTCAAATGGAATCAGCGAATCCCGTTCGAGCTTCGTGTTACTTCTTAGCTTGCTTGTTTTATTAATCGCGATAGACCCTACTCGATTAGCATGGTGCTAAAACACTTGTGTTTTTTTCTTATATCGACCGAAGGACGTCTACTCGACACGTATGCCTGTATGTAATATAGTTGTCGTAGAAGTGTGGTAGAGGACGCTCGCGTTCCAAGATGGCGTGTAGCGCGCGTTTTTAAACTGAGTTCCTTCTATCAAGGAAACTGAGTTTTTTAATTAATACGTTGCATGTTTTTTTTTTGAGATTGAATTAGTGTTTTTATTGATTTTTTTATGAACGAGTGGGTTTATTATATTGGTTTATTTTTTCTTTAAAAAATTCACAGCTGAGGTAAGAGCGGTAGAATCGATTTTCGCGTATCCATGGAATCGTGTACAGTGTTTAAGCAGGATTATTTAGTGGGAAGGATGAGATAATAGAAAGTATAGTTCCGAAGATGTGAAAGATAGGTAAAGTGGAGATATTGTGATTTACGCTTTAGGTTGACCTAAATAAGTGCAACTCGTACAGAAAGAGGAAGGAATATTAATATTTTGGAATAAGCAATGTTAAAAATGAAGGCAAGTGATACGGATACATCTCAGAGACAAAGCTCCAGGCCCCAAAGCGAAACATCTTCGAGATTCAGAATGCAGGTGGGCTCGAAGGGCCGAAAAATTGGGAAGAATATAGCATCAGCGTTATTACAACAACGCATGGCACTTCGCGTGTACGAAGATGACGTTGATGTGACTCCGAAACCTCTTACTCACCCTATGTTCAACCTAATCGATGATCGCCAAATGACCGCTTTCGAGCAGATCGGCCTTTCTCGAGCCGAAAGCAGCGCGCAATTGGCTCTCTTATCTTCGTCATTATACTCTGGCCTTAGATCCAGTTCTTCCATAGTATCTCGATCATCCTCCTATCTCACAGATGAGTTGCCCGTAGAGAGTCTTCTGTCCACACAAGTTTCTGGTCTCCTGCACGACGAGGAAGACAAAGCACCACCCCAATTTTATTTACCCAGGTAGTTGTAACGAAAATATATTAAAAGAAAATAATTTAAATGACGCGCTCTTTAACCGTCACGCTTCAGGCATGATTCCTCTGTCTTTTATACCCGACCGGAAACGGTGACAATTACGTTGAAGGAGACGGAAACGATTATCTTCTTCGAGATGCTCCCCCTGACCAGTGATCTTCGAACACCAGAAGGGCAGGCTGTCAAGGAGAACAACGAGAGATACAAACAATTAATCACGGGTCCTAGAACTGTGAGAAAAGTAGCCGATGCTGAGACCCAAACCATAGGAACTATCAAAAAATCGCGAGGAACTTTTCTCGGAGAGAGGAAACGACGGAATCAAGGAATGTTTGTCAATAATTGGGTTATTCATGACACGTACGCGAAACCAGAGTTAATCATGGAGAAGAACGGTCTCTTGGTTGTTCGCACGAGGGAGAGTCTTCAACGGATGTTGGAAATGCAGGTCTGATCGTAGAAAGTCTAGTTTGTGTTAGACCTATAACGTAGACCTACCGCAATTTCTGATAAATTTAATACGTAGGAAATGCATGATAAATTACCGAAGTACGACATGCCCCTTCAAATGACGCATTCCTCGGAACAGCTGGCGCATATTGCGTATAATACTGGATTTATGAACGCCGCCCGTGTCATGGAACGTATTTTATCCAACAACATTTTCATTGCCGCTCAGAAACGTTTCACGGGGATCGTCCAACGAGATCCTTGCAGCCTGGACCTAGAATTTACATACGATCTTGACCTCCTGTGGACTCACACGTGTGATATGAGCCACGATCGGCCAGTTTCTGCCTTTCGTTGGAATTACTCTAACAGAAATGTTATTGCCGTGTCATATGGCGCAAAGGTTCGCGTAGAGAGATGATACGAGTCATTTCTATGCTTATATGAACGTTTAAACGTGTTCTATATCATCGTGTCACGTTTATAGCACTAACAGCCTAATAACATTTACCCAAGATCGTTGTGTGCGCAGCTAGGAAGCGAGAAGAAAGATGGACTCCTTTTACTATGGTGTGCGAAAAATCCTAAACAACCAGCACGATGGTTTTCGTTCGATAGTCCGATTTCTGACATCGATTGGAGTCACGATCGACCAAATTTACTAGCTGTCGGTTTTTACAATGGTTCTATTAAAGTCATTGACGTCAGCTGTTCGTCGATTAACATAATACGTCAGAGCAACAGAGACACGACGCCTATCTACGAGCCTCACTGGCAAGTACAATGGTGGGAGAGCGATGAACATTTTGATTTTCAGGTATAGAGAGTTAGATGCAATGATAGAGCAAGAAACATTCCAGTACATGTGTATATTCACATACATTCATCCTGTTTCAGGAACTGATTTATGTTAGTAATCAAAATGGTTGCGTGTATCGTTACCCACCAGGCGAGGATTTCATCGAGACAAAGATGATGAAGATTTCCAGGATAGAAGATAAGATACCAGGCGTGAAAAAGACCGATCACTGTATCGCGTACGACATTCTGATAAGTCAGAGTCCCGGGGCTCTCGTTCTTCGTCGGCACCCAACGTTGAGCGCAATTTACTTCGTGGGTTCGGACGAGGGTGCGATTTATCGATGCTCCACGAATTATCTTTATCAGCACATCGAGAGTTTCTTAGCCCACGATGGATCCATATACGCGATGGAATTCTCGCCTTTCTGCCCGAAGCTGTTCTTAACCTGTGGAGCAGATTGGTGTACAAGAATTTGGGTAGAGGGTCTCGTAGAACCACTAATCGCTCTTTCAACTACAATGGCTTGCGTACCATACGCGACCTGGTGCCCCACATACTCGACAATCATCGCTAGCGTCGTTAATAACGAGATTTGCATTTGGAACATCAAAAGGAGAACGTACGCTCCAGCATCCGTCACGCGTTCACCAAGTGATGCCAGACTCGTGAAAGTCGAATTCACTGCTAATGGGAAGCAGTTGGTAACGGCAGATGTTCAGGGTGCTATGTATATTTATAATCTTGAGGGTATGCCATTCCCACCTTACAATCAAGAGGAAGTATTAGTGGAGTCTATCGAGAAAGCTCTGGCTACTAAACCGGAACTATTAAGAAAACTTCGGAAATCTGGTTCACTTTTCTCAGCATCATCCAAAGACTAAGATACTGAACGTAATAGCTGTATACTATTTTAACGATAAACCATTACTATAGCATGATGGTATCAATGTCTACACAAAAGTAACAGAGATCTTCCTTACCAACCGTGCCTCGGATATTAAAGTTACGAGGGTAGGAGTGGGGATAGACTCGGGGCCTGAGTCCCCTCGGGCGACTTCGCTCGGAGGGGCTTTGCGTGATTCGTTCGGAGGTAAGAGAGCAAAGGGAGCGCTCGGATTCAACCGTGCGTCTCGACAGGCCGGCTCCGCAGGCCGGCTCTGCAGAGGCGCAACCTGTGTAGGCCTCCTGGCCTGGCTGGCTGGCTCGCACCAAAGGAGTCGGCAGAAGAGCGTGCCATGGTGAAGAGAGAGAGAGAGAGAAAGGGAGGGATAGAGAGGGGCTTCCCTCTTGCTCGCTGCCGCGGGCACGAACCGCGCTACCGCCGTCAGCAGGCAGTCTTATTACGCCCGCACTCAACTACGCGAACTAAGTACTCTTCTTAGAGGCCGAAGGCTCCACGAGTCAGCCTTTTCCTCTTTTATCGGCTCGGTTCGGTTCTATTCTCTTTTCTTTCTACATCCTTCTACGTCGACTCGCATGGATGATTCGTCTCTGGCCGCTCTCCGGACTCCGAGACCTTTAAATCTCGCTAGGATCAATCTTCTCCACGATTGATGGAACGATCGGAGAGTAGCCGAGGATAGCGCGGATTTTTATTGGTCGATCGGATCTGCACGGTCGAAGGTAATCCTAGAATGATTATTCTTTTAACTCCTCGAATAGTTTTTAAGATCATAAGTGATGCCAAGTTTCGTTGTTCCCTATTTCGGGTAACCCCGGTACTGTTTCGTTGGTGTATAGTAGGAATTTTGTAATAAATGAATCATTAGCTGAGAAAACGAGGTAATTGGTAATACTAAAAGTACTCGAGGAATGTGCTATAGTCGGAGCTTCAAGAGAGCAAGGAAAACAGCGCTCAGTTCAACGGGAATATGCGACAAAGGGTTATACTATGTCGTTGACTCGAAGATTAGTCATATTTGTTTAGTAACAGACTTGTTAGCGCGCTAAGTAGTGTCACGGCGAAGGTCGTTGTGTCAATGTTCGGTTCATGGATGATGTGTTATTACACAACGTGAGTGATCAGCGAGTACTCGATGAACTTGCTCGTTGATCTAATAAGAATTAGACGTACGTCAGCATTATAGATACGTGTCAACTTATTTTTTAAAAATCGTTAAGACTTAACTTCTCATTCGTCTCGAAATTTTAGAGCTTGACCAATCGTGGCAAGTTCCGTTGAAATCCAACATGGCGTATATCACCAAGAGATGAGAATTGAAATTTCCTGATAGAATTTCAAAGGACAAATCCCTCGTTTCGCGAGCAGCGTATTTGTGTTGGCGGGGTTCCGGTGTGAGGGCAGCTTAATAGAGAGTAACATGTGCAACCGAAGAATAGTGGCGATGCCGATGTTGCCGGGGCACGAGCTACACCGTGATCGCTCTGTTCTCCACGAACTCTGACCGATAGTTATTCGATTGAAATCTCCATGATTCACGAGCGGGAATTCAAAATAAACTCGTGGACTATCCGGGCTGGAGAAACGTTGTGCCAGCAAGAACGAGACAAGACGAGTGACGATTTGTAGGAAGAGAGTTGAAAAGATTGGAAAAGAGAGAGAAGAACACGATGTATAATAGGAGGGTACCGAGTGTTACTCAAAGTTAACGCGCACAGTGTATAGGTCGAGTCTTCGAGAAGTGGTGTGTTCGCTAAATTATACGTTTCCACGTGCATTCGGTACATTATGAACATGGGTCGTTGTACGTTGTAACGGGTGGTGCACAAGTGAGCAGTGAAAGCGTTAAATCCTTTACATCTTTGATGGTACTATCCGATCTGGGCAAGTTTTTTAAGGTACACTTCGGTTGGATTCATCATTTTTATTATATCATATTCTCTGTGTCAGACAGAGTTCGTTTTTTCGTCCCTGTTTTATTTAATTAAAAGAGAAGACCGAGGGAGGTGAATCACCCTCGCTTTAAAGTATCCCAGCTTCTTTCAAAGTGAGTCACTGAAGAGGACAATAGTCCAAACTTCACCACTTTGGTTCAACTAGCAATTAGTTGGATAATATCTTGGCTAGAATATGTATTAGGCATATAATCTATAATCCACTTGTTACCCGATTTGCTTCGTGTCTTTTCTAATCCTTTATCTACACCAAACCCCTCCACCTATTCCTCTAATCATGAGCATGCATCGCGTCTCTCTATCTTCATCTGTTTCCCTCCGTTCGTTCGAACGACGTACATCCATGGGGCTTCTTCCTTCACCGGTACATACGCATATTTTTCTGACATTATCGGTAGGTTGTAGCCTTTACGCGAGGACAAACCGCTTATCTCATCTCCTATTCTAAGGAAAGTTCAAGCGAGTTCGCGTTCATGTTTTCCAATCGTCGTTAGGTACTCGTAGGTGCCTCAGCATACAAGCTGTTTCGTAAGATGGGTTATGGTTGATGGTAGGACCGTTGATGAGACCTGTTCGCCGTAAATCGAAAGCCAGTGAAGAGATTTCTTTATGTGTTTAATGACTTCCATGTTCGTAACGGGTAGAATATGATTGAGGACTGTGACTTCTTCTGGTGGGTCCGTGTATTAAAAATCTTCTATTCGGGATTCAAAGATTTCGATTCGTATTTTTCACGAATGTGGATAACAAGAAAAAGAATTGTTAAGTTGGTCAGTAATTTGGGGTCACGTAAAGTCTCGTTGGTTGGTCAAGATTTCTCTAAACAAAAAGAGATGACACGGCTGGCGTGAAATTTACGATATTCTCTTGGGAAAGCGTGTAACGAAGGCACGAAATTTATATCGCTGACGCCGATACGGTGTGTAGCTACGAGACAATCTTTTTTTTATGGAATATCAAAAAGGAGAAAGAAAAGCAAGCTCTCCACGCTAGACGCGTGGGCATCGTTATCATCTGTAGTAATTTACGTATATATTACGAGTAGTAACATCCTGTTCTTGGCTTGGTACTGTGTAGGCCTCTCGTAGCCGTTGTTGTAGTCGTAGATTATCGTGCATGCATTAGGCCTGAATCATCCATTGGCAAAAAGTTAGCCGTCCATCCATGAATCTTCGAACAAAGAACTCTTCGTTCTCGCTCCATCGCGTCTGTAGATTTTAACATTAAATTCTTTTTAAATCTACTAAAAATTCTGTTTTTATCAGTGCTAGAATTTAAAGATAAATTATGTGACTCGTACGATAACGAAAGCAAGATTATCAGATGCGAAAAGGTACGAACAAATAACACGGATTGATCATTGATCCATGAAAACGGAAACTGGGCTCGCAAGAAAGTAGAGGAGAGAGAGAGCGTGTAAAACGTGAGAAAGCTCGGGAGAGGAATATAAGTAAGACGATAAGGAGACGTCACGTTCCCTATTCGAAAATGTGGTGGATCTGCGATTTGCGAACAACGTAGGTGGTGCGACGGGCGCAAATAATGCGAGAAAATACGAGTAGCGCTTAAGATGCAGCAAGAACTCGCTTACAGCGTGAAGAGAAGTTACGGCGATAAGGGTATACCCGTACATCGTGTCGGATATATGCTCTGAGATTCTAAAGGATAGAATCCTACCGTTACATCTGTGTGTTTGTACTAAAACTCATTTATAAATGTTTCTACAAACACTGCTGATTTCTTTTATATCAGCTTTATGTCACACTTGGATCATTGGCCAGGTAATGCGATCAGCTAAAAGTTCATTTCTTCATTCTCAGGATAAATTAGATTGGGAGAGTCGAGTCATTAAGAGAAGCGATTGAAATAAGGCGAGCTCCAAGGAAAGTAAAACGGCGATGGTCGCGTTGAATAAAACATTGCTGTCCGAAGCGACAGTACGAATGGAAAGGAGAAGCCGCTTTGTATAGTCGAGAGAGCACGAGCGTGATTTCTTTATAGGTCACACCCGATGGCGAGTACGTAGTATGAGTCTACAGGCTATTAGTTAAGTTGATTTATGCAGGTGTACAGTACTCGAGTAGGTACTCCATAGAATTTATAATCGAGTAGTAGAATTCAGGATCGTTTGAAAGTACAAATTCACTCGCATCAGCCCTTTTTTTCTAAAGTTACTTTAAAAAAACTTTAAGTACTCGCGAAAAGACTCTGGTAGAAGCATCGAGAGAAGATAAAGAAAGTAGCAAGAAGAAGCAAAACCTCTCGTGACTGGGATATTAGGAGGATCGGGAGATGCAAGAAAGAGTTCGAAAGGATTCCTAATCCTCTCGATAGCGAAGCGGGGACTCGTGCGGGCAGTCGACACGTCCGAGGAGTACAGTGCTCCTCCTCGTGCCATCTCATCTATAGCTCTCCTCGTGCCTGCATACTCAACGTTATTTCCTTGCCAAGCTTTCTCTCTCTCTCTCACCTTCTTATCGCTGCCAGTCGGGGAATCAGAAATACCACCACCCGCTGACTACCGGACCCAAGATCCGGAAAACCAAAAGCGGCGACCGCGAATACTCTTCGACAGGGCTGCCCCTCGCTAATATACCGGGCGACCCATTTTTTCTGACCCCTTTTAAAAGATCCATCACAATACTCGTCGCTTCTCACGATTTCAATCAATTCTGATGGAGTGTCTCGCGGGAAGACAGATGGTCTTCGTTAAGTAAACGAGAATAAGTAAAAGATTTTTCAACATTTTTTTTCTAACACTAGCAACCTGGTATCGCTAACCAAGAAACCCGAAGAGGTTAATGTTCGTGCGACGGTCTGGGAAGAGTCAAATTTGGATCGGTCCAGTTCTTCAGGATCTTACTTGAACTTGATGTACGATAAGGAAAGAAAGGGGGAGGGATGCAGGGTTTGCACGATCCGAGGAGTAGCCGCTTTGTTTCGCACGGCACGTCCAGCAATTAGTATTCAGTCTCCTCGGGACACCCAGTGTAAGCGTGTATATAAGATACTGGCCTCTCCAAGTAAACTTGTTTATCAAGTTACACACGGCCCGGTGAGTCTCCCTCCGTTCTCTCTCTTTCTCTCTCTCTCTCTTGCTCTTTCTTGGCGACGACCCGCTTGGAAAAGGAGGAGAGAAAGAGCCGATTCTATGACGTACTTTTTCGACCATTTTTCTTCTACTTCTTGTGTCGCCATTGTGCGTCGTTTCTTCAGGCGTGCAAGAATACAGTGCGAACCAAAACTAAATTCTATCTCTCTTTCTCTCTCTACTCTTCGAAGAAATAAGAGAACCGATTACAAAGTAAAAAAGTGTGGTTATGGATCGAAATTTATAGGTCGACAGGGTCGATATTTTAAAAATTATTATTCGCACCGCTCGCTTCTTCCCTCGTAGACTTTATTACACAGGCATATTAAAAAAACGTTGTATGGGCTATTTAAATCGCATAATTTTTCTACACCGTCATACGAGCACGCTTAATCCTTCGGTGAGAAATAACACCGTTGGTAATACGCGCGACGAGATTTATCGAATGCAGATAATGTTTTACGATTGCTCGTGTACACACCGAGACAAACTTTTCATTCGATGGGTCTCATCGTAGCTTCTTTTCTTCGTACCCTCTCCCACCCCTCTGGGTCACTCACGAAATTCTTGTCAGGAAGCCAATTTACGTTACGAGCGCGTACCAAGAAGTTATCAACATAATCGTAAGATAAACACCCCTCATAAAATTAAAAAGCTCGCACTCTCTGGACTGCGTTGCGTTTTTTTCGGCCTCTGCCATCTTCTTTTTTCACTCAACCGATGGTACCTACCTTGTGGGACCATAAGTTTATTCTCCCGTTACCATGCGGGGCAGATTTAAATCGTTCGAAAAAGTACCGAGAAACGCGTACGAATCGATTTCGAAGCGCCCTGCCCACCTGGGCCTCTTTATATCACGAGATTAAAATAAAAAATTGCAGCAATCGACGACAGGAGATTATCATATTTAATCGACGATTAATAATCAATGTCACCGATTGTACGAATGAATACATACGTATCTCTAGAAAAATTTGAATAAACGATCGGGATAAAAACTCGGAGCATCTTTGGAGCCTTCGGGCATTCTCTCATCGCAACTTTTAAAGTAATTTTTTTTAACGTGCTTGCTTCCTTCGAAAGTTCGAAGAGTGCGATGGCGACGTCTCGGCGTCCCTAATTGTGACCTCCACACGACTGTTGCCATTATTATCAAGGCCGAAGATTGACCAGGCTCGACGACGCGGCATTACACCGAAATTGCTGAGGAATGCTCGTGCCTCTCCGAAGCTGGACCATCCTCATTTCTTCCTTCCGAAAAAAGTCGATGGTTTGAGGAGTGAGAGAGAGTGGAAAGAAGCTGAAGAAGAAGAAGAAGCTGAAGAAGCCAAAGAAGAAGAACACGAAGAAGAAGAGAGGGTGATGGAGGGTGGAAGAAAGAAAGAGATAGATAGAGAGAGTAAAAAGAGGAGAGCCAGAGGGCTACTAAAAGTCGACCGGTTGAGAAAATAAGAAAAAGAAGAGGTAGTGGAGTCCAAGGAGAGAGGGAAAGAAGAAGAGAAGTAGAGGATCTCTCTCGAGTACGATGGGGACGACCTTACGGAATAGGACGACCACAACGATGACAGAGACAAAGAGTCGAATGTTAATGAGGGAGATCGACCGGCAGTCGTGGGGCCACGACGACAAACCTACAAGAACGATCATCCTCTCTTCTGTATCTCTCCGCGGTCTCCTCTTTCGTATTATCACATTTTTTTTTTTTTTATTCAACTCGAACTTATTCTCACAAAAATAGATACATGGCAAAAAGTTTTGGCAGATTGATACGAAACATTTTGACAGAATTTTTGTTGTTAATATGTGTCCAGCTGAATATCGGCACCCTTAGTGTTGGTCAAACCAAGTACAGTGAGATGGTAGAAAGGAGAAAGAAGGTTGGAGGGGTTGGCGGTGAGGCGACAAGGGTCGTGAACACCGGCAGCATACGTGATGATGCGAACGTGACTCGTTCTTCCTCTTTCTTTCTTTCTTCTTCTTTTTTTCTCTCCTTTCTTCTTCTTTCTCTCTTGTCCATCCCAAGAAAGGGACTACACGCACTACGCTCGCTTCATTGTATCAACCGGGCGATCCTGTCCTTACAAAGTTCGAGATCCCTCGCGTCGAAATTCGACTGTGAACTCGACTTTCTAATTCCAACGTGAGAGATCATTTGTAGGATAAAACGAGGCTGCGATTCGTGGAGGAATGTAAAATGATTTTCTTGTCGTCGATGGTATGTTCACGTTTATTGGAACATTTTCTTTCATCGGGTATGTCCTGTAAAAAGTCTAAAAACTTGTGGTCGGAAGATAATGGTGAATTGGTGGCAACGTTCGAGGAGCGTAGGAAGAATTTTTGCGGCAATTTCGAGCCTCTCGATTCGTGTATGTAAACGAAGCAAGGAGGGGGTGGTCCGTTCTTTTTCTTCGACGCGTGAATCCGGTTCTTTGTTGGACGATGAACCTGGCCGGGATTGATTGAGTCGAAGTGGCCAATCGGCGGTTTCAAAGGGAACCAACTTTTGAATTCCCTCGTGCGATTTTGTCGCTGTATTTGGACACTTATTAATAAACACAATCTTTTAAATATTATCTTACAGAACTTATCTTTAAACTTCAATATAATTGATTATAGTGTAAGTACTTCCACATTGGCGATATTAGAACGTAATCATCGTAACGGTCCCAACCTCTCATTGCACCGTTTTAATATTCCAAAGGTACAGCGTAGGAAGAGAGAGGGTAGATTGCCGCTGTCGTACGCCGGATGCATTTTTATGCATATTTACCCACACGAAGTGGGCCACTTCCAAGTGGCCCAACCTCTATAATCATCGACGAATTAACGCCGTGAAAAATCAAGGCCATCGTTGACAGCCTTATGGCACGTGTGTATCGGGTGATCCAAATAGAATTCCTCGAGGCACTTTGGATATTTGCATCTCCATGCTCGTCTCGCTCTAATATTTTCTAAGCACGCTTATGTATGAATATTATGGGGTAATTTCAACCCCTTTTAAAAATATACCTCTCTATAATGACTGACACATTAATGATAAAACGTTGGATTGACATTAGCAGAAGAAGATTATCTAATTAACCAGTCTCGACCAATAATTTCGAACGTATAACCCATTGGAAGATAACGACGATACCGTTCAGCTTTGATAAACCATGCCTTTTACTTTGCTTTATAGCAGCTCGTTCATTCCTAGATCGTGGACTAATGATCGAGAAAGCCGAGGGGGAAAAGAAATATCCTAATTACATGGTTCACGCTTCGGAGAGCACGGTGTATCGGAGCTAACGGTGAACGCGATTACGATTGATTTACCATTAAACTTATAACAATTATGAGATCATCATTCGGTTCAAAAATAGTATAAGTGCATTAACCTGAATGGGTGCAACGGCAACAGATTGAGCTAACCGGTTAGTACGTGTTTGATTAGGTCGTAGAAAATAATTACGATCATTTATCAAATTCGAAGAATATGTATCGAAGACTAGGTGTACACATTCTTTGAAAAATGTAATACAATCTAAATCAAGAGTAAAAGATCGCATCAACCTGTGGTACCAGCTACAATGTATGCCGTAAGCTGTCACTGTACTTGAACGTACACCACTGTCGCGAGTGCAAACACTCACGAGGATTTCTCGTTCAGGAGGGGGAGCATAGCCGCGTCTGGTACGATCAGGAAGACGGATAAGCGTGGCTGGGACTACGATGTTTAGTATCGATTCAATTCTAAGCACGAAGTGGAAGGGGTCGTCAAGTTATTAGACATGTGCCGGCGTAGTCGACGGAAGGACCCACTTGAATGCAATCAGCCGCATTCAAGCCTGGCATTCGTAGGCCTCTTACGCTTTAAGAGCTTTAAGATCCTCGCGTGTGCACCTTCGATTTTTCCTTTTATCCACTGTATCCACTTCTAAGAGTGAGTGTATTGACCCAGACGTAGGTAACGTTACGACTTCCTCTCGTTCGATTCCATTGCTTCGTCAAAAGGAGCGTTAACGAGTCTAGTAATTATTTTATACGACGAAAGGAAAACCTGATCGTTCGAACCTTGCCAACCGAGTATGCTTCGTTCGAGGTACTTCCTTTGTAGTTACTATCGAAGATAAATCGTTTCGAGTGAGCTGTAAAAATCTATCTTGTCTAGTCATATCGCTTTTAAAGTGGTATCTGTCCCACTTTCATTTTGCATTGAACTGACAAGACTTACGTCGTGTTGGCAATACGTTTCTCTCTATACTAATTAATGCAAGAGTTCAAATAATACATAATTGCTTGTGCAGAGTGGTATCGATCGAAGTTAGCAAGACCGTTGTGTGGTGGTAGAAAGTTACAAAGAAGAATATCGTTCGAAAGGGCTCGTTCATTTATGCTGGTTGAACGCTTATCGGTGATCGATCCACGAAGCAGAAGAAGAGGAATAAGAATAAGAAGAAGGCGGTTGGTAGAATCAAAGGGACCGGACGAGCGAGTCCCGCAGGTTCACACGGGAAGTCGTCAGTTCTCGTTCTCAGGAACGAGAGAGGATCCTTTTCGCGGACGCGTCTTCGCGCCTCTCTTCGACACTCGCTGACATCACCAAGATTGAAAACGGTCACCCGGCTAACAAGCTCCCCCCCCCAGAGTACCTACCTACGTTTCCTATCGAGCTTTCACATCCGACACCTGATCCTCAACCCGAGTCAGCCACCTAATTTTTTCCCCTATCGACTCCATGGCATTCCATCCGAGTTGACAAAAACTAGGAAAAAGTCCATGTCTCGTCTCGTGATAGGCGTCATACGAAATGAGGAACAGCCACGGTTACTTTCTTGAGTTTCCAACTCGTTATTACGACGAGGACTCGTTTCAGTCAGTCTGGTTTGATCGCCGAGACGAAATCGGTACTAGCAACGATCACTAGGAATGTCGGTTTCTTTCGCGAATCTCTTGATAGAATCCAAATAGAGCACCGAAGAAGAAGACGATCTGGTTGTCTGCTTTTATATTAGGTATACAGGGTGAGTCAACTAACGATCGATCATACTCGATCTTCCTCGGGTTTCAAACGCATGATATGTAGCAAAAGGATCGTTTTGTCCATTTTTTTTTTTTTTGCCATGCAAATTGGCTTTCGTCAATTTTCATTATCCCCCCGAAAAACGAGGAAGATACATCAGGTAGGATTCTTTAGCTGAGTCACCCTGCGTCCAGAGGTTATTACAAAGTTTAAGCGGAACGGAGCCAGTCGATCGTCGCACTCGTCTTTTCGTAAAAGGAACCCGACGAGGGTATCGAGATAATCTAGAAAGATAGCTTCGACGTACGTACGTACATACATACAGACAGATCGTTAACGATCTGCCGAGCGATGGTTCGTCGGCGGAAAGCTCAGAGGGCGTTTACCTCCACTGCGAAGAATGGTTTCCGGTGTGGAAGATTCAAGGGTAACGAACCGCGGTATCCGGTGTCCAGATGCACGTATCCGTTTACCATTCGTACACGGAGGGTGGTCACGTTATCCTCCTCCTTTTCGTCGTCGTGTAACTCCTTGTTCCGTGTCACGGTCCACACAGTGATGTATAAAGTACCTAGAGTCTATAGGAAATCACCAAGACTTGCCATTTCTAGAATTGGAACGATATTTGAATATCGTTTATCGAATATATCAGAATTTCTTTCTAATACAATGTATGGACGCAATATGATATTGTGGAAATTTCTCCTTCCAACTTTCATTAATGTCCCACGTGTGTCCGATCGCGGAAAAGATTACTCCTAATGCGAGAAAAATTCTTATTCCAAGTAAAATATGAAATTGTCAGGATGACGAAGGATCCTTGATGCGTGTCTCGCGAGCACAGAGACAGCGGAAGATCTTCGGAACGATATTCTCGCAAAACAAGATGCACGACGATGTAATGAAATTTAATGCTTCTATCTCTCTTTCTCTCTTTTTCTATTCCTTTAATAGCTCTCCGGATTGATTCATCTTTGATTCGTTTTTGTAGGAAATATTCCACCTGTACACGTCTTGATTTATCAACGTCAACCGAGGACAACGTAGGCACGTCGTATATTCGCTAAGTTTATGCATTTATGATGAAAAATTTGTAGGCTAGAAACGTGCAGTGACATTGATATCATTTTTACCGACCGCTGAGGTCTTTCATGAAATTTCTCAACGTCATACTCTTCGATCTTCTTCGATTTCCTAGAGATCGATGATTTAATCAGGACACCTATCGGGAGTCAAGTTTTTCGTGAGAATCCTTAAAAGGATGCCGTGACGATTCAATAAAATTGAGGAAGCATATCTATATATAGTACACGCGAGAGTACTTATCGTTTGTCATTAAAAGTTATACAAAAACGTTGGCTGACTCATTCTGTACGTACAGCAGCCGATTTAATTTCACATCTCGTTAATATTTAACATAATGAAACCATTAGCGTTCGACGTGACATGGAAATATCTATCCACCAGACACGATATCGATGCAATTATTCTTCCAATTAGTCGTGCGTCAGGGTAACCAGGAGTCACTGGGATAGACGTAATTCGATGATTCTCGATAACACAACACGCTATGACATAACACCGGGTGTATGAACAACCGTGATCGACACCGCACGACATTCGCGTGCGTGTCATTCGCACCCTGTGGACGAAACCTTTGAGTCTCGTTAATTATATATCACGAGACTCGGTTCAGCCGGAGGCTAAAACGTATTTATCCATAGTGATCTCTCTTCTCGAGGTTTCGACTCCTTCGACTCTCGGCGAGAGCTAGGAAAATCCATAATTTATTGCCTCGTGCGCGGACATCCCGCTGTTCTCTCAACGAACGGAGATTCATCGCGTGCCTTCTCGTGCATTACATGGGAGATAAGAAATTTTGAAATAGTTCCCTTTCAGAAGGCATACGTCCTTTTTTTTCTAGGCATAACTTTCCGACTGCTATCATGTAATTATTATTTATGCGAAACCCATTCATTTACGAATACTCCAAAGGTTTGGCTAGACCTACCGTTCGTAGGGCTACTAATTATAACACTTATAAATGATATATCGAAGTTACGTCGTTCGATAAGTATCTTCAATGGTAATAATGACTGTTAATCAAAGAAGTAGCATGGATTAACGTGCTAACTGAAAACCCTGTCATCGACACCGTCATCCTCGATAATATCATTAAGATTATCGGTGGTATTACGTTACTTACAATGCTGATTCATTCTCATTATCTTTATATTTCCGCTAAGATTCTAAACCGATCATCACGTTCGTCGAGTCATCTATCTCTTTCAGCCTTGCAACAGCCTATGCATGCACAATGTGGTTTAGGTTTCACAATAAGTAGTTTGCTGCGTTCTATGCATACACAATGTAGCTCGGACTTCATAATGAGCGAACTAACGATTACACGATTATTCTAACCCGGTTGGAAGCAGCTTCATTTTGCTCTATTTTATGTCATATTTCTAACAATTTCATCTTTGTTATAAATATTCATGCCTGAACATGCAACACCCACTTTTTTAAACATATTCTTTAGAAGCTAAAAGATGCAATCCCATTTGTCTTGGCTTTTTTTCATACTAATGGACCCTGAAAATGTCTCGAGAGCTGAGAAATCGGTTAACTTTGCTAAGCTCTCGTGCTGATATGACATTGACACGTGGATAAAGCCAACACCGATTTCTTAATGGCAAGTGTACGGCAGTGATATATTGCGATGGTCAGGGTCGATCGTTTGTGGGCTCGAGAGAGACGGTGAGGGTGAGTAGGAGAATATGAGAAGCAAGTGAGAAAGAAAGAGAGAGAGTAGGGGTCGTCCTTGCCCGCAGCTCCGAACTGGTTATGTCAAACAGCCGGGGAACGTGTTGTTGCCCTAACCTGCTTTCGACCCTGCCTTTCGACGCGTAGGCATTCGCGAGATGGCATTGGACGAGAAGAAAGTAGCAGCCTGTTTCGGCTGCCCCCTACGTGTCTCTAAATGCCAGCTTTTTTTACTAGCCTACTTCCGGCTCCTCGATCGTCCATCACCAAGCCGTATTACGTCTGCTGCCATCGTTCTGCTAACAATCATGCTTTTTGCCTTTCTTGGGGATCGATCGAGCAAGTTACCTCATGGTATATCCTTTTTTATGCTCCTCTTAGTAGTTGCATACAACCTACCACTGTGTTCGTTGTAATTGCAGTAGGGGAGACCGGGGCTAGTTGTCCCAATTTTAGGTTTTTTGTTTCTACAGATTTTTATAGCTTATATTTTCGAATTTTTTGGTGACCATCATAAAGTTCAACTTCTTAGCAATACATGGAAATTTTTCCTGATGTATGCATCATGATTTTTGCCAAAATGGTCATCACCGCCGATTTCAATGTTTAATGGCTCATTTTAAAGAAGAAAGCATGCAGAATACTATCCCGTTGTCCGTTTTTCGATATCGTTACGGAGTGTTGAAAAATAAATTTTTTAAGTGTCGGAGTTGGGTCGTTTTCAAGAGAAAAATCGCTGTATCTTTTCAACCAGCCATCCTATCGAAACGCGACTTGCATATTCATAAAGAGGAGACTTTCCTCTTTCGAACGAGTATTTGATCGGGCAAATTCGAGATACTTCGATTTTTGACAAAAATCCTGACCTATGCATCATGATTTTTGCCAAAATGGTCACCACCGCCGATTTCAATGTTTAATGGCTCATTTTAAAGATAAAATCATGCAGAACAATGTTCCGTTGTCCGTTTTTCGATATCGTTAAGCAATGATGAGAAATTAATCTTTTAAGTGTCGAAGTATGGGTCATTTTCAAGCTTTAAACTGCTGTAACTTTTTAACCAGTCATCCTATCGAAACGCGACTTGCATATTCGTAAATTAGAGACTTTAATCTTTCGAACGAGTATTTTATCGGGCAAATTCGAGATGCATCGATTTTTGACAAAAATCCTGATGTGTGAATCAAGATTTAGAAAGAAGAAAGCATGCAGAATACTGTCCCGGTGTCCGTTTTTCGATATCGTTGCGGAGTGTCGAAAAATAAATTTTTTAAGTGTCGGAGTATGGGTCGTTTTCAAGAGAAAAATCGCTGTAACTTTTTAACCAGTCATTCTATCGAAGCCACACTGCCATATTCGTAAATTAGAGACTTTCCTCTTTCGAACGAGTATTTGATCGGGCAAATTCGAGATGCATCGATTTTTGACAAAAATTCTGATGTATGCATCATGAACGAAAACCTGAATTCTGTCGAAAACTAATGATAAAAACAAACGTTAATACCTACCATATATAATTGCTCGAGATAAAATATTATCGGCACGTATATAAATCTAATTATTGCATCGCAACCGTCGCAAGTGAAAGATAGTGCAAGTACGAATAAGAGATATCGTATCAACGATGACAAGTACATCTCCAGGAAGTCGAAGATATTTATTAAACGTTCGTAATTGACACCGATCGTGAATGTTGCTGCCGATATCAGTTTAAAAAAGAAAGAAAGTAAAGATGGAAAGAGATCGACTCGTGCATTCCTCGTGCCGAATCCACGAAATCTGATGAATTTATCGAGTCTTCAGCCCCGGAGTCAATTAAAATACAAGGAACCGGTTTTATTAAGTTCGAGACCGTTAATATGGTTAATTAGATGCTATAAACTTTGAACTCGGCATTTGCATATGCTACCTTATCGTGCTTTTAATCCGTTATTTATGCACGACAAATAGGACAAACCAAATAGTCGCGGTCGGGTTGAACCACCACGATAGTATTCGCTGACGTTGTTCCACGTAATTAGCGTTACTAATTAATGGCCACATCCAGAGTAATTATACTCGACGTAACGCGTGTGATCGTGTATGTACCATCCCTCTCTCTATTTCTCTCTAAACTTCATACACATTCGTATACCTTTATTCACTTTAAAATGTACAAAGTCAACAAATTTTACAACTGTTTCTCATTCTTTTTTACAGGTGGACGTTCCTTTACAACTCCAAGGATGTTCGCCAGACTTTGCAGGCAAGCTCCCAATGGTAAGCATATTATCGACGTTCTTATGAATGATGTGACGGTACACGTAATACTTGTTAATTATAATCATATTAATGCAGAGGTTGTAATTGATACGAGGAAGCATCGCGCCGACCGGTGGCTCGTCTCGCGGTTATGAACCCCGTCGCAAACAATGGTAGACTCATGGCGATATATCACTCCTGCCTCTTCGTGAATACCTCTTACAGATCGTGCATTGTACCCTTTAACGTTACCGTGGAAGAAGAGACGGACATGATTTACACACGTACCGTTTTCCTCTTCGACTTTGCAGGGACGATTAGCTTTTTGCTAAAAAAAAAATTAGATAATTTCGATATAAAGATTGTTTAAATATCTAGCAAAGAAGATGGTTATTAGCTCGAGAGATAAGCGAAAAGACAAGTCGCAGCATCCGCTGGACCAAAAGGTAACGTGCTCGCAACCAAGTCATGTTGCACTTCCGTGTGCATACGACTGGGGGCGGCCCTTTAAGTAGTAGCCATGAACAGCTTGTTGAACACGCCTTAACCTCTGCGATCTTGACTTTGCGGCTTGTCTTAGGCCTGGCTGCTGGTTATTAATACGAATGCGTGGAATCTGCATAAGCCATCTTCTTAGTCTACCCTTAACGCTCGAGCATCCTCGACGGCATAATCGCCTAGTAAAAGAAATATTCTTCAAAGTCGAGTGATTTTTTATTCTCATAATTTCTTAGCTGTTACTTACGTCAGAAGAGGAACTCGGGTATCGATTCGTTTTATACAAAATTTTATCGCCGGTAAGCACGGAAAGGTGAAAGAGCGAAGCAACGATCGATAAAGGCAAGGTTCAGTTAAAATATCCTTTAGGAGATCTCATTTTCGTCAGGTTTTTCGTCGATACGTGCCTCGATATATCGAGGAAGCGATTATCATCGATCGAGACGACCGTTCTCGAACTTTTCGAGAGTCTTGGGGTTCGCGTGCCGAGGTCGTGGTACCAAGCAAGAGAGGCGTGGGAACGGGAAAGTCCTCCGATGCTTTTAAACTCTCAAATTAACTCCTTTTTGTTTCTCACAAGGGAAGGATTTTCGACTCTCAAATTGGCGTCGATGCGAAAACCCCTCGAGAGCTATTCACGAATTATGACTCGTCGTAACGAAGCACGGTCATCCGATGTTTCATGCGTTTTCTTCATTGTATTATTATTTTTACATGAAAATTATCGTCATAAAATATCTTAAAAGAAACTTTGCAACTCTGTACTGAAAAGAACCGTACATACGTACAGGTTTTTTGAAACTACAAAGAAATTGCAGTCGTAAATCTAATTCCTAATAACCGTAATTGTCGTCATTATCCTTACCGAGTCTGTAGAAAAAGTTGTGTCTATTAGCTTGGACAAATGATTATACTCTTTACTAATTAAGTCATCATCGCGTCTGAGAAAAAAGAAATGTCGTTACGGGTCGGTCGTACTCGCGCTAGAAAGTCGCGCGAATGCTTGACACTTAATTCAGTGCCGCGAGACATTCCGGCATTCTGCGATCCGGAATTAATGTACCAATTAATAGCTTCATCGGAGGAACTTAGCAGTTGGAAATTATGACGTTGTTCCTAAAGAAGTTTCTTGCCGTGGCATTACGAAGATGATGTTGTTGCCAGTGGTGGTGGTGTAAGAAGCCGCAGAGAACGTTTATGGACAAAGAAGGACAATCGAGCGTCTGCCCACGATGAGAGAGCGTGTAATTGTAAGGAAAATAAATTAATCGGCTTTAATGCACGGCCTTTTGAATTTTCTCCGTGAATGCCTCCGTAATGTGCTACGCTCGTTTTGCTTTATTAAACACGTTCCCCCCCTCGTTCTACGTGACTCTACTTCATCGATCGTCAATTTTCAGTCTCGAACGTTTTGCTTCATTTCGTTGAAGGAAAATAACGGAGTTTGGAGTTCCGGTAATTGTTAAAACGTATTTTTATCTCTTACCAAGGATTATCATTAACCCGAGATTATGATGCTGGAAGAGAAAGGAGAAGTCTACGTAAGGAGTGGAAGAGAGAATCACGTTGAAAGTCTTCGCGAGTCTTTAAAATCGTCGGCGCCGCTTAATTAGCATGCTAATTAGTTGTACGAACCCCACGGCGCGCGAACGACGAAGAACATCGCTTACTTTCGAAGTGATAGGACTTCGTGATCGATTTGCCAAACCTCGCGTGGCACGATCGCAAGTTCGTTTATTTTATTGCTGAGAGATTCTTCTCTCTCATGGCGCGAATCCTATCGACAAAGTAACGTTTTAATTCCAAACTGCAATTACTCTATGGAACGTAATTTTAAAAAAAATCTTTGCTATTTATATTTTTCTTTAAATATTTATCAAGTATGGTGAACATGATTTGCTACAAGTCAAGTCATAGGAAAAACACCTTCTAAAATGAACGACTCGACGTAGTTAACATTTAAATCGATGGTAAACTTTACGATAGGTAAACCGCAGGTTGGAAAAAGGAAAATCCTGGTGCGACGACGAGGTCCTCGTAAAGAAGGAAAGTCACGACGTCTTCCGCGCACGCACGATCATTAAGTCCATTAAGTCTTATCTTTCTGCGAGGGAGACGCCACTTAAATACGTGCTTTAGCGCTATGAACGGTGCGAATGAGACGGCTCGATTCGTGTATACCTAGCAAAGATTAACATATGAAACACTTTCACGTGAAAAAGCGAACTATTAAGGGGTTGTGTAATGAATATGCAACGGAGCTCATCGATCAGCTGGAGTTGCATTGAAATTACAGTAGTAATCACTCGAAATTACAACATTACCTACTTATACTAATATTAGCATTGGTAAATAAAGAGCCATGATTAATAGGACTGTCATTTTTTCGAACATAGTCCAGGAAAGGAAGAGGTTTCAGAAAGTCTAACATGTGAACTCGAGCTTAGCGCGTTGTCGCGTGGCCCGAACAAAGAGCTCTCTCTTTCTTTTTTCTCTTTGCCTGGGTCACGAACTTCTCTCGAACAGGTTCGAATCTCGAAGGGAAGGTAGAAATCCGCAAGGGCGATGGCGTAGCTTCGGCACGGCGGGTCGCCTTGCCAGCCGGGCGAGACAAAACATTGTCCGCCCAGCGGGACACGATGTTCAAGGAGATGGGAATGGCCGTAGGATAAGGTGTGTGCTTCAAATTGATTTGTTGTAAGTGATACACCACCCTCCGCGAACGAATGGCACAATAATTGGCTACATAAACAATGAGCGATGAAACAATTTCTCATGTCCGCTCGTTTATATGCGGAAACTCTCTCCTTACACGATCTTCTTCCCGTCCCTATCTTGTCTTGGGCTTCTCTACACGAATCGCGATTACGCGAGCGATATCGAATCGTTTCTACTAAAGTAGCGATTGCCCGCACGCGAGGAAACGATGTTCTCTGACTCAATCAACTTGGATCATCTTCCTGATGGAAATCGAATCATCAAATTGATCGTTTCGACTAGGACGTAATCTTGTGGTACAATATATTCTTCAAAAACGATCTGATAGCTTCGGGAAATAATCAAAGACGAAGATGCTGTATTAATAAATCGACAACTCCAACGATTGTTGGTATTACCAACGGAATCGACATTACGAGTTTTACTTATAGTCCAAAGTTCTATTTATCCTGGTTGTAAAAATTGTATAATTGCAGTTAAATCGTAGTGAAATTGTAGTCAGGATCTGGGTAATAAATCCATCAAGCCGAGTAATATACTTGGTTCAATTTCAAATCTCGGTCCTGGCGCAGATTAACAACGCATTGTACCGTCGAGTGAGCCTGCTGTCAGTACCGAAACCAGGTGTAGAGCGAAATTGCGTGGCCAGCCGGTGGTATCTCGAATCTCGCAATTACTTTTCGTACACGGGGTCCCGATCTCTGAAGGGGTTCTTTTAAAAAATACGCGATACGGAACAGAGATTTTCGGACGCGTGTAATCTCGTGGAGCGTGAAATGTGTACTCGAAGTTCATCTTTTTGGATCTTGTAAAAATCGAATTTTATTAAAATTACCTTTTTTGGCTTATCATGGATCTGGAATACCTCGGTTGAAAGAAAATTTTGCGAGAAAAATTTAATCGAGTTTTTTCATTTTCTATTGCCCAGTGAACAGTTTTTGTGGGCCACTGATCGTGCGAGAAGTATACCGGCTGTTCACCGAGCCAGCCACCACAATGAACATGTATCAAATTTATGGTGTACGGTTGAGGTACCGCGTGGTTCCGCCCACTCACACTCGCGCCCGTGATTTATGTCTCTCGTAAAGCAGACTCTCGAGGCACCGGGGTCTCGAGAGAGAGAGTTCAAAAAATTATTTCGTATTTCCTCCCTGCGAAATCCACCTCGGCACGCCGGAGGTTCCGTCGTTCCAGTTTACCGAAACGACCGATGACAAGCTAATTTTTACGACTTCGTTGATACCCCTTGCGAAATATTGATCTTCTTGGATCGAATACACGCGTTCGCGAGCCATTCATCACGTAAAATCATTTTTAGCAATGATGTTAACACTTTTCTACCAGCATATGAAACTTGTTTAGAAATTTCAATTTAGTTGAGATTGGAAGAGTCAATTAATAACGCGAGGGAAAGGAAATTTTAACGATTCAAAGTGAAAACGAAAGCCGAGGAATACTGTTTACGTAATCGAAATGCATTAAGTTGGAAAGTTCGCAGGGTTTCACGATGGGAACTTGGCTTTCCCATCGGCGAAAGCATTTTCGTTTGACCCTCGTCGAGGCGGCTTTCGCACGCAACCCAACGTCGAGTTACGGCCGTTCAACGATCGCCGGTCTTTTATGTCGAAAATATGATTTACTGCTTTTCGTCGGGCCATTATTAGAAGAATGCTCGCGCCTCTATTGGCTGGTTAAACAATGCACGTTCGACCGGTTCATTTCACACGCGTTACATCGTGTCACTCTATAAGACGATAATTGATCGAGTAAGTAATTAGTAAGTTGACGAGTATACTTATGTAATTTATTTATCGCAATCTTACGAGGTGCAACAAGAAGTTCACTTTTTCATGCTTCCTCGATGCCCTTTCGTGCTCGATCGTAAAATGTACAGTAATTTTTCTCAACCATACAAGATGATACTCGGCCTCTCTTGTTCGGATATTATCGGAGTGCGATTTCTCTCTCTCTCGTAGGAACTCACGGCACTTTTCAACATAAATTTCCGTATCCCGTATGAAACACGACGCTCTTAAGAACATTGGTCGAGCCGTCGCACAGTGGTTCAAGTTGTAATGAAACCCGGAAAAAATTCAATAACTTCCAAAGTACATAAGATATTTCGACAATTTTTTTTTTAGCTTATTCGTAATTTACTATTACATAATACGGCGAACTATCATTAAAAGTCAAATATGTATGTTTATGTATAATTCATGTTATCTAGAATTTTGAACTTTATTAAAAAATTTTCTTACCACAGCCTTATAGATCTTTACATGTCATGTAAGTTTACATTTAAATTTTTTTCTGCTTTTTTTTTTTATTAAAAGTTACAAGAAAAAATGTTCTCGAGCTACACATTTGTAGAGATATAAAGTTAGCTACAAGCTCTCATACATATCATTGTATACACCATACCTCTGTCTATAAAAGCCATAAGTTTCAGCTGCATCTTCATGCAACCTTGGCTGTAATCGGACTTAGAATGTGGCAGTCGGAGACCGCTGTTATGATTGCGCGCACGTAAATATTCAATAACTTCCAAGATACATCACATATTTTGATAAATCTTTTTTTGTCTTATTCGTAATTTGCTATTACATAATGTATTAGAATATCATTAAAGTGTTGCCACTACAAATGAGTAAAATAGAATAAAAAAACACTAGTAGGTCAGGTTATTGATACCGTATAACATATTTCTAAGTGTTGTGATAAAATAATAACACATACACCCTGCATATTTTTCGCAAACCCTGCTCTTACTTCGGAGATAACAGGTTTCAACGAAGATTTGATCCGTCGATTTGCCGTTATATTAGAAGTTATAATGTGCAAAGAAATTATAGATGAAACCGAGTTTAAAAAACATGCATGGGTGACGGCAAACAAATTATAGAAAATTGCACTTTTTCTCGTGGGTCCCTGTCAGAAGGGGCTCAAGAATGCGGGAACAAAGATTCTAAACGCTATCGTTGCCTGCATTCAAGGAAATGCAGCAGAATTGCTACGAACGAAGATGTGTTCCATATGATCCTGTTGTCTTCAGATCCACTAATCACAAATTTAAGGCCAAAACAGCAAAAGAAAATAATTCCTGTAAACGAAGAAGCAAAAGAATTAATAATTTAAGGTATATGAACTTTTTACAAAAATTTTTTATTTTTATATAAGGTCTCAATTGAGGCCGCTTAACGATATTTCTAGGTGTATGTGTTATTATTTTATCACAACACTTAGAAATATGTCATACGGTATCAATAACCTGACCTACTAGTGTTTTTTTATTCTATTTTACTCATTTGTAGTGGCAACACTTTAATGATATTCTAATACATTATGTAATAGCAAATTACGAATAAGACAAAAAAAGATTTATCAAAATATGTGATGTATCTTGGAAGTTATTGAATATTTACGTGCGCGCAATCATAACAGCGGCCTCCGACTGCCACATTCTAAGTCCGATTACAGCCAAGGTTGCACGAAGATGCAGCTGAAACTTATGGCTTTTATAGACAGAGGTATGGTGTATACAATGATATGTATGAGAGCTTGTAGCTACGTGTAGCTAACTTTATATCTCTACAAATGTGTAGCTCGAGAACATTTTTTCTTGTAACTTTTGATTAATTTTTTACATAAGCATACAGTCGATAAATACGGCATATATGGACATTGTAGGGAAGAATAAGCCTTGAATTTACAAATAAAAAATAAAAATGGTTGAAAAAGTACTCATATAAGATGTAATGGTACATTTTCTTACTGCTTATAAATCTCCACTTTTCGGCAAGAATAAATTGCACAAGTTTAAGCTCGTTTATTGACATGTATACAATGTTTGGATAAAAAATGAATACAGCATAATAAGCAGTGGACATTAGACAACATATAAATGATATATTCGGTTCCAAATAATACATCTGAAATTTTTAATTTTTTCCGCCTATAAACCACAGTGCGTCGTCCGTAGAGATACGGTAACTTGATTTATTAGGAATATGTGAGCCGGTAAAAGTATAGTCGGTAACTTCTTGGAATAATTTCAATCTATCGGATTGATTAACATCCCATTTTCTTAACCATACTTTCTACCAATTTTTTTATAATCCATGTTCATGATAGGTCAGTGTTTTTCATTATTCACTTATAGCCTACCGTGTTTCTGCCGTTATTATGTGGCGAGTGGTAATGGACGGCAATGGACGGACACGTCGGTGTTTAGCTGACTGGAAAATTGAATGTCATAGAAAAAAAAGAGCAGCATCATCGATGACCGAGCAACGATAATGCTCGTTAAATCGATTGAATCTTTCGTAGCCATCTCGATGCCGCCTCGATCAAATTGTCGACGTCGTACAATGCCTCGTGAGATTTTGTAACGATCGCAGACTCATCGTCCGTGCGTTCGCCTCTCTTGTCAAGTTTGACGCGTGAATACTGGCCCATTAGCATAATATATAATACAGGGTCACCACGATATGCAGGTTAATCGAAATTTGTTAATTCTAAACTTTCTTAGTTCTAGAACTAAGAATACCGAAGAACATCGATTATAAATATTTGATATCTTTATATAACTTATCAAAATGATTAATAATTAAGAAAATACGTTAAATATTTGTACGATAATATCAGAAACGAACAATAGCATCCAAGATCGGTATTCCTTTTCGGAGTATCGATTTATCGAAAGATTTTCGAAGATCGTATCGACGGGGATAGGGTCGAAGAGGGTGGAGGGATAGATTGACCCATGACCCGAGAGTTATGACGCGAGTTTGATTCCTGAAATACTCGCTCGCACCCTGTAATCTCGAAGCGAGTCAGGACCCCATTCCCCCTTCGACCACGCCATAGTAGATATCTATAATTTAAATCTCGCTCGGGCATAAGTGGCAGGAAATCATTGTAATTAATATGGCGTACATCGCAGAGGCGCGCGCGTGCACATTTATACGTACGACTGCGTACGTAGGTAGGTAGATACACACGAGAAATACAACGAATGAAAACTTCGGCATTGGATGATCGTTACGTGGTAAGTTAAGAGGATCAAAAGAACGAGTACGAAGACTTTTCTTCTTGGTCTCTTCGCAAAATCGGCTTACACGATTTACTTTAAGAGCCGATGCCGTAACAAGAGACTTCGTGCGAAATGAAATATCCTTTTGGATAAGTATTTTAATACCTGCTCTTATCGGACTACAAGACCGACGACGAACAGTAACACGTAGAAATTTTAATTATATTGTACAACAAAGTAAACAGCGATACGGTGTAATTCATTTCAACGAAGTCAAAGATTCTAAGAAATCGTATCGTACAATTTGTTTTGCGATCATCGAAGTTTACTTCGTTTATCTTCAATAACGAGCATCAGTCGGTTTAGTTCTTTGCACTAGCTCGCATTTCTTACCTTTTTTCTTAACCCCAGTGGTAACGGCTACATTCTTACGTTTTTTCGATGGAAAGACAGTGTCTTTAATAGCGGAGTAGATGGATTCCGCGTGCAAGGTAAATCTTTAAAACACGTCGTACATAAAGAGAGTAACCTCGGAGGAATCTATAAATACTATCCCTGCGGTCCTCCTGCGGCAACCAATCCAAGACGATTTCTAAGTTTTTCGCTAGGGAGGATAGAAAACTTTATAAGATCGTACTTTTACAGCGGAATGCGAGTTCTTAGGCTAGTTTCATTAAATTAACGATCTACGGGATTGCCTACCCGGGCTACTTGTTGCACTTGGCTTAGGAAACTTAGCGGGATAGGAGAAACGGATTCCTATCGCCAATTAAGTCTCACCGGTTTCCTTACACCGATTCTACACGTCACCCGATAGATTATTAAGACATCTTCGTACGGAAATGATTGATTCCACGAATCATTCTTTTTCCCCTTTCATCGCTACACTCGTTATCTCGGATACTAATAACGCGAGCTTGATAAAACATCAATTATTCTTATAAATTATATCAATTATTACTGTTGTTATTATAAAAGCGAGTATAAAATATCAATTACGGATGTATCAATCTTTTCCTCCAAGTCTTTTTTACCGTTCTTTCACGTGCCAAAATACCAGGGCGCCTTGGGCTCTCGAGGGTGGACTTAATAAACCGAGTGGACCACACGCGTTTCGACTTCGTGAACCTGTCCAAAGAGACAATTTGACTGACATTTATAGTAAAAGGTGGAAGATTGAAATTTCACGTGGTCTAGCTCTATATCGTGCCACAAAAGTGTTATTTAATTGCAATCGTATTATGACAGTTTCCTTGGGAATAACTCGTTCGTTCGATACTATAGACCATCTTTCGTTTTCTTATTACAAAATTAGGTTTCTTATTACAAGTAGGCTGGGGGATTGAGAAGCAAGTAATAAAAAAAAAGAGAAGAAGATAAAGAGAATTGGATCAGCTAACGTATCCTCACCGATTTCTGGTCCTCGTCCTTTCGCGAATGAGCCTCCTCGAAGAGGCTTCGAAGGTTTATGCGTGCCTGTTTACCACCCGGTAAATGTTATGCTCGAGTCATAACGTATATCTTGGAGGGCCCCGAGTCCCGTACGGGACGACCATTAGCCGCATTCAATCACCATTACACGCTCGCGCGCTTTCTGCGCCTGCTTGCCCCTTAAATCCTTGCCCGCGCCGACAAAAATATCGTTGAGCGAGCGAGCCAGCTAGTGGACGATGAAGAAGACGATGCTTCGATGCTAACCACACGCGCTATGCTCCTTTGTCCTACGTGAGAAACGAAAGCTCACTCGAGATTCTTCGAAGATTCCAGTGGATTCTTTGAGAAACTTTGATTAATGTATTCTTTGATAAATTGCAATGCGTTGTTTTTTTTTAAATGTAAATAATTATCCAAATATTTGTTACACAAAGTCTTGTATCAACTACATAGTGGGGTATCTGGTCCCAGAGGCTTCTGGACCATACTATATTTATTCTTTGAAGTTTGTACGAATTGTAAGTATTACTACGACTACCAACCAACGTTCGTTGATTTATTTAATGGTTAATGTAAAATAATGGACCAGATACCCCAATATGCAACAAACTTTGAGAAATGATATTCTACGAAAATTGTACCTGCGTAATTGGCCCTTCTCTTCGAGCTGCCGACCTCTCGAGCGACGATTTAATTCGCGATCGATTTGTTCAGGGTAAGCAAAGATGAGATGTAGACTCTCGACGTAAGAAAGAAGAGTGCCTGCCGGTGTACACCAATGGACCATCGTGGAAGTATTTCGGACGGGTGGGCCCGCCGGATTCCCGAGCTTCTTTCTCGGAGAAGCCCTCGGGCCCTCCGTGGTTCCCAGGAGTGTCAGAGGTCGCAAGGCCCTCCTCCACCTTATTCCCTTCCCCCACTACTCGAAGCAGCCCTTCCTACCACTCTCACGAACGTCCGACGCAAGAGGCGCGATTCTTTGCCGTTCCACCGAAATATTATTTATTTATTTTTTTCTTTCTTAACAGGTACATAAGTCTCTTGAACATCTTTCTTCCTCGTGTTTGGGATATTTCAATAATTGCCATGCAATTATTATTTTGCGAAGTATGTAATTTTTCGATCGTTGAACTTCCTATATTTACTTCTCGGGTGCAGTCGAACGTATAATTTACAATTTAATGTCTACAAAAATTATAAATATATAATAAACTTAACTATCTCGACCTAAATACAAGTAGGTCTATTACAGATACGTGAGGTATCAGGCATATTATTGTTATATAAAGTATCTCGAGGTTATTGCGTAAGGGATTGGCGGATAAATTACGGATCGACCTTTGACACGAGTGGATAATGGTGGAAAAGGGAGAAAGATCGGAGCTTGGAAAGTATACGGACGGCCGGCGGTCGGCCCTTCTTCCTCCTCCTTCTTTTCTTCTTCGCATACACACGTCTCTCTCTCGTCTCGATACCCAAGAGTTAGGAGGCGCAGTTATTACGATTGGCCGGGTCGTTTTCGCGGGAAGCATGGACCAATCGAAGCAACGCGAAGGATCCTGCCTCTTCTCTTTCTCTTCTCCTCTTATTCTCTCTCTCTCTTACTCTCATTCCCTCGTCTCTCCTAGAGTACTCGCTTCGAACGAGCATGCTCCCGCCTTTAGTCTAGTCAGAGCTGCACCTGTGAGATAACCTGTAGTACACCTGTACCATCCCTCGGACGTGAACAGCACACGGACTAATCGCTCCACCGGCTGTTCGAAAAAACGACAAAGATGTTGTACGAATAAAACGAGGGAGAAAAAGAGAGGGAGAAGTTTGAGTTTATATTTCGATCGTGTGGTATTCATGATCGGTTGCTTTCAAGAACCAGTACCCGATCGACCGGATTAAAATTGCACGTGATCGTGAGATTCATCTTGCAAGTTTTATTTAGAGACAGAAATACAAGAGTGATTGGATTCGTTATTTAAAAAAAAATTATTATTAAAGAGATATTCTGGTTTCATTTCTAGAGTGTGTCTGTGCGTGTCTAACGACATATCGAGTGGAACGATAAGCCAGTGATGTCGTTTGATAAATATGACTCGTAGCGAAATTTTGAAGGGTGGTCGAATGTGCTTTCCAGTCATAACTACGTGATTCATTAATCAAGTGCTAACGGTGATTATCCGCTAAATGTTAATGAGTTTCCGAGAGATGGTTGCGTGTGCTCGCTCGTATCATTGATCATCGCTCGGAAGAACTAGAAGCTCCGTTGCCCAGGTAAGGTTCTTTTTTGTGATAGAACTTGATTTAGATGTTATTCGTGAAACGAGTCGAGGGATCGACTCTCGCTCGGGCTTCATTTCTGTTTTGAATGATATCGAAACGAGTTTCTTTGGCATCTTGATGGTTCGTCATTATTTTTTTATTTGAGAAGATTACACCGATCGTCGCTAGCACGGATGATTGATTAAATCCTATGTAACGTTGAAAAAAAAACGATGTGTTACTGAACAAAGTTCATACACCCTTTCGAAGACAAAGGAAATGCTGAGAGGGAAGCTTTATAGGTGGTTGAATGATGGACACACCGCACAGTAGCACGTGGAGGTTTGCACGTGCGTGCAAAGCCCACTGCCGTCCGGTGGTCTCGCGCACACGCGCGCTTAGTACGGTCTCCCTTTAGCACCCCGCGAAACGACAGGAAGTTCGAGCTCCGTGCGCTCGTAACTCTCCTACAGAACCCATGTCAAATTGGCGTCCATTATGTTTTATGGCAGCGCGAAATGCGCCAGCGCGCGTGAGCGTAAGATGTCTACCCCTTCCCACAAAAGTTATCGAAAAAGAGAGGAAACAAAAATGAAATTTTTACATATTTTTTATTGCTTCGACAAATTTTTATTTTTTACTATCGAAAGTGTAATACTCTCGCCTCGTACCGCTTGGTCCAAGCCAGCGTTTCCTAAAAATTCCTCAAAGCGAAATTTTGGGGTCGTGGAAATTTAATTCAGATACATGAATTTAACCCTCTAAATACCGAATGAAACATCTGACACAAAATACGAGGGAGAGAGGTTCCTCGAGGACCCCACTCCTCTATTCCTAAATTTTTGTTAATAAGTGCGATAAATGAGTGCATTGAATAAAAGAAAAACAAGTTCAATAAATTCTAAGACATTTTTAAATTTCTTTAAATAATTTTCCGTTATAGAAACAAGAGTGTTAAAGAAACATTCATTATCTTAAAGTTAATATATTACATTTAGTTATAAAAAAATCTTGATGATAAAAAAGACTCACAAACGAATAAAATTTAAGAAACACTAGTTTAGACAATCGATACATTTTCTCGTCGCAATTCTCGCGTTGCCACGCATATCTCATTTTTTGCAAGCATCGTACGCCTTCCCCGTGAGAGACCCCATGGCATTCCGCGAAGCGAGTAAACGAGTAAATTTGTAGGTAGAATGCGCGCCTCCTATACACGATCGAATCCCATAAGTCACGAACTCGAATACTGTGTTTAACCCGCGAGAGCCCATCTTCGTCCATTATACTTCTTGTTCGGATGCGATGAGCATCGCGGTATCTTAAATATTTCGCCAACACTCACGCCCTTTTTATTCTTTTTCTTCACCCACTCTCCCTTGCTCGATATTATCCCCCTACCATTATTTTGTCCACATTGACGAATTTGTTCGATCGAACATTTCGTTCGGTAATCTCGTTCGATTTTAATCCCGATTTAATGCCCACTTATCGATTCATGATCCTTCAAGTTCATATTTTATACTTTCTGCTTTATAAATCTCGATACTTATACACAATTGCGATATCGTGTCTACCGAAGTATATATGTTACAGGAATAATTATTATTACGCTTTATTAGGTGCCTTAACTCGATCCTAATTTGTAATCCCATGTAATAACGATCTTATCGGTTATCTCTCGTTGCCCTTAAGCCACTTAACTCCCAGATCTCGAATTACAAAAATCGTTGACTAATAAACGAATAAATAGGGATGATTGAGTCTTGGCAATGAACTTATTACTTATCTTTAAGATACATAAGGATCTATAATAGAACGGATAATTAACTTGGTAGCAAGAGTCGCGTTGCTATCGATCCTTCTTCACGTGAAGAAGCGCAAAAGGCATCGGACGATAAACGTATTAATCTCTTCTACCCGGATCGATAGATCAAAGAACCGATTTTCCATGTGCAACTCTCGAGATCTCCTTTGGCTAACGCATCGATCATCTTTTTGATACCGCTTTTTTCAAAACTAGTTACTCCCGGCTTACCGGGTCGAAATTAATAACCGAGCCAATCGAGCAAGATTCTGATGCCGCACAGGAAATCCTGTCTCCGTAAGAGGAGACGAACACGATGTAGGATTATAGCTGTATGGTGAAAAGAGATGAAGATGGCGAAAGAGAGAAGGAGCAAGGGAATGATCAGCCAAGGTAAGAAGCGGTAGCGACGAGTTTTTTTTTTTGGGGCCGCGCTTCGATCGGCGTGTGGATGTTAAACAGCTGCCACCAAGTATGAACGATAGTGACGATTCTAATTAAGTACGGCCCGATTGAGTCCGCTCGTATTAATTAACGTCACCGTTCGGGCACGCGCCAGTTTCGACACTTCGGGACTGATTTCTTCTTGTAAAAGAGACATCATGCGTGTTAAAAGAGATCCAACGAGGGATTTACATGTAATAATCTAGAAATAATTCATTTGAAACAGCTTAAATGACAGTTTCATCAAAGACCTTCCTTTTTGGTTCATGTTACAGGAGATTTAAAAAGGCGGCACTCGTGGAACAGCGAGGCAGATTATCAACCAGTTGAAACGGGAGCTGAAACCGTTTCGGGAGAGGACCAGGTCGTCTCACCGCCTGAAAACGACGATAGGATATCGTACAAGGTATAAAGCCACAAATACGTATCTACGTAAATTGGGGTTTACGATCGATCGATGAAAAGGCTTTATCGACGAACAATGGGGTGAGAGTTTGGTGGCAGAGAGCAAAGGGCACAAATTACATTTTGCGTGTATGAACCGATCGTTTCGGTGAAGAAGAACCATGTATAACGGCCACGACGCAACGGTGCATTTCCTTTTACTACTGTAGCCAGACACAAACGTGGACCGTAAAACCTGAACGCAGCCGCGTTTTAACGACGACCGCCACCGCGGCAGAAATCATGCTCGTCGTTCCAGCCAGTTGACCGGGAACGATCACGAAACATTTTCACTTCCATTGGTACCTTTACTAAAAACACATGGAATTGAAGCTTCAGTTCGTATATTTTTATTAGGGTTGCAAATTTAGACAAGAACAGATTCGCTATTACACTCAATCAGTCTCTCGGAACAAAGAGAATTAATTTCTCGAACCCTCTGCAAGATTTTCTAGGAACTCAGAATGCACCAACGATTACGAACACCGTGTTCTCTTCCAAGGAGTTATTTCAAGGATAATACCAAGAGGCTACCCTTATTTCTCCTTGCTCTAGCTCAGACGTACCTACGCACGTAAGTCACGAGTAAAAGCTATGCAAGCCAAAGAAAATTGTCGAAAGAAACTCAGGAATATTCCACTCGGGGATATTTTTAGTCGACGTAACGAGCGCGTGCGTTGCCCATTTATGTTGCTCGTTCCTCTTTCTCATCCTCCCTACGCTTTCCTCTTCTCCTACACTCGTCTCTCTTGCTTATGATACCTCGAGTTTGAACTATCAAGAATTGCGTTCATAGTTTCTCGGGATCTTGCCTCCCAACTTGCGTACGTAATTCGACGAAACGCGCGTTACTTGCATTTTCCCAGGTTACGACACTGATAAATTGTGATCATTGAGAATTATGATGGTTAATCTCGAAGATGAGATACATGTACCAGGAGTACAAATTTTGCGTCCAGGAAGTTCGTTATATCAGTTTGTTTTATCTAACTTATATTGGCAGGAGCTGGTATTAGCAGACGATTTAAATAATATAGATGGGAATTGATAAGCCTGGATAGACTTTATTACCAGTTCCTAAACCATAATATCGTCTCATATCTAACGGGGTACGTCATCGAACACGAGTAACGAGCATATTGTAACGGTTTAAACTCGTATACCAGCGTTTATGCAAGATGAAGGATGCGAGAAGCTGTAAATTTATAAATAAAAGAGCGTTTATGAAGTAATTAGGCGCGCGGTAATTCGCGGATCTTTGGAATATTCATTTCGTTACATTCTATGCCTCTCTGTTTCTCTGTACTTCCCTTTTTCCATATACCTTTTTACCTTTCTCTCTTTCCTTTGTCTTTCTTTCTCTCTTTCTCGGATTGTAAATCAAATTCGTGCGACCGGGCTTACGATCGCTAATTGCTGGATGAGCTCGCCCGCGCGCAGATTTTATGGCACCGGAAAATCAGTCTCGGTTGTACCGTTAAGTTTATGCGACTCGCCTAAGCGCACGCGCGCGCACACATATACGAGAAAGAACATAAACGCGTAAACGGAGGGTAATAATCCTTCGTCTCGTGAAAAGAGACTCACGGATGCTTTACGAGCTTGCGAATGATCCTTGCGATCGTATTTTCTCTCCATCTTGGTCCATCTTTTTTATACCTGAGTTACCATAGTACCCTTTGTTTACCGTATTAGAAAAATCATAATTTTTATTCGATCGAAATTGTGCAAGAAAATTGAATTTCTTCCTTTCGATCTGTGCAAAGAAATTTCCATTTTTCTCCAACACAAATTGCCCACGAAGATTTGCAAGATTTTTTTCCATACTCGAGTGGAAGGTAACCATAAAACCTTCAAGCTTTCGGATAGAGAACGAAAGGGTATAATTCTTCGCGTAGGGAATCACTTCGAAGGGTCGAAGTGGAGTTAAACGTTCGGGGAAAAAGATTTACGGATCACGACTCACGAATGGGGGGGAATAAAATTGCGGTGACGTTCAACCTTTAATCCGATCAGTAGAGTTAACTCGGTCAATGGTGTAATTTAAGCATGAGTGGAATTACGATCTCTCTCTTGTGTAAATTTGTGGGAAATTGCAATGTTTTTTAGAAACAAATAAACGTATGTAATTATCGATCAATAATCTTTTGACATTTTATGAGATAATAATGCGATTTCTCTTTTTCTTTTATTTTCACCATTCACGTTGGATACGAGAGAGAAAATTGTCGATGATGAGGGACGAAGAATAACGAGGACATTAAAATTGATATCGTTGGATCGAAAAGCCCTGGAGCTTCTTCTCGAGCGCATTTCAATAACGGGGATGAACGAGATCCTTTTCCGTATGATTCATACTATCCTCCATTATGATGCATTAGCACGAAGTTATTACGAATGCCTCGTGACAGTCATTGATGGCCAGCTCGACGGGAGCGCAGTAGGCCGAATATAAAGGAGTCGAGCGTTCGACTCATCAGCGAATTCGTATCTTCGCGATGGCGAAAGTTCTTCTCCGGTCATTACAGCCGCAACTTGTCATAACGCTTTTAACAAAGTATATCGAAGACGATAAAGACTTGGCAGGTTCTTTGGACAATGTTTATACCAGAGGGCATCGATCAACGCGAACGTGATGCGTGAATGGTAGATAGTGTAGTGGGATCAGAAAAGAAATTGCAATTTATCGTTGTGTTCGTGTTATTGTGATATGAACAATGGTGGTATAGAAATTGTTTGGAGGTGTTTTGATTCGAGTGATGCATGTCGATGCACAAATTGATAACCCACGTCGATGTACAATGTTTTATCACAAAATTTGTGAAGAAAAAAAACTCGAATCGAAATTTTAACTTCGATTTGACCATACAAAATGCTCTAAACTCCAATTTGACCCTACACAAATCTCTAAACTTCGCCACATATTTTCCTTATTCCATATAAGCTTCATTTTTTATCTCAAACTTTTAACAGAGCATTGTGTAGGGTCAAATCGCAATTAAAATTTCGACACGAAATCGGATCTACGAAGCCCCTAGAGTAATACATAAACGAGAAACACGATTTTCCAGATAGCAGAGTCATAGCGTGCACGTTCGTAGATCCTCGAAGTGGGAAAAAGCGGACGAAAGACCCTTAACCCCCCTTCGAGTTTCACGTTCCACGGAAATTGATACGCGCGTACGAACGCGCCGAGATAAGATCGGTCAGCCTTGAGCGAGAAGCTAAACTAATGCCTCGTGCACAGTGGCGCGCGAGATAGATATCTTGAGAATTTCATTAGCATGATCCGAGCTTGCCAGCCTCCTCTTCGTAAACCTTTTCTATCTCTCTCTCTTTCTCTTTCACTCGAACACACTCTCTTCCTTTTTCTCGCGCCTATCTCTTCCACCAGCGTCTTTTTAACTTGTCACCCGAGGCTCCCTCGCGTGCTTACACCATCCTTGCTCTTCGCACTTTTTTAACCACCACTCTAATAGCTTATTTAACTTATTTGCATTACGTAAGGTATCTCGAAGCTTGATAGAACAAAATAATCACATGTATTAAATTTATCGTTACAATTTATAATAGATTTAATATAACGTACACGCGTGATATAATTTAACAATATACGTTTAGACATGAAATTAAGTGAAGAAACATTTATGGAATAGGGACAAATGAATTTCAAATGAAAATTGTGCAAGTAGCTTCATCGTGAAATTGAACTCACCGGATCTTCCGTGGGTGAATCTTTCAACACCGTTCCATCCTTATTACATACGGCAATATCATAAACTATTCCGCTCGTAGGGTGCTCAAAGCGATCCTATGAATTATTGCGCCATTAGCGTATGTAATCGTATCCCCAGGAAAATTATACAGCAATTTGTCTGAAGTTGATCGAATGTGTCGAGGAATTTTCTCTCTCTCTCTCTCCCTCTCCTTTTTTTTACTCTTTCTCTCCTTCTATCCTAGCAAGGCAAAAGCATGTGGAAAACGCCCGAAGAAATTCGAAGCTATAAATATATAAATGAAGAAAAATGCCGGAAGAACGTAGGGTAGGCGCGAAGCGGATTAAAACATTATTCCACCCACGTCGGTTCTTTTATATCGATATTCCGTAATTACAGGTTCAATACATAAATCTAACTTTTATGAGAAATGGTACGACGTTCTCACACCACCTTACAAAACAACTTTTATGAACGCACCTGTGCGATCCGAATGACACCGGACGTGAGTCGTAATTATTTGCGATATATATCATTCACGATCTATAGATCGAACAGGTTTCATGTAAAAATTCATATTAAAATGTTACTACACTGTAACACGATTGTATCTTGATCTTAAAATTGTAAAATTGCATAACTGTCCTTGTTAATGGTATGTCCCACTGACCTGGAAAAAAAGTAGCCCGATAAATTGAATTTTATTGAAAGTAATTTCCGAAGGTGACCGAATTTTTTTCGGCCAAACAATTTCGAGGACACTGGAAAGAAATCACGAGAAAAGTTTACGAGTCGTTCGGTAGCCTTTCGTAAATTTCACTTCGCTCACAGTGGTTATATTTATGCAAGACAAAAATCGTGAATTTTTTGCTTTAAAGCAAAAGACGAAATAAATTTGCACACGCGATATTATTCAATCGTGGTGTTAATTGAAGTTAACTCGTTAAACGTATTAATAACACATAGGTATGGTATCTCACGCGTGACACGACTCGGGAGTCTCTAGTTTTCTCGTCGCTATTTATCGCGAGAATTTATTCCATTGGCCACCGTGAATCCGTGATCACGGAAGTGCAATTTACTCTACCAAACGATTTCTATCGGAGACCGAGTGAGCGCGCTATCCGAGAATTCCAGTGCACAAGTTTAACACGCACGGGGACTCGGAGAGAAAATCGTTTCCTAGCGTTTTTCTTTCCAACGAGAGAGGAGAACGATAATGTTACATGTATAACGGCCTCTTCGGGATGCTGTGGTACTTCGATAGACTCGAAGGAATTGCAAGAAATGGATGCTGGAATGAATTTTTTTTTTTTAATTTTACGATTGCGTCGCGTCTCTTTAGTAAATGATTTTTTCTAAGATAACATTTTTTTTTCGTGCTCATTGATATTATCTCTGTACCATAATTTCATAATTTGATTAAAACATTTATCGAACAATCGTGTATACGCAACGAGTATATTTCGGTTCATCTTCAGTAGAGTATACCGATAATGGCCAGACCCATTACCGATACCCGTCAGACGAGATTATCGTTCGTTCCCTCCGGCAAAGTTCCGATTCCATGGAAAGTCTATTGACTCGAACGATGGATAGTGGTAGTCGATAGTTGACATTTATAAAAAATAATGAGACAGCACGATAGTTTATAAATTTTCATTACTTCACGATATATGTTCACGCACTGGTATATAAATTTCTTTGAGATCCACACGAGAGAGTACAAAGTATCCTTTATGTTGTCCAATAATTTTATCGACGTAACACGAAAACGTCGTGCTTGAAAATTCTCTGAAATTGACGATGTATAGAAATATACGTGAAATACGAAATGCATTTTTTGTCGTGACACCGATTTCCTTTTTAACAAAAGAAAAGGAGTTGTTAAGTTCGACTATGTCTTTAGATTTGAAAAGGAATAAAAATACGAGGATAATCGATGTATATAACCACTCATTAGTAAGAAGCGAAAGAAATGTCTCTCTTTTCTCGGAGAAACGTCGAACTTCGCTTGGTCCTTCGTACAAGACATAATGATCCCATCGAGTCGAGAATGGGGGTCCGTGTAGTAATCTTATGAGATTTCGTGCACCCCGAAAACATGCGATCGCGCGCACGTTGCACCGCGACTTTTTCCCACCCTGTCATCATCGCGATAAGCGAAAAACTTTCAAGAATGATTGCCATTCTTCTTCTCTTTCTCGTGCAAAGATATTTTCTATACTTCTTGCACGAATCCGTAGATTTAATTATTCCAGGAAAAATATCTTCCATTTCGTTCGTGGAAGTGATTATGGAAACAACATCATTTCATCTCACTTTCTCGATACTACGAAACGACAAAAGATTAGATTATAATAAATATAAATCTGTATTAAAAATTGTATAAAATAATAAATATAAAATTGTATATAAACATAAATCTGTTTCCAGTAGAGGTATTCCATTATTGTGACCAGGGTTAATTGAAATGAACCTATTAACCCATTCGAGACGAATTACACACCGTATGTATAATGCATTTCTTAGCCCAACAAACACATTACATACACGGTGTGTAATAAAATTGAATCTACAAAATAATTCTTCGTCTGAAATAGGTTAAATAAATAAAATTATAATTTTCCTAGAATTGTCCTAGAATTAACCGATAAAATTTTTTTTTTTTTAGGAAAATGGCTGTTCGATGCAGACGGTGGACCTGGTGGCGAACTGTCCCCTTCCGGTGGTGACAGCTACCTCAAGGTCTCCATCGCCATCGAGGTCGTCGACACCAACGACGCCCTTGACGCCCGTTGCATCGACGAGGAGCATGGGGCAACGGCCAAGCGCACTTTTGCGTCCGAAGATCTCTTTGACTTGGGTCCTTCGTGGTCAACAGCAACAGCAGCAACAACAACAACAGCAACAATCTACCACCAGCAATGGAAATCATTCCGTTTCGAACGGAAATACGACGAGTTCGTGTTGGAATGAGTAGACATACTTTTTTTTTAACGAAACAAACGAGTTCTGAACTACTTTGTACTTTTCATCTCGTGCAGGTACGAACGTCCATCACGACACGCTTTCACGCGACAGTAGGGAGGTGTCCTCGAGAAGAAGTATTAAAAAGAACGAGAAAGAAAAGGATGCTGGTAAGGAGAACGTCGTCGGGCAGGAGAAACGAGAGAAGAAGATTCTTCATCGAATCGAAAAGATCGATAGGATGGAAAAGGTATCATCTAATAATTTTATAATTGTTTTTCCAATAATTCCTTCGTATTCATTGATAATATTTCTGATCACAGTCCATGAGCAAAGAAGCGATCATTAACGACAAAACCATCGACAATCTCTTAGACAAGTATTCCGAAAAGGAATTCGTGACTGCCAAGGACACGAGGGAGAAGGAAAAAGTTAAGAAGGCCGTCTCTGAACCGTCACTCGTGTCTCGGGAATCAACGTCCACTCCCAACAACCGAGACAAACACAGACACAGGCGTACGAAACGTCCTCACAAAACGAGACCTCCCAGTAGATTCGGTTATGAGATCGCTGATCTGGATGCCTTTTTAACAAAGGTAACAACGGTACATTCTTTGATAAAATAATGGTATTGTTCATTAAAAAGAAATAAACTAATTTCCAAACCCATTGTTATAGGCTTCTATCGAGAGACCAGCAAACATCCCAGTAGTCTTATCCTTCCCATCGGTCTTATACCAAACGCAAGGTGGCACCCAGGACGAGATGGCCTTACCATTAGGGACTGTAGTAAATGCGGTCTTCAAGAACCAGACATGGTTGTACGTACAAACACCACACGGGCAGGAAGGCTATGTTGGGTATGCGGCATGTTTACCACTAGGCATATTACCACAACCTACGCGTGGTCCATGTTGGGAGGACTCGACTGATGTTTTTCCACGTCCATTAGGTATGGGGTTTATCGAAATAAAACAATATATCGTAATAGAAGTTTAGCATTTTTTCTTTCAAAGATAATCAACAAAAATAGAAAACCAAATAGAAGTCATATATCTTTATAACATCACATATTTACCTTAATGATGTTTTAGGTAACATGACTGACACAGAAAAGCTGAGGGACACCAGATCAGAGTGCGGTGCCCGAGGTAGAAACACGAGAGTTAGACGAGGCTCGCGTGATGCGGTTTCAGCGTGCGGCGAACGCAGTGTCGATAGATTGTATTTAAGAGCAGCTGCGAATGCCAAAACGAAAGGAGCCAGGCATACGCTGCTTGTGATACGTAACGATTACGAGGGTCGTGGTACAAATTCTTTGAGCGTTTCAAAAGGTGACGTCGTTGCTCTCCTTAGTGATCACGTTAGCGATTGGTTTTGGGTCCGATCGCGAGACGGTAGAGAAGGTTTTATACCTGCTGTTGTAGCTGGTCATGGCTTCTTATAAGTCATCTGGTTTAGGAAAGAGTCCAGTCATATTTTCTATTTATTTGGTGAGACTCACGTGGAAAACCAAATATCGGACGATTGTATATTTTGTATAAAATGTTATGTGGTGTGCACAGTGTTATCGCAGTAATATATTTATTACAAAGACGAAGTTTTTATAAGAGTTACCCGTGAAGTTATTAATTATCGCATTTGTTGTTCATCACACGTATGCATACAGGGGTTTCGATGTACAGGCTTGTAGAAATATTGCCTATCACCGGGGGTGTGCTTTCAAAGTTAGTTCTGACGTTCGACCACCAGATGGTATTGTAAATGCTGATAATGGATCATTGATATTGATCACTTTAGGCCACTGCATGGATCTATGCACTTTATCTGTTAATGTAAAATAATTTAAAAGAAAATTCTTGTAAAAAATACTTTAATGAATCATTCAGTTAAATATAAAATTGTTTATTAAGCAAATTTTAAAGTCATCTCCCTGTAATTAAAGTTTGTACATAGATCTAGGTTGTTGGAGGAGCCTGCTATGCTAAGCACTTTCTGTGGCGTTTCCTGATAAATGATGGAATAAACTGTGTTGCTCGACGTTGGCACCTTAGCTAATGTTTCTCCTTGATAAGTTAAGTGATTTACGTGAGGTGCCGCACCGGCTGCTATAATGCGTTCTTCGTATATATGTGCAACGTGAACTCCTTGATCGGAGAGTTCGAATACCGTTGCAGGTTCCATCGTACGCATATGCCACAGAGATAAGCTAGGTCCACCACCACAGAGCTGAAAATATTATTCTTTTAGTAACTTCTTGCGAACGATTATTTATGTGCTAATACGAAATGCTTCAAGAAGGCGTGTATATAAAATAAAGACTGATCACTTACCAACCAATCTTCCGTAAAATCGAGAGCACCTATCCATTTACCGAATTTTGGCCGTGCTACTTTATCTACCATGTGTGGATTCACAATGTTTGTATTTTCTTTTTTCCTTAGGTCCCATAATCTTACCGATCCATCTTCGCTACATGACGCTAGCTGGTTACCCCTGTAATAGTATGATTATTATCCATCATACAGAGATCATTAACCATTGATATAAAGAGACAGACTCACGCTAAAGATAGACAGTGTATGTAATCCGTGTGGCCCTGTAAACTTCTCAATATCTTTCCCTCTTCTAAATTTATAACATAAATGTTATTATCTCCACATCCAGCGTACAAAATATCACCTGATTTAGAATACACCATACAGTTCACATCAGGTTTTTCATAACTGTCTCTGAAAACATTCCGTGGGTGATAAATTTCTTTTTTTTGTAATGTTTGAACAATTAAACGTTTGACTGGACTTACTTATTAGCAGGAATTTGAACGACCCAAGAAGGTTTACACTTTGCAGCTTTACTCGAAGTAAGCACCTTCCAATCCCATCCTGATATTTCACCAATTGTACCAGTAACTAAAAAATTGTTGGTTGTAATCATACTTTCAACATGTTGATCAGGATACGCTGTCAGGCGATAGTTTGGACCTTGCAATTCATTGTCTTCAACTTTGTGCGGGGCCAGTACTTTAGTCAGACTAGAATTTATTAAAAACAACACAATCAGTAAATCAAATTCTTCCAAATATAACCTATACTACTACAGATATAACTAAAATTCCATTTTTCTAACTTATAAGTACACTTACTCGAATACAGAAATATCACCATAGATATTCCCCGCAGCAAGGTAATTTCCTTCAGGAGAAAATGTTTGTGATAAGACAGTGTTATAAAATAATTTATGGTTAAGCATTTTTTATGTGATATTTGTAAACAATACTACAGGACACTGGGCGCGGCCATTATGGCTATCGTGGCTACTACTTTGCCATCTACAGTTCAATCATATCAAGTATCGATAAATCGATGTTAGAAATATTGGTAATATCGATAGGTAAAGTTTTTCTCTACTCCTTGGCCGTACGCGTTGCTATGACAACCTTCAGTCTATAAACACAAACACGACACATTTGATCGCATTTATTGATACTACCCGCGTGCAAGCGCATCGTAATTCTCGCTTTTTAACATCATTTTTTAAGTATAGATCACATAAATAATTACATTTTTATACTTGATTATTATTAAGAATAAATGAGTGCTTTAAGTTCAAAAAAATATTCAGCGATTATAATCGGACAATATTTAATTTTATTATTTGATATTTGCATCAATTCTTTTTCGAGTTTTGCCAGAGAACATCCAACTAATTTACTTGTCCTTTATGTGTATGTGAATTTTTTCTTGTAGCCTTTGTTGTATAAAAAAAAACTTTATGTAAATCTTTACTTTCTTAGTATTCAAGACTTTTGTCTTATCCTGGGGCTTACCATACTTTTAGTTAATTTCTTTTCTACTTACATTTTTCAGGTAATTGGGCATTCTTTATACGAATTGTATACAGAAAGTGGTATGATTTTATATTCAATAAAAGATTTTCTTTTAGGCAGGATTGATACAATTGTTGTATGTTCGGTTTCGCATGACATTATTAGTATGTGTTACATACTTGGTACTAAGTATTATCCTACATACATGGCATGTTACATTACATTGGTCCAATCCTTTAGTACACAACTGGACAAAAGGATTTCGTGCATTATACGCTGTTCATAGAATAGGTTTGTAATTCTAAATAGTTCTAATCAATTAATATGATCTACAGATTTTAATAAGTTGTTATTGTTATCTATTATTGTAATAAAGTTGCAGTTTTCTATTATTACTTTTATAAAAGAGCATCCCTAAGAATTGCAGACCCAAGGTTTTACGAAGGATCCAGTTGGGTAGAAAAACAATTGAGTCTTCTATGAATATTTATTTTCTTCCAGGAAAAAGTTAAAATATCAAGGAACTTCATATTTATATAAAATACATGAATTGCTAAACAAAACGACCATGTAATTAATAAATAATTGATGTTAAATGTATGCAGATGGTATGTGTACTGAAAAACAATTGTATTGTTATTAATGACTTCACAATTCACTTTTATGTTTCTACTTAAAATAAAATTGCATGTTACGGTACTATAATTCTACAATTTCTGTGAGGTAGTCTTCAGTGACAGGTAGTTAAAGATCATAGTTGTAATGTTGATAGTCATGAGGTAAAGATGCTCAAATTTTTGTAATAATTGCATTGAATGTGCATGTCTAAACTGTAATTTGTAATTATTGTGATATTGTGCATTATATGATAACAGTAGTGAAAGCAAAATCTGAAATATTTTCTAAAAAATCATAGTCATTTTGGTAATATTTAATTATATTTAAAATTCTAACATAGATAATTTTTCGATAAGATAAAATACCGAATAAATAGCATAAAAAAAAGGTTAACTCATGATAAAGCAAAGCAACAATTTCTGTACTAAATCTATTTTGTACAGTCGTAATTTGATTTGTTGTTTTATATTACGTACAATAAAAAATATCGACTTTTAAATCTGTACGTAGTTTTTACATTTGTTTACTTAACGCCGCTGAGGATGTAAAACTTATGATGTTACTTAACACTTATGTACATCTTAGAGAATAATAATTATCAAATAGCCTACGAATTTTCAAAATTCTTATTTTTTCAAATGGCAATATAACTGCTTAAATTTATGCAACCATATAATAAAACTATGCTACTTAATAAATTAAAAATATTAATGCCATAAATTACTATTGTTTAAACGTGCTTTAATAAACGCTTGCTTATCTAAAATAAGTTATTAAAACGTAATACGAACCCTTATGATATAACATTGTTTAACCATAAAATGAAATTGCATGTGGTTTTCATTATATAATAATATCAAAGTTTGTCTATTTTTTATATATACTTATTGGTTACTATGCATTAATGTACTCAAATATTATTACACTACCATTCTATCTAATAGCAGAACTTCACATTATTATTATAAATGATAACTGATTAATATATGAAATATTGAAGCAAAAAGCACAATTAAAAAATGCACAAACATAATACAGAAAAAAGATAATTTAAATATCATATGCTTTGAATAGCAAATTGTAATGCCTTCTGTAAATTATTGGTTTAATATATTGTATATAATAAGTTGTGGCAATGAGTTTATTATTATATCATGAAATATATTTAATTTCTAAAAAAAATTGTAGTTTATAGCACTGTACAGGTAAATAACTTAATGTATTCAAATTCTAACTTTCTCTTGACCAGTTTGTACAAATTACGACATTTCGTAGACGTTAGAAAAATTTTATATTTTTTATAGTCTATGCCTATACATTGCTTTCTAACATACTAAAAGTCTATATCTTGTAAGATGCAAAGTTATCTTTGTATTTTGATTAAGATTTAATGACTGATGAAGTAAGTAATATAGCAACTTATAATACATATTAATAAATTTACAAGACTATAATACAATTGACCTCAAAATACTTTTTGGTTTTCCTCATGGAATCATGAGATATTAAAATACATCAGACTTTGGTCAAATAATGCTTTAGCATTAAAGTGATGTTCTTATTAAATCGTTTGTTTATCATGTATCACCACGAAATATTCCTACAGAATATTTGAGTTATCATAACATATCACAAGTGCAACATGTCAGAATACTTATCTAGTTTAGATGCTATATGTACTTAATTGTACTATGCCCGTTTCTATATACAAAATAATCTCCGAACGGCATTATTTATTGATATTTTCAAGATCATATAAGCAACATATAAGTCTAATCACACTGTATGGTTGCCATGAAGGAAAAGTAATTTATCAACTAAATGAGGTGGTAAGGCAGCTCGTCTCGTGTCGTATAAAACTTGTACTTCGGCAGGGATACGAGTCGGTGGTGCACAGCAAGCAGGGACACAATTATACCTACATGCTAATTTCGCCAGATTTGGACATTTTGCTGAAACTTTGGCCCACCATTGTAACGGACAATAATCTAGCGGTGCCGTTGATTCAGACTGATATTGCACCAATTCAAGATCAGCTTTTTCTTCTGCTGGCATTCCATTTTTTGTAGCGCATAAACCACCAAGTAAGAGCTCCATACCTGTATGTATTTCCAAGTTTAGCATATTATCTTTGTATTGTTACTTTTTAATTTTATAAGGAACAAACTTTACCTGATAATCTGCTCTTCTTATTTGTTTGTTCTTCCTCAACCTTAATGGTAGGATTATCCCCGCTTTCTGCTTGAATTAATTTTGTCAACATTTCTTTAATTGGAGTTGCTACTAAACTCTTATCTTCTTCAGTAGCATATGGTAGTTGCTTAAACCTATTGACATATATTTAAAATCGTTTAATTTTAAATGATCATGATCCTCATTTTCATATAAGATCTGAGGTAATTTTTTATACCTTGGGTCCAAAGTAGTTGCAATTTGAAGAAGTAGAGTAACATTATAATCCGCGTATCGCTCGCACAGCATATCTGACAAAGATTCTTTAAAAGATCTTGCTGTATCGCTATCAGAATCTTTAACTTTAAGGTGAGATGAAACAAGCTGCCAAAGTAATGGCCTCAAGAGAGATATCAAAGGCATTTTCTCTTCGCTGAGCGTCATAATGGTAACTTTAAATGGTTCAAGAACATTTACAAGATCTTCAACTATTTTCCACTGATCAGGGGTTAAATCAACAGCTTCTTGTTCATTGCTTTCTATACTCTCCAATATAGATGTAATGATATTGCGTCTTAATACCATTTGCTCCAACATGTTGTAAGTGGATGTCCAAACGCTAGGGTAATCCATTACCATACTGTTTTCTTCAAGCTTTATAACATAACATACTTATTAAATTTAACTGGGCATATATGCTTTATAATATTCGAATTAAATATAATATAAAAATATACAATACCTCCAAAATTTGCTCTTGCATAGCTAAAGCTGCAGAGGCAGCAGAATGACTCGTGATTGTTCCAATAATGGTTCTACACTTTGATAATATACTAGCAACCTCTGGGTTTTCAAAACAAGCTTGCGCGCATACTTGTAGCGTGTGAAGAAGACAAGGTATCAGCGTTAACCCTTTAGATGCTAATGCTCCTAATAATTCTGGTCTCGAAGTGGCTACAACGACCGCGGTTATGCGCTCGACTTTAAGATCCCATTCAAGCAGTAAAGAGTCAATGGTGTTACTCCATTGATTTTTATCCCAGTCCAAAGGTGCGTGAATGCTACTTAAAACTTTACATTCTAAAGAAGTTTCACCAGCATTTTGGTAATACACGGACGTAGTCACAAAACTTTCATTAGAATTTGATTTCCATTCCTCGATTGTCAGTCCAACATCATTAGACATACATGTTAAAGTCGCTGCCACAGACTCACGAAAGGTATCATAAATTTTTGGTATTATTTCTTCTTCCAATTTATTCTTACTAGGAATTTCACAGGGCGAACGTAAAGTAGCCACGAGCCTTTGAAATCCATGACCTTCTACTACTTCAGGTAACTGTAGATCCATTATAATGAACTCTGCTATAGCATCCGAAACTGTTTTTCCATCTATACTAGATTGATGAACCGTATTGTCCTCGGGCATGAGGAACGCAACATTTTGACTGTTATTACCTATATTTCCACCACCTTTGATCATGACTCGCAACGGTTGGCCAATAGCAATATCATCTTCCATATTAGATAAATTTATATTGGGGTCCGTTACAAATTGAATATCTCCATCAATTTGAACGGTACCATCTGCATTAGTCGTATAAATATGTTGAGCCGAAGTCAATTCTGCTTTTATTTTTCTCTTTTGCGCTCTACGGTCTTTAGCTTCTTGCGAAAGAACTTGCCTGCGAGGAGGAGTATTCGCTTCCAACTCTAACAGCTCTTGAGCATGTTTATTTTGTAGGTGCATTCGTAAATTACTGGTGTTACGATTATACGCAATTTGTGTTTTACATAATATACAAACGATCTTCACCTTAGTAAGAATATCACCGTCGTCCGTGGCTGGAAATCCAAAAAATTTCCAGTATATACTTCTCATTGACATAGGTACAACTAATTTCTTATAAGTATACGTATGCTTTTCTTCCATCATTTTGGCGAGTACCATATGCATTTCGCTCTTGGCCTCATCCGTTGCAGTTGATTTACTGCTGTTAGAGACTGTTAAAGACTTACTTTCCATGATTATATCGCGAAATGCATAACTACCGGCACGTATGGTGTTGGACACGGCATAGAATGCATTTGAGGTATTTTCAATATATCGTGTAGTACCTCAAAATCTTATATCCTTATCAAAATGGTGGACTTTCGTTGCATAATTTAAAATGTAACGTTTCAACGAAACGTTTTACCTCAAGAAAATTATTCACACGTATAGGATATCCGCGCGATAACAAATTTGCCGCGGATACTCCGATATCTCAGAACGAGGTTCGGTGAATTATTTTATAGATATCGAAGTTCAATTTCTCGCTTCGAAAAGAACGATGCACGATCGGTTATCGACCACGGTACGTAACGATGCTATCGACTTTGCATCCGTTGTTCCGTTGAGTATCGTTACGTACGGATCTCGGCAAATCGATCACGCAGGAACTTAATCGAGTAGTCGTAGCTCCACCTATGCTCGCTTGTGCTTTTTGTCCAAAAAAAAATGAAGCTCGTTAAAGCAGAATAAATATTTAATTCGAGAGTACGATCTTACCTCCTTTTACGAACTAATTTACGTTAATTTTCACAAATATTACATACACAAATCTGAGAAGCGAATTTCCCATTTCTTCTATGGCCAACGGAATCAAAACGAACGACAAATTTCACTAGACGCTACGAACAGTGCTAGCACTCGCTGAACACAAAAAGTTACGGAATCGATTCGAAAGAAAAATTATCATCAATTTCCGAGATCCAAAAAACCAGTCATAAAATTAACAAACCTTCCCTCGATAGTACTATTACAAAACCAAAAAAAACAATTTACATAATAATAATAATAAAATAATAACAAATAAAAGACGAATCGTACGAAGCATCGATATAAAGCACAAAAACAAAACTCAAAGCTTGGCGGCATCTCGAAGTGATAAGGCGAGGTCGGCGATGTCGAGATATAGTTTCAATAACCTGGCAGCAGGTGGCGCGTCGGTAAGACAGTCGGGGTCTCGTCGGAAGGCGCGTCAGTCCAGAGTCAACCGTAGACGGCTGTTCTTTCGACGGATGTGACAAGGCCTTTTTTTCTCCCCTTAACGAACTTTCTTCCCTCTTTCTCTCGGCTTTTTTCCGCGTCGTTTGGAGTACCACTCGCCGTTCGTTATCGTTTTAAAGTAAGAAGAAGCCTTCCGTGATAGAAAGACCGCGGTTCGTGACGATGATCGTGAAAAGTGTGACAGTGCGCGAACTCGGCTAGTATATCAAGCACGCTCGAGGAAACGTCGGATTCGGAGACAGCTTCACTCGTGAGTACTCACGATACTTTCTTCTTCCTTTCCAATCCTTTCCAATCCTTTTGTTTTCATATTTTATTGTTGTATCAGCTAATGAGAAAAAAAAACTCATCGACCATCTTCGTTCGAGGATTAGATCTTTCGTCTCGTTCACTCGTGCACGTTTTTCTCCAGTCTCGAGTTTCGACGAGACTGTGCAATCGTTTTTGATCCCTGCAAGAGGGAGGAAAAGACGCGAGTTGAGGTTAAATATGAGAAGGATAGGAAGCTTGGAAAGTCTCTTGTCTCTCTGCACCTGCCATCACGGGACAGTTGTGCTTTAACTTGTTTTATTGCTCTTTCTTTCTTTCGTTCTTTCTCTTGTATACGTACTCTCTCTGTTCCTCTCCCCCACCAGACTCTCTCTCTCTCTGTTTAGCTCTCTCGATGGCCGTTGTACGCTCGATCAGGTTTTCCTTCGTCTCGCCTCGTTACCTTCCATACCGTACTAACGATTTTGGAGTTTGCGAGGGAACGAGTTACCGACTCGAAAATCTGCACGACGCTCTCTTCCAGAGAAAGAAAGAGAGAGTCTGTGCCATCGAGAGAAACGCTATCGTGTTTGATAGTCACTTTTTGTCGATCAAACAATGCGATACAAATCGAAAATATCAAAGTGTCGTATATAATTGATATCACCTTTTCTAAATAAAAATTGATAACGTTTGAAGAAAAGACTTCATTTCATGCACGCACCTGCTCGATTTAAGAAGGAATTGCATTGTCACGGCTTTGACAGAATGAACTTGACACGAACTACGACAAAAATTATGCAACGGCACAAATCCATGCTGCTTATAAAAGACATTTGTTATATTTTATTAAAGGGTTGGGGATTTATACATAGACTTTTTTTCTAACCTAACCTCCTGTTCATACATTTTATAATCCCTACGAAGTTACGATAGCAAGAAACAAAAATATGGCCGTCATCTCGCGAGTTAAACAAGAAGGAATTCTTCTCTCTCTCTCTTTTTTTTCCCTAAGAAAGACAAGACATCCCTCCCATACGAGGGAGCATATTTAATAATACATTATCAATCGTAAGAAGCTACCGTAATCGTGCTACTTCGTATTACGTAAGTGTGTTAGCAATTGTAGGCATGCGATGAACACGATGTTTAAAAAAGAGTCATATATATATGTATATATATATATATATATATAGGAGATGGTTAGTAGTTAATATTTCATCTCTCGCCTCGATGGAATTCCATTCGTTCGGTAACACACGCGCTTGAAAATTTTCCTCTTTAATCGTCGCTCCCCTTTTCATCAAGTAGATAACTTCCAGAAATGTTTTGCACGATGCATTTCTTCTTAGGAAATAACAAATAAGGAATTACTTTGTTGACTCATCCTGTATATCAACCCTTCCCTTTCTCTCTCTCTCTCTATTTATTTTTATCACATTCCTGAGAATACATTTGCATCCCACTTACGCGTTATGCTTCCGTTAGATTCTATTCGTGTATAAATAACGTGAAATGAGAGTTATTTGAAAGTGATACATATCGTGTTATCTTAAATTCTTTCTTTTCTACATGTTGCTTTTTCCTTATCATCACTAATTAACGGTGTCGTTGATCTTTTTTTTTTTAAATTTTTTTTTTTTCGTTCTACGCATATCTGGCCATAAAATATATCAAGTCGTAAGTTTCGGTAGATTAACATCGCGTTCGTACAATTAGTCCTGTTTAGAGACTTTGAAGTTCTAGAAGTTCGTCTTCCCTGTCTCTCGTTGGATAGTCATCGGAAGTTTCTAATGAAATCTAACGGTAGCGATAACGAAGAAACTGGCAAACAAGCCGATTAAATCCTCTTTATTGTTTAGGTGCCTGCCGACAGGCTCTCTCGAGACTCTACGCCGATAACGCGCTCAATAAACGTGTAGATACACGCGCAAGAGAAAGTTTAAGGAGGACGTATCACGCAAGATTCGCCGCAAGCGAAACCAAAATTAGATCGTTTCAATTATTTTTTTCGGGTTTATTATCTTATCTATACGCGTTGAACGGTTTAAAGAAAAATTCGTCATTGTTAAAGATAAGGGAAGAGAGAGAGAAAGAAATGGGAAAATTGGTATGTTATCTTTTTAAAAGAATAACGTTTGGAAACGTTCTTGTATTGCATTTAACATGAGTTACTTTCATGGACTGGAAAAATGTTAGGAAATTTGAAACTATCGAGTTTTCCCGCGCTTTCCTTTTCCATCATGTATTCCGCCATATTAGATATAACCTATGAAAGGAAAATGAGCACCATGCTCTGTTATAAAAAGGAGAATAATCGCGAGAACGTTTAAACGAGGAACAATAGAGTTTACACGAGTAAATTAGCACGCTTAAGAGAACGCCAAATTGACTTTCTCGCGGGAATTTTCAAATCGTTCGCTCTTCTTCTTAAGGTAATCCGTTCGTTCGAGCCTTCTTACGTTTGTAGCAGACAACTTACGGTCTCGTAGAATGGATAACGAGCGGATAAGAGCCGGTCGATCGCTTTTTTTAGCTGCACTTTTTTTTTCTCTTTCCTCTCTCTTGCATCATAGTCTCCGAGCGAAAGAACAGTCGATACATTGGGGGGGTATTACGTAATCGAAAACGAGAATGATTCTTCCTTCGCGAGAGAGAAACAAAAGGACGCCCGCGGATTCGCATAAATGAATATAAATACGAATGGTTTCTGTGGGTGTCGAGAAGGATCATAAGATCAAGAAATTCTTATCTTTAATGCAAATATTACATATATCTTATTAAAAATGTTTTATAAATTAAAAAAAAAAAAAATATAAAAAAATAACATTTTTGTCAATTATATTCGAACGATTAAACAATGGAGTATGAAATAATATTAAAATAAATGAAAATTTGTTGTTATTAGGACGTTGCACCTTCTCGGTTGTTCCTTGTTGCGTCATCACGCGTGGTCAGAAATTTGACTCCGTTCGCGCTTCCGGACATGTAATTAGTATTTTCAAAACAATGCCACGCTAATTGACGTCTCGCCTTCGTATAACGCACGAACTTGCTGCATAATTTGCAGTAACGCGTTCTTCGCGAACAATTTCCTGGAAAAACTTCGTCGAATCATCGCGAAAATCGAATAACTATCGGATAAAAACCGATGCTTTTCTTTAATAACCTACTTTTAACTTTTTCAGGTGGAAAAGAGGACAAGAAAAGGTCAGCGAAAAGAGAATGGCAGCCGGAAATGACAGGACTACTCGCGAAACTCGAGCGGTACAACGTCGTTGATCGCGTGGGATCGAAAGAAGAGGAAGTTGAAGAGATGAAACTTCGACGCGAGTCTTCTCCTCCACAGCATCCACCTCCCGTTATCGCTGGACCATTCTCCTCGAGTCCTTCTTACCATAGTCTCCGTAAACGACTCTGTCGGCCACTTAGCGGGGTATAGAAGAACGCTAAACAAAAAGATAGACAGAAGTGAAAGGAAAAAAAGAAATCAAAGAAGAAAAAAAATCTATTTTTCTTCTCAAGCTTCGTAGATTTTCTTCATAATTTCCTTAGGAAAAACATAGCACTTTCTTGTATTTTCGGAATAAAAAAAGGGAAAATATATATACATATATATATTTAAATTATATAAGAGAAGAGAGTAGATTTTAAGAGAGAGAGGCATTCGGAAGCGAGCTGCATAAGCTACGCAGGATCAAAGTGAAGTGGCCAGTTCTCAGTGAGATGGCCTTCATGATGAAGAAGAAGAAGAAGTACGAATTCTCGGTTGAGGTCGACCTCGAAGAACTCACTGCCGTGCCCTTTGTTAGTGCCGTGCTCTTCGCGAAACTTCGTTTACTTCATGGAGGTTCATTCGTTGGTCATTCCACTAGGTAAGTCAATTTTATTTTTTATTAGTTCTTCACTCATTAGATTAATCACAAGTGTTCGATATAATAAGAAGATATTAAAGTAATTTCATTAATTTCCGATCGTATCAATTCCATCAATCTTTCTTGTTTTCAATTAGACTATACGAATTGGCAAATATTGATTAAGATGATCAATCTTTTCAATAGAAACATCGAAGATTTCAATTTATTTGCTCTTTTTTAATTTACCCGGAGATAATATCGAAACACTTGAAGATGAAACGAGGAAAACTTGATTCATTCGTCAGAGGGGAATACCTAAGCTATCGTAAGAAGAATCTAGCACAAATGTTGATTCGCTAAGAAGAATGATCGATCTTAAACATCGGTTGCTTTGTCTTCTTTTTCTCTTTTTCCTGCTTCAGTTGCACGTTATAGTATCGATCTCGTATCTTTTTTTCTTTTTATTTATCGAGAGATTTTGCTTCCTGGAAGTCTCGGAAATTTGTAATGTGTCCAAGACTTTTTCTTTAATTTTAGTCGAAGATTGAAAGAGAGGAAGAAGAAGACAAACAACTTGATTAACATTATGTAGATAAGATTTCATTCTTATATTCATTATTATTTTGACAAAAATAAATTGATAGCAATCACTTTTCGAGATTTCGACATAGTCATACAGTAGAAACATAGACCGACATAGGGGAATTCGCATGGTAGGTGATCTAGGAATAGACGAACCAAAGGGACGATGTTAAATCCGTATTTTCTACGAAGCGATTAAAGATTAACGCGCGTCTCGCATGCTCGAGAGCGTGTCTACACCCTCGGCGAAAGTTTCCCGTCCGAGCGATCGATCTCGTCTTTCCTAGAGAACAAATATAGAAACACGTTATTTAGAGTGGAACTCGTGCGAGAAAACTTATATACATAGGTGAATAAAGTGTCTTGATTATGCTCGGCTCGACGAACTTGACAATTTCTCATCGTTTATCCGTACACGTGCTTCTCTATATTACCTACATTTCTACGAAACAATTGTCGTTGCATTTATAAATAAATAATTTAAGAAGAGGGATGACAGAAACCCCGAATCAAATCTTTTCTTCTATTAAAATTGCCTAAGAAAAAAAAAAAGTTGTTAGGGCTTTACAATATTCAGAGTTTATTTCGAATAACTGCAGTTTCCACATGGCGAGTGTTAAATAAATAATTCACGTATCCGTGGTTAGATGTTTGTTTCGTTCTTCTCGTAAGTGGTCTGATCGTTTCCGTTGCATCGGCGGATTTTGCCAAAGATAATCTTCGAAGAAATCCAGTCTTATCCGTGAGAGAGATCTGGACTGTTGTGTTGGCTCCTGACGGCATCTCTGAAAGCAACCAACTCGCGAAGAGAGAGACTCAATTCGCACGGTGAAAATGCATCAACAATTTCTCGTATCGATTATTCCGATCGAGTTCCTCGATTAAGCTCGATTTTATCCGTTTAGTTCCACGCCTTTGCGTGCACTCGGGAAAGGGCTTCTACGGTGTAACGGGAATTATTGATTCCTAAACCACGTGAATCGATAAAAGAACAATTATAAATAAATCTTTTATTACCACGATGGAACATAGTGATAAAAGAAAATTGCACTTTTTTATTCCTCATTAACAATGCAACAATCATATAAAATTAATTCACGTGTTTCTAAATAATTTATTACAATTTTCCCGTGCTATATGCAAATTATTCAAATAAATACCATGTAGGTAGATAATTGTTTATTTATACATAAACCGCGCCTCAAAGAAAAGGGGGAGGGCTTTTCTTTCGGGACCAGGTGGCAGTGGGGTGTGCTATGGCGCGTAACACCCACCACGTATATATTTTTAGCGCACTTGAAAAACATCCTCGTCGTTCGAGAAAAGAAAATTTTCGTCCAGCGTTCGACCGCTTTCATCTTCCCATCTCTTTTCGCGAGCTTGCGTATTATAGTTATAGATATATATAAAATAATAGTAATAATAATAATAATATATATAGAGAATGATCGTTCGAGAAGATATTTCCCGGTATCGCATCAATGACATTCTCGCGAGAATCGAGGGCGCCCTTGGAATCTTGCCAAAACGCTTCCGCGTATCGTGCCTTTAGGAAATTGTATTCTCGTTGGTACTGGCCAGAACGATGCTCTCTCATTCTTTTTTTGTATTTAATTCGATCAACCTTCGAGTAATACATTTTTACATATTCCTTTAATTCGTTCGATTGTAATAAATTTCAATTCTTTTTTCTTTTATAGTAAACATCTACGTGAATCCATTCTTTTCATTAACGTTGTCATAAAAATGATTTTTTTTTATTAAGATTAATAGGGGTTAAATATACGTTCGTTCTGTTCATTTGCAACGAGGACGTTAAATAAACGATTGTGATAAACGGTGAACCAATTAGCAAAAGGATCCTCTCAAGGAACCGAGAATAAAAAAAAAAAAAACAGGAAAAAGAAGAAGAATGCTGATGTTGTGCGAACGTTAATTCCATTTCGGCGACCTTCCAAGAAAATCTTCGGTTCCTCAATCGCGAACTTTTCGCGAACGGTACGAGAGAGAGAGAAGTAATATCGCGACCTTCGCGGAAGAACCTTCAACGTTCGGAAAAGTAGAGCAACGCGGTTAGAGCAAAACGAGTGAACGAGTTGCCACGAGTCGACGCTTTTACACGTTTCCCATTGATCCATCGTTATTCTCTCTACTGGAAACCCAAACTGTACATACATACGTGCACACGTTTATACAATTTTATGATAAAAGTGCTTTATAATCTGTTGTGGGTGCGTACAAAAACGTGGCACGCGTGTTTTTACAGAGTGATATATAAAATACTTCAAATGTTCACGTTTCTATTCACTTCCCAAAAAAAAAAAAAAAATGACAATTGAAAATGAAAATGAAAATGAATTTATGTTCATAAAAATGAATTTATGTTTATGAAAATGAATTTATGTTTATGAAAATGAATTTGAAATGAAATGAATTTATGTTTATTGCTCATTAGAGGATACGTTTGAACTTTTTTGTAAATATTTCTTTCCAACCTTCGCGTTTTTTTTTTCCTTTTATCTACTCCATACGATTTTTGTGATATCACGAATGTTTTATCGAAATAAAGCCACACTATTAAATTGTTTTTAAGCTGGGAGCTCGTGCGAGCTACTTTTGCCGGTAATTACACGTATTAAGTAACGCTTTGGCGTGACGATACGATAGAAAATGACATAATAGGATGCAACGTGCGCGTCTAGGTGTAGCACAACGTGCGTATACATATTAATGAGAGATTATAAAGAAGCCCCGTGTTACTAGGACAAATTTCGAAATGATTCCAGCTGCATGCATCGTTAAAAAGAATTTTACAACATCGAAGATGCTCCGTTGCGAAGAAACATGGTTGGATTTTAATCAATTTCTAAGATCGTTTCGACGATCGAGTCCGGATCTCGCTTTATCTCTTTGAAGTATCTTGAGCAATGAGTGCAAGAGAGATGGACGTATGTGCACGAGGTTGAATTCTTAAATGTTTTTTTTTCTTTGTCTTTTAAGAACGTCCCTTCAAACGGAGGGCATAAGTCGCTCGGTGAAAATTTGCTTTCTTGGCACATACACGCGCAACACTTTTATACAGGTAACTGTACTACGAGAAAAAGAAAAGATAGACAGAAAAGTTGGCCGACGAGTCGTCGGAGGTCGTCTAGGGACTCATTAAAAATTTTCATTTCGTTGAACGCAAAGCGAGCGTCGTCCTCTTTTTTTTTCGACTCCTCTTTTGGGTAAGAAGAGAAGAAAAGTGTGAAGATCGGAAGAAAGAGATATAGAGAAAGGAAGAAAGAATAAAAAAAAGATAAATAACTGCTATCGCGTCATTCGCAGAGGATCCAAGTTGGTGCACGTAATCGGATCGAGATAAGTGCTTCCGATTTAATGGCCGTAGGACCACTAGCCAAGTTTCTCTCTCTCTCTCTCTTTCTACGTTTCTCTACCTTGAACCATGACCTTCCTCGAAAAGACGCTCTTTTCGACATCCAAGCTAACCTCGAACCGCGATGAAGCGATAATATCGAGGCGTGTGTCTAATGGATTTTCATTTATAAAAGAAAATGAAAATGTCGGTCTTACGTAAATACTAAATTTTGTCCGACAAAAGAAGAAAACATTTGGTCCGGTTCATCCCCTATGCCATTTTTTTTTTTTAATCCACCAACAATGAAACCTTCTTTAGCACTGACCTCAATTGCTCGAAACATGTTACGAACAAGCCATCAACATGGACCACAAAAGAACGTTTCCTTTAAATACCACGCTGTAACGACCACACTGGTCTCCCCTTGGTGTAAAAAAGAACACGAGGAGACCGTATGTGTGGCTGAAAGAGAGAGAAAAAATTATGAGAGGATAGTACGCGACGATAATGGACAATGTCCTGTCGGGCGATGTCCCTGCGTGGAAACGAGTAAGATAGAGTGAGATAGAGCGAGGTACAACAGTGGAGGACCTGACACCGGGCTTCATGCGTGATGATGAGGAAACGCCCGATTACAGCGCTTCGACCACGGTACATATAATATCTCTGCGTATATCCTGCGACGATTATTATCGTCCCATGCCTGTTCATGCTTCGGTACAGCTGGGTACTTTTGAAGGGTTAAAAGAGAGAGATGGAAGATATCTCGCAGCAATCATCGTTTTTTTTAAAAAAGATAAGATCAATCATTGTCGCTTCGATGTTTCTTCTTTTATCGTGGGATAAAAACTGGTCCAGATATTTGCAGCCATCTTGGGACCAAATCCTTTGGTAATTAAGACAATCCTACCCCTAAAAGCGAGTCTTATCTCGCGTTAATTAAATCGAGCACGTAATGCAGCTTTAGTCGTTAAAGTCTCCAGTGAGCAACACTCGGGATCTTGGAAATTGAACGGGAATTTTGGAAATTTGTGACTCATCCTGTATCTTGACTCATGTTCTATGCAAAGGAAATTATTCCGAAGTCTAGGGACCAATCTCGAGGATTTGCTACGATTTGTGATCCTTTCTCATTAAAATTGAACGTAGCTCTGCTTTAAGCGAATCGATTCCTTGCGCTCGTTCCTTTTTCTCTTTCGGAGAAGAGAGAGAGGAAAAAAAAGGTGTGGGCGCCGATACGGCTCGAGCGGTGATCCACATACACGCTTGGCTGTGTTCCAAAGTTAAGGAAAGACAAAGAAAAAAAGAGTGAGAGAGAGAGAGGGAAGAGATATGAATGCCGAACGGACGTTCATTCATGTGAAGAGACGGAAGGACGTGAAATAAAAAAAAAAAGTTACTTGGTTGTCGAGTGCAACGCGAAAATTGGATAACGTAGCAACGCAATTTAACGCAATTCTTTCCGTGTCGGGTTTAATTACTCGGGTAGGATAACCGAAACTCGTAGAACCGCTTCAATCTCAAAGGAATTTCGAAAGTTAACCCGTGTAATTCCCAAGTCCCATTTTCAGTTTGCTGTTGACTCGATCTTTCGATTCTCGTTGCTCTCGTAAGGTGAATTTTCTCGGTAAATTGTGAAATTGTATGGTACATAATGCATGCGGTCTAATGAAAAAGCTCTTTTAATTATAGGATAAACTCGTGGGTATAGTCCGCTCGCGCGGGCCGAGCACTGCGTAAAATCGATCACAATGCGGCTAACGCGCTGTCCGTTCCGTGAAAGAGTGCTAAGAATTTTGGCAATAGCATCGATAGGCATTGTCAAATCGACGTGAAATAGTGTAAGACGTGAGATTAATATCGCACGTGTTTTTGCGGTACTCGCGTACCGGTATTTGCGGCTGAATCAGTGGTATTTGGATAGTCGTCACATCGATCATACGAAACACGGGTACAAGACTTAATAATGATAATGGAATCCATTCGATGTTGTATCGATTGATGTAGCAATCACTATCAGACATTACGCTGAACAAATTGATAGTACACACGAGCAAATACCGGTACTCGTATTAATATTTCGATCCACCGAACATGATAGAGCTAATATACCGGTACTCGACCACTCAATCGAATACCCTAAAAGGTTGGCTACAAATGAATTTTGGAAGGGTACGAAAAAAGCATGGAGGACGCATAACAAGTGGATCTACGACCGGTCCCGTAAATCGTATGGCTCGGGAAGGGCCCTTCCGTTAGGGCTACTTAATTCCATTAACGATATCCCTGCTGCTCACTGTCAGTCGCACGAACATTGTCGCCAGGAAATCACGTATCTTACGCGGTCAATCGGGAGAAGAAGCTTAGGTCGCGTGGGCGGTCATGTTTCGATCGCTTTCAAATTCACCACACGCGGCTGCGCGAGCTATACGAGGTAGCTCACCCTCTTTTTTTTCACCCTTTTTCCTTGACACCCCATTCACGGTTTTCTTACTCGTGGGGCGGTCCCTTAGCCTACATTTCTTCCGAAATGAGGGAAGAAAAGCGTATCGCCTTCCACGAAACTTTTCTTCTCGAGTTCTACGAGAAGAAGCAAATTCGATTCCGTTGTAATTATCTCGTTACAAAAGATTTTTTTTTATGGAACATCATTTCGTTTAATTTAACTTCAAAAAATTTACTTTTAGAAAGAACTTATCCTTCGTTATTAAATGCATTTTTCCTAGTACGATGTCAACCATACATCGTGGCACAAAAGTACACAAAGAAAAAAGGAAACAACGATTGTAATTGCAATCTGCATAAGTGATAACGTAACGAGTGAGAAAACTGACGGTTGTAAATTTACGAACCTATCCTTTTCATCGACGTAAGTCGTTTTGGCCATTACCGTCGCCATTGATACGAGCGTCACGCTTATTCCGGACCACCATTGTTCTCCAAGCCGAGATCATTAAACAAAGTCGATAATTAATACACACTCGGGGAGGTACCTTTTGTCCGAGAAATCATCATCTCGAATCCTTTTTCTTTTCTAAAGTTTCTTTTTTTTTCTTCTTGTCACTAATTTTCCAACGTTTTACTCGCAACAGACAATTTATTGTCCCCTCAAGGAAAACTTTAACAACGCTTCTGTCTTCCTATAAATTTCCTGTTCAAGTGTACTCACCACAACGATATTCACTCTGTCCGCTAAAGCGATCGTTCGCCTTTCAAACTTGTCATCGTAATGCGGAAGCAGGGTAGACGTCCATTTTGCGGGTTGTTATTTCATTGATCGGGTATATCGTTGAAACGTGTGCCGGTCGAGAGACGAGCGAAGAAAGGGGAAACGAGATGGAGTAAAAAAGGTAAAGATAGAAAGAGCGAAGAGGTAGAGAAGAAGAAGAAAGACGTGGGTGAAGAGATTGTGGAACAAGAAGAGAAAAGGATAAAGAAAGTAAAAGACAGTGAAGTGGTTCAGAAAGAAGAAAAAGGGTAGAGCCAACTTTTCTATCCGTCTACAAGGAAATAGCGAGAAAGATTGAACAGGATTCACTTTACTATCCTGTAACATTCGTATCATTCTTTCTCTCTCTGTCTCTCCCATCCTCCCTATGTTTCCACCATATTTCAAACTAGGGTGAGGGTAAGCAGAGGAAGAGAGTAGCCCCGGCCAAGGTCGACCGATCGATTAGACTACGAATTTGCGTAACAGAGATAGACTTAGAGGAATGAGAAGAGAAAGGGAGACTACCCTTTCCAAGAGAAAAGGAAGATAGAGATACTCTCCTTGACGGTTGACCATGAAACGCTTTATTACGCTCCTTCCTTCTATCGGCGACCATGGAGCTTTGTTGGCTAGGTTTCCCCATTATCTCGAATGATCAGAGAAAAAGAGAGGGTTCGAGCATAAAAGTTTGTGCTTGCGGGGTGAACTGTGCGAGATATACCAGGAGTTCCGTGACGAAAACGCGCATGATTGGTGACACGTTGCTGGGACGAAATACGAAGGGTTGTTTTTACGTAGGGCAAAAGGCAACTTGTTCACCGAGCTGTCAGCTAATTAATTCTTTTCACATTTTCGGGGGGTGAAATTTACTGGGGTTTGCCACGGTAGACTAGGGTTTATGTTTTTTCAGTTTCCTTTACGTTCTCTTTCAATGTTGGCATTTGGTCGGATTTTGACGTTTTTAAATAACATTGTTGTAACAGGCCATGTTTTTTCTAAGTGTTTTTTAAGCTCCGTTTTTAGAATTACACATAAACGGATACCCATAAAGTGATTGATCCCTTCCGGGAAACATTTGTCCGCGTAACCTCAGCTTCTGTAGCTATTCCACGTATGTGTGGAACTACATAAATCGGGATAAAAGAAAGTTCTCTATCTTCGGTTCATAAAATAAAGACTCCCTGATCCGCAGTCGATACGCGAATCGAGTTTGCTCGGATTACTTGCCAAGACGAATGGTCGAGGAGAAATAAGAACTTCTGCCCTATTTATTTTATCTGCCGTCAGTAATCTCGTCAGTTTGTTTTACCACGTCCACGGTAGTTCTCTGATATACAGGGTGGCTCATTTGACCTTCCCCAGCCGAAAACTAGATATGCACAAGTATGAATCTAGTCGAAAAGTCTAATAAACTTTCTCGAAATTTGGTCTAGTTAACGAGTCGTTAACTAACAAAGATCTGCCAGTCACGGAGAACAGAAGCGATAGGCGAAGAAAGACGGCCGTCTCGGTCTAACGTTTCTCCTCTCACCGCTTCGTCTTACGTCTAGTATCGAATTCCGTTTGGGCTGTCTTTCTTCGTGGATCGCTTCTGCTCTCCGTGATTGGCTAATCTTTATTAATGATTAACTCGTTAACTAGGCCAAATTTTGAAAAAGTTTATTAGACTTTTCGATTCAAGTTAACGATGTGCACATATGGTTACCTAGTGGGAAAAATCAAACCGGTCACCCTGTATACCCATTAAAATCTTGCCTAATAGCGAATAATATAGACTTTGCAAACGAATCATAATCCTATTTGATGAAGTTAAATTTCCATTCCATCTTTTTTTTTTAAATTTTAATTAACGAACACCTTCCAAGAGTGGTTTCGCGAAGCCCCAAATATACGAGCCACTTGGCTAACACGAACTAAACGTTAGACGGAACACACCAGTCGAGTTTTTCCTCGTTAATTAACGCGACGTTAATTTCGGAGGCGAAATTTGGTGGGGTTCACCCTTAGAACTGGTGTTGTAAGATCAAACTAGCGAGTCGGAAGGGGTTTCTGTCTCCTTTGAAAGCAACCGGGACCTATGTACGTACTACACATTGTTTAGCCGGTAGTCGTCGAGAGACTTATTGATCACTCCCTCGTCCTCTAACACACTCGCCTAAGCACGCAATACGCACACACGGAGTTCACCATTGAGCCCGATTCATTCTTCTGTGGTACGATACGTGTTAAGATACACACACATACACATATACATGTGAAACTAGAATCAATGAACCTAGTACCTCATGAATTTTATATGTGAACACAAAAGAGTCGATTTGTTCGGATTTATATACGATTCCTCGTTATACATCTTCGTCAAGGGACTGGACATTTTTATTGAATATTCGTTTTATTTCATTCTTTTTTAACGCAGTGTGTATCAAGTCTATGTATGAATATTTAAAGGAAAAAGTAGAAGTAATAAAAAGTAACGAAAAAGTCGTCAGGAGCGCAACGTTTTAAAGTCGATGGTACGAGCGCGAAGCTTCATCGAGTTCATCATCGTTATCGTAGGAAAAAAGTTATATATCTCTAACGACATCGCGATCTTATCTTCGTTTCTGCTTTTTATTTTCTCTTTTACAACGATGGCGCCTTTTTCCTCTTTCCGGGAAGCGAGTTCACCTTTTTTCCCTATCAACTACGAACCTGTCGCTTCATCGATCTTACGTTGTTGGAAATGAATATGTATATAGGTATATTTTATCTCACCGTTCGTCGTTACTTCGAACGCTCCAGTTTAGTCTTCTTCTTGTTACTTCCCCTTTATATTATCCCTAGATTGATGGATCATTTTAATTTTATATTCCACAAAAAATCGTGCTAGAAATTTCTATCTGGCGTCTTTAAAATTCCTATAAAAATCTGATTTTGTTTGTATTGACATTAAAAATGTCAAATTTGCTTATTCTTTGTCTCTTATAATAAGTCATATGTTAGAAGAAAAAAAGCATATTTGATAACGTTTATAAAATGATTCACACGTTGACCGCTTTTGGCTTTCATTTGAACGAATATTTTTTCCCTTTTGTTTTTCATTTTTGGAAGGGTGCCGATATCCGAACACAATTCCGACAGTATGTCGACTGGTTGCGTAACAGAGAATTTCCAGGAGAGCGCGGGGTTTATCGATTCGCAGAAAGCGAACAAGGCATCTCACTTTTCGTACGCCAAAACATAAATCGCGTGGCGCCGAGATAAGCGCCAACAAGCTGTCTACTGTTTCCAGCGTAGAGAGTTTTATATTTTTCATTACCGTGACCTTCTTACGCGTTTCGGATCTCCTGCCCCCAGTGCGAAAGGTCGTAGATAATCTCACGAATTTAAGGATACCGATAAACGAAGTATTCGCAAGCGGTGATTTACATTTCCCGCGCAAAGTCTCAAGAAATTGGCGGGAAATACTTAAGACCTCTTTCATTTCTTACTTTATAGACTTTTATAATAAATAATTGTTCGACATTCGATAACGTAATGACTAAAGAAAAAAAAGTAAGATGTTAAAAGTGAAAGTTTAACGGGATAAAAAATGTAATTTTCTTTTCATGAATAATGACAGAAGTGACGTGTACCAAAAAAGGCTGATATTTCGTCGAAAAAAATTTAATTCGATTTACAGAGAGCCGATACGTAATTCATTACGAAATTAACGATTACACGAAAGTCTCGGAATCGTCAGGGTGCGCGGGCGCGCGCACCTTTGGAAATCGATGTAACGCTTTCGACGAAACGATGCATCGCGTAATCTTATGGGAAGGAATTCGTGTTGGTTAAGTAACGGTATAGTGTAATCGATACTCTTTTAGCGGAACCGAGGTTCTCACGAATAAGTAAACTTTTTCAAGCTTCGAATATGTTGTAAAGAATATAAAAATATGATACACGTGATTCTTACGTTTCTGACAAGAAATTTCTTTATATTTATATGACTTATACTACAATATTTTATATAGATGCCGAGTAATCCGATTTTGACAGCACGAAAACAAAGTACATATATGTCAGCTGATGTTTCTACCTCGCGTAACGAAATACTCGCCTGCCAATAACTATTTTTACATACGAGATACCACGTCTGATATTACGTTAGACACGTCGCTGAAACTCTCTTCCTTTCGTTCCTCTAATTAATCTTCTCGAGATCGTATCTGATCGACCAATTAAATATTCTAGTAACGTTTTCTCAAATTACCAATTAGGCAAACAGAGATCAAACGATAAATGAGAAATCGATATGTCATTTCTTTAGATACGTCGGCGCGTGAAACTTTGCTTTCATCTCACGTATTTTTTCTTTATTCTACATGTTGGCTGTCAAGTGACAACAGAAACGTCGAATGATATTCTAAGAGTGGATAGAAGCTTGCTTACAAACGATGACGAGTATCTGTTAATAACAGTTCACACGTAGGTCGTCACGGGATGATGCAGAGTTTGTTTACGGGACTTGACATAATCGTATTGGAATCTTCGCTCATGCGACGGGATCCTCTCTTGTAACGTTTTTTGCCACACGAAATCATCTTTTTTTTTATTATTTCTGTGACGAATCATACCCGTTCCCGATTTATCCTTGTTCCATAAAAACTGGAGCAAAAGATAGGAAAGAAAAAGGGACGAATAAAAAAAAAACAAAATCGATAATTGGGTTAAGGAAAATTAACGAGGATCGGCTAATTGATGAAAGGCGAAGGATAAATTAGCTACGATGAAAAAGTGAAAAGACGAAAGGAGAAAGCCGTGGAAAAAAAATCGTGATTAAAATGTGTCCATAAACGCGAAGATGGTAGTTTAGCAGGAAACCTTTTGCCTCGCTCGGATGACGCTCGAGAGTAGTTAAAGCAATCTCTGCTTCTTCCGTGTCTCGAGATCTTCTAGCAAACTCTCTTGTTCCATGGATCTGCGAGCTAAGAAAGAAAACATTTCATTTTTGGAACAAACGTAATCGCGATTCCTGACGTAGGTGCTACGATTCTTTCCTATGACACATCTTCTGATCTTTTTCCTTCTCGGAATGAAAAACAATGACGTTCGGGTTGAAGGAAATTTTTGAAGATCTTACAAATAATTTCGTTACATAATCAGACATACATTTATTATTTGAATAAATCTAAACAAATTATCTTTATTAAAAAATAAGATGGGTTTTTCGTTAATCTTCTTTTCAAAAGTGTCAAATCGAAGTAATTATCTTGATCGCTGAGGATCAACAAAGGAGCTCGTCGAGATCGTGTTTATTAAAAATATCGTGGAGATTTTTTCGTCGAGATTTTAGATCGGATCCTCGTTAAAACAATGGCGGAGAGGCACTCGTAGACGTTAAGTGAAAAAAGAAACACAAGAGGTAAACCGCTCGGAGCAATTACGAGCGACCCTGAAGTCCTTATTAGCGTTACTCGTGTTCATTATTGGAGCGGATTAATATGTATAGCGTTAGTGGGAAATAGTAGACGCATCTCGAACTCGGTTACTCCTCGTTCGAGTCAAGGTTGCCTGTTATTCGCTTGGTCTAATCGATCCCCGAACGTCAGGGTGCGTTAATATTCAACATCGAAACATATTAAAATTATATGCTATTCCTTATGTTTTAATTTTATTAAAAAATTTCGATATTCCATGTACTTGTTGAGCTCCCCATGAAGTAATCCGAGAATCTTCATTTTTGGGAGTAAAATTTCGATCAGTTTTTCAAGATGCAGCTTATTCGAGTGACGGGAAACATGCACCACGATCCGGCATTCGAAACGGTCGCTCGTAATTTTACGCGACCTTCGGAACAGGTGGGCGTAGGAATAGGAGATCGATGTGTGTTAATCGCAAAGCTTCACCCACCATTTTCTGCCGTGACACGAATTCATGCAGCATACTTGCAAGGTCCTCGTTTGGTCTCGTTAAACCTCGAAATTGCTATCTACGTGAATCCTAAAATCAATGAACAAAAGGTTGCCTTATCTTGCAGATACTTACTCGTTGACTCATTCTGCCCATACAACGCGATGCAACTTCTAAATGATCCTAATCGCGCAAACACACATTTGCACACTGTAGCACACAATTTTCCTGTATTTCTATGGCCACGTAGGTGTCCCGTTTCTCGTGGGTGGACGTGCTGCTACAAAACAGGCATAATAAAATAACAGAGAGGGTTAACTCTGGTGGGGGTAATAAACGCACGCGTTTCTTTTAATCGTACGCTTTTGGAGTACCGCGCTCGTTACGTTCGCGTCCACGACTTTATTTATAGAGACCCCGCGATCAATCCGTTCGCCACCGAGAAAAACCTATTGTTATTCGTACAATGAGGCAATTAGAAGCCTATGATTAGAGTCGCACGCGCGAGATCGTTGCACAATCGGTGAATATTGTAATAATAATTTCGCTCGATGTGGTATGCTTGATAAGAACGATTTTCGAATGAATTTTCTCGTAATTTATTTTACCGAGTGTGAGAATTATATGAAATTAGCGTAGAAAGTGACTCAACCGATGTTTTTATCCTGAATATTTTTTTTTTCCACGAAAAACTTCTTAGAGCTTATCGTTAAAGTGCAAAAGCCAATGAGCGAGGAACGAGGTCGAAACGACATCGAAGCCGGCTTTACGGAATCGATTAGAATATCGCGAGAGGTGCTTTGGCATTCATCCGAAAGTCCTTTCCTGATTTGTATTGCTATCACGGGCGTTGTACGAGAGCCGTGACCTCGCGCTATTACGTTGTAATTTATACGACTGTCTTTAACCCTATGCCTATACGAATGCCAAAGATTTCGTGGCCTCGTCTTTCATTCAGTTAAGTTCGAGTAAGAGTGAGAGAAAGAGAGTCAGCGAGTGTCAAAGGTCCCTCGGTCACGTTCGATGTCACTTCGCGATTTATTGACCCACGAGTTATAATATCAATTAATTTCTACACCGATTTATCTTATTTGTATTTTTTTTGGAACTTTTTTGCAACAATATTCACTCACACGAATGCTATAATTCTCCTAGATAAGAAACAGACCAAGTGATCCACTTTTTTCATCCTTTTTTGTAGATATTTTAGTTTACGTCTTATCCAACGAAGAGCATGCACGATTCGGTACGTTATTCTGTGCTTGAGTAGGGGAGACCGGGGCTAATTGTCCCAATTTTAGGTTTTTTGTTTCTACAGATTTCTGTAGCTTATATTTTCGAATTTTTTGGTGACCATCATAAAGTTCAACTTCTTAGCAATACATAGAAATCTTTCCGCTTGCATTGAGAAGTTTTTAACTCGTTTTTTTTTCAATTTCAAGCAAACGAGTTTTTTGGGACAACTTGCCCCGCTGCGGGGTAAGTTGTCTCACGCCATGGGGCAAGTTTTCCAAGGTTTCCAAGGAAAAATCCTGATGTATGCATCATGATTTTTGCAAAAATGGACACCACCGCCGATTTCAATGTTTAATGTCTCATTTTAAAGAAGAAAGCACGCAGAATACTGTCCCGGTGTCCGTTTTTCGATATCGTTGCGGAGTGTCGAAAAATTAATTTTTTAAGTGTCGGAATATGGGTCCTTTTCAAGCTTAAAACTGCTGTATCTTTCCAGCCAGTCATTCTATCGAAACGCGACTTGCATTTTCGTAAAGTAGAGATTTTTCTCTTTCGAATCCTGTGCATACATCATGATTTTTGCCAAAATGGTCACCAACGCCGATTTCAATGTTTAATGGCTCATTTTAAAGAAGAAAGCATGTAGAATACTGTGCCGTTGTCCGTTTTTCGATATCGCTAAGCAATGATGAGAAATTAATTTTTTAAGTGTCGGAATATGCGTCGTTTTCAAGCTTAAAATCGCTGTATCTTTCCAACCAGCCATTCTATCGAAACGCGATTTGCATATTCGTAAAGAAGAGACTTTCCTCTTTCGAACGAGTATTTGATCGGGCAAATTCGAGATACTTCGATTTTTGACAAAAATCCTGACCTATGCATCATGATTTTTGCCAAAATGGTCACCACCGCCGATTTCAATGTTCAATGGCTCATTTTAAAGATAAAATCATGCAGAATAATGTTCCGTTGTCCGTTTTTCGATATCGTTAAGCAATGATGAGAAATTAATCTTTTAAGTGTCGAAGTATGGGTCATTTTCAAGCTTTAAACTGCTGTAACTTTTTAACCAGTCATCCTATCGAAACGCGACTTGCATATTCGTAAATTAGAGACATTACTCTTTCGAACGAGTATTTGATCGGGCAAATTCGAGATGCATCGATTTTTGACAAAAATCCTGATGTATGAATCAAGATTTAGAAAGAAGAAAGCATGCAGAATACTGTCCCGGTGTCCGTTTTTCGATATCGTTGCGGAGTGTTGAAAAATAAATTTTTTAAGTATCGGATTTTTGACAAAAACTACACTTTTTTTTACTCGCTAAGACTTGTACACCATGCACCGGACGCGTTTCCCCTTCCATCCTAAGATACCAAAACTACGACTGGGACAACTTGCCCCTGGGACTTTTAGCCCCGGTCTCCCCTACTCGATACCGGTACTCAAGGATAAATTTTTGTCTCCATTTTCTGGAATAATCGACTATTCGCAATGCGAAATGCAATAAGCTATGCCATTCGAGACGGTGACGGTTAAAGTGACGTGAGAGAGTTCGACGATCCGTATTGATCGTGCGAACCCTTGCCGTAACAAAGTCTCACACGAGGATCAATCGTTGCGTTACATCGAGCAAACGAATAAGCGTCGCTTAAGACCACGACGACGATGAATGATAACGAACGAATGTAGGAACGAAGGAAGAAGTAAAGAAGGAAGAACAGCGAAGCAACGTATAAGTGGAACTAATTGGCAGTTTGACAATTAAGCCACAAACGGAAACGGTGCAACGTCCGTCCGTTCCTTCATAAGGAGTAGTTATTAGCGATAAATAATTAATATGACTTTCGCGCCTCTAACGATAAAGAGAACGCGATAAGCGTCTCAAACACGCACGCGTTCTCGATATTTTATCGATTTTATCTTTCCTTCTTTCTATCTTATCTTAACGATCTACTATGTGATATGGCAAGCGAATTTACACGACCGACTAGAAGAGAGAAAGCTCCTTCGCCTTGAACTCCGTCAGATCGATTCAGTTAGATAAATCTATTTCGAGTTCTACCACTTATTCGAACTGAAAATAAGTTTTGTTTCGTACTAGATTCTAATCAATTTTTATTGGATCATATATCTATCAAGTTGTAATAAAAGTTCAACTGAAAAAAACAAAACTCGATGGATCAATTTTCTGCATCAAATAAAATTTTTTCTAGTAAGCACGATCGCGTAACAAATCCCGTTTATTTGACACAATATTTCCTTTGACTTTAAACTGGTCCAAGTCTTTCGAAACTTTGCAATCGAATTTACGGAAAGTTTGTGAAAAGCATGGATTTAAAAGTTTATAGGTACTCTCTCTCTCTCTCGGCTCGTAATCCGATCACGCGACGATCAATGAGAAAAAAGGCGTTCGGTTTAAATTCCAAGGTTCGATCATAACGACGTATCGATCGATCGAACGTGAGCGAACGTCTTACGACCAGAAGGATGATCGTTGTTTAAGAGAGACGCCTGCTAACGATAGACTGTTGATCGTGTTTTTCATGATGAAGAGGAGGACTCGTTCCTGTTTTCCTGGCTGGCTTCCCGACTTGCATGGCGCTTACGTGGCGCGTATAACGGTTCCCGTTTCTGCCTTCGGCAATTCAAACGCGTACAATTCGATTGAAGCCAACTCGATAATCGTTCTCCTTGACGAGGGGGTCCGAATTCTTCACGCTCGTGTCTCTCGTTCCTCCTCGTTGTGCCATTCGATTGATGAACTCGAAGGAAGTACGAAAAGGAGAGGATTTTTCGGCAAATATTTGATCGTTATCTAATGTCGGGTGTTTGAGCTATTTGAGTCCCGGTATTCGTTCGTTATTTTCGGTGCTCAAAAATTGGAAAATATGTTATAATCATGCAGTCATCTATAGAATGACTGAAACATGAATTTACTTCTAAATTAAAATTTTTACAGGTGTCGAAATTAGTTCAAGCTCGCGATTGACCAGTTTACGTGTAATTAAAATTTGGAGAATATTCAAATACCGCGTATTCGCTTTCGATGGGTTACAAAGAAGCAATTGGTTTTCATTGTACATATAAGAAGGGTCGTATCGCCTGGTATTCAAAGTCCACAGAATTTTCTAACTCTTCTCCTTCCCTCGACGTTGCACTCGAGGAAAAGTTTGCAATTTTTAACGAGGCGCCGGAGAGAAAGGAAGTCTCTCTCCCTGTGCACTCTCGCGTTCCCTTTCCGCGTTTAGAATAGATCCCGGGCAAACTTTCGGCTCGAGTTCGAGAAGAATGACGTCGAGGGTTGGCCACGACGGGCTAAGAAAATATTATTTTTCGCTGGATTTAGTCGCGAGACCGTGCAACCGGCAGCAGCAACGATTCGTTCTCGCGATAATCGACTTCGTCCTTTTCGCGTGAAATTCGATTTCGAGCTTCTGGACACCGAGTTAGTTACGATCGTGGTAGAAAATGAGGATAACATTTTTTTCTCTCCCTCCTCGATGCAATTCCATCTACGAATCTGTTTTTCCTCTCTTCTTTTTTCTGCTATAATAAGTCAAGCTATTTCTAGACTTCCTCGTAATACTTTCTCGTTAAATTGCAATCGAATGATTCTCCATATTATGCCAATATCGATTGGATGTTAACGTAGCAATTCGATAAAAGTATTTCATTCTTTGGTAATAGCAATTAACCACGCAACTCCTCGCAACTAATCTCATACAATTTACAACAAGTGCTTTTATATCGGGCCACGAGTTCTCCAAGTGAAACTATAAAATTGCAATTAAATTCTACGATAAGCGGAAGGATCCAGCAATCGTGTGGAAATTGACTTCATAGAGCTCTTACCGATAGTAATAATAAATCTCAATCGTGTTCTCGGTTTCATCGTTACGGTCGAATCGTAGGCGTGCGCTCGCGAGCGTTTGCTATCGTCGTCATCATGATCGTCACAGATACACACATACACGAATCGATTATGCAAAGTGACATAACGATCTCGGTCGGTAGCGCGGTCGCGCGTGCACGCGCTTCTGGGATGGTTCCGGGAAGGTCTCGGAACGTCTGCTCGATTAATTTCAAATACCACAAGCTCGAGATCTTCCGTAATTTCCCAAGATGCCTTCCTTGGGGTATCATCGAGAACGTTCGATAGAATCACGCAAGAGACTCTGACATCATTTTTTTTTTCTTCTCCAATGGCTATACACATTAATGTATTTACGTTATACGTCAAACGAGTTGCAAATAGAAGACCACATGTGTGACAGACGTCTGTGTAAACAATTAAGAGCGATCTCGAAGGTGAAAAATATTACGTGAAAAAATGAAGCTTCTTTTCTTTAGGAAGAGAGCTAAAGCACAAAAACATTAAAAAAGAAATAATCTTTTACTTTGACTTTTCATGGAAAATTTAGCTCGTGCTCGCTTGGAGGAACAACAAAATTGAAAAATTTCCTAGCAAATTCTCGATACGTTACGGCTTCTCGTTTACAGTTACGCGCATTATTCTCCAGTTACAAAGCGGTTTTCGCCTAAAAACAGGTCTCCTCTCGTCGATCGAGTTTCACGGTGGTACGAAACGAGCGTTCCTTCACGGACTCCGATACAGTACGCGTCGAGTTCACGTTGATACTCTTTTACAATTCTATTGTACTCGCTTTGCGATCAAGAGGGTTCGGTTTCATAGCATTTTATCTTTTCCTATATCAAAGAAAAGAGTTTTAACCATCGACCCAGCCACTTTTCTTTCATACATCGAATCATTACAAATGAAATAAAAACGTCGTTAAATAATACTTAATGTTATCGATCTGTTAAAAAATTAGGAGAACGCGTAATGCCCATTGCGAGATACTAGTAAGAAGAAAAAAATATTCTGTACGCTCGATTTGCCTCAGCAAAACTTGGTTGCGTAGTTCCAAAGGAGGGTAGGAGATTAGTGAAATCTAAGGTATAGACTGCAAGACTCCTAAGCCTGTTCGTTGCCGTTCCTATTGCGAAACCCTCTACGACACACGATCCTGACAGCCTTGAGACAGCCTTGCCCGAATACACCTCACGCTCAGCACCAGCGATACAGTGAATTATACCGGGTGTCGTTGGTGAAAGTTCTTCGTATGATAATATCGACGTTGTACTTTCGATTTCGTTAGGTTTATGGAGAAAAAAGATTAAAAAGCTATCATTGTGCGATGATGTACAAATTTTTGTCATTTTAAAAAAAGTCTATCCTATTCTTTTGTGTCATTAATTTTTATATGTGTCACTACAAATTTCTGGTTCGATTTAAAAAAAAAGTGAGAAAAGAGATCCAACGTTGTTCGTAAAATACCGTAACGATAGCGAATCGTGTAGTAGCTATTTTCGGGTTACTAAAATAGCTAATTTCGAACGTAAGCAAACCACTCGTGATAATACCGATAATAGGCACGAGATAGGACAGACCTGTTTCGGTGTAATCGCGCGAGAACACGAGTTTCAGGAGTCCCACTCGAATTTATTCTCCTTAATTTTCGATCCGTCGTTATCGTGCTACTCGAAGCATCGCGTTATTATTATTTCTTCGATACTCTTTTTTAGTTTAATAATTTATTTATTCGTGTTGCCATGGCCGAGAAAGGTTTGACAGGTTACGCTATATGTATTTTGTACGTAGTCTCTCGCGTGCCGCTTCATCTGCGCTTAGACCGACCGTACTTTTAGAATCTGATCGTGCAAAGGTCACTTCAAAGCGGTTCCCCGCTATAATGAGCGTAATGGAGCTTTATGAATAGCGCCTAATCGTGCCGAGGACGCGACGTAGCTTGTGTCCTTTCATCCGACCATTATCACCTCCTTTTTTAACAATATATTGTTGATTAATTCATATTTCGTGTTATCTTTACGTATAGTGCAAGGTGTAAACATGGAGTATTACCGGTTTTCTTTAATCACTTTTACAGCTACTGTATAATGCATGAAAAGAAAATTAATAGATGTATACAGGGTGAGTCAAATGATTCGATGACTTTGATTATCACCATTCTTAACGATGGCAATCAGTGGCGGATGAAGCGCGTGCCTGGGGCAAAGTAGGGGCCTCAGAATCGTTTGATGCCTCAAAAACCCAAATGAACTTTTTATTTTCTGCTAATATTAGAATTATAAAATAATAATTGTAGGCAACTTTTTGTATCTTTTAAAACCTATCTTCGTAGTGAGTATTGAATAATAGTCCTGGTAAATTAAACAAAAAAGATAGCTAATTTGGTTCCAAATTACCAAAAGTTACAACCCTGCTTGCACCTCATATTTTCTGCATTGTTTATTTTAGTGAATCATCCCGTTCTTAGTAGGGTAAATAAGGTCCTCTAGATCAGATTGCGCCTGGGGCCTCACAAAATCAAGATCCGTCACTGATGGCAATACTTTTCCCGTAGACTCTTTGTTATAAAACCTCATACCCCGAACGAAATGACTCACTCTTTTACGTGTAAACAACCAAAATGTGATCGAAATCTTAACACGTGACAAATTTTTGTACCATTTAATCCCTTGTCAAATTTGACAGAATGTAATTCGTTAACGTGGCCAAAAGATATTAACTTTCGACTTCCGCTTGGTTCCCTCGAGGGCACTCGGCACGACACGACGATGTCCTGGTGGACACGCGAGCGATTTTCCGTTAACGATGCCGAGGGAGAGAGAGAGCACCGTTGCGGAGCGACTCCCCCGACGCACGTGTCTCGCCTATTGATAAATCGATAGCATTTCTTCAAACGTACATACGTATGTACATACACGCGCCGGATGCGTGTTTTGAAGCTCGGTTGCTACGAAACACCCACGCTCGAAATCAAACGCGAAATGGCTCTTCGCGAAGGGCCGCCGACGTTCTCGAGGCTTCGTCTCCACTTATGACCTCCCGTCTTCCTTTAAGGGTGACTTTTTTCTTTTGTTTTTCGGCTCCCAAAGGATCAGGAACGATTTTTATTCGGCAAACAGAGGATTTAGGGGAGAATGAGGAACGAGTTTTCGAGATGGGAGATTTATTATTGCGATAGTAATAAATGAATAATAATTTCTTTTGTCTAGTTGTCTAATGATAAGAAAAAAGAAATGAAAAAAATATACTATATTCACATATTTTATTTAAATACTTTCTCTTTATTGTACTCCATTTGTTATCTTGATCTCTGATTTTCATTTCTCGAATCTCTGAAAAAGATGGAAATTTCGTGCGAATCTCTTCGAAATCGTTCTTAATACGGTCTTCGGAAAGGATAATGGTACTTAGAGCGGTCGCGCGTGAACCAAGCCTTAATGTTTTAATCGTCGATAGGAATCTGAATTTTGGAGAACGCTTCTCTCTTACGTTGGCCCGGTTTCCCAGGATAATTGGTTCTTCGTCGTATCTACGTAACTCGACGAAACTTTTGCCGGTCGTGCTGATAGTCGACGCCCAACTTGAGCCTTTATTCATCGAGATACATTGGTGAAAGGCATATCTATCTTATACGTACGCATACGGACACAAATGTCCAGCAGCTCTCTAACTCTCTCTCACTCTCGTCAATTTTACTATATGACAGCACGATGTCGTAGCTTCTCGTCTTATCATCGCGATAGCAACGCGTGAACGCTCTCCCGAAGTGAATATAATTTTTTTACTTGATCCATTCCTATATTTATGAGAATGAATCTCATTTCTAAATTGATCTTGATGATTCAACTAACTTGTAACTAATTATGTAATCAAATCTTGGAAGAGACGATTCGCATCTACTTCTAATTATCGTATCGATTTGAAACTTTGCAAGTATATGTAATTAGGATGACGATACAATAATTTGGTATCATCAAGTTGATCCGATGATGAAGCCAGGAGGTGGATAGTAATTAGTGATCGTGTTTTTTAAACTATATTGTTATTGTGTATTATTTGAATTGAAAAGATACAATATTCTCATTCGTTATTATTTTCAAAGAATCGAGAAGAAATGCCAGTTCTTCTTGAGAATCGATACTTATCAGACTTAATCTTCGTTCTCTATTTTTCTGGTTTCATTCTCGAGGATTTTGCAAGGCTCGCTTTATCGTACCTAACGCCGTGCCAGAAACGGGAAAGTATCGACCACGCTATGGATAGTTACTACACGCGCGGAAACATTTCGTTAGATTTCATTTCTACATTGAGAGCCTCCCTCGGTTAACGCCATTCATACCACGTTCTCGTTTTATGAATGCTTGAATTCACCGAAGCGATCACGTCTTCTTTAATTCTCTCATCTTTTCTTCTTTCTTTCTTTCCTTTTTAAATAAAAATCGTCGTTTTTTTAAATACCTTCAAAAAATTCCGAATCTTAAACAAATTTTTTATAATTCGTTATGTTAAGAATTCGTTCAATATTCATTCACGTTTTCAGAGTTTTTTTTTTACCACATTTCACGTATTTTAAAAGTCAGTCTACGCTGGACTGGCTAAACGATCGAACTTATGGTAAATAATTGTAGCGGAAGAAAACCACTTTTTTCCTAGTCTACACCTTTAACATCATTTAACTTGTAACGACTGGTTATTTATTGACTTCGTAGGTGTCATTGAAACGAATCCGTTTTTGTTTCTTCCTACAAATCGCTGCTACCTGATGAAGGAAAAAAAAAAAGTAATAAAGAGAAGAATATTTCCTATTTCGTAATCCACAAGCTGGATGTCTCGTCACGTTCTCTCATCTTCACGAATCTTTTATGCTCGATCCAGTTTCGTCTTTCTCGTCTGGCGAAGCTCGTAACGTACGCTCGTAATATTTCCTCGAGTAAAAATAACTTTCATCCGGAAGTCGTCGAGTTTTGTTATATCATCGAAAACATTTTTTCTATATCGATAATCGTAATCAGAGTCTACGATGATTAGATTTTATCGTTTAGGTTTAAGGTAACTTGGGTTATTTAAGATCACCGACCTTTGTTATGAATTATATAAAAAAACATTGTAATTTAAACGAATCTGCTGGTGTGGAAAACGAGGAAACGAATGGCGTGATCCCTGACAAAATTCAACCCCCCTGGGTATTATTTAAAGCTGGTTTTCCCATTGGCTAGCTCGTTCCTGAAGAACCCTCGTATCGTAAATGTCATCGACGTCGGGACCCCTTCCTTATCACCATAAAGAGTCCAAGTATCGACGTGTCTGTCGGATAAGTAGAGAGATAGAGAGCTGGAAACAAAGGGGTGCTAAGATAGCAAAAAAAAAGAGAATTTTTTGTAATTTTTTAAAACAATAGAACACGATACCTCATTGTTTCTTTTTTACATCTACCTAATCGAAGCTAGAATGTTTAAAGGAATAAAATTCTCGCGTACTTTCTCGTATACAAACCTATGCAGGATCACCGTTGGTACGTTCCCCCTACAAGCATAAAATCAACAGAGCCGTCGATAGGGGAAAGTCGAATGAGGGATGGTCCTGTTAAAGACAACCCTTAAAAAGATTACTCGACCATACACGTAGTCTCGAGCATTTACGGAACGCTACCGTCGGGTCTGAAAGCCCTTGTGGATTTGTCGACTAATCACCCTGTAAATCTACCACGTTACAAAATATCTATGTCTGGGAGAAATACTATTAAATATGCCAAAAATTCTGAATCTATCCACCCATTCTCTTTTGTATGATTGATTAAGAAGTAACGGTCCAACTCTCTCTCTACTGGAACATACAACGGAAACACTCTTACCGGAAACAAAGCATCGTGCATATTCATTTCGACGTTTCATTAATAAATAATCATCGGTCCCTGGCTTCGCCTTCCTTCGAGCTCAACTTTCTCCTGATAATAATTGCATCGACGGACCTGCTTTCAGGGAAGAAGTTCAGGAGCACTCGGTCAGGTGGAACGCCAAGTTCGAATTTTGTTGCAAAATGAGCGCGAACGCTTCCACGGGTGTATTGGACCCGTGCATTTTGAGGATATCTGTGAGAAAGGTGAGTAACGATCGTAGGAAAGAAGAGGATATAGTAATGGGTTTGTCAGTAAGCCTAGAATGTTTTACTTTAATCCCGTAGGAATTGAAGGGAGGCAGGTCCTTCCAGAGGCTAGGATTTACCGACCTGAACCTCGCCGAATTCGCAGGAGCTGGTCTCTGCCGAAGGAGGTGCCTCCTAGAAGGCTACGATGCGAGACATCGCCAGGATAATTCTATGCTCCGAGTAGCTATTAAGATGAACATACGTTCCGGAGATATACTCTTTAAAGTGTGAGTATGTCATACCTACCGGCCTCTCTATAATTCTCTCTCTATCTTCCTCTTATCATTATCCTCGTGATCCTTATACCCTGTCGAGGCTAGAGGTTAATCGTTCTCCCATTTGCAGACCGTCGCCATCGTTGAAGCAGACCCAGTTAACGGTACCAGGTGTCCCTGGAGTACCAGGGGTCACCACAGACGAGGTGAACGTCGAGAGATGTACCAATAGGGAGGATTACGTGTCCAGTGGCTCGTTGGCAGGTAGCATAGCCAGTGCGAGCAGTGGTTTCGGTAGTCTTCCGAAGAAAAGGCCGGCACTTTTCTCTTCCGGTAAATTGAACGTTCGGACGAGAAAGTTGCCAGAGTCCAATCCTTTAACATCCAGCGTCTAAAAGATCGATCGACTCGTTGGATAAATGATTTCCCTCTCATTGGTTTCCTTTTCTTTTCTATTTACTTTTAGAACTCCTCAGTGGGACGGAAACGTACGAACCGATGACCCTTAGCGAGATCGTACCATCGGTACTTCCGGTCGAGGCATTGACAGAAGCGCACACGGAATCAGGTCACTCTCGGAACAGCAGTAATACCAGTCAACTGAGCAAAGGATCGGGATACGGATCCCTGAACTCGCACAGTCAGCACAGTAGGCAGAGCAGTAGTGGTGACAGTGGCCATATTAGGTAAAAATGCGGAACGGGCATGAAGATACGAATAAGAATTTTAGAGAAGGCAAAAGTTCCGATGGCGCACGGATTATCACGAGAATTCATTCTTTATCGTTATGGTTATTATATCTTTCCAAGATCGAGTTCGGGATAACGCAGAAAAATGCGTTTGTACAAAACTGACCCAATGATTTTGGGATTACCAAGCATGGCTCGGGAGAGGGAAGGGAGTTTGGATGTTCTTCGGAAATAAAGAAACGATCGATGTTGGATTGCCATACAATCTTGGTGACACGACTTAACGCATTGCCTGCTAGATAACACGCGGCATTTTCTCACACAAGCGTATCGGGTGCTAGATGTTATATATATACCTAACAAACTAATTATACGCTGCGAATATATCTAAAACTACTCGAGTACTACTCGAACTAATCCCACAAATGCTTTATCGATAACACTCTTGAGCTATCATGCTACGAAACGAATCGCAACATTCCAAAGGCAACGATTATCTCAGGCATGATGGGAAAACTTATAAAATCCAGAACTAGATGCTTACTGACAAAATAATTCCAGGCAAACACCAGAAAAGTCTAAGCTGCTGCATCTTTATTTTGACAAACATTTATAAAGACATGTCTTTCTGAACACTTAACGAGACTACGGACTACTTTCATCTATATCTGTTATCTCTCACTTTTTAATTTTATCTTTTTCTATCTTTCACTTTCTCTCTCTCTCTCTCCCCCCATTAAGTTAATCGTATCTTACATGAGTTTTATGATTTGTGCATGCTTGAAAAAAGAAGAACAAATTTGTGTTGTGATCTTTATAGGTCACCCTCCTGGCCGGTATGGGCACCACGTATCCCGAATCATTCCCAAAACCCACCAAACTTTCCAAGCACGCGGCCTGAAACGTCCTACGAACCAAGACCCCCGTCACCGACCTCGTCCCTGATGCTTGTTGATCCGAGAGCCCGATTCTGGTCCACGTCTAGTCCGCTATCTTCGAGAAATGGTACGGAAAAAAGGAGGGCTACTATGACAAAACTGGCGGGACTAACTGTGACGAAAACGATGACGACTGCCAAACCAACATTAACTACTACGATGACTACGACAACAACGAGTGTCGCGGCGGCTGTTAATGCGAACGTCCAGTTCCCAAGGAAGCTAACGGAGTCGAGTGCACCAAGAAACGGGGTCCTGAGGGAACATAGTAGCGCTATTTTGTCGGATAGAGTCGATGATCCTTACGAGGATGCAAACGAACTCGCTGGTGGTGTCTTCAGGGTGCCTGGCCCGCAGGACGTCCCAAGACACTCGCGAAAAAATTATGAAAGGAACAGTTTTGAAGCCCGTAACGAACGAAATATGATGACGAGCTTGCCACAGGACAGGAACGGACAGCAGACGATCAGTAATCAGGTGATCGCACCAGTCGTAAAACCGAGAATCGGTCAACCTGGCTGGCGTAGCATGTCAAAGACGTGCGACTGTATCGAAAAGGGCAAGACCAGTCCGGTTTTACGATTGGTTGATCAAGCCAGGGCCGTATCCTCCCCCGATCCTCTCCATAGGCCCGATAATCCTAGAGCCTCCCTACGCTCCGCGACGACGGCTCAAACCCTCAGGTAGGTTTTTTCTTGTTCATCGAATCACAAATCACACTGCTCTCGTTTTGTTTGTTTTTTCTATATCTCTGTCTTTTCATCTCTCTTCATCATCATCATCATCATCATCGAGCAACCCTTCGAGACGATTCTGTGATTAGGCAGGATACTTTAACCTTCTCTGGTATTCTGTTTTTTCCTCCTCTTAACCTTTGCGACTAAATTTGTGTTAACTCATTCATAGCCAGTTATACAAAAAAAACATATCGCATTTTGTCATACTGGCTGTCAATGGGTTATCGAAAAAAGTGATCCAATCACCTGTTTTTTTTGTTTTCCTTCCCATTAACCCTTGCTCTTGCTTTAGTTTTCCTTGGGTATGGTAACTCTTGAGACGGTCAACGTGTGGACTAACACTTAACCAAAATCTAGTAGTGATTTGCAGCTGGGAAGCTTGGGTAGAGTCGTTAACGAGTGTTGGTGCTCCTTCCTTCGCCAGGACAAACTCCTTAATGGAAGTAATATACTTTACGCGCACGATCACGCACGTAACTCATTATACCTGTGTATATATACACAAGTATCAAATGATTCTGCTACTTATCTTATCGAGCAGACTATACGAAAGTCGTAAAATCTAGGAAGAACATCCTGCTCGTTCTATCGACCATCCATGGTCACGATTTAAGATCGAGCTCGATCACGTATATCATTCGCTTTTACAAAAGTATATCATCGGTGCGTAGATACGTCAGTGTTATCATTATCATGCCTCAGAACAAAAATTAAAATGAAAAAAAAAAAAAAAAAATTATCGGTTCGAAAGAATGCGCTTGATTGGCAAAACGTGAAAGACTACGAAGATAAGTAAGAAAGGGAAAATATCGAGAACAAGTCGAGATCGTGTCAGGCTTTGCTTACAGTTCTGGATGGCTTTGTGAATCCTTGCAGGGGTATCGGCGGAGGTCACCGGAAGTTGCTGGACGGGGCGGGGGGCAAGCTGGCTACGGTCGCCACCAGCCCAGCGGACTCCGAGGAGTCCTCCTTAGGGGTACCGGAAGTCGCTCCACCAAGCTCGCAGCACCGAAACAGCATAACCCCACCGTCAGTCCATGCTTTCGTCTTTACGTGCCTTTTCCTTCCTGCACCAGTTCTCTCTGTATTCTCTTGTCTTGCTCGTTCGTTTTGGCTTATGCTTGCCTTGCGTTAGTTTAGTAAACTTGATCCTAACTTCCTGTCGAGTTGACACGTTCGCTATTTGTCTTGTAAGAGGATTAAATTGAATCTTTTTGGTCAGTCTTGGCCAAATCTGATTTTGTAACTTAGTTTTGAATAGAATTCATTTGTTTCTAGGTCAGATCCGAACAGGACTCTTTAGGAAGACAGTGAACGTGTTAATTTAATACCACTTTACGGTATCTTGCAACAAGAAACGATTCTTCCTGACGGAATCAAGTGCACACCTAGTTTTTTTTTTTTTAGACAAGACTGGTTCCTCCGAGCTAGCTCGCAGTTTAAGCACGCACTGCTTTGCAATTAACACACGCACGCACCGACACGAGTGTCCACGTTTTGTAGCATGACTATCGCACCGTAAATTCCCACTGGGTTTTCCACATAAAGACGCACACGTCGTTTTCCCTCGCATCGTTCTTCTTCTATTAGAAGATTACGTTTAGTTGAGATTTCTTTCTATATTTGTACACATTCAATCGTCTCGAATCTTACGGCTGCACGATCATTGATCTTTTTTCTTTTACTTATTTTATCTCACGTAGGAATAAAGTATCATTTTCTTTTTTTTTGTTTTTTTTTTTTTTCGAACGATAAAAAAAGATTTGTACGTTAGACGGGACGATCGTTCATTTTGATCATCGACGACCCGATTTGAAATTTGTTGTAACGAATCATCGTTCGAATTAATCTTTAAATTGGAATAGATCGTTATTTTACGAGTCGTTGATTAAAATCGTGAAAAACACAAACTATGTTAAGTAACTACTGGATCTCATTACTAATAATTGTTTATTTTGTCGCGTACGTAGAAATCCTTCAGGCGGTTCGGGTCTAAGTGAAACTGGATCCCTGGATCGCGCAAAAGCAGCACTGGAACGAAGGAAAAAGGCGGAAGACGGTACAGGAAATCCTAGCCTCTGCAGGATCGAGGTCACGAGACCGAATCCAGACTCCCTGATCGACGAGCTGATAAAGGCGACGAATTTAGAGCAGACGGATCTCGAGAGTTCCGAGAGTACGAATATTAAAACGAATTCCTTTGAACGATTCCTCGTTAGCATAGCTTTTCGGGCTTTTGTGAGATAGATCAAAAACCCCAGATACCTTCTTATTATTTCTCATGACGTAGTATCTCGATGTCTAATAGATAAAGCTTCTTAAAAATTCTTTGGCGATTAAAATTGATTTTTATTTTTATTATTAATTCAGTTTCACGCAGTAACTACCCAAGTAATCAAAGAGACTAGTTTTTAAGGCCACAAACGTGCTTGCCTTTTTGTTTTATACATTCAATGTCGGTAGTTCTACCGTTAACAAAATTTTTGTAAACTTGAGAGTCTCGCACATGTCTCACAAAAGATGAAATCGTTAGCAATGTTGTACACTTTAGATATATACAATGATACGCGAAAGGAGGAGGTCAAGACAATTAAGAAACACGCTTTTATCTCGTTTTCAGCGACCGGTTTGCAGCTGTTCATCGCGAAAGACGGTACGACGGCTTTGGGTAGCCACGAAGTGAAGAGCCAGATGCCCGCGGGTGTGTTCAAGCAGGTGGTGATGGAAGAAAACAATAGGTAACACCAAGCCATCACGTCAAGGCGGCAATACGCTAGACAGGCCAGCGCAACGTTCTCATTGGCCCTGGTGCCAGAACTCATCTACGAGGCCTACGAGCCGCGGTAGTCACGATGGAGAGAGAACGACTTGTCGTTGGCTCAGTACGAGAAAAGGAGAAAATGAAGAAAAAGAAGAAGAAGATGGAAAAGAAAATGAAGAAAGAAGATCGTCGTCGTCGTTGTCGTCTATACGATTAACGATGGACCATAAACGTGACAGCTTCCATCTAGCGAGACAGAGATTTTTATCGAAGCTTCTTTTTTTTTCAAAATTTTCGGTGACCTCCACTTTTTTCGTAATCTTTTCTTCTGTCACCGAGAAACAGAAGCTTGCGTTTCGATCAGTATTTCCATATTTACATCTTTTACATTGTACATTTAATTTTCTACGTCGAATTTTCCGTATAATTTCTTTCCTTTTTACGTAAGACTAAGCCGACGTTAAAGAAATGTGAAGAGAATAGGGCGACGATATTTTCTTGCAAGATGGAAGATTGCGAGAAACGCTCAGACGAGTATCGCGAAAGGGAAAGAATGAAGGGATGAAAGAAAGAATGAAAGATAAACAATAATTCAAAGAAATACACATATTTTCTTCCGTGAAACCGAAGCACAATTGATATTCTCGTCGACCGTGCTTCAAGCGAATGGAGCGATTAGTCAATAAATTTTAGACGAGAGACTAAAGATGTCGTGATAATAATTGATCATTAGTTTTAAGGGAAAAAAGATGAGGGGTGTTTAAAAAAAAACGCTGATAAACGAGGCCCGTGACAAAAGTTTAAACGAACGTGAGATAATATTATTCTTGTTGAACAACCGCGTACTTTGAGTCACTGTAAAGCGGATCAAAGTTCGTTCGTAAAGACTACGAAAATTGTACAACAAAAAGGAAAAATGCAAGAAAGAAAAACTATCGTCTTTTCCTTTCTTATAAAAAAAAAAAAAAAATGAAAACGCAACATTATTATTTTCTACTGCGTCAACACGTCGAGCTATCCTCGGCGAGTATTATTATATTTTTTCATTAAAGCCTTATCTTTATATATAAACATTATGCGAATGTAAAAATCACTTTTTTCACTTTTACTCCGCCTTACAGTACTTCGTTCGACGTTTCGTGTCGTCTTTATTCGTCAAAGACTCTCTTCTCTTCTTCCGTTTTACAATTCTAAGTGTAATTAACAAGCGCGTCGTAACGCATAAATCTTATTTTACAACGCTAAAGAAAAACAAAAACGGGACTGTCCCACAATAACAATAATAATTCGAATAAAATAATAACTTTTTCGAAACGAGCTCACGAAAGGGCCACTATCAATTTTCCTCCGCAGAAAATATAAAAAAAGATATCCGTTAGACCGCCTCTCACTCTCCCTTTCCGGTTTTTGTTTGAAAACCGGCTGATTCGTTTTAGCTACTTGTAAATATAGTATTAGTAATTGTTACATAGCTAAATGGCTGGTGTTATATACATACGTTCTCTCCGTACTCAAGATAATCTCTATAGCGATACGGTGCCCTTTTTAAAACGAGGGCACGCGCGCTGTTTCGTGGTTCCGATTAAAAAAATAATAATAAAGAGGGATAAATTACTTATAATAAAAAGAGAAGGAAATAATGGCGGGTTGAAAATCGACGACGCGTACGTGTACATATATATATATACATATATTAAAAATTTCAAATTAAGCGGAACGCCTTCAAGAGATCTAGGATCACTTGGGTTACACGTGAAGTGATCGATGATCATCGTCGATGATCGATCACACACGTCGTTCCGCGAATTTGAAAATACTCGATCAATGAATTCGGGTAGGGACGATGAAGGAAACGAATGATCACGAATTCGTGCGTACAAAAAACAAACAAATGTAAAAAAAAGAAGAAAGAGCCGAGATAAAAAAATGTAACCTGATGATGTTATATCATACTCGCGCCTTATCACGCTTTTGGATAGGATCGACGATCGTTCTATTTTTTTTATGCCTCACCCTTCCTCCTTCTCGTCACCTGACCTTTGACATCCCCGTCAAAATCCACTTTCTTCTATATTTTTTACACATATCAAGTTTGAATTCTTATAATTTTTTTTTTTCAATCCCGGGTCGGAGGAAATTCGACTCGATCGCGGTATCGGCAAATTATATATTTATATATAAACCTCGCAACGCCCGCACCTTCATGTTATACATGTATATATTTTTCAAATAATTCTTAAAAGATTTTTTTATTTATACGTACAACAATAACAATCGCGTGTAATCCCTCAAATAAACGTTCGTAGCTTTTTCTTTGCAATCCCTTCACGTCATCTACGCCATGCCGCGTTCGCAATTCGCGATTTAATTTATTCAACATAGAGTTTATTACTCTTCCCCCGTTCTGTTTTTCCACATGTTTCGACGAGCGTGTAAAGGGATGGAATGATATTATTCATTATTATTATTATTAGTGCGATTATTAATATTACTATTATTATTGTTATTATTATTTGGTTATCGATTGCTACGATGTACCGAGGTCTAAGTCACAGGAGACGCGCCGCTAAAAATTATGTTACGCGTGTGCCGAGAATGTGAGGAGGAAAGATGTAAAAAAATGTTAAGAACAAAAAGGAACAGATGATGACTTTCCTTGTCAGTGTTGTAAGAAAAAACAAAAACAAACAAACGAAAGAAACAGCCAATAAGATAAAACATATGGAACAGGAAAGAAGCGAGAGAAATATGATGACGAAGCGCGCGTCACGTTAATTTTCTGCGCCTTGCCTCCAAACCCGCGCCCCGTCGGATATTAATTATTGTGATATTTTATGGTATATATATATGTATGTATGTATGTAATAATAGCCTTGCTATTACCTCCCTCCCCGTATTATTGTATTGTATAAATTATGACTCGATTGCGGCGAACGGACGATATTTTCCTTTTATTATATTTTTTTTTCTTTCTATTTGCCAATCGCCCACGCGCCCCACCATCCGCCCCGTTTTTAATTTAGAATCATTGACGTTTTCGTTTAATCCAATCCTCCGTTTATTTTTTTCCTCGCGAGATGGATGTAAAACTTCCATATGTGCTGATAATAACAACACGTTTGAAAATCACACAATTCTTTGTGCAATCATTGTTCTTCTTCGACCTCCCCCTTAAAAAATGGTAAAAAGAAGACATAGTCAAGGACAGCAGTCGTGATTATCGATGACAGGACTACATTTTGTCACGATCGTAGAAATAATAATGTCGCGAAAGACGACCGGTTATGCAATTGATCGAATCATTAGTATTGTCATCATTACTATTTTTTTATTATTACAATTCCTTGCGTTATTATTACAAAAAGTCAGATCTCGCTCGTAGAAGAATTAATTTCGGAGATGTCGCTAATGGAAATTTACTGACAGTCTGTGAACTTGAAACGATCGATCGGGCAAGGTATAGATCGATATCGAAGAAAAGGATATTTCAGAATCGGGAAGTGGAAAATCATTTTAGAAGTACTTTCTCTGCATATGCTGAGAGCGATCATTGCACTGACGTAACATCCGTTTCGAGATACCGATATATACATACATAAGAAGCGTGTTACATTATGCCTGTTATGCGAGCGCTTTCACGATGCGATTCTACTCTCTCTCTCTCTCTCTCTATCTCATTCACTTTTTGAATGGAACCAAACGTGAATCGATGATTTAGATGGTATCGAGATGTCTTCATATATATTTTTTTCTATTCCTCGAAGGTCTCTCGATGAATCTGGACAAATGGCTATGACACGCGTAATTAAAATCGTTAGTCGATTCCAAGGAGATGTGCTAAATTTATGACAAATGTAAATGACACACAAAACCGTCGGAGAATTCCGAAGGACTTCTTTTTTTTCTTACGGTAAATCGATATTTCGCGAAAGCGACACTTTGTTCGACGTAACGTTACGCAAATTAATACAGAGGGAGAGAAGATAAATGCTGATTCGAAGAGAACGAAGCTAGTTCATCGGTCTTACCACATTCAACTGGGATGACACATCGATCTTCCATGAAGATCATTCTTGGAAGAAATAAGAATAATTAGATTCGTCTGAATTTATGAAAGTCTTATCGTATATACCCATCATTGTCACGTTTAAAGGGTAAGAAAACTGCTAGTTTACATTTCAATCATCTTGGACATTTTTTCAACTGTATAACTTATATCGCACAAATATTTATTACCTTTGTAATATTTCATCGCTAAGAGTCATTTTTCATCTCGCACACTTTGTACCATTCCACCGGATTTCTTAACAAAAAAAAAAGCTTTCGCCATCTCGAACAACAAGGAGACTATTTAACGTATAAACGTTGGCTGAGTCACTCTGTGCAAAGAGATTCCTCAACCACTACGTAAAATATGTAAAAAAGTATAGAGATAAGAAAAATTCGAGCGTGTTTAGCGCGCGGAAATGTCAAAGCCGGCGTAATGGGACAATTTCATCGTCGAGTCGTTTATCGGAATCGACCGGGACGTTTCGGTCGTTTCTTCTTAAGTCTTTTCTATGAAATCTTTTTTTTTTTAAATCTTTTTGGTCATATTTACCCTAGGCGTAGAAAGTACAGTGCGAAGTACCGCGCGACGCAAAATTTACGACACCGATTGTGTATCGAGCATAATTAAGCGACGAAACGTACCGTGTCACGCTCTTTTGCGATTTATGAATTATTCATTTTTCCTTAGGCCGATTCACAAACTCTTCTTTTCAACTTTTACGTTTTTGTCTCTACGTGCAGGATTTATTGAAAAGAGTAGTCAAAGTGATCCAAATCTGCATGGTAAAGGTCATTGAACGGTGCTCTAGAGTTCAACGTTGCTTTAAAAAGACAAACATTTATCTGATAGATAAATACTTAATATACTCGTTACTTTTTTTTCCTATTGTAATAAATAAAAGAAGTTCGTCTCAGTAAAGATGTCGACTGACGTACGACTCATGTTGTCAGCAAATATAAAATATGCATAATTTTATAAATGCATGTGCATAAGTCGTCGACTCTAGATGTTATGATAAGTCTGGATCGAAGTATTTGGGTAAAAAACATTTGAATAACGATAATGCTCTTTTTTCGATTTTGGCATGCACAGGTTACCTGATAGGTAAACCGGAACGTTTGGACCAACATTTTCGGTAAAACTGTTCAGGTCTAGCACCCTGTATGCAATTGACCAGAGAAGAATCGAAAACGATTCTTTCTGGCTTACCAGACACCGTCACATGTTTCACCCGAAATATTAGGCAACTCATCATTCAAAAAATTATGAAACTTTGCATACGAGTTGGTTCCATAATTCACTTATAAAGTTGTCCTCTTCTGAAATCTAAATTGCATTATGTAAGCAATTTATTAATAAAACTTCTAAACTGTTATTCAAATGTGATATCTAATAATCATTTTATATCATTTCATAGATACAAAAAAAGTGTATTCAGAGTTATTTCAACAGGAATAATAAACATAATTTTTTTCTAAAATTTAGAAAAGTGAGTAACTTGAGATCGTTATCAGGTGCAAGGCGATAAAATTGAGGGATAGATCGATCGATCGGAAGTTCTTCGACTACGTAGAACGGTGAAGGGGAAAAAAACGACTGAACGGACGAAGCGGTGAAATTCTATTACGTAAGAGATACGCGCATATTATGAGGAACCTCTTGTCAACGAATGATGACGTCTTTTTTTTTTTATTATATCTTGTTTAATGTACTACATTAATTTTTTCTTGCTTGGTGTCTACAAAACACTAATTATCATGACGCACTTCGAATAAATAGAATTCAGTAATGTTTATCCGACCGTGGAGAATAAATGTATTCTGTTTCTTTCTGATCAATATGAGATGATTTTGTAAAAGATGCAACGAATGTAACGTGTGAAAAATCTTCTTTTTCTTTTTATTTTATAGTTGTAAAGCTTTGAATTTATAACCATAAGGTAAGAGTTAATTAAGTCGAACCTTGACTGTCGATCGTAATAAAAAGAAGAGATTACGATATTGATCTTTACCGTGTCTCTTTCCTTTAACAAAACATTGTACGTTCTAGGAAAATCACAGACAATATTAGCAGATCGAATGAATAAACTCAGATGTATGTTGGAATTGGCTTTTACTTCCTGAGAAAATTTTCATAAAAATCGTATTTATAAAATATACGAAGCTATCGACCCCTCGTCTTTTTTTCATCTTAAAACATTATTTTAATCCTCGCGTATATTATTCAAATCCATTCCTGCTCGAATTTTCAGCTTCGTCGTCCGAGAAAAAGGAGAAATTAGTCTCGCGATATTCAACGACCGTCAAAAAATTACCGAAGGTCACGTATTAACAAAACGAATCGTAGTGGAATTTTTTACGGTGGCCCGTCAAGAACACGTGTGCCGAATTGACGCGGAAAGGGATCTCGGCTTTTAAAAAATGAAAGAAAGACGAAAGATAGCTTTCGAAAAATGTGACAAGCGAAGGACGAATTTCGTGCGTGTCTATTTCTCCCTCTCTAGCCAGAAGAAGACGTTCTAACGTTCTTTTGAGATAATAATTCCCCGTTCAAGAATAATACTTCTTGTCAGGTATTCTCGAAAAGCCACAAATTACGGGAATGAAGAAATTGTTGTCACAAATTACACGAATTATTCCGAAGCTAATGACAATCTTCTAAAGATAAACCGCGAATGAAACGATCGAACGAAACGATCAGGAAGTGTTTCCAATCTTTTTTTTTATACGTTCTTCTTTAGAGATAGCATTTGCGTCAACGAGGTCGAAACGACAAATTGAATAATCCCTTTCGCGTTGGTATCGTATACGACTAGATCGATAGAACCTTCAACTTACGACCTACCACCACCAATTACTATGAAGGCAAACGTTTCTCCAAACTTTCGCCGTATTCGCGAGTTCGTCTCTCCGGTGTCCAACCTCGGCGATCAAAATCCAGACCAACCGGCAAAGTCCACGATTGGATTACGAAAAGTCGACGTTCGGTATTTGAAGAAATATTTTTTTTCGACCTATCGACCACGAGTAACGTCTTATTTTGTGTCATTTCGTGACACTGGTTCGACCTCTGTTGTTGCCTCTCGATCGAGGAAGAAAAGGTGTTTATTTCTTTAAAAAAAAAGTTTTGACATTCTTTACATAGGAGTATCGTTGGTTCGCGAAGAGGAGGAAATGTATGGAGAATGCAAGAAGAAATAAGGAACTCTTCGTGGACGTGCCTAAAGAACCAATAAAAAATGTGTCGTGTTTCTACCTGTTTCCATATGTTTTGTAACTTTGTTTTTGCACTTTTTGCATTTTTTTTTTGCATTTGGCATAATAAAACGAAAACTCTACCGATCGGTCTATATTTTTTAATCTTCTTCTTCCAGTCTCTCATTAACAACCCCACAAAACTTGTTTTTTAAAAGTAAGCTTTTTTTTTTAACCACGAGTTAACGAATTTGTACGGAGGCTGAGCGATTACGCAAACATGACGAGCGTGATTCTGACTCCGCGTGGCGTCATGGTGCGACGGTATGGTAAAGAAACGATAATGGTGGTGGGGGGGTTGGAGAGTGACAACCCCGCATTCGGAGACTCCTTTTGCTTTCCAGCTGGATTCTGCGATGACTTTTCGCCGTTTACTCGGCAGTCCTCTCTCGTTCGTCGTGTCTCATCGATCGACACTCTCATATTCTTCTTTTGGTTATTTCGTATTATCTTCGTCATTTCTATCTCCTTCTACCCGTCGAAGGAGACTTTAACGCTGAGATAAGACGCGAAAGTCGTTCTCGAGGATGATCCTAAGATTCGTTCATGCGGAATCAGCTTTTTAGCTTTCGTCTATTTTATTTTAACGTAGAGATTTCGATGAATTTCTGTTTGAAAAATTTACGATGCACATCATAGTGTTCGTGATTTTGTAACATGGTAGGAATTTTTACAAATTTTCTTTTCATTTGCATCGATCGAATCGATTCCCATAATACTCTTGCAAGTGTATCACGTTTTTATTCAAATAAAATTCTTCGTGTAAACATTAATTCACGGATTAATTGCTTGCTTGGCACTTTATATGCGGGTGAAAGAACCTTTCGTGCTTACCGTGCATTTTCAAAAAGTCAGCTCAGACGCATGAAACTAGAGTAGCTATGTGCAGCTTATAATGTTATGTGAATTTTAGTGGTGTCAAGTGTACTTTACGAGATCAGCAATAATTACCCCACGGCACTTGAGTTAATACGTAATAAATACTCCGCATATAATGTGTTAATAAACCGGTCAAGCCGGCTAAACATTTCACAACTAATCCGTTAAACGAATTCGTAAGATTCGAGTCCAGTCACCCTAAACACAGTTCGTTGATATATATGGTGCCTCATTTTAATAAATCATTATACAAATTTCATCCGAATGAACAATTTTGATAAGCTTTATTATCATTCATTGACTAATAATTAACACGTTGAGTGTCACCCGTGACCGGCATTATTTTAAGTATTTATTAGCATTGTTTATCAATATTTGCAAGAATATAATTATAAAAAGTGTGAGGTTTAATATAAGAGATATGATAGTAAATTCTTCCATATGTTTATTCTAAACGAAATTATATAGATCTATGAGTTTATTCAAAATTGGCTCGACATTCACGTGTTAATTATGTTATTCGGTTTAAAATCAAACATTATTCCCCCCAACAATTTTCGTTTCTCGTGTAGTGTCAACTTCCATAGACCCGTGTGATTTTTCGGTGGGTCCAGTAATAAACGAAAAGAAAAGATTCGGTCGAGTGGTGTTACCAGCTAAAAACGAGTACCACTCGAGTTCATCTTTAACGAGTGTATCCTATCGACGAGAAGAGGGAAAAGAATAAAGAGGGAAGCCAAAGTCAAGAAGAACGATGACACGCGCGAGATCGCTGTTGCTTATTTTTGCCGTGCAATTCTTCCTCGTACCTAGTTTATGCACGGACAAGGATAATAAAGAAGGAATCTTGAAACAGTCGCTACCGGCTTACGCGATAATTTCAGGCGCGAAACATCTCAATTCAACGAGATGCAGAAAGGAACTCGAGGAACTCCGCGAGGCCGTTGATCGCCGGCATCTATGGGGCTTGAAAGGTTTGTGAAAGTTTCTTCAATTTATGAATGGGTTTCATAGTATTTCATTGTGATATTCGATGAGACATTTTAACGATGTCCCGGTTCTACTGAAGACTATCGATAAATCTGTTAATACAACGTAGTATATAACTTTCCACGGTACTCGATAGAGTTCGCCATCTTGGAAATTGGTTCTAATCCAAAGATTCTTAGCTAATCTATCGATTCATTTATATTAAAAAAAGTAAAGCAAAAATATTATATTATATGTATACTTTGAAAAAAACAAGTTACCTAATAAAAAAACAACGGGATAAGATGAAAAGAGTCATAGAACGTTCTAAAGAAGAAATGAACTAAGAACTAGTTCCAATCAAAATTACAAATTTCCAAGATTCTAAACTAATCAATCAATTCATTTATACTAAAAAAAAAAGTAAAACAGAGACACTACATTAGATGTATACCTTGAAGAAACAAGTTGCCAAATAACAAAAAAACGAAAAGAGTCAAGGAACGTTCTAAAGAAGAAATGGACTACTTAGAACTGGTTCCGCATTTCCTTAGAGAAACTATTACATTCGATTACGTTATACATATCAACATACATAGACCCAGTTCGTCCATGTTACGAAATCGTATTGCCTTATTCGTTTTTATCGCGAGTTCGTATACCAGCTGGAGGGTCGCACGTTCGCCATCTTGATTTTTCCGTTCACATTTCCTTTCTTAAAAAAAATCCCTCTCTTTCCCCCTCTTGGCTAGAAAACAACTTGTCTCGAGAGATTCCACGAAAGTCGCATTGTTAAAACCGTCACCGTCACGTATTTTGTACGATTTACGTGAACACACAAGTACCGTCTCGCGCGCGCGCGCGTACTTGGTTGCAGTCGGGGTCTCGTCAAACAACTCTCGCCGAATGGCTCCTTAAACTCATAGTCGAGTGTACTGCTCGCTATGTGCTTTTACATCGTGGAATTTCTCGGTTGGCCTTCGTTCGGCTCGCTAATACCTTCTTAGAGTACATACACGCGTGTATGCGCGCACAGGGTGGGTCAAGTAACTCGTTAGAACTAGGTAATTCATTTTTTTTTAGAATACAAGCTGTTCAAATATATCATTTCGTGTCTTAAAAAGGTATTCGTTAATTAACGAAATACTAGCTTTTTTTGCTAATTACGTGACTCACCCTGCATAGATACGAGAGTATCTCGTAAGAGGGTCGTAAAATAGATTCCGAAATAACGCTGGATCGTTTTAATTCTCGGTCGTGTTATTTTTGCTAATTTCGTTGGCACACGTGTCTTTTTTTTTTAAGAGAAAGAGAGGGAAGGCGAAAGATATTTCGTAATGGCACGCTTTCCGTTCACCACCAACGGTAACATCGTTGCGAGATCGACAACTCAACGATCAGCAACGATGGACCCTTTCTATCTATCCCCTCCATCCTCCCCTTTTGCCCCTCAATAAAAAACTTACGATTATCTTCCTCACACGCGTGATTTATAACGCCGTTTGGTTCACCCGTCAAAATTGTGTAACACGCCATTTTACATAAGTTCGATGGTGCAGCACATGTTCTTGCAAAAATTAACGTAGAAAATAACGTATGATTAATTTAAAAAACAATATATAAACATAAGAACAAATAAAATAATGGCTAATATTCATGGTTCTCAATCGGACAACTTTTTCGAGGGTAACCCCGTTCATCGACTTTCTTTCCCCGTTACGCAAGAGACCGCTTTTGCATGTTGTGTGTGCTGTAACCAGTAAACAACTAAAAAGTCAGGATTTAATTTGTAGCGTCTCTCAAAATGTTTCGTTTCTAAACTATAAATCAATGTTGCGCAACGATACTAAGATCGATAGCCGTTGAGACGCATGGACGTAATGATTTTTTAACCGAGCCAAACGAAAGAAATTAAGATATGATTAATCGATCAAGCATCTTCGAATTAACCTGTTAAATTAATTCATAAAATAATGATATAAAATCAAACGGTAATCGTTTATCTTTGACAAAGTACTCGATTCGAGTGGCAAACCAAAGTCGGGATTCCTCTATGGGAATAATTATTGGCTGGGTAGTCGAAGTCAATGCGAGGATGCAGGAAATAGAAACCCCTTGGCCCTCTGGATAGAAGAGGCAAGAAACAATTCGAGATATCGTCATGTTGAAGATGAATTTCCACCTTTCGATCTCCACTATTTCGTCGCATACATGCGGCACAATAGTACTTTGCAATACCACGTTAGGCTCTATAACGAGGTGAGTCGTTGTAAAATGAATGAAATAATTGAATGAAAATTAAAAAAAAATATATTTACAGGATTTGGTAACACTCGGTTTATGTTTACCCGATTCGTGTACGACTCACGAGCTAGCTACTATTCTTGAGAACATCTTTGAAAACAGAACTTTACTACTCAGTGACCTGTATTTCGTGGACTTTAAGCTCATCGACATAAAAGATCTGAAAGACGATGGTAGCTGGCTAATTAACGGAACGTATATCATAGTTGGGTACGTCGGCACGTCTATGATTTACACGCGTGTCATTAGCAAGACTTTAACGAATCGACTTTTGTTGCTCTTCCTAGGTTCATATGTCTAGTGACCTTATTGTTAATGGCGATAGGTACCATCTATGACATTATAATACTTAAAAGAAACAGGAGGAAGCACAAGAAGTTAGACAGCTGTGAGAACAACAATATGTCGATACGACTTAGTATGAATATTTACAATTATAATGAGTAAACGCTTGAAATAAGTTAAAACTGATCACCCATATTTAATTCAGGTACGAAACAGCCGGACGACGATCCTGAAGGTCAAATAAATATGATATCTCAGAGTACTCTTGGACGAATTGTCCAAGCTTACTCGGTTTACACGAACACTGGATTTATATTTAACACGAAACTCTCATCTGATTCTATACCAGTTATACATGGTTTAAGATTTCTTGGAATGATGTGGATCATCATGGTTCACACGCTTTTCTATATGAGCGATTTCATAGGTAAATAACGACGATGGTCAAGCTGACGAACGTTCGATGAACTTTAACTTAAACGTCTTAATAAAATCGGGATATTCTTTCGGAAGATAATAAGCCCATGTCCTGGAGGAAAGGCGAAGGTATGGCCGCTCAAGTGGTAAGCAACTCAACCTTGTCCGTGGACACCTTTTTCTTCCTCGGTGGTTTCCTCATTACACATTTGTTTTTATCGAGCAAAGAAGGCAAGGACGTACGTGGACCGATCAGCTACTATTTTGAATTTCAAAAATTTATACTGAGCGTTATAAAAAGGTTCATAAGGTAGGAGAATTTGGAATCTTTCGATATCGATCAGAGATACGATGACTCTTCACGACTCGCTAAAGTATTCTTCGTAAATAGATTAACACCTGCTTATATGATGGCAATGGGACTATTCATGATCAACTCTAAATGGTATAGCAAGACCTCGTTATTTGATATGAGCGAAAGAGGAGACGAGCTTTGTTCTAAATACTGGTGGAGAAACATCTTGTATATTCAAAATTTTTTTACTAGGGAGACAATGGTACGAACACTATTTTTCTTTCATTCGTATTATCGTGTTATAAATCAATGATTAATCAATTAAAGTTATTTATCATTATTGATCTTTACAGTGTATGTCCTGGAGTTGGTACTTGGCGGCCGATATGCAATTTTTCGTGATCACTACCTTTCTGCTAATATTATCTCGAATGTAAATTTTAATCTTTAAATTGATTCTTCTTATCAATAAAACGAACCTAAATCTAATGGTTCGATTATAAAAATCAATTCCAGATACTTCAACTTGGCAGCTGTCTTGATAGGTGTACTGCTGCTCGCTTCGACGATCGTAACCGGTTATATTTCATACATCTATGATTATATTCCTACGTAAGTAGAGAAAATAAAAGCTGTAAACGGTCACTGGAATGATTTCTAATAATTTTCTAGGATGGATCAACAGTTCCATCTTCTACACGTGCTGTACGATCCACCCTGGATAAGGATAGGACCTTACATCGTGGGAATAATCGCTGCTTACATAAACTTTAAATTAGACGGGAAATTACGAGTGAAAAAGGTAAGAGAAAATTCGTTTAAAAATATAACGATTGTTGTTCTCTTTTCAACACTCGATGATTTTTAGAGAACGCTCATAATGTGTTGGATCCTAGGCAGTGCCTGCAACGTATTAGTACTTTTTGGTATAGCCGAGAGACAGATATCCGTGGTAGCTTCTGCATTTTATACTGCACTCAGCAGGACAACTTGGGGCGTCGGTATAGCATGGATTACCATCGCCTGTTGCACAAACAACGCAGGTGACTCAGCTTTTGATCAATTTGCTAGCTCGTAGACGTAACAGCATATTCATGAGACAAGTTCGTTTCTAGGTGTGGTCAACAAGATTCTTTCGTTCAGAGGTTGGGTTCCTCTCAGTAGACTGACCTACTGTGCCTATCTGTTGAATCCTATTCTTATAACTTCGGTATATCTACATGGTGAAACTCCCATGCACATTGATTTTCTACGCAATGTAGGTACCCTCTTAGCGATGGTGATTGAATGGTGATCAATGGTGATTGAGCTAATCGATCTTTTCATTTCCCAGGGCGCGACCTTTCTGGGAAACTTCGTGATTAGTTACGTCTGCGCGTACGCTTTCACGCTGATGTTCGAAACTCCGTACGTGCTGCTGATGAAACAATTGATTAATTCTCGTGACAGGAAAAAGTGAATGATCAATGGATGATTTTATCGAGCACTTCACTCACGTACTGATTGTTGAGACCTTTTTCCTTCGTTGTTATGTATTTTATTGGAAAAATGTATGTAGATGTTTATCTCGATCCGGCGTGTCCCACTTAAAATTAATTACACACTGGCGATCGCGAAATTTACTCGAGTACATCTCCGTATATTATATATATATATATATATTTGTTTTTTCTTACTTCTTCCTCCACTCTGACTCGTTTCTTTTTTTTTTGTTGTTTACTTTTCTCCACAAATTATAAACTTCTTTTATCAACGAGCATTTTGTACATAGCGAAGCGAGTTCAGTAAAAATATCTTGTACACTGACTTAAAAGAGACGGTAAGCGTAGGGCACATTCACAAAACTACAGATCGTTAAAAGGTAAGATCATCCTCGCCGTGCTATGAGTGAACCGGGGAATGTATCCTAGGAGGTGCAGGCGAGGTCAGAGATCGATTCGCTCGAGAAGTCTGCTCGCGTCGACCTTCTTCGAGTTGTTTATCCAACTGCTCTTTCAAGCCTAGAAGTTCTCTCGTCCGCTGATAAACAGGATCCTGAAGCACCATTTTTTTTATACTCGTAACATTGACTAATAACGAGTTTAAGTGATACGAGGATAAGAATGACGAACCTGCTGTCGCATACTGGGATTCCATCTACAGTAGAGACCCTTCCAAGGTTTGATGTACCTCATACTCGCAACTGGCATCAAAACGAGTTGATAATTTGGTCCGGCCCAGTAAAGAGGATTTTGATAAAGAGATAATTGACTATTCGTGTAGGACCATAACGAGACGGTCCTTTGTTTAACTTGCTCTTGTACTCTTTCACGTTCGCTATAAATTAATAAGATAGATGGTAACGTTAGGAGGAAGATGAAGAGATAATCAGGTAATAGAACGCGTACCTGCTAAATAAAAACGTGCCAAATCTGCAGGAGTAAAGATGATCGAGAATGGTGATCAAGAAGTGCTCGTTAAATTCGAACGCGTTTGGAAATTGTCGCGTTATTTGCCAGACACAGTCTATAAATTGTAAAAATACCGGAGAACGGTCCGCGTCGCTATGGTGTTCGTCGCCATGGCCGATCCTCTGTGAGAAACAAATCGTAAGGTGCGTTAGCGATAAATGTAAAATAGTGATTATTTAAATAAATAAGTTTTGTGAATAAACCACCTGTTGGAATTTATGTCCGAAACTGAGCCATTCCTTTTCTATAAGAACTTCAAATCCTTTAATGGTCCTATAATATGAGTCCAACATTAACATGGCAAGTGCTGTGAGCTATATAAAAGGATGACGAGGATTAATAATCTTGGTGTAAGAATTGTGATGATATAGATACGACGTTTGGCTTACTTGTGCTGTTCGATCCCAGCCGTCCGAGCAATGCACGAGTACGGAAGTCTTATGATTCTCAACCTTATCCACGATTTTAACTGCTCCAGCGAGAATACATTTAATATGTTTAAGCCACATGGTGGATTCTATACCAGATAACCATCTAGCCTCGTCGATCGTGGGAAAACATAATTCTAAAACGATATTATGCTGTGTGACTGATATAGTTCGATCAATGATACGATACATTTATATTACATCGACGATACCTTTTAATTTTCTCAGGCTCTCTCTCATAACATGAATGTTATGAATGTCAAGAAAAACAAGCTCTGCATTTTGATAAGCATCCTCATTTTCGTAACCACCACCTTTCGCTTTATTCGCTATTGCATTAGGCATTGGTCGAGCATCCATTATAAATAGTTTATGGCTTTGTGCATTGGCATCCATTATCAACTGCACGTACCTTTCATCCTCTCGACTTCTTTTACCACCAACCCCTACCAGTGGCTGTGCGCAACGCGTTATCGTTGCTTGACTTTCTGGATGAATCCACGAAAGTACAGGTAACCTTCCTCTACTTCTGAAAGCTGCCGATGCCTGCAAATCTTCGTCCGTTGCCGCAGCAGGCACTGCCCAAACAGCGGGGTAATTATCAGCTAATGCATACGAGTCATTGATTTTTGAAATTTTCCACATATCGTTATTTACACCCTGCAATCGAATGTTATATAGATTTATTTAGGTATTCGAACTTTAATAAAGTATATTTATGAATAGCAGTGTTTTTTACCATTCGTTTCAATTCAGCTATGGGTTCGTACACGTTCCACCCATTCTCAGGAAATGTTTCACAATATTCAAATGCAAATAAAGGTAAGTTATGCGACAATGGAAACGAATACTGCTGAAGTTTTTCGAAAATGTCTCTTCTAGAATGATTTTCTTGCTTGTGCGCGAATCGAAGATTTCTCATGTCTTTACAAAACACTTCTATACCATAAGAATTTTCACCCTTGCTAGATGCACCACCAACTTTTTCGATTCTACTGACGACTCCCAAGGGCACTTCCACGACATAAGGCGTTTCACGGTCTACACTACGAAAGTGGAGTTTATAATTTGTAACACTAAGAATTCCTCTAGCTGGACCCGAGTAGGGACACAAGTAGGTCACTTCGTGAGCAATGCCTTGTACTCGTTCTCCATTTAGAAGAGGTGGACCTGTATCACCTCCAGATAGATTCTATTGAAAACAATTTCATAATACATAAAAAAACTGAAATTAGAGTAGCACAATGCAGAAGGTTTTCAAATATTTTGGTGGTATACTTTCGATCAAAATGTGAAATAAAAAGTAAAAGTGACAGAAGTGTCTATATGTGTATTGGGATGCAAAATAAAGTACTTTAACGACACTGAGATGTAGCAACAGCAGTTCATAACAAACAAAAATAAAATAACTAAACAAAATGGTAAATGAAACAAAACTTCCAACTACAACCACTTATCGTTTACAAACTCACTTTTACTTGATTGTCTTTTTTTGCCTCCAAAGCGGAGACAATATTATTATCTGTGGAAGTAGAACTCGAAGAGAAGCTTTTCGAATGCGATGCTTTTTCCCAACTCTCCTAAGGAATTGAATACATCGCGTGAAATCAGTTGGTTGGAAAAATATGCCTAAGGCTTGTTTCTTAACTAAATGATTAGATATAATACCGATTCTTGACCCATCTTTGAATTGAGTGAACTGCTTTTGCTGTCTGAATTAAGGGAATCTGAACTGGCATTTTTTGAGTTGTTTTGCTCTACATTCAGGAGTTCAGCGCTGCCTCTCTTCTCCATGCTTGTAGCTCGCGTGGCTCCAATGTCTTCTACTCCTGTCGCAATGGCATTTTTGAGTCTAATTCTGGCTTCTACATTGATTTACTTGGTCGCTTCTTAATCCTGCGAATTTAAAATAAGCTAGTTACATGGAAACGGATTCAAAAGCACGTTTGATTTGATAATGAAATTTTGTTTCGGTTAACCTCAAAAACATTGAACCGTGTTATGGATATAACAAAAAAAATCCAAGTTATCTAGTTTATATGTATCATTCACGTGAAAGACGAGTACTTATTTCAAATGGAAAACCAACACAAATAACAAATAAGTCCGGAGCGATAGATTTATAATATCCTAAAGCCACGCCCAAAAATATCGCCAAGATTCATTATATTATTTATAAAGCACATTAAGTTTAATTAAATTGTTGATCCGTTCAAGAAAACAACACTAACCTCTGTGGTACGAAGTTATTTAAATTATTTTAAACCGTAGAGTTCTGTCAATGCACCTTCGCATTTGACAGAAGCAACCATCTTGCGATAAAACTGCGTCCAGTTGGCGCCACGTTCGAATCCACCAATCACCACGTGCGTCATAGCCCGCTACACGAGATTTGAAATTTTCATTTGGAAAAATTAATAAATGTTTTACACAATGTAGATTATCACTTTATAGGAAAATAAAATGTTGGTTTTGTACTTGTCTAAATATTGCAGCAAATATTTCACCCACGTATTTATATCACATATGATTTCTCATTAAATGCAAAAAGATGCTGCTTTGGAATCCGTTGGAATCTTTTCAGGATGTCACGTCATCTTACAAAAATACATATTTACTTTGAGTTAAATATGGAAACGATTATTTTCAGCGTATCACGAAATTACTTGCAAATTTATATATAAATGTACATATGTGCATGCATTAAATAAATACGATTAAATTCGTACCGTAAGATTTCTGGAACACACGAGATCCTATTAAGCACTTATAAATCGGATTATGACGAGACTCCCACCAGGACGTTTTCAAGAACGCTTAATCAAGCCAGACTAATTCTATTATTCTGCGTTGAATAAAAGGCAATCGTTGGATATAAAGGCATCGGTGTGTAAACAAATCGTTTAGGACGATGGTCGGGGTGAAATAATGAATTTATTTGTAAAAAAATTGTTCAACAGAACAAAACGTATAGTCACAAGTTCGACAGTGATGTAGCGATTTCGATTAAGTGTGTGTTCCTTCTACAGTATAGAGCGTATTTTAACATGAAATATAAAACTCTCATCATCAACTATATATATCGTTAACTCTGAACATGGTCAACATATAAATATACAGTCATCACGTTAAGTTAAATATATATATATATCCATATAAGTATATATATTTATGTATATATATATATACACATATGTATAGCGAATCTATACATAGTACGTATAATACGACTCTCTCTCTCTCTCTTTATCTCGCTCGCTTTCTCTCCGTTTATACGATGTGATATCTTTTTCTCTTTACCCGCATACATATACCCGGACAGCACACACGCACGCGCACACGTACATAGATACACATACATCCCAAGATACCTCGCTATCGCGATTAATACAAAAAGGCTTTTGCTTCTCTGTAGAATGCGTTTCATCGTTTTGATACGAAGAGGCTCCATCAATTAGAAAAAGGAGAAAAAGTAACGGACGACAAATATCGTACGTACATCGAAAAATTCATATTTTTTTTCAAATTTCTTTTCTTTTCTTATCTTTTTTTTGTCTAATTTCATACACGATCACGGAGGATAGAGTATTATCTCGTCGGGTAACGTCTCTGTTCCCACGATTCTCAGATTGCTTACGTAGCATTTTGGCACTTATGTATAGCGAAGAAACCTTAACACTCTATGCAAATTTATTTACGTAGGATGCATTCTGTTCGTTATTTTTTTTGTCAAATAGTCGTAGTTCGAATCATGCTTGAATCCTTAGGCCACAATTACCTCGAACCTCGTTCATATTTCTTCATTTCTTCTCAGCATCTTGGGAGAGATTGTATCGACGGAGGAATCTAAAGTACAAGAAGTTGTAGAGAATGAGCCGAGGATTAGGAATCTCGTAGAACATTTTTTCTCGACGCATCTCTCTCCCTCACTTTCTTTCTCTCTCTCTTTCCTTTTCTTCTCAAAACCTTCCTTCCAACCTTCCTCTTTTATCTCTAGAAAGGTCTCTCCATTAGCCCTCTCAGATTTCCTCTCACAAGGAGTACTTCCTGCGAATCATGCTCAGTCTTATCTCGTCGTTCTCGCCCATCCTGGTCACGTCATTTGGGCAGCATTGAAACCCCGTTTCCTCGGTACGGAGAAGTGTTGCGGGCTGCTGATTTGAAATTGCTGAACATACGGATTGTTCCTGAGTACGTTGCCACCTGGTGAGCCAGCAGAGTATTGAGACGAGGGTACGATGATACCAGTTTGTTGAAGATATTGTTCACGGTAGAGCGCCTGTTGAGTGACGTACTCTCCGTTGACGGGATTCTGCGAGCCATAATGAACCTTCGTAGTCGTTTTCGTTGGTATCTGATTGGCATTGCATTCCTTGAAACTATCCTGATAACGTAAACTGGTCGGCGAGCTGGTCGGCGGCGTAACGTTCTTCAAGCTTTGAGTTGGACTCTGCGTGATAGATTCTAGGACGTGTCTTGGCATGTTCGGCGAGGAACTGTGAATCTCTTGAAGGCCGTCCACTCGATTGGCGTTTCTCATGAAGATCGGTGCGCTTTCCGGTCTACCACCAACGATGTTTCTCATGCCTTCGCGATCCTTCGCGGTGAGACTCTGCCTGGAGGTGCTCAATCCGGAGCTTCGATTCTTCAGGTTGGACAAGGAAGCGTTGTTCAAGTCGGACACGCTAGACCACGTCTCGCTTGCTAACTCCCACCGACGCAAAAGGCTCGAAACACGTTCGGCTCTGCTCGCCGTGTCGAGACTCTCGTCGTAGTCCGGTCCCTGAAAAGATCGAACGATGAAATTAACGATCGTCCTTCGACCTAACCTTTTCTTTTCAGCCTCCTATTAAATTTATCTTCCGCTTTGAACAACTTATATTGAACGTTACCCGTGAATTAATGGCACGAACGTTTCGCCATGGAAGACGAACGGCAGCCGCATGAATGAACATTATTACGACGAGCGCGACGACGGAAGGTCGTCGAAGCAACCTCGAGGGGATCATTTTCTCATATGGCCTGATTCTAATACGATGTAAGTCGCGATACCGTGAATCTGCTAAAACCTTGATAGTATTTCCGTCAACTATAGACCGTAATTTACGATCACGGTAATCGTAAGAAATGCACAATGTGCATTATAATACGAGAATACCATGTTAGTTACTCACATTTTCAATTTTCTCATCCAGCATTTTGAAGAAGTCCAGCTGACTGGTGGATATCTCTCTGTAAAATGAAAAATGGTAACATAAGCAATCATTCTCTCATCGAGTATATCGACAAATATGTCGTCAAACGATACTCACGCTTGTTGTAACAGTGGTCCGCCCCCAGCCACGTTTTGCTTCTTCTTTGCTTGACCCTTGACCTCGGCCGAACCATTTTGCTCCTCGTTTCTGTTCACCTCGACACCGTTGTTATTCGTTTTGTTGCCCTTGGCGTTGCCGTTACCGTTCTTTTGCTCGACTGACGTGCTGCCTGTAAAAGAAAAGAAGAAGACGTTAGTGTGCTTGTCCGAAGAACATAAAAAAAAGAAACTTATATTCATATCAAAGGGAAAACGATTAGAAAATGCGTGTTATGTAAAGTAAGCGTCAGATATAGCTCATCAATTAATAATAAAAGAAGTAATATAGAAATTCCTATATGTATAACTCAATTATCGCATACCGGTGAGCTATATTTGACGCTTATTGTACAACCTGGCGGTCACCATCTTTTATGGCAAATAAAAAATGATGATTTATCGATTTATCCGAGGTAACATCATCTTACGGAATAAGCAATAGAAATATTTGATATCCAAACGCATGTTCAAAGTGTACGAGATGCGTCATAACGCACCAGGATCGCTTTCGATGCAGCAAACTCGAGACATAGCAAACGATATAAGCGTATGTCCTACTTGAGCTTATTTTGGACGCTGAAACACATTTCCGTGTTACATAAACTATTAACTCACGTTTTAGGCCTCGGGAATATTTGATCACGCAACTTGATTTATCCACTTGCCGATGATCTTTCCGATCAAACAGGGCATATATTTTAAACGTATACTTTACGGTAATCCATGTCGATGTCCCGGTGCTACTACCCACGCGTTATGACGCACCAATCCACACGTTTCGAGCCCACATAATCACGAGACTCTTCCGCGTTTCGAAGGACTAGTCGATCGAAGGTAAATTGGACCGATGCCTGGTAATAAAAATACGGGATCTGATCTCTGCCACGGTAAGTTTAACGTCACACAATGCTAAGAGTCACATGTAGAATCAGTCGTGGTAAAAAGTTCAAAGAAATTCCTCGAGCACGAATCACGCGTTTTCAAAGAAGAGAAATCGTTGATGGTCTCTCTCTCACTGGGAGGTCACGAACCGAACTATTATTGTAACTCACGAAAGAAATGTAACGACAGTTGATTGTAACAAATAAGTTACGAGTGGTGTCTGTTGTTTATGCAAGCTGGCGCTTGCACTTTTTTTTATTATTCTTATTCATTACTTTCCGTGCTTTCTTTCCCCCTTTTTTTCGTGTTCCGCGTTTCCAAGTACCATAAGAGTGCAAGGTTCAATAACGCGGCTCGTAAACATGTTTAATCTTATCGTTTAGACGGTTTATAGAGAAAAAAAATAAATAAACGAGCTTCGTGACATTTTTAAGAATCGAAATGGGAATTGCAAGCTCGGAAATAGATTTCCCTCGGTAGTTTTCGAATCGTAACGATAAGTTGCGAGCCCTTTCTTTCTTTAGATTCCTTTTTTTTTACTTCCTCTCACGAGACAGGAGAACCTTGATCTTTCTTTCGAAATAGCCGAGAAAACGTATATTTTTATCGCTCCAGCGAGTACGGTTGTATAGTCTAACGCAAATAAAATGATAATAGAAGGTATTGTGTGTATGTGTTATGTAAAAATATAATGGACGTGAGTTTATCGAAAAATTGCATAAATTAACATAATTACATGTAACTACAATCGTGTTTCCGCTGAAAGAAAAAATGTATTTTAAAAAGACTAGCAAACAAATGATTGTCATAAAAAAATGGTCTTGATATACATATTGCAATTTTCTTCGTAGCAAAACCAAATTAGTTACACTAGATACGAATAAAACGAAATTAATAATCCTGGCAATTACAAAAAAATTCGAAGAATACGTTTTCTCGTATTTCCACCACGTGACTCATTTCGTAAGAGAAAAAAAAAACTATACCAACGACGACGTTCGTGCTTTTTGTTGCACGAAAAGCGACGGCGCCAGAGAGAGAGAGAAGTGTTGCATCTGGTTCTCTCTGTCTTTCTCTCTTCGTTCTATAAAGTCGCTCGTCGCGACGGCACGCACGTGGTCCATTCATTGGCACGCGAAGCGAGAACAGAAGGAGAATGAACTCGCATTACAATGGAACGCAAATAAACCTGGGAGAGTGTACGTCGTACAATTCTACATTCTCGTCTTCAAAGGAGAGGACAACGTGAGTTTTCTCGTGGCTTGAGACACAACTGCTCGTGGTGTGTGAGAAAATCATCTTTTTTTGTCTCCATTTAAACGATTACTTGCTCGTTAATCGCTAATAAAACGAAATTGTACGCTAGAAACTTGTTGCAAAGTAAGCGACACTTGTTTACTGACATAATTGACAATCAATTTATCAATCTTAATGCTCATATACGTATTATAAAGCATTAATTATTTATTTGCTTTTATTAATATTCATTTTAACAGAAACATGTAATTATTAATTACTCTAACGATAGTGGAAACGAGAGCATGAATGGGCGACACGCAATCGTGACTAAATTTAATTTTCTATTACCTTCACGATTTTATCAACTGTCGGTATCTAAACTCGCGATTAGCTTACTAAATGAATTAACTTCATTAATGCGTTGGTATCCGACAAACGGGATAGAGAACTCACGTGCTTGTTCGCGATTCTTTTCAACAACACGTGGTACGCCAATGTAATGTCAGTAAATATGTATAAAGGCACCATTCCTCGAGTAAACATGTTTAGACGCCTATTTTTAGGTTAACAAACATTACGATTACCGCATCGGGTGTTTGTCTTCGTCTCTATGCGAAAATGAAAACGTGCTCGTTGAAAATACGCGTCGACTTTGGCTTTTCCTATTTTTATTAACCTATTTTCGTCTTAATACGAACAAAAACAGAATAGACATATTTGAATTTATTAAAATATCAGATTTATCTATTTTACAAATATTTAAACAGAAACATGCTACTTGCTATCATTAATAAATAATTAAACTGAAATTAACTTTATTAATTAAAAAATTGAGAAACCGTGGTAGCTTTAGTGTTTATTAAACCTATCTCGCTTTACTTTATAATGAATTAATTACGTAACGTTAATAAATATCAAATTCACGAGATCCACCGTTAAATAAAATTAAAATACTCCTTCTCTATTTCACTTTTTCCTCGCGATAAAAGTTACGTGCGACCACGCACGGTTTTCGGTCGAATTCACCTCACATCCCGTGGTGAAATAAAATGGGTACGAATGGAACCACGGAAGCGTGTAACGAGTATGGAGATCTAATCGATCGATCGTAAATGCTAACGAAGAAAGAGAGAAGATTCATCGAAACGTGAGTTTTATCTCGAACGATTTAATTGGCGTCTCAATTTGTGACGCAGTCAATCCCACGATTGTTTCCTCGTCTTTGATATTGTCTTTTTTCTGTTAAAAAAAAAATTGTTTTCTTCGCACGACGCTCGATCATTTCTTCCAGAACGCTTTGCATTGAAATGTCATGTAAGGCGGGAAATTTGGAGCGTAACCTCGGAATAAATAACTTTTCGTGAGTACAAACATAATATTGCATGATCCTATTACCGTAGACGGTATAGCAGTACCATTACCTAACGTTGTCTGATCTGCTATACCTAATTACATACGTAGCGGTTGACGTAGGTATTTTCCAAAGACATTAGAGAGGATTCGAGTAACGACACGTGCTTCTCTAGTCGAGTCAGCGAATGATCCTGACCGTGTTACGAATCTTTGGTGATTCAATAGTTTCCCGTTATGATGCAACGCGTAGATGCACCGGGACATCAAAGTCCGCGAGTGAAGAAAAATTTCATTTCAAAATCACGATACCGCATTTCATCAAAAATTAATCTTTTTAACGAAGAGGATTAGAAAATGATTAGAGGAAAGTACCGAACGGTAAAAGTAAACGATGAAAGTGTGATAACTTTCCGGATAATCGATCGCGTCACATCGCGAGAAATGAATGAGAAAAGATAAACGGTCTCAATTACCGACTTTAACGCGCGTAGAAGCGTATCGACCGACGATGATAATGTTAAACGTTGCTAATAACAAAAATTATGATAGATAATCGTGCGAAAAAATTAATGACCTTCGAGCATTCCGATCGTAGCGTCTGTATGTATTTGCTATCGCGTGCAGGACGAACATACCGATGTTTTTTAACTAACAAATGAATCATCGTAAGGTGGATAATCCGTGATTCAAAGATTTTCCGGTAAACAGTGATTTATGTAAGCATATGACACGTATGTGCATCACAAACACGTTATTTGATTTGTTCATATTTTAATATCATTGTTAAAAAATATTTCAAATATAATTCTACACTTTCAAAAGTCTGTCTTGTCGCAATATTATACTTTCATAAACAATAAAATCTACTAAATGCATATTTAAAGTAAATATGACATTGGAGGGAAAAAACACATTGGAAAGTGCAAACCACAAAAGTTAATAATCTTCTCGTATATTTCAGCCGCTCATCCTCGCGCGAAAAGCATCATATGTATAGGTAGACATACACTGGTGACTTTCCACGAACCAGCAGACTTGTAAATCATTTTAATTTCGGTGCACGGAGGTGAACGTTTCTACGTCGCGATACGAGTGCACTTGAATGAAAGAGTAAAGAGAGAGAGAGAGATCTTTGCTACTTTTAAAAGTACTCGCGCACTCAAATCGCGAACGCAATATTCGGAAAATGCAATAACCTTGCAGCAAGTGAAACGAGCGAGCAAATTTTCGCAACAAAATAACGCGCATTACGAGTACGGAACTTCGTAAATTGAAAATTATCTCGATATATATATATATATATTTAATGACGTTACAATGTCATTAAACGTTCTTTAATCGTTTTATACTAAATTAGCTCGCTATGTAAATTGCTTTAAATGTAATTAACATTTTTTTTCTATTATTATACGACTTTATCGATCCTTTCGCTTTTCTCCCTTCCAATTCGAGATTTTATCTATGCACTTTCCGCGTGTTCTATGTATTGAAAAGTCGTTATTATCTATCATTGATGGAAACCCGTTTGTATTATCTCGTATAACGCGCTCGTTTCGAACCGTAAAGATAGGAGATAACGTTCGAACAACTTTCCTATCGTTTTTCTTTCGAATCCGTCGATAGGTTCAAACGATAGAAAAAAAAAGTGTGTTGAAGTCTCGCGCAAACACGTTCAAAATTTGAAGTACCTACGTATGCGCGAACATTAACAAATACATTCGATTCGAGCAATTTTCTTGGAATATCGAAAATATCGGTGAAATTTCGAGTAAGTCGAAACAAAGTTTATGAAGAGAGACCGCAAGTATTTTCGAATTTCATTCAACTCCTATTGGTTTTCGATAGCGGCTCGTTCACGTTGGCACCCAGCCGAAGGTCGGCATATGTACACGCCATGTATACATATTAACACATATTTATGTAGAGATATCGTTGACGTATGTACATAATTCGAAAATTTCGTCAAACACCCACGCGTTCTCGGCAAAAGCAGTTGCCAAAGGATCGTTTCGAGCTTTGATCGAACGTTCGTAGAGTGTTTCTACAAAAAAAAGTGGACAATTTTCATTAACAATGGATCGTTAAACACATTGTACCTCTTAAATCTTCTTTAATAATGTTCGTTTTGCTCAAGGTCGGAATAATCGCTTGATATCTATGAGACAAATAATCCTAAACGAGCTGCTCGCACGTACTACGCGAATTTGCACGCATTTGTAAGCGCACGTAAGTAGTTTTACACTTATATACCTACGTACGTATACTATTGCGAATAAACAGATTAAAAAGCGGAAGTAGGAGATCAAGCAACGTCTTAACAATCTCAACGAACGATTAGGATCTCGGACACTCGAAAAGGATCATCATATATAGTCGAGTTATCGTCATAGATTTTAACAAGTTAGTGTGATCGTGTCTATGTGCGTACGTACGAGTTGGCGAGCACGTTCCACCGCGGCCACACGCGATAAATATGTCGAGGACGCGAGACCGTCATGGGAACGCGAACTGTCCGCGCGACGGATGAATTCTGCCGGTCGCGAACGGAAAAAAATTGCACCGATATTGCGTCGTTCGTTGGTGGATCCATTTTTTTCAACAAATTTTCTTTTCTGACAGATTCATCATTTTTATGAAGATGTCACATTTCTGGCAAATAGTCATCGAGTCATTCTTTTTTTTTTTTTCAAGACTAATGATTTTCTAGTGAATTTTCACTGGTAGCTTAAACGTACCACACCATTTTCATCCTGTTCACGATAACAGGCTCTCCTATCTGTCGTTGTGCGTAATAAAAGCACTTCGATCATGTACGCACGTAAACTCTGACCTCGGTGCGGTGCTAAATGAGAGAAAATTAAACGTAGATCGTCGGTATTGATTTATCGTCGTCGAGAGTTCAATTTTCTCCCTTCTCAAAACTTTTCCAACTATCTCGTAGATACAGTGAGTCATATTAATATTCGGACACATTATAAAGCATAGTAACTTTTTTATAATTTTTGCAAGATAATAGAAGGATTCGTTTACTAAATATCCTGTTTTCATTTTTAAAAAAAAAACGACCTTTTCTATAATATTTTCTGTATAATTTCGGAAATTTCGAACTTTTTTAAATAACGAAAATAGGATATCCAGTAAACTAATCCTTTTATTAGCTTGCAAAAATTCAAATTGCTTGCTTCGATTATAAAAGTTATTATCATTTATATGGTGTCCTAAAACTTTATACGACATTTTATAATAATTTGAAACCATCGTATATTTTCAAAAGGACGAAATATAGGACGGATGAACTGTCACACGATATAAATTTTGTAAAGAACCACGATAAACGTGACGATAAGAGTACGGTCCGATGTCTCTTTAGATTTTCCATCTCGCTCCTTCTCTCTCGCATTACCTCGTGACGCGGACAATCGTCGAGGCATCTACGTAAGGTACTGGTGAACGGAATTTATATTTAGCAAAAGCACGCGTGTAAATTTACGTCAGGGACTTACGTATACGAGCGACTCACGTCGATTGCAAGCGTTTCAGGACGTGTGTGATCATCGATTACACGCGACTAGCCTAGTGCATAGTTCGTTTCTCTCTCTTTTTCTAATACACACACATACTTTTCACGTCATGTTCACGACGACTGCACCGAGGTGAGCTTCGGTACAGCTAAATGCGGAAAGCCACGTGTCTATGTTACGAGAACGATCGTGACCTATAAGTAGGTACACCGACCGTAGATATTCTTTATATTAAGGTGCGGCCCATTATTTCTGGGCATTACCTTTTAAACCAATTTTTTAATCATTCGTATTTAAATTTAAAAAATAATGTATTTAGAATGTCAAGACCATGGCCTCTTCATTAAAGAGACATGTTCGTTCAGAATCCTGTCCCTAGTAAAATAGACAACCCCTAGAAACCACCCTTTCATCGGACTTGTTGCACGACGGTCAACCGATGACCCAAATAATCACTGTGAAGGAGGGAAAACGAGAAGGAAGATGAGAAGACACGGTTTTCAAAGTTTTGGACAATCAAGAAGTATTCACGTAACATACATAAGTATACCGCGTAGGACACGTTCGAGATGAACTCGCGAGGTGGCTCGCGAGACGAAATTGGGGTCAACTTCATCAAGTGCAATCAGAAGTTAAACAGACTGAACTTTCAACGTCCTCAACGGTTGATTAAATAATTTCAAGAGGAGAAATCGAGTTTACCTCTAGGTCGGGTGGAAGAAGACGTTACGTCTTCGAAGTAAGAAAATTTTCACTATTTCTCTCTCTCCCTTCCTCTTTTTGTTTCATACGATTAATGGTATCGTTAATAAGATGGTACATCGATCGTTACGATCAAAGCCATTGTTCCTCGAGCCCTTGTCGAAGTAATTAAAGGACTCCTCTTTGTGGTAGACCACCTACGTGCTCTTCGCAGTGCCATCCTCCACTCTCGTTCACTTTAGCTTTGGTAACGTAATGACCAATATTAAGCCGTAAGCATCCCTGGGTATCGACTTTCATCGAGATAAGATAGCGAGCGAGCGAGTTCGCGGCTCGGTGCTCTTAAAGGATTGCCAATGGATTCCAAGAGATGTAAGACCGTTAACGATCGTTATCCTTAACGAGACGATAACTTCGGTCTGTCGAGGGATCGCAGGATAACTGTGCCTTGTTATCGTATCTTTGAGATACATTCTAGAGTTGGTGGTGAGTTTATAAAAAGGATTGATCAGAAAAGTTGCTAATTAGATGATATCAAAGGGATCTTGCTTCTTTTTGGATTTAAATTACAATCGAAAATTATGTAATATGGTTGATAAGATAATTTTAAGAAATTGTCATAATAAATTATTACTGATTAATGAACTCGCGTTAACGTCGTCAGCTGTTACGTAATTTAAAAAATTCTTATATATTCACTTCGCATCCGCTTATTTACTTTTTTTATATTCGAGAAGCACGCGAACTCGCAAGTGCGATAAAAAAAAGAAGAAAAATAGGTATGTCGATCGTGATGAGAGCAAGAGAGAGAAAAGGGAACTACTTAAGCCTTCGATCAAACATTAAAAGATCCATAAAACGACGTGACAACCACCACGTGTGCGTCTTATGTACATACATACCTAGATACGTATAGTATGTACCGCGACATTTGCGAATTAGAACGATAGTCGTCGTGTGCTCGAGTTGCCTACTCGTTTACGTCGACCGAGCAAGCAACGGCAAACTACGACCTTATAAAAGCTGCAAATATATTCGCGTGGCCCCGCGTATGCTTCTAGAATGTAATGAAAATCGAGTCGTAACGGATTATCCATAACGGATGGCTGGTGCACGAACGTGAATGTCATCGAAATGGAGACGAAGTGGATTCTTTGGTTGAAAATATACCTACTTTAATAGAAATGCCACGTATTATTTTATGCAAAAGAAAATGTATCTTCTTCATTGCTTTTTATCATACATGTAGTAATATTTGAAAATTGAGAAAGATCAGTTCGTTAAATAAAAAATGTTTTTTTTTTATACATTTTTAAAGTCAACAATTTTCTATTTGTTGTAATTTTTTAATGATTACATTTGATATCTGTCGAGTCATGAAAGCAAAAGTAAAAAGATGCAATAAGGAGAAAAGAGTGTACAGGTAACGAGGAACGCTTAATTAAAACCGACGTAATTAGCCCAACCGAGATCAGAGTACTCTCCTCGCGAATTAACTCGACCGACTGTGGCTTAATATCTTCATTGATACGTGAACAACGTCGTAGACGCGTGGAGGACATAAACAGAAATTACGTCGTGTTTACTCTCAAAAGAAAAAAGATCTTTATTCGTTAAAAACTGCACGGGGATCCTTGAGAAACTTAAAACGCATTTCACCGATAAGAACACAGAGAAATCCGTGAATGAGAGAGCTCGTCTACTTTCTCATCCATAGACGTATCTACAAATGTAAATGCAATTGCAGCCGCGATTGCATCGGCCATATGACTCTACTATACATACGAAGACGCTCGTAATGAAACTCTCATCTTATCGTATACGCTACTCCTTAATTAGTCTACTAATTCGATACGAGTATATTAGTGCTAACTATCTTGAAGTTACACGAAATTAGATTGCAATTTCGATGTAATCGTTGAAATTGCAGAAAGACCGAGTCATCGCCGTGGTGCATTCAAGTGTCCCGCATGATTCATTACCACGAATATAGTATATACATGTATGTGTGTAGCTATGAGTGAACCGACTGGCGTCTGTGGATTTGCAAACGACGCGCACGCGAATACCGGAATAGGAGCGTTTTAATTACGAAAAAACGTGCGATGGAACTCGTTGCCGTGACACAGTTGTGTGGAGTTATTGGAATGTTATTTAGTAAGCAAATTACGCTAATATATGTACAAGCACGTGATTATACATTCATTTCTCAATCTTATCTCGAACGTTGTAATTATTATATAGGGTGACTCAGTTGATCTTCCCTGGCCGTAAAGTCTAATAAACTTTACCGAAATTCGGCCTAGTTAAAGCGATAAACGAAGAAAGATGACCCCGTCCGACGAAAGCCATGAAAATCAAAGACGAGTAGTGACACATAACGTTGTTCAGAGGGTCTTCTTTTTTCGTGGATCGTTTCTACTTTCCGAGAATGGTCGATCTTTGTTAGTTAATAACTCGTTAACTAAGTTGGATTTCGAACAATGGTATTAGACATTTCGATTCAACTCAATGATGTGTACATGTAGTCCTCCGCTTGACTAACTGGAACCGGACACCCTGTATAAATGAATAAATAAGATGTAATTAAATGTCTTCTTTCACAATCTCAAAAACGCCATAAATAATATCTTTCTTGAGAAACGATCGACCACCTCGAGAATCTTATGAATTTTCTAAATTAGGCATAGTAATTGGAAAGGCCGTGCATCCTTGAGGTGCATCAAAGGGGAGCCGACTCTCCTTGGCGGTATACGGGAAGCACTTTCGCCGAAGGACGCGAACGACGGCAAACGAGGTATACGTTCGTTCCATCCTTCCCTCGTTCGTTCATTTCGTAGGTTGTCTGTATTTCCGCGGAGGTAAAAGCTTCCGGCCGCGAGGAGAACTCGACACAGCTACCCATCGGTTCATGCATTATTCAACGAGAGATCGAGCGGACGCTCGCTCGCTTGCGTTCGCGCGATATTGGCGCAGTGGCACGCTATAATTTGATCGGCTCGAGCTGCACTTAATGGATTCATATCGCGCGTGCGGACGACACTTTGAAGAGCGTAGATGGAGCTGATAGAAAGGGAACCCCTTATCGTTCGCGTCACCGTCTTGAATTCACGCAAGAAGGACAATTGAAATTAATATACGACGATAGGGGGCAATTAAATAGTATATGGACGCGTGAAAAGTATGCATATAAAATTTAACAATTACATTCGTCTGCTTTCGTTTCACGTAATCCGTTTCTCAATCACGACCAGTTATGAGATTCATGTTTTTCGATTAATAAACTCTAATTTATAGACATTCATTATCAATTTTTATTTATTTAATATTACTTTTAATGATAGCAGATAACATGTTTTTATTGAAGTATTAGTAAAATAAATACGTGTGATGAAAATAGATATGCAATTGGTGTCGGTAGAACTCTTATCGCGCTAATGTTGCACGCGAGGTAACATTGTAACTTTGCTACTGCGTTCGGTGACACAAAGTCAGGTGTAAAAGACTAACGTCCGATAAGAGTTAACTCCAGGTTCAGGTTTTGTTTCTTTCAATACTTTCACATTTTATCGATCGATCTTTAATAACTCGAGCTCGAGACTAAATGAATTTTTGACCGGATTTCCTCGTGGGCACACACGTGCGAATACACGAGTAATTACGATTCTCGTACGATGCCTCGAGGCACACGAAGCCACGAGGATATCGCTCTAATTGCGGGTGGTCTCGAGTCGCGATTAAACACGTTCGAGGCAAGGTGAATAAATCCTGAACAATGCGCGCAGCTGGGAGTAGCGTATTACGTATTACGATTTAATAGCTATTTATATTTCCATCGAGTCCGTTAATAGCGCCGCTGCAACCTGTCGGAAGAGCTGCGATTATTCTACTAGACGCATCCGCGACGACGATCATCGGTCAAAGTCCCGCACAATTCAATCTCTTTTCAATTTTTTATTCTTATCTTGGATCGGTGAGAACGCTAACGAATTCCGTATGCTCGATTAATAGTTCGAAGATAAAATGTATGCAAGAAATGTGCAAACTAAAATGCAGAAAACCGAATAATTTTAAAAAAATATTCGATAAGGCACGTGCAACGTGAAAATAGTCATTGTTATTATTTAAATGAGATTACAATTCGATTCAATATTTAGAATGTATCGTCATGTATAAACAAAACCGTTGATGCTATTTCTGGATTATCTTAGAACGTGTTCCACGTACATACATTAATCCTCTTTCTGTATTAACGAGATTATCGGTCAAGATTCGTTACCGTGACACGAGAACGATAACGATACCGAAATGGAAGGAGTAACGACAATTAATCCGCTGCGACGCAATAGCGACGCTTTGGATCTCAAAGTTGTCTTGGTTGATCCTCGGAGATAGCATGACGATAAGAATAAAGAATAAAAGACACGCTCGCGTGATCCTCCTTGTAATCCAGAAATAAAAGGAAGGACTATTATGTAAGATTTCATAAGGATTTAATCTTAGAAGAAAATGATCGATCGACTAGTTTATGGTCTATACATAACCTGCAACGACGTATCCTTTACCTTTAAACGTAATTTACTATGTTACCTAGCTTCCTCGAATCATTTTTTATTTACGTTTTCGCTTCATTCTTCGATCGTTATCTCGATATGCCGCATTATATATTTACCTTTTCAAATAAATTTAAGATTATTATATAACCAATCCTTAAATCTTCATCTCTTTTTTTTTCTTTTTCTCTCTTAAAAACGTCTATCACTATAAATGTCTACGGAACATCCAGTCAGCTCCAATGGTGGATCGTCAAGCGAGAATAGCATCAAAAGATAGGACAGGAAATTCGAAGCGAAATAGGAAGACCGCCCCGTTTTAATAGAAAATCGAACGGACGGATGAACTTTGGCGCCACCGGTTGATTCGGTTTTCTCAATTCCTCGTGCGTTTGCTACGTTTTATTATAATATGACGTCTTTCCAACCAAGGTCGCGACAAATATAGAACGGGCCTTTCTATCTATTATACAGATCTATTCGTCCTCGTCGAAATACTTGCAATGATCGCGGAGAATCGGCCGATCTCTGAATCATTTTTAACGTTAAATCATGAATCATCGCGGGATTTCTCGAAGAAAACGATAAGAGGATCTATCTCGATAATAGATCATCGATCTATCATACATTTGCTTTCAAAAAATCTTTGAAAGCTGTTACTATCAAAATACATCTATATTTCTTTCTTTTTTGAATTCCGACAAACTTCTCTAAAATATAGGGGAGACCGGGGCTAGTTGTCCCAATTTTAGGTTTTTTGTTTCTACAGATTTCTGTAGCTTATATTTTCGAATTTTTTGGAGACCATCAGAAACTTCAACTTCTTAGCAATACATAGAAATCTTTCCGCTTGCATTGAGAAGTTTTTAACACGTTTTTTTTTCAATTTCAAGCAAACGAGTTTTTTGGGACACCTTGCCCCGCTGCGGGGTAAGTTGTCTCACGCCATGGGGCAAGTTTTCCAAGGTTTCCAAGGAAAAATCCTGATGTACGCATCATGATTTTTGCGAAAATGGACACCACCGCCGATTTCAATGTTTAATGTCCCATTTTAAAGAAGAAAGCATGTAGAATACTGTGCCGTTGTCCGTTTTTCGATATCGTTAAGCAATGATGAGAAATTAATTTTTTAAGTGTCGGAATATGGGTCGTTTTCAAGAGAAAAATTGCTGTAACTTTTGAACCAGTCATCCTATCGAAACGCGACTAGCATATTCGTAAATTAGAGACTTTCCCCTTTTGAACGAGTATTTGATCGGGCAAATTCGAGATGCTTCGATTTTTGACAAAAATCCTGACCTATGCATCATGATTTTTGCCAAAATGGTCACCACCGCCGATTTCAATGTTTAATGGCTCATTTTAAAGATAAAATCATGCAGAATAATGTTCCGTTGTCCGTTTTTCGATATCATTAAGCAATGATGAGAAATTAATCTTTTAAGTGTCGGAGTATGGGTCATTTTCAAGCTTAAAACTGCTGTATCTTTCGAACCAGCCATCCTATCGAAACGCGACTTGCATTTTCGTAAAGTAGAGATTTTTCTCTTTCGAATCCTGTGCATACATCATGATTTTTGCCAAAATGGTCACCAACGCCGATTTCAATGTTTAATGGCTCATTTTAAAGATAAAAGCATGCAGAATACTGTCCCGGTGTCCGTTTTTCGATATCGTTGCGGAGTGTCGAAAAATTAATTTTTTAAGTGTCGGAATATGGGTCGTTTTCAAGCTTAAAACTGCTGTATCTTTCCAACCAGCCATCCTATCGAAACGCGATTTGCATATTCGCAAAGAAGAGACTTTCCTCTTTCGAACGAGTATTTGATCGGGCAAATTCGAGATACTTCGATTTTTGACAAAAATCCTGACCTATGCATCATGATTTTTGCCAAAATGGTCACCACCGCCGATTTTAATGTTTAATGGCTCATTTTAAAGATAAAATCATGCAGAACAATGTTCCGTTGTCCGTTTTTCGATATCGTTAAGCAATGATGAGAAATTAATCTTTTAAGTGTCGAAGTATGGGTCATTTTCAAGCTTTAAACTGCTGTAACTTTTTAACCAGTCATCCTGTCGAAACGCGACTTGCATATTCGTAAATTAGAGACTTTTCTCTTTCGAACGAGTATTTGATCGGGCAAATTCAAGATGCATCGATTTTTTACAAAAATCCTGATGTATGCATCAAGATTTAGAAAGAAGAAAGCATGCAGAATAATGTTCCGTTGTCCGTTTTTCGATATCGTTGCGGAGTGTCGAAAAATAAATTTTTTAAGTGTCGGAGTATGGGTCGTTTTCAAGAGAAAAATTGCTGTAACTTTTTAATCAGTCATCCTATCGAAACGCGACTTGCATATTCGTAAATTAGAGACTTTCCTCTTTCGAACGAGTATTTGATCGGGCAAATTCGAGATGCATCGATTTTTGACAAAAATCCTGATGTTTGCATCATGAACAAAAACCTGAATTCTGCCGAAAACTAATGATAAAAACAAACGTTACAGCAAAAAAAGAGGATGGGGCTAGTTGTCTCAGATCTCATTGTCGGGACAACTTACCTCGACGTGTGAGACAACGTTAAAACTGATACCAAAACGAGGAAAAAAGCTTCCATTCTTTTATATTCTTGAAAACGAGGAAAATTCTTAAAAAAAATATGAAAACAATTTTGTTTTTTTATGTCGTGAAAAATATCTCAGAGAAGAAGTAAAAGAAATAACGGATTCACCAAGGGGATAGAAAGGAAACTCGTTGCAATCCATCGAATGGTACAAGGATACCGATCGACGGTGTTTCGAATTACCGGTGCGGTCACTGGTTTCCCTCGAAAGCGATACGGCAAAGACGATCGATAGTACTCTCCCGAGTGACGGTGCTCTCCTACTACTCTCTGTCTCCCTCTCTCTCTTTATGTCTATGGCTTGCTTACGATGTCTCTGTTCATGTCGTACGACATACGCGAGTTACACGAACGAGAAACCGATCCCTCTGGCGCTCGTAAGGGACCTCCATTAACGTGCACCGCCATTTTTTACTTCCTCTCGATGAATAGTACGGAGAAAGCCACTGAGGTATAAAAAAGAGTCTTTTCTTGGATCAGTTTTGCAATAAAACTGATTAGAAAATGTTGTCGATTTTACTATAAATTAAATCTTAAATGTTATTATATCCAGTTTCTCCTTTTTTTTTTATTAATCAAACTTTTTTTATATAACCACAATAAACTATTCTACCTCCTATCTAAAGAAGCACTTATCAAAAAGATCTGGACTGGCGTAGCTTCAATTTGTCCGATATATTGGCGTTACTTGATAGAAAGAAAACAACAAAAGTGTGCAAACTTTCTTACGTAATTTCTACCAATATCGATTCTCCCTTAAACACATTTTGTACGGACGAGCTTTAACGAGATTAATACGACCATTAAAAGAAACTCAGTTTGCTTTAACCAATATTGTATATCGTTAAAATAAAATTGCTTTATCATAAGCATAATTAAACAAAGATTAAAAGAAATGAAAAGTTTATCTAATCCCATTTGAAATAAACGCATAAAATTATTCCGATAAAATCGAAGAAAGTTTAATTTTGATTTCTGGCAGAGTTTTTGGACGTATCGCCATCGAGATGAGCGATGAGCCGTAGTTTAGAAGACGCCAAGTGACCTTTCGAACGATTACGACGAACAGCCTAACGACAAAAGTAAAGCCACCAGCTCGATAACACTTGGTAGAACGATAACGAGCCTCTCTCATTAAATCCCGCCCTCTGATTATCGCTTACCGTGTACGTAGACGGCACACAAGTATGCATAGACGTATACACGCATACTCCTATCATTTTTAAGTTCCATCTGATACATCGTAAACACCGGGATATTTTCAAGTCTCGACTCCTCGTAGTCTTATTATAGACGAGGCGAGTGCAAGCCACGAAAATATCTTAGGATACATAAGATAACGCTGATAATCGCAAGGAACGCGGATTCAGCCATCTCCCTCGCGGCCTGTTTGTACCGATCGCGCGAAATTTTTGTGAAACGATCCACGACAAACACTTTAAATGCAAACACACGGATGCACGTATACATCTTCGTATAAATTGCATAATCTCTCAGTCGACTTCCTTTTTTAATTCCAGCACAGTGTGATATTTTGGCACTCTAGATGGAATTAATTATTAGAATAATATTAAAAGCAGCAATTTGAAATAGTGGAGTTTATTTTCAGATTTTTTTCTGAATTAATAACTGCTTTAAAAAAAACAGGTAAAATGTTTGTAATTTTATTTTGGTTGTTATCGTGAATAGATATTAAGATGTTTGGACTTCTTTTTTGCCTGATAAAGCAGTTAGGTGAAGAAACTTTTGATAGAGTTTCAAAGAGGCCATTAAATAAAGAAATTTTTGGAAAAATATTTGCTTAAATTGATGTTTGGAATATTATCCATTTTGATTGGTAAAATATTACACTGTTAGTCGATTATAAATAAAAACAACATCGTCTACACCAACCAAATGTTTGTGAGCTTCGAAAGAGGACAGAGAAAACAAACAAATGATATAAACAGGTGGCACAACGATGTCGTCGCATCGCGTTGATAGCGTTTCATTTCTCGCGTGATCAATGATTTTCGCCGAAATCACCGAATCGTGTTATAAAATGATAAAACGATCGTTCTGCTTAACGAAAATTCGTAAGGATTGATAACGAGAAGATAGCGTGGCTTATCGATGCTGCAGGTTTCTCGACTGCGTCGTTTTTATCGATGCTCTAAAAAAATTCTCTTTTTTTTTGTCGACGTACATAACAAAATTACGAGTCGAGTAGTCGCTCTCGATTTGACGCGCATTTCGATCCCCAAAATAGCTGCGCCATGAGTCTCGACGGGTCTCGCACTTCCGAAGGCCGGCTTTTTAGAAATTAGGACGCTTCGTGGCATTAGAATATTCAATGATCCTCGAGGTTAATAGAGATAATTATGATTATGACGATAATAATAATAGTCGTAACGAAGATAGCGTTAGCTCTCGAAATAAATGAACGGAACCCGTACCATTTGTATCTTATTATCGCTCGCTCGGCATTATACGATTGTATCGGGGAATATTGCGAGCGGTTTTCTCGTTATTATTGGTGCAACGGTCAGAGAGATTAAAACTATCGAACGGTTGCATTAATTGCGAAGTCTTGCTCGTCGCGTCATTGATCTAAAGAGTTCATCTTTGTATGTTACACGCATCGATCCGATAAAAGCTGTTAAAAGCAATCTCTTGTCAACTTTTCTATTAAAAAATTAAAAAAGAAACTGTAAGCAAACACATTCGGGTCTTATAAAATTGAACTTCAAAAAGTTACAATTTGTTCCCTATTTATCAAATTGAATTTTATTTTTCAAAGCATTGTTATAATTTTAAAATTGCAATTGGTAGTGGTAATAAAAAATGGATCAATTTGTAAAGTTTTCCTACTGGCGCCAGTATAAGATGCAGAGAAAGAAAATAAAGAGAAACGAGAAACCAAGGTGATAGCACGTGCGACCATCGTTGATAATTCGGATCGAATGCCAGAAAGGAAGGTTTCAAACTATTACGCCAGTGAACCCAAATAATCGTAACCCTACTCCTATGCAGATAAGTGTTTCCTTTCGTTCCTGCACAAGCCGCACCCGGGACGTAATGTAACCAAATTCTCATCCGGAGTGCCAAAAACTTCCTCTTAAGCTAATATTCCTTAAAGTCACGACACTCGACCCAATTGTTACCGAAATAAATAATAAATAGAGTTTCTTTGCAATCATATTTTTTCTTAATTTTTAATTATATCCAACACGAAAAAAACGAATACATTGTTTACTCTTTTGAAATGGCCACCAGGTAGAACGCGATACATACATGCTACATATTCGGGTCGCGTGCCGCGTCTTCTCAACCCTCCTTCCTACTCTCTTATGCCCTCGATGGATATTAACCCTTTGCGATGCCCCCGAACGAGGACAATGGCGTCGCTCTTCACGACTTCGGTTATATGGAGATAAAAAAAGAATTTCAGTATATTTATTTTTTATCATCGAACTAATTAGAATATAGTAATAATGACATAAATATGTGATGTAAATGTATTTTAAATATTAAATAAGCAGGATTGAATAAATATTAAAGTTAAATAATTAATTTAACTAATTTAGCGAAAGTAATCTTAAAATATTAATGTCTTTCTAAAGCCTTTATATACGATATTTGTTTTAAAAAAAGGTGGTAAGCCTAGTTAAGAATCAATGAACGGGTACTTGCCCCCTTTTTTTCTCAATCCTATCATTATCTCGAGAAATTATCTTGCCACGGAGAGAGATAAAAAAGGGAGCAGCTTCGATCGAAGCGAGACAATGATACCTTTTTTCTCTCATTCCGCCATTATAAATCTAAACAGTCTCGGTGCACTCTGCTTTGAAACGCTTTTGTGCGAAGCCACGCAAAGCGTTTCTCCGTGAAGAGGATAACGCTGCAATTGGAGCGACTTTTTCAGTCCTTTGTTATACGAATGCGAGAGAGAAGGATAGATAGAACGAGGTCGAATCGAATTCGTACGGGAAATTTAAATCGGAGTTATATACCAACCCGAAATACACTATTCCTTTATCCAACTGCTTCTTACGTAACGCCTCGCTTTTATTTCCCGGTCTTTTTTACGCGCTTCTCTCGCCTCACAAGGACAAAGTTTTATACTAGTCGTCCCATTTTATTTCGACTATCTCAAAATACTAGAGAAAAAACAACGTTATTTCAACGGAAGCTCCGTACATCGAAAAACACGTTTCTGCTAATAGACAAAAAAAAATAATTTTTCATAACGTCCACTAAAAAAAAAATTTTTTTTTTTGTAAAGTATACTTTACACAGTTCGTCCTATTAACTGAAATACAATAATCTAATCTTTCCGTCGTAAATGAGAATTTAGGAAGAAATAAAAAAAAAAGTATAGCGTATTAAAAACGAGAAAGGACACGCTACTCGTCATAACGCGCTGATACACGAAAGAGCGACGGAGATACCGATAAGTGTCGCCGAAATAATAAAGCTACTCCGATATCGCATCAAGGTTACCCCACGATGAAGCCCTGTCGTGACTATCGTCACGTATCATCCCATAGATCGGCTCTTTAAACTGGCCGACCCTTTTAAATAGCAAAAGAGGAGGTTCTCGTGAAGAAGGAACGCACGTGACGTTGGTATTGTCGATCGTCATCGTTGGTGCTTGTCGTCATCGTCTAGACATCGACAAAATGTAGCCTTGAAACGATGCGATACCCTACGTAGATTCTCCACGATGCGTGACGGTCGAGGAAAATAAATCAAAACAATAAATTCTATTCCCATGTATGAAATGTAGATATCTATGTATATATGTACATACGTAATAGGATCGTAGGCGATCGGAGCGTAAAAAAAAAAAAATAATAAAAAGGAACACGAGTTACGAGCATCGTTTCGCACGAGTCGTAAGCGAGTTAACGAGTGCCTCGTGCTAAAGCAGGAATCCCGGTCAAGAATCGCTGCGAACGAGAGCAAGCTCGAGAGAGACTAGGGCTCTTGTACTCCGAAAATTTTCATCTCTTTTTTTTCGAGAGAGAGAAATAATGGGAAGAATTATATTTTTTGCTAGCTAACATTCTCTTCGTTCTCACGAAACACTCGTCGAATCGATCCAACGATTGGATGGAATTTTGAAAAGGTTTTTCCATTGATCATCGAAACAGTCGAGTATTAAAATTCGACGTACTTTCGTTACGTCGAGGTGAAGAAACCCGAAACAATAGCAAAAGCCGGATACAGAGGACTAATAAAGCTACGCTGAGTCAGAAAGCGACGTAGAGCTACGATGCGAATTCCGTGATTCGCTTTTACGTGGCGAAACGCGAGACGACCTCAAATTAGACGACGCCTAATCTTATACTTCGGAGTCTCGGTACGTATGTACTTACATACGTCGGTATGTATGCAACGTATGTAGAAAGACAGGAACGAGATTCTTTTTGCCGGCGAGAAGAAGAAAGTAAGAAATGCTAGTTCGTGAAACGACTAGTTTCCTTCTTTCGAGACAACATCGGACGAGCACGCGACTACTTCGATATCGATCGGTTCTGAAGCTTAGCGACAAGTCGACTTCGTACGCTTGAGAATTGGAACGAATGTTAGAGATCATTTTAGTAATATACTACAAACTCTTATGTAAAACTATAGAAAAATAAATCATCTATTTTTATAATATTGTCTAAGAAAAAGAAAAAAAAAACTTATCCAAACTCATGTATTGAAGTTTTCAAAAACTTTTTGACACGAGCGTAAAGTCGATCGATACCCAGAGACGCAACCATGGTAATGAGCTAAAAATATGACCTCTTCTCTCCGGTATATCACCGAGCATACGAAGCATGAAAAATATATACACGCGTGTACATATTTATCTACATAATAAAGGTGGATTGAATTTCAAGGCAAGATACCATGATTCTCCATAGTAACTCAAACTTCCGCCAGGATGATATTTATCGATCGATTTCTCGGAAACGAAGGTTGATCGATCGTAAAAATTCGGCAGGCAAAACGTACGAGCCGTTAAATTCGTTTCCCGAATACAAAATGGCAACTCTTTCGCGTGTCTCCGGTAAGGTTCGGTGGTAAGCAAATAAGAAAGATCGAAGTACGATCTGGCACGATGTTTTACGAAAGAAAAAAAAAGGAAGCAGGAAGAGGAAGAAAAAAAAAAAAGGAGGTCAAGAGACGTGCGAGGACTTACCCTTAGCCCTGCGAGCCAGATGGGATATATTTTGCCTGAGAACCTTTAGCCACATCTTCGCGCCCTTCTGCTGCTTGCTCTCTAAGCTCGACGACGTCCTGCCAGCCGGAAGTGGAACGGGATGTTGGATAAGCAACGATGAAGTTTCGTTCTTCGAACGGGGAAGGAATAGAAGAAAGGATGCTATTTGTCCTTCCACTTTGTTACAATTGTAAGAACTTTCGAAACGAAATGTACACTCGTTGAAGACGATGTTTGTGTGAAAATATCGATCGATACGGATCGACAGTGATCGAGAAAAGAAAGTATATATCCTGTGTATGCGTGCGAATCGAGTCGCCTACTCCGTCGTCGAATCGTACGGCGGGAAAACGACGCGTTCTTCACCGATGAAATATCGCTGCGAGACAAACACCGATGGCGGGGATACGCGTGGCTTTTATACACGTCCGCCGGATCACGTAGGCAAACCGCGCGTCGAGTGCCTTCCACGAGCTACTACCAAGTACGATGATATCGGTCTCGGGCCTTGGACGATCGTCGAGTCCTCTCCTCTCGTCTTGTTTACACTCTGCACCAAACGACGTCGTTTCTACGTTCTTTCGTGTCTCTTTCTCCCTTTCTCCGTTTCGCTTACTCGCACTAGCCGGTATACGCGTATCGTAGTAGTACTGGAGCGAACGACAGCTGCGCGCGCAGCTGCCCGGCGCGGCGAGAGCGTTGGTTGGTCAACGCGCTCGGCCCGCTGAACGAGCCGCCGAACGCCGGCTTAACGAGCACGTGACTCGACTCGCGCTATCACCGCCAAATTTGAATTTGGATTATGCTTTATCAAGAGTTTCTATAGGTTCTCGTGAATTTATTCGATCGTTTCGTACGATCTCGTGGTATTTTTTATCTTGTTAGTTACGGGTTTTTTTACTCTAGTCGTGCGTTAATAGATTAAGTGGGTTACATAATGGGAGTAGATCATAAGTAATTCGCAACGCAGAGGTTCGTAACGCGAGTCCATCCCGACGATATAAATATCGGTATTATCGCGAAGTATATTTAGATCGTGGACGTTAAAGCCGGGGTAAACAAGAGACCGTGAGCCGGCACGCGATTTCAGGACACGTGGATACGACAAAGAACGTTTTGTAATAGGCGAGGACTTTATCGCGAGCTTTTACTCGAATGAAACTCGAGGCTCGATCGTGATACGGTCGGTCTATTTAAAGTATCGATCTCTCTCGCGTAGCTTTTGGACAGTTTTTTGTGACAAATATTTTTAACACATCCATTCTAAATCTACTCGCTGTAAATATACCAATTACTAACGACGTAGAATCGCGTGGCTCTTTAAAAAATGGAGAATAAAAGAATAAAAAGAATGATTTAAATCCGGTCTTGTACCGGTTCGATCTACAACGAGTCGCGCGAGCGGTGCTCGCTATTTGTGCTTCGTTGGCGTCACGTGATACTTACAGCGATACTTATCGTTCTGCCGAAGCATGAGCGATAACACGATATAAAGATGAGACTCTAAGCGTGCTCAAAAGAAGAACGAACGTCAATGCTAATGATACGAGTCGTATGATACAAAATTGAAACGATGACTCGGATTTATCAGATTTCGGGAGTTTTCTCAAAAGCGTGAATCATGCACGGATAAACTTAACATCGTGGAAATAATAGATGAAAAAGAAAGTCGATGAAACGATCTGTCGATCTTTTTTCCCGTAACTCGACGTTAGCCGATGATCAGTCGCACGCAAAAACAAGGCTATGACGAATATGCCTGAAGCGCGTCGCGAAGTAAAAAGTAGAGTGCATCAACCTACGATTCGCTCTAATGAATCACTCGGCTCCTATTTTATCGCTCGAACGCTATTCCCCTACGTCGCGTCGAGCGATGACCACGCGTTTAACGGATTCGTAATGATCGTCGTGTCGTACTATTAAAGTTACAGGAAGATTATTCGATCGGTCCTGTTCCATCGTTCCTCTTGTTCGATTTTTTCCGGGCGGTTTATTCCATTCGTCTTTCGAACAAGGAATCAAATTCGCGTCTTTGGAAACGTGACAAGTCAAAAGTCACTTGCGAAAATCCTTTCTTTTATTATTATAACGAGGGAACAATCGAAAGAGATAGCGCACAGAGAGTGTCCCTCTAGGAAAAAGGCAGAACTGGGCGCGAAGATAAAAGAGATGAATAAAAAAGAAAAGTGTAAAATCGAGGACAATAAAAGCTATTAGGAGTTTTAATCGCTGGGCCGATGAATCTCTTTTTCCCCTCTTTCTTTCTCGAATATTATCGAGGACGAGAATTTAGAGCGTCGACCGACATTTAATAATGTCCTCCTCTCCCACCTATGAATAATGCATTTCTCGAGAAATCATCACGAGTTTCGAGCACGAGACGCGATCGTTTCGACGGAAATTGTGTCATTGGGTATCCATTAAAAAAATAAATACATAAAACTGTAAAAAAATAAGATAATAAATCGATTAGATCGTCGTGCGTGTACAGTCGATGCAGTTACAATAAGCGAACGAGCTATAAACAAGGAAATGAGATAAGATTTCTGCCGAGTGTTACTAGAATATCCTTGAGCATCATTGGATTGTCACGATGAGAAGGTTAACTTCCCTTATGAGTCGAGTACATAGCGGTTCAAGCTGAACCAAGGCAGTCTAATTCGCGAGTACGGCCGTAGTGTACGTTAAGAGGACAAAAATCGATGGCGGACGCGCGCGAACACGCTTGCGTATTCCCGATTATAATTTTACTTTCTTCTTCTTTAAAGAGAGATCTCTAAGCTAGTTCAAATAACGCGAGATTGTCTTTGTGATATCGATTTCGAATTAAAGGGAGAAGAAAATTCGAGTTTGCGCACGTTGGGTATCCTCCCTGCTTTTTTTTTTATTTATACTTAAAATTATCAGTTATCGAAGACAGTATGGTATTAGAAAAGTATATTACAACCTAACACTAAAATAAATTGAAACCCGAAAAAATGGGGAAAGAAGATATAAAGAACCACGCCCGAAAAAACTTAAGAACCACTCCCCTAAGATATAACACGTATAATCATCTACCTTGTAATGAAATATAGGGTACAAATTAGAACTAAACGGAATACCAATATCACTGGAGAGATTAGAACCAGAGTGAAACTCGACAGAAAGTTTGGGTTCACGATCGCGTTATAAACACGAAGGCCAAGCTCGGACTATCGGACGAGTGAGAATTTCCTGCGGTCTGCGGCACGTTCGCACGTTCGAAAGGTCGGACTCGAACGGCCGATTAACAGCCGTATAATTCTATAAACGCTTGGTTCACCGACCGAACAAAGTGATTCGATTAATTTCAATTTAACCACCTTGCCGAAAGGCCAAGCTCGTCATTCGCAGGGGGTGTCTTTGGTGAAACTGCTTTAGCTGCTGATCTTGCAAAGAAAATGGCAGACGATGCTTTTACGAGCTACCTATTAAATAGCAACACGTTATAGGTAATATTGCTTGTAAGTTTATTAATTAACTTTGGAAATTTTGTCTTCGAAGTTAGATTGATTTTTATTAAATTCAAAAATAAGAGAGTAGTTACCTAATAACCTAGTAATTATATCATGGAAATGAAAGGGCTTTAACCGCAGTAAATTTATGCTGGTTGTTATACGAAAGGTCACGATTGGCCTAGCCTTTTAAATCGATAGAAGAACAAGCCACTCTCTTACTGCTTTCCTTTCAAAAGAAAGGTTACGTAACGATCTTTTCGCCTTTCCCTCAAGAATACATTTTCACATAATTATTATGAAATTGCTTAAACGATGGTCAACGTGTTAGATTCCATTTCGAGTACTACCAAGTTGTAAGATCGATCGAGAATGAACCTAATACTCTAGCGGACGTTTCGTCCCGAATCGATCATTCATCATAGTTATCTCGTGTACTAACTAATGTTATATATTAACTTTACAAAATAATGGATCTGTTTGTCGAAGAACTAATCTCTCTTCCTCTCTTCTGTCGAAGGGAGAGAGTAGAGACCAAAGTGGATAGCGGATAGAGAACGTTGACGGTTCAACGCGTAGATTAATCAACGCGCGTCCGTTTAATTAGAATCATCGAACCAACAATTACTTGGTGGACCCAGATTGACGGAATTACGACGTTAATTATACGAACAATGGCTGGCTCGACATATACGTATAATAATATATAGGGAGGTCTATACAGGGTGGTCTAATAATTATTGTCGCCTTAAGTATCTCAAACGAAAATTTCTTCGATAAAAGAATACGTGATACGGTAGTAATAAATAAACGTATCATTAGGTTATTACAGTTTTTTCTAACAATTTCGATATTTAAGATGGCGATAATTATTGGGTCGCCCTTATACCTCATCGAATTAAACGTGATTATCTCTTGTCTATGGGCATACAACAATGCTATACAACGTTGGTTTCAGAATATAATAAAAAAAAAGGATCTATTGTGTCGTCTAAGCCACAATAACGCTATTCTATCGATTTCATAATTATACGACAGAACAAAAGGAACAAAATGATCACTTACGTATGGAGTCTCCATTTTTCTTTGCGCTGTTGTTCTTGTTCTTCTTGTTCTTCGGATAGATATTGCCTATCTTACTCTGGCCACAACCCATCCTGTTGTTCACCGTTTACCTCATGCGACAACGAGAACACCGAATTCACTGGCACAAACAATACGAATGAACTCTCGTATTTCTTTCTGTCTTTTTCTATCCCTCTCTCTCTCTTTTTTTTCTCGTCGAACTTTTGAACCGAAAAAGAGGAACGAACGGTACCTTTTCCTCTTCACATTCTTCCCGCACGGAGTTATTCCAACATCGAAAAGATCAATGAGTCTTTCAAGCGTCACGCGAGGCCGATCAACTTTGTTGAACGCGTACACAAGACGGACGTGAATACTCTTCTTATTCTTGTTCCTTTTTCTCCTACACAGTCTTTATCTGTCACTTAGAACACACTTATATACACATAAATATTTCTCCTCTTCTTATAGACATCCAAATGTACATGTATATATATCTATATATATATATTTATGTATATATGTATACGTATATTACAGCTCGGGAAACACGGTGTGCCACATTTATAAGTTTTCTTCTTCTTTTTATTTTTCTTCTCTTTCTATCTCACTCGCACCCTCGGTTGATATTCGCACGAACTCGGAATAGAGACGATGACAAGATCGGAGGACAACGGTTGGACAAGAGATCCCAAGAGATATGTGTATCAATGTGTGTATGTGTTTGTGTCTAACGTGAGAGAAAAAAATGAAGAACCTTGAGGGAACCTCTCAAGATATGTGAGACTTTCCAATGATAGCGGAAAGAAGAATCGGAACGCGAATTTTATCGAATCAGTCTTTGCACGAGTCGGCGGAACATCCTCGAGAGTTAACGAGGAGGTTTAATTTTTATTTTTTTAATCAAGAGGGTGAACCAACTATCGGACGCACGCGCACACGCGCGTGTGCGTCTATATTATTTTTGAATTTTTTTAGAAGAATTCAGTCTTTTTAGTACACGTCGAGATGATTCTATAACGACGGAGTTACAGTCTTGCGTTTTAGGAATTCGTTCACCGTGATAGACTCCTCAGGAGGCTCCTCCTGTAATAAGAAAAAAAATGTATATATTCGTTGATTACTTTTGTGAAATTTTATTAAATTACAAGTAATTACCTGAGTCCGTATGTCCAATCCATTCTTGGTAGCTCGTCTCGCGTCTACGTCATCGTATAAACGTCCGAGCTATCATCTATCCCATATCCAAAGCAACGTGTCGTGCATTCTTTCGTCTCGTTGTCCTGCACATTCGTACGATCTCGCGTATATCTTCCTCGAGATATTCCCAAATGCACACCTTCGAGATGAATAGAGAGAAAGAGACAAAACGAAGAGGAAAAAAGGGAGATGGGAGAAAAAGCGAAAAGAAAAGATGTAAAAGAGAGAACTATACTCTCGCAAACGCGACTCTCTCGTTTTTCTTCACGAACGAAATCGGCATGTTTCGTATAAGAGACGAGAGAGAAGTACTACGAAGAAAATCCTTCCTTCCAATTTCTCGATCGGCCGGAGCGCGAAACGAGCGACGTTTTTCCTACGATTGGCAGTTTCGATATCGCTCTGAGAGAGAAAGAATATTCGTCGATTTTCCTTTTATCTTTTTTTCTCTATCTTTTTTCTTCTTTTCTAACTCTTCTTTATTCTCCCTCGTTGAAAGGTTCCAGGAGATTCGGTGGTCACACTCGATAATGATCGGTACCGCTGAAAAGAAGATTTATAATCATATAAATAAATTGAAGGTACTTAATAAGTTGAATACATTTATTAAGTAAGTCTAATTCATTTATATATCATTATTGTTATCGTTCCTCGTTCGATACTGGCCGAAAACTCTTTCGTAAATCATCTTCGTCATTTGAAATTGAATCAGCTTTATTTTTTACGCTTCGATATAAATTAATAATAATAAACGACACTGCTGTTCGTATTTGATAAAAAAGAAATTACAAAGTTACGAGTGAATTTTTCTCAGAAAAGAAACAAATCGTTTTGTAATACTAATCGATGAGAGAAACGATACCACCAGCGGTGTGCCGCGGGAAGCTACGAGGAATCCTTATCGGTAATCCACGTTATCGTTCTACTTATCGATTCGATAGAGAACGCATCGCTATTTAAAATGGTTCCCCGTTGCGGCGAACTATCGTCCTCGGCTAGTTTCGACTTAATTGGAACAAATATTGAAACTATGCTTCACAGAGGGAGACGGTGCACTTGGTGAGTGCCTGTTGCATTGCAGAAGGGAAGATAACGAGAGAAGGTCGACGAATGGGGAAAAAGCGAGCTACGAAAAATAAGATGATTGTTGAGCGATAGGTAGAAGAGAAAAAAATAACATACGAGAGATAACAGCACGATGAATCGACGGTGTCGAACGATTGTCTGATTTTGACTTTCGCGGGAAAATCGTACCATCGAATCGTTCTTTTATTTCGTACGAAATATCGATCGAGTTCGAGTAAATTAATATGAATACTTGAGATTCTTACAAAGGAAAAAGAAATTAAGAAAAAGCTATAAAGATTGATCGATCTACGTTCCACTATTTCACTTAGAACCGAAAATTCGCGCGTTCCTGATTTATCGTCTCCCAAGACCGTTTCTCGCAGCTCCCGTGTTTCGATTGATCGATTTTAATCTTATCGATGCGCCGCACGCCGAGTAGATCAATTTTATTCTCGTCTCTTTGGATCCTTCGGTAAATCAACGTCGTACGACCTACGCGATCGAGATGTAAAGAGATTCCTACTCTTTCGTGTATAAACCGCTCTCGCGGCGCAAGAGTCCGTGTTTATTTTTTCTATCTCCTACTTCGCATTTAATCTTCGCACCTCGTTTCTTATTCGCACGATAAGCCCGAGGAGAGTGCGCCGGTTCCGTGGCAACGCGTAACGGCCTTGATTAAATTCGACGGGAGCGAACCGAGTGGAAAATTCGTGTGCACGCCTACTGTCCGAACCTGCCGGTTGATCTTATTATGGAAAAAAGAAAGATATTCCGACGGATGCACTTCTTTTCTTCGTTTTTTTTTTTTCTGCGAAAAAAAAGGGTGGAGTCGAGAATATATGATTCACCTACGAGACTTCGACGCATATTCTTTCTTTTTTAATACAAAGAAACAATTATCCACCTATGCGTATGATCCTACATATATTGTTACTCTTTTTTCTTTCGCAAAAAAAAAGAAAAAACTACCCGCTTATACATATGACCCCAGCGGCTATTTTTTTCTCTGTCTCTCTTCTTTTTATAAAGAAAAATAATTGTGCACTCGGACATATGAACCCGACACATTTTTTTTTCTCTGCTTTTTTCTTTCGAGTGATAACATGCCTCTCCTTCTCTTGGAAACGAGATGGAAACGAGAACGCTCGGTGATAAACGGTTTATTATAACATCTATATCGGTGTAATCATAAAACGGAAGAGAACGACTGCGATCGACGACATTCGCAATTTGCTTGACTTATGATACGATTCTACACGTTTACACGATGTATCGGGTTCTAAAAAAAAGACTTGCACGAGACACACGAAAAATACTTGTCGGCTTTCTTCCTCTCTCACTCGAGACGAAGGAGCGTTGGTCAATAAGCTCCAACGTTGAATGTTTATTGACACAGGCGGAGCCCTAACGAATTCTCGTCACTTTCGGCGACGACGACGTCTGATTTCGAGTCGGTCGCGAGGATTCGACCTCCAACGCTAAAAGAAAGAACGATATAAAAGTTCGAGCTCTATAAGAGATTATCGAAAGAGAACGTTCGTACGCGCAAAGTCTAATTTTATCACATTTTCTTTTCGCCCACGCACTCGTTATAATTCCTTACCGAAATCTTCTCAGAAATAAAAAAAAAACCGTCGTTATAATAATACCGTATGCAAAGAGAATTTTAAACGATATTTTTATATCATGTGCTCTACTACATTTTATATTCCGATATTTGCACGACCTGTTGAACTTGTCACCAAAAAAATGGTCTCATACGCGTGCATTAAAAAAAAACGTTTCATGAAAGAAAAAAAGCTTCGATCGAGATTCGTACTCGGTAGTTGTCACTTGACTTCACCTTTTCCGCATTCTACCTATTAAAGGCGTAATTTTTCTTCATATCTTCGAACCAAACTCAACCCGGCACGTCCATCGTACGGCTTCGATATACAAACTGCGTCGTCGTTTCGTAAACATACAAACTTCTTCTTGTAACGTCGCGAAGATCCGCCGCCACTGGTTACCGCAAGTCCGCCAATCCCCGCCTTTGGATTTCGCGCAAAGAAAGCAATATGGCGATCGATATGTAACCCGCTCACTACTTTTGACAGTTCGACGACTCGGGAGATAAACACGAACGATGGAATTCGTCCTTCGATAAGAAAGTACGAGAAAGGACTACGGACTTTCAAACGAACGTTTCTAAATCCGAAAAAGCTAAAAAAAATATGAAACGCAGATACGACTACCTTGACCTCGTACTTGGAAAGAGAAAGAATATAAGAAAAAGAAAAAAGAGTTGGTGAAAAAATGTTGCTTCGTCGCTCCTTCGAACCTTACATTTTTTTTTCTCTGTCAGGGAGGAACGAAGAAAACGGAGCGTTCGCGAATAAAAAGACGATGTCGTTCGCCTCTCTCTTTCCGGCAAGAGTGGGAAGATGGTAGGGTGAAGAGAAAGAGAGAGAAAAGTAGTAATAAGAAAAGTAGATTTGAACTTCGGTTGAAAATTTCGATTTCGATAATGAACTAACCTCGTTTTCCTTCGGTACGAAGCAGCTAATGCACGCCGCACACAAATTCCGACGTGTCCACCTGTTTTTCAAGCGCACGAGAGAGATGGAAACACTCCGACGGCTAACCACAATGATGTATGTGTATGTGTGTGTTGCTTCGGTTGCCTCGCGCGAATTAAAAGCGAACGGCAACCACGGCGTATACGTCGTGTCTTTTTCTATGTGTTGCGTTAAATAGGAAAAAAGGGGGAGAAACGACGATGCGTAAACGAGAAAAAAAAAAATGAGAGTGGTGTTCCGCGCGAAAGAACGAAGAGCAACGTTCCGAGCACACTCGCCACCCTCGAGGCTCCAGCATCGACTATTCGCCCGGCCGAGGCGCCAGCTGGATCCGCGCATGCGCGTCCCCGCCATTGCTCTCGTACGCACCCACACACGCGCACGCATACATACGCGACCTACTCGATGAGAGCACCCTATCGCTCTCTTCTTTCTTAACTAGGCTACGCGTTATCTATATATGTGTATATGTATATGTGTAAGGTTAGAGTCCGTGTGCGTAAGATCGGTGCGTGTGAGGTGGTGTATACGATGTATATCCACCTATCACGAGCGACTCACACAAGCTCCCTCATACAGGGTGTCTCCGAAATAAAGTTTCATTCATTTTCGAAAAAATTGGTTAGAATTTTAAGGTCGCGTTATTAAATATATCACATTATATCGATATCAAAGCAAATTGTATGTTTGAGAACGTTCAAAGACTTTCTTCGTGTTTCATACTCAACCATAACGAGATTACGATCTTACTTCAAAGACACTCTATATAAGGTGCGTTCGTAGGGTGCGTTCACGTGCTCTCGACCTCCTCGCGAGTGTGTTGTGTTCGTTGTCAGGGCCGGCTCAACGAAGGTAGATATTTAAAGCTAACGAGATTGGGAGCTTCTGCTTGTCGCAGCTAAGGATTTTATTGTAACTAGCGGGAAACGTAGCCGCGTTAATGGGATTTTCTTTCGAGTATGAGCTCTCTAGATCCGACCTCAACCTCGGGCTAGAACGATTTCGTTGATTCGCCAGGTGCGTTCGTGTAACGTGCACCCTCCCCTTAGCCGCCGGCACGGCGTTGATGATAAAAGTGCGAAGTCCGTGTGGCTCATGCCAAGATCTAAGTAAAGTGATCATTCGCCTTCGTTTTCTTTAAGTCGAACGGATATTTGGAAAGCACGTTTGCTTGATCTGATATATAATTTAAAAATAACGAACTCGTTCTTTTTTTTCTATTCTTTTTTAGATCGTACTCGCGTATGTACATACGTAATTGATGTACATACATAAATCGAACGATAGGATGTGAATCTCTACAATGGTTGAACGAAGAAGGCTTCAAATCGCTCATGAACCGGATTCTTGCTGCTGCAATCATTGCGCATAATCTCTTTTCCCTTATCGTAGTTTGTACCAAAGTTTAGATAGAACGTTATGATGAAGCAAAGGTGAAACACGAGCCGGCAAAATTCGTACACCCCTTTCGTAAGATATTTCTTCCCTGAAAATATATATTAAAAAAAAAAAAGAGAGAGAGAGAAAACGAATACTTACACGGCACATGTGTGTTCGTACGTGCACAGGGTTCGACGCTAATGAGCAAAATCGATCGACGAAGCTATCGGCTCGGTCGAACGTTGTTATCTTATCGCAAGACGGCATATTCTTTCGAATCTTCCGGTTTATCGCTATATCATCAATTAACCCTTTCGTTTCATAATTAACGGAAAACCATCTATCTTTTTTTGGATCATCGGTTGCGACAACTGGCTCCACCTGTAACCGATTTACGAACTATATTTATAGAAATGTCGCGTTGTTGTATCGCAAGAGCAAGGAACGATCGAATACCGATAGAATTTGGAATATTGTATAATTGATATATAAAATGTAAATCCGTAGAAAAGTTGGTAGAAATTAATGTAAGGAAATAAAAGAGAAAACCTAAGGTGAATGATGAATTCCATTAGACCAATTTAGAATGTGGCTTTCCGGGTGGCTTTCGGATGGCTTTCCAGCTAACTCGCTGACGAGAAAGTCGACCCTGAGAGGGCTGAGAACCTCACGCGGGATTACTGGTCTCGCGAAGTCACGACCTTCCGACAGGGATTCCCAGCTTTTGGGATCGTAACGGGTGTTGTCATTGTCCATTGTCGCTCGCACGTTCAGCTTGTCAAGTCAAAGTGGCGCGGTCAGCCACGGTACGCGTGACACGTGTAACCTACGTGTTCTCGGGTACGTTGCTCCCTTGCTTGCTCGACCAGGGCTGAAAGAAATATGGTGGCAAGAAATTGGTCACGCGAAGGGATTTGGAAAAGTGATGGGAAACTCGTATAATTTGAATTGGATTTTGATCGATCTGGGTCAATTAAATCGACTTTCTTCCTTCCTTTCTTTCTTTCCCAATCTTCAATCGAGCATCGTCAGCGAAGGATCTTTCTAGGCAGGATCTTCTTCGTAGCTAATAAATTCTATTGACGTTTACCGGACGTACGGTCAAATGTAATTACACGGTTGCTCGCGTGTTACCGTCTCTCTCGCTAAGGCATCCATGCGAACGACATATATGTATGACCCCTCTTCTCTCATACGTTGACCCGATTGAAGTAATGGGAGCTCCGATTTTCAATTTCATGCTAATCGCTTGATATTCTCGATGAAATTGATGAGTGGGATATATTTTCAATAGAGAAAAATAACTTCAGGTATTCTTACGCGAAGATAAAGTAAACTTTTATTTTTTTGCCTTTTTTTGGTTGGATACAATGATCGATTGATCTCTCGTTGCGATTAATTAAATTAAGTATCTCCAATAGCCATAACTACGCGATCTCGTTTACAAGACAGCCGTTTTGTTCATAGACGACGAGGGGAGACCCAGCGCGATTTTTTCACAAGAACGAAGCTCGTATGGTTGTGTTTTTTGCGTTTTTTTTTTATACATTTGCCTTTTTCAAATTCTATCACATCAATGTCACTCGACGTATACCGACGTGAGACGCAAAAAGTCGTTCGGTTTCTATAACCCAAATTAAGTGTAATGACGAGCCTTTCTTCACTTTCCAATATATAGGCAGATCTACGAACGGAGAATGCGATTTGAGCATCGACATTGCTCTCTACTTTGTTGTAATTATAAATAACATTCTCTTAACAATGCTTAAAGTAAAATTAAGATTCTTTTGGTCGTTCGTAATTCTCCCTTAGCGACAAACGCAAAAATCGCAATCTCGTTCCTTGGCATACGAATCCTTACACATATGTATACGATATACGTCGAAGCAATTTATAGAGGAATGTTTTTCCGAACGAAAAGAAAGAACAAAAAAAAAAAAAAAGAGTTAAACAGGAAACGAAATTTGTAGAAACTCGACAATGACTACACGAAAGAAGAGAGTTTAAAATGGCGAACGGAGGATGCGCGCGCACAGACATCAGGTTTATGTGTGTGCACGCGACACTACTCGTTCGTGGGTTTCCGTTCGTGGCTCGAATATTATTACGAGATGGCGACAAAATATTAGAGACTACATCCACGGAGTCCAGCAACATTGAATAACGGGACAATGAACGACATGGTCTCTCGATGTAGAAAAAGATATCCTTGAGGCGATTTAAAATCTATCCTGATGTCCACTAGAGTGTTCTAAAATTCGTTTAAAGACGCTCGTGAAATATACAAATGGCTCATACTCTTGTGTTGCACTTATTACATGAAACATTCAACCGTGTACTCTTTTCGTTTGTTTGCTTATTTTTCTCTTAATCTTTCTTCCCTTTTCTTCATTTCTATCTTCCTTCGTTCGTCGTCAATTTTCAAACGCTACTCGATAATCATGCACATCACACACGGGTTCACTGTTTCTCCATAACGAGAAAGCGTCATGTAAGTAATATAATGTAAAGCGATCTCCCTTGCTCCGTTCTTATACTATTTTATGTTTTTTTAAAGATTGTTTTTTTTTTTCGTTTGCTAACTGAAGCTCACCCTCTTTGTTTCTCTCTCGCTCATTCGCTCGCATTAAATACACGCTCTCGATCTCACTTAAAATTACTTTTTCTTCTTTCACTCCTTCCAAGCCGTCGATCTCAAGCTTTTCGCGCGCAATTTGAAATTTGAAATTCTGTTCGAAGCAAAAAGAAAAGAAGCGCCGGTTGTTTTTTTTACTGGATTCGTTTTTGTCTTGTAGCATACCCATGCGACGCTACGTCTTCTCGTTGCATCTGTAATTCTTTGCAATAAATAAAGCAATGCGTGCATAACGCAAAACCATTCCAGATACAACGACATCTCGTAGCGATTTCCTCGCATTATCTTACCGTAATAACGATAATAATTAAATTTAACTATGATATTGGCGCTACAATTTCTTCTCTCACTCTCTCCTTCTCTCTGTATACTTATTTTTTTCGCTGGCAATTAAATCGTTCGTCTTACATATAAATAAATAAATAATCGATCAGAATTCCCATGAGATATTACAGAGGGTACGGGTGGGGACTCATAAGATTCACTCGCTCTCTAATCGCTATTCGTATTCGAAGATCCATTCTTTTAGAAATTAGGCCTTGCATACTTGTGTGCACAACGTGCGACGTGCGTCGTTCCCGATGCAAGCCACTTTTTCCTTCTCTCTTTCTCTAATATAATTCGGGAAGTTATCGCTGAAAGAAAACGCAACAGTTGTCGGTACGCCACCTGTATGCAAGAAAACGAAGCGAAATCGATCGATCGTGCGCGGGAAATAGATTTCAAATTTTCGTTTTTTCGCTTTAATTGCGAAGTCATATATTAAATATTTGCACAAAAAAATAATCGACTAATTGTCTAATTTTTTCGATCGGTTTTCTTGCATACGAGCAAACATTCATACGCACTAATCTTCGGAAGAAGATACAAAGGATCTTTATCAAAAACTTCGCTACGATGTAATCGGTCGTTATATTTCATAATAATTTCTCACTGCGTATTTTTTTTACATCGCGTTGTGGAACTTCGACGCACGTCTACGTTCGTCCTAACCTTATCTTCGAAACGAAGACTTAAGCTGGTACCGACGTGCGATTGTTTATCCAACATTAACTAAGAACAAAAAAAGGACAGTATGTACTTATAGTCGGACGAATCGAAGTGAAATTCGCGCCTCTTCCAGATGTGAGAGCATACAAATATGTTGGCAATTATATATGCAATTGATATCGAAGCTATAATCGATTTTCCGAGTTTGTCTCGTAATTCTGTCCAAAAGAAAGATGGCGAAAAATGATTTCCGCTTTACACGTCGTTGTTTGAATAAAAGACCATTTTTTTTCTTCCTCTTTCTTTCTTCTTTTTTTTTTTAAATATCCTCAGTAGAACACGAAAATCGTGGTATCAACGACCGCGAAAATATTCTTAGGCCAAAGACGTAGTCTGCACGTCTCGAAATAAAAGCGCATGAAAAAAGAAAAGAATAAAAATTTTCGTTGTAGCGCGAGCGCCATCGCTACTTCGAATTTTTTTTTTTTTATTCTCGCTAATAATATTATACTACAACGAAGATGGTAAGTATATAGAACAGTATCCTCGATGATTCGTCAAATAAAGCGTTGCTATTATTAGCGTATTATACCGACCGATCGATATTGTAAAATTGGTAACTTCTACTAAAATCATTTCGATAATTTTCCGTCCATAGAGATGTCTATAAGAGACTATTTTTCTCGAAGAACGGTCGGACGCGTGATTAAAAGATTTCACGTCGTGCGCATGTATACTCGAGACAGAAAATAAAGGAAGTAGGTACAAAAATCACTTCGGCTTTTGGAAAAATATCTATCGGATAAATGACAGTCCGCGCGACTTAAATGCCGTTATTTCCTATTAATTATTTTTTACATCCTTCACAAGGATCTCACAAAATCAACAAATCATTATGCTCACGTGCAGGTACGTATACATATACATGTATATACGAGTATGTATTTATATATATATATGAATGATCGTTAACTGATTAAATGAAAATCCATCGCTTTAAGTAGTGTGTAAAGGTAAAAGTTATACATGCATGTTTTTTTTCTTTTTTACCACAACTTACACTCGACACATTGCCATAATTTTTAATTCCATTAATTTATACAATTTAGTTGAATCTTACTCCCTTATTTGCAATAAAGATTGTTTTATTTTAATTTTACTTCTTATGTCATGTCAAAGAATGCAGTCTTCTTTCACATCGAGCAAACATTTGTGATTCAATAAAGGTATAATTGGAAAGAATCATGTAGATCGTTCATAACTAAGCGTTAATGATCTTATTCGGTTTTATCATATACCTTCTATATACCGATTACATCAGGCTTATTACTTTGGGCGATACTCTATATGTTCCCACCGGTAGGATAAAAGGGAAATGCTCCAAACTGGAAGTTCACCGGAGTCTTTGGTGAAGCACAAGTATACAGAAAGTCATCAGACTGTAATTGCGTTCTGTTTAAATTTGGTTCAGAGGCAGATCTTGTGATCTTGGGTAAGCCACGTAGAAGACCCTCTAGGCTTACCAAGATCTGCCGGAATATTGGTCGATCGTCCCTTGAAAATTTAATACAGTCTTCTGTTAATCTCTTCAGTGCTTTCGGAGTATCGGACCGCAATTTATTCAAATCGGGACGTAAATACCCGCGTCCTACCATGAAAAGTATTTGATCCTTGTTATTGATATTCGAATATGGTAGTTGACCGGCTAGCAGTTCAAACAAAACTACACCAAAGGCATAAACGTCGGACTGGAAGCTGTACGGATTTTCCTCTTGCATTCTAATAACTTCTGGTGCCATCCAAAGAATAGATCCGGTCGGCTGATGAAACTGTTGAGACCCGGACCATCTTGTTTTTGCAGTAGCAAGGCCAAAATCACCAATTTTTACAGTGAGATCGTCATGCAGAAATATATTGTTGCTCTTCAAATCTCTATGGATAATATTCTTGGCGTGTAAGTAATCCATGCCTTGCGCCGTTTGTCTGCCAATTTCTATCAGAGTTAATAACTCAAACTTAGATTCGAATACATGTAGATGTTTATATAACGAGGAACCCTCGCACCATTGCGTCACAATAGCCAGTTGAGGTTTACTGACACATCCCATGAATAAGAGAATATTCACATGTCGCGTTTTTCTCAAAACAGCTACTTCATTTTTAAATGCTTGTAACTGAGTAGTGGTTGGTATTTTAACGTTCAAAGTTTTTACCGCGACGGGTCCATGCCAGTGGGCCTTATAGACTGTTCCAAAAGATCCTGAGCCGATACGCGCTCCTACTAAAATTTCGTCGGCTGGAATTTCCCAATCTTCTATAGACTCTCTTGGTGCCAAAAGATTTTTCGAAGATTCATCCGCCGAACGTGCTCTCGGACGTTTGGGTCTCAAAGTACTCGTTGGACTAGCTTGCGTCGACTGACTGTGCTTGGTAGGGCTACTTCCAGGCGACACGGAAGTCTGAGTAGTGCCTATAGGTCGACCTAAGCTCTGCGACCTGCTGTACTCATCTAGATTAGTTGGTTCACCTCCGGATCTAACCATATTAAAGCAAACATTAGGAGCTGAACTAGAGCGATCCTGTTGTCCCAAAGAACGTGGATGTCTTTGATTTCTAGACGGCGCTAGGGAAGGTGACATGCTTCGACTTAAACCATAGCCAGATGGTAATTGTAAAATTCCAGCAGTAGTTTCAGGATTATGCGCCAATAACGCTTGATAATAAGCATCTTGCATACGCACTTGGTGGCACAGAGCAGGCACGTTGCTGGCACACCTCTGATGAAAGCGATAATTGCATGTCCTACAATAGAAACCTTGAAAGAGTAATTTCCTACAGCACTCGCAAAATGCCAAAGAGAAAAAAGTCTTTCTCACGAAATTATGCGATATAGAAGTAGTTATAGGAAACTTATCCAAAATCTCAACGGATATCTCATCGCAATCGAGTAAGGAAATATCCGTGTCCCAGGAGGTCAGATATTTGGATTTGTCCGTTCCCAGGATATAAACGGCGCACATTTCAGTTGTGAGATTTCTTAACTTCATTGCCTTGGCCAGAGCATCCCTCAAAGAAAGTCCTTCGCGCACTTGAACACTGGTGCGTTGTTTGTTGGGCAAGTAAGCTCTGAGCAAAGATTTCATAGGCGTTCTAGGACACCTATTGATGGCATTGGCATCACGAGAATCATTCTCTGCCATGGAAGCACCGATGGATGTCTTGCCCGCATTCAACAGTTCGTTGAGCTTCTGCTCCTTGGACTCTAGATCGTGCAGCTTGCTGGTGAGCTCTTGATACTCATTCAAATAAATGGATGGTGGATGTTGAAAACCAGCGAAGCGGTTGTTCAGAGCATCGATGTTTTGTCTTGTCACGTGTATGACGCTTTGAATGTTGCGAAGTTCGTACCTCAGTGGGTCCGTTTCGATGAAGCCGTCCTCCGAGTCGCTGAGATCGCCGGAGTCGGGTCCGCTGCCACGAGAGGACGACATCGTGGCTAACGGGTTCACCGAGTGGCCCTTCCTCCTCTGTCGACAGCGACGGGTCGACGGTGACAGCGACGACGACGACGTCGACGAGGAGGAAGATGAGGAATAGAAAGTGGAGGGGGGAGTAGTAAAGGAGTAAAAGGTAGTAGAAGAAGAAGAAGAGGGAAAGGAAGAAGAGGAGGAGGAGGACAAGGAAGACGAGGCCAACGACGAAGACGGCGATAACGATGAGCCCCTTTCGAACTGGACTCGACGACACGAGGATTTCGTGTACGTGCACGCACGGATCGCCGTGTAATACCTGGTCTCGCCGATCACGGCCATCTTCTTGCACCGTCGGGCAGCATCCTGAGCCGCCGCTACTGCACTTCGAAGCACCTTGGTAGCTTTTCCTAGCTACCCACCCCTCCTTTCACCGAGTTGGAAAGAAAAAGGAAAAGAGAGAGAGAGATAAAGGAATTCCTCGACAAACGTCGTCGTCGTTACACCACCAGCACGTCGTCCTCTTCGTCTTCGTCGTCGTCGCCGTCGTCGTCCACCACCAGCACCGTCGCCGCCGTCGCCACCGCTTCTCGACGACGCACGACGCGCGTCCTCGTAGCAGCAGCAGCACCACCACCACTACTAGCAGCAGCACTAGCTCCACCACCACTATCACTATTACCACTACCACTACTATCAGCAGTGGCTCCTCTCTCTCCTTCGTTCCTTCTTCCTTTTCTTCTTCCTCCTCTTCTTTTTCTTCTACTACTACCGTTACTACTACTACTACCACTACTACTACTACTACTATTACTTCTACTCCTACCACCACTATTATCCTCCTCGCTCGGCCTTACGAACGGCCAATCGTAGCAACGCGATACGCGTCGAGCCCGCGGCATAACGCGACGTCTGAATACTCGACACCTTCTTCCTCGTCGAGAGTCCGACGAACGCGAACGACAATCCTCTCCTGTTCCAGCATCGATGCTACCTTTTTTCTTTCCCTCACTTTATCTTATCTTCTAATTGTCCAGGAGTACCAAGACTCCTTAAATCGGAGCGGCTTCTATCCGGTCTATCGAACGACCCTCCTATCCGGAGCTCTACCGAAAGAAAACTGGCTGTTGGCACGAGCGAACTCGGTCCTCTCTACGTATATGTATATACGCACGCACGTGTGTATGTTCGGTACGCCTGTGTGAGTGTCATGGCGCGGGGATACCGTTTCCAGAAGCGCCGGTGCTGCCAGCGACTGCGTCACCACCCCCTCCCTTCGACTCTTCGCATCGAACGTCCAATCCCCTCGCTTCGCCTACGACCGATCTTTTCCTTTAGCCGGACCCGCTACGTGAATTTTGTCAGAAACGAGTAACGGTGTATTGCCGTCGTTCTTACGACGATTTTTTCTCATGCTCGAATGATCTTTCAAACGAAGCTGGATCTAATATTCGCGTATGATACGCGAAAACGCACGAAACACCTTTCGAATTCTTCCGCTATTCTATCGGGAGAAAAGCGCGCGAAAAATGCTGCGTGTTCGAACGCGGTATCTCTCGTAATGCTCTTGCTTGTTTTTATGGATTCTGTTTTTTGCGTTTAGCAAACTTTCTTTACCATGAATTCAAGGACGAGTTTTTAATGAAATCGAGAATAATCAAGTCGCTTCGTTGTAAGATTTTAGTAAAAAATCAAACCGTGGAAGCCCACATTTATGTTCTTCGATTGTTGGTCCAATGATCGAACGATCATCGAAAGAATGTCAACTTGACGGTACTTACTTTGAAATATTCCGATTCGTGTTTGTTTTTCAATAGGTAAGAGTGCTGTTCTCGGTATAGCATTCGCATATGTCCTTAGAACGTAACGTAATTTTGTTTGATGGATTTTTCTAGCGACGACAGTCACGTTCTCTTTGTAATTTATCATTTTCTTGAGGGCTAAGGTACTCTTTTCGCAGGACGATAATACAAGCTCAATTTTTCTGTAAACAAGGGCACTTGCATTGCGCTTTCTTGACGTCACTGCGGACGGACTGACGTCAGCAGCATATGGTACCGTCACCTAGGTAACGGAAGTCGATTCTAATTGGTTCGCTTTTCGTATCTACTTATGAACGCACAAAGAGCCCAAAAATTATTCTTCGTTCGAATCGAATCGACCGAAACGGTTTCGGAGTTACGGATTTATTATCATTTTTATGTTACATCGTATGGCCATGACCAGTACAATGAAAAATAGCGTATGTTTTCGCACGTATAGACCAGCAAGGTCAAAGGTCATCGCCCGCCAACGAGATTCGTTGTCGGTTGCCACTTTATTTTTTTCTGATAACGCTACAACATCGAAAAATGTCGAACATCGTAGCTGGAAAACTCGCTTTTGTTACGGGTTCGTTACGAGACGCAAAGTGCAACCGATTAGATTAATGGTAATTATAATGAGTCGTTCAATGTTCATATTACAGGAGCTGGAGGTGGTATAGGCAGGGAAGTATGTCAAGTATTAGCCCGGGAAGGTGCAAAGGTGATCGCGGCTGATCAAAACATTAGAACTGCTCAAGAAACAATAACGTTTTTGAATGGTATGAGGATTGTTTAACAAGTAAATGTATAGTTGTCTTGTAATAATTGTCTCTATTTTGTTTTCAGGATCTGATCATGTCGCATTAAATGTGGATGTTACCAATCCACACAATATAACAAAAGCTTTCAGAAATATTGTCGATCAGTTTTCTGCTGCACCTACCATCGTGGTTAATTCAGCAGGAATCACACGAGATAATTTTTTACTGAAACTCAGTGAAACTGATTTTGACAATGTTATTAACGTTAATTTGAAGGGCACCTTTCTCGTTATGCAAAGCGCGGTAAAAGCTATGATAGAGGCTGGAACTACGGAAGGTAGTTCTATCATTAATGTCAGTTCCATTATTGCTAAAGTTGGGAACATAGGGCAGAGTAATTATAGTGCCTCCAAAGCTGGTGTTGAAGCATTAACTAAAACTGCTTCTATGGAGTTTGGAAAGTAGGCTTTGTTACTTGTCTAATTTAAAAATAGCTTTTCTCTCATATTAGATAGGATTTTATTTGTGTTGCAGGCTAGGAATTCGTGTTAATGCGGTATTACCAGGATTCATAGAAACTCCAATGACTGCTATGGTACCTGATAACATAAAAAATATGTTTATAAAAAGGATACCATTTGAGAGAATGGGTAAACCAAATGAAGTTGCAGAAGTCATTGCGTTTCTAGCATCAAACAGAAGTTCTTATGTCAATGGTGCTTCTATCGAAGTTACAGGAGGACTGCATTAAATTTAAATGCAGTTATATATACTTAAATATGTATTTTTGTACAGTTACTGCTACATGAATATTATATAAATGATAGGGTACAAGGTGGCAACGACCATGTATAAGTTGTAAACAATATATTTTTCCATACATTGATAAAGTTATTTTTTCTTTCCTTTCAACCTCTTTGCATGCTTGTGCGCTTTGTAATGTAGTTTCTTTTTTTCCTCTATTATTTCCTTATACTTGCGTTTATTATATTTTGAAAATTGGGCATCAGCCATAAGTTCCTCCACTATAGTATTCTTTCGTTCTTTCTTTGTAAGGCGGTCGGAGTAATAGTCCACAGGAGAATCTACTACCTTTCCAACTTGGAAATATTTGGGTAAGACCTTGAGATCATTCTTTTTATAGAAGTGCTTTGGATCTAGTACCGATCTCATTTGAATAACCTCAAGATCATGCTTGATCTCATCCGTCATTTCTGGAGCTGGTAAATTAAACCAATCTTTTCCTTTGGTCTTTTCTCGTTCCGCGCGTCTCTTAGCTTGAATACGTCTTTTACTTTCTTGGAATGATGGAACAGATTCCAACTGCTCGAATCCTGGCTTTATAGCACTTTTTTGGAGTACTTTATCTATAGGTGCTAACTCTTTAGTCAAGGTTTTTACATCTACAGCCTTCTTCGATGGTTGCTTTCTAACATTTTTCCAACCCATATCTTTTTCGAACTGATCTATATCAATATCGTTACTAGAAGTCTTTGTTTTCTTATTTTTCTTGTTTTCGGTTTCTTGTAGTAATTTTGTGGTGAATAACGACAATGATTCTGTCCCTGAAAATATGTTTTACTTATTTAAACTCATGTCACATCGTGTATTCGTTACAAATCCTAACCTAATAGCATAGAAATAAAAATGTCACTTCGTTGAAATTACCAGTATTATCGAGTTGATCCTGATCATCGTCACTTTCTATCAACTGATCTTTGTTCTTTAAATCTGCTTGTCCCGTCGTGTCTATAATTATATCCATTTTTATTATTAATTGATCACTGGTTGTTTATTTCTATCATGGCGGCTTCCACGTTCCATGTGATGCTTACAAATCAGTTGATTGGCTACAAAGCGAAAGATTCGATAAGTCGATTTATCGAATTTAAATTTGAAAGTAACATTACTAAACGGACTATACTTGCCGGAAGATATCGCGCCGTAATTTGAATACAAAACGGGCCGCGGAAATTCAAATCACGTAACAAGTGTATTGGAGATCGAACTTCGCTCTAAAAAATGCGAGCAAGACGAATGTTAGCGATACTTGCCAAACGAGAATAGTTCAAGACTTTCCAGATAGAAATTTTAAGATTTTTAACTTTTATTAGAACGCATAAATTATTCATTGTCTGAAACAAGATAATTGCATAAGTACAGTATCTATATGTATATAAAGAAATGCAAATGATACTTAATGTGTTAATTAATGGATATAATGCCTTTCTACTTTTTCTATTATTCGACGACAATGATTCCAATGAAGAAAGATCGATAATGATCTACTAATAGATAAATATTACGATTAAACCGCGAAGACTCTTTAGGCACACGCAGAATTGCGTGCAACATAGAAATAATAACCGTTACGTTTTACAGACGTAACAGTCTAACGTCTACCGGTATTATGAATCAAACGTAATGGCGTTACGTAAATGATACCGCAAACGAAATGTGCTTTCTTCTCCGATACAAGAAGTGTTCTCAGCCGAAAACCCTTATAATATAATCCATAATCGTTCGATCACTTTTATTTTTCAAGATATATAATCAAAACTTTTAAATCCATGCGCGGATAGTTTCTTAATTGATTTTTAACATTTCCGGGAGAAAGGTAGAAGTATTTTCTATAGAAAAGTTAGTTATAAAATTGTAACATTTTAATTTCGATCGCTCGAACGCATTAGAAGAACACGTATATTTAAAAGCTTCTTACGAAACTCGCAGGATGCACGTAACAATTATTAAGTGAGAATTCATAATGAGAGCCTTGCAAGTCTAAAAAGAATAAAGATAACTGTTTGGAGCTACGTTGATAAATGTAAATAAAAAAACGCTCGTTAATCGGAATCGCTTCTTTTACGCGTTCCATAATAAATTTTAACTAAATGAGAACCTCGAATGCACCCAAACATTTCCTGTAGAAAGCGAGAAAGTGGTTTATCCAGAGGCCTGCAATAGGATCAACTTGGCTTGGTCGAGTTGCACCGATGCATTCTAACGCATGAGCAAACCTGTTATTCTGATGCAATTCTACATCTGTATATATATACACACGTATGTGCATGATGGCACACGTTAATCGTATTATTGCGCGATTAGTATGATTTTATTGTATTAGCAGAACCATTAACGAATAACATCCAGCTCTTGACGAATCAGCCGGAAAATTAGGATTTTTCTATCATTGTTTGCTCACAGTTCCTTACTCACCCCTTCACTTTAAATACGATTGCCATGAACGAGTGCGTAACATGATCACTCAGCGACTTATAAAATCTAATCACTCAATATTTAATCGTTGATATTTACCACTTACCTATTACCTTGGTCCAAGGAAAACAACTTTAACGTCGGGGGGAGTTTTATCGACTCTTATTCATTTTTTATGACTTGTCTCTATTTAGAATGTGGTTTTCTTTTAAACTATTCGTGGTTGAAAGATTGAAACGAGGATTAGAATGACGTCATTCGTGTGCAAGAGTTCATATGTGATTGTGTCAATAAAAGATAAAAACTAATGTAAAAAATAAATTCCAAGTAAAAAGTAATATATGAAGTAGTAAGTTTTTCTAGTCTCTACGTCAGAACCATCTCTTGTATCACTTCGGTACGTCATATAAGTCATACTTCTTAAGATTTTTCAATTTTCCCGCACGTACAATTTACAAGTGAATCATGCTCAGAACTAAAGGGCATGTAATAAAAAAATAACATGTTTCGGCACCGCTGAACAACCAATGACGGTGCTCGCACTAAGTGTCCACAACGAAAAAAGAAAGATAGAAACGATCCTCTAATAGTATGAAATTTCTCAGTGAAACTTTTGCTCTTCGTCATTCCCCATCGGCCAACTCATACGAAATTCTTCTCACGATTTCACAAGCATTATTTTGCAGAACTATCTTGCTTGTTTTTTCTTCTTCTTTCCCGAAAAAATTATATAAACTCATCCTCCTATCAGAAGCATCTCGCCCTGGTGTGATCACGAGAGAGTGCAAAGATCAATTCTAAAACCTAGACTGGTTCTTCCAGGATATACTTTCTGAACTTTCGTAAGTCTTCCGCTTGAAGCGTTTTTCAGTAAACCGGAACATCATCGCCGTGAAAGGGGACGACGAATCGAGAGACGGTTAAGTAACGATCCCATAGATGATCGTAGCTGTCATACGCGATCGTGACTTGCAAATGTAAGAGTTAGCATCGAGATGAAAAACGATGAGAAGGAAGCGAACAAACGTAACATCGTAATTGTAACACTGCAATTGTAACCACGCAATGTTTACAATTCGATGGTCACTTCGACGTTAAAAATTTTACAATTATCGATGGGACTCTGGAACATCACGATTGATCATTGATGGAACATTGCAATTATCCCATACGAAATCTCAAATATTATCGAGGACATATCAAATTTGTACATCAACGTAATTAGCACAACCATTAGGTACTGTTTAAATAGACATATGTTTGGATTAGGCTAAAAGAAATTTGGAAAGCATCGGAGTAGCTAACGATCGACAATTTCTTGCTGTTACTACTACTCTACCACGGGGAAGCTTCTCCCTACCACCTTATTACATCGCGGCGCTTTGACTCGAACGAAAAGCATTTCTCTACGGGCGAGCAACCGGACGATACAGTTGATCCATGGTCATCGAGCAAAAAGGAACCAGTCCTGGGAAGTAGCTAGTACTTGTAGCTTGCTGCTCGCTTCGATAGACAACTTCACAAGTTGTCTCAACTCCGTTGAAGAGGACTCGAGCTATCTTGCTGAAAGAAAAGAACTTTTAAGGATAGTTTCAACTCAGGCGGAATTATGATACCGAGAAAGGACACTAATTATGAAGTAATACCACCAAAAGATCTCAGAATGTTGTTACGGAAGTTCACCTGACTCGAAGGATCAACCGGTGTTTAGAATTTCTTAGGAAAGGAGATTTTCATCGAGGAAATTTTCTTTCAAAGTGTTTTGAAAGGAGAGAGACTACTGTGCAAGAATTGTGAAAACCATCATGATCAAGTGATCGTTCGAGAAATTTCTGATTAGACATCTGTGATTACCGTAATTCTCTATGTAAAGATAGTCCTAGCTATAAACGTGAAAGATGAATAACCCCGTGCGCCTTCTGTTCGTCCTCTGCGCTTCTCTCGCGATTTCCGCTGAAAAGTCGACAGAGTTCGCGGACAGTGCCATCCTGAATCATCGGACCAGAAGCTTGCCGGAAATCGTTGAGAGTCCGCGTATGAATTGGACGACTTTATCGGATGCTTTGGACGTTTTCAGTGCGCGTAATTTAGCTAGAAATTGGGTGGAAGGGAAGTATCCAGTTGGTGAGCAATGTGGCCAAGACATTAGTAGGTACATTCAAGGACTGAAGAGAGAGGAACCCTGGGCGCTCAAGGGTAAGTTGTGCTTTAAGAAAAAAATAAGAAATTTCTTTAACAAAATTCTGTCTTCTCAATTGCAAAGATTTTTCCGATTTTATGTCAGTAATTACATAATCACATCCCTGCAACCCACAGATACATATAAATGCGCATATATCGGATGATTTTCTCCTTAAACATTTTTCAACCTACCCGCAGATCTCTTTCTCTTTAGCATGTGCGTTATGAAACTATGTGGTACCGCTTACACCTACCAAGTAAAAATTTATTATACCAATAGAAAGTTTACGAGCGACTCATACTAATGCGTAGTAATCGTTAACCCAAAGTCGACTCACATGTACGCTGTACTGCGGGTGATATTGTGTACAAAATATTTTCACAGCAAAAGCATTTTTTTATTTCGCCAGTTTTAGTGATTCGTTGACCGTAGAAATTATTTACAAATTTATCTTTAATCTGGGTTATTCGCAACCCGAGAAACTGGTTTTCGGTAAAGATATTTTTATCAATTTACTCGTGTACTCCTTTTACCATATTCGTGAATTATATAATCTTTTATTCGGAGCTCACAGCCACCTGTTGGCTTGCCGTTACTTCTGGACGTTGAAGAATTGCGTCTGACTAGTAGTAGACTAATACTACTTAGGAAACCACAATTGTGCGCTCAGCTAAACACGCGCGTTTAGGTGACAATTATTTTTTATCATCAATGAAAGTCGAGACTAATTAACATCCATTTTCTACGCCACGATAATATATTTCACAATAATATCGAGACAGAACAAACCGCAATGTTGTAAAAATCTATTCCTCGAACGAATCCGAGTAATAAAAGTATCTTATGAATGCGAATATCGTGGGTGCGTGCATACTATATCGCCCACTTACTGCATGCTTGAACGAGACCCAAACACGCACTTTCTACATACGTGTTGCTTGCATAACATGAGATTTAAACTTATAAAACAAATATCTATCAATACAATTCCATAAATTCCTAAATGGAAATAATTCGCTTAATAGAAACCAACAACAAAAAGTGTTTGCGATTTCTCTATTTGATGTAATGACGAAAAAAAAATAGAAAAATGATTCATCTCCTCCCCTTTTTCTATCGCAACCAAGAGAGAGAGAGAGAGAGAGAGAGAGAGAGAGAGAGACATTTCTTCGAATATGAAAGCACATCTAACAGGTTTGAAGGCATACGTGATGCAATACTTTCGACGACCTACCAAAATTGTCTTGGCTAAAAAGCAGCAACCTTCCTGCCGGGCAGTTCCTCCTGGTTTGCCCACTTTCATCGTGAGGTTTCACTTTTAGTGACACAAAGAAACGCTCGTATAACCACGAACGGCTTTATGAGAAACGGGCCGATGCTCGACGTGACGAGAGCCGAGTCGCTTTCGACGTTTTACTTTCCTCGGTCAATGCTACTGCCTACGAGCGAGTTGCTCGTATTTTAAAATTATTATTAATAAATAATTAACGAGACGCGGGCATAGTTTTTCAGTCTAAAATAAAAATATACTTCATAAACAGTAAAATATAAATTTCGCATCAAATTACAATATAAATTTTACAACACAGAATTAAAATCGAAACATCGCATTAAAATTAAGTACGAAATTCGCATAAAATTGGAATATAAATCTCTCCATAAAAGTATCGTGAGTATCTCTCGACATTCCCGTCGTAATCTTCATTTTATGTTAACCAAACGAAAAAGTACCGTTTCTTGGAACGTACTCGACGACTTATTCTCACTTTCAAGTGGTTATACCTTTGGTAGAAATATTTTTATGTACCGTCAGCCATCCGCTTTCTTTACGGGGAACGCATAGACGTGTCTCTTAACTTTCCCTCTTTATAAGCGTGTATTCGGGATTATCGTCACAGGAAACTCCAATTCGTCGGAGCGAAGAAAGGTGAAAGGTACCACCGCATCGTTACCATCGGGAAAACGGGCTTAGAAACATTAGATACCGTTATGACATTTAGACTGTTCTTTCTTTCGACTTTCAAATATAATATGAACGCGCACACTGATGATTTATACCTCGTCACGTGAGTATCATAGCTTTTTTCCTGATTTCTAGATCATCGTTGACATACTTCCAAGTGAAACGTGAAGTAAACATTTTTATCCTCTTTATTTTCATTCATTTACGATCATCTTATGAATCACGAGAATACCGTGTACAATGTTACGTTCTTTGTGTTCATGAATCATGAAATAATTCATGAATGCCAATCAAAATCTTAATCGCTTTACTAGAGACGTAATTACTTCGGCATAATGTTCGTTCGTATTAATATTCATACAACATTATCGTGAAACAATCTACACCTGTAATACACATTGCATAATGATAAACTACGAAGAACGGTTGAGTGCACGTATCCACGGAGAATTGACCTGTTTCAGCTTGGATGCTGGATACAACGTGGTATTCGAATAGAGTTGGATAACGTATACATAAGCGTATGAAAGTGTTATCCAAGATAATTGCAAGTATTTTGTAAGCAACGATTTTAAGATAAACGGTGTTACGTCCCGTGGATCACCGTTCACGCATGACAATCTGGAAAAAACGATGCAAATGAATATTGAATTTAATTATTGTCTATAACGAGTTGACAAGAAGTAAACTATACATTTATAATAAAACGTCTGCGGTGGTTAGAATAGTGTAACGTAAAATTGCAGTTAGACGAAGTTACAGTTATCTTGAAGCAAATTGAACCTAATCAGGTCTAATTATCGACACGCGTGGAAGTAATCATCTAACTCTTTCTAGAAACCCTAGAAAAAATATGAAAAGACGTTTTAAACTCATTCGAATATCATTGATATTCAATTTCACCGTGCACTCATACGTACCGATAGAATATTATTAAAGTATCTTCTAATACACATTGCCTAATTCACTGTCAAGTGTAAAAGGTAAACGAAGACGTGGTCGAGCGACGTTTTCACTGGCAGCCAATTCTGGAACGACTTTCCTGACTTCGGTTATGCGTTGCAATAACGACGCACGTTGAATTATGTTTAAATATTTTACCTTGACAATGTTGACCCTGAAACGATGGCGCACCTTGATACGAGGGTGTCTTAAGAAATCAATGTTTGACCTAAAACTGTTGTGAAATAGTAAAATAATACTCACGCTTTTAAACCTTGACGTTATTCGCGTGAAATTCACATACATAACTCGTTGATAAACACTCTCGTTTTTAAACGAGGGAAGATTCACTTTTTTCATTTCAATAAATTTACCTTTTTTATTCATGAAAACATTCTCTCTTTGGCGTTTTGAAACCAAAAGAACATAAATCGTTTAATCTCTTGAATCGCCAATGTCTATTTCAAGGCCGTTCCCTGGGAATCTATCGAATATCATTCATGCTAATGAAATAGCTAGATCTAGCCAAGTGGACATTTCGACTCTTGCAACATGTTCCAGACACGTAAAAGAAAGTCTTTTACATTCGGTGTTACTTTCGCCGTTGATTATACAATTAGTCGATCAAAATGAAATCATAACTTGATGGATTTATCCTCTGGTATATCGAAAGCTATAACTTTCGTTAAAAAACACTTTTGACATTTTTGGAAAGCAATGAAATTTAATTTAAATTAACTTAATTCAGTATATCAAGAAATTATAAGCTTCATGGACAAGCAAAAGTATTTCGTATTACGGCCCGTGAACTTCATACGACCTGAAAACCTCGCTACGAAGGTAACGTTCGAGAGGGACATGAAATCCCTTGAAAACCGGTTATACCTCACTGTATAGCATATCTCGTGCTCCCGTTCATAATCCACGGTGCATCGACTTTCCTCACATCCTGTCTATTTCACATGAACCCAGAGGATAACGTCCTTCGAGAAATTAGTCTGCATAAATTTCACTTCGTCTCGAGGGTATCGATGCGCCTTAATGATAAAAAATATCCTTTCCTGTTTGGAGACACCATATACTCGTGCATCTACTTGTAGAACGTATTCACTTTGTTTATGTCACGTTTGAGCTAAACGAGGTAAAGAAATCTAGTCACGTGTCTAAGCTGAACTTGACTTTGAGGAAAGAAAAAAAGAAACGAGTCTTACAAATTGTCCTTCAAATTCCGTTCACGTTTAGCTTTTGACGCCTCGCGAACGTAGAATGGCAAATAAGGTCTTTACTCTTTTTCAACTTTACCGAGTTCAATGAACATTTTCAATACCTGTTTTGAACATTTGCCGAATGAAAGATAGAAAGAAGCTACTCGCTATTTTGTTTCTGGTCAAATAGAAGAGTCGGTCCTTTTGCGTCTGTAACGATGACGTAGCTTGTAACCGCAATTCGCATTAACTCTAATACGATCTTGAAGTGTACGAGAGAGTGCACGTACAATACCTAGGAGACTTTGAGGTATGCGGTTAGATAACGCCGTATTCACTTCCCGAATAGAAAGTCTTACTTCATTAGAAACGCGCGTATCTCTAGGCTCCTCAAATTGTTCTTTCCCATGATGCTCGATAATCACGCCTATGTATCGTTTCTCAAGCGAGCGTAACACGAATATCAGATACCTATCTTCTTTGAGCAGCAAACGAATTATTCATGAATACCGTTTCTTATGTTTACTTTGTTTACACCTACAAAATAAAAATAATTCAGTAAACTACAAGGAACAAATTGCTTGTAACTTTAAGATAAAAGAATTTTATTCATAAACCTCTTTTTGTTATTTTAGTCGATGATGCTTCTGGTAGATACACCAATGGCTTCTTCTGGGGAAACTCCTACTTCACTGGATCAGCGACCGAATGCGAATACATCGGTAGAGATTACGTTAGAAAAAATAGAGAAGTTGCACCGACACCTACGATCGAAGAAGTACGAGAATTTAATGCGGAACCGAGGAAGAAAGCTAACGTTGGTTTGAGCGGTGCCAATCTTTTAGCCCAGACCTTCGAAGACAGGTCCCCCTATCCATTAGGTTTCTACATGATGAGAATTGCTATAAACACAACTTTCTCGCCCACGGTAATCATTGTTAAAGTGCTTACAAGTAGGATTAACATAGAATAGTTCAATGATCTAACATCCTGTGAAATCTTTTCAGACAAGACTGATACACTTTGGAGTGTGTTTACCGTTTGCTTGCACTGCGGCTGACGTAGCCGTGCTGGCAAAGCTCGCAGCCAGCGATGTTGCTGCTAAACATTCAATTGTCGAAAAAGTCAGAGATCAACATAATATGTACGACATGTTCTCCGACCCTGTCTATTGGATTCTTTTGTAAGTTTGCTCTTACGTTTGTGATAAACATGTAAATGAATATTTTAAAAGGGTCTAATCAATGTTTATTGTTCAGTGGAGTCACATCCGTAGTGTTAGTCCTCATGGCAGCTGGCTCGGGATACGATTTGTACTTGACTAAAATGGTAGCTCGTAAAAAGAGTATGATCTACGATTTGGAGAAGCATGGGAAGCTCGACCAACTCAATAATGGGAATCCAAAGACCTTAAATGGTAAGGACATGGTTTATTTTTATATGTGGCTTGATCATCTTCACTGACCTTTTAAATAAAGACACGACCGAGTATAAAACGAGAATATCTCTTCGAAAGGAACAGAACATGCACAGTGACTAACACTTACAATAACAGACAAGGACGGTATCAGTGGGAGTCACACGACATTATCATTATATTCCGTAGCGTTTCAAGGTATGGTCTACCTTCCTGTTCCAGTGACCGATACGGTTGCCAATGGGTCCACGCCAGTTAATAACAATAACGATCACGAAGGTACCTTACGTCCATCCAACTCGGAAATACATAAACTCAGTAAGTTAATGTCACCTGTACAGTATATATTTTTCTTAATGCTGAAAAATAAACTTATGATGATGATACTTTGCTTACAGGCGTTCTCGAAGAATTACTATTATCTTTTTCTGTTCCTTCCAATTTAAAAGTCATCTGTGATAGTAATGTTGGGGGAGATACCATTAGTACAATTCATGGACTCAGAGCAATATCGATGGCTTGGGTTATACTTGGACATACCTGTATAGTAGTATTCAAATATTCTGATAACATGGAATACAGAAAAGTTGTGGAGCGAAAGTTCCTCTTCCAAACGATTACCAATGGAGCTTTTAGCGTGGATACCTTTTTCTTTATGGGTGGCCTACTCGTCAGTTTCCTTTACTTCAGGACTAATGCCAAAGGAGATTTGAATAAACTCACTCAGGGTACAAGAGGTTTTGTTGCTGGGTCATTGAAATTCATTGGATTACTTCTCTACAGATTCTGTAGACTTACAGCACCTTACATGTTTATTCTGGGTGTAGTTGAGATTTCTATGAAATGGTTCCATTCAAATTCAGTATTTGAACCCCCCACTGCTGATCATTATAACTGTCCTAATTACTGGTGGAGGAATTTACTTTATATCAATACTTTGTTTCCTGTGGAACAAATGGTGAATAATTTTTACAGTTTCTCTACATTTTTAAAGACCGTTTTATTTATACTAATATTTTAATCTTTTTGTAGTGTATGCTTTGGAGTTGGTATGTGGCAGATGATACACAATTTTATATTGTGGGTGCAGTAATATTAGTGCTAGCTACAAATCATTTTAAGATAGCAGCATCTGCCACTGTTATTTTACTAGTGAGTTCATGGTTAACAACAGGGTACATTGCTTTGGTTAACAATCATATGCCAACTTCGGATGACCCACTGGCTCTCTTTGATAAAATTTATGATAAACCATGGACTAGATTAGGACCGTATCTTATTGGGATGTCAGTAGGATACTTTCTTTTCAAGACTGATTGTAAGGTGAAAATGTCAAAGGTGAGGCAAAATAAAATTTGTCATGTTCTTGAAATATTACATGTTGTTTACGCTGCAAATTTAAACTATTTTTAAAATGTAATTTTATAATTTACAGACCACAGTTGTAGTAGGGTGGCTGCTTTCTTCTGCGTGTCTTCTAAGCTTACTTTATGGTTTATATGAAGCAGAACTTACTCCTATGACTGCTGCTGCCTATTCGTCATTAAGCCATACCGCATGGGCACTTGGTTTAGCTTGGATAGTTGTTGCATGTAGTACAGGTTATGGGGGTGAGTTATTTTTAAATATAATTATAAGCAAACCAATTCTATAGGAAATACTTGAGTAATAATATATATATTTATAGGATATGTAAACAAGATTTTATCTGCACCTCTTCTATACCCATTCAGTAGAGTGACCTATTGCGCTTATTTAATTCATCCAATAATTATTCGACTGACTGCTATGAATTTAGATTCACCTTTCCACTTGGGCAAGGATACAATGGTGAGTATCTAGTAAAAATAGTGATTAATTATCTATAATAACCAATAATATTTATATTACAGATGATAACTTTCTTAGGACAACTGATCTTGTCTTATATCCTATCATTTGTTGTATCAATTAGTTTTGAAGCTCCTGTAGTAAGTATGCTGAAAATTCTTGCACCAAAAAAAAGAAAACGTATACAATAAGAGTAAGACTTATTTAATCATTGTGTATTCTTTATACACATATTTATACAATATTATTTACATCTTTTTGTAAGAACTGTAAACTATGTGAAAGATGATCTGGTATGTCAAATGTGTTTTCTTAAATTTTGTATGTATTGTTAATTGTAAAATAAATTATTTCACTTTCTTATTTAAATATTATTGTATATTATAAAAAAAGTATACCAATCCCAACAAAAATATAATGATACAAGGTTGCTTCTCTCAACTGTTATACAAATGGCAATGCAATATATTTTGCATAAAGTATCATGAGTTATATTTACCAAAGTATCTTGTGCCTTTTAACATTTTTGTTTTAAGTAGCTCCTTCAAATGCAACTTCCGTAAATGCTTCAATATAAAATGGACCTTCGTTAACAAATTGCTTAAGCTTTTGTGTAGTACTAGCATCGAACATATATGGTTCAGCTTGAGACAAACATTTAACAACTTTGTATTTAGCTTCTTTACATTCTTTGAAAGTCTCAACGTTTCTATCCAAAAGAAACTCTATTAAACCTGGGTAATTAGATATATATTCCTGACCCCATGCCTGAGATGCTACAACCGTTAACACCTCTAAACTGGCAGATCTGATGTCGGCGAATGGCTGTTTACATAGTCCAATTATCAATCCTAATGGATCATCGCAAAGAGCATCGAACCATGATTTGGTCAAAGATAAAATTCGATTATCTTGTTCTGTCTTTGGTACATTGAGTATAAAAAAAAGGTTATTTAAACCACGGATTCTTAATTCTGTAGGCATTTTTTGTATAATTTCAGCAACTTTCTTCAATGCATATGGCACAGAATCACCTAATGCCTGCAATGCATATTTTCCTTCGACGCTTGATGCAATATGACCTAGAGTATCCAATGCAGTTCCTAAGATAATTTTATCTTCACTGTCCAATACTTCAAATAATGCAGAGACCACAATTGGGTACTTTGAAAAGATTTCATTTGGCCATAACCGTGCCACATTTCCAAAGAATTTCATAAGGCCAGGAATTAACAAATTTGATAATGGATTTTCATTGGCTTGTGCAATTTTTTGAACAAGACTGTTTAAAACATCCTGCTGTTCCAGATAGTTCAAACCTTCTTCCGTCAAGACTAATTCTGTCAGAGCTTCCAAAGCATTTAATTGTAGCAATATATCATCATTTTGTAAAATATTAATGAGACTGCTTAAAAATCCTGATTGTATAGTTGCTTCTAGTCCTTCTTTAGAACTTCTAGCTATCTCAACTATAACATCATAAACTCGAAAGGTGACTACATCATTTTTAACAACAAATTTAGCAAATGTTCTCAAAGGTTCACCGGAGTATAACATTTTTAATCCATTCGTGCTTTTACCAATCTCTTTTACAATAGACATTGCAATTTTGGCGACTGTCAAGTCTTCATCCGCAATTCTATTTATAATAGCAATCAATACACTAAGATCCACAAGTGATATTATTTGTATTTGAGGATTAGAAGCCATAGACAAAAATTCCTTTAATATGAATCTTCTAACAGCTACATCAGAGTTATGCAATAATTGTAACATTTCTGCTGGATATCTTTGATAAATCTCTCCCGGTTTGAATGCTTGGAACAAAGTTTTGAGAATCAGACATATTTGTTCCGTAATGTCACTGTAATGAAAAACATTGTAAGTTTAATTGGATAAAAGTAAATAAATCTTATTATCATAAACAACTATGAACAAATATATCATATTATATATGTATATACAAACAAATACATAAATATGATATAAATATCGAATGACGTGTTGGACAAATGTTCTAGAACTACGTTGTTAGCCCGTGCATTTCTGTTATTTCTTGATACCAAAAAAAACAACTCATAAATATTTTGTCAAATGCTAAAAGAATTAATGTTAAAATTGTGATAAAATCAGTAAATTAAATGTTAAAATATAAAATTAGCGTCGTCATCGTACCTGTCATCGCTCGTTAAAAGAGAAAATAAACTGGTGGCATCTAAGCTGCGAGCAACAGCTTCGATCTCAGCATTGTTAAGGCTTCCCAACTTTATTTTAATTTCCACCAAAATATCTTTTTTTTCTTCATTAGTATTTACTTCGACAATGCGACCGATTTTTGCTTGAAACCACTCGGCCATCGTTGGCGCCAGGAAGATCAAACTGGTATAATGAAAATACGCGTTCAATTACAGTTTCCTTTATTAAAAGGTGGCGTTGGTGTCACCGGCTAAGGCGCACTCTACTCAAATTTCAAATGACGAACAAACTTAAATTTCGTCATAGTAGATGACCAACATTTTTAGTATAGAATTAACATTACGCAAATAAGAGCATTTCTAGATGCAATAATTAAATAATCTAACTTCAAATAGTTTTTATTCTGTTGTATATCTTCAATTGATTAATCCCCTTTAGATTTCCATCTAGCGGACAAATACTTGAACTAACTTTGGAAGTGTACTCCTGATAACAGAGAACATTTCTAAAGCGCATATTAAAACGAATTGCATATTTTCAGGCGCTATTTCAAACCACTCTCCCTCAAGTAACTCCACACGTAGTACTTTAAAAATTGTTTCCTATGACAATTATTCAAATTATTAAAACATTTCGGAATACGTATGCATTTATTCTCCTTTATATTTATTAATGTTATTTCGCGAACCTTTTAAAAAAATAATAAATTTCTTTTAAAAATTGTAATAAAAGCTTTGTTCATGGAATAATACGTACGTACATGGAATACTTAAACAAATAACTATGCCCATTACCGAACTCTTAGTAATTTCAACCGGCAAACGAAACCAAACAACATAATGCAGTAAATAAGTAAAATTTCGCAATGTTCGTTTCAAAATGTTATAGCCGTTTTAACGACCGCATCCTCGACGTATGACAGGACCAATTATTATTAATATCAACAAAACTGCGAACAACGCCTCGATAATGTCGTGAACGCGCGTGAGTTACGTAAATGGTTAAACGCACACTGTGTGTGCATGCGTGTACCAACCTATGTACATACATAAAGTGATTATAATTCGAATTCGCTTGCGCTCACTTAAATTCATTCCCATTAAAAACGTTATAACATACAGTGCGACATATAATTGACTTATCGTAACAATAATGACTCGCTTAAAATGCTCCTGGCATCCCAACGAGAATAAGATGCTTTAGGATTTGCAAAAAGGACAATGTACGTATACGCGTTATTCTGTGTTATATCATTATTATTTTGATCCATTCGAGTACTGTTTTTTTCCAAAGATACATTTTTTTTTGTTAAACCTGACACAATGTAGTCAATTCAGTAACATCCTTTCTCTATCGATACTCGATCGATTTTCTGATAACACGGACGCACCCTGCACCCCTCCCTTTTATCCTTTTTCCATGCAAGCCACTTCAGTTCAATACACGAGCACTCCGGGTGACTTTACTGAGTCGAGTGCGGATATAACCACTCGAGCTACCGTTTACATTGTCCTCGATCTTTCATTTAACGTTGAGGTAAGTGGGTGTAAGCTTTGGTCGGCTTAAGCGTGCGTAACTTCGACCCTTTGTATCCTCCTATCTCGAAAGAGTCGAAAGATGGGATATACTTGGAATAAACTACGCAAGAGTGTTCTCTTTTTACAAATTGTTTTTCTGTGATAAGCTTACAGGGCGATTACACTGTTTGCTTGATCGTAAGATAAGATCGATGCATCGTAGGGACGATGAGTCGGTTCTAAAATCCAATGAAAATCAATTTGGATAAATTTGATTTATGTAACGTAATAGAATTTAAAAAAAAAACAGACGGTCTCTGAAGAAACAGTTTTTATTTACCTTATTCTATCCTTCTTTCCTCTGGACACTCGAGATACTTTCTTTTAACGGAATTCGAGAAAAAGTACTCGTGGGAGAGGAGGATAATTGTCCTCTACGAGGATCAAGATCGTTCAGAGTGCGTCAACCTCTACTCGTATCACGAAAGAGCCTATCGAGTATAATTGCTCCTGTGAGACAGTCTAGATTTGAGAAAAAGAAAGAGAAAGAAAGAGAGGGGAAAGAAGAGTCTACGTTTTCCCTAGTGTACGATCATCCGACATATTTTTTGAAGCACTCCTTAAGGCTGCCCGTTCTCGTCGCGTTGTCGCTTGAGTGCCGTAAAAAATATCGTTTTTCTCTGGACCTATATTTCTCTACGTGTGTGTATATATACATATAATATATAAATATAACAAATGTATATAAACGTATATTCGTAGGCGTTTATGCGTGCAAATGCAACGAACAAGAACGCACGATTTTCCAGCATGAACGAACGCTCAAATTTTCGTCGGTCGACTGGCCAAGGTCGGATAATAATCGTCGGGCGATTTAACTCGTTCGTTAAAATGTCATCGATGCCGTTGAATACGCGAATCTTTGTGAAACGATGTTTCGCATGCATCGTCGACCTTTATTTTTCATACTCGTCAACGTACGCGCTTAAACGTCGAACGCGCACTTTCGAGTACTCGCGCGCTCTTTGTTGATCCGTTCTATTTTCCTTTCTTCCATTCTTTTTTATATTATTATTTTCAATAAATTCCAACTACGTTCTTGCAAAAATATTTCATACTTTTACTTCTCTTTTATAACGTAACAAGATAAAAACATCCAGCTATTCGAACTGACAAGGACCAACAACAACTACAACAACAACAACAACGCTAACGGGCAGAAACAAGAGAAATAGTAGATGCTACGTCGTTAATTGATCACATTATCGTGAACTCTCGGAGACGCTAATGATCGAACACAAGTGAGAGGGAGAGAGAGAGAGTAAGTGCAGTTAGAATCTATCGTCTAGGAAACTCTCGATACCGGAGCTGACACACTCCGGCTTTCGGAAAAGGGATTTCAATTTTCGAAAATCCTTCTGAAGGTCTTCTTTACAGTATTTGTGTATTATCACGTAATACGTAGTAAGTATATTGCACATAACATTTATTTGATATACATATATAGCGATTTTTAGTATATAGATATTAAACATCGCTTGAAATATCACAAAAGATAACGTAACAACATCACTACTAAAGTTACGGATAGCCCTGAAGCCTGATCCGTTCGAAATTCATCTAACTCATGCAAACATGAGAGTAAATATAACGATAAATGAAAAGAAGCATACTCGCTGTTTTTTCGGCGAAACGCGTAAAACAAACGCGTGAAAATGAAGCAATATTTCGCTAGCAGGGCTTCGCTGTTGAAATCGAACGTCCGAGTATACAAAAATGGCGAGTGCCTTTTCGGTAAGAGAGAGTGAGAGAGAGAGAGAGAGAGAGTAATTAATTCGAATAAGTCCAGGTGCCCCTCATGCTGCAACGAAGAATCTCTGGGGTGAAACGGGAATTACTTGGGGATGAGAGAAGAACGCGTAGTGGCTTTCCATGTAGGCGATTTCGTTTCTGACACGGCGTGGTGCAACGCTCAGCGGGATACCTCCTCTTTATGGATATATCTTGTAGATTTTTTCAAGACTCGTCATGCACTTTTTAAAAAACTTTCGTTTCTTTAGGTTGCCCTATCCTTTTTTGAAGAGAAAGATCCGGGTGCATGGTAAATGTAACACCCTGTATACATATGCGAAGGTTATCTGTTTATTTTACTGACACGCGTTTGTTGTTACAAGTATAAGGAATTTATTGTTGTACCATTGTTTTCCTAGAAGTAATATTACAATGATATTCAATATCCATGAGGTTCTACTGATTTACGATCGATTTATTTATACCATTTTTAATTTCTTCTACCGTCTGTGTCGGGAACGCAGACGACAGAGACGTATATCGGTTTTAGTTGCCATTTGTAACGAAGCGTTTCTGGAAGCCGTGCGTTTTCCTCCGTATAACTTTCGTCTTCCATTAAAGTGTTTGTGTTCCTTTGACTAAGAATGTGTACCTAAAAAAGGTGTTGTATTTTTATTGTAACTCATATTATCAAAAATCTAACTTTAATGCTGCGTTAAACTAACCTTATATTTTAGTAACCTGCAAGAATTAAATTTATCATGACACGCCTTAGGCTTGCAACGCGATATCGTTAAATATCTTGGGTAGTGTCCCTCCCCGAGATCCCTTATCTCGTATAAGCTCTCGCAGGGGCAGAAACTTTGGGAGTATAGTATATTCTGTCAAAAAAAAAAAATGATTTTTATATTGTGGAAACTACTATTAACAAAAGACGTACGAGCAATAAATAAATAACCAAGAATTTGATTTAACGTAACTTTCTATACTTTGTTACGCATTAAAATCACCGGCACATAAATAAAATTTCAAAGATACAAAAAAAATAAATCAACTTACTCTTCGTTTGACTTCACTCAATCCATCAGATAGAAAATCTTCATTGACCGAATAGAGGGAATTCCAATTATCTGGAAAATCGTTGTAATCGTTGAAAACATTTGTCTTCCCTAGGTCCTTCTTCCGTCGGTCGAAGGAAAATCCACGCTGTGTTTCCTCGGCCAGGAGACCCCGTACGATCATCTAGAAAAAACAAAGAGCGTAAAAACGTGATTTACGACAAATTAATGAATTTTAGATTTCATAAATATATCGTGGAAATAATGTTCACTTAATAAACACTTTATCATGCTTTAAGAAACTCCATCGTAGTTAGTAACTAATAAAACACGCGAGATTATTCCGCCCGAAAGATTCTTCGCGCTACGAAATATGCTTACGTATAAGACGAAAATTTTTTTCTCCATAATGTTCTTAGGTAATACCCGTTGCACCCTCTAACGAAAACTGACGATCTTAGCCCTAGTATACCTCTCTTTTATACGATATTCTTTCAATAAAAGAACCTTTCCCTCGCACAACTCAGGTGACATAGTCTTTCAACTTATCAAAAGGACCCATTAATGTTACTCGATATCCAGTTAAGATCTATTTCAGGACCTCGATCTTTTGTCTTTCGCGAAGTCACGCTTCGTTGTCGAAGTAATCCGTTATTTTCGTGAAATTGTTGATAAAAATAAACTTCCCACATTCTTGTGCTCGTCGCTTGACTACTAAGATCGTACCTTAAAATTAAGAATAAACTTTAGGTTAAAGACGGTATGATAACAATGAATAATAAAAGTACGTCTAATTTTATTCTATATAAATTTAACCATACCCAAAGCTATACAAATACAATAAATAATAGAACAATCACACTCTTCTATTCAAATGCATCGTTTATCGAATCACAGCTGACGCGTCATTCTTTATTAATCGACAAGCGTACGGTTTACTCGTTGGCCCGCCATGTTAGTGAATTAATCGCATTCATCGAATTTCCACGAAATCGATTATTAATAAACGCGAAAGCGTCTACTCTCCTGCACGCAGCTTTCACCCTAACAATACGAGGGGAGTCACGTCAGTTGACGACATTTTCGAATCTCACGCTTCAACATTCTTTCACCTTTGACCTCTCTTCATACCTATCCCTTTAGTCACTAGGCTGCACTACCCTGTCTCGATCCATCCTTCAGTTCGCATTGACTCTATCCTGTTCATCTTATGAATTAGTTAGGAATTAATAAAACCTTGTAAATTAATCATTGACTCCTTTCATTAATCCTTATAAAACGTACTTTTTATAATAAATTATTCCGTAATACGACCTCGAGCCATGTAGGGAAGTTGTGCAAAAATTGGATTGTAGTTAATTCATGTCGTAAAAACTGCAAAAGGATATTACTGTTTATTAGAAGATTGCTGTAATTATTAAGAAATGTATGTATTATCTACGGACCAAAAAAGCAATAGAATAAAAATGATATTAAAGGAATCACTAATAAAGTGATTAATCTAGGTGTGATTAGGATTAGAGAATTCGTTTCTTTAGTGAGCAACGAGGATAAAAATTGACATAGAAGATTCAATGTAGCGATCGATCGCACATGTTTACAAGAAATTTCTCACTCATCATTAGAAGCGTACTCTCGTATTCACGGCTGACGAGCAACGTGCTCTCTTGTACGCGCACACGTTTACGCACCTTTCACGGCCGCCGGGAATTATTTTCTGCACCAGATACGAGGAAGATCGATCGTTCGTCTCCTGACTTACAGTTTTATGCCACCTTTTCTCACCTTTTTTGTTGTGACCCCTCTTTATTTCACTCTATTTTTTGCTCTCTTTTCTTACATATTTTCTAAAAGCCCTCTACCGATTATGGGGGTTAAATCCGGCGATTAGAACACGCAAGATTAGGTTGGCACGTGATGTGTTTTGGACCTTGAAAAAATAATCATAATTTTATTAATTTTTTCTTTAATCTAAATTGTCATTTTTATTATTAATTACTTAAGCAGCTACGATTATTATCATTAGAAAAGTAAGATAGTGGATCATTATATATGTATAAGGCTTATGTACGTCTTGCATCATGATTAATCGTCCTTAATTAAAAACTGCAGCTTCGTCGTTTCGTCCTTCGATCGTAGCGCTTTCTTTTCATCGAGAGAGAGAGAGAGATGACGAGTTAATTTCTGCCAGAATATGCAGCTCCTCTTTGATGGCGCAAATCTTACTTTCTCCGTCCTCTGGGATTTTCAAAGAAAATCCATGATTTCTAGCAAAGTGCTAATGTCGATTATTACAAACGGTATGACGTTCTTATCCAAGAACGAAAAGAATTCATTAATATTCTAAAATCGAGCCGAGAAAAGTATCGTCCACTTTTCTTCAAATTTATCTATAAAAAAAATCGGCAAACTATCTGTCGCAAAATATTGCTCGCCTATCCATCTATGTTTTGTGTACCCAAGTGTTCAAGCCGTAAGTTGTTTCGTGCTTCTGCTCACTCATTGATCACTAATTTATAGTATCTTAAATGCCACGCGTATCGTCATACTATGATCTACGAAACTTAAGTTTAAATCGATTAATATTATTGTAGAAAAATTTGTGATACGTATTGAAAAAAAAAGAATGTGATGCGAATTTTAAATTCAATATCGAATGAGTTGAAATCATTTTATTAGAAAAAAATGTCCGTTGATAAACGTAGAAGGATCTATAGGGGCGATTCTTGGCGGTCTTAGTCGCGCAGACGCGTTTTCATCACCCTTTTCACCCCTCTCAGCCCCCGCCGTATCTCACGAAACCTCCCTCTTCTCTACACCGTACCTCTATATATTTCAAGGGAGCACGCGTATGGGGACACTTGGCGCACTTTTCGCGACACGATCTCCTCTATTACCTTTAGATTTCGAATAAGATCGAGAAAAGATCTATCACTCTACGATCATGAAGACGCGCGTGATATCAACCTCGATCGCGAGTTTCCTCGTTGTTCTCGTCGTTTGCACGGAAACTTTGGCTCTACAGGTGAGATTAATCGTTATATTTCATATTTTTTCTCTCTTTTCCCATTCTTTCTTCCGTTACAACGTTTTCGCGTGAAGTTTAGCTTCATCGTAAATAAAAATCTTCGGATAACTTTTCCAGCACCGTTGGCTGTTTATTCAATACACGTTAGAAACTTTTTCCATGCATACTGAATAGTTTTTTGAAAATATCTTGAAAGTATTTGAAATTCTCTTAGAGATCCCTTTCTTTATGCAAGAAGGCTCTTACACCGTCATATCTTTCTTGTTTTTCATAATAATTTGAGAATAATTTGTTTTCTAGTAATTTTCTACTTCGATTTTATTGCTGTCAATAAAAATGATTTTTTAGTAATCTAAACTAAAATTAGAAGGATATTTTTAATAATCAATAAATTTTTATTATTATTAATTTTTCAGCTACAAAATGGCGCTAATCAATTACAACGAGACGAGTACGAGCCAATTGCGACGGATTTTCTGGTCAGATACTTGGACGACCGTAGTGAGTGTATATTTTAATTTATTTTCTCGCTCGTGTGAGCGATCTTTTCGAGATAGCGCGGAAATTCTCGAAAAAAAGAAAAAAGTTAGCTTGACGGTGTACTTTACCCTCGCGTGCACGGTAACAGGCTTCATTATACGCGTATATGACTGGATAGCTTCTAAGCCGTCACTAATTTTCCATTCTAAGTATCGCGCTCGCTAATGTATATAGTGCTCGCGTTTATGGTAAATTATGTATGCTCCCAAAGGAATAATGTCGTCCGATCAATGTTGTTATGTGGGGGTCAAGTCTCTCAGGCTATCTACACCTGTGTGTAAAACATTCAAACAATTTGCACTAAATTGCAACTTCGCGATAAGCTCTTGTTCTTTACGTTTATTCGTAAAAAGAAAAAAAAAAAACGATAAAGATTTCTTTTACATATAACGGAACAAAGCGAGACCCTCTGTTCAATTATAAACAAATTGATCGTAAACCGACCGGCCGTGTTGCATGAAAAAAGTCATAAAATTAGCCATTTAGATAAATCATAATAACGAGTCGTAAAAGGATATCTCACGGACGATACTCAAGCTCGTTCCTTTGATTAACGCCCTCTCCACCCTTAACTGCGAATACAATGAATAATTACTTGAATTTTTATTTCACTGCTTACGTGACGAAACTTCCGAGATCGCTAATCCTTTGGGAAAGGTAAGCCATAAAAGCGTAACGCGCGTGACCCTTATTTATCTGCGAAAACTTCTCCTTGTACAGTGTCCAGAATTTGTCTGTATTAACGTTAATATTCATTAGATGTAATCAGCGTAACGAAGGTTTGCCTTAATTAGAATATTTACTCATTTTTATTTAGTACAGTTCTACGTGATAAAACACAGCGCTTGACTTTGTACTATGCATGTACGATTTTTCTAGATTATCCGTATGTGAGTTATCTTGATTAATTATTCTTTCTTTTTTCTTTTTCGTTTCAGAACCAACGATATCAGGCACGCAAAGAGTAGCCGGAACGAATCAACCGCGTATCGTTAAACGTACTTTGGATCCACTCGGTGGTGGAAATATGGTTCGAAACATAAACAGTAACGAACGTTTGGTCCGAAATCTCGATCAGATTGGTGGTGGAAATCTGGTTCGAAGCGTAGAGAACAACGAACGTTTTCTCCGAAATCTTGATCAAATTGGTGGTGGAAATCTCGTTCGAAGCGTAGAGAACAACGAACGTTTGCTCCGAAATCTCGATCAGATTGGTGGTGGAAATTTGGTTCGAAATCTCGATCAGATTGGTGGTGGAAATCTGGTTCGAAATCTCGATCAGATTGGTGGTGGAAATCTGGTTCGAAATCTTGATCAAATTGGTGGTGGAAATTTGGTTCGAAATCTTGATCAAATTGGTGGTGGAAATCTTGTCAGAGATCTAAACGCTTACAAAACTGGCGCGAAACGTAATTTAGATCAGATTGGCGGTGGAAATCTCGTGAGAAGCGTTTACGAACCTTTGGGAAATAGGGAAGAGGCCAAAAATTCAATCGATAGAGCAAACATGATCGCTTTCACCGATCTAGCGAGCCTGTTCAAATCAAGAAACACAGCTGATGATCGTGCCGCGCGCAATCTCGATCAAATCGGTGGTGGAAATCTCGTCAGAAGTTCCAACGTACCTAGCGTGAATCTCCTGAGAAATTTAGATCATATTGGCGGAGGAAATCTCGTGAGAAATTTGGATCCGATTGGTGGTGGAAATCTCGTCCGTAACGCTGATAATTTCTACGAATGATCGCTGCTGAAATATTGATCGCAATAATAGAAAAAGAAGAGGAATTTAAACCACGCTAGACTATGAAAATTATAATTATGCTTTCAATATGAACAAACAATTCTATAATTATTGTTAGATCGATATCATTGAGGCTGTTTCATTAAAAGTTACGGACCATCACGAAAAGATTGCTTCGATTTTGTCCTGATAATCCTACCTTCGATTTTTTTTTTTATTCCTATGTCATCCGATTCTTGGTAAAATATGAATGAAAATTTGATATAATAGTTAATATTAATCTGACTTTAAAGGTACCGCGGAGGGACGTAATCTGGACAGCATCGGTGGTGGTCATTTGTTACGGCAAACACGTCGTGGATACGATTTTTATCCTGCACTAACCTACGGCGAGAGCAAGCCATATTTTCCTTTGAGGTAACGCATATAAAACATTCTAAAATCGAGTAAAATTAATATTCATATAAAGATTAATATGCATAACAAAAACGTGTATATGTGTGTTTCAGGAGACCTGCGGTATTGAATGCGCGAGTAGGAGACTACGAAGAGATCCATCCTTTGATATTTGATCGTTTCGTCAAGAGAAACATTGACGAGATCGATGGGAACGCGTTCGACAGTTTCTACAAAAGAAATTTTGATGAGATCGATCGTGTTGGTTGGAGCGGATTTGTCAAGAGACTGAGCAATTACTTGACTAAGCAGCAACAACAACAGCAGCAACGTTAAATCATTGAGCTGGACATCGTCGAAAGGTTCTCCATTTTGGAAATCACATGATATTATATTAATTCATATCGATAGATATTAACTCGGCGCGAGCGTCGAAAGAGTGTCAAATATTGTTAAAGAAGTTTATTAAGAATCAATGTGGAAGTATAACTCGATGTAAATAACAAATCTCGTCTAATCGCATTACGAAAAATTCACTTTGATCGCGAGGATGAATAATACTTGACTGATTAGAAAAATATTTCAATTGGGATGAAACTTATAAAAGTCCCGTTAAAAAACTCATAAGTCTAAAATTGTATTTCGATTATTAAGGATATTATTGCATAGACTATTATCGATATGGTAATTAATCCACTCTTTGTGTGCTTTAACAAAATCGTGGAAACGTAACGCGTGAATAGAAATGAAAATCTAGCAAATGGTGCTATCTATTCTCGATATTTTTTGATGTTTTCCTCGTTGCTGTTTGTCGTCAACTAAACTCGTGAGAATCTTGTCCACTTCTTCGTGTACATTAGCCGGTGTTTCCACTATGACGCTTTCCATGTTGTGATCCATGCGTACAAACTATTCGTACGATAACCAAAGATACAAGTTGATCTTACAATTATGTACGATTATTCTTCAGTTTTGTTTTCTTTCGTTAATAAAGATAATTTTTGACGATTTAAGAAGAGCCTACTTTTCTTCGTGTATTACCTCTATCACTCCTTCCTCAACAGCGTTGAATCGTTGCGATAACGCGGCCATCTTTGAGCTAAGTTTTGTCAAGCGATCGGTGATGTCAAGTTCTTTGCCAACATCATCCTTGATCTGCGAAATTTCTTTCATTATGAAATACGATATCGTAAAATTACACATTAATACGTATCACTTAAAAATAATAACAAAAAACATGGCACTTACCTCATCCATCGTCTGCATTATTTTGTATTTGATATAATCCAAGCTAGCGCGCGATTCGTTTACCATCGAATTAAAATCTGCGATATCCGTCACGATTTTATAGTGCTCCTTCATTGCCCAGAAAAACTGACGAATGAGACATAGTCTATATTTTTACACCCAGAAAAAAAAAATTCAATACTATACAAAATGGCAAGAAACGAATTTAATACTCACGCGTTGGAGCGTATATAACACAATTGTCAAATTTATTAGAACAAATGTGGCGCTATTAAATAAATATAAGATAAATTGCATGATTATTTTGTTAATTTCCAAAAAAATACTTTATCCTTCTCATAGAATAGTCAAAAGAAAGTAAATATTTCATTAGCGTTTATGACATTACTCCTTGTATTAACATGCTAGCGATTTGACTATTTCCTACACAACAAACTTACGATATAACGTGCGACCAAACTGAAGATTAGCGTTGTTACCATAACCAATAACAAGTATCTGTCTATTTATGGTCTATGGATAGCCAATAATGTCGCTAGTGTTTTTTTATCTCTTGTAACCTCTTTTCAAAGAACCATTTGTGTTAACTACCATTTCAACAATACCACTTAATACTTATTTAATTATTATTTTGTATACATATCCATTTATAATTCATCCAAATTTTTTATCCACGATCGATAATCAACGAGCTTGACTGCAGAAGTAATATCGAAATATATCGAATAGATCGTCTGTTGTTTTTTATGTCACGTGATATAGTATTCGATGTTACTGTAATAAAATATCGCAAATATTAATTTTTCATAAAATTAACCATAATTAATAGCAATTTCTATGTAATAAGAACCCTAAGAATGATCGTTCTATTTTTATACCAATATATATAATTCATAATTATCGTGTTCACTCCACGCTCGTTACGACAGGAGAAATTGCGTTGCAAACACTGTCGAGGGGTCGATAATAGACAAATAATTAATGAAGAATATCGAAAGGAATGAACCTGCCTCGTTATTAAAATGCAACCTTTTTTTCTATCGCTAAAAATGTCACATATCGATTAAAAAGGAAAGTATTTCCTTCCCAGTATAATCTAATCGCTCTCGTAAGTTTGAATTCCCGCGAATTATATGTTAACTGCGCGAAGTTTAGTCGTTGCAGCGCAGCGGTAACCACTGTGCGAGTGCATTCCGCCCGAAGTAACGCCAAAAATATGCAAAAATATGAGAAACTCGAAAAAATAGGAGAAGGTAGGCGAACGATATTGTCATCGCATTAATCCTGCGTTTCCAACGAGTGATCCGTCATTTATGTTCTCATTAAAAATGAGAAAAAAAAGCAAAGCACCTTCATGTATTTTACGACAGGAGATGCGTCATTGTAACGCGAACTGTCATCGTTAACAGCGTTTCTTTTCAGGCACTTATGGCACCGTTTTCAAAGCGAAGAACCGCGAAACTCACGAGATCGTTGCTTTAAAGAGAGTACGTTTGGACGATGACGACGAAGTAGGTAGATTTGAAATGATTTCCAATGCGTTCATCGTCCCCACGCAACAATAACGCTAATCATCCATTTTTTCTAACATTTCTACAGGGTGTGCCATCCTCAGCCCTTCGGGAAATCTGCTTGTTGAAGGAATTAAAGCATAAAAATATAGTCCGTCTCTATGACGTATTACATAGCGATAAAAGACTTACTTTAGTATTCGAGTACTGCGATCAGGATCTTAAGAAGTATTTCGATAGCTTGAATTTCGGGCTAGAGGCAGACGTAGTGAAATCATTCCTGTAAGAGCTTACTTTCCTTTCATAAGTCGACTATATAAAGCAGAAATAGCTTATTCATTTTTTATTTCTCATAGATATCAATTATTGCGTGGACTAGCATTCTGTCACAGCCGAAATGTTCTTCACAGAGATCTCAAACCACAGAATTTATTGATCAATAAGGTATAGCCTTTATATGCGCATTACTCTAACGATACGATTGGTTTAAGTTAACTGTTTTATAGAATGGCGAGTTGAAGCTTGCTGATTTTGGACTAGCACGAGCATTTGGCATTCCTGTTAAATGTTATTCCGCTGAGGTTGTCACATTATGGTACCGTCCACCGGATGTTCTTTTCGGAGCAAAACTATACACAACGTCCATTGATATGTGGAGCGCTGGATGTATATTTGCTGGTATATTCTTTAAATCAACATATCTAAGTTGCAAAGGAAATTAATAGCTGGTGGTTCGTATTTCTCACCTTTACAGAATTAGCAAATGCAGGGCGACCACTTTTTCCTGGCACGGATGTAGACGACCAATTGAAAAGAATTTTTAAAATGTTGGGTACGCCAACGGAAGAGACGTGGCCAGAGCTAACAACCTTGCCAGATTATAAACCTTTTCCAAAGTACCATCCAACGCAAGGGCTGGCCCAAGTTACAGCAAGACTTAGTACGAGCGGAGAAGATTTATTACAGGCAAGTATAAATATATCTTGTACAGTCTTTTGATCTTTAAAAGAAACAGTACAGATGCATTTTAAGAAGTTTTTCAAATATTTTCAGAGATTATTAGTGTGCAATCCGGCACTGCGATTGTCAGCTGAAGAAGCAATGGCGCATCCTTACTTTAATACTTTAAACCCTGCCATAAAAAATGACCGCTGCCAATAGCAATTTCGTATGAGTTTAGCATTTTTGACGAGTCTTGCGTGTCAAGCGTACCGACCAAGAATACTCAAACAAAAGATCGTTTGTTGATATATTTCTCACTCGATGCGCCAAAAATATTGTGTGATATAAAAAAGTCCTGTTTTATATAAAAATACATATGGCGAAACAATAAATTGTGAATTTTATCAGAATCGGCCACTTTCTATAAGTAGCAGAAGTGTTATGCGATTCAAAATAAAAAGGGAAATAATTAGCTACAGAATCTATTAGAAATCAGAGGGAATAATAAATTGGAAGCAATACTTATTTATTAATCAATTATTTTGTTAAATAATTAAATAATTCTTAATTATATTTTCTTAAGTCTATTTTTACATTGCATCAAAGTGGAACCTATGCGCCTCTTGAAGCTTTTCTATTTTATCTTCCCGTCTCTCCTTCCAGTACAATGCAACAATAATTAGGGAGATAAGGGCGCATGTTCCGCCCAAAGCAGCGGCACTTAATAAAATTAATTTACTAGGTGTAACAAATAATTGTGCTTTCCATTTATATGGTTCTGATATTGGATTGGGTATTACTACCATCTGTGAATTGGGAATAATTTGTGGCCATTCCCGAGATTTACCACCGACCTGTGAATAAAAATTATGTGTAATTGTATAAAATATTATATGTAAGACAGATGTAATTATATGTTAAACTTAAATTCTTGTATGATAAAATTTATGGTATGAACAAAAACTTAATCAAACGATTAACATTATTTTATTTGTGATAGCACGATTTTCGAAACTTACTCCTATCGTTAGCAAATCAACAAAGTTTGGTGTCCTACCCAAACCAAAGGTAGTATATGGTAAATTCAAAGAAAAATATGCACTTTGAGGTAACTGAGCTGCGATCGCATTACGTGGACTACCATCTTGTGTAGTAGTTTTGTAAGCTATCGACGGCCCTGGTAAATTTGTACCGTATGTACGCTTCTTCTTTCCTAAAGAACCAGGTGAAATCGGGTACATACTGTTGTTACGTCCAGTGAGTACCATAATTTTTACAAAATTGGCATCATAATCCAAGCTATTTTTGAATGCAGCTGTACGATAGATGTTATTAGTTTTATCCAACTCTACTAAAATCACATCCAAGATACCATCCTGATAAAAGTCATAGAATACTGCCATAACGGTTTCATTGTAAAATGGATTAAGTGCCTGCCAGCGTATATCGAACGTTCGATTGAAGCCGTTACAAGTACTACAGGCTACATTTTCTAGCAAGAAAGATTGTCGCTGTTTTGTACCAGTAGACTCTAGCGTCGCCAGTATATCAGGATAACCATCCATATTAAAATCTCCACCTCGAAGTGTAATTGCATCTGTATAACGTCCACCATCTCCTTTTATGAATGCCCATGTATTAGTTTTATCTCTGAAGTTTATTTGCAAATCGTGCCATCCATTGGAGTACATCATTATGGTGCAATTAGTATATTGTTTTTTATCATAACAAAGCGGTACAAGGAGATCAACCTTCCCTGTCAATTCAACATCAAGATAGAGAGTCTGACCTATAACTCCTGCATTGCGTGGGAACTCTATCTCTCTATCAAAGACAAAACCTCCTTCTACACCGCGCCAAACTTCGAACGAATTTTTTGTTGTTACTACAAGATCTGGCAGAAAATCATTATTTAGATCCAAGAAGGCATTTGAATGTGGATGGCTTATAGGCTCGAGTTCTGTATCTTCCGACATTGACATAACTTTGTATACACCTCTGGTTTCTGTAAATATCCAGAACTTTCTCTTATGATGTTCATCCATGCCAAAAAGATCTATGATCATATCTTGATTATAATCTAGAGCCAGTGGTTGGCCTTGCATACTGAATAAAGGTTCAATTGTACAATTTAACTGCACGACCGAATCTTTATTTCCACCCCACAAGATATACACAGCTGTAAGTTTAGTCTCTCGATGAATAGTTGTAACTAGAATGTCCATGAAGACATCTCCATCAAAATCTCCTGGGACAACGCTTGTGATAGATTCATTAAATGTACAATTCAGATTGTCTTTTGGTCTTAATAAAGGCTCTTGTTCTGCAGCTAGGAAAACTTGTACTGTTTTGCCATCCTTGCGCACCATAAATACATCTGTTAATTCATCAGAATCAAAATCTCCAAATGCAGCAGGCATACCATCAAGTACATGACCAAATACAGCATTGGTTATGTCACTACAATGAATTGTTGTCACAAGCGTGACTAGAGATAGGAGATGAAGAAGCCACATGACGAATTTATGCTACCTGTAAAATACATTAAACAAAGTGATAATATATTTTACTTAACAAAATTCCTTACAAAAGAGAAATACTTATAAGATAATAGTTATACTGCAAGTAGTCTACCCAAAGAAAGTAATCACTTTGTCCGATAGTAAACAAAAATAAGCGGTAATGACACAATCTTATCAAATGATGTCATCAATAAAACTATTAATTTTTAAGCCATAATGTTTCTATAAATACTGACGTTTAAATTTATAAACGAGAATAAATCCTGTATTGCATAAAGATGTTTATATACACGATATATACGATTGTTCATATCTTAAAAGCTTCATTTTAAAAACTGCACTTATTGACAGCACTAGTGAATGACAGTACCAAAGCAAATAAGATTTCCTATCATGTTTTTATTATTAGCATGTGCGCTGTTGTCGCGAACCTCTGTGCCCTCTAGTGATCAACTGTCTTATTAAATTAGATACTAGTGTCACCACAGACGAGGTATAAGGATAGACCTATCATGTTATGGGACTTCGTGTCCCATGTACTGAAATACCGATCGTGCAAAACAACAGACGTTTACTTACGCCCTCTACCATATGGAGCGGTGAATTTAGGAATCATATTCGACCCAATAATCGAAGTTGGTAACATCAATAGATCTGTTGCGATAAAAGACAAGAATCTCATCCCCCCTTGAAAATAATCCATACTTCGACACTTAAAATATTAATTTCTCATCATTGCGTAACGATATCGAAAAACGGACAACGGAACATTATTCTGCATGCTTTCTTCTTTCTAAATCTTGATGCATACATCAGGATTTTTGTAAAAAATCGATGCATCTTGAATTTGCCCGATCAAATACTCGTTCGAAAAAGAAAAGTCTCCTCTTTGCGAATATGTAAGTCGCGTTTCGATGGGATGGCTGGTTGGAAAGATACAGCAGTTTTAAGCTCGAAAAAGACCCATACTCCGACACTTAAAAGATTAATTTCTCATCATTGCTTAACGATATCGAAAAACGGACAGCGGAACATTATTCTGCATGCTTTTATCTTTAAAATGAGCCATTAAACATTGAAATCGGCGGTGGTGACCATTTTGGCAAAAATCATGATGCATAGGTCAGGATTTTTGTCAAAAATCGATGCATCTCGAATTTGCCCGATCAAATACTCGTTCGAAAGAGGAAAGTCTCTTCTTTACGAATGTGCAAGTCGCGTTTCGATAGGATGACTGGTTAAAAAGTTACAGCAATTGTTCTCTTGAAAACGACCCATACTCCGACACTTAAAAAATTTATATTTCGACACTCCGCAACGATATCGAAAAACGGACACCGGGACAATATTCTGCATGCTTTCTTCTTTCTAAATCTCGATTCATACATCAGGATTTTTGTCAAAAATCGATGCATCTCGAATTTGCCCGATCAAATACTCGTTCGAAAAAGAAAAGTCTCTAATTTACGAATATGCAAGTCGCGCTTCGATAGGATGACTGGTTAAAAAGTTACAGCAGTTTAAAGCTTGAAAAAGACCCATACTCCGACACTTAAAAGATTAATTTCTCATCATTGCTTAACGATATCGAAAAACGGACAACGGAACATTGTTCTGCATGATTTTATCTTTAAAATGAGCCATTAAACATTGAAATCGGCGGTGGTGACCATTTTGGCAAAAATCATGATGCATAGGTCAGGATTTTTGTCAAAAATCGATGTATCTCGAATTTGCCCGATCAAATACTCGTTCGAAAGGTGAAAGCCTCTTCTTTACGAATATGCAAGTCGCGGTTCGATAGAATGGCTGGTTCGGAAGATACAGTAGTTTTAAGCTCGAAAACGACCCATACTCTGACACTTAAAATATTAATTTCTCATCATTGCTTAGCGATATCGAAAAACGGACAACGGAACATTATTCTGCATGCTTTTATCTTTAAAATGAGCCATTAAACATTGAAATCGGTGTTGGTGACCATTTTGGCAAAAATATTACACTTACATATACGTAATAAAGTGTACGACGTTATTTGGAAGTAATAATTTAGACTTTTTTATAATTAAATAAATCGACTTGAATTCTGGCAAGCACTTAGAAAGGACATGTTTACTATATATCGTAGAGAACAGGATTTACAAGAATGTTACAAATTGCTGGGTTAAAAGTATATGTAATTAAAAGAGTTGTACTGTTTTGCTGTTTCACAGCGTGATATTTTATTTATCTGAAAATCTATTATCACATATATTACAATCCCGAGAATAAAATTTTCTATAGTTTTACATTGTGTATGTCATCATCTATGTACAATGTTTATAAATATATGTATCAAAATATGGATTGCAAAATTTTGCACCGATCTTCTTTACAGCATTTTTACATACGGTAACTGTTCTTTAAGCATTCAATGCATATACAATATTATGATCGTTATATTCTTTATATTTTTGACATGTTCATGTTACATAAATTAATTGTGTTCTGAATGTGATTCTTGAATAATTTTGTATTAATTCTTCTTATTAAATTTTCGGCACACTTTTAATTAGAGAGTTTCATATATTTCCCAATGAGCAATGGTTTGTCGACACTTTGGCATTCACCTTTTGATCACAGTAATGTGCAAAGATAATGTAGTAGCACAAATGTTACTTATGGAAGGCACTTGCCGATACATAATCACAGAATAAAAAAAGGCACTTGTATATAATTAGAATTCGAACACAATTAGGTAAATTAAGCCATTATGTACACATTATCGAACAAATATATAATTACATGTTATTAGAATTGTTCTTATCTTTAACTCTGGGATGTGCCAAGTTGTTTGTAGAGATGGAAGATATAATTGTTGCTTCATTTTCGAACTAATAACATTACTGTGGCATTGATCTTACGAAAAAAATAAATTATTTAATCAACAGTAGCAAACTTTTGAATTAGTGGAAGACACCATAACACGATTCATAAAAGTTAGTTTTGCTTTGTTTATCTAGAAAAATTGTTTCTAAATAATAATGTTCTTGCCTTCCATTACGAATAATAGTTACATAAATTTGCATTGAAACTATACATATTAGAATCGCAAATGAGTACAAAGTTTGTGCTACTTAAAAAAACTTAATAGTTAGAAAAATGCATCCTACTAACCAGGCAAATTCCGCTTTACAACTTACGTTTAAAGTGTGACAGAGGTAATGATTCGTATTTTGTTTCATATAAATAACTACGAGCAATAACTCATCTAAAGTCTATAACTTAATAGGATTTCTCGTGCAACTATCTACAATATGTATAAACCATTATTGTATTGTGCTACATTACTCATAAATATGTTAAAGAAATAACTGTGAACGCAGTTATTTCTTCGGCCATTCTCACGATCACTTCTATCTGGCACAATACAAAATGGCAGTAGTTCGTACTACAACGTGATATAACAAAAAAAAAAGTTGAACAAATGAGAACTTTTACTCTAATACTGCTGCCGACTTCGTTAATTATTGTTAATTATCTAATTTGGACACAGATTATCGAATATTCATTAGAACTCGGTAAACGACTTTCATTTTCTTACTTCTCTTATTACGTTGCTTCACGTCAATGTAACTTACAATATGATTAGTTCACTTTCAAACATAAATATAAATTACCTTATTTTAACTTTATTAAAAGAAGTATAAATAACTAAATTAATGTCCAAATTAGATGCTCTAACTACCACATACAACGCATAAATCTTTGTATTCTTGTTAATAAAACGCTGAATATGTTTTAATTATAAGTACAGATTACTGCAAAATCTAAATACTTTTCTAATCAAAAGTTTTGTTTACATTTTAATTACGCAAATCTAGCAGATCACAATTCTATGTTCAAAATGAATTTTGTAAGGTTTTTTGTCACAAAAAAAAGAACAAACAAACATACTTCAACGAAAATAAGATATTACAACTTGAAACATCATTCTTAAATAATTCTTTCAAGCTTCGTTTGTCTAATATTTTTGTATCGTATTTTGTATTCCTTAATAGTTTCAAGGTATTTTTTTATAAATGGAAATTAGGCACTTTGTATAATGGTTATACGATGTAGCTCGAGCATAAAAACATATCCTTGTAGAATATGTTTTAGTCATCTGCTTTTCTCACTTTTCTTTAATACAATGTATTCAGATTCTCTTCATCTCTTTCTCTCTCATTTTCTCTTTCACTCTAGCATACACTCTATGAAACAATGGCAACTGGTATTCAACATTTATAACATCATACAAACATAAGTGACATTCTGATATGCAGACCAGTACTATAAGAATTTACGCACCGTTCGTATTAAAAACAACTTGAGATTAACTTAGATACAATGATGCAACGCAATCGTCCTGCATGGCTAAACAATACGGAGGGAATGGATGTACGTAGGCAAAAAGCCAGCCAACTGGAACTCGGTTACGTGTTTAGCATCGAGTCGATGGCAAATATTACACACTGGTAAGGATCAAATCACATCAGTGTTGAGTTTCGGTTACTGTTTTCACACCCTCTAACTCTTTATTGCCATTTTTTTCTTCATCTTTATCTGGATTATCCCAAGATTGTCTTTGCCCAGAGCCAAATACAACATAAAATGTAGCACACACGATATAAACACCTGCTGAAATAATGAAGACCATTCTCCATTTTGCTTGAGTTGGCTATAACAAAAAACATTATGTTATATTTTTCTCTCGTAGAAAGGACCTAAACATAGCTACAATAAGTTCACTTATAAATGTATAAGAAACAGTATGAATAATTACCGGGCCAACAATAATATGCCCAGCTATGATTGGTGCAAGTAGTCCAGCTAAGTTAGCAAGGCAATTGGTGAAAGACATTAATACTCCCGCAAATCTTGGAGAGATATCAAGATGGTTCACTTTGAAGCCAGAATAAATACCACCATTCAAACCAACACCGATAGTAAGGATTCCTACTGTCAGCCATGGATCACAACCAGTATAAGATGCTCCTATCAACGCAACGGCTGGTCCATATTGACCGATACTATTGATAATTTTGCGCGTAATGGTATGATTAAATTTTTCCGAAGAAATCATCCAGTCGGCAACATAACTGATCAACATTGAAAAGATCCACATGGCTAAGTAAGGAAGGGAAGAAACAGTACCATTCTGAAATATGAATATATTACATTATGTTGAATGAATTATGGTCCATTGTTTGTACATGTAAATTACTAATATTTATAGCATACAACTGACTACTATTACTCACCGATTTAATGTCGAAACGTAAAATCTGTTTCATAAACGTTGGTAGCTCAGTCATTAAAGTTTCATACCCATAATTTTGACCCATATGTGCTATTAAAATAGCCCAAAAAGGCAACGATGTGGCAATTGATTTCCAGGGTACAGGTGGAGACTAAAATATTGAAAACATGATAAATTTGTTATATATCTAGAAAAGAATGCTTTATTAAAATATGTATCTTAATGGAATATTTACAGATGCTCCAGCATTTCCCCACAATGCACTAAGTATATATTTTTTCTCATCCTCTGAAATACGTGGATGCCTCTCTGGGTCTTCATGGACCATAATGAGAAAGGCTATGCACCATATGGTACCAACAGCACCAAACACATAGAATATTGATGGCCAGCCATCAGCAAATCCATATTCAGAAAGCAAACCACTTAAAGGCATTGAGATGACTGTACCAAATTGAGCACCTACATATAACACAGATAAAAATATAATTAATAACAAGATTCTAAGCATAAAAAGGAAACCTACTGTGAGTCATTAAGAACAGTGGATAAGTCAGAACCGAAAGGGTCCACTCCTGTGATTCCAATTCCATCGTAGCAAGAAGTACACAGTGATTGGATGCATTGAAATATCCAGAGGACTCGCGGGACTCACGGTGAGTTGGTATGTGCAAGAGTGCTACATAAAAAAATATCGCACTGTACGAGCTTACCAGCATAGACGAAGGCACCCATCCTGCTCCTCTCGTTTGGTGGTATCCACTTTGCCAACAATGCGTGCGTGCAAGGCACAATTGGACCCTGCAATAGGGATAATCCATTCCTAGGGGGAGGAAATCACACCCAAACAATCAAAAAGCGTTCACACTCAACGAATCTGTAATCCTTTATTCTAAATCTAACATTACGTCTTTCCAATTGAAAAAAGTTTCTGATCCAAAAATTTTACATACATACTTATGTAGAAGGCACCAGAAGAGCATATGCATTAAATATAGAGATTGGATGCAAGTTTTACTTATATAAAAATTATAGTATTCCTGCATTTAAACCAAGCTATAGGACCAAACGCTATGTGTAACATTGTATCTGCGATACTCTAACAACACGGACAATAAACTTTCCCGTAACACACATTCTCATCTCTTATATATATGGTATGCTTTCGACATTATGAATCCTTACTCGTAAGAACATATTAGCAAACAAAAATAACTACTTACCTCGCCTAAGCCTTGAATAAATCGGACTACTATTAACCAAGGAAAACCCCAGTGCGCCGATACAGGAACTAATAGTCCGAATAGCGAATTGATCAGCATACCAATGCCAAGGAAATATTTAGACCCATAACGTTTGGCAAGAATACCGAAGGGTATCTGGGTGATAACATAGCCATAGAAAAATGAGCTTAAAAGGTAGCCTTGTTTCTTGCTGTCCCATATAAATTCGCCATCTTTCTGCAATGTAAAGATATCACATTATCTAACAAAGTGTATCGATCGTAAATCGATAATTGTTGACATTGCTACGTACATGATTGCTCGAACTATCATTGGCGTAGAAATTTGGGTTATTTGGGCATTCCTTCGCAACGGTTTGGTTATCTTCTTCCGTGATTGCCGTGTGGTTGACCATAGCAACAATTGCCACAGACATATTGGTCCTCATTACATACGCATTTGCCATACCAAGGAAGAGCATAAAAGTGACTATGTGACGTGTCCCAACCAAGGCTGAAACGAGAGAAAATGTTCTCTAATGATAAAAACAACGCTTTTCTCATATATTTTGAAATTCGAAACGTGATTAGCATATTACCAAAAATAATTTTTTCTCAATTCGATTTTTTAATTTGAAACATTGTGCATATGTATCGAACTTTACGAAATGTGATCGATAAACTGAAAAAAAATACAAAAAACGGCTGATACTGAATAATTTATGAAATTTTCGTCTCGTAAAAAAAAGCGCGAAAACATCTACTAGAAGAGTCATCCGAGGCAGAGTTGCTTTACAAATGTTAATCGTCTCGTAAAAATTGCATAAGAGACGAAATTCTTTCTCGGAATCGTTTGCACTGATTGTAACAGTTGATTCCCGTTATTATCTTGAGCAATCACTGAATAAACATTATTTCTGAGAAAACATCAGTCTTTCCAGAAATCCATTGAAGAGACTCAGCAAAGATCGCTTCATTGATACGACGAGAGCGGGAAACGTAAATTGAAGAGAAAAAGAAGATTAGATTTTCTAGACCAGATAAATCCCTTCGTTTACGTAATCGCGTATGGTCTTGTCAAATTTAATTCTATCAGATATGTGAGTCATTCATTTCCAGAAAAAGCTCAAACGCGCATGCTGATTCATATAAAGTACAGCTGTGGAAATGGCGGGAGAAGGTAAGGACGTTCGCACGCAACGCATTAAAATTTATGTTAATATGAATTTTATGTGTACTAACGTGCCGTAAATAGTAAGTAACAAGTTTTTTTTCACATCTAAATATTATCATTACGGTACAACGAGCCAACGAATGCTATTGAATATGTATATGTATTTAGGTACGTAGATACAAGTTTGCACGGATACAGTATAATTTGTCATACACATACATATGTACATACATATATATATACACACATATACGTGTATAGGTTTAGACGACGAGTGTCCTTGCATATGGCGCCGTTTGCGTAAAGCACACATGACCGATTACGAAAAGTCTCGCATGAATTTTTGCTACCTTTGCAGCTACGTCTTAGATAGAATATATCATTAAAAAAAATAGATATTTCAATTATGTTTCATCATTGTTAAAAAAACACGAAGAAAAATAATGAACGATGTCTGTATTCGTTTATTTCGCGGTAAATCACGTAAAGGAATCGCTGACACATCATCGCCATTATTAGCGAGACCAGAGAGAGACTTTAGCACTTACGTTGCTTGCATATGTAAGTATATATAGAGAACGTTTAAATTGAAGTCAATTATTGTATCAAACCGAGGGAAGTTTTCTTCAAAATGATCTTTCATTATCTGGGATCGCTCGTTTGACCTCAGGACCGATATATACATTATAACGTCAATCATATATAAGTACATTGGCATGTTAAGGATCGATCGAGATATATCGAATTAATATAAAGAACTATACCTAATAAACTATTCGATTGAAATAAAAGCTTACGAGTTTTCTTTGTTCAACAGTTTTTAATATAAATAGGCAACATTGTCACGATACAATAAAAGAGAACGAAGGCCGAGCTGGTTGGCTTGGGTCCAAACGCGTGTCAGTCATTATTATACCGTTGATTGCATTTAATATACCCGTGTTTTTAATAACTAAATGTCAAATATATATTTAAGTAATATACGAACTATTTAAATCTATTTATATAAATAATAGATATATTACACTAAGAAAGAAAAAAAAAATTATCGTTGACAAGATTTCGATTCCTTGAATTCGAATCATCGAAAAGATCGATAGTATCGAATCGCAAAGAATAATTGAATCGTGGCGCAAAGCCGGATAATATGCGCGCGCGCGTAATCCGATATCTCGTCGTATATACCTGTCTTACATACATTCCCTTACCATTCCGTTCGCGTTTCCGAATTCCAAGGAGGAATTCAACGGCGCTAAACGCGATTGGCGCCGTGGAAGAGTCGCTAGAGGTTGAGTTTAGCAAATGATGTAGAACTCGTAATTCGTTCATGCGATTATCGCGTGAAATCGGTTACCTTCGCCTATCATCGATTATTCTCGGCTATTTTCGACTATGTTCGGTTATTCCCGACTATTATCGATGATCTCCGACGTAGCTCGGGTCGCTTCGAGCACGTGGCCCCACGGTGGAAAAATAGTCCGCCGAAACGCGGCAGGAGAGCCCATTGTCGCGAAAATAATGAACGCGAGTTGTCTGGGGGAAGGAGGGGTAGGAAGAGAATAGAAAGAAGGAAAAAAGAAGTAGGGAAACCAGTCCTGCTCATGAACGTATTTTCCCCTTCTACTTTATATTCGTAACGGCTTTAACGATTCGCTAACACGAGCGAGCACGTAGGGACACGTTTTTAAAACGAAATTACTTCGCCTTTGTCGCGGCAGGATCAAAGAGCGCTAACACCACCTGCGGAATTCTTTTGTTTTTTTTCCTTGTCATCGTTTGAAAAGAGCTTGGTACAAACAAAATGCATGAGCGCGAAAGGGACAGAGAGAGGAAGAGAGATAAGAAAAAATCGATCCGGCGATTAGATTAAATTTCACAATTACTCGAATCATTAAAGATTAAAAAATCGAATTTTACGAAGCGTCGCGCCAGTCGCCACTTCACGATAATCGTTAAGCCCGTATTTAATCTTACGACGTAACCTTCGCCCGTGTTGCACTTGAAAAGCGACGCACAAATGTATTCCCCGAGGCTAAGGAAAGGCTATGACGCGCGTTAACCTTAATCCTATTCCATTAAGAATTTTTCTTTCAACGGGAAATATATAGACTTTTCCCATTTCCGTAGCATATGCTTTATATATATATGTTACGACTGTTCTCTACGAGACTCGCGCAATCCGTGCGGCCGACTTATCTCGAGATTAAATTTTCCTGCTTCTTGCATAATCTTTCTCACTCTTCCCTCCCACCCTTTCATTCTTGTCTGTTTGTCGAAACACGTAAGAAGAAAAAACAGACGATTACCGACTGATACTACACGTTATAAAAAATATCATTGCATTAGATCGAATTTCTTATAAAAATATATCTTACGTGGGACGTACACCTACGTTCCCTCGTATCTAACATCCAACCCAAATTTTTTCGAAAGAATTAGTTTCCTCGTACACACGTACATATAACCATTCGACGAATGCACGGAATGTACGAACTATTCGATGGGCGACCGAACGAGTTCCGAAGGGATCCGATTATTACCGAGATAACGTACGTACGTACGTTAAAAGAACGAGTTTTAAACATCTTTCCTTCCCTCTCTACCTTCCCTTAAAACGAATTGATTTATGCTCCGAACATGCTTTCCCGCGGATATTTCGAACGTACTCAATTAAAAATAACGGCCTTGGCGAAGGACACCCGCTTATCTTTAAATAACCATTCATATTCATTTCTATCCATAGCAATCCATTTTCCTGAAATTCAGAAAACTTAATCGTCTGCCAAAAGTATGAGTCTGTTAAAATAAAGATAAAAAATCGATCGTTCTACCGTTAGAACGAGATCTCAGATAGACGAAATACCGTAACATTTTCTAACGGTTTTGGTATTCCTTGCAGATTTTGTGCCCAAAAATCTAATATTCTTTACAAGAGGCAATAACTCGTGGCGGGCGCGAGAATCGTGCACGTGCGTGTCTCGTGCCCGACTCTCTCTCTCTCTCGCACTCACTCTTTCACGAGCGGTGTGAGCGCATTTCGGAACACTTCTCGGACGTAAGCGAATTCTCGACATGCTATTCTCGAAGCGGAATACGGGCGATCGGCCAGACAGCTTCGTTGCCATTGGTGGGGAAAAGGATAGAACGCGATTGCTCTCGAGGAGGAACGAGACAGATTGAGATAGTGAAAGAGTGAGAAGGAAAGAAAGAGAAAAAAGAAAGGGGGGAAAAAGAGAGAAAGAGATGACGAACCGGCCTCGTGCGTTTCGCTAAAAGGCTACCGGTCGAGTTAGAACGCGGTAAACGTACCTCGTCGTTTTCGCCCCGGCCTGTCGTTCTCGTCCAAGCCCGGCTGTTCCCATACCAGCACGTGGCCGTTCCTTCGACCCCTGCTTTCGCTGCCATTGGCTCTGCTACCGCTCATGGCACTCTCGCGGAAGTAAACGTAGCAAAATCTTTTCTAACTCGTCGACGAGGTATCGATGAAGAGGAAAGAGGGAGAAAGATAGAAAAAGAGTATGCGAGCGATAGAGAAAGATACGACGTATGGAATAAAGAGGGAACGATCGTATCGCTGTCTCTTTTTCTTTCTCGTTCTTTTTTTTTTTTCGAAACTGCACACTCTCGAATTCGATCAAGCTCACCGATCTATATATGTATAGATATATCACGACGATCGAAAATGTATAAACGCGGGAGACTAGCCGGTTTACTATACAGCGTGTGCGTACTTCACACTGGACGAGAAGACACTGTGCTGTTAAAGAGCGCGCGCGCGCGCGCCAACCTCGTGGAAGGGCACGTATACACGATGATAACGCGTCGACGATGACCACGAGAACAACGGCGACGATGATGATGACGATGATCCTCTCGGCACTCTTCGCGACTTGCCGTAGCCGATGGGAACGACGATCACGACGATGTCGAGTACACGCTCGCGCATGCGTCTTACTCTAGCCAATAGCGAACGCCAGCGAACCTGGCGCCATCTTCGTACCGCTAGCTGACTGGCCAATCGTAGGCCCACGCGCCAAAACGTTTTATTATGGAATAATAATAAATTTCTTTTCGTTGAACAATCTTATCTCGAGTGTATTTAGCAAATATTCGCGGTTGAGAGTCGAGAAGATTTTGCGGTGTCGTAGAGGAACATTTTTACGCCGATCGTCCTCCAATAGGGTTCTTGATTTGGGGGCAATAATCGTTCGCGTTCTATTTGAACGGTATATCAAAGTGATATAATTTTTTTTCCCCTTTGAATATGTCATCAGCGACATTTACGGCAGGTCTTTTTTTTTTTTTTTTCCATGGAATATTAGTCAATTAGAATCGCGCTAATAGCTTTCTCCTCTCGTTTACGAAACACGAGTAGTCGTAAACGTCGACTTTGACGCGCTACGATATTAACGGTGGTATACATGCGAAGAATAACACACCCATAGGCAGCTATGTCAATTTCAAAGTCACAATAAATGCTTTATTATTCGGTGTACCGTCGTTATTTCTCGAATGACGCAATTATTGGACTTTGCGAGATGTTCTCGGCCTTGAAAGGTACAGCTAATTGCCGAGGTTGGTGTTCTCGACGATGCACGGTATTTTTGCTGTTTTTATTTTTTTAAGCTACAGGTAATATGAAATGTCTTCGTTTAGGAGCGTTCAAAGTCTATTTCTTAAACAATGTCATCGCGTACGCTGCGAAGATCTGTAATCAGTTTTGTAACGTTCGTGCAAAATGGAAAATCGATGTCTATATAGTCTATACGCTTCTTCCGAAGGAAGTTATAAATTATCGGTATGATCGCACGATATGCCGCTCTCGACACGTACAGACATATGAAGGGGGTTTCGAGATTCGCGAGCTCGTAAAAAATTATGACGTTATAGCGTTCTTTTACCATGCTCGTGGAATCTTTTACTTGGTCGTCTTATCAAGTGGAAAACTCGACGCATGAGCCGTGCTTTATGAGGAGTGGCGTTAGTCATCTTGTAAACTGAACAATTACATTTTTCTGGACAAACTTCTACTCGAGTTCTAAACATAAAACTCGATCTATCGATTTCATAACGTTCGTACGAAGTTACACAAAGTCACGCATCATCTCATTATAATCGTTGTACTCATTGTAGTATAGTACAATGAATAGTACTTAGAAATGTATAGACCATTGTTATCGCTATTATTATTATCGTCATCATGCTACTCTTTGGGACCATCGCAAACGGTCGCAGCCCTCGGCGAGTGAACGATTAAAATTGTGAAAAGGTCTGGCAAGATATCAAAAATTTCCTCGTGTTGTTTAACTTATCCTATCGATACATCACATATTATATGATACCCGCGTCATTGTGGCGAAAATCGATCGATGCTTCGTAGGATGCATCCGTTTTACGATCTACGGATCTGCCATCTTGCTCCAGTGAGATTTAATTCAACTGACATCTTTTTGACTTTCACGATGCTTATTTTGAACAAGATTACCGTCATCGACCGTTTGGCACTGAAATTCGTGATAATCTACCAAAATTAGAATGCGCGTGCATGTATCGATAGTTAGTGACTCGAGACGAGCGTGTTGCTGTTCGAGCTCTCATGTTTTTCTGGCTTTGCAAGTGTTAGCTAGTCCATATATGTATGCTGGAGCGTGTAACCATTTATTTTGACGTTGTTAAGCAGTACGGGATGCGCCCGTTAACTTCGCACGATGTTGATTATTAATAGCTGAGAACTGAAAAACGTGCCAAAATCTCGTACTTCGCGAGTGCTACCAAGTAAATTGATCGGCTGATAGTACGCTCAACTCGATTTTTTTCGCATAAAACGAGTGCCGAATCATTCACCACTCGATTGCGCAATTTTCTGATACACTCGTGACGAGATGACGTTGCGTTTTTGCAACTGCGAAAGCGTAGATTATGAAAGTATTGCATATTTATGATTAACGAACACGGAACGAAGTGCATGCGGTGTACGTGTGTCATTTAAAGAATTTGACAATGTGTCGAATGTATATTCGCAATATACTTTTTTTCTTATCTACTCATCCGTGACTTTATTCCGGAGTTGAAAAATATAACCGAGATATATTACTTATCGTCTCGAGAATTATAATAATTGAGAAACAATTGTTTATTGTTATGAATTTATGAACGAGAATGGTACACTCGTCGTTTGACCTGATTTACAAGCAGGAAATCATGCGTATCTCTTTTTTTTTGCGTTTCATACATTTCCCAACTCGAATTGCTTCGAAATTCGTTGTACATCGTAAAATTATCTGTATTTAAAGCAAGGTCGGTAATGTAGGGACTCTGTGTCAATCAAAAAAATTATCATATCTCTTATGTCGGTATAGTAGAGATCTGTGCGATCTACACGACGATATATTAGCACTCTGCATTATCTACGCTCGATGATAAGTAATAAAATGGATGATTGATGTATTGTAATAATAAAATAATTAAGATTATGCACAGTCTAACGATATTATTTTTAATCAGTCATTCGTCAATTCGTCACCAACATAATTTACAACTCAAAGAGAGTTCTATTTTGTTCCAAGCACTATGCAATTCGTAGAGCAATTATTTTTACATTACGATGTGAACAATGGTGATTCTGTGTTCTAAGGAAAATAGTTTTTGTTGAACTGCTCGAAAAAACAGTGACGTATGTAGACGAGGAGGAAGGATGTGAGCGATTTTGTGATCGTCCACTCGAAACGCGATGTGGCTGAAATTAAATCCGGCCGGTTAAATTCTGCGGCTTGGTAATATTCTTGCGCACGACGAGCGACCCTAATGCGAGATATAACTTTGTATATACTCGTCAACAGGAAACGCTCGAGCCCTCAATCCCATTATTCACTTGGTAAAGTGGAAAATAACGTCCTTGCGGGAAGGAAAGCCTACGCTAATTGTCACTGATGGCGCTAGTGACACAGGAACCGAGTTTCTTTTGTTTCACATTTAAATACCGCGTAATCTTTTCGGACAAGAGTGAGTTATTATGTTCTTTACGTATGCATTTATATGTTTTTAAACTTGAAATGTTATCTTGTTAACAAAAGTGAATAAATTGTTTAAATGGTACGTTGTAAGAAGTAGATATGCCTTTACTTAAAATTTAATTCTTAGTTTTTCTTCGAACTAATACAATGCGATTATTACAGCTGTGCACGTCGAAATAAGAACGATGCTGATATATAGGATTAACGAGGGTCAAGTATTGACGAAGGCTTCATTCCACGCAGACATTTGCTTCTCCCTTTTCAGGTAATATTTTATGTCATGAACTTTTTAAACGAAAGAATTACACTAATGAAAATAAAAATGTTAATGCTAATAGCGATCGTTAATAACACCTGACGATTGGGTTATTTTCGTATACGACAGATACCATCTGGAATGCATACAGAGAACAAACGGTTTGAAAAGAAATATAAAATAAAACCAAATATTTATATATCCCAGAGGACGATGAATAACTGACATATTTGAAATCATTCATTTCAGTGCAATTATTCAAAAAAAATCCAGTTATGTTAACTGTAGAAAATTTGTTTCCAAGAATTACAATTTTTTCCCCCCATTCACTACTCGTACAAAATGATAGGTATGTTACTCGTATTACGTTTGACTCATTACGTCAGATGAACTATTACACTGAAGTATGCCAGTTATGGATAAGTGTTTATAAAGTATAAAATTACATGTTCGTATCGGTATCTTTCCGACACCCGACATATTTCGAGTATTTAAATCGTTTTAGTTCAATGGCAAGGTCAATGAGGTCGCTTCGATATCGCACTTACGAAGATGTCCGACATTACCGACAAATATCACGTGAGATATTTTAATCGAGCACACGTGTTGCATATTAATTAGTTTTTAGTTGTACAAGGAAGGAAAATCAGGATTAGAATTATAAACGCGTGTCTCGTAATATCATACGCAATTGTTTACTCGACAAAAAAACAACTCGAATGGGAGTCTACGCTAATGCATAATAATAATCACAGTATAAAAAAGCATTGTTATTAATGTGTTTCTTGTACCTAAAATATAAAGAAAGATATGCATGGCTTGTCAGGAGTGTCCGATCACGATGATGGATGTAATATTATTTTTTATCGTTGCCAGATAAATCATTGTTACGAATAAACAAAAGGATGAGCTAAAAGAAGCTTTAAAAAGAGAAACATTACGATCGCTAAATTTGTCATAAACACGAAAAGAACGTTTTATTAATAAAGATGATGTCTTTTGTTCAAATAAGAAAAGAAGAAAACCGACTAGGAAATTCGTGTCGGTAAAACAGGAAACTTTCTGAAAATATCGACGGTACTTCTCGTGGGTTATCAAAAATAAAAGAGAAGATGAGGCGGAAATATTCATGAGAGATCAATGATGAATCGAAATTGTGTTAATTATGCGAAGACGCACGAGAACAGAGACGAGTTCAGAGACACGAACGCGGGTTTCTTTATCAAACACGTTTCTTTCGGGCGAACGGCGATCAAATGTCTTTCCTCTCGGTCATTCAAGTCGCTTGTTAGATTTCAAGAATGTATCAATCGTTTCTCAATTATTCTTCCTGTTGATTTTAATTAACGAAATTCGAAGAATTATATTCGGACACGATCAAATAGTAGCGATAAGGATGACCATAAGGAAGGACGACCCTTCTCAGAATTTGCTTAGAATTTTGATCTCTCCGAGGCCTCGGAATTTGGCCTTGAATTTATGCACGTTGAAACAATTCGTCCGACCTTGGGACACGCATAGTCATAAGTTTATGTCCGGGGAACACGTGTTACAACGTACAATGTCTACTATCTTTGGTTCTCACCATCGTAAAATCGTACTCGCGAGGTCGCACGAGGAGGAGGAGGAAGTTTTCTTTTACTGAATGTGCGAAAGTATCTATTCGACTGATTCATTATACGAACGTGACGAGAAACGTAACGATACTGCTTCTCTTTTTTCTCCATTCTAACTTTCTCTTAGCGTCCAATAACCTTCGAGTTACATTACCCTCACCCTCGATGACATTCTTTCCGCGTTTGCTCGGTTCTTCGTGTTTGTTATTTTAATTGGCCACCAGATAGATCAGGCAGGCTAGTTCCAGATTAATCATTTTAAATAATTTTAATACATATTTTTACATAACGAACAACGTTTCTGTTAGTTTTTATTGTTTATCAAGCTTAGAAATATCATTTTTTTTAAGAAGCTGAGAGAAGCGAGAGAAATAATCTGTTAGTATCGGAAACGAGTGTACAGATAATCATGCAGTCGTATGTACTTATTGTATTCACTCGTGTTCAGTAAACTTATCCGTGTAGAGTGTTAAGTGTAGTTCAACAAGAAACCTGTCAAAAGATAAAGTGTAGTAGTTCTTCTGGAGTACTCAATCTAGAATCTTGTATTGTTCACAATCTTGTTTTGGAACGATGAACGGATTGTTCAAGAAAAAATAGGAAGGAAATGGTATCATTTTCTTTTCCGGTCTTTAAACTGAAAAAGAATTTTACAGATTGTCGCAAGTCACTCGATCGATTTTTACTACCGATATTCTAGATTATTTTTCAATATCGTACCTATCATATCTCTATATTTTATAAAAAAAAAGATCGAAAGCTTTCTTTTTATCCAAACCAATCTTATCTGAACGATTCTACTCAAGAGAAATTTATCACTTACGAATAGAAAAAAAAAGTTTTGTATTGTTGTTTTTGGTATCTGTACGAAACTCGTGTAATAATAATTAAAAACTCCGAATCTTTTTACGGCTTCGTGCAAGGCGAATTCTGCTCGTAAATCGAATCCATTCGAGCATGATTCATTGCTAAACGCTTTCGCTAAATGATCGACTCTCTTGATACTCCCTATGCAGCTGGCGCACCTATTTCTACTTTAATCACGATGTGCGTACTTGCAAACGTATTTTTACAAAGGCAGACTAAAAAAACCGGTATAGCAAAAGGATTATCGAGATTTGCTTTTATTCCACTTTTTTCCTCATACTGTTTAACATTCGATTTACACAAATAATAAAGAAAAATGAAATGGTCGTTGCGTTCGTTGAAATTCGTCGAAATAATAATCGTAGTATTTCCTATTACGTAAATAAGACCCATTCATTTAACGAGATACACGTATATGTATCACATATAGGGTGAACCGTGTATAAAGCAACTACGTTTATATACGCAGTGCTGAAAAATATTTTTACATGCAATGTATATTAAAAAGTTTTCGATACATTCATGTCTTTAACATTTGTCATAGGAGATGAGTCAAATGAAACAATCTCTTTTACAACAGAACGAACGAGTTACTTCGGATGGCAAATAATCATTGATTCACTCTATACATCATACATATTCAATGCACTTGCATTACTTCGTGCAATGAATTAGAGAAATCATAGTGCAGAATCGTATCGAGAAAGATAAAGTCTTAGCGCGTTGGACGAGTTATAAGTGGTTAGAAACGGTGGTCATTGTGTAAACACCCACACTCTCGATTGTTCGATTTAATCAGAAAAGTACAGAATACGTTTCCCTAATGGACATGAATTTCCCAAACCGGAAAGACATTCATCTTCTTTTACTTATTGCATTTGTACTTTGTATATGTCAGGTTTTGCTCGAATAACGATCTTTCCAGGGATCCGATCTATGCATTGCCGTTCGGTAAATCGAGCTGGGAATGTAAATCGATCTACGAGCGAAGGAGGATGACGAAACATTGCGATAACGGCGTATACAACACTATAACGCGATATCTACAAAGAAACCTGCCACTCGATACCTATCGACCGATGAAAGAGATTCCACTTAATTAATTTCCTGTCGATTGTTAGTTTTTTTTTTATCTGTCTGTTCGTTCCGAATATAAGTTCAAGATTTGTTAATGACGAAAAACTCGAAGGCCGAGTCGTTATAGATTTTTAGATAAATTGGCTCGTTAATCGTGTCGTTCAGATTCATAGATAATTATATAGGTTTGATACGAGCTATTACAACGATTAAAACCATCGGTGAAATAGGCTTGGTACTGTTTGGAAGCATTAGGAAAAAAAAACAACAATTTGGAAAGCAAAACAAACAGATAAGATATAAAAAAGAGAAATCAGTATTTACCTGTCGGCGAGGCAACTTCCGTTTCGAAGATCTCTGGTTTCTTAATCTCCGATTTCTTCCGATCGATCCCATTTTCCACCATTTTGTCAAACAGTGCCCAGTGGCTCACCGAAAGTGGATAAGTAAGTTTAGCCGATGGAAAACCGACTCTTATTTCTCTCTGATGTCAATCACGGGTCGTGAAAACTCGCGTGCTACCGGAGAGAATCTGCTTTTGACTCGCGGCTCTGTTCCACTCGCTGTCGAACACTGTTCGAAAGACGCTCCGACTCGCGGCACTTAGCGGCGAACACCTCGCTTCCGTTGGCCAATTGGAGCGCGCGCCTTCCCCGTTCGCCGGTACCCCGGCTTCGTTCACCCGTTCTCCCACTTTGTCTACTTTTCTACACACTTTTTTCGTCTGTTCCTTCTTTTCCTCTCAGCTGGCGTAATTCCAATGACGAAAGGAACACAAGGTATATCTATTCAGCTCCATAGAGGCAGTTTTCATTTGTAAAAAAACATTTTTACATAATTTTGTATACCATCGGGGATTCTCTACGTTTATTTCTACATAAACTTGTCTGACTTTTGCAATGAATGATCTCATCTTAAACTATGAATATCAATGCGATCGTAAAATAACGATCAAGACATGTACAAGTACAGTTAATTTGATTAATATAGGTTGAACGATCTATACATTTATGAAAGAATATTCATTCCAGTTCAAATTGAAAACCAATCGATCTAGTCACCTATATTTTTTTTGTCCAATGATTCTCGAAATGAAGATGAGATAGAGACTCGTTCTTATCGCATTAGTCTTTTTACATTCCTATCCATTAGCTGCTGACAAAGCCCGCTCCGTTTCTTTTCCTTTATTACTTTTCTCCATCTCTTTGCATGATATATAAGGAGAGCCTCACCTTCAACAACCCTTTTTTCTCTTTTTCGAAAGGAAAGGCCAAACGGTAGATCTGGTAACCTTCGCATCGCGTTTATTTCGCTATTGCTCTACAGCTCTAATTCATGCTACTTTACACGCGCGATATTCTTCGAGCCTGAGATAAATTTCATGGAAATTAATTCGATTCAATTTCCATGGAAATTAATCGCTACAATTTTAATTAGAAAAAGATTCGATATTTTGTTACATTCTCGAAAAATTGAACTCGATATCGCCTCCTTGGATTTCTTTTGTTATTGTTCTCCGAAATCCACGTGGTTTCTGCTACCGATCATTGGACTTGACCCATCACGATTTTACTGGGAATCGTGAACAAATGTAAGATCGAAGCGCGGTGGGAGATGGGAGGAGGAAAAGTTTAGAAATTTAACGAGCACTTAAATCGCATTATCGCATTAGTACGCATCCGTCGAGTAAGGCGATACGCGCGAAGAGGAAAGCACGATCCTCGCACGCTCCTACACACAGATAAATCAACACCTATACATTTGTAAACACATATATATATCTAGAATCATACAACTCGTACATCGGTAGCAACGTGCTACCAGAATCGCTCGAGTTCTGAGCTTACTCATTCCGAGCACGAAGCGTCGTTTAACGAGCGACTACATGAAATAATGATTCCACGAGAGTTCCTTTAACGTTCCCGGCCTCTCTTTATTCGTAACGCGTATTCCTCGTCATCGGTGGAGTCTTCGAAGCCACCGATGCCTCGACTCGTTCGATAGTAGGTCGACAAACCGGTGTACGATCCTACATATGTCACGTAGTTGCGCACTTGCGACTCATGAATTACATAGATTCACCATTACTGTTATCGACCTGATGTTGTTTCCTTTTTTTTTAAGTATTCAAACTACACGATGGTGAAAAGAGAAACATGCCAGTGTTTATTTGACAGTCCTCTCTCCTTTTGTTTTCCTTTCCTCTTTTTTCAGTGTCGACAAATTTCAACGGCAAGCAGACGTGGAAATTTTTTCTACGTTCGTTTAATGACTCCCGATCGTGAGCGTAATCTAATCCTTGTATCAGCAACAACCGCTGCGACGGAAACTTTTTGCACGATTGTAGGAACGCATACCTAACGTTATATGCGCGACATGTAACGCACGCTTCTCAATTTTCCTGTGGTTTTTCTTATTATCGGTTTATTCTCCTTTTAGCACCTCGACTCTCTTTCATTCTCATAAATACGCACGTGCATACGTTCGTGGATGAAAGTGAGAATGGAAGACAATGCGAATGGTAAGAAACCTAATTGCTAGTGAATAAAAGAGTCGTGTTCTACGTGAGTCGTTAACCTTTTAACCGAGTCATTTTATCTAACGCGAATTTAATTACGAAAGCGAAAATAGATAATCTTCTTATATCCCCCAGGCATTAAACTGGAGATATATTTTCCGATAATTAATCCGTTACTTCGATGTAGAACGTGCCGATTTAGTGTCCACATTCTTTATCTAGGAGGTATTGTATCTGATGTCGTTGAATTAAAAATTGACCGCCTTTGATTATAGATAAATTTAAAGACGTCGTGCTTTTTTGATAGTCTACTTTCCAAACAGTTCGATATTAATAAGGATTCGATTACAAAATACTCGATTGGCTCGCTTTCGCCGATCGGAAGGTTAATTAAAGATATCGCGAAGTATAGACGTATGGCCATTCGTTGTCTCGTGGCAGGTGTTTGTACCGAGGTGTCGGAGTCCTCTCTCGTGAACAAACGTCGATAAGAAATCTTTGGTAGGCTCGCCTCACGTGCCAATCACCGAGCCATCACGCGATCGACCATAACGCACGCCCCGTAAACTATCTCTCGACTATAAGACTTCGTTACTTTACTTTTCTAATTATACGACGGCGGTAGCCTTGACTAAGCAACTAAGATTTTCTCTTCCGCAAATGAGAGCGAAACGAGAACGATGTTAAGGAAAAAGACGCAACGTCACGCGGCCTCCGTCGTGGCATGTTTTAACCGCGTGAGACGTTTGTGTACCTTCGTCGGAAGTTATAGTTGCGTTCTGAAACGAATACGTCAACTTCGAAAGCGGATAATCGAAGGTATGATAATTACTAGGAGGATTAACGAGTATACCTCGTGTAACTGATAACGATAGAGATTTCGCAAGAGCTCAAGAGCTCTATATCTTTATCTGTTTCTTTCTACTACGTTAGATCCGTCAGTTGAAAGTAGAAAATCATACTCACGTGGTAGAAACATGTCAAGTAACGCTTATAATCCATTCTACCGGCCATTTAAGCTCTTTACGAGCAATGATAATTGTTAAATGGAATAACATAAGTAATAAAATGGTTTCGCGTGGATTACGGTAAGAAATGTAAGATAGCGAGGAAAAGTGGTAGCTTACCGCGTGGTGTCCGTCTTGGAAAATTTGAATTTCGCGCATTTCGCTATGTTAATGCCGGTAAATGTTGATGCGAACTTTTTCTTTTCTTTTTCTCGACCGGTACTCATGCTCGTGCACACAGAATATAACCGTTAACAGTTTATCACTTTATATTGTTGATCGTTGTCATTTGTACGAGCGATATTCGCGATCTCATGCTCGTATATCTACGAGACGATGGAAAAATTCGTTCGACTCGCTTCTATCTTCTTCCCTTGCTTCTCAACGATTTGTTTCGCGAGAGACCTGCAATCATGCCAAAAAAAAAAAAAAAATACACCTACCGCGAAGAATGCTTTCGTGCAGTGAAAGTACGATTCGCTCGTGTCATTGACTTGTCTCGCGTAAGCTTCTTTGTCGCGGCCAATGAAATTGCACGTTTGACGATGAGATAGGAGCTAATAAAAAAATAATTCGTGAGAAGGACCACCTGCGAGGAATCTTCACCAACGGTAAATGATAGTCTCGCGAATCGTTCAAACGAAATTGCCTGACTGAGTGTATTATAATCTACCTAGGATAATATATCCTTTAATAAGCAGCCATTTTCTAAAAAATGTAATACATATAGCTGGCTGACGTGCGCACGCGTATTCTGACGTAACCCCTTTCCTCAACAAACTTTCACGAGTTCTCAGATCGTCTTTCGCGATTCGAGGAGTTCGTAAATACCGGCCTTCGTCGTTTTATTATTCCGTTCCGTTTCATTCCGACGCAGAATCATACGTAAATCTCCGTGTCCTCGCTGCTTACGGCTTTACCACACGTTCCGTCAATATATTTTACGACTTTCAAAGGAACCAAGAATTTACGCGTTCGAAGGGCGACGAAACGATGTTACTTGTTCTCGCGATACTTGCATCTCATTCTTATGCTGTTCGTTCCATTGATTTTTCACGAGGAACAAATGATATCCTTGCGAAGTTCATCGTAGACGCGACCTTCGAGCTTTTCCCACCATCAAGAATTTCCCTGCGTTTGTGCATCGATAGAGGTAGCTTTATTATTCAATAAACCTGACCATCCTTTTAAACGATTTTAAAGTTATACGCTTTCACCGTATAAAAGGAGAGTCAGGTGTATATCGGACCAGCGTTGTTTAACAGAAATTAAGCGAAGATTATTTTTATTAATCAACTTCTGGAATTATCTTACATCTGGAATTACGGGCAAATCAATTATTTCTCTCTCTCTCTCTGTCGCGAAAATTACATAACGCCGTGACTTTAAATAATTGCATAAAATTCGTATCCTGTTGAACGGCGTTGATTAACACTCTAGTGTGTACCTATGAATGTATGTACTACGTATTACGTACGTTTTCGTAATTTATCGATCGTTTTGCTGGATTTATCGCCTTCGAATTAAACTAGACGATATGATCGGCTTATCGAGGGAAATGTCGAAGGAACGCTTGTCTCATGATCTCCGTGGTATCTATGATCGTTTCGATGTAAGGCTCTTTGATAATTTGGAACATAGAAATTTGTACGTGGTCGATCTCAATTGCGACGGTGCTATTAACATTTTGCACGAGGTGAGACGTAGAAATAAGAGATAAAAAAAAAAATGTAAATGTAAATTCCCTCTTTCGATTCAGGCAAATTCTAGCAGAATGTTCGTAGCTCCGACAAAATGGCTACTTCTACAAGACACGAGGCCTTCGAACGATATAAATGACACGAGTTCCGACACGGAGGACTTTCAATATATAAAAAATACGTTTGGAAATCTTGCTGTTTATCCTGACAGCGACGTGGTTCTAGGAAGAAGACTGGAGGATGATTTTCTCCAGCTCCTTTCGATATATCGTCCCAGTCCCTATCGAGACATCATTTTGGAGGATCGTGGAAATTGGTCGTTGACACGTGGTATTGTCATGAGAGACCATGATGCAGCATCCCGTAGACGAAGAAATCTACAACTTACGCCACTTAAATCCTGCCTCGTGGTATATTACCTAGGCTTTTTTTCTTTTTATTATCTTTAACTTAGCACGATAAAGTAATATAATCGGTTCTTTATCTCGTTTAATACATATGCGAGGATCAGCAAAACGAGCAAGATCATTGCGATGAACCCCATCAAATATTTGTATCGGAGATCCATTGTATGAAAGAAGATGTTTCGAGTTTTGTTTATCACGAACATTGTACAATGTTGTTATCAAAATCGGATTACGTTATCACGCGTGGATTACATCGAGATATCAGCAACTTTGACGAGCTATCCAAAAATTCGATTAACACATACTAGATTCGTTCGGGATCAGATAACTCGATTTTAGAGATAAGACATACTTCCACTCGACGATCTCGCTGCGTTTTTTTTCGTGTTTAATGATTCTCCTGTCAAGAAATATTGATTTATTTGCTTAGCATGTGCAAGAGAAGATTCTCTGCATTCCTTGTTTTGACAGATGACAAATCCGGATACGATCAATCACTTGACCGATTATCACGACAAACATATAGATCCCGTAACGAAAGCTGGTTATCCGTGGGTATTGCATTTGGTAAATCGAATGAATGCCACGTGAGTACATTCTTTTGAAGACCATTAATAAAATGAAAGGATGAAAAAAGAATTGTTTGTGATCGGTCTGTCGGTTATATCACACGTTTCAGTGTAACTTTTAATATAACGGATACGTGGGGCTATCGCGATGAAAATGGATCGTGGAATGGGATGACCGGCATGTTGCAGCGTCGTGAGATTGATTTTGGTGGAACTGCAACCTTTTTTGTAAAGGAACGTGTAGGAATAATCAAATACATACAACTCTACACGCATACTGGGTAATCGTTTGAAAAATGAACATTAGGCAATATTCAGACATGAATGTATAAAATCCTTGTATGTAACATACGTACAGGGGCTCTTGTAATATCTAACAGAAGAATTTATGATTGTAAAATATCAGCAATGTAGACTTCAAACTTATTCTTTTTAAATTATAGATCACGTTTCGTGTTTCGACAACCATTGCTGTCGACAGTTAGCAACATATTCGTTTTACCTTTTCATCGTTCAGTTTGGATAGCTATCAGTGTGCTGATCGTTCTTGTTATTGTTTTCTTGTACATATCTATGAGATGGGAGTATCATTGTGGTGCTTCAGCAAAGTCTGCAGGTTATTGGAAGCAAATGAATCCTGGCAAGCCGTCACTGGGTGATAACCTTTTGGTCATTTTAGGAGCATTTGCTCAGCAAGGTGCATATTTGATGTTTGAAGACAAAAATTAATATTATCGATCTTAGCACTTTAATCACTGTTGCAGGGTATTCTTACGAACCGTATAGAGTTCCTTCGCGTATAGTTACTTTGATGCTATTGATAGCTGCATTGAGCCTTTATGCTTCTTACACTGCAAATATTGTGGCTTTACTTCAATCTACGACAAACTCTATCCAAACAGTTACTGATCTTTATAACAGTCCATTGAAACTAGGTGCACAGGACGTTATATATAATCGATATTATTTCAAAGTGAGTTTTTACAATTTCTATAGGTTTTTTTACCCAGACCCAACCCAAGTCTTCATAGTTTTGTTAACAGTCTTTCCAAGATCCCATAAGGAGGGCTGTAATAGATGAAAAAATTGAACCAAAAGGTAAAAAATCTTCTTGGATGCCTATCGAAGAAGGTGTTCGAAAATTAAGGGATGAGCTTTTCGCGTTCCACGGCGAAGTCGGTACAGTTTATAAAATAATGCAAGATACCTTTCAAGAGGAAGAAAAATGTGGCATTACTGCCATTGACTTTTTGAACGTGCTTTATCCACTTTTCGTTCTACAGACACAGTCTCCATATTTGGAGATTATAAAAAATGGGTACAAATTTCACTTGCTCACACAGTACTCTGTATTTTGTATTCACTCACGTATATCTACGTCTTTCAGTGCTTTGCTTTTACGAGAAAGTGGTTTAAAATATCGAGAAGAGAAACGTTTATATACGAGCAAGCCTGAGTGCCATGGCCATATGAGTTTCATTAGTATAGGATTTACTGAATGTTACTTTGCATTACTGGCAATGGGATATGGCATACTATTTACTCTATTTATACTAACCATGGAATTCCTGTGGCATAGAATGTAATATTTACAATTCTTACAATTTTCAGTGCAACTTAAATTTCATTATTCATTTTGCAGGCAAAGATCCAAGACAAAACACATTACAGAACATATGGAGGAAATTGATACCCATGATCAAGTCCTTCCATCTTAGGGCAAAAAAATACTGTTTGTATTTTCATTCAAATACAGTATTATTTGGTGTTTAGTGGTATAGCATTAACTGCAGTAATATAAATAATTATATTATAAGAGATATAAAATAATATAAATAAACATTAATATATGTACATGATTAAGTAATATTACATTCGTGCAGGTAGAAAGTGTTGATAATAATTCTTTGTAAAATCCAGCATAAGATCCAGAGTACATTCTGGTAAATCTTCTACGCATACAGCAGGATTTCCAGCATATCTTGTAAAGGATGGAACTATTGTTTCTGGTGGGATTACTGCACCATCCTCGACGTAACAACAGTCCTTTAATATAGCTCGCCTTCCCTATTTAATAGAAATGATTTGTATAAATAGAACATAAGCATCTATTTTACAAAGTATCAGTTTTCTAAATAATACATACTATTACAGCATCTTTTCCAATATATACGTATGAACCTACGATAGCTGCATTGACCACAGCCCGTTCCCCAACAAATACATGATCTCCCATACTTAATGGAAAGAAGGCAACACTATTTCGAAAGGATAATTCTTGAATATATTGTAATGTGTATTGGTAACTTATGTAGAAGGTAAATTAATATACGAACCCCTTGCTGAATTTTTTAAAAGGTGGTCGAATCACAGCATTCTTGCTAATGATACAAAAACGACCAACTTTGACATTTGCTAAATCTCCTCTGATTATAGCATCGGATTGCACTATCACTTTTCCATGTAAAACGATATTTTGTGATCCGCAAAGAACGGTTTGTCTACTGACTTTATTTCCAGAAGCCTGCAACATAAATAAACATAAGAATTTATTTCGCGCAAAGTAATTTTTATTTTATAACCTCTTACCGTCTCGACATATTGAGCAACGTTATAATAAATATCCTGGGGCTCCATAGCAACGTGAAAAATACTCCTGGTTATTCACTTTATCATATATACAAAAAACAATACTGTACTCACGAAGTGATGGCTGTCACATTTGTCAGCCATTTTATCTGTTACATTAACCTCACCTGCAAAGTACAAAGAATTTTCTCATAGGTGGCGCTTAAGGTTTTGATAACTGATCAAAAAGGCATCGAGCGTTGGTGCAAAATTTACAGTGATCTGTAAAATGTTATATTATATATTATTCAAATTACACAAATAATATCAAGCAAACAAGGTCTGCTATGTATTAAAGGTAATACTTCAAGCTTAAAGACTGAAATCAAATAAATTGTAAGTAATGATCGTATCGTACGAGTTCTTACTACCACGCATGAAATCACCCTATAATTTTCACGGTATCAATTCAAAGTAATCTATAGGCTCATGTTCACAGGGTTGAACGAATTAGGTTACGAACGAGTAAACGTTGTGTTTTGAAAGTACAGCGTCATAGCAACGTCGTTCCAAGTCGTCGAGAACACAAGTCTTATATCCTTTCATCGAGCCTCATATCGTTTTACTCGATGTAAAAGAATTCTGAAAAACTGTAAACATGTCATTGTTTAAAACGAAAGAGTGGTGGAGAACCGCATGCGGATCGAACGAGACGTTCGATCGATGCAGCCTCCTCGTGGCGCCTTTATTTGGTACTGATAAAAAGGATTGTGTTGTTGTTGCCAGTCATCAGGGATATCTGAGGATATACAATTTATCCTCTGAATGGGAAGACGAAGCAAAATCACCTACGGGTTACAAAAGCGTTGATCTCATGATCGAAACGAAAATTGGCGACTGCATCGTCGACATAAAAGCGGGAAAATTCGTATCGTGAGTGTTTGCGAACCTCTTTGGTCACGTGACTCTTCTCTACCCAATTTTCTTAGATCTTTGCGATCGTAACTTGTTTTGTTTTTTCAGCGGATCTCAAGATCTTCGTCTGGCCGCATTAACATCCAGCAAACTCATCGTCTACACGATTACATTGACGAAAGGAGAGACCGAGCATGGTTTGTATTTGTATAAAAAAAAAAAATATTCAATAAGAAATGAGTTTGAAAATCGAATCGATTCTACGTTCGTCTTATTTAATGGCCAACATCGAGGTCGATAGGGAGATCCTTACTACGTGTCAGTTCGATTGAAAGTTATTCGCGATGGATAATTAATAAAATCTTAGGCTCTCGGAGACTCGCCTGGGGCTGTGTCCGCTGATTTCGTAACTGCATTATATGCTGAAAGCGTGCAGGTAGCGATCGCATCGCGGACGTATGTGTGTGTGCTCTCGTGCGTGTAGATACGTATGTATACGTACTTTGTACCCCGTTATAGGTTTTACTTGGAACGCCTTAAGGCTGCTTTCACGAGAGTGCCTGGAGCCATGTAGTATCGTTAAATTCAATGGGCTGCCGTTATTCTACGATAATTCGGCGGAGATCGAGCATAGACTTCGTAATAACTTTTCTCGCGTCGAATCGCCCGCTTTTTCAAGATGGCGTCTGAACGCGGTACATATAAATTAGTTTATACGTATTACTATGTACACGTATTGACGCATATACGCATACACGCGTAACGATCGCATTTCATTGATCGTACGATATTGTCGTTCCTTCTCTCTTTACCGTCGCTGTTCTCTGGCGTTAAGGTATAACTATCTCGTAAACCGTGCACCAAGTACAAATATACACGCAAATGCGGCCGCAATGAATCCGCTTGACCTATATACAGACAGGAATCGCGTTTGTTCGTTTTCTCGACTCTTCTGCTCGTTGTTTAGTTAACAACGATGAGCAAAATCTTGTAATAGGTTTTGGGAGAGTCGTCGAAGACACGAACGTTTCGTTGGTTCTTGTATTTGTTTCTTTAATGGATAATGATAAGAATGTTTGTTTTATATTTTATTCTTGTTTACTTTGTAGGGGATCAATGTAACCTGGAAATCGCGTACGAGCACAAATTATCACGGTTTCCAGCATCCCTGACAATCGGTCCATTTGGTGGCGCACGCGGTAGAGACTTCTTGTGTGTCCAATGCTTAGATGGCACATTATTCTTCTACGAGCAAGAGGCTTATGCCTTCAGTCAACTTCTCAGGAACCGTCTGCTGCCCGAGCCGATCGTTTACGTTTCGCGGAACGACGTCTTCGTCACATCGAATTCCTCGTGGATCCTCGAATGTTACAGGCATGTATATATCTCTTTACGCTTCCAGGTAGGCTCACCTCTAGACAGTCCATTGTCTCGACTACACGACTAGAATTCTCATAGCTGATTGCTTACACATATACTTTACAGTCAGGTGGTTGGAATTCCTTTTTCTATTCCATTAAAAAAATATCCGATGTCTACGTACAGTAACTGATTAAAATAATGACATTTTTGTGTCCTTCGATCGTACACAGATATCAAAACATGGCGGAATTCGGTAGAAATAAAAAACAAGACGAGACGGAGAGCGATGCTGTGAAGAGCTTGGAACCCGAATGGAGTTACAACATAGGAGAGGCCGTAGTCGATATCGGCGCCGTTACCTTGAGCAGTTTCGAGATCGGGATCGTCGTTCTCGGGGAGAAAAATCTCTACTGCTTCAAGGACACCGGTGCTTCGTTAAAGTACACAAAAAGGCTCGACTACAAAGCACTCTGCTTTCACGCTTATGTCATTGGTAATCATCGTTTGCGACAAATTTCATATGGCACATGGTTTTTATTAATTAACGAAAAATAAATGAATACGTATCTGAAGGATCGTGTGCACGTGCCACGAACGTAAGTGGCAATAATACTTGAAGACCTTTCTTTCACGCAGAACCGGATGGCAAGCTGATGGTACTCGTAATCGCTGATACAAGTACCTTGATGATTTACGAGGGTACAACTCTGAAGTGGTCGGCACAGCTACCGTTCGTTCCGGTCGCCGTAACTAGAGCGCATTTTCAGGTAAATCATTGCATTTCGCGTGTTACGTCGAGCTTACGACGTTACGCTATTATCCGGGACCGGTAAGCATCGTCTTCTTACGTTAGCCGAGGGATCATTAATCTTTCGTGACGAGGAAAGAGATCCGATCGGAAGAAGAAGGGAAGAAAAAATGAAAAAAGAAGAAAAGGAAAAAAAATAACGAAAGATAGGAAGAGGCAGGCAATGGGAAGGACGAGGAGCCAGTAATTATCGTCCTGCCTGTTCTTTTATCTTATCGCCATGCGCAGCAGCGACCAGCAAGGTTGCCATTGTTGTCTTTCCGGAGGACAGAGAGTGCGAACTGCTGGCTAATTGCTTTAATACCGAGAACTGATTCGATAATCAGACTTATTATCGCCCTCGTACAGGCTACGGTTATATATCTATATATATGTATTCTCAAGATTAATCGAATCAAATTTGACAAAAAAAAGAAAAAAACGGAAGTGGTCTCTCTTCTTTTTTAATTATAGAATTTTGGGCTGGAACATATATGCCTGGCATTGATGAAACACATAGTAGGTATAAAAGATGCTAGCTGTTTTGCAGGATATTTAAAGGAAGCATCTTTTTCAGCACTTGGACGGCTTAATTGTCGTACTCTCGGAGGAGGGACAACTGGAAGCTTGTTACTTAGGCTCGGAACCTTCTCTGTTCATTGCACCAGCCGTTCATCGGCGAGGATTCGATTACGTGGCTGCGGAAGAAGAACTGTTGGAACTTCGCAAGCGCTTGCGGGAAATAAAGCTTTCCGGTAAAAATGATATTTCTTGATCTGTGGACCGTTCTGAGATGTGGGTTGAAGGTTAAAATGATAGTGACTCACGAAGATGATCGTACGTTCCTGTTTAGGATGATCAAAGTGTCCTAACGTGACGAACAAAATGAATATTTGTGTAGAAATTTAAATCAATTTCTTTTCATAGCACTTTGATCACAATCTTTAAAAAATCTACTCAATGTCAAGGAACGCATTATCATTTTTGTGAGTCGTCTTATCTTATTTGAGAATCTCGCTGAGCAGGTGACCAGCTCGCGGTCGCACCTGTAACGGACATGGAACTGCTCGTTAACGTCAACATCTCTCCCGATCTGGAGCCTTGTCCTTTCGTCGATAAGGAATCGAAGGAGGATCCAGAGATACGACCACAGTCCATGTGCAGGGCCATCATAGAACTGTCCTCCTATACGACCCTTTATGACGTACAAGTTTGCATCGAAGTGTCGAAACCTTTCGTCTCTACGATCACTTATCGAATGATTCAAAACCTCTGTAAGTTTTCTTTCCTTTTTCTTAACATTCCTTTTTGCATCGTACTTTTGAACGATGCTGTAATCTGTGCAGAAGTCTTAAGAATGTACGTATGTTTTTTGTTAAGGTGACAAACACGTTGTTCAAACGTTGATCTATCCGAACGGAAATTTACCGATTGTGTCATCGGAAGTTAAAATCACTGCGACGTATGAGAACGACCGTAGGAATCTTCGAATAGCTCAGAAAGCGGCAGAGTTGCCCTTAAAAATGATGTTGAGGGCCTGTCCACCCGAAAACACGTCGACCTTCACGGTAACCATCAAGTGCAGCGAGTCTCTCATGGGACTCAATCAGCTTTTTCCGGGTAATTCATTCGATCTGTTCTTCTCGTAGAAGCGTAATATAAATGCTTTCTTTGAACCATATCTTTCTCAGAATTTACTGGAGATCATCTTCGAAGACAAAATTGGAATGCTTTGGGCTTACAAAGTATTCAAACTGGGAACGTGGTGACAATCGTTTCCGGTAGTACAAGCAACCGATATCGAGTACAGTCGAACGACGGTCTATCGATGTCCTTGGTGGTGCAGCAGCTGGTGAACAGGCTCAAGGACAAGTCGACAGGAAGGCACGCAGCATCCATAAGCCAGCATCACGTGCAGCTGGTACACGCGCAGATGGAGCTTCACTTTCTATGTCGGCAGGAAGTTGATCGAATAAACGTATGTTGCTTTGATAAGTCAACATGTTATGGAATCGTTGAAGGATCTCATCTTTTCGCTTTACGTTCCATTTCTTTGCTGGGAAATAGACGTAGCGTCGATTATTGAAAATGATATGAATTCTAAAAAGGTTATCTTGTTCGGTTCACTGACAGTCAATTTTATTTTATACGTTTAACCGTATCGAAAGAATGTTGTTCCATTTCCATTAAAGGATCTTTTATCTGTTGAACGCAGAGCGAGTTAACTCTGTTGACGACCCAGTTGAGAAATATCGAGAAGAGGATGCTGCGAGCCGCGAGGGAGAGGAACGGCCGATCTTTAACCGCTACAGGATTACCCTTCCTCTTAAGCTCAACGTACGATGCGATCTCCGGACTTCTTGACGATCTTGCGGCCGCTCAAACGGTAAATATTGCTTCCTCGCCTCTCTCACGTGATCAGTTCTAATTTTCTAGATCTACGTTCTCTCTATAAGCGGGTAGTTTCAAAATTTCAAGATGGCTGTTCCTGACCTATCCACTTTTATCATTTTTCTATCCATCAAGGATTATTCTTAATCCAAGACATTCACTTAGGAATCTTAGATATTCACTCGGAAAGTATCGAATTTATTTAACAATATCCAGCACTTTAGAGGGAGATCGTTAAGACTTTCGTTATCTGCATATCTACCGATCTAACCAAAGCCGATATCTTGGGTGCACGAATCGAGCGGTAATTGCCTAGCATAGTGGACCACGGTGGTAGTTATTTACCGAAGTGCTTCGGTATCCGCAGCAAGAGCAATCGAACAACCTACTTCGTGCTGCACGTAGAAGGTCCATTGTAGAGATCCAAGAAGAGATTCGATATCTATCGAAGGATCCTCGCAATTTCACCTCTCTTAACTTTCTCTGGACGTTTCCAGCTCCGGCAAACGAAAGGAAATATGATGCATCGTATATACGCGAGCGTATTAGTCACCTTTAAGATGACACATTTTTCCTTTCGTTTCGTGCCGGCTTACGCACGGTCTGTTATTAGACTGTTGTATAATTATTACTCTACTTTTTTATAAGATTAAATCAACATTCATATCTTTTGACAAAAGAATTGTTTTCTTTGATTTCGAGATTCATTTGTAGTGAACGGTTGGACTCGTCGATCCTAGACATAACAAAATTTGCATATTTTTGACGGAAGAATCTTAACGATTATGCAACATCCTAATAATAAACAGTTAGTCAATCGAATCTCGATAAACTCTCAACGAGCCTATTCGTAGAAAAAGCTCGATGAAAAAGAAAAAGGGAGAGGAAGAAAAAAAAATAGCCTGTGATTGCGGTGGATTATGACAGCGCGTGCTATCCGGATGTTGCAGAAACGAGAGCGTGCCAGGCATGGTTTGCACTGCGCGCTGAGGTTGCTGCTCCTGCTCTTGCGGCTTAACGTAAATAACGATAAGTATACGATTCTGGAGTCGGCGATCGGATTCGAGGCACAGCTGCGTGACGAAGTCGTAAGTGTACCGACAGAAACGTAAACGTGGATATAGTGACTCCAAAAAGTATGCATGCACTCGTTGAAAGTGAATAACTTCTTGTAGAACGTGGCAAATTGTAAATAGATTTCGAGAAACGAATGAGTGAATAAGACAACGTATTCTTATACTGTAAAAAAAGTTTCGATTTTAAGAAACACACGTTTATACTTTTTGGAGTCACTGTACGTTTTCACACATATGCGAAATAACCAGATGCTTGCTCGGACTCGAAAAGGAGATGCGTAAAAACTATGTTATTATTAAAAATCTCGCTCAATTAGCGATCGCTCGATACTGGTGCTAAACTGTATATACGCACGTAGGTAGTATCCGATCGTACACGTTCTTAATCTCACGAATAAGCTCTCGGACATTCTCCAACTACGTATGCCTTATCGCATACAATGTCGGCCGATAACTCCCGGGAAAAGGTGCCGCAACGAAGTGTAAACACTTACCGCCGTATAAATATTTGAAATGTTCGTTGTTCGATCAAGAGGGAGGTTGCTTTATCAAATATATCAACAATTTACAGTTATACTATCATAATTCATTTACTTGTATTCCTAGGATTGGGAAGAAGTCGCGGATATTGGATTGGCTCTCTTTTTAAAATCAATTTCAAAAAAGCAAGGCATCGCAGAGATGAAATCAATGTCATGGAACAGATTCACATCGACGAAGGACGTGTCAAAGTTGAAGAAACGATTGACGCATGCTGTGGAACGTCTGGACGTTTGCAAAGAGTCCGGCATAGATGAGAACGAAGCTGAGAGTGGCAACTTTAATTTCTCCTAAGACCAAGCTTCATCTGGCTGGATCTTCGGCATTCTTTCGATAACAAAAACAAAAGGAAACAAAAAAAATCTTAAAAGAAAAAACGGCAGAAAGAAGTGGAAATAATAAATCGACATACTTGACAAAATAAGTTCGCGCGTATAACGATAATGTCAAGTTTTCATAACGAGGATTTCACGGAAGCAATAAAATGATCGATTCCATGGCTCACTCCAACGCATCGTCGTGCATGATTGTACAAGGAACGCACACAAGAGAAATAGTATATACCGAGTTCACATATTGAGTATCACAAACGACAGGTAGAGAGGAGTGTATAGAGGCCGATAGAGGGGAGGGGGAGACGTGTGCGCATTTACGTAAGTACACCTCTATCTCGTTGGTTCTCGATAATTTTATTCCGCGGTCCGCGTCGTATCGAAATAGCAAAGTCAATTGCGGAGCGCGTAATCGTTGCTGAATGATTCACTCTGGCGCCATGATTCTGCTTTTTCGAGGTTAATTAATAGGAAGAATGTCCGTGGCAAAGCATGCGTTTAAGTCGTCGAGAGCAATAACAGTATGCGCTTTGTTCGATCATTTTCCAGCGATCCTGACTATTCGATGTATATATGAATAATGTATGCAAAACGGCGTGTAAAGTGCGGACGGGATGAAAATGGATAGACGAGGATTTTAAAAAGGCGAATACTATCGTTTCAGGACTGGCACTGTGGAAGGAGAGAGAGAAAGAGAGAACGAGGTATCGTGCCGTAATGATCCTCGTGATTATCAGAATCACGCGACACCAAGACAGAATGAGAGAGAGAACGGCGAAAAATTCACGTCGCGTCGCTCGAATAGCCATGGTTACTCTCGTGCACGCTCTCACGCTGGTAAGTTGTAATAACGTTGCCCTTTTTTTTGGTTTTATCTTCTGTGATCACCAAGATCATGCGACGAGGACAATGAATTTTATTTGGGAAAAAATGTCTCGGGGGTTACTCTTTGACACCGTCACGCGCTGTTGAGTCGCGTTCGCAACGTTTTTCCCTTTCCGCGCTTCCCACCCTCTCCGAGATCACCAGGATCACGCAACACGGAGAATGAATTTGTTCGGAGAAAAATTCGAGGCTCGTGAGTAGCGCTGGTTACTCTCTTCCACACAGACACCGTCGTACGTCGGTAAGCCTGAACGACGTTTTTCTACGAGGATGCTTCGAGGAACGGCTGGACGACGTCGGAAGCGACGGGTTTAGAGGAAAGGCCGCATCCTCGATGAGACATCGAGTGACAAATGGACACGCGAATCTTTCTCTCTTTCTCTCTTACTCAGCACTCGTTTCTTATCCGTGCACTCGACTCCCTCTTTGATCTTCCCTCCTGCCGGCCCATTTACGTTTCACCTCTTCTTTCAGTCGGACGATAGGATTACGTGGAAGCTCGAGTCTGACTCCGCGATCGAGCTTCCCGGAAGAATGGACCTTCAACGACAGGGATGACCGTTTCCTGCGTGATCCTTGTCCTCTAAGCAGCACCGGCACCAGCACAAGCAACAGCTAACATCGAGCGGATAGAGCGCACGGAATTAGAATTCTTTTCTTCTACTTCGTTCCTCGGGATCATTCGTACGTGTACGCCGGTGTTTATGTTCAATCGGGTAGACCTGATACAGAACGGGAGAGAAAGAGAGAACGGACAGCGTTTTTAAAGAGAAGCGGATATGTTCGAGAGAAAAACTGGTTCTAAAGCAAGATGCATATAATATACTGCGTCCGCGGACGCGTAGGACGAATTACAGAGTTCGATATGGTGTTACGGTGAAAGGCCGATCATCCTGTCGCGTTGCTTTTTTTTTCGTTACATCGTTCGGAGTATTTAGAAGGGAATTAGAAACAGGAATATTTTTTTGTATTTTTATTAAAGTTGGAACGTACTAAAAAATTGTTTTATGGTATCTTGGCTATGTAAAAAAAAATATAGGGGAGACCGGGGCTAAAAGTCCCAGGGGCAAGTTGTCCCAGTCGTAGTTTTGGTATCTTAGGATGGAAGGGGAAACGCGTCCGGTGCATGGTGTACAGGTCTTAGCGAGTAAAAAGAAAGTGTAGTGGTGGTCGTTGTGTTTAGTCTTCCCTGGTTACTTCAAGAGACGAATTTATATTTTAATTAGTTCAATTCTACTTTGGGTACATTACTTAAGCATCTCTAGGCACTAATGAAAATCGATTGCACACAAGTTCGCACATGTAATAGAAAGAGAATTTGGTCAGCTTCATTTCCTTGCCAGAATTTTAAAAAAACGCCTTGATCTGACTGAACTATTACCCGAGAAACAAACCTATGAAAATGGGGCAAGTTGTCTCACACGTCGAGGTAAGTTGTCCCGACAATGAGATCTGGGACAACTTGCCTCATCCTCTTTTTTGCTGTAACGTTTGTTTTTATCATTAGTTTTCGACAGAATTCAGGTTTTTGTTCATGATGCAAACATCAGGATTTTTGTCAAAAATCGATGCATCTCGAATTTTCCCGATCAAATACTCGTTCGAAAGAGGAAAGTCTCTAATTTACGAATATGCAAGTCGCGTTTCGATAGGATGACTGGTTAAAAAATTACAGCAATTTTTCTCTTGAAAACGACCCATACTCCGACACTTAAAAAATTTATTTTTCGACACTCCGCAACGATATCGAAAAACGGACACCGGGACAGTATTCTGCATGCCTTTTTCTTTCTAAATCTTGATTCATACATCAGGATTTTTGTAAAAAATCGATGCATCTCGAATTTGCCCGATCAAATACTCGTTCGAAAGAGGAAAGTCTCTTCTTTACGAATATGCAAGTCGCGTTTCGATAGGATGACTGGTTAAAAAGTTACAGCAGTTTAAAGCTCGAAAATGACCCATACTTCGACACATAAAAGATTAATTTCTCATCATTGCTTAACGATATCGAAAAACGGACAACGGGACATTATTCTGCATGCTTTTATCTTTAAAATGAGCCATTAAACATTGAAATCGGCGGTGGTGACCATTTTGGCAAAAATCATGATGCATAGGTCAGGATTTTTGTCAAAAATCGAAGTATCTCGAATTTGCCCGATCAAATACTCGTTCGAAAGGTGAAAGCCTCTCCTTTACGAATATGCAAGTCGCGGTTCGATAGAATGGCTGGTTCGAAAGATACAGAAGTTTTAAGCTCGAAAACGACCCATACTCTGACACTTAAAATATTAATTTCTCATCATTGCGTAACGATATCGAAAAACGGACAACGGGACATTATTCTGCATGCTTTATTCTTAAAAATGAGCTATTAAACATTGAAATCGGCGGTGGTGTCCATTTTGGCAAAAATCATGATGCATACATCAGGATTTTTCCTTGGAAACCTTGGTAAACTTGCCCCATGGCGTGGGGCACTTACCCCGCAGCGGGGTAAGTTGTCCCAAAAAACTCGTTTGCTTGAAATTGAAAAAAAACGTGTTAAAAACTTCCCAATGCAAGCGGAAAGATTTCCATGTATTGCTAAGAAGTTGAACTTTATGATGGTAACCAAAAAATTCGAAAATATAAGCTACAGAAATCTGTAAAAACCAAAAAACCTAAAATTGGGACAACTAGCCCCAGTCTCCCCTACATGTTCTAATTTATTAAGAACCGATTCTCGTATACCCGTCATCGCATAGCCTACTTTTCGGGTACCTTATTGGTGTACCTCTCGCGATTAGGCAAGAGCGATAATTAAAATGATACGACTGCCAATTAGTCGAACAAATTGATAAGGAGCTCCTGCGTCCTGCGTAGAGAGGAGTACGCAGGAGGCATCGCGATTCGAGGCAGGACGAAGGCAGGCGGCGTGAAACGACGATACCGGGAGACCGCAATGTTCCGTGTTACCGGAAGCGTCCTCAAGATTGCAAGGAAAAAATTGGAACGGCAGAAAAGCGCATTATCGGGCCACACGTCATAAATACGAACCGTTTTACGATAAAAACATTGACACAGTTCGCTATTCCCGTTTCTACGAAGAAAAATTGTATTCTAAGAAAAATGAATGTCCTAATTATTGGGTAGCCAGATAACTATAAACATTTTTTATGTATTTCCGTCCTCGAAAAGACCACCTCGTTGAATTTTTGATCTTAAATTTTCTGAGACCACCAATGGGAAACGGTTTTTGGGAATATGCGAGCGTGAGAACGTTGATGAGAGATAAGAAAAAAAGAAGAAAGAGGGGGTGGGAATGACCGAAACGTTAGGTCCTGCGCAGAAGGACGTCTCGTCCTTCGGTAATTGATGGCTTCCGACCAATTACCTCCTCCTCTCTCGCTCGATATCCATCGAGACTTTCTGGATCGGCCATGAAGACCGTAGATCCCTTGGGATCGTACAAACGATATCGAGTCTCTTACCTGCTACCCATTTACTTCCTTTCACGAGGATATTACTAAAATATCGTTGAAACTTATGCTAATGAATTTTTTCCCAACCGATTCTCGAGACACACACGCAAGGTAGATGTGTATGCGGTAGTACCTGATCGATATGGAATATAAAATTCGTCGGATGATCGAGGATCTTCGATGAAGATCGTAGATTAGATTTTCGAAACGGTACGCGTGCCATCCTCGTGGAAGGATTTATATGTCGTGTACCAGCGTCGATACTCGAAAAAAATCATTTCTCGGGGTGAGTTAAGGGCCTCGTAAATCTCGGATAAGTGGCCGGCGCAACGATTTAGCCCAGGTCACACGAGTGACTTCGGTCCGTCGTCTTCCTCCTTGCTGCGAAAATTGTTAAGCCCTCAGGGAGGGTCGGCTCTCTTCGAGATGAATGTAAAGATAGTCGGCTTCCACTAATGACTCCTTTCCGCGACCCTCGCAAAATTTACAATCCGCTGTTTCGAGAGTGCCGCCGGATAGCTGTAAAAATGTTCGGGTACTCGAGAGAAAGAGAGAGAGAGAGAAAAGTGGAGAAAGCTCTCGTTCGTGCGCCAGTCTTTCGAAGCAAGTATATATATCTATGTATATACGTAACTATGCGTTTCGTTCCTATGCGAGAGGATAGAAGGAGTATCTGTTATGTCGAGTCGAAAGAAGTGCCTCTTGCGCGGCACGTATCAAAGAACCAGATATAGTGATGATGAAGTGGAATTTTCATTCAGTTCGGTCATCGTTCTATTTCGGATTTCTTCGAAACGTTCTACGAATCTCTCGAGAGTTTTGACAGGTTTAACGTGTTGATAGCCTGGAAATCTACAGGAGATATCAGCAAAGTATGGTACGGATGGATATTATTGACTTTAATGACTACCTTGTTGATACGAGGATTTACTCATTCAAGATTTTCAGGATCGCCATACATCATGCGTATCCACGTGCAGGATTTACATCGGTGGAACGCGATGAAGAAAATATCGAGAATACGAAATATCGAACTTCTTATCAAATCGAGCCAATTATCCGGAAAGCGAGCGTTACCTCGAGAGGACGCGTTCTTTTCCAACGACACGCTTCGTATACATTATACGAGACTCGGACAGCTCGTAACACGAAGAGGAGAAAATAAATCGGCGAAGGAGGAACGCTTCGAGGAAGAATACATAAGTATTTCGAAGAAAAATAAAATACCGAGGAATTCTAGTCCGGGTTAGTTCGACGATCTTGTATATTTAGGCGAATTTAATCGAACATACCAACGACATATCACTTCAGTTCATATCGTGCAACGATAAATTTCATGGTCGTAATAAAGTAAAGAAGGCGTGGGATGATCTTATGCGTGTGTTCGTGTGTTTGAGAAAGAGAGGAACGATTTCATTACGGAAGTTCTTTAAATAATATACGACGAAGCATGTGTGTGTGTGTGTGAGGGAGAGAGAGGGAAACGTGGGCCCGCGAATATTCGGTCGGAACGCGTAATAAGCGATAGTGGCTTCGAAGAAGTTCCGGCTAAACATTTACACTGTTCACCGGAGTTAGCCTCGGTCCGTTTATTTTCTTCATTCGAAAGAAACTCGTAAGCTGTCCGCTCGCGACGTTTACATCTTTGAAACGCAACCCGCTTCGGCGTTTTTGGACCAGTTTCTCGCGATACGATGTTTTGCGATGACGATCCGTCGATTTTCCATGAATACTTTTATCGTATAGCTAGGAAATATTCCTTTTATTATTCTTTTGCACGAGATACGATTAGATGATGGAAATAACATTTCGTAATAACGCGGGAAATTTGAATATGACTCTTGCAACGATGATATTTAATGATATTATTGCCGTTTTTTCTTTCAGTTATCGAGATTAATCACAAAGTATTGTTCGCATCGGTGATCATAATCACGAGCCGTGGACGAAAATCGATATTCAACATACAGCATCGCGCACTCACCCGATACGATACTTCACGCACGGCAAAATCGATGCCGAACGAACGAAGGTAGACATATCTAGATATTCTCGATTCTCGTTGAAAGCGGATTCATTTTGATCCGGTACCGCATAATTCTCGATACGTACCACGTGACATACATAATGCAACGTGGATACATACGCTTACAGTTACGAGGTTCCCTCTTTTTTCGCTTTTTCACATGTTCTTTTTCGCATTAATATTTTCATACTTTTTCACTTTCAGATTAGAAGCCGATTTCCTTTCGCATCGACTCGAACGGACGTTCGTAAGGTGAATCACTTCCGCTTACGCGGACGGTGCTCGTTAATCCTGTCGCTGTTTTTATACTTCGGAGACGACTCAACGAGAAATAGAGAGAGAGATACAGATAAAGATAAAGAGAGATAGAAGCGAGACGAGCGAGAAATGTCTCGTTACTTCCTACGCCGTACCATAATTGGTCATTGTCTCGCGATCGACGACGATGAGACTCGACGCGTCTCGAGGAAAATTGCCTATCCTATCGAGAATAAACGAGAGAGGAGAAAGAAGATGAAGAAGAAAAAAAAGGCGGGACTTTCGAACGTGCCGAGAGGATCGTGAAATTCCTCTCTCTCTCTCTTGCTCTATCATCGACGGCGCGAAAGAGGCGGAGGACGCGCGTGGAATCCAAACGACCTTGCGCCCGTTACACGAAAAGAAAGCAAAAGGAAAGGGCACGAGGCTGTGCTCTCCTCCTCCTCCTTCTTCTTCTTCACGATGCATCGACCCCCTCGTAACCTCTTTTACTAGTATACGAATATCCGTTTAACGTAACCGCAAGCGATAGACGAGCACACTCGGAGTATAAATATTCCTCGTAGATTCACCGTGGCTGGCACGTTCCTATCTTCTTCTTGCGTTAGGGGTTTCATTTCCTTGGATGGAATGGATTTAGCCGAGTACATATAGACATGTAATACACGTTGGTTCCCGCGAGGGTCTCAGAAAATTGCACAGAGTTATGGGAATTAAGATTCAAAAGAAAACGAAAGTCGAATGTTCTTCGGATATAAAAGTGAAATATTAAAAGCCTGGCACGAAACTCGCGTGTGCTAATGGGAGCCCACTTCTCTACGTGCGTTGTAAAAGATGCATAGATAACCGGCAGCGCGAACTTTCTATTAATACCGTGTTGGTTCTACGGTGTAACTATCGAAGCAACAAGGTCGTCACGGTTTAATTGAGTGAACGCGCTTGCATCTCGCATCTCGTGGCATGAACTTGAGATATATGCGATCGATCGATATCGGTGGAGATAGCAATTCGATCTCTCGTATGTATGCAAGATACACGTGTGCGTATAAGTATGTAGTTGAGAGACAGTGTGTACGTGCATAACGAAAGACAAGAATATAAGAGTGACAAGAAAGCGAATAAGTTATCTAATATACTTAGCTCTAAACATTTCTAATAATTTTTTTCGGCAAACCTTTTTTTTTTTTTTTTTTTAAGGAAAGTGATACGATTCATAATCGTGATTTATGAAACGAAATACTATATGTATTTATATATCTTTCTTTTGAGATGTCGCATCGAACGGACGAATACAACGGCACGACGTCGTTTCGAGTTCCTTCTTCTCCTCCTCCGCTTGTAGCATATAATAAAGTTTTTCTCCATCTACATAGCTCGGAGCATCGTCGCCGTCCTTCGCGGAGGAGAGCGCCGGACTCGCCTTACCTCTCCTCCTCTGCTCGCATCGCCCCCACTTCTTCGAGAGCGCCACTACAATCGCCAGGAACTACTTGTCGCTCGTTCGTGATGAAACGGAACGGAGTGGAATGAAAACGGAATGGGGAAAACGGAACGGAACTATGAACGCAGCTGCTTGACGCAGCTGACGCGGAATCGTTTGACTTACCGCTGCTCTTTGCCCTCTTTCGCTTTTTCTTCCTCTTCTACTTCGTTCTCCCTGTCACGAAGAAGTTTCAGAAAAGAGGAAGAGAAAGATCGTATAGCGTGTTATTAATTACTAACGTTGACTTCACTCTATCGTAGGTAAGGTTCGAGTCACGCGGGAATCGCCATTTTGGAGATCCCCGTTTGTTTTTCTCTTTTTCGATTGGTCGATCGAACGGCGGGCTCGCTTAAAAATCCGCGAATACCGGGCAAATTAAAAAATCTGTAAACTATTTACCCGGACAATTTCTTTTATACGTGACGACGATAAATGCATAAAAGATTCTCATTTTTTACTGAATATAACATCGTGCCAATTCACTGAATCAGTTTTTATCTTCCCAACAGGAGGAGAATAGTAATTAGCGAGAAGAGCCGAGGATTCCTGTACCGGCTTATCCCCACTCCGCCACCCACGATCGTTGAAACAAAACGCTAACGAGCATCGACTCCAAAGGGAGTCCCTCGAAAGGAGGGAGAAGCACCTGTTGCGCCGTCGCTTCTAAGAAAAAGACTCTTTCGGTCCGCTCTTCTTCTCCCTTTGTGCCGCACGCGTGCGCGCGCGCGCGCCTGGAAAGAGACGCGGAGGAACGCGTCTTCGGTAGCGAGCTCGCTTGCGCGCGTTCTCTCTGCCGCGAGTTATCCGGTAAACTCGCGTTGGCGGGGCACGGGAGGGCGCAGGAGGGCGCAGGGTCGAAGCCTTCCGCCTCTCCCTTCTCCTTCTCGGCCTTCCTCGGCCTCTCCCAACCTCTCTCTCTCTCTCTTTCTCTTTATCTTTCTCACTAATCCTCTATCTTACTCTTTCACTCTTTCTATCCTTGTTTCTCTCATTAATTATCTATGTGTGTGTATATACGTATCTATTTCTCTCTTTTCCTCCATCGATCTTTCTCTTTCCCTCTCTCTTCCTCTCTGTTTCTCTCTCCGTCGTTCTACCTTTCTATCTCTGTCTTTCTTATTCATTTCGTTTCTCTCTCTCTCTCTCTCTCTTCCTTGTTCCCACTCGACCACTTTGCCATTCCACTTCCCGAGAGTCCGGCTTGCGCACGCGCGCCTCTTCCCAGACGCACGCTTCGAAAGTACGGTGTTACGCGGCGAAGAGGACCGATGTCAGTTTCGTGCCTCCACGAGTCCGAAGAGGAGAGAGAGAGAGGAACGCTCTCCGAAATGTCGTCTCATCCTCGCGAGTTCTTCTCCCTCGTCTTTCTACCTCGCGTCACCGAAGAAGATCGCCGCCGTTCCTCCACGACGCTCAGTCGATAAAAATCTTCGAAGCTCGTACGCTCGCGGTTAGAGACGCGACGTTTGCGATTTATCGATCATCGAAGTCACCCTTCGAGATATATCGCTCGGCGATCTTTCGCGCGAGATCAGAAGCAAAGTCAAGTATCCTCTTCTTCGTCTTCTTTGATTTTCTTTCCTTTTTTTGCCTCTTTCTTCCTCGTTTCGCCGACGAAAACAACAAACAAGAAAATGACGGAAGTGCGTTGCACCAGACGAATGTATCGAAACGCGTGCCGCGGTGTGTTCTCGCGAGTTTTTTACGGTGAACTCCGGGCGGATGACTTTTAGGAGATCGCTCGGGAATTTCTTCGTGGACGTTGATAAGGAAACGAATCTAGCATCGCACCGAGGTACGTTTCGAGTCTACTTTTCAAAGAACAATTCATCGATCCGATCGTTACGATCTTTTTCATTTTTTACATCTCGAGCTCATTGTCCGATGAAGAAATAAATCGTCCGCTCGCGGTATGCGCGAGCTTGACAATCGGAATCACCGATGACGTTCGCCGAATGGCACTTTCGCGCGTAACTGTAAATTATATTGGATACGTTTTATAGACACGAATACGTACGCTAGCGTTATTGAACGTAAACGATCTCGAAGAAAATAGAAGAGAATTCTTTATAGTTCGTCAGACTTTATGCGCGGTACTACTCTCGTGCGCGTTTTCGAATTGACGGCCGTGCCCGTCCAACGATGATAGACGCCTTTTTCCACCGTCCGTTTATAAAATATTTGCATTTTAATCGACTCGGAACGAACGATCCTCTATCTTTGATTTAAATGCGAGCTGACCTATATCGAGCCCGTTTTATTGTCTTATCTATGCGAAAAAAACCCATAGTCTTTTTGTAATACCTCGCATTAATGTAAGGTAATAACTAAATAAATAAGTAAGCGTGTACTTGTGCTTTTAAAGCAGAATCGTCGTTGGTTCATCGACCCAGCGATTTGATTTAAATCGCATTACGTTGCGATCCCGCGCGTTTGCCTTGATCGATTTTGACGTACGAGATTCACATTTCTCGATCAATGATATCGATTGCATGGATAATAAATATATGTATTAATGATTCTTTATTGTAACGTTAAAGCGTTCGATTTTGATAGATATATGTACGATTATCTACGATCGATCTTTCCATAGAAGACTTATGAAATATCAATTCGTTTGAATCGAACGCGTTAACGAATTTCTTCGAAGAATCGTTTGACGGTAACCGGGCGTCGTTCGTTCGCATCCAATCGTCTTATTATACTGGCAGACAACGGATTAAAAAGAACTCGTAAGGTCGAATTCTGACTCGTTCGGTGAACCTCTGACTCACCGGCAGATGCATTCTTATGCGAATGCGAAACGATCGAAAGTATTATTCTTTGCTCTTAAATCGGAGATAAGGCGATTTCGTCTGGTCTCTCGTCCGGTCTCTCTCTTCCTCTGTCTTATGCTTCAACACATACACGCGCTACATTCTTGTACCGTCCAGCGTCTTCGTCCATTAAAATTTCAGGCTGGAGGATGTAATTTGGGTGAGGAAAGCAGACGGATGGTAATTTCTCTCTCCACCACTGCTTGGCATCAAATTCACTCGGACGTCCTCGTGTTTTAGCAAGCAACGACTTAAGAGACAGAGAAAAAGACCAAGAGAGAGAGATTAGCGTAAAGATATATGCGTAAGCGCGCGTAGACGTTTCGCCCACACTCGTGCCACTTTTTCTCGAGGAAACTTAGAAAATTGCTAACGCGCGAAAAATGCGACGAGGAGCAGCACATTGTCATGCCGTAGCATCGCGTCGAGAGAGTCGAGAACGTGGCTGGAGAATCTAGCCGAGAGAATCGAGGAAAAATTCCGCGCATCAATAAGCGCGAGCGCGATATAATAACGCGATCGTTAGGCGATCGTGCCGATCGTAATAACAACGGCACGAGCGCTACGACGCATTTCGAACGGCAACCTGGAATTATTTTTTTCGCGAGACGAACGAGCGTCTTATAAATTAGAGACCCCCGTTACGAATCTGTATGTATGCGCACTCGCCATCTTGTTCGCGGATAAAGAGATAAACGCGTTAGTCGAGTAGATTTGATAAAAATTCAATGAATATTTTACTCTAGTAAGAATATTTACCATTTTCTTTCCGATCTTTATTATTCATGTATCCGTGCGAATATTTGCCATTTTGAGCGGTACTGGCGCTCCTACAGAGGATATCATAAGTAGATCGATAAAGATCAAGGCGCACACTGGATAAAAGCATTGCGTTAGATTACTTTATAATACGTACGATTGCTAAAGTGCCATTTATGTTGTCGCCCGAATGATAATTGCTATCGTAAGAGCTACGATTACGATAGATACGTACGATAATTCATTATTACGGGTTCTCGTCTCTCTCTCCCTGCTTTTAATATCGGGCTAAAGGCGCGTGCCATTTTCCAATGATATAAAAAACAAATCGTACGCGTTATATTCCTAATCGCGCGAATTACAAGGCTCGCGGCTAATCTCTTAACGAGGCTCCGATTATTAGCGTCTATCGATTACGTACACTTTTCTCGCGTTTCCGCGTCTTTTTTTTCCCCCCTTTTTTTTCTGCTACATAAATTCCTTGAAACCACTTTTTTTTCATCGTATCGTCGATTCTCTTTCTCGATTAATTTACGTTCTCGTTTTAACTTCTTATAGAAACTGGTCTCGAATGAATCAATTTTACGCGAGTATCGTTGAAATTATTAGCTAGTAATTAATAAAGTACAACGATCTCGTGTCAGTTTGCGATCGTCCTTTTATCGGTAAATCTATGCTGGCTCGAGCTCGTAGATTGTCTTGTACGGGGGAATACCCGTAGCGCTCTCCGGAGCGCGCGAATCGCGTAGAATCCGTCTTAAATTCGAAGCGGTGCGCTTCGTCGAAGGAGAGGAGGCAACGATCTCGACTTTCACAAGATGGTTTGTTTCACTGGCGTAGGGAAAACGTTCCTGCGTGACGTGGGATCCTCCGTTCTATCTCTTTTCCCTCCTCTCATTAATTCTCTCTCTCTCTTTCCTCATTCTTTTACTCATTTTCTGTATCTCTTCCGTCTTTCTCGAATTTTTCTCACAAATTTCTCTTCTCTATCTTTCGCTCATTCTCTCTCCCCTCCTCGATCATTCTTTTTCTTCTCTCTCTCCCACGGACACGTGCTCGTGTTTATGAGCCTCTTTCCCCCTCATCGGAGGCTCGCGCAAGAGGAAAGAAACGAGCAGCGGGCAGTGTACCAGCGATACAGCAGCAATAGCAGTACCACCAGGAGCAGCAACAGCAGCAGCAACAGACACGCTTGACCGGCCTCCTTCTGCCCCTCTTTTCCTCTTTCCTTCTCTTTTCTCCTCGTCCTCCTCTTTTGCGCTGCGCTCCAGCGAGCCGCGCACTCCGCTCCACGCTCCACCTTCCACGAGGATCGTTTTATTTCGCGCGGATCGTGTTCGTGCGCGTTGCTCATTTGCGCAAGTACTTATACTCGCACGCATAAATGTATGTTGGTATACTCGTATACGTATGTATGTATATGTACACGTTAGAGTAAGCTACTCTGCTTCTGCGTGTAGAAAAAAAAAAAAAAAACGATCCTCAACTGCTTGCGCAAAAGGCTTGGCTCGCTACGGGCTCTTCGCGCGAGCGCGAGCATGCTGCACGTGCACGCCCGCGCCAAAACACCTGCGAGAGAACGATCGTGGAAGATTTAAATGAAACCCTCTCGGTATTCACCGCGTATCTCGACGCGTGGCGATGCTTTCTTCGCGATTTCTCGTAACTTGTTTTTATTTTTCTTAGTAATCTTTTTTTGGGGGATGTTTTTTTCTTTCTCTTTTTAAGAGATAATTTTATTTATAAATGTATTATTCATAGTAGCTGCGAACGAGTTATCGTATCGTAGTACTATTACTTCTAATTTTAAGTCGTTTATTAATTTAAGTGACGCGAGAAAATTATGGTACCATAGTAATTGCCGTATCACGAATTTGTAATCTAGAATAGCGTGTTGTTTTATCGGAATTCGCGGGAGTTTTTTGCTTGTTAATAGGCTCGCCTCGACGCGGCAAAAAGTTTCTGCGCGAGCGATTAAAATACCGTCGAGGAACGATGCTCCGTACGTCGATGATGAATTCAACACGTTCGCCTAGCATCGTGTCACTCGTAAGAACCAACGGGGAACATTCTGATTCCGATAAAAATATCTATGTCTCTTGGCTATTTATATTTTGTAAGATGTAACATTGAAAAAATGCAATACCGTGGCCCGGTCGTCGTGACGGTGCTACGAAAAGAGCGAAAGTCTGTTTTATTTCTTCCTCGGAATTTAGAAACTGTATCGTACTATTAAAAAAAGGAGAAGAAAGAAAATGTTAAAGAAGGCGATAAAAATGGACGCGTTAACGCGTTTCTTGGCCAAATCTTTCTCTCTTACTCGTTTTTTTACGTTTTCCTTCTTTTTTTTTCTTTTATTACCGGACAAAGCCTAAACAAATGTCTCGAGGAGAAAAATACAAAAGCGACGATAAAAATTAAGGATATTTCAACGTCGAAACAATTTTTCTTCAAACTAACTTTGTTCGATCTGTGGATTTCAGAACGGAAGAAGATCCAAGGAGAGACTTAATCTTCTCGAAATAAGAAAAGGAAAGAAATCGCAAAAATGGAGCTGGGATCGCTCTCCTCTTCGACACCATTGGCACTGGCTTTGGCCCTGGCCTTCCTTTCAACGGCGCGTCGTTGCGACGCATCGGAAAGTATCATAGGTGCGCATAGGTGCGCTTCAGATATACCTCCTTCGAATTTAAGATCGAAAATTACGTTCGTGCAACCTCCCTCTCTCTCTCTCTCTCTCTCTCTCGTTGATCGCGGGTTGCTGCGCTCGCGCGTTCACGCGCGTCACGCTCCATTTGTGACTTTTAAACGTTCTATTCTTGGACTATCTCCATTATCTCTCGGTCTATTTGCGCCAAGTCGAGTCGAATCGCGGACCGGCGATGATTCGAGAGAGAGAGAGAGAGAAAGCTCATCGCGCGCTTTGTTTCGGCGAACTCGCGGTACCCATGACGAATCCTTCGAATTTATCTTTATCTATCTTTCTCTTTCTCTCACTCTCGCGATCGTAAAGACCACCAGCAATCGGTATTCGTGTCTTCTTCTTCTTCTTCCTCCACCGACGCGAAAGTAAAAGTAACTTTATGGCCGGCAAGCCGGCGCGGCGGTTCCGCGAACGGCGCACGGGAAATGGCAAAAGCCAGCAGCAACGACAAAGTCGAGGCTCCGCGCGCGTATCCCGCGTAAACTTCGATTTACGACGTAACCTCGTACACCAAAGACTATTTCTAGAGAGTCTACGCGCCTCCGGAGCTTCCTGAGAAACCACCACCTCTTCCTTCCACCGTTGTGTAAGCGCGAAACCGAAGATACGCTTTCGAACCCGGGTACCCGAGAAATTTACATTAGCGAAGTTCGAAGTTCGTGTCATCGGTGCGTTTCTTACCAACTGCTCTCAGAGTCTTAAAGCAACTGTGGGAAGAGAGCTAAGATTGCAATAATGTATTTAAAAAATATTTATTTTAATAATAAGAACGCTAGTGTTGTAAAAAAAAAAGAGAAGGAAAGACGAGGCATCAGGTAGAAGCGAAGGAGAACGTAAACGGTCGCGAACGCCAACGCTGCGTCCTTTCTCGCACGCATTCCTGCGCACTTTTTTCAAACATAAAAAGAAGGAAGAAAGAAAAAAAGGAGAAACGTCTAAATCACTCGCGTGACTTATCACTTTTTGTTGATTTTTTTGGGGGAGAAACTACGATCGATCGAAATTCAAAAGGTTCGCGGGGGCGGCCATTATCGGCGCGACGCACGCGGGCCGGGAAATTTCAAATGAAAGTCGACGCGAAGTCTCCGAGAGCAGTTGAGTTCAATTCTTTACATTTTGTTGCTTTTTTTCTTTCTTCTCTTCTCGATATCGAGTCGAATGCTCTCCCGATCTTGTAGGAGCCCGGGAAGTTAGAATTTTAAAGAGAGATTGCTGCTTCAAGTGTGCAGGAATACGTGCGCGCGAGGGAACCGAGAGGAACGTGACGATGGCTTCGCAAGAGCTGCCGGCCGGTGGTACGTGAAAATGCGCTGGGAATCGACTGCGAGTTCGAGAGTTAAGAGAGTTCGAGAATGATACGAAAGAAACATTTCTCCTCCGTTTCGGAAAGCTTGATCGGCTAGCCGGCACGTAAGTAAACATTCGTATTGCGATTATTTCTTCAACATCGAGAATGTTGGCAATTTTTTTATCTATTTTCCTGTCTTTTGTTTTTTAATTTCTCTCTCTTCTTTCGTTAATCATATCGGAAAATTCATTCGTGTTTCGTTCGCGATCGTCGTATCAAATTCGATGTCGTGTATATTAACGAATCCTCGAACGTTGTATGTATCTATCTACGAGGCACGTACGAGACGACGGTACGGAAGAGAACGAGGAAGCATCCAGTATGCGAAGGCCGATCTTCGGAATGCTTTCGATCGCTCGACGCTTGATATGTCGCAAGGATCTTTACGATGAATCGATTACATACGCGATTACTTCCTCCACCTTTTGCTTCGATCTATAACATATGACATACGGTTGCTTTTCTTCACGCAGGAAGTAGGGAGACGTGCGATATCGAGGGGGAGGACTTCACCGTCGATAAGATCCCAAATACGAGGTGTTTCAACTGCATTTGCAAGGTAAAAATTAAAACAAAATCAAATACGATCTCACATTGGAATCATATAAAATGATTATTTAATTATGGTCTTTTTTTTATCACGTTGAATGCCATGGAGGTCGACCGGCACTCGACTTGTCATAGTATATTGGAAATATTTATTAGTATTGTTTAGCAATATTTAAAAGATTTATCATAAAAAGTGTCAAGATATAATAGTAAATCGTATAGACCCACGAGGTTATTAAAAATTGGTTCAACACTCGACGTGTTAACCCTAGATCATTAAACTTAAACGAGTAGTATTTTGTCGCTAATCTATTTTTCTACGCTATTTTTCTTATATCACCTCTATTTATTACAAACAAAGTATCAAAACTTAAAAGATATATTATTAATTATTAATTAAGGAATAGAAAAGAAATGAAAAAGCTATTTGACGATTGTTTAGTGATCTAGGGTTAATGGGAGGTTACTCCCTTACCGAGCATCCAATTACAGTGGAGAGTTTCGCGACGACGAGACGGATAAGGCGTCTCGGTATAGCACGTAGCCCGTTTTCATAGTCCAATTCGCAGATTACATCGTTATCTCGTTCGCGTATGAAACCGTAGGTTTTTCACGCGGGCAGAAAGGAAGGCGGGCACGCGCCCGCGCGCGAGAGAGATCCATGCGCCGACGGAGTGCTTAAAGAGGTTAAAGAAGTTGGCCTGCTTCGGGAGGTCAGAGCAAAGAATTTCCACTTGGACCACCCGGTCCGATAGATTTTACGCTCTCGATCTTACGAAGGATGAGAACGCGCGCGAGACTCGATGCAGACGCCAACCGGCCGCGCTCCTACTTATCTCCTCTTTTCGTTCATTGACTCGTCGATCTGCGTCTCTACTTCCAGCTAATGTTTCTACATTCCCTAAAAAATATTTTTATCTTCAAAGTTATTGTTCGTTTGTTATCTTCTTGTAAGGTACGCGTCTAAAACGTTAAAGAAATATTTTTCTTCGACTTTTCGACCTTTTTTTTTATCGGTTTTCTACGGAACATTCATTGACAGAGCTAGAGTTTTTCTCAAAATATGGCCACCTCGTTTATTTTCCCATTCTTTTTGCTTGTTTATAGAACGGGTTCGTGGAGTGCCTGAAGCAGCAATGTCCAAGCATCGAAGGTTGCTACACCCTGCTGGAGCCTCGCAACGACGAGTGCTGCCACAGGTGCAAAGGTACGTGCGCTAATCGAGCTAATCGAGCTAATTGGCGAGGGCAAGTTAGCGACACTGTCCCGAGTTCTTTTTCCTTTCCCTTTTTTTTTATTTGGAGGAAAAGAGGAGAAGGAGACGAGGAGTGGGAAGCATTGTTTCAAGGCACAAAGGCGCTTCTGTTCGTCGACACCGCGATAAACCCGAGGAACTGTTTACGCTAAGACCTGCTGACAGATGCTCCGTCCTCTTATCAATCCCTATTAATTATGTTAATTGTGACGTAAGTCCCGTTCTCGAGTCGAGCGCCGTTAGTCGATGACAAAACTCAGGATGCCCTGGAAAAATACCCACTCTCGTTCGTTCCTTCCGTCTCGAAGTTTTATTGAATTTTTTTTCCTCTTTTTTTCACGATCGAAACGATTACAGGCTGTGTTCGAAACGGAGTTTATCACGAGTCCGAGACAGAGTGGACCGAAGGAAATGACCCGTGCCGGATCTTCACTTGCAAAGCTGGGGTTATCACTGAATCTAGGCTACGATGTTACACGCCTTGCTCGAAACCCATCCCTGCTGCGCCTGGACAATGTTGTCCCGTTTGTCCAGGTATGATATACTCGTACCGTCACGAGTAAATATCGTTTGTTCGATGTACTGCCAACAAATCATTTCCTTTTCCTTAGGTTGTTCGGTGAACGGTCAGAAAGTAACAGCGGAAAGATCAGTCACCACAACCGAGGATCCCTGCGTGACTTGTAGATGCAACATGGGTCAACTCATATGCGCTAAACAAGCTTGCCCAGTCCTTCATTGCCCTGCTTCTAGAATCGTTCATGATTCTGGAGACTGTTGTCCACACTGCAAAGGTTGGAATGGAGATAATTGTAAAACATAATTTGTTGACGTAGTCCTCGATTATTATATTTGTGAATATTCGTTATAAACAGGTAGTGGAAGGTTCCTATCACCACCAAAAGGTGCATGCATGTTGGGTACAGCCGTTCACAATTCCGGCTCTCAATTCTACGTGGACGAGTGTACCCGTTGCATTTGCGCCAATTCAGTAATATCGTGCATCAAGGAAACTTGTCCGGTATTGGAATGCACCAGCGAGCATCAGATTACACTACCGGGTCGCTGCTGTCCGCAGTGTACCTTGGTCGAAGACTTTGGTGGTTCTTGCACGTACGGCGGGAGAACTTATGGGGCGAGTATTGTATTTTTTAAAATTCTTTCAATCCGAGATACGTTTTTGAAAGAATATATTTCTTCGTTTTCCATGCAATCGGGTTTAAATGTTCTTTTTTGACCTAGGCAGGATGGCGAAACTTGGAAGCTTGATTCCTGCAAGGCATGCGCTTGCATGCAGGGTAATGTACGATGCGCTATGCCGATGTGTCCACCATTGAATCTACCATGTCCACCGAATTCAAGATTGGAGCATCCGGAAGGCCAGTGTTGTCCCCGTTGCGTAGAAAGTGAGTTTGTTTAAAATGTATTCATTCGTTTGCAACTACGTCGAAGAAGCGTATACCGTCCTAGATTTGTCTTGAATATATCCATTTTACCTCGCTATGTACCGAAGAAAATCATTAAACGAGCCTACAGTAGAAGTAACCATTTTCCAGGTGATGGAGTGTGTACAGTGTTCGGTGACCCCCATTACCGCACCTTCGACGGCAAATTCTTCAGCTTCAAAGGCGCATGCAAGTATCAGCTGGCTAGCGACTGCGTCGGGCACACGTTTAGCATACGCGTGACGAATGACGCTGGCTCTACAAGATCTTCGGCATGGACGAAAACGATAGCCATGAAGGTAGACAGATCTTACGCAAGCGTGCACGTCCCCGTTAGCGTGCAAGCCATTCATTTATCCTCCTTTATCTACAAATCCGTCTTCTGCTTCAGATCGGCGATTTGAAGGTGAATCTGGGTCAGAAGATGAAGGTAAAAGTGAACGGTAAGAAGGTCGACGTGCCGTACAGCGTACCGAACAAGCTCGACGTCAACAGAACAGCCGATAGCATAGTCGTAAACACTCAGATCGGTATCAAGGTGCTCTGGGATGGCATCAGTTTCCTGGAGATCTCAGCGTCGACGTCGTACAGAGGTAGATTATGCGGTCTCTGTGGGAACTTCAATTCTCTACCGAAAGATGATTTCACAACGCGACGTGGTAGGGTCCTGCAAGATCCGCAACCGTTCGGCCAATCCTGGGCCGTGGGTGCCAAGAAGATGTGCGCTCGCACTCGTACCGGCAACCCTGATAGGGAGAGACGTTGTAGAGGGAGGAAGGATCACCGGTAAAGATCAGCTTGAACGATAAGTTTATAAGAGAACTGTTTGGTAACTAGTACCGAGACTAAGCCAGTTACGTTCTTCTTACAGGTTATGCAATCGCCTGAGGTCGCAGATCTTTGATCCCTGCCACAAGAAAGTCAATCCAACGATGTACTATAAAGCATGTCTTCAGGACATGTGCGAGTGCCCGAACGAGCACTGCTATTGCGAGTCTTTCATGGCGTACGTTCACGAGTGCAAACGATTGGGAATTCAGTTGCCGCACTGGAGGAAATCGACGAGATGTCGAACCGTTTGGGATCAGCCGAACGATCCCATGCTTTTGGGCAAGCGCTCGCATTAGCGTTATTTTCGTTATCGTGGGAGAGGATGATGAACGATCACGTGTATATTTTCTTTTTCTTTTCCCGAGCATTTAGAGAGACTCGTCGCGTGTCGAACGTGCACGCGTTCCAAACCCGTGCGTTCCTGTATCTCACATCCGTATCACTTTGTATGTACACAAACACACACACATACACACTCATACATACACATATTCTCTCTTTCTCTCTCTCTCTCTTCCTTTCTTTCTTTTTTGTCAGTTAACTCTTTACAGTGCTATACCTAATTCGTCTACAAGCACCGCAATCTGTAACGATTATGTGCTCGAACGACGAAAATCTACTAGTCAGCATTTTACGTCGATACGCATTGATGACGAACGAGCTACACCTCTTTCTTATCGAATCATCAATGATATTTTAAGAATTCCTTGCTACAGGAAGAAAATACTCGAATTCGGCAGAGGTACCACTTGACTGCGTCTATCCATGACACCTCGAATAATCTCAATAGAGGCTGTAGGAAAATCTCCTTTGAATTTTAAGTTCGAGAAAATCTCCGACGGATAATTTAGGCGAACGGAAGGAAGGCAATGCGACGACGGGATTCATTTCTAGCGGCAATTTTATTTTTTAATGTTACAGAGCACCGTGCAGTATTTCGGCCGATGAGCAGGCTCGCGGCATAGCATGTACATACACACATACGTACAACATCCCCAGTGTAATAACATTCGAACGCGCATCGAACGATCTTTCATTATTTAGAATTTAAGGCGATTCTTCCTCTTTTTCCGCTCTTTCCTACTCATTCGATGCTGAGTATACTTTTTTTTATACTTTATCTACGTAGCCGATAACAACGCTGACTTACTTTAGTTTAGTACGTACGTATCGCAAATTGTGTATATACGCTGCAAAAGATATGACTTTTATTATTAAGCGAGCGATCTTCTCGCCTCGACCTTTTCTCTCTTCCTTTTTTTCATCTCTCTCTTTTTCTCTCGTACTCCATCCTCATCGTTTCTTGCTTTAAATACGCTAAACTTTCTTCTACTTAATCGATTTATCCAAAATGTACATAGAGAAGGTATGATGTAGTAATAGACAACGTTGCAAAGATGAAAAATGAATATATTTTATTTCTTTGTACTTTATGATCCTAAATCCTGCCTAGTTTTTTTTTTGTAACATTGTAATATATAATTGCAAAGGTCAATTTACACGTGTAGCCTATTGTCGGGGGCACTTTACCAATGTTGTTCATCATTTCATCAAGTGACACTAATAAATAAAAAAAATTGAATAGTAAAAACAGCTAGTAAAAATATTAATTAATGAAAAGTAAATAGTTTGGTAAAGTAGAATTTACTGTATAAGCACAGACGAGGTATAAGGATAGACCTATCATCTTATGGGACTTCGTGTCCCATGTACTGAAATACCGATCGTGCAAAACAACAGACGTTTTTTACGCCCTCTACCATATGGAGCGGTGAATTTAGGAATCATATTCGACCCAATAATCGAAGTTGGTAACATCAATAGATCTGTTGCAATAAATGACGAGAATCTCATCCCCCCTTGAAAATAATCCACACTTCGACACTTAAAATATTAATTTCTCATCATTGCGTAACGATATCGAAAAATGGACAACGGAACATTATTCTGCATGCTTTCTTCTTTCTAAATCTTGATGCATACATCAGGATTTTTGTAAAAAATCGATGCATCTTGAATTTGCCCGATCAAATACTCGTTCGAAAGAGAAAAGTCTCCTCTTTACGAATATGCAAGTCGCGTTTCGATGGGATGGCTGGTTGGAAAGATACAGCAGTTTTAAGCTTGAAAAAGACCCATACTCCGACACTTAAAAGATTAATTTCTCATCATTGCTTAAAGATATCGAAAAACAGACAACGGAACATTATTCTGCATGCTTTTATCTTTAAAATGAGCCATTAAACACTGAAATCGGCGTTGGTGACCATTTTGGCAAAAATCATGATGCATAGGTCAGGATTTTTGTCAAAAATCGAAGTATCTCGAATTAACCCGATCAAATACTTGTTCGAAAGGGGAAAGTCTCTTCTTTACGAATATGCAAGTCGCGTTTCGATAGGATGACTGGCTAAAAAGTTACAGCAGTTTTAAGCTTCAAAACGACCCATACTCCGACACTTAAAAAATTAATTTCTCATCATTGCTTAACGATATCGAAAAACGGACAACGGAACATTATTCTGCATGCTTTCTTCTTTAAAATGAGCCATTAAACATTGAAATCGGCGGTGGTGACCATTTTGGCAAAAATCATGATGCATACATCAGGATTTTTGTTAAAAATCGATCGCTATCTGCAATGAAGCTACCGCGAAAAACGATTTTCTTTTTAATTCCTACCGATTCGGTAGCGCTGTTGCCTTTTTCCATTCTAAACCGATATTATTCTAAACCGAATGGGGCTTACCGACATCTCCTTCCTTTACCGACAATGACATTTTTTACCGACATCTCCTTCCTTTACCGGCAATGACATTTTTTACCGACACACATTTTTGGGATCGACCCTTTGGAAATTTTAGTCTAGACCCCCCAATCTTCGGCCGAATGGCATGATCGATGGCTCGTTCGAAAGGGGAAAGTCCAGAAAACACCATGGTATGGCGGCTTTTTCCGTATCATCTCAGCATCATCGTTGTTATAGCTTCCGAAAGTTTGTAAGCTTACCCTGCTCGTTCTATATGTCATCGCCATACCATGCAGGTATCTTCTTGTAGGTTGAACTTCTAGCTATCTAACGCACTATTAACCATTAGAATCGGCCGAGAATTCATGGAGCTAGAAGAGTTTAAGCACCGACGAGGTACTGTTAAAGACTGCCAGCCCCCGTGTAAACTGGCGAGCCAGCAAGTGGGCCCGGTGGGCCTGGGCTCCGTCGGTAAACACATTTAATATCTCTTATATTATCGATTATATAACCGCTTCAAGTGTGTAATCATATTATTTTGCTTTAGAACTTATTAAACCTACAATACTGCACCATTTACTCACGTTACAGACGAGATTTACTGAAATTCAGTTTATGTTTCTTACTTTAACCGCAATATATTCTAGAGGGCGTCACGAAAACGGATAATTTTTCTGGCTCGCGAAGTCCCATAAGGCTGGCAGTCTTTAGCAGTATCTCGTCGGTGGTTTAAGTGAGCACCAAAAATTCACATTGTTCACTTTCCTTTTTTCAACTTTAGACGCTTATATCTCCTCAAGTTATTTCTATAGCCAAATGATAGTTACACTTAATTGTAGCTTGAAGTCTTAGCTTTGGAACGAGCCGTAGAACGTGCAGATCGGCCAAAAATTGCACGCGATAGAAGAGTTCGCGCGGTCGAAGTCGAAATCTCGATGTCGAAATCTCATCTCACTCAGTGATGAGCAAATTGATCGCAATTTGTTGAGCCCATAAAAGATCCCGTTTAATAACTTTTTTTTAATAATTGATACCGTTAGAGTAATTTTATAATCTTGATGAGCAAATTGCGAGCAATTTTTTGAGATATAATTCATTAAGATTGGTTCAAGTCCGGGGCTAACTTTACTCACCTGCTACGTAGCCCCAAAACCGTGGGACAAAAATTTACATTGCATGATACGTCTATCCTATACCTCGTCGTGTCGTAGAGCTTTCATTTTATGCCACTAGATGTCACGATGAAACAGTCTAATGCAATATGGCGTTAGACGTCAACTTCTTTTAGATTTGGCAGACGGCAAGATGGCGGGCGCCATAGTACGTTGTTTTCTGATTCCAAAGAGGCATTTAGGTGATTATTCTCTTTTGTTTCAATTTTCTACTAAAAAGAACTATTGAAAATTGATATGTGTGGTATATTCTCTGAATTGTATGTTGCATCGTGAAAGTAGTCGGCGGAATAACCGTTCTACGCATTAAGTTCTTTCCGTGGAGACAAGGTTATGTAATTAAACAATTTTAATCACTTTATAGGTCTCTTTGGAGCGACATTAAGCAGTCAGCAGCAGAGAACATTTGCCGATGCTGCTCCCGAGGGAAAAGTAAGCTAACAGTTATAATAATTAACCGTATGGAAGTTTTGACGTCAGTGTTCGGTGATGAACATTTCGAAGAATTCTTTTTTTGACAGAAATTCGGAAGTCCCTTGGCAGATGAAGACCGTATTTTCACTAATTTATATGGCAGACACGATTGGAGGTTGAAGGGTGCAATGAAGAGAGGCGATTGGTACAAAACAAAAGAAATCTTAGATAAGGGAGCAGACTGGATCATCAATGAGATCAAGGTTTCAGGATTACGAGGTAGAGGGGGTGCTGGTTTCCCTTCTGGTATGAAATGGTCCTTCATGAACAAACCATCCGATGGAAGGCCAAAATATTTAGTAGTTAACGGAGATGAAGGAGAGCCAGGAACTTGTAAAGATCGTGAAATTCTCAGACACGACCCGCACAAGCTTGTAGAAGGCTGCTTAATTGCTGGCCGTGCTATGGGTGCTTGCGCAGCATATATCTACATTCGTGGCGAATTCTACAATGAAGCTTCGAATATGCAAGTTGCTATTGCAGAAGCCTATCAAGCAGGTTTAATTGGCAAGAATTCTTGTGGTTCTGGTTATGATTTCGACATTTATGTACAACGTGGAGCTGGAGCATACATTTGTGGAGAAGAAACTGCTCTCATTGAGTCCATAGAAGGAAAGCAGGGCAAACCTAGACTAAAGCCACCTTTCCCAGCTGATGTCGGTTTATTCGGGTGCCCAACCACGGTTACAAACGTTGAAACAGTAGCTGTAGCACCAGTATGTTTTATAAATTTGCTAATTTCTCAAATTATTTATGTTGTCTTTACTTTGAAAACTTTTACTTTGTAGACAATATGCAGAAGAGGTGGGACCTGGTTTGCATCCTTTGGAAGAATACGTAACCATGGTACCAAACTTTTTAATATCTCTGGTCATGTAAACAACCCATGCACAGTAGAAGAAGAGATGTCCATTCCTTTGAAGGAATTGATTGAAAGGCATGCAGGAGGTGTAATTGGTGGATGGGATAATTTACTAGGCGTAATACCTGGAGGATCCTCGACTCCAGTCATTCCAAAAAGGTAAGAACTCTTTTCAGCGCGAACTAAAAAACTCCTACAACTAATTTTCTCAAATTATAGCGCTTGCGATACCGTGCTGTTGGACTTTGACGATCTGATTCGAGTACAGAGTTCCTTTGGAACAGCTGCGGTAATTGTAATGAATAAGCAAACCGACATTATCAAAGCTATAACTCGTCTAATTAGTTTTTACAAACACGAATCCTGTGGTCAATGTACTCCTTGTCGCGAGGGCATCAGTTGGATGTACAAAATCTTACAAAGGTTAGCAAGACACAATTATTTACATATACGTAATACAATGACATTAGTATAAACCCTATTATACAATTCAGGTTCGGCCAAGGAAATGCCGATGTGAGCGAGATAGATATGCTTTGGGAATTAACGAAGCAAATCGAGTTGCACACGATCTGCGCTTTAGCCGATGGTGCGGCGTGGCCCGTGCAAGGACTCATCAGACACTTTAGACCAGAAATCGAAGCTCGCTTGCAACAAACTAAACAAGCTGTGTGTAATTAACGCGAGGTAGCGTATAAGCAAAACAAATCATTACTCCTATAGAGACAAAGAGTTCCTTGTATAAGGTGGGTGAAGAAGATTCAAAAACAACCGTGTGAAAAGAAAGTTGTAGTAAACAGAGAAAAGCTGCAAGTGAACTGTATGATTTTGTATTTATTTCCAGTGTACATAAAATGAAGATAGCCGCGATAGTTCGAAGTTTCTTATGTAAGAATCAACCTGATCCTCGTTAGTGTCAGAAAAAGGGGATCGGGTGTCAATAAAAAAAACCCAAAAAGTTCGACTTACCTGTGTTCCTGCAATTCTCGCCATTTAATTATTAAAAGGCAGGCAGCTGAAATAAAGGTCCAGCATAATTTTCTATATATCGAACGATATCTTTTTTGCATTTATTCGTTCATTATACAAGAAAATTCACTAACTCTAACGTTCCGCCGACTACGGTACAGGTAAATAATGATGCCGCCTTTCGATGCGGTACGATGTGCGTATACAATATATACAGATGTATTGTATACATACATTGCATACATATATAAAAGCGCATATTCATATCGGCGTCTTTTTTTATCTTCTGTGCCGTTAAATCGGGACTGTCTTTTTGCGGTTTTAATATTATCAATTACTTAAATAGATTTAAGCTATCGTTAGATTCAGGTAGCTCGCCTTTATAACAAGCCGCACCTGTGAGTTAGTAAGCGCACACACTGTCTTTTATGATAGGTCCGTTGTTATTACGTTATCATCCTTCATATCGTATGTTCCCTCTTTCTTTTTTGTTTTTACTTTGTCTCTTTCTTCGTTCTAGAAGATTTATCGATTACAGCCTGTCTGGTAGAGGGTCCAGTAGAACCCGGTACTGGATCAAAGGACTCCTTTTCTTCGTCTTTACCCTTTGATCCAGAACTCGTACGCTCTAGTCGTATTCTAAAGCCTAAGTACCACGTTTACTCGATAATGAAACGAACGCGACTCGTAATAAAATAATTATAGCACGGTTACTCACGCGTTTTTTTTTTTTTTCATTCTCACACGCTTTTTTTCTCTCTTTTTCTCTATTTTTTCTCTGTGTATGTGTATATATATTTATATGTATATATATATACTCGATTGTACTTGTTGCAAAAAATCTGTGTGTCTGTGTTGTACGAAACGACGACCGTATCGACGCGAGTCGCGAGTCATCGCAGAAGGTACATGTACACGATATGATTAAAAGCTCGCCGATGCTTGCTCTTTGGCATGATCACGTTTATTGTTCGAGACCCCCCTATATCGCTGGAGCTGCGCCATTTATTTAGTTTTCCTGTATATATCTGCCATAAAAATAGATGTGTATTCTATCGCAGTTACCTCTACGTTTCTCAGCTCCCCTGCGAAAGTGCGACTCGAGCAGCAACCGAAGGTACACAGACGATCACGATCGAAAGCGTGGAGTCGCGCGATGAGTACGGGCCAGATGTGGATTTCGTAATTTATTCTCTCTTATTAGAGTATACCGAAATGAGATTTATGGAATAACAAACTTTTCTCGGCCGAGGAAGGACTCCCCGCGTAGCCAAGAACAACAGTACCCTGGGTTTGACTATTTCGATCTGCGTCTATGTCGGACAAGATGGCGGACCTGATTCACAAAATGTCCGATAGAAATTATAAAATGGCAGCTCCTGCCGGATCATTTATTCTTTGTTCGCGACAGGAAGTACTCGTAGAAAATGGTAATTATAATTGTGCGTTTTTCGAATATGGATTTGGTTGCCACGTGAATATGTTCTTTTTTTTTTTTAAATACAGAATTGTATTATTGCACGACCCACGATTTAAATCTTGACCGAATTGTCATCCAGATAGGCTCTTTCACTCTCATTCTCACTTTATCTTTCTTTCTCTCGAGCGCAACATGTAGAACGCGTTAAAGGGGGATTTTCTATGTACCAAAAATTATTCAGAGAATAACGAGACTATTCTACATAAACGCAATGAACGCGCTTCGCGTAACACGACCCCATCAGCTCTCGACGGTTCGTCATACGATTGTCTCAAATTACTTTGATCATTTCTAGAGTATATAAAGTTCGATGTGATTTGTGTAAAATTTTTGTTGTGCTCACGAAAAAATGCGTTACGATATAAGCGTCAAGTAAAAAATGTAACTTTTTTTTTTCCCGTTGATGTTCGACAAGCGTGTTGCAACTACTCGAAGAGAAGAAACAGCGAAGGCGCGTTTATAAATGTCTCTTACTTTTTTTTTCTTGGACCGTCGAGGAACGAAAACATTTCGAGCGTGTCAAGTCTCGTTACTTTCCGGATAAAGTCACGTACAATAGTCACGATCGCTCGTTCGCGGATGGAAGGCACGGGGTAAGGATATCAAAAAAATTGTTGAAGGGTCACGATGATCGTTCGCGATGATCGTTCATCGGGAATTATTGGTCGATATCGCGCTTTACGCATAGCCCTTTCATCATAAACTATCGATCATCGCCCGTCCAGTCACTGGCTGCCCACGCAGGAAGTGGCGTCTCGTATTCCCAGCCTGGTCCACAGTAACGCCACGCGTGAAGGTACATCACGAGATCCGACGGTTTCGGGTCTCTGTACTTGACTTTGCACTCATAGCAATGGGGGTCTACGGTGACCTTATCGTTGGCAAAGCTGTCAAAAAAGAGAGAACAGGATTATAGAAGATATTTAAGATACGTGAAACGTACCATTTCACCAAATGGCACTTATCGCTATACATAATATGTAAAAGAGACTTGTACCTTTGATCAGGTGGCTCGGAACCCGTCTGCGTTCCAACGGTAACTTTGAGCGACTTAAGTTCTTGCTGTGGTCGTTCCTCCTCCGACAGTGTAGCCGTCGAAGAAGCTTCCTCCGGCGATGATCCAGCATTCTTTTCGTTGTTAGCCAGGTCGCGTTCGTCCATGTCGAGTTTCGGCTTAAAGAGACTCATCTCGGAGTCTCCGTCCATGCCAAGCCAATTTTCGGCATTGTGGATGCTGATAAGATCCCTGACTAACTCCTCATCGGTTTTGCCTATATTACCACCTTTTCCTTTATGAGGTCCGAAAACAACGTGATTATACAGAGGATCGTTCACCACGGGATAACCCAAATATTGCAAGTGAACCCGTATTTGATGCATTCTCCCAGTCTGAGGCTTACATAGCACCACCGAAGACTTGCCGTTGTAGCTCAACCTCTTGAAACGCGTGACACAATCCTTCCCCTTTTCGGAAACCTTGCAAACACCTATCTTGTAGGATACGACCTCGATGGGCTCCGAACAAACGACTTCTTCCTCCGGAAATTCTCCTTCGACCCGACACACATATTGCTTGTGTACCTACATAACGAAAAGATAGGTCAGGCTATTCATCTGGGATCGAGCAAGGATGGGAACAATGCTAGATTTTTGGACATTGTTTCTTCGTACGATTGTCTAAGATTTTAGTCTTCAAATTGGTTCGAAAGGAAGATATCTAAGTGCATGCTTATCGTCCAATTGACATGGAAATCGAAATTATCAGGTCAACTACACACCTGCCGGTTTCGTATCTGATGCTCCATTTGTCTCGCCTTCTTGGGTGTCCTCCCAAAGAGCAGTATACCACTGGTCAATCTGTCCAGCCTATGGATAGTCCTGAGATTCTTCAGGTTATACTCTTTGGCCAGAATGAAGACGACGGTGTTGTGTCGATAACGTCCACACGGATGGACCTGTACCACGGATCCAGGGGTTCGTGTGAGAACATAGAATGTACGGGAGGAGAGAAGGAACTTTGTCGAAGGACCCAACGACCCCATTTTTCCTGGCTATTCGGGGAAAAAGCAATCGCCTCGACAAAGGCCGCTCGATTCGCGCTTCAACGTATATACACGTGAATCCAACCCCACGACAATGCACCTGCACCCGCACCTGTACCGTGTCACGGGGGAGTATGTGCTGTCCTCTCGAACGAAAACAAATGGTACCCGCTAGAGCACGTCTTCACGATTGTTTCTTTTTTAGAGAAAGAAAATCTTTCGTTGATCTTAACTCGCTACCAGATATTTCAAACTAGTCTTTCAACGGTGATGATCCCACGGATAAGGATTATATAATTTTATTCTAAGTTCAAAAAGAACCTTACAAAAGATAATTGGTTGATAATTGGATAGAACAAGCTTTATAATTGTCCGCGTGATATATCGACCCCGTATTCCGCTACTTTAGCAAATTAGGGGACAGGAAAATGTGGTCGAGAGGTCCTGTAACGATTTCTCGATTTTAACAATATTGAACAAGGGAACCGTGATCTAATTTCGTATCGAGTACCACTTGTCCTACGGAGAACCCGTAAGGAACTTTTACGGAGCTGCCCAAGCTACCGTAAATAATTGAAACAGTGTCTTGCAGGTATAGCAAATTTTTTTCCGGGTCATGTATCAAATTATTATTATATATATGAATAAGTAATGAAAAATCCATCACCTCAATATCCAAATGAAAAAATTTGCAATTAATAATATGAGATGATCACGATTCAGATGATAACTTTACCCTTACCTATAACTGTGTGCATACAGGCCTAATAAAAGCACATACACGAAATACACACGCTTTCACACGCAGAAAGAGGAGATAGGATCAGGTGAAAGAGAAAGAGAGAGACAGAGATGGAGAAGACACATTTTACTGTCGCATGCGACGTAAGCAGCTCCCACAAGGGATTATGTAAAATCGGTTCGCTCTAATTAGTCGTCAAAGTTAAATACGACTCGTACTAACGATCGAAATTAAAGACAATGGTACGCGAGAGAGTGCCATTTTCCTCGGCTGTTCTGTCTCCCTTTTACCCCGTTCCTTCTATCACTCTCTCTCTCTCTCTTACACACATATACATACACATTGTTGGCACCCGTTAGCCAACGTAGCAATTTCGCGCGATGAAATAACATTCATGCGTTTGCCGGACGATTAATGAAATTTGCCGGTAGGGCTACAATACGCTTTCACCTGGCATGCGAGCAAGCGGGATCGTAACGATTTAATAAAACGTGTCACTGTGTTTTTAGGCGGACCCGGTTCCTCCTAGCCACGATGCTCGGTCGCTGTTTAACTTGGATCTCTCCCCAGAAAATAAAATGTAGCTGGTCGCACCGAAATCCACTGCGCCGTACGGCAAATAAAAACGAATCGAGAGGGGGAAAAGGGAGAGATGAAATTGCGACGGGCTCTGTTTGCACCCTGAGTTCGACGATTCTCTTTGCTTTTTTTTTTTTTCATTCCTCTCTCTTTCCCTGAATGAACCGCGGAAACGAGTGTACCACGAATGCCATCGAAAATCCTATACGGAAACTTGGCCCCTTGGCTTTTATGAAAATCAGTTTAAACTAGCAGATTTTATACTATCAATTTATGCCTAAAAAACATAACGATCATGCAACTCGTTGGTTTTATTCGAAGCTTTTCATTAGCCGTTCATCCGGCAAACAACGACGTGGAGGAACCAGATCGATTGCTGGCAAACGAAAAACGAAAGCAAGAAGAAAGAAGGAGATGCTTGATGGATTGAGTCTGGAATCGGTAGGATTTATGTGGTAAATGCTAGCCAAGAGCTTGTCACTATTCAAGCAATAAGTGTTCGAGGATGTGGGAATGTGTGGTCGCGTTAACGTCGAACACTAAACTTCGATGCGGTGTGAGCAAATGCACTTTGACAATTTCTGATGATGACGATGGAGATGATACTTGGTTAACCGCATCTTTGCGTGTTCGACTGTCGAACGAGACAATAGGTATATGTGTTCGAGTGGAAGATAGAGAGAAATAGAAAGAGCGAGAGAGTGTGTGAGAGAGAGAGAGATAGAGAAAGCGGCAGATATTTTGGCAGTACAGTCCTGGCAGTACACCACTTACAGGGATGGAGGCGGGCTTGTTGACCACGACGACGTCCTCGTCCATGTGTATCACCGTGATCGGCTCCGAGGTGACAGGCACCTCGTGTCTGCAACACACCAATCGCAACCAGCTTAACGTGGCTTTGTTCCTCTTATTAACGCTTTCCGTCGATCGCACACATTCGCGCGCGTACACACATGTGAACACAAACACACAGAGTGAGTGACAGGCGAGCCTGTCTTGTTGGATCAGGTCTCGAGTCTGGTCTTCTTGAAAATGTATGCATATATGTGTACGCGTGCTAGCCAGAAAATCGAGCGAGTCTGGTGAAGTACCGTAGACTGCCCTTTTGTCTGTTAAGGTAAATAGGTTAATGGCGTTGGTGTCCCGATGAAACAGGGTGTTCACGTGTATTGCGTTCCTGTGCCGGTATGTGCGATATTTGTAAAACACGTCGTTAAATTTCGACGTTCGTGCTAAAGGTTGTACTGGATGAGTTTCGAGAGATTTTACTGAACGATTGTGAGAGAAATATGGTTCAATTTAAAGATTCATCAGTTATTATAACTCGGATTGATGAATCTTCTATGTCACTAAACTTAGCTTCATGGACGATGGCTCGGAAATAGCCGAGTGTCGAATATTTCATCAAAATATAATTGATAAGGTGATCCATCAGTAAAAACGGTCTGTCTAGGGCACGTTTGATTAAAAAGACATTACATCAAGGACACTGATATTTTTATAAAGTGTCCTTTTGCAACAGTTTACTTTAACTGATCTTTCCTATGCAGCTAGCTCCCATTGATCAATCGCCTTTCAATTGACTCCACTTATACGCGAGAAGTCTTTATAAACAAGTGGTAGAAAGTAGGAATGCATTATGGAAACGTACACATCATACACTTGCAGTAATAGGTCAGAAGTGTTCGAAAGGTTACGACGATCATTAATCAGAAGAGCAGAAGTTCGCGTTCATGCAGAAGAGAGGAATTTCGAACGCTCATTGTAACCGGCGTGAACAATGTGTTTCACTGTGAAATTGTAATTTAACGTTGATTCGAATATTTTTTTTTTTTTTTAATCCACCTCGACCCGTCGCAAGGCTCCAACAATTTGGCTACGTATTACAGAGACAGTTGCACGCGTTCCCAACTTCAATTATACCTTCCATCGAGCCGATACACATTTTACCGTGTTTCAAAATTACCCCAGGGTTTATGAAATTTTTGTTCGTTTTCTTTTTAGTCCAGCGATAGCAGAGAGTAACGACACCGGGAGACACGACATACACCGATTTGCAAGGATCGATCTTTCTTCTTATTTTGCTTTGAGAAATGTCGTGCAAGGAGCGTTCTTGAAATCTAATTAAGTCCGGTCGTCCTAGGGACTGGCCTAGGGTGGGTCTGCTTTAGGATAGGTCTGGCCTTTACGTCAAATTACGAGCACCTACGCTCGCATTAAAGCACTATAGTACCTAGAGAGTTAGTCGTTCCACCTATATTCCACTCAACTACGAGATTACTCGCAGTGCGCTACAATTAATGAGTACCGATTCTCGATTCGGTACTCGGCTTACCTCGCGCGACTCCTCTTTAGCTCGGAGCCTTCGTTAACTCATTGCGTAAACGTAACAATTACCGACAGGTTCTCACGCTTTCGAGTCGCTTGGAATATCGTTTCCATAAATTTCCTCCCACGGTGGAGAAGATGATTTAAGCGAAGAACCCGTCGAACGAATGGAGGTGAAAGAATATCGATGACATTTTACTTTCTTTATTCCCGTTGTAAATTTACATCAGAACCGATCAATAGTTACACGTTTAAGGAATTTCTACCGCATGAAAATTATATATGATGATTTGTGTAAAAGAAAATAGTCTTTATCTTTTAGCGTGGAACGAACTCATTAACAATTTTTTAAGGTCATTCGTTTGGCTCTTGACCCGTCGATGCATAACCTCAGCCAATTACCTAGCTATATGCATGCAGGAACTGATTAAGAATTCTCATGAAATTCAAATTTAATAGATCGGCGATCAAGAGATGCTAGCTTTGTGGTCTCCCGGAATTCATTGAGAGCACCTCTAGGAGCACAGCTATCTCGTCACTCGCGCTTCGTCTCCTTAGCAAATCTAGATGAGCGTGCAATAGCGTAAAGGTAAATCGTGACACGATCAGGAGGCGATCAACCAGCGAACGCGTTCCGCTGGTGACACGTACACCTAGAGTAAAGCCTAACGTTGGCCTTACCATAGTATAAGGTATAACTGGGAAAAGGTGAGTGGCCAACCTTTGACCTCCTTCCGATATCATCGTGTACTCGATCCAAGCTAATAAATCAACCTGTCACCGCTCTCTTTCGTCCCTGCGAGCCGCGACACACTTTACCAGCACCCTTTACACTCTAACCCACCCTAGCAGCCCATTTGCCACCCTATCCGACACTCGGACGCACCACTTTCTACTGTGGTGCCCTGAGAAAAGCAGATAAGGTCCCATTTAAGAACATGATTAGTAGACCTGTTCTTGGATTCGCAAAGTACCACTGCTAGGAAAACTCGGTCGTTAAGTGCCCGAGATAGAACTCACAATGTGTTTCTCCCTCTGTCTGTCTGTCTGTACTTGTGCATTAGAAATATGGCTGGTGTACGAATGTGTAGATAGGAATTTTCGATTTCTACGTCAATTCGTGGATATTATGCAAAAGTAAAGGAACAAAAGGGGATACGTTTGAAAGAGAAACGCTTCGGCTTCTATCGCGACAGGGTTTTCGATATCTTTGTCTTTTAGTCTCTTACTCTATAGAGTCGCAATTTCCGTTAGGATATACGATCGGCGACGAGTCATTATCGCCAAGTTATTTTTTTTCATTTGAATACGTGTATCGACTGACGTAGTAAAAGGAAAGATGCAATACGCTCGCAAGCCGTTCGTTCGCTAAAGTGAGGAGAAATATTTGAAGAAGAATTTAACCAAGGTGCAAGGACGAGCCAAGCGACGTCGTAGGAAATTCTCTCTGTGTGCGGGACAAGAGCTTGCTCGAAGAAAAGGTAGCTCTTTTGTTTCTTCCTCCGCTCGGAGATACACACTGGGTGAAAAAGATGGTTTCCTTAAAAACCAAGAGATTCGAGAGGAGATAAAACGCGATGAGACAATGGTTCTATCAACACGAGGCGAGAGAAAAGCTTGGCCAATGCGATAAATGTAATTAATGAGAAATTACTGAACGTGTCAATGTTTATCAATGGTAGAGTAGCGTTTCAAATAAACTGGTACATTAGTGACGACTAACAGGACCACGGTATTCGTTGTTTATGTTTACATTATCAAAGAGACAGAGAGGCAGAGAGAATCTTGCGTAGGTTAGATCAGTTCGGAGTGCATTGAAGCAAACAGTACGCGGTAACACAGTTGCCGATAGAGAAGTTGCGGAACTATGCGCTTGCTGTAGATAACGCTATTATTGCAATGTGTTACGGATACGTGAGTCACTTTTGCGGTGAAATTTCCACACCATGTTTCAAGGACAACTTGTATTCATAAAAATGCAGGTCACCAATAGTGAAAGCAACATCTTTGTGTAAGAAAAGTTTTTTCATTGAACGAATGCAAAGACTTTAGAGTTAAGATTTAAATGGAGTAAAAAAGATCTGTTCGTTTAACCGCGCCAGCATCCGAATTACGATGCCAGCAGGCACCCTGCAACAAGTTCACTCTCCAGTGAATTTCCCTGGTAGGAGTACCGCCAAGAACCTTTCCTTTCTTGGCACGGACATTCGGCCAAACATTGTCACCGATCGCACGTCAATTCCAGCAACAAGTATCCACCACGACTAACTTCCAACTTCCAACGGCAGATAAACCTTCATCTGTTTGTGTACGCGCCCTCGAACGTCTCGCTCGAAAGTTTGCACCGACAAACGGGTGTCAGAGAGTCGCATCGATTTGCCCACTTTGAATGTTAAGCGATGGAAAATACTTTCCGAGAGAATTTCATTCATTCGAATAACAGAAAAAGAAAAAAACCTAATCTCGCAAATACCGAATTACACAAAAATTAGAATCGCTTGTAGGATCTACATAATATCCATATTAAACGAAGCAGCTACTAATCAAAGACTTTACCGAAAAAAATCGAACGCTCTTTGATCTTTCTCAAAGGTTTGCTAAGTCCAATAATATCTAGAGAAACTAGATGAAGAGAGAAAAGATAAATCAGACGAAAAGAGAGAGAGAGAGCTTTCGGTGAAATTGCAGGAGGTGTTCAAACGTATAGTTTCGACGTGGTCCCGTTTTTGGCTAATTGGATCATCCTATTCAATTTCGTACGTCACTAGAGTGCGAGCGAGATAGACACGCGAGCCATAAAAACGGAATACAGGTAGAATTTCAGCACGACAAAATTTCAAATTACCGCTTGGCATCGCTGATAAAGTGTCCAGCATGTATCGGGCGATGCACAGGAAGTAGAATCGGCCATGAACGACGATAACTCGATGACGATCTAGCACGAAAGGTCGTTCGGGTTCGTTCGCGAGGTTGCGGATGGAAAAGAAAGAACAGCAACTGCTTATCATCTTATCGCGTATCGCCGACGCATTGTCAGCTCGAAGGTGAACGCGTCAGTTTTGTTACTTAGGATTATGCAACCAACCAGATGCGTCCTTCGAGAAGCGTCTTGCCATTCGAGCGTCCTTCGAGACGTGCACCTGCCTTTCCAGTATTCCCAAGCCTTTCTCTCGAAGGCCTCACGAGCCTTTCGCTTCTTTCCAAACGAAAGAAATCCTCTTATCGCCTAAATGCCACATTCGCACGTTAATTCGTTCTCGCGTAATGCTTGAGCCTAATGACTTCGCGAATAGAGAAGATAGACTTGCTTTAATATCTTTGTGCCACTGTTTTTCGTTGCTTCGGTAAGAAAAGACGAAGGTTTGAAGGCACAACGAAACTCGATTAAATTAAGCTATTCATATTCTTTTGAAGTCTTCGATGTCTCGGTACGTAGCTATCGATTTTCACGAGCAATTTATGTAAATGCATTAGCGAATGGCATTTTTTGTTATGTCAAAGTAAACGGATAAATCACGAATAAAAGTTTCCATCAAATACACTTTTTTAAATTCGTTACTTCGAACACCACTGCTGCATATACGCTGGACTCCCTATTAATATATCGGCTTTTGCAACACACCAAAATTGGATGGTTCGATAACAACGACAGATCTCAAAACGATACCCCGCCGGAAACAATGAGCTCCGATAAATCTTCGTGACACGAGTCCACGATGTAGAAATAAGTAATAAGCGATAAAGATAAGTGGTCATTTAAGATTTAAGCGGTAGCCAGTTAACGCGATGTGGAAATAATAATAAGCGGATAAATGGAAAGGAAAGAGAGTTTATCGGCTACTCGAATCGAGATTCGTTACGAAAGCTTTTGACATTTTAACGACTTCTTTATCATCGTACTCTTCCAAGGAGGAGAACAAGAAGAAGCAAAATAGAATACGATCCGGATTCGTATCCTGTGATATATACAACGCGATAGCGGGAACTCGGTTGAGAACGCAAAACCATTGGGTGGTGGTGGTGGTGCATTTAATAGGACGATCAGACTAAACGTGTGCGTTAACGCGGCTAGTATTCGTGCCAAGGATACTCCACGTAATACCCAACGTGGTTCCTTTAGAGAAGGATCTACGAGGTTATCGATTCGACGACTTTAGGCTCGTGCATATAACACAAGTCCAAGATCATGCTAGGTAATATGATTGCCTCGGTTTAATTTGATCGTCGACATCAAATTTTCCCTGTTGACTTTCCGAAGATCCTCCAGGGGTAACAAAGGGCCACCGCTACCAGCTGTGGAAGATATTCTACGGTTCTAAGGTTTCTTACCTATGAACGACGTTAGCCAGAAGGTCGTTATGCCGCAATCTATAATCCACGTCCACCCTCTGGTAATTGACGGTGAGCGTACCAGCACGAATACATCTCTCGTATTCCTCAGCGGGATGGGCCCGGAATTCCCTCGCAAAGACCTCCAAGATCTTCTCACCGACCCACCGGCCCTTCGTGAAGGTCGTAAATGTGAAGTAATAGGGATATACCTTTCGAAGCCCTGTTAAATGACATACGTTACATATCATAGATGATACCGATCGTACGGAGTACTCTTTTATGGGTAATTAAAAGTAATCTATTTTGTATAATTACGAGGGATGTAAAAAAACCGTGTTTCAATGTGGCTCATTGGATTATTAACATATATTATAATCGTTCATGTTTCTTTCGAATCATCCGTGCTCGTTGATGGAACATGTATGTACAAAGGCAAGTAGTGTCCTCTTATTTTTGTCGAGTACCGGCTAAGATGAACACAATGGCAGATACGCTTTCCGAAGGCCGAATCAAAAAGTAGGGGTATTAGGTGGCTCGAAGAATTTTTCACGATGAAAGAGAACGAAGCGTTCCCACGAAGACAAGTGCAACACGGAAGGAAGGAAGGAAAGAAAGAAGATGGGCAGAGGGAAAAAAGGAGAGAGAGAGAGCAGAAGAAAGGAGAAAAGAAAGAGAAGCTTTTGAGGTAGATCTGGATTATGTGGTGAACGCGAAACGTGCCGAGAGGCGTTCGAAGGATCCTCCGGAGATCGCCCTTCTCCGACTGCCCTTCACTAGCACATTCACTAGACATACCTACATCCACACAAACCTACATATATACGATGTTCCGTTCTCTTTCCCAAAGAGCTTGAAAAGAGACGCTGAGAAATCGTCGACGAGACAATGCGTCGTCCTCGACGATGTGTTAAGTCTCCTCTCGAAACATGCTCGTTTCATGATCGTCGAGAAGAAGGCTACGAAGAATGCTTCTTCTTCCTTCTCTCCTTTCTAATTCTCCTATCGAGTATAACTGGTCTACCAGAGTACTGGTAACTTAAAAATTCGTTAAACGAGTACCACAATGGAAGACCAGTGTTAATTACAACGTCAGCATAGCAAAGGGTAGTATTTCTTAACGTTTAAAGTTCCATCACGTTTCTTTCCCTTTCAATTAAACTTTTTCTTTCTTGTTCCTTGATCTTAAAGAAGCGTAGAATTCTGATAGTATTCTCTCTCTTTTTATTCTACTCTCTCGTACATGCCTGAAATTATCTACAATTGTCGGATCTTTCGAATGAAACAACCGATCGAGAAAGCGATTTGTGAGATGAAAGGAAAGTTAAAAGATCGAAAGGGGAGACTGAACGAACCGTTTGTCTTTCCAGAAAAGAGAGAGAAAACGAGAATAATCTTTAGCTTTTGGAAAATTCATGATCACTTGTAGATACCACCGCCGATGTCCACTAAATATTTGAGTCCACTTTTATCGAGGAGCTCGTAAATGGGACATCGCTCGGTGTCTGACACACGTCTACGATCTAACCATCGAATAGATATCCAAACCATGATTACACAACCTCGTATACATAAAAGGCATGTAAACAATCATAATATCTTTTATTTGCCTTTGATTTTACTTCGAGTAACAGTTCACTGAAAGCTATCGAACACCTTGTACTTAATCCTATTCGATCCCAAGATAAATCAATTTGCTTGTTAATCCCACATTGACGAACGTGTCACCGAAGTAACTTACACTCCTCTACTATTGGTTCGACCCAAGCGTGAACGAGAGCAGGAGTGGAGAGAGGGAATTTAAGCGGCGAGAAGAATCGCGCTCGGGTCTTAACGGCTTAAACGTCGATGTCTGCCTACCGATCGACTTTTATCACTTGCTACCAGGAGGTGGTAGTAGTGACCGCCTAGTACAAAGCCTTCTTCCGATGGATGAACACTCGTGCCCGTGCACGTACTTACACTTCAGACGCGTCGTGAACAGGGCGAGTACTTTTGACTACGGAAAAAAAGAGAGAAGAGAAAAAACTGGTGCGAGAATATCGAGCCCGCATAACCGAACACTGGGTAGGAAACGATCGTCCTAGGGATTCACCTCGGCTGGCTGGCTCGAGGGCGATTACACCCCAAGAACTGAAAATACTCGAATACCGAGGGTGAGAAGCGGGGCTCGAGTTGCGTCCATGCCTGGTACTCGACTGGAATAAAAATTGGTGGAAAAAAAAGGAGGAAAGAAACAAGGAGACCGTGAAAGGAAGAGAATGGTTGGCTTCGAGGTGGAAAAAGTATCTTCTTCCTAGTCGTTTTTCCGCGAAGGCGAAGAAAGGATGAATTTGACTCTCCGAGCCCCGATATCTTTCTGCGCCGTCACGTTTTCCTACGTGGGAGCCAAAACTGTTTGCCGTAATTTTTGTGATTCTGGGTCACGCACACCTTTTGCACAAGACCGCGCGCGCGCGCTTGCTACGCTTAAATCCCTCTGTCCCCCCTTGCTCTACCGATAGGAGGAAGAAAACAAAGGAGGCTTTATTAAATCAGTACGCTGATCGTCGGGGACGAGCACAAAAGCTTTGCCACGAGAGTAGCGAGCTGACTCTGAGAGAATCTATTCGCCCCGCATTGGATACACACACGGTGACCATACGTTCTACATTTCTCTTTAGGCTCTTGTCTTGTTCACGAAACGCTCTCTTCTCCACATGTTTGTTTGCTATCAATTATTAGCACGATTATTAAAAAATACATTTCGATATTTCCACGTGAAGTACTTGAATCATATCACCAATTTTACTACTGTATGCGATCTATAATGAATTAATAACAAGTGGAGTAGCAAAAGCGCGTAATTAAAAATCGGGTGTTGATGGAAATTGACGATTAAGTACCTACCGCAGAACAAATATTAATATCTGCATGTTGAATTTATCATATATTGCCACTAGAATTTTATATTATTTATTACTAATTTCGAGAGATCCTTATATTTTGTTTTTCCCTTTAATATGATCAAATACAGTAACTGGCAACAAGGACTACGTCATTTTTTCAGTATCGTTGTCTCAAAGCGATAAACGAGAAAGCATCGAATCCCTGGAAGGAGAATAGAGGGAGTATACAGGACGATCGACAAGTCGAGGAAACGGATATAACGAGAGAACAAGCGTCCGTGAAGCTTTGTCGCCGTCTTCTCGATATTACGGGGAAAAGAGGGACAGAAGGATCTTGGCCAAGGGACGGTGAGTTTCCTGCGATATTAACGGGTAGCTTCTTTTGAGCATAAAGGTAATATAGGATAGAAGGCTTCTCTCTCTCTCCCGTTCACTTAGTCTTTCTTTCTCTCTCTCTTTACTCCCGAAGGCAGTTCGATCTCCTGAGGGGAAAAGAATTCTTGGCGGTCGTAGGATAGCCTCGATGAAAGAACGTGCTGGCAGCCCTTCGCAAGCAATAAGAATACAACATGGCCGCCATCGATGGAGCTCGCGCCTCTCTTCGTGAGCCGGCTCCGTGATTTTCCTATGCAGCGCCTCTGGCATACACGAGGAGAGGAAAAGCTTCTCTCTCTCACCTTCCATCTTTCTTTCTCTTTTCTTTCGAAGAAGTCAGAAGAGAAGACGAAGTGCTGCCAGGCTGGATGAAAAGGAGAGGCCGAATTACCGAGACTTGGGATTTCACGGCTCGATAACGTACGCTCGACTTGTTCGCTAGAGATAGGATCGGATCTAGATTTGAATCACGTAGAGGCTCCTCCATCCGTTCTATGCTATATGTATAGACATCGTATATATATACATAGAAATACACATACAAGTTGCCCTCGAGAAGCCGATCGTACATCGGCATGGCTCACGAAACCTCGGCGGAACGTAACTAAAGCCCAGTTTAGCCTTGCAAGGATCGCTAAAAGGAGCGTTGAAGGATAGGCGGGGGGTCCAGTGACCGTCGAGCGATATCAACTTCGACGCAAGACGATAGAACACCAAGGTTGGAAGGTGCAAGTGGGCAATAGGTGAGGGTGTATCTTTCGAGTGGCATTAATAGGTCTTTGTTTCGCCGGAGAGAAGTGTCTGGAGGATGCCCAGGCAGCGCGTCGTCAGCCGTGTGAGTCTATTATTCGAATGTGGAGCAGATATCGGTTGTCGATATGCCATCCACCGGTCTAAATATTCGATCGATACTACCCTCTGTTCATCCGTCTTCCTTTACTCTTTCGCGAATCTCCTTTCTCTCTCTTATTCTGTCTCTCTCTCACTCACTCATTCGCGGTCTTCTGCATTTCTACATTCTCACTCCCTCTCTCTCTCGTTCTGCGTTTCCGCACCTGTTAGCAACCCATCCTGTTATCATGGATGCAACTTTAACTCGCAATAATGAGCATCAGAGTGAGCGAGTCTAACTATCGAGCGATCCCCTCACGAAACGTCGATAATTCTATCCCAGGAGGTTGAAACGTCGAAGCGTATCAGCATTTTACTCGCGATCGCACGCTGATGCGTTTCGGTGCCGCGGTTTAATCTCGAAAAATGAAAATGTGTAGAACGTCGAGGCACTGATAATCGGAAGCTGATCATCGTTGCGGCTGTTTAACCAACGAGCACGTTGAAGCACGGTGGTAGTGGTGGATGATTATACAGGTATTTTGTGTGGTGCGGTTTTTATGTGAGGAGTGATCAGAATTTCTGAAAGAGTAACGTGAAAAGTGATACTGACCGTTTTCCACATAATAGCTGGTCTCATTGTACCGCTCGTCGGTGAATCCTGGCCTCTTGGCTTTCAACGCTTTCGTTTCCAATTTCGCCTGAAACAGAAAGCCCAGAGTGGATGTGTGAGAAGCGAGGAAAACGAGGAAAAGACGAGCACAAGAAAATAGTGAGTCGCGCGACGACTTAATAGGAGTACTAATATCGTGCAATTTCGTGAAACAAACTTTTCGGAAGATGGGTCGCTTGTTTACGGCTTAACATTTTTATTTAAAGTACTTAATGAACAAATTAAAACTGCTTGAAAGGATTCTTGAACAAAGTTGAAAACTTTCCTATCCTCTCGAATCTAGATTGTTTGCTTCCAGACTCGGGCATATCGGGTCCATCAACTGAGCACACAAAACGTAGAGAGTAACTATTGCAATTATTTGAATTTTTTTCATGAATTGTTTGCCTCGAACGAATCCAATTTGTTCAAAATCATGAATATGAAAATTTTGAAATCAAGTGTCACAGTAACTCGTAAATAAAAGTTACAGTTCAATTTCCTACTTCTACTTTACGATACAAAATTGCAAAGGAGATTTCCGGCAATTGTATAGATCCATGGTACCTTACTGGACAAATTTCTAAACAATAACAATAGAGAGGGGATTTTGGAGCGCAAGAATTTTCGCGCCACTCGCGGCTCGCCGTTGGAGTTTCGGCTGTATCGACCGGTCATGAAAGTTCCCTCCCTTTCGACCTCCACCCTCGAACGATCTCTCCCTCTCTTCCCTTCTCTCTCGGCTGACACCGAGCCCCTCCTATACTCTGTCTCGCCGCTTTCAGAGCTTCGAGGGCTTTTGCCTTCCTCGTCCTGCACGTGCCACGTTGTTGCTGCTGTTGCTATTGATGCTTCTTCCATGATGCGTTATATTAGTACCCACTCGCGAAGAAGAGGATTCGGGGAACCGCGCGTTGTAAATTCGTCTTGAGATGGTTCGAGCACTCTGATCGCATTTACGTCGAGGAACCGAGTACTTCCTGAAGCTTGATGGATCACGGCCTAATCGTGGAGCTACAAATTTAACTGGAAGAGTGGATGATACCTGTCCCAGTCATGGTTCGCCTGTTGCTGCGCAACTGATAGAAATACCGATGGTTTGGTTAGAAGGAGGAAGCTTAACGGATGAAGTCTCGAAGAGATTTCAGCTTGGAATCAAGCTTGGGAAGACGAGAAACGGAGAGTCGAGCACCGTAACCGTGTCCTCGACTCCGTATCCGTTTTCCTTCTCTTTTTTCATCTCCTCTTCCTCGAATGCTCAACGAGAAATAATGATGAGCGTGCAACAGCGAAGCAGAGAGCGAGAGAGAAGAAGATCGTGCCACGGACTCGCCTCTAGTTTTATACACAACCCGTCTTTCAAACGATTAACGGGGAAGGAAGGAAGTGTAGCGGCGGCTTCTCCTTAGCGAGCGTACCATCCTCAAGACTTTAACAAGTACCCTAAGCAATTAATTTCGACGGGGATCTCGAGTTAGCAGCCGAGCCGGTAGAAACTTCCAGTTACGTTAAAAAAGTAAATGACGGTGGTTGGTCTACAAATTAGTACTCGACTCTGTTGGAGCTAGAGAAAAGGAAGGAAGGGAAGAAAGACAGAAGGAGTTGGTTTAAGGTGAATTTAAAGTCCGGAATACTTAATTAAATCTTGTCGAAGAAAGAAGAAACGGAGAACCCAAGAAAAGTGGATGATGGATCCGTTTGGACGATTCATCGAAATTGACACTATCTTTATATACATATACTTACATCTCTCTCTCCCTCTCTCTCTCCTACTATCTTATATTCTCTCTATGGATCCAAAAAACAGCGGCCGTTAATAACGGCCGTGACTCGGATTTCAAAGCGAGCATGTAGCGGCATGGCGCGCGGTAGGAGGGCGTGCGCGTTTCTTGCCGGGCGTTTATTTCGTTAATGACGACAGCGGCGCAGATTAATGAGGACGGGCATCGTGGCGTCGGGCGACGAGCGCGTCGAGCCCGACGCCGCTCTCCCGCGCGTACGTCAAATATCGACGAGAGCGACCAAAATACACGTTCGCTCTCTTAGCGATCCATTCCAAACCTGTTACGTACGTTTTATCGTCTATCCACGTGCTGCCATCCACCGTTCCTGGCTCACGAGTGCCGACTCCAAAATAGGTACACGATTCGTACGAAAAATTCATCTTGGGTCTTCCGACTAAATCGATCGGGTTAGGTATACAATCATTGGGATTCTTGGACGAACGAATTGTTTTTCTTTTGGATTTAGTTTTAGATTCCAGTGGAATCGTCTAACAGCGTGGAATTGATGTGGGTGTATGGAAGTGGGCTATGTCGTGTAGCTACGATTTGTGTTCGCTCGGTGAGTGACGTTACCGAAAGCTTTGGCGCTCGCTGCTAGCTGTTACCCCATTACAAAAGCATCGTCGCGCACGGTATGCGAGCATTAAGGCTATTACGCAATGCCTTTCGGTATTATACACGATGATATCATAGCACTGATTTCCAATTTGATCAGTCTAATTCTTGCTCGCTGGATACGTTGTGTTATATTCACCTTTTTTAGATCCTTGCTGGCGTCAGCCTCCTCGGCTTTTCGCTTTTCTGAAACCTTAGATGCGGGTAGTGCTATCGTGGTCTCACGAAGGGGCTTCAAATCGATCTGTAACAGGAATTGAAAAAGATTTTGTAAATATATGGAACAGGGTTAACACGTAAGGTCTAACCTAACATAGTTCGACCATGTTCATGGCTAGAACACCAGAGGTAGTAGAGATACGAGAAACCGGTCTGCAATCAGCAGCTCGTATTTTTCATAAAGTCGCTACTTCATCACAATTGGCCGCACGACAGGACGGAATTGGCACCGCTCGCTGGTCAACCAGGTGTTAATAAAATGTTTATTTTTACATACGACCATCGCACGCGCCGACAATTTTTATTGAACGATATAAATTGAAGATAAGTCCGTAGATTGCACCGTTAAGTGGACACGTCGGCATACGCGCGACGACGTCGCGACGGTAAGATTTACAAGCTCAGAAGAAACACAAAGTTTTAACGGCGTTTCATGTTCCATTTTCTAATTCTTTCCGCAGCTCTAGCTTGTTAAGCGAACCTGTCTCCACCCCGCACCACCTTACGTGATTTACCCAAGTTGGTCACGATCGAACCTTCCCTCCTATCAACCCAACACCCCAATAACAACGAGCATCTCTTCCCAACCTGTTTTATGCCCGATAACCGACCATAAACATTTTGGCTAGGTCGTTCCGCCGATCGAGTAGGTAGGGAAAGCTTAGCCATATACGTAGCTGTGGGTGAACGAAATCGTTCGGGCGATCGAATGTACGCCGCGAGCAACGTTCGTCGGCAATTATTTCTTCGACTGCGATTCGCAGTCGGTGGTTCGGTGCGAATGAGGCCTCACGGTCGCTAGGGTCGCCCCTGACAACGCCCTTGCCTGCATTGCGGTGCTCTCTCTTTCCACCCTAGCTGCTTCTATCCTTCCCCCATAGCCCGACACGGCGCTCGTCAAGAAATGCCGTTCCGTGAAAAGAGCAAGAAACGCGACTTACTCCCTCGACCTACGGACCTACCACCGCGCGACCGTCTACGACCCTTCGGCGAACGAGAAGGAACGCGTGTTCCCTCCAAAATCAATACCCCCATCGTATCGTCTCTTCGTGATCCTTCAAGAAAGAGGATCCACTTTTTTGTGAGCCATGCCTTTATTATATTATTTTCTTTATTATCTTCCCCATTTTCGAAGGCAAACAAATTCGAGCTTTCCCAATTTTTACAACCGAGATTTTTGTACAATTGGAAATCTCCAACACCAACGCTCCCCCATCGTGTCATACGATACTTCTTAAACCGAGAAAGGGTCTTTCCTTTTTCTTTCTTTGTCATCTTCTCCCGTTCGTTGTTCTCCACCACCCTGTTTGTCTTTCTTTGTCTTCTTTTTTTTTTCGTGAGCGTAAAATGGCGCAAACTCGACCACCGCGATTCTCTGCATTGTCCGCGAGATTAACGACGTTCCATTCGTACTTCGACACGTTGCTTCGCGATGATAAATCGCTGCCGAACGCGCGGGACAATAATTGTCATCGTTTCAAGCAGAAACGCCGATTTCGACGTCGAATCCATCGATTATTAGCATCGCAGACGTGCCCCTCGCGTTACGCGCCAATCCAAATTTCCTGTTTACGTGTCCTTGCTTCCAGAGATATTTTTCTTTTCTTCATTTTTAAAAGGTCATTTCAAAGATCGATTACCATTTTCGAGGATTTTGAAGAATCCGATTAAAACGGTCTCTCGTTAAAAGTTAACACGCGCAAGGGTAAGCTTGGCGACGTGTCCCGTTAAATAATTAAATGGAGTTGAAATGACCTTCTAATTCGCGTGAGTAGAAGACTTAAATTAAAAAAACAGACCGATTTATTTCAGATCTAAAACGTCACGAGCCAGCTACGGATTCGGCGAACGAACGAAACGGTTCGCGACAATAAATTATTACTATAATTCATTATTTAAATATAAAATAAAAACAAGAATCGTAGGTATTCATTTTTCTTCGATGCAGAAATAGGAAAAAATAATATGTTATTATTTACGTAAAGCAAATCATTAATCTCTCCTAACGAATTAACACCTCGGTGTTCATCGTGGAGAAGAAGGAACCGTTTGCAAATGACGAGTCGCTTCGTCTTGCTCAACGTAATTTTCCTGAACTTACTTACGGTACGATAGGACGGTAGTACGAACGTACTTTAAGAAATAACGACGGCGATGACGAGGCCCGAATACGATCGTGAAAAATTCTTCGCTCCGGTGGCGCGAAAATGGAGCGGTAAATGGTGCTAATGGAGCAGAAATTTATGCGCTTGCGACGACACGCACTTCGCGCAAGAATTTTGACCCTACGGGGGTATAATATAAAGATACTCATTTTTCGCTAAAGTAGTCATTCGATATTCATAGCTTTGATGGTGCATATACTGTGCTGTAAATCTCACGCAGGTTAAAAATAAAAAAAAAAACAAAATTCCGAGCAATTTCTCATATCATTATGTATTCGTACTAGGTACGTGTTTAATCTTCTCTTTTTAAGCAATAAACAGATTAGCACAGGTCATCACCAGAGCACGTTCGGTTAATGAGTACCTCATTAACAGAGTTTTTCCCAGCCACCCATTAGCAGAGCCGTTTTCATCCCCATTTCACCCCACAAATTTGTTCCCGCCGAAGAACATCAGCTTTTTTTGAGACACCCAGTACAAAACAACTAGGATTAAAGGTAGAGCAGTTGGGTGGTCATCTTTCATGTGACTTCATCCATCCGGATCGGAATTCCGAGTAATTTACGGTAAAGCGAGCGTGCAACGATCTCTTCCCGTGCAGAGAAAAATGTATTCTTACGAGTAGAAGAAGAAAAAGAAGAATAAGATGGCGGGTGATGGTAGAAGACGAGGAAAGAAGGTGGCGCGTGAAAAAAAAAGACGCTGTGCTACGCGACGTCTCGTATTCCGTTACGAACGGAATACCTCATTTCCTAATGGGCCAAGCTGGCTTTTCCAACCCTACTTCTCTCATCCATGTACAGCAGCAACCCCTTTCGTGCCTTCGCCCCATCCCAAGCCTAGCCGGCTTCTTTTGTAATTAAATGCCACGAACGAGCCACGCGTGAAAGAGCAAAGCGCGTCGCCAGCAATGTGTTCGCTCTCACCGCATCTCGTGTTTGCAAGAATAAGCAATCAGAGGGATTTCTGTACCCGGAACGTGTTTACTCGTCGATAAAAAAAGAGGAAACGCAAAAACGTAGCGATCTTGATGAAAACTGTACCTTTGCTCGTTGACCATAATATTTCCAGTGAATTGAACTATATCTTTAGTTTTTGTATTCTTCTGCTTCTTAATTTTGTTATTTATTGAAAGCAGATATAATGATATATGTAACGAAACTTTTTCAACAGTAGAAAATAACGCTTTTAATAAACGAACTCTCGGTCTATGCACAACGTATTTTATAATGTTAATGGTGTAAGTTTTCGCGCGAAATATATGATCCCGGAGATGAGACTGTAATAAAAGTGCGTTTATAAGTTTTCTAAAGTTCTTCTTGACGTTACGAAACTTCGCTTCATATGTTTTACGATGATCACGACTTTCTATATTAATATAAAATATAGAGATATAATTGGATTAAACGATTCTAGCGAATTATTAACTTCTTTGCTTACGCAAAAATATATTCTTTTTATATTAATAGACATTAAAAGGGCGTGAACAGAAAGATGAAAAGAATTTAAAGGCTAACAAAGTAGTGAGTTCTATCACGTTAGGATTTACGAACTGTCAAGGCTGTCACCGAGCTTCTGCCAATCAAGAACACATGTCGCTATTTTCGAAATGTCACTGAGAGCAGCCAATAGGAAAAAGTTCAGCACCTCGAAAGCAGCTGGCCATAAGCACCGCATTCGTAGATCTATAAGTATCTTGACGTTAGCGTCACCGAGCATAGAACTTTTATCAAAATCGACGGTGGTCGACCGTGTCCCGTTCTCTCGGTAAATTTCCATCGTATTTAAATGAGCTATTTATGCGTCGGCTACTCGTACAAGTAGTCCCGAACTGAAACAGGCTTATACGACTTTTCAAAAATGTTTTCTCAATATTCTTTTTTTGGACCATCCACAGAAAACTAATAGGATTATAAAAAGAAGAATAATTCCTATCTCCGTGCAAGCAAACGAAGGACCTAAGCATAGTATCATGGTATTTCCCAGAAAAATTGTTCTCCTTTCCCAGAAACTCGTAAAGCTCCCTTCAATTCTGGAACGAAACGGACGGGATAGCTCCGGAATGGTCGAGGGTATCAGGGTGGCAAGTAAAAAATTTTCACGCAGAATCGCTGGACGATACCGACGCGAATTTAAAGATTAATCCTACGGACTAATAACTTATGCATGCCGCTTGGAGGTCCACGTCGGAAATATATGACTCTGTACGTGCATATAAATAGCTATAAGAGTGAGTGGGAGAGAGAGGGAAAAAAAGACCGGTTCGTGGCGGTTCACTATGATTATTCTCACGTAATTCGTGGAAGAAAAAGGAAGGAAAAAATGGAGAACGGCATTTCGTAACGCGAGGGTAGGTGTGTAACTGACCGGATAAGTACAATCGATGAGCGAACGTATCATCGAAATACGCATAACTTTACCCGATCGAGTTTCAATCGGCATTCCTGTTAGTAGGCCTAGACTGGTAGTAGTACTTTTACTATTTTCTAACGAAGGCTTGGAATCTTTAGAAACCACGGACGATAGTCGAGTTCGGTTCGTCGCGGAATCCGGTTCGTTGCAGCGTTCGCATTTTGGTCCACGAAGCTGTTAAACCGAGTTAAACGGGGACCCAACCGGCGTGTTCCGTTTTATACCGGTACCAACACCGGCCTCTTGTTTTCTTCCTTCCTCCCACCGCTCCCCCTATCCCTCGCTCCTTTTTCTACCTTCCACCATGCACCACTTCGCGTCGTACCTCTTTACTTCTCTTTTGAGAATTCAGGAATCAACGAATTTTATTCGTGCTTGCCGCGAATTCACTTGGATTTTAGGACAGGATCGTTGACAGAGAAAAATCTTACAAAACTTGACTCCCTCGCAAACTAACTTATCCTCATAAATCTATCCCATGATACAAAAATGACACTTAACACGATAACAGGGTTACTAACTGTCCTATCTTATTGTCATACGCAAATAGCATTCATAAGCAAAAATTTGAAAGTAATTTTTTTCGTGTCCTTTACCGTGTCGCATGATACGCAAAATGAGTAATCGCGAAATTAAGTAAATAAACGAAATTCGGTGGAAGAGAGGAGTCAGGAGGAGTATACGTACGAGCTGGTAACACGCGACCTGTCATTGGTAGCACGCATCACGCGCGATCTAAGGATAACATAACCGAAGGAAGAAGAAGGGAGAGAGTAGTACACGATAGAGTGAAACGTAGCGTTAATACCATTAGCCGGGCAAGAGGACATTTTTCTGAGTGTCGTCGTGGGGCCTAGCGGAAAGAGAGAAGAGACACCGGTAAAAGTGAAACAAGAGAGTAAAAGCAAAAAGAGGCTAGATCGGGGGTTGGGTCGGGTTGGGTAGGGGGTTGAAAAAGAGAGAAAGGAAAGGGGCAGAGCACGGAACGAGCGAAGAACACGCGATGTCCTTTTGATCGGTGTCCGTACTTCCTTTCTGTGGCCTACGTCGCCGCAAATCCAACGAGAAAGACAAAGACAAAGAGCGGGTATCAGCGAGAGAAAGAGAGAGGGATAGACAGGGTTCGAAGGGGTTTGTGGTTGCTAGTAGTTCGCGTGTCGACGGAACGTATATTCTACTTCACGTACGATTCGTTCACGGCTGTGGTGGCCTGGGTGTTGCAGACTCGGTGCTCGCTATATACCTACAAGAATAGCTCTTACTGCGGATGCGTCATTGGTGTAAAGTATTTATTATAACCGTTCGTAGGAAAGCGAAGCTTCGACGGTCCAACAATGGCACGCCTGAACATATAACAATGCCGTAACAACGCCGTAATCGTACAGTGGAACTGCGTTTCCGCGAATGTGTCGTAGGACGATGTAGTTCGGTTGAACAGAACTCTTGGATGGTTTGGTTGGTTCTCTTTATCCCCTTCGTTGATATATACCATTTTGAATAATAAGAATTATAAAATGAATTTGCATCGAATAATAATACAAACGTGAGTCTTAAAAGTGTAAATAAAGCAAAGTCCTAGTTTTCCTACAATAGCCAATCGAGCAGGCAAATGGAATTGCGAGCAGCTTTAAGGAAACACTTTATTGGCGTGCAGGGATAACAAATGATGACTCGAAGGAGCAACCCCTCTCCTTAGCAGGTTCCTTCAATCGTGATAAACGAATGCACGTGTCGCAAACGTGACAAGATCGTGCTTGTACGGGATTCGTTGAGGAGAACTATGTACGGAAGTCGACGGGAAACCCTAGTGGCATTAGGCAAACGACAAAACGTCCTCTTGTGCAACATCGCGCATTGAGGGATGAAGAGAGAGGGAATTTGGCCGTGAATGCTCGCCGCGAAAGCTTCGCGAAAGCTCAACGAAAGCTTCCAACGAAGGCTGGCAGCAAGCAACCTTCCCTCGGGATTCCCGCGGCTCCCTCATTTCCCTCACTTTCCTTGTCTCTCCTCTGGTGAACGTATATGCGTCTCAGTGACGTCACAGGATGCAAGAGAGAGAGAGAGAGAGTAGGAACTAGACGTTTTAATTAATTTCCTCGTCCTCGCGAAAAACGGCGTTACATCGCCTCTTCTCTTGCCTGCACAGAATCCTAAGCTTCTTCTGTACGTGTCCATGTGTGTATGTGTACATATGACTGTGTGTATCTGTGGATAATGTATGAAGGAAGAACCGAATGAAAAGGAGAACCAGAGGGATGAGAAAGAGCTGCAGGATTCTTCTTCCTTCGTGTTTGGAAAAATTCGCTCACGGCTTGGATCGATCGAACTTTCATTTATTCATCGTCATCGTATATTCGTGTCCAAGAAAGATTGCCTATTATTCCTGTTTAGAAGGAATGCTTTTTCAAGACAGGTATACGAATGAATCTTTTCACGGTACTAAATAAAAAAAATGGTACGTGTTTAATAAAAATATTCTAAATAATTCATCGTATATGTGTTCATTTATGACGGGCAAAGATTTACTCGTTTATCGAATGAAACGAGATGATTTACTGCGGCACGCTTACGCGCGCGTGTCAACGGCTCGTGTAAATATTTAATATATCGTTTAAATAGATGCCCTCGTAACATACGTACGCAGAGTAATACGATATCATATTTGATCGTACATATACGTAGGTAGGTACGTGCTACGAGCGAGAAATAATTTCATGGCTGGTAGGAAAAGGCGGATGGGCGCGTGGCATTTTGCGCGCTGACGCGTTTTCGTGCGAGCATTCATGCACGCGCGCACAAACGAGCGCACGTGCACGCACGGAAATTAATTTCAATTAAATTAGAAAATTATCGTTACACCCCGATCGTAACTCGTTCGTCAGGAATCTGTTATGGTTTTATTTTCATTTTTTACCACGCGACCGACGCGTTTTATACGCGCGAGGGAGCAAACTTCTCGCCGAGAGGACGCACGTAACGCCTGTGCATCTCGTAAAAGTATATACGAATTAGATGGATATCGATCACAAACGTGGTTACATTAATTAATTAAAAAGGAAAAAAAGAAGAGCAACGCACCACCTTCGCATGGAATCTATGTGAGAACGAGAGCCTCGAATTTTTAACGATGAGCTCGTGGAACGAACGCGAATTTCGTTGGATATTCATCAATCATCCACCTTACAATCGTGATTCAGCACTTACCGACTTCTTTCTTTTCCCGAATGCAAAATAAAGTATCAAGGGTAGCCAATTTCCAGCAGTCAATTATCTTAAAATCCCATTGAATAAATTTTTCATAAACATCTCTGGAAAGCTACAGCCATTTTTCCCTGAAACCCTTGAGAAATTCCAGGACGGGAAGTACTCAGAATTAGAAAAATCAGGACAATTCCGAGGACACCGGTGGAACTAGGCAAAGTATATAACACGTGGACGTGAAATACAAACGAATTATGTCAGGGAATAAAGAAGCTCGTCGTTGGTAGGCGATGTCGCTCGTTCTGCGAATTTATTTGCGGAAAAATGAAAGTCACGCAATGGGGACTATTATATTAGTCGTGGAGAGCCCGCCGGTATTCGGCATTACAATCTCGAGTGAGCGCGTTGAAATATCGTTGAAATATTTATCGCGTTACGAGTATACTTTTCGCGCTTTGTACGGACGGTACCGGAATATAAGAAGAATGTTGGAACGTTAGCTGGTTGGTTCGTTCGCTGGTTCAAGGGTTGCCTGATGGTGGTGTAGAGGTGGGGGTTGTTCGTAGTAAGTTTTAATCGTTCTCCCTGTTGGCTAATTATCGGTCTTGATACACAGCTTGCTACCGCATATTAGTATACCGCGAACTGAAATACATTGGAAGCCGCGATAGACGCGAAGAGAAAGAGACGACAGGCCTGTTAAGGGAAGCAAATGGCGTGTAGCTGCGTTAAACGACCGCTGAAACATGGCGTTTGTTGTTTCCCATTGCGATCGGCGTGTCTCGGAGGAGCCGAGACGTTTTACAGCACGTGCATTAAAAAGGGAAAGAAATGTCAGAAGAAAAATAGGACGATTCTTAAAAGTTCAAACACACCCTAAGGAAAAGAAAAGCAAAAATGGTCTTCGTGCTAAAAGAGATTGTGTAAGGAAAATGGAATGGAGAAAAATAAGCGAAAATCTTGGCAACTCGATAATCGAACGAAATCGTCGCCCGAAAAAGCTCACCCTCATTCTGAAAGCACTCTCGAACTAACGGTAAGGAAGGATTTCCTTTTGAGTCGCGCTAAAAATCACAATATCAATGGTAAACGGAGGATATAAAAGGGCAACGAGCCACGGTAAACTCCGTCGGCGTTCTTAGGCGCGCCGCTCCGTGGCTTTTTGTTAACGGCGACTGGGAGGATGAAGCGTGAAGGTGAATTCGCCCTCTGCTAGGGGCGCGGAGATTCGAGCAGACGAACACCGCTGGTTGGTATACGCACAAAGACCGATCGATAAGAAGGCCTGTTGCTCTGGGAGAGACTTCCACGATTTTCTTCTCCTCCGATTCAACCCCTCGACCTCTAACCCCCTTACTACGATAGCAAGTACGCGTTTGCGAAATAAGAATTTCGTCGAAGGAAAGAGAGTAGAGTGCCAATCGTTTGATGCAAAGCTAAAAATCCTTGCTATTTCGACTCGATTTGAGATTCATCGAGTTATGGAAACGAGGAGCGTGGAAAATTGCGCAGAAGAGCAGGTCGATGAGGATGGCCTGTTGCTTGGCTAGGAAGGAATTCTTGGTGAAATAAGGATAGATATAATAGAATAAATGAAAAGTTGATTTATCCGAGTCTCAAGTTGTTGAAAAATTTCGAATACCATACTTTCCAACGATATCGAGAAATGAATAAGAAAAAGCCCAGGAGAAAGAGAAAGAAATTATGCAAAACGATGATAATATGTATGAAGTATCCTCCCTTCTCTCGAAGGGCCGAAGACACCATGCCACTTGCATAATTTTCGTTTCGAGGCGTATCGCAAGAAGAGGCTCCCGATCCGGCTAGAAATCGAAAATGTAATTTACGAGGAGAGACCGCGCCGCCGGCGCCACCACTACCAGAATACGAGAAGGATAGGGTCGAAGACTCCCTTTCCTTTCGCAGGATCGATTCTCGCGCACCGGCTTTATCTCCCCTTTACCCTCTCTCCCACTACCCCTCCAGGAGCTCGTCCTTTCGCTTTTCGAGACAGCACCTTCTTCCCAGGCTTTTCCTCCCTTTACTCTGGCTGTCTGTCTGCCTGATTTTCCCATTTTTTTCATCTTTTTGTCATTACTTATTTCCTCCTATTTGTTCTCTCACAATTGCATACACAATGCCTTCTCGAGCCTATTCAACACATTTCTTTATTCGTTTTATATAAATTTAAATTGATTTACGCAGGTGATTTACAAAGTAATTTATTCATTACTTATTTTATGTAATGCTTTTCTGATAAATTTCAAATTGAATTTTCTTCTAAATTAGACACGCAAGCGTATGTCGTTAAAATCTTTTACTCGTTCCACTTGAACCAACACGGGATCACCACACTCGACGAGTTCGAAATAACATGAACGAAGAAGCAACAGCGATTACGTTCAAGTACTCTCTTGGGTTATCGTTGATTTGCTAATCGACCGTCCAAGCGGTCACGTAATCTCCGTGCTCGAACTCTGTATTTTCGATCGCGTCGTTAAACCACCCGAAGACGTTCGCTTTCTATATTAATGCTTTCTATACGAATCGGCAGTCAGCGGCATTCGAAAAACTCAAACGAGTACGTGTCACGACACCGCATTCTATACGGGAAATTCGTGATGCGCTTATCGGATTTCGCTTTTCGAAGGGAATCCCCGAAAATCTAAATTCGCAACGGAGTTCGAGAGAACTTTTGCTTCGAGCGATATGACGATTTAACCGATAGAAAGGAAATGTTTGCTCGGTGTTTTCACAAATTACACGATTTTATTGTTCTACCATTGTTACTATTCGTACTCTCATCGTTGGTGGGGGATTTAATTCACCGACCCACTAACTAACTGTACCGTATAATTAATTCGATTTAACTTGATGGTTCATTAGGAGTACTCTCCTCCCTAAGAAAATATATTCAGAATGTTCCTAAAAAATGTCATTAGTAATTAGATATTTTTGAATAAATACAAATATGCGGTCTTGCACCCTTTAAGTATTCAGAGCGTAAGAAAAATGAGGGAGTGGGGCCTGACTATACGGAGACCTATTCTACTCGTCGAAATGACGAAGAAAATTCATACAGACGTGAGCCTCAAAACCACACCATTTCCGAGTTAATAGCCACTTTAAATTTCGGTTAGCTGCTGCAACGACGACAAAAACGAAAACAATAACAACACGTTACATTTAGTAGGTATAAACTCTGAGAAAGCAAAAAAAAGAGGAAATTGTTAGTTGACATTTTCAAAGGAGACGTTTACAACGTGCTTTTGGAATAGTAGCAGCAATGTTGAAAGTTGCTTTCACAGACGCGCTTAGCACACGACAAAAGAAAAAAAAAAGGTGTTGATTAAAGGTCACGAAAGTGGTTGCTTCTGAACTAGTAAAGTTCGATACAACCCCTTTTCAAAAGAGTTCTCCGTGACTTCTCGATCGGTTTAGACTTTTAAAGAAGAAGGTGGTGGCCCCACATGCGAGACCATTACCTTTTGGTTTTCGAAAGGTCGTACTTTTTCTCGATGTCTCGAACCCCCTTACTTCGCGATATTTTAGGTACTAAAAGAAGTAGGTACGTGGCTAAATCCACGTCTCTCTCTATATATATACAATCGAACTCTACCATCTAAAAGAACCTTAATACAACCTTAACGGCGAATCGTAACCACGAATAGCGTAAAGTTTCGAAAAATATTGCCGGCTAGGTACTCGAGACACTCGTTGGATTTATCGAGAAGACAAAGAAAGAAACAATTGTTACAGAAGATAAAGGTAGACTGCGAACGATAAAGTGGATTATTTATGAATAAACGTTTACGTAATTGATGTTTAACGGGACAAAACGCGAGAGAGATAGAGTTGCAAGAAAAGTCACAAAAACCCAAATAGTTTTAACCAGGTAGCCTTTGCCTCTGCGAAATATCCTTAACGGTGATGCGGTAATAAACTCGTGGAAGGTTAGAGAAATAAGAGTTAAAAGAATAAAAGAAAAAAAGAAAAACAGGCGTTAAATTAAGCAGATAACGCTTCGGCGGGCCCTTTTAGATGCGACTTTTTCATATTGCAGACTAATGGCCAAGGCCACTGCAGAAAGCACGCTTCTCCCGTAATTGCCATAATTCGTTGCTTTCCTACAATGTCGCGTTAACTCCGACATGGATTTCTTTTGATGGCTCGCCCTACGAAAAGTGCCGGTAATAAATAAAAATAAAATATGAAACGAGAGAGGTAAAAGGACCTTTCTTGGAAAGAGAAAAGAAAAAGAGTTATCGTGCAAAGGTACTCCACCGTGGGGTTAATCGTAAATAAGCAATTAAAAAAATATGTAATTAAATATACCGAAAGATTCAATAATGGACTCGATTTTCTCTTTAGATTATCGAATGTTCTTTTTCTTTCTTTCTTGAGAACAGATTTATGTCGGTCAACGTAATCCCTCTTGAAATGTAATTTCTTAGATTTCGAAGGTCCACCCCCGTGGCATCCAGTACTTATAGACCTGCAGCGTCAGGGATAAAAGCGATTGGTTAAATTGACCCAGAAACCGATAACCCGAATGCGGTTCCAGGCGATGTTTAGCGGCATGCTTGCAAACGTGTGTTAACTTCGGTGTTAAACACACAAGCAAAGAGAAGGGTAGAGAGAGAGAAAGCTAGAGAGAGAGGGACAAAGATAAAGGGGAGTAGCAAGCCTGGAAAACTTTGTCACAATTACGAAGGCAGCCATTATCTTTATGAAAATGCAATCGTGGCAACTTTTACCAACTTTTCGCATAATTTAAATAATATTATTGCAGCGGTTAGTCGTCGTTGATTATATCCCATTATCTTTTTTGTTTAACTTTTTTATATATTCTTTCTTTCAACTCTTCTTCCCTAGCGGAGAAAAAAGCCAAAGCTCGTTTCGGTACCGAGACAATCGCAAATTAGTCTAGTTGCGTTAACGAAGATCTCAGCAAATGGTTCCACTGCCGCTGCTACTGGGTGTGACGTCAACATTGGAGATTCCAAAACCTTCTCTCTCTTACTCTCTTTCTCTCTCACTTGCTCTCATCCTGATAACGAGAATCGGACCGCTCTATGAACGATGCAGGTAACGAAGTAGCTTCGACCAACTTTGGTGCTACCTACTCTCTCTCTCTCTCTCCGTGTATAAAGTTATGCGAGAACACTCTCGGCAAATTCTCCACCCTCGTTCTCTCTCCTCCTCACCCTCTCTCTCTCTCAACGAAGTTCGCGAGCGATGTTTTCGAGCTTGTTTCACGAGAGAACGATTTGTTCGGGGAACAAGGCTCGTGCCTGCTCCACACTGCACTGTGCGCGGTACACGTTTTCGTATCGAGCGTTACGGGCTCGTTAAAATTTCCCTTATATTTTGGTATTTAGTCGTAGGGGAAAAAAAAGAGAGAGAAGAGAAAGGAATTAAAAAAAAAAAAGTGGAAAGTGGTGGTGAGTTAACCGGTAGGTACACTCTGGTGGTATACACTTTTCTCTTTCTTTTTCCACTTTTATTCTCTTCTATTTGAAGCTAAACGCGAGTCTGCTGTTCCACAGCGCAAAACCGCTGACAGCTAGCGCACGATTATTCGTAAGGCTCAAAATTATCGTGGGGATCTTCGAAAGTCGAGTATCACCTCGTAGAAATTATTAATATGTCCAGCAACGACGGACACGTTGTGGCGTAACGGACCGTTCACGAGACTAATAATTTATGTCGCTCGACAGAGTAGTCATGGATGGGGACGTATAACACGTGCGTGGAAAAGGAGAATGTCCTTCGAACTTTACCTTATACAATTTCGGTAGTACGCAAGAATTTATCGATTTCGTGATATCGATCTCGTTTATACAAATAGGGGAGACCGGGGCTAGTTGTCCCAATTTTTTGGGACAACTTGCCCCGCTGCGGGGTAAGTGCCCCACGCCATGGGGCAAGTTTTCCAAGGTTTCCAAGGAAAAATCCTGATGTATGCATCATGATTTTTGCCAAAATGGACACCACCGCCGATTTCAATGTTTAATAGCTCATTTTTAAGAATAAAGCATGCAGAATAATGTCCCGTTGTCCGTTTTTCGATATCGTTACGCAATGATGAGAAATTAATTTTTTAAGTATCAGAGTATGGGTCGTTTTCAAGCTTCAAACTGCTGTATCTTTTCAACCAGCCATCCTATCGAAACGCGACTTGCATATTCGTAAAGAAGAGACTTTCCTCTTTCGAACGAGTATTTGATCGGGCAAATTCGAGATGTTTCGATTTTTGACAAAAATCCTGACCTATGCATCATGATTTTTGCCAAAATGGTCACCACCGCCGATTTCAATGTTTAATGGCTCATTTTAAAGATAAAAGCATGTAGAATAATGTTCCGTTGTCCGTTTTTCGATACCGTTAAGCAATGATGAGAAATTAATCTTTTAAGCGTCGGAGTATGGGTCTTTTTCAAGCTTCAAACTGCTGTATCTTTCGAACCAGCCATCCTATCGAAACGCGACTTGCATATTTGTAAAGAAGAGACTTTCCTCTTTCGAACGAGTATTTGATCGGGCAAATTCGAGATGCATCGATTTTTTGACAAAAATCCTGATGTATGAATTAAGATTTAGAAAAAAGAAAGCATGCAGAATACTGTCCCGGTGTCCGTTTTTCGATATCGTTGCGGAGTGTCGAAAAATAAATTTTTTAAGTGTCGGAGTATGGGTCGTTTTCAAGAGAAAAATTGCTGTAACTTTTTAACCAGTCATCCTATCGAAACGCGACTTGCATATTCGTAAATTAGAGGCTTTCCTCTTTCGAACGAGTATTTGATCGGGCAAATTCGAGATGCATCGATTTTTGACAAAAATCCTGATGTTTGCATCATGAACAAAAACCTGAATTCTGTCGAAAACTAATGATAAAAACAAACTACCACCACTACACTTTTTTTTACTCGCTAAGACCTGTACACCATGCACCGGACGCGTTTCCCCTTCCATCCTAAGATACCAAAACTACGACTGGGACAACTTGCCCCTGAGACTGTTAGCCCCGGTCTCCCCTATTATTAATTTCTACTTACAAGCGTCGAATTTTTTTTTTTAGAAGACTATTTTCTAAGCATGGTAGCAAACAACGGCGGTCGATCGATGTTTTATCTACGGGAACGAGCACGGATCGGTATCGAGTAACGTTGAGCCACGAATTAGAAGAAATTTGAAACCGGTCGAAGGGGTGGGTAATCGGCTTACCGGTTGTTTCTGAACAAACTCAAGTTCATTATAGTTCAGAGAACTGTGACCCGTATCGCGGTGTTCCGTGATAGCAAAGAGAGAGGGAAAGAGAATTTCTCTCACTCATTCTCGTTAGGGCCACAACGACGGTGTTAGAGCAAATTTTGCGGCCAGGGCCGCAGGTGCGATTACACCACGCGATACTCGTAAACGTAACGATTGTTAGGCAGCTCGATTGGATTCTCTCTCTATCTTTCTATCTCTATTTCTCTTTTTCCCTCTCTGTCGAACGTACTACTTCGATTTATTTCCCCGACGCGAAGCCTTTGATGGAGACAACGATACATTGCTTTGTCCACTTCGGTGATAGAAAGAAAAAAAAGGAAAAAATAGTATCAAAGTAACCCCTTTTTTATTCCCCAAATGCTTGTCGCAATTCTAAACATAGTTTACAACACTTTTTTACAGGCAAGGAATTTTTTTCAAATCAAATTAAAAGTCTTAATATGTTTTCAGAAGTAACGAGACTTCGTTAGCCACGTCACGCATCGTTTAAGGTGTTTAGCTTCTATTTTCTTTTCTTATTTTTTTTTCCCCCGTTCATCCCACGACGGAAAAAGAAGTTTCTCCGTCTCCCTTTCTTCCGAGCCGTCGAATCGTCGTCGTCGTGAGTTACGTCAAAGTGGAACCGACAGATGGAACGAAGAACGAAGAAAAGCACGTCAAAAGCGATCGGAGTGAAAGAGAAATGCTCTATTCAAAGCTTTTCCCATTCACGCCTCGTACGAACCGGTGGCTTGGCTCTCTCGCGCGCGCAACCACCTATGCACGAACACATATACATAGAGAGGAAATCAATCCCATGGATTATATCAACGGTGACATCTCGCCAGTCGAGATTCTCTATTTTTTTTTCTCAATTAATTCTCGATCGAAATGTGAACCGGATATGAAACTGTAAGTATTCGAAGGTACGAACAAAATTGTATTCAAAAAGAGTCGAGGAGAAGAGAGAATATTTTATTGAAAAATAAATGAAGTAGGTACAAGGAATATTTGATGATAAAAATGAAAGCGACTAATTAAGATAAATTGGTTATTAAAACGAGAGAAAATGTAACTACGAAATCAGGGATCGGGGTATATGCGAAATGTGTTCAATTAATACGAAAATACGAACGTGCTAGCACGCGGTTCGTCTTGGCGTTAATTTTGGCAGACTGCCGTGCTATTTACACTTATTAAGGAGACTTTATTCCCGTTGTCGCACGTGCTGACTCTCAAGCCAAGATCGAAGCTCAATGATGATGACGGATTCGCCCCGAGACGTCTCGTTTCCGTTTCTTTTTTAAAGAATCGAGAAATTTGGACGCAATATGCGCTCTCGCGAAAAATCTTTCGGCAAGAGCTATCGTTAAGAAACGAGCGTTTAGAATGTTTAGATGAACCATTGTTGCTCCATCGTTTGGCCCATTGTCGACTCGCAACGAAGGACGCCACTTGTAGCGATACCGAGAAATATTTGTTGGACACAATACGAGGTATCGGTAGAGCCGAGTGCTCGCCAAAGAAATATTGCATCGTTTTCCACGATTCTTATTTCTGCGACCGAAATATTAGATTCCATTTGGCTCATTTTTATCATCCGGGGAGTTGATGCCACTCGAATTATAAGTCTTTTTTTAATCGGACATCGCGCGAGTTAAAAGTCATATGATATTAAATCCTTTAAGTTTTACTAATGGACAATTCGTGCAAAGCTTTAGTTACATTTATTATTTCGTATAAATGATCATTTTACTTCGATATAAATACAAGTGATACGATATAGCTATTTTAATTGCATATGCACTATCTGTAAATTATTTTCAAGTCACCTTCGAATTACAATAATAAACGGTTCTTCACCCGATACAAATCTCTCCGCAAAGCAGTCTCGTCATTCTATTTTGAGCCCTTCAACGGGTACGTACATACGTGATGGTAGACAACCGACGTCAAGAGTCAAAAAAGTTAGACGAAAGATTCATAAACGATCGCCCACTTCCTAGTTAGGGATTCACCGAATGAGGTAATTTAACGGTGATTAGTTTGCTAACTACGGGTCACCATAATTAAATGAACAATGAGATTAACGTGTGCCGAGTCCCGCCACGGGGAATAACCCGACGCTAGTCGGACTGGCAAAGTCGGGAGCACCAAGAGAATAAGGTTCGACTCTCGTCGCTTCCAACTTCCGACGAAATTCTAACATTTAATTAAGGGACCGCTCTCTCAGGCGAGGAACCCTCCCCCCCATCTCTATTAATTCCGTCCTTTATAAATTTTCTAATCTTATCAATTCTCCAGAACCATCGTCCGGACAATTTTAACATAAGAGATACGGTATTATTACATGGTAGTTACGAACCTCACTGTTTTTCCCCAGTTACCGAGCTTTCTCTATGCTTGAGAACAGTGATACATATTTAAGTCAATCTAAATTTACGGTAGGATACAATTGAGCATAGACGATTCATAACTCCACAAACGTCACAGGATGGCAAACGTCTCGGAAACCTTGCAACCGATCAGGATGGATTTCCACAAGCGAAGCCACATGGTTAAGAGAGTGATCCTCTCGGCAAGAAAAGTTCAATGAAAAGCCAGAGAGATCGCGAGAGCCAGGATTACGGCGTATATTCGAAAAGAGGCCATTTTAAGGTCGGTTGGGAAGAGCCGAGCGACATCGACAATTTCGTACGTCACAGACCCAAAAGAGCACGTCTCTCTTTTGCTCCCTCTCTCTCTTGGCAACCATCACGAAGTCGAGCAACTTTCTCGTGGCATTTTTTTTCAAAAAAGGAAACTACACTAGAGCGAAGCTTACCGTAAAGCGTTTATCCAGTTGGTACTAACGAGAAACGAGAGACTCTGCTTCATGGAGCTAGGTAACACGAATTCCGATATAAAATGGCAGCGTTTAATGTAATCCTCGGCTTCATAGGACGACCGATCGTGCTCGGTATAAATTTCTCGATGGAAATCGATACTTTGTTCGTTCCTTCGAAGTGAATCCGTTACGGATTCTACTTTTCCCCCACTCGTTCGCTCTCTTACTCTCGTACTTTTTTTTTTCTGGGATGAAACACGCGTAAAAGGTCCGTACGTAATCCTACATAGCGAAGAAGGCTTCGTCTAGGACGCGCACGCGCTTGACAGACGCGTTTTCATTTATTACACGTCTCTCTCGAATAGAAAGAGAGACGAAGATGGAGAGATAGAAAGAGAAAGAGAGAGGAAGAAAGGGAAAACAGCTATGCGTGTAGGTAGAACGCGCGAGACGATTCGCACGGATCGATCGAACGATCATCGCCGTACAAACGGTTCCTATTTCTGTTCCTACAGACACAAACTCTCTACTTCTCTCGGCATACGTTCGAACACACGTGTGTAAGTGCATAAACACGCATACATGGACAGAAGAGACTGCTAGCCGTGCGACTAATTATTCGTGATGCTTTCCGCGACTCGTCGCTCTCTGGCGGCCGCCATAATGGCGGAATTGCAGTTGCAAAATCTCTTTCGGGGCGGCGATTAACTTGGTGCCAAAATATTTCGTTCGACTGTGAGTTGCGTAAATCTATAAGACGTCGGGCACGCACTTTCTGCGTGTACGTCTATGTGTATTTATTTGATTGTGTGTGTACACGTATATAATGGACCGTGATGGTTTAATTATCGTAGAAAGTCCCGGCATACCAGTGGCGGACAACTTGGAACGCGTCTCCTATTCTCTCTCTCTATCTCAGCACACGATCACGATCGTTACGTCACAAACTACTCGCGAGTATCAGACCGAAGAAGAGTCGAATTAGCCGAGCGAATATAACCACGCGATGGAGCGAACGCGCTCGATGATGACGGTGGTTTGCGACGAGAACTCCGTGGCGGGAGTTTAAACTCCCGAAGTTGGCTGCAACGGGTGTAATGGCGTTAACGTCACGTCAACTCGATCCTCGCTCGAAGAATCATGATCTCTGTTTCTATCTTTGTCTCTCACTCTCGCTACGTCTGTCTGTCTACCTCCGGTAGCAAGCCAACGAACGTAGTAGTAGCTTAGACTCTGGCTCCTAGAGTTAGTTGTATGCACGCGCGTGCCGTTTAAAGGGCATCATCGCGGAACGAGTTGGAAACTGGAAATTCGAAAAGGCATTCCCGTCGGGAGTTGGCAGTCCGTCTTCTCCACTCGGAACTGTCCGTAAGACGAGACGTTTGAGCGACACAGTTATGCGGTCCTACGGTCTGGCACGTGTATATATCTATGTATGAATACCGGGTGTATACAGGGTGAATCGTATGAATTCATTCGCGTGATTTCAACGAGAATACTTTGGAAATATTTCGTTCTTAAAATGGAAATAATACGAAGAACACATTTTTCATCATATTCTTATGCTTATCAGATATATATTTTTTTTTTAACTATATCAATCGAGTGATCAGCCCCCTCGCAAAATATGCCTCACCCTGTATACAAGCTTCCACCAATAGAAACGTATATATTCGCACTTGTACGAGTTACGGTGGGCCGGCAGAAGGCTAACAGTGCCGACCAATAAACGTGGACGTATTATACATTCGAAATTTCATTTGGTTAATGCGAATACCAAGCGAATGCCAGGATGTAGCCACGGACCTATAGGTTTCCGTGCTGGCGAACGCCAGGAGGGGCATCGATACGAGCGAAAGTTCAAGCAAGTGCTTGCTAGCCCAGAAGAGTGCACGGCGTTCCGCTCGTTCTCTTCTTCGACTCTGCTCCTCGTCGTTGCAAGAGGAGGATACGCTCGTGTTCTCTCTCTCTCTCTCTCTCTCGTATACACACACATGCACGTGTGCCGTCCTCACAAAGTACCATTACGTAATTACGCCACTTCACCGCGAAAAGAAGTGCACTCTATTTTTTCCTTTCTTCTCGTTTTTTCCGCTCGCCCGTATCTATCCGTTACCATCCAAATGCAATCAACATCCATCCGTGTTCTCCATTTCTCTCGCTCTCTCTTTGTCTCACAAACTTGCTCTTATTTTAACGCGCGTATTGGCATACGTAATAAAAATGATCGATATCGATTCTTTCAAGCTGGACGATACTACACTTTTTTTCAGATCCTTAATACCGTTATCGGCACGAGCGCGATTAGATAGACAAAAGCTTCCCGGAAATTGTGAGAACGGTGCAAGATTTTTATTACACCTGCTCGTTATACGCGAATGTAATGGTGAAACGAGTTCGAAGTTTGCGGTTTTCCACACCTGCGTAATACTCCCAGGGAACGTAATTCGATAATTTTTTATACAGATCTCTCGGCAATTTCGACGAAATTGGAATTGATATTCAGCGATTCCGTTGGAATTACACTCGAAATTCAAGGATTCCCTTGACCCGTGATCTAACTTGGAATTCTTGTTTAACGAATTCATGAATTTCTTTAATCGGAGGTCACGTTTTAATACGATTTCTGAAAAAAATTTCGTATCGAAACGGTTATGATCGTATATTCCACGTGTGATCGAGGTGTCCTTTCTCGATCCAACATCGATACGGTTCATCGTTCGACGAGAAAGTAGAATCTGGGCGTAAGAGAATCTCTTGTGATTTCATCAGTGAGATGCATGCCGACTTTGAGGTACGGTAGGCCGCGAAGGAACGTAATGCGACGTAACGAAAAGGTCAAGCCGTTGAGTCACGAGACGAGACTTCTGGATTCTCTGGTAGGTACCTCGAGAGGAATAGAGATAGAGAGAAAGAAAGAGAGAGAAACTCGGTGACTAGACGAAGAACTAACTTTGCTCTCCCACCAAAGCGGGCAACCGAGCGAGCGAACGAGCATGCGAGCGAGCGAACGTACCAGGCCGACCAAGTTTCTCCTCTTTCGCGACCCTTTACGGATCGCGAAAGCCGACTGCACTTCGCAGCCACGAAATCGAACTTCCCCGAAGCCCCCGTATACCCTCGAAGGGTCATGAGTACTCCCCCTTCAACTACGAAAATTCCGTAACGGATGGTATTCGTCGATCCCTAGAGATTTCCACTCGGTGATGCGAATGGCCCACCAGCATACCTATCCCAACTTTTATCATCTTCGATGATGACTTTTATCAGATTTTTATTTCAACCTAGACGATAACTCGTTCCATCGTAAAATCCAACTTACCATCATAGTCATCTTATCGTCCTCTCGTACAGTGACCTACTCTCTCCGAAAAGTTCACGTTTTTCTCGCTAACTACTTGATCTCGCCAGGTGAGAGAGCGTACGCTTTGTGTGTCACCGATCGTGCCCTTTCGCGACGATGAAAGTTCGCGACAAATACACGAGTAGATCTTGAAGTAGAAAATCCTGCCGATTTTATAACATCGTCGTTGGCTAATTAACGAATATTCGAAGTAAACCAATGTAGGCTCGATTATCCGATTACGTTATTAGAAATTCTTTAACTTCGTTATACAAGAGAAAGAGAGAGAAAAAAAGATTTAAAAAAGGGGTGCTAATAAAACGCATCGATTTTACGTAACTCAATTTTTTTTCTCCCACGAGCAATCCTCTTTATACCTGGGCTTCATCGAAATAACTGACCAGCTATTGGCTAATACCGATTTATTCCAGTAACGCTTATCCAATAATCCATAAAATGTCGTATATATCATTGTCAGCTTATGGTCCGAAAGTTCGAAGCAACCGGTATAGATGATTTTAACCTCGAGTGCCGTTCTGGCAGAGAAGAAGATGCCTTTGTCATCTGTCAACGACGTGGATCGTCCATAGATTACGTAAAGTTAGCGTGCGCTCGCGCGCACCTTCTCGAAGGAACCGAAGAGCGGCCGTCGTCGCTGACGCCGACGAAGCTGCGATCGAGTCATTGTGTAGAGATAATTGAGCGCCCGGAATAACCGTGGAGCCCTGTAGCGGCGCGTCTGCACGAGTAGAGGGTAGGGAATTCGCGAGAGACTAGTACTCTAGTGCACGTGCCGTGGAAGATCGTTACTCGTTGTGTAACAAAATAAAAAGACTGAGCTTCTTATCGTGCTAGTAATGATCAGGGAGGTTCAACATGGCGGATGATGAACAAGGTGGACGCCGAGTCATAAAATTAATAATTTGTTGCTTTCATTGAATTCATTGTTTCCAGGGGTTTCTAAATCTTAACTTTTCTATTCGTCGAGAATTTTTAATATTATCGTTAATGATATTAAAAGAAAATTTGATTATATCCAGGTATGACGATACGTAGTCACTTAGGAATGCATCGAACGAATCTACGAATTTTATCAATTTCTACGAGCAAGTAGGAAAAGCTTTTTCCTGGAAAGGGTCAAGAGTGCTAGCAACAGAGAGAAAAGGTATAGGTAAGACGAAATAAGACGTAGTCGCGAGAAGCAACATTTTCCTCGAAGAAATGTTGCTCGCACCAGGCTGTCCCGAGTCGTTGCGCACCTGTTAGCTCGTAACGCCTCGTACACTTCTATATATTTTAGTCGCGTTTGCGAGCGTTCCGTAGGTATACAGGTATATATTTCTTACGGAACGATACGTTTCTTGCGCGTTTCGGTCCTTCGAACTTTGCCGACTACCGGAGAGGAGCTGCCAGAGTACGCGATTTACGCGCCGGGAAAGGAGAGAATTATAAAATCAGGCTGGGCCGTAGGGGATCGATAGTCTCGGTAGACGCGAAGAAATATCTACGATGGAAGGTGTTCGAATTTTAATTCACCGATTTATTAATTCGGTCTAACGAATTTTTCTGCAGGACATTTTTCTTGTTTCTTATACCCCACGCTTTTCTTCGACATTTGAATTCGTTGCCGGGGGAATACAAATTTACATAAAATATTTTATCATTTCTTTTTCTTCTTTTCCTTCAAGAGCAACGTATTTTACCGAGTCTCTACTTCTCCGATCCGACATGATGAATTTGCATGAAACATTTTTCTTTGCTTCGTTTTTTTTTTCTTATTTTCCTCCACAAATTTTTCCTTCTACTTTTTCCCCGCGCAGGAACGACACGTTCTTATCGAGAAAATTCTCTATACTTCAGCACGAATTACGATAATGCGAGAGAAGACGGAGAAGGCATGTTCGCGACTAGTTCTGGCGATAGGAAAAGCAACGACAAAAAAGCGCGAGCGTTGCCGGGCTACTCGAATATGGTAGCAGTACGGCAAAGTGCTCGTCAAATTATAGCCATGCACTCGGGGAACGTTTACGATGTCGTTTGGAGTATATCCCCTTTTCTGGATGTTACTTGCTTCGATATAAATTCGTAGAGAAAGATGGACCACCAGCGTCGATGCACCGGTTCGATCGCGAGCGATATTTCGAATAATTTCTACTCTCTACAATACGTTTCGGATGCTTTCCCATTTCGAACGCGTTTAATAGTTCCATTAAGAGACGAACGTTCGCTTGGCTAATATATTTCAAAGCTTGGCCACTATCCTAATTTCACGTCTCCGTAGAATTTATAAGCAGGGTCATTTATCGTGTGGCGATGCGTTTGATACTTCGAACTGCACAAACAGTGACACGATACTTTGATAGGCCTTGATAGCGTACACGATAACGTGGAAACGAAAGACCAGTATCATAGTTCAAGATGCGTCTTAAGACTAGTATATCGATAAGATTGATAGTGCAGTTTTTTCGTGATTTTTATGTTTACGATGCGAACGTGAAAGTGGTCTTGGAAAAGAAGCCGATAAAACGAATTTCAAAGCTCGATCGAAATGTTTAAACGTTGAAAAATATTTCATTTCACTTCTGAGTGATCTCGACGAACGTATAGCTATGTAGAAACTCGTCGTTTCTTCGTATGAACATAGAAGGTCGTAAAATTAGCTCGAAATCGTAAGATCGAGTAGATAAAGATCGTAGGTGAACGGACATGCGAGAAAGGACAGACGTTTCGAGGGAAGAAATGTTGGCAGTTACCATCGAAATCAACGTACGAGTATCGATCGAATCGTTTGATCCAATTAACGTGCTAACTACATGTGTTTATATGTATCGAATATATACATAGGACACACAAACATATGAACCGTGTGTTACAGGGTCTATTTCTAACGAGTGCAGCGGTACGAAACAAATAGACTTTTGAGATGCGACCCAAGGCTGACGACTAGACGCAACGCGTACACGATAAAGCGTTTTAACATCAATAAATAACGCTGTTTCATCGTGGTAGTCGTGTTAACTTTATTGGCCAATCGCGTGCTCGCTGATATAGAATTTCACAAAAGGGCGGTAAATTTGAACGATACCGAGACGCGTTATCGAAGCTATGCTACATACAAAAAAATAAAGTAACCGAGAAATGGAATGGTACGAATGATCTATGACGAAATCGATTTGGTTTTTCGGAAGCCATGGAAGCCGTACCTTTCGTGGTTCCGGGGCATAAATTCCCGGTAAGGGTGCCAATAGATGCAATCCGGGATTGGGGAGGCCGGATGCCGGATGTCCTGGCGGTATCGTCAGAGGCACCAGCTTCAAACCCCAAGGTAAATACCACGGCGCCGTATGGTGCATCCTGCTTCCTCGGAAGACCTTCGAGAGTCGTACCACTGAGCTGGTGTAATATGTCGGGATGGATCACCGGATCCACCGAAAAAGGACTATCGTATCCTGGACGGTCCTTAACGGGCGAAAAAATGTTCTCGATCTCGCCGGGCCAAAGAAAATGACGGAGATGATCACGATGGTAGAAGTAGAAGATGAAGAAAAAACACACGGCTAGACTAGGTGTAAAAAATAGGATGGAGAGGAGAAGGACGAGGAAGAGGATGATCACCTTGGCATTTTCCGTCGATGATATATAAGTATGTGTATATATATATATATGTAGATATATATCTCTCTTTCTATGTATATATGTATATCTATCGGATGATCTTATCTTATTTCTTTACAACCGAATCATAACTTTGAACAACGAGGCATAAACGTCACAGAACGCGTTGCGCGACGATACTCGAGCGCCCGCGCGCGCTCCTCATCGTGCGATTCAACGCGACGTAACTGAATCTTCCAAGTATATCGTTGTTACTGGTTTCTTTGTTTTTTCTTCTTTTTTTTTTTTTTTGATTTTACAAAACTCGAAGATCCTGGAAATACGAGGATACGTTCGAGAAACGAACTTGTCCGACGCGAAACCTGCACGACGGACACCCCGCGAGCGCGCGGCGACGACTGATCGACGATCGAGCGTCTACGCTCGAGCACATGGCCGCGCGCGCGAGCGCGAACCTCCATCCGACCTCCCACCAACCCGACACAGCTATCTCTCTTGCTCTTTCGCTCTTTCTATTGCCACAGACACGCTAGACACGATGTCCCACGTCCACGCCCCCGTAGTAAACGCATCTTCCTCGTGCTCACCTTAGACTATCGACTCGTCTTTGAAAATTCAACGCCCTGTCAATTTCCAATATCGTTTAAATCAGTAGATTCGAATATTTCATTGCTCTTCCACACTTAAAACTTTTCTGACAGCAGAGGTCGTATTTGTTAAACTGAAATTAGTTTTATGTTTAAGGACGAATCTCAACGAATGAGGCCGATGTCAAGAATATTCCTTCCAACTCAAACTTAGACCGATAATGGAAAGCCAAATGGTGGAACGTCGGGATATCATCGTACCGATGAAAGGAAGCGAATATTGTGGTTGGAAAATATTCAAGACCGAATAAAAGAGACGATTGCCAACGTCGAAACGATCAAGAAAGGCACTCGAGAAAGAAGAGCGATCCTGTTAAAGTTACCTATCGATTGATGATACTGCGAAAGGAAACGACTGTCTTTCAGAGTCTCGGTAAAATTTAGATGCCCGGCACTCTCCCGGCTGTGTACTTCATTTACCGTGTTGCTTCTGTGAGATGGAGGTGCTCTACTCTCGGGTTATTTGCTTCTATCATAATTCTATGCCGTTAGATGAAAGAGGATTTGTGCTTTCATAGATACGGTCCATCTACCCTCTCGACGACTAGGGAAGATGGAAGATCCAAAAGAAACATGACAGCTGTATCTTAATGAAGTATAATAATCTGGAGTAAGTTTGACCACTTCGTTAGATTTATCTTCTCCGTCTGAGTTCGACGAAGTTTCTAAACGATAAGTAGGAATCCTACGATTTTCGTGAACATTCCGAGCTTGCAACGCGTACTAAGCTATCTGATTCGAGTCGATTCCATTAAGGGAAGGGAAAACTACAGGAAACTGGCTTCCCTTTCTCCATAGTCTTATCTGCTAACGGTAGCTCGGCATTGATTGCAAAATTACTTTGGTAAATCGCTTAAACTCATAACGACACCGTTAAGCTACTCAACGAGAGTGTACCCTTCCAAACGTTCATCTCCAAATGTTTAACGTCAAACCATGGTCAGAGTAAACCATTTAACGGTAAGCAATGCATCGCAAATCACGGGGCGAACTTCAACATACCCTTTCAAAAACCCCTGATGTTTCCTCTCACGCTGATACGAAACGAACGAGGCAAGAAGCCTTCCTTCTAACGCGTTCACAAACACCGAAGAAAATCGAGTTAAAAACAATGTACGTGTTGTATAAAAGCATACGGCAGAGTCCAAGCGTAAATCCGTAAGATGCCGTCATGCGAGGATCGTTAAGAAAAATACGTGGTTCGATGCGATGAGGTAAGGCTAAGAGATGAAAGGCGCGCTCGAAAGTGCAGCTGTGGCGAAGAGTGGATGACGGTCATCCTCGACGTCACCGACGAAAATCCTGCGTCTATCCAACGTTTCCTCTTTGAAGCAACGGAAGAGGTCCGTTCGCGCGCTCCTCACTTCACCTGCATCCTACGATATGATTCGCGAAGCTCGCTCCAGCGCTCGCGCGAAAAGTTCTCATGTAAAAATAACGTTGTCTCCTGCACCACCCAGATGCTACACGGCATCATGGTAAAGCTTCACGACCTACCCTAACTAAAGCGAAGATGGTCCATCCGCGAGAGCCAACCGTCTCAACTTTTCTTCTCGACACAACACCGCACTCTCTTTTATTGGAAGAGCGATAATTAACGGATAACCGAGTGCCTGGGACGAAGATAGACTTTTTAAAATCTTATTTAAAGATTTATTAATTAAATACAGTTGCGTCATAGAAGTTAAATATTTTGATATGCTGCGAATATAGTGATTCGTAAATGAAAAATTCTATTATAAGAGGGAAGTAAATAGAATCGCAATTTATTCTAAAGGCAATGCAATCGCTCGACAATAGTTTTTCATTCGGAAACCATTAACGAAACGTATGATCAAACCTTTAAGAATAGTAACACTCTTTCTCTAATTTCATGAGCACAGCCATTTACATGTACACACAGCCTGCAGGTGTGCACACGATGCAAAACGTTGATAACGTAACGCAAGTGCATTCACGTATTGTCCCGAGTTTTATTTCTAGGAAAACTGTAATGAGTCTCCGAAGAATATTCATAAGAGCATTTTGTACGCACGCGAGCAGAAGTTGACGTCACCCTCGATAGCACGATACGAAAGATCTCATCAGTCGGTGACTTGGTCAGAATTGATGAAAATAGGGAATTCTAACCAGCTCGAGGATAGACCGCGTGGAGGAGTTTTAAGGAGGATTAAAAATTGCGCTGGAGAGAAGGCAGCTTAGCGGAAATGCAAGGTAGTGAAGTAAAAGGGGCTCGGCTTAAACGCGATTCGAATTCTGGATCCCTTTAGCCGCGCGCGCCGTAGTGAACATAGAATCCCTGGTTTCCCGGTGAATCGGCACTTTCAGCTTTTTCATCTTCGTCAACGAGCTGGCTTATTTTTTCTATAAAATCCCCCGATGGGATAGAGATCCCGTAGCGATGTTGCACGGACAGAACCAGAGGCAGCCAGTTAAAAAAAGGGAAAAAGCGAGAGAGACAACAAAATGTTGTCATGGCCACCGTAGTTGTTTCTGTGGGGTTCACGTTTTATTCAGCCGAGAGTGGCAATAATTGAACGAGGTGTCATCACTGGAGCGTATCCACGCTCCGCGAGAAAGACGACAAAGCCTTTAGGTAAATAGGACGACACATAAAGCAGAGGAGTACGCAGTTACCGGCTTACTGTAATTCCACCGCAAAGTTCGATGAATCCCGCGATAGATTTTAATTAAATTTCCGCGGACTCGTGTAACCATTGCGGCTCTTCTCACGATCGAACTCGCGAGTCCACCAAGCCGTTCATCGTCGATTTAACACAGAACAACATACATACAGAAGCGTACACGTCGCGGAGTATATCGCGTACCCTTGACACGATCAGTTGGATCGTTGCCTCGTGCAATTAAGAGCCATAGCGCAAGGCATTCGTCATTGAGCCACGTACATTTGTACGTACAAGGCAAACAGGTAAATACAAGACTCGATTTTCCCTCTCTGCGTTTTCCATCCACAGTCCCAATATTTCCCCGAGCCCCTTCCTCAGCCGGGATATGACTCGCGATCGTTGACCGTGCCGAGATATCCGCCTCGCCGGAATTCGGTTAGTCCGCTTTTCTGCCGGCTTTCAAGACCTCTCTCGTTCCTTCTCCTTTTCCTCTTTCACGACACATGGCCTGTCCGAGTCTCTACCTCCTACGGACCCTTTGCGGAGCGTGCGCTCGCGCGCTCACCACTCTTTGCAATTGGCAAGGGAGACAAATGCGGCGGGACAGAAATTGGCCGTGGCACGTTGAAGAGGAGAAGAGGGACTGCACAGAAGAAGAAAGAGAGAGAGAGAGAGAAGGCTTGGACGGAGCTCGAGATGCTCGGTGCCAACCTCAAGTTATTCGCATAACCATCCTGTCGTCCACTTCCTCCTCCTCTTTCTTCTTCTTGTTCATCTTCTTCTTCTTCTTCTCCTTCTACTTCTCCTACCACTCCTAGTTACTCGCCTCCTTTTCCAACTACCACGAGACCTAGTCCCGGCCCCCTTTTATTCATAGAATAAACAGGCAGAGCAAAGCAACGCGGACAGAGATGCCTGCAGCTGGCCACCGATATATGCGCTACTCCTACTTTATACAGTTGATCGAACGACTACGAAAGCTACCGCGTAATTTTAACGGATAGTGTCCTGCTTATGCCTCCTGACGCCATCCTTCACATCAAAAGTTCTCGAACACGTGTAACCCGAGCACATCGTCAACACCATCGGCATGCTACAATGTTGTTTAACCTAGTTAGGATCATCAACCGCATTGAACTACATTGACCAGAGCATTTTCGCAGTTCAGGTATCCGCAGTCCAGCGCACGTAGAACAACGCAATGCGGTGTAGCGTGCATGAGAAATGCGAATGCATTATACCGAAAGGTGTGACAAGGAAATGGGGAAAAGATCCGTAAAGATCTTATCGCAATGAAAAATGCACGTCCCGAAGGGTGAATCCTATTCCTAGGACAGCTCGCTCGAGGACGAACCGAGAAAGACGTCGAAACTTTTCCGTAAATTCGGATCATCCGGTTTTGGAAGCACTGGTAAAAAATGATGGGGACGGTTAGCACTAAAGGTAGAGATGAGATATAGAGAGAAAGATAAAGTGCTTGTGTGTGTGTGGGGAAAAGAGAGAGAGAGAAGAGCAAAAGACGAAGTAGGAAAGCGGAAAGACGAGGACACTTGCCGTAGGAGACTATATTTAGAGCGAGCACGTGGCGGCCGGGTATCTTTGACTCGAAGAAAAGCTTATGGCGATGTGTGGGTACCTGTTGCCCCTCTGGCTCTACCCAGGACCATTTCCAGGTTTGCTTCCACGATCGTTTGCTACCCCAGAACATCCTGACGTTGTTTCCACATCCAACAGCCACCTAACATAATCCCCAAAACCAGGAAAAATTCATGTGACGTCTACCCCAACCGAGCCCGCTCGTTTATCCGGTTCTATTGGAGTCCGGCCAAAAGCTTGATCGATTTTTACCCAACAATTTCGCGGTGAATTATCTGTAAGATAAAGAGTGCTCCTCTTCCTCCTGTGGAATCGAGTACGTCACTGCTCGGACAATTGTCATCATTGCGACAGCTGTAGAGCCGTATACTCGCGCATCATTCGTCAACGAAAAGACAGAGTAGTAGGTGTGGATTGAGAAGAGCAACACGATCTAGGAAAGCAGAGTGCAATGAACTTGAAACGTGCATAAAGTATACCCGGTGATCAACCAAAAGGACAAAAGATCATGCCGCACTTTAACCACTCGTGCCACCCAATTCTTGCAATTCACTCTGCGAGGAACGGAATTATATCGGAAAAAGTGATATTCCAGCTGGATCCTCTCTCGCTTCGTTTCATCAACCGAAGTTCAAGTTCGCCAGTGGAAATAAGAGAAAAGCGATGAAACAGAAAACTTCGGGTAATTGAAAAAAGATAATAAAAAGAGGTATAGTAGTGTTTCAGAAGGACGCATTCGCGGGATGCGACCTGTCGGCTTTCTGGTTCAAGGTTATCCTCTCTTTCCAGTATCGAGAGTGAGAGAAAAAGAGAGAGAAACCATCGTACATACCCGCTCCGAGGTTTCTTGCGTAAAAGCAGTGATGTAAGAACCGTTACATCGGTAAGATGATGTTACGTGATGCAATGATGCCATGAGTGAGATAGAGAAAGGACTGTAATTAGGGAAAAGTGACCATTACGCGTCACGGTAAGAGTAGAAGGTATTTCATAAGAGGAGTAAATCGCGAACAACAACGCGAGTCTACGGATTTTTGTTCATCTCTTTAATCTTCAACTTCCCCCACGCCCCCCTCTTTAACTATCTCTGTTTTTTTCTCTTTCCTTCTACTTCTTTCTCCTCGGGTAACGAACAAAGAAGCGTTCACTTGCACATAAGCACAGAGAGAGAGAGAGTCGCATACACTCGTCAACGTGGCGCGATTCTAACGATCGCATACCCTGCAGGACATTGTCGCGAAACGAGATATAAGCGCTTTGAAGAGTAGTCGCTCGAGAGTACAATAAATTCGTGCTGTGCTGATCTCGGGTGGGAATAAAAAATAAAAAGAGAGAGAAGGAAAAAGAAAGAAACAGTAAAAAAGAGAAATCGGAGCGTCGTCCCGGTTTTTTGTCCCCACTCCTTCCATTTTTTTTTTTTTCTTCTTTTTATCTTTTTCGTTGAGGGTTTCAACGATTCCGTAATACGTACCCGCAGCTCTGACGCGGGTGGTACCTACGTTCGTACGTACTGGTTTTTCGAACGTTCCTTACGCACAGGACATGCCAATGGAAAAGTATATATAATATAAAAAAAAAAGATAAGAGGTACAAAAAAAGTAAAAGTCGTTGGACCGCGACCCGCTCTTCCACTTTCACCCATAACGCGTGCGTGCGTGCAAGGCTGATCGGAGTTGTTTATAATATCGCGATCTCCAAAGACCTCGACTAGGTGCGGAAGGATAACGGTGAGTAACTAAGTCACGCGAGGACTCAAGAGGAAAAAAAAAGGGAAGGAAAAAGAAAAGAAACCTTAAGCTTCCCGTTTCCTCGTGAGAGCATAATCTTTACGACTCTGGGTCTCTTGTAAAAAAGGGTTTCTCTTACGGTACGGAGAACGGTCCCGTAAAATTTTCCACGATCGGTAAAACGCGCGAAAAACCACGTGAGTACCTGCCGTTCTCCAAAAATAATCCGGCCTCCCGGTTTCTTTACCCGAGAACGCCCCAGAGAACTTCGCACCGTGCTAAAGATCAAGGTAACGCTCGGTGATTCGTCGAAAAAGATTGGGAATGTGGAAAAAAACGGGACGTGATGAGAGATATAAAAAACGTGATATAAAAAATGATGAGTGAGTGCAAGACCGCTTCGTTTCTTTGACTATTACTATCACTGCTAGCGTTACTCATGACCGTAAACCGACCTTTTTCAAGATCACAAACGCCATTAACTCGATCGCCTTGCTTGAACACCAAGCGTCCTTAACTCCGTGTCTCCTACGAATTATGCACGTGCATATTGATATCGAGCCGTCCACCGTTCAGCCTACATTCCCAAGTACGCTCGTAAAAGAAATAGAAGACTGAAAATGACGTTGGGTTTTAAACGTGCCATTCGTTCGAGCGAGTGTAAAAGAAAATTTAGTGAGTCGTTTCTTCCCTTGCCAGTGAGATCGTCTTTACGGCGAAACCAAGAAAGAGAGCGTGTTTTGCGAATTCTTAAATTGTTGTAAACGTTTGGTGAGACAAACTCGTGATCCATTCAACACACATTATGACCATCGAAACGTCACGTTAAAGTGCTGATATTTATAAATAATCGGTGTTTTTTATCGCATCGATCTTATCAAATCGTATATCTTTCGTAGAAAACATTTGATTTTTCTTTAAGACATCATTAATTTCGAAGCTACTCCCAGTGTGGTTACGTCGAGCTCGTAAGACATAAATCGCGGATACGATGTGTGAAAACGCTCGCATCGATTGTGGATCAATTCTGCCTCCGGCTAATTTCGAAACACATTTAGGTATGTGTGTAAAGATACATGTATTTATACATATGTATATCTAAATACATCGACGAGGAGATGTCTTCCCAGAGGCAAAAGACGCGATACAGAAATAGTCGAACGCGCGGAACAAGTTTCAAGCGGAGGCACAACTAGCGAGGCTCTTTCACGTCGGTAGAACACGTTTGCGCATACCTACCGTTCGCGAGACCGCGCCGGTACGACTGCGGTGATAATTATAAACCAACATAGTACACGAGAGAGCACGCCATGTCTGTCCCAAACCATTTCTCTCTCTTTTTTCTCTTCTTAATTCTTTCATTCTTTCATTTTGTTAGCCCATAAAGCGTATAAACGGTTAAGCCGAAAAAAAAGAGATAGATGCGAGCGGTATAAACGTTGCCTCCATTTTTTCACGCATCGCTAACAGAGTCATCCCACGAAATTATTACAAATTAATTTCATTTGACATTCCCTCGAATTACTTTAAGAAAATCGCTCGTTTCAAAAGCCATCTTCTTGACATACGATAAAAATATCAAGGATAAAATAGAAAGTCCTGGGTGGGGGATTCTTTTAAGATTTTAAGGATCGGTTCGACGGAGACCGTTTTATCGCGCGAAAATAAAAATGTCCTGCTGACCAGACGGTGAAGTGAACGAGGAAATATTCATTAAAGCGTTACGATCCCCGAGATAGTCGTGCTGAAGCGTTATCGTTTACATGTCGCGCCTGGTTCGCCGTGATCTAACGCACTCTTCCGATAATACAGGCTGTTTCGAAAATTATTTATCACAATATAGGTATACGGTATAACATAGGAAACAATTTTTAAGTTAATTGGAAATACATCATTATTTCATATTTTTGTATCCATGCTTTCGATAAGAGATCTCTTTTTGATACTTTCCGGGTTTAGATAAATTGCACTTGTAAATTTGGTGACATCGTCAAAGAAACGGCCTGTAGAACCTGAACTGACTCGGTTTTAAAGTTATCTTCGCTTCGTCCGATCGAATCGAAAGCTACTCGTCCGTGAATATCCGTGAATTATATACCCTGAACCATATACGTATTGCCGCGGAGTTAGCTTATCGCGTCCGTACGCGTTTAACGCGCGGCCATCGATTTCGCGGACGTCGATCGCCGAGCATTCACATCCTTTTCGTAGGGACAGAATGATCGAGGATGGCCGCCGAGTCATCGAGATTAGGACCTTTTCGACCTTCGAACTGACCCGTAAAAACGGCTCCCTCCGGGGTTCGTATATTTAAAAGAAAATATTAATAAATCATTTATTCCAGACAGTCTGCCCGATATTTCTAATTTATCGACAATACATCGGTCTCTCGTTTCCGATATTTTAAATAAATTCATTTGGAAGCCTAATCGAGAAGATATGAAAAATCATGCACGACATTAGTTCGAATCTCGAGAACATTTTAAGTTGGATGTGTCGTCCATTTCGTCGATACGCTTTGAAATTGGCATACGATAGATCAATAGAGAGACGATTCTACCGACAAGGAAGAGGACGACGTAGCGTAGCCAGCTCCAACTGTGGTTTATTTCGAGCTTTAGTGGATGCACAGTGGCTTGGAATGGCAGACACAAATGCACACGTTCACGGGTCCATTGTAAACGTGCATGCGCCAACACCGAGAGGAATAGATTATTTAGTGGTCAGTAAAGCGTAATAAACCCGACGTTTCTCCTTATTATAACGCTCGCGACAGAAGGACAGTAAATATCTCGATTTTATTGCGCTACGTGGATCAATGTGTATGTAAACGTATCTACCTAACGTACATACGTAGGTATTGGTACGAGTGCTCTGGGATAATACATTTGCACCTGTTAGCTCGACCTATTCGACGTCGTGGTCTATAAAAGCTACTGTTACATGTCTGAAAGACCGATCGACAGCGACGACTTTTTTATTTTAAAACGTAAAACGATCGGGCAGACGACTTTTTCCTCGTACTACTGCTATTGGTAGGCAGTCACGTGGGTCTATAGAAATCAGTTGCACTACATTTTAATCGAAGGATCAATTACGATCTAACCGAGTCAAATTCGGTATGGATCAAAAGTGAAGATTACGAAGGAAAAAAAAAAAGGCGCGATAGATGACGGTGTAGGCAGTTGCACCTGATACAAACTTCAACTGTTTAATTTGGCACGTACGAAGGAGAGCGAGGTGCTGTAAAAGAATCCATTTCCTGAAGACGAGATGGAGAAGGGAGGGTAGGATTCGCGTGAAGTACATTTACGAGGAGCACGCGCTACCCATTTATAAAATGTTTATATCCATGCCATCTCGAGTCCAGTGCAAGTAACTTCTCCCACGATCCAGAGGCGATTCAAATGCGAAATGTATATCCTGATGGATAAGCTCGTAGGAAGAAGTCGGATATCGGAGGTAGGACCGTCTAAAAATCGTTCGTGTATAGTAGTTGGAAGCGATGATCCTTTCTCGTGCAGTTCGCTTACGTCGAAACGATACGTAAATGTTCGTAGTACGTAAATGTGAATCGAGTCTAATACGTCCCAGGAGAAGCTTTTGACCGGCACAAAACGCGAGTTATTTGCGGCCGAGCGGCGAGCACGCTCGTCTTCCGAAGTGATTGATCGTTCGCCTTGCTGCACCGTGACTTCTTAGCCCCACCCTCTCTTCTCTCTCCCTTTCTCTCTCTCTCTCTCTCTCTCCTGATTCCAAATTTTCTTTCCTTATCTCTCGTAGACTCCTCGTATCGTCGTTAGCTTCTATCTTTCTTCTTCCTCGTCGTCGAACTGCTTAGTGAAATGGCTCGTGCAGAAAGTGGGAAAGAGATGGATAGATAAAGAGAGAGAGAGAAAAGGGGAGAGCAAAAGATACAGAGAGAGAGAGAGGGAAAGAGAGAAATAGAGAGTTTCTCTATTTCTCTTGCGGACGACGTCGCGGACTACGGATGGGATATTTTCAGAAGCGTCGCCGCGACGGAGCACATTGTGTCCCGTTGCAAGCGTCGTTTTATCTTAACGCCGTGAAGAGAGAGAGACAGTGAATATGCGTCGAAAGAAGAAAACCCGATGGCTCTTCCTCTGCACCCAGTGCCACTGGTCATCCCAATGGTATTTGCGATAGAGCGAAAATATTTACGAGACACGCCGAATGTCCTCGAGTATTTCTGTTTTCTGTCTCCCTATCTCTCTTTCTCTCGCGCGGTTCTCGTCATGACCGGTCAAATCCTCTTTTCGATTGTTACAAAAGTCCCATGTTTGTATCCATGCCCATGTTTATATTCTTGCTCGTATTCGCATAGAAAAATGTGAAACATTTTTCTCCAGCACCTTTTTCCAGAAACCAGATCACCGTAACAAAAGACTACAACTTCGTTCATCGGACATATTTCGCAATAAAAATCCACAACGAAAAATGACGTAAAACATATAACGAAGTATATACAAAGTCCTTATAAAAAAGTGAGAAGTCTTACCTCCTCATCGGACGGCGGTTCCTCATAGTCCGAAAGTGTGTCCTTGAAGACGAAAATGCAATCCGACGGTTCCAATTGTCGAGCGTTGCCAAATTGAGTTTGCCCGTCGGTGGCCTGTGTCGGTGCGGTCGTTTCCACCATCTTCGGTAATTTATCAAACGTCGATTTATGTTGCGGCTTGAGTCGCAACGAACCTAATAATTCCGTCAGTTGATACTTCGAATCCTGATGTCGACGCCCTGTCACTCGTTTGAGACTCTGAAAGTGAGAAAACTTGACATTTATACTTCTCTGCGATCCGTCGCCACGTTGGCGCGTGTTCCACTTTCAAAATTCCCGCCTTTAAATCGAACCTCTCATTTGTCGTTACGAACAACGTGAATTAGACCCTAACGAACTACTTTATTTACTTTTAGACACAGCGAGTTCGCTACTTAGTTATTTTCTATGGATTGAGCGCGAAAGATGAACGAAGCATCGTGTTTATATTACGTGTACGTAATCAAGTTTGAGGTTATGTTCACCAATAACCGGTTTGTGACTTAGAATTTTCGGAATTTTTTTCACTTTTATAAAAAAACGTTGAATAGAAATTATTCGTTTAATATTTTCTAATGACATCCGATCGATGTCATAACACCTGGTTGATATTGCAATAAGTAACATGCTTCTAATTTTTTTCGAGGAGGTTATGATTAAATGAGGAGTACCGTACACCTACCAAAAAAATGGCAGCAACCGACTTAGATATATTTTCTTTAAGCTTCGTATAATTGCTAGCACGTTTCACTATCGTAGCATATGGATTCACATATTTCGGCACATTTTGGTAGAATTTCCAGTTGAATAAACGTACCGACATGGAGAATTCTACCTCATTGATGAGAAGTGTTCGACTTCACAACATACAACGGAGTCATCTTGCGGAGAAAATAATTTTCGCAGAGTTATAATTTTTTTACAATGTTAGAAAGTAAACTCGTATGAAAGACAGCTCGCGCTAACTGGCGGTCAAATGTACAAAACTATTGGTGCTGATTAATCGAATTTCAAAATTACTAATTTATTATCGAGAATTGAGATTATTCAATATCTTGCCATCTGTGGATTTTTCATTGCTGTTTATTATTTTTTTCCTTTTAATAAACGTAGTAATATATACATTCGTACATACGATACAATTTGTCAAAAATATCCGTCTCGTATAACCGTATGAACCTAATATACCCGTAATGATAATAACATTTAGATAAAAAATATTCTAATATACTATATAAATACATATTCCTTATAACGTAATACATACAAAGTATCCCTACATATGACATAATTTTTCAATTTACGAAGTTAGAGTTGTATTACAATCTTGTTTACAAGCAAAAGCTACAGAAGCTCTTGGCTTTAAAATTATGTCCGCTTTACCGTTACCTTGGAATTTGCATTCCTGTAGCGAAATTTCTTTTACATTTTCCAATAGTTCAATGCTACCAACTTTGCTCTCCGAGCCATCAGAATATTTTTGTGTTTCCATACGAATAGCATATTCTTTGAAGCATTCAAGAGTACATTTTTTTGCTATTAAAATAGAATCATCATGCAGCTAAAAAATAGAATTTATATTATTTGTATTATAACAAATTTCCAATGAAAGTATAATGTTATATGAGTTGTGTATTTAATTATCATACCTGTATACCCTCTGCACAATTTTTAAAACTGGATTCATTCATAATGACTTCACCTGTTGCATAAATAACAATTCCAGTTCCTAATCCATCAAACACCGTGTTTTCCACTATCAGTTTTGCACCTGGTAAAACAACTACACCTAACTTAACTATGCTTTGATTTAAGGCACACAATTTGCAGCCAACCATTTTGACTGACCCTTTTCGAACAATAATACCAGCTTGAAGTTCACCAATATCGATAGATACGTTTTCCAATAAAACCTGCATACACATATCACAGTGTGTTAATAAAATGGAATGGCTAATAGCATAATTATGTTATGTATAATATATCTTACTTCTTGGCCAGAAAAGTCTAGTAAAGATGGTGCACTAGCACTATCTATCTCATTTGCAGAAAGTATTGTGTTCTCTGCATTCCCTATTCCTTTAATAGTACCACCTTCCTCTAAACCTCCTGAACCCCTTATTGGGTGTAGTCCTTCTCCAAGTACGACGATATCACCCATGTCAGATGCATGCATGGCTTCTTGCAAACATCCATAGGTTCTGTAATAAGAAATGTACCATGAAATTTACATTATAATCTATAGTTTGCATACACAAGAATTTTTCTTACTTTAGGAGCAAATCTGGTGGCATGAAGGTTTCAATTTTATTTAAAGCATTTTTTAATTCCCCCATAGTACTTCCAAGCCATATAAAATGAACTTCTTTTGGTTTATCTTTGCTTTCTCGTTTTTTTGTTTGTGCTTCTGACATAGAAGAGCTATGATTTCGTGTAAGAATATCTCTGATTGCAGGATTTTCAAGTACTTCCATCTCTGTTTTAATTTGTTGCAATCGAAAATGAAGTTTCATTAACTGACAAGTTTTTCCATCATCTGCCAAGCAATTCTCATTTTCTTCTTCATCTGACATTGATTCTTCTAATCTAGAAATTCTTTCTTGGACTTCTCTACCTTCCCTTATCAATGTTCTGATCACGTCACAAGTCTCTTTATTGACAACTCCTCGTTTCATATCAAAGAATAATCTAATTCTAGATTCCAAATGCAAGGTCACCCAATCTGCATTTTCATCGTCGTCAATGTCCCATGGCATCCATAAATAATTGAAGAAGAATCTTAATTGATCTATACAACTGGCAGTACCTACCATATCTAAGACAGTATTCTCTTGTTTTTGAGTTGGATATAATTCTATTAAAGGCACATCATATTTCTCAGGCAAATGAATTTCATCCTGAACAGCTGTAATTTTTACTAATGCAGATAATTCATTGAAGTCAACTTGTTCTACTTCAATAACAACTATAGTGGGATAATGAATTTTAAAATCTTGACAGGTCAGACGAGGAATTTTCCACAATGCTTGCCACCCGACTGGTTCTAATACAAGTTCCACATAATATGACCATTCTGATTTAATTTGTGATGAAGACACTATTTCATGACGACTGGACAGTATTTCGCTAAATTCGACTAGCCTCTCTTGAAGACTTTTATCAAATGTGTATATCTCCATTTCTATCTTCTCTGAAAATTAGTTTACAGGTATTCATAGATGTAAAAAATGTATACCCTTTTTTGCGTGTATCGTACTTACGTTATTAGATGCTTCCTGTGTGTAATAAAATGAAAACAATTGTATAAAAGACAGCAAAATGATAATTAGCAAGATCCAGGCAACGGTAAATCACCGGTACAAGAACTGACTTCTTATAAAAAATGTTGCTTTCTTTCATTTAGGTTATTATCGAAATTACTGTAGTCTTCATGTATTGTGATCATTTTTCAATGTAATAATATTTGGAGCACTGTTCAAATTGTTTGGTTAAATAAAATTAAAAGAACCTTCACCCGTCATGACATTGCGTAGACAAGGATAAACAACTTTTAAAAGTCACGTGGTGGTCGCCATTAAAACCGAACAACCAATTGGATGACTTGTTTATCGTTGCTATGCGAAGTTTGTTATGCCAATATTCTTAGGATTTACAGGTTACGATTGATTACGTTATTTACTAACAATGCAGAATATGGATGATGAGATACTTGGTTCGTTTTTATTATCATTATATTTTATTAACGCACGTTCTCCGATTAAAATAAAAGATGCACTATTTTTATTTCAACTTTCATTTCATATAGCGAGTAATTGTTTAGAGATAAATGCAGGAAAGGATGGTGGTCAAATTCCTAAAGATCCAAAGGACCAATTGTTTGATGAAATTATTGGTCATATAGAAGATCTTATACTGGGTATAGAGAATTACATTTTAAATTAAGGGTTACAATTCTGAGTGTCCTATTTATTTTCTATATCTTTTACTTTTTGTAGAAGATGAGTTTCTTGCCTTCCAGAAAAGGTTCTTAGAAAAATATTGGACTATTTTTGAACCAGCTGAAGAGAATAAATTAGTATACACAGATATATTCAATGAATATGTAAGTGTTACAGTAAATATTTTGTACCTTTAATGCTGTTTTTCCATCTTAATGAGATTAATTTTTCAGAACAAGGCAGTGGAAACTTATATTGTCAATTACCTACAAAAGACTATCCCACATTTTAATATGAATGTTCTTCTCAGTTATTTAAAGTATAGTACTGAATTTCTACAACACTTACAGTAATATTATGAAAATTATTACAAATTAAATATAATTTTTTTATGCAGTGAAAAACAAGGAGAATTAGATGGAGAGATTTTTGAAGTATTATCAGCATTCACGAATTTTTTAGCATTTAAAGAAATGTTCCTTGATTATCGAGCTGTAAGTATTTGACATATATTTCGTATTTTTTAGCATATACATACATAAATTCGTAGGTGAAGGAAGGACAAGTCCAAGATCTTAGCTCAGGAATATCTATAACATCTGTAAAAAGTTCTACCTCTGACTATGATTTAAGATAAGAAAAACACTTCTCATAGGTAGATCTAGAAATATTCATCTTTATAGTATTAACCAACCTTTGCAAAATAAAGAATTTTATTTATCAAAAGTCATATTTATTATTGTGTAAACGTTTACAGGTATAACAAAATAATTGGGATTTTCATTGGTCACATCTGTGGACCATTTATATATTGTTACACAAAATGAAAAGGTGCTCTCTTGATCAATATAATGTAAATGTAATGTGTTTTGTTGTAGAAACAAGGTCTCTTAAGTGTATATTTCAACAAGTGGAATCTTGATAGATAAATTCTTAATTTAATGCATAAGAATTTCCATTTGTACAAGTTTGCTATTTGTTTCATTTGGCATACGATATGGTAATGTTCCAGCAAAACTTGTCAGTGCCCTTGCTTGATCTCTGAGATCACGTAATTGTTGTTCTCTCGCTATTTCGTCACCTGGTTCCATAGATCGTAGTTTTTGATATTGACGATAAAGTATTGTCATAGTGGCTAATAGAACATCAGTGAGAGTTCCAGCTACTTCGGGTGATACTCGACGTAATGCTGTAACTCTTTCGTCGACTTCTTTAACATGTAATGGTAACATCTTCGATTCGGCGATAGTCTGAAGCAGAAATACAAATAACACATTTTTTATTTTTTTTCCATAAACGAGAAAAAATAATTTTTTAATTAAAAGTACTTATAGACTTTTACTCACTCTAAGGGCACTCTGGTGTTGATCATTATGATACTGATCAAAGAATGCCATTAGATGCCTCAAGGTATAAAATGAAGCAACCAGTTCCGCTGGTGCTTGGATAGCAATACCTTCATACCTAAAATATTTGATATTTATTTAATGGTATATATACAAACATACTGCATAATTAACTGCTGGTTTATACGACATTACCTCACGCTTATCTCATTAGCGGTATTTTGCAGTCTAGTCCTTAATGACCCAGGTGCAGCTTTTTGACTGACAACTTGTGCTAAGAGTGTACACATCAAGCTTAAAACTTTCTCATGATTACCAGCCAGATCATACATCGTGACTGCATCCTCCAGAAGTCCTTTTCTATACAATGTTTCTGCACATATATTTATCACGTCATCTGTGTTCACTTGAAATTGGTCTAAAATTCCCGGTAATCGTCTATCTTTCTCAATCTTGCCGACTAGAATATCTTTATTTGCAGGTGAAGCATCTACAACCATTCCTGCAGCTGATGCAGCAAACATATTTCTATCATAGGGATCTTTCATACATCTGAAATTTCAATATTATAAATAAAGAAGTATTGATATTTCAAATAAATATTGTATGGTTTTTGGATTAATTCATATAGTTATAAATATACCTTAATAAAAAGAGATAATGCAGACTTTCCTTTGGATCTGAAGATTCAAATCTCTTGACATATAAGAGAATAAGTCTTGCAAAATTTAATCTTTTAGCTGGTGGCTTATCAGATGGATCAACACTTATTAATGGTGCTAGAACACTTTGACTAACAGACAATAGATTATGTTCATTCATAGCGGCTGCCAAATGTACAGCATGAGGCAAATGACGAGCACCCGCACCTCTTGCCAAAAATTCAATTGCTGCTTCAAACTGACCAGTCAAAAAAAGCATTGAGAAGTATAAAAATGGTTGCTCATGTGCGTGATAATAAGATTCACCTACAATATTTAAAAAAAATGTAATTAATCATAAATATTTAATTGTTATTTCCAACATACCATATATCTCTGAAATTGTGGTTTGAAGGTAATCAAAAGTTAATTTATTTTCACTATCTGGTTGATCTCTCACTTGGCACAATTTCAACCACAAGTAATCATCTGCAGTTGCTATTACTTCAGAATGCAAGTCATCTGGTTCACATGCAACTAATGCACAATGTGCTGCTCTCTTATAGGCATCTGTAGCAGACCTTATATGTTTTTTATAATGTAATTTCAAAACTGACTCTGCACGGGTACCAGGATGACTTTGAGGATCATCACATGCCTCTTCCAGAGCAATTTTAAATTCTGGGAAATCAGCATTGCAATGTTTCAAACATTGCAAAGCAGCTTTGAAATCACCGCATCTCATGCAATAATAAATTAATGGCCATAATGGTCTATCATCAACCATTACATCTTCTAAATCTCTTAAATTTTGTACTTTGATACCAACAAAGCTTTTTACTAAAGGTATAGTACCTGGAATACCACCCCTTCTGGCATGAACTAAATTTTCACTAATAACAGAATTCATAAAATCTCTGTACCGATTTTCAAGATAACTTCGTGCTAATGATACGATCCTCTGTTCAATTGGAAGGGAGGTCCTAGACTTTATATGATCTCCTCTTGGTGTGGGTGGAATATCTACCATGCACTTAACCATTTGCCACAGATCCATAACTTTCTTGTCATTGAAGGTCTCAGATGCTTTGCAGAATACAGTAAATAAATTAGGTCTTGTTGTACCACGAAGTACATGTTCATTATAGATCTGCAATTCTTTGGCATAAGCAATTTCCACATTGGAGAGACCACTAACCATTGATCCAGCTAACTTAGTAGGTTGTGGAGTCCCTCGCAAGTCTACCAATTCTCCCGAGGGAGCTGTCATAGCATTTATTATCTCAAAACGCATTTGCTTCCATTCACCCAATATATGTTCCATTTGCTGAACTCTAGTAAGTTCAAATGTCTAACACATAAAACAAACCAAACTTTTAAGATACATATTTGTATATAAATATATTTAAGATCCAAGTAAATAGTACTTACATCTTTGTGAACTTCTTCAATAATCGAAAGAATTGCATTTTCTTTCTCATTTCTTAAATAACTTACAATGTCAGTATCCGCAATAGGATCTAATGGTTCAAATGTACGTCTTGCACTAAGCGAGCTTAATTTTTGAGATATTTGTGGTAAATCAACTCCTCTAGAACCTAGTAATAGGTGGCTGAAAAATAAAGAATCTACTTTTTAAACTATACTGTCACAAACATAATTTTTTGATATTATGATGACTTACGCTTGGACTTGGTTGTCTTGAGTACCGGTTTGTGTAACACGTGACCATAACTCATTCGACGCTTCTAATATTTGACGTAAATTTCTTTCAACTTGTGGAAGTTCCTCACTTCCTTCGACAGCAGCAGATAACTGTTCCGCGGATCTTAATAATTCACTGAAACCAGTATCTCCTGTCTTTCGCGAGAAATCTACATAAGACATATTATTATTTGCCGGATCTGCCATTTTTAAAACGCGCTAACAAACATGTCGGCGGACCAAACACGCAGACCAACCTAAATGTTAAAACGAAATAAATAAGCACTAATTTTACTAGTTAAATTGTTGTAATGACAATATCAAATTATAAAGTATTATTGTATTAAAATTAAGTTATAAATTATTTAAAGAAGTCGTTCCCAAGTTATATTTTACAAAGAATAATATATTTTTCTTGTAAACCTTGCACACCATCGCATTACCAACATAGTGTTGGAAAATTGAAATTACCTAGACGAATTTACTGTAAAGCTTATCATGGCTTGAATTTGATTGACATTTATTATCAATGACAATTAAAAAGCCGATATTGCCGTTTAATTGCTATTATGTCATGAAAGATTGTAAAACTATCAAAAATATATAACCTTTGAAAGTTTTCCAATTGCGAAAGTGGAAGAACTTTTATACACAATTTATCATTTTATATTAGAAACGTTTTAAAATAGAAAGCTCATATTAATTTTTCTCTAATGATGTATGCCAGTGAATAAAAATGGAAAAACGTATTTTGGACGACAGTAAAAGCCAAGAATTCTTGCAATATTATGTTGCAAAACAAAATTCTACTCTAAGTCGCATACCAGGGCATTGCGATGTAAATGTAAGTACTCTGCGTCTGGGAATGCTGGTAAAGTGCCTGGAAGATTTTATGGATGGAACACTCCGAATTTCTGTCACCGATGTGTCAGGATCAAATGTTTGGTTTAATACAGAATGGCGTTGTCAAAAAAATGATCTCATTCTTGTATCACAAGAAATATGGAGGTTTCTTCTTGCGGTTTCAGTACCACAAGAGAGAGTCCGCCTGGCCAGCGATAAATTACTTTGTGGAATATTGGAGAAACTATGCATAAATGATAAAGTATGGTATTGCTCTAACTTTAATGGCTATAAGGAATTAGCTATTATTAAATATATTGGTCTTGTACCTCAGCTTGGCCAAGGACTTTATTTTGGTCTTGACCTACCGGTAAATTGTTTATCGTGTTGCGTTATTAGTAATACCATCCCTACATTATAATGTAAAAACTATATAAATTATTTTAGGAAAGTCAAGAACCATCTAAAACATTTATGCTGTGTCAAGAATATTTTGAGTCTATATATACAAATAGTGCATTTGCAACATTAAATCAAATTTCTCCTTACAAGGCCGATGTTACAATTCAATGTGCAGAAAAAAGTATATAATCACAGAATTCTTTTATTTTTTCTTATAGGAAATTGCATCATTTATTTATATACATTTTCTCATTACAGTTTTATTACCTAAACCTAGTACAAACAATGCTTGTAGTACTGAAAAAAAGAAATGTACTTTGGATCCAAGTTTTTTAACTCTATTAGAAACATTTTCCTTTGATGACAGTAATAATAACAGTAAGGGTAATCATGTTTCTTTACCAAATGAACATCATTATACCATGAAACCATTAATTGCACCAAATGCAGATAACAAAATAGGTAATATTGATAATAATAGAAGTGTAAAAACTTATCTTTTATTTAAAAAATAATCAATTAAGGGACAATTCTTACCTGGTTCAGTTTTCCTTATATACTGAAGAGAGTTAATAATAGTTAACTGAGGTGTTTAAAAATAGCTTCAAAGTTAGCCTATCTTGAATGTACCGGCAAGTGTCTAATGTGCTGTGAATACAATCTAAGTTTACTTAAAGAATGGCTACATTGCAAAATATTCCAACTTTCGTATTAAATTATAAGTGGGGTAGTGATATAGAATCCAGTGCATATAGTGAACTAGAAGAAATTTTTGACCATGTAGACAGACCTAATTATAGTAAGCAATATTTTTTGTACAGAAATTGTGTCAAACTTTGTGTCAAAAAATTAATGATTGCTACAACTCTTTTGTATAATTTGGAATATGTTTCTTTGTCTTAGTATATCATATTACCACTATTTTCTAGGTAATATGTCAGAAGAAAATGGAAATAAGAGCTTCAGACGCGAAAAGTCTTCAGATTTAATTGTTGGTTCAAATGTCAAAGTCCTTCTAGGCACAGATGTAAGACATGGAACACTTCGTTGGGTCGGAACACCGCCTGGTACAAACACTGGTAAATTAATGGCAGCTGTTGAATTGGTGAGTATTATAAAAAAGTATATATACATTTATTATTTCATGTTACTGATATAAATAAAAATATTGTATTGTTAGGATGATGGGCATCCATCAGGTACAGATGGTACTTATAATGAAGTAAGATACTTTCAATGTAAACCTTACAGAGCTGTTTTCACGGATATTGAACAATGTTCTCCATATGAATCTGGAATAGTGAGTGCTTTTCAAGTTCTGTATAGTAACTATCCGTAATCCTCCTTTCATAAATGCAATTATTGTGAACAGACGAGACTCGATGATCGATTTCCGACTATGAATACGAACAATTTTGGAAATATGGAAAGTGTAATTATAGGAATGGTGAGACCTATTTCGGTCAAAGGAAATTTAGAAAGTATTTGTGGGAAGTTCAGAGGAATACAAGGTCATCATAATTCATGTTATTTAGATGCTACCCTTTTTAGTATGTTTGCTTTCACCAGTGTGTTTGATAATCTCTTATTTAGGTAACATAATTGATATTTTCACTATTACTTTAAAGTTAAACAGATAATATTATATTAATTTCATCATACATAGACCTCCAAATGAGAAAGATTGTCCAGAATATGAAGAAGTTCAAAAAGTATTACGTGAAGAAATAGTAAATCCACTTAGAAAGAATATATTTGTTAATGCAGATCGTGTAATGAAATTAAGAACATTACTTGAAAGATTGTCATCTGTTTCTGGACTTACAAGCGAAGAAAAAGGTAATCTTTTATTCCTATAATTTGCAGTCTTTGGATAACATTACAAATATATGTAAATATTGTTTAATTTTCACAGATCCAGAAGAATTTTTAACATCATTGGTGGCACAAATCTTAAATGCTGAACCATTTCTTAAATTAAGTTCTGGTCAAGATGCATATCACTATCAACTTTTTGTTGAAAAAGATGATCATCTCAGTTTACCAACAGTACAAGAATTATTAGAACAAAGTTTTCTCACAAGTAATATCAGATTAAAGGAAGTTCCCTCATGTCTTATTATACAAATGCCACGATTTGGAAAATCATTTAAAATGTATCAAAAAATTCAACCCACTCTTTTGCTTGATGTGACAGATATAATAGAAGACTGTTAAGTATTGTCCAATATTATTAGCAATTATTACTTTAGGTATCTATATTTTCAGCAAAATTGATTTATCATATAAATTCTTATATGTATCTTACAGCTCCCAGACAATGCACAGTGTGTGGTAAATTAGCTGAATTTGAATGCAAAGAATGTTATGGAGCATGTGGCGTGGGTCTTGAAAGTATAGCTTTCTGTGTAGAATGTCTGAAAAGGGTAATATATACATTGTTTAATATAATCCAATTATGTTATCATGGCATATAATTAATTTTATCTATCAGGTGCATCGTCATGAACATAGAATTAATCATGAACCGAAAAAGCTCAGTGTACCAGTAGAATTTGCAATTCTACAAGAACATTGTCCAGTGCCACGTTTATATTTAGAGCTATCAGCAGTTGTTTGTATTGAAACATCTCATTATGTTTCTTTTGTAAAGTGTGGTTCTGGATCAGAAGCACCATGGTGCTTTTTTGATTCTATGGCAGATAGAAAAGGTACGACGAGCAGTAATATACTTTATATATAATTCATAAAAAACTAATTGCTATTACAAATGTTTATTATTAGGAGAACAAGATGGATATAACATACCAGAGATGGTGCCATGTCCTGATTTCCCTTACTGGCTAAGCGAAGATGGTGGAAACTGTTTAATGAAATTAACAGACGATCGCAATTTACCGGAACATGCAAAACGACTTTTATGCGATGCCTACATGTGCATGTACCAATCACCGGATGTTATGATGTACAAATAATGTTTATTTTTATCGTTTTCGTAAATTTAACAGGCTTATGCTCAAGATCGCGAACCACAGTATGTTAATAGTCTTTCGATATCAACAAATTACTTCATCTCTTAAATATTTAAGCGTACGATTTTATTTTTATCATGTATTATATAGCATATTTATTTTTATATATCTATCTACGTCAATTCCTTTAGAAGCGTATTTTACAAGTGATTAGAGCCATTACTATATTATACAAAATTTTTTGTTCTATGATATAGTGGGATGGATTGGAACAATTAATAGAAAAGAATGTCATTATTCTTGCAGATTTAGTATAATGTTTTTAAAGGTCATAATCATGTATTAGACGCAGATACGATATTTTGTATGGAAAGATTAGGTATAAATTTAAATGTTAATCTGTGTGAATCAGCTAACGTAGCGACGTCAGTACCGTAAAATAAGACATGGTAGTGCGGACGACCTAAAGAAATTTCTTTTTTAAACCTTGAAGGTGCAATTTATATTAATTTGATATACATCTTACTGTGCTAAATGTCTCCAATGATAGAGGATAGATTTTTCCAGCTGTTATTTGACTAGGTACACGACTACGCATTTGTATCAAAGTCAGCAGTCTTCTTGCCTTAACGGAGATAGTGTACCAGTTCCCGAGGTAACTGAATAAAAAGAATAATTTTTCTATACGCAATTGGTGCATTATATTTCTTCTCGTATTTGTCACGTTTTACATTCCTCGTAAAAATATTTCAAAGGTGTAACTATCTTATTTGTATATACTTACACACATTCTTGAAGTTGTAGGCTATGATCGATCAACTTTTGACACGGTACGCTCAGGAACCAAAAGTGAAGAGTAAGAGTAATCGCAGTTATCGCGAATCTGAATGCCTCCTCCGGTCGATTTAGATATATTACCGTCTTGCGAAGAAAAGTATAAATTAGAAACAAATTATTCGTATTACAAAGAATTCTACATAGAAAAAATTAGCCGTTGTGCAAACCTCGACGCCACTGAAAGTAGTGACGAGTATATTGAGTCCCGTTTGAATAAGCAGAGATCCAGTATATGTCGAAGCCAGTTTTTGCGAGAACCTAATTAAAATATACAGTAATTATATATTTATTGCATTTACTTGAACTTTCGCTATTCTACTTTTAGTGTACTTCTATTCTACTTCTAATCTACAATTACTAATTTGGAAAAAGATGAACGATCGCGTGTACCCAGATCGTAGTAAAAAAATTATTTTCAAAGTGTTCTACGAATAATTTAAATCCAGGAAACGCGAAGTTTTTCAAATTTAACACTGACTCCAATGCCTCTTTATGCTTCGCTACGCCATCGCTAATTTTACGATAAACATCGTCTTCCTGAAGCGGCGGGTAGACGTTTACGTCGATGTCATCGCTTTCTTGGACGTTCTCCAGCTGATGTCTAGAATTTGTACACGCGCTAGAACGCAAATTAACTGACGCACGAAAAAGTTTACATGTTCCACATATTATTATAAACGCGCAACGAATTGCGCAAACTCTAATTGCGGCGGTGCTGTGTCGATGAAGAAAATTTATTATCTTGTTTTGTTTTAGTAACTAATTGATTCAGCAGAATTTAACTTACCCTGTCGCCGCGAACATCCCGCAAGCGTGCTGTATGAAAACTATGAGCATCGTGTCCGTAGCTATCATGATCGTCATTAAAAAGAAGGTTGTGTAATAGGAATGCAACAAAACGTAATAATAATATTTTTCAACGTCGATGATTTGCTCTACGTGATACAAGAGTCCACGAGTCGCATTTTTATCCCCTTTGAAAATTGAAATTACATAGGGCACGTGTGGTAGCGTCATATACAGGCACATAGCTGCATATATTACAGCTAAAAATAATCAATATCGATGAATATCAAGATGAATACGCGATATACAAAAGTTATTTCGATAATTTAAAACATACTAGCGTACACTCTTGTCAATCTACGGCCTTCTTTCGCATATATTATTAAAATCTCCGTTTGTTTCTCCATTGAGAAGGACTCCCATGTATTTTGCATAGTAATCAACAGAAATTTAATCTGTAAATTTGTAAAGGAGTTTTCAATGAGCTTTAGGAACTCCTTAAAAATGTAAATTTATTTAATACTGACTTTGTTAAAATGGACTACGTAAGTGAAATACTTGGACAGGCATAAAATGTCGATTACAATAGGAGATGAACACTCGATGACCATATCCCAGTCGGTCCATGAAGCTATCAAGGCACAGGTCTTTGGCAAAAATCAAATTATTAACGATCTTTATAGCAACTTTTACTTAGACTAGAATGATTTTCAATTTCCTTTCACCTGAAGAAGATATTTCGTACCAACGGCGAATAACGCATTAACGGTGAATAAATTTCTCGCGAAAGGAGATTGAAAAGGCCACTGTCCGACCGCGGACATTAATTTCCTATTAATAGCGTAGTATTTCACATGCGACTTCATAATAACGAAGTGTATATGCTGATACTTCACTAGTCTATTGAAGTCCGCGAAAAAGGACTTTGTAAGGTATATGAGAGGAGACAATTACTAACTTGATATCTTATTCCCTTTTATAAACTACAAGTTTGTCATCGTGATGAAAAGTTGCATTGTTGATTAGAGAGAATACAATTGTGAGGGTTGAATCGATGTATGAGCTGAATCAGAGTTATGCTACGATCTTGCATAGATGGATATCAAGAACGAAGGTCTTCATAAAAATCTAAAGAGAAATTATACAGCCAACATGTGAAGTCTCCATTAATTATTAATTATAGACGATGCGGTGAATACGATTACGTGTACGAACGAGTTCAATAGTATACTGTTTTACGACGTATACCTAAGATATTGTACTTCTCGTAGTACTGTTAATAGTGAATTTAAAGTTATCGCTACAATAGAAGAAATTAAGGTAAATTTCGTGTATTTTTGAGCTATGAGATTCTCACATTTCTTACATGGATATTGTATTACATTTTTATACCGATTATTGAAATTATTGAAGAAATAAAACGAGAGAATGATATGGGAAACGAAGTACGATTTTATGAAGAATGAATCCTCAGAAAAATAAGTCATGTAAGTAACCGAATATAAGTACGTTTATACAATTAAAAGTTTGTGTTTTTTGTTGTAAATAGTCAATCCATATCTGAGGTGTTTTACTAAATTTGTTACAAAATATTATCAGTGAATCTTTTTATTATATAAATATGATTAACGTTTTTAAATGTGAAAGTTTTAAATTTCCAGTTCATATTGTGATATCGATTCTGTTTCGATCGTATATCGATCGATCGATCATTGGAACGCCATCTAGCGTTGAATCCGTGAACCACGGTGGACATTCGCCCCTAATGGCAGGCAAACTTCAAACACATTTGTATTAAAGGTTTTCTCATAGAACATTAAATACTTAAAAAAAGACAACTGAATAATATGTTTACCTTTTTATTTATAATAGCAAAGGTATCATCTGCATATACATTTTGGGACATCGTACGAAGTATCCTTTCAGTATTGGTGCATTTTTTACCACTTCAAATAAAACAGCGTCAATGTTGTATAACAATTAGAATTCAGCAATTTGGGGTCGAAATATATCCCCTGTAAATATATAAGAATCACTTGTTAATTTACGCATAGAATTACCTGTAAATGATACACACATTATCACGACTCATATTACTGACCCTTTCTTCATACTTCGCTCGAGATTGCGAAGACAAGAATGAAGATTTCACTATACCGTATCTACATGCGTGCATTATAACTTATGCAGAATAATATTAACTTTCCAAGAGAGGTCGTCGTCCATGGTTTCTGCGAAGAAAAGGATTTTATAACTTGCATATCCGCGAAATAAATTTTTATTGCTCTTTGATGAGCTATGGTTCTATAGAGAATTGCAGATAGACTGTCATTAATTTCTCAGTGATATGGTAAAAGGAAAAACGATATAAATCTCACAATAGAAAAAGGGAGAGCTTTTGCACCTGTTCATATGTATTACGTTAATACTATGTTGAGGTAGATTCTTCCACGCTTGATTAATCATGCAAATATCTAGGGAGAACATAATGTCCGCAGAATAAGTCTACGGACGATAGTATGTAAGAGAGAATACTTAATCCAATCAACTTGGATCGAGAAAAGTTCCTCGGTGTAGTAGAATACGTACGTTTACTTCTACAATATTTCTGCTTTGCAAAATATGGCAAAAAACGACGACGACGTTTTTTTTGACAACTATTACAAGATTATCAAACAGTGTTTGCGTGTTATCGGGCTGTGGCCGTATCAATCGACAGCTTCCAAATATATTTGCTTCACGACGATCTTTCTTTCCATTGAGACAATCATCATACCTGAGGTATAAAATAAAGTTGTTCTTCTTGTTCTTCAGGAAAGCAACTGTAATCAATTCGATTTTTCGATTTTGATTCGAAAACAGAAACGAGCACAATTAGTGACAGTAACGTTTTGCTTTTGATTTTATTAATTTATTTAAGATCTTTTATTTCTCACCTTCATTTAGACGCGCGAATTATTGGCAACTTGGCCCACAGTAGATGACGTTCTATGCTGCATCGCTCAATTAATAATAGCGGCTATTTGTACAGCGAAGATAGTGGGCACCGCAGTTAATAACAAAAAGGTGGGCGATAATGATTTGTGCGTTTGTCGTTGAGAATTACCAATTTCTTTTTTTTTTTAAGAAGTACGTATTTACATGAAAATTTGTATATTGCATTGTCATTTTTTAAAAAAGTATTTTTCATTATTTATTATACTACATGCATAGAAATAGGTATATTTACAATAAATAAAGGCAACTATCATGTCGCACAGACTTCTTTCAAACATATTCTCGGAAATCGTACACAGTCTTCGATCCACTTAGCAACAGTGAGCAGGCGTTTTTCCTGCAAAGGTGGTGCCATTAATTGTAAAGATAGTGGCAATCCTTTTCTTGATAATTTTATTGGTACACTGACTGCTGGAATTCCTGCCATATTTGCCGGTTGTGTACAGTGATCCTGAATCAAGCACTGTGTCTGATTATCAAGTAATACAAATTCATTATAATTGGGAGCATCTGTTAAGGTAGTCGGTGTTAGTAACAAGTCAATATCATTGTCCCATGCATTGTCAAAATCTTGAGAAATCAATCTACGTAATTTCATTGCCTTAACATAATACTGTTCATAGTTTTCTTTTAACAAAAAGAAATTCCCAGTGAATATACGATTTTTCACAACATCATTAAAACCTTTGGATCTTGTTTTTGTGTATAATTCGAAAACTGAATTATTTTCATCAGCTCGATAACCATACCTAACACCATCATAACGTGCCATGTTACTGGCCACATGACAGCGATTTATAACTGAGTAACATACTATAGAGTAGTCTGTATATGGAAGAGAAACTGGTACTACTTTAGCACCTGCTTCCTGCATCAAGGAAGCAACCTCATCCCAACTAGCTTGCACTTCTTCGCTTATACCATTAACTTTGTATTCTTTTGGTATACCAACACGTAAATTGCTTATGTCAATTTCATCTGATATAGAAAAGGGAGCATAATCTTTTTTTATAGTAGTTGAATCCGCATCATCCGGTCCTGCTATACTGTTTAGGACCAAAACAGCATCCTCCACGTGTCTCGTTAGAATTCCTGGTACGTCCATTGAGTTTACCAAAGGTATAAGTCCATTCCGTGAAACTAACCCATATGTTGGTTTCAATCCAATAAGACCACAATATGAAGCAGGATTACGCGTAGATCCACCAGTATCAGATCCTATTGCCGCAAAACAAGTGTGAGTGGCTACTGCTACTGCAGAACCACCGCTGCTACCGCCTTAAGAAAAAATATATATGTACTATTTAATCTTCTAGACAAATAAAAAGAGAATATAAGAGTATACCTGCTATGTGCCACCCATCTTTGTTAGTACATGCTGGAGTGTTAATCTCTGCACCATCTTCGTATAAATAATTTTTGGAAAGTATTTCAGAGCCCCATAAATTCACAGTTGGTCCATAATACGAATCAATAGTTCCTGAGCCCATAGCAAATTGATCAAGATTAGTTTTGCCAACAAGAACTGCACCTGCATCGCTGAGACGTTGATAGACAGTTGCATTATAATCAGGAACAAAGTTTTCTAACATTAATGATGCACAAGTCGTTAACACAGCTTTGGTGCAATAGTTATCTTTGATTGCAATAGGGACACCATCGAGATCACTCAAAATAGAGTTTTCTTTTTGCCTTATATCTGCATCCTTGGACTGTTCTTTTGCTACATTTTCGGTTACTGTAATATAAGCATTCAATGGTTTAATAACCGATGTAAGGTCAATAGCAGCCTTGGAAATTTCAGATGGTCGTACGTTCCCAGTATTTAATTTCTGTCGTATGCATTTTATCGACGAAGATAGTAATTTCCTCATTCTATTTGAGGTTATGTTCGACAATCACATGGCACTGTGTGCTGACTTATACTATAGAATTTAGGTATAGAAAAATAAACTTAGATTATTTTCCATAAATGTTCTAACAATTTTTTACATTATTTAATATAATGTATTCGATTTCTTTATTTCATATTTTCGCAATATTTCTTTAAATAAGTAAATTTTAAATTCTGTATGTTTCCATAATTTGACATCAATGATCGATTATCGAGACTTCGATTCATCGCGATTGGGCGCTAAAAATGATCACAAATATACCCCCCGGGGTAGGCTATTTTTATGAACGACTGTATGTACATATACATCTTTGCAATTTAAAAAAAAAAATTAAATTATGCAAATGAATAACATACAATTGATATTAATGTGATTTAACTCGAAGATATAGATGAGGGTCTGCTTCGAAAGGATTATAGAAGATTGGCACACATTACGTTCCGAAGAGCATGAACAAATTTTACAAAAGTACACCGTCTACGGCAAACGTTTGGCAACGATTTATTTAGGTAACAAAATAGTCTCTTTCCCTGTTTATAATCTTCAATTTTTATACTGCAACAAGTTTTTTACAGTTTATACGCTCGGGACAACTATCGCCTTTTTACTGCAACCTTTAATACTCTTATTCTTGCAAGACAATACCAGCAACGTGACCGTGCATAAATTACCGATTCGTTTAAATTATGGCAATTATATGGAAAAATATTATTATTTAATTGTCATTCACTCTTATATTTCCGTTCTTGCTCACGTGGCCGTATGGATGGCTGTCGACATACTGCTCGTCATTTTGGTTCAGCATGCTTGCGGATTATTTTCCATTGTCGGGTAAGAAAAAATATTAAGCAAAACATTATCAGTAATGTATGAAATGTATTAAATTTTAGACATTCCTTGGAACGCGTTGGAAGCAATGTCGGCGTTAATTATCAGCTGTATCTGGTTAAGTCAAAAGACAACGAATACTCGGAAATTTTTCATTCATTTCGTGGGCACGTGAAAGCTATAGAGTACGTACCAATTTTTGCCTTTAAATTTACAATAATCTTACATGCAATTTTTCTACGTAGGTTCGCTCAACAAATAGAGTCATTCTTTTCGATAACTTTCTTTTTCGTCGGAGGTCTAAGCATGATTGCCATTTCCGCTACAGGGATACAGGCTGTTATTAATTCGAATTCTATGTACGACATTCTCAGATATGCGCCACTTTGCTCTTCGCAACTTTTTCAATTGTTTTATCATTGCTGGCAAGCACAGCAACTATTGGATCACAGTACTGGTGTCTACGAAAAGATGTACGTTATTTTAATCGACGTATGAAGACCAATTCGTTCCATTGCTTATACAAATTTTTTTTATAATAAAAATTGCAGTAGTAATGGATCTTGGTATCAAACGTCTGCAAGAAGTAGAAAATTACTTTGTTTGATGCTAACAAGACGAAACAGGCCATGTCAATTGACTGCTGGGAAACTTTACATTTTGTCTATCGAGACATTCTGCGCGGTAAACATTTATATTCATTTATTCGATAAGACAAATTAATGATAATTAAAAATATCTTTCTTACATGCTAAGATCGTGCGTACTTCGATGTCGTATTTTACACTTCTGAGATCGGCGCAAACCGAATTCGCCAATTAAAAGGTACGACTTGAAAATGTACTCAAGTTTCAAATAATTAAGTTCAATAAATGGATAGTATGAAATTACTTTCTACGTAGAAAGCATTGCGATATCGTAAGTTTTCATGATATTCTTGTTATTCGTAATGAAATAAATAATTATTATTACTCGAATCATTATTATTCGTTAAAATTGTTACAATTGATATAATAAATAACCAAGCATTACATTCACGCCTTTTAACTATATATAAATTAACAAATTTCATGTACAAAATATTGATGCTATATCGCATTTCTTCTAAGGCAATCCTTGTTGCACGATACGCATTATACTAGTGTTTGTTCTTGTTCCACAAATGATATAGTGACGTTGTTCATAATAAAATGGAACCATAATTTGTATACCGTCCATTTGATGTACAATCTTTTTTTGGAATTTCTAAAAATGATCATGGTTATTTTTTTCGTGTAATGTAATGGAAATAAATTATATTATTACTTACCCCAGCGAACATGTATTCGTAAATATAAAATTGACTGTCTTCGGTCGTTACTATAGCGTAAGCATCGCTTTGGCCGATATCTAAAAATGTATAAATAGACAATCAAAATTATATCGAATTGTAACAAGAGTAACAGAAAAAAATTAATTTTACCGCCGGCATAGAAAGTCTGGATTCCATTGATACGCGAATCGTGAAAGAAACTTTGATAATTATAAAAATTAGCGAAATTATGATCGTAATCATAAATATTTAAAGCATTAGTATTAACGTCGCTTAGCATAACGAAGTGCTGTTTGTCGCTTGACAAACTTTTAACATAATTACTCCTGCCTGCAAATGTTCTTAACAAAACGAACTAAAAAAAATAAATACACGTAAGATTAGAAAGAATTGTAGGATTTGTTCTCAAAATCGTCTGATTTCGCATGCTTACCATCGAGGTATTAGAATGTAATTCATAAATTAAGGAACTCATCGTATCTCCATCGCAAGCTATAACAATATACGTGCTAGAATTTATTTTAAAGACTTCGATGGCCGATGCTCCGTCCGTTGGAATTTCTTGGTGCAAAGTTAAACTATCATTCTCCAAATTTAAATTATAAATACTCGAATTAGTACGGTGCGTTTTTGTAATGTAATCGTAACAGATTGCCAAAGCTACGTATACTTGATCTAAAAAGTAAATAATTAATTTATTACACGTACACGTACATGTGTATTCGTTAAAGTAAAAATTACCATTATGTGTAAACGCTTGAGCATCTTTGAGGAAACCCTTCACTTTAATATCAGAATATCTCGCGTTGATGATATCACTTTCTCCAAATTTCTCATTGGTCATCCACGAAATTGTGGTGAATTCCAAATCAGTTTCATTTCGAGTGCATCGTTCATTGTACGAAACTGTACTCGTTGTTACGTCTATACCGAAACGGCCGTTCGGCTCGTGAAAATTTCGTACAATCGAAGTGTCGTTCCATCGCCAGACACGACAATCTTTTTCTGTTAATTCAGCAACGTATTGTAATGGGCAGGAGCAATCATTTGGTAAACCGCAAGAGATACCATTTTGTTCACCATACATGTTGAATTTCACGATTGAACCAAAACCGACAACGTCGATCTTGTTAATGGTTGGAACTTCGATCTTTAAATGATCTTCTGCTTCGAGATAAGAAAAAATCTTTGGCAGCGATCTAACAACTAAAGCCTTTTGTTTAATAGTATTTTCAATTAACTCTTCATTTTCTTTTAAACTGTAAATACTAGGATCCTGTTCATTATTTGAATTGTTCAAGTATTTGTTCACGTTCACGCCATTTACTAATCCAGAAACAATTATGTTCTTCGGCATACCCAAGTTTGACTCGAAGATCTGATTAAAAAAAGACGATTATATAAAAGGAACAAATTAATATAAGAGAATTCAACTTACGATGTCTCCAGTAATGGTCACATTTTCTCCGTTTAACACGCTATTCAAATATTCATCAGTTATGTTAATGTTGTTCACCAGAGGAGAATTAACGTTACCGTTAACTGTTAAATCGCTAGTGTAAGTTTTTGCACCAGAAATAATTTGGGTTGTTGGAAGCCCATTTATGACCAAGTTGGAAGTACGAATGCCATTAATATTCTTAACCATGGCATGTCCTAGGAATAGCAAAAATAATATGATAGATTGACATGGTGATATGATATTATGATGGCATCATTAATTTTATATACCTGTGCTTTCAACTCGACCTTGAAACTGTACATTAGAAGATATCACATGATCTTTGCTGAGTGTTACGCGGTCTTGTACGAATTCATCGAAATCTACACCGTCGATAGCCTTCAAAAAAACATTTCCCAAAATAACGAGATCTTCTATATATGTATTGTTCGGTAAAACTTGATTAGAAAGAACCAAATCAGTTTGTGATGTATCATGAAGAGTATCATTGAAAAGAAGTTTATCAATGATGACTTCTTCCGTAAAAATGATCGATCCTGTTACGACATTTTCTTGATATTTGTCAACAATGGACGCATTTAATCGCAAAATGTTAACTCCGTTAATCGTTTCCATGTCTATCACGTTCTGAGTCTTCAAAGTGTTCACGGTTAAATTATTTTTGAAAATTTTCTGACCTCCCAAGGAAACTTTTTCGGAATTTCTGAGCACAGTGTCCTGCACGATAGTTCTAATCTCATCGATTCCTTCCACGTTTCCTGTGAGTGACAAGGCACGCAATGTTTTCATAAAAGTTGCATTACCCTGGATCGTTTGAGGTTTATTCCTTTGGACTGCTTTTTCGAATAAACGTGACAATGATTCGGAATCATTGTTAGGATTTTTCCATGAGATGTGTCCATTCACACTCAGGTTGAATAATTTTTGGGAATGTATCGTGAGAGGGCTTGGATATATCTGAAAATATCGAAGAAAATGCTTAGAAATTACTTGTTAAGTTAACAACAATTCATTTTTATAACAAGGACAATTTTATTTACCTGTTCAACATCGTATCCATTTAAATTTCCTGTACTAATATCATTATCGACAAAAAGATCATCAAACGTTAAGTTTCCCGACAAAATAAGAGGTTCATCTATCCAATTTAATTTCGATGTATCCTTCCCGTTAACATACGTAACTTTCATGTTCTTTGCGCGAATTTTTCGGAACGATAAATGTCCCGGTATTTTTTGCGATGTTGTTTTTGAAAAAATGCTCGAAGGAAGAGCATCAACTTTGAAACCGTGTAGAAAATCCATCGTTATATTTTGTACAATTAATTGTTCTTGCATTCCTGTCGGAAATGATATATCTTGCATGGCTATATCCTTCAAATACATTTCGGTTGAATAATGATTGATTATCTTGACCGTCAAGTTTTCGCTCAACTCGAGATCATCATCAATAACAATTTCATTAACTATATCCTCAGTCGTTGTATTTCTTAACTCAATCAAATACGAGATATCCGTACCATTTAAATTTTCAATTACAATTTCTTCAGTGTGCAATTCTGGAGTAACAACCGATCCAAGTTTGAAGCTGTCGTTTTTCTTGATCGGCATTTTTAGATAGGAGGAAACTGCTCGATCATTGAGAGAATGAAAATTGAGATCACGTACGATAGCACGTCGGGCTGAAACTGCGGGAAGATAGACGTGATTTGATACTTCCAGATTACCTGTATTATTCAATATCAAATCAATAGGTATATCGTTATATTTTTCGGCTGTCAAGTTGTTGAATTGTAAACTTGGCACTCGTAGATCGCCATAAATCCTAATACCATCTTGATGAACATTAAAATTGTTTAAATGTTTTCCCTTCGTGTGAAACACATCGTTGACGTGGAAGTTTTCGAAATGGAGATTCGTGAAAATTTCTGGAATTTTATCAACAGTGGTGTACAAAAATTCATCTTTTGTAAAACCATTTAAGTATGTAGTTTCGAGTCGATCGATCGTCACACCAGAGTCCAGCGAAATATCACTTCTAATCGTTTGATCGGTCGATTTTGTCCATACATTTTCGAATATTGTATTTGGCTGTACTTCCCAATCATCCATAATTAATTTTGCATTCCTCTGAAAATTGAAATTCTTCACCACAACGTCACCTATTATTCGAACTTCATCGTACATTTGAGTCGGTGGGATTATCGACATTGTTGCATTCGGATCCATGGTGAATCTTTCCGTGATATCAATCTTGTCCATCGTTACTTCGCCTGTAAATGAAATTTAATAAATAGGGGAGACCGAGGCTAGTTGTCCCTATTTTAGGTTTTGTGTTTCTACAGATTTCTGTAGCTTATATTTTCGAATTTTTTGGGGACCATCATAAACTTCAACTTCTTAGCAATACATAGAAATCTTTCCGCTTGCATTGAGAAGTTTTTAACACGTTTTTTTTTCAATTTCAAGCAAACGAGTTTTTTGGGACAACTTGCCCCGCTGCGGGGTAAGTTGTCTCACGCCATGGGGCAAGTTTTCCAAGGTTTCCAAGGAAAAATCCAGATGTATGCATCATGATTTTTGCGAAAATGGACACCACCGCCGATTTCAATGTTTAATGTCCCATTTTAAAGATAAAATCATGCAGAATAATGTTCCGTTGTCCGTTTTTCGATATCGTTAAGCAATGATGAGAAATTAATCTTTTAAGTGTCGAAGTATGGGTCATTTTGAAGCTTTAAACTGCTGTAACTTTTTAACCAGTCATCCTATCGAAACGCGACTTGCATATTCGTAAATTAGAGACTTTTCTTTTTCGAACGAATATTTGATCGGGCAAATTCGAGATGCCTCGATTTTTGACAAAAATCCTGATGTATGAATCAAGATTTAGAAAGAAGAAAGCATGCAGAATACTGTCCCGGTGTCCGTTTTTCGATATCGTTACGGAGTGTCGAAAAATAAATTTTTTAAGTGTCGGAGTGTGGGTCGTTTTCAAGAGAAAAATTGCTGTAACTTTTTAACCAGTCATCCTATCGAAACGCGACTTGCATATTCGTAAATTAGAGACTTTCCTCTTTCGAACGAGTATTTGATCGGGCAAATTCGAGATACTTCGATTTTTGACAAAAATCCTGACCTATGCATCATGATTTTTGCCAAAATGGTCACCACCGCCGATTTCAATGTTTAATGGCTCATTTTAAAGATAAAATCATGCAGAACACTGTTCCGTTGTCCGTTTTTCGATATCGTTAAGCAATGATGAGAAATTAACATTTTAAGTGTCGGAGTATGGGTCTTTTTCAAGCTTAAAACTGCTGTATCTTTCCAACCAGCCATCCTATCGAAACGCGACTTGCATTTTCGTAAAGAGGAGACTTTTCTCTTTCGAATGAGTTTTTGATCGGGCAAATTCGAGATGCATCGATTTTTGACAAAAATCCTGATGTTTGCATCATGAACAAAAACCTGAATTCTGTCGAAAACTAATGATAAAAACAAACGTTGCAGCAAAAAAAGAGGATGGGGCTAGTTGTCTCAGATCTCATTGTCGGGACAACTTACCTCGACGTGTGAGACAACTTGCCCCATTTTCATAGGTTTGTTTCTCGGGTAATAGTTCAGTCAGATCAAGGCGTTTTTTAAAAATTCTGGCAAGGAAATGAAGCTGACCAAATTCTCTTTCTATTACATGTGCGAACTCGTGTGCAATCGATTTTCATTAGTGCCTAGAGATGCTTAAGTAACGTACCCAAAGTAGAATTGAACTTATCAAAATATAAATTCGTCTCTTGAAGTAACCAGGGAAGACTAAACACAACGACCACCACTACACTTTTTTTTACTCGCTAAGACCTGTACACCATGCACCGGACGCGTTTCCCCTTCCATCCTAAGATACCAAAACTACGACTGGGACAACTTGCCCCTGGGACTTTTAGCCCCGGTCACCCCTATACATGAAAAGGATAAAAAAATGTAGAATCATTTTTTCGATCCGTACCTTCTATAACATTTTTACGTGATTTCATTGCAACTTCGGCTACCGTGACCCCGTTAATGAAATCCGCATGAAGTGCATCAATTTCGAGTGTTTTCGCAAAAAATTCGTATAAGTCTTGATCATTCTCTCTCGTCATCAACAAAATCGAAGGCAACCCGTTATAAATTTTTGTCGTAAGATTCTGTACTTCCAGGTGACTATAACTGATGTTACCTAAAAGAAATATTTTTAAAAATCTTATAAATAAATTTACAAAGTAATTAATAATCACTCGCATACCCGTAATCGTCTGGTTGCCACCTAGAAGGAAAAGCTGATCGATCAATGGATCAATATCAGTCCCATTTATCTTCTTCACTTTCAAATTAGGTATAGTAATATTTGAATGCACGAGTATTTTATTCCCAGATAATTCTCGAGTGTTATCTCGCTCGCTGACTAAAATTTTCGAATCCTTATCGTCCATAGTTGCCCAATCTACGATCAGTAATGAGATTTTCTCTCAGAAAACATTCTGTAAAAGCTGGTATATTTTAGGACAAATTCAAAGACGAATACTTACACTGATTAGGAATTCCACAAAGAGAATCCACTTTGAGATCGTGAATGGTGATATTTTCAGCTTGCAGCGTTGACTCAAAGCGTTGATCATCTTTCAAAGATATAAGATTGTGGAAATCAGAATCAACGTTATTTGATTTATCGATGAATACCGTGTCGATGTGCATTTCCTCGAAAAATGCATCCCCGTCGATATTAATCGTGCCATATAAATTATTCTTCGCGTTTGGTCTCAAGATATTTGACGAAAGATTCTTCGCAAGACCTTCAATCATGGAATTAAGATTATCCGAGTTCCTTCGAAGCTTAGCCGGAGTGAGTACTTCGTCCTCAGTAAATAAATCGATTTTTTCTACGACACCGGATTTTAAAATAACATTAGGGAATTTGATCGTAATCGAATCAGTGGAATTATTTGCTAATGACGAGTCAGAGTATGGCCAGTACGATTGGAACTTGTCGATGATCGACATTCTAGTTTGTAATAATTCAATAATGTTCGATAAACATTCCTGTGTGCTGTCTGTCACCATTTTTATATTTCCTGAAAAGAAATTGAAATAATTAATAATCCTACTAAGCTACGAAGAGTTACTTCAATGATTTACCGTGTGAAGTTTTATTTGTTAAATTTAGATCCCAAACTTCGACAGAATATAAATTGTCTTGACTCAATGTTGTTAATATTACTTTTACAGAATTATCGTGGACTAAAGCGTGCATATCTACTACGTTTCGTTCATCATCTAATTGTTTAATGTATAGAGATGCATAATTGGTCGTACTGTATAATTTGAATAGTTCTACAAAATCCTAAATGATTAAATTCGATTAAATTTTTGAAATAAATTGCTTTAATTTTGATTTAAATTACACTTACGTTATGGGCAACAATAAAATAAGTACCGTCCTTTAAGTATACCGTTTGTAATTGATAGTGTCCTTTAATTTCAGGAATATCGATCCACTTTAAGAGTTCTGTACCTGAATATAACATTACGATAAATTTAATAAAAATTAGAGTACTAAATATTTGTTTATGATACTAACCATCCCACCAATACACACTGCTGGCTCTTGCCTCGTTTGTTATCAAAACGAAATTATGATTGTCGTAAGAATAATATCGAACCGAGATTGGCTTATAAGTTGGTAAAAATTGTATTGTTTCAATCCCAGTTTCTTTAAATTCGTACACGTTAGAAACGATCGATGAATCAGTATCGGCATGTTGTGCGAATATTATAATAACCGATTGTTTGTACTTAAACGTTGTTACTGATACGGCAGAAGTAGTTATTATCTCAACGTCGATGTCCATATAAGTGCCAGTCCAATGGTAAATCCTAATTAATTGTTGTAAAAATATATATTATTAGAAAAAAAAAAATTAAAAGTGTATTTTAAGTAATACACTTACACGGAGGGCACCGGCGAGTAACTTAAATTATTAACCACCACTAAATAAAGTCGATTAGCTTTCGTGAAAAAAGAAGCATCCATTACGTATCCTCCGTGTCTAATATTTTGTCTGTGATTTAAATTTGAGACATCGTTTCCAGTGTAGAGACTGCAGGAACCGGCGTTGTAACATATCAAAAGATAAAGTGTCGTTTTCCATTTGATTGTCTACGACATTTATTTGAAAATTATGATCTTCAAAATATTAGAGTAATATTGGATAAAGGTATAACGTACTCTGACGAATTTGATAGGCCTAGCATAGCCCTGGACGATTAGGGTATCTCTTTTTATATGTGAGGCCCTGTTCGAACTAGAAACATCGATAGAAATCTCCACACTTCCATTACGATGAACGAGTAACATTGTATTAAATGCATTTACTGTTACGGGGGGATCTATACCCCACATAGTACTCCATGATTGTAACCAGCTCACGTTGTAATTATTAACAAAAACTGTAACAGGGAATTTATTGTATTTTCGTGATTTTTTGCTTGTTAATTAATCAAAGATCTTTTATGTGTCTTCACCTTTCTGCGATGCTTCAATATGACTTTTGGCGATACTAACTTTCGCTTCCCTCAACTTTTCATTCAAATATTGATCTAATCTTAAGTCAGAACATTTTCCTATTCGAATCGTGAAGCCGAAGAGAAATGCAAAGAGCTAAAAAAGTAAAACTATCATGCGATCGATCGTTTACAGTTTTTTTTCTGAACTTTGAAAGTAACTTACGAGATATTTTAATGTTTCCATAATTCCAATAAATATTCAAATACTCCTGACGATACACTTTCAACCTCATTACATCCACGACTGGTCAAATTTCGATAATTTAAGAAAGAGAATATAAGTATGTCTTGCAAACTAATGTAGGTCAAATGATACAGTTTACAAACAAATGGGGAAGTCATATTTAAAATAAATACTTAGAAGCTTAATTCAATGATATTCGATATCATTGGCAAAAATTTAATTTATTCACTATATTCTCAGCGTTATTAGCTAATTATTATTATTTTACAAAAATTGACAATATCACAAATATACGAATAATAAATTTTCACAATTATACACACATTGACTGCCTGTATTTGATATTCATAAAATTTTCTAAGAACTGTTGAAACGCTGGCGATGAACTAATAATGTAACCATTCATTTTGCCGAAACAGTCCGACTTTTGTATTTCTTTGTCCTTTTTGCGAGACCAGTTGAGAATTTGTAATTTATTCACGATAATTTCTTCTATGTTATTACTATCGAAGAAGTCATTTTTCTTCAACGAATATCTCAATATTAATGAATTGAATAAATATTTAACAGATAGTGAATTAAATGTATTAAATATACTAATAGTATATCTTTGAGAGAGCAAAGTCGATTGAAAGTGAACCGAGCGACTTAAATAAATATAATTAATTAATTGAGATACTGGTTCACATTGATATGTACAAGATTTGTTGCATAAACGTTCGATTTGGTGCTCTTTATATTCTTTGTCATTATAATTCCTGATTTCTTCTTCATGTTTTTCTAAACTCTTATAAATAATTATATGTTCGTTATTTTCTTCTTTAAAAGTATACGATGCAGTATTCGTTGATGATTCCACTGTTGAAAACCACTCATAACTCGGCCGTTTCTCGTCCTTTTCATAATGTAAAGTTGTTGATATAAAGTGGGAAGAATATGATACTTGAATACCGGTACTCTTACAGGTCTCTTTATCAAAATTAGGTTCTTGTTTAAGACGTTCTCTACAACATGCATACACAATTAATAATATGAAAGTTTATTATGTTGAATGAAGTTTTACTAACGTGTTTACAAATTTCCCCAATTTTTTTCTCGTGTACTCCTGAATATACACGATAAATAAAATAGACCAGATCAATACAAAAATCACAATAAAGGTTGTTAATATTCTTGATTTCCTTATGGTACCCCAGGAATCATGATCTTTTTCGATAAAATGCGAAGTGCTCATTAATGCAGCGTCCGTTTCAATTGCAACTTGGTGTGTATTTACTTTCGTTGGAAATACTTTGTCTTTGCCAAAATTATAAGAGAACCATTTAAAACTATCGACATGTATATACTTAACAAAATGCTAACTGAATGTTAAATTAAGTAAATAAGAGATATATATTTATATATTACTTACCTGTAGAAAGCAACACTTTATTGTATTCGACATAACAGAAATCACTTGCACATAGTGCTATCCATAATCCTATGCCACAATAAAGTAATGTACGCCACTGTATACGAACTAATATTCTTTTTGACATTTTCAGATATCTTTTTATGCATATTTAACACTTGTAAACTTTAGTACATTATTTTTTGCCACAATATGATTTCTGTTTTACATATTGAAAACTAATTGTTCACATTCAATTTAACTGAGAAATATTTAAAAAATCACCTAAGAAAATTGCTTGGTTTTCTGAGATGACTATTTTTTGAAGGTTGAAATGTAAAAAAAATGACATTCTATCTTTTACTAGGATAAACAATAGATTATCCATACTTTATCATAAAACTTAAGCGGTTAAAAAGTGAAGTATAGAATCAAAATTTGTAATGTTTTTAAATTGATGAAGAAACAAATTATGTGCATGCCTCTTCTTGTGAAGCGTCTAACTGAACTTAATGAACAACTTGCAACAATTGCTAAATTACGAAAAATGGAGGATGAATATGACAGAAGCCCTGTTCTGCATTCTAAAGTACATACATATTTATTTGAGATATTATAATATAATAGATAATAGCATATAGTAAGTTAATATTAATAATTGGTATAAGATATGTGATTGTTCTCACCACAAGCTATCCATTGGAGAAGATAAGAAAAGAATGCCATGTAATGTCAACACTTGCAAAGCAAAGAAAAAACATGCTTGTCTTTGCAAACATAATAAAACAAGAGTGGAAGTTCCAGAAAAACAAGTTGAGGAAGTTAAGGATATTACATCTCATATACAAACTCACAATGAGGTGGATATGAGGCAAGAGACGCGCACAGAAGAAACTAGTAAGGAGATTACATAAAACAATTATATACAAGAAATATTACTTAGGACATAACATGATATTTAATGAAATCATTCTTACTAAAGGACAGATACCTGATACAAGATTAGTAGGTTCACAAAATTTAGAAAAAAATGATAGTGATATATCTGTAACAAAAGATATAAGTACTAAGATTAATACAAAGAATGAAAATGAAAGTATTCATAAGATAAACAATGTAGAAAGTATTTCAACTGAGATCTCAGTTCAAGATAATAATAAAAATAAGACAACAGAAGAGATTGCAATATTACCCAAAGAAAATATACATGACACAAATATTATAAGTAAAAAAAGCTTAAAAAGGATTCAAAAGGTTATCACATTTGTAGTTATAATATAATTGTGATCATTTGTAATTGTATTGAGAATAATACACCATCTAACATAATCCAGGTTATTTTATCAGGATTTAACAAATGAAAAAATGCAGAAAAAAGATTTGGAAGAAAAGTTGCAAGGTTTGCAGAAACAACATTCAATAAAATTGAATGAAGATGGAGAACATCAAATACCTTACTTAAAAAATGCTCTGAAAGAAGTAGAAGAGCAACTTGCCCAAGCAAGAAAAGAAACTGACACAGTTACAGCAGAGAGAGACAAATTACTACAAACCATAACAACGCTGAAAGTAAGTTGATAAAAGATGAGATATAAAGTATTATAATTCTGTTTTGTTTTTTTCTTAGGAAGAAATGAATAATATTAGTAGTAAAAATGTATCTTTAAATTGTCAATGTAAAGACTTAAAATATAAACTGCAAGCAATATCTGAGAATGAAACCAAAAAGTGGGTTATATAAAATTGTAATTTTAAGAGTAATTATATTGCTTCAAATATTATGTTTCTACTTTTCAGTTGCACAGTTGTTCAAGATGAAGTTAATCATATAAAATCTATAAGTAAACAGAAAGAAGAAATTCTACAGGCAGAAATAACTGAATTAAAAGGATTGATTACAGAACTCACCAATGTTACAAAAATACAAGAAAGAAGAATATGTGAATTGACTAATGTGTGCAAAAAGCAACAATGCAGTTTACACAAAAAAAACAAGCTACTTATAGAAAAGGTATATAACATTAGTTATATTAGTTGGCACTGTTTAAGTTACTTTTAGGTAAAATATGAAATTGTCTTAGGGATGCCAAATAGCTGAAATGCAATCTCTATTAAATTCATACAGTTGTAAATGCACAGGGATGCAAAATGACATTATAAATTTACAATCTTCTTTAAATAAAGAATCACATGTATGCCAACATTTAAAAGAGGAGTTAGAACGCTACAAGGATGATTATAACTGTATGTTAAATATCAAAACAAAAATTATAGAAGAACAAGATGAAACTATTAAAAAACAAAAACGGGTAAACGAATTATTATTTTAATTTTTCTAATTAAAAATTTTGTTGCAAATATATTTTTTGTAGTTATTGCAAGATAGTGAAAGAATGGCCCAACAAGCTGCTTCTGAATTTGAGGAAATCAGAAATGAACTTGTTCAAGAAAAAGAAACATGCGAATCTTTAAAATTTGCGTTACTTACTACAGAAGCTCCATTGAATCAAAGACACAATGCAGAATGTAAAAATTGCCAAAGTTTAATGGTAGAATTGAGTTTGCTAGATCAACAAAAGCAAAAAGCATTAGCTGCAGCAAAAGAGGCTTTTCAAAAACTATGTACTTCAGTACGATTCTTCCAAAGACAATTGGCATCTGAAAGACAACAGTGTAAATTTTTGACATTAAAACTTAAAGAAAAGCAAGAAGAAGTTGAATACGTCAAGGAAGAAGTTGCCCATAGAAAGAAAATGATTATGCGGAGAACAAGTGATTTTCTATCATAATATCTTCTAATTCAAGTAGCAAAAAGAACATTCATATATTTAGTATTGTATATAGTTACATACTTTATTGATCATAACTAAATTCTATTAACAGAGTTCTACAAATATTTTAATTACTCCTATCTAATGTAAATTCAACTATCTAAATGTTAACTTAGATATTTTTACTTTTAATTCAAGTAATAGAAGTTTAAAATTCTTTTTGTACCATGAAATATTGTAATCTAAGTGCATTCTCCAATTTTTGTCAAGAAAATGTTTATAAAAAACAGACATTTCATCTGCTGTCAAAGTAGTTTTACCTTGGGCCTTCAGCGTGTCTTGAAACTGTTTACGTTCCTGGAATTAAATATACATTAATAAAAATCTTATTGCTTATGTTAAATTAACAATAAATATTCATAAATTTTACTTTTACAAAACTGTTATTATGTTTTGTCCAAAATGTTTGATTCCAAAGTTGGGTATCTTCTCTAGCTTCTCTGTATTTTTTTTCCAATTCAGTTTCATTATGGAGTCTTTTGAAAATAATTGGTCTCAAATGGGAAACAGGATCTGGACGTCCAATTTGATCAAAATACACCTCATTTTGTTCCTTGTGCGTAGATTTCTGACATAACGCAGAGAAATTATTTCAGTATTATATTATGTATTATGTAAACAAGATCACCTAGAATACTTACAGAACAAAAAGGTCTGATATTCCTGACTGGATATTTTGTAAATAGAACACATCTTGTATTCATTTTTCATGTTATTTAAACTTGAATGATTGACCTTTACAGTCTATGTAGAATATACTGAAAAACATTGACACGTGATACTACATAATAACGTCATTGAAATTATATTTTCATCAGCATTATACTGATGCACATTCAAAATTATTATTGTTCTTACAATTTGTAACTTAAATTATTTATATACACTGTTCGTATATCGTTTGAAATTCATAAAAAAAAAACGTTCACATTACGCCGGTATTAGAGAAATTGTTATTATCGACCATCATTAAAAATATACACAATATGTTTGACTAACGTTGTACCATATAGATATATTCACACGCGTAAATTTGAACGTATGTTAAATAAATTTGCAAAAAAATGCGTACTTCACAAATCGCAACTCGTTTATTTTTTATTATTAATTTATTTATATTTGTCAAAATGTCAAAAACTAAGAGGTAAATCCCAACACTAAAACGAGAATAATATATGCAAAAATGAAATAAATATAAATGCAAATTTTTAATATATTTCGTAAAATTTATCTGTGCTACTATATCATATTCTAGTTGTGCAAGAAGTTACAAACGAAATATTGCAATGGAATTCTCTAAGAGAAAGAAAACTATCTTGAAGAAAAGAAAAACATCTTGGAAAGACTTATTTCATAAGTATTCACAGCCAGTATAAAAAATTCCATTTTAATTAAAATAATTAATGTACTTATGTTATAATGTTACTGCTTCAATATTGTGTACATTATAGGTATCAAATGATATAGAAATAAATCTTATGACTTTAATGCCAGAGAAATGTAACATTTTGAATAATAATATTTCAAGTAAAGTTCCACAACTTTTATCATATAGTTAATACAAATAATAGATTAAAAATTGTAATCTGATATGTAATATATATTTTTAACATCTAGAAGATAAAATCTCAACAGGTACAGAACTTAAGAGTATAGAGAAAGTTAAAACAAACGTAACTCATAATAAAAAGGACATAATTGAAGCATGTCACACAAGGTTATTGAATATACAATATACTATTATATAGAGCATACATTAAATACTTTACATTTGATTTCAGAATGATATGGAGTATTAGCAGTACTGGTGTATTGGTGGCATTGATAAATGTTGTAACAAATAAAACTATAAGTGTTAAGAAGCAATATGTGCAGGATACTAATTTTGTATCGAATACCGAACTAAAAGGAAGTAAAAATTTTGTTATTCGTACTCAAGCGTTTGATTTCGATTCTGACTAAAAAGTACGAATTCTATTTAACCAATAATATGTCATTTATAATTAATCGTAATTATATTTAATAAATTACAATAATACATTTTAACAAGGAGCTTGATTTGAAGAACATAAGCATTAAAAAAAATTCTGTTTTATTGTGGATAAAAACGACGATCGATTGATAACAAACCTTCATTTCCTGTTCGTATGAACGGAAAGCGTGAGCAGTGAAAATGAGCAGAGTGATGCTAAGCCCAAATTAATTGAAATAAGACTGTGATCGTTATCAGTAAGGTTTAACCGATACTGATATTGCTATTTGCGTAAATTACTTATTATTATATCGCAAAGAAAATGATTTGTCTTTAAAAACGTCGATTTACGTTTCACAAAGTGTCGTGAAATTACAGAAAAGATTTGTATATGTTGGCAATACGTTGCCACGTTATTTCTGCCTAGGAACTATTTCTTCGCGCGTTGGTAATAATATGTTTACGGCTTACGAATAAAATAGTGATTTGTTTGCGGCATTTTTCTACAAGCTAAGAAAAGTAGTAAATGGCTGTATAGAAATTAAATTAGTTCGACGGAAGGTGAAAATATAATGGAATCGAGCAATGAGCAGTCATCAGGAATTGTCGAGGCAAATCTCAACAATGAACAAGAGCACAATGACGAGGGCATGGAAGAAACGGAGGATTACAGTTTCGATGGAGAAGAATATCGGCACTTCGTACCGCGAGGAAGAGGTAGCTTTAGGTGCGTCGTTCTTGTTTACTCTCGGAATAATCTCTTATTTTTTTATTCTTAGTAGTATTTTATTTACTTAGATAGGGTTAGGTCCTTTTAGCGTAATCACCTACAAAACTTTTTGCTCGAACGACAAAGAGGACAATAAACATTGCATCGCGTGTTTAGGACAATCATATGAAGAACCTGGTTTAATGGTATGATGATAAGATAATGGAATTTATTTTATGTGCTAAGCGTACGATTCTCACGACGTATCCCACGCACGTGAATTAATATAATTTGCATTGACTATATCTCTTGATGCGAGAAAAGGTATCGTAGTTTTCATTTATTTCAGAGCCAAAATGGTACGAAAAGAGTTGCAAGTAAAGGACGTAGAACTTTTATGCAGATAGTTCTGTTTAAAATTTGTATGTGGAGATTCTCAAGTCATAGCTTAGATTAGATATTAAAGGTAATTCAAGCTGTAAAAATAATTTAAGGGGTTGTGGCAGGGGTGGTTTTGATTTCCCGATGAGAGGTGGTCCTCCAAGGTTTCGCGGAAGAGGCTTTGGTCCAAGGGGTCCGATGTTTCGAGGAGCTAACAACGGTTATCCATTTGAGGGTCCTCCACGGCCAAACTGTCCACCGGGTCCAGCTGGTCCACGCTTCAGGGGACCTCCACCATTTGATCCAAGCTGGGGACCTATGGGACCACCTAATATAATGGGACCACCCAATCTTATGGGACCACCAGGAATGGTAAAGAATTTTATTTATGTATATATTTAGAAGCAGAGAAAATGCTGATATCTGTTTGAATGTTTATAAATTATATTTCCCTTATAAAGATCAGTTCATATTGAGCTACTGGCTTTATAAAAGAACATTTTTTTATAATATCTGTATTTTCTTCGTCCGGTGCCCTTTTATCCATTACATGTGTTAATAGCCACCACCACATATGATGAATGGTCCTATCGGAACAGGACCAGGACCATATGGGCCACCTCCTGGAATGGGACCCCCGAATATGAATAGCGTAAGTTAGCTCATGTGTATAACAATATAATATACATTATAATACAAGCAATCGCAAGGTGTCTAACAGATTCCAGGCCAACAACAAAACCAGCAGCAACAAAGTCAGCCACAAGCAAACATTCCAGGGCTTGATCTTAATGGAGAAGTGTGGGTTGAAACAAAAACACCGGATGGAAAATCATACTATTATAACATTCGATCTAGAGAAACAACATGGACAAAACCTGAAGGATCGAATGTAAAAGTCATGGTGCAAGATCAAGTTAGTAATACTAATAAAAATCAAATTCGTTTTATTATTTCTAAAATAAGTTGAAATATTAGTTTTCATCTTAAATTTTCTGCATTAGTTAGAGCAATTAGTACATGGAGCATCAAAGCAAGCAGCGCGTGCTACCACTCCTACTTCTACCCCAAGTACCCCGACACAAGTTAATGAAAACAGAGTATCTCAAAGTAATGAACAATCTTCCTCTAACAATGCAGATGCTTTGAATCAGATGAGCACTGCACCCCCAGGTACAGGACCACCCCCATCTTTAAATGATGCCCCAGATGTCAATGCACAAGCATCTGATGCAAGTCAAACAAATGGTAATCAAGTCTTGTTTTGTTATAACTTTAGCAATTGATTTATATAAAGTATCACTTTGTACAATACAAAACATTCTTTGAAATCTAGGTTCAGTACCTTCAACAGTTGCAAATGCACCAACGATAAATACATCGACTATAAATACCAATATAATGCAGCCACCACCAAATATGATGCCAATGCAGCATAGAATGCCTAATCAGTTTGGTGGTCCTATTCCAACCCAGTTTGGTTCAGCACCATTTGGTATGCCACCACCTGGATTTCAACCATTTGGGGGCTATGGTCCACCACAAACAAATTGGGGCATGCCACAAATGCCACATGGTGTGATGGCTTCCCAAACTCCCGCCGAAGATCCAGCTATATTAGCACAGCTTGATTCTGAATTAGTTGCATCGGCTATGATTTGGACAGAGCATCGTGCACCAGACGGTAGATTATACTATTACAATAGTAAAGCAGGAGAATCTGTGTGGGAAAAACCACAAGCACTAAAAGATCTAGAAAGTGCAAAATTAGCACTTAGGCAGAAAGCAGAAGAGGCAGCAACTACCACTTCTACCACTACTACAACTACCTCCAGTATCAGTAATACTAAAAGTACTTCTGAATTAACAAAGCAGGAAGTAAAACAGGAGAGCACTCATGATACCAAAGATAATGCAAAAGAAGCTGATACTAAACCGAAAAAAGAGGAATCTTCTTCAAAGGAAACTGCTAAACCTCAAGACAAATCCAGACCAATTTCCAGTACACCTGTACCAGGAACCCCATGGTATGTTTAAATTATACTTAGTTGATAATGTATGATAATATACTATAATGTGTTTATGAATTTAGGTGTGTTGTTTGGACCGGTGATGGGCGGGTCTTTTTTTACAATCCTTCATCGAGGATTTCTGTGTGGGAAAGACCTGAAGATCTTATTGGGCGCCAAGATGTGGATAAAATGACATCAACGCCACCAGATGCAGCCGGAACACCGAAACCAGTGCGGCAATCCGATACAAGTGAAAGCAGTGATGATGATCAACCAACTCCAGCGAAAAAGATGAAACAAGAAGAACCTAAACGTATGTTACACTTTGTCTTATTAATAGACTAGTGAATATATAATGGCATATTTATTGTTTCAGAAGCTCCTGTAGTAAAGGAAGAAGAGGACAAGGATGGTAAGAAAACAATCGACATTGGAAAGGAAGCAGCTATAGAAGCAGAAGTGAGGGCAGCGAGAGAAAGAGCGATTGTTCCACTAGAAACCAGGATTAAGTCGTTTAGAGACATGCTTGCAGAGAAAGATGTACGTTTTGTTCATAATCATTTTTGTGTTTATATGGACATATACATGTAATTCATATTATCTATACAATTGAATACTAGGTATCGGCATTCAGCACATGGGAGAAAGAGCTTCATAAAATCGTATTTGATCCACGTTACTTACTTTTAACATCTAAGGAGAGAAAACAGGTCTTCGAAAAGTATGTAAAGGAGAGAGCGGAAGAAGAAAGACGCGAGAAAAGAAATAAAATGAAAGAGCGAAAAGAACAATTCCAGAAACTTTTGGAAGAAGCTAATCTTCATGGAAAGTATGTATATATATACGAAATATTTGTCTAAGGAAGTGCCTGCTTACCGATTTGGTTGAATAAATGTTTATTTTACTTTGCAGATCATCGTTTAGTGATTTTGCACAAAAGCATGGACGTGACGAACGATTTAAGAATGTGGAAAAGATGCGTGAACGAGAAAGCCTCTTCAACGAGTATCTGCTGGAAGTCCGAAAACGAGAAAAAGAGGAGAAAACCGCCAAGCGAGAGCAGGTATTCTGATTTTATTAAAATAATAATGATTTTACAGTGACGCAACAGAGTTATATTTTAAACTTGTAACTTGTTTGAAAACTTGCAGTTATTTTAAATATTTTATACTATGACAAAAGAAAAGAACTTAGATTTCCTTAGCAAACTATTTATATAGATGCATTCAAAAACCTTAATTTGCGGTATGCTAAACATAGCTGTAAATTAAATATAAGAATATTTTCTGCCAGACATTACATCAAGTTAGTAACAAATTACAGAAGCTTAAGAAAGTTTTTTATGTTAAATTAAGATTTGCTCTATGTTTACCATGAATGCATCTTGATCTTTTTTCTTTATAAAAGAGTGATATAAACAGAATATTTTGTATAAGTTATACCTAAATAAAATCCAACATTTTTATTTCAGACATCACTAAGATCTTCCAAGTTATATCTTTTAATTTTTCCTAAAAGATTATATTATGAATATTTTGTAAAGATCAAGTAAAAACTGTAAATGCAAAGTAAGGTGCACTTACAAGAGTTAGTACTTATTGGAGTGCTGAATGTTCTTAGATTCAGCATATATTTGTGCTTTTAAGACCTTTCATTAATTCAATTATCCAAAAGATACATTCTATTAGCTAGCAATGCTTTGCATTGTGTACTAACGTAAGAATTAAAATATGTAGACACCATGATTGCCTTAGTTCGGGATATAATGCGACTTTTTAAATAATTAATAATATAACCGATTAATCATACCTTTAATAAAACATGTATTTTCAGATATAACTAATTATTCTTTCAGGTTCCATAGGTATGTTATTATTTTGTTCAACTTGTACGATTACATAAAATGAATTCCTAATATTTATGGCTGAAGAACACATACCAGGAGAAGTTTCTCTAATCATTCTCTACTCCAGTAGATTTGCTCGATAGAGAAAATTTTTGTAGCTCTAAGACGGGAGATGTAGAGAATAAAATCTTAGTATGTGACGGTTCCTTATATACTTATGTGTTCTGAACTCTCCACTTCAGTCAGGAGGCAGGCAGGACAGGTTCCGTATGTGGAGTGGCTTGGTTCTGAAGCTGGTTGGTGGCATGGATGATGTCATCTACCATCCCCACCTACACTACGTGGCACAGTTGGCACACCCTCGCGCGCCGCATTCTTTACTCCAAACCAGAGTCATGAGAATGAACGAACTCGGTATTTGTATATTACTCGTAATCCTCGTTACTTCAAAAGATTAACTTTTCCCCAAAATTAAAAACAGTATCGAAAGAGTCACATGAACCGCAAGAATTCTCTCAGGAATAGCTTTACTTGCAAATACTTTGGTATACATTATTTCGTTCTCGAGACTTAAAAATTTATGATTTTGACGGTATTCCAATTTATATTCAATGTGTAGAAGCAAGAATGAATCGACTCTTATTTGTGATAGTTGATCTTTATACAATTATTCGTTCTTTAATGTAGTTATATTTTGAAGTATACATTTTTATAAAACATATATATTAAAATTGATCACAGAACCCAGAATTATTAGAAATTCTATTCTTAATCGTTTTTGTATCAAAGCATTACAAATTTTGTTTCAATTTAGAAAAGAAAACTTTATATAGATGTCATAATATTTGAATCAGTTTTCTGTATATATGCAGATATTTACATATATTATATATACAAAAATTCATATGTATTTTTGTTTAATATTTTTGTTTGCAATTTAAGATTGTAACTATTATGAAGATAGGCTTGGGAAAAACAGACTTTTTGTAGGGCACAAAGTTAAAGTGGTAAATAAAATTCTTGTAGGAATGTAGGATAGAATGGGGTCATAGGATATGTATTTACATAGCAGTAAATTTATGTTATTTTTTTTCTCTTGTTCTGACAAAACGAAGAGTAGTTAGCACCATAAGACAATTAGATTTTTATTGTCAAATTATTTTGGACACTGTAACAGTTATTTCTTCATAGAAAATCAGTCTAGGAGTAGGTTCTGATTTGTAACATTTACAAGGAACAAAATTATAACAATATTTCAGTTGAATCTTTGTTTCTTGTGATCAGAAGGATATTTCAAGTAAAAAAAAGAAGATAATTATTATAAAAAAATCCCAAGTCGTCCATAAATTACGCAATGGGAATAAAATAGGGTTGTGAATCATTTATATTTATATGTTTTATGCAAGTTTATAAAAAAGAAATTAAACACTCATATGGAATGATCTACAAACATAATTAGTTCTAAATGATAATCTACATTCTTCTATATATTATTTACTACAGGAAAAAATAATGAATCTTTTTATAACAAGAAATATGACAAATATATTGCAATGGTTAGTGCTACAATGCCATTGTAGAAATTATAAGGCAAATACTCTAAATACGGAACTCTGAGAAATAAATAAAAGGAAAGCTAGAAGTAGAGTGAATACCTCGTTTCGTAATTTGGACGGCTAAAAATTTCTGAAATCATTCAAACTCGATGATAACTTACTAACATATTTTTTCTTTTCAGCAAGGGAAGCCGTTAAAAACATATTCATTTTATAAAGCAAGTTGTCATTAAATCAAAACAAAATATTGCAATACATCATATTTTCTTTTCTTAGGGACCAGATTTACATTAATAGAGTTAGTACAGTGTGTATGTGTATGTGTGTGTAAATATAAGGATTTTATGTACGGTATAAATTTTATGTATGTATATTTCTGCGTGGAAGTGTGTGTATATGTGTTTAATGACAGCTTGCTCGAAACTAATCATTTTTGCAGCTATAATGAGTATACTTTTTTTCAGCAGAAAACAACAGCGTATTTCATAAAAAATTCCAACAAATAGAGCCCTTAAAGTTGTGATATCTCCTGACGCGATTGAACATTATCGAATATTTGTTCTACCCATTACGAAATACAATTTGAAAACCATTAACAAGGTTTGCAAGTTGAAATTGTTTGATCCACATTACAAATTATTACTTTATACAATACAATTAAAGTGATTGTAATGTGGTTAAGCGTGTACTCATTGGTTGGAAATATTATTAAGCGTGCATGATAAATCCGAGCCAAAAATTTACATTTAAAACAGATCTGTATAATAGTACATAAGCAAAATCGTTGTTATTATTCTATAATGACAATCTTATGATGAATGTATTTCAGGTGAAAAAGGAATTCATAGCTATGCTACGTGAGCACAAAGACATTGACAGACATTCGCACTGGAGTGACTGTAAGAAAAAATTGGAATCTGATTGGAGGTACAGAGTCGTAGAATCTGCAACCACTAGAGAAGATTGGTTTAGAGACTATATTCGTATTCTGAAGGAGGAAAGGAAAAAGGAGAAGGAGAAGGACAAAGACCATCGGCACCGAGATAAAGACCATCATAAATCAGAGAAGAAGGACAGGGACCGGAAGGATGTGGATAAGTATAAAGAGAAATCTAAGGACAAAAGCGATAAAGATAATAAGGAAAAGAAACAGAGACGGAGTGATGCGGCTAACGAAGAAAATGGGAAGGAGAAGAAGGAGACGACCGAGAAGGAATGTGGAGAGTTAGAAGAAAGCGACGAAAAAAATGCAAAGAAGGAGAATGACGTAAGTCTAATTCATTTTTACTGATATACAGACCGATCATCGATACGTTGTCTAATCATAACATACTATACAGAAGGAAGAAGGCGACGATCATTCTGATTCCGAAGAAGACCGTGAAAAACAGAAACGAGAGCGTGAACGAAGAGCAGAGGCAAGTTTACGGGAAAGAGAAAGAGAAGTACAGAGAACGTTAGCGACACATCTTCGAGATCGCGACAAAGAGAGGCAACATCATCGTCACACAGAAGCAGTTCAACACTTCAGTGCACTTCTTGCCGATCTGGTGGGTATAAAAATATCTCTTAATTATTTGTGAATACAAGATATCATTCTCAATAACAATATTTTAATGCATAGGTGAGAAATGGTGATCTTGCCTGGCGAGAGGCTAAACGACAATTGAGGAAGGATCATAGATGGGAATTGGCGGAAAGTTTAGACCGCGAAGAGAAAGAGCGATTATTCAATGAACACATTGAACAGCTTGGTCGAAAGAAACGGGACAAATTCCGAGAAGTTTTGGATGAAGTGGGTGCTTCGACCGAGCTTACAGCATCGTGGAGGGATATTAAAAAATTATTGAAGGATGATCCTAGATATATTAAATTTTCATCCAGTGATCGGGTACGTTTTTGATTACTTAGATACGATTTAAAAAATTGATGGATCCCATATTAACATTGTATTATTTTTTATGAACAGAAATGCGAGAAAGAATTTAAGGAATATATTAAAGACAAACTCGTGGCTGCAAAAGCGGATTTTCGAGAGCTCCTGCAGGTATGCAATCTTCTTTACATCGATGTATTTTGTGCATTCTCACGATTATTTTTTCATCGTTGATTTTATTTCTTTAGGAAACGAAATTGATTACTGATAAAACGTACAAAAAAGTACAAGAAAACAGTGCGTGTCTTGCCGAAATTGAGGAAATTTTAAGGAAAGATCGACGTTTTCTTGTATTGGAAGCAGCGGCTGCCGAACGAACGCGGTTATTAATGGGATATTTGGAAGAGTTAGCGCGAAGAGGACCACCGCCACCGCCTACGGCGTCCGAACCATCGAGAAGACCGACCACGAAGTAAATATAATCGGACAATTTGTATAAAAATTTAAAAAACTCCATACTAAGTATAAACACGATACGTTATCTTTATTTCAGTTAAAGCATTTGCATCAGCCAGTGAGAACATATGTGTGGCGCCCAAACAGAATATGAAATATTGAATCTATTGCTATAGTTGGATTGAAGTACTTTACACGCAAGGTGATAATCGTATGTAATTATAGGAATCAATAAAAATAACACCAATTCCACAGAGCCAAACGTGTGTCGTGTTATAGAGAGTACCGCGATCAAACTGTTCGTTGAAACATATAAAGTGTAATCTGAAAATAAATACATAGGTATTTATTGCATTGCCAGAGTGAAAAATTCATAAGTGTCCGGTTTTTATCTATAGTGCAAATAATATGCTTTTATAATTCTTTTATATAAATTTTCATGTAAAGACAATACACTAGAATTCATGACAAACACTTAAAACGCAGTCGTGTGCGTCCGAGACTATAAGTTATTAATTATTTATGTTTAGAAAATAATTTCCGTTAACGAGGCGTGTACCATAAGGCAAATTTATGACAATCAGATGCTATAAATATTTTCTAGACGCACGATTAAAAGATCTTTCAAAAAAATTAATTAAGTTATACTATCCCGGTTAAAGGCACAGCGTAATAAATGTAAGTATATGATAACGCAAAACGAATCTAATGTAATTTACAATAGCTCATATTCCTCTGCATACTTGGTGTTATAGGAGTGCGTTACATACTTCCCCTGTTAAATACGAAAAGTTAAAAGTAATGAAGATAACGACAGTTTCCACGAACAATTGCTTCTGTACATTATCCTTATATCGACAACCAATCGAAGAAAGACGCTGAGAAAATAAGCAAATTCACGAACGGTAAAACATTGTAAAGCGTATATATCATTGTAGTTGTATCGAGAGACAGTATATTGTTGTATTTTCAGTATACTCCATATAAAAATCTATATTATGAAATTGACTTTGAACATTCAAAACTGGTCATTGCTTTCTCGAATTTAATTTTTCTAGCCATTTCCGATTACCTCCAATTATTTCTGAAGAACGTCGATAGAAAACACTCTACAAATTTCTTCTTACGTGTCTTCGCCCGTCAACACAAATTAATCCAGGAGTCTTCAAAAAACAAAAAAACGGTACTAACAAACTAATTTACTTATTGACAATAATTTCATTTCTTTGATAAACAAAAAGAAAGTAAAATATTAAAAAATCGAGACTTCTCGAGTCAATCAAACGGAATGAAGGAGACACGAAAGAATGAAAGAAAGAAAGACAAAATAACAGAGGCAAAAGTGTAAGGAGAGGGAGGATCTCGTCGGCCTCGAGGCGATCTTGTCTAAGAGGTGCGAGCGTGCCGTTGATGACGATGGTGGTGGTTGCTGGTGATGGTGGTGGTGCACGGCGACAAAGTGAAAGTGAGATTTTGCTTTCTATTCGTTCTCGTCGCAGTGAGGACCTTACCGTGGCCGCGATCGTGCGCCTTGCGAACGATGTGCGCGTTCGCCGTTACGAATACCTGAGTACACGAGAGAAAAAAGAAAAAAATCTGACCTTCGAAGCGAGGGACAGGCCGATTTTTCGGGCCCGTGGGTAATCATGAGAGCTACATCGATTCTACTCTAAAAAAGAGAACAACCTGGAGTTAAAGATATCCGAGTGGAACGTCCGGAAAGATTCGAAGAATCCGGGTTCGAGTTTTGGTGGTTGAAAATGTCGCAAGTACCGTTCTCGTCTTCCGCGAAAATTCTTCCATGCTTCCTCCTCTTCGTTGTCTTTCTTCTTGTCGGCACGTATTGTCAAGAAGGTAAGCGTATTCGAGAGAGAGAGAGAGAGAGAGAGAGAGAGAGTTTAACAATTACTTTGCTCTTTTTATTTTATCTTACAAATCATATCATTATAAGTTCGTTTTAATCTAACCATTGACTAATCGATCAATTACCCCGTTAATTATGCGAGCGCGTAGACAGATATCCTTTTAATAGATCTTTAAACGGTAAATCATGAACATAAATGGCGTTTTAATCGTGATGCTGCGCGTAGAAATACATCGAAGCTAATCCTCAAGGTTGGGAAAGTCGTAGCTTGCATTCTTTATGGCGACCGAATGAGAAATGAGCAAAGCGTGAACGAGATCTACGTCGGCGAAAGTAAATGCATTTGAACTGCGTCTACGAGGCGTGAAACATACCGATGGAAAAAGAATCGGTACGCCACTCAAGAAAACAAAGGTTTTGCGTGAACGTTTAGCAAAGCGAACGATCGACGACCGGTCGAAGGACGATCGAAAGGAGAACGGTCGCCGTTTCTCGGACTTGTAATTTCATTCTTTTTAAGCTTGGCACGATCCCTCGCTCCTTTTCTGTTCTTACCGTTCCGTTATAATTCAAGTCAATGTCTTCCTCGTGTCCGTATCGTGTATTCTGCTCAAGAGAGAATAAATTTTCTATTTGACAATTTCAGAAGGGGGGGAGAAGAAGAAAGTTTAGACGCGCAGATTGCGTATGCCGTATAATCGCTTATTCGATCGTGCCTTTTCAAATTCCAGAAATGGTTACACGTTTTGTTACGTTATACACTTTCGTCGCTCCATTTTTTGTTCTTTTCTTATTATTATATCCTTTCGACGCATTGTTGCTCTATTATACGTAAGTTTTAAGTATATATGTTCGTGTGTAATAACGCGAGGTCACGGAACAATTCCGCTGAGTTACGAAGGAAAACCAGATCGAACGTGCACCGCATGGTGTATCGGGCAAACCGATTGGACATTTGTTGCATGCAAACTTTCCTGCAAGATTTTCTTTTTCTTATGCAATTCGTAGAAACGTGTGTTAGCTTACTTTGAAATACATTTTAGGAACTGGATAGGTTTTTTTTTTTATTAATTAAACGTGCTCTCTTTATACCGTTCACGGTGTATACGCGAAGGCGTCGAAGTCTCCGTGCGAGCGTTCAAATCTCCATATCGCTTTCCTTCGTTCCATTCTCCAACGCCTATCCCGCGAGCAATGCGATTGCGCGAGAACGGATTTGGTTTCATAGAGAGAACCCGTTGAGATCCGTTTTTTGATCGATAAATCTGTTTACATCTTGCGATAGAATAATCAGAGGAACGTAGATTCGCGATACGAAAGGTCAGGGAGCAAATTCTCTTGATATTTTTCGTCAAGAAATTCCTTTGCATTAGGAGAATGGACATTTTTCTTGCATGAGTCTCGTGCTTCTCTCCACCTTAGTCACACAAGTTGGACCATAATCACGGATACAGGTTCTTTTTTTCGTGATATTGGGTGTGGCATTTACAAATTTTGTAGAGGGATATTATTATACAAAAGAAATAATTTAAAAACTAATTAATTCGATTAGATCCTGGAGAGCAAGGTCTTTCGAGAAATGAATGATTTATTTCTATTTCTGTTTTTTCTCATGGAAAACCGGCTCGTTCTCGATCTCATTATAAGATATACTCTCACTTCGTATATGATTAGAGATAAAAGCGCGGACTTTCTCGTTGCTTTCAGAAACTTCTCAATCACAGTATAATCTCTCGCAGCTGATACCTACGAACTCGGTGTACGAACACCGAGAAAGTGATGAATCTTCGGCATGGAGCAAGAAAAATGATACGTCATCGTTGCTCCGTTCGCTCGAGGAAAACAATGTCATGGATACGTCACGGTTGAATTCTAAGGAGAATACCGAAGAAGAGGAAGAAGAAGAAGGGGGAGGAGAAGAAGTAGAGGAAGAAGAAGAAGACATAGGCGATGAGTGTGATCCGGATTACATCACGGATACATCGAAATGCACGCGATCGGTGCACGACAGTGGTCCTCTATTAAATGCCGAAGAATTTAATATTTCCAAATATCACGAATACGAAGAGGATCCTTCAACGCATCATTACGATGCGTACTATTATTATGAAGATTATGATAACGATAATGGCTCGCAATATAAAACCGTAGGTAAAGAATTCGGTACCACTGATCGCACAATTAATATATAAACTATATACATGTATGTATCTAATATACCTTTTGTAACAATCATACTCAAATTCCTATCCCCACAGATTCGGAAATCATCGATTACAAAGACTCTGAAACATACGAGACAACGACCGGAGAACCGGCGGCAGAGCACGATTACGAAGAACATTCCCTCACATATGATGAAAATTACGACGAGGACGTCGAAGAGGACGATTCTAACTCTACAACGTATACCGATACTAAAGACGTGACTTCGATGCAGGGCAGCAAGAAAAATTTTGCATTTATGCAACCCCCATCGAAATTGTCTTTGTCCGATGACTCCGAAAGTCCGATCCTGATTGGTGAAGCCATAGTTTCCGTGGTAACAACAAAAAGTGTGGTCAACGGGACAATTTCCGTCCCAACGAGTACCTCGTCACCGATGACAACCGAACAGGTAGCACCACCGCCGTCAATGACCAAGGAAAAGCCTGCCGATGATCGAGCATTGGAAAGTGCGACGACCGAGGACTCGTCCAGGGTATTAGCTTCTGTACAAACCAGTCGTAGCATATCTGGTGCTCGTTTTCTTCCATTTCCGGTGATTGACCGTGTTGAACAGATTAACAACGAACCATCGCCTGTGGCCCCAATAAAAAAGACATTCCCACCCCCGGAATCAACGGAAAGTATTATCGACAAGTTGGATAGAGCACAGTCCGAACTAACGAGCGATTTATTGGTCCGTGACTTCGCATCAGCTGGTAACACCTTGCAGTTGGATGTTCTATCTGATAGAGATCGCACGACACGTCGTAAATTCGGAACGAATAGCACTAGTAACGCCAGTACTACAAGTAGAATGCCTGTGATCACCAAGTTTGTACCAAGAAGGTACAACGACAAGACTGATACCAATGGAGCGGCCAGCAGTACCACGCGACCAAAGATCGCCTTCAAGTTAGAGAGTTATTTAATTTGTATAATTAACGTGCTTGATCGATCGCTACTTTTTCTACATCGTTAAACAGGATTAGTCATGGAACTTGTTATAATCTTATTGTTTTCAGGTGGCCATCCGGGAAAACCACAACGCCTTTGAACTCGGATGAATTCAAACCCACGACTCAGGTCAGCACAGCTGCTACAAAGAAAATTAACACGCAAGTCGTTTTCCAAAACGTTAACGCCTTCCTACCACCTGGATATAAACTGTCCAAGGAGGATCAGCTAGAGTTAACGGAACGTAGTCCTTTGAGTGATATTTTATCCAAATCAAAGGTGGATATTTCACGACTTTTGCCAGCTGATTATAATAAAAAGAAGAACAATGAAGTATCCACGACACCAAAGACAACGAAATTAGCAGCAACGACAAGTGGTCCATCGATTAATCCTATCGCAGAAAAGATCTCTATACAAAGTCTCTTTGCTAATTCGGCAGTCGACGTTTCTGCTTTGTTACCACGTGATTATGTAGAAAAAGCCAAAAATGTCTCGACAGAGTCGAAGCCAGAGGCTGAATCACATAATGAAGACAATTCTACCTCAACGATTACTGTACCAAATACAACGAAAGCTCCAAGTGGATTGAAAATTGTGTTTCCTAATAGACCAGGTGGACGAAAGAATGGTCATAAAATCACGACACCTCCGCCTCATCGAGCTGATGGACTCCCTGCCATCACGCCACGTATACAGAAAGGATGGCCAACCAGGTGAATATGAATCTAATTTTTAGGATAGCAGAAAAATATGAAACATGACTTGATAATCATTATTGGAAATTTGTAGAGCTACTACTGAATTTACTGGCTGGCCAACTCCATCGACCACACCAATCTCTATCGAAAAGCTCCTAGAAGTTGCAAGGACTGCAACGGATACATCCGTGAACACGTCGGTCGTCGAAACAACGAGTGCCGTGTCTATAACGTCAACGACGACCACAACGACAACGACACCAAGATCCACGACTATTGGTATGTGTGAAGAAGAGTGCGAAGTTGCTGGTACTATACGAATCATTGGTAATACGACTTGGCTGCCGGAATTGCTCGATCGTAACACTAAGGAATGGCAGCAGCTTGCGAACGAAATTGAAAGAGAGGTAAATATTTTGAAATATAATATCTAATTCATCAAAATATCATTCTTATGCTTCTTTCAGATGAATTCCGTCTTTTCGAAATCCTCAGTGTTAATGAAGTGGTACAAAAAAATAAGAATCGATTCGTTCAGGTAATTAAAATGATCGATGCTCGATCTATTTAATTATTCACTTAGTGTTATTAATTTTTTTATTATTTTTGCAGCCCAGGTAGCATTTTAGTAGACTTCTTTGTCGAACTCGTAAACTTACATCAAAGAACTAACACGCAGGAGTTGAAAGTGTTATTCCACGATTCTCTGAAAACGTATAACTCGAGTTATTTGAACGGAACGAATATGAAAGGAGAGATGAAGCTTGGTTCATTCATAATTGATCCTAAATCAACTGACTTTGTGGTGATACCGAAGGTTCCTACTTCTAGCACGATCGAAAACGAAGATAGATTGATACCTCAGTGGGCAGTTGTTATGATAGTCATAGGTGTCGGAGGTTTATTATTTATTATCGTATTCGGCGTTTCTGTAGTAAGTTTCAACTATCAAAGAATGAATATCAGATCGTATCGTAGTTCTTCGTGATAAAAAAAATCTATTAAATTCTAGCTGACGAATCGTCAAAATGTTTCAAAGTTGAAACCCTCCGCGTCTACGATTTATGAGGATGGTATTGCAAAAAATATGCTGGGAAGCTCACATGCGACATCCTTGAACAGATCTAATGATTATCCCAAACAAATCCACACAATTTGGACTGATCCAGATGTTTCGTGGAACGACAAATCTTTTGAATCAACTTCGAATAAGGTATGCACAGAAAATATTTATACAAGGCAAAGTTTTACCCGTAAACACGCGTGTATCAATGTAGCCTGTTGTCAGGGGTGTACCCTCTTAATGGGTGATGGCGCTCGACAATCGACCATTGACAATGAACATCGAAGATCGCACTTGTAGAAACCTGTAAATTGTATATTTAAATAATTGTTTACAGGTATTGGTAGACAGATCGTTTCAAGATGGTAAAAAATATAATCTCCATGACAGTTGGCGATCCGAATGGAATGGATATTATTCTAAACCTTCACATGGGAGTAGCAAACATAGTGGCTACCACAATCATCCAGATTATGACACGAACTTTTAAATTTGACTACAATAAACTGTTATCTCTAATTTATAAGTTAATTTATTCGTGTATGTATTTAATTGGGATAATCATTGCCTTAGGTAGGTATTATTGATATGATGCAGTACACATAAAGTGTACCAAATAATAAGTCTAGTTATCCATGATTTTTTTTTAATACGTTAGAACAGAATTTGATTCCCTACTCTAGTCAAAATAATAAATTATTGTAATTTGTAATTATTAAAGTAATTTGAAAAGAAACGCTTACACAGTTATACTTTCAAGTAAAAAAGAAAAAAAACGCTGTAAAAGGAAAACATAAAATCACATATTTCCTATTAAGTAGAGAGTAATTACGAAGGACACAATCCTGATTGTGTACGAGTTAATAAAGTTACGAGAGAATAAGAAAAGTAAAGATAAGGGATATAATTTATTTTGCAAATGATGATAACAATCTATCTGGCAATGATAGATTTATTAATGGCAAGCTCTTTCCTTCTTTTCGGGATTCCACTTGACGTCGAAGTGTGCTTAAGAGCTTTTGATATAAAAACGATCGCCTGTATAAGATAAAGAATTTGTTTCAATCGTTAATTAAATAATATCTATTAACGTAAAAAATATTTACCTATTAGCAGGTTTACAGATTGTCAGATGATCCTGGGGAATTTCAAAAAATTCTCCTACTCCAGGATCTGTGAACGAATAATCTCTTGTTATACAAGAAGTAAAGAATATTTCTTTTTCTTTTATAATCATTTTAGAAACTTTACCTGCCGAGTTAGGAGTAACGAATTGGAATGAAAACTTTAAAGCAGTTACTAGGGTAGATTTCGTTTCACTAAAACTCACAATTTCCATAGGATAATCATTTAACATTTCAAGGAAATCTTTGTGCAATTCAAGTAGGTTTGGTGATTCTGTGGAATAAAATATAATATATTATAATAGATAAGCTTTCTTATAGATAGCTATACTCTTGTAAAAATAATAATAATTTACCTTCGCGTAACTCCTGCACTTCTATCGATGGCCATACAAACATTTGCGTTGTTTGCGTTAATGCCGCTATATGCGAACCACGATGTGGAGTACTATAAAATATTATGCCACGCGTATTTTTGCATATATCATGCTTGTCCCCGTTCTTCCATTCTATAAAAAGTAAATCCTATATCATATTGATGCATGGGAAAAAACGAAATGCTAAGTTATTGATTACTGACCTTTGACAAGAATTTTTTTAACCAATAAACCACCCATGGAGTGACAAACCCATATTATTGGTCGCTTTCCAACGTCAGCTATCAATAATTTATTAATATATTCATTACTTCTTTCACTAATAGTACTCCTACAAAATTAACATAGTATGTATGTATATGACATGACACAAATATTTATAAATAATCTTTATTATTTACTTCAAACTTTCTATTGGGCACAATGGAGTCCACATTGATAGGTTTGTGTCATAATTTACACCAAGAATTCGAAGATATGGAATATCTTGAGGTAACCAATCCTTTGGCCAACATTGTGTTCTATAAAGTCTATCGCGTTCTGCATTTCTCATGCAAGCATCATCTCTGTAAATATTTTCTCTTTAGTATACTTTATTTGTAACAGTATTGATATCATGATAATCAATAAATTTAGAATTTTACCCTTTACAAGTAAATGGGCCATTTACTTCATAATTAATATTTTCAGGACAGTCATCTAGTATCACTTCATAATCCTCTCCCAATTTTTTCCACTCACGTATACGTAAATCACGAGCTAAATCTTTGAAAAATTCTTGAGGATAGTCACTGATCAAAGTAGACAACTGACTATTTTCATTTTTTACATCAGTAAAATCTAAAATTATTATATCATATGTTATGTCAAACATTTTTTTGTATATATTCTTTTTTAAATGAATTGTTCGTTTAAGTAACAAACCTTCATTTTTAAGTGTGCAATCTTTTATATCTCGTTGCCTCCATGTTATAAATACACCACCAAGTAAACCATGCAAAAAAATAACATCCAGTTTTGGCACAATTTCAGATCTATGTAATGGATGAAGAAGATATACGTGCCTAGGATACTTTACATGTTTATTTTTGTCTATATCTAGATTAGTTAATGCACATCCAGCAGGTACTGATAATCTTATATCTTTATTTTTAGACCAAGTTGCTAATATACCAATCCATCCTAAAAAAATGTACAATATTGTTGACTTGAAGAATGCATTGTGTACATATATATAATAATAATAATATCCCACCTGATCTGAAAAAATCATTTAAGTATTCAGTGTGGAGTGATATATTAGAAAGTATGCTAGCAAGTGATATACAGACATCAATATTATCTTTGAAGATCTTGTAAATAAGCATAAGTGTTTGAAGACCACCAGCATTGACAATGTCTTGAAAAATAATCATAATGATACAGCAATTGAAGTAAACATCATTTACTGATATTAATCAAAGATTTATCATTTTTACCTTTGCTATATTGTTCAAGAGAAGAATGGTGATAAATTGCTTGAACACAGTTTTGAAGTAATTCTTCATTCCATATAATTGTTGGAGGAACTGCTAATCCCATACTCGTTAAATCATGTTCAAACATTAAACCATCCTATGATATTGTTATACTTTGTTATACATTTGCTCATATTTTGTATTTAAAATGTTTACTTACTCTGAATGAGTCTCCAAATTTTTTATATAAAAACTGAGTAAGACATGGATGCAATTTGTCACACAATGAATTTAAATGCAAGAGCATGTAATGGACCTTCTCAATTACATCCTACAAAATAAATGTAAAGTAAAATTTAAATGAAAGTAATGCAAGATTAACTTTATGGAATAGCAAACATAATAGCTTATAATAAACTAATCTTATGTAAGGTTAACGTACATGCAACTTATATTCCACGTGAAAATAAGGTGGTTTTAAGAAAAAGCGTTCATCAACGTTTGGTGTTCGTGCAAGAGCAACTGCTGTCCTAGCATCTAACATCTGTGCCATATTTTGATAATGCCAGTCTAAAAATTATTCATGTATTACAAATATTGTTCTACGCAAAATATAAATGTCTTTTAACAATAAAAGAAACAAATTGGTTACAATTCTACATTATATCTTTTACCTTCTAAGTGATTTAAAGAACATAATGCCTTCACAGCTCTTGCACATTGGCTTTCGTCACCACAACGAGCCACATGCAGGAATCTATATGCTAATTTTTGGTTTAAAGCTTTCCATCGCTCTGTTATAATATCAGTCATAATAGTTACAATATTAGTTACGTTATAATTAAAGCTAGCTATAGCATTTGTGATTTCGTGATTAGCCACAGTGTGTCTTTCTGCTATATCTTGATTTTTCTTTTCATGAAATGTAAAAATATCTAAAATAAAATATCAAGAAGCAACAAATTACATTATGTAATGTATGAAGTATTGTAATTTATTGAATCTGTAAATTAATTTTACCTACCTTTGTATTGAGGTTTATCAATGTATATGTACGATGTACGTGCTTGTTCTAAGTTAAGAATATCTGAAGTTACAGTAGTCCGGAGGATTTTTGATGTTTGTCTTAACTGATATAGAAACCAGCAACCTCTGTATAAAATATATAAATTTACTTCATCCATAACATTAACATAAATATGTTATCTTAACCTATTCTAAAGTAAACATAAACATACCCTATGAACACCATACAACTACCACTTGACATTAGGTAGTACAAGCATTTCTTGTAAGTTCTTAGACGCATTTTACTGAAATTGTCATATAAAATCTAATATTTTAGCCTCATCAAGAACATCGAGCGCGATTTATCGGATCTCAGTTTTATTATTCAGTATGGGTTTTGATGGGTGGACCTGTGCAATAAGACAAGTTTCGCGTTGTTAACGTTGTAGATATTTAACTAAAAATTGTGACGCTGCCAAGATTTCAATGAGGAAGTGTACGAGTAATTTAGCAATTCTTATAAACATTGAGCTAGGTTCGAATATCTATTCTAAAAAGCAAAAAAATTATTGGTACTATCATAGTTAACCTTAATGACACAGAGGTTAACGTTCGTAAATGTGACATTTAAAAATTTGGTAATGTCAATAGAATGACTGTCCTAAGAACTTCAGCGTACGATCTTATAGTTTACTTACACTTACGAGTATATAAGTTCGCGATGTATTAAAAAATTTTTTATTACCTCTTTTAGAGATAATGTATGACTAATTGCCTTGATATGGCACCGCTCACGGATTTGTTGTCCTGTAGTATAATCGGTAAGTTTTCAATCGTGAGTATATATATATAAGATATATTTGCACATTTGCTATAACTGTTGAACATGCTATATCTATGTAAGACACATTACTTGGAATGATTGCAGAGAAGGATCATAATGGAGATATACTGTGGACCTGGTCGTATCCTACAGTCTCAGAATCGCAGAAGACTGTTGTAAAAAGAAAATGTAATTTAGGACTGGAACATAATTCTCCCCAAACATTTATTTGCGCAAGACACGGTCAAAGTTGGTTCTATTTACATTGTAGCGAAGTGTTTGATTCTGATCGATTGCCAAAGGTAAGTAAACAGAGAGCAAATGTGGGATTGCTTCCTTTAAAAATGTATCATAAAGTAATAGTTAGATCATTCTGTTATTAGGTCAAACAATTTGCATTAGTTTTATTTGCAAAAGATTTCAATCCACAAAAGTATGAAGTACTATCGCGTGTCTTTAGTAAAATGTACTGTAAGACTGGGAAGCCAACAGAAATTTTACAATTATACCTTTCCGTCTTTACAAAGGGATCATGTTCAACACAAGAAAATGGAACTTTTGTGTCCGATGATTTCAGTAGTTGCACTACAATAAATACAAATGTTAAAGAGTTAATAAAAACGTTTGAATTAGAAACTATTTTAATATATACTGCCCTCTTGTTAAAGAAACGAATAGTGGTTTACCACCACAGTTTAGAACAGCTTCTTAAATGGATAAAAACATTTCCTGCTTTAATGAGACATCGTAAAGTAGAAGAAAATTTATATCCTTGGGTTGACTTAGTGAATGACGAGTTGCTTGACTTAAAGGTATATATATGTGACAAAATAAAATTTGTATTATAATTTGTGTATTGAAATTAAATAACTTTATAGAAACAATCATACTACGTAGCAGGATGTAGAAACAGTGCAATTTCATCAAGGACAGATTTATATGATTTGCTAGTAAATATACCAGCTAGAGAAATTACTGTTGCACCACATGCAAAAGGTAGAAGAAACTGTTTTCATTCTTTTTTTCTGCCTTAACTTATTTAGATGATATTTCTTTGTTCAACAGAGAGCCTGACAATGACAAAAACGCATAAGGAAATAGCATTGTTTATGGTTCAATTATGCGAGAATCAAGGATCTACAGAATCACAAATAATATCCGAAATTAATGAGAAAACGCAGGACTTGTTAAATCAATTAACATCTTTAGCTACCACTGAAACCTCGGATGGTAGAAAAATGGTCTCGATTCAAGCCTTTAAGGAAAAAAACTTACCACAAGCCGTCGAAAGTTTTCTGATTAATTTAGCTATAGCAGAAAATTTATTCCTATTATAATATATATTTTTCGACACTAAGTTATGCGAAAACTGTTAAGCGATTGTCCGAATAAAAAGATCTTTATCAAAATATTGCCGATAATAAATACCTTGCAAACTTCCTAGCTATCTTTTCTGTACATTGAATGTGTCCGCACTCCAATTACGCGCGAGAATTTGAAATTTATGAAGAAAAATGTTGTCTTGCGCAGGCGTACTATTAATTATTCACAATTTAAACTTTCTAATAAAAAAAGGTATAATATATTTTTGTATAATATATTTTTTAATCAGGGACTTAATACACAAGCACTTTTAATACACAAGGTTGTACTTCCATGGATACGTACATGTATTTACAAAAACATAAAATATAATAATCTCTAACATATTTCCAACATAAAAACATTTTCTATTATGTAAATATCCGAGTGCAGTACTGATGAAATTCGGTGTTTTTATTTTTCGTTGAAAAGAGAAGGCTATAGAAGAATCCTTTTAAAAAATTTTTTTGGAAATATTATCGCCTTTCGCCGCTATCTTATAATACTGATGAAAATGATAAACGAAAGCATATCGACCGAGAAAATAACAGCAATAACAATGAATTACTAATTAGTAATAATAGTAAATAAGATTCATGTTATCGAATCGATGCTGGCAAACTACGTTGTTTAATCCAAATCAGTTTTCAATATGGTCTTCCATCTATATCTTTCAGTTTTATTAAGGAAGACATATCAAAAACTGGTTTTCAGTATATCTCAATAGGTCATCGATGATTCTTGATGCTCAGTTTTAAATAAATTTCATTAAAGAAAAAAACTGCAACGAGAAAATTCAATCAATTTCTCGCGAGTTTCGACGACTCCTTATTTCCAGTAACTCTCTCAATTTCAAGGCCATCGTAGTCAACTGCTCCAGGATTGTCATAGTACGCGTAATCGTAATCATTCTTCTTCCCAGATTTTGGTGGAGCAGCCGTGCTGCTAGCAAATCTGGTAGTCGTCGTGAAAGGTCTAGCCGATCCACTGACGTAAGTGCTACTTCTTGGTGTCGTGTTTATTGACGATGACTTCTGAGTATTGCTATTGAAGCTGTTTGGATTATATGTCGTTGCGCTGGCTTGCCTTCTGTTCAAATAGAAAAGAGAAAGTTTGTTCAATATTACCGAATGATGATGTCGAGAAAAAAAATGTTGTAATTAATACGCAACCTACTTCGGTACAGGCGTTGTTGATCTCGGTGTCTCAGCCAGATGATTTATGCTTGCTGGACTGAAACCAATGCCGGCTGAAACTCTTCCAAAATCGTAATTATCGGTACTGCTCTCGGTATAATATTTTGCACCATTCGAGCTCTCATAATTATTATACTGCGTGATTTTCTTCGATGCCTTCGTGTTATCGTAATGCTGCGTAGAGGGTTTGCTCGTTTGATCATTTTTATTGTAATATTGACCATCGTCCGTCAGTTGGGTGTTGTAGCGATCGCTACCACGAGGAACGGACTGAGCTGCACTGTTGTCCGTGAGAACGAACTTCTTCGTCGGCGGACTGTACGTGGTTGGAGCATAACTGTTACTCGCGTAATTTGTGAAATGTTTCGAGGTGGTCTGACTTATTTCGGATCCAGTAGAACCATGTCCATTTCTATATTGCTCGCTAGCGCTACCATAATTATTATCATAGACTGTGCTAGCAACTGTCGTTGATTGACGGTACGCACCGTTGTTACCATTACTATGCTGAGCATTGTAATTCTTCTGATAATTCGTATAATCACTCGCTTGGTAATTCGTGCTGGGAGACACGGTGCTGGACTGTGCGAACTGTGCAACGTAGGGTTGATATCCATTCCTGTTGTTGTTGTTGCCGTTGTAATTTGTTGTCCTTAAGGTAGTACTAGGTGTAAATGATCCCGTATTATCCTGATTATAATTATTGTTCGTATTGTACGTATTGTAGGCCGTTGTTTTGGCAGTCGAACTCTGTGGCTGATAACTGCTGTAAGTATCTTGATAGTTTGTATTGGGCCGGTAAGTGGAGGACGCAGTTACGGCGTATTTTTGAGTATTCCTGTTATAGTTCTCTTGTGGCCGGTTGGTGGAGGACGAACCCGAGTTGGTCGACCATTGATTGTAGCCATTGTTATGGTTGTTGTTGTTGAAAAAATTCCCATTATAATTATTCTGATTATTATAAGTCGAGGGTAATGCTGTGCTTGATACTGGATAGTCGTTGGTGCTTCCGACGAATGTTTGCTTCCTACTCACCTTCCTGATACCAGTCTTCTTCTTTTCCGCGGGCACTGTTTCCTCTTTATAGGATCTTTCGCTGTTAAAAGTTTCTTCTTTGTTTGTCCTGTGATTATAGAACCCGGTGTTGCTGTTACCACGTTGGGCTTGATTATTGTTATTGTTGTTGTTATAAGTCGAAGAAGAGGCCCTGTTAAGTGCGTTCGCTGATGAACGAACCGGGTCATTGCTTTCGCTTCGCTGAAGATTATCCTGGGGTTCATCGTCGGTGCGTATCGCGTCGTAATGAGGAGATTCTAATCCCGAACCGATTCTGTACAAGTCAAAATTGTCGCTGGCGTAGTAAAGAGTCGCAGCTTCGCAGTCCACGTCGTACCAATCAGCACAGGTTTGACTTTCTTGGTCGAAGGCGGTATCGTTGGGACACAGGAACCTAGACAAATGTATAATTTAGTATAAGTGTTTCTTTTAAGTCAGTGAACTGTTAAGAGGAAATGAAAACGGTGGAACTAACTTGTAATCTTGGACACTGCCAGCTACGGAAACGCAAACGTGGAACACCTGGCAATCGGTTTCAGGATCGGCATAATAACTGCCAACTATTTTGTTACGACATGTAAACGAAGTTTCCGGCATGTCCTGCTGAGAATGTCTGGGTGGTGGCCGTTGAAGAGCCAAAACCGTACTGCATAATATAGCCACTGAAAGTTTATTAATGTACGATAAGTTTACACTGTGATTAAATAAAGACGTAACGTAGATATCTTTTTCTGTTTATAGATTTAGAAAACTGGGTATCCAAGCGATGGATAGGACGCACACTATCATGATATTAAACGCCTCGCTGAGTCTCCGTTCTCTTTATCCACTTTCCTTGCAATTAGTCTCATTGTAATGATTTTTTATGGAGCGTTAAATCTCCGTATATGATTACAAGCTCTTAGCAACTTATATATTCAAGAAACGCTATTTATAAATAAATCGTTAGCTTGAGGATTTATTATCGTGAAAAAAATGTCATTAAATTGTAAAATATCTCTAATCTTCGAACATACCCGGAAATATAAGAAGAAGACGTCCTACGGACTTCATGATCGCCCGCTAGATGATTTCGTGTTCTGGAAGGAGCTGAGGATTCTTGTAGTGGAGGATCACCTTCGTGAAAGAACTCTTAGAGAAGACTGAGCTCTCGCTAGGGAAGCTTCGTGACGGAGATGCGCTTAACTTTCTGGGAGGATGGGACATGGGTATGGGGCCCGAGAACGGTAGTAGGGGCCCCAGGCTCAACAGAGAATGTACGCGTACGTCCGTACGTGTAGGGGGACCAGAAGAAGACGTAACATCGTGTTACGTCACTCCGTGAAGCTCGTTCACTAGGAACAGCAGAAGCAGGGAGCTCTGGGGCTCATCTGTGCGATCAACGCGCTCATTCTAAATGCACGTTGCCATTCCTCGTAGTAAAGTAAACTTTTTCCTTTCTCTTTGCGTGTATTAGTCAGCTTACGCGGATGCTATCGATTTCATGGAGGAGGAATGTCGAGGTTCTCAGGAGAAACACGAGTATATGACTTTCTCGAATTTGGGGAGTGCTGAATTTGCATTCTGGTGCGTAGTTATTACGAAAGACCTGACCAACTGGAAGGAAATAATATTAACATTAATTACTATAATTTGAAACAACCTCAATTATAGACTTAATAACGTACATAGTACACGTATACTTGAAGGGGTTGGTTCTAATAAACATGTTTGAAATCATCAATGTATCGACGCTCTAATGTCATGTGATTAGGGTGGTCTTCCTTCTAATAGAGTCATAAAACCAAACCCTCGAGGCCTCGAAAACTACATGACCTCAGGGAATAAGTCTCGTGTGGTTTGATTTGTGGTTTCTTTTTGATGTCTCGCGAAGATCGAGGTCGCGACACGACAATTAAAATTTCGCAAGCCGATCTGCTACGCATCCTGCAACATACCATCCATCGTGTGTAATTCCTTTAAAGATGGAGTAGTCTGTCCGGTATTTGCGAAACATTTTACAAATACGAACCTTCCTCCATAGTCGTCCTTTCTCGTGCATTTCATAGGAGACGACAAGTTAACGCGCTTTACGATGTAGGCGCGGTAATAATATACGTCATCTATTACCGTTTCTATCGGTATCATCTCTTAATGTCATTCTATAATTCGTGGTACATAGTTATGACTATCTTATTTGCCATTTGTCTACCTCTAAAAAGATTAACAAATGTTAAACAATTTATGCGAAAAGATAAGAACGCTTCAAATTACTTTTCCAGTCCCTCATCAATAAAGATCGAGCCGTATGGCGAATCAGGCTTTAATAACACGAACTTTCATATTAGAAATACTACTTATCATTCATTTCATAAAGAAATAATCATCTAAGAAAATTGAAACGTTCTCCGTTCGACAGGCACAGAACCCGATGACACATCTGTCATTTATATTTTATGTCGTCCACTTTTTCTAACCGACCCCTTGCAATACGTATTATCCATTAGAGATCCATCGGTTGCATCATAGCTGCAAGTCGTAGCACGTAAGGGTTAATTAACGAGTAAGAGTATTATATTTTTCAATGACCGTCGACGTCTATTATGCTCGGGATGAGCTTGCCTCGAGGAATCTTCTCAGCCTTGGAGGGCGAAAGTTGTCTCTCTGAAGCGGGGCCCCGCTTCGTAGATATGGCACGATATTTGCACTTAGAGGCGTGCACGTCTATTTACAGGCATTCGCGGGCCTCTGACTTACACATACACGTGGTGCACGTAGAGTAAACGCGTGTGGGTGTAAGGACTCCGATGAAGATTCCTCCGGGTCTTCGTGTCGCGGTATTTGCAAGCGAGAATCGTTTGCAATGGCGAAAGGAAGGTCTTCCGATGATCACGAATGCCAGCTCTTTGCTCTTCGTCTAGCAATTATTTTTTTTATAGAAACTGCACCGGCCTGATATTCACGTTCTATTCAGCACGAGTATCACGAACAATGTTTCGGGAAGAATAAAATATATATTTATATATTTTTCTCGTTAACTTTGACAGAGTTGACAGTGTTAGAGCGAAGTTACCGAATCGTGACAATTATCATGGCGACTCTAATCGAATCCTTTGGAGAAAGCGAATAAGGTCAGAGGTTTCCGAACTGTCTTCCCGCGATGAAATCTCTGGCCGTAGGATAGTCGAGTACAAAATCAACGGTGGACTCGTCTTCCTTCATTCTCTAGCTTTTTTATTAACGTTGTACTCTCGTCACGTAATTGTATTCATTCAAGAACTAGTCCTAGTCATCGATAATATCGGTTCATAGAACTTGACAAGTATAGACAAATGATCTATAATCTTTCCTCTCTTCTTTCTCTCAGAATAAACGAACGGATGTTGGGATCCAGTGTCCCCGCAAGGTTTATTGCTCAAGCGGATGCAAAAAAAGGTGCTAAACGTATGCGAAATACATCTTGTTTCCGTCAATTAATTTCGATTCCTGATAGGTATCAGCCTTGAAGTATGATTTAATAAATGAGCTAGCAGTTACTCTCGCATTTCCTATATTTCTCTCACTCCTTCTTTCTCATTTTTCGTTCCTCGCGCATCTTCCATTAAAGCGGTGAAAGTGCAAGGTTTTTGTGGCTTCCTATACCACGTACGCGCATCGAGATGTTTTCCTTTCTTCGAAGAAGAAGAAGAAAAAGACGATTTTGCGAAGATAAATACAAAGGCGTGGTGACGCATAACTTGCATACTTGAGGAAGCTTAATGGTAAAAATCATTAACGCTGGAACAACAAATTGGTGTCTTACGATCCTGACCTATGTAGCCGGTACATTACATAAAAGGCACTTTAATAAACCTGGTCGTTGAAGTCTAGTGGCTGGAGAAAGCAAGAATAAATTCTTCAAATTTTTTGCATGTACGTCCTCGATGAGACGATTTATGTTGCTTCCGGGTTCTCTCTTATCGACCCACGCGATGCATTTGAATGCAGTTGCATCTTGATTGTAAATCAGGTCACCTATCGTCCAACTATAAATTATTTCATACAAATTTTCTATTATTTTGTCTCGAGTTAATGAAATGAAATATTCAAGCCTGTACCACCTTGTTTATGGATCTAGCGAAAAGTTCGTAGAGCTGCTGGCAAAACGATGCGATAAATTCATGGAAGAGAGAAGAGCGATCCTAAAAGGAGATCGCAGTGGAAGGAGGTGGGAGAGCGGATGAAGAGGGTTTCTTCTCGTTTCCACCATGTGAGAAAGTGAAAGCAAGAGGCGAGTGCACGGCGAAGACGAGAGGAGACGAGATATACCGTGCCGTCTTCGAGCAGGAGCACGATCCACCGTGACTCTCCTTCGTCCTGTAAAATGTAATGGAAGATCGGTATTACTCGAGCAAATGGTTATCTTAATTACATCTCGAACGTGATTTTTCGTACGACTTTTTAAATATCTAATTAAAAACCCTTATACTTTCGTTACAGAAATTTCTCACTTTTTCTTATGTCACTCAAGTCGGAAAAATTATTAATGAATCTTAAAAAGGATAATTACACAATCATAATCAGCTTTTCGTAATGGTTCGTGATCTCTTAACGCATCCATCTCTTTGAAAATAGTTTGCCTTGAAATGGATCCACCAGTCGCTCACCGCGACTATCGTCGATCGTGTTCCTTAGTAAATCGCAAGGTCTCCTCGTTAATAAGAGAAAAAGCAAAAAAAAATATGAAGAAGGGGCAGAGTTATACCGTCCGGAGAGATTTCGTAATGTTCCGTCAAATGGAGAGAACGTTAAAAAATGCTCGGATGTTTAAGATAGACGTCGAGTCGAAAGCTTTCCACGGTTCGTGCTCCTACGGTCGAGCGCGAGCGAGTGCTCGACCGTGAAACGAGGGGCGCTTAATTAAAAATCGTAATGGAGTGTTAACTCGGTATTCGATTTCTCTATTCTAAAAGGTGATCGTCCTTTCGTCTTGCTTCATGAACTAAGTAATCTTATTAGAGCGACTTATCTGAAAAACAAATGAGCTTAAATTAATACAAAATTTACATATTCTATTATAACACAATATAAAAGAGTGTTCCCTTTCAATCATCTTACTTTTCAAATCACTTTCTTCTTAGTTGACTTGATAAAAAATGAGGCCGTGATCCTTTATCCTTCGCAGTATCGATATTCGACGATTTACATATCGGAGGTCATCATAAGGATGCTGGATACGCGGAGATACTACATACAACTTTCTCTCTCACGATGTCTCCGGCTCGATGCTCCAGACAAAACGCACGTGTCGATGGTGTGGCGTGCGTGAACTTATGTTCGTGTAAGTTCTCTGCGTAAAATTACATAAGAACCTGTTACACGATAAAATTTGCATTTCCTCAAAATAAAAAGAAGCTACATACCCCTTGTCGAATAAATTATAAATTTTATTTTCATTCGGCGTGCCAAGAAAGTGGACAATTATTCTTACGTTAGGTTTAAGTTTCATCTTTCGATATTGTTCCTTCAAGAAGAAAAGTTAGAAGGGTTACGACCTGCACGTGCAATGCCCGTGAGAGTTCTTTTTTTTTAACGGTGGGCCGGATGGATAGGTGAGTCCTCACAGGTGGGGCCAAAGAGAGACGTGCGTGGTTAATTAGCCGTGTGCCTTTGAGATAACAATGCCACGAACGGATTACGTGCTCGTTCATCGTACCTTCCTGTAGAGGATCATCGTTATTCGATATTGAAACTATATAATTAAAGAATTAAAGAATAACTTTTATATCTTAATAATAAAACGATTCAGAAAATGTTAATTATTATATCTGTTACTATCGCGAAATTAAAAAGAAATTAAATTATAAATTATTTACGAGATTATATACGACGGTACATTATTTCGTGCTAATTTCGTGGAGAGTACAATCAATGCAACAGGTAATTAGCTCCAGCTAACAGAGGTGCAAACGATGAAATCGTTCGGAAAGCTAATGATACGATTCATTCGTTTACGTTCTGCTCTTACGGGTTCTTTACCGAGAGATAATTTTCATAATTAGCGTCAGAGGCTACGAATTTACACGGCGATTACTAGCCACCGTTTTGCGCGAGTATCGTGAGAGGGTCTCAATGAAAAAAATAGTGTAAATATAGCGGTACATATAATAAAGATTCCCTTGTGCAATGGTGAGATTAGAAATCAGCATCCGTCTAAAGATCAGCTTCTCCTGCTGGTCCATGGTATATACAGGATGGTGGAATTGACGTCTCCGTCTAAAATTTATACATACATATCTCTTAAAAAGTCATAAACAAACATATTTGAACAATTAGATACACTAAGAAAATTTGTTGCAAACCATTGGGTGCACTTACTAAATATTTTTCTAATATTAAATTATAACGAGAACGTTCGAAACGATCGATACACCCTGTACGTATATCCTGCTGCGAAATCAGTGCAGATTCGCTGTTATTAATCACAGACTTGTATTTTAAATAGGAAGAGGAGTGTACACGTGCGCTCTGCACGTGCCAACTTCGAAGGGGCCGAAATGGAAATGTATCGTACACTTTCAGAAGCAGATACCGATTCTTGCGCTAATGCTATTTGCGTAAGAGATAGCATGCAGTACCAGTCGAAAATATCAGCGATACGTTCTGACACTTTTAGTGTCAAACGTTAAGATAACAAAATATACGCTGTTTGAGTGGATTGTTGCATCTAAAAAAAATATATTATTTTTATTCGTACCAAATGCAATGTTAAAAAAAAGATATCACACGATACCTTCGCGCCTGTTTCTCGGCGAGTAAAGCAGACGTGGGAATTGGTGCACGAGTTGCTTAAATTGTTCGGTCGATTTTCTCACAGGGGGAACAATTCGATATGTCGGTGGAAGAAAAATGTGCCACAGGACAAACGGAAGCCCGTGTAGGTAATTCGCGCGATTCAGCCAGTCATTACGATCCGATTTCATTTTTCGTAGGCGTACGATAGATCCCGTGGTAAGAATGTGTCGCCGTTCCTTAGTATCTGGCACAAGGATGAACCGGCCAGTGAAGCGAATCCCTCTCGTTTCTTCGCGTTTCTCCGTGCAAGATCGATCTTCGCAAGCAAGCATGTGCAACGTAAACGTTACAAGACCCTTTGGAAATCGCGATTGTTAGATTACACATATTTTTACACTTATTACATATATATACATGTATCAACGTTCTTATTTTACTCACAAAATGATTACTAGAGACCCACGAAAAAAGGGGGTTCCCCGTGAATACACGCGATTTGTTTAATGCCTACCTTACGAGCCACGCTTGCCACGTATTATTATTTTAATTGCTCCCACGACTTCTTTCCCCAGGCGTTACGTCACGCGTGAACACATTTCACTTTTTACGCGTACTTTCATTCTTCATTAGCCAAATCATCATCAACGTTAATAAACGTTCTTCCTTTTTTTTATGTAACAAAAATTGCAATTAGGGGGTAAAACTGACTAATTATTTTCAATAATCATTCTTTAGTCCCTTACTCTGTCTCTCAGTCTATCCTTCGATTCATTCTCGAAAGTCTTGATATCGTATACCAAATTTCCATAGATCCTCCGTAATTTTACTTTCACTAATGCGTTATCTATTCTGGCGATCTCTGTAGCATCGTTCTGACATGTACGTCTTTTATATCCGTCTTCGATGATGTAGTCTCCACGAGAATATTACGAATCTTCTTAGGACTTGTTTAAGATGGGCTATTTTTTAAATTAGGCTTTTCTTCTATTAAATATACTTCTGTGCTTTATTAAATAGATTCTATATCTTCATCGTCTTGAAAAAATTTATCGGAAAGCAGAGGAGCTAATTGTTGGATGAATTTATTGTATAACGTACAGTGTTCATCTACCTGTACATTTGTAAGGGATTCTCGTAACCGTTAGAATCTCTTCTATTCAGTTTCTATGATCGCGTAACGCGTGCAATATGCATTCGAAGACTTTTCAATCTTGAACGCTGAAGAGTCTCATTGTATGTGATGGTACAAGGAAATCTTCCTCTTTTACGCAACAGGAAATGCTTCTCGCGTCTTTGAGAAAATAAGAAACCCACCACGTAAGATAATTATTTGTATTATATTGGATATAAAAAAAAAGAAAGTAGTAATAGAAAGTTTGTCAAAAATGTCCTACAAATTTTGTACGGCGAATCGTAATCTTTTGTTTCGAGTTAATTGCGATGACATAAATTCTGTCATCCTGGGGCATCCTGGTCATGGTTCGCTGGGCTGTTTTATTTCCAGATGGTCCAGATATTTTAAATGCTTGTAGGATTTTTTTTGTAAACTGAAAATTTGGTATGATTAAAATGTAGAATGTATATTTAATATAGTAGTATTAATAAAATTTAAATAAATAAAATGAAAACATTTAAATACCATAGAAATTATACTATTATACTTTCATTGATACAAAAAAGGCACAATAGTATTGTCGTTATTACAGAAATCCGCATCAAATACAATAGCATCGCCATCTGTCGGTACAGCAGTTTAGCATTCAAGGATATTTGTCAGGTCGGAATGAGCATTTCCTACATGTAAAATTACATTTAAATTTATACAAATGGTTTATATTTTAAAAGCTTCCGGTGGTACAGTGTTACTTTTGAAATCCTTAACAAAATTTTGAACAGCCTTTCGTATATTCCAGTTTGCTTCATCCAAGTATGATTCGCACCATCCTTTGTTTAATTTAGTTATTTGCCCAATTTTTTCCATTAATTCGCATTTCTCTGTCGAACTGAAGCATGCAGGTATAAATTCCTCGCACGATATTGTATTATCCATGTTACTTAGATCCATGTTATCTGGAGCAGCACTAACGCTATACTGATCATTGATAATATTATATTCATTGTCAGGACCAGCTGATAAAACAAAAGTCCTATTAAATGACAGAACTTGTACGTCGTTACTCTTATTCTTAAATAATCCAGAAACAGATATTACTATACATTCATTTTCATTATAGATAAGATCATATTGGAATGAATTTTTATCATGATAAGATTTGGGCAATGTTTTCAGAGCGACTAAAATATTATCTTGCCCATAATGTAAATGCTGATTCCTCTTCTTAGGATCTGTTGTTTTTAAAAGATTTCTACTTGCAGTAAATTGCACCAATTTTTTTTTATGAGCAACAGAAAATGGAATGCTTAAACTGAGAGAGTAAAAAGCATGTTCATTGTATAGTCCCCTTAAAAGTGTCCTATCTCCTTGATCGTACAAATTAAAAAAATGTGTTATAAATTGGTACACTAACTCTTTCTTTGTACTATCTTTGAAGTAATTATCAAACATTAGTGGCATATCAGGAATACCTGTATATACGCCATCTAACTGAATTATATGTGGACAATACACTTTTGCAATGTCTATGTATTTGTTTGCGCTAGAATAATTTTCACACAATGGATTACCATCTAGCCAGAGTTTCAAAATTGTGAAATTTTTTAAGGCACTAATGTCTCTCATATTTGTCAAGCTGTTGTATCTTAAATCTATATATTTTAAGCAGCTTAAATCCAAAGACTGCATCGCTTCCAAAGTGTATAATTCATTGTGTTTTAAATCTAAATGTTCAAAAGTGGCCAATGTACTCTTTGCTACACTCAATACATGTTCCAAATTTGCTATTTGCGACAAAGGACAGTAGATGGTTTTGGATAACTCTGGATCTTTGTGAAATGCTTCCAAATTTAAAACCTTCAGCTTAGAGTCATATCTTCTTGTTAGAGTATTCAAGAGAAGTGGCTGAATATTAACATTAAGATCGTGAATAGAGGCAAAACCCAATACGATTATCAAGATCAAAGGATTACCATGAGGATTTTTAATAATCAAACTAGATCTGCATAGCTGCTCAATAGCTGGCCCACAATTGCTAGCTATAAAGTAAGAGTCTTCGCAGCGCACTTGATATTTAACTGGTAGCAAGTGAGCAGGTTCCGCAGTATTTAAAATGGCTTTTAGAACTTCTTCCTTATCATATTGAGCACCTCTAATAACTTTAAATTCATGCCATAAATCTGATGTCTCCATTATCCTACGTTCTGGAAACATAGAATTTTGAGCCAAGGTCAATTTAATGGCCATGGATGAATCTAAAGTACGTGGACATTGCATGTTTCTTTGCATGTTGATTGGTTTCTATATACGTATACATATATGTTTAATATATAATATATCTATTATTTTTCGGTCATTCTGTTGCTATATGTAAAAAATGATCCCATTTTAAATGTTTGAAGAAAAAACCTAAAACAAATACATCTTATACATTACATATCAAATTTTCTGACCTATCTAACAATTATAAATAGAGGATATAATTACCCACATGGTGTGTTTCAATTCGTGACTTTATCTAATTTTCTATCATTATGCAAAATAGTTTATAACTTTTGGGTGCAACATGATATCAAACAAATTATTTCGACCTGAACAAAATACCGTTTGTTAGAGGAATAACAAATGTTGCGGAATCGTAGTATCTACATGCGAAACTATGAAATATAATGTTAAAAGAAGATATCGCTAGAATAATGACAAAAGTTATTAAAATTTTTGTCAACACTTTGAGTCTATCGTGATTGAAGGGAAAACAGGACAACGGACCAAACTTAGCGGTGATTGAAGCGCTATCTAGAAGCACAGGTGCTGCCGAAATGGTAGAAATTATAACTAAACATAGCGATTGTTAATTATTTTTGACTGAAATCAATTAGGTACAATTTGAATCAATCGAAATTTAATGAAAAAAAATCACAGTAGCCGTACCATATTTACCATACTATATTTATAAATTAATAACTTTTTTGTTATATATTACGGTAAAATTCCGAAGTCGCGATAATTTGCAGATTTCCTGATATCCTCCTATCTCCCTATTTAGCGAATATGTATTGGGGGAACATTCAATGTTCATTTCTTTCTATAAACTAACTACATTGTATAGAAAATGAATAATTATATGACGTAAGCTACACGCGAACCCAGACGCCACCCAAAACGAAATTTTGAATTTTCAGGTCCGTCGTTCGCTAAGTAACGTATTGCGCATGCGCGTCACGCGATAACGGTTTTCGCAAGAAGATTTAACGCCATGTTGATTCGGCGGGTGCCATCAATTTGTAACAGGTTTCGCGGTCTCCTCGTTAATTACAGGTAATTAGCATATTTTTTCTAACGTACACCTTTCTATAGTAGATCAAACGATTGCTAAACTTTTAATTATAATAGAAGTAATAATGAGCTCGATTTTTCTTTTGTTTCAGATCGGTGGAAAAAGAATAGCGATGGACAATCATCCAGAGGTGATAGCAGATTCATCCATCGATGGATTTCAACCTCCTACGGATCAACCTCCCTCAGTTGCAACCTACAACGCGGACGAGTGTTTTGGAGCCATCGTAGAACTTCGGAAGTAGTGAGCTAAAAAATTGAAGTCCCTCCAGTGCCCAGTCATACCGAGGATGAAAGGTCCGAATCGGTACGGGTTACTGGTTGTAATTTTTCAAGTAGCTAGCTGACGAGCACGACCATGAATAAATCCTTTCAAGGGTTTATTCGTGAGTAGAATATTTCTCTTTATATGTTTTCTTCTTGTGCATAATATTAATAATTAAAAGCACACAACTATGTGTACTTTATTAATCAATTTGGCTTTACGCGAGATTAGAGAAGAAGTCGGATGTCTCTCAACCGACTTCTTCTCTAATCTCGCGTAAAGCCAAATTGATTAGTAAATCTCCATGTTACCGACTTCAATTATTCGGTTGAATATGGTTGCTAAACTCACCGCTCCATATCGTAGAGGGCGTAAGAAAATCTCTGTTTTTTCGCACGATCGGTATTTCAGTACATGGGACACGAAGTCCTATAAGATGACAGGTTTATTCTTATACCTCGTCTATGCTAGTAGTTGATAGCAAGCAAGCAATTTCGATATTACTTCGATTATAGTTTCCAAATTTAAGTTTAGTCCGGTTAATAAGCTTTTTTCGTCAGAGTCCACCTCGAAGAAGATGAGGAAACTTTCTCAAGAGATTTTCTAGCCTTGCTACCTTTAAAAAATTCATAACTCTTTCGCGCTACTACGGAACATGTAACTAACTTATTTCCCATAAAATTCTTCGTTGGAGAAGCACGACGATGGTGCCTTACGATAGATCGTCTATACATACGTACTTATATACGTTTATATATATATATATAGCCTCGAAGGTACAATATGACGGTACGAACGGCATTATAGCAATTCAATAATAAATTGTAGAACGCTCGTCCGTTGTTGCATTATGCGCAGGTAATCACAGTAATAAGCAGTTCTAAAAGTAACGTAAGTACGTTGTAGGTAGTAACGAGTAAGCCGTAATCTCGAGGATGCTCTCTCTTGCCTTCTCGACGCGTTGAATCGACGTTCGATGTTAGAACGAAGAGAAAGAAAGAGAGAGAGAAAAAGAGAGAAACGAAATATGGACAAAGATCCATGGGCGTCGTACGTAGCGCGCGTCTTGAAATCGATTTAAAATTTTATATCCTCCCGCGTATCACGGTATACAGATTCCTACCTTACCTGAAAATTTTCATACACGACTTTTTTTAAAGTTATCTTTCCATATCACTTCGTAGAAGTAATTAAGATCGCCATCTGTAGTGGGTCGTCGTAAGTAGAGTAAATCAAGACTTTTCCAACAATTATAACGTAAAGTTATCTTCCCATGCTAAAATACGTACGGTCGATAAAAATAATGCATCGTAAAAAAAAAAATACTTCTTCTATCGAAGGTACTACATTTTCTTCGTGATCCCATCTCCGAGACAATAAAGTAAATATAGTATATACGCCAATGCCGCGGGTATATAGGGAGTACCTCGTACGTACCCGTTAAGCCAACATCTAATTCGATAACTGGCGAAAATAATAACGTAGCGATCCGTTGCGTTCTAAGAGCAGAAAAGGAGCGTGTGCGCTCTCAACGTCCCTCTCTTTGTACCGGGTGTTCTCTAAAAATTTCCAACAACGTGTTTTTTTTTTTTTTTTCACGAACATTTTTTCTTTTCGCTCGAACGATGGAAAGTGGGCAGGAAATCTGAAAAATGTTTCACGAACAATTTTCTTTCTCATTCGATCGATAGAAAAGTGGAAATTTTGAAAATTTGAAAAATGTTTCGTCCACGTCAAGTTGATCAATTCGATCGATTTTCAAATGCGAATAAGGAGAGAACGAAGAAAGGGAATCTCAGTGGAGAAGAAACGGTAGCGATTTATAACGAAGCGTCCACGGCTACCGAGGTAGCCGATGACACTTATTAAAAGTTTCGAAGGGAGCTGCGAGCGATGCATCGATCTTCTTCGTCGTTCCTGTCGTCCCTCTTCTTCTTCTTCTTCACCTCATCCTTCTTCCGCATCTTCTTCGCGCAAGCGAGGCTGCCTTGTTGCACGTCGACGAGAAATACCGAACAGTTTAATAAGCAAGCGGTCGACGCGATAGCGCGATACAAGATACGGGCCGCGTACCATCCATCACGGTCTCGACTTTTCGGAGGCTACTTTACGAACTCGATTCGAGAGTGATTCGAATGCGGATCTTTCTTCGAAGAAAATCGACTGGCGTTGACCGACATCGGTCCATCTCGACTGGCTCGTGTATTTCGTTGGCCTAATAGCGTCTAGCCTGGCTGGAATTATCTGCAGATGTTATCTACAAGTATGACATACTATATTCATTATAACATATAGAGGAAAGTGGGGTAATTTGGATTACCAGTTTAAACAACTTGAAAATTGTAAAAGTAATATACTTTCTTATACAAAATGATAGACAATTTATCAAAATAATAAATGTCTTTTTTTTTTACCTAAAGAAACATACAAGTATAAACCATGATCTCGATGAGGTGCCGGTAATCAACCATATTTAATGGATAATTATATGTCGAATTATTTAAAGGAGTCAGTAATAAATATTGATTTGAAATTAAAACTCTATTATTTTTACATCATCATTGTTTACAATAAATGAAACTGTTACTACAATCCCTTTTACTAATCAAACCACGTAACAAATATCATTATCCTACATTGCCATGATTCCCTTAAAGCGCATAATATGTCAGGATACATATTGCCAACAGTTCTTACAATATAGAGGTGGTCCATATTGCCAACAGTAGTCCAAATTACCCCACTTTCCTCTACAATATACCACATACATCTATATACCTAATAGACACGTTATGTACACGTTACATCCATAGCTCAATACGATCTAAAATCTACTTTTTATCTCGATCAACGGCAAGTTGTGGGAGGGGAATTGGAGAAGACGGAGACAGTACTAAAACCCCCCACCCTAATCCCTCCATTATGCATTAAATTCACCGTTCGCATTTCTCGCGTAATGTTCGCGCGACGATAATAAAGCTCGGAGGCGCGCTCGCTCGCTCGCTATCCTGGCGGGTCGCGTGCAAAAAATACGTTAATTCCGCGTAGCTTGCATGACCGTGCAAATAAATAAAACGGCAAACACATCGGGGCCGTGGCACCGTATTTTATATTTTATCCGGTTCGAATGATTGATTGCGCTCCGGTGTGCTGCTACCGCCGCGGTACCGGAGTAGTCCGCGAGCGAGCAAGCGAACGAACGTACGATAGCATCTCTCGCGAAATGCCTCGCCACGACCGCCGCCATACCTACGGACTGTACTTGTCGTTTCACGCATTGTTTATTATTGTCCGATGCTTTTATCACGATCGACGCGCTACGCCCGGCCGTGGCCGCTGTCGCGAATGCTGCCGCCCTTTACGTCACTGTAAAAAGGGTGAAATCCGTGGATGGGGGTAAAGAGGGAGGGATAGATCGTGAGTTTCATCGAATTTTTCAAAGGAGCTATCGCCGAAGGCGTTACGCCATTGTTTGAAATTAAAAAGAATTTTTTCTGCCATGTTTCCTTTAGCTCTTTAAGTGTCCTACCCTTTAGCATGGTAGTCCTTATTTTTTTAAATTAAAATTACTTAATTTCTTTACTGGGGAGTTGTCTAAACTGCAATCGCAAGTACTTGTTATTTATTTGGAATAAAAATGTAATAATAAGGTAGAAAGACAAGAATCTTTAGGGAAATAAATAAAGTAAGCAGCAAGGAATCTGTAAGTGTATTATACTTTCTCTATAAAAATGAAAAAAGAGTATATCAGATTTTTTTTTCTTAAGCATAGTTAAACACTCATGACGTATATCCACGTCGAACGCAGTTAACTGGGTACAACCATTTAGATTGAATGCTATATCGAAACGTACTTTGTTCAATTTTAGGAGACTAAAATTTGAGGTATCTTTATCGTACAACAATTTCGTGCCGCAAAGAGATTTTTTTAAATAGGAAGGTACGAAAGTAAAGTGCGGAATAAGGGAGGCAAGTGAGCGCGCGCGCACGCGTGAGCTCGCCTTCCGCGTGTGTACCGCGAAGAAGATCGTAATTACAGAAGCGAGACTGAAAACGCGCGCGCCTTCCTCCTTCGGAGCCTGCGAGGCACGATCTTCGATAAGTATAGTTGTTTCAGGATCGCGTCGATGCCTCTCTTTTACTCCCGCTATCTCGCATTATTGGTACAGGTTATGTGAAAAATTTATTGGCTCGAGCCGGATGCGTTACTCCATCGCGTTCTCTTCTTCCTTCGACGTTCCTGCGGGCAACTACTGCGATTTTTTAAATTTATAAACGTTGCCTAGGAAAGTTTCTACTCTCTACTTCCTTTCTTCTCTCGTTCGTTCGTTGGTTGGAATGTTTAGATTGCTCAATTTTCCGTAAATCGAAATCAAACGATCGCGATTAGAAAAATTGTAATCATTAATCTAGTTCGACGAAAAATATACAATTTCGCACTGGGTTAGCGAATGATTTTCAAATTTAAATAAATGCCGGTAAGACTGTTTTACCGTCACTGGTCGCAAAGATCTATCTAGTTCTTGGTATTCCCACTACGTGGCGCCAGTAGTAAAAATTGCCCGCCTTTTTAAAAAAACTCTTATTTAAACGTGCCAATCAACGATTCCCAACAAATTTCGCACCCTGACATTAACTATTTTCAAATTGTCATTACCTTTACCTATAAAAATGATAATTTTATTAACAACAATTATATATCTTTTGAAATCTTTTGACTCGTTCGATCTCGATCGAATTTCTCTTCGGAAACTTTAACAACGAAGAAAACCAAGTACAATTCGCATAAGCAAGACGAAAGGAGAGTACATTGGCGCAAAGTAGTGCGCCCGGGGCAGATTCTAGTTGAGGTGCAGATTTATTAGCGATAGAGCGTTTCGATAGCCGCTCGTGCATCACCACGCCCATTCCGCGTGGCCGAAGCGCGGAGAAGCGAAAGGCTGAAGGGAGACGAAGAAGGGAGGATAAAGTGGAGGATGAGGAGGGCTGAGCCCTCCTTGGCCTCGATGCGCTCGCAACGATGCGGAACGCCACGGCTGGCTGCTGCGCCGGCCCAAAGAACGCGATGCACGGGCCTACCGTCGATATAGCGCCGATGCTTTTCTTCCCTTCTTCTTAGTCTTCGTCTTCTTCGCATTCTTATTCTTACTCACTCTTCTTTTTCTCTTCATCCTCGTGCCTCGCTCGATCGAGCAGCCGGCGGAGGAACCTTCAACGATTTCTCGCCCTCTTTGCCCGAGGAGCTTCATGTTCGTTGAACGCTTGCGAAGCTTCACAGAGCTTTGATCTTTTCTCTTCGAGAGGAATCTTTATGGGGAGACTGAGTTTCTTGGTAGGTGTACGTAATGTATCTTGGTTATTTTTCTCACGTTTCACTCGATTTTTTAATTCACATTTTATACACTCATAATTCTGGCTGGATATATCAAAGTTTAATCATCACGACCAATCGTTATTAAAACTCTTCAATATTTTTATACCGGTAGAAAATTACTTAATAAACCCAAAAGAAAACTAAGAAACATAAATTAAACGATTTATTCGCACGGAACAACTCTCTTGCAATCGTACTCGTTATTTCACCATCGGATTGGGGGCGGATCGGTACGAAATTTCTCTCTTTCTTCAAAAGAGAAGAAGAAGAAGCGAGAATCGATCGAACGATTTAAAGAAGGTAGTTCTCTCTCGCTATCCCCAGCCACGGGATATCCGCGTTACATCGCGATAGACGCCTTCGACGATCGTTATATCTCACCGTGGCGATAATTAGCGATCGCGGTGGATGTAATCGATCGTTTAGTGCCAACAGACGCGAGAGATACATCCCGGAAAATCGGAGATCGGTAACTACGTAGACATATACGTATATAAGAGAGCAGATACCGGCGCGAAAGAGATAAAGAAGCATCGAACGGTGAATCTCTATCGGAGAGCTTGGTTACGCCTCGGATTTATGGCTTTGATTACCAGTCCATATATACTCGTCTTCGTGATTTTGTATGGGTGAGTCGTGATCTTCCACGCCTCTCCCTTCTGTCTCTCTTTCTCCCTCTTTCGTTCTGTTTGGTTCTCCTTCCGCTTCAACCCCATCTCGTATAGAGTTATCGCAGTCTCGCTCCGTAAGTGTCCATTGTCTTTCGGTACCACCGGCATTATGCTCGTGCTCTGTCGTCTCTCTCTCTCTCTTCTCGATTTACCGACCGGTGTAATTTCACTTTTACAGCCGTCTCCGAGATCACCAAATCTCCGATAAAGAGACCACGTTTATTTTACGTTCAAATAGCGTTCTATGAATTTCCTGAGACTTTACGTGTTAGGAAATTACAATTTTAACTTATTAACCTCTTGCACTCGGCAAGACCGATATTTATAATAATACGATATCGAGTATTACTTCATGCTCAATTTTATTTATACCCGCAGATTTTTCTTCAATTTACCTACCTATTTTTTTCACAACGTAGCAAGTGATACATCACTTATACATCACTTACCATAAAACAATACATTATTTGAAATTCCAAATTGATGATATTTAACGCGTTAAATAGGAAAAACTGTATTAGAGGCGAGAAGTTCATGATCCACGTAGATCCTTCGATCGACGCGGTGGAAGCGCGTTTAACGCGCGCCGAGGACGCCCCACGTCGCGCGGTGAGAAGATGAGAAACGTCGCGGGAGGTCCTGTCCTTAAGGAAAGGGCCAACGATTGATGGACATCCTCGGCTACACGAGCCTGATTATTCGGTGCTCCGTCTCACCTCCTCCTTCTCTTCCTCGTTGTACATACGCGCGGACGGAACGCGAACGGTGCACGCAACGCGTACGCACTTTGGTAATCACCGGTCGTTAGCGCCTCATTCACGCCTGGCTATCGATATATCGTGTCGATGATCGCTCGAGAAGGATTAATAAAAGAGTTGCGACATCCAACTGAAGTCTGTCACGTATTTTTGATGGGTGTTAAATATTCGTTTTCTAAATGTATCTTTCATTCTTTTTTAAACGTCGGTGTCTCGTTCATTTTACGACCGTTTTGTGCATTATTGAATCATATATTGATTTTTTGGTTCGTTGAACAGGTGTCTAATATTACGTAACATAGAATATTACAAACAAGGTTAGAGTTTATCGAGACAATTGAAGGACCAAGTTGCAAAAGTCCCTAAATCCCACTTAAGGACTTTTTTATCTGATACCTTTTCTATCTGAAGTGTGACATGTTCTACGCGTTGATGATATCAGATAAAAAAGTAAAAAAGTGGACTTAAGGACTTTTGCAACTTGGCCCTTGAATTGTATATATAAAGTTCATCGCGTTATCCTTGTAACATACTTGATCCCTAGTCCAGAAGATACTATCCTAGACCCTTTCCCTGTGTTAGGGATACGGCCCTATCGATTTACCGTGCGTAATTTACAACACGTCATGGTTAACCGTTTATCGATCATCATTCTTCTCTCTATCTCTCTCTCTTTCGGAGATACAGTTAAACCAGCAGACAGTCACGATTCTCCCGGTAGAAAATCATGAATATAAAATTAATGTAGTGTAAAGTAATCGTCTTGGAGTTTTCTTTAGTTGAAACAAATGTAATATAACGCAGGGTACGTACCCCGTGCCGTTGTAAATAATTTCTTATATCGCCATACGTACCTATTTACGAGAGAATAAGAAGAGTAGCGAGATCGTAAGGGGAAGGTATAAGGAAGGAGGAATACTCGAAGTGTACCTACTCGTGAATAATCGGGCTCTCTTTCTCGCTAATGCGCGTTTCATGCAAATGCACGCGGGCCTTCGTGCGAGATAAGAGCGGCGCGCGCGAGAGACGTTAAAAGGTCCGGCCTTCTCAACACCTCATCTTTTCTGGTAAGCCTTGATGATCTTCGAAACTGGTTGGCTCATTAGTATGTGAAGGGTGGTGCCACCTACTGGGCGGAGCAGCGGGTCATTGAAACAATGGTGTTATGACTAGATATCGTCAGCATCGTGTGTGTATCTTGAGTTCCCTCTCTTTCTTTCTTTCTTTCCTTCTCTCACACTCTCCACGGCCGATTGATTCCGTCGATGATCGATCGATCCTTCTCCTCCACTTTTTTCTTCCCCCGTGTAACTAGCCCGTGGCTCATCGTAGCCCGAGACCTCGGAGGTTCTTCTCTTCCTCGCGTTTCGCTTCGATAAAAACACGTTCTCCTCAGTCTCCTTTCTTCTTATTTGGGGCCATGGTTCGTTATGCTTTCCTAAATCATACTCCATACTTCGTTTCTCGGTCAAAGTAGGGGAGACCGGGGCTAGTTGTCCCAATTTTAGGTTTTTTGTTTCTATAGATTTCTGTAGCTTATATTTTCGAATTTTTTGGTGACCATCATAAAGTTTAACTTCTTAGCAATACATGGAAATTTTTCCGCTTGCATTGGGACGTTTTTAACACGTTTTTTCAATTTCAAGCAAACGAGTTTTTTGGGACAACTTGCCCCGCTGCGGGGTAAGTTGTCTCACGCCATGGGGCAAGTTTTCCAAGGTTTCCAAGGAAAAATCTTGATGTATACATCATGATTTTTGCGAAAATGGACACCACCGCCGATTTCAATGTTTAATGGCCCATTTTAAAGAAAAAGGCATGCAGAATACTGTCCCGTTGTCCGTTTTTCGATATCGTTGCGGAGTGTTGAAAAATAAATTTTTTAAGTGTCGGAGTATGGGTCGTTTTCAAGAGAAAAATTGCTGTAACTTTTTAACCAGTCATCCTATCGAAACGCGACTTGCATATTCGTAAAGAAGAGACTTTCCTCTTTCGAACGAGTATTTGATCGGGCAAATTCGAGATACTTCGATTTTTGACAAAAATCCTGACCTATGCATCATGATTTTTGTCAAAATGGTCACCACCGCCGATTTCAATGTTTAATGGCTCATTTTAAAGATAAAATCATGCAGAACACTGTTCCGTTGTCCGTTTTTCGATATCGTTAAGCAATGATGAGAAATTAACATTTTAAGTGTCGGAGTATGGGTCTTTTTCAAGCTTAAAACTGCTGTATCTTTCCAACCAGCCATCCTATCGAAACGCGACTTGCATTTTCGTAAAGAGGAGACTTTTCTCTTTCGAATGAATATTTGATCGGGCAAATTCGAGATGCATCGATTTTTGACAAAAATCCTAATGTATGAATCAAGATTTAGAAAGAATAAAGCATGCATAATAATGTTCCGTTGTCCGTTTTTTGATATCGTTACGCAATGATGAGAAATTAATATTTTAAGTGTCGGAGTATGGGTCGTTTTCAAGAGAAAAATTGCTGTAACTTTTTAAGCAGTCATCCTATCGAAACGCGACTTGCATATTCGTAAATTAGAGACTTTCCTCTTTCGAACGAGTTCGAATTCGAGATGCATCGATTTTTGACAAAAATCCTGATGTTTGCATCATGAACGAAAACCTGAATTCTGTCGAAAACTAATGATAAAAACAAACGTTACAGCAAAAAAAGAGGATGGGGCAAGTTGTCCCAGATCTTGTGCCAAGGTAATAAAAATACCTGATCGTATTTTGTGTTACTTCAAAGTAAACTTTAGAAAAAAACAATGAATTTAATGTACGCGAAGGCAGGTAAAGGCCGACACCGTTCTAACTGGGTCCTGTGGTCCTAGTCCTCCTACTCCTTTGCCTCATCCTCTTCCACCTCATCCTCCTCCTCTTCAAGGAAGGGTAGAGTGCCAGTCATATATTAAAGGACCGTTGGGGACACCTAACAAGCTGGCAGGACACGTTTCCCAGAATCAGGCGGACCCGGGCTGCTGCGACCTACCCTCTCCGCGAGACTCTCCCACCTCTTCACCTCACTGCTTCTTCTTCCCCACCCACCGTTCGCACGTTATCCATCTTTTTTCCTCTACCTTTTTCCCTTCTCCTTCGTTCCGTACTCTCTTTTTTCTCACCACCCGTGACAATAATCCACGACGTAACTTACGTTAGCCCGAGACACTCGGATGGATATTGTTTCACGCGCTGACAAACTCGTATATACGCGTGTTTCTCTTTCGTACCCTCCAACCTCTAACGCTGGCTTGGTTTTTCTTCCTTTTTTTATACAGCATAGTAGCTAGCTGACTGTGAGTTTTATTGTAAATTAAAACATAACATGTAAGTAAAATTGGCAGAATTTATGGGGTTGAATAAAATAGTCGTGCAAGCAATTACGCTCTCGTGCGGGATTCCATCCCCCTTTTATACCACTAGAAAGTACCTACGTTCTTATCGTTTCTCATTAAAAACCTAAAGTGAGAATGAGAAATACAGTACCTAACCGGCTTCTTTAACCTTAAAGTTTTTCTTTTCGCGATCAAAAGTCGGCTCGCGTACAGGGAAACAATCCCCTTGGCATTCGGCAGGCCAATAAATTAATCCAACCGAGTTCGAGCGAGGTAAGCCTTCGGTTTCGGGTGCTTCCTAAAATACCCGAACGAGTTTACCAGAAATAAAAACAAGTCTTAATTAAATGAAACGGTCGTCGTCGTGGTTAGCCGTGGCTTCGCCCGCGCTCTTTCCACGAGAGACTCTCCAACTCGATAGTTCCGCCATGTTCCTTTTTTATTTCGAATTTAGTGCGCCGCGTTCCGGCTCGAGCGGAGGAGGTGGAGAAGATCGTTTAGGAGTGTACGCGTACGCTCGTATACTACTATTCGATTACACGAGAGCACACCCTTCGAGTGCAACTTTATTATCGCGTGGACGACTAATCGCGTCTCATCTCGGACTTACATTGTTTTTTCCCATCACCCAGACATCCGATATTTTATTTCAAGCATTTATAACTAAGAAGCGAGAGATCAAGTAGGTATATCGTCAGGTGTATCGAACGTTGATTGCATGCTTGCATATTTATCACGTGTTTCTAATTACCCTTTTCAATATTCATCTATGCTTATCGCTAGCTGTATGATTTAACTTGTTGTTAATCGCTGTAGATTTCCAAAGCGGAGTAATTACGTTAACTACTTCACTGATGCATAAAACAAAACGTGTATTTATTTCATTAGTATTAATCAATCAACCGTTGAATCTATTTGGATTCTAAGACATTTTTTATGCTAGACCTATAAGTTATAACTATTATTTTGTCAGATAAATGTTTAGATAATATCATTCGAAAAAAATAGTAATTTCGTTGAAAGTTCCACCTACGCTTCTGGTTGGTCTTTTCTCGTTGTCCTCGGAGGACCTCGTCGAGGACTTCCCTTTTACGGTCCCCCAGCTCAGGTAGCATGGTCGTAGTATCAGAAACACATCGTGTAAGACACGAACTGCGTTCGATAACACTATTACCTAAAAGAATTCACGCGGTTCTCCTTTCACGATTAGAGCGTGACTTTCCCAACTCTCGAGTCTTCCCCATAGTATATATCGGAATTCTTTCGTTCGCGCTTAATTAAGTCGACGTTTCGAGAGTCGATTTCTTATCCGCGGACATGCCTCTTGGACCTTAAGAGAAGAAAAAAAAAGAAGGCTACAAAAATTGGGCAGTGACCTGAGATCACGAGTCGTACGCGTTGATAAATTTTTCATGATACCTAATCTAATCTTGATGATTAGAAGGCATCCGGATGGGATTCTGATTTAGGTAAAACACGTAGATACCTACCTGTACATCTTTGATACATATTTCACGGTTTCTAGACTAACGATTAGAAAGCATAAAAGAGATTCCTAATTTACAAGATGTTGATGTTCTTGTGATTCGTACTATTAGAATTAGAAAGTAGCGAGCTTTATTGGAATCGTTCAGCTATCTTCACGAATATCATGTGATTTTTTATTAAAAAGGACGTGAATGTCAAAAAGCGGATGATCTTCCCCGGTTGGCACATCAACGACTCGTCGTCGTTAAATTCGACGGGACGCCTTATGTGACAGTTCGATTACATCGACGAGCCCACAATAGAATTTCGATTCGCCTCGCGTCGAGACACAATTCCTCTGATCACGTCCTTCCTCCTATAATACGAGTATGTATACGTATACCTACCTACAGCTTACATCCGCTAACACGCACGATGTGGTATTACGCACCCTCCCGAATTATTTTCGGAGCGATCGAAGCCAGCACGTGCTTGCTTCGATCGACGTTCAGATTGGTGATTGACGTTTTTCGTATGTATGTCTCGCACGTTTGTTGTCCTCGCGAAAATTCGGCTCGCCGACGGTTAACAACCCGAGCCACGATGTATATCTTCTTCCACGTTTCACCATCGATTATGCCTATTTAGTAACGATTATTCGGTCGATGACTTTTCGCGACGGCTATTTCGTAACGATTCATAATTTATGGTTATGAACTAGTGGCTAATGGCAAAGTGGAAGGGGAAAAAAAAGATGGCGGAGTTTAAACAATGGAGGATTAAGAATTCAGGAGAAAAATTCTTACGATGACAGGTTAGGACCGGAAGGGGAGGGTGGGTAAAAGGGAAGGGGTCAAGGGTAATGCATTCCATGAGTTGACACTCGTAGCTGGTTCGAATGTTTCGGATTTTTTCCTCCCCTCCTCGTCGACCTTTTGTCCTCTCGATGCATCTTATACCTCTCATCCTCCTCCTCTCTCTCAGCTGTGTATCCAACAACACGCGGCGTATTATAGGCCCACGGAACCGGAGAGGAGAAGAGACCGTGGTGGTGCCTGTAGTACGGTTCGTGTTCTCGGTTCCTGGAATCGCTAATTAGTGTCCACCTTGTTTTATTTCCATGCCGCTCGTTCGGAGCCTTAAAATTGGTGTCCACGCTAGGAGCGACAACACCGAATCCTTCATAGCCTGTTGTGCATCGAGACGGATCGACGCCTTCGCACGGGTTTTCATTTCATTTTTATTTCAATTCCGATCCGTTGTATCCTCTGATAAGATTTCGATCTCTCTTTTTTTTTATTTACCAATACATATGGACACGTAATTGATTTATTACGAGCGTTAAGTTTATTCTCCGAAGAGTCCCGGATACAGAAATCTTTGCTCAATCGTTTTTATCTTCGGAAATGTAATTACGCGGTATAATTATCGGTGGTGAGAGTTCGGAAGCGTGCCGGGTTGGCTTTATCGGACTTCTTCAACGAATTTCTCGAATGACTTACGTTTCTTTCGATCTTTCGCACCTTCGGAAGTCCTACCTCCTCTTCCTTCGTTTTGATCCACGCTGCTGATCCCCCGGCTGCGTCCGGATGAAACGGGCTTGATTCTTGGAATCACTAATTAGTGTCCTCTTGCTTTCTTCTTTTCCAATCGTCTTCGTCGGACGAAGAAGGGTCCCGAACGGACGGATCCGATCGAGCAGACCGTGGACCCGCTCGCCGAGACGGACTGACGCCTCCGACGATATGCATCATATGCTTACGAACCATTTTATCTCGTGCTATAACACGATCCGGTCCTTTTCGAAGTCTCGAACGCCTCTGCTTGCTACGATACTTATCGATGATACCGATACCTACTTCTACTTTGCTTGAGTCATCAAATATAATATTCAAAATAGATCCAGAGATTATCTAATAGTAAATAAAAGTTTTAAAGACATTACAACGGTACCTCGATGAGCATTAATAAGTCTCCCATCGTTTTGTATTACTCGTTGGTTACACGTTTCCACATCTTTATAAATCAAGAAACATGCGAAACACGTGTTATTCGCGTGGCAGTGTACGTGTTAACACATCTTTTGTCAAGTGCGACATCAAGTTACATGATAACGAAATAAAAACATCATTTCTCTTCTACTCTTCTTATATCTTTGCAATTCTTAACAACTAACGAAGAGAATTCTTCAATGCGAGACCAGAAATTAAAGAATCTAGGAAAGTCTGAAACAGTTGATCTAGCCTTCTTTAGGACCACGCGTCGTTACCGACGATCCACGGATGTTTGCACGTCCTTTGCCAGGAACAGGACGACGACGGAATAAAGCAGAAACGTGACTGGCGCTCCCCGCGATTTACGTCAAAAGCGGCATCGTGAACTCTCGCATACCGAATAACGACGTCGTCAAGAATAATGTCTCCTATGTAGATTCGATTTCTGATAAAAGGATACCGCACCAAACAGTGGTAGGGATAGACTTGTAATCCGAGGGCAAAGTGAAGTTTTATAGACTCTTGCAATCCTATTTTCTTTTTATGTCAGAATCATCAAGTAATTTGGGCTGCAGCAATTAAATCTTAAACCTTACGATCCGAGAATAACCATTTTCAGAATGGAGCCGATCGTTCTCACAATTTCTTTCCCATCAGGAGACATAAAAGAAGAAGAAGTAGTGGACATCTCACGTTTTCAAGCTTCAATACCCAGCAGATCTCTCTCCCCCCTCGACCGCCTTTGAATCTCGCTCTCGCGGTGATAGATAATGACAATTTCGCGTAAGGGTGGACGAGCTGGACAATAACAGCAACGACTGATCCTCTAACGAGACGAGAGGTTGGGGGTGGCATGAGAACCGCGTCGAAGAAAGTTGGAAAAGGATTTTGCTGAGATCGAGGAGACTCCTCTTTTCGAACGACAGAGAGAAAGAGAGATGGATATAGAAACGGAGTAGCAGGGGGTGGGGGGAGAGCGTGTGCACGTCGAAGGCGGCAGGACGGAAGGACAATGCGCCGCATCGCTCGCCGGCCCGCCAACAGGATAGCAGTTTTTTGCCCAATTGAATTGAATGTAAAACACGGCCTTACATCAATCTGAGCCGCGAGGCTGAGTGACCGGAGTGATTTAAGTATCGACTTCGCCGCGCCGGTCTTTAGAGCTTTCGTACGTGCTCCTCTTCCTTTGGCTATAGACCACTGTAAGCTGAGCTACTCTGGAATCGACGCGAGGAACGCCGACTGTTAAGTCGCGTCCGAGACCACGCGACCACCTTTGCGACTATTCCAATCATCCTGTCTATGCTTCCTCACTTTTTTATATTCCCTTAGCTAATTATACACGATGAGAAGAGATCTCGATCGTTGGCAGGACTAACTCGTGACCGAGTAATCAAAGAATCCCACTTTCGTGCCAATAGTACTACTACTTGTTGTACCACCAGATGTAAAAGAGATAGGTATCGTAGTTTTGAAATTTAAGAGATCGGTGATACGTTTAACGGAAAGTTAGAACGACAAGAAGGGTTCTAACAGGAGACTCAAGACTCCAGCACGGCTGGAGGACGTCTCTCGCAAGGAAAGACGGAAAGACGACAAGTACCCTGAGTATCTAACTACTCCACGACTCGTATGGTAGTTTACGCTTATAAGGTCAGATTACCTTAAGTATGTAGAACGTTTTTCTTCGGTTGGAATGCAAGTCGCCTCGAAGTCGCGCGTCGTCCCTTCTGAGAAAATCATGAATGTACCGCGAGTGGCCGGCTCGAACGAAATTACAAATTATAATTCAAGAGCGGTGGAACTCGCTCGTACGGGCGAACGACGGACGACGTTCCATCGATCGGACAAATTCGTCGAATGTGTAATGCGTAATTCGGAATTACGAAAAAATTCTCTCTTAATCGTATCGTCGTCTCTCTCGTGCAGAGTCCTGCGTTAAACGATTCAATTGTAAATCACGAAGAGGAACGTCGCTGGCGATCTCGCGTGGCAAATGTGCCAGGTGAAATTAAAGTTGGCCGCAGCTTCTATTTCAGGCAGCCACTTAATGGTATAATGTAACGTTCCACGGTGACAAACTCCATGGGGCGAACAACATTCCCTGTTTCGATTTTTCCCTTTTTCGCGTTCGTCGTTCCTACGTCGTCGTTTCTCCTCCTCGGCCCAACGACAAGAGCGTCCTTTTGTTTCCCAGATTCTACCGCCTCGTGCGTACTATCTCTTTCTCTCTTTCTTTCTCGATTATGCAGGCACGGTCTTATCGATGGTCCTCCCTCGAACTCACCACGAATCTTCCTTTTTCATCCCGTGGGAAGAACACGGATACTTCTTCTCTTGGAAACGATAAACGTCGAAAAAGAGAGCTGTCAGGATATCCTCGAGTAAGTACGTCCTCAAACAAGACGATCAGTCGGGTATGCTTTCGTTAAGCTTTTTCGGATTATGGAGTTATGATGGTAGGAGAAAGAGAGAGAAAAGAAAGCGAGCAAGAGAGTTTGGAGAGACACTCGGACGCCCCAGGTGCAATTCGACTCGCGAAATCGGACGTCTCCGTGCGACTTCCCCTCTTCCACACCCCTACGGCCCCTTTTTCGCGCAGCAGGTAGGAGGAGGGGAAGGGGCGTTCGCGCGCAGGACGCGTACGAGGACTCCTTCGCGTACGTTCTCACGTACGTCCTCGTGCATGTTAGCAAGAGTAAAAGAGCGAGAGAGTGAAAGAGAGAGAGAAAAGAAGAGAATGAGAGAGAGAGAAACGAAGGTGGGTATATACACCGAGGGATACTCAGGTATACCAAACCGTTGTCTTAAGGCTACCATATATTACGTCTGATGCCATGGGGCTCCAGGGTCCACCTCGTTCCACCTGCGCGACTTCGGATCGCTCCCTCCTCCACCTCCTTCTTCTCCTGGCTACTCCGAGGATAGACCGAGATAGAGAAAGGGAGAAAAGAAATGGAGAGGAGAAGAGCACGAAGGGGTCCCACAGGCCCCGTGTCGTCGCGGGCATTCCTGGAGCTGATTTTATTTGTAGGATGTCAACCAGTCGGAGCCAAGCAAGAGAGAGAGAGAGAGAGAGAGAAAAAGAAAGAGAGAGTGGAAGGGACGCAGAATGCGAGACTTGTGTGGAGGGCGTGTGTGAGAGAGAGAGAAGGGAGGTGCATGGAGAACCCTGACCGGACCCGGAGCGGACAGGACCGAACGGCAATTAATTCCCCTTTAGATTTATCGTGTCTAACTTCGACGATCGGACCCCGTGGATCCTATTACCCTCCTTGGGTCCTCTCGATGATTTCGAAGGGACTCCTCCTACTCAACCTCCTCCTCGCGCGCGGACCATCTCGTGCCAATCACTTCGTCGCTTCCGCGAGATCTTCGCCCTTTCTATTTTTACATTAACCTTTTTACGTACTATCTCTTATCTTGTCTCGTTTTACTTTCCTTCATTTTATCAGGATATATGATGATGAATAACGTTGGTAGTTGATAATGTATCTCTTAGCAGGTTTTATCAGTCTAACTCTTAGTATATCTTGCCTATACCATACGCATTCCCTATCTTTCGCAGCTTTCACTTTTCCGTAAGACTATAGGTCAACCGAGTGCTCGAGAACGTCGAATAAATTGTACCGCGTGGATTTTAATTGTACGTATCGCCGATTTATACTTTCGGAGAATATAATTTTCATTTTAAACGAGAGAGAGAGAGAGAGAGAGTTAGGGATAGTAATAAAGAATTAATTGGTCGAGTGCCGAGGAAAAATCACCTCTTTCGATCGTTCGATCGAGCGCATACAAAATACGTGGATTCGAATCACTCCCGGCAATTCATGCGCTGAATTCGCTTACGAAAGCGCCGTTTTCTTCGACCTTCCGGTAGAGGGGCGGGGAGGGAACCTTTTTGCGGTCAGCACCGGAGGAAAGGTATATGCGGGATAAAATGGAGAATTCTCGAAACCACGAGCGCGCATTATTACTTGGCGTTGTAACGCATATTCGTTCGTTGTACGTGAACTGAATCGACGTTTCGTCCTCTTCGTTGTGGAACACAACTTTTCTCCTTTGTAGCGTGCTACGTCATAAAAATATTCGTTTGCAAGGATAATGTATAGGTAGTATTCGTCTCGATTATTGTGCCGATCGGATCTGGAAAGGAAAAAGAGGTAGAGATCGAGAGGAGAGAGGTAGAGATAGAGAATGCGAGAATGCTACCGTCTTTGATTATCAAGAAGGCACATTTTTCTTTGCGCTCGACCAAAAGATGCGTTCGTCGAGATAAGAATGACCGAGGATCCCTCCCGCTAATTTTACCTCCGTGCGCGAGTTTAGAGTCCAAACGGTTCTTCGAGTCTTTTCCAACTATGCGTTCAGCGGGGCTCGTTAGATGACAAACGTACGAGAGTGTGTTAGGTACCGGCATTTATCACGTCGGCTTGGTAGTTTTGATTCGAGAAAAAGAGAGAGAGAGAGAGTAGCCAGGGCTCGTGACTACCGATGATTCGATGAAACGTACGGCAGGTTGACAGAAAAATCGTCAAATGGAAAATTAGCCAACGGCGATGGTTCTCTCCCTCTTTGGAGCTTGGTCTCGTAGCTTGGTATCCGCGCGCCGTAATGGTTCGTGGATTCTCCTCACGATCCATAGATCGTTGGGTGCCGTGGTAGCTGAGACTGCCCGCTGAGAGTCCCAACACTATCGGTCCTGGATCAGGCACGGATTTCAGAAGCTACCAACTTATATATATCCACGGCGTTTATGTACGTTTATGCCTGTGTGCGGTGAGTCTTTACGGACCCCCTGCTGCACAACCGCGATGCGACCGTTGCCGAAGATCCGTCGCGAAAAGAAAGAGGAACTAACGTTCGACCTTTGACCTCGACTGGACATCGATATTCCTCTTCAAAGAGGAGGCGTAAGACGACTCCGCAAGGACACTGAAAATGCGTAGATTTCTTCTTGTTGTGTATCTAAAGCTGTTGCGATGTTCAAGTATTTCTAGATCTTAAAAATACTTTTCTTAACGTTGTCAAAAATACGGTATTTATACTTAAAGATGGAAGGGTTAGGTTGTCGAAGAAATATTTGAAATTTCTTTCATGGGGTGTGTGTGTGTGCCAAGCGCGGCTCCTTCGTTTTTAGATAGTCCTCCTCATTCTCTCTCTCTCCCCCTATTGCCGCGATCTATCGGCTGCTCGAAAATCGGAGAGGAACCGCATGCGAGTGGACTTCGTAGTCGGCGCGCGAGAGGAGAGTGCGCGGGCCCATTTATCATACAGGAAACAATAGGAACTGGCAAAACACGTGCTTCGCGCGCGCTCTGTAAAACCGCCGGAGAGAGAAAGAGAGAAAGAGGGGGAGGATCGACCGGTAAAGAGAAGAAGGATGCTGGAAGAAGGGTGGATGGAGAAGAGCGGGTTCGAGATACATAATACGACGAGGCAGCAGGCGATGCGAGCAAAAAGACATCGTGTGCTGCTCTCTCTCTCTCTGCTAAGGGAGAGAGGGACAGAGTGAGACAGAAAGTGGAAGAGACGAAAGAACGGGGTAGTGGAATAGAAGGAGAGAGATAGAAGGAGGGGGAACGGTCTCCTTCATTTGTTAAAACAATATAACAATTCATTTTTGTCACATCCACTGGCGAAGGCCTTTTATTGTGACGGGACCGTCCTCGAGCGCGCTCGGAATTGTTTCACCGCTGGGCAAACTATTGTCAACCCCAGGCCCATTCTTCTTTCAGGGCCGTACGATACTTCTTCTATCGGATCCACGATGTTATTCTCGGTTTCTTGACTCTGTAGGAAATATTTATTCTTACCGACGTTAAAGTTATCATTTTTTTGGGGTAGTGGACATTTGCAAATTTTACTCTTATTTTCCTACCAAATATTTTCCTTGTCACGACATGTTAAATAGCTATCTGACGGAGTTTATATCATCAGTTACAAGTTAACACTCATTCCAGCAAGCACAATTTATCATTTTCGAAAGGTATGCCGAGCTTTCGTGGTGCCCCCAAAATTTCGGGCTTACGATCGTCTCGAATGTAAATTCGTGTCTCGAATTAACATCGCGGAGTAAGTCGAGCGTAAGGACGGGTCAGGGCCGACGTTCGCGAACGTCACGCGAGTCGGGTTGAGACACGCGAGACTTCGTCTTTTTTTCTCAGCTTATCGGCCGACCGTCGAAGAAAAAAGCCGAGCTTCTATGGGCTTTCAGGAGGATATCTTGGATGTCCTTGTTTTTACCAAGTTAATTAACGAGCTTCTCCCTTGTGTTCTTTGCTGAAAGCCGACTTTCTCTGAGGCACACTCTAGCTCGATATATTTCACATAGAACTCTCTTGGTCGTTCTCATTTGGAAGCTAAGACGATCCTGGTGTTTAGGAGACCACTCGATTTTGCTTAGAACTTACGGCCATGAGTTTATATACCCATACGATTTCTTTTTGGCGAAACGTTTAGCCGAAACGTTCGTTTTTCGGAATATCCCCGTTGCATTCCCGAAAGTTTAACAGCGACGATAGATTCGCAGCGAGGGAGACCATTATGGATGAGCGAACTAAAGCCGGTCTTCCTGGTCCCTGCCATAAGTTAGCTGCCACCGGTGGGAGCCGGCTTGCATGAGAGATACTCGCGACGGCACATTATTTACATATTTATACATTAAACGTTCGCCCCTGCTACGCGACAGAGCCTTACGCGAGATCCTACCAAAGGTTCACCTTTTCAAACGGAGTCTTCTGAAATCGATTAAATGTACACGCGCCTTACGATGACAGCAGCGTCCAGTTAAAATAGTGGCTGAGTTCTCGCGATGTACCACCTCGAGTCGGAGTACCTAATCATCGAATCAATAAAAAAAAAAAAAAAATAACGCTGATGGAAGAACGATGTTGTTGACCAATCGAAAGAGGTTGGGGGTGGTGGTTGGAAAGGAACGATCCATAAAGAGAACGCGTGTATTATTCACGTGGCTACCGTGGCCTTGGGAAAGGCTGGTCTCGCGATAATGCGCGTTAACGACTTTATCGCGTTATAACTGCTTGCAAGCTCGCCCTCGCGCGCGAGCGAGCGAGCGATGGTGCTGGCGGCCCTGCAAGCAAACGAGGAAGGAATTATCGATCGAAGTCCGAGCGGCCGGAGAGCACCGATGGCGTCCACGATAAATCTTCATAGTTCCTTCTGACACGTTTCACGTGGCCACCGAGCGTTATCTTGGGGGCCGCATGAAATATGTCGGAAGCGCTTTTCTTTCTCCTCGAATATCGCAAGCTCACGCTCGACGTTCGAGAAACGAAACGGTCCTCTCTCTCTCTTTCTTTCTTTTTCTGTCTGTCTTTCTTTCTCTCTCTCTTTGTATGTACATACACCTACGAATGGATAGGTAAAAAAGGAGGGAAAGAAGAAAACATAATACACGTGAGTCCGTCTATCTCGCGAAATGACGGATCGATGATGCATTAGTAACGACTTTATCCCGTCGGACGTTATCGCGAGCCTATCGTCGCCATTTTTTACGCCCTGCGCTCGTTCGTGCATGTTCTTTTTGTACTACTCGGTCGAGGAAAAGGCGCGTAGAGAGCTCGCGGGACCGACTACCGGGGTTCCCTTTGTAACTCCGACATAGCTGCTAATTTACGCGGCAACGATCGAACCTTGTGCCAAAGCGATAAAATTCAGGCAGCTCGTTTGAAGGAGTCTGAGAAAAGTACCCCGTTGATTCCGTATAAGATCCGCGGGGGCCCCGCGTCAAAACGCGCCGACCGTGTCGCGTGAGGTCTCTCCCAATAAAACACAAGCTGGACCCAGCCAAGTCCTATGAGTAACTTTCCACCGCTGGAATTCCATGAGAGAAAGACAGAGAGAGAGAGAGAGAAAGGTATCACAAAGGGACCGCTTCGAGACCGCTACGAACGACTCGGACGACACCATTTTAGTTGTATTATCTTATAGAATTTGCGAGAAATTCACTTTGGGGTCTCGGTGTGGTTTTCTAACTAGATTCGAGGGTCATAAGTAATTTCACTTTTACACGCGTCATTTTGTCTCACGTTGCATCAACTATGGAATTTTTAATGGAATCGTCGAATTTTGTGTTGAACTATGCGCGAGATATCGACCTTCCTACCCGGCATAATTATGCAAAAACACGGTTGGCTCGGGTCCACAAACAGGGGTAGGGGGTAAAGAAAGAGGGCAAGTCTCGAAGATTCGAATCGGGCAAGATCAAAACAGCGCGGACGGGTTGGACAAATTGTTGGATTTATGGATCAGTAGTGAGGAGAGAGGGGTGGAGTTCGGTTGGTAGCTTCTGCTTTTGCTTCTGATTCCCTGCTTGGATTCATCCTGTTATCGTCAAAATCTCCGTAACTTCCGAGAAGGAGAGGAAGGCGAGTGAAGAAAGAAAGAAGAAGTAGAAGAAGGAAGTGGAGGAGGAGAACGACAGGGAATGTAAAACGTCCGTGAGTCTCCACTTCGAGTATAATCCTAATGACAGGAACGAGAAGACGGCTCAGCCGTCCCTTTTTTACGACGTGGACACAATTTGTATTGAGCGAAGGTCGTTTCACTCTTGGCTGAGCCCAGAATTCTCGTACTTACCAAATGATAAATTCAACTTGGTGATTAATTCATTATCGGCCAAGCGAGGACACTCGGGTCCAACACTCGGAGCTAAAAATGGAAGAGAGAAGCTGGCGCTTTGGCGAAAGGGACACATTATACACGGGGCCGAGTCGGAATATGTGGTAGAAGAAATTTTCCACATTCTTGGTAAGGCCCAAAAACGGAGGTCCGAGGTATGGGACAAGGCATAAGAATGCGAGCTTCCATACATTAACGTCCTACGCGCTCTTCTCAGTTTCTGGCAACGTGAGTCATGTCCAGAAAACGACGTCCTGGAAACGGTAGGATCTACGACGATCCCCCCCACCCTCCGTAAACGAAGATGTACGAAAGCAAGACGTACGACGTATCTTTGCCTCTCTACTGGACGGACTTTAGAAAAGACGACGGAGATTCTCGAAGGACCATCGTAGGACCCAATGAAGAGTCGGCACTCTCTTCAACGAAAGAGGAAACTCCGATGAGCCACGGAAAACGACGCCTAGATTCCTATTTGCGATTAGAGACCGCGCGTACGCGCCTTTCCTACGTGACGAGACTTCGAATGCTATTTGCTTCTTTCTACTCTTGCTGGGTGGAAACCCAGATCGTCTTCCCTGTGGCCAGCGAACGTCCTCCATTGACCTTTAACTACTTAGCTGTCGTTCGCATCAGTCGATTCTACATATCCCTAGACACGTTTCGGTCAAGGCTTTTTCGCTAAGTTCAACGATCGATTGGAAAGAAAGCAATGCTGGAGCTTGTAAAAGAAGGACTGTCGGGCCGAACTGGATCGACCCAAATTGCTCCTTTTTCTCATTTGGCAAATACAAGGTGGTCACGTTGGAACAATCGTAATTACAAGCCGGGCCATTGGGACAATGCGATTCTCGGCATGGGGCAGGTGTCTTTTCTTACCTCCCTCCATGTACCGTGTTAGCGATGGCTTCGAATGACTAACGATCCGTTCGAATCGATCAGACTATAATCATTGAAGTCATTAAAATACCCCGTTCGTTTAAAACTACAAAGTTTCTATATCAATATATTTTTGTTTAATTCTTTATGACTTTTACTGTACCAACTAGAATAATTTATAAAAACTAAATTAATTTTTTTTAAGTTATAACAATTTCTTTTTTGTTTTTACTATTGGAATAACATCTATCAAATGTGAGAGAAGTTTAGCAGAAGCTTCCGGTCAGAGTTGGACCGATCGATTTCCGCGCGATCGTTCTTACACGTTGCTACGATCGCGAGACACATCACGCACGTGGTCCGAGAGATGATTCAGCGAATAGTCGAGCAGTCTGAAAGCAAAGGAAGAGAAAGAGAGAGAGAGGAAAGAAGGACCGCAGGTCGGCGGCGCGTAAGTCTTCTAGGGCCTTAAGGGGCCCGTTTCTCGCGCATTGTTTCAGACCCCCGCAGGGCCGTAGCCTCGCGAGTCATTCGGGAGAATTAGTTCGTCCACGGGGGGTTCCTTGTTACGAAGCCCGAACCTCCCCTCCTCCATTCGATTCGTTCGAGATATGACTACGCTTTCCTCCCGCGCAAAGAGGGTCATCGCGACACGTGAGAAACTCTTCTGTCTGTGTGTCGTTGGCCAAATCGAATCTGATGCTTTTTTTTGACATACGATTTTCGACACCTTCCGCATTTCTCGTTTATCTCTTCCAGTGATTTTTTATTCGAGTGGCATAAGTCCGAATGTTCGTTGTATAAAGAAAAGTGGTCATTGAGGTAGGGGACAAATAGGTAGATATATAAAAAAATAAGAGAGAGAGAGAAAGAGAAAGTTTACATTTGGAAGGTTAACATCCAGCTTAAGGAACGCTCACGATCCAAAGTATCCTATATGGAGAGAGAAGCATCGGCTTGTTCGGGTTGTAATTTGAGCGTTTAGCGGTCGTCTCCCGCGGGGTAAGATGAGATTCGACGAATTCAAAGTCATTCTTGTAAGAACAAGAGGAACAAGGTATAAACGATTCTAACAACGTGGTTGCGTAATTCTTGGTTTAGAAGCGGGGATAGACATCACGACGTTTCGAGAATTCTTTAACCTGTTGCTTGCTTTCTTTTTTTTTTCGCTTTAAAGCTATGGTGAAAAAAAAAGGAGAGAAGAAATCGTACGTCGGGTCGTAATGTTTAATTACGAGCGAAAACGGGCGGCACTTGGATAAGGACAAGGCGAGGCGTGAACGACATGGATGGGGCGTTGATTTGACGACACTCCCATCGCGAGGCTGCTCCTTTCTCGAACGAAGAAGAGGAAAGCCGAGACACTCGCATGCATAATGCATCGTGCGCTCGGCCTTCGTGCATCGTTGTTCTTCCGCGACGACGAGATCTTGCGGCGTCGCGACGGCGCGGCGTCGTTTGGAGTTTTGTTTTTTCTTCCTAAAGTTTTCTTCGATAGGTTCTCTCCTTTTCCTGTTTTCTTATAGTCCAATTCTTACATATGGTCGTTTTTTAAAAAAAATGGGATATTTTTCCTAAGTAACTTTGCTTGTAGCGTGGATACCCAAGTAGTGTAGTAAGAAATCCAGTTAGCAGGGAAAGGACATATTCTCGATACCGATGAACTGATCTCTATGGTTAATTAATTAACCCCAATTATCAATAATTGTTCGTCACTAAGACCGCTATCAGATATCTTTCTCCAGTACTCGCTGAACCTGACCCACAACCTGGATAATTCCAATTACCGATCGGTTCCCTGGCGCCTATCTTCTTTACCTGAAAGTCTCCTAGAGTCTGCACCTCTACCTATCTCTTCTTCCAACCGTCCTCTTTCACGAGGCTTGAAGGGAAGAAGGATTTAGCAGAACTAAGTTCAAAGGTAAGGGGCCTCGGTAAAAGCCGGAAAAACGATCTGGAAACGGGCGGGTCGGAAACGCGGACGTCTTTCTACGTTTCTTTATCGATGGAACGCAAAAGCGATCAGAGTAATCGATCGATGTGGTAGCAATGGTGGATGCTGTGCTCACCCACCAGAACATCCCTACCGGCTACTGGCTTCTTCTTCTCTTTCCATGGTAGATACGCCATCTTTTCTTTCTCTCGGGGTCTCTCTCTCTCTCTCTCTTGTCGAAGCTGGACTCGATCTGATATCTCGTAACCGCCTCCATCGGCTATCGCTCTTCTCTCTTCTTCTTCTCTGTTTCACTTCCTTTTCTTTGCTCTCTTTCTCTCTCTCGGGGATAAGCACGATTTCCTTCGCTGTCTCTCTCTCTCTCTCTCTTTATATACTATATCCTACGTGTTTATCCATCTATCTATCCCTGTCTTCGCATTGGCGCGTCCTCGCCTGTTCCACGCTCCGTGAGCTCTCCTCTTGGAGTTATGCCGGGGTCAAGCTCGAGGCAAAGTCACGCGGTTGATCTTTGAGAAGTACCGAGGTTGATTCAGAAATCGTTAGCATTCTATCGAGTCGAAGAGTCCAACATTAACCAAAGGAAATATTTCTCTGCCTTGATTTTTTTTCATTTCTCTGTTTTATCTCAAAAGAGCGTAATTTTTCTCGCGTGGCACGGATAGACGTTGGCAGGAGAGAAGTTATGCGAGGCCAACGCCTCCAAAACCGTGCCTGTAGCTAACCTATGAGGATCGCCTTATGGTACGAACCATGACAGGTCACGTGACAGACGGGGATACCTGTCGCCTTCATGGGGTGGTCCCACGTCAAAGGGAATCCTCTCGGAGCAGTGCTCTCCGGTCTCGAGGAGGGAGGCCCCTCCGACACTAAAATAGACGAGAGATCGACCAACGGGGACTACTCATGCGGAATCGCTAACGAGCCCGGCACGGACACCAGCGCGATGGATGGATGACCTGTTCGTTGCTGGATACCAATTTTTGCCGAGGATTTCAAAATTCCATTTTTTTCTTGGCTTATGGGTTGTTCTCAACTCAGCTTTCGTTTTAATATCAAACGCTTCAGTTTGTTAAGCAGCAGTTTTTTCCAAGTTCACTGAACGGGTCAACCGCGTGCTGGAAATAACAGCACAAATTGTATTTGATTTTGTCCCGACGCGGTAGTACGTTACACGTGTTGGACCGGCACGATACGATCTTCTACGCTTGGTATCGATTTCACAAAAGGTCCTCTCTCCCACCAACCTCTATACTTCTCCTCCTCCGGCCAGCTTCGTCCTTTCCTTCCTGTCGACGACCACCGAATTACTGGTTCCTTTATCGATAACCGATCCGCGTATGTACGTTGTCTCCAGGATCGTAGAAAGGCGTTCGAACGTGCACGGATTTATTGTTAGATATTCCGGAGAACCCGGGGAATAGAATTTGAAGATGGAACACCGAACGAGTTTTGTCAAAGTATCGAAATAATTCTTTTAGAGAGGACATTAGGAAGAGGGATCAGGAAAAGAGTAGAGATAGAGAACGAGAGAGAGAGGATTTGGTTCTCGGGAGGTAGAGCGCGGTCCCGAAGTAAAGGTAGTCCTTGCCGGAACGCATGTCCCCCGCTTGTTCGACCATTTGCTCGCATCCCGTGTGGTCCATCGATGTCCCCATTGTTTCAGCCTGTGGTCGGCCGTATTCAAATTCGCTCGTTTCGAATTGGGTCTCTCCCCTGTTCTTTCTCTCTCTTTCTCATTCTCTCTCACTCGCAGTCTTCCTTTCCGATGTAGAACGAGAGAGGTCTGGGGAGGGTAAGATGTGGTGTCGGTGTCGTTGCCGGTGGTTGTAGTGCGGAGCCTCTGTACTCGGAACCGTATTATCGCGAAGGAAAGAAAGAGAAAGATACAGCGAAGAAGAAAGTGGACGATGGAACGAAGTGTGTAATACTGCTTGTACGGAAAGAGTGTGCGTGAGAGAGGGATAGTGTCTTTGGAACAGGGTACGAGAAACAGAGAGGGAGAGAGAGGGAAAGAGAACCAACGACTGGAATAAAATATTCACAGCCGCGGTCCGAGCGGGGCCTTAATTGCGATCAGACGCGATCTCGGATTCCAACGGCTGGTGGGCCCACAAACCGAAGTTAAGTCCCCTGATCCCTCCTCCTCTCCTTCACCGTCTCCTCGTCATTCGCTTCTTCTTCTTCTTTCACCTCTCCTTCCCCTCTTCTTCTTCCCTCGATTTCTTGTCCTTTCACCTCCTCCTGAATCCCTTCTCCCAAGACTCCTCTCCCCTCGTTGTCCCAACTCCTGTTTATCCTGTTACAATGAGATGTATCGACCTGTTCCTACCGTCTACGAGCCGCGAGCGCGTCCCGAAGGATTATTTAATTAGCCTCGAGAGCTAGATCGAGACAATTTTCAAGACTCTGATTAAACAAAGTGTTCTTACCGATTCTGACCGATGTATCAGCGTATGTAGGTTGAAGAAGCCCATCAGCAAATTTTGTGCACCGAAGAGACTCCGTCAGGCTCGTTGAGCGAAGTCGAGCTTGATGGACGTCGGCCACGTCGAAATCTCTTCCGCATTTCTGCCGTATGCGCCTGAGCGGCCCTGAAGGAGTCCACCAGTGGATCCTGGGAATCTCGCATTTTTTTCTCTCCTTTCCGCTTTCTCTCTATTCGTTTCTCCGCCTCGTTGGCGGATGTGAACGCGACGATAAGACCGGGCACCGACGTACGTGCGTGACTCTCTCTCTTTCTTTCTTTCTCCCTCTCTTCTCGAGCTGCGAGCAACGAGAGAGAACCGCATTGTTCCGCGCGATCTCCCGCGTACGTTCGTACGTACGCAAGACGTATATTACATTGTTCCTTGAGCCAGGAATTCGACGAGAGCCCGTTACGACGACAGCCAGGGCGGAGCCCGAAAATTTTGCTGCTCATCTTTCGATTTATCTTAACGATCCATGACGATTACAACGAAAGCAGAAAAAAACCTTCCTGCCTTCTTTTACGCGAAGCTTCGAATCAGCTCGAAAACTCGAGGCTTAACTCGTTATTAATAGGTCGAGTTATCGGTATACGAGATATTACGTTTTGGGAAAAAGTTTCCGTGCGTTGATCTCGATCACGATTAGGTGCCCATGCTCGTGGTACTCGGCACCTCTTCCTTCGCTCCCGAAGCGCGATCGGCTCGAGAGAGTTATGCTGGACAATTTATTTCAACCGCGGAGACTTTAGACAGAGAGAGAGAGAGAGAGAGAGAAAGAGAGGAGACTAACCAACCAGCAAGATAGTAGTTCAGGAATGTTGGACGTGCTTCGGACATCGCTATTTCGAATCTAGACGGCGTGGAACTCGTAGAATGAGCCGCTGAGAAAGATAACGGTAGTGGTCGTCTTCACGAAATAAATTATCATTGACTCGCGTCATTGCTCAGCACCGTCCACCCGAGCATCACTTGGTTGACGTCATCGGACTAGTGGGATCCTTGAAAGTCGATAATTTGACGTCTTGTCGATGTTTGATGTACCATCGACCGTGGGGTAGGACCAAAATCTTTAACAAAGTCTTTTTCGAACTCCTACTTGTCCGATTAAGCTTGTATTACATTCTTATACCGTTGTTGTTGACAGCAGGCCTCTGATCGTTAGATTACACGCGTTACACTTTCCAAACGCGAGAAAAATTTGAACCGTGTCAAACCGAGGAGATAAATATCGCGAATTACGAGAAAATGTTGAAATAGGAATCTGGAAATAGTAGGATACCAATTTCCATACCCTAATAAGTAACACGAGACTTGAAAAAAAAGTATGTTCAAGGGAACGTGTCACGTCAGTGAAATTTGGAGAAAGCCTTCGTGTTTCGACGAAATCGTCCGTAGGTTCTCCATGATGTTCATGGACCAGCCGGTGCGCATTGCTATGCGCCTCGTACGACCAAACCGAGGAGGTCGTACCTGTCTTCGCAAGGTTACGGCATAAAGCATCCCCCTCTGAGAGAGAAGCGCGCGCGAGTCCTCTTTCTCTCCTTCTTTTCTCTTCTTTTTCGAGCTTCACGAGCGGCGTCGCTAGAGAAGTGCTGCACCAAGTAATTGGAATTCTACGCTGGTTGTCTTTAGAAAGTGTTGCGTTTTGAGAAGATCTTGATGCGGATACGACGATCTCGCTTGTCCCCTCGCTGGTTTCTGGTCGTTCCTCCAAACGAAGCCACGAGTTCGTTTTTTTTTAGAAATTCACGACATACGTCTCATCTTGGTGATGAAACTAATGCAGTTAGCCAGGATAGTTGAGTAATAGAATATCAAAATGTGAGATTATCAATTTAATACACGTAACCTCGACTCGTTTCTTTCAAACTGACTGGCCTCCATTGAGTATTTTCCCTTGATGATCGAAAGATGATTACCAGGTTCTTCCGGGTCTCATCCTTAGTAAGATTTTTTCACGAATTCTACCATCCGTGTGACTTTAAAAGGCATGCAGTTCTATGCTTACTGGGAAAACTCTCAGAGCATGCATTACGATCGGTGTTTCGTTGTTTCACCGTTTACAATACCCACCGTTGAGTAATCCTCGAACTCGCGCTGATTTTTATATGTAAATACACCTTTATTTTTTCTTTATAATTCGTGAAAACATGTAGAAAAGTAAAGAGAGAATGCATCGAGAGGGGTGGCGACGGGAGAAGCGGGGTGGGAAGAGAAGGAGATATGCGTGACGAGTGGATGCGTCGAGGCGTCGGACGCACCACGGAGGGGCCACGATAAAAATCTCCTTACTCTCGCGGTGTGACCAGAATTACATTATTTTCACTGTGAAATAATGCACGCGAGGTCCTGGGAGAGTGTCATCTAGGGCCCGCTATACATTTCAATGAGGCTTGGCCAATTACACCGTAGATTTACGTAACGATCTTTCGGGACCCGTTTTGCCTTTATAACGGCATGAAAACGAGCCATGATTATTCGACTCTTTCACCGCTTTAATATATCTTCGGGACGATCGTCTGGATTTCAATTAGGATGCCTCATAGGAAGTTATCGATCAGGTTCTTGCACCGAATACGATCGTTTATGGCGAATACTTACGAGTAAATGATGATAATGTATGTAAACTATGAGCCATTGAATTTGTTACCTCGGATAAAGCTTAAATAGAAGAATATCTGAAAAGCGGTCGACGATGTTGGAAGAAGATGTTGTAGAGATCGAACAGCAGACGGAAATGAGTTACTAGTCTAATTAATTTGCAGGCTGTGTGTATTCAACGTGAGCTTATCATTCGCGATGTTGATCGTAGGATACTCTAGTCGTAGGTGTAGGTCGACTGTAAACATGCTCATCGTATTGTCTAGGTATCCAGCAAGTAGATATATCATTATTAGGTATGCGCTACGTACCCGCGCATTATGACGTGCGTCTAAACTTCGCGAAGATCTAATTATCGTGCACGGTGCTAGCGTGTCGGCTTCCGTTCATCGAATCGATACTGAAAAAACAGTGCACGTATAAATTTCAATTCGTGACAGATCCCCGCGCGATACTCCACGCTTACCACGAAGCTCGAAAGCCAGCCTGACTTTTTTTTTTCTCCTCCCGTTCATTCTCCATCTCTCTCTCTTTCTGTTTATGTTTTTCTCTCGATTTTTTTCATTAAAAACGCTAGCGCTTTTATACCACGAGCCACTTATCTAGATTTCAGGCGGATCGAAATCGGGAAGCCAGCCCGACGACTGCATCTCCCGTGTCATTACGTACCCCGGCATCGCATTATAAACTACGCTAGGCTAATAATACGGAGTGGCATTCGTGACGCCGTTAGAATAAAGAATAAAAAAAAATTGGAAGTCTGGGAAAAGGTAGTAGGTCGATTAAAGCGATTTTTCACGATCGAATATATCCGGAATTGATGGAACAAAGAAATAAAACATTCCGTGTTATTTTCCATCGGACATTGATCAGCCTTACCATCTGGTATCTAAAGTAATTTCGTGAATAAACAATTCCTTCGATCTACTGGGATCGTTCTGACGGACATTCGAACTTTCGAGCGTTAACGAACCTTCTCTCTCTCTCTTTCTTATCAGGATTCTCGATCGTTTTATACTCCGCGAACACAGAAGGGAGAGAGTTCATATGCTACGCGTGGCCCTATAAAATGAAATAAAGTATGAGGTTCGTACTGTCGTGAGTGTCATGAGAGAGAAAGAGAGAGAAAAGGCGGGGGTGGTAGCACGCTACTGAATAAAAAAATAGGCCCATTAATTCATCGGCTTATGTCTCGCGGTCACACGTTCACGCAGCGGCGTCACGCGAGCCGATGCCGAGTAGTCGCGTGTTTGCGGTATTTCGCCTTCGTAAAAACGGAAGAAAAACGATGAAAAAGTAAAAAAGATGATAAAAAAGAATTTCAAAACGCTACTGTCCGACGCGCACTCGGCCGTGTCCGCTTGGGAGATCCGCCGGATAAATTATAACGTAACGTTCAGTGCCGACGGCCGGTATTATTATTATTATTATTATTATTTCGCCTGTTTTTTTTATTTTTTATTCGTAGGTTCCTTTTATCGGCTTCCGCGCGCTCGCGTCCTCTAATTAATTTCAAATTTAATGAAAATACGTGTACGAGCTCCGAGTGTATCTCAAAGTTTCTTCTCTTCTTCCTACGAAAAGCTCGCGGCAGGCATATTTATTATATATCAGGCAATTAGTTTTAATTGCTATCAATGTGTCAGTCCTAGCAATAATCTCGCGTAACATCGGGAATTTTAAAGAGACGCCTTTAACTATTCGAGAGATAGAAACCTGTTTCTCTTTTGCGATACGCTCTCTCTCTCTTTCTCACACACAAGTATCCTCTTGTAACGAGAGAAAATAAGAAAGAGAGAGAGCCCATGCTTCCTACGAGTCGTCTACCAAAGAGACAGTACGCGATCGGTAAAGCATACATTAGTGAATTAATTAGAGAGACAAGCGATTTTAATTAGCGCGACAATCGGAGCTATGACACGTTCAATTATCGTTAATGATAGTGCCGGGCAAGGTATCGTGCGAATATCACGATGTATCTCGAAAGGCTTCCACAGTTTTCTCACCAAAATCGAAATCTCGACTCGTCCAGTATTAACCCTGGTCCAAAACCCGTGTACATCATGCGAGAACACGTGTTCCTTTCAAGCAAAATTTCCAAGAGTTTCGAGATAGGTTGTCGACTATTCGGACCGTACGATTTACTTGTAGATAAACTAGAATTAAATAATATTTGACGTTCGTTCTATCCATTTTCACGGGTGTGAACGGACAACATCGTATACGGATAGTTTAACATACGTCGTTAATGGACAGTGTTCGAACAGGATACACGTGGGTTTGGACTGGTCTCGAAGTATTCACATTTTTTTTTCTTGTCTCCCTTTTCTTTCTATCTTTCTCCTCTCTTGGTGTTAGAAAATGCCACCCACGTGGGCGTCGCGGCGACAGCGATTCACGGAGAGATTCGAAGGAGTTATCAGGCGATAGACTGAAGGATCGTCGTCGCGAAGTGACATAATGCACGCGCACCGATGCATACTGATTCACTTGGCGTAGAGAGTACCTACCCGCGGCATTTTCGAATAGAGCCTTCTATCTTTCTCTCTCTTTCTACCTCATTTGACTACACACGCATGTAACGCAGCTGCTAGAGAGCCGCTCGAGCTGCGGATGCGAGCCGTACTACGTGCTTCGTTTCGGCTATGCTCGCTTGCGCGCACTCACTCAAGACCACCGTTTGATGTTCCCGTGAATAATGTTCCGAGTTTTCACATAAATCCTGAAACTTTCTTGAAAGCGCTATATACACCGCGGGTGAGCGACGGAGCCCGCGTAGGAGACGATTTCCTTGGAATTATGTTAATTGCCTTCTCCGAAATATGTGCTACGGCGTTGGCCCAATGACGTTGACTACGACCGTGGTCACAATTTTTTTTAAATGTTTTCTATGATAAATAAGAAAAAAGAGTCACCCAACCTGTTCGAACAAATTTGACTGTTTTTACCAAATCGAAACGAAGTTGCAACTAAAAGAAAGTACAAAGTTGACTAAGTAAGACGTCGATTGTTTTCTATTTTAACGAAATGGCTGATCATTTCCAAGTCGTTTCGAGGTATAGATCGAATCCTCTTAGTATTTTATGATGACATCGAAGCGGTAAATCGTTGTCGCTCGTTTTGGCGCGCAAATGGATGGAGTCCTGGCTGTTAAAAATCGCGCGATCGAGCGCTGTCTCAAGACCGCAGCAGCAGCAGGTGATCGGCAGGGTCCAAGGCGCGTTCGCCTTCTCGGCACGAAGGTGCGAAGACGTTACTCAAAATGTACAGCCGTCGATCGCTGGCATCCTACGGAACTGCCGTCCCTGAATTAACAAGTACTCGATGTGCGCTCGTATATCACCACGAGGTGTCAACCGATTCAGAGAATCGTTTCCCCCGATATCTTGAAAGCCATTCACGAAGAGCAAAAGAGTGTGTGTGAGAGAGATGGAGACCCGTCGCACGTCGTCTATCCTCACCACGATTAACATTTCAAACGTACGGATACTCCGGGACGGAATGCTTCGAGGTTTGCTCGCAAAAAGCGACTATACCTACCTACCTATATGTAGTTACATCCGAATTTAAAAAGAGACGAAGGGCTGTGCCTCTTTTTTCGAAGTGTAGTATCCCAATGACGTAATCGATGGTTACGTCCGAGATTTTTCGAAGGAACGACTCAATCTCGGCGCGTATGATTCGTCGATTCACCTTACCATATACCTGTTTGCTTTTCGAACGAAGGCGCAATTAGCATTAATTATCTCCACGGTTCCACGAGAAATCAGATAAAGCGTTTACTTAATTAAAATCGAGCGAGCGTTAGTGCTCGAAAGTACGCTCGGTGAAATTATGCTGTTCGATCGTTGCTCATGATAATACTCGAAATACAAATCGATTCTAATTTAATCGTTTACTATCGGCAAAAGAAGAAACTTTCGTTTCTTATTGCCATAGCAACGAGGAAGAGATGTTCCCGCCAAATTTCTTAACCTCGTCTATTCTGGGTAGTCATCGAATCAAATTGATCAAATTGTTATCGTTAAAAATGAAATTCCAGAAAGGTATCGAAGTGTGAACGGGTCACGTAGAAAGTAAAAATGTTCTTCTTAATGGAGGAGGATTCGAATGATCGAAAAAGCGTGCACGCGCGCGCTCCGCGTGTGTGCGAGAAGAAAGAAAGAAGGAAAGAAAGAAGAAGGTTCGACGAGGTGACGAGCGAGAGAGGAGGACTCGCCGCGAGTCGCGAGGCTACTCGAGGCGACTCGAAGGAGGAGGCGCTCCTCGACACGCGATGTAGCGTGTTTAAGGCGCGGACTGCTCCGATTGGTCGCTCGCTCTTCGGGGCGTCCATGGGAGCGTTCCTCCGATTGGTCGCTCGACTACCTAACGAGGCCTCATAGCCGCGGACGAAATAATAAACCGCCACCGCCGCCACCACGCGAACCCTTCTTCTCCTTTGCTTACTTTTATTTTCTATCTTTTCCTTCCTTCCTATCTTTCTCTGTCTCCTCCTCCCTCCCTCCCTCCACCTTCTCTCGCGCTCGTGATGCATTGCCTATTGCTCGTTTCGAGTCTTCTCTTCCTCTTTACGTTCTGCGAAAAAGCGTGATTCCAGATTTTTTTTTCGAAATTCCTAGCTTTCCCGCCAATTGCTCTACCTTTGGCGGGAATCGACGATTTGAAATACACCGGTTATGGATTTGAGAAGATCTTTGAGGATATTTTCTTACATCGAAGTAGGTATCTACTTTCCTGGAAAATAGTAGCATAGCCTTCTCAAAATGCAAGAATCGTAATCGATGGCCAAGTTGAATGCCGGTCTCGTTTCAGGGCAAGATTCCAAATGAGTTTCCCCTGGGCATCCACTTATGTTTCAAACTAGTTTCTATCTCTTGTTCATCGCGTGCTCGCCTTAATAGCTACGAAGGCGCATGCGGAAATCGCGTTGAAAAGTTTTGCATGAGAAAAAGGGCGCCCACGGTAGCGGCTAGTAGTTATAAAAGTTTTAACGCGGTTCGCCATCGATTCGACGGAACATATATGATTCCTTAACCAGTATCATATACCTTACCGTGATATATGTAATCTAAAAATAAACAAAGTAGGTATTATCTGTCTACTCGCTAAAGAGATTTACGATGTGGTGCAATTAATTATCTGCCTGCCTACATTTGCGAAAAGTTCTGCGATCCTAAAAGTGTCGCCGAGAAAAAAAAGGCAAATTCGTGATCGTAACGTTTTGGGTCGATATCAATTTGGGCAGGTTCTATCTCTTCTCTCGCTTGTTACTCCTACCTCACCGCTCTTTTTCTACAGCCGAGATCGTGTAAGATCCTCTTGAAGAGCCGCTCGATTGTAAACAAGGGCTAATCAGCTTGACGCGAGTCGTTAAGATTAGGAAAGGACAAGCCAGCGGGATTCAGTATGCAGCGTGGATCACATTTTCTTTTTAAGGATGGGACGTTCTTCCGAGAACGGGAAGGATCGCTGGCGCGCGCGTTCGCGCGTCTCCTATGGCTTTTTGAAAAAGAGAGAATCTTCGTCTCTTTCTCTCGTCGAAATAAAAGCGCACGCTCGTGGAATTTCCGTGAACCTAGCCTCTCCGCTTTTTTAGCGCTTCGGTCTCTTTCTTTCTCTCTCTCTCTCTATCCAAGAGAAGACCGGTCAGGGAATTATAATCCATTCGGTGAATCCTTTAGGATCTTAGCAGGAGTCTGCAAAAATTTCATCGTTATGCATTCTTCTTGAAATTATAATTTGCTGGGGCATCTCATTGCTTATAACAGGTATTACAATTTATCGACATATGTATTTTTATATCGAACGTTTGGAATAGTTTCTCTTTCGTTTCTCATCTCATTATTTCTCTGTTTTATTATTCACTCGCCAAGAGCTTTGACCACAAACTTCAAGTTGTTTCCAAACGTTAGCACTAGCAGTAGTGCGTACCAAAGTCGAAAATGAAAAATCGTCGAGTTAATGGGCAATATAATAATTAGCCGTTTGACCCACGCCCTCGAAAAAGTGGAAGAAGAGTAGAAAGAAAAGGACGAAAGTTAGTGCGTAGGGTAGAAGAAGAGAAAAGGGTCGTCGTCTCTCTCACCTTAGCCTACTTCGAAGACTGGACCTCACTTAGCAGCGATTTGATGCATTTAAAGCGGACCCACCTGGTGCGCTCGCTTCATTTTTCCCGAACTCCATTAGCCGCCCGTACAATTATCTCTCGCCCTCTCCTCCTCCTTCTCTCTTTCACCGGCCCATTGTTCGCTATAGCCGTGAGCCGAGGGGTTTATCCGTAGATGAGTACGATGACGAGAGAAATGCAAATACGGGGAGGAATTTCACGCGCGACCTCGACCTCTTCTCTCCCTCTCTCTTTCTTTAGAAAAAAACGAGAGCAAGGCAAGTGATCATTAACCCTTAACACGTAAAACCCAGTCACTTTAGCTTCCAATACAAACGACGTTTCGTATCGTCGTCTTCATTCAATTTTCTAGCTAACGCTAACTTATCACACAGCTTTATTGTCTGAACATTCTCAATTTAAGACTAGAGGGTTAATTTTAAAGCAATCATTCTCTTCTCTGCTTTTCCTGGACAATGATATCGAATGAGTAACGCAACAGAGAAAAGGAAAGAAAAAAGGGAGATCGGATCGACGCGTCTTCGGTGCGGCGTGCATTAGCATAAATCTAATATGGCACACAGGGAAGGGGTACAATGCGTTATTAGGGAAGCCCAAGGAATGGGCCACCGACTCGATCGAGATCACGCGGTACGATACGTCACAATACGCGCGCGTATGCTCTACTTAACATAATATAATTGACCGCGTGCGATTCAATGGATTTTGCATAATAAATAAAATCCGTCTCCCGTTCAGAATTTCTTTCTTTTCTTCTCCCTTCGTCTATACAGGGATTAGCTTTGAGCCACCATCGATAAAGACCTTTAGAAACAATCACAGATATACCTACCGACAATAAAGAGGTCAACTAGACGAGAGAAAAAAATAGAGAAGAAGAGGGACGTGTCTCGAAGTCGAGGCAAAAGGAGTCTCGACGCGTTTCCGTAAGAGGGAACGGAAAGAGAATGACGTCGGGAATGATAATGAGAAAAAGATCGTCGAGGCGTGATAATCGTCTCCTGTGCACTGCGAAGAAGAGGAAAAGCCGGACACAGGTTCGTCCTACGTTTTTTAAAGCTTCCAACAGAGACCCCCCGTTGCGTTTAACGGAACCCGACTCCGCGTAACAGGGTAGATCCCTACTCTCCCTCTGTCTTCTCTTCTGTTTTATATATTTTTATAGACTCTATTCAGAAAAATCGTATCATCGATGATCAAACGTAGGTGATTTCTGCCCGTTCTTCTTCTTCGCTAAAAAGACGAAAAGAAATGATCGAAGAAAATAAGTGGACGTGTCGATCCAAGATCGGCATGACAGTGAACGTGTTAACAGGAGTCCTCCTGATACCAGCCGAAAATCTTGTGGTCGTTCGATCGAAAGAAAAGAAATAAAAGGAAACAAGGTAGATAGTGGAGGGGGTGGGAGGAGTGGATACGTCGACTGTGATGGCGTAGAACGAAGAAGAAAGAAAGAAGAGGAAGAGGTATAGGGGTGCACAGGGGGTAGAGGTAGAAATGTGGCCCAGTATAGCCGTGTCCTTAATTGACAGGCCGTGGTCCCGTGTCCTTCGGTTCTGTGGCAGGACCTCGTTAGCGCGGGGCTTCGCGGAGCGGAAGGAAAGAAGAGAGAAGGAGAGAGAAACGGGTAGGATGGCAGTTAGAATGGCATCCGTAGCGTCCGCAGGATCTACCGAGCCGAACGGAGAGACGTCTCTAAATTAGTCGGGACACATTATCCTCGATAACGCGTAGCTACCACCGGACGAGCCTTTGGATCGAGAAATCGATCGTCCTCGGAATCTAACCTACGCGTGCAACTAATCGTCCCCCGTGGCTTGGATACTTCTTGCTAAAGTCGTGACTCTGTGGGTATATCGTTTCATGGGGATCACAGTTTGTTCTATACGATAAAAGAAAATTGATTTGCTTGGAACACTAAAAAAATTAAGTACACTTAACGCATCATGTTGGATCGTTCAAACTAAATCAGTTCAGGCGAACGTGCTTGAACGGTTAGAATAAAACTTTAATTATCCTCTACATGAGATCGGTATAATTAAGTATGCACTTGCTGTTCGTCTACTGTAATCGAGATAGATTAACGCTGAGGAAGAGAGAGAAGGAGGGAAGATAATTCTCTCTCTCTCTCTCTCTCTCTCGTCTAATTGATTTTCCCCTAGCAATTTCATTATCGATTCGTCGCTTCTCGGCGTGACTCCGATTCGAAATCCATTTATCGGTAAGAACTCGGAGAGAAGGAATTAGCGTTCCGGGAGCCACCTCTTCTATCGGGTAACAGCGATCTAAGCATCGATTAGGCACGTAAAGAGTCTTATCCTCTTGGTTTCACCGTTTTCTCGCGAAGACTCTTGGTTATATTCGTTGCTCGTGTACCTAGTCTTATCGGTTAGCAGGCATTGAAAAATGGCATAGTTGGACGGCTTAAACAAGCGAATTATATTTAGATAGAGGAAGAAGTACCAACGCTTCATCGCAGGTGGAACGAAGTAATTACCAGCGAGATAGGTAATCAGGGGCCCCTTGGAGCGTTAAATGCGAGCGAATGACCGCGAAAGTAATCTTCAAGTTGCTGTCTCGGCGAGGTATCATAGACACATCCTGAATACCTCGTAGGATGACGAATGTACGTGCTTGTATAACGCGAAACTTGCGGGCAATGCGACGGATGGAACGCGGACGTTTCTTTGAAATACGTTCCTTTGAATCGAAAGGATACTTAACCAAGAACGTTGGTTCATTATGCGTGTAGTGCTATACCTGGTACTCTTTACGATGCTTACGGGATTTTTGGGATATTTGTGGTAGTGCTATTATTTTAGTTTCGGTGTGCGTAACAAGAAAGACTAACGCGTTTCCCTTTTTTCTGTGTCTTGCGATCCTATGCGTTGGATTGTTTTCACGCTACGTTGAGGCAGTCGTTCATTTCCTACAGGATATATATGCGTTCTTATGCATCGAGCATTTTGGAATACCTTGCGCATAGCGAGCGTTGTTGCATTTCTTCTGGCCATCCTTTAGCGCCCCAATTATCCTTCTAGCACCGAAGAAACACCTGCTTCCTTTAAAGGTCGCTGACACTTCGCGGTGATCCGTATTACGAACAGGAGCCTTTATTAATTAAAAATCACTTTTGTGGAATATAGAATAAATATCTACTAGTTGAGTTTTTTTAATCTTTTAGTATATTGGGTTTAGTTTTTTTTCTCCATTTGTAGACGACTGATTCATGTCCCATGTCTTTCAAAAGGGTTTTGGGACGGCGCCCAAACTTTTCTCGAGCTCCTCCCGGTAGCTCGAGTGCTTTTCGAACGGAGTGCGTCGCTTAATATATTATAATTTGTCTCGAAGACATTGGTGTTTTTCGGATCTCCCGTGGCTAGGGAGTAACCGCCCTCCGTTTCGGTTCCCTTTCTGTTCCCACGCGTATCCTTTCGAAGGCGTCATTATTTTTACCTATCCGTGATTCTTTAAATTTGTGCTATCGTGTATATTTTGTGCGTTTTTTCTATTCAATAGGAAAACAGCATCTCGTAACGTTTTATGTCATTGATTTACCTATTCACGTTTATTTATTAAACTCGTGTTATTCTCTATTTTATATACCTTGTAATAATACAGAAACATTATCGATTGCTGCGACATTAAATCGTAACGTAGGATTCTATGTCCTCTTGGATAAGACAGAAAAAGATGAAATTTACTTCCCGGGCTTCGCAGTGTAACGAACGAAAAAAGGGTCGGTTTCTTGGTTACCTGACGAAAGAATTCGCGTCGTGTTTTTGGGAAAAACGTCAAGAAGATTTAGTTCGAGCGGGCACGAAAGGACCCGTAGGACTTTTCGACGTTAACACGCTCTCCTTTTTCCCTCCATCTTTCCAAACCTCCACCTCGTCCCCGTGGCCATCGAGAATGATTTGTGAATTGTTCTGCACGGACGAGCTTGACGTTTCTAATTAATACCTGTGCGTGGTGACGTGACGCGATTTCGTGCGACGTTCGACCAAAGGAGTTTCACAGATTTTCACGTTTACAAGTTGAAACGATATACAATCGAATAAAATATCATAGCTCGGAGAAAAGAATCATCGGGGATCCTTAAAAACTCACGGAGGGGTCGTGAGAAACGTCCTTCCACGCATCCTTCCTTCTTTTTTTTCTCTTGAAGTCGTATACAGGTGGAGAAGAGACGTCACCTTTTCATTGTTTTAAGGAATTTCTAACGGGAGACTCGTTGGTCCCAGGTAGACGACTTTTACGAGCGTCCCCGACGCCCCTCGTAATTTCAAAGCCAACTCGGAGGTCCTCGTTAAATGTTTAATTCATTTCTCTTTCTCTTCGAGGTACTATGTCTTTCTTCTTTTCTTTTCCTTTAAATCTCACGACAACAGAGAGGAGAGACAGATCAGAAATATTTCAATGACAAAAATATTGCCTCCCCCACAAAGAATCGACTGCCAAGTGCCAATTCTACAAAACCATCGATCATATATACACATAGGACACATTATAAAATTTTGGTAAGAGAAGTCCAAGTTATTCTCCGTTTCCGCGAGCGTAAAAGTTCAGTAGGTCGACTCGAAGAGACAAACATAGATCAGAAGCCCCGGAGCGTACGATGGTCGACCGATAGAGAAGCTGCAACGGCGCTGTTCGCATATTGTTCTTGACCGGGAGGGGCGAACGAGTAGTAGGCGCAGAGGCGAGTGAGATGGAGCGAGCGAGAAGGTAGAGGCAGAGAAAGGGTGACCGGCTAGGACTGAAACGAATGATAATGCGGAGGATATCGTATTAAAATCTGGCGTTACCTAGGCCCCGGCGCAACGAGTCCTGGGCGCCAAAATAGATGGACCTCGTTACAAATGGAATGGAGTTTATAATCAGTATCTCTCCGGTGGCATCTGTGTGCCCCGCGTTGTCGAGTAGGGTACCCAGAAGGAAGGAGAGTGAGAGAAGAAGAAGAAGGTGGAGGAGAAGAGGGAGGGTAAAAGATCCGTGCGCTTGTTGCTGCTTCGACTCTTCTGGTCCTCGCTTCTCCGTACTCGTTTATATCTCTCTAACCGGTGCCTTTTCTCTCTCTTTCTGTCTCTCTGCTTGCTCTCCCGTGTTTCTCTCACCGCTCGTTGCTCGCTGCTGCCACCTGCATGCGAGAAACAAGTCCAACAATAAGATTGTAATGGTCTCCGGGACTGCGCCGTATTTATCATTGCCCATTGTTTAGCAGCGTCAGGTTGCACTTTTTTAAATTGAATTCTTGCGTCTTCCCCGTCTCACGCAGATATCCTCCTGCCTGGATCGCCAACTCCCTCTTGTGCTCTCTTTCTCTCTCTTTCTTCGTCGATCGCGAGCAGCCTGTCGGAGTCCTCTCGGTGCACTTTGCGGCTCCTCGCGAGGAGGTATATCGTTCTTCCGGATCTTAAATTCACGGAGAAACCTTCTACGAGGTATGTTTACGTGGGAGAGGAACGAGCCAAAATCGGTAGCAAAAAGAAACGAGTGGAATGAGAGACGGACAGCCCAAACGGATAGCCAAGATCGCAATAAGGAGAAAAAATTGAATTAAACAAAGAAAGCAAACATCACTTGGACTAATAATTCAGGTAACTGGCTTGACGAACGAGTGAGAAGGTGAGAATTGAATCACAGAGGGAATGGTAGTGCATAGAAAGCAAGAGAAAAAAATTGATGTGTTGGTAAGTGTTGAAGAAGCACGTGCACGCGAGAGAGAAAGACGTAAAGACGACATGGAAGAAAGGTGCGTCCTTCGGTGTATCCTTCGGTGCATCCTTTGGTGTATCCTGCACGCGCATATTTGCATGCCGTCTGTGCAAAGTAAGTCCGAAGGGGGCGTGGGGATCCTCTCCATTGGTTCACCATCCGAGTAATGGTCGCTTGCATTAGCTACTCCACGGAGCTCCGCGAGCCGTCGTAGGCAAAGCAGACTCCGATAATTCCTCCTCTTTCTTCTTCATCTCCTCCTCCTACTTTTCTTCTTCTCCCTCTCTTTCTTCTTTCGTATTTCTTTATATGAACTAAATATTGGGTAAAGTTGAGCTGGAAGAAAATATCATCATTTGATCAGACTTTCATCGGAATGAATTTTTCAAATTAAATTATTCGTTAGGCAAAGAAAGTAATTTCGGTTTTCACAAATAGATAGTCTTATATTTGTTTTTATTATAATTTCTATGGTTTGGAAATTTATATTTTTATATAATTTATATACCTATAAAAAATTGAGTTTTATTTCACACTACAAAATCGAAATTACTTTCTTGCCAACCCAATAGAATTTTGTAGATAATTTTTAATTCTAAAAATATTGTATCGAAACTCAAAAGAGACAGGAAGAAGAAGCCGCGAGGCAACGCACTCGAAAGATTCTAGAGTTCACGGAGGAGGCACCAGGTGAAAGACGGCTTTCCGCGTGGACTGAAGCGTGACAGTGCGCGTCCAGCAGTCCAGTAGAGAGAGAGAGAGAGATAACGATCCCCACGATCTGGATCACAAAACGCATCCACGGCGTCGTGAATATAGGCTCGCAGGCATGCAGGCGCGCACGCACGCGACGCGACGCGTAGCTCGTAAGAAAGAGCGAGATAGATAGCAACGAAAGATTTCGATCTAGCCCTGAACGAGGTCGGCATATGGGACGGCTCGCTCGCTACTTCGTTCGTGGGACCAAGCGAGTCATTTGGCCGATTACTAATTAGCGAGTTTGCGCGAGCGTGAACCCAATTTCTCTGTTCTGTATCCATGGAATGTGAAGACCGGACGCGACGGCCAGCCCTCGATGATAATGCGAGACACATCAGACCCGTATGCGTCCCGAATAATGGGGGACATTTCACTGTCCCTCGCGGAACTGTTGTCTCTGCACAGTGATAGTTACAACGTAGGAAGATCGCAAACCCTTATGGGACACTTAGGACCATATGCAGAGGCCTAATGAGAGGAAAGATGGTTGACGTGCGAGAATTAATGGTTGACGCGTAAGTGCTCCTCAAGAAGCTCATAAATTACTCGCGATTGTGGATCCTTCTGAATCGGTGTCTAAGTAGGAATACTTTCGAGTATGGTAAACGATAGGTTGCACCGAACCTTGCTTCAAGAAACCTCGAAACGATGTCCTATCAAAGCAAAAAGTGATTTGGAAAGATAGAGAGATTAGCCAATCGAAGTTGACGAGGCGCGAAACACCAGGCATACCACGCACGACAAATGTTCCTCCACTTGTCTTGGAAGACAAAAGGTGCTAACTCAAGAAGCCACCGAGCGAAGAGTGTGTATGTGAGAGAGAAAGAGAAACCATTCGGTGCCTTCGTCGTATATTTTCTTCCAGTTGGGCCCATGGCGGATCGCAAAGGGTCCGTTACTGCACGCGGTATTTGCGGAATGAACGCATCCAAGGATCCCTTCTCTCCTCTTGGACAAACACCCGCGTAAAAAAGTAATCATTCTTACCTACGCGTACTTCACCCATACATTTCACACCAGACTTCACGAAAGATAGATGCAACCAATGAAAATCGTCAACGTTTTCAAAATTATTATCAAATCCGTGCTAATCCTCGATCTGTGTTTCTCTTCATCTTTCTTTCTCAAGTGGCTACATCTATAAAGAGATATTCGAGAAACGATAAAGCCAGATGTTAATTTAGATAGAATGCTCCTCCGCGTCTGAAATCTGACGTACTAAGCGTTGATGAGCCGATTTATCTTGATTTTACACCCCACGTTTATGATCTTCTCCGAGATATAGTAGCGGCGCTAACAAGCGGGGACATGTAAAGGGTTACCTTATCCTTCGTTTTTAAACGCGCAAAGGGCATCGTTTTGCACTTTATTAAATATTCTATATACACATGGGCTAACCAAGGGTACTAAACACCTAATATACGGGAGGAGTCGAAAATCGACGGAATAAAGTCAGAAACTCGTTCAGATTCTCTCACTGTTAACACATTCGTTCAGAAATAGTAAATAACGCGACCGAGCGATTTTCCGTAGGGTCATTAATCTCGACGGATTCGCGAGCACGATAATACAAAGACGACAACGACGACGTTCTCGAAATGGGCGTACCGTCTTAATTTTCAACGGTCCTTAACATCGACGGTTTCGAGTCTTGGAATTAGTTAGATTCGTCCGAGCGATATCGTTTCGCGGGGCACTTTAACGTATCCGATATGTGTATCGCGCAGGTTGCATTCGCGCTGCTGTCTCAATTAATTCTGCATTTAAATTAGGGCAGACGCTTTGCGAGAACGAGTCGCTAGCTGCGTGCACGTTCTCATATATATGCGTGTACACGCACAGGCGCGCGTCAGGGGATTCTAAAGAAGGGCAGAGAAGAAATTCTTGAAGAAACAATTAATTTCGTTCGAAAATGATTTGGAATCTGAAAAATGTATTCTTGAAATATCTTTATGCTAGAAAATTTCCAAATTCATACCGAAATGGTGTAAAAAGAAGGAGGGAAAGAGATTTTGAACGGGAGAAGGAAGTTGAACGGTCCGGTCGAAAAAGTGCCGCGAGTGTAGTCCGGTGAAGAGGCAACGAGCAGGAACGAGTGGAAGCACGGAAAGAGAGAAAGGGAGAGAGAGAGAGAACGGCGGCTCGCGGTCGCGCGCGCGGGCTTCTCAACCGAACTTAGCATCTGCTCTCTGGGCCTCGTAATATGCGTGCTCGATATCGCTCTCGGAGATCTGAGATGCGTGTCCGCGATATCACGCACTCGTGCACGCGTCTCCTCAGCCCCCCTCTTCTCAACCCTCACCACCCTCCTCTCTCTCCCTGTCTCTTTTTTCGATAGACGAAGAGGGTCAGAAAAATTCGCACGTTCGTAGAAAATCATGAAAATATCGAGTTCTATTTTTGAATCCAATTCGAACTTAGATACGAAGGAAAATAAGGAATTTTGGTTCTTTGGATACAGTACCAACGTAAATCACGAGACATTCTTGGTGAGAGAGAAAAGAGGAAGAAGGGGGAGGGAGGTAAAGGTGAGGGGCCCGTGTGCGTTAATTAGTAACGGTCTTAGCCGAAGAGGCCCGCTGGTCCCGTCGGTAAACTCGGCAGGTTACACACCCCTCCGGCCTACTTCCGCCGCGAATACATTACCAGGGTGGCTGTTTTTTGTCGCGACGTTTCATTAAGGAACACGCGGCACATCGTGCTCGTATACTCTACTTCTCTCTTTTTCCTCCCTCCTCTTTCCTCCTTTCTGATCATCTTGTCCTACCCAACGGACGATCGAGGAAGAATCAGAATCGTAAAACATTTATTGCAGTGAAAGAATATTGGAAGATTTGCCCGAGAGCTAATTAATTCTGATCGTTGCTTTTAATTTTGAATCGTGTCCCTGCAAATGTAACACCGGATCGAAATTACTCCGTATTTAATGATAGGTAAGGGAAGATCGGTACAACGAATCGACGAGGTCGGAATCTTTGCTCGAAGCAAAAAGAGACGACAGGGAGAAGGGGGTGAGAAGAAGAATACGGGCGGGGGTGCGCTGGTTTGTAGAACGCGCACAGCCCAAGAAGAAGAGCCGTAGGTAGGTACCATTATGCAAATCCGTAGTCAATACCTAATACAAGATAATCACAATGATTATACCTTCTTCCCTCCTCGTACGCGTTCGCGCGTCTCCGCCTTCGTTTTGTCGGGTTTATCCTTTTCAACCCTTCTCTCTCCCTCTTTCTTGTTATAAAAATTCTCGCCAACGTCGTGGGTATGTACGTGGGCCTGGTCGCTCTTGAAAATCCGTGGTCGTCATCGTCGTTCTCGTAGTCCTCTTCTTATTCTTCTTACCTTCCCTCTCCTCCGGCGTCCCCTAGCGCCAGGGGCACTATACGCGGCAAAATACCGCTTCGCTCCGGTATCTCGGCAAAAATGCGAAGCTGCTTATCATAAAATATTCCCCCTATGTTCTTGTACGGTGACCAGGGGAGAAGAAGGGGGGAATGGGGGGGGGGGGGGTTCTCTCTTTCTCTCTCGCTGACTTTCTAGAAAAATACGTAAACCGTATAGCGAAGGATTCGGTGCAACATCTTTTTTAAATTCCATTTTCTTTCCATCGTGCTCCATTCGATTAAAATTGCTATTTTAAAAACTATTTAAATTTTCAAACGTAATTAAGACTAGTAACGCTAAAATCATGCATGGAAATTTCACTGATAGATCAATCGAAACAGTAGAGTCACAAAGGGGTAGGTTGTTCAAGAGTCCTCGAAGAACGAAGAGTTTAACGTGAAACGAACGTGTAATCGTAAGCTCGCGTAGAGTTCGTTGCAGCATATTCCTTACCCCCGGGTGCCATATAATGTTACGTGCGCGCGTCTTACGTACTCTTACGAACATTCACGAGACGCTTTCTCGCGAGCGGACTCTACGCGCCACGCTGGGAGCCCGCGGCCAATTGGAAATTGTCCCTAATAACAGGGGAACGCACTACCAGCATTTCGCTCCTATCGCGGATATGGGGTGGATTATTCTTCGCTTCTCTCTTTATTCTCCCGTCTCTTTTTCTGCTTCCCTTTTGTATTCTACGAGACAGTACCAGAGCAAAAGCACATATGCAAGCTGGTAACGATATACGTAGACCATGATCGATAATCGAGGTATTTACCGGTAGAGGAATATTCCAAAGAATCCTTCATTCTTTTTCATTAACCCGTTGCCTTATAATATCGTGTGAGACTCGTTGTACAAATTCCGAGACGAGTATAAAAGGCATGAGTCACACTTATGGTTTAATTCTTAGAAATTTATTTTTTTATATATTTGTTTTTTATTGTTCATTAGCCTCAGTTTCTGAGGATAATTCAAAATTAGGAACGTCGTTTCGCATTGTTTAACGTGTAGAGCGGAAGTTTCGTGAAAAAAACATGACGATTCAATCTTCTTTAAAAAAAAGACATTCGCATCGAGAGGTGGAATTCATATATTTCTATATAACCATGCGGAAAATAAGGGAATGTTCTAGTAAAACGTGGGATCAAGAGAGAAAGAGAGGGAGAAACGTCTTTCGCGAAGCGGAAAACAATGGCTCGCGCGCGTACGCGGCGAATCGTAAGACGAAATCGCGCGCGTAAGCCGAAGGAAGGAAAGAAAGAAAGAAACGTCTCTCGTTGAAGGCGCGACGGGCCACGATAGCCTGAGAATTGATTACGCCCGTAATTACCGGTCTGGTATTAGCATAAATTTCCATGAGCCTCTCGCGAGTCTTAGAGTCTCTCTGTCTCTCTTTCTCTACTTCTCTAGCCACCCGCGCTAATAACCATGCGTGGGTCGTGGCAATTAAAAAAAAGAAAAAGGAGGTAGAAACGAGAAGAGGAGGCAGAAAGAAAAACGATCTCTCGAGGGCATACGAAGAAAAAGAGGGACGTAAATGAACGAATTAGAAATTGAAAATTAGCTATTCAGAAATCAGCTCGACTATTAGTACCTTTGTTCTCATCAGCATTATCTATCACTGGTAATCTTTTCTGGGGAGTAACTTTGAACATCGTCAAGATATTAATGCGATCGTATGTTGCGTAGCTTCGAAATAACGCGAACCCTTTTCTCCAACCCCTGTTCGATGCTCCTTCGCACGGTAGTCCAGCGCGTAGGTAGACCACTCTCTTGGAACTCGTAAGTGACGCTTCTCGGAAGCTCGCTGGACGACCTGGACGTCTTTTCTCCGAGGAGGACCGTCTCTTTACTTCTCGAGAGAAAAAATAAAAGAGAAAGATAGAAAGAGTCGAACAATCGTTGTTTAAAATCTCTAACCGGTGAGCCTCTCCCCCCATCATTATTCCCGCGTCACCCACGACCGACTGATATTCTCTCTCTCTCTTTCTCGGGTCGTCTCTTAAGGGTCCCGAAGGTGCTGCGAATTATCGGTCGCGTGTGATCGCTTGGCTCGATCCGAGTACCGAGCAAAGGGAGTAGAGAGATACCAAGAGAGAGAGAGGGAGAGTCGGCAAGTCGACAAAGAGACTGGCCATCCATAATTCAAGCAATCCGGTCATTGTGTGTCCTCGCACGGCGGCGCGAGCGCTAAAGCGCCGATTGGCTCTTTAACCACGCACCAAAGCTACGTTCGTTCGCGTCTCGTTGTTGTAGGAACCCTACAAGGATTCCTGCCAGCACCTGCGACACACACCGCGAGGACCTCGTTCTTCCTTCTTTACGTGTTAATTTCGTTGACGCTTCTTCTTCCATCTCTTCATCTTCTTTTCCAGATTCCTTGGACTTCCAACGAGTTCAAGGTCAAACTTTTCTTTTCAATAATTTCATGATATTTAGAACAAGTTAATAACGATGACTAATATTCATAGAATTTTTTTAAGCTTACTTTTTCTTTCTTCTTCTTCTTTTAAGTCTCGAGGGCTCAAAGCAACGGAGCGAGAAAGCGGCAACGATTGAAATGAAGCAATTAGAAAATTACCATACGTAATGCAGGCTGTTTCCGAAAGCAATACGGAACGGAGGTACACGCGCGTTCGAAAGCGAGTGCTATCTGATAGCGGAGCGTTTCCTCGCGTTTAAGTGGCGGCATGCAAACGGCGGTATTTGTGTGCGTAAGTACGCGTATGCGTGTTTCGCGTGGGTGTGTTCGTGTGTCTTCTTCGACCTGCTCGCAATAAGCTTCTAATCCTTCAGAAACGTCAACAACTTTTTATCTATTTTTTAAGATGATCATCTTATCGTGCAAACAATATTTTCTTTCTTATAAACCTATCGTAGGTATCTTGATTAACGCATCTTGTTCTATTTTTTCACAAAAGATCGTAATTATTCACGTATAACTAGAAACGTTACGAAGTCGTAAACTTGAGTTTTACTATTCCGCGAAGCATTATTATATTCAAATGAAAAATAAATGTTTGAAGAGCGCGTGCTTCGATCACCGGCTAGAGAAATAAAATGGAAAAATAAAGGCTGCCCTTATCGGCGGTTCATCGGCAATTAGGAGAATAAGGATACGCGTAACAATGGAAAGACGTTTACGAGCTTTTTAATGCTCCCGGTGAAAGGGACTCCCGAACGTTTCCTCCGGAAGTTGTGCATTTTTTATTTCATACCGTCGCTTCCCGAAATCCCTCCTTTTGTATTGTAATACAAGCAAGGTTCTCTCTCTCTCTGGATTTTCGAGAGGTAACTCGCAAGAGAGAAAGAGAGTTCGCTCGCTCGCGCTTGTATTCAAAACAGCTTTAACTAATTTGAATAAGGAATAAAGTGCCTTTTCGAAGTGATATAGGCGAAAGTCTCTTCTGCGTCTGTCTCTTTCTTTCTCGCTGTGGGGCCTTTTATCTAATCTCGTAGCCCCATGTAAGGAGGAATGGGACAGGCAGCTTTTAAAAGTCCCAGCCAGCCGACGTTATTATTTAAATAAGGCAGCACTTCTTTGGTCATAGCGCGCGAGTACTAACGTGTCCCGTGCTACCGGGTATTAAAGAAATAAATGGAAAATAAAAGGAGTGGAAAGGAAGATCAGAAGTGGCCTTACGTGCTCGGAGAGACACAATGCTCGCAGACACTCGAAATTGTTGACCCAGATATCGTACCGATCTATTAACTTCATTTGCATTTCGACAGTGTCCTCGAGTCTTTCATTCGTCGCTCTACAAAGTCTGCATTTATTTCTTTACGAGTCTGTCCTTTCAATTGTCCTTGCAAATATGCTATAAATTCAAAGTGGAATATGATAAAAGTTTATAAAGTTAATTTCAGAACGTAAGAACTCAAACGTACTCTTCGCGAAGAACAGGAAGAGCCTCGGGGTGTCTGTGAACAGGTGAAGAACAGTAATAATATGGAAATGATAGGTAGGGCAAACGATTTTCTGGAGGCAAATGGGAAGAGCCACAAAACGTGAGTTTATTAGTTCTCTGAAGGGAAGGACAATAATAACGTTGAGCCGATGGATCGATCGAAAGTGCCCGGGAAAAAGCTCGACGAGAGTTTACAACGTTGAGTCGTCATCGTCGTCAACGTCATCCAGAGTGGTCAGCTAGCCGAGTTCTGGCCTACATCGTACCTACACCTAGTCGGGCTACCGTTGGTGGCTCGTGAACACGCGATCAGATAAACCTAGACGTGGCTCTCGTGCCGAAATAAACCGTCGCGCTTTACATAATGCTCGACGCGGCGAAAGATAGAGAGAGAAAGATGGAAATGAGAAGAAAAAGAGAAAGAGAGGAGCAAGTCCGTTTACGTGTGTTCGATAAGTCATGCGCGTCTTACCCCTCTTCTTATAAGAAGAAACAAGTTTAGAGGGTGAAAAGTTAACGAGGAAGAAAACTCGAAGCTTCGTGTTCCCTGTTTTCGTTGACTCCTCGTTAAATTAGTTTTTATTTGCTGTGGAAATTAAATTGGAATACTTTTTTGCTAGATATAGTCATTCAATGGTTCCTCGATCCATTGGCTAATATTTTCAAAACTTGTATTTGTATTAAATCAAAGACAGAGTTCTTCCATTGCAATTATTGAAGGTAGATGATCGAATAACCACACAATTACGACGTTCAGGATAATATAGAACAGGAACGAAGTAAAACAAAATGACCGCGAATCGAAATGGCTCAAGGAAGTTGAAACGGCGAATTGGAGAACGATGTAAACTACTGGAGGGTAAGGATTGGCTGGAGGAAGTTAGAAGAGAGGTCGAAGGAGTCAGGATGGAACTAGCCAGCCGAGACCGACGTGTCGGTCACGCGAACGCATCCTCCTCCTGCGTCCTCTTCCTACCTTATGAAAGAACAAAGCATTTCTTCTGTGGCAAAAAAGACTTTCGCAAAAACCCTGAGAATCGTTGAAAACGAAATGCGTTTGCTCGAACGAAGATCATAAATATGTTTTTTCAACTCGTTAAGTACCTATCGGATCAGTCCTATAAAATGATATATGATGTGGGTGTTTCAAAATGTAATGGCACTGATGACTTCCGCACAAGTAATACCACGAAAGTTCAAGATCTTTATTATTTTCATCATCATTATGATCATTAAGATCTTGATACTTGTCTAAAAAAACGACAAATTTTAATAGTGATCCGCAACGTTAAGCGAGCGTTGTCTTTAGAATTCACGGTCATCGACCTTTCTCACGAAGATGAGAGTAACCTACTAACGCAAAAATAATAAGTATACCTAAATTCTTCTGTACGAATTTGTATGAAATTTTTTTGACGGTGTGGGAGGGACGCGAAGCGGATGGCAAAAGCGACGGCTGCGGTGGCAACGGCGAGCGTCGACGTGGAACGGCGACCACGCGGGAATTATCATAATTTCATAATTAGCTCGTTCCAGGGGTCCTTCCCGGCAGTCTCGAAGCAGCACCATTTAAACGCTCGTCGGACACGCTACTCCCGCTGGCTTCTGCCTCCTTTACTCCTCTTCCATTTTTTTTATTTGTCCCTCTTATCGGATATTCCTGCGTTCTCCACCTCGACTGAAACCAAACCTCGCGTGGGTTATGTTTTTGTTAAACAAAAAATAAAATTCTGACAAATATGTTCGTTCCGATTCTCACGAAAATTCTCCAAGATATGCTAACAATCTCGCCCCAAAGTGAAAGTAGCGATGCCCCCCTTGATGGAGTCTAGAAATTGGCTGGATTAAGGAAGAAAAGGGTAAGAAGGATATCGGTCCGGTGGCGTGCGAAGAAGAACGAGAGTCGCGTTCACGGAAAAATAATAGTCAGCACGATTCATCTCGTTTCCGCTATCGGTTTTCTATCTGACTTCGTTCCACCGTAAGATATTCCTTTTCTCCGTCTTCCTCTTTCTCTCATACTCGCGAGTTCGTTCGGTCTCTACCCTCCTCCTCCCCACCTCTTTCTCTCCCTCTTTCCACGGCGGTCTGCTCGAGGAAGAATCCGGCCTGTTAGATATACGATACCCGATAGTAAACGGGGCAGCGCCCGTCCGAACATACCGTAGCACGATCTGAATACCTCATACTTACCTTTACAAATTGGTCGAACCAAGCTGGAATCACGAAGTCTCGAAAGTTACGTCTTCGCGAGCCCGAGGAAAAGGTAGAAGGAGGAGGAAGAGATTCGAGAGGAACGGAGGATGCACGTGGCTCACCCCCTCGGTACCAGTTTCTTCCTTTTGACTTTCAAACCAGGATCGTGTATACTTTTTTAAAAGAGTAATTGTTCGAGTTTAGCTATAAAGCTCCTGTTACAATAAAACAACTAGATCGATGTGTACGCGATGAACGCGATATCCCTCCATGACATCGAACCTGACAAAACTGTGAAAATCATCGTATTATCATGAACACGTATGTACGAACCGATCGCACGTCACAATGACGAGCAGCTGACAAGAAAAGAACGCATCGTTCAAGTGCATCGTGAGAACCATGCATCTTTCAAATGATCGTGTCCCTCGTGTTCGTTTATATTCATCATCCTACCGACTCGTTCGTGTTCTCTCGGTTACTCTTTAAACGTTAAACGACTAGAGAACTACCAGTCGAGCCATTACATCGTATTAACCGAGTAGAACAATAAGGACATCGGTAACTATCGCGTGCTAAGGCGATTTGAATTTCGCGCCCGACGCCATTGTCCGAGTTTCTTTTTCCCGCTGGCGCGAACGCTAGCTCGCTCTTTGCCTCCTGGTTGGATAAATTAATGCCAGGAGATATAATCTGGTGGTATGAAAGCAAGGACAGACAGACGGAAAGAGCGTTACTTATCGTAGCGTCAGGTTTTGAACGAACGTTCCTATAAATCACGATTCCTCTCTTGTTCCTTCGAGCTATCGATCGTTACGTGTAATTATACATACGCTTCGGCTCGTGATTAATTCTTACGATTTTTTTATTACTCGCTCCGTGGTATATGTCGTTTTGATATTCGTAACGTTCTCTTCTCGTTCTTGGAAAAAAAAAGTGGATCGATTTCGTCTCTCTTTCTTTCTCTCCCTTTTCGAGAAGAAAGAAAAAGAGAGAGAGAGACGATCGAGACGTTCGCGTGGTCGCCGCGGGCTCGATGTCAGAAAATTATTTTCGAAAAGTGCCCGACGGCAGGTAGGTACCTGCGTCGGCAGCTGATCACCGGAACCGCATTTAAATACGTAATCGACGGACTAATGCTCGCGTTTCGAGCGCTCGTTACGTGAAACGTTCGTTCCGGCTACTTCGATTCCATTCCTTCGAAGCCCGTGTCGTCGTCGTCTCTGCAGGTGTAGGCGGGATCATTTCTCGCGACCAGAATCACCGTTTCTTTTTCACTCCCTTCTTTTAGCTGGACACCTGCTGTCGAAGGTGTATACGAATTTTCCACTTTCTTACTGGTGTGACCTGCCGATGGTTTATGATGATTACGAGGTGTGCTTGATGATTGCATACGTGCGAAATGTGTTTCTGCAAGCTATAATTTCGTTACGCGATGTACTGTACGACTAATAGGTATTATTTGAGGCATTGTGGACACTGAATAATTTCTTGACGTTTATAAATATGGACAATGCGAATAATTGCTTCACGAAGTAATGTAATTTTGGTAAATGTTCAGAAAAAGGGCTCCTCTCCCGGGTGGGAGGAGCATGGTTTGTATAAGGGGGTTCCTAGAACTTAACAACATATGTTTTGTTATAATCAGACACAAACATTGGTCTGTTCCTATTTTCTAGGAATCTCAAGCTAACCAAGACTGTCCAAAATCACGAAATATAGAAAAACAAGGAGGAACGCGTTTGAGTTGACGAGTATGCACGCGCGCGCGCCCGCCGACGGGTGGGCGTGAGCGCGAGGCAAGGCGTGAAGGGAGCAGAAGGGCTTACTAGAGCGTTGAAAATTGAAAATTCAAAATGGCCGATATTTCCGGCCGACGGGACCGAAACAAAAAGTCGCCTGGCGTTCATTATGACATGCATCGCTGTACGCGCGCGCTGTGATTTGCAATGTTCTTTCTCTCTCTCTCTTTTTCTCTCCGTGCATCACTCGCATACACTCTTTCGACGGTATGTAGAACGCACTCGATTTCTCCGAACGTAGAGGAATGTGCGTGCATGGAAGAGACACTCGCACAAAGGCGGACACGCGCACACGGAGCAGAGAACAACGTGTTTGAAAATCCGTCGATCTATAAGCCTTTCGATAATGGAATTATCGAGAAAGAGAGAAAAGAGGGGGAAGTGGATAAAATCTAAGCTTCACAATAGCCTTTTCCTTTCCACGTCGCGTGCGAACGTACCTTGCAAAATCTCTCTCTCTCTTTGTCAACGGAGGAACGGAAAGCTCTTCTCCTTTCTCTCTGAGGCGTCTTGTCATTCCGCGAGGACCAATCGAATCGTCAGAAAATCGGAGAACCGTGAAGGCATATCGACAGGCATTTTCTCCGTGCTTTCCAGGGATGAGCTTTTCAAAGTGAGAGCGAGAAAGAGCGAGAGAGAAGGAATCTCTGGTGTCGACACGGTCGATTAGCCGATCGAGGCCAGCTTGGGATTTCGTCAATAAACGAGATAAAAGAGCCCACCCCTATGTTCGCGTGTCGTTTGCCAGCGAACGAACGAACTAACGAACGAATGAACGAACGAACTGCCATTTTCCCTCTCTTTTCCTATCCCTACTTCTCTCTTATTCGTGATTTTTGCACAATGTGCGGCCAGGCGGTCGGGCTTTGTTTTAAAATTATCAACGCGTCGCACAATCGGCCGGCGCCTCGCGTGGGCGGACAAAGAAGAGAGAGAAAGGGGTGGGGGGTTGGAGGTGAGGGTGGACGATGCTTTTCTATATATCCCTCTCTCTCTCTCATGAGAGAGCGTGCGTGTCTTCGCGTGTGTCGGCTCTCCGACGACACAAAACGTGAGGGCGTTTTGCATGCGTATCTCCGGCTCAATGGGGCTTTCCACTCGGTGGAATTGAAAAGCATTTTATTACGTCCCATGTATGTGTATATTTGCCCCTGTCTATGTAACCAACAACGTGCTCGCACGCGTTTTTTCTGGACCATACATATGTGTTCGCTGTGTGCGTGTAACGAACCGGTGTCTCTTTATGGATTCCAGGTATTCCGCACTTCCTTGCATCTTCTCGTGCAACGACACGCCATCGTGAATTGGTACCCGGTACTGACCGTTTCAAGAGAGAGAAAGAATTTTCGAGAGCGGGAAAAGGTGTCGACGTGAAAAAAATCGATCGAATTGCCGAGCAATCATCGCCAGCCAACGAGCAATTTGTTCGGTCTCTTCGGAACAAAATTACATGTCGTTCGATGATGATAGCACGATCATCGCTCGATGGAAATGACGTTTATGACTACGATTTCTGGTTCGTTCAAAGAGAATTATTACTTATTAAGTAATCGAGGAAATCGATCGAGTATCGATATGTCTTCGTGTCTTTCTTGTTACATGAACGAGTTAATCCATGGTTATGTATCCTGTAATGTTTTTAAATGGTTACTGAACTGTCCGATATGATTGCTAAGTAGGTATATTCGATAATTCATGATGGATATCATTGTAAGGAAATTCATTTAGACGACATTAATGACAAACAATTTGAAACTTTCGATTAGCTTTAACTTTCCTACGCTAACAAAAGAAAATTGCGTTCTCACTGTGAAAGACAAGTATGAAGAAGAAGGGGGAAGAGCGATGGCGCTTCGTTCCGCGAGAAGAACCTTCGTTTTTCATCAAAGAGTCATAATGAATACTCGAAAGATTACATCCGTGCGGTTAATTGACAACTCCCTCTCTCTCTCTCTCTCTCTTTTTCTCTTCTTACGGCTCGTTCGATGCCACGGTGTCTCCCCTTTTCGAAACTATCTTCGATCTTGTCTCTTTTTCCTCTCCGACGTCTAGTTCCATTAATTCGACCGGAAGAGAGCGACGTCGGAGAACTAAAATCGAATTCTGTCGTTTTTGTCGTGGACGAGTCGAGAGGATTCCTTTTCCGAATCGTTTAAACGACCGTATAAAGAGGCATGTTGCGTGCACGAAAGAGGTAGAAAGTCGAAACATTATTTTTGATAGCAGATAGGACCGATTTACGAGTCCTGCTTTACCTCGGTGTCCAGTTAAGCTTGGAAAAGATAAGTCAGCGAGGAGAGAGTACGACTATGGAAACAAAATTGCAATTGATTTGATATCTCGTTCGAAACGAGATAAACGAGCCCGTTAGGATCAATGTACATAATTCGTTGTCTCGATAATCGCTAAAGAGATCGTTGTCAACGATGTAAATAAATCATTTCAATGAGATTTCAATTCGTATCGATACCTAACATCGAAGATACGAAAGCGGGGAGCGATCGGTGCGACGCGATAAATTAATTATAAATGCCAATAAACTCGGCATTTAAATAACACCAAAGGCGTGCTGGTTAGGCCAAGCACGTTATTCGCTAATATATTCACGAGCTGACCGATAATCCTCGACCAGTACCACCACCATTTATAACGCGCTCGTCAATAACGAGCGTTTTCCTCCGACTGATTAGGATCGATCGTTATTACGGATCTAAATAGAGATGGATGGCTGGATGATAAATTTTTGTAATAAAAAAAGGAAAAAAAAAGAGAGGAGGAGGTTGGAATTTTCGCGAGATAAGCCGTGAGAGAGGCAGGTGTCTCTATCTACATAAATATAAGCTCAAGCGTTAGCACACGCATGCACGTAGCAAAACTTATGTTAGAGAAGCCCGTCGATCTAACGAGGCGTCTGTCAATCGAGATCTATAATTGCGGCAAGAACGATCGATCGATCCGATCGATATCGGTGAGTCCGCGGAGTCCGATCGAGCGTCGCCGATCGAGCACCTGTTTATTAAATCATCCGGCCTCTCTCGAGAAAAGGAGAGAGTCAACACACGCATACACACGCAAGTGTACCATACCGTTGAGTGCGAATGAGACGTGACACGCTAATCGTCCTTTCCTCGTCATTCGATAATTGATTCGTTTACCTCTCCCCTTTCAGTTTTTCACCTTTTTCCTTTTCTATGCTTCTCAACGCCATCCTCCAGGACCGTTTAGGCCTCTACGACATTCTCCTTGATCGTTATTAGACGAGTATTACCGGGAAGATTGTAAAAGCGTCGGAGCGAGTAGCTTCGGTTTCCACATGTACGCGTAGTACAGGTGTAGTTGTAAATTCTTCACGGTTTACGACTATTTTAGTATCACATTTTATCGCTAATATATTTCATTATCGTTGTATATTAAGTTGGTGATATTAATGTAGATATACCGCATCTACTTATAATTTGTGGTAACGTAATTTATTATGCTGATTTTGATTCGTGGGCTCTCCCAACAAAATCGAAATGTAAATCAAAGATTAGAAGCGAGTTAACTTCCCAGTTAAGTCGATCCAACGAGATACGTATGTACGTATTGTAATAGATTTTGTTACGTAAGAGCGATTAGGCGTATGCCGGTATCCGCCTGCGTGCTTCACGAGTGGTCCGTGATTAAAGTGGCATTTAAGAACTCGCCCGAGAGGATCGACAAATCCCCCCTCCGTCATTGTCCTCGATTCTTTTTCATCCTAGTTTAAAACGTTAATCGCGATCGACTCTACGCGACGCTCGTTCTCGATGAAATCTCAAAACGGCGGTGCGACGAGCGTTGCGTCTGACACTATCGCGTGGGGGCTACTTTCCAACGTTTCGATAAGCGTGCACGATCTCTCACGAGTGAAAAAAAGAAGCTTTTACTAGCTTGCGTTTGACGTTTTCCCTTTCTCTCTTGACGTCCCGTCGCATCGATGGAAATTTATCGATCAAAGAGACAACTCCCGTATGCTTCTAAAGTCTTTAGGATTGCCGACAGTCTGTGTTCCGGTAAATTAGTTAAATTAGTTGTTGGAAAACTATACCCACGTTTTAGAAGAAGAATGGCTGGCTAAAGCAATTTTTGGTTGTTCATAGCTGACAGGAAACGATTAGAATATCATGTTTGCTTAATTGCTGATTAATTGCTGATGTGTCCATCATGATTTTTGCCAAAATGGTCATCACCGCCGATTTCAATGTTTAATGGCTCATTTTAAAGATAAAATCATCCAGAACAATGTTCCGTTGTCCGTTTTTCGATATCGTTAAGCAATGATGAGAAATTAATCTTTTAAGTGTCGAAGTATGGGTCATTTTCAAGCTTTAAACTGCTGTAACTTTTTAACCAGTCATCCTATCGAAACGCGACTTGCATATTCGTAAATTAGAGACTTTTCTTTTTCGAACGAATATTTGATCGGGCAAATTCGAGATGCATCGATTTTTGACAAAAATCCTGATGTATGAATCAAGATTTAGAAAGAAGAAAGCATGCAGAATACTGTCCCGGTGTCCGTTTTTCGATATCGTTGCGGAGCGTCGAAAAATAAATTTTTTAAGTGTCGGAGTGGGGGTCGTTTTCAAGAGAAAAATTGCTGTAACTTTTTAACCAGTCATCCTATCGAAACGCGACTTGCATATTCGTAAATTAGAGACTTTCCTCTTTCGAACGAGTATTTGATCGGGCAAATTCGAGATACTTCGATTTTTGACAAAAATCCTGACCTATGCATCATGATTTTTGCCAAAATGGTCACCACCGCCGATTTCAATGTTTAAGGGCTCATTTTAAAGATAAAAGCATGCAGAATAATGTTCCGTTGTCCGTTTTTCGATATCGTTACGCAATGATGAGAAATTAATATTTTAAGTGTCGGAGTATGGGTCTTTTTCAAGCTTAAAACTGCTGTATCTTTCCAACCAGCCAGCCTATCGAAACGCGACTTGCATATTCGTAAAGAAGAGACTTTCTTCTTTCGATCGAGTATTTGATCGGGCAAATTCGAGATGCATCGATTTTTGACAAAAATCTTGATGTATGAATCAAGATTTGGAAAGAAGAAAGCATGCAGAATACTGTCCCGGTGTCCGTTTTTCGATATCGTTGCGGAGTGTCGAAAAATAAATTTTTTAAGTGTCGGAGTGTGGGTCGTTTTCAAGAGGAAAATTGCTGTAACTTTTTAACCAGTCATCCTATCGAAACGCGACTTGCATATTCGTAAATTAGAGACTTTCCTCTTTCGAACGAGTATTTAATGGGACAAATTCGAGATGCAAATGTTACTGTGTATGTTAATAAAAAAAGTCGATCATATGTATAACAAAGTTGGCTACCCCTAGAAAATATGTTACCTCGCTTCCCTCTGAAGAAACTAATTCAACCCCTACCTCGTATCAATCCAATTGTTTGGCGAAGGAAAGAAAAAAAAACTGTAACACTCCGTCCACCGACGATCCTCCTCCTTCTTGCGGTCTGCAAAAAGAAAAAAGCGTACCTACCTACTCCCGATCTCGAGTGCGATAGTAAAAATATAAAAAAGGGGCCGGCCTCGGCGACAAAAGCGTTTCCTACCCTTTCCGTGTCACGGAGAGAGAGAGGAAAGATCGCGATTTACGATTAATAAATGGCACGCTTTTATCATCGTCGAATATACTCTACCACGTAGCACGCTCGTTAAATCGTGGTAGCCTCGATACGATATTTTAAATGCGACGATAGAAAAAAAAAGAAAATAGAGACCGTTGCGAGACTCTCGCGGGAGGTAATAATCAAAGCAAGGATCTGTGACGGATCATCTCTCTTTCCGAAAAGTCGTCATTTCCTACCTTCCTTCGTTCTCCATATTCGTCTTGGACGAATTCTTATTAGCTAGCTAAACACACACACACACACAAACATACACACTCTGTTTCGTACCGGGCGAGCGACTCGCGTGTAAGGCCTCGGCACCGGGAAGTTATCTAGATGATTATCTTCGCAGTTTATCGCTAATTTATCTGGGCAGGCATTAGTTTTTACCCGACGATGGCGTGCACCCAGCAACCTTCGCTTACCTAAATTATTCATTATATAGAGCGATCCTCCGTACGCGCGTGTAGTAGGTACCTACGCGCTTGAGAAAAGAGAGAAAGAGAAAACGGTGCACATGTCGGCGACCCGTTCCAGATCCGACGTTTATTAATTAACATCGTTGCGACGATCATTCACGAATCCGCGTATCGATCAACGCACGCTTCTAAAGAAACGGTCTAACTTTTCCTTATCGTTATAATTCCTTCCTCGCTTTACTGCCTCGACATTTGGGTTACGAAGAAACAATGTTTCTACACGTGTAATCGTGTTTAATAATTGCCACTCGTAATTGTACTCTATTAAACTTATTGCACGTCGACCAGAATTAATTCTTCTTACGCGTCGAGCCTCACTCGACATCGCCACCTTGTCCCACATCGAGCGAAGGATTAAAATACTAGGATAATTATGTTAAAAAATGAAGATAAAGTTAAATCACGCGACACGGATAAAAGTCCTAGAATTAACGTGGATCAGTTACAACGGACGTATTTATGATTAGCCTAGCAAACAAATCAGTTTCAATTATTATCCTTCATCATAGTGGTGATTAGATTATCGAATAAATTTGTGGCGTGTTTAACCCTCAAAATGACCACAAGAAAAAGCAACGGTAAAAGACCGGGAGATTATTTGGACCTACATATGAGCAGTTGGGAAAAAAAAGAAGGTAATACATTTGTTTAATCTTCTACTAATGTATTTACATCGTAAAAACTAAAAAGATTCCAATCATATTTCATATTTCACTTAGGTATATACAGGGTGTCCGCTTCCGCGGTAGGAAGAACAATCCACAATAAACAACGTTACATGTCGCTGCTCGCCGTAATTGATCGATCTTTGTTAATTAATAATTTATTAACTAAGTCGAATTTCGAAAAATGGTATCAGACATTTCGATTCAAGTCATTGATGTGTACATGTAGTCCTCCGCTTGACTACATGGAACCGGACACTCGGTATAAGCTTTATTATAATACAACGGTAGAGGACTCTTTTGGTCGTTCGAGGGTTAATGAGTTTAAGAAAGATGACAACTTCCAAGAAAATGTACTTACTCTTCTTCTCTCTCTTTTTCTCACCCCGAAGAACGAACCTATGCGCTTACACAGGGCGTACACTCGTGAAAGAAATATATCGTCCCTCGTGATCTACCGGCGTCGTGGAAGATAATTATTCACGTTTAGATAACGAACGGCCCGCGATGATATCGAGGCGGAGGCGTCCATTAGCGAGGCAAAGCGCCGGCTTCGCCAAAGGTATATCTATTTATCATCAGATAACGCCTCGGCATTATCTCGAAAAGTCCGGCTCGGGGATAGGCAAGCGATCGTTTGCGTGTTGCTACCAGTACACGGACTCACTCGCCACGGGCTTGCTCGCGCGAGCACCAACCTGGTCACTCGTTATTTTCCTTAGCTAAACGTCTCTCGACTGGCAATGCGCGCTTGGTGCTACCGTGTGGTGAGCTTCGATCGAAACCTTACGGACTATCGACCTTTCGAAAGTCAGATAATGCTGCCAGATAATTCGGGAAAAACGAGGTCGCTATGGTAGTTTGATAAAAAAAAATAGTATGTCCGAGTAGGACGTATGTTCGGCTTTCCATCAAGACGTGACAGCCACGATGACGTTGATGATCGTAGAACTTTGCTAAAGAACGCGCTGGGGTGTAGTTTTAGAGCTGGAAGACCTTGCCTGAAAGAGAGAACCCGGAATGTTGTAAAAGTATCCGCGGGTACTATTTTTACGATCCTCCTACTCGTGTACTCCATTTCAAACGGTAAGGAGGAGAAGAGTAGGTATCGCGCAAGGTGCAAATCCATTGTCTTCTAGACTCCAACCGCGCTCTAGGAGACGGCAATAAAAAAGCGGAACGAGGAAGCGTGGCGAACGATCCAGAAACACGAGTTTAGGGTTAGACCTTAAATCACCGTTTCTTTGTCGTAGTTCCACCTCTCTCCCTATTGGCAAAAAAAAGCGAACGACACTAGGAAGGATCACGAGACAATGCGACTAATCGCCGTCGGCGACTGGTTAGCGTCTTTTCTCGAGCATACTGGATCGTGCTGAAGGAAAAAAGGGAAAGGATGCTGCTGGTGTAGCTTTCTTTTTCGCAGTTAGTCCCTCTGGTAAAAGTACGACCTTGTCGGTGAAAGACAAAAGAAATTTTTTGGAAATTTTACCGACTCATTAACGAAGGACAACTCCTGCCAAGGTTCTAGCTTTTGTTTTCGAATTTTCCTCGGTATTGTTTGATCTTTTTTTATAAAAGTAAAAGTCGAACGTACAGCGTTTTCTCGACGGGCCTCGAAAAGAGGGTTGTACGTTGCTCGGTACACTCTCTCTCTCTCTCTCTTTCTCGCGGCTATCCATAATATACGTTCTCTCACGGAAAGCTGCACTCACTTCCGGCGTGGCTAACCGATTATATATCCCCGCTTCTGCAGAAGGACGAAGTTCGAGAGAATCGGTCGTTTAAACACGAGCCAGTAAGCTTCCACGAGGCTTGTCCAGTGCTCGAGATCACGCTAACCCCTCGTTAAGTCATAACTTACCCCCTCTGACGTATGTAGCTACGCCCGGCTACTTGCCTACGTAACTCTCTCTCTCTCTCTCTCTCTCTCTTCTCCTAGCAGTAGCTCTTATTTATATTCCGGCAGTGGCCTGTTCAGGAAAATGGAAAATATTTGTTATAAAATTCAGAGTCGAATAAATTATAACCATTTCATATGGTCTAAGAAATTTCTTCAAATAAGTACACTATATCAATATATTCCACCATCACCTTTGTTCCGAAGAAAAACTCTCCATATCTTCCTACTCAACAAAGATTTCATATTTCGAAAGAAAAAAGGGAATTTAAAACAGCTCGATGAAGATGCCAAGACTGACGTTACATGAATTCCTTCAAGAAGCGCATAAATATTCGGTCGACTGTAAAATTTGCTACGAGAGCTAGAAAGGAAGGGAAAAAAAAGAAAACAAAGACTGAGAAAACGAGGAAGAAGGCGAACGTACATCCCCCTTCGCGCGTAAGAAAGCTTTATGGCACAGCCGTGATCATTTAAATGCGAAATTGCATAATTACCATCGGCATTGTTTGCCCTACCATCACGGCGGCGGCGTTGTTTCTCGCCCGTTGAGAGATATCGTCGCTTATATCTATTTCACGCGTTGCAACGTTCGGGTTAGCGCGCTTATGGTAATGCCTTCTTGCCTGCGATTATGCTATTTCTACGTAGGCTAGCTACGTACCTGTTACGGTACGGATAGGTAACAGATTTAACGAACGATGAAAATTTTTTAATGTGATCTTCCTGATGTCCCTGATGTTCTCTTCGCTCCTCTTCGTGTAACGTTGCGTGTTAGGGAAAAACGCTGGAGAGAATATAAAATTACAAATGTTCTATTATCGTTGTAAGATCACGATTTCAAAGTAAACGCGACCATTAGTCCAACGGTACTCCCGATACGATTAAAATTTCCCGTTAATAAATAAATATTGCGAAATAGGTAATATCGATTGCTTGGCTCTCACAAAGCAAAGGTTTTCCCTTTGCACACCTCTTTTGAATAAAATATTCAAAATTAGAAGACCCAACAAGAGCTGAGACATGTTAACAACGTCTCCAAAGAGCTGAGATGTTTACGCGATGGTGTGCCGTACGGTAATGAGAGTTAGGCTAACTGTAGACTCGAGGTCGTGAGCCCGAAGCGTGTTTTGTTTACGTTGAAACGCGTCACCGACCTTAACTTATGTACTATCCGAGTACGTACACGATTAAGGATGCTAGTAACGATGTTTACTTTAAAATTATTGTCAAAAATCTATGTTAGAGAAATGTTTAATAATTATTCGTTACGTTAATTATAAACGAATAGAATAATATAAAGATACTGGTTTTTAATTGACTTGGTACTTATGGTCCTCTCTCTCTCTCATTTCCGGGTGAATCCAAGAGCCAAACGATCTCTACCCCGTTATCGCGCCGATAAAGGATTAAAAGCCTGCGAAGCAATTCCGTCTTTAATGGTTTTCATAGGGCTATCGATCACGAACGATCGAGGTGGTCGGTGTATGCCGGTCCACCTCTTTCGTCGGCCGGGCCTGGATCGTGCGAAAACTGGAGTCTCGACCTTCGAGTAGTCGAAGATACTCTCCAAGCAAAAGGGGGTTTCCGTCCTTTATTTTTCCTTACCGTAGAGAGACTGGCCAAGAGTTCCTCCTCTTTCTCCCTTTCTTTCTCTTTTATATAGGTACACACAGACACGCACACACGGATATGCATTGCAGAAGAAGAAGAGAGGATCGAAGAGACTTTAACAAGAATTTTGCTTCGAGCCCGCGAGGAATCAAGGAGAAAGGAGGATGAAAGAAGAAAAAAAAGAGAGAAAGAGAGAGGATTCTCTCCCTCCCACGTACGCGAACCAAAGGGTGGCTAACCCATCATTATCGACAATTTATCAATAGCCAATAATATTATATTAAAGCGGCCACGTCGGCTTCGAGTCCTCGCAATGGCGTGGAAAGGGAAAAAGTGGTAGAAAAATTTGCGATACCTTCTGCCATTCTCCTCCCACTACTTTTTTCTTCTTCTTCGCTACTACCCTCGTCTCTTCCGTTATACTTTCGCACGTTCGACTCTTTTCTTCTCTCTTGTACAATTTGATCTATTCTTCTTTCTTTTTTTCCCATCACGGTGCTCGCCTTTAGAGGAAGGTTCGATCGGCCGCCAATGCGATGTATTTATGTTGGCTCGATCATAATGTTTATGTTAGGTGCCCCTCGCCAGAAAAAAGGCACGGCGCGCCGTTAATCAGATCGCAGGTGGGAGGGCGCGAACGTTTTCTTCTCTCTTCCTTTCTCTTCTTTCGTGCACCACCACCGATTGAATCTTCTACCCCCTTACTCGTCTATCCCTTTTTCTCTATCGTTTTATTTCTATCTATCCACCCTTTCTTGAGAATTATCCATGATCGAATATTCGCATATCGCGCTGGCACTTCTCGCGAGCTAGTTAAAAACGTTAATATCGAAAAGTAAGTAAAAGGGTAGCAAGGGGGTGGGATGGGTTAAAGGGATTATCTTTCGTAATAGAAGGAGCACTTTTATGGAGAGTGGGAGGAAGATAAGGGTAGCCTGTACGGTTACGATACAAAAATGAGCCGATTAACTCTCGTCGGCACGCCCCGACAATATTCTAGGTCATTACGATATTTACCGGGATCTTAAAAAGTTCATAAACGACGATGTCGTCTATAACGGTGCGATACGATTTCTCCTTGGCGTTCCAGATGGAGAGAAAAGGGTAAACACGTTTCCAGTTTTTATATTTTTACGTCAATCTCTCGTGGGAAGTGTAAAAATCACGATGTGTTTATCGCGACCTATATGCTTTGCCTGAATAGGATAAAATCGAACGAGCTGTAATCCCTTTAACCCTTAAATTACCAGAAGGGTCCATTGGACTCATTTTGCTTATGTATAAGTGAAATATGGATTATGATTTGAATTCTTTATTGTTTGTACATTATTAGAAAATTAACCCTTTGCATTATAATGTCGTGTGAGACTCGTTGTACAAATTCCGAGACTAGGATAAAAAGCACGAGTCAAACTCATGGTTCATTAGTCTCTGTTTGGACAAGCTTATGATTCATTTTTTCTAAATTTTAAGTATTAATTTGATTGATTGTCGAATTAAATCATAAGGCAAGGGGTAAAAAAAAAAACTGATTACTTCTTTTTTTCCAACTATTTTTTATCAGTGAGTTCAACGAATCTTCCGATCTCTCATGTTACTTTTTCCTGTGGTCGTTCGAGAGTTAAAAAGGGACGAAATTAGGAAACGAGGAAAATGATCGAAGAATCGACATAAAGAGTCGCGGAACGTCACTCGTTCGCGGAGGTGGTGGCCACGGAAGAAGAGTTGCGTCGAATTAGAGAAAATTACAGAACACCTCGTAAATACATCGTCGGCCTAAGTGGTTGATTGGAGGAGATCGTATATAGAAGCCGACTACCGCTAAATTATATCCCGACGCGGGCAGCCCTATCTACGGCAGATCGCGATCGCTCTTGTAAATTAAGGCACCGAGATATACCATCTCCCTCCTCCTCCTCTGTCTTCCGCTCTTCTCGCATCTTTTCTTCCTTACACCAACGTCCCTTCTTGTCGTCGTCTATTGCTCCAGGAGAGGATATACCGGAAATCCTGCGAAGAATATCCCGTTTGGGTCTTTTGATCATCATCTCTCTCCCAAGATAATCGCTTCTAGGTTGATCCTAGATTATGATCGAAAGGCGTGATCTCTTTCAAGAACCTGCTGACTGTCTTATTTAAGATTGATGATCAAGACCATCTTGAGATCATTCTTCTTGTTTGATTGCACATCCGAACGGTATTAGTTATATTCGATGATCACGAACTCGTCATTTTTATCAAGGAATACACCAATGGAATCCCTTTTTTTCGACCGAAGCATTCGCGAGAAGAGAAACACACGTTGTAGGGCCGATATCCGGACACAGAATCGAAAGCTCGGTGCAGAGTGGTAGACCGCGTGTCTGAAAGGATGCTAACTAGATGCTCGACCCCGAAAAGGGCCTCTCTCTTTCCTTCTCTCTTCAGCTCGTAGTCGCTGGGACGCCGCGGGAGAGATTAAAAAGTTAATGGGGGGCGTGCTGTGGGGGCGTGCTACGTGTACGTGGTGCCGGGATTTATGTCTGCACCAGCAAGATATCGTTCCGCTCGAATACGCCAATAGGCACCGCGTCCTTTTAAATCTCTCCCTCACGACTCACCACCACCACCCACTTGACCCCCCCCCCCTCTCTACTCACCCTTCTTTTCCAACTTTCTTCTCATTGTTGGTTCGTTGGTCAGTTTAATTAACTATAGATAGAAAAATTAGAACAAAAGTTAATAAAATAATTTTTACCAAATTTAATAATGAAAATTTCGTAATATTAATAACGTTAATTTCGTGGTAGTATATTTTTTTCGATTGGATACTTTCGCAGCTGGGAGAAAGCGCTGGAAGGTAAGAGATCTCGAAAGAGGAGGAGGAGGAAATATGAACGTTGCCAGGTAGTCGTGACGCCCTGCGATTCCCTCCAATTGGATATATATCCGACGTTCGACGTCGAGCTTCCGGGCCTTCCACGCGTCACGATTCTCTCCTTCAAGATGCACGAGATCGATTCGAGAAGGCTTAATACGACACGCCGGTTTCCGCGAAGAGAAATCACCATCATCTTCTCTGTGAGAGGCACGATTCTTCTTGTTTATTCGTTAATCGAAAAAGTAATAAAATTATTTTTTAACTTCGTAGAGATTCTGGTGGGGAACTCGAAAGAAAATTTATTCTTTTCAAATATAACATCCCTCTTTTAATGGAATAATAGTCTACGAAAAGAAACCATTACGATCTCTACCTACTCATCGAGAAGCAAGAGATCCCTCTAGATTCCATTTTTTCTCCTTTTAATTGCCGATAATTTATATTATGGGAAATATTAGATTCGTGCGAAACCGTATTAAAAACGGAGAAGAAGCTCTCTTTCTCTCTTTTATGGAGAAAGAAGATGCGAGGGAGGAGAGGACGCAGCCAAGATCGAGAGAAGAGGCCTGTAATTATTACAAAACATGAAAACCGCAACCCGTAAGATTAATTTTTGCGCGAGATTGATGCCGCGGTGTATCGAAGAGTATCGGCTGCCCTCGGTGAGAGGGAACCTTCGAAGGGACGAAACGGACGGTGACCCCTTCCTTCCTTCCTCGTCGGGACGATCGAATCCGCCTCTCTTAACGAGATTCCATCCTTCCGTCACTCGTATTAAGAATAATAATATACCGATAAATGCCAAATTACGGTGCAACGATAACCCCGTCTTGAGAGCGTCTAGACTCGATCGTCTCGGATTTTCCTAAGAATTTCTCACGATAAACCAACCCGTATGTGGAAAGGGTTGAATGATTTTATTAAAAATCATTTTCAAGTGTTCAAATTCGTTTTAATCCATACTCCGATCATTCCCAAGCTGATAAAATTAAAAAAAGATCAAAAAGAATCGTTTCGATGTTTCGTCGATCGTCCGACTTTCATTCGTTCGTGTTTTACAAGACTCTCCTCGATCTCGAATCAGAAATTCCATGATTCTATCGGATTTAAATCGAGAGTTTCGTTTCTCTAAGTTGACCAGATGGTGCGTGCTGATGCCGAGCTCCCTCTGGATGTAACGGGCGCGCGTCATTTATTCCACGAAAAGTCTACCGACCAATTAAGCCGCTCTCTCGCGATAGAAAGAAAAAGAAAAATATAAACGAGAAGAAGAGAGAGAAGTGTCTCTACCAAAGTAGATATATGCAAGAGAAGACCAAAAAAAAAGGAAAGAGGTGAGGTACGGGACGGATGGCACGCAGGAGTGGATAATTCACTTCATTCTTTTTTCACTCCTTCGCGGTAGGACCGATCTTCTTCACCGTCGTCGTCCGTCCTATCGAGCATCTAAGGTGCGTCGATTTATACGCTGCTACCAGGCTTTACAAGATTCCTCCTTGCGAAATTCGACACGCCTGAAATCTACGAGACCCCGTGAAACAAAAGATATTCGATCAAAGATTTGGTCTATACTCGATTAGAAACTGCATTTTAATACCAAACTCTGTCCCACTTGCTTCAAGTTGTCTGATCCTAGACGAGCAACACCTTTAAAAGAAGACCAACAGGGAAAAATGACGTGAGACGTGCTGTGAGAATCGGCTGGTTCACGACACGAAGAGGAGGACGCGCGTCCATGAATTACACGCTCGACCATTAAGACAAAACCTGGCCTCGCCATAACTCTCCATAGATTTATAGTAGCTACACGGAGGCAACGAAGGGAAAAGGGAACCGGCGTTATAATCCTTCTGTGGCGATGTCCACGACGTCCGCCCGGTTTCGCTTCCTTCGCATGGGTACACGTATACATATAGGTATAAATGTGTTACTCGTTCTTTCGATCGTCGTTGTTCGTTGGAAAACGCAGCTAGCCTCACCCTCGGAACGCATAAAATATATATATATATATATATATATATGTAAGTTTGTATGTGCTAGTGTATACGTCTACGTATGGGTACATAAAAAAGGCCCAGGGCTATAAATATCGGCTTATTTACGGACAACGGTCCTGCCATTGCATCCGAGAATAAATTCAGCAAAATGCCCATTTAATTAACACCTTATTTATTGAGACGTCCAACTCGGACGGGCGTTAGGTTCCTCCAACGTTCGGGGTAGCTCGGTAGGTCCTCTTTCTCTCTCCTTTCTCATCGTGGGATAACAACGTAGGAGGCTCCCTAGAGACGATACCGGAAGAATTGGCAAGAATTGATGAAAGATAAATCTAAATTCTGATTGTTTCGTCATCGTGTGGGAGAATCGGTGACAATAAAACTATGTTGCGGTACAATAGACTAACTCGTGGCTTGTTTCGTTTTTATATATTCTTATCAGCATGATCTCAGGCAGCTATTACATTCGTCTTAATGAAAGGTACCGATTGAAAGAGAAAACGAGAGAGAGAGAGGAGCGTGAAAAGGGCATCGAGCGTAAAGGGGGCTCGTTTTAAAACGAGTAACAAATAGGTACCGAGGTAAGAGTCCGAAAGCAAAACGATCCCTTCGATGAGACAAAAGAATATCGGCTTATGAATGAAAAGAATAAGGTATTGAAGAGTGAGAACGGGTATGAGCATTCTCTTCGTTTCAATCGAACTGCGGACGAGCGAAAGAAAAACAATTATAGGCCGCATGTCGAGTGTATATTTCAATTACACTTTGAATGGCTCTGGTAAGTACGCACGCGCGCGTGAGCCAACGAATTTCGAACTGTTTTAAGGACTCTCTCGTATGTATCGAACTTTTGCTCGATCCCTCCTTTCGATGTTCTTCGGTCGCGTGCACGTTCCTTTGTCGAACAACGTCATTGTTCGTGGATGGGTTTGATTTATTTTTTTTGGACCCATAAAGACTTCTTTTCTGGGTATCCCTGTATCAAGGGATGATCATAGGTAAGCAAACACTGCATAAACGAATTTTATGAACCTTGTTGTTCGGGTTCACTTTCTATGATTATGTGTTGATTTACATATCTAAGCGGTATGCAAAACAAATAGCGTCAGAAAGGTTCAATTACGCACGTGGAAATTAGATCCTCGTTAAAGGGCTATTCCAGAGAGAGAGAGAGAGGGTCCAGGGTCTTTCGATACAAGATTCCTTTCCCTCCTTTAGCCCTCTCCACTCTTTTCGACTTTGCCTCCACGCGCGTTCAGGTGCCACTTTCCTCGAAGATTCAGCTGCTACTACCTTCTCTCTCGTTTCTGTCTCTCTTTTTCTCTCTCGGCGGCTCGTAGCTAACGTACGTGGCGGATGCACGAAGGTAGAATCTAAGGAGACTACCGGGTGGTAAAATATACCGAGGCGAAAAAGGTTTGGTTACACCTGCTTTACAAAAGGTAGACACGGCCTCTGCGTCTCCTCTTCTCCCAGTTCTACTCCTTCGTACCTTTCTCGAGGTCTTCTTCTTCGGACCACTTTTTTATCTGTTTTCTCGCGTGTCCTCCAAAACTTGACAATTTTTTTTTCCACCTCACCTACTTTTACGTCTTCTCATATATGTTTTTCACTACCTTTATATCATTTCTCAGTTTATTGATAAACGTGCCCCAGTCGATACCCTATTTCTCACATCTACGTCAATCCATTGATTGTGTTAAGAATCTTGCTGAGATATAGTATCAGGAGTCACGTCATCGTGTTATAAACGACAGGAGGGGTTTTAAACCTCGTGTAGACCTAAAGAAACATGCCAATAAAATCTTAGCGTCTTTTTAATCTTCTCGGAAGTCATAAAATTCGTATCTACGCGTAGTAGATCGTTGAAAGAAGAAGACATGCGCGTCGTCGAGCCAAGCACTCGGTCTTGGCGCAAAACCGAGTGGATTACACCTGCACAGCTGCCGGCAGACTACGGCAGGTGAATCTTCGACTCACCTGATCGCGCCGTGTCGGGGCGCGCTCGCACGCGCTCGCACGCGCTAGCCTCGAAACTCCGCGACAAGAGAGGGAAAAGTGTCTTCGGGGACACGAGCAGGTGATATCGATTGTACGAATTATGGTCGATCACCTTGCTTGCAGTCCTCAACGGGGCACAGCTTCGAAAAACCTCCTATCATTGCGTTCTCCCTTGGAAATGGATCTAAATAGCTTCATGATGAATACCATTAAATGGATGGATTCGATTTGGGTTTTTGATGAGAAAGGGATAATGATCTTAATGATTTTCTAATAGCTTTTATATAACCTTACTACTCTTAACAAAAGGAGAGTTTTATACTAATTTCATTTGCTTCACCCAACTTTCTGTTTCTCTGTCCCCTAGTGTAATTTTCCTATAAATTAAAAAGAGGTCTTTCCTGTCACTAAATCAATAAATAAATAATCAAGGGAATCGTCGTCAATAAAAATTGTTTACTTAAATTTCTAAATCTCTAATTACACTATTCTTGTTACTGAACTCTAAACGATTTCTAAGATCGCTGACCCAACTTGTCTAGAAATACCAAGAGCAATACCGGTCGAATAAAAGTTAAGTCGATCTCGAAAAGGTAATACAGAGTCGCGAAGTGGCTTTGGATCGGCAAATAAGAACGCGATCGATGATCCATAATCCGCCTAAGGGTGCAGGTTGTTGTAGCACGGCCGTGCTCCCTTCTTTACTTCGGCCCGCGCATACTGGGCAATCTTTGTAATTATAGAGGAGGCGCGCGTCCCATTAGCTCGGTATCCTCGCGTAAAGCTGCTACGCGAAGGATGATGCTCTACAGCGGACCGTGCTGGAAGAGAAACACGTTCGAGATATAGAGACTCTGGAGAGCACTGACCACTCTCAATGGAGCGCGCGACATTCGAATTTAAAACGTATCATTTTCGTGTCGAGTACAATCTCAACTTACGATCTTTCGTTCACGCAAACTTCTTATAAGACATATTTTGTTCATAATGAATTCATAAATACCCATATGAATTTCCTTTATCCTCCGTGTTAAAAAAAATACAGCCATTTGATTTTTCACGCCCGATAGGCTCGACAAAAAAAACAAGAAACAATATATCAGCATTGTAATTCTCACGAGAGAAGGTTACAACAACGGTGGGAGAAAACACGAAAGGCGCGCACTCCTTGTTTTCACGAACGAAAGGAGATACAACGCGCTTGGGATGGAAGAAGAGAGAGAGAGAAACGTAAGAGAGTAAACGTTCGCGAAACATTACACGCGTGTAAGTTCGAGAAGAGAGTGGATAGCGTGGCGCGGAACGATTCTTTTTCCTTCCATGCAGGAAGCTGTCACTGCATTTAAAACGTTTGAGGGTGTTCGTGCATCGACTCGAAGGAAATGCACTGTACTTGTCTGCTATGCGAGAGAAAGAGAGAGATATGCAGTGCCGGCGCGCATGTCTCTACTAATCTAATTTACTTCGGGCCAGATAAAAAACTCATTTACCCTGGGCCAGACGGTGTTGCCTTGGGAAGAACATTTTTTTGTGCTCGAGAAACGGAAGTGACGCGTCTCATACACCGCCTATTCTTACGCCTTAGCGAACTCTTCGTGAATTCTACTATGTTCCCTATGCCCGTGGAAAGCTGGGAATTAAAAGAGAGAACAAAGACGACCTAAATTTTCATTCCAAAAAAAAAGTACATCGCGATATTCACAAATTCAACGTAACTACAAACTTTTTCATCGTCTTTTTCCAGATCGATCATCGTTCATCGCGAATTCGGCATCCTATAATTCGTTGCTCGTTGGCAGGTGTTTTTGGGAGACTCGAGAGAGAGAAGTAGGGAACTATTAAATCGCAATTTTATATGCTTGAGCGGCGCCTTTCGGAAAGAATGATCCATACGTTAAATACCTTCGTATTTTTACATCGACTTGGCTCGATTTGACTGATCAGGTATTTAAAAAATCTTTAACCAAGGGACTTTATAGATCACGATTGAAACACATCCTTTTCTTAATAACAAAACAATTGATTTTGTCAATTGAACGATCAAAGGCAAGGATCGCTTAAGTTTCTTTCCATAGCAGAAAAAGTGGTAGACAGGTGTAGGAAAGAGAGTAGACCGATTAGGAAGTCCTGTCCCTCGGCCAGGTGATCTCTCTTTGGAAAATTCCCGACTTCTAATTTCTACTAACAAGCACCTTTGATACTTAAAAATGTTTCGAAGCCTGTTATGAAGTAGTTTCGTTAAATCGAAGAAAGGGCGCGACATTTAAATTCCTTCGGTAGATTCGAATCCAGACGTAATAATAACTTTTTACTTTCGGTCACGTAAGTACACTCATACTTACAAACGTGTACTTACATCAAGAAATTGAGTATACGTATAGTATGTATGACGATGGGACACATTTATGAAGGAACGAGCATCGGTCGCTACGCGACAGGTGCAGCTGCATCGAGGCACGCGTCTTCTGCCTCCGTCTTGCCTCCGTTCGCCTGCAGCTGAACTAATTACCAACGACGATGCACCGACGTAACAGCGAGCGCGAGCTTAATACTCGATTTCTCCTTCTCTCGCTATCCCGTACGCGCGAGCGCGTTTATGGACGGACCTTCTTCTTCTTTGAGAGAGCGTGCGCGAGTACTTGGGCGTGTCTCGTGCCTACGTTTGACGGATCGCTCGCCTTTCTTTCGATCCGAGAACCCCCCTTCTTCGCACACTTTTTATTTTCAACCTTCTTCTTTATTACTCGATCGCTTCGCGCTACGTGCTCGCGTCTTTTTTTATATCTTTTCTTCGATTTTTGTAATTTCCACAATGTCCTTCGGTCCGGTCACAAATTGATCGTATTACATCCATAATTAACTCTTTGGGGTTAGGTGGGTTAAAAAACTGTCGTATTTTCTGGTTAGCGTTTTATGCATGGTGGGATATATTTTAATCTTCGTCGAGAAGTTGAGGTTAGTTATAGTCGTACAGTTTAATATTTTATTTAGTTTTTTTTGTAACAAACCTTTCAATTACCCAGAATAATTTTTTTTTTAGTAAACAACTCTTAAAACACTCCGCAATGTACTTGAACGATCGAAATAGGGCGATTGGCCAGGTGTCGAGAGAAAAATCCAGAGTTACCACGACGAGTTAAAGCGACGCAAAGCTGCGGCCTTTTACGATTCCGATGGCATTCACCTAATTTTTTTCACCGCATCACACCGTCCGCCAAGACGATGATGACGCCGACAGCGGCAGGTGTCGCGATGCCGCGAAAGTCGGTACGTTTTCTTACCTGCCTCGTTTCGTCCTTAATCCTCCTCTCGATTCACAAAGTAGGTGTCCCTGTTATATACCCTGACACCTCTACAAATCATCATCCCTCTTGCTTCCCATTTTACATAAACGGATGCATTACTCATAAACGCGTACACCTTGTTTCCGTGGGATCGTAATCGAGAATATTCAAGAAATTAATATAAGGAAAAGACGTATCAAAAAATCGTCGATTTTCGTCAAGATGATCTCCTACTCGATTCCACGAGTCGATGGTATTCATTGCAGGTGTTCCCCTTCTGGCAAAACGCATCGACCAAACTCAACATCGCGAGTATCCCCGGTAGGACTACTTCGTTCTAACGGACTATTATCCCAGAGCATCTCCGCGCGTGCAGCACGATAAATCTCTCTTTGATACGTATCTCTCGGTGGCGACTTTGACCGTGCGAGAAGATATGCTTTTCTTCTAGTAAAGGAAAGAGAGAGAGAGAAGAGTACTTCGCACGAGTCATAGACCGATCAAATTATACCAGCGTATCTGTAAATTCTACAAAAAAAAAACTTTAACAAGATTCAAATTTAATTCTCACTGAACTCTTGGCTCCCGTATAACCGATATAATTATTTTTCACATACGACAGGAAGTTTGACCAGCCAGACCGGTCCATGAAAGAATTTCTCGCTAAAAAATTCGAGAACGATTTCAAACGATTCCTCGCATGCTCGTTCCATCAACGTAGGCCGCTCGTAAACCGTTCAAACGGTCGTCGTTCCTTCGCAAGTTTCCAGGGAGATTTTTATCAGTTCGTCGTTGGATATTTACGCGGTCGGGCCACGTCCGGTAGTGGTAAAGTTTGTAATAAGGATATATGCTTTCGAGAGGCGAGCTAACGATTACGAAAAACGCAGGGCTCGTAAAGTTACGGAGCACGCGTCGATGGCTCCATCGACGATGGCCACTGGATCGTCCCTCTTACGTAAGAAAGAGTGAGAAAAGTAAAGAGTAAGAGAGAGAGAGAGAGAGAGGACACAACCTGCGAGATATCTCGCGAGTCGCAATCGTATGAATCACGTGGAACGCGATCGACGTATCATTACGGCACACGTAATCACCGTCATTTCATCTCGGTACTCTTCTAATTACGTATCGATCGGTAGCCCAAATTACTATGCAAAACTTTGTAAAAGGATCCCGTTTTAAGAAGCAGCGAGAGGGAAAATAACTGCTGGCTTGGCCTTAACACGCGTACGCTAACTCGATACCGTAATTCGTTAATCGACATCAACGTTTAATAATTCGTTACGCCGACCGTTTTATAATCATAATCGTTTTATGACTTTATTATTACTCGGCAGGAGATAAGGATCGGTATGAAGGATCGGCGAGATAAGGACTCAGTTTCGGAAGCTTAAAGTGTCGTTACCGATGACGGGCTTTTATGTCTGGCTTCGTTTCTTCCTATTTTAGGTATATAGGTATGTATGCGATGTAAAATAGAAGGAGACTGGACGGACCTTCGGACCGTTCTTTTCTCGTTCGATCGTCCAACGAACCGTGAAGGGGCTGCCTACGGGAGTAATCGTCCCGATTGAAAAAAGATCTCACGATTGGCGAGTGCTCCTTTTTTCGATGCGGCTCGAGAAAAGCGATTTTCCGGTCGCTGCTCATGGCTTAAGCCCGCGAGGATCAATGGATCCTCTCGATCGGCGACAAAATCGCCGTATATGTGTATTTGGAATACGTACGTTGGTATACGTGTATTTTGGAATATACATACCTACAGCAGAATTTACTATCATATCTCTTATATGAAACCTCATGCTTTTTATAATTAATGTTTATACTCTCGTAAATATCGGTAATCAATACTAATAAACCTTTCAAATGCAATATGACAAATCGTGTGCCGGTCACCGATGACCCCCATGCCATTCAACGTACCTATTGATAAATTGATTTTGGAAATGATACTCGAATAAGCGTATATCCGATGGACAAAAGAGAAATGCTGGGAAGAAAGAAAGTACGCCGAAGGGGTGAACTTTTTTCTATCCTCTTTGAGAAAGAGCTCAAAGCAATATTATTTAACCGTTAAAGTCGGTGCTCGTTAGGCTCCGCGCCGATAGAGGCGTGGGTCGTGTCGTCGTATATTAGTTTGGAAACGCCTTCGCGGATCGAGGGGCGATGGCACGCGAGATTAATGGCCCTCGGGGTCAAGTACGCTTCTACTATATACGCTCTTGTGTATATGCGCGAGCGAATTACCAAAGGAAACTTATGGTACGCGATCGAAAGCGATGTCTCGATCCGGGACCTCGAGAGAATGAATTTTACATTCGTCTTTTCCTTTGCTCGTGACTCTTTTCGATCTTTCCTATGAAAAAAATAGATATCAAAAATGTGTTCGATATGGTACCTAGCGTACATAATTTTCTTATTCTTTAACACTAGAAAATTGTTTTATTAATCGAAAAATGGTGATATTAAAAGCACGTAATCAGTCATTTTGACTGCTTCGGTAGTTCTAGCGTTATACGTGAAGTTGGGCTTCAGTTTTCCCTTAGAAAAAAAAAAAAAATCTGCTTCGCTGATCAGTTCAAGGGATAAAGGAAAATGGGGAGAACCGATGAAACGATATTGTTATGTGATCGAGCCGGATCGGACAGGGGATAAGATCTCTCTTCTATACCCCTCTGTCCCCCTCGCTCATTCCTTCTCGCTCGTTGTTGCACCGCGACGTCGTTTGCGAAATAATTGCAGGATATACATGTAACTCGGAAACGAGAACAACGAGCTTCTGCCTCGAATCAAGATCGGCACGTAAACGAAAGATTATTTCCAGATGGCTTTTAGACTCCTGGTCCTTTTATTTGTATTATTCAATTTTTCAGATTCGACAATTCTGCGTAACATTTTGCAGTTTCTTTTGTTGTTATTCGATATTGATTTTTCACAAGGCACCCTAGCATGCACGTTGACTTAATAACCAGCAATTTGTGGTTTATAAATCAATCATATCGCTTGTCACTCGTTGATTTTATTCTCGCACTCGGCGATCGTATTTCAAAGTCTTAAACGGGGCGCGTGTTTGAAAAGCTGTCGAAAGTAAATGCGTGGACATCGCGTGGCTCTCACTCGTTATATCAAACGTGTATGTGTTATAACATCATCCAGATATACGGGCATGAGAATCTTAATAAGATTTTTAGATAACTTAAGTAGATAAATTAGATTGGATTTCGATCGATTTGAATTATAACCGATATCATAAACGTCACGATGAACTTTCTCAAGCAGGATATTCAAAGAACAAATGTTATTTCTAGTCATTAGGCATAGTCATTGCTCTTACTATTCTTATTTTTGAATCATTAAATACTTTCTTATCTACCAAAGCCAGCTCATGAAAATAAATGACCTTTTCTCTCTTGATCAAAAGGCAGATTATCGAACGCGCGCATTCTCACAGATTTCCTTTCGAGCGAAACACGCGAAAACGATCGGAAAGTTAATTACATCGTAGCGTTATCCGGAAGTGATCAGGGTGCACGAAATTCTACGGCTACTCCGGAGATGGCTTCGCGAGGGGTCACTCGGCGAACGTCGCACTAAATCCTTCGACTCCTTCTCTCTCTCTCTATTCTCCTTCGCTAGACCAGTCGACTGGCTAGTCGGTTCCTGGACGGTGTCGGCTCGGACAAATGTCCGGATACCAGTGGTGGAAGTAATGCGTCTTAGCGGCGCTCCAAAGACTACTCTCTCTCTCTCTCTTTCTCCTATAAAGTCTCCACCACGGGAGTCCTTCAGTTTATCTCTCCCACCCCTACGGGATATCGAGGAGCAGTTTATTAGGGGATGCAACATCCCCTTTTTTACGAGCATCACCCTCTTACTCCTAAAATCAATGTTTTCGCTCGTCAGCCAATCTCTTTTCCTGCTACGGATCACGAAAAATAGTGTACAAGATCATCGGTTCACGTATGTTCGCAAAATCAGGCTTGCCTTTCGGCCGGTTCGATCGCCGCATCCTCTTCTTATCCCCACCTACCGACTCAGGTGAAAACGTAATTAAGAATCCCGCTTATTAAAGCGCGTTGCGCGGCTCGTACTACTCGGGCGACTCGTATGGTTGCCGTAAAATAGCCGCTTGGCCGTTCTCCATGGGTGGCACGGTTAGCAGCCCATCCATTTTTCTGACTGCTTGTTGTTTCGCGCCAGGGGTCCAGAGCTCCTTCAATCCTCGAACTATAAGGTCCAACCGAGTAAAACTGGCTCCTACTTATTGCATCACGGCTATATATCCGGGAACACCGAGACGTCCAAGGAGACGTCTTCCCTCGCGATCTACGATTTCTTCTTTTTCTTCTTTTCTATATCTCTTTTAGTATAGAGGGCTTTATGAGAGAGTGTATGAATTAAAGTAACGTCATCGGGAACCTTCGTTTAATCCTGACAAGTTAACCTTTAATAAAATTACATCACAGTTTGTATATAAAATTTTGAAGAATCATCTCTTATCGACTCGTTTCCCTGGCAAACGGTTCGGTTTGACTCACTCTCAAATTTCCCGTATATAAGTCCAGAGGAATTAAAGGTAACATTATCGGGTTTGACGATCGTTCGCGTGTGCCTTTCTCGTACGATCGACTAGCATAAAATGGGGATGTTCCGGGCGTCCAGGGCTTGTCCGAAGCTCTCGTTCTCGTCTCAATAGCCAAAGGATACTCTCGTGTGGTAGAGGTGTAGCGAGAGGGCTTCCACCTAAGGTAGAGCCCGTGTGATTCTTGGCCTCGTACAGGCCAGTCACGCCGCCCTCATCAATCTTGTTCGATTATTTCGTGATGGGCGAAAAAAAACGAGGCACGACGAGTGGGAGAGGCTCGAGGAGGAAGAAGAAGAAAAAGTGGAAGAAAGAGGAAGGGGGGGGGGGGTACAAGGTAGGTCGTTATAAATGGTGAGGCGATTTGATTTCTATTAGGCGACGTATTGTTCGCTCCTCGCGGGAGACTACTCTTCCATAAGAGGTTCCACAACAGGACCCAAGCCCTCTAATGAATTTGTGCTCTTGCGATACTTTGGAATACTGCTCGTATTTCTTTTTTTTTCAAACTTTCCCTGAGGAAGAAGATTGGATCGGTCTACGTATATAATCCAGAAACTTTACTCGACATTAACGACATTCCCGTTGGCTGGTGTCTCAATAAAGTAATATTTACAGAACGAGCAGGTGCTATCCGTCCTTGTAGAAGAGAAACTCGAGTGAAAAAGGAAGTACAGGAGCGAGAACGTTCTTCTTTCCCTCTTTTATGCGAGGGCGTTGACGGGAGGTGGACCATCGCAAACACTCCCCCTAAGTGTAGTACCTTCTCGGTGTCCGTCTCGCTGATAATTTACGTCGTGGCTTTATGAGTGTCTAACTAGCGGGTAGGCCTCGTTGTTGGTACCACCGTTCCAAGCTATTCGTTTCCGACGCCTACGGTCTCCTCTTTGCTAAGTCGAAAGGACTCTGGTCTTCTTCTTGAAGTCTTCATAAAGCGAGAAATCGTTGCGAGTGAGTTACGTGTTCACCTTGTTTGAGAGTAAAACACCCGGTGGATACGTAAAGTGTTTTTAAGATCAGATTTACGTTACGAGACTCAAATATGTTTCTTATTGAACCCAACGTAAGGTGTCCCAGCTTCTAGAGGGTATACAACAAAAAGTAAAGATGCCTTTGGTGTATTCACAATAGCCAGATCACGATCCTCCCTCTTTCTTCTGACATTTGCGTAACAGGATCAGAAGCAAACGGTGAAATTATAGGTGGCAAAGATCCGCGAAGTAAACAGGAAATCTCTCTTCTTTTCTTCACCATCGAACCACTCCAGTTCCGATTCAAGCGCGAAATCGTATCCCAGCGACGTTTTTCGCTTTTCATTCGTTCCATCTCTTCTCCCTACCTTATCCCGTCCCATTGTCGTGTAACACAACGAGAGCACTCTCCGCAGCCTTCGGGATTACGCGAGAGTGCAACAGTCTCTGGAAAAAAGGGGAAGTGCCTTCTTAGAAATCCGAAAGAGAAATCTCGTTTGCAAATAAGATTTTGCGCAAGGACGATTTCCTTGCCGATGTCACGAACCCCGACAACTCTCCCGTGAAATACGAAAAGTAGGGACATCGTCCACCTTCGAAGTTGGATTCCACGGACTGGAACTCTCACCGGAAATGACGATTACGTTACACACGCGCGTCTTTTGTAATAAATTGTATAATAAAGTGAGTATTACGAATCGTCGATCGGTTCATCTTCCTTTATTAAAAGCTTATTCGGTCTTCTTCAAGCGTGTGCCTAATACTCCACCTTCTATCTTTCTTCCTCTCCTGTTCACGAATACGTTTAACGCAGTTTTATATATGCATGCACGCATATGGATATATCGAAGATCGGAGTGGGGACAATGACCGCGAAGAAAACCTATTACAATCGTCGAACGATTAGCCCGATCGTTTTTTGAAGGAGATCAAGAACGAGAGAAAGAGAGAGGGAGAGAGTCACGAGGAGGGCATTCACTGGCTTTATGAGGCAACAATGACTGGTCATCCACGGGCTTTCGAATCGAGAGACCCATACCACTCGTTTCCTTCTCGACCGGTCGAACGTTCGATCGGTCGATCGCTTTGCCATACCGCGATGATTAACGCGCGGCTGCGTTCTCCCTTTCTCTCCTTTTCTCTCTCTCTCTCTTTCTTTCTCCCTGTCTTTCTATCTTTCTTACACGTCGATGATGTTCAGCAAGTTCTACGAAGCATCGGCCGAATATTAGCCGCTGGTGACGTTCCCTTCGAATGAAACCATCTTGATCACAATCTTCGCTCTCCTTAGAGTCAACCCAAAAAAAATAGACCACGATTGCGATCTTCTTACGCCTTTTACAAGCTTCGAGAGATCGAACCAGAGCAAAAAGTGAAAATACCTTCGAAAGTTCATTTTTTTCCAATCTTTTCTGAGACCAAAGAGTTGCTTGTTGATGAAAGAGAGAGAGAGAAGATAAGGAATATTCTCTCACCTCGGGTTCGAAGGCGTACGCCTGTTCACCCAACTCGTTCCTCCCTCCATCTCTCTTGGAGGATGAGATCGAAGAGATCCCGTCCCTCCTCTTCATTCGATGCACATCGATGTATACTTACACGCTCGATGATGGATTAATCGCATCAACGAGATCAAACCGATCCGTTCTACTAATCTAATTCCGCTTCCAATATATATCCCAAGAGGTCTTTGTTCAGTCGTTAATAGAACTTCATGAACTCCAAAAATAGATTTTCCAATTTGAATTCTTATCATTTGACAACATCCAGTCGATGTACGAATAATTCGATAAAGTACTCGAAGTAGTTGTTCTCGTGATCATTAAAAAGTACAGTGGATATTACTACATACGTAGAAACATTTTCACATCTATCCAGCTAAATCATTAAAGTCTCGTCAATTTCCGCTGAAAAAGCTACATCTCCATTTTTAACGAGAATATAAAAAAGGTCTTATTTCGTTCGTTAATTATCAAAGTACGGGACCTCTTCTTCGTTCCTATCACGAAACACGAGATCCTGATAAAATGCATTCAAGAAAGGCTGTAAAGAAGTGCAATTAGTCGAGACGATAAACGTTTCGCGACTGCTGCTGGCTCGACGTGCGGAGAGTAGCGTTGGCTACTCGGGAAAGAAACGGAGAAGCCTTTGCGCATTGTTTCCGTGGGAGGATCCCATGCATAAGTTAGAAAGCGCTTGTTGCACAGGTGTAAAAGGAGAATGTGCGCGCGAGCGCGTGCGCGCGAGCGCGTGCACGCGCTCTCGCACACACATCGCATACACTGGACCGTTCGCCGGGAGAACTCGGAACGAACTGCCGCACAAAGGCGCGAGTTTCGCCAAGTAATCGTGCCCATTAATAACGCTGCTGATCCACCTCCTTCCACCTCCCCCCACCTCCAACTCCTCCTTCTTTTTCCTCCTCTGCTGGTATCCTAGACGATCGCTCGAACCCCACGAAAAAGAATGGTTACGTTTTTGTGCGATACGATATTCTAGAAGGGTGAATAGCTGGAGACTACTACTCTGGTACCGATCTTAAATGCAATCTGGGTAAGAGTGAAATTTTTATGAACCCACAAGGTGGATAGTTTCATGATCGTGCTATATTATTTTGACTTGAAAAATTCGGAACCTAAGACAGAAAGAACGAGACTATGGTGTCCTGTCCACTTTGTTAACCCGGATTTACGTTCGTCTCTTCTGGAAGGACGAAACCTAGCGTGAAGCATCATGTAGATTACAGTGGAAGAAGGAGATGAGACAGGCACACCGGTTCGTCTCACAAATCCTTCGATTGATTCTTTATTTATTCCCTGCGGGGTCCAAATCCCTCAGTTTCACACTCGACGTGAGACTGACCCCTCGTGCTTGACCTCCTCGCAGCAAGATGCACGCGGGGATTTACTCCCTCTTCGTTTCTCTCGCACACTTGCTCTCGGGGTGACTCGCTGAAGGTCCACGATCGAGACAACGAGCACAGTATATCTATTCTCTTTTTCTTTCCATCGATGATTCCCACTTTCTCTCTCTCTTTTTCTCTCGTCCAGTGAGCCGATGAACTTTTATAGGGCTATAAAGAATCGGTGAATCGCAACGAAACATTGCCAGATTACCTCGACGTGTCACCTAGAAAGTCTTTTTCCTATATCCTGATAAAAATTGGATACGAGGGTGGAGTCTTTAAGTCCAAGAAAATTTGGAATCAAACTTTAACAACGTTTTACATTACAACTAGTCTCTTTTATTTATGTCTCTTCATACTTCTGCACGTTAAATCCAAAGACTAGATCCTCCCTTAGCCATGATTCCGAATTTTAGTTACTTAAAAAGATTTTTTCAGGGGTCGGATCGATCCCTCGATCGATGCGACTTCGCGATAAAATTTTATGAAAGGCGTTCGTCGAGGTGAACCGCAAACGGGAAAGGAAATCTTCTCTTGACTTTGCGGCCGATCCAGCAATGAAGAAAAGAGGGATCATGCTCTCCCGAAAAGATCTCAACGACAAGTATCTCTCCTCTAGGAGGCTTGTGTTACATCCCATCCCCCGAATGTGGGATTACGCGAAATCCTTGGTTCGATTATACGCCGAAAACGAACATCCTCCCTTTTCGAACGGTTAGCCACCCTTATTCCTTCTCTCTCTTTCTGATTTTCTTTCGGATATTCCGCTAGAGTGCAAAAGGTCAGCTTTCCTCGACTAAGCAGCTGGCACCGAATTTAACTCGAACCTTCTCTCTTTTTCTCTCTCCCTCCTTGCTCTCGAATTTTACCGAGGTCAATTCACCGTGAAACGAACGTGCAAATCGACACAGTCGAGAGTACGGAAAAGTAATCCGATAAATCCGTGGAATCGTTCACCGTGTTTGCTTTACGTGTGATATGACACAGAAAAGGTATGGGGGAGGTATATGGTTGCGATAGAAGAAAAATCGTTCTGGAAACTAAACTTTAACGAGTGCACGAATCGTTAACTAGACACACATTGAGTCTAACCATCTTTGTATTCATTTATAGTTGCTCAATTAATAGGATCTTCTTTCCTCCTTCCTGTTTTAAATGACTTTTCTTTATGTTTTTCTTTCAAAGATACGCCTGTCCTTGCTAACTTTTAAGAAGCTCTCTCTGGATATCGGGATTTAGGTAGGTAACGAGGCCGTGCTTAACTAACGTAAGAGCGATACTTCGAATCCGGTTTCTCATTACGCCAGGAGCCCGCGTGTGTCCGAATATGTGGTCTCTGACTCGTGTGCGTCTTCCCAGTGACGAAAAAAAGAACGTGAAATTGGCCCGTGTCGCTTTTTAAGGGAAGAGAACTTTATGAGAACGAACGAACGTAGGGTTGACGTTCTTATGGTGCTCTGGCTGAATTTAAAGTGAAAAAGAGAGAGAAAAATTGCAAAAGTTTTTCCACGAAGGTTAAAAGAAAAATATGCGATGATCAGATGGATATACTGTACTCGTACATATTTAATATACATATATATTTATACGTACTATGTTAAATTATATATATATATTTGCATTTATACTTTATGTTCATATTTATATTTATTTATTTATATATATATATATATATATTTTTTCGCTTTCACGTTCGTTCGACTAAAGATTGGTCGGTGTATGCATGATTTATATCATTAATTTATTTTAAGTTAAAACCGTTTTTTTTTTACAATGATATCTTACAATGTGTTCTTCACTTTTTACATCCAATAATGGCGTCACGATGCGACGCGACGACGAAAGAGACGCGCGTTCGCTCACTGTCTCCCCTTTTTCCCCACTTCTTTTTCCTTTCGGCTCACGCTAGTCCATGATCTTTTACAAATCGTGTGTGTGATGTATGTGTGTGTTTTTAAACATTTTCCCGTTCAAATATACAATCCTACACTCTACTCCCTAGTAATACTAGATTTATTAAATAATCTTCCTCCTCCTTCTCCTCCTTGTTTTCCTTTCTTCGTATTCTTTAAGCGCGCTAAAGAAACGTCGTCGACGATTTTCGAAAGTGCCGCGCAATTGTTCAGTCTCTTTTTAAAAATCGTCACGACGACTTTCTACGTTTTATTTTTTATCCTCGTTTAAAGTCTTTTAATAAATTTATAAGAAACGAGTGAAAGAGAGAAAGTAAAGTGAAGAAGAAAGAGGTAGAGAAAGAAAGGAACCAAGAGAGGGGAGAAGGAAAGTGGTGGGGGAAGATTAGAAGGAGTAGGGAAAGTAGACGGGACGAAGAGTGATAGAAAAAGAGAGAGAGAAGAAAGGATCACGCGCGCCGCTTGTATCGATAGAATTCCCAATATCTTCCTTTTTTTTTTTCTTATTTCCTCACTTTAATAATATTTATGCCTAATACCGTAAAACATTACGCGAGTAGTAAACCTCTAAAATCGAAAATCACAATGTGGTCTCAAACTCAAGCCAAGTGAGTTTTACGATTAATCCTTTTCTCATTATAATTAGTTAATTATTTAATTACTTTAGTAACCATTATCGTTTTACACACCTACCAGACGTTCCACCGTCTCGCGCATAATTATTAACCGACTTCTCATTTTTTTTGACTATTCCATCACTATACATATATATATGTATAAATATATGTTTATATTTATATATATACATATACATATATATATTTCGTTAACGTGTACATGTATATTCGTGACAATACGAAGCGAATACGCATGTATACGCTTGATTACGTAATTTAATACAACGCGCGCATGCGACTAGTCGCTAATCTTTTTTTATTACGCACGATCACTCGACTCGCCGCCACTTGACAAATTTATATAATATATATATTTATATATTCATATTTATAATATACTATCGTTACAATACAATAGCCATAGACAATCTCGAAGATACAAAATTTACACTTCTCCCGCGTATCCGATCACCCTCGAAACTCGTGTTCTCTGTGTGTTTCATGTGCGTGTGTCCGTGTACGTGTTCACGTTGTTCCGAATTTTTTGTTCGTCGATCTCACTAATTATAATCAATACGCTACGCTCGATCCCAGTGATCGATCCGTTTGTTTCGTTGCGATCGATCGACGGATCGACCGGTCACTGGGATACACCAGTTCTCGCATAATTTACGTTCCGTTTATTCTATATACTTTATTTATTTTAATTTATATTTATAATTCATGTCTATCGCTAAATCGGTGTACGACACGCGAAACGCGGATTGGACGCGCGCGATTGGACGACGATTTTCGATGATGTTAATTTATCGACAATTTTTTCGGAACGTGACAAATTTAGACGTTAACTATTTTATTTTCATTCGATTATTACGATATAGTTGATTAAAATTACGCGAGTTACGTTTTCAATTCCTCGTAGAAACTTTTCAAATTTTATAATTTTTCGACGATAATCGACCTGTGGCCGTACTCTTAAATCGCGACCTTTGCCTTTTTCACGAATAATAAATAAACATTTCGTTCACCTTGGACACGTATCAGGAACTTTAAGAAAAAAATTAAAAACAAAATAAAAGTACGGTCACGCGATCGATCCTCCGTCGCACGAAAACCGAACGTCCAATCGTCCGATCTCTTCTTCTACCCTCTTCCACCCTCCCCGTCCTTGTATCATTATTATTCGGTAATAAAATGTCTTTTCTCTTGATTCTTGTGAATTGCACGATATCGCTCGATTTTTCCACCGATAAAATGAAAATCGAACGAAGGACTCGAGATGGCGCTCCCTCCTCTCTCTCTCTAGCCTTTCGTCGAAAAATCGAGCACTCCTTTAATTCCTAACCATAATAATAATAATAATAATAATAATAATAATAATATTAATAATAATAATAATAGTAATAATTAATCATCATCATAATAATAATGTTCGGAGCGCCTAAAAAAAAAAAAGAAAAAACGCGTCGAATGTGTCACTCTCGAGACGCGTACTTTTTCTCACGTATAATCCCACATCTATACACGCACGCACACGCATAATAGAAATATTCTCAATTATTTATAATGATAATTATTTACAGAGATAGGTTATCGATAACGTTTTTATCATACATACGACTCGATTACAAGTAATATAATATGTATATATATATAGCTGACTTCGTTTGTACTTGGGGCCGGGGCTCGATGGCCCTAACATGAAAACTTTACATATTTACAAAGCGTGTTACCTTTTCTCTTCTCTTCTTTCTATCCTATCATCTTTCTTTCTTTCTTTCTTTCTCTTTTATCCGTTTCTTTTCTCCTTTCTCTCTCTCTCTTTCTCCTACGATCGATCACAGAAGGAAAGTGCAGGATCCCGAAAAGAGGAGGCCATTGGATGTCCAGCAGAATTTTTCTTGCTTTTCGTTCCCCTCGCCTTTTTGTTCTCTCTTCGATCGGGCGAAGGATAAACATGGAAAAACTCGGAGAAAGGTTGCACGATGGAGAATGAGAGAGAAATAAAGAGAGAAAAAGATTGTGTGCACGAGAAAGGAATCAAAAGGATGAAAGGGAGGAAGGAATTCACGTTTCAACGAGAGTGGTGGTGGGCTGCGTCCTGAGCTGCTGCTGTTGCCGATCACTCGTGGATTCATGTGTACTCTGATCGCCAACCGGTCTGTAATGAGAGGAAAAAAAGAAACGTTTTTTTAAATGGGGAAGAAAAAGAGTCTTCTTCGAGGTCCAATGGGATTGGTGCGGTAGGCGTTGATTAGGTAAAAAGTAGGAATATCAATTGGGTAAGATATATTTTAACCCCTTGCTTTATAATGGGACTCGTGATGCAATATCAGGACAAATATGTAACGAATTTCCTTTTTTATTTATACTTTTGACTCGTTCAGTCTTCGTTAAGGCTCAGTTACACAAGAAGAGTTGCTCGGATGCGAGTGGTAATTTCTTGCTAGACGATAATCTTATCGCCTAGTGTAAACATAATTGCTTACGATTTCTCGTCAACTCTTCTTGTGTAACTGAGCCCTTAGTCTCTGTTTAGGCAAGCTTGTAACCAAATGTTTTGTTCAATTTCTAATATCATCGTGCGTTAAATCATAAGCCAAGGGGTTAAAGAAGTTAAGCGAGTAACCTGACGTGTACTCACCATCGCGTTCGTCGTGGCGGCCAACTGAAGACCCTGGAGACTCGTCATGTGATGAGAATGGGAATGCGAGTGCGAGTGGGGGTGGATGGGGGGCGGCGCCGGTGGCGCAAATCCTTGATGAAGACCTCCGGCCACGCCGACGCCCGTGTGGTACATGTAATGCTGCATCGCCGGATGCATCGTGTGATGATGCTGCGACGTACCTGCAACGATCAACGATCGGACCCCACCTCTTTTTATTCCGCTCACTTTCCGTCGATCTCCCAAACTTTTTCTTTTTTTTGTTCTTTTGCCGACTCGAGTAACTCGCGTTATTCTCGAGTTACCGGTAGGTACTCAGAAAAAGAAGGAATATAAAGTACAGTTCGGTCGCTTACCCATCGGTGATCCGAATCCTGAATGGAAAGGTTTGTTGTCGAGGTCGAGGTGTCCACTGGCCTTGATCATATCACCCATGACACCACCGAGACCCAGACACCCACCAGCCTTCTTCTTCTTACTCTTCGACGATAACTTCCGATTCCTCGTCTGGATGCCTTCCTTCTTCATCGTCAACGGTCGGTTCACCTGCAACATTCGTACCCAACAATTCGTTAAGTCGACCTAGTCGATAAAACTAACGCGAGAACGAGTTTTTATGTTCAATTCTTTTCACCCAAATAGCCAGTGCTACTCGTACTTAAAATAAAAAAAAGTACACCGACACTTAAAAAATTTATTTTTCAACACTCCGCAACGATATCGAAAAACGGCCAACGGGACAGTATTCTGCATGCTTTCTTCTTTCTAAATCTTGATCCATACATCAGGATTTTTGTCAAAAATCGATGCATCTCGAATTTGCCCGATCAAAGACTCGTTCGAAAGAAGAAAGTCTCTTCTTTACGAATATGCAAGTCGCGTTTCGATAGGATGGCTGGTTGGAAAGATACAGCAGTTTTAAGCTTGAAAAAGACCCATACTCCGACACTTAAAATATTCATTTCTCATCATTGCGTAACGATATCGAAAAACGGACAACGGAACAGTGTTCTGCATGATTTTATCTTTAAAATGAGCCATTAAACATTGAAATCGGCGGTGGTGACCATTTTGACAAAAATCATGATGCATAGGTCAGGATTTTTGTCAAAAATCGAAGTATCTCGAATTTGCCCGATCAAATACTCGTTCGAAAGAGGAAAGTCTCTTCTTTACGAATATGCAAGTCGCGTTTCGATAGGATGACTGGTTAAAAAGTTACAGCAATTTTTCTCTTGAAAACGACCCCCACTCCGACACTTAAAAAATTTATTTTTCGACACTCCGCAACGATATCGAAAAACGGACACCGGGACAGTATTCTGCATGCTTTCTTCTTTCTAAATCTCGATTCATACATCAGGATTTTTGTCAAAAATCGATGCATCTCGAATTTGCCCGATCAAAGACTCGTTCGAAAGAAGAAAGTCTCCTCTTTACGAAAATGCAAGTCGCGTTTCGATAGGATGACTGGTTAAAAAGTTACAGCAGTTTAAAGTTTGAAAATGACCCATACTTCGACACTTAAAAGATTAATTTCTCATCATTGCTTAACGATATCGAAAAACGGACAACGGAACATTGTTCTGCATGATTTTATCTTTAAAATGGGCCATTAAACATTGAAATCGGCGGTGGTGACCATTTTCGCAAAAATCATGATGCATACATCAGGATTTTTCCTTGGAAACCTTGGAAAACTTGCCCCATGGCGTGAGACAACTTACCCCGCAGCGGGGCAAGTTGTCCCAAAAAACTCGTTTGCTTGAAATTGAAAAAAAAACGTGTTAAAAACTTCTCAATGCAAGCGGAAAGATTTCTATGTATTGCTAAGAAAATATTCGAAAATATAAGCTATAGAAATCTGTAGAAACAAAAAACCTAAAATTGGGACAACTAGCCCCGGTTTCCCCTACCGCCTGCAATTTTGATGTCGGCTTTCGCGGCCTCCCAGGCGCACAACGTAATTAAGAAATCCCTCAGATTCTCGGTAGTCTGTGCACTTAACGAATCGACGAGTTTTGTTCTTCGAGGAGAGACGAAGGGTAATTGAAGACACTGCGTCACCGTCGCTACTTTTATACCATGTCTTGTCGAAAGAAAACAAAAAAGTGATTCTCTTCTCTCAAAGAAGATTCTTCACTGACAATTCTTTTTATTATCCCTAAAATAGTTCTAACCTTAGGTCGATCTTATCGACAGTCTCGAAGGACGATCGACCAGTCCGATAACTAACGTGACCTGGTTCGACGTACCAAGAGAAGACGCTGCTGCCAGCCTTTCGCGAGAGGATCGATCTTTCCAGCATGTATGTAACTCGATGGCAGCTTTGACAGCTCGCAGGGAAAATCGCTATGCCGTGGATGATGCATATCGGAAATATTATTCAAGAGAAGAAGAGAGAGAGAAAAGCGTGCGTGAAAGGCCGGACGATCGTGCACGGCCTAACGTTCCTTTATTAATCCTTTGTCTATAATGCCGACGCAAGTTCGCGACTCGAATTTGTAGGCGATGAGAGACAGAGAGACGCGAGCGTGCGCGTGCCTATCCGTTTCGAAGGGACTAAGGTTCGATTCATACTCTTTGTTGTGTGCAAAAAAAATTTACTACTATTCAAAATTAGCGATAATATTTTAAAAACCTTGTTAAACCAGCAAACTATTAAAAGAATTTTATATAATGTAGCTAAAGGTAATGAATTATAATTTTTGTAATACTAGGAAGTAGGGCTAAGAATGATTATCAAAGATGCATTTCTTGTTCATCCTTTCTGTTGGAATTAACGTTTTATAGGACACTAATCGATATTTCGACCACTTTTATACTTTTTTTTTTCAATTCATGTTCACTGAACCCCAATTAGCGAGAATAAATCACAGAAAGTGGAAAAAAAAATTATATGGAAATTGCAGCCCTGGGTTGAACGAGCCTATGAACGAAGGGTTAAGCAAACCTCGAAAAAGTAATTTTTCGATACAATCGGCAAATGAACAAAGCTTAAACCTTCTAACTGCATCATGAAGTCTCTCATGGTAACGTGCGCGTGTGCGGTCCGCGCTAGTCGGAGTGCCGCAAGTACGAAATAAGTAGGTATGCAAGTATTGCTCGCTGCATCGAGGATGACGAGGATGAGGGAGGGGCAAGGTGGAGCCATGCTTTGTAGTTGCCGCGACGTGACGCAACTGCCAACGCGGGGGAGAGATTCCGTGGAAGAAGAAGAGGAGGACAGCGAACATTGGAGGGTCGTCTAAGAGAGAAAGAGAGAGAGAGAGAGAGAGAGAGGTGAAGTATATAGGTGGCAGTGCAGTCGTCGATGCTTTTTCGTGGCTCCAGCCCAGTCCTTCCCAACCCCCGTCTCGGCCAACGTCCAGACGGTCAACGACTCTTTTCGTTGGAATTACGCAATTGTCCGAATTTGCCGAATTAGCGGCGTTCTCTTCGAAATGATCGTTCGGAGAGACACCGAACTCTGCCGAAGCGGATGCAGAATTGAGGGGAGTCTTCCGTAATGAATTCCGGTCACTAAATAAGTTTTTTTTAGACTTTAGCTTGGCTACATTTTGTACGATGCTTTTAACTGATCGTTCATTTAGCTAAAAATTAATATAAACTGAATGAGATTAAATTCGTTAGCTACGGGGAACTTTAAAGAACCTATTGATATGCAACGTCTTTAATAAAAATCGTTCTCATTACTTTCAAGACGGAGTTTGTATAATTTCAAGTACGGTAGCGAGTGATGCGTTTTTGAGGGAGTCTAACGAGCGAAGATGAGAGAGAGAGAGTATAGGGGGAGGAGGTGGTGAGACACAAAAGCTCGAACCAATTTGAATACAATACCAGCGGCTTTAATAGGAACCATCCGCTTAAGTCTGCGGGTGTCCGAAAGTGCGAGGTGCAAACAAAAGAGGAAAGGAGAGACGGAAGGTTTAAGAGAGAAAAAGAGAGGGATAGAAGGACTCGGAGATTCGAATGCAGATTGATGTGGTCGCACACGATGCAACCGCACGCCGCTTGCATACCTGATGACCTCAACGCGAAGATCTCAAGAAGGGGTCAATGAATGAAAGATCGAATCGCGGAAAAGCGATCGTCTGGCCACGCCTCGATCGACATCTTTCCTTCCCTTTAACCCAAAAGATATCACGGTTTGAAATTTTCTTAACCCTTTGCCTTATAATGTCGCGTGAGACTCGTTGTACAAATTCTGAGACCAGGATAAAAAGCACGAGCATCAAACTCATGATTCAATTCTTCCAAGTTTATTTTTTTTATTTATTTGCTTTTTAGTGTTCGTTAGTCTCTGTTTGGACAAGCTTATGATTCATTTGTTCTAAATTTCTAGTATTAATTTGATTGATTGTCGAATTAAATCATAAGGCAAGGGGTTAATTTCACGATCCAATGAATTACAACGTCTCGTAAAAGAAATACAACAGCTATCGATCGGTCTCTACGATTCGATTTTACGTCTGGCACGTGACTCCCAATGATTTCTCACGGTGATCCGAACATATCGTGGGGCATGGTTTCGAGGAAGAAGAAATTCGTGGAAGCCGCACGACGAATGATTTCCACAAGAAAAATCGAACGCCCTTTCGGAAAGGTCTGTAAGGATCGCGCGTGCGTATGGAATGTCTCTCGTGCATATACCACCATAGTTCGTTTCGAGCATATCAATGGGCCAGCATCTCGACGATGCTCTCTTCTTCGTAAAAGCAAGTTTTACAACTTCCTCGAGCGAGAACTCCTTTCGTCGAAAAATAATGATTTCGTTGAGAGGGATGATGCGCGTTGGTTGTCACGAAACCCTTTTAAAGGACACCGAATTTTAACTCTGATTTTAACGACTCGCGCGTGCTCCGCTTCGCGATTGAGCATGAGTAATATAAGAAAGACAAAAGTTGCTTTCTTCGAAAGAGCACGAGGAGGATTCCTAAAATTAGCCTTATCGGTCGATCGACGCGACGACGGATTATATTTATCCGAAAATTGTCGCGTTGCGTGTCCCGTAAGGGTTTCCACCGTTACGAGCATTTCGTTTCTCTTTTTAAGGTTAGAATCTATCGATTTGCTATCTGGAATCACGTGACCATCCACTTGAATTTCAAATCATCGTTATTACCATTATTATCATTATTTCTCGATGCGTGAAAAAGATGGAAAAATAAAGAAAAGGAAAAAAAACGTAAGAAGAATCGAAGGGACTTTCGACCCGCTTGACCTCGCACGATGTACACAGACCCCAGATGAGAAAGACGGAGAAAGAGAACTGAGAGAGCGAGGCCGGATTTCGGGAGGCGATTAGCATATTTCGAACACCCGGTAGCGTGCTGTTCGGCCACGAATAATCCGTGTATTTTCGACACGCGTTGTACGCGCGAGTGTGAGTTTAGCCACGGACGCTATCGGGATGCTCTATCTTAACGACGCCAGATCTGTCCTTCTTCCTCTGTCCCACCTCCTCCACCTACTCCACGAGCATCGGTTATCTAAGATCTCGCGAGACAAGCACGAGGAGAGCGAGATACATGCTCTCTCTCTCTCTTTCTCGATGTGTACTGGCAGGACGACTGGAAAGGAGTAGTGGAGATCTACTCTGAAAATGATCGATCGAAGTGAGAGAGAGAGAGAGAGAGAATCTAGTTTTTTTTTTTTTAATTTTGTTGGTAAATGGTTACGTCGCATACCACGTAAAAGCAATGGCAGAAAACGAAAGATGTTAATGTTCGGTGCCGCTTTTATCGTGCGAATTTATTGTTTCCCTCGCATAAACGTGTCACGCGAATTTGCGTGTTTTTGCCGAATGGAAATTTGAATGATTTATATGGACGCTATCCGAGGGAATGAAAAATTTCTCTGTTATGTCCGTGTTTCGGGGATCGTTCTATCTTTTTGTTAAAAGTTGGCCTTCGAACAACCAAACGTGGAAAGAACAAGAAATTCTGGATTACAATCATGCATTTCTTTTTATAACGAAAGATTTATGTTCTATGTAAACAAATAATTGAGACAATTCTAATAATAATAATTGAGATAAAGGACCATAAGAATAATGACGATGCGAATATTAGAAATATATAAATAAAAAAAAGAGACCGAGAGAGCTAGGCAGAAAAGGAATTCTTTTCGATCGGTCGATCGACTCCTTTCGTCCTTTTTATCGTCGCTCTTTGCCGCCAGACCACGCGAGACCGTAATCCGTCGGCTTAACGTCGACGAAACCCTTGTCCCTGCCATCTCATGGATCATAGATCCAACGCATAGCGATCTAGGCAAGAGAAGCTAGCAGCACGGAATAACGACGTTCCGCATTCCATTCTTCTATAAAAGGAAGTGGAACGTCCTCGAAGGTTCAACCTTCTCCATATTAAATTATTAAAACTTGGACTGAATTTTAAGTAAAGTCTATGCCCAACTTCACTGATAATCGAAAATGAAAAGGAGGGAGGGAGACAAAGAGACATATCCTGAATTTATTCCTTCTAGGAAAGAGCGCGACTCGTGGTGTTTAGCGACGGAAGAAGGGAAGCTCTTCGCTTAATTAATGATTACCAGGAAACGTGTTCGCTTTATGCGCGACGCGCCGGCAATGGCCGAGCATACTCTCTTCCCTACCTCTTCTACCCTTTCTCCTCCCTTAGAGATCGAATCCGATAACGGCACGATAGAGAAGAAGAGAGTCGGGAGTTCGTTCCTCCTCCACGTATTACGAGATAAGAATTTTCGTCGAGAAATTTTTGGCAAAGTACTCGCAACTATTTTCGTCCGTACCCAACTAATCTTTGATCATCACCAAGATGCAATTGCAGAGTGTATTTAAAATAGTCTTTCTAAAATAGTCCTATCTCTCTCTCCTTTGATCAGCTATCGAGATAAGATTAAACGACTGATAAAATAGAGATATGGAGAAAGGGGTAGAAAAGAGGCACGTAAATTCGGATTGCTTGTGGTTCTCTCATTGAGAAGTTAAAGAGAGAGAGAGTTGCATGTAGTTGTGCGAAAGAGACAGAGTAGTTGGTACACAGCGAGGCGCCTTGTTCCTCCTAACGCCGACGAGAAAACAGAAAGCTCACTGTGATATGTTGAAGAGAGAGAAGGGAAAGAGGAGTGACGAATGTCCTATGCTACGGAGAAATCGCGGGCCAATTAGCGCGTACCGCGAATGAATCTTGCGTTTCACCCTCTTGTATCTCTGTCTTTCTTGCTCTCGTAAGATCAGATCTCATTCTCTTTTTTTTAACAAAATCGAACTGAAATGCCGAAACTTTTGCCAGTCTTCGATCGGATGCTGGCTTCCGCTTCCTCATAGAAACTACGAGAAGTTCTCTACCTTGGTACAAAACGCCAGAGGGAAAAGAAAGAGGGATTTCGTAATGGATACTCTATTTCTGGTGCTCTCTTTCTTTTTTTTTTTTTCTTGGACCCCGTGTCACTCGATACAAAGTTTCGATACAAAAAGCCGAAGGTACCGACAAAGAGAGGCCTGTCGATATACATGCAAGATTTCTACAATGAAAACGTATCGAATTGCAATTGTAGTCTACAATTTGGGAAATTCTTATTGATTTCAACCGTGGATCCTTTAAAACAAGCCGAGCGTGCCGAACATAGAGAAAATCTCTCTTTCTTTCTTTCCTTGTCACACCCTTTCCTCTTTTCGTCTAGCTTACGACACTCGCTTCCTGTACTTCCTGTGTCACACGCCGTTGAGCACGCTCGAAGCAACCCTCGCGCGAACTACTACTCTCGACTGGCTACTCGTGTAACGACATCGTGTAACGACACCCCGTACGTCCGGCTAACCAGAAAAGTAGCTATCCTAATTGTTGATACAACAACGGAGAACAACGAGGGAAGACGCCATTGTTGTCGCGAGCCTGCCATGAATTAATGTTTCCTGCACACTCGTTCACCCTCTTGCAATTTTTTTCCCCTTCGCTCTTTTCCTTCCTTTTTCTTCTTTCGAAGCGTTACTCGATATAGAGCAATCGTTAAGTGTACCGTATTACTTCGGCATCAGTAAAAGTACTTACGTTGTGAAGCTTGTAGTAGAGACCGCAGGCGTTGCAGACTGGTTCCCCGGCTTGATTCCTTCGCCAGAGCGTCGTCGTTGCGGTTTTGCAGTTCGCGCAGCTGGTGCCCGCCCGTCTCGCCGCACTCTGCAGCGACAGTTTTTGGAAAAGAAGAAAAAGATATCACACCCGTAACGGCAACGATTTAGCCTATAAAACATTTGCCATATTCACTGCCAAATAAATCAAGGCATTTGTGAAAATTTCACATGAAATATATCGGTAAACTTGCACGGCAGTTAATAGGTTTAATACAGTCATATTCGTTGAAAAGGCAAGAACGTTATTATGGTTATGGAAGTCTCTTACAACGTCTCCGATCGTTTAAAGATCCGTTCGATCGATCCTTTTCTTCATCTCCCACACTCCTCTTCCTTTCTCTCGAAGGATCAAGAAGGCAAGTCTGACACGGGTTCGCGTGAAATCGGTCTTTCTTAATCCTTATTTCAAATACCGCGAGAGTCGAACGGATCTCGAAAAGAAGAAGAAGAGGAAGGTAGACGGGTGTCCCTTTTCTCCATCCTTCTTCGTCTCGTTCTTCCTAATACCTTATGATACACAACGAGAGGGAAAGAGAGATGAAGAAAAAAGTGGATGGAAGACGTCTTCCGCACCTGTGACCCTCCGTCACCGAGTGGCAAACGCCTAAAGAAGAAGGATCCATTATACGTCCTTCTAAGACCCAGCCGCGGCTTATTTCACACGCTTCTACATCCCGTATAATATACTAATAGGATGGAGTGTACCTCTTTCCAATGTATCAAGCCTCTTTCCCTATACCCGTACAACTTTTCACGCCTGCAAACGTCAAAACGTAAGAACAAAGTGACACCAGGTCCACTAGTCTTATAGAAATAAAATTAAAGGATGATCGATTGACATTGTTTGCATAAAGGTAGGCCAATTTGTGCTAGCAAAATTATCCCCAAACTTTCGTTCCCAACATCCATTGTATTCGCCACACTTATCGACGCAACGACAACACGGAAAGTTTCCGGTACGATCCCTCTCTTCGAGCCCTTACTCTCCCGAACCACTTAACCCCCTACTCTTATCTCGAAGATGACACTGCTTTCACAAAAAAGGATAGCGCCGACGTATTTTTCCTATGAATGAGCGGAACAGTATTGTGCAGTATTGAATGCATCATAGGTCTAATGGTCCAGAGATTTCTTTTTTTACCTTTTTAAAGGTAATGTTTACGAGACTAGGGTCTATCGGTATTACAAACGACAATTCGTTCATCCATACGAGAAAGAGACATCTTTGAAATTTTATTTAGGTACACCACTCGAAGAAAACTATAGAAACTATAGTTACTTTCCTGTGGGACCTCCCAGACTCGGTCCAACAAGCTTTGTTCGAAACGAGGACGTCGTTGGTGTCGTCGTCGTCGTTGAAAGCAGACAAGAGAGAGAGAGAGAGAGAGAGCGTTGTTTACCCTGCTTCAGGAGGGAACGTGTAAGGGTCAGAAAGCGCGGCTCGATGGGGGTGCTCCGTCGTGGGAAGGTAGGGAAGGGAGGAGGTGAGAAGGGCTTGGGGGTTGGAAGCTTCGGTGCGGTGTGTAATCATGCCTTATCTGCAGGATCTTATCGAGGCTAGCGCGTAGCAAAAGGGGTCTGCAGGGTGCTTCGTCGTTCTCCGGGCCCGGTAAAACCCCTCCGCGTGCCGGAATCAATACGCGGAGAGCCACCTCATCAATATAGCGGCTTCCTATCTGCTCTAGATCTTCGACACCCCGCCCTCCCTTTTCTCCTACTTCTCGATGAAAATCGTTCTACCCTGGCCGACGGGCTTCTTCTTCGGTCCGTCTACCTAATGGTTATTAAACGGGAGAGTAAGAGAGAAAGAAAGCGTGAATTCCCACACCAAGTTGTTAAGTGTCGTTAGTAAATGGAAAAAAGAATTCCACGAGTACGTACTTGCGTTGGTTGCAAAAGAAACAGAATTTCGTGCGTCACGATGTCGTAAGAGAATCGTGACGCGCAATTTTTGTTTGAAAAATCTGACTAAGACCTTCGGGTCTTAAACACCAATCGCGACCACCTAAACGAATATAACGGGGGATATAAAGATTTCCTAACGCATTGTTCTTAGAGATTTTACTCCGTTGACTGTCAATCTCTCGACATATCCAGATAATCCCAACCCAATTATACTTTTTCCAAGTTTAATATACGTTTGAAATCTTACTAAGATACACGAAATAAAAACCCAAACGAATGTCGTATCGGTTAAACGAAAGGGGCTTAAGATATACTTTGCCGAGGGCTAAAGAACGAACGAATGACCAACTGGGCCAACGTGCACGCATTGTTGCCCGATTAGACCTCCTTCGAGCGCTGACCGGGCTCGCATAATCGCACTGAACTACTCCCTACCACTATACCAACTGGTATCTCCTTCTCTCGCATAGTTTTTCGCGTCACCCATCGCCATTCGATCGAAGCTCTCCTTTTGGCCCTCCCCGAAGGAGGGAAGGACCAAGATTCTCCATGGACAATACTTGTCCATCGTTTCTCGAAGAGAGAAGTACGCGCACGCGTTCTCCTTCGAAACCGGTTGCCCCACCAGAGACCCCTCGACACTGACGGATATGACATTTCTGAAGTTCGCGGCTATCTCTCTCTTACTTTTCTACTTCTCTGACTCCGAAGAGAGCTAGAGAGACGACTATTGCTCTTTCTCTCGTTCTCACTCTCCTGGCTCGTTGCTCTTTCTTCGTTTTGCTCCTATCTGGACCACGTCAGTTTCTCTCTCTCTCTTTCTCTCTCCTTCTTCTCTTCCTGCCGGTTCGACCGTTTCGCGTGTACATTTTATTTTACTTCATCCGCGCTCGATGTATAAACTCGCTTCCAACTCGTGGAAGAGTAGGAGGCAGAAGGGATTTCTTCGGTGATCTGCTGCTTTTATTTCCTGTCGGTCTTCTTGCTCCGCGAACCGTTCCGAACTCTCTACGCGCGGTTCCCTTTCACGTGCTGCTGTTTCTTCCCCTCTTTCTCCTTCTCTCAATCTTACTGCTGCTCGATCCATCGGATGCTGTAGCATTGGAGAAGAGAGACGAGGAAGTCCTCTTGTCATTCTCCAAATTGAAAACTGGATTATCGAGTCGTATTCCTTTTCGAAACGTCCATATACGAGAAAGAGAGAAAATAATGAGTCTTGTTTTCACGTCTCGGTGGTATAATTAATCGCCGGATAAAACGAATGAATATGTGAAGCGAATGAAATAATACGTTACCTCGGATTAAAATTCGAATGAAATTCGTATTAGGAACGTCAATGATACGTATCCTGTTTACGGTTGCTCGATATCAACCAATGAAATAGATCTAACTATTTTTTTTTTTTTTTTTCTACTTTGAAATCCTCGAGAAGACAGTGAAAGAAAGAGAAAGAACCGGTAAACGGCAAGCTCCTATTACGTAAAAGTGCCGAGCGCGGTTGGATAAGCGATTAATTGCCGATTATAATCCAGCGGGAGAGCGCTGTCAAGTTCGTATGACTCAAAGCGAGAGAATATGAATATGAGATGAAATATAACGAAACAGGTTCATAAACAAGCACCACCGTGCATTCCTTGCACGTATATGTGAGCGAATACTTGAGTCGATCATTGAATTTCTCGACGAACATACCGAGGAAGTAAATCGTTTCCTGGTAAATTTTAAATTAATCAAAATTTGTGAAGAAATCGAAGAATAATATCGATTTAACTGGATCAAAGAACGAATGTACCAGGATCGCACGGTGTCCTAATTCGATTAGGTGCACCATATTACGTTTGCGTTAAAACGACTTCCGAGAAATCGTGTCTGTGTTTCTTCATCGACTTGCCTCTTCTTGCCTGTCACGGAAAGCGAGAAGTGGCTTCCATCGCGCTTTAAACCTCTTCGATCGAGGTAATTTGAATAAGGACGTAAGAACGTTTCGATAATAATTACTCCCTCGCTTCTCGAAGTGAGTCAATATAAACCGTGTGTCTGTATAGGTATATATGTATTCGTGTGTGTCACGAGCGATCGATAACGCCGACTCGCGTTGGCAATTAACTTTGAAAAATCGACTCGGCTCGCGTACGATCCGGTTTTACGGATCGTTCCGTCGTCGATCCGACGCTTCGAGATTCCACCCGGTGTCTAAGCGTGCTTCTGACTTAGGATGATCTTAGATCTCCTCGTAGCTTGTATAAAAGAGTGATAGAGGGGAGGAGAGACAGAGACGGATGATACCGATCGCGAAGCGAACACGAAGTTCGTCGTTCCCTGTCACCCGAGTTAAATTATTAATTATCCTTATGACATATCGTCTCGAAAAAAATAGAGCAACGATCTTTTAAAAAGATTAACGTGAGTTGGTCGATTCGGTTCTTTTCCGATGATACGTTTTTTCGAGAATCCGGGAAGAGAAGATAATTCGCGATCGAAGTCACCGCGGCTTTTCCGAGCGCTCACGAGTAAACGATCGTTTTACGAGCGTAGCCTCGATAACGATCTACGTTGTATCCTTGACTAAATCGTGACTAGGAGCAGAGGCAGTGCGCTCGCGCGTGCACCAACACACGCAAGTATATGTGTATACACGTTAGACGAACATTGTTCTCTCATCGTAATACAAATTGCCGGCCTGGATATAAAATAACTGTCGAAGTCTACGAGAAAAGTGAAAAATGTTATAGTAAATAAGAGTACGAAGTCAGCTGTTTTCTTATAAGATCGGTAGGTAAAAGGGTGAAATTTCGGAACTTGGCTCACCCCGCAAGGTTGTTCGTGACGCGAATAAATACGCCAAACGTCGTCCGAGTACCTCCTGCGTTCTCTCCCTCCCTTTCCAAAGGAGACTCTATGCAACTGCAGCCGCATAATATAACCTACCTACCGGTTGTTCCGCGCGCGCCATGAGCTTGTGACTGTGACAAGCAGTGGTACCACATTCCTAACACTAGCTCGCGGTGTACGCGCCATGGAGAACTATACTTCTCTCTCTCTCTTTCTCACTCACTCTCGTTCTTCTTCTCTCTTTATCGGTATTACAATTTCTTCTTATCCTTTCACACGTTCCATCCGTCTTCGCGCTTTCCTCCCGACAACTCTCGTAGAATTAATTTCCCCGTCTTTCTTTCTTTGGCTAATCCAAGTATGGTCCTAAGAAGATGGATTCGAGAAAGAGAGAAAAGCAAGAAACGAAGATAATAATATGTGTCTCGACTATCGTGAAAGTCTGCCGACCTTGAGACATGCTCCTCATGGCGGTTTATATTAGCCAGGACGCTTTTAATCGACGAGGTTTAACGTCGCGGAGACACGATGCTTATCGAGCCAAGAACGAACGACTCCATCGAGAAACGTTTTTCTCTTTCTTTTTTTTTTATACCCCCACCCTCATTCTCTATATCTCGTGAGATACCCTTCTCTCTCTCTCTTTCTCGACACGCTGACCTGCAACGGGACGTCCATTCTTCGTGGCTTAACGATCGAGTGACACGACTCGCCGACGATGCTAAACGGCCAACTTCACGAACGTACCAACGCAGACACAGAAGACACCAAAAAAGAAGAAGAAGAAGAAACATGGCCGAGTACGGGTATACCTACAACTAGGCTGTTTATCATATAGATTGGCTACCATAGCGAGCTACCGCGATACTAACGGCTAAACTCTTGAGAAAGGGGGAGGAGAAGGTGGATCCTGGCTTCCAATATATGTGTCTCTGTGTTAGTAACGTACATGACTAGGACTATGCCTGTATAAGTATAGCGAGTATCGTTAGACTTGGTATACCTAGTTGGTTGGGGTGGGAGGCAAAAGGCGTATTACACGCGAACGAACGACCTTACCTTTCCTCGATTCCTGGAAGCCGGACTACCGGACGCGCGTGTCGCGTCCTTGGGACCTTCCAAGCATCGCAAGTCGATAAAGTCGGACGTGCCGCAAGATGAGATGATGCCTTTTTTCTCTGTGCCTCTTTCACCGTCATACGGTACCGAAGCGTCCGATCCTATCGAAGGTGGTCTCTCACCGGGTATGAAAGAAGGGACGATGACGAGGAGGATGGCGGAAGCGAGTTTATCGCTCGAACGCTTTCGATTAGCTTTATTCGATTCGATTAGCTTTTATTTAATGCCGCGCTTCGTTTCTAGACGGAGGTTTACCTCCAAGAGGGAAGCTGGACGACGAGAATGTACATGGAGTGACTGTGTGTACGTATATAAAGAGAGAGAGAGAGAGAGAGAGAGAGAGAAACATTGAACGGGCCTTGGTCGGGTAAGCAACCTTTCACTCATCTTCCCTCCTCATTTAATCCAACGGATCGACGAGGTAAACGATTTTCACCGTGCACCTTAGCCACGGACAACGCTAGCTATGACGAAGTCGACGTATTTACACGTACGTACACAAGTACCAGCCTTTCTAAAGCTCGAGTCACCGCGCATAGTTTCCCCATTATATCGATTGGTATAATTGATAATCGGGAAGCTGAGTCAGTTCATTTGTCAGGAGACTAAAAGAAATGGTATGATTGTCAAGATATATTGGTCATTTTTCTATAACAGGATAGATAGGTTCCTAGAGAATGCTGTGTTATATGAGACCTAGATAGAATGAAGTATTTTTATTTTGATAATATTAAATGGTAGAAGTAGGGGAAGAGTGGCATGAAAGAGCCACTTTTTGAAAGAGCTATTATCATTTACACGGTAGTTTTTGAACGAATGTTGGATGAATTAGTTTTTGAAAAAACTAGTAAAGTTTCTGCTAGTTTGATTAGCAACCAGTTTCGCTACTTAAAAACTATAATTTGTCCAACATTCTTTCAAAAACTACTGTGTAAATAATAGTGGCTCTTTTAAAAACGTGGTTCTTTCATGACACTCTTGCCTTACAGTGTTGCACGAGAGTTTTTGTAAATCTTTGATCTATAGGAGGGTTACCTGTAATATAAAAAGTAAATGATTCGATACTATCCTTACGAAGCACCTAGTAGCGCGCGAAAGGGAGAGAGAGCCGATCTCCTTTTGCTCGATTTCGTTCGTGCCGCGAGAGCCAGAAGAAGCTGCTGAACACGGTGCTGAACATTGCTCGCAATTTGAATAAATTCACCGTGTTCCTACTCGGAGGCAGCCTCTGTTACCCCTCTTGGAATACTTGGGAGACGTTATTGCGAGTGCGAGAGAGACAGGGCTAGCGGATATTGGTACGAGTAAGGCAGAAACAGTGAACATAAAAGACAACTTGTTCTTCGTATATTGGAAAAGTAGTATTCGAGCATGGTTGAACTCGTAACGAGAAAACCGCATCGCTAATCTAATGTTCAGGCTAGTAAATCACTTATTGTTATTTTTTTCGTGGTAACACACAAATTATTTTCTCCAACGTCGAAAAGGTGACGATGGTATGAGTAGATTTAAATAGTATTTGTACATAGATTGACGCCAACCCGAATGGATTTATCTTACTCGCCACAAAGATTTATAATCATCGGGCTGCTAAAGCGCCAATTATACGGGATTACGTAAAACGGCACGCTAATCTATACTAAATACTCGCGGCGAAACTCGACGCTGCTGGGAGGAAACTCGAATGCGATGCCATATAATTGACGTTACATTGTTATTACGTCATACGATATTTCGCACGAAGATGAAGCGCTTCGTATAGACGGGGGAGGAATAAAGGAAGATGAAAATGAAGAAAAGAAGGTTCTATTGCTCAACGATGAACGGAAACGCTTTCCGTCGTTTCGCTCGTGAACACGGGGTTCCAAAGTGAAGAAACATACTCGACCGACATAAGATGTCTTCGCACGTTATTTTAATCCGATGTCAATGCCCTTTAAGCGTTACGTTGCTAACCCATATTACAAAATTTGCAAATTTTAATAACATAACTTCACAGCTGATTTCCTCAAATTCACTAAATTGTTACATCCATCAAACTCTTCGATTCTCTCTTGTGATTCCATGTAAAACGAGTCAGCATTACCATCGATTGGAATTCGAGAGAAATGGGTGGGTGGAGGATGAAGAAACTCGAGCGTAAATTTTTGCGCTCGAGATACCAATCTCGATCGATCGGAAGAGAACTGGTCAGCATCCTGGGCGCGCGATCGAAGGTCGATGAAAACTGGTCCGAGGCCCGCTAACGGTTCGTATCGATATAACGAAATAAAGCAACGGGTAATTAGTCGGTCCCGAGACTCGTTAGGCTCTTCTCATTCTCTCTTACTTTCGAGACATTAAAAGTGCTGCTCGTGATTGGAAAAGCGAGGTAAAAAAGACAGACTCGAGCAAAATTGCAGTTTTGCTTCCGATTGGAAAATCGATAAGGAAGAAAGATAATGAATCTAAAACGTTGCAGTACGAGTAAGACAGAGAGAAAGAATCATGGTATAGGCGATGCGTACGTACGGTGCATCGCTTGTAAATTACACCGTAAATCGTATGGCGTTACCGAAGGAAGGAAGAAGAGTGAAAGAGAGCGCGAGGGAGTAGTACGAGAGGACGCAACGACAGGCAGCTTTATGGAGCGCGAGATGATTTACGGGACGATAGTTGAAAACAAGTCTCACGGATCAAAAGACGTGTAAATTGGACGGTGTATGCTCCTTCTTCTTACCCTCCTGTCCTCGGCGTTTCGCTTCTTACGCGCGGGGCGTATAACAATGGGCTAATAACAGCCAGCGGACACATCCTCGGCCGACTTCTGTTTAAAATATCGTTAGCTAGCGATGCGTTAGCTCCCTCGACGTAAACGCGTCTTCATTGCACGGAACCTCGCGCTTAGATCTCGCACGGGAGTTTAAAAGGCAAATTAGTTGTTGGCCCGCTCGAAAGATAGCTGGAAGCTGCGAATGAGAGAAAGACGGAGATAGGGTTGAGCGAAATTTTTCAGAAGCGTTTATTCGATTCGCGATTCCGGTCCCTCCCGTTGCCCTCTTTCGCGTTCTACGAACGGCCCGCGTGGGCAGTGAATTACGAGGTGAGCCCTCCGGCCGCTAAGAGGAATAAGAAAAGGAAGAGATGGAGAGAGAGGGAGAGTTAAGAAAAAGGAGGAAAGAAAAGAGGATACGACCTTCTCGTGCTCCTTGTTTCGAAGGAATATAAATAAAAATTGTCTCGGGGACTACCACCGGCTTCTGTTACCCTCTCCGTCATCGCCCTCCAACGGTATATACCCTTACTTTTCTCTTATTTTCTCTGCATCTTTCGAGTATCCTCCCAACACCCCATCATAAGCTTTACAATTATTCCAAATGAACTTCTTGCACGAAACCTACCAGTCATAGAAATCACGTTCCAGAGATCCAAGTTTACAATCTGCGATACTCATCAGATATTTCCACGAATGAACGAGAAACAAGGCTTGAAATATCAAATAAAAATGGTACATTAAGTAAAGTTTTTCACAATTTCATGGATATTTCATTAATCTTTTCCTCAGGCTGGCGCGCGCGCTCGAACGAACGTCCATTCTGCACGCGTAATTTATCACGCGCGTCACGGACAATGTAGTCGCTCGCTGGCTCGCTCAACTCGACGAACGTGTAATCGAGACCTTGCGGATCGGATGAGATATGCTAATCGAAGATAACGCCGCGCGCGGTCGGTGAAAATCGTGAGGACCGTTGCCAACCATAAAGGAGGAACAACGGAGGAGACGAATGAAGAAGAAGAAATAATTATTCAGAATTTATCTAAGCGGCAACCAATTACGCGTCACCGCTTGGCGACTTTATTTTCCACGGCTCATTGTTACCGCATCTCTCTCTTTCTTTTCTTCGCTATCTATCATTCTCTACGTCTCTCTTGCTCGCTATCCACGCGTGCACTTGCCTTTCCACAAGGATAGCCATCTCCGGGCGTTTACAAGTAAACGGGCTCGACGTGGCATAAATCTCAGCGGGCTCGATCTTTCAATAACTTCGTTTTACTCGAGAAGCTTTCCAAGTATTTCCATTCCCCGATCGTCTTCGTGGAAAGACGAACATGAAAACCCGCGATCAGGATGGACATTTCCCTGATATTTTTAGCATCTGGATAAAAGAACTTCTTCTTTGAGATTAGGATTGCCAATGGAAGTCCGCGAGATCGTCGAGCATTAGCGCGCTCCGTTAAATTATGGTTGTTTGCGCGTTTAACCGTGTTCCGTATTTGCATGCTAGACGGCCGATTATCATCTGAAATTGCAATTCCACCGTACCTCGCCGTGCGTAGACTGTTATACGCGGTCACGTGATCTATGCGCCGAAAGGGACAAGCAGCAATCGCAACATCCGTGAATGTACTTTTTCAAGGCCGAGCTGCCCCTGACCGTTGTTGTCCTCGATCTTAAATCGCGTTCCAAACTCGATCGTCTATTAGGTCACTCGGGGAAGCTATTTCTGATTAGTCTAGAACGTGGACGGGGAACAGTCTTGATCGACTGGGTCATTTTTCGTACCTCAATTTAGAAAAAAAATAAAAGTGGGTCAAAAAAACTTGCAACTGTGTCTTATCTGCCAATGTTTTAATTCGAGGTTCAAGATATTTGGTATAAGTATTTAAAAGATAAGTGGGTCATTTTGTGATCTGTAATATAAATACTCATTTCTATTCGGAATTATGACTAGAAATTTAATATACGCAACAAGTACGAAACCCATTACTTACTAACACGATCGATCATATCGACTTATTAAAATACTGTTGCCGTAACAAAAATTTTCCTAAAGAATCTATAGAAAATAAGCCAAGCTCTTTCTGTTATTAAATAGCGTACACGTGAAACAGGATGGCCACACGTCAAAGCACGTAACGATCATCATAGAAAACACTTCGCGTTACCGTAGTCACACTTTGTCCGACAATTTCATTGGACGTTTCCTGTTCTAATTTCGTACCGAACGACGGAAAAATTATAGCCTGCAGTGGCTGTAGTGCCTGTGGCTTGCTCGAAGCCTAAAATGAAAAATGAGCCGACTAACAACGCGCTTTCGAAGCACGCACCTCAAAATCCGGGCCGTTCACGCTCGGCCGAGCGCGGTAACGGTGTACCTATATGGTTTTCAGGGTACCCTTTGACCTCTTTGGAAATTATCGAAAAAAAACTGATGGAGAGGACACACGCACGAATTTTCTATCCTAGCCAGGCAAATTCGAGACAGGGATCGCGACTATCTATCCGACGCGCGGAGAAAACGCGCGTTAAGTGTGTTAAGTGTGCTCTAGTGAACTTTTAGTCACGGCCACACCCAGCCTCCTTCCGAGGCAAGGCTGGACCTCTCTTATTATACTACACACACCCACACCTCCAAGTCGGTTCGTACTTTCGTCCGAACGTATATTTCACGTAACGGGTGTCCGTTAAAGAAAAAGCATCTCCTACCGAACTCGAGACACGATACAGCGTAAGTACAGCGAGAGAAAAAGAGATACAGGCATCCTGTCTCGGCTAAGGGAGCAAAGTCGAAGGTTAGATCGGTGTTCCAGAGATCCTCCTGCGATCCCACGATATTTGCTGACACCGGGAGACGTGAGAAAAAAGGAGCGAGAGAGACAGGAACAAGTTCGTTGTATCTTTCTCTAGCGGCATGACGTATATACCCACAACGAGCTACTTTCGATTGGCCGCTAATCGTTACGCGGACCTCCTTCGTGATTATTATTATTACTATCCTCGCATACTGAAGCCGTTACCATAGAGAACGTTTATTATCCACAGGCGCGGTGTGCCCATTTCTATCGGAAACGAGTCCTTCGTTTATGCGAGAGCTCGAGCGTTGCCTCGAAAGAGCGAGGATCTCGTCGTCTCTCTACGACGGTATCCTTCTTTTCTCTATCCTCTCGATCGATGGCGTTCGTGCACCCTCGAGAAATGACCTTTCGAAATTCCGAGGAAAAAAGGCAAGACATTTTTGTCGCGTTAAATCGAAAGGACTACGATGACTTATGGGTAACTAGACGTAGGATCTTGACCGGACCACTTGTCCATCGTTATCAACGCGAACTTAACTTATCTCGGTAATAAGCAATCATATTTGCTTGTACAGCAAGCCTCAGCTCACAGGCGATAGCAGAAGTAATATGGAAATTCCGATGAGCTATATCTAACGTTTATCGTATCATAAAATTAAGAGAACAAAAATTGGAATTTTGGCACGAAGCCCAAGGAATCTTTGCAAACGTTTAGAACAACTCATTGAGTTTCTAATAAATATTAGTTAAAGTAATCGATTAACTAGCCAATATACAGTCAGCTTTGGATATAGCTCACCAGTATGAAGTTAGTGATACTAGAAATAATATCGAAATAATGAAACTAGAGTCAACTTCATGCCAATAACTTATATCAGACACTTATTGTACCATAAAATTACGAGGACAAAAGTAGTGATCAATTTTTGTCACTTGCCTCGAAGCCTAACGAATCTTTACCAACGTCCAAACCAACGCGTCGAGTTCCTAATCGCGTTTAGATATTAGGTAGAGGAATCGATCGGCTGGGCAATGTAGTGTATGTACCTATCCAGGTGCGTAACACCGCCGATCGCGTGGCATTTCAAGCGTTTTACAACGTCGCTGTTCCCCGCGTCGTTACGACGTCGAAGCACGCGCGCGCACACGCGCGAATGTGAAACGAGCTCTCTCTTTCTTTCTCTCTCTTGTGGGTGCGCGTCGCAAACTAACTCTGCCACACGAGTGCGTGAGAGTAAGAGAGAGAGAGAAGGCAGGATCGACTCGGCGTGCTGCGTGTAGGAGAGAAGATTGTGCAACTGTCCCGTACGAACGTCAGACAATATACCACGGACACAGCAACGGACAGGATCGAATATCCTGTTCGGCTTATTAGGACAAGGTGGCCAGCCTCGATACTTTGATACCTCGGCTATCAATGATAGCGTAATGCACCGACCGGCCGACACGCTCGTTGGACGATTAACACCGGTTTTTCACTTCCCCCACTATTTCGAGTTTCATACAATTATCAGCTTGTCAGTTGCTTTTTTCAAGTTTAATTGAGATCGACCTAACGAACGCGAAGTTTCATACTTTTTATCCTTTTTGTTTGTTAATCGTGATGAAATTGGATCAACCTAGTCGGTACTTGACGTAGGTATAACGAAAATTGATTATTGCACGTTTCTTTTTTTTTGACCACAACGTTTTCGTGTAGTAGGAAAGAGAGTAGGCAGTGTAGCATGGATGAGGTACAGGGGATACAGTGAGGACCTTTCTAACGCGCATAGACCGTGGCATTATTATTTATTTATAGCGTCATTATCTTGTCCCTATTGTTGTCGCGGCGTTCGTTCGAGCAGTGGATGGTATACCACGTTGACCGGGCTCCTTTCGTCCCTCGTTCGCTCGCTCACCGTTTCTCTCTCTCTCTCTCTCTCTCTCTCGTTTTTATCCATATAAGCCGGTTTCTCCCAGTGATCGAGAATACATAATTATTATTATCGAACGTTCATTTTACCTTTCAATAACAGCAAATATCATCCTATTTAACCTAACCAAAGCCTGTTTGGTTAAAATCTTTCAAAAAAGTCAGTTGCAAGCAACACGAGATTGTCGAGAATCTTGAGAATCTGTAACGATGAGACGTAATAGGAGTATCGCGCTGCCGAAGTCCATGACTGTCGCTGGGAATAGCCGCTCCTCTATTCGCGTTTATACGACGGCGATAAATAACTCTCGGCGAGAACGACGCTCGTTCACGATAGAAATCACCATAGTCGTCGACGGTTTCGATCGTCTTTCCTTTTAATAAACGACGCGCGAACGAGACACGCGAGAGACTGTGATCCAAAAATTTGCAAAGAACATCATTCCCGATCTTGACCATTGTATATCACTGAATCACGACCTAAACCATGATCACCTAATAGCTCTATAAAGTAAGAAATTTTATTGGCAATAATTATTTATTACAGATATAATAACGTACGATTCGATGACGTGACGATATACCTCATCGAACGTATTAAACGAACTGTGCATTACGCGTTAAACGTTATCCGACGAGTTTAACTACGTTACATTACGCGTTACAACAGCGAGGTACACATATAGAGAAGCAGGGGATTACTCGCGAAGCGCTAAGCTTCGAAGTACGATTGGATCGATTAATCGAGAGAAGCGCGAACACTCGCGAGCACGGGTTCCTCTCTCCGGTTATCGCTTGGAAATTGTGCTCGGGCTGCACGTCGAGAAGGTTCGCGTGTACGTGGAAGCGACGCGATAAATAAACTCCATGGCGGCCATTACTCGTCGTTGGTGTAAACGAAGGAAAGAGAGAGAGAGAGAGAGAGAGGAAATCGAAGGCCACCCCTGTTTTCGCGAGAAGGGTGCGATCTTTACGTGCGCAAGCTCGAAGCTATCAGAAAAGCACCCCTAAACGAGCTTAATACAACTTTTCTACGTCTTCCTCTTACGTGGAAAGAAATCAAATGGATTAACTGGATGGCTTCGGTTTTCGACGAAGCTCGATCGAAGAATATTATTTGTCTCTGTTTCTAGAGAAAAAAAAATATGGCCGACCTGACGAAAGGGACACGTTGGAAATAGACGTATGTAGACGCGCGATGGAAGAACGTGGACGCCGTAGAAGTCTTGATGGAAGGCGAAAATACGCGATGGCCGAACGTGCGATGCGTGGCAGGCTAGATTCGCATTGGCTGACGCCGGCGTTTGCGCGGCTTTTGCGTTTGCGCGCGGCTCCTCCGTATTGACTTTGCCGCGTCCTCCCCGAGCGGAGGTGAGGAACAGAGTGAGACGGAGGGGAGGAGGACAAAGAAGCGGACACGCAGGAGCAGCGAGCGAGTAAAACACAAAGGAAGGTGACTCGACTCGAGTCGAGTAACGACACGAAAGTGGCGTGGCGCGATGCGAGAAGAAGAGGAAGAAGTGGAGGAGGTAGTGGTGGTTCTTGGATGGTGGGGGTAACACGCCAGGCGAATGTCTTACAATTGATTTTCACGCCACTTTGATTTATTCGAGCGCGCCACCGTCGCGCGTTTTTCGTGGCCGCGGGGCCACCGATGGAGGAGGAAGAACCGGCCAACCAGCCTCCGTCTCGTTCCTTTTCTCTCTTTCTCTGTATCTATCCTTTTCTTTCTCTCTCATCCTCCGCGCTACCGTTGCGCCACGATTTATGGACTTCCAAGGCGATTCTTTTTAGATTGGCCCGCGCGACCCTTTTTCTATCCTATCCCGTTCTCTCTTATTCTTTCCTCTTCTTCTTCCTTTTCGAGGTCCCTCAACTTTCCTACCCTTTCTAAACTTTAAGAATCGATTTCAGATTTACATACCCAAAGCATGTCGATTCGAGGGCTGATGAAACAAATGTTATGTACATATGTTTTATTTGACATCTTTTTTTTTCCAACTATCCCCCTTAACCTCCCTCTTTATTCACCGTAAACATTCACAATCGATGATTTACATGTAGGAAGCGATCGGAGGAGAACAAATGTTGCGCATGTACGAACGTTCGGTTTTTTGATTCGAGGCTGTTCGACTGATCTCCCGCTGGGAAGTTTGGAAGGGTGTCGTTCACCCTCTCTCAACGTTCGAGAGATAGGATTGGTCCTCGAGCTATCGCCGGGGTGGAACCGTGGTGGGGACCGCTTCCTGAACTCCACCGGGATACATCGAGATCGCGACCAATGATAGAGTCGCACAGCTGCCCTAAAGGGAGCGAAGAAGGAATCTCTAGATTGGCGTTATACTCTACCCCCTGGCAAAAGCCCTTCCCAGGATGCGAACGAGGGGAAAGCCCTTACCAGGGAGTATGGGAAAGGATTAGCGTGGCTCGCCGTGAATCTTTAGGGGGCTTTCCACCGCGATGGACGACGATCCGGATCCTTGGTTTTAGTGTCTCATGGTTTTACGATGATGTATTTGATGTTTCTTTTTTCGACAGACTTACGCTAAATTATTGGAATCGATGGTATTGAGAACGGTACGAGTCAAAATCTGTTTTTTGTCGATATATAAAAAGTACTTGGGTCTAAAATAATATACTAAAACTTGTCTGTATAAACCATATAAAAAGAATAAAGGTTTTTTTCCCTCAACATTCTAACTTGTACCGTTCGTAATCTCACCGATTTAATTAGAATTGCGATTCCAGTCACTAAAATTTCTCAAATAACAAGTCGACGAGCTTCTCTTCTAGTCCCCAAGCCCATCCATCCATGAAGTTAAAATCAAATCGATCGATCGAAACATCGGCTAAAAACAACGCGGTAGAAAAGGACACGCGCGGAGGCCGCGGATTTCGAGTCGAGGAGACAATCGTTTCTCTCTGCCCCGAAAGATGATCGATCGACTCGTCGTTCGCTCTGAGAAACTGGTCGACCACTCGCGGCATACCGAATCTTAAGTAGCTCACCGGAGAAAGAGAGAGAGAATGTAACGAAGAAAAAAAAGATCAGTGAACGTTGAGATACCGGACTTGAATTATAGACTGGATAATGATTAAAGTCGTACTTATAAGAATAATTTATACCAATGACATCTCTCCTCTTTTTCAACACCCACGCTTCACCCTCACGCATTTTACCTTTCGATCGTAAAAAAATATTCAACGCTTGTTCCATCGAGTTCGCGATCGTTGGAACGAAGTTCTCGCGCGCGTGCACTTTGGTTCGGACAGTCGGAAGCAATTTACAAGTTAATGGGTTACGATGATTCGTTAGCGTAGCCTCTCTCCCATCCCGGATTTATTTCGGTCGCTCTTGGGTGCACGCCCATCTAATTGGCTCGTCTCTTCTCTCCCTTCCAAAGTCCTCCTTCTCTGTTACTTCCTTGCAACTACCTATTCGATTCTTCATCGAGACGTAAGTATACCAGTTTATCGAGACTCGAGACTAACATTTACAAAAATCCACTAGAATTATTTACATACGTACATCCGGTGGCACCGTTCGTATAAATGAGAATAAGTTGAAGAAACGGTACGTATTCGTATGTGGATGTAAAAAAGAAAAAGGTAGTATATACCTAGTAGAAAGAGAAAAGTGTCGATCTTGACGCGGCCAGCGTCGTATTCAATGTGCGAAGGGATGCAAATCCGCTATCTCATGAGCGGAATTTTCAAGGAAGCTGAAAGACGGATGGAGCACGACTGGCGGCAACGGACAATACGATATTTGCATCTGGTACATAATTCAGTCGCCGTATCTGCCCCCGACCACCTTCCGAATGCCGCTCATAGACCACCGTTACGATCTTTTTTTTCCTCTCTCTCTCTCTCTCTCTAAAGAAGGAAAGAACGGAAAAAAAAAGAACAAGATAATCTTGAACGAGTCACAGAAAAAAAATGGCCACTCGGTTAGCCATGCTCTACTACCGATTTCTCATCGCGTTAACATCGATCAGATCGATTATCATGAAAGCCGAGAGATTAAGAGCTATAAAAAGATACTACTCGTTATTTCCACTCGAGCGTAAAATAGACGTTCCTGAGTTTCATCGAATTAGACGCGTGGCACGCGCGATCAAACGGATTAGAACGGCTAATTGCATCCCGCTTATTACCGACATTTAAATAACCAACGAGACGGATCGATGTCTACGAAGCAATTGCACTTTGGACGAGTTTATGATTTCTCGAAGGAACCATTATCTATTTCTCTACTCGGTGCTCTTTTCGATCTTGCTTTTAGGGTAAGAAACGAAAATCTAATGTCTTTTGAAGTTTCTATATGTTGCTTGAAATTCAGACTTGTTTTTACTTGTTGTTGGGTCCAGTAAGTTGTGAGTGTGTAAGAGTGTCGAATTAAATCATAGGACAAGGGGTTAACATATATTCTTCCTACTCCATAAACTTCTCTTTTAATCTGAAACTTCTTATTAACCATTTTTCGAAGCTAAAATCGCGGTTAAAATTTCAACACAGGAGGGTAGACGCGTGTATGAACCATTTAGAACGGCAGCATCCCGCGATGCAAAATCGTGGAGAATGCGGGTGTCGCGCGAAAGCACAATGCCCTTCGAAGTTACCGTCTCGAGACTATTCGTTTTCCGTCGGAAGATTCACCAAGGATAACCTTGCGGTCTCTACCCCCACCCTCATCCTTCTTTTCGCCGCCTCTCTTTTCCACCTCGTAGCGTTACACTGCTACCTCGTTGCTGCCGTTGCTGCTTGCTCTCCGTTGCTCGGAGAAACAAGAAGATAAAATCGTAGAGATCGAGAAGAGGAGTTCGATCTTCGGCGACTCCTTTGACCTCTCACGCGCGGTAGAACGACGAGAGACGACGATTCTCTTTCTCTCGAAAAGGCTCGACTTTTCGACTCGTAAGTTCCAAGAGAATGTCGCTTTTGCTTCTAGCTTACGAAGAGAGAGGGCTCGTAAAATCCGACGAAACGAGTCGTTGGAAGAGAAGGGGAAGAAGAGGAGAAAAGGACTCCGAAAAAAGATGGTCCTCTTATAAGTAGAATTATACCGACGACGTTCTCGACGAAATCGTTCTCTCTCTTTGCCTTCCCGCTTCTTCTTCTCGCGGCGCGCGTTGAATATTTCAGGCCACGTCCCTCGAGGACGCGCGTTATAAATTTCCGACCCTTCTCCGCCAAATGGCTATACGCGCTGGACTCGACTTTCTTCGCGAGCTCGCGTACGTACGTAGTATATACGGTGGTACCTACGCCTTTTCGCTCGAAATAAAGAGGAAAATAAATAAAAAAAAAAGAAACAAATCAAAATGAATAAGAGAAGGAACGTTTCTGGAGTGCCAGGACTTTAACGCGATCGTGCCTTGTAAAGAGCGCGTGGCACATGCCGGCGAATCGACTCGTAAATCGCGGTGAACGGGCGCGCAAGAGATCGACCGAGTCCCGGAACGGATTAAACAAATTAGACGACGCACGCGATCTCTTCGAGTGAGTCCCAAGTAAGCAATTGCAGTTGTTCGTTAGTTACGTTACTTTAGGTACTGTGAAAGAAATGAAATTAGGATTGCGTAAGGCAATATCAAAACTATTTATTAGGTTAGTAAGAAAAATATTGTTATTAAATCGTTTAAGCATCGTACTATGTCTTATCAAAGAAACATTTTTTTTACTTTAAGAATCTTTTTTTGTAGTAACAAAAAAAACTTAGCAAATAAGCCTCGCATATATTAAATCCTGCCAGAGTCTGTAAATACAGTGTTAGTTTTGGTCCTCTGGTTCACGTGAGCACGAGAGAGAGAATGAGAGAGGATGTTTCCGCTGGAATGTCCAGGAACGGGCGCAGGACCGTAACTCGTAGAGTAGAGCGAACTGCACGGCACGGCGTGGTGCGGCACGGCACGGCAGGGCACGGCGTAACGATAAGGATCGGGAGGACGGAGGAGAAAAGAAAAGGGAGGCAGGAGAGCGTGTAGGACAGCCGTTAACGAGCGACTCTCCGAGCATTACCTTCCTTCTGCGTACGTGCAGCGCACGAGATGTGAGAGCCAACGAGAGAAAGGCCCAGCGATCCTTTAAGGATCTTTACCTTAGAGAAATAGATCGATGATCCGATCCACCAGATGTGCGTCGATCCTAACGATCCGATCTCCTTCCGATAATCCAACGTCTGTTCCGAGTTTACTATTTCTTTTCCTTTTTTTTCATCAATGATCTTCTTCTCTCATAAACCTGATGGTCTCGTAATCCTAATCTTACCTATGCTTACTCGCGATTTTTATTATTACTATTTAATTTTAGATATAAGTTTTTCTCTTGTATATTAAATCTGGAAAGTGATGTTATTTTAAGTTCCACACTTCCATTTTCTGTTTCACCGTATATGAAACACATCGCTTCCCAAATATAAGGCTCGTTTATCTCTTTTCTTTTTTCTTTAGGGGAGACCGGGGCTAGTTGTCCCAATTTTAGGTTTTTTGTTTCTACAGATTTCCGTAGCTTATATTTTCGAATTTTTTGGTGACCATCATAAAGTTTAACTGCTTAGCAATACATGGAAATTTTTCCGCTTGCATTGGGACGTTTTTAACACGTTTTTTTTCAATTTCAAGCAAACGAGTTTTTTGGGACAACTTGCCCCGTTGCGGGGTAAGTTGTCTCACGCCATGGGGCAAGTTTTCCAAGGTTTCCAAGGAAAAATCTTGATGATTATACATCATGATTTTTGCCAAAATGGACACCACCGCCAATTTCAATGTTTAATGGCTCATTTTAAAGATAAAAGCATGCAGAATAATGTTCCGTTGTCCGTTTTTCGATATCGTTACGCAATGATGAGAAATTAATATTTTAAGTGTCGGAGTGGGGGTCGTTTTCAAGAGAAAAATTGCTGTAACTTTTTAACCAGTCATCCTATCGAAACGCGACTTGCATATTCGTAAAGAAGAGACTTTCCTCTTTCGAACGAGTATTTGATCGGGCAAATTCGAGATACTTCGATTTTTGACAAAAATCCTGACCTATGCATCATGATTTTTGTCAAAATGGTCACCACCGCCGATTTCAATGTTTAATAGCTCATTTTAAAGATAAAAGCATGCAGAATAATGTTCCGTTGTCCGTTTTTCGATATCGTTACGCAATGATGAGAAATTAATATTTTAAGTGTCGGAGTATGGGTCTTTTTCAAGCTTAAAACTGCTGTATCTTTCCAAGCAGCCATCCTATCGAAACGCGACTTGCATATTCGTAAATTAGAGACTTTTCTTTTTCGAACGAGTATTTGATCGGGCAAATTCGAGATGCATCGATTTTTGACAAAAATCCTGATGTATGAATCAAGATTTAGAAAGAAGAAAGCATGCAGAATACTGTCCCGTTGTCCGTTTTTCGATATCGTTGCGGAGTGTTGAAAAATAAATTTTTTAAGTGTCGGAGTATGGGTCTTTTTCAAGAGAAATGAAGCAGACCAAATTCTCTTTCTATTACATGTGCGAACTCGTGTGCAATCGATTTTCATTAGTGCCTAGAGATGCTTAAGTAACGTACCCAAAGTAGAATTGAACTTATCAAAATATAAAATCTCTTCTAATCTCACGAGTAGTAATAGAGTCATTACAAATACGTTTAGCCGTGAGATCCGGTGACTTTATATGCAACATTACCGCACGGTTTAACAAAGTAGCGAAGGTAGATACGAGAAAACGAAAGATCGCGTTAGCGCGAAAAGAAAAGTAACGGCCGTCTCCCTCGCGTTCCACTCGTTCTCTGGAGCGAAGCCGCCGACGACGCCATTTCGCCATTTCGCTGTCTCGCCATTTCGAGGGTAGTAGAAACGATCGCGATTACTCGCATGTACACGAGAGCGGGAGCATTCCTAAACCCGGTTGGACGAGTTGCTACCCTCGAAAGAACGAAATGAAGGAAGAGGAGAGGACAGTAATAAAAGCCAAAGAGAGAAGAAAGAAAAAAAAAAGCGAAAATTTCCCAGCTGTTCGTTTATCTCGACGGAAGATCAAAGATGGCGGCCTAGGTTTGCCAGAGAGGGGTGTTTCAACCCTTGCTATCCCGTGTTGCTACCGACTCGTCGTTGGGACGCCACACCTTCACAAAAATTCTGCCGCATCTGTGTGTATACGGCTCCCGCGACTTTATTATATATACGAAAGGTGTTCCTTGATGTACATATACACGAACTCACGTTTCAAACATATATGTGTCTGGTATACCTGGTGTTCCCCTACAACTCCATCCCTCTTCCACTTTTGTTTCCCAGATCGTATCGAGCTCGCTTTCTACTTTTTAACCTACGCGCTCCCATCTGCGAGCTCTCGTAAAAATGCAACATATTGTAGAAAAAGGACTATGCGAACCCATGTGAAAAGGGAGTATCGTTCAAAAAATTCTTTTCCCAAATTACTCCTACATTTGAGAACGCGTTCCTAACGATGGGAAACATCGATCAAAAGCGATCGAGGTTTCTTTCCTACATCAATGAATTTTTAATTCCTAACCAACTCGTAGAAACGACAAGGTTGGGAGGCCTTTCGATTGGGAAAGAAAGCTATGTTGAAAAAATAAGGCTGACTCGGTCGATCGCCTCCCGTAAGAAAATTACAGAGCACGGCGAAAGTGTCGTGCACGTGCTCGCGATAAGGGACGCCTACCACTTTAAACCGATACATATTTTATTGGCTCGCATTGCCTTAACGCGAGCTCCCCCCCGTTGTCGCGCGATTGGTATTGATAAATGACTGATAGGTAGGCGTGTCTCCTCGTCATCCTGTCATAATGTTTGTCCTTCTCGCGGGTACGATTAGAATTTGTCTATGTGTTCTACCTTCCAAACTAAGTAAAATAACTGTCCACGTTTCTTTTTTCCTAAATATTAGAAGAAAGGTGGGATACTCGATCATCAGGGATACTTGATCATTTTTTTTTATCTTTTAAATGTAGCAAGTTTACTTCAAAGCATTCAGACTTACGGGTATGTATAGTAAGTTTGGCACCACCGTACCAGTTTATTATTTAAAAACTACATTAGTGTCGTGTTATTTTAAGTGTAAGTGTTGATAATAAAAATTAAGTCTTTAAATTTAAAACAGTGATCAGGTATCCCACCTTTCCCCTAGCCGAAAAAAAAAAAAAAAATTACGAAGAGAGTTCGTTACCCCGAGTACTAAAGTTCCTTTCTACGAATCTCTCTCGCGTATCACAAATTCCACGTTTAAATGAGCGAGCACGCACGTTGAATTTTCCGTTGGGCCGTGTCAACGAGCTCCTTCCCTTCGATGCGTGTAAACGTGGCAATTAAACCAAAACGCCCGTCAATTATCGTTCGACGAACCTTCTAGCGTCCCGCGAAGGAGCGAACGAAGGCGGTCCGTTCGACATACACGCTTTTCCCTCGACGTAATCTCGTATAACGCGTGCGAATAGACGATAAAGTCTTTTTCCAGACACGGCGAAAACGAATTTACATCGCGTGCTCGATCGTTATATACTAATTAACGATGAATGCTATGTATCTGTATTAGATACGCTATGTATTATATATGCGAGCGAAAGGAGGTGAAAAAAAAAAAAGCTTTGCATTCATCTTAGGTAGATACCTACTAACTCGAAGATCGTGATGCGCTTCTCTACTCGTCGGCCTATGAGAGAAAGTTTCTGTCTAGAGGAGAACGATAGTGAAACGCGTCAGAATGCGCCTCATGGAAAAGGAGTCACTCGAAGAGAACGCCTTCTTTTCATTCTCGTCTGAATCCCGATCGTTCCTCGATCACAAAAAACGCAACGAGGAATGCACCGCTCTTTCATCTCTTTTCTAACGATTGTTCTTTCCGACGTTTCTTCGCGAATGTTTTTCCCTTTCTTTTAAAAATAGAAGCGAGAATAAAGTAGAGAGAACAATGTTGATCGTAATTAAAGAGAGGGAGAGACGGAGAGTCGCGGTTTCGTGCCAACTCTCTTTGAAAGACAGTCACGATACTTTGAAGTTTCGTATCCCACTCGAAGGGACGATTGTACTATAACGACTGCCACTGGTATCGTGTTTCTGCTATTCCATCTATACAGGTGCCAGTCTAATCGCCAAAAATAGATCGAATTCGCGGGAATCGTAGGAGTAGCGATAGGGCACGAAACCTTTCCTGTCCACAATTCCCTCTCCACGAGTATCGATCGATCGTTTTCTAACGTCACGTTCTAACGCCTTCTAATCTTATTTTCCCTTCAAACTAAATTCGAGACAGGAGAATTTTTAACGTTATAAAATACCTATTATTAACGAAAGTAGTATTTCCTACGAAATCACGCATACGTTTACCTTTCTCCTGACATAAAAAAAGAAACGTTCAAACACGTTACCAAGTAAATTTCTAATACGAAAAGCCCCGTGTTTGTTTCCCTACGCGTGCATAAATACGTGAAAAAAAGGATACGTACATAAACAGAGGTCCTCCCCTCCTGTAAAGAAACGGCGTGTAATTGAAAGAATACATCGGCGATGTTTCCTCTCGCTAATTGCTTCGTTAATTTAATAGCGAAGACCGGGAAGAAGACGGATGGTATCCACTCTCAAAAAATGCCGCGCGATATTTGCTAATCGTCGAGAGAGAGAGAGAGAGAAGGACGATATTATAATCACTGTGTACAGGAAATTAACTTGGCCTTGTCTTATCTTGCATTCTGATGACTACATCGGTAGGTATATAACCAGAGTGAGAAACAGAGAGAGAAACTCAAGTTTGTCCAACGCGAGCGTTAATTAAGTATGTCCGAGCGCACGAAGGAAAGGTTTCAAGGACTCGCCTTTACGAATATGGAACGTTCGACGGGTGTAGAACGGCCGTGCTTATGAAACGCATCGGTGATCGCTTAAACTGCGAGAACCAGTAGTGTCTTTGCCTCCGTTGGTACATATTCGAATAAATATGCCAAAAAGTTGACGGGATAACGCGTTAACGTTCTTGCCGTATTACGAACGATACCCGTAATTAAAAGAGTTTAATGACTCGCGAACGATGACGGTCGTACGATGTATGTTACCGATTTTAAAAAAGAGATGCCATATGACTATTTTTATCACTGGTGGTTATCAGAGTCTCACCGAAGAAAATAGGTAGCAGTCAACGCGTTTGATCAAAGAGCGTATCGTTTGGGAGTCATTCGAATCTTTTGATAGATGAAAAGAAACAAAGCTTAGGTACTTACAAGGCGGCGTTTAGGTTTGATGAGTGGTCGATTCTGGCCATTCATCTTGTAATAAAGTCCGCAGGCGTTGCAGAGGTAGTGCCCGGTGCCGTCTCGTCTCCACAGAGGCGTCGAAGTCGCACCGCAATTAACGCATTCGCGACCCTCTGATTTGTTTTCGTCCCAAGGGACAAAAGAAAAATAGAATTAATATCTATTATCGATTCTGGTTTTTCGAGTTCAACAAAATTACATACACACGCACATAGAATGATGATCGTAGATCGTTCGGCCAAGTAGTCACAAAACGTCGCTGTAATTTGAGATTGAAAATTTGTGACTTTTGCTCGAACGAGCGTGATCGAAAGCGTTGACGCACGTAGATCCTTCCTTTTAATAATTTAAACCAAAAATCAATTTTTCAAGATTTTTAATAAGAGTTATATTCCAAGAAGAATCTTCGCACGTTCAAAGGACAGAGAAAAGAGAAAGAAGATATTTCATTAGCGAAGTAATTAACATGCATTTGCCGACATACCATATCAAGCGATTACCAGAGCAAAAGCAGAGTTGGATCTATCCGTTAACGGAGGATAGAGAAAGATTAGATAAGGTAGAGTTAGAAAGGACAAAGAGAGGGTCGTGCAATCGCGTGTTATCCTCCCCGTCCGTCTTTGTCGTCTTTGTCCGCATCTTTTCGATCGCTCGTTTAAACCAAGTTTACTTTTCGATCGAAAAGAAGCACGGAGAATTCTAGTTTTTTTTTTTTTCAAGGAAATCAAGGACAAATATGGTATTGGAAAAGTGTGTAAATGGACGAACGGTCGGTGACTCTTTCGAATTCGACAAATCTCGAACCCTCGTCTCTCTCTCTCTCTCAGATGGTCGATGATGCGTCCTGCAGCTCGCTCGTCGAACATGTGAAACGAAAAAAGTTTCTTCGTTAAATGATCGTGTCGTGATAGGTGTTCCCTGCACTCATCAATTTCGTGATTTCATTCTCCAATCACGAAGGAAGATCTTTGATCGCGTTCGAACGTCGATCACACGAAAGCAACGAGAAATTCTCTTGTGCTATTCGACCGAAGCGATAGCGTCATAACCGGCTTTAACGCGTTCCTAATTGCCCTTCGGACTCGGTGCGTTCGATTCGGAAACTAATTGGAAGGACCGCGAACGGCCTCTTCGGTTTATACGCTCGGCGCTCGCTTAATTCGATTTCGGTCTTACCGAACGTCGAGAACAGATTTGAGGGTGATAACGAGGCCGCCCGATTATCATCCTTTTCTCATCTCGGCCAACCCGAATTCTTTCTTCTACGACCCAAAAACTCACCCACGCCTAACGTACACCCCGAGGTATATATATAAAAAAAAAAAGGATAACGATTTCGTAAATCTCGTCGCGAGAATTTCACCCTTTTTTTTCCCCCTCTAAACCCACGTCTCACCACTCCTACTCGTGTTGGTCGCGTGTCACGCATAGACCTAATCAACCGTCGCGATCTTTCCAATTAATTCGCCAGTGACGTTTATTAGAGCTCCTCCTCTCGATTCCCAGCTTTTCCGCGATCGTGTTCGTATATCCAATACGTATTCTTCTTATTCCTCTTATTCTTCTTCTTCTTCTTTCTTAAGCGACGACTTTCGAAGCCTGGCGGCCAAGAGTCCTATGTGTATTTCTGTGTGTATGCGTATGTGTGCATGTGTCGTAAGTCGATTTAATTAGCGGGCTTCCACGGCGCGAAGTCGAAGCATTGTTCCCGGAATTAGGATTTTTACCACGCCGTCGTGGTAGAGACCGACTATTACCGCAATCAGCGTATCCGGCATTTTTCAGCCGTCTCATTCTCATTACTCCCCTTCTTCTTTTCTCCGACCACGTTTATTCCTTTGGTCTTGTTGTCGACGAGGGGTTGGTGCTGGAGGAGGGGACGAACGAACATCGAAATAATAAAGAGAACGACGACGTATGCGTTGAAAATTCAACGACGCGCGACCGTCCGCTACAACACCGTTCCTTCTTACGATTTCCTTTCGAAGGAGAAAATGTAAGAAAAAAAAAAAAGATATACGAGTTTTGTTTGTTGTTGGGCTCCATGGACGACTCTTCGAGAGGGGGAGATTGCTGTGACAAAAACAAAACCGCAGCAATAGCCACACCACATCGAAAAAAACCTGTGCTCGCTCGCGCGTGTGTCTTCCTTTGGTGTTTGTGTAGGTGTATGTGTGTGTTATTTTCAAACACCCGTGTTTTCTGTGTCTTCACATATTTGTGTATTCGTGTGTTTATTACACGTTAAAAAACCAGTGGTATCGTGGGTGGTGCTCTTCGACGCTTTCGCTCGTTCGCGGTGTGTGCCACTCAAAAAACAGATCGGTGAGTTACGGACAAAATACAAAAATCGTGTGTGTATCGCTGCGTCTCTCCCTCTCCCGGCCACAATGCCGGTTTTTTCGTTTGATGAATAAAAAAGGAAAAGAGAAGTGAACGAAATGAAAAAGGAAAATTATATGCGCACGTGAGAAAATAAGATGCGGAATGTAAGTGCAAAGATAACCGCCACCAAAAGCTCGTAAAATAAAACCCGAAAAAACCAAGTAAAACTATGAATAAAAGAATTATAGATGATTCGAACTGAAGCACAAACGAAATCACGGGTTAAAGGCCCTCTTCCTTAGCTACGTACACCATCAGAATATTTTTATATATAATTTAACCCTAGCGGTAGCACCCGAGGCTTGAAATAATTTGTATTGCCTTCCGATAACTTGATTCTTTAACCAAAAATTATTATTTCTACTATTGTTGACTTAGTTTGGCCAAAAATAATAGATTAACACAGAACACTGCTCGAAGAAAAAATTGTGCTACTGTAAAGGTTAATAAAAATGTTCTGATCGTGCACGTTTAATAGCAAAGTCAAATAAGTTTACCAAACCGGTACTTCGTAACAGGAAAAGTATTCCAAGAAAGAGGGCCAAACGAAACAGGAAACGTTGTTAATAGACAAGAAAGGTAAAAAAAGAAAAAGAGAACGAAGAAGAGTCTTGCGCGAGCAAGGCGTGCCGCTTACCGGCGGACGTCCTCGACTTGTTCCTGGGCTTTTGTTGATGATGTTGGTGGGCACCGGGCGAGCCCGGGTTGTTGGCGTGCGCGTTGCTCGCGTGAGCCAAGAGGAGCTTCGAGTCGGCGGGGCTCACGACGCCGGGTACGCCGGGATTGGCGTTACCGGCGCCGTGATGCGCCGCCGCGGCGAAAAGAGCGCCGACCGACGTGCCAGAGTTGCCGTTGCTGTTGTTGTTGTTGTTATTGTTGTTGTTGTTGTTGTTGTGCGGATTATGAGACGACGCAGAAGGAGACGAGGAGGATGAGGTCGCCGTGCCGCCGGAGCCACCGCCTCCCCCAGCACCCCCACCACCAGTCAAATGATGATGATGATGATGGTGATGATGGTGGGCATTGGGGTATTGCAAATGCTGATACATGTTGTATGCGCTCGTCGCTTGATCGTATTGCGCCGAGGCCGAGGCTGCTACATGGTGACTGTTGGAGACGGCGGCTGCGGCGACAGCGGCTGCCGCAGCGGCCGCGGCGGCGGCGGCGGCATAGCTGTCCCTGCCGCAGGGCGAGCTGCCCCCGTTGTTGCTCTGATAAGCGTCCTGTTGTTGCTGCTGCTGTTGCTGCGCTTGCTGTTGCCCGCCATTCGTTTGTTGGCCGCTCCCCGATTGGTTATTACCTTCGCGTTGTTTCACCTGTCCCGAGCTGGCCCCCGTGTTGTTGCTACTCGTCCCGGTATTCCCCGCGTTCCCTCCGTGCTGCTGATGTGGCGGCGACGGTGCTCCGTGATGATGTCCCAGCATCACCGTTGGTTTCACGTCGCAGCTACCAGCACCGCTAGCTCCCAGAGCGTCTTGATGATGCATAAACGCACCCATCACCGCTGCATGAGCCACGGCTGCTTGATACTCGCTGCTACCACCGCCTCCCAATCCTGACAACGAATTCGCCGCACTACCGTTGTTGTTCCCGTTGCTCCCGCTCCCGCTGTTGTTCGTCGTATTGTTGTTCGAGCTAGAGGTCGTGCTCGCCGTTATACTGTCAGGCGTTGCATCCTTCGGTGGCGTTGGGGGAAACGAGAACAGATGATGGGCTCCACCACCCGCTCCGTGACTCGATAAACTCCCTGTTGTGGGTGGTAGAGACGAACCCAATGGACTCTGGGGCTTATCGTCGCTCACGGTGCCACCCGTCGATGCCGTTGTCGTCGGGAAACCCCAAGGTGTCTTTGAGGTGTCCGCTCCGCTACCGGACAACCATGGATGGAGGACCGAGCTGTGAAAGTGCGGCCGGCATACTTGGCTCACCGGGCCGCTCGTCACGCCGCTGCTCGACATTCTCGCTGTAACGACCAAAGGGTACCACCGTTAGTAGCTCGTCGATCGTTGAATCGAAGAGATGGCTTGAGAGATGGATGATGGAAAGAGAGAGAAAGGAAGTCGATTGTCTGGAAATGGAAAGCCGGGACGACGATCGACGGTAATCGGATGTGAAAGAAGAAAGAGAGAACCTGATTCGTGCGTGAGTGGAATGATCGGGTTTTACGCCGATCGTAAAAGTACCTAATTGCGAGAGACATCTTAATTAAGTGCGAGGCCCGCTTGCTACTATGGCTTCTACCGATATTATGCTGCTATTTTCTTTCTCTCTCTCTCTGTCTTTTCTTTTTTATCCTTATAGAAACTCAACTTATACCCCGCGTCTCGCCTTATACGCGATAAAGCTTTGCGAGTCGCTCGCGTAATTAGCTCTTCATTAGCGACCGTTTCGTCGCGGGAGGAAACCGACCAACGATTCGTCGTTCGATGTTACCAAGTACGATGAACTTCATGCCAGGAGGCACGAATTTAACAGAGTTAGTATACCTACCTAGCCTATAGACTTTCAAACTAGCAAGAGAGAGAGAGAGAGAGAGACTTCTCTCTTGTATCTTATCTTATTATCGTCGAAGAGAGTCCGCGTTTTATCGCGTAACTAGCGATCAGTGATAGCTCCACGACCTAACACGAATTCTCTGTGTAGTCGTTGTCTACTACATCAGGTGTGATCTATCGATATTGCGTTACAGTACTTTCCGTTCCTTTTATGGTAGACCACGTTATATTCTGTCGTACTTTTGACTTAGCTTCCACATTAAATTCTATCGCATGGTTTAACATTTATCACGACGACGAAATTAGTTAAAATCATGTCATATCGTGACATGTAAAATATGGTAACGATATGTACGTGAATTACAGGAGAAAGAAATTCAGAGACTTGTCACGAAAGATTCCTATTCCCGATAGAAAAGTCATTAACACCTTCAATATGGTGCTTGGTCGAATCCGTCCAGCAAAAGGGGAGGAAATTCGAAAGGTAGAAATCGGGATGCGCGCACGAAAGGTTCGCGTGCATGCATTCCCAGCGTGCTTACGGCGGATGAAGTTGGCCGACGAAGCATACGATCGATATATCGAGTGGAACTTGCCGGTACTGCTCCGCCACCTTCACGGCATACGCTGATAACGCGCGAGACTGTTTTGCCAAACTCCCTTCTCGACTACTCCACCCTTTCTCTCTCTCTCTAGGCGATGCCCTCGATTCCAGCTGAATTATGGGCATTAATTTAAGCTTTAAACCCTCCCCTACCGGTATCGTCTATTTTTTACCGATTTATCGTGTCTCTCGTGACGCTACGATAATTTTCCGATGATGATTTCAACTGAAGAAAAAGATTTCACAAGAATAATTTTCTTAAGATCTTACTGGTATCAGTTTCGATCGGTTAAATGTCACGTGGAGAGCGTCTCGTAAATCCGATCGACGAAGGTCGTTGACAAAACGTAGAAGAAATTACGGATGCAACGTTGCGGTACATCAGCAACAGCGGCTGGGGAAACGGCAGCTGCAACGTCGTGCAATTAATCGGAGGCAGCGATGTACCGCTTGTAATTGGATCTACTGCGTTATAGCGGTACGAGGATGAAAAGTAAACAGGCTATAGAACTCTCCAAAATATTAATCACGAGCACCAACTTTTGTACTTTCGTCCAGCCCCGCCCACTCTTTACCTCCCCTTTTCATTTCGCTAAACGCGAATGCATAGAAAAACGTGCTATCAACGCGACACGCTTAATTAATTCGCTGATCGTGAAATTTCCAAGTATATCTGTACGTATATCGCACACGCGGCAGAATCGATTAAAGAAGCAACGAGTAGTTTACCCCCGAAATTCGTACGACTATGCGATAGAATCCAGCCATTTCGTTCGGTTCAAACGTTTCTCTAACGAGAGACGCATCGATGAGAACACGCCGAGCAGTGGGTCAACGATTTACGATGAGGACGAGTTCGTTGGCCTTTCCTTCCTTTTCAGCGAAAAAACGCGTCGACGGCGGAGAGTGCGAAAAGAAAGATGAGGCAGAAAGAGGAAGCGAGAGAAAGAGAGGGAAAAGAAAGAAGGAGATAGAGGTGGCGCGAAAAATGAGCAGACAGAGGGAGCAGTTCGCACTCTCGACGCAATAAAAACTTCCATACCGAGCGATATTTATCGCTCTTTGCCTCCGCCCTTCCCAGTAACTCCACCCTACTCTTCTCTCGTGCCGCGAACCTTTTTACGACGTTTCACGAAACTTTTTTGACCGTCCTTCCCTTCAAGCCCCACCCCCCCTCTGCTCCTCTCGTTTCTCTCCCTTTCCACCGCAGATATAACTCTCGAGCCGTTATCTCGACGATATTTCCGTCGACTCGACGATTTAACCCCCAGCCACCGATCCATCCAAGATGGCCGACGACAGAGCGGTCAGCTGAGACGCGAGGCGATCGACTGGTCGCTTCTCTCACGATTATCAAGATCAACGAGAGATCCCTTTACCGTGTTTTCGACGAAATTCGATGCAGGAAGATGGCACCGACTATGCCTCGATTCCTTAATACACGAAATAAACACTTTTAATAATGTAAGAGGAGAGAGAGAGTCGCCAAGTGGTCCCGCGCGACCAACAGCAATCTTGATTCATCGATCAAAGTACGAACGTACGTTGGATGATGATCAGCGTTTAATCATAGAAGACGCGTCGTCGAGAGCAATAAATCCATGCGAGAAAAAGTTGGCATCGCGCGCGCGGTATTAACGCGTTCCGAACGAAAGAGAAAAGAAAAGGAGAAAAATGGCGTGCGGGGAAAGAGCGAATCGTAAAACCGTCTCGAGAGAACTAGTCTCGTTTAGGTAACTCGAGGATCCTAAGAAACTTCCTTTGGCGTTGATTCTCAGCGGCATTATGATGGAAACGGGTCGACGATCGAATATGGCGCCGCTTTTCCACGACCGCTTCGAACCAGCACCTTTTTTCTTTCTCTTTCTCCTACTCGTTCGCTAATAAAAAAGTCGGACGCGAGAAGCTCGCGAATTACATTGGAATTTATTCGGAAACAATTCATCGTTCTTTTCTTTTTTCTTATATACCTTACATAATATCGACGACAGTCAAATATTATCGTTGGCCGAACGCGTACATAAGCGATGTCTAACGGCGGCGTGGCGAGAGATTCGATCCAGCGATTTCTGGATAATAACTAGGCGGTTATAACGCGCCACGGAAACGGCCGTCGCGAGTATAGTCCGGCCATGAATATTCATGAAAAATCCATGGATATAATCGCCCCACTGTAGTGCGCGCGCGCGCGCCCGCACAACCTCGCTGCCGCGGCGCGTATACCATGGAAATCAAGATGGCGCCGTATAAACGTGCCACCACTTATACGCACATTTTTCTCTTCTTTTTCAGTCTTTTTTTTTTTTTTATTATTTTGTTTTATTTTTTTATGCATCCGAAATACTCGCTCGATGCCGCTTCGTCGAAATTTAATGGGAGAACGATTTTACGGTTTTTCCCGACTACGTGACACCCCCACAATGGCCGCCGAATATAAAATCGGTTTACGATCGTGCGATTGATAACAAAAAAAAAAAAAAAATTGTAATTCATGGCTTCGTCGCGATGTTTCCCAAAGGTTCGGCCTTTTTCACTCCCAGTTTTTTTTTCGCTAACCACACCCATGGAGTAACTCTTTCCCATTCCTCACCCTATATTTCCCTCTCTTTCACAGTTCATGCGGTATGCCGAGAATCGTTGCTGGTGGATAACGAATGAGTAACGCACGCGAGCTGGTGCATAGCACAAAAAAAAAAAAGATGCAAAAGAAAAAAAAAGGACGGTCTGTGGCGTCAGCTCGGCAGCGCCGTCATCGCGGCGTCAGGGATTCGCAAAAGCGGCAAACAACACGGTCTCGGTACGTGCTTCTCTACTTCTCCCTTCGTTCCGTGCACAAACGAGCGCCGTGTATACCGATTTCGAATCGGCATGATAATTAAACGCAGATTTCACTTCGTTCTTAATTACGATCGGCTCGCCGTTCGACGGGCGTGCCTTTTCCTTTATACCCGGTACCGGCTCTTTAAAAGGCTCGTCGTTATTTCAAACATGCGCGAACGACATCACGGAGGCAACATTTTTCGAAAGGAACGAAGGATTAAACGAAGGGCTTAGAATATTTCTGAATCCTTTCGACAATACGTGAATGCATGTATAATGCATTTATTGTTGCAATTATTATCAAGTCTTCGCGAACGGGCTTATTATATAGGTTAAAGTAATCCACTTGCAGTGCTAGTACAAGACACGTATGCAGAACGGACGAATATGGTCGAATGCTTCTGTGCCATTTAGAAGCACATGTTGAAAATGTGAGAGAGAGAAAACACGAGCCCGTTCCGTGAATGATACTACAGCCGAGTCACTCTATATCTCCATTTGGTCAGCATCCGACATCAAAGCGACCAGTACTCCAAATAATTAGCTCGCCTCGAGCGAGCGTGTTCGAGCGTAGAGAAAGAGAGAGAGAGAGAATCATGGACTTTTGTCCACGAGGCGTCGAGAACGAGCTCAAAGGGTCGAGAGGATTCAAAGCACGAGCCGGGTCGCATCGTACTGAAAGGACGATTCGCGCTTTTCGGTATTAGTGTAGGTATACACAGACGGCTCGTTTTCCCGACCATTTGCTTTCCGACGCCTCTCCCACGCAACCACCCTTTTTCGTCCTTCTCTCTTTTGCGCGATAAGCGAAGTAATTCGGGCGATGAGTCTGCGACCTACGAAATCTTTTAGAAAGGATAGCTAGCTCTCGAACGAGATAACGAACATCACATTTTCTTTCGTCTTTTCCTGCGACTAAAGAGAAAAACTAAATTAAGGGATACACGGTATACACCTACCGATACTTTATCGAATATAATTTTATTATATTATAAAAGCATGTTCAAAATTTCACGAGAAAATAACGTCTCATTTCCGAAACCACCCCCTGCAGCATTATACCTAACTACGGCAGCGTTCAACCGCGATAATAATAACTACAATTTTGCTGTTTCTCCTGGCATTTTTCTCTTAAAAGATACACCGAAGTACCTACGCGTACCTTCGAAATTCCTTACTACCGAAGAGAAGAAGGAACGTTGCAACGGTGTGAAAAGAATTTAAGAAAAGAAGGAACGAAGAAAAATAAGAATAAAAAGAGAGAAGGAAAGAGAAAGGACCTACCGTGTGGCTCCCGTGACACGGAACGAAACGAAGGAAGCGAATAAAAAAAAAGAAGAAGGAAGGCGGTTTGCAAGGAGGACCGAGATTGATCGCAGTGAAATTGCATCGCGAGCTGCACATCTGCCAGCACACAAAACTCGCGAGTGCAAGAGAGAGAGAGAGAGAGAGAGACAGAGAGAATGGAAAGAGGCTCCGCCTTCGGTTGGCGTGTGCATTTGCGCAAGATGGCGCCGTTCGGACGGCCGGTTGCACACGTTTTGCAGCAGCACCAGCAGCAGCAACACAGGAACGAACGACGATGAGGATAAGAGGACTACGAAGAGGAGGACGGCGACTGCCCTCCGGACCCTCTTCTTCTTCCTCGATCGGGCAAGAAGGATGCGACGGGGAGGGGCCACGGAGTGGCTGTGTGAGTGAGAGAGAGAGAGAGAGATAGGTATGAAAGCAGCGCCTCCCGCGTGGCCTGCAATTACGTATGCACCTCTCTCGGAGGCAGCCCGTGGGCTTCGCGGTTGGCTGCGCTTCCTTCCTGTCTGCCGCAACCACCGTGCGTGCATTATGCATCCCGTTGCATGCGTCCGTCTACCTTGTTTGTTTAGTATTTTTACTTTTACTGGCCCTTTCTCCCTTTTTATCTGCGTTCTAGTCCCCTTTACGAATTTATAGAGATTAATTTGTGGGCACCACGATCGCAAAAAAAGTCAAACGTCGGCAAATGGACCATATCCCAAGAACCTATGCAACGTTTCTTATAATATACCTAAAAAGTATTTCAACGGAAACAGATTCGAAGGATAAAAATCCTTCTGAGAAATTACTCTCTTGAAAAAGAGACCGATCAAACAACGCTGTTGGGTATATGGCTACTTCGTAGCAAGTGCAGACTTGGAATCACGGAAATCTTCTTCATGGAGATAAAAAGAGAGATTTGATTCCGATTAGGACGGTCGTTTTTTGGGCAGCGCGAGGTAACAGAGGCCCGAGTATGATCCATGCACGTCGGCACGAATCAGGGATATCGCGTTCCAGGGACTCGACGATCTAACCGGCTGGATCAAGTTTCGTGCCTCCTCCTTCACTTTTTCGTTACTATCTTCTCTCTCTTTCTCTTTTTTTTTTAAATCTTGTCTCTCCCTTCCTTCTCCATCTATTTTTTACTATAAATTTAATTCGGATTCTAGACAGCTATCAGGAATATTCCAGTGGCTTCGATAACGAGTAATTAACAAATGGGTCGGTGTAAAAAAATTACGTCGGATCGTGTCAGTCTCTCCCTTTTTTTTTTTTTTTTCGTTCTCGATGAAACATTAATATCTTAATTAGCGGGTACGAAGGGACGCCGGCACCGTTTCGTCGCTCGACGGTCGTTGAACCGAGACTTTTTTTTTTTTTTTTCTCTATTCCCTAGCCGGAGGGGTTGAAAAACATCACCACCTTTATCGGGTAAGGCTAGGTCGCGTATCAACGCGCTCGCTCCTTGATAACTTTCTTCGACACGCAGTACGATGGTATACGCTCGGGGCTTACCGCATCTATGTAGCTTTTATCTACGTAATAGGCTACGCTGTAATATATTTAACACGTAACTTTTTCCCTCGACAAGAAAAAAGAACGATATAGGCTGATAAGAATTCATGAATTTAAAAAAAGAAAACACTAAGATTTAATATGCTCACAGAGAGAGTACAATAACATCGATTAACCTTGTCCACTTTTAGATACCTACTACCGATTATACGTACTTCATAAATCTATACGATTACTATACCATGATTTCCTGAACACACTTAACACCTGAATAAATGGATAAACGTACATCCATCGAGGTAAAGCTAATAGAGATATCCCATTACACGAGGGCAGCAAAAAAAGAAACCTCTCCTCTAAACACGCACCGTCGATTTTCAATCCACGAGCAACCACTATCTTACCCAATATAATGTATAATTATGACACAACATGAATTATACATCGCGAGTACCCTAAGAATGTTCGAGCAGTTTGAGCTCGTTATCCCGACACTTGGTTGACGGACAAAAAATGTCATCGTGAATTTTCATCGATGCTGTGTCGTCGCGACTGTGAAGTTTCTCCGAAAGCAGGGAAAGAAGAAGGAAAAAAAAGATGTCGACTAGGAGAAATAAAAAAGATGTCGCCAGGAATGAAAAAAAAAGAAGAAGAAAAAAAGTAGAGAAGATGGTCGTACTCACTGTGGGCGTAGTGCGCCGCCGCGGCGGCGGGGTGGTGGGCGGTTGGTCCGGCATGGGGGTAGTAACCCCTGTAATCGGTGGGGTTGCCCACGACTCCGGCCACCCCGGCGGCCGCCGCCGAGGGCGGCTCCAGGGACGACCGAGGTGGTTCGTACCACCTAGCCGCACTCGACTCGCTGCTCATGTCCATCCTGTCTCCCGAATTTTTTTCTCTTTTTTTTTCTCCACCTCCACCACCTCCTCCACCTCCTCCTCCTCCACCTCCCCTTCTCTGCTCCTTCCTTTAAAGGAGCTCGATTCTCTCAAGATTCTCTTCTATACCAAACCGCGAGAGAAAAAGAGAGAGAAAGAGGGGTAGAAAGAGTGTAAGAGAGAGAAAGAGACAGATTGATGAGAAAGGAAGAAAAAGAGATTAGGAGAGCTGCCAATGGCGCCTCTTCTCTTCCGCTAGCTTGGTCCTTCTAACGCTCAGCGAGTTCATAGGTAATCCCTTGATCTGATCGCACTGAGGAAAAGAGAGAGATTGGGAGGAGGTTCCTCTCTCGTGTCTGATCAATGCTGGCTGCCTCGGCGCACGCTGAAACAATCGAGAGAACGATGGTTAGTGGTTTATGGTGTGCCGATCGGACGATTCTTATCGCGGGAGATCTTTTGCGCGCGAGATGTTTCCTATGATAGATTCTATCTAACGATTTCCAGGCTTACGTCAGCCTAACTCGGGAAAACTGGCTCTGTCTTTCTCTCTCTTTTTTTTTTTTTTCTTACCAACCTCGATTACACCCCCGCGAATCACCCAACGTACTCGACCTGTCTTCGGTTAGATACTCGATCGTTTAGAGTTTTTAGCAGTATCGTGTAAGGAATAGTTTTTCTGTCTTTCCTCAAGGAGAGAGAGAGAGATCGTCTCATAAATTACACGGAACTCGATACGCGAGAATCGAGTCGCCCGTTGCGTGGACCAAGATTTATGCTGCCTTTATCGTCGGCTATAAATAATTTGCCAGAAGCTTTATGGACTCCCAACGCGTCGTCTCACTGCCAACCATACTCGATTACATTGTAAGGAGAAACGTCGATCGGACCCTCATTACGCACCGGCCTAATAGACGATATTCGTTATTATCGCTGACCCTCGGAGTCATCTCGTTGCGAAAATACTGTGCTACCAAGGAAACTTCTGGTTAAATTATAGATATTCCAATTGATTTTTTTTTGCGAAATTCTAACACCACTAAGCTGCGAACTCTAGTAACGTGACTTACCAACTATGGAATTATAAAGAAATTGTTGGAAATTCGCGACGATACCGATCAAACGGGAAGATCTTTCCTTAATTGCCACCTGATCAGTGCTTTAGTGAGAACACACTGAGGTACTCGACGATAAAGTGGCACAAACCGATTTATCAATAAGCTCGTGGCCGATCAAGGTCATCGATGACGTAATCGGACAAAGGGTGGAGGAGAGGGAGAGGTACTCGCTTCGATCCGCTTCTTCCACTCAGCCCCCGTTCGAAATATCGAACCGATATTTACAGCGACGCTCGCGCAGGGCACGAGAGAAATGGAGTTTCTACCCTTAGAAGAATCACGTTTTATTCTTATTCCACGTTTCCTAATTAAAATAAACTTTACTGACTTCGAAAATGTCGTATGAGAAATGTTTGCTAAAGTTTCACGACTTTTTTACAAGATATTACCATAAAATCGTTAATTCGATGCGGCTATTAGGTTCGATCAAGTTCCCCCGAAGTCGATACCTTTTTATTCTCCTTATCGTTCGCGAAACGGAGTCCACGAAAATTGTCCTCTCCGAGGAGAGAGCAAATAAAATACTCGAAAACGATAGCCGATAAGATAATGAGCGAGGGAGCCGTCGGATAAGATTACCGGTTACCGGAATGCGCCGGGCCTAGCCTAGCGATTGATTCCGAACGAACGTTTTTTATTCTTTCTTACCCCGATACTCATCGAGATTTCCACTCGCGCGACTCCGTGAGACTACCCTTATCGTGAGCTTTTATTCTCCGTTTACATATCATTATTCGACCCTCCATTACGATCGAGCGTTACGATTCATGGGAGACTAATTCTTCGAGGAAATATTCAAAAACACGATTTTTCTTAGATAAACGATTGGATAGAATTTTTTTAACTTTTTTAATACGAGAAAAAACGTCATCATTCACAATCGAATTAAGTAACCTCCTCCTTTTTTTAAAATCGGTTAAAAAACATAACGAAGGTCGTCGTTCGTATTTCGGCAATTATCATCGAAGCACTGATCGATCACGCTCGCTCGATCGATCGATCGAAACTTATCGCGATTATCGTCGAGATTACTCTGCCAATCCGATCGGATAACTCGAAAAATATATTTTTATTTTTAATACATACACTTAAGGGTATGTATGCTCCTCGAACAATTCGTTAGATAACGATCGAATAAGAAATACATCGATGATATCGTCGATGCACGTAATCGAAGTGGACGTTTCCGAATCGAATCTAAAATTAATACCACGTTCACTTTCGACCGGAAGAGGAGAGAAAATATCCGAACGATTTTAATTTTTCCCGCGAATCTAGATTTTTCGTTGAAAAAATCGAAGCACCAATTTTTTCGTTCTCCCAAACCGAAAGAAGATAAGGGGACCTCGGGGTAGAGATAACGAACATCGAACTATGACTGAGACTTTGACCGAAGACAAGATTACGTGATTATATGGCCATTCGTTAATCCACAGACGAGAAAAAGATAATTGGATAGAAAGAGAAATCTCGCTAATCTAAAAAACGAATCCGACTGCTTCTAAACATGCGAGATGGTTAAATGACCCGAATTAATCTATCACTGACGCGTTCCTTAATAAAATCAGTTCCTACTTTCACAAGAATTATAAAAAATGAACGGCAAACCCTCGAGTATCCTCGGTAGATAAACATTTATTAATTTCCGTTCGTCGAAACATTCGGAGAAGTAGCTTATCTACCCGAAAACTCACGAAACTTCGACAACTCGAAGACAACTTGGCCGATCGTCGGAGAGTTCCATCGAAGCAATCGGCTCGATCACGTATCGCCCTCTAATCTTATCGAAATTCGTTAATCTTGTCTTCCTCGAAAGCGACCAAAACGAAGGTAAAGTTTCGGCAGGTGAAGAGCACGTGCCATACGAAGATATGCTTGTACCTTTAAAAAAAAATCACGCGAAAAATATTACAACTAATAAAAAAATAAAAAGATCGTCATCTTTGGAAAGTATCATCGATCGAGTCATACGATTGACTGCGCAAGAAAAACTTGTATATCGTAGGCCGTACCATGAAATTCGATGACACCGTTTGACCTTTCCCGACACTCGATTCGTTTTCATAGATCGTACGAGTACAATGGCACCGTCCATGCTCGATATTTCTAGGGGATCTCTTCAAGGGACAAAAAAAAAAAAAAGAAAAGACGAGCGTATGTGTGCGTAGGTATAAGTACAGGATCTCGCACGATCGCGGCCGTCGCTCGAGCGACGGGGCCCGATATATCGTACCCCCTATCGAATCTCCCCCCCCCCCCCTCTATCGTCTCGATCTTTTGCTTTCCTTTCCTTCCGTGGAAGGAAAACCGATATCTCTTCGTGAATTTACCGTTCCTAGCGAGGACGCTATGCAAAGGTCGCGAAAGTATCCTAAGAATTAGGAATTATATAAAAAAATATAGCAAAGTTTTACTTTAGGAGGATTATAAGTACCCCTAGCTTCATTAATAGCTTCTCAGTTTGAAGTTAACGATAGTTAAGTTATATAGGAATTTTTATATTACTTCTGTTATCACTAATTTCATACCGAGGAGCTGTATCTGACGGCTACTGTATATTAGGAATCAAGGATTGTGTAAAAATATGGCAAAGTTGTGGTATAAGGATATTTGAAATACCCTAGAAGTATTATAAGTATACGTAGCTTCATTGATAGCTCCCCAGTTTGAAGTTGACGATAGTTAAATTATATATAATTTCTGACGGTTATTGTACATTAGGAATTATATAAAAATATAGCCAAGGTTTACCATTAAGTTATTCGATTATCGAGATAGTATAAAAATCGAGATTGGCGACTACCACGATAGGAATTTCCGATCGCACGCAAATATTCCGATACGATAATACATAACCGTTATGTTATATCCTAAAAACGCGTTCTAATGAACCGTGCTATCTATACGCTGTAATACTCGTAATCCAAAGATTAAAATGATGATTTTTACGTAACACTGGGTATATTCTTAATCACCGAAAGCAAATAAAAGAAAGATTTTAATCCCATTGTTATGTCGAGAAACTAGAATTTGTGATCATCGATCCATGGAAAACCGAGTGATTCATCGTGAATTTTTCAAAAGAACAAGAACCATTTCGAATCTTACCGCGCGTGCCTCGAATTTTATGAAAACCGGGGCAACGCGCGAAGAGAGAGAAAGAGATACTTTAAATGCATCGTCTCACTAATAAGCGAAGGTAATTCGCGGCTAATAAACGAAAACACAAACCGCCGAGCCGTTTATTATACTTGCAAATTGGCAATTATACGAGAAGGGGTTCATATCGTGTACCTTCGGCGGCTCTTTCATCGTGAAACTTCCAGTAATCGCGTTTGATACTTGCTCTTTTCGTTGTTGGTGATTCAGAAAAGAAAAAAAAACGGAGAAACGAGTGGCTGGAAGAGATTAGCGGTCGAGTTTTCGCGTCGAGGAATTTTTTCGAGTATGGACCGAATACCTATTCGATTTTTTTCCGATCTCTCGAGTTACGGACCATTCGAGGAGGGGGGGACTCCTTCTAACCGTGGAATTTCTCTTTTCGACGATTCGTAAAGAAAAGGAGAATCCTTCTCGTGAGAGAGCGAGAGAACTACCTGTGCGCGCGGCAGTCTCCTCGTCCTTTGCCCGACGGGGCTTGGCCACTCGAGCGTGCGCGACTTTCGTTCTCCCGTCAAAGCAAATCCGTTCTTCGCTTTTACGCCTTGCCGATTGCGCCTTTCGAAGGTCTTCCACTAACTCGTCCTTTCGACCACTCTCTAACCGAACGAAATTCAAAGGTATTCGAAAAAATTCAAAAAACAAGACAAACGAATCTCTTCGAAACGAAGATTTATACAGAAATTTATATGTAATAACGTTTATTTTATTCTAACCACGACTTTCATGAGAACGTTAATATCGCGTTTGTGATTTCACTCGCAATGGGAACGACGGCACAAGAGGCAAACAGTCGTGCCGCATAAATTCATCTAATTCGCGCGGTTTCAAACGATTGAAACGACCGTCGGAAGCCTACGTTCACTGTTCCATGTTTTCCGCCCTCTTTACTCGACGTTTTCAAGCCAGCCTCGATTACGTTACATCTTTCACGAGTCTATTTTTAGTTACTTTGCATCCGTCGCGAGCTAACGTCCATAGAGATAGAAAATGAGAGAGTATCGTCCTATCTCTCAAACTGGTCTAACATCGTTATACTTTCACCGTGCGACGAGTCAAAGGACGAGGTGTCTTGAAAAATAAATAAACTGACAACTTTTCACGACCTATACACTTTTCCATGCCACTAATTACGGTTTCACCGAGACTCGTCGAACGGATAGAAAGACTTTATCGAAAAGATTTCAACGTTTCCAAAAAAAGAAAAAAAACGTAGGTAACCGAAACAAAAAGATTTCCCCGTCATAAATACGTACCGATCGACAGCTCAAATCCCCTTTTCCGTATATGCCACGAAAAAAAGAAGTCCCACTCTCGATAAATACGGTTAAGAAACGATAAGACGTAACACCTCGGTGACTTCACCAGACCTGACTCGCGATTTTTTCTCCCGATCGAAAAAGTGAGACAAAGACAGAGGCAAGTAGGTTTTGGTAGGTAGACACGAGATAATCCAATCGTAGCGACGATTCGCCGGACGCTTTCGAGATACCGATCTCGTTCCTTACCTTATCACGAAGCGTGGATCCCGGGGCAGAGTTAAAAGAGCGATAAGAGCAGCACGATGCCGGCGAACCGGCGAGCTTCGTCAAAAAAAAGCTGCCAAGTACGAGGTAGTAGTACTAGTAGTAGTAGTGGGGGAAAGGGGGAGAAAGGTTACTCTCTCGTTATCACTATTTTACCACCAACACACTGCACCTAACACACACACAGCACATCGTGGCGCGTTTTTATAATATCGTCTATCTTCTTCCTTCGGTCTCTGAGGACTACGTGTCTATCTCCCGGCTCCACTATCTTTCTCTCGCTTTGTGTCCCTCCACTCGATGACGATACGAAGGAAAGATCGAAGAAAACTTTCTACGCTGTTTTTTTCCCACGTCCGATTATTTAAACGCGCGTTGACTTCTTTTTATTTGTTTTCTTCTTCTTCTCTCTCTCTCTCCCACACTGTGTCGTAGGGGGTGGGTAGGTAATCGTTCCGAAGTTTGATACGTATGACTGTAAGGGAAACGCGCGCGCGCGCGCGAACACTCGACCCTCGATGCGTCTTATGTGGCACCCGGCGCGGAACTAAGGCGCACGAAAACACGGGCCTACGTGGCCCCCACGTTCACCCAGCTTCGGTCGACTTCGCCAACGCTCGGCAACTTACGGTTACGCCCACGAACACGGGCCCAACCTACCGCGGGCGTTGACTCATCCCCACTCCGTTCTCTTTCTATCCCCACCATCGCCCACCCGTCGAACCTCCACCTCCGCGTTCTCGTGCGACGACGACGCCGTCGCTTTTGCTATATACCTTTAACCGTGTGTTTTCCTACTTTTCGAACATCGAGATGCTGCTCCTTTATGCAGATTAATCGCATAGTTTTAGAGAGCTTTCCAGAATCGCACAAATGCATGGCTGCATTGTTTCGTGCGTTTGATTTTCCTAACTTGGAGAGGAATTCATCGATGAACGTTGATTTAGGAGATTGAGGAATTTTTGGGTGAGACTGGTTAAAGGGGATGTAAGGATATGTTTTTGCATGAAAAGTTCGTTGCACTTGTGTTGGTATTTCGACTCTCGATTTGTCCTAATGCATTTCTGATGCTTGTGAATATTGCTTATAAATATTTACGAAAATTTAATCATCAGGGATAAAATGTGTGAGGTCTAATATTGATGTGATTGTGAATTCTTCACTCAACGTGTTAAAATATATTTTGGCGAAAGGTTCATTTGTACATATTTCTGCAAGAATCAAATCTCGTGAAAAATCTTTTACTTTATATTTCCAAGCCGATCGTTCTCATCATCGACGCTACATTGATTTCAATTACTTACATCAAAATATCCGTTGATCATCGCATAAAGAAAAAAGTTGACCAAAATAATATCTAGATAGAAAGATTAATCGCGAGAAGGTGTCGAGATCTCTTTTCGAAGAGAAGGTAATACATGGGAGAAGAAAAGAGAGACGGGCGCGAGTAACGCTGTCTCGGTAGGATCGGTGCCCGAATTTAGATCGAATCGGGAAAAGCGCGGCGCGTGCCGCGCGCGAAAGATCACGTCGAAGATATAAAGAGAGAGAGAGAGAGTGGTCTTGTCCTCGTAGTGCGTACGCCGGTCTCTCTTTCTCTCTCATTCTCACGCGCGAGCGAACCGATCTCGATGCCTCTACCATCGCCACGGGCTCCTACCTATCTAGATGAGATACGGTTGCCTCGATCGAGATATATCGTTCCCACCCTAACTGAGTGAACTGCACTGATTTCCGCATCTCCAATAGTAGCAAAAGAGAGACAAACAAGTTAAGAAAATGGAGGACAATGACAATAATTTATAAAATAGATACAAAAAGTATTGATACAGGTATTGTCAAAAATGTATCGATATAGTTGAAAATTTATAAGAAATAAAGATTTCAATCTCCATGGAGATAGATTTGTAAAAAAAAAAAGGATTCTTACTGCAAAAAGCGTGTGCTGCTTCAGGATTTTTACGAAGAAAAGAGAAGAGAGAAAACTCGCGTGGCTCACACGCACGCGAACGTCGGTGGAGCGGTGGAAGAAGAAGCGTCGGTGATGGTGGGAGACGTGGGTGGGGAGAAGCGAGAGGAGGGGAAACTGCTCGAGGAGAGCGAGAGAGAGATAGAGAGGGGATGAGCGAGAACGAGTGTATGAGACGGAGAGAGAGGGAAAGAGAGAGAACGAACGAGTTAGAGAGGGGAGGGGGTGGCTGCGTTGCCGAGTCGCCGGCTGGCTGGAGTACCGACGGAGTACAACCGAACAATCTGTAGAAGCTTGTCCAGGACGAGAGAAGTCCGTAGATCAGCCAATCAGATAGGCATACCCCCTCTCGTCCATTGTCACAAAATGGCGGCCCTAAATCAGCTTGACTCCGCCTATCGCTCTCCCCACCTTCAGCGCCTCTAGCGGCGCCTCCTGAAAAACTCCGCCTATCGATTCATTTTTACATCTCTTCTTCCCTCTCTCTCTCTTTCTCTCTTACTATCTCTCTCCTTCTTCTCCACCAACGCAAAAGAGGAGCCATACGGAACGCTCTACCGTATCCACCGATCACGACGCAACATTTTCTAGCGAACGCAACCAGAAATGTAACCCGTACACGTATAGCTACATTGTGTACATATCTATGTGTACGAGAGAGAGAGAGAGGAATAATAGTAACGCAACGATCGATCGAGTTCGAACGATGTTGATTGACCGTACCGAAAACGAGCCGCGAAAACGATGGGATTTATCGTGCGGAGAATTGCACGATTTTTCTCACGGCTCACGATACGTTCGACGGTGATGATCTTTATGACTATTGGATGACGTGCATTTACTCGTATACTTGATGACGGTATGGCGCGTGGACAAATTTATTTTACGATGTCTCGACCTGCCGATCTATTTGGAGATCGTGTCACTCTGTTAATAAATAATTATAATAACCTAATTTATTTAGTAAATGAAACAAATTTTTTATCTATAAAAATTCGTATAATATTTTAAGATCTCATGGTATTTTTGTATTTAAAAAAGAAAATTGTATATCTATTCGTATCGATGGACCGATGGCCGAGCAGATATTTGCTTCGATCTGATACTCCATCGGCGAAACGACGAAGAAGAGGAAGAGACCGAGTCGGGAGAATAACCATAATTTACGCGGCTATGCGAGCTTCCGAAGTTCGGCGGATATCGCGACGCGTCGACGACGGTATCGATTTATTATTTTCTGCCTCGAGAACGGAGAGTCCGAGCGCGCTCATCTAGACACACACAGTTAACTTGATATTGAGATAATTACTTGTACGATACATCTTCGCGGAGAAAACCATTTTTTCTTGGAAAATAAAATATCTCCATGTTTTTTAATTCGAATTAGACGAGCCTCTACATTTAACCCTTAAACGGCCACACGAAAAAGCAACGTAAAAGAAATCTTTATTAACCTTTTTTTAATGTTTTTAAATTGTAAAAAAAAATTCAAATATCATATTTGATATTTCACTTATACAGAAGCTTTATTATAATACCTACAACAGTGGTCGTTCGAGAGTTATACCTAACAACATAATCAAGGACCAGTCTTTTCAGCATCTCAAACAACAAAAGAAAAGTTCGATAGAATAAAAAAGTAGTGTACGAAGATGAAAAGAGGATACGCGCGGTTTATGCTTCCTCTTCGACGCGAGAAAACTCGGCAATTTCTTCTTCCTTGACCGGCGTGGCGGGCGCGCGCTTGTCCGATAAGGAAACCTCGGGATAAAGGTACGACGTTTGAAAAAGTAAGTGCCAGAGCTGTGTGCTGTTCGTGTGAACGCCGAAACGGCAGCCCCGAGCTCCAGCGAAAATAGAGACGGAGAAAAGGGAGATGGGGGTGGTCGAGCAAGGGGGTGGTAGAAAGGAGAACGGAAAAAAGGACAGAAAGAGAGAGAATCTTGCTTCTTTTCCCTGGGGTCTCCTTACCGATAACGCCTTTCTCTTCTTTTTTTTCCTTTCTTTTCATCTCCCAAAAGTCAAATTCGCTGCCGATAATAACTTTCCCTTCGATGTCACGTGTTTTTCCATTCCGATACTTCATTATCGACTAGGTCGACGTACTTCTGCTTACAAAGGATGAAAAATCAAAGAAATATAAATGTGGTCAAGTGTTCCGTGACAAAATGACGCGCGTTACGTTTTACAATTAGACTTAATACACGTCGGATGAGAGTAGGTAGCTGCAATACCCCTCTCACGACTAATAACCCCATTGACGAACGCGCGTACTCGTCATTATTTGGCCGGCAATTAGTACTAAGTTGACAGAATTATAAACGGCCTAATGACCGCCGTTAAGGAGTAACCATTGTCGGCGGTCCGATTCGGCGGTTCCCCCGGCCAAAGGCGATTAGCCAAAAGTCATTATCCTTCGCATTTTACGAGAGAGTTTCGCAAATGCCTTTATATTCATAGAATAGGAAAATCCTCTCCTTTGTCAGTGTCCAGATCGTCGATATATGTGAAACGAGGAAAGGTACTTTTCCACGAAATTTTTCACGAAATGACTTCGTCGATTTATCGATCGAACTTTTCCATCGACTTCTCTTCCATACGAATGAAAGAAAAAATTGGAAAAAACTGTTTCCTCCCTCCTTTTTTACTCGCGTAAGTTTTACGAGTTTAACTTGTTCGGTTTATACCCAAAAGTCCGGTATCCTCTTAGAAAGTAAACGTCGTAAATTAACGGTCGAGTGCCGGCCCGGAGAAAAGTTCCTTCTTGTTTTTTCCTCCTTTCTCTTCATCCCTTCTCTTCCATCCCTAGGGACCGTGCGTACAACCTTCGAAACCCATTGTTTGTTTATTCCAAAGATTTCCAAAGTCTCGCTTACCAAGAGAGACCGCAAATGTATTCTCCAGAGTTTGATGATTTATGCGAACGGTATCTAGAACTTTTGCTTCAAATCTTATGCTTTTCGAAGTGATTAAATAAAATGTACAAATTAAGGACACTATCGTTATGCGGTGAACGATAAACGTGGTAATACCTAAGTCAAATTTGTGGGCTCGTTAAATATTTTCGTTTGTTCGAAGGCTCAGGTAGGTGTACGCGCGACAACGATACGTCGTAAAGCATTCATTCTCTTCGAAAGGAAGGACAGAGACAAAACCTAAGCAAATTTTTTGGTGAGGTCGTTTGGAGGGTCCGCATATTGCCTTCGTCGCGAAACACGAAACCTTAATTGGCTTTAATTAGTTTTAATCGGCTTACGTGACTAACGAACATCGGTCGTTCCCCCTCATCGTTGTCCTATTTTTTTTTATTACACGTGTCGTTACCATACTCGAAGCTTTTGCGAATCATTGTTTTGGGAAAGAACAATCGATACATTGACTCGTGTAAAATCAAAGTTCGACCACTGTCTTCCCCCTCTCTCTTTCTCTCTAACCTATTCTTTCATTCTTACGACGAGCGAAACGCCGCGAGCTAAGAAAACTTTTCCGTGCCTTTCCCGAACTTCCAAGAGTAAGTAGATTTACCGTTGGCTAATAAATCGCCGGACGATTAGAATTAATGCCGGATTAATTCCAACGGCCTGATAAATTCTCCGAGAAAGCCCTCCCCTCTCCATTTCTTTGGAAGATAGACTCTGTTGAAAATAAGTTAAAGGAAACGATCTCACGGAATAAAACTTGGATACGAGTGGTGGAGATTAATCCTCGGGAAGAACGTTCTGTTTAAAAGAAAAATATTGCCGGTAAGTTCCTTTGGCGTATTTGTACGATACTTATAAGATTTTTGATAAAAAAAAAAAGACAAAGTTCGAGGACCTTAGAAAGTGCCACAGAATTTCTTGAATGCACATAGAAGAACTCTACGAAGAAATTCGAAACAATCGTACACCTTCTTTTCGCGATCCTGAAGCTTTGTATCGAACGATAAAGAGAAAGAAGAGGAGGTAAAGAAGGTGGTCCTTGTTTGAAAGGACCAGCGAAAAAATCTCGTTTTTCGAGCGTAGCTCTCTTTCGTCTCTAACCCGACAGGATTCGACGGCCGCTCACGAATCCGCAAAGTTTTCACAATGCGCGTCCTCTCTTATCCCGAATGAGTGTGTCGCGAGAAGAGAAGAGGAGGAGTACGAAGGAACGAACTTCTTTAAAGCTCTCGTAGCCCGAAAAGGCCAAAACGTAAACCACCACAGCTCGCGTAGCACCTACAATATGTTTTCTCTTTTTCTCTCTTGGCTCCAGAAGCAAAGCATACACCTCTCGTGCGCCTCCACAGTCCTCTTTCTCTCTCTTTTGGAAGAGACACAAAGCCAGGCAAGCGTTATCTTGATGAACCCTAAGTACTACAAGACCTATTTGGAGGAGAGATAGGTCCTGTGTGCTACGAGGTAGGGGTAAAAGACGTGGCTCGAGGACAGGAGAGAGAGGACAAGATCCTCTCTTCTCAGTCCACCTTGGAAAAGAGATCTTTCACGGTTGTCGATGCCACCGTGATAAGGAACGGCATTCTCCTGGTTGCTACTCTTTTACTAGCACCAACCGGCCGTTTTCTTCTTCTTCTTCTTTGCTTTTGCAGTTTCCTACTCACTCTTTCTCCTTCCTCTTATTCGATTCGGAACGTTCGGTGACAAACCACCTCGCGAAGTAGCCCTCAAAGATCGCTGAAGAACGAAGAGTGAGTTGTTGGGAGATAAAATCGAATGTAGGTAAGTGTCTGTTCGTGTGCGTTGGTCCGATGTAACAACGTTTACGTTGCTTGTAAGATAAAGAGTTAAGGATAACCTGATTTTATATTATCAGGAACTATCTCTGGTATTTTCGTGATTTTTCAAATCATTTTCTAATGGATGTGTCTCCCTAGGGAACTAGGGAGATAGGTATGTACGTGTGTGTGTGCGAGAGATCGACTTCAACGACGTGTTTGCAGTTCCCCAGTTGGCGATTGATTCGCAAATGTTGACCATGGGGATTAATGGGATCCACAAAATCGATCCCTCGTAGAGAACGGGTCATCCGTGCAAAGTGTTCTCCGAAAAGCGTTGTATCCACGATGAACGTCCTATAATTACAAAAGAAACACAGTAAAGTGTCTAAAGCATAATCAACATGTTGTACGTTATCCATTACAGAATAATTGCTTCATTAAAATTGCTACTATTAAAAAAAAAAAAGGAAACTCACAGATTGATTTTCGTGATTGGCTGCCAAGTCCTTAACGAGGAAGCAACACAATTCATTACGGCCTCTTGTTTTACGAGGGTCGGAATTTAGGACTCCGGAAGGTCGAAGGACATTTTTTGAAGCGTCTCGAAAACCTGGAGACGTCGCGCGTTAGACGCGACTCCGATTTGTCGCGCTGATATTTTGGAATCCCTACCAAAGGACCAGGCAATTCACCCTCCACTGATTTTTTTTTCGGAAACGCCGCCGTCACGGATTCAACGTTCCCCTAGCTATGACAGTTCCAAAAAATCTTGCCAGATTGTCTAGCCTTTCTGACTCTTCTCGGATTTATGGTAATTATTTAAAGAATCGCTCGAACCATACAGGGTAGTGATAAAAAAATTGTTTAATAATCAAAGTATAATATCTAGCATATTTTCTCGATCAGTCACGATAAGTGACCGAGTCCGTTCGACGAAGACCGAGCTAAACTTCTCGATCATTCATGAAAAAGAAGAAGAGGAAGAAGTAGGATGAGAGAAAAGAAGCGGCGAACGAGCGACCACGCCTTTGAAGAAGGAAAGATAAGAAGAACTCGCACGCGGCTAACAGGCGCATCGATAAACTTCAATTTCGAACAAACGAGGAAAGAGCAGGCCCGGATATATCTTCGACACGCCCCAACACGGTGTAAAACCACGGAGTCTTATCGTGAGTCGGGGACCAGCACGAAAGAGATAAGTGACCGTTTAGGCGATCTCCTTCAGATTACGCGGAGGATGCTCGTTCGTGAGGCCGACGAGCAAGATAATCGTATTCGTTCTACGAAGAAACTACGTACACGTCTGTCTCTTTCTGCTCTTCAACTTTGCTATTAAAGTCTCCTGTCTCTCTTTCTCTCTCGTTCGCAGTTTCCTATGCATATAGTACTACGTGGTGCACTCGTTGTGCTTATCGACCACGTGACTTTGCCTCCCGATCGAGCTAGCATCTTCAGGATTACTATCATCTTTGAAAATACCCCGATCTCACAACGATACCAACGAGTAATCAAAGATTTCAATCTGAAGAAGTAGCAAGTTTTAGTTACATTTTTCGAACGAACGAACGAAGAAATATGTCATGCGACATTGTCTTTGTTAAAAAAATGTATGTCTTGGATCGTAGATTTGAAAGAGGGGAAAGAAGACTTATGGAAAAGTCCGTCGGAAAGTGTCGTCGAAGATTTTCCGAGATTGCGGAGTAGAGACAAAGCACCGTTACTTCGTTCAGGTAAGTAGTCCCGGAATGGCCGACTCATAATTTACGCGCCCTATTCTATCTCTCTCTTTCCTTCTTCCCCTGTCCATTCCTTAACTTCCTAAAATATTGCAACCACGAACCGCAAGAATGCGCGCTGATTAATCGAGAACCCTCGGCCTCTTCGTTCACACGTGAATCGAATCCTAAAGCATTCAGGCAAACAGTAAAAACGGAACATCGTTAACGTACCTACCGCGTGTCCTGGAAATTGAAAGGATCGAGACTTCCGTGTAGACCCAATTTCTTTTTCACGGCCGAAATTAGGATAATTCGTGTGTTCCAGTTTCTCCAGGTTCAGCCGTAAGCAGTTCTCGCACTATAGACCGAATTTTCGAGGCCTCGTAACCTTTTGGGAAATTTCGAACTTTGAAAGGTCGTCCGTAGGTATCATAAAGCAGGCGCCAGCCTTGTAACCCACGCTACCTTTCCCTCTTCATTCGTATCCCTTTTCCCCTCGTTGCCTCTTTCCGAAAGTTGTTACGTACGTTCTTCCAGACTTAGCTCTTCACTTTCTAAGACATTAGTCTAGTTTTACGCGTTCCTCGATCGAAATCATTATTAATTTCATCGGTAGATACTTGAGAAATGTACGAAAGCAATTTGCGTTCTAAGAAAATGGATAATTCAGTCGAAAGTCGAGCGACACCCGATTGCCTAAGTTCCACGAAAACGTAGCACGACCGACCGAAAAGGTAGGCCTAACGTCCCATAAGAAGAATTTTCGAAACGCTCCAATTATGCCAGCTGAGTTTCTTAATCCATGGGATCTCTTGCCCTAATACCGTCGCGGAAAGTGAGAGAGCCACCTGTCTCGTTGCTCACCATCGTCTACCATGGTGATCCGTCTTAAACGTTTCACGATTTCGCATGCAAGATCAGCCGATTAGGTCCGGAAAATATTCGTCGAAGTGTACGGCCAGGATAAGTAGCGCTTAAAGATGAGAATCCAGGTAGACTACTCGAGTAAACCTAACGAAGCGAGAGCAAGTGAAACGGAGATAGAGGCGCTTCCTCGGTGTCGTTCGTTCCCTCTCTCGTTCTTGGTTCTTTCTTACCGATCCGCGCTCTAAAATGTCGCAATGTCTTACGGCATTGTGTCTCTCCATCGTTTCTCTCAAAAACGCGAAGGAAACGTTGCACCCTGCCTACGCTATGTCCCATTTTCCTGTCCCCAGGATTTCCGAAGAGGACACCTTAGCAGAACGAAGACATAGTTTTCTTCTCTCTCACTCTCTCTTTCTACAAGTTGCCTCTACCTTTCGCACGAATATACCACGGTTTTATGGTCGCCTCCCTGCCTGATTTATGGACGGTGCGAACACCGTAAAATGTAAAAAGCGTCTCGTGCACGTAAGTTCCTTCCCTCTTCTTTTTCTTCTTAGTTTCTGTCTCTCGTTCTATTGGCTTCTTACTCCTCTTCGGCACTCTATTTCATGTTTTACTTGCTTAACAAGTATGGCGAATCAAATTCAAAAAATTGAGACATTCGTTTATTTTTAAATTATAATCGTACGATGTTCTAGGACATCGGACTTGGTAGGCTGTTAATTTAAAAGAATCATTCTGAAAGTGTTAGTTTTTTTCAAGGTATCACGAAGAGAAACGTCCAAAATGCGTCTTGAAGCCGCAATTTCGGGGTTGTACTGCCATAATTGATTTGCCAAGGTATCGATTTCAGTTGTCGTAAACGACTGTCCGTCCCTCCATGCGGGATATCATTGTGACTCGAGGTGCCCCGCATTCTTTCCAGGGATTACGGTATATTGTCCACCTTTATGGCACGGGACAAGAGACGAAATGGAACTCCTCTTCTAGTTTCCTTGCTACTTCTAGACTCTGACCCCCTCCCACCCCCCGGGGTAGGTATACAAAATTCTCCGTCCCTTTTTCTACCTTCGCTACCAATCTTTCGTACGCTCGTAAAAAAAAAAAAGGAAGGAAAAAAAGTCGAAGGGATCGTTTACCTCGAAGCTATGACCGTGGGCGAAAGGAAAAAATACAATCAATCGGAGACTCGTCATTAGTTAAATCGAGGCAAGAAATTTTAATGCAGGATGAACTTACGAACGAGTGACATAAAGCTACCGAAGTTGCTCGAGGACAATCATAATCACGTTTAATTACGGTATAATTACGCGAGAGAAGAATGAAAAATTCCTATGTAATGATAGACCGTCGATGGTTCCGGTGGGTATCTCACATTTATTCTTCTCTCCTTCACCACCACCACTACTATTGAGAAAGATGGAGGAGGGAACGGGTAGCAAGCGAGTCTCGCTGCGTGTTTCGGTGGATCCGTAGTTATCTGGTAGCGCATTCCACCTTAACGATTCTGGATACTTCAACGCCGGAAGTCTACCCTAATTTCTATCATTACGGCACAATATTTTCTTCGATCGGGACGCGCCAATCGCTGTCTACCTTGCTACCTAATTGTACGTTTACACACGAACCTGCCAAAACTGTAATTCGTTTCGCACGATCCCGACGTAACCATTCATCAAACGGCGCGCGCACAGAAGAGAGGAAGAGACAAATCATGCGGGGGTCTTTAAAAGAAAAACTTTGTTGAACATTTGTGATTATCCCTGTCATAATTAGTTGGACTGGTTGGACTTTGCATCTTTATACACCATCTCTTAATTATTGGTCTTGGATCATTTTTCATCGATCGAAAGGAAATTCGAGGGATGCGTTAGAGGAAGAAATGTTTTATAAAATTTGACAGCTTCGATGCAAACGTTTAAAGATTGCAGTACCTACATACTCGTATAATGAACGACTGAAGAAAAACGGTACACTTGGCTTCGATCGTTCGAGAAGTGCCTCGCAGTTAAGCGCTTTAACGCCCTCGAGTCTATAGATGTCGATAGGGCAGATCGTAGGCCCTTCTGAAGGTGTACCACCACTCGAACGGGAACGAGGGTAAAAAAAGGTGACTCGAGTTTCGCGGGACACATCGAGTAGCGCCTTTTTAGCGCGCACCTTTCGAACCTTTCTCATTGTCGAGTCACGAAAGGCGATGATGCTGAACCGGAAGTCTTTCTAACCCGACGCAACGCGGCTATTTTTTTTTTCGTCTTCTAGTTTCAATCCCGACATCACGAACTCGTTTCTGTTAACTTTGCTAATATTATCATGGTAGAGTCATTTACTCGGTTAACCGTGTTCGACGTGTATCGACGTCACGAACATTTAACGCTAATATTTTTATCATATGTTTCATCTGCTATTATTAATAAATAATATTGAACAAATAAAATTGATAATAAATTTTTATTAAAGAAAATCGAGAAAAATGCATCATGATTTTTGCGAAAATGGACACCACCGCCGATTTCAATGTTTAATGTCCCATTTTAAAGATAAAATCATGCAGAACAATGTCCCGGTGTCCGTTTTTCGATATCGTTGCGGAGTGTCGAAAAATAAATTTTTTAAGTGTCGGAGTGTGGGTCGTTTTTAAGAGAAAAATTGCTGTAACTTTTTAACCAGTCATCCTATCGAAACGCGACTTGCATATTCGTAAATTAGAGACTTTCCCCTTTCGAACGAGTATTTGATCGGGCAAATTCGAGGTGCTTCGATTTTTGACAAAAATCCTGACCTATGCATCATGATTTTTGCCAAAATGGTCACCACCGCCGATTTCAATGTTTAATGGCTCATTTTAAAGATAAAAGCATGCAGAATAATGTTCCGTTGTCCGTTTTTCGATATCGTTAAGCAATGATGAGAAATTAATCTTTTAAGTGTCGGAGTATGGGTCTTTTTCAAGCTTCAAACTGCTGTATCTTTCCAACCAGCCATCCTATCGAAACGCGACTTGCATATTCGTAAAGAAGAGACTTTCTTCTTTCGATCGAGTCTTTGATCGGGCAAATTCGAGATGCATCGATTTTTGACAAAAATCCTGATGTATGGATCAAGATTTAGAAAGAAGAAAGCATGCAGAATACTGTCCCGTTGGCCGTTTTTCGATATCGTTGCGGAGTGTTGAAAAATAAATTTTTTAAGTGTCGGAGTATGGGTCGTTTTCAAGAGAAAAATTGCTGTAACTTTTTAACCAGTCATCCTATCGAAACGCGACTTGCATATTCGTAAATTAGAGACTTTCCCCTTTCGAACGAGTATTTGATCGGGCAAATTCGAGGTGCTTCGATTTTTGACAAAAATCCTGACCTATGCATCATGATTTTTGCCAAAATGGTCACCACCGCCGATTTCAATGTTTAATGGCTCATTTTAAAGATAAAAGCATGCAGAATAATGTTCCGTTGTCCGTTTTTCGATATCGTTAAGCAATGATGAGAAATTAATCTTTTAAGTGTCGGAGTATGGGTCTTTTTCAAGCTTCAAACTGCTGTATCTTTCCAACCAGCCATCCTATCGAAACGCGACTTGCATATTCGTAAAGAAGAGACTTTCTTCTTTCGATCGAGTCTTTGATCGGGCAAATTCGAGATGCATCGATTTTTGACAAAAATCCTGATGTATGGATCAAGATTTAGAAAGAAGAAAGCATGCAGAATACTGTCCCGTTGGCCGTTTTTCGATATCGTTGCGGAGTGTTGAAAAATAAATTTTTTAAGTGTCGGAGTATGGGTCGTTTTCAAGAGAAAAGTCGCTGTAACTTTTTAACCAGTCATCCTATCGAAACGCGACTTGCATATTTGTAAATTAGAGACTTTCCTCTTTCGAACGAGTATTTGATCGGGCAAATTCGAGATGCATCGATTTTTGACAAAACTCCTGATGTTTGCATCATGAACAAAAACCTGAATTCTGTCGAAAACTAATGATAAAAGCAAACGTTACAGCAAAAAAAGAGGATGGGGCTAGTTGTCTCAGATCTCATTGTCGGGACAACTTACCTCGACGTGTGAGACAACTTGCCCCATTTTCATAGGTTTGTTTCTCGGGTAGTAGTTCAGTCAGATCAAGGCGTTTTTTAAAAATTCTGGCAAGGAAATGAAGCTGACCAAATTCTCTTTCTATTACATGTGCGAACTCGTGTGCAATCGATTTTCATTAGTGCCTAGAGATGCTTAAGTAATGTACCCAAAGTAGAATTGAATTATTGCCATCGATCGGACGTAAGCTTACATTTTGAAATTCGAATTCACCGCGGACACGCGAAATCGACGCTTTTTGAATTCGCACGTAGGACTGGGATCGATCAAGCACCGTATTTATGCGGACATTATGCAACGAGCGAAGGGATAAGACTTTTGTCCGGGAGCATGGCTAATTGAAACGCCACTGCGAGCCAGATAAGCCCGCACTCTCTCGCTCGGCCGACGGAGAGTTACGAGACAATATTATGAGCCACCGTACGTCAGGTTGAAATTAATTTCGACGAGTAGTATCGCTTCGCGTTTCGCAGATAATCGAGAGACGAACGTATCGTCGTCGCGTAACGACCTACGAGTCCGTATGATTGAATGATCTTCATAATCCCAAACGTTGATAACGGGTATCTATAACCAACCTAAGCGTATGAACGAATATATATATCATCTTTTTATTAACACGATAGGAACAATCGGTGAGATTAAGAACAATACAAGTCCAAATGTCTGTATTTTAGAAATCTTGAACTTGTACCGTTCTTACTCTTAATTTTGTAAGCTCTGGTAAATGCTTTAACAAGGTGGTTTTATCACTATTCTTCTACTCGATCGAAGCAGCTTCGCATTTAAAACAAAATGGAAAATTTCAAATTTTGTATCTGTATGTGGGGCCATATTGGGGTATCTAAGACATTATTTTACTTATTTAATTTTATTTTACATTAACCATTAAATAAACCAACGAACGTTGTTTGGTAGTCATAGTAACACCTACAACTCGTACAAACTTCAAAAAAGACCCAGATGCCTCCAGGTACCCCGACGTATTACACTGTACTTAATTTCACCAATTCGATTGAACTTCACCTTAACGAATTACCTCTTATTTCGATCAGAGATAAAAAATTAGTCGCAAAGACAGGAAGAAAAGCGATAAGAAGATAAAGACGCCGTTATCAGATGTGAGCTCACTTGCGCGTGCCTCGCGTTTAGGAATCCTCTCCCGCGGCATACGTATGTAGGATGTACATAGGAAAGCCATTAACGTGTCCGGCGTTAATCCAAGCTACGGGGTATGCCGCATTTCCAGCATCGGTGTGTCGCTCGTTAGGCTGATTTGTCGCTTTATTAGATCTTAGTTTGTGCCCGCGCGAACCGCTCGTTGCTTCGGAGGATCGTCGACATTAGCGCATTACATGCCGAGCGGCTCTGGGCAGATTTGCAATTTGCGTAAATTAGACGATTGCGAGCCGTCCGATCGTCGGCAACCCCCTCGCATAGTCCTTTCTCTCTCTCTCTCTCTCTCTCTCTCTCATTCTCTAGCTTCGTATCTCTAATGGCACGTGTAATTGGCACGATAATTTCCAGCGCGCACTTTGACTTGCCGTTTATCGATACGCAATGTGCTAATTAAAGAGACTCGAATGTTTTGCTAGCTCGTTGAAAAGAGAAAGTAGATTCTTATAATCTTGATTTAAAAGATAAATAATGACAGATCGTAACGAAACCAATCTCATTTCATTACTATTATTACTCGTGTCAATTATATTTAACCATATCCCATTATTTTCGAAAAGAACTGGCATTACGTAAACATTATATACGGATATCACCATCCAAAGTGAAAAACTGGCATAAACTGACGTGACTAGGCTGAAAATAATAAATCTTACGATGAAATGGTTTCTTCGGTGCAGTTAGAAGGGGACGAAAAGCGTATATGGGCAATTACGGAACGCTTAAGATCGGACGGTGGTGTTTTGCCGGGCTGGGATGGACATTAAGGATCGATTTCACCCTTATCGAGGGTGAGGAGGACTACCCGCTGAGGCCAATTGGCCAAATCAAACGCCGCCGTCCATCTGTTCGCGCAAGTGCATCCGTATACCGGTGGTCGAGGGTCGTCGAAGAGACAACGATAGGTGTTGTTTGAGGTCGGAACAATCGCGCAACGAAAGCACGGGTGTTGACGTTAGAATTATTTCATTAGGTCCCTTGGGATGACATAAGTTACCACTATGTGGTTACAATCCCATCTGTCGAAGCTGGACGATGGGTATCAGCAAAACTTGATAAAGTTAGAGAGAAAGAAACTCTGGTGGTTCCGACATACGTATACATAATTTTAAGGTAATTTTAAGGTACTGGAACGAAAAGAGGGAAAGATAGGGTGACTGGAAGGCAGAAAAGAGGTATAAATCAGCAAGGCACGCGAAGCTTCCACGGAATACAAAACAGAAGAAGGATCGTCCTCGTGGTAGCTCTCGCGCGTTTGCTGGAGGATCTCTCAGCCGACTATTTTCCAATAATTTAGCCGCGTAGCTACTAGGAGGTGGAGAAGGAGGAGGTGGTTGGTTCCGTCGACGTTCCGGGGGTTTGGGATCTCTCTCTCTCTCTCTCTCAGCTAGTGGTTTTCCGGGGGTGCCGGGGTAGTGCAGTGAACGCGCGCGCGCGCGACTGACACTATCGCGACCATAAATACTGGGGAGCAGCCTCTGACGTCACCCACCGTGGGCCCGATATTATACTTTATCTCCAAACTAATTCCCCGCGACCAGATTTATTGCAAGAAAGGGGTGAAAAAAATATACCCTCGGCACCCTCGCTTCTGCCTTTTCCTCCTCCTTCTCTTCTGCTAGCTGCTGCTGCTACGAAGCCGACACCTTCCTATTACATTCCACCTGACTTATCTCACTAATGCGAGCTGGATACCGAGCTTCGTTTCTTTTCTCTCTCTCTCTCTCTCTCTCTCTCTCTTTCTTTCTTTTTCTTATTGGTGATCTTCTCAAGCGTTATCGGTGAGGTGGTAATCCTCGTGTTACGTTCGAAAGAATAGAGAACCGTTCGAAATGATATATCAGTTAAAACATAAAGAGATTATTTGATTTGATACGAAAATTAATTTAACGAAAAAGAAAATCATCTCTCGCTCGTGCCTCGAGGCGAGATCGATAATTAAAATTCCATTTTCGTCGATCAAATTAAATACGTATGCTGTCCTCGTTCCAAACACCTGCTCCTCGAGAGTACGAGTCGCGTGGATGACGATATCCTTCGATACGAAGCACCGATGCGTATCAAACTCATCGTCGTATCACCGATATGAAACATAGATGCGTGTACGGTTTTGGCACGAACCAAGGGAGCCAACGATCTTCGGTAAAATTTGAGACGATCCTCTTAGCGGATATTGTTTCGAACGACGTCGGTCCATCATCTCGAACATCAGATTACGTTCCGATGTAACCAAGAATGGTATGGATCTCTCTTATAGGAATAAGTGATCGCTATGTAGGCACTTTATCCTTTACTTTTAAAAGTCGTTGCATCTTCACGAGTAGTACCTACCATATTTTTTTTTTACAAAAGTTTCAAAAAAGAATTACGAATCCGAGAAGGGTGTGGCACTAGACGAGGATATTCGTAATAAATACGTAACGATCTCGTGGAACTGTGCTATCGCGTGCGATCTTCGCAAATAAATCTTCATTAATTAATTCAAACGTATTACCGCTTAATTCTGCCGGTTACCTACCATGCGAACCTCTTCCTTTCCCTACCGTTAAGCGTCCAAGAGTATAGTATCACCGACTGGCGATCAGGAGGAGAAGAAAAGAGAAAAAAAATGCAGAGGCGGAGTTTGCTTTCCAGATCGAACGCGCTTCCACGTGTAACGAGTGTACAATCCCAGCGACGAGATGCAAACTTGCCATGCAAAGAGGTACAAAAAAAAAAGGGAACCCAACTCTTGCGAAGCTGACAATCGCGAAAATATGAGAGTCTTCGATGTGTTTCGGCCATCTCCGTCCATATAAAGAACCAAAAGACACCCACGAAAACCTCTACACTCATAAAGAGTACACGTATTAGGTACACGTGTTGGCGGCGCACTCGTTTACATAACACGCGTGCGCAGGGAAAAAAAGAGAGAAAGAGAGAAAACAGAAAACCCGGAGGCGAGTCGCGTTTTACATTTTTATTCGACGCCTTCCTTTTTTTCCCGGCAGCATGCCCCACCCGCCCCTCTGCCCGTCTCTCGTTGCCCGAGAGTGCCGGTGAACGAACGAGCGCACAATCAACCCCTACCTACCCCGCTACACACCACCTCCACCCTCAACATGGGAGAGACGGTATTTCACATTCAAAACGTCCCCCGTTCCGTTTTCCAAGCTACCCTGTGCTCACCGTGCTCTCTTTCTTTCCCTCTCTTTTTCTCTCTCATACGAATGAGAGAGCTCCCTGGCGTATCTCTGCAAGGAATATAAAACATGGGAACGTGCGTGAGAGCGCATACGAGTATTCCAAACCTGGCACACATACCTGTACGAGAGCAGGGCTTTAATTTAAAAAATAATTAAACCGCAAAATTAAACGAGCTCGATCTCACTTTTCCCTTGTTTTTCCTTTTTTCGTCCCTACTTCTTCTTCTTCTTCTTCTTTCTCGTTCATGCCATGGGTATACGTTCGACGGTCGTTCGTTTTCCATCGAAAAAGAGATGAGCTCGTGTCCTATGTGCTGTATACAGGGTGTCCCACGGTTCGATGTCAGACGAAGAATGGCATGTGCGACTGATTTTTCTGAGTCGAAAGGAGTCATAAAAAGTAACATATGCCAGGTTAGTTTTCGAGCTATTAATTAATAACGATCTGCCAATCGTGAAGCGGGGAAGCGGTAGGTGTACTCTCGCCGCCATACCAAAACTCTAGCCAAGCTATGATTGGACCGGCGGGCGATAGAGAAAGAGAGAGAGAGCGAGAGTGAGAGAAAGAATGAAGGGCCCGGTGGTCCGTCAACGTAAGATAGCGCTGTAGAAGAAAGCTAGGGCGAGAGACAGAGTGAGCGAGAGAGAGAGAGAGAGAGAGAGGGTCGGCGCGAGCCTCCAGCTTAAGATAGCCTCGTAGCACTGACTCTCTCTCTCTCTCTCTCTCTCGCTCACTCTGTTATGTCTCTCGCCCTAGCTTTCTTCTACGGCGTTATCCTACGTTGACAGACCACCAGGCCTCTCATTCTTTCTCTCACTCTCGCTCTCGCTTTTTCTCTATCGCCCGCCGGTCCAATCATAGCTTGGCTAGAGTTTTGGTATGGCGGCGAGAGTACACCTACCGCTTCCGCGCTTCACGATTGGCAGATCGTTATTAATTAATAGCACGAAAACTAACCTGGCATATGTTACTTTTTATGACTCCTTTCGACTCAGAAAAATCAGTCGCACATGCCATTCTTCGTCTGACATCGAACCGTGGGACACCCTGTATATGTAGATGGTATGTACGTACAATGTGCAAAGGTAGAAGAGAACATGGAGATACCTTACGTACGTGACTTCGCACGTGGGTAGGGGTAATTGAAAGTACAAAGAGAATAGACACGGATAACCGATGTCTCCATTAAGCGTTTGCCGATTGCAACGTGCACGCTCGACTACGCTCCCTCCTTTCTCGCCATCCTCTTCTTTCTTTCTCCGTTCAACCAACGAAAGAGGAGGGAATAAAAAGAACGTACCTATAGACGAAGAGCGGACAGAGAAAGGAGGGGTGATTTCTAATCTGATCGCTCGACTACCGACCGGAAGGGTGGCGGTTTAACCGGTGATGAACGTATTCGCGTTCTGGACGTTCAAAAGAACGGTGCTGCTCGATGATCGCCATCTTTTAATTTGATTTTGCTGTCCGTGGAAAGTATTCGGAGACGTTGAGATGTTACCCACAAATTTTTTTTTATACTCGTTTGGCGTTCTTTTTTATATTTTAAAAATTCAACCTCGGTCTTTTCTTAGTTCCAATACCAAGAAAAGAAAGAAACGCTGGCGCCATCGATGCTTTTTCCTAAAGGACCTAAAAGTACTTTCCTCGGGTCGCTCCTTCCTCGTAGGATCGCGATTTTCCCTGGAGATCTCTTGCGAGAAATCCGGACACCTTCACGAACTCGAATCGTGTTTGAGATAGGTCCCAGGCATTGTCTCGGCCATTGTCGAGCGAGGGAAACGTAAGAAGAGGGAAAAGGATAGAAGGAAGGCAAAAGAGGGCGGCTCCACTTTCCGTTCCTAAAACTGAAGGATTTTAAGAAGAGTCCGTTACGTTCCTTTCTTTCTTTTCCACCTTTCTCGCGAACCTTCCTCCTCCTATTTTCGCGAACCTTTCCAGTACTCTTTGGGGAACGAAGGAGGGGTGGATGCTTCCCTGCTGGGAGAAGGATCGCTCGTAATCCGCGCGAACAAAAAGAGTTGACACCGATATAATGACAGCCGCGTAATACGAGCGTATTGTTGCAAAGCCGCTACGGTTTAACGCTAAGCACCGTAAACATCTCGCAGAAATTCTTCTTCTCTCTCTTATTTTTACCGATTAGACCCGTAGATAAGAATTCGTACCCCAAGTTGAATTTCGCATCGATCATTTTTATCGGCACATTTTGGATATGTAAAAGGGGAGCAGAGTGGTTGCTCGATAAAATTCAGGTGTCTCTTTGATCTCGTTCGATGCACCTGCGAGGAAGGTATCACTCCTATATACGTATCCACCTATCTTCGATTCCCTTCCTTGGTACCAACCACCTGCGATAGACGATATCCAACGTTATTACGTGCAACAGCGATAATTTTCGATCTCATGAATTTATAAAAGTTATTTTCATGTCGTGGACATTTTACATACGTATATACATAGTGAGTAAAATGGAAATCGTGAGTACTGATCGACAACTCGCGTGATACTGTCATGTAAAAAATATCTAATAGCGGTTACTCGTTATCGGTAAAGCAATAACCCTGATAAGAATGGTGTATGTCCTGTGGTTCCAGCGATGCTTACTTCAAAACCTTTCTTTTTAATTGTAAAACCCGGCCATGTTGGAAGATAATAATAACGAACGTAAGCTGGTAATGAGTGAACGTTATAAATGAAAGAGAGAAAATCATGATTCGCGAGGAATCTTGTATAAAAGAAAATAAGACCCACCTCTCAAGTATGTGCCTAAAGATTAATAAGAAGAAGTAAGAAGAAGGTAGACACGACGTAGAAAGAAAGAAAATCCATGTGTGTTGCGTCCGTCGAGGGTGCATCTCGCTACGAATCTGCTGGTTTACGGGCCGGTGCACCGTTCGCGTCTATATAATTATTCTCGATGCAGGATACACATATCTTTATAAGGAAGGGTTCACGTGTACCTCGTAGTATCCGCTACGGTATCTTTATGGCTTATTGCAGCGCTTTAGGCAATTTCGTGATGAAGAGAGCGACGGGAAAGAAGAATGTACGAGAAAGAGAGAAGCCGGGTTATTGGCTTCGATACCGTCGCTGAATTTGAATCCTTTTTCATGACACGCTGTCCAACGCAAATGGAATAAAATGGAGTATTTTCCAAAACGTTCCAATTGTTATTACTCGTCATCCATCCTTTCTACACCCTCTCGAATACCGGAAACACTTGGGAAAGCAACTCTTCCTATTCCCACTCCTAATTTTCTCAACCGGATATTTCTCATCTCGATCTAATCCCCAAAGATTCACCGATCATAATCGACGCCCAGCTTCGCGTTGAATAGGCTCGAGGAAGAAGAAGAAAAAAAAATCGTACTAAAGAATTACGAAAGGAATAAAAAAAAAAAAAAAAAAGAAACCGAAGAACCCCTCCCTCTATCTAACACAAACATAGAACATGTAAATTCCCGCATATTTCCTTCTCCGCGTGTCTCCGCTTCACCTTACAGCGCACGACCAAACGCAGGAGGGTTATAGGAGTGAGGTGGGGTGTAGTCCAAGCGACCAACAATGCCCTCATTCAGGCCTCGTACACACGAACGCATTATTGAATTCATCTTCAAGGGAGTGAGCGAGAGAGAGAGAAGAAGGGGATGCTGAATGCTATCTATATTATCCGAGAAAGGGTTTAGCCGCTCACGCTGTTTGGCGTAGATCGAGATTATCTTCCGCAGTATCTGAAGCCGGCGCGCCACGACGCCGACGTCGTCGTTGCTGGCGCTGAGGCCGCCAGCCAACAGCAGCACCACCACCGAAAAGCGAAGTGCTTGCCCGGAGCAAAGAGGGGCAAGAGAGATCACCGCAAGATACGTTTGTGAGCGTGCATGTCTGCCCTCCAAATCTAATGTGACGTCTGTGTCACGTACCACCTCCTTTTGCTTCTCTAAATTCTCTACAGCCCTCCTCCTACCCCTCTACCCTTGTGCCATACCCGTACCTCTTCACTCTGTTTTTCTCTTCCGAATGAGCTGAACCTTCGTTGGGAATCGTGTATATGCTTTGTCTCCTGACTTTTGCTTTTATCGTCTAAAAGTCTACAAAGGTTCTGCAATATTTTCTATACTTATTGTGTTCTTTGGTAATTACGAGGAAACATCGTTAGGTTCACAGCTTTTGAAACGGAACCTTGGAAAGGTAGTCAGGTGTTAAGTGAGCAAAATCTTCGTCCCTTCCGGTTTCACTAAATCCGCTCTACTTTCGGGTAATGAGTACGGTCGGTTGGATTTAGCGCGATTAAAGAGACTAATCGTTGTACTTTCGAGGTCCAACGTTATCTTGAAAATCTTCCAATTAGCGATCTATAGTTATTTCGTCGTATTAAAACAATAGTTATGAAATGTGAAATTTTTCGGAATCCTAATGTTTGTCACTAACTATTGTTTCTTTTCTAAAACATCACTAAAATTTGTACGTTGATCCACAATCTATTGGAAGACTCGTATCTCACCCCCCTGATATTTCCTTTAGTTTAGTTAACCAAAAATCTAAATAAAAAGTGTAATACTTTTATATCAACCGATGAAAATTCGATAACTTATCGACGTTACAATTTATGAAGACCAAAGTACCGGGTGATCAGCTTCGAGCGAAATAAATCCTCGAGGTTCTTTTTTTTTATTCGTAAAACGAGCCAGGAGCGAATACTGATTTATTACCATTGGCAAATCGAAAAATCGATTGCCGGTGCGCAGACGGTCTCATTGCTCGATCCACGCTCGATTCGTACATCGCGTATTAAACGGTCGAGTTCTCCTCCTCCCTTTTCTGGGCTCCCTCCACATCGTTTTATCCGGATTTCTTAGGATCGCCTCGTTATGCACGCGTCGTCGAGCTCGTTCGCGACATAGAAAGAAGAAGAGGCAAGAAAGCAGCGAGTTTCTCGGAACGGCTTGTTCCCGACGAGTGGAGGCCCTTTATCGCCGAGCACTGGCACATATGCTGTTGCGAGACGTACAGAGAGACGGTTCTCGTTGGTCTCCAAAAGAAATCCAATTACCAGGCTACGAGGAGAATCGACATTCTCGTACAACGTCTATATGACGATCGATCGACAAATAAAACGTGGAATACATTGCTCGCGTGGTTTCCACGACACAATGGTACACAAATGGTTTTAACCACTGCGAATATAAACAGAAAAAAAGAAAGGAGAAGGTCAAAAAAAAAAGAAAAGTACAGGTCGGCAAATTTTCCAGGTTGTATCGAGCCTCCCTACCCCCTCCCCTCTCTTTAATGAGGATGTCCCGGGGACACGCGGCAAAACCGTTGGCCAATCTCGACATCTAAATTCGCCACGGAATGATATTTGACCGCAGGATTTCTCGCTCGAGAAGGAGAGACGTGTTTCTCGATGCGGGAACACGCGTTTGCTCGCACACATCCTCGTGCCCGAGAGGAGACGAGCATTCTCGTATAAATGGAGTACGTGTACATACGTAGCAGAGGGGAAACAAGAGAGACAGAGAGGTTTAGGGAGGGATGCAGATGAGATCCTATCGGACGGAGTAATCGTCAGATCTCAGGAGGCAGGACAATACCGGGTGTTCTCTACTGTTCGGGAACACTCAAACATCGCACGACAATGGAACAGAAAGAACGACAGCTGCCCAACGCTCGATTCTAGCGCATGCGACGATTCTCTATTGCGATCTACGGATTTTCGAGAGGAATGGTAGAGAAGTTGGTACGTTTGGATTTTTTTTTCCGTTTTATCACATAATATGATATTCTCGTATATATCTCAAGACAATTTGTTTCTTCTTTTACATTGAAATGACGCATTAGCGATCATTTCTTCACCTGGTTCGTCTACCAACACAAATAAGTATTAATTCCTTAATTAAAATACACTCGATCGAAGTGATTTCGTCTTGGTAGACCGTTCGTAACCAACGAGCGTCAGGAGTACGCTAACGAGCCTTCTTCTCCCGACACAATTTCTTCTAACGATCTACGAAGAGGAAGAAGGAGGATGCTGAAGCGTGCTCGAGAGGAGGAATTCCCATTCCTCCATCTCTCCTCGTCGAAAGCGCGATATCGTCTCGCAGAATCTATCCGAACGCGGCAATCGTGGCCGACAATGGACCTTACGGATCGTGTATTTCCCTCCAGAATGCCATCCGGAGTGGCATATCCCGTAGTGCTATCCAGAATTGCCAGCAGCATGATGATACATGCCTGACGACGAGCTTTGACTAGAGAGTGAGCGACTACCGGCAACAACGACGACAACAACACGACAATAATCGCAAACAGGCTCGCGTCCACACGTTTTTCCGCGTTTACACGCACGATCTCTATCTATTTCAGCTTCCTCTTGTATACTCTTTTGCTTTTACTTCTTTTCGCGACAATGGTTGAACCACAATACCAACCAAATTACGGGGCCTCACAGTCAAAATATGTTCCCCGTGGTCTCTCTCTCTCTTTCTTTCTTTCTCCTGTAATCGTGATCGACCATCTCTACGAACATCGTGCATCGAATGACCGCAAACTGCAGCTGTATTTTCGGTTATCGCCGATCACCGATCTGCGGATTTTCGGTTTTTACGAGTGGGTCCATCCACCGATGCTAACGCCTCCTTCGAGCGTGCGTTTCATCCTCGCTTCTTTCTTTTTTTTTCTCTTTAATCCTCCTCGTCGCCATTCCAACGACTCCTACCTTATTCTCTGGTCTTTCTTTTTTCCGTGGAAAATGGGAGAAGACACGTAGGATGCGTTTCTATGTTGGTCTGTGTTGTTTAGAAAATTTAACTTTATTTTACATAATATACATTACCGTGATCCTCTTAATCTTTTACCCTTGCTGACTCGATCGATGGTAGGTATTGTTCGATGGATAGAGACTATGCTTTCCAAAGCACATTCAGCAGGATGTTGACCATCCTTTTTGCATAGCTTTTCCAGGAAGTAATTTGAGTATTATTATTAAGTCGAGTCCCTGAGATAGATTCGAGTCCTTAGAGAGTCAGGGACTGGTAGCACGATACACGACGGTAGGAGGTCCTCGAACGTCCCGTGGTGCTTTGGGACTGCTAACCAATATCAATCTCGGCACCACCTGGCTGGCTTGTGTAACTTCCGTTGATCACGATCGAGAAACTTCGAACGTAGGGAAACGAGTGTGTATCGTTATAAAAAAATGGCAAGGAAAATACTTGACGATCGGTTGATAGCGTTACGAAAAGTAATAAAGTTCGAAGGTTCAAGAGCAGAGAAAGAGAACGTGAGAACGTTAGAGTTTCTCAGAGGTCCAAACGATCGTGGTTTCCTGGTCCAGATGATCGACCACCTTTACTGCACAGGTCAAGCGAAGTTAGTTAAGTCATTCGTTAGGATCGTCACGGTTCTCTCCAACATCGTCGTCGAATATCATTGTCAGTGACAAACGAGCGGCACGATCGCGAGACCAAACCCTTGTCACGTGGGTATCCTTTTTGGAAATGGAAGCACGAAAGAGACACGCTCGATTTTGGGAATGGAATGCTTTAATAGCCAGCTTGCTGCTGGTCCCCATTCAGAAAACGATAAAAACAAAACCTGTCCCTAACAGTCTGAGTTTAAACGAGAGAAGGAGAGATGAACTGATCGTAAACAAATCAATGACTTCAATTTTCAATGCAATATACGTGATGTTTGAAAAATAAATGATTTAATGAACGAGGAAATGACAGTACCGAGATTTCCTGTTCTCAGAAGGTATTTCGGAAACCCCGTCGAGCTGGAAGGAAAACATCGAATGAGTTTCGAAGGAGTTTTCTCTGCTCGAGCAGGAAATGGGTGCGGCCTGTTGAGCGGCACGGTAGCCAAATGAGTTGGAGAACTCGAAATCGGTGGGGGTTGCCGATGGATCCGATTTAAGTCGCTCGTCGTCTTCCGTACGTTAAGTATGGGTGTTCCCTGAGGGATAACAGAATGTCCTCTGATTGCTCTCTTGTCCACGAGATTACTTCGGCTACGACGTGTATTCTGGATTTTCAAATAAATTAGCATTTTTAATATCACCTTCGACACGGTAGCTTCCCGCTAGATCAGATTTGAATGTTATTACGATTATGGAAATCGCGTGCTTGTCGACGCCCAACTTGGTACGCGATTCCAAGAAATTCTTGAAATTCCAGTAGAGGAGTTAACTTATGAATGAGCAGAAAACAAGTGCCACAATTGGTAAACACTCATATATGAGCACTACGAATATCTCTGCCACTTTTTAACGGATCTGCACCAAACTTGATATACTATACTTAAGATACCATAACTACGACTGGGACAACTTGCCCTGGGACTTTTATTCCCGGTCTCACCTATTCTTTGCAACATCTCGCAAAGAAAAAAAAGAAGTTAAAATTGTTTAAAAAAATCGCATAACTAAAACTGGATATTAAAAAAATACACGAACATTTATGGGAAGTAGCTGGAAATTTTGAAGATCGAAGAACCTTCTCTACCGTACGTAAATCGAGGAAGAAAGAAGAAGCGAAGGGAGAGAACCAAAGAGAGAGAGAGGAATGGAGGAAGGAGAGAGCCGGTTTCCAGCGACAGGGCAAGAGATCGCAGCTAGTGCGGAGAGACCCATCGCTCGTCGCTCTTTGCTCGTCGCTCGTCGCTCCTCGTCTATGCAGATACGCCCAACAGATACGTTTCAGCTCCCGGTCTAGTCCCCACAGATAGAGCCGATATTATTCACCTAGCCTCCTCACTAATTCCATTCATTCGCTCTACCTCTCCTTCTCTAACAACAGAGAGAGAAACGAGAGCCGACGGAGAAGGAAGAGAAGGAGGACGGGGTTTGGAGAGGGTGGTTCCAGGCTTTGCCTCTCGGCGTTCCATTCGTGAAAATGCCTCACCACTACTACCCCTAGAATTGACATTGACGCGGTTCCATCGTTTCATACTCATAGTTCTTTACGACTACTATCAGTAATTACGAAGCGAGCAAACTTTTTCCAATTTAATGTACTTTGGGAAAGGTCAATTATGTCGGTCCACATTAACGCAATTACTTTGTTAGAAGTAGAAGAGAATTTTTATTTTTAATTAGCTAAATATTAGATCGTTGATGTTTGAAAGGAATAGTCTTAGCATTTTAATTTAAAAAAACACTTAATCCTGACACACCTTTTTATAAAGTAGATTTATAAAAGAAGCAAGGACGACAGACCTACTTGTACAATATTCGACAAGACCCACTGTATCCACCAAAAAGACCAGTCGCTAACGCAATGAAGAAAGATATGCAAAAAGCTCGTTATTTCAGAATTCAATTACAAGGAGTTACACCACTTTCACAATAATCGAAACATATGTTGATTATATCGATTGGATGTCAATAAGGATAAAGGAACAATGATCAATAGGCAACGAACATACGTCCCGACGACTTGTCCAAATCTCAAGCCATCGACCTGCGGTCTGTGCGAGAGAAATATCGAGACTGGCAGATGCGCAACGCGAATTACATGCGAGATCGTCAAGACAGGATCGCCACAGGGGTTTCAACATTATGTCCTGGCCACGTAACCCTCGTTAAGGGCTTTCTTAATGGCCACAGACTACCCCCTGTATTGCGCGTCTATAGTTTACCGGGGATATTAACCCGAACGGGCAACCTGCTTCCATAGTCTGCTAGTCCTAATCCGTATTGTCTAACCTCGATAGCCGATACGCGAACCGTATTTAACGATCTAATTAGAGCAGGATGTTCTACGTATACCTAAGAATTTACAATGCTTCTGAAAATTCCTGTTATAGAAATATATTTTTTTTCATTTTTGCAAAATGCCCCAGCACCGTTATGTCTTCGACAACGTATCTAGAGCAATATTGACTATTTAATGTAATTGACAAAAAAAATGTAGACCACGTGTCTTTACATAGAATACTGGTTCCAGTAGCAACAACGTGGATCATCGAACGAAGTCTGAAAATGAACTAACCCGATGTAACGATAACCGGTCGATCACGAAGTGGCGTCGAAACAATAGCTCTGCTCTAATAACAGGGGACGATCTTGTAACAGTGCTACGTCATCATCGTCTACCTCATCATCATCGTTCTCGTCCTCATCGTCGTCGTCGTCGTCGTCGTCATCATCACCATCATCATCATCATCATCATCATCATCTAGAGCCACTCTGGCCTAGAAGGTGGAGCAAGAAGGTCGTACGGCTAATGTATTCAGATTCCGTGGATGGGCGTTTATCGGATAAAGTGCTGGGCGTCCACTTTTGGCGGCCTCTCGAAATTCCTCCTTTTTTTCGTTGGCACGCTTCTTCTTTCGTTCCACCAACCTCAATTTCTTTGGGGCTGCTTAAATTTCGATCGTGTAATAACGTAGGAAACTACGGTATAATTTTTCCGAAAAGGTTAGCAACCTATATAAACAAAGCGTCAAGTATTCTATAGTTATAAAAATAAGTTAGAGATACGAAGAGAAATGGTTGGCTAGAAGAAAACTTTCGTATCTAATCTCCCGACCTAACGAACACTCACTTAAAGGTTCGAAGCAAATCTAAAACATATTCGCCTGTTAAACGAAGCGGAAGGTAAATGTTTAGTCGATTTAACCTCGGCCCGGCTGGTTGGCGAGGCAAGCTCGCTCGCGGAACCCCTCGTTTTGTTCGACGGCGTGCTATCATCCTCCCTTCTCCAAGAACGATCAAAAACCACCCCTTGGCTTTCTCGGTTACACCGATCTCCGCTTCGGTATTTGTACACTTTTACTTGTCGGATCGTTCGAAAAGTTCTTTCATGAAAAATTGCTAGATATTTTCTAAGGGAAAAACAAAGGATACGTACGCGTCCTCCGTAATTTTTCTCGCGAAAATTTGTTATTCCTTCTTATCTCGAATATTTTGCTCGAGACTGGTTGTTGATCGTCAACCAGATTTCCTTCTCTCTCTCTCTCTCTCTTTCACATCGGAAGACGCGTTTTTCTCGAGGATATAAATACGGCCCTGAGTAGTTCGACATCCCCCTCTCGACCCCGCTACCGCTCCGTAAGAATACTGCTTTGCTGAGATAAGAGTTATCTGTCGGGCTCCGATACGATAGAGCTCCCGGCTATATAGCGAGTTTTCCAACGTGTGCGTAGAGGCACACGTTTCTCTCTGTGTGTATACGTGTCTACGCTTCTACCAAGCGTACCTCGGGATACTTTTCGTAGCGCTTTCGAAGGGTGTAAGCCGCGCGCGCACCAACCTTAACGCCCGTGTGCGAATCGAGGGGGTGCTTTCTCTTCGACGAGGGTGTTATAAGCTATTGTTGGTGATGATGCATCGCCTCGTAAATATTGTATCGAGACGGAAAGTAGCTTCGCGTTAGTCGATAAAACCTTTAACCTCGCGGCGAATTCCTTTACCGATCTCTCCCAACGACGAAGGAACAATCGACAATTTTATTTTATTATTTCTTGATAATTGATAAATTTTTCTTTCACCCTTCCTAATGCACGCGGTTAACTATAAAGCCGCAGGAAAACGGTTTTGGTCCGGCAATGGAGAAGAGTAGCCGTAATCTTCTCCAACGATGGTATCTTGTCGAGTAAGAGTATATAATTATATATTGAACTGTAGAGGCACCGCGAGAGCACGTATATATTATTATTAATATACTTAGAGGGCCGGTTGTTGTCGTCATCGGTGTTCTTCAGCGATCAAGGGAGAATTCGTACGTATCTATAGTATATAGGTATGTGTACGTACGCAAAAGAATACTGCGAACGATCCGTTGCACAATCGATGCCCCAGGACGGAGGTGGGGCTCGAAAGAATCAAAAGCGTTCTTATTTGCATACAGAATCGTTCTGTATAATGTGGAACGTTTCTTTCGTCATCTTACACGCTCTCTCTTTCTCTTGCTTATATGTCGTGTTTTTTCCTTCAAACTTTGATGTTATTACGAGAGAATATTTTTATTCATTGGCAAATAATTTGGAATCCTACCTTGGCATCTCTCGGAGGATAACGAACGACGTTGCAAATAGGATGGAATATAGGAGAACGAAAGATCGGACTCGGGAGAGTCTCGATCCCGGACTGCTAAGAGATAAGTTAGAAAGAGGAGTGACAGATTCATTTTCGGTCCCTTCGTCCAAGATTCTACTCCCGTCCAAGAAGGAGGACATTGCCATCCTCCGAAAGTGATCTGGATAAAAACGCACGGGAGAAGAAGTAGAATGTCGTCTCTTCTCTCGTGCTGGACCGATTGCTCGGACTTCTATTTTCGTTCTCTCCGCTCTCTCGCTCTTTCGACGTTTTGACGGCACTCCAATGGAATTTTAGTCTTTTCTAGGATTTCCGTTATATCCCACTCTCGCGTTCGACGTCGATCGATCCTTGGTATTTTCTGATCCGAGGAAGAGTAGTTAACTAGTCACCTAAGACATCGAGATTAGAAATTTATCGAAAACGAAGTATAAAGAATTTCTATAGAGTTTGAAAAGCGTCGTGTAATTTCCAAGAAATCCAAAAAGCCTGTGGAAAAAGGCAGGCGGGACCTTTTCGCCCGCAAGAAGAGGGTCCGTTCTGAGAGATTCGTACCCCCGATGAGACAGCAGCCTCATCCCCACCACTCTTTCCATCATCCGTTCGTTTTGACGTTTTTTCGACATATTTTGACGCATCATTCTTCTTCTTCGAGGATTTCAAATCCCTGGCGGTCCGCCGAGTCTACCGCGACGACCTTTTCCTTTCTTCGACCGCAAAAGATGACAGGTTTTGACCAGTGTCAAGCATTCGAGTATTTCGGCATAAACATTGCGTTTGATTTTTTCTACTTTTTTTTTTTCTACATCTTCATCCTAAATATTCCAAATTCTTATCCTAAAATAGAAAACGAATGTATCGTTGCAACGATCGTACAACAGATAATACTGGTTTATAAAGTCTCCTATCCTCGTGTCTATTCGTATTCAAAATAAAGATCATTTGCATAAAGAATTCACACGCTGGCCCCCAGGCAAAAGATCATTGAGCTTGTCCTATCGATGCCGTATCGATCGAGACTCCTGGCAGCCACTTAGTCACGCAGGATCGACTAGTCCAAAAATTCCACGTGTCACCGGCCGTTTCTCGAAAAACGTTTCTGGAAGAACGAAAGCGGCTAAGATGAGGAATAAAGAAAGAGAAGTTTGAGAGGAAAGACAGAAGGAGAGAAAGGCGGGAAAGAAAGAAAGGGGAATGGGGGTGAGGAGGGAAAAGATCGTGGAAAGGAGGATTCGAGATCGAAGTGGCCGCAGGAGCACAATGTTCGTCATGCGGACAATGGAGTCGGTGGAGTCTCGATTGGTCGAGCGAAGAGCCCGAGTATCGATACTAATCGATATACACTCACAAATGCCCGTGGTCCAGCACGCATACACTCGTACGAGCGAAGTCCATGACGGTGAGACTCGATTAGTCTTGGCATTGTGGCTCCCGTCAATGTCCATGGACCGATGGAGAGACCAATAGAGTAAGAGAGAGAGAGAGAGAGAGAGAGAGATGCTAAAGTTGAATACACGTTGTGTGCCAGGCATCACCAGTGAAACAGGGATCGATCTGTGTCTACGTGTGTGTATCTACTCTCTCTCTCTCTCTGAGAAACCTGCACAGAAATGCGCGCGTGTCATTGTTAGCCACCTGAGACCCTAAGTGATTCCTGACACGTTGTCCGTGAAAACGCTCCCGGCAGAAGGGCCGGAAGGGAGGGTAGACAGAGAAAGAGAGTGACGTAGATGGCTACTACTCGTCCATTTGGATCGATGGCTATTAACGAGCTTCTCCTTTCTTTCGCCGATCAAAAATCACCGATCGTTCCATGACTTCTTTCATTTTAGTTATCCGAAAGGCTTCGAGTATTTACTAGACTACCACGATCGTTCAGGTAATTCTGGAAAATGTTTCTTTTCACGAAAAATTAGCAAAGAAATTAGCCGGTTCAATAGAGTTTGTCTTCGCGGAAAATCAGTTTCTACGATTTATCATTCTTGCGGGAGAAAAAGGTTTTCCCGAGGTTGGGAAATTCTTCTCTTCTAGAGAATAGATAAACGCACGTGAGCCTCCCTAGAACCCTGACACCCTTCGGATACTCGCAAACGAGCACCTTTTCGAGATGGACCTTTTAGTCGAGAAGTTGAGGCAGCGCGTGGACGTCGAGGGTGGCGATGGTGAACCGACCGGACCGTACAAGAAAGAGAGAGAGAACGAAAAGAGGAGGATCCAAAGATGAAAGGGACGACGGAAAGTTTGAAACGAACGATTCGGGAGGGGTGGCGAGCGAAAAAGAGCGTGACACCATCAGGTTACGCCTGTTTTGTACACAGATTCGTAACGGCCAATATAATGGCTATTTGCCGGTTCACGTAGACTCGCGTCGCTATCGCCAACGACCAATAAAATTATTCAAGGTACGACATTATGATACACTCCTCGAATCGTCCATTGGTACCCGTGAAGAAACGGCTCTTTCACTTTCGCGTTGCCCAGTCTATCACGGACTATTTCAATTATCCTTTACGATCGGCATTGGGTGTCTCTCGATCGACCGTCAGCCTGTCGTAACACTCGCGAGGGGTTGTCTGACGAAAATCGAGGAGGCGTGTGAACTCTTCGGTTAACGAGCCTTATCTTCTCACCATAAAAATCACCATTTTTTTTAGATGACAATCATTTTAATCGAAAGTTCAGGTGACTTTGAGAAAATATGCAATTATTTTGTAATTTTCACCTCGTACGCAGGGAAATGATTCGAGTACGTTTCCACGAAGACTCTACGATTCGATCGAAAGAAATGGTAAACGACACCATGGCGTTGCGAAAAATGGGGGATGCACGGGGAATAATAGTGAACGATACGAAGAAAGGAGACGAGCAAGAGACGATGTTGGTGGTGGGGTAGGAAGAAGATTCGTAAGGTGCGTATAGCCACGGGGGTGTTCGTCGTGCGCGCACGGTCCACGAGGACTCTTCTCCGCGGGTTCCCATGGGCAGGTTGGCCCACCCATGGCTTTTTCACGATGCGCCAGGGAGGCAGCCAGTTCAAGAAATGGCACGCCGGGGGCTGACACGTCGTACGGAGAAACGGATAGAGTCCTTCGTTCCTCCTGACAGCGGGACATCCCGGGCATACCTTGAGTATCTTTACCGAGTAAGCGAGCCAACGAAGAAAGAGAGAGTGAAAGAGAGAGAGAGAAGGCATCTACCTACAACACAACCTGGCAGATATAAACGTATAATTCTTTCGCGCTTCGCACTCATTGTTCCCCTAAACTATGGATTGCGCCATTGTCGCGGACATTGTGAGGACCGGCCAACTTGGGAAGAGAGAGAGAGACCTGTAAGTGAGAATTTCTCTGTCCCTTTCTCTCTACTGCTCTACGACAGGACGAAGGACATTATTTTCGAACGCAGTGTCACCGATGCCGTCTACTCGTTACCTCTACCTTTTGTCCAACGAAACCCCGTGCACTTGACTCTCGGTTCTTTTTCTGGCCTTTCTTCCTCGATGAATCGGCCTTTACGATATTAAGAACTCGTCATCGAGTCTACCAGTTTCCTCAAAAGAACATAGTCTCCGACAGGAGGTCTGAGAAGAATCGCGTGAAAGGACAAATTTAATTCTCTTTTCCTTAAGGAAAGAAGTAAAAAAAAAAAAGGGGATTGGTCAAGGTGATGATAAGATTTTCGCACGATCCAAAGGCAGCGTGAGAGAAGCTGGGCAATTAATGAGCTCGAGTCCCTTTAATCCGGCCATTTGGCTGGCGAATGACTTTTCATCCCACCCCAAGCATAATTCGATCCGCGGTCCCCGGTCTTTGGTCGGTTGAACTGCCTAAGTGAGGATGTTATGGCGACCCCTCGAGACAGAGTGAGAGAGAGAGAGAGAGAGAAAGCGTTTTAACCCACGAAGGAAACATCGGCGTTCCCCATACTAAAGGCATCAGCCACTTATCTGGCACGCGCATCGGATTGCGTTCCTTATCGCTGCGCTGCACTACTTTCACTACGATCTTCCCTACCCTTCGTGAATGGCACGAACGATGGAAAGTAAACTGAAGCGCGCGAGAGAGAGAAGGAAAAAAGGTGGAGAGAATTTATCTCGATTTACGATATCCCCTTCGATCTCGTCGAATCTACTTGACCGTACAAAAGGAGTGGAATCGATAAAGATTTAGTCACCATTTTTTTGCTAAACTCGCTAATATTATTTTCTACCGAATTGTAGGCGTACTGTGACATTTAAAAAAAGAATTCTTCGCGAATACGTTCGTCCCTGTGTGCGTATAAGCATAAAGTGCAGTCATATATTATATCACGAAGGATACACTCGTATGGGGCCCCTACGTGTGTCAACGTCTTATTCTTATTCTTAGGGGGGGTCTATAGAGAAGCATGGGAAAAAGGTTTGGGGCCCCAGTGTATTATATCTTGACTCCATTATGTACCTGAAGTGCATTAAAATGTTGATAAATAGTTTACGGTCTCGGGCCGAGACTCTTCTTGGGCCCAGCCACCGTGTAAAATACTCGCGTAAGTTTCTCCGGAGTATCCGTTACCCTCGAAAGCAGACGATATTTTCATCAGAGCGAGGAAAAAGAAAATATGTTACTTAAAATCCTTTGAAGACATCCTCACGATTCTCACGGCTACTCAGGTAGAACGAAAAAAGACAAGATTTTGGACCAAGCATATATATATACATAAATGGTCGAACCTAACTGTTTCGAAGGAAACCTAATGGGCCTCGGATTTAGATCTTAGGTCAGGAAAGAAAAGGACAGAGAGAAAGAGAGAGGGTTCGTAAGTCAAGGCGGCACGCGATCGTAAGTCACGATCTTTACGGTGCGCTTGGCTCAGAAAACGCCGGAAAATTATGCAAAATCTTCTAAGAATATTCTCTTCGGTCCGTCGGCGAACGCACAAGACCCTGCCGAGGTAGTACAGACCTTGGCCTCGCGAACGCATTTACTTTGTTTAACAAATTACTTTGTTTCAACGTAAAGATAAAAAGAAAAGAGCATCTTATGTTTGAAGATACCTCTAGAACAATAGAACGGCGAACTTTTTGTCGTACCCTTTCTCTTCTGACAAATTAAAAGCTCCGTCTGATAATATTAGCAACTCGGCAAGAAAAAAGGAAAGTCAGCAAAGGAGAGAAAAGATGAGAAGAAGAAAGGAACGAGAAGAACCTCTTACAGATCCGCGTTTCCACGAAGTGCCAGCGATCCGGTCGTGTAATACTTGGAAGCGACTGACGATGATCAATGAAATAGTCCGTAGGCGTGTTGGTGGTTGCTGCTCGATCTCCAGAAAGACCAGAGCGTGAATACACCGAGTGGGAGCTAGAGAGAGAGGTGGAAGAAGCGACTCAGACACACACACACACACAACAGAGGTAACGTTCGGTAGAAAACATATAGAGTTGCATATGTATACACCGTGGCTTGGCCACGTATAATTGATAGACTGAGACGCCGGCATAATACCGGATAATTTGTCCAGCTACCCGAACACAATCAGACTTATTGCCGCTGAACGGATGCATCGCATCCGTAATCTTTTATTCCTCGCGTGGCGTTTCTCTCCTTCCTCTGCGTATATTCACGAACCTATAGTATCTCTCTCTCGCTCTCTTTCTCCTACACAGACTCGAGCAGCCCTTTGGAAAAGTGTCTTGTTACTCGGTGATATTAATCCGGGCCATTAAAAAGTGGACGAATGAAAAATAGGAACGCAAAAGAAACATCGAGTCTACTTCGGCTACCTGTGTTTGGCCCGACGGATGGATGTTGGAGAGGAAAGGTCCTTCGATGATCTCGCTCGAGGTGTCTTTAATCCTTCCAAAGTTACTACCTGTTATTACAAAAATCGATATATTATTATTTGCCCATGTACTTTCTTCGAAATACCTGTTCGTGATTCTATCGATTTCTCGAGTGTCACCATGCAAACGCAGACGAGTTATTCGTATTGTCCTAAGATGGTCAGAATCCCAAGAAAAGCATCGTGAATGAACCGTAGGGGTCTTTCTAGGTTTCCTTTAACCAATAGCTTGGACGACACCTAACGCGTACCTCGTATAATGTTCCCATTCGTCACGAGGCTGCGTAAGAAGAAAAGAGAAAGGATGAGTTTCAAGAGTATACGTATACAAAGTATACATATAATATAGAGTCAGCAAAAGATCTACCGAAGGCGGACGCGTTTGGGGTGGTCCCACGCGGACGTGCCGGGAGAGACACCACGCTGGGAGAGTCGAGAAGTCCCTAATTGAAACGTTTTCTTTCATTTATTATTTCGTAAGCGGGAGATGTCATCTTCCTTACTTGGAACGACGAAGTATGCACGGAGAGAGAGGCGGAGAATGGACCGATGAAATTGGTCCGAGCACTCTCTCTCTCTCTGTTTCACTCTAAAAAATTATTATTCTACTCCAGCGATGGAACCTAGGGTTAAATATTACCTGAAATCTATCCAAAGACAATCGCTAGACCAAACACGTGTCTAACTCCTGATACAAGACAGTCATTCATGAAACTATGTACCTACCCATCGAAATATCGAAGATTTTTCAAAAGTGATCTTCCAAGAAGAGGCAAAGCAGTCCGGGTTGCAGTTAGGCGGATAAGATCTGTTCATCCCCTACGGGGATATGGGAGGGAGACATCGCGGTTTCAACGTCACTCCTATCAACCCCTCTCTCCTGGCTTCCTGGGCTGGACGAAAGCCCTTCTCTACGTCCCCGGGGCTTTTATACGGCGGTCGTTTCGCTTTACTACCGCGATACTCCTTGGTTATACGGGCAGCTTCGAACGAGAGAGAGAGAGAGAGAGAAAGAGTAGAAGAGAAAGAGACAGAGGCCTTCCCGCTCCGATTTTTCCTCCGGAATGTCAAGCTCCGCCTCGTCCTCTCTTTCCTCTCTCTTTCTCTCACTCGTTGCCACTGAGAAACGACCCGTCCCTGGCTAACTGCCGATCGAATGGAAATACGAACGCAACGCGGAACGAGACACGCGATTCCGAACTTGTATCGGGACTTGAAAAATTGATAAGAGCGACCCGTGGAACGTAAATTTCATTGTCGCCTTTAAACGAAGTAGAATTTTGATTTCGATCGATTCCATACGATAATTATCGTTTACTGATCGAGATCTTGTCTTCGAAAGAGATGGAGAAATACAGATGCCCTTTCTGGCTTTTATTATTTTTCTAGTAAAAAAGAGAGGATGGTCACCATAAAAATTCTAATTTCGCGAGCCGCTTCCACGCGTACCACCAGTGTCCTGCATATAAAATTGCCGTATATCCGAGCTCTCTTTTCTTCCTCTATCTCGAGCGAGCATCAAATCTTCCTGCTTTTATACGCGTCTCCCTGTTTTTCACGAGTACTCCCCCGTTACCTTTACCAACAAAGAACAATTATTCTTTGTTGAATAAATAGTCAAAAAAAAAGGAAATGATAAACTATGGATTATCCTCCCGTTCTCCCTTATTACGTCTACGATTAAATAGAAAATAAAATAGCGAGTAGAAAAAGAGAAACAACGAGGTTACATTATTCTTCATTGAATAAATCCTTCAGAATCAAAAAACCATGGACCGTTCTCTTTTATCGTTCCCACAATTTCACGATAAAGAGAGAGAAAGAGTGAGAGGAGGAAGAAAGAGAGGTCAGGTTATCATAAAAATTCTAATTTCACGAAGCCTTTTTCGCTCTACCGAGACAGCACGTGTGTGTGTGTGTGTGTGTGTTACCGAGAGGGTAGGAGAGAGGGGTGGTTCTCCCTTATCGGAACTTTATGGTTTTATACTTTATATTTTGCAGCGCGTACACCGTGCCACCTCCTTCCCTTTTTCCCACTGCATTTCCCTCTCTTCTTTTTCTCTTCTCTCTTTCTTTCTCTACATTCGTCTCGCTCGGAATCGTTGTATGCAGGACGCGCACGCGGTCGTTCCTCCCGCCTCCGAGCAGGCAGATATTATGCCATTGGCGTGCTTGCTCTGCTTCCTGAGCTGAGAGTACCGGCTCAGATTTTAGTTGAGAAATCTTTCGAGAAGCAGCCTGCTTGTTTTCTGTCCGAGAGTTGAGTAATTACCAATAAGATCGAAGGATAGCAAGTAACTCCAGCTTACCAGACACCATCGACTTCTTTTTTCACTTCGAAAAATTACGACCAATTAACGAGGATCTTCTCGATTTCTTAATTAAATAGTAATAATCAATGATAACTTTAATACTAATTTTTTAAATAACGTTCGTTGAAACAAATCGATAGGTCAGGAGAACGATCGATCGACGATGCTCCATTTCTAAACGATTTATGCGTTGCATCGAGAATAGTCACGTCCGTCGTTGGACTTTCTCTGAAGAGAACGGTAAGCAAATGACGTTTACCGAAGGGAAAGAGAAATCGATCGATCGTGATACTCGTACTAAAATCGACGATGAAACGAATAGGGAAGTGAGCGTGAATAGGTAGAGGATGGTCATACCCCACATAGTACACGAAAGGTTAAATTCTCGAAAATGTATTGAAGTAAAAGAAATTCATGAAATAAAGATTGAAAGTCTCTCTGCTGAGGGATAACATTCGGGAGGCTCGCGATTATCGTTCGTCATTGACATCGGCAGCTCCCATGGTAGTCGTAGCACGATGTCATCTCGATATCGCGTTATCGCATCGGATATACGTACACGTCCATAACCGGCGAGGTATTACGATTCACTTTAGCACAATGGATATTGTTACCGGTTGACGTGTGACTGACAGCCGCGGCTTTTCTGAATGCGTCTCTCAGAACTCAGTTCTCGCTCGTTCGCGCACGCCCGCTGGTATTCGCGGCATCGTGTGCACCTACCACTATAGTACATATATATATGTACGTAGGTACATCGAAGGATATGGATTTCGAATCGATTTAACGTCGATAGCACAACGGGCGACAGTCGCGGTAGCATTGCATCGCCTTCGCGTCCCAACGACAGATTTACGAACGAATTTCCTGATTGGAAGGAAAAAATGCTGATAATCTTAAAATCGTTGATTTATCACGAGTCAAATCATTTTCTCCAAACCTTGTTTATCTCTCCTTAATTTCAATCTTTAACTTTTAACGAAAGAACTTTATTATTATAGCCTACAAAATCGTTTAACTTATGAAATACTCTTACGAAAAAGCATTTTTTTTACACCCAGTGAAACTGTAATGACCCCATGCGAGCAGTTAAGGGTTAATTCTTTTGATCTAAACTTACTTACGTTTCTTTGTATCTTCTTGTATACCATTTTATTCTTTTCTACTATATAAACTTACCATATTAGATACTATTGTAACTACAATGTATTTTACGAATTTTACGGGCTTCAAGCCCATGAAGTAATAAAGTGATTTATCTATCTATCCCTAAAGAGTTTCATATAAATCAACAATTTCGGGTTTCCTTGTAAGAGCTAGCTGATACTTGGAATTCAGGAGATTTCTAATCCGGGCCACGTGAGCGCGACATTTAAAAGTTACGCGGATAACGAAGCGCGAGACTCGCTAATGAAAGGCCCTGTAGCAATAGGACCGCTAATTAACAGCTTCTCGGGGAGTTAATTTGAATACAAGCTGGCCAGGTAGCTACACGTCGCTTCCCTACCGTGTGTGTGTATGTCTCTCTCTCTCTGTCTCTTTCTACGTGTGAGAGTATGCACGCATGGCACGCGTGTGCGTGTGTCCGACTCCTATAGGCGTTGGTCCATGCGACGTATATACGTGTAAACGTTGTAGCTCGATTCCTGGTGCACTCTCTCTCTCTCTCTCTACCTCGGGCTCAGGCCTGCCAACCGTAGGAGCGACTAATTTAAATACACATGTCGATGCGTGCGAAGATTGCACCTATGTCGCGTCCCTACCGAGAGTCCTCTTTCTCACTCTCTCTCTTTTGCTACCAAACTGATACACATAATGGTATGCGACTCGTGCGTGCTGTACAATGTAAATAATATGTGCGAGTCATAGAAGACGCGTAGCTTTACCTAGCGATCCAAATGTCCAGAAATCGAACGTGACCCTTCCTCTTTTACTTGAAAAAAGAATCTTCAAACGCACCTAGTAAATTATGGGAACGTCATTGAAATTATTTTCAACGAGTGAGTAATAGAAATAACATCCCACGACTCTCTCTCTTTTTCTGTCTTTGCTTCCATCTATCTATCTCTACGACTACAGAGATCTTAATCGTCGTTCTGGTTTTACAGGCGCGTAATTTACGATCGCATTGTCCTACGCCTTTTATGACCATAATTCTACAGCTTTATGATCGCTCGCGTCCATCGCGTGCGATAATAAAGTCCACGCGCGAATTACTACGATTGAACTCTGTAATTATGGTTTTCCTCACCGGCGGTCGGTGATGATAAAATTCAAGCGAAGGAGGTGCATGTTCGGTCCGTGAAATGGAAAACTTTCCATTTGGACGAACACGCGTTCTCGAAGAGGAACGAGTTCGCCCGTTCGTTTCCATGTTACGTTGCGTTGTTTGTTCGTTCGATCTTTCTCTCTCTTGCACTCTCCAAAAGAGAGACACATACATATAGGAGGCAACCAGACGAAGGATGATACGCCGTGGAATGTAAGAGAACGAGTGCTACGAGGTGCCAGGAGAAGGAGGACTCGAGCTTTGCATACGTCCGGTTAGTCATATCGCTCAGGTGGCATTGAATCTGCTGAATCGCTAATGAGACTACGAATCGACAAGCCCCGTCCGAGAAAAAAGCCAACGGAGCGTAACCAGCCAGGCCGGTTTCTTGAAGCTTCGTTGCTCCTTCGCTGCTCCTCGTCGTTCTCTCCTCGTTCCCTGAAGAACGCGCTTTCTACATCTACGATCTGAATTTCAAAATACGCGCGCCATCAACCTTAGAGTCGAGGAGGAGAGGAAAATATAAACGGTATGATTCACTTCTCGAGTATTTTTCTAAGAAAAGGAGATTCCACGAGTGAAATGATCGATATGTCCATTCCTATTAACCGTTTACCACTTTCACCAGCAGCTAGTGTTACACTTATGACGCGAGGCAGCACTTACCCGATGGAATCGATCTTGATGATATCACTAGCAAGTTCGCCGGCACCTTAATTTCATATCGAAGGCGTATCGGTGAACGTACCAACCCTTTTCCTTCACCATCGTCGACCAGACGCTTGGCAGGATGGCAGAATGATTACCCTCTTTCCTGCTGGAAGAGGACACTTTTGGCGCGTGAGAGCCGCCGGTGTCGCTACCATCGAAGATACGACATCGTCCTTCGAATTAAACGGGTGTGTCTAACTAAGAAACAGCTGCCGGTTGGTACTCCGATCGGATAAGCTACTTAATTTCGAGCCGGTATCATATTTTTTTTTTCTTTCCCTCCACCGAGAGACACCGCGCGAGAGAATCTAATAAAAGTTGGCCCCCGGGAATTCGGAGGAGGAACGTTACTCGACGACAGGCCGAGACGTAATAAATGATTTTGAAAGTACGATAATGTACCTACGTCGAAGAATCTCGATCGATCGTCGAAGCCGACGACCTTCCTTTTGCGACTCGGCAAAATCGTGCTTCGACACGCGATCGATCAAGGTATACGCATATTATTACAACGTCGCGATTGACGTCATTCTACGGTAGGGTAGGCAATATATATCCGATGCAACACACCGAACCATGCCGGTAACCAATACCACCATTGTATCCTGAATGAAAAAGGTGAAAAAAAGTTTGCTCGGATACTCGGTATAGTTTCCTAATGACAACGAATTAAGTTTCTGGAACAAGAAACTCTGGAATGCATTCGAGAGATATCGTGATCGCTAAAGGTACCTACGAAGATAACGAGATCGCATGATCGTTGTTGAGAAGCTACGTATAAGCAAAACATTCACATATCAAATATCCTTCCCAAAGAGTTCAACGATCTGTTCCGATAAGAAATTCCGGCACATCTGGTTCGTTTCAACCGTTTCCACTTTTTAAATCCAAAAGAAGTCATCATCTTTCCGCCTAAAGGTCAATGAGACACGGAACTTGCTTTGACATCAATCGCGGCCATGATCTTCGCTACGAGGCCGCAACGAATCAAAGTGAAAACCTCCAAGTAGCAACCCCGTCAACAGTGGGTAGATGCTGTCTGCAGGCACGGAGATGCGATCAATATTATACGCTTCTCTCTCTCGCTCCCTACCAGAGTACTCTCCCTTCTCCACCCTCCTCCAACTTCGCTTCCCTCCTCTTGGTATCCCTCAGCTCGTGCCTTCTCTTTCTCGATCCATGATTCTGCCTCTTCCTACGTTCGCGGATTCTCCACTTGCCTCTTTCTCCCCCTCCTTGTCTTCCCCCACCATGGTCTCTCCTTCCTCTATCTCCACCTTCTCGTTCTATCCCTCTCTCTCTCTCTCTCTCTCTCTCTCTCTTTCTGTCTGCGTTCATCCACCCTTCTCGTTCCTCTCTCCCTCTCTCTTTCTCTCTTCGCACATCCGAGCTACCTGTGACGTCACTATCGTGGGACGCCATCTTGCCATCAGACAACCGAGTCCCTCCGTTATCGTTCGTCCCCTCTGTACACCCGCACCCCCGAGTACCCGACTGGCTTACTGGCTGGCTGACTGGCTGGCTTTTCCAACCCTCCTCCATCCCTAGAATCCTGACTAGGATCCCGTCACGAGGATATTCCAACTCCTCTCCTTCCCTCCTTCTCTTTCCTTGGCTCATACAATTTCGACGCTCGCGGGCTACGCAAATTAACGAGATTGCTAGCTAGCTCTCGAAAGGGTGCTTTAGGTGCGAGAGAACAGACGCTGCTTACGCGTTAGACCGTCTGAAAGCGAAGCACGGAATCTGTTGTACCTATTGGACTAGAAGAAATCGATATGTTCTCTCAGCGAAACGGTAAAGCGGAGAGCCCAGAAAAGGATCAATTACGTACCTCTACGTAATTCAACCTTTCGAATCACGAACGTTTTCGAGAGATCCGTTTCCTCAAACTAAGCTCGCTCTACGAGCTTAGCAACAAACGTAGGACAATGGGGGAACGTCCAGTCGTATTATTGGCCGTCGTCTGGCGAAGGAGAACGCTAGGCTAAAATTGAAAGCATCGGCTGATCGACGCGTTGGTGGTCCCTCTCACCCTCTTTCTCTCTCTCTCTCTCTCTCTCTCTCTGTCTTTCTCAACGGTGGTAGCCTCTGTAAGTTGAAACAATAAGGCTTAACTACCACCACGACGGCACACTCGAGTCATCCCTGAAGTGCGCTTTGTGAGGGCACGCGCCCCTGTCATTGCAGGAGGGAGGCTGCGGTAGGTTCACGGACCATGGAAAGCGTTTAAGTGTATGTGTGTGTGCCACGCTTCTAAGAGGAGGGTGGGGGAGAGAAAGAGACGCGCCTGTGCGAACGTATGTCCTATTGTGGTGCCTGATCGTGCCAGAATGCTCGTTACGCTTACACCAAAGCTGAGTTTCCTGCCCCAGCAGCACTTGCCCGTTCGTCCAATTTTTTTCTTCCGTCTACTCGTTTTCGTAATCTTCAAGAATCTCTAATGAAATATGCGTTCCCTTGTTGCTTTTTACGATCGGGAGAGATGCTTATACGATTTCCTGTTTGGCTGCACATTTTTACCGACACGAGTTTTTTTTCTTACTTAAGAGATAAAAAAATTAACAGACACGCAACTCACGCGAAGAGAATTGGCATTTTATTCTTATGATCGTGAAACGGATGCGAGTATGTATTTATAAATCGGGAAATCGAGAGGACGTGTCGAAAGTATCTATGCTCTCTTGGGGTCGAGCGACGTGCGCAAAAGGAAGTTGCGTGAGCTTCTTCGGTGGTAGGTCTCGCGGCTTGCGAACAATCGGCCGGATAGGTTTCGCAACTGATTCGAAGCATATGCGAGGCACTCGAAGCGAAGTGCTACGCGCGGCATCTGTAGTGCCAGCGCGTGCCCGACAATGCACACTTGTGTACCGAGTACTCGCCGAGTGTTCTCCAGTTCATATTATCGTTACTGCGGTTAGATTACACAGGCGCCTCGAAGCATTCGACCTCCTCTTTTTTTTAAGACCACACAACGTATGCTACATTAGCTGTAGTAACGAGGAATTAACGCTCTGTAAGCTAGTAGGAAGACGCTTTCCTTTCATGGATCTTCTTGCTACAACTTTTTATTCACTCATCGAGTAACGAAAAAGCAATGATCGTACTTGGGTGTCTCGTACAAGTCAAATAATCATAGGTTACTATATCTACCGTGTCGTAAAAAGCTGAACCCGAGTTAAGATTGCGATCCCAGCACAAGAAGAGCCGACGTTGAAAGCTGCGATTTTGGCAATTAGCTCTCTCGCGATGGTGGTAGAGATCGGAAGCAGGGAAAACGCCGTTTCGGATTCATCGCTCGGCGAGTATCACTCCGGTCTATCTTCTCCGGGCCATAAATCTGAGACGATACTGCGCGGTTTGCGCAGATTCGAGCCGTCGCACCTCCCTTCGAGCCCCTTTCAACCTCCAGCAGCAGCACCCCCTTCTCAGCCCTCCGTCCGTTAGCGAGTCGAGATTATGCCGCGGCGTGTGTCACAACGCTTGAGGAATTTATGCTTAGGCCGATATCTGGCTGCTCGCGCTTTGCATACTCTCTCGCTCTCTACCCGCTCGCTAAGATCGCGTAACGTGATTACCAACGAAATTTATAATGCACCCCCAAGGCGAATAATTGTTGATCGAGTACCTAACGCAACTACGTAAATTAGAAGCCACGGTTCTCCCACCTCTAACTTCGTTTACGAATGTTCAACGAGTTCAACGACAGCGTCATATTTTCTCCCTTTTGTTTCGCGAACGCATAGGTATAGTTACATCATGATCATCGTGTTTCTTCAAGCACGTTAGCCGAGGAACACAGTTCCGGTCTGGATGAATAAATATATTATATAGAAAGTGCATATCACGATGCACTCTCTTGGTGAGGGCTTCTCACGCTCGGGCGCACCAAAATGGCGGCATAAAAAATGGAAAGAGAAAAAGGCTACCGAAGAAGGAGGATGAAAATGGTGGTTGAGAATATTGTCACCGGTCACGAGAGGTTCGTCCCGTGTGCGTGCGCGAGGGCGTTCACGATCCTCGTGGAAAGGTGAACCAATGGGAGACCGAGAAACACATTGCGTGACACGGGACGGACTTTTTCGCTCTCCGTGGAGCACGCTCCACCCGTGGCACGAAACTCGAAGAAACCGACCACTGTCATCGTTCCTCGTATAATAACGCAAAAAGCCAGACGTCACGCTCTGAATTCTCCACGTTTCCTTTCATCATCGCGCGTGAATCTTCTCGAAATATATACACTGGCTTTAGCGTGCTGGTCTATGCTACGGAGATGGACTTTGCATTCTCCTTTTCTCTCCTCTCTCTTTCTATACGAGGTAACAACGAGAATGACAAGAGAGCACGGGAGAGCTCCGGGTCTCTTTAAAAGAAAACACATCGCGGTGGACTCGGTGAACGATACGATATATCACTACACGGCCGAGGGAACTAAGCAGGGTGATCCAAATAAATATCTCAACGTAGCTCATGAATCACTGATAGGATCACTTGCCACGAGCACTTTTTCCTCCGTTCTCCCTCCGCCTACAGACTCAAGCTCTCATTTGGAAGACTGGGAGTCCTCGTAGTTGATAGGTGTCGCATGATTGAAAGGTTCGCTCCGACCGAGCAGATCGTCTATCGAACGATGATTCCATTTCGGATTCTTTTGCAGGGAACGCTTCGGAGAGAGGACGGTGAAAGAGAGAGGGAGAGAGGTAGCATCCCACCCTGCTTTCTTAAACAGAGAGCAAGATCTTCGAGGAAGATACAAGGCCAAGAGCCGATCTTACGAAGGCCAGGTACGTCTTCCACTCCTCTTCTTCTCCTCTCAGCTTCTTTGTCTTTTCTGTCGTTTAGACAGCAGAGATAACGATATTGAGAGATATTGACTCTTGGAACACCGAGCTTCCCGTACCTCCACGTTAAAACCGTTCTGTAATCCTTGCTATGCATTTAGAAATATCAAACTGACGTTACAAAATGTATCGCAGACGATGAGAAGAAATAAAAGATTTATAATAAGTAGGTACTTTGTACATTTTCTGACATTAACAAGGTCCGAATGAATAAATATAACTTTCAAAATATTCGTAGAAAAAAGGAACTTTGTAGGGGAGACCGGGGCTAAAAGTCCCAGGGGCAAGTTGTCCCAGTCGTAGTTTTGGTATCTTAGGGTGGAACGGGGAAACGCGTCCGGTGCATGGTGTACAGGTCTTAGCGAGTAAAGAAAAGTATAGTGGTGGTCGTTGTGTTTAGTCTTCCCTTGTTGTTACTTGAAGAGATGAATTTATATTTTGATAAGTTCAATTCTACTTTGGGTACATTACTTAAACATCTCTAGGCACTAATGAAAATCGATTGCACACGAGTTCGCACATGTAATAGACAGAGAATTTTGTTAGCTTCATTTCCTTGCCAGAATTTTTAAAAAACTCCTTGACCCGGAACTCCGATTCAGGTTTTCGTTCATGATGCATAGGTCAGGATTTTTGTCAAAAATCGAAGTATCTCGAATTTGCCCGATCAAATACTCGTTCGAAAGAGGAAAGTCTCTAATTTACGAATATGCAAGTCGCGTTTCGATAGGATGACTGGTTAAAAAGTTACAGCAATTTTTCTCTTGAAAACGACCCACACTCCGACACTTAAAAAATTTATTTTTCGACACTCCGCAACGATATCGAAAAACGGACACCGGGACAGTATTCTGCATGCTTTCTTCTTTCTAAATCTTGATTCATACATCAGGATTTTTGTCAAAAATCGATGCATCTCGAATTTGCCCGATCAAATACTCGTTCGAAAGAGAAAAGTCTCTAATTTACGAATATGCAAGTCGCGTTTCGATAGGATGGCTGGTTGGAAAGATACAGCAGTTTTAAGCTTGAAAAAGACCCATACTCCGACACTTAAAATATTAATTTCTCATCATTGCGTAACGATATCGAAAAACGGACAATGGAACATGTTTCTGCATGCTTTTATCTTTAAAATGAGCCATTAAACATTGAAATCGGCGGTGGTGACCATTTTGGCAAAAATCATGATGCATAGGTCAGGATTTTTGTCAAAAATCGAAGTATCTCGAATTTGCCCGATCAAATACTCGTTCGAAAGAGGAAAGTCTCTAATTTACGAATATGCAAGTCGCGTTTCGATAGGATGACTGGTTAAAAAGTTACAGCAATTTTTCTCTTGAAAACGACCCCCACTCCGACACTTAAAAAATTTATTTTTCGACACTCCGCAACGATATCGAAAAACGGACACCGGGACAGTATTCTGCATGCTTTCTTCTTTCTAAATCTCGATTCATACATCAGGATTTTAGTCAAAAATCGATTCACCTCGAATTTGCCCGATCAAATACTCGTTCGAAAGGGGAAAGTCTCTAATTTACGAATATGCAAGTCGCGTTTCGATAGGATGACTGGTTGAAAAGTTACAGCAGTTTAAAGCTTGAAAATGACCCATACTTCGACACTTAAAAGATTAATTTCTCATCATTGCTTAACGATATCGAAAAACGGACAACGGAAAAAACTCGTTTGCTTGAAATTGAAAAAAAACGTGTTAAAAACTTCTCAATGCAAGCGGAAAGATTTCTATGTATTGCTAAGAAGTTGAAGTTTATGATGGTCCCCAAAAAATTCGAAAATATAAGCTACAGAAATCTGTAGAAACAAAAAACCTAAAATTGGGACAACTAGCCCCGGTCTCCCCTACTTGGGATAAAAAACATAATATCCATGACAGGGAGTAGTGCGTGTCGTGTGGATGAATAATTAATAGCGACGGCAACTGCGGCAGCATCCTTCATGAATGCAGATCTTCGCTCGAGTTAACCCAAAGCCTGTTCGAGCATCGCTATCAGAAACTAATCCGACCATTAGGGTGACTTCGCTTCGAGCAGAGATGACGTTGGCGGCACGGCACGGCTCGCCTTTTCAGGGGTGGGCGTTCTATATTCTATACTCCCCCTTCTCTCTGTGTCATAAAGCGTCGATACATCAAGCTTTGCATTCCTGATATGGGAACTCTCGTGCCGGAGTCGAAAGCAAAGTCCCGGTATTACGTGGAGAAAAGGCTAACCTGCGAGTCTATGGGAAACTGGCGAAAGTTTGTTCAAAGGATCAATGCCACGGTGTACAAAGATGAACGGCTGGCGTAGCAAGTACGTCCAATCGATTTAACTTTTTTTTTTTCAATACTGGTATGATATAATTTTGTAAAAAAGTCTCTTTCGGTACATAAGTCAAGAAAATATATAACGTTGGATCGAAAATGGGCTAAAAGTTAACCCTCGAGCACGAAAAACAATTATAATTTGCACAAACGCAAGGTTGCCGTGTTGGATGTTCAAACTTTGGACGAGAGGGTGTCGACGCGTGTACAAACAAACGGAAAACCTAGAGCTTTACTCTCTAGAAGAGCAAATCGTCGAGAGATATTCCAAAAGAAACAAACGAATGGCCCTAAGCAAATACTCGAAAAGATTCGATTCCCTGTTGACGTCGATGACTTAGCAGCAATTCAGCCGAGACTAGATCCGAGTTTGCTACGTAGGAAAAGGGAAGAGAGAAAAGGGAGCCAGCATCGAAAGAGAGACGGCAGGGAGAGGAGTAACGGTCTACGAGTTTTATGCGTGGCAGTGTGTCGGAGGGTGCGACTGGCACGTGCCGATCTCTGTGGGATCATTTAGGGAAGGGCGCTAAAATCAAAACTACCCCCAAATCGACGCGTCTGGCCTCTCTCTCTTTCTTTCTGAACACTTCAGAATTAAGTCCGTCTCTTTATCGGGCTCTAGTTACTATATACATTACACTCAAAACGATCTCGAGATCGATCCCACTCGTATGACCTATTCAACATCGAGAGAGAACGACGCATAATGAACTTTAGAAAATTCAACGTAATTTCTCTCGTTGCTTGTAGTAAGCTAGAGAGTTCCTGGGTTAAGGAACGGATGAGTCAGGTGTGAGGAGGAAAAGAAGAGAACTCATAGGTGTGTAAGGCGTTTAACAATACGCTTCCAAGCGGGTGTACCTTCCAAGTGCGTTCACCTAGCACCTCGACCACTAGCTAGAGCAACGATTTATGTACGAAGGAGTCCGCCCACGTTCTAGTATCTTCATCTCAGCCCGCAGGACGTGCTCGACGAGTCGATGGAAGAAGAAGAGAGAAAGACGATCTGCCGATCTTCCTCCACTTCTTCTACTCTTTTGCTCAAGCGCATGAGCGCGCACGCGCACCTCTTACACGCACACCCGAGCGGTCCTTGTCTTACTCGACTAACCTCTAATTAATAAACGCACCGACTGGAGCTTCTACCTCCGGCGACACGTGTACCTGGTAGGTGTTACTCTATCTCTCTCTTATTCTCTCTTGCTCCGACAATGAGGGAGAATCGTTACGAGAGGAAGAAATGCCCACGGTGTTGCCCACCATTTTCTCACCAGTCCTCATTATATCTTGTTTATGAATTTTAAAGTACAGATTTTGTAAAAGGTAGCACCGTTAATTATGATGATATACGAAGAAATGGGCATCGAGGGAAATTCAAAGTGCGGAAGTTACGGAAATCAGGAAAAATAAATGTACACTTTGCAATTCATTAGTTAATCAATTTCAAATAAGTATTCGCGAATCATGTATATTCTTAATACCAGCCAGCCAGAGAAAGAGAGATACTTCATATGTTATAAATCAAGCAGCAAAGCATCCCTAACTAAATCGACTTTGCGTAACCAAAACTACGGCGAGAAAGGAGGAGGGAGCACGACTAGCGAGTTACAGAAAGGGAAGTCGAAACGGTTTGCGGTGGTTACCGGTGTGAAATGTTCCCATGGGGGGTCCACGATGACTATAGGGAGAGAAAGAAAGAAAACGAGGACGACCCCGATCCTAAAGTCTCCTGTCAGTAGTGGTGGTAGCACCCCTAGCAGGACAATATGTTAGCCGTCTTTCGTTACGCGAGCCACCAAACATCCGATTATACTTATTATCCCGTAAGCGTATCGATCCACCCGCGAAATCTATATCTCTGTGAGAATCGTTCGAGCACGACCTCGATTACCATTTCAAGTCAATTTTTACTTTTTCCTAAGCCTTGAGAAAAACATAAGTAGATAAAGTCAATGCCTTTTGGACGTTTCGAATTTCGCGCGTTCCTTACAGAAAAAACAAGAATCCTACGAACGGTAGGTAGATACAGACACACAGAAGAATGGTCGACCATGCTCGTATGTAAATCTTTCGCGAAGAAGAGAGACGTAATCACAGAGGGAGCAGACTCGTAAATCTTTAGACCGTGTCATTCGCAAGTTACAACTCACAATTTAATAACATATCCTTTAGAAGGAGCGCACCGACCTAAGCTGTTATTTGGCTATGCAACTTGGCCCGCGGGTAGGATCACACTTTTAAACTCGGCACGAGGTATATCTTTGCGTTACCGCTTTCGTGAATTCGTACGATTTCTTTAGTAGTAAAACAAATTTTTACGAGACGACTAAATTGCCGTCCTTCCGTCTTGGTACCAGAAACGGTGGCATAGAGATTTGGTAGCTACATTAAATCGTGTTAACCGGTGGGTGGCGAGTGCAGGGATTTGTTTAGGAATCGAGAAGGTCCCCCCCTCGCTGCGAAACAACCCCTGAAATTCGTTCGACTAGGGTGAGCATCGAATGCCACGCGGATATCTGGGGTATCGCTGACGCGGAGTCACCCTTGAGTACTGGGATTAAAGATTAAATAACCAGCGTCCCACCGAGCAGCCAGTTAACCGCCCATTTAGCACCGGCTCGCGCGAGCTTCGATCTCCCTTATCCTTGAATATCGAAGGGCAATTTTCTCTTATCCCGAACTATTTAACGATTCTTGTACTTGCAATAAATTAATATAGAATCATAAAGGAAAAGATGACTGTCACTACCACTATAATTTGAGGAAATCGATAGTTTTAGCGACTCGATGTTCTTGATTCACGTTTTTATCGATACGATTAACAAAAAAGATACAACTTGTAAAAGATACACCAGAGACACACCCTTCTCGCTACCACAGCTTGCTCGGTCAGGTTTATTGGTTATTCAGGAGACGTCGTTCGGTATCACCTGCTGCACCTTTTGCCGGACACATCCGAGCGTTGACCGAGCAGAATCTAATTTGTCCGCCGACTAAATTCGCCGCTCGAGCCGATCCAATTACCGAAGAGGCTACGAAGTGGAAGCTAACCGTCGTTGTCGCCATTCGCGAATCCTCTCTACGAGACAAGAAGAGACTGCTGATGGTCACCGAACGGTATATCGCGACCCATGGAATTCTCATAATGTATACGGCTATTACTTTAATGGCTTTCACTGGATAAACCTGCTTCCTTCGGGAAATAGTAATTAGAGGGTATAATCTCACTTACGAGATCGTCCCTGAAACACGACGCGAAATTAATTTAGCATCAAGATTTTTATCGCTTTATCTTATAAGTCGTCCTTTACGGAAAACGACGCAAAAGGATTACGTTACCTACTCGTTGATACTTTCTACCAACGAAAACTAGTAGTCATGGGAACAAAACGATAGCTCGATATCAATGGGGATTACCTACAAATTTCATAAATCCGGCATGAGCCGCAGACACACGGAACATGCATTTACCGTCGGCTCGGTATAGGATTCTCACAGGGATCAAAAGTGCTATTAGTACCAACGTTGGATGGGCAGGGTGCTTCGTACGACTTCCTAACATATCCCTAATCTTATATTATCGTTATTTGCATTTGCAATTCTTAATGTCTGAGTTTTCCATTACGAAAAGCAAAAGAACCGAATGTTCCGATCATGTCATTGACATTGTTTTCGATCATTTTAATCACGCTTCGATACGCTGGATGCTATTTATCAAAGATAAATCCTTCGTCCGAGTATCCTCGCGTGTTCCAACGTATCATTTGTACAGTACAACGGTTAGTAGTACAAATACATTAGGGTGAACCCTCGAATTCTTCCTTCTATTTCGACGACATGGGAAATGAACAGCATCTCTGACCGCATTCGCGCCCCATTAACTGGACGATCACTCCGTACGATCTCATCTTTCTGTAGAAGGGTGCTAATAAACGCCCAAGTTCATATCTCTCGCATCAACGATCGTAAAATTCTTTTTACGCAAAAGCGTAACTCGAAACTTTCACACATCTTGGTCGCCCACCGTTCCATTTTTAATGAAAACTTTGGACATCCGAGCATGGGATGGGGTGAGGAGAAGAAATGCGAGCTACCAAATTGATGACTTAATAAATAAGTAACCGTATCTGAGCGTAGCAACCCTTCACTGGCTTTAAATTTTCAATAGAGACGCGAGAGGGTGACCCCTTGGCACACTGCGTGTGAAATATTCCAAGTATACGGGGTCCGATTGTTGGCAATGACAATATGCTCCAGAAAGAAGCGAAAGGGGCCGTTTTCCGTACGATCGGTCAAACTCTCATCGACAAGACTACCGATAACGCCAACTTTTTACCCTTGCTTCGAAAAAAGATCAAGTCTGGCATCCAATCGATTATATATACCTATTACACCCATGAGCTTCTATATCAAGGTATAAGAAAGGTCCAGTTTTTGTAAATTCCTTTTAAAAATACTATAGTAACATGGTAAGAACATATACCTAATCGATAGAACGAAATATCGTGACAAAGCATGTATCAAGTTACATCTAGCAGGCTTACCGCTAGTCCATCCTTGGACTATCATTTATGAGAGAGGGCTTTGTACACCTACATGTACGTAGAAGAAGAATAAAAAAAAAAAAATTATGCGCGTACGTGATGCAAGGCGTGTCCCAGGATTTACTTCCGTCACTACGATAGATAGGAATGACAGGAGGTGCGCTTGTACGAAGCTGCGGGACGCTTGTCGAACACCCCTCTTCAGCGTTTCAATGCTCCAATCGTTTCTGACTGCTGACAACTGTAACACCATAGGACAACGAGGACGATACCCATGAGAATCTCGTCCCAGGGACGAGTCCGTGTAAGACAATTATTACTATTATGAAATACAAAAAAAAAATTCTCAAATTAAAAAGGAGACCAACTATGCTAATTTAATAATATTAACCTTCGCATTAAAACGTTATCTCTCTTGGGCATACTTTCGTAGGCGATCTGGCCTGTAACACGAAACGTCAAACCACGAACGAAAGCAATAACTCGAAGGTAACGAGACTACATAATACCGTGCAACGAATCAAGATCATATATCGTCACAAATCGTTAGCCCACACTCTCTCCCCTTTTTTATAGGCTGGTTGAAAATTCTGAAAAAAAAAAAAAAAATACTTTCTACTTGGTAACTTTCCCACTACGCCCACCGATCGACACTTTTTCAAAGGGAGGCACCCTTTCAAAAAGGGTTACGTAGAAAATTTAAACATCCATCATTTCTCGTCGCGCGAGTTAACCTCTGCAGCAGCCCCTTTTGTCGTCGACGAGCCTCCCTTTTCTACCTGCCACGCGCCATTATAATGCGAGCGGCTAAACTCGCTTTAAATTTAACTGCCCCTTAAAACTTAAGCTACGCTTTACGAGCTCGCCTCAAACGCGCGAGCATCTCCGTCGCGCGCTCGCGCGATTATTCGCGAGCAGGCAAGTAACATCAAGCTAGGTATAGAGTAGTGAAAGAGAAAGATAGAGAGCGAGAGAGAGAGAGAGAGAGAGAGAGAGAGGAGATACTTCGAAGGAGCCGTCTGTTTTTACGACCACTCTATCTCGCTTCGCCCTTTTGTTGCATGTCCGTGCTGTATCGACGAGGGAAAACGCACACTAAAATGGAGATCGTCCCCTGGGGCATTCCGGATCCAAAGATAAATTCGTAATCTGTTACGGCACGGCTTTTTAAGCGCCTCTTACGCGAACTCACTGCTTTGAAGAAAACGTGAGAACACGCGTGTCGAGAGATCGCAGTAAAGTTGTGCCAGAAATTCGTGAAATGTTTAGGAAGAGCGTTTCTCGAGACGATTTCGTATAAAACATTTTATCCCTAGTAATCATTAACCAAAAGTGTAGGTATACGATGATACTGGTCGATACGAGAAAGGTAAAAGAGATTCAAATTCCTGAACGCACTTCCTTCGCGTAAGATCGTGTAACCATACACCTGGCCCGGACTCTCTTTCACGATGAGAAGAGCAAAAGACTGGCAGACCGAGTATACCTAACTCGCTCTAACGTAAGATGCCCAGGCTAACATTCCTCTGTGGAGAGTCTCGACCCGGCCCACCTGTTTATCCCGATATGGCATTAGCTATTGCCGGAGAGAAGCAAAGAGCGTGTGTGCATGGGCACGATATGATAATGTAAAGACAGCCATCCACGGGCAATCGCCATGGACTTTAGAGCCGCGACTAAACGAGGATCGCTTATCCCGCGAGCATCCGCTACTACCCTTGTTACTTTGTTTCTTCGTGCCGGTTTACCGGCATTGCTATTTTGCATCTACCTTGGATTTCGTTCTTTGGAGTGGTTAAAGAGAGATGGAAAAGTTCGTTTAACTTTCATCGTATAATCAGCCTGTTAAAGACACCCTATAATCTCATCATCGAACAATCGACTCGTGGTGTTAACTCCGTACGCATGTACGCGTAAGAGGTATATCTTCGCGATCGATCTGAAGGTTGAGGGGGTTGGGTACTTCCTAGGAGAATTCAAAGCAACAAAAAAAAAATGAAGGAGCCATTCGGTTGCGCGCACACACTCGAGCCGAACGGAAGTCCTTAGGAAAATGGTTCGCGGTAGCGGGAGTTCTACGTAGTAGCGGAAGCCAAAGATCTCGAGTGCAGTATCCTGCTGATAAAACGGGTGCTGGAAAGGAGATACAGACGAGGCGTATACCTGATAATACGGCAGATTATGATAATTTTTGGACGTTCGCAAGCCGTTCCGTCTTCGGATTTCAACGAGTACGCGGAGGAGAAACGTATCGCCGGAGATATCATCTCGGCTCTTAGCTCACGCCACACCGTCCTCTTGCTTCTGCTTTGGGAGTAACTTAAAACTGTAAGAACATAAACTGTGCGGTGCGTGGGAGTCCTGGTCTTGAAAGGAGAGTAACGTAATAATAAACCCCACACCCCCTTAACCCCGGCCGGGAAAGAAACGTAAAGTGAAAAACATTCTTTTCCTTTTCATCGATTTCACGTCCGACTATTTTATGAAAGAAAAAAAAAAAAAGGTAGGGAAGAAAATGTTTGAGTTAGAATCACAGAGAGATCATTTAAATCGTTGAACCGCTCATAAATCATAGCCCACTCGAGAAACGTTCTCTCTTTCTGCGTGGATACGTTCGTACACACGTTTTTACCTCTAAATCACTGGAAGAGCTTCAATATATATCGCTGCGGAGTCACGGAGGAACCTCGGCCAAGTTCGCATCATGCATAATAAACGAAAATATCTGTAGCGAGCTATAGATCTTCTTGGTTAGCAAGTGGTCGCGAAAACTCGTGCCACCTATGTATGTAGGCCAAGAAAGCATCGTTCTCGAGAACGAGAATTCATTATCCTTAGCAAGACGTTTAACGTTTACCACGCAAAATGTTCTACTAAAAGATCAAACTTTCTCTCTTTTTCTCCATGGGACTAAGAACGCGTTCATAGTCTTTTCAAATAAAATGTGAAATTGTCTCGTAGCGTATTAACGAGATACGAAGTGACATCGAACGTTCGAGGAATACCCAGCGGATGGATAAGAGGGAAAAGAAGGATCAGAAATGTGGAAAAACAGCGAGAGATGGGAGAGCTGGTGGGAGAAAGAGTGAGTTATCTGGAGCTATCTCGTTCTCTGAGCGATCGTCTTTTGGTTCGGCTAACGCGCGAGTGCCGCGACGAAACCGGAAATTACGTCTGGGCTTCCATCTCCGGTGTTGTGCCGAGAGAGAGAGAGAGAGAGAGAGAGAGAGAGAGAGAGAGACTAGTCGACGCTCTCGCCTTGGCGGAATTCTCGTCGTGAGAAAGCGCCGCGACGAGAAGGATAGACGCGCCCTCTTCGTTCTTCTTCTCCCATCTCTCTCCTCTATCTTCGTCCTCGTCGTCGTCGTAAAGGAGGAGAGCAAGGAGTTATTAAACTTGTAAACCTCCTACCGCCCGCGATACTCCGCTAACTCCGCTTTCGCCTTCTAATAATAACGTTCACGATGATGGAAACCACCAGGAGATTCGAAGCCACGAGTTTTGCCACTTTATCGCGTAAATGAATACGATCCCGTTTCCATAAAGAACTTGGTACCGGTAATACTTCATACCCCGATCTGATAACTGTCCTCGCGGCATCGAATTATGTCCATGTTATCGAGACCAGTTTAATCGTTAATTTGTAGTTAGCCTAGATTTAACGTTATTACGACATACGAACGTACCGTCAACGAAAATGGAGAGACTCGGGTCCTATTTAACTGAATTTTTAAGTCACCTTCATTTTTGTGCTCTACTCATTTTTACACAACGATCATCAACGTATAATCAGGAAGTTAAAACTGTATAGATCCTTAGGTATACTCGTACGTGCATTTCGAGAGGGTTAATAGCAACAGCAAAAGTCATTTCCTAAAGGCGAGGTTCAAGTTACTGTAGCAACAGAACGAGCGAGCTAGCGAGGCCTCGGTGGAGGGTAATAAAGCCATCTTGCTGAGGGAAGCTCGGGAGGGTGTTTTACCTCTTCCACCCTCGCAAACCGCCCCCGAGGAGGTGCCCGGATAGCGATCTATACTGCTGGGCACCCCTCTCGACGTTGCCAAGCAACCACTCTCTCTCCCTCTCTCAACCCCTTCCCTATACCAACCAGAGAGAGCTCTTCCACCCTACAAAAGAGACGGAGAGAGATGGCGAGAGGATTGGGCAGAATGAGAGAGAGATAGAAGAAGGAGGAGTAGAGAGAGAGAGAGAGAGAGAGAGAGAGAGAGAGAGCGGGAGATTGCAGTCTTATCTCGCAAGATACCGAGTGCCCCTACCTTCTTGAAGCCTCCTAGCTTCATCCTCCCTCCTTTACCTCCTGCACCCTTCTCATCCTGGTCACCATCTACCCGATCCTTGCTGTTTCTCGTCCTGTCGAGCATCGAACGGCGACACCCCAAGGGCGAATGCAATGTCCTCCAATTTTGACTTTCCACAAAATTTTCGTCAAATCAGGAACGGTAAACTGGTGTCTCTTTATCTGGGATATATACCTTGGTATGAACTTGGTATATAATTTCTAAGCTTCAGCGATTCTTCGATAGATTTTAGTCTTCGTTAAATGATCTTCGAAACGCAAAGGTGCGGAATATGTAAGCTGGGAACGGAGTAGCCGATTCTATCTTTGGTAGTAAAATTAACTGCATGACTGCCTAGATAATGTCCGGAAATTCCGAGTGTGCGCGCACTCGTTTCACCGATTGGATACGCTCCTTCCTCGGAGAACAAGGTATGCAACGTTATTCAATGAGGAGGAAAATCTGGACAATACTGTTCGATTATCGGAGACCTATTGGCAAATACAAAGAAAAAAATCCACCTGGAATTGAATCACTGGAAGAGATAATATGTAAGTAAAGCGTGTTCCGTGATGTAATTGTTCCGATAACGTATGAAAACTGGAGAAAGAACTGAAAACAATATTTTTCCTAACATCGTCTTCTTTTTATACAAACACGAGTTCACCTAACATCATCGTCGTCCTCCTTTCTCTTCGCTCGCAAAATAAACCCATCCTCGCACCCCGCATCTTCGCGATTTTCTCCCACCACTTTTCCCTTCCTCGATTCGCCCTCCAGCCGGCTCTTTTCGATCTTTCTCTCTCTCTCTCTCTCTCTCTCTCTTTATCCTTCCCTTCGGGAAGAGGAGAAAGGACGAAGCTAACTGATAACGATTTGATGTATGGCCCAGTGACGTCACTACTCCACGAGGGAACCAACTCCTATCCCTCCTCCTCTTTTCCCTTCCAGCAGGGAACATATTACGCGGATCGATAGAGTTACGAACAAAGGAAAATCGAATGGACAAAGTTTAGTAAAGAAATCTAAAAAAATATCAGCTTGTTTCATTTCACGTTACAAACGACATCATTTTCTTCCAAGAGAAGTCTAAAACTCTAAATCAAATTCGATCGGGTTCATTATTTAACCGTTCAGGTATATTAAGAGTCATTTCCGATATCTCCGATAGTTATTGAAACGCTAACTCGTACCGAGTTACGTGACCCACCCTGTACACCACATATTATCTCTCGTGTTAATCTATCGAAGATAAAAGCGATCCGATCGTTTATTAATCCCATTAATCGTATTAATGCCGTTCACCGATTATCTCGATATATAATTGGATCGCTTAATCTCAGCCCCGATAACGATGTACCAAGGCAAGTTTCTTGTTTAGTCCGGTTTATACGCGAACAGGATGCCGTCGCAGGTTGGGGAGGCTAGAGGAAGCGAGGGGGAAGCAAAAGGGTGGTGGGAGTTGGCGGGTGATTTAGTAAGATGAAAAGCTGGCCCCTCGCACCCCGCTCGACGTTATCTAGCGCAGACAGAGATTGCCTGTTCCTTACAAAACCCTACCGGAGGGCGACGCATCCGGGATATCTTTCACCGCTGCTCCAAGACGTTCCTCTCTCTAGCCCATAGAAAAGTCTGACCCCCGGAAAAATGCTGCTCGAATCCGAATGTTGCATCTATCTGACTTATTGGATGTAAACGTTCTAGAAACTTGGAAATACTTGATGTTTAACGTCACGAGATTATTTGATGTATTCGAGAAAGAAAATATTTAACAAATGAAGGACCCAGTTGCAAAAGTCCCACTTAAGGATTTTTTTTATCTGATACCTTTTCTATTCGAAGTATGGCATGTTCTACGCGTTGATGATATCAGATAAAAAAGTAAAAAAGTGGACTTAACGACTTTTGCAACTTGGCCCTTCAAATAGAGAAACGAATATGTTCGTGGTTATATGATTTAAAGAAGTTATATCGAAGAATCATCGAACGTGGTCCAGCTCTACTTTGTAAACTCGACGTAGGTATTAAATTTTCCAAAACGATCCCGCTAACGAGTGTAAGAATGGAAAAAGTTTCCTAGGAAGAAGCGAAAAGTTAGGAATAGAGGTGGACAGGGATGGAACGGGGTGGAATATCAAGGATGAGGTTTCTCGAGCCCTGCAATGAAAGAGGGAACGAGCGAGAGACGGGAAAAGAAGAAGCGAAAGAAAAGGGGGAGGATTTGAGAGAAGCTGAAGAGCCCGAGAAGCCCGCGGCACCGGTGGCACGTCATTCTCGGGGAGGAATTAAATTTTTATATCTTTCGTTGAGAGTTTGAGCGATAGGAAGTAAGCCCGAGGTAAGCGTTCTCTATACCACCACGAATGCTTTAATTCGAAAGTCAAATCTTTGATAAAGATCGAAGACGATCGACCGGCAAAAATAACTTTCTCTATTCCTTCTTGGCATCGTCTAGCGTTAATTTACATTTTTTAAATTTCTTTGACTCGAACGAGACGAATTGAATATTTTTTTCAAGACGAGAGATTTTCCGAAGCAAAACAATTTTAAGAGAAGGTCGGCTAATAAAAACGATGGACTGGTAACGGTCGATCTTTAAAGATCCAGGATTACGCGAGGACGAAGCAAAAGAAGGATGATAAAACATAATGAAAAGAACGGTTTGGACGATAAAAGAAGTGAAAAGATAAAATGGTGGAAAAAATACAGATAACGGCTACGAATACACGAGCGAGATGAAAAGAGAAGGGGAGAGAATGCCATAAACCGCGTAATCCCTCGTAAAACGCATCTTATCCTTGGAAGCCTTTTCCAACGATAACCAATTTTCTTGAACTGCCAGAATTGAAACTGAAGCAAAGAGAAGCAAGGATAAATTCGATTAACAAATACCAAGCGAACAAACTCATTGACAACCCTTAATAACGTCATCATCGATGATCCAAATAGACTGTGTCAACGTTAATGATTTCTCTCGAGTGGAAGATCTTGGAAAATCAAGCAGAAGTCTCTAGGGGGTGCTATCAAAATCGAGTACAATGGAGTAAACGCGATCCGACTGAATCGTCGCGAGTAAAACAGGCTTAAGGAGCGAAATTGGTTTCATCTATCGTCGCTTAAGGTTGAGTACGAGGTGGATGAGAGGAGAAGGAGAATTTGCCGAGAAGGGAGGAGGATCGATGCAGTAATTTCGCGTCCTGCCTTTCTCTCCATCTCGTCGCTTTATCTTATTCCCGAAATTTCGTGAGCGTGCGCGCACGAATCAGAGCAAAAGGAAGAGAGAGAGAGAGAGAGAGAGGAGGGGTTCGAAAGGGAGGAGTAACCATCAGATAGCCTTGGCCTTAATATCCCTCTCGGAGGAGCTTCCAGAGACGAAATCCTAGAGCAACCCTTATAGTCCTGTCTCTCCTGCGTCCAACCATGTGTAGGTTGCTAGGGTACGCGTGCATTCAACGTCTGTTTATTCATCGACACGAGGATACCGGTCTCGTGTTATCTTGAGAGAGCATCAAGAAATCTTATGCAATGTCTGGAAAAAGAGTTTTGAAACCAAATTTCACCAGCATGATCTTCGACATCCTAGGTATATTAACCTCTTGCCGTACATTGACAAGACTAACTCGTGATACCTATCATTTTTAGGTCAACCATGAATATGATTACTACATTCTCACTGACAACGACTGTAATGTCTATTAAAGTATCGTTTATACCTACTGTTTTCTTCTGTTCCAACTTGTCTCCGAGCATCATTTTGGTCCAGATTTTCCCTAGATAAATGGTACAGCGAGGGGTTAAAATTGATGGCAGAGTATTTGATAAGTGAAATTAACCCCTTGGCGTACTATTTATCTAGGTAAAATGTGAGTTAAAATGATCTAAGGAGACATCTACAAAATAATATAATTCAGATCAAATCTTTAAAACTATATTTCATGCATAAACGATACTTTAATGGAAAGTACAGTTTTCGTCAGTAGGAATGTAATTATCATATTTATATTAGACCAAAAATTGTTATCACGAGTCGGACTCGTCAAAGTACGGTAAGGGGTTAACGAGTTATAATTCACGACCGTGCAAAGTGTGTCCCAATTAAAATAATCTATAGTAAAATTACGCGTTAAGAATTCCAAGGAAGCTGAATGTCGTAGTTTCGCGCGCGAAGAATGGAATCTATCTAAAAATCGCGTGGGGCGCGAACGAAAGAAGAGGAAAAGAAAAAGACGAGGCATCGGTGCGGCATCGCGAAAAGAACCTTCTAAACGTCGACGTTCTAGGAATTCTTTGGCAAAGCCGGCGAAACACGCGCGCGCGCTCGCTCGACCCTACGTGCGCGCGTTTCGCGGAGAGCCGATAATCGCATTTTCTCATGAATCGTAGCCCACGCCTCTTCATTTCGTAGGCAAAGCATCCATCAAATTAATCCCTAGCGTAGCCGGCGCGCCGAGCGCATGCAAAGCGATTTGTTTGCGCACGTGATTGCATCCGCGCGACGCTTCTCCTCGCTGCGTTTATAACGGTAAATCGTTCTCTCTCTCTCTCTCTCTCTCTCTCTTTCTCGCACGTGAACGTATTTTTTTTTTTCAAGAAATTCGAGATTCGCCGAGAAAATAAAGTTTCACCGATTCTGCTCTACTTTTAACCCATTGCACTCGGTGTCGCGTGTGACTCGACGAGACCAATTTCGAGCGTCGCTCGACGTTTATTCTTTTTAGTGGGTACTCACAGATTTTTCTTCACCTGCTAACAATTCGAATGTACTTTTTTTTTATAATTTTAAATAAAATAGTGTAATGTCCAAACTCTCGTCTCGGAAGGAACATCCAAAGCAAAAAATGAGTAGTAAACTTTGAAAAAATCATTGTGGTTTCTTAATCAACCGTTTCTTCTTTCTTTTACAACCCGTTTCACGAAAACTCCCCCTCTCTTATTCCTTCTCGAGTCTTTCATTCCCTCATATTAAGCGAAGGCAAGTAGTAGGAGTCTGCCAGATGAAGGCAGCTTTGTAGAACGATATCGGTAAGTGGAAATCAGTGGTTGGGTGGCGCCTCCTCTCCCGCCCTCCGTCTTCACCCGGTCCCTTCTCCCACCAGGACGTTGCTTTACGCTCCTGGAATCGCGTCTACGAGCTTACGATGCGAGCGATAGTGCCGGCTACCGGGAACTTGCTAACTTCATTAAAATATTGCCATCAACACCGGGCCCCATTGTTTTCGTTCGAGCTGCCGTATCTGCCGGTTTTCATATTCTTCAACCTCTTGCCATTCTTTGACGAGTCTGACTCGTGATAACAATTTGGGGGCAAACATCAATATTATTATTACATTCCTACCGACGAAGACTATCATTTCTATCGAAGTATCCTATTACGTGGTAGTAGATATCACTTTGTTCTCTTTGCATCATTTTGTCTCGGATTTTGTCTAGCTAAATACATAGTATACAGCAACTGTTTAAACCCTAAATTCGTTTTTATTTCTCTATGAGTCACGATCATACTTCTCTCTAATCTTTTTTTTCCTTTTCTTATTTAAAATTCTCAAGATTCTCCAAGAAACGTCTACCTTCTCGACTACGGTAAATCCTGACACGATGAACTCTAACACGTATCGAAATGACGAAAGAACCAAACACCGAGCATAGTTACACGTCGGCATCGAGAACGACGCTCGTAATTCTTACACGTCTCTCAACTCCGACAAACTCTTTAATGATCGTCCGCGGGTATGGCGTCCGGTATAGACACGAGCCAGCCGAGACGACTTTTTTCTACAACGTTCGACTGTCTCTATAACCAAGAGAGAGCACGATTTTTGCCGGTAATGCATTCTCAGACGTAATAACGCGCCCGTCGATCTTCTTCCGACGAGCCAACATGTCGGTCGCTGACATTTTGCGAGAGACGTTACCGAAAACGAAAAGATAAAAAGAATTCCAACGAGTCTTCGCGAATACAATTTTTTATCGGTAATCTACCGTGCCTGATCATCCTTCGGCATTGTTAAACGTTGGTATAAAAAAAAAGAAGGAATATTTTTTTAAATTTATTAAAAAAAATAATGCCCACGACTTTGAACTCTCTATGAAAAAAAAAAAACAAATTATTGTAATTCTCGACGTCGTCGGCAGCCAGAGGAATGACAAAGAGCCCTCAAACGATCCGACAATATCCGCCTGACTGACGCAGGACACGAGCCAGTAGGACTTGTTTTCTTTCGACACCAAACGACAGTGTACGTTTTAGATGTAACAGCGGCAAACGGCATCAACTATGGGATGAAAGAGAAAGAGAGAGAGAGAGAGCGAGTGAGATCATGGACCACGCACGTCGTACGAGGAAGCGGCTCCTCCGTGCACTTTTTGCCGCTTGTGTAATTGAGCCTGTCTCGTCCGACTACCGTCCAAATGAATTACGAGGCGCCGTCCGTGCCGTCCTCGTGAATTCCTTCCGTGGAAGTACTTGTATTCCTCTCTCACTTGTGAAAAAAAATTATTTCAAGTGCGCATTTCAACAGGAGTGTACGAAACTCGATCAAAAAAGGAAGAGACTAGTTCTGTAGTGATTAATTGATTCAAAAAATAAGTTTTGTATTTGCTAATTATGACGTTTATCGTTTGTCCCATTTCTATTAAGTATGTCGTTATAACGAAGATTGCAGACTTTTTTTGTAGTTTTACGAAAAAGACGTCTTTGGGAAAATCGATACACCGGAGGAAGTTTCGTCTTCGCGCCAGATTTTTCATCCGTGCCCCCACCTACACGGTTTCATGGAAATTTCATCGATACCAATGGTCGATAATGTAGCGAGTTGAGTGGATTGTCTGCTTTATCGTTGCTCACCAACTTTTGAACCTGTGATCTACCTTATCGTTCGTGAATATATAAAATAATGATCCAACTCAATTCAGCAGCTTCCTTTAGCAGCTCTAACTTTGACTGCTATTTTTGAACGATCTGTTTGCTCCAAAAATTTGTTACTTATGTCATTTTGTAGCTTCGAATTCTGACTTTCGATCTATATACCACTCGTTAAAATCCGTCAGGTATCATAATCTATAGAAACGTTTGCGTGAATCCTTACACACCTAATTTCGAAACTAAAACGAATCAAAGAACTTCATAAGAAAATAAAATCTAGGAAATCGTCAGAAAAGCGATTAAACACCTCGAATAACAAACTTTATTTACATTCACATCATAATATATCCATAACCGAAACCAGAGCGTATTCAAATATTGGTAAAACATTTGCAGACCAATATCAAGAACATCTTTTACATTTTTATCGCTTTTTTTTTTTTTGCATACATACTTTCTATCTGTTTTTTTTTTAAAGCAACGAACGCGTCGACATCGTCCCTAAGCGTCACTTCTCGAAGAAAAGATGCTTCTTACCCTTCTTTAACGATACTTCGATGTGAACGTCGTTTCGCGCTACATAATATATACGTATACGTACACATACACTTGAGCAAATAATATAAAAATAATTCTGAGGTACTCTTGTCTTCCTCGTAGTCTGAATTCCTTAACTAATTGGCAGATCACGCTTTTTCACGATAATCTTGGTATCATTTTGCTTTTTTTACTCTTTTTCTTCTTCTCTCTCTTATTGTTCATCTTCGACGATCATTATCCTTACATTCATCACGATATCATCGTCATCGTTGTCTTCGATTTACACATTTTCTCTACGATATTAGGCACAGAGGAAGTCCTGATCATTCTTTTCCGCTGTGTGTACGCGTGTGTATTCGTGTGTGTGTGTGTGTATGTGTGATAAAGAAAAAGAGAGAGAGAGACAGAGAGACTACCACATAAATCGAAATTTTTCATTCGATCGAACCCTGCAAAAAACGTGTCCCTCATAGGCATGGATTTTTACATACCCGTAAAAAATAATTCTTCGTCCAAGCCACTTCAACCTTCTCTTATATTCTTACTTTTATCTCCCAGACTACACTAAAACCTCAATTTCTCTTTTTCTTTCTCTTACCTACGTATTACGTACGTACATACATGTACCGAATGTCTTAATTAGAAGCGATCGCGTTTCAGCGCGCTTTAAGTAGTTTTATTTTATTTTCAACACGTTTAGAGAATGAGAAACATCGTCTTTATTATTTTCTTTTATCACGCTATATATGCACTTTATTTTTTTTAAGAAAGTTAAGAATCCCCTAGATCCGGGAACAAACTGTCCGGACAAAGTTCTTCGCGTCCGTCTAATAATCCTGCCGATTAATCTAATCAACGATTTTTTTTTTATATATATTTTATATCGGGCAGCGGATAAACGGATGAGACGCTAGCAAGCTCCAAAATGTTCTTCATCCTAGTGGTAGGTACTCGTTAAAAGACCGAAAAATGCTGATTTCCCTTTTTTTATTCTTGGAAATCAGCGAGGATCTCGTAGCTGCGTGATCTCTTTTTTTAACTTCTATCGAAGTTCCATTTAATCACGGTTTCATCGTAGCTCGAATTAGAGGAAAAGAACGCTAGGACCAACGACGAGATACGCGCACGCTAGAATTGCATATTTACAATAATCCTCGCGAACTTGACAATGATAATAATAATAATAATAATAGCAATAGTCCTGCTCGTAGAAGTTTTAACGTGGAACTTGGTCCTGCCATTATCGTAGCTCGAAGTTTTCTCTCCACGGCTAGACGGCGGAAGAAAAATTCTCCTGAAGAAATCGAAAAGGGGCAGAATATTGTTCTATCTATCCGAACACCGAAACTTTTGATTTGGTACACTTGAAAAAGTCACGTAAAAATCGGAATGCTGGAGCTAAAAATATAAATGAGGAATAATATCAGCCTTCTCGAAAATCTCCTACGTGGTAATACGTATGTATATATATACATAAATATATATATATATATATATATATATATATATATATATAGTACATGTATAATCGTTTAATCATTTGCCCCTAATAGGCCCTAACACATGCCAGCATAATTAATTAATTAATTAGAATTTTATGACAGTGAGTTCTCCAACCTCGTGCCCTCTCATCTTCCTTCTTTTATTTAATCTAAAAATACTTGCCAGCTTACGTTGAGCTTGCGGCCGTGTAAAAGCAATTACAACAGATATAAGAATATAATTCGCTAACAAGGAAAACGTAATAACTAAATTTCCCTCTCCCCTTTTTGTCAAGAAAATTCGATACCCTCGATCAATTATTACGATGATGAATTCATAAGAGAGTCAAGATAAATTTAATATAGGTGATCCTAGTTTACTTAATAATAATCTTTTTTTTTTTGCATGTGACACTCGAGTCTGCGTTTATTTCTCAATATTTGTATATTTCTTAATGTGATGTAACCAAAGACGTTGATGTACGTGTAATGCCTGTAATTCGAAGAGAAACGAATATCAACGAGGTAATACGTCATTCGAAATGAAGAATTTCGCGTCTAAATTCTATTATATATCCCTATAACAAGTTCGTAATAAACCATGGCAGTAATAATACTAATAATGATGAGCAACGATAACGCGTGTACTAATCGCAAAATACTTCGTTAAACATTTACCCTAGTCAAAAAAATTGGGAATATTGGAAAGAAAACGGATAAGTTCGCGCTTGCGTAACATCGGACGCGTAACTCTTCCGAATAAAAAAATTCAGAGATCGCGCACGCACACGCACGCATCGTATCGATAAGATATTTGTGTAATTTTCTCTAGAAGAAAAAAAGGATTTCAAAGTCATCGATGTGTCATTCTATATGCGTGCGAGTGTGTGTTCGCGTTCATCGTTCAGTTTAATATTGACAAATAAAGAACGTTATCTCGTATTTACATGACGTATGGACATATAAACGTACGTATTTATGTATATATATAAAACGCAAGCGAACTTGTATTACGAGCAGTCTTAAAAATCCACGCAAACATGCACACGACGTATTGCATCGGCCTCGTAATATATCCGAGACTGATCGGGATTCGTTGCAAAAATTTCTTTATTTATCTTTTTTGTAATAACGATTCGGGAAACGTTCTCTATCTTTTTTTCGTGTACCCCTTTCGGACGTATGATATTTAGAAAAAAAAAAAAAAAAGGGAAAAAAATGGCGCAAGGAGAACGAAACTTATTGTCACGCAAATTTGGCACACGGGTGACGCAGCGATGTGCCGATGACGCACGTTTTCTCTTTCTTCTTTATATTCGTTTTATTTTCTCTTCGCTATATCCAAATTTTCTCCAGACTCTTCGTAAACACGTTTTGCTGGGTATGCCGCAGGATATACCGCAGTCAGTTCCTCTCTACGTACGCGAGTCTCAAACAGGTTCCTGCGTATAGACTTTCCACCTAATTTCGTGGCACGATCAATACGCGTGTGCCTTCGTAAGCATTGAACTCAAAATTCGCATCATCCTCCTTGCTTTCTCTTCCTATCTAATATTATTATTATTATTATACATATATATGTGTGTATATCTATGTATATATGCGTTTAAGCGTCTCTTTCTGCGATAATTTATGTACACGCACACTCTTTCTCTCTCTCACTCTCTCTCTCTCTCTCTCTCTCTCTCTCTCTCTCTCTCTCCCCCTCCTTCTCTCACTATCTCTTTTCTCATAAGAAAACGAACAAATTGCGATGAGATATAGAATCGATACGAGATATTAAACAGCGGTGCGTACACGCTATGTATACGTATGTACATATATATGTATATATAAATTTATCGTAAATTGTTCTTTAGTACGTAAGAAAAGGAAAAAGAAGAATGAGATAATTAAAAAAAAATAATAACAAACGGAATATTAAGTCGAGACTGACCGACAACGAAATCGACCGAATCACATTTCCAAATTCTTTACTATTGCGGTCGATTGATCATGCTCGCTCGAAGTATCACGCAGATCGAGTAGAATCCTTGGTTAAGTTCGATCGCTATAAAAAAAAAAATCATCTCATTCAACCGTCCATCGATTCCCTTCTTGCTCGAACTTGCCAAAGGTCGTACTCGAAACATTTAGCGCTTAGATGTGTTGCATACTTTCGGATAGTTTTTCGGAATTGCAACGTAACGGGACTCCTCTTGCAATTAAAAAGATACCTTGAAAAAAGAAGCAAGCGATAGAATGCAGGAACGTCTCGTCGGCGATAAAAAGTCGCTTGTAAGAAAAAAAAAAAAAAAGAAAAGTTCTAAGCCATCGATTCCAAAGAGTAAAGTGAATTTTGTCGAACGGTTTTAAACCTTTCCTGCATTCTATGAGAAATAAACACGTCTCTATGAGTGATAAAGTTCTATGGAGAGAAAAAAAAAGAAAAAAAAAATAAGATTATGCTTCCTTGTAGAAAGTAACATAACGATTGCTCTCTTATTTCTTTTCTTTTTTAATGTATATATATATATATATATATATATATATATATATGTATATTATATTTATCAAAATTATACACAAACGTAAACCTATGCTTTCACGTAACGAGATTAGATACTGAAAACGTTTCTACTTGCGACTCCGTTAAGAAGAAGTTAAAACGGTAGGTTGCTCGAAGGCTATACAAAGGACTATTATTATAAACGAGAAGTACTGTGGAATTTGCGCTAGCGTTATCGACCGTATGATTTGAGCGTATGTACGTCGGTTTGTCTAATAATGCCTAAGCTCTCCGACTTTGATTCATTAACGTCAAGGAAAAAAAGAAAAAAAACATTTACTAGAGTGTTGTTCTTTGAACGATCAAAGACAAGGCATTACCAAACTCATTTGCATGCTTCGCATGTACGTTCGCGCGTGATACGCGTCATTTGATAGAATAGATTTAAAAATAAATCCCCCACCCAAAAAAAGTCCAAGAAAGAGAAAAGTTTGCCTTCGCGTAAGAAAAGCGCGTTACGAAGTTAATATGCCCGAGATAATTGAATTTCAAAGTTGTTAAGAGAAATCTATTCAACTGGTGGGTGTGACTTGAGAAACGGTAAACGGCGTCACCTGATAAAGGAAACATCTATTGCAGACTCGGACGGGCTTGGTGTGCCCGTAACGTGGTAAAGGAACATTGTTGCTGCTACAACGACCGCAGAACACTTTACCACAGTTTCTACAATGATGTCTGCGCCGTACGACGGTAAATCCTGCTTGACAAGCCATACATCTAGGCGCGTCGTTGTCTGGCACCCACGCAGGTGCTCTTTCGACGCATTCCTCGCCACGTTCGGTCGCTGGCGAATCTAAGGATGACAAAAAGAGATACGATGTGAGCGTAAATTATTGTCTCTGTAATTTTATATAAATTGCTATGTAAAAAAAAATTGTTGCTGATCTTAATAATACGTATATAAATATAGTTCATACTTTGTTCGTTCGTAGGAGTACTCTCCTCTTCGTCCTCATATTCCTGCAACGAATTCTGCCGATCGTGATTGCTACTCGTACCTAACGTATGATTCGTTACGACAGCCGGCTGACTAGTCGTGGATACCAAACTTTCCAGCTTCGGTTCTTCGTCCTCTACCGTTTGGCTACTGTTCATTAGAAAAACGCACTTTAGAATGTTACGAAGGTCCGATGCAAAATTTGTTTGCAGCTGATCGGCGACACCGGCTATGCAGACGAACAAACGATGGACGAGATCCTCCGAGGACCTAAAGATGATTAGTAAAATGGTTAAAAGAGAAACGAACGTACTTCAAAAGGCGTACTTCAAAGAAAAATATGAGATTAATACCTAAATTTCGCTCTGATCTGATTCCTATTCGCGATCTCCGCAGCCTGCATCGCTAAAGCTATCTCCTCGTCGTCCTGACAATCGCTTTGGAACTCGCTGGTCTCCGAACTGGAGTCGCAACAACTCGAGCAACTCGAACTGGATCCACCAGCCTCCGTTTTCTGCGACTGTTCCGGATTAAAGGATTGCGTGCCAGAGACCGCGGAAGAGCTGACCAGTCTCGTGGTACGCGCAGGCCTTTGTAAATTATTGTCTGTTGTATGTTCGAGCCTATAACAAATGTTCGGTGACGTCACGGGCGACACAGTCTCCGTAACCAAACCACTCTTGTCCGTTCTAGGCCCCAAGCCATCGTTCAACAGCTCGTTAGGACTTCTATTTCCAAGTTTCCTCTTCGTTTGTTCCGATCTATAGCTCGGTCTGTCATACCTATCGCGTTTCTCCAAATCCTTTCGCTTCATACGCGCTATCTGCTCTGATCTCGATCTCCTATGATCGAGAAGCTTCCTGCTTTGCGGCGAGCAATTTCTCGTCGATCTCGGTAGATTATAATTTCGTTGTCTCGAGGAATCACGCGACTCGAAATGCTGAAGCCTCGGGCTCGCGTGAGGACTGCGACTACCGAAATTTGGCATCTGTCTGGTATTCTGACTCGGATGCAGACTCGCGCCGAAGTTCGTCAATCGGGAATTCAGGCATCTGTCTATCGAGTTTGACCTTGAACTTTCGGTACTTGGGGTCGATTGAACACAGTGATTACTTTGCGTAACCTGCTGACATTTGTGAAGGTTCTTATCGTGCTTACGCTGATGACGTCTTCTTTGCTTGTTATCCTCTCGAACCTTTCTAGCGGCAACCTTTTCCTGCGCGTATCTCTCGATCTTATTACCCATCTTATCGATGTTCTGTGACGTAGATGGACAATTCTCGCATTTTAAATCGCTCCAGAATTCCTTCCTCGAAGTAGACGCATCGATATTCAAATTAAGGTTCTCCCAGTTCTCCGAGTAATTCAATTGAAAGCTAGTCTGATTGGAATCGCAGAGCGGCAGATGTCCGTTGCCATAAGCCAAGCCGACGAACTCTTCGTTCGTTCCGTCGAAGTTTGACGAAATTCTTGGAATGTTTTTGTTCGAGTCGTTATTAGCTGGACTCAAAGGTGTCACGTCGATCGGTTGATCCAAGGACGCGATAGTCTTCGAGCCTCTCATGCTACAGACGCAAGAACCATCAGAGATATTGGAATTCTTCCTCTTGGGGGAATTGATGTTCGAGCAAGAGTAACTCGTGTTCTCTTGCGTATCATCGTCCAAAAAGCGTTCGTCCTCTTGAATCTCGTTAGCGAAGGTCTTCTTTTCTTCAGGACTTTTGTCATAGAGACTCGTGTTCTCCGACGATATAACCGTGCATATACCCGAATCCGTTTGCTCGGAGATCTCGTTCTGGCACTCGCCATCCAAGAGAAGATTCGAGAGAGTTTTGTTAGCCTCGGAGATGAGCTTCTTCGAGTCCAAGTCCGGCAGAGAATTTTGTATGTGAACGGTCTCGCCCGTCACATTGTTCTCGTGCGAGACTTGATTGAGGAGGTATTGACTCTGGAGGATCTCGACGTTTTCCGAGTCAGCGAGCATTTGAGAAATGTCAGGAGTGAGGAAGTTCTCTTCCTGCCTATTGATCTCGCTGGTGCTTTCCACCGCACTAAAAATACCATCCTCCGCGCTTTCCACCCTACTCTCGGCATTTTCTCTTTCTTCTTTATTACCGTTCTCGATACTCGATACCTGCTTCACGGGGCAACAGTCTCGATTACACGGCACGTGCTTCCTCTCTCTCGAATTATTACTTTGTACTATGTTGCAACGCACTTCCTCGCGAACACTTTCTCTCTCACTTTTCTCGTGTCCTCTCGCGCTATTATCGTTACGAACTACTACGTTACCGTTATCACATCCTTCGGTGGATATGTTTAAGTCCTTGGGCCCTGTTTCCTCGTTACCGTTTTCTCTTCTGTTCCTATCTCGTTCCCTTTTCGATCTCCTTTCCACCGCTCTTTCTTTTGTTTCGTTTTCCAAAGCCTGAACCGCGTCGTTCGCTACCTCGTCCATATTATTCCCTGTGTTCCTTGTCACGGTATAGAAATCTACGATGAAGTCTTTACAATTAGGATAACCGGTATAAAAATTGTGGACAAATTCCTCGAGGTCGGGTATGTCCTGACACGTGGACTTTGTCGACTGGCCGATCGGACCGGGGGGCTCCTCGTTCGAGCACAGTAACTTCTCCAGCATGTATAGCTCGCGGTTATTTAGTGTCCAGAGAAGTTCTCTTATCTTCAAGAGAAGAGTCTGTGAAAAGAGTATAGTTGAAAAAATATTTCATCGAAAATTATGCCCGCATATGCCCGAACGATTAGACTATAGTTGCTTACCCTGAACGGCCTGAACATTTCGCTGATAGTATCAGGTGAATTCAGGCACAGGGGACCTCCAGGTGGAGCTAACAACCCAGACACGATAGCCAAACGTGGTATAGTGAACATCAAAGCCGGTTCATAATTATCCACGTCTGCTTGACTCAGCAAACCCCGTTCAAGGGCTCTTTGCAGAGTTTCGGAAAATAAAACGCAGACGAGCTCCTGCTGCTCGTACTCCTTGGTGGATTTAACCGGTACCATGGCGCCAACGTAGCAAAGCTCGAAATCGGCGAAAAGTCGATCGAAGATCTTCAACGATTCGATGAGCTTCTCCAGAGACGGCTCGAGTGGATTTTGTGTCTGGGAAAGGTACTGCAACGAGATGTAATTAATATAATCAACTTATAATCTTTTGAAAAAAAAAAAAAAAAGGAACAACTTTGTATACACAGTAACGATACCTTTAAATTCATATGACCCTTCAGCGCGTGTTCTCTGAGCAAATTCCTCACGATTTCCAAAGACTTCGTGAGAGCCGTTGCCAACGGTCTCATGGCGGAACTTTCAGACTCCCTATTCATGATCGACGACCCGGCAGCCAAGCACTCAGCACCGAACCATAATTGTCCGGCCAGATTTTCTTGCATCACATCGTCAGGGAACTTTACTCTGAAGTCTCGATTAGCTCTGCTGTCTGGGATCAGATCGTCCATGATCTGATTGCATATAGTCAGGACCTTGTCCTGGCAATGCCGCAGCTGATTCACCAAAGTGGTGCACCGTTCGGGCTCCTGGCGTCCATCGAACGAATCCAACTCGCAGGCTATCGCATTTAGGGACTCGTCCGCATAAAAGAACTGAGCCAATAGACTCGTGTCGTCTCTCTGGTTCGAAAAGAAAAAGAAGATATTGTAAATTAGATACCTGGTCGAACTAATACCTTGCAAAATCTTATCTTTTTATTCTTTTGTTAAGGAATGCAGTTTGAAAGCCCGCCAAAAGGTAGATGGCGCTCTAAGTCGCTAAAATTCAAACCACTGCTTTCTGTAATTTATAAATACTTATTAATCAACTTAAAGATTCGTTCTATACCGATAGAGAGCAACGCGTTTATCCTCTTTGATAACAATAGAAATATGATTAGAACCATTGTTCGAGCGGACTATCGCCTTTATTAATATCACGTGGGACTAATGAGCGTTTCAAAGCACGAGAAGAGAAATGCGAGTCGATTAAATCAATTTTTCCGTTCCCTTGTCATTACACGCGTGATTACTCGCTATTCAGCGTTCCTTCGATAGCATCGACGAAGAATAGACACCTTGGCAGTAATCAAATTTATAGAACGAGTTGCCCTTTGCTCCGTTTGTCTCTCTCTCTCTCTCTCTCTCTCTCTCATTTTCAGCCAAGATTGAAAGTTTTAAATGCAAACAAAATGTCTTCCGAATGTTTGACGCGCGTTTACGCAGATAGGTTATGTTTCCCCGAGCAAATACAGAAACGAAAAGAGGACAAATCGTTGTGAAAACGCATAGCACGCACGTGTACCAAAGCTATTTCTCTCTCCTCGACAATCGATTACACTTGCATTCCATTTAACGATTGCTCGGGGAAGAAGTAACTCGTTCGATGGACTGACACGCGTAAAATTCACTTTAAATCGAGTTCATGCTAGTAGACAGATTGAATGGTCGTGCTACCACTTTTCCAGGATACAAAAATTCGTCGTTGCAAAATCACCAGCGTTGCGAACGATCAATGGCCAATGAAATCCTCTCGTCGTATGAAATTTTCATGAAAATTAAAAAATGGTTTATTCGCGAAAATTTCGTGATAAAACTGATTCTTTTTTTTTCTCTCCTTCGAAATAACTCGTGTAATTTACTTTTATCCCGGTCGATAACGCGAAAGCGTAAGTTATTGCGAGAAAACGAGTGGCGCGAAGAAGCCCCTTTCGAAATTAAAATGCATGGACATGCTCGTCCTCGTTGCACTCGGACTCACTCGTTTGGATAGAACTCGATATATATTTTCGTGATTGCAATTTAATGTAACACGGGACGTCTCTTTTTAATGCCTTGCTCTTTTCCAAAGTAATCCATAATGTATTATTTTATCGCAGAAAGATTTTCAGTCTCAGTAATGATGAAATATTAAATGTCAAGTTTTCCAAAGTAAAGAAAAATAAACTACAAAATTACGGACGAACTAGGAACTAAAAAAAAGATGATCCAACCGCTTTTTAATTCCCTTCCTTCCTTCCTAATTCGAGTCGCCAACCTGGTATCCCCTCCCAGTAAGGTTTCCAAAGCAATGCCTGGGAACGAGACTTAGAAAGCGTGTCGCCAGTTTCTAGTCTTGTTACTACACTAGGCCAGGCTACGTTGACGCCTTAAACTAACAACCGAGCCGTAGTTTGGCCAAGAAAAATCCACCCTTTTCCTTCCTTTCTTTCTTTCTTTCTTTCTTTGACAGTTATTAGATTGCGAAGCACGAAAAGTTCACGGTGAGTTTGAACGCTCGAGTGGAACGAGCCGTCTTCTTTACTCTTCGTTCAACTAAAAGATGGAAAGTGAAAGAAAAGGGGAAATAAAAAAAAAAAACGTTTTGTTCTTTCGAATTTCACGTTACCGACTTCTCGAAATATTAATGAATTATATGACGACAGTTTCTGATCTAATTTTATATTTTTATCGTTTCCCTTGCTTCGTGCACGGAAAACGGTGACAGAAATACATGTTATCGTACGACACCACTGGAATGATATCATCTATTCGAACGATTCTACTTACATAACCGTATACCACTGGTTTATTGATTGGCTAATTGATCTAATAACGGCTTATGCAAAACGTGCATACAACCGTTATCGAATATTATTCTTCTCTTTGCGATGGGAAGGGTTAACACAAGGGGCAGGATTTTAATAACGAATTATCAACAATGTTTTTTAGGGTTGTGACTCATTCTAATCTTTGCGTGTGATAACAGATCGATGAAACTGATGTCTGGCTAGAGAATTCGCTCGGACGGTGTTAGAGGCGGTACAAAAAGGTGCCAGGAATAAACATGCGTTAAACAAAAGAGCCCTCCTTCCGGGTTAAATGTTATTATCCGGGGCTCTGACGCGTTCGTACACCAATGAAAGCCTATTCAGAACGATGGGGTACCCCGAAGCAAAAATATGCACGAGAGAAAGAGAGAGAAGGATAGAGATAGCATTTTTCAATATTTTATCATTTTTTGACGACAGTTAATCAATTTAAATCATTATTAAAGGAAAAATAGTTTTTAATGAATTAAAAGGACAAAACTTGGAGCACGAATTATTAACGAATTTGTTTTTTTTTCTTTTGGATTTGTCAATCTTCGTTAGTTTTTGTTTGAATAAGCTTGTCAACTGTATTGCTTGCAACTAGACCTAATTTTGTTTTTACGTTTTCAAAAACACCCCGCGTAAATTTAATTGTGTATCAAATTAAATCATAAGGCAAAGGGTTAATACGCTTTTCTCGATCTTTATATAATAATAAGAAAGTAATCGTATGTGTCAGTGAATATCCTCGATACAATGTCGAGCTTCCATCTTTCTTTTGGCATGCCGCCACCCCTGTTTTAGCATGACGTCATCGTTTAGATCGATATTACCGTAAAATTCTTAGGATCGCTCCCTCGTACCCACATAGGTGTCATAAATTTGCACGATCGTGGTTGTTCAAAGGGCGTTCTCCCAACAATCGACAATCGTTATTCATACCAACTTACGTGCGTAGCTTCGATCGATCCTTTGAACGAGCTAATTAAAACGAGACTGATTACGGTATCCGATGAGGAACGTCGATAAAAATTATTTCAATTGTTTGTTTTCCCAACGCTTTACTATTTGTCTTTCTTCTTTTCTCATTATTTATCCATACAAGTAAATGTTGTACTCGTGTTTTTGATTGTAGCTCGGAAAATTATCTGATAAGAAATTTAATTGTATTATCGGATAAGCGCGTGTAACGAGACACTCGCGCGATAACGCGTGATTCCGCTAACGAAACCGAGTCGGCTGGAACGAAAGGATATAAATGACAAACTTACATAAGATATTTCGTTCGCGTATAAAAACAAAAATTGTGAAGAAAATAAAGAAAAATATTGTAGTTACATCCTGTCTCTCGAGATAAAATGGTATTTCTAGGGTTCGAATTAATAATCGATATTAATTACAACGAACTTTTCGTTCACGAACGATATCTCGAAAATTCTACGTCAATGAAAATTATCGGAATTTCTTTTCTCTTCACCTCGCACGTGTGCCTTTTTATTTATCATTCTTCTTTACAATTTATCGCTTATCGAGCAATGAACGAGGTTCGAGTTCAAAAGTGAAACATCTATGTCACGTATGGTATAATCGCATGAATGTATGCATATACATAGAGCACACAACATATGGCATTCTTGATATCGACGATACATAGCCTAGTCCGTCCGTAGTAAACACTATTCCAAATCACGTTGCCGAAGTAATTCACGTGCGTTTATTTATTCAACGGAAACAACGCTCACGTGTATGTACACAAACGCGCGATGAGCTACCATTCGTGATACAATACGGTTAACAAGAGAAACTAGCAAAGGATTGGTCAGTTTTCAACTACTTTAACGCTCTACCATAGTTCTCAATGAAGAGAGTAAATCGATTTTATCGAACGTTTTTTTTTACACTAGAATAACTAGATAAAATGAAAAAAAAAACATTGTAAAAACTTGATCGAATTGACTAAATCTCCAGAGTTAACCTAAATTACTCTACTTTGCACCAACCAATCGGATCAGCTGATAATTTTGGAAATCACATAAACTGAATACTAATTATATTTATGGCGCGAAACGATTACCCGGGTCATCGGAATTTACGACGATATACATATAAATCGAAGCTGGTAATAAGAACGATGACAATGGTAATAATCTTACTCCATTATGCGAGATTATGTACCCTTCCTCGAATCGCGCGTATCTAGGTCACGAGAAATACCAGAATCACCAGCACACCGCTCTCCTCTACTTGTACGTTCTCTCTCTCTCTCTCTCTCTCTCTCTCTCTCTCTCTCTCTCTCTCTCTCTCTCTCTCTCTCTCTTGTAGAATTCTCGCTAGGAATATGCTCGAGCACGCGAGCTAAGTCCACGATCACGATGATGATGATTTTTCAAAATCGTCCGAATATTTCCAACCACAAAAAAAAATGCTACTTGCCAGTGAACGACGACAAGGTTATCGTTCGTATGCTAAAACAATTATTCCCGGGAGAATTGATTCTAAGAAAAAGATAATAAAAGAATTTTCGTTCTTCTTCGAAGGAAGCCGCGTATTAAGAACGATCTCTGGGAAAAATTGGCACGAACTTCGAATACTCGAAGTTTAAAAATCCCAGGAATATATAGGAAGTAATAAAATAAAGGTTGTACGTGTAACTAAACGAGAATAGCGTGACATAGTGGAAGACATTTAACTAAACGCATAGAGGAACATAAGTAATTCCTTCCTGGTGCGTTCTGGAGAATCGGAATTTAAAGCAACGACCACGACGATGATGAAGCGAATGATGATGATGATGATGGCGATGACAATGAAGTCACGAGCGTGTGCTTTGCAATTTTTCGCATAGCTACACGCGAAAGCGAGCGCAATTTTGTTGGAACGCGATGGGATTCGAATACCTTGGAAATGATTCTCTTAACGTCAGTGTGGTAAACAAAAAATTGACGGAAATGTCAAATGTTGGAAACGAAATTTCAGAGAGTGGAAACTTTGAGGATTCGTGTTTTGTCCTCTACATTCCATGTCGAATCTGACTCGACATGACCGATTTTTAAGATAATACGATGTCGGGCGTCCCTCGACGCTCAATTTGTTTTTTACTCGCAGATTTGTCTTCGATTCACGTACCAGTAACTCGAACATATTTTTTTTTCACAATGTAGATAGTGATGTATCACTTATGATATAATGTTGGAAATATGATACTGGAGCGCAAAGTGTTAGATGTAAAAAAAATTCGAATCAACTTCTTAAAATCGAGATAACAAGTCGAAAAGAAAATTCTTTTCCCCTATTTTTAAAATTCTCCGTCGTAAGGGACTCGTCAAAGGACGTCATGTAGAGGATAACAAGAGTAGAAGAAAAATAAAAGAATTAGTTTAGTCGATGCGTGTCAAAGTTGACTCGTCGTAAAACGGCGAGAAGCACGGTCATCGTCGAGTGGAAGAAACGTGACGGGAAGCCACGATTTATCGTTTCTTTTCTCCCCCGCCCCGTTCTTGTTTTTCCAGATTTATTTTCTGGTTGGCAACGGAAAGTCGTGCGGCTGTCAACGTTCCCGATGAAAAAGAGAGAAAATAACAGGAAGCAGAAAAGAATAAGAAGAAAAATGAATTTTTCATTCTATCGTATTTCTAATGGGATTGTTAAGAAGATCGATAAAGAAGAGATCTTTAAACGAAAAACGTATACAACTTATCAGCGTCACGGTCGTCTCTTGTACGTACTATCGGTCGTTCGATTTTTTTTTTTTTTTTTCAAACGAATACACATTGTCAACAACGATGTGTGTTCATAAGAAGAGACACGCTCGTATGTATACGACCTTCGTCGTCACCGGCGCGGCGGGCGTCGAGGGAAACGAAGAAGTTGCTTTATATGTATGTTCCGTACGTCTGAGTATCTATGTATATATATATGTATATACGTACGTACACTCGTGAGCTGCTTCGTAAAAAGAGAAAAGTACAATAAAAAGACGTGGAAGAGAGGTCGAGGAGAGCTTTCTTCCCGATAAAAATCGACATATCGATTCGCGATAATAATTCTCTTGAAACGCATACAAGATACTCTCTACGGTCGAACTTGGAGAAAACTGGAAGTTGTCCCGATCGTACTTATGAATTAGGACGAAGAAGAAAAACAGTCGACTTTGTCGAGTGACTCAGATTGGATAATAATTTTTAGACAAAGAGGTTAGGAAGAAAACAAAAGAAAGAACGGATTTTCAGGATCGTTAAACGTGGGTGGGTTCGATAATAAAATCGTCCCGTTCAAATGAGTCATCCCCAATATCGTTGACCCTTTCCAACCCTCGAAGGAGCACATAGATAAACGTATGTGGATATATACGTAGATATATAGATATATGTATATGCAGCCCTGTCTTTGACGAGTCACCCCTACGCGTCATGCTCGTAAACTACGGTTCATAGTCATCCTTCTCGTAGTCGAATGCTCACCCTAGCGTCAACCCCTCCCCTTCCCTCTTTTTCCTCATTCATATGCTCATAGCCAGTGATCCACTTAGCGTGACGTACTACCCCCCACCCGGTGCTCTTTCTCTCGGTGACTTTTTTTTTAATTGAAGACTACCTCTTTCCCACTACCTTTCGTCTATCGAGCGTGATAATCCTTCGGTCGCGAGTACGTCATCGAGCAATCATTTTTCACGCGACGTATACACTTAATCCGCTACATACATGGTACTTTATTTACACGGTTTTTATAAATAACGAATTCTTGAAAAAAAAAAAAAAAAAAAAAACATGATTTTCAAGATATCTCAATTTTATTTTACGTTGAAATAAATGACTGAATTATACAAATTTGAGCATTTTTCGATTATTATTTACACGGTTTTCTTATGAACCAATTTTTCGTATAAATCGAGGGACAGGTATACTTAGAAAATTGTGCTACTCGTTGACTTATATAAAACTTACGTGTATTAATTCGCAGCAAGTTGATTTTATTCTAAAAAAAAAGGATTACTCATACGTAATCTATTGTTTCTCGTAACCCGTCGTGTCCACGCCTTCTCCGTAAAAGGACGATCGCTTTCTTCTCGGTACGAAACCACAGACCGCGTCTGTTATCGTGAGAATTATCTCTTCCCTTCGAATAAAAGATTTTGATGCATACAAAGTCGTATCATCGTGCCGCGTCGAAGTGTCTCGAATGCGAACGGAAAAATTGTCGGATGCGTATTGTTACTTTTTTTAAAAAATCTCCCGCGCAATTATCGATCGAGAAGCGGCCGAAACAATTTCGCGCACTTTTTCAAATACCTACGTCGCTCCGAATCATCGCTTTTCTCGTCACGCCCGTCTATATACCATTTATTTTGCATTTTACATGCGTGCTTCGAAGTTATACACGGCGGTGAAATAGGAAATCGACGCGTTTAGAGAGCGCGTGACGAAAGAGAAAAGTCATTCGGGCACTTCCGCGATCGTTCGAAACGCGCGCTCGTTCAGAGAATAACCAGGGAGGCTCCTACGTGACGGGTGTCCGTCATTACGTATTAATTACGAAGAAAATACGACTTAATTGTTGGACAATGGACATAAACGTGTTTCGTGTGTGCCGCGAAATCGAGCACCGGCACGAACGACACGAAAACGAGCCACGGAAAAATTTCCATCGCGCGTGTCGACATTATTAGATAAAACTTCTAATGGTATTTGGTTGAAAGATTTAACCTGTTAACTTAGGAAGACGAATTAACTCGTAATGAACGTCTATGTTCGTTAAAAAGAAAAAAAAAAGGTGAAAATAATACATTGACAAATTCTTTGCCGTTTACTTTATTTATTTACTTAAAGATTGTTATCTTTATACATACTTGCGTTTACGGCTCAAAAAACTCCACAGTTAAGAGGTTAAAAAAAAAGAATTCCTACTGACGGTCGTTAAATCGTACGCAAGAAAATATATTCCTAAACGATGAAGGTAAATAAAAGAATCAGACTTCTGGTATTTTCGATCAGCTGATCGTTATGATGTCATATTTAATTTAAGTAGGAAACGAGACGTACTAATAACTGGATATCGAGATGTAATCATCGAGAAACAACGAAGCGGAATGAGTAATGGACAAAACGAACGAGTGCACCAAAACGGGAGAGAAATACGAGGAAAACGAGGAACTAGCTCGAACGGCTGACGTAAAATACCTTTGAAGTTTCGAGGTAAATCGGACCAACAGATTTTCTGCGAGACGAAGGAGGAAAAAGAAGCGTACACGCGACGCTTTCGTGTCTGAAACGAGTTAGGATCTCCCGCCATTATCCGCCGTGTACCTTATGACCGGTCACGTGACGCGGGCACCATGATATTGCAAAATAGTTTTAAAAATAGGCGGGAATTCGAGTCGTATAACGAAAGGATCTTAACGAGTTAACGAGTTAATCGTCTTTGTCTCGTTCTTTCTCGTACTTTCCGAGCTCACCTGACGTTCATCCGTACGGCAACTTATAAATACGTGATCGTAACAATTTGGCACAATGACCGGGCCAGCAACGAAAGAGAATGGTATCTATGCACGATTCTACCGTGCTTAGAAAGTAAGACCGTGACAAAATCGAGAATACGCCATTCGGTATCGTTCCAATAAACGACCAATCTATTCGTCATGGATACACGAGTGGAAACATTATCTACGAACGATCTCATCAACGAAATCTATACAATGGCGTATAAAAAGAAAAGATTACTAGCAGGTATCTCAGTTTTTTTTCTTTTTTTTTTCATTTATATCTCTATTATATTATTCTCATACTGCAAACCAACAATGTTTATCTAACATTGCCATGGGCATATATAAATATATCTATCTATCTATCTATACGTATAAATACATGTGCGCGAGCTTGTATTCGAACGAAACGGAAATGACATAGTCGCGAACTCGCTCCGTTACGATCGTTGCTTCGAATTTCCTATTGAACAACGAAGAAACCGATCGCTGCTTGTTCGTTTCTACGTTTAAAGCGGACTCTTTCACCTGCCGCGTAACCTCGACACGGCCGAAGAGGTATCGAGTGACAAGAGGACACATACGCGGGGCTCACACACGTAAAAAGACGATGGAAAGAGAGACACCTCCTCTTTCTCTTTTATTCCTCGGGTTTCTCTCTTCCACCATATTGTGCAACCTCTCGTCGAAGCGTTTTCATCGAGTTTCTCCGTTCGTCCTTTAAGAAGTCGACCTTAATTCCCCTTTCCTAACCATTCCGAGCTTCCTCCTCCATCAACGAAACCTCGACCGGAGACGCGATCGCACGCACGTTCGTGATAAAGACGGCGTTCATAGGATATGTAAACAAAAACGGGGAATACGCCAGGTTCTCCTCACGTTAGAGCAACGCAATCTCTTTTTCTTTATAGAGCGAGAGAAGTAGGATTTGAGCACGTTTACGAGAAATAGGGACGAAGAACGAGATGTATTCTATTTCTCTATATTTCTTATCGAGTTGGATAGAAAAGGAGGAGGGGGTGGTTTTCGACAACGTGAGAAATTTCGTAAAACAGGTGGCAACGGCACGCAGGTGGTACAGAGGATAAGATATACTTAAGTGCGAAGAGGGAAAGAGAGAAAATACACGCGTTCGATCTGTTTCAAAGGAGATGGTATACGATCGTAGTGCAAGACGCGGACAGACAGATGGATGGCTTGCACCGAGTACGAACGCGATAGAAAGAGAGAGAGAGAGAGAGAGACAGGGAGAGTGGGTGAGATAGAGAACGACGCAAGAAAGAGAGAGAAGGAAATATGAAGGAGCACGATGTATATATGTTTCGACTCACCTTAGGCCTGTAAAACCACTTTCTTATGGACTCCATCGCGCGTAGAGATCGCGATAATGTTTGCCGTTATCACGGGCGAATCGTCGCCGTCGTCGTTGTCCTCTTCTTCTTCTTCGTCGTCCCCGTTGTTGTAGCCTTTGCGTATCCTGATTTCAAGTCGGTCTGCACCGCGCGCATAGCCAAATCTTGCTCTTTTCAGCTGGCCGATGGTGCACGAAGGTCGCTCCGATACTACCACTGTCGATTTTGCCGCTGTTATTAACAGCTACGAGAGGTAGACGCGACGGACAGATACGGAAATTAGAGTAATGCGAGAAACCTTCCTTTCGCGATACTTCGAACGAGCGAACAACCATCGAACGATCTTTCACTCACTCACTCTCTTTCTCTCTCTCTCTCTCTCTCTCTCTCTGTCCTTTCTCGCCTCCTCCTCTTCGCCTTGCGCACGAGAACACTCACATATCCGAAAGCAGTAATCGCACGTCCATGAGACCGATGATGACTGACCGCCGAGACACGAAATGCAACGACGCAACTGACCCCCTACGCATGCGCCGATCGCCACGCCATCTTGACGCGACTCCGCCGATACCTGCGACATCTTGCGACGCTTCGAAGGTGCGGGATATACGAACGTGGCTAATGTTAGAATCGAGAATGATTTATATGTTGTTCGAAGGTTTTTAATATATTTGTAAAAGAAGATCGATATTTTTGTAGTTTGTATTTAGAGTATTGTAAGTTTATTTTCCGCCGACGAAAATAAAATTCGATTTACATTTTTATATATTAGTCTAGATTGGAGCCAGCCATGGTCTCATATAAATGATCACGTAACGCATCCCCCGTTGTGCGAATACTCGAGTAATACAAAGAACGAAAATACTTGTATTTGTGGCAAAGTATTAAATCAAAAGCATGATTTTTATGGCGTTTAAATAAATTTAACTAAAATTTCCTATTTCAATTTTCTATTATTAATGAAACGGAAAACTATTTTCTAATGTCAAAACTTGGAAAAGATGGCGATGAGATTTCCTTTTCATTCTGAAATACAGCTTTGTCGATAGCGGACTGAGGACTACCTGTATATTGCAACCACCTTTTCCTAAAACATGTCAGCGATATATGTATTAGTAAATCTAGCATGCACTGAAATATTATATAGATATTATATGTCAATACATTTCTTCTACTTTCTTTTCTTCGCCCTCCAATTGTCCAACGACGGTTCCTTTATCCGTATTCATACACCAACCTTTTAAACCCAGTTCTTGACCTTTCTTTTGAGTGTGCTACATTAACAAATATAGAAAAAAAAATGATCTCTTATTGGACAGAGCTGAATGAATTAAGCACGATCTATAAATCAACTAATCTAGAATTTCTCAAGTTTTATGTAAAATTTAACTCTGTTCGTTACAGAAATTTTAAAAATGACATTCATCGTACCTTCCTGAAGAAGACACCTTAAAATAAATAAGACTAATTAATATCTTCCTGCTAGTTTGGTAATTCTTTCAATGACATACCCTGAACCGTTCCAAATACTTCAAAGTCCAGCGCGACGAGCTTAGACATTTTGTACACGTTTGTGCTATAGGTTACAAATCGAGAAAGAAACATGAAACCAATACATAAGCTCACAATGCAAAACGTGAGTTTCAAGTCGAAATTTTCAACTTTTACCGGATGATCATCTGTCGTTTTTTTGGTTTTTTGGGCATAAAATATCGATATCACAGATGTTAAGCCTTGAAACAAATTTCTACGTTTAGAAGCGTTGAGTAAAACCACAGACGAGGTATAAGGATAAACCTATCATCTTATGGGACTTCGTGTCCCATGTACTGAAATACCGATCGTGCAAAACAACAGACGTTTACTTACGCCCTCTACCATATGGAGCGATGAATTTGGGAATCATATTCGACCCAATAATCGACGTTGGTAACATCAATAGATCTTTTGCGAGAAAGGACGACAATCTCATCCCTCCTTGAAAATAATCCATACTTTGACACTTAAAATATTAATTTCTCATCATTGCATAACGATATCGAAAAACGGACAACGAGACAGTATTCTGCATGCTTTTTTCTTTCTAAATCATGATTCATACATCAGGATTTTTGTCAAAAATCGATGCATCTCGAATTTGCCCGATCAAATACTCGTTCGAAAAAGAAAAGTCTCTCATTTACGAATATGCAAGTCGCGTTTCGATAGGATGGCTGGTTGGAAAGATACAGCAGTTTTAAGCTTGAAAAAGACCCATACTCCGACACTTAAAATATTAATTTCTCATCATTGCGTAACGATATCGAAAAACGGACAACGGAACATTATTCTGCATGCTTTTATCTTTAAAATGAGCCATTAAACATTGAAATCGGCGATGGTGACCATTTTGCCAAAAATCATGATGCATAGGTCAGGATTTTTGTCAAAAATCGAAGTATCTCGAATTTGCCCGATCAAATACTCGTTCGAAAGAGGAAAGTCTCTAATTTACGAATATGCAAGTCGCGTTTCGATAGGATGACTGGTTAAAAAGTTACAGCAATTTTTCTCTTGAAAACGACCCACACTCCGACACTTAAAAAATTTATTTTTCGACACTCCGCAACGATATCGAAAAACGGACACCGGGACAGTATTCTGCATGCTTTCTTCTTTCTAAATCTTGATTCATACATCAGGATTTTTGTCAAAAATCGATGCATCTCGAATTTGCCCGATCAAATACTCGTTCGAAAAAGAAAAGTCTCTAATTTACGAATATGCAAGTCGCGTTTCGATAGGATGACTGGTTAAAAAGTTACAGCAGTTTAAAGCTTGAAAATGACCCATACTTCGACACTTAAAAGATTAATTTCTCATCATTGCTTAACGATATCGAAAAACGGACAACGGGACAGCAATTTTCTGTATGCGTTCTTCTTGAAAATGGGCTATTAAACATTGAAATCAGCGGTGGTGTCCATTGGTGGCCCGAAAAAAACCAAGGGCTATCATCAGTATTTTTGTTAAAAATCGATCACTATCTGCAATGAAGCTACTAAGCCTAACCTACTAAGCTATAAGCCTTATTCTATTCTGAACCGACAGTGTCACATGCGACACTAAAATGGTAAGGGCTTCGAAGCCCCCAGATCGTGGGACAAAAATTTACATTGCATGTCCAGTCTATCTTATACCTCGTCTTTGATAAAACGAATACAGAATTTTCACTTTTTTCCAGATTATCCAGATAGCGTTGTAATATCTGTTTGAAATTGTAGTTCATGCTTGAGCTGACAGTTGTATCTCGTGGTGAAACAACAGCTGTTAAGGTTGATAATACGGTTAAAGAACACTTATTATTTATCATGAATGTAAGTTATCAGATTTTACATTAATATAAAAATAATTACTAAATAAATCTTGTATATTGATACGTCCTATATTTCAGGAACAAAACATTCCAATAGATATTAATGTTGGTAGATTGTTAGAATGGTTAATTAGCAGAAGACATTGTAAAAAAGATTGGCATTCAAAAATTGCACCTATTAGAGAAAAAATAGCCGATGCCATAAAGGACATGCCAGTTCGAGATGATGTAGCACATCTGTTGTCTACCATTGGTAATAATAAACGTTTAATTTAATTTTTATTATTATCGTTATAACATAATTTTATATATTTTAACATATTCCTTACATTTGCAATTATAGATATTAATTATTTTGACTGCTGTAAATTGATTGAAATTTTGAAAGAAACGGAAGCCGATACCAAAAATCTTTTTGGGAGATATGGATCGCAAAGAATGAAAGATTGGCAAGAAATAATGTCTCTGTATGAAAGAGATAATGTATATCTTGCAGAAACAGCGCAAAGGCTCATGAAGATCGTAAAATACGATATACCCAGTTTGAAGAAACAAATTCAAAAATTAAAACAAATGCAAGATGTAAGTTATTTTTTTATGACACTGCATTGTATGGAATTTTTCTTGCCGAATGTCTTAATATATCACATAACTGTACTTTACAGGAATTGGATAAAGAAGAAGAAAAACTTAAGAAATCTGAGAAAACTGCGCAAACAGAATTTGATGCTCTTTGTAAACAATTGGAAATTCCTGGCAAAAGTATTAGATCTGAATTAGCTGAAACTGCAAAAAATGAATTACCAAAAATTTGTGCAAGGATAGCGGAAAAAACAAAATCTCTTAATGATGTTGTGAATTTTTACGAAGCATATGTACAATTTACAAGTGGAAAAGAATGTGATAAAGATTGCTTAAAATGTTTAAAGCACGTAATTGGTACATCAAAATTTATATGTACATTCACAAGTACATTACACGAATACTTATTCAAATATTATATTTTCTTTTTAGCAAAAGGAAATACTACGGTAAAAGAATTTTTAAAAGAAGATTCTTCACAGTTTACAGCTGACTCAGACTTCAATATTACTGTTGTAGAAGACAGTAATGAAACCCAAGCAGTAGATACATATGACATGAAAATAGAGAGTAGTAGTGAAGAACACGTAGCAGATGCTATCATTAGTGTATATAGAACTACAATTACTACCTTATTAAAAAGTATATTTTCTTATTATACTAAAACAGTTAATCATTTTTTAGGTTGTTGACAATGGAGAATCTAATTTGGATGTAAATTCATCTTTGAACAAAACTGATGATATTTATGTGGAAAAGATTGATTATCAAATTTCTGATGCAGATTTGATATGCTATCAAGATGAAATGTTGGTAGACTTTCCTATGCCAACCATACTAGAAGATCAAACAATGATAGACTTTATGAATGACTTATTTGAAGTAAGATGAATTATTTATTTGCTTCATTTAAGTTCTTAGAAGTGTAGTAAAATATTACATTCAAATACATTAATTTTCTAGATTGAAGCATTTCTGAAAATGCGTTTCTACGAATTTCAACAAAAAGATAAGGACGATTTTATGACCTTTAGTCATATACAAGAAGCACCAGAAATTGTTCAGCTTTCTAATTTACAAAGTGTACAAAACATGTTAGATAAAGTCCAAAATATTATTTTGGACATGTCGGATAAAACATATGAACACTTTTACTCTGTCAGGAATCTTCCCAGGTAATGACTACCTTTTCATTTCTCCTTCATTTGTAAATACAGAATATTTATTACAGCTATGCGGATACATTAACATTGTCTCTACAACAGAAATTAGCTATAGTCGAAAGAATGATAAAATATCAGGATACTGCTAGACAAAAAAAAAAAGAAGCAGAAGAACGTGTTGTTTCATTAGAACCTGTGCTAAATCATGCTATACAAAGAATGAAGGAATTACAAACTGAGGTACTAATGATAAATGTTTTTGTTTACTTTGATAATATTTTCAATGTATACACTCGTGTCAATAGCATCTCAATCTATGGGTATATTTTTACAGGTAGAAAACGATATTTCAAAGAAATATCAAAATAGAGTTGTACATATAAGAGGAAGCTCTATCTTATAGTAATGGTACAATTCTGTTAGTTCGCATATTACTAACACAAAACTGTATTTGATAATTTTGTAATATAGACACATTCGAGAGGTAAATTCTGTTATTAAATGACGTGCAATCTGTAAATATATTATTGAAAATTATACTGCGCTACGAAATATATCTTTGGTATCCGAACACTATTTGCTTATCGAGTATTGACACAACACGTAAAACTACATGATCATAAAAAGATTCTGTACGAGTCTCCAAGGTGATGAAGTACAGACAGCTTTTGTAGTCGGACAAGGATAACGTCGTAAACATTCTGCCAAAGATCTATCGCATTCGCACAAGCGTTGAGCGCACGATCCCGATCCTCCCCATTTACCATGTTCAACGGCTGTAAATTGAAGGAACGCTACTACAAAGTTATTCTAACGTTTTGATCAAGGTATAAAGAAATAATCTACATACCACATACAGGCTTATGACCATGATAACATCTCCAGTAATAGGGTTTAATATACTCCATGAATACCGGACATTCGGTGGCATCGTAACACCAGTCATGCATTTTGCAACACCTAGAAGAGTCCCGCTTGATTAAGAATACGTTACAATAATTACAATTAAAAAATAAAGAGGGTACCGATCGATTCCATCAATGACGTAACCAGATCCTAAGAAGCCACAATAACAACCATATCCTTTATATGCTAAAGGATTGCATCCTGTGGCACACACAACCATATTGTAAAGATGAATGACGCCTCTCTTGAATCTAGTGTGATTCGTAAGTTTTCCTCCACTTTCAATTAAGATGGTGAATTTAAATTAATGTTTATATATAAACAGTAAATTAATATGATTTATTTACTCACAGCGTTTTATCGACTTTCCAAACACTCCCAGTTGCGTTGAGAAACGAAGTTGTACCAAAATAAATGCTTTCATTTTTTTTATCATTCGAAGCTATCGAATCACTAACATTCTCTTCGACAGAATTAGCGATTGGTTCGTTGATATTCGAATTATCGCGATGAACTCTGTGTATCAACTCACCGCTCGTTCTTCTTATCGTATATGGCGTTGCATTACCTGTAAAATAAACTATTATAGGAATCATTATACTCGTCGAGTGAAAAACGACAAACGTAGCAACGTGCATTCTTTACTTCAACGAACAAAAATACATTTCGTGTTCCACTACAATTTACTTTCAGTCTCAAACATTTTACGCTTTCGCGAGGTTCTTTCACGGACCTCAAAAGAATAGCATCGCGTGCGTACTGTATACGAGATTTGTAAAGGTAGACTAAACAATCAGATCTTATTCAAAGTTTGAAGCACATAGCTTATAAATTGCGTGTCGTTTTCGATCACTCCTTTAAATTTTAACACGTACCTCGAGCATCGCAGACGACGATGACAATAATTAATTTAAAAATAAAAGATATACTGCTTCTACGCTTTTTCGCTACCGTCTTTAACGGTGCAGTATCAATTACAAGGAGATACATCAGACACGCTTTTATCAAATACAAGCATAGCAAATTTGACCGATACGAATTATGTCATCTGCTGTTCGCACCAAATTTCTTTAACATTTCACGGTATAGAATTATCATCGACGCAAATACAAATACATGTATTCTGATAACACAGTTCATCCCTTACAAGATCACCAATTATGAAATATTGTATTTGTTACGATCGAAATGAAAGGGATCACACTTATGCACTTTTCACACGACCCCTTCGTAGGAGGCTGTACAATGACAACCTCATTTGAAGTATGTAACACACGATTCTGCACTTCGATTGCGTTGAATTCTCGCACGAATTCACCATTCAACGAAGAATCAACTTTTTGATGCAACAAACAGGTTCATCGGATTTTTCTCTTCTCTTGGCTCTATGCTAGAACAGCTGCTGAGCAAATGGTGATTCAAAAGACGAATCCATCTGTCAAGCGACTTTCTCTCTCCAGCAGCCTTTTTACAGTATAACAACGCGATGTTAACTTTGATCAATTTTATAGGTCTCTATGTATCGGATAAACTTGCTCATCTCCGGCGTTCCGAAGAGGGAACGTCTAGTTGATACTTTGAGAAACCTACTGTTACACTTTCGTCGAGTTCCTTGAAAGAGGAGAAGGAGATCCAACCTCGGTTCTCCCAACTCGTCCGTTCTACTCGTCCGTTCTTTTCATTTTTGCTCTCCTGAAGAGGTCATAGGCGATCTTTTATTTTTTTCTTTCTTTTCCTTCATAATACCCAGGGGTTTGTTCTAGTAACCCAAAAGTTCAGAGGACAATTACGAACGGATGACAAGCTTGTTAAATTAAAGTACTCTCAGTTTTCGCTGTGATCTTTTGCCGGTTACCTTTTCTAAAAAGAAAATTGAAAAATTAGATCTCCGTGTCTACCTTATCTTAATTTGAACCACCTTAAAGTTCTACGGATTATATTGCAAATTACATGACACCGATAAACTTGTTAAACATGAATACCAAGTAAGACGTGTTTCCATCGCGTTTCTTTAAACGGCAAATACTTCCATTACATTTTCTTGAGTCACTCTTATCGAATAAAGAGTAGATGATAATGAAGCACCGTTTCGGGAAACAGGTAACAAATTCCTACCGGTTGACCCGATTTGGTTCGTTAATTTGTAGGATCTATGAATAAAGGATTTCGTGTGAATAAGGTATTGTTAAAGGAAGGAGAAAGAAAAAAAAGGGGACATTAGAATTAGAAGCTGATACGTATACAGATACGTATCACTTATTATCGTGCAACATCCTACACGCGTGAATCTGTCTAAATTGAGTAGTTCACAAATGAAAGTTTACGCAAGTATTAACGGTACACTCCCATGATCAGCAAGCGTAACGCACTTTGCGTTCACTCGCCAATGTGGGTAATTAGAGCAAAGAATAAAATGTATCGCCAAACAATTTAACGAGTGACAGAAGTGATGACACGAGTAGATGATTTTTCTCATACGACGCCTCTTATACGCCTTAAGCGTCATTGTTAGCGTACCATGACATTTTCCGACATCATAATAACTGTGACGAGTAATAGCATCGCGTCACCGAGAATGCAGCGGTAATTGCAATCATAAAAGAGTCGAGGTAAAATGTCGTGCCCAAAATATAAACGTTGTTCTGAAAATAATAATATTCAGGAAAAAATAACGAAATTCTCAGTCCTACGATTTTTTAAAATTGTTACATCTAATTACAGTAATGAAGTTTGGATGTTGTCATTCTCTTCTTTGTAAGTATCATTTCTTTCTGTGTTTTCAAAAATTTCATACGAATCTATGTAAATTCATCGGTAGGTGACGTTTTAAAAATGGCCCATCTGTGTACCCAGGCGCATCGTACCGCAACTTTACAAGGTACAATGAGATTCTAGACGATTTCATAGACAGTCCACTCATGTTTACAACAGTGTAATAAATAAGACAACTTTACAATAAATTTATTAACCTTATCTTACAAATCGTATACTATGGGAAAAAACTAATGTACCGTTGGTTTATTTCTCGAAAAATGAACGTATGTAATCTTTAAGCGGGCAAGATTTCTAACGGGATACGAAAAGCACGAGAGAAACTCAAAGTAAAGAGAGAAAGAATAATAGCTGAAATTAGATCCTTTGTTATTCGACCTAAATTATACTTATTAAGCCGTCTTACTTCTATATTTTTCTATGAAGGAACTTACTAACTGACGTAAAATACATATACTTACTGAATAAGTTTTTAAATCATCGTGCTAATACATGAAACGTAATCTATCTGTTTATAAACGAACTATTATCAATTACAACGTTGTTGTTAGCTATAAGTGCCAAGCCTGATCACTGATTCCATACCACCGTAAAGTATCGTTGCTCCATTACTATCCAACGCAACGACTGGTTTATTCACACTATAGGTTCCCATTACCTGTCCGACACGAAGACAATAAAATAATAAAACATACGAACTGAAAACAAATCAAATAAACAAACCTTCTGTTCTCTTATACTGATTACTTCTACAGCACCCGTACCAGAACCACCAGCGAGTATAAGATCACCGTAAGGATCACCATCAAAATATTGAACGGCATAAAGAAATTCACCCTCCAACGTGGTAGGTCTGTTTCGTGGCTTTATCGTCTCGATGAGTTTACCGCTCATCACGTCCCAAACTTGGAGACTCTCACGAACAACCCAGGAACCAGTTAAAATTTGTGATTCCTGAGAATGTGATAAACATATAAGAATATATATATGCATATATAATATATTTTATATCATTACTCGTATATCAATCGCATCGCCACAAATGTGAGGTCCTTTAATAGTCCTTATAGAACCACCACCATCTCTGGTATCCCAAATCTATAAAAATGTTGTAATGAAAATGTGATATAACATCCAAGATTTTGGCTTGCATTGCTCGTTTAAAATATACCCTAACTGTATCGTCCCATCCACCGGTGATAATCAAATCCGGATAAATATTGTGACACCTCGCAGCGAATATTCTCATCCGATGAAATCTTGTTACTTTGTTGTGTACCAAGTCTGCGTCGGTCTTTTGATACGTTAGAATCAGCTTCAACAAATTTGTGGATCGGTTATTGAAATTTATCGTAGAAATTGGAGTGTTAAAAGAAGATAAAGAAACTATTGTATTGCTTACTCTTGCATTTTCGGAGTCGTAAATCCGAACGGCCGCGTCCTTACCAGCAGAAACTAAATAATTTCCAGTGACATTAACATCTATCGTATTGACTTCATTTCCGGGTTCTAAAATAGCCTTGAACGTTAATTTAATTGAAAAAAAAATGAATAAAGTAAAAAATTAAGATACTTCTTACGAACCGGCAACGAATCTGGTAAGTTCGTTCGTGTTCGTGGTGCATAGAAAAATGTTACCGCATGCGGTAGATGCATAAAATATGTCTTTTTTTATCGGATGAAATCTACAGCACATTACTGGAAACGAAGTTTCCATGCCGCTTCTCAATGTCGCTCTCAGTTGTGCAGTTTCACCGCTCCGAATCTATAAACAATAATAAAACGTAAGAGTTGTTACTTTAGCAACTGCATTTTATATTTTAATATGTATTAAATCAAATATTTTTATAATTCTACCTGAATACCGCCAGTTCCAAAACACGTGACGATGAGCTCGCCATTTTCGGAAAAACGTGCAGTGTAAAGGCCGTTAAAATTTTCAGGAAAACGGACCTAAAAATTAAATTAATTCAGTAGTAAATAACTATTTCGTACATTTGTCTACCAAGAAACCTCGTGAATAATACGACAACGATCTTTCGTCGCCAAAACGCTCAATCTGGCTTTCTGGAGCCAAGTATAACGTCTTTCTATTTCGGCTTGTGATATTCTTCTATCAGTTAGATAGTCCATTCTCGACATCACTGCGGATGCTTCAGTTGTAGTCTTTAATATAAAATTAATAATTAGAACTTCTTTTGAATGTTATTTTAATTTTTCATATAACTAACATTTGCTTGGTCTGCAGCTTCCGCCGACGTATTTGCAGTTATTTGAGCTATTCCAAATTATATGCATTATTCTTTTCCATATAAAAGATACAAACCAAATTCTATTGATCAGAAAATAGAAAATTCACGAACCAGAATTGGTTTGATTTAAACCTTCGTGACGTCGACGTTGACGACGGTTAACCCGATGTTTGCTTCCTGTTTCACTTTCATTAGTGCTCATTTTTTTTTTATCAAAAAACGCAGAAAATAAAGAAATATTACAAGATTTTAGTAAAAAAGAATGGAAGATTTATCGTACTAATTTTTCAAATTCTTATATAACATGAAGTCGCGCTGAATTAGAGTTAATAAGTTAATATCGTTTATAACTAAAGTCGATTATCGATTGTACATCAGCACCATCTAGCAGTGGAATGACTATATATCATCAGCCAACTAATTTCGTATGTAATTTAGTAATAATTCTTACCGTTTCAATAGCGCTGTTGTCTTATTCCATTCGCAAGGAGGTACGCGACCCCCGGACTCTGGGACAAAAATTTACATTGCATGACAGGTCTATCTTATACCTCGCCCGTGATAATACAATTGTATATTTAAATGTATGAATTGAAACCTTTTAAACGTACATTGACTGTCATTTATTAATTTATATTATTTAAGAGTGTATTGAATTACTATTATTATTAGGTTTATTAGAAACATTAATATAGTCCGAAAAGCAAATATTTTGTTAGTATTTTTGTATTACCATATTTTGAAACGATGATTTCAACAGTATTATTTAGTAAGCAAAACAGTTTAGTACAAAGAATATTTGGTTACTGTAACATATGTGCAAAGTCAAAATGTAGTAACCTAAATAATAATAATAGTGTTTGTAATATAACCACATCCTCATTGACATTTGCTTTACCACCTGGCAGTAGCATGTGTGTTTTTGATAGAAATGCTAAACTATTGCAAAGGGAACGTGCTCTAAATGATTCTGATGTTAAACTGTATGATTACATTAAAGATGAAGTAGGATATAGATTAGCAGATAGAATATTTGACATAAAAAGGACTTTTAAAAGGGCACTTAATCTAGGATGTGGCCGTGGTTACGTATCCAAACATATTTTAAAAGAATCAGTAGAAGAATTAATTCTGACAGATATGAGTTCAACTGCATTGAAACAAGCTGAAACTACAAAAGGAGTTAAAGTCGATAGGAAAGTTATAGATGAAGAAGAGCTAGTACTTGAACCAGACAGTTTTGATCTTGTTATAAGTTGTTTAAATCTTCACTGGGTTAATGATCTGCCAGGGTGCTTTAAAAGCATTAACAATTGTCTAAAGCAAGATGGAGTTTTTCTTGCTGCAATATTTGGGGGAGATACGCTTTATGAGTTAAGGTTAATCAACTATCCTTATTCTTTTAAATATTACTGTCACACATCTTGTGTCTTGTTTCCTTTAATTTTGATATCATTACTAGAGGTTCTTTACAATTGGCAGAATTAGAAAGAGATGGAGGAATATCAGCACACATATCACCTTTTACAGAGATTAGAGATATTGGATCATTATTAACAAGAGCTAATTTCACTATGTTAACAATTGACACGGATGAGATAGTAATAGGTTATCCTTCTATGTTTGAACTCATGTGGGATTTAAAAGGTATATATATGAATATGCCTACTTAATAAATGATGCTCCTTAAAATATTTATTTTATGTATGTTACATTATCTCAGGAATGGCAGAAAATAATGCAGCTATCAATCGAAAACTCCATTTAAAGCGTGATACTTTAATGGCAGCTGCTGCTATATATAATGAGTTATATGGAAAAACTAAAGAAGATGGAACTTCATATATACCTAGTACATTTCAAATTATTTATATGTTAGGATGGAAACCACATCCATCTCAACCAAAGCCTCTTAAAAGAGGTTCAGGTCAGATATCTTTAAAAGATTTACATAAATTAGACAAAATTATAAAAGATTCTGGAAAAATAAAAATAGATAAAGACTAATAAATTTGTAAATATGAATTCTGTACACACAACAGCATGTATTTACACCAGTAAGGTATATAAAAACTGTCTAATGTAAAATACAGTTAACAATGCAATTAGAAATGATATATACATATAATTTGTTGAAAATAAAAAAGATAAGGCTTTTGCAACAGACACATTATTTGAATAAGTGCCATCTAAAATATAAATGTTTCCTTTGTTTTCAAGGTTTTGGCCTACACAGGATATTTATTATTTTTTCTCTTCACTTTTGTCCTTGTGTACTACCACTCCTTTTTGTATAAGATCAGGTATTTCTACTGCAAGCCAAGGTCCAAGCTATATTTGAAAAAAATTATTTATTACAAACTGACTTAATATGATGAAAAGATATAATATTAAAATATAAATAAAGCAAGGATACATACACCAAGAGCCATAGCATGGGCAATACCAAATTTTGGTACATTGCGTGCCCATAATGGTTTGAAGTGATCTGTTAAACAGATTTTCCCACCTCTATACATTTTTGCTGTCTTACCATCTAATTCAGGCAGTGCAATCTCAGGTGCTGTTGTGGGATACGTTACAGGTATCTAAGAATTTCATGATTAAATATAAGATAACAGCATACTTAAATTTTAACCATATTAAGAATATTTAATATACAGCAAAAGATACATTACTAACATCAAATTCAACTTCAAATTCATATTTCAAATAATTTTGCATGTACCAGCATTTTCCAAACCACCTGGTACCTTCCTTATTTGATTCTAAACGAAACCAATCATTATTTGATTCCTTGTTGTTTTTAACATACTGTAAACAAAACAAATATTTTTCTTTATTAGATATTATACCTTGTGCACTGGATACTTATATATTATAATAATATTGTTTTAATGCTATAGCAAATATTCTAAAATGATATAAAAAAAATATTAACATATGGAAATACATTAGAAAGTAGTACACATCATTACCGTGATTAAGGCTTGATATTCTTCTTTTAGCCTTTGTACCCATAAACTTTTGTCTCTAGGGCCAGCTTTTGTTTGTAACGAAGGAATACCACTTAATGTTTTATTCGTCAGGTCATCTTCCATTTTAATTAATAATAAAATAAAATATTATTACACGAATTCAAGTAATCGTAATACCATAAAACTACTAGGACTATCGAGCGCCATCTGGTAACAAGTGTTCAAACTCCCCATCTACATTATTGTGCAGAGATTCTAATAATCCATAACCTACAGAACTATTTTAACGAATTTGGAATCACAATTATGATCCGAGAATAATGTAAATAGCCGCAGATTCCTACTTTCTTTGACAGATGATAACAAATATTTGTAGTTTCAATGTTTTGTTACTAGATGACACTAAAACTCTCGATAATCGATCGAGAATATCGAACATCCATAACTATCTCGTAACTTTCGAGTATAGAAATCTATATAATACATACTTTATTCAATATATTATTCTTAGTAGCAAAAATATCAAATAATTTTAGAAGTGTGCGTCTTTTATTTACATAGCAATCCTTACATAATAGAACAGTGGACAATTTGTAATTACTACAAAATAAGAACTTCAATATGTCATTTCAAGAACAGTCATAAATAAGCTAAAAGTAATTTGATTGCGAGATTCGTTTTTTCACGTTATAATACTGTTATTTTTGAAACATAATTGCTTTAGCATATTTTTTAATAGGTATATGACATCTTCGCAGAATATTATTATTTTATTGAAAAAAAACAAGATATGTTGCAATCTAAATTACTGTTTTGGTATATAATAACGAATATCATTTAACAATTTTTACTTTCTTGGGAAATACGTTTTCGGTAGGTTCCACTTCTCCAAATCTGGCTTTTCTCTTCTCTATTCGTGCTTCCAATTCAGCCTGGAGAAACAAACCAAACAAAATGAAGATAGAGAATGTTTGATATTAAATGAATTATATTTACAACTACTATATACAAATTTCTTAATTATTACCTTATCCATTAAAGTAGAAACTGATGTTCCAAATCTTTCTGCTCGTTTCTTTAAAACTTCGTAAGTTGTGTGCTACATAAAAGATATCGGTAATTAATAACATTATATGGCAATAATATACATTTTTTTTTTTTAAGAAAAGTCTTACCACAGGAGTTTTTACAGATGCTGCTGACTTGTTATTTTGATTATTAACACTGAATCTTACTGACCGAGCTTCTTTCTTTGCAGCTTCTGATAGTGGAAGTCCAAACTTTATTGCTCTCATCTCTAATCTCTATTATAGTAATTTGTTATCAGTTCCAATTTTAGTCACATTATTAAGTATTTTAATGAAGATATTGTTTTACATATTTCACAAAGACCTACCTCCTTGGAACCAACTTCTGATAATTTAATGATCTTTTTCTCAGAAGGTATGTTTTCTGAAGATTTTGTGTCATCTTCATGTTTTTCTACTTCATCAATCTTAACATCTTCGATCACAGGCTTGCGATTTAAAACTATTTTTTTTGTATTACCCACATTGCTTTCTACAGATAACTTCCTTTTGCCATTGATCTCCTGTGAGTCAGGCTTACTTGATAATTCTTCTATTTCTTCATCCTGCAAAATTGTTCAATTTAAAGAAGTTTTATGTATTTTTTAGAGAACAATTAATTACTTTCTGCTTATGTTACTTTGTTACTTACACCAAGCACTGCATCTTCATCCAATATTTCTTCTGCAGTTTCATCCAACGATAATGCAGAGTCTAAAGTTGAAAGAATTAAATAGGACTGTAATTATAAAACTATGGAATTGTATACAACACTACGTACCACCGTGTATGGCTAATTGAAGCCTTTCAACTAGTTCATTTTTGTTTCCTGTTGTAGGAAGCCCTCTTTGCTTTAATTCTACCTTCAGATTTGCAACCTTAAAGAGTACGCAATTTTATTTATTAATTCACACTATGACATCGACAATTAATACCTTTCATTGTTGCGTACAACTACTCCATTTATATACTACGGTAACGTTTCGACCAAGATCATAATATTATCTCATAAATATCGATCTTAAGAAAATAAATCATAGTATACAAATTGATAACTGATAAAAAATATATTTGCACGCGATAAAACATTAAATATAATTCAATCTGCACACCTTCATTTTTGAAAGTTCAGTCAATCCCTTTTCATAAGATGAATCAGCCATAGTGCGTGTGTTCCTTTTCAATTCTAATGAAAATTTGAATTATTAACTTGTTAACATTTCATGAAGCACATTTATAAAACTCAGTAATGAATACGACAATATAAAAACACAGCATTACTGTTTTCAAGGGGGAGTACGGTAATCGATCGATCGAAAACTTAACCAAAGCATCTACGAGTAACGCTAAAAGTCGATACGTAAAACAGAAATTAAGTTTTGAAGTTGGCAATCAATATTTCCAAATGTCGTATTTATTTACCGGTTACCGGTGAATTCTGTAATATTAAAGTTCAATTTGTAAAACTATCAAAATTTACATTCTATTTTTCGATTGAAAGCCACCATATGAAATGAGAACAACCAATCACAATTTTGCGTTAGCCTAGGAAATAATCAACGTAATTGGACGTCTAAAAACACTTACAGCTTTACATTTGTTTCTTCTCTTTGATTATACATTGAACAAAAAATTAGAAATACAATTTATGCAATATTTTGATGGTTTTATAAATAATACGTGAAAACTGACATTGCTGTTTCTATCTTTTCTTGTCGCTCGATCATCGTTTTTCCGTAAAATAAAAGTAAAAATGTCAAACATAGCGCCATCTGAGGACACAGAAAAGTTTCAACTATGCTATCCAGCGGAGGGGAATGCAACTAATTTCAATGTGCTAACGAAAACTTTCGAATACTGACTTACGATTGGTTTAATAGTGTATATATATATATACTATGGCTCACGTATTTTCCGCGCATGTGTACATGACATATATAAATATTACATGTATTTCATTCTATCTTCTGTTCTTATTATGTTTATGAAGAATCTCTTTATTTTTCGCAAATTTTGTTGTTATTTGATAAATGTTTGTAATTAGTTGAAACAAAAATGATTCACTTTATTTACATAAATAATAATGTACAAATAATTGATAACTTTTCAGGTAAGGAGAGCAAGCGATTACAGGGTCAAAAGAATCATAAATAGCGAATCCATGGAATCAAGTTATTCGGAGATATATGCTCTTAAGATGTACTTGCAGCTTGAGTTTCTTGCGTTGCTGTAAATAGAAAAAATATTTAAACAATTATAATATAGAAAGTTTTACAATATTCACACCTTTGTAAGAATATTCTAAGGCAGTGGCAATTGTTCTCATATCTCCTTCTATACTACGTGCCCAGTTTTCTACATCACCAATCTCTTTCAAGGCACTTGAAAAAGACTCTACCAAATTCAACCATGATTGTGTCTGCTTAGCAAAGTTAGTTGCACTATGTTGTAGTTGTTTAGCTTCTGCATCAAGTTTTTTCTGATTTAAATATGCTTGGGCTACCCTAGATATAATTTTAATAATTTATAAAACAATGTAAAGGCTATAACAATTACTGGACTAGTGAAACATAACGCTTACCCAACATTCAAGTGGTCTACAAGTGCTTGAGTTAAATTACTAGCAGCTTGTACAGCCTCTTTACGTTTCTGTTCTGCTCAACAATAATATTTATAAATATTTACATTGTGACATCAGACCATTAAATTACATATTGAAGAAAGGTCGCACCTTGCCTTTCCTTTCTCGCAGCTTGCTTGCTTTGATGTTCTTTGACAATTGATGATAACATCTTTGTGTTGTTCTATATAAATCCAAGTTATAAGTAAGTTTATGAATATTTTTTTTTTAAAAGCGTTGATTGTTGAAAGTTAACCTTGTATTTAAAAAATTTGTTTTTATGAAAATCAAGTAAAGATACAGGAAAAAATGTATAAAAGAAACACGTTTATTAATTGTTATTTTTCATTCCCGATTGAAGTAAAAAAAGACAGAATTTTTGCTGCCCATTATCTGTTTCGAACTATTTTTGACAGAACCACAGACGAGGTATAAGATAGACCGGACATGCAATATAAATTGTTGTCCCACGGTCATGGGGCTTCGAAGCCCATTACCATTTTAGGGTCGCATGCGACACTATCGGTTCAGAATAGAATAAGGCAACAGCGTTACCGAAACGGTAGGAATTCTAATTAAACATAGCAATTGTTAATTATTTGACTATACTACCATCGCAATGTATAAGGAGTGTCCCCTAAAATCATTGAAAGTAACGTTGCCTATTTTGTCCACCAGGGTAGCATTCGTGACGCTGATGTCCCGTGTTAGAAGAATAGAAGAGAATTCTTTTTTGTTTCTCCTTCTTCTGTCTATTGGCTACGGATCTATTGGTTATGATATGAAACGGAGAGTATTACAAAATCCGTGTCCTCGTTGGGACATCAGCGTCACGAACGCTACCCTGGTGGACAAAATAGGCAACGTTACTTTCAATGATTTTAGGGAACACTTTTCTAGTGAAAAAGCCTATGTCGACCGTTCTCCTCTCCACACACTGCGTTAGACCATTTGAATAACCGCCAATCAGAACGCGCCAGGTCTATTTCCGGATTTTTGACAGTATCCAACGTGTATAAAAGGAGCGTGAGGTTTTATTCCTTGTGTGCTCGAAGAAATTTATTATAATAGTGACCCTTTGAATTAAAAAATAAAAATTCAGAAGATTATAATATCTTAAAGCTGTTGCTTATTTAACACATATCTATTAAAGTAAGCCTTGTAGTATGTATTTTATATATCATGAATCCTTCTCTTAACCTATTGAGCTGTATTCGGCTTCGTAATTGTATCTGTTTAATAGACATTTTTGTAAATACTAAATCCAAAACTTTTTTATTCCTTGCAGATAATACATAATACAAAAACATGGATACTAAAATGTGGTTAACTATCACTATAGTTTTTAGTATGTCATCCTTCATAACAGCTTTAAAAGAAGGAGATTGTGAAGGCAAGACTTTTATTTATAACGCTTTTATTTTTAAATAATAGGCCGATAATAGTTATTTTAATTTTCTACATCTTCTTTTACAGTATGTGTAGCAACTGTAAATAAATTCTCTGAAAGTTTAACAAGTGATGTTAAATCAAATCCCAAAGAAATAGAAGCAGAATTCAAGAAATTTTGTAAAAATACAAAATCAAAAGAAAACAGATTTGTAAGTATTTTCATTGTATAAATAATCTTAATATAGCGACATAGGTATTTATACAGATGTATTAAAACAATCATTAGAGGGTATCTACCCTCTAACAATTCTTCAAGAGAGCAAAAAACTTAATTACCTAAAACAATCATGTTTGCGTTTTAGTGTTATTATTTAGGTGGATTAGAAGAATCTGCAACAGGCATTTTAGGAGAGCTTAGTAAACCACTGTCATGGGGTATGCCTGCAGACAAAATATGTGAGAAACTAAAGAAAAAGGATGCACAAATATGTGATTTACGATATGGTATATTTATTTTAAACAATATGAATTATTAATCTATTAGAAATTACCTCAATCACATAAACTTCAATTCTCATTCCAGAAAAGCAAATTGATCTTAGAACAGTGGACTTGAAAAAGCTAAAAGTAAGAGATCTGAAGAAAATTTTGAATGACTGGGATGAGTCATGTGAAGGATGTATAGAGAAGACAGACTTTATTAAACGAATTGAGGAACTTAAGCCTAAATATTCAAGCAGCTCTAAGACGGAACTTTGAAGAGTACTTCTGATAAAAATAAATAATTAAGATATCATAACTCAATTGTGCATTACTCTATTTGGCAGGAAAATTAATTGCAGTATTCAAAATATGTATAATTTGAGTACTTATGTACTATTTGCAAACTTTTCTGTTATTAGGAAATATTATTAATTTATATTACTTTTATTATATTTTTTTTAACTTATTTCTTGTCATCGCTAGCTATATTATAAAGCATTTAAAGACAGTTTTACAAGATAAAATATGCAATATGATAAAATGAATTATCTTCTGTTCTGACTAATACTTAGTTAATTTGCTAATTTAGGTATCACAAATTAGTTATTTAACTATGTTCATCTTTCTAACGAGGCTATATGAATATAAATTAAGATCATAACACGGTGCTTCATTTATACTACATTAATAGGTATGATTTGAAATGTAAGTTTGTTCATATTAGACTATGTTATGATGTCTATGCTTTCACTGCCCTTCCTCTAACAGTCTGATGCAAGAAATCACATATGTGTAATGTACATAATTATATTTAGAATTAAAAGCTATGAAACATAGGATGTGCCAAGAAGGAAGCCTAAAGATCTCATAAATTTCGTAAAAGTTACAAAAATAATAACATAATATCACTCTTACAAATTTTTTATGTACAAGGGTGAAGGGCATTGACAAGATGTATGAAAGAAAACAAACAGCACAATATTTCTACATATATGAAAAAATTTCGTGATTCTCATATTTAACTGTTCATTACATTGTACAACATACCCAATAATAGTAAATAATTATATTTGATGGACAACGAAATATTATTTTTGACAAATTTGTATAAATACTTTATTTTTAACATTGGATAATGGGACACATTGCTTTGTGGCAATGTACAAAATTTTTTTTAAATTCAATATATTTTTATATGAACTTATGATCATTTATCGTTCATATTGTGTAACTCACAAATAAATATGTACACGTGCGCGTGTATGTACATACATGTATATATGTTTACTTTAATAATTACATGAATTTAAGCATTCTCGCTACTAGTATGGAAAATATACGACCGTTTATGTGTTTTTGTGTATTTTTGTTTTTTGACTACTACTTTCATTGCAATGTCTTATCTATAATTACTAATTAATGCATTGTGGAGGGTTGCTCCACTTTCCATCAGATTTACAAGTGATCAAACCTGCCTTTTTGCCGTTGGGACAAATATAAGTAAGTTTGTCTTGAAATAAGTAAGACGGACCATAAGCAGTCACACCTGGTGGTACCTTAGGTTTGCCACACGATATTTCTGAAAGTATTACAAGTAAAATCTAAACCCGTTTTTGATAAACACTGAACTAAAAGGACTCAGTTGCTAAATAAAACAATGTTTCTTTGAGCGAGCTTACTTGAACATTTTCCACGCATTTTAGACCATTTTCCATTAGGAAGACATTTTGCAGTTGACTGCCCAAATATTCTATACCCAGGTATACATTCATAATGAACAATATCACTGGCAGCATAATCAGTTTTATTGTGCTTTAATACTGTATTAATTGGTATTGGTGGATTATGACAAACAATACCTAAACCAAACCATAATTTGAAATTTTTATTACAACAAATCAGAATATATTACTTACGTTTACACATAGGTATTGTAGACCATGTGCCATTTGAATAACACGAAAATGTTTTACTGCCTTCAAGAATGTAGCCTTGATGACAACTAAACGTAAAGATATTAGTAACACTTATTGATTCATTCAAAGTGGTAATATTAATAACTGTGGCACATAATACTTCTTCACATGTGTCTTTGGTTGTATCATGTATTTGTATAATATTATTATTGTATTGTAAAAAGTTCAAAAGTTTCCATTGCCCAGATTCGCTACAAACCCATGTAACGTTCAATTTTTCCTCAACATTTAATGTATTTGAATCAGTCATAATATTTTGACATGACATAATAATTTTTTCATTGTAAGTGCTTTCTTCAATGTGAAATTGAATATTTCTATATGAACTATCTACATCTTTATAAGTTCTGTTGATATTCAAAAATTGTGAAATCATATGATTAGAAATAGGGCAATTCTGTGTTTTACAAATTTGATTTTCTGAAACCCAAGTGCCTTCATTATTACATTTTCTACTATTGCTCCCAATTAATGTATGCCCTGGATTGCAAATAATAACAATTTCTGCATTAGGTATAAAAGTTTCTCTTAAATCTTTATTATTAAAGTCTTGTATTAAGTATGATGCTTGTGGAATGTTTGGAATTTCAAAAGTCATATTGTTCTCTGTTTTTAGGTATATCTTCCCCTTCTCTATTGAATTTGGCCAAGGACACTTTATGAGAGTGCAACTTGGCAAGTATCCAATCCATACACCATCATTGGAACATTGAAGGCTATACACCTTAAATGAGTCATTGATACTGTCAAATTTATATCCAGCATCACAAAAATATTCAACTGTGTCACCATAGGAGTAGTTTCTTGCAGAAAGATCATCTATAGAATTTTCTTTGAACTCGGAAGTAAAAGATCCTTCCTTGCCACTTATAATCACTTTCGTGTAACCATGTTCTATCCTATATTAAAATAAGAAAGATAAACTTTCTATTTTATGAAAAAAATTATTTGTAACACTTATGTACAAATTTACTTTTTTGGCGGTGCACATCTATAAGGGATACAAAGTGGGCTATCATGATTCCACATTCCAGTTTCTAAACATGTTAAGTATTTTTCTCCAATCAAACGAAATCCGGCATTACATTTAAATTCAAGCTGTTGTCCTGCCTACAACGAATAATATAGAAACAAAAATTTGCTTCATTTTTTTAATGGTATTCAAGGTAATATATTATACCTGTAAAATAGTGATATCGTCCCTCTCATTTTCTTCTATTATGTATTCTATATCCCCATTTTCTGGTGCCAATAAACTTTTACATGTCACGCCTATCACAACAATAGAGGATGTAAATGTTTACTACCATTTTATTACATTGATTAATTCGTTAACTTCTAACAATAAACTTTACCAATACAAATAGGTGGCAATCCGCTCCATTTTCCGTTTGACTTACAAATTCGACGCACACTTCCACGAAGTTCATAACCGCTGATACAAGAATAATAAATTTCATCTTCAAAAAAATACGACCAACCATTTATATATCCACGTGGAAAATACCCAGGAAAACCGCATCTCACTCCTTAAATTTAAAAAGAAATGTAAAAATGACAATTATATGAGTTTTCAATTTTGTAGAATTTTTGAAAACTTTACTTAGGCATTTAGGTGTATCAGAACCTTCCCATTCACCATGTTTAAGACATTTTCTATTCAACACTTGTTGTTCTTTGCCATCAAATTTAAGCAAATATCCAGTATCACAGAAATAAATTGCTTCTAATAAATCTTCTGTAGTATTCACATTACCCTTAAATGGTGCAACTGGTAAGGAGCAACCATGGCAAAATGGACTCTTTTCAATCTAAAAAGATTATGAAACTCTTTTACGATATTGTACAAGCCCTTATGAGAGAGTCATAATTACCACAATATCCCCATATACATGACCCAACATGTGAGACCAAGTAAAAAGAGTGCCATGATATCTTTCACATGTTCTATATAAGAACATTATGTGATCTTTTGTAAAAACTGTATCCCAGATATCTAATAATGTAATGTTGCCTACAAAAGATTCTGATTCCGAAAAACCACCACCCATTCGATCTTGCTCTTGCCCAATAACAAGAGATCCATTACCTATATGATATATAAGAACCATCTGAATTATGTTTATAAAATATGCATATGTTCAATGCAAATTTACCTGGAATAATTAAACCCTTTGCTAAGTGTGTACCATTATCTTTAAGTATCCCATCAAGAAAAATATTCCAAGACCCATTAGTACTTTCCCAGGTAATGCAAAGAAAATGCCAGTAACCATCATTAACTTTTACATCAGTTACTATCCCTCGTCCATTGATGTATAATACAAATCTATAGAAAGTTTTAATAAGTTATTTTATTTTAGTTTTAATAAGTAACTTTAGAGTAACGCAAAAGCATATTCATGACTTACCCATTATAATCTGTTACTGTAAATGCATTATCCTGATCATTTGTTGCATATGAAAGTACAGTACCATAATTAAAAGTATCCGTGGATTGCAACCATACGGTAATAGTCAACTAAAAGAATTGATGTATAAAACAATAGAACATGTAGATTTGATAATGTTTTCTTTTCTATTTACTCCTTACCTCTGATATTTTTTTTAATGGACCCTTCATCATCACATAATCAGTTGTACTGGATTTCACAAAATTCATGATATAATCAGATGTTAATTCTTAAAGATTTAAATCAATTATAAATAATATTATCTAATTCAATTTTAAGTAAGTCCGCTAAACATATTCTCTGAACTTACCAGATTCACAATTACTTCCTGTCAAGAAAGGAGGGCAGATACAAGTATAGTTAAAAGATAAACTTTTACACTGTCCATTATTCATGCAAGGTGAGCTACTACAGTAATCTATTTTTATTGAGCAATCTTCTCCAGTGTATCCATTGGGACATTCACATCTTGTAAAAATAATTGATATGTGCATCAGATATATTCAAGAAATCAAATATTCTCACGTGACAGTATAAAGTTCAAACCTGTAACTGTTTCTTGTTGCATTATTTTCCATGATATTAACACAAATAGAATTTTCATGACAGGGAAGCCAATCGCAAGCAAACAAATTGCAACGGCGTCCCAAAAAACCAGATGCACAAGAACAATGCCATGTTTGATTAATAATGTTACATGTTGATCCTTGTTCACAAGGCATTAGATCACAATGACTTACAGGAATTTCACAGAAATCACCTAAAGATATTGAAAAAATATTATACATAGAATACATAAAAATCTTTTTTGAATTATTTATATTCTATTACCTTCAAAACCGTCTTTACATATGCATGTATAATCGTTTTCTGTGCTCACACACTTTCCATCATTTTGGCAAGGATTATTAGCACACTCATCAATATATACCTACAAATTAACTTATGTATATTTTTCTTTGTATGTACAGACTATTAAAAATGAATATAAAAATTTTGCTACATCACAATTCTGTCCTGTGTAACCACTTTTGCAAGAGCAGTAATATGGCATCTTTTTATTAGCTTCTTGTACAATACATAATCCTTCATTTAAACAAGGCAAAGATTTACATGGATTTTGAAATATCTCACACTGTATACCTGAAACAAATTGATATTGCTATTATCAATGTTTATAGCTATAAAAAAAAATTAAAGAGCATGTTCCTACCAGCATAGTGATCACGACATTCACAACTGAAATCATCTTCTTTTTCTACACATTGGGCATCATTCAAACAAGGTTTTGTGTAACAAACATCACTTTTAGGAGCCTCAGGATATATACAATCATTCATATTTATAGAAGCGCGATTTTGTGTTGTTGTATTTGCAGGACACGATAAACATGTATTTTGACCATATTTTGGCTGATAAAATCCAAAGGTACAAGACATACAAGGTTCTACAGACATGATTGATCCATGATGATGTTTACGTTTAGAATAATATCCTGGCTGACAAACAGCTGAGAAAAAATAATAATATTAATACAAATTTAATTGACTCAAATGATACAACAATCAGTGTTTTGTATTAGTCTTACGTATACAATCATGTGATGATTTCGTACGCATTCTTTTAGTATAACTACGTTCAGGACATCGTTTACATTTTATAGATCCAGATACATCTTGATACTCGCCGAAAGAACACGGTCTGCACTGTCGTGCGGAAGCATCGTGGAAAGTACCTAAAGGGCATTTTACTGAAAAAATATATAAATTAAGTAATACGATAGCGTAATAGTTATAATGTTAAACAATGTTTTAGGATATAAGCAAAAATATGTTTCTCTCACTGCAATTTTGCTTTCTAGGTATACTGCCAGGTTCACAAAGATCTTGCACTTCTCCAAATATTACATGTAAATTAAGTGCAAGTTTAGCTATCTCATAATTCGTTTTATTGTTCAATAGGTCCAGTTTGCCTGAACGTGTCATCAATTGGATTTTTTCCCTTAATTTTTGCAAGCCTCTCCTTGGATTATCATAATTGTCCTTAATTATCTTTCCTATATTAATAACTAATATAGTTAGCTTTATAAAATTACCGGTACATTAGTAACGCACGCTCTACGTACCAATGAATTTGAATTTGATTTCGATCTTTTCCTTTTTTTGCTTTACTTTCTCTTTCTCATTTATCTCATCTCTTCGGACTCTTACCAAATTAGAATACAAATTTTCGGAAGTAAATATTCCACCTTGACATTCAGGATCAAAACTCACGAGATCACAGTGTACATCATTATTGCAGATATCAATTAGTTTTGATCTTAAGTCTTCGATAATACGATCCGTTAACTACACACGGCAATGAAATAACAATGAATAAATCTAACAAGAAATTTGATAAACAAAAAACTTTTATGTGCTCACTTCCCGAAGATTTGTTGACTTATTACAAAGCGATTTTGTATCGCCTTCGAGAGCGATATTTCCTTCTAGATACACAGTTTTAAGTTCTTCCGATTCTATCAAATGCAAAAAAAGATAGTTACAATAATATCGATTTCTGATATATATTTGAATAGAAGATACTAACCCAAGCAATCAGACATAAAATAATCATTAGAAGTTTCATTTTTCCAGTTACATCTAAATGGCATATCTTCATTCGCAACACCAAGGTATGTTGGTTCTTGCACGAGTTCGTAGCCTTCATTGCAATTGGTTATACATTGCAACGTTTGATTCGCATTATACAAACAATTTATACGTTTTTTTGAAGGTAATGTAAAGTTCTTACAAGCATCTGAAACCACATTTACATATAAACAATAATCTTGACTTTATATAAAACAAAAAGGTCTTACGATTGTGTACCTTCAATAGTGATGTTCAACACACAACTTGCGGTATTTCCATACATATCGGTAGCATTATAAACTATCTTTGTTTTACCAAATGGAAAAATGTTTCCGTTATGTTGATGACTTTGTTCGATTCGTATCGGCATTTTTGAATTATCATAAAATCCTGGCTCGTTCCAAGTAACATTAATTGCTCCAGTTTTATGATCAGAAAGTATTACCGGTGGGTCGACACAATTCTCGACCATCGGTGATTCTTTATCTGCGAGGTTTAAACGTTACATTTAAATTGATTCCTCCCATTATCGCGATCTCACTTTGATTTATCCAACTTACCGATAACTTTGACCTTGAATTTACATCTCGCTTTATTCCCACTGGCATCTTGAGTTACGTAAACAATCGTACGGCTACCAATTTTCATTTTCCACGGCAAAATAACGCGTGGTTTGCTCCATACGACAACAGGCTCGCCATCATTGTCAGTAGCTTCAGGTACCGTCCAGTTAACATACCCGTAATTTTTTCCTGGTAAACTTTCTACGGTGATAGAAGAAGGACAGATAATGACTGGTGGAGTTTGATCTAAAAAACAAACAAATGTTGAATAAGAGTACTTGCAAGAAGAAGTCATCATTATTTCTTAACAATACTCACCTACGCAACGACTAATACTTCGACGTTGCGACCAGACACCTGCACGTCCTCCGCAGGACCTACTTCGTGGTCCTACTAATTTATATCCTTTCTTACACGAGATCGTACAGTTTATCCCAAAAGGTAATTTTTCAGACCCAGTACAGTTCACAGGACTGATCATACCATTTGCTAAAGATTTGAGAGGTTCACATTTAATTGGTTTGCAGGTAGTTTCCAGACCATCCCAACGCGACACAGGCAAACAGTTGCGAATTTTACTTCCTCGCAATTGATAACCAGTATCGCATCTAAATTGACAACGCGTATCAATAGGATACGAAGTGGAACCCTCCTTCATACGATCCTGATAAACATCGTCGTGCTGACAACGAATACGGCCATGTAACGGTGCTCGCAGGGCTGGGCAAGTCTTTACTGTTAAATACTCTTTCTTTAGCGTTAATTTGATACCCTTTTACTTAGCTAGATAAAAAATCGTTTGTTTTCGTAATGGGTAAGGAACTTACGTGAACACTGTGCTTCGTTACCAGACCAAATTCCATCCTTTCCACAAAGTCGTATACTATCACCAGTTAACTGAAATCCGATTCTACATCTTATTCCACAAGCAGCGTTCACCACGTTGCTACAGGCGTTCGCCTTCACCAGATATCCATTCTCGGGTACTTTTAATTTCGGGCACGTTATAACTAGAAAAAAGACAATAGTTAGATAGAAAGTGAAAAGTGAAAAGTGTACTCTCATTTGTTTTCAAGATCGCAATTAAATTATGGCTTAATGAAATAGCCCACGATCAACGCTGGATCAACGATGGATCCACGATGTAACAAACCACGCGACTTTGTTGCTGCGGCTCAAAATTTAACCGAAGAAATAAAAAAAACGAGAGCGATGCAAATGATGTGGTTTCAAACATATGGTCCTTTGCTAGACGAATACGAGTACTTAAACAATCTCGATGAAGATCAGCGTATATGTCTCAAGCTGAAGCTATTCTAACAACGTTCCTTTCTTTGCAGAAACGCGAAGAAAGAGATGACGAAGCTGTGCGAGAAGAAACACGCTGCAATCTCCGACGATTCGCCGGGCAAAGATAAGAGATCATGCTTACCCACACCAGCGACGAACAATCGCGAAGTATGATAATATGAAATCAATTCGACAATTTATTTACACGCCTCATTATATCTTTCCAGTATGGTTGGCTTGCAACGAAGCCAGAATTTCGATTAGAAAAATATGGATCTTACATGATCGATCGAACCGATCCTCTGAAGAGAGAAACTCTCTTAAAAGGGGACATACCGTTACTTGCGACTGGAAAAGGCTTGATTCGTTAACTATCCTTGTAGAAGTGTACAAAATTCTTGTTAAAACGAAATCAGTATATACGAACTAGTCTAGCAATTACCTTCACATTTCCTTCCATCCGTGGTGAATCCAAAAGCACAAATACAATCTTCCATAGTGGTAGCAGGTACTTTAAGAGTGATATGATTAACATCTGGACAGGGTATACAGACAGACGTTGAATCACCAGAAGCATAGCCAGAAGCATATGTCCCGTTCGGACATGCTGTAAGCGGTTTAATTATTAAGAGGGATTACTGATAAAAAGAAGAAACAAAGAAGAAAGAGGGCTATACACTCACGTTGACAAGAACCTCTTAAGCCAGAGCCAAAAAATCCTGTCGGACATATACAAGCATAATGACCGGTCGTTACACCGCACGAACAAATCGCTATATCATCGCAACAATTGTTTCCTTTAGCTTTTATATTGTTTCCTTCGAGTGGCCTACATAAGATGTCGCAGTCACTGCTAATTTCTACAGGCACATACTTCCCTGTCTTCAAATCTAAAAATTGATTAGTACATTCGACGATAGATCGTATCTCTTCGTTAAAAATTTGAATTTCTCACCATGGTGTAAAGCACGACGGGCCAAAGCTTCAAATTCAGCAAAACTGTCGAGAAAGTAACTGTACGTGTATCCAGGACAACTAGCGATGTCGTGAAGTTCCTTGACATTGCCTGTGCGTATACCAAATGTGAATATAATCACACCTGTGTTCTTCAAAAGATCAGCGACTGGACGTGGATCTCCACCATTGCTGAAGCCATCCGTTATGAGAAATACTACCTTTTTCGCCATTTTGCGACCCTTCTCGAGAATTGCCTGTTGAAGTAATCTTATTGTATTTCTTATCTTGAAATAATTACTTTTCAATTGAGAAATATAGCTCCAGAGTACTAACAAGAGCTTCGAGAAGTGCACCACGCGTGTACGTTCCACCACCGGTATAGCTGATGTCATTCAGTTGCCTGTTAAGCAAATGACACTTATGATTACCCCTTCCGAGTTTTGATATTTGATCAACGTTACGATTGATATTTCTTCTTCCTCCAAACGTCACTATCGCAACCCTGGTCGTCAAAGGTTCTACCGTAAATTCAGATAAAAGTTTCTTCACAAAATTGAGTTCGCTACGAAAGTTGTGTAGTCCAATTGAGCCAGACGCATCCACGAGGAATACGAGTTCTACCTGGCAAAAGTGAGACAGCAGATTTTATTTTTTGACAGAAGAAGAAATAGGAATATATTTGTTGGTCTTACCTCGTCGGTCTCGCTTCTCAGACGGTCGATATGAATTTTTAAAAGTTGTGATAACAAATCCGCCTTTCGTCTGAGTACTTTGTTAGTAGTTTCGACATACTGATATAGGTATCGATCTTTATGGCTCTCTTCTTTGCTATGACTCCAAGTTGTTAAGTCGATTTCATCGGCCAAACGAGTTTTAAAAGAATCGCTTGACTGAAACTCGCTTACATTGTAGCACTTTGCAAATAGAAAAAAAGCTCCTTCTATTAATATAAGTATTCTCCAATTTGACATTAACATCTTCGTTATACATATACTGAATGTCTGTTTATGGTGATAAAGTTAAACGAAATTTAGTCTGCAATAAGACAAGAAACAAATATAAATTGAAATATATTGAAGAAACGCACAAATACACAGTTCACTGTGAAAAATACGGAAAACGAACTGTCTAACGCAAGTGTGCTGGCTGATCCTATGCAAGCATGCTGACTGACTAACGTAGAATAATCTCAGAGTTTAGAAAACACGAGAACAACGGAGCCTCTGTTCTACACGTAATATAAAAAGCGCCTCTGTCTACACTCGATGTCTGGACATCTTGACGCTTCTCGTTTGCTGAAAAATAATTCTGATATATCGAGCGTATACTAGCAGGAGACACGAATTGAATCACACCCTTGAAAACTTGATAGAAAAAAAAATAAGCATTGCAATTTTTTAAACTTGACGTCCGTTAAAGATTGCTTTTTCTAATTTCAATTTTTAGCTAATAAGATAGCATATATGATTGTTAAGTTAATTAATAAAATACTTATGCATTAGTAGGATTAAGGAATCTGGATGGAGGCAGTAATCTTAACTGCTTTCTCTACAGCATACGCACACGTACGAAGACTGAAATAGAAAGAGAGCACTTGCTTACTTTCTGATTTTTATTCATAAACAAAACATATAAAGACAGACTTCCTGTAAAAGGAAGACAGTAATAACGTTTATACTGGATAATTTACAGGATGGTAAATGATGGAGTAATATTAAATAAATATTTTATAATTTAGGTCATTCTTACATTAATTATTAATTCATGGAAGAAAAAATTTACTCTGGCTCACTTAAATCATCAGAATCCAAATTGTTACTGCTAGAAGTACTGATACTTGGAATGTCCCTTTCTGAATTAGATTCTGGATCAGATTCTGGACCAGAGTCTGAATCTGAGTCTGAATCGGAGTCTGAATCAGAGTCTGTATCACTACTGTCGTTAGAAGATGAACTTTCAAATGATCTAAAGAAAGATTATAAAATTATAAATTACATTTTTTTATTATAATAAAATTAATTTATTTTATCATTCTCTTATTATATTTAGTTACCTGTCACTTTGAGTTACAGGAATGGATAAATTCTGTATATGTCCCACTATATCATGAACTGCATTTTCTATAACTAAACTTTCTTTTTGGACAGAATATACTGCTGCTTCCAGTTCCAACAATTCCAACTTTATGTCCCCCTTATCAGGATGTATCTTCAACAATGATATTTTCATTAATTCAAGTAATTTTTATACAATATGTCTACAATATTATATTAAAAATGTTATGATGAACTTACATCTTCTAGAATAGGACAAAGTGACTCTATTAAAGAATCAGAAATATGTTGCAACCAAATTAAGTAATCTTTTATATACAACTGGTTCAACAAGTAACGTGGTTCATAAGAGTTGTTAAATAGATTATGTATTTCACAAAATCGTTTTATAATATACTTCTTCCCTGTTTATAAAAAAATACTGTTAAATAATTAAAATATTGTTTTAATTATGATTTACTTGATTAACAAACCTAGCTTCATGACTTGCTTAACGTCTTCAAAAACTTTCATAGATAAGTCCCAATTCCTTAAAATAGGATAACAGAGTGATCTCCTTATGCATGAGTTTACAACTTCATTCATATTAGAAAAACTCTACAATTGTGTAAGAGGGTTATAAATATAAATAATTAATATGCAATGTTTTAGTATGAATAATTAAAAATAAGAAAACATACTTGGAACCAACATAAAGTAGAACTTAGTTTATTTATTGTCCATCCACTTTCCACAGTATTGTCACCCAATGTTGTTCTGTGATTATAACAGCTAGCATATAAAATATCAACTAAACTGCAAAGTAGTAATTGACTTTCTTCATCATTTAATAAATGCTCTTTATTTGGCAATTCCTTCAATAAGTCCACTTCATCTTTATCAAATGTAATATCTTCTTTTTCTAAAGTATACCATTCTGCTTTATAAGAGATATATGGCTCGATACATGTTGGTTCTACAAAGTCAGCCATATAATGTTCTTCGTCAAAGTCCTCAAATTCCTTTATCTCACGAAGAAACTTTCTTTCCTTTTCAGGCATTTTGTCAGGCATAGGTAAATCTATAATTTCCTTTATCCATGCTGGCTAAAGTTTAATCATTGATATACACATAAAATTACTCATGTTACAAACATGTTTTTTCTTGTAAAATATTTTTTGTAAATTATGCACATATACCTCAAAAGCCATTAATGCACCAGAAATTTTATTTGCAAATCCATATTTTGGAGAATTTATGGATAGGCTTATATTCTCCGATTGTACTGTTTGAGAAATAAACCATTCATTTGATTGTTCTGTATCATCTTGTTGGTCATTGTCTTCATTCGAACTCTTGTCTATTTTCTCTGAGTTTGCAGGATTACCTGTGACATAGAAAAGTAAAAGAAATCGCTTATTTCTTCTTATTATATGTAGCTACTTTTCTATAAGTTGACTTTGTTTATTAGCATACCAATCACTTCAATATTAGGAACAATTGTAGTTTTCTTCTTTGGAGGTGACAATAATGAAGTTATCATATCTAAATTAGGAAAAAATTCACCTTTGTTTACTTTAGAAAATTTTAAAGTAAAATCACCCTTTTCGCAATCATAAGATCCAGAGGATGCATCATTCTCTTGTATCTCTCCTGGTAGTTTTAATCTGTAAATAATATAAAACATTGAGAAAAAGAATGAATGTTACCCTAATAAATAGATATCATAAAATTCGCATCGTACCTAAGGTAATAAGGAGTAGCATAAAATCTAAAATCATTCTCCTCAACGTAAATCTCTACATCTTTAATATTAGCGTACGGTGCATGAATAATAATCGTAATTTCTGAATCGGTTTGTGTTATTTCAAATCGTGGAGTCAACATTTTTTATTATTTTGCTATATAACTTCTTTATAAGAGTAATTCAATGATAGAAACAAATCATGATACAAAGTAGATACAATGGGGACATCCGAGGAATGTTGACATCCGTTTACGCATGCGCATTGTGGAAAATAATCAACTGGAGGGCAGCACTAACGAACGCAAAGCTGCCAACCGTGTTTATTGCTTCTGTTCGTATAGTAACTAGCCTGCCGAGTTCTAGATCCCAGAGTACAAGTGTAGTCCCCGAGTAGGACTGCAATACCCGCTAGCCCCTTAAACCTGTTGACCCGTTAGCCTTCTAAGCCCGCGATCCGGCTAATTGGAAGGGGCACATAAGATACATATATGTTTAAAAAGCCATTTGTTTAATAAATAGTGAGATAGAAGTTACGCTTTTGTTCGTATCGTCGCTATGTCCAATCGTTTCATATTAATTTGTCTCGTATTAAAAAAGTTGTATAACTTGGAAATTACTGAAACGATTTTGACCAAACTTTGCTAAAAACCTTCCCAGAAATATATACTTTACAACAGAACGTACCATAGAAAAATCGGATCACTCGTTGATGAGCTACGAAGCCACAGAAATGTTAGTCTCGCATAATTGATAATTACGACGAAAGGTTAAAACTTTATATCTTGGTATATGTATATTTTGTTCGAATAAATTTCTCTTGAAAAAAATCGTCCTTCGCTCGACATTAACTAACAATAAGTAAAAGTAATCGGAAAAGAAAAAGTGAGAAACAAGATAGGTACATACGTTGTCCTTCAACTGCTTGAAGGTCAATTAACAATAACATATCAATAACAAATTAGGATAGATTGTTTTTAGACTATTACAATTAACCATTACTTAAAATTATAAAACATTGCAATTTCTTACAAATAACTTTCCTCTAAATCAATTATAAATTAATGATAGAGAGAAGTCCATTGTCCGAACGAGATCATGTTCAACAAAAGATAATATTGGGGCCCTGAAAAGGGCCGGTGGAAATATATGTTTATACGGATGAATTTAAATTTGTAATGTAATATGGGTCACTTAAATTATTAAACTTAACACAATAATTTTGTAATGTCTTATTTTGAACTGGTATACTTTGTAACTGCCTTTGTGCCTTCGCTAACGGCGTGCTTAGCAAGCTCACCGGGGAGTAACAATCTCACTGCCGTTTGAATTTCACGAGAAGTGATCGTCGAACGTTTGTTATAATGCGATAGTCTTGCTGCTTCATTCGCAATCCGTTCAAAAATATCGTTAACGAAGCTATTCATAATGCTCATAGCTTTACTGGATATACCCGTGTCAGGATGCACTTGCTTCATAACTTTATAAATATAAAGTCCGTAACTTTCTCTCCTTCTCTTCTTTTTCTTGCTCTTATCGGACTTGCTGATATTCTTCTGTGCTTTGCCCATTTTCTGCATAGCTTTTCCAACAACTTTGGGAGGCATGATGATTTTTTCTAGTTCACGAATCTAACGATGTATCTCACACGCAAGTCGTCTGCAAACTGTGCGTTACTATCTTTCAAACGCCGTAGATATACCGTTATGAGTCTCCTGGAATACACCAATCACGAGCTAGGTTATAAGCTTGGGTCACGTGTCGTTAAATTCGAGCAATACTTTTGCTTTTTTTTGATTTTATAAACAATTAATTCGTCAAAATCGTTTAATCTTCTAACTAAATGTTATTTATTCCAGATATCGTTTGATAAGCGACTTGTAAATTCAAAATCGTTTTAAAATAAGCCGTACTCAAAGGTCGAAATATACATTCACATACAAAAAATATTCTTTCTTAACCGTTGTCCTTTTGTCCGTTACAGGTAGTAATCACGAGAAGAATCTCCCCTACTGCTTGAAAAATTCTAATCGGAGAAGCAAAATTTCGAAACTCAAGTATACGAAGGTTATAATAAATTGGTGGTAAATAAAATAACGCGATTTTGTTAATCGTCAAATATTTTCTAAACAACTAAATTCGAACTTTTGATATAGTCGAGGTCAGAGTTATTTACATTGCTCGTTTATAATCGTTTTGATTTTTTTAATTTCAGAGTCGTTTATCGAAGGAAATGTTCATCGAATATTTCCCCATTGTACATTCGCCAAATGGGAAGATAAGAGAATACATGTTACCGGAAAATATGCACGTTATCACGACTCCGGACTTTTATTACAACAGATATGGAATAAAGCAATCAATATTACGACATAATTCTAAAGATGTTCTTTCATGTAAAAAAAAATATGTATTTTTGTTTTAATTATTGTTTCTTATCAGCCATTCTTTGTATATAAAAGTCTACTTGACAGAACTTTAACTATAAACCAAAGATTGTAGACTATGGGCCTAGATAAATTTTTAATAAAATCGCACTTCGTCATCGCACATTTTTTGTAAATGACGAAACTTAAAAATTTTTCTCATATTGTCCTCTCTCTCTATTTTCGTTCAGTTTCAACCAGTGTGTGGATCATGGAGAGGAGAACGATCGCAATGTATAAGAAGTGTCCCCGAAAATCATTGAAAGTAACGGTGCCTATTTTGTCCACCAGGATAGCGTTCGTGATGCTAATGTCCCCCGTGTTAGAAGGAGAGAAAAGAATTCTTCTTTGTTTCTCCTCTTTCTATCTATCGGCCACGGAGCTATTGGTTATGACATGAAACGGAGAGTATTACAAAATCCGTGTCTTCGTTGGGACATCAGCGTCATGAACGCTACCCTGGTGGACAAAATATGCAACGTTACTTTCAACGTTTTTCGGGGACACTTTTCTAGTGAAAAAGTCTATGTCGATCGTTCTCCTCTCCGTGTTCCATACCCTGATGGAGACCATGGAGACGATGGAGACTGTCTTGGGCCATGAAATTATATCTTATTCTCAAAATGCGATGAAACAACACACATTTAATAAAACGTTTCAGGGGTCTCCATTTCTAGTAGTGTCACCGAGCGGGAGCAAATTCCTCGGATGTCCTCATTGAAGCAAACACGAGATTAACAATTCAAATAAATGTAAAGCAAAATAAACTCATTTACGCACACTTGCAATGACACTTAAATTAATATTGGTCTCTATGTTTACCAATAAATAGAATTGTAACCAATAATAACTTTTATTCAACGACTTAGAAATGCATGGACAAATATGATGTGATCGACAACCAATAATATTCGAGATTTCAAATTTACCAATCATATACGACCTTCTTTTCGTCTGGCAATATGATTAGTAGATTCCTGCGCATTCGCGTATATAAAAATTGATACCATGATCATGACCTTATGGCAGTCTTTGCATGTACGAAGACTGACGGAGACAAGGTTTGGAGGAGACCAGGAAAAAATTGGATTTAAAAATTTTGTAGTTCGCTTTTAGGCGAGACTGCAATAAAATATAAAATGGCCAACTTAACCACGAAACTGACTGCGTTAACAAAAAGTATGTAATTCTAATGTTAAACTATGTTAGAAAAAAAGATTTACCCTGTGTGCATCCATTTACATGTCCAATTTATAACTCAACCATTAATTATTATGTAACTTCTATTTATTGGCGAATATCTTAAATATTATATTGATATGTATTTTTTTATTGTAATATTCTTACAATTTCATGTAATTTTATCTAATTATGGCAAATAATATTAAATCAATTATATAAAAGTACAGTAAGACAGGGGTTATGTCATATGTTCTTAAACGTTAGAAAGATTATGATAATTACTTTGGAAAAATTAAATTGAATTATGCATTAAATTTTGTATATTATTTTCTTTTTGTAGAACTTTTACAAGAAGCAAAACCTAAGTTACAAGTTTTTCAAGCTTATGCCAAAGTCGAATTAGTACCACCGAAACCATCAGAATTGCCTGCAGTGAAAAAAGGCATTGCAGATATCATTAATGCCGCTAAAACTGGTCGTTATAAAGAATTGACTGTACGTGATGCCTGGCTCAATACCTTAGTTGCGATAGAAGTGTATTGTTGGTTTTTCATAGGTGAATGTATTGGAAAGAGACATATTGTTGGATATAACGTGTAAGCTATAACTAATTTACTTACACTTAGATAATGTATAGATGATAAACCACATCATAAATATATGATAATATAAGATATAATCATAATGATGCATTTCATTTATTAAATTTGCTGTAAAGTGTATTTTCTTTTATTATTATACAATATTTGTTGCAATACTTACACTGTTTTAGTAACATACAATCTCTTACAAAAACTAAATGATTTTTGTAATGAATAGTATCAAACAAATATGTGTTGTTTTGCATATTGCCATATACATATTGCTCCAGTAACATGAACATTTAATGAACGTGTGAAGCCCACTTGAGGTATTTCCACACAAACATCAAAAAGAGGTATTACATTAGCTGGTATACCATTTTTTTCATTTCTGTAAAAATGATCTTGGTAAAATAGATTTCTCTGTCTTAATTGTATTAATCCTTACCCTAAAACAAGTATTGTCTTCTTTTCAAATTTCATATTCAAAATATTTGTACTATTAGCAGTTTGTTCAGCTCCCATTAGATTCCATCCCATATTTTTTTGTTTTAATAAATATTCACACAAATGATGAGGTTTTACCTATTATTTTCCATAACAATTAATTTCATTAGGCAGTCAATATTTGCACAAGTATTTTCACACAAATACCTCTGTAATATTTATCCATTTATCTGAAGATACACTAAGATTTTGAAATTCCCGATCTTTTGTGTATTGCAAATTTCCAATGATTAATTCCTTAACACCAAATATTTCACATGTTCTTGCAAGACCTCCTAGATTTGCAGGACGGTCAATGAGAGATGCAACAATTATAATTCCTTCATCCATAATATTATTATGAAATTGAGAAGATTGTAGCGATGTTACAATATCTTTTTTAGTACAAATAACAGATTTAGTGGGAATAATCTTTTTTTGTATATCAGCTAGGCCATCATCATCTACTTCATTGCAACTTGATGGTTCCCTGTTACCTGCAACATTACATTCATACTTATTTTATAAGTTTTTCCTTCTATAATGTTTATCAAATACCATACATTTAGCGAACTTACTTAGACTAGATTTTACCAAATGCATATACATTTTAGATTTAGATAATTGTTCACTTAGATTGTATAATCGTAAAGGATGATTAGCATTGTTTTTAAAATTTAAAGTTTGGAATAAATTAGGTGCAATCCATTCATCTGCATCCATAGTAGATAATCGTGGCATTTCAAAACATATTGTCTAAGAATATTATGAATAATTACATACAACAAATTTAATTACAACTAAATAACAATATTATTAGAATGTATACAGCTTCACTCCCCAATTTACTTGATTACCTGCAGACTATAATCATCTAGTGGATGAAAAGCAGAGAAATAAAAATCATCCTGCACTTTTATGGAATTTTTCATTAGACTTCCTTGTTGTAAACTTTTCAGTGTTGCATCATATAATCTTGCATATTCCGATACAATTCCATGCAAATGAGAGCTTTTCACAAACTCATATAATTTTACCATAATCACCTATTTCAATATAACAAACAAAGACTAATCATAATTTCATATGCTTACATATATAAATCTAATCTGTCTGACTTACCTGACCATAAAGTCTCATATTGTAATTTTGGCCTAAACAACAACATGCGATATATGGCATTGCCTGTGTAAGGAAATTATATTGAGCGGTACCAGAAAGAAGTAAGGGTACATGGTACATTACACTTACAACTGAACTTACACATCCTGAACGTTTTAGGAGACTCTGCAGATAAATTGTGAAATATTGAACAGTAACAAATTTGACATGTATTTTCTGACATTACAGTACCTCTTCAAAAAAATCCCAAAATTTATTGTGTAAATGTTCATATTTTATGAAAATTCTGATTAACAACCACTCTTGCATCAAACGCACACTATGTTGATTGCTTTCTACTAAGATTAAATTACATACTACTTCTTGAATTAATATAAGACTTTCCTGTAAATAATATTTTCTTACATTAAATTGACCTGTATTGGTTTATTAAAATCATAAAATTTCTAGTCTTGTAAAAAATAATTTTGTATAATTTTATAAATATGGGCTTATCTTTTTGTTATTACCATATCAAGTACTGGTTCTAATACCAATAATATTTGCATAAGTCTATGTTTCACTTTGTGCAAATGAGAATCTTTAAAATATCTTTTATTTTTATTTTTTTCTAATTCTGCAAGTACTAAATGCAAAAATATTGATGCATACTCAGGTTTTGCAGTAACTATCTTATGAAGTAATATTAGAGCTTGTGCCCTCACAGTTGCATCAATATTATGGTCACTGTTAAAAAGAAAGATGTATACAATGTATAGTCATACCATAATGTATAGAAACATGCAATAACACCTTAATATATAAACATTATTACATAACTTACATTATTGACAAATGTGTACATGATTCTTTCAAATTTTCCTCAATATATAAGTATGATTGATTTTCAATTTTTTTATCGCGTCTCATGACATAGCCATGAAGAAGGCATGCTAATAATGATGTCTCAAAATGCATTAAATCATTTATATCTAATAATTCCAATTGTGTTAATAATATTCTCTTTAGGTTTGGTATGTTTTCACTTTCTTGTATCAATTGAGTTAAAAACTAAAATGAAATGTAACTATTAGAATATAAACATCAAAATGAATGTTTTGATGCATATCATCTTACTGGATTTATAAAGTTTTGAGTATCTGCTGAATTCAGAAACTTTGAATTCACTATAACTGCAACAAGACTTTGAACTGCCATTGAGAAAATATTATCTTTTTTATGCAAAAATGTAATTTTCCAACATAGCTGAACTGCTGATTTAAAATTGTTTATATCTTGCGAATTTTTTATTCCATTTTTTTGAATAATCATTTCCAGTACCACTGCTACTTTTGGAATAATTTCTCTACCTTCCAGTTCAAGCAAATTTAATATTACTTGATACCAATCTACTTGCCACAATTCTATTGGTAATTCTTGAAAATAATTGTGCATTAATTTTGCTGTGAGAATATAGCAATGTGACATAAGTTTCCCTTTTACATTTTCTGCATTATAACTTTCATTGTCAGGTACTTGAAATCTCTGCATATTTATTATGCAAAATTCATACATTTCTTTGGAACATGATACAAGGTTCATACTTTGACAGAGATTTAAAATATGTAAGGCAGATAAATATTGGGCACCTTGTATGGAACTTAGGTTTTCAAGTAAGCATATACTCTGCTTTTGCAAATCTTCTGCATATTTACATAGTTTCTTTTTTGGTAATAATAAGTTCCCATTGTCAAAAAATGTTGTAATAACATTTAAAAATTTATTCAAATCATCATAACATAATGTAATTGTTGCTTTTCTTAAATTTTTTGTAATAACTTTCAAAGCAACATCGCCATATGAAGTCAATATCTCAATTATACTATTACAATTGCCCGTTATGCTGAACTGTAGTAGATATGATATTAATTTTAGTACATTGATATTTGAATGAATATCAGAATATGGTCTCAGGTCAGATCCTATTAATGAACTTAACCAAGTATTCATTGCTTTTGCAGCAGGACATGATTTACAATGGAATATTAAATTTGCATCATATAAAAGAAAAAACATTAGAGAAAATGTTCTAATACTAATTTCAAGTTTTTGGTCTTCTAGGAGATATCTTTCAGAGATATGACAAATAAAATCTGTGGCAGTTTTTTCTGTTATTACCTTAGGTAACCATTTGACAATGATATTCCAAGGATTTGAGCCTCTTCTCAAAGCTTCCTTTGAAGGAAAAACAGACAGAACATTTGCAAGTAGTACTAAATCATTTATTGGACACAAAAAACACGATATCATTTTTATAATATTAATTTGAGACGCAACCCGTAAGATCGGTGAATGCATGTTCAAATTTAATGATATCAATAACTTAATAGCATTAAAATCATTATGTTCTAATGCATTGTTATTTTGAACTTCTTTAGAAATGATATATATAATGTGTGTCACATAAAATATTGCTACTGGACCCCATTTAATTTGACTAACAAAAAGTAAAAATTTGCTGATAAATTTATCTTCATATTTTGCTATGCGAATGAATAATGTTATGAGTCCTTTGATAATGTCTGATTTATTCTTATCAGGTTCTAATTCGTATAGAAAAGTGTTATTTAGAATATTAACCAAAAACTTAAAGAATTGTTCATCATATATATCTACATCCATGTTGCAAATATTTAACAATCCTTGCTTCACTATATTATTATTTTCATGTTGCAACATTCTTTTAAAAATACAACGTAACCATGTAATGTTAAAACAATCGCCACATGTCTTGTGATCTTTATTGTTTTTTATCAATCCAGGTACATGTGTTAAAGCAGGTAATATTAAATGATTTTGTTTCTCGTCTAATGCTTCTAATATCAAAAAAAATTTTTGTTTAATATCATTCATGTTTTTAGAGGAAACACTACATATAAATGGAGTCAATATATGTTTTGTTATGCCTGTATTTTCCAATTCTGTTTCGCTCATGAAATAAATTGCTTTCTTCATTAAAAACAATGCCCATTTGCGGTATTGTTGTATAGAAGATTGTAATCCTTCTAAGATCAATAACCAAAACCTATCTCTATAATACAGATCATGATATAAATCATATACAGAATCTTTACTAGAAGAAAAGCAATTATCAGCAAGTATACTGAGTGCAGCAAGCAAATCTTTAACATCTTTTAATTCATTTAAAAAAAGATTCCAAATAAGAAATATTACATTCTTCTTCTCAAATGTACAATTGAGTTTTGGTATAATTGATGCCAACAATCTCCATTGTATATCATCCTTTGCAGTGATAAAATATTTTATATCTTCTAAATATAACGAAATAAATTCTTCATGCTCATTCTGCATTTTGTTATTAAAGAGATAATATTGCAGATACAATGATTCCAAAAAACACTCCAATCCTTTCATATAAAGTTCTTTTGTTTCCACACTGTTAGCAAAATGAAAGTTTCTAGATTTTCTGAAGCGTTGTAATCTTATTCTAATAGATTGCACATCACAATACAATACCATTTGCAACAATAAAATATCATATAGAATCAGTATCTCAGGCATAGTACGCCATTGCTTTTGTGGAAACAAAATATTTTCAATATCTTGAAAACAAAGATCCCCTGAATGTACACACGCATACACATTACTAGTATGAAATCTATGTTGATATTCATAACATAATATTGTATGCAATGTTTGCAACTTCTTTATATCCAAACTATCTTTCACAACTTCATTATTGTATGATCGTACCAGACGATGTAAAAGTTCAAACGGATCATCTTTAAACGCAGTATCAACTATTTCTAATATAGTTATATTGTTTGTAGAGGATTGCATATACTTTTCATGTAAATCCATATTGAGCGACTAATACATTACAATCGTAAAGTTAGACAAAAAGATACACGATCGTAAAATGCAGTGATACGTAAAAAAAGAATCAAAGAAAAAAAAATATATAAAATTTGTTTGATTATAGACGAACTGTATGTAATATAATATAACTTCTGATTTCTCCCTTAAGAGAAGGATGTTCACGCGAAACGAGTTTATTTACTTAACCAATAAAAGTGCACGTGGATACGTCACATGCAGTCGATGTTGATAGTGCTTTTGCACACCGTCGTACGGTACGGTATTCTCTCTTTGATTCAAATAAAAATCTGTTGGCCGTAACGTTACAGCAGACGAATGTCGTTGTTGTATTCTGAATTGCGGTGAATCCAGTTAACCGAACTAGGAACGAATGATCTTAAACGCGAGCGACCGAAGAAAGTGAAGGAGAAGAAGTGGTGCTTCTCTCCCGGTGCAACGGTTCGAAACGAATGAAGAGAAGTGGTTTCTTGAAAATCATTAGCTGGAGCAAACAAGTGGCCATAACCCGGCGCATAAGTTTGACAGCAATGGCGAAAAGTAAATTTGAATATGTTAAGGAATTCGAACGCGACGATAATTGTTTGCCAAATTGTTGGATCGTGGTTAGAATAGACGGAAGAAATTTTTCGAAATTCACCGACGCGCACCAATTCGCTAAGCCGAACGATGTCGCCGCTTTGGAATTGATGAATCGTGCCGCTATCACTGTTATGGAAGATTTTAAGGAAATAATATTAGGTTTTGGACAAAGTGACGAATATTCCTTTGTCTTTCGCAAAGACACGCAACTTTATAAACGCAGAGGTATGTACACAATAGAAATTCCTTTTGGAATAACGCCTTTTTTAAGGGACCACAATTTAACGATTTTCCTAATGAATTTTATTCTTATGGTGTTAATACTTTATTTTTCAGCATCTAAACTCATGTCAAATGTCAATTCTTTATTTGCTTCCTCCTACGTATATCACTGGCCTCGATTTTTTAGAGGCAGAGATCTCTACTATCCGCCATCCTTTGATGCGCGAGTTGTATTGTATCCAACTGACAAAAATTTGAGAGATTATTTGGCTTGGCGTCAGGCTGACGTGCATGTAAACAATTTATATAATACGTGTTTCTGGAATCTTGTTCTAAAAGGAAAATTAACGCCTAGTCAGGTAATTTTTTAATTTTTTTTTTTTATATTTTCATGTATGATTTAAGAAAATATATATTTTGTTTTATCTTTTAATTAACATATTTCTATAGGCGGAAGAAAAGCTTAGGGGTACCTTAGCTTCGCACAAAAATGAATTACTTTTTCAAGAATTTGGAATAAACTATAACAACGAACCTGCCATATTCCGGAAAGGTACTACGCTTTTACGTAAATTAGTACCAGATGGAACAGGACGATTGAAGCCTGCCATTGTGCCACTAGTAGATGATATTATTGGTGACCGTTTTTGGAAAGAAAATCCAGAAGTAATTGGTTTAAAAAGTTTAGCAACTTATCAGCCACCAAATATGGTTAACAATGCTATTAAAAATACAATTTGTACAACAGTGCCTCTTTCTCCTGGTACTCTTAAACACATTAACAATGTTACAGTACCTCCCGTTGTATGTAATACAAATTCAAAGAATGAAGAAACAAATGTTATAAGGAGTAGGGAAATGGATGGCGATCGAATGCAATGTGAAAGTGACCAAATTACTAGAAAATAAGTTATGTTTTGAATTTTTGTATGACAAAACTAAGAATAATGTTATTTAAATCATCTGTGCTATCCATTCTTCGATCATGCAGAAGTGAATTTTGTTATAAAAATGAACGACATATTGCATGTATTGAAAATGGGTATTGACACAAACATATCTTTGGATCTTTACAACGACACGATATAACTGCAAAGCAGTATACTTTACATTGTTGTGAACATTGTGGATATAGCTGGAGATAAGATTTCAGAACTTCTACAAACTTTCAGTGGATAGAATTAGCTCATAAATAAAAAAAGCTGTTTGCAGTTGTGCATTTTATAAATCTGTTTCATGGTAACATGTTATCCAATTTCGGTATGTACAGGTACGCAGAGCATATACATTTGTATTATATCATGTAGAGTGTAGTGTACCTTTATTTTTATTAATATGATAATTATTACATGCCATGTAATGATATAAAGCATAACATGGAATAATACTATATGCTACAATGAATTACACTGCATATTGCAATAAAATACACTATGTACACAATGTCATCCACATCATTTCCATTTCTGTGAAAATTGTGATTTTGGAAGAAAATACATGAAACAATGTAAACAATACATCTGCTTAACCAATACATTAGTTTTATATACTTTTTTCTTGGCAGTTTCTTACACATTATTCTTCATTTTCTATTCATCTATGGGTAACTTTTCCTATTTTATATATATATATATATATTCATACATTAAATACGTATACAACAGGAGCAGGAAAAAAATTCATATTTGTATAACATTAATATATAGGTGAATTTTCTTAAAATATATAATTGATTTAAACGAATCAAAATACAATTAAAATATTGGAATGTAATTGTCAATTTTAGCACGATGTTTTTGTGCAACACATTCGGCTATCCAAACAATGTTACGACATTCTTGTTCTTTAAGTTTTAAATAACTGTAGAATACTCCAAAATGAAATTGTTGTAGGAATGCATGGACATTTAGACGAACCTACAATATAAAAGATTGATAGAAAAAGTTACAAAATCAACTAACACAAGATCTTTTTATTTATTTCAAGTTAAACTATGATAAACTTACTTCGTGTTCAAAGAATTTATCTTCTAAAGTCTTGTCACCAGGATTATTCCCTGCTCCTTCAAATAAAGCACTATATTCCTGTGTAAATTATGGAAGCTCAATATTATGTTACATATATTCCAAATATTGAATAATGTAAACATGCAACTATTTCATATGATAATATAATTTGCAATGAAAAATAATTATTTATTTTTACCGCATAATACTCAGCCACTGCTTTAACTTGTTCATAGTCATCTGCTCTAGCCAATGCAGCCAATCCATCTGGATTTAAACGTCCACAGCGTGGATATAATTTTGCACGATCATCTTTACCCAACTCAGTTCCAAATGAATTAATGGTTATAATAATTGCTCTTCTATCTGCTTCAAACTATGATCATAAATTATGTTTTGTTATTGAAATCATTTTTAATATGTCATTATATATATACTGATAGATATATTAATTTCTTACAGCAAGTATTTCACACATAGTATCAGCAGTTGTGCCACCAATATCTTTGCAAAATTTGTAGAAAGCTTCTAAGTAAGCTTTATAAAGTGTGTTCCGAATAATTTCAATATTCATCTCATCCAAATCTTGTTCAGAAATACAATCCACAAAGAAAGGTGCTGTATGTAATTAAATTGATATATATGTAATATTTTCAATTAGTACATTTATATATGTAACTGAAAAAAATTAGGTTACCTAATGGCGTATCTACTAAGACAGCATTGTATAATTCAGCGGGTGTAGCTGCGACATGAATTGCTTCCATTTGTTCGAAACTACCAAGAGGATGACATTTTGGGATTAATTCTGAAATGGGCCTTTGATGCAAGGTACCAGTAATTAGCAATATAATATTATCAATCATGTAACTGTATGTGATAAAATCAAGAAATTGTGATAATGGTTCAACAGAATGATTGCGCATGTGTTGAAATTCCACAACTAATTTTTCTCTTAATTTATCATCTATGACACTGACAGAAAGTGGCGATGGTTCATTTGCTAAGAAACTTCCGTAATCTGTGCCAGCAAGATGTAGCTTTAAATCTGCAAATATTAATTGATAAAAATGATGTAAATTTATTGTATCAATGTAAAGAAAATGCACAAAACATAATGTTTATTAAATACAATAAAATTAAGATTTTTTAGTATTTTAACTGTATCACTATGTATGACTTATTATTTATTAAGAAATATAATTGCTTTACCTTCGAGCGTTTCGCATTGTACTAAATTGAGATAGTCACTTTGCTGTAGTATCCCGCATTTAAAACCACGACAAAGACCTTCTAAATATCCTCCATCAATATTAAACATACAACCTTTCATTTTGATATATGCTTTACACAAATCTTTAGAAATATGTCACTGTAATTTTAAGATTCGTCCAAACCAAAACTTGTATGCCCAGACTCGCCCTTCTTGCTTGACGATCATATGACTGGACGTCAGGGGGGCCAAACTTGTGTACGAAAGCCCAGACGAGGTATAAGATAGATCTGTCATCTTATTGGACTTCGTGTCCCATGTACTGAAATACCGATCGTGCGAAAAAACAGGTTTTCTTACACCCTCTACGATATGGAGCGGTGAGTTTAGTAATCATATTCAACCTAATAGCACAGACGAGGTATAGGATAGACGTATCATGCAATGTAAATTTATGTCCCACAGTTTTGGGGCTACGTAGCCCCATTACCATTTTAGTGTCGCATGCGACAATATCGGTTTAGAATGGAAAAAGGCAACAGCGCTACCAAATCAGTAGGAATTATAACTAAACATAACGATTGTTAATTATTTTTCACTGACATGAATTACAAGTTGAATCAATCGATAGAATCGAAATGTAATAAAAAAGAAAATCGTTTTTCGCGGTAGCTTCATTGCAGATAGTGAGCGATTTTCAACAAAAATCCTGATGTATGCATCATGATTTTTGCCAAAAAGGCCACCATCGCCGATTTCAATGTTTAATGGCTCATTTTAGAGAAGAAAGCATGCAGAATAATGTTCCGTTGTCCGTTTTTCGATACCGTTACGCAATGGTGAGAAATTAATCTTTTAAGTGTCGGAGTATGGGTCGTTTTCGTGCTTAAAACTGCTGTATCTTTCGAACCAGCCATCCTATCGAAACGCGACTTGCACTTTCGTAAAGAGGAGACTTTTCTCTTTCGAACGAGTATTTGATCGGGCAAATTCGAGATGCATCGATTTTTGACAAAAATCCTGACCTATGCATCATGATTTTTGCCAAAATGGTCACCACCGCCGATTTCAATGTTTAATGGCTCATTTTAACGATAAAAGCATGCAGAATAATGTTCCGTTGTCCGTTTTTCGATATCGTTAAGCAATGATGCGAAATTAATCTTTTAAGTGTCGGAGTATGGGTCTTTTACAAGCTTAAAACTGCTGTATCTTTCCAGCCAGCCATCCTATCGAAACGCGACTTGCATTTTCGTAAAGAGGAGACTTTTCTCTTTCGAACGAGTATTTGATCGGGCAAATTCGAGATGCATCGATTTTTTACAAAAATCCTGGTGTATGCATCAAGATTTAGAAAGAAGAAAGCATGCAGAATACTGCCCCGTTGTCCGTTTTTCGATATCGTTACGCAATGATGAGAAATTAATATTTTAAGTGCCGAAGTATGGATTATTTTCAAGAGGGGGATGAGATTCTCGTCTTTTATCGCAACAGAACTATTGATGTTACCAACTTCGATTATTAGGTCGAATATGATTCCTAAATTCACCGCTCCATATGGTAGAGGGCGTAAGTAAACGTCTGTTGTTTTGCACGATCGGTATTTCAGTACATGGGACACGAAGTCCCATAACATGATAGGTCTATCCTTATACCTCGTCTGTGCTAATAGTCGAAGTCGGTAATATCAATTATGTAAATAGAAAAAGATCACTTTCAAAAAGTTAGCCCGTGGTTTGTGTAAATTTCTATTTCTCTTATATGCAATCCAAAACGTTGTGCGTTTGTGCATCGTTTGTACATTATTGTTCATCAAGTAATATTATTTTTTCATCAACAGAAGATTCATAATAAGTCAATAAAAATTTTGCTCAAATTTTGGTGTTCATTCAGCCGCAAATGAATATTTTTTCATTATTCGCTAATAATTTCATATGGAATCGATCGCTCGTCGTTTGTACATATTTTTTCGGTCATTTTTATTACTTGTTTACAAGCAATTGTGTTTTAATCATATAAGATTCTAGCACTAGATTCATAATGGCGCGTGTGCACGAATGGGAGGCGCATTCTCGTCTGTGCTGTGACGAAAGTAATATTTGGATTCGTTTCGTCACCGATAAATGCGCTGTAATTGACATCTCGTGGCAACACCTGACATACGATTTAAACAACAATTTTACACGTCCAAATCACACGATGATAAATAAATTCGATCGCTTTAAACTTTTTCTGAACACTTCTCAGATACCATATATGTAAAAATTTAAGTGTTTAGCAATTAGCCATGTTCGCTTACATTACAATATAGATGTTACAGTCATATATATTTTAATTATGTTCATAAGTTGTAGATTAATTTGGTTAAGGTTGGTTAGGTTTCATGTAGTAGTGTAGATACCTTTTATTTCTCCATGTAGGATTTTTAAAAAATTGTAACCACTAATGACAAAGCTAGAGATATATATAGAAATTCTTATATGTAATACAAAAATTAATACTATAAAAATATATGTATAATTCTTAATAAATAAATTCACTGCATTCAAATAATATTTGCATTGAAATATTAAACAACTCATCACATATGCATAATATGCAGCCAGTAATTTTATTAAATACGTAAGTATAGAAAACACTTACATAGTTTTACATTCTGGTGAAAAAAGTAAGATATATGCATAAATAATTTATCTCGATAGGTAAACTAATTTTTAATCTAGAAAAGAGTAAACATTTTCCTATGCAACAGTAAATATTAAGCTTCAAATGTCATATTTATATTAATCCCAATTCTTTACACGTAATTCAGGCTCAAGAATCGACCAGTTTGGTGAATGTTTTTCATTTGATAACCAATTAAAGTCATCAATACAATTCCAATTGTTCACTTTTGGATCAAGACCAGCTAGATTAAAATGATTTATTTGGTCTTCATAAGACCAATTGTAAGGTGCTACTTTTATTTTTGTACAATCTTCTATAATTGCTCTGCTAGTAACATGGAGGTATATGGTGCAATCTGTGGATGAATGTAATCGAAGTTGTTGACATGCAAAGGCAAATACACATTCAACACAGTCATGAGCAAACACAGAGGATGTTACTGGTCCAACTAAGATTGTACATTGTTTTAAATTTACCATATGTAGCGTACTCGGTGTACCATATATTCTCACTGTACATCTAGTTAGCTCAGAAAGAAGAATATCATTCCTATTAACATTTTCAGCATCCAGAACTAACTGTTCATCTGATTTTCCTACCAACATACATGCACTGTCCCCATATTTATTAGAAGATTTATTATTTTGTTTTGCAGAACCATTCACAATGCCTTCTGATATTTTTAGATCTTTCAATCCATCTGTCACATCATATGTTTTCTCCGTAGGTTTTTTCACAACTCTTCTGTTTTTGAATCCAAATTTTTTCTTAGGTAAAAGTTTCATCTCTAACTCTGATGCTTCATTTTCAAGTAATTGTAAATTTTCTTGTGCTCTTCTAATATCGTATACTTTTAGAAACATTTTGGACTGAGACAAATAATTTTTAAGCATCAGAATTTCTTTACTTATTTTATCAAAGGTAATTGGAAGAACCGATGGTGGTGCACTTGAAGCATCATCCAACATGTCTTTAATTTTTTTACAAGAGGAATAAAATGTATCCTTAAAATAGCTACTTTGTTCAGATTCCACGGCAAGAGATTGTCGTTCTTCCTTCCGTCTTTCAATGACATTTTTTCGTTCACGATCTCTCTTATTGATACGTTCTGGCAAGCTGCCTTCAATAAAATTAGAGTTCTCCATCCTGTTATTATCTGAATGCTATTTGTTGGTATTGTTTATAGTATCTCCAGATTCTACAGAGACAGATCTCATAAGTTTTTCTCCGCTCAATTGTTTTATCTTCCTCAATTGTTTCAAGACTTTACTTCTTTCTTCTGTGTTGGATTTTTTTGGAGAATTCTCATAAGCAAGAATCTACAAATGTATATGATATAGGAATAGTTATTCAAATTAATAATTATAATTTATTATTAATATATTCTTCACTAAATATATTAATATACAATACCTCTTCTAATTCACGTTGCGTTACTGATAGGGTTTGTAATAGATAATATCCTAAACCTCCACCACCTATTAACAATAACATAGACTTGAAGAACGCCATGAATAATAAATCTTAATGTTTTTCCCATATCATCATGTCATCTTGCCTCATTTTTGTATCACCTGATACTTGTTCATAAATAGTATAATAGGTGTTCAATGTGCTTGGGAAATTTTGTTGCATATAAAATCTGAAATCTAAAATGAAAGAAAATATATAAATAGATCAAGTATGGGTCTAATGAAAAAGTCATTGTTCTATTTAGAACATAAAAATGTAGTAAATCCTTACAAAAAGTTATATTTGTACAAAGTCATCATCTGATAATTAAAAAATTAGAATATTCATTAATAGAAACATATTAAACTTTCAATGTAGCTTTATCTACATAGGAAGAAAAAATTGAATGGCGAATATTAACTATATTTATTGGACATATTTAACGTTCGTATAATAAAGAAACGTTCACAGCAAAATATCTGACATATTAGATATGCAAACTAAATTTTATCTCCAAATATCGTAGGATACAATAACCTGAACTTAACGTCAAGTTCACAAAACAAGAATAAGTTACTTACCTTGTGATCTAGACAGACGACTCCACAATACAAATGAACCAGTAAAAACTACACCTTCCAAAAGAATTAGTATTTTCCAAAATTTAAAGTTAGTAACAAAACCCTGCCTTTTTGGTGCTTTGTAAAGCATACTAAAAGAGAACGCGATTTCCTAAAGAGGAAATCATCAATACCACGGTTGAGACAAAATCTTGAGCCGTCTCGACAGGATTCGATAGGAAGGGGTATGGAATAATAATAATAATAGCGATTCGCTAACCGGCTCACCCACGTCTCGATTGTAGACACACTCACTCTCGAGAGGTTTAATTCTCGATACCCCGTCGATATATGTATCTATGTTCGATTCTTTTCGATTAACGCGGTAAATTCAATTAGTGCGTTCCTTCTATATCCTTTCCTATGCAATTTTGCACTAGCTAGGATAAAAAGAGATGCATTATATGAATTAAAACGTTATATCTAATCCGTGGATTTCATAAATTACACTTTCTATATGTATATTATCGTACATTGTTTTAACGATACATCAAATATGTAGCACTCTTAATTTCAAAAAGTCGAGCCGTCTTTATCTCCTACAGTAAATCGTAATCTTTTATTTACTTACGCCGATACAGTGAATGCGTTTTAACGACTACGTTTAGTATTTTTTTTTTTTTGGCGAGAAACATACTTGTAGAAAAAGGAATATTCATTTTCACACAAAGTTCCTATCGTCTAAATTGATCCTTAATCAAGACCTACTATTTCTATTCAGAAGTATATAACACTAATAATATCCTGTGAGATATTAATTAAAACCGATTTTTCTTTGAATAGCACTCGACGATATTAATTTATATAGTATTCCTAATCTTAAAATTTTTAAGATTTACAAATAAGTAAAAAATAAAAAAAAGATTTTCAGAAAAAAATGTTAATTGTGCAATTAGATTTTATATTTCTATGACTTAGAAAATTAATTTCATAAACGTTAACTAATTGGTTCTATGCAGAACACAAAGTTATAAAATAGAAACAATGTTTTGCTACATGATATAGTTTGACTTCTAACTTTTGATTAAACTATCATCTTAGAAATACTTTCCCCGTTGATTTGATTGAATAGATAGGTCGAGTGATATTCAAATATTACTGACTTGTATCTCATATTATGCGAAATTTCAAAAATTTTATAATTTATTTGTTATAATGTACAATGCAAATAATATTTTTTACTGGCCTTGTTAGGCCATGTCATTACAGACAGCAGTATTAATCTTTGTATGTACATATAAATGTGGACATACATATGCATATACAATACATTTAAAATTTACCTGCATTTAAAATATAATCTATTCTTCTATTTCATATGTTATGGAATATGTAAAATAAGTTATGTCCCATAACACATGAAATAAGTTACATTGTAAAGGCTAATTACTAACATAACGTACATTAAAACAGAATATTTCAATTATAGTTATAAGAAAGCAGGAACAGCTAATTGTAAACTTGGAATTCTATTGTTTATAATTAGAAAAATAATTCCATACTCTGAAAGCAATGCTATCTCACATTTGTGTAATAAAACACACAACCATATGCATCTATTATAGTTCTAATAAAATTACAAAGCATAGGACATATGTAGTAACTATAAAACTTAATATATTTTAATAGCATTATATTGTTTTTAAAGTAAGTTAAAGTAAGAGGCCTTTGCAACATATAAAAATCTAATATATTAAAAAAATTTTTAATCTTTAAAGAAAACCGTATCATTTTGATGTTCATTAATAAGTCATATTAATTATAGATTAATACATACATTTTGTATGTGGGACATGGTAATAAGAGTGCTAACAGCTTTTGATTGGTTCTGACGAATGTGTTGCATATAGATTATTGTAATAACATGTACATAACAACCTATAATAGTAGCCATTAGTACTCTTGTAGTTAAGTACATTTGAAATTCTTATGATAATGATGTTTCTAAAAGTGGAAAATAAAATTTTCTTTCTGTAAGAGTCATTGTTGTACATGAATGTTTTGTTTTCTGTAATAAAACAGTATCCATTTATTATTCTATGTACATATCAGATAATAAACTAAAATATAACTCTTTCTTAAAAATTGCCAAAAAAGTGCAACATAATTGAAGAATATTAAATATCATTTGTTTCCCTATTATTGATTTATCTCATTGTAGGGACAATGATGTTAAACATTATACTATCTTTTTCAGTTTACTATATAAAGAGACTATGCTGTAAGTTAAATGGTTGACAATACATACAAATTAATAAAATAACTACTAATTGCTTTTAAAACGTATTGCATTAGATATAAAGTTAATTAAAAGACCTCTTGTGAGTTACAAATTAAAAAGCTGGCAAATTATATAATTGCTGCAGTAATCCATATTTTGGGAGCATCTGATCAAGTAAAATTTTTATATAGAAAAGATGTGTAGAGATAATATATCTTTGATTATCAAATAATAATGATGTTGATAAATTGTAAAGAATCTTTTGGTATTTTATCTATTAAAGATATTAAATTGTAAAGCAAACATATAATATCTTCTATATACAGGTAACCTCTCTACACTCTTTGTTATTGCTTTTTTATAATATCATGAGGAAAAGTACAAAAGACAGACCATATACAGATGGCTTGCTGTTGATAAAATCTATTTAAAGTTATACATTAGGCTGCATATGAAGAAGCCATTGTAAAACATCACGTGAATGCTTAAGTTAAATCGAAAGGTTACTTATAAATGAGTGAAATTTTTGTACAACTTCGTAGATATTACTCCATCATAATGTAAACTGTATGAAACGTATTATATGCTATTATAAATTATGATAAAGTGCTGGAAATATTTAGTTAGTTTATAAAGTGCTAAGGCACCAGAGGTAAATGCAAATGATAATAGTGATTAATATATATTTTCTACTAATACTGGGAGCACTGGCTACAGACATTTCTTTTGCGTTTCTCGTATGATTTATCATGAAAGTAAGCATTTTTTATACATACATTTAACGATATTAGCTTCTCCATTTCTGCACAAAATCAAGTTTTTCTTTAAGTAGCATGCATATTTTGGTGAAGGTATGCTAGCACTCTTTTTCTGCATGCAAAGCAAAGTTCAGATGCAAGAGACATTATAAACAGCATTAGCAGATAGATATTCTGCTTAATGCTCATCATTTTAACAAGTACTAATTTTATTGGCCAATATCTTATAATAAAAGAATATAGATTTTAATTTATCTCATAACTGCCATTAATATTTTTAATTGTTATATAAATTTAATAAAGGATGAAAGAATTGTTTTTATAGATGCAGCAACATATTTCTCCTCTCCCATTTAAACCAAATTATATTTATTTACAAAAATGATGAAGACATGAAGTCACGATGCCTGGAAAATACTTAATGCATTAGATTTTAATTTAAATACACCTTTTATTCTTATAATGTGGCAGTTAAAAGACAAACATACAAACCTAATAATAAATTGTAACATATAGACAATTTTATCTATTAAAATAATAAATAAACTTGTAATTCCATCTCCACGCTCCAAGCTCTTGCTTAAACAGAACTCTAATTATAAAACCTGTATTTATTTCTGTTATTGCATGGCAATATACAAAGTTTGAAATTCTTCTTTTTTTTTTTTTACTATATTTAATTCTGTGGTAACCTTTCAGGATTAACAGCATATCACATGAAGCATTCTCGTTCGACTTAAGACGCCAATCTCGGTTTGTATGCTAGAAACATAGATCTTGTCTTTTCCACTGATAAAATACAAAACGAGTTAGAGATTCACTACACGTACGGCTGTTATTTACAATGTTTTATTAGCATGATTAAACAGATTTCACATAACCCTTGTCAAAACAATGTGACAAAATGGTTGTCTCCTTCTTAGTGTTCTTATTCATGCATATAAACCTTCACCCTTACACTGATTCTAAGACGGAATTTCTTTAGTTTCTATACTGCCATAACATATTATATTTATTGTATTATGCTCCTCTTTATTTTCAGTTATTACCTCGTATGAATAAATCACACAGCTCAATGTGAGATAGTGAGACGGATTATATAATGTTATATAAAATCCGTAAATCAACCAGAAAAAACATACACATAAGTTCCCAAATTTACATCTGATTAGCATTTTATTAGTTAGCAGGTATTGCTAACATTTCTATCCCTCGTTTACCTTCCAATTTTATCGATGGTCTACAAAATGATGATAACGAAGTACAGAGGGATAATTGCAATGGGCAGGAAAAAGTCAGCATGACATTCAGTAAAACAGTCTTTTGAACACCATGAAGTCATGGGAATTTTGTTGTGCTGTAATTCGCTACGATACCATTTCGTGCCAGCCACTGCTATTTGAGGATGCATTTTCTGTCGATGCTATAATATAACGGTAAAGATATAGTAGAAGAATGATGAACGAAAATCTTAGAGTAAAAGATTTTTTAAATTTCAACGGAAATTTTGATTATATGTGTGTTGTTCGTAAATACACAAAACATCGGAAGTTGAACTTACCAGTCTTATCGTTATCAGTTTTTTCAGGGGAGGAAGACCTTGGTCCCCATATCCTTACTGTACAGTCATCAGATACAGAAGCCATCATTTGATGATAAACAGGATTCCATGAAACGCAATTAACTGTCCGATTATGTCCTGTTAAAGTCGCTATAGGGTGTTCTCTCTTGATATGCCATACATACACCTTATTGTCTATAATAGTGACACAAAATATGAAGAAGTTTATCATGCAAGTGAATACATATTTGTTTTCATTAAAAGTTATCTATTTATTTATTTGACATACCTTCACTGCCAGATGCAATAAAATCTTGATTGATACCTCCAAAACAGCTGTGAATTGTAAAGTGCCCCTGAATAACGCCTTGAAAACGCCTTACTAAACAACGATCTTGTAAATCCCATAAATGTAAACCTTGATTAGCCACATTAAGTAAAGCAAGTCGATCTGCTTTGTTGACACTGAATGACATGACAGGGTGATCCTCTTGTAATCTATACAATTAAATGAAATACGAATCATTACGTGATTATTGGAGTAAACTTAATATAAAAAGGCTTATTCAACATACATTGTAAAATCACATAATTCGTCAAAATTATATCCCCGAATTCGATGATGAGAATCAACTGCTAAGACAGTCTTTCCATCGCTTCTACACCATAAACACTTAACTCTAACGCCTTCCCATGAATCTGAGACATTACCATCCATATCCTACATTGAATAATAAAGAATTTGTATACGTAGTATGAGAGGATAATAACAATCAAGTATATTCAATAGTTTACATAGTTTTAAACATTTCCGTTTATCAAGTTAAGTTGTAACTTACACATTGATAGAACTGACCACGAAGTCCTCCCGCGACAAATTTGTTTGAGTCTCGATGCCAGGCACAGGCCGTTAGAGAATCTTCGCCACTCTGTGTTAATTTAACACGTAATTCACAGTCAGGTGTGTCTATGCACCAAAGCCACAACTCTGGACAATCCTCAGGACCACAAGCAATAAGGTGACTACTATCTGGGCTCCAAGCTATAAGTGCAACACCATGCGTGTGTCCCTCCAACGTTTTCCTGTGCGTTACTCGTAAGGTTTCCTATGCATAATAATTACAATACAACAGTAAGCTTTCTTAAATGTTGTAGCACGTTGTACATTTGTTACTTACCGGATCAACATCCCAAATGATCACAGTCATATCTTTTGAACCTGTGGCTAATTTAAGACCATCAGGGGAAAATTTGCAATACCAAACTTCGTCACAATGATCGTTAAGCAACTGTACGGTATGGCACGGAAATTGTTCTTTACCACAACTGTGGTCCACAAGTAGCGACACATTTTCCAAGCTTGTCTAGGGTTTTTTAAATAATAAGAATAACAGAAAAAGGTATAAGGCAAATTATTGTAACAAATATTTCTTCTATCTGAAAATATATTCAAAATACCTGCATATGCGTTACATGGTACGTGCATTGTTGATTTTGCATTTCCACTGCTTGGCAGAGTAACGAATGAAGTCGACGTGGTGGTAACATAATGGAGGGTGGAAGATACCTCTGTAGCCTGTCCATAAGGGCAGCTCTGGAAGTTGAACCTTTACCATCCCAGCCTGCACGTGTCTGTCAACAAGTGTCTATTTGCTAATGATCAAATTTTCAGTTGTATGTTAGTTTTGTGGATTTTCTACATATATATACAAACTTGAATTCTTTCAGAATTTGCTATTCACAATATGACTACTATCATGAAAAATGAAAATTATGTTACAACATTTATAATTAATCATATCATATACACGATTTAATGATATAAGTGCAATACCTGTAGTTCATCGCGTCCACTACACATCATAAATGCTGACAATTGATGAACACGACCAGTATTATGACCCAAGGGTGTCAATTCATTGCGTAAGACCTGTAAAGCTTCTAGAACTAAACCTTCTTCCAAATATTCCAAATATTTTTGCTCTAACAGTAAAAATTTCATTTCCTATAAATATAAATCAACATGTAGTATATGCCGTGTAAGAAATTATGTTTATAAAAATAAATTTGTATAGAAATATCATTACCACCAAGCTCTGACTTGCACCATTTAAAAAAGACTTCAGTTCATTAAGGTCATGATCCGCTTTATTCCAATCTCCATCCATAACATGCTGTCTAAATTTTGCAGCTGCTGGATGATCCAAACGACAACCTGATTCTTGCATAAGTAGGTCCGCTGTACGACTAAAGAAAACATATATTTATTTATTTATCTATTATTAACACAAAATTGTGGGGTACATTAGAATTTAAAAAAAATGCATGAACATTAATGTAAATAATAATAGATAGAAAATTTAAATAAAGAATTTTTGATTTAACATATTGTAGAACAAAACAAAAATATTTTGCTGGAAGTTTATTTCACGTTCATAATACCAACATATTCATACCAACATCATTACGAAGTAAATATAACTAGCAGATACTAGTGACTATATTTCAAGATTCTAAAAATAACTTTCTCTTGCCAAGTAGCATGTATGGCAGAACGGTTCTTTTGATAAATACTCACAAAGAAAACAAAAGAAGTGTCTGAAAAAATGCATCATACAATACGATATTTGAAACAAAGAATTATTTGATGTTATAAGCCGATCAGGATTAAATTTAAAGTCAATGTCTCGTTATTATCCAAAAGTATAAAAATGCAACTAATCACAAAGAAATAATACTTACTCAAGCCCAACAGTTTTCAAGTGCTGCCCTATGAGCCTCACAATGTCCTGATTAGTTTTGTCCATAATTTTTGGAGGTCCTAAATTTGGATTTGTTTCCCCGTTGACACCGTTGATGTCATTATCGGATTCCGGTATCACATTGCCATTAGCATGAGGTCCCCCAGTGTCAGCTGTAGCTCCGTTTTGTTGCAGTCCAGAAGAAACCCCGCCATTCGAGGCCTGCTGCTGCATTACGCTGTTATGCACACGGAAATGTTACCGTGGTTGCGATACTGCTCCAGAATACTAACGCATATGCGTACTAAGCGTAACATTTTTATCTTGACATGTAATATCTTCTCTCTCTGTTATTGTTTTTTATTTTTTACATATACGTATACACACACACACACACACATATTTATATATATACTTTTTGGTTACTTTCTATTTAAATGTTAAAACCGTTTAACTTTGCACTAAAGAGAGAGAGAGAGAGAGAGAGAGAGAGAGAGAGAGAGAGAGATAAAGAGAGAATCAATAAGAATTCGACGAAATAATTTTGAATAAATAAGAAAACCGCTCGGGGATACAGCGCATACGAAAGGAATCCGACGTCGATACGTCTTGAGATTCTGTAAGGAAGAAGATACACGTGAGAGGGTCGTCGTGTCGACGCACGAAGAGGGGTATGCCTCTCCGTTTTTCGGAGTACGCGTCTTGTGTGTTCGCGGACTGTGTGTTGCCGTATAAAGAACCTTCGTTGCGTTACCGATAGTTCTCCATCTCTGGATTGGAGTGGTGCTCGTCCGCTGGTCGTAGAGTAGCCGGGAGAGAACTACGGGACCTTTTGCGCGGTGGCGGAGCGAGTCCACCGTCGTCCGACTCGCCGCTCGAGGCCAGGCTTATGCGCGTACCGCCCCGTTTTTCACACGATTATTGTCCCTCTCGAGTTCGTTGGTGGGGCTGTGGCTGGGGCTGAAGCACGCACGCAGCCACGATTACGTTGCACGGGAAAGTTCCTCGCCTCCCCTCTTTTTTATTTACTCTTTACGTTTTTAAGAATTCACGCGCGCGTACCTCTTTCCGCAACCCACCAAGAACGGTCCGCGAAACGAAGCGAAAAAAGCGACGAAAAAACAGGATTCTTGTACGTCTGCCAATACGGATGATACGAACAATGACTGCTACACAGCTGATACTTGTTTAGATCGTCGTTTACGTCACACTATGGCCTTCTTCGCAGATAGCCGAACGAACTCTTCTGCCCCCTGGCGTTCCTTTACTTAAACGTTTTCTCAGTCGAACCGGTGCCAAAACTTGTCTCAACTACCGTGAGATTTCGCTACTTATTCACCTTCTGAAAAAGCGATGACTGATCTATGGGAAGTTGGTTCTGTGGCAATACGGTGTGTGTCGATACCTATCGATAATATAGTTCCAACGAATCGCATACTAAGGTAATACGTCTGCACAAATGTAAATACATATGCGTTAAGATTATCGAGCAACATAATTATATTTCTCCTTCTTTTTTTTACAGAAATGGATCCTTACCAGTGATAAACAATTTTTATAGATAACACGTGAAACAGCATTTACAAAGAAAGTTTCATTTAACTCCGAAAACACCGGTCTCGCTCTGGCTAAAGAGTGAGAGACATATTACGAGGGATTTGCGATTTAGTTCGAACGATATATTGGCTGAGATTGGCCGGTCGAGCGGTGCTTATTGCCGCTCCTCGAAGAGACGAGTCGAGTACGACGAACGCCGGCAACCGGCAGTCGCTCGCCGGCCTCCGAGGCGTACGTATCGCCGCTGTCTGTTACTTTTACTTCGTGTGTCGCACTCCTTGTATTTCTTTTATCCTGGCGCGCTCTCTCTCCTCTCTGCCTCTTTCTCTCGTCAGTCCGTCTTCTCGTCTTTCTCTTTCTCTCTCCCTCTCTCTCTCTCTCTCTCTCTCTCTCTCTCTCTCTCTCTCTCTCTCTCTCTCTATCTCTAATATACAGTTCGCTCGTTTCTCTCCGTGCACGCACGCGTCGTGCCTCATAACCACGCGCAAATCTCCTCGCGAGAAGAAGTAAAGACAGCCGATCTGCCCACGTTGTGGGTCTTGCTTTTCGCAACGGGAGAGAAAGAAAGAGAGAGAGGGAGAGAAAGAGAGAGAAAAAGTTTTATTGGATAATACACGACGTTCCATTAATGCGAACGTTGTCCGCGTTACCGCGTTTTTCGTTCGCTTCCTCACTCGTACGTGTCCTACGTACGCGCGTGCGCGCGCGCGCCATAGTGCTAGCATGATCGAAGGAAGATCAACTACGACGTGTACGATTACGACAATCGTTACGCACTCGAAATTGTACGTACGGAAATAGTAAACGGTTGTGGTGCATTGTGATATGTGTTGGATCCTAATTCGAAGATTCTTTTTCCTTCGCGAGTGTTTATCTCGTGACGACGACAACGACCACCTGTCGCGCGAGCAACGCACGCGCCGCTCAGTGTCATTTTTGGATTAATCGGATTACGCGGGAACGTGCAAGGGGACATGTTCTTTTTTACGAGATAGATCTTCGAATATAGAAAGGTAACGTGCTACTCCAATCCTATGTCAATTTATTGATAGGTGAAGTAGGCCCAGTATCGTATAAAGGAAGTAGTCATCGATTGAAACAGCACGAGAATGCGTATTCCTTGTATTACTCCATTTGTTTTTATCGTTTATATAAACTTTAGAGAGATTTTATATCGTTTCATGGAGTGTTTTGTCTTTGCGATAATGTTACCAATAGTTCGTTCCATTCGTTTCATGCGTCATGTGTCTATTAGTCAATGTAATCAACGATCGTTATCTTTGATTGAACGGGCAGAACGTAGGAACGAAGAGTGAGGAATGCTTGGAATGTCAATGACTAGGTTAGAGATAGGCTTGTTAAAAAGTAAAATATTTGAATACATTGCATACATTAATGCATTTTTTCTTTTTATCTGTACGAAAAGTTGATAAAACTTTAAAAAAAGGATGACTCTGTCGTACGCGAATATCGTGGTTCATAAATAACAAAATAGCCAGGTTACCATGAATGGTCTTCGCTTTTCGAAAGGCGCGCGCCGCACAACACCGAAGAATTTCTTTCTTTCGAGTTTACGCACGCGTACGCGTAGGAGCGGACGCAAGCGACGGAAGGTTCTACATCGTGCAGCAGAATCGAATGAGCCGTGTCGGTAGGAAACGCTAAGAGAGAGGAAAGGAAGGAAGGAGGTGGGTGCATACCAGTGCATACCAAGGCGTGTGCGCATGCGCGAACCTCCCCCTCGTGATCTCCCGCGCGATTTGCCCGCGTCTTTCGTATCGCGCACTTGCACTTCTTCGAATCAAAGATACGTTGTTCCTCTCGCGGGCTTTATTTTTCACCGTAATTCATGTTTACAAGATCACGTTCATTTTTCGTATGAAACGATAATTAGCAGATATGAGAATGGGTGTAACTTTGTTACTTGAAAAAGCGGCGGTTCACACGCGATAGACATCGGATATTTACTTTTTTAATTACACATTAATTTCTTTTTAATGTTCGCACGTAGCCGAGCGAAAGAATGTTTTTAATTATGAATGAAAAGTGCTCAGTAATAGCTGTGTATATGTGTACCGAAATGTTACAGAAATTCGATTCAAGAGATCATCGATATTACGATGCTCTCGATGAACAAAAATATAATTTAATCTTGCATAGATGAATGTAACGTCATCTTCTTCTCGAGTGTAGTGGCCGCCAGTCATTCGCAATGTTATTTTATGTTACTTGCATCCCCTCGTGCATGTCCACGCTTGCTTTCTTGTATTTTGCACGTTCGCTTCTAGGCTTTCGCGAGGTTGTCGTGTTTGCCTCGTGTAAATACACGATCGGTGCAAAATGTTCTTCGCTTCGAGGCCTTTATGCGTCGCGTCGGTACAAATAACGCTCTTGGACACGCCGTCCCGTGTTCGCAAGGCCGCTAACCGTTTCTCTATCGTTTTACACGCCAGTTTCACGCGGAATTGAGCTTTGACTCTCGTGTCGTACTTCTATCGCCCCTTTTCACGACATCAAAAACGATTCGAGCGACACACGTCGTCGTCTTAGATCTACGATGATTTTCGAAGATTTATAAAAATTTGAGCGGCAATTTCAAATTGAAAATAAAATGTTCTTTAGTTTGAAAAATGCTCTAGAGATCGTCTAATCATAAATACACACTCTAGGAAGGTCGAAATATTTGAAGAAAGGGCTATTATAATACCTGGGTCGGAGTTGCCTCGAACGTAAGAATGTCGAGGGCCGGCTAAGACAAAGCGCGATCTTTCTCTTCATCCTCTATCATTGTAACTCGAAGATTGGTATCTGCAGTCGACCAACAGATGGTAGTCGGTCGGTTCTCGATAAGTGTACGTTCCACGCCTCTCGAAACCTCTTCAAACATACACATATATGTTCATCCAGAAAACAAGAAATAACTTTTTTTCATTAATCCCACTGTTCATTTACCATATACCTATAGATTGCTTGGAAATTGAAGTACGTAGTTCCTTTCGATCTTATTTTCCATCCTTTCCATAACACTTATACGCGACTTATTGCTTTTTAACGACGTGCCGCGTGAAATTCAACGACGAAACGCATCAGCTAACAGTCATATACTATCATTGACATATCCTCGAGGAATATCACCGCTCTTCCCGAGGGCGAAGCGAGTCGAGATATATATGCCGTAGAAAGCAATTTATGAAAAAGGGTTTGCGGTTTTCCGACCTTCGTATTTACGTTGCAACGCAGCTGGACTTTAACCGCACGAAAGCGGTTCTTTGCGAATTCGCGCGTTAGCCCTGGAAATCGCGCTTCCCGATCGAGAAACAGATCGGTCATTGTACTGTCAGTGTTTTTAAAGTTATGAGAAGAAAATCAAGACTGACAATGCCGAGGATATTGTGGAATAGAAACGGGCAAAGGAAATTTGTTCGATCACGAGAGATACTCTTTTTTTAAGCATATCCTCTATTTGCTAAAAGAATACAGAAGAATAAGAAGAAAGAAAAGCGTAGGTAGTCGGTACTACGATCTCGTCCTCCGATCTACCGATGGAACGGTGGATTCCGTTTTCTTCGTTGCGCCGCTCTCGCGAAGAAGAGAGTAAAGAAACTCGTTGGCAAAGCCGAGATCGTGGCCCGTGAACGGGTGTGAACGCTCGTACGTGCCAGAAACGAATAATGAAGCCGTGCTACGATCCACGATAAAACCCGATGCCCGACGTTGGAACGCCACTCACGTATAAATCTTTTACCTTGTACCCGATTTGCGAGCGCCGCACCGCGCTGGTTAAACATCGCCGTCTCTACGAGACAGGTTGCCCCGAGACAACGATCCACTCTGTACCCCCCCCCCTCCCCAATCCTTCCGTCTTCTTTCGATCGACCCATCTCGAACAAGATTCCGTTCGGAAGAAAGATTCGTCTTTCCGAAATTCTCCCGATTCTCACTAGAAAATAGACAAAGTGACCCATTGTCGAGTTCTTGCGCCCAATCATTGTTCTCGTAATCATCTAATAGAACCTATCGCTTAACCTTGCATTTCATTTTCACGGTCGCATTGTTTCGTAAGAAATACACGTAAGGAAGCTACGCGACCGGTGGAAATAATCGAATTTAAGAGCAACGCTAACGGTTCTCGATCCTCTACGATCACATCGTAACGTATAACTGTACGCGCACGTGACAGCGTTCCTCTGTCGTTTCGTGTCCTTCCTTCCTCTCTCTATCTCATCGTTTCGTCTCGCCAAAACTTTGGAGTTTTTCTCGATCGTAAAGACGAAGGAAAAGTTCGATGGTGATCGATCGATTGTGGTTGCTTCTAAGAGTCTTTCTATCTCGAATGGACACGACGTGCGTGCAGCTTATATATCAGCTATCTGGTCGTGTTGAACGACCAAACTAGTTCTCCACGTAGTCGTATAGTACTCGTGGTCTCGCTTTCTCGAGGTATGTAACCCGTGCCATGTAACGTTACGTTCATACGACATACTCAGGCTTCGATAGTTGCCACGTATCTATCTCGATTCGCTGGACCAAACTATATCCCTTTCATTCGATCTCCATCTTTGATTCATTGTCTTGCTTCTTCTTTTTCTTCATCATTTCTATCTTTATATTCTAACGAGTAGCTTATGCTTCTACATAAGAAAGCATAGAAAAAGACTACTCGTCTCTCCGGACAAAGCGAATACCGCGAGACATTCTGTTAGACTCGGTGAAAGTACTTGCCTGTAGCCGAGAGTATGACTCCTGCGAGTTCACGCACACGCCTGATAACCGTGATGCTGTACGCGATAATAGTACGTTATTACGTAGCACGATCGCAACGCGGAAGCCTGTTTGTCATTTCGAATCGAAATCTTTAAAAAAATTCGTTCGTACATTCTTACTGTTTAGCATCTTTTTATTGGGACAACTATTCGATTACCCATTAAGTTACTTTACAAAATTCTAATTATTACTTTTCAATAAGCACTTCTGGTAACTTTCAGACCATATATGAGGAAAAAATTAACCTTTATACCACAACATGCGGTGGTCGGAAACGACCAAGGAGGGAAAAGTTGTAGTTTAGTACAACTTTTTATCGTTATCAAAGTGAGTTATTATAATTTTGGATGTTCCTTAAAAACAAAAGGTTTTAAGTATTTAAGTGATAGTTTATAACTTAGGTATAAAAAAAAGTTTTAAAACTTGGTGTTATTATTGAAGAAAATTCACGTTGTGGTTAGAAAGTTAAAGGTGCAATTTTCGAGATCCATCGGTAACAATAGTAGGTACTTCAGTATTCTTTGGTACCATACCAAAATACAATGGTACTTTAGTACTCGGAGGGTTAACGGTGAAACGAAGTGTCTTCGAGAATAACGCTTTTGTGAACTCTCAGGGACTTTTCTCCATTGGTTTCCAAGTTGTACATCGAACGGCTCGAATTCCTCGAACTTAATCCGAGCCTGAGTGCACTCTACCGCGGTATGCACTCGGAATGCAGCTCTCAAAGTGGGCTGCTCTTAGTTATCACCGCGCATCGTGGAACATGGCTACTTGGTGAAAGTAGCTCCACCTTCGCAACGCGAGCGTATGTGGATGCTCGCCAGGATTCCGCGCATACACGAGCTCGTGGCGTTCACTCGCGAGATTGCGGGAGTACCAGGACGCGTATTTCCTAGGATTCTTCTACCTGGCACTAAATGTGAAATTCGACAAATGCAATTTCGATTGATATACCGAACCCGTCTTAGCCTTGGTACCTACATGGTATTTAAAATATTCGTGCAATCGTGGCCTTGAAATTGTACCACGTCAATCTAATTATTTTTTTTTAGATTAAAAATGGATCAATTAAAATAGAACACCTCGTATATCTAAGCGACAAGACGTCAAACGTTGCCTCAATTCACAGATATGACGCGAATGACTCGAGCACGATGTAATCGGCTGTAACTACCGTATAATTTACATTTCCATAGATAGTAGAGTCGCTGGATACTTGCCAGCGGCGCGAAAGTCCTCGAGTTCGATTCGATCTCGCGGTATTTGCTAGCTAAAGAAAAAAAAAAAATCAGTATCGGCCGATAAGACACGTTTCTTTAGGCTGTGAGGTATCGGCACGGCTTGCGAGATCGATGTGTGATTTCAAGATTCAAGGGCGCGCAAAATGGTATAGGAGAATCGCTCGTCGCCGGTCACGCGAGTCTCGACGAGTCAACTCGACTCTCTGCAACTAGTAGATAGGTATATCGAATATCTCTCTCGAGTGTATACCTAATTTCGTAATCGCAACTACAAAATGAATGTTGGTATACATACCTATAAAGCTACTTCTTGGTAATAATTTCATACAAAAATGAATTTAAAGTGACTTCCAGTTTAATAGGAATATATTTTCCTTTCATAAATCCAGAGATCGAAGGTGACAACTAGCTTGTCCTTGATAACTGATCTTGAACCTACTGGTTAATGGATAATGCTATGCTACTCCTATTAGTGTACTTTGCAACATTAGCTTCGTTAGATACTTTTTAAGGCAGAAACAGGATTTTGCAGAAGCCAGGTGATAAGGCACGTTCATGCGAACTCAAATACTTGAAAGAAATCGTACACTTTCGCTACTTTTCTCGTATGATGTGAACGGGCCCTTTACGCCTTGACTATATCCAATGCAATCAAACGGAATGGAATGGTATCGGGTATGGAACGAGGCCGCTCACCCTTCGGCCTCCGTTATATCCCAACTCGCTGCTATCGTTTCTACTGTCTCTAAGAATTCAAATTCGAATTATTTTCCTAATTTCAGTGTGGTCCATCGAAATCAGATTCTCTAACCTTAGATATACCATAAATAGCAGACGCAACAAACTTGACCCAGTCTAGTTCCACTCTCTTGTTATAAAAAAAATTGAGCATATATTTAACTTTTATCACGCGAATGAGTAAAATATATACATTTTGTAGAACTTGCGTGCGAACGTCGAGGCCGAGCATTATATTCGCATTAGAATTCCATTAAAAGATCTTTTTCCTTCTCCCTCCGAGACAAGTTAGACCACGATATGTATCTATCTACTGACGTACGTAGCACAGACTGGCGCGCATACTCGATGATTCGTTGACGAAACCTCCAAAGCTGCGTAATGAAAATTCGACTTTCCATCGGTGATCAAATTCTCCGGACACTTGCTGCTCGAACGAATGGCTTGTCTGGTCTCCGAAGAGAAAGTATACGTGTGCATGCGTACGCATGACCAGAGAGGAAAAGGAAGAAATGCGTAGAAAGGAAAGGAGACATCGACGAGGGCTAGAGTCTACGTTTACAGAAATTTGCGAAGAACAGCTCGGTGTCAAAAAGGAGATGAACAGAAAAAGAGAATCGAAGGATAAACAAGTGGAAATGGTATAGATAGGGATGAAAAAGACAAATGTATAGAGAAAATCGTTGAGAGAGAGAGAGAGAGAGAGAGAGAGAGAGAGAGAGTGGGGGGAAAGATTCGATGGTTGAGCAAAAGAAGAGAAAAGAGACTAACGATGATTACCACGAAGGAAAAGTGGACTAAGAGGAGATGAAAGAGAGAGGAAGAAGAAGAAGAAGAAGAAAGGAGGAATAAAATAGTAAGAGAAGGAAGATGCAGGCAACTCCTCTCTCTCTCTCTCTCTCTCTCTCTCTCTCTCTTTCCCCCAGCGCACAACTGGCTCGCGCGTTCTTCCGTCTCTTTTTATCTCATTGCGAGATCCCCAGCTTTCTCCCTCTCCCTCTTCAGCGTCGCCCCACCTCTTCCGCTGTCCGGCCAATTCCTCGTATTATACCAGGTTGCGGCGTGGAATGCGGGCGTCCTTCGTTCGCTTCGAGCAGCATCCAAGCGATGAGCCCCTCTAGCGTTATCCTTCGTCGGACCTTCGCATGCGCACCTTTAGGGCTCGGTAAAATTAACCTGGAATACTCGACCGAGATGCTGACCGGGACCCTCTCCTTGGATTCCTAACCTGCCACGGATTCGTTAAAAGCGGATCTCACTCACGACTCTTACACATCTCACACGAATACACGCTTTTGTAGGACTATCTTCTTCTTCTTCTTCTTCTTTCTCTTCTTCGACGGGTGTGGTAAGAACAAGCAAGTTGATTATTATTTGCATTTTTATCAATTTTTGGATCTATCAAAACTGGTCTATACGTTTTTACTCATACCAGGTTGTCGCAATTCTCTCTTCATTGTTTTAGGATCATTTCTATTAGGATCCCTTTAAATAATCAATAAATTTATGTACGTTATATTCACTTGTACTAATAACCTTCTTCCGTATAGAATTTTGTAGCGGTCCGTGGGAAAATTAAATTAACTACGAATGCAGAACGAATACCACCGTGTATATCGACTATCGTTGATGGTGCTACCGCTGACGAGAAGTGTTCAACGGTGCTTCTCGTCTCGCGTACGAGCGATTTTTTATACGGGAAGGTCAAGGCATCTAGCGGATTTGTGCTACTACGAAATTTGCATTATATAGGGTGAGTCACGTAATCTGTTACGAGTCGGTATTCGTATCTTCCAGCAAGGCAGACGATTTATGTCAACATCGACACGATCGAGTTTCGAATAATTGTTTAAATATTCAAAATAATTAAAGCTACACCGGTTATCGAAATATTAACTCGTAACGAGTTGTGTGACTCGCGATACATATGCGACGTAAGCCAAAATGTTAGGGTTAAACGTCAAAAGATAGTATGCTGACAAAAAAAGATATCTTCAAGTCAAAAAATCGAGTTGTAGTGATCGTAAGCGTTATTATACACCCGATATGCAGTGATTATGTATAGATATTTTCAAGCATTAGTGAATAGGTCACTAGAATACATGCTAAAATTTCTTGTTTTTTTTTTTTTTTTTTTAGGAACTTTGGAGGGTGCCAGTAGCGGAGGATTTGGAGAACGAGAGAATCTAAGGTGAGTGAGAACAGGATAGAGAACGGGGAGAAGGAAGAAGAGGCAGAATAAAAAATAAGAAGGCGAGGAAGGGATGAGAGAGAGGAAGTAGAGAATATTTGTGTTTACTATGCGTGTATAGCTACGTGTACCACCGGCTATGCGCTCGATGAGAACGCAGGCATTCCCGTACGCTCGCTCGCACTAGCGCCTGAATGAACAAGCAGGGACTTTATTATAATGGCGTTACGTGCATTTTACTTCGATGCTCGTTAACCATGTACTCTCCGGCGTGCAAGGAAACGAAAGGTCTCCTACATCGCGTACCGACATCTTGTATCCTCTCCTCAAGGGATCGAGACTAGATTTTTCAACACACCCTCGAAGCTTTATAGCTTTTCCACACGATTAATACCATAACGGTGTTTCTTTTTAAGCGACCTTAGTTTACTTTTACTCTGTCGTTAGCGAAACCGTTCGTGTCAAGGTACTCAGGAAATATAAAAGACGGACAAGGATTCGTTCCTAGAAACGTTTGCCTAAATCTTTTAAAAAAACAAAATCAAAGATGTACACGCAACATGATGTAGAATACAAAATGTATTATCGTATAACACAGAGGTTATGTAAAATATAAGGATTGCGTGTAATGCAACTACATAATAGAACGAATGACATGAATCAGGAAGACCTCCGCTTTTTTTCAAATTTTCCTTCCGTTTCCCGTGACGATATTATCCGTATCGAGGTTGCCCGAAGCAGAAGAAGAAGGAGAAGAAGAGGAATTCTTCCCTCTTCTTTTCCCTCCGGCGTATTGTGTAACGATAACGGAGGTAAACACCGGGGGGACCGTGCGGATGCGTTGAACGTTTACCGAAACGTTCGCGAATCTCGATGGAATGCCGTCGGACTGGTGTTACCGTGCTCGCTCGGCAGCGTGCGTGCGCGCGCGCACCTTCACCCTCGCCCTCGTCTCTCGTACCGTCCTACGATGACACGAGGAGCGAAGCCGAACACCACAGTGAATATCATCATGGCTTACGGTGCTTACATAAGACGATAACGTCAAAGTTCGACCGGAAAATCTCTTCTAGCGGAAGATCCTTCCTCCTTATGATTGTTTTTGATCCAGCTGGAGTTAAATTTATGTCACAGTTTTCACCTTCGTTATTTCTAGCCTCTTCTTAATTCTCGAAGCGACTATCGGCGCGAATAAACGTGGATCCAACGCGATTTCTTTCTCTTTAAAGATCATTCTCGTGAGCCAGCTAATTATCCAACCAGTGATGAAGCTACTGAGAAATCCGAGTGGACAGTACCACATGTACGAGAGTCGATAGAGATAGAAATAAGAGTCCTTGTCCGTAGATCTGTAATAGTATCCTGATATTTACATACCTAATACATTAACAAGGCTGAATTTATTGAAGTTATTCGGAAGTACTCACGATTCAATTTTCGTTGTTATCATAGGGTACTCGTAAGATAAGGTGTGGTTACTACATCCAATTGTTGAAACAGGCAATGTCGGAATAGGGGCCTTCGGCTGACCAAAACCAATCCAAAATGAAAATGCCAGGCCAAGAATCAGTCCCGTGATCGCGCCTTTTTGATTTCCCGCTTCACTGAATAAACCCAAAGTAAATGTACCTAGCAAAGGGCCTCCAGCTACTCCAAATATCGTAAGAGCAGCTTGAAGGAGTCCACCTAATTTTTGTGCTAAGAAGGCTACACCTAGGCATACTAATCCTACAACTGCGGCTAACACTTTACTAGCAACGATGGATTGTCTCGGTGTCATTTCATTCCCTTTGCTGAAAAAGCGAATTATGAAAGAAATGTAATCCCAGAGTTAATAAAATCATTAATTGAATACTTTGATAAACGATGTAAAGGCTTGACGTAATCTTCGAGGATGACTGCAGATAACGAATTGACCGTGGCCGATATCGTACTGAGTCCCGCACTGAATATCCCAGCTATGAAGAGTCCAGGTAGTCCAGGATACTGCGATAACGTGTCCATAACATAAAGTGGCATCAATTGATCGTTCGAAGTAATCCTTCCCAATGTCAAAGGATCACATTCGCGATATTTTGTATATATTGCCAACCCGGAAAAACAAAGGATCAATGACATGACAGACGCTATCGGCCAGCTCCACCAAAGAGCTCGCTTGGCCGCTCCCAGATTCCTGAAAGATACATTTGTAAGAGACAATTGCTCTCGCTAAGCCAACACACATCGATCACAATTTCGATATTAAAAAGATATCGGGATGATCTTTTTCACGAGGATAAAATATCACCGTATACACTCACTGGACTGTTAGCATTCTTTGAACCTGAACTTGGTTGACCCCGTACAAGGAAAGATAGGTGAAGAATCCACCAAACGACAAACTCCACCAAGTATGTCTCACAGTCGGATCGATAGAAACACTACACTTCGAAGTATTAGAAAAGAAATAGAGTGTCGATATGTATCAGATAAACTCGATATTACTTATCAAATTCCAATCGTGATCCGTTGTCGGCAATCTCCCAAATCTGTTCGAGGCCACCTACGTCCATAGCCGCCGTAACTATCACCGTGATAACGGCTATAATCATGAGACCACTCTGAAATACGTCGGTAATGAGAACCGCCTTGATTCCACCGATCGTCGAATAGAACGTGCAGATCAATCCGATGGCGATCACGCTCGCGTTCCTCGAGATACCCGTCGTGGCTTCCAACGCGAGTGCCGGCGCGTAGAGCACGACGCCGGTGTACAAAAGAAGTTGAAGTAAAAAAGCGACGCTGGCTAACAACCTTGTCGGCGTACCAAAACGTTTCTGGAGATACTGCAAGTGATTTCACTTTTAGATCTTCACCGATAATGTAACACGAGAACGAGCAGATCAAAAGCAATCGCGTTAGTATTTTTACTCAATGATTTCTTTGACGACTGAAATTCAAACACTGCACGATTCGTAACGATCCTGTTTTCTCTCTCTCTCTCTCTCTCTCTCTCTCTTTCTTTCTGTCGTTCTCTGCACGTATAAAACAAGCGTGAAAATGATTCTCCTCGGGTGTGTACTCACCTCGAAGGCACTAGTGGCATCGAGCTCGAAGAAGACGGGCAAGTAAAAGTAGACAACGAACGCAGTGGCGATGCCGTAGGAGATGTTTATTACCGCGTACTGAGAACCGTAAACGTAAGTTTCCGAACTAACTCCTAGTAGACTGACCGCTGACAAGTATGAAGCCATCAGCCCGATCGCTACTGGTATAACGCTCATGGATTTGCTCGCTACGAAGTACTCCTGTAGGAAGGACAAGTTCTCTCATGTTGTTACACACATTTTGTAGCTGAACACGTTTTAACACGTAATCCAAATACAAGTTCCATGGCTATCGACGGGTATCAAAGAGTATCTACGATCTATCTTGGTTACTTTATGCTATAATTTTTACCTGTGTCGATTTTTGCCGTCCACCGGTGAGCCAATAGTAAACTCCGATACCAGAACTAATTAGAAGCATCACCACAATCACCGCATAATCCTCCGTCAATAATGAAGTTGTCATTTCGTTAATTTGAAATGTTTTCTATATTTAGGTACTAGAGTTTCTTTCTTTTTTTGGTAGAAATCCGTTCTCTATTACCACCTTCTCTTTGATTATCTTTTGAAACTACTACTTATTTGTTGGTACTTGGTGTGCAAAAATCAACAAAATTAATTAGTACCGAAGTCTAGTCGCGATGAAAGCGGCACGTGGATCTCCGTTAGCGAAGAACGTCTACGTAATGTCGCAGACGATATACAAAGTCGTACGAGTATTACTTATCAGTATAATACATACCATGCTTAGTCTGTTGATTCGCTGATATGCCCAAGATACGTTATTTTTAATCTGATGAGCAATACAATTTCACGAGTTTACATGTCTATACTCCTTAGTATGTATGGATCGTGACAGTAAAATCATAATTAAGAACACCAGTCCTTGACTTTTACAAAAAATAAAAAAAAAATAGCACTACCGTCAACAGCTTATCATTGTCATGAAAATGTAAATAAAAGACTATGATACACGCAAACGATCGAGAAATGTTTGATAATTACGACGCTTTTCACGTGTTTGATATTACCTTCGATCGTCGAGCTTTAGCTAGATCTTCTAAATCCAGTTTTTAAGACGTACGATAGGAACGATAAGCCATGTGCATTAGTGTATATATACGAACATATAATATATATGTATACAATATATATATATATATATATATATATATATATATATATATATTGTATGTACATATTCATTGCGGTTTTCTTTTTGAGCGAGCGAACACGGGGTCGGTGATCGCAAAGAGAATGCTGTAAGGACGCAGGTTGAACGGCTGCGAAATGCGTCGCTGAGAGGTTCGATGAGGCAAGAGAGGAGAAAAGAGAGAAAGAGAGAGAGAGAGAGAGAGAGAGAGAGAGAGAGAGAGAGAGAGAGAGAGAGAGAGAGAGAGGAGGCCAGAGAGGAGAGACCGGCTTTTATAATGGCGAAGCAGCTATGCGGGTAACCGAGTAAAAGTATGAACGTGCAGCGGGCCAAGTGGTGTATCCAAAGGGACGGGGTGATCGTAAAATGGAAGGGATAGAAAGAAAGAGAGAGAGAGAATATCGGATTTACTTTCGTGCGGGCTCATCCTCCAATAATGAATCCGATCATCGATCTTGTAGCAAACGCGTTTTGTACGAAATCCTTATCATGCTAGAACGTTTCTTTCCTGCTGATCTCTTCGTAGAGCTGCTACTTTGTTATTGTTCAGATTATAGGTCGATTTCTATTAATACAAATTGTCTTAAGTTATCGAACGTATTCTATTTTGCATTTTTCTTTGGGTTTTAGTGCGGACGCTGGACGTAGCGGCGACGAAATGAAGCATGCAGCATGCGTGGTAGCGGTGTCACGGCTGCGCGGTCTTGCCTTCAACCTCTGGTGTCCGCCAGCCGCTACCTCGCTGTACACGCCCTTCCTGGTGATCCTCTTTACTTCGTTGTTGAGGTAAGAACAACAACAATGTTCAATTCAACAAATTTGTATACTCTAGTCACGCTGACGAGGTCCAACAACGTGGGGCAACGTCGAGAATTCAGTTTCTTCCTGTCCACAGGAATAATATCAATTTTATAGTTGATCTTTAAATAAAATATACATATCAGCTCGAAAGGGATAAATTTTACATGATAAATTACATGAGATCGTGGACGAAACTATTCTCATCGTAGTCCACGAATGCAATTCCGATGCCACCTCATCCTACGCTCGGTAGCGCGCGTTCTCACATGATAAGATCTACCTAATTATAACGAGAGACTCGTTTGTAAAGTACAAATTTAGCTTCAGACTATCCGAGGAAGTTTTCTTCCTCGATCGCCATCCTGTAGAATGTCGGTCTATCGACCTCTGGTATTATCGCGAATCGATTTGATCGAAAAATGGGATTAATTTAAAAGTTCAGTGCTGCGAATGATTTAGATACTCAGTATCTATTCGTTATTCGGTTTACAAATATCAGTTAATAAAGCGATCGATGTATTGATAGGTGAATAAGTTTTTATTCGAATAATTGCAGCACTAGTCACTCGAAGATACCCTGCGTACCAAAATGATTCTCTATAGTGTAGGCGTAGATTGCTTGCAAGGAATCTACCGTAAGGATTTGTCGTGAAGGGTCAGTGTCGGCATCGGAGCGCTTCGAGGAATTTAAAATATTCGATAAGAGACGATAAATCGTCCTTCTACCTTGGCGCGCGCATAAGCATTCCACCGTGAACGTTTACGAGACGCTCGTCCCCTCTGGAACGATAGAACTTCAAAATGCATTTCGTCCCTGAGTTTTTCTGGCTTTTCTTTGCTCTTCTTTTCCACTTCATACGATTCTTATAATGTGTTCTTAAGATTTCTATATCTGTTAATTTATTTCTTTTCATTTTAGGCAAAATCAAGAGTAAAAGAGGTATATGCGCAGACATGCATGCTTCTCGGTCAGCAGGGCATGCGAGACTGCGAACTCTTCGGGCTGGCCATATTATCCGGTGAGTAACTTTCGCTCTTGGCAACGTCTTTCCCTTCGTCCATTTTTTCGTATCGCCTTCTTCGACTTTGGAGGATGCTCTCAATCCCTTGGATTTTCATCGGTGAAAAATTCGATTAAACACGCTCGCAGTAGGGGAGACCGGGGCTAAAAGTCCCAGGGGCAAGTTGTCCCAGTCGTAGTTTTGGTATCTTAGGATGGAAGGGGAAACGCGTCCGGTGCATGGTGTACAGGTCTTAGCGAGTAAAAAAAAGTGTAGTGGTGGTCGTTGTGTTTAGTCTTCCCTGGTTACTTCAAGAGACAAATTTATATTTTGATAAGTTCAATTCTACTTTGGGTACATTACTTAAGCATCTCTAGGCACTAATGAAAATCGATTGCACACGAGTTCGCACATGTAATAGAAAGAGAATTTGGTCAGCTTCATTTCCTTGCCAGAATTTTTAAAAAACGCCTTGATCTGACTGAACTATTACCCGAGAAACAAACCTATGAAAATGGGGCAAGTTGCCTCACACGTCGAGGTAAGTTGTCCCGACAATGAGATCTGAGACAACTAGCCCCATCCTCTTTTTTTGCTGTAACGTTTGCTTTTATCATTAGTTTTCGACAGAATTCAGGTTTTTGTTCATGATGCAAACATCAGGATTTTTGTCAAAAATCGATGCATCTCGAATTTGCCCGATCAAATACTCGTTCGAAAGAAGAAAGTCTCTAATTTACGAATATGCAAGTCGCGTTTCGATAAGATGACTAGTTAAAAAGTTACAGCACTTTTTCTCTTGAAAACGACCCATACTCCGACACTTAAAAAATTTATTTTTCGACACTCCGCAACGATATCGAAAAACGGACACCGGGACAGTATTCTGCATGCTTTCTTCTTTCTAAATCTCGATTCATACATCAGGATTTTTGTAAAAAATCGATGCATCTCGAATTTGCCCGATCAAATACTCGTTCGAAAGAGAAAAGTCTCCTCTTTACGAAAATGCAAGTCGCGTTTCGATAGGATGGCTGGTTGGAAAGATACAGCAGTTTTAAGCTTGTAAAAGACCCATACTCCGACACTTCAAAGATTAATTTCTCATCATTGCTTAACGATATCGAAAAACGGACAACGGAACATTATTCTGCATGCTTTTATCGTTAAAATGAGCCATTAAACATTGAAATCGGCGGTGGTGACCATTTTGGCAAAAATCATGATGCATAGGTCAGGATTTTTGTCAAAAATCGAAGTATCTCGAATTTGCCCGATCAAATACGCGTTCGAAAGGTGAAAGTCTCTAATTTACGAATATGCAAGTCGCGTTTCGATAGGATGGCTGGTTGGAAAGATACAGCAGTTTTAAGCTTGAAAACGACCCATATTCCGACACTTAAAAAATTAATTTCTCATCATTGCTTAACGATATCGAAAAACGGACAACGGCAACGTATTCTACATGCTTTCTTCTTTAAAATGGGACATTAAACATTGAAATCGGCGGTGGTGTCCATTTTCGCAAAAATCATGATGCATACATCAGGATTTTTCCTTGGAAACCTTGGAAAACTTACCCCGCAGCGGGGCAAGTTGTCCCCAAAAACTCGTTTGCTTGAAATTGAAAAAAAAACGTGTTAAAAACTTCTCAATGCAAGCGGAAAGATTTTTATGTATTGCTAAGAAGTTGAAGTTTATGATGGTCCCCAAAAAATTCGAAAATATAAGGTACAGAAATCTGTAGAAACAAAAAACCTAAAATTGGGACAACTAGCCCCGGTCTCCCCTACTCCATGTTTTATCGTCACGTATGCACGTAACCGAAAAAATACGAAAAACTAAACAAAAAGATGATTTTGCCTCTATCCGCTAACCACCTTTCCTTTTATTCGATCCGTAAAGATGCTGGTAGTGATGTTATAGTATAATAACTGTAGTCGTAGTAGCGTTCTGCTTCCAGTAATAGAGATCTCAGGTGTTCCAGGAAAAAATTTCTGCGGTCGTTGCTATCCGTATGTTCCTCTGTTGTACTATCATATTCTCCATTAGGTAATTCGTTTTATAGACAAAACGATAACATGCTAAATTTCGCAAACAGAGACAAAAGTTTATCGTTTTTTGTCGTTCATGCAGAATATGTACCTATCTTGCATAAAATCAATGCAAAAGACACAATTTTGTTGAGAAGTTGAAAGAGAGACGAAGAGAGTGGGTATAAAAATTTGGTTAATCTCGTGGTTTTTATGCATACCAAGAGACTCTTCCTCTCTTCGTCACGTCTATCGTCACCCGCCACCCTCGGCCTTCTCCTTCTACCAAGAGCAGCGAGACGAGCCGGTTCGACTGGTATCCCCACCAGCTGGACCCTTCTTGGACTTTGCGGAGCCCTGCAAACCCCTCCATTCTACATTCCAGCGGTACCCCATCACGGTGAGGCCGTGCTGGCAGGTTCTAAGGCGTGCAAGCCATACCACGACTTGAAAGCAAAAAAAAGAATAACTACTTTTTGCTTCCTACTTCCTTACCCTTTTTCCAGGATCATCGATGAATCTATATCCCTCTCTAGCTTGTCCGCCACTAACCCCAATCAACGCTAATCAATATCACAATTTTCTCTCGGAAGTATTCATGGATCTCGTAATTGTCTTCTTTTCATACTTGAAGCCACAATAATGAACATCAAAACCAGTCATGAATGTTCTCGTTTTCTTATTCACAAATCAACTTGATCATTATTACATACATTTATCTTGTGATCCATGACGTTTGAAAATGACGAAACATAACGAAGAGACGACATGAAGAAATCCGTGGTTAACATAGATCGAAGTTGATCTTTACTAAATGAAGAAGAAAAAAGCAAAGAATTAGAAAAAAAAAAAAGAGGAACTCGAAGAGAAGAAATAGAAAAAGCGCAAAGAAAAGTGGCAGCATAAGAGGAAGGTAGATAGGATAGGACGGAGAATAGATGGAGGGAGAAATCGAAAAAAGGGGAGGAAAGTCAGGTACAAAGAATAGAAAGAGAAGCAACGCGATAAATGAGGGAGATAATAGGCTGCCTTAAGAAAGAGGATGCGAAAAACAGAGGTAGTGGAGAACGACCAGTATGAGAGAGAGAGAGAGAGAGAAAGGAAGGAAGATAGGCGGGAAGGGCTCGAGAAGGAAAGAGGGAGAGAGAGAAACAGAGAAAGAGGGAGAAGGATCCCCGGGTAAGACGGTAGCTCGGTGATTTGTATAGGGCCTCTCGTATTCCACCTCCCGCCCTCACGTCTCCACCACACGGCGTCTCCGAGCCCAGGAATGTGGAAGGAGGACTCTCTGGGAGGACGAGAATCGTCAGTGTAGAACGGCGGCTGCGGCCTTACGGAGGTAGAGGGAGGGAGAAAGAGAAAGAGAGAGGGGCCCATAACGCGCTTGCTTGTAGCTATAGAGGGAGAGGGAAAGAGAGGGGAGATATCGGAGGGCCCCAGCAGGTCCAGCGGATATACACCTCGTCGGAGCCGAGCCTCCTCCTTCGAACGAACGAACGAGCGAGAACCTCTCTCCCTCTCTTCTTCTCTCACTGCGCTACGAGCAACTTCAACGTCCTTTTCTTCCCTTTCTTCCCTTCTACCTTTTTGATATTTTCCTTTCTTTTTCTTTTCTCTTACTTTCTTTTTTCTTCTTCCCTTTTCTCCCTTTTTTTTCACTCCTTTCCCTCAAGCTTCCAAACCTTTCCACTCGTCTCTCTCTACCTTTATTTTTCTTCTTCGCAACTCCCCTTTGTGTCTTTCCTTCGTACAATAGTGTGCCCTTTCTCCAACGAGTTTCACAAACACACCACCGCTTGCACCAATTACCAAACATAAGTAAAAAGAGTTCTTTCTTCTATTTTCTTAGATAGTCACTTTGAAAAATATTTTGATGTATCTCCTTTTTCTTTAGAAAAGAGAAAGAGAGAGAAAGTAACGAATTGACCGTTTTCTATCGTCGGGGCCCATCCCCACGTGAATTCTGGCCTTGCGGTGAATTTTTGCACACACGTGAGTCTTGCTCCGTGTGGTAAATCAGAAGAGAGAGAGCCTATTGAGGAAGAGGGAAGGTTTATCGAGGTGGGGAGAACAGGACCGTCGGACTCGAAAAATCACTCCCGACAAAAAGTACCGTCCACGCAAATACTTTGGTTGACTAAGAGGGACACGCGCGCACTCTTTTCTATTATAGATGCCGGTCGGTCAGGTCCGGTAAAACTAGTTAAATCGTTCGGCTAATAAAAGCTGTATGCATGAAATACTTCTGCCTGCATATATATTTCTACATATACGTACCTTCTGTGAGATGATAAAAAAAGTACAGACAAATTATGAAAAATCGCTACAAGTGGACCAGAGAATAACTTATGCATAACAGAAGGGGTGGACAGAATGAAAAAATAATAAAGAATGAAGGGGAAAAGAAAGATCTCGAGTTCGTACGTGCGATCTTAGGTGGATAGGATCGATCCCTGTGAGCCCCGATGGGTGGTTGCACGAGGGCCAGCGTTAGTCCTCGGGCAACATTCTCCAGTAATGGCCGGGTTGTACCTCGGGTAACACAGGTGCCCCCTTCGTCTCGAGAAGAGGAAGACCTTAAGAGAAGAAGAATAACTCGATTCCGACTACCTTTCTCCCTCTTTCTCTCTCCCCCCTTCTGAATACTCTCTCGAAGAACTAATTATTGCTTCGAGCATGTCGTTCGGCTGATTATAGAAATCGAGACGGCTTCCTGTGGTGGTGAGCCTTCGAAACAAATCCAACATCATCTAATATCTTTTACCTCACGTTAGAGACCATTTTTCAATTGGACCTCTACACATCCTAGTTACTTTCCCTTTTCGTCGAATAATCTTCTAACGGGTTTCGTTAACCTCTGAGTCTTCGCGCAATTAATTATCATCGCTAAGAGACGATCAGCCAGTGTTTTCGACTCATCGATCTTATCGTCGTTAAAGCCGGTAAGGGTGACAAAAATTTGCAACGGACCGTCCTAAGAAAAAGCATCACGTTGTAATAATGGCCAGGTCTACTTCGAGTATCCGGCCCCATGTGGCCAGGACGGGTTTCGGGAAGAGTCTCCTCTCATTCAGGAACATCTCTCACAGCGAGAAGGAGTTCTTTCATTGTTTCACTCGTTTAGGAGAGCATCGGTATTTCGGCCCGATCGGCCCTGACAAAAAAAGAGTCGAGTAAAGGAGAATGGATACCTCAGCATGGAAGAACCATATCGGGACAGGCGCGAGCTCGCGCGCGTGACTCGTACAGGTTCATGTGGGTCAGCCGAGGCATCGAGTGTTCCCCTTGCTATATAATAGATCTCCGCTCTAATTCCTAATCATTTTCTCTTTTTCCTTATTTCATAGCAACATCGAGACTATATTTCGCGATTGAACATGTGCCCAAACTAAGAACAAAATTATGACAAATTATTTTTATTGACTCCAAATTGCTAAAAGCACGCCGCGTTCTTTTAATGATTAAGTAAATGATTTAATATCGAGGCGAATACACGAAACCTGTTACAATTTGTTTTTTTATGATTTTTATACAAAATAATACATACACTCTGTAATCGGTTGTACTTAGAAAATTCTTTACACGCTCCAATATTAAAGGGTTAAATACGAATCTTTACATTTTTTTAAATAATCGTCAATCACGAAACGACAAATCATTGATATTTTATTGACATGTTACAGATGGCGAGTATCTTTTCGTGGACCCCGATAACAAATTGAGCAAGTACGCGCCGAAGAATTGGCGAAATTCGCACACTTACGTAAGCAATAATATGACTTTCCCTTCATGATGATCCCTTCCTCAGCTCCGATCCTTCGAAAAGTGACAAGCTTGTTTTTTTACAAAAAGAGAAGACAAACTTTGACAGTTTTGATCGTTCGTGTCGAAGTTGAGTTCACCGCGTAGATGGTAAAATTGGCATGATTTTAGTAGTGACTGTACTCTCAGAAGCATCCCGCGCGCAACGGCTGATAGAGAGAGAGAGAGAGAGAGAGAGAGAGAGAGAGAGAGAGAGAGAGAGAGAGAGAGAGAGCGAAAAGAAGGGAACGGGTGTCGGAGAGGGCGGCTCCAAAGAAGGGCGAAGGAGTAGCTCGGTCGGGCGGCAAAGGGAGGAAGCGAGGAAGAGGGCCTTGGGCAGCCTCAAACGGGAGCGGAGGACATGAAGGAGACGGAAAAGGACCGAGAACGAGTAGAAGGGGTGGGGTGACGTGGGGTGGGATACGGAGAAAGGGAAAAATATGCACGATGATGCTGGATTAATATTTATAGTTGCTAAAATATGCGGACCCTTCAGCCTCGGCTGTAATTTCCTATGATCCCTGGTCCTTGCTTCTAGTCTCTAGATCCAAACGCGAGTAATAAAAAGCCCCTTTCCATCTTCAATTTTCGGCTACCGATTATATTCGCTACCGTGTCTGCCTTTCAATTTCTTTCTCTCAATCTCTCGAATCGAGCTTCACTTTTGGCAGACATTATCTTCAAAATTCGATTCTATCCGAGGACTTCCTTAACGTATGTTTGCTTTTCAGGGTTTGGATAGCAGCGGACGACCTGCCTTCGTACTTTACTTTCGTGTTCGTTACTACGTCGATACGCCATTGCTTTTAAGGTAAGAAAACTCGAAATCGCATATGTCAGGTATGCGTATACGCGATCTTCCGTAAAATGTGGGACCTAGAGAAGCCCGTTAAAGCCAACCAGGAGGTTAGTCGGTTTCTAGGTGATCACCGGCGTGATCGTCGAACGACGTCACGTATTTGATTCAAGAAACAAGGCGATAGACACACACGCGCGAACGTGTACCGCGATAAGAATTTCTTCATTTCAAAGCAATTAGATATCATTGGCTTTATCAGCTCGTCGAAATTGTTTCAGCGATGAAACCACACGACATCACTACTACCTGCAGCTACGAGATAACGTCGTTAGACATGGCGGCGGAGTGGAGAGTCTTCATCCTCACCATCCCCTTCACGAACCTTCGATCGTTACGCCACTGCTCACGCTTGCTGGGCTCGCCCTCCAGGCCGACCTTGGCGATTACTCCGAAGAACGACACAGACCGCACGCTGGATCCGTCGGCTATTGCAAGCCCACAGATTATCTTCCTCCTCACGTACGGCTCATTTTTACAAGCTTTTTCTACTTTTACGAGTTTGCGAATGCTATAACTGATAGTAAGGAAAATTGACTATGGCTGGGTAGCAACTTTTCTTACCTCTAATTCGTAGAGAGAAAAAACACACAATTAGTTTATTTTTCAATGTCTTCTAAACTTTTAGATGTGCCTTGAGTCGAGCGTGCTCGCCGTGCTCGCAGCTCAGCACAGAGATAATCGTGGGCTCTCGAGGGAGGAGGCAGAACTCCAATACATCCGGGAGGCGTTGTTGTTGGAGGCGCCGCTCAACGCTCACCTATATCGGTTGCGACGAAGTAAGAACGAGGCTGGTCCAGGAAGGATACTCCTCGCGATTTGCGCTCGCGGTGTGCGAGTCTACGCTGAGGAGGAGACACCGCGCGTTTTTGCCTGGAACAACATCGGCAAGTTGTGCTTCGATGTACGTTGATCAACGATCGTTCTTCCCTTTTAGAAATATGTTACCAAAATTAGCCAATCGCATAGATCGTTTTTTTTTTTTCGTCATTAACAGAGGAAGAAGTTCGAAATACGCGCGGTCGATCAGCCGGACAAACTTACTCTCTACAGTGGCTGCGACGACAAGAGCAAGTTGCTCTTGGGTCTCTGTCGAGACACTCACCAGTTTTCCATGGCTATAGCACCGAGAGTAAATGAGGCAAAGAGGAGAGAAGAAGAAGGTATGCTATGTTTTGATAAATTTACATGTTTTCATATATTAGCTTGTACTTTACCGAATACCACGAGCAATTCATTCATTCCAGAGAGGAAAGTGTTGAGAGATTGTTACATGTACCCTGCCCGTTGCAAATTGAGCTTGACGGGGCGTGGAGCGCGTGGCGATCAACGAATATCCGTTATCTCGAGCACTTCGTCCAACACGACCTCCGGTATAGTCAGCGATCGAGTTCACAGCGAGGATGAGCCGGACACGGCACCAGTTTCAACCGAGTGCTTACCTCGCCTCACCGAAAACAGTTCTCACACGGGCATTCAAAGTGGAATACCTAATGGTAGCGAAGGAAACACTAGTGAGCGCTCGGTACCCTCGCCACCGGTGTCTATCGTTGATGGTAGTATTTTAATCGTTCTCCGTGTTAACTCTATATCTATTAATCCCAAAAAAACACTGAGTTATAATTCTTAAAATTGTTTTATAGAAATCGATGGTGCCGACACAACACCTTCATCCGCGTTACGGCTTATTTCAAGTACAACTACCGTAGCTGATGGTTCTCAATGTAGCAGCAGTTGTAGTACAGTGGTCGTTGCCAACGCGCCAGCTAATGGCGTCCAACGAATTCGACGATCTTCGGCTACGTCGAGCTTAGAGCTTGGTTATTCTCACACGGCTCAAAATTCTGCAGTTTCGTCCGAGACCGCTAGCTTCCCAAGTGCGATCTACGATAGATGCAGAAAGACTGGTAAATATACAGGTAAAGAAAATGATCCTCGATATGTAACTACCGGATAAGCAATGTTTCAAGGATAAATTTATTTGTCTAGGTACAGATATCGCTAGTGAAACGAGTGGCGTGTACACGCTAAGAAGCAGCGAGATGCAAGACGAAAGAATCGGCGATCTTTATTCACCTACCGGCGATACAAACGAATCCTCCGCTGCTAGCGACGTTTGCGCTTTAAGCTCCGTTCAATCCACCACCGACGAAGCTTCTGTCACATCAGGATTCTATACGATACACAGCGGTTTGAGATCGGAGACGAGCGATATCTACACAGACGATATCGGTACCGAGGATCAAGAACCTATTTATAGCCTGTGCAAAGGCGACGAGGATGTTGACAACGTAGTGTCGCTTAATGGGAAACTCGAAGATTCGAGATCACGCAGCAACAGTATAATAAGCACGGGAAGCTTCAGAGGTGACGGAAGCGATCCTTCCAACGTCGGGCCTTTGTTATCTGCTAATGAACTTTCCGATTTGATAGTAGGTCGTTATCCGCCTCGAAAAACTATTAGTAACTCGATGGATTCCGATTGCGATTACGTCACCATGCCACCTCCACCTCCACCTCCCAGAACCGACAGTGACAGACAGTTGCCCCCTCCTCCTCCTTATCCAGTAACGATGGATTATTCGTCCATACATACGTCAAGATCAAAAATACCAAACGTCGAGCGAGAACCTCCACCCCCACCGCCTTACAATGCCACTCGAGGTGATTTCACGGGTTTGACTTTAAGAATGCCTATGATTCCACCACCCACACCACCCAGAAATGACGCGGTGACACCTAGAGAGCCACCACCACCGCCACCACCTTATCCTGAGATGTCTGATAACAACAGGCAGGAAACGATCACCAGCCTTTATCCTACAACGGTTGACGAAGATATCGTATCGCGTATCGCGTCATCAAAAATCAATTCGGTCGTCACCGGGAGCCATCCAAATCTTTCGTGCAACGCAGGAATCAATGATGTACCAATGATTGTTCCGAAAGCTCCTCCTAGAATACAACCACCTACGTATCCAGGTGATAAAATGAAGCCTACACCAGTTCATGCTCCTGTCGCTGCTCTCGTCGTTGGTCCTAATAATTATTTAGACGTCCATGCGTCTCGCAGTGGCCCGGTATTGCTACCGTATTTAAGTACAGCACCACCGCCGCCACCTCCACCACCACCGCCGCCACCATCCCCTCCACCACCGATGCTACATCCAAGACAACCACCACCACCCCCACCCAGTTTAGCCACTGTATACACTAGCCAAGTTGCCAGATCTCAGATAGAACAGTATAAACAACAATTATACTCCGACGTGGATTACGTGATGTTCCCGCTAAAAGATCCAGCTGTCTCAAAGCAAGAGTACATCGATGCGAAACAGGGATCTCTGCTGGCTGCTATGGCTGCATATCCACCTCCACCTTATCCCTCATTCAACAACAAATCCTCGTTCATGTATCGCAGCACACCCTATCTCCCAGGTTCCTCTTTTTCATCGTCAACGAAGTACGCTTCGAATCAGAACCTCAGTACCAGTGACAACAGTTCGAATAGTTACTTGCTACAAAATAACCTCAGCAGCCCTTATGCAGCAAGTACAAGCTCTCTGTATAGCGGCGTAACCTGTTCCTCGACTGGCAGTCAAAGTCTGAGAAGAGAACTTCCGACCCTACCTCATCCTCATACCTTACATGCATTCTCCAGAACAAAAAGTGATGAGAATATCTTAAAATGCTTCGACGCTCCATCCGGAACAAAGATGAAGTCTTTGCCACACGCCAAACAACACCGTAGATTGCCACCACCTCCACCACCACCACCATACGAGATACAGGTACGATTTTATCATATTCAATCATGCTAATTGTACCATAATATCGGTGACTATTATCAATCCATTTTTTCTTTCAGAGTCTTGATAAAAATCAACCGTTACCATCCGCGATTGCGGGTCCAGAAAGCGTCGCACCGAAGAAGATGATGAAGCCACCAGCCGAGGAGGAACCGGAAGGAGCGAAAGAAGATGGAATGTTGGATATTCGAACGTTACGTGAAAAGAGCCGAAACCTAGATCTTCCATTGATATCCGCGTTATGCAACGACCGCTACTTACTTAAGCAAACGAAGGCATTCGTAATGCCAAAGCATCCTAGCGAGTCGAATTCGTCCGCCCTCGCAAAGGGTACCGCTAGAAATGGCAATGGAATGGGCTCCTCTAACAGAAACAAATATCCGGTTAGTGGATTATCAACGACGCAAATAACGAAGCCGCCGAGAAAATCGTCGACAAGTACTCACAAACACCCTGCCGAAGCGAAGGGCAACGCTTACAAGGTCAACACGACGTTATCCGGAAAGAAGGATTCTTCAAAGGCGTCTCACTCATAATTTGCTACGTATCGCGACTCTGTGTTATCAATTAGTTTTTTTCGTGGACGATAAAACGTCCTGGATCACGAACAGGGAACCTCGATCTAACATACGGTTCCAACGTGCTCAGGGTGTCAACCTCGACGTGTAATACTTCAATGACATTATACACATTTGGTGATCCTACTCTAGAGAAGAAATATCTCTCCACTACGCATATTAGCTAGTTTATAAAATGCATACTGCAGTACAAGGCCTCGTCGTCACTGTCATTATTGTACATTACTCATTACGACCTATCTAATCTAACTTCTTTCTCGAATACCGATATCTTCGGACTTAGAATGGGTGCTAAAGCGGTACCAATGTCCTATACTCTTTTTCTTATTCCGGCCATTGCGATCGAAGTTCGAGATTATCATGGACTGATGATATTATTATGTTCGCGGATTTCGTGAAACGTTTATCTTCCAATGCGTTTCGAACCACAATGAATTTTTTTTTGCATGTAATACGTCTATCCGGTACTCGATAAATGCTTTTTTTCGCTTTAAGATTTTTAAAAGCTATACGCGATATTGGTCATAGAAATTTTTTGCCAGATCTCCAAGCGGTCTTGCGTGCGACCAAGTTAGGTATTTATTTCGATGGAGCGACCTCGTTATTAGGTATTTTTTTCTTTTTTTAAAAATAAGTATTGCTGTGTTCTTAAGAAAACAGGTACTCGTACAATTTACGATTAGACGATTACAAGAAGTGTAATGAATTACTTTGGACATGTCGGGTTTATTAGCCATCGATGTCGATAAGAAATAAGTTTTGCGTTCACTCTATCAATTAGCGTGCAATAAATATCTTGAAATCTTATTATAGTCATCGCGACAATTGTTATGGTAATGAAAAACGTAATTTTACACCGCCTCTTAGACATTACGCGATCGTGCAATATTTAATCGCAAACGGTGTCTTGTTTAAAAAGAGTCCCAATTGGTCCAAAGTAACCTTCATTTGCGGTACCTTCTTTGATATCTCTAAGTATTATATTTATTCACAATTTGATGCATTTTACTTTACTATTTCGATCGATACTCGCTTTATGATATTTTCTCTCTCCCCCCTCTTCTTCTTTCTCCCTCTCGTTAAAATATTTGTAAGAGACAATACGTCTCGCAACATCGTTTGCGCTATTACGAATGACTTCCAACATTCCCAAATGTTGCTAGAACATCTAATGAAGACGTACGAAATTGTGAAGATAGAGATAGGAACTTTTGGTAAATAAAAAGTAATTATAAGTTTTGAATACAACCAAGACGAAATTTTCTCCGAAACGACATTCAAATTCTCAATAAGCTTTTTTGTTGAATTACAGAACCCTGTATATTTAATATGATCTTTAGTTATCGATGTCAATGATCAGTCTTGCACGCAGCGCCATCTGACAGTACAATGTTTGAATTATTTTTTTTATACTAAACTATTGGTAATGGACATCGTAAGTGCGTACAAGTGCATATACGAGACTTAGGATGCCATCTAACTACATTAAAACTTTAAACGTACACACCCAATAATAGATAACACTATTGACATGCACATATGCCTTGCAGGTAGGCAGATAAATTAACACGATACAAGAATCATATACTTTTATTTCAGTATATTAAAAAAAATACTGATTTCATAATTACTTATACGTTTTCCACTTTAGATAAATGTACAATTAAACTTGTTTGTGTACACCGAATATATAGGAAACAGTATGCAGGTACAATTGCCCTGGTCTCAAAACACTATCCGGAAAGTTTGCCTGGAACACAATCGCGATATTTATCAAATAACGTGTGTATACCTCCATACAATCTGATTTTACTGAATACTTACATGATTAATTGCGTCCGGATAATTTTGCGTTTCCAAACAAAGAGCACCGTGTCGGAAATACCTTTGTCCATTTTTCCCGAGTATACCAGTAGCATCAGCACTAGGCAACGAATTCGCTGTATACAATTGGACACCGGGCTGATTGGAATAGACTTTCATATATCTTCCGGAACTCGGATGTACTACCTCCGCTACAAATTTATTCTCATTCGTTTTATTGCCTTCCTCCGGCAAACAAAAATTGTAATCGTAACCACCGCCTGGAACTTTATTAATGACGTCACCAAGCACAGTCGGACGTCTAAGATCCATGATACTGTCTTTAACTGCTCTAATCTCTCCAGTTGGAATACTATCCGAATCCGTGACTGTCCAACGGTCCGCATTAAGCGTGATTCGATGATTATACAGTTCTCTATAAGAAGTTCCCTATAACAAAAAAAAAAATAAAATAACATAGATCCTTTCTCCAAATAATAATATAATCGTTATCACGTACATGACCAGCAAGATTAAAATACGCGTGATTGGTCAAATTAATAGGCGTAGATTTAGTGGTAAAACTTTTCATTTCGATATGCAGTTCTCCATTTTGGGATAGTGTAAATGCAGCTGATGCAATTACAGCTCCTGGATAACCTTCGTCGCCATCCTCGCTAAGCAAGGTCATGACGACACTATTCTTCTCGATTGTAGCGTTCCATACTTTGAAGCTCCATCCTCTCGTACCTCCGTGAAGACTATTCTCACCGATATTTTGCGATACTTGATACTTTGTACCGTCCACCGTGAAACGACCCTTTGCTATACGGTTTGCAACTCGGCCGACCGTTGCACCAAAATATGGATTATCGGAAGATAAGTATCCTAAAACACATACTTATTTAAACGAAAATAAGAAAAATGCAATATTTTAAATCGAGTAGAATTGGAATTAGAAAAAAAGTCGTGCCAGCAATATCGTCGAATCCAAGAACCACGTCTTCTATCTTGCCATGATTGTCTGGTGTCCTGATACCGGTTATCGTTGCTCCGTACGTGACGAGATCCACTTCTTGGTTTGCTGCATTTTTTAGCGTAAATTTTTTTACAACTTGCCCATTGGCCGATCCCCAATCCTGGACCGTAATTACGCAATCCTTAGATTCGGCCATATCCAATCTAGACAAATAGAAAAAAAGTACGATAATGCGCTTGATTTTAGAATATAATCTATGCTTGATTAATATTTATTGCAAGCGAGCAATCTGTGTAAAGTATATATGTTGTTAATTAATTGTTGCATAACTCATGTTTAAAAACATAAATCATGCAGGTAAACTGATTTATAATAGTGTATATTTATCAATATACTATCATGCCAGAAGAAACCATAACAATTTGATTATCTATTAAATTCTTTTAGAGGTCGCACGATAACAGATTAGAAGCATGAACTTGAAAAGTCAAATTACGGAGATATCAGTTAGATGCCACTTTAGAGCTTATTTGACTTTCAGCTTAGATACGCGAAAATCCACATTAAGGCCTTTTCATACATGCAAATTCATCCCACGTACTTACTTGGAACGTGTTCACGATGAAACTACTTTACTTGGTTGTTCTTAAACAATAATTACCAATGCTTGCACGTGCATAAAATGGAATGCGAGATAAGGGCCAGACGTGAAAAAGTTAAGTTCAATTAAGCGCCTATTTCGTTGCGAGCACCATCTACCGATCAAATATTCTACTACTTAGTATTAATATTACATACTTTTATTTGTCGCTTACGTTCTTTTATATTTTGTTTAGTGTGATATTTGACCGCTAGATGGTCCTACCAGGCTTTCTTGAAGATTAAACCAATTTAAACTTCTTCGTCACGTGAATGTGAATCTATAGTATGACACAGTAAATATAAACCGACGAAATATCTTAATTTTTTAATTTTTGTCAACCCATGCCCTTTGGCAATACTCGTATGTACCTAATGGGCTAACACTTGACTCGACGTTTCTTCATCCTGTACTTTCTTTGTTCGAATTTTATGTATTTTCTCGTCTTTTTTATTTTAATTTATTATTATAAACATTTTATCTTACGCAATTAGTAAAACGACCAGTAAGGCTCCATGTAGCTTTTTCGACATACTGAACGTTTAATGAACCAAATAATGGGCACTGCTTGAAAGGATAATGTTGTTAAAAACTATTATTACTTCGCGACCATCACAGACTAATAGAAAAGTAACAACTGAACGTAAAGAGAAATGAACCAGCATTGAGTTCTGCCTCTTAATTGAAAAATTGTCGAAGGTCATTGGAACGAAGTATAAATGACAAGTTACGAAGAAGTTAATCGATATCGTTCGATAATCCATTGGACAAGTGACTTTGATGAATTTCCACGATCCTCACATTTCAAAAGTCCGTTGTATCGTTATGATTAGACTTGTATGTTTATGTACATGCATATTTTTATAAAGAACAGATAAATCAATGAGGCCAAGGCACAAATACTTTTCATGACCAGGAGGTATTGAAAATTCATTTTTTATTTTGCATTTTTTGCATAATGCATATGCTCTGTATATTTATGTTTAAAAACATATGCAGTATATAATGCTTGTACTGTTTGTCTTATTTATGCATATTTCATGCTTACGGTGCATATCTTTGTTTTATTTGAATATTCTAATGTACCATCTATTTGTAAATTCATTCCCAAATATTTCGTGTATATTTTTTTGTGCATAAATATCATATGCTTCTACATATTTATCATATATAAACACGCGGAGTTTAGTCACAAAATATATATATATATATATATATATATATATATATGTATGTATGTATGTATAGTACATACATATATTTCCAGGACAATATGTAAAACTAGAAGAGTATCATATGTAATGAGTTACCAGTATTTATTAATGAAACGTTACTTTTTATATGACCAACTTAAGATGTATGTACGTAAGTATACGGCTATATAGATTCATGCAACGTGCTTAGACGTAAATATAGGTTGTTTGTTGTTATCGACACACGTAGTTAGGTTAGTCACGCGGTAAGTTTAGGATTAGATGGTAAAACATTATTTGTCGTATCGTTCGAAAAATGTACGTAGGTTGTTTATAGTTGTAATTGTAAAATAAAAATTATTTTCTACAAACTATCGTGAATTTAACTTTATTATGCATGCTTGTTTTGATAGGTTATGTTCAAGTACAAGAAATGTCAGATGTAATATATGAAATATAATAAAAGGGCTCATATACTACGGCTTAATTTTCTATTTATAGACAATAATCTGTCATAATAAATAAATAATGACAAGTAAAAGTGTAACACTATTTTAGTAATTAATATAATTGGACGCAGTTAGTGGAGCTATTAATCATTTGTCGAATAAATCGCGTAAACACGTTTGAAATTAAATTAAACTGTCCCGACGAAAGTCTAGAAATACTATTCACGTGTTTCTAAATGCAACGAAGGTTGCAGTGTAGTTACGAATATTGGGAATTTGCGTGGAGCAAGGACAATTTAATTTGCGTGTTAACACGATATCCGACATCTTCCTCCTTACAGTTTTTTTCCGAGAATTAAATTCCCCTAAATGTACATTTTATCATTTTCACATATCAATGAATCGGATTTTAATCACGATAACTGATTCAATGATAGACAAAAGTGATTTCTTTTGTCCCCTTCATCTTTACTACATTCTCAAATTCCCACCGTTTACTTACGATATTGAGTAAAAATCATAAAACATTGTAGGAAAGTAGTTACCACGACGGGTCAATGTTTTAAACGTGCGCCGATAAATAAGTTTAGAGATATCTTTGAGTGGAAAGTTTAAGACGATTAGAAAGAGCTTTTCTTTGATACATAATCTATATATGACGGGTATATTTTACTGTAAACGTTGTATCGTACGACGTCAAATGGTAATTGAACAATAATTCTAAAAAAATCATCTTTACAATGAACTTCTAAATTGCGCATATTTATTGTTATCACGAATTCATTTAATCGGGTACAACTAGTAGACGTATATTTTCTACAATGAGTTTACTTTCCTATACAATTAACACGTCATTATTCAAAATAGCAAGTAGGCCCTTTTAACAAGTATGCCGATTAAAAATGTGGGTGTAGTATTACTAAAGTCTGCATTCCGAACACAACAAATATGTTTTCAAATCATGATAGTATCAGGATTGTAACGATACGACGCGTACGTTTTATCATCGTTCAAATACGATATATTCGAGAATCTTTATCTAGAGTGTGAAGTACGTAGATACGTCACGTTTTATTGGGTCATTCGAAGATAGTTTATTATCAATAAATAATCGAAAATCTCGGTTACGTAATTAACGCGTCGATCTATCAAAATATTTCCAATAACGCGTGCTAATCCGACCAATTATCATAATTATGCGGACGCCATTTCTAAACTTTACGACACGTATTTTGGCAGACATATTTCGTTCGTAATTCTTTCGTGGAATTAAGAGGAAACGCGAATTTAACATGGAAATAGGAGGAAAATGCAAATCCAATTATACGCGTGCTATTTAAGAGTGCAAAAAAGGCGGTCTGTGCGACTTGGTATCACCATCACAATTTTTGCAATTCACGTATTGTGCAATAGTTGTGGAAATGATAAAAAAAATTAATATTTTATACCTAATCGTCTCCTCTTCCGGAGGAAGTTCGTTACAGCTTCCCAAGTTTCTATATTTGTACAGAAGAACTCGAACTCAATTCTCTTTGTTTAGGTTGATGCCGATTTTTATGAGGTACCTGTTCTTATTCCTGTTCTCTCGATACAATCCAGAACGAAGTAATTTTTTTGAGCTTTTCATTGTGATCTTTTTAAAAAAATAATACTGCACCATATTAACAGAATCGTAAGTTTCACTAAACAAGCGAACCTATTTGTATTGGACTACATTTACTTTGACTGCCTGATATTTAAAGTAATAATCCGGAATTTCCCATGAGGAGAGGAGCAGCCACGCATTGTCCTCTTTACAATGAATATACCTGCGAGCGCCGGGCTAGCGTGTATGAACCCGTAGCACGTTACACGTTGTAACTTCATCAATTCTGCGAATTTTTCAAATAAAATGTTCAGAGAATGTAATTTAGAGACTGTAGAATTGACAAAATATTTTAAGAAAATGGATATTTAGGTCCTCTAAAACGTATCTATCTCCTTAATTCAGACAATGTTAGATAACTTACGCCAATTTCCTTACAACCGTTCTTCAAGTATGCTTCAAGCACACGTACGTAAAATATACGTAAGGACAAGATAACATCGAGTAAAATGATCGTTTCGTAGGACGATTTGCAAATCTATGAAGATTTTCGCGATTGTAAACCATTTCCGCGAAATTGAACTAATAAACTCATAAAGCGTAGATTTAAGATTACATTCTGATGTCGCGCAGTGTATAACGTGAACCTTGTACTTCTCGTTACGTATCTTTTTATAATGCTTTGTTATGGTACACTTGTAATCATATAACGTGATAGATAGTTAATTACTGCTTTGATATTTTAGTAACTGATAAAAATTGTACTATTGTAAAAGGTGTGCCTAAAAGCTGTTTACAAAACGTTTGACTACTACAAAACGATACCAGTAAAACTGGATAGTGCTGTAAACGGCAGTTTAGCATATGTACATGTTTATTATCGTTGACACACGCTTGGAGAATGTGATGCAAGATTTATCCCAAATATAAGTATTCTTTGTTTAGTTTGATACAATGTCGTTTGTATTACAATGATAACTACCTGATATCAACGGCATAATTTAATGTGCTCGAACCGTCGGAACAAAAGTACTTCAATAAAATAAATAGCGTAAATAGAAGAAAATGGAGGTAATCGCAAAGCGGAAAAAAAGATATGATGTACATACATGTGTTTCTAGTAACAAATATTAAAGGAAAAGTTTCCATGACCGATTTACCGAATACCTTTTTCGAACACAATAGTCTAAAGAGACTTAGAATTATCTCCTGTGTGATTTTCAAAATAAGTCAATTTTTCGAAAATATACTACATTAGATTACTTCTTTTAACATCATACCGCACGTTCAATTTAATCACAAACGATAAAAACTAATTCGTAAAATGATAATACTCATTAGAACGATAGTTGCCCATGGAGGAAAACAGCTACTATTTGTAATCACTGCATTCTCGTAGTTTGCGTCATTGAGAATTACGAGGTGCAAGGTAATCTGAAATTACAAGGTCACACGCAAACGTGGAATCGCACAGCAGGCAAAGGAAGTTAGAAGAACGAGAAACATCAATGCATTTCGTTCCGTCGAGACTGTTTACTTACAAATCGGTGACGTCGCAGTTGACGTTGTTCTATGAGTAATGTTCGGATAAGCGATACCAATTTTTCGTTGTCTCGAAGCTGATTGGTCGGCAACGTTCTCGTACGACTCTCATTGGCACGTTGCCACCAACACATAGACGAATGAATGTGTAACCGGTTTACCTCTACGTCCTGACAAGTACCACCACCATCTTCCTCGAAAACTTGGCCGACAGCTAACCTGCACCTCATTCTAATGCGTGCCTCGGCGACCGTCTCATTTTCGTATCTACCTTTTACAGCGATTGACGCGTCGCGACATCCTTTCTTTTTCTTTGCTAGAAAATATTTTTACACAGTTGCGAAGTGCACGATTCTTTCCAACCGTCCATCGTCCACCATTTTTATTTGGTCTTCCATTGTTTTCTTGTTTCACTGAATTTCTTCCTTTACCTCTGTCGAACATTGCCTGTGTACTTTTGTGTAACAAAAGTGCCAACCCTTTCTATCTATATTTAGAGGCCATCGTACTGGAAAATATTTCAGGCTGCACAATCGCCCTAGAAAGGAAGAAAAGTTGAATAAAACAGCGCAGATCGTGTTAGATCAACGCGCCGGTTTCATAAAGTACAGCTTATCCGTCCTCGTGATTTTTCCTATATCTCTGCAGACAACGTGAAGAGAAGATATTTCTTTATTGCGACTACTGTATGCCGTACGACTTCGAAATGGGCATAGAAAACAAGGTACGTATGTAAAAATGGAGAATATGATGCATTCTTACGAAAATATGGTAGCCATCATGCACGATTCTTTTTTTTTTTTAAAAAAAACGTCAAAGTAATCGAACATCATGACGGATTTTCTAGTATATAGTTTGTAAAGTCTCATAAAATAGCGAAACTGTCAATTTTTATCAAATATATACGTCAAACCATAAATACGCCCAAGTGCAAACATTCCGACGTAACTACATCCGATAGACGCTAGAGATCGCACCAGTATACTTCGATATGTGTTCCGCGACTGCTGCAACTTCACTACATGTCTTTGTTTTGTTTCGCGTAAGACAACGTGACAAAAATAATGTGGAAGCCAATTTCTGAGCAATTATTTAAGATGATCGTGAGTAATTATGTGGTCCCACTTTATGTGAAAGATAAGGAAAAAGAGTTAAACGAAATTGGAATTACCTAAGTAGTCCAAGTAAACAAGTTTCATCTTTGTTTGATACACATTTCTCATCGACGCGTGTATAGTATAAGTTTTAAAAGGATATAAAACTCTGCTAAACATAAAAATTGCACTTTTTGTTATTTCACCGATTAGAACATTCCTTTTCTATCATAAAATAGTCTTACCTTACAACAAAATCTGAAAGAAATTTATTTTTAGTTTCACGCGATACCGCTAGATGACGCGGAGTCGCGCCATTCGAGAAGCGTTTAAAAATAAGTAACGCAACATTTTACCGCAGTGAAAAAAATTAAATAGAGTGGAAAGAAAATATGTATGTAAGATTTTATACTTCAGTATAATATAGAGCATACATCCATATCATCTTCGAACAAGAATCTTTTAAAAAAATATCACAAAAGCAAGATAACTGATTTAGTCTAACGATTAGCTATAACTACTCGAAATGGGACATTGATCTGTATAATGCGCAGGTCTCGTAGGTCTTGCAGTCGCGCATATATGCGTATTCGTAAGACGAGGTGACGGTAGCCGATATCTGCGAATTCGTGACGAGAATATAAAAAAAGTCTTTGATAGACAAAATATCAGAAACATAATAGATCTAATTAAAAGCGAGTCCTCTCGAATTCGGGATTGTGTCTTTCGTGCGAAATTCCAAGAAATAGTGCGAATGAAGTCGTTCTCGTCCACGAAGTGTCTACCACAAATGATCATTTTAATCTAAAACTTATGGATAAGAATCTTGCGACTAACGATATTTCGTGCATCGCGTCGTCTTCATTGTGCTCGGAATCTGACGACTTAACGTCGGCGAAACGTTCAGGAGTGACCTCGACGAGGAATCTTTTGCATCATTTACAGGATACGAAGGCGTGTCTCTTCGTCTCTTCTCCTTCATTATCTTCTATCTACTTGTCTAAAAAATGCGCGCCATCGTTTAAACATTCTCATTGACACGATAGAATATATACTTAAACTACTGTTTGAAAGCAGCAGGTTCGATATATAATGAATAATAATAATACTAGCGACGATGATGTTGTTAATAATTAAGATTTTGCGCAAGCATGCTCTCTTCATTATTCCGGATGCACCAGCCGCACGTCACTACCGTCGTAACTCGTAATGCACTTTCTTATATACGCTTTTTTTTTTAATCTACACTGATATCGCGACTCACAGTAATAAAGAGTTCTTTGTTATGATTCACATGAGAAACGCTAACGAAGATCCTTCTTTTTGTGTCTTTTTTTTAAGCAGATGTCCGAGAAGAATCTCGAAATGAGAGCAACAGCAGCACGTATTTGCCGTGATTATCTTAATGGTGCTTGGAAAGGAGTCACCACGGAAAACATCAACCTTAAGCGTATCAGGTCAGTTGAGATCGTATTTTACAAATGTATAATAATATTTTGAAACTTAGACAATGGTGGAAATCTGGTTAAGATAAAATAATTCGAGAGACATAATTATCGATTATTTAATATACTTTCTAGCGGAGGTCTGAGTAATTGGCTTTACAACGTTCAACTGCCGGATGGTGTTGTCCCGACACGCGGCGAGCCGCGGCAAGTTTTATTACGACTGTACGGTCAAGTGCATGGGGAAAGAGCGTTGGAAGGACTTATCACCGAATCAGTCATCTTCACGCTACTTTCAGAGAGGCGGCTCGGCCCGAAGTTGCACGGAATATTTCCCGGCGGTCGAATAGAAGAGTATATACCGGCTCGGCCATTATTGACCAAAGAATTGGCTGATCCAACATTGAGCTCTATGATAGCCGAGCAAATGGGACGAATACACATGATGCAAGTGCCGATTAGCAAGGAGCCTACTTGGTTGTGGGATACCATGGCCAAGTGGCTCGCTACGGCGAACGACATATTGGAGAACGTCGAAGAGATTGATCCACGTCAGCTCGCTAATGTTTACGCGTTAAGATCGATCGATCTCGAGCACGAGATAGATTGGTTCAAGTAAGTGTTTTCCTGGAAAACAAAGGAAATCTATCTGATCAAAATAATGTAATAAAATGTTATAGGATGTTGTTTGTTTATCAGAGACCTCGTGGCTCGAGAAAAGTATCCAGTCGTATTTAGCCATAACGATATGCAAGAGGGTAATATCCTTCTTCGACAAGACACGCAAAAGACAGAGTTGGTTCTTATCGACTTTGAATATTGTTCCTACAACTACAGGGGTTTCGATATCGCAAATCATTTTATCGAATGGCAATACAATTATACGGCAGCGGAATATCCATACTTCCACGAACTATCCGGGGCTGGACCTACTAAAGAGCAGAAGGTAAGTTAACAGTACACCGGGGAAGGGTCGCAAAATTAGACAAAGACCAATTGGTAAGGCCTTCATCAGCTTTTTTTCCCGCCCCTCAACTACTTATTTTTTTTTTGGTCATCATTCGGGGCACTGCCTCCTATATTTCAATAATCGATGTACAAGAACGTGCGTTACAATAGATTATCATTGGTCGGAGATCGTTATAATGTTTAAGATATCGTCGCGAAACTCGCACTTGTTCTAAAGTACGTCTCTTGTTTTTTCCTTTTTTTCCTTTAACTCTGTTTTTAAGTTGCGTTATTTCACGATAGCGAGATTAATATCGAAAAATACTCTTAGCTTTTGACCATTATAACACATTATCGATACTTGAGAAACGAGATACGTACAACGACATCGGTGCGAGAGCCACGCATTACCCCTTTGTGTTCTATTTGCGAGAAGGGTGACACCTTGGCGTGTGTTGCGTGTGTATGTATTAGTTTCACAGGACCGCATTTCACGGGAGACAGGATCGATGTACACTATCGGGATAAAGTGGGAGGCATATGAATCTTGCCACTGCGACGTATCCTGACTCCGTGCTCTCCACGTTATGGAACCAGAACCACCTGTGCCATCCATCCGTGGCGACAACACACCCTCCCACATCTGCTCGTCTACGAACCTAGAGTACTTCTACACGCACTCACGATAGTTGATTCGTAATCTTCGTAGTTCAATCCAACAATAGAGGCTCTATTCTTTTTTTGGGCGATGATTACTCAAAAGAGCATTAGTTACTTCTCTTTTGTCTCAATGGCTGTGGTCATTCTTTTATAAAAGTCCACCTGCCTATATTGTAATAAATGAGATCAATCGTGAGATAAAATCATATGATAAATGTAAATCGCGTGAATCAATGTAGAAATAACATAGCAACTCACGCAAGTGCTATGAATGAGCATATTGTTTGCGTTTTACGAATACGATCAAGCAATCGATTTATTTTGCGTGTCTTTGTAAGAGATGCAATCGTACATTAACGTCATTCCTATTAACGAGAGTAGCAAGATATAGAAATAATACGGGGGGGGGGGGGGGGGGGGAGGACACGTTATATACTATTTTTAAGAATCTTTCACTTTTACATAGACAGAAAGTGCACTATACACACACACACACACATATATATATATAACAAAAACCAAAGTCGAAATTCATATTTTATTGTTCAGTTAAACATACCTTTATCGTTTTGTTACAAACTGTTTTTGCATTTAAATTTATTATGAAAGACAAAGATAACAGAGGCATGTTTAACATTGAAGTTAAACAAAAGATCAAATTTAGTTATGTACATAACAATTTTTAATAACTATTTACATACATATTGTTAAATTTGTTTGCTATCATTAGATAAATAATTTATAAAAATGAACTAGATCTTTTACACATATTTATGCATAACACTAATTACAATATTTTTTCCTGCAGCTCAACTTTATCAAGAATTACTTGAGAACAGTGGGGAAGGACTTTCAAACAGAAAAAGATAGCATAATGATGGAAATAAAGATATTTTCTTTAGCCAGTCACCTATTTTGGGGCCTTTGGAGTATTGTTAACGCCAAATTATCACAAATACCATTTGGATATTGGGTAAATATAAAATAACTTTTGAAATAATCATATATGTATCTGATAATTCAAATCTCATTTTGTATCGCTTTGTGAATCTATAGGATTACGCAGTGTCCAGGCTAAGAAATTACCAATATCTGAAAGAAAAGATCTTAGTATCTGGTCCGCCCACGTTAGATGGTGCTTATAGGAGAAAAGTAACGGACACGGATTGAAATAACGGTGCACCATAATTCGCGAGTGAAACTCTCTACCCTTTGAGGGAAGTTTGATTTTTATCAGCCTTAACAATCGATGTGGAAGATGAACAAATAATGAACATAACAGGAGATATACCTGTTATGAGATTTGTGATCCACTATTGATAGTTATCAACATACAAGGTCGAATCTTTCCACTTGACATATTTTTCATGAAAGGGCAAAGAATCAATGGTGAAGATGTGATATAGTATAAATAAATCAATCGATCGTTTCATGATCTTACGAGAAAGGGCTACGAGCGTTTGAAATGATCATGAAGAATGGAAGAAATGATTAATAGAATATAGAAGAGATGAAACAAAAGTATAGGAATATTAAAGTATACTTAATGATGCATGAAGATCAAGATACATGAAGCCAGTAGAAAAATATTAAAATTTAATACAGATGTGTCTTAACTGTTTACAACGTGAAAGTGAACTTGCCTGCAAATAATTGCACAGTACTTAACAAATATAGATTATAAACGAATTTGCGTTTAATTTTTCATAAAAATTCATCTTTTGCACGCTTAATGTGAATCGTATGATAGCTTATTTGGGATCTCACATAATGGCATTAATCTGTATATGTCTAAAAAATTTAACAGCAGTACCTCCTCACGAGAATCTGGATATTTAATAATCGGTATTGCTGATTTATATAGAAAGAAAAACAGAAACGAACTAAACAAAAGAACTATAATCGTAACTTATTTGTAGTAAAAGCCATTTGGTAGGAATAAGTATGTGACCAGCAGCTACAGATATCTTTCCGATGTTGCACAAAGGAATGATATTCGTTACGTGGTTAGCAATATTTTAATTACTACATGTAATTCATACATCATATTATCATACTTTCATTAGTTATATTATACGCATTGTGGGGAGACAGATGTTGATTTGTAAATTTTTTTACTGCTCTCTACCAGTATTTTACATTGCTTTAAATTTTTCCACACGATCGCATTTTTATTGTATAAATATTTTAGGGTAAAAATATTGATAATCGCATAGATATTGACAACTATTTGAATCTTACGTTGTAAATATATATATACACACACACACACACGCACGCAATATGTATATACATACACATATATTTTTAAATAAAAATTCTCTTTAAAAAAATTACCTTTTTTTACCAAACCGTTGAGATACAATTTAAATATTATTTTTTAACATCTTATAAATAAGTGAATAGATATATTTTTTAACGATCTAATCCATGTTCTAGCTTATTTTCTTTATTGTGAAGACTTATTTCCCATATGAATACATATACAGGGTGATCCACCTAAATGTAGCCACCTAAATATCTCTTTTACTTGTGATGACATAATATTTTAAATACAATGTAAATGATATGACAAGGTGAATGCTTTGCAATTGTTATTTGTTTCTCAAGGTCTTTTTTTCCGGAGTTTCCAAGATCTTCGTGGTATAGATAACTGGAAATATTTAAGTATACTGCGTTCACCGAGAGAACGACCAGGCTTCGCGCAGCTTTGGGCGGAGTGGGGATAAGACGCGGCCGGGTCTGCCTGGATTTTAGTGGAGAAACGAACAAGTGAGCGTTCATTTATGCGCAACTTTGACCAAATCTGACCAAATGCCTGGTCGTTCTCTCGGTGAACGCAGTATAGCTACATTTTTAGGTGGACCACCCTATATACAGTACTAATCATTTGCAACTCTCGTCTTGATATAAATTCAAGAGATCGACACCAGATAGGGCTTAGAGCGTTGGTGATAGGCTACACCACTCACTCAAAATTAGTTACTCTATGCAAAACTGTTTAGAAGAAGCATAAACAAAACCTAAATTTTATATTTGTGTAAAAATATAGATTGAACGTACATTTTATATTGATGTATAAATACGTATGTAGTGTATACATTAACAGAATATTATTTACTAGAATGTACAAGTACGTATTGAATTTATGAATAAAAAGTACGCATTTACAACGTTGATGAAACTCATATAAAAGATTATTAATATAAATATTGATACGAGTGGAAATACAAAACTGATTAAATTATGGAAGATGTGGACAATGATTTGTTGAAAAATTGTTTGAACAACTGTGAAGATTATAGTAAACAAAGTTACAATGAATGCGATGGAGTAGATCTGACAGACAAAGAGCATGCTAGTACCTGTGCAACAGTGATAACTGATTCTCAAAGAGTCGATAACGACCTAAATAAGAAAAGTAATTTAATAGAAATGAATGATTCCGAGACAAAATGTGAAAGTATTGATACAGAAATTGTAAAAGATTCCCAAGATGATCGTAAGGCTGACAAATGTAGGGTACAATCAGAATTTAAAAAACCAGCGTTGGTTATTGGCCCCAAGCGTGGGAAACATGGAAAAAATCGTTCATCTTTTAATTTAATGTCAACCACTTCAGCAAAAGTTCAACAAGAGGATGAAGAAAATTATGAAGAATCAAATACTACAGAAAAGATGGTATCAGATACAGAGTACACACAATCTATAGATGAGGCACATGCTGTGGATTCATTAAAACTTTTAAAGAATATACCTTTGTCTTACCAAGAACCCTCTTGGAGTGGAAAACCTGAGAAAGTATATAAATTAGAAGTATTAAAGTCTGGAGTTATTTTGCAAACTATTGATTTAAGCGATAAAAGTTTTCATGTTGCTGGAAGGTTACCAAATTGCGATATCTCTCTTGCACACCCAACTATTTCCAGGTTTCATGCAATTTTTCAGTATAGAGGATTTGAAGATGGAGAAAATAAAAAAGGACTATATATATATGATCTAGGAAGTACTCATGGTACTTTTTGGAATGGAAATAGAATACGTCCTAATATATATGTAAAACTGTATGATGGTCATATGATTAGATTTGGTTGCAGTCAGAGAAAGTATATTTTACAGGCCCCTTGTGAAGACAGAGAGGAAGAATCTGAATTGTCTGTCACAGAATTAAAGGTATTATGTTGTTGGAAGCAATTGGGAATTAGTAATGTACAATTATTTTGATGATTAGCCAAATAAGAATTTTTATGATTTTTTAGGAGAAAAGAATATTAGAGCTAAAGGAACGAGAGAGTTTAGAGGCAAATTATGATGTGGAAATGGAAGAAGAAGAAAGATTAAGAAAAGAAGTAGAAGAAAGTGGAATTGATTGGGGTATGGGTGAAGATGCTGAAGAAGAAACAGATTTAACAGAAAATCCATATGCTGCAACAAATAACGAAGAATTATTTCTTAATGACCCTAAAAAAACCTTGAGAGGCTGGTTTGAACGTGAAGGATATGATCTGCAATATCACACAGAAGAAAAAGGATTCGCACAATTTCTGTGTTGGGTTGAGTAAGTATTATATTTTTACAAATATAGTACACATAGGATTGCTTTTTAAAGTATTCTTTTATTACACTAGTTTACCCATTGAGAATATTGTTGGTCATACTGCAAGAGCTGAAGCACTTGTTAAAGGAAAGAAAAAAGAATGTGTTATACAGTGTGCATTAGAAGCTTGTAAAATTTTGGACAGATATGGATTACTCAGGCAAGCAACTCATGGTAAGTTATCAAAAGTTTCAATTTTATGCCCTCAATGTACTAACATTATTACTTTTATATGTAAACATTATAGAAGGCAGAAAGAGGAAAGCTAGAAACTGGGAAGATGATGACTACTATAGCTCTGACGAAGATAATTTCCTTGATAGAACTGGTTCTATAGAAAAGAAACGTGAACAAAGAATGAGATTAGCAGGGAAATTAGAGCCACAAGTGGATACATATGAATCATTGGTACTGTACAAATATGTTTTATTTTATACAAGATTTATTTTGTGATTATATATCTACTTAGGAAATTTTATTTTTGCAGCTAAAAAAGCATAATACTGTTGTCAAAAAGATTATTGATCTAGTTGAAAGCATGAGAAAGTCTCAAATATTTGAGAGTGAACCTTCAAAGAATGTAGAAGATGAAGATGCATTAGATGCTTTTATGTCTTCTTTAAGTGCACCTCTTTTAAGCAAGGCTGAGAAACGTAAAATGAAAGCGGAATTACAAGATTTACGTCAAGAAGAAGCTAGGTTGATAAAATTGTTGAATGCTTTAAGGCCCACTAATTTGCCACGTCTAACTTATCATGTAGTACCTCTAAATCAGCAACAAAAACAAAGTGAAATATCTGATAATAAGTTAAATATTAACCAAGACAAAGACCTCCAAATGTCAGATAATGTATGTAATAATTGTTTATTATTTATTTTGGAAGTTATAAGTTATACATTTAATAATAATGTGGAACTTTTTAGGAAACAAAGAGTATGGATATTGATATTGCTGTAAAATCCAAGCAAGATATTAATGATACTTTAGACAAAAAAGTGGGAGAGAATGACAGAGATAGTAATTTTGAAACAACTAGTTGTACAGAAGATAAGGCAGAAATATTAGTTAACACTGATCAATATAAAAACGATGCAGAAAACGAAAAACATAATTTATCTAATATAAAAAATGTAAATGATACAAAAATTTCTTCTCCTGATAATACTACCACTTCTTTATGCGACAAACAGCGTACAAATGATACAGACTGTAAAGAGAAAGTTAAAGAAACCGTAGAAAAAAATATTCCGAAAAAAACAAAAGTTACAAAAACCGTTAAAAAAACTTATGACGAAGACGTATATAACGAAAATTATTCGACATGGGTGCCGCCACAAGATCAAACTGGAGACGGAACAACCAGTTTAAATGCTAAATATGGTTATTAAGTATTACATATGGTTATTAAATTGTACGATATTGTAAATATAATCTTTTTCTAATGAATTTATATTATTTTTTTTCTTATAAAATGAAGTAGGCTTACAAATAATAAACCAGTGATACTTCGTGATTCTACGTTTTTACAGTGTTATAAAAACTTGTGCATCAATGAACAATGTTACCGACAGATGATAATTGCAAATTGTGATTCGACAATCGGAATTCGATATATAATCGCTTTCTATCTGTTCAATTCTCGAATCTCGAAAACTTGGAGTCGTGTGTTTTTGCTGAGCTGGGTTATTTACATCCCAAAAAACTGTTTATCACTCCGTCCTCCCTTCCCTTTGCCCAACTCACAAGTGGTGGCTAATTTTTTTTTTTTTTTGGAAAATCGCATAGCGTCAAAACGCCCGATTTAGCTTTCTTTCGCGATTTACTACTTCCATCCCGTGTTTTTCCTACTTTTTCGCCTTTGCTTTTGGCCTGGTTGTACGGACCTACACGAAAGACTGAAAAGAAGGCAGTAGCTTTTGAAACAATGAAGGTGACAGTCACGACGCTAAGCGACGATATCTTCGTCTTGGACGTTAGCGAAGAACTCGAGCTGGAGAATTTCAAGGCCTTCTGTGAAATCGAGAGTGGCGTACCGGCTCCTGAGATCGTCATTGCCTTCAACGGCCTACCATTAATGGATGATAAGAAGTCTCTTAAGGACCATGGCATTCGTGACGGTGACGCCGTTATCCTCCAGCACATGCATCATAGTGGCTCCGACTTGAACGTTAACCCCTTTAACGGAGGTCAGCATATAAACGCTAATTGACCGTGTTCTGACATGAGGTTAGCCTCTCGATTTCAGTTTTTGATCTTTTGACTATGTGTACCAAAGAAATCGAGGAATGTCAGTTTTCTCTCTTTCTTTCTGTCCCTTTCTCTTCTTTATATATTTTATACATTTTCTCTTGTATCTTGAGATACTATATATTTCATACGTTTTTGTTAAAATTCTAGTTTTCCTTTTTTCAATTATTCTCATAAGCCATATAGGAATAGGTGTTTTATAATGAAAAGAAAGATCACTGAATTTCAAGGCTCATTGCTTTAGTTATTCCTGCATTGGACTTCAGTTCTATCAGAGTGCCAGGAACATCGAATAATAGGCAAATTCCAGTTACAAATAGTACTGCTCACAGAGTACAAAACCCACGTAGCGAAGATGATCCAGCTATGATCAGGGACATGTTCTTAGCTAATCCAGATCAGTTGGCATTACTTAAACAAAATAATCCTACACTAGCGGATGCTTTGTTATCTGGTAACCTAGGTAAATATCATATTTTGTGATATTCTTAATATTGATAGATACAACTATCACCAGGTTATGGCCTAAGACCACGCAGGTGTGTCATAGCCAGTATATTAAGAAGAAGAAGAAGATAGATACAACTAAAATTTAAATGATTGTAGATAGATTTTCAATCGTATTGAGGGAACAAATTAAGGTCAGAGAAGAACGTCAGGCACAAAGATTAAGAATGATGAATGCTGATCCATTTGATACAGAAGCACAAAGATTAATTGCAGAAGAAATTAGGCGAAAAAATATTGAAGCTAACATGGAAGCAGCAATGGAATATAATCCTGAAACTTTTGGTACTGTTGTTATGCTGTACATTAACTGCAAAGTTAATGGATTCCCTGTGAAAGCATTTATTGACTCAGGTATATTTTATTCTATTAGTTAAATAATTAACTAAATGTAGAAGTCTAAAACAAATGTTGCATCTGGTGGTGCTCAAATTTATTTTTATATTTCTTTGACTGCATTTACTGGATATCTATATTTAAACCGTGGTACCTTGAGCCATTTTGTGGAAGTTTACCATATCTTTTCAGTCAAACTTTTTCCGTTCATTTTAGATTACAGAACATATATTTTTATCTTCCAGTATCATCTATTACTTTAACAATTTAGAATAATTAATTGTGATAAATTAAATTTGAAATGTACATGTATTGTTAATTAGGTGCACAGGCAACAATAATGTCTGCAGCTTGTGCAGAAAGGTGTCATATTATGCGCCTAGTTGACACTAGATGGGATGGAGTTGCCAAGGGTGTTGGTGTTCAGCGTATTATTGGACGAATTCATATGGTTCAAATTCAAATTGGAAATGATCATCTCACGACATCTTTTAGTGTTCTTGAAGAACAAAGGATGGATATGTTACTTGGTTTAGATATGTTAAAAAGTCATCAGTGTTGCATAGACTTAAAGAAAAATGTTTTGAAAATTGGAACAACGGGGACTGAGACTCCATTTTTAGCAGAAGGTTAGACTATAATTTTATTTGTCACCATTAAAGCAACCTCTTTGTATTATCTATTATTAAATATTTGTTTGCAGGAGATTTACCGGAATGTGCTAGATTGAGCGGTAATAGTGATGAAACACTGGACGATAGGGATCTCCACAGAGCTTTAGAAGATAGTACAAGGGATGCAAAGGAGCAAAGACAACAACATGGTAAACCTACATACATATATATTACTATTGCTTCAATGAAAATTGCATGAAAAAGAACTACACACTACTTTTTAAATGTCAATTTAAACTCTATATAATAACGCTGATGTACTGTTTACAGGTAACCAAGGTCACAGCAATTCAATTGGTATATCTCCTTCGACAAGCAGACTGGCTACATTAGAAACCACAATTTTTTCACATGATCCTTTTAATGAAGCAACTGTTAAAGAAATTGAAGTGCTAGGTTTCAGTAGAGCCCAAGTAATTAATGAATTGCGTAGGTTTAATGGTGATAAAGCACAAGCCACAGCAGCATTGCTTGCAAAATCATTAAAGTTCTAATGGTGAGGGTTAAACTATACAATATTTAGCAATACTACAAAAATCTGTGAATAATGAGCTGCACTGGGACACTATGAATACATGGCATATATCGAAGTTTAAGGAGATTTATACGTTATTATCTAGCAATTTTACAAAACGTTCGTTATAATACTGACTAACGGTGTTAAGAAAAAAATATCTTCTTTTAAGACGTTATGATATGCTGAACAAATATGTAACTGAAGTGTTTATGTGTTAGATTATATGAGTAAGCATATCTAAATGACAATGTATAATAGAAATTTTACTACTTTTCGTTTATGATGAAAATTTAAAATCATATAATTTTGTACAACTTACTAAAAAAATGTCGATATGAGGATAATCTCTAATGGAATAAAAGGATAAAGATGCACAAGAGAATGGTAAAGTATTAGCCATCTGCTTATTAATATTTCAATAAAAATATTTGTAGCAAAAACAATATTTACAAATTGTAAAAATGCAAATCTCAAGGATCATAATAATTTGATAATTTATATTTTTATTTCAAGTACAGTAGTTCATTAAAGTATACTATGTCTGTGCTTAGCATATAAACCTTCAGTTGAATATGTCTCCATTTCTCTAGGAAATTGAACTATGTAATATGTTATAGATATATTCTGTACTTCCTATACAATGCATTTTTGAATTAATATGAGTATGATTTTGGAAAAAGCTATTCATTATTTTATAAAACATAGGTAGTTATCCTTTTGGAAGATTTGTTTCCTAAATATTTATGCTTCACTCTTTTTTACCAAAATTGTATTTTTGTATATAAAATGATTTGATCTAGTTTCACAGATTGCTCCTTTTTTCATATTTTTGCATGTGTAGAGACACGTTTTCGATAATTCTGTTATCATAGAACTATAGTACCTTCAATATGCACTATTATCACATTTTAGGTTTTACAATAGTATATTCTTTATTGTTCGTAAAATTATAGAGTATTTGCTTGTCATCTTATTGCTTCAAATTCATTAATTTCTATAATTTTATACATAAAAGTTTAGAGAAAATATTTTTATTTGTATGTACTCAACTTTAAAAGACATAAAAAATCATGAAAATATCCCTGTTGGAACCTTCATATTATTAATTTACAATTATGTATCGTATATACGACATTAATATTTGTTACTGATTTTTGTAGTTTGTAGTTTATGGAAGTTCACCTTCTGCCCAATTCATAACTACCATTTTTCCTGTACGGGCCGATTCTTCGCAAGCTGTGGCAATTTTAGAAACAGCTAAAATTTCTTTAGGTTGTACAGATGGTTCGACCATACCATGGACTACTTCAATAAAATGTTCGAATTCTCGTTTATATGCATTTGCAAAACGACTAGCAAACGAATACCAAATAGGTGCAGTTCTTGGCCCATCTAAATTATGATGTGTCGTAACACAATGAATAGGTTGTTCATTATCAGCACTTATCATTCCTTTTGGACCAAACACTTCGAGTCGTTGATCATAACCGAAAGTGCTGTTTCGTGAAAGATCTATTATTCCAAGAGTACCAGAAGGAAAATGAAAAGTAGCTGCGACTGTATCAAAATCGTTGATTGCCTTAATCTCAGGAATATGTGCATGAGCTTGAGCACAAACCTAAAACATTTAATGTTCTTACGTGATGACATCGTAAGAGATGACATATTTTACTTATTGCTACATACCTTAATGGGATATTCTCCAAGAACCCAAGTCATCATATCAATGTCATGGACCATACAGTCGTGGAAAATACCACCAGAAGTTTCAAGATATTCAACACTGGGTAAAGGAGAGTCACGAGCAACTGTTTTGATAACATGAACATGACCTATTTCACCTTTACGTACCTTATTTCGCACAGTCTCATAACTGGGATCAAAACGACGATTAAAAGCACAAAATAAAGGCTTCTTCATCTGCCTAGCCATTTCGTAACAATTCATAGTATTTACACGACCCTTGGCTATAGGCTTCTCACAAAAAACAGCTTTCTTAGCTTTGAGAGCTTTAGTTACAATTCCTTCATGTGTAAAAGTAGGTGATGCCACAACAATTGCTTCAATACTATAAAAAACATGAAATTGTATCAATTTGTAGTCATAGAGCAAATACTTCTAACTGGATAATATTTTTCACAAAGCATCATCACTATATTCATTCAATTTTATCAATTTTTAAATACACAGCATGCTTACTTGGGATCTGTATAAACTTTATCTGCATTTTTACTATGCAAAAATGTTACATCATCTAAGTTCCAGTACTGTTTTATATCTTTCCATTTAGATTCCATATCATCTACAATATAGACTAATTTGACACGTGGAGTACGAAGTATGGATGTTAAATGAATCGTGCCAGCACGACCTACGCCAAACAAAGCAAGTCTTAACACAGGGCGTGCTTTTCCGCCTGTACTCAATGAAAGATCTTCCAAATATCTGTGAAGATGAATGTATACCAATTATTGGTCATGATTTATTATATTATCATCGTAATGGTTAATCACTAATGGTGTGTATATATATTCTCAAACTTTGCTTATAAACGGTATATAACAAATGTAATCTCATGAAAAGTTCATCTTATGTTTTAAAATTCTTCTTTTATTCTTGTAAGACGTATGACACAAAACACAACCAATGTTTCTCATTACACGATTTTTCATGGGGACAAAAGATTTTCCGAATTAATAGAGAAATACGATTACATACCTACGATAGATATAATCATCAGCAGGTGCAAGCGGTTTGTCTTTCGTATAAGGAGAACTTTCCCTAAACTTTGCGGTTGCCATTGTTATTAATATAAAAAGTTTTGTTGGATACTGGATATTAAGCGCGATAATTGATGCAATGATGTCGTCTTTTGCAAAAGACTGAGCGCTTTCAATAGCTTCTTATATACGAAAAGATGCTAAGTGGGAGCCTAATGAACACAATATAGATACATAAATATGAAATATCACAAGCAATAATGATTAGATATGATTTTTAATTCGTTGACCGATTATTGTTCTTATATGTACGACATGCATGTCGTGTGTGATGTAACCGATTATCGGGCGAAGTTCAGAAAAGAGATTAAGAAACAAAATGATATAATATCTGTATAAATATACACAATCTTATAATTTTTCCATATTCGTAGAATTTTGTGAGTTCGATCAAAATTTCTTATTGTGTCAGAGTGAAATAGTTTTTCATAGCTCTCTTATTTTCTCCTTTATTGTTGTGTACACAGCAATGAAAAAAGAAAGCAAAGAAAAGTGAAACCGATTACGAATAAATGAAAAAGAGACACGAACTTTTTTCAAGATTGATCCAGCAATCAATTTGATAATATACAATAAAAGGGCATTTACGGCGGCTAACGTAAACGTGGTTTTGCTTATATCAATTGTCGCAGAAATTACTCTATTGGAGTAAACGTACTCTAGAATCTAAACAAAAAAAGCTGAATATTTACATTAGTTCGAAATACAAAATTCTGCATCATCGATGTATTAATTCCATAAGTTCTTGTTACGTAAAAAGATGAGCATCAAAAGTTTCCAGTTGGAACACAAAAGGTTATCAATAGTTTGTTTTGCATCAATATTACAACGTCAGTATTGACACATGAATAAAAATTAGTTGTATACTAAGTACTTATCCTTATCTACAGGATAAATAAAAACATCTCAATATACATTGTGCGTACGTGCGAACATACACGATTAAAAACGGTATTATACGATACATACATTTTTTGATCTGTAAAAATATGTATTTTTTATATGTTAAATATGTTACGGTACTTGCAGTCGACGGTTTAGATAATTAAGTTCGATTGGATAATAGTCTTTGACTTTCGTGACAAGATGGAATAATGACTTATGTTCTGGAATCCTGACATTAATATAATTATACTTGTCTGTTATGTCGTACGAAATATTTCTACATAATAATACTAAAGAAAATAAGAATGTTCATATAGTACATATATCGTATCGTCGATTATTCATAAGGCTACGATATTTTACAGTTCATCGTTTTTTTCACGCAATAATTTCGGTAAAAAAATAACTTCTTCGTTCATGCTCTCCACATACGCAGATTTCAGATTTTTATCTTTTGCAGGATCCGCATCGATGAGACTTATAATTGATCGTTGAACTCTAAAATGAAAAATTATTAAACAATATTGTAACCGAAGGACTCAACAGAGTACGATACTACAGACTTTTTATGTTTTCCATTGGAATTAACTATTTTCTTTTTGAGATCTTCTGACGTGGAAAAGTCACATTCCAAAGTAAAAGCCGCGTCGCCCGGTGTAATAAATTCGTCGTCGTGTTGAATCACCACAACGTTACCATACTTGTCGCCCTCCTAAAGTCATACATTTCTCATATAAAAATGTCTATATGTATATGTCGTAATATAAATCACTGCTTTTACCTTTTTAGTCTTGCATTTATCGTAAGGAATATTCATCGTAAATAGTTTACCGCGTTTTGGGTCCAAGTAACAGAACGATTCTTTCGAATAAAAACTACCTCGTGTATAAATTACTCCAGAAAAGTTTTCGACCATTTTTATTTCCATTGTCATTTTTTCGGAGTCACAACGTAAAGTAATACGATCGTATCCGCTCGTAGATGCTCCTATTTGCATATTTTCTGATAAATCCTGATCCCAAATTTCGTCTATGACAAGAGGATTATTTGTTAGATGTACTATTTAGGAAGAGTTAAAATCAAATTATTGGTTTACCTTACCTCCTGAGCATTTCTTTGTTGTAAAAAGTAATAGGAATGCGAGCAATATGCGATGCATCATGCAAGGTACAAGTATAAATACGTTATTCTGGAACGAATAATGAATTCAAGTTCATTGAACGTAGAACTTCGACTACCTGCTGAAGATTTTTCTCACAGGTTGAAATCATTGAGCACTTTCACCGTTAAATCGTAGTATGGACATACATCTCATTATCATATTTGGATTTACTTCCAAGAAGTGGTTATTATTTTCATGTGATATTAATTTATATAAAAATTATATTCGTATCGATTTTTACTCTACTAAAATGTATTATAGTGATATAAAATCCTAAGCGGAATAACGGGACTTCACTAGCGTTTAAATAATACTACAGAAGTCAAAATAACCTCCCATTGTTTTTATTTTTCGTTGTAAAACGCTAACAATTTGTAAACAATACCACACTGATTTTTTATCAGATATTAAACTATTGGCCCATTTATTATTTTAATTTTATAAACATTACACAATCAATCAAATGTTGAAGTAAATTTCTGTTTTATCGACTGTAGCTAAAAAACCAATCAGAATCATATTTTATCACAGACGAGGTATAGGATAGACGTATCATGCAATGTAAATTTATGTCCCATAGTTTTGGGGCTACGTAGCCCCATTACCATTTTAGTGTCGCATGCGACAATATCGGTTTAGAATGGAAAAAGGCAACAGCGCTACCAAATCGGTAGGAATTATAACTAAACATAACGATTGTTAATTATTTTTCACTGACGTGAATTACAAGTTGAATCAATTGATAGAATCGAAATGTAATAAAAAAGAAAATCGTTTTTCGCGGTAGCTTCATTGCAGATAGTGAGCGATTTTCAACAAAAATCCTGATGTATGCATCATGATTTTTGCCAAAAAGGCCACCATCGCCGATTTCAATGTTTAATGGCTCATTTTAGAGAAGAAAGCATGCAGAATAATGTTCCGTTGTCCGTTTTTCGATATCGTTAAGCAATGATGAGAAATTAATCTTTGACGTGTCGGAGTATGGGTCTTTTACAAGCTTAAAACTGCTGTATCTTTCCAACCAGCCATCCTATCGAAACGCGACTTGCATATTCGTAAAGAAGAGGCTTTCATCTTTCGAACGAGTATTTGATCGGGCAAATTCGAGATACTTCGATTTTTGACAAAAATCCTGACCTATGCATCATGATTTTTGCCAAAATGGTCACCACCGCCGATTTCAATGTTTAATGGCTCATTTTAACGATAAAGGCATGCAGAATAATGTTCCGTTGTTCGTTTTTCGATATCGTTAAGCAATGATGAGAAATAAATCTTTGACGTGTCGGAGTATGGGTCTTTTACAAGCTTAAAACTGCTGTATCTTTCCAACCAGCCATCCTATCGAAACGCGACTTACATATTCGTAAATTAGAGACTTTACTCTTTCGAACGAGTATTTGATCGGGCAAATTCGAGATGCATCGATTTTTTACAAAAATCCTGATGTATGCATCAAGATTTAGAAAGAAGAAAGCATGCAGAATACTGCCCCGTTGTCCGTTTTTCGATATCGTTACGCAATGATGAGAAATTAATATTTTAAGTGTCGAAGTATGGATTATTTTCAAGGGGGGACGAGATGCTCGTCTTTTATCGCAACAGATCTATTGATGTTACCAACTTCGATTATTAGGTCGAATATGATTCCTAAATTCACCGCTCCATATGGTAGAGGGCGTAAGTAAACGTCTGTTGTTTTGCACGATCGGTATTTCAGTACATGGGACACGAAGTCCCATAACATGATAGGTCTATCCTTATACCTCGTCTGTGATTTTATATTCAAAAGTTATATCAAATTTCACCGATGTAGACATTGCACGACAATGTCTGTGATTGCACTAGTGTTGCTGTCGTTTTTCAATATCAAAAAAGCCAAGTACTATTGTGCCACTTGGCTCTTTTCAATAATTTTCTCCATTTTTTAATGCTGAGAGAAATATTATCGATATTTCAAGCTTTTCTTCGCACAATGCAATCATTGATATCGCGAAATGAATGATCTACGGTTTAACCTTTAACCGAGATAATAAACCGATTGTGCAAGTTTACGCCGCAGTAGTTGCCACGTAGCTGATACTATAGCAGAATAGTCAACCTTATTCTATCTCGATCGCTTGCTTAAACAGAAGGATACAGCAAACATGGCAACTACTCGTTTAGGACAAATAATATTTTCTCGAGTTTCTTACGCTGCTAGGAAACCGCAACAATTCGCATCGTTTGTCAAGTTTTATTCTTGTAAGTATTATACATATATTTAGATATGTTCGATTATTTATGGTGCTTTCGATTCTCGAATACCATAGTCATTGAATATCGTGATATCGATACCATTATTTAAATGTTTCGATTATTTTATTTTTTTTTTTTTTTTGTTATTATTTCCCTTTTAAATATTAAAATGTCTACTGGAGAGTTGAATTTTGATCTCTTAAAAAATACTTGCGTAATATATTGATTTCACATGCATGATAAATTGCTTTGATATACCGGTCGATTTAATTTCAAGTGAATAGAATCTTAAACAATCGATCTATGTAGATGCCGATAAGCAATTCTTAAATATGAACGTAAAGTTAAACAAAGTGGTCAATATAATTATTTCTCGTATGACAATACTATTGAAATTTATTATCTTAAATAATTATTTATAGGTCAAAGTAACAATTATGAATTTATAAAAATCGAAGCTACAGGAGAAAAGAAGAATGTTGGATTAATTACTTTAAATAGGCCAAAAGCTTTAAATGCTCTATGCAATCAGTTAATGTCTGAAGTAAATGAAGCAATACAACAGTTTGATAAAGATGACAGTATTGGAGCAGTTGTTATTACAGGAAATGAGAAAGCATTTGCTGCCGGTAAGCGTAGGCATAGTATACAACATATTATATTAACTTTGCTTGTTACTTTTGCCTGACAAATATTTTATTAAGGTGCCGATATCAAAGAGATGGTTAACAATACATACTCCCAAACTATGAAGGGCAATTTTCTCTCATTTTGGAATGGGGTTTCCAAAGCCATTAAGCCAGTAATTGCTGCTGTAAATGGATATGCTGTAAGTATTCTGGATATATAATTCTAAAGATTATACTTTTAATGAATATTATTTATGGTTTTCAGTTGGGTGGTGGGTGCGAATTAGCCATGATGTGTGACATCATTTATGCTGGAGATAAGGCAAAATTTGGTCAACCAGAAATAGCTATTGGTACGATACCTGGTGCTGGCGGTACTCAAAGATTAACCAGGGTTATAGGAAAGAGTAAGGCAATGGAAATGGTACTTACTGGTAATCAAATAAACGCGGAAGAAGCTGAAAAAAGTGGTAGGTAATTACCAAACGTATACTTGATTTTTTACAACAAGATTAGATATTTAAGTCACAATTTTTATAGGCTTGGTTAGCAAAGTATTTCCAGCCGACAAGGTTGTACAAGAGGCTATTAAGCTTGGTGAAAAGATAGCTTCACATTCACAGTTGGTAGTAGCAATGGCAAAGGAATCTGTAAATACTGGTAAGTACAAATATATATGAATTTGTATTATTGTATATTATTATTATTATGATATGAATTTCATTAGATATGTTATTGATAAATTTGTAACTTTTACATTAGCTTATGAAACAACATTGCAAGAAGGACTTCATTTTGAAAAAAGAATGTTCCATGGTACATTTGCTACGGTAAGAAACACATTTCTTACAAATTAGACTAGGTACTATTACAGCATATATATTTCTTATCTTTTGCAGGCTGATAGAAAGGAAGGAATGGTAGCCTTCACTGAAAAACGTCCACCTAAATTTACTAATCAGTAAACACATAAAAGAAATTCAAGACTGGAAATTATTTTTGTAATGATCATTAAAAAGAACATTATCTTTATACTTTTATAATGCTCAATAATACATATTTTGAAAGCATTTTGAATAATTACAGAGAACTTTTATTTAAATACGTTGTTTTTACATAAGAATGGTTCCAATCGCATTACATGCAAATGAAATAGTGTATTAATGTTAATACCAAAATGATAATAATTATATGAAGAAGCTTTGAGTATGATACATTTCCATATCCAAGAATGACTTCTACCTGCATTATTAAAAGTATCTAGAACACTCTGGACATCATTAAATAATAGGAACAATGAAATTTTTGTGATGCTAGTGATACACGCAAAAAGTAGAAAAGAAGAGAAAATAGAAAACATTGTGCAACTTTTTTATATCGTTCCGAAAAAGGTGTGTCATTTTAATATATCATCTATATTTCTTTTTTCAGATAATGTCTTTTTTGAGAATTTATTTAAATAACATAGAAATATGTTTTTTTTTCATAGACATTAAGTAAACTTTTCTTTGTAAAAAAACTATTTTAAATATGAAATGGTTGCAAAAAGCTTTCATTCCCGTAATAGTCTGTAAGATGAATTTAAATTCATCTTATTCAACAAAAGATTATGGTATTCTACATAAATTTATCCAAGAGCTGTTGACTAGCTAATACTAACAATGTACATACACATACAACAATGACAAGTATGTGTACATCTTATGTATATATATATATATATATATATATATTTAAAAATTCGCATTTTCACTTGAGTTTAGACACATTAAGAAAACTATCTATTCTTAGAAACTAAAAATATATTTCACATTCGTCGCTCTTCTCTTATTTATTAATAGAAGTAAGCGTCAAACAAATGTGTGCTTATTATTACAAATACAATTGATCGTATGTGTGTATATGCAGATCATTAAGAAGTTTCCACGTGATACGGTATAGAAAATACGCTGAGTAAACTTTCGCTAAAAATTTTTTTTCTAAGGGATACGTTCGTTTACATTGTATACGAGTAAAAAAATGATCCATCGAAACCTTTGTACCTTGGTTTTTATTTCTAGATATGGTATTGTCATGTTACTCTTCAATTAGTCATAGTAATATATGATTGTCATTGAAACTGGAGATTCAAGAGACGTTGAATAACAAACATTATAGAATATTGTATGTCTTGCAATCCTTATTCTTTAAAACATTACATTGTGCATGTACTTGTGTACTCGACTTTCTTATAATAGACTTGGTCACTCGTTTGATCTTTTTACAGTAAAGCCTCTTTGGAAACTTCTTAAAGTCTCAGAATAAAAACTTTGAGAGAAAAGGACAAAGGGAGAAATAGAAAAAGGGAGAGAGATTGGAGAAGAATGAGGATGAGGAATCGTTCTCTGAAGGTAAAGGGCTTCAATGCATATCACAGTTGCAAATCTCTGCTCGAACTACGTTGGTACGATGGTAATAAAGGGTTGAGATTAATAAATATCGATAGAGTTTGTTGCTTCGCGTTTGCCCGACAAAACTCTCGGTTTAATGGTCCCACGACAATTTTTATCGCTTATTACGATTTTTCATAGTGAAACGTCTCCAAAAGTTGCCGCTCTTCTTTGTGGGCATCGACGTTGGAGTGTCGAAGGTGTAGCCACATTCGTCATCGGTATCCTGAGCACTGGGAGTCTCTCTTGTGGGCGAGCCACCATGTCCAGAATCCCTATCATCCGTTCCATTTTTCTCCAGACCTATAACAAGCCAATGAAAATTTTAATAAATACACAAAGTGTATCGTAATATGTTGAATCCTCTATACATTAATTACGAAGGTAATGTGATCATTTATGTACAAACATGATTACAGCTTGAAAAAGAGAACAATATCTTACCACCACCAGCTCGGAGCATATCAAGAAAAGTGCTTTCAGCATTGCCACGCGTGCGTCCCTGTTTTTGAGATGGCGTACCGAAACTGAGACTCTGAATATTGATTTCTGCTTTGAGCTGTTCCGGCGGTATGTCGTCGACACGAAATTCATTGGGATCCTCAACGAAGGCCTGCTGAAGGTCGCGCATTATCTTCTTCCGTATTGTCTTCTTCATCGAGAGATGTCTTTCCAAGTGTTTGACATCGTTCTCGGTAAGGGTCTTGCTGTTGTCCCTCCTTCTGGTCTTCTTTTTCTTGCTGTTTTTCGGGCTCTCTTCTTCACCAGAGGTCGATCCCACGGAAACCGCGCTGTCATGTCCAGGTGCTTTTTCTTCAACCTGTACGCGCGGGCTATCCCACTTGTTACCAAAGCCAAAAATATCGCGCAGATGAGGTATATTTCGATCGGCCGTCTGTTGCCTTGCCATCTTATTCGTCAGAGTTTATGCGATCTGCAAAAAATTGACTGGTAAGATTTCGTAGGTCTGTTATATGTTTAGGAATGAAATCAATTGAAGTAAAAGTCTTTCATGTTTTAACGAGTTGCCAAATGAATTATTGATGGATACCAAACATGTATACGAAAGATACCAAAATCTTTCAGGCATGTATCTATGGGCCTGTGCCGCTATCCACCACATCCCTTATCTATCTATTTTCAACATCACCTAATGATAAAAGTCCGATATCTTTTAACGAATAAAATAATTAAATCGTTCTAAACATAAATACGAATACTAAAGGTACTGAAACATTTTCCAGATCTATATAAACGGACTGAAGCACTTCATCCAAGAAATATCTGTGTCCGTCTACCTACACCATTATCTCCTGCCTCCATCGCAAAACAATTCCAGAAAGCAGCTGACCGAACAAACACGCACGTATCGTTAGATAACCGCAAAAAGAAGGGGCTACGTGAAAGGACTCCTGCTCGGCTGATCTCCTGGCAGGCAGCACCGTTCGTTTATCCGCTTGCCGTCGTTTCACTCTACGGAGGCGAACTCGTTGCCAGGCAGCATCGAACAGGTCCCTGTCTGGGTTTCTTTCCAGGTTTATCCAGGTAGACCGCGAGAGTTAGTCTCTGCGTGTCCCGTTCCCTCTTCCATTTCTTCTTTTTCTTTTTCTAGCCTCAATCTTCGCGAGCACAGAGTTCGTCGCGATATAATCGAGACGTTTAATGTCGATGACGATAAAATAATGCCGATTCTTAGCGGGAAACCAGCCGAGCTGTAGTCTTCAGTTTCAAATCGAAACCGGTATGATCGAGCGACATATGGGACGATGAACCGCTTTTTATCGCGCCTCTGGCATCTCCAACAGGGCCACCATTTTTATTCCAAACGATCATTTTATTTTGTTAATTACTTGGGTAGCTATATTACGTAACGACCTCTCACTTTACTCGTACACAAGTAGAACCCGTTAAACTTTATGATATCCGCTTAGAACCAATAAAACGATCTTGGTTGACTATACTCGAAAAAATGAATTCGAATTTTTTGGACGCTACGGAGTCCTTCATTTTTCTTACATTAGTTCCGTGAAAGGTCGGAAGCGAATTCGACGGGTTGATATTAGCGCCATTTGCGAAGGTGCTTTACTACCTTCGAGGTTAAACCTTTCACAATTGTTGAAGAATGACTCTCGACTTGGTTACACGAAGCCAGAATATACATGTATATGTATGTGTACGAATGTATATCTCGCGTAGTTCGTAACGTGCACGCTCTCTCTGAACCTATCCGTATTTTGTTCCTTAAAAAAAAAGGAGTTATCTGGCGTGACTGGTTTCATCGAGCGAGTATTACTCAACGTGTACGAATATGTGAAGCATATACGTAATTCTGACAATATTGAGCGGTTATTAAAAATGTGATACACAGGAAAGTGGTCGAAGAATGTCTGATATTGCTTTTTTGTTTAATATCTAAACTAAATTATAAACCAAAATATGTATATCGACATATTTTGTTGTTACAATTTAGTTTAGATTTACATGCAATAATAAAACGAGTAATATAAATACAATAATATAAATACAAAGAATACACATATACAATATAAAATGAATAAAGAATGGACAGAAGAATAGGTAGACGCATTCGGTGTCTGCGTACGCGTGCCAACTCGTCTGACAATAATCATACTTATCTACTGCCGGCTTGACACTGTCTCCCATCGAGAAACATAACTACGCGCGTCGCGTCGTCTCAGTGATTTTATAGATCAAAGCAAGTTTCAGACGAACGAAAGAGTTACTTTAAATACTCACGGTAAATTATAATTTCGCCGAAAGCAAGGAAAGGGTGTTTGAAATATCGTCGAACGTCTCCTGCTACCCTTTTGCGTTTACTCCCACGGAATATCCTCGTTTTGCACATCTATCACTGAATGCACTGTGATAGGAAAGGAAAACAAGGAAAGTAAAGGAAAAGATCACCGATCAAAAGCAAATAGGTTTGAGTCTTGGCATTCCTTTTTTTGTTCGTCTTTCTTCCTTAAGAACACAGCAAAAATTTGCTCATTAATTCCAACATTTTTTTTTTATAGCTCGCACGAGTTCCTTTGTACGTTTTCGTTCCCTCTCTTGTCAGGAGATTCGCATCGTTGGAGGTCCTTTACCTTCAAGGTCGACGTATTGACGGAAATGTTACCGAAAGAAGGAAGGAAAAATAAGGACGCAAGTATATATACGAACGATCCGGTCGCTTCGAGCGTCGTCGCACGACTGAGCACCAATTTGCGACTTTCACTTGGAGGCACCAACGGGAGAACGTCGTCGTCGTCGTCGTCGTCGTCGTCGTCGAGGAGCGTAAACCTTCCCTCCTCTCGACCTCTCTTTCACCTCACCACCACAATTTGATTATTGACGCCCACGCTGTCCGTAGACTGAATCACGATCGAGTTTTCTTCGTGCGCGATCGCTTCGATGCGATCCTCCACGGAGGTTTCTGCTAAGACGTTGCCGAAGCTGTCCGCTCCTTTGAATCTGAATCCAAAGATTTCTAAAATCTTCACTCGAGATAAATCTACGGACAAGCATAAGATCGTAGCCCAAAGAAGAAATCCTGATATCCAATGAAATTTTTTCCAATTTTGCAACTCGACACAATCGATTATCGCTCGAACGGAACTTAACTTTCGAGAAACTCGTGTAACTCTTTCCGCAAGGGAATCAAGATAAAGCGTACGAAACGTTCGAAAGTTTAACGAAACGGAAGCGGACGGTAAATCCTTACGTAAACTTTTTCTTCTTTTTCCTTCTTCGCCTTTATACTAAATCCAAGTCGATATACATAAGTTAAGAAATCACACGTTTTAATGCAGCTTCTAATACGGGTAGAGCTGGAGATGGAAACAAAGGACAAGAGAGGATTGTCTTTCTCTTTCTCTCTCATATACATCGCAAAAGTTCAGTAATCGACGTGTAATCGAAGCAGGTTTTAACCAGGCGTTGTTCTACCTCTCCTGGCATAATCTGACTTTCCACTGTTATACAGTTACTCGAGGGTGAAAGGTGAACCCTCGGCTCCCTTCCACAGTGTCGAAGAAACGTGGATTCACGGAGACGATCGCTACATTGATACTCGGCTTTTCTCACCTTCTGTTTCTAGCGTCAGCCAAATGAGACTTTATAAAGAAGACACGAAGAAGATACAACCTATGATAAAATGCTGAAAAAAATGACGAAAAGGTCACGAATTTCGAAAATGTCGGGCAGCTGGTTGATGGTCTTACGCTTTAAGAAATTATCTACGAAAATTTTGTGGAATAATAAAGAACTCGGAGTGTCCCTGAGAAGCATAGAAATCATACCAAACCGAAATCCAAGTCTAATGTCTCTTTCTTTTTTATTATTCGATCAACGTATCCATTCGCTTATTCTTTTTTTTCAGACATCAGCGTATAAACGCGTATACACAAGGAAAGTGACATCATATTCTCTTCACGAACCAGTTCTCATTGACTCTTAATACCGGTTTTCTTCGATGGAACCTTCGCAACATTCTATGCTCTCGACGGTGTTGTTCATCGGGTGAGGTCGTAACCTTAGCTTAAACGCGCACGTTCTATGTAAGAAAGATTGCGAGCACGTGCATGTATACTTCGTCTAACTTTACACACTAAAATTATGATATTTAATAAATTGATTTACATGTAACAGATCAATTGACGAGGAGCGAATGCAACGATGGATCATAATTCGTAGAGGGTACGATGAAGCGATAGAAAATGATGGAAACGTCAGATTTTCATTGCATCTAATCGCTTTCTCCGGTAAAATCCTTTTTTCTTCATAACGAAGAACCTTAGCGAGTACGCGCGAAACAAAGCCTTCTCCGTTTTGTTTTCAGTTTGTAAGGCGGCTCGTGTATACGCTAGACCGAGCAGAAACCCCAAGCTACGTTACATAAGAGAAAAGTATAACCGGCCCTTCTCCTCCTCTCCACTTCTTCTTCTTCTTCTTGCTCTTCTTCTACCTGACCGGCGTGCTCGCTATCGGGTCCGCGTATCGTGGGCGTCCAGACGAATTTAACGGACCGGCCACTTTCACAAAGGCACCGTAGAAATATTCAGAAGAAGTTGTTACGAGGATAGTATAAGTGCCTGATCATTCCACTCTTGATATCGTTGTCAATTCATTCGACTATTTTCGTGCTATACATATACTTATATACCATATTATCGGATTGTTAAACTTAACAAGACAATAGACTTAGAAAGTATTACAAATCGGTGACACGATCGAGCCGAGGCATAGTCACTCTGAGAAAATACTAGAATTTCCTTCTACTCGTTTGATTACTTTTTCCCTTTTTTGTACTAAAGTTTCACGTTTCAGAGCGAAAGGATGAAACGTATGTGAGAATATTTTCGCACCGTACGAATGTTGCGATCTATGCCAGGTTGTATGTACTAGCCTTTTATAACTTCTTGCCTTGCTGCTATCAATTATTTTGTAATTCGTATTTGCTTCGAGGTCTTGTCGTGGAGATTATTTTTAATTAATGAGAATCTCGTTTCTCATTTCATACTTGTAAAATTGACATTCATTCTTAGAAGTGGTTTATGATGACACAGTCTAATCCCAATCGCGTGCGACTTTCGTGTCTATTAATTTAAGTTTGATAAAATCGTCTCTTCTGAACGAACAAATTGCTTATTTCTATCTTCGAACGTGTGAAAGTAACAGAATAGTACGTGCCTGCCTGTGTGTGCCCTTGTGCTCTCCTTTCTTCGCACACGTTTTGATTATTTCATGTTAATGCTTTCGTTAAGATGAATGAAACGTGTGTGCAAACCTTGCAATGCAAAGCCTTCATATATTTGATCACGATCAAGTTGCGATCCACTTTATCGTGATTAAAGGAACAAACTAATTTGTCTATTTTTTCTAAGCAAGAAACTAGTATCCAATGATCGTAGCGGCGGGTACTTTCACATGAAATGGAGTAAGTCGTTTGTGGTTGAGGATTTCGAAAAAAGAAGAAAAATGGCGACCTTAGGAAGACGACGATGCGGTGTACCAAAAAAGAAGTTGTCTTTGTGATATACAATTCAATAGTCGACCATCGAACGGTAAGATCTTTGACTACAAGCGGAGACACGTATGCACGTGCGTTTATCTATCGTATGTATTTGCATACTTTCCTCGTTAATTATTCCAGACGTCCAGAAACAAGATACATCGATCACGAAGTTCCATTCGTTCCATGAAGACAAAGCAGAGACTTCAGCTTCGAGCAACTTTCTTTCAGCGTCAACAGATTTCACAGCTTTTTCGTTGCATTTTATTGCGAATACACGTAATACCGATTCTATTTGCTTCATTAATAGATACGAATTAACACTGGAACGCGTCACAAGCCAATGGTTTTCTCGTTAACCAAGTGTCGGCGTTGTTCCAGTTGGACAGTTCGACACTTCTAACGCGTTTATTGTTAAGAACGTTCAAACGATTCCACGTCAGGACACTCGCTGGACATTTAAATGTATTTGAGGACCATATTTCATGTGACACTTTTATTGTACAATCTAACATCGGATCGCGCTGAAAGGAAAAGTGTCTGACTCATACGTTAGAAGAAAAATGTTATTAACAATGCGTCATAGACATTATTAACCGATCAGGATGATAATACCAAAGATAAGTGTGCACCTAATATGGAAGAGAACACTCGAACTTTCTTAAGATTCGTGCGACTTGAGAGAACGCGTGTATACGACCGACGAATAAATATATCACATATGCATAGACATCTTTTTCTTTAGCACAGACATTGGATACTGCATACTGGATGTTGTGCGAAACCGTTATGCAACCTGCAGAACGTAAACCGGCGGTCTTTGCTCGCCCAGATTCCCGTTGGCCTGTCCTCTTATCGTCCTGCACACAGTTAAGAACGTTCAGGACGACGATGAAGAACAACGCAATACCTTCCCCATACGAAGGCTATGGAAGACCATGGACAACCAATATGTAGGTATATGTAGGTAACCATAGTAATTAGTAAAAAGTATTGACACCATATATACGTGTCTTTTTACACTAGATAAAACAGTATTTCCATAGACAAACGAAGAATCATCGAAAATCGTGTCGAAAGTTGATCTTCTGCAACATCGATGGGAAGTGGTATATTTCTTTATTGCTAAATGTTCAAGATTTTATCAGATTACCGTCCAACTTCCTCGTAACGGAAACGCATCGCGTACCCATCGAAACTTGCGAGGAACACACAGATTCGTTTGATTATTTAGGAGGCAGTCAGTGGAACAAAGAGAAACCGCCGGTCACATTGGGATCTTGGGTAACTCGGCTAGATTTCGTAATAAACACACGCATACTCGCAAATCCATATACACCTTAAGGAACAGGGCTCCATGGCTATGTAAAGTGTCCACATATATATGTGTGGTATATGTACATATATGAGTATGTATACAGTGTCCTGTTGCTGATGGTACGACCATGTTGATCCCATGTAAAACAATAACTAGAAAATGTAAAGTGAAATTATTTTTCTTGCTACACGGATGTTTTTGGATATCAAGTCAGGTAGGAAAAAGTTTCTTTCAAAATTGTTTATTTCGTTATTCAGAATTACTATCAATTACAGGACACCGTGCACGTAGATATCGAAGCGTCGAGAGACTACTAGAATGATTGCGTGGGCGATATAAACGGGTTATATATCCAGGATCGAATATTACCCGGAGAAAATAGTTCCTTTCGTGCGGCTACTCGTTGTTCGAGTTGTCGTGTTTTATATTACTACCCTTGTAATTTGATTCAAATTACTTTTCTCATGACAAATTTGTCTAAAACACTGGAAGGTTCGCAGGTAGCAAGAATCTTGAAGTCACGGCTCACTTACTCGAACGAAAAGCTTGCTGCTTTTAGTCGTATGTCTTTCTGGACTGGGAGTAGAACCATCCCGTTATTTTTAGGTGACGTTCGTGGCTCATACTCGCAGAGAAAGAAGGGAAGACGCACTTACATTGATTTTATGCGAAATTCGATCCCGCCGTAGCACCAGTAGGTAAAGCAAAGTTGTCGAGTAACCCAGACCAAGGTGATCCAGTGCGAAAGCGAGAGGTCTCTCCTCGGAGGGACTCCCAGAAAAGAAAGGAAAGATTGACGGAAGAAAGATAGAGTCGAGAAGCAAGAAAAAGGAGAAAAAGAATCCGCGAACAAAGCAGTCGAGAAAAAAAAATCCTCCCATTCCAAGAAATAATGATGGCAACAAGGAAAAGAAGTCAAAAGGAAACGCAAGGGAACTGCTTTATCGACTTATTAAAGCAAAAACACAATAATCTTTACAATATGAATTGATAATGAAATTTCACTGTAGAAGTATGCTCTCTAATTCTCGACACAATATCACAATTACTTAAATCATTTCTCTTTTCACCGAACGAAATTTTATTCTCGCAGAGAGTAAGATCAAAACTTTGGCTAATCCTCCCATAAACAGAGACCGTTTGTTTCTTCTAATCAAGTTTAAAACCTGCCATAATAATCAGACAGTGGAATCACGGCAAGTAGTAATTGGATTCGAAGATGGTTATCGCGGCTTCCGAAATCTCTGTAAACTGCGAGGGAGACTCGTGTATGTATGTGTCTTTTTGTGTGACGCTTTTTCCATGATCTGTCATGCTCTGCTCGTTTACGCGCGCGCGCGCATGTGTGTAAATGTCTCTCTTTCTCTTTCTATGTTATTCATGGGCACACGTGAGTGTAACAAAGAAGCAGACAGTGAATATGACAAAGGAAGAGGGGGGAGCAGAAACAGAGAGAGAGAGAGAGAGAGAGAGAGAGAGAGAGAGAGAGAGAGAGAGAGAGAGAGAGAGAGAGAGAGAGAGAGAGAGAGGGAGGGTGGGAGGGAGGTAGGAAGAAAGAGAGAGAAGCTAAAGAGGGATCACTGTGGTCGATGACGCCGGCGACGTCAGAAGATGTCGGCTTCGTTGTTGTTGCTTGCCGGCTCGTGGGAGCGTCGCTTTAACTGCCTATTTCTCTCACCACGTTATAGCATCATATGAAGCCGCCTCGCCGTCTCGACTATGCTATGAACGCCATATATATGTTATATATTATATTATGAACGCCATAATATAATAACTCCAAAGAAAATTGTTTACAACACCTGTATGTACTCCAAATGTAAAGTATATTCGACCAAAGGTCATTGTCCTTTATATACAGCCATGCCTTCGTTGAATTTGGTGAACAGTAGACACAGACAATTGGAGAATAGACAGAAGAAATTTGATTTTTAGCACATTGTTGACAAAATTTACAGCAATCAAAGCTCGGTTTTGATGATATTGGTTTTTCTTTTTGATTAGCATGTTTTATAGATAAGAAAAATGATTTTGTAAACTGGATTTATGAAACGTGCAACGAATCTCCAACCTTAAAGTTCCTCGAGCAAGATACCACTTTTCCCTTTCATCGAGTAAAATGTATTTTTAGTCGCGTGTTCGTCCGTGCACAAAAGGAGAAAAGAGTGCAAGCAACTTTATTTTGAAAAACAAACGACGTGCTTGAGGCATAGCTAAAGCTAAGTTGGACTATTTCGATCCTGCCGTTGCCCTTTCGCTCTTTTTAATATTTAAAAATGTTGCATTATAGTAAGAACTTATTTCAATTAAATTTGTTGAAAAACTTGAAATAAATTAATTTCGTGCAATAACATAATTAACGTCTCACAGAAGCAGCCCTGAATGTACAGGATGACTCACCGCCGATCGCTCTCAAGTAATTTCCGATTCACTTATAAGCGACCACTGAGAAGAAGCCACAGAAAGCGGAAGAAGTAGAGGTTCAAATTTTCATCAATTTAATACATTTATCGATTAAAATTAAACGAGCAAGTATCATTAATCCGAATAATAATACCTCGTGATACAAGTTTTTGTAGAGATCAGGTGACATCGAAAGGAAGCATGAGAAAAAAAGCATATAAAGATAAATCATTGCTGAATTTAAACATTTTTCAAGGCTCAATACGGATACTGGACTGTAAAATAGAAACGCAAGAATATGTCTGTGGTAATTTTTTACTGGGCAATTACGAGTCGAGACAAGATGAAATATGTGTCGTCCAACTCATCGATTGTGGTATATCCGTAAAGAAGACACTTGTCATCGATTAAAAAATTGTTGTCTTTATCTTTTATTTATTATTTCTTTAACGTAAATCGTAAATATCGAAGGTCGCATGATCGTCCGTTCTGAGCTTTTTTGACTTCATGTATCGCTAATTTAGTGTACATACGTGAATATAGGGGTGCACACACGTAAGAATTGTGTAACTTTTATTGCAAGATGCGCATCAAGATATTTTAGTATATAATGAGATGTCCCGTGAAGAATAAAGCATCAAAGTGCGCGAAATGACCCGTTCATAGTAAATATAGGTTGCACGTAATGCTTGATTACTGTTGTGACACACGTGTGACCGATCGATCGGTTCGAAGTAGACACTTGCGTTGCACTCGGCTGACCTCTCTAACCACTGCCCTGACCTTTCTCTAAAGGTTGTACTATGATATTATTCTTAGAGAATAGAGTTCAATGAGGATATTATAAAAACACGCATTTTCTGAACGTGTTAAATAATACCGTAAATGTAAAAAAAAAAGAGGAGAAAATATATAGAAATTTTCTATCGAAGTTTTCGATTATAAGTAAAAAGAAATATTTTCCCCATTTCAAATAAAAAATAGGTCTAGTTAACGACACAAGGAAGAAAAGCGTACTTCATACACAGTTTTGTAAGAAGCGGATATTAGAAAATCTTTTACGGAGATCGAAGTTATTTCCTCGTCATGATGACCTCGAACGAGCTAACAAATCGCCTTGCATAGGTGAGAGACGTCACCTGCGATCAACCTCGATTCATTTCCTTCGAAGGATAAAGTGTTGTGTCAGGATTTTGAAACTTATCCAATGCCGGGTACGTTCCAATTTCTACGTAACATATGATTTCTAACAGACGTATAACTTATCAAGCAAAAATTACAGCGAAATTAGAAGAACAAATTACACAGATGTATGAGTACGTAACTAAAATATTTTAACAAAGATATATAAAAAAATTATATTAACTTCACCAAACTACTTCAATGTTTTCTTTTGGAGAAACAGTATCACGTCTTCGGGCCCATTGCAACACAAATTCGAAGATGTCAAGACAACAACGAATTAAGTTTTATGCGAAAAGCATAATAGGATCCCATGTTAATTAATTTGTGCAGTTATTTAAGAAACGTTAAACTTACCAAAAACGAACGGTGAGTTCCGAAAGCGCGCGCTCCTACACTATTCTTCTCATACGAACGAAAATTTAGCTGCAGTATGAACAAAGGTGAGACATCACTAGTATGATTAACAATCGTAGAGAAATATCAGACTTGTAATATCAAATTGACGAATAGAATTTTGAAGATAACGAAAAGTAAAGAACAAGATGGAGAATAATTCAAAGTGTTGTTAGGAAGCTCGTGAAACCTTTCGATGGTGAAGGTTCGTAGAACACTACAAGAGTGAAGCGAGCGTGACTATGGCACATCAATGGAAGTACGCCGGCGATCACCCCCACGCATTGAACCATTGCGCATCCGTTATACGCATGTGCATATCGGCTTTTACAATGTATTCCAGCAAAGGTGGACCCTCGCTGATCGAACCTCATCAAAAGGCACGAATTGTTACACCCCATTGAACGGATCAATCCTTTGAACTCCATTCTAAAATCTTTATACCCAATGACACTTTATTGCATATCGGTAAGACGTAATAATGAACAATAAAAATACAAATGTCTTATAAAAAAGTATTGACTGTTTTTTTTTTTTTTTCGACGTGTTTCAACCAACACTTTCGATGCCATTTTTATTTTATTTTAAATTCACTTCCGCAAAAGTAACCGTTATCTTGCTTCAACAGTAACGTTTCGTAGTTCACGAATTACCTGGAATTTGAAAGTTATTCGTTATGATAACACCGACATTACTCGATCGAGGAAAATAAAGATATCTACCGTTTTTGCATCTTCAAGACTCATGGGAACATGTTTTTCATTAATTATCTCTACCAGGTTGCTACGAACTTGATAGAAAATATATTGATCTTTGAGCCACTGTTTTATCATCGCGAGTCTCTCGTGAAGTCCGATGTAAGGATTTTGTTTGGTTAATTTAAAAGTATCCATATCTATAATGTAAAAAAGGTATGACGAAACAAAATGCAAATACATAGTATAATAATTATATATATATAGTTTCAGAACATTTTTACCAGGTCTAGTGTAGCTCGCAATATTTGGAAAGTCGAGCGGTTTGAAAAGAATTCGGTCCAATTTTTTAGAAGAAGAATCATTGCCTAATTGGATTTCCGCGGCTAATTTCGATATTTGTTTCCGAAGACATTGTATCTGTTTCATATCGAACCTAAGAAATTTATCTTTATTATAATCTGTTGTTCTATTAGGCCTTTGCAATGTATATGTTTTCGACTTTTTTTTCTTCGTCTTATTCTGCTGAAATTAGGAAGATAATACACTGTAAGCAATTTAATTAGAGGAAAAAAAACAAGATTTAATTGAATTTTATATACCGTCCGAAGGTTCTTAGCAATCGAAGGGGGATTATTTTTGCAAGATGTCAGAAGATTTTCGTTTATCATAGAATTTTCTCTTTCATCAGGTGATTTATTTTTTTTCTCTTTGATGCTCCGTTGCTCGTTCTGTTTGATACTCGTTTTTTCATGCTTAGAACTGTTTTCTTCGTGAACCTTTTCCATCTTTTTAGTACCACTTATCGGAGTGAACGAACTATGTCCCATCGATCGACGATTATTCTTCGATGTGGTCAAAGACTCCGTTGTGGTCTTATCACTCTGAGAAAGATCTTTTGCAATCGGACGACGCTTATACTTCTTCCTGCGGGTCTTCAAAAATGTCTCCGGCTGTTTCGAGGGTCTCAAAAGGCGAACAGGAGTTATATCGCTCGCATCGTCGTAAATATTCTCAATTGTCTTCACGTAGTTCGACAATTCTTTGTCGAGATCGATGTTGCACTCGCTTGTGTTCTCCATTATTTTCGGTGGTACCAGCTCGATGATCTGCTTTCCACTTGAACATACGAATTTAAGATGTGTAATAAATATGTGTGAAATACTATAATGGTGAATTTAGGAGCCGAAAACGGCAATAAAAAGTTTTCATGAACGAGTGTTCAATATAACTTTTTCCGTTGAGCATGGCATCTAAGTTCACTATTAGATACTTTATAAAACATTCTGCATTATCTTGAACTTTGCAGAACTTATATTAACAAAACTTGAGGTTTATTATTGCTACGAATAGGTATGTATATACTTCGACTTTTCTTCTTGTCCTTCTACTACGAAGTCTTTATTCAATAGAATATCAATTTTTTTCACGCCAGATCTCACGCCATTTTCCATCTTCTCTTCCACTTCCGATTTCAAAGATTCTTCTGTGTCTTGCACATCGTCACGAGACTTCATCGTTGATGACGGTGTACTCAACGCCTCCTCGAAAGTGTCATTTATGTAACTCACTGGATGCTCACCCTCTGGTGACTCTAATTCTTCTATCTCCGATGATATGTTTGAGGTATTCGCTCCAATGTTAATATCAGAAACGTTAACAATAATCTCGGCTTCTTTTTTCTTCATTTTAACGACCATTTCGCTCGATGCCGCAGTTTTCTCCTCGATTTCAACACTTTTTTCTTCGTTATCTTCAGCGACTTCTTTTTCTTCGAATTGTTTCGAAGTTTTCTCATCAGTTTCGATCATGGATGATAATGCGTTATTAGAAAATTCTTCCTCTACATTTTCTAAGGATCTTGTTTCAACATTAATGACAATAGTTGAAGATACTTTTTCCTTTGTGGTTGAATGTGATATATCTTCTTCCTCTTCTATGTACGTTTTCGGCATTCTCACATCGAGTTTAGACCTCAAAGGAACCTCAAGAGTATTCAATTCGTTGTGATATCCGATATAATGATGTTCCATTGAGGGACTCGACAACGTACTTTCCGTACTGGAGTTCACAGTATACCTTCCTTCATTTCTCATTTTATATTTTTTATCAATCTCTTTCAGACGCATCAACGCTGCAGTTGCTTTGGAATGTAACATGTTTCCGAAAACACACTCGACAAGATTTTACGCGTGAAAGAAATTGGCGGACAAATCGACTTCAAATTTTCGATTCGAAGGGTTCCTCGTTTAGAACAACACTGACGCCATTGTGTTCTTGCAAGTACTTACATACGTAACTATGGTAACGCGAGATGACAACATATTGCACTGCTTTAATACATTTTGCAAACTAACAAAAAACATCTAGCAATATTAAAATATATTTTATTACGAGTTAAATCATTCCGATCGTAAAAATCGAATAAGTATTTGATATATTATTTCTAAAGGCGATGTAAAGTTATTAAACTCATACTAACTGTTTTTTGCAAACATTATTGCTGTATTAAACAGAATTAAATGTTAAAAGTTCATGTTTGAAAACGCACAAAAAACTAATGTCAAAAACCGAATTTAAATTTAATTAGAGACAAGATGGCCGCTGTCGAATGAACCAATCAACGCTCGCTCTATGATACAACGAGATTCATACGTACTTCCTGTTACAACTTAAAAACATATCAGTTTTATTCAACTTAAAGCGAAAAGAAAAACGATCGGAAGGGAATAAATTTCGTCTAAATATTTATATCGTTCCTAAACTACAATTATTCAACATTTGAAATCACTCTGTTGTATCAACAACGGATAAAACATAACGAGCGGCAGCAGTATAGTTATCGTACGTTCATAGATTACGGTGGGGGTAGTACAGTCGCTCGAGCGTGGTCGGAGCCAATTGGCTGAGACACTCCCGCCAATCAGCGCTCTCCATCTGTCTATCTCGATGAGTGCTAAACTTACCAACCACGTCCGCCGTTGAGGCATTATCGGGCAGATTGTCGTGGAGTTAACGTCTTCGTCGAACGGACTCTTGTCGTTCCGGCGTCAGAAAATGCGGTACCTTTGCTCTTGCCTCCTCTTTTTGGCGATTTCTCTCGCCACAGCAGAAGTCTATTTCGACGAAAAGTTTTCCGATGGTAAGTACAACATACGAATGAAACATAATTTCGAGCAAAAAAAACACGAACGCTACAAGCTCGTCCCTTCTCGTAGCTCTCTCCTTCCTACACGTTCGATCTTCCCTAAATGGAATCTAGAAAAATCATCACCCTCCATTCGCGTTGTCCCTTAGCAAGAACCACACCCTTCCAACTTTTCCTAAGCAACTTTGAAGTTCGAAGCTTCGTATTACTAGCCTTATGTCGGCCACCGCACTCCGTGGAAGGATATTAGAAAGGATAGATTTTCGAATAGGCGTGAGAGAGTCGTTCGAGCTTTCTTGCGACCTGCACTTTTCGCTCTTTATACTACGCGCATAGATTTATACATAATTAATACTCTAGCGAATCTCTACCCGATAAAATATTCTAATGTTCGCTAGGATTATTCACTTGTTCCCGATGGATATCATTTTTTAAGAAAACTGCCTCGTGGCAAACGGCCGTGCATGCAACTACATATACTCTATCGTTAAATCGATTTCATTCATTTGAGAATAACTTTGGATGAATGAAGACATATTTACAGTTACATTTGAAAGTTCTAGGAAGACAAAAATTTTTGCTTAATGAAATACTTCATTAGTTAGAGAAACTCTGTAAACAAATTCTAAAATTGGGACAAGCTATGTGTAATGGTTGCTTTTTTCATTATTACTTCTATAGAAAACATAATTGCTCAACAGTGATAAAACAAATTGAAAATATGTAGTCCTTAAAGTAATACATTATTAAGTGTAAATATAATATTCAATATGTACTAATGTTATTAACCACATGGAAGACTTCTAATTATATTATTTATATTACATGTACAGATTCATGGGAAAAGAACTGGGTATATTCTGAACATCCTGGAAAGGAATTCGGAAAATTTGTATTAAGTCATGGAAAATTTTGGAATGACCCAGAAAACGATAAAGGTATATTTGAAATGTTATTTTATTTATGGCTCTATTGTGGTATCCAATTTTCTGTTATTGACATTTTAAATATAAACAAAAACCATATTATGGTCTTACAGGTATCCAAACTTCGCAAGATGCTAGGTTTTATGCCTTAAGCAGGAAATTTAAGCCATTCAGTAATAAAGATAAAGATCTTGTAATTCAATTTACTGTTAAACATGAACAGAACATTGATTGTGGAGGAGGATATGTGAAAGTATTTGATTGCAAATTAGAACAGAAAGATATGCACGGAGAAACCCCATATGAGATTATGTTTGGTAAGAATCCATTAATTATTATAAAAACCGAGCCTAGAGTCACTGGTCACACCATGTGGGTGACAAGTGCTAGAGGAACTCGGAGATTAAAAATCTCGCTTATGCCCTGGGATATCTTTGTGGTATTCCAGGTACCAAAGTAGATACAGTTTTATTTTTATAATGCTCCTTTCAGACTCTAGATCTATCTCTATTTTCTTTAATAGTCAAAAATATTTTTCTTTAGGCCCTGACATTTGTGGACCAAGTACCAAGAAAGTTCATGTTATCTTTAGTTACAAGAACAAAAACTTGTTAATCAAGAAAGATATCCGATGCAAGGATGATCTTTACACACATTTGTACACCTTGATTGTTAAGCCTGATAATACTTACAAGGTGATTATAAGTCCCAGTTAATTAGTGATTCTTACCTTGGAAGAGAAGTATCGAGCCTAGAGTCACAAACCCTTGATATGTACAGTAAAGGGTGGGTGCTACAGGACCTCGGAGAGAAAAGATTATCTTGCGTAATTGTACATAAGCTTTTATTGCTTATTGTATGTTTTAATGCAAAGTTCAACATTTATTATTAATTATTTAGATATTTGTCATATATCCTTTTTGAGTTTTACAAAATAATTCATATTGCATGTCAGGTTCTCATTGACAATGAAGAAGTAGAATCTGGGGAGTTAGAAGCGGATTGGGACTTCTTGCCACCAAAGACAATTAAGGATCCATCGCAAACCAAACCAGAAGATTGGGATGATAAACCAACCATTCCTGATCCTTCTGACACAAAACCTGAAGATTGGGATAAACCAGAACACATTCCTGACCCAGAAGCTACGAAACCAAAAGATTGGGATGATGACATGGATGGGGAATGGGAAGCTCCTATGATCGACAATCCCGAATACAAAGGAGAATGGAAGCCAAAGCAGATAAACAATCCAAATTACAAAGGACCATGGATTCATCCTGAAATCGATAATCCAGAATATACGCCAGATTCTGAACTCTATTTGAGAAAGGAAATATGTAGTATTGGATTTGATCTTTGGCAAGTCAAATCTGGTACAATCTTTGATAATGTCTTGATCACAGATGATGTTGAATTAGCTCACAAATTTGGCGAAGATGTTTGGAAACCAACCATTGTAAGTAACATATATAATTAATTATACAGTTTTATGATTATAAATACATACATTAACTGTTAAATGAAATTAAACGTGATGACTCAAAGTATTTCTGATTCAATGAAAGACAAATAGCTGGAATTCCTCGTTACTGATTATGTTTTACATATTCAATTTAACAACATTTGATTCTTTCAATTTATAATTAATAAGTATATGAATATGTAATACAGGAAGGTGAAAAGAAAATGAAGGAAGCTCAAGATGAAGAAGAAAGGAAACAAAGAGAAAAGGAAAGTAAGGAATCTGAGGACAGTAAAGATGATGATGAAGATGAGGATGCAGATGAAGAAGACAATGCTGTTCCAGATGTAGAGGTATGTGATAATTCATTAAGATGTTCATTTTGTAAATTAACGTGTCTATTATTGTGCCTAACATGATGAAAAGACCATTTTCTGATTACCAACAAGATGTAAATATGGAATTCCTCGTTTCTGAAAAATACTAGTTTTATATATCAGCTCTGATTATTAATGCTTAAATTAATAATCATTTCTTTTTTTTTCAGGAACACGACGAATTGTAAATACTTGTGTCAATTGTCAATTGATACAAAAATAGACTGTATTCCAGGAGCTGTGTGGCTGCGACACGCACTAATCTTCACAGGCACAAAATTATTTAAAACAAAATTTCATAATTCATAAATTGGTACTTCAATAATCTATATTTCACTCTAATCAGTGATCGGACAATACTTTCCATGACATCCTATGCAATACCATGGATGAAAACCCTTGATCTGTGAAATCGTGAATTAATATGCATTTTGTGCAAATAATAGGTGCTGTGTTGCCTAAGTACACTGTACTTGAAAACTGTGAAATAGAAATTTGTATTTTCCTCGTGTTCTTCAACGGCACAGCTCCATAAAAGACTCTAAGTTGTTCCGTTTTTGTTTGTCAAGTGTTTTTATATACATTAAAAATAATTGAGATGTAATTTAATGATGCTATATTATATATATATACATATATATATATATAATATATATATATATATATATTATTTCATTTACGTACAGTGTACGCGTAATAAAACTCGCTCCAATTAAAAAGTAAGAATGTTGGATGTGTGCGAACGTGACTTAGTGATATTTGGTATGATTATGTATCAGAGGCAACAATAACCATGTATTAAAACAAATAAATAAGACTTTTTTAGATGTGATCAGACTATTTATTCTTATAAAAATTTCAGCTTCATGAAATTTAATGTAAATTACAATTTTATATATATATAACTACGTACCAGCTATATATGCAAGACACAACAGATGAAATAATTTTTTGCAGTTATAATTCCAATGTTTTATAATTTAAACACTATAAAGTATATAACATACAATTCCATTACAGGAAATAGTGATTAGGATGTTGTGGGTATTGTATACAGCGTCTCGTGTACTCCAAGTTGTTGTGTCAACCAATCAAGACCTTGAGTGGCTCCTTCATTATTCGCAATTACAGATGATCCTTGAATATGCCAAGCTCTTCCACAACAAAGCTTTTGTAAACACAAAATATCTGTCAACTCTTCTACACTTGCACATTCTGGTACATCCTAAGATAAAATATTGTTTTATTACTCTTAAATAAGACTTACAATTGTGATTTTTGTTAAGCTTTATACCTGTTTATTAGCATATATTAAAAACAAAGCATCCTTCAACTTTCGTTCACTGACTATTTTAGACAATTCATTTTGAGCTTCTTCGAAACGGGATCGATTGCTAGCATCGACTACAAATATAACAGCTTGCGTATTATGATAGTAATGCTTCCATAAAGGTCTGAATTTATGTTGGCCTCCGACATCCCAAAGTGTGAATACGAGATTTTTATATTCTAAGCTCTCCACATTAAATCCAATAGTTGGAATCGGAGATCCTGAAAGAGTAATTCCTCTCATTGCAGAAAGTATACTAGTTTTTCCTGCACCATCTAAGCCTAGGATCACTGCTCTCATCTCAATTTTTGTGCCTATGTGTACTCGGTTATCCTATTGAAAAATTACATAAAATAGTATATTATTATAAAGTAAAATAAAAATATGGAAGGTACAAAATCATATGTCTAAACATAGTTCATCTTTTACAAACCCTGCTAAATATTATAGGTATGGATGACTCTGGTTTAAGAAAATCAGGTCCCAACTGAGCATAATGTTGTTGTTGCTGTTCTAATGTTGCTAAAACTTCTCTAACCTTTTCTGCACTACTCAGTAGTTTCCAGTCTTCAGAATCTAAAATACTTTCACACTGAATACAAACACCAGCCACTTGTGATCTCGTAGTTGTTAGATCCTTCTGTTGTTGCCTCAAAGCACATAATCTACCACGAGTTTCTCTATCTATACATGTCAATGCTGCTTTCTCTTGTTCAGCTAACAGTGCTCTTAACTCTTCAAAATGCTGACGTACTCGTTGTCGTGCATCTTCAATTGCCCAACCTTCTAATTCTTGTATGACAGTCTCTAATATATAGTTTATTAAGAAAAAGATAATTTTCATCCATACAAATTAAACAAAAAAAATACAATATAATAATACCTATTCTATGAGCTGTATCCCTCATACTTTCCATAAATTGGGTCATCTTTTGTAAAGCAGCTATTACTGATTTTCTGATGTACTCAGCTTCCACTTCCACCAATGCTGGCTACAATTTGAAGTATAGGCAGGATATTGGTAACAGACCTACACAACGCAGAAAAAATTACCTTATGCGTACTATGTCTGCCATAATCTTTGCACAGGTAGCACATCAAGGAGTTGTAACAGCCTTGTTGAGTACAGGTAAATTCTGCTATGTGTGTTGTATGTACCGGACACTTAGGTTTCTCACGTGGTTTTTCTGACAAAGGTACACGTCTGTGTTTACCGAGTGTTTTGGACGAATGAGTAACAGTATCGCAAGCTTCACATAAATGAGTAGCACATACTGTGCAATATAGAACAGCCATGTGAGCTTCATCTTCGTCACATGATTGATTAGATTGAAGCCTTTCTCTTTCCAGGATAAAAGCTTTATCATTGTTGGACTGATCTAATTTTTCTAGAAGTTCAATTAATGCAAAATTTTTCTTTAAACTATAAATACCAGTCTCATTTATCTCAGTTGGTTGTCTATCAAATGGACAAAGAAGAAATTGATGGTCCAGCATACAATCTCTTAATCGAAGTAAACAAGAATGACAGACAGTATGACCACAGTGTAGCAACCGTGGTATTTTAATACCATCCACACTAAAAACCTCTTCACAAACACGACATTCTAAATCCTAATAAAGAACAGTTTTTAATACATAAATAATGAATAGGAAAATATGTGACTTATGGTTATATTTTTTAGTTTTAAGAATATTATTTTTCTTACATTCGATTTTGTAGTCGTTTTAAGTGAACGTTCGAAATAATCGCCCAACTTATTTATTTCTTTGGTCATAACTGGTTTATAGTTTTTCTCTTTATTATGTATAATATGCACTACGTTTCTGTCAATGCATGAAAGAGGAAATGTTAAAACTCCAATATATTGTGTAATATAGAAGAATGCATTATTTATGTGTTTTATAATATAGTTTCTCTTAGTTATATCACATTTAGAATTGTGCATACATACATTTTTTTCTATAACGCGACATCTGTATTTTAACACGAATGTAACTATTCGACAGAACTCTGTGACAGCAGCGCCCAATATACATATTTAGGTTATATAGCGTGTGTTGAAATAAGAAATCAGTACACCGTAGCCATTCTCTCATGGAAGTATTTAGGTTATGTGCATTTGTTGATACATAACATTTTAATTAGATTACAGAGAATCGAATTTAATCAAATTTTCAATAATGTAATTTATCCACTATAGCATTGTGCGTGATCTTAAATACAATTATTATTTGTTGCACGTGTGTTACCAATATGTACATTATTTTTTATTTATTTGTATTATAGTAAAATGTACACTGTGCAGTTTAATCCATGGAACCGTAATCAGAACCAATATTGCATTGTTCAAAATAATTGACAATGTTCACAGTTCTAGACCTATTTTATAGAAAAAATGGAATATACTTTAGAAGATACGTATGACGATTTAAAAGAATTGCAAGAGGACTTGCGCAAAGAATTAGAAAATGTAGCAAGTGAAGTGGATAATAATGATAATCCTGCTTTGCATGTATCATGCACATTAGAAGAAATTAAAAAAAAACAATGCAATATGGCTCATAGCTTAGTGAAACATATTCCACAAAAAATACCTGTATACTACCCTATTCCAAAGACTACTGATATTTATACAGATGCGCTAAATGTTTTACAAGAAGAAATTTGTAATGCTCAAAAGCTTTTAGATAAAACACAAGAACAATTGCAGAATACCGAAAAAGATATTACATAGTAAGAAATTCCAATAATTAGTGCATAACATTTATAGTAATAATAATGATAATTATTATAAAACATGATGTTTTAGCTTAGAAAATAAAAAAAATGGTTTTAATAAGATGCGTGAAATGTATTTAGCTTCTGTGCAAACATTAGAAGATAAAACATACAACCATGAACTTTCTGTGGCTAAAAGATTATTTCGTGATGTAAGGGAAAATTTGGTGAGTACAATCACAATCAATTATTTTTATTGCTTTTATTGTGGAATGCCTATGTTAGTTATATTTATATTTCTTTTTGCAGCACAAATTAGTGGATTTACTCTTTCCAGAAAACAAAGGCTTTACAGATCTTCTGACAGTAAGTAACATTACATTTATTATCATAAAAGTATTTTTGGTGTATAAAAATACATGAAATTATACTATGCTTAGGCACTGTCAACTACATATGGAAAAGGTGGTGATGATGTTTATATAGATGTTACAGGAACATTTGATTGTATACAATTTTTAGTAGAAGCAGATATTGTTGCATATCACCCTAATGATAAAACTAAAATTAGAATGGTAGATTTACTATAAAGTAATGAATTAATCCATAATTTATTAATCATTTTTATATGGCATATGTAAAAAATTCAATGTAATAATGTACAATACCAAAATGTCAAATGTCAAATGTTGAATATGTACAAAATAATAAATATACTAAAATAAAAAATATCTACATACAATTACCTATTTTACATTTATCTACCACATAAAAGGAGCTCTTTCTCTCAATATTCTAACTCCAATACGTTCCCATTCTTGTCTGCCAATCCATAACTCCTGTGCAGATTCCAAACAACTTAAAATTGCAGCACCCTTCCATGCAGTCATACCTGGATCCATTTCTTTTGGCTGTGTTATAATATCTAATTGCTCTATGGACATTAATTATAAGTTGCATTATACAAACTAAAAATGCAGTTCCTAAAATAAAAATAGAATTACCAGCTCTGTACATATAAGGAATTTGAAGTGATATACGGTTGTGCAGCCACATGCCAATTCCTTGAAATTTCATTCCAGATCCAACAACAAGGATGCAACTGTACATTTTTCTTTTCAAATCTTCTGTGGCTATAAAAAGATAAAATCATTATAAGTGAAGTAAACAACTTCATCTTTTTTAATTCTAAATTTAAAAACTGGATACTAAGAGTCTACATACGACAGCGATCGATGCTTTGTAATATAGCATGGTCAAGTCCGAGAAGTTGTTGTGGGCCTACTACAAAATCTCTTGGTGCATCAAGATCTCGATTTGATAAAGCAATTGGAGCTGAATCCACAGCATCTACAACAACTTCTTCTTCACCTGTTACAGTTGGTACAGCTACTTCTTCCTGCATCTCTAATGCTTGTTCTAAATTTTCTTTCATTCCTCTTCTCTACAAGATCATCTATATATAATTATACAATATTTATATGTATATTACATGCATTATTATATATTCTTACACTAGTTTCTCGTAAATAATTTTCATCATGAGGATCTTCTGAATCACCCATAGACCGCTTTTGAATGTGTACATTATGTGTGCCTGTAACTTTAAATAATTCTGGTTGAAATAAACTTAGAGGTGCCACTAAACATTCATCTCCAACCTGTAAGTATATATCCATATATTAATTTAATATTATTTCTACTAGAAAAATAAACTGGCCCAATATAAGGACAGTATGAACCTGTAATGTGTATTTCTCAGTTTGCTGCTTAGGTTTTCTGACAATAAATGTCTTTTCTTGAGATCCACAAACATTTAGATCAACATGACAAAAATCCTTTTTCAGTTGATTTAGAAGTAGTGCATCCAACTTATTAGATGGATCACAAGTTTTGTATGGGAATGCACATTTTTGAAGTAGCCACAAAAAAGTTTGAGTTATATCTCCACCACCATAATCCATACGTACACGTGTATTTCTATGTGAAATTCCATCTTCAACACAAGAAACAGACGTTTTTTGATCACCAACATCTACAACGCATGCATAGCCTAAACCTGCACCAAATGTGGCTGCCACGTGATCCTAGTAAAAAACAATGTAGTTATTAATATCTATGTAATCATTTATTATTATTATAATGTCTTGCATGAATTTAAATTTAATAGACAGTATTTTATGTAACTCTACATAATGAAAAGAAGCTAACTTGTAGAAGAAAACATCCTCCAAAACCAATTTCACAAAGCATTAATGTAGTTAACTCTCTCAAATAATGCCTGTTGTAAATATCTGGTATTACAAGTACTGCTCGATAGTGTTTTAAATCTCTAAGAGGTATATCCATTTTGTCGGTAAGTACATATTCCCAGATTGTTTTTAAATCTGCCATAACTGCTTTTAAACTGCCACCAGGACCAGAATGAATATTGAGTTCACCTCTTTTATATGGAAAATGAATATTGAAATTATCGTCTGGATCTAAGGAAAGGATATCATCTCCAACAACAATATTTTTATCTGTCTTTATCCATTCTACTTTAGATGGAGACAGCACTTCTGCATTAGATCTACGATTAAAAGCTGCTATTTGCTGTGGTGGTGTAGCGTACCGTCTTCTACCATCAGATTGTAAACAAGATTGTAATGTATGAGAAACCTGAAGACGAGATTCTTCCATTGCTTGTGTTAATTCCTTTGTCTACTGGAAACAAGTAAAGATAATTCTTATTTATTGTCTATTTACAACTTAGAAATTGAAATAGCTTACTCGAGGATTAGCAGCTGGTAGAAAACTATCTTTATATTCAACTCCACCTGGCAATCGTCTTCTAGCAACAGCATTTAGTAATGTACATGGATTTAAATCAGAAGCACGGCCCATACGAAGATACATGGAACCCGGATGTATTATAATAATAGTTTGCGCTTGTATTTGCTGAATAACAAAAAGCATATACATATGAATCACAAAATAATTAATAACCTCAATGGAAAATAACACTTACCTCGGCGCAAGATTCTTGAAATACTGGCATTGTGGCTTCTTAGATTCTATATTAATATCTAATTTAAAATTCAATGTGCCCAATACGATACATAAATGATATAAATTGGCATTTGCAATAATATTTAAATTATGGCTCCACAAAAATTAAAGAATTTTTAAGTTACGTTGGTAACCATACATAGACGGCGCTGACGTTTTATTGCCGATGACAATGTACAATTCTTATTGGAGTTTACTCCTTTTAAACATTGCTCGAGAACTCTAATTCGTCATACTATAACTATTAAACAATATTTACTAAAAGAATTTTACAGTAAATTAGGAAAATTTATATGGTAGTAACTTTTTTATGTTAAAATATAGTAAAAATCAATTTATGTATCTGGTCAGCCTGTATAGTCGATTAGTAGCAGCAAGTAGCAGTGTAGTAGCTTAGCAGCTGGCAGTTACAACCAGTTACAACGATGTCTGTTGTGGAGAAAATTCAACATTATCAGCGAAATATTAAAAAATGTTGCAACGATGAAGATAAGGTTTGTTTTAATAATTATCGTTATTGACATTATTATCACTGCATAATAGAAATGATAATAGTCTAAAAAAAATAATTTTAGGAAGACATGTTACAATAACCTCTTAGAGATTTAAACGACGAATAAATTTAATTTGTCATTGTCTCTTATCAAAATAACATTTCACTGTAAAAACAATATAATATTGACTTGTAATTATTTTGATGTAGTTTTTTAACAAAATTAACATACATTTTAAATCTTATTGATATGTATTCGAATACATATGTATATGTATAGTTTTCGCAACTATTTTATCGGTATAATATAAAACTCGTTCTGTATCATAATTTGCATTCCGTTTGCACTGTATTGGAAATAGTATTTTTCTTCTATATGTGTAAATAGCTTGTTATGTAGCTATTTATTTATATCTATATATACAACTTGACATAAAGCTCAACATATTGTTTATCTTCTAATAAGAGAATATAAATATATTTTATCAATTATTGGGTTACCTCCTGTCTAACATGATTTTCATTCATCCTGACCAATGCTAATATACTGCATTACTTATGGGATAAAAATTTGAATAAACTTACTATATTAATATTAACACAAAATATAATTATTGTGCTCATCCCTATAAATACTTATTGCAGATGCTGTACTATATTCAAAAACTATATACTTTACCAGTAACAGTACAACATCTTCAAGATACAGGAGTAGGCCGCACCGTAAATGCTTTAAGAAAATATGAAGGTGGTGTGGGAGATGCAGCTAAAGCTTTAGTAGCAAAATGGAAAGCTATGGTTGCCGATGAAGAAACTAGCGATGGCGAAGATGAAGACGAAGCTTGTGTACCCGATGCCCCAGAAAGTTATAGTGATAGTCCTGAATCTCCAAAATTGAAAGAGAAACGGAAAGCTGACAGTACAGTAAAGATATCGAGGTATCTTTTTTCTAATTTAATATGTTGCTATATGTAACGTTATGAACAATAGGTATCATAAAATTAAAAAGTAATAATGAAAATTCTGAAAAAATAGCTTGTAATGTAAATGTTTTAGACACAAAAGTGACAGTTCAAAACATAGACACCAGCAAAAAACAGACAAGAATGAAACGTCAGAGCATAATTCAAAATATTCTACCAAGCAAGAAACAAAAGTAAAGTCTTCTGAAAATCAACCTCATGTAAATAAAGAGAGTTCTAAAAGTTCTAAATCTGAATCACAAAAACAAAAGCATGAGAAAGGTCATCATAGTTCTAAACATGAGTCAAAACAAGAAAAACGATCTAGTTCCAATGATTTAAAGAGTACTAATTCTACAAATTCAAGAAAATCTAATGATAAATTATCACATAGTAGTAAAGTAGACAGTATTACAGATGACAATGAGGAGAACAACAAAAAAAGGAAATTAGATAGTTCTAGTAATGGAAAAAAAAAAAGTAAAAGGAGAAAACATTCTGAAAGTGAAAGTGATGAAGATAAGACTGTTTTTTATGACACAGAAAAGCAGAATCCTGATGTATTTGAAACTGAATCAGATAAGAAAGTAGAAGTTGTAGCAAAGCAGGATTCATTATTGTGTTCATTTAGAGATAAGGATGTCGTGAACAAAACTGAAGGTAAGAGTGATAAAAATAAAGTACATGAGAAAATAAAACACAGCTCTAGTAAACAAGAACATGATGACAGACACAAAAAAAAATCAGAGGAAAGTAAAGAAAAGCATAAAGTAAAGGACAGTCATAATTCCAGTAAAGGTTCTAAATCAAAAAATCATAGTTCTAGTAGTAAAGATCACACTAAAGATAAGGAAAAAAGCAGGAAAAAAGAGCATGAAGAAGGAAAACATAAGCATCAGAATAAAAATAGTTCTGATTCGAGGGATATAAAATCTGGTTCTAATGAGTCAAAGGAAAAAGTGAAAATCAAGCAAGAAATCAATGGGGATGAAGGAATTGATTGTAATTCTGGTTAGTCTTTATATCTTTTATGGAAAAGTGTATGATTATTATTAAATAACTTTCTTTTGTATCAATAATGTAGTTATAAAGAAGTTTCTTTTCCTTTTTAATATCTTTGTAAATGTAAGTATTTTTGTTTGTTATCTACATGATATGCTCAATTATCTTCCTATGTTACAGATTACTTACATCTTATAAATCTTACATTATAAATATCTTACATAGCATGACTTCTCTTTGCAGGTGCAAGTTTTGCAGAAGCTCTTGGTATGTGCACAGTTGCATCATCATCAAGGAAACGTCATAATAATTCTCCCAACTTAAGTTCTGCCAAAGTTATTAAGTCAGAACCAAATACATCATCTACATTAAACAATAAAAAGCAATCTTCGGTGAAAAACGAGGCCGCTAGCAGTGATAGTTTACATGTAAATTATGTGATATTCAGTATAATATAATGTAACTATATCAAATTTTGTTAACATACTTAATAATGACACATTCAGAGATTAATACATTTTTTCAGACAACCTTAGTCTAGACGATATGGTCCATTTGCAAATTGTTAATATTTATGAAGATTTTCACTTGCAGCCATTGTCCCTTTTAGCACCAAATGTGAAACTAGAGCCATTAAGTGTGGATCTGGCATCTACATTACCTGAAATAAGTCCTAATTATAAGCCACTGCCATACATCAATCCTGTAAATCGTAGAGAGGAAGATAAAGCTCTCACTAATGTGATTTATGCAAAAAACCAAAGGTATTTAATAACTAATCTAGTCATATGACAAGAAAATAACACTAAAGTACAATTGTATTTGACATTTTTTAGGACCAAAGTATATTCAGGAAACAAAACTGGATATACAAGTGTACCTTCCCTTTATGAGATGTGCATAAGAGTACTAATAGAGAACATTGATGGTAATTTTTTTAGTTTACTTGCTAGTATTTTTATTCTTCATTTATTAGTTCAATTGAATTATATTTATGCAAACCATGCTGTGCAACACTTATTTCCATACTTATTTTTATTACATAGCACTTGAAGTTACTGGTGGTGTTCCATATGACATTATAAAACCAGTCTTAGAACGAGCTACACCAGATCAATTATTTATGTTAGAACATTATAATCCATACCTAATAGAAGATACGGATTCTTTATGGCAATTTCATTGTCATAGAGAATTCAGAAATAAACAAAGAGAAGAAATGGAAACATGGCGTGAAATGTATATGGTATAAAAAACATTTGTTTAATTTATGAAATATTTAAAAGACAATATAATTTATTTTATTGGATGTGTAATAACAATTTTATTATTTGAAAATTAGCGTTGTTTGGATGAAAGAGAAGCAAAACTCAAGACATTGACTGCCAACATAAAGCAGTCTATAGATAAAACTGTACCACTACGATCAGCTAAACTTGCATATGTTGACAATGTTGTAAAGCCACCTAGAAATGTTCTCAAAAAACAAGCAAAATATGGAACAGCAAATTCAGTTCCTACATCTACATCTGACTTGAAAAAAAAATTAATTGTAGGTGGCGGCCCAACTGCAGCAACTAATATTTCTGTACCACCGCCTCCAATGAATCGAGTTAAAACCTCATGTAAGTGATATGCTTTCTTATTTTTATAAAAATATAATTAGAATAAACCATTTGTTTTCTGGTAAGATACGATTATGAGATTAATCCATTCTTTCACTAATAGCTGGAGTGACAAAGAAAACAAAGGCACCTCTTATGGCAAAGGCTCTCCAATTAATAAAAGGGCGTTATAAACGGTAGTTCGTATGAATATTATTAGGTACACTCTAGTTATAATGTATAAATGATGTTGCCACTATGCTCATGTTTCTTCAAAATTACATTGTGATGTGAGTAATATTCTTACATCTTAAAAAATGTGTTACAAGATTATTTTACATTCGCGACTTGGTAATATCAACTCTCAATATGTGTATATGTATGTATATACATACTTACACGTATGTATATATGTATATCTATAAGAGTATCTGATGCATTTACAAGAAATAGCTAAAAACATAGAAATAAAAATATGTTAGGTATAATCTTATTAATGGAATAATTAGGTCTACTTGGTTGTGTTAATCAAATATTAATCAAGCTATATAATAATGACAATTTTTAAAAAAATTTGAATGTTTCCATATTTGAATTTTTTTAAATTATATATAACTATTTCTTTTTATCGCATTATACATATTAAATTATCATAAATATGTGATCAAATTCTACTTTAATAATAGCTTTAGTAATAAAAATGCTAGGAATGAGACGAATAATGGAAACTTTTTCGAACAAAAAAATTATGGAATTTTTATCTATCAGTTTGCCATTCAATGTGAAGTTAAGTTGCACTGACTTCAAAATTCGAAAGTTTTACTTAAATTCTGATCAGAATGTTTAGAATGATTATTTGATATGTTTAGCATTAGAGATTGAACATTATATTTCGTTTATTAATTCTTAGTATTCTTGATTATTTGTACAATAATGAATTTATAATTACTCATACAATCATTGCACATTTTATAGGATATACCTAATTTTAACATATTATGCAAAAATATTAAAAATTTGCAAAGACAGATATAGCTGCCACTAATTGCTGATCATACTTTTGTGGAACATTCGGAATTCATCTCATTAATCAATGAAGTGTTAGCGTTCCTACAATTAATTTTAATGTTATTACCTCTTGTACATATTACCATCAAATTACTACTTGAATAATTTCATTCACATTATACAAATGAATTGTAATGACATCATGCACTAATATATTTAAGTTAATAATTTTTCAGAAAAGGATATTTTATATACACCATGACATCATAATTATTTGTAAAAACAAATATATTTACAACACAAATCAAAATACATTGTAATATAGTTGGAATTGATTTAGTTATGACATATTCTGTTATCAACATCTACAATTCCAATGATGAAGTATGTTGTTACAACATGGGCTAAATCTATAGTTTATTAAGGCTTTCTTTTGTTACTTTTACTTGGACATGCTTATATTTCGCAAATTTATTTCAATACATAATGTTGGAGTAAGAATCAATATAATGCATGGTCATGTATTTTTAAAATATGTGCATGAAAACTGAATTTTTACACATGGAAATTTTCATGAAATTGATCATTCATATTTTCTGTTTGTGAATGTGACACAATGATTGAATAGACAAATTAAGTTTACTCCTATCTATGTTTCTATATACTTGTAAATATTATAGTATTGTTTTAGCATTATACTAATATGTTTAATATTATGTATTTATTAGAATATTTAGAACAAAATCAATGTATACATCAACAAATACTAAATTTAGATTAAATTCAAATTTCGAATTTCGAATTTGTTATAGTGCGAACATAAATTTTTTCAACAATAAATATTAGTCATTACTCATTCTTTTATCGGATTCCTGTCTATATATCTATGATTTACAAAATTTTGTCTTACCAAATGAATATTATTTTAATGTACATACAACGAATCTTTGATATGCATAAAAGTTCTATATCTTTGATGTAGATAAAAAATTCTTATGTTTGAAAAACGCGCCATAAATCGTATGACCATTAATTGATAGTTCCTACACTCATGTTGTATCCAATCATGTCTTAGAAGTAGGTAAAAAATTTCATTCGTGGTTGATTTTTTATTAAAGTTGAAAACCTTCCCAAAAAGGCGGAATAATTGTTAATGAACGTCAAATAAAGCATAGGAATGACGGAAAATACAATGATTGTCATCATTTAATAGAGCTAAAAATCAAGATCCATTACCTGTAAATGTAAGTCATGCAGCAATTCATTGAAAATCAACCCTAACACAACAGGACTTGGTGGCTCCTGTCAAAGGTTGAGCGAATGGGTTTTGATGTCAGTGAACGTGCAGTAATCTCATAATAAGTTAAATTGTAAGTGATAAAACGCAAGTTTTATCGTTATCGTCTGTCCTTAGTGTGGGGTAAGTCCCATGCCTAATTTTTCTTTACTTATTATCTTAGTTTTTATATAAGAATTACTGCATTTTTTAAAAGAACACATTCGATCCTGAAATGATCGTATTAAATTGTAACTTATAAATCTACATGTTATTACTACATATATAAGCTTTACAAAAGAAATTTGAACATTTTCACATCGATGTCATTAAAAGAATTTGTGTTTCTGTTATAAATTTTAATAAATGAAAAAGTTCGTGGTTCCTTTTTCACAACACGTGTAAAGGAAGCTTAATTGTACCTGTTATCGACGTGACACAATTTCAAAATTTTGTATTCTCAAATTAATCTAGCCTCAATTCATGATACATGTGAATGTCATTGCTGTTAGAAGCTGTAAAATCGTTATGTCCTCTAAAACAAAACCAGTCAATTTTTTCATAGTTTATAGTCAACAAAAATTTCAATAATTTGTATACCTCTACACAAATATGTTGAATATATATATATAAATATATATATCTACGTTAATTATCACACAAATAACCTATTTTAACAGTAATCTGTAAACAAGCAATTTTGGAGTAAGCAAAAATGTACCATTTCAAACCTAATTACTTACATCTTAATACTTTAAAGGAGAAGAACAAAATTATCAAATTGTTCTATAAAGTTATTATTATTATCATTAGATGTGTACGACAATCTCCAGATATGTGGGTTATGCGTATTAGCGGATATAGCATAAATATATATATATTTGATGTCACAAATCATTACATGCTAAATAATTGTTTTACAAAAAGAGAGGAATATAGAATATTATACATAAAATATAAACATTTGTCCAATGACAAATACAAATGTATATTTGTATTATAATTAAAGGAATTAGTGTAAAGCTTTATGCTATTCAAGTTAGAAATCCTATCTTCTGTTTCTCACTAATACTTGGTGATAAGGGAGCATTATATAAGTTATCTTATACACAATAAGTAACTATCTTGTGTACATATGTATACATTCCATAATTGTACATCATTGTTTATGCAGATTGATAATAATTTCTTTTGAATCAAAAATTAAATATCACAGCATCGTTAAACTGACTGTGATATACTTAATTTTTCTTTCTGTTTTTATATTAATTTCCCTTTTTTTATTGTACAATAAAGAAAATATAAATATTATAATAAAATGTAATTACAATATGAAATATAGAGTTGAATTACACACGGCAATACCGTGTTTCCTTTTGTATATGTTAAGCGATATACGCTATTAACGTAATAAAAAGAAAAGTGTATGTGTATTGATTAATATCGACCCTAACTAAATAATAATTATACTTAATAAATCGTGCGGGTAAAAAAGAGAACGATGATTTAGTCCATTAAAATTAAACGTGTTCACCGAAATATTAATTACAGATACAGAAAATAAATACTAATTTTCAATGGCGCAGGAGGATTCGAAGAAGCAAATTTCCGATCAATTTAAGTAAGTAGGATATTATGTAATTGGTTATGATCGCTAAAGAATAACCGTTCTGCGGTTTCAATTGCCTTCCATTAAAAACGGAGATCACATATCTACATACTTGGCTCTGATCGATTATATTAACAAATTGTACATTTAAATGATAATAATATTAAAATTTGCTTGAACATCATATGATTATTCGATTTAAATATAAAAAATGCAGACCCGTCCCGTTCGTGTAGTCCAATATTGCATGGCTGTTATTTATATGGCGCGAATATTTGAAAGGCAAAAATTCAATTACTTTTATTAATACTTTACTTTTTACTTTACTATTAATAAATACTGAAGGACGTTTATATTTTTTTAGGCTTTTACCAAAGATCATAAATGGAGGTATTGCCGGAATTATTGGCGTATCCGTAGTCTTCCCTTTGGACTTAGTAAAGACGCGCCTACAAAATCAAGTAATTGGGCCACATGGCGAACGAATGTACAATTCTATGTAAGCACTTTATAAATGAGCAATTTATTCAATTTACTGGCACACGTAACAACACCCTGAATGCGAAACCGCTTTTAAAATATTCCGAATTCTACGATAGTAATGATCTTTCAATATAGTTTACTCGCAACTCTGCTCATTGTTGATAACTATACCGTACAACGATGATTACTACATAAATGATCAGAGTATATACGTAACTTATGTACTCCTGTTACGTTTTTTCCGTTCATAAGAATAAGTTCGTCCGTCAGTTTCTTGCCAAATTTAATGTTTTATCGTTGTATCGTGTGCCAAGTAATAACATATACATTTCTTGAAAGGTACATATAAGAAATGACATCAAACTATAATTATATTCGCTTTTGTAATACAATTTATAAACAAAAATTATAATTTGAGAGTTTAAATATATTTTAAGTCCGAAAAACTGCATTTGAAGAGCTAACATTTATAATAAGCGTCACACGTGAATTACTTTCAGGTTCGATTGTTTTAAGAAGACTTACAAAGCGGAAGGATATTTTGGAATGTACAAGGGATCTGGCGTAAATATTTTATTGATTACGCCAGAAAAAGCTATTAAACTCACTGCCAATGACACATTTAGACATTATCTCTCCACCGGTCCCGGGTATGTTTATGTGGATGTATAAAAAACGTATTGGCTATATTTTGATCAGGTACGATCAGGTATGACAAGGGCATAAGGTTGAACATTTTTAACGAAAGTCTAACATTCGCGGTTGTTTATTACGTTTTGACGCTTACCATTACTTCTTTTTTTAATTCATTATCAACTATTTAAAACATCGCGTTCAATACGACTATTTACACTAGAGTACAAAAAATCACGCACACCAATGAATACACAACAAACTTTAAGAGCACTATTATAAATTCGTTAAAAAGTTTACGAACGTTTTTACGCTAAATTTTAGATTATCATTTTTGTGCGATTATGTTCTTCTTCCGTAATAAAACGTGTTATGTATGGATGGTACACGAGCCTGACAAGAAAAGTAGAGAACCTCGAGATGGAAATAGAAAAAAGGTATTTTATCACAGAAGGATGTACAGTACTGGCAGCGTGAGGAATCTCTATAGTGCAAACGCAACATACACTAACAAAAAAGTACGTGTAAAAGAAGTAAAATGGTTGAATTGACATCCGTAGAGCATTTTTCGGCGAGTTCCAATACTAACAAAGAGATTGCAATATTGTACACACTTATCTAAGTGGCATAATTATCACGCACGCTGTTCAGGCAATGTACATTTATTGCAATCATGAAGCTACAAATATGGTAAAGATGCTAGCATAGAAAAAAAGCATACAAGAAATTGTTACTATTATTGTATTTCCTGTACATAAATGTGACTGTAATTTTAATCAAGAAAATCGTTTGCGTCATTTTCAAAGGATGTGACCGAATCACGTTAGCCCTTTTTGTATTTATGAATTTATGGTATGCAATCTTTAAGAACTCGTTGAAAAATGTCTTCTTTTTTATCGTTAACTTGTGTAGCCAGCAACTGCCATTACAACGTGAAATGTTGGCTGGAGGCTTAGCAGGAGCTTGCCAAATAATTATCACCACTCCGATGGAATTACTCAAAATCCAAATGCAAGATGCTGGTCGAGTCGCGGCAGCCGCGAAAGAGTGTAAGGAGCGGAAATTTCTACATTTTACATGTTTTTTTCAACATTATCACTTATAAAAATTAAATGCGTATATTTACCTAATATTATACACATATTTATAATGTTTATATCGTTACTTTTTCAAATACTGCGATCGCCTCTTATGCAAATAATATTGAATCTATTAAAAATATAGTTTAGGTATCTCTTTATACTTATCAGATTCGCTGTGTAATACATTTCTTCTTTGTTATAGCTGGAAAAACTATACCGAAAGTATCAGCATTATCTTTAACTAAGGATCTTCTTAAGCAAAGGGGGATACTAGGACTTTATCAAGGAACGGGAGCAACGGCACTAAGAGACGTTACGTTTTCCATTATTTACTTTCCTTTGTTTGCTAGACTAAATGATCTTGGGCCAAAACGAGAAGACGGATCATGTAAGTTATTGATCTACTTATTTTGTATAAAATATATTTCCCAAGTATATTTTCGAAGAACTTCTTTAAAAAATCGATCCCGTACGGATATACTAAATAAAATTTTTAAACAAATTTTTTTAAACACAACAAATATAATTCTGATCCTTCTTAAAATTAATTTCACTTGCCAATTCATAGACATATCGAATATATTTGGGATTCATAGACAATGTAAGCTTGTTACAGTGAGAGATTATGTAATATCCATATGGTTATTTAAGATCCTTTTATTAAGATTTATTTTGAGCAAAGATAAGTCTTTCTACAAAATTACAGAATCCAGCATGTATTTAAGATATCTTAAATATAAAATAGTAATAGTTATAGAAATTATAATTTTAGTCAGAAAACATGTATATGTTTGGTATTTCACAATTTCTGTTAAATTCACGAAATATTATGCGATTTCCCATAGTTATGTACTGATAGAAGAAAAATTCATTCTTGCTAGTACTAGTGCTCATACTTATAAATATCTGTACATAAATGCACTATATCTAAGCAACATATTTGCCTTGTTATTCTTTTTATATCATAGATATTATCGTTACAATTAGAAGTGATAAAGCAGACTTTTTATCTTATATCACTGTATGTAGTTACAGTGTAGTCATGAATATAAATAGAGCTTTTTTACCGCGTGACGTTCATTTGAGACAGTACAATCGTGATACTCCTTTGAGCCACTTACATGAATTCTTTTTATAACTATAATTATTTAGATACTTTGTTAGAATTACGCTCTTAAAGATACAAACTGATGGAATACATCTAAAATATGGGGGTCTAAATCTGGAGTAAACAATAGTGTTTCCAAAGTTGATGAATATTTCTGTACTTGCTCATGGTGTGTCAAGAACACTTGTTGTAATCGTCCTATGGTCCACTTGTACCAATGGGTATTATAATCAATGCCATCTGTATCGCATCGTACTAAATGTTCAGAAAGAATCATTATAAATCGCTGAAATATGATGAGAAACAGATTTTTCTGATCTGCCTGCGCTGCTTCTAGTTTTTCCTCCATTCTTTCTACAACATCTTCTGATGGTTTTTCTCTATTTCTATCTTTATTAGTGTCATCGTCATCAGATGAAGAGCCAGATCTACTTTCAGCTCTTCTTAATTTTTCTCTAGCTTCTGCCAGCTCTGTGGTCAGTTTTATAACATGTTTATTTTTTTTCCTTATTGTGAGATGTAAGATTTCCCAGATGTAAAGTTTTGTAAACTCTGATGCCATTTCTTTGGAAAATATCCAATTTGCGATAGCACTGCATTCTATGATACCAGTTTTTAACAATTTATCAGTCAATACAACCATCATTTGATAATGGTTCTTCCATAATGCATACATATTTCTTAATATACATATTTGGGCTTCCTCTGTTTCTGCAAGTACTTTAAAGACGTAATGAAACTTTCCAATAGCTGCAAAACTATGACTGAAACTCTTGGAGCCAAGATTAAGCAGAGTTTGAACAAAAACATCAATCTTCAATGGATTGAAGCTATTTGTTTCTTCATGATCTTTCGGTCCTGGCAGAGTATTCAAAACATTCAATACTTCTTCGGGTGTACACTTGCGTCTTATAGATACCACTAGCTCATGAGCCGCTGCAGTACCAGGTAGAGAACTTGCTCCTTCTGATGTATACTTATATACAGGCTCTGGTGGTGCAGGAATCAATTCAGTGTACGATTCTGGCATCATGTCACGAATTCTTTGATAGTACGACAAACGTAAAGCTTTCAGCAACACTTCTCGAATAAATTTAGGTCTTGGATGCTCTGGATCACGTTGCAAACATGAATCCCAATCTTCCCAGGACCATCGAAATTGAAAGTTACTTAAGTGATATGCAAACCACCAAACGAAACGATCAAAAGCAGTAGCTGCCATGCTGTCTATTCTACGAAACAAAATTTCTGTTGCTTGAGCCAGTACTTGTGGCATTGTTGAAGGCTGCAATTTGCAAAGCTCTATCAAAATTGATCCGTAAGAAATTTCTAGATGTTTTGGTGTTGGTAATCTAAATAATTCTCCAAATATTACTTCTACTATACAATAGTCCAAAGGAATTTTGGCTTTGTATGGGAAATTCAACAATTGTGCTGCACAATCTTTTCTTTCAAAGAAATAATTGTTTATAATCTGCCGTAAATGTTCCTCTATAAGAAATCTCTCAATAGCATGGCTTCCAGGTAATAGTGGTCCTTCAGCAGGACAATCCGTATAATCAAACATACGGAATACAGCAGTAGGCAATGGATATGTACAATTTTCATGATGTGGAGGAGGTATTATTGCAGGCAAATTATGTTGCAATGCTTCACACAAAATGGAGTCAAAAGCAAGATACGGTCTAGGAATGTGTTTCTCTGCCCAATTGTCTTGTCTAAGCTTTCTTACCTGTGCCCATAAACAATCCAAGTATTCTTCCTGAGGATGAGGCGTATCGCTTGACCAAACTCTCAATGCTGGTTGATGTTTCTTGCTACGTTTATTCAAAAATATCTCTATCGTTACCATCAAATGATCCAATTCTTGTTCTTTTTTCTCATAGAGTTCTCTCCCAACCCATGGTAATGTTGATAAAACTGCAAAAACGTACCAATCGCGTCTAACTTGTGGTACGCTGTCTTCATTAGCAGTGTCTAACATATTGTCAAATAATTGCATTAATGATCCACATGATAAAACATGACAGTTTACCAAGTCTGCAAGGAATCTGAGCGAATATCTTGCAACATCCCACTTGCACGCTTTCAAAGCATCTTTGAAATTTTTTACCATATAATCGACAAATTCACCACCAAAATTAAAATTTTTCGCATTCAGCAAGCCAACGAGGGTCGTATAAATGGTACATTTTTCTGGCATTTTAATAGCACAATCTGTTAAAATGCGAAGTATCTTACTGCGAAATAATCCAAGGTCAGCTTCCAAGACAGAAGCTAGCCCCTCTAAATTGCTTTCCAAGGAAGATGTAGATTTCTCGCCTACTCTCAATATTAGGGATTCCAAACGATCTTCGATCTCCTGATTTTCGGAAACCCGTCTTCGCTTTTTATATACGCGTTCGTACCCATCGTCTTCCTCGTGTACTCTTCTACGACTCATTTTTCACGAGTAAAGTCGTAACAATGATGTACTATAAGATCTTTTGTTCTGTACCCCTATTTACAGTTAAGTTTCGTGGTTATGTTCAACTTACTTGAAATTGCATACATCTATGCACAAGCGGAACTTATCAATTCGTCGACGACGACAACGACGAGACTTCTGAGGTCAGATGTCGCTATAGAATGCCTGAATTCGAGATTACTACTTTTCTGACGTACTCGCTTGACGGCGCCACAATAAATTGGCGCCATTTTATGCTTATTCAAATTCTAATTTGAAAGAACAACATCTGTATTCTTTTTTCAGCTGTCTTCTGGTGTTCCTTTCTTGCCGGATGCGCGGCTGGATCTACTGCTGCATTATTAGTCAATCCTTTTGATGTAGTTAAAACAAGATTGCAAGCTATTAAGAAAGCACCTGGTGAACCTTCCTATGATGGAGTAATAGACTGCATTAGGTAAATTTCTTTCTTGTTTCTTCTTTCTGCAAACAATAATTTTATTCGCAATAAAATTATCTTATTTCAGAAAAACACTTATTAATGAAGGACCTACAGCATTCTTTAAAGGTGGTGCGTGCAGAATGATTGTTATAGCTCCATTATTTGGAATAGCACAAACTGTCTATTACCTTGGAGTTGCAGAGTGGCTTTTAGGATTAAAATAAGATGAAGTTAACATATCTTTAATTGGTGCCATTCAATTACTCTGGGAAACTGACAATAATTGGCATAGAAATATACTTAAATGTGTTGTTTAAAGGCTATCACTGACATATTTCATCTTATGTTATTAGATAGTTGCATATTTCCATATACATATTTTAGCTAGCTGCTTGTTATGTTCTTTATATTGCAAAGGACTACAAAAATATATATTGTGGTTCAGAATAAGTCAAATTATTACTGATACATAGCTTATATTAATTAATCAGGTTAGCTTGTGTTAAGCACCAAAGGCAACGTAAACTTTGTATTAATTTGAATAAATTATATATATGCATATGTACATATGTATATATATATATATATATATATATATAAAACTATTTAGGTAATACTCGGAATGCAAATCCATGCTGGGTTCGTGGATAATTGTGTTGTTTTATGTTGCATTAAAATAATATTCATGTAATCTTGTGCACATACACAGACTGTGTGTATGCACATGTTAATAAAGTGATTGCATAAACATTTCTTGTATTTTTATGTAGTTTCTTATGTCACTATTCTCTCTATAAGTTGGAAGTACGATTTTGCATCACGCATGCTAAAAATGAAATTGGTGGCAGCAGGGTGTTGTAACTCAATGCATAAGCATAGGAGCCTTTTAGCTTTCCGACGAGCTATTGATCGTAGAAATCGATCAAGAATTGTGATCAGAATTAATTTTTAAAGTAAATCTCTCGAAAGTCGATAAAACAGGGTCTCAATTGCACGCTGGCGCCATCTAGCGGTGGAGACAAGAGGCAAAATTTGATGATTTTTCAGGGGGGTCTTTAACAAATTCTCCTGGTCGCTAGAATTAACCGATTCTTATGAACGATACCTTGTTGTAAAGCTAAAAGAACGGGCTACAAAATGGCTATTATAGAATTTTTACAATACCTCAGTTTCAGTCTCTAAATCGCACATAAACTTTTCAAATGTAATTTCTATGATGATACTAACGTTAATAATAAAATTTGTTATAGCTATCTTATAGCTTGTTCTTTTTGCTTTCCGACGAGCTATTGATCGTAGAAATCGATCAAGAATTGTGATCAGAATTAATTTTTAAAGTAAATCTCTCGAAAGTCGATAAAACAGGGTCTCAATTGCACGCTGGCGCCATCTAGCGGTGGAGACAAGAGGCAAAATTTGATGATTTTTCAGGGGGGTCTTCAACAAATTCTCCTGGTCGCTAGAATTAACCGATTCTTATGAACGATACCTTGTTGCAAAGCTAAAAGAACGGGCTACGAAATGGCTATAATAGAATTCTTTTAATACCTCAGTTTCAGTCTCTAAATCGCACTTAAACTTTTCAAATGTAATTTCTATGATGATACTAACGTTAATAATAAAATTTATTATAGCTATCTTATAGCTTGTTCTTTTAGCTTTCCGACGAGCTATTGATCGTAGAAATCGATCAAGAATTGTGATCAGAATTAATTTTTAAAGTAAATCTCTCGAAAGTCGATAAAATAGTGTCTTAATTGCACGCTGACGCCATCTAGCGGTGGTGAGAAGAGGCAAAATTTCATGCATTTGCAACGGGTTCCTTTAAAACACTTTTCTGGTCGTAATAATTAACCGATTCTTATGAACGATACCTTGTTGGAAAGCTAAAAGAACAAGCTATAAGATAGCTATAACAAATTTTATTATTAACGTTAGTATCATCATAGAAATTACATTTGAAAAGTTTAAGTGCGATTTAGAGACTGAAACTGAGGTATTAAAAGAATTCTATTATAGCCATTTCGTAGCCCGTTCTTTTAGCTTTGCAACAAGGTATCGTTCATAAGAATCGGTTAATTCTAGCGACCAGGAGAATTTGTTAGAGACCCCCCTGAAAAATCATCAAATTTTGCCTCTTGTCTCCACCGCTAGATGGCGCCAGCGTGCAATTGAGACCCTGTTTTATCGACTTTCGAGAGATTTACTTTAAAAATTAATTCTGATCACAATTCTTGATCGATTTCTACGATCAATAGCTCGTCGGAAAGCTAAAAGAACAAGCTATAAGATAGCTATAACAAATTTTATTATTAACGTTAGTATCATCATAGAAATTACATTTGAAAAGTTTATGTGCGATTTAGAGACTGAAACTGAGGTATTGTAAAAATTCTATAATAGCCATTTTGTAGCCCGTTGTTTTAGCTTTCCAACAAGGTATCGTTCATAAGAATCGGTTAATTCTAGCGACCAGGAGAATTTGTTAAGGACCCCCCTGAAAAATCATCAAATTTTGCCTCTTGTCTCCACCGCTAGATGGCGCCAGCGTGCAATTGAGACCCTGTTTTATCGACTTTCGAGAGATTTACTTTAAAAATTAATTCTGATCACAATTCTTGATCGATTTCTACGATCAATAGCTCGTCGGAAAGCTAAAAGAACAAGCTATAAGATAGCTATAACAAATTTTATTATTAACGTTAGTATCATCATAGAAATTACATTTGAAAAGTTTAATTGCGATTTAGAGACTGAAACTGAGGTATTGTAAAAATTCTATAATAGCCATTTCGTAGCCCGTTCTTTTAGCTTTCCAACAAAATATCGTTCATAAGAATCGGTTAATTATTGCGACCAGGAGAGTGTTTTAAAGGAACACCTTGCAAACGCATGAAATTTCGCCTCTTCTTTCCACCGCTAGATGGCGCTGCCAATGTTCTCACGAACGCTTTCGGAACATTTTCCCGTAAACTGGGATTTCTAACAGGATACCATAATATGTGAAGAGGTGGCACGTGAAATCCGAATACCTCGTTGCTGCTCACGTTCTCATGATACTTTCTCGATTCTCAGCGATTCGGCAAATTTCCCGTAAACTGGGATTTCTACCAGGAAAGCATACTATTTGAAGAGGTGGGTCTTGAAATCCGAATTCCTCCTTGTAGCTCATGTTCTCCTGATACTTTCTCCATTGATGGAGTTTTCGTCAAAAGGCAATAACTCGAGAAGTTGAACAAATAAGGGAATTGGATGGTTAATTCATGGTTTCAATTAAAAATTCCAGTATTTTTTGCAATGTATCTTATTTTTGTTTATTTATATCAATTTTATATATGTACATTTTTACAAATAGTCGGAAAGTAATATAAATCATAGAATAATTATAACTTTTAATACATCGGACGCACTTTTGTTGTAATGTATAATAATTCTTATTGTAAATAAATACGATACTTAAATATTATTCAAATACACATAAAATAAATAATAACATATTATTATATTGCACTTTATGCTGAGATGAATCTTAAGATTTAAACTGTTGTAACTTCCAAACTGGTCTTACTATCGAAACGCGACTTGCATATTCGTAAAGAAGAGACTTTTTTTGTTAATTTTTTCTTTCTATAATTATAGGATGGTAATTAATAATCTATTTATTGTCATTTATTCACCTAAACATACTAGTAGACAACAGTTATCGCGTAATAATGCACGAGCAGTAGCGCGCTGTAGTTAAAATGAACCCGTTCTTTTATGTAAACCATTTTCCTCACGAACCATTCTTCTGTTCAGCAAGTTAATATCCATTGACGAATTTATCTGGTTATAGGATACCCAAATATAATTAAAAGTAAAATAAAAAAATAATAATTTCGAAGAATGAATCTATCTCACTATTTATTAAACAGACGGCTTTTTTAACATGTATGTATCTCATGTGCCCCTTCTAATTAGCCGGCTGGCGGGTTTAAAAGGCTAACGGGTCAACAGGTTTAAGGGGCTAGCGGGGACTGCACTCGTTCTCGGGGACTACACTTCTACTCGGGGATTTCGACCTCGGCAGGCTAGTTACTATACGAACAGAAGCAATAACCACGGTTGGCAGCTTTGCGTCCGTTAGTGGTGCCCTCCAGTTGATTATTTTCCACAATGCGCATGCGTGAACGGCTGGGACTACGTTAAATTGCCAAGGTGGTGGGGGTAAGGACTTAAGGAGTGTCCACACCCTGGGTGGCAGCACTGTCTCGGGAACATAAAAACACAACACAAGTACTCTCAGATTCTCTGTGGTTCTAAGTGTAATATTGTTATTAAATCAGATGTTAACTACAATTTTAAATACTAGCATGTGAATAAAAATTATTTCTTTGGCCACAAAAGACTACCAAACTAAATAGAAGTTTTTAGTTCCATAATAAACACGATTTTTTATAGGTTATTTCTGCTTAAATATTGTTTTGAAACTTGATTTCGCAGAATGAATACAGGTGCACCAATTAAACCTCCGCGTGGAATTAAACCCACCAAAGAAACGGTAAAGATTATAATCAATATTGTAGAAAATTCAAGAAAATATTCATAAACATTGTTATATTTTACAGAGCGGTTTATTAATCTCAGTAATACGAGCACTTTCTGCTTCTGAAACAAATGAACAAAGAGAAATTGAAAAAGCTAAATTAGAGAAAGAGTATAAACGAAGTGATCAAAGATTAGATGAATTAGTTTCCTTGCATGAGCAAGATCTTATAGAAGTTATGCAAGTGAGTTTTACGAATGAATTATAGATTACTATGATGGATATTCAATTCTATTAGAGAATAATTTGTTTAGATATTTAGTACTCTATCTGAAAGAATTACTGCATCAAGAGAAAAAATACATGCTGTGAAAGAAAAGTTGAATGCTTGTAAACAATTATTAAGCTGTAAACGAGAAGAATTACTTAATTTATGGTTAGAAGGAATAGAATACAAACATGTACTTCAACTGTTGGAGGAAGCGTATGTATCATATTAATAGCCACATTATCTCCAACACTTCTTAATATGTAATTCGATATCTTTTGACAGATCAACTTCACCAGAAAAATATAATTTGGGATGAACCAATATAAATTACTATTCTTTAATATTAAAGAGCTAAACAAGAGAAATCATTGTACATTCAAAATATAGATATGTAATTGTCTAACAATATTACGTATATATATATATATATATTTAAAGAATGGAGTTATAAAAACTTGAAACGGGTATATGCAAGAACTGGAAAAATAAACAAATAATAAATATATTTTTAATGTGTAGTTTTACCAGTATTATTATTAAAAGAAATATTTTTTTTTTTACTATATATCATATTAACCCTTTTGGCATTAACTCATACTACTGAAAGGGTTAGCAGCAACATAAGATAAAAGAATTTATATTTATTAAAGCAACCTACATTTTATTTATTTATAATTTTCTTTCAATATTCATGCGTGTCTTGAAAAAAACTGTATATGTTATTAAAAACTACAGGAACATATTTTTTAAGTAAAGAATAGAATATAAATATGGTATCAAAATTGGATATAATTATTATACTTTATGATCAGTCTTTTCGTACATGTAGTATCACACATATTGCTATACTTAATCCAGCGAATAATGCACAAATGGATATATAATGCTTTGACCTCACTTTATTAGCCTAGGATAAATATAAATTTTTACTATTATTTACAAAACTTAAATATTATCATATGCAATATATATTTGGGTTAAAGTATATACCTTTGGTACCAAAGCTGACAGTTCCTGTATAGCTTTTTCCATATTATCTACTTCATGAAAAGTTTCTCTTACAGCCGTACACAAAACTGAAGAAGCAGTTAAAGTTTTATTTGGATCAATAAAAGAATTAATTCTTTCTTTTTTTAGTCTTAGTCGGCAGTAAGCAACGTATGCATGAATGAAATCCAGTTGCTGCTTGCTTGTTTCCAGAATTTTCATAAAATTTGTCAATCTATGAAATATTAATATTAGTTTCTACATGTTCATAGCAAGATCCAAAGCAAAAGACACGTTTATTTAAAAATATATACCTGTTCTCTACTGCTGACTCTACATTGTTAATATTTTTGGATGTAATTTTAAGTTGATCAATCAAATTGTCTGCAAGACTGTCATTGGCACCTATAATTTAAACATTTATATAGTATTAATGAGAATCGATAATTTATATTCCTGTTTTATACATATCATAACCATACAAAAATACATGTATTAAATACCTAATTGAATAAAATCATTTTTCGTTAATTTATGCAACTCTTTGGTTGATATATTTCTTTTTTTACATTCGTCTATTAGAGCAGTACCTCCTAAACCACGTAAAACTGTTGCAGTCTGATTTGTAAAGCCTAAATAATCAGTAAATATTTCGGTTCTATGATTACTCGACATCATGTTTGTACTGTTTTAGCGAGGTTAAGTTTTGTGTTTTGGTTAAGACATTTTCAAATACATACAAAACTTTTTTTATCATCCTGTTAAAAACAATTTCGTGAACAATGTACAATGAATTGGTAAACATGGACACAGAAATGCAATCTCTGTGTTTTGTATTTATATATATATATATACATCATTCACAAATGATAGCATGCACTGTTTACACAAATTATTGGTATCGTAGTAAACTTTGGGAAAATATAACGTGTATTTATGAATGTCTATGTTACAGCATGTATAAATATCTTATTAATATTGTACAGTATTCTATATTCATTAATATTATTGCAATATTAGTTCATGTAAAATGCTGATAAAAATTCAATTTATAGTTAATTACAATAATAATTAGACCAGTACTGTATAATTTGCATACTCCACACTCATACACATACATACCAATTCAATAGTCTTTTTCATTAAAAAAGAAAATATCACATTTTATAACATATTACGAAACAAGGATCACTAACAGTTGTAATGCTCTTTTTTGTAATTCAAATACAGTTTTATAATTTAGTAAATTAATATGAATGAAACAATTCATTATATATAATGAATCACTAATGATAATGATACGCTAATAATAGAGATTATAATCCCAGTAGTTCTCCTAATGTAAATGCAAAAAACAGTTCTTATAAAATATAGTTATATTAGAATTGTAATTACAATCTATTTCTGTGTTGCTTATTTCACATTGACAGATTTAAAACAATACTATTCATTAATGGTTAACAATCTATTATCAGTAATTTAAGTGGTACATAAAGAATATTATTATTATTTTGAGTTGTACTAATTTGTATGATACTGTATAAATATAGCAATGGCCATATAAACTGCATACATTACAATTCCTGTAAACTAATTCATTAGTTCCTTGCAAAATCGTAAGTAAGGTATTACATATTTTTGATTTTAAGCAAATACTTTTCCATATAATATATTGTATGTTATACGTATTTCGTCTAAACTTAGAAGTTACCTAAATAATATAATTAAGAATCATACGAGAACATGGGTGAGGTTTTTCTGTTATTACATACTTTCATAATATCAATGATAAATTTGATTAACCAATGTATAAAAATGAGCTGTAAAACTTGGTATGTAAGAAGTGTCTGGAACAAAACATTGTGATATGTTACAGGTACAATGTGACAAATCATTGTATGTATATGTTCTGTTGCTCCATTTTTCTCTTTCACTGTATGGAATATTAAGAAAAAAAATTTTGATTTAAAACTTTTAAATACGGATATTTGCAACAGATATTTGACTACATGATCGTTATACTATAAATATCTTTGCACTTCTATTTCTTAGTCTTTGTTATGAGAAATAAGATTGCTTTTACTATACTATGTATTAACTTTTTACCTTTCTAATAAACAAATATACAACTTATTGTAACAATTGCAACTTATACAACAAATAATTTTCGAAGTATTTAAAATTTACGTTCACTTGTGTTAAATCGATTTGACATGCGTTCTACAATTTTCCCAACAGATTCATAGCCCTTATATGTAAGAAATTCCATCAGACACAAAAGACTCAATTTATATATTCCAAAGATCTTATTTCAAGAATGTTTTCAGTCACTTTAATCATTAAGTAACACCTACGTTTTAATTATTTCTTCTCCAATAGCATGTAAGTGTGTTAAACACTATTAAAGACATATTCCAACAATCTCAGAATTTTTAAGTTCCACTTTCAATTATAAGAACTATAAAAATCGACGAATATTCTAATGATATTATTTTAACAGATTATACAAGTAGACTGTTCAGAGGAACGTTCTATAGTACTAAGATTATTATAATTTTCTCGAAATCCAGTTTCTTCTACGCACACTGATGATTCACGCGATCGTTCTTCCTCCAACGGAGTACTAGCAGACGCGTGACTAATGGAAGAATGTCGAGAACGAGAAGAATTACCACGTTGATTACTACTAACAGTTGGAGCAGGACTAGGTGAAGGAGTCTCTGGTATTTGCTCTTGTTCCTGCTGTTGTCTATTCAATGTTAATCTACATAAAAGTGATATCTGCCCTTGTATACTTGATATAAATGGCCTATACCCCAAGCTGAAAATATAATACAACAATATACTGTATCTTTCTCTGAATAAATATTTTGTTAGTATATATCAACATACCATTCCGATTGAGACCATCTTGTCAAAGTTAGAAGTCCATCTTTCAAATTTGTTATAGATTCAAGAGTTTGCATTGGTGCATGTGCAGCTCTAACAGTCCTTGACATAGCTGGTGCGTCTCTTAAGACCACAGCCATTATTGCTGCCCACCCTAAGCAACCACCTTCAAGGAACAATTGTAAAAGATATCTTAATTGTACTTCTGCCCTGCTAACTGGAGCACAGTGTGAAGCTACATGAATTTCTGTTGGTTCTATTGGTTCTGATGACACCCAGCACACTGTTCCGACACCAGTTCCCACAATAGATTCGGCATCATCACGCCAAATCGTACTAGCATCGCTAATTACGCTGCTTGTATCTAAAAGAACAAATAATTGGAAAAAACTTATTTAACTGAAGTATTACTTATATTTTTTTATTAAATATAGGTTTATAGATATTATATAGAAGTTTAATATTACCATGTAACATATTTGGAGTTAGTTTTGCTTCAGTGGCAGGAAATTGTGTTTCCAAACTAGCAACAGGAGATATCAAGGTAGTGTAAGGAGGTCTACCGCTAGGTAAACTAGTATAGCCACTATCTGGTAAATCAATAGCAAAATTGGGAGTCACTGTTTCATCTTCGGGACTTTCAAGATTCACGGATCTTATAGACCGCAACGATGTCAAACTAGATCTTCTGAATCTTTGTAAATTAGGAAGCGATAAAACTGGATAGGGGTACGCGAAGTCTTCATGTACAGCTTTTAAGGCAGCAATGAAGTCATCAATCTTAGCTGCTCTGTCACGCTCTCTACCAAGCCATGTTACCAAATGGAAATCTAAATGAGCAGCGAATCTGCCCAAGTCAACTAATCTGCGAGCTGAAAGTAATCGGCGAGCATGACGTTGCAATATGACGTCTATGAAGAATTCTTCGGCGGAGCTTTCTCTGTGAAATACAAGTAGAATATTTCAACCAATCATTATTATATTAATAAAAATGGGTAGTTTGATTAAATTGTGATAAACTGACTTGGTATCAGACTTCTCAATTTTAACAGTTGGTACAGACTTCTTTCGTCTCATAACAACATTTCTGGTCTTCTCTAACATAGAAGATGGTGCAATATCTTTTGCCATTGATTCTGATTGTACTTTTGGTGTCGCTGTAGTACTGTAGCTACGACTTCTAGAAACTTGCATGGTTCCCAGTACAAGAGACAAATCATCCTCATGAGGTGATAATGGAGGAGTTTGGGTATGTCCTCCTAACTTAGTTGTACCGCTCCAAGATGTACGAGGTGATTCAACATCGTTTGGATCTTTGAAAAATAATTAAAAGGGTAAATATGTATTACCTAGTATTAAATTATTTATAAGATTTTCTACTTTATTTATTACCAATAGCTCTTAAAAAACGAACAAGATCTTTTGAGAGTTCCCATCTGCTTTGTTCCAAAGCAGCATCCAATAATAAAGTAGCGTGTTGTCTACTAACGGCCGACGGCTCAAGGTTTTGCAAAATGATCAGATAACTGGCAGCAGTATCGAGTTGTTGCCTTTGTAAACAATCTTGTAAAAGTTTTTTAGGTGGTCCAGCAACAGAGAATAAATAAGGCCAAAGTGCAATTTCTGTCTTTCTTGCACATTGTACAACAGCTCTTGCCCATACTCCTGGAAACTCTCGAATAAACTCTACTACAGATGGTAGTTGAGCATCTGGAATTGGTTCTTTACTTGTTGCTTCCTCTTCCAATACCTCATGAAGTAGGAGTTCTAAGGAATGTGGAAAGTACGGCAGTGCAGAACAAGAGCGTGCTATTTCCCATGCATGATATCCTAAATTTCTATGAATAAGTTGTCGCAATATTTGATGAAGATAAACTTGACTCTGAAAAATATAAGAATTTTTAATATCTTGAAAATAGTATAGATTAAATGTAGCATTGAAAAGCATACCGTAAGTTCTAACAAACTAAAAGGCAATGAGAATGGAGAATTGGTATCAGATGTAAACAATACAGTATCATTTTCAGCTCCTAGTAAGATTGCATCCTCAAACAGTATAGCCAGTGGATAAATACACAAATGAAATGGGAGCATTATTCTTTTACTCATAAACGTATGTGCCTTTTCTTGATGGTTTCTTGGGAATAATGGAAGCCAGACGCGCATACCATGAGCACCACAGAATAACCATAATGCTTCAGTCAAATGAGGTTTGTCTCTTCTCGATCGCCATGGCACCCACACATTTTCAACACATGAGGCCAACACTGTTGGGGGACTACATGTATAGAGCTATAAAAAGACATTCATCTTTTTTATCATAAATGTTGCATTAATTATTAGTAATAAATAAAATATATAAACACACAATATCTGCATTATCAGCACAATGTTCCCGTTGTACCATTAAAAGGCGTCCAGAAACATTCAGTAAGAGACTTTCAGGATGTGGATGACTTCCAGCTGTTTCTGCACGAATTGTAGTTAATGTTGCACTCACAACGCAAGCAGGGTGCACACAAAGTCCACTGATATCCACAGTTTGTATTCTGTTTAATTCTATGTCTTCCATTTCTTTAACAATAATTATATTTTAACATTATTCTTTGATTTATTTCTAAAAACACAATTTTTCTCAAATTTACCTCCATTTCCATCCAGTACTATATCATAAATACTGATTTGTGCATTAGCACAAAATGTTAGAAGTCTTTCCTTAAGTGTATTCAGTAGTAATACTTGAGATGGCATTTTAATGCTCTTTACATAATTGTTGTCGAGTCGAGTATCCCTTGGATACATTCTAATCTCATCTCGGTCATCCAGGAGGGAATAACTACTTGCTATTAAGAAGCCACGATGCCACAATAATCCACCAGTTACAATAAAATCTCTTTCCTGACTTTCATTTCCAAAAAGTTTCCATTTGCGAGAAGGTAAAGAATAATGAGCTAGCCCTGTTCTACCAGCTACAGCAATACTTAATCCTTCATTATCAATTGCAGTGTACTATAAAAAATAACATTATCAATTTATCTTAATAATATATCAAATGGTATTGGACTTACCCTTATTGGCCAATTGGAACCAGTATAAGCACTTGGAATTGGAACGACTAACCACTGTTTGCATCCAGCAAGAGTCTGAGTCACAATATCACCAGGACATTCATTTGAAATATGAAAATTGGATGTAGTAGCAGATATACCACCACCAAGGTTTAAATAAAGTCTGTCTTCACCTTGTAAATATAAATGTCCATGGTGACCCTTTATAAAAAAAATAAAGAATTATTGCAGAGAAATAACACTTTTGTAAATGTATCTGTAAACTTGATATTACCATACATGGATTAACCGTGAGTGGACTTTTTACAAAATCTAGTTGTATAAGGGAACGCCTTAAATTTGTTAATTCATTGCCATTTTCTTCTGTTAATAATGGACCCGGCGATTCTCTCAGCATCCATAGTTGGTAGCCTTCTGCAGACCATTCCTAAAAAATTAAGGATATATTATAAAAACTTGAATTTATATCATAAATGAAATTATTTATATTATATGAAATTATGTAAATGAAATTATTTACCATTGTATGAATGTGTAAAGGATTATCATGCGTTAAATCTACACGCAAACCATAATCCCATTTCAAACTGCATAGTAAAAGAGCACCAAAAGTACTCCAGATTGCTAAGCCACCACCCTCCCAAGCTAGAGCAATAGCGCAACTATCAGGAGTCCATCTGAGACATCTAACACAACCAGGTCTTCCAGGATAATCTTTGGAGGACAGACTTAATGTATGTGATACCTCCAATGCTCCTGTAGTTTCATCAATATAATAAACTATACCCTCGGAACTATAAAGAAGAAATTTATACACAAGTTATATCTTTGTATACATATACTATCACATTAAAGTGCAAAATACTTACTTCCCTCTGCCAAATGCAATCAAACGATATTTATGATTTACAGCTGCACAAGTAACATCATCTATGTCCTTAGCCCATATTCCTTGGACTTGCTGAAATATCATATTTATATGAAATATAAAACACTACAACTAAATATAATGTAATTATATTTAAACATACATTTGGATCAAATTTTAATGAATGAGCCGTTAAGAATGCTGCTTTTCCAGTGTTGAGAACAATAGCAAATCCACCTACTAAAGGAGAATATTCGATATCCATAACATAGGCATTGTGTTCAGTAAGTGGTACAGCTGTAGTAGATATTTGCTGATCTACACTAAATGGTATTCTGCGCAAATCAAGTGTATAATCCCGATTTACTGTGCCATCCCATTTATGTCTTACAACATGACTTGTTTTTGTAGCAACCATGAGTTCATCGCGTATGCATACTAAGGAACTGATCCCACCATCTATCCAAGCAGATTTTTCCTAAAAATGCCATAATAAAAATAAAAATATACTGTATTTAATAAAACTCATATAGATGCCAATATACTTACAAAAGTTAACACCAAAGATGGAATCACCTCTTTAATGAAAAGTTCAGCACTGTCACGTCTTAAACTTGTAACTGGAGAATCTCTTTGTTCGTATAGACTTTTTCCTTCTGAACCTCTGTCTGATAATCGATAAAACAGCAGATAGCTGTCCGATGTCTACAGAAAAAAAGTATAAATGAAATATAACTTAGGATTTTATATTAAAATTTTTAAATATACTTACTGCAATAACCAACATACTGGAATCTGGTCTCCATTGCACCAAAATATTATCTCCGTGCTTTTTTATAGAATCTGCTGTACGTCTTATAAACACAATAGGTATGCAAGGCTAAAAAATGATTCAATTACTTTATCATATAAAAATGCAAAAGTAAAACTAGATCTTAATTAACACTATCAGTTACTATTATCAGTACAATTGTCATGATAATTACAAGTAAATCCTTGATGTATTTAATGTATGAAATCATACCTTGCAATACCAGATGGTAAGAGAGTCTGTCGTTAAAATGGCAAAGAGTATTTTATCCCTATTGCAAACAATAGCCTTTATTTTATCCGGTTCCGTGCAATTCAGGACTCGCGGCCATCCAATAGGAAAAAACATGTTTTTTAGAAGATAATATCTGCTATTTCGTTCACATTGTTTCTCTTTATTCTTTCCTTTATTTATTTTGTTCGTTAATCCTCGCAAATTTAACAAGTAAACATATCCTAACCTCAATATTACCAGACAGATGCGACAGAAACAGGTTATGCTAGGATCCTACGTGCACGAATTTCACCAAGTTAATTTGCGCATGACTTTTGCGTTGTACTTGCACGGATTCGAAACTGCATGATTTTTTGTCAGATAATCTCGCTATTTGATTATCTATATTCGTAATACGCTTTTAAAAATACGTAAGATAATATTTATATAATCAACAATAGCAAATATTAATATCTTAATACAATATGTTATACATTACGTAAGATGTAAGTAAGGTAACGTCAAATGTTGCTTTTGTTTACAATGAAAACTGTTGTTTATACACAAAATATCATTAGAGAGAATATTTTTGTTATAATTTGCATCTTTATTTTCTATTTGATTTTTATACAAATAATATTCAACATGGTAATACTAGACATATATATGTATGTACAAGATGGATCGATAAAAATATAGAAATTTGAATATTATGTAATTCGAAACGTTATACATACTCGTTAAGATTATTAAATTTAGCGTTAGGAACCTCATAATTTCAATAATGTAATATGAAAATGAATAGAAGAATAAATATACTATTAAAAGTTGAGGGGGGGGGGAGAGCTATTGAGAGAAAGAGAAAGAGAGAGAGAGAGAGAGAGAGAGGCATAGTGACAGACAGACAGAGGGTGTAACATTGTCAGATGTATTTTTTAATTACATTAACAACTTCTATTCTTAGGACGATATTTCTTTTAATAACAAATTTTTAACAAGTTGGTTCCATGGTCTGTGTCATAGGATTCATTCTAGCTGGTCGGCCAAAACCACGCGTTCCATCGGGACCGGAAGGCATTCTCGTTACATTTTCAGGTAAGTGAGTCATAGTCATCCCATTGGTGTTCCTCGATCGGCAAAAATTATTTTGCTCGGAAATCGAGGAACATAAGGACAGTCTTCTAACACCTTGGTCGAAACCAGAGTCTCGACTGCACGAGGAAAGTCTACGTAAAAATGGGCCACAATCTACGGAACCACGACGACTAGGACTGTAACAAGTGCCATTGCACTCAGTGCTGGAAGCAGAACCGCCGGAACAACAGGAGAAACGACGATTTTGTTGATAATAATAACCAGGGGGATATACAATAGGACAACAACCAGCCTCGGAAGCGGAGGAACAAGAAGAATATCGTCTGCCGTAATTGCTAGCATCCGAATTTGAACCAGAACTGGATGACAAACGGCGAAAGACAAAGCCATTTTCTGATCCTGAAATTGAACAGGAAGACAGCCTGCGTGGTAGCCAAGCATCGGGCGATGGGGGACCTGAAAGATAAAGATGCGTTTTATATTTAATTGTTAATTTCAATATTTTAGTTAATTATTATGTACCTTGGAAGGGATGGCCAGGATAAACGTGATAAATTGGATACCCATGAACAGCCTTTTTGTACTTTGTTTTCCCATCCTCAGCTTCGGACCCACTGGCGCAACTCGATGAATTATAGGTATCTTCTTTAGCTATTCTCGTAACGATAGTCTTCTTCGCTGGCTGTTGTTTTCTCTTTTTATCGGATAACTGTTGCAATTCGAATACTTTCGCATCACCTAAATTCATTTGTAAAGCCAACCTAGCAGAGGATGAATCCGTAAATTCGATCATGGCACATTCCTCGGTTGGGTCCAGTTCTTGACGCTTTGAGATCGCTTGTCGTACCTGAACGTAAATCAGTTTCGTTTATAGACAAGCGTATTTGATTCGATAGTCGAAAGCTGATTTCGTTTAAATCAATTATAAATTTAGCTACCTCGGCAGGCGCAGGATGTCCAGGTTTGAGTACTCTGATAAGAGCTATCTCGCCGCATGGTTTGAATATTTCAGCTACTGATTCGACGGATAACTTTTCCACGGGAAGTCTAGCTGCTAAGATTGTCCTGGATGGTGTAGTTTGATCGAAAGGCGGCAACGGATCGACTCTACGCAGTTTGGTACCTTGAGGATTGACCTGCAACTTGGACGACTTTGCTAAAGCAGCACCGACTACCCTCCAATCCTTGGTAAGATGTTTCACCCTTTTAAAACTCGAGACAAGTTTCAATGACACGTATCCTTCCTTATTTCTCTTAACGTGTTTCAAAAGAAAGGCATCTTTCACAATACTCTCATCGGCAAAATAAGATTCCACTTGAGCGCATATCTTCTCGCTCAACTCGTCACTCGGTGAGATAAAATCATCAAGCTGATTCTGAACATTTGATTCCTTGTTGCTCGATGATACAGTTTTCTGTTTTTCATATTCTTTCTGCGCTACATCATCAAAAGAATCCGCACCCGAATCTTGTTCGACGTGCTGTAGCTTCACGGTAACAGCACTGGATTTTCCCTCGCTATCAGATGTCACGCTGTCGGACAAATCGGCTTCCTCGCCTTTGGAGCCTCTTCTATCGAAGGACAAACTAACGTCGCTGTCGATAGAAGAAATACTGTCCCTCGTATCAGACTTTTTCATCGGTGGTGGTGAGAACGTCAAGTTACCCACCTTGTCTCGGGATTCCTGTTGTACCTCTAACTCCTCCATGCTTTCAGTTAATAACGTTCTTAAGTAGTCGCTCGGATTTTGTGAGATTTCAATGGTTTCTCATCGAGCTACCGAGGAAGCCCTCCAACAAACAAGTTGCACGTTTTTTTTTAAGCGAAGTCTCGATTTCTACAAATTACACCCTCTTTGCACTTTCTCTAGGTAGAATCAGCTTTTAACATTATTCCTTAGGATCTCCTTAGACTAACACGGAGTCCATGGCTTGTGAAATTAGCGTGAAATCAGTCATCCCCGGGTGTGTCACACTGTGATAAGACGATATTCGTATTCGAATTCGTGTTTGAAACCAAAACAATGATGTTATGAGATTTCTTAAATGAATATGTGTTCGTTTGAGTTGAATCGCGGTTTTAAAGGGAGGATCTTATGAGGAAGCAGGGACGCAAAGGGGGTGGGGTGAGTGGGAATTAAGGGAAAAAGAAGGAGGAACGAAACTTCCCCTCCTCGGCCGTTCGAGCGAATGCGTGTGCTCCTTTTTAAACTGCAGGAAGGGAGGAAAGCAAAGGGAACGTTGCGCGATCCGTGACAGTTCGAGCGACAGTGGCCTTCCATAAGACATCTCCACTTGTTTAAATACTTTCGCCTGCTCCCGCGCATGCTCGTACGCGCACAATGTGGCAATCCTCCTCGCCTCGATGGTAAAGCTACCCTGAGGTCATGACCTTCCTAAATGACACTTAAGAAGGTGACTTTTGCGGAAAGACGTGCCTTCGGACGAGGGCGTTCGATCGAATAGATGGTGATATACAGGGGGTACATCTGGGCTAACAAATTTGTAGGGTTATAAAAAAAGAACATGTTACTTCAGAATTTGTTAGATATACTTTTCTGTATTCATATAGATTCATACCTTATATCTAAGGTTTATATTGTAACATTTAATATATATCTACCCTTTCTTCAATGGAAAGAAATTCTCATCTAATCTGTGAGAAACACAATGCCTATATAACATTCCTATCAAAATAAATGTAGAAAAATAGTAAAATAGAACCAACTTGTTGCTGCTCTTCTTGGTATCTTGCGGAAACGGGACGAAAGAGAACACGACAGCAGGAAGGAAAGATGTTTTACGGTGGTGGTGAACCTTGATAACCTCGAAGAGGCCCCCGGGCTTATTCACAAACACTTCGCGCATTGCATTCGGACACTACCAGCATAATAAGATATAGGTCAAGTGCGGCCGGTACGTTGTATGCCCATACGAGCGGTGAGAAAGGACAGAGATACACGCGATTCATCGTACTTGTATCGAAAGGGTTCTTTCTATGGGTTCTTTCCTTCTCCTTCCTACGGTTGTTTCCTTGTCGTTCCTTCTTCTTCTCACTCTTTCATCGAAATCTCTATACCTTTCATATTTCATTAACATCGTGCGCGTTCTGAATTAAAAAAGGAAAGATTAATCATCTTTTTGGGTAGAAAATCATAAAACATTCAGATTTTTTTAAATTATATATAAAATATTTATAATCTTAAAACACATAATTTATTAATTTTTCATGCCTTATATTTACTAATAAATTTACTACCGCTCGTATTATTAAGTAACTCCGTATTTAACATAGTAATTGAATAGAGTTCGCAAGAGCAAGACCCTACAAAGAAGCTCCCAAATGATTTGACTCTTTCGAACTTTTCGCGTTCGTATTTATGATTTATAAATCATGTCCTTCGCGAATGAGTCATACTTTGTGAGAGCAATAAAATTGATTTGATTTACGATCTAAGATCGGTCATGTTGGGATAATTTTAGTAAATAGGAAGAGCGTTCGATATTTTACAAGAAGAACAGCGTCGTGCAAAAATTGGCTTTAACGTTTACGTAAAAGCATTTGACTCATCGATATATGCTCCGTCTTATGTATGGCTTCGTACATTACGCAATAGTTGTTCCGAAAGATCGAAGCTGCAAAATGTGGATTCTTCGTTCATCAAAGTAACATAAGTCTATATCGAGTTTCTGTTGTATGCATGAACACCCTTTCGTTAGAGCTTATTGCTTATGGGTGTCTGCTAAAACGAATTAGAGCAATTCGTTTTAGCCCAAAGAGAAGAAAAAATCATATCGCAAATTTGTTAACAATTCTCGGAAGTGCCTTACGAGTAGTCCATTTTCTCTTGGATGTCCTTGCGTGTCTTTTCTCAGTCCTTTTTATTCAACAAGGTCTACATTTACAGAGACAAGTGCACGAGTTGAATCGTTGAAGGAGAGTCCATGGAGGTGACCTCGCACTTCACCATCTCGCATCATTGGCTACGCAACCTCCTCCGTCTCGTCGTAATATAATACAATATCCGCCATCACGATGGTTCAGGTAGAAATAGACGCAGACTCGCGCTGCTCAGTGCTTGGAGTCGTTGACCATCTCTACTGCGACTAGTTCTAGAACTTTGGCTTGTTACACAATGAATTCTAGACATTTAATATACGTTTGTCGTGCCGTTTTTATTTATTGCAGCTATGGCTATCTATAAAATATAATATTAATCATAAAATCTATGAAAATATAACAAACGGTCGTATTCTTACCTTGTTTTTAATCTACGTCGGTATGATATAATTTTGTGCACGTTGTAAGTATGTATAGCATAAAAGTTGATGAACGCTTGCCAAAAGGACGCAATATGTTACGCATTCTCTCTTTCTCTTTTATTGTTAATACGCATCTGGTTCTCTGAGGGCGACAATTCCCTGCGGCGATTTTCGCTACTTCAGGACACCGTCTCTTACACTCTTTGTCGGAGATAGGAGTTACGATCGGAACTAGGTCAGGGCAGCCTACTAAATGGCCGAATCAATTTTATTATAAACTTATCAAATCTGTCTCGTCTCTCTAACGATCTCTTCCAATTGTTAAAATAAATCATTTAAAATTCATATTCGATATTTACACTTTTTGGTTGATCATCTACAATGTTTATAAGCCTATTCTTGAACATTTTCTTGTGACTCATGAGATACACGATTGTTACGAAGTAGCCGCTAATGCATGCATTTCTTCTTTTAGAATCGAGCCATTGATTAGTAATTTATACGTTGATTGAAGAATGCAAATAATACGAATATTAATTTCTATCGTAAAACGTAATATTTACAAGATATATTGTATTTTTATATTAAAAAAACCGTATAATTATAACCGGTTGCGTAAGATTTCTTTTTTTTTTTTCATTTACAAAAATTACCTTTTAATGTATGTACGTCCATTAATAGAGAACCACTGACGCCGTGTGAGTCAAGCTAAGTCAGGTACAGAATAAGGCCCTGGGGTGATTCGCCTGGATGACCATGACCATATTACCGGGCAGAGGCCTCCAATACCATCGAACGTCTTTAATTCCACCAATTATCATTGAAACTGTTAGTGGTATTTACTTACAACGCTTACCGTAACTGATTTTGATTTATAATAAAAGAAGAGATTGAATCTCAATGAAAAGTATTAAGTAAAATTGCAATACCTATACGTATAAAAATTAGTAACCTTTACATATACCTTGTAGAAAGCCGGGTATCTTTATATTCATTAAAATGTTGCTACTGAATGTTAGAAACTTAAAATAAAACTTAGTCGAAAGAAATATACGGACTTTATATACCTTAAAACTATCAATTCAGATTATTATATCTGCTTATACATTCGCGCGAAATTGCCTAGCGTACATCAATGCGACCTCTACAATAGGATAAGCAAATTATTTGAACGATCGATAAAATAGGCATCTTTTATGGGGCGCCCTCTTTTTATATCGGATGATACAATCACAGACGAGGTATAAGCACAGACGAGGTATAGGATAGACCTATCATGCAATGTAAATTTTTGTCCCACGGTACTGGGGCTACGTAGCCCCACTACCATTTTAGTGTCGCATGCTACAATATCGGTTTAGAATGGAAAAAAGGCAACAGCGCTACCGAATCGGTAGGAATTAAAAAGAAAATCGTTTTTCGCGGTAGCTTCATTGCAGATAGTGATCGATTTTTAACAAAAATCCTGATGTATGCATCATGATTTTTGCCAAAATGGTCACCACCGCAGATTTCAATGTTTAATGGCTCATTTTAAAGAAGAAAGCATGCAGAATACTGTCCCGTTGTCCGTTTTTCGATATCGTTGCGGAGTGTTGAAAAATAAATTTTTTAAGTGTCGGAGTATGGGTCGTTTTCAAGAGAAAAATTGCTGTAACTTTTTAACCAGTCATCCTATCGAAACGCGACTTGCATATTCGTAAATTAGAGACTTTCCTCTTTCGAACGAGTATTTCGATCGATGGCTCGTTCGAAAGCTAAGACTTCAAGCTACACGTACATACCAGTATCATTTAGGTACGGCGAGAACTCGAAGAGATATAAACGGTTAAAGTTGAAAATGGAAATTGAAAAAGTGCATTTTTGGTGCTCAATTAATCTTGTCTAACTCCATGAATTCTCGGCCGATTCCAATGATTAATGGCGCGTTAGATAGACAAAAGTCTAACCTACAAGATGATATATGCGCGATATTGCTATGACAATTAGAACGAGTAGGATAAACTTGCAAACTTCGAGGCTTAACGACGATGATGCTGAGATGATAGGATAAAAGTCGACATACGAGGGTGTTTTCTGAACTTTCCCCTTTCGAACGAGCCATCGATCAAGAAAATCGGCCAAAGATTGGGTTTTTTAGACGAAAAAATCCAAAGAGTGGATCCTCAAAAAGTCGATTTTCGGACATCGAGATCGCGACTTCGACCGCGCCAACTCTTCTCACGAACGCAATTGTTAGCCGATCTGCCCCTCCCTTAGTTCAATCGAAAGCCAAATGTCCAAGCTACAAGCACATACCAAAATCATTTAGGTACGATGAAAACTCGAAGAGATATGAGCGTTTAAAGTTGGAAAAAAATGAAAAAAAACAAAAAAAAAGCAATTTTAAACGACGGATTGTCTCCTTTTTTAATATAAATCTTTCAAGCGCAACTAACGCAAGGATTTTTAAACGACGGATTTTCTCCTTTATAGTATAAATCTTTCAAGCGCAACTATCGCAAGGTCCATTTTTCGCGCGAACTCGTCTACAGGCCGCAATTCTCGGCCGATCTTTACGTTCGATGGCTCGTTCGAAAGCTAAGACTTCAAGCTACACGTACATACCAGTATCATTTAGGTACGGCGAGAACTCGAAGAGATATAAACGGTTAAAGTTGAAAATGGAAATTGAAAAAGTGCATTTTTGGTGCTCAATTAATCTTGTCTAACTCCATGAATTCTCGGCCGATTCCAATGATTAATGGCGCGTTAGATAGACAAAAGTCTAACCTACAAGATGATATATGCGCGATATTGCTATGGCAATTAGAACGAGTAGGATAAACTTGCAAACTTCGAGGCTTAACGACGATGATGCTGAGATGATAGGATAAAAGTCGACATACGAGGGTGTTTTCTGAACTTTCCCCTTTCGAACGAGCCATCGATCAAGAAAATCGGCCAAAGATTGGGTTTTCTAGACGAAAAAATCCAAAGAGTGGATCCTCAAAAAGTCGATTTTCGGACATCGAGATCGCGACTTCGACCGCGCCAACTCTTCTCACGAACGCAATTGTTAGCCGATCTGCCCCTCCCTTAGTTCAATCGAAAGCCAAATGTCCAAGCTACAAGCACATACCAAAATCATTTAGGTACGATGAAAACTCGAAGAGATATGAGCGTTTAAAGTTGGAAAAAAATGAAAAAAAACAAAAAAAAAGCAATTTTAAACGACGGATTGTCTCCTTTTTTAATATAAATCTTTCAAGCGCAACTAACGCAAGGATTTTTAAACGACGGATTTTCTCCTTTATAGTATAAATCTTTCAAGCGCAACTATCGCAAGGTCCATTTTTCGCGCGAACTCGTCTACAGGCCGCAATTCTCGGCCGATCTTACGTTCGAAGCCGATCTTACGTTTCGAACGAGCCACGAGTATTCATCGGGCAAATTCGAGATACTTCGATTTTTGACAAAAATCCTGACCTATGCATCATGATTTTTGCCAAAATGGTCACCACCGCAGATTTCAATGTTTAATGGCTCATTTTAAAGATAAAAGCATGCAGAATAATGTTCCTTTGTCCGTTTTTCGATATCGTTAAGCAATGTTGAGAAATTAATATTTTAAGTGTCGAAGTATGGATTATTTTCAAGGGGGGATGAGATTCTCGTCTTTTATCGCAACAGATCTATTGATGTTATCAACTTCGATTATTGGGTCGAATATGATTCCTAAATTCACCGCTCCATATGGTAGAGGGCGTAAATAAACGTCTGTTGTTTTGCACGATCGGTATTTCAGAACATGGGACACGAAGTCCCATAAGATGATAGGTCTATCCTTATACCTCGTCTGTGGTATAAGGATAGACCTATCATGTTATGGGACTTCGTGTCCCATGTACTGAAATACCGATCGTGCAAAATAACAGACGTTTACTTACGCCCTCTACCATATGGAGCGGTGAATTTAGGAATCATATTCGACCCAATAATCGAAGTTGGTAACATCAATAGATCTGTTGCGATAAAAGACGAGAATCTCATCCCCCCTTGAAAACGACCCATACTCCGACACTTAAAATATTAATTTCTCATCATTGCGTAACGATATCGAAAAACGGACAACGGGACAGTATTCTGCATGCTTTCTTCTTTCTAAATCTTGATGCATACATCAGGATTTTTGTAAAAAATCGATGCATCTCGAATTTGCCCGATCAAATACTCGTTCGAAAGGTGAAAGCCTCTTCTTTACGAATATGCAAGTCGCGGTTCGATAGAATGGCTGGTTCGAAAGATACAGCAGTTTTAAGCACGAAAACGACCCATACTCCGACACTTAAAAAATTAATTTCTCATCATTGCTTAACGATATCGAAAAACGGACAACGGAACATTATTCTGCATGCTTTCTTCTCTAAAATGAGCCATTAAACATTGAAATCGGCGGTGGTGACCATTTTGGCAAAAATCATGATGCATACATCAGGATTTTTGTTGAAAATCGATCACTATCTGCAATGAAGTTACCGCGAAAAACGATTTTCTTTTTTATTTACTTTTTTTTACTACATTTTTATTACATTTACATTGATTCAACTTGTAATTCATGTCAGTGAAAAATAATTAACAATCGTTATGTTTAGTTATAATTCTTACCGATTTGGTAGCGCTGTTGCCTTTTTCCATTCTAAACCGATATTGTCGCATGCGACACCAAAATGGTAATGGGGCTACGTAGCCCCAAAACTGTGAGACAAAAATTTACATTGCATGATACGTCTATCCTATACCTCGTCTGTGATACAATTAACGAATACAAAAGTTACCGATAAAAAATAATATTTTCATAATTTATCGAAAGAGGGAGCACTACGAATGTCATTGCTGTTTATTTCATTTTGATTATCGCGCCATTTCTTTTCTTTACTTGCCAAAACATTACCATATTTTACCTTTGTCAGATCATGACATTCTATTTCAAGTCGAAAAAGTAAATCATACTGATATCTATTCGTACGATAAAGATGAAATGAATAACAAAATAAAAGAATCCAGAAGAATCAATAGACGAGAAATGATGCACGCTTTTCAAAGAATTGCATGCAAAACATAGAACGAAAATAATACTTTTCTAAAAATTGTTTTGTTAAAGAAAAAGAATCTTCTAAAAAAACACAAGAGGGATTATGGAACTAAACTTGGTGAAAAAAGAAAAAAAGAAAGACAGAGGAGAGAGTGCTCGCTCGTGTGCATCAAATAAATTAGTATTAGTGCACATGCGATGTATAACGTATACGCGCAAGGTAGTATAGTGTCAAGGGTCAGGAAAAGAGATACGGGTAAGAAATAGTATCAGGGAGCGACGAGTGAGAGGTAGTGAGAGGTAAAGAGTAAGAGGGAAAGAGAAAGAAGAGAGAGAGAGAGAGAGACAGACAGAAGGGAGAGGATGGTGGGGCGGAAATTGGAGTGGGTTTTATAAGTGCGGTGATTTCATACGCCTACCTTTCCAAGTAACCCATTTTATCGGTGTCTCGCTTTTCCATCACGGTTCTCCTAGTCTCTCGTTTTGTGGTATCCGCTTAGCGGATACATGTCATATCCATGAGCCAGGTTACCTTCTCGAAAGGTGCATGTCTACATTCCATGTGTCGACACGCTGCATTTCCGCGGCTAAAATCGCAAGCGCATACGGCAATAGATCGTACTATACGTTAAGGGAAACTCGTTTACGGCGCAGGTACTACACAACGGGCACGACGACGACGATTTTAGAATCACGAGAGAGAAGAAGAAGAGGAAGAAGAGGTAGTAGACGCGATATGTGTGTCATGTAATTGGAACGTACCAGCTTTTCAAAGCTCGTCGATTAAATGGACGTTGAGGTGGAGCGTTCAATATGACGTAGCTGATTTGGAACGATTTAAAAAGCCTCGGTACGCAATGCGACATTTACGCAAAATATATTGGCTATTTTGGGCGGGTCTACCGACTCTCACAGCGTATCCCGTGTCAACGCCGTATCTTACAGGTGAAATGGAGTCTAGTTTTATGATGCGTGTGACTATAGTTCAGAGATGTAACGACTATTGTTTTCTGTGCTGTTTTTTAGATTTACACAACGATCAAGGTTTGTTGCAATGGGAACGTTATTGGATAAGATACACAATTGCTCTCTTAAGCTTGACCATCGCTACATTTACCCTGGCAGGGTGTTTATGCTGTAGGAGACATCGACGTACTATTGGCTTTCAGGTAATGTTGTTACTTCGTTTGTTTCTTCAATATCAATAATGAAGACAAGTTTATGGGTCTATCGTAGTCTTAATGAAACTTTATAAATTTGTTTCTCTTATAGGACAAAACAGGGAAATGTAAACAGGTAATTTTAAACATGCAGGTTTTTCATATCATAGCTTGTGTATGTTAGAAGCTATTATTAAAGGTTTCACTATAAACCATTTTTAATTGTACTTTTGAAAAGTCCAGTTTGCATTTAGAAGTGAGCACATTTCAAAAAGGCATATGTTATGTTGGCAATGAGCTTGCGTTTATACAGATACACAGTGTAAATGGAAATTTATAAAAAAATTTTTATGATTCCAATTTTTGTAGTACATAGGGTGGCTAATTGTATATGTAGTAGTATTTAAAAGCAATAAACTATTGATCATAAATAACTACAATAATAGTAAACTATCGTAATATGATATTGCTGAATTATTTTTAAAGGAAGTAATGTACTTATCGATGCATTGCACTTCCTTTACGTATTCAGGCATTGTGTATGTTTAAACATATATCAAGCATAGTATAGGTTACAATTCATTAGAAAACATAGAATCAGTCATATATATAACTTATGTTGCACATGCTGTAGCACAATAATGATATGTGCTTATTTTGAAATTTTATAAACTTAAGATAAAGGTAATAGTAGAAATAACATTTTTATTTCAGGAATTCAAGAATGGAAGCAGCACTGGTCCAGAGTTACCGTTTGAACAGTCAATAGAAGGTTTAGCTGTAGATGTTCCACGTATGATAGCATTGACTGATAGAGTACAGTTTGAACCTTTACCTGTAGATCGCATTATATCAGGACCAAAAGTTCCTTCTCCAACAAAACCATCTTCTATTTCACATTTATCTTTTACTGGAGAAAATAATGAAGATAGCGCTAAGTCACAAGAGCCATGTAGAGAATGGTTCGAAGCAGAAGATCTTTATGTACCCAGGGAGAAATTAAAATATTTGAGGGAACTTGGACGTGGTTGGTTTGGAAAAGTTGTGGAAGGTAGAGCAGATTTAGATCAATCTAAAGGAGTTTTAAAAAATGGTGGAGTTGTTGTAAGAATTCTGGCAGAAGAAGCTACAATGAAAGAGAAAGCTTGGTTTCTTGGGGAAGCTACACCGTATCTTAAATTACGCCATCAAAATGTTTTAGCATTACTTGGTTTTTGCTTGGAAACCGATCCATATTTGTTACTTTTTGAATCTTGTCCAGCTGGTGATCTTAAAGGCTTTCTATTATCAAATCGTGATAAAAAATCTCAAGAGGCACTAATAAAGGAAAATATTCCTACTAGAATGGCTTTGGAAATAGCTGCTGGTTTACAACATATGCATAATCATGGATTCGCGCATACCGACTTATCAGCAAGAAATTGCCTGGTTGCTTCTGATTTGTCTGCAAAATTAGGAGACTATGGAACTGGCGTTGAAAAATATCCAGAAGATTATTACATAGTCGGAGATCGTGCTTTGCCTATTAGATGGTCTGCACCTGAAAGTTTAGACTGTACCGAGACAACTATCGAGACTCGAGAAATTACATTACAAGCCAATATATGGAGTTATGCCGTGCTATTGTGGGAAATTATTAATTGGGGCAATCGGCCTTACGATAATATGTGTGATGAAGAAGTTATACAAATGCTTTTATCTCTTAAAACTGATTTTTTATTAAGCAATGTACAGCCATTGCATAACTGTCCTGAAAATAGTCCCTCCAATATATTACATGTAATACGCACATGTTTGAATATAGATGAAAAAAAGAGGCCTTCTTTAAGTGACATAAGACAAAACCTACTTATTGAACATTTACAACAGGAACACTTTGAACAACAATGGGAAAATCTGCAAACAAATACACCAAGTAATCATACACGTAGTGCTAGTTTACAAAATCTTCGTGGTAGTATTGATTCTGATCATTGGCCAAGTATCATGGAAGAGAAACCATTACAATCATCTTTTCGACTTGGACCAGATGAACCTGTAAAGAGTGCTATGAGCACACAAAATGTACCATTTAATACAATGATGCAAGAATCTGGATCTGAAACTGAGGAAGAAAGTTGGAGAGGAAGAATTGAACGAGGAGTTTATACAGAAAAGGTGAAACAAAAATCTAAATCGGTAACTGATCTTATGGTACTTGTACATATTGATCCTGAATCAGATGGAGAGTTATCAATGGGTACACAGATGACAGAGAAAACTCTGAAAAAAAGATTATCTACTACTGGCAGTGACAGTGATATAACACGTACCATGATTGTAGATGAATTTGATGAAGTATTAAGAAAATTACGAAATCCTATACAAAGTGATGCTCCTAGTAAAGTTAAACCAACAAATAATCTAGAAAATAACCCAGAGAAGCCTAAACTTTTGACATTAACTATAGATCAGGAACAGACACCAATCTTAAGGTTGTCTTTGGATTCTAAAGAAAACTTTATTACTAGTAACTCTTCTTCTATCTTAAATACAAGTGTGGACAGTGTACGTAGTGAAGAACATATATTAAGACTATTATCAAAAGGTGATCCGGATCTTCCCCTCCTTCGTTATGTTCCTGATTGCAAATCTTCTTGTGAAGTGTTGGAAGACAAAAATGAAGCACAATCTAATGATAGTTCCAATGTTAGTGAAAATAATGTATCTTGCTTTTCTAACAATTGTTCATTTCAAAATCTTGATACTAATCAAAATAATTTAGTAGATGTTCTTCTTTGGAATCATGCACTTGATTCAGCATTAGAGCATAAAATACCAGGCTTTTCAGATGAAGGTGAATTCAAAGAGTTTATAGAACCCAGTATAGATCAAGAAAACAATACCACATTGGAACTCTCTAGATCTATTGATGTTGCAGCAAATACTGATCAGTTTGATAAAGAAAACTCCGTTTACAACATTAGTGATTTATCAAATACTGAAGACATAGGAATTGTTCGAAAAGTTCTAGTAAATGAATATGAAGAAAGGAAACATTTGTCTACTCCTGATGATGAACAAAGTTCTGACTCTGGCTTTAGAGACAAGGAGTCTTGCGAAGAAGAAGAAAATATGTGTCCTCCTTGTGATCAAACAAGTTCTCATAATACATCTGTTATGCCTACAACCACATCTACTGAAGATGAACAACTACAGGTTTTACTAGAACTTGATACTATCTTAGATGCAGAATATTATTCAGTTCTTCCTGAAGCTGACAATTCTATAGAAACGTATAACACAAATAGTAAAGAAGAAATAATACAAATAGAATATAATAACTCAGATATAAAAAATACTAGTAGCGCCACACAAATTTCTGCAGATCAGAATACTAGTAATATTGTATGCAATGAAGATGCTACAAACATCTATGTAGAAGAGGACAAGAGAATTGGCATTCAGTATGTAAATGAACATGATCAAATTAAAGAAGAAGATTTACAAGCCATCAATAATATACAAAATGGCGACTTTACATCACCTTCTAACAATGATTACGATACAAATGATTATGACAATGTAACACAAAATTCGAAACAAAGCAAGATGTCATCTTTGCATGAAAAAATAATGAATAAAGATGTAGGTACAGAGAATTTCATACAAGATGAGAATGTGCATGAAAATGAAGAGGAAGATAGCTCTACAATGAGTTTATGCAGTGATAATTCCTATGTATCATTTGGCATGGAAGAAGAATTTGTTACAGCAATTAGAAATGAACTAAGGGAAAAACTTCCACGTGCACAAATGCCCATCGTAGAATCATCTGAGCCTCATGATGAAGAAATTTCTCCTATCTCTAGTGATATTGAAAATAAACGTTGGGATGATGATGAAAATGAAGAATCACCAGATAGAAGCACCAGCAGCGTAGATATTTCTATCAGGTACAGTTCATTTCAATGTTAAATAATATAATATTTTTAGAAAATATTATCACAAATATAATAAGCTTTATGTGCATTATGTGCTTCATTTAGGTATAATCTTTATGGAACACCACTCAGTCCTATTTTAGAAGAACGAGAAAGCACTGTCACTTCTGAATCTTTGCTGTCAAATTCAAGAGATGCATCCATTGTATCTAAAGAATCAGTACCATCTGAGGATGTGTTGCTAGTTGATACCAGAACAAATAAAATGATCTTATTGGAAGGGTCGAGAGAAAAACAATTGCAAGACGATGATCGAGATACAACCAATGGAGATATATCTGAAGAAGATAATGTTGAATACAGTTCATCGTCGATACATACATCGGAAGATAAACCTCATACCATGATTACAACTGGAGGAGGACCATTACCAAGTCCGGAGGAAGAAACAAAGTGGCAACAGTTGCCATCCTCCTTTCCATTACCTTTACCTTTACCTTTACAAGATGATTTAATGTCTACAAGTTTTGCTACAGAACGTGATTGGGATAGCCAAGATGAAGATGAAGTGGGAGATGAAGAAGGGGAAGATGAGGATAACAGTTCTAGTTCGGGTGAATTTGTTTGGAAAGTTTGTACTTTTTCCATTATATATGTTGTTGCAGAAAGTAAGTATGTTGGGAATTCGTGAATTATATCAATTTGATTTGCATTATTATAGAGATACAATGAGCCACACGTAGAACAAATACAAATCAGAAGCACTTTAAACAATGACAAAACAGCGGTCGAACAAGCTGAGTTAACAGAAGAGGTTGATGCAGAGGATGAAGAAGAAGAAGAATTCACACCATCAGCTTGGAATGCGACATTAGCACCGCATAGATCTGCATTAAGGTCTCCAGATAAGACATTAAAGAGTGGAGTAAGTTTCATGTGTTATTAAGAACAATATAAACAACTTATAGACATAGATACTTTTTTTACACAAAATATTCTTCTTCTTTCTTACATCTGCTGCTAGGACGAATTGGTAGGTGTGTCAATCATTTAAACACAGAACAAAGCATGTCTTTTAATCTCCTTCTCGTGACCCTTTCTCTTGCAGATTTAATTTGAGGTATTTAGCGCACATACTTTTTTGCTACACATGTTAGTTGTATACTAGATATAGATATAATGTAATAATCTTTTTCTATAACTTTACCAATAATATATAACTTATTTAGGATCAAAAGAAGAGTGTGTGGTTCAAGAAGCAACGCTATCATTGTGTATATGAGTATCCGAAAGAAACATTAGCTACTGATATCCAAGGTCAGACTACCACCACATGGGAGCCAACTTCATATACAGGTATATAATTATTAGATACATTCTTAAGAACAAATTATTCATTTTTTAATATACTAAAATATCGTGATTGTGTAGATTGGGAGGAACTAATGAATGAGCCAAGATTGGATATGTATCCCTTGGATTACGAAGATATAAATCGAACTGGTACACTTTACTTTCATAAACCCAATGCTTAAATGGATTATTATCTTTGCGCACTTTTACGCACGTATACAATTTTCTTTACAGGAAATGAAGAATTCTTTGTGAGCAGTTCCAATCGTCCGTTTCAATTTCAAACCAGTGATAGTAAATACGTTAGTCAATTCTTTCCTGGAGCTTGTTCTACGTCAGTAAATGAAGAAGAACACGACGAATTAGACTGTAATCCGCAAGAGGAACATGCAAACAGCCACGCGAATGAACATGAACATTTTAAACAATATCAACTCGGTGAATTAAGGCATACTAGAGACCGTCTAAAATTAAATTTATTAGCCGGAAATAATGTGGTAGATACAACTTTTGTTCCCCTAAAACAAGTGTGTGAAGATAAAGAAGATCTGTTAAAAACTGAAAAACCATATACATTAGAACCGCTGGAAAATATGAAAGTAACAGAAGACCAATGTAATTTGTCAAATTTGGTAGATGACAATACTTCACCAAAGGTGCCTAAGGAGGATTTTCAATGTGAAGTAGATACTGATCCAGTTTCGCCAAAACTTTGTCAAAATGACAAGGATGGGAAAATTGAGACCGCTAAAAATGTAGCATTCTAATGCTTGACTGAATTCATAGTGCACAATGATATTTTGAGGAAATCAGTTTAATTGAAGTCCGTCCGAAACAATTCAATGTGGAAGTGAAGTGGTAACTGGTGCCGATGAGATTGATATTACTGCAATATCAATATTTTGTGACTGTATATATGAAAAGATTAGTATTAAAATGTAAATGTAACAAAAATAATGTACAGTATATTGATGGGCTTTTTGATTAATTCGTATATAGAATGATATACAACAAATGGCTGCAAATGATAAGTACTGTGACCATTTACTTAGCCTCTTTCATTCATTGAGCAATTCTGTGCCTACTTTACTATAAATACTATTTCTACTTATTTTAATTTTGACACTACAGACTTAAAATTTTAATAGCGAGAGATACTATATTAATAAACGATAACAATAGCCAAGAAAGGGCTATTCAGTGTTAATGTACAGTATATATAAATCATTTACATACTTAAGCGAGTGTTACATATTGGCATTAACTTTTAAATTCAAGATTTTGTGCAATAATGATCATGTGTGATTAACAAATGGCTGAATATAGTTTGTTATTAGGAAAACATACAAAATTTCTTAGAATACATCAACATATGTAGTTGCATGATTGCATACACATGATGTACAAAGAAAAAATGTGTTATAATATGTTTATAAGGTGCTGTAGCATAATACCAAATGTGTTGCACAAACGAAGATAATTGATTCTTTATATTTAAGTATGTACTTCGTATCGGCGATAGATTTGTGAATGCAATACCAGGGCTATCATAAATAACTTTGTAATACATGTAAATATTTATATATTTAAGTCTAGCAGTAGTTGATTAATTGATGTGACGAATCTTGTATTGTCAATATTCTGATAATGCATGATTTAATATTAACAAATCATTGATAAGATCAATGTCGAACATGGCAATATACAATTAATCAACTAACAGACAATAGTCTTTAAAAGCAGTTGCAGCCTAATTAAAATTTCGCTACCCAACTAATCACGATCAATGCTCATTATTATCTATTTATCGTCACTTTTATGTTTTTCTTGATATTATTATCTTTAGAAAAAAGCATTTTTTTAAGCATCACAGCATAGCAAAAAAATTATACCATGACATAACGCTTTTAGCAATAGGAAAGTGTAACATTTGACAAATCAATTTACACCAAGCTACACGATAGTGTTAATCTCTGTGTATTGTTAATAGATCTGTGATGAGAACGAGATATATAATTGTATTTCGATCAATTTTGTAATGAATCTCAGAAAAGTATTGCATAAAATGTAAATTAATAGTAAACTATTTTAGGTGAGAAAAGTTTTAAAGGATGTTGTCATCCTTGCTTATTTTCTTTTGTATATAATTACAATGTTCCAAAATAAATGATCTACTACACTAATTTTTTCAGTGTTTTCATTAATTCTATTTTTAAGTAAATACTGTACATTACGTTTCTAAATAAGAAATATATAATTTTACCAATTTTATATTACAATCATAGATAGTTACATACAGTCGGCGTTACATATAGCTCACCAGTATAAAGTTAGTGATAGCAGAATATAGAAATTGCTATATAACTTAACTATTGTCAACTTCGTACTGGTGAGCTATATCTGACACTTATTGTACATAAAAGGATTAATTTACGATTATAAATTACGTTGATGATTACGCCATAAAATAATAAGTCCTTGATGATCTGCAGATGCGAGAAATGATTCGTCATAGTTAAAAGAAAGAGCAAGTACAGGTCTTGCATGGCCATGAAGCAAATTTACCCTTGCTGCTTTACCATCTTTTGAAGAATCAAAAAGATGAATTGCACCATCCTCCGAACCAGTAGCTATTAAACAAGCTCCCATTTGGGGACAAAATGTAGATCTAACATAATGATGCCTGTAAAACATTCAATAGTTAATATAATTTCTTTTTTTTTTTAAATATAAACCAGGGGCAAAGGTAAGTTGAGTCTCGCATACATTAAAAATACGTAAATAACGTACCTGTGTTTAATCGGGTATTTTTTCAATAATGTTAAAGAACCCTGATTATCAGCTACACGATATAGCAATACTGCATTACAAGCAGTACTAGCTAAGAATACTGGCCAGGGTATTTCCTTAGAATGCCAGGAACGCCAAGAAAGACTCGTTATTGGAGACATGTTACTTATTTTCAAAACTCTTTGCAATTTTGATAATCTTCCTGTTCCAGGCTCTAATTGTAATGAAGTAATGGTACCTCTATCACTTCCAGCCCATATTAATGAGCCACCACTTTCTTCGCAAGTTAATGATAAAATCTTAAATGAATATTAAATGATGAATAGTAAATTTATTTAAATTAACAACAGTAACAAAATTATAACAATGTACCTTCTCCCCAAGTTTACACGAACCACCACGCATATAAATTCCTGTAGATACATTTAAAATTTGAATTAGTCCATATGAATTACCAGTAACTACTAAGTTATTATTAGCTGGTAAAAATGCGCAACATAGAATTTCTGCATTGTGTGGATCCTTAACAACTCGTAAACATATAGGTTCTATGTGTACTTTCCAAAGACGAATAGTAGCATCCAGAGAAGACGATACTATTAAATCATTGCTAATACTCCAATCAAAAGCTGTAACTCCTTTCTGATGACCTTCAAGTAATGCTAGTACTTGTGGTGGTGTACTAACAACTTCACATATTGACAGAGTTCCATCTAAGGATGCACAGCCTAATCTTGATCTATCGTTATTGGCAAATTTTAGCATTGTCACAGCTGCGGTATGTTGATCAAAAACATGATGAACTCCGGCAAAAGCAAAGTTCTCTGCTGTTGATTTACGCTGAATGGAATGAGATTTTGCTGTATTCTCTGAAGTTTCCTCGTGTACAATGTTATTTATAACATTATTCTGTTCAATATTCTCTCCGTATCGTCTATGCAATAGATCTGAACGTAATTTTAAATACTGTACATGTATATCTTGTTCTTTGAGAGGTTTTTCTCTCAGTAATTGATTTCGTCTACGGATATAAAGCATGCCTATAATAATAGAAAAAAACATTATTATGTATACAAATAATTTGTTAACAAAATAAAATATAAAAATAATCAAATTTATGGATATCACCTACCTAATGTAGGCAATTTACTTGCACGTTGTGCATTATACTTGGCATCTAGGGCAAACACTTGTTGATACCAAGTACTACACATTTTGTTTGTTGAAAATGAATTCTTATAAGTTGCATGTGCTTCAGTCATCAATATACAATATATTCGAAGAAAATGGAAAAATATTAATACTTTTCCAAGATATTCAATTACGTGTTTACTTAGCCAGCAAAGTCGTCATTGAGGTTAAGCATTATATTGTTGGTATTACGTTCGTCTTGTTTACAATTGTAACTAAACAGAACATACATAAACGGCCATAAAAACAGATGTAAAGATAACTTTACCATACTAACAAAGTAGAGTACTCGAATGGATGACATCTACAATCATTCTTCTACAATCTACGATTACATTTCCAAATTCAATTAGCCAAGTAACGTCATCTACAATTAATAAACAGTTTTGAAAAAACTACGTTGGAATAGTAAAAAAATCAAGTAAAAAAGGTTGCTTGTATTAGAAACAACGTGATTACATTTCACTTACCATGAAAAGAGCTACATTTACAAAATTGAAACTTAAAGGTTTCAAACGTTAATTGAAATATATATATTTATTATTCATCATTGAATTGATTGAAAAATAGTAAGAAGTAAAGAACGAAAAAAAAGGATGATGCTATTTGCTGAAAACATGTAAAATGGTTTATGGGGTCCTTACGAAGAAAAGCAAACGTTTGAGACAATATTGCAACAGTCCGGTATAATTTTTATTCTCGACTGCTGCGAAACATGATGGTTTATATATCCTTGTAATCGTTCGATCGAATAACAGGAATAGTAGTTTAGACAGAGGTCTACTGCTCAATTACTATTATTAAGGGATAAATATATTAATATGCTCACAAAATTTTACAAGTACTCTTGTAGTGAGTCTATTAATAATCCGATGCCGTTAAAGGTGTTCTTAATATATTTATAAATCGTAAAGAATGCACAAAATACTACGTACTTAGTACTGATAAAATTATAAAGTTCCAAATGTCTTCCAAGCACAGCAGGTACTTGAATTATAAGATTTCTTTAATACATTTATTCTTATATATTCATATTTATACACAGTAGTAGCTATTATTATTTTTTAATAATTATATAATAGTTAGCAATAGTGGCGTAATGCATTTTGCATTCTCGGTCGATCGGTTAATATTTGACAAAAATACAAAAATTATTAATGTATAATAATTATTACGAGAACAAACGTGCTTACGCTGAAAGTTTTTCTTTTTATCTTTTGTTTAGTAGCTCCTTTGCGTCTCTACCATAACAATTTCCATCTCCTTCTTTTCTCTTTTTTTCCACTTTTCATCATACATCACATTTATCATACTTCTTTTCAAGTTCATCCATGTGTACATACACAAAAGTTTCGAAATAACTAAGGCCTATGCTAAGATACAAACAAGAACATAACTTTCTCCCGCTTTTTTCATTACAGCAAATGCTTTCTGCGGTGTTCGTTGAATAAGATAAAGGACAACGAACACGTGCACAGCAGCCCCTAAACGTTCTTCGCGCTAGTACCAACGACGATCAGCGGCATTGTTTATCATTCTTCTGGGATCGTTGTAAAACTGAACTGTTCGTATTTTCTCTTTTCAAAATTTCCAATTACAAAGTTCATATCTTCGAGAGCAAGTAAGCTAGTCTACATTTGGTCTTCCAATATTCTCAAACGTATCCTACTCATACCGCTTATATATACCGCTTGTGACGGTTAACGAGAAAGAAAGAGAGAGACGGGGGGGGGGGGAGAGAGAGAAGGATAGAGTTTACTTACAACTATTTGTTTCTCGTTTATGTCAACGCGGTACTTAATAAAGCTTTGACAACCGTTTTCTTATTTCTTTGTTTTTAATAGTAAAAGAGAATTTATATCCCACTTATGGTACATGATAACCACGCAAATCGTAAAAATTCTCACAGCACCACATGGAAACGTTCTCTATGCGTAACTTGCGTCGTTCGTTTTCATGGGAGGAATATTGGCAATGATTTCTATTTATAATGCAAAAATGTAAACTATACTTCTAAAGCGTGCATTGGTCACTGAACAATTACTCTTTCAAATTTTCCGCCTTCCAAGGCTCGCTCACGTGATCTCTCAACGCGCGCTATTTAAAGATGGTCGATATTATTTTTCAAATAAATAGATATTCGCTGTTCTCTTTGTTTTGTATCTGATAGATACGCCAGCTGTCTGGTTACATTACTAAAAACACATTGAAGTATCTACTTTCCTTGTCGGTGAAACGCGACGAATTATCATAAATTTGTCCTAGTCAGTTATTTTAGCACGTAATATCGGATGAATCTAGATATACCGTATGTTAAATAACTAGAATTGCGTGACGTGCTTCCTTCTTATCGATTGAAACGAAACATTGCTTTTTATTCCTTTAGCCAACAATATCGTAATAAGGAGTATATATATAAACAGATTAATCCAAAATAAGTGTGCCAATTAGAAATAAATAATAGATTTTTAAATTAACGATGTTTCACAACGTTACACGATACCCAAGATTCGTACGGCTTGCAATCAAGACATAAATGTGTAATAATAAATTGGATAAATTTTGTTTCTTATGGTTAAAAGACCTCCATTAAATAGTTATTTAATGATCAAATGTATTTTAAAGTTGCTGCAACTTGACAAGTAAAATTTTCTATACTATCTTTACAAAATACTCGCTTTCGTTTTGACATGCTTACAAAATAATCGTAGAATTTTGCCGATTGTAGTAGCAGGTAAATAAATAGTTCTTTGTGCAGATTATCGAATCTTCTTCGTTCGTTGCTACTTGCAGATGCTAAATAATTAATGGAGAAACATAATGACCATTGTACTTTAACAACAACTGTTTAAAGGATATGAATAATACTATTAGAAATAGAGCTCGACAAAGAAATCTCCATGAAGATTCTGCGATCAGAAGGAAACAGGGCTGCATTTCGATTTGATTAAAGACACGATAAGAAATTTGTTGATATCTCCTAATATCTCTTGATACTTCTACAGGTATATCTAAAATTTCTTAATTTGGCTTTTTATAAATATAAAATAATTTTATACACCGCGATTTCAGACAATATAATCATAAGACGTTTCCGTTTTTTGGTTTTGGAACTTTTTAAACATTGTATAACAAAAGTAATGTTCACCTATCTTAGTCACTTGAAGCAGCGATACAAGTGAACAGAACACTCTTCTATAGAGGTATAAATAACGTTGTCTGATTTTATCCCTGCTTATATTTCACGTACCAAAAAGTGAAAATATTATAATCATAAATGTTTATGTACTTAAAGTTTTCATGATACATACAAACATTGCAATTTACAGAAACACATCTTTACATCATTTTATGAAGGGGGGTGCTTGCTTTCTTTTAGATGTTAGCCAAAATGCCTACATTATACAAAAAACTATCACTTTTTGCAGTCGATGCGGTATATTCGCAATTGCACTGTAGTGTACTGAAGCATATACAGGAGCTGATACAGCAGCCGTTAACTTTTCTGGTTTTCTTTTCTTTCACACAAGCGCTATGCTATTCACACACTCGATAGGTTTACTAGTGTCCCAGCAGACCGTACGAAGCCTGCTCTTCATTCTGCGTTCTCATGATAAAGACGAGTGACTGTCGCTCTCGAAATTATCACTCGACACTATCAGTCCATTTGGCACGAGTGCAACTTCCGTTAAGAAGAATTATACAATTTGTTATGTTTTATAGTGAACAGTACAAAACACCATAATATTATTTAGCATATATATATATATATATATATATATATATATATATATATATATATATACATATATATGAAACTAAATGAAACAAAAAAATTATTTTTTAATCTTGTTTACTATTTAAAAAGAAGACTGGATATTGTAACAAAATAATCGGTGTTGCTATTTCAAATGCTACGATTTTTAGAAATAAAGAGACAAAATCAATATTCGATAAATCAGTAATATCCAAAGGAAAGTTTGACGTTGAACATAATCCTAAAAGACGTTATATATTTCTTACAAAAAAAAGACAGCAAAAATTGTTTAATCCTTCCAACGATTAAGACCCACTCTAGTTCATACTGATTTATAGCCAAAATGTTTGTTTAATTTGATGAAAAGAAAATCGTTTGTCCTTGTTCTCATGTATCGCGTAAACCCTTTATATCAACGTCCATGTTTTACATCACCATATGTCACAATGGTGAATGTTTATTTTTTCTAAAATGGTTGTTACATCGCTCCTTTCTTCTTGATCTTGTTCAAGGGATTGTTTAATTGCTTCCAGCCCAATAGCTAGGGCTATAACCAGGCTTAGCTTGAGCTTTGTTTTGTGAACTTGAATTGGACCTTTGACCTGTGCCATTGGTACCATCCTGATGAAGCGGTTGGTGTAATTGATGAGGCATTGTTGGTATAAATAAGTGCGGTGTGCCGTATCCTCCAGGCAATCCCGCATTTTGGCTACCAGTAAGACCAAATGGTGGTGGTGTCGCAGAATGGAAAGCTTGCTTTTCATACGACTGCAATATGTTAAGTATGATTTATAAAAAGTTATGTTCTATGTAACAGTAATAGCATACACATTATACATAAAATATTTACTTTTGAGGCGCTAATTAATATTGATATTTTTACTTACATTTACTTTGCTAAGTGCTACATGACTCTTTGCATACATAGTCGCACTAATATCAGTCGCAGATGATCCACCAGTATTGGTATTTCCTGTAGAAGTACCAGTTTTGCCAGCTTGTGTACCAGTATAATTACTTCCAGCCGCTTTATACTCCCCAGACGGTCCTGCAGATGCCAAAGCATCGTAGCTCGCACCACCGCCATAACCAGATCCATAACTACCTGGTTTAGCGCTATACGCCCCGCTATTTGTACCAGCATTTCCAGCAGTTGCTATCTGCTACAGTAAATTATATTAACAGTATTGCAAATAACATTAAGTGCAATATATCTTATTCGGTGAATCTTACGGGATAAATGGCAGGAGTCCCATATTGAAAACCTCCCGGCATTATGCCACCGCTATATGTGAAATATGCATAGCCTGGAGGAAGAGTTGGGTTCATCATGGGTTGCTGATGCTGTGTAGCCGTCTGAAAATATTGTAAATACAGAAGTACCAACTTGCTATTTGAAAATGCAAATTAATCAATAAAAGTATCACGATTAAATCAAGCTGTTGCAAAAATACTATCAATACGCTATTAAATATATTAGGTACTTAAATCTTACCTGTTGCGACATAGTGGAAGGAACTGGTGATGCATTACTATCATTTCTGGCAAACCTAGCGTCGCTAATACTGGTATAAGCTCCTTGGACACCTTGCACTCCTTGAACACCTTGTACACCAGACAACGCATCACCTCGTGCTCCACCAAGACTGGTCGCTGGTCCAGTCGTCTGATAGCCCAGAGCCGCGTCATAGTAACCAGTAGTTGGCTGCAGGTTAGTCAGGGAGGCCAAACACAAAACTACATGCATACACTGTGTACTTCAAATACAAGGACGCTAACTAACTTCTAATATCTACACGTACTGGATAAGGATGGATAATGTACAGTAATTTGTAACTATGTTTCATAGTTTTAGCTTGCTTAAATAAGTGTTTCATTGCAATTAGATGAAATGTACTACCGATCATAACTATGAAACAGAGTACAACAGTTGCTTGGGATTGACGTGTATTTTCATACAGTTTGAATTACATGACATCATATACAGAGCAAATTAAATTAATCAGAAATAAAAAAGAAAGATAACTAAGCTATGCTGTGTCTGCGATCAAGATCACTTTCACTTTTTCTATTTTAAACATGTCTATGCTTCCATAGTATAAGTTAACATTTAAGTTAAATCTTTTTGAATTGATCGTAGACTTTCTTAAGTATGCTACTCAATAGCAATTCAGAGGAATAAAGGTGATCTCAATAAAGAACTGCTTCTCTTATAAGAGATACTCTTTTGGAAAAGGATATCAGATTGAAAAATTGAAAGATCCAACACTAAGAATTTCATCAACAAAGTGACTGAATGACGAGCAACTACCAAGCATTTAAAAAATGATTAAGTCGGCATTCTGTAAATAAAGTAAAAAGTGATAACATGATATAGAATAACGTGATTCAGAGCAATACACCCCTTAAAGATTTTGAATTATTATAATGCATATGTCAATATTGTCTTCTTTTCAAAATGATTTAGAACTCATGTCGGTGGAGATAAAAAATAATAAAAGGACCGTGTGCTGCATCAATATACATTACTCTAAAAAAGCAACTCAATTCATTCAAGTAAACATTTTTGTACTTTTGAAATCATACAATGTACTCGAATGAATTGTACGAATGTTTATATAGGCAACGTTATAAATCAGGCAACAACTGACCATATGTGGTATTCTTTGTTGCATTAGTTGTAAGTCTTCATAGCTGTACATTGGTTGCTGAAATGCATATGGCACTCCCTGACCCATAATGTACTGATGACTGAGCATTGGTGCCATACTACCTGCTGCTCCAGCACCTGTTATATTTCCAGTGCCACTACTACCCGTTACAACACCACTAGATGTACTTTTTGGTACAGCTAACAAAAGAATTTATGTATAAGTACAATAACATCGGATAAATAATCATATCAAACAAATAACAACATACCATTCGAACTAGTTACTTTTGTTTGAGAACTATTCACAGAAGCGGAACTAAGTCCTAACGTAGTTGTCGTTGTCGCTGCAAGAGAATTATTCGAAGTAGTTGTGCTACTTTCATATTGAGAATCCTTCGCTGTACTACTGTTCAACTTATGATTGTGAGATGCAGTTTGTGGTTGACTTGTATAGTTTCCATATGGACTCGCATAAACCTGAAAACATAAGCTCTTGAAATCCTTTTAATTTAAAATTTATAGGTTTGAAAGAAAAGTAAAGTTTACAGATTGCGCTGCACTTTGGTAAGGCCCAGTTGTCTGAGTAATAGGTGAACTGAAGGTAGTAGCAGATGGTTGATAAGCTTGTGGAGTAGATTGAAAGGAAGAAGATCCTTGGTAACCACTTGCTTGATATCCAGCATTACTATTTGATACAGTGTTTGTAGCTACAGAAGGTGCTTGATATTGGGACGTTGTTGTCGGTACGTAACCACTCGCTGATTGATAAACCTGAAATAACCCAAACAAAAATGTGATATTAAATATTGATGAAAATATGTACAAAATATCTTTTATATGTTACAATTACTTGATTGGTAGTAGTTGGCTGATTATAAACAGAAGCTGCAGACGTCGATGCAGAAGGAGATGCTTGACTAAAGCTTGAAGAATTAGACTGTGGGAATGATGAGGAAGAATTGTAACTCGTTTGTGAAACGGTCGCCGTTGCAGAATATGTATTGGCGTTGGAGACTGACACAGTCTGGAAAGACTGTGCCGATTGTGTATTTGTAGAATACGCATTGTAAGTGCTTTGCGTGGCATTGGATGGTTGAAATGACGTCTTTTGCGATTGATACGTTGCTGCGCCATACGTTCCTGCATTTCCTGGTGAAACTTGCGATGTGAAATCCTGCTTGGTTATATCTAATGTTTGACCGGTGCTTCCACGTCCTGCAAAGGTCTGAGAATTTATTGAATGTTCGTTTGATACTGGTAAACTGTCACTGCTTGATAACTGAAACATAAATCATATGATTGTTATATTTATTAATTATACAAAAATTAATATTTGAAATGACGTGATAACTAAAGGATTAATGATATCATGATAAAAATATTATTAATTTACCATTTGAGAAGTGGCGTTAAATGGTGTCGTGGAAGTTTGTGTAGTTTCAATATCAATAGAATTATTTGTGCCAGATGTGTTTACAGCATTTGTTGTAGAGGGAACGTCAACATTCGAAATAGTGTTATTGGTAGAATTATATTTTTCATTAGCTGAACCATCAAGTGAGCTTGAATCACTTCCAAATTCAAGTGCACCAAACTGAACGTCAAGAAATCCGATACCACTATTAACTGCATCTCCAGGCATTTCTACTGCAGTAGATGGTATCTTTGATGGGGGCGGGACTCTTGGACGCTGCTTCGATTGTCTTTGAGGCTGTAAAGTTACAAAATGTTGCAAATATATTAATATATTTTATATGTGCTTGAGGATTAAACAATTTTGAAATGAAGTACCTGATTGGTTATTGAAGAGGAAAATGATGACTGCCCCGTTGCTTTTAGATTCTCACTAGTTTGCTGAGTAAGCTGAGTTAAATATTGAGTTTGTGCAGCAGTTAATACGCCACCACTTATAGCATTTGGTTGTTGTGGCAATTGCATTGTCGGTAAACTCAATACGGTCTGTTGTTGTTGTTGAGCTTGTTGTGGAATTAATGTTTGTTGTTGCATAGTCGGCATTTCAGATAATTTTGGTATTTCCTTACAAATAAAAAGTTAAAAAGCATTATTTTTGAAATTAAAACATTACACATAAGACATACTATATAACAACTTTAAGATATTACTCACTTCTTGTTGAAGCAGACCCAGATTAACAGTCTGATTTGATTGTATTGTTTGTAGATCTTGAGTCTTTGGTTCATCGTGTGCAAGTGATGGTTCAGTTATGGATGTACTTGGTGTAAAAACTTTTGTATCTGCTAATGACCCTGTGTACTCCTCATTATCCCAATCTTCCGTTGATTCATAGTTGTTCCAAGCATCTACATTCACATTTTCACCATTATATATAGCAGAACCAAATTGAATTTCTATTGCAAATATATTGCAAATACTTACCCATTTTAGGTTCTTGAATGCTTTGTTGTTGTTCTTCGCTACCTGCCCAAGTATCAATTGGTCGACTGAAACTATGAGTCGAAGATACAGAAGTTGGATCATTACGGTTTGCAAATGTTCGTGGTCCCAGGCCTCTTCCACCTCCACGACCACCACGTCCTGATCTAGCAGGCCCTCCTCTTCCTCGTCTGCTGCCTCCGTAGCTGCCATCTCGAGCACTTTCTTCCATATTCCTTTCATTTTCTTTATTTTCACGACCACGCCCTAATTACAAATCACAAATGCTCAATAAATATTCTACTTTCTCCTTCTGAGCATTTCTACTTCCCTTTTAAAGACTTTTTAATCATCAAACTGCAACTTACATTCACGATTATCATGATTAGCACGACCCCGCATTCGTGGTGGCCCACCACTTCGCTGATTGCGTCGTTCTTCCCAATCACCACTATCATTTGGACCACCCGGTTGGTCAGCAGTTTGCTTTGAACCACTTGGTTGACGAGGCTTCTTTTTTTTGACTTCCCATTCCGTTTTCACACCTTCCAAGAGATCGATGGCAGCACGATTCAAATCCCCATCACTATCATGCAGAGCCATGATAACTTCATCTTCCGTACGACAAGTCATATCCATAACTTCTTTAATGCGTTCTTTGAACACTGGATCTTCGACTCCTCCCATGCGAGTATCAATGATTTGTGCATGCCGTGCCTGAACAGTGTTCGGCTAAAATATCACGACATTTAAGAGAAAATTCTTATTAAACCAACAAAAAATGTTCTAGTTTAATAAAAGTTTTGTAGTTAATAAAATTAGTATATCTCTCAATAATCATTATCATATTTAATAATGATGAAATGTAACATCATCTTCGATTTATGTAATATTTTATAAATGATGACTTTTATTTCAATTCTATCATAGTTTTATTACTTTTTTTTCTACATTCACTATACCTTTATACATAGAAACAAAAGTAAGGAAATAAATAATTGTTTTCATTATTGAACATATTACTAACCTGCATTTTATCATGTTTTGTTGAGTCTGATGATTTAGTTTGATGATGGTCTGATTTTCCATGTTGTTGTGATAATTTGTTTTTATTAGTGCTTCTCCCGCTGGAGGACACTGATGTTTTGTTACTTGAACTCATTGCCAAATATAGCTCCACACACTTATCTCACTCACCTATCACTCTATATACACTCTCTATTTACAATCTGTAACCAAAAATACATGAAATGTTATAAAAATTTTGATAAAAAATTATAGAAAGATCGAATATACATTTATATTATTGCCTACTCATAAAAAAGGCTCTACAGAATGGTTTTATTAAAATTTCTATAAATTTTATAAATAGGACAAAACATCCATAAGTATTCTTAAACTGGCAATAATAAATGCATCATTCAATTATATCAAAATAATTAAATCTTGTAATAACATAAGTACACAAATCCTTTGAAATCACACTTCTTTAATTTATCCCAAAACAATATATTAGAAAGAGTAAAGTATATACTATAATAACGAATGAAGATGTAAAATACATAAATATATGTGAAATTCAGAACAATTACTTTTTTAAATATGTTATGGAATATGCTGACAATTATAACATAAATATATATAAATAATTATAATTCTGTTGTATAGTATTATACATGTAAGATATTAAATGTAAACAAATATTGCTACAAATATGTATAAATATGTATATATACATGTATATATATATACACATATTATATAGATAGAGCAAAGATAATTAATCTAGTACAAATTATAAATAATAAATAAAATGAATATAAACAATATCATCTAAGTAAAGGCGAATTCACGCTGAAACAAAAAATATTTACACAAGGATAATATTTCTCATATTATAGAGAATATAACTTTAAAAATTGCAACAACTTTTACATTAATAAAAATTTCTATCATAAATTTGTATCCCAAAAAGAAGAAGTTAGAAGAACAGTATTTATCAAAGTAATCTCTTCATTATAATATCAGACTGAAGATGTAGCGTAATTAAAATTTGCAGTATCTTTACTTATTAAAGGTTCAGCCCATCAAAGGTTAGGGCAGCCAAGTAATATTTATCTTGAAACAAACATAAAAGACCCAAACATTGTATTATAAACAAATAAAGTTTCAAAGAACAATGGAACCATGGAAATGCATATTCGAATAGCCATTAAGACGATCGCATCGTAAGAATATTCTTCCGACTCTTTTTAAAGATGACGAGATATCCTAGAGAGAAAAGTCGAACGATACTAAGAGTGAAAAAGTTTCAAAGAATTATTCAAAATACATGAGCTTCCCAAGGTTAAGGAGAAAATACCAGAAGAAAAAGATTTTGACGTAAACGTAGAGTATGCAAGAACGATTACGAAGAATAGCACAAAAGACATTCCGTCTGGTACGTTGCCGAGTTGGAGGCAGCAGCTCGTAGAAGAACTCTCACTCAAGACTGGTAGAATCAGGCACAAACGTATTCGTAAGAGATCGTATACTTCGCAACGACGAGAACGAAATTGTACGCTTTTAGTAGACCATGTGCACGGGAGACGCCATTTCTGGATCTGCGAGGAAGGCTTGTCAACCATCATCGCAGCGAAACATCGATGGATCGCCCATAAGAAGGTTCAGTCAAAGTATTTTCGTGTAACTCACGGTTATTACGAAGGTCGTTCGCGTCCTTGGGGGCGCGTGCAAAGGCAGAAATAAGCGGAATTCACGACGCCTCGGCTTTTTCGGCCGTGGCGCGCGAAAAAACACGAAAAAAACAACGAATTCACTCGTACCTGGTTAGTGCGCTCAAAACGCAGCTCGGTCACGTGACCGCGGTTCCCCCCTCTCACGCCGAGCAGCACCACCTTTGCCTAGGAGGTTTCGTATGGCAGTGCATGGCTAACCAATTTTGACTAACGCGATCAAGTTCGGTAACTTACGTTTTTAAAATGTCCCAACACATTCCATCTTCGTTATTTTAATATGTCGCTTCCCATAGAAACACACATTGACATCAAGAAACGTATTTAAATGGTTCTTTGTATTATAAGATCGATTTGAAGAAAAATATTGCGTGAAAGATTAATTTATTGGTCGACAATGCTTCTTTGTTTTTCCACTTTTTTAAATTCCGTTAGTGTTTTCGAATCAGTAAGTTGGATTCATTACTTAACATTGGAAAGAATTGACCAATCAACAGGTGTAATATAAATTTAACCAATTAAGTTAACTTTATATAAATCTCTCTTTCTGATTCGTCAAAATATTTGGTGAATATACATAAAGGTCATTCACCTCGTTATTACTTGATGATTGGTCAAAAATTTCTTCGGTTCTACCTTTTTCCATGCTTTATATAAATAATTTTACCCGTAAGAATGGCGCCACATTCAAATTGTTAGTCTAGTTTTAATAAAAGTATATTTGTAATAAATGTTATAATTCTACAATTCTACAATTCCACTTCTACTTCAATAATCTACAATAATACTTCTACAATTTTAATTAACAATTATTACTACACTATACAATTTTATTGAGTAACATTTTAGATCCATTAAAAATTAGTTAGATATTTTTATTATTTGTTAATATTACTTAGTTTTATGTTTAATACCCGAAACAGTGCTGCCACCACTTCTATTTTTAGCATAGATCAGAACCTAGTTCCACTATTTTTTACAGATTCCTATCGAAATCCATAGAAATTTGCAAGGGAATTATATAGCGATTTTTGCGTCGGGGAAAAACATTTAGGACGACTAGAAGGTAGATTTCGATCAATCAGAAAAATCAAACAAAAAATAATTTAAGGTATAATTAGGTATATTATATAAATGAATATAATATATATTATATTACATATTATAGATACATTTAAAAGAGCTATTCCTTCTCGACCAATCAAATGGCAGAGGTGGTAGTGTCCCAATATTTTGACTACGATGTCGTAGGATCTTATCCTAGCATTTTTTTACAAGCCTTTATATAACGTGCCCTATTAGTATGTTTAGAACAAATTTCGTGAGTCAATTTTGAATCACATCCTCTTGACTTACCAACTTGAAATTTTATAGTCTTTCAGTTCCGATAATAACGCATTTATTTAATAGACATGACCTGATGCTGCGGCCAGGATCATCTCACGAGGAAACTCCTCAATTGTTCATAGTATCGGCTTGAAATTTTGTATATACATTGTTATAATGCTAACTTAGTTTGTGATTGGTGTATTTCACGAGACTCGCACTGAACGCTACAATTATATATACGGGGCTAGAAAGTAACGGACAGTTTTCAGACGTCTTTTTTAGATTGTTCTATCGTAGTCCGGTATATCATTATGCCTCCCGAAGCGCTGCGAAATAACAGCAAATTCGAGAAATACAAGAAAAAAAAAGAAAAAAAAAGAAATAAAGGGAAAGTTTCATTTCAATCATTTGTGGGATTGCGGGGACTACCCCAGTGCGCCGCTAGGTGTCGCAAAACGGAAATGTAAAAGCGTAGTTTCCCGCAAGCGTTAATGACCCATTGTTTATCCTATCAAGATAATAATAAAAATATATTGTTACAAAGTAATATACGCCTTATTTCTGCTTTAACAAATATTGTTGTTTACAAATAATAACAGCACATAGTTGTTTACACATCTTGATAGAACAAAACTATTTAATTAAAAAATGCATACAACTCTATATGATACTTCTGAACGAAGATTTGAAATACAATGTAAATTAGAATCAGAGATCGCAGCTTTGGAAGCCTTGAAAGAAGCAGAACAGCGAAGTCGGAAACTAACAAATGGAGTCCTTGGTATACTTTCTTCTCTGGAACAACGTTTAGCCACCTTAAGGCGAACCATACTTCCTGTTTATAATGAGACTGGAAATTTACAATCTCAACAACATAGTATGTATGCACTTAGAACTTAATAAATTTAATAAATACTTTGATTTCTCATTAACTAATCTATAATATTTATATTTGTATTAATTATAGATATTGAAAAAACGCTTAGTGTATTAGATCATGCAATTGGATATTATGGCGTATGTCAAGAAGTGGAGAAGTCAGTACGTAATGGACCTAGCAGTTCTGCGGGTTTAAGTAATTTTCTTGATTCTATGAATCGTTTATACAATGCTCAACGATACTTTCAAAAGAATAATCCAAGTTCCGTGGAATTAGAGAATGTTACAAGTCTATTTGGCGTTGGTTTAGAAGCTTTGTACATAGAATTTCATGATATTCTGACAAGACAAAGTAAACCCATTTTACCAATCATTCTTCTGGATCTTATTACTTCTGATGAAGATACAAGTGGAGAAGATGCTCCACAATCGTTATGTCAATTACCAGAAGCTGTTATGGATGATTTACTTAAAATCGCTGGTTGGTTAGAGGAAAGAGGTCAACATAAACATGCAAAAATTTATGCTTCTGTACGTTCTAGTATTGTCCTTCGATCTTTACAGTTACTTAAGGAACATCAAAAAAGTGCAAGTGGCGGAAGCACACATGCAGGCAGTCCAATGCCGGTAAAATACAGTTAAAAATGCAGTTACAAATACAAAATAATATTGTATGCACAGAGAAATATAATATAGTTCCAAATGTTTTTAGAGAGCTAAATTTGCAAATCGTCATTCGAGTGGTTCTCAAGAAACAACAGGACGATGGGCATCGCGAAGATTACAACATGCACTTGAGAAAAAAGCAAGTAAAATGTTATTGAAAGCATCACAAACTACTGGGTTTGGTTTATCTTTGACTGCATCAAGGAAACCACAACCACAGCTATCCGGGTACTCAATAGAAGATATAGCACCAGATGAACAGGAAATGGAAAACTATCTTCTATTAACTGCAGGACTTCATAAACTTATGCAAGCAGAGCGTTCATTAGTTGGTAGAATCCTGCCTGCTTCTTTACAACTTCAGGTACTAGAAGCTACAGTACGTGATGCTATGGATCTTGTGGCTCATGATGGAGAAAGCATTGCAGCAAGAGCCAAGCGATGTATCGCGAGACGTGATTTTTCTGCTGTTCTGGTGGTTTTTCCAATTTTGAAGCATCTTGGAGAATTAAAACCAGATCTAGAGAGGACAGTAGAAGGATGTGATTATGCCCTTAGGTCTAAATTTGCATCTGTACTCAATGCACTGAATACGACCGTATGTTCTTCGAAGTATCTTTAACGTATAACAGCTCCTTGCTTATACTAATGTAGAAATATTTTTCAGGGAGCAAAAGCTCTAGAAGATTTTGCAGAAAGTGTCAGAAATGAATCCAGTGCAATTTTACCCAAAGATGGTACTGTAGCAGAAGGCACAAGCAATGTCTTAGTTTTTCTGGAACAATTAGCCGAATATGCAGATACTGCGGTAACAGTTCTCCGACGTAACACGGATGTGGAATCTGTTGTTCCTTCCTCTGCGAAACAAACGGAAAATGCACATAAAATCATACTTGGCGTTTACATTAGTTAGTATTAGCTTAGCTTCACTTGAAATACCTGTATAATTTTATGCGATTAACACGGCCTTATATTGTTACAGAAAAAGTCTTAGCGCAATTAAATTTAGCATTAGTGAGCAAGAGCGACGCATCATATTCTGATCCCTCATTACGAGCGCTATTTCGTTTGAATAATCATAATTATGTTGTAAATGCTTTACGTCGCAGTTCCCTCATGGAACTTTTATTATTGGCAGAACCAACTATCGAACAAACATACGTTGATCTACTTGTCAAAGATAAAGCCAATTATGTCTCTACAACGCTTGTTAAAGCGCGAGCCTATTTTGAACATTCTGCCGATGAGCCAGGTTTATACTTTGAAATATAAATTGACCATGTCTGTACCATATTGAATAGTTTAATATTTACACTTTCTCTCCTTTTACAGAACCTGGTTCTAAAGTACTCAAAGAGAAATTTTTAGGATTTACGAGGGAACTGGAAGAACTTGCGAAATGTCAGCGTTTTTATTCTGTACCTGATGGGCGTTTACGCGAAGAAATACGTAAAGAACTTCAACAAGCCATTATTCCTTTATATACAGCTTTTTATAATAAATATCGTGGAGTATCTTTCTCCAAAAATCCAGCGAAATACGCTAAATATACGCCGGACCAAGTTACGTCGCTAATAAACACTTTCTTCGATGCGTCAGCGTAATAAAGTAGGATTACAAAGAACATAATTTAACAAGAAAAATAGAAAGATGCTTAATAAACACCCATTTAATAAAGCATATTTAGTTACAGTATTTATGGTTTTTTTCCATGGACCGAATCTTAGTTCCGCCTGATAGATTGCACAGGTTCGAGGATTTACGATGTTCGAATATAGATCTTGATCCAGCCCTGTTTTATATATATTTATAATATATATATAAAAAAACAAGTAACGTTCGATTTAGATTCGATCAGTGACTTATACACATAAGTGATAATAATAGGAATACATTTGAACTTTAGCGTTATGTACAATTATTTGCTATAGATTTGTTTTTCTCTATTCTTACACATCCATGCTCTCTTTCTATCGCGCAACGAACATACGTCCCATACACACACTCATTTATACCGCTTATTCTGCATACACTTATCCTCTGCTCCTTTTGTTCAATTTTACGTATCTCTAATGTTCGACTGCGATGCAAGACAGCCAACATCAAGATGATGTACTGTGCGTACTAATAACAGATTCTACAGTAAAACTGTAAAAAACAGCACAAGGAAGCAGAGAATGTAATAAATCGATTTTACATACATACTCATATCATATACACCAAAAACTTATACAATTGTCTGTGTTAAACTCTGGTATGTATAGAGAAATGTTGATCAGTTTAATTAAAAAGGTGTGTCATCTTCTATGGTTTGCAATTGCATATGTTTTATAATTACATAACAATTCAATTTTATAGAACTGATTGTTAGGTTGTTGTGCTCAGTAAGCACAAAACTCATGAATTTAGGGTATGATTTAAAAATATTTGCTTAACGGTAATATCTATAAACAGAACATCTAAAATTTTACTAAAGTGATGTAGTACATCTATGATCAATGGTTAATGCTAATGTATCTTTTCTTACAGAGACAAGATTCTAAAATTTCTTTTATCACTTTATGTGTATATATACAGCTGCAAACTATACACGAATCACTTTCCAGTTTGATTAAGCTGATTAGTATTCGATTCCTGGCCTCTTGTACAATTACATAGCAATGTTTGTATTTTACCCTTTATATATAATTATTAATCATAATATTAATAACACACTTTAGCATACTGTACAGAATCAGTTCTTCTTACGGCATCTTTCATACTTTGTTTATCTAGAATATCAGTCTGCTTATTCTTCTCTCTGTTACGAGATTAAAGCTTAGACTGAAAATTTATACGATCGGCACAGAATAAAAGTGATTGAATCTCATCAATTCAAATACCAGAGGTAACAGCATAAATTTGTGTTTCAAATTCTTGTTAATTTTGTTCCAATATCATTCGATCCTTCGGCATAAGAATCACCAAATTAATATTTGTGCGTTTTCATGGCAGCTGCTGTCAGTCTACGAGAGCTGGGCACAGACTGCACTATGGGGTCGAAGATCGGTAACTTGCAGTGATTCAATTAAAATTGACAGGCTGGAGATGAAATAGTAGTATGCTCGATCGAACTCCAGACCGTTAGGCAAAAAATAACAATTAATATTATAGAAGGGAACACCTGCGTTTTGGTTTCACCTGAAGAACAGGACATAAAACTGCACGAATCGCTTCATCAAAAACAGTCTTCAAACCTTTTTGCGTTAAAGCAGAACATTCTAAATATTTTACAGCACCTATCTCTTTTGCCATTGACAAACCCTACAAACAATAATATTAATATGACAATAACTATAAGCAATAAAATATTGTACGCACTTGTCAAAAAATGATATATGTTACAAACCTGAGGGTATGTAATAGGTGCCAATTTTTTATCTTTAAGACGCTCAATGGTCTCTTTATCCTCACGCAGATCCAGCTTAGTTCCTACCAAAATGATCGGAGTGGCAGGGCAATGATGACGTACTTCTGGATACCACTTAGCACGAACATTTTCAAAACTTGCAGGATTTACCAATGAAAAGCAAATCAAGAATACATCCGTCTGTGGATAGGATAGCGGTCTCAATCTGTCATAATCTTCTTGACCAGCCGTATCCCATAGACCGAGGTTAATGGGCTTCCCATCCACCATCACATTTGCAGAATAGTTGTCAAAAACCGTTGGGATGTATTCTCCCGGGAATGCATTGGTGGTATAGCTTATCAAGAGGCACGTCTTACCCACTGCTCTGTAGTTACAAATACAATTCAACATAATAATTATCGCTTGCTTTACTGTGAAAGTAAGATATGTATTAAACGATAACCCAAGTTCTATGATATTCTAAGAAATCAGATCTTTATGATGCATTTCTCCTTTTTAGAAGACAACAGTGTTGCGAGGGGAAGCAAAGACAAAAACTTAGTTATTGTTTGATCTTTTAGATTGTCTCGTGCGAAATACTAAATAAACCGTTTGTCCCAGATATTAAAGCTACAAGTATAATAGACATTTCGCTAAAAATCTCCTCAATAGGACGGCATTGGAAAATACAATGGAACGGCTTTATCTAGAAAACGTAGAAAACATGATCAGCGAGCTCACGGGCGTGGTGAACTCGTGAACCACATTGAGAGACGGGCTTTCAGAGTTGGAGGTGAACAAGCTGGAGAGAGGCTGAGCCACTGAGGTAACAACTCATCGTCATCGTTCATGGGTTTGGCCTGTTTATTATTACCCTTTGTGTCTCCTTGCGACCCATTTTTTCGATCGTGCCTTAAAGAATTTCTACGTACCCGTCACCGACGACCACGCACTTGATAGCCTGCATCCTGGAGCCTGGAAACGTCCGTAATGTGCGCGAGAATACGTAAAGTCGCGCGACGATTATTCTCTACCCGGTACCTCTCTATACCTATACGCGTATAACTGTGTGCGTACGTGTGCGTGATTGCGTGCGTACGTATATAAGTACGGAAGGATAGAGATAGAGGAGAGAGACAGAGAGAGAGAGAGAGAGAGAAAGAGAGAGAGAGAGCGCGAGTGAGTGAGTGAGGATGGGGAGGAGGGCAGGGAAGAGGGAGAGGGAGTGAGAAAGAGAAAGCCTTGTTGAGAACAAGAGAGAAGGAAAAGGGAAAGAGGAGGAGAAAAAAGAATTATAACATTAGGATGAAAAGAGAGAGTGTGACACGATGAGCAGAAAAGTGTTCGAACAAAGACGATATACGAAACGTATGACGAGATAGAGGTTTACACGCCTAGTCCAGGTTGAAGCGTGCAGAAAATATAGCCTAGTTGAGGTTCGAAATGATGGAGAATACGCTGAAGCTTCTTCGAAGGAGGGGAAACGATCCGGGAGAGTGGTGGGAGAAGTAGAGAGTGAGAAAGAGAGTCAGAAACGCGCACGAGGCTATAAGGAGGTTGGGTTGAGGGAAGGGGGGCAAGAAATAGGAGGGGAAAGAGTGAGTAGGATGATGGGATAAGGCCATGAAGAGGAAAACTATTCAGCCTGGTAGGGATCACAGCGGGAGATACTGTGATCACAAATCTCTTTCTCTCTCTCTCTCGCTCTCTTTCTTTCTTTCTGGAGACTTCCCATTGCAATCTAAAGAGTTTTCTTCTTCAATTTTTTGTTTCCCTCCTGTAACTTTAAATGACATACTAATTTAAGCTCGACTATCTATCATTCAATTATTCGTTTGATAAACATGGCAGAACATTTTTTATTCCCTTGTTCGAAAAACGAATCACCGGAAATTCGTCACTGAATAATCATACGTTCGCGTGGCTCGCGTCTTTATAATCGCAACGGCGGAAATTACTGACAACAGACGATGACTTTCGTGGATATTGTCTCCCACAGAAAACGTTGCTGACTCACGCCTGGATAATGTGGATTGTTTTATATTATTTAAATCTCGAGTGTTCAACGCTATATCATATCGAATGTTATTAAAACTTGAATATTTATTTGGTAATAGCTTTTAAAGATCATTGTTATCTAATACGTGGTATCTGGTATAGTATCATTTGTTCTTTTCACATTTTCCCGCGCTTTTCTCAGTAACATTGCACAGTCGCGCTCTCGGGGAGTTTTATGGCGGTAAATTCAAATCGTGTGTTGTAGATTAATTTCATTTCCAAGTGATTTTTTACGTTATTTTAGTTACTTCTTTTTATCAATTCTTCGCCCATATATTACAAAGATTTTGTTGTACATACATATATATTTTTTATAAAGACATGAACAATAAGTAGGATGTTCAAATACATCGTATATATAAATACCAGAAAAGTTTTTCGCGTTTCTTTATTATCATCTGAATATCGTTACAATATCGTTAAAGGCATGCCACTCATTCGTTTTGTGCATTTATATTACGTAACGTACATATCGATCCGCATTCATTAGATGATAAATATGATTGAGATGATGACAATTGGAACTTGTAAATAATAATGAAATAATAATAATATTAAATAATAATTATAAAAAATAATAAGTAGTAGCAGCAGCAACAGTAGTAGTAGTAGTAGTAGTAGTAGTAGTAGTAGTAGTAGTAGTAATAGTTATAGTAGTAATACTAATAGCAATAGTAGTATAGTAGTAATATAGTAGTAGCAGTAGTAAAGTTAATGATACTGTAGTTTACGTGCTTTCGCACAGGTACATATAATATATATATATTTATATAAATAATGGACACTGCCGCAAATAAAATATTAGGAACTTTCTTTAATAATTCTTTACTGCCGCCTTGCTTTCTGTAATTAAACGCGTCACGATTACCCGCAGGTACTCTCAATATTTATGACACACGTAAGCACTACGTCATTTCTTTTTGCAGGTTGTCCATTCGAATAAACCATTGAGTAAACAAATTCTAAAATGATGACACTACCGATACAAACAATTTCCTGGGATTAGAAAAATATCAGCAGAATTCCGTTACATAAATTGCAACGTTCGAACATTGCCATGTGATTGTATTAATGGTATGGTTTCTTTTCTTTCTACGAAAGGAATTTTAGTAATATTTTTCTTCATGGGAAATTCATTGTTCGAACTATATTAAAAAGCACCAATATCATCATTTTACGATTTATTAAAGTGGATCAGCCTGCGTGGAAGCTTAACAATATAAATGATAATCGTGATCGTATTAACATAATCGTCGCGAAACGAGAATAAAAGGAACTTTGGGCGTAAGAAAGCTGACTTATTCATAGTAAAGTATCAACAAAAATCTACCATTTGCACTATTGATTTTGATGAGAAACGTTTAAACTGAATTGCAAAATGATGTGAAAAAAGACAAACACAAAATTAATATAATCTGTATCATTCGTAAAGGAAAAATTGCAAGAGCAGAATGTTTTTCCTTTTTTGTTTTTCTTTTTACTTAAAAATATCTCGATTTTATGTACGTCTTTTAAAAAAGGCGCCTTCACTTCTGTTCCATTAATTCTCCCTCATTCTTCTTTCACTCTCTCTCTCTCTTTTTCTTTCCTTCACTCACTCACTCACTCGCTCACTCACTGAAACATTCATTCGTTTGCTTTTTCTATCTCCCAAACTTTCATTCTTTTTCACAATTTATCAAATGTTTAATCATTAAATAGGATGATATAATATTGCTCATTGGAATATGCCTATAAATTGTGTAATCTCTTTTGTTCTAGACAGTTATTCGCACTTAATTACCTTTCTTTCATCGCATTTTCGATCGTACGTCAATAAAATTAAAACGACAACTTTTATAAGGATCGTCGTCGAAAAAACAATAACACTCAATACAATTGTCTTTTCTTCTCCTCTATACTTCGCATTTACATTGTAGATTGAGTAATTTGATCTTTCTGTATACGCCTTTAAAATACATTTGCAGGAACTTATATCATCGAGGTGTTCAAGGATTCGAATAGCAGAAACATTGCCGTTTTTTCTTTATCCTTTTTTGAAAATTTCAAAAAATATTCGTTGAAACATTGTACTTTTCAAGCGAATTTTTCATACTGACTAACGGTCTCTTCTTGCCATTATACATTTACTCGTAATATAGCGATAGAGAGAGAAAGACGTTCTCGAGATAATATCTAACTGCATATTTATAAAAAAAAAAACATAACCGTAAGTCGGCAGTAAAATTAAGAACATTTCCATTCATTCCCTCTTCGCCTTTTTATCCTTGGGTGTAAAATATTTCTTTCACGATTTTTTTTGTTACTTCTGTTAGGTCTATTAAAAATTTGTGTTTTCCATAGAAGTTCTAATTGCTGATCGGTCAAACACTTTCCGCGCGCATTTCAAACTTTTATTTGGCTAAGTAAAACACATTGGCATCACACAACCTCTGTTTAATACCTAATACTTGAGATATATATATATATATATATATATATATAAATATATATAAATCTTGCAAGAGACATTTCTTTCTTTGGCTATCGCCAAATATGCTCATGGAAGGATAAAATAACCTCCTTAATAGATCATATTTTAAGTATTTTGGGATAAATCGAATACTGTCGCTCTTTTTTCCCTTCTTCCCTTTCCTTCCTTCTCTTCTATCATATCTTAATATCTCTCTCTCTCTCTCTCTCTCTCTCTCTTTCTCTCTCTCTTTATCTTTCTTAATCAACAATCTAAATACTGATCTAATTGAATAAATGATTCAAGATGTTATAGCGATCATTGGCCTTATATATTTCTAATAAAATTATTGAAAACTATATCTCAGTCAAAACTTAATCTCACATAAATATTCGACTATTACACTCGCTACTCCAGTTGTATACATTGATTTGATCATTGGGCACTCTTGCAGAGTGGTTAAGCGAGATCAGAATCGAAAAACATTCATATAGACACGTTCATCTCTCTATATAACAGTAAATCTGACTAACTTTAAAATACATCTATATAAACTGATACATACAATGTTTCAAAGGCGATAGTAAAAACAGAAATACAACGCGCTCAACAAGCGCCTCGTTGCGGATTTATCTTATTTTTTAGAGTCGCGTAAGTGACTTTCGATCACATTTCGTTTTTTTTTGTTTAATATTTGGCTATCGAGAATCCGTACAATGAAATTTCTTTTTTCGTTTGGAATAGTCGTCAAGCGCAAGTAAAAATCTTGTCAGATCGTTTATGAAAGTACGTTCTCGTCTCGGTTTCGAAACACTTCGCGAGGTAACGAAATCTTTCCTCTGTCGATAAAACATTTTTTTTCTAAAACTAAACAAATGAAATTTAAAAAATGAAAAAAAATTTGATTTTAAATTCACGTTTCTCTTATAGATAACTGTTCTTCATTTTTCCACAGGTGCCTTCGAAACGAAGCTCTGAGTCAATCGTAAAAAATGGTTGAAGAAAAAAAGCAAACAATAAAGATAATCACACGTAAAAAAGAACGACGATTCTAAAAAAAGAACGTATAAACATGTAACAAAATAGAATACGAATCCCTAGTGATAATGATTGGTTAATTAAAAAGAAAAAAAGTAAAGATCGCCGAAACTGTCTCTCTTAATGTTTGCCGAACTTTTAAAAAGAAAACAGCACGCGCAATCGTATCTCAGGACGGACCGAGAAGCAAAAACGTCGTTTGAACGTTAACTGCACCCACTGAATACGACTATTACAACTGCAAGAAAACAATCCCTACGTGGATATATATAATTTAACTTTCGAGTGTTCCACGTTAATTAATAAAAAGTCTCGAGACCTTGATGGTGTTAATCATATTTCCCTCATTTTTTTCTTTTTTAGTGTGTCATACAACGTGTCATCAACAAAAACATATCTTTCCATTCTTCATATCGTTCCTTTTTTTTCATTTTTTTTCTTAAATCAGTCTTGCTTCAGTCTTATGCTGGTGTGAAGTGTAATCGATGACTTACCCGGCTTCATCAGTTAAAAATTAAAAAAATGTGGTACTGCTAGAGGCCTCTTACATAATCTCTCCCCTTTCTCTTTTTTTTTTAACAGACATTCATATTACAAGCGTAGCAAATCTAGTTTTGGCCCTATCATCATATTGTCCTTCAATGTGTTCGATGATGATCTATAGGAAAATCCTCAATCGTCGAAGAATTATGCATGCATAAGCGAAACAATATATGAACCCTTGATAATAATTGCATGAAGTATAGCGTAACGTGCTTGATATGTTGGATTAATCTTCGTACATCGTGTCACCACCATCACCACCATCAACTTCGCGAAACGAATGCAGCAACGACTTTTAATAAACATACTCTTATTCTTTCGGCCCTCTCTTTCTATTTTTCTCTTTCTCCTACAACTTCGCGTTTCCATCACCTGGCCATCAACGTCATTTCCCCATGATCTTTCTTTCCCCTACTTTAAAATATTTTAAATCGCTTTTTTTAATCTCCCGATATGCGTTATGGAAGGAGACGATTATTTTTATTACTATCATCTTTATCCTTAATATCCTTAGTATTACTTAATTAATTAATCAATTAAATATACAACTACGTTATTACACTGCACAGTTCGAATAACATCTTCCTTAAGCAGGCATCGTCTTTTAAGATATTGCACATCGCATCGGAAATGCGCTGTGTGTATTTGTTGTTGATCTTTGGATAAAGAATGTCGCGCGTTACACAACCACGTGAAAGAAAAAGTAAAAAAGAAGCAGCCTTCTAAATTCATTTTCTTCGCATTTTTTGCGTCCATCATGAAGAGGAAGAAGATCAGTAATATTATTCGTTTAGTGCATCACTGAATATAATATACCTCCCTTTTTTCCCTTTCCTTTCTCTCTTTTTTTCTCGAAATTAACTGCTTTTGCTTAGTAGTGTGTGCTTGGACGCACAAGTTGTTTCGGTCCAACTTTAGTTTCTTTCCTTTTCTCTTCTTTTTCTCTCTCACTTATTCGTGGGCCTCCAGTCAAAACGATAAAAAATAATAGTATTTATCAATAACAAGATAATCGATAAAAGATTCCAAATTCACAGACCGTTCCTGTGTCAGAACGTTGCTCTCTCTCTCTCTTTCTTTCTCTTTTTCTCTGTGTACATATGTGTGTTTATATTCGTGTACCCGTGTATCTGGAAGTCTCTTTGCTAAAAAATAAATCCTTATTTTACGGATCATACGGATCCGGAGGAAGCTCATTGTTTTCAAACGCTTTGAGAATCATCGTTGCATCTTTCACGCCGTAATCTTCCTTTTTCTTAAAACATTTCATATCTTGGGACATTTATGACCCAACAGTGTACGCTTCAAAATAACACACATAGATCGGAAGCATAATAAATCGGCTAATCGCGTTTTACTTGACACTCTGAAACCGAAGATTAGTTTCTATTTTTCTTCTCTTTCTCTCCGTTTCTCTTTTTGTACTCGTATCTTGGCACCGAAAGTGAGGAAAACCCGGCGTCTCGGAAGGAACATCCATGGATTCCCATATCGTATATATACAATTAGTAAGAAAATATTGCCTCTAATGTCTTGCGAGTGAACAAAAGCGCGGTCCTCTCGTTTCCTTTTGGATATCTAGGATATAATATATATATCTACAGCTATCTCTATCCTCATCTATATGCAGGTATGTATGTATATATATATATACACACATATATATATGTATACATACAAAACGGTATACGCAAGAATCTCTAACTTTTTGCTTCATTTCCAGATTCTGTGAAGTATTCGTGCTTGGATTTAGATAAGAAGAACCCGATTGTTACCGAAATCAACCACCGCGATTCTACCGTCCGGACACAAGGCGATACCCGATGGTCTATCCATTTCGTCCGGACCTTTACCATAGCTGCCAACCTTCCATTTCAGAGTCCCAGCGGAATCGAATACTTGTATCCTATTATTTCTTGAATCGGCAATGATGATGTTACCATCATCGTCGACGATCAAACCTTGGGGCCTGAGGAATTGCTTCGTGCCGTTAATGGCTTCGCAACCAAGAACGCGAGCATTCATGAAATCTGTGTCGATGATGATCACTCGATGATTATTGAAGTCTGTAGTGATCACGTTGCCTTCAGGATTGAAAGCCACTCCGCGAGGCGAGTCAAAATGTTTCCACATGCTGGGGGTTGTCTCGTAGCCGTACTTACGAAGAAAGATACCTTCCGGACTGAATAGTTGGACACGATGATTCCTCGTATCGGAGACAACTATTTGACATTCTGAGTTTACTGCAACGTCCCACGGATAGTTGAATTGCCCGCAACGACTTCCCTTTTCGCCGAAACTCAGTAAAAAAAGCCCTTCCATTGTTAGAATCTAGAACAGTGAAACGATACATTTGTGTATGAACTTCTCGCAACTAGTTATTAGTCCGAATAAAACTCAACTCAAAGTACCTGGATACGATGATTATCTTTATCAGCAACGACTATGCGCCGACGTGCATCGACCGCAACACCGGCAGGTCGATCGAACTGTCCAGGACCAGTACCGTGTGTGCCAAACCTCCTAACGAAAGAGCCGTTCGTCTGATAAATTTGTATACGATTGTTAGATCTATCGGCTACGATTATGTGTCCTTCTTTGTCGCAAGCAACGCCCCAAGGCCTACAGAGGTTATCCCTAGGGTCGCCATCGTTCCCGATGATCATTGGTGGTTTCGGTGGGGTGTTATGTGAATTTCGCTTGATCCAAACTGTTACAGGAAAACCGTTCAGTGGTACAGGCCTTCCTCGTGGCACAGGAACTAAGGAAACCACCGGTGATTGCGATAACAATGATTGCGGTGAGTTTCCACGACCTCGCAAAACTCGGCGGTCACCTATGTGACCTGGATTATTCACCACGATCGAACCTAGATTCGCGATTGCTTGTAGAGCGTTATTTTCTGGTCCGGTAAAAGAAATCCAGTTTTCTTCGGTCGGTGGCAAATTCTGACGGTTTTGACGAATTTGGAAGACCTGGAGAAATGTTAAATGTATGATTTAAATTAGTTTATGTTACATTATAACATATATTAGTTGTTATATGTTTGTTATATTTTGCGTGTGTATCAAATCTATCATTAGGCCAGATTTAGTACCTCTGCTGACGCCATGTCCTTAGTAACAATCAAATCCAAAGGATTACTGGCCAACGTCGAGGATTCCATTGCTTCGCTAAGCTTGTCCATGGCTCTTGATAATCGCGCTATTCCATTCCGGAGTCCCTCGTCTCTTGCTTTCAATGCCGCAAATTTTAGTAATCTGGCCTTCTCGATTCTTCCTAGCAATTCCTTTTCGCGCGTTTCCAAAGCGGCTGCTACTCTTCTTATGCAAAGCATTACGTCGGTCGTTGCCTGTCTTGCTTTTTGTTCTAGCATTTCGGCGGCCATCTATAACCGATAAATTTTCTTATAATATCGATTTGTAATTAATAATCTTATATAAATGCAATGTGTAATCGTGTAATCCCACTTAAGTTTAATTTACAATTATATAGCTAGTACAATTTTTTTCGTAAATTTTACGCACTTGTACAACATCCAAGTCTTCTCTTAGAGCAGCGATTCCAAATCGGGCTTCGCTCATTACTTGATTAGCTTGCACCGCGGCACCCTCGACCGCTTCCATCAGATGAACCGTCACGTGGCCGTGGTGATGATGAGTTCCGCAATCCCCGCAGAGGGGCCGGCTGCAAGTCTGACAGTAAAATCTTTGAGCATCTCTATGGATATCGCAATAGAGCGGTGACGTCGTAGACGAAGAATTGGACACATGGACCATCGGTGAACTCGACATTTCATTTTGCGCATTTTGGATTGTGCTCTGCTCTGTCATCTGATTCAAGCCCAGATGGCTCTATAGAAAAAATCGTGATGCAATCGTTATTTCATTGTCAATGGATTAAGTATTAATAGATGTAGGTATGTACATACAAACAAAAGCCCTGCGATTTGCTAACTCCTGTAAAAAATTATCCTGGAATCTATTCATAATATAGGCGTACCTTTTTTAGACAAAAGAATTTGATTTATTCATATTTTTAATTAGATGAAAGATAGGTTCAAATATATTTTAAAAGGCCGTACGTGTGGAAAGTTAACAAAAATTTCGTTCATTACATCTATGTATAAATGCATGATAATTCTGCAACAATGCAGGATTTATAGATCCTTATGATCTTTGGTGTATTATGTCAATGATCGATTATCGAATTTAAAGCACCGCCTAACGACGGAACGCCCGTACTAATTTTCGGCACCGCCCCATGCGATAGACTACCCTCCTTACGTTCTTGAATATCGATGCGCCATCTGGCGAATTACCAGCCGAACTAACTATGAAAGCACGCTCCTGATGACATGCTATATGTTTTACACGCATGTATTAAAAAATAAATCTTGTACGCACACGCATGAGATATTGTCAATAAAATTTATTTAAACCAGACCTTTCAGAATATCAGCAAAATGTTTCTTCTAATTTATGTAATATTATTAAGTCATAGATGAGACTTTATTCTTTCAGAGGGAATATAAAATGTTTCAATAATAAATCAAAATAAATAATATCCGTTTCGACGAAAGGACTCGTAGATAATTTTTTATAACCAAGTTAACGAATCATCTTGCATAATTGTTATTCCAATGAAATAACACAATTAACGCAAAAGATTTTTACATTTATAGTCTATTAATTTGTATATATACGGGCGCAGGATAAAATTGATGTCCTTTTACCGACGCATCGATTCGAACGCGGAGTCGCAAAGTAAACGCCGAAGTTTCTGAGGAGAAAAAAGAGCTACCCCTTACCGATTGACGCCCCAACAGGCATGATTCGCAGAGTCCATCTGCGCAGTCCCTGCATCTGTTGGTGAAGCCCCCTCTTGGAGAAAACCTAACGTCGCACGGAATAGAATTGCCGCTGTAGCTATCACCATTTACGACCTGTAGCAAGCTACTAATCAACGAATCGACGCTCAAGTCATCCGATGAGTGTCCATAACACTGAGAATTCGGACTGCTTCCTGGTGACGCTGTACCGGCAGGACTGGCACTGGAATAACCGGACTTTATGAACTGCCACGGAGACTTGTTTGTAGTCTGTATGAAAAAAGAATGAAGAAAAAAATTATAATACGGATGTCAGAAAATATGTCTATTAATAACAGAATACACAATGTTTATTAATAGTAATAAATCTATGTATGAAAGCTCACAATAATAATCGAAAAAATGCAACGTTATAATAACGTTGGGAGGTATGAATGAGAAATTCTTAGCTACCTGACACAACAAATCCGTTTCGATGCTCTGTTCCTTCTCTGCCTGCTCCTGTTGGTATCTTTCAAAGAAACTCGTGCCACAATTGTAATTTTGGCCACGACTCATCTTGAGACGTGACGATAATCGATAGATCCGTGGTAATCTTCTCCCTCGTTACTCACCAGAAGATCTCGAAGCTGAAACACGCGTAAAAATATTGTTATTTATTAACATAAAACGTTGTTGACGGATTCTAAAAAAGTTGAACAAAAGTTCGTAGAAAATATACACGAATGTCATTTCATTGCGTCTCCTTTCCAACAAAAGAAAGAATACTTCTCTATTTTACCAGGACTATCTATACACATTGTAATTTCTTGTGAATGGCAATTAATTGATAAAAGTGGAATTATGCAAAATAATAGAATACCCGGAACAATTGAAAAAATAGAGAATGCCGGTTCGAAAAAAGGTCTTCGAGGCGCATGGATACTGTTCGTTCCAGTTTTGAAATCGGGACACCTCTACGCCAGCTGGTTCAAGGCCGCTGAAAGCGAGTACCGAGCAACAAGGAAGCAAAATACCCTTCTGCTCTTGGGATCGAGAAATAGGGTCCCGCTTCCACTCATGGGACCCCACGGAAATCAATAACCACGGGAAATCGGCGTAGGTATATATCCCTTCACGAACGAAGGACTCCGAGGTCCCTTTCTCATCCCGAGTCGCTAGAATCCATCCCCGACCAGTATGTATCCTGAATGTATCCTGAACCAACGAACGTTTCATCCACTTCCTCAATTATATTCACAACAAATGTCTTGGTACGCTTGTTACCTATAAAATTATCCACGTTTTCTTACGATAACAACGAATGTATATACACCAACAATTTTTCTAACGGAACATTTCAAAAGAAACACGGAGAGAACGCTTCGGGTCTGTGTTTCGTAGATCCGGTTAATTAAATCGACTGATGTAAAACATTGATTTCCGGATCGGTCAATTTGTCGAAGAAGAAGGTAACAAACTTCTAGTCGTAACTAGGTATGTGGTATTATAACAGATCATCGTTTGTTGTTTATCCTCGATAGGTTTGAAATCGTATGACCTGATCGTCTACTGGTATCACATATACATTTATAAACTACATACTACAAATATATAACTATGTGTTAAGTACATATAGAACGTCGTACTTTGAATATATACAAAATGTATATAATCTACACATACATATACATATTACATAAATAAACAAATATATAGTACGATTGTAGAGTAATCCAAAATTCTCTTCAAACAGGAAGAAAAAAGAGATGAAGATAGTAAACGATTTTTCATGTAAAAATTCGGGCAGAGTATTGAGAGCAGGAGGAAAAGAGACTTATCCATTTTCCGGATGCTTCGTGGCATTTCGAGGGTGGCATCCTTGAAATCGCCATGGCGACCAAGGTCAGACCTGCTTTTCCTCTCGAGGGTCAGAAAGGAGGAGAAAGTAAAAGGTCCGATACCTACGTGGAGGGTCGGTGGTGGTTTTGAAGGAGCGCGAGCGCGCATGAACCCTCGGTTCCTCGCATTTACGTGCAGAGAAAGGGAGAGAGAGAGAGAGAGAATACGCCCACGCGCGCGAACATTGTGGCGCACGTGCGCACATACACCACCACCACCACATTGGCAACTATAGTCGACCTTCCCGTACTTAGGTACGTCTTCTACGGCTACGTGAATCGGTGGAAACATCCATAAAAGAGAAATAGAGGGAGAAAGATGTTCTTAGAATTTTTCTCAAGCGAATAAACCCAAATTTCTTTTCCCACAAAAATTCTAGTGTATTACAATGTGTATTGAGGAACAAATTATATGTTATATACATTCTGTATGTTGTAGAATCTTTTGAACCGTTTAATTCTTACCGTTTTTAACTATCTATATATGTTTACATATCTATCACTTTTACTCTTCTCGGCAAGTTCGTAATAAAAGTTTGGCATGATTCCAACGCGCCAGAAGAGAAAACGGTGACTCGAGAGTGTTGCAACGAAAATCGTGTCGTTGAACGTGAAAATGAAAAAATTTGAACCGGTAGTGAACGCGTGTACCGCACCGGCCCGAGATCGCACCTCGCAAATTCTGGAAAGTACAAAACGTATTTTCTCTTGTATTGGTTTGTTGTAGGTTTTTTTTCTCATTTCTTTCTTTAATATGAGCTCAACGTACCGGAAAAACGACAAAGTCGTTAAATTTTCGTTAATTACTCCGCGTAACGTCGCCCGGCGGCGTCGCGCAGGTGTACCTGCGCTTGTTTGAATTTCAATGTCGTTCGACGGATATACTTTACGACACAAAGTCGAGTATTATATTCTCGATCGAAGTTCAATGATATTAACTTTATGCTTTTTTCTTCATTTGTTAAAATTTCTATCGGCATTAGTGGCCATGCATTTTTCACAATTTTTCGATACCACTAAATTTCTATCGAATTTCTTGCGCTGTCATACGTTTTAGAAAATTTCTTCGTACGATCTTTACACCTACCTAGAAGTAATTTCATTACGCGTGAAAATTGGAAAACATTTTATTATGCTGGAACCCGATCTTTTTTAAGAGATCATCGAACGTCACGCATATTATTTTGTAGATCGAATATAAATACCTTCGATTTATGGAGACCTCATAACACGCTGCCCGCTTTGTCCTGATGACAAGAACCGTGTCACTTCACCAACATTTACTACATAAACATTCGACGTTGACGATAACGACGGCAACGATCTTGTATTTACGTGACCGCACTATAGACACTCTTACGCGCGTTTATATATATACACGCGCGCGCGTACACACACAACCCAGAAGAAAACACAAACACACGCATACGAGTTCGCAGAGCCGCGGAAGCTTGTAGAAAATTTGACGAAAGCGAAGACAACACAATGCAGACGAAAAGAGGCCACGCGTACTTTGTTTTTACGAAAATACCGATATCTCTTTTTCTACTTCTCTATTTATCTTTTTCTTTCTTTCTATCTTTCTTTTTTGCTACACACGTGTACTCCGCAGAACGTAAGAGGACCTCGCGTTTCAAGCTTTCCGTCCGCACTGAGATCGAGTTCGTCTACTCCAGTAGTCCTGACTGAGACTTAAAGACCCGCGTCTCCCACCACTCGGTAGCTCGAATCGCGTTCGACCAATCGGTGCCTTGCGAATGCACCCCTTCTCTAGCGCGCTCTATTCGTATGTACGCTCACGTTTATACTTATATATGTGTATATGCGTGTGTCTAATCCACACCCCCGCGGTGCTACGTTCGCTACTGCCAGGCCTTCGATTCCTAGAGATCTTTTTGCCCCTTTCTCTTAACCTACACATCGATGATATCAAGTATGTACGAATCGAGAACGATCTCATTATACACAACCTGCCGCAATCGTCCTGCCCTGCGTAAATCTTTAACGACGTTATTAAATCGTTCAATATACGCGTTTACGCGATCGCTCTCCCCTATCGGACAATTCGGCCTCGACAATGTTCTCTCCATTGTGTACGAGTCGTTTTATTTTTATCCCATGGAAGCATTGCTGCTTGCTCGCTAACCCCTTACATAGTGACCTTGAGAAGGATTCCACGAACTGATATCTTTTTGCGTTCTTACCAGAGAACCCTCGCTTTGCCGACAAAGTCGCACTTTCTTGTTCTCTCTCCGTCCTATTAAATACGACAGATGTTATATTTTAAAAAAAAAAAAACCTATCTATAGATATATAATTTCAAACCAAAATCAGACGTGATTGAAATTTAAAGCAAAGATAACATGTAACGTTTATTGTCTCAAACCGTAATTTATTTCTTAAAAACTTAATGTAAAACTTGAATACCTTCTTCCTACGAGTTTTCATTAATATCCATGCTAATGGGTTCTCCAGTTTCTTCTGCATTTATTTTTTGATGGTTTTCCACCCCTATTCGAACTTCATCCACAATCTTGAACATCGGACAAGACCTGTAAAATTTCATAGAGACATTGAAACGTATGGTCCGACATGTATACTCGCGAGCACCAGCCCAGTTTACAGTTTTCTTGATTACGTGGGAGATGCAACCCACTCCTCGAACCCCTTTCACGTCGCCATTCGCCATGCGGCTTTTCGATAGAGCGCTTGCGTCGGGATATCATGAATGGATGCCTCGCTCAATGCAGCCTCAGCCATTATACTTTTATTTGCTTCTTGTCGAATGTTGCGGTTTTCCATCAAAACGACGACCTTCATCCGAAGTCGATTGTATAAATCAAGTTTTAAGGAATGGGAATATATTGTCACGAAATATCAACCTTTAAAATGCATATATGATCTCTCAATTATTTCTTATTTGTTATTATTGAACTAGCTCGCTGCAATATTTCTATATTGAAATACATATCGTGCGAACATACATGTATTATATGAAAGTTTTCAAACGATAATAAATGTTCATTTTGAACGTCACAATGCGTAACAATTTACGCTAAAATTTGCATTCTTTATCCTGAATCCATTCGTCGATAATAAAAAAATTAGTGTAAGACGTATAATTTTATGAATGGACTTGTACGCGAATCACGGCCACGTGGTGGGGCGCTATGTGCCGCTTTAACGATCGAGCAGTGAAACACATTCTTTCTCTGCTTTCTATCTTTCGCGTCACCCCTTCCTCACACTCCCCTCCATTCCTCATTACTTACCCCCAGCCAGTAACCACCCAGCGCGCGTGGTAAGCACGCGCGCGCACGCGACATCGCATACAGGTGTCCTATGTGTGCGCGGGCGCACGCGCGCGCTTGTGTGTATTTTCATCTCTATATACAGAATCACGAAACTCTCACGATCTTGCTTCAATAAACGTAATCAGAGATACACCCTCTTTCGGTGAACGCATTTTTCCAGAAGACAATTCTCATTTCTTTCCAACTAACATCGACCCTTCCAAGAACATACAAAGAAAATGAAAACCCTTTTACTTGGGTGTTTTGACATACCCTGTCGCGGAAAACGCATGAAAGTATCTAAAAAAGATAAGATAACGTCCTAGTAACTTTGTTTAAAGGAGATAGCAAGGTGCCATTCTATCGGATACGATATTCGTTTTCTCTTTCTCTCTATATACTTTCAAAGGGCCAAGAAAAATATACGATAAATAAAAGTCAACAGATAAATATTACCAGATAACAAAGAGACTTAGCCCTATAGTATCACAATCGCAGGCTACCTTCGTGTATATATTTTATCAACGGAAACGTTATTCTTAAGCAGAGACTGATCAATGATGTCGCCCAAAAATGATCGCAATTCGAATTCATATTTCTAGCATCATTAATTAGACAAGACGTGTCTAGATAACCATCAATACCATTTTGTATTATAGAGTGAACTGTACAAGAAACGCTGAATCGTGGTTGTACGTATGTAGGTGTATCGAGGGGTGCGTGCGCGCGCGCGTGCGTCTATGACTGTATACGAACGTTATACGACGCCCGCGTATCTCAATGATAGGGTATGGGAGGGGCAGAATGGAATGGGAACGTCGATGAACGAATATCCTTACCCCCTCTTTCTCTCCCTGATACGTGGGTGCTCCCAAGGTCACCGCAAGTGCAAAACTACGTAGTACGACGCCTCCGTCGCGACGCCCGCGCATGAAGCGTGGGCGCCAACTGTATATATAGATCTCTCTACAGGTCGTTTCGTTTCAATGACATCGGCACCGCAATTTGGAACCTAAAAAGATGTAAGAAGTGTATGTATGCGAATTTATTTGACGTTTCAATAAAGAAATGAATTTTTTGAAAAAGACTTTTACGGATTCCTACTTTTTTACTATTCGAATGCAGCTAATACGTTGTTTGAATACTGGAGTAATCCTAACAAAATATTTTATATGCTATTTGTGTGAAATTAGAGATGCATAGTGTACAGAAAAGAATATGATAAAACAAGATTATTTTTAAAAACGAAGAAAAGAAAAAATTGAAACGAGCGGTAGATCGGTCGACATAGTGAGGGTTAGATTCCTTAACGCGTTTATCTCGGTGTCTGCGTTACAAAAAACGTATCGTTAACTTTCGCACTTTGAGGATGTAATATTCTTTTTACAATCGAAAAAGTACCGAAGGTTAATTTTTTATTGTCAATTATATGTCGGATTTTGGAAACGGACGAGTAGAAAACGTATCGTTCAACAATGAAGAAGTATTTATATTCCTCTATTGCTATTTCTATAGTTCGTGAACTACTATCTCTTTCTAGTTTTCAAACTGACACTCGAAACGAGTTCGTAGAATTTTTGAGAAAAAAAAAAAAATTCTTTTCTGCCGGCACGTCTCATCGTATTATCGATGTACCACATTGATCCTATTGACAGAATGCGAACGTTCAGAAAAGGCATGGGATTACCCTGGGGTAACCCTTGTGTATACCCTGCGCGTTGGGTTTTCTTTCTTTTTCAATTTTTTGTGCGTATGGATTTTTAATAACAAATAGAACATAGTCGAGTAGCATATTATTAGTTTTATAACGTATTTATAAACTTTACGTTTATCTTTCATTGTTAGTATTCTCTAAATGATAAAAGTTATTTGTTAGATAAATTATTGAAAATAGATATTGTTTTAGACTTTTCAATTTGGATTTCTAGAAATGCGCTAATCTGATTTACGATAAGAAAAATTTTTGCTCGCACCTGAGATTTCTCTTTCATCCATATGTATCCGCGTTTCTAGAAAAATACGAGACGCCTGTCACGCACACCTTATTATATTGTACGGAAGCCCTCAAATACGGAACAATGATCCTTTGCTAGAAATTGCCTGCTCCGCAGGGTGCTTTGCCTATTTTTCCTCTGTTCCTGGATTTCTACGATCGGATTCGCCAGACTTCGTCAAAAGCATTTCATGTAGGCCTGCCGTTAACGTACACCTGGCATACCTCGCTTGTACCAAGCTCTTTCCTACCTCCTTCGACAAAAACGAAACGACATACTCTGACTTTACTTCTGTAGGTAAATTTTTAAGTTATTTCTTTGCCTTTAATGCATTAATTGACTATCGTCATCAACCAAGACGGGAAATATAAATAAATAATATATATGTGTAATTTAAACAAATATTCATTTCATAATTTCAACAAATATTTCTAAGGATATAATGATGATTCAAGAAAGTCTGTTATACTTCACGAAGTTTTCATTAACTAAATAAAACATTGTTTATTTAAAATGTCATCAGAATTATCCAAAAATGCATGTTTTGTAAAAACGAAAATAGTAATGCAGGACGTATCTTTGAAATAGTAAATGGTCAGTTTTCAAGAAGAGGCCTGACCTGGTACGCTGATTTACAACCTTTCTCGAACCATTTCACTTCAGAGGGTTTGTAATTCCCTGCCTGACGAATGTTTCCGCAGAAACCTCTACAAATTCAAGAAGCCTAGCTTTGTCATAGCGAACGAAATTCGATTTTCGGTTAATTTTGTAAAGTCTGGAAGGACGTAGTACGATACAAATTTATCGATTAAATGAAAAATTGCATATTGTTCTAGAGTAGTATTTCTCAATCACTTTAGATTACCGACACATATTGAATTTAGTAAAATTTTTGTGACATACTACACTTTTTTAAGGAAATTAGAGGTATAGCCTTATAGAGCAATTGAAGGGTGAAGAAATCCATGTCTATTTTAGAAGGAAATTTTTTGTATCCCGAAGAATTCTGCCGACGGTTTTGGTCATATACAACGACCCTTTTCAAGGCTACCAGGTCTACTAAAGGGCATGATACATTCTACATAATTTTTTAAATAAAAATATCTAAAATTGTTAGTCATTAGACAATATCATGTATGTTTTTGTTTATTTTGTGAGAAATACATAATTCTATCAAATATAATGTTAATGTTCGCCAGCCGTTACTCATTAGATGCATAAGTATCCAACGAAGGATATCGTGGAAGCTTATTCAAAACATTAACAAATATTTAATATTTCCTCGATCTATCTGAAGTGCTCTTACGACACTTGCGTGTTTGCGGCACACCGGTTGAGAAACACTGTTATAGAGAATAGATAGACTTTTTTAGGGAAGATAACTTTTTCCTCGGTAGATGTAAAAATAATTGAAATAATCTGTTTACATTATAAATTTTCATTCTTTGCGTACTTTAAAATAAGTATTGCTCAAAATATGAACTATCTACATCTGACTAAAATCTATTTGTATTTGTTGAATGTTGTGAAGAAAGCTATAGATATAATTTTATGAGATTTCTATTAGCTTGCCACAACATTTTCAGGTATCGTAAAAACGTAAACCTTCGTAGGGTGTATGAGTATTTAAATCCTAGCTACCTGAGACACACGCGGAGTACCGTAATTTTAAACGTTCGTAAACGTTTTGCGTGTGTAGTTTAAAGGAACGATTAGACAAAGTACAACTTATAGAGGTTGAAAAGGATTAAAAAAAAGTTTATTACAAAAAAATAAACGCACCTTAAAAAACTTTTAACATACACGAATTGAATTTTTACCAACAACAATTACAACTCCATCGTCCTGTAAATCTTTTAAAGAATCTTCGAACATCTCCCGTGTTACTAACTAAAAATTAATAAATAAAATATATTTAAGTATAAAGGAAAACTTATAAAATATACTTACCACTTCTGATGCTCCTCTCAACTCAGTAAAAATCTTCTGATAATTCAGTAGAGAAGTCTTGCTCTTAGATTGTATCAATTTTTTTAAAGCCTCAGTTAACTCGAATTTCCTTTTTCTGGCTGCTGAAGAAATTCCAGTAATCAAAATGCTGACATCAATTTTACCGCTTAAAGGATCAATAGCAGATTGTTTCAAAGCTTCACGATGTAACCTGTTATACGTATATAAAAGTTTCTTAATGATGCCTCATTATTTGATTTTTAACATAATAATTCCATTAATCTTTAAGGTAACCTCCATGCTTCTTCCACATCTTCTATTTCTACAACATTACTAAATCGCATTTTCGCATGTGCTTCGGATAGTCTTATCAAAGATTCCAGTTGCCTTGGGTATGCAGAAATTTGGCCACGACCACTACCTACTCTTCTCATATCTACATAAGCTTGAATCAATCTCTGCTGACTTTCTTCATTAAGAGTTGGATGAATGTGTTCTTTAGCAAATGCAATGTAATCGCGAAGTATACTCATATCTATGATATCATCCTCATCCTCTAAATCAGTTTTATAATAAAGAGAGACTAAATGACGTGCTAGCTTTCTATCAAACAGATCACTTTGAGGATCTAACATAAGAAAAATTAAATCGAAACGAGACATAAGCGTATGAGGCAACATTACGTTTTCGATAACCTGAAAACAAAGAATGCAATAAGAATATGAGTACTCTTGTATATAATAAGTTTATTCCATCACAAATGTGTATGTATTTACTGTTTTGTTTTTATTCCATTGTGATTCAGATGGATTTGCAGCAGCTAAAATACTTGTTCTTGCATTCAATTGACAGATTATTCCTGCTTTTGCAATACTCAAAGTCTGTTGTTCCATTACTTCATGTAAAATAGAACGTGTGCTATCGTTCATTTTATCAAATTCGTCTATACAGCAAATACCATTGTCTGCTAGTACCAGTGCCCCTGTTTGTAATACCAATTGTCTACTTTCTGGATCTTTTGTTACATAAGCTGTTAAACCTACAGCGCTAGAACCTTTGCCACTACTGTATTGTGAACGTGGAACCAAATTGAAAACAAATTGCAATAATTGTGATTTGCTAGTACCAGGATCTCCACACAGTAATATATTTATTTCAGAACGAAAATGTTTCCTTCTGATGACACCTTCTCCTTTTTTGGTACCACCAAACAGTTGCAACAGTATACCTTTTTTGACATCTTCATTCTCATAGATGCTTGGTGCTATGTGTCTAGCTAATCGCTCATAAAGATCTTCCTTTTGCGATAATAATTTTAAAAGCTCTACTCTCTCAGCAGGAAATACGTGCTCTTTACCTTCTTCTATATCATATAATCTTTTTGAATCGTGCTTTCGAAAATGAACAACATCAATGTGTGTTTTATAAACAGCGCGAACGTAAGATTGCATTGGATTCAAGCGTAATGGCAATGCACGATATATTCCTGTGACATATACTCTATCGCCAGGAGCAACAGCGTCAACTAGATCGTTATGCGCGAAAAGAATAACAGTATGAGGAGTAAGTCCAGCAGGCATATCATCAGGTGATTCTTGCAACTTAATCATTTGTTTGTCAGAGAAGTGACTGCGATTGTGTATCAATGTAAAACAATAATTGTTGTTACATTTCGTGCAGGCTGTAGGCTCCATTACACGACCTCTATCCATTTCTACCAAAGTTGAAAATCCACATACAATGCATTCAAAGAATGCTTCTCTCATCTCTGGCATGATATTGGATGTTCTAATCACCATACCAGATATAGTAATTAATTGATCTATATCCTCTGGATTAAGCAAACGCATACTTCTAGTTCTAGTAGCATTGAAAGGTCGTACTTGTATCTGATGTTCTAAAACTGCAGCTGGATATTTCTCAAAAAACATTTCATTTGCTGCCATATCCATAGTAGGTATGACTTCCTGTGGATAACATATTAATTGCCGATATAATTGCTCATCAAAAATCTCCAGATGTGCACAGTTCACATTTAGATATGGTTCTTCTAATGTGTGAATTTCATCTAGTTTTTGTAGGTATAATGGTTCTGTTAAATTCATATTTTCTGGTAATTCATCATTTTCTGCTTCTGGTTCAATAAAACGAAGCACAAAACGCTTAAATTGCTCTTTGCAACGATTAACTACCACATTTGTGCCCCATATTACTAATTGTGGGCCAGTATTTTCACTTTCTGAAGTACCTGGAATATTTGGGTCTTCAGGAATCTTAAAAAAACATTGTTTAAGATATTAATTCTACTCTCTTCATAAATTAGGATTACAAAGCAAATAGTTATAATTTACCGGTTCAGACAGATTAACTTGACGCATACGCTTGTTTGTTCTGATATCTGTTCTTTGTCGAATAGGTGTCCCACGTATACCACTCCGTGGTGTACGAATAGAACCTAAAGAACTAGGTGTACCATAATTTAATGGAGATGATAAATCTATTTCACTCATCCCTGCAGCAAGTGGACTAGTTTGTTGTGCTGCAGTTGGAGAAGATACAGGAATTTGAGAACCAGCTTCGGACGACCCAGCAATTGTTCCCTGAGCACGACGACTACCCCATCGTAATGGAGTTTCCACTGTGTTATTACTAGGTCCCTTTTGTGGAGTTCCTACATGATATAGTATTTATTATATATTTATAGAAGAAACATCATACAAGAACATTATGTTTTACATATATACTATGATCTAATTTATTGATTGCATTAAGTAATTGTTGTATAATATGACAAACAACATTTTTAACATTGTACAAAGTGATTTAAATTTTGATTATATTCAATACAAAACCTCTATTAGAACCGCTATCATTGCTTGCTGCTCTATTGGAGCGAGGTGGGCCTAACGGACTTGACATTGTCGTAATTATTGTTCCCAACTAAGTCCAATCTGTTAAACAATGAAAAACACTTTAAGAATTATATTTCATTAATTGTTATTTGAATAGGTTACAAATAACAGCTTCACTTACACGATATAACTTTCTGTTCCCGGCAAAAGTTTCGTCCGGTAGAACCAGAAGCCAGTAGGTCTTTTCAAAGAAATGTTAAACGTACATGCTGATTGGTCGATATGATTGAAAAACAGCAAAAATATTTTGAAGTTTTACCGCCGTAGTACCACAGACGAGGTATAAGGATAGACCTATCATGTTATGGGACTTTGTGTCCCATGTACTGAAATACCGATCGTGCAAAATAACAGACGTTTACTTACGCCCTCTACCATATGGAGCGGTGAATTTAGGAATCATATTCGACCCAATAATCGAAGTTGGTAACATCAATAGATCTGTTGCGATAAAAGACGAGAATCTCATCCCCCCTTGAAAATAATCCATACTTCGACACTTAAAATATTAATTTCTCATCATTGCGTAACGATATCGAAAAACGGACAACGGGACAGTATTCTGCATGCTTTCTTCTTTCTAAATCTTGATGCATACATCAGGATTTTTGTAAAAAAATCGATGCATCTCGAATTTGCCCGATCAAATACTCGTTCGAAAGAGGAAAGTCTCTTCTTTACGAATATGCAAGTCGCGTTTCGATAGGATGGCTGGTTCGAAAGATACAGCAGTTTAAAGCTTGCAAAATACCCATACTCCGACACTTAAAAGATTAATTTCTCATCATTGCTTAACGATATCGAAAAACGGACAACGGAACATTATTCTGCATGCTTTGTTCTCTAAAATGAGCCATTAAACATTGAAATCGGCGGTGGTGACCATTTTGGCAAAAATCATGATGCATACATCAGGATTTTTGTCAAAAATCGAAGCACCTCGAATTTGCCCGATCAAATACTCGTTCGAAAGAGGAAAGTCTCTAATTTACGAATATGCAAATCGCGTTTCGATAGGATGGCTGGTTAAAAAGTTACAGCAGTTTTAAGCACGAAAACGACCCATACTCCGACACTTAAAAAATTAATTTCTCATCATTGCGTAACGATATCGAAAAACGGACAACGGAACATTATTCTGCATGCTTTGTTCTCTAAAATGAGCCATTAAACATTGAAATCGGCGGTGGTGACCATTTTGGCAAAAATCATGATGCATACATCAGGATTTTTGTTGAAAATCGATCATTATCTGCAATGAAGCTACCGCGAAAAACGATTTTCTTTTTTATTTACTTTTTTACTACATTTTTATTACATTTACATTGATTCAACTTGTAATTCATGTCAGTGAAAAATAATTAACAATCGTTATGTTTAGTTATAATTCCTACCGATTTGGTAGCGCTGTTGCCTTTTTCCATTCTAAACCGATATTGTCGCATGCGACACTAAAATGGTAATGGGGCTACGTAGCCCCAAAACTGTGGGACAAAAATTTACATTGCATGATACGTCTATCCTATACCTCGTCTGTGGTAGTACGTAGATCTTTCGAGCATTTTGATTGGCTCTGCGAACTTTCGTAATAAATAAAAAAGGTCTTAATAAAAAATTTACAAAATGCTAAAGATGATTTGAATCGATTTTATTTTATAAAAAATATTTCTATTTAATTTTTATATCGAGCTATGTACCTATATCGAGTACAGTTTTCAAAATGATACGGAAAACGATAACTAGCATACATGTCAAAATTACGTAAGCAAATATAATATTAGTTGTATCATTCGTCATATTCCATCTTATAGAATATCGAAATAAAGTGCGTATCATTTCTAATGGTAAAAAATTCTTATTCCGTTGATTATTGGTTCAATCAGAGATAGAATTTAGTTTTGTTATTATTCAATTCTAGTTACTTTGATCTTTAGATCATTTTGTAAAAGCTATGCAAATGTATAGATCATTCTTGAGAATTTTTTTCTCCTAATTGCCTCTCTACGTTTCCCGCCAACATGGCAAATATGGCGGCGCTCGCGTAGTTTCCCGCCAAGGAGCGACTTTGGTAGAGCCATTCTCGTATGGCGCACATAAGTGTTACGTGTGTTTAATTTGGCCGTATTACTGTAAACTACATTTTCCTAATATTCTCCGACCAAAATGGGACAGTCGGACGATATCGAGGATTCTACTTATAGTAGACACCAAGATTTATGTCAGAAATTGAATATGGATGCAACCGCTGCTTCGGAAGCTTGGAGATCTTACGAAACTATTCGACAAAATTATACTTTGGAGGTAATCTTAATATTAGTCTTATTAGCGGACTTATGTTTTGTAAACTAAGCACGATCCATTCTGTATATATTCGTAACGTAAAAACAAGTATATTTCGTTTATCGAACTTGTTTTAAACTTTATAATAAACCTTGATTTTCATCATACATGATAATTTATCTCTATTATATTATATTTTTTTAATTGAATGTACATTATACACATTGCCTATAAAAAGTACATAGGTTTTAAAAGGATTATACCCACATGGATTTTGTAATTGTCATATTTCAGGGTGATCAGCTACACTGGATAGGATGCGCTTTATATGTGGCATGCAGAAGATCTTCTGCACCTACAGTTGGCAGAACGGGTGCTAATGTAGAAGGAAATTGTGTATCTTTAACACGTCTTTTACAATTGTGCAATCTACCATTAATACAATTCTTTACAAAAAGCAAATCATGGGCAGATATGGCTAATATGCCACAAGATTTTCGAGAAAAGATTGGAAAACTCGAAGGAAACTTTTCAGTTTCTATGGTCATTTTCAAAAAATATCAACCTATTTTCACAGACATATTTAAAGATCCAGCAGATGACATTTCAAGACCACCCAGATCAAGAAGGAATAGAACATTTCCTTGTACACCAGCTAGAGTATTTGAATTTTGTTGGACGTTATTTATTTGTATAAAAGGCACATTTCCTGATATTTCTGATGATTTAGTTAATTCTTATCATTTACTTTTGGTTTGTTGTGACCTGATATATGCCAATGCTTTGTTAGCAAATAGAAAAGATCTTCTTAACCCAAAGTTTCCTGGTAAGTTGAAATATTAGTTTTTGTATTTACAAGTAAGCTCTACAAATATTTTAATACTACATTATCTGACTGGTTCTAGGTTTACCATCAAATTTCAATGATGAAAATTATACACCACCACAAGCTCCAGATTGCATTGTCAGGTTATTGTGTGAGCGTCACGAAGGTATTTTTGTTGAAGCTAAATTAATCAAAGAATACAATTTGAAGAATCATATAAATAAATTGTTTAATGAGAGAATACTTCGTGGAGATCAGTCCAACTTTTCTGGTATTTTAGAAGCTTTAAATTTTGATGGTAATAGTAAAGCTATCAATAAAGCATATGAACAACACGTACTTAGTGTTGGAGATTTCGACGAAAGAATATTTTTGGGTAAGACTTCTTTAAAAATACTGAATGCTTTCTAAAACCATTTTTTTAAAATAACACACATTGATATATAGAATACATAATTTAGCTTATGCATGTACTTTCTCTTCCGTTTTGCTGTCATTAATTTCTTGAGATTAAAATGCTTTTGCAGCTCATACTGTAGTATGCCAAAGTACGCTAAGAGCGAAGCCACACGGTGCGTTGCGACGCCTGAGCGATGACGCTGCGTCGCCTGAGCGATGACGCTGCGTCGCCCTCCATATAAATAACATATAAATAAAAATGATATGCCACACGGTGCGTTGCGACGACGTCCAGCGACGCAACGGACGTTGGAGCCAAAAGCACGAAGGCGGTGCGACGTCGCGTCATATTAGTATATTGTTTCTTCAAATGTGGCTCTAAAGATTTCAATAAACACATGTAAGTGGCCGCGGAGATGCTGCGATGTCGGCGCTGGCGTTGCGTTGCGATAACGCATTGCCCGTGTGGCACTTAGTGCGTCAAAATCATTGCGGTGCGACGACGCAACGCACCGACAACGCCCGTGTGGCTTCGCTCTAACATGTTCTAGATTTTCCATTTAAATTTATACTAGATGTTACTTTGTTAAACAAACACACATGTGTATACTATTTTATTTACCTTTTTTGTTTTATTAAGACTAATCAATTATCATTTAAAGTCTACACATTTCTTTGTTTTTCATATTCACCTTTAATCTATAAAAAGAATTGGCATTTGCTATCTCTTTATCTTATCCTCCAATAATTTTCATTTCTTGCGGTTAACCAATTTGTGTCTGCTTTGCCTTGGCTGTGGTTTGCAGCAGAGTGGAGGCGAGTCAGACTGAACGGAATATCAAGCTTGGAAATAGTTGGAGGAGATATTGTTTGTCGTACTAGATTTCCAAAACATATAACAATGAAAGGTAGGTTTATAACTCTTCATTATTTATTCCTGTCATTTGATTGGAAAGAAATTATTATGGTATATTCAAATTTATCCGTATTATTACAACCAAAAGATTATATTAAAAACTTATAAAATAATATAAATAATATAAATACATGGTTATTTACATAGTTATAGACTTACCTTTTTAAACCTTCATACATTGAAAGGAACTGATTTAAATGTATCGTCAATGATATTTTTAAGTGTATCAAAATATACAGATGTTTAACAATTGAATTTCTTTGTAGGTCAAGATGCCAGTGACAATATTGGTTCACCTACACAAATTAATACCGGTGATATTCATGATCAGTTTCAATCAAAAAGAGATCATTATGCAGGGGTAGGTTCATGACATTCTCATTTGAAATAAGTTCAAGTATTATATCAGACAATGCTTGTTTACTGTAGCAGGATAACTATATGTTTATGTTTGCAGCAAATACAGCATTTAGCTCCACCTACTCCACTAACAGGTCGCAAATACCTCAAGCCAAAAGATGTATCAAATGTAACTCCAGTGTTTACCGCTACACAAAGCGTTATTAGACTTCAGGCTATGTTGGCTGGCCAGTCTTCTCCAAGTACAAGTTTATTGCAAATATTCAATAACTGTACCCAAGACGTTAAAACGTTCGTAACAACAAAAGTAAGAGAGATCGGTGAATTATTTTGTGCCAGTTATACTAAGAACTCAGATGCTACCGAAAGTTCAACTCTAGATTTCGGAAGAAAACGTCTTTATTTAGGCCAAACTCTCTTTTATAAATTTTTAGAAATGATTCTCAATGATGAGAAACGCAAAAAACCTAATTACGATATTACGGTAAGTGAAATACATTTGTAAACAGTATACAACATAAATTATATGTATAAAAATTATTTTGTATATTTGTTTCAGAATTTACTTATGAACGAAAGGTTTATACGATGTTTGTTTGCTTGTTGTTTAGAGATAGTTATTTACTCATATAAAAGTAATGATAAGGTGTTTCCATGGATATTGAAAGCCTTGAATTTAGAAGCTTATTACTTCTATAAAGTTATAGAAATTATAGTACGCGCAGAAGAACAACTGCCACGTGATGTTGTAAAGCATTTAAATCAGATCGAAGAAAGAATATTGGAAGCGTTAGCTTGGCAAAAAGATAGTCCGCTGTGGCAAGCCATTGAATCCACGGATGGTGGTGTACCCAGTTGCGAAGAAGTATCATTACCTGGCACATTGGAAACAATTGATCCCAACACTCCAGGTCAACCGGCATTAAGAAGAATTGCTTTGGATCGTGGAAATCATCATGATGTACCGCAAAGTCCAATTTCTTCTGCGTCTGAAAGGTTCTTGTTATATGTTTATATTTTTTCTCTTCGTGTGTACAAAGTGAATTATTTTTGTACTTACAATGTCTTTCAACTAATATTTCAGATTCCAGTCACCAGTAGCAGCATCTGGCATAGCTAAAAAACGTTTGTTTTCTGACACTAGAACCTGTGGACAAAGTGTTTTGCGTGTAGGTCAAAACATATTATCATCTAAAGTCGTAATTGATGGTAATCCTAGAATATTTCTAGCATTAACTGATCAAATTACTGTCCCGAGAACGTCCAGTTCACAGACAACACCGAATTTATCACAAATCGCGTCCGTTAACAGAGAGCTTGGAAAACCAAAAAGAACTGGTTCCGTTGCATTATTCTTTAGGAAATTCTATAATCTTGCATGTATACGTATGCAAAATTTATGTACTTCCTTGGATATTATGGACATAGACCTACAGAAAAAAATATGGACAATCTTTGAGTATTCAGTAAAGGAACGCACGGAGTTAATGAAAGATCGACATCTTGATCAAATTCTAATGTGTGCAGTTTATGTGATATGTAAATTAGTTAAAATGGAGAAAAATTCCTTTACCGAAATCATGCGGTGCTATCGTTTGCAACCGCAAGCAGAGTCTCACATATATAGGTCAGTACTTATTTGCAAAGCACCCCAAGAAATAAAATCAAATGTCGAAGCGACAGGAAGCAGTGAAGTGCCAGTCAATGAGGATGCTAATGCAGTACCTCCAACTCCGACGAACATGGCAGGAACGTCCCAAGATTTTGGTACAGAAAGACGTGGAGATCTGATCAAATTTTATAACACAGTATATGTCCCTCAAGTTAAAGAAGTTGCAAATAAGTTAGGACTGGCACGTGGAAGTACTCAGACTCTTACACTAAGCCCATTACCAAAAAGCAAAGCTCTTAGTAATTCTCCTGTGAGACGTGTTACAGATAGTATTCTGACACGTACGCTTGATCCAAAAGCAATTACTGCATCACCCGCGCCACAATTAAGTTACTGTTTTAGTCGCAGTCCAGCTAAGGTATGGCTATAGTATTCGCTAGAAAGTCGTTTGAAATCACGGTGCGTGATTAACGAAATAACTAATGTTTTCCATATTTCAGGACTTAGAAGCTATTAATAAAATGATGATTTCTATGAATGCAAGAAAAAGTGTCGGTAAACGGCTACTATCCGATGACACAGATGTAGAAATGACAGAAGGGCCATCTCCAATCAAAAAGTCCACGACTGTTGTCAGAAAATTAGAAAATATAATTGGAGAGCGTCGTACACAAAACCAATAAACGAGTGGTAATTGATCCTCCCTTAGATCGAAACTCACGTGATAACAATCGTATAGTATACAAATCGGAAATTAAAAGTAGGAAGAGTTCGCTGTAAAATTTAATTTTGTATGTATTAATTTAAAAGTATCGAAGATATAGGATTAACAGATCTATTTTCTTTGATCTGACATTGTGACTTCTGTTAATCGATTATGATAAATTTATGGAACAAAAATTAACGCTGAATGTATGCATCGACACACATACTTCTTATCACCTAATGGTTTTAAGAAAGATGAATGTCTTGTCATTATCAAATTAAAACTATTAAAGAAGGTGCAATAGTGGTTACTGCTATACCAAAACAGAAGACCGGAATGCAATATTTGCTTTTGGCTGTGCAACAAAAATTATTTTTTTTGGCCAGGTAAAATCAAATTGGGGTAAAAAGTCATTGAATAGAAACGTGGAATCTTAAATTCCTTACACGTACATTTACGTTTATATATTGCGTAGATAACAGTTCTTACAATCATACATAAAAACAAAAAACCAAAATATTTGGACATTTTATAAAATTTTATTAAATAGAACAATTTGTAATAGCTTTGAATGTGCACATTTTGAAGTTGTTTTCCATTTTTCACAAAATATTGTAGCTTTGTTGTATTTTATCATAATTCTAGAAAAGCATCATCTTTATATATCATATTTTCTATTCATGTTCAAAAAACTTGCTTTTATGAATAATAATTGCAGTAGTCAATTATTGCTTTTTAAGAAGCAGGTATGGATGAAAATATTTTTTTACAAGGACTACAATACATAATTCCATGAATTGTTTTGTTGACTTTTCATCGCTAGTGTCAAGAATTAGTATGAAAGGAGCTTTGTCATTTATATCCCATAATAGTCATTATTTGTTATTGTCAATATTATTGACTAATTATACTTTGACTGAATAATTTGTTATCTTTACTTAGATAAACGTCGTGCATCTAAATTTATATAACTGTTATTTGGCTATTGCTGTAGCCACATAAAATTATAATATTAATTGTACCAAAATATTGGAACATGTCAAGAGTGTGTACTCAAGATGTGTATGTAAGATTCGGTTAATATACATTTACATTTATATTCTTTTAGCTGTAAGTATAAATTTAAATTTATTGTTTCAGGATTAAAGAATTATAATTTCTATTACCAATGCACTTTCAGTTTGGAGTATCATAAGTTATAGAATTATTGTGTATGCTATGAAATTTAGCTTCTTCTTGATGTAAAACTCCAAGCGTTTTTTTTTTTTTTTATTTAGTTCTAAGCATTTTCAAATTTAACAACTTGATCTCATAAGTCTGTCATTTAATATTAAATTTAATGTATAGAACACAAGTTGTAAGATACTAAAGATTAACAAAAATTGTAAAAAAATATTTGCTCTAATCGAGGAAAAGTTTGTAACTTAACTTGAAACAAAAATTATTGCCTTAATTGAAAATATTCTGTAATTTTCGGTAAAAATTTATATACCACCGGCGTTAGTCCTATTTTTTTGCGACGGACAGGCCTAACTGCCGTTAGTCTGTAATAATATTCACGAAACTTATAGTGCGAACAGGCTGCTCCTTTATAGGTGTATGAAAAAAAAAAAAAAAAAAACATTAATGTATGCCTTCCTCCACAATTTCTGGACTTGTTTCTATTTACAAGCTTTGAGAATTGCAAAAATAATAATATATTCAATTTATGACCTTTATTGCATCTTTTGCGATTTGTTACGGCAATTATGACAGTTCCTCTAACGATTTTTTAAGTGCTGTAAAAATTCATGTCGGCATATGATTAATCACTACTTTAAATATATGTGTACATAGTAATCTGCCAAGTAAATTTGTTTAAAAAGAATTTAACTTTCATGGCTTTGCCTTGCTCCTCTTATGCTATTACAGGAAAGTACATCAATAACGCGGGTCAAGCCAGGGGGTTATACCGGGTTATACCCTTAATAACCGAAATTGCCACTAGATAGCGCTTAGATCATCGCAGAGTTCATTTCGTACTGGTAAGAGAAAAAAACTTAGGATACATACATAGTTAATCGGTCAAAGTGCTTTTTGTTATTTAATAAAGTTTGAAATTTTGATTTGATCTCATAGAATATAGTTTTTAGAAAGATGTCAAACATACGTATATCTATAATCTCTCATAGAGCATGTAGATTTATATCTTCAAGCAGTACTAGTTATAAAAATTACGCATCGAGAGAAAGTAAATTTCTATCCAAGCTGATTCGTAAAAGTGAATCCAAACGGTATATATTAAAGTGCACATATTATGTAAGTTGTAAAATAGGGATGTACTATATTTAAAAAAAAATTTTTTTTATGCCGTAGGAAGTGGTATACAGATAATCGTAATTCTTTCCTGGATAATGATATGTCCACTCAGAAGAAGAAACTAACCTCATCGCATACAGACAGAAGGTTGACTGTACTAAATAAATTGTTCATGAAATACATAACCGATTTAATGTCAACTGGTGAAACTGCACCCGCAATACTAGCGCATCAAATTGAAGTAACGCACGTAACTTTTTCTCCAGATTTTCAAATTGCTAATGTCTACTGGACACACGAAAAAGTAAATGACAAAAATTGGCTGACAACAACTGAGGAAATGCTGAAAAACTATGCATTTGCTTTACGTCATGAATTGTCCCAACTTCGTGTTATCAGCCATGTACCACCAATACAATTTGTGAAAGATAAAACATATTCTTTAGCCAAAGAAATAGAAGAAAGATTGGCTATTGCTGATTTGGGTGAACATTATAAACATCCAAGTTTAACATTGAAACAAACCGTACAGATATGCCCATCTTCTGAAAATGATAACAAAACTTTAATATCAGATGTCGTTAATAACGATGAAATGCTAAAAACTGATGACATTGACATTGTATTACCACAAATGAGGCACGATGTTTTAGGATTGGATCATCATAGCATTATGTCAAAGGTATAGTCATATAGATCATTTGATAAAGTAAAGTTATATAAATAACTTAATGATTTGTTGTTCTTAGATTAAGAATTCAGTGAATCAATCAATGCATAAAAGCAAAAATAACAAAATATATCCTACATCTACTTCTAGCAATATGGATATTCTTACGGATAAGAATCAAGAGTTATTCACTCAATTTTTGAAGATGAGACAGATAAGAGAAAGACAAAGACATCGACTGACAAAATCTAGGGAAATTAGACAAAATCCTCTGTATACAGATGTGAATGCATTTGATGATGAGGATGAAGGTTTAGAAACATCATTTGATGATACTTCTGATTATAACGAAAATACTTAGGTAGATAAAATCAATAAGTATGATTGAAGTATAAAAAAAAATTAGTTCCAATAAAGTAGTTACTGATTAATTCATGTAATAGGTTTTTTATTATTTTATATAAATATAATACTTAAGTAGAGCATTTCAGTTATTTATATATAATAATTTAATTATATTATACAAATCTGCTAATTAACTATTGTACAATCAAGAAATATGAAAGTCTTAGTACCAGATTATTTTAATCACTTAGATTGTACTTTAATTTGTATTAGATTTGTTCCACATATTATATAATTTATTTGTACATGCATAAAGTGTTATTATTTCGTTAATCTCTTTTTCATGACATTTCATTGATAAAGGTTGCTGCACATTGGATAACACAGAAAACATTTAATGTAATATTATTTCTTTCTTAACAATTTTTCAACCTTTTCTAAACAAATTTTGAGGTACAAGTTTTTCTAAATAAGTTTAGACATGGACAAATAGAACTTATATGCATATTGAAATACGCTCAATGGTAACTCATTATTTTCTGAGCATATTATCAAAGTCTCAAAAATTAAGAACAAGTCAGATATATTAACATTATTTTAATAGAAAAGTATAATTAAACGCATTTGTGGAAAATAGTTTTTTGATTCAATAAAGCTTTAAAAGCATTCTAATTTGTCTTCCTTAATTATACAACTGTTACGTTGTAATAACATGCAAGTGTTGAACATTACATAATATTTTCGCGTTTTTTCTTAAATATTGCATATTAGTACATGCATTTCATGTACAATTCATATAGGCGTTTGTATACACAAGGTCATCTACTTTTTTCAATAAAATAATTAACTAGATACATTAACTAGACCTTGGTCGTTGTGCATCTAATTCTTGTTCATCATCCGCTCTCTGAGGTTCAAGCTCATTATTTTCAATTCTCAATAATATATCATTTTCTGTTACATGTTTGGAAGTTGTACGTATATGAGAATTGAGTAAAGACTGTGTTGAGTCGCTTAAAGCACATGCTTCTAATACATATTTATTAAAAATGTCACTTTTATCAGCATAAACATGATGTCCTGCTCCTGTTATAACTTGGACATTAACGTACGATGACAAACGGGATTGCTTGATAGCTTCACCTGCAGAATTATCTACCCAGGAACGGCTACCATATAATAACGTTATTGGAATATCCGGATTTAATTTGTCCATTCGTTTGACAATAGGATTCTTTGCCCAACCAAAGCCTTGCATCATAGCATGAAAAGCACTTTCACCACTAGTAAACACAATTATTATTTTCAAATTGCCATTTAAGAATTGTTATGGAAGTTTTTGTGGATATTTATGGAAAACTTACGATGGAGTTTGTGCATTACACTGATGTATATACTGTGAAATTATGCCTGTATCTTCTTTTAGTAATGGGGAGAATTTTTTAACTATATCGGGCCTTGTTTTTTCAATAAGCCATTGTCCTGAAATACAGCAAATAGTTAGCTTCAAATTATCATAATTCACGATCAAGAGATACTAACCAAATGGACCTGCTACTCTTACTGCCCATAGTGGATTTAAAGGTTGTACTATAAAGGCTATGGCCTTAACCCAAAAAGGAACATTTGCTTTGGTTGCTATTTCAGATGGTCTTTCTGGAAATCCCCAAGGATCCGCAAGAATTAAGTGTTTCACTCTTTCTGGATATTGCATGGTATAGGAAGCAGCAAGAAAACCACCCATCGAATGTCCTAATAATACGAATTTTTCTAATTGCATTTCTCTTCTCCATTCTTCGACGGAGCGAACTAACTGTTCTTCGGCTTCTTTCGCTTCTGAACTAAAAACAGGTCGACTACTTCTTCCAAAACCTGTCAAAATGAAAGAACTTTCTTTGTTGCTAAATGACTATAACTTGATAACATTATGACAAGAATAATGTTCGAAGTTCAATGTCTTAATCATGCATGAATCATACAAATAATATTGAGAATGACACCATGTATAATTAATATATGTTGAAATATTATTTACCTAAAAGATCTATGGCATAAACTGGTCTCTGCGATGCCAGAGCATCAAAATTTAAACACCAAAGAGCTACACCTGCACCCAAACCATGTAGAAGAACAATAGGAGTTCTTGGTGACTCTTCGTTTAAAGAGATAGTCCATATCTTATCCGCTGTGCCTACTACGGGACCAATATCTACATACCACCCTCGATATGCTGTTTTCAAACCTGTCAAAAGCAATATACTTAATATAATCAATTGGTTTCTCTAATTATAAATTATATTTTATTTTACTTACAAGAAAGTATTTTTTTTTCTGCCGCACGCAACATAGTTGAAGATGATCCTGACCAACTAAACCATCCCCAAAACCAACTAATGGAAGAAATAAAATCATTTTCATAAAATTCAACTTATATAATTGGTTGGCACAAGACAGATTTTTTGGGTATATAAATCAGTTACTACAATATCTATACAGTGAACATTCAACATATAAACTAAAATTAGCTTCCAAGTCTATCAAATAAATCCTACAGTATCCTTAAAAAATTATTTACTGTTTGTTATTGTAGACTAATTATAGCCATTTGAAATAATAACAAAAATAAAACTTAAATGGTACAGGTGTATCATGATTAGATACATAATTTGTCTCACCTCTAATTAAAATTTTCAAACTATGAACAAGAATGATTTCCTATAGTAACCTTTTAATACGTCCAAACAAATTGATCGAGATCATCTTTCAGCGACGATCGTATTCTCAATGTACCTAACATTTTATAGGATTTTAATCGTTTTTGCTTTGTACATCTATCATTCAAAATAATTGTCATGTTTAATCTATATTTTTATTGTCGAACGCACTTTAATTTGAAAAACGGAATCGTGACACAGTGCGTATCGACAGATGACGTAACGTAAAATTTATTGCGCGACTATGTGCAAGCATGCGTTCGTTTATAGCCAGAGTACTAGTAAACAAGATGAAAACATAAAATGTAAAAAATTTCATATCCAAAGAGATGGCATGGCTTTGACAGATCATAGGAAATACAACAAGACAGCACTACCCTTTTCGCTCACCTTTTAGACTTGACAACTTCATGATCTGCCATGAGGTTGTTGGCTGTGCGTTGATTGTTCGTCTCTATCCTCGTCGACGATTAGTTCATCGACAAATGTGTGGAAAAACAATAACGCGGACTTGTGTATTCTCGTGTCTATTATCTAGTAGCCGAGTACACCACACGGTCGTACATACGTCGTCTGCTGAAAAACAAGTGAGTGGGAGAATCAGCTGATCACTCATTGGAAGATGATTTTTGGAGCACTAGTGTGGAGCACGTTGCAACGAAAAGAAATTACATTTTTCTCTTTACATTTATTTATTTAATAAAAAGAAAATAGGCAAACGCTTCGATTTACAATCGTTGTGTCGTTTGCACCATCTTTGTACCACGAGACATTTAAGAGTAGAGCTTTAATACTTTCGAGAAGGAACATAACCTTGACGATACTAGAGGAATAAAAACATAAAAAACACTTTTACCGCTATGAGTATGAATAGTTTTCGTTGATTTTGTTCTCTATTACAATTGTCTTTTGGAAGAGAGTATTAGTAATTTGTATAAGACGAAATCCCCTATGATTTTTTATAATATTCAAAACGTCATTACGAATGTTTGCCTTCACCATGGCATACATACTCACGTATTTCCAAGGTTTAGTATACCGCTACTTTTCTAGGTCTTATGTATCTTTGTCGTCGTTCCAGTACATTAACAATCTTACTTCTTTACGAATTTACTTGACTCGTTAATTTCTATATGTAGAAAAGCATGAAACGATCGTGGACGATTGACAATGAATGAATCAAAACTTATTTATTTTAAAAAGACTTGCAAATACGAATGACTGTACGAACAGGTGTTAATTCCGATAAAAATATTATCAACTGATTCGAGAATGATATTATTGTCTGATTGGAATTATCGTGTCCGTGTGGTAACGAGATGTACATACGAGCTAAACTATGATAACGACATTGCTTTTTATCATTGATGAAAAAGTCCAAGTTCAAAGGTCACTCTTTTACACAATCAACCGTGAAAAGGAAACACAAGGAATTTAGTAGAATGTACGGTTTTATCGCAATTGCATCATAGATCATCCCTTGATTTAATTTGAAAAAATCTTGATTCATCAACGCGCCTGCGTCATGCTTTAGCGAACTTTGCCGAATACGTACGAGATTAAACGAGTATGACTCCGAAAAAATGTTATTATTGTATAATATTAACGCTCTTGTGTCTTATATAGTTATTGTTTTATTTGTTTATTTATAAAAATCACTATTTATTTATTACACATTAATATACGTACTGAGTTATTCCTAAAGCGTATTGTTTATTCCTGATTTTATTCTCGACGCGTTTCTGTTGTAATTCATATTTTTAATTATAAACGACTGCTTTACATTAATGATATACATGTATACGGAATTTACGATTAAATGTACATACGCATGTACGGCAGAAGGGGAAGGGCTTACCCATACTGCGATATCCAACTAATTTGAGCTCTGGCTGTATACTTTTTGCTCTTGCACGACGCGAGCTATTCGTTTCAATCACCACATCCTCATTGTAGACTTGTACGATTCTCATTATTTCGTTCAATCGTTTCGCGACTCCAAAGATACATCGGTATTACAAAATCTGGCAGGATAGGTCATAATATGGTATAGATATAATAGGTGTATAATATAAACCATGATAGGTATATAATATATTTATATGTAAACATACATATTACTAATTTCATATAGAATAAATAAAAACAAAGTTACATTAGAACTTTTTAATCGAGTCGAAAAGACACTGTTCTATATAAAAAAGATTTAGAATTAATATACTAAGAAAATGTTTTTTAAAAGAAAAGAATTGCGAACATTTTGAAAACAAAGTTTCTTTATTCATAAAGTACGGAATAAACTAAATATAAGAGATGTCTGCACACTATACATCGCTTAGAATTATAACGTATACATTGGATAAGGATACTCACAAATCGGTATCAAAGTCTCAAAATCGGTATCAATTCTGTCTAAGGCTATATTTCTGAATCATAAAATATTTATGGTGGGTCGTTGTACGCATGCTCAATGAACAGAATATTCTATCGACAAAACAACGATCGAAGCATGCTCGACATGTTACACGATCCTTGCTTAGTTAATTGATTTATCTATAATCGACATATAAATTAATTTGAAGAATTCTCGGAGTTTCTCATAAAAAGAAATTCAATCTACCGATTTATATTACTGTTATAGCATACTCCATACATAATTAAGCCCGTTTCCACAATAATTAAGATAAAAGCAATAACGCGTGAGAGACTATAGAAAAAAAGTAAATGCAGCCACGAGCCTTTGTGTAAGGATCGGATAAGATAATCAACGATTATCACGAGCATACCATCGGCAATGGCTAATTATCAATCGACTGTGGACTACTTTCCCGTGGTTCTCACTTCAATTTCTTTTGTGACGCGCGCGCGCATTATCGTTTGCGGTGAACGTGATCGGTGACGACGTGGTACGAAAAGCCAATCAGCGAGTTCGAAGAGGCGTCGGCTATAACGCGATTGGTCGCTCATCTGCGTTCATCGTTCCGAGGAAGAATTTCGATAGGGCTAGCAGGAGCGTTCGTCATGATTGGTCGAATGGTTGCTAAGCAACAGGAACGTGCGCGTCACCGGGCGGCCAAGCAGGACAGCCGGCCGGCCGGCCGGCTTACCCGATAGCCGAACTCGCACGAAGCGTTTCCTTCGCGGTAGCGCAAACCGGCGCAGAACGTCGTTGGCTCTCGTTGAGTGCGAACGCGCGCTTGTTAATTGGTGCGTAATATAGGTCTTTTTTTTTAATACACCTAGAGCACCGTCACGACAATAGTAGTACTCTTTCGCGTAAATTTATCTAAATCTATCTTCCTCTCTGTCTCTATATCTTGCAAAGAATTTCAAGAATATCGCGCTTCTTTCGAGAAAAGAAAAGAAGAAAAGGAAAGACAGATCTAACGGAAAAGGAAGGAAAGGAAGAATAAGAAAGAAGAAACATTAGAGTCTTCTTTCTCTCAGTAGGGTAGTCAATTTGAAGAAGAAAGACTAACGAAAAGAAAAAATGGCAGAGGACAAGAACGAGACAAGCCCGAACGCCGAGGGTGAAAAGCCACCGCAGGAAACGGCCCCGCCGGCGAAGCAGGAAAAGGACGAGCCTAAGGAAACGAAGGAAGAAGAGAAAAAGATTGAGGAGAATGGCGAGGGTGAAAAAGCGAGAGAGAACGGTGAAGAAAAACCGACGCCCGAACCGAAGGATATGCGAGCCATCGTGCTCAACGGTTTCGGCGGACTGAAAAGTGTAAAAGCTCTGAGAAAGCCCGAGCCCACCCTCGGCGAGGGGGAAGTTCTAATACGCATCAAGGCGTGGTAAGTACATTTTTTCTCTTTTCTTCTTTTCTAATCGCATATTTTCTTACTCCTTTTCACAACATTCAAAAGAAAGAAAGATCGATCGATCTCGGGGCACGAACCTTTGTTCGTGCGTCTCGATAAGAGAAGGATTACGTGTTTCAAAAACCATCAAACGGAGTAAAGTCGCTGAAGGACATCGGTATGATATATCTGCGCATTTCGGAGCACGCTGGATGTTTTTTCAAATGCTGATCCTTCAATTTCTGAAAAGTTCGATCCAAATTTTTTTATTCATACCTGACAACGATCGGTCATGTTACTTCGGATAGGAACATGAGAGTTACGAATTGTCGATTTTCGTCAAAGTCGACAGAAGAATTGATCAAAAATGTTTAATAGAAAAAATTATCGAAGTAATCGAACGCGTTTGTAGCGAACGCCGGCTCGAGGTTTCTTTGACCTTGGCCATGGAGCCGGCTTCTATCTCTCAAAAGCTTATACGCTCTCGGGAGCGTGGCACACCCACTCTCTCTCTCTCTCTCTCTCTCTCTCTCTCTCTCTCTCTCCCTCCCTCCCTCTCTCTCTCTCTCCTTTGCCTCTGTTTCTCCCATACATACATACGTATATACATCGATGGTGGTGTACGCGCTGCCGGGGAGATCGTCAACGGCGTATTCAAAGGCGTGCGAGAGAGGACCTTTTCACGCGTGAGTCACGTTTCATAAAGGCGATTGGCATTGATGAGAAAATAGCCCCTCTATAGAAAGACATAATGCCGTTGCTGCCGATGCTGGCTCGAATAAATTCGTGTGTATGGCTGTGCCCCTCCGGACACGACACGCCAAGCCAGACCAGGCCACGCCACGCCGGATCACGCCACGCCACCGACAAGCGTCTTTCAACAATTCTAAATGTACGGACGTAACTTCTTCGAATGAAAGAAAATGTGAACTTTCCCTGACGATGATACGACCAACTTTCTACTCTTTTGCCATTTTTCGTCCTACTACTTATCTTCCTGGCTAATTATTCTCATGTCGTTACATTTTTATCAAATTTCCGTTCACTTCGTAGCCAACCACTCCACTAATTACATTTTACGACTATAATCTCAGTGGTCCTACGTTGAGCAGGAATCTTCGAAAAGAGGGATGACTTATTTTTATATTCTCGACCGTCGTCGCCACTTTTCCCTTTCGTTTTTTTCTTTCTTTCTCAAATAAACTTGGCTAACAGACGATTGAAAGGAAACGAGAGCGGGGAAAGAGAGAAAACGTTATGAAAAGTAAAGTGAAAATCCTAACGAGTTCCCTCTAGTAGGTACTGAATCAAATGGAGCAAGACTTATGATTCTGAATTATATCCGTTCAGTTATTAATGCGATAAGCCAAAAGCATAATATGGTCTTTCATGTAGAGCAGATATATTTTCAGAGACGTTTCAATATGTATAGATTTTTCGAGAACATCACTAGAAGTAAGATAAAGAATTTTAATTGTTTTAATTTGAACGTAGAATAAATTTCACGTACTGATTCGTTAACGTTACGAATGGTATCAAAAAGTGAATTTATTGTACTCGATCTTAAGAGAAAAGATTTACACTGTATCTTTTCCTTTAGAAAAACAATTATGTGGCCACTATTTTTTAAGAAGGTCAGGCAAATTTTAGGACATTCTGTGAGTGACAAGGCGTATGTATGTGTGAATTGTGCGCTCGTGCACCGATAGATCTATGGGATGTTACGTATTGATCGAACCACACCCGTGCTTCCTGCACCCCCCTCGCACGCACGCGGATATTCACGCACACGCGTGCGCAAGAGAAATTCAACGAAACGCCATGACAGTTTCACAAGAAAGAGACAAACACGAAAACCCGCATTCGATTTTCGTCTCTGCGTTGTCTATGCCCTTTCTCCCTCTCTTTCCCTATTATCTATTGATTTGGCATTGGAACAACGATACAATAAAAAAAATATTCGTTTGAGTCACTGACAATTAAAGCTTTGCTTTTGATAATTTCGCAATCGTCCTTGATTCGTCCCTATATATTATTTTGTTTAAGTTGGAAATGTCACGGATTAAACCGATGAAATACTTGAAAGGATTCATATGTGCGTCAATATATACATGTATCTAAATAACATTAGGATGGAAAACACGATCACAATATATTTATTGCGACGACTGTTCATCACGGGGGTAAACGATGAGGTCAAGCAATTTTTCCGTTAAATCCCCTTCGTCTTCGATTTATCGCGAGTAGTATCCGACGATAATACACGCCACACCCAGTACGGTATAGACCCAACAAGAAGGGGGTGACAAATGTATTTCTATATTATTATATTATATTCAGGTACTTCAAATGGTATGAAGTCGTACGCAAACGTATGGAGGACATCCCATTTTAATAAATTCACCGTATTTTTTTTTTATGGTATTAATAATTTCTATACTATACTCCAGATATGTTTCTAGATGTCCATATCTGTGTTTGTAATTTTGCGATACTCCATTTCTGCAAGCACGATGAGTCAATTGTGCATCCATACGAGGTTATCGTGCAGGTTACGGAACGTTTTCTTATTTTTTCTGTCGTTTCGTTGTTTTCTTCCTCTTTTTTCTTGCTAATAATACGTTGATATCGATACTCACGTATCGTACGTATGTACGTACGTACGATATCGCGAAATGACTCAGATCTTATCGATTATATTATCTCGTATAAAATGATGAATCAGAAAGGAAGAAGAATTTTGTTTTGTATGCTCTCATATTTATTCGTAAATTCTTATCGGTTCTTCTGTGGAATGAATCATTAACTAATGGCAGGTGAAATAATGGTTAATTCGAATGATACATACGTTTCAGATGAAATGCTGGATAAATTAAAGAAGAAATCGTTCCAAATGGCAATAGTTACTGACTCACCCTGTATATTTTTCCTCTCGTGGCTTCCACTCTCGGAAGTTAGAAACAAACTACGCTCGCGACATATGAGTCAGAAAAAGAGCATCACGCATTCGACCATGCAGCTGCTGTCTTATAGTTTCGATTCTTTGTTTTCTGCATAACGGCGTCGCGTCGTCGCCATTCGCAAGTATTCCATTATTTCGAAATGAAAATTTTCAACTTTTGCCAATAACAGCAACTATAATTATGGATTCGTTGTAAACGCTTTTTAAAGAAGTCATTTCTACACACCCAACCATAAAAAAACGGAGATCGCTTCTAGAGCGATAAAAAGTAACAAAGAGCTATGCCATATCGGTTTTCTCTCTCACAGTCTTTGTTTTCTCTCTCCTTCTTTCTCTCTTGAATCGTTTGAAAACAATTGATAACTCTAGGAGATGCAGACGACGGGGTCATCTATCGCGCGTCCGCGAATTATTATTGCCCGCGTTATGTATTTACCGAGGCCACGTTATATATACATATGAAATTATTTACGTTAGCAGCTGACACACGAAGAAAGATTTGCATAAGTTTCTCAACGATTTTTGCGTCGATGTCCTCTTTGTTCTCGCAATCTTCGTAGCCCTTTGACGTTCTTCTGGAAATTTGCTGTTTTGGAACTTTTTCAATCATTTTCTCTTTTTATTTTAACACTATTGTACATGTTTTATTTAAATCCGCGTAAATACTAGTTTTTTTTTTTTTTTTTTCTTTCTTTTTTTTTAAATATTGATATATCCGATCAGCAGCTGTTTGCAAAAGGAAAGCTGCTTAGAAAATTGATATCTGCATATTCGAATACGTTAAGTGATTAATCCTCGTCATATCGCGACTGGCATTTTTCTTGACTAATCCATTCATTTTCATCAAGAACCTCTTACGTCTCCCATGTATTTTTGTTTTGATTACCCTTTGTACACCTGTGCGATCGTCGACATTGCTGCTAGACGACGAATCGTGTAATATTTGTATCACTTCCTTTGTGTTTTGTCTTTTTTTTTTTTTTACCTAGAAAGTTTTCAGATATAATTGACAGTATTTGAAGAAGCATGCAATAAAAATAAAGAGTAAAAACATGTTCAAACGGCAAGCGTTGGTCAGTATTTAACGAAGTTCTCGCATTAAATGGACGTCTGTCGTGCGCAGTGACATTTGCATTATGCGGTCGCTACATTTATATGACATATCCCGGAGATGAATGCGGCTGTATTATAGGCCTTATCAAATATCCTCACTCGGTTGGACGACGCCACGTTCACTCTTTAGAAATATTCAATATTTTTCGATATTTTGAAAGCGAGACGCGATTATAATATCGGACCAAGAATGTCAATGATTAACAATGGTGAAGTCGACCTTCCGCTGAATCGTTTTGCTCGCACGTACACACGATAACGATAAAATGAAGAAGCAGAACGATCGAACTTGGTCGTTCTTCGACGAAATTGTAATTTTCGGACAGATTTCAGACGCCATGACGATCGTGAGTAAATGAATTTTTCAACGATAATCCTACCGGGATCGCATTTAATGGCGGGTACACTCACGCGCGCACACATTTTTGCTCGGAGCGTAATTGTCGGTCTCTCGTCGAGTCACGCGAGATTCGCACGTTTGATTTCGCTTTATGACTTCGCCGGCGCCCGAGTGTCTTCTTCGTTGATCGATCGATAGAAATAAGATGGTCTCGTCTTTCTATACACACGTGGACGAGATAATGTTCGATAAGTTTTTAAATAAAATTGACATAACATTCTGTACTTTTCGAAGACAAAACTTCGGAAAAATCGATCGATAGAAATCGTCGTGATCTAAAATTAGTAAAACTCGTGGAAATAATTTTCTCGTTCGTCTCGTTCGAGGGATAAACATCGACAGGAGCGATATGTAACTATGACCCTGGGGTGCGGTGCATGCGTCATCGTCAACGTCGTCATTGTCCTCGTCGATTATATTCTTTCTCTTCGATCGTACCCTACCAAGAACGAAGAAAATTATTCCCTTCGATTCACCACGCGATATATTATACTTTTACTTTCACGAATCTTCTGGTAATTCGTTTTTTCTATCATACGACATCGTTGTCAAAATTTGAATTTCGCGCCACTCTTAGGCGCTCACGTCCGATATATTTGATTATAATAATATTTTATACACATATTATTATAGTTTTGTTTAGAAACACCTTTCGAGATGTGTATTTATATTTAAGCATATCAGTTGTGAAATGAGCTTCGAAAAAATGGTGTCGCGTAAGCAATTTTTAAACAACGCGCGCTTATCTCTTCACGAACGATAATGGCAATTGGGTCGATGCGTTGGACGGAATTTCATTATGCTAAATCGGAAGAGCCGCCGTCTTCGTATTATCTTATTAGGCTAAGGAATGCTTCCGTTCTTTTGTAACCAAGCACGTCTCTCCCAAGTACGAATTACGAAGCGATCGTCTTTTTCAAAGAGAAATCTCATGACTTAACACAGGTTTTCGAAATGGTTAAAAATTAGAGTGCGTAAAATGTTATAAAACATAAGCAATTTTATATCCTGAGTGCGATATTCGTGCAAATGCACAGCCCTATCAAACAGATAAACTTCTATAACCGCCACTTCCTCCATGATGCACATATCGGTAAAACTCATGAACGCAAGGACTTTTACGCTTATCATTTCGTCATTTTTTTCTATTTAGTTCACATTCTCACGATCGATTGACTATCAATGGTCGATTCCCTATGGAAAAATTGCAATTCACTTTATCGTACATATATTCGTACGTAAAACTTATAACGTAAATCCAAAAAGAAGCCGTAGTTTTATTTCGAGTTGATAGCAAGCAATACGAAGCTGTGGTCAGAAACTTCGTATTATTTACTAATTTCCCTAGCAATTCGTATCCTTCTGTAAGCATAGTCGACGTTCGATAGTCGCAAGCGTCGCAGGGAGCGACCGTCAAAGTTGCGTGAGACGCCAGGCATCGGTCTAGGCGTCCTGGCGCCTTCACTATACCCTCCCTTCTTTATAGAAACCACATAGCGTGGTGGTTTCACGTGGTGAAACGAGGGTACCCCTTCTACTAGTAATACTACTACCACTACGACTACTACCGCTATGAACGGTACCACGTTTCTGCGACACAATCAGCAGTCCCAAGCGCTTTCTATTTCTTATATACGCTCGCTGATATGTGTATGTGCGTGTATAAAATATTGCATATATAAATATGTTAGATATTTTTAGTATATGACTAATACATACACATACACTTATATATATATATATATGCAATAATTATTGATACAAAAGAGCAAATATAGTGACTCTATCAAATACCAAAATGTTCTTTATTCCAATCTCAAAATTGTTTTGTACTTCCTTACAGCGGTCTCAATTTCCAAGATTTAATGGCAAGGCAAGGGGCGATCGATTCACCCCCGAAGACACCCTTCATCATGGGATCGGAGTGTGCCGGAGATATCGAACAGGTTGGCGAGGGTGTTGAAAATTTTAAAGTGAGTACGCCGAATGGTTTATCGTGAATAAGGTTACCTAATCCTAAAATAAAATTTGAATTATTTTCTATTGTTTTTATCTACAGGTAGGTGATAGAGTCGTCGCTTTACCCGATCACAAAGCCTGGGCCGAACTAGTATCGGTACCAGCGACGTCTGTCTTTGCGTTGCCACCTGGCATGAGTTATTTGGATGCTGCTGCAATTACAATGAATTACACCGTAGCGTACATCTTGCTCTTCGAACTGGCCAATCTCACGCCTGGAAAATCCCTTTTGTTACACAGTGCTGGCGGTGGTGTTGTAAGTGTCAAATTATTGTTATCATTAATTCAGTTCATTTTTCTCGACAGTAAACTCATTTTTAAAGCTATCGGAATATTTAAAACGTTCGTAGCAATTTAGATGTTATCAGAGTAATATTTTAAAAGAGATTAATAATATTCAAATGTTGTCTTGAATTTGAATGAAAATTGCTATGCGGTTTCCTAGTCTGATAACATTGGAAAAAAACTAAATCTAATCCTCGCAATCCCGATAGTTTTTTTCACTCGCTCTCTCTCTCTCTCTCTCTCTCTTCGGTTCTCCTAACTCTAGTAGACGTTAGGGAAGGAGAGGAGAATAGAAACGTCGGGATCAATACGACTCAACAGGTTATACCCGAGGGCAAGTACGTCGGGCTCGTAGTAGTCGCGTACCGCTAGAAGTCGAGAAGATGAAATCTATGGGGGATGCTGCTCGAGATCGTTGGGGGTGTGAGGGTTGCCAGGCAACCCTTCGCTCTCTCATCGACCACTGCCGGGGGCCGCGCCCGTCTGAGACCGCACTACCACTATCGTACCACGTGCTTCCTACTCTTAAGCCTCCTTCACATCGTTTTACCATCCACGTGCACGACGACGCATCCTCTTTTCTCCACTATCCAACAATACGCGAGAAACATTGACAAGTTTTATGTCATTTTCTGACGAAGCAACTCGCCCATTTTATTTTACGTTTGTGAAGATACACATTGGACGTTTGAACACTTTTATTTAATTTTTGGTAAATGAAAATTGATACATTAGGTTTCCGTAATAAGGCCGTAGCCTTTTAGAAGAAATTTACTCTGTCCAGGATTTTTTAAGTACTTCTCGGTAAATTGATATATCCTTCTTTTAATGAGAGCTTCTACGAGGTTGACCAGCGACCCGCAATTGAGAGCAGGCTACTTAAAATTCTGGGTTGTGGGTTCTCTCTTCCCTCGTTTTTTTTTTCTTTTTTTCTTTTTCGTTCTTCCTCGAGTCCCCCAGTCTCGACTTGGCTCGCATCGGTTGTCGGGTATCGAATTCTCGAGAAGGGCCGAGGGAGGAACGGAAAGCGACGAGCTCAATTCTTGGAAATAATGAATGCTTCTTCTGTTGAGAAAATCTGAGCCAGCTTTAGTAAATATTTTTGCTGTTGTACTTTTACCGATTTACCGACCGTGTAAAACAGTACACGCCTTTCATTTACAAATTATTTCCTGTCCAATCGATCGCGTTTCCTACTATCGTTGCTTGATCATTCGTGAATGTGAAACAGTCACGATTGCGATGGAATACTTCGGCGGAAAAAATGTATCTTGCAGGTATAGAGCAATCTATAAATAAATATTTACGTTTCAGGGTCAAGCCGTGGTGCAGCTCGCTAAAACCGTAAAGGACGTCACCATTTTTGGTGTCTGTAGTAAATCTAAGCACGAGGCTCTGAAAACATCTGGCAGTATAGATCATTTGCTGGAAAGGGGCACAGACTACACTAACGAAGTTAGGAAGTAAGAAACCCATAGAAGACGAATCATTTCGAAAAAAATCTTCTAATGTTTATGATAATAATTTTTACGGGTTTTTTTCTTCGTTTTTTCAGAATTTCACCAGAAGGTGTAGACATCGTTTTGGATTGTTTATGTGGCGAGGAATGCAACAAAGGATACTCTCTCTTGAAGCCTATGGGCAAATACATTCTTTATGGTTCAAGCAACGTCGTCACTGGGGAAACTAAAAGCTTCTTTTCGGCTGCACGATCGGTTCGTAACGTTTCTTCTATTTTACTGTAAACAATTTTTTAGGCAGATCAAATTGAATTTGAATATTTTATTTGTTTTTGCAGTGGTGGCAAGTGGACAAGGTTTCTCCCATTAAATTGTTTGACGAGAACAAAACATTGTCTGGCTTAAATCTGCGTCATTTGATGTACCAACACGGTGGTCACGCGTTCGTTCGTCGTGCAGTCAATCAAGTATTCTCACTGTGGAGTGAGGGCAAAATAAAGCCATTAGTCGATTCGACATGGGCTTTGGAAGACGTGCCAGAGGCAATGCAGAAAATGCACGACCGAAAGAACATAGGAAAAATCGTGCTGGATCCGAGCTTAGAGCCAAAGCCAAAGCCAGCTACTCCGGCGAAAGGAAAAGCGAAAGACAAGAAAGCTACCAATCAAGAGGAGAAAAAAGCATCGAGTGTGGAATCAGAGGACGGTGAAAAGAAGAAAGAACCCGAATTGACAAATGGAACATCCGAGGATAAATCTGACAGTGGTGAGAGTAATTTTTTTCTTCTAAAAAATCAGGTTAATCGAACGGTCTGGGAAAGTTCGACTCGCATGATCGCATTCTTTTTCTTAATTTCAGACTCGAAGGAGAAAGAATCTAGCTGAATTGTCGGCATTAGCTAATCATATAAAAAAAAAGAAAATGAAAAAAAAAAAAAAACATTGTCATCTACGAGCAGCAAGAACTTTCACCGATATTACCAAGAAAACCCATATTGTTACTGTCTGACGAAACGGGAAAAATAGGTTCAATTCGACTTCTATATTACTTGCATGCAGTTGATACAATATAATGTAATCGGAGGTCATGATTCTCGAGCTCAAGACTTAGAAACAGAGAGTAAGTTTTTCGATTAAAGAAATCGGATTGAAAGTAGATGTAAGTTGTTAACGAGTCGTCGGACATTATCAATTTTCATTGTACTAGTTTAGGTAAGTAATCTTTTAACTTTACGTTCAAAAACATCATGTTATTTTTAATTTTTTTTACAAGAGGACTCCGTTTCATGTCCGCTCCATTGACATTGAAAGTTCGTAAAAAACTAATAACTGATACAGAAATATCAATAATCGCCTGAAGGAAAACAAAAAAGTAAAATAATGGGAACAACAAAAGTAGAAATATCATTTTCATGTGGTCCACTGGTAGTTTGCAGTTCATAGAAATATTATCATTATTTTTTAACACAGGGCGAACGATTTATTTCGTACAGCACAAAGTAGACATTAATTAATCGTAACCAAGGGGTCGCTGGACAGCCTGAAATCATTTCTGTGATTATTTTAGTATGTTCGTGTAATATATTATGCGTACTTACCAAAATACTCCAGGTAATAGTTTATAAAAAACGAAATTCATTAAGAACATAAATATTCTAATTTTATGTCTATGGGCTGTCTCGAAATGAAATAGTATAGTCAGCTTTGTATTTTATACCGTTACTATATTCCGATACGATTTTTATGTGAATTATGTATTGTATTTTAATTTAATGGGATACGTTAATTTATTCGGGTTCGTTAGAAGACCCAAATCAAGATATCTATCGGGGGGAAATAGTAATGTGGAGTTAAATTACGTTCATCTTCGCTACGTCACGCAAATTTTTTACTCCGATTTTATTATCGACCATGATATATATATATTCTCGTGAAAACACCTATTTATCTTTTATTACACCTTAAGGATTCTATACGACTATTTATTAATAAACAAAAGTGCACGCCTATCTAAATATTTCTAAAGGAAACTTTACATTTTGATAATGTCTCGAAATCTTTTGAAAATATATCCGCTGATGCAACTAAATATCAAATTGACTGCTACCGGAATATTAGAAAATAAAAAAAATAAATAAATAAATAAAAATATCACATACATCCTTTTCGAATAAATTATGTAACTTTTGCAACGATTTTTCAACGACCTATTTTTGATAATGATTTTAAACGCCTGCGTTTTTTAATGAAATACAGATCAATCGCGCTAATACTCCTAATGGATGCGAGAAGGCTTAGAATTGCCTTTCTCTATTGAATTCGTCAGAATATGTAGTTTTTGTACGAATACGAGTATTGTAACATCAATACCAATTTAGATTTACTATCCAGGATATTACTTGCTAGCTAGACATTTCTGAATCTATTTAATAAGATGGAGAAGAAATAAAAACGAGAACTGCTTTATAATATGCAATTACACGACAAAACGATACGATTTGTTATTTCATTTTATTTATGCGAATCTTATCCATTTCCATTAAATTTCTCATTACTCGGCGAACAATTAGGAAAGTATAGATTCTCTAGATATGTAATGAAAAATTTGATGCCCTTAAAAGCGCGCAGGAAAGGAAAAGAAAAAAAATGTGTACAGCGAATGTCCATGAGAGTTATGATTTTTGTCGATCTTTTAAAGCTTGAAGAGCTTTAAGACATAGCCAGCTTGCTTTTATTTAACGAAACGTACGGCCTTTAATGTTTACGTAAAGATACTTGCTATTGTGAGATCTATCGCGAATTAAAGAATCCTTGTAGCGATATTAAAGGAAAGAAAAAAGAAGATTAGGTTCGTCGAAAATTTTGTCGTACGAAATGTGTGACTCGATTAAAAAGGAACGTTTGATAGAAAAAGAAAAAGAAAAAAATGCATATCTTTCCGAAGCGTTCAGAACCATTTCATTCGATTTGGTTCCGCTGCAAGATTTGATACTAATCACTGTATACCGATAATTCTGTATTATACTAATCGCTATCGGAAAAAGACGAGTTTATATACCGAGGATATTGTTCCGACTCTCATCGCTAGAAATAGGGAAGCGTATTAATGACTAAAAAAAAATCTAGTATGAATACTGCCGTATCAAATCTCTTGGTCCAAAATTACATCATATATATATATATATATATATATTATATATGTGTGTATATATATATATATATAATATATATAATCAATTTACCATTACTCATGAGAGAAAGTGTGTATCGATTAGAGGGAAACTAGAGAACAAGTAAACAAGGAAGCAAGAAAAAAAGAGAACAAGCTAAGAAACCTTAAATATGGCTCCATATTTTGAGACGTCTTTTAAACAAACAAAAAAAGGTGAGAAGAGGAAGAGGAAGAAGAACACATTTACATCCCTTTTGACGTGATGACGCTACAACGTGTTACACGCTTATATTCATATGAGAAACAGAACGATGTAACATTATCACATAAACAAAAAAACATACGACGAATACACACATCACATTGTATATTTTACGTAAGGCTTTAAATGTTTAATCAAATAACTCTATTATATTATAATATATCTATATATTTGTATCGATGGTTTTCCCCGCCCTATTTGATTTTAGAGTTTAGGCCTATGTCACAAGAGAAACGTCAAAATAAAAGTATTTAGTGGCGCACTGAGGAACCCCAAACGAAACTAATCTCGAGTGATATATAGAATGATAAATTGTAATTGTAATTACGATATGAATTAGGACGGAAATTACAAATTTCGCGCGCTAGGATCCTCAGAACGAGTTAAGCAAATCAACGATTTGTTGAGAGCTTCGGAAGCTCGATCGTAGATGTCGCTTATAATACCCATTGAAAACATTCGCGCGAATTATGAACGAGATCTATTCTCTTCGACTTGCACTCGATTGCTCTTTACAAACCGAAGAACGAATTACTTTCCCATTTTCCATTTCTTTTTTAAATTCTTCGGATTGTAATCGAATGCAAGTTAACTATTGACATAAGGAGTAGTACGGAAAAGCGTTAATACAACTTGGAAAAACTTTTAAATCCTCGCTTAAGCCTCGTTTCATAATTTTATAATTTCGTTTGTCAAGATCTTATTTATACATATAAACATACATATATCGCAGTTATAAACTTCTTTATCGAGCACAGTCCTTCTAAGAGGATTCATACGAAGAACATAGAAAAGATCTATCTTCTAGTAATGATTTGTCTTATAAACTGCTCAATATGAAGAAGGGGTTCATCAGAGATAGGTCCTGTGTTATTTAAAAATATTTCGTTGGATGGGGCGCGACACGTTATATTTTACCTCTAAAGAGAAAATGAAAGATAACAACATCGAGAAGAGTAGGACCTACGATTTCGCAAACGTGATACATTATCATTATGTGTAAAATTGTAAAATTCGTCACGAGAGTACGGGCAGGATGAACGTGCTTTCTTTTCTCTGAGCGATTTTTATCCACCTCATTATTTGTGGACGGCGATTCTTCAAACGATAGAGACGCACTCTGCAAGAGAAACGCGTTTTTTGCCCGTTCTTCGCTAGCTTGACATATAGATTGTATTTTTGGCTTATTATTGTAAGACTGACTATGTTGCTATATTAAAGATTGCTTCAAAAATATCTGTGACTATTTTTCATAGAGTTTATCCCCTCGTCTCTATTCATCCAAAGTAGTAATCTTCAAAAATTAAAACAATTGTGATGTGTAAGATGGGTGAAATAAAAAAAAAGGAAAAGAAATAATATACTCAAACCTGTTTTTGTGCGGGGCATAGGGACCGCATAAAAGAAAACGCACCAAAAAAAAATATTACGAAACTTCATAAGTAGCTAACACGACTATTGTTCATAATACATTTTTGCAAAAATTACAAAAATTTCTACCGCATAAAAAAAATCGCACAAAAACAGGTTTACGTGTAGTAGCAAGTCATCAATGAAAACATACGTACTGCTTTCGAATTCGGTTCAATTTATTTTATATAAATATTATAAAACATAAAAATATTTTCAACGTATATAAAACATTGCTTTATCTTTTTTTTTTTTTGTTAAGTCTATGTATTATGGAAATCATACATATAATTCAAGACAGTTCCCCTTCTTGTATTAAGATTTACATTATCTTTGTACCTGTGATTACGATTACATATATATATATATATATATATATATATAAAGAACTTGTCCTGTTGAACACGTGTATATAGCACAAGATATTAAAAATATAAATTATTTTATAACAGACTTTTGCATGGACGGCATCTGACAGATCATGCAGATCTAAAGAATCTACTTTAAAGATTTGCAATGCTATTATTAACTTTATACGATATTACGGCCTACAAATTATAGTTATGATATGCATAAATAAATATCTTTGTATGCATACAAATAATTGATTAAGATGCCTTAATATCGTATAGTCGTAAAGCATTGCGACTTATAAACTATTTTATATAAAACTTACAAAGGGCTATAATATAATAACATCATAATACTTAAAATCTAAACCTAGCTATATGGACGACGTTATTAAAATATATTTCTCATGTTTATCTAAAACAATTAAATTTGTTCATGCGCATGTGTTCTTTGGATTTAACGCATACACATATAACAGGACGGTATCGTTTTCTTTTTTTTTTTTCGAGCAATCATGTATGCTCCAATATAATATATACAGATTATTAAGAAACAGTGCTCTCCTACGTGAGTTAAAACTACACATATAAGAACACGTGAAAAAAGTTAATGTTAAACAATATGACGAAGGCATATACATAATTAAATAAATGATTAAAAAATTGTATAAATGAGAAAATTCCATTATTTGAGATTCTAGATTTTTGTCACGTTAACGAATTAGACAATTTGAAATTAATTCAAGAAAGGAAATAATACTTGTTGTTATTAAAATAGCTTGTTAATTTTGTATCAGGGAATGATAAACGGAATGTCAAACGGAAAACTATCCTATGTTGAATTCTTGTGATTGATAATACCGCATAGTAATGAAAACAGATGTAATTAGAATCAGATTAATTGGAGACATTAAAATTGTAGCTGCATTGTAGATTGGACAATATGGACATTGCGAACTGCCGCACACTTCGCAAATATTTAGAGTATAAGTTGGTAAGGCATCAAATATGGATTCATTGAATCGTTCTGTAATTATTTTTTTAAAGAAAAGTTACGATTAGCATGAAAAACAATCAATAATCCTTAAAATATATGGACAATAAAAATATAATTGTAAACATACCTGGTGCGTAGTAATCATATACTTTGATGGATAGATATTGCGACATGTTTGCTACTGGGTGCCATCTTTCTAATGTGAAATTAACACAAGTTTCTTCCTGATCTAAATAGTCGAAATAAAATAAGACTTTCCTTTCTTGGAATCGTGCTCTTTTTAAATTCCTTACTTGTCTTGATAATACATATTTATCAAGATTTTGTTGCTGAATCATGTAACCAGTTGGAACAGCTACATCTAAGACAGCCATTCCAGAGCGGGATGATTCGTTAACGTTTGTCCACCTATATGAAAATAGCACATTTATACAATGATCCAGTCATATAAAAATGTATATTACTAACTTTAAAATATGGAAGGTTTACTTTTAACTTACCTCTGACAGCTGATGTACGAAATATGCGATTGATTTCTACCGTGGAAATCAGCTTTAGTAATTAAATCAAATGCCCGCACAGGTGGTTGTGTCTGGAATTTTTGTATATCTACATTGTACTGTACTGTCATTTGTAAAATTGCATATCCTGCACCCTTTGCTTGCACTGTTACTGTTCCCCATGCTTGGGGTATCTGTTAAAAAAAGTATTTATTAAATTCAGAATAACTAAAATGACTAGCTAAAATGTACATACCTCAATAGTTTGAAGTCTTGCAATATTTTTGTTATTTATAGTTATCATTTTTGGCTGTTCAGACAAAGCTGTAGCTTCTATTGTCACATTTAATGAACTAACATCTCTTATTCTTTGTCTAACAGTATAATCCATTAAAGCCTTCATGGCCCACACAGTGTCCTGAGTGGAAGCCCATCCTCCATCTGTCAATCTTTGTGCATTTAGCCACTTTACAATTGGTTCTATCATTACTTCTTGTCTTGCAACATACACAAGAAGGGCATACGCCGTAGTTTCTATATTTTCAGCATCGTACTTGTAAGGCAAACGTGGTAATAGGAATGGTCTCTGATTTTCTACTTTTTGTGGTGGGGGTGGAACAGCTTCTCTGCCCCAATACGTTAAACCACCTTCTCTCCGTGCGTGTCTTGTCAAAATAGTAAATGCTTGCCCTGCATTAGAAGATTTTGCCATTAACAATGCATATGATACGATAGCAACCTCATAAGGTTTGCCATTCACTTCTAAGAGTTTCATATTTCTCTCTAACCATTTAACGGCTTTTGCAGCAGCTAAAGCAACCTGAGATCCAAGACCACCTGTTAAGTCTTTCACAGTTTCTAATGTAATAAGCACGTGAGCAGTAAGGCTAATATTCCTGAATCTTATTATATCGTCAGGATAATTAAGAGTACTATTCATTTTTCGATCTGGTAACCATGTCACTTCATAAAAGGATCCTTCTGAAGTTTGATGCTTTAATAACCAAGAAACTGCTTGTGTAATTACATAGGGATCTATATAAAGATAATTTTCCCATTCATAAAAGCTTGCTTCTTGAAAAATGCGTGCACAATAAGCAGTAAGCCAAACACTAGGTGCAGATTGGTTCCAATCACTACGGAATAGAGTAAAAGATCCATCAGGAGTCATAAATGAAAGTTGGCGCTGATATCCAATATTCATATGGTAAAAACTTTCTTTCTCTTGTGTTCTATTGCGTTGATTAATCAGACGCATAAACAATGTTGTGTACATATTTGCAGCAAAGCTAAACATATTCTGTTCTCCACTATCCATTGGAAGATTCATAAGACTGCTAGCATTAACAGGCATCGTTGGAAATATAGGACCAACAACATCACCAACTATACTTATAGTTGCCTTGTTTGATCCAAATACATAATATCTATTTTCGTCGTACGTTTTGATTGGATTTCCTGTTATATTAATATGCATATACTGGAATACATATGCTCTGTTACTTAAATCAAGTAGAATAGACTGATGCCTGTATTGAGGTAAGCCATCAGCTTCTACATGTAAGGTACGTGTAACTGAATCACACCCTATCAATGTAGTTGCATAAATATTAATTTCGATATCACCCAGTCTAGCTGGAACAATTGGTAGATATACAACTGTTGCATCTTGAGCACGTATCCATACGAAAAATTGATGATCTTCAAAAGAAGTACGGGGTTTATATGACTGAACAATACCATTGTCCTCAACATGAACAAACTTGTAATCTTTAGATCCTCTTAAAACAACAGTTGCTTCTATGTCTCCAAGCATGTAATTGAAGATGGAAACTCTTATACCAATTTGTTCACCTTGTCTACTGTGTGTTGGCATTTCTACATTGATGTAAAATGGTAAAAGTCCTGTATACTCCAATGCTTTAGGTAACATTCCAAATCCTTTTGTTGGTGACATACCAAAGGCTGTTACCATCCAATGAACTGGTCTACGTGGAACATCTATATTGAAAATTTGCCTACCATGAGGACCAATATTTATATCTTTCCAAAGCCAAACATTATCATACAGCCTTTGTATTCTATTGAACCGCCACTTTCTAAACTGTAAAATATCAGTTGCATTGCCTTGTGCACAGCGTGCTTCATCTGTTCCATCTTCACAATCAAAGACACCATCACACCTTTTTTCTAATCTATAACAGCGTCCTGAAATGCACTCTCCGTATCCTTGAGTTCTGTTACAATGATCTGGACGTCTATAAATCAATGCATCTGTGAAAACAACTAGGCCAATGTATTCAAATGTGCGATTTACATCTACCCCAAATGTAGAAGATGGAAAATAAACCATTTCATCTGGATCTCCACCATGGAGTAGCCAAGTGTAAGAATAAGTTCCATTGGTATCTTCATCAAAGTGTGCCATTTTTGATATAACGTTTGCATAAGTCAGTTCATTACCAGCTTGCATGGTGTAAAAGGATCGATCGATACCTGAAAGCGCAACGTATGCGCCTGGTTCTCCGTAAATAGCTACTTCGACTTTCTCACCCGTACGTGCCTTTTTATTATTAATAAATACCGTGAAATTATTACGAGAAATACCATTCACAGAGAAAGTCAAAGAATCTGCAACAACATCTCCATAATGTCCAACATAATATACAGCTGCTGTTGCAACAGGAGCCATTTCAGGACTAAGTGGAACTGCAAAAGTTGTTATGGTATGTTGCATGTATTCTTGTCCACTTAACAGGATTGTTCCTTTTGCCATAATGATGTAGTTAAAATAATCTATATGAAAATTAGTCTGAACATGAAATACCATGTACTCTCCAACTTTAGGTTCTCCAGTTGAGGTTAATATTTTTATATGTTTCTGACTTGGAGATTCATGAGCATAAAGTAGCAATTCAGACTGAGCTCTAAATCCTTCACCATCGGTAAAGTAAGCAGTTATTCTCATGGATGTAATATCATTAAGAATATGTTGTGTTTGTTCTGGATTTTGAGGGTATCCAATTTGTTGTCTCAGATCTATTTTGGTGGACCAAATACCATCATTATCTGGGGAAGGTGTTAGATATTGTGGATCCATAGACTTGTGTCCAAGAGACTTTGTTTCAATATCTCCACGTATTTCCATTTTGGCACCTCTAAGTTGAGTAGGTCTTAGCACTGAATTATCATGAAAAGATGCCACTAGGTGCACATTAAACGGCATAGCTGGCTTAAACACTTGTGGCGAACCACCTAGAAAATTCACCTTAATTGTTGAATTGAATATTCTGGCCATAGAGTAGCCCACAACAATTTCATCTAAAAATCTTTCTCCAACAGTTGCAACAATGGTCACTTCCATACCATCCAAAGATGGAGCAAAACTAAGTAATTCTGCCATTGGATATTGAAAGTGATATGTTCCATTAAAAAACCTCATTACAGGCACTTTTTCTGTGTAAAGATTTAGTGGCTTAAACCATGTAGGATAATATTCATGAAAATTGAAATATCTTTCAACAGGTTCTATTGCCATGTTTGAACCTCCACCTCTATCTATGGGTTTAAAACATGCTTTAAGCGTTAAATTTCCTTTTACAGGTGCTCCAGAAGTATAATTTGCTTGAACAATGCCATGAATGAATGGGTCTGTGTCAAAGAAAAAAGCTGACATTGTAACGTTTACTTCAAAACGTGTCTGATAATATTCCTCCACTAGAAATGTTTTCTCTTCTACTTGTCCTTGAGCTATGACTTGTATAATCCAATCTCCATACACTGGTTGATCTGATAGTTGATATGTCAAAGAGACAGTTCCTAAATTACTTTGCCTACTCAACCAACGTCTCATAATTCGCCTATGTGGATCTAACATGTAGACATCAACAGGGCTATTAAAAGCCTTTAATTCCGTATCTATAGGAACAGTTCTAAACCGTATTGTCTGCCCTTGCATATATACTGGCTTATCTAGTTGGATGAAGATAGTCATAGATCTTTGTGAAAATACTAGTTTTGTTTCATTTAAAAATGCTTGACCTCCAGTCAAAGTGTTGTACAGCCCTTCGACACGTAGATTATAATCCCCTTGTACAGATGTAGGTGGTATACGCATAAGTAACGTTTCTGGTATGCCTTCTTTAATTTCCTGATGATCAGCTGCAATTTCAACTCCATTTCGTTGTATAGAAGAACGTACAACCATTGGTACGGGACTATGCAGAACATTTACTGCTATTCGATAAATTTGTCCTGGACGTACCATACGTGATGCCACCACAAAATAGGTGCTACAAAAAATTAATATTAACATATCAGTGATGCAAAGATATTTTCTAATATTATTGCAATACTTACGCTTCTTTTATTATTATGTTTTCATTTTTATTTCCATTCCATGGAGAGCGAGTTGTTTCTGAAGATTCTTGACAATTTCCACCAAGGATAGTTAATAAGATAAAGAAAAACCACATATTTCTATGATAGATAAAAAAAATATATAAGACTACAAAATTCTTAATCTTTTTCATAATAATTTATAACAATATAAAATTAATTCTAGTTCATGATAATCATTGGAAAGTAATTCGGGCAACAAATTCTATACTTGAATACATACCAAAACTTTGCAACAGATCACAGGAAAAAAGTACCATGTGGATAACAAAAGAACAAATATTAGAATAAAATATTAGTAAAACAGTCATTCATCACGTAAAGCGAGAGTAAGGTAATTTACGGTCACGCCCAAAATTCTTACCAATTCTTACTAATATGATTAATTCGCTGTAAACAGTGACAGATGTCGCTATAAAATAACCAATGTGGCTTCGTAACACTTACATACTGTTTTTGTAGAGTATAAGAATTCAAGTTCAGTTCTGAATCATTTCAATAGGAATGAAGATCACAAACAATAAACTTAGCGATACTAACGAAACATAACACTCTTTCTATCCCAACCACACCAAACCACACTATCCAAACAGGATTTACGTTGTATATGCCAGGCCAGGGTGTGGAAACTCCTTACCCCCACCACCTTGGCAATTTAACGTAGTCCCCGCCGTTCACGCATGCGCATTGTGGAAAATAATCAACTGGAGGGCAGCACTAACGAACGCAAAGCTGCCAACCGTGTTTATTGCTTCTGTTCGTATAGTAACTAGCCCGCCAAAGTCTAGATCCCCGAGTAGAAGTGTAGTCCCCGAGAACGAGTGCAGTCCCCGCTAGCCCCTTAAACCTGTTAACCCGTTAGCCTTTCAAACCCGCCAGCCGGCTAATTAGAAGGGGCACATGAGATACATACATGTTAAAAAAGCCGTCTGTTAAATAAATAGTGAGATAGATTCATTCTTCGAAATTATTATTTTTTTATTTTACTTTTAATTATATTTGGGTATCCTATAACCAGATAAATTCGTCAATGGATATTAACTTGCTGAACAGAAGAATGGTTCGTGAGGAAAATGGTTTACATAAAAGAACGGGTTCATTTTAACTACAGCGCGCTACTGCTCGTGCACTATTACGCGATAACTGTTGTCTACTAGTATGTTTAGGTGAATAAATGACAATAATTTGATTATTAATTACCATCCTATAATTATAGAAAGAAAAAATTAACAAAAAAAGTCTCTTCTTTACGAATATGCAAGTCGCGTTTCGATAGTAAGACCAGTTCGGAAGTTACAACAGTTTAAATCTTAAGATTCATCTCAGCATAAAGTGCAATATAATAATATGTTATTATTTATTTTATGTGTATTTCAATAATATTTAAGTATCGTATTTATTTACTATAAGAATTATTATACATTATAACAAAAGTGCGTCCGATGTATTAAAAGTTATAATTATTCTATGATTTATATTACTTTCCGACTATTTGTAAAAATGTACATATATAAAATTGATATAAATAAACAAAAATAAGATACATTGCAAAAAATACTAGAATTTTTAATTGAAACCATGAATTAACCATCCAATTCCCTTATTTGTTCAACTTCTCGAGTTATTGCCTTTTGACGAAAACTCCATCAATGGAGAAAGTATCAGGAGAACATGAGCTACAAGGAGGAATTCAGATTTCAAGACCCACCTCTTCAAATAGTATGCTTTCCTGGTAGAAATCCCAGTTTACGGGAAATTTGCCGAATCGCTGAGAATCGAGAAAGTATCATGAGAACGTGAGCAGCAACGAGGTATTCGGATTTCACGTGCCACCTCTTCACATATTATGGTATCCTGTTAGAAATCCCAGTTTACGGGAAAATGTTCCGAAAGCGTTCGTGAGAACATTGGCAGCGCCATCTAGCGGTGGAAAGAAGAGGCGAAATTTCATGCGTTTGCAAGGTGTTCCTTTAAAACACTCTCCTGGTCGCAATAATTAACCGATTCTTATGAACGATACCTTGTTGGAAAGCTAAAAGAACGGGCTACGAAATGGCTATAATAGAATTCTTTTAATACCTCAGTTTCAGTCTCTAAATCGCACTTAAACTTTTCAAATGTAATTTCTATGATGATACTAACGTTAATAATAAAATTTGTTATAACTATCTTATAGCTTGTTCTTTTAGCTTTCCGACGAGCTATTGATCGTAGAAATCGATCAAGAATTGTGATCAGAATTAATTTTTAAAGTAAATCTCTCGAAAGTCGATAAAACAGGGTCTCAATTGCACGCTGGCGCCATCTAGCGGTGGAGACAAGAGGCAAAATTTGATGATTTTTCAGGGGGGTCTTTAACAAATTCTCCTGGTCGCTAGAATTAACCGATTCTTATGAACGATACCTTGTTGGAAAGCTAAAAGAACGGGCTACGAAATGGCTATAATAGAATTCTTTTAATACCTCAGTTTCAGTCTCTAAATCGCACTTAAACTTTTCAAATGTAATTTCTATGATGATACTAACGTTAATAATAAAATTTGTTATAGCTATCTTATAGCTTGTTCTTTTAGCTTTCCAACAAGGTATCGTTCATAAGAATCGGTTAATTATTACGACCAGAAAAGTGTTTTAAAGGAACCCGTTGCAAATGCATGAAATTTTGCCTCTTCTCACCACCGCTAGATGGCGTCAGCGTGCAATTAAGACACTATTTTATCGACTTTCGAGAGATTTACTTTAAAAATTAATTCTGATCACAATTCTTGATCGATTTCTACGATCAATAGCTCGTCGGAAAGCTAAAAGAACAAGCTATAAGATAGCTATAACAAATTTTATTATTAACGTTAGTATCATCATAGAAATTACATTTGAAAAGTTTAAGTGCGATTTAGAGACTGAAACTGAGGTATTAAAAGAATTCTATTATAGCCATTTCGTAGCCCGTTCTTTTAGCTTTCCAACAAGGTATCGTTCATAAGAATCGGTTAATTCTAGCGACCAGGAGAATTTGTTAAAGACCCCCCTGAAAAATCATCAAATTTTGCCTCTTGTCTCCACCGCTAGATGGCGCCAGCGTGCAATTGAGACCCTGTTTTATCGACTTTCGAGAGATTTACTTTAAAAATTAATTCTGATCACAATTCTTGATCGATTTCTACGATCAATAGCTCGTCGGAAAGCTAAAAGAACAAGCTATAAGATAGTTATAACAAATTTTATTATTAACGTTAGTATCATCATAGAAATTACATTTGAAAAGTTTAAGTGCGATTTAGAGACTGAAACTGAGGTATTAAAAGAATTCTATTATAGCCATTTCGTAGCCCGTTCTTTTAGCTTTCCAACAAGGTATCGTTCATAAGAATCGGTTAATTATTGCGACCAGGAGAGTGTTTTAAAGGAACACCTTGCAAACGCATGAAATTTCGCCTCTTCTTTCCACCGCTAGATGGCGCTGCCAATGTTCTCACGAACGCTTTCGGAACATTTTCCCGTAAACTGGGATTTCTAACAGGATACCATAATATGTGAAGAGGTGGCACGTGAAATCCGAATACCTCGTTGCTGCTCACGTTCTCATGATACTTTCTCGATTCTCAGCGATTCGGCAAATTTCCCGTAAACTGGGATTTCTACCAGGAAAGCATACTATTTGAAGAGGTGGGTCTTGAAATCTGAATTCCTCCTTGTAGCTCATGTTCTCCTGATACTTTCTCCATTGATGGAGTTTTCGTCAAAAGGCAATAACTCGAGAAGTTGAACAAATAAGGGAATTGGATGGTTAATTCATGGTTTCAATTAAAAATTCTAGTATTTTTTGCAATGTATCTTATTTTTGTTTATTTATATCAATTTTATATATGTACATTTTTACAAATAGTCGGAAAGTAATATAAATCATAGAATAATTATAACTTTTAATACATCGGACGCACTTTTGTTATAATGTATAATAATTCTTATAGTAAATAAATACGATACTTAAATATTATTGAAATACACATAAAATAAATAATAACATATTATTATATTGCACTTTATGCTGAGATGAATCTTAAGATTTAAACTGTTGTAACTTCCGAACTGGTCTTACTATCGAAACGCGACTTGCATATTCGTAAAGAAGAGACTTTTTTTGTTAATTTTTTCTTTCTATAATTATAGGATGGTAATTAATAATCAAATTATTGTCATTTATTCACCTAAACATACTAGTAGACAACAGTTATCGCGTAATAGTGCACGAGCAGTAGCGCGCTGTAGTTAAAATGAACCCGTTCTTTTATGTAAACCATTTTCCTCACGAACCATTCTTCTGTTCAGCAAGTTAATATCCATTGACGAATTTATCTGGTTATAGGATACCCAAATATAATTAAAAGTAAAATAAAAAAATAATAATTTCGAAGAATGAATCTATCTCACTATTTATTTAACAGACGGCTTTTTTAACATGTATGTATCTCATGTGCCCCTTCTAATTAGCTGGCTGGCGGGTTTGAAAGGCTAACGGGTTAACAGGTTTAAGGGGCTAGCGGGGACTGCACTCGTTCTCGGGGACTACACTTCTACTCGGGGATCTAGACTTTGGCGGGCTAGTTACTATACGAACAGAAGCAATAAACACGGTTGGCAGCTTTGCGTTCGTTAGTGCTGCCCTCCAGTTGATTATTTTCCACAATGCGCATGCGTAAACGGCGGGGTCTACGTTAAATAAGGCTCCTATGCTTATGCATTGAGTTACAACACCCTGTGCCAGGCCTTAGGAATAAAAATCATACCACAGACGATAGATAGACCTATCATCTTATGGGACTTCGTGTCCCATGTACTGAAATACCGATCGTGCAAAATAACAGACGTTTATTTACGCCCTCTACCATATGGAGCGGTGAATTTAGGAATCATATTCGACCCAATAATCGAAGTTGGTAACATCAATAGATCTGTTGCGATAAAGGACGAGAATCTCATCACCCCTTGAAAATAATCCATACTTCGACACTTAAAATATTAATTTCTCATCATTGCGTAACGATATCGAAAAACGGACAACGGGACAGTATTCTGCATGCTTTCTTCTTTCTAAATCATGATGCATACATCAGGATTTTTATCAAAAATCGATGCATCTCGAATTTGCCCGATCAAATACTCGTTCGAAAGAGAAAAGTCTCTAATTTACGAATATGCAAGTCGCGTTTCGATAGGATGACTGGTTAAAAAGTTACAGCAGTTTAAAGCTTGAAAATGACCCATACTCCGACACTTAAAAGATTAATTTCTCATCATTGCTTAACGATATCGAAAAACGGACAACGGAACATTATTCTGCGTGATTTTATCTTTAAAATGAGCCATTAAACATTGAAATCGGCGGTGGTGACCATTTTGACAAAAATCATGATGCATAGGTCAGGATTTTTGTCAAAAATCGAAGTATCTCGAATTTGCCCGATCAAATACTCGTTCGAAAGAGGAAAGTCTCTTCTTTGCGAATATGCAAGTCGCGTTTCGATAGAATGACTGGTTAAAAAGTTACAGCAATTTTTCTCTTGAAAACGACCCATACTCCGACACTTAAAAAATTTATTTTTCAACACTCCGCAACGATATCGAAAAACGGACAACGGGACAGTATTTTGCATGCTTTCTTCTTTAAAATGGGCCATTAAACATTGAAATCTGCGGTGGTGACCATTTTGGCAAAAATCATGATGCATACATCAGGATTTTTGTTAAAAATCGATCACTATCTGCAATGAAGCTACCGCGAAAAACGATTTTCTTTTTAATTCCTACCGATTCGGTAGCGCTGTTGCCTTTTTCCATTCTAAACCGATATTGTCGCATGCGACACTAAAATGGTAGTTGGGGCTACGTAGCCCCAAAACCGTGGGACAAAAATTTACATTGCATGATACGTCTATCCTATACCTCGTCTGTGATCATACTATTAATTTTAGGGACAGCTTATTTAGTTCAAGCTACTATGGTAGGCGGCAGTGTAATACAATATAACAACATTAGTAGTTCTATATAGATGACGTTTACATTGGTTTTGCCCACATTTTCGAATAAAATTCAAAATTTTGGCAGAGAATAGTAGTTATTTTATATTCAGTTGAAATTGATTTCGAATAAAGCATAACTTATTTACGAATGAACATAAGGTAGTTTATTGGAAAAATTTTATTTTTTATACGTTATAAACATTTAAAAGCAGTTTAAGTAACCAAGATATTCTATAACAAGAGTAGTTTATTATAATGCATAAAATTTATACATAAATTTGCAAGAATATATACACATGTATCATTAACAATTTTTAGATATATTAGGAAATATGCAGAAATGCCATAGATTGAAAAGAGAACTAGCACGTTTAATGGAAAATCCACCGGAAGGAATATGTTGTTATTCAAAAGGAGACATGCTAAATTCTTTATTAGCTACTATAATTGGCCCTCGTGGAAGTCCATATGAAGCTGGTATCTTTCAATTAGAAATTGAAGTACCAGAACGATACCCTTTTGAGCCACCACACGTTAAATTTATTACACCAGTGTATCACCCTAATATTGATAATAATGGTCTAATATGTTTAGATCTTTTAAAAATGCCACCAAAAGGGAGTTGGAAACCAACTATTAGCTTAGAAAATCTTTTATGTGCTATTCAATTATTACTTAGAAATCCAAATGTAGATGATCCTCTCATGGCAGAAATTGCAGAAGAGTTTCGTTTTAACAGATCAGAATTTGAACATAAAGCTAGACATTGTACTCAAGAATCAAAAAAGAAAAGGAAAAGAGAGAATGATTTGGATGCTTGAAATATGAACTAATTTAAAACAGATAATTTAATAAATAATTTGTTTAAAAAGTATTGTATTTCATTTATTTTTATATCTTTATATGCAGGAAAAATCAGTTTCTGTGTACTTATCTTTTTTTATCATTATACTTTTTCCTTATCCACCAAATCCACCATCCATTTTTTTAATAAGAGCAAATGTTACAAATGTTACAATGATTAACAATGTATGTATTAAGACACAATAAGCTTATTTTTTTTTGTTTATTAAATTAATTCTTATGAAATATATAATATGCATGATTAGGCACACGACAAAGGCGATTGAGAAAAACCTTACAACCTATTATTAGATATAACTTTATAGCAAGCAACAATAATTTATATAAGTAATCAAAAGTGGGTCATTGGTGAATGTTGTTTTGAATATATCAGCTTATAATAAATTCATAACATACATAGAAAAATATATGAGCTGAATGTAAAAACTATGGTTTTTATTACATTATTGATATATTACTAACTGATAATACTAAAACTTATATTAAATAGAACATACTAACAGCATAATGTAATAAAAAGCGTTTGCAGAATTAAGGTACTACAATTATTTAGCAAAATTGTTTAGCATTACTCTATTACATATAGCTATAATTTTATATAAACAGGTCACAATTTTATTTCATTTAATATGAACAAATATATATTCAAACCAATAATTAAATAAATGATTGACCAAATTATATATGATTTTAAGCAATATTTAATAATTAAACATGAGTTAAAATAAAAATTGATACTACAACAGATTTTATAACATTTAATTTAAGATAGTAATTAGAACTTAATGTGTATAATTGTATCTTTTAAACATATAAATGGAATTTTTATATTTTAAATACCCTGCTTCTAATCATCAAATACATAAATTTCCACACAAAGACATTACATATTTTTTATTATAAAGTTGCAAAGCTCAAATATTCTTGGAAGGCTCATAAAAGTAATATATGTCATGCTTATAACTGCAATTATTTAGAAAACTTTAAAAAACAATTATAAAACATTACTTTCATAACATTCATATTAAGCATTTTCAATGATCCAATACAACTAAATTTTAAATAAGTGTGCTCAAAATTTATAATAACATGTTTTAGACTATTATTGCATGACCATATAAACTTCCTCTTGTGAAGCATTTTGTACTTCAAGATGACATGGAGCAATAATTTTTGGTCTGGGTGACATTGGGACATATTCAGAATTATCAATCGTTGGTAGCTGCTGATGTATAATTTTATTGTCACTGAGTGGTGTCATATCATTTGGTGTAACAGATCTAGTATCTCCTTCAGAGTCTAACCCATCTTCGCTAATACTACAAAAAAAGTATGTGTGAACCTTTCTTTATATAATAAAAATAATTTAGAAGTACAATATGACTTTATACAACATACCTGCCATTTCTTGTAGATGCAGATCCACATCGATGTCGAGGTGGCAGTGGTGGTGGTTGTAATTGAAAATTGTGAGAACTAAAAATAAGTTCTTCTGGATCTTCATAAAAATTTGAAGTTACTGATACTATTCTAGAACCACTTGTATTATCCATAATTTCTTCATAAACTCCCGAAGCCACAGAAACATTTGAAACTCTTCTATGAGATGAAGTATCTAATTCATTTATACTTGATACAATATTAGAGATACTAGATGGCTTCTGTTGATAAACATTGTCTATGGCCCGAGTGAGATTAGATTGTTTCTCATTTATAACTTTATCAAGGCTATGACCATTTGTCATATCACTTAAAGATTTCACTTCATTGCCTGAACGAGATGATAAAAGCAATCCTAAGCCTGCACTAATGAGACTAGATGCAATTTTATTTTTTAAAGCTGGAAAAGTTGACACAGACTCTTCACAGTGTCCTGATATTCTAAGATCACCTTCACTTAGACTTAAAGGTCTCTGATCGATATGTTTGTGCTTTGGACCACGGCCCTGAGTCACTAAGTCTTGCAGCAATTTATTAGCCTTCAAACAAAAAATGTAAAGCTCCCCAACTCCAGCACGAAACTCTTTTGTGGTATGAATTACACATATCCGTTTCACATCTTCTGGACGACCAGCTGTCGTTAAATGAAATTGCTTCATTTCTTTCCATTCCAGACTTTGTATTATTTCACCCGAATGAATGTCCTTGATGAATATGCCCATTTGACTAGCTACTAAATCTCCATATAAACCTGTAATTAAGATTTAGAATGCAGTGTAATCCATAAGAAATACAATAAAAATAAATAAAATTCTGATGCATAAAAAATGCTATTAAAATTAATAAAATTACCAGTTAAACCTGCCAATCTGGAATGTGCGTTATCTACTATAGATACGTTGTAAAATCCATCCATAAATCTGTGTTTTCTTGGTTTTAATAAGTGACGAATATTTGACATCCAACGCTGAGTTTCTGTTTCTGAATTACCAGATAAGTATAACAATGGTTTTCTCTCTTTATTTAAAAATATGCCAAATGCAAATTGCTTGGATTTTGATTGAGTACGATATATGATAGCATCATAAGGTACAATAATCGAATTATCCTTTTCATTCTGTGAAACTCCACCACTACTTATACCACAATCTAATTGTATTTCTATTCCTAAACCTGGTCCCAATTTTTTTACTGAACACCAATGTCTTTTCCAAACTTTCCATGGTGCTAAAGATCTTTTCCTTACTTTCTGTGTCACGCATCTTGTTCCTGATAATTTAGCATCCAAAAACCCACATATTTCTGTATCTTCTGCCATATATTATAACTTATAATATCTCTAATAAAAGATTTGAAAAATGAAATAAAGTTAGTGACATTATCTCAAAAAAATAACAAATAATAATAATTCTTAAAAATTTTTAAATTATATCATATCATTCGAAAAATAATTATACGATAGAAGAAAGTTAGACAGCTCCGAAATACTGTATCAATAATAATGCTACGTTCATGTGAGATTTGCACATTTATAATAACACAAACATACTTTTATTACTTGTCTTATATTTATTTTATTATTATTATTTTTAGTGAACACAACGAAAAATATCAGGACTGTAGACGTAAAAGCACTTCGATTTCAATATTACAGAACATGATCAGTTTAAACACTCGATGCGTATATACAACTCGATGAACTGCCAAACTTGTTTAACAGGTACTTCAGGGTTACCAACGGTACGTACCGGTCAGTATATTTCTTTTTTCAAAAACAAACGAATAGAAATTTATCAAACACCAATTTGTCAATTATTCATAAATGGTATAAACTTTTCAACAAAGGTCTCAATATCTTACCAAAAGTTAAATAAATAAAACGTAAAAAATGAAAAGAAACTTTCGAATACAGACGAACGTCTTTTCATCTTTTTTTTGTGATCAATATTCATCAGGAGCAAGGAAGTCGCGCCCTTTGAAATACACCCAAGAATGGAATCCACCTTTCTTATGTATTTCGCACTTAATAATTCTTATTAATTAAAAAAGTATTATATTATAGATCAATATTTCTTTATGAAATTTGTGTCAAGTTAGTGCAACATTCTTTGATTATTAAGCCTTTTTCAAAATAATTTACTTAACAATTTATAATTTTGTTTAAATACATACATACAACGTATATGTATTATTAAAAGAAGTGTAAGCTTTTCTTGGATAGTTTCTGATTATTCAATCGACGATTGATTCTTCTTATCGATATAAATATTCATTGATAAAATGGCGCAAGTTTTGATCCTTTTAAGTAATCGAATAAATGAATGTGTAGCAACGAATATGACGTTGGCATAACATTCGCCATTGTTAGAGGTACAACCCATTTGATTTGTTATTCTTGGCAACGGATCGGACAATGAACGAAGAAAATACTTCAATTAATTTTCTATTATATTAATGCGCAAGTATTTTATTATAAAACTGATATCTTAAACCATCATCAATTCATTATTATGTTATAACACTTGCCCGAACTCATGATTTTCGAAATTCAAAAACGATTGTTTGTTTTTTTATACTTGTAAATTATATAGAAATTAATAGATAAGAGTATTATATTATATCGTAAAAATAATTCTGTTTATTTTATAAATCGTAATATTATTTAATCATAATAATGAGAATACTCCAACGAAAATGAACCAAGCATGAAATGTACGTGACTTTTAGAAACGCAAGAAAATAAATCTATTATCCCCTTTTACACTGTAATTTCATGCACGCAGGTATTTATACTTGCAGAGGTCTAATTTATTCGACTTCGTTTGCGTGTCCCAACTGTCACCGACATCCCCAATGCGTCATGCTAATAGTCCCCAGGGTTCCCTGATATAATGATCGCAAATTGCAAATAAATAAACCGATCACAGTTCTGTCCCGTATTTCCTGGTGGACAGTTTAAAGTTATTTGAGCTCGTGATTCGAATACGACCCCACGTGTATAATCGTGGGGCAAAGCTAGTCAATTGTTAACAAGAAAATAATAAATAAAATTATTGCTTGTTTCGTTCGTTTTTATCTTCTTTTTATTAAAAAATGTTACGTCGTAGAAGGGTACACGTTTAATTTTTTACCCGTTTACTAAACTACATGCATTATTCCTCTCTCTCTCTCTCTCTCTCTCTCTCTCTCTCTCTCTCTTTTTCCTTAACGTTAATTAATATTATTTTATAATTTGCTTAACAGGGCGGCGGCAGGGCGTCGAGAAAAATGGCAAAAAAAACGGCACCGGCAGCTTTACAAACGGACGTTACCAACGACGATGAATGGGCCAAAATTTTAACTAAGAGGGGTTTATTAGGAAAGTGCCATTTCTTACTAACATTGTTATCGTAATTGTTATTAAAGAGATTCTTTTTCTTTTGTTCACAGTAGTCGACATTTATGCCGAATGGAGCGGTCCTTGCGCAGGTATGGTGAGCACTTTAAAAAAAATTAAAATGGAAACTGGCGGTGATGCGTTAAGTTACGCTACGGTAATAAGATAAATCTTTATTGCTCAAAAAGATTCTAAATAATGATCGATAAAATTCTACATAATATTTTAGGCAAAGTGCGACGACATAACAGATCTTCAGCGTTTTAAAGGAAAAAGCGAGCCTACCTGGATGTTCATTCGTGTAAAAAATATACGCGTGTACTTTATAATATTTGCTAAAATAATATTAAAAAGATATATTTTCTATTGTATTGTCAGGATGGGATGATGATAAATCTGATGTTTGGCGCGCATTGTCCACAACTGGTGAAAACGTTAACGACGGAATTTAAACGAATACAAAACGGAGAAGAACCCGAGTACGCGTTACGTACTGTTCTTACTATTCTTCTCTGTACGTAATACTACATATTATACCATATAACTATTATAACATTTTTTTTATAGATTTTCTATACCCGTTAATGAGTGTAGCCCAGAAGAAAAAATACGAATGCGAGTTGCCGAAGAAATTAGAATAGCTAAGGAAGAAGAGAAAAAGGCTCAAAAAGGTCTAAATTTTGTGAAGTGATAGTATTTCTTTACTTATTGATAGGGCTCATGATTTATTTTTACAGAAGCCGAGACCAAAGCAAGATACGAAGCAGAAATGTTGCATTTAACTAATTCGTTAATCGATGAAACTTGTCTTTTGTTATATCCATGGATATTTAGAGATGAAGAAGGACACAAACGGGATAAAAAATGCAGCCCACCATACGTGGAATTAGTTGAAGAAATATTGCCAGGAAATTATACTATCGAACAAGAAATACGAAAACGATTAAACGAAGATATTCTCAACAAAATGTTTCATGAGGTTTCATTATGTTACTATTTTTCATAGCACGAATTCTTTGTTTTGAAGCAAATAGAGCGATCCCGGTTCAATGATCTTTTCAGTCCGACTATCTACTCACGGATCATGCAAAGCAATTGATCTTAGACGGCAAATGTATGCTCATGCGTTTAAAAAGCAGTGGATCTAAAAATAGAACGGACGTTCAACAACATTTGTTGACTTTGTTGTTTGGCGAACCAATGTTACCTTCAGCTGATCAATGCCTTTCGGACGAAGTGTAAGTATATAACTTTTTGTGAACATTTTTTTAAAACCTAATATATTTGCAAATTGTTAAAAATACGATTATTTAATCAGTTTCTGTGGAAGGCATCGACCAGCATTAATACCACTAGAATTGGAAGATAGCGTATTTCCACTTGTATGGACTCCACCGAATGCTAGAAATAAAGCGACCGTATTTCGTTCAATTTTTACTAAATATACGGATACCACATACCCGGTAAATAAGCTTGCAATTTCAGATATTGGAATATCAAAGAAAGTATTTTATTATTCTACAGTATGAAGATAAAACGGCAAAAGCACCGATAATTGTCTTCAAATATGACAGTACGAGAAAAAACGAATTAAAAATGGTTTTGGAGATGTATAATGACGAGGTCGTAGATTTCGGTGTATTCGAATGTGATAAACTTCCAAATATAAAAATAATAGCTAAATCAATCGAGGAATTTGAATCTAATACGGAAGAAAAGACTGGGTAAATTTCCAAAATATTATTTGTTAAATCCGACGAAAGAAAATAATAATCTGTGTTATCTTTTTTTTACAGTTATGAAATATTTATATGTACTGTAAAGAAAATAGGATGCGAGGCTTTTTTGGCTTTTGCTGGCATTGGCCCATTTTACGTTAGCGATAATCCTGAAAGTGCAATAGAAGAATCAAAATTATACTTTCCAAGTGTTAGTGCGCTTGAAGAAGTGCAATCCGATGAAGACGATAAACCAGAAGATGCAATGGATAATGCACTTACGGTAGAAAATAATGGATAAAAAGGTATAAATGGAAAAAATGTATAGAAATAAAAGAGCAAGGCCAGCATTTATTTCCCATACATATCTCACTTTTACGTTATAAGAAAAAATTCGAAATGTTAACTAAAATGTCCCAGATTTTTTCCATGAGTTTAATGGTACAATAAATGATGGCGTGTGATACGAGTTTATTTCTTATAACCGCAGCTACGCCTACGGCCTCTGGCTCTCTCAAACTTCCTTCCTTTGGAACGTACTAATGGTTTTGTGTGCGAGTGTGGAACACCTGGTGCTGGTCCAAAGTGTTTCACAGCTTCGCGTGCGTTACGCCGTCCCTGCATTAAAACAGTACCTTTTCCTGTAGGTGCACGAAGGGCCAGCTGATCGAATGTAATAATTTCTCCACCAGCCTTTAAAATACGGCCTCTAGCCTTCTCAGTAACACGCAATGCGCAAACCTGAAATTTAAAATGAATGTGTTTTATTTTACTTAACGAGACTATGAGATGAAAGGAAAATCACAAGAATCTGATATAAATATGTAAAATTACAGTAATGTTATAATTACAAGCTTACCGTCAATTTTGGTACATCAAAAATCCTGGCGTCGTCTGTAACAGTTCCAACAATAACTGCAATACAGTCAGGGCGTCCAGGTTTCTTCATGAATCTGACTATACGAGCCAGAGAAATTGGTGGACGGTGTATCTTGCTCATAAAGAGACGTTTAAGAATGATTTGGTTGAACTTTGAATTTGTTCTTCGTGCAAGGAACCGATAGAGCTAAAATATGTAAAGAATAAATTCTTACAGTGCTTTTAAAAATTATAAACAAAAATATTTAAATCATTTACTCTGAATCTATAAAATTATGTTGGATATACTGGTGTACCAGCTAATATAATCGTCTATTCTTTATTACGAAAAGACAGAATAGGAAAGCTGACAATTTTTATAGCGAACTTACAAAATTGAATTAGTCTACATGTATCAAGACTAACACAGAGTGCTATTCGCAATATTGGATAATAAATTGAAGAAGAGATACATTAATCAACACTACATTGATCTCAAATTAACCTCAAAATAAAACATAACCTAATTTAAAAACAAAGTATCAATATTGTACCAAGTAGAAATATTTGTTTTAAGAAACTTAATATAATGAATTCTAAAAATTCATTTCCACAAATATCAATGAGTTAAATGGCTTACTTTTACAAGAAGTCGTAAATAAACATCTTGAGACTTTGGTTCCGTTCGTCGAACCTTCCTATCGTGTTTGTGGTTAATGTCGATACCCTAGAATGAAAATAGTTATCGTTAAATAAAGTTCCTTCATTCTTCATTCACAAAAGAAACATATTTTGTCTCGATCGGCACAGAAATTCGAAATTGCACTTGATTTTACAAGGGGATGAAAATTTCCACATTGTCTTACCATTTTGACAAACCGGAAAAGAAACTACCGAGCCCGAACGCGTAGTGTAGCAAACGTAAAAGAGCGGAAGGTATAGAGGACGCTGATGGCAAACGATATTAGAATCAACATCTTCCGTAAATTTTGATCGAACAAATTCTATCTTCTTATAATTTAATCAATGCTTGGAAACAGAAGTTTTCGCACATGATTTTGTGGTAAATTAACAATTCCAATAAACGCAAGTAACTTTAAAAACTAATGAACGAAACCTGCCTTATCGATCGCGAAACATTTAAATCAGTTTAGTAGCGCGCTCTATAATAAGAGTACCGAAACAGAAGCGTTGATAACAAAACAGATTGCAGTAATCACGAGAAGAAAAAGGAACGAAAACATTTTTTTAAGACATGAATTCGTCGAAAAAACAAACAACATAAAGCAAATTAAATTCATCTCGAATAAAAAAGAAAAAAAGATGTAACGATCGTTTTGCAACGATATACAGATGCATACAGCCACTGGATTAATATGGTTTCAATCGGCGCCGCGTAGTAGCGCGGTCTGCAGCTTTAAGAGCAATACAGACGGTTACGGACAGTTACGGAGGGTAGTCTGGGCCGAGCTCGGTCAGTGGGAGGTTGTGTGTGTTTTTGAGTTGTGTATGTATACGTTCAACGAAGGGCCAGAAAGGTACATTATATATTCGAATAACGTACGCGTAGTACTTTGTCGTTAAGTTGACACGAAGCGAAAGTGATAGTGAATTTATTAGGACAACCAGATCATAGAAACCAGGCATTTCGAGGAATTCTCGAAAAATCTCTGATTGAGGAAAAACGTCACCAATTAAAAGTACTTTCGCGGTACGAGGACAAGGTGGTTGTTCTCCGGCGGAGGAGGTCGGTACTTGTTCACGTTCTTCTTTCACAATTAACAGAAAATAGGGCAGATATTTGAAAAAGACTAAGAAAAGAAGAAAAGGTGCAAGTAAAGGCGAATTTTCTTTCCCGTACACGTGCTCTTCCCTTCGATAGTCGTTGAAAACTTTATCGCATAATTCGCGCTTCCATCTCTCTCCGTCCCTTCTTTTTCCACCTCTCCCACTTTCTCACGGACTACGATCCGTCGCGTTCAACCCGTCCGATATCGTAATTTTCGTAGCGTAATAGTAGCAGTAACGATACAAACTGCATTTTGTGCTGCTGAAAGGAAAGCAAAAAGCAGTATTAATTACGAGTTTAGCCTAATCATTTCGATCTATATCTACACAAAAGAGAGAGAGAGAGAGAGAGAGAGCAAGAGAAGAAGAGAGTGCGATAAAGCTACAGCCAAAGAAGGATAATAGCATGACGCGTATGGGTGACTCGAAAAGATTAGATCTTTTCCTTGATCGATTTTGCGATCCATACCAGGTAAATCATTGCGGAAGAAGGAAAAATACAAGGAAAGCGTGTTCATTGGTTGTTCCCCTTGAAACTCCATAAAAGCAAATAGAAAACAAAGAAAAGGAAAAAATAACGAGGCTAGCTTAAAAGAGCGAACACATAGTACGTACATAATATATAACGCATATGTTGTATTCTCGAGATGGACGAAGATGATCAAGTAACATCGAGTGCTGTTCTCGAGGAGATTTTTTACGTGACGTCGAAAAAGAACACGTATTATAAAGTAAAGCTCACGGAGAAAGGGCTGAGCTTGCAGAAGGATACTTACGGCTCAACGAAGATCGAGACAATTGCACTGAACGACATAATCGGATGTAGATGCATGAGATCGAAAAGGAGAAGCGCAGCTGGAAGCTGCGCCTGTCGTCCGGGCGCCTCGAGGACCCAACTTAAGTTGGTCGAATCCATGGAAGGATTTCAAGCTTCCTACGACGAGTACGACACCTCAGCTTATCTCTACATATATGCATACACTCTGAAAAAGGCGCGAATGAAACACATTCGTAGGCGGGAGAGAACGACGATCACGCTAAGATTTCGTAGTTTCGACAAATACGAGGATAATCTAAGAGAGGCGAGTAGGTGGAGATTGGCGATAAAATGTTTAGTCGCAAAGCTACCGGTTCCAAAGAATCTCATGAGTCCCAGTCATGGAAATCTTGAAGCTTTGCTCAGTGGTAAGTTTTACTATCTTTATTTTATTGTTTTTATATTTTCCATACGACTTTAACCGACTCTGGTGCCTTTCTAGCCAATAACACACGCGTTATCTTTATCGGCAAGGACGACTGTCATTTGTTTTTACGAAAACTATATTAATGGCCTTATAAAACGGTCGGAAGTACATACACTTGAGTAGTAAAACTTGGAACGGTCGAAAGAAAAGAACGTAAATCTTTCTTATCTGTTTTGCTTTGTCTTCATTTTTTTTTTAAATGACTTCAATTTCGCGCTCGCACCGTCGATCGACCAATCAAATGTTCTTCTGGGAGAGAAATGAGGACGATTAAGATGGAATTTTAATAACATTGTAGGTCTAGTAGTTAACCCGTATCTCTTGGCGTGTGAACGAGGTGATCGAACGACCGATTGATCGATCGATCGACTTATCGATCAACCTATCGATCGACCTATCGATCGACCTGCACACATCTCGCTATACGCGATCTCGTTATCTCGTATACATGCGATGTGAATACAGCTGCAATTGCTATGATCCATAGTACAGTAGCTTAATACGTTATACGTGTATACGTGTTGCGGAATTTATTTATGTTTCCCAGAGCATAGGAATACATTTTTCCGCAGAAATTTTTTACTCCGGTACACACCTGGTGAGAACTAGTTTCGCGAGTAAACATACTGGTTCTCGATTTTTTGTAGCAATGCGACACAATTGCTTTTTCCCCTTTAATATTATCTAGTATTTGTTGTTCTTTTCTTTATCCTTGATTTAATACCAAAGCGTGTTATTTCGGTGGTGTATTTCAAATGACACTCGTCCACGTAACTGTCGGCGATAGCAAGGTTATAATGTGTTTACAAATATTCGTTCATCATGTTGATTAAGCGACCATTGCCTGATAAATCAGAGAAAAAGTACGTGGATGATTAGACGATCTGTTGAGAGTCACGTTCCTTTCATATAAAGAACACCCTGCGCTCGTGCCCAATAAAATGATGATAAGAAAGTAATAAAAATATCGGTCGTAAGGGAAGGAAAAAAAAGGAACAAAATTTCACTAAACAAACTTTTTTTCTTTTACAATAATAATAATAATAATAATAATAATAATAATAATAATAATAATAATAATAATAAGTTGCACGAGGAGTATCAAAATTACCACCATCTTTTTTTTTTAACTTCTCGCGATAAGATATCTCACGACATCGTGACGATATCACGGTGACATTTCTAAACGCGGGAATATTCATAAATTTCGAATCTCGTTGTCGTCGTTAAATAATCGTCCTCAGTGATCCGCCAAGTTCATTGTTTTTCCGAGGCTCTGGAATGTTTTACGACTCCATTGTTGGCTTCCTCTCCGTCGTGGAACGGGGTTTTCATATAGACTACACGCTCGTGGATTAATAACCCTGTTGATACCGAATTGACGTAAGAACCGAATTAAAAGATCGATTAACTGAAGAGAAAAAGAGAGTGAAAAAGGTGGAAGACTTACCTTGATAGATGAAACCGGTTTTTCTTTATTTATTTGTCTAAATTATTGCGCAAGAGTTCCGATAATTTGCTGACAAATGGTAATTTTAAACCAGCAATTAACTTACTAATTAATGAGACATACTGTGATGAATTGCGTCGACCGATCGATTACATCAGAATATGCTTCTTCTCGATGACGTTGCATGCATAAGCACATGCATACGTATATTTTATATGCATATGTGTATATTGTTGATGTCAATCAAACGATTGGTTTCGTCTATATCGAATTCTAATGATGCACTCACCTTCTTGAACCATAAAGAAGCCAAGCGAAAATTTGGAAGCCCTTACCAAGAGTATAATTGAAATTGTCGTAATGTTAGTGTTTATATCTCTTACGTACGTTTTTATTAAAGTGACTCAGTAGAAATTAATGTTCGACACAAGGTTGCATGTATATGTATACCTATTTCATACATATAATGATGTTTTTATCGTACGACAAACGTGAACATTGCCATTTTGTCGGTTGCATGCGTGCAATTATACGTTCTCTTAGAAACCGGATAATTTTTTCCTTCTTCCTTCAAAGAAGTTAATTTACAAATTGGCTAATTGTTTACCTCCTTTTCAACAATCTTTATCCGAAATGATAATAGGTAAATTACAAAGAAGATATTATAATTTTTGTGAGTCACTCTATGTGCACACGATCAATAAAATTCATGCGAATTTTTCGTCGCGACGTTCAGTCTAGATCGTGTTTCATACATAAATATCTTTTTTATTCCTTCTTTCGACCTATATCGAATAGATGTAGAGAATCTTACGAACGTTAAGTACCCTAGTACAATCGTTTCCGAAAGGAAATTGCTTCGAGATCATATAAAGGCGCCGGTCTCGTATAAATCATGTCATATCGAATTGAGGAAATAGAAGGATTACCATTAAAAATAAGTTCAATAACATTATTTTGATATCGAGTTCATCAGTTGGACGCTATTTTGAATTTACCGCGAAAATTAGTTAGTGTTACGTATGTACGTTCGTAATTATTGCACGAGGCACGTATTGCTCTTTCCTTTGAATGTGTTTCGCGCACCGTACAATATATATTATTTAAATAATTGTAAGAAGCCACCGTCACGTTACGATAACTGACTCTCATTTATCGTAATGTATGTAATCGGAGAGTCCATCGAGCGTAACATGTCGCCGTTACGTCGCGAACACTCGTCGAGTATTCACCGTGGCATCGATCCTTTCCAATTCTATTAATTAGCATAGTGGAAGCTATAAGAGATCAGACGGTTTTAATAGTAATCACTCTAGCTTTCATTTCATTTATTTTTTATCTATTTATTCTGAAATATAGAGTTTCTTATTTGCTAATCTATCTCCTAAGGAAGAGGAAGAAAAGAACATGATCAAAGTACAAATTCGTTTATCCGCCATAGTGCACTTCCCGTCAACGTAATACACACACACACACACACACACACACACACAATTACACGCAACTATGTACATATATGACGTTGGAGTCTTTAGGACGAACTCAACTACTTGCTGCGTTGGTTACATACGTTCTATCGCGTTATTAGCTCAAAACGAACACTGAGAATGTTCTCCCCTCTCCCTTTCTCTTTTTTTTCCTGCTAGTTATTCTTCTTTTTACATTTTATTAATACGCAGGAAATGTGAATCTAAGTACACATGTACTTGAATTCTAAACACCTTTTCGTATTATCTCATTTAGACGAACATATGCGATCATGTAGAAAGATTTATCGTTTAAAGAGCTCGACTGTATTCGCTAATCCTACTCTAAACGATAAGTGAAATATCTATATATTTTATTCGCTATCGTTAAACGTTAAATTCCTATCATTGACAATAGGAAATTTCGAGAGAGATAACAATTATTTTCCTTCTACGCAATCACGAGATTCCAAAGAAATATCTTCTCATCGTTTCTCGCATCGTAATCGCTTCTTCCTAATCGATTTCTCATCATTTCAACGGATAAGACATCTCGAGTCGGAGATTCGTGTGACGTAGACACATACACAAAACACGTACTTATCTCTTCAGGTAGGGAGAGAATTATTATACCTTACCTTGACAAATAACAAAGTCCATGCTCTTTCGTAACGAGTAAACAATAGAACGCAATATTCCTGGCTATTTTATTCATCGACGATTTAACTTTCCGTTTATGAACAATACCGTAACTAAATAGCATTAGGTAACAATACCGTGGATAAATGAAAACGAATTAGCTCATTTACAAGAAGCTACATCCGATATAGGAATTAGAATGTTGGAAAAAGAGTATGTGAAAGAGTGCATTGTGTTACAGCATGTCCGGGTGAGAATCGGAAGCTTCTAGTTCTGCTAAATCCAAAATCTGGTCCTGGAAGAGGCAGAGAAATTTTCCAGAAGAGGATTCATCCTGTGCTTTCGGAAGCTGAGAGACCGTACGACATCCATATCACAAAGTGTCCAAATTATGCGCGCGAATTCGTCCGTACGAAGGACGTTTATCAATGGAGTGGTCTACTGACGGTCGGAGGCGACGGGATCGTTTTTGAGGTCATCAATGGCCTCTTCCAGAGGCCTGACTGGGAGAAGGCACTCAAAGAGTTGCCTCTTGGAGTTATACCCTGTGGTTCCGGTAACGGTCTGGCGAAATCTATTGCGTACTCTAAACAGTAGGTTCTTCCTTCTCTCCTTCCATTGAAATCAACATCTCTTCTTTATCTCTATCTGCCTTTCTCTCTCTCTCCCTCTTTCTCTCTTTCTCACTCAGTTCATTTTGATTAGTTTTATTTCATTTTAACTCCTCTATTTCCTCTTTCACACCTTTCCTCCACTTTTTCACATCTCCATCTTAACATTATACTTCTCATTTTTTTTTTTTACGGAGCGATAAGGATAATCTGCATACCTCGATTCTAACCGATATTCGACATGTTTACGAGACTTTTAAATGGAAGAAAGAAATCGAATGTTAAAATAGTTCTAGCTCACAATTAGTCCTATAGGAAGGTCGATCGTTTGAGACTATGTTTGAGCATTCATAGTTTTGTTTATCCTCAAATAGATGTGTGCACAGGTGATTTATTCTACTTGTATACGGAATGGAATGATAATGGTATTTTTTTTTTTTTAACAGTAGAGAGACTTGTATAAATATGTACATGTCTTCCCAGATGTCTAATCCATGTGAACTATCGCACTGATATTGTTCTTTTTACTAATTAAAACTGGTTCTAAAATGTATCTTTTTTATAATCTTCCTTATTTTTAAATTACCAGCAGATATAATTATAACATTCCTATAGCTTTACTTTAGCAATCATGCCTGTTACTGCATCCTATAATACTTTGCATTATATATCCATAGATGTATATACATATACATATTTGTTTCATTTTCAGAGAACCTTATGATTACAATCCCTTACTGGTCAGCGCCTTGTCCATAGTAAAATGTAAAAAAGCTCCTATGGATATAGTACGCATTGAAACAAGAAACAAAACAGTATTCTCATTTTTATCGGTTGGTTGGGGCTTGCTCTCAGACATTGATATCGAAAGTGAGCGACTTCGTGCTATAGGTGGGCAAAGATTTACCGTATGGAGTGTAGCACGTTTAATAGGATTAAGAACCTACAAAGGCAAAATATCTTATTTGCCTTGTGATAAAGTACCGCCTGTAGAAGTTGTTGGCAATGGCAAAGTCTGCCGTACAGATTGTACAAGCGATGTAAAAATGATGCATTCCAGAAGTTATGGAGATGAATTAGATCGGTACTTTCTAATTTTGTATGTGATAGATTATTAAGAGAGTGCATAGTTTATAATGAAAATATTGTGTAGGTATGGCAGTATAGTCGAATCCAAGAGTTTCCATGATGCCGTTGACGATAGTACCAATGAATTAGATATACCTCTTAATGGCTATAGAGAAGATGAAGTTATAACTGAAAATATAACTCTTGAAACTGAAGTGGAGGGAAGACAGAGATTGGACAGCTTTTATTCTGCAACTTCCGCAAAGTCTACATACTTCAGTACTGGTTCTGTATCAAGTTATCATAGCATAGACGATTCTGATCTAAAAGAACCTGGTATGTTATCTTTTGTACCATAATATTATTATATTTCACTACTTCTTAACTTATAAATAATTTTATTTTCTTAAACCTATAGATGCAGAAAACATAACATCAAGTCAAATTATGTATGGTCCATCATCAACAATCCCTGCTTTAACAGCACAATTACCAAATTCTTGGGTTCAAGATCAAGGTAAAACAATCTTATATAATCTTAGATCTTCTTAAATGTAAAAATGTAGTATGAATAAATAACTGTAATTACGCGAATTATTATTTTGTAGGTGAATTTGTAATGGTACATGCAGCTTATCAATCTCATTTAGGTCAAGATTATTTTTTTGCACCACGTGCAAAATTAGCTGATGGTATTATATGGCTTTTAATAGTTAAAGCTGGTATTACTAGAGCAAATTTGTTACAGGTAAGTCTAGAAATGTTCTATTAGTTATATTATTTCCTTGTTAAAAATATTATATAATGTATAAGGTAAAAAAGAAAATAAATTTTTGTACTTGCCAGTTCTTGTTAGGTTTAAGTACTGGAACTCATGTGAACTGCTCTGGGGTTAATATGATACCTGTAAAGGCTTTTCGAATAGAACCGGCAGAAGGAACGAGTGGTCATTTGACGGTTGATGGTGAAGAAGTTGACTATGGTCCATTACAAGCTGAAATATTTCCATCTTTAGCAACAGTAATGACACCTTGACAAGGGTAATGACTTTATTGGCCGATAATCCAACAGCAGGGTCAATCAAATAGTACAATCCTAAAGTTATAGACTCAAAGTTATAGTAAAGGAAAAAATTGTTATAAATCGCACACTATCATATCATTAATCAATAGGTATTTTCTAGTTTGCATATGAAAAAAAAAAGATAATATTTTAGTATTCTAAAATAATCTGTAATAATTTATTACTGTTGATGGAATTTGCAAATTGTATTTATATAACTTGATCAATTAGAGTTTTATATCTTTTCTTCATTTTATAGACTCTTGTTTAAATTTATCTGCTTTGATATGCATAATACAAATCTATGTATTAAGATTAATATATATTTTATACTAAAGCATGCAGTCAGTATTTACATAACAACTTTAATAGTTGAGATATTTTCAGGGAATGTTTGTGTTCTTTGTAAACTATCAATATACATATGTTATAATTATAATATTAAAAAAATTCTGATTGATATTATAAGCATTACAGTAATCACTTAATCACATTGTGTCACGAATTACTCGATAACGCTAGCATATCGTACAATCGATTATTAGCAACTTTTCTAGTTGGATATTAAGAAGTTCTATACTGAAAGCAGGCCAAATTGATTGCATTATGAGGAAATTCTCTCATGACCTGAGATGTACATAAAATATTATATAAGGTGCTCTTCAGACGTCCTATAAAGCTTAAATCTGTTTGGGTTGAATAGAAAGTAAAAAGTCTTTAAAATTGTACAGTAAAAAATAGTTCACTAGGCACTGGAAGGTTTTCGATAGCAGTTTCTGTACTCGTTTAATAAACTTACTTTGCTAGCAAGCTCTTAAATTCTTTTTAGTGTTTTTGCCAAAAAAATTCTGAAAATAATATTATTTTCATACAATAAATGTTCGCAACATTTTTTCAAAAATAATATTTAGTACATTAAGAACCATTGTTTTATTACCTATCTACTAAGAATTTACAACTCTTGTTTTCATTTGTTGTAATTATTCTTTGTATGTGGTACCATTCTCTGTAGTAAAGAAAAGACAATTGTGTGTTACTTCTTTAACAAAATTCTTCTAGAATCTTTTTACAGAAGTCAGTGAGAGAATTCTGCGAACAACGACGGTAGTTCAAATCATAGGACAAACGTCTATAAGTTTGTACCCTATATGGGTATTCATCCTTTTTTCTTGTATTTTCTTTTCTTACTCTATTATTCTATTCTTCTATCATCTCCCCTTTTGTAAGGTGATGTAATCTCATATTATAATAATGGTGCCAAAAAAATATTGACAAATAATTAATAATTAGAATGCAAAGAAGTTTTGAAAATTTCAGCCTCCGTGCTAAATTGCATGTTGCCTTTATTTGCTGTAATAAGGGAAAGTATTTTTAGATTTTTACAAGGAGTACATGTTTTACACATTTACATGTTAAAACTGTACCATATAAGCACATTATATATTAATGTACATGCATTTAAAGTTATAGATTCTTACAATATTTTAATAATTTAAAAAAAGACATCACAAATGCGAGTTCCAAACATGTTGAAACTATAAGTGAAAAGATAGGGGTTTTTTAATAAAATTCCTGTTAATGTAGTGTTATGTACAATATGGAAAGAATATAACATTGTTGTGCTGATTATCTCTACCTCATTATTAAAAATTAAAAGAAATGAGATAATCAAGTATACTAACAAGGAATAATTATTTTATGCAATTAACTAAATGGCTGGGCAATCCTTCAATAGACAAATCTGGATACTTCACTATTTTATAAACATATAAGAACAGATTATAATGTAATCTAGTTTTTTGGTAATGCTTTTTAAGCAAAAGAAATATATTCCTCCATATCGTTCCTATATCATTTATTTTACACATGAATATTTCATTATTACCACACAACAAAATCTTTAATATTATTATTAATTATTTCAGTCAAGGTTACACTGCAATATTGAAACATAAAATGTACATTTTTAAGCACTTACATTATCTTCACGATTAATAGTTCTGTAAAAATAGTAGAAATGTTTGTATTACTTTGTTTCTATAACTATATTGAAAACGTTACAAAATAAAAACAGCAGTATAACTTCAATAGTTTTATTTTCCCATATAATATATATATATAAAAACAAAGTAAACTTATGTACACACATCGGTTAAAAAAAAAAATATATATTTTGTTTCTTATATATTATAAGTTGTAGTACAGATACTCTATGTTAATATAGTCTATAACTACAGAAGTTGTAAAGACATTACATCTATTATTTACACACTCCTATGTAAGTAGAAAACATTGAAAGGTGTGTTATTAAAAAGCTGAAAAATACAATCATATTCTCTAGTGTTGAGTAGCAAAAACATTATGACATATATAAAAAAATTTTGCTTTGTACGTTTCATAAATGTTTTTCTAGAACACATTATAAATGATGAATTATGCGGGTGAAAAGTAAATAATCTTCAATTTCAGATTATCAACAATCTTTAAAGTTAAAGTAAACATTACAATGTATCACGTTTGATTAAGTGCCTGGTCTTGTCAAATTCATTCTCAATGATGAATAAACCTTCATTATGTTGTATTAAATACTATATAATATAATAACATTATGTAATATAGTAGGACATGTAATTTTTAAAATAAAAAAAAAATATGTAAATGAAAATCGCTAATCATCGCATAGTAAATGATGTGACATACTACATTCTCAATATCATAAATTTCATAAGTACAGCAGTTCTAATTAAGGTTGTACAATGAATGTAAAAAATATAATGAATTATTTGTAAATCAAATGTAGTAATGGACTAGACCAGGATAGTACGATTATAAAATTCGAAGTTTAGTATAATATACGTGTACAAAACCGATTCTAGTTAATAAACAACATTTACAAAACATCGCTGCACCTGTCAAGTTCCATATTGTGCATTTTTTTGATTTTGCGTTTTCTGCACCAAAAAAATTTCTGTCCCGACTTGTATGTTATTTTGTTATTTTCCAAAAAGTTGCAAAAAACACATATGGAATTTGGCAGGCGCAGCGACAAAACGTTCTTGAAGCATTATACAGTTTTTTTTAATTCTTACAATTGTGTTTCTTACAAAATGGATCGTATTTCCATTGTTTTCATAGAATATGCATAATTTGATTAGTAATATTTATAGTATATCAATATGAGCAATTAAGTTGTAATGCTAAGAGAATTTATATTAGCCAGTAGATCTTTTACATCATCCTGTACTTGATCAGATGTATTGGATAATGAAAGACGAGAACAGAAAGTACTGAGGTTTTCAACCTGCTCAGATGTATCTTTTACTTTTTGTAAATATGCCAACAGCATACTAACTATATTGTGAACTTCTTCTTTAACTTTCGACGTATCAGATCCTTTACAACTTTGTAATATTTTCAATTGTTTCTGAGCTATTTGTAAAGGACTATAACCATACTTATCCAATGACAATACATTCGTGCCAGCCTTTAAAAGCAACGTTACTATGGATATTTTACCTGCTACTGCTGCTAAATGTAGTGGAGTATTTCCTACAATGTCACACTTGTTAGGATCTGCACCATGTTCCAGAAGCAGGTATACCATATCTGTGTAACCTCTGCATACAAAAATATAATTACAAAATAGTGCTTGTTCATTTATTTTTGTAGTCTGTTAAGAGATATTTACCTGCAAGATGCCAAGTGAAGAGGTGTGCGACCTTGCTCATCGTGGTTATTAGGTAAAACATCAAGTTTTAACAGTGCTCTCATTACGTCTATCTTATTTGTGTAAGCTGCAAGTCTCATTTTACGCTCCAAGAAGCCATCCAAATATTCCTTCCAACGGTAATCATCACGAGAGTTACGTACCATATGCAATGATTTCATCTTTCTTGTGTAACATGATGTTCTGTTAGTGACACGTTGGATTAAGGAATTGATTCTTTCTTCCTAAAATATAAAAGTTTTCATCTTATAATAGAAGTGACTAAAAAATAAGATATTTATAAAAAATATTTACTTATATAATGTTTATAAAAGAGGAAGTATGAAGTATATATTTTTAGCAAATACATAATCACATTTTATCTGCTCAAAAAATTAAAATTAACATTATTGTTACATTACATACAAAGTATGAAGACATACAAAGTATTAATGATGTCAACTCAGATTACCTAACTAGATTGTTCTAAATAATATTAACGTTTACCTCAGGTGTAGCTACGATAAACTCTCCCGACGGACTGGAGCCGCAATTTTTAGTGATATCGGCATAATTATGATTTTCAATGACCGGGCACAAAGAAGGAATTGGTAAATTCAAGTTCACTGGCCAGGCTGGACCGAATCCAATCTGAAAAGTGTTCTGTTCATTTTCTTGTCCTTCTCTCTGGCTGCTGTTCATAGTCGCAACGGTCGTAGTAGCGTTACAACTGATCTGTCCGCTTGTAAGATTTTCATGTTGAACGATGGAACTGTCGTTCGAATCATTCCCAGTTTCAACGCCCGAATCTACCGACGTCATATTGCATGTAGATACGTTACAATTTTTAACTGCGTTTCAAGAGACACCACTTATATCAAACTTTATCTGTATACATATGCACCTGCGTATTTGGAAATTTAGCTGTACCAAAATAATAACAGATACGAGAAACACTCTCGCATCAGCTGGTATGCACCGTACTTTATTTCTTTGGATTACGGAGAGCGTTGGAAACGATCCAGTATTGGCAGAGATTTCTGCGTAAAAAAAACTTAACAAGGATTAACGTAATTGGTTGTTACTTCGGAATTTGTCCAATAAGCTTTGAGCATTTTCAAACCAATGAACCAACAGTTTTATGAATGTGTATCAATTAAATATAGACATGAATAGAAAACGTAAAATTGCTACTATTATTGAGAACTAATAGTAATTTTTAATATACTATAGTGGCGTAAATGTGAGAATCAAAACTTTATTTTTCGCATAATTAGACAATGTCGTGGACAGTCTTGTAGAACGTATAGTCAATGATTGTAATATCCAAAAATATGGCGCCTGAGTGAAGGACGCTTGTTCGAGGATACAAAGTATTATTAAATCTTTTATAAAAATAAAGGGAAACAACTTTGAAGAAAAATGAGTAATCTTTCCCCATTTGGTGGTGGAAAGAACCCACCTTGGGTTCGTAATACAGGTAAGATAATATTAATTGTAAATGATCGAAATTATACGACGTTCCGTGTACGGAGCACGATGTTGCCAAATTTGTGTTATAATTTATATAAGTCGAGAACACATTTCTCGAAAGATTTTACAATATATTTTTATTGAGTATTCAAATATAGGTACATGCACATATGTTGCGTATATACGTATGATGCAAGTGTACTAAATGTTTGTATCTTATGATAGTATTTTCAAATAATGATTATTCTACATATCAATAATCTTAAAATCTACCAAAATGGAAGACAATCTATTACTTTGTTAGATATGGATAGTACAATGTTAAAGTTTGTTTTAAATATATGGGATATATGTTACAATGGGAACATAGCTTTAATTTTCATGTCGTGTACGGTTGTATTGATAATGAATCAGTAAGTTTACTCTTGCAACAAAACTTTTATGTAGTCATTTTGAACTTGTATTGTTCTATACGTATATTTGTCTATTTGCATTCATAGGACAAGGTATTCAAAATATTCAACAGCAAATGTTAGGACAGGCAATGGGTACTATAGGTGGGCAACCTATGGTTCAATATCAACAACAAACACAACAGGTGTATCAACAAAGTTTGGGTTTACAACAGGTCAATAAAAAGTTCTACACTATTCCTAGTTAGTAACATTGAATTTACGAACATTTTCTTATATAGCCCAATATAACAATGGCTTCAATGGCTACTCTTGGTTCTAATCTACCATCTGGTATTGCTGGACAATTATATCCACAAGTTGCTACTGTTTCTTACCCGACACCAAGAGCGTTAAATACCAACGCATTTCAACCGTCTGTAGCTGGTGTGCCACAACAAGTACAACAAAATGTACCTTCATCATCACCAAAACAAAGAGTCTTTACGGGAACAGTTACCAAAGTACATGATAATTTTGGCTTTGTAGATGAGGATGTATTTTTTCAGACGAGGTATGTAAAGAGACAAAGTTAATTCATTGAACAAAGTTTAAATTCATTCTTAACAATTTTGGTTTCAGCGCTTGTGTAAAGGGTTCCAATCCGATAGTAGGAGATCGTGTACTTGTAGAAGCATCTTATAATCCTTCTATGCCATTCAAATGGAATGCAACTAGAATACAAGTTTTGCCTATGGGTAATAATAATAATAATACTAATACACAGCAGACAAATCAAGTGAATCGACAACAGCAACAAGTAAATCGACCATCTGGAACTTATAATGCTGTACCTCCTCCCGCAGAAAATACAAATAATAGGTAGGTTTAAGCAGTAAAGAAATTTAGGAAAATACATAGTATTTGTATTAGTTTAGATATCTTCTTTAGATAATCTACCTTACACAAATTCTAAAAAATCGAGTTTTTGTGATTGATAGATTTACAACTACCACAACAAACACAAACACGGCTAGTAATCGTAACAAAGTAGGGAGAGTTAGGGAAAGGTCGCCGCGAGAACGTAGAAATGAAGAGGAAGAGATAGAAAGAAAACGACGCCGTGAAGAAAGAATAAGGGAACGAGAGAAAAAAGAAGAACGTAGTCCATCGAGAACTAGAAGAAGTAAATCACCCAGACCTCGGCGACGTACTAGGGTAGTGCCACGGTATATGGTACAAATACCAAAAATCGCCCTTGACTTGTAAGCAAAGCCTTTACACTATCTCTTTTTGTCTTATATTTAAAATTTACTGGTAATATTATTTCTTATTATTTTAGACCCGAAGCAGATGTTCTTGAAATACGAAGACGTTATCAAAATATGTATATCCCCAGTGACTTCTTTTCTACCAACTTTAGATGGGTCGACGCTTTTCCACCACACATGCCATTCACCCTTAACAAACCTTGTTCCTTTCACGTTATGCATAAGGATGTTGACCCATGTACAGAAAATTCAGCGGTACTAGAACCTTCGGATGCCGATTACCTCTTTTCCGCAAAGGTTCGTTCGTTCATACGATTTAATTAATCAAAAAAATTATTCGTTTTACATATCATTGGAATATTTTACAGGTAATGCTTATATCAATGCCTGCTATGGAAGAAATTTATAAAAGGTGTTGTGGAGTCTCGGAGGATAGAGATCCAGACCGAGATTATGTACATCCCACTCGCCTTATAAATTTCTTAGTAGGCTTACGTGGTAAAAACGAAACAATGGCCATTGGTGGGCCATGGAGTCCTTCCTTGGATGGACCGAATCCCGAAAAGGATCCCTCTGTTTTGATCAGGACGGCTGTCAGAACCTGTAAAGCACTTACAGGCATAGATTTGTCCAGCTGCACTCAGTGGTACGATTTTGCAAATATTGGAACTCTTGTGTAATGTACATCTAAATTACAGTTGTAGATTTTTTTTTTTTCGAGGCTCCCTCACTATCAAAGAGCAATGTGATGTTAACAAATTTTTCTGCCCGTTAAAATGCACTATCAAAATATTTGGGTATTGAGTTTTTGCAAAGCATTATTGTGGTGAATTTCAATTTAAATTCCCTTTGATAATCAGTAAGTTTAATGTTGCCTTCATATGATCTTGGACTTCTATAGTTTGCAAAATTATATTGTACATAGTTTTCTTGAGTGAGAAGCTGCTAAAGTTCGGCTAGCAGGCCGTAGTGCTAAGATATGTCTAATCGATAGGGGTACATACGTTCGTGATCGAAAAAAAAGAGAATGTAGCTTGTAATGAGTTTCTCACTTGATAAACTAAGATTGTAGCTAAATATCTACATAGGAGGTACGTATTTATTTTATGCACGACCGACCAACGGAGATTGCTGTGCACTGGATCCTGTTTCAAGCACCCCCAACGATGATATACGAGCAGTCGCGGCAGACAAATCATCACTATTGTTCTATTACTGTTGTGATCTACTCAGTTGTGCTTTCTCAAAATGGTCTACGTTGTACGCTGTGCGTGGCTTTGTATGCAGTGCGTGGGCTTATCGAACAAGCGAACAATCACTTAGCATATAAGGCAAGGCTAAGCAGCATTAATCTGAGTTGACGTTTGGGTATTGTTTTTCCTTGCGGCACAGGTACCGCTTCCTGGAACTCTACTACAGACGTGCAGAAACGACCCACAAGTCAGGGCGAGTGGTGCCCTCTCGCGTTGAAACCGTGATACTATTTCTCCCAGATGTATGGAGCTGTGTGCCTACCAGATTGGAGTGGGATGGGCTACAACTCAACTATAAGAAACAACTGGAGCGAAAATTGCTGCGTGCTGCCTCTAACCCCGACGATTCGGATGCTGCCAATGACACTGATGAGGCTGCCGTCGCTGATCAAAAGGCACTGCCAACATCATCCCATATTACTTTTACCTTTTTATTACCTTATTATGTATACATGCAGCTGTTTCCTACTACTAAACTGAATTTTCAGTAGGCGATACTTGTTCATCGATCAAATTTTTCTTTCAATTCTTGTTAATTCCATTAATTCGTTTTCTTATAATTGATACTCGAAATCTAAGCACATATAGTCTATATTTTATCAGAATTTTGTTGTAGAAGACTTTGACTTAAAGGGAAAAAACTATGTTGAGAAGTTTGTAGCTTTAATTTATAGTATTTTTTGTTTAATCTCTCAGTATTTAACATTGATAGAAACCTTTGATATTACTTATGCTAATCAGGTGGAGATCACTTAAAACAGGTACTATAATATAGTCTTTGGGCGTTTCTATTCTCTCATCAGGTGCGTTTTAAATTTTACATGCATAAATATGTTAGTAAACAAATGTAGAAATTACATGGAAAAGATTGATGGGCAATGTATTGCAAATTCTCCCTTAGCCATTGGCAGTTTCATTGCATTAACAAGAGACGCAAGCAAGCCTAGCTCGGAGAAGAGCACAGCTGAGCCATTCCTATTCCTGATACCTTTACCTCTATCATTGATAAATTATTCATTCATTTCATTTGCTCATCGTTATATACTACAACATTACTGGTATTATCCATAACCTATCAACGACACAGACACCAGAGCCAGGACACTATGAGAATCTAGCAGTTACTTGAGTCATACTTGAGGAACATCGTGAATGAAGAAAAGTGTATCATTACTATGTGAGAGAGTGATTAAACGAAGAATGGAGAAAGAATGAAGAGGGAGTGGTTTCGTTTCGTTATAGGGGCTGCTTCTGTTCTGTAGTTTCCTATTAAGCTTTTTTACTTCTGTGGGCTAATTTAGTTTTTCTGTTTTCAGGATGATTTGGCACCAGAAAAGAAAGATCCAACCCATTATTCCGAGTTAGACACCAAATCGATGAATGTATGATATTATTTTATAAAAATGTTTTTGTCTTCAATATTTAATATATATATATATATACATACATACATACGTACATACATACATACATACGTTTGCATTTTTTATTGATAAAGGTGAATGATTTACGCCAAGAATTGGTTGCAAGAAATATAAACTCGAAAGGTCTAAAATCACAGTTACTCGCGCGTCTTCTCAAAGCTATAAAATTAGAACAGGCTAAAGAGGAAGGACGTCAGGATGATGTGGAAGATAATGAGGAAACATCACCACCTCCAAAAGAGGAGGAAGATAAAAAATTCAAAGACAATAAAGATGTAAAGGTCAAATATATAATATTTATTTCAAGTATTTAGGAAACATTAAGAAGCCATTCTCATTTATCACTAATTTAAGTAGATTGGAAAGTTCTTATTAACGTTTATTTACAGCATGACGAAGATAAAAGAAAACTATACGAACGTGAACGTACAATACTCGAGAAAAGATATACTCTACCAGAGTCTTCTCATATAATTGTCCATCCATCCAGGTCAGCGAAAAATGGAAAATTCGATTGTACTGTTATGTCATTAAGTGTACTGCTTGATTACAGGCCAGAAGACACAAAGGTATTATTTCATTTACTTTATTGTCTATTAGACGCTCATTAATTACACATTAACTGTTTTTATTTTTGTGTTTAGGAACATTCCTTCGAGGTGTCGTTATTTGCAGAGTTATTTAATGAAATGTTAATGCGAGATTTTGGTTTTCGCATATATCGATCTTTGTGTAGCTTACCCGAGAGACCTAAAGAAAAAGATGAGGATAAAAAGAAAGATAAGAAGGAAGATAAAAGAGATGAAAAAAAAGACGACAGAAGACGCGATGATGATCGCAAATGTGCTAAGAAAGAGGAGAGGAGAGAGGACAAAAAAAGAGAGGGCAGTAAAGATAAGAAAGATGATAAGGAAATAAAGAGCAAGACTGATGACAAGGATAGAGAAAAAGAGAAAAACGATGATGATGATGACGATGATTATGACGAATCTGAGGTACTTTAATAAAAAATATATCGAGCTTTTTCTTTTTTCCCATTTTTGTTATCTAACATTTATTTATACTAAAATAACTAACTTTACAGGATGATGATTCAGTTAAAGATGGTAAAAAGGACAGAGATAAGGACGGGAAGAAAAGAAAAACAAAACTGTATACGTACGACCCTTATTTGCTTTTATCCTTCGTATATTTCGATCAAACGCATTGTGGATATATATTTGACAAGGATATAGAAGAACTGATTTATACTTTGGGATTGAACCTGTCAAGAGCACAAGTTCGTAAGTTAGTACAGAAGGTAGTCACTAGAGATTCTTTGCATTATCGCAAATTGACGGATAGAGCAAAAGACGATAATGGAAAGGATGAGAAGGATATAGATAGAAGTGAAAATGGAAGGACTCCGAATGAAGAGGAGTTGTTACGTTCGCTGGCTTTGGGTGAGCTTTAGTATCTTTTAAGTTGTTGTCACATACCGATGTTCTTAAATAACGGAGATTTTGTTTAACATTTAGGAAACAAAAAATTATTACCTATATTTGTGTCAAGTGGACCACCTTCGAAACGCGCTAGAAGAGACGATAAATCTGCAGGAATAACGGAGGAAGAATCGATACCAGAGGGATTTGTTTTATATAAAGGTTCTTTGTTAGACGTTGAGAAATTAGTTAGTCAATTAAAAAGATCTGAGAAAGCTCGCGTGGATACAGAAAATCGTATGATAGAATTGCAAAATGAATTAGTCGTCGTTAATGACAAATCGTTAAAACAATCGAACAGTCTTAAGAGTCTGTCTGAAGATCTGAAGATTTATAAGGATAAATTAAGATGTACAGACGAAAAACTTAAAAAAGTTTCGGTGAGATCTTATAATTTACAACTTTCAAAATATTTGATTTTTCATGCTATATTTAATATATTTTTAAAAACTTCTTTACAGACTGAATGCCATAGTTATTTAACTGCAGTAAAAAATATGTACCATATAGCTTCAAAAATGATGCAGGGTGATAGTAAAAAAGTGGAGATTGTAGAAATACAAGACGAAAAAATTGTAGCAGAGGTCAACGGCTCAGAGGTAGAAAATAAATGCAAATCTGATACGCGATGGGGTGATAGCAAAATTGCAATAAAAGAAGAAGCAGACAAGGATAGAAAATGTGACAATAAAATTTCTATGAAAAAGGAAAGCACAGAAGGTGACAAAGAGAAGAAGTAAATGGATATTGTTATTCACAATAGTAAACATAAACGTACTCGGACAGTCTCGTAATAAAGTATGATCGTGTTCTGCATTGTTAGAAAAAAAAGTATGATACTAGAGTTCAACTTCTCACGTATGAAAGTCAGTGAAGAAAATTTGATTTTATAACACTTTGCACCGAGTGGCAAAAATTCTATGAATGATTTTGTTTCCTTATACTAGCTAACAAATATAACGAATCAAATGTTCATTGTTGATGTAAACGATAGAAAACGATATCCTTCCACGTTATTATTTCGTACACTAACTATCGACATTTTATTTACCGAACAATAATTTTTCGGGATATTAGTGTAAACTTGATCTGCCATTAAGTGCCAGGTAGTAACACACGAATAATCTTCAAGAGTGTGTTTGCATGTAATGTCATAATTAATCAGTATATCTACATATCTTTAATAAAGCTTAGATAAATTTCATAAAAGTCCGGTAAATGAGCGCTCCTTATATTCGCGTAATATTTTAATACGAAAATGTTAAGTAATTAAATTAATTAGGTCAGCTAACATTAATGTGAAATAGGATCTTTTAATGTTTTACGTTTAACATTATATTTTTACACTGCCGTTCTTACTTATTGCAATTTATATTTTGTTTTTAATGCAATGACGGTAGTTCTCTTTTTTGCATATTTTTTCTTTTTTGGTATACACTTTTCAGAAGAGTGATAACTGATTTTTGCACTTGTAATATATTAATGTTACTTTATAAGCATGATATTATATGGCAATCGCATGTGGTATGACAAAATAAGAAAGCGGTTAACTGGCTTCTACAATACCAATGAAACTGTAAATTACGGTTGTATGCGATTAGTAATGTATTTTTCGCATTACGCATCGTCAAGCACGTCGATTGTATATATAAAAACAAAATCTGCCAGCTAAATTTTTATAAATCTGATATATGAGTGCTTAGTTTTGAATCGTAAATGAGGTGAAAAGTAAACTCAATATACAGAATATATGCAATAATTAATTTATCTTTTACCGTTATTTGGACAAATCTTCGGCCGATTGTCGTGTCGTTTGAATTTTTTAGTCCTGTCAACAATTACCGTATTATACAAATAGGCGCTGCAAGTTATGAAATATAATATATACAACACTAGATTTGGCTCAGCAAATGTCTTTAAACAATATTGTACATCATAGAAATGTTTCTTTGCCCAAAGCACATAACGTACAGCACATATTGTAGTATTTTGTACATACTTGTTTTACTTGGAAAAACTGTAATACAATTAGAAAATATTATCTACATTAAAATCATACGACATACACATACAGAAATATACATAATAAACTAGTAATCATGCAGTTATATGGAGTAAGTATACCATTAAATAATCAAATAGTAAAAGAATTAAATAAGAAAATGATTTTACATATGACATTATTATCTCTTTATATTTATTATATTTTGAGGACAACGCCATTTTCTTATGCCTTTAATTAATTTTAGATATAGTGGAAATTAGAACAAATTGAAACCAACAAAATGAAACAAAATTTGTTTTATTGGCATGTTGTATCTAGGACTATTAATGTAAACGTATTTACAAATGTACAAATTAAAAGTAAAGTAATTAATAATATTAAAGTATGAATTCACTGTTTCTTATTCGTAATATGTACTTTTATTTGATTTTTCTGCTAAATTATAGATGCCACGCGGCATTACTAGCGAACTATACCATTGGGTTAAAACAGATAAGGTTGCATGTAGCAATCACAATTAGAATGTGAAGCACCCAAAAGGTAAAACTCCCTGAAATGTTTGTATCTACATAATTGTTATGTTCTTACATTGGGAATAAATACAATTATAATTTTGTTCACAATTAGTTATTTGTAACAAATTTTTTTAAACTTAACTGTATTAAGTACAATGTGTACAAAGGAATGATTAAATATTTTAATATATACAAATTATAAAAATGAATAAATTGCAAATAAGTTAAACTTGCAAAATAATAGTGGAGGTTGTCGATAAGTATCTCCTTAATTAATTAAAACTACATAATTTTATTTCAGTAAACAAATTATGCAATTTTCTAGCAAGTCTTCAGATGCACTACATTTACATAAAAATAATCTTCATCATTCATCGACTGTGTTTGCAAAGATTAAGTGGAGTTTGCCTTGTACATACATATTTTAAGAATTAAGAGACATACGTGTATGTATACAGACATTTACGGATTATTCCATTATGGGTACGTTAATAATAATTTTCACTTGATTAGCAATAATTTTTTTTCTATTTGACTGTATGTAGCAACAGTATTTAGCATGAAGTCTGTAAAAATTGCTCTACTACATTATATAAATTGTTTATATAGAGTTTATAAAGGGCAAACTTGCTATTTTTTATAAAATAATCAGAACCAATAATGATTTCATAGATTAAAATAATATTACGACGATGCTTGATGTTATAAGTTAAATAAATTCTTATCCTCTGTATAACAAAAGAATTTTATGCAACATATTATGCTTTACTGTACAATTTTAGAGTTTCATAGAAGCTAAAGAATTTCTTACGAATTCAATACAGCTAAATAGCACCAAGGTAGGTGTTAATGAGATAACATAAATTTACACAATAAATTTGAACTTATATAATACCCTGATTGAGTAATTATAAAAAATCAAAATTTTTTGCCAAAAATTATACATCAAAAAGGGCAGTTGCATAACGTACAGCTTTCTAAATTTTCTTTCAAGTTCTATAAAATTAAATGCTATATGTATAAAAGTATACCAAATATGTTATTATTCATGCCCCTTTGTAAGAGCGAAGATCATAGCAATAATTTTAGAAATTTCTAAAGTAATATATTTTTAAATAAATACAATTTGATATAGATTACGTTATGCGCACCGTTTGAGATCGCGTTACATGGATTCATAATGTATATGGTACTCGAGCTATAACAAATGAGATAAAGCAAAATTAAGCAGGATCAGTTGAAAAGTAGTAAACGTACGATCAGTTATTTTACCCTTTTCATTATAGATTTATTACTCATACCCATCCAGCTTCCTTAAAGAGTGGTACTACTAATCAAAAGATTAGTTAAAACATTTATATGCAATAAAAAGATGATGGGAGTTAATTTCGAACAGAATAATGGTTCATCATATGAATGTCGCCAATTTATTGTACGTATATACGTGTCATCTATTCAACTGATAATAGATGTAACTTTTACTATTTGCATTGGTTTGCATTACCAAACTTAAAATAGTATGTGTAAACGTGAGGTAAAAGCAGAAATAATGGATGTAGGCACAACCAAATTATTACGACAGCTATGTGTGTTATAATGACGACATTCGAAGTATGTCATATATACCCTGAGAACCATTTGCGTGCAGATTGGCAGCAGACGCTGATAGAAACTGTTTACAAATTCGTGGCCATCTGTTTCCACATTTGGCTATGGTTCTGTCAGCAGAACCTGCTGACAGAATCAGGCAACAGATTGGTGGCAAAAACTGAGCAGATCCTGTTAACAGAACCTGTTGCGAAATTAGAGGCAGAAACAAGACAGAGCCACCGCGCATATACATAGATATATACATATACGTCTATATGTTTCTATTTAAAATTTAAACGGCTGAAGTTGCAGGGTCTGCTGCGTATCTGCTTTAAGAGGTTCTGTTACATTTTTACCGCTAATCTGCGACAATAGCTGAATTTAACAGATCCTGCATCAAGTTTGTTACCATTCTGTGTACAAAACCTTGTAACAGGAATCTGTCAGAATGTGCTATGACAGGTATAGCAGACTGGGTATATATCCGATAAGTTTGTGCCGAAAAATTGAAAAATTTTTGGAAGAATAGAATTTTTAAATTACTAGAATGATGAAAAGAAGTTATTCGACAAAACACTATACATTTTATTTTGAAAATAAAGTTATTTTCGAAAATAGTATTGTAATTTATTTCAAAATTGGCACGAACTTATCGAACGATCAAATACATTATCATTGGCAAGCATGCATTTGTAAATAAAATTTGATTCACATAATTTTGCTTTTACCGCACGTCTGCATTATTTGACTCGGCAAAACTAATGGTCGCAGGATTCTTAAATAATCTCTTGCTCAAGGGATTTCCTCGTAATATTTCTTCGCGTGTTCGTCTTAACAATTTGACTTTGTGACTGCCGCTGTTTCAATGCGTGTTGCGAATTGTCAGCCGATCTATGAAGGTTCCTAAAATGGTTAAGCTCTCCTAGCGATGAAGGACGTTGGCAATTCCATGAATCACTCCAACTGTACAAAATAGTATTTTAAAAGGATTGTGTCAGGCCAATGCAACCACATATTTTATTCAAAACATCTAAACATTTAATAAAGAAGATACTTCACACTTACCGTGCAAGGCTATTCATTGCAGCATGAAAGATCATGAATTTTAAATCCATTACAATCAAAATAAAGAATATGATAAATTATCTAATGTATTTGTATCTTTAAAACAATATATACTATTTACAATACATGCTGTAGTTATTATATCATTGATCTTTCAATAAGGAGATTTTCATTCCTTACTTTGATAAAGTAAGAATTACCCATATCGAAATAAGGATCTATTAATTCATTTTGTAGCAACCATAATCATATATTTTACGACGGGAACAATCACAAATGAAGTAAGTTTTATAGATCTTGTATCATTGATCTGGCATTTGATTTTATAAAATATTAAGAATTGATGAAGTAGTAAGAATGTTCACATAAACAAAAATACAGGTCACAAATAACATTGGATCTTCATGCAGCATGAACAGAAATATTGTTACTATGTAATCAAATAAATGGCTTTACGATAGAAGAGATGCACAAATATAAAGGCATTAAGTGCAGAAAGAAGTAAATATCCCATTAATAAATCACATAGACTGGTGCACTCTACCTTCCCAATCCTGAAGCTGTTCGCATGAAATCATCCGTATGAGGTTGTGACCAGAGCAGCAATAATAACATGTTATTTATGATGCATTCGATGCAGGAATATACAAAAAGTATGTATTAATTTGAAGTGAATCAAAAGCTTATTCGACCCTTATATCTACTATTTTTCTTTTTATATGTAACGTTCTGTTAACATCAAAACTGCGTTAATTAAAGATCTAATGGATTTTTATGTTAAATAGCAGTAACACACCTTTAAGATTTACTTTCATAAAATTTATACGAATGCTGCCTTAATCATTGTTTCAGGTTACAACAGTTGTTAGAATAGAAGGTATGATTTGAAATTATATGACCAACTCAAGTTTTTCCAAATTAAAGTATGTCGTGGAAGAGATAAAAGTATAATACATACATATTTTTATTACATTAATCGAGACGTGTAATTATAACTATTATTTTCACCTCTTTCACAGCATACCTTAAATTGAAAAAAATTCATTGGTCACTGCAGAAATATAACTAATACATAACTAATCAATTGCACACAACGAGGTAATAAAAGTACCTTCTTACCTAACGAGAGGCCCTATTGTGCTATCTTGGGGAAGTGATTGCAGAAGCGAAGGTCCTGCCGATACTGGTCGTAGCTATGTTAAAATGATAACTTCAGTGATCTTATTTACTTTCTATATCGTATATATTACATACACGCGTTTGATCAATAAACGCATGGCAATAGTCTCAACTAAAAGTATATATACCTTTTCAGTTTGTGTCGCAGCATTGCACGTGTCCACGAGCGAAGGCTTACTAGAGTACGCAGACGGCATATTACTTTCCGTATCTGCACCGTTAGAAACTTTTAGTTTCGTCATTTGGAACTAGAACGTATCGATCGAATCCGATTATCATAACGTTATATTTCCTTATATTACCTAGACCATAAAAATTGCAGGTGGTAGCAATAAGCAATTTACCTGAAGTACTTTTATAGTTCGGTCTCTATCTTCTACCTGACCTTGCAAAAAGATTACTTGTCTACGTAAATCCGTTAGTTCATCAGCGATACTACTTCCCCCGCTGCCTGGAGACGTGCTAACATCTGCGGTACCAGCTTCGTTCAGGGAATAGAAGAGACCATTCTATCGTAATAAAACAAATTAATTACCTTGTCATACAATAATAATAAAATTCTTGAATGATCTTTGATTTGAATGAATTGTACTGACCTTCACAGTATTATCGAATGGGTTGAGAGCCTCCGGCTGAAAAATGGAATGCAGGACGTTTAATATCGATCGGCATAAAGAACCATATCACATTAAATTCACATAGGTACGTGAAAAAACGTACGGACTTAGAATTCTAATTTAAAACAAACAAAAAAAAAAAAGCAAAAGAAACAAAAGCAACGAATGCAACGTACCCTCGTCAAACTGTTCTCTCCTGACTTGAAACGTAAAATGTAGGATGACCGTACAATAATGAAAAATAAAAAAGGCGTGTTAATTGAAAGACAGACAACAACAACAAAACAAAGCAACAATAAGAGTATAACAATAAAGAGACATTCGGTATTGGAAAATAGACGTTCTCTTGAAACACCAGCTCGTGCAGAGTTGTATCTATTGTATTGTACACATGAAATAAATAAGATGGTTGTTACTCGGCGTACCTCCTGAAGTACTCTTTTTAGTTTTAAGAGCATAGTCTTCAGAGAGACGATGTCTTGAAACATGTACTGGAAGGTGGCACGATCGATTCTAATACTCGCGTCGTCACTCGTATCAAAACTGGGTGATGGAATCTGTAAAAAAAAATTATATAGAAATAGAAGCAATTTAAGTATAATATTTTTAAATATACTCACACTCCTCGGTGTTCTCAGAGGACTCGGTATTTGACGACTACGGACGCTGTCCAAAGAACGTGGCGACTCTGCACCGGACCTGCTTCGCAATAATCTCGAATTTCTGCCATTTACGACCCTGAAATCAATTATCAAAGGAACGTTTATCTTCCAAACTCCATCAATGTTCACTATAATTATACTGCCTCAAAAAATTGAACTATTTTACACCGAATTACGTTTTCTCACATCACAACGTGAAATTATATTTTATAGAATCTAAACAAACATATCGTATCTTTAAAAGTGAAATCAATCGAAATAGATTAATTTAAAACGTTAGAGTACCTATAATTATTTCGTTACAGTTATTCATGTAAAATGCTTTCGCTACATGCAGACATTGAGAACACGTATCGCCTGTCAAAATTTTGAAGCACTCTACAGAATTTTTTTAGTTTAATTGCTTATGATTTTATATTTTTCCGCAAAATTCTCTCATTAAGATATTCTCATACACAAAAGTTCAAGTCCCTTAACAAAATTATAATGGTGCTCCAAAATTCGAGCCGAGACTGTAAGTACAAACATTGAAAGCTGGTGTTGTCATATAGAATCACATATGATACATGCTACATGCTATATAGCCCGAAAGAAAAAGACTCCAAAGAAAGATACTTCTAAGCGAGCTAAAAAAATAGAAAAACAGAATATCTAACGTGATGTTTCTCGATCAGTCGGATTGATCTTGGCAGAAACTATTTAAAATGTGATTCATGAGAGCGTAGGAGAAAAGAACTACCTGCCGTACTCTGACTTAGCACGTGATACTGGGGCAAGGACGGTGGGGGTGGTGGTTGTTGTGGTGATAGTAGTAGTGGCGGTGGTGGTGATAACGTTATCGCTTGATTTTGGTTGTCTAGGTGGCGGGGAGCCTCCGGTTGGCGTCGAACATTCCGAAGACAATCCTGAATCACGACCATCCTCGCAAATTCCATTGGAAGTACCAGCAGAAGCGATTTCGTTTTCGCGAACTCTCGTCGATGGTACAACAGTCCTTTTTTTCGCGCCGGTCGACACGCGAGAGCTAGCCATCTCGATATTTTCTTTTATTTTATCGCGGGTAAATCAATTTAACCCAGTCGAAGTTATGTAGCCGATACCGTTGACTCGAACCTTTCAACTACGTGTATTACGACTGCACGAGAAGATGTAAAACCAGATCAAAAAGAGAGGTAAGATAGGTAGAAAGAGATATCTGCTCTTGATTTATTTTGTGGTTTTCGTGCGGATATAGATACCGCTTCTGTGTCTACGAAACGATGTATAAAACTGGTTAGATCAATATCGATGTAGTTTTCTAATTAAGATATAGAGCCGATACCGGTCGATCTTCGTTGTGATCGTCTATACGGGGGTAGGGTTGCGTTTGGGTTACGATCTTGAATGTTTGATTGCATAAAAAATGATACTTAGCTAAGGATCTATATTATGTGTCTGACTAGTTAGGTATAAAAGTTTCACTCTATCGACGGGTTAAATCCAATCGGACTATTCCTTTCTTAATCTCATTAACAACGGATTCAATTATCACATCTCTTTATCTCCCTCGACTCCGACGTCTTCTCGATTAACTCCCTAGCCAAGCGAGTATAAGTCGAGATACATCGGCTGGGTCTAACCAATCGATATCATTCATTTAGAAATGCTTTCTCGTTCCAAGCATTGTCTAGATACACTCCGTAAAAACACACACCACCTGCTAATTAACTCTCACTGAAGAATCAGTCTCGGTAGAAGGTCTAACATTACTGCACTTCATCTTTCGGTGCGCTAGGATCAAATCCTAGATCATAGTTCGCGATGAGATGCGTTTTAACATTTGCACGCGTGAAAACTGAAAAAATGAAACGAGCACGTGCACGAATGCATACATGCATGTACACACGCGTGTATGTATACACACGCAAACACAACACACGCGAGATAGGTAAAAAGACCGTGAAGAGGTCGAGAACGCGTTCAAGAAGATGACTGGAGAAAAAAAAGCGTAGTTTTAAGGGACCTTCGCGATTAGTCCGTCGACGATCGGCAGACTAGTCGGCTGCTGCTGGTTGAAGTAGATAGTTAGAAAAGCAGGACGAAGAGAACGAAGAGGTGAAGGAGGAAGGAGGAAGAAGAAGAAGAGAGGATTGCGCGTCGTAAAATGGCGCATGCGTTCCGTGGAAATACAGCGTTTCGCTCGATATCCAGGGAGTTTGTGCTAGTGAACAAGAGAAAGGGAAAGATCCCCTCCCTTTTTTTCTGAAATAGAGAGAGGGGAACTTGAAGGGCAGGCCAATTGCGTATGAAGGGTTACCGAAACTCAATGAAAAACAAGATCGGTTTCTTTTTTATCCTTTTTGCTTGAACACCGGAAACGTGTTATTTTCTTTTATTTTCAAGTTGTTTCATCGATATTGGTTCATGATTATGTCTGGGGAACATTCTATGATAAATATTTCTTAAATATTTAATCCGACTGATTTTTCTTCTTCCTTTTGGGACTCATTAAAATTGATTCTACACGTAACTCAAAACCTGTTCAATCGAGCTAATCGTTAATTCAGTCGTCATCGATAAGAACGTGTCAAACGTTTGTTCCATCGCTTTTAAGAATACTAATGAGATGTCTTAGGCGGACTTTTTAATCGCATCGATAATAACGAAGAGAACACACTATATTCAGAATAAAGAGAACAAACTGTAGAAAGAAAAGGTCATAGTCATACCAACGAGTAACGCTCTGATTCGTAATGAAAGAGCGTAATAAGAGGTAAACTGGAACCGTCTTTACGATGTTTACCCATTTAAGTAACTTCCGCCTTTTCGATTTCCCCCTACAATGTAACCGTTCACACGAAATAGCGGGTTTCGCGCTTGAAATCTCGTCAGAAAATTGAAATGAAATAAATCGGGGAAAGTTTTGAATGTTTACGTAACGAGTGACTCATTTATCTTATCCTTTCGCAGCAAGGCAAGGCAACTAATGAGTCATCTTTTACTTCGAAACAATACGAAAGTTACAACTTGATATCGTGATAACGAAACACGTATATGTATTGTATGTGTGTGCGCACGTGTAGATACTTTGATCTTTTGCGTTACTTTTGTACGTGGTCTATTGTGAATAAAAAAAGGACTCAATGTTGAAAACTGTGTTCCTTAATTTTTGTTAAATTTGATACATAAGTCTAGAGGCATGCATGGTGCCCTTATTGCAGGGGAGTCAATACAAATTTGATCCAAGATACTGTCGACTTTTTTTCAAAATAATTAAAGTTTAATATTTGTTGTCTCACGCCATGGGGCAAGTTTTCCAAGGTTTCCAAGGAAAAATCCTGATGTATATACATCATGATTTTTGCGAAAGTGGTCACCACCGCCGATTTCAATGTTTAATGGCTCATTTTAAAGATAAAAGCATGCAGAATAATGTTCCGTTGTCCGTTTTTCGATATCGTTAAGCAATGATGAGAAATTAATCTTTTAAGTGTCGGAATATGGGTCGTTTTCAAGCTTAAAACTGCTGTATCTTTCCAACCAGCCATCCTATCGAAACGCGACTTGCATATTCGTAAAGAAGAGGCTTTCACCTTTCGAACGCGTATTTGATCGGGCAAATTCGAGATACTTCGATTTTTGACAAAAATCCTGACCTATGCATCATGATTTTTGCCAAAATGGTCACCACCGCCGATTTCAATGTTTAATGGCTCATTTTAACGATAAAAGCATGCAGAATAATGTTCCGTTGTCCGTTTTTCGATATCGTTAAGCAATGATGAGAAATTAATCTTTTAAGTGTCGAAGTATGGGTCGTTTTCAAGCTTCAAACTGCTGTATCTTTCCAACCAGTCATCCTATCGAAACGCGACTTGCATATTCGTAAATTAGAGACTTTCCTTTTTCAAACGAGTATTTGATCGGGCAAATTCGAGATGCATTGATTTTTGACAAAAATCCTGATGTATGGATCAAGATTTAGAAAGAAGAAAGCATGCAGAATACTGTCCCGTTGTCCGTTTTTCGATATCGTTACGGAGTGTTGAAAAATAAATTTTTTAAGTGTCGGAGTATGGGTCGTTTTCAAGAGAAAAATCGCTGTAACTTTTTAACCAGTCATTCTATCGAAGCCACACTGCCATATTCGTAAATTAGAGACTTTCCTCTTTCGAACGAGTATTTGATCGGGCAAATTTGAGATGCATCGATTTTTGACAAAAATCCTGATGTATGCATCATGAACGAAAACCTGAATTCTGTCGAAAACTAATGATAAAAACAAACGTTACAGCAAAAAAATGAGGATGGGACAACTTACCCCGACGTGTGAGACAACTTGCCCCATTTTCATAGGTTTGTTTCTCGGGTAATAGTTCAGTCGGATCAAGGAGTTTTTTAAAAATTCTGGCAAGGAAATGAAGCTGACAAAATTCTCTTTCTATTACATGTGTGAACTCGTGTGCAATCGATTTTCATTAGTGCCTAGAGATGCTTAAGTAATGTACCCAAAGTAGAATTGAACTAATCAAAATATAAATTCGTCTCTTGAAGTAACCAGGGAAGACTAAACACAACGACCACCACTATACTTTTTTTTACTCGCTAAAACCTGTACACCATGCACCGGACGCGTTTCCCCTTCCACCCTAAGATACCAAAACTATGACTGGGACAACTTGCCCTTGGGACTTTTAGCCCCGGTCTCCCCTACTCACTAGCGCGGGTTTATTAATAATATAACGAATAGTACGATTAACGTGAACAATTGTCTACAATTAACTCGAGGTCGAGGAACGAACGAAGTGACACGGTAAATGAACCGCTCTTGAGGTAAATATATCTCCCTTATTTTCCTTTTTATAGCAGATCACTAGACTCTTGGAAAGAAGAATAGCGCAAGGCCATGTACGAAAGAGGAAACCGGTTCGTAACGAACGCGCTCCGTGCGAACATAATGCATAATAAAAAGGAAGTGCTTTCGACAAAGTCCAATTTACACTGCGATTCACGCTAAGATTTCTACTTTTAAAGAATCAAATTGTACGTCATTTATAAGGACATTTTTTCTAATACCGAATTTGCCGAGTTCTAAAATATTTCAAGGTGGCCATATCGCACGGTTCCTTCGTGTATATCGTTCATGAATCATGAGTCACTTATAATTAGAGTAACATGTAGATTACAGGAGTAGCGTTCTAGTTGCATAGAAAATGACAACGTCGGCACTACTCTAAGCCGTTTCACTTTAATAAAAAAAAATGCAATATAATTAATAATTGGGAACGACATTCAGAGGAAGACAAAAAGTACGGGAAGATATCATGCTTAATAGTTTCTTATCGATCACTGGCCGAACACAGTTGAAAGAAAATATAGTAAATGGTTCAGCTTTAACTTCTACAAATATCTACGAATCCTACGTACGTTTCAAATATACAAAGATTTACACCGAAATTAATTAAACCAAGCGAATTTACTACGAAATATGTCTAGTTACGATATAATGAGGTAACTCGAACGGAACATATTACTACATGCCATAAGCGTCGTGTAAACCAGATAAAGCGGAGAGAAAAAGGAAGTTCCGTGCGCGAGAAAGGAAGAATCGCAGAGCAATGCAGAATTCAATGATATTTTCTGTCTTTCCCAACGAATAATCTTGACTTCCGCCGTCTGATAACATTCGAGCAGGATTTGCGTCTTATCGCGTTAACTTCTCGTTAACTTTGATAGACTTGAAAGAAAAGAGTTTACAAATCTTGCGATTCACGAGATAAATATTTGAAAGAAGACGTATATGAACGCAAGTGCATTTGTGCTTGCGTAAAAGTAAAGAACGCAACGTGTGTTAACGAAGGAACCACTAACTACCACTTATTATTTACCATCGTGGATCGCTCGGAATCGGTTTTTTATCTCGCTTTTATTTATCTAGCTTTATGGAATCGTCCCTTTACTCTCCGTCAATTATCCTGGAAGTCTACAAATATTATATATATTTATACATATAATATCTTTACTCTCGCAAAATCCATACGACCGGTGCAAAGAATGAGAAATCATTCTGCTTTTTTACGGACTCGTCAAACGTTATATACGAGGAAGAGAAGACTTTCCGGACAATGCACAAATCACATTCATATATAGTCAATACTCGTTACGGAGGAGGCGAATGCAGATATGTAGCTGATGAGAAATTATTTACCCGTTCTTCGTGGACGACCGATTTCCCTCCTGCGAGGAGGAAAGCAGGAAGAGAAGGAGAAGAACACGTTCTCATGTAATCTTTTTGATATTCTTCATGACTCGGAGCTTGTTTCCTAATCAATCCTTTTCTTTGTAATCGTTTCATGTTCTTTATTAGCCTCTTTCTCTTTTAGTCTCCTCTCTTCAATCTCTGGATAGTTGTACTTTCCTTTCATCATTCTATTCGTCTTAAAAGATTTCTCTTTTTTCGTTTTCATGTCGCCTCGAAGATCGCTCGATGGCTTCGAAAAACGACGAAATCCCTTTTCCTCGCTTCTCAAAATGGATCTCTTTTCACTTTCAGAATTACCCTCTTTTTTTCTTCTTTTTCCTCCATAGCTTCTCTCTTTTTCCTTTCATCTTCCAGCTTTTCTTAGTCCTTCTTACGATTACCGCATAAAAGATAATTCTCTTCAAGCGAACGGCGCGATAAACATGAATTAAAGTGACGAATAATTGCGAATACCTCGTCATTAGGCTAGAATAATCGTTAAGCCGTTAAGCTATGTATATATATATATATATGGATATTTTCTCACGAGAGAATATTGGACATCGACCAAGGAAGAAAATAGTTTATTTGTCCCCTCTAATATTGTTTAGGAACACGAAGAGACAACGTATATATACGTATCTATCTCTCTAGTTTCCCCGGAGAGGATGTTACGCTTTTTAACGCTCACTATTATGGCACTTGCTTTCTAAACTCTAATTAATACGAAGACTAGTTCTCGCAATGTTTAGGACGAATTTCACACGAGGATTAGAGAACGCTTTGCTTTTATCGCGAATATCGTGGTCCTTTGATATATTTTGCAGCATCGACGGTAGCAGCAGCAGTAGTTTTTGTTTATATAAGCATCATTGTTCGTTTAAACCAATGATAGATATAATATATATATATATATATATATATATAATGCAATTAAATTCGAACTCAGAGTTCGTCTGATTCGAAGAAAGAGAAGAGCAGCCTCGTAGCGATATCGTGTCAAATTTTCCAAGGTTATGCAATTGAACGAGCAGCGAATTCGATTAAAAGTATCTAGCCAAATATTTTCTAATTTTCTTTGTTGAACTATACTTTTGTTTTAAGATAAAAGGAACTGCATTTTTTTCGTAAGCAGAAACCAATACATTACAAGATAGTAATGAGATTTAATATCCGATCGCTTTATATCATGTGTAGTTCAACGTTTCAACGTAATGCAAATATATAACGATTAAGTGATTCCTCACATGTATGTAGGCATGCATGCAATTATACGCGCTACGATAATACATAGAGCGATATAATGATAAGTTAGAGACAAAGTACACTATAGACGTTACATAGATTTTTTTGCCGATTGATTAGAATCTTTTTTAGAGAGAGAGAGTCTTTAAAAAACACTAAACTACTATATACGTCTAATATATGTGTGTATATAATATGTTTATCTTACGATTAGTGCCCAATCATGGAGACTTCGAAAAAGGACGAGATATTTCCGGACGTGGCAAAAAGGACGTATGAAATTGGAAAAATAATCTCTAACTTATTCTCCGTTAGCTCTTTATCTGTGACCCGCTAAGCTCATTACCACGAAATGAGAACGCTAGAGAGAAGGCAATGTACATACGTACGTACGTATTTGTTTAGTTATTTTTTTTTCTTCCTTCAGGTATGTCAAACACGTGGTCAGACAACAGAATAAATTGCACTCACAGTTTCGTAGGAATTTCTTTTGCGGTATATATCATTTATATCCCAAGAAAAACGGCCCGCATTTAACCAACAAAGGTAATAAATGATTTAGGTAATCTTTTATAAAATTATTGCAATATTTGAAAACAAATTACAACCCCGAATTTGACACGCCTGAAGCATCGTAAATTTTCCTACTACTCACAAAATTCTCGCAATCGAGAAATTCGTATTACGAAATATATCATGTATATTTGATTTAAAGGATCGCTAAAAACTTTTCAAAAAGACTTGATCGGTTTCTCTACGTTCTGGACGATCCGTGGCAATGGTCGTGAACTATTACAATCGTCGTATAGTGCGGTTTGATCAGCGATAGTGAGAGTATAGTATACTGTTGCATATTTTTTGTACGAATTTTTTAGGACACTTCTTGCTTCTTCCTTTCCATTCTCTCCCCTCCCTCTCATTCATCCGAATCTATACAAGTTTTCTCTTCTCGTTTCTCCCCCCTCCCTTTTACTCGACATGTCTTTCTCTCTCTATTTTTTGTAATATTTTTTTTCTTTTCAACGTCCATCCTTCACTTATTCACGCATTCCAACCTCACAGATAGTCTATCCTCTAATCGTACACGTACATCCTATCACGTCACGCCATATCTGTCTGAACCCGATCCTCGTGTGCAAAATATCGAGATTGACGTTGGTTTAGATCGGTTTTGCTAGCTGTCGAGAGAGGAGGCCCGGCGAACTCCGGTTGCTAGTTAGGATATGTCAGCTGGTAGTAGTCCCCACCAGCGGAGTCCTCATCGGGGATTTGTAATTGCTTCACTCGTTTTACTAGTGCGCTAGAACACAAAATACTATCGCTGAAATTGACCCGAAGCACCCTCGGCCCGTCTTTCGAATTATTCATGCCTTTTCTTTTTTTTAAATTGCTTTTAGCGTTCTTGATCGCTCGTTTACTGCGTTTACCTCACGTCCATCTTCGCAGAGACTTGATCGCTAGGCGAAACTACGAATCAACGATACAAATTTCATACGCACAGCAAACATTCTCTATTAACATTATAATATACATATACTGGTACGATATATGCATCCCTTCCTCCTTTGAAATACGACAAAAATGCGATCGTCGTGACATGGAGCGTACACCCGTATAAATAGTATAGTATACGTAAAGTTTCCCTATAATACCATCTGCAAATGGCAATAGAAACGACCACTGTGAAAGCTTATGTTCTTATCGAGTGCTCCTTTCTAGCATTGGGAATGCTTTTCTTACATGTTAAAGCACATTGTCGATATAGAACAAAACCAAAAAAAAAAGGTAGGTGATCTTGATCGACGGAATACAAGAATGCTCGTCAGAAGCCAGACAATGAGGCTGTTTTGATTAAAATGATGAACTCCATACGTTTAATAATTAATTAGCGTACGTTGCATAAGATCAAGCCGTGTACATTGTTACACGCTCGGTAATATCCTCTAACACTTTTTCGTCGGAGATCGAAAATTATAGTATACGTTTATATACTTTGTGTTTCTGCGAAGCTATACGATTCCCCTGCAATAAGTTCGTAAAGTTATAAACGAGGAGCGTCAATATTATCTGTGCATTACGGGATGCCCGGTAAAATGGATCGTTACCTGCTATAAGAGTATTTACGAGACACTCAATGAGAGTTAACATGCTTATTTAAAGACGCTATATTTCGGCCGTACTTCGAAACCCGTGTTTTACGCATAATAAAACCGAACACTTTGTAAAAGGACGAAAGCGCATGAACACACACATAAACCACAAGATGGCAAGTGATTAAAAAGCAAACGTAGTTTTACCGTATAAAAAAAAATCCAACCGAATAAAGTGCTATGCACTTGTAAATTTTCACCCGATAAAATTACGACAGTTTTTTAAATTTGTTAATCAGTGAATAACTTCATAATGAATCGTGAATCGTTATCGGAAGAGAACTGAGCCCAGGATCAATATTACGTCTTACGTACAGATGCAATTATTCTGCCTCACCTCCAACAACAATTGCAATTCATACATTGATAAAACAGAACACTATGTAGATAGAACGAAAAAAAGAGAACAAATCGAAAATGAAAACATTTAAATGCCCAACTACGAAGCCAACGAAAGTGCAAATACACACCCAGATTCCGTAGTGGAATGATTGTTGTTATTCGAAGTGCTGTTGTTGATATTATTATTCACAGTGTTGGAGTTGGTTGTTTGCTGTTGCGACGGTTGAGTCGTACCCAATAGAGAAGTCCACTGCCTCATTACTTCTTCACCTTGCGCTTCCAATTCCGACAGTATGGTGGCATCGTCTAGTTCGTGCAATGCGGGATTGGAGTCCAATCTAACGAAAATAAAACACATCATTTAGAATCCCGAGATTTCTACGTTGTTTCTACATTTTCTATTTTAACATCCAAGAGATTGCTAACCTATTGTGGGTGTCTTCGGTAGAACTTGCATCGCTACGCTCGTAATCCAGCATCAAATCATCGGAAGCGATCGATTCGCACGGTGATAAGGTGTCAACGCTTCCAGCTCGGCTTATTCGTTTCCCGTGAAGCGGACTGATGCCTAAATTCTTTCCTGATGGTATATCTACGAAAAATGATCAGAATATATTACTACTCTATGACTAGAAAAAATATAATTGCACTACATCGTAAAAAAGGAATCAGAAAGTTACTTGATTTGGTATTCGACTCGACCAATGTGTGGCTGTTCTCCGTGACCACTTGACTGATGGCGACGGACTGGGTTTCAACAGCAGCGACAGAATTATCATCGAATATCAAGCCAGGCTGATCGGCGATCTCGTCGTCAAAAAATTCTCTTCCCTCGGAGAGGCTCAACGAATTTGAAGCATTGGTGGGTGTACCAGGACTGTCATCGTCTATGGTGTTTCCTGATCGTTCCATAATACACTCCTTTTTCGAAACCTTATCATCGGATTGAGTAATACTAGCTGTGGGACTATCGAAGAGACTGTCGACCGGAGACGTCTCGTCGTCTATCAACGCGGTCGATGTGGCAGCAGCTGCTGCGAAAGCAGGATCTTCAATGGTAAGAAGCACAGAACGAAGGGCACTCTTCGGTAAATTTCCGTTCTTAGCTGCGTCCGATATTTGTTTTATGTGCTGCGTAGAATTGGAGTTAGAGTTAGAACGTTGGCATTCGTCGCTCGAGCTGAGGGAGTACTCGTCTGCCATGGCCTCACCGTGGCCATATTCGGGATCGTCCGAGCTCGGGGGACTGAAGTCCGATTTGATGGAAGGTATCTTTTCGCTACGTGATCTGTCCTTGTAGACTTTTTCCTCGCCCAGACCCTCGTCGTAGCCCTCCGAAGATGTAGTGGACATCGACGTTATCGAACTCGTGTACCTGTTGTCTTTGTTCACGATTCTCTGATACTGTGTCGCTCGTTCGCGCACCAGGCCGGTATTTAAATTAGGACTCGCGAAGCACTTTGGCAACGGTATTACGGATATTTCGGTGACAGTGCTGTCATCATCCCCGACGTCTCTCACGTCGAAACTTTTCCCACTAACGACCATCTTTAAATTTCTCGCTCGGCCGAAAGATCGTCTACCTGACGTCGAGCCATCCAGGTAATCGTAACCTTCGGCCCTTTCAGTCTCGCCAGGGCAGCTTTGATGGCTACTAACACCCGAATCCTCCGTACCTGAGCCTTCCTTCGAGCTGGCCGAACTCTTTGAACCGGTCGAAATTTTCCTACTTTGATTTGCCACTGTCTTCGCAATCTTCGAATTCGTATCGTTCATTCTTACTGCATATTGGGGTAACGGTAAGTGGCTTGCTTGCAACGTGTACCTTGTTACTGGCTCGGGTATACCGGAGACTCTTCGATTCGCATCGACGTTACTGCCGTTATTATTGCTGGTGGTGTTATGCGTCGATGACATATTCGCCGAGGGTGGTCGTAATTTTGATATTGGAGCTACATTGTAAACCTTTGGAACAAAAAACTAACATTAGTTTCTTTAAAAATAATATTCATTGCAATATTAAAAAATAAAACAAATTCGAACCTGTACAACTCTGTTCTGTTGCTTAGGAACATGATTCTCGTGTTGCTGCTGATGCTGATGTGGCTGTTGTTGCTGTCTTTCTTGATTATAGTGACTGACACTGTGGCTGATGCACATGTCACCGACTTTGTTAGTATATCTGCCCTGTCCCTGCCTGTATCCGAAACGGTTTGTCCTGGTGGATACACCGGTGGCTTCCTTTTTCGGTGGTGCCAATCGCGGCGTCGATCTTCCGGACGATGAGTTCTGAACGACCTGGTAGTTGACATCGTCATCGCGTCTACGAGTTTGTTCCGGACCGGCTGACTTCGATCGTGGGTGTAAGAGTGTTAAGTCCGTTGTATAGTTCGTTATCGGTATCGGAATCCCGGTGGTAGGTCTTCTGCGAAAGCCGAACGACATTGCAGTGCCCCGCGTGCACGGAGCCCCACGTTTCGATGCACCTTTATTGTCATTCTGAAAAAAGAAAGTTTGGAGATCGATTATAGAATTTCGATAACGATCACCTGCAATTTTAATATCGATCAAAACGCACATGTATAATCGCAGTTTTACATTTGCTCGTTCGTGTTAAACTCGATATTAGTAAACGAATACAAACCAAACGAGAATGTAAACAGAAAAATTGCAATTTGGCATTTGCCTTTTTTCGTTATTGACAGTGACGACGATTAAGATTGAAATTATTCGTTCGTAAACACACATACCTACGTAAGAATAAATATACGTGCATTTTGGTGAACGGATCGCGTCCGTCTTCTATCAAGCTCGTAACTGTAAAGAAGTTATCTAAAAAATCGTGTCACGACGACGAGCCAACCCCACACACGGAAACTCCAGAAATAGAGTAACCATTCGCGACTTCGTTTCAACGAATTAGACGGCGAGATTCGAGTGTCTTTGCGAGCTCATGAATTTCATCTAGCATTTGAAGAGGGTAGGCGAGGATAGTAGCATTAAAAGCATCACTATGTTCATATTATTGATCGAAACAGAAACTGAGTAATGATTTTCTTCGTCATACTTACGGATGATTAGATAACGTATAAACACGATATATCTATATTTTCTTTATTAAAAAAAGAAATTAAGAAAAAGATAATCGTTTCATGAGAAACCGTTCACCTTGGTTGCTTGTATCGCTCGTGACGTTTCGTGCACACAAGTAAAGAATTACAACTTTGCGCATGCGTGATACCATGATTAGTCATTTGGCGAAGGGGAAAAATTGTAATTGCATACAGATTATATACGATGAACGCTTTCAATTTCAGAGACTCACTATTTGTTATAGCACATAACATTTTTAATATCTGCGGAACGTTGTTCTTTCTCTTTTTTTTTTTTTTTTTTTTTTAGAGCAAAATGAAAAACACACGGGACACAGAGGATAGGAAGGGTGCATCTCTTACCGCAGTGGCACCGAACAACCCTTTCTCGTTCTCCAGGACATCGCTGTCGTATCTCGTGCCAGGAGCGCACCGATAATCCATCTTTTCTCAGTTGTTCTCTCAGAGTCGTCGGCTTCTCGAAGATCGGTCTCGTGATCGATCGATACGCCGGATAACGTGCTCTCTCCCTCTCTCTTCTTTTCTCTCTCCTTTTTTTATCACTCTTACACGTCTTACAGCCGCAATCTCAACAGTTTACGCCAATGCAGTCGAAAATATTTTTAACCGACTAGTAGAGAAGAAAAGTTGATTCGTACCAAGCTGTGTATTCCTTTTTTCTCGACTAATTTTCACTATCTCTATTTTTCTCTTTTTTACCCCTAATTTGACTCTCTCTTTCTCTTTACGTCTACGCGAACGCATCACGTCGCACGATGAAGATGTTTTTCGTCCTCCTCTTCGTCGTTGTTGTTGCAATTATTCTGGTTATCGTACATTTTTCGTACCCTTCTATTTCCTTCGTCTTCGGTCTACCGTCCCTCTCACTTCGGCACCCTCTTCTCTCTCACATTGAAAAGATACAAGTTAGGACGGAACGACGGACGCCGGATCGATCGGACAAACTGCGCCGGCGTCGCGACGCCACTGCTCGGAGTTGTGTCTTTCCAAGTATGCGTATTGTATCTGCATGTGTGTGCGTGTGTGTGTGTGTGTTTGTGGAGAAATACTCGGCTACTCGATTTTGCGGGTGTGCCCGTCTTTGCTATCTCTCACTCACTCTCACTCCCCCTCTTTTCTCGATTTCTGTGCACTATACTTAGCCCTCGCACGTGCGAAGACGTACTTCTTTCCCTTTTTCCTCCCTTCCTTTTCCGTCTTTTTTTCTCATTTTCCTCTCTTTTTTTTTTTAATACCTCATTCCCAGCATCCCGAATCTTACGAGAAACGGCGTGACACTTGTTTCTCTCTCCAACGATCGCTTAGTATCTCTAACAGCCTATTTCTATTCTCGCTCCCAACCTCCACTCTCCACCCTCGCTACAGTGATTCTTTCTCGGAAGAAACACACGTAGTGTCGAGTATGCGCGATTACGTGTCGTCACTCTTTACTCTTAGAGAGAATGTTAATTAAATCGATGATCGGACAATTGGCTGAGACGTTGATTACAATTTGATAGCAACTTTAATCCACTCTCTTCCGCTCCACTCCTCTTGCGCGCGTGCGTGCGTTCACGAAGAGCCATCATCGACCTCAATGCTGTCTTCATGCTCGATTTCTTCCTTTTGCACATTAAAACGAAGTACAAGGTCAAGGATACAGATGTGCACCTAACGATTTACGTTTCCCGGATGATTCACGAATAATCTTGCACAATTTCTTTCGATTATCTTTTTAAATTTACCGCCTTCCGAAAGCGTTAAGAAAGGGCAGGTTATCGTACTCTTTATTTTGCTCGTGCACCTTGCACACGAACGAGACGGCGCTTCCATGTTTCTCTCCCTTTCTCTATGCAGCTTCCGGCAGGCACGCGTTAGAATCAGGGAGCATAACACGAACACAATGGAAAGTAGACGACTCGGTGAAGATAGGGATCGGTTTCCATTCAAAAGGCATACACCATACACGAGGAATTTATTGAAGAAGATTTTTAACGAAACGAAACGTTTCATCAAGATATGTTAACCAACAAAGAGATACTATCTTCCTTTCATTCGCGATATAAAGAAATAAGCCAATAGTTACAAAATAAAGAACGTGTATGCCTGTACGCGTATACACTCATTCATACATAAGAGCGAAATAAAGTAAAAATAAAGAAACGAAATGAGTCATTCGAAATTACAGTAGACATTGATAAAAACTTTAACTCGCGAGATAAGAGCCAATCACTCTTGCGGATCCAACGAATCACCGTGCGAGGAGCATAAAACGATCTAATGCGATTAATCGTCTAGTAAGTGTTTTTCACAGTACGTCATATGAATATAACATACGTACACATGTACATAAACATAGTCAGAGATACGCACGATGGCACGTGTGAAACGAGAACCACAAGACGATGGTGTTGTGCGTTTGGGAACTTGAGACGACGAGTTGAGAAGTTAAATAGCGCGGGCTAGACAAGTAGCAAGTGAAATTATAATTCGAGTCTTATCAGATTGCATTTTAATGACCAGTTTGATATTTCTTTCATGACGCACACACTATCTTCTTTTTTTGTGAAATGTTTCGAGTTTCAAAATTCAATATCGTATAGCGCATACGTTGTTACCGCAAAAATAATGTTTTCTACGAAAGAATATTATGTGATACCTTACGGCGTTTTCTTTATGTAAAATCTGTATAAGGAATTAAAGGTGAAAAAGGAAAAGGTTATGCACAATAATTTGCAGAAATAACAGGATACACGTACTATGCGTATTCGCGAAGGTTCCGTGCAAGAACGGACACTCGCTAATCCAATGGCGTAATATTAACGTAACTCGTAATAACAGAAATTTACAATGACATCGTATTTCACGATAACGTGTAACATAAAAGACTTCTACATGCGCGTCGACATAATATCGAATGTAGAAAACATCCACTTCTGCACGGTAAATCTCTTTGGAATCCCGTTAAATAAATGTTGGCGAAAATAGGAAAATATATCGATCGATATGGCGAAAGTTTCTCACGATAGACAATCGAACCGGTAAAGAAAATTATAAAATCAAGCGTGAGATAGTCGTCGTTTGATGTTAAACCCGTATAGAATAACTTTCTACTTTCGCGAAAAACGAGTAGATTTGTGTGAGGTAAGAGGGCTGGTGTTTACGCCAATGTTAGGAATTGCTGAATGAAATATAGTCGTGAAGTGCATGGATATGATAAGGAATACGAATACGTAGAGAATAATACTTTCAGAGATTATAACGGACGCGTGGAGAGCATTTTACAATGGTCAAAGGAAAAACTATTTTCTTGTATTATTTTGAAGAGGATGCTTCGCTGAAATAATCGACTAAAGGTTAATATAGATTCGTAGATGCTTTCGAATTCCAAGCACGATACTTAACGGGCAATACCAGAGCGCAGTTCGGTACACGTGAAAGTACTGGTACGAAGAAGCGATACGTTCAATAAAAAGATCCTTTTACCGATCGCGAGCGGAACGTGCGAAAGCAATGTATGAGAAATCCTCGCGTGGAGTCGACGAACGCAGTTTGAGGTCAACAAAATGATCGAGCGAGCGAGCGAGCGAGCGAGAGAGAAAGAGAGAAAGGGAGAGGAAGAGACAATGGTTAAAGAAAATGTGAATGGGAACAGAGGAACGATCGTGTGATCATGGAAAGGATTCTTTGAGGTAACCAAACACTCGATGAAAAAAAGTTAATTATGTACTACTGAGATTTGTGCAGGTGGTCAACAACATTAGAAAACTTTATCGCCGGAAATTTGCATTATACGATATTACTTCTATTAATCTATTGTATAATATTCTAATAGTTCAAGCTAAGACAAGAGACGTGGTGCGTTTACCTGAATTTTGGCGGGTTTCTCCATAATTCGATACGAGGGTGAATCGTGATGGCCGGATGCTGCGATGACGGCGCCCGCCTTACGCGACACGCATTGCCCCATGTAAGATCGCCAACTTCGTGCCAGCACAATCTGGATTCACGAAATCTCGATTAAGATATTTACAAGCTTCAGATAAATACCATGCAGCAGGAGATTATTTTTATAGCACCATTAAAAGCATCACCTCAGAAAAATTTACATGTTAAATTCACATAGGTGATTTTAAATAGTCAAGTTGCCACTCGAGTGAATAGACCAGCCATTTAATTTTCAATCGTTCATTTCATAATTACGATGGACCATTACCAAGCTGAAAAAATACGCTATACCAAGAATTATTGAAGCGTATGAATTTTTAAGAAAACGATGAGAACCACAAGAACCCATCACCATTTGATTTGTCGTAAAAGAAGAGAAACGTGCTCTTACTAATTGTAAAATGGAGTCAAATAACTAATGACTACAATCATTGTTTAAATTTCTATTGTTTTTTCTTATCCTATTAAAGGAATCACGTTGCAAATACAACATCCTCAGAAATTAGCATTCGATCCATTGAACCTTTTTTTTTGTTATTCTCTTTCTCTACCATTTTTGCCAAGTAGATTAGCTACTTGGCAAAAAGCTAGTTTCGTGTCCACTTACGGAAACATTTGATCAGTGTATATGCATTGAGAACTATACTACATCATTTAATGAAAGTTTTATATAAATACTATAATTGAGCATTGAACAACGAATCTGCATAAAAAGTGGTAAAATCCACAACAATATTTGAACTGTAGAAATTTTTAACACACTTAGAACTTCGATTTCTTTTCGATCTATGTATCGGGAATAATAAATAAAAAGCTACAATTAAGGAAGAGTAAAAAGTCGATATCGAATTCGTAACAACTCCATTTGTACATCGCTTATGCGCGAGTATGCATGTGTGAGCACGCGCATACAACAGATACCAAGTGTAACGGTGTACTATATAGTACTCGTGCGGAAAATTCTCACTTCTGCAATTCGAAAAGCGAAAGTAACGAATCATAGAAAGAAAAGGAAAAAGACAGAGTAAAAGTATCTCTCGAACTTAACTTTTATCGAGAGATATAAGAGATGAATAGAAATCCCAAATTCTTGTACCCATGCACCTTAAATCGTGTATGTTTAGAAGTTTAGATTCCCGCAATGTCACCTACGTCATATATACAGTGGAATCCGGTTATTACGACTCCGTTTATAACGAACGATTGCATATTGCGTCGAACTTGCACCCTTCCATTTGTTTTTTTTTTTTTTTATACATATATGCCTATATATTTTCATGTCGCTTATAACGTTGTCCGTTTAGTGCGATGTAATATTGCCGTTCCTTGAATGTCGTTATAAACGGACTCTACTGTATGTATATTATCGCGACTTGAGAAATCCGTACTTCCTTACTCACACGAAAGAAAATCCGTGTTGTTCTATCTCTCGGCTGACGAAGGATTCTTTGAAAAATACTGAAAAAATAAAAGCGTTCTGTGGCTGGGTTCATAACAAGAGGAGAGATTTTTGCTATGTCAAGTCACGCGTTTACTCTTCGTTTAAGAGCATTCCTAAAGTACACGAGCGTATTCTATTCCTTGCATAAAAGAAGAAAAAAAAAAAAAGCTTCATTCTTCCTCCTAGATCTCCTCCTTCTTTCCTTCGCCTCTTCCTTGTCATCCTATCTTCCATCATCAGCACTTCACCTTTTTGACGAAGCTCAAAATGTGATTAACACATTCGTGAGTAGAATTCTTTACGATTGAACCATACAACGAATGTATAGACACGAATAATTACGAAAGAAAATATAGGACCAACATAATAATCGCTCGTTGAAATAGTTTACTCACCTCTTCTCACGCAATTGAATCTCCCGGGTAGTGATCCGTACAAACTCGTGGTATGCATCATAAACCTTTACGCGAGAACAGCTACAAACGACGCACTGATCCCGCCAACATGTCACCACACCATGGATCCTTGAATTTTTATCCTTCGGGACTCAGTGTCAAACTTCTTGATGTGCTATATTCGGAAGGAATTATCGCACTCGGCCAGTTCGCGTTGCACACCGTACCTTCGAGAGCCGAACAGCCGAACACCACCTGTCATTCGGATATATTCGATAGTATGGGACATGCGTCGTGATGTCACTCATGCTCGTTCCATTTCGGCTCAACTCGGTTTCACTCGGCTTGCGTCGGTTCGCTACGGTCGCGATCAACGAAAAGACCCGAAATATGATACATGATATTGGTAGTAGGTGGCGCTATTAACTCATTTTGCGATCGCAGCGCCTCTAGCGGCCAATTTTCAAAGCAGTGTGTCTCAATTTTCGAGAGGTTACTTATCTCAGTTGGTATTATAATTAATGTTATACGAATAATTCGCCCAAATTCGCCTAACCACACTAGCGGTATTAGCATTTTTCAATAGCTTTATAGTTATGAAATATGCCTATTGTATTTATTTTAAATAAAGCTTATTTAACTTTTAATCGAAAATGTATTTCAGGTAATGCGAAAGTAACATCCAACGTTAGCATTTCATGGTATCTTGAGTCGGTGGATAAAATTGCGCATATATAAAATTAATTGGATATTTCAACTTGTCAACTTGACTACTACGAGAAAACGTTTGCAAAAATATGGAAGAACATGATGACAAAGCTGCAATCGTACAGAAAAAGGATGCCAGTAACACGTTTATCTTATTTGGACGTGACATCTCAGAAATTCCTTGCTTCAGAGATAGTTTTTTATATGGTATATCGGGAGGCATTGGAGGTGGACTGTTAGCATTTTTATTTACTAGTCGTGCCAGAATTGCTATGCATTCAGGAATGGCCATATATTTTAATGTAACTCTAGGTTATTGGTTCTACTGTCGTTATAATAGAGCTGTCGACAAATTTAATGCTATGAAAATGCAAGATGTTTTTCAAAAAGCTGCTGCGTTAGAAGGTACGAAAGACGGACCTACACTTGAAAAACAGAAAGGATTAGTAGATGTTTAAATGTAACAACAAATTGTTATCACTTAGTAAATACGAATATTTATAAATATATTTCGATTCTGTAAATATTATTTGAATATAAGAAATTTATATTATATTATGTTCATTGTTATTTATACGTGTTTATCAAACATCCCTTGTTACTTATAAGACATACAATATTGTATATTTTTATATAATCCTAAAATAATCCAATACAAATAATGTTAATACAACTGTTAATTATTTAAATTTTTTAAGATATACTGTACAGCACTTAATCAATAAATATAGTGTGTATTTTTTTTTTTTCTCAATAATATGAATTACTTAACGTACAGTAACTGTAAACAAAAACTCCTTCTAGTATAATGTAAATATAAACAGATTAATATGACTATGGCAAGACCTTCAACGACCAAATTCAAAAGCAAAACAAGTTCACTTTACTTGTTTCCCCTATTTGAAGCCATCCACTCGAGTAGCTGAACCATATAGACCATCGTATAAATTATCATAGTGATCATAGAAAATAAATTAAAAATTTTTGATTGTAATAATGTCACAGAATGATACAAGCGAAGATGAGACTGGTTTACGAACTCCTATGTTCCTGAGAAAGGGCTCTAGGTGCAGTCGTGGTACACCAGGTATATAATAATGATAAATTTTACAGTATTTAGGTATTGGTATAATTTTATTTTATATTTTATTTAGGAACACCTTCTTCCATCTCAAGTTCTGTAATATTTGGTCCAATTCCGGACGAAGTATTACGCGTTTGGAGTCAATTACCTGAAGCAATTCGTTTAGATCCCAGTTTAGCTGTTTTTCAAAGAGAATATGACAGAATTAATCAAATCAATGATGGAAGGTTTATATATAATTTTATTTATTTTAATTGATTTCAATAATCACGAGTTTTTCTTTCTTATAAGTTTTAATATTTCTAGATGTTCCGATGCAGTAAAAAGAGATTGTTTAGTAGTAAATATGTCCCTTGGGACACAGCCGGTAGTATCTGCAAAGTTAGTAATTATATATTTTCCTAATTATTTTTCCAACCAGTTATGCAGACACTAAAAAATTCCTGTATATTCTTAGAACACAAAACAATATTTGCGAGGAGGATGCTACACATGATTTTACACACGATCATGAACAACCACATGAAAAGCAGAAGCCATTTTATCGTTACACCAAATTAATTGCTCTTTCTTGTTGTTGGCTAATATTTACTGTAAGCATTCTAATTAAATAATTATGTAACCTTGTTCATGACTTTTCTATTTATAACATAAACAAAAATGTTGTAGATGATACTCATGGTGAAGAGCGAAAGAGTGGAAAAAATGCACCAAATTTCTATTCCTGCAAAAGAAATAAGACGTATCCTTTTTTAATGGTGACAGGGCTTATAGATTTTATCATTACAAATTAAAAAGCTGTAGCTTTCTTTAAAATTACATATAATCAGATTATAAATTACAAGGTTTAGTTGAAAGCAAACGAATCAGCATTATGATTGAAGGTTCATTACTGCCACCAATTAAAGAAGATCTTAACGCAAACTTATCAACCCATTATTTAATGATATGGTTGAGTTTATCAGTCAATGAGCACAATGATTCCAATAGCTTGTATGAATATAATATGCACGCAGAGGTAATGTCTATTTGAAGAGAAAAAGAGATATAATCCAAAGTGTTTTTTACAATATGAAATGTGAAATTATATTTCAGAATATAAGCGATTATTGGATTTTACCTGTACTTCCAGAAAATTTGATGGATATATTTCCAGATCAAAAGCATCAAAAAGTTTTCGAACTGAATAATTTTGAAAAAGTGTTTGTATAAATTTAAAAAATGTCTAATTGCTATTGAAAGAATTATTAAGATAACATAATATTTTGCAGTGAATTGGGACAAAATGCAATATCTATAAATTTACGTACAAACTTGGAACACAGCTTTCCCGTTTCAATTGCCTACGACTTATCCTCAATAAATACAGATGATGGTATACCATATGCTGCCATTGTCCTATTTGGTCTATATGTATTAATAGTATTTGAGGTAATAAGACATAAATTCTGTATCAAATTCACTTGAAATAAGATAAGTGTTTAGAAAAGTGTACTGTGTTTATTTTATATTTTCAGGTTGTTCACAGAGCCTTGGCTGCAATGTTAGCATCAACTATGTCTGTAGCAATATTAGCTGCATTTAATGAGGTATTAATTTCATTACACTTATATAATGTCGATGAATCAATTTAATTCAATCCTTTTTCTATTTTACTTGTAATGTTGCCAGAGACCAACTATGACAGAATTAATTTCTTGGATAGATGTAGATACACTACTACTATTATTTTCTATGATGGTTCTCGTTGCTATTGTGGCAGAAACAGGAATATTCGATTGGTTAGCTGTTTATGCTTATAGGGTACAGTTACAACAAAATAAGATTAATTAAATTAAAGAATATATTTTTTTACATTTCTAAACTCAATAATATGATCTTTAGATAACTGGAGGTGAATTATGGCCACTAGTGAACACATTATGCTTCTTTACTGCATTTGTCTCATCATTTCTGGATAATGTTACAACAGTACTATTAATGACTCCAGTTACTATCAGGCTTTGTGAAGTGATGGAGTTAAATCCAGTACCGATACTAACAGCAATGGTAGTGTACTCTAATATAGGTGGTGCTATCACACCAGTAGGTGATCCACCTAATGTTATCATTGCTTCCAATCGTGATGTTATTGATGCTGTAAGTGTTACTAGAATAATATATAATGTGATCACAGAATTATGAACATGCTATTATTATTATAGTACTTTATTTATGTTTAGGGAGTAGATTTTAGTACATTTTCATTACATATGAGCATTGGTGTAATATTAGTATTGATTGTGGTATATGCTCAATTACGTTACATTTTTCGCGATGTGGCAGTTTTAAGATTTGATGAACCTCAGGATGTACAGGTAAAAATAGTTTAATTGTGTTATCACTTGAATTTTATTTAAATCCTTTAATTTATGTATGAATGATATATATTATTTTAGGAATTAAGACATGAAATAGCAATTTGGCAAAGAGCGGCAGCAAGTCTATCAAGTTATAGTAAAGATGAAAATTTAGTAAGAGAAACATTGTTGAAAAAAGTGAAACGTTTACTTTCACAGCTTAAAAAGAAGTTAATGACCGGTAGTGCTGCTTTTGAAAAATACAAGACTACACTTGAAGAACTACAAGAAAAAGTATTGGGAATATTTTATGCAGTAAATATAAATTTGAATTATTATTTCATAATTGATACAATTTTTATATTGCAGTACCCCATTAGAGACAAATGGTTATTAGTGAAATCAGGATTTACACTAGTATTTGTTATTACACTCTTTTTCCTTCATAGTGTACCTGGTCTTAATTTATCTTTGGGTTGGACAGCATTATTAGGTGTTCTTTTGTTATTAATATTAGCAGATAGCGAAGATTTGGATGGACTAATGGCTAGAGTTGAATGGAGCACTTTATTATTCTTTGCATCACTGTTTATACTCATGGAAGTAAGCACGCACAAAGAAATTATATTGTGTAACACAACTATTTTATATTGATGTACTTCAATTTTCAATATAATTATAGGCTTTATCTCGTTTGGGTCTTATAGCTTGGATAGGAAAGCAAACTGAAAGACTAATTCTATCTGTCAATGAAGAATCTCGTTTAGCGGTGGCTATACTTTTGCTTTTGTGGGTATCTGCACTTGCAAGTGCATTTGTTGATAATGTACCTTTAACCACAATGATGGTACGAATTGCCATAAATTTAGCTAAAAATCATGAACTCAGATTGCCTTTACAACCTTTGGTATGGGCATTAGCTTTTGGAGCTTGCATGGGAGGTAAGTAACTTTTTAATTATAGATTTCTCTGTTTATGTTATTATCAGTATTTATTTGGTTGAATGGATGGTTGTGTTATTTATAGGTAATGGAACTTTGATTGGAGCTACTGCAAATGTTGTCTGTGCAGGAGTGGCTGAACAACATGGATATAGATTTACTTTTATGCAATTTTTAAAGTAATGAATAATTCCTTTTTTATATAATCAACTAATATAACTAAGCCGATAAAACTGATGATGCATCTAATCAATTAGCACCATTAATGTTATTGTATGACTTTTAAATATTTCTTTTTTAGGGTTGGCTTTCCTGTGATGATTACAAGCACCATGACAGTAACTATGTACCTGATGATCTCTCATGTTGTTTTTGCTTGGAATGGAATGTAAATATTTTTGTTTAATATTTATAGTACCTGTTACAATTTTAAGCAATACTTGTGCATAATTGTACAACTACAAGCACTTCAACATTTTAATATTTCTGTAACAAATATTCTTTGCATTATAATTTGCATAATGCAAAGAGTTATATAGACAGAATGTATATGTTTATATTATTTTCAAGTATTATTTACTTAAACTGCACAAACTCGTTTAACGTAGTTGTGTGCAATAACAAAAAAAGAATATATATATATATATATGGTTAAAGAGATCACATTATTTTTTAAAGAAAATACACTTTTTTTATATATTGATAATTATTAGTTTTACTTCAAATACAATAACCTCCACTTTAACCGTTCTACTCCTTCAGTCATCTCATCCACTGGATTTGTAGGTGGTTTATATTATATGAAAGATTTTGACAATGTCTCCTAAGTTCAAGAATAGAATTAAATTATAAAGAAACGTACCATGGAAATATATATTCATAACATTTTATAATGTTACGAGTGTTTTATTCGTATGTTGCTCATTTAATTTTATGAAATTTGATTGGTGGATGAGATCAGATGAGATTACATGCTTTTTTACTCATGTTTTTTATAAATACAACAAATTAGTAGTAATTACACATTAATACATTTTTATATGAAAAAGTATAAAACACTGTTCGTTTCAAGATACTGTTACATATTGTAACGTTTTGATAGAAACACACCCAAAATTGAATACTGGATCACAGGTGATCACAAGCAATCATAAGCAATTTACTTGGTAAACAAGCAGGAAGCGTCGATGAGGGTTACTTACTGCATTGTTTATTATTCGTTGAATGATAAAAAACATCGGTGACATTTTATAATAAATTATATTCCTAGTCAATAATTTAAAGGATTTATATGATAAATATGCCTGCCGATCAAATTCAGTACTCCGAAAGATATACTGACGACAATTATGAATACAGGTTAAGTTCGTTGATCAGATATATTACAATGCGAAGATTATTCCGTTGATTTAAGAAACGTGTTTTATAAATAACTTTATTTGTAGGCATGTTATTCTTCCTGCTGATTTGGCAAAACATGTACCAAAAACACATTTAATGTCAGAAACTGAATGGCGTAACTTAGGTGTTCAACAAAGTCCTAGATGGGTTCATTATATGATGCATGGTCCAGGTATTTGACATACTGTATCATTATTTAGGAAATATTATACAAATTTAGAAGAATTACTGTTTAACATTCATGAAAGTTATTATTTTGTAGAACCACATGTCTTACTCTTTCGCCGACCAAGACTTCAGAGAGCAAAACGTCTGATTTGATAAATTAATTGCAGTATAGAATTGTAATGCAATTAATATATGTTTACAGAAAAAAAAAAAATATATATATATATATATATATATGTATATATTGTGTAGGAATAAGTAAAATTAGATTGTAAATCATTGTACAAACACATAATCATAAGTTACTTTTTCTATATATAATGATAGTTAATTGTACTTTGTTATAATCAAATTTTGGTAAATTAAAATGCTTTTCATGACAATATTTTTATTAAATTTTCAGTAATAACATCTTCACTCTTAAATATATATTGTGCACTTGCTATGATTTTTGGTAAAATTTATACACATAGTCTATATGTGTATCTATATTGTATGAATACAGAGTATACAAGCATGATAATATGTGTACCATCCAAGTTGTACATTATTAAAAAGAAAGATGCATTACAATGAGCAGGAAGAATTAAGTATGGATAGGCAATAAATAATTGTGATCTTTTCATTTATCTAATATAATATTAATTCTATATTTTAAACAGTTCACTAATTTATTCTCATGCAGATTTAGACAGGTGCTTTTTCAACAAGCTTGAACCAATATCCACATTCACAACGACGTGGATTTCCCTGGTGTAACCACATCCACTTTATATGCGATTGATCTTCCTCGCAAATACATCCAACCATACGACTGTTAAATGCGCTTGACACCAAATTTGGACAGTCTTTTGTACCAGGTCCACGTTTTGTAACTTTCATATCAAAAGGATCCTAAGAATACAATAATGCTGATTTAATGACGGTATACCTTTTTGAAAGCTATATTGAAATTTTCATACAAAATTGGAAATATGATATTCTATATATATATAGTCAAACAGATGTATTTAAAGAGACATTAGTACAACATTCTTGATTTTATGAAAGTGATAATCTTACAATGATAAAAGATAAAATAAAAGATTTTGGAATGATTAATGCAACTATCCAATGATATAACATGTTATTAAAGTTAATATGTAATAAAAGTTTTAATAGAAACGATAGGAAATAAAATATGTTAATAATGTACGTGATAATACTCGGATTAAAACAAGTAAAAATTGCATTAAAGCAACGAAGAATTGATTTTACAATTGATATAAATAGTTAATGTAAAACTTACATCATCACCTGCTACAGCAGCAAGTAATTCTCGTTTTTCTAATCCTGTGGCATGTTCTAGTGGGTCAGGACCGTCTGTAAAATTAAATTGCACTATGTACGCATTGTAGCCGAACAAGTATCTGAACTTCAGGTTTTGAGAACGCTCAATATATTACGTAATTTGAATATATCTATAGTGTATAAGCTATAATCAGTTTAAGACCAAAAAATATATTTCAAAAATATTACCGTCTTTTAAACGTCTTGGTGCACTGTAAGATATCGAACGTCGACATGCATGTAGAACCGCACGCCCATAGGAACATGCCATTTTGCAGACCTCGATCAAATCGCACGGTGCTCTTCTGCTATCTTCCTTTCGTTGAGAGCAAATAACTACTCAACAAAGTAGATTGGTAACTCTACATGTCTTGTGGCGACTTGTAGCGGCGCTGGAATGTAATAAAGCCACAGAGTGTTTCACTCATTGCAAAGCGGCTATCGCAAGATCATCTTTAGAAAGGGCGCCAATTTCAAATTTGAAATCGAGCATTCGTTTAAATCGACCGTATGAAAACGTTGCAATAGAAACGCGGGAAAAGTAATGACTTTGGTCTATCCGTAATAACATATGCTATATCTCAAAGAAAACAATATCTGTCGCTTGATTTTGGACTACGATGAAAGCGATAGAAAAAAACGGCTTCTTTTCCTATCTGTTTGATGTTCTATCACCTATTATTTAGAGAGCTTTGCCCTTACGTCGTATGAAACACCGATGCACCAACTATACTTCTCCTACGTAACTTGCGGCAGTGAGCAATGGTGAGCAGTTCTACGGCACGTCGGTAAAACGTTAGCTTAGAGCAATTAAGTACGTGTATACATTTTAATTCTAGTTTAATGTAATCATTGAACTATGATAATCACAGTAATCATATAGCGATAACAATCACCAGATAACGATCAACACTACGTTACATTAAAATCTGCGTGTATAGTCCTAAAACGATTTAAGATAATGTTATTATAGATGTTTAATCAATTCCTGATCCATCGAAACTGGATAATAATATTGAACGAACAGACGCATTTGTATGTACATATAAAAATTGTTCAATAACCTTTCGTAAATCTCCCAAACGTGGGTAAACATTTTCTATTAAAATGGATAAACCAGTCTCCTCGGATATTGTTCTAATAGCGGGTAATTCGCATCCAGAGTTGGCTAATCTAATTGCTAAGTAAGTTTTATTAAAATCCTATTTATATTTCCAACTTTGCCTTACTTTCTATTTTTCTTTTAATTAATTGATTGATTGAAATTCAATATGTTAAAAAATTAATGTTTACATACAATTTTTCTACTTTTAATTTTTTAAATAAATATTGTTAAACTAAAGTATTTTACTTTTTATATTTATAGTCGCCTTGGCGTAAAGCATGGTGGATGTTCTGTGTATCATAAATCAAACCGTGAAACTATGGTTGAAATAAGCGATTCCGTACGTGGAAAAGATCTATATATTATTCAAACTGGTACAAAAGATGTTAATAATAATATAATGGAACTGCTTATCATGGCATATGCCTGTAAAACGTCATCAGCGAAAAATATTGTGGGAGTAATTCCCTATTTACCTTACTCTAAACAGTGCAAGATGCGTAAGCGTGGCTGTATAGTTTCCAAACTCTTAGCTAAGATGTTGTGCAAGAGCGGATTAACCCATATTATTACAATGGACTTACATCAAAAAGAAATTCAAGGTTTTTTTGATGTTCCTGTAGATAATTTAAGAGCCAGTCCATTTTTATTACAATATATTCAAGAGTCTGTAAGCATAGTTATCTTTGGCTATATACATGCTTTTATTCAATTTTTTGTTTCATTTTTTTACTAAATATATCTTACATTTATTACTATTAATAGATACCTGATTATCACAATTCTGTAATCGTTGCAAGAAATCCAGGAAGTGCGAAAAAGGCTACTAGTTATGCAGAAAGACTGCGTTTGGGAATAGCAGTAATACATGGGGAACAAAGAGAGGCTGAATCAGATATGAATGATGGACGTTATTCCCCACCAGCATTAGCCTCAAGAACAATGGAGGTTGGCGTAGGTGTGCCTATGCATCCTGCTAAAGAAAAACCTCCTATCAATGTTGTTGGAGATGTTGGAGGACGCATTGCTATTATGGTGGTAAGAAGATATTTATGAAAATTAATTTATCTGTGCTAAAATTCTTGCAACTAAATATTTCTAATAATTTCATTAGGATGACATGATAGATGATGTGCAGTCCTATGTAGCAGCTGCAGAAGTACTTAAAGAAAGAGGTGCATATAAAATCTATGTATTAGCCACTCATGGTTTGCTCAGTTCAGATGCACCAAGACTTATAGAAGAATCTCCAATTGATGAGGTAATAAGATTCTCCTAATACAGTTTTACCAAAGTTGAAGTATGAGTGAATATAACATGCAAAGCATATGAGTAACCTTATTGTAATAACAAACGGTTTTAAAATTCATGTTTTTCTTAGGTTGTTGTGACCAATACAGTACCTCATGATGTACAAAAAATGCAGTGTCCAAAAATCAAAACTGTCGATATAAGTATTCTACTGGCTGAAGGTATTCGACGTATTCACAACAAAGAATCAATGTCTTATTTATTTAAAAATGTCACATTAGAAGATTGAAGATATGTAGATATTTGTATAATTTACAGAGATTCACAATCTAGCAAACATAAAATTCAGTTTTAATTAAATTGCTGAATTCTATACGTTATTCAATACTGGGATAATATAAAACATATCTACATTTTAATTGTCTATACTATTTTTATAACTCTCAGATCTTTTCTTAAAAAGACAAAATATTTTAATTACTACCAGATGCAAGTTTTTTTCTTGCACTTGGCATCTCTAAAATTTGATAAAATATTCTAACATCTCAAAGATTATAAATTCTAAGGAAAAAAATATGCTGTGTGATATGATTTGAATTATGGAATTTTCATCAATTTACCTAAGGAAACTTATGATCTATTTATTTCATTTATGACTAAAAAGAATTTATAATTTTATCCATAAAGTCATTATAATAATTTGAGCATATTATAAATTTTATTGAAAATATTTGATGTGAACACAGTAAAGATTACAATAGTAATAAAAACAACGTAACTATTGACTCACGTAAAATGTAACAGTATTTTTATGTTTGTTATGTGTCATGTTTATGTTAGTAATCTACCACTAGTTTTATATTCTTAGAAATTATTATGTATTCTAGAACCAAAAATGAATAAATGTGTATTATTGAATTATATTTCGTACTAAATTTTATTAGAATTTAAAACAGGAGATGTCGAATATATGTATATGTATGCTATAATATGAGTTTAATATGCATGCCTGTAACCATGGTAATAACTTCTATGTAGCAATTGACTTGGGTTTCTCATTTGCTGTTTCTTCAGTTATAATTTGAAGCTGACTTAATACAGATATTTATTTAATAGAAATGATAGTGGAAATAACTGAAACTGATCTAAATAGAATTTGTTTATCATTACAAGCTGATAATAAGGAACAGAGAAAACATGCTTTGAAAGAAATTGTGGGAACAATTTTTGAAAGATCAGAAACAAATGCTAATAATCTATTACAAATATGGGAAAGTTTAAATAGGCCATTGACGAGACTCTTAAATGATAATGTAGAAGTTTGTCGGGATCAAGGTGTAGAAATATTAAGCAAATTTTTGAGTATATTATCTCCTAATGACAAGCATATTATTTACGTGATCCCAATGTTGTCAAGGAGATTAAGTCCTGAAGAATATATAGAACCATCTGAGGAACTGCGACTGAAATGCATTATACTTTTGAAAATGATCATTTTAAAGTATAAGGATCATTTATCTGTATATATGGATGAAATTATAGGAATTGTAACAAGAACTGTTAGAGATAATTATCCAAATGCTAAAAGAGAAAGTTGTGAATGTATATCAGAGCTAGCAAAAACTGTATCGAGACATTTTTATACGTATTCTGAAAGTCTTATAAAACCAATTTTAAGTAATTTTAATCATCAACATTATAGAGTTAGAGTAGCTTCTATTAAAACAATAGGTCATGTGATACAATATGGTAATAGTAAATCTATGGAAGAAGTTGCAACACCTTTAGCTGAAAGATTGTTTGATCAAAGTGGAGCTGTTAGAGCAGGTAATACTTTTATCTATTTCACATATTCTATTTATAATAATTTATTTCAATAACATTGAAATCTATTTTTTAATTATAAAGCTGTTGTGGAAGTAGCAGGACGTTGGCTTGTGGAATTAAGAGATAGGTACAGTTGGTGGCACAAAATCCTTCCACTTGTTATGACAGGTCTTCATGATGAAATAGAAACAATACGTATCACAGCAGCAAACATGTGGGATGCAGCAGGTCAATTATATATGCAAGAAAATCAAAATGATGACAGATTTAAAGATAAAATGGACTACCTTACAGAGGAATCACAACATTATCCATCTAATAGTATGTAGTCCCTTTAATTATGAGATACAATGTAACATAATATTAATTAAAATATTTTATATAGTCATTAGGCCTAACTTGGGATGTCGTACTATAGCTCAAGAAAATTTATGTAAACTTGTAAGTGCAATAACACGAGAACTTTGTGATTGGATGACTGATATAAGAGTTCGCTCCGCACAATTACTTTGTGTTCTAATACTAAATGTAGAACAGTATGTGACACAACACATCGAAAAATTATTACCAGCAATGTATAGGTACATTGTATACATATACATAATTTTATACAACATAATATTTTTTATTTCATAAGCATATCATTTGATAACAGAGCTTGTGATGATAAAGATAAAAGAGTTGTGGACAACATAGAAATTGCAGCTAAATATTTAGGATATTTTGTACCTCCACAGATATATTGTCATTTAATTTTACCAACATTGGAACACTCACCTACGGCAGGTCATCTAAGAGTATTTGCTGCTATCATAAAATGCAGTGAAAAAAAAAATCTTTTACCTTACATAGAAAAGATCAGCAATTTTTTACAAGAATCACATATTTGTCGCAGCAAGAAAAGTACTTATCAGCAACAAATTTTATCTTGCTGTAACTCTTTATTAGTAGTATGCAATAAGGTGTGATTCTTCAAGAACTTTTTTTTTACATAAATATAATTGATATATGAAATTAAAAAAAAATTCTGTTGCAGGAATGTATCACTATTTCTCACAATTTATTTACTATTATATTTACTACTTTGGCTATGAGTACTGAGGAGTTTATTCATAACGAAACATTTCGATTGTTTAGCGTACTTGCAAATATAGAATCAGTAAAAGACATAGAGGAGGTATTCCTTTATCATATGAGAGTAATGTTAATGTCAATTTCTAACAATTGTGATTCATGGACAACATATAGCCCAGAGCACCAAATATTTCAAACATGCTTAATACGTGCCTCAATTGCTGCAGCTCATTCAATGGATATTGTACTTCCAATACTGCAAGATATTATGGGCAAAAATACAGATATGGAGTTACGATTGTCATACTTAATATTACTATCAGAATATTTGTTGTGTAATCAACAATCACTTCAATGTATCATGAACTTGGATAAGTTTGTAAATCAAATTTTAGAAACATGTATTATCCCTAATCTTATTTGGTCAGCGGGTAGAGTGTCTGAAGCATTACGTACAGCTTCCATTTCTTGTTTATGTGCTTTGCTACAAAATGATGCCTATTCTACGCTTGCTAAGAATTCTACTACATTTGAAAATCAAACAAACAGCAACAAGGACAATGAATGTAATATCACATTATTTTCTTCAACAGAAAATTACTTATCTGTTTTTGAAAAAGTCATTCCTATTTTAATTACACTTGTTGATGATAATGCCAAAAAAACTAGACTTTATTCTTTACGTGCTATTTGCTTTTTGATGTCAATTGGACACAAGTTATCTTGTATAACAGAAGATCATATTCATAAAACATATACAGTTGTATTGAAAAGATTAGATGATGGTTGTGATAATATACGATGGGCAGCTCTAGAAGCTCTTACAGAAATATGGTCTATCATTCCCAAAGATTACAACAGAATATCATGTAAAAGTTATATTGATGCCCTATACACAACAGTACTGATACATTTAGATGATCCAGAATCAAAGTTCCAAGATTTGGTGTTAAGTAAATATCACATTCTATAAAGTATTTTTCATATATATATCTTGTAAATAATTGTTTTTTTTTTTCCAGATGCATTGTTACACTTAGCAAAGATTTACCCTGAACTGTTAGTTCAAAAGTTGCAAAGCTGTCAAACAAATTTCAGAAATCAAAGTGGTATACAAGCACTTTTAAGCCATTGTCATGAGTTATTAAAAAATAGTTAATAGGTCTTTATTAATATTATGTAACCTTGTTTGCATTGTAATGAGCAAATCAAAGTATATGTAGAACTTCAACATAACAAATTAAATTAAACAAATAATACATACATGCATAAATATATTGATTTCCAATTTAGAATGATATGAAAGGAATACTGTTAAAATATAATTTGATTTATATACATGTAGATCTTATTTTTTTAGATAAATTTGTAAGTCATAATGTCAACAATATAACGTTTGATTTTTATTTCATGTAGACATACATACATTATGCGAAAATGTTTAATGTATGGAAAGTTTATATTTTCTCTATTAAGTACAGTCCATGCAATTAAAACGAAAGAAAGATATGACAGCAGTATCGTATGCCTTGACGATATTTGAACATATCATTGTTTGACGATATCAAACAAATAATAAACTTTGTATAAGGGAAACATAACCTCTTGTAGGAAGATAACAGGAAGTACCCGCCCTCCCGTTGTCGCCATGTTGTTCGTACCTTCCGTTTGCCAAAGCCCAAAGCGCACGAGAAGAGGGGCAGGCAAATAAGATTAATATTCGTCGATAATACCAAATAGTCTTTTTTTTCTGGTAACGAATCAATTATAGTGTTTTTCATTTGTTAAATAATTGAACAAGACGGTAAGTGTAAGTGCTTGAATTACATAGGATGATATACTTTTCTCCAGAAAAACTATATTGCCATAGAGTATATGCTTATCAATTGAGTAAAATAGTCGATCTACATTTTTTCCTTATCATTATTTTCATTCTTTATTTCTAAATTTCTTCTACACATTATAGCACATTCGTTATTAACTATAAAGTTGTTTAGTTTAGATCATTTTAAATAATTCATTAGTATGGTCATCGTCAATATACGAAAAGCCGAACGATATACATACTTTCTTTCTTAGTTCGTTAAGATCAAATTTAAGCATTCTAAAAATATGTGGTGATTCCATGATATATATTTCTGCTATGTGTGTGCTTTTTGTGTATATATGCATGTACATATAAGTTCACATTCAACGTACATAGATTATTTAAATTCAAAGGTATTTTTAAGTATCCCTTCTTTTGACAAGAATAAATTTATTTTTATGAACTTAACACAGATATACACATATATGGAAATTAATTTTATATTGTAATAATTACATTATATTAATATATTAGCAATGTCTGATGCCACTACCGATCATGTGGATGCTGTGGAGGATGAATTGGAAGTTGAATCAAATTACAAACCTCCCCCGGAGAAAACTATTGAACAAATCTTAGAGGCGGATAAAGAAGATGAAAGTCTGAGAAAATATAAAGAAACACTTTTAGGAGAAGCAAAAGCTGGAGGTGTAATTGTCGGTACGTGTATAGTTGTATACGAATGTTAAGAACAGTATGTTACATGTACAATATATTTGTAATATGTTTTTATAGATCACAATGATCCTAGAAAAGTAATAGTTAAAAAATTAGCACTTTGTGTAGCTGACCGTCCTGACATGGAATTAGATTTATCTGGTGATTTAACTCAATTGAAGAAACAAACTTTTGTTATAAAAGAAGGAGTTAGCTACAGAATTAGAATTGATTTTATTGTACAGCGCGAGATTGTGCATGGATTGAAGTACGTGCAGAAAACTTATCGCCTAGGCGTACCAGGTATATTTTGTATTATTTTACAAATTGTATTAGCATTAATGACTTATATATAATTATATTAGCCCTATTCTTTTGTATATGCTTTCCTCTAATAGGAGTCACAGGTAAAAAGCTTGAAAAGCCTATCGTGTACATAAAATGTTTATATTATGTTATGTAATTATATAATATGATCTTTATTTATTATAGTGGATAAAATGACACATATGGTTGGATCTTATCCTCCAAAAACTGAAATACAATCCTATACCACTCCTGCCGAAGATGCCCCTGCAGGAGTTATGGCACGAGGTTCGTACAGTGTCAGTTCTTTATTCACAGACGATGATAAGCATGAGCACCTGAAGTGGGAATGGTCTTTTGAAATTAAAAAAGATTGGAAGGAATAAATCAATCTTGTCATTCCACTTAAAAACAAAGGAAAATATATAAGAGAACGATTTTTAGCCTTACAATCATTCGCAATTATAAATATAAGGATGAAGGATACCAACGTAGATATACTCTGATGAGTTTCTAATGGTCTTAAGCTGTGGTCATTGGCACCATAAGAATTAATTATAGATACTAAGTAATAAGAAAAGAGTGACATTGGTATTTATTTAGCATTCACTTCCCATTGTAATCAATTATTCACAAATGTTTGACCCATAAAGTAGATGTCATTGTGTTTAGGATCAGTCAATAGCAAGAAAAACCACATGATTAAAATTATACCACAAGTGTCAAACAAGTATTTAAAAATGGAAAGTATTATATAATTTGTGAGTGAATAATTTAAATTATATTCTAAAGAAAATAAAGAAGAAATAAAAACAGCATTTTGAGGATTTTGGATAATAGAATCTTTAGGGTATTTAGGTGTACACATACTTAATATTTGGATTTAATACTTGGGTGTTACATTACATAAAAACTGAGTTCATGCTTGTGGCATTGGAAGCTTTCCCAAACTTGACTGTAATTTGTGATATCTTGTATGCAAAACATTTGGAAGGAAAACCAAACATGTTAGATAAAGTAGCATGATATACTTACATAGGCTATTGGTACTAATAAACCAGATTCGTGGAGAGAATATTCTACTTTATATTTGAGTGATCGTTTGAAAGAGTGTGGGCAATTATTTTATTACAGTATGTGTATATCTATGCAGATTATGCCAGTGCATTATAGTAAAATATGATAGAGTATATTGAAAACATAAATATTCTGTTTGTGAGCTTCCATGGAAGACTATAGTTTTTACTATAAACCTGCTAAACTGGAGTTGCTTTGGTGGTACATAATATAAGTTGCTCGTTTATATCAAAGGATATTAGAATGTTGACATTACAAAGGGAAAGCGCACATTACAGACATTAGTAATTGTAAAAATTATATCCAGTGGATCACCCAATACAGACTGTGCAGCATTTTAAATAATGTCTTTGTATACGCTAAGATTATCCGTAACCTATGTAACATAACTATCAACATTGTAGAATAGACCTTTTATACCTCAATAAGAAAATCACAGTAGCCAATGCTGCAATAGATACAAAGTTACGAACGCTTCAAATTTAGAAGGCGTACCTACGATGGGTGATTGAAAAAAAAAACCCTGTTATTGAAGATCTTGTTAGTTATTATTTCCTAATATATGATTCATGTAAAAATGCCATTGTACGAATTATTTGCGCATTCTTACTTTCTGTCGAGTTAAACAATGGTTTTCTAATGTACTGTATTACAGTATGCCGCAAGATTTGAAAATTACGAACGCAGAGTCAAGTAGCTTATTGTCTCTCATGTGTATTATGTGTATTTATTTGTATTATGCGGTGCAGTATATTGTAATCGTTAATATAGTTGCTGTATATTAAATATACATTTTATACCTTTCTCTTCCATACATCTTTTCAAATTAGCTGGACCTAAAGTTCCCTTGAAAATTAATTTTGATATCTTACATTCACTTATTCATTTTTTCTGACAAAATACAATTTATCGATAGTCTCTGTTCAAGATAGTGAAGTATTTTTGTTGAAGAATCATCGATCGAGGACATGGCGTTTAACGAAATCGGTGATAGACATTGGATAGACTATGTAGATGGCTTGGTCACGGTCACGATCACGGTCACGGTCATGGTCATGGTCTATTCCGCTTGAATCTCCTGTAGTCACCTATTCTTGGACGAGTCAGTAAGTTCTTCGAATGAACGTCCGCTGTAGATATAGAATACAATTTCAAATGTTTCATTTCGGCGCTGCTACTAAATTTATTGAAGTATCTTTCCCAATTCTCAAAGTAACGTGTAGCGGTGAACAGATAACGAGTGTATGGAAAAACTTAATTTTTAAAAATTACGATGTGAATAGCATCTCAAAAATGCATTCATTCAAGCTAAGAGTGAATATTATTTAAATTTCGCGAGGTTACCTTGATCGATAAATTGAAATTGTCTTTATAGTCTTCTATCGATTGTATCGCACTTTCGATTTTTATCTGTCTTCCTCCACGATCCTGGCATTCCGATTTTTCACTTACATTTGAAATTTATTGCTAACGACTTAAACTTGTGGTTTAAGTATGTATGCTAACATGTATGCTACTTGTAAAAATCAAATTAACATATGATGCGCATCGGTAAGAAAGCTTCTTGTTTATTTCATTGTATAAATCGTTTATGACGAGCAACGAGCGAGTAAATTGTTGAAAAACTGTCCATTCCGAAACCCGAGATGACGGGAAATATGAAATCAAACGAACGAATTCATTATAAGATTCAAGTATGTCTTCGAAATTTAGCGCTTCGCAAATTGAAAAAATCCGTCGCGGAAATTCACGTGAATTCTAACGAAACGATGAATATGCGAGACCAAGCGAATTCGAATCTGAAGCCATTGAACTTTGAAAGTAGCTCGACCGAATTTAGCACTAGGAAAGAAAGAGTAGATCTTTTACAAGACTTTCAGTCGCAAGAGTTACACCTTGATATTCGAAATCTATCTAAAGAGCCCCGACGAGCTGTCGAGCAATACATTTGTATAAAAGAAAATGGTCACGTGATCAAAACTGGAATGGTGGACGACACGATTCCACCTCGAAATGTTCATCTTTCTTTGTCTATTTTACAAGTGGAACCCTTGGAAAATATGTCTTTTGCAAAAATGAAGTGTCTCAAATTAGCTATAAAAAATTATGTTAACGTCAAAAACAACGGAGACGGCGATGTTACGATTAGTGAAATTAATCGCGAAATATCGAAGAAGGAAACACAGGATAATGTTTCTTTTCATGGTGTTAGCAAAAAAGGTAATTTTTTCAAAATTGTAAATTCCTCAGATTACAAAAAGTGGGTATTAAATTTTTCAAAGACGTTCATGAGAAGGAAATCGGAGACACTGCGAAGTTAGTATCACCAGACGCCTCGAAGATCGAACAAACACCAAGCGATAATCCAATTATGAACAGGAAACAATTGATGGATTCGCGCCATTATTTAGAAATAGGTAAGACTGTTTGATGAAGTTCTTAACTCTTAACTTTCAAACTTCGAGTTTAATCGAGAGGAAGACTCCAGGTATCAGCCTTTAATAACTCGATTCGGAACATTGGGATCATAAACTTTATTTTAAAAAGTGTATCTCTCGATACAATAAAGCAATAACGAGATAATATTTAAGATGTTATCGTGTTTACGATTATTACTAAATCAACAAAGTTTATGACTACAATTATCTTTTTAATTCTTTTGGATTTATGAAGCAGGAACACAAAAGAAAAAATTGATGGAAAATATAATACGAAACTCCCCATGCCTAAAAATGATCAATGAACCGGCCCAAAGCATTCTCAAACGAACAAATGAAAAATATTCCTCTTTAGACGATTCCACGCTCGATTGGAAATTGTGCAAAGTGTGCTCTTTGGTCCAAAATCAAAATTGTGCCTTGGTATCTTCGGAGTCCATGGCTCACATCGAGAATGGTGTACCAACTAAACAGATTCCTGTAGACGGAAAAAGACATTTTCATCGTAGTCGGTATATAGATTTATATATAAGTATATAGATATAAATTGATCAATGACACGTTACCAAAAATTGTCTACAAATGTTTAAAAAACTTAAAATACTGATTGAATTTTATGGCAGCATTAATAAATTGCGTGTTTGAATATAGAAATCGGAATGAAATAATGAAACATCATACACGTACGTTTTAATCCCCCGTACTTGTTTCTTAGAAAATATCAGACTAACAAGGACGAAGAGCATACGAGTTCATATCTGGTTACGTATATCAATGAGAACATAAAAGACAATACGCGTTATCAATGCGCGCAAAATATGATTAATGATTCATCTCGGTTTCAATGCTGCTACAAAGGTAACTACAACGAATCGTACGAACGATGGGATATTCAAAAGGGTAGAGTTTCTTGTACATTTTATCGGTTATTCCAACGAAAGGAAATCCGCGGAGAAACGAACGAATACTAACGAGCATCAAGTTTATTTTTCAGGAATGCTGGGCAGCACGCGAAACGAGTACCGTCGTCATATTTGCAAAGTTCGTGGAAACTCTAGCATTTCCTGTGGATGCAAATGTAAAGTGACTCCAAGTTCTCAAAGAGTAACCTTTTGTCTTCCCAGCAAGAAAGAGACAACGTAGATCACGAAATTCATCGTACCTTGTAGCTTTAGGAATTATCATCAAATTTCATCGACATACGATACCCGTTCTGCCGCTCGAACGCATCACCGTTGCTCGCGATCAATGCAAATTGATGGAGATGGGAGTCCGCAGAGAGAAGAAAACGGAAACGATCAACGGAATCATGTCGAATAATCGCGTGATCCGCAGTACGATGAGAGAGATAGAGATAACTGTAAATCGTTTCAACATAAATCACGAACGAAATAAATTCGTGTAAATTTCGAAAACGCACTGTTTCCCGCGAGACGAACAGGTAAGGCTCTAACCGTGTTCATTAGACACGCTCGAAAACTTTTCTGTTCCTCGAGCAAAATCAAATTAAATTACAAAGCTATTTAGCCTAATTAGCGATCGTTCTTTAATTGGATGCAACGTAGCATCCGTATCCTTTATATTCGTTAAAATTTATAGCTTTTGTTTTATTCGGACAAGTAATATATCAGATTCGGTATCTCTTTCATCATTAAAAGGTATCGCTTCGATTTCAGGTCGACTATATATCGACGGAACCGCAAATAGCCACGGAAAGAATAGAAGAGCGACGGCCGTCGTTTAAGAGCAACGATTTCTCTCGGAGGGAAGAAAGTCCTCGATGTGGTCGTTGAGTTCTTGTATGGAGTATCGAGTTTCCTCCTTCTCGTTGTTCATCGATGATCACGCGTGACTATATAGTGAAGATTGTCAGCTATCTTAAATGCATTCCCGTAGAAAGAAGAAAAAAGGGAAAAGAGGGATTTGATCAAGAGGGACTACGGGTCCTCCACTAATAACGGGTAGGTGTAACGAGACGGCTCGCGTACGTATCGATCCGCACTGGAGCTTTTGGTGGAGGGAGCGGCAGACCGTCAGGAGGAGAGAGAGCTCCATGAAAATCGCGCGTGATTGTAGATCCGACGCAGCCTCATAGTTCACCGGCCTCAAAGAGGAGGAGGAGGTGGAGGCAGAAGGAGAAAGAGAGAGAGAGAGAGGGAGAGAGGACAGTCGGATGCGTCCTCGGTTCTATGCACGCTCCTCGGCGCGCGCGCGCACCCTCGAGTTCGGCTCTTTCGTGGCGAGACGAGCGAGCGAGCGAGCGGAGGAACGAACGAACCCCCATCTCGAGCCGAACGGAGCATCCCCACCCCGAACGCTTACGGCGATAGCCGAGTGTCCTGCCGCGCTGGGACGACGCTCGCCGGCCGGTCGACGGCCTTCAGTAGCGCGACGAGCGTCGAGTCGCGTGCGTCGTCGTTCTTCCTATCTTTCACGAGTACTTCTCACTTCTCTCGTCGAGTACAAAACTGAATACCTTCCGAACGAATCGGCCGTCTCTCTCTCTCTCTCTCTTTCTCTCTCACTCTTTTTCTCTCTTTCTGTCAGTCTGTCAGTCTCACCGTTTATCTGTCTGTCCGTTTCTTCCCTTTTCTATTATCTTCCTCTCGCTCTTCTCTCGCGTCACGCTCTTTCACGCGCGTACGTCCTCTTTCAAACTCGAGTACACACATCTCCTCGAGAGAGAGCACACGCAACGAGAGAGCCAGGAGAGAGCGGTGAGTAGTAAAGAACAAAGTGATATTTCGATAGAGGAGAGCTTTGACGTTACGGACATAGTCTTTATGCGAGAGGCAAGTTAAAAGGACGCACAAGTATTTTTTTTTTTTTGTCAGTTGTGGACGACGTTCTAGAATTTCAAAAGGGGTGGAAGTGTCTTTTAAGACTTCCTCCCCCCCCCCACCCCCTCCTCTTTCTCTCTCCCTTTCTTCCTTTTACACTCTCTACTTTGTAACCTTTACAATGAACTTAGTTAAATAAGTTATAGTTTGCTCGTACCGAAATAATCACGCGCTCGTCTATCGAGGAGAGTTCGTCGAACGTTTCGAGGTCAGGGTCGGTCTCGCAAAGAAGAGACAGACACGCGGTCGCTTACGCACGAAAATCGAAGGTCTCGGCGCTTGGCGTTTCACCAAGCGACGTCCATTGCACGCTATATTTAGCCGATATAGCTGTAAGCTAGCTTTGCGGGAGGGATGACGCGCGAGGGGTGCTTTATATTTCGAGGAGGACAATCGGGGGTCGCGACTCCGGTGGAGCTGCTCTCGCTGACTCATTTCTTGCCTCCACGAATCTTGGTGCCTGGGTGGGGCCGGCTGCCTGCTCGAGAACGCTCCTCGGACTACCGCCGGAAGTTCCTACCTTCCTGCCTTCCTCCCTACATGCCTGCTTCTCAGTCATTCTACTGTTTGTTCCTTGCCTCTTTCACACTCTCTCTCTCTCTCTCTCTCTCTCTCTCTCTCTCTCTCACTCTCTCTCACTCTCCTTTGATCCTCGACTCCTACGAAACCTTATTCTTTACGCATCGTCGATCACTCGAGGAACTTTGTCGCGAGTCTACACGACGTTACATATAGATATTTGTATCATTTCTGTGCATTGATTGAGGAAGTTAAAGAGTGCATCAATTTTTTATGCAATTTTTAATGTATTTTATCATTTAAGATAGATACATCCAGGATTTATCCTGTTAGATGTTAATTTATAGGTAGAATATCTTTCCTCGGTACGTGATTATATATAATGAGTTTATTATTTATATTAATATAAATTCTAAATATACTATATATAAAATAACGTTCTAAATTAGTTTTAGAACGTTATTCATGATTCTGTAAATATAAACGTGTGTTATATATTATTTGCACAGGTTGCAGAGTAAGGAGACTAGAGAGGATACATTGTCATTGTAGAATCGATTTCCTCTCTACTCTTTTGAAAAACAAAAGAATCGAAAATTCAGCGCGTGCGTGTAGTGGTTTATTGTTGTTCGATAAATCTTGCATCGAGGTAAAAAAGCGAAAGGAAGCGCTTGTAATGCAGCGCGCATGGTCGTGCCGTAGTAGCCATAATAATTATGTTGACGAAGCGTGCTATGGTCTTGGCTAAAACCGACTCAAGCGCTTTTTTATCGCCATTACTCGCTCTATATATCCAACCGTATCGTCGTGATTGTAGGAAAATCAAAGCTGCGCGCGAGAGAGTAATCGTTCAACGGAAATATGCAATCGCTATCGCGAACATTATTTACGAAATATTGTGAAGTCAGATCCTTCGAGCAGCTATGTTGTTTTCTTCCTATGTTATGAAGTACTTCCTGAATGTTGAACGACGACGCAAAAATACGCGATTCGTCGTCTCCTTCACGTCCCAGTAAACTCGTATCGTTCTCTTTTGTCATTTCCGCTTTGCAGCAAAATATAATATCTCGGTTGAAACGTAAGAACCGAGCTTTCGACGTACTAACAAACGGTAGAAGGTTGCATATATTTCTATACCTCTTTCTATCATGCTAAAGAATGTAGTGAATTTTCGAAATTGGAGTACTCCATATGAGGAAGAACGTAGTTTTATTTTATTTATAGCAAACGAGTGAATACGATCGCGATAGTATCCCGTGTAACAGCTATTCGAAAAATTTCTTTCGAATTTATTCGTGAAATTCGACGAGAACATAATTGAGATCAACGGCTAAGATTCACATTGAAACGATTCGAATGAACGGTCAGTAAATTGCTGCTACAAGTGCCTCGATCGATTGAATCTTCGGTTCTGTTAGTTTAATTAAGAAATATGACCGCATACACGAACGTACGTACACGCGTTCGAAGATTAACAGTAAATGGTAAATCGAAAACTACCGTTCGATGCTTCTCCTCTCTGTGCATCATCATCGAAGAATATAGACGTACATATGTATAATACATGTACATATAGCTCGTTCCTCGAAAGAGGAAATGTTATTTTACGCGGCTATAACGTAAGATGCGTCCGTTAACCTACTCTTGATCAACGGTAACGCGTAGAATGGCACGTTCAAATCGGTTAATGACCGTAATAGAAGTTGAAGCTTAGGAAACCACGATGATTGTAACATTTATGATTCGCGTCGAATCGACTTAAACCGAACGACATTATATCCTTTTTTTTTTCTTCATACTTATCCACAAACAATATTTCGCAAAATTTACAAACGAAAGACTCTGTATGATAGGTGAACGACCTCATCGATCGGTAGATCGTAAATAGCGTTATAAATGGTTTCTTTTTAAACTTGCCACCTCATATAATTTGCAAATATGCCTATAAGCGTATTGTATAGAACAAGGCATAGGTCTGCTCTTCCAATAGAAATAAAAATTTATACGCGCGTGCGTTTGCCATTTTAATCGAATATATATATGTACATATATGTATATATCGAAACTATTGGTGAACGAGTTCGAATACAGTCCTGTCGAAAGACTAGGATCAATACCTGCTGGCTGTACGCCCTGCTACATACAAGGAAGGAAGGAAGGAAGGGATAGGGCGGGGATCCTTCCTTGTTTCCTTTTGTCTCGGCACGTCGAGTATTATTCGAGTTTCGTCCTTTTCCCTTTTCTATTTTCTCTATTTTTTTTCTGCTTGTCAAACACGAACTGTTAAGCTGCGAAGCGTGTTGAGCTCGTTGAACGTGATGCAACGCAAACATATAATTTAGTTGTTTAACTGTGATATATCATTTTTCTTCTTTCCTCTTCTCTATTTTTTCTTATGAAAATACTAAATACCTAGCGCGAAATTGACATAAATTATTCTACTTGTTACGGTATACCTACCCTGTGTCATTTATTTTTTAAGTATTTACTGCTGGAAAGACTGGTTTGAGTATAGGGTTTGCTTACGTAGTCACAACAGACGAGAAACTAGAGTACACAGGTGGTCGCACAGCATACTTCATTCTGCGTCAGTTCAATCACCTCTCTTCGGAGTCCCGTTTTCGCTCAAAGTTCTTTTATGAACTTCATATACCTTATGAAATCTCGAATTGCATAAGAAAGAATCAGGAGAGTTAAGGAATTCGTTGCTTGATTATATAATCCTTGAATAAGTGATAAAACTGGTTATATGTTTCGCCAACGGGAAGATGAAATACGATGTTTCTACGATCGGCCAATCCATAATTAATACCACGAATTCCTTAGCTTCTTATTGTTACATGATCTTAAACGGTATTCTCTTTCACGAGATTCGTTTAAATGACCTTGGAAAGGTCAAGTATCTCATTACGAGCTATTGGTAATATTTCTCTGCTTGATCATCTTTCATATTCGATGAAATCGATACTGATCGTTCTATAAACATTCAATGTCAAATTGCAAACTTTGATTTTAAATGACAATTATTTTTATCGCAAGTAGATGATCATTAATATGTACGATATTAGACTTGCGATTTGTTATAAATAAAATATATTTTTCTTCAGGAAATATTTTGGATTAAAGTCCTCCATCTTGAAGGCGGTCGAATTGTGTGAAAACAGGCATTTTTTACTCAAAGAAGTAACTAAACGTAATTCTTGCTAAATCTCAACGCAATGCAAAGCAACGGTTCGGAAAATATGGGGCCTGAAAATGGCGTTGAGAAATCTGGGTGGACGGTAGGCATTATATCTTGCACTTCTTCTTATTTATCTTCAAGGATATTTTTTGTCTCTCTTTTTATCACTGACAGATATTTTGTACAAATTCTTTTGAGAATATTACTCAATATATTTTGTTGTCGGTCATCAGGTTGGATTAATTAATGGCAAATACAAATATCTTACTGCTGAAACTTTTGGTTTCAAAATCAATGCCAATGGATCAAGCTTGAAAAAGAAACAATTGTGGACTCTAGAAGGGAGCGATCAACAAGTATTTCTTCGCTCTCATTTGGATCGGTATTTAGCTGTGGATCAATTTGGAAATGTGACATGTGAAACAGAAGATCTCAGTGATCCTGGCTGTGCTTTCCAAATACAATTAGCCTCTGATGGTACATTTATGTCTGGTTAGATTATTATTAATGTTTACTCATTGTCATGATTTTTTAAATGTCTGTTGATTGCAGGTAGCGGTCGTTGGGCTCTAAAAAATGTGCAAAGAGGTTATTTTCTAGGCTCTAGTCAAGATGAATTAAAATGTACAGCTAAAGCTCCTGGCGAACCAGAATATTGGCTTGTACACCTTGCTGCCAGGCCACAGGTATATACTATAACTATTACTTTTTCCAATATATAAATATTTCATCTAATTCTTTCATTTATATTTTATTCTAGGTAAATCTTAGATCTGCCGGAAGAAAACGATTTGCACATTTAAGTGCAGCACAGGATGAGATTCATGTTGATGCCCCAGTACCATGGGGCGAGGACACTTTATTTACTCTAGAGTTTCGTCCTGCAGCCATGGCAGATCATGATGATGATCATGGAGATCATGTCAAATCGGAAGGTGGACATTATGCCCTACATACTTGCAATAATAAGTATCTTGCACGCGATGGTAAACTGTTAGATAGTTGTACCAGAGACTGTCTTTATGCAGCAGAATTTCATGCAGGACTACTTGCTCTTAGGTATGCATAATATACTTGCAAATATTTGTATTTGTAGATAGATTTCAATTTAACAAGATCTATCTTTCAATTACTCAAGACCTACCTGTATAGATTTAGTAATATTTTAATTGAAATTTGATCATTGTAGAGATATAAATGGTGCGTATTTAGCACCAATTGGAAGCAAAGCTGTATTAAAATCTAGATCCACAACTGTAACTAGAGATGAACTCTTTTCTTTGGAAGAATCTCTTCCACAGGCTTCTTTTGTTGCTGCTCTGAATCAACGATATGTTTCTGTGAAACAAGGTACTTGATGTTTGCTCTGATTATTCATTAAAAACAGCTTTGATATTTGTTATAAATCTACTATCATTTACATATAATTATCACAGGAGTGGATGTAACTGCAAATCAGGATGAGATTTCTGGTCACGAAACATTCCAACTAGAATTCGATCGTGTCACAAAACGATGGTACGTGCGTACGATGCAGGATCGTTATTGGAGTTTGGAAGCTGGTGGTGGTATTCAAGCTGCTGATCACAAGAAGTCTTCGAATGCTCTTTTCGATCTTGTTTGGCAATCGGAGGATGGTACCGTAGCATTGCGTGCTAACAATGGAAAATTTATAGCTACTAAACGTTCTGGTCATCTTTATGCAAATGCCGAACTTACAAATGGAAGTGACTCTGATGCTTGTAAATATTATTTCTACTTGATGAATAGACCAGTCTTAGTACTTCGATGTGAGCAAGGTTTTGTGGGACCTAAAAGTACGACCAGCCCTAAACTTGAATGCAATAAAGCTAGTTATGAGACAATTCGCGTGGAACGATGTGAACGTGGTGTTGTTAGATTTAAAGGTGACTAATTCTATGTTTTCTGTAAATATTTTTCAAATATTGAGAATCATTTAAAAAATATTTAAAAATTGATATTACTTTTAATCATTATATGATGACTTCAAATATAAAATGTTGTTTTTATATATAGGACAAAATGGAAAATATTGGCATGCTGATAGCGAAGGTGTAACCGTGGATTCTGATATACCGTCTGATGGCTTCTATTTAGAATTACGCGAACCATCTCGTCTTTGCATTAAGTGTACTGATGGTCGATATCTTACCGCAGGTAAAAACGGTGTGTTGCGTTTAGGAGAAACAGATTATGATTCTGCCACAAAATGGGAATTCTAATGTGGCTGATTTTGAGAAAACATAATCCATCATGTGTGATTATACCTCATCGTATTTTTTACATGAAAACGTAAGAACAAAAATTTTGTTCCTATTATGTACTTAATCAAGAAGAATTTTGTAAACCACACCGTCAAACGAATTTATGACATATCGACGGTAAACTATCTTCATGGAGCTCTCAACAAAGACATCGTAAATTTGCGTAAATCAAAGACTGACAACTACGACATAACTATGAATCATGTCCATTATTATCATGAGCTTTTTTATATGCAATGCTTCTTTTTATATAAACAATACAGTCAATTTATCGCACAATAAGCTTCATTCGATAAGTCATTTTAATTATGCCAACGCACATCGACAATACACGTTTAATATTTGATAAAATCGTGTATTAAAAGTGAAGATGTTCTTTGTGGATCATTTATAAAATACCTTTGATACAGCTTTCCAGTCTTAGTAGCATATATACATAGGTTATCCACAATTTAAATTAAGGGAAGTAATGGGGTGAACATTGGTCATAGGCCAATCCTTGTTCTGCTGCTGCTCTCTACCAAAAGCATATGTATAAGAATACTGAATTATATCTCTTTCTTAGTACATGCTAATATAAAAATTTGAAACTGAAAATATCAAATATTTGTTTCTGACACAAATATAATGCATTTTTTACTATCTTACATTCATAATGTTTATTGTTGTTATAAGTATCACCTTTTTATAAAACAAGACAAGAATAGACAAACATTTTATTTTCATATCTACAAACCTTAAAAAAAACTGAAGTTTGATATTACATAAATTTATGTGCAAGTACATTCTTGCACATAAATTTATGCATCTTACTTAAAAATAAAGTACTACTTTAGGCTTTCATTTATATTTGTATTTATAAAAAAACTGAAATATTCCTTATAAAAACTAGTAAGCCGCAAGGTCTGTATCTCACAGCAATATGTTCAGATCACATTTGATGAACACTTAAAAAGAATGAATGTAAAATGTAATATGTAGAACTTACTTATCGTCATTGATCATCAACTTAAGCATATTTAAAACGAATATTAAATAAGCATGATTTTTAATTGTCTATACATTGCGCAATATAAAAGTTGTGTCTATTTTTGCTATTCATTGTGTAAAATTTTTACAAATGTGCAGATTTGTTTTTTTTATACTGTACGCAACTACTGATACTTTTAAACTAAAATTTCTGACACAATTAATAGTTTTATTAAGGATTATCAACAAAAATATAATAAACAATTTTATATTGACTGAAAATATTGTTTTTCATAAGCCCTATTCAGATAAACTACCTAATACATACAATAAATCAATGAGATGTTTTATAATGAACAGGATAAAACAGGATCTAATAAAATAATTGGAACAATATTTAATTATAAATAACATTTCATTTTGTATATTATTGGTTTATTTCACGTTTGCTTCGTCTTATTATACGTTCTTCTGTTTGTACCAAATAATCATAAAATATAATCTTTAGGCATGAATGGAAAAGAGGTAGAAGTTTAAGTTGCGATAGATTAAAGTGCATATAATCATATGCAATTCCAACTTTGCTTAAGTCAGCTTTAGTCTTTTTAGGAAGAATAGGTATTTTTGCATGCCGTTGACTAAAATGAGTTAGTAAAGTAAAACCTGCTCTCATTTTTTCACCCATTTCAATAGCATCTGATGTAGTTGAATGCTTTTTTAATTGTGCTTCTTTTATTAATTCATCCTGTAGAGTTGCTTCATGAATAAGTAGATCACAATTTTCACCGAGTTTTATCATATTATTGCAGGGCATAGTATCACCACTAGAAAATTGCAAATTATTATGAATGGATTGTAACATTAATATTACATGTATTTCTACTTTTTAACTGTTCTTACCTGTAAACAATTTTTTTGTCATTTTTAAACACCAAAGAAATTGCATAAGCAAAAGGGCAATGTTTTACTAAAGTAGTATTGATTGTCTTCACATTTAATTTGGCATATAATTCATTCTCAACAAATGGTGGCAGATTGTGTTTTGTAATCAACAGATCTTGATTGGATAATAATTTAAAATAATCTTCAATAGGCTCTAAATATTTATGGTAAACTTGTAACCATGGTCTAAGATTATCTGGTATTAATAAAAAAATTGGGTCTTTTGTGACACGTGCTCTCGTCTGTAGAATTGCTATTAAACCCAAATGATGATCTGCATGGATATGAGAAACATAAATCGCCTAGAAAAAGTTTTTCAATTTCAACGTTGTATATTATTTTGACCATCAGTAAAGATTAAAAAAAATAAAACGAATGAAATAGACATATTCAATGCACCTTAATGGAAGCCAGAATCTGATTTAGTTTAGACAAGCCGTAAAGACGAGTTATTTGACATAAAGTTCCTTCACTGCAATCTAACAATATACTGTGATCTTCATCTATTCTTACAAGAATAGAACTTGTATTTCTAACTTTGCTTGGTACACTAGATCCAGTACCCAACATGATAAATTTTGGGTATTCTTCTATTTCAAGTAATGATTTCACTTCTTCATTGATATTAGATTGAAGTTCTGCCAAAGCATTAGAAAAATCATCTAATTGATATACCTCATTTATGTATCTGTCTGGGTCAATCATGACTGAAGTCTCTGTCTCAAACTTTAATTCAGGCCTTAGACTAATAGTTTGTAAAGTTTTAGCATAGTGTATTTGCTGAATGTTATCCTATACACACATGAATAAATTTGTACTATCATTGTTATAAAAACTGATTATTTATGAAATTAAATCTTTTTAGGACGTTACTTACTGTATCTATATTTTGACATTCCACGTTTGATTCATTTTGAAAACTTTTTGAATTCAAATATGGAAATATTTTAGGATGTAACATGTTTAATATATGTTGTTGCTTGTATACTGCTTCGCTACCCAAACAAGTATTACTTTCATTTATTATTAGATGATACGTATCTGAATCAAAATTATTCATCCAATTTTTGTATTTTGTATTATCTATTATCTCCTGTGGTGTAAAATGTACTATGCAAAATGGCTTATCATCTTTGTTAGGGGCATTTTTCTGGTATTTCATAAATGCAGTGTGATTTATAAACGATTCAATATAATTCTTGTTTGGACAGTCAACAACTACAATCAAAGAACAGAAGAATATTTAATGATATTAAATTTGATATATATATATATATATATATATAAAATATACAAATAACGAATGGCATTACTGATTACCTACAAATGTTGCACCCTTTTCATTTGGGTAACAGACATCGTCATGTTTCACAATTGTACCATCATCTAAAGTGACATCTATACCCTGTTTTAATATTCCTAGAACAGGACCAGGTTTTAAGCCTATGTCAAGACACTTTTCAAAATTTAAAGCACCTAATTTATCACGCAATCTGCAAATGAAGGATAGCACAGGTACATTTTGTTCTGATGATTTTATTCTTTTATCAATTCTGTGCTCATTATGTTTTCTTTTTCCATAAATATTAGAAGTATCATCATTTATATCACTATCTGTTGTTGTTTCAGATATATGTTTACATGTGTCATTGACATTTGGATATATTGGAATACATGAAACTGTCATTGCATTGTCGCTATATTCTTTACATACATCTGGATTATCCATAGAAACTTGTAACCTTGTCATAACTGACGAATCTTTTAAGATTTTTAACATATTGTCTACTCCTTTGGGAGCTTGTATCATTACATTTGTATCAGAATTTTCAGTTGAATTTATAGATTGTAATGTCAATATTACTCCTGGCAATCCACCTACATTTTTCCATATTGCTGATGTAATAAATATATTTGTTACCTTAGACAGTTTACATTTGTATTCGTTAGCTAATCTTTGAGTTCCTTCTCCACAGTTGAATAAATATCTTTTGTGATCTGTAATTAAAAGGAGAGAAGTACATCCTCCCTTAGTGCCAGAGCCTAAAACCTGCAAAAATTTTCAACAACTTTAGTCAACATTGTTTAAAAGAAAAGAAACGTTAATCATTCTTATGAATGAATATTTGTGAGAAAAACATACCTGTAGGCGTACATTCGATGGAGCAGTACTATTTGTGGTTATTTTGTTTTTTGCCATGATGAAATTTAAACTTAAATATTTTTTTTTGTCACGTTCTTGTAACCTACAAGAACGTGAAAAATATGCGTTTATGACATTTCTTGTTATTTTCCTAGTAATTATCACTGATTTAATTATCATATGCTACACACTTAGTAACTTGATATATTGATTTTGTAATTAGAGTATAAAAACACTTTATATAACCTGAAATACTTTCTTTATGTACGATGGCTATATAACCTAAAATATAATGTAGAAAAAAGTCACGAGTGAATGAAGTTTCTTGATTATATCCGTAAATGTAAATGATCTAGAGGGAACTATATAGCAAAAAGCAAGAAACACAGACGATATAATTGAACAGATCTACCATCCCAATTCTTACACAATGCCATCTTGCGGATAAATATCTAACTACTACAAATGAACAACAATCACGACGTCAACTACAATTTATTTTATAGTTGTTTTTTCCAAAAGATAACGGGAAAATTGATGTTGTGTTTATTGAAATATATTACATTTATTTAGCATTAAATAAATCTTAAATATATTTAAATATAATATAACTTAGCTAAATATTATGACAAAGAAGGTATTGAAACAATACCTGGGCGAATGTATGAAATTGACATTGAAACAATTGCAAACATTAGTGCTGAACCCTTAGCATCTTGTTGCAAACGATTCAATTCTACTGGTTGGAAAACTCGACTATCTTTTTGTCTAAAAAAAAAAATAATAACACAGATTTTATACAGAATAATTCATCTTTTTTCAATTATGAAATAAATAATACCTTATGACAATCAGTCGATAAAGTGGTTCACCTGGATTTCCTTTTCTGTAATGTTGAGTATTTGAGTAAACGTTATATGATATTTTAAATTCACCTCTTTTTCTTCTGAATGTTTTTTCTGGTGCATTTTTTATTATTTTAAGCTTATTATAAATTTCTGCAAGACTTGCCAAATTCTTGGGTCCAACAAGAGGAGGAATACGTTCTTTAAGTATTTCAACTTCTGTCGACTCAGGATTCTCTTTACTAGTGCAATCTTCATCATCTATAGTAATTGTTTTTTCATCACACCATTTCTTTTTTAACTCTTTCCAAGAAGTAACATGTGGTAATACTTTGAATGATGATTGGTATTCATTTTTCTCACTTCTACTAATCCTTACACCTGCATCCACTAATCTAAATAAAAATCATGAAATGAAAGTTTATACCTTATATTTGATGAAACAGATTTATTTATTTAAATTAATAAGTACCCATTTTGTTGCATAGTATTTCCAAAAGATCCAAAGTTTCCTGAATATCCAAAAGAGAAAGCATGAGAATTATTACGATACTGGTTTTGTTGAATAATTGCACTTCTGTTATACCCATATGTCGGATAATTAAAAGGAAATCTATTACTTGGGTATTGGAAAGATTGAAACCTTGAATATTGCGACAGCTGCATTGTACATAATGCACGTGATAGAATACCATAGATATTTGTATGCACATTTTGATTATGAAAAGGAATAAGACAGTTCCTTTGCATAGCTTTGCCATCAGCTTGTAAATTTGAAGTAGAAGTATGTGGCATTTCTTTTAAATTACGGTTAGAATATTTACAACGTATTTTATTGTCAATTTCCGATAAGTGTTGTAATCTGTTGGTTTCATATCGATAAATATTTTTATGAGGTTTTATCGTATGAGGTATATAGTCTTGTGAAATTTTTTGTATAATAACTGCTTGAGAAGCAATATTTGGTAGCAGATCAAGCATTTCCTTTCTTGTCAGAGTATTGGGAACTATCTGAATTTCATCATCAGAAAGTTCAATTACCTATATAAAACAAAATAAATATGATTATCAGCAAAATTATAATCATTTATTTGAAAAAATTCCATATGTAATTTACTGGTACATATATAACACATCATACCTCCATTTTAGATTTCTTATTTTCTAATACTTGGCCATCAGATAATGGTTCTTTTCTTTTGTGAGAGCTATCTTGCGCAACATGTTTATCAGTAGACTCAAACTTATTATTGGCAGTCAACATATTATTAGCATTCCTCTTTGGAAGCAATTTTACATTACGTTGTATACGTGAATCTAACCATTTTGGCATAGGTGAATTATTTTTTGTCAAACAAGTAATAGGTTCTTTTAGAACTTTGATGTCAGGACATACTGTTTCTTCAAGAATAATCTTAATTTTAGAATTGCGATTGTTTTTACTACTATCACCTTCTTCTACTACTTCTTCATGTGTAATATTTAATTTGGGCTGTTCACTTTGGCAATTTGCAAACTCATTTTTTGACTTTGTATTATGATATTTAGATATAAGCAATGTGGTATCATTTGTATTTTCTATTGTACTTATGATGTGCTCAACCATTTCTTGTATATTCTCTTCAACTGCATCATTTACAAATTGTATAGATTTGCCAATATTCATATTAATGCTACTTTGTTGCTTAGTTAATTCTCTCTTAATAATATTGGGTACTTTGGATTGATTGTTTGTGTCATGAGTCATTTTTTGTTGAGATTCTCCCATACGTAATCCTTTTTCAGGTTCAACAATAACTTTTCTCTTTAAAAAGGCAGATTCATCAGATAGCACATCTTTGATTGTATCTGCATAATAAAAACGTTGTATATGGTAACCATAACGAGTTAGTTGACTATAAACTCTATATTCTTCCAAAGTACAATCTGTATCATCAATTAGAATTTCATATGCTTGCTGAATAGATAATGGCATTCCATTCCATAGAAGTTCTAAGCAATTCTAAAACATAGTTCATTTGATTTCTATTTATTTGCTTTATATAAATAATTAATTTACATGAAAAAGAAATGAAAGAAATATTAATCATTCAATATACCATTTCTAGTAGAAGTAATGCCTCCTCAGGAATCAAAAATAATGTGTTATTTAGTTCCATACCAAAATTACCCCAATCCTGACCAGACTTTTTAATAACGTGTGCCTTTCTTTTGTCAGGTAGCCATTCTGCAATTGCTAATTGTGAAATACGTTCTACCCTCTCAATATTTAATAAATCTCTACAATTTTTTATGCCCTTTTCAATTTGAACTTTTTCTAACCAGGAGTTATTAGGTTCAAATTGTTTTTGACCAAATTTAGGTAATACTTTCCTCGATTGTTCCCATTCCTTCCAAGTATTGCATTTAATTCCTTTACATTGAATAAGCTGTTCTGCCCTAATGACAAAAATATACTTTAGAATGTGTACTTGTTGATTTTTAGTACATTAAGCTAATCAAAATTTTTCTTAAATAATTCTGTTTTTATACAAGAAACGTACGTCAGCATATTTTCAGGTAATAATTCCTCTTTTTCATCCATTTTATTTATAAAACACGGTTCTATAAGTAATAAACTTATAAGTTTAAAACAATATCAGAAATGCATTGAATGATAAAGCAAAACTTTTTTTTTAGTAAGATACAACTTCTTGAATTTTAAGCAAATAATCTAATTAATTAAGAAGAAAAAGGTTACATATAGAAACAAACATTTTTTCAAATTTGTTTACTATTTATCTTAGTTTATAAATTCAACTGCTCCCTTTAAATGTAACATGTGTAGAACACATGACTATATGAAAATGCTCTGCAATTGATTGTGTTACCCTCTAACGGCTACATGATTTAACTAATTTCAACAGAATATACATGAAGATAAGAGCCTTACGCGCATGCGTACAACCTTAATATCGTATCCAATGAGGACTGCCTGCAGTCTGCAGCAGCACGTGCCGATCGTCATACTTGTAAACAAGTGGTATGCAAGAACGTAGAGAAATGGTATTTAACTTTAGAAAAAGTTAACGAAACCTATATTAAATAGACATATGCAGTAAGGTGGATATTTTCAAACACAAAACATTACGCAGTGCGTTTATTTGCTCATATTCTTTCTAAGTGTCATATGATCGATCGAGTCAAATAATTATATTTGCAGTACCATTAAAACGCAATGATATCCCTATTTCTTATATTTCATTTTGTATAGATTGTTATAATTATACGAATGCTTATGTGACTTATAATCAAGTCGTGGCTTAATAAAAATTTCAATATAAATTGAAAATAAAAATTGCAAAAATTAATATTACAAATAATAACCACTAAAATTTTGGGATTTTTTAAATCCAAGCTTCTCTTTGTTTAAACACATCTCTGGTATAATCACTATGGTGTCATTTCCACCTATTAATTTAGTAGATGCAATAATAGATGAAGTTGCATTGGAAGGCTTGGATGGCATTACTTTAGAAGGTTAGTAAACATTTTTCCAAATGATTATGTTTTTATATTCAATGTCTGTAAACTGTTAAAACCGTTTCTTGTTTCAGCTTTATGGTTACGTTTAGCACATAGATTTCATGATCCTTTACCGCTATCACAAGCATTTATGACACAAGTATGGTCTATATGTATAAAAGTCAAAGAATTTACATTTTATAAATTAGAATCACCAAGGAAGACACTTATTCTATTTGATCGTTATGAATTTGTTGACCCCGATCTTGGCATTATACTTGAACCAGTAAGCGAATAAACATGAGTTTTATCAATTCTCTATTGATTCTTCTAATATTTAAGATTATTTTTTTTCTAGGATAATGTTCCAGAAGATATTTATCCTCATTTTCCAATACAAGATCAAACTGCAGGAGTTAAGGGTTCTTGTTGTACATATTATAGTCGAAAAGTTATTAATGTTGAAGTAAGAGACTATAGCTTAGAACAAGCTCTAAAGAAATATGGTCAAAGATTAGTCATTGTTGCATCTCAAAGTGCAAGAGAACATGCGTTAATGGGTGATAATGTATGTCCCACATTAGAATTAAGCATAATGCATTATTGTTTTCTTGAAAGAGTTGGAAGATCACGTTATCAAGGAGAAGTAACACAGGGAAAGCTTAGTCTTAGTTTATTAAAAGAAGATCCTAGAACCTTATTTTATCATAGAAAATTTTTACTCCGTCACAAATTGATCACAAAGCAGATGCATCATCAGAAAAGCTCAGGACATAGTTGTAATGGGAGCTTATTACATTTACCACGGTTCTTTGTAGAAAGAAAACCAAAGATCATTTTTCTGGCTGAGCAAGTGATTGATATACTTAAATCAAAAGATAATTATGTTGCAGAGTATGAGGAAATAAAAAAGAAACTGCAGATTGAAAATTCTATTAAAAAGTTAGTTAAGACATCCTTCTTTCAAAAGGTGGTGAAAACCGATTTGGTAAGTGACAATTATTTATGGAATCATTTTATCATTGATACTCTACAATTATTTTCATATATTTCTTGGTGGTCAATAGAAAGTAGCATACAGAACCCTTTATCCAAATGCAGAACCTAAGGAATGGCAACAGAAGAAAGATCCATCGAAAGAAAAAAGAATAAGAGTCATACAACTGATAACTCCTAACATTGATATTGCTGAACTATGGAATAAGGATGAAGTACATGAGGATGAAGAACAATTTGGTATAAGAAATTCTAAGAATATTTTTGTAGGATATAAATATGCTTTTATAACCTGTTGCAATTATTTTTATTAATTTTTTAGAGTTAAATATTTCTAATCACAAATATAATGTTCCTTACCTCAAACAAGCTAATAATGTGATTGAGGAGAATAATAGTGATGGTATCTGTCAAGGGAGATTAGCTAAAGATATGGGTTTAACTAAATTACAATGTAGAACTATGTTACGTAATTTAGTAAAAGCAAATATTGTAGCAACATATATGAATGATGTAGGTAGACAAAGAGTAACAAAATATGTATCTAAGAAATTTGAGAAAAGTAGTATAATGAGTAAGCAACTTCAAAAAGAAATACATAAAATTAAAGAGCTCACAAAACAAATTTCACATAAGAATGATGAAAATGTAAGGCAAAATCAAGAAAATTCACAACAAAAGGAAAATACTGAATTTTATACACATCAAGTTAAAACTATAGAGAAAGTAGATTATCCTATTATTAATGAAAATAATATAAGTGAACATTTGTATGCTGAGGAACACAAATCTTCTACAAGTAGTGACGAATTAAGAAAAGTATTTAGCATTGTCAGTAAAATATTTTGGAAGTACCGTATTACTAAGTCTCGAACTAGATACAAATGTACATCTTTGAATATACCAGTAAAAGTAACAAATCTGAAATTGTTAAAGGGACAAAGACAAAAAGAGAACACAGTACAAGATAAAATAAAAATGCAAGATAACCACAGCTTTGAACATTCCACAGCTATATCTAAAATTTCAAATAATCTTAAAGCTGTATCTATATATAAGAGTATACAAACTAATTTGGTTGCGCAACATCCAGTGCGTAGTGGAAAACCAGTTAATGAAATGTTTGGTTTCATGGAGGATGTTGAAAATAGTGACAAAAAAAGGATATCTAACATTACTTATAGATTATTAAGGCGAGCAAACATGATTATTGAGTCTGTAAAGGAACATCAAGTTATTGACGATATGACTAAATTAATGAAAATGATAAATGGTGAAGAAGATAAAGAAGGTTATGACGTAAAGATAGATAAAAAATCTTTAATAAGATTATTGCAAAAATTAGCCAAAGACAATTTGGTAAAAAATATAAAATTAACTCTTAGTGCTAATGGTAGAGAAAAACATTTAACTTTTATATGTGATCCAAATATTGACACTGATCACACAGTAATAAAGTCAGCAGTAGAGCAAGCAAAAGTTAAATTTTGTTTATTGGGATCGCAAAAAGACAAAGTGAATTCAAAAAATAATACAGACAAAACTCGTTTACATAATTTAGATAGTATCAGTAAAACTAATAAAAAATCAAAAAAATCATCGGCAATACCAACAACTTCCAAATATGATCCAAAAGCAGCTCGAAGATGTGGATATAGTCCTAAATTTGTCCGTATGCAAGCACTTCATGTTCTTTTGTACTATTTAGTTTATGAACATCCTGGAGAGGAGGTCCCTCCAAAAAATGAACAAATACAATTTCTGTGTACTAATGGTGATAGTATCACTGACGATTTGGCTAAAGAAATGAGTAAAATTTATAGTACAGAAGTAGGATGGAAAATGTTTATACCACCTTTACCAAAGCATAGTGGTTGGCCAAAAGGCTGGACTTTAATGTGTGATGTTTTATTGCGCATTCCTCTTTCAATTTTCTTAAAAGTGCACAGCGTTCCATTTATAATATCAGGATTAGATTATTATACAAATCATCCAATCAGAAAACATTACTTGGTAAAGGATCTTCCAATTAACATTAGAAATACTTTGTTACACGCACGAAAATACATATTTGATATTCATGAGACTGTCACTAGATTGTGTTATATAGGTCTGATACAATTTGGACCACAGAAATTAAAAGAAAAGGATCAAGTATTTCTTTATGTAAATCGTCAAAGTGAATTGATGGATACAACTTCATCAGCACCTGGGTATCATAAAATTGAAGAGAAAATATACCCAGTAACAAAATATAGTTTTAATGAAATGTACATAGTTGAAAAATATTGGTATGATATGTGGAACATATGTGTCAACACTTTTTTAGGGGGTAGACTTGCAGTTCAGGGTAAAGATATATTATTAGAAGATTTGAATAAAAAGAGTGACATGATACAAGCAATAACAGCTCGTACTGCAGATGAAGCCATAAAGTTAGATACTGGCAAAGTACCTGGAGATCGTAAGGGTGCAGCTGGCATTGATTCTGCATTTTTTGCACACTTGAAACGTAATTGGAACTGGAGCAATGATTACATGAAACGACAACAACCAACTAAAGCTCAAGGAAGCAAAAATATAACATGTGAGAGGGATGCTTATTTATCAACAATAAAAGCAGCACCTGTAAAATTTACAGAATTCTCTGGATTAAAAAAAGTATCAGGACCTGCTATTGTAAATGCTACTGATTTGAGAAAAAAAGCACAACAAAGCAAAATCACTGAAACTCTAAATAAGTCTAAGAAGCATGAAATACTTCCAACACCTCGTAGAGCAAAGCAAAAATCATTTATCAGACGAGTTTTACCTAAAAAAGGTAAGAAGTCACGTGTGAAATATGATGAAATTGATTATCGTGCACTTCAACTAATGCATAAATTACGTGTTGATTGGCAACCACATGAAGATAATATATTACTTGTATGTAAAGTTGCCATGATGTATTTATGTCCAAATCCTCGTAAACAAGTAGTAACATTCAATATGGTTAGAGATGTTTTGCGCTCCTATTCTCTTAGTTCTTATAACAAAACATCCCGAGCATGTCAGAGAAGACTTTTGTATATGCTCAGACAACCAAGAACAGTTAATAGTGTAACTTTGGGAGTAGAAGAAATACGACAAAACTTCTTTATCAATAAACGATTTGGTGGTATTGTGGAAAGAATTAAAGAGGAGAGTTCAAATTCTAGTGAATATGAAAAACACATAGCTGAAATATTTAAAAATCTTGTTGATTATGTCGCTAAGAAGTACTATGATATTTCAGAGATGGGACCAAACGAACCCATCATTATTCCCAAAACAGTGCAAGAATTTAATATCTTTTATAAGGTGGTATATCCTTCTAAATCATTTAATCCAGGTTTTGTTAAGGATATTCGATGTGTTAATGATATACACTCTGCTACAATTAATTCTGTTATTCATAGTTCTATGTGTTCTGGAAAAGATAAAAGATCCTGGGCATATCAATTATTTAAAGTGTATCAGCGATATCCAGAGACTCTTTTACGAAATGCTATGGCAAAAATTAGAGCTGATCAGATGGTAACGATAAAAAAGAATGATATGTGTGTAACAAAAAAATATGCTAATTACATGCCAATGAGTAGTTCACAGTATCAATTTAGTACCAATTATATTTATAAGTTCCAAAATAAATGGCCATATGATTTGTACAAAGAATCATATGATGCTTTTTTTAAGCTTATTCAATGGTATTGTAAATTAGAGAATAATAAAATTACAACTGTTGATTCTACTATTAATGGGGCTGAAATTGTACCAGTTACTGGTGGGGTTGTTGCCATGATAAATGATTTTATGGCACAAGATAAGCTTGATTTTGATATTGAAATACCAGATCAAGTAATCACGTTAGATCAAACATCAACAGAAAAAGATGAGACTTACTTAAGAATAGCACAAAGGTATAAAGATATTTTAGACAGTTTAGATTATTTTAAAGATAATTTAAGTAAAAAGGAAAGCATAGATGAGTTGTCTATTTACAAAGAAGCAAAAAATAATGACAACGAGAATAATTCTGAACAAACAGTAAAACATCACAAAGCTATTATAAACAGTCATGCTGAATTAAAATTTGATACAATAGAAAATATGACAAATTCATATTCTGAAGATTTATGTAAGAAAGACAATGATGTAGTACATTTTCAAGATAAAACTAAAACCATGTTAAATAAGTCTGGCATTTCACTTGAAGTATCTGTAAATGAAGACCAATCAGAAAGGCAATTTTTAAAGAAAAGACCGCATACTGATAAATGTGGAGAACAATTGGGAGAACCAGATGCAAAGAAAGCTAAACTGCTTAATGATAATCCACCTAATTTAAATAAGTGCCTACTTAATCTCAATGAAGAAATCTGTGGAGATACAACTGTATTAAATGCTGAGATTTCAAATACAAATTCAATTGAAAATTTGAAATTAAAAGAAAATGAAAGTTTAGTTCAAGAAAGCACAAGTCAAAGTAATATTGATCAGAAAAAGGCAAATGAATATTCATTTACTCGGGTAAGTGATATAATACGTAGTACATCTGATGATACAAATTATGTAAATGCATATAATAAACTTGATGATACAAGTGACGTTCAGAATCGATATACAAGATTAGCTCTTTTGAAAATAAGAGAAGAACTAAATGAACTTTCAGTAGCTGATTCCCATCATGCACATGAATATTTTGTTGTTAATATGTTTAAAATTTTTTATTATTTACACTCATCCAACATGACAAATTGTAAGGATTATGAAGATTTTAAAGGCTGTGTTATACCCTCTGATATCTTACCGTTAAGATTAAAGACTGCCACTGAAATTATAAATGAATTAAATAAATTTGTAATTTTTCCAAATAATAATACTTCATATGCTGATTTCAAGAGAAATATGCATGAGAAGGTATCATATAACTGGATGAAAATCGATACGATATATAAATTTGTAAAAGAAAAGAAAGAAATTGGAGCTAGTGTTGAAGAATTAATGGTAAGAATACTTGCATTTATAAGTGCTATATTTATAGTAAAACATATATTTATCTATTTTCTGCAAAATCATTTCAGCGAAAATTTCGAACAAATGTTGGGAAGGAGTTGTATGGGATAGTCTCTCTTTTAACTGATAATTATTTATTTTTACGTTCTGGTGTCACTACACCACGATATATACATCACCATTATGCAAATCCTTGGTTGATACATTCTTATAAGATATTTCGTTTGGAAAGAGATTCACTTTTGCCAATACCCAGTGGAAGTATCTATCTAACAGAAGGGGAAACCGTAGACAGAGTTAATGATGACGATAATACGAATAACGATACTGATAAAAATTCAAATTCAAAAGATTCGTCAGCATGTGAAATTGCAACATCAGTTTGTAACTTTCAAAAGAATGAAAAAGAAAACAATATATCTTCAAATGACCAATCACAATCAGATACAATATTTAATAGTAATAGTATAGATCAAAATTCTGCAGCTAAATGTTATTCTAGTGAGAGTGAAGAAGCACAAAATGTACATGCTATAAAAAGAATGCAACGTAAGAGAACATCATTACTACCACAAAAGGATGTATATACATCTGCCAAAAGATTAGACTTTACGTAAGTTATAAAATAAAATACAATTGTACATGTATACGTACATTCAAAATTGGACATATTTATAGTGTATTAAACATATTAATGTTTTTAGTACTGCAGAAGAAATAAGGGTGGTCATGAAACCATGGATTCGCGTGGATGGTGTTTTAAACCGCCGAGTACTGGATCGTATGCTAGGGGCAATTTTAACATATTGTTTGACACATCCTGGTGTTACATTAGCCAAAGTACAAAATAGATTTGTTCCAGCTTTACAACCATTCCATACTCGTGAATTGGTTGAGGTCCGAATATTTATTTAAACCACACGAAATTGAATCATAATTTCATACTTTTGCTCTCGATAGAACAAAAAGTAACGGACGATTTTCATGTTTCAATTCATTGTTTCAGATATTGGTGAAGCTAGGCTGTTTAGAAAAAAAGTTACTCAAAAAGCAACATGTGACTTTGTTTTCCAAGCCTGCACCTATCAAACCAAGTAAGTATCAAACCGATTTGAAAAATTAACTTTTGTCGTTGAGATTACATTATTTGTTGTTTTAACACATTATATTCTTGTTACTATAAGAAACAGACGACGAATGGGTGAACGAGGAAGAAATATTTATAGAACCTTTAATGGGAGCGATAATAAAATTTAGTATATTTTTAAGTACTAAAATGTATAACTCGGATTTTATTCCATAAGGATAGTAGATAGAAATGTTACCAGGATAATAAGCATGCCAAGAAGTTAAACGCTAAACAAGTTATCGCAGTGCGAAGTCATATTTCGTGGTATATACGAAACAGCCTTACTAGTCAACAAAAGCAGAAGCACTAATGTGCCTCATAATAAATATTGTTTCGGCAAATATTTCAAATATCTGCACTATATTTGAATATGATATTTTCGTACTATCAGTATCGACGCTTATACAAATAACAATATCGCCGCACTCAGGTATCTTTTTATCTTAAAAAAGAAAACGAAAGATATGCTCATTAAAGTTTTACTAAGCCAGCTTAGCCGATTCTTTTTTTAATTTTTTTTCTTTATATTCTTTTTTTGTTGTAGTAAGAATATCTGTGATTATAATTTATTAGGAGTCCTTCGACTAGAATCATACATGTAATTATTGTAAGTTCGTTCATGAGTCATTATATATTAATTTTTATAAATTTTATTATAAATAAATTTTACATTCGGTAATCGTGTTGATCGCAGTTTACATTATGTAATCCTGTACCAGATAAATTTTTCTAGCAAACAATACGTCATCTCATAATACAGATACAGAGTGTATAACCGCGTTGCATCGTCAGCGTCACGAGATGTTGCAATTCTACGAGGCAGCCGTAGATCGATGTAGGGGCAGTAAATTGGATCAGGTGAAGAGTATTGCTTAACTATAGCATGAGCGCACATCTTTCGACGCAAGTCCTGCAACACTTTCACACATCAAGTAGAAGTGGTGAAACGCTTCGGACATGCGGGTAAATTCAACCGATGAATTCTGTACTTTGACTGACAGAAAACGGATCCCTAAATAATTGATCTGCGTGGTCCTTGAAGTCCATGCCTCGAGCACCTAATTATTACGAGGAAATAATATACGCTCTATTATTACGATCGTTATATGAAACGAAGAAACGGAGCCCCCTCGTTTATTCAAAATTTTTAAGGATAATAATTACTACTATCGGTATTAAAACAAATGCTTACACGATGTTTATTGACACAACGTATTTACGTAAAACATCATCGATATGTACATTATTACAAAAATAGTAGATCCATATAAAAGATTGTGTTGGGGATACCAAACTGTCGAGCAAAGCCGATTACAAAAACTGACGAGCGCTACTATTCCGCGCTTATACAGTCGATGAAAGTGCTGTTACAATAAATCCGTGACGCAAGTTTGCATAATGTATCCCTATCTCGTGCAGCATCCTACGTTGCCACCAACCGTGAGCGCATAGGTTCTTCGTTGATTGCACAAAGACATTGCATATAAAGAGGGGACGGACATGAGTACAAGCTCGAGAGCAACGTCTCGACAATGATAACACTCGAAGCGATCTGATTTATAATAATAGAGGAAATCGGAAGACGAAGGAGAAGACGAAGGAGAAGACGAAGAAGAAGAAGAAATAGAGAATAAGAATACGAATATGAATAAGAAGAAATCTTGCTTGTTAGCACATTGCTGTTGCCGTATTCGACACGCACCAGGCTCGTCTTCTTCTTTAATGATCTCTTAAATCGAAAGTAGGTGACTTGGATCTTAAAGTTAACAGTCGAACCATTTCAATTGAACGTACATCTATTTTATGAAAGCGAATCCTTCTTGCGTATGGTCCACGGAGTTAAAGGTCATCCTTTCTTACGAAATATTCTTTTAAAACATAAGTGCTGGAACCAGCTAGACCTTCGCTGCTAAAAATAATCCAGCCCTTGGATAACGTTTTGCGTAATAACCGAGCACGATGAGGATGTCGACGGATCATTCCGGATTTTAATTCGAATAAGGACATCGCAGAGTCTTGAAGGAGAAATTGTTTCTTAATTCTAAATAATTACGATATTAATTTATTATATTTGTACATTATCGAGTGACCGAAGAGCGTTATAAAATCGACGCTGCTACATAATATCGTTCACATAATTTATTCCAATTTATAATGTAAATTATATAATCCAAAGGGAGGATAGGTACGGGCGGCAGGAGGGCTGATCATTTTTAACAATCATATGGATCACGACAAGAATGCACTATCGATGTATCAATAATTACTTCCTTAATCGTAATATCTTAAATGGTGCAATATTTCGGTGTATAAACATCTCGTGAGATGCTGTCGCGCTTTCTCCCCTTAATTCCTTCTACAATTCGCGTCGCGTGACCACGCGCGTAGATTACACGTTCCCTTGTTTAACAAATTTCACGATTTTATATAATAAAATGTACTATATTTCCTGATAACATTTATTTTATTATGTTATATATTTTTCTTACTAGCAGATTGCGTTTAAACCTATCACATAACATTGTTAATATAGTAATTCAACAATTGTCCCTATATTACTTTATATTTCAAACAAATACGAATAAAAAATATAACGAATATGACAAGAAAATGGTAAGACTGGGAAGAAAATTTCTAATTACGTTTGCGATTAAATTCATTCTTACATTTATTACAGTAGTTATATTTATAATATTGAGCTCGAATAGGAGTCACAATTTTGAGACACGTGAAAGATTTCTGTTTCGCAGGTCGATTCGAATGTAAGATTATTCGAATAAAACGAGTCGATCTTGGTGTAGACGTAATATGTAAGATCGATTGGTAACGATACGATACGGGATTCGTAATCCATAAGATATAGGACATAGACGACTGCTCGCCTAGTTCGCTTAGTATCTTCGGTCCCACTCTTCTTCACCGTCACCGAGCACCGATACACCACCGTGACATAGTTATACCGATCCTCCTTGTAAATCTTGCCGCTTGCACCAAACCATGATCCACAAACGCGGATGGGTCTTGGTATATATAAACCGGATTAGAGACCAAAGTTTGTCATTCACTCATCGCTACCCCATCCTGATAGGAGGCTCTCAGGAGGATAGGAGAGCAGCAGGAATATCGACAAACTAAAACACCCTTTTCCTGAGAGGCCAACTTTCCTCAAAAACTTCATCGTTTTCCTCGAAAAGGGGAAAACGTTTTCCTGATTTTATTACGGACTAAGGATTTAAAAGCTTCATCAAGATGTTGAAGGTAAGTGATCGAGATGTATTCGATAAATTCTTTAAGTAATAGTGTTATTATTTATTTTTTTAAAATATGGATCATCTTTCCAAAATACACAACTTTTTTTATCTTTATGTATACTCCTATTCAAATTTTGCAAATTATTCGTCTTATTCTGTACTCTTTTTTTTTTTTTTAAATAACCAGTTAAAAATATTAACTAAAAGTATTAGAACATCGATTATCTGTATATTTAATATGTGGACTATTTTTATCTTTCATTTATAGTTCGTGATAGCGGCCGTTGTGATAGGGCTGGCTCTGGCACGGCCAGAGCCTCCGGTGAACTCGTACCTACCTCCTGGTGCAGCTGGTGGTCAGGGTGGATCTGGAGGTTTCGGTGGCCCATCCAGTGAATACGGTCCACCAGGATTTGGTGGAGGAAACGGTAGGAACGGTAATGGTAATGGTAATGGTAACGGAAGAGCACCAAGTAGTAGTTACGGTGCACCAGGATTTGGTGGAGCTAATGGACGCAACGGAGGTGGTGGTGGCGGTGCTCCTTCGAATAGTTATGGACCACCAGGAAATGGAAATGGTGGACCACCTTCCACCAGTTATGGTGCTCCTGGAGGTGGAAATGGATTTAACGGGGGCTCTGGAAACGGAAGACCTTCTGGCAGCTACGGAGCGCCTGGCGGTGGAAATGGATTTAATGGGGGTTCTGGAAATGGAAACGGCCGACCATCGAGTAGCTACGGAGCACCTGGAGGTGGAAATGGATTTAACGGGGGTTCTGGAAATAGTAGACCTTCCAGCAGCTATGGAGCACCTGGTGGTGGAAATGGATTTAATGGGGGTTCTGGAAATGGAAACGGAAGACCATCGAGTAGTTACGGAGCACCGGGATCTGGAAACGGATTTGGTGGAGGCTCTGGTAATGGAAGACCATCCAGTTCTTACGGAGCACCTGGTGGAGGCAATGGATTTGGTGGAGATGCATCGAATGGAAAACCATCCAGCAGTTACGGACCACCTGGTGCTGGCAACGGATTCGGTTCTGGTTTAGGCAATGGAAGACCTTCGAGTAGCTACGGTGCTCCTGGATCTGGCAACGGATTCGGTGGTGGTCAACCAAGTTCTTCGTATGGTGCTCCCGGTAATGGTGGTTCCAACGGCGGCTACGCGTCTGGAGGTGGAGCTAACGGAGGAGGCTATGGTGGTGGAAACGGTGGTGGAAACGGTGGATACAACGGCAACGCACAGGAGGAAAGTGATGTAAGATTAAGTAAAAGGGAATCTACCCGAATTTGAAAGTTTCAATTAAGTTTAAATTCGTCTTTCAAGGAAGACAACTTGTTAAAATCTTTTGACTGCTATAAATCACATACATATTAAACGCGTCATTTGTTATATTAATCTTCATTTTAGGAACCTGCCAAGTACGAATTCTCTTACGAAGTGAAAGACGATCAATCTGGAGCTGATTTCGGTCATACTGAAAGCAGAGATGGCGACCGTGCCCAAGGAGAATTCAACGTTCTGCTTCCTGACGGTAGAAAGCAAATCGTTGAATATGAAGCCGACCAAGAAGGTTTTAAACCGCAAATTAGATACGAAGGTGAAGCAAACGACGGAGGATACTCTTCTGGAGGTCCTGGTGGCAATGGTGGCTATCCTTCCGGTGGACCAAACGGCAATGGAGGCTATCCTTCCGGTGGACCAGGCGGTAACGGTGGCAATGGCGGTAACGGCGGCAATGGCGGCAATGGTGGTTACTCTTCCGGTAGACCTGGAGCTGGAGGCAATGGTGGATATTCCAATGGCAATGGTGATGCTGGTGGATATTCGTCTGGTAGACCAAATGGTTTTGGTGCCGGTGGAAACGGTAAAGTTTATTTTTTATATCTCTTTCAGAGATAACGCCATGTAAATTATTCATGAAATATATCATTCTTTATCCTCTCTTAGGAGGCTTTGGACAATCCAACGGCGGTGGTAACGATGGTTATTCATCGAATGGATTTGGCGGTGGTGGTAACAGCGGATATCCTTCTGGTAGTGGCGGAGATGCTGCCGCTAATGGCGGATACCAATATTAAATGGCTAGTAGTTAAATAATTTCGTATCTTACGTTTAGAAAATGGAAATACACGTTTTAAGGAACATACGCGCTTGATACGTAGAGTTGTTTAAATTTGGTGCGTTCGAACGTATTCGAAAGATTGATTCGTTGTATTCGTTCGCTGACAGAAAATGAATGATGTTCAGAATAACATGCTCTAGGACGATTTAGAGAAAGAAAGGAGGAAGTGAATGGAATCGCGTCCTAAAGATGAGCACATCTTGCCCACGCGTGCTCTAAATTTGAACAATAAGAGATAATCAAACGTATACGTACGTATACGGCATTGAGTAACGATCCAGCATTACGTAACCTAATGGAAAGGAATCTTCTTTCATTTATCAGTGCAATTAATCTACGGGCTCGTTTTTGATGTCGTACCGATTCGTACGTTCCAGATTTAAAAGACAACCTCTTACGTAATGAACGCCATTATATATATACATATACTTATACGGATGACCTCAGAGTTCATTGTTAAAGAAAGTCGATCACACTTTCAAAGATGATATACATACATAATAATACAAATAATGCGATTCATCGACTTTCGACGATATGTTAGGACACGCTTTAGTTTGTAAAAGTTCATCGCAAAAGTATTTCTCTTTTTATACACACATATGTGTACGCGCGTGTATGTATATACATGCATATATTTACATACACGCTCGCACGCATACACACACACACACACACACACATATATATGAGGGAACAATAGTAAACACGCTTCTTTTATTATAAATTATCTTTCAGGTAAGTTTAAGATGATGTTTCCTTTTACGGAGTACAGAGTATCGTGATAACTGTTTAAGGTATCAGCGATGCTTTATATTTATTGATATTTAATATATGTATATATTTATATATACATAAATATACCCTTGCACAGAATTTATATTTAAACGCGTAGTTATAGGAAAAAATATCCGCCTAATATATAAAATGTGCGGTAAGTCAATTGTGTGTTCTACTTTTCACTCATATATACCTGTCGTATTAAATTAGCAATACTTAAAAACAACTTATAGGAATTACGTACTATTACTCTCACATATATTTACATATATACATATATGTGTATATATGTATCCTATATATTATATGAATAAAATGTGATATGAAAAATGCATACATTGGAAGTTTATAATCAATCGATCCTGACCTAAAAGGTTTCTTTTCCTCCACGAATGTATGAGATATTGCCTATCATCGGGGATACGTAGCTACGGTTAGTTGCAGGTTTTCACCGATATGCGGCGCTGCATGTATGTACTGATCATTGACATCGACATAATCACAGACGAGGTATAGGATAGATCTATCATGCAATGTAAATTTTCGTCCCACGGTCCTGGGGCTACGTAGCCCCATTACCATTTTAGTGTCGCATGCGATAATATCGGTTTAAAATGGAAAATGGCAACAGCGCCACCGGATCGGTAGGAATTATAACTAAACATAACGATTGTTAATTATTTGTTACTGACATGAACAACAATTCGAATAAAATGATAGAATCGAAATTTAATGAACAAAATCACAGTAGCCGTACCATATTTACCATACTATATTTATAAATTAATAACTTTTTGCTATATACGCTACAATCAAATTCCGAAGTCGCGGTAGTGTGCAGATTTCCCGGTAAATACTCTTACTTTTCTAATTAACGAGTCTACTTTGGCAAATATTCAATGCACATTTCCTTCTATAAACTAGGGACAAGTACATTGTATAGAAAATGAATAATTATATGTATGACGCTAGATGAACCCAGACGCCATTCAAAGCGAAGTTTCGAATTTTCAGGCCAGCCGTGCGGGCTGAAGTAGCGTACTGCGCATGCGCGTCGTTGTCGTCAATTGTTTCGGCAGCACGAGCTGACGCCATGTTGGTTCGGCGGGTGCTATCAAGTTGTGGCAGGTTTCGCGGTCTCCTCGTTAATTGCAGGTAATTAGTATATTTTTTCTAACTCACACCTTTTTATAGCACATCAAACGATTGCGAAAGACTCGATCTCCATGGGAGAGTGTACGCAAGACGAGATATCGCCTCGTTTAAAAAATATTAACAAAAATAAAATCGGCAACTTGGCGTACCTTTCGCGAGCTTCTGCGTCATAGCTTTTCCCTCCATTTTCGATTTTTATTTTCGCGATATCGATAGTTTTTTCATACTTCAGTGTTATAGAACTAATAATTAATTATTTTTTATAGATAATATATCGCATTTATATTATATTCTAGCTTCGTATACATGCCGTATATGCTAGCTCGTATATGTGTATGCATATACAGGGTGTTCCAGCTAAAAGAAGCCACCTAAATATTTTTTCTGTTTCTAATGATGCGTCAAACTTTTATGCCATAAAAGTGGCTATTATGGTGTATAAGACTTTTATGGCATAAAAGTTTGTCGCATCATTGGAAACAAAAAAAATATTTAGGGTGGCCTCCTTTAGCTGGGACACCCTATATATGCACACATACGTACACACATATACATACGTATATTATAGTCCATACTAATCTCTTTTGCATTTTCTAGCTTTCACATTTTACATGAATCGTCCGAACTCAATACGGAAAAAGGTTAGGCATCGTTTCCTATTCGAAGCTGGTCTACGTAATACGTGAAGGTAAGTCTCTTATAAACAAAATTAAAGCATGGCTCGATAAGTACATATAGGTGCAAAAAACTCGGTAGTTGAACGAACGGTGAGCAGTGCTTTTTCGGCTTTCAGTTCCGAGAAATTCGTCGTCGCGCGAGAACGTAAACAAAACACGGCCCAGCGCTCCACCTCGAAGCCGTGGAAGACGGACCTCCCTTTCCATTGTAAAGAGATACTTCGGTGAATAAAGAAGATTCAAGTAAGTTTCTGGTATAATACACATTTTACCTTTTAATTTCTTACTCTAATATACTTAACTTTTCTTACTAATGATTTATTAGATATACTAATAGTAATTTTACTGTTACAGCAAAGTAAAAAAGTATATTGGATGGAGTCACCAGCTACAAACACGGTACTCGGAGCATCTCGCATCGCGAAATTGAAATCCGTGCATCATCCTCTACACATCGAATCGTGCAAAGATCTAGAAGGACCCAAGTAAGCATATTTCTATACTTTTTAATTAATAATGTCTAAACTTTTAATTATAACAGAAGTAATAATGAGCTCGATTTCTGTTTTGTTTCAGATCATCATTGCTACTAGAATCATCGAGTTGATAGCAGACACATCCATCGAGGGACTACTTGCAGTGATTCTCAACCTACAGCATTTTCGACCTACTTCGATGTCGACCTACCTCAATTCCAACCTCCTACGGATCAACCTCCCTCAATTTCGACCTACAACGCGGACGAGTGTTTTGGAGCCACCGTAGAACTTCTTAAGTAGTAAGCGACAAAATTTAAGTCCCTCTGGTACCCATTCATGCCGAGGACGAAAGGTCCGAATCGGCATGGGTTACTGGTTGTAATTTTTTAAGTAGCTAGCTGACGAGCACGACCACGAGTAAATCCTTTCGAGGATTTATTCGTGAGTAGAATATTTTTCTTTACATGTTTTTTGATTGTGCATGCTTATTTATGTTAGATCAGGATAGGGCCTTCTTGTTCCAACGCGGTAAAGTTAATAATTAATAGCATACAATTGCAATGTGTACTTTATTACTCGGTTCGTTTTACGCAAAATTAGAGAAGAAGTCGGATGTTTGTCATCCGACTTCGTGAAAAATATATGTTAAATTTAACATGCTTTGCACCGTGATTAATAAGTATAAATGCGATCAATTTCGATATATCGATATTTTTTTAAAAATTGGCGAGAAGGCATTCGCGACAGATAGATTCTGGACTACAAGTTTCAATGTATCTTTTGTCTACGTATTAGAACAGTCACTTGTAGAAAGGAATCATCTGAGAATTTTTTTCACAAAATATGATAAAGCTAAAATTTTAATTTCCAAGAAATATTAAAGTTCACTGTTTCAAAATATGGTAAATTTTTAAGTACAGTCTTTTTACATAAATAAAATAAAAATGTAATTCTGTTAAGCAAAGAAAAGAATAGTCATTACCTTGCAGGCCTAGTTTATAAGTTTACCTTTTTTAGTTCAGGATTTTCAGCATTTAATCAACTAATTCCCGTTTCTCCCCCCTGTAATTTTCGCGTTTTCATTTATGCGTGAGCCCAGGTGTTACTCGCACGAGTGAAAACCGATTAGTACAGGTTTAGTTTTAAGATATCCCTTTTATAAGCGACTGTCAATGAGTTAGCGATTGTGCACGATGTACCTTACACTTTGTGTGTGCGTATTAGGTGGTGGATTGTGCATCGTCTCGCGAGATTTCAAGTAATTTTAATTAGTATGCGATAACGTGCATACAAAATAATATTTGAATCGTTTGGATGTTAGAGTTATCATATTATAATTAATAAAAAACGTACTCGTACATTACTAGTATGTTCATATGCTAGTATATACTAGTATTTATATCGACAGTAGTTAATTACGCAATAGTCGCTAACCTTGTCAGTCGATTTCAGCAATTGGTACGTACCCTCTTAGTATATCGATGAAATCGGGCGCGATTGAGCTGGGGTGTCGGAGGTGCCCCGGGGCATGCTCTCTAGTGTAGGATTTTGCACCCTGGCGGTATGAGAGAGAATCGTGGAGTGTGTGTGTTGGTGTGCTTGCTTTTTTCAATTTTTTAAATACAGGTCCATAGGTAGAGCAACATAAGTAGAGTACCTTCTGTATGTATGAGTAAATAATTTTAAGTAGGTAGGGCCAGGCAAGGCGCTGGGTTCTGTACTTTCCACTCAGGAGTGGAGAGTCCCGCCTCTGGGTATTCGTAGAGTGGTTGCAAATTTAGTAATTTTGAATATGCCTATTTTTGTTATTTAGCAACCATTCTGCAGTCTTGTAATCAGTATCCAACGCCTCAAAAGACTTTGCCAATTTTTATAAATAAAATTCGCAAAGATTTTGAAAGTGTCGGATACTTAATATTAAGTGTATTGACACTTTGCACATACGCGACTTTTACAATATATAAACTTATCCTTCATATATTTATTTAATTAAAATTACAGTGTCCTGTGAAATAGTAACTATTGCGAACTTTCCAAGTTTTGAGTGCAAAGAGTTAATTTTAGTTCGTAACAGGTTCATCGATCAGAAAAAATATCTGCTGGGGCATTCGATTAAATGTGCCTGTGTAGATGTGCACGATCATTGGGCTCTTCAAGTCCGCTGACCGTCCACAGGCTAGGATAATTGGCGGGATGTCAAATATTCTTTTATTTTTCTTTGTTTATTTTCGCAAAATTTTTCGGTGTAAACTTTTATTTAAGACGTTAATTTATCATGCAGCGTACGTAGGGAATGCCCTTAAAAGCAGTGGTTGGGACATGAAGCAAAGAAGAGGCTAAATGTCGAAGAGGCCCCCACAAACTGTGGTTGAAGAGGGCAACTATCGATGTCGAGTCATTTTTCAGAGGTGTTCGGCACGTCGAACCCTTTGAACATGGCTCGTGATTATTATATTATATTTTAACATGATGTCGTATTTGCTCGTCAGTAGTTCTATTGCATGCGTAGTGTAGTAATGCATGCCTTTGAATTTAGACATTATAATTAATTCTTTTTTCTTTTTGTTTCAGACGACCATCGAGAGTCGCGTAGAATAGTAATGCATGCCTTTGAATTTAGACATTATAACTAATTCTTTTTTCTTTTTGTTTCAGACGACCATCGAGAGTCTTCGCCAATTCGTCTCATTTTCGTGTTTTTTAATAGCGCCTATATTGGCTGCTTTTTTTACTTTTAAATTTGTTATTTGCACTTTAAAGGCATAAGCTATTTTATTAGTAGCTACAGATTATACTTCGCGACAGATCTTTTTCTATCTATATCACAGACGAGGTATAAGATAGACGTATCATGCAATATAAATTTTTGTCCCACGGTTTTGGGGCTACGTAGCCCCATTAATTTTTTTTTTTTTTTATTTAAAAAGTCTCTAAGCCTAGCAAGGCCCATGGACCAACTTACAGCAAAGTAGCCCCATCAACATTTTAGTGTCGCATGCGACAATATCGGTTTAGAATGGAAAAAGGCAACAGCGCTACCGAATCGGTAGGAATTAAAAAGAAAATCGTTTTTCGCGGTAGCTTCATTGCAGATAGTGATCGATTTTCAACAAAAATCCTGATGTATGCATCATGATTTTTGCCAAAATGGTCACCACCGCCGATTTCAATGTTTAATGGCTCATTTTAAAGAAGAAAGCATGCAGAATAATGTTCCGTTGTCCGTTTTTCGATATCGTTAAGCAATGATGAGAAATTAATTTTTTAAGTGTCGGAGTATGGGTCGTTTTCGTGCTTAAAACTGCTGTATCTTTCGAACCAGCCATCCTATCGAAACGCGACTTACATATTCGTAAATTAGAGACTTTACTCTTTCGAACGAGTATTTGATCGGGCAAATTCGAGATACTTCGATTTTTGACAAAAATCCTGACCTATGCATCATGATTTTTGCGAAAATGGTCACCACCGCCGATTTCAATTTTTAATGGCTCATTTTAAAGATAAAATCACACAGAATAATGTTCCGTTGTCCGTTTTTCGATATCGTTAAGCAATGATGAGAAATTAATCTTTTAAGTGTCGGAGTATGGGTCATTTTCAAGTTTTAAACTGCTGTATCTTTTGAACCAGACATCCTATCGAAACGCGACTTGCATATTCGTAAATTAAAGACATTTCTCTTTCGAACAAGTATTTGATCGGGCAAATTCGAGATGCATCGATTTTTTACAAAAATCCTGATGTATGCATCAAGATTTAGAAAGAAGAAAGCATGCAGAATACTGCCCCGTTGTCCGTTTTTCGATATCGTTACGCAATGATGAGAAATTAATATTTTAAGTATCGAAGTATGGATTATTTTCAAGGGGTGATGAGATTCTCGTCCTTTATCGCAACAGATCTATTGATGTTACCAACTTCGATTATTGGGTCGAATATGATTCCTAAATTCACCGCTCCATATGGTAGAGGGCGTAAGTAAACGTCTGTTGTTTTGCACGATCGGTATTTCAGTACATGGGACACGAAGTCCTATAAGATGATAGGTCTATCCTTATACCTCGTCTGTGATATAATATAATATATCTATATTTTAAATATTTCAATAAAATTAATAATTAAACCAATGGAATCATAAATGAATATACAAATAAAAAACGTCTCGGTAAATGGAATTTTAAGAATGCTAGATAAATTAATTTGTAGATAACTGAAGAAGATTTAGGGAAACACTTTGTGTATTCACATTATCTCAAAATCTTAAGTACTGCCATCGTCCTCTTGTTGTCAGTTCGCGTTATAGTAGGTTTGACCGTGCACGTTTTACATCTTCGTCGTGATGGTGCTTCTGTTCGTTTATTATGCTATTCATTCTAGTTCACTTTTTAATAAAATATAGTAAACATTAATTCGGACAATGATAAATCCAACTATAACATGCTAATTATACCCTAATATTTAAACGATAAAACGATTTTAATCTCTACAAGCATTTGAGATCGTTGAAAGAAAGACGTTGAAGATGTACAAGGTAACAAATGTATTATATTAATTTTTCAAAGAAGACAGAAAAATATGACGAAAATTTGTAATATCAACTGATTATTGTTTCATTTGTTCGTTTTATTTAGCGATGATTAGAAGGAATTAACATTACGGAAGGCCTACAGTATGTTTCTATTTAAATGTCACGAAGGGCAATACTGTTTATATCGTCAATAACGCGAGTAAATACGTCACATGTTCTAGAAATATATTTTTTTATCTTAAGAACACGTAAGGAGGCTGCAATTAAGCTTTTTTAATAGTTATTCAAATATAAATAGATGATAGCATTATGATTGTATCAAATACAACGGATATCACAGAAGAGTCATTCACACGAGTAAGTAAATTCTGAAATATACGTAGATCACGTTAATTATGAAGGAACCAACCTTTTTCAGCGTTTCCTGCGACGTGCTACTACGAATATAAACGATTCTCTTACCAATGGTACGAAAAGGAAATTGAATATTTTACAAGCGATAAACACTAATACGACCGAACTATCGGCGGGTATGTATTTTTTAACGTCTCCATCGTACCAACACTCAGGTATACGTTTTCAGAATTGATTTCGATTTATTTCTTAACAGAAGGAACAGACTCGCGAGATAAGAGTCACAGATCGAATTTTTCACATTCGGAGCAATTTAAAACGAAGAAACAACGTGCAGATATTAAAAAGTCTCCGGTAAATAAGGAGTTCGAACAAGCGGACAACGATTGGACGTATTACGATAAAACTTTGCCGTCTTGTGATATCCTTACTCCGAAATTGGTGAAAGTCAAGAGAAAATATCTTTCAACGACTGAAAGAATGCCTACCGCATTGAATAAGAATATTATTAATAGTGAACAATTAAATTTCGATCTTACCGAAGAGAAATCGGAAATTCGATCTAACGCCAGGAACAATAAAAAGAGTTTGATAGCCGATAAGAATTTGAACGGGTCGATCGACATGGATAGAGCGAACGAAACGTTCGCGCCCTACGCCGGCCTCAACGTAGCGATCAGAGATCTTGAACGAGATATCGAATATTTAGAACTTAGACCAAGCGCACGTGACGCGTACGCGTTAGAAACGTCGTTTGAAGTACGAAAGTGTGTCGAAAATTGGAACGGCAAGTCAAATGGAATTTATTCTAACGATATTGCCACAAATTCAGCTGATTTTTCTATTCAGGGAAATCAACCTGTTGCGCATTTAAAATATAAAAAAAATAACGCGTTTTCAAAGACAAGAAAGCCGAAACGAATGATACCAAACTTGGAATCCACAAGAAAATCATCGACGATGGATCTTACCAGGAAGAATACGTCCCCGTCCTCTGTACAAAGCACGATTTCGACGATAACAACTGCGACGTCGTCGAAATTTTTGGCCGCAGATAGAACCGATGAGAAGTATCATAACGCGAGCTCAGATGTCATGGAAAATACTATTCCCTCGGAAGTGGAAAAATTTTTGGAAAATGCGCTTGGTGATGAAATGTATGACACTTCGTGTGTCACTAATGCTACATTGGATACAACGGAAGCAAAAATGTGTCAACTGAATAAATCTCAATGGACAGAAGAACTCGTAACACCGCCAACTTCGAAAATTCAAAATATAAGACCACCGGCATCCGAGCCACCTTTACAAGACTTAAACGCACTAAACAGGACACGAATATTTTACAGATCTCTTTCGCAAAGAATTAAAAAGGTATTGCAAATTCAATTTACGTTAAATTTAACTTCACATCTTTTGTGCGAGCATGTAACAATGTTGCCTACTATCGTGGGCACGTCGGCAAAGTTAATTCAGAATCTGGCCGTCGTTGGCGCTGACTGTTAAATTCTCTGTCATTGACTGGACTATTTATAGAGTTTATATATTTTTTATATTACCATAAATAAAAAAGGTATACGTTTCAGAAATTTCGGCCTCGTTTGAAAGACAAGACAAGACCAACTGAAATACCCGTTCCCGTTACGATTCTACATCAGAATGACAAAGTGCAAGAACTCTTACAGGAACTCGAGATTCAACAGACGCTAATACATCAAACCAGCAAGGCTTTAAACTTGTGTAACATCATGAAGGAATTTCAACAAAGCACTCAGCATATCGAATCAGAACGATTGTTACTTTTATCGACTCTTAAAAAAAGAGCTGTACTAAACGAGATTAAACGGATCAGTGCATCCAATGATAATGCTGTGATACTATCCGAACGTGGAGAAGTTCATATTTCTAACATCGTTTTATGTCTCAGGGAGAACATCTTATTTTCACGAGACCAAACTGGAGAGATGAGTAAATGGTTTATCGTAACAGTGTCGCACGAATCGATGGTCTGGGCAACGATCGCTATGAGCTATTCCACGGAGAATTCAACAATTCGTTTCCCTGAATCAATGTCTATAGGAAATCTAACACCAAATTTCAGGATCATAGTCAGCGTCTACAGCTTGCAATTAAGAGATGCAAATTGTAACAAAAAGGAGCAACATTCCGGAGATCATAATGTCTCTTGTCCTTCACCTACTAATTTTTGGAAGAAAACGGAGAAAACGCGATCAAGGCAAAATGAAATACATTGCTCGAGCGTCAGAGATACGTCCTTCAAACTTTCTGGATACGTTGAATTAACGCTTCAGGATATACCATTGTCTTCTCCTTGGCCTCTGTCGATGGTAAGTTCTTAATTTATTAACCCTTTGCGGACGGAGACGCTCGACGGGCGAGCGTCGCTCCATCGTTCAAAAGTCTCTAATTTCATTGAGAGGCCACTTGACGTCTTAGGCTAGTATACCCATGTGTATCTTATCGCCTACGACGGCAGACGTACGCTAGCCGCAGCGCGAGAGTTGGGCGGATATATCCGACACTCGTCCGCAACGGTAAAAAGGCTTGGGCGGATATATCCGCCGCTCGTCCGCAAAGGGTTAAACGTGAGCAATACTAATCAAAAGTAGTGTAAATTTTATTAAAATATCATGTTGCAGGTACCCTTGAACTCGATCTTGCAAGGTACAATAGACCTCGATCTTTCCTGTAAACTTCACATATCGGTCGCGCATGCAGGTTTCTTGACGCATGGTGATGAAGCCGGAGGATTAGCTGTCTGGAACCGACGATGGTGTATTCTCGAAGGATATATCTTAAAATTTTGGAATTACCCTCAAGAACAAGGGTTAAAGCCTCCATTGTTACTCATTGACTTGACTCACTGCATCTCGAACGAAGTAATGATGGTAGACAGGTCACTTTGCGCCAAACCTCGTACGCTTATGTTTAAAACGACTAGAGAAAAGACCCCCCACGATCAGAACAGTATGCTTTTGGAATGTGGATCCACTCATACCATCGTCAGGTAAAAATAAAATTATTTATGTTACTTTGTCATACCTGTTTAACTAGTAAATAGATCACGTAATTTGTTCTTTCTTTTTTTTTTCGCACACAGGAATTTACTATCATGCGACACCGTGGACGACCTGATGATATGGACATCGAAATTGAATTACGTATTATCTGTACTACGCGACTGGAACTCGACAGTGAACGATGAAGTTCCTACCACTGACCTGTAACATTGTATAGATACATTTTCTCCCACGTATATTTTAACTCATTTACTGATCATAGACGAGAAAGAATGACGACAAAGGGATGTGTAAGTTCGCCGATCGATCGCTACGATTCGTTTTCAAAATAATTACTTTAATGACAGTTTCATTGAAATAATATAAAAATGTCTTAAGTAACACAACCACGAACGTCCCTAAGTTGTCAGAAATTTACTTCTTCGCTTTGGCTGACGATCAGTGCTTTCCGAGTCCTCGTTAACGCGTTTCTTCTTTCTCAAAGATCTCGTTGAACGTTTCGAAACAACATTGCCGTTCGACGTCGCGGTAGAATGTTCACTCTCGCTATTTGGAGTAACCACGGTAAAGCGACACTTTTCTGGTACCGGAGTCGTCGGAGAATTCGTCTTTACCGATCTCGCGTTATCCAACGTAGAAATGACACTATCAGGTAGATCATCCGATGTTGTACTTTTACGATCGGAGTCCGTGTTGTTCGACGATGTCTCTTTCTTCTCTGCCAACAATTTTTCAAAGACAGTTGTGGGTAGAGGTATAGGTATGGGAACTGGAATTGGTATTGGTATGGGATAAGGAACGAGTATCGTAACAGGAGGTAAAAGAGATGAGGATGAAGATTGGGAGGAGAGTTGAGACTGAACTGGATGAACCGATGGCATTGTCATAAACGACGATGTCTCTGGATACATTTTCAAGCCGGATTGATACTTATGTTGTCTGGTCTCCTCTGTACAAGAGCTAGGAGACAGTGCCACTTCCGATTGGATTGGCGACGAGGAGGATTCTGGGATCCAAGACGACGATTTCCAAAATTTTCTTTGCTGAGAGTATCGAACATTTTCCCGTCCTCTCGATTCTCTTCCACGCATTTCTTTCACGTCTTTCACGTGTATATCACTTTTTTGTTCCATACCTTTGTACACTTGATGTCTATCGTGTAGTTCACTGCTCATCATATCGTCCATGATACGTTGCTTGCTAGTGTGATCTACGAAAGACGATCCCGATTGACTCAGGTTCAGTAAGTTGGATTCGGGATAAGGAAGTCTACAGTGTATACGATCATTCGTACAATGGTAATACTTTGGATACTCTTGATCTTTCAGGGATTCCTTCATGGTTTCACGGATTATTTCGTCATTTTCGCTTAGCTTCTCTTCGGAGTCCTCCACTTTTCTTCTGAAAGCTCGCAAAGTCGAGCTGACGTCATTTCGCGTACAGAAAGAATTCCTTCTTATTATTTTAACGGATGAACTTTCAGACTTCGCTACGTCCGCGATCGAATCCTTACGATCGATTTCTGTTTCGTGTGGCAAAGGTGAGAGCCTGCTTATCGACTCGTCGTCCACGATCAGCACTTCCTCCGTCGAGCTACGTGGCGATTGACAATTTCGTAGCCAAAGCTCAGGCGTAATTAAACCACCCTTGCCGGACTCGCTCGAGGGAATGCCGGTTAATCCGTGAAGAGCGAGATGTGTCTCGGTTTCACGACAGAATATATTCATTTTGTATTGATTCAAGCACTTGTCGCTGCAGAACTGGAGCTGGCTTTCACCGTCCTAAAAAAGGATCGAATATCATTAAGAATTAAGTTTTACAGAATTTTATTGAATTTTCTCAAATTAAAGTATGATGTATTAATATAATATAATTTCTTTAGATTACTCGTACGACGTTTAAACAACGTCTTCGTCGTTTGTCTAAAAAATTTTACCTGAAAATCAACGTAACTGATTGGATTCCGTACGTGCCTACACCAATCGCAGGTACGAGCTCTCTTGAAAGCGGCTCTTCTACCAGCGGCAAAGCAAGCCTCGCTACAAAATTGTCCCAAAACGTTGACCATACCGCAAGAGAGCGGATTTGTCCTTCCTGGTTCCCACGTTTCACCGATCCGGCCGCACCAAGAACAGGAGATTAATCTGTGTCCGACGTTCGTCATCTCATCTGTAACAGGCCCCGGTGTCGAGAAAATTGCACGGCAAGACCGCTTCTTGTAAGAAGATCGTGCCTCGCGTTCACGCGCACCATTTGCGATTCTATCAGGATCTCCTACCGTGTGCTCGTGCGATTAGATTTTCTTGCGACGATCCGATGGATTTCCCATCGAAATCTCATTTTATGTTCCAGTGAAGTTAAAACTAACAATCTTGGATCATTTAAAATTTATCCACGCGAAAGGATTTTCATCTTTCTTAATAACATCTTTTGGCGCGGATGATTTGCAGATATTTTACCTGGACTACTGGAAGTAGAATCGTTGTGATAAGGTAATCGCGAGGTAGATGGTACCGTTTTCAGCGGCAAGGACGATGTCGTCGAAGCTTTATCAGCGTTCTTAAAAATTTCGGTAGTATAACACGACGGTGTTAATTTTGTACGTAGAGAATGAGAGAAGGTGGATTGATTGGCAGCCATCGGTGATCTCGAGGAAGTCCCCTTAAATATGAAGTGTCGATCCATTTGAGGCAAGGGATGCTTCGAACTTGCGACGGGTGCAAAATGATCAAGATTTAAACCTCTGGTGCAGCCGCTATCGACTTTCTCGTAACCGTACCATCCCAACAATTCGCTCATTGCCGTCGCCGCATATTCCTGGAAGAAAAATATTCGATCGTATCCGAAGTGTTCGTTGCACAGAAACGTGATACATATCTCGTCGGTAGAGCTCGTAGAGAAATTAATTTTGTACATTATGTAGATTCCCCCGATTCATAAATATTCTATAAACATTGTCGAAGTCGGCTATCATGTTTTAGGGGTTCGAATTCACCATAACTTTAGAATTCTTCGCTTTGTTTCGTTAATTCTTTGTAATTTAAAGAGACGTTAGTTCCATAAAAAAAGAAAATAAATACACGGCGTATGCATAATACCTTTACGACTAATTAAATTCATTTAAATAAAATTCGTTAAAAACGCAACGGTGCAACCCGAATGTAGATACCTCGTTAAGAGGTCGAAATTTCGATGGACGGACCAAAAAAGTACACGTAGAAAATATAAAGGGCGAATATATTTTATTTATCTTGCCGAAAACCGGTGTGCACGCGCGCACCGTTTCGCGGAGAAGCAGAATGTGATACTCCGGGGGTTGTATGTATACGTCTATGTGTACCAGTGAGGGGTATAAATATAACCAGTACGCATATGTACTCCGATGTATGTACGAGCGTATATCTGTGTTCATATATGGTATACGAAATCGAGGATATCACGTGGCGTGCGGATCAATCCATTAGTCGACTCGTTTCAGTTACACTGTGCATCGTACACTTCTTATACTGGTATATCGTACAGGCGAGCGAAGGTAATATGCTACGATAAATCTTGAACCTTCGTAGCCGAGGTTCGACGAACGAGCGAACGAATGAATTTTTCCGAACGAATTGTTTTTAATATGTTCTTAAAATACGACTGTGTTAGAATATTTTAATACTTTTTAATAATTTGTTACTTTCGTGAATTAAAGTTACAGAATTTAATTTTTATTATAAGAAATTGGAATCGGATGTTTATTCTTACGAAGCAAGTAGTTCTATTTTAGCAAAGGAAAAAAGAAATATAACTTTTGTAAGCCGTAGCCACGTTAAAAATAGTTGTTTTTTTTTTCATATTTTGATTGCCTAAACGTTGATTTAAAATAAGTCACGTGGTTACGAGCGCCAAATCCATCGAAATCCATCAAATACACCGAATTCGACGATCGGCGATAATCGAGTTGAGAAATTGTATGATCAACTAATGTGAAATGAATCGGCAGAAGACCATGAATTCTAGAAACAAGGATAGGGCAGACAGTTATCAGGCAGGAGGATGATACTTGCTGTGTCTGGCACGCAGGTGCGCTTTCTCAGCGCACGCGAGTACGATCGGCGTATCGACATGGTCGTTATGTGCCTGCTGGTTTGCCACGGATTAACAAACATCGATTAACCACTATTTCTTCTTCCATTCGTCGGTATTAGTTCCGTTCCGAGCTTCGAAGTAAAAGCCAGACTCCTTATTTCGCTTCAACACGCGATCCACCGTAGCAATTCCTCTTTTTTTTCTTTTCTTCCTTTCTTTACCTTTTTTTTCGCTTTTCGTTCCTCGTTTAATGCAGCTCCTCAATTCGGCCGTGCCAAAACCGAATCGATACAATCGGTGTACGTATATGTACATGTATACATCCGTACATATGTACATAACGTGTTTCAATGTCAAGTCGATCGCTCGAAATAAAATTCATCACGATTTAAGAATAGATTCGCCGAGAAGGGGATCTCTCTTCCGAGACACGTGTGGCATAAAAGCGTCGGGTAATTGGGAAAATTAATAAGATATCAAATTGCACGACGAGAGTTCGATGAAAATTAAAACGGACACGTTTTCATGCTCCCTCGAACGAATTTGAACAATTTGGAAACGTCCGTCGATGCACGTAAATCAATAGAACCTAATGATTTGAAGCGAACATTACATTTTGGAATTCGAACGGAATTAATTATAATTTGTGTATACCTTCGTATTTTGTATGTATCGGATAAAATTTGAGTATTTAAGTGTAACATTATCTCATACAACTGACGAAAATTCGCGGGTAGAAATGATCTTCCGTTCTACCACTCTCTCTTTTCCTCGATAGCGTTCGATGTATCGGTATCGGGTGTATCGTTTCGATACTTTTCCAAGAACAACCATCTCGCACAGAAATTCAGTGCAACCAGGTGAATACGCAAGGCGAAAGGTATAATGATGAGAGGCGATCCGTGGGTGTCGTATTGCAACCTATTATGATTTCGAATAAATCAGGCGAAGGAGAGTAACATGAAACTCGTTGCTTCTCCCATGTATACCCCGTTTCATCTTTGTACGAGCAGGTATCGCGAGAAGGCACTGTGTATACTCAATAACACGGTGCTTGAAATAATGAAAGCGACACATTGCCATCATTGTTACTTTTCTGCTATCACAACTTTTTCTAAAATCTAATCTTTTTATACATGTGTGTGTGTGTGTGTGTGTGTGTGTGTACACCTAATATCGAAGTGTATTAGAATCGTTATATCTACATAGGTATCGATTTTAATGTTATTAGTACCAACGAAAGATCAAACATCGATCAATCGATCGATAAATTCGATTTTCAAACTATCCTCATTTGAACGTCTTTCTACCACGTTAGCAAATAACAAAGTAAACGAAAGGATAAAGATCAAAGCCGACTTTCGATAAGAGAGAAAAAAGAAAAACATTCGTATTCGAGCGCAATCGTCTTTGATAAAATGATATTGACGGTAGAATTTACCCTAATTTCCTCGTCAGCCTCTTCTTCCTTCTTGACTTTAGTTGGTATACGTTTTCTTCCCATGAACTCTTCGCATACAGTGCTATTTTCTAACAACGACACTTTTTGCGTCTTCGTCGATCTCTCGGTCGTTATACTCGGTCGTGATTCGATCCTACTTCCCATTACTTTCTTGCGCGCTCGTAAATTACGTTGAAATGGCACGTGAATACGAGTGCGCGTCTAAGCTTACACGAAAGCTTTCGATAAGTCACGCTTATTAGAATCAGTTATATTTTACACAGTTATCTTGTAAAACTATTTTTTTCTCCCGAGATACAAAGCAATCTTTCTAATCAGCTCATAAAGGAGCAATCAATCGATCGATACATTTCGTTCGATCGAATTCTTTCTCGATGACTCGAAGTCATCGATATCGCTTCGACTTTCGCACTAAAATCGAAAATCCAACGTATATGCGTGTATATCCAGCGTAAGCGAGTTCGTGTGGTAGGTACGTCGTAGTACGTGAGAAAATCTTGGAAGAGTTTTTCCTAAAAATACGCAGCTAGATACTCTCGCATGCCGCAGCGGCAGCGGAAGGCTCTAGGCTAATCGAATTTCACCGATATTTTTAGGTCACTAAGGTAAAACAACTCGCATTAAAATTAGACCATATGAACGGCCTCTCTCTCCTTCTATCCTCGTCGTTTCGTTGAAACGCCTTTTCAATCTTCTCGAGCACGATAATCGCGTGCATTATGCGTTGTCTTCCAAAACTTCGCGGCATTCCTTTTAACGCGAGAGTCGACGTTCGCGCGCGACGACGTCATTTCGTTCGTTTCAATGGAACGCAAGTTTCTCCTTTACAGATGCAGTGGAAAGATATAAAATGATTAGCGTCTAGAGCATATTACGTCGATTTTTTATATTCCTTTCTTTAAGATCGGCGAATACCCGCGTAGTTTAAATCGCCGATGCTTTCATATGTATTTTGGTTTACGTTCTTCAAAGAAAAAATCTTTCGTCGAAGCTCGTGGATGAAAAAATAATAATTCGAAAATTTCACGACTCGTCGACTCACTGTATGCACTTTTATGTTTCACTGATCGCGAAGGAGAGATGATCCAAGAAACCAATCCAAGAGAGACTCTTCTCGTATATACGCTCGCTACGCGTACGCGGTAAAAATAACCGAGTGGCGATCAACCGGCGTTCGTAATAATTCGCGTACCTTCGGAATCACTCGGTTCGCGCGAAACTTAATTCCTTACGGCTCACAAACGGTACAAATAGTTTTGACTGTTTTGTTTTGGTTCGTATAATAAAAACGTGTAGATACTTTTTATCCTAACTACGTAATACTTGGCTAAATAATATACGGTGAAGAAAGCCTATTTCTTTTCTCGATATTTTCTTTATATGTCGGTAATAAAGAAACCAATGGAATTGAGTGATATTAAGATAAGTTACCGATCGAGTTAAGGTGATTTTTTTTTTATTTATCGCGCAAAGGCGCGTGGTGCTCTAACAACAAGATTTTATACCATAACCTTTACTTTCATTAATTGCTTGTAATAATTCGTTACTGCGTTAATATTACAATAAGGGACAGTGCATAATATTATGATAAAAATAGTTAAATAAAAATGACGGTGGATTTAGGTTTCCTAGAAGAATCTGAACCATGGCAATTGGAAAGTAGATTTTTTCCAAGTAAAGTAGGTGGTAGACCGGCTTGGTTAGATTTAAAAAATATACCGAAAAAAGAAGATCTTCAATGTGAATACTGTGGACATCCGTGTATTTTCTTATGCCAAATTTATGCTCCATTGGACGATAACGATGATGCATTTCACAGGACGTTGTATGTATTCGTATGTAAAGATCCAAAGTGTTGTAAAACAAACGAGAGTGGTAATTTAAAGGTTTTCCGATCTCAACTAAGTAGATTTAATATATATTACCCTTCAGAACCACCTGTAGAAAAAGAAAATTGGAGAACAGATATCAGTATGTATAAAAAACATAAGTATCATTGTAGGAAATATGATAGTTACAAAATTCATTCATAACCTTTTTTAGATGCCGATACTTGGTGTAAAACTTGCCATGTGTGCGGAATTGCAGCACTAAGTCATTGTTCAAAATGCAAAAAAGTAAATTATTGTTGTCGCAATCATCAAATATATGATTGGAAACAGAGTCATAAAAATACTTGCGGTAGCAGTGTGAATAAAAGCAATAGTTTTCTATTTCCTGAATATGAACTAACAAAAGAACCTGAAAAATGTATAAATGAAGACAATGAGGATTGCAAGGAACTAGAAGAACAGGAGATTGAAAAATACAAATCTATGGTACAAAATAAAGAACTAGAAGGATCCTTCCAAAGTAATGAAGATATAGAAGATTTATCAAAAATGGCTAATGCTGATGAAGATGAAGTGTTTACACGATTCCGTACAAAAATAGAGGAATATCCAGAACAAGTCATAAGGTATGTTATAGCATATTAAAAATATTTGCAGTTCTTTGTAATAAAAAATATTTTGTTTATTTTTTAGATATGAACATGGTGGACAAATTTTGTATATCTCAGGCCATACTGAAATCAACGATATCCCAAAATGCTCTATATGTGGCGGAGAAAGACAGTTTGAGTTTCAAGTAGGTTATTTTTTAATGATAATTAATTATTCATATTATAAGTATAGTATAATTTTTTTAACATACAAGTTTCTCTTTGTAGATCATGCCCCAGTTATTAAATTTTCTTAATTTTAAAGATACCATTAATTCTTTAGATTGGGGAATAATTGCTGTATTTACATGTAAACAATCTTGTGTTCAGGAAGGATATATGACTGAATATGTATGGAAACAAGATATTGTAATAGATAAAGTTGATAATTCAAATGAAAATAAAAGCTTATTATAATGAAAAAGTACGTAGAAATCTTGTAATCTGAAATCTAAAATATTTATGGTTCCAACATATTTTTAATCTTTATGTTATCGTACGACTGCTCAGACGTGAATATTGTGCAGCGACATACTGCAAAATGGAGATACCTCCACTCGCCGGTCGGCAACGTATTAAATATTTCTATTGATTTGAAATATCACGTAGAATATCTGCGCTATCTCTGCAATATTGTCTAAAAGCTTTTAATGTAAGTGGCTGTACAGCTTTTGTTAAATTATGTGATAAGTCAAATGGATCTTGTATGCACATTGAAGAATCAATACGAAACATTTCTGAATTACGTGATGCTTCAAGATATCTAATGTAAGGACTCATTGCATTTGGTAAATGAGATATATCTATAAAATTTTGCTTTCTCACGACATCACCGATTAATGGGCAAGCAACGTGATCCTTATAATTGAAATCATTATAAAAGTCAAAAAACCCCATTAAAAGTTTGGTAAATGGCTTGTCTATAGATACAATAGGAATTTCAAAATCAACTCCAGTTTCCCAACCTATAGATAATTCGAATTTTTTAGTATAAAAAAATGCACATTGTAGAATATAACTTTATAAAATCTTACCAGCAATAAGTCTTGATTGATTTTTTTGCTTTATTAGAGTATCAATGCTTGGTAGGCCTTCATTTTTTTGTAGATAAAAAATAACAAACCAAGCAAGAGCATAATTTGTTATACAATGACGTCCAGGCAAAGAACATAAAGATAGCCACTTTTTAGCGAACAAAATTAATTTCCTACATGGTAGACATGTTCTGTTAAAGGATCTAAAAGAGAGGAAACAATTAAAAAAAAAACTGATATATTTTTAATAGAGATGTACCGACTACTGGCCGACTAGTCACTCAAGCCGACTATTGGGCCACTTTTATAGTATGCGATTAGTCGGCTAGTCGGCCAAAAGTGTAGTCGGTACAACTCTAATTTTTAAGCAAAAAAAGTTAATAATAAAGCTACCTAATTAATTTAGTATTTTCAACCGATAAACCATTTGTAAAAGAAATATCACATTGTAAACCAGTAACTATATGTCTTAATTTTATAATAGGTGTTCTAGTCTTTTTTAATATCTCTAGCACAACCCAATTGTCTTTGTCTTTGCATAAACAATTTTGTGCAACATCTAAATATTTATATACTGAAGGTAACAAATCATTCTGTTCATAGGCATCTCCGTCTGTAATAAATATTTCCATAAATCACTTTTATAATATGTTATAATAATTTTCTTAAATTTTATAATGTCAAATAGCATATTCTTTTTGAAAGAAAGAACTTACTACAGTCAAGAAATATATCTATATCGCTACTTGGAAAACCTAGACCCGTTAGTCTTGACCCAAAGGGATAAATTTTCACTACTGGAAATTGGGGACTTAACGAATATTTTAATGATTGTAACAGCCCTTGTAGCATTGAATCATTTTGAAATATGTCCTCTGATAATTTATATAACTTTTCAGAAGTTTCTTCTGCATGCTTTAGCAAGTCCTTCAAATGCTTAGGCATTTCTCCAACCATAAAATCAAGACTATTTATCAAATACTTATGCATAATATGATCACAATGTATTGAATATGAATATGCAACTTTATCTTTGTATACTATCCATAATGTTGCACATGGTATGCAAAAATCATGCATAATATCTTGTTCATTCTTATGTACTTTATCAAAATGTTGTAGAAAATTACATTTGAATTGGAAAATTTTATTACAAGGTATACATGCATACATTTGAATGTTATACCAACAATTCTCAAATTCTTTTAAAAGATAATTGCATTGATAATTAGAATGTTTACGTAACTCTGAAAATATTCTCTTATGATTTTTATTCTTTGCATGTCGTTGGGGGGTTTTCTGATTATTGACTAAATGTACTTTACATCCGTAACACTTTATGAAATCATTTGATATTTTTATCATAAATTGTTTTGCTAGATTAAAACATTCTTGGTCTTTTGTCATTTTCTCAAAATAGTTGACATGCTTTGGACAACGTATATGATCATAAAATTGTTGTGGATTGTCAGATACATACTCATTGCAAAGAAAACAGAATCTCTTCTGAAATTCTGGAGATACAAATGAAAGTTCAAAACTTGTTTCAATCATACTTGTTATTTGTTTAGGAGATACGAATATTTTGTCTTCTAACACAAACATTTCTGTTGTATATTTGTTCTTGAAATCCTCTATAGAGTCTTTTTTATTAGTAATTTTTTTTGTAGAAGGTTTTTTAGACATTGGCCAATGTAAACATTCATTAATTTCCTTATATACATCCTTAGGTACATTTAAAGTCATATTTTCTTTGCCACAGTGGATAGGTTGATGTTCAATATCAACAGAACTTACATTCTTTTTTTTTTTTCCCCTCATCATGTTTATTATATTTTTCTTCGAATTTGTTCTCAGTAAAGCATTTATACTATAATATACACATATTTATACATAATTATAAAATGTTCTCACTTTTAGTTTTATATAATATTATACAGTATGATAAAGAATATTTACTTGAAAAATAAGATGAATTATTTGGAATATAACAATATTAATGTCAATTCGATATCAATGCAGAAATCTTACCCTTTTGAATAATTTATTGTTTTTACATTTACTTCACGCCATTTAAATCTGGAACTGTAATGTCATGTAATCTCGTAACATAACCATATGATAAGGACCATATGAAAAAAACCTTATGATAAGGATGTATATAGTCACCAGAAGTATTATGACCAGTGTTATAAATTTAGATTGTTTTTAAAAAGTGAACCATTTTTTACAGCTTAATGTTCTATAGAATTCCGAAGATCCTCTACCATTTGAAAAATTCGTTAATTTACATTTTTATAAATAACTATGAATAACTACAAATAACTACTCGTAACAGTGTCGCCAATGTAACTTGCAAAGTTGTACATACAACATACGTTCAAAGCCGTAGAACTCGGTAATTGCCGTAGCATTGGTAACACTGACTCCTATTGAGAGATATGATGACTACTGATGACTACCGCGAAAAATCCCGTGAGTAATTCCCCGATATTATCTTTGACAGAGTATCTATATCCAGATAGTTTCCAAATTGTGCAAATTGTGGTTAACTCATTTCTATCATGAAACTATGTTTTTTTGTTAAATATGTATAGGATAATATACATTCTCAATATTAAATATGTATTCCACACTGCAAGAATTTTTTGCCCTTTTTGACTAAGAGAACGTTATTCTCGTATTTTCTATTTTTTTTTAACTACAAAAGGAAAATATCACACATAAATGTTTAACAGATGAATTAAAAGATTTAGACAGTTAATAGTATCATTATTTATAACTGTATACAATTTATATAATCGTATATTTGACGTTGTATGTAATTATTTGTAAACATTAGAATGTAAATTAAAATGACTTTAGATTTACATGTCACAACTATATGACAATTGATAAATAATTAATTTTTGCTTTACAAGTGAGAAGTAGTAATAATATAATGCTAATAAATAATGAATACCGTACCTTAAAATCTAACTTACAATTGTATAAGTATTGCATGGGAATGAAAATATATAAAATAGTAGATATTTGGTTTTTTTCTTAAGTCACTAAGCTGGACTTAAATTAGCACATACAAATGTTTACATCTCTAATTGTAATTAAATGTAAGATTCTTTCTTAATATTTATTTTCCTTTATAGTACTATTGTAATAGTAGTTCTTATACACTGTCCATCCAAATAATAGATAAATAACATATTATATAAATTATGAAATTTATCTTTATAAATTGTACCTATATTCAGAATACTTATAATTCTGTATGCTCATAATGATGTGCTTTGAAATCAGCTGGATGTATGAATAAGCCTTCCATAGTTTTCCATTCAACTTGCCGGCTGCTAGGAGAATAATCCCCAATTACTTCAATTTGACCAAGAGGATTACCATATGTTTTTCCACTAACAGCTAAATAACTATATATAAAATAAATATTAACAATTGTTAGACACAGACATGTGATATATTATTATATCTTTATAAAAGTAGAGAAAAAAAGGTAAGTATAAGAAACTTACGCATGTGTGTCTACATGCTTCAACATGATCATATCTTCTCGTTCCCAAAAGTCAGTTTGACATATTAATTCCCAATTGTCTCCGCTATCACCTTCTCCTTTATAATCCCCATAGGCAGATATCTCTTGTTTACCACTAAGCGGAGAGCTAACTAAGTGAGAGTGTAGATTCTTTTTTGTTACTGTATGTTCTAATCTAATTATATCTCCACATTTAATTGGCCTCCTATTATTACAAATGCATGGATGATTGTATACATGAATTATTGATTATTTATACTGTCACGTTTAGCTTATGTCAAAATAAAAGAAATTTACTTACCCACGAGTACATTGCTTCCCATACTCAGCTTTTACAAGCCAATACGAACTACCATCTTCTTTGATATCTGTACCTGTTACCGATTGTTGTCCACTACCACCACTATATTTGATATCATGAGAATGTAGTCTGACATTATAGTTTATATTCATTAACTTAAGAACAGATCCACACGTTACATATTTGGTTCCTTTGGCTACAATAGTGTTTCAAGTATCAGAAAATAATATTTAAACTTTTAGATACCATACAAGATTAAGAGCATAATTAAATATTTTATTGCATCAAGAACTAATATAACCTCCAAACCTTAAACTGTCTTTTGAATTGCAAAAGAAATAAGTTTAATACATACCTGTAGTAGATTCTATACAAAGTAAAATTGTTAACAATACTTTGAAAAACAATGTTATTGTCATTGATCGTAATATCATTTTGAAATAATTTAGAATCTATCACACTACCAAAAATATCGGGATGTCAAATCGTAATTTGACTGCATGCGTGAATATCTGTTTAGATCGTTTCGTGGCGTGCGTGTCTACTTTTGATTGGCGCTTTACACATGTTACAATATAACAATTTTTATTATTTGTATCGTTCACATAACATTACTTAAAAATTTTGCGTTATTTTATGCATATAAAAGTTTATTATATTATTATTTATTCAATTTAAGAAATAGAATTTATTATATAATACATAAATAGCACAATAAGATGAATCATTGAATATTTACAGTTTAAAGTACTATCTTTAATAATATAGCATATTTAATTAATTTTGTATTAACGTAAAGAACAAAGAAGGTAAATAAATAAGTAATGTGTATATGAAAAAAATATATTTTTACTACATTGGACCCATGTTTAGTTCTTAAATGTTTTACAAAATAATTATTTATAAATTACATTTGATAATTTTGTAGGATTAATTCTTAAATATAATTTTATTAAATCACAAGCAATTTCACAGATAGTATGCTTTAAAAAGATGTATTCTTATATAAATCATTGGCATGGTGTACACATAAATAATTCATTATATTACATACAACACTTGTGCACCATAATATAAGCCAATTCATTATATATATTAAATATAAATATTATAAAAAATACAGAATATGGGAAAACAAGATATGAAATGCTTGGAAAAGAAGTATTTTGATGTCTGTGTTGTTATAATATCATAATACTTAAAAAACATGCATTTAATAACAAATATTTTTCATAGCATCTAACAATTGTGTTAACTAATAGTTTAACACATTTAGAGAATTAATTACTCCTCTTAGATAAGATATCAATGTACAATCTATAATGTATAATGCTACCATATATTAATGATAAAATCTTTTTGATAAAGTAGGCAGTAGGTCATGTTCTTCATTTACATATGTTTTAAATTTATAACAATCACAGTTAAACTGCTTTGCATGTACAACAAATTCAGGAACTTTCCTTGCAATTTTCAAGTTATAAACCTCTTCTCAATGATGTATAACAAAAGTAATATAATTAGTACTCTATTACTTTTGGACGAGTTTTGATATAAACATATACTGCAATCATCACAAATATTGCAGCCATTGTAGGTAAAACTATCGTAAAAACTCGTTGTTTATTTTCAAGAAATTCCTTTTTACGTTCCTTCTTTTGCTTATTAGTTTCTTTTGTTTTTCCTTTTAATTGACGCATGGTTTTGCTGCAAAATATAAATTTGATTAGCACATTGTATATATCTTACATATTCTTTCATGTTGTAATGTAAAATAACATTAAAAAAAGGTTTTTAAGTGATATTTAATTTGATGAGGTAATACAAAGTTTTACAAAAACTTATTGCAACATTTCTTTCAGTATTACTTAACGTAAGATCATATTTTTCACATAATTCTGTTTCTAAATATATGCAAGCACATTGGTTAGTAAAAATATCACATATTATGAAAATATATTTTTACATATGTAAATGACACAACAAAATTATCCGCGATTTTTTGAACGTTTTTCAATGTATACATAAATAGAATCGATATAATTTTTTAATGTATAAACATAATTACCAAAAATTATTATCTTATATATTAAAATAATTGAGGAAAAATTGATTTATATTTGACAGAAGTACGATTGCCCTGTGAGAGACTTATGTGGATAACACGCAATGAGTAAATAACACTACTTGGCAAGATTCTTGTCACTTCCGTATGTGTACATATTCGCGTGGAAACTACGCCACGAACTAAGCATAGTATAGACTGAACGAAAACGAACCATTTTTTTTTAACTCTATATTACCATCTTAATAGAACAGATTGTGTCGCATGCGACACTAAAATGGTAAGAGGGGCTTCGCAGCCCTCGAACCATGGGACAAAAACATGTTTCCGCATTACCACCAAGGGTACTGTTTCCCCTTAAATGTATATTATTTGAACAATAAATAATATCAGACGAGGTATAAGAATAGACCGGACATACAATGGGACTTCGTGTCTCATGTACTGAAATACCGATCGAGCGAAAAATCGTTTTCTTACGCCTTCTATGATATGAAGCGGCGAGTTTAGAAACTATATTTTACCGAATAATCGAAGTCGGTATTAACAATATGTTGATAGATAAAGATCTGTCGCGAAAGATGAACGCGAATCTCATACCCCCCACCCTATGTAGCAGCACCGACAAGATACTGCTAAAGACTGACACTTTTTCTATTTGCTTTGTAATTTTAAAGATTCTGGTCTTTTTTTAAAAGAAAAAGCTACGATAAACAGTAAACTAACCTTGCTATGTGCTTGCTAAAATTCAAGTCGATTTGTTCAATTTCAAAAAAGTTATACTGCTATTAAGAGTGTACGGTTTTCGACAGACTGTAGATTCTAGTTAATCGTCTAAATGATTAATTCCAAATAACGTTATAAATTTTATTACTTTATAATAAATTCAATTAATATTACTGAATCGATATATTCTTCAACGTTTTACTTGTTAAAAGAGTATTACAGAAACATTAAACGAAGTAAGCGCGAGTAAACAAAGATCGAGCGCGGACAACCTTGCGCGGGGGTCATTGAGTGGTAGACGCTCACTCAGTGATGCCAGAACGGAGGACCGAGGACCGAGCCGCCGAACCCCCACTATGACCTACCGGCGTCTCCCACTTTACGTCCACGGCGCCCACGCACACAGCACCCCACTCTTGTCCATGTGCACTGCTTGCTCAACCGTTTTCGCTACCGACCTACGTTACCGACCCGACTCTTGAACATCCTATGAGCATGCGCCTCCTCTGGGACACGTCAGTCCCATCGCGAGGGCGGTTTGAAAACGGAAAAAGATTAACTAATAAATAAAACAGCTATTTCCCATGCCATAAAATTCTGAAAAAAAAATATATATATGACCGTAGTCCATCTTACATAGGAAAGTCCTGAGGGACGTTAAAAGTGAGGGGAAACTTTTTCGCAGTCACTAATGTATGCCATTAACTTTAAAAATTCATAACAAAATGAAATGTGAACGAAATAAAATAAACCATGAATGAAATTTGTAGAGAATTGTATGCTTAATAATCGTATGGGCATAGAAAAATTCGTTCGTTTTCCAACAATTATTTATGTAAAAAACAAAATTATAACCTCCCATTTCTGCGAAATTACTTGGTGGAAAAATTTTATTTTTGGCGCATTGCATTCTTTGTACTTTTCTCTGAAGAAAAGGTTCTATACAATTTTTCGATAAGACACACGGTTTGTGCGCAATGATGAATTTAATGAGTCTGCATTACTGGACCGAGTCGACAAATGTTCTCCGTGAGACGGTCCGGCAGAAGACAAAGAAAAGAATATCGCGTCGTCTCTGTCTCTCTTACGCGAATGACGTAGCGTTCTTCGCTGCGTATTTGTGCCTCGTGCCTACCATCGGTGTGCGCACACATTGTCACTCGCCGGCGACACAAAAAACACGTGCTACTCTTCGGTCGCTGAAATCTCTATAGCCGCTGCTACGATTTGGAGAATATCGATCAAAAATTTCGATATGGATTTTTCTATTGGAATATGTTGGGGATTGATCCGAAAGCATAAATCTGAGTTTTCGTCATCCTTGAGGTTTAACGTTAGCCGCAATTGGCAAAAACGTGTATTTACGTTTTTACTTAATATCTCGCAAACGGTCCATCGGACGACAAAAATGCTATAGTCCTTTTTTGTAGGAACTAAAATTTACTATCACTTTTATTTAAAACTTTTTTCTGTATAGCTAATATTTTACAAGATATAGTCTGTTAAATAATTCAAATTGTGATTTTTGAGAAATATTCCGTTAATAGTTGCAGATATAAAAAAATTGGTGGTAATGAAACTTATAGAGCACTAAATTCTCTACAAATTTTCTCTAAAGCTTTTTCCCGTAAAATCAGTTATTGATGAGATATGAAGTATGTTTCTTTACGTTACCCATAACTCGCTTGCGGCGCGGGCGGTCCGTGTTCGATCCCTGCGTATGGAAATTTTTTTTTTTTGTCAATTCTTTAAAAAATTATAAAAACTGTGAAATAAAGTTAATGACATACTAATATGAAGAATTTAATCATACATAATTTTGCCTATTAATGAATTGACTGTTACTGTTAATTATTGACTCTTGGGGAGGACAAACAAAGCCCACAAAGCCAAATTGTGCGAGATGTAATAATATTTTTTGTTTTCAATGTTCCTATGACAATTATCACTCAGGATCTTGCATATAAAATTAAAAATTGAAAAAGAAAGACGATATTCCCTAAATTTCATTAATAGAAAAAAGTATGTATAATTAAATTCTTCATATTAGTAGGTCATTAACTTTATTTTACAGTTTTTATAATTTTTTAAAGAATTGACAAAAAAAAAAAATTTCCATACGCAGGGATCGAACACGGACCGCCCGCGCCGCAAGCGAGTTATGGGTAACGTAAAGAAACATACTTCATATCTCATCAATAACTGATTTTACGGGAAAAAGCTTTAGAGAAAATTTGTAGAGAATTTAGTGCTCTATAAGTTTCATTACCACCAATTTTTTTATATCTGCAACTATTAACGGAATATTTCTCAAAAATCACAATTTGAATTATTTAACAGACTATATCTTGTAAAATATTAGCTATACAGAAAAAAGTTTTAAATAAAAGTGATAGTAAATTTTAGTTCCTACAAAAAAGGACTATAGCATTTTTGTCGTCCGATGGACCGTTTGCGAGATATTAAGTAAAAACGTAAATACACGTTTTTGCCAATTGCGGCTAACGTTAAACCTCAAGGATGACGAAAACTCAGATTTATGCTTTCGGATCAATCCCCAACATATTCCAATAGAAAAATCCATATCGAAATTTTTGATCGATATTCTCCAAATCGTAGCAGCGGCTATAGAGATTTCAGCGACCGAAGAGTAGCACGTGTTTTTTGTGTCGCCGGCGAGTGACAATGTGTGCGCACACCGATGGTAGGCACGAGGCACAAATACGCAGCGAAGAACGCTACGTCATTCGCGTAAGAGAGACAGAGACGACGCGATATTCTTTTCTTTGTCTTCTGCCGGACCGTCTCACGGAGAACATTTGTCGACTCGGTCCAGTAATGCAGACTCATTAAATTCATCATTGCGCACAAACCGTGTGTCTTATCGAAAAATTGTATAGAACCTTTTCTTCAGAGAAAAGTACAAAGAATGCAATGCGCCAAAAATAAAATTTTTCCACCAAGTAATTTCGCAGAAATGGGAGGTTATAATTTTGTTTTTTACATAAATAATTGTTGGAAAACGAACGAATTTTTCTGAGCCCATAGGATTATAAAGGACACAATTCTAAACAAATTTCATTCATGATTTATTTTATTTCGTTTACATTTCATTTTTTTATGAATGTTTAAAGTTAATGGCATACATTAGTGACTGCGGAAAAGTTTCCCCTCACTTTTAGCTGTCCTCAGGACTTTCCTATGTAAGATGGACTACGGTCATTCATATTTTTTTTTTTCAGAATTTTATGGCATGGAAAAGAGCTGTTTTATTTATTATAGATCTTTTTCCGTTTTCAAACCGCCCGCACGATGGGACTGACGTGTTCCAGAAGAGGCGCATGCGCATAGGTTGCTCGAGAGTTGGGTCGGTAACGTAGGTCGGTGACGAAAACGGTTGACCAAGCAGTGCACATGGATACGAGTAGGGTGCTGTGTGCGTGAGCGCCGTGGACGTAAAGTGGGAGACGCCGGTAGGTCATAGTGGGGGGTCGCCGCTTCGGTCCTCGGTCCTCCGTTCTGGCATCACTGCGCTCACTCCGTCGTAGTCTTTCGTAGCGTCCACATCTCCGTTAATATAATTTCTAATTCATCGTCTAAATTATTACTTCTAAATAACGTTATAAATTTTATTACTCTTTAATACACTTAATTAATATTACTGAATCGATAAATTCATGAACGTGAATTATTAAACGTTTCACTTATTGTAAAAGTAATACAAAGACGTCAAACGAAGAAAGCGCGAGTAAACAAAGATCGAGCGCGGACAACCTTGCGCGGGGGTCATTGAGTGGTAGACGCTCACTCCGTCGTACTCTTTCATAGCGTTCACATCTCTATTATTATAAATTCTAATTCATCGTTTAAATCATTGCTTCTAAATAACGCTATCAATTTTATTACTATATAATACATTTAATTATTATTACTGAATCGATAGATTCTTCAACGTGAATTCTTAAACGTTGCACTTATTAAAAAAGTAAGAGCTAATGGCTCACGATCGGTGTATTATAAAAATGTAGCTTCTATAAATTTATTAAATTTCGAGTCATTCTATTACCGCGATTTATAATACTTATCTGTGAAATAGTATTTGTAATTTTTAAAATATTCGAGATGGGTCCCCAGCAGCAACCTCCACGTGGTGGACCCGGGCAATGGATATTATTTTCTATGTAATGCATATCATGTCTAACATAATATACATCCCATCGCAAATAATATCTAGCAAATGGCTGTCTTGCACTTATACATTCGTATTTTTGGTAGTTGGACCGAATCCATAATCGGTTATCTTGCATGTTTAATTATAAGGCATGTTTAGTTTGAAAGCATGTTTAATTATAAGGCATGATTATACCTAAGGCATGACTATTTATAAGATATAATTTATCTTAAACTTTTAATATTTTCAGGAATTTCAACAGATTCATTTTGTTACAGGTGCTACATGATAATTACAACGCAGATTTTTTAATTAATTATGTATTATGTATATTTTTTTAACAGCTCATACATGTTTCCAACTGCTCAGTATGGGACCGCAGCCCCCTAAGATGTCAGGTCTATGCTTATATCACAGACGAGATATAAGATAGAAAAAAAAGAAAAGTGAAACTTCTTTAGGCAACATGTTTTCCTTAGAAAGTCAATCACACATATATAGATACATAGTGAGGGTACGATATCACAGACGAGGTATAAGGATTTGATTTGTAATTCATGTCAGTGAAAAATAATTAACAATCGTTATATTTAGTTATAATTCCTACCGATTCGGTAGCGCTCTTGCCTTTTTCCATTCTAAACCGATATTGTCGCATGCGACACTAAAATGGTAATGGGGCTACGTGGTTCAAAGTGGTTCAAAGCAGTGTGTGGCAGGGCTCGGACCGCGGAGAGAAGAACGATTGACATAGACTTTTTCACTAGAAAAGTGTCCCCGAAAATCATTGAAAGTATCGTTGCCTATTTTGTCCACCAGGGTAGCGTCACCCTGCGGGAGCAAATTCCTGGTATGTCCCCATTGTACCCGATATTTCCTCCTTTTTGAGGACACATTTTCTAGGGGAAAGTCTATGCCGATCGTCCTCCTTTCATGCGCCTTCGTAAATTACACATTAGAAGCGTGCGCAACGCAGAGATCACAATGGGTGCGTTCCACTTGGCGTTCACAAGACTCACGCTCTCAACCGCGTTTTTCCCCGTTCCACTTGGAGCGTTACAATCATAAACCCAAGTGGAATGGATTATGGAACATTGCAAATGGCGAGTTCGAATATAAATCAGAAATCTAAAGAGGTTACGTTATAATTTGTAAACCTTAATAATAAACTTTAATAACTATTTGTTAACGTAATTTTTATTAAAAAAATACACAATTTAATTTTTCATATTACATTTTAGTGAAGTATTTAAATAATTCACATTTGGATATAATCACTGGATATATAATCAATTGGATATTATCCAATTAAGCTTAGTATTATAACATAAATATCTATAAATAAAGTAACGTACTCCATATGACTCTCTAAAGGCACTGATCGTGATAATTCGGCAAATCGCAAATCGCAAATCGTAAAAGAAATTGAAGCTCGTATTACTCGAACGTATTTGATAGGAGAAGCACCAAGCTTTAAATATCCTGATATTTCGTAATAAAATGAATCTCTCTCCGAGTCAAACAATGTTATTTTCTCGGTTGCCATCTTTAAGTTTTAAAAATTGCGCCGAATTTCTGAACGTCCACTTCGACCCAGCTCTTCAGATGGGTCGTTGTGCGTTTAACGTGAGCGAAAGTAATGACGTCATTAGTGACGATTTCGCCGCGACCACAACGACCGTGGTCGTCATGTGGAACGGCTAAAGGGATATTTTGGGCGTTGTGAGCGCCAAGTGGAACGCACCCAATGTATTCTATCCATGCCGCATATGACGTGCGTTTAATCGATGCATCGATTTAGACGTCAAATCATAATCGATTACAAAACATAATCGGTTCTGCACATCACTAGTAATTACCAATGTTTCCGTTGCGTCATTTAACTCTTTGACCGGATTGTTCCAACCTTCCCTTTAAGTTATTTGGCCCGTAACTATACATGGCTTTTAAGTGGCCAACGATTAGGGATTTAAGCATTTACTCCTCCCTTAACTTTACGGGGAAGTTGGAACAACTTGGCCTATGTGTAATATATTTTATGCCCAGTAAAAGTTGTCAATGGTTGCGAATGTTATCTCGAGAAACTCAGTAAGTCTTTCTTTTTATTATATATACAATAGAATGTTTTGTAGTATAATTTATTAATATCAACTATATATATATATATATATATATATATATATATGTACACGTGCACGTGTGTATCTCTATATATATAAACCATTAGTTACAACTATATAGGTTTTATTTTTCACAAAATAGATTATACGGTATAAACATATTACATTTAAAAATAAGCTAAAAATTCAATGGAACTATGTAGCAAGGCAGATTCGTAAATTTGCAGCTCCATATACATGTTAAACATCTATACATTGTACATAGTACGTTAATTTTATATAGTGTATAATACTTTGATTCAGTTCCTTTATTAACAAACAGATACTAAGTGCTTTGTACTATTTCAGCATATGTTATACTATGAAGTAATGAGCATTTAATAAATAATGATATTGATTGCAAAAGATAATACTGATAAATCTGAGAAATATTAATAGTATCATATTTTGGCAACCCCCACAGTAATTTTGTACCATGATATTACCTTCTTATATTATTGTAATAATGAAAACATCGGTTCATGACAAAAAATAAATCCTTTTTACTCAAATGTCATAATGCTAATTCTTTACTATATCACTGGATAGTTATGTCAATGGGAAGGTAAATATGACTGTGTAAAATGATTTTAAAATGTTTAAAACATCCTACGTTAGATCTATGTTGTTAATATTTCACAGACTTGTAGCTTTGGTTTTACTATTTTCCATTCTTAAGCCATTGGTTAATATTTATTCTCTTTTAGTAAAAGCTTTGAATTTCTGGACTGCAAGATCTTGAAGAAGCTGGTGTATTTATGTCCAAACAAATGTTCGCATTACATGGTGGTTCTTTGGATTCAGAAATTTCAGCTTTTTGATTCGTTGAGTTTTCATCGTCTCTGATCGCACATATTATATCCGTAAGAGCAACTATATAATTTTTTGCCAATGTAAGAGTTTCTATTTTTGAAAGACGTCTTTCTTTAGTAACATGTGGAATAACTTCGCGTAGAGACTAGCAAAAGAAACACAATTATATAATATTAGAGGTGTTTTTCAAGTTATTTATAACCTTGATGACAGTAATGAAAATCTGCATTTACCTGAAATGCATCGTTCAAACTATGCATTCTCATTCTTTCTCTTTCGTTACTTTCCAATCGTCTTAGTGTCCTCTCTTTAGATGTAGATACTCTAGAGGACTTTGTCAATTTCAATTTGTCAGTTTTTCTAGCTGGCTGTCGTATGGTACCACTTTGTTGTATCCTTTGCCCAGTCCACTTCGCTTCCCAATTGCTTTCACTCGATAGTTTTGATCTCATTATATACAGTAACTGCGTTACCAAAAATGCGCAGAGTTAATTTGCGCCTATTTGTGTTGTCGAAATTATGTTTTGCTAATAAGAATTTGAGCAATGTTTTCAATATACTTACTTATGCATTCAACAGGATACTCTTGATTTTAATTGGTAATATTGAAAGATCTTATAACTAAAATAATCCTTTCACGAACAAACGAATATTAAATGTATACTTGAATAGAATATAAATACATTTAGAATAAGAATGATTGTTTCAATCAAATTGCCATATCAAAATAGTTTTCTATTGTGTACTTTGGAGTTTATTAAATTAAATAAATAATTTTGCAGGATACATTGTTATAATTAAAATTACATATTGTTCTTGGAAACGTGAATGACTCGTGGCATGAAAAATTATTAAAATCCGTTAAATTTTAAAGTGATAAACTAAGGGATGATATTACAGGCTGCTTAGTACAAATTTTTAACCCAAACATACCTTATGTTTTGTCAAGCGATTTACAAGATTTGAATCGCCGTCTAAGTACCGCGTGTACTTGTTGAGCCACGCTGGAAGACTGACGTCGCGACGTCGGGGTGCGGTCGGCGTCACCTTCCACCCCCAATATCGCACCACCTACGGCGTGGCAAAATCTTAACGGTTCTTCGTCGTTAAATGTCAAAGATTCTTTCCAACTATATTATATTATTATTTATTGACTGATGAAACAAATATTTTCAATAACTAAAGTTTCTTTCAGATAAATTTAATTGAATGTCTTTCCATTAAATATAAGAGAAGTTGAATACAAGTAAATGATGTTAAAGTTAATAAAGAGACATATTTTTATTACGTTCAAGTACCAAAACGGTTTTGTACTATTCTTGGTATGCATTTTCTTAAAACTAATTTTTGCCTTCTGACGATAAGTCCTTAATTATTTTCTAAGCGATCAAAAAGGTCATAGATTCTAGATTTGAGAAGGCATTTTTTTATCTTTATTCAAGTTCAATTAAGTTCACACCCCGTATATCGAAGATGCACGGAATCTCTGTATGAATGTAGAAGATATACACATATTACGTACATGTGAGCGGCTACAGGTGGGCGTATGACGTAATTCGCCCACGCGGAATATTCTATTTGTCTATTACCGCTTCACCATTAACTGCGCTAGTCAAGAAAATACATGTTTTTAAGGAAAAGGTGCGCGCGTTACCTGAAGAATAGTTTCAATTTGTTTTTTTATCTATCATTTATACACTGCAAAATACAATACATCGTCCGAGTAAAAGAAAGGAAAAGAAAAACAAATTACATAATGATACTTATCTAATGTTTATGATAAGGGTCCTTTCATTTTAATTATAAATATTATATTAAATATATACTATTACAATTACGTAACAAATATATGCGATCCGCAGGACTCTTAAATGCAAGATTTTGGCAAATATTTTTATACATAAAGGTGCTTACAGCTGGATCATAAATATTTAATAAGAGTAGGAGTCGGACTAGAAGTAAAAGTTGAAAGAGACGACGTTTCATAAATTTAGAAATATTATATTTCTTATTTTTCATTTTTATTACATTTACCACAACATGTGTTAGCACGTTTTTCTAATTCGGATTCCTTGTGATTCGGAGTCCACGGCCCCAAACTGGCTGTGGAGTAAAAATCCATAGGGTATGTTAGACTTTTGTCATAATCAGCCATGCGTAGTGCGATTGCACCTTCGTATGGCGTAAGAAAAGGCTTATGGAAACTAGTACCCCAATCAATGCTGAGACGTGGACATGCGACCTTAAACGTATGATCAACCTTTTTAAGTATCACATATTGTAACATAATTCGAGAAAATGTTTTAGTAAATTACAATAAATTTGTTGAAATTATATTTTAGTTATGTACCTGGATAAAACTGTCTATGCCTTTGAATAACTTAATTTTATCAGGGAATATTTCTGAAAGCAAAATAATGACGCTTTCTTTCCCTAAAGTTTTCAACTTATTTTGCAAAAGATCCAAAACTTTTGGATGTCCTTGGCGACCTAAAGTTCCAAGTATCAGCCCAAATATCGTAGCTTTCTTCGCTAAATTTACCGCTAAGAGTCTCGTTTCACGCATTTCTTTATGGTCATAGAATTCCTCTGTCATCTTTTTTTCGTAAGGGTCATATTTAAACGCTCGTAATTTTGGATTTGCGATCATAGCAGCTTCAAGATGAAATCTACCATCTCCTATATAAATAAGAGCATCTGTGCAATGCGCTTGTGGTGCTGTGCAACCTAAAATCTTAGATAATAGTACATATTAATTTTTATCATAACAGTATAAACTAGTGAGAATAGGAGATAGAAGAAAAATCACTTCGCCTGGACTTAATGGTTTACTCTGTGGTATCGAAACTTCGTATCCGTTCTTTTTTAATTCTATTGCAACAGCTTGTAACGTGCCAACAAATTGTATTGTACTAACAAGCGATATCTTTGAAGTTACTGATAAAGTAGCTTTAATGCTTTCTATACAGTGTACAATGTCGATATTTATATTAACAAAAACATATAGAACTTTAATGCCACCAGTTTGATCAATGGGTATAAGACAAGAATGTCCATAGTGAATCATAAAGTCTGCATCTAATGCCCGAGCTGTATAATCATCTATGCAGCATGCACCTAACATAGATAGAAGAACAATTGAATTAATGTTAAGTGGCATTTTATAAAGTTATCAGTGTTGAAAGAATTTCTTACCGTAGGTAACATCTCCCATAATAATGGCTTCTGCCTCCGTGAAGTTTTCAATAATATCAGCTATAGTTGTCGCATAGATTAATAATCCTTCAGGCATTTGCAGAGTCACTCGTTTGGCTTTAGTTTCCCTGATTCTCCATATTGTTTTGTGTATTTCAAAATTATAATTATTAGGTAATGCTGCGATGGCCGCATTTAATAAAGGGTCATTCAAAAGTTCTTGCGGTATCTTATTAACTTTGATCGGGGCTTTAAATACTTTACGAAGTGGTTTTGCCTTAATTACAAGAGCGGACTCACATTCAGCACTCATAATTACAGTCTGTCTTTATTAAAAAATTGTGTTACTATCACACCCTAAATAACCTATGGAAAAATTATTTAAACGTAGAGTTTGTTGTAAACATTAGCAACGGGAATTGGTACATCTCAAAGATTACTCTAACAAGCACATAATCATAGTTGGGTGAAAATTTTCGAAGGTGGATTTTATTATTACATCGTTGTCATCATCGCCATTGACAAGTCATCGCTTACACGTGGCTGCAGATATTGGTTATAATTTCCAATCCAATCATCGCCAGATAATTAAATATAATAATACCGATCCTTGTAGCATCTACAAGTAACTAGTAATATATGTACTTATAAGGTTCTATCGTATTAGCTATTAAAAAGCAACACCCATATGAAAAAGGAATTTATCACAAGTTTCTTACGATATAAACTTTAAAAAATTAATCATATGCCGCCATCGCGCTACTTTTCTCTGTCGAGAAGAGGGTATGTATTTACATGCCAAGGATTATAAACTACACGTCATGAGCACGAGCAGGGGGCGAATTCAATGCTTTAGGATAGGACGGACACAAGCAGGAGATGGACTTTGATGGACATTCAATGTTTTGGGACAGCGGGTTCAAGCGGGTTGACACTTCTTAGTTCTTACGTAGGGATGTTCGATTCCGATTCGATTCTCAAAAGAATCGATTCTTTGGTACAAAAGATCAATTTTTTTAATCGATTCTCCGTCTTCCGATTCTTTGGAGAATCGATTCTGCACCCTGAGAATCGAGATTCGATTCTTTAGCATAAAGCTGATCACAGACACTTTTGCATAGCATAGCATAGCATAGCATAGCATAAGTGATTTCGACCAATCACGTAGCTCTATTCGCGTATATATAGAACAACGCATAGCAGCCACCGCTACGTGATTGGTCGAAATCACTTATGCTATGCTATGCAAAAGTGTCTGTGATCAGCTTAAGGCTGCGTCAATAGGGAGATGCTTGGCGTAGTTAAAAGTGTGGCGCTGCAGTCAATGGAGACCTGTCAAACGATATTCTCTTCTTCTTCTTCTGTCTTTTCGGTCTTCTTCTATTTTCGGTCTTAGGCCATGAAATTATAATTTATTCTCAAAATGCGATGAAACAACACACTCAATAAAACGTTTCAGGTCTCCATTTCTAGTAGCGTCACCAAGCGGGAGCAAAATCCTGGTATGTCCCCATAGGAATGTTCGGTTGTCTATAAAGTTTCAATTCCCTGAAAATCGACTAGGGTCGCAAAAAAAACCGGTGCTTTTTATGGTAAAGAATCGATTCTCGATTCTCAGGGTTTAGAATCGATTCAAAAATCGATCTTTTGCCCTAAAGAATCGATTCCTTTGAGAATCGAATAGGAATCGAGCATCCCTAGCCCAAACCCTGGGCGTGATTGGAATATGTCTGTGATGTCTCGTCGTGCGTTGTTCGTATTGGACTCAGTAATAAATAATTAGTGGGATATGTATTAAATATCTTGGTTCGTTTCATTTTACTTCGCGCAAAATAAAATTGCCAAAAGACATAAGGAAACTTAAAGTTTTAGAGTGATGTTATAAGTTCACTTTTTCTGTTTTTTTTTTTTTTTTTTTTGTTTTTTGACAGCAATTCTTCAAATGTAATGAACACACAAAAGCCACGAACGGAATGATAAGCAGCGTTGTTAACGTGACATTAAATCTGTCAATTCACCAAGTACGTGATCCGAGTTTATTCGATTGTAGTAATCGAATTCGGTTGGTTTTCAATCTATTTCCAAGATCTTTGTAAATCATAAAAATGCATTTAATCACATCATTACATTTCTGCTATGGGTGACAATTCAACAAATGACTCAAGAAATTATAGCAATCACATTTTTAGAATATAGTGTATATTAATATTTTCATGGGAAGAATTTAGTATTCCAAAGTGAAATTTGGAAAGCAATCGTAGTTAGCGGAATGCTTCGTCTATCGGCTTTGCACAGAAGAAGTGTGATGCCTGCATTTCATTCATTTTAACTACATATTTCATAGCTACTATATCCAGCGAGTTTTGTACTTCCAAAGATGATGTTGGAAGTAGGTTTACGAGTTGTGCGCGGTCAAGATTGGAAATGGGATGATCAGGATGGTGGAGAAGGTCATGCTGGTACAGTAGTTGAAATCGGTAAACCGCCGTCTGGAACTTCAGCTTCTAGTCCTAATCCTGCTGATAGAACTCCTGACAAGACTGCCATTGTTCAATGGGATCATGGTTCAAGAAGTAATTACAGAATTGGATATCAAGGAGCTTATGATTTGCTTGTCTTCGATAATGCAGCTATTGGCGTAAAACATTGTAACATTATTTGCGACGGATGTAAGAAGCGTGGTATAATTGGTATGAGATGGAAATGTATGGAATGTTCTGATTATGATCTATGCACGCAATGCTATATGGCAGATATACACGATTTGTCTCATACTTTTCAAAGATTTCAAACTCCTACTTCTATTGGGTTAGTAGAGTGTCGATGGAAGGTGTAATTTCTATTTTTATTTTGGTTCTTTTGCACCACTATAGATTTATGTTATTAGGGTACAATTGAGCACAAGAGAAGGTTGTACAAAAATACCATTGAAAGGTATTTTTATCGGAGCAAAGGTAGTTCGCGGACCTGATTGGGAATGGGGAGATCAAGATGGAGGTTCAGGTATTTATCTTTTTAATTGTTAAGTTAAATTTAATTCTGTAATTGGAACATATATGACATATTTATTTTGCATAATGTTTATTTGTTAGGAAAAACTGGAAGAGTTATGGATATTCGTGGTTGGGATAATGAAAGTAGTCGTTCGGTAGCAACTGTTACATGGTCTACAGGCAGTACAAACGTTTATAGACTCGGTTATAAAGGTTGTGTAGATTTATGTTACATAGAAGAAGCTACTGCTGGCACTTATTACAAAGAGCACCTTCCACTTCTTGGACAAACCATGATCCTCATATACCCAGAGAACAGAAATGATCCAATATCAAATAGAAGCAGTGCTCCCAACGTTGTTTCTAGTCTTCGTCATTCGACTTTTAATATCGGAGATAAAGTAAAAGTTTTAATTCCAGTTGAATCTCTTAAAGAAATGCAAGATGGTCATGGTGGATGGAATCCACGTATGGCTGAATATATAGGGAAGGTATTGCATAATAGTTAGGATAATTAATTGTTAAATGCATATATTACGTTATTATTGCGTTACGTAGGTTGGGACTGTTCATCGAGTAACGGATAAGGGAGATATTCGTGTACAATACGAAGGATGTAATAACAGGTGGACTTTCCATCCGAAAGCTTTAACAAAAGTTACTAGCAAAGATATATTTTCTCTAGGAGACATAGTTAGAGTGAAAAATGATTTAACTATGGTAAAGCATTATCAGCGAGGGCACGGAGAGTGGATGGACGTAATGAAAACAGTACGTATTTTTTGAAATTCAGTTGTGATGGCTTACACAGTTTTTCCTACTTAATAAATTTATAGGCTCTTGGCAAAACTGGAAAAATCATAAAAATATATTCGGATGGAGATTTGCGTGTAGCATTGGACAGTCATACCTGGACGTTTAATCCTTTAAGCGTATCATTAGTGCCACCTGGATTGCACAGCGTGCCTGTTATAAATGAAGAGACAGATAGGAACAGAGATCGATCAGGTATAATTCAATATAATGACAGTGAACTATGAAACTATGAATATATATAACATTATTTGTATATTATTACATAGTCGATGGAGCGGATAATGAGGTGGAAAAGTTGTTACGAGATGCTGCAAGAGGCGAAGCAGGTGTTCACGCAGTAAGAGAATTTTTAAAGAGGTATCCTGGTAAAGTAGATGCTCGTGCTGGTGGTCCTGGCGGTGAGAAAAAAACCTGCTTACAAGTTGCCGCTCATCAAGGGCAGCGTGATCTTTGCGTACTTCTTCTCGATGCTGGAGCTTCTTTGCGAGCAGTCGACGAAGATGGAGACACGCCGTTGCATTATGCTGCATTTGGGTATGTTCAAAAAGAATATCGGAAATGTAAAATAATTACGCATTGGAGTCATTTTTAAAAAAAGGAATTATTCATTATTCTTACGTAAATCGCTAATATAGAATTATTCATGTAATGATAACGATTATGTACTATATCATTCGCTTTGACAGTAACCAACCCGAAATAATGGAATTGCTTTTATCACGAGGCGCAGCCATCAATGCAGTGAATAATGGTAAATGTAGCGCGCTACACGTTGCTGTCAATAAACAGCATGTACAGTGCGTAAAAATATTACTCCGCTATAATTGTGATGTGAATCTGCAAGATTCGTACGGGGACACAGCGTTACACGATGCTATTGGGAAAGACGCGCTCGATATTATCGATGCTCTCTGTGCTTGCGAAAGGATAAATTTTAATCTTCGCAATAAGCGTGGTTTTAACGTTTTGCATCATGCTGCCTTAAAGGGTAATGCGCAGTAAGTATGCCAACAATGTGTTAAAAAAGAAAAAAAAAGTATCTTATATGTATATGGCATTGATAGCGAATCTCGAAATAATATGTGAAATTTCATACATGCCATTATTTTGATTATTGGTCCATATAAATTACGGATGGAAGCGTAAAAATTTATTTACTTCTGCAGTGCTACTGAGAGACTCGTAACACGGGCACGCCATTTAGTGGACGTGAAGAAGGAAGATGGTTTCGCAGCATTACACCTCGCTGCTTTGAACGGTCATAAAGATGTGGCCGCTACACTTCTCTCTCCAAACGGTGGTTGTGCAAAAGTAGATTTACGTAATAATAGACGACAAACAGCCTTACATTTGGCTACTTCGCAAGCACATTGGTCTCTGGTAGAATTACTTATTGATTGTAATGCAGACATTACTAGAATGGATGAAGACGGAGATACAGCACTGCATATTGCTATAGCCAAAAGTCCGAATCAACTGTCGACTATACCGACGGCAGAAAGTGGCCGAGATTCGCCTCTTATTCATGGGGTATATATATATATATATATACACATATATACACCGCACGCGCGCTCACACACACACACACACACACACACAGGGTGTCCCATTCCGAGTTACCCACCGGGAAACTGCAGGTAGAATGGACGAACCTAAGCAGAAATGTCGAAAATTGTTTAAACAAATTCGGCCTAGTTAACGAGTTATTAACGAACAAAAACCGACCAATCACGGAGAGCAGAAACTATCCGCGAAGAAAGTTGGCCTACCCGAACTCGCTAATAGGTTAAAGCCGAAACGGTAGAAGGAGGAATCGACAATAAACAACGTAATGCGTCGCTGCTCGTCTATATTTTTCGTGAGATTCTCCTCCTACCGCTCCGTCTCTTGCCTAGCTGCGAGCTCAAGCAAACCGCCTTCCTTCGCTGATCGCCGTAATTGGCCGATCTATGTTAGTTAATAACTCGTTAACTAGGCTGAATATGTTTAAACAATTTTCGATACTTCTGCTTAGATTTGTCCACCCTATCTGCACTTTCCCGGTGGATAACTCGGACTAAGACACCCTGTATATACATTCATAAACCCCCCCCCCCGCCGCCTTTCCACCTTCCTTTTTTTTTTTATACATGGAGGACACTTTCGAGATACCTCAGCACAACGGTAAGCTGTTCCCCATTGAAGTCCCGAGGTAGTGTGGTATTTTTACCCACTAAAACCTCCATGTATATCCGCCGATATCGTGACAGGCGGACCACCTTCTGGACCCCACCTCTTGGCATTGTTGTTAGGCATACTTCGCGTGAGTCTCCCACGGTAATTTGCAGCCCATCCAAAATTCTCATCTCCCCGGGATCTCATTTTCTGGTACTGTCCATGGTCCCAACGTCATAGGGGGAGAGAGAGCGGGGGGCATACAGTAAATGTATATTCTATTGTGAAAAGTTGATTTAGACCTGCCCATAAGTAATAAATACATAACAAATTGATTTGTGCAGATTTGGCAGACTTTAACGAGACAAGGAGCAAAGTCAGAGTTAGCATTGGCTTGCTTCTTGGTAAGCATAGATAAAAGCCGCACGCTTCTGGAACACGCAAGGAATTCTAAATATAAAACTCCTTTGGATCTTCTCAGTGACGATCCGCAGGCCACGGTACTCGCAAATCTTTTAAAATCTTACGAATATCAAAGTAACAACACACAACTCGAGTAAGTGTTATAATTGATATTGATTAATTATTTTATAATGTCACAGATCTATGCAAAAATCCTGTCGAGAAGCGCCAATCGACGCGGTCGCGCTTCTTTCGTCTCGTGTTGAACAATGCCAAGCAGCACGATTGCGTTTCTCTAATTTCATATCGTAAACTACCATTCATCTCATTGAAGTAATTGTTATTGCGACATTTCGATGAGAATAAAAACAAATTATTCTCTTCAATAATTTTGAAATAACGTTTAAAAACGTCCATTGAATCTGACTCTACGGACAGATAAGCTGTTACCTACGCCCGCAGTCATATATTGTCCGACAGGTGCGAAAGCAGCGTGAGGAAAAATCCATAAGAAATCTACGGACTTTTACCGACAATATATGACTACGACTGTACTTCTAGGTACTGAACAGACGAAGCGCGACCGCGCTACGTGGCACTAAACCGGTTAATAGACAAGTACACGCACTCTGATTTTTTAGTATTTCAATATTTCACACTGCTTTTCGATTTTTGTTACTAAACAATGTTATTATAGGGTAGGAAATAGTTCATCGTCCGGTTGCGCGGGAATCGCGATGCATCATGGAAGTACTACATCGGAATCGGAATTATTACGCGAAAATGCAAAAATGAACTCTGGTGATTCTATAGAGTGCTGTCTTTGTTCACAGTTTTTAATGAACTCTAAAGAGGAATCTAGATTCGATCCTAGCAGCAGCGTTTCTTTCGTCAGTTGTACACGTTGTAGACATAAAACGAACAAGTCGCAAGTAATTCAAGGTAACGCCTAAAACGATCATTGACGAAATAAAAAATTTAGAATGCAAATATGAAAGAATAAATGTACTTTGTTGAGAACAGATGATCAAACTGCGATGGCGGATATAGCTGTACTAAAAACAGATAAGAAAATAACAGACACTTCCTTAGAATATAAAATAAAAGAAGGTAAACGAGACGAAGAACAAGAAAAGGAAAAACATCTAGAACGATTACGTTACTTGGAAACGAGAGTAGCTGATCTTGAAGAAGCAAATATGTGCAGTATTTGTATGGAACGACGTCGCAACGTTGCATTTCTATGTGGACACGGTGCTTGTGAACATTGCGCAGCACCATTGAAGACGTGTCACATGTGTCGTAAAACTATTACTAAAAAAATTAATTTATACTAGACAATCACTAACGAATTAATTATAGAACAATAACGACTGAAACCACGTCCCTTTCCAAAAGTATATGCGTTATAAACGATAAAAATGATAAATTAAACTTTATATTTCTATACAATCTATGATGGTGTTAGCTTGATTCGTTCAGTTGCTATTCATTGTCTATGTTACGTTGGTAGTTTACATACTAAAATCGAAGGACATAACTTCTATCTGTGAATGTACTAATAATATAATGTATATCATTGCACATGAATGTGCCATAAATAGAAACGCGCAATGATTCGACATAGATCTTATACTTACCTAGACATAAAATAGTTATATTTCACTTCTCGTTATAGACAAATCGTGTCGCGCTCTACGAAATGAATGATTTGTATTATGCTGCAATTCGCACTACCTGTTTTAACCCGTCCATTCTTTATTAGATCGAAGTAAATACGAATTCTCTCTCTCTCTCTCTCTCTCTCTCTCTCTCTCTCTCTCTCTCTCTCTCTCTCTCTCTCTCTCTCTCTCTCTCATATGTATACATATATGTCGCAATGCGGAACAATTTCATTGAAGAAGAAATTTCTATTTCACTTCCTTACCATTCTCCGACATATGTACAGGGTGTCCCATTCCGAATTACCAACCGGGTAAAATGTAGGTAAAGTGGACGAATCTAAGCAGAAATATCGAAAAATGTTTCAACAAATTCCGCATAGTTAACGGAATAGAGATATTAATATAGAGATATTAACGAACAAAGATCGTTCAATCAAAGAGATCAGAAGTCGAGCAGCGGTACGTAATGTTTATTGTGAATTGCTCTTCCTACCGCTTCGTCCTTCGCCCACTACTGAGGTTGAAGGGGATGTTTTAATCTGATGATAGCTTTCTGCCCTCCGTGATTGACCGATCTTTGTTAGCTAATAACTCGTTACCTGGGCCAAATTAGTTTAAACAATTTTCGATTTTTTCCGCTAAGATTCGTCCACTCTACGTGCAGTTTCCCGATGGGTAACTCGGAATGAGACACCCTGTATATATATATATATATATACAGGATGTCCCAAAAGTCCCGGAACGGTCAAATAACACAAAAATGAAATATTTCTGAAAAAAAATTTGTAGACAAAAGTTGTAAGGTTTAAAAAGTTCAACTGACTGGTCACATTAATTTGACTTTGAGTGGACCCGTCAAGGTCAGCATGATTTTTTCAAATGGTACACCCAATTTTTTTAATTCAATGTTAGAGCTGACAGTGATACTTTTTAAAAAATGTGGTTGATGATCATTGTTTTGCAAATTTTCTGAGGTATGAGCTTTCAAAAATGTAGTACCGCCAGCATTAGCATTATCCAGAATGTCCCACGTGGAGGTGGCATTTTCGCACTCGCAAGCTTGAGTGAGCAGAAACTCCATCAGGTTGGTACTGAATTATTTACAGAAATATTTCGTTTTTGAGGTATTTAACCGTTCCGGGACTTTTGGGACACCCTGCATATAGTTCGTGTATGTGTGTGTATTTATGTATGTATTTTACAATTACAAGAATATACGTACACATATCAACCTAATGGAAATATATAATATATTTCATGTATGCCAATCATTCAGTTTAAAGTTTTCTATATAGAAAATGTTCAAGTTTCTTCGTACCACTGTTAAAAACAGCAACGTGATAACCCAAACCAATGTCAGATTTTATAAGAGAAATATGTAGATAGAAAATCGAGTTCCTACTTCTGGGACTGAAAGTTATAACTGAAAATCAGTTTAATTTGAGATATATTTGTTAATAAAAAAAATGTATGTAGTAAAATGGTACGCGATCTTCCCTCATTATTAGAGAGATAAGCTTCATTTGGCACTAATGATAAATGGTTTTAGGAGTTTAATTTATACTAATAGGGTAATTAATAAACCATACAATAAATCTTGATATTACGATATAATAAATGTAATTCGAGTTCACGTTATTTTAGTGAACGGTATAAAATGAGTTTATTATTTTTAAAAGTGATCGGAAGATGACCGACGTCTATAATTAAAAGTAAGACCGAGTTGTATCAAGAGAATACCATTGATTATCCTTTTATAAATAATATAAATTTGCATAATCAAATATACACTGTATATACCATAGACAGCAATTGGATAAGTAGTCGTAGTATAATATCTTAGCTTTAACATGTTTTTACAATTGTATGGAATTTACAGTACATTATCAATAAATATAAAAAGTAAAACAATATAAACATTCGAGTGTATAATTATTAAAAGCATAGAATACTCTGAAATACAAAGGAAAATCAAGTTCTTTTATTGCTATACTTTTCGGGATTATACCCTTTTTTTCCTAGGAATTGCTCATAAAAATTCAAATAAATGATATCGCGTACAAAATATGCATATAGAGTTAAACATTCTCTTAGCTTATCAAGTAATGTTGTTTATTTTGGTACTTGATAAAATTTAATAATCGTATGTTACAATATTGAACCAGTTTGTAAAACTGTAATAGCTGTAATGATAATATAATAGTAATAATTATAATAACTTTCTCTAAGTAATCTAACACAATGTACTATCATAGATGATATACTATATAGTACCTAACAAACATAAACAAATTAAACAAAATATAGAATTAGGACCATGCATTAGGATCATCTTACTTAGTTTGCAACTTTAGGGCCACATATTCTTTTGTTCTTACGTAGAATAATACAAGCGGAATGATCCTTACATAAGGTAACAACGTGCGACTCGATGTTACAGATTGGCCCGATCTAACAACGATGAAGATAGTTTAATGTTATTTTGAACTTTATTGGACTGATTTGCTTCCGATTATAGGAAATAGTAATATTTATGTTCCTCTGTAAATATCGAAATAATTTATGTGCAAAAGATAAAATATGATACACAATATTTCATGTAGGATTAATTTGTATATTACATCCATGGCATTCCTAATGGAATAGAATAAAATAGAATAGAATGAAACAGAATTTATTCGCGAGAATAAAAAAGTGATTTGGAAATGCTACTTACTCTGCATACAAATTATTGTGATAGAGATCAACCAATTGGTAATATTAAAATACAGATTAGTTTGAATTCTGTTCTGTAAACATAAATATTAATCGTTCATACTAATGGCACGAAATAAAAAACTTTTTTTTTTAATTTCGTAAGATTCTTACTTCGAACAGAATATCGATAATATTGCTTTTAGGAGAATTTGACATGTAAACGGACTTGTGTAGAGTCAACAGCCTCGTTCCCCCCACCCTCTAACCAAAAATCCACACTATACGAAGCTCCCGTATGTGCCAGTAGTAAAAGTACAATTAGTACGGAGGGTAATGCTGACAGCTATAATCGAAACGACATAAATATTTCTTTTCTCCAAAGAGTAAAGCCTATCAACGAAGCGTTCTAACAAAAATACCTTTTCTTACGCTGAATAAAACCCTATAACATTCCATTAAATCGATCGGTCTCGTGCGGTTACATCGTCGAGTGTAGTGTCATACTAACTTATCCGCAGAATACAATTATTGTCAGCAACAGTCGAGCTCATCAAAGCAAATACGACGGAAAGTGCATTAAATCGATTTCATGTTATATCGATTTTACTGAATGAAGAAAAATACTGTACAATATTATATTTTCTTATTTACCAATCGTGTTGTGTAATAATGTCGATGATGTTATCGTTATTTGAATACGTAGGCGTTCTCGAATAACGACTTTAATCGTTATAAAACTTGCTGTACGCTAAATTAACAATAGAGGTTTTAATATATTCACAGCAATCAATCAGCGTGATAGCTAAAAAAATCCCATTTCACTCATATTTATAACGAAAAGTTAATATTATGCAAATAGTTTGAGTAATAGTAATAATAGTAGTACTGGTACTAGTAATGAAGATGAAGTTGAAGAAGATGATGATGATAATGATAATCCTAGTCGCCGTAGTACTAATAGTAGTAATTGTAGTGGTGGTAATAGTAGTATTAGTAGTAGTGGTGGTGATAGTAGTAGCAGTAGCAGTAGGAGTAATAGGAGTAGGAGTAATAGGAGTAGTAGGAGTAGGAGGAGGAGTAGTAGTAGTAGTAGTAGTAGTAGTAGTAGTAGTAGTAGTAGTAGTAGTAGTAGTAGTAGTAGTAGTAGTAGTAGTATTAGTAGTAGTAGTAGTAGTAGTAGTAGTAGCAGTAGTAGTAGCAGTAATAGTAGTAGTAAATTTAAGCGACAACTGGTTCCGGACTGCACGGTTGAAGTTCTGGTTCATTTTGCGATTCGGTTGTGTTCGAGTTACTCGAAGAGGATGCCGTCGCAGAGCTCGCATCGTGGTTTGAAATAGGGTCGGGTGTCATTGCTGCCCATTGTGTAGAATGCGGTGCAGCACGCGCTTCCCGTCTCGCTTTTCTTTTATTACGCCGTTGTTCCATAACCAAGCGCAAACGTTGCATTTTCCCTTTTGTCGCCTCATTTTCCTTCGACAATTCTTCTGTATGGATGAAATATAAATATGTAAATGATCATCATATGACTATGGCGATGAAGAAATATTTGAATATGTATAAAAATAATTTTGATTACTTACCCAAGGAATATGGCGGAATGGTGGAGTCGTGGCAGCCAACACCTATATTAGTTCCATTTCCCGAACTTGCTACCCCGTTAGATGACCCAGACAGGCACTGTTGGCGATTATTAGAGTGTCTATGCTGATGCCTATAGTGCCCCGTTGTAGCGGCAGGTGTAGCGCATAACAAGTCATTTAAGATATGAATAATAGTACTAATGTCCCGTTTGGGACGACCGTGTCGATCCTGTAGTGCTGGATTAATGGTCCCGCTGAAGGTACCAGAATATACACCTTTCCCGTGATGATGCATACTCTCTATCATTGCTCCTTGCCTATGTCTTGCATTTTCCTAAATACGGAAAGTTACAAAAATAATTAGTCGGCGTTGAATAAAGTTAAATCAGAATTGGCAGTGAAAGTGGATAATAATTTTGCTAAAGTCTAATGTGAAGTCTATGGCATGCTCTTTCCATAATGATTCAATCGAAAGATCAAAGAGGAAAAAAGGAGGGCGCGTAGACTGCGTATCTGCCAGATCGTTCGTAAATTTGAGCTTATTACGATTGGGAAACTCTTAATTCAAATATACCATAAATAGAAATATTATAACGGTACACAGGGAGAACTGGCATCGGTACTAATGTATACCTCTGCGAGGTCGACCCGCGAGGTGAATACCTCAGAGGAGAGTTGCTTTAGCTTCTGCGTCAGATTGCGGGAGGCCTCCGCAAGAGCGCGCGTGTCTAGGGCGAGTTTCGTGCCTTTGTCCATCAACGACGAAGATGACGAGGACGACGACGGCGGCGACGGTGGCGACGGCGACGACGACGACGGCGATGATGACGAAGAAGACGACGGCGATGGTGACGACGACGACGAGGATGACGAGGACGACGACGACGACGACGACGACGACGACGACGAGGAGGAGGAGGAGGAGGAGGATGATGATGATGATGATGATGATGATGAAGAGGAAGTGCAGGAAGATGAAACGGGAGAGCTCTGCGATGTATTATTACCATCCACTCCTCTTCTTCTTGACGAGTCTATCGACGACTGATGCATGTGATGAGCGGTGCAAAGCTTCTTGCTCGCTGGCGTCGTTGCATCGTATGTGGAGGTTGACTCGGAGCAAATGTAATTGATGGAGGTAGATTGTTGCGAATGATCGACTGAAGTTGCGGCAGCAGCTGCCGCGGCGGTGGTGCTGGTATTGGTTGAGCAAGCGATAGAGGAAGAGGAGGATGACTGAGAGGAAACAGTAGATGTGCAGGAGGAGGTACAAGTCGGCTTATACCTCGAATGGTGACGGTGATGGTGGTGATGGTGGTGATGATGGTGACTGTGATAACGATGATGATGGTAGAGGAATCGAGACTGGCACATACTCGAACAGTTGGTAGCCGAAAACGCAGTAGTAGCGCGACTGGAACAGACTGAACTTGTTGTTTTGGTCGCTGTCGATAAACTGGTGCTGCAGCTCGCCGCAGCGTGTAAAGCCGATGCCAAACGGCTTACGGGGGAGGACGTACGAGCTGCTGCGCTTCCTCGCTGAAGCTTCGTCGAAGTACTCGCCGTAGAACGCGCTGCCAATACCGTCGATCGTCTACTTTGAAGGGTGGGTGAAACGTGATTCGCCGTCGAAAGGTTCGTCGACCCGCTTCCACCGCTGTTGTTTCCACCGCCGACTGTCAGGCCTGTAGCGCTACCGTTTGTTTGATTATTACCCGGTAAAGGCATTCTCACCGACGATAGCTGCAGCTGAATCAGCATCATATGATCGCCCAGCCGCATCGTCAGATTTAGAGGTGCCTTTCCGGATAAAAAATCGTTAACCTGCGAATCGTTCAAGCTTTCCAAAGCTTGCATCACGCTTTGCTCTGGTCGCTGCGCCTGAAAATTATTCAAAGTCAATAAGCTTAGACTTGTATACTCTTTTTTCTAAAGTTGTATGCAAAGATTCGATTTAGAAAAAAAAAAAAAAAAAAAAAAAAAAAACGGAACGTAGGGAATAGAGGGAAGTATCCAAAGGCTGGATGATCAAACGTATCGATAAAATATCGACACATTGACAGTGATGACGGCGATAGTAGGTACTGGTGGTGGTGAAGATGGAAACGAGAAGACCTGCAGAAGGAAGGAAACCTCGTCACGCATCGAAGCTCAGACCGTCGATAGCTGCTCGGGTAGTCATCCCTCGGTACACCTAGCGGACTTCCTTTCGTTGACGACTATCGCGTATTCGGTAATTCAATTTACACATTCGTTTTGAGAAACCAAATGTCAAGTCGATCCGCTTTGCGAATCATTCTCTTGAATTTTTCTGCAACTAATTTCGGTTTTCGCGGAGGTTCTTCCTATTTTCTTTAATTACATTAACTATACCGTACCAATTTTCTTATTTTTGCATGGTAGAGATTTACACAGAAGGTAGATTCAATAGATATCAACGGCGCCGTTGTTGCTATCTTCGTAGCTTCGAGCGTGAACTAAGCTGGGATGTAAAGGACATACGTCAGATGTATATAAAGGCAGAAGGGAGTAAACGTCCGAGCTTTGCAATTAGATATTTTTCGGTAGTTAGCGGGACATCGAAAACGCGTTCTTTTTTTTTGTTCATCTATTCGCTTTAAAGGGCACGATTGATAATTTTAACAGGAGATACATTCACATAAATGACAAACAGTTCGTATAAAAGTTCCACATTATCGGTTTTATCCAGGGTTACAATGTTTGCTTTATTTCTAGCGTTATCCATTAAAAAAAGAAGAGCGTTATTAATTCTAGCTGAGAAATCGAAGCAAGAAAACTTACCAATAAACCCGTCTCCACACTTGGTAACAACGTGAGTCTACTTCCATCTTGCAAGCGATTTTCCTCGAGAGTTCCGTCGCGTAGCTGTCTATAACAAAAATTTTTAAGAATAATTATCCTTGAAAAATAGATACATATTTTTATAATTTTGTTTGAAAAAGTATCCACAAACTATAGCAACAATTATATACGTCTAGTGACTACTAAACAAAAATGATTTCCTAAAATTGTTAAACGTTTGTATAAGATGAACGAGGCGATAGTAGTAAATGCGTAAATTAAAGACAGAAAAATGATAACCTGAAATTAAATAATAAAAACCAATATCGTTTATCGGATAAAGTTAACCCTCCTATAACGCGGTGTTCTTATAATGCGATTTCCATATAATACGGTTTCCATATAACGTGGAGCTAAAATTGCGATAGCCCTCCTCTAACGCGTTACTCTTAAAACGCGTTTTTCGTACAAAAACATTCCAACGACTTAAATGGCTTTAAAAGTTTATCTATGGCATTACTTTTTCGATGTATTAAATTATTGCAGTGGAAACCAATAGGGGAATTCTCTTTTTGAAACGTTTTTAAATCTAACGATTATTCATATTTATATATTTTTCTATTAAGTCTCCGTTGTACTCGTCACTTATAACGTTTTATTTTGTGTGTGTGCGCCGGGAAATCGGAAACTTATACAAGCAAGGAAACAAACTAAATTTCTTATTTTTACCAGAAATATCTCAAGTGGGGTATTCGAGCCTTTCTGGAGGAAGAACATGTACGACGGTATGAAATTAGTAATAATAGAAGTAATATAGAAATTTCCATATAACTTAATTATCGCCAACTTTGCTGCGGTCGTACCTAATACGAAAAAGCGAAGTTCAATCGTAGCTCAATTTTTACGAGCTCTTATAACAACTACGCTGACCAATTATATTTTGTAATACAAAACACGATTGACTAGACTAATTGGAAAATTTCTCAGGAATTATGAATTTCAAACTCTACTTGATATAACATTTTTTTATGCGGAATTTGATAGTTTATCCGAATTCGAGATAAACGAATTCTATTAGGTACTTTAGGGTGTACTTCCGAAAAGCGTCAACCGCTTTATCCGGTACTTTATTTAAGAAAAGCTGAAGGTGATATTGATATTGTTGTAAAAGAAAGAAAAAGGAGCTTATAACAAATCGATTACAGTAAAGAGTCGAAAAGTATATAGAACATATGTATACACAAACGGATGCGTATAAAATAGGGGAAATTGGAAGGGGATCGCTCTAATAAGTAGAGCAGCGGTTCAGGAGCACGACGATATGATCCTCTCCGAATAAGTTTTTCCTTTTTTTTTTTTTCGTAATGCCTTACCATAATTAACAGAAACGAAAAAAGAAGGAGAAAGGGCGAGAGAAGGAGCAGGAGAAACTAAGAGGTGAGAGGAACCGGTTGGCTCAAACTTCCATGCTTGATCCTGCACAATGCGCTTGCACGTGCCTCGTGGCACGGTATTACGAGTATATAATATACAAACACGCGCGTGCGCTTACAAATGATCGTTTAAAAAAAAAGCAATTACTGTGGCCCCGAGTGCGCGCATGCACGCGCGATGCTTCGCACTCCCGTTTGATTCCATTTCACGTTTGTAGTCAATGGTGGCAACTCGACCAAATAGGAATCAAATTTACGAACTTAGGATCAGGAAATTTGATAAAAACGCTCGCAACCGGTGTTCCTGCTACCTGTGTTTACAGTCTGAAAACTGCTTCACCACCAGGGAAACATACGCGCGAACATAAAAGTAACGACACAAGGTCTCGCTCTGACGTGGCCCCCGTTACACTAGGCACTCACTAGAATCATCGATATACCAGCTGAGGCGGAGAAGCGGATGGGGCTGGACCCTCGGGCGAAAAAAGTTTCATGTTTTCGCATTATGCGGGATACACACTATCTGACAGAAGTGTCGGACTGGACCAGAATAATGCCCCAACCATAGTCTCCATCCCCATTACGTGTTGTCCATTTACGACGGCGCGCGGCGCGGCGCGGCGCAGCGGCGGTCCGATCCAGCGGGGTACGTTTGACAGCGCTCCACGCTATCGGACCAACTTGGTCCGGTAGTGTGTAGTCTTTTTTAGGCAGGATCGCAGCAGAAAGTCTATAGATCCGTAGACGCTTTTACGGTTAATCGTCTTTAACACGTTTACTGCGGTAAAGAAGTTAAATATCATCCTGCCACGCTGCCATCACCACATACAAGGAAATGTAAGACGAATCCGTGTCGGCTGCACTGAACGTGTTGAGTAATTGTCATATAATATCTAAAAACTGGCCCACTACTACCTTATCTATATTTCTCAATTAATGTAAATGCCCGTCATTTTTAAACCGGAAATCGGATCGCACCTAAATTGTCAGTAGATACTCGTTGGCCGTTGTCTGATTTTTTATATAAATTTCAATTCGCTACGTTTAGTCTAATTAGATACCAGAGTGGACACATATGCATTCAGATTTTGTTATGAAACGTAGAGATCAGAAGGGTTTCTAGATATCTTAAACAGTTACGGAGATCCTCCCTGCGGCGGCAGTGTCTAATAATCAACGTCCCAGAGAGTAAAAAGCAAATATCTTTTGTTCTTACTAAGTATTAATTTTTTCTTCGAGCGACCACTCGTTGTTGAGCACAATCGTGCAGGGAGTTCCTTATTCGTTTCATTTTACTGCTGCCCTAGTAGCGAATTCTTTCCATTCGGTCGCCCTCGTGAGCCTTTGTCCACCCTCTCTCTCTCTCTCTCGTTCACCAACCTCCACTCCTCCCTCCCTGAGTGCGCGTAAGCGCACGTAAAGAAACTGACCGTCAACGTTTCGCTCTAAAACGCGAAATAAACACATTTACGGAGATATTCTAGCACTGCACCGCCCCGTCTATCATTCTTTCTGGTGACAAGTATTAGTTCTTCTCTTGGTTCTAGCATCTCTTGCATGTATACCGCGTCGCAAGCCACGCGCGCGCGCGCGCGCCAAGGAAGATCCATCGAGAACAACGGCCTCCGCTGCACCCGCGGAGGCGTCAGCGTACCACTATCTCCCTCCACCACTTTCCTCCAATCGCTTAAACTTCTCCGCCCGATCCCCTTCGTTATCTTGCTCGCGCCCTTCCGCCCCCGCAAATCTCTACAACACTGTCTGTCTGTCTCTCTCTTTCTTTGTTCTGCTCTTCCCCCTAACCAAGATCGCTCCTACTCGATCTCACGTCCGAAAGCGCACCGCACACACAACACACACACACACACACACGGCTGACTACTCCACGCGCCCGCTTTGCTGTCAGCGACGACGTTCTTACGGGTCAACAACGGTTTCTCTTTCTTTCCTCCTTTCTTGAAGCTCGTCAACCATTATATGCGGTTCGAACGGTCTTATTTCAACTTTATCTGTAACGTTTAACTTTAATGCAAAGCGAACACCGTGAAGAGTGCAAACTCTTCTCGATTCAACCGAAAAAAAGAAAAAATACAAATAATCGTTATGTAGCTTTTTCTACCCTTCTGAAATATCGAATGAGTCGCATTTAGAAAAGAAATAATAATCGCTTGAAAATTTATCAAATTCGTTCAATGCCACCATTGAACCATTGGTTGGTTTTATATTGAAACGGTCTAATGACTTATATTCGATTGAAAGTTGTTCTATGCTACCTAATCTCCGTCCTCTACGACGATCATAGAATATAGTATTCGCGAAGAACATCTAAACTAGCATAGCAATGCACATACTCCATTGAAGCGCAATGGATTGCGTTTGTTTCGTTTTCCTATAAATGGAATGAATCTTTTTCGCGGTACTCACCTCTCGAGGTGTAATAAACAGATGCGTTCTTTGGCGACCTTGAGCCTCTTCGAAATGATCTTCTTTAGATTTTCGATGGTTTCGGAGCGAACAACCGTAAGATCAAACTGTCCACCGGTGGTCGGAGTGATGCTGATCGTAATCTCGTCGGGTTCGACGGTCGCGGTCGCGGCCGCGCCGCCGGAGACGACGCAGCCACACCCTGGCGGGCTCGTCGGGGACGTCGTTGGGACCGGAGAAGAAGAATTAAACCTTATAATCGAGCCTCGCCCGCGATTCTCCAGGTCGATTTGTAAAGCCGCATCCGGTGAATTCGACCAGTAGGACATGGGCGAGGTTGAGGAGGTTGAGGAAGAGGAGTAGGAGGAGGAAGAGTTGGAAGACGACGAAGACGAAGAAGCGGAGGATGGTGAAGAAAACGAGACGGCGGTGGAAGAAGAGACGGAGGAGGAAGAGGAGGTCACCAAAGCGGCAGCGGCAGCGGCGGCAGCTGCAGCAGCGGCGGCGGCGGCGGCGGCAGCAGCGGCAGCGGACTCGTCGTCGCTGCCACGGCCATTCCTACATATCTTCGATTCTTCCTTCTTTTCGTTTCCCATCATTATGTCCGATGACGATGGCGGTAGCTGGGAACTGCCTTCCATTCCGTTAATTCGATCGAGAAAGCGCGTCACTTTTTTTTCACAAGCGTTTATGGCTTTCTTCTCTTTTCCTCCTTTCAAAGCTACGCTACCGCACTCTTTGTCCCACCTTTCGTTCTTGTACCGTCGTCGCGTCGCGTCGCGTCTGCACGCATGTACGCATGCACGCACACGCGGCTAAAAAAGCACTCGCACCCAACACCCACACCTATGATCGCGAGTCACGGCGTCGTAGCTCCTACGCTCGATCTATCGATCTTGCTAAAATGTTTTATCTTTGCCTCCTTTCGCTCTCCAGCGCCTCTCATCGGCACCTTACGCCCTGACGTTTTCCCTACTCTTCAAAAAAGCTCGTCGTAAGGCTTTCTTTTCTCCAATCTAATGAAGATACGCGGGCCGAACAAATTCCTATGACGAACGTGGCTGTCGCGTCGGTCAAATCGGTGAACAGGAATAATGTGATCAAAGGTGAGCGAAGAGAGAAGGCGTCGCGAGAACGTTCGAAGGTGAATAGTATTTTTATCGATAATACGAAAATTGTTTCCTCGCGATTTCTCAAATCGCTGATCTTTCGCCACTAGCACGATGGCTCACTATTTTTTCTTCGGTTCGGTTTAGAGTATACCGAACAAACGTGATATACACGGCGGCGGCGGCGGCAGTAACTACCTTCGCGTCCTCCTTCCGCCCCTTCCTATGCTCTCTTCCTCTCACCCACTTTTATTTCTTCCTTATCTCTCCCTCCCACCTCACGTGTTCACTTTTCTCGCCAAACACCCGTCCTCCTTCGGCAAATACCCACGACTGCCGTCGACGGAGCAAGGGAGACCCTGGAGTTCCTGCGGGACACCCGGACGTGACCGAACCTTGCCGAAGAAATTGTGACGTATGCAATGGTGGCGCTGTCGTTAAAATCGTCAAAAACCGCCAAATTCGAATGATTAAACCCGCTCGGGCTGCCTAAAATCTGATCGGTATCGTATATGACGATACATCCATATTGAGAATAATTATTAAATACTGCAAAATAAGTGAATCGATTAAGGGATATGTAATTTAGTACTTCGTACTCTTCATTCCTTGTAATGTTTTTATTTACTTTTTTTTTATTTAATTCCATTATGAAATTATCCGTTCACCTTATATTCTTTATAACTTTTGTACACCATATTACAACGATTATTTCCCTGTGTGCTCTGGCGACCGCACGCGTATGTGTATGCTCTGCGAATGTATCTTTTTTTTAATAACGTCGACGCGATGCGATAACGGTCTAATAATTACAAATTATAATTGCGCAAAATATTTACAAGACATAAGGCATTTACAATACTTTTCTTCTATCAAAGGTTACTCTCCCTAATGTCTTGCTCCGTTCAAGTTTGTTGTAACTCTTTTTCGCCCTACTACCGTAATGTGTCAACGCTAAGATCGGCAAAGGAACTAGCACGTAATTGTTTTCCAATTATATAACGTTACGATACGATTACCAGCTATATACATCAACGTTATGTATGATTACGTTCCTTCGAGATCGTAATAAAGATGGAAGAACGAGAATACTCGTATTATATTATTTACATATTATACGATGAAACTACAAAAAGTTAAGTAGAAAAATATACGAGAGCTATTCTTGAGACTTTTCATTCTATTTCGAATGTATGTACATGGAAATAATGTTAGCTCTACGATATATGTTTTTTGAAATATATCGGATTACGTATTGTACTAATGTTTTTTTAAAACATTGGCTAGAAGTCTATAACTTTTATGATCATTAAAGTGATTCAAGACTCTGAGGCAGTAAACGCAATCGTGGCGATAGCTCATTGTTCGTCTTTATCTTTCGGTTCTATTCTTTACGATTTCGACGATTTCGACGATTTACTCGACGTGCGCACTAGACGCGACGCAAATTTTGTATGTTAATAGTAGACTATGCGTTCCGTTTTCTCAACGTTCGACTCACTTCCATTATACTCGCCATCTTTCTGCTTATCGTCACATATATCATACATAAAAAATCAAGATACTTATGATCCAAACTCCTCCGTATCAGATTCAATTTGTCTAAATTCGTATCCTCCTCTACCATCCATTTGTAGGTAGTACTATAATCAAGAGAAAAAAAAAAAAAAAGGAAAAAAATTCATCATCCGTTATTCTTAAAGATTATATAAAACAACAATATCTAGAAGATAACTTGTTTTTTAATAAAGAAAAAAGCGGCGACTTTTTGTTCTCGTTACCTCGTGATGTTTCCAAAGGGATCGTCTATGAGAAACAGTAAATAAAGTAATATTTGCGCGTTTACAATAAGAATACATAGAATCTTCAACGTCGACGCTAACAGCACTCGTGCACTCGTCTAATATCGCAAATTGTGGTTTGTGATAAAACAATCGAGCCATCTAAAAATAGATCTATAACGTACATTTGTTTCGTTGATTCGATAGAATCGTTAAACGAATGGAATTCTTCCATCCTCCATCCGATTCATTATTATTCATCTGAGATGCTTACCGCGATACGTTGCTTTTCTCCTCCGGATAAAACATCCATCCAGTCTGCTACTACGTCCCACCCTTGATTACCACCATTTCCCTGAATTTCTCTTTCCAAAAGGTGACTTAATTGCACTAAATCTAAAAACTTTTGCAAATCCTCGTCGCTCGTCTGTCCTCGCCTGATCATCTCAGCTTTGGTATGAGGATAGATAATTTGATCTCTTAGAGTACCTAACGTCATGTAGGGACGCTGTGGTATGTAGAATAATTTTCCACGCGGTGGTTTTGTTACGGTACCACCCCAAACTGGCCATAGCTAATTACGTATCAAAAATAAAAGAGAAAAAGATATTTAATAGCGTTGGATCGACATGTTATACGAGATAATAGATAAGATAGAAACCGGGCGCTTGCCTCTCCAAGAATTCTAAATAAAGAGCTCTTCCCGCAACCGTTTGGACCACAGACCAATACGTTCATGCCAGATTTCACTTCGAAAGTCAACTCTTTAATGAGGATATCTCCGTTTGGCGTTACGAGTGGAACGCGATCGAAACGTATAACGTTATCTTTTGCTATTATCTTTCCTGCACCTGGGTAACCTATTGGATCATCCTTAACGTCCGCGATCATTGTCCTAACATATCTGCCTCCATTCAAATCGACTAGTACTTTTCTTATCTCCGTAACTCTTGCTGTAAAACCCGCCAATCTTGTCATCTCTCTGCCCGCGAGTATGAGTCTACCTATCGCTTCTGCAAGTTTCAACAACATTCTGCCGTATGTATAATAATGTTTAAATCGTTGATCGGGAGGTCCCGTAAGAACGGAGTGATCCTTTTGGAAGAACGGTATGCTTACAGCGTAAAATCCGACTATAGTTGCCAAATCTGAAGAAAAAGAAACCAAGTTTTAGCAAATTACCACTTCGCTTCGATACACGCATTCTTTATTTGTTAATTTACATTTTCCAACAAAGTTATCGATAACACCCAATACACATTTGAACTCCAAGAATTTACGAAGGTGCGTAACCTAAAACAGAAATTATGTAGGCACAGTCCACTTATGTATACATGTTTTATCTATTTCAAGCTTACCAGTTTGTGAAAACTAGTTAAAAGAGTTAATTTCTCTCTATTATTCCCTTGGTAAAATGCTATTTCTTCAGAATGTGCGATCAGACGTGAATTGATATGTCGATATTCACCTTCCAATCGCTGCTCTCTTACGGTCATTTGTCCGATAGGTCTTCGTATATAAGTTAAGAAGCTACCGACTATCGCTAGGTATGAAAGCATCAAAAATGGTGTCTACAAAAAAGGAAAGGGAAAAAAACAAAACAAGAAGTAGTGATATAAAATAACCAACAAAAAGATAAAGGATATCCTCTTTAGATCTAATGTAAGATTTCTAATTTAAGTATTGCTTTTATTTGATTAAATATTTCTTTTATATTATATCATGCATGCATATTTATAAAAGGTAATTCCACATATTACATTAGATGGAATAAATCATGATGCGCTCACATGGTGATATTATGTGCTATATTATAATATAAATATGTACCAAACAAATCCACATTAATTGAGATCATAGAGCAAAAGTGACACAAGTACTATGATATATTAACGTACCTGTCCACCTAGATTAGAGGTGAGTCTGGAAACATATATACCAATGTCAAGGAGTGGCTTAGCTATATTACCATATAATTCTGTGCAACTTTCGCAAAATTTATCTACATCGGTGGTCAGTAACTGATCTGGATTTGCAAGGCGAGAATCTAAGTTACTCATTTTGTAATAAGTAAAACCCCTGCAACAAAGAGATATATTTTTTACAAAAGTCTTTTATACTACGAAAACATGGGATCTCTTTTGATTTTTTATATTTATATATATAATTTCTCTCTATGCCATTTCAAAGGAATTTAAACTTTTTTCTAATCTTATAGGATAATAATTTATGTTACACTCAAATAAACGGACCACTATCTCTGACTTCTTATATTGTTACCATATACAAAACCACTTATTGATTCAAATAACTATTTAAGAATGAAATAAGAAAACTTACTTAAGATATTGATCCATTAAATGATGCGTTATATTTGTGCGCAACCTCAGCTTCATTTCGCTCATACCATATTTCAAAACGTTGTTCACAATTGCTATCTGATTAAACATAATCATATGAAAGTATAAATCAATAATATCTCCCAATATTTTAATGTAAGGCTGCTAGACAGCCTGAACAGAAAACAATTTGTCAAGACCCTAAGACAACTAGCCATACTTTATATTCAAAATTACTTACACCAGGTAATACGAGTACAAATTTAGCTAAACGTTTCTTAAACAAAGGTCCATCCATGTTAACGATAGATCTAAAACAAATACTTTCAATTACTGAAAAAAAAATTAGTATAAACACGTTTACATGGCGATGAATACGTTTCAATAAGAGTTCCCATATTTATCATCCATAGGTCACATATGGATCTTGCAATTAGAGAACTCGCGACAAGCAATAAGAAACCAAATTCTATTGATAATAGTCCAGGTATGCCGATACCGAGTAGTTGATACAATTGTTGAAAGAATGCTGCATCGACCTGAGCTTTCGGCCCTTTTGGCTTCTCCTATAAAATGCAATAGCTTCGTACTTTTCTTTCCTTCTTTCCTACTAACTTTCAAATAAATACCTCTTTAATGACATATTGTATATCATTGGAAGACCATACATTCCTATAAATTAAACAATAGATATTTTTTATTAAGCATGATAATCATAATTGAAAGCGTTAGCATTTAATTACCTCGATTTTGTATTTCGTTTCTTTTCTCTTTTTTTTAATATCCATATTAAAGTACTGATGGTCACAGTTCCAGCTAACGCATGTTTAAATGTGAATTTACTGAGTGCTGGTGCCATTTTATTCTTTAAAAGCTTTCGAATTAAAACTCGCTACATGTATCTCGAATAAACTTTACAGTACTTCTAAAGCACAAAGGTTAATAGGTGGTGAGATGGTCTTTTCCATCAGCTGTTACAAGTCATCAACATTTCGCAAGCTTTTATGTTTAAATTAACCTAACTTGACTTAAGTATTCCCACTATTTGAATTTGAAAATTGTTTAAAACATGAGACTATACTACTCACTGCTAACCAGCGTTGCCTGAAAAAATAATCGTGTAGAAGACGAAAAGGGTAAAATGAAGACAAAAAAGATGATAAATAAAAATTATGAAACATAATAAACGTAAGTACTAAAATCTATTTAAAAAAAGATTGCTCTTTTCATGAGCGTTGTTCAAATTCCTTGAATTCTGACAGGAAATGTTTGCCCAATAAATGGTTACGACCAGTTACGACAAAGTGTCTCGACTGGTGTATCTCGTGTGAATATTTCCTGTCCACATATCAGCCTATAATAAAAGCATACATTTTTGTACGACCAATTGCAACAAAGGTAATGATCTATACTGCGTTCACCGAGAGAACGACCAGGCATTTGGTCAGATTTGGTCAAAGTTGCGCATAAATGAACGCTCACTTGTTCGTTTCTCCACTAAAATCCAGGCAGACCCGGCCGCGTCTTATCCCCACTCCGCCCAAAGCTGCGCGAAGCCTGGTCGTTCTCTCGGTGAACGCAGTATACTCAAAAGTATTGTTCGATTGACACAAGAATAGCTGTTCTTCGTTCAAATAGGTTTTTACATGATCTTACTACATAATACCGAGCTATACGATAATAGCGAATTATACAATTCATCAATCATAAAATTATAATAACTTTTACTATACTGTGTATTTACAGTGAGATGTATTTAACATTTTACATTTACATCTGAACTGCACAAGAAAACGAATTGAATTTTATTTATTTTAATAGTTTAGTATCTTTGAAACATTCGACGGCGTAATGAACATGCGCACTAGCGTTCTATCATATCTCTCGGCGCGCACTACTATGGGTGCGTTCGGTTTGGACACTTAAGCGCTTTCAGCGCTTAAGCTGATCACAGACACTTTTGCATAGCATAGCATAGCATAAGTGATTTCGACCAATCACGTAGCTCTATTCGCGTATATATAGAACAACGCATAGCAGCCACCGCTACGTGATTGGTCGAAATCACTTATGCTATGCTATGTAAAAGTGTCTGTGATCAGCTTTACGCTTTTAAACTAGTTTTTTCCCGTTCGGTTTGGACTTTGTACGCTTACGGCGCTTTCGTGCGTTCGGAGTGAAAAGAGTGCGCCATCCAGTCTTCAAGCCACTGTGACCAATGTAGTATCACTTAGTATCAATCCAAATGTGCTTCATAGTTCATTTTTAAAGGTTGGTATAGGCTGAGGGGCACAGACCTGCACAGACCCTGCTGGATCCGGACCGATGTCCGGACTCCGGAGTGTCGTTGGACGCAGTTGTACGCAGTTGTACGATACGATACTTCGTCATTTTAGTAGCTACCTAATTGTGGTAGATGATTGTATCTTTGCGTTAAAAAACTAGTGAAGAGAAAGCCAGAGGGAGAATAAGAAAAAGAGGAAGAGAAGAAAAGGGTACCTTTAAAAAATCAAAAAGAAAAAATGCCGGACAGTGGAGCGGTGTATCAACCTACCACTGTAGGATATACGTACGACAGTGGAGGTGACGGTACTGGTAGTGCGGGTGGAATAAGAAGTGGTTTTTGGAGAATCGCGTCCAGGCATAAGATCAGTTCTAGAAAATGGTTAGAATGGACATTACTGTCAGTCGGATTATCCTTCTTCGTTGTTGGACTAACTACAATGCTCGTAAGCCTGGTTTCGTCCGACGACACTAATCAACGATCTACAGAGGTGATTAATAATCTTCTTAATTTCGTTTTTTCTTAGTGTTCACTTCCTGTCATTCTTTGTTTCTCACTCGCTTATGTTCATCTGTCTTTTAAATGACACTCTCATACCTCAGAGTACCTTCTTCGCTGCTTTGTGATAAAGGATTGCTCCCACTGATAAGATAATACCAGTGGTGAGTATTGAGATAACATGAATGAAAGCGGGATTTGTCAACCAGTATCCTTAACAATGATAAAAGAGACATAATTTCTTGCAATAAACTGTATGGAATCACTTTCAATACTGATCGTAGGTAAAGCAAGAGTCGTCAACAGAAATGATGGTCGAGGTGGAGGAGCATATAGGGGAATCATCAAAAGGATCCGTAGCTTTAGGAGCAGGCATGTTATTCATTGGAGTATTATTAACCGTCGCATGGACATGGCTTCGATTTTTTCAACGTAGTAAATCGCCAAGAAGTGGAATAACTGGAGGTAGTGGTCAGGTAAGGACAATGTAAAACAAACATATTTTTACTTGAGTTATTTTACCGGGCACCATCTCTGTTTCCTAAGTTCGTTTTCTTATCTTACTTACGCGTTGCTATGAGGAAAGATGTTGGGCGGTTTGAATCCATCAACTGACTTGCTGGTGGGTTCCACTTCGCAGTACGGGCCTGTACTAACGGAGTTGCCGAGTCAGCTGAAATTAAAGGAAGCAAATATGCACGAGACTCCAGTGGCACCGCTTTCCGATCAAGAAGAGGAAACTCGTACTCTAATGCAGGACTCTAATGCATCTACGACGCTGGCCGTTGGTCCTATTAACGCAGTCAACCAAATACCAGGTTGAGTACATTTACTTACCACTCTAAACGCGATAGAGTGACTTTGGTTGGACACTGCTTTACCATTATATAATTCTGATAAGTATTATCAGAAATTCAACACTCGCAAGAGAAAAATTTGATTCTTAACTCTCTATTAGTCTATTCACAATGACTAAAGTCATTGTATAAATAACATCAAATTGTAAGTTGGTATTTAATATTTGTTAATCATACCATCTATTTCCTTAGCTTAACTTTCAGTTACACAAATCTGTATGAATATACATGGTACAAGTAACAATGTGAGATCTCATTTTTAGAGTCTTAATGTTTAGTATATATTATTTCTTAGCTATTGATTACACATTCCTCTACTCCGTCCATTACTATTAATAATTTCTTATTTGCATTGAATCCAGATGCTAAAAACAAATAAGGAAACGGGTAATTTGCGAAATTTCAAATATAATAGTATAAATTGATAGAAAAGATGATGATATTGTTTAACTTTACAGATGCATTAGAATGTAAATTAAAGCAAATGTGAATGACAATATAATAATGTAATGTCTTTTTTTGTTAATGATAGCCAGCACAATTTTAGATCTATAAACGATACCTCATTTTCGTAATTTGTAACACTACAAAAAGTATTGCATACCAAATTTATTTGAAATGTAATATCTGTTATTCAAGGCACAAATTGTAAAAATATGGAAAACGTTAATGCAGACTTTTATATGATAATTTTCTTGATGATTTTATATATTTTGTTTTATAGGGTAACCTGTATAAAGTATTATACGAAGTTGTATCAAAGTTATTAGTTTTATATCCATACAGTAAAAAAACGCATCATCTACTACTTATTGCATCACTTATTTTTATTTTTCAATTTTCACAAAGCTACGGCGAGAAGGCTTTTTTTTATCAATCACCTTATAACTTTCCCTATCATTATAATTTTTTCATTTAAAATAGAGACGTACCGACTACACCCTTGGCCGACTAGCCGACTAATCTGTCGATAAGAAGCCGACTAGTCGGTTGTTAATTGTCTTCAACTGCCAACAAAAAATTCCACAAAGAATTTCGTTCATTTTCGTCATCGTCGATCAATTGGTTATAACGTGTATCATTTTTCCCTAAATCTTTACTTCATTGGTACTCGATATTTATTTAGTTTGACTCAATTTAAAATTAATAATTGCGATTAATAATAGAACAATATTTTGTATGTACTTATAACTAATTAATTACGTTATATTACGTCCATCAATAATACTAAAATTGGAAGCGGAATAATCGGCTTTTTTGCCGACTACAAAAGTGACCGAATAGTCGGTACATCTCTAATTTAAAATTAATAGCTTTAGAACCATTTTAGGTAATGCTTCATACAACAAATTCTGTATAATGATTAACACCTTATCGACGAGGTCATAATGTTGATTTGTTATCGCTAGCAAGGGAGCCTCGCCAACCTGAAATCATCAATTTTTGAATCAATCATATCAATCAAGATCAATTTTTTCGCATTTAACAGACGATTAGGCACGAATGGAATATATAATTATTCTTCTTTTAAATCATTCTACAAACCCATGAAGTTTCATTCGAATCTATGAGTATGGATTCACGAGATTTCCTTGCAAGACGGAAAGAAAATATTCGCGCTAATTTTTTACTTCTACACAGACAAAAATCTTAACTGCAACTGGGGTAAAATATGGCGGTTACTACGAACGACATTTATATGATGCCCAACTGCGTCATCCGTAATAGATAACAGTATTGAGTTTGATGCCAAATGGCGTTATCCATAAATAAGGGTTTAATGTACAACTATAAGATTAACTTGCATTTCCTCTTATTATTGTTGTCGTTATTAATATATGCATTTTCTTACAGTTTTTATCCTATGTCAATATGATCTTGTCCAGCAGCTTACACCTTCTCTATTATCTCACTTTCACTCCGACTATCACTTTCATTTTCGTTTAAGTTGGTACTAATAAAGAATTGCACGAAAAGTAGCAAATAAATGATGTAACATGTATGATTCACTAATATTAGAATATAATGATTTTTCAAAACAATAGACACAAATTAACCATCGTGTAGGTTTAAGATTTTAAAGTTTAAAAATTCTGTATTCCATTAAATAATGAAGCCACGTAAAACACTCTACTTTAACTTTCAATAGAAACACGATAAAATGGACGTTTGGATAATATCTAAAGGGATCAAGAATTCCGAGCATACCTCCGTACATGTAGTTGTTGAATCTATAACACTCTCTGTTCCTTCCTTGGTATACTCGTAGATATTAATGAACAAGTGTAGCAGTAATTTAATGTATCTTTCATTAATATTACTTATAACAAATTATTTTTAATGTAATTTATGATGTAAAAACATAATATTGTCATCAAAATGAGTTCTGTTTTCCATTTCATTTAAAACTATTAAGAATAGCTCAATCTTACAGTATAACTCAGACAGTTCATACAATCTTTCATGTATTCAATGCTGTCTGGATTCAATGCAAAGATAGTACCGAGCACATTTGTCTACTCTTCTCTGCACATTGTGTGTCACAATACATGCTCATTTCTTCATTATTTTATGTAAAGATTATTGCTTGCAGCGAAATAAATATCTTTAAGGGAATGTTTTCTTTGTGCACTAATTTCAAATTGTTATTTATTATTCTTCCATTTTAAAAAAATTGTATACTTACAGCAAAAACAAAGAAAAACGTCTTGGAAACTTGATTGTTTATGTTCATTTACCAGTGTAGATGCATAAACCAGTTGTAATTACAAAATATAAATATACGAACACCGAGTATTTTTCGCTTTTAATATTTGTACTATATACATACATATTTTTTTAGGAAATCTTAAATACATCATTTAGTTTCAATATTAAGTAGGATTTCTTTGAAGATATGCTTTCATTGCGACGTCGGCTTGAAGATTGATTATATCAATGTACTCCTTACTTCTGCATCCAACCATAGGACATCTATAAATGTTATACCTTCCAATTTATAATATGCCAATAGTATAAATATATATGTATACATATCAAGATGCAAGGACCATAAAAACCATTTTCTATTTGTTTATAATAGAACACTATGTACTCACCTCGTTTTCCTATTTAGTTTTAACAATGTCATAATATTTTCACGATCATAGGTATGCCCACATACGATGTTTTTTATTGGATCTTTTATACGCGTTTTTGAGATAGGATCTATTATATTAACGGGACCCGACAATTGTAATTCTTCGTCATCATTGCTTTCTATAGAAGCTTGGCTTTTACTTGCATCTGTCACCCAAAAAATGATATAGAGTCAAAAGCAGTGCCATTATAATAATATAGTTTCTTAAGTTTCTTTTATTGGCTTACCGCTTAACAAAGCTTTCACTCGTTGATTAAATTCAAACAATCTTTTATTGCCATCTATGTTTACATTAATCTCACTTACAGCTCCCTCGTAATCCTAGCATCATATAATATTATTTTTCAATGGAATCACATATTTTGAATTGCATTTTCAGGATACAATGATTTACCTTGATAATTTTTTGTATGCTTTTTTCCGTAATTTTACTGCTGTCATGCTGATTTAATATATCTTGCTTTATTTCTTGAATCATGCTCAATTTGGTATCTATCTCACAGTTCTTTTGTACCACGTCCTTCAAATTATCTAATATTTTCTTCTCACCTTCTATAGGTCACAATTCACAAATTAATTAATCGCATTAATTAAATCAAACTTTAAGATCGCATAAAAGCTTACGAAAATATAAAGCTATATTCTCAGCAGTTTTGGCATAACACTCGAACAATTCTTCTGCTACTTGTTTTGATTGAGCCATTTTTCTGAATTCATGTCATACTAACAGTCTGCGCGCGCTAACATAGCACCCGGGACGGCACAGAGGCGAGAGGGGTCTCTCGCTAAGACCAATCACTGTTCTTTGTCGGCGAGGTGTTTAGTGTGTGTGTGTGTGTGACTGTTTCGGCCAATCGCGCGCTAGAGTTGACAACGCGTGTGAATTCTGACCAATAAGACTATGGAGAGGAGAACGATCGCATTGTATAAGGAGTGCCCCCGCAAATCACTGAAAGTAACGTTGCCTATTTTGTCCACCAGGATAGCGTTCGTGGCGCTGATGTCCCGTGTTAAAATTTAGCTATCATGGAGAATCTAGTATAACGGTCAAAATCCGTGCTTCGTGGCCCGTGCGTCGAACTTTAAGCACGGTCAAAAACTGTTTGGTCGAGAAATTCACGAAAGGAAATTATGCACAACTTATTTTTAACTATACATATAAATATATTTTTTAGTGTAATTTAAAATAATGTTTACAATAATAATAATAATAATAATTAAATATATATTATTTATAATATATTGACATTATTACATATTATTTACATATTTACATATAATTTTTATATATAAATATTTGTACACTTCTAACATATACACATAATTATATAATTTACATATTATTTATACATATATTGAAATGAATATTTTGTCACAAATTCTTCTGCGGAACTTTTTCTTTTTTTTTCCTTTTTCTCTCATAACCGCTAAGAAGCCATTGTTTGGTGTACTTTTTTTTTTTTTTTTTTATTTATACTGGAGGGGAAATCTTACATATGCACCCCGGACTCCCCTATTTAACGGGAATGCCCGGGGTAGTGTGAGATTCTTACTCACTAAAACCCCTCCAGTTGGCAGGCAATGCCACGCTCCCAACCCCTCTTGCAGCAGGTGCTAAACTATAGTCTGTATTTAAGACAGGTGCACCTAATTTTACTGTCCATGATCGTAAATATGTTTCGTGTGAACGAGAAGTTTGTAACAGAAAAACTCCTCCATGAGAATGAATAATTAAGCTTTCAGATAAGCCAAGCAATTCGCCTCCAACAGCAGCAGACCCAACCTAATAGAAAATGTTTCAGTTTTAACTGTACGATATAAAAATAAGACAACAATGTAACTGCTATGGAATCAATTAAATTTGGGCGGAAAAATAAATCTTAACAAATATAGTTATGTGAATATTTCGCTTCAACCACACGGCCTTATGGTGGATTAATTAAATTTGTACCGCGCTAAAATTTATTTTTAGTTAGTTCTCGTAGTTACCTATTTCTTTGATGTTATTATATATGTAAATTTAGAAAAACAAAAAAGAAAATAGATAAATACAAATAAGGAAAAAGAAAACCCAAACAGCTAATATTTCGACGTAAACAAATTACAGCTTCGTTTGAACACGTGGAGCATCATTTTCCTAAATGTAATTACAAGTTTCACAATTATACCACCATATGTAATGTAACATGCAAATCTAGTATTTTTTGTATTTCAATTCAATGTGATTTATGATATAGGAAGGTAAGCATTTAAGGCATTCTTGGAATGCTATAAAATTTAATCATGTGTGTATAGTTGATAACTGCAAAGCTACATGCTATGTATCATGATTTGATGCTCAGGTTTTTCGTATGAAATTATGGTAATGAGGTTTTGAAAACAGTAAAAAGAAAGTATACTACAACAAATATATGTATAACGATATATAGTCTTTGCTTCCATTTTCCTTATCGTACACGTTTCTGTATCTAATATATCCACATTTTGTCACTTAATCATATACAAACAAAATTTCGTTTATCATATTCCATTGTTTTATTTATTCGAAAATCAAATGAAAGTATGACTAACAAATAATTGTCTTATGCATTTACTCGGTATGTAATAACGGTGCCAAAAATGTTCCTCGATTTATGATCATCAACCTTCGTAAGAAAGTCATATGTAGGAACTACTTGGCAGCTGTCATAGTTATACATGGGACCCATACAGACACAGTTATATCCTATTCATAATTCTCATCTTTCCCCTTACAGTCTAGCAATTATCCTAAGTAAGTTTTATCCCTTTTCTTGCTTTGTATACAAACATGATTTCCACATAAACGTAAATAGTCACTAAAATTGAAATCAAAATGAAAGAATACTAAAGGCAAGATCAATACGTTGATCTACCATCTCTATCTATCTATCTATCTATCTCTCCTCTCCTCTCCTCTCCTCTCCTCTCCTCTCTTCTCTCTCTCACACTTCCTCCCCTTTCCGTCAGAGTACGTCATCCTGCTTTTTAACAGATGGATTTTGACAACTGAGAGGTTCCCGTCGTATTGTATGGATCAAAGATTAAGAAATAGCCTGCATCTTAGCATTTTGCACAGATGTATGAAGAGAGATATAAAAAATAATATTTTATTTAAATTGTAGGGACGAAATTAGGAATTGCATTATGGATAATGAAAAGTGTTCTAAATTATGTCAAAGTGCTCTTAGCGTTTCCCATTATTGTAATTAAGAGTTCGTAGTGGTGCTTTGAAGGTCGCCGCAGATTGTTGTTGGATTTGATATGCTAGAGGATGAATTTTGAAACCATATAACCTGCAAAATAATATAAACTGTTAAGTATATTTTAGCAAATACAGAAACAATAAACTAGTCGTTATGAGTTTTATAATGACTAAATGAGTCGTTCATCATAATGAACAATGGATATTCTATTTGGTAATATGCCTCACCTAGGTACGAACTGATTGGTTGCACGTTTCGGTCTGTACTCTGGATGAACCATGAAAAGCATGTGTGGAAATCCAGTGCCAAAGTATGCACCATCGGTATGATGATGCCTTGAACTTTTTGGTGTATAGACATCCATACACTTTGGACAATAACTTTTAACCATTGCTTCCCCAGGAACGTCGCTTAGACCCAAAGGTAACATGGGCTGCGATTCACAATATACACGTGGACAATGACCAAAATCACCCGACTGATACTTTTCGATCATTTGAGCAATTCCACGATTTGTGAGAATGTAACGCGCATGTATAAGGCCATAAAGCAGTTCTGCAGCCTGTTCAATTAAATCTGATTGGTTTGGATTGTCGTCTAAATCGTCATCTACTATAAATAAAAAGCAGTTATCAGAACTAATACATGATAATGCAGAAATTTACGTGTAATACAGGCAACTTAGCACAACGGGTTCACCTACGAGGCTCGAGATCTAAAATCATATCCAGTGCTTGCCTGTAGTGTGGCACTTGTTCGTTCAGTCCTGTTAAATTAAATTTATCTTGAATGTAGTCTTCGTCAACCTAAAACAATTTTAAGACTATATGCATTATTTCTAATATATTATAACGATTGTTAAAATATTATACAATATGATTCCATGTAAGAATAAAACTATCAAGAGCAGTGAATAGAAAACCAAGGATCAATAATTTCCATATTAAGATAGGCAGATATCTATATTATAATACGTTATAACTGTAACATTCTTCATTACTTTGAACACAAAAAAGTATTTACAAATTCTTTATTATCATACTTTAAACCATACTAAATTATCTAAAATAACAAACATAATAAGAATATACATCCTAATCTCGTAACATTTTGTCACTACTTTATTGACAAGTTGATACAAAATAATTAAATATAAGGAACAGAAGAGTACAGATAATTAACTCACCTCACAGAAAAACTCATTCCCTCTGAGGCCACAAAACCATGAAATCCAGGATACCTCCTCGGAACTGCTCATTTTTCTGTGAATGAAGAAATTTGAGAGGAAGGTTCCGTATTAATTTCCTGAGCAGAGAAGCTGCCGCCGCGTCGAAGGGGTGTAGGGCGCGTGTGTAATACGTGAACGTGCGTGTGCGCAAAAGAGTTCGCGAATCGTATCTCTGTCACGTGCATTCGTGTGTGTACGTCGAATAGAATAGTGTGTGCTTTATGTATGCACGCGTATGTACACGCAACACACACACGCGCGCGCGCGCACGCGTGCGCGCGTAAAGCCACACAAAGTATATATGTATATATCTCTATATATGATATAGATGAATACGTATTAACTACATGTGATTAATATGTGTCTATATTTTACCCCGTATATAAATATATATCTACGTATGTGTATGCATGTACGATATGCGCATGGCTGAATTGATATACGTGGGCATATGTGTGTTTTCACGTCCGTGACTTAATGCCCGTTTGGCAATTGGTTAGAAAGGCGCGAGCGAATGGGTGCAGGGGGAGCAATGGAGTTTTGGCTTTTGCTAAGCACAAGATGCCCGACATTACGGCCTCTCCGCGGCTTCACCTACATTGGCGTGGTCATCGCTGTTTCGTCAACTGATTTTCAAGCACGGTGTACGATCCGACACGGCCAGGAAGCACATTACTCGATAAAAAGCTTCGTAGGACCGAGCAGCCCAATGAAAACCCAAAAATAAACAGCCCTTACGGCTTACCTTTTGGTGCTTTGATTAGCCACGCTTGCTCGTCGAAACTTTGTAGACGGCGTTGTTGTCGATCTCAACTTCTTCTGCCTTCCGGCTCCTCTGTTCTTTTTGTTTCTTCTTTTGCTCGTCTATGAAAGTAATTCGACAACGCGTTTTTATATGAACGACGTTTTCAAAATTTTTCTTTAAACTTTGACTTCACAGCAAACTGCTTTCGTTTAAGCAAAACGAATTTTTAACCGTTCGTTCACGTATAATTTTGCTGAGCGCGTTAATCCGGTTCACGATCCCTTGAACTTCCGATCTCTGAAAAATCAAAATGTGTAAATTATTCTATACGCTTTTTCTCATTTGCCATTTAGTATAGAGTATATGGAACAGAGGGTATGTACTTATTAGTGGACAAGTAGTATTGTCTTACTTTTTCTTGTAAAATATTAAGGCGTCGTTAGTGAAATGCTTAAGTGAGACGACAAATACGATTTACATAACGTCACGTGACCCTTGTCGTGGGTGGTTTCAAATAGCGCGGGACTCTGTGTAATGGATTGTAACTTCGGAATTAAAAGCGGTTCTTGATTTTCTAGTTTATTATAGATCACAGTAGTATCTTTCTTCTTAATAACATACCATATAAGAATCGTTGAAGTTTCTTATACACGCCGTCAATTGTTGAATAATACTTGAATAAAAACATTAATATCGTTTCCAACTTAAAATGTATAAGCTCTTTTTTTTTTTTAAATGCGTACCTATTAACGACAAATGATTTCACATTCGGTATGACTCAATAAAACGATCAATGATTTTTTGGGTAAGGCTAGGTGGATTTAAGAATGTACGAATGACCAACTGCCGCATATCTATAAGTGCTTATCGTACCAGTACACTTGCCGCAAATGCACCTTTAGCCTTATAAGACATTACAAGTAGTTAGGGTAAATATAACCTTAGTACAGCTTGCATTTAATTATGCATCAGATCATTATATTCCATGCTAAGAATTATTTATTTAACATACTTTTAGATGCAAAAGTGCTATTGGTTCGGAGAAGACCTGGGTACATTCTTGTTTACAGGATATAATGTGTCAACAACATATAGTTTTGTATTCACTTGCATAGGTCTGGTTGCTCTTGCAATATTATACGAGGGCATGAAAGTATTGCAAATTAAATTGCAGCAAATGACTGTATTTCCACCAAGACCTATTTCAAGGTCTTCTGAGAATTCCTCTTTATTATTATCTAAGATGACACCAAGATCTTTTGCAGCTTCGCCTTCCATTGATTGGTACCATTACCGCATAGTACAATAATGATTCGTAGAATAAATAATTTGTACAATATATTTTTTTGGCTAATGGAAAATATGATTTAGATACGTATGATGACATAATAACTAACACAATGAATTTATTATCAGCTCAAGCTGTTATAAAAGGACATTACAAGTACTTCATTGGTCCCTTCATACTACTCTTGGTTATATGCTTATGATGACAGTTATGACATACAATGCATACGTTAATATGGCTCTTGTAATCGGAGGTTGCTTAGGATATTTGGTATTTGGTCCTATGCTAATTGAATTAAATATGGCTCAATTTCAAGAAAAGCAAAAGATTGTAAAGTGCGATAAAGAATGCGCAGGTAACATAATAGCTACTCTTGGGTCACAAAACGCTAATAAGTTTATATTTATCATATTCACAGATGCCATTCTCAACCAAGAAAGACGCGAGTCTGTTGTTTCTGTTGTCGCGGAACAATTAGTATTGGAAGCAACGGCAGAGATTCATGCACCTAGAGATATTTGAAGTAGCAGCCCATTCAAAAACTGGTATAAAGTGTAAATGTATATTATAGGTTAACCACCACCTTTACTCTCAGACACTAGTATTTTTATAAGCGTATTACATACGCATGTATTTTTATATAATGTACAATATACAAACTTCAACTTACAAACAAGTTTCTATACACAGTATGTAATATATTTGTTAATAATCTAAGTCACTTCAAAAATACATTTCTTCTTCGATTATTCCTTCTAATAAACGTCCATAACATTCATTTCCACCTTTGAGGAAATGATCATAAGGATTTTGTGTAACAATATGATCACCACAGAGCCAACAGAAGGACGTTTGACAATGCGCGCATGTCATTTTATTGCAACCGTCAATTTTTATAGTTGGAATTCGACAATGAGGACAGCACTTCGCATTATTCTGTGAATAGAGAGATGATAATTTGACAATGACAGCATCGATAGGTAATTGAGAAAAATCTAATACCTTAAGATATTCTTTTGTAAGATGTTCTTCTACAATCTCTTGTACTTGTCTTCTTCCATATTTTATTTGTAATAATGTTTTTTTACGATGATCCCCACCTTCGTAATCTGCAATTAGTTTTATAGCTTCCAAGCTAGATATAGCGCACGTACTTACCCCATGATAAACCTATGAGGTGATTATTAAAGGGACTTTTAATTACATGAATTATATGTTGTATGCAATGCCCAAACTCTGAATGAAGAACATTTTGCATTTACCTTGCGACAATAAGCACAAAAATTGTACCCACAATTAATACATCTAGCTAATGTTTCTTGATCTGGATCCTTTATAACTGGATATTGGCACACTTTTCTTGGACAATATACCACATCTATCATCGTATTTAATGTACCTTTTAACAAGAGATCTTCATATCTTTTAAATTTGTCTGGACAAATCTTCATGATTTGATTATAATTAATTTCGGATGTGCAATTGAGCCAAGGGCAATATATTTTTCTTACTTGCCCGCTATCTATTTTTATAGAAATATATGTGCGCATGCAATCGTTGCAACAAATATGGTTACAACCGTTAATTTCCATGCACTTATGTCCACTGATATTGTCGAAACATATATTGCACATATGAAACTTTCTTAAAAAATCAACTTTATGTTGAATCATGCTATGTTTGATTAAAAAATACATTGGATGTAAAAAAAGCGCACGATTTAAAGCTCTGGAGTCGTTTAGGGTTGGCCAATTAAATTTCATATAATCTTGTGGGAAGATGTTGATCATATGTAAAAATGACACATCCAACGATTCTTCTATCTTCAAAAAGTTAAAAAGGTCATTCCTTAAAAATTGTACCCATAAAAAGAGAATTTCATTTCCCTTATTTTCATTCCAAATTTCATCCAATTTTTGACAAATAAATGATGTCTCCCATGGAGGAAGCCATGATATGACAAGAAAGAAATGTGGTGGCTCATAAGAAGGGTAACCATCAGGAATTGTAACCATTAGTCGAATAGGAGGTAAATATTCTATAAAAAAGTTATTCCAAGAAAGAGGCAAAGCATCATCATCCAAAGTCATATATTGTATTTGAAGTTTCTTTTTAGGAATGTTAAGAAAAATATGAAAACAACAATTTATATTATCCTTTAGAGAAAGTAAACACTCGTTGCAATCGTAGATGCTACGAATTGCAACTAGCTCGTCTCTTTGACGTATTTTATTTTCCAAATTTTTACAAGACATTTCTGTTCTATAAGCTTACCAAGCTACAGATAATCCTCTCGTAAAGAAGAAGAGATCTAGGAGATCACTCCCTGTATCCTGTAAGAAAACGCATTTGTAAAAAAAAAAAACGTAAACAAAGTTTGTATAGCGCAGCCCATAGATTAGAAAGAAATATGAATTCCGAATACTACGTGTATCAAAACTGTTTAATTTTACACAATTTATAAAATTTCTATTTAATATCAAGTATAGACACATATTTACTCTCCGAGATAACATTAGGTCGTTTATATTTCGATTATATTTGCCGAGTTTTTCATTTTCTTTACTTTTTTTAATACGGTACGACGCGTCAAATGGCGCGATATGCCTCTTTTTAAATCGAATGGAATATATCTTTGAAAATTAATACGAAATGGTGATATAATTTATTTGGTTCTAATATGTGTATTGAAGTAAACATTGTTCCATTAAATGTCACTCTTCATATCACTTTATACCTATCCCATTGGCATTCACATGTGAATTTCATTATTAACACGCTATTATTATTAGCTTCACTTGTAACTAACTATATCTAAGCAAATCTTGGAAGTCAATTTTAACCTACTTCTAATTGGCGTATCGATTTGAAACTTTGCGAGTACCTATATGTAATCCGAATGACAATACAAGAATTTGGTAGCATCGAACTGATCTGATGATGGAGCCAGGAGGTGGATAGTGTTTCATGATCGTGGTGGATAGCGCATTTTTTAGTTTTTTAAATTTTTCACCAGTTTATTGTAATGATAGTAGTAATGATAATTTTTGATACATTACTATTTTATGAATATAATTAAAGTACAGTAGTAAATATATCTAACAAAAAGCTTAATCATGGGCATTTAGTGAGTTCGAGTTAAAATTAATTTACAAACTTATATTCTTTCAAATATTACTTATGTACATACATAAATACATAGAGCATCCATATTTATGTTGTAACAATGATCAGCTTTTGAGGCCATATAAAAATGATCTATACCCCTTGCCCTTGTGACGCCCCGAGAAACGTCTCGGCAATATAGCAAAATTTTTCACACAGTTTGGGGCAGTTCGGAGTAAACTTTTTTCTTCATCGACTAGGCAACGAGAAATCGTTGAAGATTTAAATTATGACAGAAGTGGCTGCTAAACATACTCTTCACAGTGGCATTTTTCATCCTGTCTTAAGAATATGGCAATCTCCAAATGTAGAAATTACCGTAAATAATCTTATGTATCCAATTTTTATATCGTAAGTATCCTACTTAACCTCAGTCGATTTCTATCGAGATGAAAATGCATCTATCTATATGTATTTTTATAATGCGCATGTGTACAATGATCTTCCGTGAAGCATCTAAATTCTCAGTTCTCATAGTGAACAATTACTAAAAAGTTATTATTCCGGAAAACGACAAACTGCACATTCGTTGCATAATATTTCATTTCGACGCGTTTAAGCTTTTTACTATTACGACAAATATCCGAAGTCATCTAACATGACAGTTATAGACACTTAACATTTATTTCGTGTTATTATACCTAACTCTTCTTTCTTTTATCCTTCCAGCGATAATAAAAATGACAAGGAGGCAATCGACAGTATGCCCGGCGTTTACCGTTATGGTATTGATCGATTGTACGAGACTTTAAAACCGTTAGTATCAAAAGGGTTGCAGTCTATATTACTGTTCGGGGTATCCAAGCATCTAAGAAAAGTAAATACTTTAAATGTTTAATCAGATAATTCTGACTGTACAGATAATGTCGATATAAGTTTACTCGCATCGTAGGACCATGTTGGCTCTAATGCAGACAGCGAGGAAAATCCTATCATTCGTGCAGTGCCACTAATAAGGCAATGGTTTCCAAACCTACTAATAGCATGCGACGTGTGTCTGTGTCCTTATACAATTCATGGCCATTGCGGTATTTTAAACGATGATGGAACTATCAATAACGTTGCGAGCATTAAACGTATTTCTGAAGTTGCAGTCGCATATGCAAAAGCTGGTAATGTTTCTTCTGGTTAGAGATACATAGAATTGGGATGAATGTGTTTAGTTGTCTTTTCATCTATTTGCATAATCATTAACAGGTGCTCAAATTGTTGCTCCTTCTGACATGATGGACGGTCGAGTGGGTGCAATAAAAAAGCAATTAGTTAAAGTCGGATTGGCGAATAAAGTTGCAGTATTATCATATGCTGTAAAATTTGCATCAGGGTTTTATGGACCTTTTAGAGATGCGTCTCAATCAGTTCCAAAATTTGGCGACCGGAAATCTTACCAATTACCACCAGGTAGCAATGGATTAGCAGCAAGAGCTGCTGTAAGTTTTACTTTGTCATTCCCTATATTATTTTAACTTATTTTATGTTTTTGACAATTGTGCATTTTATGAAAGGCCAGAGACGTTGCAGAAGGAGCAGATATGCTTATGGTAAAACCAGGATTACCTTATTTGGATGTGGTTAGACACACAAAAGACACTCATCCGGAGTATCCTATGTTTGTATATCAAGTATCAGGAGAATATGCAATGCTTTATCATGGCGCACAAAATGGTGCGATCAATCTGGAAAATGTACTGAACGAAGTTTTATTATCAATGAGACGAGCGGGTGCAGATTGCATTATAACATATTTCACACCCTTAATCTTAGATATGTTAATGTCAAAAAGCAAATATTAATTATTTGAGAATTTTTGTAGGCACAGTTTTGATTTTATTCTTCAATTGCTATTCAAGAATGCAGCCGTATGAGCGAGATGTACGTATCAGATTGTTGTCGATCAAGTGTTTATACCTGTAAATGCAAAGGTCAAATACTGTGTCGTCGAAAACATATAAATAATTGTACATATAAATGTTGGAATATATTTTGAATGAAGAGAGGTTGTGGCATTCTAGGTAATTTATTATTGCATAGACCTACATATTCCATTGTCTCCACGTTTGTGACTTAGTAAATCTTATGGTATTGCAAAGAAGCAATATGTATGTGTATACTATGGTAGAGTGAAACCATAGCAAAGTTAGTTGCATAGATTATCGCGAAGATTGTGATCTTGAGTTTCAGGATTAAAATCATGTAACGTATTTGTTACATTTGTTCTAAATCTTACTCAATATAAGTTCCAAGTAATAACCTATTAGTGTTTATGGTAAACAACGATCGTTTTTAATATGAATTTATTGAAAGTTTTATTTCCTTACAATGTATTCCTTATAAAACATTAGCATAATTGCTGCTGATGACATAATAATGATATATTGTTGAAGTATTCATCATATTTGCAATTGAAAATATTAAATCCCTTAAATTTATTACCGGGCTATCATAACTCAAGTTTGAAACATTCAATGCCATTTAAATCCTTCTTCTACATATTACAAGAAATCCTGATAAAACTATCGCGCCTGAACCATTTTCACCGTCTGAATATTCTGGAATAAGGGGATCCGATTGTGACGTGGGCCTATGAACGCTGGCCAACTCCATAAACGAGAGCCAATAGATTTACCTTATTCCCCTGTTACGTACAAGTTATAACCAATCGGTGTGAGCCACGACGTAATCTTACCGTTAATATCACAGCGCTGAATTCAGTCTGCAGTCAGTCAATTCTTAATCGCTCGTGGTGAAGTTTGTTTCACTGAACAAGTAGACGTTCCTACGATAGTACTACTTTTAGGAAGAAAGGATAACTCTCATTCCTCCATCTGGTATACGATTAATTTTTAATATTAAATCATTTATTGTTTTACTGTTGCTAAAATCAAGTATTTTCATAAAAAAATTGTATACCTGGTTCTACGTACATACGTTGTTTTAACTCAGAAGTTTTTCGGCTTCGATGCCACGTATTGCTATAACATTCTAGTTTATTCGGGATATACTCTTTATTAGACTGCATTCGAATAAATTCCAAGTATTGTATTCTCTCTAATCGGACAATGTTCATATTTTATTTGTTTTGCGAATGAGACGAAATAAACACATCAATGTTTTTTTAATTTCAAGTAAAAACGTAGAATCCTGCCTTCCTTTCACATCGTAAGTCGAAGCCATGAGTGTCGTGCGCCGCTACTTCATTGACTTCACCTTTTTTTTTTTTATATTAACTGATGTACCAAACAACTAATTGTTTATATCGAAGAAGAGAATGGTATTAACAAGAACAGTTTCGAGAATAAAGGATATATTTCAAGCATATGTCGAGTCATAGATCAATTCTTGCAACAGTACACCTTGCCGCGTCTTACTTGGCTTTCTACTATTTTTTTTACATGTCAAAAAAGATACAGATTAAAGGTAAGAATATAATATGAATTGTTCTTTTCTTTTTTGCCAGGTAAAGTTTCATCAAGTTAGATACAATGAAAGGAGTAAAAGCTCTATTGTTATTAGGGCTAGTTACAGCCCTTGCGCTTGCTAAGGAGGAGATAAAGGAGAGAAAAGAGGACATTGGGACAGTGATAGGTATCGATTTAGGCACTACATATTCCTGGTAAGTACAAATTTGAGTGATAAATTTATATTAAAGGATACAGGAAAAATTAATGAATTATACAATCAGCAAGACTACTCGATGCAGTAAGTCTTAATAATAAATAAAGAGTCTATATAGCTATAAACTTTGTCTTTAAATAAACCATCTTTTTAGCGTTGGTGTATATAAAAATGGACGCGTGGAGATTATTGCCAATGACCAGGGAAACAGAATTACACCTTCCTATGTGGCATTTACTGCCGATGGTGAACGATTGATCGGAGATGCCGCTAAAAATCAGTTAACTACAAATCCAGAAAATACAGTCTTTGATGCAAAACGTTTGATTGGCCGTGAATGGACAGATGCCAATGTTCAGCGTGATGTGAAATTCTTTCCGTTTAAAGTCATCGAAAAGAACAATAAACCTCATATAGAAGTTCAGACTAATCAAGGAAAGAAGATATTTGCACCAGAGGAAATTTCGGCTATGGTATTGGGTAAAATGAAAGAAACTGCGGAAGCATATTTAGGCAAGAAAGTTACTCATGCTGTTGTGACTGTTCCTGCATATTTTAATGACGCGCAAAGACAAGTAAGAACAAAAAGATAGTTTACCACCTTTAAGAATTTTTGTTTAGAATATGAATGAACTTCGAAATGCATAATAAACTCTTACCTTCATTTATGCAGGCTACAAAGGATGCTGGTACCATTTCTGGATTGAACGTAATGAGGATCATTAACGAACCAACAGCTGCAGCCATCGCCTATGGCCTGGACAAGAAAGATGGGGAGAAGAATGTCTTAGTGTTTGACTTGGGCGGTGGCACTTTTGATGTTAGTTTACTTACCATTGATAATGGGGTTTTCGAAGTGGTGGCCACTAATGGCGATACTCACTTGGGCGGCGAAGACTTCGATCAACGCGTTATGGATCACTTTATTAAACTTTATAAGAAGAAAAAGGGCAAAAATATTCGAAAGGATAACAGAGCCGTTCAGAAGCTTCGTCGTGAAGTTGAAAAAGCAAAGAGAGTACTCAGTGCGAGTCATCAAGTATGTCCATATTTTGTGTTGTTATGTGATATAACACACAGTATGTGTGCGTTATGTCTATCTGTAAACGTCATATTTTTTAGTTTCTTCTACATCTAACAAGCGCCCTTTCCATTTATTTCTTTAGGTGAGAATAGAAATTGAATCATTTTTTGAAGGCGAAGATTTCTCCGAGACCTTAACGCGTGCTAAATTTGAAGAGCTTAACATGGATCTCTTCCGTAGTACATTGAAACCTGTACAAAAAGTATTAGAGGATTCTGACATGAGCAAGAAAGATGTACATGAAATTGTTCTTGTCGGTGGTTCAACCCGAATTCCTAAAGTTCAACAGTTGGTTAAAGAGTTCTTTGGCGGCAAAGAACCTTCGAGGGGCATTAATCCTGATGAAGCTGTCGCATATGGGGCTGCTGTTCAAGCTGGCGTTCTCTCTGGCGAGCAAGACACAGATGCAATTGTGCTTTTGGACGTTAATCCACTTACGATGGGTATCGAGACGGTGGGAGGTGTGATGACCAAACTTATTCCAAGGTAACAATAACCGTCTCGTATATATATACACATATATCCTACTTTGAATTAAATATTTTGCGTAGCTGCTTTTAATAATCAAAATCGATAGTAAATATATAAAGTCCCGTTCCGAGTTATCCACCAGGAAACTACAAGGAAAGTGGACGAATCTAACCAGAAATATCGAAAATGGTAAATGTTTACTTTAGGGGAGCCCGCTCCGATGACCTTGACTTTGACATATCGTCGGTGCGCTTAACAAACCTTATATGTGCATTTTTGTCATTTTTCGTTTTTTCGCTAGGTATAGCTATAGATATTCGAAAATAACAGTTTCTTTCTATCTCCTGAAAAGTTGTTTAAATGCACATATCAGGTTTGGCAAGCGCACCGACGATATGTTGTCTAGGTCACTCTCCTGAGTGACCTTCAAGAGGTTTTAGCCGTTGCTCGTTATTAATTATACCACTTTTCGGGTGGTGGGTGAGGGTCTATGTTGCAAGCAGAAAGGTGTTTTAAAATAAAAGGTATTTAATAGGGAAAAATGAAAAAAAATAACTGTATGTATGTATATTGAACATCCTTAAAAATGTTAAAAAACTTGGAAACATTTGTTTATAACTACAAGCTTCATGTTCAGGGGACCTCTATCTAAAAAGCCTAACCAACGGCGCCCTCCACATGGGGGAGGGCTTTTATCTAGACTTTTACCAAGTTCAATATTTTGCAAACTTCTTTCATTAATAACTTAGTAAACAATAACGAGCGACGGCTCAAACCACTTGAAAGTCACTCAGGAGAGTGAGTACCTCGAAAATTGTTTAAACAAATTCGGCCTAGTTAACGAGTTAACTAACAAAGATCGGCCAATCACTGAGAGCAGAAGCGACTTGCGAAGAGAGGCGGCTTATTCGAATTCGCTAATAGGTGACAAACGAAGAGGTAGGAGGAGGAATCCACAATAAATAACATAGCATGCCGCAGCTCGTCTTTATTTTTCGTGGAATTCTCCCACCGCTTCGTCTTCCGCGTAAGAACGAGTTCAAGGGGCTGTCTTTCGTTGCCTATCGCTTCCGCTATCCGTGATTGACCGATCTTTTTTAGTTAATAACTCTTCAACTAGGCCAAATTTGTTTAACACTTTGAGTGCCACGTCAGCCATCGGTGGCTGACACTAGATTTACCAGCGCTTCGATGCGGCACGCGTGGCCTGAACGGGATTACCTTAGAAATACGCGTGGCACTCAGCGTGCTAAACAATTTTCGATATTTCTGCTTAGATTCATCCATTCTACCTGCAGTTTCCCAGTGGATATCTCGGAACGAAACACCCTGTATATGTGCGTTTTATATCTAATAGAAGTTTATTTTCCTAATTTCCTAGGAATACCGTTATACCTACGAAGAAGTCGCAAATTTTTTCAACAGCCTCAGATAATCAACATACCGTTACTATTCAAGTGTACGAGGGTGAGCGGCCAATGACCAAGGACAATCACCTGCTTGGCAAATTTGACTTAACTGGAATTCCACCGGCTCCCCGTGGCATACCTCAGATAGAAGTTACGTTTGAAATCGATGCAAATGGTATTCTTCAAGTGTCTGCCGAAGACAAAGGAACTGGAAATCGAGAAAAAATTGTTATTACCAATGATCAAAATCGTCTGACGCCCAATGATATCGAAAGAATGATCAAAGATGCTGAGAAATTTGCGGACGATGATAAGAAATTGAAGGAAAGAGTCGAAGCCCGTAACGAGCTCGAGTCTTACGCGTATTCCCTAAAAAATCAACTAGCTGATAAAGAAAAGCTTGGCTCTAAGGTCAATGACTCCGATAAAGCGAAAATGGAAGAAGCCATCGAAGAGAAGATTAAATGGTTGGAAGATAATCAGGACACGGATCCGGAAGAATATAAGAGGCAAAAGAAAGAATTGTCGGACATAGTGCAACCGATTATAGCGAAATTGTATCAAGGCACCGGTCATGGTGCACCGCCAACGGACAGCGATGATGATGACCTTAAGGATGAACTATAACCGAAAATCGAAAATCGAGAGCTGATGAAGCGTTCGTTCTCCTTAATTAGACTGAAATATAATCCACTTCCTAAGCGACGAATGCATCGAGGGCTAATACGGTTATTAGATTTGTAATGGATATCATCGAAGACTGATCGACAAGTGTAATAGTCTTGCTATTACAGTGATCCATCACGAATCAATTATTCGTCTCCTTCCCTCCCTCCCCCTCTCCCCCACACTCTCTTTCTCTCTCTCTCTCTCTCTATATATATATATATATATATATATATATATATATATACATACATATAGAGGTATTTCGCTCTGGTACTTTACAAAGATGAGAAAAGTAACACCTTTGACCTCTCGTATTGCAAAAAGTAATCTACAAACAAAGGGAAAAAGTTCTTCTTACATAAGACTCCACGCATCGTTAATTTATTTTAATTATTGTTTTATATGTTCTCTTAAGCGTAATGAATAAGCCAATTGTATAACTCGCGTGTTTTTCAGATACGACGCAGTGTGCATGTGAATATGATTGAGTGGATAAATAATGTTTACAATATTTGTATAATTACAATTTCCAGACAATGGGAAAAAAGAAAAAGTAAGTAAAACTGTAATAGTAGTATTGTGCGTGTACGACGCGACACAGTTATTGTGTAAATGTGTGAGTGTATCACGTATTAATACCACATATTGTGTACCGATACTATATAAATAAAACATTTTTTCAATAAACAACGCCTGGACTTTACCGAATGTATGTGCAAACCAAATGTTAAAAAAGGATCAACCTGCTTTTGAATTTTTATACATTTGTAATTTATTTAATTCATTCTTTGCTAAAGCCAATGCTAACAGACATGAAAAACATAATTATTTTTCTATATAATCTCGTGATATTTGTTTGTACAAAGCAATCCAGTTATTAAATATATATTTTGTTCTGTAATACAGGTAAATGTATAAAAATAACATGAGAACTGTATAGCAACCACATTTTTTGTAACATTAACAGAATATATTTATGTTCTACCATATATGCTATAAATTTAATTTGCGTAAATCATTAAGTATAACATGCGTAATATAATACTACTAATCAACGTAGTTTCATGATTTCGTCTATGAATGGCAGATAAACACTCGCCGAGAACACTTTTTACGACTTTGCTATAAAAAGTACTAGTTAGGCCAAAGACAGGCATTCTTCTATTTTTTTGCCTCTTCTCCTTTACATACTATATATATATATATATATATATAGTGCAGTTAAGTGTAGTTGCAGAATATGTATGTGTTTCATTTATGATATACCTGCTCAGAATATTGCAAATTTTTCGAAGACAGCACAAAATTAATTAACAATACACTAATATCGGGAAATTTATGGGAGTTGATGGCCATTTCCATATTATGCATTCACTCCTTTGTTCGTGAAAATGATCGTGTAAGAATATTTTGTGCCGCCTCCAAAAAAATTGAAATATTTTGAGGAGACATATCATAGATGAAACACATACATATGCTGCAACTGAAATTGACAGAACTTCTCACTCGTTACTATATTTCTTCATATTGTAGCTATACATTGAAAATTATTTCATTTTTTTAGCGCTTATTCCAAATTACTTCTCTCTAGTTTTTCGCTTTTTATTTTCACTACTTTCGAAGTCGGTTTTTTCCTTTTTGTTAAAAATTTGTTTATTAGAGAGGAAAGGTTTCAGACCAAAGTTTTAAGGTTTTAAAAGTCCTACTGTATAGTCATATCCGTTTTAACCTTGAGCGATGGGGTGAAGGTCTCGTAGAGGTAATTTTGATGATCTTTTTTTTAAAGTAACTTCATTTTTTATGCTACAGGGTAAGAGCTTACGGCGAGAGCCTTTCGAAACACTGGTTGGACTTTTTTCGTGAACATTTTTAGCGGCTTGCTGATCTTACATTTCCCCAATCTCTTAATTTTTCCATAATCTAGGTGTAATATACTCCATGTGTACAAAATTTCACGCTTCCAGCTTGATTGGAAGTGGTCTAGAGGTTTTGATGACCTGTAAGTCATTAAGTGCCAAAAATAGCTATTTTTACAAGTCCGCAGGGCAGAAACTATTCCAGCTACATAGTTGAAATTTGGCATACAATGCAAGAATCCGCATCTTATTTTGCGTCTAAAATTTCATCTGTGTATCTTAAATAGGTATCGAGTTACAGGGGGGTCAAAAGTAGGCCGTAATCGTTCATGTAAATAAGGCTACGGCGTGCGCGCCGCCCGTTGCGAGAACTTGGCCCACGCACTGCCGTGCGCTAAGATTATGTTGTAGCAAAATTTTGCATAATAACTACAGGTATTACTATTTAATACATTATTAGGCACAGTACACCTCTGGCAATTTACTTATCCGCTTTCCTAGTTTGTATAAGAATAATGCAATTTGTATCACAGAATTATGTCAGAAGTGTATTTCGTATTTGTCGTGATCACTTTGGATATGGTAAATATGAAGCATAATTGTAAAATTATATTAATATAACTATAAATTCTTTGGAGCTAAATATATATCACAGTGGATAAATTTTCGACGATATATATCTTTTTAATACCATTTTCCAATGTCCAGAAGCGCACTGGCCTGGGAAACGTACCGTTTTAAAGATCGTATTTAATCGTAGATATTTCATCAAAGGTATTATAAAAATCTTTACCGCCGAATAGTGAAAAATAACCAAGTAATAAAATTAAAGTATTTTTGGGTATTAAAAAATGCACCGTGGGTTAGATTTCAGATACCAGCGTCGTATCTAATTGTACAGTCTTATTATAGTTTTTTTACTGCATACCAGCCTGCTCTTATACTATATGATGATAAAAATCGCGAGACAAATAAAATCTTTAGCATTGTAATCATACAATAGTGAGGATACGAATTCACTACATGTTTCATTATTTATCGTTCTAAGGACTAATTTGTTTTGCATAAACCAAAAATTGAATTGTACTTCAATTTAGAAAAGAAACGCCTAGCAATCTATTCTTTCTAGCTCGTATATATTGAAGCAAATTTAGAATATCGCCATTCGTTCAATACAAATCTGTTAATAAGAATACAAACATCTTCCATGTTATGATCTTTTCCAATTCTTTTGCCGCTTTCTTTCATTATGCCAAGAACATATAGAAGTTAACAAAAAATAAACCATACCGAGTATCTACCTTAATTGTTTCTTGTCATAAAATGTTGGACTTCTTACGAGTCTGAGCATCGACTCGCTTTTAATACCATTGCATTAAGTTTAATATGAGATTTCTTCGTGAAGGTGGTATAACATTGAAATAGTCATTTGATTGGGATCAAATTTGACAATATTATATACGGCATACTTGCCCTCCCTTAAAATAACGACTTCGAAAATGCTTGAATAACCGTAGGTACAGTCGCATCAAAACCAAAAATTGTCAGAATGTTTCTGTTGCATGTGACCCCTTGGAACGTTTTTGAAGAGCACACATTGCAATTTATTAATCTAAAAGGAATATAATTTGTATAAAACCCTGTTACAGCTTCGTACATGCCTAATTAAAAAATTAAAAAAACTTGAAGCAATATAAAATAATTAGAAATTACATTCTTACTTTGCATGTGGAAGATTCATTTTGTCTCTGTATAATGCAAAGTCCCTTTCACATTCGTAATAGACGTCCGTTATCTGGTCCGTGACATTAATAAATACATCATAATGAGCACGTTTCTTGAAAGCCCATGAGATTGGACTACTTAAACGAATAACATTATTTGGAATAGGCTGATGTACCCTCATTACAGAAGGGAAGCATGACGATTGCTTTAGGTCGATGATATGAAGATCTATAATGTTGAATGCTGCAACAGTCACACATTCTTCGCTGCAGGAAAGAGCATATGCTATTAAGAAGCCAGCTTCGGCTCCATTCACATTTCCACTACGCCATGTACAAGTTTCCCACATTACTTCGTTTGCATTGATTGTTATCATATAACGCAAACCAGTTGGCTTAAGATTCTGTAAAAATGCATAAAAGTGAATAATCAATGACTTGGTTTTCTTCTAAGATGAAGAACTTGAAACTTACCATAATTGAGAGTTTGAATGCTTGGTGCAGAGCATTTATAATCTTTGTATTTGGTTTTGTTGTAGGAGGAAATGTTTTTTTCGCCTGTTCTTTCATTTTTCGTTTCTCGTATGATAATGGCCTTTGAAAGATACATTAATTACTCGTCATTTATTATATAGACCGAAGCAATGGCGCTAAAACCATCACTGTCAACCTTAGCAGTATGTAAACCTATGTACTGTTTCAGTATCAATCCGAATGTAACATAATAATATATTATAAATTATATGACATAGAAAAGATGCAAAGTGATGTATCTTACTTTCCAGAATTTTCATAATTCTTTAGAGTAATGTAGACAAATACTGGATTGATATTGTCGCGAGATAAGCTTTCCTTATTAGTAATTTCATGTATTATCTTTTCTGCAGCTGGATCGTCGGACTTCAATAATCCTAGATTGTGAATCCTCTGGAGGTTATCGAGAAGTACATGTAAATTCATTGAAGGTATCAATGAATTCCAAATCTGCAAACATTGCAATACAATTGAGAATGCTAAGATATATATTAATAGAATTTGTAGCATCTCTTATATCGTACCTCTGTAGATTTTAGCATATGGCCAGGAACATGATCTAATGTAAATTCATACTTTTCTAAAAGGTCAGCTGCCTTAAGTCCATCCTCGCAATGTTTGAAATCTTCAACTGTTTGTATATATTCTATTAAGTTTTTTACAAGTGGGTTATCTCCAAATGATCTTTTTGCTTCCACCAAACCATGCATTACATATTTAAATATCACTTCCTTTTCTACTTTAAATAATATATTGTATATGTAATGTGTATAGTATTAATGCAAATAGCATTGTTTTTTACTTCCGAATATTCAAGTTCAATACCTGGTGTATCAGGGTGCGGATGAGAAAGTTTAACTATGTCCTTATGCTTCCACCCATATCTACCCTTACATCGTGTAACACACTTTGCTAATTCTAATGGTTCCTTAGAAAGGTACCAGTTATTGACAGCTTTTCGCAATCCATGACCCCAACCGTGGCTAGGCTTATCATTGTGCGATGCTGTGTCTCGTTGTTTACTCAGTTGCGATGCAAACTTTATGAATAGAATAAACTGTTCGGGTGATGAACAAATTTTTCCTACGACCATATAAGCTGCACAACGTAAATTTTCACTGAAACTTTGTTTGCAACAAACTGCCAAAGCAAATATTAACGTCTCAGGATGAGGAACAAGGTTACTTTCAAAAGCCTACAAGAAGGCAAATTAGTATCATTTTTATAGCCGCAACATTTACAATTTAATCTCAAACAAATTTTACTACCATTTTAATCATCTCGACTGGTAATAATTGTTTTCTCTCATCTTTTGCTAATTCCTCTATACATCTGAGGTTCGAAGCTAAGAAGTAATTGTGCACAAACATATTTCCTGCATGATAAATACCAAATTCTTTTCCAACATATAAAAATGTAGATAGCTGTGCTTCTGGCAAATTAACAGCGAGCTCCATTTCGTTATATTTATGGAACTCTGATATTTTTACTGCATCCATTTTTCAATGTACTATAATGTAAAGAGAGACATAAAAAAAATTTTTATTCTATTTTTCTTATAAATTTTAAGAATTTTCGCATAATATAAAATCTATTAATACATAGTCTTTTAGATATATTTAATTTAATGATATCTACTAGTCGAAAAAGGAAATAAAGAAAGGAAAATTTAATGATCTAAATCTGGAATCGTCTGTATACACATGTATATCCACTACTTCATAAATATATACACGGTGTTGCAACAGTAAACGGTGCTTTTTCGGGCAAACCATGTCAGCACTTTTAACCAGTAAAAATACAGAAGTAATAATATATAAATATAGTTACACACAGCGTGACGATATTTAATGTGGACCCATTGCGATTAATACGAGCAACAATATATATAACGATCTTGGTAAACGCAGTATATATAAACAGATCAAATCAATTTCGTTAATCTCTTTTATGCTGTATAGAACGACAAACGAGTTCTTATTGCTTCGTTTTTTCGTTATAACTTTGTAATAACGAATTTACAGTACATTTTACTAACGCGATTTAACCACAAAAACCTGTAAAACCCCGTATATAGTATATACAGGGTATAATATTGTATATAGACATAAGGTTCACATTTTAAGTACCGAGTATACATTAGACAGAAGATTAGTACTTATATGATGTGTCTCTACCAATTGTCATCATTATTATTAATTATAAGGATGTACAAAGTAATACTGCCATTACAAATAAGTATAGGCGTAGAACTGTATAAGAGAAAATAGTAGTTTTATAAGTCATATCGTGATTCATAATACTTAAATTGATAAAATAAATTTTCCGAACGTTATAAACCCGTAAAAAAATAATCATAAAGAATTCACCTTTGGTCAACCAGAATATAAGGATGTCCAGCCTAGTGTATTCGAACTATAAATTGTATAATGCACAACAGGGCCTGGACACTCAATGCTTTAGCATAGGATTAGCATTATTTGCCCAGCCCCTTTGCCCATACTGAACCTCAGTGTCTAGGCACATCTTCCCTCTCCATGAAAACATCGCAGCCCCTGATAACGCACAAACCCTTAAAAAAGAAATATGAAGCAGATTTTGACTATACTGCATTGGTCACAGTGGCTCGAAGACTGGTGGCGCCCCCGTTTCAACCTCTTTACGCATGCGCGTTGTGTAAAATAATAGACTGGAGGGCAGCACTAATGATTGCAAAGGTGCCAACTGTGGTTATTGCTTCTGTTCGTATAGTAACTAGCCCGCCACGGTCTAGACCCCCCGAGTAAGAGTGCAGTCCTCGAGTAGCCTGTCCAGCGCCCGCTTGCCCCTTAAACCCGCTAACCCGTTAGCTTTTATCCGTCGATGATAACTCGCTGCTTTATCCGTCGATGGTACGCTCCCTTCTTTTATCCGACGCTGATAACTCACTGCTTTATCCGTCGATGGTACGCTCTTTTATCCGTCGATGCTAACTCGCTGCTTTAACCGTCGATGGTACGCTCCCTTCTTTTATCCGACGCTGATAACTCACTGCTTTATCCGTCGATGGTACGCTCTTCCTTTATCCGTCGATGGTATGCTCTTTCTTTGACCCGTCGATGGTACGCTCTTCTTTTATCCGTCGATGGTACGCTCTTCCTTTACCCGTCGATGGTACGCTCTTCCTTTACCCGTCGATGGTACGCTCTTCTTTTATCCGTCGATGGTACGCTCTTCTTTTATCCATCGATGGTACGCTCCCTTCTTTGATCCGTCGCTGATAACTCGCTGCTATATCCGTCGATGGTACGCTCCCTTCTTTTATCCGTCGATGGTACGCTCCCTTCTTTTATCCGTCGATGATAACTTTTTTTTTGTTTTTTTTTTGGAGGCAAGAGGAGATACCTTCCATAGACACCCTGTTACGGGTAGTGTGAGATTCCTACTCACTAAAACCCCCCTTAGCCGCTGCTGCCGCAGCAGCAGATAATATAAATAAATAAATAGACTGCCAATTTTTTTATTTGCTTTGTAATTTTAAAGATTCTTTTTTTTTTTTTTTTCAAAGATAAAGCTACGATAAACAGTAAACTAACCATGCTATGTGCTTCCTAAAATTCAAGCCGATTTGTTCACGTTTAAAAAAGTTATACCTACTGCTATTAAGGGTGTACGGTTTTCGACAGACTGTGGATTCTAGTTAATCGTCTAAATGATTAATTCCAAATAACGTTATAAATTTTATTACTTTATAATACACTTAATTAATATTACTGAATCTATATATTCTTAAACGTTGTACTTATTAAAAGAGTATTACAAAGCCGTTAACGCGAGTAAACGAAGATCGAGCGCGCCGACCTTGCGCGAAGGTCGTTGTGCGGTAGGAGCTCATTCCGTCATAGTCTTTCGTAGCGTTCACATCTCCCATACAGTAAATTACTATTTAATCGTCTAAATTCTAAATCACTGCTTTTGAATAATGTAATACATTTTATTATAAAGTATAATACATTAAATTTATTATTACATATAGATATTTCATAACATATAAGACATTATTTTACAGTAATATATAACGATATTTTATTATTGAATATTCATTTAATAACATATATTTATTTAATAATTACAATTTATTACTACATAATACATTTAATAAATATTACTGATTCGGTATATTCATCTACGTGAAATCTTTAACGTTTTACTTATTGAAAGAGTATTACGAAGCTGTTGAACGAAATAAGCGAGAGTAAACAAAGTTCGAGCGCGGTCAACCTTGTGCAAGGGTCATTGAGCGGTAGACCCTCACTCCGTCGTACTCTTTCATAGCGTTCACATCTCTATTATTATAAATTCTAATTCATCGTTTAAATCATTGCTTCTAAATAACGCTATCAATTTTATTATTGTATAATACATTTAATTAATATTACTGAATCGATATATTCTTCAACGTGAATTCTTAAACGTTTAATTATTTTAAGAATATTACAAAGACGTAAAATGAAATACGCGAGAGTAAACAAAGTTCGAGCGCGGACAACCTTGCGCGGGGGTCATTGAGCGGTAGACGCTCACTCCGTCGTACTCTTTCATAGCGTTCACATCTCTGTTATTATAAATTCTAATTCATCGTCTAAGTCATTGCTTTTAAATAACTCCATCAATTTTATTATTATGTAATACATTTAATTAATATTACTGAATCGATAAATTCATGAACGTGCATTATTAAACGTTTCACTTATTATAAAAGTAATACAAAGACGTCAAACGAAGAAAGCGCGAGTAAACAAAGATCGAGCGCGGACAACCTTGCGCGGGGGTCATTGAGTGGTAGACGCTCACTCCGTCGTACTCTTTCATAGCGTTCACATCTCTATTATTATAAATTCTAATTCATCGTTTAAATCATTGCTTCTAAATAACGCTATCAATTTTATTATTATATAATACATTTAATTAATATTACTGAATCGATATATTCTTCAACGTGAATTCTTAAACGTTTAATTATTTTAAGAATATTACAAAGACGTAAAATGAAATACGCGAGAGTAAACAAAGTTCGAGCGCGGACAACCTTGCGCGGGGGTCATTGAGCGGTAGACGCTCACTCCGTCGTACTCTTTCATAGCGTTCACATCTCTGTTATTATAAATTCTAATTCATCGTCTAAGTCATTGCTTTTAAATAACTCCATCAATTTTATTATTATGTAATACATTTAATTAATATTACTGAATCGATAAATTCATGAACGTGCATTATTAAACGTTTCACTTATTATAAAAGTAATACAAAGACGTCAAACGAAGAAAGCGCGAGTAAACAAAGATCGAGCGCGGACAACCTTGCGCGGGGGTCATTGAGTGATAGACGCTCACTCCGTCGTACTCTTTCATAGCGTTCACATCTCTATTATTATAAATTCTAATTCATCGTTTAAATCATTGCTTCTAAATAACGCTATCAATTTTATTACTATATAATACATTTAATTAATATTACTGAATCGATAGATTCTTCAACGTGAATTCTTAAACGTTGCACTTATTAAAAAAGTAAGAGCTAATGGCTCACGATCGGTGTATTATAAAAATTTAGCTTCTATAAATTTATTAAATTTCGAGTCATTCTATTACCGCGATTTATAATACTTATCTGTGAAATAGTATTTGTAATTTTTAAAATATTCGAGATGGGTCCCCAGCAGCAACCTCCACGTGGTGGACCCGGGCAATGGATATTATTTTCTATGTAATGCATATCATCTCTAACATAATATGCATTCCATTGCAAATAATATCTAGCGAATTGGCTGCCTTGCACTAACGCGTTATCAGAAGTAATTATCCTTTGATGAAAATCTTAGTACGTATTCCTAATTTCAAAGCATCCTGCTCATAATTACATAACATCTTTATCAAATTCAAACAACGTAACTAACTTATCTTAATGAACGCTTTCTTAAAACAAAATGATTAATAAGAAAAATTTGTATGTGTTTTATTTTCCTTATCCTTCCCTCCTTACCGTAATTCGGTCGGATCGGTTCGGTCGCGCGCGTCCGATTCGACCACTTGTAATTCGGTCCTCGAGTCCGTGGTTCGGTCGAGCCGATTCGGTCGCGCGCGTTCGGCTTGACCACCTGCAATTCGATCGTAACGTCCGCAATTCGTTCGAGCCGCCTCGGTCGCGCGCGTTCGGCTCGTCGCGTGCACTCGGTTCGGTTTCGTGCGAAAATTAGAGTCAATTTTGTTCGCCGTATTAAATTATTTCGGTCGCGTTAGCTTCACTACGCAAGAAAATCGATTTCTTGTCAAAAATAATTTTGTGCGCCGCGTTAGTAGAATCATTATTAAAATTACACGTGAAGCACACCCAGGAGGCTGGAAGCTCCGTCGGAATCCAAGTGAATGTAAGTAGTCGCGTTTCTTCATTTATTAAAAGATTCAAATGAAATATTTTAACCATTTTCTAATATTATAAACAGATAACTTATGTGCTTGTTCCATTTTTTGTTTCAGATGGGTTAAATAATAAAGGAAGGAACCACCCAACCATCCCGATGCTCGACCTACTACCCACGATGCCTTGGATTTACAACGTGTAATGTAAGTAGTCGCGTCTTTTCATTTATTAAATTAAAAGATTCAAGTGAAATCTTTTAACCATTTTCTAATATTACAAACAGATAACTTATGAGCTTGTTCCATTTTTTGTTACAGATGGATAATCAATGAAGGACCCACCTTACCAACCAGATGTTCGACCTACTACCCCGCCGCACGGATTTACAACGTGTAATGTAAGTAGTCGCGTCTTTTCATTTATTAAATTAAAAGATTCAAGTGAAATCTTTTAACCATTTTCTAATATTATAAACAGATAACTTATGTGCTTGTTCCATTTTTTGTTACAGATGGTAAGTGAAATTTTTAAGTTCCTCCGGCACCCAACCATGTCGAGGACGAAAAGTCCGAATCGGCACGGGTGAGCGGTTGTATTTTTACGTAGATTTTTTTTACAATTGAGTGACCGTGAATAAATCCTTTCGAGGAATTATTCGCGAGTGATACATTTTATTTTCTTTGTCTATGAATATGTTTTTATTATATTAGGATAGGGTCTTCTTGTTTTATTCGCGTGCATCAAGCCTGTAGATTTTTATTTAAAATTAATCAAGAATTCATTATATTTATAAAGTGAATATAAATTGTTTAATATCTTGGGATTGGGGTTTTTATCTACTTCTATATACCTATGTGCCTATATACCAATATACCTATATACCTATACCTAACACACTACCCTAATCTATCGAGTAGCTATCACGAATTATCGTTTATAAATCGAACGGCCCGTATGTAGTCGTTAACACAGCATTACCACGAGCATACAAATGGCTCTTATGTGGTAATTTATTAATAAACACTAGACTGCTACGGGTCGTTCCTTATAAGCGTATAATTCATATTATAGCTTACGATTCAACACAGCATTTACCACGGGTCGGTTTTTTAACCAAATGGCCCTTATGTGGTAGCTTTTCCCTCTATCTTCCATCCATGATCCATCCCATTCTTTATAAGCGTGTAATTCATATTATAGCTTACGTTTCAACACAGCATTTACCACGGGTCGGTTTTTTAACCAAATGGCCCTTATGTGGTAATTTTTCCCTCTATCTTCCATCCATTATCCATCCTATTATTTATATTCTCAATTCATTTTAAATCGATTTAAAAAATTTTTAATATACATAAATGAAATCTTGATTATTTTGACTAAAAATCTACAAGGCTTGTATGCAATTCATTTATCACTTTACCTTTTCACTTTATCTTTTCACTTTATCACAATTCACTTTATCCCGTTCTAAATTAGCGTAGAATTCGGATATTAATCATCCGAATTCGCCAAAAGAGCATGTAATATGTCTAACATGCTTTGCGTCGTGTTCATAAATATAAAGCTGTACTATCGTAGTTTTATCGAGAATATATACTTGCACTAATAAAGAACAAGAAGACAATTCGCGACGGATAGAAACCGGATTACAAGTGACACAATATCATGATTTAATTACGTGATTAAAGGAGTCACTTGTAAGATGGGATCGTCCGAGGGTTTTGCTGAATAATATATACATTAAAATTTAAAATCTTTCTATATAAAAGTCGAGTCATTGCATTAAAAAGAAAAGTCTCAGTCGAGTCCTTGCTTTGCTGAAAAATAAAGTCGAGTAGAGTCCTTTTTTGAAAAATGAGAAAGAGACTTGTAGAGTCACAGTCCGTAGGCCCTAGTTTTAAGCTAATATTTTTTTAGATCAGGATTTTCAGCTTCTAATCAAACTAATACTTACTATTTCTTTCCCCCCCGTGCTATCTCTTGTATCTTTACTTATGCACGTGCCCAGGTGTTACATGCATGAGTAAAGATCGGTTAGCACGGTTTTCTTGCATTTTTTTTTGGCGACTGTCAATGGCTAGTGTATCGTGCACGACGTACTTTCCACCTTGTGTGCGTGGTAGTGGTGGATTGTACGTCGGTGTTACGCGAGAAATAAAACTGCACATCGAAGTGCAGTTATGCATCCTTAAATGCGTATCAGTCGAGTCATTATAAAGTCACACATATAAAAATGTATAATTAGAATATACTCGTATGCTATTAGTATGATCATCTACTAATACATACGAGTATTTTCTGGAAAATACATAACTTTTTATTGAAATATTTTTTGTTCGCGACGTATTTGGTAATAATTAAAAAGATATATTACGCAATGGTCACTAGACTTGACAGTCGATTTCAGCAAAAAGGTACGCATTAGTGTTGTGATTGAGAAAGAATGTTTGAGCTAGGGTGACGGAGGTACCCCGGGGTATCCTCCCTAGAGTAGGTTTTTTGCACCCTGGCGGTATGTGAGAGAATCGTGGAGTGAGTGTGTTGGTGTGAATGAGTTTTGCTTTTTTCACTAATCATTTTAAATATAGGTTCTAGGCAGGCTATAATATAAGTAACGTAGAGTTTCTGGTGCGTGTGTGTGATTTAGTTTTTAAGTAGGTAGGGCCGGGCAAGGCGCAGGGTGTGATTTCCACTCAGGAGTGGAAAGTCCCGCCTCCGGGTATTAGCAGAATCGTCGCAAATCATATTTTTCAAACATGTCCATGGTAAATTTATTTTGCGACGATTCTGTACCATTTTATACTGTATCGAACATTCATAAGTATTTTGCAATTATTAGAGAAAGAAAGAGTACTCTACTTCTCGCGAAGTAGAGACGTATTTAAGTGGCAAAATTTTTGAATCGTTCGATACTTAGTTTCTTAAGCTGTATTAATACTTTGCACATTCGCGGTTTTATCAAATGTATCAAATTAATTGCAAATTTAAGTGTTATAAATTAAAAGTATCACATTTATTTCATTTCTTCTATTCGATAATTTCAACGTCAAAGTGCGAAGTATTAATTTTAGTTTGTAAGCAGGTTCATCGATTAGAATAATCAATCTGCTGGGGCATTCGATTAAATGTGCTCGTGTAAATGTGCACGATTGGCGGATTCTATGACTCCGCTGGTCGTCCACGGGCTAGGATAGATTTCGTTATTTAAAATCATTTTAAAGTTACATTCACGTTACTTTTTAATTTTATCTTTCAAGTTATTTTTCAAGTTATTTTTCAAGTAATTTTTCAAGTAATATTTCAAGTAATATTTACAATTTATGATTATAATAAAAGCAATATTAAAGAAATCATGAAATGCAAAAAGTGATTTAACGTGGTAAGATTGCATGTTGAAAAATATTCCCAAGTCGTTCTAAATGATGTGTTATACAGAGTTTATCATATTATAATGGTCGTGGCGGTGAATCGGATTCGAAACTTTGCGTAGAAAAATCAGCTTTTTGGCGAAGAGGTTCTCTCGACCAAAAAGCTATTGCACTTTCTACGTAAAGAGCTTTTTTTTCGTTTCAGGTATTATAGGGTTGTTGTTAGGGCTGTTGGTTCTTTTAATTGCTGCTGCAGGGACGACTCTGACTCTAAGTCATTGAACATTCTAATATGATAAACTCATGTTACACACGTTATGAACGATGGATATTTTTTAATAAGTACATCTTCCTGCGTCGGGAATAGGGAATGCCCCATGCAGCGGTTAGGGCACGAAGCAAAGAAGAGGCAAAAGTGCCGAAGAGGCCCCCACAAAGTGTGGCTCAAGAGGGCAACTATCGATGATATTTCATATTTTAAAGTTCTGAGCATGCAGAACTTTGAATATGAATTATCATCTTTTTTTTTTACCACGCAGTCACTCAATTGCTTATTAACGGTGGTGGTTGTAGTATTGGTAATAGTAGTTTTAGTAGCGAGAAGAGACGATGTATAATTCCGTCTCTTCTCCATGTCAAATTCACCATTTTGCAACGCGGTCGCGAAATTATATTTATCAGATGAATATAAATTAGAGTTTCATTCATTTTTATTTCGAATATGAAAATAGCTTTTATTCAAGTAAAGTCAAAAGAGTTTTTGATTTCTTTTCTTTAATTTAAATTAAATTCATTTGAATACGATAGAAGAATTGCGTTATTTTAAATAAAAAGAAAAAGTGAAGTCATTAACTAGAGTCACGAAACGTATAAAATGATTGCAAATGGAGAACACAATACAGTGCATTATATGTAGTTACATGCACTATTTAGCGCCCTTTGGTGGCTGCTATTAAGAGACGATATACAATTTCGTCTCTTCTTCATGTCATATTCTCCATTTTGCAACGCGGTCGCGAAATGATATTTAACTCATAAGTATAAATTTGAGTTTCATTAATTTTTATTTCAAATATAAAAATAGTTTTTATTCCAGTAAAGTCAAAAAAGTTATTCATTTCTTTTCTTTCAATTTAAATTAAATTCATTTCAATACAATAGAAGAATTGCATTATTTTAAATAAAAAGAAACAGTGAAGTCATTAACTAGAGTCACGAAACGTATAGAATAAGTTCACATGGAGAACATGACAGTGCATTATGAGTACATGCACTATTTAGCGCCCTTTGGTGGCAGCTCGCGTTTTACACAAGCGCCCTTTGTTGGCTGCTATTTTTTTTTCCTTTCATTAATCAAGCGTTCATTAAGATAGATGAAATTAATAAATAAACTAGCAGAATAAATTTATACAATTTTATTTCAATGCAAAGTGCCAAATCATGATTTTATATGCACTTTAAAAACAGCATGCTTTGAAAATACGAATACGTACAATTAGAATTTTATACATCATATTTTTACATCATGTCAAAGATAATAACTAAATTTTTTATATGTTTAATATAAAATGTTTTATATGCTTAATAATGTTTTTTTATAAAGCATAGATCTGTTCTCGATAGAGTTATGGTCACAATAATATGTAAAATTGTTTATGCATCGTGTAATATGACGTTGGACGTGGTAAATTTATTAAGAAAATTTTATACGGAATATTTTTATGTTGATATTTCACATCAGAGGCTACTTACTACCAATGACGATCAATTTAATTATTTAAATATTATATCATTAATTATTTTCCAAAATTGGTTTCAGGTATCTTTTCAAGAAGAATTTTTTAGTGGTTGTATTTCTGAAAGTAGGACCGAATCCACGATTAGATACTCCTTCTTTTATCCGACGCTGATAACTCGCTGCTTTAACCGTCGATGGTACGCTCCCTTCTTTTATCCGACGCTGATAACTCACTGCTTTATCCGTCGACGGTACGCTCTTTTATCCATCGATGATAACTCGCTGTTTTATCCGTCGATGGTACGCTCTTTTATCCGTCGATGATAACTCGCTGCTTTATCCGTCGATGGTACGCTCTTTTATCCGTCGATGATAACCCGTTGCTTTATCCGTCGATGGTACGCTCCCTTCTTTTATCCGACGCTGATAACTCACTGCTTTATCCGTCGATGGTACGCTCTTTTATCCGTCGATGATAACTCGCTGCTTTATCCGTCGTATCTTTAATTATAATGCATGTTTTATCTATAGGGCATGTTTAATCATAAGGCATGATTACCTCTAAGGCATGTTTTAATTATAAGGCATGATTACACCTAAAGCATGACTATTTATAAGATATAACTGATCCTAAAATGTTTATATTTTCAGGAATTTTAACAGATTTATTTATTACAGGTTATACATGTTTTAATTATAAGGCATGATTACACCTAAGGCATGACTATTTATAAGTTTTAATTGATCCTAAAATTTTAATGTTTTCAGGAATTTTACCAGATTTATTTATTACAGGTTTTACATGTTTTAATTATGAGGCATGTTTAATTATAAGGCATGATTAAACCTAAAGGCATGAGTATTTATAAGATGTAATTGATCCTAAAATTTTAATGTTTTCAGGAATTTTAACCAATTTATTTATAACAGGTGCTACATGATAATACCTTTTACATCAAATAATTTTCAGATATGTTCTTCAATTATCGTATTATAATTATTATATCACTTGTGCTTGAATATTACATTTTATATCTGTCGTATTCATGTTAATATAATAAATATTTGCTTGTTGCAGCTCACAAGGGATTCAGCTTTTCATTTATACAGGACAGAAAGCTTTCTACGCTTCGATTGCATGAAACGTAGAAAGATTCTGTTCTCCCCGCGGGTAGGTAGATTACGCGGTTAGAGTTTACAGTCGCATTTCTTGCACTCTTTAACAACTCTGATCAAGTTGTTAAAAATGCATTAAACGCGATGGTTTTTTTCTGTTAAATTTTATAAAATATGCTATCTTATTGCATCTATAATGATTATATTAAAAATTAGTATTTCATATAAAAGTAGAGTCCCCGTAGCTCGTGGGTCCCTAGCAGCAACCTCCCCGTGGTGGACCCGGGCAATGGATATTATTTTCGATATGATGCATATTATGTCTGACATAATATACATCCCATCGCAAATAATATCTAGCAAATGGCTGCTTTGCACTTATATATTCGTATTTTTGGTAGTTGGACCGAATTCATAATCGGTTATCTTGCATGTTTAATTATAAGGCATGTTTAGTTTGAAAGCATGTTTAATTATAAAGCATGATTATACCTAAGGCATGACTATTTATAAGATATAATTTATCTTAAACTTTTAATATTTTCAGGAATTTTAACAGATTCATTTTGTTACAGGTGCTATATGATAATTACAACGCAGATTTTTTAATTAATTATGTATTATGTGTATTTTTTCAACAGCTCATATTTTTTTTATCCATATCCTGATGTATGCATCATGATTTTTGCGAAAATAGTCACCACCGCCGATTTCAATGTTTAATGGCTCATTTGAAAGAAGAAAGCATGCAGAATAATGTTCCGTTGTCCGTTTTTCGATATCGTTAAGCAATGATGAGAAATTAATCGTTTAAGCGTCGGAGTATGGATCTTTTTCAAGCTTAAAACTGCTGTATCTTTCCAACCAGCCATCTTATCGAAACGCGACTTGCATATTCGTAAAGAAGAGACTTTCCTCTTTCGAACGAGTATTTGATCGGGCAAATTCGAGATGCTTCGATTTTTGACAAAAATCCTGATGTATGGATCAAGATTTAGAAAGAAGAAAGCATGCAGAATACTGTCCCGTTGTCCGTTTTTCGATATCGTTACGCAATGATGAGAAATACATTTTTTAAGTGTCGGAGTATGGGTCGTTTTCAAGAGAAAAATCGCTGTAACTTTTTAACCAGTCATCCTATCGAAGCCACACTGCCATATTCGTAAATTAGAGACTTTCCCCTTTCGAACGAGTATTTGATCGGGCAAATTCGAGATGCTTCGATTTTTGACAAAAATCCTGACCTATGCATCATGATTTTTGTCAAAATGGTCACCAACGTCGATTTCAATGTTTAATGGCTCATTTTAAAGGACAAAGCATGCAGAATAATGTTCCGTTGTCCGTTTTTCGATATCGTTAAGCAATGATGAGAAATTAATCGTTTAAGCGTCGGAGTATGGGTCTTTTTCAAGCTTAAAACTGTTGTATCTTTCGAACCAGCCATCCTATCGAAACGCGACTTGCATATTCGTAAAGAGGAGACTTTTCTCTTTCGAACTAGTATTTGATCGAGCAAATTCGAGATGCATCGATTTTTGACAAAAATCCTGATGTATGCATCATGATTTGGATGGGGAAAAAATGAGGATGGGGCAAGTTGTCCCAGATCTCATTGTCGGGACAACTTTCCTCGACGTGTGAGACAACTTGCCCCATTTTCATAGGTTTGTTTTTCGGATCATAGTTCAGTCAGATCAAGGAGTTTGTTAAAAATTCTGGCAAGGAAATGAAGCTGATAAAATTCTCTTTATATTACATGTGTGAACTCGTGAGCAATCGATTTTAATTAGTGCCTAGAGATGCTTAAGTAATGTACCCAAAGTGGAATTGAGCTTATCAAAATATAAATTCGTCTTTTGATGTAACCAGGAAGACCAAACACAACGACCACCACTACACTTTTTTTTTTCTCACTAAGACCTGTACACCATGCACCGGACGCGTTTCCCCCTTCCACCCTAAAATACCAAAACTACGACTAGAACAACTTGCCCCTGGGAATTTAAGCCCCGGGCTATCCTATAACTATTTATAGGATGTAATTGAATCTTAAATTTTAATATTTTCAGGAATTTTAACTGATTTATTTATTACAAGTGAAACATGTTTTAATTATAAGGCATGATTACTTATAAGGCATGTTTTAATTATAAGGCATGATTACACCTAAAGCATGACATTTATAAGATATAATTTATCTTCAACTTTTAATATTTTCAGGAATTTCAACAGATCCATTTATTACAGGTGCTACATGATAATTGCAACGCAGATTTTTTAATTATTTATGTATTATGTATATTTTTTCAACAGCTCATCCATGTTTCCAACTGCTCAGTATGGGATCGCAGCCCCATAAGATGTCAGGTTTGTGCTTATATCACAGACGAGGACTAAGATAGAAAAAAAAGAAAAGTGAAACTTCTTTAGGCAAAATTTTTTCCTTAGAAAGTCAATCACACATATATAGATACATAGTGAGGGTACGATATAACAGACGAGGTATAAGGATTCGATTTGTAATTCATGTCAGTGAAAAATGATTAACAATAGTTATGATTAGTTATAATTCCTACCGATTCGGTAGCGCTGTTGCCTTTTTCCATTCTGAACCGATATTGTCGCATGCGACACTAAAATGGTAATGGGGCTGCGTAGCCCCAGTTCTATATCACAGTTCTATGAGCGAATTAGGCAACTGCTTTGAATTGAAAAATATCATAATAATTACGTTACTTGCTCTTAGAAAGATCAAAAGTAATACTCTAAAACTCTTCCTTTACCCGTCGATGGTACGCTCTTCCTTTACTCGTCGATGGTAACTCACTCATTTATCCGTCGATGATAACCCGTTGCTTTATCCGTCGATGGTACGCTCCCTTCTTTTATCCGACGCTGATAACTCACTGCTTTATCCGTCGATGGTACGCTCTTTTATCCGTCGATGCTAACTCGCTGCTTTATCCGTCGATGGTACGCTCCCTTCTTTTATCCGACGCTGATAACTCGCTGCTTTAACCGTCGATGGTACGCTCTTTTATCCGTCGATGATAACCCGTTGCTTTATCCGTCGATGGTAACTCACTCCTTTATCCGTCGATGGAACGCTCTTTTATCCGTCGATGGTACGCTCGCTTCTTTTATCCGACGCTGATAACTCGCTGCTTTAACCGTCGATGGTACGCTCCCTTCTTTTATCCGACGCTGATAACTCACTGCTTTATCCGTCGATGGTACGCTCTTTTATCCGTCGATGATAACTCGCCGCTTTATCCGTCGATGGTACGCTCTTTTATCCGTCGATGGTACGTTTTTTTTACCCGTCGATGGTACGCTCTTCCTTTTATCCGTCGATGGTACCCGTCGATATTGTTATTATTGTCATAAACATAATAAAAGTTTTGTTTTCATAGAATCTTTTTTGTCGGACTGAAGCTAATTCATAATTTTTTTATTTTAGGAAACATGTAATTATGATATTCGTTATCGAAGCGAGAAGCTATGAAACGCTCAGGAGTAAAGCGACAAGGTGAACCACTTTGAAAAGGGCTAGACAGGTGCTAGGAATAAGGTTATAAAGTGTCGAGAAGCAGTAGAAGACGGGTAAGCTAAAAGAAAGCATATAAATAAAAACGGATTATATATTATCGATGGTTTTTTTTATTCCAGGGAAGAAGTGCGCGGGCGGTAGACAACTTACTAGGTTAGGTAGAAAATATCTTTTAAAGGGTGTTTGGTCCAAGGGTAGTCAAATACAAGGATCTTATACATTTCAGGTAAATAAAAGTAGGATCGGAGCGGCAGAAGACTTCTTCCACAGGTCTAAGCAGCGACGCGGGAGGTTGGGAAAGAAAATGTACTTTAGTAGTAAGCTTGGTCACGGTAAATAAGAGTAATTAGTACATGGAATAGTTTAATTAATGGATGTTATTCGTTAGAGTACAGGTAGAAAGAGGGGAAGAAGCTCCTAAGGTTACGGGAGAAAGCATAAGACCGGATCATGGTGGAAAAATGTTTTGGAGCGGATGAAGAGGTAGAAGGGGGTAAGAGTAATCAGAGGTTAATAATAGACATATATATAAGTATAGAAAAAGGGACTAATCGGTCTTATTTTAATTTTAGGAAAAGAAAGAGAGGAAGAGTGGTCGGGGCAAGTTTGGAAATGGTAAGAATTTGCTTTAAAGTCAGGTCTCTAGCATAAGCTGTTTGATAGAGGAACTCGATTACATTTTAGGTAAACGGAAGAGTTAAGAAGCATCAGGGAGAGGCTAGTAGAATTAACAAGAATAAAAGGAGGCAGATTGTGCAAAGAGGTGGAAAGAAAAGGAGAAAAAAAAGCGTTGAGCGGAGTAAGGAAGTGTACCACAGTACCTACAGTAGCGAAACTCTCGTCGGATCCTTGGCAAAAATGGAGTGCGCATGCGCGAGGCTGGCCAAGTGCACGGTAACACCACCCGAATTGCGCTCTCACTTCTTCTTTCTTTCATTTTTTCTTCTTTCTCTATTTAAATGAACTTTGGAGACAAGTTCATTAGAGGAAGAAGGCAGCTACGCCTAGCACTCTTTCGTGATCAAAAAATCAATATTCTTCATTATAGTATTTATAATTTAAATATATATCTTATATTTTATACATTTTTAATTTGTATATATTATATAAATTTTGGGTTTCCTCGAAAAGACTTAACTCTTAGCTCTTTGTTTCAGGTATCAGTGGATATTAATAATCTCGAAAAGGAAAAATGAACGTGAAGCAGCGGAAAATCTGTGCAGTGCCGAGGTGTTTACAAACGAAGTATACACCCAGAAATTATATTAGATTTGTATTAGAAATATGACAGGTACAACACTGTTTTAGAGTTATTGTTGTTATATAAATTATATTTGTAATCGTAACATGGACATTATATTAATATTGATAATATTTCCAGATGGCTGTAATGGGTACATGCATGTCAAAGATTGGATTGGGTACAAACAGAAAAAAATTAGAACTTATCTTCAACCAAACGCTGTGCCGACGATATTCTTTGAATTCTGTTGTGAACAACAGTCAGTAAATAATTATTAATGCAATATAAATTGAAAAAGAAAAGAAATTTTGTTTCAAATGAATAATATAGTAATATTCACAAGAATAAAGTAGCCAGGTAATATATAATCATTTATTCTAAAAATGAGGATTAAAAATGGAACCTTATAGAAATCTTTTTTCAGAAATGGTACAATTATTGGAGACGGAGAAGAAGAAAAAAATAGTTGTACACGAAGGAGATGGGTATACCAAATAAAATATAATTTCATATTTAGTATAATAAAAATATTGTATAGTACAGTGATATGTATCTTTTGTCGTAGAAATTCATGTCCCAAAAGAACAGCAGAAGTGCAGGAAGAGAATAGGTAATTCATATTAATAGAAAACTTTTTAATTTTCAATGAGAATTATAACTGATGGAATTTTATATTTTCAGCAATGAAGGAACTTCAAAACTATTCCCGCCAATTGGAGTGGTTAAATTAGAAGCAGCTGAACCGTAAGTTCTTATTAACTAAATTAGAGTGAAACATATATTTTTATCTTTGTTATGGAATCAAACTTTTAGATGAAATATTGTTACTATTATTAGAATAGATTAATAGACTATGCTATATTATAATGAAACTAGTGTAGTTACTATAGTCGGAATAGAATTTAATTATATATACTTGCTAAACTCTTTGAATTTCAATATATTTTAGAAGTACATCTACTGAGAGGCCTGATGACGTGAATAAAACATCCGACACACCCAAAGTAAAGGAATTACACCGCAAGTGTAAAAAATTAAAAGCGCAGAACTGATCGCTACGCGAAAGGATCTGGCGGTTTCGCTTGGAAAAGAAGAAAGAAACTACAACAGTAGGAGAAGAGTGTGGTAAATTAAAAAAATTAGGAAGCAAGTTGTTACCACACAATTTTTATAAAATATTAGAAGCGCAAATCGATGCAAAATTGAAAAGTAAACGTGGCAGAAGATACGACACCGAGTTTAAAAGATTCGCGTTATCTTTTTTGAGTCCTCGAACTTATAAACAAATTGAACATTCCATTGCTCTGCCATCTATACGGTCTTTACAAAAAAATGGAATATTGTGCCCGGTTTAAATTGTTGAAGCTTTTAAATATAAATTAGAATCATTGCCTCTTATGGAGCGTCATTGTATTGGTTAAATGCATTTAACGTACTTTTTGTTTATATTGTAAGCATTTTATGTTGCATATCATACAAAAATATTGGAAAATTGTAACAGAAAGAAAATTTTATTGTAGACTAAAAATGTAATATCTTTCTTTCATTCTTAAAATAAACATATACTTTTTAAATATCAGTAATACTTGTTGTAAATATAGCTTTTGCATGAGCATATTGCATAAATGGTTGATATTTATACAAATTTTTGCTCCAAGAACGGACGCGTGTATACCATGTTATTTAAATGTGCGAGAGAGAGCGAGAAACGTAAGAGCAAGTGACCAACATCAAAGGTGCCGACAGAGAGTTGCGCTACTGTATATACTGTGGTATTAGTTAGGGATGGATGGATGTTGGTTTATACAGGGTGTTTTTTGTTAAAAATGAACTATATTATACTTTTATAAATTTCTGTTATGGATGGATGTTGGTTCATACAGGGTGTTTTTTGTTAAAAGTTAACTATGTTATACTATAATTACTAAAGAAGCTTTATTTGTATGAATTTATTTGTAAACTAATGGTATAAGAATGACTCACTTAACGAACGACGTTTCGCATAACGTGTGACGATAGGTTGGTCCATTCTGTGATAGAAGAAAAGATGAAAATCGTTCATACTCCTTAACAATGTACTATATATAAGTTACTTTGAATAAACGTTATAGATAACATATTTTGATTACTTTTTTCGGCATAGAACGCATTATAGTATGTTACATTAATTTATATAAGAACAATTGATTCGCTTAACGAACGTTTCGCATTACGAGTAAGCTTCTGGAACGAATTATACTCGTTAAGCGAGGTTCCAGTGTATATCATTATTAGCTGTTCATTCAAAGGTAAGTAGGATCGACGAAAGTTTAATTTAAATTGATTTACAAATAGATCTTTGATTCGAATTCACAAACGAAGGATTATATCGGTCGTCGCGAGAGGCGTCGTTTCATAGCTGGGTTTGGAATAAATTATACACGCACGAATATATGTATAAATAAGATGACTGATTATTCCGCATATACGTGGGTGACTTCCAAACGTTTGTTTATTTTCAACGAAGTATCTACACAGGAATTTTCACGCACGTCTCGCGTATCTTTTTCGAGATATAGGTATTCATTTCGGAGTAAAACGCAAGAACTCAGGCTTCGCGTGAATTTTCTGAAACCCGCGTTTCTTAATTTTCAAAGAAGAATCCAAGTCTTAATTTTGAGGCACGCGACGCGTGGGAGATATAGGGTCACCCTCTCTTTTCCAACAGCATCGAGGGGATTTTCTAAAAACGCTGAGACAGGTGTTTCTTTATTTGCAAAGGAGAATCTATATTCTAATTTTTAAGTCCGTAACGTGTTCCGTGTCGGAGATATATATAGGGTGAGCGTTATTCGTGGTCACCATCGTTTTTTCATCCCTCTCGAGTGGATTTTCCAAAAACACGTAGTAAGGTTTTTTTTTATATTTTAAAAGAGGAATCCAGTTCCGGGTTTTAGAAGTCCGTGACGTGTGCGGTTTCGGAGATATAGGGTCATATTAATATTTGGTCACCCCTATTTTTTAACCCTTCAGGTTGGATTTTCGAAAGACTCCGAAAGGGACGTTGCTTTATTCGCAAAGGAGAATCTATATTCTAATTTTCAAGACCGTAACGTGTTCCGTGTCGGAGATATATATAGGGTGAGCGTTATTCGTGGTCACCATCGTTTTTTCATCCCTCTCGAGTGGATTTTCTAAAAACACGTAGTAAGGTTTTTTTTTATATTTTAAAAGAGGAATCCAGTTCCGGGTTTTAGAAGTCCGTGACGTGTGCGGTTTCGGAGATATAGGGTCATATTAATATTTGGTCACCCCTATTTTTTAACCCTTCAGGTTGGATTTTCGGAAGACTCCGAAAGGGACGTTGCTTTATTCGCAAAGGAGAATCTATATTCTAATTTTCAAGTCCGTAACGTGTTCCGTGTCGGAGATATATATAGGGTGAGCGTTATTCGTGGTCACCATCGTTTTTTCATCCCTCTCGAGTGGATTTTCCAAAAACACGTAGTAAGGTTTTTTTTTATATTTTAAAAGAGGAATCCAGTTCCGGGTTTTAGAAGTCCGTGACGTGTGCGGTTTCGGAGATATAGGGTCATATTAATATTTGGTCACCCCTATTTTTTAACCCTTCAGGTTGGATTTTCGGAAGACTCCGAAAGGGACGTTGCTTTATTCGCAAAGGAGAATCTATATTCTAATTTTCAAGTCCGTAACGTGTTCCGTGTCGGAGATATATATAGGGTGAGCGTTATTCGTGGTCACCATCGTTTTTTCATCCCTCTCGAGTGGATTTTCCAAAAACACGTAGTAAGGTTTTTTTTTATATTTTAAAAGAGGAATCCAGTTCCGGGTTTTAGAAGTCCGTGACGTGTGCGGTTTCGGAGATATAGGGTCATATTTATATTTGGTCACCACTATTTTTTAACCCTACAGGTTGGATTTCCGGAAGACTCCGAAAGGGACGTTGCTTTATTCGCAAAGGAGAACCTATATTCTAATTTTCAAGTCCGTAACGTGTTCCGTGTCAGAGATATATATAGGGTGAGCGTTATTCGTGGTCACCATCGTTTTTTCATCCCTCTCGAGTGGATTTTCCAAAAACACGTAGTAAGGTTTTTTTTTATATTTTAAAAGAGGAATCCTGTTCCGGGTTTTAGAAGTCCGTGACGTGTGCGGTTTCGGAGATATAGGGTCATATTATTATTTGGTCACCCATATTTTTTAACCCTTCAGGTTGGATTTTCGAAAGACTCCGAAAGGGACGTTGCTTTATTCGCAAAGGAGAATCTATATTCTAATTTTCAAGACCGTAACGTGTTCCGTGTCGGAGATATATATAGGGTGAGCGTTATTCGTGGTCACCATCGTTTTTTCATCCCTCTCGAGTGGATTTTCTAAAAACACGTAGTAAGGTTTTTTTTTATATTTTAAAAGAGGAATCCAGTTCCGGGTTTTAGAAGTCCGTGACGTGTGCGGTTTCGGAGATATAGGGTCATATTTATATTTGGTCACCCCTATTTTTTAACCCTTCCGGTTGGATTTTCGGAAGACTCCGAAAGGGACGTTGCTTTATTCGCAAAGGAGAATCTATATTCTAATTTTCAAGTCCGTAACGTGTTCCGTGTCGGAGATATATATAGCGTGGGCGTTATTCGTGGTCACCATCGTTTTTCCATCCCTCTCGAGTGGATTTTCCAAAAACACGTAGTAAGGTTTTTTTTTATATTTTAAAAGAGGAATCCAGTTCCGGGTTTTAGAAGTCCGCGACGTATGCGGTTTCGGAGATATAGGGTCATACTTGTATCGGGACACCCCCTCTTTTTCATCCCCCTCGAGTGGATTTTCGGAAAATTCTGAAAGAGAGATTGCTTGACTTTCAAAGGAGAATGTACATTTCAATTTTCACGCAGATAACGCGACTCGTTCGCGAGATACGAGTAGATATAGCGAGATGTTATTTACGATTTCGGAGCACTCGATCTCGGTGCACGTTGGAACGATCTCTTTCGGGTAAAATAAATTTTTTTTGACGTAATAGGATAGACGGATGATTAAAAGTAATAATTATTAAGCAACGAAGTAATTTTGGCACGGTAGGATAGGTCAGTTGAACGGGTTTCGAAAAGCTCGGAGGAGCGACTTTGTAAGCGAATCGACGGATGGCTTTTATAGTTTGGAGCCAAACGACATATTAAAAAAAAAATTGGAAGCATTATTAACGAAGTTATTAATTTTTTAAGTTTGGAGGGTGTAACTTATATAGACGATGAGAATTTCCTCTCTCAGATCCCGTCGTTGCATCCTTGTTGGCGTGTGGCTCCGGCGATCACCAAAGTTAAGCAGCATCGGCAACGGTACTGACTTGGATGGGTGACCGCTTAGCCATGCGCTATCCGGGAGACAACGCCGGGGTTCAGGAGAGGAGGAGGAATCCTTTTCTCCGGTTTGCCGGGGGGGGTTGTCCCCCCGACAAATTATTGCGGAGGAGACCACCGCGAGGGCTTTTGCTCCCGGAGGAGGCCAGGAAGGAACAGGGAACAGTATTAATACGATTCATCTCCTCGATTCGATCCAAATTTTTTTTTGAAAAATTTGACGTTTTCTCATTTTTAACGGATACCCTGACACGACAGAAGATCATTGCCGTTGTCCGTTTGGAAAAAGAAGCATCTACGAGGTCAGGAAAAATGTTTGAAATTCGGCCTCGACGGTACCGGGATTCGATGGGTGTCTCGACGGGGCAATGGCGCTGAAGCGAGAAGGAAGACTTATCTTTGGACAGAATGGCTCGAAGGACCGTCCCGGAGGATATCGGCAGGCAGGAAAAGGTCCAGGTAGGGCTTAATAATCGTAGTTTATTAATAGAAGCAATAACAGTCAAAGTAGAATCGTTCTCGCGGAGGTTAGATTTGGAACGGTCGAGGGGGCTTATTCTTCGGGCTGTAGATAACAAAGAATTCGTTTAGGAAGCATGTAATTATCGCGTAATTATAATTCTTATATTCGTTATATTCGCATTCGAAAAGATGGGAGTCGCCGAGGCGAGGTTATGGACGACGCTGTGATATTCACTTGGGTAAATTAATAAAAAGAAGGCGTAGGATTAAGCATAATTTATTAATAATAATGTTTTCAGGCCGGTCAAAGGACAGATCGGAATAGTCTGAGAGCAGCAGAAGACGGGTAAGTCGAGAGAAAGCATATAAATGAGAATAGATTAAACAGGGTTAACGGTCTTTTGATTTCAGGGAAGAAGTACACGGGAGGTAGAGAACCCTCAAAGTTAAGTAGAACATATCTTTTAAATGATGTTTGGTTCCACGGTAGTTTAATACAAAGATCTTGTAAGTTTCAGGTAAATAAGAGTAGGATTGAGGTCTAAGGAAGGAGTATGTACTTAGTGGTAAGCATGGTCACGAGGAATAAGAGTTATTAGTACATAGAATAGTTTAATTAATGTATCTTATTTGTTCGGTTACAGGTTGGAAGAATAGCCTCAAGTTATAGGAAAGATATTTAATTCATTCTCTATTTAAATGAACTGTGGAGACAAGCTCATTAGAGGAAGGCAGCACTCTCTGGTCATGAAAAAATCTATATTCTTCATTATAGTATTTATATATCTTAGATTTTTCTATATTATATAAAAGAAAGATTTTCTTGAAAGGCTCTGACGTCAGCTTTTTGTTTCAGGTATCACTGGATATTAATACATAATCAGGAAAAATAGTTGTAGAGGAAGGAGATGAAAGAAAGTAATTTGATATTTAGTATAATAAAAATATTTGACAGTACAGTAATATATATCTTTTGTCGTAGAAATACATGTGCAAAAGGAACAGCAGGAAATGAATAGGTAATTCATATTATTTGAAACCTTGAGAAGTACACGGGAGGTAGAGAACCCTCAAAGTTAAGTAGAACATATCTTTTAAATGATGTTTGGTTCCACGGTAGTTTAATACAAAGATCTTGTAAGTTTCAGGTAAAGAAGAGTAGGATGGAGGTCTAAGGAAGGAATATGTACTTAGTGGTAAGCATGGTCACGAGGAATAAGAGTTATTAGTACATAGAATAGTTTAATTAATGTATCTTATTTGTTCGGTTACAGGTTGGAAGAATAGCCTCAAGTTATAGGAAAGATGTTTAATTCATTCTCTATTTAAATGAACTGTGGAGACCAGCTCATTAGAGGAAGGCAGCACTCTCTGGTCATGAAAAAATCTATATTCTTCATTATAGTATTTATATATCTTAGATTTTTCTATATTATATAAATGAAGGATTTTCTTGAAAGGCTCTGACGTCAGCTTTTTGTTTCAGGTATCACTGGATATTAATACATAATCAGGAAAAATGAACGTGAAAAATACTTGTAGAGGAAGGAGATGAAAGAAAGTAATTTGATATTTAGTATAATAAAAATATTTGACAGTACAGTAATATATATCTTTTGTCGTAGAAATACGTGTGCAAAAGGAACAGCAGGAAATGAATAGGTAATTCATATTATTTGAAACCTTGAGAAGTACACGGGAGGTAGAGAACCCTCAAAGATAAGTAGAACATATCTTTTAAATGATGTTTGGTTCCACGGTAGTTTAATACAAAGATCTTGTAAGTTTCAGGTAAATAAGAGTAGGATTGAGGTCTAAGGAAGGAATATGTACTTAGTGGTAAGCATGGTCACGAGGAATAAGAGTTATTAGTACATAGAATAGTTTAATTAATGTATCTTATTTGTTCAGTTACAGGTTGGAAGAATAGCCTCAAGTTATAGGAAAGATGTTCAATTCATTCTCTATTTAAATGAACTGTGGAGACCAGCTCATTAGAGGAAGGCAGCACTCTCTGGTTATGAAAAAATCTATATTCTTCATTATAGTATTTATATATCTTAGATTTTTCTGTATTATATAAAAGAAGGATTTTCTTGAAAAGCTCTGACGTCAGCTTTTTGTTTCAGGTATCACTGGATATTAATACATCATCTGGAAAAATGAACGTGAAAAATAGTTGTAGAGGAAGGAGATGAAAGAAAGTAATTTGATATTTAGTATAATAAAAATATTTGACAGTACAGTAATATATATCTTTTGTCGTAGAAATACATGTGCAAAAGGAACAGCAGGAAATGAATAGGTAATTCATATTATTTGAAACCTTGAGAAGTACGCGGGAGGTAGAGAACCCTCAAAGTTAAGTAGAACATATCTTTTAAATGATGTTTGGTTCCACGGTAGATTAATACAAAGATCTTGTAAGTTTCAGGTAAAGAAGAGTAGGATGGAGGTCTAAGGAAGGAATATGTACTTAGTGGTAAGCATGGTCACGAGGAATAAGAATTATTAGTACATAGAATAGTTTAATTAATGTATCTTATTTGTTCGGTTACAGGTTGGAAGAATAGCCTCAAGTTATAGGAAAGATGTTTAATTCATTCTCTATTTAAATGAACTGTGGAGACCAGCTCATTAGAGGAAGGCAGCACTCTCTGGTCATGAAAAAATCTATATTCTTCATTATAGTATTTATATATCTTAGATTTTTCTATATTATATAAATGAAGGATTTTCTTGAAAGGCTCTGACGTCAGCTTTTTGTTTCAGGTATCACTGGATATTAATACATAATCAGGAAAAATAGTTGTAGAGGAAGGAGATGAAAGAAAGTAATTTGATATAATAAGAATATTTGACAGTACAGTAATATATATCTTTTGTCGTAGAAATACATGTGCAAAAGGAACAGCAGGAAATGAATAGGTAATTCATATTATTTGAAACCTTGAGAAGTACGCGGGAGGTAGAGAACCCTCAAAGTTAAGTAGAACATATCTTTTAAATGATGTTTGGTTCCACGGTAGATTAATACAAAGATCTTGTAAGTTTCAGGTAAAGAAAAGTAGGATGGAGGTCTAAGGAAGGAATATGTACTTAGTGGTAAGCATGGACACACACGTATCATTAGTTAATTATCGTTTAAGCTTATTCGTTATCATGGAACTCATATTTAAAGTCATCTATCATTAACTAAGCATTATTTAGTCCTTTTTATTATAAATGAATAAGGTTTTAATATCTTTTATCATTCCAAGAGTCTATTTAACGTTAATACAGTTTCGTAAAATGTTTGGAATCGTTAAGCAATAAGACTTGCAAACGCAAGATTATTTGAAAACGAAGTATTATTTAAAGTTAGTTGGATCGTTAATAAATGATTATTTAACTCGTTTATCGTAAAGGAAGTATCATTTAAAGTTATAGAACTATTATTAAACACGTTTATCAGAAATGAAGTATTATTTAATATGTTTATTACAAAGGAAGTAGTATTTAAACTATGTATCATTATAAAATAATTATTTAACATGTTTATTACAAAAGAAGGATTATTTAGACTCGTTTATTAGAAATAAAGTATGATTCGAAGTTGATTATCATTATAGAAGTATTACTTGCGCTGTTAATTCTAAAAGAAGTATATATTATTATTAATGAACCGTTATTTAATTTCTTTGTATTCTTTTAATATAAAAGAAGCGTTGTGTATATTTGTTTATTATAAAGGAAAATAATTTGTAATTAGCGCTATTACCATACTCGACGATCGATAAAAGAGCAATCAAAGTATCGTTTTTATCTATGGAAGGAATCCTTACAAGGCAATTAAGTGTCGGTACGTGACTCGACGATCGATAAAAGTATCGTTTTATCTATCGAACGAAGAGGAATCTTTAGAAGGTAACTGGAGTGTCGGTACATGATTCGACGATCGATAAGGAAGAGAATTAATATTAAAAAAGATGTCTAACAAGGTTTACAGGTATCGCCGACACGTATTTAATCGATCACAAAACTAAGGTTAAGTGGTAAGCATGGTCACGAGGAATAAGAATTATTAGTACATAGAATAGTTTAATTAATGTATCTTATTTGTTCGGTTACAGGTTGGAAGAATAGCCTCAAGTTATAGGAAAGATGTTTAATTCATTCTCTATTTAAATGAACTGTGGAGACCAGCTCATTAGAGGAAGGCAGCACTCTCTGGTCATGAAAAAATCTATATTCTTCATTATAGTATTTATATATCTTAGATTTTTCTATATTATATAAATGAAGGATTTTCTTGAAAGGCTCTGACGTCAGCTTTTTGTTTCAGGTATCACTGGATATTAATACATAATCAGGAAAAATAGTTGTAGAGGAAGGAGATGAAAGAAAGTAATTTGATATAATAAGAATATTTGACAGTACAGTAATATATATCTTTTGTCGTAGAAATACATGTGCAAAAGGAACAGCAGGAAATGAATAGGTAATTCATATTATTTGAAACCTTGAGAAGTACGCGGGAGGTAGAGAACCCTCAAAGTTAAGTAGAACATATCTTTTAAATGATGTTTGGTTCCACGGTAGATTAATACAAAGATCTTGTAAGTTTCAGGTAAAGAAGAGTAGGATGGAGGTCTAAGGAAGGAATATGTACTTAGTGGTAAGCATGGTCACGAGGAATAAGAATTATTAGTACATAGAATAGTTTAATTAATGTATCTTATTTGTTCGGTTACAGGTTGGAAGAATAGCCTCAAGTTATAGGAAAGATGTTTAATTCATTCTCTATTTAAATGAACTGTGGAGACCAGCTCATTAGAGGAAGGCAGCACTCTCTGGTCATGAAAAAATCTATATTCTTCATTATAGTATTTATATATCTTAGATTTTTCTATATTATATAAATGAAGGATTTTCTTGAAAGGCTCTGACGTCAGCTTTTGGTTTCAGGTATCACTGGATATTAATACATAATCAGGAAAAATAGTTGTAGAGGAAGGAGATGAAAGAAAGTAATTTGATATTTAGTATAATAAAAATATTTGACAGTAGAGTAATATATATCTTTTGTCGTAGAAATACATGTGTCAAAAGAACAGGCGAAGAGAATAGGTAATTCATATCGTTATAAAACTTGTTAATTTCCACCGAGAATCGTAACTGATGGAATGTAATATTTTCAGGGATAAAGGAACTTGACGAAGAGGTAATAAAGGAATAGAATTAAGATAAGTTGTAAGGAATGGGATATGGCCATCTTAATTTTACGGGATTTTTAATATACAGAGATGATCCTCCATAATAGTAAAGTAATGGTGTATTATATTATGGTGATTAGAAGTATGATTTTAATGTGCATAAGTTGTAGTATAAATAGTTTGTAATGGAACGCGTATTATATTATCGTTATTACAAGTATGACGTATATAAGTGTAGTATAAATAGTTTGTAATTGAACGCGTATTATATTATTACAAGTATGACGTATATAAGTTGTAGTATAAATAGTTTGTAATGGAACGTGTATTATATGAATGTATACGAGTCGTAATGGTAAGAATATTTGTTATAAAGGAAGATTAGTATAATAATTGTTTAGTTAAATAATGGAACGTATATTATTCTAACGTTATTATACGTCTAATGGAAAGAAATAGTAGATTAATTGTGGAATAATGTAGTTTGTAATAATTTAGTTAAATAACGGAACGTCTAATATTATTGGATGAAAGTGTATAAGATTGGTAATATTTATTAGCGAAGAATAGCATAGTTTAATAATTTAGTCTGTAATAGTTTAGGGAATAAATAAATTGCCTCTAATCCCAATTGAAAGGTAAGTGGTATAGTTTTAATTAACTTGATCTCTATTTAATCTGATTCTTATATAACTTAACTTTTATTCATTAACGATTGGAAGTACTCGAGTTATCATTAGTTTATCCCTTTTATTCTAAATCTATCAGACAATCCTTATATTATTTACGATACATTATTCACACGTTAGTATCATTAATATCTCATTATTTAAACTTTGAATTATGCAATACTTTTATTATTAATTACCGAACACTATATAATTCAGTGTATCATTAACGAATCATTGTATAAATCCATTAATAAACTATTATTCAAGTCCATTATTTAAGCCTTATTAATATTTAATTATTCAATGTTATTAATAAATCATTATTCAAACCTTTTATTATTATTAACAAACCATTATTCAATCCTTTTATTATAAATAAAGCATTATTGAAACCTTTTATGATAAATAAAGCATTATTAAAGCCTTTATTATTAACATTTGATTATTCCATCCTATTTCTAATTAATAAACCATTATTTAAATGTTTTATTATTAATAAATAATTGTATAAACTCATTATTATTAATAAATCATTATTCGAACCTTTTATTATTATTGATAAACCATTATTCGATCGTTTTATTATAAATAAAACATTATTGAAACCTTTTATTATAAATAAAGCATTATTGAAGCCTTTATTATTAACATTTGATTATTCAATCCTGTTTCTAATTAATAAACCATTATTTAAATGTTTTATTGTTAATAAATCATTGTATAAACTCATTATTATTAATAAATCCTTATTCGAACCTTTTATTATTATTGATAAACCATTATTCAATCCTTTTATTATAAATAAAGCATTATTGAAACCTTTTATTATAAATAAAGCATTATTGAAGCCTTTATTATTAACATTTGATTATTCAATCCTGTTTCTAATTAATAAACCATTATTTAAATGTTTTATTGTTAATAAATCATTGTATAAACTCATTATTATTAATAAATCCTTATTCGAACCTTTTATTATTATTGATAAACCATTATTCGATCCTTTTATTATAAATAAAGCATTATTGAAGTCTTTTATTATAAATAAAGCATTATTGAAGCCTTTATTGTTAACATTTGATTATTCAATCCTGTTTCTAATTAATAAACCATTTTTTAAATGTTTTATTGTTAATAAATCATTGTATAAACTCATTATTATTAATAAATCCTTATTCGAACCTTTTATTATTATTGATAAACCATTATTCGATCCTTTTATTATAAATAAAGCATTATTGAAACCTTTTATTATAAATAAAGCATTATTGAAGCCTTTATTATTAACATTTGATTATTCAATCCTGTTTCTAATTAATAAACCATTATTTAAATGTTTTATTGTTAATAAATCATTGTATAAACTCATTATTATTAATAAATCATTATTCGAACCTTTTATTATTATTGATAAACCATTATTCGATCGTTTTATTATAAATAAAACATTATTGAAACCTTTTATGATAAATAAAGCATTATTGAAGCCTTTATTATTAACATTTGATTATTCAATCCTGTTTCTAATTAATAAACCATTATTTAAATGTTTTATTGTTAATAAATCATTGTATAAACTCATTATTATTAATAAATCCTTATTCGAACCTTTTATTATTATTGATAAACCATTATTCGATCGTTTTATTATAAATAAAACATTATTGAAACCTTTTATTATAAATAAAGCATTATTGAAGCCTTTATTGTTAACATTTGATTATTCAATCCTGTTTCTAATTAATAAACCATTTTTTAAATGTTTTATTGTTAATAAATCATTGTATAAACTCATTATTATTAATAAATCCTTATTCGAACCTTTTATTATTATTGATAAACCATTATTCGATCCTTTTATTATAAATAAAGCATTATTGAAACCTTTTATTATAAATAAAGCATTATTGAAGCCTTTATTATTAACATTTGATTATTCAATCCTGTTTCTAATTAATAAACCATTATTTAAATGTTTTATTATTAATAAATCATTGTATAAACTCATTATTATTAAGAAATCATTATTCAAACCTTTTATTATTATTAAGAAACCATTATTCAAACCTTTTAATATAAAAGAAGCGTTGTGTATATTTGTTTATTATAAAGGAAAATAATTTGTAATTAGCGTTATTATCATACTCGACGATCGATAAAGAAGCCACATACGAAGGTAGGATCGATAAAAGAGCAATTAAAGTATCGCTTTTATCTATGGAAGGAACAGGAATCTTTACAAGGCAATTAAGTGTTGGTACGTGACTCGACGATCGATAAAAAGAAGCCACATACGAAGGTAGGATCGATAAAAGAGCAATTAAAGTATCCTTTTTATCTATCGAACGAACAGGAATCTTTAGAAGGTAACTGGAGTGTCGGTACATGATTCGACGATCGATAAAGAAGAGAATTAATATTAAAAAAGATGTCTAACAACGTTTTTCTTTACAGGTATCGTCGACACGTATTTAATCGATCACAAAACTAAGGATAAATGATAATAATAAAGAATTAAAAATAATCGGCACGCTCGATAAGGTAGAGAATATCACTTACCTTAAGATTCGAAGTAATGAATGAAAAGTTGGTAATTTATCGATAGGATGCTGTAGAAGGTAAAATTATTAATTAAACGCGAATGGTAGTTAATAAGAATCTCTTTATACGTCATTTGAATAGTATTAATGCGAGAATATCGTTTTAACTCAAGATCGAAGATGTAATTACAAGCGCGGCGATCTAGTGACATTACTAGACGATAATTAATGTATCTTTGACTCGATAAAAGTATAAGAAGCGTTCGAAAGTAGGCGAATTCGTTTAAAAGGAATATTTAATAAAGTTTTCATAGCTTGGATCGAATTTAATGCAAGAATATGGTAGGAAAATGTAATTTTAGTAGGTAACTAGACGACGCGCTCGAAGAAGGAATTATTTATTGTAATTTGAAACAGTTTATTATACAATACTCTTGAATTTAATTACACATAGATGCTTGAATATTTCGAAGATTAAAGAGACGTACTTAATTTTGTAAAGTATAGGAAGGAAAAATATACATGTCATTTTAGTAGCATAGTCTTTAGACACTAATTAACGATCCATACGTTTAAATTGAACAAGATTTCCAACAAACGTTCTTTATACCTTACAGTTGAAATATAATTGAAGTCCTGTAGATTTAGACAAAGTATAACATGGTACGCAGTCTATTACAAATGAAATTGAAAGCAAGTTTTGCTGCGTAGACTGATACTAGAAAGAATATGTACAAGTTTAAGTATATTTAAGAGTCAGATACATGTATTTATGCCTTCTCTTTGAATATTTAAGTAGTTTTATGACTATTATTAATGTTTGAATGCAGTTTAGGTGGAATATCAACAGATTTCATTGCGCAGAGTCTCGAAATAAGGACTATACAAGTAACTTTTGCTGTTTCGAGCAAGTATATGAAAGTTTGATGTTCTTTTGCAGTAATATTTTAATGTTTAACGTATACCGTAGTATGTATTCAGTCTTTAGATCTATTTAACATAAGGTATTGGCAATTATAATGGTTATTTCAATGTCTGTTAAACTCATTCTCGACGCGTGTCTCGGTATGATTTCAACGTTTAAAGTATTTTTACGTAACTCGATAGTCTATTCAAGTATTAATTCAATCTCTGTTGTAATTTTATACAACTCGATGGTACTTTTCGTCTCTAGATGAATTTTAAATAACTTGATGGTACTTTTAAGTATTCTTTCAGTTGATGTCAGGATATATTTCACAAGTTTTTGGTGAATGTCTCGGTCTTATTTTACTCTTTGATCATTTAAAGATGTATTTTATTCATTCTTATCGTAATTTTACAGTGTGACCATCTTATTTCTGTATCAATATGAATATTAAGTGAATTTCTATATACTATTACCACGTTTGGTGTGTGTCTTGGTCCAATCTTTGATCACTTCCAAAGTGATGCTGTTATTTCAGATTATGTTTGGTGTGTGTTTAGGCCTTATTCCAATCTTTGATCACTTCCAAATGAATTTTATCCATTTTCAAAGTGATGTTGCTATTTCAGATTATGTTTGGTGTGTGTTTAGGCCTTATTTCAATCTTTGATCCTTTCCAAATGAATTTTATTCACTTTCAAAGTGATGCTGCTATTTCAGATTATGTTTGGTGTGTGTTTAGGCCTTATTTTAATCTTTGATCCTTTCCAAATGAATTTTATTCACTTTCAAAGTGATGCTGCTATTTCAGATTATGTTTGGTGTGTGTCTTGGTCTTATTCCAATCTTTGATCATTTCCAAATGAATTTTATTCACTTTCAAAGTGATGCTGTAGTTTCAGATCATGTTTGGTGTGTGTCTTGGCAAGATTTCATAATCTGAGTACGTTTCATCATTCCTACAGTATTCTTATGCATTTCACCAGCTTTTTAAACATGGAACTCTGGTCTCTATCTCCGTTTACTATCGTCTACTTTATTCTTAAGTATTTCTCATCACTCTTTTCGTAATACTATATGTCGAAGGCACTTTATTCAATTTTCCATATTCTTAATATCGTTAATGAATTGTTAAAGTATGTTTCATCATTCTTGTACTATTTGTAAGCCTCCAACTTAATTTCTAACACGGTATTCTCGTTTCTGTCTTGGTTTACCATCGTCTACTTGCTTTTAAAGTATATTTCATCATTTTATATAGGATCTCCTACAATGTTTATTAGTTTTCTTTATTTAAAACATAGTTTCCATGTTCTCGTCGTCTTTTAATGTAAATTATTCCATTTCTAAGACATCTCTGTTCATTCAATATGTATTTTATCATTCTAAGAGTATTTTAATGCACTTAACCTCACTTTGAATGTACTTTTCAGGACCATATCGTCTTGTATCATTCTCAATTCATTTTGAAAGTATATTTAATCTCTCTACAGTATTTTAATGCAACTTACTTATTCTTGAAGTCATATTTCTCTTTCTTTAAGTCTTTCAACATGGTCAAGTAACTTTAGAAGTCTATTTAATCGTTCTCATAGTCTTTTAATGCAATGTACTTGCTTTAGAAGTTGGTTGATATCGTCTTGGCACTTTTAAAGTATATTTCAATCGCATCTTAATACAATTTATTACATTTTTAAGTCAGTTTTGTTCATAAAGAATGATATTCTCTCTTGTAATCATCGTCTATTTATTTTACAAGTCTATTTTATGATTTTGTAAGTATCTTAATGCTATTTCTTTCATTTGTAATCTACTTTTCTCGTTTCTATCGCGTCGAACCATCGTCTAGTCACTCGTAAAGTATGTTTCTATTACATTATCAAGACAGTTTCGTTTATTACATCATGCTATTTCATACTATATCATTGTACACTTTGTTTTTAAGTCAATTTTATCGTTCTTATAACATTGTAATGCAATTCACATCATTTTTAATGTACTGTTCTCTTTCGTATGATCGCCAAGTTACTTTTAAAGTACATTTGATCGCTCTCACAGTATTCAAACGCCACTTCTTTCTGTTTGAAAGATATATCTCGTCTCTCATCACTTCCAAGTCAATTTGAAAGTATATTACACCGTTCTTATAGTATTTTAACGCAATTTCTTTCCTTTTTAATGCTTGGACATTCAAACTGCGAATCAAGATTAGTTTAAATACATTTCATGTAACTTTTAAGGATTATTTATGTCTTTGATCATATAACTTGTGAAGTAAGATGAATTTTTAAGTATTCTTGTACTCTCTGATTATTTTAAGTTTAATTTATTGTATTCTTTGGTGATTTCAAAGTATGAGAATCATGTTTGGTGTGTGTCTTGGTCTTATTCCAATCTTTGATCCTTTCCAAACGAATTTTATACACTTTCTAAGTGATGCTGTAGTTTCAGATCATGTTTGGTGTGTGTCTTGGTCTTATTCCAATCTTTGATCATTTCCAAATGAATTTTATACACTTTCAAAGTGATGCTGCTATTTCAGATCATGTTTGGTGTGTGTCTTGGTCTTATTCGAATCTTTGATCATTTCCAAATGAATTTTATTCACTCTCGAAGTGATGCTGCTGTTTCAGATCATGTTTGGTGTGTGTCTTGGTCTTATTTCAATCTTTGATCCTTTCGAAAGGAATTTTATACACTTTCAAAGTGATGCTGCTGTTTCACATAATGTTTGGTGTGTGTTTAGGCCTTATTTCAATCTTTGATCATTCCTAAATGAATTTTATTCACTTTCAAAGCGATGCTGCTGTTTCAGATCATGTTTGGTGTGTGTCTTGGTCTTATTCCAATCTTTGATCATTTCGAAATGAATTTTATACACTTTCAAAGTGATGCTGCTGTTTCAGATCATGTTTTATGTCTCTCAATCGCTCTTGTAGTATTTTATGTCTTTTTAAAGTTAGTTTTCTCGTTCCTATCGTCTTTCAGCACGGTCCACTCACTCCTAAAGTATATTACATCTATTCTATCGCATTGTAACACAATCTCTTACATTTTTAAGTAAGTTTAGTACATGTAAATCATAGTATTCTTTCTTTTATCGTCGTTTACCATGGTCTATTCATGTTTTAAGTATATGTTCTCGCTCCTGTGGTCTTGTATCATCATCTACTTCCTTTTAATGTCATTTTAGTCAAGTCGTACAAGGTTTATCGTCAATGTTCTTGGTTATTCTTCATGCTGGATCGTAATACGGTCATTTCAGCAGTAGGTAATGGTCATCAGGTGACTAGATCGTGTCCGAAACAGTCCAACTTGGTAATTTATACAGTTTTCTCGTTTCCTATTCACTTTAAAGTTAAAGTCAGTGTCTCTATAGCATTTTATCAGTGTTTTCTCCATTCTATTTCACTGTGGTCAATGTCACTCTGTCTCATTCAAATTTTTGTTGATTTTCTTTCCGTTGGCGTCGAACTCTTTTAATTAATGCCTCCCTAATTCTATAAATCTTTCCAATGAGTTTGTTGTATGTGTTTGGCAAAGTACAACTGTGTCAAACGAGGTTTAATCGTCTTTCGGATTACTTTTAAAGTAAAGTTGGAGTCTCTATAGCTTTTTATCAGTACTAGGTCTATGTTCTTTAAGTTTGGTCAATGTCACTAAGTTTGATGTAAATTTTTCGTTCTTTTCTCTACGTTGGAGTCGAATTGTATTCATTGATTGCTTGGTGATACTCTATATCTTTCCAATAAGTTTGTAGGTCGCGTTTGAGAAAGTATAACTGTGTCAAAGTAAGGTTTATCGTCTTTCTGATTAGTTTTAAGGTAAAGTTGGAGTCTCTATAGCTTTTTATCAGTACTAGGTCTATGTTTTTTTACTTTGGTCAATGTCACTAAGTTCCATGTAAATTTTTGGTGCTTTTCTTTACGTTGGTGTGGAATTTTATTAACTGATTGCTTGGTGATATTGTAAATCTTTCCAATGAGTTTGTTGGATGTGTTTGGCAAAGTACAACTGTATCAAACTAAGGTTTATCGTCTTTCGGATTACTTTTAAGGTAAAGTTAAGGTCTCTATAGCTTTCTATCAGTACTAGGTCTATGTTTTTTTACTTTGGTCAATGTCACTTAGTTTCATGTAAATTTGTCGTGCTTTTCTCTACGTTGGAGTCGAATTTTATTAATTTATTGCTCGTGGATACTGTACATCTTTCCAATGAGTTTGTAGGTTTAGGTTTGAAAAGTACAACTGTATCAAACTAAGGTTTATCGTCTTTCCGATTACTCTTATGGTTTCTTAAGTAACTGTATAGCTTTCCAACAGTTTTTAGTCTATGTTTCTTTAGTTTGGTCAATGTGACTTAGTTTCATATAAATTTTTGGTGCTTTAATCTCTGTTGGAGTCGAATTTTATTAATTTATTGCTCGCTGATACTCTACATTATTCCAATAAGATTGTATGTTTCGGTTTGAAAAGTACAACTGTGTCAAAGAAGGTTTATTCTTCCTGCAGTTAGTTTGAAGTAAAAGTTGTGGTGTCTATAGGTTTGTAATAGTGTTTGGTCTATGTTATTTCAGTTTGGTCAATGTGACTGTGTTTGATGTAAATTTTTGGTGCCTTTCTCTACGTTGGCGTCGAATTTACAAAATTATTGACTCTATAATTGTATAAATCGTACCAATAAAGTTGTACGTTACGTTTGGAAAAGTACAAGTGTGTAAAAGAAGGTTTATTGCTTTTCTAGTACTCGTACTCAATCCAGTCGGGAACACTTTGCTCTACGGTCGTGTGTAACATTTAGTAGTGTGGTCGTGTAGTGGTCCAGTCGGTTAGTGGTCGTGTCGTAGTGGTCCGGTAGTGTCGTGGCTGGTCAGTGGTCGTGTAGCTGTTGTAGTAGTGGTCCGGTCGGATGGTGGTCAGTTGGTGTCGCGTCGCAGTAGTGGTCCGGTCGTAGTTTTGTAGCTGTTGTGGTCCGGTCGGGCAGTGGTCGTGTAAAGTAAGATGAATTTTAAGTATTCTTTTAGTCTCTGATTATTTTAAGTTTAATTTATTGTATTTTTCAGTGATTTGAAAGTATCAGAATCATGTCTGGTGTGTGTCTTGGTCTTATTTCAATCTTTGATCCTTTCCAAATGAATTTTATTCACTTTCAAAGTGATGCTGCTGTTTCAGATCATGTTTGGTGTGTGTCTTGGTCTTATTCCAATCTTTGATCATTTCCAAACGAATTTTATACACTTCTAAGTGATGCTGCTTCTTCAGATCATGATTAATTTGTATTAAGATAATCGTTCTTGTAGTATTTTAAAGTAATTCCTTTCTTTTGGAAGATACTTTTCTTGTTCTTATCGTCTCTTAGCACAGTCTACACGCTTCTAAAGTATATTTCATCTATTCTATCGCATTGTAATACAATTTCTAAGTCAGTTTTCTCTTCTCAATCATTGCCAAGTCACTTTTTAAGTATATTTAATCGCTCTTGTACTATTTTAAAGTAATCTCTTTCTTTCGGAAGACACTTTTCTCGTTCTCGTCGTGTTTTAGCACGGTCTACTCACTTTTAAAGTATATTTCATCTATTCTATCGCATTGTAATAAAATATCTTACATTTCCAAGTCAGTTTTCTCTGTCTACTCACTTTTAAAGTATATTTCATGAATTTTATTGTATCGTAATACAATTTCTTTTATTTTTAAGTAAGTTTTCTACATTGAAATCATAGTATTCTCTCTTTTAACGTCGTTTACCATAGTGTATTCATGTTTTAAGTCTATGTTCTCGCTCTTATGGTCTTGTATCATCGTCTATTCCTTTTTAATGTCATTTTAGTCAAGTCGTAGAAGGTTTATCGTCAATGTTCTTGGTTTTTCTTCATGTTGGATCGTAATACGGTCATTTCAGCAGTAGGTAATGGTCATCAGGTGACTAGGTCGTGTCTAAAACAGTCCAACTACATGTTTCATCCAGTTTTCTCGTTTGCTATTCACTTTTAAGTTAAAGTCAGTGTCTCTATAGGTTTTCATCAGTGTTTTCTCCATTCTATTTCATTTTGGTCAATGTCACTCTGTTTGATTCAAATTTTTGGTGATTTTCTTTCCGTTGGCGTCGAACTCTTTTAATTAATGACTCCCTAATTCTATAAATCTTTCCAATGAGTTTGTTGGATGTGTTTGAGAAAGTACAACTCTGTCAAACTAAGGTTTCTCGTCTTTCCGATTACTTTCAAAGTAAAGTTGAGGTCTCTATAGCTTTCGATCAGTACTAGGTCTATGTTTTTTTAGTTTGGTCAATGTCACTTAGTTTCACATAAATTTTTGGTTCCTTTCTCTACGTTGGAGTGGAATTTTATTCATTGATTGTTTGGTGATACTCTATATCTTTCCAATAAGTTTGTAGGTTGCGTTTGAGAAAGTATAACTGTGTCAAAGTCAGGTTTATCGTCTTTCCGATTACTCTTATGGTTTGTTAAGTAACTGTATAGCTTTCCAACAGTTTTTAGTCTATGTTTCTTTAGTTTGGTCAATGTGACTTAGTTTCATCAAAATTTTTGGTGCTTTTCTCTACGTTGGAGTGGAATTTTATTCATTGATTGCTTGGTGATACTCTACATTATTCCAATGAGATTGTATGTTTAGGTTTGAAAAGTACAACTGAGTAAAAGAAGGTTTATTGTTTTTCTAGTAGTCGTACTCAATCCAGTCGGGAACACTTTGCTCTACGGTCGTGTGTAACATTTTGTAGTGTGGTCGTGTAGTGGTCCGGTCAGTTAGTGTCGTGTGGCAGTAGTGGTCCAGTCGGATGGTGGTCGGTTAGTGTCGTGTCGCAGTAGTGGTCCGGTCGGATGGTATCGTGTCGCTGTTGTAGTAGTGGTCCGGTCGGATGGTGGTCGTTTAGTGTCGCAGTAGTGGTCCGGTCGGGCAGTGGTCATGTAAAGTAAGATGAATTTTAAGTATTCTTTTAGTCTGTGATTATTTTAAGTGTAATTTATTGTATTCTTTAGTGATTTGAAAGTATCAGAATCATGTTTGGTGTGTGTCTTGGTCTTATTTCAATCTTTGATCCTTTCCAAATGAATTTTATTCACTTTCAAAGTGATGCTGCTATTTTAGATCCTGTTTGGTGTGCGTCTTGGTAAGATTTCATAATCTGAGTACGTTTCATTATTCTTACAGTATTTTTACGTAGTCTTTTCGTTTCTGTCATCGTGTATTAACTTTCAAAGTATTTGAATGTATTATACTTAATTTCTAAGTCAGCTTTCTCGTTTGTGTGGTCTTTTATCATCGCCAAATTACATTTTAAGTTTATTTAATCGGTCTTATAACTTTCTAATTCAAGTAACTGAATTTTTAGGTTAGTTTTCTCCACTCTATTATCTTGTATCATTTCCAAGTTACTTCTACAGTACATTTAATCGTTCTTGTGCTATTTTAAAGTAATCTCTTTCTTTCGGAAGACACATTTTTCGTTCTTAGCACGGTCTACTCACTTCTAAAGTATATTTCATACATTGTAATACAATCTCTTACATTTTTAAGTCAGTTTTCTTCTCTCAATCATTGACAAGTTATTCTTTAAGTATATTTAATCTCTCTTGTGGTATTTTATGTATTTTTAAAGTTAGTTTTCTCGTTCCTATCGTCTTTCAGCACGGTCTACTCAGTTTTAAAGTATATTTCATCTATTTTATCGTATGGTAATGCAATCTTTTCTATTTTTAAGTAAGTTTTGTAGATGTAAATCATGGTATTCTTCTTTTATCGTCGTTTACCATAGTCTATTCATGTTTTAAGTATATGTTCTTGCTCCTGTGGTCTTGTATCATCTTCTATTCCTTTTCAATCTCATTTTAGTCATGTCGTATAAGGTTTATCGTCAATGTTCTTGGTTTCTCTTCACGTTCGATGGTAATACAGTCGTTTCATTAGTAGGTAACGTCCACCAGGTGACTAGATGGTGTCTGAAACAATCCAAGTATATGTTTCATCCAGTTTTCTCGTTTCCTATTCACTTTAAAGGCAAAGTCAGTGTCTCTATAGGTTTTCATCACAGTTTTCTCCATTCTATTTCACTGTGGTCAATGTCACTCTGTTTCATTCAAATTTTTGGTGATTTTCTTTCCGTTGGCGTCGAACTCTTTTATTTAATGCTTCCCTGATTCTATAAACCTTTCCAATAAGTTTGTAGGTTCCGTTTGAGAAAGTATAACTGTGTCAAAGTCAGGTTTATCGTCTTTCGGATTACTTTTAAAGTAAAGTTGAGGTCTCTATAGCTTTCTATCAGTACTAGGTCTATGTTCTTTGAGTTTGGTCAATGTCACTTAGTTTCATATAAATTGTTGGTGCTTTTCTTTACGTTGGCGTGGAATTTTATTAACTGATTGCTTGGTGATACTGTAAATCTTTCCAATGAGTTTGTTGGATGTGTTTGGCAAAGTACAACTGTATCAAAGTAAGGTTTATCGTCTTTCCGATTACTTTTAAGGTAAAGTTGGAGTCTCTATAGCTTTCTATCAGTACTAGGTCTATGTTTCTTTACTTTGGTCAATGTCACTAAGTTGGATGTAAATTTTTGGTGCCTTTCTCTACGTTGGAGTGGAATTTTATTCATTGATTGCTTGGTGATACTCTACATCTTTCCAATGAGTTTGTAGGTTTAGGTTTGAAAGGTACAACTGTGTCAAAGTAAGATTTCTCGTCTTTCCGATTACTCTTATGGTTTTTTAAGTAACTGTATAGCTTTCAAACAGTTTTTAGTCTATGTTTCTTTAGTTTGGTCAATGTCACTTAGTTTCATATAAATTTTTGGTGCTTTTCTCTACGTTGGAGTTGAATTGTATTAATTTATTGCTCGTTGATACTGTACATCTTTCCAATGAGATTGTATGTTTAGGTTTGAAAAGTAGAACTGTGTCAAAGAAGGTTTATTCTTCCTACAGTTAGTTTGAAGTAAAAGTTGTGGTGTCTATAGGTTTGTAATAGTGTTTGGTCTATGTTATTTCAGTTTGGTCAATGTCACTCAGTGTAATGTAAATTTTCTGTGTTTTTCTCTACGTTGGCGTTGAATTTACTAAATTATTGAGTCTATAATTGTATAAATCGTTCCAATAAAGTTGTACGTTGCGTTTGGAAAAGTACAAGTGTGTAAAAGAAGGTTTATTGGTTTTCTAGTACTCAATCCAGTCGGGAACACTTTGCTCTACGGTCGTGTGTAACATTTTGTAGAGTGGTCGTGTAGTGGTCCGGTCGGATGGTGGTCGTTTAGTGTCGTGTCGCAGTAGTGGTCCGGTCGGATGGTGATTGGTTAGTGTCGTGTCGCAGTAGTGGTCCGGTCGGATGGTGATTGGTTAGTGTCACGTCGTAGTAGTGGTCCGGTCGTGCTGTGGTCGTGTAAAGTAAGATGAATTTGAAGTATTCTTTTAGTCTCTGATTATTTTAAGTTTAATTGTATTCTTTAGTGATTTCAAAGTATCAGAATCATGTCTGGTTTGTGTCTTATTCCAATCTTTGATCATTTCCAAATGAATTTTATACATTTTCAAAGTGATGCTGCTGTTTCACATCATGTTTGGTGTGTGTTTAGGCCTTATTTTAATCTTTGATCCTTTCCAAATGAATTTTATTCACTTTCAAAGTGATGCTGTAGTTTCAGATCATGTTTGGTGTGTGTCTTGGTCTTATTTCATAATCTGAGTACATTTCATCATTCTTACAGTAGTTTTAGGTAGTCTTTTCGTTTCTGTCATCGTGTATTAACTTTCAAAGTATTTGAATGCATTATACTTAATTTCTAAGTCAGCTTTTTCGTTCGTGTGGTCTTTTATCATCGCCACGATACTTTTAAAGTTAACTCTATCGTTCTTATAACATTGTAAGGCAATTAATTGAATTTTTAGGTCAGTTTTCTCCACTCTATCATCTTGTATCATTGCAAAGTTATTCCTTTAGTACATTTAATCGTTCTTGTACTATTTTAAAGCAGTCTCTTTATTTCTGAAGACACTTTTTTTGTTCTCGTCGTCTTTTAGCATGGTCCACTCACTTCTAAAGTATATTTCATCCATTCTATCGCATAGTAATATAATCTCTTACATTTCTAAGTCAGTTTTCTCGTCTCTATCATTTCTTATCACTGTCAAGATACATTTTCAGTACATTGAATTGTTCTTCTAGTATTTTAAAGTAATCTTTTTCTTTCTGAAGACACTTTTCTCGTTCTACTCACTTTTAAAGTATATTTTATCGCATGGTAATGCAATCTTTTCTATTTTTAAGTAAGTTCAGCACATGTAAATCATAGTATTCTTCTTTTATCGTCGTTTATCATAGTCTATTCATGTTTTAAGTGTATTTTCTCGCTTCCATGGTCTTGTATCATCGTCTATTTCTTTTTAATATCATTTTAGTAAAGTCGTAGAAGGTTTATCGTCAGTGTTCTTGGTTATTCTTGACGTTGGAGTGTAGTACTGTCATTTTTTCAGTAGGTAAGGTCCACCAGGTGACTAAGACAGTCCAACCGTGTAATTAATGCAGTTTTCTCGTTTGCTATTCACTTTTAAGTTAAAGTCAGTGTCTCTATAGCTTTTCATCAGTGTTTTCTCCATTCTATTTTACTGTGGTCAATGTCACTCTGTTTGATTCAAATTTTTGGTGATTTTCTTTCCGTTGGCGTCGAATTGTATTCATTGATGGCTTGGTGATACTCTATATCTTTCCAATAAGTTTGTAGGTCGCGTTTGAGAAAGTATAACTGTGTCAAAGTAAGGTTTATCGTCTTTCGGATTAGTTTTAAGGTAAAGTTGGAGTCTCTATAGCTTTCTATCGGTACTAGGTCTATGTTTTTTTTTAGTTTGGTCAATGTCACTAAGTTTGATGTAAATTTTTGGTGCTTTTCTTTACGTTGGCGTGGAATTTGATTAATTGATTGCTTGGTGATACTTTACATTATTCCAATAAGATTGTATGTTTAGGTTTGAAAGGTAGAACTGTGTCAAAGAAGGTTTATTCTTCCTACAGTTAGTTTGAAGTAAAAGTTGTGGTGTCTATAGGTTTGTAATAGTGCTTGGTCTATGTTATTTCAGTTTGGTCAATGTGACTGAGTTTGATGTAAATTTTTGGTGCTTTTATCTACGTTGGCGTCGAATTTACAAAATTATTGACTGTATAATTGTATAAATCGTACCAATAAAGTTGTACGTTGCGTTTGTAAAAGTACAAGTGTGTAAAAGAAGGTTTATTGGTTTTCTAGTACTCAATTCAGTCGGGAACACTTTGCTCTACGGTTGTGTGTAATATTTTGTAGCGTGGTCGTGTAGTGGTCCGGTCAGTTAGTGGCCGGACAGTGGTCGTGTAGCTGTTGTAGTATTGGTCCGGTCGTGTAGTAGTGGTCCGATCGTGTAGCTGTTGTAGTAGTGGTCCGGTCGTGTCGCTGTTGTAGTAGTGGTCCGATCGGATGGTGGTCGTTTAGTGTCGCAGTAGTGGTCCGGTCGGGCAGTGGTCATGTAAAGTAAGATGAATTTGAAGTATTCTTTTAGTCTCTGATTATTTTAAGTTTAATTTATTGTATTGTACAGTGATTTGAAAGTATCAGAATCATGTCTGGTGTGTGTCTTGGTCTTATTGCAATGTTTGATCATTTCCAAATGAATTTTATACACTTTCAAAGTGATGGTGCTATTTCAGATCATGTTTGGTGTGTGTTTTGGTCTTATTCCAATCTTTGATCATTTCGAAATGAATTTTATACACTTTCTAAGTGATGGTGCTATTTCAGATTATGTTTGGTGTGTGTCTTGGTAAGATTTTATAATCTGAGTACGTTTCATCATTCTTACAGTATTTTCATGTAGCTGTTGTAGTAGTGTTCCGGTCGCATCGTGAACGGTTAGTGGTCCGGTTTTGTCGCAGTCTTGTTGCAGTCCGGCAGTGATCGTGTAGCTGTCGAGTAGTGTTATCGTTCGGTCGCATCGTGGTCTTGTGGTGGTAGGATTGTGGTCGGATGGTGGTCTTGTCGTAGTAGGATTGTGGTCGGATGGTTTGGGACCACTTTCATCTCCGGTCGGATGGTGGTCCGGTCGGATGGTTTGGGACCACTTTCACCTCCGGTCGGATGGTGGTCGGATGGTTTGGGACCACTTTTATGTTCGGTCGGATGGTTTGGGACCACTTTTATTTTCGGTCGTGGTCCGGTCGGATGGTGGTCTGGTGGCGGTCGGATGGCTGTTTGGTCCGGTCGGGTGGCAGTTTAGTCCGGTTTTGTCTGCGGTTTTGTCTGCATGGCGAACATTTTTTGGTCGGGTCGTGGTCCGGTGGCGGTCGGGTGGCTGTTTGGTCCGGTCGTGGTCGGGTGGCCGTTTTGTCCGGTTTTGTCTGCGGTTTTGTCTGCATTGCGAACATTTTTGTGTCCGGTTGTTTCAGTCGTGTCGCGGTCGGGTTGTGGTCCGGTCGTGGTCCGGTGGTGGTCGGATTGTGGTCCGGTGGCCGTTTTGTCCGGTTTTGTCTGCGGTTTTGTCTGCATTGCGAGCATTTTTGTGTCCGGTTGTGTCTGTACCCGACCGTTTTGGTCGGGTCGTGGTCCGGTTGCGTCTGCATTGGGAACACTTTTGTGTCCGGTTGCGTCTGCATTTGGTCGGATGGCGGTCCGGTTGCGTCTGCATTGCGAACACTTTTGCCCTCGGTTGCGTCTGCATTGGGACCACTTTTCATCACGGTTGTGTCAGCATTGCGAACACTTTTCACTACGGTTGTGTCTGCATTGGGACCATTTTCATCCCGGGTTGGGTCTGGGTTGGGTCTGGGTTGGGTCTGGGTTGGGTCTGGGTTGGGTCTGGGTTGGGTCTGGGTTGGGTCTGGGTTGGGAAGTAAGATGGCCGCCGTGTAGAGAAGACGTCTCGAGTCGTGCTCCGCTATACTGAGGTCATTTCGGTGTCTCAAACGGTTATATCCGGTTAAAAAGTGTCTAAGGATTTAGTTCTGGGAACGAATACGGCGATTTTAACGTAAAGTATCCGGCTAACGCGTAGAAACTCCGTAATAAGGGTTGGAAAACGCGACGGGCGAACGGCCGTCGACGGGCGGTTAGACGGCTGGTGTACTCCGCTGGGAGATTTGAAAATTACGGCGACGAGTGCAACTCACGGGTTGAGCGAGACTCCCCGTGGTAAGTGAACAATACTCCGGACCTTCGAACATAGCTTTAAGAACCGATAAGACGGTATCTAGTGTAGTTTTAGTGATAGAAATCCAAGCGCGGACGAGTGGAAGGCGAACGAAGAGCGAACGATTCGTGACGTCACGCCACCTTCTCGGCGACAGCGGCGCTTACTAGGGGGATTTCCGGGCTAAAAAACCGTCCAACGGCCTCCCGCGAACTCGAAGGAAGAGCTGTGGACCGGTTTAAAGGAGAGGAAGGCATCACCAGGAGCAATCTCAGGAGTGGTTTGGTGTCTTGGTCGATTCTTTCTCGGGAGGCAAAATGGCGACGCGTGCAAAGTGACAGGTTGACGCTAATGCGCATGCGCGAGAACTTCGATACTAATCGATCGTAGCTTATCGGGCTTAATACGTGTCGAAAATCGGCCAGAAAAGGCTCGCGATCGGTCAATAGTGATTAATAGTGTAGTGAAATACGCACCTGAGTGTACTTGGAGGGTTTTATAACGGTGGAGCTAAGTGTTTCCGTGCCAAAGGACGTAGGCGAGCGACATCGATACGTGTGACGTCACACTACCTATCGAACTGACAGGCTGTATTCCAGGCCTTCCACAGGGTCAACAGGAGGGTGTTTGGCGCCACGAAGCGGCTAGCTCGGTCCGGCAAGGCAACAGGTAGCGTCTCAGCAAAATTCAGCGAACTGGTGAGTCAGGAAATATTATTTCTGCCCCATAATCGAAGATATCGAGGCACTTCGAGACTCAAGATGGCCGTGTTGTGATACGTGACGTAGTGCGCGGTAGAGGTGCGCGTAGTACGTGAAAGATACTCGAGCCGCGAGAGCACACGTGAAGCGTGAGCAGGGTGACCAACCCGCGTGAACACCCGCGCGCATTTCCATGCGCGCGAGCGAGCATAGCGAGAAGCAAAATGGCCGCGCCCGCATGATGACACATCGGGCTTTTGGACATCAAGTTTAGGTTTTTGCCGTCCTATAGCAGCTCCTAAACTCGACAATTAAAGTACTTATAAATTAAGCGTGTATATTGGACAGAAAACTCATAGTCTTAGTATTAATAAACGGAACTCATAACTAGTAGGAGCACGTGGCGAGCGAAACCCTGCGCGCGCATGACGTCAGAACATGGAGGTATTCACGGGCTGACGCGTGCAATTCCCGAACCTCCTAAATTATTATCTACCGGCTTCCCCGGGTAGAAACTTGTTAGTAGAAAGACACTTAGCCTTAATAGGAGCAATCGGCACTAATTAAAGTAAGGAAATACCCACGGTTAGATCGTTTATCGAACGGTATACGAATCGGCTTTTGAAACCCGCGCGCAATTCTAAGGTGGCAGCAGTGACGCTTGAACCAAGGAGTACCAACTCACGTGAGCGCCCGCGCGCATTAAAGTGTGCGCGCGTGAGACTGGCGACGCCACGCGGCAAGATGGCCGCGCCCATGGCCTGTCACCTTGCGATCTAAAACTGCCGCAGTTCGCGTTAAAGTGACCGTATCGAGACGAACCGGAGCCCGAAAAATCGAGGGAGAGGGAACATATAGTAGGAAACACATATATTAGTATTAATTTAGTATTAATATAGAACTTATAAACACAGGAGCACGTGGCGAGCGGAATCCTGCGCGCGCACGTGACGTCATAGCATGGCGGCACTCACGGGCTGACGCGTGCAATTCCCGAACCTCCTAAATTATTATTTACCGGCTTCCCCGGGTAGAAACTTGTTAGTAGAAAGACACTTAGCCTTAATAGGAACAATCGGCACTAACTAAAGTAAGGAAATACCCACGGTTAGATCGTTTATCGAACGGTATACGAATCGGCTTTTGAAACCCGCGCGCATTCTAAGGTGGCAGCAGTGACGCTTGAACTAAGGAGTACCAACTCACGTGAGCGCCCGCGCGCATTAAAGTGTGCGCGCGTGAGACTGGCGATGCCACGCGGCAAGATGGCCGCGCCCATGGCCTGTCACCTTGCGATCTAAAACTGCCGCAGTTCGCGTTAAAGTGACCGTATCGAGACGAACCGGAGCCCGAAAAATCGAGGGAGAGGGAACATATAGTAGGAAACACATATACTTAGTATTAATTTAGTATTAATATAGAACTTATAAACACAGGAGCACGTGGCGAGCGGAATTCTGCGCGCGCACATGACGTTATAGCATGGCGGCACTCACGGGCTGACGAGTGCAATTTCCGAACCTCCTAAATTAATACTTACCGGCTTCCCCGTGTAGAAACCTTTTAGTAGAAAGGCACTTAGCCTCAATAGGAACGATCGGCACTAATTAAAGTAAGAAAATACCCACGGTTAGAGCGTCTATCGATCGGTGTACGAATCGACTTTGAAATCCGCGCGCAATATTAAGGTGGCAGCAGTGACGCGTGAACTAAGGAGTACCAACCCACGCGAGCGCCCGCGCGCATTAAAGTGTGCGCGCGTGAGACTGGCGACGCCACGCTGCAAGATGGCCGCGCCCATGGCCTGTCACCTCGCGATCTAATCTTGCCGCAGTGCGCGTTATAGTGATCGTATCTAGACGAACCGGAGCTCGAAAAATCGAGGGAGAGTGAACGATTATTTAGGTACTAAAGTGAAGGTAGTTCAAACATAGTATTAGGAAGTGCCCATCAAGGGATTTGAAACTTCGCGGGTAGTGCGGGCAGTCTGCACACGCAGTGTAGCCACCCGACTTAATACCAAGTGGTGCGCGCGAGAGTCTGGCGAAAGCGTGAGTGACCGACAAAATGGCGGCCCGCGCGTGAAAACGACCGAAACCGCGTGTGAAGGCGTGTAACGGCAAAAATATCGCGTATTTGACGAAACTTTAGCGCGAAAGCCATAGCTACGCGTATAGTGAGGGGTGACGCTACGGTAAAACGGCTAAAAGGTAGCAGGAGAACCACCCAGCAGCCCAGGGCGTCGGGAAAAGTGACGGGCTATCGCGAGACCGAAGGGATACGCGTGAACAATCGTGTAATCGATACGCGGCGACGCGCGTCTTTTGAACGGTCCGCGCGCACCGTTTCGGCTCTTCACCCAAAAAAACGCGTGTGGAGGTGGGTGTCTTGGCCGAATATTAGCAAAAATACCAGCGCGGTCTTTCGGTAACCACCAGAATGGAGGACGACGACGATCGGACGCTGTTCTCTTTCGAGGAATCAAAGTCAAAAGAGAAGGAAGCCAACGCGAAGAACAACGAAGGGGAGAGGAAAAAGACGGCGGTCCTCGAGGGTCCAGCGGGAGAAAAGGGAGCCAAGCTCTCCGCACTGCAAACACCGGGCACGAGGACGACTCTCCAAGAGAAGGCGTCGTCCATATGGATCAACGACACGGAAGAAGGGAACTTATCAGCCATGGGCGAACTGGAACCGGCTGGATCCAGCACCATGAGGCACTCCACCCAGGAGATAATTGACGCCCTATCCGATGCCGGATCATTCGAAACGCCTCCCAGGTTCGCCAGCGCACAGGAGACTGCTGCTGAGGGACAAGTAATTAGGAAACTAGCGGAAGTTGCAAAGAACGCCACGGAAGCAGCAAAGGAAGTCGTAGTCCTGTATGACGATGCGCTGGAACGATTCAGTCGAATGGGCGAATACATACTGGGCAATAGAAACTTCCTGACAGCGAAAAAGGCGGAGTACGCCGAACACCTTCGCACACTGAAGCAGCTGGGAGCCGCCATAAAAAATATGAACACGCGGAGGGAATCTCTGGACGCAGGGGTAACCGCGTACATATGCGAATTGACGAACGGCAAAGAACAACCAGGAGGAACAGCGGCGAGTAAGCCAGAACTGAGGGACAACACCACCCAGACTGAAGAAAGGAACCGAGGAAAAAGAAAGGAAATCTCGGCGGTCACGTCGGGGTGCGAGGGCGAGATAGCCACTGAGGAGGAACCCCTGCCGCGGAAAGCGAGGAGAAGAGCCACTACGGCGATGGAGGCAGATACCGGAGAAGACAGGCAAGGGGAGAATGAACCGAGCGGCAACGAGGACCCGGTCAGGACCGAGTGCAGAGAAATGATGGCGCAGGTCGGACTTATTTACACCAGACTGCAGGAAATATGCGGGAAAGGAACGTCGACGGCCAAGAAGGGGAGAAGGAGGAAAAAGGGTGCCAGAGCCATTCCGCCGTTGGAAACAGAGACAGAGAGGGAAACGGCTGACGAGGGAGGAGCGGACCCGGTGGCGATTCCCGAAACCAGGGACGTCGAGGGACGAGAGACAACACGGCCTACGTGGGCGGCGATCGCTGGACAGCGGGCCAGGAAAGAAGTGGGAGGTGCAGCGGGCAGGGAGCGGCCACCCCCCCCTCCTCCGAGGATCACCAGGCCAAAGGTTAAGGACGCCATACTGATCCGTAAAACGGACAAGGCCTCGTACGAAGACATAGTGAGGAAAATGAAGGAAGGAGTAAATTTAAGCGAGACGAACGCGAAGATTTCTGGAGTCAAGAGGACGGTGGCAGGCCACGTACTAGTGGAGTTGGCAGCGGAACAGGCACCAGGCGCTGAGGAGGGCCTAGTCAACGCCATTGGAGCGGCGCTGGGGAACGAGCTACGCCCCGAAATCCTAACGCCGAAGACGGTCCTCGAAATCTTGGACCTCGATTCTTGCGTAACTACGGTCGAAATAATGGAGGTGGTAATGGATGCGGTGGGCCCGACGAAGGTGCCGCCAGAGGTCTGGATGAGACCGGGCTTCCGCGGAACTCAAATCGCGACGGTCACGCTGCCGGACGAGGCGGCGGCGAAGCTTTTACACGCTGGAAAAATAGAAATGGGGTGGGTAGTAGCGCGCGTGCGCACCAAGGCGTCTGCGTCGAGGTGTACCAGGTGCCACGTGGTGGGGCACTGGGCGGCACAGTGTAAAGAACCCATGGACAAGAGGGATTGCTGTTTCCGCTGCGGCAAAGCAGGACATCGAATAAGGGACTGCCAGGCCAACAACGCGAGGGGAGGAATCGCGGAAAGTGAAACAGTCGCACCATAATGGCCAACGTAAACTATTTACAGTGCAACCTAAATAGGTGCGCCGCGGCACAGGATATGCTCACACAAATCGCGCGAGAACATAAAGCGGGGGTGGGTTTAATCAGCGAACCCCGCCGTACAGCACCGGGAAAGTATTGGGTGCAAGACCATACGGGACTCGCCGCGATTTGGGTGTTAGATCGCAACCTTGGGAGTCCGCGAGTAATAGCGAGGGGGAAAGGCTTTGTGGCGGCTAAGATCAGGGACACAACTATAGTTTCGTGCTACTTTTCCCCGAACATTACGATCGCGGAGTACGAGGAGGGCGTAGCGAGTCTGGCGCACACCGTGGGGAGAAACCGAGGGCCCACCCTGGTGGGGGGCGACTTCAATGCTAAGTCGCCAACATGGGGAAGCGACCACCAGGACAGACGGGGGAGCATCCTGGCTGACCTGGCTTCAGCTAACGCCTGGGTAACCTTAAATAATGGGAGGGCTTTTACGTTCAGAAGGAGGGGGACGGGTTCAATAATAGACGTTACGTTCGCGTCGGAAAGCCTGGTGGGTTCGCTGGGGCGCTGGAAAGTCCTTCCAGACACAACACTCAGCGACCACCAGGCGATCCTAATCGAATCAAGGAGGGGGTACCGCCCGCCACCCCCCACCAGAGGATGGGTTCTCGGAAAATGGGATAGAGAGGTTTTCACGCGACATATCAGGGAGGAAGCGGCGAGCGTGGAAGAACCCGGGGCCGACCAGGTGATGCAAGGCATAATCGCAGCGTGCAATGCCTCAATGCCAAAGAAGGGGAGGGTGCGAGTTAATAATAAGCCGGTATATTGGTGGTCCGAGGAAATAGCGACACTCCGCCGTTCCTGCCAAGTCATGCGTAGGAGAGCTACAAGGGGGCGGGCGCGCAGGGGCAACGGGGAACCCCACGAATCGATATATAGAGCGCTGAAAAACCAGCTAAAGCGTGCCATACGAAAGGCCAAGGGGGACGCATGGAACCAGCTTATAGAGAGGGTAGACCACGACGTGTGGGGACTCCCCTATAAGCTGGTTACCAGGAATATCAGAGACCGTGCCGTGGCTACGGCTCCCGGTGCGCTGGCGGAAGTCAGTCGCATCGCCGAGGAGCTGTTCCCGCGGGGGGATGAGGTACCGCGTCGGGCGTGGGGGGCCTCCGGTGAGATACCCCCGTTCACCAGGCAGGAGTTGGAGAGGGGGGTAAAGAAACTCGCGACAGGGAAAGCACCGGGGCCTGACGGGGTCCCAAACGAGGTCCTCCGTCTAGTAGCGACAATGGAGCCAGATTGGCTATTAGCAGCACTGAACTCCTGCCTGGTGGAGGGGAAGATACCGCCGTACTGGAAGAGACAGCGGCTGGTCCTCCTCCCAAAGGACAAAGGGGATGGGGGGGCTGCCTCGTACAGGCCCCTCTGTATGCTGGATACCACCGGCAAACTCCTCGAGCGCCTCCTCCTGCCAAGGCTCGAGGAGGCGATCGAGGCGGCCGGTGGTCTCTCGAAGCACCAGTTTGGGTTCAGGAGGGGTAGGTCCGTCCTGGACGCCATTGGGGTCCTGGCCGAGGCAGTCGCCAGGCATAAGTCGGGAAGGGCGGAAAGGGCGGGAGTTCTATTTATGGTGACGATCGACGTCAAAAATGCCTTTAACTCGGCTAGCTGGACTGTCATTCTCGATTCGCTAGAGCACGTATGGAAGGTACCGGTATACCTCCTGAAAATCATCGCCGACTATTTCAGGGGAAGAGTCCTCATCCTCGGGGGCGAGGACGGCGAATGCGAAAAGGAGGTCACTGCGGGGGTCCCACAGGGTTCGGCTCTTGGACCAACCCTGTGGAACGCGTCATTTGACCCAGTACTCGAATTGGACGTTCCGGAGGGGGTAGAGCTCGTCGCGTTCGCGGATGATCTCGCCGTCCTCGTAGAGGCCTCCACGGTTGGTAAGGCGGAAAGAATAGCAAATAGGGTTCTCGAAGACATAGAAAGCTGGATGACCCAGAGGGGACTCAGGATCGCCGCAGAGAAAACGGAGTTCGTAGTATTTAATAGGAAAAGACGCAGGGTTACAACCCCGAAGATTAGGATAGGTGGGGTTGATATTACCCCCAAACCGGCTCTTAAATACCTGGGCGTCATAATAGACTGTAGATGGTCCTTCAGGCAGCACGCAGAGAAGGCGAGTGCGAGGGCGGCAATGGCGGAGACAGCGATCGCGCGGCTTATGCCGAATGTGGGGGGACCCAAGCCGAGAAGGAGAAGGCTACTGGCAACGGTCGCAGAAGCCACTCTCTTATACGGGGCCCCGATATGGGCAGACGCCATGAATAAGTCGGCGCTCCAGCGGTTGATGGCGCCGGTGTACAGGAGGGGGGCGATTAGGGTGTGCTGCGGCTACCGCACCATCTCCTCGGAAGCGGTATGTGTCATCGCGGGGATGCCCCCTCTGGACATCCTCGCTATGGAGAGGAAGACAGTATGGGAGAGAATTAAAGCGCTACGACATCTACCGGACCCCGAAAGGGCAGCGGGCGCTAAAGAAATCAAAACCGAGGAGAGGGTGCGGTCCATGCACGTATGGCAGCGTCGTTGGGCGGCCGGGTCCAAGGGGAGCTGGACAAGAAGGCTCATCCCCGACTTGGAACCATGGGTGGGACGAAAACACGGGGAACTGAATCACTCCCTCACCCAGGCTCTCTCTGGGCACGGAGGGTTTGGTCAATACCTGGCCAAGTTTAAGAGGAGGGAAACCGCGGCTTGCATCATGTGCGAGGGGGAGATAGACTCCGCGGAACACGCGATGTTTGAATGCCCGCCGGTCGCTGGAAGATTAAGGGAACTCGGAATCGTTCTGGGAACCGACATTACACCCGACAACTTGGTCGGGTGTATGTTGAGGGGTAACAACGAATGGCAGGTGATAAACACCTACATCACACGCATTTTCAACAACAGAGCGGAGAGAGAAAGGGCCCTCGAAAGGGCGGGCAGGGACGACCTGCCCCCTTAGCGTAGCGTGGGGACCAGGGCGAAATCAAGGGAACGTAAGGGCGGGCGCTATAGGCGCGACAAAGTAGAATCACGCGGCGGTGGGTGGCCACATGGGGGGAGGATACGTCGGGAAGGTGTTTTTTATCGGGGACCCTCTGTCCTCCGTTTTCACCTCCCGCGTACCAAGGAAGGATGTGGGGGAATTCCGGGTAGGGACCCCCCACGAGAGGCCTCCCTCGGCGACGAATGCCGCAAGGCGCACCACGAGGGATAGGCTGGGGGAAATCTGAGGCTGTTGCTCCCTTCTGGAGCTGGGCCAATGATGATTTTCAATAAAAAAAAAAAAAGGGTTGGGTCTGGGTTGGGTCTGGGTTGGGTCTGGGTTGGGTCTGGGTTGGGTCTGGGTTGGGTCTGGGTTGGGTCTGGGTTGGGTCTGGGTTGGGTCTGGGTTGGGTCTGGGTTGGGTCTGGGTTGGGTCTGGGTTGGGTCTGGGTTGGGTCTGGGTTGGGTCTGGGTCTGGGTTGGGTCTGGGTTGGGTCTGGGTTGGGTCTGGGTTGGGTCTGGGTTGGGTCTGGGTTGGGTCTGGGTTGGGTCTGGGTTGGGTCTGGGTTGGGTCTGGGTTGGGTCTGGGTTGGGTCTGGGTTGGGTTGGGTCTGGGTTGGGTCTGGGTTGGGTCTGGGTTGGGTCTGGGTTGGGTCTGGGTTGGGTCTGGGTTGGGTCTGGGTTGGGTCTGGGTTGGGTCTGGGTTGGGTCTGGGTCTGGGTTGGGTCTGGGTTGGGTCTGGGTTGGGTTGGGTCTGGGTTGGGTCTGGGTTGGGTCTGGGTTGGGTCTGGGTTGGGTCTGGGTTGGGTCTGGGTTGGGTCTGGGTTGGGTCTGGGTTGGGTCTGGGTTGGGTCTGGGTTGGGTCTGGGTTGGGTCTGGGTTGGGTCTGGGTTGGGTCTGGGTTGGGTCTGGGTTGGGTCTGGGTTGGGTCTGGGTCTGGGTTGGGTCTGGGTTGGGTCTGGGTTGGGTCTGGGTCTGGGTTGGGTCTGGGTTGGGTCTGGGTTGGGTCTGGGTTGGGTCTGGGTTGGGTTGGGTCTGGGTCTGGGTTGGGTCTGGGTTGGGTCTGGGTTGGGTCTGGGTTGGGTCTGGGTTGGGTCTGGGTTGGGTCTGGGTTGGGTCTGGGTTGGGTCTGGGTTGGGTCTGGGTTGGGTCTGGGTTGGGTCTGGGTTGGGTCTGGGTTGGGTCTGGGTTGGGTCTGGGTTGGGTCTGGGTCTGGGTTGGGTCTGGGTTGGGTCTGGGTTGGGTCTGGGTTGGGTCTGGGTTGGGTCTGGGTTGGGTCTGGGTTGGGTCTGGGTTGGGTCTGGGTTGGGTCTGGGTTGGGTCTGGGTTGGGTCTGGGTTGGGTCTGGGTTGGGTCTGGGTTGGGTCTGGGTTGGGTCTGGGTTGGGTCTGGGTTGGGTCTGGGTCTGGGTTGGGTCTGGGTTGGGTCTGGGTTGGGTCTGGGTCTGGGTTGGGTCTGGGTTGGGTCTGGGTTGGGTCTGGGTTGGGTCTGGGTTGGGTTGGGTCTGGGTCTGGGTTGGGTCTGGGTTGGGTCTGGGTTGGGTCTGGGTTGGGTCTGGGTCTGGGTTGGGTCTGGGTTGGGTTGGGTCTGGGTTGGGTCTGGGTTGGGTCTGGGTTGGGTCTGGGTTGGGTCTGGGTTGGGTCTGGGTTGGGTCTGGGTTGGGTCTGGGTTGGGTCTGGGTTGGGTCTGGGTTGGGTCTGGGTCTGGGTTGGGTCTGGGTTGGGTCTGGGTTGGGTCTGGGTTGGGTCTGGGTTGGGTCTGGGTTGGGTCTGGGTCTGGGTTGGGTCTGGGTTGGGTCTGGGTTGGGTCTGGGTTGGGTCTGGGTTGGGTCTGGGTTGGGTCTGGGTTGGGTCTGGGTTGGGTCTGGGTTGGGTCTGGGTTGGGTCTGGGTTGGGTCTGGGTTGGGTCTGGGTTGGGTCTGGGTTGGGTCTGGGTTGGGTCTGGGTTGGGTCTGGGTTGGGTCTGGGTTGGGTCTGGGTTGGGTCTGGGTTGGGTCTGGGTTGGGTCTGGGTTGGGTCTGGGTTGGGTCTGGGTTGGGTCTGGGTTGGGTCTGGGTTGGGTCTGGGTTGGGTCTGGGTTGGGTCTGGGTTGGGTCTGGGTTGGGTCTGGGTTGGGTCTGGGTTGGGTCTGGGTTGGGTCTGGGTTGGGTCTGGGTTGGGTCTGGGTTGGGTCTGGGTTGGGTCTGGGTTGGGTCTGGGTTGGGTCTGGGTTGGGTCTGGGTTGGGTCTGGGTTGGGTCTGGGTTGGGTCTGGGTTGGGTCTGGGTTGGGTCTGGGTTGGGTCTGGGTTGGGTCTGGGTTGGGTCTGGGTTGGGTCTGGGTTGGGTCTGGGTTGGGTCTGGGTTGGGTCTGGGTTGGGTCTGGGTTGGGTCTGGGTTGGGTCTGGGTTGGGTCTGGGTTGGGTCTGGGTTGGGTCTGGGTTGGGTCTGGGTTGGGTCTGGGTTGGGTCTGGGTTGGGTCTGGGTTGGGTCTGGGTTGGGTCTGGGTTGGGTCTGGGTTGGGTCTGGGTTGGGTCTGGGTTGGGTCTGGGTTGGGTCTGGGTTGGGTCTGGGTTGGGTCTGGGTTGGGTCTGGGTTGGGTCTGGGTTGGGTCTGGGTTGGGTCTGGGTTGGGTCTGGGTTGGGTCTGGGTTGGGTCTGGGTTGGGTCTGGGTTGGGTCTGGGTTGGGTCTGGGTTGGGTCTGGGTTGGGTCTGGGTTGGGTCTGGGTTGGGTCTGGGTTGGGTCTGGGTTGGGTCTGGGTTGGGTCTGGGTTGGGTCTGGGTTGGGTCTGGGTTGGGTCTGGGTTGGGTCTGGGTTGGGTCTGGGTTGGGTCTGGGTTGGGTCTGGGTTGGGTCTGGGTTGGGTCTGGGTTGGGTCTGGGTTGGGTCTGGGTTGGGTCTGGGTTGGGTCTGGGTTGGGTCTGGGTTGGGTCTGGGTTGGGTCTGGGTTGGGTCTGGGTTGGGTCTGGGTTGGGTCTGGGTTGGGTCTGGGTTGGGTCTGGGTTGGGTCTGGGTTGGGTCTGGGTTGGGTCTGGGTTGGGTCTGGGTTGGGTCTGGGTTGGGTCTGGGTTGGGTCTGGGTTGGGTCTGGGTTGGGTCTGGGTTGGGTCTGGGTTGGGTCTGGGTTGGGTCTGGGTTGGGTCTGGGTTGGGTCTGGGTTGGGTCTGGGTTGGGTCTGGGTTGGGTCTGGGTTGGGTCTGGGTTGGGTCTGGGTTGGGTCTGGGTTGGGTCTGGGTTGGGTCTGGGTTGGGTCTGGGTTGGGTCTGGGTTGGGTCTGGGTTGGGTCTGGGTTGGGTCTGGGTTGGGTCTGGGTTGGGTCTGGGTTGGGTCTGGGTTGGGTCTGGGTTGGGTCTGGGTTGGGTCTGGGTTGGGTCTGGGTTGGGTCTGGGTTGGGTCTGGGTTGGGTCTGGGTTGGGTCTGGGTTGGGTCTGGGTTGGGTCTGGGTTGGGTCTGGGTTGGGTCTGGGTTGGGTCTGGGTTGGGTCTGGGTTGGGTCTGGGTTGGGTCTGGGTTGGGTCTGGGT